>OY560184.1:2769957-12769957 GCA_961405105.1 Perizoma affinitatum
GTTTTTTTATCGACTTACTTAGTAAAATTGGTCTCCACGAGAATACCTTTTTATTTAAACGGGACACTATACCGCCTATATCCACCCTGAAGGTACATTCTAAATATTGGTGAAAGAATTATTGAAATCGGATGAGTAGATTATCACCTTCATCCAAACTTAAAAAACTGTACATATTTATAATATTAATGTAGATGAGGCAACTTCGGGAAATATCTGTTCATCTGTTTATAGCGTGTCTCGACAAGTCTTGGGTGTAAATTAGCGGCAAACAGACAGCCCACTAGATAGTACGCACTAAACTTTGAAGGTCCATTCTTCTCATTCTGGACAATATTAACGTAGATGTGACTTACCAACTCTTGGTCGGCGGTGGCTCCCCGCTGACCTTGATGTCCAAGCGGATGTTCTGACCAGCCTTGATCGTGATATCACGCATGTTAGTGCGATCAATCTTCGGCGGCACTGTAAAATAACTATACGTGAGTCTATGGCGGTGTGTGCGTTCTATTCCCGCCACAGACCAGATATTTGCATGTTTTGAAGATATCTGTTCAGGGTCTGAGTGTGGACGTAGTTCCTGATATCTATGACACGGAATCCTAGTGCGGGGTCAGGATTTTGCTCTTTATAGTTGTCAGTTTATTTATCAACCGACTTCAAAAAAGGAGAAAGTTCCTAATTCATCTGTTTTTATTTATATGTATGTTAAGCAATATCTTCGCCAGTAAAATTATGAGGCGATTTTAGTATATACATTTATGCCTATATACATTTTATGAAAAAATCCCACCCCAAAGGGTATAAAATGGGGGCTGAAATTTCATATTTGATTTTTTATCAACTTCCCGTTATATGAAATCGGTTTTTATCTTATTTTATCAGTAACACCTACCAAATCTGTCCTTAGCCAGTAGGTTTTCGCTGGCGGTGGATGGTTTGCCCGGGCCCGCCTTGTTGACGGCCTTCACGCGGAACTGGTAAGTCTTGCCTTCGATCAAATCAGGCACTCGAGCTTCCGTCTTGTTTCCGGGAACCTGGGGAAAATTATTAAATAAAATTAACCTATCAATAATAACTTTTTGTACAGGTCTTTCTCGCGTTTACGTTTTTAAAAAAGTATGAAAATAACCTAAAGAAGGTTTCGTCCGGTTTTTTGTCAAAATAAAACCCTAATCAATTTTTTACCCCCAAAATAAACTTACCTTGCTAACCTTATGTTTTCCATGTTGGTTCGTATGCCTTCTTCAAACAAAAACAAACAAAAAACACGTCGCCGAGATATTCCGTTTCTTGATAAGGATATTGCTTACCTCGGCCGCCTTAACCCATTTCCCAGTGTCTCTGTCCTTCTTCTCTATAATATAGGCGGTGATGGGGGCGCCACCGTCGCTCGCTGGCTTCTCCCACTTCAAGTCCGCGTGCTCCGAACTCCAGTCCTTCACTTCCGGCTTGCCGGGCGCGTCGGGCTCACCTAGAAGTCACAAATGACAGTTCTTATGTGAAAAATGACAGATATAGTAAGAAACAATATAGTTCTTGTATAACTGAATGAATGAATGAAAATACTTTTTTGTACACAACAAGATAACAAAATAAACCAACAGGTCTGTGTGAACTGATAGATGTTTTATAATATTTTACAGAATATTTTATAAAACAGATCTGGTATGTAAACTGGCAGATCTTGTATGTTATTTGACAAGTATCGTACGTATACATACAGATTTTGTGCGATAACTCACAGATATCCAATAATAACTGAAAAATCTCGCAAGATTTTCAATGATCTTGTATAAAAACTGAGAGTATATTTTATAAAACAGATCCGCTATGTATGCTGACAGATCTTGTATGATAACCGACAAATCTCGCAAGATCTTTCAATGATCTTGTAGAGTATATTTTATAAAACAGATCTGCTATGTATACTGACAGATCTTGTATGATGATTAATTACGAATCTCGTATGTAAATTGACAGATCTTGTATGAAAACTGAGAGAGATTTTGATAAAACTGACAGATCTTAATAAGACGTGATAAGACTGTTCACTTTTTTACGTTTAACTCTCATGAGAGCCCAAATGTAAAACAGAAATTAAAACTGAACTGTAAGTTAGATTTTTACTATTCACTAACCATAAGGATTTCTAGCCTATGTCTTTAAGTTAGATATTTACCATAAGGATTCTTAGCAGTGGTGGCGGTGTCCGTTGTAAGCGGCTCGCTCTCCCCTTCAGGGTTGACGGCCTTCACTCGGAACAGATAGTCCTTCCCTTCGTTGAGCCCCGTGACGTCAGCTTCGGGTTCCTTCGTCACGCAGACGGGCACCCAGCGGCCGGACTCGGTGTCCATACGCTCGACCACGTAGCTCTCGATCGGTTCGCCGCCATCGTCCTCTGGCTTGTCCCATTTGAGCTTGCAGCCGCTGGCTGTGACGTCAGATACCTAAAAATAATTATATTTTTAAACACCCGAAGTATTTTCTATCGTCTATTGAAGCGTTCCGTAGTGAATTTTGGCGATAGAATCTAACCAAGAACCATTCTGGAAGTCATATAAAAAACATCGAAAATAAAAAACGTATACCTATCAATCGGATAAGCCATTTTTGGCCATAATCTCACGATGGTAAGTGATGATATGACAGTCGATGGAGCATGAAAGTCAAGAAGATACCTATTCTGACCTTGAAGAGAACCAGGTTATATTTTTGAGGAAAGACAGATGATGGAGCCATCGGACAAACCGACAAATTCTTACGTCAAATGCATATACGACCTCTTTATGCCGCGGATAAAATGTTCTAAATTAAAGCATTTTTACGATCAACATTCCCAACGTAAGAAAAGGAATTCCCAATAAATTTTAAAATAAAAATTCGTATTTACCAGCATTGATTAAGACTAGGTGGCAAAACTATGAAAAGGGGGACAAATATCCATTGCTGTTGGGCCCCTCGGGAGACAGCAGGAACAACCCCAAACAACGATGAGTACCAACCTTCAAAGGTCCCTTCGGCTTAGCGGGTTTGCTGACCACTTGCACTTCAACCTCCACGGTGTCAGTTCCAGAGTCATTCTTCGCAGTCACCACGTAAGTACCTAGAATTAATAAAATTAAATCCAATTAACTTAAAAACCATTTTTATTTGAATTTATTTCCGCATTACTTTCGATTGAGAATCATTTTCGTTTGCGTGCAGTTATATAGTAAGCGATTAACGTAACCTATGGACAATAGAAAAACCAGAGGTATCACTCGCACGTTGCCGACCTTAAGACAAAATGGATGACAAGTCTCATATGCCTATAAAATCGTAATTCCTATATTGACGTTGAAATACGTGAACATGAAGAGCACGAATATTGAATCAATCCCTTACCAGTATCAGTCCTTGTGGTCTTCTCCAGCACAAACGAAGTGTGATAGTCCTTGTTCTCGATGGTCAGACGACCTTCGGTCTTGAGGGTGGTGCTCTTGAAGGTCCATGTGATCGTGGGTTCTGGTTCACCCTTCACGTCGGCCTCCATCTTGAGGGGAGAGCCGACCTTGATCTTGCGTTTCTGCAGGTTCTTGCGGTCGATCTTTGGCGCCACTGTGAATAAAGTTTTTGTGAGAACGGTATATGAAGCAATTTAAAAGCTTTTTTTTCCTAAACTGATGAATAATTAAATGATCTATCTGTCTTATCGCTGAAAAGCGATCTCTCCCGGCAAGCTTGGGATGGAGCGGAATCTATGTAATTGTAAGACTGATAGTCTAGTCCTACATAACCTATGTTATACGAGGTAGTTATAGTGATGTTACAATTTAATTTGTAGGTATAAAAAAAGGCCCGTACTTAGCATATTGCTGCAAGTTAAGGTCATATTCCAGGTCGAGACTCGACGAGAATGAGCGAGACAATCGCCGCGAGGAAAAGAAAGAGAAGGATGAGAAAGAAAAGGAGAAAGAGATGGCCACGGGCCCAGAGTTGTTGCCGGACAGAAACAACTCTGGGCCCGTGCTTAACATAATCCTGCATGTTGAGGTCATATGTCACATACATATGACCTCAACATGCAGGGACTGTTAGATCCTGCATTTCAGCTGCAGGGCTGAGCGGTGAACTTTAAACGCCCCTTAAGGGGCGAAGAAAACAAGTGTCGATCACAATAGGCCTGTCACGGCCGCAGTGATATCAAAAGCACAAAAAGATAATAAAAAAAAAATATGAATGTTCAGGAAATAAATAAAATTTGGACGAGTTTCGCATCTACTTACAGAAGCGAGGCTTGGCGATGACGCTCTTGCTGGCGTCGCTGGGCTCGCTGGGGCCAGCCTTGTTGACCGCCATCACCCGGAACTCGTACTCATGGCCCTCCTCGACGTCAGTCACGTGCGCGGTGGGACGCTCACCAGACGTCTTCAGACAGTCTTGCCATGACCTGTGGCAGAGAAGAGTACTGGGGTACTTGATACGTTCTGTTTAGATACACTAAGGTTGAAAAACGGCGACTGCGGTGAGAGTGGTAGAGCTTCTGTGAAAGGCCTCATCCGGGGAAGTGCTACCACCATGCCTATTTCTGCCACCAAGCAGTAATGTTCTGATTGCTCTGTTCCGATTTGAAGGGTATGGTTACCGGTGAAATTAGAGGCACATTCATCTTGATATCTCAGGGAGGTAACGCGTGAATGATACCTCTGGTGTTGCAAGCGTCCATAGGCTACGGTAACCGCTTAACACCAGATGGGTCGTTAGTTTGTTTGCCTCTTTAGTAGTATAAAAAAGACCTCTTTTTAATGCTGGACATTTTCACACAGCATCATCTAGCCCCCCCAAACAAACCATAACCATAGATAGCAGTAACCGTACATGAATGAATGCCATTTTTGGGGATGTCATTTTCAACAGACTTCAAAAAATAAGGAGGTTTACAATTCGTCCGTATTTTTGTTTTTGTGCATATTTTGCCCGATATCTTTGCAGATTGTAAACCGATTTTAATGATTATTTTTTAGCGGGTAGGCCTAGGGTATAATTCAAGTGTGGTTAAATATACATTTTATGAAAAAATCACAGTAAAGGTGAAGAAATGGGGGATGAAATTTCATATTGGACTTTTTATCAACTTCCCGTTATTTGAAGTCAGTTTTATGTTCCTCGTGTTACTGGCTCTTTGTTGGTCACTGTGTTGGAGAGCTAAAGAGTGAGTCACGAATAATTTAAATTAAAATTCATTTGTATGTAGAAAAGGTTGACCCATTTGAAGGCTCTGCTCCCGTTTGACATCTTAATTAAGGGTAGCAGGAAGTCATAGTGAAGAAAATACGGACGAATTGAGAACCTCCTCCTTTTTTGCAGTCAGTTGAAAACTAAGGAAAGCATACCTTCCGCCCTTCTCTCTCTTCTGCACGATGTAACCAGTGATGGGAGCGCCACCGTCGCTCTTCGGCGGAGTCCATTCCAAGTCCACGAAGTCCTTGTCCCAGTTCTTAGGTTCCGGACGACCTGGCTTGCCGGGCTCGTCTGTAAAACAGATTAAAAATTATAAATTAATGTTAATTGTTTAATAAATATAAAAATATATTGTTTATTTCGGACTACTTATTGATCCATACTGTAATGTACCCGAGAAGAAAATTACTTATAGTTAGGTTTCTTATATATTATGCTGATCCTTTTTGTCGCGACTTTAAACTCTGACTACCCCCTACTTGGTATCCTCAAAGATCTATTCACTGAGTTCTGAGAATCTGAGGATGTCCACCATGGGGAAGACAGTCGTGAACGTGTTTGTTTATTTTGTTTAAACTGTCTAGATGGATCAGGAAGGTGCCTGGGGCATTTCTGTTCAGTACTCCTTTCTGGCCTACTTAGGCCAGAAACCAATTTATTTTCTTTTTGTTTTAACAATACCGACATTGTATTTCTGGATCATAGGGTAGGTAAACAAATTTGTTTGTAATTTTTTTTAAGCGTTAAGTTTTTTATAAAATAAAAATAGCACGTCATTTCCTATTGGCTACCAAACGAAAACTAGTTTCTCACAAAGAGGTTAGTTATGACAGAAATAAACTAGGTCGCCGTCTTATCTTCTACCAGTCATTTGTCCTCAAGCCTCTGTATGAAACATCAAAAAGACTGTCGCCTTTTTTATTTTAAGATTGCATTCTTTGTAACATCAATTTTAACGAAAACCAGGATTCAAAAGTCTGGTCTATCACCGATTTAAACCACCTTTCGTAATGAGATCCCATTAGTTTATCTGACAAGCCTATATACAGCCGCTAAATAATATTATGTACCAAGCAACAAAACCAAGTTTTCCCTGTGTTCCGAATGTGAATCCCACTAATATTATAAAGTTGAAACTTTACATTAATATAGCTTATACATCAGAATAACACATATAATGATATTGTGTGATTATAACGATATGTATCAAGTAAGTCGGATAACAAATCCTACCCTCTGAGATCTATAACAGTCAGTTGTAGTTATAGGCCGTATTTGTTAGTAGAAAGTAAATAGATTCGTTTAAGAAATTTTAAATAAAAATTAAATAGAAGGTCATAAGCTACTTTTATCGGTCGGAAGTTAGTTAATTAAATGACTATGACTAAGACAATAACAGGTAGTAACTTACCGAAGGGATTCTTAGCAATGATGGGTTTCTCAGTCTCGAGCTCTTCAGACTCGCCCTCCTTGTTGACGGCCTTCACGCGGAACTTGTAAGGCTTGCCTTCCTGAAGACCCGTGACCGTCGCATGAGGCTCCTTCGACGTACCACAAGGCAGCCATTGACCTGCGAATGAACATTAAATCATCAGAAACAACCAGGTAGCAATCCATACATGGTTTCGGAAAGATAATCAGCAATAAAAACACAATGAACCCTGTCTAATCCAGCGCCCTTGTAATACAACATGCCAATTAATGTGGGAATGTTTCGTTAATGAATGATTGAACAGGGGGTCTAGACAAATATCACTTTCTGTTGACGTTAACGCCTGCGGTAAGATTTAATTGTATGGGAATGACATTAGCTGTTGAAATATCACGTTACTACTGTCAAGTTTTACCTTGACAAACTTGCGTTATCGTGAAAGGAAAACTAAGCGTGACATATTTGTTTAGAGGCTCAGGTACGTACCGGTAAGTGGGTCAAGCTTCTCAATCTCGTAGTATTCGACAGGCGAGCCGCCGTCATCTTCCGGTTTCTTCCAGGACAGAGTACATCCGTTCTTGGTGACGTCAGCCACTTCCAGAGGTCCTTGCGGCTTGGACGGCTTACCTGGAGTGATAAGATGCATGTAAAAAGGTTGAAAAGGTTATTAAGCTAATCGTTACGCTCTTTTTAAGCTGTTCAGTTCTTAGTGGATTGGTTCGGAGATTGTGGAGTTAAAAGTCTAAAAGTTGACGAGAAAATGGGAATCAAATAGTAACACTATAACATAAAATGTCTCATAAAAGGTAAACTTTAATAAACTTACTCTCTAACTTTAATTAACTTATTAAATTGAATTGTAAATTAAATTAAATGTATGAATACATTGTCCGGTTTCTTAGATATAGTTATTTTGGTACGCAATCCTCAACGGTGGTAGCCAACTGATTAGGATCTAAACAATCCTACATTTTAATGAAAATAAAAAAATGCAGAATGACTGTGTTCGGCGTACACTCGAACAAAATAAGAAAAAAAAACTACGAAGAAGCAAACAGAGAAGTATGAAAAGAAAAACAATATTTAGTCATGTCATAATTTATAGCCTGGTCCACTTTAGGTAATGACATGCCGTCAAAGATTTGAAAGGTTTTTCAATGTAATTGGAACCCGGGTTTAAACATGCCTTAGAGCCAGCTCAACCTGACGCGCTGGTGGTGACGATAACTATGACAACCGCTTGATAACCATTTCTCGCCACCGCCCCCGCCACCGCCACAGCGTCAATTTGACCGGGCCCTTGATTACTTACTTAGGCTCGAACTAAAGTTTGACAGCTCCTAAATTCGATGCCTAATGACAAGTTTCTATAGGAAAACTGACAATGTGCACCCAGAAATCTCATGTTTACACACCCAGGATGACTGGTTCGGAATCCTTCAGCAAAATTATTTGAAAAATAAGAAATGCCAAAGTCTTTGCTTGAGCTTCTTTAACTTAAGTATTTGCAAAATATTCATTTCATCCGTAAACGGCTGTTATTAAAACCAGACCTAAGAGTATACGAGCATATGGTTCAATGTAACTCACCAAGCACAGTGATCTCCACCTCAGCCTCGTCTTCCCCGACCTCGTTCTTGGCCTTGATGACGTACTTCCCGGTGTTGGCGCGTTTGCTCTTCGTCATCAGGAACTTGGTGTTGTAGTCTATGTTGATAATCTCCAGGTTTTCACTGTCAAACGTACAATCTCAGGTAATGTTGACATAAGAATTCAAAGAAAAGAGTGGAAATCCTGGGATTCCCTGTCGTATAAGGGACTACACAATACCAGACCCTTACCTCATATCTATAGAGCATGAGACCTTGTCGAGCAGCGGGAATCGAACCCGAACCTCGAGTGTCTCAGCTATTCGTCCGCAACGCTATCGAGGTCGTCTGCGGCATATACCAATTACTTTCAGCGTTATTTGTATTGTCCCCTAAAACCTAAACTTCGCCCCGGAACCCTAAACTACGCCCCGCCGCCAAGTTTGTCGATAGCGGTATATATGCAACTCACCCGTTCTTAAGCTCATCACCCTTGAAGTGCCAAGTGACCTTCGCGGGCGGTTCTCCGAAGACCTTCACGTCCAGGGAGACTGGAAGACCAGCTTTCACCGTAATCGGGTTTAAGTTCGTACGGTCGATGCGAGGCTTCACTGCAAATATATAATATATAATCAGTATTGCATATACCTTTAACTTAAACAAAAAAAAAACGTCACGACAAAAATCTGATTGATCGGATGTTTCTGCACGAGCTTCGAACGCGTCTTAACGTTAATCGAACTTCGATATCCAAGAAGTTTGTCTTCTCTATACGCATGGTTACTTACGGAAGCGTGGCTTAGCGGTGTGCCAGTTGGTATTCTCCGAGGGCTCGGACTGGCCCGCCTTGTTGAGGGCGCGGATGCGGAACTGGTATTGATTGCCTTCCTCCAGCTTCGGCACGGTACCCTGGCACACGTTGCCTTGGATTTCCACCGCCTGCGAGTACAAAAACAAAGGTAAAAGTTCTGACATCTTTTGTGCACTAATATTTCTTTGCGCAATAGATAAATAAATAAATATTACATACGTTTAATAGTAAACGTATGTACGCCACTCTTCTTTACACATAGTTTAGCTAAAAGAAAACGCTAATTAGCGTAAGTGTCAGCTATGTACTTGTTTTATCTTGTGGAATAAGGATTTTCTATCTATCTATCTATAAAAGGATGGCCTATCTATGCCGCTCGAAATGAGCGAAGCGATTACTGACAAGCGGCTTACGCCACTTTAAATTGACAACATCTGTGGCACAGTGGGCGAAGGCCCGCCTGAAACGCAGGACTTGCAAGCGGGGCTAAAATATGGCGAGATTGGCCACTCGATATCCGTGGGTTAGGAAGGACTGCCGAGCGTAAGGATCTCCTTCCGTCCAGAAATCCAGAAATCCTTTTCTACAGAAATCTCCTTCTGTCGCTCAAAGGGGAAGCAAAGGTGATTTCTGGACAAGTGTTCCAGTAATCCCCTGATCCATTCATTTGGGATAAGCGAAGCGGCAACTTTTGAGCGTCGTCGTTATCAATGGACTGTATTCATATTTATATATATTACTCTCATGTACACCGTTTAAAGGTGTTAAAATAATAAATAGGTAGGCAAGTACTAGAACAGTCATACGTCAATATTCACCTTGACAAATTCGCCCCTATCCCGATCCATGACTTCGATCACGTATCCGGTGATAGGTGCTCCGTTATCCCGGATCGGCGGCTCCCACTTCAGCTTGGCGGACTTCTCGTCCCAGTCGACAATGTCGGGCAGGCCGGGCGGCGCGGGCACGTCGTATGGGTTCTTGGCCAGGATGCCGTGGTCCGTCTCCAACGGCTCCGACTCCCCTTCCTCGTTCAGAGCCTTCACACGGAACTGGTAGGTGTGGCCGGGTTCTAGGCCTGAGGGGAGAGAGCGACATCAATTAGATTTTGATTATTTATCATAAACAGCACTGCAGAAGTACACTGGCTGATCTTAGGTATCTCTAAAGAAAGCCATGATTTGAGAATTGGTGATATTAGGAAAAGCACCCGGTGTAAGTAAAGTTTTTTTTTTGCTTTCTTTTTTTGTAACTTACCAGTGACAGTTGCCTCGAGAGCGTCCGGCTCCACGGTACCCGCGGGAACCCACTTCCCAGTGAGCGTGTCCATCTTTTCCACGACGAACGCGCTGAGCGGCAGACCGCCGGTATGCTTCGGTTTCTTCCAAGCCAGCTTAACGTGGTCCGCGTGAACGTCCGACACCTCGAGCGGACCTTCCGGCTTGCCCGGCTTGTCTGAGGGCGGACGGTTTTATGAGTAAACATTGGACCGGAAGTTAGGGTACCGCCCACTAGACCAACACGACATATACAAGTTATTTTTTAACCGACTTAAAAAAAAAGGATTTTTCAATTCGTCGGTAGGTTTTTTATATGTCTACGTTTTTTATGTTATATATGTCATACGTTACGATCTTTGCCAAATGTGAACACATTTTAAAATTTTATTTATGTATAATATACTTCAATAGTGGTCTTATATAGGTACATTTTAGAGGAAAATCTCCCCTAAAAGTGAAAAAATGGAGGATCTTCTGTCATAAAACATTGAATTAATATAAAAAGTACATACCTAGAACAGTGACTTCCACGGTAGCCTCGTCGACTCCCGACTCGTTCTCCGCCTTTAGCGTGTAAATGCCAGTGTTCTTCCAGCTGGTCTCGAAGATCTGAAGCTTGGTGTTATAGTCTTCATTCTCGATCTTGATACCTGGACCGGTTTCCAGGGCCTGGTTTGCAAAATAAGAATGCATAAAATAAACATCTCACAGTCACGTGAATAGTGCTGTTCCCACATTAGGATTCCCTGTGGTCCCAAGTACCATGGTACCAAGACACCAAGACCCGAGACAAATATCTGCAGAGCATGCAATCGTTTGTGCCGCACCGCTTGCTAGGTGAACCCACATCTCTTGCGTCTCAGCAGACTATTCGCCCGTGATGCCACCGCGGTCTTAAAGTATGTATATAAACACTCATGGCTCGTGTACTTCTATATATGACGACCTCTGTGGCACAGTATGCGAAGACCCGCCTAAGACGCAGAAGGTTGCGGGTTCGATCCCCACCGCGGGACAAATGCTTGTATGATCTGCAAATATTTGTCATGGGTCTAGGTGTTTTCTATGCATGATATGTATGAGTTTACAAAAAAATATTATATTAGTATATCAGTCATGTAGTTCCCATAACACAAGTTCAGCTTACTTTGGGGCTGGATGATGCCGTGTGAAAAATGTCCAGCATTATTTATTTCTCCCTCAGTTGCCAACATCATCAACACCAGCAGAGGTCTACTGCGGAACATGGGTAACCCACAAAGAGTGCCATAACGTATGATCTTGGGCCACCGACTTCACGCAATATATGCGATGCGATCGGTCCATCGGGCGGGTCTTTCGCCTGCGTCGTCCGGTTTATGACCGCCATTCAAGAAACTTAACATTCTCTGCGACTGTTGGTTCCACGATATATATGACCCACCCATTGCCCACCTCAACTTGCTAATTCTATAAGCTATGCCGGCTACTTTACATCTTCTACGGTTTCCCACGTTTCAGACTTTTTTATATTTCCTTTTTAATTATTACGAAGTGTTTAATATACGTGTCAATAATTTGTTACCTTGTTGGCGAAGCTCCAACTCTTGGTTGGTGGAGGTTCACCACGGATGTCAACGTCGAACTTGATGGTAGTGCCCGCACGTACGCGGACCGCTAGCATCTTATCACGGTTGATGTGCGGTTTCACTGTAAGCGAAGTTGATTAAGTTAATTAATTCAATCGTCGTTAATACTTTACCAACGATTTCAGGTAATAACTTCACATTGCTGTATTCCGGTTACAGGCACATGAGATGATGAGACTTTACATATATTATGTCAGACACGCGCGAGTGTTGCAAGCGGCTTTTCTTAGCGTGTACAATCGGCCTAAGTGGATTAAGGTTCAGGTTGAAGGGGATCATAAAAAGTAGCAACACTTACGGAATCGGGCCTTAGCAACGTGCGGCTGCGTGGCGTCCCCGGGCTCGCCGGGACCCGCCTTGTTCACCGCTCGGACGCGGAACTGATACGTGTTCCCTTCCTTCAAATCTGGCACACGTGCTTTGCATTCCGGGGTCTGTGAAACAATAAAATTTAAAAATACACTCTCGATACTGTAACCCTCATGATGTAGATCTTCAGATCCGTACTCAGTACGCGTGTGAGGATACCAAGTGGGGGGTAGTCGGAGACAACTATAATTCTTTTTGACGCATCTGATCTGCTTGCCCAAGATCCTAGGGCGAATAAATGTCGGAAGAAAGGTACGTCATGAAATACCCCAAAAAACGGTTCCAAAGGAAGACCAGTGCTCATTGTTTCAACCAGCGTACTATGCTGAGCTGGGACCTTTTATGCAACAACTGTTTACCTATTTTTAGATTTTGTGTTAAACTCTTTTTTTGTACTGTATTTTTGCAAAATAAACTAGATTCTAATCTATACCAAATATAAATTTGTAAATTTAAAAATACTACTAACCGAAGTTGTAATCGCCTCGGTCCAAGATCCGTATTTTTCCTTCTTTTCAATAACGTATCCGGTGATGGGCGCTCCGCCATTGTTTTTCGGAGCTTCCCATATGAGGTCCACGCGATCCACATCCCAATCCTCAAGAGTCGGGATTGACGGCTTACCGGGAATATCTAGAAACATGTGATATTGACAGTTGCCATTTTTTACCGTAATGGTTCGGCAGTCATGTCGTCAGTCATGGATCTTACCGTCAGGGCTCTGAAGACAAGTCATCAGTTATGGATCAAACAGTCAGGGTTCTGCAATAATTTCGTCAGTCATGGATCCTTAAGGATTAAGGATTCTTTAGTCATGTCGTCAGTCATGAATCTTACTGTAAGGGTTCATCAGTAATTTTATCAGATATTGATTTTATTTTACCGTCAGGACTCACTAGTCATAGAAGTTAGTGTATGGGTTCTTTAGTCATAAATTTTACAGTTAGGGTTCTTCAGACTTGAATCTTACCGTAAGGGTTCTTCGCGATGATGGAGTGTTCAGTCTTCAACGGTTCCGACTCTCCTTCATCGTTCACAGCCTTGACCCTGAACTCATACTCCTCGCCTTCTTGGAGTCCCTTGACTTCCATCTCTGTGTCATCGGTCTTCCCGACCGGCACCCAGCGTCCGGTCGCCTTGTTCAGTTTCTCAACCACGTATCCGGTGACGGGTTTGCCTGGGGAACAATCGGAATATCATCCCCCTATTCTTCAACCCTTTGCTGAGCATGGTCGAGAGACAAAATAATTTATTTTGTGTCTGGGATCCCAGTTGCAAGTGAGTAAAGTATACACATGACCCTATATTAGTTTTGATTCCCAATGTCTTTATTTTATTTATTTTTTGCTTGAGTATCACTGCGGCCGTGATAGGCCTATTGTGATCGCCAATTGCTTTCTTCGCAAGTAGAATACTTCGTCGGGTCGTATTTATACCGTTGCAATAAAAAAAACTAGCTGTGCCACGGCGGCCCTTGGCCCCAGACCCACCGCGTCGAATCGCCTGCCCGCACAATTACTTTTTTTGCTCGGCTCCTAAGGGTCGTAGCGTTAGCGGTAATGTTAGCTAATAACCTTCCTCAAGAACGGGGCTATCAAATACAAAAATAATTTTCAAATCTGACTGGTAGTTCCAGAAATTAGCGCGTACAAACAAACAAACTCTTCAGTTTTATACATTAAGTATAGTCCCCGCAAAGGAACACTTACCACCATCGTCTTCTGGCTTCTTCCACGCCAGCTTGCATCCGTTCTTGGTGACGTCGGTGACCTTCAACGGACCACCTGGTTTGCTCGGAGACGACAGCACCGTGATGTCCACTTCAGCCTCGTCTTTCCCGTGCTGGTTCTCCGCCAGGATGCGGTAGGTGCCGGTCATGGAGCGCACAGACTCCTTGATGTCCAGTTTGGTGTTGTAATCGACATTGATCACACCAACTGTCACCTGGAGAATGTAGATGAGATTTTCAATAACTACAAGTAACTTATTTCGGTTGCGGTGTCAATAGATACTTTGACAACTATTGCCACCGCCACAGCCACCGCATCACTTTGACCGGGCCTTAAAAAGCGCCATTCCACGTCAGAATCGATTCAGCCCCTACGAATTTATTTATTAGAAGCAAAACATCGGAACACCCATCCATCCCAATTTTCGCAATAATAAATCTATGAATAAGTGTAGGATAGGATACAATTTTAACTGAGAAAGGTTGTATGGAGGTCAATATTCTAAAGCGCCATTCATATTACAGAATGCAATGTGAACTTGTATAGAAATTGGTCTATATAGTCACCAGTTTTTGTGTTGCTGTTTTTAGGACATAAAGCTTCCGAAATGGTTTAACGATTGCGACAGCCGGGACCGACATCTTCCGCCCGCTTAACATGAGCACCCAAGAAAAGTTTTTTTTACGAAAGAGAAGCAAAAACTATGTCTGTCGTCTATCACGTCACACAAAAGAAAGCGACAAAATACTTTGTCTTCTCATCAATCGACAAAACCGGGGTCCTCATGCTATGAGCACTTAGCACAGAAACGCTCAGTTCTAAACGCCACTACCGGTCACGCATCCATATGATAACCTAGCTGAACTATTCAGAACGACAAGGCAAGCCACGATTTCGTATAAACACATGAGGGATTTTCTTTAAAAATTAGAAATATTTTTGTTATTTTCTTAACTACTACGAGCAGGTACAGATGACATTAAAATACTGATGACACAGCTAGTTATCCAAAAACCGTTGCAAACGATCTTAATTGTTCCAGATCACTGCCCAACGGAAGCTGTGATCTGGTAGAAATCATAAAGCATTCTGAATGACATTCTTGATCCTTGGAAGTGGTGCGCTTACCTCCTTCTCTTCGTTCTTCCATTTCTGGAACCATTGCACTTTAGGTGCAGGCTCACCCTTGACGTTCACGTCGAAGAAGATAGGCTTGCCGGCGCGTACCGCCAGCGCCTTAAGGTTGGTCCGGTCGATGCGTGGTTTCACTGGAATATTAAATAAATAAATAATGCTGGACATTTTTCACCATCATCATCTAGATACAAAGTAAGCAGAGCTTGTGTTATAGGAACTACATGACTGATATACATTACTAGCCTATACCCACCACTTCACCCGCGTGGTTCACGGATAAAAAGTAGCCTATGTGTTATTCTGATGTATTAGCTATATTACTGTAAAGTTTCATCGAAATCCGTTGTTTTTGCGTGAAAGAGTACCAAACATCTATCCTCACAAACTTTCGCGTTTATAATAGTAGTAGGATTTTGGTAAAAACATTCATGTTATTTACGTATAAAACAGATCCAAGACAAATATTTGCAGATCATACAAGCATTTGCCGGCGGCGGGAACCGAACCCGCAATCTTCTGCGTCGCCCACTGCGCCACTGAGATCGTCGAGGATTAGAAGTAAGGTAAAGGAGACTCACGAGCTTTGTGTCTGATAGTAGTCATCTGGGTCGGCTCTGATGGCTCAGAGTTGCCGGCCTTGTTCACGGCGATCACGCGGAACTGGAACTCGCCACCTTCGGGAAGACCTTCCACCTTGCCTGATGTAGCTGTTCCGGGCACCTGTCAAACATAATATTAGGTTGGGGAAAAAGTCTTTTCGCATTATTGTATGTATGAACTTGTAATAAAATATCTTTGGCTATACTATTTGTATCTGGCTGGTTTTGGTATCATTAAAAGTTTAAATTTTAAAGAAGATAATTCCAAATTCAAATTAGGAAAATGTGTGATTTTTATTTGTTTTTCGTACTGTTAAGATGAGTGAATCTAATGAAGAAATTCGATACATTTTAAAATTTTACTATAAAAAAGCTAAAAATGCAACGCAAGCCGCGAAAAAAATTTGCGATGTTTATGGACCTAGTGCAGTGTCTGTGAGAGTAGCACAAATTTGGTTTAAGCGTTTTCAATCCGGAAATTTTGATGTCAAAGATGCACGTCGCTCTGGTCGCCCTATTACGGATAAAATGGATGCCATTTTTGAAAAAGTGGAGCAAGATCGGCATATCAGTAGTTACGACGTAGCTGAAGAACTGGGAATTGACCACAAAACAGTTTTGGCGCATTTGAAAAAAACTGGGTACACAAAAAAGCTCGATATTTGGGTACCTCACGAGCTCACTGAAAGAAACCTAATGAACCGTGTTCTCATTTGTGATTCTTTATTACGACGTAATGAAACCGAACCATTTTTGAAGAAGCTGATAACTGGTGATGAAAAGTGGATCTTTAGCCACTCAGCAAAAATTAAGAGAGTTTGGCTGGGATGTGTTAATGCATCCGCCGTATAGTCCTGACCTTGCACCTTCAGATTTCCACCTGTTTCGGTCTCTTCAGAATTCTTTAGGCAGTGTCAGGTTAACATCACGAGAGGACTGCCAAAACCACTTGTCGCGGTATTTTGAACAGAAGCCCCAAAGTTTTTATAGCAATGGGATCATGTCCCTGCCTACAAAATGGCAAAAAGTTATCGAACAAAATGGTACCTACATACTTTAGTTAAATGTAAATAAACTATATTAAAAAATGTTTTGAATTTTCTTAAAAAATGCGAAGAAACTTTTTCCCCAACCTATTATATATAAATAAAGCTGGGCATTTTTTACAAGAATCATCTAGCTCCAAACTAAGCAGAGCTTGTGTTATGGGAACGATATATACTGATGTACTACTTTATATACATTTTTTGTAAATACTTACATATTATACATAAAAACACCTAGACCCGAGACAAATATTTGCAATAATTTGTCAATAACATTTGCTGTCACATCCATCAAGCTACCCTCAGCTAGCTTGGTGGACAAAGTCAAAGTCAAAATTCATTTAATCAGGAACGTCAATTTTACCAACTGTCTGTTCCACGGCGACCAAACCAGGAAAGAAAGGCAACAAGGCTATTTTTTAATTTACAATACAATAGGAACATCTTCCATAATCAACTTCAATTTTTAAAAAAATTATCATCCAAATAATACGATAGGGACCGATAGGTCCTTTTTTATAAAGTTTTTGTTTGATTAGGTTTTTAAAGTTAATTGTAAATTTCTATATATCACTTGGGAGTTTGTTATAAAAGCGTAGCGTAAAACGATTTACTAACTTCATAGAGTCAACAAGTTGCAACAGCGAGTCTATCTTCTATTATTATTATAAACTTCTAGAATATGATTACGACAAATAATATGATACAAAACCACGATAACTTCAATTCCATATAAACTTCTACTCTGATATCCGAGCTTTGGTGGAAATACCGGTCTGTTAAGATTCTTACCTCAGCAGCGTTCTCCCAATCGCCGCCCTTGGGCTTCTTCTGTATAATGTACTTCAGTATGGGGGCGCCACCGTCCGACTTGGGCGGGTCCCACGCGATCTCTGCGCTTTGGTTGTCGTGGTCTGCGACCTTCACGTTACCCGGCTTGTCTGACACCTCTGAAAGTAATAAATAAAAAATTAATTAATTAATTTTTAATTTAATTTTAGAGCTTGCCTGCGCATGTTTATGGAGTTGAGGATGTCCATTATGAGGATACTAGGAGTTTTTTAGTTTTAAAATTACAAAAATTTCAATTTAAATCTTTAAAAACGAGTCAAAATGAATCCCCATAGCCAATCTGTTACAGTAATAATGGTTAAGAAAACAGTCATATAAGGAAGTATAAGGAAAGCCAACGAGGCATTTCATCTTGCAGAAAAGTGGAATATGCTATATATTCCAATCACTAAAGGCGATAAGACGGGCGGTCTTATCGCATATCTAAATAAGAAAAAAAAACATTTACTTTGTCATTTGTTTATGGTGTACAATTATTTTCATTAATTCATAAAAGGATGATTTGTACATACCGAATGGATTCTTAGCTAATGTTGCGCGTTCAGTTTCCAGCGGCTCAGAATCGCCCTCGTCGTTCACAGCGGTCACTCTGAACTTGTACTGGTGCCCTGGTTCTAGACCGGTCACCTCCATCTCAAGCGGCTTCTTATCACCGGCCACTCTGAAATGAACAAACATATATTAATATATAAATAAAGACCCAACACACACATGACCTGGGTGTCATGACAAATACCACTTTCTGTTGGAGTTAACGCCTGCAGAAAGATTGAATTGTATGGAAATGACATTCGCTGTGGAAATGTCACGTGACTGCTGCTAAGTTTTTATCTTGACAAATTTGCGTTATCGTGAAAGGAAAAGTAAGCGCCCCTGACCACCCACACTAGGATTCCCTGTGTCGTGGGTATCAGGAACTACGAGAGCCGTGGTGCCACAACACCCAGACCCGAGAAAAATATTAGCAGATCATACAAACATTTGTCCCACGGCGGGAATCGATTCCGCAACTTTCTGCGTGTCAGGCGGGCCTTCGCCCACTGCGTCACAGAGGATGTCAACAATGATAGGTTCCATCGCCACAAGTCAATAGGAGACGCAATAATGGAAAAGCACGTCGGAGGGTGTAAGATTTTGTAAAAAAATACTTGCTATGCTAACATCCTTATAAAGTTTGCATTTATTACAGATTTACATGGTCTGACATGTTTTCATCAGGAAGGCTGGAGGGAAGTAGCAAGTGACAGCAAAGTTTGGAAGGATTTGGGGAAGACCTTCGTCCAGCACCGGAAAGTATAAGTTAAAAATAAACACTAACCTGCCGACCCTGACCCATTTGCCAGTGGCTACATCCATCTTCTCAAGTTCGTACTCCTTGACGGGAGATCCGCCATCGTCTTCCGGTTTCTCCCATTTCACTTTGCAGCCTTCGGCGTGAACGTCAAATACTTCCAAAGGTCCTGGAAAAATAAATAATAATATCGTGACGAATCATACGATGGCATCTCAAAGATTGTGGGAAAATGTGTGACGAATCATACGCTGGCATCTCAAAGATTGTGGGAAAATTTGAAACGAATCATACAATGGCATCTCAAAGATTTTGGTAAAATGTGTAACGAATCTCAAGGACTAAACCAGAGGTAATGAAATTGAAATTGGTAATCAGAGGAATCTGATAAGCAAATACTTTGTAACCTCACGGATCTGAAGACTAAGTATAGATCTGAAGATGTGCACCATGAGAATTATAAGTACAACAGTTGGAAGCATATAAAAAAAGGGCAAGGTTCTCCAGAACATGAGTTCTCTTTAACCGCTTCTGGACGCTTGTATCAACAGATTTTTCATAATAATGAAATAAATAATGTATTTGTAGCAAAATACACATTTATATTGCCTATATACCTTTAGGCGCGCTAGGCTTGCTGAGCACTGTCAACTCAACAGTCTCCTCATCAAACCCATTGCAGTTCTCAGCACGAAGTGTGTATTTGCCAGTATCACGTCTGACAGCATTCACAATTGTAAAGTCAGTGTGGTATTCCTTGTTCTCGATCTTGATCCGTTCCGTGTTCACCAGTTTGATGTTGTCACGCCACGACCAGGTGGTCTCTGGCACTGGTTCACCGGTGACGTCGACAGACCACTTGTGCGTGCGTCCTGCTTTGATGATGATCGACTTGAATGTGCTACGTTCGATGCGAGGTTTCACTGAAAAGAGAAAGTAAATAATGTAAATTAAAAAAAATCTTCAGCAGTCCTAACTTTGAACTATACTCAATACATTTATTGCTTTCACATTTACGGTAGGTACATAGGTAGGTATCTTACATGAACCCTGTCTATGGGTATAGCAACAGAGACAGGTCAAGGTTTTGTGTAAACAAAACTAGGAGGTATGATAAAATACCTCCTTTGATGTGAATGAAGTCACATACACTTTGATATTGAAATAAATACCTGATGAAACTCTAATGCCTCTAAGTATTAGAAGTCTATGTTAAGTCCCTTACTCGTAATATAAAACGAAGTTAAATAGGTAGGCAAGGTATCAAGGTACCTATCTAAAGTTTGGAATAAAATAATAAAGAGGTTTAGTCATTTTTATGTTTATTTTTTAACTAGGTGTCACATCACCTTATATGACAAAATAAAACAATATTTTGATCTACACAGCAATTCAAAATAGATGTTTCATGAATTGGTTTTCGCTTTCATATTATAAGCAGATGCATGTGACAGTGATTAAATAAATCTAAATAAGCACTCAACAAACACATACAGTCCTGTGTCCTAATGCCAAACTAGAATACCCTGTAATGTGGGAATCAGTCATCAAACCCACAACAAATATCTGCAGAACATGCAAACATGTAACCCAAAGTGGGACTCAAACCACATCTTGCATCTCAGGCATCTTTCTATGCACCCGCTGCACCACCTAATTTGTCTTATAATATGTGCATTCATATCAATGTTGCTTGTCGTAATAGTGGCAGGTTACTTACAGTTCTTATGCTTGCAGAGATGGTTATCTGTGGGTTCGGAAGCTACACCGACGCCAGCCTTGTTGTGAGCTTTCACACGGAATTGGTACACCATCTTCTCCTTCAGACCTTCAACCTTAAACTCTGTCTTTGTATCATCTGTCTTAACAACCTGGAATTGGAAAAAGCAAGTGTGAAAAATGTCCAGCATTATAATTATAATATTGATAAAATAATTACTCCCAAACTCTTCACTCCCAATCATTAAAGGGGGAAAGGTACTAATAACTGCACAGGTGAGCCTTGGTTTATTTTGATCTGGCTAGTTAGGGCAATGTGGAATCTGAGTGTAGGCAAAAAATTTAAGGCAAAATGTTCTGCTAAAATTATGAAAAATGTGTAGCGATGAATAAATGTCAAATCAAATTATCACCTCAACCTTGGATAACATCATCACAGGAATAAATCAGCCTATTGCGAAGAGTGGTTGAGTAAGAGAGACTGAAAATTTGCACCAAAGCTCATGTATACATTAGATTCATTACAGAAGGTCATGCCCATCCTGAATAGCTTTTGTTGAGGTATGAATGAGCTGTTTTCATGCCAGCTCTATATTCAGCGGTAGTGACAAGGAGGCCAGCGAGAGCCTAGATTTAAACTAACAACCAATCTCTTGAGGCTATCTAATAGTCTTCGGGCTAGGTGTCCAAAATGTGGCCGAGCGCTGGCTCGATAGTCAGTTGTTCAAGCATTTACTGAGCATAGAACAATGAATGTTGGTAAATGGGACGTTTTGATAATAAGCATTTTTGCTTTAGGGTCAATTTGATTTTTTGCCGTATCCTTGTGGTACGGGGAGACTCGAAACTTACTTAAAAACGCCTGTAAATAAACCGGTAGGTACCTCAATCCAGTCAGGTGCAAATTTATCCTTCATTTCGACAACGTAACCCAGGACCGGTCGGCCACCATCGTCTGTCGGCGGCTCCCACTGCAGTGTCGCCGACATGTTGTCGTAGTCGATGATGACAGGTTTGCTGGGCGCTTTTGGCGGATCTGGTGAGCATTTTCAATGATTTAGCAACTAGAAAATACAATGTAGAATCAGACCTCGTAAAAACTTTGTTTGTTTGTAAACAAACCAACCAAACACGCGGGAAGTTTAGATATTGAATTTGACATCTTTAAAAATATATCAAAGTCAAAATAAAAAATTCACGCTGTTAATTTGACAGATCTGTTTTTTTGCGTTTCGTTCAATGTATGTACATACGTTGGTTCAGTCATTGCCGTTACTTTTTGAAAACAGTTTGATTAAATGTGCTGTGTTGAAGAAAAGAAAATATGAAGTTCTGAAAACCATTGTATAAACTTGCTGTTGTTTTGCCAGATTGCATAAATTCTGATAGAGTCATAGTCGTGAATAGATCATCTTTAATAGGTTCAATAAACTAGTTAAGTAGATATAAGTTTAATAGGTATAAGCATCTAATTTAAATCGTATTACTGTATGGTCTACCCCATCTAAGTCCAAGCTTCCAAGCGGAAAGTTGGAAGTTAGGTAGGTAGGTAACTCATCAATTTCACACATTAAAGTATTTACTTTCTCTACCGAAGGTAAGTATTTGTAACATAAAACTAAGCAGGTTTTTAAAACTTACCGTAAGGGTTCTTAGCGACAATGCAGCCTTCCGTCTCCAGCGGATCAGACTCGCCCTCCTTGTTGACAGCGCGGACCCTGAACTTGTACTTGTGGTTCGGTGTGAGGCCCTTAACCTGGAATTGTGTTGGTTCCGGTCCTGTCTCACCGCACGGTACCCAGTTGCCAGTATCCTAGTGTGAAAAAAGTTTGTTAATTCTTTGGGGCTAACTAAAACAGAGTAAAATGTGTTGGTTTCCAAATATTTTAGTATGGAACCCAGGCTAACTCAGAAAGTCTGGTGAAAGTAAAAGTGAAAATTCATAGGATTACTAACAAGAATTACGTCGACAGTTCATTTACAATGATTAATTTCGAATGAAAAAAGAATCGGAAAAAAACTAAAATTGATTACTTATTCTTTTGGTGATTCTTGCTTACAAAATTCTTGTAAGCTAGGTATTATTTGTTTTGTGATCTAGCTATAGGTAGGTAGGTACACTGCCTACCTACGCGGTCTAGTGCAGTTTAGCATGACCATCGAGACACCTGTTTTGTTAAAGACGAGAAGACAAAGTTCTCCTTTCTGTCTTTCTAAAGAGAGAGGCAGAAAATATATATTTAAAACTCCGGAGAGTGTCTTACTAACATTTTAATATAAATATATCTTAGGCCTAATGCGTGGCGCTTTTTGGTGCGACCATAACCACGGCCACCGCCTACGGCCAAGACTTCGTTTCTATATTAAATTCAACGGACCGCATTTGGCCAGCCCTGTCGCACTAGTACGCGTGAGGCACTAAGGCCTTTTTTTAACTTATCCTACTTGACCACTTAAAACTAAACTAAGCTATAGAGTATTTGGGCGTTATTATACGTCTATCCTAATAGGTACCTAGTGACATCAAGCCTATCTTTTCCAGTGTAGATCTACCCGGAGCTAACCTATGTAGATGGAGAATACTATAGTCTATCTATAAAGCGATTACCGATTTATAGGTCTTAAATCTCAAAATATATCAAAGCCTTACCATGTCCATCTTCTCGAGCGTGTAACCGGTGATGTCAGATCCCTGCCAGTCATCAGGTTTCTGCCATTTGACAGTCGCCTTCTCGGCGCGGATGTCCACCACTTCGATGGGACCGTTCGGCCTATTTGGCTTGTCTGAAAACGCCAAGAAAACGTTATTAAATAACGATTGGTTCACGTAGGCATTGACATCAAGGTAGTTAGTATCTGGTAAGGTAGGTATGTAGATATTTGACCTTCTGCATTAAAATCAGAAAAGTAGAGGGGAAAATTAAGGCTGGCACATATACGTGCCTGAAAAAAATAGCTCGCAGAAGCTTTTGCAGAGGTTTTAAGTGGTGTACTTATTTTAAGGTAGGTTATGTACCTATGTACAAACTTACCAAGCACAACAACATCAGCGATACTCTCGCAAGTACCAGATGAGTTGGTGAGCACCAGCTTGTACTTCCCGCTGTCTGGCCTGCTGGTCTTCCTGACTGTGAGGACTGTGTTCTTCTCGTATTTGTCTATGGTGACACGGTCACCATCATCATGGATATCCTGTTACGAGCCAATCAAGTCAGAAAAAACCAGGGAGAGATTGCGTTTTTTAACTCGCTTTATGCTGAACACCATGACAATAGCCTAACCTGGACATTGGACAAAAGCATTATATCGGTTCATTAGGCTTGTGGCACAGGCTCCCTATAATGAGGATGGACAAAAAGTAGAGGAAAGTAAAATAAAAGACATATGGATTGTGTTGAGGATGACATGGGTAGAAGTGGGTAGGTACTGAGATGACGGCTGATCTCTGTCATCCCTGACAGAGATAGCAGTCGTCATGTTGTGGAAGAACAAAATGTTATGCCGACATATGGGACAAGGTTATGAAAATGATGGTACTATTGGGCCTGATAAACTGACAAATCAACCTTTTGTATAATGTCCTGGCTCTGCAGCTGCTGGTACGGTCTCATCCGAGTCAAACACAACGCAATCCAAAAGAAGGTAGTTGAGTGTTAGAATTTTATTTTGCAGCTACAGACGAATACAAACCATTCTGCTGATTGTTAATCACAGTAAAGAGATCTCTTGTAGAGCAAAGATATTTGAGAACTTAAAGTAAAGGTAGTATCATTTTTCACTGAATACAGGATATGGTGAGTGTTATGTATGAGGTAGTGTTGGTGCTTCTCTTAATTTCCAGGTTGTGAGATAATTGTGCACCTACACTACGCTAGATTGTGAAAGTGAAGGTAATTTGAAAGGTAAAGATTGAAGATTCAAATCAAATGGAGTACCTACAAAAAAACAATGATTGAACATCTGAAAAGACTTCGCAGTAGGTACTCCAGCTATGATTAGTTTATTTTTAAGGCCAATCAAGCTACAACATCCAAAGCTGAAATTAAGAATAATTCAATGTAAGATCGCGCACATAGCGACATATAATTATAGCTCTTGTAAAGCAGTCACTCCATAATTTTATTAGCTCGATAACTGTCCCTGTCCTTTTTTAATATTAAATAAAATATAGAGGTGCACATATTTCTTACGAGTAAAAAAAGTTATGGAGAGAATAATTGTTGTTTGGTATCTATTATTTTGTCAAATTGAATCATACCTCCATTTTAATAATGTTGGATATAACATTTTTTTTTACTAGGGATTAACAAAATATCGGTTTGATATTAAATTTATCAAAAATTTATTCGTTCGTACTTGTTTCTAACTGATTCTTTCTTGGTGAATCTGCGTAGGATGAGGTATGGTGACCCTGAAAAGGGCGTTGTAGTGACTGATGGTGAAAGAATCAGAGTAACTATGGATATAAATAAAATGATGGTATGAATCAGTCTGACTCAGAGTTGTAAGGTGTTAGCCACATTTTGTAAAAGTAAATTCTTGAAAATGTAAATGTTATGTAATTTGTTTGGTTTAGAACATAAAGTGTGAGAACATCTAGTTTCAACCAGCTGACCTTCTCCGTTATCGGCTTTCCACGTTTCTTATTTGGAAAAAATAAAACAATTTTGTTAGATCCCAATTCCTGATGAAATTTCAAATAAGAAATGTAAACTATATTAAAATACGAAGTAATATTTCCAAACATGAGCAAAGCTCACTAAATAGTGAAAATGATAAATTTGTAAACGGGAACTGCCAACTCCCTTGAACTAAAAAAGAGTAGCTTCAGGTATCATTTGAATAGTAAAAGATACTGTAAAGTGTAGGACTGAAAGAGTGGTCATAGATAATGTATCAACAGATAATAATAAAACAAAAGCAGCATACCTCTTCTCCTTTAATCCATTTGACTTCAGGCTCAGGCTCACCACCGTATTTGATGTCGAATGTGATAACCTGGCCCTTCTTGATTATCATGTTCTGCAGACCCGCACCAATGATGAATGGTTTAACTGGTGGGAAGAAATTATGTTACGGCTTACGTAAAAAACAAAATGACAGATGTGGCATACTTGGCAATCCATGTATGACAATAAAATCCTAAGATCGATTTTGGCCTAGTGGTTTAAACACGGTCCTGATCCAATTGATTTTTCCTCTCGATATTTTTTTGTGTATCAGTTAAACAGTGAAGGAATGCATGCTTCATGAGGAAACTTGCATGCCCTAGAACCTAAACTTTGAATGCATGTATCATCAGTTAGTGTACCAATAACAGCTGTTAAACTTCCAACCTTCCGCGCGAAATGCGGAAAACTTCAAAAATATACTTAAATTACTTAAAATTCTCACCGAATCTACACTTAGCAATAATAGCTTTAGTGCTGTCACTAGGTTCACCAGGTCCAGCTTTGTTGATGGCACGGACTCTGAACTCGTAAGTGCATCCTTCCTTCAAACCATCTTGAGTGCCCTTCAGGCTGTCTCCAGGGACTTCCTTGCCGGTCACCCAGTCTTTGCCAAATTTCTCCTTATACTCAATAACGTAGCCAGTGATTGGTGCTCCACCATCGCTGTCTGGCTTCTCCCATTTGAGGTCTGCGTGGTCTTTGTCCCAATCCACCACTTCCACTTTCTTGGGTTTTGAAGCTTCATCTGAAAATCATTATATCATTAGGATTTTTGTTAAGTTTTTACTCTTACTGTAGTGATCGGTTATATAAAAAACATTGAAATTATCTACGAACAATTTTACAAACTAAATTAAATGATCCTTACCCCATGGATCCTTGGCCAATACAGGCTTGCCGAACAAGCCAGGCTCACTGGAGCCGACCTTGTTAACAGCACGGATCCTAAACCTGTACGTCTTTTTAGGGATGAGGTCTTCTACCTTGTATATCAAGGGCTGACCAACTGGCACTTCACCTACGCTGTCCCAGCCAGCTTTGAGAGCCATATCTTGTCTTTCAATTATGTAATTGACGATCGGTGTTCCTCCATCGTCTTGTGGCGCCTTCCAACCGACAGTACATGATGTCTGGAAGACCTCCGTGACTGCAACCTCTTGAGGAGCTGTTGGTACACTCTGCATGGTGATGCTGACATCCTTCGCGTCCTCGCCCTGAGCGTTGGAAAGCTTGATCTGGTATTTGCCGGAAGCCTCGCGGGCCGGCTTTTTGATCTTGAAGAGGATTTTCTCTTGTTCAACAATAACCTCGACTTCTTTGGCAGGTAAAGCCTTGCCATCCTTGATCAGTTTGCCTTCAATTGGTGTCTGTCGGGTGCCAGTAACTAAAAAAATATACAATATATAGCTACTGAGCAAATAAAAGCAAAATAAGTTAGTGTTGTTCAGCGATTACTTTTACGTCTTATTTGTTTTCCTATTTCTATTCTAAGTGATATTTATTTTCTTTAAAAATAATCGGTTCCTTTGTATGTTTCCGTTATATAGATTAAACGACCATTGTCTACTTTATCAATTTCTTGATTTATTTGTAAATTTCTTTAAATCTGAAAGTTGGTCTACTTACTTTTATAAGGCACTTCAATAACGAAAGGCCTGTCGGCTGGTCCATAGAAATCATCCGGACAATCAATAGTGGGCTTAGACTCTCCCTTCTTCACTGTCAGCTTGCAGGAAGAATTGAGTTGGCCACTCTCGCAGAGGATCTCTCCGTCGTCTTCCATCTCGAGCTTGTTAAATATCAGCTGGTGCTTACCTCCGCCCAGGTTCTTGATTTCAATCCTATTTTAAAATTGATATTATTAAGATACATTTGTAGAGTAATATGTGAATTAGAAGACCTACTCCACATATTATAACATCATACGTTTACAAAAAATGATCGCCTGTATTCCATATGGGGTGATATGGGTAACGAACTCCACCTTAAAATCATATTTTTTAGGTAGGTATAATATGACTATGAACTTAAAACAAGGAAGTTACATTCTATCCTATGCACGCGAATAGCACTCCTACTCACTACGTTGTTTGTAATGTACTCATTTTCTTACCTGTCATCGGGCACAATAGGTTTTCCATTGAAAGACCAAACAGCTTCTGCAGTCTGATCCTGAAGCTCTATTTCCAGCACGACCTTGTCCCTCTCAATTGCTTCAGTGTCCTTCAACTTCTTGTTGAAGCGATTCAAGTCTGCAAGAGTAGGTAGTACGACTGGCTTCAGAACCGAAGAATTCAAACAAATAATAGATGGGAAGTAACTTGGATCATAACC
The DNA here is from genome assembly GCA_961405105.1 of Perizoma affinitatum. Taxonomy (NCBI): domain Eukaryota; kingdom Metazoa; phylum Arthropoda; class Insecta; order Lepidoptera; family Geometridae; genus Perizoma; species Perizoma affinitatum. The sequence goes on from OY560184.1 coordinate 2,797,950, forward strand.
AAAACTTTTACTTTTTAAAATAATTCTAGAACACATTTTCTTTACAAAACGTTTTCCAAAGTTATAATTTAAGTATTTTTGGTACACATAACATAACACGCGCGGGACAACTGATTGATTCTATAAAACACAGGATACAATAGGAAACCTAGTATCCTGTGCCGTAGTGGGCCTAGCCTCATAATGTAAAACAAGGATAGGTATAGATATACATCATTATATGAAATCTGCATTTGTTAACTGATAGCACCAAAAAGTAGCAAGTTTAATAATCGCAAAGAAATTATTCGCTAAAGGAATAAGTTACTTACAATTGACAATCAATTCGCAAGTGGTCTCGTCGGCGTTGCTGACACACTTGAAGTTGCCAGCGTCCGTAACCTTGGCGTCCTTGATAACAACCTTACGCTTGCGACCCTCCTTCACGATGGAGATGCGTTTGTCAGCCTTCAGCGGTTCCTCGCCCTTGAACCTGGTATAGTAGGAAACATTCAATTATATAGTAGTTGAGTATGTTAGGTACCTAGTACGAGCCTCCGTAGATCAGGTCAAATACGTAGAAATTTAAAGATCTAACACTGTAGATGATAATTTTAGCATAACAAGTCTGTAAGTCCTTACCATTTCACGTCACCGCCAGCATCATCCAACTCGCAGAGTAACGTGATAGTATCCTTTTCAACAGCTTGCTGTGACTTGAGCACTTTAGTGAACTTGTATGGGTACTCTGCAAAACATTATTCGTCAGTATTTCGCCAATTATTTTTCTTCGTTCATCATCAGTTTTTTTAGGTCATTTATTTTTTGCCATAAGCCACATCCAATAATAAAGCCTAGTTGATTTTTAGAAAAAAAAGATATGAGTGATATATCTGTCTACTTACCCACAATCTTGACTTCGGTTTCAGTTTTGTCAGGTTGCTTTTCAATCTTACAACTGTATTTGCCAGCGTCCTCTAACTTAGAGTTCTTAATAAGAAGTCTGCAGACGCCAGACAAGTCCTTCGAGATCTGATACACATCACCGTCTTCTACCTTCGTCTCTCCCTTCCACCAAGAGACGATAGCAAGACTGTTGGATACAGTACATTCGAGAAGAGTCTCGTGCTTGGTGTAACCGCTGGTAACCTTCTTTAAATTCTTAGTGAAAGTATACGTCGGGTCAGGCTCGTCGACTTGCAAGAACGCAGTGCAAGTGGTGCCTCCGATTTCGATTGTGATTTTTCCGGTGTCTTCCACCTTCGGTTGCATGATGATGAGCTTGTATGAATCTTGTTCATTCGTGAACTTGTATTTACTGCCCGGGAATAGTTCCTAAAGTTCAAAAGTATTATTAGTACCTAATCCAGAACTACCCGATGTAAATAATGATTACCAAAATATGCAGCATCCATTTGTGAATAGCTAAATAGAAAACTCGAATCATGATGGGGCGGTTATCTTTTGCAAGAAAAATAGAACATTTACAATAGTTCGATGTTACTTACATCCTTGCGGAAGAACCACTTTGGCTTGGAATTAGGCTTCGTAAAGATGGCTTCGAAGACCACCTTCTTATCCTTTCCTTCCTTTGCGAATTGATCTACGAGGGGCTTCAAGAACGACTCTTGTTTCTGAAAAGCATCGTCCAGTGGACATTAATCTACCTGCTCACCTGAGCTAAACAAATGCAGACAAAAAACAAGTGCTATCCATACAAAAAGCTGAAAGTGCTGACTGAAAGGACTCCCTCTCTTTTTTACTCGTTTCAACGGACGCGGAGTGCAAAATCAACGAAAACAATCGTCTATTGGAATAAACCGAGGCGTTAGGGTCATCAGCCATTCATTCTTCATCAAGTGAACTCCATGCTTATGGTACAGAAATTGGAATTTCCTTATTTAAGACAAGTGCAAGAGTTACTTATCATACTAGGCCAAAGATAGTCGTGTACACATAAAATTGACAGAAAAACAAATATGATGAATGTTTTGAAAGTCTTTTAAATACAAGTAATCAGATCAAATTGTGAAAAATGAGTAAAAATTCATCATATTTGAAAATATACAACAATGACCTAAACATCGATCAGTGCCTGTGCGTTGTGCTGCTATAATATCGACGAAGAAGTGCCCAGAAATATTGCTTTAGAAGAGAACAGAAGAAGTACCAACAGTGTGCTATCTATAGATTGTCCGATTGGTGACCTTGTAGCTAGGTTTCAATTAGTTCATAAAATATATAAAGCTCTTATACCAATATTGCACAATCAATAAAGAATACGAAGAAAATACTCCGGAAATACCGAAAAAGCTCATGGTGAGAAATTTATAAAAAAAACAAGCTTCGAACAATAAACTTTTTTTATGCTAAAATTTTGGTATATAAAGCTTCATTTGAACTATTTGAAAATTCCATCGGACGTGAAATTCTGTGCTTGCTTTTGGTGTTACACAAGATGCTGTGTGCCATCTAGTGACATCGTTATCTTCAAACCTCGTTTTTTTTGAACGAGTGAAGGACAGGCCAATCGGGTATCAGTTCCGCAAGTGACGGTCTTCTGTTATGGGTTCTCTACAAAATATCCATTTCTTTCTTAGTGTGTACTACCAACGAAGTAACATCGTTAACTTAAACTTTAATAATATCTTAAATCTTAACTAAAGCTTAATCGGCATCAGACATGCGGATCAAACAAGGGATCATAGGTACAAGCTAGACATAGTTTGTTTGCAAAAATTCCAACATTTGCAAAACATCGGATGCATCAGCTGAAATTAATGAATTACATGAAGAAAACATTCGAAATAATGACGTGACAGAAGCTCCTCAACCTGACGTCAAAGATACACCCGCAATTGAACAGTACCGAGAAAAAATCATCAAATTCATTCCACTTACATTCCCTGAAAATCATGTTCAAGTTAAAGAAACGTGAAGTGGTGATACAAAAACCTCGGTGAGTTATTTAAAAATCCAGTTTAATGCATTTTTATTTAAAACGCTCATAAGTTTCCGTCATCAACAGTAGTCAGGTATATTTAAAAAATATTATTATAGTCCTAAAATTATTAAATGATTATCTGAACTTGTTGACAACGGCAATTTGTGAGGTCAATTTTAGTTTTAGTTTATCATTCGTTATTTAATCTCATTCATTATTTAGAAGAGCGTTTTCATCCTTTTAATAAAAATAACCGACTTAAAGATAGTTTAGATATTATTCTGCTTATTCTACAATTTAAAGGATGAAGACTCTCTTTGTTTTAAGTTTTACTTTTATGTCTCCTTTTTATCGAACCTTTATTTTGACAGCCTCCATCAATTTGGGCCAATCGGGTACAATTTCAGGCAAAGACATGCGTCTTCGTATTTCATAAATACCCTAGAATTTGATAATAATGTTACTCTCAAGTAACAGAATTATAATGTAAAACTGTGTGAAGCAAGTTACGTGGAAGCCAATGTAAAATGGACCATGATGAAGTCGGTTTTCATTCATCGTGAACTTTGAATGATCATATTGGAGATTGATACTAACAAGAAAATAATTGTATAGCTTTTTCGATATCCAAGCAGCCATTATATTTGTTTTTAATCGACACAAAAAGGTTATGCAAATTGTAAACAATCAGTAATTTGATTGACACATCTCAAATTTATTTTTTATAAAATCAAAGACAACGTCCCGAACGTAGTTTTGTGCAAACATCTAATGAGTTCTGTTAAGATTGTACTTGGTTGATTCAATTCCAAGTTTATTTCAAGAAACTGTTAAGAATTCAAAACAGTTGAACGCTAACACAGAAGAAAGACGATACAGAATAGTGGCCGTGTAAGATGGAATGAATGATTTCGTATTTTGAAACATTGATGACCTTAAACCAGTCCCAGTTTGAAGAGTTCCTGCGCCTGTCTGCGGGGAATCTACCCATCTCGACACCCTCGGAGATGACCACTACGTAGCCGTCCTCCTCGTAATATCCAGTTTCTAAACCCTAAGAATTAAATATCATGATGCACTCGAAGTTTTACTGATATACCTTGAAACGTGCTTAGGAAATGGTCCTGTTACTATTATAATAAAAAAAAAAACTCCAGGAATTTTCATCTGTATCGAAGTAAAGTTAAACACAAGGTCCTAGATTACACTAACTTATCAAATAACGTAAACTTATGTAAGTTTAACTATTATAAGTTAAATACATATTTTAAATATGCTACTAATGGCCAAAGTTTTTGAACCTTTGCCAATAGTTCTAGTGGGATAAAGGAATTAGTAGCACAATTTTGGTTCAGTTGAATTAACTTCGTTGAATTAATTCAGCAGTTTAACTATATTTGACAAGTGATGCAACTGCTTTATAAAGCAGTTGTCGAACTCTCGTCACTTATGTCATATGCATTATGTCTTGTCATATATGATTAATGCTTATTTTTGTTTGATCATCTCTCTAAAGAGCTGCTAAATAATAGTTCTGAGAATTACCGAACCTTCAATCCATAAACTGAGCGATATTATATCTGTTTTAATAAATATGAAAATGAATAGGCACCCACTTTGCAATGAATTCTATTCTCGTCTGCTATTTAACCCGATGGAGCTGTCATTAGGTTTATTTCTAGCTAATTATTTATAGCTTTTATTTATTTCCTATTTATAGTCTGCAAGACAATGTAGAAACCATATGATCTTATTTTGACTTCAATGCCAAGTATTACTGGCGCTATAGTGTTGACAATCAAGTTCATTAATTGTACAACTGTCATGACTTTATCATTGCAACGTAGACGTATATTTTGTTGAATATTTCGAACCTTTTCTTTACCTTTTTCATCTACCATCATCTAATTTTGATGACTTAGACATAAGGTGGTAAGTACGTCTCGTAAAATTTCCCGTTTTTATATGCAATTTTGATGAGTCATTGCTTTCTACATTTTCTTGCTCAATTTAAAATATTTAGATTAATATTTGTTTAGTCCAGAGTTTATATCACCATCTTCCCCTAAAAATTATTATAGAAATGTTGGATTTTTTGCAGGACATAAGACCTTACCTTGTCGACCTTCTTCAGAGGAGGAATGGGTTTCTCCGTCTCTTTCAGGTCCCAATCAGGGTCCTCCTTCTTCTCTCCCCATTTGGCGTACTTTCTCTTTTTGAGCATAGCACGGAAGTCCATGCCACTGGAGTCTGTACATTTAAATTTAAATATTTTTGTAAAGGTACATTTTAACATTTAGTTATGATATGAAATTAAATAAATTTGGCCTTCTAAGTTATTAAGAAACTTACCGGACACATAAAGTTGCATTTCAGCCGAGTCCTCGCCATGGATGTTGCTAACAACAATCTTGTATTTGCCTTCATCATTGGGCTTTACCTTCCTCATGCATAATGTAATGAGACCAGTTTCACCGTCTGTGACGAATTTGAATCGACCACCTTCAATAATTTCGCCAACACCCTTGTAGAATTTGAATGTCGGGGGTGGATTACCCTCAACTGTTACTGTGAGGTATCCAGTTTGATCTGAAATAAACTTATTATTAGTATTGTCTTATTTGGGCTTGATCTCGTTGTTGTGAAGCTAAAGAATCGTTTTGCCCACCTTCAACAGCCGAGTAGCTTTCTTGCACATCAACGATGACTGGTGGTCCCTCATTTCCAAGTGGCTTCAGAGGCACTGAAGGCTTATTAATGAGATCCTCGAGGTCTTGAATGGAAGGCCTTCTTGTGTCTCCAGATTTTCGCCGCTATATCATTAATACAGTGTGAACAATTATACTCATTTAGAGTAAAACATGTTGGTTAGTCACATTTTGATAAGTAACGAGTTGGCATGAGGACATAAAATAAAAAGTTCAAAAAAATAACTGCATCAAAGGTTTTTCTGTGTACCCAAATAGTACCTTAACCAAAACTCGTAACCAGAATGGTTGGTTAATCATTGGATATAAATTTATTAAAGATTAGAATGGCACAATAAAAAAACATATAAATGCACAATACCAATTAAATAAGCACAGTCCATTAAATATCAAAGGTCATCCACCATACCAAAGCTGTGATTTTGAAATCTTCATATAAATGAATAACGAAGAATTGAGCTTAGCGCGTATTTAAGAGTAAAAAATTAGGCTAAATAGTGTAGCAAAATTCATCAACATCTAACGCGGATTCTCTGAGATATGAAACACAAGTGTTATCTGTATTTATACCATCTTATTAATGATAAATGCCCCAGCAGTATTATCCAGTGATACTGTCAGACAATTATCTATGAGTAATTACTATGAATTCTAGAAGTTTCCAACTCGATTGTTCTTTTTTTAAATTTAGGGCACGGGTCCAATCATGGGGATGTTTTATTTTTGAATTTAATTTGTACAATCTGACTGGAAAATATATTACTTATTACAAAATTACTATAAAATTTTATTTTTAAGACCACAAAAAATAAAACAAAATGCTTGTACTCTAATTAAACTTGAATCTTATGTGTGGATTACCACACAAAAGTTATGGCAAAATGACCTTTGACGCACTGACTGCATGTAGTTTTTGATACATAAATATATTTTTTATAAATCACTTACCGGATCTGTGCCAGGCGGTTTTAGCTTAGGCAGTAGCTTTGTTGCCACCGTTGCCATTGTCATAAGTTAAATTTACCACTAAGATGCCACAATACTTTCAATTTGAATAACTTAGCATTAAAGTATATTTATTTAAAAACTATATCACATTTTTCCCCTAATCCACTATATCTTTCTGCTTTAACCAATAATTATTAAGTTCCTCAACATTATATCTATATCCTACTTTATCCATAATCACAGCAAAAGTTTCAGAGTTAAATGCTTAAATTTTTTGCAAGTTTTCACTTATTTTACTATTTTTTGTCAGGATTGGATTTTCGAAGTGGGGCAGTTCGTTAGTGTCGTTCCATCTAAAAATGGGCGCGAATGTCAAAAGACTGAAGAGGGGGTCGCGAAGGTGGTCGGTCGTCTAGCCATAAAGGGGGAGGGGAGAGGGGCGCGGGCTTCTATTTGTGCGCAGCACAAATCAGCAGACCTATTCAATTAATTATCAGATTAAGGTGAGCCATCCGTATAGCATGTTCTTGGATGTGTTTGAGATCCGTATGGAACCGCTGACACAAATCTGTAACATTTTCACCGATATTATTGGCGTTGAATCTAGGAAGCCTGTATTTAACATTGATCATTTACCGATTCTGACATTTACAACACTGCAGTGCTGAAAAACGTTACATAAAGTTCTTTTAGAATTGATAATTTGATACTAACAATCTTGGCAGTATTAATAGTCTTAAATCGCATCACCGCTTACTATGACAATATTGACATCAAGAATAATCGTTAAACTGTCGTAGTCAATGATGAGATGTCCAAAAAGATAGAGTACATACGCGTGTTTTGTGTTAATAAATTACAACAGATTGAGGGTTTGGGCAAGGTGATAGAAAGATTGATTGGCACCTTGATTATTAATGTGGTCGTTTCAGTTGATAGTCATCATTGGCAAGCTTTGTGGCGTGCTACGAATATCAACACGGGGAGCGAGTCGACAAATTTTTACACAAGCAGTTGACAGCGTTGTCACCAAGCTGTCAATGGCTCATCCTCTCATAAATACGTTCACGTTAGCAGTTCTCATCATGTGTGATTGTAATCAAAGTGACAGTTTATGTGTGTGTGCGAAGTGGACCTCGATGTATCTTCCAATACGTCGATATGTATTAACGTTCCAGTGCCGAAAGCGTCATGAAGTGATTTATTCGGGAACTGATCGCCAATAAAACGAACGTGCAACCTTGCCAACATTCCTCGGCAACCACTCTTGCAGCCTATATGAAGAGTTTTACTCGTCTCGCCTAGTGCCCACGCGTGCGGAGCTATTCCACCTCTCCTCTGCAAATACTGTCAATCATACTGTTACCTTTTCATTCTGTTTACGAACTGTCATCCGATGTATTTAAAAAGGTAATATAGTAGCTTCTGCCCACGGCTTCGCCTGCGTGGTACCCGGATAAAAAGCCTGTGTTATTCTGATATATAAGCTATATACTGTAAAGTTTCATCAACATAAGTTCAGTAGTTTTTGTGTGAAAGAGTAACAAACATCGATCCTCACAAACTTTTACGTTTATAATACAGTAGTAGTAAGATTTTTGTTCTTTTAGATGGCATTCGATTTTATTTCATCCGAGTCTTATTAGTTACAACTTACTAATTTATTTATCTTATTTTCTTTCATATAAAATACCTATTCTGTAAAGAAATAGTGATAGATACCTTATCTTCATTTTTTATCATTTTTAAATAGTTCATTTTCGTTTGTCAACAGAAACTTTAAAATGTGGGAAATCTGAAGACCTGTACAGCTACAACCGTTTATTGGACACAATTATTTCTTTTGCTCGAGCAACAACATCGCTTAAAGGGTAAGTATATTTCAAGATCATCATGCACTTGGCCTAATTCTTGCAGTCATATTTAATTTTAATAAGAATAACAATCAATCATAACAGTGCATTAGTATACTTCTGGCTCGTATCTCACTCGTTACACTTCATTTATTTTATTTAAATCGTTTGCGTCATTACTTACGTTATTTGGAGGGACAGGTGCAATTTTTCTTCTTATTTACGTGTGTCCAGTTCACCTTTTACGATTCTATTTTACGTTTTTAAACGTCCATTTTAAATTCTTATGTATTTTATAACGTTACATATTTTTCTAGCTAGCTTTGACTTTGATAAAACTATATTTGAGTTTATCTAAACGTTTTGACGAATGTAGGCTTTATTACTGTAATGTTTACTTGTCTCCGACGATGACTCATTCCAGCAGTATAATTCGTGATATTTGCGTCATAGATGCAAAACTTTGGCTCCGTATGTATCTACCTACTTGAATCGTTGGTCGCTTATTATAAATCAATACTTATTTAGCTTACAAAATTTATCTAATGCACTTTGATTTACTAGGTGTCTGCGAATTTGAAGTGGTTTTAATAATGTGCAACATAATAATACTTTTAGTTTTGTGGCATCTTAACTGTATAATATAACTAATTTATATAGATAATAAATTATTTACACTTAAATTAGCTTGAACAAAGATATTGTTATTTTAAACATACAAGTTACTTAGTGCCGAAGCAGTTTTTCTTGTGCGTAGGCATAGATAATAGCTGTGCATAATCATAGCTCTAATTTTACTATGAACTTTAATCAATTTAGAATTATATAACTTCATAGTAACATTGTCGCAGGTAATGTAGGCACATTGAAGACAACATTCCATTAATATTTATTTTCCATTTTAATAGGGAAACATGCAGCATTTTTATCATTATTATCTTTATAGAATGTTAGAATGACAAGGGGTTAGTTGCTCTATATTATGTATAGATTATTTCCTTATTGTTCTGAAGATTTCTCTAAGACTCAAATTGAAGTTAATCAACCATACAACTACTTTTGGAAATCAGTTACGTGGTTGATTATACGATATTTTCTTTAACGATTATTCACCTTGAAAATTAATCACTTTCTATGTTAGCCACGTATCTAAAAGGAATATTTTTTCTATGACATATATTTTATCTAAACATATATTTTCCACACAGTGTTGTAATAATACCTCGTCGGCGACTTCACCCGGCCTGCCGCGTTTCTTTTATTGGAAAAAAATATAGGTTTTAGTAAAACATTCTCTGTTAACGTCTGTGCAAATAAATTAACTAAAAAAATATATTTTTTTTGTTTGCGTGAGATGATAGAAAAAATGTGTGTTTTGTGTGCCTATGCGGTGCAAAATTATTGTATTACTTGTTTGTGTTGTATGAAATGTATGGTGTGTAATGTGTTATGTATGAGTTGTATGTATTATCGTTAAATGAAAAGTTCGTTGATGTTATAATTTATACTGATGGTAAATAACTCTTAGTAAATATAATAAAAACTGAAATTGTGCATTCTAATAAGTTAACAAGCGGAAAAACTAAAACGTTATTGGAAATGTAAATTTGAAAAATAGAGCAATTACTAAAGAAACTAAAAGCATCGTCAATGAAAGAACCAAATTCATAAGATTAAAGAATGTTTATCCAAATATAACAGAAACTATGAATGTAATTATAAATATAAAGTTCTTTCATTAACCAAATTAAATCAAACTCCAGCGATTTCGTCACAATTTCCCCGCTGGTCGGCAAAGCGGCAGCTATCAAAACTCCTAAAGAACTTCTAAAGAAAAACTAAATAGGTAAAGTGAGAAAAGTTTGGACGTAGGTATATATCTAAAGGAATCTATAGATGTATTGAAAGGGTCTATAGAAACTATGAAGAATGCTCTACTGATAGCTATTTTTATGAAGATAGTTTTAAGTTCCGGTCTGAATTTGTTGAAAGTAATAATGTGTACAATAATGTAGTGTATTCTGGTAGAGCATATGGTTTAAATTGAAAATAATAATAAAATATTCAATCTTAAATATGAATTAATTCAAAATTGTAACAAACAGTCGTCCGTGTCGTCAAATGTGTAATAAAAGAAGGAAATAAAACTAAAGATAAAATGCTTTGCAAAAGCGAGCAACTTCCACCTAAAATTAACCAGGCCCAGTCGATCTCACCTTTCTCTCGTCTAAAACTTCTCCAGGGCGTAATTTGGTGACCTGTTGTGAAAAATATTGATAATCCCTTGAATTTTATGTCTCATTCCTAAATCTCCGCTGCCGAACCTGGGTGGCCTAACAAGACTTTTGTGCGCATTATTTTGTGCAGCAGACCTAGCCAGCGTGTGCATAGTTATAACGTTACATACTGCATATTTATTTGTTAATTTCTTATGTTAGTGTCCGGTTTACGACGAGTGACTTAAGCCTTCTTAGACACATTCCTGTCAAAAATCCCGGTTGTGGGAACATCCTCGTTACCGTTATTGTGTGTGCGATACGTGCTAACAAGCTGTGCAGTTTATCTGTGTGCGTTTACTTCACAAGTGTGCAAATGTAGCTTTGTGCTTTTGACGAAAAAAACGTTTTTGACCTTGGATAATAACATATTCCTTATAATTCTCTAAAGTTAAGATATGTGATTATCCAGCATTTTTACGCTGGTTTTAAACCGCATCCGATGCAAGTGCGTTAAATTAATAATTTGTTTACAGATAAAGTTAAATAATTTATCACGGCAACGTAACGTAGCATTCATATTGTGAATTTTAGCCTCATTTAATTTTACCTTCTTCTCTTCGATCACCTCACCAGGTCTTAGTTTTCTATGCTCCTGTGGATTACGTTTTGCACGGTCTTAATATCGCTACTTGTGTCCCAAAACTGTGATTTGTACAATATTTGCAGTGTAATAGCTAGAGTCTATGTCTAAAAGCGGGGAACCGAAGGGTTTAAGCTTCAATCCGTTTTCAAAAAAAACCTTGTTTTGTCACTACCAAGCGCTCAAAGTGGCATAAAGTGTGAAGCATCGTCGAATAATCATCAGTATGATTATTGGCAAATTCTGATAGGGGTACAATCTAGGGTAATGTTATGGGTTCGGCTTGAGAGAGTAGGATGTCTACAGTACAAAAAGGTTCAACATTGTTTATAAACGAGCCCTAACATCTAAGGAAATCTTTTCTCATTGATTCGTTTAATTAATATTCGCCTAAATATTTTCACTATTAGTGATAAACCATGAGAGTGATTTCGATATTAGGGCTCTGTGTCATAATGATAATTTCTACAGTAAAAGACGCCACAATTAGATAATCATGAATCTCAAAATATTTTCATACCTTTACTGAAATAGACGACAATATCATTGACTGATGTATTTTTAAATAATAAAATAAACATAAAATGAAATATGAAATAATAGAACATACCTCGTCACTGATAATGAGGGAAGGACGTCTTCCCATTTCTTCTGGTGGAGGAATAAGAGACCCACGTCTTACTGGACCACCACCAGGCACCAGCGATGGTTTCCTGGGCATGTCTGGTTTTGGTGATCTCTCACGGCTTACTTCAATCTTAGGTGCTGCCAATTTCTCTTCAGGTGCATTTATTTCAGGTACCTTAGGAATTGGCTGCAGCAAATTATTTTAATTGATTATTTGAACACAAAATATAATGTTAAAATGTATTAGTACTCGTATCCTTGTATAATAACTTGTCCAAAATAATAAATCCTACCTTATCTTTTTCTGGCTTTTCTCTAACAGAAGGTGTAAAATCATTTGGCTCGTATACTTCAAGCTCTGGTCTTTCGTAATCAGGAATTTCCGGCAACTCCTCAGCCTTCTTCTTAACTGAGGTCACTTTAGCTTTTTTGACCTCGGCTTCGACCTTTTCTTCTTTAATAGCTGTTTTCTGCAATTTAGATATTATTGTTAGTTTTTTTTTTGTAATAGGTTCAGTATATTTGCCTGATTCAATCAATTCATCCATACTGCTTTCCAACAGGTGGGCTTATGCTTGTTTGTCTCGTCATTACATAAAAAATATAAAAGACATGTTAAATACATGTCCTTGAATTCATGTTTTGAACAATTTTTTTACATAGGTTACAGGTTTTTTAATAATAATAATATTCCTTAAACTGACTTACCTAGGCCTATTCTAAAAATACACAAGAAAAATAACATTGATGAAAGGAGTGGGATTATTAAGCAGAAGCAAAAGCAGAAATCAATAAGAACAATACATACAAAAGATAAGGTGCCGCAGACGTGTTAAACATTGCTACATTTATGTATGCAATAGAGAAATATATACATTTGTACAAAATCATACGAAGAAAGTGTTTTTAATCAGATTAAGAGCCTCAATATCAAACTACGAAAATATTGCCAATTACTACTCCAGTTTAGCATGAAAACTGTGCATTGTGAAACTATTGTGCAAGTGCTTTTATATCTAGCTACTGGTGCTAAAAATAGTGCAAGTATGTGATTTTTGCTTGCTGCTGATACCTCATCCTCAGACTTGAAAGCAGGCTGTGGTGTTCCTAATGTAGACGATTTAACTTTGACTTCATCTGGTTCAGCCTATAGAGTAAATTTTTATTTAGTAGCCTGGCGATCCTTCGAAAGCGTTATTTTGAAAAACGATATTACTTTTTTAATATTGCCAATCGATTGTGTGCGTGTATGGAGTGCTGTGATCTGACTGTTTATAATGTATTGAAACCTATTTAATGCATGTTAGCTGAATTCAGAAGGTAAGCCTTGACTGTGATTGTAGTAAGTGTCATGTTGGTTGTGATTTTAAGAATGTAATGATAGTGTACCCGTAAATTCTTTCTCCACGGTGCTGTCGTATCAGTGGTTTCTAATAGAGTTGGTTTAAATGCGTCCTCTAATTCCGGTGTCTGCTCAGCCTATTTTTGAAATACAATTTGATTTTAGATCAAGACTTCTTGAGAGAACGTTACATCGAATTTGATATTTAATTTCTAGTATTTTACCTGAGATATTTCTGGTATAGCTTTCCAAGAGAATGGTGCCTCTTGTTTTATTTCAGGCTCTGGTGTTTTTATAGTCGGTATCTAATAAACATGAATATAGTATTGAAAATGGATACCAAAATTAGTGTTTTTTCAAAAATATATATGTTAAATTGACTATGCACTTGTAAACTAATTAGGTATGTGTTATGATATGTGTTACCTCTGTACGTTGTTTTCTCCAAGGGTATACAGGTTGTGTAGGTTTATCAAGTGTTTGTTCTGTATCTGGAGATGTAACATTATTTTGTGTGTCTATTGGTGTCACGATTTCTATCCGTTTGGTGTCAGTATTCTTTATGTCTTTAGATGTAACGGGTTCTACTGCTTTAATTGCTTCCTTCAGTGTGTTCACTTCATCTTTTGATGTCTGAATTTCCTACGAAGTTATTATATCATTGAGTTTTCTATAATCACAGGATTCATTATTATTGTAATACGTTTAAAGATGAGAAAAATATCTAAACTTATAAATCTTAGTTAGAAGTTCAATGAACTTCTCTTGGCTGTTCTATAAGCACATGCTTATCCTCTTTTTTAATATGTTCAAATATAAAATGTTCATATAATTATAATTTAACTAGTAACTAATTTTTTATCAAATAATGAACTATAATATGGTAAAAAATACCCCATTTTTCTATTAATCTAATATATAATTTTATTTGGTTTGAAATAAGTATTAACCTCCGATTTTTCTGAACTTAGACCAAGGAAACTTTTGTTTCGCAGGTGGTTCAACGAATTGGTCTTCTACTTTTGTCTGTGTTACGAGAACTGGCTCTTCCTCTTTTTTAACCTGTTCAAGTTCAAAGGAATTTAACTATTACAAATTCTATTCTAAATTAAAATAGCTAGCTGTTTTAATGTTTTTCCGTTTTTTATGGGCATTTTTTTAATTGGCTTAGAGTCCAAGGGAATTTTAGTTTCGCACAAAAAAAAACAAAAAAGATACAAAAAAGTTTGAAAACAACTTTTTGACAATTATTTTTATCATAAGGGACCCATAATTTTATTTCTATTCTACCTCTTCTACTTTATTTGGTTGACTCAGCGGGTATCCCGTTTCTTTATGCTCATCGACTGGATTAATTACAACTTAATTTGTCTCTTTATTTCAGTTTTTACTGTATCCTGTATTTATTTTACAAATAGTTTTAAAAAACTTTTAATTTTAACTACCTCGGCACTTTTGCTTGGTCGACGCCATGGATAAGTAGGCTCCGTAGATCTATCAATAGATACCTTTTTCTTGACTTCAGGTTTATCATCATGGAAGTCCATGATATTTTCTTTATCCTAATTTCAAAATAAAAATATTAATTAAATATCGAAACCTTATTCAGAATAATATGATTATACAAAATTCTACCTCTTCTGTTTTGCTCGGTTTTCGCCAATTAGGTTCAATTGGCATATCAAAGGATACCTTTCTTTTTACCTCAGATTTCTCTGAGATATCCGTTTTCATAATATTTTCCTGCACAAAATATTTAACAATATAAAACGAATTTATGTAATATTTTTTAAAGTTTAGAAAAAAATAGTATGACTGTTTACCTCGTTAGTTTTACTAGGACGTCGTTTAAGAAGTTCCATAGGCTTGTCAACGGACATCTTTCTGTTAATATCTGTGTTCTCGTTAATGTCAGTCTCTTCGACTTCTTCAGAATCCTGTTTATCATTATCATTAGTTTTAATAAAAATATTATAATTATAACAAAAAAATATTAACCTCAGTATTGCTTTGACAACGTCTTTGAAAATAGTCTGTTCATATCAAAGAATAGTCAAAGTATGATAAAAAGATTGTTTGTTTTTTTTTGTTTTTGATATCAACTAATGAGATTGTTGGAATGTGTGAAAGGGTGTGTTACCTGTGTATCTGTTTTCGAAGGTCGCCTAGAATATGTTTTGTCTGTTACCTCATCTTCCTTATTGATATACTATGTATACAAAATTAAAATGTAAGCCTATAATTTTGAATTTATTCCATTAACATTTTATTTTAGTTATTTACGGAAGTACGTGGTTATTTACTTTAAACACGATTTTCAACCTGGTTTTGATCTGTTTGAAAATCTTATTGAAATGGTAATTTTATTTACAGAGAATAGAATAAAGACTGTCGACTTTTGGTCCATTTCAAACAGGTAGGTACAGATTTACACATGCATGCGCATTGAATTCATAACTTACCTTAAGTTTAACTTGATCCATTTCTTTTACTTCAGGCTCTTTAATGGTTGTCTAAAAATCAATTTATTGGGATGTAAAAGCTTATAGGAGTGCATAAACTATAAGGTGGGATAGATTTACCATCAAAGTACAATTTTGTTCTAATCTACAAAAAATACAAAACATACAACTGTATTACCCTTGATGAACATCCTCAAATACATATTCAGTGCATAGATCTTTGAGGATATCAAGAAGGGGGTAGTCAGTGGTACCTCCAAACATTATATTTGTCCACATTTTGCAAGTTGTTATCTACACATTAGAACAGAAACATTAGTATTTTATGAGTATTGACATTTTTGTAAGTTATAGTTTATCCACTCATACAGGTTTAGGTATAAGCAAGATTGTACTTTGATGTTTTAATTCTAACCTAACAAAATAACACTTCTCATAGCTCAACTACAAGACTAATGTGTAGTTTCTAGAAGCTTTTATTTCAACACGTTTACTATATGCTAAGTATAAGCCTTGTATGATCTTTGCGGTACATACAGTTTGCTTTGATTGCAAGTTTTCTAAAAATCTAAACTAGGGATTCAAACTGGCTTTGGATTTGCTTTGCTATGTTTGCGAAGGGTTCAAAATGTTTTTGTAATTGTAAGAATCACATACAATAATATCCGAAACATGTTTAAAATGATTTCATGGCCAATGAGATTCATGATACATTTGAGTCATAGTTTTCAGATTCAGCCTGATTTTTTTACATTTACATTATTATTTTTGTGATTCTCTTAACTACAAAATTTGGAATGGAGACTAAATATTGATAAACCTACTATACTAACCTTTAGAGCAGTTTTTTTCAACGCAGAGACCTCCTGTGCTTGAGCTTGTTGTACAGATGAAATCGATGACTTTCTGCTCTCGGCAGTTTCCTTTGTAACCTACACAAATTCATTTACAATTTATGTATTGATACAAATAGTTGCATTAGGTTTCGAATAATTTAACCCGACATAACATAGAACCTACGTACGACCTACGTATACCAATTAACTGTGTGTTGTTTACTTCTATTCAAATGTTCGTATATTGTATTTTTTTTGTAGAGATGATTTCGAAGTGATCCCATTAAAGTTACTACTAATATTATATAAAATATGTCGAAATTTAGACGTACATACGTTGCTAATGATTTTAGTTACGACAGGACTCGGACAAAGCCGTGGGCAGGGACTAGTATCATATAAATAATCTATAGATAGCAAATGTTTGATTGCACATACATAGGGAACATACATACATACATAGGGAACTTCATACTAGTTAGCATTTTCTTCCAGCTAACCTTTGTGTAATGAAGAGTGGGCATATAAATCGGATTATTTTGTATTTTTTTTTTGTCGAGTTACGACGATTTACTTTTGCCATTTAAGGTTGCTTGTTTATCTGTTACCATTTATCTCCGAAACGACTTATCGGGTTGTAATGCTATTTTTTTTGCAATCAATTTGTATGCCTACAAGTATGTTTCTTAGATAGGTTTTATCGCCACAAGTCACTAGGGGGCGCTGCAGAAGACGGATTTTTTTGGGGATTATAACATTTATCAAAAATTAACTTGTAGAAAACAATATATCAAAAATATCTTGATTATTTTACTGCGTAATTATCTAGCTAGATGAACCGTTTTACCTTAAAACCTTGCTTGCTGTCCATGATAGAGCTTCGTCTGCTCTCAGTTGTAGTTTCTTCCTTTGTCTGTGAGAGTAAAATAAGTGAATTAATTACAAATTAACTAAATTTTGCCAAATCAGCAGACATTTAGGTAAGTAGTCTCTAAAGTAAAAAATATATAGTGAATTAAAAAACTAAGCAGCAAAAATATTGGTACCACTTCTGAAATAGTACTAGATTGGTATACAAACCTCGGTCTGAATAGATGTCCTGCGGCTTTCGGTCTAAAGACATAAAACATTGAACATAAAATTAAAACAGTACTGGGTTGATAATTAATTTAAAATACAAGAAGGTAATCAAAACAAAGGAAAAAACATGTTGAATTATATTTACACAGGCAAGGTAAAACTATGGAATTCAGTTCCAAACTGGCCATAAAAATGGAGGCATAGAGGTGGAATAATTAACATAACAAGTGTTTTTTTGGAATAACGTCAGTTACACACTGTGTGTAAAGCAGCAACACAATAAGTTTATATGAATTATTGTATTGCCAATTTATGAACTTTTTGTGTCTAGGGTTCATGCTTTGTCAACTATTTCAAGTCTACCTTTCTCTCTACTGCTAGGTGAGACTGTTCTGATACCATCGTCACCTGTTGCATTCAAAATAACATATAAATAAGATAGGACCCACGTTCGTTGTTACCTTTTTACTCAAAAGTAAAACTTATTTCTCCCAATCAATCAGTTCAAATATTTCCTGTCCTACTGCTAAGGCCTTTTATAAGCAGTATTTTGTCATACATTTGCAAATGATTTTAACAGTCCTCACCTTTAGCTCTTCCTTCTGTTTTTTCTCCTTTACAGACGGTGTTGGTGTCATCTTTTCATATTTCTCAAGAACTGGCCTTTCGTAGTCATCGACAAAGTCCAATTCAAACTGAAATTACAGACAGACGTTAATTCAAAAATTCAGTATAGACACGTTAAAATTGCGCGTTTTCCATAGCTGCAAATACATTACGAAAAGCAGATGTTGATAAAGTGATCAAGCAGGATCAAATACATTCGGTGCAAACGATGACAATAAAATTGACAACCTGTAAATACGAGATACGAAAAAGCAACATGCGACTATCAACCACCTATTTTCTAACAACACCGACGCAGAACTAACCCCAATTATTATTCCAAAGTGCTTTGATAAAACTCAAAATAAGAAAAGTAGGTACAGCTAGAACAAATGAGACATAGTAGGTGTGTAATAATTAATTGTGTCATCAATAAAAAGTGCTGTATGTGTATGAATATTGTACAATTGTACGTAGGTGCGTGTTACAGATCAAATAAAATAATGTGCTTTGCGTGTATAATTTTACTATACAAATAATTTGTTTATCTCAGTGCTTTGAAATTGTGTGTTATGAAGATACAGGACAACACTAGTTCAGTATAAAACTGTTTTGTGTGTTTATGTTTACCCCATAGTCGATATCTTTCTCACTAATATTAGCCTTTTTAGGCTTCTCCGTAGTCCTCCTTACAATTTTCTTGAGCTGCGGCTTTTCAAACTTTCCTCCTTGTACTGTCAGAGGCTCCTAAGGAATCAACAAAAGCTTTAAAATGGGAATCTACGAAGCCTATAATTAAGTGCAGTGGTGTGGTGTTAGTGTGATAGAGCATCAAATCGAATCGCTTGGAAAGACCATGCTTTCAAAACCATTTGTGCGCAAAGTCAGTGCTAGTATTACTTTTTTAATTATATCAGCCATATTCTACCAATGATTTGATTTTAAAACATTTAGCTGTCAAACTTATTTCTACCTCGTCATCATCTTTTTTGGAGACAGCTGGTTTTTTAATCTTGAGCTTAGCGCCATCTTCTCCCTCCTAAACAATGTTTTAGAACAATTAATACACTTCAATGTGTATTTACAATAAATTTGCTGAGATAATTAAATAAGGTTGGAAATATATAGGTACCGTCATTTTTTTCTTGGCCGGTGTCTTTTGTGTGAGTGATGCCTCTTCAGGGGCAGTAGTGCTTGTCTTTTTACGGGGCTTCGTCATACTGACGGATTCTTCAGTATCCTCGCCCTGACCCCGTAAAGAAACACATAAATGTTATTTACAGCATACAAGAGAGAGATAGTAAAACGTGTACTTAGAATAGAAACAAACAGTGTGCTAAAAATTGCAATAACTGTGTACAGGGTGTATAAACAGTAAATACATTTTCAAAATGCTTTAAAACTTTCAGAAAGTTAAATTAATGTGAAGGTAAGAATAAGAAAATTATGTATTTGAAATTGAAAGATTTTAAGTGTTACTACGTAACACGTGTTTATAATAATGATGATTATAATTGAGTAAAATTGGTGCCGTAAAACTATACACAATAGTATTAAATTATCTACAGTGTCCTAGCTAGCCCAGTTTACCTTGACTAGGACATTCAACCTCTTTAAAATAGAAGTCGATGCGTTATATTTTTTTAAAACGTCGCGTTCTCCCATTTCTATCTGCGAAGTCATGTTATAGTTAAAGTAGGTATTATATATAAATTACAGCTCTTTAATAAAATGTGTTATTCCCATAAGGGAATCTAAACACACGATGATATAAATCATTAGAAAATTGTTTTGTACCTTAGATTCCTTGCCCTTAGGTGTAGGTCTCTTAAGAGTTTTCTCTTCAACGACCTCTAGTTTCTTTATCTTAAGTTTCGCTTCTGCTTCATCCTCCTATATCAAAATGTTATTATTAGCTTCTATGTAAAAGTTTATAGGTTGAGATAGGTATTATTTGTGTGCAATACGGACCGTTGGTGTTATTTCGGCAGGAGTTTTGTGTGTGAGCGAAACGTCTTCAGGTTCTTGTCCTGGTTTTGCTGGAGCCTTAGGCTTAGATAAGCTGATGCTTTCATCAACATCCATTGGCTGGGAAAATGTGACAATGTTTAGTTTTTTGCACATCTCTAAGTATTAAATTTATCGTCATATATTTTTCTATGGCCTACCTCTGGCTTATCTTTGGGTTTGGCTCTAGTCGCTGTAGCCGATGAAGGTGCATCCTCCTCAGGTTTTTTATCGTCCTAAATGAAAATATTTATTATTGATAAATTATTGTAACTCAGTAGTTTGAATGTTGGTACACGGTAGGTATTTTCAATTGAGTCAATGATATTGTTTCCTACCTCTGGCTTGTCTTTGGCTTTGACTGACGAACGACGTCTGGTCGCTGTAGATAAAGGTGCATCCTCCTCGGGTTTTTTATCATCCTAATAAATAATTTGATTATTGTTAAATTATTATCAATCATTAGTTTGAATGTTGGTACTAGGTAGGTAACTTGATTTGAGTAAATAATATTGATTCCTACCTCCGGCTTGTCTTTGGCTTTGACTGACGAACGTCGTCGGGTCGCTGTCGATAAAGATGCATCCTCCTCGGGCTTTTTGACATCCTAATAAATAGTTGAGCTTTTATATAACTGTCACTAAGTCATTTAAATGTTTGTGTAAGAATTATGTGGTGGATGTATACCTTTTTATTTTTATCAATAGGTGTAGGTGTAATTTTTTCGTATTTCTCGAGGACGGGCCTCTCGTAATCATCGATAAATTCTTCTTCAGCGACCTGTATGTTAAAGAAATTATTAGTATGTAAGAAAGATTGGACTGTGTCGAAAGAAGTTTTGTCATCTCGATACAAGTAAATAGGATATCAGTTGTACCCATTGAACTTTTACCAAGAAGTTAATATTTCTGTGGCGATTGTGTCAATTTAAGAGTTTGGTGTAACCGAGATCTCCGAGTAGGTTCTCGATCCATCTTACCGAATTGATATGGTTCCGCTGCAAAATCTGAAACCCCTCAAAACATAGAGAAGCGAAGCGGCAAAACATATTCCGCCATGCGAACAAAACAGCCCAAGCTCCTTTAGAATCATTGCTGAAAATTAATCTGTGAAAACTTACCGTTATTAAAAGAGGTGTGTATTTTGAAATATTTGTGCAAGTAAAAATTGAGTGCTGATAGATTAACCAAACTGTGTTACCCTTAGCTTTAAAACGTGTTAACGTGTAAGACTGAGTGAAAATGTGCAGTACCTCCTTATCTTTGAGGGAAGGTCGTTTTTTGGTTGCTGGTTCATCTTTCTTTGCGGTTTTAGGTTTTGGTTTCTCATCAGGTTTTTTATCTTCCTATACCGTAATTAACAATTTAGTTTTTCATAAAAAATTGAATTTGAGAAAAATTTTATTTATTTTATTTCATCAATGTTTACCTTGTCTTTTGCAACAGAGCGTTTGCGAAGTGTGGGTACTTCTGGTTCTGGCTCCTTCTCCTTTGGCTTTATTTTACCTTTCATCATATCAACATCATCCTATCAAAAATATTTAAATTAAAGTTGTTTAATTTTCTGTGTACAAGGATATGTCAACTTTAAAATTAGTTTTTTTACCTGTGATTCACTGGGACGTTTGTCTTTAGGAGTAGGTGTGTACTTTTCATACGTTTCAAGTTCAGGTTTTTCATAGTCATCCACAAATTCAGGTTCAACCTTAATATACATTTTACCATTAAAATTATATTTGAAATTATTTATTTTATTTGGTTTAAAAAAAAGTAATGAAAATATACCTGATCAACTCCATTTTGTTTTTTTACTCTATCTGATGGGGTTGGCGTAAATTTGTCATATTTCTCAAGATCCGGTCTTTCATAATCATCTATAAACTCTTTCTGTTCTTCCGGCTACAAAAAAAATCTTATTGATATTTTTCAATCTATAATACGATATTTAAAAACTTAAAGCGTTTTTTTTACCTTCTTGACAGGTTGCTTTGATTTCGCAACCTGTGGTTGTTCAAGAGTTTCTTCAGTAGGTTTTACTGGAGTCTTATTTAATTTGACCCCAGATATTTCATTAGAAGGTTCCTCATGTTTAGGAAGTCCTTTTTTGATGCTCAGTCTTCTAGATTCTACCTTTTCTTCCTCAACCTGTGTCACATTATTTTATTTAGTTTTAACTGAATTATTAATTTTGATTAAAATAATAATGATATTGCTGCTGCATACCTTATCCTTTGCAACTTTTTGTTTTTTCTCTGGGATAGATCCCGCTACGGAGAGTTCTTCTTCACTCACATCTTGTTCACTTATTACGCTTTCCGTTATAGAAGCGCGTTTACCCTAAATCAATACATGTGTTAAAACTTAATCGTTCAGTTTTGATCGAATGTTAAGTGTAATGCAGTATTGTATGATTACCTTAAGTGTGTCATCCTCTTTTGGTTTTTTTGCGAGTGGTGTAGGTGTTATCTTCTCATATTTCTCCAGAACAGGTCTCTCGTAATCATCGACGAACTCGATTTCCTCCTATACAACGGCCACATTTCGTTAACACAAAACACACAACATAAAATACTAGTTACCACGTTCTATCTAATTGACTTATCTTTCAAACCCCTATTGAGTCTGAAGATAATAATTAAACCGGCTATAATGAAACTAGGCGAAATAAAAAATGTAAATAGGCATTTACATTCTGAAGTAAACTTTGCTAAATGTATGTGTTTGGCGTCACTACAGTTGCACAAATTTTAGTATATTTACATTTTTATATTTAGTTTTAAACCATTTTTGATAATGTTTAATTTCACTTACCTCGTCTTTCTTCGCAACGACCTTCTTTTTAATGACCTTTTTCTTGACTTCTGTTTTCTTGGTAGCGTCTTCTTTTTGTTCTGTAGCTGGTTCTTCCTTAGGCTTAACCGGCTTAAGTTTTGGAATGCCTTCTACTTTGGCTTCAGGTTCTGGTATAGACTTTTTCCTAGTTTCAAGTTTCTCCAGAAGAGCCTTCTTCTCTTCTTCAGTTTTGGCCGTCTTTTTTTCTAGAATTTTTTTGGTTTCTTCGATTTCTTGGTCTGCATTTTTGGTTTGCTCGATTTTTGATTCTGTCTTTTTTGATTCTGTTTTCGATTCTGTTTTCTTGGCCTCCATTGAAATTTCTTCGTTCATTTGTTCAATGTGAACTTCTTCTTTCTTTGATACTTTTCTAGCTGCGGCTTTCTTTTCTTCGACATGGTTTTCTTCGATTATGGAATTCTCTTCAACAAGAGACATTTCTTCCTCAGATTCTTCAATGACTGTTGTTTCTTCTTCATCTTCCTCTTTTTTCTTTTTCTTTTCTTCAACAAGTGTCAAATCAGCACTTGATTCGTCTTCACCGAATTCGTTTTTGATTACCACTCTATAGTTAGCGATGTACTTTGAGGAGACCTTCCTGATAATAAGTCGGGCATTAGTACCATCAAATGAGGTGTTGACTTCTGATGACTCTCTGATGACAGTCGAGTTCTTGTACCATGTACATCTGCACGATTGGTCTGACGACTTGAGAACGGCTATGAATTCAGCTTCCTCATTTTCTTTTTTAGCCTGAAATTAGAACATATTGCTGGTGAGCTTCGTGTCTTAACCACAATCACCAAAAATAATAAAAACGAATTTAAATTCTATGAAACAAACAAACTTTTATAATACATCCATCAGACAATAAACAACTAGAGAACTTACTAGACTCCTGAAGTGCTTGATGATGGTTGGTTTGTCACCCTTTTCCTCGGTTATTTCTGTTATCTCCACTTGCTGTGATGTCGCCTCACCCTTCTCGTTCTTGGCGACAAGCTTGTATGAACCCTTGTCATGTTGCGACACATTCGAAATTTCCAATTTTACTGTAAATTCACCCTGTAATTTTAAATATATATTTTAGCAATTTCCGTTTTACCTTTTATATTAAAAATATATTAATTATTTCGTTTTATGTGATTTAGTAGAATGATATCGTTACTCACTTCTCTCACAGGCTCAATTAGCACGGTATGTCTAGAGCCCTCCTTGACTGCACTAGCTTCTTTGAACCAAGTGCAAGCTGGTGCAAATTTACTTAATACTTTACATTCAATAATTACAGTCTTCTTTTTTACTATCTTAATGACCTTCGGTTTCTCTTTGATTACTGGAATGACTGTAAGAAAACACAATGTTTTTAATTAAAGTATAAATTCAAGTACTTGAATTACTGCATTTATACTTTTTAATCTCACAACTTACTTTCAATATTGAGCGTAAGATTCGCGTTGAGCTCTCCAAGTTCATTTTTAATGTTGCATTTATACAATCCGGAGTCTTCAATGCCAGGGTCGACAAGTTCCAAGATGATTGTGTAAATGTCCTCCTTCACTTCGACTCTGGTCTTGATTTTTGTCGATTCTCTGATTTCTTTACCCTCGTGGTACCACACGATCGTCGGTCTCGGGCTAGCTTTGACCTTGCATCCCATTATTACTAATTTTCCATTGTCCCTCGATTCAATCGTTGGCTTTTCGACAAACGTCGGGCCTTCACCTTCCGGTTCAGGCTCGGCCTCAATGTTGAGGTTGAGGTTAGCGTTGCTTTCTCCGAACTCATTTTTTACGTGACAGCGGTAAGCGCCACCATCCGCTGCCGATGGGTTACTCAAAAGCAACATTAACTCGTATACATCTTCTTCGATTACTTTCGATTTGATTTCAATTTTGCTGCTAGCCTTGATGACCGTCGTGCCCCGGTACCACGTCACTTCAGCCGCCGGCTTGGCTTTGCAGACACAACGCATAGTGATGAGTGTGCCATCTTCGTTGGGAATGATTCGAGGTTTCTCGATGAATGACGGAGGGAAACCGTTCTCGTCATCCCCACCTAAATTAATACGTATAACATTACAAATGGATCTTAGGTTTATTTATAAACTTTTCATGCTGCCCAAAAGCCGAAAGCTCTGCATGCTCTTGCTACTGTATGCGTACATTATTTAAAAACTTTATTTAACTTATTTTGTATTAGAAATTATGATCTTTTACCTTGGAAATTGAGAGCAATGTTTGCATTACTCTCACCAAACAAGTTGAAAGCATTACACCTATAATTTCCACCATCTTCCCTAGTTGGACTTAAAATTTCTAGTGTCAGATTAAATGTATCTTTTCCTATCGCTTTTCGGGACATCTTCATTTTTGCTCCGTCTTTTATCTCCTTATCGCCATGAAACCAATTGATGTCCGGAACGGGATATGCTTCTAGTACACATTCCATAATCAACACATCTCCTTCTTGCCTAATCGTCGGTTTTTTTGGGAATCTCGGTGCTTTACCGTCTGGTATTCTGTTCAAAAGACAAAAGTTTTAACAAAATTACAATCGTTATGATTGCAAATAAGTAAATGCGGCGCGTTTGCTTACTTAGGTTTTCCACTTCCTTCAAAGTTCAGGTTAATTTTTGCCACTCCTTCACCATGTTTGTTTTTTGCTAAAGCTCTGTATTCTCCCTTGTCCGAATTCTCAACGCCGATGATTTCGAGCCGCGCCATATGATATAATGTTTGGTCCTCTTCTAACGTTATTTTATATCTACTGCTTTCTTTTATTAATTTCTTTCCATGGTACCTGTATCAGCGAGCGTGCGAGTTAATTTTGTTACTTCTTTGGAGTTTATTGCAGTTAAAATATTTTCTGTATTCTTACCATGTGATGGTTGGTTTCGGTTTGCCAACGCATCGACATTCGAACGTTATTTTGGTACCATCATCCGATTGCCTGATGACGGGTCTCTCCGTAAATGTCGGTTTGATAAAGTCCTCAGGCACGGGCGCTTCGTCGCCTATTTCAGCAATTCAAACATTATTATCTCGAAAAACTTCATCACTTACACGAAGATTTGCAGCGTTCACTATTTTTACGTCAGCATAATTTTGATTATTAATTTTAAGATGTTTTCTTTTCGCTTTGTGCATTAATAAAATCCGCAATCAAATTCATATAGAGTTAATAATTTGAGGAATGCAATAGAACAGATTATAATATCGAATAGATAAATATATATAGTTTTGGATTATTCTTGTATAATTTTTCTCATTCTACGTTCAGTCTAACAAACCGTACGCATGACAGTTGCTTTGATTATTGTGTTACTTGTGCAGTTGCTAAAGCACAGAAATTGCAAATTATGTCTAACTACAAAATTGCGAGGGTTAGATTAGTAAAAAGCATAATTGATACAGGGGTTAAAACAAATAATCGTGATACTGAAATAGATAAATACATTACAATAGAGTTAAGGAAACATGTAACTGCGAAACGAAATAAAGAACTTTCAATGGATGAGTTACTTGTTGTAATAGTATGTGTGTGTATGTATAGTGTAGCAGATGTGGTGTAAAGCAAACCTAACCACAATAAATACAAAACTAAGAAAACATCTTAAAATTATAAAATATCAGTGTATTATGTAGAGTAACTGAATTAGTCGATGATCACAAAAGCTTTGCTGCAATATCTACGTATGTGACGTGATCATTACAAAACATTATCTAGTGCATTAGGATCACACATTAAAACAGCTAAGGTTAAACATTTGAAGCATGTTTATAAACATACAATACTTATAAACCATCTTTTTGTCTAAAATATAAAAAAGTTACCAATACTTCTAGTAATCGTACGACATTTGATTTGTGATATATTTATAATTTCATTGTTACAATCTCCAATATTTTTATTTATAAAGAAAGCCAATGTCTCTATCTACGTCTATATTACAATAACAGTACTTACTGTCGAAGTTTAAGCTGATCGTGGCGTTACTTTCGCCGAGCTCGTTCTTTGCCGTCACTCTGTACTTGCCAGCGTCTTCCACTGTCACATTACTGATCTCCAGCGAGGCGTGGTATGATTTACCATCCTTGTTTACTGTCAGCTGGAATGTAGAAAAGGTTCAAAATAAGAAAAAAAAACAAAAATGTTTGCTAACATTTTCAATACAGCAGGACCCGAACAGCTAAAAAAAAAATCCGCTATGAACAGGGACAACAGAGTCTTAACAGTCTCAGTCCGATCAATGAAAAAAATTAGTGGGACAACCCCGAAGAGAAGATTCAAGTGGATTCAAGTTTTCTGTTCGGTACTATTACCGGCTAAGCAACGTCATCCAAAATTGTCTGAACGTGTAGCTGATCAAAGTTGCGGGTTCTAGTCCCATCGCGATTTATTTATGTTATCTCTGAGTGTGTTTTTCTTTTTTAAAGTAATTACTTGAAAATACAGATGTAACTGCTATCTAAAATGAAAGAAATTTTGGAATTAAATAAAGATCCAAAAATGTATGATAAAATCAGTAACAGATGAAGAATTTATAACAACAATATAATTGTCCTATGTTTTAACAATAAAAATACGATGAATGTAATAAAACGTAAGACCAAGTAAATAAAACATTTTGTAAACGCACACGTGATATAAAAATATATGTGACAGAATTAGGGCAAAAGGTCATCGTGTCAGCTGGCATCTGCTCTAGCCAACACTATTGGGGTCAAGGCCATCTTGAATCACTTTTTAAATAAGTCACCTGCATTTATAGCACTTATTTACTTTCACACCTATGAGGTAGATCCTATTCATATTTTGGCATCGAAATCAATTAATGCATTGTCATTTGACTTAACTAGACTAGTTAGGGCGTCTGGTCGAAGCGATGCGTGATCAGAGAGCTGGCCTTATCTGAACGCATTATCATTGCCATTGAGGGTGGCAATGTAGCCAGAATTTTGGAAACGCTTCCGTTTGGTAGTGATCTGGATCAGTTGAGTTATCTATAGATCGTTTGCATGGTATTTAGATAGCAAGTTGTTTTATATGCATTTTTTGTATTCAGTATAAAGTATATATTTATGATAGTTGTATTTTTTTAAATGTATTCAAATAAATTATGAATCTTATCTAATATTTTCAAAAAGGAAGAAAAAGGAATGAAGTTTGTTTCAAAAAACTTATTCGTTGGAGTTATAAAAGTAAAACTTGGCATAAATAAGTAGATACTTTTTGAAATAATGAGAGTTATTTTACAGATTTCTCATTTATGAAGAAGAACATCGAAGTAATTTTCGTTTAATTTTTCTTAACTAACACCTACTTTTTCTATCCTAAATGAAAAATATCCTTCAAATGTCAAGCCTCTACGAATAGAACTTAAATTTAAATTGTGCGTTGATCAGTTAGAGTGCGTTGCGCATCTTACTCGTTAGATAGATCTGTCGTGTAGTGGTTCTTACTCGTTAGATAGATCTGTCGTGTAGTGGTTCTTACTCGTTAGATAGATCTGTCGTGTAGTGGTTCTTACTCGTTAGATAGATCTGTCGTGTAGTGGTTCTTACTCGTTAGATAGATCTGTCGTGTAGTGGTTCTTACTCGTTAGATAGATCTGTCGTGTAGTGGTTCTTACTCGTTAGATAGATCTGTCGTGTAGTGGTTCTTACTCGTTAGATAGATCTGTCATGTAGTGGTTCTTACTCGTTAGATAGATCTGTCGTGTAGTGGTTCTTACTCGTTAGATAGATCTGTCGTGTAGTGGTTCTTACTCGTTAGATAGATCTGTCGTGTAGTGGTTCTTACTCGTTAGATAGATCTGTCGTGTAGTGGTTCTTTTGCCTCTTTACCTTGTGCCTTTCATCAGGGCTGACTTCTGCTGTGTTGTGGAACCAGGTGACGCTGGGTACAGGCTCAGCTTCGATCCGGCACTCAAAGATGAGACGTTTGCCATCATCCTCTTGTCGGATGGCCGGTTTGCGCGCGAACGTTGGCGCTTTACCGTCCACTTGTCTAGAAAATAAAAGTTACTTTTTAAGGGCCTCCAGCACTCAAAGATGAGATGTTTGCCAACATCTTCTTGTCAGATGCTCGGTTTGCGCGCGAACGTTGGCGCTACACCGTCCACTTGTCGATAAAAGTAACTTTTTAAGGGCTTTACGATTTAAGCATCGTTTAATGTTTGCCATGTTTTTATTGGTTTCTTATTCATCATCATTATGATTAACACCATGTAGTAGTCCACTGCTACATAGGATAGGCCTCCCCTAAAGAGTGACATGACGAAAGCTACCTCTACCCTCTGTGAATGGAGGTGGCCCTGTGTAAGTACCTTATTATTTAGTTTATAGATTGATTAATAAATAATAATAAATAATGCTGGACATTTCCATACAGCATCATCTAGGCCCAAAGTAAGCAGAGCTTGTGTTATAAGAATTACATGACTGATATACTACAAATATTGTAAATCATTTATGTTATACATAGAAAACACCCGGACCCGAGACAAATGTTGTATGATATTTGCAGATCATACAAACATTTGTCCCGCAGCGGGAATCGAACTCACGACCTTCTGCGTCTCAGGCAGGCCTTCCGCCACTGCGCCACAGAGTTCATTAGAGATCGAAATGGTTCTCAAAAACAATAAAATTTTAAAGGTTCTAATAGAAATATAGCAATGAACTGAGATTGCAGAATATCTTGATCACTTTACAAACACATCTGAAGTATTAATAGGTAGATAGATGAAATAAGGTACTTACTTCTGTTTTTCTTCGTCAGCGGCTGAAAAAGTAAAATGAATGAATGTATAAAACATTATAATATAGGTAGAGCTAACAATCAATAGTATTGACGAAACCAATGACCGAAAAGTTCAACGACTTGAAAACTGTTTTCTACCTGCAGTGACAATACTACAGGTAGAAAACAGAAAAGCAATGTTACCTATAAAGGTACCATTGCTTTTCAAAGTGTCAGTTTTATTATTTCTCCATCTATTGTTTGTAGTATAAAAGTAAATTCCTTTAATATTAAGGCTGTGGATTTCGTGTCATAAAAAATATAATCAAAATTAAATCTGTCACAAGAAAATAAACTACATGAAAGTTCTTAAAAATGTATAGCAACACTTGAAGAAAACACTGTATAGGTGGCACTTCTAGTGGCAAAGAACCCGAAGGCATTTATCGTCAAAAATACGCATTGGGAGCAGCATGAAACAGACCTTATTATGAAAAATAATCTAAAATCAAATGTAAACAACTTGTGAACTAAAACTTTCCTTTAAATTAATACCAGTTTCTATCAGATCATTTAGAAGCTCGTTATACCAACAGCTCCCAGACATAAACATTGGAATCACACAGTGAATTTAGAAATAACCGAGGTTTCCAGAACCACATGGTTTGCCGGTGTACATTTTTCGTGGAATCTGCATGTAGCATTTTAATGAGTTGCTTATATTTGCCAATCATGTCCCAGTGATGGACAAAGGCCTTTGGTTACCGCATTTAATAAGTTCATTTATTCAATGTCATAAAGCTTGCTAGCGCTTGCTAGCAATGGCTTATTCCATAAATCCCCTTCCGGTAATCAAAGGGAAAGCAAAGGATTAGGTACCTAGTTTTTTTTTGGAACTTGGTATCTTTTTTGTTAACAATTCCGAACATTGTCTTCTTCACCAGCTTTTGCCAGCAATATTTTGTGTTGATTTGATCCTTTTTTTAAATTACTAAAAACAGTACAAACACGCTCACGACTGTTTCCCCCATGATGGACTACCAATCTTATCCATCGTTTCTTCACTTATTATTTGGATCATCACAAAATATGAATTAACACTATTTGCTAACGTGTTTTGGATCATAATTATCAAAGTAAATAATTTCTGCTAACGTGGACAATATAGAAGACATATACGAAGCGTAGGTTTGTTTAATTTTGTTTCAGTAGGTATTTGGATGATCGATTTCGGTCACGATGGGCCTGTCACGTGGAATGCGTATTATTTGCAAAACGCGGGCATGTGCCAAATATCATGTTCGGATGTGCCTCTGACTACCTCCTACTTGGCCCTCAAAGATCTAAGCACTGAATATGTATCTGGGAATGTTTATCATGGGTCATACAGTCGTGGGTGTGTTTGTTTTTTTTAATTGATTTCCGTCACATGGCTCAGTAAATTCTTTTTGCCAACGGACATGACTTCTAGCAAGCTTGGCTCAATCGTGGCGTGGGTTGTATTACTAAATTTTTTAACTATGACTAATGCTGTTATTTGCGAAAACTTGGCAAGGTGTTGTGTTTCTATTGACAAATGTTTGCTTTTGTTTGACAGTTGTTTGGTTCAATTCTAATAATGTGAGAAAAAATCAATCAGCATCAAAACGTGAACTTGCGGGCAGGTTATAAAAGATTTTAGCTGCTTGATGACAGTCATTTGATGGTAGCACTTAATGAAGAGAATTATAAATTATCGATCCATCGTTTTGAAGATCACAGAAATTAAAAAAAAAATTAAAATATTTGTTCTGCAAATCACTTGATATCTCTGGCTTTTTTTTCAGTAAGAATTAAAATTTAACTTGTTACATTTTTATAAAAAAAAAAAATTATAGTTGTTTTGCAACTCAAACTTGAAATCTCTGGCTAATTTAATTTCAAATTTTAACAGAAATGAGGTCGTTTTACGATAATTAACACAGTTATGTATGTCTAGCAATGATGAAGGCGCGCATTTTTGACATTTAGATTTAACTTTTCGGTAGTTCATGGTATGTAATTTTGAAGAACTATAAAATTACACTTTATATGATCAGAAAAAAAACCTCCCAGTGACACATAATAGCTTTGACATCTACCTACTTCATGAATCAATTCCTTTTTCAAAATCCAAAAGTATATATTTGAAAGCAGAAGAATTCTTACCATCTCTTTCTTGCGTGTACCTACCCGTAGAAGTGAGCGTCAGTTTAAATTAAGTCTAGTTGGTATGCAAAAGAATCAGCGCCACTAAAGGGTGATGGCGCCCTTTACTAAGAAGGGTTATAATCTATGGAAGTGATACTCACGGCTAAAGTTAAGATTGATGGAGGCGGCCACCTCGCCCATCTTATTCTTAGCTTTGACCTTGTAGAGCCCCGCGTCCGTCTCGATCACGTCGTCTAGTTCAAGCACCACCAGAAACTTGTTATTGGCAATGCTCTGGATCCTGAGGAGAAAATCATTCAAACATTATTAAACATAAACGGACAAGTGGATACAAACATCTCGAGACTTTTGTATAGTTGGTATGCTGAATTTTTCCATCTAAAACTTGCTCTCCAAGTGCAATTCGTATTTTTTACTAAGTCGGAGTATAAAAATATTATACGTAAAATACAGCCACTTGACGAGATAGATTTATAAAAGTATATAAGTGTATAATCAGTCACGTAGTTTTGTGAATGCTGAAAGTTAAATATATTTATTTATAAAATTTACTTTATTTTTACCCCACAATATAATATATTACACAATACGGTTCTAGCATTGCTGAGAGTAAGCACTCAAATAAAAAAATACTTCTAAGCAAAGTGTTGCTGAATTCCTACTAATGATTTAGAGCACCAGAAAAGCTCGCAGTTGGACACGCCTCGACTATGAAAACCATTAGCCGATTAAAAGAAGATATTACATCTTCAGATAAAATAAACAAACTGAAATTATGAGTGTCGTTATGAGAACGTCTTTGATCTACAGAGAACATGCGTTTGCGAAGTTTGAAATATTTGAGTCATCACTATCGCTACGTCTTGGAAGTTGCAATGAACTCAGAAGATTTAATTTTTTAGAGTCGACGCTCAAAAACTAATCAGGTACAGGAGGCAGGAGGTAACTTACATTATATTAGTTATATTTCTTTTGAAACAGTCATGGACTACTTTTGTGTCTTTAGAATACGATTCCATCAATTGAAGGGTATGGTTTTTCTGTCAGTCCCGGCAGCATATTCGTTGCTAAGCTGCGTTGCAGGCTTTTTGGGCAACCGACCCTATAGCAGGTGTGTATAATGAACTTTATCGTAGAACTTTGTAAGCAACATGATGTCAACACTATTAATGAAATTATTTATTAGATGCGAAGCGGAAATTTCTTTTCATTGAATGTCAAACGTCCGTTAAAGTGTTCAGTGCCAACTGTGCCAACCTATCGCAAAATTAAATGTCTTTGGCTCCAATACGCATCAAAGGAAGTATCGGAACCAATCGTATAAAAGCGAGGTGACAACGGACGTTGACCCGAAATCACTCGATGATACGAAGACCCTGATGAAAGAGATAGTTTCAACGGCGAAATAATCGTTTTGGCAAAGAAAAGGAAATATTTGTCATGAAGAGCGAGTGGAAACACTGGAGATTTCCTATAAATGCACATGTGAGTTGCAATGTGCTGATCGATAAACAAATGGTGTTACATTTAACTAAAGCGTTAATATTCTAAGATATTTTACACCTTTAGTGGTGAACAGATTGTAAACGGTGGGTGGTGTTTATTCAAAAGCAAAATAGAATTGTTTTTGTGTTTAAGTTACAGTTACAGTAGGTACAGTAACAATTCACACCGACATAAATCTTTATGGGAAGCATACAAATTATGTATTGCTCATGTTTTCCGAAAATGATAGAGCTGCTGGAAATAAAGAAAGCAGAAATGACCCAGATAAAGTTCTGCATAAAGGTTGAACTACATGGGTATAAGAATATAGGATTTCAAAAGATCTATGGCAAATTTCTGATACTAAATAGGGATAGTTTTAGCATATTATTACGCCTATACCACATACTGTCGAGCATGGTCGCGGACGGTGTTCACGATGATTTACCTCGAAACAGTCAACGGAACGTCAGCAGTAAAGTACTTAATACAGTCGTAATATTATCCTAAAATAATGCCAAATGACTTTCAATGCTATAAAGAGGGGTGGACAAAAAAAAGCATACTCACTTAAACTTGGTCCTGTTATCTTCTTTGAGCAGTTCATCGCTGCGGTACCAGCATATCTCCGGCTTCGGAGCCGCCAACAGCTGGCACT
This sequence comes from Perizoma affinitatum, assembly GCA_961405105.1. Classification (NCBI taxonomy): domain Eukaryota; kingdom Metazoa; phylum Arthropoda; class Insecta; order Lepidoptera; family Geometridae; genus Perizoma; species Perizoma affinitatum. Next base: position 2,832,112 of record OY560184.1, read on the forward strand.
CGAAGACCAGCCTGTTGCCATCATCCTCCTGGCGCAGGGCCGGCTTCTGCGTAAAACTCGGGGCTAAGTCGTCGGAAACCCCCATGTTGCTAACTACTGATCATTACGGTAGAATGTTGAACCCTGTGCTTTCGCTGTGGACAAAAAAGGCGATGTTACCTAAAATTTTATCGAAGATGATAAATATTAATGCCCCGACTATTTTGGAAGTAGGTAAGTTTTAATCTAGAAGTAAAAAGTTTCGATTTTCTTCTTTTTTAGACAAACTTTTTAAACGCTAATGGGACTTCTTTAAAGACTTCTACAGTTATTATTAACTTGGATTTTAGGAAATCATATAATATCATACCTACACTGGTTATATATATATTTTTGTGATAATTTAAATGAAAGTGCAGAGTAACTATGTATGACATCGTTTTTGCAACTGTTAAGTATTCTGTGACGCTACTACAAATCTCAGTTATACTTCTCGATTTGACAACATTATTAAGAATTTTATAAAAACATCATGAAGCGCTTGCTAGTACATAAAAGCCGTCGTATTCTCGCATTCGAAATAAGTGGCACTCTAAACTGCATATAAAGTACATAACTATTTAAATAAATCGAATTGTGAAATTAAAGTACCTAAAGCTTTAAAGAGTAATAAGTTTAAATTTTGTACTGCCCTATCCAATCCTATAAATGTGTGTAGAGGTGATGTTTAGGATAGAATAGTGTCCCCAAAAACTAAATATTTAATGTCAGTTAGTAGACAAATAAAACTTTAATCGTTTTGTTTGTTATTATGAACTGGAAATTATAACAAGCATTCAAAGTGCTTAAATTACGACACGTTATTGACCCAAATTCTGATAGTATTTGAGTTATAATTTGTCAAATGCAAAGCCCTACTATATTATTAATGTTCTCTACAAATAATATTAAACATAATATCATTGGTTATTTTAGTTTCTTCTTACAATTTTTTTCAACATCTCTTTAATAACGCCAATAAATTTTTGGCAACGGGTTTCTGTTATTTTTTTATTTTCACAATCGTCCATCAAGATGTTTTTTTCTATGTGACCTTCTATGTGCTTTGGTTTAACTATGCCTAAGAGCTTTTAACCTTGTTTCAGTAATAAAATGCATTGATAGAACCTACATAAGCAATAATCCTTCACAACTGCAGCTGTGGTCTCAATCAATAATCTTTAAGTTGAGTTGAGTCATACATAGATCAATCATTGTGAAAATCCTGGCTGAATTATTTAAAAGCCACCAATGTATCGATTCAAGAAAACTGACTCATTCGGTCAGCGCCATCTCTGTTCGCAAGGTGAAGTGTAAGCGAGTGGGTGTCCTGTGTTAAAATATTCGTGAGTGTGAACGAATCGTCTTGATCTATTTCGGTAACTACCGAAGGCCCCCGAAATCATGGAAAGTCAGCGCCGGAGTTTATAATATTTTTTTTTTTACTTCCGATGATTATCAAACAAATTTTCTTCATTTTCTCATTAGAGTTTTTGAATATTTCAGGGTTATTAATGATTTGACTATCGACACAAATTATCCAATATTTGGAGTACCACAAGGGCCTTAACTTAGGCCTCTATTGTATTGTTTTTTAATAAATGACACTGAACTATCTATAGTGTCTTGTGACATTAAACTTGAAAACACACGAAAAATACATACCGCTGCACAGGTAAAAAAATCCAATAGTGTCACTTTGCACTTAAGTCAATAACACAAACACTTAGCAAGACGTTCGAGAACTTGACGATGGCAAGTGAATTTCGTGAGAAATCGGTTGTCGCCGGCGGCGGGAGGCGTCGGGTCGTTTTCGAAATCGTAACTAAACTATGAAAATTTTGGCCGAGAGCCGAGGCCAGCAGGCAGGAACGTGCGTGGGAAGCTGCAACGGACGGCAGCGACGGTTGGATAACGGGCTCGTCATTTGTAATGACGTAGCACTGTAGAGGTGTTTTCCGCCGAAGATAGTAGCTGATATAACACCTTTCAGGATTTATACTGTTGTATCTATTGGGATGGGGCTCAAGCCAAATGTAATGAGGTTATTGAATGAATTGTTGCTTTTTTAGCAGCATCTGTTTTATGAGATGGCTTGAATTCACTGTTTGCCATAATCTCTCTGCAAAGATTCTTGTAATTTGTACTATAGGTGTTAACTTTAAAATTACTCTAATAACCAGACTGTTTTTATTCCTTTGATTTTTGAAATTTGTAATTCATTAGTATATCATCGTTGTTTATTATATCGAAATATAAAATATCGTTTTTTTTTTTTTTTTTTTTTTATTTAACGTTCTAAAATTTGTTTCGTGAACAATTTTTAGAACGATCAACATTTAGCAAGGATGATCATTTAGCAACGTCGGGACTTATGTAAACTTATATGTAACCGACTGCGCAAGACTGACAAACAAGTGGCCCTGGTTTTATATGCTCGTAAATCAGATGGAGCAGTAAATTTTTCTTCAACAGTCTGAATATAACGCGTTGGCAACTGGATACGGAGTCAGGTGACCAATAAATCTTCGGTTAGATTGTCAACATGTATTTTAGTTTTGGAGTTATGATTGATGCCTTGTATGACGGCTTGGAGTGCTCTAGGTTGGAATGCTTTTAGACAATCTGTTGAAGGTGATCTAGTTATGAAATTTAAAAGACTAGTTTATCATCAAGAACGGTTCAGACTTGATTATATGTAAGCACTTACCTAGCTACTCCAGGTGCTCTCTGGCTACTCTTTGCTTCATTATCCGAAGTATTTTTAAAGTTTTAACTCATATTTTCCTTTTTATTATTTTGATATTTGTTTTATATTTAAAGTAACGTACCTAAATACTATGTTTCCCTTTCTTTTATTTTTATAATACTGTTCCTATTCTATTCCAAGAGTTCTTTAAATTCAATCAACGAACACAAGAACAACATGAACTGCCTGATTAGTAATTTAGAATAATTAAAAATAAGTTGATGCATCAATGAATTGCAGGAAATCTATTTCAGGTTGTGTGTGTGGGAACAAATAAATAATTGGATGCCTACACATAACGCTAAGAGTGGTTGGACTAAACATCCTGTTCTCTTTGACAAATATTATTACACCTAGTTCAGTTCTGGGAAACGGTTTGGTATCACGTTGAAATGAAACCAACGACTCAGTCACTAGAAGTTTTATAGCGTCGTGGTACTATACCAGGAAGGCATATGATTTGTACAATGCTACTGGATGTCTAACATTTCCGAGTTTTCGAATTTTATCTTAAACCATTTGGTTATATTATTCACGGGTATTTTCACCGATAGTACGGTACGTGAAAATTATCGTTTTTACAATATGAATAATCAAATTCACGATAGTATTTGGTTACACTTGTGCCAGCTGCAGTAAATACTAAATTAAACTCTTTCAATTAAATGCAACTGGCTCGACCAAGATACCAAGTGAAAAACACCTGGCAACATATCGATGTATTTCCAGTAAGTAAACAAATCATGTCAGAAGATTTGTTAACAGATGTACGAGTAAACAGATCACTGGCCGATTTGGTCAGCAAGGTGTTTTGACTGGTGAATCATAAGTGAAATCGTTTACAACTTCTGTTATATCGTCCTATGAACGGACAAAATACTCATATGTATCTACCATAACATAACGATTTTTTCCAGCTGAAAATCTTTATGTAGCTAAAAAAAATTTTTAAGCTGTTCGAAGCTTTATGATAGCTTAGCGAGTCAGGGCCAAAGCTATGACATAGGTGATCGTACCGGTCAAAATTAGTTTGGATAGTTGATTAATTATCACGGGTCAACCGCAGAGTTGTCACATAATCTCATGAAAAACTATGAATCAGGCAAATGTCTAGCCGTGAGCGTTTATAGACGTTCCTTTTCTCAGTTTACACACAGTTATTTATATCTAATTAGTGTTTGTTTGTTACGCAATGGCGACAGATGTTTCAAGTCCTATTAGATATTAATCACGAACGTTTATTTAAAAAAATACAAAATTTAAAGTCTCTAAAAATTGGAATATGCCTATTTATCAAGATAACAGCAAACTGGATTTGCGAATGTCGCGTTAAGAACTGTTAAATGTCGAATAAAACTATCGATTTATTTATTTATTTAGAACACCCAACAGTATCAAAGTAGTAAGTTTAAAATATTTAGGTCTAATCTATGAGTTCACCCAATTATAAGACGTACAAAATAGATAGATAAAACTGATTACTTTTTCGTATTATGCAGTAACGATAGGTACATTAATGGTTCTAATTACTAGTATCACAATAATCAACTAATTACCGTGCACATGCCAATAATAACGCCACAAATAACGCATATATCCAACTGTTTACTAAAATAATACTTTTGTTTCATCGATATCGCTGCAGATTTCACGAAACGTTTGCAATACGTTGGCGGACGCTGTTCATGAGGAAGAACCTCTAAACAATCAACAAAACGTCAGATAATAGTAAAGTACGTGGTATATTCTTAACTGTAATATAACTATCTTAAAATGTTAGGTATAACTTGAAGCAATGTATCTCTTTTTTTACTCGCTATACAAAGGACCCGTATGAGTTCGGGGTAAGAGGTTATTCATTTGGAAGTGTGATTGTTTACTACAATTTTACTCCAAAACGACTGCAGGACTAAGTGGCGCTGTAACAAAGGTAACACGAGTCGGTGGTTTTTAAATGTTGTTAAAATTAAAGTATGTTGAAACATTTAGTGAAGTGACGTTTAACAGGCATTAACTGTTGCTACAGATGCCAGCTTTTAGCCCCATTCTGCAACACTGTAACACTAGTTGCATTGGAACCGGAAGTCATTCGATCGCTTTTCCTCAAAAAGAAACCGGAGCACTGACTCTTGAAGCCATGACTCATGCCCAGCTATTCTGAACAAGGTGACATTTTGGGAACTGTCATGTGAAACGTGTTTCGAAATGAATAGATAGAGTTGTAGAGTTGCATTGGCTTGTATTAATGATGTTATGCTTCTCTAAAATACTTAATATTCATTTAAAAAAATATAAATAAATAAATATTGCTGGAAATTTTTCACACTTATCTAACCCCAAAGTAAGCAGAACTTGTGTTATGGGAACTACATGACTGACATACTACACTTAGACATTTTTTTTGTAAATACATACATACTATACATGAAAACACCCAGACCCCGAGACAAATAATTGCACATCATACAAACATTTGTTCCGCGCCGGGAATTGAACCCGCAATCTTCTGCGTCTTAGGCGGAACTTCGCCCGCTGTGCCACAGAGGCAGTATGACCTCTTTAATACGCATTGTAATAAAATAGCAAAAGTGTGACCTCTTTAAAACTAATTGTAATACAATAGAGCCTATTATAATGTGAACTAGACAAGACTTCATACTTTATCCTTGTCGATAGCTCTTGTCGGTGCAACTGATGCAAAATAAATCATTTATTTCTTAGCACAGTCGTTAAGCTCATTATGTCACTTATCTGGCTTTATCTGGCTCATGTATTTATTTATTTATACTTCCACACAAACAATGTAGTGCTAGGAGGACTTAATGCTAAAGCATTTCCTACCATTCATCCTGGGCGTGCAAAAAGGTGATTTGGCGTGTTCAGTAATGATTACCAATAATTACATGCCTTATACAATATATAACATAAAAATAATATATATTAAATATAATAATAATATATAAAAAATACTTATAGAAAATATACAAATAAAGTACTTTATATCAATTGGTAGTGGCATCAGATGGGGAGAGGGTTGAAGAGACAAAGTAATCAATGGTTTAACTTCCCAAGAAAGTGTTCCCGAACCGATTTTTTAAATGATTCCTTTGAGTCTGTTTTATTTTGAGGGGCAAAGCGTTCCACAGCCGAACTGCCACAACTGAAAACGAATTAGTCCGAAAAGAGATATTATTTAAAGGGGTGTGAAGGACAAGATTGACAGCTGACCAAAGTTGTCTGTCATGTGCGTCAGTGAGGTATCTGAAAAATGTAGTCCATTCGCGGCGTTCCTCTTCCTGGTTTTCTTTCTATAATTCCTTCGATGATGGTATTTTATGGAGCTATAATGTCGTATATGATGACTTTTTTATCATATACTCTGTCTACTGCAGATTATTTGTGGATACTTTACGATACTTTTAAATTATTAATTCAGCTCGATTGAAACAGAGTCCATGCATCAGCTGGATATTTATAGTTTAGAAGTAGGTATTGTGCAAGAGCTCCAAAATAGAAATAGTTGTATCAACAATGCATCACGCGTAGACGAGTGCATGTGGGTTTCAGTTTTTAACAGATTTCAAAAAAGGTGGAGGTTCTCAATTAGCCCTAATGAGTTTTTTTATCGTGTATGTTTGTTACCTGATATCTACGCCAATTGTTAACCGATTTCGATGATTTTAGTTGTATAGATAATAATCCCGATGTTAACCTATAAATTTGGAAAAAAAAATTTTATTCCTGGGAGATTGCTATTTTTCCCGTAAAACTTAAAAAAGCTCGTGGCTAGTGTGATTCTATAAGATGATGATCATCTTATGGAATCACACTAGCCACGACGAAACATTTTTGTGGACGATTTTATTTTGTATTTTATTCAAAAGAGTAAGTAAAATAACGTGGGTACTTGAGGTCTGATGATGGAGTACCTGCAGGATAGAAATCGTAAACTTAGGACTGCAAGCGTACCACAAATATTGCGATTTAATTATTATCCACCGACTTAAAAAATGTATATTATCGTGGTCCCATAATATACATTTGATGAAGAAAAAAACACTCTTGAGGGTGATAAAATGGGTGATGAAATATCATATTGGACTTTTTATAAATTTCCCGTTATAAGACGGTTGTTTGACATTTAATGTCTTATAAATTATTGAGTGATGAACTGGCAACAAAATTATCGTGAGCCGTGTATAGATCAGCGAGCTCTGCGCGTTCTGAGCTGCTCATCTTGAGTTGTTCAAGCTGATGAATGAATAAGCAATACACGTTATGCGACTTTATATGGGAACCTACTGAGTGAGCCGAGCGGCTTAAAGCGAGCAGCACTCTCAGGTCTGTACATATCTTTACACACGCTAGGTATTTAGAAGTATATTCAAAACCCTATACTGTCCATCATAAACTATTAACTTTTCATAGTGAGTTTAAAATAAACCAGACACTCGTATTTCCGACTGAGACTGAAACATGAATCAAGAATAGATTTGTGGGCATATTTCAATGAAATATTTGTAAGGTAAACATTTTTGGTTTACAAAATACAAAATAATAAAATATGAGACAAAATATCATCCCAAGAGTGTCAAATTTTCATTTTTGTTTTAATTTAGATATCAGAGAATTATGTTTTCAAAAATGGCTGAAAGTCAAGTAGCTTTTATCAAATTTGAACTGCTTTTACCCGCTTCGCAAGGATACCGTATAGACGTTTACCATAAGATATTGCTGTTTGTATGTTTTATATTTATCTGTTACCATTTATCTCCGCTGAAGGCCCGCCTGCGACGCAGAAGGTTGCGGGTTGAATTCCTGCCTACAAACAAATGTTTGTATGATCTCCAAATATTTGTCACGAGTCTGGGTGTTTTCTATGTGTAATATATCAGACATGTAGTTCCAATAATACAAGCTCTGCTTAATTTGGGGCTAGATGATGCTGTTTGTTTTTTTTTATTTATCTCCGAAACTGTTTATCAGATTGAAATGCGTATTTTTGCAATCGATTTGTATGATTTCAATGATGGTTCTTATATATTTTGCAACAAGTTATATGGGGGCGTTGCAATAGACGCTAAAAAGCACGTAGGTTTTTCAAAATTTGCTAAAGTTACTTGTTAAACTGTGTAGTTATATTATTCTGTCTACATACATACATACATAAATATGAATAATATAAATACACTAAGTCAATACTTTACTCAGGTTAATGGGAACGGTCTATTTTATAACCGGCCTCTCGCGATACAGGCTAGCCCTCATGCGGCCACTATATGACTGATCTACCACTTAAGTATTTTTTTTTAAATAGATACATATTATTTATATATTTAAGGAAAACTAGCAGCACATACGAAAAAATAAAAGGAAAAAAGATAATAGAAACATAAGGCTATTAAAAGGTTTTCACGGATAAGATGAATAGTAGATACATAAAAAGAGTGAACAAGCAAAGTATACAGATAACCTACAAGATTACAATTAACTTATACATAAAAAGCAGATACATAATAAATGAGATAAAAAACCTACTAAAAATAATCTTACTTTACATCAAAAAATAATAATGAAAAACAATCGACTACATTACTTGGATCCTCGCCGGAAGGTGAGAAAAAGTCAGAGCTCAACCGCCGTCTCACAGAGTTAACGCTAGTATAGGAAGAGGTCCAGAACTATTTGCTTAGAGAGTTTATTAAATTGGTCGCCAACTCGCCACAAAAAGGAATTCTGACGATAATTCGTTTTAACTACTGGCGTACGGATGATTTCGTTAAATCAAGCTTTATCTCATAATAAGATAGATCTAAGAGTGACCTACATACACTATGAGCAAGTAGAAGTAGCATCACTGTCCTCAAACAATGTCCTTCACTAATTCTCGGACACTCAAAAACATTGCACCGATGCCAAAATCTTGAACTCTTTAGATATACTATCACTGATTATTTAAATAATGTGAGTCAGTACAAACGGGACAATTGTTTTGAATTGTTGGCCAATCAATTATTACCTATCGTAATGGGTGACAGCACAATTGACAATAAAACTATTGGCTGTTGTACAAGACACATTTACTTTGTTGTTTGATTGAGGACCCATTAATTAACAAATGCCGTGTTGGCTTTTGGCTGTGCTCTGACTTCCGATCCGTTGCGGGTTCGAAGCCACTAATGAATTATAATGTACTAGCTATACCACGGCTGCCCTCGGCCCACAGCCCACCGTCTCGCATTTTTTAGTTCAGAGAATAGCGTTTTCAAAACAAACAAATCTTCAGCTTTATTATTTGTATAGTATAGATGTGCGCTTAACTTGTGCTCAAAACGGTATTGAACGGTCTTTGGTAGATTTAAGTATGTGTTAACCCAGCCAAAACAATCGCTAAGAAACCTCTATTATAGAATTTAAATCTCTATTAAATACTAAAAGAAAAAAAGCTATCCTACTAATCGTATCCAACTAATATTATTAATACTAGAGTATGGCTGAACCAATTTGGATAAAGTATAGTTCGTGACCTGAAATAGTGGCCTAGAATAACACATAGGGTAATTCTTAACCTGCACCACGTGAACGAAACCGTGGGCAAGCTTCCGCCCAAAAAACGCAAAAAACGTAGTGCTCTTATGAAGATGATTTTCAACCTTAGAAGTAAATCAATTTTCCATTTATTCATAGATCACATTGAAATGACTCGAATGTTTCTTTTCTATTAAAAACTGAGAATTAGAATTTATAAAAACACATTTGTCAATGTGCTTCTATTGAAAAAATAGTTTAAATTTTGCTGTGACGCGATATGCTTGGCAAAGTTTCTAGTATCGATATCAGTATCTCTTACCAACTGGGAATATATTTCTTTATAGAGGTTCTTATGATCAAGACTTAAACACCTTGAACACCTTTGGATCGAGTAGGTATCTTCAAAAGCTCGATATGTACAATAAATTGCCATTAGAAATTACACGGCTTCCACTTTTAATTTAGTTCGAATTTAGATCGATATTAAAGGAATTCCTTGAATGTCACCCTTTTTATCATATTAATGAATGCATTGTTTAGATTAGTTCTCTTCTTCTATATTATATTATATACTTTCTTAGATATATACCCGCTTTAGGGTTAAAAAAACCTGTATTGTTGTTATACTGAATAAATAAATAAATAAATGTGTTCATTTTCTGATTTTCATGCGTAGTAGATAAAATCTAGATTAAGAAATTTATGTACACTTTGACATTTTTAGATTAAGAACTCATGTACACTTTGACATGCCAATGTTATGCAACTTTAATTAAATAAATAAAATATCAAAATAGGAATCGGAAACATGTCATGTGCATTATGTTTTGAATGTAAGGCCGATTAAACATTATTTAACAATAAAATTACGAGAATGCTACAAAGGTCTACGTATGTATTACTAACCCAACTAGTGACTCAGGTTTTTTTATCTAAAAAAACAAAAATTAAATTAAAAACATCGTGGTTTTGTATCATTTTAGTATTATTAATACTAAAATACCACGTACCTTTCTATTCAACTTTTTAAGTTTTTTTTTAAATATTTTTGACTGTTTGTTTTCACAATGAGATCTGTCTCATACTTCCGTATTTTTCATTATTTTTAAAACAGAAGGTTGTGCATTTTTATATTTTTTTTTTATATTTTGTGTATGTGTTGGGATATAATAAAATCTTACTAATATAATATTGTGTTGCAGACAGTACAAATCATTTGCAAGCAAAAAAAAACCTTTAAACTATATTTAGGAGGCTCAACTGATCCCGATCACTATCAGACGTAAGTGATCGGGATCAGTTGAGCTTCTGACTGCATTGCTATGCTGAATGGCAATTTTAATGTGTTTTATAGGTAGAATTCCTTGCAGCCAGTATTGACCCTAGACCACAAAATCGGCCACAACAAAAAACTTTGAAATGTTAATATTTCGTAACTCGCATGACGAGTAGTTTGGCACAGCGCCATTGTGGCTGCGACAGCGATATGTTTCCGCTTGAGTAGAAAAAGGACAGGTGATATGGTGTGAAAAATATTTATGCTAAGGTTGCTAGCGATCGGACAGGAATAGAGACGGTTCAGTTCGCAGCTATTTTAGTGAGGAGTGAAGGTTAGCGTTTAATGATTTTAAGAATTTTCTGGTTAAACAAATATTTGGGGTTTTGTGGCCGTGTTATGTTCGGAGAGTATCTGTTTAGTATATACAGTGTGTGTGACTACTCAAAAAACTTAGACGTTCAGACCGTGATTCTCGATAGATTCGCACCGGAAATCATTTTAATGATTATACGACTTTCTGTTATTTTTCAAATTCCAAAATCTGGATTTGAATGAATGGTGGACGTCAACCATCAGAATTTGTTTTCAAACCAGTTTCCAGGAACTTAATCCTACTACTATTATAAACGCGAATGTTTGTGAGGATGGATGTTTGTTACTCTTTCATGCAAAAACTACTGAACGGATTTTAATGAAACTTTCCAGTAATATAGCTTATACATCAGAATAACTCATTTTTTCTATCCGGGTAAAACGCGGGCGAAGCCGTGGGCAGAAGCAAGTAATTAATAAGTAAAATACCCGAGAGACACATACAAAGTCCTGACACTTGTATTCTCTGTGTAGTGGTTTCAGAAACTAACAGTACCATGGTACCACTACACCCAGACCCGGAACTGTATAACATGAAAACATTTGTACCGCAACGGGAATCGAACCTGCAGCTCATTCGTCACAGCTACTCGCGGGCCGCGCTACCAATAAGCGATTTGGGTTTCACATAAGGCGTACGTAGGGGTAGCTGTTCTGTGTCTTCAAGAGTAGTCTTATCTCTCTGTGACATAATAAGTACAATCCTGATGACAGGTATGTACTTAGTAGGAACTAAACAGATAAAAAAATGCTGGACATTTTCACACAGCATCATCTAGCCCTAAAGTAAACAGAACAGAGCTTGTGTTTTGGGAGCGAATTACATGACTGAATTACTATTTTTTTTTGTAAATACATACATACTATGCTAAGAACAACAAGATACCCTTTATACTATGTGGTACTTAGTGAACACATATATTTAAGACAACAATATTGATTATGTAAAATAAATGTTATTTCTCTGTTAGGTATCCTAAATAAAAAACTATGTATTTATGACTTATTTTATTTATTATTTTGTAGAATTCCTAGTGAGGATGCGTGGTTTCAGTTTAACAAAACTATACCAGCCGTTGAAAATAAAGTTTCTTATTGCAAACATTATTTTTTGTTAATGGATCTCCCAACGGTTTTATTTGTTTGTTTCAGTTGTTTTTAGGTAATTTTTATGCGATAATTTTATGTTACATATTTGTTCGGTAAGGGTGTTGTGGTGCCATGGTACTTGTGGTTCCTGCGACCTACAATACAGGGAATCCTAGTTTGCAATGAGGACTACATAATGTATAATAATAATAATAATGCTGGACATACTCACACATCATCATCTAGCCCCAAAGTAAGTAGAGCTTGTGTTATGGGAACTACATGACTGATATATTATTTAAACACATTTTTTTGTAAATATATACATATTATACATAGAAAACACCCAGATCCCGAGACAAATATTTGTCCCGCGGCGGGAATCGAACCCACAACCTGCGTCTCAGGCGGGCTTTCGCCCACTGCGCCACAAAGATCGTCTGTGAATGTTGGATGTTAAATAAAAATGTGTAACAAAACAACTCAGTTTGCTGTTACCTTTATGCAAAATTACCAAACTATGCATTACAAGGATTTCAAAAGGTTATTTATGCATTCATTATCTAATTAGTATTTAAGTATCTAAATCTTGGCTTCTGAAGCTAAGCGATTATCATCAGGTGATTTATCTTCGACCGGAATGGTTTATGTCTTTGTGATATCAGATCTGGCTAGCCCAGGAACCACTGTTACTATTGTAGTAACACAGACGAAATGACTATCAGACAATGTTATTCAGTGGCTTACTATGTATTACTGTCCAGAAAATAGGTTAAATGATATAATTATTTTAAACCTAGTTAGACGGACTGTAAAATAAAGTGTTCAATATTTTGTGAGCGGTGATAATATTCGGAGTTATTTCTATTTGTTGTAACCTAGGTGATACTAACACCCTTGCTTAAATACATACAGGGTGTAAAATCACGGCCTAAAACTTAAACGGACGTGGTTTTCATTTAATTGGCACTATAATCAACTAAATTAAATCTGACCACTTCTGTTCTTGTTTCATTTTAACACTAACTCCTGCTAACGGCTTTGCCCGCGTATCCAGATACCCAGATTAAAGTAGCCTATAACATCTATAGGCTAGGTCGCGAACTAAATCTGTGCCAAATTTTATACAAATCGGTTCAGCCGTAACGGGGATAAGCATCGAATATCGAAACTTTGGTATTCATAATATTATTATTCGCATGATATGATGCATCTTTATTGTCAAACCAAAATGTAACCATTTATTTATTTATTTATTTATTTATTTAGATTTACTTGACGTGAACAAGCAATATAATTATTATTTACGACCAAGTTATAACTGGTACATCACAATAAATTATGTTTATGAACCGATACTGTGGAACAGTAAATACGAAAAATACATTGATTCCTACAACTATGTACAAGTAGGTATACATAAAAAATACAGATGAAAAACTAGCTTTCTGAAGATCGTTGCAAATGATCTATAGGTAACTCAACTGACTCAGATCATTAACAGACGGAAGCATTCCCAATATACTGGCCCGGATAAAGACCCGTTAAACTTATAATTATGTTATAATAATCGCGAAAGTTTGAACAGTACTAATAGAATATAGTTTCAATTTTAATGCAAGTTAATTATTTTGAAAAGTATGTCTAATGTAAGATTGGACCAAGGTTTTTTTTAACAATCTATACCCACTTCTACACACTGTCACGATTTGTGAGGTACGAGCACTTTAATGATCTGTAATCACGAAATAAAATACATTTTAATGATCTGTAATAACGAGACAAGAGACATTTTAATGATCTTTAATAACGAGACAAGATACATTTTAATGATCTGTAATCACGAGACAAGAGACATATTTTCAAAGTCTGCGTGACTAAATCAATGGATTGACTGATATACTGATATCCTTCCAAATGTTTTACATCGCGTAGACCTTTGTAGCACTCCGTAGCTTGGCCACTACGCGTAGTACCTGCTAAGGCCTACGAGCGTCGTAGCAACTCTACGCAGCTAAAAATTTACTAATTTGTTTTGTTTTTCTGTTTTGTACAATACGTTTGTCTATATATTTATTTTAAATGGTTTAAGGTAACGCCCTAAAAACCATTATGTGTATACCCTATGAAAGGAACTTACTCAGGGCACCATTATTGGTCTATTGCAAGTTGATCATTTATAATGCGCGTCAACGGACAAGTTTAATTAATTTGGCTAAACTTATAAAACTGAAGTGTAAACAATACACAAATTGAGGGATTTCCCTTAAAACAGTCATCATAGCTATTATTATTGCCCTGAATATTGGCAAAGTACAAAGTGGCAAACCAGACATTTGTTAAAATCACATTTTGTATATGTAAAAGCGGTGTGCCGGTTATTTCAGTAATAAAATTATGACCAACATGCGTTGACAGGTGTCTCATTTGACATTTGGGACTGTTTTCTGTCATTACAGAGTAATTTGTGGTACAAAAAATTACAAATATAAAGTGTGGATTCTTAATTTGTCTAGTAGGTCATGGAGAATAGCTATGTAAATCAGAATCGTGTATATATTCTGATATAAATATATTTTCATCCCATTTTACTCGCTGCAGTTGTTAACTTGTTTAAAGGCAATACCACACAAAAAATATACATTGCCTGATTTATAATTCAGTCAGTGAACAAGAGCCAGAAGTGTTAAGGGGTTCCTTAGACACACATTTTTTCTTTCATTCATCAGTCATTGAATCTTGTGTCATTATAATACCTAACCTGAACCAAACATGGACTCTGTAAAGGACTCTAAGCGTAGCAAGATACACCCAGCGCTAAATTTTCAAGAAACGTGAAAGTTTAATGTGCCTATGTCATAAACGTACAGCTTAATATTTTACGTCTAAACACTAATTTTACATCTAGTTTTTGGGTCAAAGATATCATATTTGCTACGGATCATTTATTGGTTCTAATGCGAAATTTACAACGCCACCAACTCATCCGCCTCAAAATAGATATTATACTTATTCTATTTCATCCAGTTGTTATCAGAAATTGATGTGGAAATGGTTCGGCGGGTTTTAGCACGTCCGCCGCAGCCGAGCGCGGCCGGCAACCATCCGAAATACGAGTGAGACGCCAGTTACAGAAATAGTACTCGCCCGCGCGCTTCGCCGCTGCATACAAAAGTGGCTAGTTGTCCGCATCGCCTTATCAAATTTCTCCACCCACACCCATCCCACGCAACATACACCATGCGTTAGTATGTTAGCACAGCATTTCGGTGTTAGCTCTGTTATCCCATCGAGCGCAGAGGTGATAAGCACTACACTTACGTCCACTTATTGTTTCACTACGATTTCACTGCTCACAGCTCACTGACTTCACAACCGCGACGACAGTGGTCGGTAGCGCGCCCGACGCTGACTACCACACAACTGGTTATGCGGACCCTACTCGCGGCTCGTCGCTCCAAAAATACCCATCATTGTGTACACAACACTTATAATACCTAGGCTTTGGTATAAATCTCTGAAATTATAAATAGGTGTACTGGGATGGTATAAATGCAGGATGCCGTTAACCTTAATGATATGGCCTGGATCGCCACAGGTGGTGCTTGAGGTGTGAGAATGCGAACGGTTGAGAAACAGTGTCTTGGATTGAGAAAAACTTATTCATATGTATATAGATTCTTGATTTTTTGGCACGGAAACAATAAAATTCTATATTATGACAAGTCATATTTATTATTCAATACTGGCTGGATAAAATAGTGCTTATATATTAATACTTACAATTATAGATATAAATTAAAATAATAAATAAATAGATAATTGGAAAAGTCGATGTTTTTACAAAAAATTGCATGTTTAAAATATGTTTTTTTCAACAAATAGACTACGTACAGAAATCCCAACTAAGTGTGAACTAAGAAGGTACCATATAAAAAGCAGCTTTCTTTCTTTTATAAAGTTCTAGATCTTGACCTTGGGTCATTTCATTAACAGTGTATAGTCTAAAATATCTCCTAGTCACCACAAAAGCTTAAAAAAACACAAACAAATATCCAAATAGCTAGAATCATCGACAAACAAACGGACAACAAACCAACATTTCTTGGAATATACAATAAAAATGTTATCGATCCGATAGTTGAGCCAAATTTAGATATGTCACCAATGTTTGCAAGATGTTGTGCAATGTTCTCAAGAATTGACTGAGCTGATTGAAAGTGATATACATTCATCATTTCGCGATTCTTAACACCTTTCCATTCAAGGATGCACGTTCATACCAAGAGTGGTTACTCTTACTTAAAAAGATCCTAAGATCTCCTTTTTTTTGTTTTAAAAAAAGTATATTCTGAGCTTATGAATGTCGAACAGGAACTTTTATCGTAAGTACACGAACTTACGTTATTTTGCTCACTGACACTCTTTAGAATAAAAAAAAAAGTCAAATAGCCCACAAAAAATGTTTCAGCTATTCGTGATTCCATAAGATGATGATGTTTTTGAGTTTTACGGAAAAAGTAGCAATCCCTCAGGAATAAAACTTTTACGGGATCTTTTCGCAATCATTTTATATACAACAACTAAAAAAAATCATCAAAACCGAAGATATCAAGACACAAACATAAAAAAACTAATTGAGAACCTTTTTTTATACAATAATCCCCGTAAATGAACGTTTAGCTTATTCTATTCCAAAAGCTGGGTCTCGATCGATCTTTCTCTGGGATCATAGATCGATCAAATTTCGACGAAAGTAAGGAGATTAAATTGATGGAAGGCGATAACCGAACGAATATAAAAGATGAAACTCCAATATACTGCGAAAAACGTAATATGATGATGATCAGAATACAAGTTTTTTAAGACGAACGGACAGTAGAAATTTGACACAACATTATTCGTAGAGAAGCCAGTTGGTCTTTTAATTGTAATACCTAATACACTAGGTATAAAATAAGGAGGCTTAGCCATCGATAAAAAGTAGTCAGTGTGTTATTCTCGGTCACGAACTATACCTGTTCCAAATTTCATCTTAACGTATCTAGCTGTTACGGAGATAATTCGCAGTAAACATCCCACTTTGACATTTATAATTATTAGTAGGATTTTATTACAATAAACAAGATATAATTTTAAAATATGTTTGAATATTAAGAGGTAAGTAACTACCTTGACACATAATATAAGAAAGGTAGAAATAATTAACTATTATATTCCCAGTTCCTTAACATTTTGAACTATTCGCCATATTTTATGAATATGGCGTATATAATGTATGATTTTAATATTATAAAAGTATTCATTTATGTGTGTATATAAGTAATTATATATATTTATTTATTTATCCTAGGTACTTTATGTATTTTATTTTTTACCTAATTGTTAGGATATTTTTATAACTTTTTCTTTTTATATTTATACATTTTAGTTTTGTTAATTTTATATATTTTAACGATAAAGTATTTTCATTCATTCATTCAAAGGCGTTGATGAGTTTGAAGCCTTAGACTGCCTGTTTGTTAGTCTGTAGGACTGTAGCTTATAAATTGGTGAACTAATTTCATGCGGTTTTGTAAGCATATAAAAGATTATAATATAAAAGAAGATATATTATATAAAAGAAAAAGAAGGGTTTAAAAATAAACTGCTTAAAATTAGAAATAATTTACCATGACTTCAAGAAAGGGTCTTAGATATATTTAATAACCAAAAGTTGGCACGTGTCGGGAGTTTTGAAATTTTGATAAAACATGCTTTTATTATGCATTCGGAATCACTAGCTGTCACCATCATCTCTGGTGACATTGAATTTACCTATTTAAATATTACTTAATTTAGCTTCTTTCCTAAAACTTAGATGAATACAACTTTTTTGAGAGTTGAGTATCGTACCCCCAGTTTAAAATTACGCAAAAAATTGTGTATTTGTGTAAACTAATCACAAAGCAAAGAAATAGGTCAAAGTAATCACACGTTCTGAAATAGCACAGGTGAAGTGGCGTGTATCTTACTATCAATGAGTGAACCTCGGGCATTTTATTATAAATATAACGAAACTAGCCGATGCCCGCGGTTTTACTCGCGTGGGATAGGTAATTGATAGGTGCATCACAAATTATTGCATGCCTTGCACCCTAAGGGCTTTTTTTGAATACCCTAGCCGATACGTATTCAGTCATTTTGTACAAAGTTGTTACAAATTTTCTAAATTTCTTTCTACCATAAGCACCCCTATACTATAAGAGGAATATACACTCCAAGTTTCATGCTTCTAAGACTTATGGTTTAGGCTGTACGTTGATCAGCCAATCAGTAACGGAACAGTTTTATATATATTGATGATTTATGTTCAGTTGTATTTGTGTTATTGAATAAAAGTTTAGAATAAGAATTTGAATATACGTCTTGTGTAAGAAATAAATATCACGGTAAATTTAAACTGAATAGTTGATATTGAGATGACGATCTTGTTGAATACCAGGCTAAAATAAAAATTAAGAATGACACGCCAAGTTCATAGCGTTGGCTATTACATCTATGGTTTATAGTTTTTCGCGGGACTATGTTGTAAACAAAATATAACCTCGATTTCTACAACGTTGTTCAAAAACCTTAAACCTCACCAGAACCTGACAGAAAAGAAGAAAACTACCGTCAACGCCATACGTCAAAAATGCAAAACAACTCAAAAACTCACCAAAAAAATATGTTCAAAATCAAACACACAATGTAAGACAGGATTATGATAAATGTGCGAGGTTTCCTTCTGGTGATGTTGAGGAGCGCCTTTATAGTCGCTTTCCTCAGCATCCCGAGTCCAGTTGTGGCTTTTACGGGCATCAAGAATTGGTCCCGGAAAGCGCTTTATAATAAGATCGACCTCTGCACACAAGCCTGCTATAGCCAGATACTACCAGGTGTGTTTTTATATTCTATGCGGTTGCGTAAGGTAAAAATCTCCAACCCAGGGTGTGCGGACCGTACAGTATCATACCAAAACACTCAAATCTAGAGCACAATATGGTAGATCATGCAAACATTCGCATAGTTAAAATGGAATGTTGTTGGCCTTTTAGAATTTCGGTCTTGGTGGCGTGGGACGCAAGAAATTGGCTGAGACCCTAGAGGTATGGTTACTATTTCCGATACGGGACCAATGTTTGCATATTCTGCAGATATATTTGTTCCAGGTCTGGATGATGACACGGTACTTGTAGTTTCTGATGAGTATCAGAATCTACGACAAAAATTCCTCGTGTGGTGTCAGGACTATGTATATGACGGTTGGGTTTTTATTCATATCGTTGTGATGGACAAAGAGGTCGGTTCCACGGTGTAGGCTGTGCAATTATTGTTAGTCAGTGAGTCACTCAAATTCTATTTGTCCAGGTCTCTACCTCAGCAATGCACGAGCAGCTGCGGATAAAACTGTGCTACGGCACCTTAACATCACCCATGTGCTCACAATTGAGGCTCACCGGCTACCGAAGTCAACTTTCGAGGATTCCAATATTAGCACCCTCTTCATTAGGGCCTACGACACTCCTCAAACCAATCTCCTGCCCTACTTCCCAATGGCCAACGCGTTTATTGACGAAGGAGTCCAGAAAGGTATTGTATTTTATTCATCATCACTATCTTCCAAAATACTACACTCTTCAGACCCATCTTCAGCTATGGCCAAAGCGTTTATTGACGAAGGAGTCCAGAAACGTATTGCGTTCATCATTACTATCTTCCAAAGTACTACATTCGTCAGACCCATCATCTATTCTGCTTTTCAATGGTCAATGCGTTTATTGACGAAAGAGTCCAGAAAGGTGTGCTTTATTCATCATATCTATCTTCGAAAGTGCTATGCGCTCTTCATAACTAGCACACGGTCATCAGGCTAAATGACTAATACAACTGATTGCCCGCCCTCGTCACACAATCCTTGTATCGAAAAGATCTCGGCCACATGATGATGTCATTGTTGAATTATATTTAAGCCCGTGGACACTAAAGTTTAAAAAGCTAAAGCTTAAATTTAAGCATGTTTTAAGGTGGCTTCCCTTAGTCTGTAATTTTACGGATTACCCCACACGACCCTGCATACACAGAAAGAGGCTCGTCCGTCACAATGGTGCGTCGGCGTCTGTGCGTGGTCTCATTCGTGAAACCATGGAAGGTGAAAAGCCATCTTTTGTAACAGTTTAAATAGGCCCTTATCTTTTTCGGTGAGCAGAAAATATAATTTAAAAAAAACTCATGATATTATGTAATGAACGCAAACTGTTTAAAATGAGCCCCAGCACGTAGATAATTGGAAAACTAACCAATAGCACATGCCTTCCAATATTGTTGTAGTCTAAGGCATGATTTTCCTCGATGTTTGCTCTATTATCTCTTGAACACGTGTCCAATATTCATTAGTTACATTCATTTTCGAAATCAGGGGATCACGCTTACTTTTCTTTTCAGGCTAACGCAAATTTGTCAAGGTAAAACTTGGCAGCTGTCACGTGACATTTCCACAGGTCATTTTCATAGTATTCAATATGTTCGCAGGCGTTAACGTCAACAGAACGTGGTATTTGTCGAGACCCCCTGGTCCTTCGGGTATTAAGTAAATTTACAGACCACTATTATTTCTAGGCTCTTACAATAATAATGTATCTTTTAGGAAACGTTCTCGTTCACTGTCACTTCGGAGTCTCCCGATCAGCGACCCTGGTCATCGCTTATCTAATGGAAAAGTACCGACTCACTTTCGACCAAGCATTCGCTTACGTCCGACAGAGACGAAGATTCATCAACCCTAACTCCGGCTTCGTCAGCCAGCTTAGAGAGTACCAACGCCTCAACTACGATGTGAGCGGCTTTCAAAGACTGGAAGCTTTCATGAACGTGAATGCGAGGAAGCATAAATATAAAATAGCGTCTCTGGCAGCGGTCGCGGTGGGGCTACTGGTACCAATAGTTGTTCTGATCGGTTAATTCGTAAGTTAAGAAAATGAAGTGCAAGTTTTTTTTGGAATAAAGTTTACAGTTACAGATTCTGTAAGGTTTTTCTTTGTTCGTTTTATCATGCGTTACGTTAGCGATATATGGCATTGTCTTGACGAAGGAACTTCAGAACGATTATCAGTTTTAAGTTTATTTTTTTATTTTAACCAGCCTATTCATAATGACTCCGTAATTTATCAGTTTGATAAAAGTTGTCTGCATCTATTCATTGTTTAGTGTTAGAAAAAAAGGGCTAGAGTTATCGACCTGCTAATAAAGTTTTTTTTGTCACATTATGGTCCTGATTCACACTCGTAGGTACAATGAGTACCATGGTACTACAACACCCAGACCCGAAACATATCTGTAAAACAAGCAAACATTTGTCCCGCAGCATGAATCGAACCTGCACCGAAGGTCAAAGTTTATTAATATATATTACCTATTCAATTCCTGATACCCACGGCACAGGAGGTCCTAGTGCGGTGTCAGGATTATGTATGTTTCATTATTTATTTATGTTGTGGGCGCAAGATGTGCATTATTTCAGACTGACTGAAAATGAAACTTAGCACACAAAGTAACTGTTTAAATTTCGGTAAATAATGTGTTAATAACAGTAAAATATTACTACATCGCTCTGGCACTCTTACAAGTTACTACACAAATTGTTATGTGATATTTGTACGTACCTACCTAAACTTTCTACTTATTTATAATAATTAGTAGTTCCACAAAATTACAACTCGATCTTCATGAAATTTTAACCAATTATAGATAACATAAATACAATTAGACTGACGCAGGGAATTCAGATAATTGGGATGATTTTTGAGATACAATTGTTAAGGGGTGAAAAAAATATCACACAGTCTTATAAAAAATAATTTGATTGCACATTTTATAAATGGATTATTTAAATTTTTTTACTTCTACTAAAAGCATAATTTTGAGGAGACAAATCTCGTGACTTTTATTCTTAATATTATGTTGTAATTACATAAATAAACACATTTAACTGAGTATCTATATACGCAGTCCTTTAGGTCATACTAGATGCAGTGTATAATATGAATTCATTCATTTATTCATATAAAAACCAACGAAGCTCCTCCATCAGAAGTAAAAGATAGTAGCGGTGGCCAAAATCGGTCGGACGACATCATCCATCCAGCCAAAAGGTAATTGAGTCTAATCCTCAAAAAAATTGAGTCCGTAATCTTTACGGGCGCAAATTTTCTAGGGGTGATAATCTTTGGGGAAATAGTATTAACGATCACCATTACAAAAAACAAAATAACATTTTAATTTTTCAACTTATAAGAAAATACTATTTACTAATACAAGCTCAGTTAGCAAGAATGTCTGTAGGTAAGAGACTTCTGAGAACCGATATGGGTTCGCCAAAACAATAAATTATTCTGTACTAAGCATAACGGCTCATAAAGAACCTTTAGTTTTCATATGAGTTATGTTTGCAAGTCGACATGATTATGAGGTTTAAATCAGGATACAAGTGCCAAGCGCTATTCCAAATTGAAATTAGAATCTCACATTGACTTTCTTTGCTTCTTATTTTTACTCCCTATAGCTGAGAAGATTTAAAAACAAAATCTTTGTGTAGTAGTAGGTACCTAGTAATAAAGATTATTAATTTGTTGAAACGTATGGTAAAACGGTATGGGTACTTTTCTATGCATAATATGTATGTATTTACAAAAGTAAAGTATATAAGTAGTATATCAGTCATGTAGTTCCCCATAGTAGCCTACCCATATTACATATCCTATACAAGCTCTGCTTAGTTTGGGTCTAGATGATGCTGTGTTAAAAATTACCAGCAATATATTTTTTTTTTTTATTGATAAAAAAAATGCATACAAACATTTTCTAATCAAAGATTGTTTACGCTAGCTCCTATCCTAGGATAGTCCAGTGCGCCGGAATATTTTACTAAGGGTTTTAATGGACTTTGTCCATTGCAGTTATAATGGGTAAGGGTCACTGGTCCACCAGCCCAGTTCCGTCACTTAGTTCCATTAACAAACTAACTATGAAAGTGTTTGTTATCTCATTATTTAGAGAAAAAGAGGTTAGAGAGCCTCTTATACATAATCACTTGTTAACTTAGCAGGTCGCTAACTCTAACCATGTCCTTTTATTAAACTAAACAAAGGTTAGAGGCAGACCAAAGTTAATTACCAAATGTAATGTTTGAACGTGCCTCTGACTACCCCCTACTTGGTATCCTCAAAGATCTACTCATTAAGTATGGCTACCATCATCTCAATGAGTTCCCCATGGGGAAGACAGTCGTGAGCGTGTTTTTTTTTTTACCACCAGAGAGCTATGGATAGATGAATGAAACAAATATTTCGCTCATTTTCTCAAAAAGGGCACCTACCTGATAACAGAGGTAGAACTTGAATCATCCCTGTATATCCAGCACCTATTAAGTTAATCCTTGCTAATTTCGTGTTGCCTTTTCAATTTCTTGGTTATTTTTCACTTGAGTATTACCATGGAATTATTTATTCAGGCGTCTCAGCAGATCTACCTGCAGATAAATAGATTTCAGATACATTTACGTGACGTTTACCCACCCTCTGTTCTATTTGTAAGGAATAGGAAGGTATGTCCTTGCGAGGTAAGTAAGTACCACTTATATTACGCTGCTAAAGTTAGTGAGCGATTATGAATAAAAGAAAGAAAGAAAGAATATTTTTATTTGAACCCAAAAAACACAAAGATGGGAAAATACTGGGAAAAAATTAGCCTATAGAATATATTGTTGGGGTCAAAATAGGTCCCTGTCTCAGCCTGATGCAGCATCGTGTTAGTACGTTGCTGCACTGGTTTTCAGACAGGGCCTTTTGTGAGGACACGAACATTGACGAGGGAACACAAAATCTACATAAACGACATAGGTATATTTAGTATAACATAAACTACATATAAAAAGTGGGAAGAAAAAACATAATCAGTTGAAGTTATGTGTTACGACGATAAGGAAGGGGAATTTTGCGAAAAGGGTATATCAATTGAGACAAAATTAAAAAAAGAAATACGACGCGTTCTGGTCGCTCCTTGTGGAAAATTACCTGACCTATGTAAACAAAACGAGACTGGAAGCGAATTACACAGGTAGGTAATAATTTTTGCCAATCCAGCGTACAAATGGAACACCTGCCCTAGGTATGTCGCGCCTACGAAGCAGGTGAGGGTTTTTTAATATGAATAACGGGTTTACTGTTTAATTAATATTAATAATGCTGAACATAAATAATAATGCTGGACATTTTTCACACAGCATAATCTAGCCCCAAAGTAAGCAGAGCTTGTGTTATGGGAACTAAATGACTGATATACTACTAATATACCTTTTTTTTTTGTAAATACATAAATATTATACATAGAAAACATCCAGATTTTTATGCTAATATTTGTTTATGCAAACATTTGTCCCGCGGCGGGAATCGAACCCGGAACCTTCTGCGTCTCAGGCGGGCCTTCGCCCACTTAGCCACAGAGGTCGTCTCTATTAATTTTAGAAAGTATCACAAAAATCACATGTTGTATAAAGTGTTAAAAATCTATAAGTTTCACGCTACATTACACTTTATGATTTATGGAAACACGTTAAAACAACACGTGCAACTGGAGTGCTATTTATTTTTATAATAAATAGTAATGGTTCAAGGCTCTACGGAAATATCAATTAGCTCAATGCCTGGGCTGTAGTCATTATGGTCCGGAATCCGTATGGGGGACAAAACTTTGTCGGTTGTCTTTGATGTTCGATGATCGATTAAAAATATCAAACGGATGTTTTTTATTTATTCAGGCAAAAAGTTATAAATAAACCTATTTGTTTATTATAGGCAGAAACGGTTTACGGTTTATGATCATTTTATTTCTCATAAGACTTACAAGATAAATCGCTTACTGAAAAAATGAGTAATAATCAATCTAAATGTATGTTACAATTTGAGTAGGTACTAACAGATCTACCTACTTAAATTGTAACTGGACGAGCGGCGCCCAAAATTTATCTAGGGTTAATGTGTGCTTGGTTCAGAGAAATCGGCGTCGGAGATATCACGTAGTTTATAAGACAATTAAAATATATCTAGAGTTATCTAGAGTTAGTGTAGGCTTGGTTCTGAGAAATCGGCGTTGGAGAAATCACGTAGTTTATAAGATAATTAAAAAATTACCTTGAGACAATTCCCTGAAACGATGTAGGCCCGGTGTAACCTTACAGTAATCCGTGTAGGTAAAACAAATTTGCGAGCTACGCTTGAAAATTTGTTTTATTGTAATCTTACATGAAAAGCATGAAAATGTGTACCACCCAGACAGTGCCAAGTACCTACATCTTGTTGTTCTTACGGCTCACTATTAATTGGCGGGATATTTCTGTCTGTTTAAATATAAACAGAGGTTAAACAGGTGTAGACTTCACTCTCATTATTATCTCATATAATATTTTTTTTGTTTTATGTAAAACTTAATCATGCAAAAACCATGCAATTAACAGTTTTTATTTATTTACTAATACTTTGGTGCTCAATTTATAAAAGTGATAATAGGCGGACTTAGTACTAAAGCATTTTCTACCAGACAACCTAATTTGTTAAGTTTGGCGATTGGCGTGCTACAATAATTGTAAGGAATAAGAATTATAATAATAATAATAATTTTAAATAGGAATAAGAATATATGTTTTCGTGTGAGTTAATCTTAAAAATAACAACAGACAAACATTTGATGTTATAGGATGCAGAAAGATCCTTTAAGAAAGCCTTCTGTGCAGCTGTGGGCATTATTCAGTTAATGATGCTGAAGTTTTTTTAAGGTTAGATCTGGATTTTTAATCTCCTGTGCATTATGCGTCTTCATTATCGCTATAAATCTACAAGATTTTTTTTTGTTAAATTCTGAAAGATGGTTCGTTATGGTATTCTTCAGAGGAGGCCTATGTCCAGCAGTGGGATCCTACTAGCTGCTATCCTATCAATAACATTAGTTCTTCCATGGTTCTTCAAATAAAATAAAACCAGATGACCAAGAACTACCCAGTGAATTTATGAACAAACGATCACTGTCGTCATGCAAGTTTAGAAGCTTCCAAGGCTAGTATGACTAAAAAAAGCTGCTGGAAAATGCATTCAATTTTATTTTCAGATCCAGATTATTCAAGAATGATTGTGATCCTAGCGCCACCAAGGTCCCCATTAAATCTAACAATTTCTATTGGACAAACATTAAAATCATCTCTACCGCGATAATTGAATCATGTCAAGCTTCATAAAGGAGCAGTTTTTTCATAAACTTATTTCACGAGCGTCTGCTGGCAACGAAGGCTAAAATAAATCGTCTATTTTGATTGTGGCCGGTTACGTCATCGTGTGGAATGTAAACGGAGTTATTTCGGTCTCACTATTCTAGAGTGAGAATGGCTTTCTTGAATTTGAATATTCGTAAGGGAACGAGACTTTATACCGGGATTTGTACTGAGTTCCTTATACCACCTTTTAACGAGCAACATGCTACTAGCTTCTGCCCACGGCTTCTTACGCGTATTACCTAGATATACAGTAGCCTAGAAAGTATTCTACGTTATGAATAGAACAAATATTATGAAGATTATTAGCAAAATACATCCATACTTTCATATTTATAAGTAAATTAAGTAAATAGCGAGTATCCGGCATGCGTTTCAATCAATGCCACTCTGAAAAAGCGTTTGGATTTACCAACTCGGAAACCTTCGCGGGCGTTCGTAGAACAAATCAATAAAGTTCCATCGTAAACGGATGAATGACGGAGGAACGCATACGGGACAAACATACATTTTATATACGTAGTTTTATATATGTAGATAGATGTATAAGTACGATTGTTTGTCCGTGCAGAGGTTTCTAAAAGAATGGTTCAGCTCGGCCATAGGGTCCCCATCGCCCTGCCTCTTTTGGACCATGGTGCTTGAATCGGCCTGTATTAGAACATTATAATGTTTATATCTGTGGCCTTTTTCAATGTTGACAAATATTTTTCGAAATAATTGGTGTTCTGGAAGACTGTTTTTCTATTTCTTATACTATAAAATGTAAATGGCCCTTTAAACTAATTATATTATTTTATTCCTCATCTTGGGGCATGACTTTTGACCCTTAGTCTTTCAATTTGTTTGTAATAAGGGATAAAATTATCTTTATGGTCAAAACTAAATAAATAAATAAATAATGCTGGACATATTTTACACAGCGTGACTAGACTATTGTTATATTTACTATGTTATGTTAATAAGTGGAAGTAAAATTCGTATTTTATAATAATGATTTAATTAATGATTTCGTTTATAGTCGTCACAGTTGCTCAATTATTTCTAATGTAATTAAAAAATAATTTATAAAAAAATTACAATCGTTTTGTTCTATTTGTGCGTTTAAATTTGTAGGTATTTAAATAAAAAAAATAACAAAGTCTTACATCTAGTAATCTCATATTAAAACTAAACTATAAGAGATTCAATATTTAAAATAATGCTAACTTATGTAATTTAAACTTACTTATTTAGTTATGTAATGTTACAATGTAAAACTTTAACAACTCTGTAAAAATTCTAGAAAAACTACGTTTTGTACAGTTTTTTTTCTCTATCTAATAATCTCAAAAATATGTTTGTTAACTATTACAATTTAAAACTAAAATTTTACATTTTACTATACATCATTCAATATTTAGATGAAATATAACAATGATATGACGTACAAATAGGCACGTAATTACATTCAAGTGATATTAAAGCCACATGTTATGTACACTTTTAAGATATGTACATTTAAGGCACTTTAAGAATCTTTACCTAAAATAATTAATGTAAATGCATAAAATTAAATATTTGATTAAATTATTCTACGTGGAAGACTTCTATAATTACAACTCTCAAATTAGTCGTGTCTTTTTGAAAACTGCAACACTAAATGTACTTTAAAATGTTGTTAAACATATATTTTTAAAAATAATCAGTCTCCAAAAGAGATTTAACAACCTTCGTTCCTATGCACCATAAATCAAAACAGATACTATCTGTATAAATTAGAAAATGGTCAAGTATTGATTTCAAACTGTTTTAAAGTTCACAAACCATAATGGATCTTGCAAGGTGTGGATAATTTGACTCGCTGGGCGAGTGGCTAGCTGAGACACAAGAAGTGCGGTTTCTATTCAGGTTGTGGGAGAAATTTACAGATTTACAGGTTCTTGATATCCACGACACAGAGAATCCTAGCTAGGACTATGTATGTGACTGCTGATGTTATTTTTTGTATAATTTCCGGTGAGACATGCTCCACAATCGGTATGGTAGAGCAGACATTTTTTGAAAATATAATACTATTTAAAACTATTGAATCAATTGAAGGTACTGGTTCTCTTCATAAAACGAAGTCAGTGAGGTTTGGAGATCATTCACAACCATGTTGTCCCCCCCTTGTAATGGATGAGTAGAACTCGACACCATTTCGGAACTCTTCCAATTTTCGCAGTTTTCCACATACTCTAATGTTCTTTGATAGGTATCTTGACGCATGCTATTGGAGGTGCTATTTTGTTGTTGAGCTTGAGGTGGATTTTGATTCTTCTTCCTTCCATTGGATGCTTCTATTTGAGACTGGCTTATGTCCCAAACCTGGACTTCTGTATGTTGGTTTTGATTATTCTGACTCTTCAAACTGTTCATACTACAGTCCGTCTGTTGTTCACCTTTCATTGGACAGTTCATAGGTCTCGGAGCGCCTGGTTTCTGATTTTGACTCCCAGTTGACATATTGACGGAGTTCTGAATAGACTTCTGGTTGTGTTTGTTGAACTGGTTGCCCGGGTAGTCCCATTGATTGTACGGACGCTGGTGATTGTAATATTGGTTATTGTTCATCATTGCTTGGTTGTATTGGTGGTTGTTTTTGGGAGGCGGTGGACCCATCACATTGGCTGCGTTAACAACAGAGTTGTAAGGAGGTGGTTGGGTGTACTGAACATTTTGGCTGTACTGCGGTTGCATTGGATGGTTCTGTGCTTGCATCTGTGGGTGGTTTTGCTGCTCGCAGTAATGGTTCATTTGTCCTCGACTCATGTTACCGCTGTTGTCCACGCTCATGACTGAAGACCTGGACATTTGAAGCTGTTGCATCTGGTTTTGTTGATAGTTTTGAGGGTAGTTCATCATTTGTTGATTGTAAGCCATGCTTGGTTGGTTGTTCATTATGGGCATTTGGTTCTGGTTATATTGCATCATCTGGTACTGCTGCATATTTTGACTCCTCATAACTTGTTGGTTTTGAGGGTATGGTGGAGCCTGGTGGTAGTTTTGATTCGGCATATTATTATACTGATTCTGCTGCGCCATGTTTCTATTGGGCATCTTGTTATTGGTGTTCTGTCTGTTCACGTAAGGAGGAGCCGCCATTTGAGGGCCTTGGTTCATCATTTGGTTCTGATTTAGCATTATCTGGTTTTGATTAGACCCGTTCATTTGCATATTTTGCATGTTTTGATGCATAGGGCTAGACATACCTGGAGCCATTGGACTCTGCAACCCTGGATGCATAGGGCTAGGCATGCCATGACTCATTGGACTAGCTATGTTTTGCGTGACAGGACTGGGCATGTTTTGAGTCATAGGGCTGGTCATGTTGACCATCGGACTGTTCATGTTTTGTGACATTGGACTGCCGATATTGTTGTGTCGCGGGCTCATCATTTGGTTGGGCATTTGAGGGCTCATGAGGCTTTGCATGCTTTGAGGACTCATGACGTTGTGTTGTGGAGACATGACGCTCATGGGACTCATGACATTGTAGACACTAGGCGGGCTCATGACACTACGAGGGATAACGTGAGGGCTCATGACACTTTGTGGGTTATTGTGAGGGCTCATGACGCTTTGAGGACTCATTGCACTGTGTGGTAGACTTTGAGGACTCAGCATTGCGTGTGCTAAACTTTGTGGACTCAGGGCGTTCTGACCCAAGACCACCGTTCTCGGACTCAAAGGATTTTTTTGGGCCATTTGGTTAGCTCTCATCCGGTTGGATTGCTCAGTCTGATTTGCAGCCATCGTTTGCAAAGACTGAAGTGGATTCGTTACCGATTGACTTGTGGCAGGTTTCGAGTATTCTTTATCAGCTTTTTCATTAACTTCTGGAATAGTTTGTTCTTGCAACGGAGGGTTTTTATCATCAGGAGATTTAGAATTTAGCAACGAACCACTGTTACCCGACATACTAACGTCTAACGACCTTAAATCAACTGGAATATCACTTATATTGAGATCACTTCCTATGGCACCTAGGTTTTTGAGTAAAGAATCGTCACTAGTGGTTACGTTGGTTATTTTTTCACTGGACTTATTAGTGTCTTCGGGTTCTTTGGCGTCTTTGTCGTCGGGATCGGGTGAGTTGTCTGCTGGTGCTACCGTGTCGGTTCCCAATATTGATTGGTTAAGATATTGCATCATTTCGTCTGGTATCACCAGCTTATTTTCTACCATTTCACCTTCGGCGACCTGGAACAATGAGTTGGATTTTAGACACTCGAGAAAATATTGAAAATTAGTTTAATAGGTTGGCTGGTAGAACATACTTATGTCTACCTATTGTCACTTTGTCACTTTTTATAAAAATGTGCAATAAGGTATTAATAAGAAATATTTTCTTGCAAAATTGATGTTTTGGAATCTCCAATGAACAGAACAGTGTCAGGCCGTAAATATTATACATATCGGTCAGTTTGTCATAGTAGATCGTCGTTTATGTCATTCATAACTGTGCGACATGTAATAAAATAGAATAAAAATAGTTCCACAGATTCACAAACTAAATAAATACCTTATATTTTATAAAATTATGTATGTAGGTAGGTGACCTTACCTACCTACATACATTATATTTTATTTATTTATTTATTTTATTTTATTCGGAAAACAAACAGTATTTATAACTAGATAGACAACTTCTTAAGATACTATTTACCATTAAGATGTTTTCACATATAAGTAGTTTTTACCTGTTCGAGATTGACCTCTTGGTTGGGATGGTGCACCTGCGCGGTTGTGACGACCACCGTCCCCGTGGAGTTGGAGCGAGATTCCTTGTATGTCACTGACTCCTGGTCCGCCTCCGTCTTAAAGGGGAATGGCGCGTCACCCTGATGGAAGAAAAAGAGAATCGTAAGGTCGCAGAGTACGGAAAGAGTGCGAAAAGTGTCAGGATTTTTTTTTAATATCCTGTAGGCGTTTAGTGATTTCTGGCAATAATTTGAGGTCTCTTGCGCCTGTCATTTTTAAAGGGATGGCAGTTTTCTTAAATTACACTTTCCAGCATGTCATCAAAAGTCCCGCAGTGAGGAATGTTCTAAAAGTCTAAGAATGCCCCTGACAATAGTCTTGAGTTCCTGAGGAGTGATTACTTAGGTTGGGAAAAAGATACCAAGAGTACTCACTACATCATCAGTCCGACAAGGGTAGGGCTGGTACGCCTGCGTCTGGTCGCTCAGGTTGGACTGTTCCGACAGCCTCCGGGCTTCCTCCTTCACCTGCACATTAGGATCTAGCTCCAGCGCCAACTCCTCAGCCCTTACTTCTGAGCAGGTCACGCCTCGTAGTAGAACGGCCTGGTGAAGAAAAAGTATCGTTTAGCTAGGGGTTTTGTGGTAGGTAATCGACAACGTTGGACCTGTTTAAAAAGCATCAACGGAGGCCAACAGTACATCCCACCACATGGTAAACGGTTACCGTCGCCTATTGATTTGCAGACAGTCTGAAAGATTTGGTGACGTCTGTGCACGTATCAATAGAAGACTGATCGGCGTCTTCAAGCATTCCAGGTGACGTCTGTGCACGTATCAATAGAAGACTGATCGGCGTCTTCAAGCAGTCCAGGTGACGTCTGTGCACGTATCAATAGAAGACTGATCGGCGTCTTCAAGCAATCCAGGTAACGTCTGTGCACGTATCAATAGAAGACTGATCGGCGTCTTCAAGCAATCCATATTTTAGATGACTGATGTCTTAATAAAACAGGCTCACAGCTATTTTACAATATTGGAGTCTAGCAAGACTTTAACTAACCTGATTGCCTTGGGAAGTCCTGACAGCTTGAACCGCCGCCAATGCTGACGATGGTGCTGGAGCGTAACCCACGCACGACACTTGACTAGATCTGAAATAAAATAACTCTGTTATGTTATCATAATCTTGGACATACATATGACTAGTAGGAGGTCATTCCTGTTGGTAACACCGTTGTCCATCTTATTTAAGCAATAAAAAAAATTGCTGAGTATGAAGAATAAATCATGTAGTGTACCATATACAATACAACTTCACGGTATATCAGTACACTTGCCGATGCCCGCGGTTTTACTCGCGTGGGATAGGTAATTGATAAGTGCATCAAAAATAATTGCATGCCCTTAAGGGCTTTATTGAATACCCTGATACGTATTCAGTTATTTTGTACAAAGTTGTTCAGCCTTTTTCACCACCTTAGGGCTAGAATTGTCCAAATTCCTTTCTTATTGCACCCCTACACCATAAGAGGAATTAAGTTCCAAGTTTCATGTTCAGGATGAACAATCAGTAACGGAGCAGTTTTATATATATTGATGATTGAATATATTAGTTAAATATCAGGATGCTTACCTTCGACTGCTATCAGGCGAGAGCTGTTCGTAGCCGGCGACTTGTTGCGCGACTAGTCGCTGCGACACGGCCGCTCCCGTTGCCGTTCCCCCCACTACTGACGCCTGACTGCTCTTACGAGATATGTCAGAGGACCTGTGGGAGAAATATAAATGAATTTGTGCTCTTGATAAATAAAACCAAGACAAAGCAAGGAAATATTGAATGGGTGACCACAGTCAATCTATTGATTATCAGAACGAAACATGAAAGAGGGCGTAAAATAATCTACGCTTCACATATTTTTTATACTTTTTGCTTGACAACTTTACGAATATAACGGAGGCTGTTTTGTTTCGTGATTAGCGCTTTTGATTCGTTTGCAATTCTCATATGGGTCAAGCAGAATTCCGGAAACTCTTGGTCTAGAAGCCTAAAATCGTAGGTACCTTGCACTATAAAGACTGCTTCCTGAAGAGATACCGGAGTCTCTCCTCGCGTTAGGCATCCCGGTTTTCAGTTCCACAGCCACGTTGGTGTTACCCAGCTCCGTTCGACCTGGCATTCCACCTACTGGAATAAAGACAATACTTAACATTAGTTGAAATTTGACTTCATCTTTGCTACCTAAATAACGTGCCCTAGCATCTGAGATATACGTTTATCAGTGATATACGTCGAGGTTCGCTGAGAAAAAAAAAACAATTCATCCCCCACTTGCCCATATGAGGGTCGAGAGCGAAAAATTACTGGTTCTTTTTTTTCCACATCTTTGTTGTTAGGCTTAAAAAAAAAAGTACAGAAAGACACTGAATTAAATTATGATTTAAAAAAAAACGTGATGTGATGTACGTACGGACACAATTTAAGAGTTTTTGCCATTTGGATTTTTTGTCTTTTCGGCGGTAAACCTAAACTTTTTTAAACCTAATCTTAGGCACTAATCTCACACAAAAACTTATAGATTAAGAACTTACTGTGTTGAGATATTCCTATTTCTATTTTTATTTCTGAGATCTTTATTATTATTAATATTACCTTAATGGCACACAAAAGTTATCTTACCTCCACCGATATCAGCGGCATGAGGCGGCGGCATTAACCGCCCTAGGCCCATCTTGTTGAATCTAGGCGCGTGGTGGTGCGCCCGTGGCTCGCCGATGGCTACCATCGCCCGCAGCATCAGTGGTAGCTGGCCAACCTCGCCTACCACTTCTTGCTCCACCTGCGAAATTTATCAGATAAGTCATATAATTCCAACAGTCAATTACATAGTCCTGATCCCACACTAGGATTCCTTATGTTCTGGGGATCAGAAACTATGAGTACCATGGTACCACCATACCCCGAACTGGAACAAATGCAGAACATACAAAACATTTGTCTCGCAGCTGGTATAGAATCAGCATCTCTCGCGTCTCGGCCGGCCTCCACCCGATAGACCGATTATATTTTAGAGGTTGCGGAAAGTCGCTTGATGGAGGTAGGCCAAGACCGTTTGGCGTTGATACTCCTTTAAGTGTCTTTAAGTTCTTGGGATTTGGATTCCAAGGCCCTCAGGCCCCCAGGCCCAGAAGAAACTTCATATTTTTCAATAGAATGTGAAAAGTATGTATAAATACTTACATCTCCATCAAGCCTGAAGTAGCCAGAAGCACCGTTCTCATCACCGAACCCGCCCAGTCCTGAACCGCCGAAGTCGATATCTCCACCGCACTGAGCAGACAACTGGAAAAATTAAAACGGTTATAAATTATGAAAATACGCAAGATGATCACCATCTTGGGAGCCATCTTATCTTACTACCATTATAAACTCAAAAGTTTGTGAGGATGGATGTTTGTTACTCTTTCACGCAAAAACTACTGAACTTGATGAAACTTTACAGTAATATAGCTTATACATCAGAATAACACATCGGCTACTTTTTATTCGGGTACCACGCGGGCGAAGCCGTGGGCAGCAGCTAGTATTAGATAACATCAGGTATTCATTGACCAAGTTTGGAGAACTATTTTCCTTTTGGTATACTAACCGACACAATGCATTTGGTTTGATTCTAGACTGACTATAAGCAACTTATGTAAAAAAAACCTATCGATTAATTTTTCATCGTCTATTGGCGCATTCCTAGTAACTTATGGCAATAAACCCTATCTAATCATCTTTGAAGACATACAAATCGATTACAAAAACTGCATTACAATCTTACAACGGACAAACGAACTTTTACGGCAAACGCTTATACTAGTCTACCTTACATCACGGATAAAAAAAAAGACAATGATCATTACCATCCTGACCTGATGAGCAGGTGTGTGCAGCCCGTGAGGTAGCGGAGATGCTGGGCTCTCGCTCTTGACGGAGGCTGATGACGTGTGTCCTCGGAACCCTGGGATTCCGCCCTCTTCAGACCGTGGCGAGGATCCAGCCCCGCCACCGCCAGATTCCGCGGAGTCATCACCTCTGCTACAACCTGGAGAAAGAATAGATTTTTTATGAGAATCTTAATTTTGTTTGTAACCAGCCTTTTAAATAACATATGGCTTCGAAAACGAATAACTAAAATACATAAATTAATGTTGCCAACTTTTATCAAGGTTTTGAAGTTCTTGATTTTGCGAAACCTGACAAAATACGCCGTTTCACGTTGCGTTACGTTTGTATATTCTTAAAACTAACAACACATAAATCCCAACAGACACATACATACATAGTCCTGACCCCACACTAGGATTCCCTGTGTCTTGGGTATCAGGAACTACGAGTACCTGTAACCACAACACCCAGACCTTTAACAAACATTTACAGAATATTTGTTCCGCAGTGGTTCCGAACCCGCGCCTCTTACGTAGCAGCCGGCCGCTCGCCCGCCAAATAGAGGGCTGGTTGAGGTATTTTTCTCCGAATATGATGATGATGGAAATAAATAAACTTACCTTTGTGTTTTTTACTAGCATAAAACTCAGCTCCATGCACAGTCTTCACGTGTTTCCTTAGTGACGAGGGGTCCGTGTACCGTTTCGTACAGCCTGGCGCTTTGCAAACATAGGGTTTCTGGAAGAAAACAAAGAAGTTATTCATTAGGGTATTCATTAGTTTGTATTGTAAAATCAAGTAGCACCAGATAACTGCTTTACTAAAGAACATACTTTAAATTCCAGTAGTGGAGTTTCTCTTCAAAATGTCAAAGAAAACACACCAAAAAAATAGACATCGATCATATCCGGTCATACCTCATTACTATGCGTCCTGTTCTGATGCTTAGCGCGATCACTCGCGTTGGAGAAAGCCTTGGCACAGCCAGGGTATTCGCAAGTGTAGGGTTTCTCCCCCGTGTGACTCCGGAGATGGGTCTTCAGGTTCTCCAATCTGGAGTATGCTTTGCAGCAGCCTTCGAACTAAAACAGAAGAATTTTGATTAGAAACAGAAGTAATAAAACAATGGGTCAGCATGGAGAAGTTGATGGCAACCACTGACTTCCCGCAACCATCAGTCCATTAAAGATCCCACCTATGAGTACCTTTTAATACCTCAACCTCTTCATTGATATGACCTCGATGGCGCGGCAGGTTAATGGCCGGCTGCGACGCAAGTGATACGAGTTCGATTCCCGTTGCGAGGCAAATGTTTGTATATGTTTTAGTACTAGGGTACTCGTAGTTGCTGTTACTCACTACAGGGAATCCTAGTGTGGGGTCAGGACCATGTACATGTCTGTTGGGTATTTATTTATACCTTTTAAAATTATTGTACCTACCTATTAATACCTCGACCAGGTTATGTGTGACTAAGTAAATAAATTACCTTTTCATTTATTTTTAGATGATGGGCTTTCCTATGTTATTCTGTTTGTGATCTCCATTCAAGAACTGGTTCAGGAGTTGTCAGTTGTCCGAGCTATAATGATCTACCTCTTGCCACTTCAACTTGCTAATTCTTAGAGATAAGAGCCATGATAAATCAAGATAACACTTGTGGGTGTAGTAGCTCAGAGGCCTCGACTTTCAATATGAACTTTGAATCCCGTCTCGTGGTAAAGTCAAAAGACTTTACCACACGAAAAACATATGTTAGTGCTCTCAAAACGGTAAAGAAAACAGGCATAATCAAGAGAAGAATTCTAAATTTCGAAGACATATTACCTGTGCCTCTGAGGGGACCCTCTATCTTCTAGTACTGAATCCTTTTACCATACTGGTTCTTTAACCACTTATCACTATGCCATTCCCAACCTGGTCACATCACTAACCTAACTCAGGGTGAAAATAATGAACCAGTGACACGCCGAAGAAGAATAATGAAGAAGATAGATAGATGAAGTATTGACTCACGGTACACTTGTGAGGCTTCTCTCCCGTATGCCTCCTCATATGCACAACCAGCATATACTGAGCTTTGAAAGGTTTCTCGTCTCTGGAACAGCCGACCCAGCGACACACGAAAGCTTTCTTGGACGCGTGAATGTGGTCCGTGTTTATGTGCTTCACTAGGTCATCCTGAGTTGGAAACTCGAGTTTGCAGTCCACCTGGAATGATCACAAACTATAAACTGGTTCAATACTTCAAAGTAATGAACTTAAATACTGGAAATGATAGAAGAACAAGCTCTCAAAAGTTAAAGCTGAAAAATTTGGCAGCTGCCCTTTGTAAAACATGACCGAATAACGGGATCTATTAAGTAGTTTAACTAGTACTCGCGTCTAGCAAGACCGCACTGTGGCGTAGGAACTTACCCAGTGACAGTTGGTCTCAATAAAGTCCCCGGGCTCGTCCTTAGAGTCCAGGCCGTCATGGACCGTGCTTTCAGCGGCGGCTGACAGAGTCTTGCTACTATGGTGATGGTGGTCTCTCATTATAATATGCGGTGACTTGCGCTGGGTCATTCCTGATGCGCTGTGGGTTTAGACAATTGAGTTTAGGCTTTAATAAGAATACATTGTGAATTTGGGAAAAATAGTGGGAACTGGCAGATATCTGACAACTGCAATACTATCTTCAGATATCTTTGAAAGATCAAACACCTATATTCCACTCACCTATCAGCCTCCATAACACTAGTGATCTCCGACTGCTGAGATGGCTGCTGTAAATGTTGAGGTGGCGTACCGTCCAGCCCCAACCCTGGTCTCACGTCTACTGGAGCACCCATGAGGAGTTGTGTCGGTGAGGATATATGAGATCTGTGGAACAAGAACGTCTTTTTAGTAAATTAAAGCATAAGAGGCTGTCGAAAATGATAAGAAATCCTTTCCTTTCGTATCAATTGTTTCAAACTCAGAAAACAATGTGAAAGTGGTACAATTATTTTAACTATTGTCTGAATGTAAACCAATTGACATGAAAAAGAAGACGGAGTTCTGAGCAACATAGGAGTTGATTGTAAATAGCAAATTGAATAAGAATGAACATTTCTGAATGAAGAATTTATAACTTTGGTCACAGCTACAGATTCAGCTTTTCTTAGCAAAAAAGGAACGAAAAATTTGGGAAAAAAAAACGTTATTGTGTAGCCTGTGTATATCCTGTGAAACTGTTGTTCAAGATCGGTAGACTCACCTATGAATGCCTGCAACTAAATGCGCATGCGCTGCATGGTGTGCCGCTGCTGCCGCCGCCTGCTGATGAGCCGGGTCCAGAAGTACTCCTCCGCCGAGGACCCCACTGCTGCCCACCACTCCTCCTCGCGCCAAGAGTTGCTGAGCCAGAGACGCGTGGGATAGGGATAGGGCTGGAGATATCGCTCCTGGAAGAGACATTGTTAAACATTCGTTTTAGTTTTTGGGGACAAAATTGCAGGTATCAGCAGCAAAACGGGTGTTCATGCTACTGGCCCTAAAAATAACTTATTTAACAAGTAAGGCATGCTACTGCAGCATTGTAGAGTGATGAACCAATAGGTGGAAGCCATAGTGCTATAGTGTAACTAGCCGACCAAATTGATAAATAAATAAATAAATATGGTCTACCACCGACTTTCTTCAACCTTCATCTTCATGTAATTGGTTCATCGAGTGGAAGACCTTCCTAACATTGCATCATCCTGTTCACGATCATCTTTCCATCAATTAACTTTAAATAAGCTAAACTAACCAGCACTAAGATGTCCATAGCTCCCAGTAGAAGCCGCCGAAGGTGCCCGAACAGCCAAGCTGACTGGTGACGCCCTGATCACCGCGGCCAGGTCCAGAGACTCAGCAGAGTAGGGGCTCCAGGAGACAGCTCGTTTCCGGTTTGCTGATGCTGCGATTGCACCACCTGATAACCTTAACCGGGTGGGGGAGGCTATTCTTGACCCTGTAATATATGCGAAAAATATATAGAGAATGTCAGCACTGACTTTTTTTAAGGATTTTTGTGTTTTCTTTGTTATGACTAGTTTTATAAGATTAGTATTATTTATAATTAGTATCAGTCGATAGACTTCTACTACTGGACAAAAGATAGTCTCTTGAAAACAGGTTTTCTCACCTAAAATTATAGCATAGTTAGTATACATATCTTCCCTTATTCAGTGAACAGACTTCGAGATTTACCTTGTCATTGATCTTAGATTTTGTTTCATAAGTCGTATAAAGTATGGTCGGTTCAGGCTATATTGTCTCATTTAATAGTATTTTTAGCCCCCGTTGCAATTAGAGAGTCGTTACAAGCCGTTGTATATCAATGTGTCATACAAATCGTTATACACATCAAAATGTGTATAACACATACTCGTATGGATGATTTTAAGATATTTTTAATAGCCACACGTCACTTGGGTCCGCTACAAACCATGGTAAAACCATCTTTGAAAACATCGATTCCAGTGAAATTGCATGTGCTTTAGACTTTTCAACTTTGTATCAAAGCAAACAGTGTATCAACAGAACCCTTGGTGTTGCAGATGTGACAGGGTAAAGGAACCAAACACTTCTCCAAATAACATTAAACAATCCTGACGATAATTTCAATAACCTATGTTTATATAATCTACTGTATTGTAAAAATAAATTGTTTTAACTCACAGAACTCACCGTCTAAACTAAGCTGGAAGTCTTGGCTAGCGAGGGTACTACCAGCATGCAGCTCTGGGTGTAAACTCCTTGCTGCACTCAGGTATTCCAAACCTGTAATAAAATAAAACCAATATAAGATCAGAGTAGAAAAAAAGGTTATCTTCACTTCACCGATATAATAAGGTACGTGGATAATTTTGTTTCCACAAAATGAATGAAAAGTAAAATTTATTTAACTATCTAATTACTTTTAGAGGTATGCGTTCAGTTACTTGCAGATCATACTAACATTTGTCAGAGGTAATTTTGTATAAATTTTGTAATCTTGATCAAAAATTCATAGTACTTACTGAAAATCAAAAATCCTAACGTCGATTTGACTATATTTTGACTTGAATTTTTGATTATGGCGACGTTATTACCTGTATGTAAATTTTAAGACGAAGTGGTAATTATAGATATAGACAGTGACTTTAGATATGGTGATAATACAGTAATTTAAAAGAGAAAATAATAGGTTAGGTCCTTTAATTAATTTCTCTCTGACATTATTTATCGTAAACATCATTCATGATATCGAAAATAAAACATCCTATTTGCATAATAATTTTAATATTACCATCAAAAACTGTATTTAAATGTAAATCGCAATATTTTATGCCTGTTTCATAGAAGCGGCGAGACTGTCCGTTTTTATCGCCCACAAATCAAGTTTAGCTTAGTCACCCTAGCAATATAAGATTGAGTTGTCAACATGTTGGGACCAGTTCGAATATAAACTGCCCACTTAACACGACTTGTGATTAATAAGCGTCGCTTTACGAGCTATTTCACGGAAAGCATTTTCGGACACTAAATAAGGCGATGTCCCGATATGTCTTGCTAATTGGATACCCTAACTCATGGCTAACATTGTTGACGCCATTTTGTTTTAGATTTTATGAGCATGTCGTGGCCTGACTACGGAATAATTTAACGACGAGATTAAAATAATTTATTTTATGATTTTTCCAAAAATTTACGGCCTTATTTGAATCGATCGTTATCAAATGCCTTCAATAACTTTAGGTGGTTAACCAAAGCCATGCAATAAAATTAAGGTCATTAAATAATTTAAAAAACATGTAGCATGAAGAGGCGTGATCTACGGCCGTGAATTTCCTCAATAACTACATCAAAAGCCTATACCTACGAAAACAAACACGCCAAACAAAGGTAAGCAAAAAAAAGATAAAACGATCACGGTCCTTAGTCGGCTTCGAGGCGGTCGTAGTCAGAAATAATAGGTCGAAAAGGCGTCATCGACCACCAATTTTGCAAACATCCAAAATGAGGTTGCCTCCCAAAATCC
The DNA here is from genome assembly GCA_961405105.1 of Perizoma affinitatum. Lineage (NCBI taxonomy): Eukaryota > Metazoa > Arthropoda > Insecta > Lepidoptera > Geometridae > Perizoma > Perizoma affinitatum. Next base: position 2,873,177 of record OY560184.1, read on the forward strand.
CACGTAAATAACGTATGTGGTCTCCTTTTGACGCGCCGCAGCGGACACCACGTAATTTTTATGTCTTCATTGTAAGAGCCGACGGAAATCGAATGTCCTCTAAAAAGGGAAAAAATATCGATCGGATTTAGAGTTGAATTCCATTACGCTATGGTCACCCTAACGACATTGGTGTAACCGCGGGCAAAAAGTACACTCTAAAACTGACTTTACGTCCTTTTTACGAATGAATGAATCTTAAAACTTTGGCCTGTGATACGATTGAGTTATTTTTTGTTTGTCTGTCATCGATTGATGTATTAATTTTTATCGAATCTGATTGGGCATGAAATTACTTGGGTTCAAGTCTAGTGGTTTCGTGGTCACGTTCGGCGTGGAGATATAAATGTCAATGGCTTTGGGCGGCGGCCCGGCTGGTACGGCGGCCAGCACTGACTTTGTAACGGTTTACTAATGAGATGGGGTAAGTTATGGGTTTGGCCACAGGCTATGGTATTGTTATGCATTGTATGTACCAGCATGTTTTTATGTGAATTTTACGGCGAAGTACAATTTCTTCCGTTCCTAGTGTCAAAATATATATTCGGTTAGTACTGTGATCCCCTTGTTTAGTTTACCTAAGTGTATCACGGTCAAAATGATCTTCTTAAATCTCCTGAGTGTAGTCGACTTTAATTAAAATACTTTATTGTACATCATTAGGAATATAAACGTAACTACACAAAACTACTATTAACTAAAATGGGCGGTTTTATTGCTTCTCGAATCGTCGAAGCGATCTCTTCCAGACAACATTTAGATGATGTTAAAAGTTGTATTTCTAATATTTGTTGCGATTTTTAGTATAAGTAATTTTTGGCTATAGAAGATTAATTTGTTGGGTGGATTGACCTAGCTGCTCCCGTCGTGCTAAGGATTTCTGAAGAGCGGCGAGATTTCTGAAGAGCGGCGAGATGAAGGCGTTGCGAGGTGAATTCATAATGTTATAAATAAGTATTTATAGACCAGACTACAAATAAATAAGTGTCGGAGAAAAATATTCAACATAAGCGATAATTAATAAGTGTTGCTAGTTAAAAAACGGACTACTTCCTAAATTTCTACACATTTATATTATTAATCATAATTATTTAGATGTTCAAACAACCATGTCATGCCATGAAGAGTGAAGAAAGTCGATATTACGAGAAGAGTGTTTAATAGTAATAGAAGAGGTAGGCCTAAGAACAGAGGATTGGATTGTGTGAGAGAATGCCATGGGTTAAAAAAGAGTTAGTACTGAGGTGACGGCTGATAGAGGATAGAGGAAGAAGAAAATTAACATAGACATGACTAAATAACTAGTGCAGTGAAGGAATCAGTGTGCCTCAGAGGTTTCATTTCATAGCCATTCAGAGAGAAATAAACCCATTTTTATTGGAGAAGGTAAGTATATTTTCAACTACTTTATCAGACGGAGGAAATCTTATCTCGTCGTCAGATAAAGCTTTATTTGGTCGCAGGAAAAATGACCTATCCACGTGCTTTGAATATAAGTCTGTGATTACATGGTAACAGCTTTCTTCGGCATAACGTTATGTAAATCGTATGTTAAGTGACACGACAGAAAAAAGTTTATTTTCCTCACTTTTTTTGAGGATTGAAAAAGTTGCCCATAAATGAAAAGATTCAGGTAAACCGAAGGTATCAGCTTTACCGGGGGACTAACTGGGTATATTCTTACTCCATCTATTCCAACTGCAAGTTCTCCATTTACTTTTTTATAAATTATTATAGATATATAATGTTTTAGATATAAATATACCAGAAAAACAATAAAAATATATACGCTATCCTAAATTAACTTCGCGAAAAATAATCCGGTTTGAAATTCAAATCCTTTGTCACAGCCGCACAGTGGAGTCGAAAACGTGTCCAAAAACGTCAAGTTTCCGACAATCAACTGTCCAAAGCGATTTACTACAAAAACTTTTACACATAATAATTATTATTCTCAGGTTATGGTATAATAATTATTATTTATTCTGCGGCCACTAACGAGGTTTTTATACTACAATCAAAGGTGATACAGTGCAGGTAGCTATGCATAATGGCCAGCTGCTTCTGAGAACAGGTCTAAAATATACACACGTCATCTGAGTTGATGGGGATTCGGCCTGATTGAAAGGTTCAAGATTGACCTCGCTTTTGTTATATCGCGTTAATTATCACGTTGCTATGACGGATATTTAATAGAAAATATCAAATCTTGGGCTGCAAATGTTAAGGAATAAACAACGTAGATTGATATAGATAGGCAGAAAATGCTTTATAAATCAAGTATATCGGTGATTTTTTTTCAGGCATACTTGGTGTATGTCTCTTCAAATGAGGCGGTAGTGTTTTGTAGAACATTACTAAAATAAGAGAATAAGACATTTAAAAATGGCAATAATATCACACGATCACACGAGTATAACAGTATCTTCCACCGTGTATAATAAATAATAACAACATACTTATAAAGATACAGTATTATGCGGTCGAAATATAAAATGTTGGTCACGTTTTCATGAGAATAGTAAAAAACCCTGGCTTGGTATTATATTTGTCCACTTCAGAGCGTCAATAAAACCTACTTAGAAATCTTAAACTGTTCTAAGTAGGTTTTATTGACACTGTAATACTTCAAAGTTTGTCTTACAGTGCGAAAACAATTTTGTTGAAACCGCATTTCAATCGGTTGAGTATAAATCTGAGGATGTTCATCATGGGAATAATTAGTCAGTGTTTTTTTTTTAATAAATAATATATAAAACAATCTATGTTACCTAACTCATCTCAAAGTTTCCTTAAATACGTATCCATTTCAGAGTTATTATGTCTCAATCTAAAATAAAAAAGTTAATGTGACGCATACATCGCTTTAACAGTCAAGATTATATTCTTAACAGCATAATTGCACCTTGATGGATCTAGTTATAATCCATCTCTTTCACTCTCATAACATTCTGTATACCCATCTCCTTCCAGCAAATTATATTCTCTTTTGCGAGATGATCGTTTATGATTTATTCATAAACTGTTTTTTATTTTTAAGTCTTCATTTTGAAGTGGTTTTGAACTGTGATTTGAGGCACTACCGAATTTAAAAGACCACTCAACGTTTCATTAATAACTTTTAGGAGGTTGTATTATTTGTTTAATGTTTATTTGGCAGCCATTTTTCTCAATTAAAAATGTATAAAACAATCTTGATGGCTTTTGTAAAATAATTAAAAAGGTTTAGAGAACATTCATGAGTGAGTATTATGAAACAAAAAATGAACATTAATGACAATGATATTGATAGTTAAAGATTACGTAGCTTAAATATTCTCATGTAAACTCATTTTATAAGAGAATATTTTTGCCCGCGATTTTGTCGCCTTCAATCTAACGAGTTCAATAGATTCTAAACTTTTTATAATTGTTCTATGTTTATTCAAGCAGAATACTTATTGTTTGTGTCGGTCGAGAATGTATGTTAAAAACTTTGATGACATCTATCAGAAATACTCTTAAATATCAGAATAAACGGACGAGAAAATAAAGAATATAATATTCAGGGTTTTAAGTACTAAATTTCTCAAACACACGTAGCCCGAGCGATGCTTCACTTTGCAATTAGATGACGCCGACTCATAGTTTTTTCTCGTTCGTGTCTGATAATTGAGTCTAACACAAGCTACCATAATTTGACACCTCATTAGAGTAAACTTTGACTACTTTTTTGACTATTTAAAAAAAAAAGTGTTTGTAGAGGGGCATCGGAACTCCACACCAAGCCGCGTCCACATGTTTCCGGTATCACTTGGTATTTAAAGATTTAATTGCATTGTCTATAATTAAGATTCATATTCAATTCTATTTTAGTAAATGTGTTTTTTTGTGAATTGATGTTTTGCAGAATTGTAACTATGTGAAACTTAATTAAATATGATACTAAATTAACTACGAAACGTTAGTTAATCCACTAAATACTAGAGTTTGTTCTTGTATACAGTTATTTATCATATACGGCGTATAGGATAAATCAAGTAAAAACGAGTTTTTTTGACCAATTCTACAGCTGGACGCAATTCTATGTACCTATATAACAATTAAGAACTGTCTTCTATGAAGAAGCTTAAATTACCAGTTACTTTTAGAAAATGCTATTCTAGATTTAGGTATGACTGGACAGAGATGGCGCACTATTGCAAAGTATAAATCTGCCGTTGTTTATGAATAAGTTTCGGTGTTAGGCGGCAGACTTTGCAAAAAATATATTTATAAGATGTCAAATTACAAAAGAATTCACAAAAACAATGACACGTCAACAGATGTTTAAACTAACATTATTTAGGAACAACAGTCTCAAATATCAAACCATCCGACACCAAACACCAAAACAGAGATGTCGCCACATGCGCGGGCTGAAAATCCGCATTGGTGCACAAAAACACGTGTCAACGCGATAATTGACTTTCTTAGAAATTGCGACCCATCCTCCAAAAGTCTCGTAAAATTGGAGGATGGGTCGTAATTTGAGTTAGGGATGGGTCTTATAAGTCAGAAAAGGCAAAAAGCACTTTTACTACTAGTAATGTCTCAGCGTTACATATAAAATAACGCCTTTAATTTATTGAAATAAATACTATTAAGAAACAATAATTATGTTGCCACCAATTTTAAGTTTATTACGGTTACGTTTTATATTGTTTTAAATAAAGGCTTTTATGTTACGAAGAACTTAATTGAAACATAGAATTAATATTTAAAATATGGATGAGTTCATTAAAAATGAACTAACATTTCGTCCAAAACTTTCGACTTTCATAATGACATCCCTATTTCGAAACATTAGGCCGTAAGTGATTTATGTCTTCCGCGCCGCACAATTCTGTTGACATGCCGTAGTAGGAGTATAACTGTTAATTTTAATTAGTGCCAACACTATGGTACGTAAAAGTCACTCAATTATGACTACACAAAAAAGAACGACTTTAGAAATATAAAATCAAAATAAAAACAAAAACAAACACGCTCACATACTCAGGGAGTAGATCTTTGATACCAAGTTGGGGGTAGTCAGAGGCACGTCCAAACATTACATTTGGTACATGCACGCATTTTGCAAGTTAGCATTCCACGTGACAAGTTGCAAGCCCATCGCCGCTTATTGGAACACTAACTGTTGGCACATGCCTTCGATTTTTTGGTTCTAGGGCATGCCGGTTTCCTCACGATGTTTACCTTCACCGTTTTGAGTACGTGTTAATGCGCACATACATTTTTCGAGTGGAAGAATCTATTGGTGTACGACCGGGTTCGAACCCACGACCTCCGGATCAGAAGTCGGGGTATCGCCCACTAGACCAACACGGCTCAAAATAATGCACGAAATCAAAATAAACAAACATAATCTATGACTATAATATTATTATAATTGAAAAAAAAACTGTGAAACTAGTCCAAAGAGAACGAGTGTACAGTCGACGAACGCAGCAGCCAATCAAAGGACTTGATTAAAAAACAGATTTCATCGTATTACTACGTCTTTTTATTATTCAATACGCCTATACCCGTATAACTACACCAATCGTAACACGAAACTAGGTAATTACTCATATCGAAGCGCGATTAAAAAATCTCTAACTTTTCTGGGAACAAATAATGTATGGCGTGGGTGTTTGGTGATTGTTACAAGTTAAAAGCTTGAGCGAAAGCTATTTGATTCAATGCCAGGCGTTTGCACATCTTTTCATTTATGCACATCCTTTGAGACATCGCGCGTTCTTAACAAAGATAAATGCTGTTATACAAGAGGTAGCAACATTTAACACAAAAAGAGTGTTTTTTTTCTCGAACTAGAACATTTTCTAGTTCAAGATATCTCTTCCAAATTTCATGCATTCATTAATTTTAATGATTCATATTTATTTATCATATAAAATAAACACCAGACCGCTTTGCACCGTAATCGAAAACATTTAATATTCATTTTTTTTTTCATTGATAAACTCGTAGAACAATGAGTAGCCGAATTGCATAGTTTTGTAACTATTGAGAATCAGAAATTGATACTTTTTGAGCTCAATAAAACTCATAAATAACAGACAAAAGACATTTACAAGGCACGATACATACGATAACTAAATATGCTCATGACGGTATTCTCAATGATATACATCCTCAGATTCAAACTCAAACTTTACGCCCGTTTTTGCTCGATACGCTTTCTCTTGTACCACAAACCAATCAACCCACCAGAAAACTGGTTACGAGATGTCTCAATTCCGATAGTGGATCAATCGTTACCGACCCACCAGTTTTAAAATCGATCATGATTGAACTGGTTTAAAAAAAAATCTCCGATACGCCTTCGGATCATCTAATGGAAATTAGTTGATGAAGACAGAGTTTCGATTGTGATCATAGAAAAAGTAGACATTTGTTGATAGGCAATAAAAATATGGCCGTAATAATTTTATTATTTCATAGATTTAGAATGTTATTATTTATATTCATTTAATTGAAACCTAGTTTAAGAAGTCTTGATTAAAAAAATATTTATATAGTGTTACTATTAGCGGCAGCTTAGTTGGTGTAAGAATCCTTAGTTTTTACCATTTATCTTGATATTGTAAATCGTTTGTACCTTAATAAAAATAAAATAAAAAATAAATAGATTTATGCAATCGCGCTGACGAATGGAACTTGGCTAGTACCAAAAATATCAGTTGAATGATTTATTTCAAACTTTGAAAACATTGATTGATATAATTCCATCATCATTAACAAGCTGTAGACGTTAACTGCTGGACATACTACGTGTCCAGCAGATGAGAGTTGTTAAAGAGTGCCATGACGAACGATTTTGGTTACTTCCATCCACCGAGTTCCTGCAACGTTTAGGATGACGTTGACCCTATGGTAGGAACCACCCTATAGTGTGAAGCCTTCCTACATTTTCCCATCAGCCACTTCAACTAATTCTAAGAGCTATGTCGAAGACTTTAGTTCTTATAAAAAACAAATACATAGCCGAGGATTAGAAAGCCACTTCCTTTGTTGAAGTCAGTTAACAAAATGTCATTGAACTCGTTAAGGGATTAATCAATCTACCAGAATTGATTATGTTTTTTACTCCCCAATAAATTGCCGCAAATTCCAATATACAAAATGTCATGAGTGAGGTTGACATGTTCAATATCTGTTTTTAGTTGCATTGCCAGATGTTTGTGTCCAGAGCCTTAATCCTTGTCAACAGGAAAGAGAGGGATGAACCGGAACGGGTTTTAGAGAGAGATGAAACGAATGCGGCCGCGCATGACAAGTGACCGGCTAAATGTATTTTAAATGAAGAGGGCTTAATTTTGATCTCGGGTTTCTTAATTTTATGTGCTATGGTTTTGTGTGGAAAGTGTTTTTTTGATGCGAAGTAATTATAAGTTGTAATGGATGATGTTATTAAGACAATAGACTTTGTCGGGATTTTGTAGATTCTTATGTTATTGACGAAACAGTTATTCCGTTAAATTCTACTAATACCTATTATAAATACGAAACTTGTAACAGAAAGATAAATTATTTATTCGATATATATATATAAAAAACAGTAAGAACAATTATAAGATAAACAGTCTTATTATTCAGATGTCTGGATGTTTGGTGCTAACAGACTCCATAACGACTTAACCCATTGGGATGAAATTTGAAGTAGGGGTAGTTTGTGACCTTGAAGAACACATATGCTACTTTTAATCCAGGTACCATGGATAAAAAGCTTGTAAGCAGAGGCTAGTATTAAAATAAAAACATATAACAGACGCGGTCTTTTTCTAACGTTTCGAACTAAGGGTTTATAAAATAATCGGAATGTACTCTACCTACTATAATGTTAGAAGAGATATCTAGAAAGGTAATTATTTTAATCGATTCTCGGCTCGGCTTGTTGAAACAGAGAATCACCGTGATTGATACAGCACATTTTATAGATGACCCCCTGCTGAGCGCAGCGTAACATCATTTTTTTGAGTAATGATCTAGGCAAACAGTGATAATTTCTTCACTTCATAACTTTATGTACTGTTAAACAATAATAATATAATTATATTTATATATATATATATATTTCGACCACGGCGTAGCGGGAAAGATGCCGGCTGAGACGCAAGACACGGGTTAGATTCCGCTGCATGACAAATGTTTGAATGACATACAGATATTTGTTCTAAGTCTGGGTGTAGTGGTATCATGGTATATATATACAAGTTATATAAATATATGAAAGCATGTACAAGTACAAAACAATTAAATAATAAATAAACACGCAACGGTCACATACATAGTCCTGCCCCACACTAGAATTCCTTGTGTTGTGGGTATCAGAAACGACGAATACCATGATACCAAAACATCCAGACTTCTGTATGTTATTCAAACATTTGTCCTGCAGCGGGAATCTAACCCGCGTCTTGCGTCTCAGCCGGCATCTTTCCCGCTACGCCGACGTCGAAATAATCTCTTATCTATACATACTATAACTTAACTCTTTATATAAAATTACTTAGTTGTTTTAAAAAGGTTTTGATGACCGTACTATATTGTACGTAATTTATTCTCATCTGCTTTCTCTTTCACACCCGACAGTTCCTTTTTATTTTATTTCGGGAGTAACATGACCTCCAGACCTTCAGTTTTTACGCCCAGTTAAACCCGAACAAGACTCAATTTACGATTATCGGGATGAAGACATACCCAAATATCAATTTTCATTGCTCAGCAAGCCTCATCACTGTTCTTGTTTCGATCCAGTTTTATAGCAGGATTTTATAAAGATAAAATTTTTATTGCCTTCGTTTTAAAACTTTTGCGAATTCCACCCTTCCAAGAATGCAAGTGTCCATTTTATTATCATTATTAAATATTAAGTTTATTAAAATTGCGATTTGTTTAACTTTAAAGTACAGTTTTCTGATGAGAACGATCCGGCAGATGTATCATTAGCAGCTATATTAAAATGTTTCATAAAATTCCTTAGTAAAAACCACCGGGCAAGTAAATGTGGTGATTAACATTTTGGCCACAAAAAACGTGGAATAATGAAGGGTATCGGCGCGAACAACTTTATTAAAAAGGCGAACACAAGTAGTCAATAATTTTGTCTTGTTATCCTTGAGCCTTATAGACAAAATCTTGCTGTACACAAATCTTTGCAGTTGTGAAGTTCTCCATCCCTAGCGATTCCCTTGACCTATCTAACCTCCCAAACTAGTCTTTTAATATAATTGCAGCCGCAAAGATACGTGGCGTCTTCCTTCCTGGTATAATATTTGTCTCGGGTCTGGGTGTTTTCATGTATAGTATGTATTTACAAAAAAAATATATATAAGTAGTATATCAGTCATGTGGTTCCCATAACACAAGCTCTGCTTACTTTGGGGCTAGATGATGCTGTGTGAAAAATGTCCAGCATTATTATTATTATTATAATAAAGCGAACAATCGTCTTAAAGAGCATCTAAATTGTATTCTTTATGCGTTTCATAAATAGCATCGTGTTTCACATCATCATGCTTTAACATATTTGATGCATGCATATCATTCTAATCTGATTCCTTCGCCCCTGTAATCAGATTATAATTTAGCTTGTTTACATAATATTTATAGTTTCTTTCAGTATTGTCGCGGTCAGGAATAAGCATCGCAACATGATTCTCTTCTCAAACAACTGTGTAACTGCATCTGTAAAGTTCGATATTCCGTGTCTTCATCAAGTTTTGAAACCAAGCCGTTTCCGTTTCTACACTGCTGAGTTAGGGTGGGTATTTGCGTGTTTTTTTCGACTTGAATGAGTGGTTATTTGTTCTAAAAGGCTTTATCGCTTGATTTGAATAAAAATACAATTTATATGTGTCGGAGAGTTCGGTAAAGCGGTGTAAGGTTACGGAGCCGGTTTTCCGACGGCTCCCAATTTGCTGGTGCATTTCTGAGGTTATTAAGTTTCGGCTTGTCACTTCAGTTGCGAAATTTTGCAGTTGGCTGACGATTGCATGTTGATGGCCGCCCGGCAGCATCTAGGTTTTTTTAGGCGATTTGTATGACAGTTATGATTGATGTCTTGCTATTTTGTATCCCTATCATTAATAATTATTTCAAAAGTTTTAATTAATTCAGTGAAGTTGTAAAGTGATTGTTAGGTTACCTTTTGTAGAGCTAGTAAATACGTCTGTTGAGTGCTTTTTGTTTAAGAAAGTTATTATTAGCTAGCATAAACAACTCCAGTATTTTTGTTATAAGTGTGTACGTACTTATTTCTCTGCAAAACAAAAAAAATGAGTATTTATAATTATATTAAACTAGCTTCTGTCCACGGCTTCGCCCGCATTGTACCTGGATAAAAAGTAGCCTATGTGTTATTCTGATGTATAATCTATAAAGTTTCACGAAAATCCGTTCAATACTTTTTGCGTGAAAGAGTAACAAACATCCATGCTCACAAACTTTCGCGTTTATAATAGTAGTAGGATGTATATAAATATTTTGGATGTAGATAAACTCTGTATAGGTATGACTTATTGTTTCATGGTATTTTGATAATATATGTACCTAAGTACACACCTATTGTGTTTTTTTGGTATTTTTACTGTTTTTAATAGTAATTCTATACTTTATGTAATTGTTGTCAAATGCACTAGGTACCGTCCCACTCTTCATTACATAAAGGTTAGCTGGAAGCTGGAAGAAAGAACAAAACTTTGCCTGGAGTCCTTACCTTGAAGAATACATAGGCAGAACAACCAAATCATACCTAGCAAATTTTACTACTTATGACATATTGATTGTATCGAAACAGTTTACAAATAGGCTTATTAAGATCTCATAAAAGCCTTGAAAGATCAATAGATAGTATCTTGCTTGCCTATAGGTTTATCTAGATGTCTTGTCTGAAGGTCAGTATGGCCAAGTAGGTCTGTGTACCATAAAACTGGATCCGGTGGAAGTAATCCGAGAGTGTTCGTTCGTAGCCAGCCCGTTAGGATGGCTTGATGCCCTAATGTGTAATGCAATTAAATTAGATTTTGTTTACACGTTTGCATGACAAAATTTATTTAAAATTTAAGTAAATTTTTGCAAAATTTTAATACCTTCTACAAGTTTTCTATCGCCTTTTGCAGCGCCCCTAATGAAGTGTGGCAATATCCATCCTTCAACTCATACAAGTCGATTGCAAAAATAGTACATTTCAATCGGATATGCCGTTTTGGAGATAAAAGGTGACGGATAAACAAAGAAACAACCTGTTACGTCCAACGCAAACCTGTACGAGTCCTTGACGTGGGTTATTCCACAAATCCCCCTAGAATTCCCCCTTAAATAGTCTAGAATTCCCCCTTAATAATCTGCCTTAAGGGGGATAAACTAGAATCGAAAAATGCTTATTCCACTTTTCCCCCTTAAAAATCCAACTTAGGTAGAAAGTGGAATCTAAAATATATAATTTACTAAGCAGCACATATTTGTAAAACATTACTAACTTTTGGGACAATTTGGCTCGGGACTTGGGCCTACTTGCGTGACGCACGATGTAACTTGTCGATTTCAGAGTACAAAACCTTCATAGTAACGTAGAAGCTAATCTGACAACTCACACAACCAAAAACTTTGTTTCAAAGCCTCATTTGATACTGCTTCGACTGGACCAGTTGAATCATAAAAACAACTGGACACTTTGTATCTGGATCACGCAATTCTATAAGCATTTAAATGCTTGGAACTTTTAAAAAACTGCAATCATTTACACAGCAAAGTCACAATAAAGTCATTTAGCGAGTTATTCGATACCTGATCACAATTTCGATGTGAAACGAGCTGAATTAATTTACTTAAGTTCTGCTACTGTGTTGCCGTTAATTGACAGTTTTTATGTATTTTCAACATTTTACTGACATATTTTGGAGCGTTTTTTCAAGTTTTTTAAATAAAGCATCAAATCCTTCATTAAGAACTCAGTAAAGGGTTACATTCTGACAGCAATTAAAAGCCTTTTTTTTTACTGGCTGACTTTTAATAACATTCTCAAGTTCGAGTAAGTTTATTTATTACAAGTAGCAGTGCCAATGCTTATACTCTCCAATGCTTCCAAAGGGAAATGGTTGTCAAAGTTAGCGTGAATGTATTGACCTCCACCGCCACCGCCACCGCCACCGCCACCGCCAACGCCACCGCCTCAGTTTCACCGGGCTCAAAGATATCTTTGTAGGCATTATATGTAATTGTGTTTATTTAAGGAATAGTTTTTGTGTTTTATTTATATATTCAAATTAGGTAGTTAAGTACGTCCCATATAGAATGGCTCTAGCATATAATTTATAACTTCTTATTATTTAAGCACTAACTCAAAAATAATAATAATATAATAATAATACACAAAGGATAATGCTATTTAGCATTAAGTTCGCTTATGTAAAGTATTTTTTAGTTGTGCAATAAGAATTCTCTTACTACTTATAAAAAAATCCTATGTAAGTTACATAGGATTTTTTTCAATTTTATGCACGTCTCAATCTTGCATAAACCCGCCCCAGAATGAATGGAAAAATCGCACCTAATTGAGCGTTTTACAAAGATGCGATGGACTGTAAGGCAAGCCGGCTGCCGATGTAACCAGACACCACTGACCATTTTTACTATAAACATTTTCGTTTCGGGAATAACGCAAGGCCGTGAAAGGGTTAAGTTACTTGCGTGCGAAAATTTCTGTTATTTTTTTTTATAATTTATGGTGTTTTGGAAGTGCAAATGTTAAATATGAGTTTCATATTGTTTTGAAGCCCTTTTTTTGTCCACTGTTGGTGTAAGGTCTTTCTTTTTTCTCTATAACTCTCGCCGTCCATTGCCACCTCTGGCTAGTTGAATTCAAATGCAAACATGTAGACTCGTAATTTATTTCTTGGTCTACCGATGCACCATCGATTTTTAGTATCCACTGGGTGAATTTGCCCGACGTTCTAAATGCATTCGAGTCACCTAGTCTACCTAATTATTTTAGCGAGCGATCAAACTGACGAATATTTTTATATATTCTACGTATGCTATCTTTTTTAAAGAAATAATGCTTTGGACGTTTTTTGGTAAAATGTCGCCTTGAAAGTAAATTTAGCACTGAATGGGGATGCGGACCCGTTTCCCGGCCAGAGAAGTGGTTAATAGTATAGAGGAATTCGTAGAAAGGGACTATCAAGTTCCCTTTACCTTGTCGAATCGCTAATATACACTGCAAGGCGAATGTACCATGCATCTTAGTATTAGTAGGCATAACCTTTAGCCATGGATGAAACCTTTTTTAATGTTCTTTTATGGTTCAATGGTAAGTTGTGGTACAGAAATTAAAATAACTCTTTTAGAAAAATCTAAAAGTTGATAACCATTATCATCAACAGCCTGAGAAGTCCACCATTGGACAAAAGTCTACCCCAAAGAGTGCTATGATGATCTTGGGCTACCTCCATCCCCCGTGTTCTCGCGACCTTAGATGTCATCAGGCCATAGGATGAGGGGCCTTCCTACACAGTCCGGTTTGCGTTTGCCATTCGAGAACATTTATTTCCAAGTAGTTCTGTGAGATATATGGCCTTATATTGCTAATTTTAAGAGTTATGTCAGTACTCAACTATAGTCTTATGAACTTGTGACTTACGCCACTTTGCAAGCATCTCAACAATGGTCGGTATTAGTGTAGACATGTTAAATAAGGAAATAATGCATACAGTTAAATACTCACTAAACATCAAAGCAAACTTGAATCGAGTGTTAATTAAATGTTTAGTTTCTTTGATGGAACTTTCACGTTGGTTAGAATTTAGAAATTGTCACAAGTAACAAATATTATTGCATACAATTGATGATCGTTTATGATGAATTTTGCATTCTCAGCAAGCTTATAACTGTTATGAAACTTGGATATCAGTTTAATTTCAAGCAATTTCGATCTCTTTTTTCTTATTTCTTCTGATAAATTCTATTTTTATGAAGAGAAATCCTCTTCATAAAAATAGAATTTATCAGAAGAAATAAGAAAAAGTATTATGTATTTTGTAATATCTATCTTGTCTCCTGTTTCGTTACACGATCATGATTTGACACATATAACCAACTTTAAGCGAAGACCTCGTATATTTTTTATATCACAGATTTTAAAGAAAAATAACAGTAAGGTACATTAGTCTTTGCCCAAGCTTAGAAAAGACGAGTATTAATCTTAATAATCAAAATGGGCAAGCACCTGAGCTTCAAACCCGCAACAACGAAACGAATCCACCACTCCTCGTTACTGCATGCCAATTTCAACCCGTGACTTACACCGTCCTTTAATAGCCACTTTTGCGTATCTGTCATCTTTTACTCCCAGGCGTAAATTGGTGTTTACGCCTACAGACATAAAGTAGGTTTTAGACTGGATTATTTTCTGGGAAGGAATCGTACCAGTCGTGAGTTCAATTCCTAATTAACACCTTTGTTTATAGATAAATTGAGGCGATAGTGTTGCGTCGTGGACGGCTGGTGAGATATGTTTAAAGGTAGTATGGTCATTGTGACCGGGGAATTTATTCAATTGAGTTTGAAATGGTCTCTGATTTCAATGTTAAGTTTATGGTCAGATTGAGAGATGCAACAAAAATACCATACTCCTTCTGGCAAGCAATAATGCTCTCATTACTGTGTTCCGGTTTGATTGGTTTGGGTTCCGGGGAAATTACATGCATATTATTTCCGTTATTTCTCAGGGTCTCCATTACCTCTGGTGTTGCAAGCGTCAATAGGTAATGGTAACGGCTTACCAAGAGGTGGCTATATATAAAAAAAATCCCGCCGCAAAGAATTTGAAACTTTTTGACTTTGACTTATTTGTGTTTTTGTCTTCCACAAAAAATTACTAAGTCTTCTAAAACTTGTACCTGCATTTAGCTTCGCACTAAGTTTCAAAATACAATCTAACACTAAATATATAGATACCTAGGAACGTTTTAATAGCTTTTAAATTGATCTTGCAGAGCCAACAGATTAAGCTCTCAATCTGATAATTTAAGTATAGTAAAGAAAAAAAGAAACTACAATCTCAATGCAATGAATGAACTCAAATCTAAAATCTAAAACAGTGCAACTCTATTCCTCGCAATCGCAATAAAGTCTATAAAAATACCTCTGTCTGGCCAGCCCCTATAAACTTGCAAAACAATGAAAACAATCCGATAAGCACAGCGATTGAACTTGAGAATTATCGACTGGGCTCCGCAGGTAGGGCTGCAAGAAGGCTTTATATTACCACCTGTTGCTCGCCTGCATTATGCAAGGGAGCGTAATGCATCGCTTTTTATTTTTCATTACCTACTGGCTATAAAAAAGAAAGCCTGCTGCGAACATGATAAAATTGAAAATAAAACTGTGTTTTCTCTTCAATCAAATTACTTTAAAGTACTCAGGGATCGAGAAAATGGGTCATTCCCACTAAATGTAAATATTTTACACTCCCAATCCCACGAAATAGTTTAATAATTATTTAGGTACTTATTTTGTTCTTCCACCTCTTGTTAGGACCTTTGTCCCATATTTATTGGAGGCTTGACTTGTTCCACCTCAAATCTAAAATGAGGTATTCATTTTGAAACGAATCAAACCCAACACTAAAGTAAGAACTCCTTTACAAACGGTGTAAGCTAGTAAAGACATCGGGAATTGCCTAGAAATAGTGAGAAAAGTTTTCATTGCATTCTGGCTTGTATGTTAGCAATAGCTAAAAAGCTTCATAGTCGGGCAATCTTGGCACAGTGGCGACAATATGCGGTCTGACCATCGCGTAGGAGCACTTACTCAGATCTAAATCTGAGTAAGCAAACTGTCAAGATTTGAGTTCGTACTTCGTAAAATTGTGGGGTACAGATAATTATTTAACTGAAACCTACGTTTTGTGCGACAACCCTAAGTTGTGCGAACGAGGTAATTCTATACTGGAGCGTTTATGATATACGGACAGTTCAGTACTGTTATTGCAAGTAATGTGCATACCGGAGAGCAAATAATAAAATTATTACCCTCCGTCTCAATGTTTCTAGGAGCTCGTTAAACGACATTATTATTTGCTATAATGACACATAAGACAGTTTAAAAGGATCAATAAATAGATGTGAAAATATAATAACAATAGAACTTGTCAATGTTATCCAAATGTATATAAAATGTATATAAAATAAGGTTCGTGCTTTGATCGTCCACTTCAGAAACGTGGTGTATAATACCTGTGTTGTCTTTTTAATTTAGAGTAATTAGCGGGTAGGTTGATGTACACGCATTGTAACCTTGCGAAAAAACCACTAATTTTTTTTTTAGTATCAAATATTGATAAATTTTTGTAGAAACTCATTATACTTTAATAATAAGACTTGCTGTTATCAATATATTTATGAAAAGTAATCGTTTAAGAGTACAGAAGCCAATGGTTTTACATGTGCTGCATTTAAGCTTTAATTCAATAATGTTGCGTTCGATACTAGAATAGCTTCTTATTGACGTCGTATTCGGCACCTGTCAGCACCTTAATACTAACCTCGCAGAGTATTTGCGTTGTAGAGAGGATGGTCGTATGGAACGGGTCGGTATGCTGGATGGAGAGCAGCTAGGTAGCTCAGCTCACTGGTGGCGCCGGCTGCTGCGGCCGCCGCTGCTGCAAGCCTGTTGAACAAGAAACTATATGTTATAAAACGCTTACAACGAGATAAGTGTGCATAAAAAAGTATGCACACTGCGTATTTCAAACGCAAGTAGAACGCGATTCAAATGTGAAACTCTCGTAAGGTCAAACGCCCATACGCGGCGTCAGTGTACCATGAATCCAACAACGCTTTGGTATTGCTACAAACGCGCAGTTTCATTGATAGAGACGAGTTTTTTCCGCGACTTTCATATCGCATTTGAGTACAAAAGCGCGTTTGCAGTGCGCGTATATATATAATACGCCATATACATAGGTTCTTAGGACTTTAAATCGCGTCTGTTCTGATAAGGAGGTTTATGCTATTTCATAGCAAAATTTATGGATTACTTGAAGTGGATATAGCCGGCCGGAGGACAAACATTTTGGAACTAACATTTTTTACTTGAAATGTCATACCTATTGCGACGTACTTATGACTAAACCTAAGTTTCATCTAAGTAAACAACAAAAATAGTAACTCTTTAGAAGCTGCCTATAACTTTAAAATTCCTGCAACCACTAAAAGATTCAACCAAACTCGGATATGGCTAAGACAATCGCCAGTTAATGCAAGTAATTTTTGTTTCAGATGCCTTCAGAGATATTTGAAAACGTCGCAGTAATTAGCTAATTACTAAGCTCATCCAGTTACAAAAAGCCAGAACAGAATAATAATACATTGCTTTTTTGGCATTCAAAACTTCGGCGCGGTATTTGGTGCGTAGCCCAAGGACAAACAGTAGGGTTCCGTAGGCGATAAAAAGAGGACAAAGCCTTGATACCAAGCGGTACTTTAGTGTTGTTTATTCTGTGGTATCGAGGCATCCGTGACGTAATGTCTGGATGCTTATGGACAAAAACAGACCGCAAGCAGCTGGACATTGGGCGAAATGCGTTTATGTGTAAATTGCATCAGGACACAAAATGTTTTGTCATGGTAAAATTAAAATTGAGGTGCACCACTTTTTGATGATAAAGCTTGTTTAAACTTATAGAACAATTTTATAACTGTGTAGGTATTTATAAATATCTTTAAATCATAGAATGCATACACAATGCAATCGTTTTTATTTTGTATAAAGCTAATTTGGTTCATAAAATGTTTGCCTAAACTAAACAGATATTAGTATCAAATGCTGTGACTGGACCTCATAGCAGAAACGTACCAAGGGGGAGATCGTGAGTTCGATGCCCGGTGTAGTTGATGTTTTTTAGGCAATTATAAAATCAAAGTCTATATTTAAATTCATTATCTTTATGCAATAGTAGATATAAAATTCATCAAAAAAGAATAATTCCAAGCATCTTCCAAGCATCTTAGGCAAATTTACGAGCATAAACTCTCCCACAGTACAAAACGAATGCGGCCGCTAAACGTTCAAACCATAAAAAAAAACAAAAGCGCACGCGCAATGCCGTAATAAAATTATTAAACAAATCAAGCTCATAATAACGTGGCTCCACAAAATTGTCGGGTGGGCCGTAGAAATAAAGAAATTATCCAACTTACCAGGCACCGGCCCGATTGCGCCCTCCGAACAAAGACGTAGCTTTTGAAAAACGAACAAAAAACGCTTTACAAAATAAAACAAGTGCAAAAACACGCGCCTTCGCCCCGCGTGACGTCTTCATGTTTCCTGTCTTTTTCACGCACGCGAGTTACCGTTGCAGTGCCGTAAGCATGACAAGGACGGATATATAAACAGTTCATAGCCCGTCGAATAGGAAGAAAGTTTTGAATTGTGGATGAGAAACAAGTTTCACAGATTTCGCGCAGACTTGTTCTTCGGATTTAATTGTTTGTTTACACCATTTTTCAGTTTTATTGATTCAATTGCAGTTTAAACGCAGCCCTGTCTATTACTTGGAGATTTGTATTGCTACTGTCTAACATAAAGTTTACGATTTTAATAACCGCATATAACTTTTAATTGCAATTACATGCCAGAAAATGCAATCATTGCTGTAAAATTTCTTCCATAATGACTTTTGTAAATCACAGCAATTGACAGAATCAGATAGTAGCCATTTTGAAAGTCCAATAGGACGTCAGCGTCAGAAGCAGGCCTGTGTCACTTTAAGTCGGCTTTTGTAAAATAAACTATATTTTGCACCAGTTTTTATAGATTTTTATACTATATAATAATTTAATTTAAAATTATATATTTGTACTGGCTAGAGATTCAATTCATAGTCATAGTTCGCATGTGTCGTATATTATTGTCAAATGAAAAGATGTCATAGAGACACTAGTTTAAAAACTTTTACGACATCCTATCCTATCCTACTAATATTATAAATGTCAAAATTTGGATGATTTAGACATGTTTTCGATAAAATAAGGTTTACCTATAGTTCGTGATTTAGAATACAAATAGGCTACTTTTTATATGTCTACCAGGCGGGAGAAGCCGTGTGCAGTGGCTAGTGTATTTTTAGTCTTCGGAGTCTTCGTATCGTATGCTTGATTTTTATGGCGATCACTCGTGCGACTTGGGAAAGTGTTTCATTTGGTTTTAGAAGTTTTGCACATTGCTAATAATAAGTAGTTCCCATTGTCATTTTGTTAGTGTAACAGGGCTACCTACTTAAGGGTCTTTGGGGTGAATTGATCTCAGCTCACGCTTCTCTGGGAGACAGGGTGTCAACTATACCTGTGAAACTGTACAATTTGACAAAAGAAATCATTTGATTATTGATAGCGCATTGGGCGAAGGTCTGCCGGACACTCGAACCCGCAACCAAAGTATTCATTAAGATTTTGCAGTGAAACTTCTATGCGTGTTAATACGCTTCCTCTGTGTAAGTTGCAACTCAATCGTTGCAACATGAATGTTTCATGACTCGTTTTCAATTACTATGCTTCTTGTACGGACCGTGCTATTTACAGTTTCTGGGCTTTTTGCCGAACGTCCAATTAGTCGTTATTGTCTGCGACATAGCCACGTTTATCTACATTTTATTCAATGTTACTTGAGAGGTTGATAAGAAAATGGGAAAATATAGACCTCGGCAGGTTACTAGCCAGCTGCGATAGATGGCCGAGTTCGATTGTCTGCAGGACAAATGTTTGCATGTTCTACAAATGTTCCGGGTCTGAGTGTTGTGGTATCACGGTAATCAACGATTACTAGGATTCCTGATACCTATGGCACAGGATTTCCTGTGTGCGGTCAGGATAATGTATGCCTGTTGGTGTTTAATAATTAATGGTTTTCCATTTTCAAACTATTTTGGGCATGTGCCAAACGTAGTGTCTAGACAATGTAATACAAGTGCACATTAAAATGCGATACAAGTGCGATTATTTTAAGAAGATAATATATTTTTCTTTTAACCGATTGTTTAAAGGAATTTAAATTAATTCTATAAATAAATTAAATTATATAAAATGGTTTGTTTTTACTTTAATGTTAACAATTCAATAGAATAGAAAACAAATAGAAAAAAAACACTGAACCGAAACTTAATCCTAAGAAATGTTCAACCAGGTTTTGCTAGGTTCGGTGGCATAGCGGTAATGTACCTCCGTACCAAGATACTAAAGAAATAAAGAAAGAAAACACAATTATTGCCCCCGTAGACACAACAAAACAAAAAAAAAATTACATCTAGCACAGATTAAACCAAAGCAACCTCTCCTACCTTATAAGGATATTATAAAATTCACTATAAAAAGTTTTTGTAGGTACTCTCTCAAGGTATAAACAGGTTTACTTAACTTCAAGACCACTCACACCTTAAAATAAAGCCTTCTCAGGTTATAATTAAATCATTTGCAATACAACCTTCCTCATTCATCACGTATGGTTAAAATTCATTACAGTAATGTTCGTCAATATTTCATGTCAATTCCTTACACCAAAGGCTGCGCGTACGCACCACCGCGCTTGAAGATAAGGCGGGGTGTACACTTGATGTGTATCGACGTGTATTGATGGTTCCACACAATCAGATAGTATGGTTTTAAAGTTATTTATCAGACGGCGTAGGAGACATTTCATGGTTTCATGCTTGCTTTAATTAACTGACGCATTCTTGTAAACGCCCTAATAAAAAAAACACGAGCACGACTGTTATCTTCATAACGGAAATATTAAGTGCGTATATCCGTAAGGTTTTCAAGTAGGGAATCAGTGCTTCAAAACATTATTTATATACTCGTTGATAGAAAAATATTTTTTGGACATAACAGTAAAACATCAAACATAGGCAAACATTATATGGTACATAATATTTATTAATGCAAAGTTTGAAAGTGTCTATTACTATTAAATACCCAATAGTCACATACATCATAGTCCTGGCCCCATATTAGGAATACCTGTGTCGTGAATACCAGAAACTACGATAACAAATAAATAAAATAATAATAATGCCGGACATTTTTCACACAGCATCATCGGCCCCAAACTAAGCAGAGCTTGTATTATGGGAACTACATGACTGATATACTACTTATATACTTTTTTTGAAAATAAATAAATATTATACATTTGATAACATCCAGCCCCGAGACAAACATTAGCTAATCATACAAACATTTGTCCCGCAGTGGGAATCAAACCCGCAACCTTCTGCGTTACAGACGGGTCTTTGCCCACTATGACACAGAGGTCCTCACAAATATCTGAAACACATGCAAACATTTGTGCACTAAAAATCACCGTAACGGCTGTACCGATTTGGATAAAATTTGGCACAGTATAGTTCGTGACCTAGAGTAGCACATACTAGGCACACAGTAGGCTACTTTTATCTGGGTAATAAGCAAGCGAACCCGTGGGCAGAGTTTAGTATGCATTAACATAAAAAAATACTGAATTCTAGTTTAAACCTCATATAAAATATGTTAATACTTTTATAATTTAGATACGATGAATTATGAGACATTATGGTACTCTATGGCACCTCATGTTAGTTCTATAAATGGGATCACCGATATAGTTAAAGGTTCTAGTTAAAGCGAACAAAGCTTTAACTAGAACCTTTTTGTAATAATAATTTAGGCTTTTTGTAAAAAAAACACCGGAGTGCAGACAAATGACGCGAAAATACCCATTCGAGACCTCAGTGTCGAAATGACAGATTTATAAGGGTCTAAGGAATTGGAGTCAACGAATAAAAAACAACACTAAGCTCCTTTTGGCGTCTTCTGTGGGAATTAGCTCGACGAAATACTGAATGACCAGCTTATATATAGGATGATTTATTTTATGATATTTTAAACGAAATTTGAATAAGCAGATTGTTGAGAAATAAGCTGGACGAGAAAATATGGGAAAATAAAAGCAAAACGGCAAGGATCGGAAAGAATAATGGGATTATAAATGTGCGAGGAAAATATTGAGGCGAGGGAAGTGAATTCAAAACAAAATTAAATATGGTTATTTAAGAGAAGTGGAAGTAATTGAGACTCAGATGGATTATTATAAGAAAAATAACAAGTTATTATATTTTAATTTGTGCCACGATGACAGAAATTCTCAGTATTCTACATAAGTGACTGCTTAGCGTCATAATTCTCGGATCATCAATAAAAACAAACACTAAACGATTAACGCTTTAAAATTGCACACACACAATTAAATCATTTCAAAATTTGACAGCTAAAATGATTAAGCTCTTGTCAACGTCAAAGCTTCTTTAGTATTCGCCAATATGAGTCATCCTGTATGTAAAGTAATACTTTAATCAATTTTAAACTGTATGAGAAGGCAGTAAGGATCAGAACTGGTTACTGGCAGTTCTTAAGAGTGTACCGTATGTGCGTGAATTGAGACCATCCTTCCGAGAAGTGGTCACCACAGGAGTCCATGGTAGGAGTATTGTTTGACACCGATATTTTATGGTCACACCACGGCAGGCCCTAAATGTACTACGGGCACCTTCCTTTATTATTCTTTTGTTTTTTTTATGACATATGGTGAACCTGAAAAACCGGTAAGGACTGAAAATAGAAATTATCTATATATAATATAATAATGATTTATTTACATTATAACTACAGGTCTGGATGTTGGGGTACCACGGTACTCGTAGT
The DNA here is from genome assembly GCA_961405105.1 of Perizoma affinitatum. Taxonomy (NCBI): domain Eukaryota; kingdom Metazoa; phylum Arthropoda; class Insecta; order Lepidoptera; family Geometridae; genus Perizoma; species Perizoma affinitatum. The sequence continues at coordinate 2,895,976 of OY560184.1, forward strand.
TCAGGAACTCTACAGGTAGTAGATTCCCTGTATCGCAGGTATCAGGATACACACGACCGGTAAGCGGTCATGTCCCATCTGCCCACAAGAACCTAATCAAAAATACGTTATATTTTATCAAAAGCTACTTTTATTCCAGGATCCATGCAGAATTTCCTACAGCCTGATCTTCTTGTTCTTACCCAGTCAAACTGACGAGGCGGTGGCGGTGATGATCAAATTGAAAAGGTTTAAAAAAAACTAAAGTTGCTATCAAGCATTGGTTAGAGTATACCGTAACCTATGGACGCTTGCAACATCAGAGGTATGAATCGCAAGTTGCCGACCTAAGACTTTTACAAGTTTCCTGTAATATAATTTCAACAAATAAATAAATAAATAATGCTGGACATTTTTCACACATCATCATCTAGCCCCAAACTAAGCAGAGCTTGTATTATGGGAACAACATGACATGACTGATATACTACTTACATGTATACTTTTTTTTGTAAATACATACATATTATACATAGAAAACACCCAGACCCGAGACAAATATTGGGTATTCGTACAAAAATTTGTGCCGTGGGAATCGAACCCGCAACCTTCTGCGTATCAGGCAGGCCTTTCGCTCACTGCGCCACAGAGGTCGTCAAACAGCATCCATACCCTCTAAACCAAAACACAGAAATGCAAGCATTACTGCTAAGCTGTTGTCAAGTGGTGTCAAAAATCGCGTTCGTGTACTGAACCCCACCGCCACCGCGCCATTTTGCGCGAGCCTTTAGCGTAAATAGATAACATAATCATTACGATCTTGAACAAAAACAAAGCTTCGTAAACAATAGTGTAACGAACTATTCAAGAAGAGCCAAGTTACAGACGGGCTCCAATCGCCCGCAATCTACACGCTGACATGTCAATCCTATTGAATAATGCAACTATTGGAACTGGTTTGCCAATATACCGGGTGTCCACAATTTTGTACGTAATCTAGAAAATATTACGGATTTTCCTATTAAATTTATTTATTGCGCAAATGGGTACATCACATCCTATCCTATTTTTGTTGCTTTTAATGTACGCCCTACTTTTTATAACACAAAGATTAGCTGAAAAAAAATTCAAATTAGCATTGAATAATTCGAAATGTATTTGTTTTATTTTGTGTAACAAAGCTTTTTCTATATATAATTGTGGCGCGAATTAAGCTATGAAAATGTTAATCAAAACATGTTCACGATTGTAATCCTCATGATGAATATTATATCGATACTCAGTACGCAGATGTCTGAGGATATCAAGTGGGTGGTAGAGACACGTCCAAACATTATATTTGACACATCTATGCTCTAGTTTTGACGGGCAACACTTCTGAGACACTATGGAGAAATAATTTTCGAAAAAATCTATTTGAAAATAATTACTATGAATCACACATACACAACCTTTACATGGTCATTATATTCATGTCTTGATATTACACCCTGTATAAGAAGAAGTGTTGGGATTCAGTATCGGGCTCCCGTATACACAGACTCCTAGTTGGGAGTCAAGGCTATGTAAGGAAATGCTAGGTGTTACTTATTCAGGGATAACTATATTTACGATATGTTTAGTACTGTAGCTATCGGTGGAATGCGAAATAAGCAATTAGCATAATATATTTTATACTAACAAACAGTTATGTTAGTCCTTACCACAACACAAATCGAGTCGAATAAAAATACTAAACAGTGTAAATAAACAAAACAAAAAGAAACGTACGCTCACGACTGTATTTCACATGATAGACATCCACAGATACATGACTCAGTACGTTGATCTTTGATACCATGTAGGGATAGTAAGGGGCACATCTAAACATTACATTAGGCATATGCCCTTGCTTTGCAAGTAGTTAGCATTACACATGAAAGGTTCCAAGCCGGTTTCCTAACGATGTTTTCTTTCACTGTTTTCAGCACATGTTGATTCCCACACATTTTTTTTCGAGTGGAAATACATTTGTGCACTACCGCGTTCGAACCCAGGACCTTCGGATCGGAATTCGGGGTACCTACTAGGCCAACACGGCTCAGTAATAATTATAGATGACATTAGATTAAGCATCAGCATTATCTATACAAGTGATTCTAGCAAGAAACAATAGGACGATAAACCGCATAATGATTTATTTATTCAATTGTATTCAACATAATTATTATGCGATCCTAGTGTATAAGAGTAGTACAGCTTCTGTGAAAAGGCTCATCCGGGGAACCATGTCTATTTCTGCCGCCAAGCAGCAATGCTCTCATTGCTGTGTTCCGATTTGAAGAGTATAGTTGCCGGTGTAATTACAGGCACATGAGACCTTTCATCTTGATATCTCAGGGAGGGAACGCGTGAGTGCTACCTCTGGTATTGCAAGCGTCCAGAGGCTACGGTAACCTCGTACCACCAGGTGGGCAGGTAGTAGTATATATATATATATATATACTCATTTATAGTGATATGGTGCTCATTGCTCTTTCAAATCAAACATGGCCGGCAGAGGCGAGCAGAATCGCTACACACAATTAGCGAAGCTGTGCGACCTTCAAGATAACCACGAGATAATTGATATGTGTTTAATTGAACATTATTTATTTTAAGGGTTATAGTCCACAGAAGCATCTCTTAGTATAATCTATCTGGCCTACGTTGCGCTTCAGGATGTGGTAAGCTTGATTATTCTGCATGCTGAATTTTTCATTTAGCATCAACCAGGAGTAAAATATCGCTGTATCGATGTATATCTACGCTTCCGTGGATAGTGAGCTTTAATCGTTTCCCACTCACTTCTATAAATAAATATTTTTATTACACTCAATTGTTTGAATGCAAATGCTGTAATTGACTTTGAATTAACATTAGAATATTGAATTACCTACTTAGCTTAGTATGTACAATGTAAAGAAGGGGCACAGGAATGACACCTTGTGACACTCCAAGATAAAGGTGACATTTTGTTATTTGAATGGCTTGGTAATAAATTGATGAAGTGGTACTATGAATTATTAATTTTAACTACACTGTATCATGCTGTTACCAAGAATTTGCTAATAAACATGACTGTTTCTTGTTAACTTGATTAAAAGCCGTAGTCAAATCTACTGTCCTAAATATCTACGAACATAAATTAATACCAAATCTATTGCCAGTCAATCATTTGAGTTTCTTATCTATACTAGAGGTACAATATTGCCACATTATTTGGTAATATGGTCGCTTCCTTGCAGTATTTTCTTGTTATCATTTTAATTGTCCTATTTTAGGTGTAAGATCGGAGTCAAAGATCAATAGACTATCTAGCTGTTTACAGAATATTACAGTTGTTTCCTACTAATGGTCTTGTCACGGAATACCTAGCAGTTACAATCCGTATTGTTTGCTTTATTTATGTTGATTCTGTTTCGAGAATTATAATTTACAGGGTGTAGATTTAATTAATTTGGTCACTTAGTTAGTAATGCTGGAGCAGTAAAGCGGAGTTTGGTTTTCCGCGACTGTATAAAGGTTTATTGGTAAAAGTGCTCATTTGAAAATCTTGTATAAGCCACTTGCATCTGTAAGGTTTAAAGCATCAGAGTTAATCGTGGTTTCCAAGCTTTATAAAAAAATATACTACCGAAATAATCAAAACGGAGCGAGCGAATGATGAAAAGTAAACCCACTAATTTATTCCTCCTTAGATTGACTCATAAACAAACAATTGACCAGAACTCTAAACCGCTGACCTTTCAATTGGGCCATCATAGCTTAACCCCATAAAGCAAGCATCGTAAACTATATTTGAATTATGCTATTAGAATTATTCGTTTTACTGTTTTATTAACTATGGTCTTAATTTTAGTTTTGGGTTATATGGTTTATGTTCAGTTTAAGAACAAGTATTTTTCCATGTAAATTATAGTAATACGTGGCTTATTTTGATGTATTCATTAGTTTAATTACTTAGGTCGTATTTATGTCGCTCAGTTTACGATTATTCAAATTTTGTGTAGGTCAAAATTTAGAATATTACAGAAAATAATTTATTAAATACAATAAATGATTTCTTGAAATATTCCTGTATTAGTTATGTAAATAAAATGTAACTTTTGACAATTAGAATTAGAATAAACGAATTTCGTAAATGTTTTAAAATCCTTTGTTATTGAAATGATACACACCTACAACGTGTTCTAGTTTTGATAAAATTATCGTGAGTTATAATGGGTATAACTCACGATAATTTTATTATTAATAATAAAATTGTGCAATTTTATTATTCTCTTTTACGACGTCTACGGATTGAGATGTCATAAAAATGTAGTCTCGTTAGAAAACAGTAAAAATAATAGATTTATTACTAAAATTTTGGGTGTCGAAACATTGGTGGCATTTAGTTTCTGATTGATTTACAAGTTTAAACTTTTACTGCGGCATTGTTTTATTGATTACCGATTTGAAAATCTTTTTGTAAGAAGTTTTATACGAATCTATGATTAATAATATTTTAATGGCTGATGATTTTAAGAGTTTCTGAAAAATTATTTAATGTAAAACTTTAAATCTTCAAACAATACACAAAGATTACAACGAAACACAAAATATAATATAATTTTGTTACAATTCAAATGGGCACCAATTTTAGAATACCTAGAAAAAAACATTTTGTCAAGAAAATAAATTGTATTGCCCAAGCTGGAAACACGAGACTTTGTTATTGTCTGGGCGCTTCCAACTAATAAAATGAGTTCTAAACGACTAAATAAAAAACGCTATAAACTCCCAAAATGGAGTTTGGAAGCTTTTTAATCCATATGCAGTGAAAATAAACAAATTATAAACAAATCGTCTATTGTAAACAAGCGCCCGGCTGCGTATGCGCATGTACGGGTACAGGGCATACTGATGTTTGCACAATCTTTTGTAATCCAAGATAGTGATTGTAGTTAAGCCAGTCTATCTTATATCTTCTCCACAGACCACGCTGCAAATATGTAACTTTTGGACACATCTTCGGATTTTATATCAGTTTCCAGTTTGGGAAGCTAGTTTTGTTTGACAAAACGAAGATTTTAATGCCATGCCGCTGTCTTACTTGTAAGCTAAAGTACATGTCTGCTTTACTTTCTGCTAAACAAGTTCGGCTAAATTAACAGAGGATAGAAAAAGATTCTATCGATACCTAAACCATCATTTGCATCTTCTAACAACCCAACACCTTTCTCCAGCTTTTGTACACGCAATATTACGGGCAGTCGCTGACTGACATATACACAACGCGCCGTCTGTTTACAAATAAATCATCTGGCGTTATTTTATTGCCTCGCGTCAGTATTGCCAGCGGTGCACGCTTTAGTGATGGGAAAAGTGTGGAGGTAATTTCCTGTGTTTTTTTTCTTCCGCTACCGGTGATTGCACGTATTGCTGTTCATATGAGTCCAGATACAAGGGATGCGTAAAGATTATTTTGAATCAATATCAGGTAGTGTCATTGCGTACGCCTCACCATCAATGTGTGTAATCAGCTGACACGTGACGTGAGTCACGCCAGTTTGAAGTTCTTCGGAAGTCTTGCATCTTTTTATGCCTAAAATTACCAAAAGTTTTTTCGCCATCAACAATCAGGCAAAATCACCGAAATTTACGCCGACCTATTCCGAACTTACTCGTCATCGATTGTCGCATTCACCCCATCCCTAGTGCCTAGAACGGCCACTTCCGCTGCAGGTCATCGGACTCGGTGAATTATGATGTACGGCTATTCTGGTGTGCGGATGTGATCGGAAGACTTCCTCCTGATGGTAGACCTTGGGACTGGTTAATCAGTCGGTATTTTTGGAATAAGCAATATTCCTCGTATTGGGCGTTGCCAGTGGTTTCAATGGGGTCTACCTAAACTATAGCTAAATGCCATTGTTTTCAATGGGGTCTACTTAAACTAAAGACATAGGTTTTGTCGACGGAAGAGTTCTCTTTTTGTCTGGCGGAAATGCAAATCAAAAGAAATTTTCTTATACTCTGCTGTAAGTCTGAAAGACAGAAATCAACGAAAGTTATTATTTTTCACGTAAAAAAACTTCAATTGTGTTCTCCAAGCACTAAGACCAATCATTCACTTACATTGAACATATCAACAAATTCACGAGTCGTTCAAGGTTATCGAAGATAAAACAAATATGATAATTTTCACACCGGGATCATCTCCGGCACAGCGAGTTGACTTTGGTTTTATAGACCTATGAAACCTTATTTTTTAAGAGAGAAATAAAAATATTACAAAAAAGATGAAAAGAATCCTGTGTCGTTGGCATCAAAACACTCCACAAAAGAATCAACGCTAGACCCGTAACAAATATTTGCAGATCCTGCAAACATTTATCACCCAGCGGGACTCGATCTAGCACCTCTCGTCTCTCAATCTCCTTGTCCTACAAAGACTTACACTCCTCAGTATTATTTCAAGAGTTCCAGATACCAGATACTGTCTTGGACATTTATTGCTCTGTGTCCTGCCCTTGTACTGTCAACGTGCCTATTGACCCCACAACAGCACACTGTTATTTAATTTTAGACCAACAGGCTTTCCTATGACGTCACCGTTTATTGGACGTGGACTTTGCATGCAATTGGTTTTATTAGTGCAGGGTCAATGACATCTTCAATGTAAGGATCGATCTTCGAGAAACACAGTTCTGTTCGTCACTTTCTGAGATCATGAAGAGCTGGGTCTGGTTATGAGATCCAAAGGGTATCTTCTGCCAAACGCAGATTGACGCAGATCAAGGAACTCATTAAAAAAAACGTCCTGGTTTTTGATATCAAAATAACGAAATGGTACCATCAAAACACGAACACAATGAAATTTATAAAAGGCTTATATTAAAATATAAGTTAAAAAAAACTTAACTTCTCTCCACATGTTAATTCGTCTGTTCACTGTTTTTTTTAAGTCACCCTGCGTAAAAGATCTTGACCTCTAAATAAATAAATAATGCTGGACATTTTTTCACACAACGTTACCTAACCCCAAACTAAGCGTAACTTGTATACTATGGGAACTATATAACTGATTTAATACTCATATACGCTTTTAAATACATACATTATAAATACATGCATAATAATGTCAGTCTTTGAATTGTTGTTTCTACAAAACAATTTAAACACTACTGAAAAATAAAGTCCAGCTTCTATAACTCCGTTTCTACGATATACTTAATTTAGAACCATCTTGGTTTATCTGTGTTAACAAATGAATCGAATCCACTATGCAAAGTATTCCATTAAGCAATTGAATTTATTCAATAGTTAGTTATCTTAGGTCAGGAGTCGCATACCGATAGCCTTTCTGATAATGACTGTTGCAATCTAGTCATGCTGTCTTGTTTTTGTGTATAATAACTTGTTACACATAAAAGTAATAATTTAACTAAATTTTCCATGCAGATTGTTTTCTAATCCTATCCGCGCGTGTATAGCTAAAATCATTCCGCAAGAGGTTTCCGCTGCGGGGCAAATCTTGATATGTTCTGAAGATAATTAATACTGTTCCTGATACCCACGACACAGGGAATCCTAGTGGACATCAGAACTATGTATGTGGCTGTTTCGGTACCTATTTATTGAACTGGTCTCTTATATAGCTTTGAATATAAAGCAAAAACATGGAATTTCGAATAATCTCATAAAATGTGTTGACTTTATGACCATAATAATAATAATAATAATACTGGACATTATCACACAGCATCATCTACCCCCAAAGTAACATCTCATCATTAAGTATTTATTTATTATCTTGCAATTCTAATAAATCTATTAATAAAACGGACACATTTTAGTGACCGCATCTATGCGTCTGCACTTTAATTACCTACTATAATTATTTATATACCTACTATATAGGTGCATGTGCAGTAGGTGTTATAAAGCTGGAATGAGTCGTAAAAGCCTAGGGTTTTTATAGGGCCTTTACGAGCCAATGCTGGGTGTTTGACCTTTATCTATAACAAGACGGTCTTGTGTCAATAGCATGAAAATATTTTTTGTCTGATAATGGGGTATTTCGGTCTAGTACGCACTTAGGTACGTTGGCAATTTTTATGGCTACCAATCCCTCAACCTGCCTCCTAATTCAAATTCATATTCTTATTAATCTATATTGCTTTTATGTATACAGTTCGGTATAAGTGTTAAAATACACGCCAGCAACTTTGAATCCGATCAAAAACCTATAATGATACAAAGTAATTCTTCTTTAGGCTGTGATTCAGTTCGAAAAGCAATTGAAATAATTTTTCAGTAGGTTGAATTAAAAACACATCACATCACCTTCACATTTTTTTCAAGCTTAGGTGACAATCATATTTGTGACATTTTTTTGTCACGGACCATGTCGAAAAAGTTATAAGGCTGCTTTTTACGAGTTTCTCTTCTTAACAAGGAAAACTGAGTCAGAACTACATTATTATCGTAACAATTGATATACCCACGTCAAACCATAAAACCAAAAGTACCTGCAATATCATAATGAACTGTAAAAAAGAATTTGATTACTATGTTTTTCGCAAATGTTGTACCAATTTGCAAAAATTGCAAAGCGTGATGTTATATTTGAATGTAGTTGGTGTGGTGCAAGTCATGAGCTAAATCTCGGTTGTAATGCTGAGGACACCTACTCGAAGACACTGACACTAGACACAAAAACCGACATCGGTGGGTACATTAGAGACTTACACTATTCTGCAACTCAGTGCTGAGGCGGTGTACACACTTATAAAAAAATACAATTATATGTAAAAATTAAAAAAATTAAGTAGATTTTTTAGAAATTCACTTTTCAAAAAATTACCTTCAAATTAAAACAAAAAAATAAAAAACTTATTTAGAAATTTACTCTTCATAAAAATTTCCTTCAACTGTTGAAGTTTTTTATTTTATTGTTTTAATTTATACTTATAATTGTATTTTTTTAATTCATTTCACCCCTGTAAATTAATTCTGTTTGGTGAAAAGCGATGTCACTAGCATCTAAGTAATTATAGGATTGACGCAAGCTGTCTAAATATCCCGTGATCATTTATAGATAGCATAGTCTTCCCATAAATATGTACTGCGTTTTGTTTAAGTGCTAACGATTTAAGAAAGTCCATTTGGCTGCATGTTCCCCCCGCTGCCGCTTGCATCTCAAACCCTTTCCTCAAAATATAATAAAAAATAAAAAATATATAAGGCATGTTTTACGGTTTCCCGCAAATAAACGCGTTACTTTTATATTTCGATAAAAATATAGACATGAGTGTCAGCCGTGAAAAGTGCATCGTAACCTCTTTGGTTTATTTGGTAAGTGGCAGTTAGCAGCTTTCGTCGTCCAACTTTGAGCCAATTAAGGTTAAATGTTTATTTATATCTTAAATTCGTGGATATGGTTGATTTGAATTTTATATTCGAAATTATTTAAGTGAGAAACAAATTCAAATCCTTCATATAACTAAATGTAATATAAAATGACAAATAACTATCCAAAGCGCTCCATCTAAAGAAACATTCGATGTTTTTATCAAACAATAACACTTAAAATAACAATATCGGTAGTGTCTAAACAAAACATACATAGGTTTTAAGATACTACTAACTTTCTATTTAATGTACCTTATCTGTTTTTTTAAATTAAATAGATACTACAATCCAATCAAAACGTCAACGATTAGTCAAACACATTTATATTTAAAACTGTCAATTTGAGATAACTACGTCTGTAGTGCAGCGTTTTTAAAAATTCAAAACTTGTTTTCTTAATATCTAAGAGTTTGTAACTTACGGTTTTTTTAACTGACAGTTCGTTCTGGAAATAACAATCACATACCGGAATCGTGGATAAATCTAACCCTTCAAAATTTTATATTTATTCAAGAAAGCGTGTAGAGTATAGACTGTTAGAAGTCAGCGAATTAAAGAAGAATACGATAAATAAGAGGTATATAGAGATGGGGCCTTGAATTGATATTACAACTAACATATGTAGATATATTTTGCAAAAGCATACGAATACATGCATATATGATTTTTTTTTTAAATCTCATTTTTTTTCATTGATAAATTTATGGTCAATGTTATAACATTCATAATGTAATACAACATGTTTTGTATATAAACAATTCATATTTTAATGTCGAAATAAGATTTTAAGTTTATTGTAAGTTACTGAATTTGTGTTAAATTTATGATATTTTTCTCAATAGATGTTAAACAAATCTTAATATTAATTAAATTTATTTTAAATATTTACGACCTTGATGCGCCATCAGGTGGCAAGAGTTGCGGGTTCGATTCCGGACACTGGAAAAATATTTGCATGTTCTGCAGATATTTTTCCGGCTCTGGTCTACCACGGTACTCGTAGTTCCTGATAACTACGTCACAGGTAATCATAGCAGTATCCTAGGCCTCTCTATATATATGTTAGGTTATTAATCTATTTAATATTATTTTTTTATACTTAGTTTTGAAGGTGCATTCGAATTAAAAATGAAAAAAACATGTTAATTCTCTTCAGCTAGTAACATGGACCACAAGACAAAGTTGTCCTCTATGTAAACAATAACAGGTGGCTCGTTTCCTACGCAAAGCGCTTTGATACCGTATTGTGTTACACTCACTAAAGTCTATGATTTGTAAGATGCAGCCAACATGGTAGATGGCAGTTAATAGTTGTTATTTTGTAATACGATTACTAGGAGAACGTCCCGCGACTTTGTCTGCGTTGAGATCTTTAAATGTCACTGGGTACATGTCAGCTGAAGGCCAATTATAAATTTCCACTTATAGGTTACTAATTAGATGAAAAACAACCCCATCACTAGACCCTACATTGTCATTGGTGCGCAACGAGGAATAAAAACTTATTATTTATACCTACTGAATGAAGCGCACCAAAACGGGTGCTCTATGTGGAAGTACTTTGGTGCGCTTCATCTGGGTGCGCTACGAGGAATGCCTCATTTTAGGTACCTACCTATAGTTTTTAGTTGTTATTTTGTATGTGGTATTTTTGAAAACAAAAATATCTGATTAGATTTGATTAGAAAGCTTGATCATCTAAGTATTGGGTGATTCGAGTATCATGTATAAACTGCCGAGCGATAGAATACTTTGCATCCCATTCCTATCGCCCCATGTAAGCAATATTTAATACCAATCTGTGGTTTGTTAAAGTATCAAAAAAAGGCAAAATGTTTAAGCTACTTTAAATTTGTATAAATAACAAACTCATAACTGGCAAATTCCCATCAATAAACCCCAATTGCATTCTTAAATCCTTAAAACCATAACACGTCGAGCAAACCAATAAAACGCTAATTCATTATAAACTATACGAACGAGCGATATAAAATCGCGCGACCGTTTTACGTGCGATTGTCTGCAGCGTACCGTGTCGCACTACCGCGATAAATGTGTTTTTTTTTATATATCGAATGGATGTTTATTGGAGGAATGCTTTTTGTTTTTATGCAAACAGGAATATGGTTTCTGAGAATGGGAACCATTATTGTTACTGCTACGATACCTATTTATGAAGAAGTTATTTATTTTGATAACATTTTATACAAATACAGATATTTATATGAAAATGTAAGGCTCATACTGATAATGGAACGTAAAGATGTACAAGTGTACACTTAGAGTGTGATGTTACTTAGAACGAATATCTAAGTAGATATTCGTTCTAAGTAAGGATATGACTGACTACAAAAAAAACTTGAAAAAATAATTGAGTGATGAAAGTAATTCCAGTGTGAAATTTTATCACACTAATTCAGTGCAAAAAAATAAGTTTGCACTGAAATTAAACAAATTTGTTTTGTTATTATTTAACATTATTGTACTTAGTTTTTTATAATAATAAATCTTTATTACACCAAAAACATGGAATTATGTTTATCGCAGATAGGAAGGTAAGTACTTACTTACCTTCCTATCTGCGAGGAGTGCTAGTACCTACTAGCATATGGCTAAATTTATACATATGCTAGTACCTACTTACCTATTATTATTAGTAGATAAGAAACATATAATCTGTCAATATCTTTTATAATCTGTATAAAGATAGTATAATTAGAGCATTTTATGTATATTGCGTTACTTAATTTGTATTTAAAACTCTCTCGCCAATTGTTTTAATTGATAAGTATAGCGCACCCGATACATTATAATCGTCATTATTATTCATGCTTCTAAGTTCTTAATATGCTTCCTTTTAAGCATCTTAAGTCCTAAGGATGTAGCCATTTTCGCAAGTCATTTACCATATCCTACCATCATGAGCCGAATAAATCTAAGGGCGCGCACGCACAATGCGATTTTAATGAGGGCGACTTTAAACGCAGAACGGGCGCGCATTCGCGATTGTTTCGGCTACTGTGCGCCCGCGCACGCGACGTTGCATGACTGCACAGTTTTTTTTATTTATAAAGGGTAATTCTCAAGCTCTTCAATTCTGAAAGACTAACTTCCGAATACTGAAAACAATTAATCACCACTAAGGGACGATTAGAAAATGACAGCTTTATACATTGCATATAGCGCCATCTATTTCTTTGAATCTTAAGTAACGTTTCAGTATTTTAACGGTCAGAAAACTCAGTTGCTTCTAAATTTAATAAACTTCATTACTTTTGTAAATGATTTGAAGTTGCTTAAATAAAAACCAAGACGCCGATCACAGGTACAAACAAATTACATACCACATGCATTTCTTTTTTTATTGTTTTAAGTCTATTTTTATATGTTGTACTGTAAAATGCGGTTCTGCTAAATAAAGACAGCTATATACTGTTTATTTAACCGTCGCTTTAAGAGCTTTTTTATAACCTTTATATCTTAGACACTGACGAAAAACAGCCAAATTATAAACATTACTCGAGACATTTTTTTAGTCGTGAATAAGTTCCAGTATTTGGCGGGATGTTAAATATTTCTTAAGGCCAATAAAAAATCAACTAACTTTTTTGGAGCTCTCGGGAATAACCCACGCATTTTTTTAATCATAATCACTTTTTATAGTATTTTATATGGAAGCTTAAAAGGAAGGTGGTAATTTGATTATGCTAAGGATTACAATATAATTTTAGATAAAATGGTTTTCTCTAGATTTAGTGAGTCGTAACATTTTATGGCTTAATCATGACTTGCCAGCAAAAACCATGTATGGTGTGCGATATTATCTTGTGAGTTATTCTTCATAGATACATAAAATATTGAATAGATCGTACAAATTATAATCAAGTCTCACTTGATCTCTATCTATTATCCTCATATATAAGCTCAAGGCTGCACTGCTGCTATAGAATGAGCTATGCTCGGAGTTTCATTGCGTGATAAAGTCCGAAACGAGAAGAAAAAACACTCTTAGAATTAGCCAATTTAAGTGGCAATAGCAGACCATATATAGGAGAATCGATAACCGCTGGGAAAGATAGGTTCTCGAACCGGACAACGTAGTGTAAGAATATGGGTCTTGATGGCACCTCAAGGGTTGCGGGAAGTCGGTGGATATTGGTGGCCCCTTAAGAGGAGAACTTCAAAAGGCTGATGATGATGTCAAAGTCTATATAAATGATTCAAGTAAGATAGCCCAAAAGGGTTCACTATCTGAAATACGAAGCGCTTGTAGCTAGTCTCGATCTTCTAGTTTAAAGAATCTTCTACCAGGTTACCGTATGGATGGGTGACCGGCACTTTTTTCTTACGAGGACTCGTTAAGATATCGATTTAGACATAGAGTTAGCGTCGTAGGCCTACAACTTGGCTGGACAACTTTTATAGCTAGGAACGATAGCTTAAAGTGGCTTCCGAAGCGAAGTTCTTTTCCATAGAACTTGTTGATTTCAAAAACGTCTGTCATGAACGTCAAAACGCTACAATCTTTTGATATAATAGTATCATAAAGAATTGATGCAGGTTCTTAAAGTAGGTAAAATTTGTCCTTACTCAGAGACCTGGATAACTGAATTCCCCATATTTCAGTCAGTCTGTCCTCTTAAATAACCTCTTCTGTCAATGCTTACATAATTCATCGGCGGCCATTTTAAAATCAGCTGTCCCATAAACGTTATAAATATTCATTCAGTGACAAAAGGAATTTGCTTACAATAACTACTTACTTATAAACAACATAAATATAGGCATTAAATCGAAAATTCTAACATTTTGTAAATTGCCAGGGTTCTAAAAATAATGTATCATTTTGTGTGCTTGATTTTGAACTCTACAGAACAAACAATGTCATCGAAGTTGTCCTCAAATTGATGTGTTACTATAAAGTTTATTTTTGTTCCTCAGTGGGAGGTTAGAAATGGGTTGCAAGTGGTTATGATTAACCTAAGTCTGCAGAGATCATCATCATTATCATTAGCCTGGAAAAGTCCACAACTGGACATGGGCCTCTCCCAAAGATTGAACGAGTGGTTTTTTTCTATATTCACTAACTTCTGGGATGTTGGTGGTAAATTTTGTTGGATATATATAACATTTTTAAACACTGACTAAACTATATGCAGAAGAAACTACTATAATTGCTTTAAAGTAAGTAAAGTTATTTCAAAAATATTTATTTGACATAATCAAATTTATGTCAAATAAATATTCAGAAGTGTATGGATTGTTAATGAATCCATAGACTCCATAGATATAGAAGCTACGCCAGTAACAGAATTAAGTACTAACTACGATTTATAAGTTATATTGTATAATAAAGTTGATGCAACTGGGTTTATTCATGACCAATTCGTTCAAAGCAAATATGCAAATCCATCAAAACAACCCGCAAATTCCTCTAACTATTCAGAGAACTATCCCTACTTCCCAGCATAATTCAGCAGGTCTATTTGTGCCCGAGGCGTGGTCACGACAATAATGACTGTCAAACAGGATGCCAGGAATGCCGGGATAGGCCAATTTATTACCGGAACACACTTAATGGTAGGTACGATTGACCGATACGTTCTGGAATCGCTTTTTGGAAAGAAAAATCGGACGCTAATAAAAAAAAACTAATTCCATACAGAAAAAGGTGACTCTAAAGTCACTAAAAGTATTGGACAGATATAGGATACCACTTTGTCGGTAAAAATGAAAATGGTAGTTTTAAAAACATAGGGTAGTTTGTGGGTTTGGTGACTTTTACCTTGAAACATCAAGGAATTATATATTATTAACAACACGAATATGAACATAGTGTGTACTTTGAAGAAGGGATATGGTAATTGATATTATTTTATTTATTAATATTACAAGTATCATTTTGAATCGATCAAACTTGCTGAAATACTACTCAACTCTGTCCTACAATGGATTTAGACAGCAAATACTCTGTTGTCCTATTAAGGAAAAGCTAAAGTTGGACAGAGCGTACCAAAGAAAACTCACGCCGGTTCTTTTGATTTTTTTTTCAAACTCCTATTAATATTAAACGCCATATTTAGATGTATTTTTGCTAATAACCTCCGTAACGCGTTTAGATTACATTTGGAACAGGTATAGTTTGTGAACTAGAAAGTCACATAAATCAACTGATTACCACGCGGTCGAAGCCGTGGGCAGAGGCTAGTGTAAAAACTTCACGTTCAAGTGGTTCGTAACATGGTTTTTTTATTTTTTTATTTGGTTTGCTGCCAGTTCAACACATAAATCAGTTTTCCATTTTAGAGTTATTCAAGAACCTAGTAATTATGTACCTACCGAATCATGTTATTTATTACTGTTTCTGAAACCTCGAAAGTCGGTGCGAGCGAATAAATCAATCAAAAACAACTTGACAGGCTGCTGCAGTTTTTAGGAATTTGGAAATGACGAAAATTGGCTTTGTTTTCGAGTAAATAAATAATCAGACATTACGTGCATAAAGTCTAAAACACTAGAGATTATAATCATGTTAACAAATTTTAAACGGTAATTTACACAATAAAACTCTAGATTTTACACAATATAATTAATCCACTATATTTTTAAATACTACATAGTACATGAAAATAACGGTACATCTAACTAATGAATGTCCATAAATAACATAAATAACGATCACCGTCAACGCCCTAATTGAATTACAAACGTATAAAGTTTTACCAAAATAAAGCTTTTACACAAAGAAAACAGATAATATCGAATGACATGATAACATATTTTTATAACAACATCGTAAACATTGATGAGCATTACACGGGCAACTTTCAAAACAATTTATCGCCCAGCATGTGATGAGCATTGGTGAATTAAATTTTATTTATTGAAATTTTTAAGTTTAAAAAACATTGTAGTTAAATACAGTATCCACCTCTATGTTTTTAGTTGAACCAGTTAAATTATTGTATTGGATATAAAAATTAACGTGTGTATTGCGAAAGCCATTTTCATAATGCCTTTTGTATAGCCAAAGTTAAGTACTTTTATGTAGAAAAGTTTATCTAAACTTTGGAGCAAATATCGCCATTTACATTACGTGTTCGTGCCTAAGTAGTAAAAGTTTCTCTAGTTTGCTGGATACCACTTCAGATACTTTGGAGCAACTATTAATTTTTTTAAATCATTGTCACGTCGATACCACCACGTTGCTCAACTTTAATCGTCCGTTTGAGCACATTCTCGTCGTGAATGGTGATGAAGATTGTAATTGCCGTGGACAAACGAACAATGGCCCACCACACACGTAGACCAATCATCGATGAGGCTTTTGTCTTTACTCATCATTTTTTCCGATGATTTGTGAAGACAGGACGCGATCACAAAGAAGCTAGTGGGATGCGGGCGCGTGAATAGTGCTTTATTACTCGGTACGCTATAGCTTTTGTGGTGACATGTGTTGGATGCATTCCCGAAGTGAAGTATTCAGCGGTTCACCCAACACAATGGTACAGATTGTTGATAATGTTGGTTGGTTTGGATTTAGAAGTCATTCTATTTTAGATAGAAAGTAATTCTAGTCATGTAGTTCCAATAACACAAGCTCTGCCTACTTTGGGGCTAGATGATGCTGTGTAAAAAATATCCAGCATTTTTTGTTTATTATATTTTATCTATAATAAAAAAAAGGTACATCTATATTTTGCGAGGAATATTTTATATTTAATTAAGAGTAGAGTAGGTAAGTAAAATTTTAAATTATTGTAAGTTCCTATTATTATGTTTGGTAATTTATTTAATCTGATTAATTAGCTATAAACTTCCCTAGAATAAGAAAAAATAAAAATAATTTATGCTTGTGTTTTTTATTAATGTATGATTCCACAATGTGAGGAAATTCTATTATTTCTTTATTCTGTCACCTTTTTTTCATAAGAAATGTGTTTATGACTGTACTGAATATAGTTAAGTTTATAAACAAATACAAGAAGTGGACGGTCCCTTCTAGGAATTAAAATAATATTAATTTTGAAAGTATCTCTAGGGCACCCCAGTCCATTTTTTTCGCAGTCCCTAACGGTAATGACCCTAACTTCGCATGGCCAATTTTTTTTAATATGCTGACCTTGCGTTTTATACATAGTCTCTACGTAAATTAAAAAAAAACATATATAATTCATAATTATGTTTAAACTGATCACGAAGGTTTAAAAATACTATACGTAGTCCTAACCCCACACTATGATTCTCTGTGACGTGGATATCAGAAACTATGAGTACCAACTCATGGTAACACAACAACCAGAACCTTCATAGAAACTTTACCACCCTTTCTAACTTTAGATTAGCCTATGTGTTATACCAGAACCTAAACTATCTACATTTCATATTTCATCAATACCAGTATTAGTAGGAAGTAGGATAACAGAAGACCATTAGTGACCTGGGTATCTAGACAAGTACCTCACGCTTACTTTTCCTTTTACGCTAACGTAAATTTGTCAAAGGTAAAACTTGGCAGCTGCCATGTGACATTTCCACAGCTAATGTCATTCCCATACAATTAAATTACGCAGGCGTTAACACCAACAGAAAGTTGTATTTGTTTAGACACCAAGATCTATTGACTAATGATTATATTTATATATAAAACGACTAAACTAATCCTTAAAACAGCAAAGACAAATCCAAAAATCTTGTCAGCTCAAATCAAGATAGCTAAGATCTAGTGAATGACAAATGTACAACAATGGAATACATTTAGTAGGCAATAAATACGCGTCGAGCAAACGACGCAAAACAAATGTCTCTATTTGTGGACACAGCTAAAACACAACATCGCCTTCATCGCCGAACGATCATTTGGGTAGTACCTGATACTGTGTTTGTTAAGAAAAGTTACAAGGATTAGAATTGGGATCATTCGGCGCTGCAGGCGACTGCACGTGCCTATTCATCAGTTCAAAGGGGTTCTAAATGAATCAAACGACAAGCGACTCGCAACACCTATTTTGTGGCCGGACAGAATCGACTTTGACGGAGCGACGTAAGACTGAGTTCACACGGTAGTGCGATAAATTTGTCATAGATGTGACACTCCGTACAAAGTGAAAAGAACTAATTTACTATAGATACACACGTGTTTGTCTGATTTCTCTGATTTATTTTGGGCAACCGCGGAATAGGGCTAAAAGTAGGAGGTGGTATAACGTTGTTTCGTATAAAATAATATTTTAAAGCAACCCCTTTCCATTTTAAAATATATTTTCTAGGAGACCCAGTTCTAGGACGTACAGTTTAAAAAAATGCTTTGAAATACAGAGAGAAACAGATACGACGAAACTAAGAGAGCTACTTCCAACAGAGCTCTTAAACAGTGCTCTAAAAGCTAGCCAAACTACAAAAATTAGTGTCAAATAAATATGCTTTAAAAATAAATTAACGCCCATTTTACTTCCGCGATTATCTTGTAATTCAGACTGTTTGAATTTATAAGCAACATATATGTGCTATAAAACTAAGTGTTACCTATCTATCTAACTTCGTTCTGTTTTCTCTTTTTTAAAAAGCGCAGTACAAAAAAAAAACACATCGCAATGCCATGTGAACGTTGTCGTTGAAATACCGAAGTCCAACCCATTGTAGCTTATAAATAGCGATGCTGGAAATATACACGTGGTGGCAATTATCACTGGCGGGTTAAATGAGCCACAGTGGAACTGTCGTTAATGAATCCGGAGCGACTAAATCTGAAATCTACAAAGGGTTTTCGGAGAAAGCTTTGGTTATGGCTTTATTAGGGTTCAGTATCCAAAAGTACTTGAACCGACCAGAAGCTTAATAAGTGCGATGCAAAGAGATTTATTATTAAATTGGTTCGTTTTTCCTGTAGAAATTTGCAGCTGGACATGGCATTGGCGAGTTCAATGGCACGGTAGGCGAGGAGTCAGCTGCGACGAAAGAGGTGCTGGTTTGATTCCCCTCTGCGGGGCAAATGTTTGCATGTTCTGCAGATATATATTCGGGGTCTGGGTGCTGTGCTATTACGTTACCCGAGGTTCCTGGGTTCTACCTACGATACAGGGAATCCTAGTGTGGAGTCAGAAGTAAGTATATGTCTCTTAGCTGTTTTTTTTAAACCTCCCTCAAAGAGTACTTTAACAAATTAAAATGGGTAGAAAAATATTTTCCATTGAAAAACTCATTATAAAGCTTTTGCCATATTCTTCTTCTTTCATGTCGGTTCACAGGCTTTCAGTTGATGATGCAAAGCCTGAGGCGACATCTTTACTGTACCTTCATATTTTATAACTTAAGAAATCAATATAAATAATACTGTACAGACTGTACGTACAGTTTTATAGCACGAATGAAGTGCTTAAATAAATTTACGGCTGGTACAGCATCGATCTCTCTGAGAGATTCGTGGAATTTTAAGCCTGGGTTTCCAATGATAGCCGATTCCGTCATTTGATGGACGTAATTGAAGGCGAAAAATATCATAGAAACGATTGCTTTATTAGGTA
This sequence comes from Perizoma affinitatum, assembly GCA_961405105.1. Taxonomy (NCBI): domain Eukaryota; kingdom Metazoa; phylum Arthropoda; class Insecta; order Lepidoptera; family Geometridae; genus Perizoma; species Perizoma affinitatum. The sequence goes on from OY560184.1 coordinate 2,915,895, forward strand.
AATATCTCGAACTTCGTTTCCACTATTTCGTAAATCAAATAACGCCCAGTGTTCTGTTTATCGATGTGAGTTTTTGTCAAAATATCGTAGGTACCCCTACGATTACAAAGGATATTTATAACTTTTTGTTAAAATTCGCTTGTCAGGTTAAAACTTAACCGATTACAGTTTTTTGCAATCGATTTGTATGACTTACAAGGATTGTTCTTAAATAGATTTTATTGCCACAAGTCAGAAGGGGGCACTGTAATAAACGACAGAAGATTCGTCGGAGTTTTTTTAAATTTGAAAAAAAAAAACACTTTTATGCATATATTCTTCTTCGAACAGATGTGCAAAGCATACCAATAGAGTGTCGTATCATGTGAACATTATATTCCGCCGTCATTTTCATGAGATTCTTTTATTTGATTTCACACGTCTCCGTAGCTTTGTCGGACAATGGACCATGTACAAAAGCATTTCATAATCCTCTCATAAAGTTTTGATTTACTAGTATTGAGGTAAATCCTTTTAATGAGTACGAGAAAGTCTTGAAATGTTTAATTTCTTCTCGGTCTTGGCGTGCCTCAAGGCTCTGTGTTGGGCATTAATCATCCCAGTCGGCCTCGCTATACATCACCTCTCAAAGGGAGAAGCAAGTATCTCATTTGTTGAAACCCAACGTCAGACGCCCGGCCGGCGTCCTTTTATTAACGTCCTAACGTCTCAATCCGTCTGATGACTTCCTGTATGTCTGACTGTTCATTGATTCACTCGATCGAACGTTTTGGATTTTTACGAGAGAGTTTTATTGTGTCCAGTTACAGAAGATTGATGCTGTCGTCAAATCGGGTTTCGTGTCCGATGTTTCGCAATAAATTATCATTAAGTAACACCTTGTCTCCGGGACGGCTTTACGGTCCGCCGTAAACCCTGGGTTAATACGCCGACTCTAATCTTATCAAAAAAATTCTACCTGCTCCTGATATCAACTCTAGAACGTAAAAAAGCTGTTAGCGGAGTGAAAATAAAAACGGCTGCACTAATGGAACTGCATAAGCCAGGTGTATTATAAAAATTATAAGATACAAATATGAATTTTATGACTGGTACATTTATAATTGAAAATTAATATGACAATGTTGGCATTTTTAAACATGTCAGGTAACAGCAATTATGTAATAAAGGGTTTATTCGTCCGTGTTCGATGCTAAATGAACCACTCTATTTTATGGACTAGTCCAATAAATGCGCTGACGTTTAGGAGTGGACATGAATGCGCATACTCATAATGCAAAAGGACACTTGCCTCGCAAGCGAATCATAATAAAATTACATATGTAGATGGATTCGAAGACTTTACAACATCCGATAGATTTAAACGTAGTAAAATGGTAGGTAATGTAAAACTATGCCAAGAAGACAGTAATAAGGGTGCTATTAGTGAAGATTGTAATAAAAGAGAATTAGCAATAGGCAGTGAACCATTAAAGTAATAGAGGGTATTAGAGAGTAACACGCAAAGTGGAAAATCTATAGATGTGAACAAAGCTATTATTATAAATGTATTATTTAATTTTAGAATATTATAACGACTATACCACGTCCATTACTATGCTTACGTTCCCGTCTCACGACCGTCGAGCGTGGTCGCGGACAGTGCTCATGAGGAAGGACCTCTAATCGGTAAACGAAACGTCAGCAGGTGAATAGTAAAGTACGTGGTTTAGTCCTAATAATATTCTAAAATGATACCAAACCACGATAATTTTAATTCTGTGATATTTCATATTACGGGCACAGAAAAGTAAGTTATTCAACAGAGTTAAATCCGATTGTATTATCCGTTTTTGCTAAATTCAGATTGATCCGAAAAAGATATCCTTCGTTAAACTGGTTCTTTCACCATTGGTCACTAGGCCCTTTTCAGGGATATCACACTTCAACCTAGTCAGATCACTTACCTAACGCAGAATGATCAGTAAAATAACGAAGAAGCTAAAGATGGTGATTTAAAGAAGAAGCTAAAGAAGAGAGAACACTTACTGGGCATGATGATGATAGTGGGTCGCGTGGTGCATCGCAGACTGCTGACCCTGCGGAGTGGTGGCATGGAACGCAGCGAAAGCCGAGGGAAACTGCAGCGGAAGGAAACCACCCCCTGGGCCTACCGTCTCCCGATCTGGCATCCTCAAAACCACATCATCTAGTCCACTTTAAGTTCTATCTATATCTACCACTGTATCAAGTCAATTCTACTCTTAAAACTTCCATGCTTATCGAGTTTGGGTCATGATTTTAGAGTTCTTGTGTTGGTTGTGGATTGTGCTGTCATTTTTGTTATATCTGAAACAATGAAAGTTTTATTGTTAGTCAGACAATCATCAAACAGTACATTAGATAGATAGATAAGTCTTTATTGTATACACCAGAATTAAATTAACACATAAAATCATATAAACTAGCTTGTGGTGTTACAATGGTAACTAATGATAAAGTAAATAATAATTACTCTAATAATAACGTCTAGAAGTGTTACATTATTGTTTGACCACGTCTGTGGCCCAGAGGGCGAAGCCTCGCCTGCGACGTAGATGGTTGCGGGGTCGAATCCCGCCGCGGCACAAAAGTTTGTACGATCTGGCAATTTTTGTCTCGGGTCTGGGTGTTTTCACATAAAATATATATGTATTTACAAAAAAAATTGTATATAGTAGTTCCCATAACACAAGCTTTGCTTACTCTATGGCTAGATGATGCTGTGTGAAAAATGTCCAGCATCTTTACTAAACATATTTGATCGAGCGCGTGAATCGAGCTGAGATCTCAGATTCTACTTGAACAATCCGTCGATTGCATGTTTAAATGGATGTTGTCCGACGATAACTGCCGACCCGTTTATTCAATCTAGATGCTAGGTAGCTAGGTAGGCTATAGCTATAGACTTTTGAAGTTCGAATATGAGCTTAATTGATAGAGGGTTCTGAAGTATGGTGTCCAAGAGACCTGTACTTCGCGAGATCTAAGTTCGTGGCGAACTTCTATTAGTCTGATCATACTCCAGGGCCTCCCTTCTCTTTTTCCACTCTAGTTTATAAATATAATTTAGTATGTAATCATAATCAGAGATTATGCGTTTTTTCCAGCATTATCATCATAAATCTATGTATACTTTCCATACAATTTCCTCTACATATGTTCATACTGTATATTACTTTAATTAAAACACCTGTTTAGTTTGCGTGACCGCTAAGATTGCTACCATTATGTCTTTATTTTACGAGTGAGTGAGATCCACCGGTTTTACGTAATTGTGTGCTTTGAGATCTATGGGTTTGTGGAATCGTTTAACTGACTTGAGAATGTAACGTATTCTGCTCGTTATTTTTAAACTTGGAATAGTTACGTATTTTTCATCGGTTCGGGCAGAAGCAACTGTTAATTTCTTTAGGAGTCATAATTTGTTTTCTTAATAAGTGCACGAATTTATAAGTAACTGAATTTACGAGTAATAATTTGTTTTTTTAATAAGTGTACGAACGGTATTTGGATCTGAGAACTGCTCGCTATAGAATTTTCTTATAAATAAATGGGCATCACTTACATATTCTAGCTAGGTGTCATAATATTAGAAAGGTTAGGAAAGGGGTAGGTAAGTAATCAAAAAGGCCGAAGACTCACCTTATGTGTTGCATCAGCATACTATTATGGATGGGAAACGGCGATAAAAATGACGATAAAAATCACTTTGCAAAAACTGGAGCGACAAATTGAAGTGAGGCTGCTTCTGTCATTAGCACATACAAGGAAATGAGGTGGAGTCTGACTGTTAGCGTTGTTAACGGAAGTAGTATGGAATAGAAAATATTACGCTAAAAAATAAGTCTGATAAAAAAAATCATTGTCACTTGCAAATTCTAAGTGTTGTCTTAGGTACTTTAGTTTTTCAAGTGATTAAACTTCGAGCATAGCCCATAGCCCCTTTGCGCGACCTTAAGCTAATATATGAGACCAATAGTTATCGATCAAGTCACTTTACATGGCAACCCTGTATGCATACACAGATAATTTAATGTAAGCTATAGACATTTGTTAAAAGAAAGAAACAAAGAAAATTATTTAATTTGTTCCCCATACACACAAGTTGTAAATAATATTAGACACAAAACAGATATCATATATAAAAATAAACTTTACATATTGATTGCAAGTACCTAGTTAATAATTTATGAAAAGTCATCGACCGCCGATTTCTTACTGCGCGCATGAAACGTAATTTAATCGACACTACACGAAATAATGCCAACAAACAAGCGGCTACATAATTAAAACATACGCAAACAAGTTTTTATAACTCTTCATCAGAACTCATTATATCATAACTCCAATTTTTATCTGATTATCACTTGCACCACACCTTATTTGGGGTAGTCATCAGAAAAATTCTTGCGGTAATTAATGAAGATGTGATTGTTTTGGACGTGAGACGACATTGTCCCAACAACCATATTGGCCACTAGTGATGTACTTCAACAGAAAAACTATATACCGATATCGATTTGGTTTTAAATTTTGAAGCAAGCTTTCTCTCAACTAGTCTGTCAGTTATTCCTGCCCAGCGTGTAAGTGGCTCCATGTGTATGGAGGAACTATTTGATTACAGAATACTACTCCAGTTTATTATTACGTCACTTGACTGCTACCGGATTCAAACCCACGGCCATTGTTCAGTAGTTACCAAAGCTCTAATTAATAAAGACGTGTTTATTTGGACGCGAGGCTACATTGTCCCAATGACCGACGTAGTGCCGTAATGAATCGATCGTAAAACGCAATATCGATTATCGATACTCATTTTCATTGAATGAGATTTACGATGTTTATGCATGCGAAATTGGCGGGCGTTTCGAGTGTCGAGTTTTATCGGCCATTCAAAAATCGAATCGTGAATTTTGAATGCGTCAGATTAATGGCTGGATTTGTTTTGTTAGTTTTTGTAGGCGTCAGGTGATTGTAGGTATGATTTTTCACGAAACTTATGGCTTTATAAGGTTTAACCGCATAATAATACTAATAGTGTTTATTTTTAAATTTATTCTTGTAATACCAGCAAGTCTACCAGACAGGCTGGTATTATAAGAAGTCGCTGATCATTCTTGCTAATGTTTCAAAGTGGCTTTGCGTAAGAGAATAAAACGTCAGTCAAGCAAATATGAATCGTCTATTATCGATATTTTTGATTACCACAGCACTACTCTTAGGAAAAAAGAAATGAGTCCGCGCATACCGGCCCTCTTAATACGGTCCTTAATTACGATTTAATTGTTTTTGGTCAACGAATTGTTTCGAGGTCTTCTCAGAATTGAGATCGACAAGATTGACTGTATTCTCTTTCGAGTACGGAAATGTTAATGATTATAATGTGACGAACTAGCATAATAATGACAGTTGGTGGAATGTAGCGACCAACGATAAAAGTCGAGCTATGTTGTACCTACATGGATGTGCAGTGTAAATATCGAAAAGTAACTTAATTTACTGTTCGATATTAAACAGTACAGTCAACTGGATTTTATTATTTGAACTAACAAGTTTTTTTTAAATATCTATTCTTATTATAAACTAAGTGCGTTTATGCTGATTCCTTACGATCGTTATTTTCGTTATTTTTTATGATTATTATTCCGTTTTATTGTGGTGCCAGATGAACCCATGAGCAGAGTAAGAACTTCACGTTTATCAGTGAACCCGTCAAAATAATAGCAAACTTGTTTAAAACAAGAGAAATGCTCTTACATTTATATTTTTTTATCGATATTTGTAAAACTTGATGCCCAACACTATAGCTTATATAAGTTTTCATACAAAGTTGCATCTAAATTGCTAATTATGTAAGAAAAAGTGATAATAAAGCTTCAAAGACAATAATAATTAATTTTAATTAATTTAATGGATCATTCTTGTTAAGTTGTTACTGGCAACTTCTCGCGTATGAAATTAAGTTGTATTACAATTTAACCATGTTTGCAGGTAAAAGCAGCTATTTGCCGCTTTTAACATTCTCTATGGGTCGTCTTAACAAGCATTAAAACACATTAATATTTAAAACCTAGATAATAACAGACATTTAGAACTTCAGCATAAAAAAACTCAACAAATGGGAATCATTTAATGAGATTTTTTACATTTATACACATTAATATTTAAAACCTAGATAAAAACAGACATTTAGAACTTCTGCATAAAAAAAATCTCAATAAATGGTAATCACTGCAACAGAACTTCTGGGGTAGAAGCAGTGAGAGTTTTTTCTTTTATCGTGTATTTGGCTCTTTTTAGTAATTCGCTTTAATAAAGCGTGTCTCTTGCTGACTGATGCCGAAAAGAGCCTTGTGACTAATGTCGATTTTGATGATTTTAAATCAGCATTATGTGCCATGGCAAATATTTTAGACTACCTCCATTCACCGACTTTCTGCAACCTTTGAGATGTCATTCGTTCCAAAGGGTGAGGGCCTTCCTACACTGTCATTCGTCTGGTTCTTGGTTCTTTGATAACTCATTTTAATGAATGATCCTCAAAATGGAGGAATAAATCTTATACTTTCATTCAATTTAAAACCCCATTTAATTAAATGATAAATAGCATTGTGGTTTATTGTAAACACTAAAACTAAAATATATTACCAGTTCACAGTAACCACGTGCAAACCGTTCGCAATAAAATCTCTCCTTGACCGATAAGTCCTTGGTACATGTCTGACTACAGACCAATAAACTTCCTCCTTGGGAATCAAATGTCAGAGGCATGATACACCAACCAACTTGTCGGATCCAACTTAGTAAGGAAGCTCTTAGTCACACTGCACAAACGTGTGTTCCTTATATTGCTATCAGACTACCAACGCGGACCAAAACCATTAAATTTAATGAATTTTGTATAAAAAGAGTGAACTTTTTGAATTATATGGAACTGCTTAAAAACATATTCATTCTTTAAGTGACCAGCCTGGAAAGCTAGTAACAGCAGTACCATAAAAGTTATAAAAAAAGAATTTACCAACGAATACAGACAATTAGGCCTTATAACGTACTTCTAAATTAAACCATCTTTCATCCGTTTAGCATGCCACTATTTGAGGTATGCATCTCATAAAAAAGGCTTACCGACCGAAGCCTAAAAACACTCTTAAAGCTCTAAACATTTTCCAACTTGAAATCACGTTGGATCTAACAAATCAGACGGTATAACAGGCCCTCTAGTGACTTATAAAACGAATTAATATGCAGCAACAAATCAGCCATGCCAATTACGTGAAGAGAAGTCAGTGCTCCAAAGTTCGCTGATTTTAGCATTAGGATGTCTAAGCACGAAGTCATTGTCGCGCATTATCTATCCTTTAAGCTACGAGCCACAGTTGTAGAAATTGTAGGAACAGTTTATAAACACTGGTATAGTCAGACTGCATGCGACAACGCTTTCGATTCGGGTATGGTGGGATTGCACGATTTCGCTTGCCATAAAATACGTTGCAACAGGAATACGGCAATAGAACAATGGCAGTTCAAGAACTCGTATTTTGCATGTCATTTGGCGACTGCAGGTTTATTTTTAACTGTGACAGTTATAAATAAACCCACCTGCGCCTATTAAAGATAAATAAATACTTAAGAAGATTGAGTAAAACAACGCGAAATGGCTTAACCATTTCGCGTTGTTTTACTCAATCTTGACACTAAACTTTTCACGACTTATTTAGCAAAGTAGCGGGTAGATTTATTTTAAGAGACATTAATGTAGTTTACCTTCTTACTCGTTGTTTGTTGTTTACACTGTACCATCATCATATAAGTCAGGTGGGACAATAGAAACACATCATTATACTTATGCGTCCTCCAGCGTCGCTTGCGCGGTTTGAACGCGAATTATCTAATTAGAGAGCGTTTAGCTGCGCACACGCATCATTAGTTCTACGGCGTAAAAATATTGCGATGCTATTTTGCTTGTACAGTTTGTGCTGTGTCCGAGGTGGTTTAGCCAAAGTCGGGTAGAATATGAGCAACCATTATCATGCCGCTTGATTCGTAATATTAATAAGAACGATTTTTGTAATTACTGGGCAAAGATATCTTTTCACTGATCATACTTTACTCGACACCTTACACGCTAGATCAATATATAACGATACAAAATTACCTTCATCTAAAGTTATTTTTTATCAAAATGGGTGGTGCACAATCAAGGATATTATTTTGCTGGACAGTGTCGTATGAATATGGACTTTTATGAATCTGACAAAGAAATAAGGGTAGTATTATTTCAGACGATAAAAAATACAAAAAAAAAACAAAGTAGTATATATCAGTTAGTTCCCATAACACAAGCTTTGCTTACTTTGGGGCTAGATGATGCTGTGTGAAAATGTCCACACAGCATGTATGTTAAAGGTAAACGCGATAAAGACCCGCATAAAACTTTTAATTATGTTTGTTAGAAAAATACTACTTTTTATTTTCACTGCCATAATAGTTATACGGTGTGAATTGTGAAGGTCACTGTGAACCAGTAAATAGGGGTAGTTCAAGACCTTTTCATATTAACGAGTCTGTGGTTTGCATTTGTCCAACAATGGACTTGTGCTGGTTTGGTCTTAGAAGCCTGTTTCATTACTATCATCTATTTCTAGGGGCATCTTTGAGAACCTATTTTCGTCAAGTTTTACTTGGTAGATAATGATATATTTATAATGATAATGACATTAATTCCCTATAATTGCACGGTACGAGTATGTTTAACAAACAGCGAATCCAAATAATTATATACTTATGCGAAAGCGATTAAACTTATTAGTAGGACCTTCAATTATCATAAGAATTTCAACAAAACCATTGAAAAATGTTAACCTTTTTTCCACCTGCATTTTAATGGCTTACTTTCCTTCATTAAACTACTTTAAAAATACTTCTTATACGTTTCAACGATTTAATTAGTTGGAAATATTGCAAAAAACACTTCCTTTTTGTGTTCGAAGGGCGAATTCTACAAATGGATGTCTTAGAACCTTTAAATTAATTAGTAGAACTACATTTTTACCTATTTAGTATATCGTAATCTATTAGTGAAGTTTAAATGAACTTTATAAATGGGAGCCCAAAAAGCTTAAAAAAACTAAATTTACTGAATGTACACATGGTCCTGACTCCACACTAAGATAGGGAATCTTAGTGGAAATGAAGTAGGTATCAGAAACTACTAGTACCATGGTAGCACAAGACCAGAAACAAATATCTGCAGAACCTTCAAAAAATTATCACAGATGAAATCGAACCTTCTTACATATCAGCAGAGGTCGCTAACAAATACCTACTCAACAATTGTCAACAATACCTACTTCAATGAGATCACTCTGCAATAAATAAAATACGTAGAACTAGGAAGAAGTACTAGCACAAACACAAACGTCGCGTCCGTCTTTATAACCTTTTTAAAATGTACGGACCGTTATGTTTTTACGCCCCGGCCCGTCCTCGGCCCTGATACGGATAGTTGTATATAGTCTTTAGCTAGCCGGACGCGCACGTAGCAACACCAGCCGCTCAAAGAGGCATGGTGTGACTCCTCATTGTAATTTATGGATGTAGCTGACCTGTGCATGGGGAATGCTAAGTCCACGATAAAAGGATCAGCCGGCAGCCGGTCTTGGAAGCTTTCTGATATTCATAGGAAGATTAAGATGTTGAAATTATCGTGATTTTGTATCATTTATGGATATTATTACGATTATACCACGTACTTTACACTTCTCCTGCTGACTGACGTTTCGTTAAGCTTTTAGAGGTCCTTAAAAATTACGAATATGGACTAATATAAAAAAGTAACTACCATTTTTTACCACTTCCAGTAAATTTTGGTATTTTCTGAAATGTATTTAGTATTTGATTATTGTCTAATTATAGGCAGTTATTGTTCAAATTAATATTTTCCCACCCATTACACATTTTACATAACAGAAAAGTTTTTTTTTTTAAACAAAGTGTATAATCTGAACAATATAATTAAGACATCCGTACGATTTTAGATAAGCTAGGTGTAAATAGATGTATTTTTTTATAAACGTCGTAGTCATTATTGCAATTAAAACGGGAACGCGTTATCTCAAGAAACATTTAAAATGAAATCTGCGCTGGTACCATGGCACCTCATTCCTGAATTCCAAACTACCCATACTTTCTACCGTGGGTAAATTACCAAGATAATGAACTGATTCAGAACACACTAGGCAGGTGTGTTCAACTAGAGACCCGCAAACAATGCAGCTCGGTATTTTCAAAGCAAAAAAAATCATCATTAACATTTATTGAAGTCCACTGCTAGACGTTGGCCTTACCTAAGCCTTAAGAGCTTTACTTAATATCCATCAAACAGGGTCAAACCTTCAGTTTGTGGTCGTCATTGGTACTGCAAGCTAAATATCCTGCATATTGCCACATCAAAGTGTACATAGAACGATTTAAAGCACACTTTTGGATTCATCATCATCATCAGACAAGTCCACATTCTGCAACGGTCCACTACCTTCAACTGTTACTATATCATTCAGTCAATTATTTATGTCTTTTGGATACAAAAGTACCTACTTATTGTAGACACGGTTGTAATTTTTTTACAACAATCTTCAACGAATTGTACTACGACAAATATTATATATATCGGCGCAAAGGCGTTATTCTGCTTCTACAATGAGTCATCGGCGCAGAACCACGAGTTATTTAACGAATCATCACTTAGATTGTCATATTACAGTGTAAAATCATTAGTTAATAGCTAGTTATCATTTGATTGTTGTAATCAAATGACAATTAGGTAATTACGTAATCAAGTTGTTATTTTGACCAAGTTTACCTTCAAAACCATTTGTAAACTTAAATGATTAATGCTTGCAGGCAGTTTTAGCTTGTTCGCACAAGTTGCTTGCCTTTGTCTTTGTTTTTGCATAAATACGGGCGACGGACCGAGTACGATTCATTCTCGCTCGAGCCGTCGTACCGTACAGACCTTAAAAGCCTCTGTATAACCAAGAATAAATTAGAAGAACATCTCCTGGAGTTTACTTTCGTCATCAACTATGAGCGACCAGCATGCTGGTGATGATAGTGACGTTAGCATTGCGGACGTCACACTTTTTAAAGACCACCTTGGAGCTTCTGCTCCGTCATCAGAAGTGGGATTGAACACAGATTCAATCCAAACCAGTTCCTCATCAGCTCAGGCACCATATTCGTCTGATACCCAATGGCAGCAGTTACTGGAACAGCAGAACCAGAATATTCTTCACAAGGTTGAAGTGATGCGATCTCCGGCAATACCAAAATTTAACCCTGAACAGCCTGATGCAAATCCACGCGCCTGGTGCTCGACTGTGGAAACCTGTCTCACTGAAGAACACTTGGAAGGAGGAGCATTTGTCATCGCCCTAGTAAATCGCTGAAAGTTACCGCATCTACATGGCTTTCCGAAGTGTCTCACATCGGCATGGCCTGGATAAACTTCAAGGACATTTTCCTATCACGTTACGACTATGCCGAGAACTATGCTGCAACCATCATTAACACCAACAGCGGCAGCCCAAAAAGAAGGAGAAAGTCTTACAAAGCTTATTCCATGAAGCGAAAACATGATCGAAGCCTCTACAACTTCATGCCAAACTACAACAGCAACCAAGTGTCAACCACTCGAAGATACAATGTCACAAGTACGGACAACAGCAAGGATGGCACCTGCTACCGCTGCGGGGCCATCGTGTCTACCGCACCGGGTGGTGCTATCGGCGAAAAGGCAAGCTTTCACACGGATCGTCTACATCAGCTTCTGCAACCCTGATGGACAACAGCAAGGCTGTCACCTGCTACCGCTGCGGGGTCATCGTGTCTACCGCACCGGGTGGTGCTATCGGAAGCAGCGGCGTAGCAACCGAGAGGCGGGTCATCATCTACGAAATCGGCGGCGTTCGTGCGTTAAAACAATCAGGTCGGTCGTTACCATTTTATTATGATAGTGGTGCCGAATGTTCTCTCGTTACGAGACACGGACGTTCCTCCTGCGTTTAGAGATAAATAGTCTTGCGCAGTTTTCATTCAGAGCCAGTTTATTGCGATAACTATTGAGGCATAATTTCTTGTAATTTATTTTGTCCTAAAAATGAATTCACACCCCTTTAGTCAGGGTAGGCCGAGCTTGAATGTGTACTCCAGTTTTGTTACTTGTTACAGATACACACGACCACGCAAGGTTGCTCACGATCAACCGCGTCGTGCTCCACATCCTGGCGGTCAAGAGGCCGTATCGGCAAAGAAGAGCAAGAATCGCCAACTCCTCAAGGCACCGCTGCAGCTAAACGAGCCTGGACCATCTATCTACCACCGATCTGATCGGCGAGTCCTGGACTCTCAAGTAAACGCGACATCAGAATAAGTTAAGTAAACCAACTTATTTCCAAACATCTATACCTGCATCCTGAGAGCCTATACACCCAGTACGACAGAGTACACCCAGTACCACAGAGTACACCCAGTACCACAGAGTACACCCAGTACCACAGAGTACACCCAGTACCACAGAGTACACCCAGTACCACAGAGTACACCCAGTACCACAGAGTACACCCAGTACCACAGAGTACACCCAGTACCACAGAGTACACCCAGTACCACAGAGTACACCAAGTACCACAGAGTACACCACGTACCACAGAGTACACCAAGTACCACAGAGTACACCCACGAACACTCCATGTTACTAATACCACAGAGTACATTAACCAACAGTATACCAGCGCCTAAGAAAGATGTGTTTTGGTGTTTACAGATACCTACTCAAAAAAAAACCATTTCATTGTTTCAGACACTCGAAGATCACAACCCAAGGCTGGTGCAGAGCACGCACCGCCTGTCAGTATGGCCGTATCGGCGCAAAGGCGTTATTCTGCTTCTACAATGAGTCATCGGCGCAGAACCACGAGTTATTTAACGAATCATCACTTAGATTGTCATATTACAGTGTAAAATCATTAGTTAATAGCTAGTTATCATTTGATTGTTGTAATCAAATGACAATTAGGTAATTACGTAATCAAGTTGTTATTTTGACCAAGTTTACCTTCAAAACCATTTGTAAACTTAAATGATTAATGCTTGCAGGCAGTTTTAGCTTGTTCGCACAAGTTGCTTGCCTTTGTCTTTGTTTTTGCATAAATACGGGCGACGGACCGAGTACGATTCATTCTCGCTCGAGCCGTCGTACCGTACAGACCTTAAAAGCCTCTGTATAACCAAGAATAAATTAGAAGAACATCTCCTGGAGTTTACTTTCGTCATCAACTATGAGCGACCAGCATGCTGGTGATGATAGTGACGTTAGCATTGCGGACGTCACACTTTTTAAAGACCACCTTGGAGCTTCTGCTCCGTCATATATAAGTATTTTTTGTTTACTTTAAAGTAAATAAGTACCTACTTTTACGTGGAAATTCAGGGTGCAAACAATATTTTTAGCGGGCCTCGTTTAGTTTGACTATAGCTGCACTAAGGCTATGTTAGCACTAGCGGCGCGTCACAAGTTTCGCCGACTACTAAAGTCTGGCAGCGTATTCGCGAGTGTGCCCCCAGCATTATAAATAGGACAGTCGGACCCTCTATTGTAGACACGGCTTAAAACCTTATTTATGTATTACACTTTTTATTGCTTTTTCGGCGTCGACATGGTAATGAAGTGACGCCTCTGTTTTTAAAACATGTCTATGCCAAATTTAACTTAAAAGTACTTTAAACTTCAACTTTAGAGTCGAAAGTGTTATTCAACTTTGGTGAGGTTTGTTTGCTGATTAGTAATAGTATTCCTAACACGGTTGAAGGAAGTAAAATATAAAACTAGGAGATACTTACAAATTCAAGAAAACAATAAAGATTGCTAGGTGAAACCTTATTAACATAAAATTTATTTTATCACGCTGATTGGTAGCCATTTTCTGAATTTATAGACAATTTTACGACTTTTACGAGTAATTTTTATGACTCCTTTTTTGGAAACTATAAATTACTAGTTTTTAAGAGACAGCCGTTGAATAACAAATTAGATTTGTTGCCAGCTATGACACCTATACCTATTAAAAAAAACTGTATCAATCTTATCTAACCATTATACTTCAAGTATGTACCAATTTTGTCTGTGTTGATGTACTTACATACAGACAATATCGTTATATTTTATTCATCTTAATTTATACTTATATTGCTTTTTTATTTATTTTTATTCTACTAAAGAGGCTGATTTTGTGTTTACAAGGAGGGCGCTAATATTTCTACGCAGTATTCTTTCGCAGTGTCAACATTCCTACTTAATTGGAACTTTTCAGCAGTTGTTGTGCTCGAAGTTCCAATTAAACACTTTGAAAACTCAACATTTATAAAGCGATGATTTGTAAAGTGAGTATTGGCATTTCAAAAGTACTAAATGTGTGTGTAAAAATGTGGAGGCTTGCCAAATTCGTGTGCGTTCTCTGAGACCGATATACTCAAGTGTTGAAGTATTTGCTACTTTAATTTGATTTTTGTTCTGGAAACTGATTTAATTTTAATATAATGACGAAATTAAATGAAAATAAACGACCCACTACATACCGGTAACGTAAAAAATCAATCAGTAGAGCATGGTCACTTGGAACCAATTTACCATCACTAAATGCCACAAAATAAAAGAGTAAAATAGTTATATCTTAAGTTCGTGACACAAATTTTAAACAAATGCTTTGTGCTGCAAACTTTACCAAATAAGAAAAGATTGGTTATTTAGTATATTTAAAAATACTTAAGCACTTGTGCACTTAATATAATAGATGGGGTAGGTAACGTTTACAAGATTGAACTAATTCAAATAATTTTTGAAATTATAGAAATTATCGTGTTTTTGGGATATTCATAATTTGTGAAATTTAATGCTTCCCTATATTTCGGCATAGTTGCATTACATATGTCACAGGACGAATATATTCAAACTATATATATCATCATAAATATCCAGTTTTAACTGATAATTGGCTCAAAAATAATGTAATTTAATACGAATTATTCAAAATAATACCCGTATGTAACAGCTTCAATCAATACGTTGCAACGTTTATAAATGAAATTTTGGTTCGATTAGAAAATACATCAGGAGACAAAATATGTACTAAACGAACAAGGACTTTCCCAAGGTAAATAGCACAGCCAATGCATAAAACAACGTCACGAGACATGTTTCCAAATAGCTTATTCGTATTCAGCACTTGGGTAATTCTACCAAGGACTTGGTTGTAGCTATAGAAACAATATTCTTTACGTATTCCTCTTATTGAGAGTCCATAGACAAAATTCGTCGATTTTATAGCATCCTCTATGCAACCGCATGTTTGATGAATATTAAGATAAATAGTTATTTATCCTACTAATACTCGTATTATAAACTCGAAAGTTTAGAATTTGTTGCTAATTGTATTCGTATAACAGCTGAACCGATTTGGATGAAACATAGGCTACGTATAGTTCATGACCTGGAATAACACAAAAGATACTTTTTATTTTGGGTACCACGTGAGCGAAACCTTAGACACAAGCTAGTATACTTACGTATATGACAACAAACAAGTCCTGATTAATTGAGAGCAGTGTAGGGCCTAAACCGAATATACTTCAAATTTGAAGAGTAGAGTTTCCTTTTGGTGTGTAGAGGCTGTTTGGTGTGTATAAAAAAGTATTTTTTGAAATTCCAACCCTAGAGGGTGCTGCGGGAAGATGTTCTTGGCACAGTCGCAACCTTCAATTTATGAAGAGCTTTTAGTGCCATATTTAACACAACTAAAAATTTTAAAACAGCTGGGTAAATATACCCAGTAAAAAGCACGATAGATCATGAACAATAACATAATTGATTCAAAATTACATTTATATTGGTCCGACTGTTAAACATTTCTTAGAAACAATTAATATAATTGATTCATATCATTTTGTATGTTAAAAAATTCTTAGAAACAATTATAGGAGGACAGGATAAATGATACAATGCTAGCTTAGAATCAAATAATTGTAGATTCAAATCACAGTTATTTTTTGGCAGGTTGTATAAATCGAGGTACGGTATTGCTTGCATCGTAATCAGAGTTCATAAAGCATTCGAACCTGTCATTATTATTATTATTATTTCTGGTCTCTGGATTTTTGGTATCTCCTTGCTGAGGTTTTCACGAGTGACTACAGTATAAGGTTCTTTTAAAAATGTTAAAGGGTCGTCAATGCGCGTGCAACCAGATCAGCTCTGATGCCTCTGCGAGCGTCCATATTCTACGATAACCGTTTACCAACTGTTATGACGTATGCTTGTTAGCCACCATAGTGTTAAAAAAAATGTATTGCTTAAGTTGTGTAAGTAGAATCAAGTTTGTATCCTTTAATAATCAACAAAACCACGACTTACAAATGCGAACTCGTGCGGCTGTTTAGTCTGCGGTTAGAACTTGTATTCTACTTTTTGTTTAGACTCAAACTAAGCGTGTAAACCTTACCACAATCGGATTGGGCAACATTGTGTGCGTTTTGGTCTGATTCAATCTATACAAACTATAGAGATAAAGATAGAGAGAGAGATGAGATAAACATAAAACAAGATTGACATTCATCTGACATGCTAGTACCTATATTACCCGCGACGTAAGGAGTTTGTATATGCTTTTGCCATAAGAAGTTGTTTTTTTTGTGAGTTTTTTATCTGTTACCATTTTAACACGGATCAATCGCATATGCACTGCGTTTTTACAATCGATAACTATGACTTCAAAGATAAGTTTTATCGTGTCACTTCAAATCACTAGAGGGTACTACAATAGACGATGACAATGACGTTAGGGGGTTTAAAATTGTTTTAGTTATTTCTCAAACAGAACAACGCAAGCTGATGTTGGAAAATACATGTAAGAAATATTAAATAAAGAACAGTGCTGAAACAATATTCTTCTGAAAATCAACTTCCACTGCGAAAACAATTCATATTTTGAATCATTGAACTTTCGTTTAACTTAAATAAATCAAAAATACAATGTTTTAACAGTTCGTAACAATGCGAGCTAAAATTAAGTTGAAGTTATTTTTAAGTTAGTTACTTTGTAAGTAACG
This sequence comes from Perizoma affinitatum, assembly GCA_961405105.1. Taxonomy (NCBI): domain Eukaryota; kingdom Metazoa; phylum Arthropoda; class Insecta; order Lepidoptera; family Geometridae; genus Perizoma; species Perizoma affinitatum. The sequence goes on from OY560184.1 coordinate 2,933,079, forward strand.
ATGAATAAGTCACGCGCTGGTCCTTTGGTGGCGTTTAAATTAGCTTTTATTTTATTTCTGCATAAACAGCGAACTATTTTAAAGCAATATTATTTTTAATAAAAAAAATTATATACATCTAACAAAATGTTTATGTCCTTCATGGCTGAGGAATTTTCTTCACTATATAACATTTGTATTAGGTACAATATATTTAAAAAAAAATACATAAATAATACAGGACTCCTATATCTGGATCAGTAGAGCTATCTAAAGATCGTTTACAATCGTCTATATTGTACAATAACTACCTGAGTAAAATAGTAGTTTTATTTTTGTAAATACATTACAAAAAAACCGCAGGTTTAATTTCGTTTGCGTCAAACAAAATGACTTTAAAATACGGCTCGTTACCAATACCTACTTATATCGAACGCGGTCGCGTGCGGTGGTCATAATGAAGGCTTATAAATTAACTACGAAATGTCAAGAAACCGAAAAAAAAACAATTGTTATTTAAATAATCTCGGATCATTGTACGCATAAAAAAAAGATAATTTGAAAAAGTTAAAACATTTTTCTTTACATTAATCGCTTTTCAAATGACAATCGAATAAAATGATTTGTTTTTATTCAAAATATTGTATTTTTAATAAAATTTCAACATATCAAAATACATATTTATGTCATGTTTTTATGTGTAGTTTCAATTCTATGAACGAACAAAGCCTAAAAACTAAAAGGAATCAACTATATACATACATTATGTCTCCAGCCTGTTGCAAAAATGACAATGCTCAAATCACGTCTCATCTTTCAAAATACCACGTGGAATCACAGCCGTGGTCATTGCCAGTAAACAAAAATATATCAAACCGGAATTTTGAACTGTGTCTCCCTTTAAATAAGAACCTTGTTAATCCCCAACGGATATGGACGTTGCATTTTTTTGGTAAGCATTCAGCAATATACTTTGATTATGGTTCGTTCGATTTGTGCAACGATAAGGTTTGGTTCACATTTTCGACAAAAATGGAAATCTGTCTATATGAAGATGGTATAACATTTAGCATCACTAATGGTATATTTTAATAACAGTTTACCGATTTCACATGTCTTCGAATTTTTCGATGTACGGCAAGTCGGTGTCTTCAGGATCACCGTTCATTTTCTTCACCCCTTTGAGCACGTTTTAATCGTACTTCCTATCATATTTCCCTATTATTTAGTTATCCTTTACCATTCCTGGGCTGATACGAGAGACTTAAAAAACTATTTGAGTGTTGCAACTAACATATTTTTTTAAGTAGGTACTTACACACCTTTTCCTTTACTGTTGTCTGAATAAATAATACTAATCCTTATTTTAATGGTAGAAAACTCTTTTTAGGATTAAGCTCGCCTTTAGAATTCTGTGTTATTTCTGTGTACAATAAAGAATTATAAGAATAATTAAGCACACATTCGACATAGATAGCGTACACAAATCCTTTGTTATTATAGTTAATAGTATCTAGAGTCAAAATAATATATTCAAATAAAATTTAGAACTTAGTCTCGAAGAAATACTGTCACGGAAGAGCGAGATCTCCTACCACAAAGGGGATCTCAAACTCACATATGTATACGTAGATTAAGTTACTGAAATAAACATTTGTATTTGTATTTAATTGAATAACGGGAAAATAAGCAATGTGTCTACTGAAGTAGGTACGTACTGCCTACATTTTTATTCTGTTGCACTGAATCAGGTATACCGGATTGGTATGCGCGCTCGCCTCTAGGATCTCTTCCAAGAATTGAGATAAAACGAAGCGGTAGTCAATTTATTATCGTTCGGTTGCAACATTTTCGGTGTTGGTTTACATTAATATGGGCATATTTTAAAGGATTAGAGTTTTGGGATATTTTATTCATGGAACATGACTTTAAAAAGTCACTATTTATAAGGGTTAGAAAAGTTTGTATAAGCTAGGGGCCAATACATCAGAGTTTTAGGCCATACGAACTCACGCCCGGTTTGTAAGCGCCCCTCAAGTACCTAACTTAGTGGTATTCGGTTCTACGTTGTAAACTAGTCAGTTAAATAGAATGATTTGCTTATTTTTATAAAACTGTGTTATCATTCATACTGTCTTGTTAATAGTAATAAACAAGGTATCATGTGACCGGTTGATTCCCGGTCAAATTCATGCAAATCACGAGGATCATAATATAGAAACGTCAACATAGAAACTACGAGAATTGTAACTTTTAATGTGAACTAGCTTTTGCCCACGGCTTTTCCCGCGTGGTACCCGGATAAAAAATAGGCTATGTTTTAAACTGATGTATAAGCTATATTACTATAAAGTTTCATCAAAATCCGTTCAGTAGTTTTTGCGTGAAAGAGTAACAAACATCCATCCTCACAAACTTTCAGGTTTGTAATAGTAGTAGAATTTATGCCGATGTATTGCCGATATCAATACATTCATTTGACTTGAAACTTTGACAACCAATTAACAATCATTTCCCTTTGAGCGCCACCGCCACCGCCACCGCTACCGCTACCGCTACCGCCACCGCGTCAGTATGACCGGGTCTTTTAGTAGGTTTTCCATCCGTCCCGAACATTCAAAAGCGTCATCTTTCCTTGAAAGTGTCCTTCGGACAGTCGAAGAATTAACAACCTTTTAAGTTCATAAAACCTGTAATATTTCATCGGAAGCAACTACTTATTAAACATACATTAGGTAGTTGTCATTTTTTTAAGAATATGCTTACCACATTAACCTCGCCCCTTCTGCATCTGTAAACAAAGATAATGCCTTTTTAATTGATTGTTTCAATTGCAAAAATAAATAAACCCAACAAAAATACCTTTTTACTTAAATTAAACGTAAAAGTTCCTTATTTCCGAAAAGCCGTAAGTGCATACAGCTGTCTTAATTACTAAAATGAGATTGTCACCTTGTATAGTGTTTTTGAAATAAATTGCTGTAATTCTGCATCAAGAGGTGTATTTTAATGCATTTTCGGAATGTAAATAAAGTTTTTTTTACGGTGCAGCGCTGATTGGTGCATTTATCACGGATTGCATCTTGAAACTTGAGTGGTTTATTTATCTCATTGCACAAAAGTCTTAAATAACTCATGTTATGATGATACACACCGTGTTAACCTTGGCAATTCATACATACTAAAAAAAACATAATGAAAATACAAATTCGAAAAAATATCACCAACTAATTTTATTACCGCGCTGGGGATGGGACAGCTCATGTCGATCAGTATATTTGAAAGTTGCAAGAATTCTACTGCCGAATAACTTTCCCAAAGAATGCTAGGGCGAACGATCTTGGACCACGAACATCGCCCGTTACAATGTCATCAATTTTTATAATAATAATGGTAGTGACTTCTTACGTATATAATAATAATACTGGACATTTTCAGCATCATCCAACCCCAAACTAAGCAGAGCTTGTATTATGGGAACTACTTATACATATACTTATATTTTTTTGTTGGTTAATACATACATATTATACATAGAAAACACCCAGATCCCGAGACAAATATTTGCAGATCATACATATATTAGTCCTACGGCGGGAATCGAACCTGCAACCATGTACGTCTCAGGTGGACCTTCACCTACTGCGCCACAGAGGTCGACTGCTATAGATATATATAGCTCTATTATTTTGTGTAAGAAAGTCATAATTATGAAAGTGACGTTTCAAACACCTACGTTGTTATATTAACGAGGGTCGAAGGACCAGCAGCGAACAGATAATTTAGTATTTTTTTACGCTCTATTATAATTATTTGTTTCCTCACATTTTTCCCGATGGTCCTTAAGGAATGTACTAGAGTGGGGATAGTTCGATACAATATGTATCGATATCGATGATTTTATTTAAATAGTTTCTTGTGTATCGTATATTACTGTTATACATGAAGTCTGTAAAACGTGATTAGTAATTAGAATAACAAATAATATATTTTTAAATATTTTGTTAATTTAATTTATGTATCTCCTTCTTCATACATAAGGGGGAAAAATCATCAGTAAAATTCGGAGTTCGTTCGTCTGAGCGAGGGGTTAACTTTGTATCGGAGTTTTTAAGTCGCCCGGGGGCCTTTGACATGCCTCTTTTATGACGATAACAATAAATTAGAAGATTCAAATTGTGGCGATTGACACATATAATGTGTTAATCATCGATATCGATGTGACCACCTCACTGATCGTGGAGAGCTAGAGTACACGCACTGCTCGTGGTCACGACAAAAAGGCTCTCACGCGCTCTCATCAACTTGGGACCTTTCGATTATTCATGCGCTACGCTGTCGCAGGAGTTGGTATGTCAACAGAGATGTTAACACCACTTTAACAAGTTCATACTAATTGTTCAAAAACACATACTAAGCTCACAATTTGTCCTGATTATCATCATCAGTCAGCACTTAATATACCAGTAAGAGTTGGATATTGCTTGTCCTAAGCATCATAAAGAAGGCACGATGGTTCAACGACATATAAACTGAGTCTTTAAAAAAAAACAAATCAGAACGGTTTCGAAATAAAGAAAGTATACATACACTAATAAAATGTATGTATCTGGCATAAGCAGATAAGTATTCAAAGTGCTCAAAAAGTCATTAAAAAAAATTATTTAATAAGTGTTAGGAAAAAGTTTAAAGAGTTTTAGACTTAATGTTTTTGCATTTTTATTGAAATAGCCAATCAAATAAGAATAACCGATTAATGATAAAGAGTTATATTTCATCCCCTTTTAAATAAATGAAAGCAAACTGCTAATTGATTATTTATCACTACTTTAATTACCATTCAATTACTAGGAATACGCGTAATCCTTTTAAGCCTGCACTAGCACAAAAATAAATCAACCGTCTTGACCTTTTTTTTTTTAAGTGGTATTAACAACTCTGCGCTCTTACGTCGTAATCAACTGACGACCGATAGAGTCGGTCGAGATAATGACATCTGTGGTAAAAACACGGACTGTCGGTTATTTATCATCTGGCCTCTTTAATTATCGGGCTGTGTGGAAGCGCCTTTATAAAGCCGTTTTGCCTTATGAGCGGGTGTTTTTGACAGTTCCAATTTGTTGTTTTTTATGGCGTTGGCTATGAGGGTGCATGCAATTTTATGTGATTAATCAAGAAGTTTGAAATATACAGTTGATTTCTTTAAAGGTTCTCTTAAAAAAATATTATAGTCATTTTAATGATATTTTGCCACCATTTTCAAAATATTGAACAATTTATGACCGATGTCATTAAAAACAAAATGGCGATGAAGAAAAAACATAGCGATGGTTTATTTCAAACAAGAAGAAAGAAGATACATAATCAGCTAAGTATGAAATCTATCAGAGAATAAGTCGTCATTTATATTTATTACGGGCTTACTATCGCTAAAAGTACGATGATAAATTAATTTATTATTCAAAATTAACGACCAATTACTCATATAAAACTGACATATCGATAAGTAAGTACATACGACTAAGAATATCGATACTGCCCGTCACTATTGAAATACTGCAATTTAAAAAAATGTTTTTAATCTCTATATTTCAATTAACCTGAATAAGAAATCGATTTTGAGAAACAGTTGATTTGGGTCGTTTGGGCTCACTATATCAAAAATTGACCAGGGTTGTCGCCCAAAAAAAGTTTTACAATAAAACCAATCAGAAATTTTAGCCAACATATTCTTAGAATTCTTATTGCAATGTATCAATGCAGTTTCAAAACTCTTTATTGAAGTATTGTTCAAATAAATATTATTTATTCAAAAATATTTTTTTATAAATAAACACCTGCACATGCTTTCTTAATAGACTTATCACTGTATTTGGCTACCATTTTGAGCTTAAAAATATTTGAATACGACAGTGGACAGCCCTATAATTGACACACGCGCAGTGTGCGCGATAAATCTTGTAGGGTTAATTAAATGCCACCACAAAGTTTTATAAGTGTTTAAGGATGTATGCGACAGAGAATGGGGTACATGAGACCGACTGGTCACACTCTGGGGTTAAGATTTCTAAAGTCTTATTAGGTACCTAATAAGTGCGGTTGATGCGTATAAGTGTGTAATTTTACACACTAAGATGACGTAATTATCAGCTGCACCCTAAATATCATTGGCGTAAAATATTATAACAAAAAACACGACTCTATTCCCAATTTTATACATCCTCTGATACAGGGCGTAGATGCTTTGAAAATCGTAGTACTAAATTTTATTTGAAGCAAAGTAATTTGTAATTGCTTGTTACCCGATGTAATTACAGGCATATGAAACTTTTCAACTTTGTCTATGGTAGGTAACAGCAATTCTTCTGGTGTTGCAGATGTAACCACTGTAAATGACGGTAACCACTTACTCGACAATTGTACATCTTGGGTAATAAAAAAAATGCCTAAAATTGTATGATATTCAAATCTTCTCACTTGCACTACAAGCTAGTCCTATAATACATACCTATCGATTAAGATCTAACATGAACCTGATATCGCGATCTACCTACGTAATCTAACTATCTCGACATCGCGTCTGCAGTGAGAAAATGTAGCCTAGCGAGGCCCTTTTATAAGCTAATTACTGGTTTCAAGTCTATAAAGGGATATACGTACCGTGGACCCAAAGCGCCAAGGTGTTTGAACATAGTTTTAGAATAGAAAATAAGAGAGCTATCAACAATTTCATATTTTTCATAAGTCATCTTAGAAGTAAATAAATAAATAAACGTCCAACCGTTACATACATAGTCCTGACCTCGCACTAGGATTGCCTGTGTCATGGGTATCAGGGACTTCGAGTACCATGGTATCACAACATCTTGACCCGGAACAAATATCTAAAGAACATGCATTATATTTGTCCCGCAGCGGGAATCGAACCCGCACCTCTTGTGACTCTTCCAGCTACTCGCCCTCCGCACCATCAAGGTCGTCAAAATAGCCTTGTCTTCATTTGTCAATCCTTACCTACTTATTGTTTTCATAAAACATCTTAGAAGTGACTTTATCTAGAGACACTTGGTTAATGGTATTTTTTGTACAGTTAAAATTACAAAGTATTTTGTCGTCAATGTCGTAGCAGATCGTAGCTAGCGTAGCACAAGCAGTCGTACTTTTTAATTTGTTTTCCTAAAACACAATGCAGTTCTTGCTACGACATTAGTAACGTAACTCGACAATCTGAGATAGACCTTCAGAAAGAAAAAACGGGGCGTGTTAAAAACTCTATGCGCTTTCAATTAGAATTTAAACTGCACGTGTGGTGCATAATCGTTTTTAACAACCCCGTTTCCATTACCGAAGATAGCCGACGATTTCCGAGGCGTATGCCTTCTGTCGTACCTTGTACGTAATCTCACATCGATACCTAATAATACTTCATGCATTATAGACAATTGGAACACATAGACCATTAGATACTGCCCACGGCTTTGCACGCAGGTACCAGGATAAAAAATAAATAGCGTCCATAAGAAACGCATTCGCTCGACCGTTTGTACGTCGACTAACGTTGAAAAATTGGGTCTTCACGAAAATTCTTTTTTTTACGGGATAATACAAGCTTTGTCCACCCTAACAGTCCATTCTAAATATACGTGATATATTTTTTGAAATAGGATGAGTAGTCTCAGAGATTATTTCCTACATACAAACTTACAATCTTTACCTCTTTATAATAGATAGATAGTAGATAGTATCTACTAGATAGTATAGATAAATCTTGCGACGTGGTAAATACAGTGGTAAGTAACCAGCTCTGACGTTGTCTGTAACCGTTCGCGCGAGTTATCGACACATCTCGACCACACATTTTGCTATAATCGATAGGGACGTGACGTTGCGATAATCGATAATGTCCGTAATAGATCTTGTTGATTCTGTGTTGTGGTGACAGTGACACATTGTTGGAGACTGAATACGGAATAGCTATGCGTGCTGATTTTGAATTTTATAACTGTTTGGTACACCAAACGGTCTATTGTCTGGCACAAGACCAGACACAAGGTTCTGAGCGTCTCTTGATAAAACCAATTCTAAGATGTTTTATAAAAAAGATTGACAAATGAAGACAAGGCTATTTTGATGACCTTGAAGGCGCGGAGGGCGAGTAGCTGGAAAAGACACAAGAGGTGCGGATTCGATTCCCGCTGCAAGACAATTATTATCATGTTCTGCAGATATTATTTCTGGTCTGGGTGTTGTTGTACCACGGTACTCGTAGTTCCTGATACCCAAGACACAAGAAATCCTAGTGTGGCGTTTGGACTATATCTGTCGTGTGTTTATTTATTATTAATTTTTTTGCAAGATCGAATACAAGAGTTGTAAAAATATAAATATTTGTACACTATTGAATATTACTACACGTTTCTGTCAGTTTGAGGTCCGGAGCGCGATTCGTTTTCGCTGTGCCTTGTAATTAGGTACGTTCCACGCACGGCGTGCGTTTCGTGAAATCGATAATTCTTCCCAAAACAACGTTTGCAATTACTTCATTGGGTTAATAGCTTACTTTGGAAGAAATTCTTAATAATACGAAAGTATACCTCAGTTCCGAGGCGGGCGAATATTTGGCTTAAGGCAAGTGGTGCGGGTTCGATTACTTCGGATCAAATGTTTGCATGTTCTGCGCGAACCTATTTATGTTTTAACTTCGAATAGCTTAAGTAAGTGCCTAGATTCAATTTTGCAAGCTGAAAATAGGTAAGGTTAGGTCTTCCAGACACAAAATTTAATTTTATTATATTTGCACCCATTTTCGCATATAAAAAATATTTCAATTTATGTGGATTTATTCCGGGTCTGGGTATTGTGGTACAATGATACTCGTAGTTACTGATACCTACGATACAGGGAGTCTCGTAGTGTGGTGTCAAGACTATGTATGTGTCTGTTGAGTTTTTTTTTATATATATACTTGTAAATCCTGGTACGCTCTGCACGCAAAACCAAGTAACTTCATATGAGGTGATGGCTAAACCTGAGTTTGTGTTAGAGTTTAATGTTTATTGTCCGCCCTCAGGCCTTCGACATGGGTCAGAAAATATTATAACTTAAACTAAGAGCTTGGCAAGCCCTCAAAATAAAGGGTAAGCTGTTTTTTTAGTTTAATTGAGTTCTCAACCAATGAATTCAACTGAATCGTACATTATTTACACTTAACGTAGATACGTTAAAATAAAAATTAATAATGTAAATAGAGTTCCTATAAGCTTTATTTATTCAACAGAAACACAAGTTAAATTAAATAGAATTAATAACTCAAAACGAACATCCGACAATATCATATTACCAAAGAAAAATTAGCGAACACAGCACACATTAAAAGGCGATTTCTCGAAAAGATAACAATGAGACCAACAATACATACGAGCTATGCCTTTGCGAACAAAAACAACATTAATCTGAGGGTTTATTCTGCAGTGCTCCTTAATCTATAAGTCCAGTCATCGAACACAGAAGAAAGAGTACTAGAGGCAATTTACAGAAAATATAAAATTTATGAGTTTACATCTGTTTATTGGTAAAAACATAAATAATTTGCATAATTTTAACGTAATTTAACAATAGAATGTCATAAAAAAGAAGCTGCAGCGTTAACTGCAGCTTATTTTTTATGACTAGTCTCTCCCCACGGTTTCATCGTGGACAGAGACTGACCCCTTCTTGGTACCAAAGATATACGCTCTGAGTATTTGAGGATGTTCATCATGGGAAAAAGTATTTGTGTTTTAATTCGTTTTGTCAAATGAAATGTTCGGTGCCATTGGGAATAAGCCAATCCGAGCACAGCAGTTTATCTCTATTCAGCCATTGTGGAGGTGCAATAAATATAGTGAGCACACGTCTGCAATTGAAACGTACACTACTTAATAATCGCGGGCATGCGCGCGGTTCGATAACGCTACGTGTGGCCCAACGAAAGCTATTTTATCGATATCGATAGATTTGAATTTTCCCATTTCTAAAAAAGAATGGCGCTATATTTTTATATGTAAAATTACGTTATTATTAAAGAGTACGTACTCACTAAATGAGTCGTATGTCTTTATTTTAGTTTAAAGTTTATTTTTTTATTATAATTTATAGGTATTTAAAGCTATTTTATCGATAACGATAGATTTTAATTTATAAAAAAAGAACGGCGCAAAATTTTGAAATTTAAAATTACGTTATTATTAACGAATTGAGTTGTCTGTCTGTATTTCAGTTAAAGCTTTATATTGTTATAATTTGTAGCAATTTTCCTTATTTGTAGTTTTAATAACCCTTATAATAGTTTAATTATAAGTTTAACGGGTCTTTATCGCGTTTACCTTTTTTATTATATCCCCTTCTAATAGTTGTACTTTCAAAACTAATTCACCTCTATTTCTGACTTCAGTGACAGACAGGATCAAACAGGATCAATATTTTTTTTACATTTCCCATCACTATTTTATTGACAGCTCTAACGAATAGGTTGATTAGGCTTGATTGTTAATCTTTCTTTTAATCACGGCACTATTATATCATCGATCGGTTTTCAATTCAATGAATTTGATTTTTGGTGTCGGTAAAAAAGTTATGATACGTCAGCAATATTAAAATTGTGTTACATTGTAACAATATGTAGTAATACTGATAAGTCTTCATAAAAAAATATATATTATATTTAAGTGCGAATTATCAGTATTACTACATCTTTTTATCACAAGTACATAGTAAATGAGAAATTCAAAGTAATTCCTCAAGTTTAAGAGAGGTGCTGTCATTATGTCCTCGATTGAGGACCCCCAAGAGGCAAATTGGCACTCAGTGAAGGGACATGCTTATCGATTAATTATAAAACTGGTTACATTACAGAATCGAGATATTAATTTAATTATTTATAGACTTAACTCGTAGAATTGTAGATATAAAATACTTAATTACTCTTAAATCTAACATTGCCTAACTATAGCGTCTATATATAAATTTCCTATTAACCGACTGAAATCAGACTGCTCCCGAGACCATGTATTTATTTAAAGAAAAGTCAAATATATTTTAAATTGTAAATTTGTGTTTTTGTTGTTTTCAGACTATGATTCTGAAAATGAAGGAACCAGATAAATAAAGCAAACACGTAGGTGTTTGCTTTATTAGCAATCAATGAAGCATGCGCTCGGTTTAATCGCTCAATCCAGATCGAATCAAAGTACTCACACCTACTTTTCTCAAATTTGATTTGAATCGATCAAGCTCGATTCTAGCGAGGCTATGCATGAGTTTTGATATATGAAAATGGGCATCGGACTACCTGATTCCGACATCGTGTTATAACGTAACAGCTTCTCCCAAACACGAAAGCCCAGCGGAAGCTCCAACTTCTAAAAAAACAGATAATTACGTAATAACTCAAAAACAGTTTGCTGTTGCATTCCCGATTGAGCATCATTATTATTCCGAAAACACGTAAATTCGTGTGCGCTTTGATCACAGGCTCGTATCTAGGGTTAAAAATAAGGGGGACGATATTCATATGTACATTTTTAATTCAAAAAAATATTGAAATAATGTGGATGTTGATTTATGGGCTTTCATACTAAATTTAGGCCATACCCTATATTTACGCCTAGGTACGTCTGTCAGAGTCTTATTAGGTAGAATTTTTTACTCTCCACACAAAATAAAATAACTAAACGAAGGAGTTAAAAATGTATTGCCGAGAAGTTTTACCGTATCTTTGGAGGTAGTTTCAATGTACCTAGTTTATTAGTTTTTTACTTACTTATTACATATTATAATATTTTAGATAACGTTCTAAAATCTGAATTTTCTAAACTATCCCTAATCTCGACCTCAAAGCTCAAGGACCATTACCCCTCCCCACAGGTACGAAGCGAGGCTGCGTTCCTGGTTTACAGTCAGTTTTTGCATCGCCCCCGAGCTCCGAGCTCCGAGCTCTGAGATTCCGAGCAGTATAATGAAGCCATTACAGCAAGAACAAGCTCTGGTGAAACTCGTATACAATAAAAAAAATACCAAAATCGCCCGAAGGAAGACTACATTTATGAAGAAACCAGGCTGCTGACTGTTTTACCAGGGTCTGCGGTTCCTGGATCTAAGAAATGGTTGTCAAAGTTCACGATAATGTATTGATTGCTATCGCCACCACGTCAGTTTGACCTTTCTTAAGTTCAATGGTAGTTGATTCACAAATTTAGATAAAAATAAAGATAAAAATATTTTATTTTGTGTCAAATAAAGGATACAGGAGTACACGTAAAAGTAATAAACAAAATGAGATTGACAACAAAAACGGCCGCCACTCAGCACTATGTTAAGGAAGCACTTTGTGCCACCAAAATTTGTTCTTATATGGCAGTAAATCATACCATCGATTAACTTTTATCGTAGATTAACGCAAACCAAAGTTTAACGTACTATTGATCTTACGGCCCTTAGAGTGTCAATCGGATCATCCCACAGCTGTGAATGATCTCATAAGTTTCGCTGTTACGACCACCGATTGAGATGTAGGTCCTCGTAGATCTTTTTCACTCTTTTTTACTCATAGTTCTTGATACCCACGACACAGGAAATCCTAGGCCCCACCATAGGACAGGATTTTACAGGACTATGTATGTTGAATGTTTATCTATTTATTAATATATATACATATATATTCCTAATACTTAGATACCTACTTCTGTTGCATTATGCATGGTGGCATCAGTGTCTTTCGCAGGGCAAGTATACGTTATTTTATCTGAGGATCAGAGTCGAATCAACTATGGCAACTATGTAGTCGTTGACCCGTCAGTAACATGACCCCATTTACTCGTATAACATGTGCTTCTTCTCATAATAGTTGGAAACGTGGAATCCTGCTTTCTGTGTAAATGTAGCCGAACTCTCGCCGACATGCTGTCTTGCCAGCGTAGAAAATAAAAAATACATTTAAGTTCGTTAGGACTCGTTTCGCGGTGCCTCCTAAATTCTTTATTTTCGATCTGGAGGGCTAACCGGCTTGTCAAATGTAACTAGCGGCTTTGAGTTGAGTGAGACTTCAGAGGAATTTTAATGATATTTTAATTGATGCTGGAGATTTTTGGGAGCAATCTTAAGGCTTTTTTCACGATCGGCTAGTGACCGGCGTAGGAGTTAAGATGGCTTAAAATGAAAATATCGCTCAAACTGCCCACCAGAGATTACCAGGGAGGTTGCTGGAAACTTAAAATTATCGGCGTCCATTAGTGTAAGGTTCTAGTGTAGAGAGCAATCACAGCTATATTTCAACCAATCAGGCGGTCACTGCTGCTAAGAAAGCTTATATTTTTTATTTTTTTTTGTTACTCGTGCCTGCAACCTAGGTCAACCGGGACGGCTATTACTATTGTAGGTAAATGCGAAAGAGATTGGATATATATCCCCGATTTTCTTCGTTTATATAGATAGAACACTGTCTACTTAATCCCTGTAACACACAAGAGAAGCCGGGGCAGAAGATACAAAAATATATATTAATTACTTTCCAATAAGGGCGAGTCACCATCATTAATGCTAAGGAAGGCAACACACTGTAGATGACTGTCAGTTCTTCACAATACAATTTTAATGTATACGGGATTTATATATCCGTTAGAGATCTCTATTATGCTTCTCAAAATATTGAAATATATTATGTTGTATTATATTTATGTGCGCATATTAATGTTCAAAACGGAGCAGGTAAACTCGTGACGAAACCATATAGCAGAATAAAAAATTCGAAGGCACGTGCCTTCGGTTAGTGTTCCAATAAGCGGAGATGGACTTGCAACTTGTCACGTGGAATGTTAATGTTGCAAACTAATGAAATTAATTTATTGTTTGGTTTTGCTTCTGACTACTGAATAAACCCCCTATCTGGCTGAGTATAGATTTGAGAGTCACTAAAGGGATTGCAGTCGTGAGCGTGTTTGTTTTGGCTTATATATTTTCGTATAAGGTAAGAATAATATAGCTAGTTATGTGTAAGTAGATTCATCAGCAGTCAGATAAACAGCAAGTGTACACATATTTTATAATACTTTCTAAAAAAACACAGCACCGCAACACAGAGACAATCACATTTCGTCTGGTCATCAAGGTTCCATCACCATCACAGCCCAACATGTTAATCTGAGATCATTAGCTACGATAAAGACATGCAGTGATTACCCTACAATATGAGACAAAAAAGAGGGATAAGTATGAGTAAACTTGCGCCCGAGGGTTCCGTACTTAACGGAATCATGATGTCATATTATGTCATTGGTTAATAGACAGTCTTAATGACACTCGTTAAATAAGATACTGTGTATGATTTTTTGAGAGAAGAGATTTTAATTCTATACAGAGACAAAAATACTTATATACATTTTAAATATGCAATGGCGAGCTTAACGGTAGCAAGAGTTTTCTTCCAGCAATCTTTGAAGTCTTTTTGTTTGCGTCAGGACAGGACAACAGGACTATGAAACTGGAAAAAGGTCAAGGAACGAGATGATGACGATAATGAAAGGGATTTTATTGAGAGTAACGGAACCCTAGAAACATAATCAATTCAAGAGGAACACAAGAAAGCGACGAACTTACACCCACGGCCACAATCCGGCTCGAAGGATGAGAATAATAAGGTAAGGTATAAAAAAACTGGTCTGACACTTAATTTGATTACCTCTCGCCAGAAAGTTTATGAGGTTTCTAGTGTCATTTTGGATAAGATAAAAAATTGAATTGATTAAATTTTCGATAATTTTTCAATTTAGATTATAATACATGTTATGCATACTTCAATACCTTTGCGCGTAGTCCCTTAGCGGAGACTTTTTGCTCCTCACAGTTAATTTGAACTCTTATTCACTACTTTACTATATTTACTTATAAATCTGCCGTGTGATTACTGACTGACACTATCAAGGCACAAAATGAACCATGAAACCAAGGTATTTTTATTTTGAGGTTTAGTCCAAAAGGCATGAGCGTAAAATGGCGTAGACTTTGCATTTGAAACAATCTTTTATTGATATACTAGCTGACCCGACAGACTTCGTCCTGTCAAAAAGATTTGTAATGTGGCAGTTTTTGTGCCTACGTATTTTAAAAAATTCTCCTGAACAGAACCGTCACCCTGGTGATAGTGCGTTGTGAATAAAAAATAATTAAATAAAACATATATAAGGATTTAAAAGTAAGTAAGTAATCGCTTTATTGTTAATCATGTGAATCATAATTATTATTATTATCATTGTAGTGCTTTGTGGTATACGATGTTTTTTGTTTGATGACCTGGCGCATAGATAAACAAATCTGATGGTTTTCCAACACGGGAACAGGCAACATACAATTGACCATGTGAGAAACATGGGTTTTCTAGATTAATACCACAAACACTTAATGATTGCCCCTGGGACTTGTTTATAGTCATAGCAAAAGCAAGCCGCACTGGAAACTGTAGTCGTTTAAACTCAAATGGCACATCAGTCGGAATCATTGGGATGCGCGGTATGAGAACATCTTCTCCTTTATACTTTCCTTTGAGTATAGTTGCTTCTATCACATTGTTTAGTAATTTTTTTATCGCTAACCGTGTACCGTTGCAAAGACGCGGTTGGTTGATATTTCGCAACATTATAACCACCGATCCAACCTTTAATTGAAGATTGTGAGGTGGCAATCCTGGCAAATCCAGCGAGTTTAAAAATTCCGGTGGATAGTTGACTACATCATCTTGATTAGTAGCTGAATCAACTGATTTATATATCCTCAATTCGCCTGTAATTTGTTCTTGAATGTGCCGAAACTAATACAAAAGAAAAGCGAGTTTCGGAACGCGACATTAAACTCCTCCAACTATGTATTCTGTGCTCCAACGCACACACGCACATTGTTTTGATAAATATGATCTTTGACGTTAGGAACACACCTACATTGCTTAGACAACAGTGAGTGCTTGTAATTTAATATGAACTTTATACCATAGCAATAAAGCTCAAATTGACTACGTTTTAGTTACAAATCATTTGTATGGGAAAAAGAAGGGCTATTTTTAGGGTTTTTCCAGCAATAATTCTAATTTTTCTCGCCGTAAAAACCATCCTTGAACTTCAACGAACATTTTAAAAAAAGATTTGGCCAAATTGGTCCAGGCGTTGTTGAGTTATGCGCTTACCAACACATTTTGCGATTCATTTTTATATTATAGATATATATCAATCAAACTAGCTATGATAATATAAATTTCGTCACTATAACTTTGATCAACCTTAATCGTCTAATGCTCGACTCTCTCCGACACAACATTATCAAAATCACATTAAGATGTCCAAAACATTAAGGTACTCGTTTTAACTGGTATCTTGACTCAAGGGTCGACAAACATAGAGACAAGAATAATATAGAGCGTGCAATACAGCTTTTAAATAGAACTAGAACAAACAAAAACAAACAAACACGATCACGACTATTTTCCCCATGATGGACATCCTAAGATACATACTCAGTGAGTAGATCTTTGAGGATACCAAGTAGGGGGTAGTCAGAGGCACGTCCAAATATAACATTTGATACATGCCCGCGTTTTGCAAGTAGTAAGCATTCCACGTGACAGGTTGCAAGCCCATCGCTAGAGACGTAGCTAAATATTACTCCCAACTGGTGATCAATGACAGTGTATTAGTTGCAGCAGGCTCAGCGTCCTACTACTATTATAAACGCGAAAGTTTGTGATGATGGATGTTTGTTACTCTTTCACGCAAAAACTACTGAACGGATTTTGATGAAACTTTATAGTAATATAGTTTATACATCAGAATAACACATAGACTACTTTTTATCCGGATGACCGGTTTTATAAATAGTAAAAAAAAATTTTTTTTTAAAAAAGTAACTCAGGAAAGCTTAATAACCAAAGTTCCTTCGACCTAATCGTTGTATTTAGTATGAAAATTTGGGACGTTTTTTGTTTCTCTTTTACAACAGTCAAAACAGGGTGATAGAAATAGTTTTCTGGCGCAGGACATATGGATGGAGGACCATCTGTGGTAAAAATCGGAGTAGGCATTCCGCCTAATGTTGATAATGATGAAGCTTGTTTATCACCCGCCTCTAAAACAGTAACGCTCTATGTAGTATGAGCGAGCTGTTCTGTTGCCTCCGAGGTATTGTAGGTACTACTAATAACTCAATCTTTACTAAATTATATAGAGGGCCATGGCTATCATTACGGCGCATTCGATTTGAAACAGTGCGATGTGAGTCACGAACGCAGTAATTGGGCATTTCAAATAAGGTAAAGTTAAAATTCAAAATGTTCAATTTATATATATTTTTAATAAAACCTATGTACTATTGCCATTGTACTCAATTGCTATTTGACGTTGCAAGCGAAGAAAACTCCAAATGTTCAGGAATACTTTATTTGTTCAATATTAAGATTGCCACGATCGTTAGTGGATAATCGGACGTTTCAAATAAGGAAATGATCTGAAATACGGATTTTTCATAAAGTTCCGTTTTTAATATTTTACTAATAATAAGATCAGTTGCCTCAATTATTTATTTTGCCAAAATTGATATTCTTGGTTATGATAATAATGAAATAAACATCCGACATACCCATACCTAGTCTTGACCCCACACTAGGATTCCCTGTATCTTGAGTATCAGGAATTACGACCGTGGTAAAACAACATACAGACCCGAAACGAATATCTGCAGAACATGCAAACATTTGTCCCGATGCGGAAATCGAACGCATTTAAAATTACTTTCACAAACAAAATCATTGAATTTTATTACATCACTCCAAATTCATAAAAAATATTATAAAAGCATCATGAAAGATACATATGAATTGGCTATACGCAATCTTATCATCTTTTATTGGGAATTTCATATTTGCATTAAAACGACATAATATTTTCCAACATGTTACGATTATACTCATATAATTTGACAGTTAGATTATTTTTCCAGTACCTAGTGTTGACCTAGTGCGCAGGCCCGACTTCCGATCCTAAGGTACTGGGTTCGGAACTGTCATGCACCAATGGATTTCCCCCTTGAATTTAAGTGCGGAACACGTGTTCAAAACGGAAAAGACCATGCGGAAACTGGCATGCCAAAAATTTTAAGGCATCAGTTAGTGTTCCAATAAACGGCGATGGCTTAATATTTGGACGTGCCTCTTACCACCCCCTACTTGGTATCCTCAAAGTTCTACTGAGTGTCTCCATGATATAGTCGTGACCGTTTTTGTATAACATAACCTTAAATACAATATCTTTGTTATGTAATTTTTGAGGATACATGGACAACATAATGTAGGAATGGACGCCTACCGGTTGATAAAAATAGGCTTTACTAAACTGCTAAAATCATTACCCTACTTTTACAATTCTCGGTTAAATGTTTATGAGAAAAGATTTTAAAGTTCGTTAAGGGCCACACTCGTAGCTTTCAATCAACACAAGGAGCGGACACTTAAGGCTCGTCTTAAGTTAACTCGCGCCTACCAATTTGCGCGCAAATCGTGCGTGCTATATTACACATATTCGTCACTTTGTAATAACAATATACCTGTTTCGTTCGTTGTTTTGTTGGCTACACGCCCATGCCATTATTGTGAGAGGAAAGCTCGAGATTATCGACAGTGGTGAGCCCGATGTTTTTATCGATAGAATTATATTCTTGTCCCGCCTCTATTGGTCAATGTGGCTTTGTTTTGATGCTCGCTTCTAGTTTTATAGTGCTATCGATACGCTGATCGAGTGTTTTGTATCGATTGTTGGTTTACTCTATATTATCATCGATTCGTTGCCCGCTCTATTTGTGGTTATAAAGATGTTTTGATTTCTTGGTGTAGCCGCTTATAGTTGCGGTTTTAGTAACAAGATCGCTATTGATATTGATATAAACTGCTAGTTTCAATACAGGTTATTTTTTTATTTATTTATGAAAGTTTTGTAGAGAGGCCCTAACCTGCAGGACTGATGACATCTTCGCGGAAAGTCGGTGGAGGTAATATCGTCCGTCACAGCACTCTTTGGGGTATTCTTAACGTCCAGGTAAAACAAATTCTTATTTTAAATTTTATCGATAACTATCACCGACATCGATGTTACCAAGAACATCTCTACCGATTCCGGGATCCCATGCAGCGTCTTTATCACTCGCCATGGGACGGAACATACCACAAAGCATATATCAAGCATATTCATACGTCGGGTATTGAGATTACTGTTTTTTTTAAATGAAATAGAACTGTTACTTTGAGTTTTATATCTCGAAAAAGAAATGGTTTTTTGACAGCAAGAAGTTAGATATAACAAATATATATAATAATTTCTGTAGATTTAGGAGAACGCGGCTACATTGCCTAATATAGTCAGATACCAAAATGTTTTTTTTTTAAGTTTACCTAGTATTATTCCTTATCACGTAAGCGCTACATTTTCCGCAATGCATGTACCTAAGTCGCTAAGGTACCAAAGTAGGCACGATGTTAACAACACAACGGTTTTAATTCGACTTTATAATCAAGAAATCTATTTTACTGTCACGGGCAGAAACTTACCCTTTCGGTATCGTATAAAATATATACTGGGACAACCTTTATAATGACCTAATGTTTCAAAAAAAGTTTCATAGAAGTGCATTATTAATTAATAATTATAATTAATTAATTATGCTGGAGAAGTTCACACAGCATCATCTAGCCCTAAAGTAAGCACATACAAACATTTGTCCCGCGGCGGGATTCGAACCCACAACCTTCTGCGTTTCAGGCGGGCCTTCGCCCAGTGCGCCACAGAGGTCGTTTGCCTATTTGCTTCGATTCCTCGGAGCAAATAGGCAAATATTGACTCTCGGGCAAGTTTGTGCGACGCATCGGTGCAGCTTAGTACTGCGTGTGTCAATATTGACGCGATCGTGCGCGAGCGCAGTCAGGGCTGACACTTTCAACTAAATTGTTTAATCATGCTTATAATTAATAAATAAATAATGCTGGACATTTTAAACACAACATCATCTAGCCCTAAAGTAAGCAGAGCTTGTGTTATGAGACCTACATGACTGATGTACTACTTTTTTTTTGTAAATACATAGATATTATACATAGAAAACACTCAGACCCGAGATAGATCATACAAACATTTGTCCAGCGGCGGGAATCGAACCCGCAACTTCTGCGTCTCAGGCGGGCCTTCGCCCACTACGCCACAGAGGTCGTAAAAATATTTCAGTAGAAAGAAGTGTCCGTTTCAATTCGAAAGTCAATTCGTTGTCACCATAATCTTCACGTTCAGATACTCCCCTTCAAAGTTCTACATAACCCAGTGTCTCCTTATCATCGTGAACTCTTGGCTTGTCTTGTGATTATATTTATTTGTGGACAATGAACAATGAAGCCGTAGGCCGTAGTTCGATTGTATTTTTTCACATTATTTGTAGGCTTGCAGGTACTCGGCTCACTTCTGCAATACCAGGGGCATTTCTGATGCTTTGACTGCTCTAGAGACTGTTTAAAAAGTCTCTTGTCTTTCACCGTCAATAATACTATCTTAATCTCATGCTTAGGAGAGTTTATCACAGCGATGCTAGCATTGCTGCGTTACTTAGGGAGCTTCACTACTTCTGAAACCATGCTTGCAAGATAAAGACTTTTGTGAAGTTACTACCCTAGGGAGCTTCACTACTACTGAACCCATGCTTGCAAGATTTGTGAAACATTAAATGTTCCGAAAATGCTTCTGATTGATATCCGTAATCCACTTTCATCCGATAGGTAAAATTAAATGTACGGGAAATCACAGTAGGATTCTTTGTTATTTCAATAAAGGTGTTCAAACCTCTGCTGTCCTCAATCAAAAGAAAAGAAATATCAAAGGATGAACATATCTAGAAAAGCAAGCAGTACATTGCTGTTACAACTTGACAGCCCTATTGGGAACTGTGTGACTAGGAGCATTTCTAGAGCAAACTCCATGATGAGGGACTATCTTAAAATATGCTGCTGACTCAAGATCGATCTCATTTGAGGCTTTGAAGATTGTGAACCTATTATGTGAAAGGGTATGCCCAGATTCAAAAACAATGTTATTAAGAGGCCTTTGGCAAAAAAACGAAGAAAACGATTTCGTTTTTTATAGTTCTTAGGTATGTAATTATTAACTTTATAAAAATATGCCTAGGCTTTGTAGGGATAGGTTTTTGACATTATTTTTTTCCTTAAATGGCAAACGAACAGACACGTAAACAGATACAAGTAGAATATTATGATAGAGATGTGGCCATTGCTGGCTAATAGAGATGTTTATATTATTTGCGTCTCAAAAGTTTAAAATATTTTTGGTATAAAACTATGTTGAATAAAGGGCATGTTATATACACAAAGCTGCAGAAGATATCATGTTTGTATGTCATTTTGTGAGTTGACATTAATTTGGGAGCTTCTATCACTCTATTTACGTAGGTGCATAAAGTTTGTGTTCTAAATTAATATTTGTTCTTGTTTCGTGTCTGTTTGTTGATCATTTTCCCTTTAAATAACGAAGCCCATATTTAGACTAAGTCTTTAGAAAAAAATAACAAAACGAGTATAATATAATTTAATTAAATAAAATACCTCTAGACTGCGATCTGTAGAATTTTTGTATTAAATAAAAATAGAAATAATATATAAATAATACCTAAGCCTGCACTAAAATGTAAAAAAACGAGTTGTATAAGTGTATTCAAACTAGATAAAAAAATACCGTTTTAGACTGCGACCTGTAGTAACAGGCTACCCTTTTATCCAGGTACCACGGGTAAAGCTGAGGGCTTAAGCTTGAGTTCTTATGATATAAAATGACTGCGTCACTCACTCACTGATGGATAATAAACAACGCACAGCCTATGTGCATGAAATTTAAAGGTAATGTTGATGTTAATGATAATATATACGAGATGGCCGTGTTGGCCTAGTGAGTGATACCCCGACTTCTGATCTGGAGGTCGTGGGTTCGAACCCGGTCGTGCACCAATGGATTTTTCCACTCGAAAAATTTATGTGCGCATGAACACGTGCTCAAAACGGTGAAGGAAAACATCGTGAGGAAACCGGCATGCCTTAGAACCAAAAATTCGAAGGCATGTGCCAATAGTTAGTGTTCCAATAAGCGGCGATGGGCTTACAACCTGTCATGTGGAATGCTTACTACTTGCAAAACGCGGGCATGTACCAAATGTAATGTTTAGACATGCCTCTGACTACCCCCTACTTGGTATCCTCAAATATCTATCTACTCACTGAGTATGTATCTGAGGATGTCCAGCATGGGGAAGACAGTGAGCGTGTGTATACACGAGACAAGGGGTGACAAAAGGATTTCTCAAAATTCAACCTCTAGACTTAAAGGGTGCGGACGAAGTCGCGAGCTTCCCACTAGTATTAATAGACTCGAACCCAAGCCGCTAGGTATTCGTATCCAAAATTACATCGCACGACTTTACTATTTGACCAAAACGTCATGAAAACTAATATTGACGGTACCAAAATCCAAAATACCAATAAGCTACTGTAACTAATGGTCAATATTAGCTGAAGTTAAAACACTTTCCAAGAAACAGTTTTAGAGTTACCATGAGATATACTGGGCAAACTAGTCTGAGGATAAAGTTAAAAAAACTAGCCTATTTTGAACCTTAACATGTCGTTAAGATGAAAAAATGTGGTGAAGTGTGAAGGCTGTACTAATTGAAGTGTGGGTGGAGATATGGCTTAGGAAATTTCAATAACAAAATATTAGTAAATTTAGAGAAAAGAGCAGCAATTACGTTTTAATACTAAAACGACGTAGGTACTGAACATTTAAATTTAATTCAATTTTCCAAACATAATAATACTAATAAATTCCAAATACTAGGATTCGCTTTGTGGGTATCAGGAATATTTTTTGTAGGAATTATTGAAAACAATCTGATGTAGAGAGCCTTATTCGAACTTGTCATAACTCAATGTATTTACTCAGTCTTAAGTATAACTTTTACTTGATAAACCGATTTCAAATATCCCAAAAAATACGTATTTCTTAGACGTAAATGCTTCCTCAATAATTTTAACGTCACTCAAGATTATCCTCAAGTACTTACCTACTCAAGAATAAGCATAATAAACATATACACAAAAACCTGAAAATAATACCTGTCAAATTTTGACCCGTATTCTAATATTCCTTTCAAAGTCTATAATTTTTACAAATCCTTACTTATCCTCGGTATTTACTCTGTCAAGTAGTCATATTGTGTTCATAAGACCTTTCTTTGTGACAATGTGACAGTATTCAGACTCTTGAATATGGCTATTGGCCACTTGTTCAAATAATCTTTTATATTGCGGGTATTTAAGCTTTGTATCTCAAGTCATTGTAAGCATTGAACATCATTTGTAAGACATTATCTGTGTAAAAATACAAATAATTGCATCTTTTAGTGCACGCCGAGCCGATTAGATTTTTTTGTGAATAAAATATTTAATCATAGAAATACTATTGAAGTGAAGATAAAACAAATCATACAAAGAACTGACCATTTTTATATTTCTAAAATAGAGCGATAAAAAGTATTTTACCTATTCAGTTTGAGAATTCAATGATATAGATAAATCTTTAGAAGATTATATAGTAATGTTTTGTACATTTTACTAACACAGACCATCCTATATATATATTACAGGACATTATGGGGCAGTTCAAGCCGCAATCAGAATTAGCCACAATAAAAGCTTGCTCGTTATCCCAAGCCGAGGGCAAAACATTAATTACCATTTATTTATGAGTTAATATATTAAGCCGTAAAACATACACTCGAACCGCATAAACAGTATTTACAACTGACATGCGTGCGATTTCTTTAATTGCAATTTTTCAATAGGTAATTGAAAACGGAAACATATTTTATTCGATAGAAAATATCAATAACAGCAGTATTTCTTTAAATCATCGCTTAGAAAACGTTTTTAAGTTTGACTAAGCGTCAGCGATACGAATTAGTTTTATGTCTTTGCAGCTGACAATATCATAGGTATTTTTTAATTCTTTATCAAATATTTTTAAAAATACCTACTTAATGCAAATATTTGTCTAGAGATCTGGGTGTTTCCTATGTATGTAATATATCATTCTTGTAGTTCGGTAAGGTGTGTGAATATGTCCAATATTAAAAAAAACTCTTAAATAAATGATGTAACAAAAGCACAAACAAAATGTAAAAAATGTCTTCTTCAATTCAAAATATCTAAAACCGGCAACTTTACAGCAAACAACTTACTGGCTGCAGGGTGATAATGTCAGTTTGCCGAACGAGTTAGCGATGGTGTGCGAGCTACCGTCCACCATATACCGTCGCAGGTATATGGTGGTATTAATAATGGCCCATAGCTGTTAAGAAAGCATCTATATGTGAGCCAAAGTTCTACAAAAAACTCGTAGCTACGAAAGCAGACAGGAAAAGTTTAGAACGTTTTTGAGAAACGCATAACGTGAGCTTGATTTGGCTGGTCTGTCATTGCTTCAGACATTATACTTAATCTGATACCTTTAACTCTTAATGATAAGAACTGAGTAGATTGTAAGTACTAAGTAAGTTATCTGAGTAAAACAAGAACTACACAAAGAGCGCAAACAACTGATATTCACGATTCATTTCACTGATTTAGAGCCTCCTAAAGAGAATGGGGAGATGAAATGGAAAGACCTCGAAATACGTATTCTCAAATAATCAATAGCAGAAAGCCCAGAATAATACAAGAGCAAACGCAGTCAACTTATCTTATAAGAGCTTCATGAGGGTAAATGAAGAATGTAAGTGAATCTAGATCAAGGCTGAAAATACGTTCCCGTCCCATACCTAGGTGTCAGAAACTAGATAACCCTCCTCGCCTCTACAATCACGCAAGCACATCTTATAGTACTAAATCTAGATAACTTTTCAAAGTCTTGTTCTCTAATAAGTGTAAACCAGTTTCGGTAAGAATTCTAGTGGGCGTCCAACTATGGTTGGGCGCCATTGTGACATAGAATATGGATTAGCGTAAAATAGATAAAATATCTTCATTTTGTGTTAATTTTTCGTGTACGAATGGTCTAGCTGGGTGTGTGGATTATATCTTAATATTTCATTACGATATCGATCTTGATTAAATACATGTTTTTGAATATGTTTCATACAGAGTTTATTGAATAAATTATTATCAAAATTGTTTAGAAATTATCGTTATTTTGTAATGTGACAACATTTTTGGATACTTCTTTTCTTCTTAACAGCACCTGTTTATATCCCATATCAAAACGTCAACCTGACGCTAAGCAATCACACTTGTTACTAATATTTACCCCAAGATTCGTCTGTCACTCATACTAAGGGTCTGAAGCTTACATCCTGTCTGTCCGTCTGTATGATAAGATAATACTTAAACATGCACTTGATTGTTTAATACGAGGGCTATGTGGTTTCCGCTGTAACTTGAGATAGCTTAAATCTGTGTACTAACTAAGAAATTGCCTTTAATTTGATGTGGAAACATGCTGTTTATTCGTTTTTCTACGGATGTCCAGCAAAGTTAAATTGCTTCTTGAAGTACGAAAGGGCTCAATTGTAAAAGCCACTGTCACCCGTTAAGTGTTGCCCAAGCTTGGCTTTGCAACCATATTGATCAGCTCTAAATTCAAGCTATCAATGCTATAACATGGGCAATGCAAGCAAAAACGCAAAAATGTCGTTCTATAAATCTTAAGTTGCAAGTTACCAAACTAGCAAAGTATCACTTACACGGGATTTGTCACGTTTTGCGTAAACACACCCTATTGAGTAACAGCTTGCATGGCTATTTCAATACTTAGAATGTGTAAGGTAGGGTTGCCACCTTGTCAGACTTACAAAGTCCAAAAAGTCAATGTCCAAAATTGCTCGGAACTCAATTGTTGTCATTTATCGCTTTTCTATTAGCTAAAAAATAAAATCAGGCACATTAGATACCTAAATCTAACAGGTCCTAAATAGGTTCGTATGAGCTTAGTAGCCAGCTGGTGTCGGGGTTAATAGTTTTCCCGAAAGCTTTAAACATAGAGGTAATAGCCGGATGTCTAACAACCCTACACACCGCCATTTATAAATTACCTATAATACGCCTAAACGGGCCACGTGTGGACCCTTCGCAGAACCACTAAATGTGCCGAAAATCATTAAACTTACCTGACAAAAGATTGTTTTGTGTTGTAAGGAACTAGTTTCACAGATATATTCACACAAAAAAGTGTATTTTGATGTCTAAATAGACACGTCAGCGCGCTCAGGTAGTTGGTTGAGGTGTAGGGTAACCGGCACAGTTCTGGGCTTCGGTGAAAGAATTGTCATTAATTTTAACGGTCGGCCCGTCCGTCGGTGATTTGTACGGGATAAAGAAATTTATTTTTTTAATAACTTGATAGCTGATTATTCGGAATTTTATCAAGATTTGTAGTATAAACTTTTTGTGGTGTGGATGTTTTTTTTATTGGAAACGTTTTTTTACATTATCGATATGACTTGATATTGGATTTCAATTCGTATCCAATCGATTAAAGGTTAGAATTTTTTAGTAGTTAGAACCACCGAATCAAAAATGTACGTTTTTCGAAGGACGTGGACAAAATCTTTGGACGAAACGATACGATACAAGGCAATGGAAAAAAGAGGATTGAGCTCAACATAAAGTTTCACCGAAAAAATTTAGCGTCCACCGAATTTTATTACGTCGAAATCTTCAGAATTACATTCTAATGGTATTCAACAATAGGGAATTTATTTTACCTGGCCGTCTCTCCCAAAGACTATTGTTCCGATGAGTTGTTTTTTTCGAGTCCTTCTTGTTAGCAAGTCTTCGAATAGATCTTTGCAGGACAATAGGGTTACATATTTATAAGTGGGTAGGTAGGCGGAGGTACAGGTGTTTGTCTGGAACGGTTTTTCGACATCGTATCATGCCATCGATTTTGTAAGTGATCACTTTATTTAGAGATGATTTTGATATACCATCTTAGTTGTTTTATAGCAACTAGAGATCTTTAGATCTACGCTTTAGTCTAATCCTTAATCGCATAACATTTCATCAAATAATCTTAGGTATGTTTTAATGTAATGTAATATGTATTTATATGGAAATATTTACGGAAAGGAACATCTACTTAAAAGTTCTAAAGGTCTAAACAATCACCTAAATCAATTTAGAATCTTAGTTAAATTTGATAGAATAAAGCTGGTGTAAAAAGTACGTACAATAATTCTGAATCATATCTTCTATAGCTATAGAAAATTATATTCTAATGGACATATTTTTAGAATTTCAATAATTTTATCAGTAACTTGTAGGTAATTGGTACTTCATCTTGCTTAGAAAGCTTATACAAGCTTATTCAATCTGGAGATTACAGATTACCGGCGCGGCCTAAATTTTTTGTTGAACCTCACGCTTCCAAACCGGACAACGAAATAGTGCGAGTATAACAAATAACTTTTTTAACTTTAAACCAACTTTACAGCACGATTGACGAATCTGAACCCTAAATATCAAGTGATAAAGTCATTTTCTATTGAAGGCTCTACACCAATTAGTTCTACCCCGAAAAGATGGCTCTTGCGTCTCTTATTTTCAAAGTTTTTTTGTTTGGGAATTTTTATTTAGAGAAGGCCGGGATTCGATATGCTTCTGTGTGTTTATTACGATGCTGACTGTACAAATATTTTGTGTTCGTATTTTCTGGTCGTGTCACGGTCTCGGGAACGTCAATTGACTGTACCACGTGAAAAAAAGTATTTGATTTCTTCATGATCGATCTTATTGTTATAGAATAATAATACCCAATAAGGTATTACGTACCCTAGTAATCTTATCATGATAATGAAACAACAGAAAACACGTTAATCTTTTTACTATCTTTATGTACAAACACGGAAGAGATTTTTTTTTGTCTCTTTTGTACGGAACTTTTGTGAAAGTGTCACTGGCAACATTTATGTTTGTTTAAACTGTGTTAATTTTGACACATCTGTAAGTAAATAAAAACGCTCACTCGATAATTAGATGGGAATATTATTAAAAAGTTTACGACCAATTCACTGTCCATTCAAATAAATCTGACTTCCTCATTATCAGCTTTAAAGTCTATTAGTCAACCATAAATTCAAATACCAGCCTATTCACTGGGTATTTCAGTTTCTGTGAATAAATGGTTTCACAGAGACCTTGGGTGAAATGTTGACAAAAAAATAGATGACTACCGGTTATAATCTACATATGTTTTTTAATCCGATTGCATCCTATTTTTTTGAATCTCTAATTTATACTTTACTTTGAAAAACTTACAGGGCACATCGAAAAATAAAGATAGGTAAATTATAATTCTAATAAACATAAACGTTGTAACAATAAAATCAAAACGTTTAAATAACGTTAAAGTTATTCCTTGAATATTCCGTTCAAAAATGTAGGTGACGAAAAAACTTATTATTGCCGTGAAAAAACGTAATCTATTGTATAAACAGAACATAACATCGTCCTACAGTCGGCTAAGAATATTAAGGAAGGCACAGCTTCATATCCCCCAACGAATGTCTTCATCTAAGGGCGTGACCGCTGTTGACCCCGCCGACTAGTTCTGAGATAGCTCGGCCAAATAACTAAACGACTTAACGATATCGGTGAAATTACATTATTTTTGTTCTTTTATGCAATGCATAAAAGAATGAAGTTATTGGAGTACCTTTTTACAGAAGAATGTCTAATTACTTCGTTTAAGGTTTTAATTATAACGAATTCTCGATTATAAAAATGATTCTTCCAGACTTTATGGAAGAAATAACTTCTTTACTAAGAGATTATCTAATGTTTTCTTGCTAATTTTTTTACGTGCAAAACTGTTGCACGTTAAAATAGATTAGAGGCGTAGTACGGTGCAAGTAGGTACTTACTGATGCATATTTGAAAGGAATAATTTTGATACATTTTTGTAATTATATATCTATAGATAGATTAACTCTTTTTGTCATTCAACTAGTAAGCAAAGCTTGTGTTATGGGAACTACATGACTGATAATGATACTACTTTAATACATATTTTTTATAAATACGTACATATGACACATAGAAAACACCCAAATCCTAGACAAATATTTGCAGATCATACAAACATTTGTCCTGCGGTAAGAATCCAACCAGCAACCTTCTGCGTCACAGAGGTAGTCAAACACACATTAAAATACAAACACAGAAATTCATAAACATATAAGGTACTTACAATGAACTGTCTTATCGCTAAAAGCAATCTCTTCCAGAAAACCTAACTACTACCTACTTAGCTTAAGTTATTTTATAGCTAAAACGCGAACTAATAAAAACGTTAGACGCAGTGGCGGTTCGACCACTTCATTTTATTATCAACATCTGAAATAAATTTAATGTTCGTATTGGATGCAATATTCATATTTTATTGAACTGTGAGCGTAAATATTTTTAGCAAAGTGTACCTTCGTTGTTTTTAAACTAAAACAGTTGGTTATTTGTGTTGTTTAAAATCACTCTGCTGTTTTATTTGATTGAATATAACGAATACAGTAAATAGAAAATTTTGTTTTTACCTGAAAATAAAACTATTGAAGTAAATATATTTTCAGATTTTTCTTAAATAAAATTGCAACCTCTAGCATAATTATATTGTTTCTTTTTGTTCAAATAAGTAGTAGTTATATGAGTTAGGACTAAAAACAGCATACTATAATCAAATTAAAAAGTATGAAACATTGGGAAATGTTAATAAATGATTCTCGAAATAGAAAAGTGACGTATGTGCAAATTAAGAAAGAAGATTTTATCATCGTCAATTTTAGTGTAAGGGAGAACTCAAGACTTTTAAATAACTTTTCTGAAGAAATCGTTTCTTAAAACAATAAGTTCGGAGACATGTTACCGCGCATGAACTGAACCTTGAAACATGAATAACTTGGTGAATCAAAGTCACCAAGAAATAACCAACTAAGTGGAGGATAGATACTCGTATATTATTTCTCTTAAAACTTATGGTTGAGAAACTTTCTAGCCTAGAACTTTCATTCGATGATACTTAAAAAACAAATAGTCGAGGGTCAAGTTCGTCAGTTCAACGACTTTATACTTCCTCCACGGTCACGTCCCAAATGATATAAATCACAAAACATATCCGCGCCTAATAATTGGTTAGAGATTTCAACAGCCGAAGTTTTGAAAAACCGCGAGCAACGCCGACGGCTGATCTGGCAATAATCTTTCGAATATTGACACAGAGAATAGAAGAACAGCTTAGATCTTTATGCTAGGCTGTCATAACGGCCAGTCCATGTCCATTTAGTTGCTCGCGAATTTACTCATTTATAACGTCGTATTTGTTCTGTAGATTTAGAAATCGCTCTTTCATTCAAATTTTACTCAACTGTTTGTTTTTTGAATTTTCTATGCTTGCTGCATTTAATCGGCCTTTAATTAGGCTAACATATCGAGAAACCATTTGACATATTGAATAAACAACCAAAAACAACAAATTTGTACAAATACTAAAATCGGTATGTAATCATGACACCATCGTGCTGGTGCCTGAAAATGGTATATACCATAATTGAGGCTGATGTAATTATCTTCTGACAATTTTACAATCATCAAAATTACTCACATTCCAAAGCCTATGGTAACTATTTACAGAGAAAATATATGTTTTCCAAGCCTTTCGAATTGATTTTAAAAAGTGTTCTAATTTTTTTGAGTTATGAGTGGTCTAGCCATTCCCTTTCTTAGCTGCGCTAGAGACGTATAGTTTCGATAATTGCTTAATCGAGTCGATAGATCTATCGAGTGAACGACCGCGGGAATCGATAGTGATTGGTTGATGCTGATTGCCGGGTGATTTCGGTACGATACGTTGAGTGGGGTGATTTGAGAGTCTGATATCATGAATTGAGTGCAGGTTTGTATTCATGTTTTGGAGTAATTATCACTGACCGGTGGATGTATACTGCAGATATTATTAAATATATGTTTCACTTTCAGTGTGCTAACCTTAACCTACTGGAAGCTGTAGAAATACATGGGCAATTGAGCATGCTGGCTCTATCCTCTCCCAGACGAGAAATAGAGCTTCTGTGAAAGGGCTTGTCCGGGGAAGTGCTACCAACATGCCTATTTCTGCCGCCAAGCAAAAATGTTATACCTCTGGTATTGCAAGCTTCCATAGGCTATGATAACCGCTTACCACTAGGTGGGGCGTAAGTTTGTTTGCCTTTTTAGTAGTATACAAAAAAATAGTCTGACGCTGACTCAATCCATTGACTTCAACATCTTGCGATGCCAACAGTCTATGTTGATGGAAAAGGCCAGCAGCCTTAAGAACAATACAACCCGAACCGAATCTTGGCAGAAGATAAAATTATATCAGGAATACTCTGCTTGGAGTTGACCATTGCAATATCGTATAAAAGCACGCCCAGGAAATATGTTTGAGTTGTTTTTCATACTTTTGAATGGCGTCTCTTTTTTTTATCGAGTGTAACTCTGAAGAAGGCTTTATTCCTGAATTAAAGGGGCTTTTAAAGAGAATGACGTGTTAAATTGACAAATGACTTTCTTTGCGATAAGCGTAACCCCTGACCGTTAAAAGATAAACCGTGCTGATAAGTCTACTTGTGGCTGGTGTCCATATCATTTGTGGTAAAACATCTTAATTATTTTTACCTCTGCTCACGGCTTCGTCCGCGTGAGTTTTTGCGTGAAAGAGTAACAAACATACATTCATCCTCACAACGTTCGTGTTTATAATAGATATAGGATATAATAGAATGCAAAGTGTACTGACTAAAGATGACATGAGCGATACCTACATTCTTTGTATCAACAATTCATTAATTATTAAGATCTCAAAAATAATATCTTTATGTCAAAGTTTAGATATTTGATTAGTTTTGCTTATAATCTCCGTAAAGTGATTTAGATGATATTGGGAACACATATATGCAGTTCGTGACCTAGAATAAGACCAGGTACCTCGCAGGCGAAGCCGTAGGCAAAGCTAAGTCTTATTATAAACGTATCTACCTAGTTACTGCATGCCCAGAAAATGTATAAAGCAATAGGTATTAAGATTTACTTGGTAAAAGTACTATTTAGTATTATGTGAATAATTCTTCTCAGAGACGACCTCTGTGGCGCAGTGGACGGAAGGCCTGTCTGAGTTAAGGTAAGGTCGAGTCTAAGTAATTTCAATATTAAAAAAAATATATAAAATTAGTATATCAGTCATTTAGGTACTTAGTTGTTTTTGGATGCTGTTGTTTATTAATCCCTTTGCTAGTTGTTTTATCCAATAGATGAAAATTATTGATATCTCTCGTCAATAATAATTGTTACCTACCCACAATCCCTATTTATCGATGTGGTCGTGATCATGATGTTAGGTCGAAAGTAGAACCTTTCTATTCGAGGTCCAGTCGTGCCCTGTTTGGGCCTGTTCTGGCATTTCCAATATTTCCAATGCTATTTTTTTTAATTATTTTTGTCATCCTATTACGTATTAACAACTTTTAGGATGTAAAATTACTAAAATTATTAGGATAATAGGAATAAAGGTAATTTTTTCTAGTGTTATAACGGTACTTTAACTTTAAAGTAGAATAAGATAAGTTTAACTACCTACGTAGGTAGGTACGTACATTTTTTGTTTTTGTTCAAAGTTGAATCCGGGTAAACTTAGATTAGCTCGTCTTGAAAAAAAAACAATGGTAAGTGTAACTCATTGTACCGATTAATCACTTTTAAACATAAGCATACCTACCTAGGTTTAACCGCTTTCACACTTTGGGTTCTCCATTGAATAGATACACCTTTTTGTTAGGTACATGAATATTGTTTAATGTACACGAATGTATAGTAACATTTAATACTGCTTTGAAAGAGATTACCTAACTGAGTAAAATCACGACCCAATGGCTCCCAGGCATAAACCTGAAAGAGATCGTCCGTGAAACCCGCAAATTATGGACTCCATGCTTGCTTAAATGCAAAATTGTGTGCTTTAATGTACTCATTTTATAATAAAATCATTATTAGAAATTCAGACTAGGTACCTACCTACCTTCTTTAGTCCGTTTTTATTTTTTATTAAAAACGGACTTAGTAATTTTAAGCAGACCGCGCTAAGAAACACTATTGGAAAACAAACTTTATACCAAGTCACAAATGATATTGCTAGGTAATTAAAATGATTTCAAATGTAAGGTAAATACCTACCTGTCTTACTTTTAGGGTTCCGTAGTCAACAAGCCATGTCCGTCCGTCTGTCCGTCCGCGGCTTTGCTCAGACTCTTATTTATTACCTACTACAAATATTTATTACCTATAGCAATTTGGCATAGCTATAGGTACATATTATTTACGCCAACAAAGTGGTAAGTAAAATGAGGATGTTTTTCTCATCTATCCCAGGATGTGGCAGAGGTCGTTCAAAATATTGCGAGTGTGTAAAAACCATTTTTCGATTCAAGGATCCAATTGCGAAATATTAAGCTTTCAAGTGCTATTTTTTGTTAGTTTTTTAAGTCATACTTACAAGGACCTAGTTTACCTATAAGTGTCTAAATTTGATTTTAAATAAATTACATTTTAATTTAATAAACAATATGACAAATAATTGTATTTTGTTTATTGGTTACGTACCTATATGTACCTATGTCGTATCTGTCATTTATTAAGTTATTAATTTTAATTTTATTACAATTGCAACAATGTGTTTTATAGATACAATGATTGTGAGTGTATAGGTAGGTAGGTATTGTATTTAGGTACCTAAAGACAGTTAAAAGTAAGAGCTTGAATTATTTGTAAGTAAATAGGTAATTGTGGCTTAGTTTACAGGAAAGACCATGCACAGCAATTTCAAAGTGCGCCTTTTATTCAAAAGGTTTTTAATAAAAGTAATTAATTCAACTGGGATTTTTGTCTTACAGCCCGTAAAACAATAATACCAGCTATTCCTGGTACTGACTAAAAACGTGACTGAACTGCAACACGGGCTCCCCGCAGATCGGGACATTTTCTTTGTTTTTAAACTAACAAAAACTCAGCCCCGAAGGGTATAGGCCGAAGCAGGTACAAAATTATTCTGCTTTCGGCCACATGTTCAAGTCTTCGCTTAAATCGGACTTGTCACATTGTCAAAACGACAAATTCCAAAATAAATATTGAAGGTATTCCAAAAACGTTGCGATGCATGAGCGAAATCAGTCCTTTCGACATGATTACACTACCTACCTACGAAGATAAATGTTTAATCTGTTTGTAAAGTATTAAAAATGCTCAATGAAAAGCGTCCTGAGTACTTACAGATGATATCTTCATTAGTCAGGTCATTTTGTGTCAAACTATATCGGCGAAGTATAGGCAATCCATTGGCATAATTATAAATAAGGCACATAACACATGGTCACTTGTCAATTGCCTCAAAAACTTTTTTAACACTTTACAAAAATCCGGTCGAGTCACTGCACTTGCACTGTCAAAGAGTTGTTTTGAAAAGTCAATGTTTTTATTTAAAATATACAGCGATAATCGTTATAAGTTTACGGGCATGACGAGCTAACGTCTACCACCGACGCGGTGCAAACCGATATAGCTTAGCGAGCAATAGCGGGAGGATTCGGAGCGCGCCGAAGGTAATTTCATCTCAATCTCGCCCGTCGAAACGAGACAGTAACATGACAATAAACGATTGTAAGACGTCTAGAGCGAAAGAGACAACAGTTTTCTCATTATGCACGCGTCGAGGCTGACATTTCAATCGCGCCATCCCACTCCCACGGAAAGTTATTTCCGTACAAATTATATGCGGGTGTATTTGTGCTCTGTCCTGTTCTGCCGCGGATAGTGCTAACCAGATAATGTCTTAATCGCATTTTCTGTGCTATGCTGACTGATGCACTAGCATAAACAATGATAATTCACGGATTTGCATCGTCGATAAAGTGTTTTAATCGAGTGAGCATCGACAAGTTTGTAAATATGGTGGTGGGAGGTCTTTATTATGTATTTTCCTTATAAACACGAGTTTTGCCTCCACCTGTCTCTCATTTTTTACCTTAGGTAGAAAACAATTAACTACATATTGCTACATTTTTTAATTTAATGTTTAAACTGATAGAAACGTTATTACTATATTTTATAAGTGAAAATGCTGTGTCATTGACAACGTCAATATGATGAAGGAATAAAAATGTGAGCAGGCAAAAGAACCTACCCATAGCTAGAATATTTGGAATGCTAAAGAATCGTTGGATGCAGGTTATCTAGCAGTTATCTGGTAGGTACTTCGTTAAAAGAATGCTAAAATTTTCTAAAAGCTAACGAGGATCAAGTAGAAGTTAAAGAAACGTTTTTAATAAAGTCATTACTAGAGATACCTGAATTATCTATAATAAACACATTTTGTTATTCAACAGTTAAATTTATTTTTGAGGTAAGCAAATATCCTATTATCTCTAACATAACAATAAACAGTAGATAAAAGTTAAAACTATGCAGTCAGAAAGGATTTACTTGTAAGTTTACCAAGTACTAAAGATGTGTAGATTATACACAATACAAAATTATAAAGCTGGAAATATATGAGTTGTTTCAGATATAATTTAAATAAAAATCTTAATCAGCTGATAAGTAAAGACGTCATAGTGGCGTCCTGTCAAAAATAATAAGGTCGTTTGTCTCCGGTCCATAAATTTCAAAGAAGCAGTTGAAATTTGGAAAATAGATTCATGAAAAGAAGATTGTTTAAAAATGTCTCAAATTATTAAGATTATTGTACTTACTTTTTATTTCGTTCTCTCGATAATCTCAGTCAAACATGGCATTTGAATTAAAACTAGCCATTCATTAGTTATTAACTTGGTAAGTGGTCGTGCAAAAAAAAACGTATGCTTGTGCCTAGTTACCTAGTGTTCCAATATGCAGTGATGGTCTTGCAACCTGTCAATTGGAATGCTAACTTATTGCAAAATGTCTACCTCTACCTGGTATCCTCAAACATCTACTCACTGAGTATGTATCAGAGGATGCTCATTATGAAGAATGCAGTCGTACGCGTGTTTGTTTCGTGGTTAAGTGGTTGTAGTCCCTTATGTATTTTTTTTATGTAACTAGTATTGTGTTAAAATTGAAAACTTTGTTGGTATTAAGGCTCAGTCAGCTTAATTCTTAAACAGGATGCAGTCGCAAGACAGCCACAATTTTCTCTATTTGCTCTTAAAAGCCTCGAAGCTCCAGCTTCTGTATGACTTATGGAATTTTTGTAGGTTCCCAGAAAGGTCGCACGCATTGCTTGAGTTGTCAGTTCTGTCATCGGCTAGCAAACATTTGCTCAGTGGTCACCAGCGCAAACAGACAGACGTCAAGTGTTTGCTGACCACTTCACAAATAGATAATTATTTAGTCCGTTTCGTTACGATTGCTTTAAATGATTTGAAGAAAACCTTAGCTTTCCTAGCTTTCAATACTTAGATTCAAATACAAAACATATTAAATAAAAACTTTAGTTTTTTTTTGTATTATGTATTTATGGTCTAAAAACGGATAGATAATAATAATAATAATAATATATTAATGCTGGACATTTTTCACACATCATCATCTAGCCCCAAAGTAAGCAGAGCTTGAACTACATGACTGATATACTACTTATATGTATACAATATTTTTTTTGTAAATACATTAATACTATACATGAAAACAACCAGACCCGAGACAAATATTTGCAGATCATACAAACATTTGTCCCGCGGCGGGAATTGAACCTGCAACCTTCTGCGTCTCAGGCGGACCTTCGCCTACTGCGTCGAGGAGATAACCTCTTAGTTTTCTCCTTATTTTTTTAAAGCAATTATTTCATCTCTTTTATTTGGTATACACAGCTTTGTTGCAAAATGATTATTACAATCAGTGAAATTTGTTTTTCTGCTCTTGGCATCTTAGCATGGTTCTAAATCCATAATCACAATATAGATATCTATACAATATACCCACTGTTTTATAGATCCTTTTATTATTTTGTGCCACGCCATGATTTCTTCTCATCATAATAAAAGCAAGATGCTAGGTATAATGCTGAACGAGCAAAGCATACAAAACTTACGTTGAACTCATTTAGAAAGCATAAACTTACTTCTCAGAAGATAAATAGTGAAAATAGAGTTTCAAGAAAACAGCAACATTGTTTGTCCACTTAACACTCAGCTAAGGGTAAACTGGTAGGTACTTCAAGAAGAAACAGGCTCATAAGTCATAAGGTATAACGTACTATCACCACAGAATAACTAACTGTTACTACAAAAGAATGTTCGTATTGTTGACAGCATGCGTGAAATCAAGTCACTCGCAATAGGCTCCCTATGTGCTCCCCATGAATCATTTATTAGTTGATTGAACTCGCAATGCAAGTCTTAATGCCGACTTTGAAAAAAAAAACGGAACATCTCATCAGCGCAAAGTGACAGTAACATCTTCACGGCGACATAAAACATTGTCATTTCCACACAAAACAACCCCTTAAAAACAATAAAATAAAGTCTATTTTTATTCAAAAAAATGTATTAAAACGATTCGAAGATCAAACCCGTTTTACGGATGAAATACTTCGAAAGGGACAGGGCTACAAAAAGCATCGCGGTAAAGCAACTCGAAAGCTCAAAGGACTTGAGCTGTATTTTGTTTTGTCTGAGCGAGATAACTTGATCGTCCATTGAATGTGCTGAACGACGCTAAGTTATTTCAAATTTAGAATGCCAACCTTATTTGAATGCTTTTAACATTCAACTCAGGTGGAGTGGAAACACTTGCGCCGTTTCGTTCCGGGCGTTATGTAAAAAGAACAATTTACAAGTTCGTCTGGAACAAAATGAGACGGATGATGAAAATCGCTGCGTTAGAAAGAGAAGGGGTATTCTGAACCGGAGTTCGAGTCTGTGTATTTTTTCTGAGTTATTATGCCGGTTTCGA
The DNA here is from genome assembly GCA_961405105.1 of Perizoma affinitatum. NCBI lineage: Eukaryota > Metazoa > Arthropoda > Insecta > Lepidoptera > Geometridae > Perizoma > Perizoma affinitatum. The sequence continues at coordinate 2,971,171 of OY560184.1, forward strand.
TCATTTAATTAAGACATTTTCTGCATTTATAATGAAATAACAATATGAGTCAACGTTACCGACACCTCTTAAAATTAGCAGTGTGAAGTATTTGACCTGCGCCTGAGTAATATGGGTGCGTATGAGTTCTCTTATAAAAATGTTTTTCTTGGCTGTTTGCGGTGTACGTTTGAAATATAGTTATTGAACTGTCACCTGGCTCTGAATAGTTAGGTGTAAGCGCGGTTAGTTATTTTTATGCATGGGCGGAGTTAAAATTCTCGTGTTGCATTATTTTGTAATCTATTGATGTCAGGGTGTCCTAGAATACGGCAATCCCCGTGGCAACTCTCGTTGTCCCTGAAAGCTAGAATGAAGTTATTATATTATATCGGAACCTTAATTTAGACTGACATCTTAGCATACAATTGAAAGCACGGAAGTGCTACAGTTCTAAATGTCATATCAGTCACCCATCCAAATGGTGACCAGGAGTAATGCTGCTTTCCCTAGATGATGGTCTATAAGCAAACTCAATAATAAGTAGGTATTAACTACATTAATTTACTCGACACTTTTTCCTAGCACACTCTGTAGTTATGTTTATAAAATGTATGTTTTTATTAAGCACCTGTGAATTCGCTGATCGTGATAATAACGAAATGAGAATCGTGGGATTGTTTATAAATGATTAATTCTTGTTTATGATTTAAATTTTGATACTGGCTATACGATGCAACGAGTTTAATGTCCTTCTGTATTATAGGCAAAGACGTAGGCGTGTTTTAGTGACAGATTTAGATGACAGGCGAGCTTAGATGACTGGTTCTTTAAACCTTAGAAACCTTGGTCCTTTTGTTCAAAAGGCTGCCTACATGGCAACATGGCTCGAATTTGCCATTGATCTAGCAAAATCCTGGGATCGACAAAAAATGGCATGCAATACACATCTGAAAAAGGACAAGGATAAACATACATGGTATTCCGTTATACGCTTTACGCTTGACGCGTGTAGTCTAGTAATGGAAACTTTGTATTAAAGTCGATAACATACAAAAAAACTTAAAAAATACCAATCTAATTTCTTCCAACTTAAGTATAAAAACGTCAGACATTAGACTTTTTCCCAATATTTCTCCACTCCAGCTCGACTTAATGCGCTTTGAGGTTTCCTCGACTACTCCCTTAAGTTTGGTATTGTTATTTGAACTTTTCGAGAAATTTATATGAATATGATTCGAGTTGAGGCCATGGTTAAAAAATGGAAGCAAAATATGCACAACGTGTCTTTACGGAAGCGGTTTTATTTTATAAATTTAGTTTACGCAAAAACTCCTGCCTACCTATCTGTTGCTATACCCTTTGACAGGGTTCATACGAGATAGTAGCTATCTCTATAGGCCATCTTTGTACCTACCATGTGAAAGCAAAAAATGTATTGAGTATTGAATTATACAGCAAATTGATTATCTGTACGATATATTCTTTGATATTGTACGATCTATCATACGTCAAAACCTTCAAAACTGTTTACAAAAGCGATATTCATCAAACACAGCAAAATGTAGAAGCGATGCTTCTTTGAGGAATGCTAAACTTAGAGGAGTGCTACCTCACGATCTACCGATCGTAGCTTGAGATGTCAGTTTAAATGTTTCACTCGATCGAAGAAATCTGAAAGGAGAATTCATAAGATAAGAGAGATTAATAAGAGAGAAAAAGTGAGGTTGAGTGGCGTCATATTCTAAGACAATAGAATTCGACACGGGGTTCGAGATTTACTCGACTCGCGAGTAAATCTCGATTGTCTTAGTATACGACACGGGGTGAGCTTAGTGCAGATGAGGTAATCTAACAGGCCAGAATTTGAATAAATAAAATACAAGACCATTTACGCCAAGCTTTCCTTAACCGGCCTTTAAAAATAAGTGATCACTTTTATTAAAAGATAACATAAAACTAAAAGAAAAAATAAACATTTTGATTAGAGTAAAGTGTCACGAGGAATGGAATTTATGTTAATCGTGTGGAGAAAAAAGATTAAAAAACATGGAAGAGGTAGGTAGGTACTCAGGTTTTTGGATTAAAGGTATTGAGCATCGAGATTTGGAAGTAATTTTATTTTGGAAGAGAAAGCGCATTCATATTTTTTAATTTTGATTTTTGATACCAAGAAAGGAGATGAGGTAGGTAAGTACCTACCTTCTACCTACTAAGAAGCGATATTCATAAGACACTTATATAAATAAATAATGCAGGTCATTTTTCACACAGCATCATCTAGCCCCAAAACATTTAGCTTGTATTATGGGAACTACATGATATACTACTTATATACTTTTTGTAAATACCTATATATTCATAAAATTATATATATTATACATAGAAAACACCCCGACCTTAGACAAATATTAGATCATACAAACATTTGTCCCGTAGCGGCTATCGAACCCACAACCTTCTGCGTCTCATACGGGTCGCCCACTGCGCCACAGAGGTCGTCACGCATATAATGTATGTTGGTTGTTATAATAATATAATATTAATTCAAGTTAATTTCATTTAAAACTGCAACTGGAAGAAAATCATTCTCAAAGAAATGTTTTTCACAGAGAAACGAGACGTCATCCATTATTGACTGTGTAAAGAACGTACCTTTAGTGAAGTCATACCTACTCGTACCTACGATACTGTCTGTTACAAACTATTACATAATCTACGTTCCTTACTACCACTGCATCTGTGACGATACTAGAATAAAAATGATAAATAACTTCTTAACCCGATAATGCTATGACTAATCGAAAGGTTCCCGAATATAATTAATAAAACACACTAGTGTCAGGCCCACAACAGGGTTTCTTATAAAGCCTATAAGATTTTACTTATACGTGGTACAGGTAGAGACAAAACTTTCTGGAAAAACATGAAAGAAGAAAAGTGACGTGGCCTTATACTTGATATTCTAACGGAATATAGATCTGATGATGTTAAATAACCTCTTAAACACCATTCTTAACCCTTTGCTGGGTATAGGCCTCCAATAACCGGAATTTACGTTGTGACCTTTTTTTTCAAGTAACATGTGACCCAGTAGCCACAAAAGCTAAGAGATGGTCAGCCCCGTTCTCGTGCTTATTAACGTCAAACGTGACATTATTTGACAAATTTTGTAAATGTCACTACAACCTTTGTTTATTAATACTAGGTCTTAGGTCTGACCGAATTGTGACTAATAGTTACAAAAGCCAAGTGAAGTGAAGGTCTGAACGATCGTTCGCTGTTACAAAATCGATCAAAAAGTTCGCTTGTTCGCATGCGAACATTATTGCTGTAGTATATGAAAACAACGAGTTACATCATCATTATCAATTACTTAATTTGATAATGATGATGATAATGATGAGTCGAAACTTAGTCGGTGCCTTCACTGATAGTGCGGTACGTGAAAAATCCCGTTTTTACAATACGAATAACCAAATTCACGATAGATTTTGGAATTAAAATGAATAGATTAACATAACTATTAATGTTATTATATATATCAGCCCGTATCAACCCACTGCTGGGCATAGGCCTCTCTATTCAATTTCAATTGATTTATTTATTTCATTTCTGGCATTCACGTTACGAAATATAAAACAGTTTTTTTTTTAATTGCTTTCTATATTTATGCCACTGATCCTGATCTTGTGCAAGTCTGATCCACCGGCAGACCGATCACTCTGATAAGGGCAGACCGCTTATCAGAAATTTCCAGGGTCAAACCCGCCTTCCATAAAACCCAGATCTTCAAATATCATAAAAATGCAAATCATCAGCTAAAATCATGAGCAATCTACAATAGTCAAGTGAAGATCATATATAGTACCACGATCAATGACAACAACGGATAGAACTGCACGCAAAAAGCGGCAACACGCAGTGCAAAACGCGACCCGGAGGGCGAGCGATCACTCTTGATGAAGACTCTCGAAATGAGTTGGAACTTAGTCCGATAAAATATGCATCTGAGGCAAATTTGCTCCCTACGTTGATCAATAAAACGTATATCCTAATTTCACGCAGGCACAAGAGTTTATTAGTGTTTTCACATATCAAGTGATAGGATATCAGACAAAACATCGGTTGTCAGTAAAAGAGCGAAAAAAACAACATGGCCATTTTTGCATTAGGGATGGAGGCATAACGCACAATAGTGATGTGATTGTGGACGATCGAATTGCCACACCACCCCCCTACGATCCATGCTAAAGTTAAGACTAACAGAGTTCTGAATAAACAAAAGAAAAAAAAGAAACATTATCTTAATCAGTCGAAATTCTTAAATCTAACGCGTCTGTTATAACTATATTAATTATTCATATCTATCATGGTTATGAACAAAATGTTACCTAAATTAAAAAATATATATAAAAAAATTATTCAGTTCCTCCCGTGATCATGGTACATGCAACTGTGCCGAAATATCGGGAAACATTAAAACTCCCAATTCATGGTAAACATATAGTTTTTTAGAAAAAATGTTTATTCTGATCTGGCTGCTGCGGAACTGGGGGTTCAAGCGACAACCTGACTTGAAGCTAGGGACATCATTACAACAATGAATATCTTCATCCCTATTTCACCGAGAAACACTTGAGTTGCGCATTCATTATACGGCTTAAAAACCTTTCTTTTGAAAATCAACGGGAGCCATCACTGACCATTTTTTTGTGTTTATTTCAAAGACAGCCAACTGTGTTAATAACTTTCTGTATATAAAGCCCTTCGCAGAAACGCTTGCGCGCGCGCCTGTACCCGTAAACGACATAGACATTCGTTTTCGAGAAAAAAGAGTATTTGAGAGTCCAGCTGTGCTATTTATGACCTTATCCGACCTCTTTTTCACTCTTAGCTTTAGTCTATTTTTTGTCTCTGTTCAGGTTACCCGCTGGCTCAGAAGAAATAATAGTACTGTCACACATAAGTTTCACTCTGCTCTGAGTTTCCTTTGGCCACACTAGGTCTCTCAACTGGTTGGTCACGAGGGCCTTTATATTAAAACTAATATGCTTCAACATGGTATTCGAACTTACTCAGAATAACCAAGAAAGACGAACTAAGAACTCCATACCCATCAATTTTGATAACGGATAGGCCTATCCGTTATCAAAATGGATGGGTATACGTGAAAATAATATACTTAAGTACTACATAAAAACAAAACAAAGCAACAACTTTCTATTAAAGTCACAAAAACGAGTTTATGCTAACAATACCATTTCTCCTAGTTCCACTCGGGCGGAGCCGTGCGCCGGCAGAAGCTAGTTTTAAATTAAAAAGTCAATTTGAAGTGATACAGACGCTGGTATGCTGAGAGACGTCACCTTCAGGGTTCAATATCGAACCCAAAGACGATTCAATAAAGTTTTGTTAGTGGGCGCTGGTTGAATAAAGTGACACCTGCCATGTAACGGTTTCCAATTATCGAGGATGTGTACAACAGTGGGCGTCTATCGACTTATTAAGATGATGATTTTTATTGCTCATATGTTACTGCCACCGCACGCCACCGCCACCGCGCCAGTTTGCGCGAATTAAGGGCCAAGTTACATCTCCACTCACGTGCCGTGACATTCAACGGCAATGCGAGTACCATGGTATCACAACACCCAGACCCGGAACAAATATCTTCCCGCCGATATTCATGTTCCCGCCGCATCACCTACCGAGGTAGTCCGAGGTATTGTATGAGAATACAATGAAATGTACATTCACGTACGTGCCGTGAATATTCACGTCGCAACGTCACGAAGCCGCCGCGCCGTAGAGATGTATCCTTGGCCTACCTGACTGACAATCAACGCACAGCCAAAGATACTGGACTTCGCTTCGCTAAGAAGCCCAATCCAAGGCAGACTCTTCCTCAAGAATCAATAGAGACCAGAACGGCTCCAGCGCCGAGACCGTCCCATGAAATGGTTCTATCGTCTCAAGTCCTGTAACATTGTTCTATAGTCTCAATGGTGAATGCACCGAGAAACTATTCGAACTTATTCCTGTGAGGTTTAACCATCGCACCTCGCAAAACAGTACTCATTCACATGTTTGATATGTGGCTCTCTCGTACTTCTCGCTTTACAAGATCCTTTCTTCCCCTTACATGAAAACTATGGAATGAGCTGCGTTCTGAGGTGTTTCTGCTGAACAGATTATGAACGCATCAAAAAATATAAATAGAGTCCTTCATAGCATCAGCAATGCTAAGGTATTGCAAATTCATTTAGGCGATAACGGCGTTCCATCACGTGTACCGTATTGTCTTGCTTATAACATTAAATAAGACGACAATATGGGCATACCCCTAAGGCCCTCAACCGATAATGCTACCTACTGTATGTTATCTTACTGGCGGCGAGAATTCGTGACTACCTAAAATCGTGTTTTCCTAGACATAGGGTATTCCATAATTAAGCTGTTTTTTCGTCACCAAAACCTTTTTTTCTTAAATCAAATTTTTGGATTCAATCACGTTTTTTTCTGTACAGAAAGTGTTTGATAAGGTAATACAAAAAACCAAGTACCATAAGTTTGTTAAAAAAGTAATTGCCCCATTTAACACGCAACTGGTAACAAGAGGTCTGGCTCTTTCCTCATTCAAAGCATTCCTTTGACCAGACAGCGATGAAATGCCGCCTGTGCTCTTGTCATCTTGTCGCATGCAGTTTTCAGTTTACTTACAAACTTTTAGAAAAGTCTGATGGGATAGTGCAGACATAATGATTCCAATATTAATAACTCACCACAGACCAGTAAAAGTTACTTTAACTGGTCTGTTGTAATACACAACTAGGGAACCATATTCCCAAACTTTTGTTCAAAAGCTCAAAAGCTTATTAGGGTTAAGTTGGCCTTTGCACATTTCCTATATGTCTGGTAGAGATCGCTAAGACAGTCCATTGTACAACAATGTTAAAGTTTGTACCTACTATTTATTTAAGCTGAAAAAATTGGGGTGTATTTGTAAAGTATCTTCTATCTAAAAAAACAAACACGCTCACGACTGTCTTCCCCATGGTGGACAACCTCAGATACATACTCAGTGAGTAGATCTTTGAAGATACCAAGTAGGGGCTAGTCAGAGGCAAGTCCAAACATTACATTTGGTACATGCCCGCGTTTTGTAAGTAGTAAGCATTCCACGTGACAGGTTGCAAGCCCATCGTCGTTCTATCTATCTACCTATATGTAAGTTCTTGACTGTATTTTCTGTGTATATAATAAACAATAAAAGCTACCACAAACCAGACAGTGCAGGAAGGCCCCGAGCTGATGGATGTCCGACACCTTAAAGGTTGCGGAAAGTGAATGGAAGTGGCCCAAAATCGTTCATCATGGCACTCTTTAGGAGGTGCATAATGTCCACCAGTGGACTTCTACTAGCTGTTGATGATAATGATGATACGAGGGTTGAAACTGGTAATTAAAAATTATAAACCAACACAAAACCGCGGGCGTTTTACTAGTTCCTTACTCCATATTTTCATAAGAACTATTTAAGACCATGTTCTCATTTACGATAACTTGTAAGTTAGTAAATAAGACTTGTATGTAATATCATAGTAGCACGCTGTAGAAAAGTAATGGGAATTGCAGGGTATAGTTAATTAATCTTGAGAAAATAATGCAAACATGTATTACCTATGCATGCAGACACTGCTTATAATGTCGAGCTTACCTGATGTTGAAGAAAAACATCAAAAGCCTAAATACTGAAAATTGCGAGTCAGATTCACCTCAGCCTCAGCATCTGACGTTACCATACAATCTCCGGTTTGGAGGGTGGTTCATAAATAGCTTTTATCGATACAAGTCACTAGGGGGGGCAATCGACAATAAAAAAACAAGTAACTAACGTTTTCTATATTTTTTACAAATTAACCCACAATGTTATGGTCAAAGGTATAAGTACCAGGAAAATTTTACAATTTTCAAGGCTAGCAGAGTTATTTTCTACATTGTAAATTTTGTAAAAACTGGACTTTTGTCCATGTATAGTGTAAAGTGGCATTGTTTCAACTTATTCCGAGAGTCCATAAGATTCATCGTGATTCCCGCGTCGCGTCTTTCACTGTACCTAGTAGGGCCAGCATTTCTTCTAACAAGTTTTATAGGCGTTTGTACGCGCCCTAACGTATAAAATGATATTTCTGTCGCCGCAGCGCCTATAGGAAGGGTTTTTAGAATTTAGAGAAAAGTCTTTGATTGTAGACACCACACAACTAGGAAATTTGGAGTCCTAAAATGGTCATGGTATCCGTAGACAGTCGGTCTTTTAGGTCAGTCGTTATGCTGTCTAGCAGTGGAATAAAAACATTACTCCGAAAATATTATTATTTATAATTCCTGAATATATTATTAGTAACTAATTTTATTGATAATTTATCGCGAAGAGCCTGTCGAGTTAATTATCTGTAAGTACTTGGTTTTACAAGTAGGTCTTATGGCTCAAATAAATTTTCTCAGTATTTTCCCATTTACGTTTCACAATTAAGTATATTTTATAAAAAAAATACCTCAAACATATCTACAGACACACAGGCAAAAGTTATACCCCCCTTTTTGTGTCAGAGATACTAAGGTAATTTCTTTTTTAACGATAATGCTGTATGCACCTTATTTAAATAATTCCTAATTTCTGCGCACCAGATGAGTTTAACTCGTTTACATAAAGTGAATTAATGCAATCGCTACAACCATGTTAAAATAAATTGAAGTTTAATGGAACTATTACGTAATGAAATCGCATCCGCACCTGCGGTGTATCAGATAACTGGATACTTAGAAATAATGATTAGAATATTTGCTATGTTTCGTTGTAAAAGCTTTGTGGTGTGAGTAGGTACAGCTGTATGGCTGACTGTATTCAAACTCATAGAGTATGTATTCATTGTATACAACGAGTCCTGTCCTGGGGCCTAACCATGTCTTATAGCGATTCAGTTCAGGCAAAGATGTCAAATCTTGCTTTGCAAATGACAAAGCTTTTCAATGAAGGCAAAGATGTCACTTTGCTAACCTATTACTCCTCAACTTTTCCGTCACGGTTGCTACTTTAAAACTAATAACATAAATAAATAGCTATAGGATTTTTTTTTCTGTACACGATCCTACCTCTATAATTACCTCTCTCTAGCTCAATGTTTGCTGGAAGAAAACTCTGTTCAGGGTTAAGCTCGCCTTTGTACATGTCATTTAATTCTGCCTTTTGTAAGTGTTTATTTGTGTGTACGATAAAAAATAATATAGATAAACTATTGCGACGTAAAAACAGCAAAACATCAAGTACCCACTTAAAATGGGTCCGCAACTATTCTGCATATAAATTATCCCAAGATTGTCTGGAAGAGATCGCTCTTAAGCAATAAGACCGCCCAATATAACTTAAAGTACTTTAAGTTATATTAAGCTTGACCTTAATATGACAAAGTCCCTATACAGCTGCAACTTTCGAACTATCCTTGTTACTTCGTAATTTTATATTGTTTTTTCTTTTGAATTGACGTGACTAAGTGTTCTTTGTGATCCTAAAGTATGAATAGATATGAATGTTTATTTTGTTATCTCGTGGTGTACAATAAAGCATTTTAATCATTCATTCTTTCGATTATGTTTAACTAGGAAAAGTCAAGGAAAAGTCAAGGAAAAGTTATTCGTGTTAGGTACCGATTTTTTCTTGGGTACTCTGCGTTAGATCATTGATCTGAAACAATTTGATTTGAACAACTAAACAAATGGGAAAGAAACTGACGGGTTTTTTACGATCTTTACCTACGTGGAAAAAAACCCACTACCTTCGTATCGAAAGCCAGGGTCACTCACTCGAGTGCTCAAGTAAAAGTCACATTTAAAAACATCTCTATTCTTAATAATAATAAAGTTTTCACATAAATAAATGTAATTTTCCCTAAAGGATTAAAGTAGAGATACGTGTTTGGCGAGATCAGAACGGACTCTATCTAGGTCTTGGACGATAGAGATATTTTGTTTTTTCTGCCTACCCACTTAATAGCATTCTTCACGCTGTGGAACGAGACGGCTGTGGAGTTTCTCGAGATTATTAAAACAGTGCTTTTCACAAGCATCAAAACTTGAACAAACAGTAGATTTCTTGGACACTGATTTCTATTAAAAAATGTCCGTTTGATACCATCTATTGAGAGTTCATTACACTTCATGTGGAATGAGTCCTCTTTGTTGTAAACCTGTCTGTCTATCCCAGGGATTACCTACCTATTTTATTTTATTATACTTAATATTATTGTCATGTTGTGTTACTGGTTAAAAAAAGTTAAAAAAAATACTGCCATAGTATTGACTAGTATTATAATATCTGTGGTATAGACTAAGTCTGAAATAAATAGGCACGTTTTATAAGGTATGTATTTTTTATATGTTCAAATCGTCTCTACAGTTTTCTTCGGTCTTTAATGCCACACTAGGTTGCAGCGGTCATCGGGCGGAAGTTAACCAAAACCGTTCATTTTGGGAGTTTTTGAACCGACTCTCAGTTTTTTTTCTCACTTTGGTGGATATGGAACTACCTATCTACTTACAGAGGTCTTCTCGGAAAGTTTAAGTACCTACTTTTGCTTGGGAACGCTTATTCTGTGACTGTTTGAGAGTATACGAACCTACCTACTTACAAACTTGACATAATTACCAAGCGGGTGCTACGTTTGTACCTTAGGTACCTACTTATCTACCTATGTGAGTAGGTACATAAGTGCATTCTTACTTACCGCTGAAAATATAAAACTGGTAGTTTACCTAGGTAGGTAAATTACCAGCTTGAAAGTATACCTACAGGTGATTCAGACACTATGGCACAAAATACTTATATTGGTACGATTATGGTCCAAAAGAAACAGGACTATGGGCGACCCCATGGCATACCTACCCGAATCACTTCCATCACGAAAATAAAAAATCAGATTTAAAACAATTTTAAGTGTTTGGAAATAAAATATTCATCAAGTTATTCCAACGGCTCCATCTTCCAATTGTAATTCTAGGTACCTATGTTAACTTTTCTCCTAAGAGAATGATAGAAATCAGGAAACAAAAATAGCTTAATCACCTGAAAAATCGTAGAGCATAGGTACTTACATACATAAGGTTGATTATGGCGGCAACGTTACAGATATTATACCTACCATGTTTGGGCCATGGTGTAGCCTGTATAGGAAAGTACATACTAGGTTTAATAATAGGTTTGGTAGGTGTACCTACTTAATAGGTTCTTACGTTGTTGGGTAGTCAAATCAAATCAACAGTTTTTTTTATTTCAGACAGTACCTATTTAGGTACCTACTTACATTATTGTCTGATAGTGAGGTAACAAAAATATTAAGCAAATCCTATGCTATACCTTATAACTGAAGCAAATATTAACGTTACATTACTAGCAAAATTAATATTTTTTATTTTTAAATTCTGTCATTTAATTATCATTTTCGCCATCTTGTGTTGTGTTACGTACCTTATCAACACAACTTATGATCAAGCAAATGTTACAGAGAGCGTCATCTGTGGTGTTCCTTCAGAATTAATTCATCTAACAGCTACACGCAACGAAAACGATTCCGGCTTCTAACATTATTTTTTACTGCCATGTGCCACTGACATTGTAGTTTTACCTTTTCCTATAGATGGCACATATCACCAAAATTACTATTACAATATTTTGTTTTGCTTGGTTTGCTTCAATGTAAAATATAATTGATTAGGTAGGTACCGTAATTTTTTTAATTTCATATTTTTTTGATACCATTATTAAATTGTAAATTAAACTATGTAAATTAGGAATACATTCTCAGCTTCCTACGTAATACCAACGTAGGTACATTTATTACGTCTATAAACATTCAACCACCAGGCTCACAACGCAGATTAAGTAGGTAGGTAGGTATCCATATAGGTACTTAATTAAATAAATAGGTAAAACTCTAGAAACCAAACAAAATACGCACCTTTCACTCCATCCACGTATTTTTAAACCTAAATTCGCTAGATGGCAGCTAAAGCAACAAGCAACGCAGCACACAATGTCGATTATAATCCAACCACGTAAAAATGATACAGCACTTTCATTCAATTGCTGGTTCCAGTGGCAATTTCAATTCAGACGAGTCATAGTAAATGACCGAATGAAATGTGACTGCTTGACTTGAAGGGAGCGAGTGAATTTAGTTGAACATGATCAATTTTGTTTGATCAGTCAGTCAGTCTTTTGCCGCTTTTGTAGTGGAGTGTTGTGTAGGTTAATGAATTAACGGTTTCGTCGTGAGAATATTGTGTGTGATTCTGATTTTTACATGTTTTGTGACTGAAATCTTGGAAATGTAATCTATAAAGAGAAGAAACAACAGTGTAGTGTTAGTTTGTGGTGTAAAGTGAACGTTTTTAAGCTAAATCGTGCCGTTAAATTGTGACATAGATGCTACTCGGAGTTCGCCGGTTTATCTTATTATGGTGAGCGTGTGATCGATTTTTACCCCCTTTTAGTTGTCTTATTGTTGTTATTCCTGTTTTATTCGCATCTTCTCTTAATTTTATGGGTGTGCTGTGCAGTTCAAACGCAAAACAAACAACAGTTTGTTGCTTGATAAAATGTATGTAACTGTAATTTTAACCAATTGAATTTATATAAATTTCCGGCTGCATACACTAGCACCCAATTCTATTTGATTATAATATTAATAAGCATCTACAAGATTTAATAATTCGTTTTACGATCAAGCTGAATCTCAAGACCTTATGATAAAATTATGAAGCTGTTTATTTGTATTCAAAAACATTAGACACGCTTTCTGCATTGGATGAATTTTCTCATGAATAGAGTCATGCTAAACAAATGATTTACTGCAGTAGGTACATGTTGTACATACTTAATTAACTGATTTATTGAATTTACAATATATATGAAGAACAAGCTAAGAGCTATTTTGTTTATTATTTATAATAAGAATCACAATAATTCTTATAGGTATTCTACAGTATTTTTTAACTAGATCCCTCCCATGTCAAAGACCTTGCTTCCATGGGTTTTTTGTGTTAACCCCCATAATTATCACGTAAATTACATCAAAATCTGATAGGGAAGCAGGTAGGTACCTAGTTAAGTTTTAATCACACTATCTCAGCAAGATAAAGTGGAACCACCATATTTTACTGCTTGACTTAACATTCATTTACGGGTCATGACTACATTTTTTTTGCTTATATTCCTAGGTATGTAGGAGGTATGAAACCGATTAACTATAAGGTAGGAAAGGTAAATACATTCCTACCCAGGAAAATAAATTAAGTAATATGTATGTATGTATGTATGTGTGTGGACTCCCTTTTCCGCACTCAAACTCCAAATTGGTTCATTGTGCGTGGGAGTTTGGCTAGTGGGTTAGCCAGCCCAACTCCGCCCAGAAGCACAGAAGCTTCCTGGGGTCTTCGCAGGCTTCGCGGAGTGACCTTGGGTTGCCAAGGATTTGTGCGCGGTGAGTTGCTACGCCCACGCATTCCAGGATTACGTGGGCAGCTGATTCCTCTTCGGTTAGACACCCTCTGCAGAGTGGGCTGTCTGTGGCTCCGATGTTGTAGAAGTGTTTGTTCAGGGGGCAGTGACCGGTTAGGGTCCCCACGATGATCCGGAGATCTGTTCTTTTAAGACTTCGCAGGCGACGTGTCAGCCGTGGTGAGATGGCAGGTAGGGCTGCTCTTGACTGTCTGCAGTCCGTGGCCTGTCCCCAGCGTCCATTGTGTTTGTTTATAGTGCGGTGTCGCATCCACGCGCGCAGCTGGGAGAATGGCAGAGGGAGGAATGGGGCGGGACCTTCCGTAGGTGTTCCTGATCCTCTTCTGGCCAATTCATCAGCAGCATCGTTGCCAAGTGATCCACTATGTCCCTTAATCCATTGTAGAGTCACTTTATTTTTCGCCGCAATTTTCTCTAGGGCTAGGTGACACTCGTAAACGAGTTTGGAGTTACAGCTGTGGCTTTCCAGAGCTCTTAGTGTTGCTGTGCTGTCAGAGAGAATGCGTATGTTGTAGTTTTCGATCTCTCTCCTGTAGATCGCAGTTGCAGCTTCGGTAATGGCCGCACATTCACATTGGAAGATGGAGCTGTGTGTGCCTAGTGTCATTGAAATGTTGATGTTGAGGTCCATCGAGTGTACTCCAGCGCCCGTTCCTTGTTTGGTTTTGGAGCCATCGGTGTAGACACGGACTTCACTGGTACCTGATTGATCTCTTAGGTCCTCGTATAGTTGTATATGGTAGTGTTTTTGGAATATCCGTTGTTTGGAGGTCTTGTCACATGGGGCAGCTAGCAGTGGCTCATGTGTCATCGCCTGGTTTAGGATGGCTGCATGCAGGCTTCTAGGGTTACCCCATAAGCCCTGGTGTTTGAGCCTCAGGGCGGCCATAGTCGCCTCCTGCTGTATGTAGAGGTCAAGCGGAGTTAGGCCTAGGATGATCTCAAGTGCAGCCGTCGGGGTTGTTCTCATGCAGCCTGTAATGGCGGAGCATGCGAGTCTTTGAAATCGTTGGAGCTTGGCGATTACGGTGCTTAGTTCGGTTCTGGGCCACCATACGATTGCTCCATAAGTGAGTATGGGTCTTATCACTGCCGTGTAGAGCCACATGGTTATTTTCGGGGAGAGTCCCCATGTTTTACCAAGCATTCTGCTACATTGAAAGAAGGTTGTGCAGGCTCGCTGTATTTTGTAGTCAAGATGTTTATTCCATAACAGTTTGTTATCTAAGATGATCCCTAGATACTTGACTTCGTTAGTTAATTTTATTTCTGTGTTGAATAGCTTAGGGAGTCTCAAGTTTCCTAGGCTCCGTTTGTTAGTGAACATTATGAGTTCCGTTTTTGTAGGGTTGACCGATAACCCATGTCTTGTACACCAATTTTCGATTGTTTTAAAAGCTGATTTCATGAGGTCACATAGTACGTTCTCGAAACGTCCAGTTGTCAGGATAGCTAGGTCATCCGCATATCCTACTGTAAACAGTCCTCGGCCATTTAGTTTCTGGATGAGTTCGTCTACAACTATGTTCCATAGCAGTGGTGAAAGAACGCCACCCTGTGGGCAGCCTCTAGCCACTATACCTCTGGTTGTTGTGTTAACTGTGAATTGTATAGCTCTGTATCTAAGCATATTGTTTATCCATTCTGCTAGCGTTGGGGCTACGCCATACCGTTCAAGTGCCAGGCTTATGCTGCTGAAGGATGTTTTGTCAAAGGCACCTTCTATATCGATGAAGGCGCCCAGAGTTGATAACTTGTTGGTAAATCCGTCTCCTATTCGTGTTACCACGCTGTGGAGTGCTGATTCAGTTGACTTGTCCTGACTGTAGGCATGTTGATGTGGATGTAGGGGGTTGCGTAGTAGAGTGTGCCCTCTTATCTCCAGATCACACAGCCTTTCTAGTGTTTTAAGAAGGAACGATGTGAGACTTATTGGTCGAAAGGATTTCGCCAGTGTGTAGTCGCTCCTCCCTGGTTTTGGGATGAATACTACCTTCACTTCCCTCCATTTTCTAGGTATATAGCGATGGGCAACACAGCCTCTAAAAATGTTGACAAGATAGTCAGCCAGTAAGTCGGCACTCCATCTTAGGAGACCCGGGAATATCCCGTCTAGTCCTGCCGACTTGAAGGGAAGGAAGCTGTTGATGGCCCATAGTACCTTTTCTCGATCGATGAGGTCATGGGCTACGATCCAGTCTTGGATACTGGATGTTCGTTCAGTACACATATCCCATTCGTGGTTGTCTGTTATCTGACACCCTGGGAAGTGTGTTTCTAGCAATAATTCGCTTGTTTCAGCATCTGATTTAGTGTAGGTGTTATCAGGTTTCTTGAGACATCCAAGTGTACGCTCCGGTCCACTTGATAGTATGCCTTTTGTTCTGGTTGCATGGCTCGTGCTTTCTATGTTTGTGCAAAAGCGTTTCCAGCATTCCAGTTTCCTGGTTCGTATACGTTTTTTATAGGTTGATTTTGTGGATTTATAGTTTTCCCAGTCCTTGATTTGTCGAGTGTTGATTGCTCTGTTGAACAGGCTCCTTACTTTGCGGCGTAATCTCTGCAGTTCGGGGCCCCACCAATGTCGCTTTGGCCCCACCGGGGGTATGACGAGGGGACATGCTTGTTCATAGCTGTGGGTTAAAATGTGGGTAAGTTTGTTCACGTATAAATTAAGTAATAAAATAAGTCTTAAAATCCAGAGCCAGAGAGTCCATAAATAAGGCTTCAATAGGCCTTCATAATCAATCAAACCAAAATCCACTCCATCAAATTATTATGCTGCTTTAAATTATCAGACAATTTATTGAAGGGGTTTTGTTGATCATGAAAAGAAGCTTATTCAAGGTGCAATATTTTTTCAATTATCAAAACTAATTAGTACTTATGAAGTGTGATAAAAAAACTTAAACCACCACAGTCGGGTAAAGATGATTCTTTTGCGATTGTAGAATTTTCTGTTTTTTTTCTGTATCCATTACCTAGCTAACTTGTTTTAAAGTATCTTACTGTTATGTCAGACACCCTATTTCTTACACCATGGGGTGTGGCTATGTGAACCCATATGTTTCAAATAATAATCTAAGGGGCCCATTAAATAATTAAGAGAGATTGATATCTGTTTTATTTAATTATATTTTATTAATTTGTCATTGTATAGCCCACACTGAATTTGGAGACAAATCAATTTGAACTTTACAATCTAAAGTTACTGCTTTGAAAGTAATATAATTACGGACACACCATGTGGATTTTTCTGAAACATAAATACTTATTTGCACTTAACTAAGGCATGTTTGTAACAGATTTGAATGAAACTATTATCATAACAAAAAAAAATTGTCTTGGGCCTGGGTATTTACTATGTATAATATGTATAAATTTATTTAAAAAAAGTGTATAAGTATTATATCAGTCATGTAGTTCCCATAGTGCATGCTATATATGTACTATGTTAGTACTATGTACTTAGTCTTAGTTTGGGTAAAGATGATGTTGAGTGAAAAAATGAGAGGATACCAATTCGGGGTAGTAAATGCATGTACATATATTACATTAGGCATGTGCCAGCGTTTTGCAAGTAGTTAGCATTCTACTTGACAGGTTGCAAGCCTTTCATAGCTTAATGGAAAACTTACTGATGGCACATACCTTAGTATTTTCGGTTCCAGAGCATGCCTGTTTCCTGATGACGTTTTCCTTCACCGTTTTGAATATCTCCATAAAATCATTTCTGAATCTTTGCTTGAGCTTGAAGTGCAGATGGACATGTAAGGAAGTACTTATGTACAATGAACAATGAAATAGCACTTCAGCTTAGACCATAATGTGACAAAAACGCCTATTAGCCTTGTAACTTTACACCTAGAACCATGAGCCATTTTGTTTTAGTGCTTCTGACGTCATTTTATTGGTGTTTCATGCCAGTTTGTGAAATTTCACCATTTTATTATTCTAGATTAACAGCAGCATTGGGTAATGCATATTTTTTGGATTTTCAATTTAGCTACATTAATATGTATACCAATCACTTTTACTTTAAAGCCAACCTCGGTGGCGCGGCGGGCGAGTTACCAGCTGAAACGGGTTCGATTACGATGCGGGACAAATGTTTACAAGTTCCGTGAATATTTGTTCCGGAACTGGGTTTTGTGGTACCAAGGTATTCGTCGTTCCTGTTACCCACGATACAGGGAATCCTAGTTTAGGGTCATGACTATGTATGAGACTGGTTGTTTATTTATTCATTTTATTTATTTAATGTTAATGATTTGAAGATAACCAAAAACCATCACTTCAATGATGTTACAAAACCTAAACCTACAAAGGCTTATTTATCAGTAAATTAGGACACTAGCAAAATAGCCACCTGGAATATAATTTAAAGTACCACGAAGATTACAGATAAGAAATGACACATTTACCTATAATCTTTCCATACAGTTGCATTTTTGTCTTATCTTCATAACGATTGGGCATCAAACCAAATAACAGTCCTATTTGCCAGCACTATCTTGGTCCAGTAGGAAAAGAAACAAGTGAGATCAATTGCGAATGCCGTTCATAGTTTTCCGGACAAATGTGAAAGTTCATTCACAGTAAGCCCCAGTGGACGATAAAGAAAAATCGTGCTCAGTCGTGGCCAAAAATGTTTGTGGAAAAGACCAGCCATTCATCACTGACTGACGTTTTACAACTCCGCATCATGAAAATAGCCCGCGACCGTGTTCCATCTCCAATTTCCATGTAACTCATTGCAAAGAAGTGTCAATGAAAATCAATCAACTGGCCCAATGCTGTCATCAGCTCAGCTCAGTCATACAAATAATGATGAAGAAATCTATAAAATGGGTTACCGGCACGTTTAGTGTAGCTTACTCAATTTCACTACCATTTGCCCTCTCCTTAATTCGAGAGATATTGAATATCTGTTTCAGAAATTCTACAGATAGTTTGATACCGCCTTAAGTGCACCCAAGAATCAGCAGACGCGGCTGTAGGTACTGGTTGAGGGATAGCGTGCTACGAACCAATGTGTGTGAGAGGGATACTAGATACAAAAGGACCAGAGGAATATTTAGTTAGTGGATAACTGAAGTTAGTCTAGGGAGCTTATAATATCTATTTCAGTGCCCACGATATGCCTGATCTGATGAAACAAACTATCTTTAATGATCATAATCATCAATGGCATGTAGAAGTCTACCGCTGCTATCTTTGCGTCCATCAAAGAGAGCCATAAAATGGCTATCGATGGGCTATGGTTGCACAAGAGACTTTTCACCCGGTTCATTTGAGAACGTTTTCTTCCACAGTGGTTGACTAAATGACCTGCCTATTGCCACTTTAACTTGCCTGTTTTATGTTGCATTATTTTGATGCCTTCCAATAAAGTCTTCCATACAAATGAGACATGAAACTACGTCACGCGCAGATGTGAAGATATCATTGTTTGGGCGCGATTTAACGAGTCTGTTTCGCCGCATGTGCTCTGAGTCTAACGCCGTACTGAGAGCTTTCGAGGCAGCTAGTACACTGGTGCATATCGATGAAATCCATAGATAAAAAAATAAAATACGTCTAAAACAGGTTTTTGTATGTTTTGCTGATATCCAGCATGGTTTCAATTCTGTAAGAAAATGTTTACTCTTATAAACATTTACTTACAGAATTGTTTACTCTCTTCGTATATTCCATTTCTTTTCAACTACTTTAGGGGGCACCTAAGGTAGTTGCGCAATTATACACAACCAATTGCAAAAAACCGCCATTCTGTTTCGGAGAAAAATGGTAACAGACAAACACTTACAAAAAACCTCTCATCCCAAACACGTAACTATACTTAATTAAGACAGTTTAAATCTAACGAATACATTATTCCACAGACGCATTATAAGTAGTTGGACACAAGATTCCCCGTGGGCACCAAAAACGAGTACTAATTGTCACATCATCCAGAACCAAAACAAATATTTACAAATTATTTGTCCCACGAATGGATTGACCTAGCTGAATCTTAAACTGGCTCGTAGAGAAGAAATAAATGTGAAAAAGGCAGGGCGTTGCCCTGAGCGGGTTAGAATAAGGAAGGGTTTACAGCGACCTCTAAATGATGCTTAACAGACTTATTTTATAGTTTTCTGTAATAGCGTTCAGTTTCAGGAACTTTTTTACGTCTAATCTAGGTTTGTTGGGAAACTGGTTCTGAAGACTTTCATGATGAAATCGATTACTTAATCTACAAGTGACGCAGTGCCTATTTGTCATGTCACTCTGCGGAGGTATACGCCCAGTATTGGACACGCTGATGCAAAACATCAAACTATATATCTAAAATACTTTTTGTGATTCATCATCTCTTACTCAAAGCATTAGTTTAACCCCACAGAGTCCTTTTATTGACACTAAACTGAATACGACAGGGTGAGTAGGAAAAAAGTAGACACGACGGACGAACTCAGAGACGGAACATTACATGGAGCATGCTACTGCATTGAAAATACTCAAATGAGCCCGCATAGTGAATCCGGAGAACTATGAATATGAGAATCTTCAACGAAAAATGGCGAGACAACGATCTTTACCATGTTCAAAAGGACAAAACAAACGCGAATAGAAAATCGCATTAAAGTAATCTGGAACGCAGTCCGACATTTTGTTAATTTTGTCTGTGTAATTTCAGTTACATCGTAAAAAAATATATTTAATAATTCGGTCAGTCTTTCATGATTGCAGATTATATTACAGTTAGTGGGACATACATTGTAAAGAAATTATGTGTGCATATCATTTTATGTGGGTCAGGAGAAGGAAAGTCCAGTAAAAGTTTTATATCGATCTTGTTCGACTTTGCTTGCTATGGAAACAGGAAAGTAAAAGCCGAAGTTAATCAGGCCTATCTGTGAATAGCAAAGTATAAAATTATAGTTCGTGCGTACCACAGAGATGCGCCCCACCACATCAATGACAATCATGATGTTCTCCTTGTAGGTGTAGAAGGAGTCATGGCTACAGGTCTACAACTGTAAATAATATTGCCATAGCAGAGTGGAGAGGCGCGTCTTTTGAATAGACCTTCATTTGCCCATAATTTCACCTGATGATAAGTGATGATATGGCCGATGATGGAGCATGAAGGTCTAGAAGATACCTATTCACTTTTGAAAAGACGCAGAGTGTATTTTTCAGGAAAGACAGACGATGGCACTTTATTTCCTTCCTGTATTTCCTTGAGTCTGCTTGGCCTTTGGTGAAAAGAAGGCCGTCTTAGAAAGAAGGCCGTCTTAGAATGCATGGCATAGGTAGATGCACCTAGTTTATAGAAAGTGTCGATTCAAAACATACCTAAATTTATATATTCTGCGCGCTCCAAACATACGACATGTAACGTAATCGCAGGGGTATCTACTTTAGTAAACTTATTTTTACTGCTTACCAAATAATGATGGAGAAGACAGTTTCTCTAAGTTGGCATCTACGCATAGACAACAAATTACGGGTATACTCTTGTTTGCGAATGGACGAAATCTATTTCAAAACGGTTTCAAATCATATCAATGACAGGAAACCCCTCATGGTTTTAAAAATAAAACCACTCTTCACTCGTTAGATTAAAAAGTTTCAGCTGTTCCACTCAACAGCTCGTTACGTTTTATCGTATCGCAATAACTCCACTGACATCCTACAGTTTTTCGTTCCATTTGCCCAGCCATTTGGATCGAGAAATTGTTTTAACGAAGAACTGTCAGACGTCTGATAGAAATGACGAAAGACGAACCGTCCAAAATAACTAAGTTGTGTTTGTTTCGACTTCTTCCGGGTCTCGATCGCGACATTCTCTTCATGAAGACTCTTGGAATGATTCGAAACATCACCGATTACATCATTAATAGCCTGCAGACGACCACATAGGTCATAGGTCTCTCCCAAAGTATTTCATACTCATGACGAACAGTTTTAAACAACCTTTAAGATGTCATCGGTACATTATAAGGGGTCTTCCTACATTCTAGAACCTAGAATTTCGCCGTTCGAGAACCTTTAATCTCCTGTGTTTGTCAACGATACTACGGTGATATTCCCGTACTTACGAGATGAATAGATTTATGGCTATCATCATATTCCGACCTCTGCCGGGTTGGTCTGAAACCTGGTTCATACGTAAATTGCTCACATATTTCACTTTCAAACAAGCATTGCCGTCATTTCGGGTCGTCATATTGTCCTTTTACCGTCTGGGTCGGCCCCGAGAAGGTACTCGTAGCTACAATGGTTTCAAGTGATGACAACTCGATTTGTTTGTGTCGCTTGTTACGACATACCCATTTTGGGTTAGAAAGTGACGTGAGATTTCTTTTGCTGACAAATGGTATGATGTGACGAACGATTACTAGATCTTGGTTAGTTAAGTTTAAACTTATTTTTTGAAAATGTTTTCGAGAGTAAACTCAATATCGAATGAAAAATGACACGCTCATTTCCTCACATCAGAAAACCAGCTTTTCATTGAAACTTTGTGACAGTGTGAATGCGGTATACTCAGAGAATAAACACGTTTCTAACCATATATATTTGCAACCGTTGGTGGTGATCGTCCCAGGTGGATGTTTTTTAAAAAAAGGTTCCCTGGTAGGTAGGCCCATAGGTACCACCTATAAGATATGTAATATTTTATTTTGTAATTTTTACCTTTACTTTACTTTACTATTAGGTTTATTGAGTTCCAGCATTTGGAACTTGTTTGTCCAGTCTGATGGACTTAATGGTGAAAACATTTTGAAATCTCATTTTCGCGTCGCCGTCTCAGAATAAGCAATGGACAGGCCATATATGTAAATGGCGACCACGAATCGGACGACACAAATGACTATGTATGTCTTTTTGTTTGTTATAAAAGCTACGTTAGAAATTTATCAAAACTAAAAATTCTACGCTCAACTAAAGAGTAAAACAAAACAATTACAATCATAAAGTACTTACTTAGTTTTTAACAACATGTAGTAGGTCTTATAGGAAGATAGGTATACATCCTTTTACGATATACACGTTTTATCTCGTACTAGCCTCTGACCACGGCTTCGCCCGTACCACACGGGTAAAAATTATCCTACGTGTTATTCTGATGTATTTAGCTATATTTCTGTAAAGTTTAATCAAAATGTAGTTTTTGCGTGAAAAAGTAACAAACATCCATCCTCACAAACTTTCGCGTTTATAATCGAATATTAGTAGGATAGGATAGGATAGTAGGATTTTACTCTACCATATTCAGCCCGACTTTACTACTAAACCAATGGTCTGGAAATTAAACGGATAACGGGTCAATGAACTCGAAAAAAATGGTAAAAATGCCTGATCAAAATAATCAAACTCAGTAGTCATCGACGTATGTACATCCTTTACTGGGCAGACTTTAATCTAAGTAGGAATTGCAAATAATAGAGTTGAATAAATGAATTAATAAAACTATATTATTGTAAACCACAAGATAACAAAATAAACAAACACTTATTGTAACTTAAAGTACAATGGGTGGGTCAATGGTTGAATTTATGAGAACTTGTATTATTATATTTTGCTTCTAGATAGAGATCCATTGTATACGGGATCATCAAAAGTATTGTGGCTTGATATAATTTTAGGAATATTACGACTTTCACGGCCTTAGAGCGTGGTCGCGGACGGCGCTCATGAGGAAGGAGCTCAAAACGACGAATCGTCAGCAGGGTAACTAGTAAATTACCTGTCAAATTAAGCCAAAAATTTGGCTAAGCGTAAATTACTTTAGTAAGAGTTGGCCACTGGGTCAATAAAAGCCCAGACTAAACTGAAATAATCTTTTCAGAACTCTTTAAGAAGCTGAAGCGTTCTCACTGTTTGACGCAAAGCACTCCAGAGCCTTAAACTAATTATTAAATAAAGCTTTAATTGCTGATAAGCTTGCTTTGTGCATCCTCTCAAGGCACTGATTTACTAAATTAGCTATCTAACAAAATACCTTATTTGTAATTTTAAACATAGTGGTATATAACATCAAAATAAACTATTAAACTGTGGGTAAGTTCATTACCGTCACAATGGGCTAGAATCAGTTCGATCTTGATAGCAACCCCTTGCTTCTGCGAAACGGGCCAAGTGCGAAGCGGTGCTTAACGTTCAGTTATGGGTGGACCCTGGGAGACATCTATGCTCTCCTAACTTCCATACAATCGTGGGAGGCGTCAGAGCTCAGGTTAAACTGGCACAGGTGCATAATATACCCAAAGTAATAAGAGCCTTCAAGTTTTATAAAATAGTTTATGGTGAGTTGGGACTGATGGTTCAAGGTATGCTGGCTGCTGGAGACAGTAACAATAGTGCAGTGGTAATAACTGTTGCGTCATTGGGTCATTCATTGTTCGCTGTGTTTGTTTCGTTTTTAACGTAATGAACTTCAAATTGACATAATGTCACCACATTATTGTATGAGCGTGCCAAATGGGTGTTTAGTTGTGTTCACACAAAATTACTCGTTCTATAGACACTGTCTGAGACTTCTTTAAAAGCGCATGTCTGTCCATCTTCTTTATTTTTTTGACCTGCTTTGTAGATTTTATCTAAGTAATTATAATCATTTTTTGGTTGTCGAATTGAACCCGGTCGTACAACAATGTAGTTTACTAATCGAAATAATTATGTGCGTACTAAAATAGTAAAAGAAAATATAGTGGGGAAACAGGCATGCTCTAGCCATCGGTTAGTGTTCCAATAAGCGGTGATAGGCTTGCACGATTTTTTGTCCACCCCACACCACTGAATGCTAACTATTTGCAAAACATGGGCATATGCCACATATTATAAAAAATACTATGTATGTCTTTATTTTTAGACGTGTCTGATTACCCCTCACAGATTGATGTACTGAGTATTGATCTGATGTGCATAAGAAATCCTAGAAGGTCTAGAAAATCCAGGCTAGAAAACCAGGTCGTCAAAACTTGCAGCAGTATGAAACCACATAGACACAGGTTACGCAACTTGCGGTTGCAGGACACCCGTCTGGTTTCGCACTACGACGAGCAATTATCTGGACGTGGTTCTGATTGCGCCCTAATTGAGCCACTGATTGGGCTGAATAGTTCTTGAACTGTTACTGAGATTGATTGAGAGACTTGAGAACTGGTTATTGCTTTTAATATTACCGCTTTTATGAATCTATTCATTTGTACCAATCCGCGACGCACATTGACAAAGCCAAGTATGCTGAAGAGGAAGATCGCACAAACCAGATGATAATTTAAAAGTCTACACCTTTTTGATGGTTCAGACACAGCCTGGAGCCCGTCTGGTGACAGTGTGTAGTGCTCCAATCGAGGTAGTGAAGCTATACCTAGGAAAATATTATTCGAAAACAAATACTGTCTCCTAGCTAGTTCCTCTTTGAAACTGGCCTCTCCAGCTCTCTGTTAGAATTGATAATATTCTTACTTATTTTGTGAACCGTTTGTAACAGACTCACTGGCTTTCTCGCTAACTTGAAGTATTCTACTAATTACGAAATTCCTACATCCACAAGATACGTTGATTATTCTGATCGTTGAAGTCATGGTAGCGCTTGTCCGTAATGTGAAAACACATTGTTGTGTTACCGCTACTTATGAACGACGCCATATTGGTATTTGAGATGAAATAGCAAGGCTTGTATGTCCACCAAGGCTATGTCATCAATCATCGTCTATGGTCGAGGAATAGTTAAGCTACTTACTGTTGAGGGGTGAGCGAAGCAAGACTTTTTGAAACAGATTGTGAAAGCAGCGCAACGACACCTTTCAAAGACAGACACATATAAGCAAAGCGAAACGCTGTTTTTTTTGTTTTGAAAATAAGAATGTTGTTTTATCACTGTGATTATAAAATAGATGGATCAAATATTGGAGAGATTCAGTATTCAGTATTCAGTATTCATTTATTTCAAACCATAGGGACATATAGAACACTTGGTTACGTCAGTTTACAGTTGGTCACAATTTAAAAAAAACAGGTACATTTACAACAAAACAGATTATGAGGCAGCTGTATAGGGGCTTTGTCAAACAATTATATGTAAAATAATATAAAATCTTAATTACTATGTCACAAGTATAACAATTATATATTAAATATGTAGCGGCGATATTTACAGAAGCCTTGTCAATCAAATATTATAACAATTAGAGATACTGCTATCTCCAATATTTTGATGTCCTACTGACAACCCAATATAATCGTAGATTAGTTCCAGCTTCAAATATTTGTGGATCTGTCGATGCCAACACCACAACCTCTTTTAAAGACGACCTAAAAAACCATAAATGATTTAAAACATAGATCAAATTATAGCGAGAAACACTTTCCATTTAAACTTTATAAGTCCTAAAACCTCAACGAAATGAAGCTCTCAAAAGCCTTTTCATAGTTCCATTAAAACTGCAGCCAGCGAGACGTAAAGTACTCTGTTTACCGACAACTTAAGTAGAACTAGCAGACAAGTACTAACAGCTTCCTGTCCATTTCTATTTTACATTTAACAGGTTGTGTAACTCAAATGTATCGACACGAATCGTATCTGAACCGAGTTACAACGTATTTGTCTATTGGGTGTGTACCCAAATACAATGTACGATGTATGTACATTGTATGTGTAAAACTGATGTGAATGTTTTGAGGTAAATGTAGCAAGGGATTGGAATATGACATTAACATGGACCAAATTCACATGGTCGAAACCACTATTTAGCGACTGCTCAGAATATAACAGAAACTCAGACAATATTTAAAAAAAATGTATACCACATCGATACAGATAAAATAAGACATAGTAAAGATTCATCCTAAAATGGTAAGATCAGTAGATTATAACAATTTACGATTTGTAAATATTTGGTTGTTGT
Source organism: Perizoma affinitatum (assembly GCA_961405105.1). Taxonomy (NCBI): domain Eukaryota; kingdom Metazoa; phylum Arthropoda; class Insecta; order Lepidoptera; family Geometridae; genus Perizoma; species Perizoma affinitatum. The sequence goes on from OY560184.1 coordinate 2,997,634, forward strand.
ACCATGGTTCTTTAGTCCCTGATACACACGACAAAGAGAATCCTAGTGTGGGATCAGGCACAGTGTGGCTGATAAAATAATACCCAACAGCAGACAATCAATTCAGATTGTCTGCTGTTGGGTATTATTTTATGTTTGGCATAGGTAAACAGAATTGTTTGCATGTCTGGCTTATCCTATCCTATCCTACTACAATTATAAACGCGAAAGTTTGTGAGGATGGATGTTTGTTACTCTTTCACGCAATAACTACTGAACGGATTTTGATGAAACTTTACAGTAATATAGCTTATACATCATAATAACATATAGGCTACTTTTTATTTGGTAACAAGCGGGCGAAGCCGTGGGCAGAAGCTAGTCTAATATAAAACCGTTGTGTGTCTCGCAGACTGACCGATTGTCAATTAATGCACAACCGAAAAGCGTAAGTTCTGAAATCCTAAATATATTTTGGTGATTAGGGAGAGCACTTAGGAAGAATATTTCGAAGTTTCTTCCCTAACCGTGCATCTTACCGTGCACCCTGCACGAAGACGAAAACGCGGGCTCGTTTCCCCATCAGATTATTTACATTTACACTAAACCTGTTAAATCTGGGTTTAACAGGTCTGGGTTAATGTAAATTTTATTTGTTTACTTATGCTTATTAAATCAGCCATCGGACCATGCCAAAGTTATGCGGCGGTTCAAACCATGAAATCCGATTACTTGTACCTGCGACTGATTCCGTAACAGGTCGCAAACCCATCTGAATAATTTATTTTGGCTAGGAAAATAACCAAACATTACGTTTTTTTTTTACAAAATTTTGACGTTATACATGACGACCGCGGTGGCGCGGCGGGAGAATAACTAGCTGCGACGCAAGAGTTATTCCGGGTCTGGATGCTGTGATACCACGGTACTCGTAGTTCTTTATATCAACAATCTAAAATATATTAGTGTGGGGTCAGGACTATGTTGGGTTGGGTGTTTTTTTTATTATTTATTTATAAATTTAGCACTTTTTCTGCATTTAAATTTATGGAAAATGTAGAACTGGTAGCGGCTATGATCTCTTGTGGACTCACCAGTGTCGGACTGAAAATAAAATTGAATACGGTCCATTTCAGATTAATCGAAGGTTGGGCGATTGTAAATATAGCGGAATTCAGGAGACAAATTTAGCAGTGAAAACTAGGAATTCATAAAATTCTACATAAAAAAAGTTTTGATGGTTTTCTAATAAAAAAAAAACAAATAAAACTGCGATCAATCGGTCAGTTACTGTTAATGTATGTATTGGGTACTTTTTTATTATGCGGTATTGGTACAGTATTATATTTGTTCATATGTAATAAATATTACCTAACAGTGAGTGTTATGTGGAAGAAAAGGCGTTAAATATAATGTTCTCAAATGGAAAGGGAAATGGAAAGTTGATATAGCCGATAGTAGGTATAGCAAAATATATAGCAGTTATATAGTACCAAACAGTTTACGAAATATCAAAAGTCACTCTTATAAATTCGCTGATGAAATTGAAAGATAACATGAATTTCATATTATTATTTTTATTCAGTTACGCTGGTTGAATTTGGTAATGCCGGTCGATGAATGTATTATCTTTGTTATCTTTGTGATGGAAGTCTTAAAGGGAGCCGTACCCTCGATGTGACGAGGTAGATAGAACCAGTGTGGTGAAAGATCACGGGTCTAATCAGTGACTGATTCCTATGAATAAATGCCAGTTAGATACGCCAAAGTCTATGCCTAAGCTTGTTGCAGACGGGCATCGGTGAATAAATTAATTATTCCTAAATTTTACATAGATTATAATAACAAGGATCGGCCGATTCAGTTTAATTGAAACTAAGTTAACGTAATCGTTTTGTAGTAACAATGCTCTTTTGTACAATTATCGTAACGCCCTCGAATTATTACCGATAAATCGATTGGACAATGAACTTCCCGTTTATTATTATATAAAATAATTTATTTAAATGCATTTTGTACTTATAAAAATGAGTTTTTAGTTCGAAATTTCAATAGCAGCATTCGTATTCAGCTGTTATGTATAAACCACAAAATCGCATAGTTATGTTTTAATTGGAAATAACGTGATTTAAAATTACTAAAAAATCTACGCTGACGATTCTACTATTATTTAATACATTCAAGTATAATTTCTTCTCATATATAAACAATGTAAACGAATTTACTCTATATTTTGGAAAATCAGAAATCAAATTAATCTTGCTTATTCTTTCACATAACATTTTTAAACATGAGTCATGGACAGCAGGCGGTTTAGGTAATTTTAAACTTCACAACAACGATTCTCCAGAAGTTAAAACTGTGACGTGTTCGCGTCCTCGTCATCGCAAAAAGGTGAATCTGTTCAACGCGTTGGTACATCCATATTTAGACGAGGCGCTCCCAGCAATGCTCGTGATTTCATGGATGTATGGAATTAGACATGTTTGAAGGTACAAGACACAACAGCTCTAGTTGGTTTAAAGCTCTCCGATGTTGATTCTATGGTTAAGAGTTAGTCAGAGTCAGTCATCTAAGATTAAGGAATTAAAATTATCGTGGTTTGGTATCATTTTAGAATATTATTACGACTATACCACGTACTTTACTATTCTCTAGCTGACGTTTCGTCTCTAAACGGTCAACGAAAATCATCTAAGATTAGAGACTGATTTTTAGTGAACTGTCTGGGTTTTATTAACTGAGTAACCTAATTAAATTGCTGATTTACAAGAAGCTGTAAATGGAAAAGCATAGTGTAGATTTTATGCTTAGCCGTAGAATTAAATTCTAAAGCAGATACATAACGTAACTTCTGATACTGCATACGACGGGCCTAAATTATTCGTAAAATTCAAGTTATCTGCAAAAATACGTAGTTAACAGGTACACTTAAGTAGAGTCTAGCTAGATCTTTGCTGTCTGTGAAGATGTAGAGCTACCTTCAAAAGTTTTTTTTTACCTGCGACGACCAGAGCCCGTATGCGTTTGCCATAAGAGGTTGTTTGTTTGACCCCGAGTTGTAGGCTTATACCACTTCTGGTTTAACCTGCTCAGGTCTGCTTTCTGTTACATAAACAATTTAAAAATCACTTAGACGAAGTAAACAATAAGCTCCCCTTCGAATCCAAAAATAAAAGTGATCTGTTCTAATTCTGGTGCGCACGCGCTGCACTTGACCACAGATTAAATTATAGTACACTTGCGATGATTCACGGCCAGTTCACTCTTAAGTTTCTGTTGTGATTGGTTGTATGAACTTGTATGTTGTACTGCACAGTACGGTATACTGTTTTATGAGCAGTTACGAGAGCCGAGTGTTCAATGAATCCAACTGTGATCGGAAGGATGTTTCTGATTCGGATAAGGGATTTATCTATTTTGAGCTTCTAAAACATGCAAGTTTCGTCTCTAGAGAGAAGGTATTAATGGCAAGAACTTTTTGAAATTTGTTCCGTTTACTGTAAAGACATAGTTACTTAACTCTGTGGCGCTTTATGTCTGCCATGTTCACTAAAGCCCGTTTATGGAACATATTCTCACATCAAATGCGGTTTTTATAAATTGTTCAATTTACTCCCTAAAAAGAAGACGCCAACGCAACCAAAACAATTGTGTGTATCCGTTTTCACTTTGTATCTGTTGTCTCAACGAAATCGACTTTCAGGTTAGCTGATTAGTATTCCGATCAAACTTTGCTGTTCTTCTAATCCACTTGGCTGCTCTTGTTATTCTTTACCTTCTCCTCATTATGCATGCCTGGTGATACCTGCGAGCTTAATAATAAACGAAATTCTGTTACGGAATCGTTAAAATCTAGGATATTGAACGATAAAGAACCTTGTTCGCGGTATCGGTACTAGTATAGTATTATATATGTGGTATCGGTTACTTTGTGGTATGTATGAGACATGTTCTGGATGGAAATATTCTTGATTCAATATTATTTTTGTCCTAAAACAATGCACTTATGGAATTCTTCGCATTGTAGTGAGTAGTTGGCATTTGACGATTTCTGTTGTAGGTAGGTTGCGCATAGAATAGAACTTAATTTGTTACATGAGCTTTGCAAACGCCATAAATATAAATATAGTCTCAAACTCCACTGCCAAATTCCACGGCAGAAATCATTGAAAATCACTTTGTCCTTTGTTTGGAGTTGGAAGCAAAATAAGTAATTGATCGCTAAAAATTTGTGCTTTAAAAACATCTCAATCATCCAAGACGCCACACAACGGTAATCAATAATAATAAGAAAAGAACGCCACCACAACGATAAATCTTAAGATTGTTTCACACCCGAGAAAAAAAGAGATGCCCGACGCTGATTGGGATTCGTCTCGCCTGATAAATTGTAAAGCCTCTAAATCAGGGCTCGTTGGGAACGGAAGTGACGCTACTTGTGACATGGTCTGACTGTGTTAATCTCAATTCTCATATTGTAATAAAATTTATTACGTTTGATCGTCTTTGGTTCTTAACCCTGCGGTTGAGGTATTGTGACCTTGAAAAAGCTTGTAATGTGTCCAGAAACCAGCGTGGTTAAATAATTGGTGTTGATGTCTCCGGAATTGAAGCTTGAATTGAGATGTTTGGTATAGATTCAGTTGTCTCTTGACTAGAGAAATGATTCGATTTGGGAGTAGACACATAGATCACAGAAGGGCTATTCGAATTCAAATGGTGTCCATGACCTTTGGATGACGATCAATCTTATTATGGGAACTGAATTGGTGCTGTGCTTAGTCAGATCATAAAGAAAAAAGTCCCTAGAAATCTTACGTGACGTGGGATGGATTGTATAAACATCCACGAAAAGTAAGGGTACCTATCAACTTATACTTTTCATTTTTTATTAAATTGGTACTTTGAATACATATGTTCAGTAAATGTAGATTGAATCTAAATTTGAAACCAAATTAGGTACACTTCATACAAAATTAAAAGCTTACCGAATTTGCATACATTTTAAATTTCGCTCTGCCAAACCGCATGTTGACGTAATTTTACATCGTGCCATCCTTAGATCTCGTCGGTTCACACTTTTTAGGGGATTTCTAAACATTTCAGAAAGTTCGTCGTTTTTCCACCAAGTATTTCACGTATTTTCATCTGCAGCGTAAAACTTTAAAAGGATTTTTAATGCTACGGCATTCTCGGTCTACTGAACATCAAAAAGTCAAACCACTTGCAAAACACTTGAGTTGGAAGAATTTGCGAAATGCTGGTTTATCTTTGTTAAGGTTGAAACAGAATAAAAATCAAGTTTTTTCAAATAACTCCATCAAATTACCCGTGAACCTTTGTTTCCACTTTCCCTCTAATCGTTCAACTCTTAGTTTTATTCGGCTGTTTGCAACATTGTCTGACTTGATTTATAAGACAAGGCCTGAATAGCAGTTCACACCAGTTTAGAGCGTCTATCATGTAGCGTTAAGTTTATATTCAACTGTAGGAGCACAGCTCTCGAATCTCGAACCGATCTCTTATCCTGGAAAGCGTTTACGAGTGCATTTGCAGTCGGCATTGCCTGTTGAAAATTGTTTATATGTTAGAAATGGTATAGTACATTAAATTGTATATTCAATTTGATTTGAGATTATTAAACGAACGAATCTGGCTATTATATACAGCCAATTTTAAGCACACAACACTGCACCAATTGACTCCTCAAAGAAAACATGTTTAGTTGTCGACTTCACGTAATGTGGGGCAACGTAACAAGAGCAAGAAGTTGAATTTAATTGAAATGCAACGATTGTTGAGATTGTTGATATTGTCTGTTACATGTTCCTCACAATATTTGCTATATATTAATACTGAAAGAGGGAGGAATCTCTTATGATGCAAAACTAAAGTAGCGTTGTACTAGGGGTAATTTTAGATATTTCATTTTCGTGATCAAAATTCATGCTTATACGATATAATTATGTTGACATCTGTTCCAACTCGTATGGTTATATGTACTATAGGTGGCCCGGCGTAGTGTTAAGTGAAATTGCTGGTTGTGATTTCAGTGTGGTTGGGATTCAGTTCCCGGCATCCATTAACTAGATACCGTTATTGCGAGGATGGTTTTGGATAGTTATTAATACTGGTATGATGGACATTTCTATTTTGGGTTTGTTTCTTTCGAAACCGATAAGACGCTTTCCCTATGAAGGTTATTTGTACTATCATAACAAATCTACGGCTCCAGATCTGAGTTTTATAACTGCATTGAATGAAACCCTATCAAGTACAGAAAACAATATAAAGTGAACATAATATTATACGAAACAAACTCCTAACGTTTCGACGACAATTTATTTAATTTCCTCGCTACAAGCTTGGCCTTTTCCACAATGAGCACTATCGATTCACCAGTAAAGAGGTCAACGACCAGGCTTTTTGACACATTCAACATGCTTCCTGTGTAGTCTTATACTCAAGCTCAATAGAGCTGATTACTAGATCGTGAGTTATCGTCACCTTCGTTAGACACTCCCCTTAATGAGGTAGAAAATACTGAAATTGCGAGCTCAACATTCGCGTAGTACTGAACTTCGGTCTGTTTGCCTGTGACGTCGCTTCGTTCCGTAAACATTCAATGCAACAAAACCCAAGAAGCTAAATCCTCATAATGTCTGGAAATGCAAACGGAATAGAGAATGCCAAATTTCGCAGTATCGATCCAATGCACGAAAGCTTGCAATTTATAACAGGAGGGGCGTTGCATTGAACTTGGACTCTGAACAGTCCTATTCCGATGGGGTAAAGTTGAGCATAGGTAGAAAAGTCCCCTCTTTTCAAATAAGGGGTTTGACCCACGTGTTACATGCATTATTGCGTGTTCTGCTTTTTTGGACGTTTATAACTCGGTGGATAAGTCGAATGCATACGAATTTGGCGATGTCGTATCAGTGTCATGCTGATACTTTCTAATAAATGCTTTTAAATCTTAGAACTTTCAACTTATTCAGCATTTCTTTGTACAGTAGAGCCGAGCTTATCGATGTTACCGTGCCAACAATGCTAACTATTGACGAAGACAAATGACAGATGCAACAAATTCAATCTTGTATATTCTCCTCGATAAGTGCTTATAAAGTTTTGCTTTTTCTGTTGAAGAATACTTTTTGCTCGAAAATTTAGCAACTGTGGTTACAGAACAGCATAGTAGGCTCAGTAATAAACATTATCAAATTCAATTATGCGGTTTATTATAAGTTCATCGAACGGCGACACCCCTCGTCCATACACTTTCAGCCTCGTCTGTCTCGCCCCCGCTTAATCGTTTACGCTATACAATCAATGTTGTTTGCAGCATTTTGCTGTTCTATATCATTATTTCGCTGTGCATTCTCTTTCAATAGACTCCCGCTGTTTATAGTTAACAAACAGAAAAGCTAGTGGTTTGCAGTTTCTGACTGCCGATTATATTTTTCTTTACATGCAATTATATGATAAAAGTCTGGCTGGTTTTTTATCTATAACAATACTTCGGTTTCCATAAGTTTTTACTGCAAGCGTTCTTTATTTTGTCTTCTGTTTAATAGTTTACTTTGCGATCAATATGGTTCGTTTAACATTGCTCTGTTTTACACTTGTTTCTACCATTCTTTGTATTATTTCAATAGGATTGCCGCTCAGTTTATTTGCTTTTAAATCACGTTTAGTTTTTGTATTGTATATTGATGTTTTCAACTGTTCGATTGTGTTCTTTAGTACATTTCTAGTTTAGTTGCTGTGTTTGTTTCGTCTTTTTCATCGTAATCAGTTAAATATAATAAATTTTACGAATGACTAATCTAAAATGTTGCTTTGTTTCAGGAAACACTGTTGGATAATTTGAGGTAAGTTGGATAAAAATGATTTACATGCAGTATAAGTTGATTATACATGCTTGCAAATTATATAAAATAACTGATGCTGGTGTGGCAAATTTTCTTTCAAGTTTTAACGAATCATTCTGAAGACTTCTTTGGCGCGGCGGGCTAGTAGCCAGGTGCGACGCAAGGGGTTCGAATCTTGCTACCGGACAATTGTTTGCATGTTCTGCAGATATTTGTTCCGGTCAGGGTGTTATACCACGGCACTCGTACTCCCGATACCCACGAGACAGGGCTAGGATTTCCTGTCTTAAACTACCCTATTAGTTGACTAACAAAATAAACAACACACTTGTATTTACTTTGCCGTCTTTAGCTCACGGCTTGGTTATTTTAAATAAATGCACAGCTTTTTCACTAGTGTTTTAATTAAAGTAACAATCTCAACGGTAATTATGTTATTTGATTTACAGAAGGGTACCAGCCTTTAATTAAAATAATATAACCCTCTAATCTTTGTAAGGCCTTTGAAGGAGAAGTAAGTTGCCGTACAAATTTTATACGAAACCTAGTTTTTTTTAAATACCAAGAGGCGAATGTACTTACCTATTCTTTATAAAACACAAAAAAATTGTGACGTAGTAGAGGTCATTGTGGAAGAGCTCGGTCATTGAAGTACGAACACCATACCTGTATCTGCCGAAGTAATGCTCGCATTGCTGTGTTTCGATTTGAAGGGTACCCATAGATGCCGGTGAAATTATATGCTCATGAGACTTTACACCCGTTATGTCCCAGGGTAGGCAACGCACGATTGATACCTCTGGTGTTGCAAGCGGTCTGATGTTGGTTATGGTAACCGCTTACCAATAAGTGGGCCGTAGGTACTCCGTATACACAAACAAAACAAACGCCTTCAGGAAATTTTACTCAACTTGAGCCCTAATGTTTATTTTTTATTATTTTATTTTTAGGTAAGCTGTTTATAAATTATTTAAAATTGTTATTGTTTATAAAAAGTTTGATTAATTATGGAGATAGCTTAGTCTTGTTAAATGATTTTGCCAATATTTTTTTCTGTTATTTCGAGGAAACTTTTGAAACTATCACGATTATGAACATTTTTTTTATTAAAAATTTGAGTTCCTCCCGTCATCATGGTACATGCAAACGGTGCCGAAATATCGGGAAACATTCAAACTCACATTTCATGGTAAATATCCCGTTTTTTTGTAAAAAATAAGTCATAAAAATCATAATAATATCTTAAAATGATACCAAACAAAAGTATATGAAATGTATATCTGAGGACTCTTATCATGAGGATTTCAGTCGTGCGTGTGTTTATTTTTAACTATAAACCGCAAGAGTTTATTAGTAACTGGTCCAGTAGCGGATTATAAACCTTAATGTTCTTGGATCGCCAATATTATCTCTAAGAGCTTAGAGCTTCACCTTAAAGATTGCTCTAATCTGTAATTTTCTAGTCCACTGGTCTCCAACGATGCTTGAGTTGGAGCATTATCGTTGTATGGGTAATTGGTAAGGGGGATCTGTGTAAATAATAAAGTAAGTGGTTTTGTTGCCAACTAAGACAAATAATTACTGGAAAATATAATACCGGTTTGAAGGGGGAAGGTGTCGGTGAAGTTACAGGGACATGAGACTTTCACCATGATGTGCCAGAGGGCGCAAGGTAATGCCACTTAGGGCACGTCCAAGTTCAACATGACCTATAAGGTAATGTGATAGGCAGTTGCCCATTTACTTGTTCCTTTACTTGTTTAAATAAAATTAAAACTTCTCAAAATACCCACAGTTCTCATCACTTTTACGACTGTAACTTTGTTCTATTTTATTTACATACAGTTATTTATGCTCTAGAATACTGAGAATATTGTAACAAGGTGATTTTGAGAATGAATGGATTATTACCATTTTTGGTCCCGTAAGAGGAAACTGTAACTTAATACTCACCATTTTGGACAGAAAATTAAGATTGACTACAAGATAAGTTATCGTGCTTATTAAATTAAGATTTGAACGTCTGTTCTCAACTTATTTGATTAAATAAGTTGTGAGCAGGAAATTAAAAACAACAAACACGCTCACGACTGTATTTACTATGATGGACATCCTCCGATGTATACTCATTGCGTAGATCTTTGAGGATCAAGTAGGGGCTATTCAGAGGCATGTCCAAACATTATATTTGACACATGCCCGCGTTTTGCAAGTCAAAGCATTCCATGAGACATGATGCAATCTCATCGTCACGTATTGGAACACTATTGGTAACTAATTAAATTTAAATACACTGTTCTCGTGGAATCGACAACCGCGGAGCAAGAAGGGTTCACAAATGGCGACCAAGACCCAGACGACGAAGTTCAGGATGCTTTCCATTCCATGAACCGATAAAGGTTGCGAGGTAGTCGGTGGATGGAGGTAGTCTTAGATTATTCGTCATGGAAGGCATATGTCCAGCTATGGATTTCTACATTTACGGATAATGTCTTAAACTGTATTTTAAACCATTGTATTACCGTTGATAGGTCTTGTGTGGAACGCGAGCTCCACTCGATTCTGCTGATGTTTTGCCGATGTAAACGAGCTTTGAAACATGCTGAAACTACGCTCGGTCTGCAATCACCCCTAGTAGGGTTACCATACGTCAAGATAAAGACTGGCTTTTGTCCTGACTGTATTTTTATCCGGACGTTATTATTTTCATCGATCTTTGACTGGACTGTTATTATATATTGCCTATAGTATTGCCTCTTTTCATATCATAACTTACTTACATATCATAATAGAAAAAACTTAGGATGATGTATTATTCACACCATTTCTAGGTAGGTATGTATAAAGAATATGAGTACGATGCACGTTGGTTCGAAAGAAGTTCCAGCAGGTTACTTTAAAAGTATGCTATTTCGCATCATATCTAAAGTTTCAAAAGTTTCATGGACATTTCTGAGAGCACTGGTGGTGTAGTTTCTAGTGACCCCGGCGTTAGAACTAAATGTTCTGGGTTCAAATCCCGTAGAAGTAATGGATTTATCCACCAAATAAAATTGTGCGCATTTTAGTGCGCTTTACCATTGTGTTCTCAAGCGGTGAAAGGCAACGTCCCAGGAAATCGGTAAAACCCAATATTCAAAGATATGATTCTTGCACTAAACTGGTTCTTTCACTATCAGGGCCACCATTCAACTTGGTCTGACTCAATGCGGGTTTAAAAAAAAAAGAGACAGTGTATCACTGGCGGTTAAACTACGGATTAATGAATGGTAATTTTGATGTCCGAAGCTCTGTATAACAATCATGGTGACCATACCTTACAAAAATCCTCTACTCTTGTTTACAGTTTTGTGTATACCGCTATCAAAATGCTATTAGGTTCGGGTTGGGCGGAAAGTTTGGGGCCAGAAGCTGTAATTTATGGACATGCTCAATCATGTGTATTTTGTTTGACGTCAGCCTTAATCGTGCTGGCCTTGAATACCATCAGCCGCACCTAGAGCTGGCAGTTAACTGGATGGTTCATTAAATTGTTCCATTTTAAAATGCCATTTCCATCTGCAGTGCCGTCATTTCCCATTCAACTTATAAATTGCGATAGTGTCGTAGGTGACGTCTCTCATAATCATCATCTTAATCTTCCGTGGATGGGTTGTGGCCTGGTCGAATTGCTTCAGCCGGGTCTGTGTATTTCCAATTTGTCTTCAAGCTCGGTCAAACGGCTCGGTGGCGGCTGTTTGACCGAGCTGGTTGTCCGGTTTGTCAGGACAACGAAGCGTCTCTAGGCAAGACACTTCGTTGTCTTGCCTTAGCATGAGGACCCGAGACAACGTTGATGTCGATCGAAGAAAAAAGTATTTGACCCTCTCTTTTGTTTGACGGAATAGATTACAGACATCGTTAGCGTTCTTCTCTTTTCCACAAAACGTTGTCTTGGGTGCTCACGTTAAGCGGGCTGGTGTCCTCCATGAGTTCTTGGTCAGGCCACCGAAGTGACGTCAAATAGTATGGAAATTTTATGTATGTATTGATTGTTCCTTCAAACTTATGTTTGTGTGTTTTATTACTTGGTTTAGTTTTATTAAGATCTCATACTGTCCGTTAAAAAAAAGAATGAGTCATACTGCCAGAGAAACCAGAACCAGTGTACGTTGTGTGTTTGCATTGAATTTTGACCTTCCGTGTTCATTCTTTTCTTACCGGAACGGCCCAAATAAATAAAATAAATACATAGTCCTGGCCCCAAACTAGAATCCCTGTTACTCAAGAGTCCCATGGTACCACTACACCCGAGGCAAATATCTGTAAAGCCTGTAAACATTTGTCAGAATCGAATCGCATCAGGAATCGAAGATATGCGTCTAAGTCGGTTGTACCCCCGTCGTCTAGATTCTAAGTATAATCTAGTCAATGTTTCTTTCTTACCATATACCTGGTAGGGTCCTAACAAAATATTCCGTCAGAGCACCTGTCGCCATTGTTTCCACCACCAGTTTAACAAACTTTCAAGGCGTAACTAAAAAGCTATTGTTCCTGGAGCGATGCCGTGGTATAAGGCATTCAACACGTTTTGCAATTGCGCTAACAGCTTGCATGATCGATTGTTTCCTTATGGCCTGGTGTGTTGCTTTATGAGGCAATGGTGAACCAATGTTTAAAACAAAATAACAATCCTACTAATATTATAAACGCGAAATTTTGTAAGGATGGATGTTTGTTACTCTTTCAGTAATATAGCTTTATACATCAGAATAACACATAGGCTACTTTTTATCCGGGTATCACGCGGGCGAAGCCGTGAGCAGAAGCTATATAGTACCTAAATAAATGAATGGAAGAAAATACTTATATATAACAAGTATACAAGTATTTTCATCCATTCCTTTTGGTTAGAGAGGAATCTATGCGATTATATGATACTGTGACGACCTCTGTAGCGCAGTGGGCGAAGGCCCGCCTGAGACGCAGAAGGTTGCGGGTTTGATTCCCGTCGTGGGATAAATGTTTGCATCTGCAAATATATGTCTCGGGTCTGGGTGTTTTCTATCTATAATATGTATGTCAGTCATGTAGTTCCCATTACACAAGCACTGTACTTTGGTGCTGGATGAAGTTGTGGGAAAATGTCCAGGTTTATTTATTAATTTCGTATGTTTATCAAGAATATACCTTCATTTGTCCATAATCTCACCTAAGTAAGTGATGGTATAACCACGATGGAGCACGAAGGTCTAGAAGATACTCTTTACTCTTACCTTTAAGAGATCCAAATTATATTTTTCATGAAAGACGATGTTGTTTTTCATGCCTTCGCCGTTCTCATTATTAAGGTAAGTATAGCTTTTTGGTAAGTATTTTTTGGTACATAATAAGTACAACATTCGTTCGTTCGTACGAGTTATGTCAAAATACATATTAATCCAATGGAGTTAACGTATAATATTTTTTGTAATGAGTTAACAAGTTAATCGTTGGTAAATTATATGGTACTATCATTATTTTATAATGTAGGTATTTAGCCATGAACAAAATACAATAATTTTGTGATTTGTGTTCCCCAAGTAGTTTTATTTAACTCATTAGCGTCTTCATCTGTTTTTAATTGAAATTGTACTCTAAAACTACAATCCTTTGACGCCTACGTTACTAAAACTCATAATATACAAAATTAACACTCAAAACTTTCTAATTAGGGCCCGGAAATAATAACGCCGAAAACATCCGTGATCCACGAAGCTTCCACTCCCCGAATTACTACTGCACCTGTTATATTGGCAATATCGGGTTCCACGTCATCGTTTCGATTATTCAAATGCTTTTTATACGAGGGATGTGAGGGTAGGTCCGGGCGTTTGACAAATTGCCTCCAGGCCAGACAGGGGGCCATGAAGCGTGCGTTACGATTTGGCCACGGGACCATCTAATGAGCCAATCTATAATAGGTTTGGTTCGTTTTCTGGATGCGCAATTTTATGGTAACTCATTTACTGTGCAAACTGTACGACCATGGAACGCCCTACCTTTTTCTCAAAATTATTTTTAAAGTTATGGTACACAGCCATTCCCTTTCCATGTCTAAGAGCTGCTAGTTAATCTTTTTTTATATTATTACATATTTATTATCTCACATTATTAATATGTGTATGGTATATTATATAGGATATGTATAATACTATATGTTATTTATGTAGGTATTTATTATTAATATATATTTTATTATAGGTTCACTCGTACACCGCCTTCTTTTGATTCCATTTTATCCTGCCCATCCAAAGGTTGTCTGGAAGAGATCACTTTTATTTTTATGAGTTTCTGTGTTTTTGTATTTTGCTTTGGTGTGCAATAAAGAGTTTATCTATCTATCTATAACTACAACGCAGTTCAGAAGAAAACTACGTCCTGTGTCTTTATCCTCCATTTTACCTCGTAATGTTTTGCCAGGGGTCCGCTATAGCCTTGGGGTGAAGATTCCGGGTAGACTTGAACACGTTGCATCGAATCGGTCGGTTTTATTATACCGTGTTTTCGGTAAAAGAAACATTATAAAATGGATGACATGATACTCGTAAAATTATGCCATGTTGTTTTCTGTAGTATTTAAGCTCTAGGATGTTTTCTGAATGTTCACTATTCTAATACGTATAATAGCCTTTATCACACTCATGTTCTGAAAAAATCTCCAAAAGATACTTTTCTCTACCAAAATAGCCACAAAGATTCCACTCTTCATCATTAACAGCCTGTAGAAGTTTAGTTTTGGATATAGGCCTCCCTCAAACAGTGCCATGACAAACTTTCTCACCGACATCCCGCAAAATTTAAGCTGACATTGGTCTTCGGGTGGAAGGCCTTCCAACACTGCGTCATCCGGTTCGTGATCGCAATTTGAGAACATTTATTCCCTGGTTTTCGGTTCACTTTAGTTTACTGCTTCTAGAAAATAACGAGTAAATAGAAACACGAGCTTTTAGGTAGCACATTCTTTGCAATATTTTTTCCACGTAGAAGCATGGTTAATTACCTACATTATTAAGGATAGCACGTAAAAACAAAGTAACATCGCAAACCAAATTAAGGGCACGTTAAGCCTGCCAAGTTTATACATGAAATCGAATTGAAACAACTCTTATTTATTACGGACTTCTATCGGATACCCACGGCCGAGCGTGTGGGTCACTCCAAATAGTATTTCAATGTAAAATGAACTTTATCACCCTAACTTCAGATGTAATGTTTTGAAAATCTGAACCAAGTGCGTAAAGGTGCTGGATTGGTCCTTTTTTGTTAAATTGAGTGGTATATTTTTTTTCTGTGAAATCCGGGTTATAGTACCTTGACGCTAACTAGATGGTACTGTATGCAAGGGATTGCCAGGGTCATACATCTGTTTGCCACATGACGCCACATATTTATCAGGTCTGTGACTTTGAAGATCTATAGAATGACGTATAGTCACATTCGTAAAAGAAAACCTCTCATCTATCACATAACACATCGCGCGCCACAGATTCATGTTTGTATTTAGTCTGTTTGAGTAACTAAAGTAGCTTTATTATCTATTTTAATTAAGTGACGGGGATTAAATTACACACTATTCCTTCTGTTCCGTACACTATTTCTTCTGTTCCATGAACGACCTCGACTCTTCTATACGTTCTTATCAAAGTTGTACAGTAAATTGTATTTAAGTTGTTTGTTCTAGCTAAACAAAAGGCACTACTCCAGACTGTCGCGTCAGCCTACCCTATGTTATGTTTTTCACGGCTCTCGCACCCCTTGTTAGGCTGCAGACGGACTGCAAGCGGCTGGAGTCGCGTCTCGTGACGACATCCTGAAAAATCCATAACTTTTAATTGAATGCAAGCTTGGAGCCTCGCGACTATCAAAGTGATCGAATGTGCTGTCAGTTTTCTCGTTTTTCTCTCAAACGATGCCTGAAATGAAGCCATCGAATGTGCACTCAGTTTTCTCGTGTTCCTCTTAAAAGATGTCTGTAGCAAAACCACCGAATGTTCAACTAGTTTACTAGTATACTGAGGCATTGATACGTTAAGTAAGACAGTTAGGCAGATTGATACGATATCCTAGCAAGCTGTCTGGCTGCCTAGTCTTCAGTGTGTCCGGCCACCAATTTCAAGCCACCATTTGCAGTTCGACCACACGTATCTTAGTAAGCTGCCTGGCTGTATTTTGGCCTATAAGCCTGAATGCCTAGACGCTTGCAGTGTGGCCGCGACCTTGGCATTAGGGTCTTTTCTATTGCCTAACCAAAGAGTCTCAACTAACAATCTTTTCACGTGACAACAGAGCTCACTTTTATTTGATACCTGAAAGTAATCACGGTTATTGAAACAGAAACAAAGAAGTTTGATCTTTAATGTAATGATGTTTGGGGTGTTTGTCGCTTTTGAAGTGAATGGTAAATTGGTTAAGGTGCGCCCCGCGTTGGGCGCCAGTTATGAGGTGTCGAGGGACAATTTATGGGCGTTGAACGTTTGTTAACACTACCTTGGCCGAGCGACTTGCTTACTTATTTATATTCAGTCTGTACGAAATACAGCTGTGCTATTCATCATCGTTCAAGATCCTTGCTTTTGGAGTTTCTTCTTATTTTAATACAAATATATTTTCTGTTTAACCTAAGTATGAAGGTATTCATGATCTACAAATCGTAGACTACGATACAGATTCCCATATCATCGTAGATTCTTTCCTCATATTTTTATCAATGTATCAGAGCATAGATTACATAGACGCGACATAATGCGTCCCTCGTTAACCTTGTTCTCAGATCGTTTATCATCGGATGCTGGTTGATATGTATTACTGAAATGATTTAGGTCGTTACTTGTTTAATTTGTCCAAATAACCTTGGGATTTTCTTAATGTTTGCTTTGGACAAGAGAATTGTGTATTTGAGCCAAACTCCATACAAGTTTATAATTCTATGAACTCCAAATGATTTTAAACAAACAAGATTCGAACATAATTTAGCAGCGTTCAAAATTAGTTATATTTAACATAAAGTAAAACAAAGTAGCTCGTTCCCCAGCCCATTTGGTCCTTTAGGAGCTAATGAGTTATACTTTAAACTGTGATTGTTTTCAATCAATGTTAAATCGAACAAAAAGAAAATCATGTGTTTATTACTTTCATACTGTATCCAGTGACTCTGCCGCAAATGTTGGTTCGCCACTCGATTAAAACAGACTCTTGCCACGCGAGGCCATTGGCCAAAATTTGACACGGACTTTCTAGCGACTCGTGAACATCAGAACCATAGGGTATGAGACAATATCGCGATAAAGTAATATTATAGAAAAATATTTTTTTATATGAGACCTGCATTGTTGATAAACTTTTCAATATCGATAAAATATTCAAGAATGCAGTATATAATGTATATTTGCTTACGTTACATATTATGAAGACTGACGACAAGTGCCTTCTAAGCAACGTTCAGCACGGTTGACACTTATGTAGATGAGCAACCATTAGTGGCGTTAACGCTTCCTACTCCGAGAGAAACTCCGACAGCAGTGTCGTACACTAGCACCGACAAACCAGATTTTTGTGACTCTTAGATGTTTCCATTAGTTTACTTCTTCATCGTCGTGTCATCGGTTATTAAAATAACCAGTGTGCCGAAATAATACAGTGCACCTTTCCTTTCTTGCACGTGTCTTCAGTGCAGTAGCACAGTTCCTTTCATGCATTTTTGGTTCAAGGACATGCTGGTTTCCTTAACATGATTTCCTTCGCCGTTTGATAGCATTCATTGCGCACTCAACATTTTCTCATGGATCCCATTGGTGCATACGGGATTCGAACCCACGACCTAAAACTTAAGCTACTACGCCACTATTGGTCTATACATCATTATTTTTAATCATCATCCGAAATTATTGTTTCCACACGAACTTTACATGACCTTCAAGCAAAATACCCTAATCTTCCGTTTTCTTCTACCTATTATAACTAATGATATACGTGAACTAGCCATGTATCTTTTATATTATATATAAGATATCATTAGATGTTTGGTGGTAATTTGCTGTTTTTTTTAAATGACTTGAAACTCGTATATTTCCAACTATAACTGGTTGTGCAATTACCTACTACAATTTGCTTGTAATTTATAGATAGTATCATGGTAACACCCACAGGTAGACCAAATAAATAAATAAATGTTATTTTGTTGTCTATGTCAACAATATTATTAAACGCGAACAGTTTACTTTCCTCAAAAATTAATTGTTATCTTGCAACCAAGACAACGATTTTGTTTAACGGAGAGACGACAATAGTTTCCGTATCTCTTTTTTATGACGGTAAGAGAAATAGAACTATGTTGTCTTCTGTAGATGTTTTTGGTTCTCATACTAAGCCTGCTGGCATGCTACGGTAGTCGGCAAATAACCAGTTGAGGCGCAACAGATGCGGCTTCGATTCCCGCTACGGGAAAAATGCATGTTCTGCTGGATTTGGGTGTTGTGGTATCATGGTCCTCACATTGAGGTTTGTTTATTTTCCATGACGCTCGTTTGACCCATCCCGTACCCTCTGTCCTGGTACTGATAAGTTCTGAAGTTTAGAGGTTAACATTTTTTGCTAGCAACGTTTTTTTCCTAACGCTTACGTAACAGAGTACGTTCGTGTTTACTACCGAGAATTGAATTAATTGTAACAATATGCGCAATGAGAACAGCCATGAAAACCGCAAAACATGTGTTCATTGAATGCATCCGTTTTTAATATGTTATTTACCGCCAGTTAATTAGGTCCATGTAGCCAAGAATTGATCCTAGCTGTTGCAACTATTCCTGTCTGCGTGCCATTATATTTATTAAACGAACTTCTTTCTTAACTTTTACCTTTTCTATCATATATGACGGAGCAGAAGCTCCAAGGTGGTCTTTAAAAAGTGTGACGTCAGCAATGCTAACGTCACTATCATCACCAGCATGCTGGTCGCTCATAGTTGATGACGAAAGTAAACTCCAGGAGATGTTCTTCTAATTTATTCTTGGTTACACAGAGGCTTTCGAGGTCTGTAGGGTCCGGCGGCTCGAGTGAGAATCAATCGTACTCGGTCCGTCGCCCGTATTTATGCAAAAACAAAGACAAAGGCAAGCAACTTGTGCGAACAAGCACAAGTTGCTTGCCTTTGTCTTTGTTTTTGAAACTACCTGCAAGCATTAATCATTTAAGTTTACAAATGGGTTTGAAGGTAAACATGGTCAAAATAACGACTTGATTACGTAATTACCTAATTGTCATTTGATTACAACAATCAAATGATAACTAGCTATTAACTAATGATTTTACACTGTAATATGACAATCGAAGTGATTATTCGTTAAGTAACACGTGGTACTGCGCCGATGACTCATTGTAGAAGCACAATAACGCCTTTGCGCCGATATATACATTTTATTTTAATTGTTATTAACAATAATAATAATAGTGCTGGACATTTTCACTCATCATCTAGCCCCAAAGTAAGCAGAGCTTGTGTTATGGGAACTACATGAGTTATATGCTTATAATGACAAATATTTGCAGATCATAAAAACTTTTGTCCCGCGGCTGGAATCGAACCTTCTGCATCTAAAGCGGGCTTTCGCCCATTACGCCTTAACATATGATTTGTGTGCCGAATACCGAGCGACCTTTGGGTGAGAACAACCGAGTGAGCCATTAAAGATGGTAAACGACTTCGCGGCAGACCCAAACTGATCGCATAGAAATTTCAATTATACAATACATGATTTTTTAAATTTTAATTCAAATTGCCGATTCATAAATTACTTTTTTTTTTTTTGAGAATCCTTGTTTCAGCTTTAGTGCGGTGCCTATAAAACAAGGTGAACTCATTCATTAAGAAAGAGTATTAGTCAAATAATTAAATAAAGTTAAAAAAGTATCAATAAATTTTGAACTAACAGAATATGTTTACTTTCAGCTGACCACGAGTAGTAAGATTGTTTTCTGGACCCAAAATTAGTTTTTGTACTTAATTATGTTTTTAAAGTATTATTAATTTGCAGTATGAATGATTGCTCGTATAATTCCTATTTCATATCTCGAAGATATTATTTCTGAATCTGACATTGTTCAAGGCACTAGGGAGGGTTTTATGTGCATAAGTAGGTCAAGGTGACGCCAGGAAATACTCTGAGAGTTGGTGGTTTCCAGAAGTTTCTATGTCCAATGTCAAATTCCCTTTATTTATTACTTAGTATTTTATCCGAAGGTTATTTTATACTTATCCCTCCGAGGGCGGAAATGGTTTTACGTACTATTTTGACGTTCTTTTCATGGGTTAGTTCAATAAATAAATAAATAATGCTGGACATTTTTCACACATCATCATCTAGCCCCAAACTAAGCAGAGCTTGTGTTATGGGAACTACATGACTGATATGCAAGAACTCACCTCATTGTAAATTTTGACAATGAGGTGCCATTTCTTTTATCTCTCTTTCATTTAAAATCTAAGATCGGTTATCACGACTACGTTATATTTAACCTACTTCAAAAAAGGAGGGTGTTTTTTTTAATGTATGTTCAGCGATATTTTTGTCAGTTGTGAATCTACTGATCCGTTTGAAGCACTACAGAATAATACTTAGGGATATAATAGCGATGTGGCGGGAGTGGACATAGCCTGCTACCTATTTGGCTTGGCACTGACTTCTAACATATCAATGTAGATAGAGTATATAATAATAATCTGTAATTTAATCAGTTTTCCCAGTTTTAGTGCCTTGTAGTTTTTATAAAGTTTGTTTATGTTCATTTAAATATACTCTTATAATGCCTCATTTTATATCTCGACGCGTGTATTCAGCACCCTGTAGGTACGTGTGTAAAACTTATCAAAAAAACTTTCCGTGATGTCATGCAAGACCATTTAAAATAATCGCATTACTATCGATGGAGTCTATAAATTAATAAATAAAATAAATAAATCAATTATACTGGTCATATTCACACAACAGCATCTAGCTCCAAAACTAACCAGAGCTTGTGTTATGGGAACTACATGACTGATATAGCATACATATTATACATAGAAAAAACCCAGACCCATAGGTACCTATGGATGTTGGATGTAGGATGTTGTAAATACCTTCATCTTTCAATTTTGACATGAAAACCCAAGTCTTCGTAGCGTTATTCACGGTAAATACCTACAAATTTACGTAAACTTCACTTGGATAAGCAATATTCGTTTAGTTTAGCTTTGTCTGTTATCACGATTACATTATATAGTTCATTGTTTTTACAATTATCACGTAATCGTAAACGGACGAACATATTCATAATTATATTTTGAATATTTGGACGAGTAATTTTGAAATTACCATTGGAGTTCGTAACTCTTTCTATTATGATAATTTAATGTTGTCATTATGTAAGTGGAAGTGGTAATATAATTGTTTGTTTTGTAATTGCAATGTTCATGGGAGATTGAGGCCTGAAAACGTTAAGGGTTAACTGCGCTCACGAGCGGAGCGTCGAGGGATGGCAATAGAGCCTTCGGTCAAATATGTGTCTTCGGCATTGAGTAGACAAATCCCGCCATAAATCGAGTGATGATTAGAGTGGAAGGTAGTTTTTCCGTTTAAAATAAAATAAATAAAATAATGCTGGACATCTTTCACACATCATCATCTAGCCCCAAAGTAATGGGAACTATATGGAAACTACATAACATACATAGAAAACACCCAGACCCGAGACAAATATTCGCAGATACAAACATTAGTTCCGCGGCGGGAATAGAACCCGCAACCTTCTGCGTCTCAGGCGGCTATTATACTATTATTTCAAGCCCAAAAAGTCTAAGCTGTGGAGCTATGTAGTCCTTTTATGTACTTTGACATTATATTTATGCTAAACGCTCTGCTTGTGCAAATATTCCTTAAAGTCCCCAAGGCATACTGAAAGCTAAAATGATAATTCAACATCACACCAAATTTGTTTGTTTTCATTTAATTTTCATAACATTTCAATTGAGGAGGGCATTTGTGTCTGGGACACAGTTTTTATACTTCTGCAGACATCATCGTATGCCATCGTGTCTGTTCCTCAATGAATATATGTTAAACTTGATATAAAAAAAATGTGCGGTTAGTAGATCCAAAAGAAAAACCTTTTGAATCATCTATGCATTTGTTTCCTTTTCAACGCCATTAGTCGTGCTCGTTCGATCGGAAACTTTTATCTCCTCAAATTGCTCATTTCCTTGAGAATGCTGTCTATCAGCATTATCTGGAAATATTCAAAGGTATTATTAAAGTCTAAATTTTAACTGCAATAGTGTCTGAACTGGTAATTCTCCTTTTATAAAAGATATATCGGGGAAAATGCTTCGTTTATTACTTATTGCCTAAAACCTCGTGTAATTAGTAAACCAAAATATGTTTGATATCTGTCGTGGAAAATTTCGTTGTCAAGGTTTTTTTTCGACGTTTTAGTCACGTCGTTGTTCGTAGCTATCTTAATATTCCTTTTCTATTTAAAAAAAAATCGACCGTTACAACAATGTGTGACCCCAAGAATTTTACGATGCACAATATTTTGGTCAACCCCGGTGACATAAAAAATGCTGTATAAAATATGGTAAATATGGTAATGCAGAAAAACTTGCCTATATCATCCGAATAGGCAAGTTTTTCTGCCGCCAAAGACCCATATAAACTAGAGGCAGAACGGCCACGAAAAATTTAGGCTATAGAACACGGATGGTGCCATATTGTGTGGTGCGCCAGGTGTGCAGACATATTTGGACTCATGAGAATTTGACCTCACTTATTTTGAGGCCTCGGTTTTTTTTCTTAGTATCATCAACAACCTTTAGAAGTCATAGACATAGGGAACCCCTAGAGTGGAATGACCTTGGGCTACCTTTATCCAGTGACGTAATTATCCTTTAATTAAGGTCCGTCGGGCGGTGATCTGGGAATTTCTTTCTTAGTACAGCCTGTAGAAATCATAGACATACGGAACCTCTGGAGTGTCATGACCTTAGGTATCTATCCACCGACGTAAACAACCCTTTATGATGTAACCAAATCTTTACACCCTTATATGCCTTTCCACACTTCGTCGTCGGGTGTGTGGTCGCTATTCGAAAACCATACCTCCCCAGCAAAAGTTTCTCGTATCGCGATAAATGACCGGTTTTATTTAGACGGCTGGTTCTTTTAATTGTGCGAGCTAAATTACCGTATTATGAAAAAGTCATAGAACTTAAAATGAAAAAAAAAAAATAGTGAGTTAAGAACCTATTAAAGTGATTGGTTTGTATGAATTATTGTGATCAGGAATCGTAAGTTATAGCGCGTCCAGTATTTTTGCTCTGGAGAGAACTTTATTGACTTTCCCGACGTACGTGTATTAATTGTTTTAATGAAATCATTTGTAGCAGCTCCCGAAGTACTCGTTAGACTTTCCCTGGGGCTCTGATTAATTTTATCGTTTACTTGATGGACTGCTGGATATGGATTCTCCTTCACTTGGAACTCCTTGGGAGACCAATTATTTTTACGGAATCAGAAGTATTTTTGCTTTGATGACGCAGTGTTTAAAATGTTGCCTAATTTCTATATGTAAGTAAAATATTTGCCTGCACCCTTCTAGTAATATTTTTCTTTTGTAATATTTTATTGCCATTGTTTCCTTTGTTTCGTTCATTAGATTCTTACAAACCGTGGAAACCATTTAGATCTCACACCGAAGGCAGTAGCCCTTTGCGTTTTTGCATCGGTCTTTCGTATTTAGATGTTCAAGTCAATAAAGCCAAATTGAATGTGATTAGATCTTCTTAAAGTACTGGATATATAACTAAAAATATAAATAGATACATAGAAAATATTTTATTGTTCACCAAACTAATATAAAAGATTAGTTAAGTATGACAATGTTGTATGATGGGCGGTGTTATCGCTAATTAGCGAACTCTACCAACCAACCTTTGTCTGGTTTTAAATACCTAGCAGTCACATACATAGTCCTGACCACACATCAGAATTCCCTTGGGTATCAGGGATTGCGAATACCATGGTACTACAACATCCAGTCCCCGAACAAATATCTGGAAATGAAAACATTTGTACCGCAGCGGGTATCGAACCCGCACCTCTACTCGCCCGCCTCGTAATCTACATTTTAATTCGTCCTATAAGTAGTTTTTTTTCTACATTAAATTCTTCATTCAAAACTTAACCACCCTCTAAATATTTTTCATTCACTCCATCCTTATAAGATGGTAATTGTTGCGTTGCATCTTTGACGACTCTCACGAGACGTCATTAGTGCAGACTCCCCTTAGTATATGTAATGTGTGTACCTAATGGTGTGCTAATGGGAAATGGCAGTGCTTAGTATGTAAAGCGTGGAATCTTGTTTTACATTTTAAGTTTTTATTAATTTACCTTAGTAAGAGTCTGAGTATCTAATGTCTGCAAAGTGTCTTTTTAAAATGTTTGTACACCCTCTGGTAGAAACTAGCTGGACTCATATCAACATGGCAACACCTTTATAACCTAGTTTTCACAGACAATAAAATATATTTCATTTCATTTCTATTTCGCTGAGTATGTATCTGAGGATGGCCACCGTGGGGAATAAAGTCGTCTCATATTAAAAGCAATGCTTAGTTTGGGGCTAAATGATGCTGTTTGAAAAATAACCAGTATTATTAATTTATTTATTTATTAAATAACATTTCTCAATCCAACGCTGTTAAAGTGAATATTATTTCAGTGTCCAACAGTGTCCAAACCAGAGGTTGAAAACCAAAGATTCTCATGCTAAAACGTTGATTCTCTGTGTTTCTCATTCTTTATTTATGAAACTCGAACAATTGTTCCGACTTGGAAAGAGTAGCTTACATGAATTATTTGTTTAGTTAGATAAGTGTTATACCAAGTACTGTCCTTCTCGCAAAAGGAACTAGAATTTAGGAATTTATTTTCAGTGCGAGAACTATTATTGCCGTAAACTCGTTTTAACAGCTGATAGCTGTAAAGCCTTCGAAACATTATTAATCCGTTTAAAAGTGTTTATTTTCATTATGTCTAACAATTGCGAAAAACATTTCATAATACTTTCGAGTACCCTGATGAAGACTCTGAATGAGTCAAAACTTAGTCGGCGCCATCTCTCGGTGATGGCGGTACATTTTAACGGTGTGTTAAAATGTAAGTATTACTAAATGTACTTTTCGGGTACTTGTAGTCAGTAAACTACTTAGTGATTCGTCATCATCAGTCATACAAAACAACAATACAATTACAGCTAAATACGTAATGGTACGATTAACATGACCCCGGCGATTATCCAATTGAAACTGCCTTCGTGCTGCGCGTGCGCCGGCCGCAATGGACGCACTTTGGTGCTATTAATCTGAACCATAATGACAGCTCTGATTCATTGTTTTGATATTGTGTAGATCTATTTTAAACGCGACGCTTGATCCAGCCTTATGTGTCTGGGGTAAGATAATGTTTGTATGTTACAGAATATTTTACGAAATAGCGAATACCGATTGTTAAAAAGATTCTTCGCAATCGTTTTGAACGATTTCAGGGAAGGTTATTTAGATACATTTCATCGGTACAAGTCGCAAGGGGTCGTTGCAATAAATGATTAAAAAGTAAAATGGCGTAACTGATTGACAGGCAGTTTTTTGTAATCGTGTTGTATTACTCAAAAAAAGGTTACGTAGTTGACGGGAACAGTTCCCGTCTGAACACAAACATCGAATGTTGTGTCGGACGGTGCTCATGAAGAAGGACCTCTAAACGTTCAATGAAACGTCGGCAAGAGAATAGAACGTGGTACAGTCCTAATAATATCCTGAAGAGTAATTAACTAATTTCTATTTCTTACAAAAAACTAATGCATTTTATAACTCTACCTCTATTGTAAGAACTGAAAGTATTCACTATAGAGTACGTGGATCAAAAGGCACGCAAACGTCAGCTTATGTTCAGACGTGCTACGTTTAAAAGCAATCACATGTCACGTGATTAAAATAGCATAACACACGTTAGTCGCATGCCCGAACTCTGGGCTAAGGTGGCTTAGCCCAGTAGCATAGCGGCCACATGGATAGCTTTGGCGGAAATAATTAGACTCCTACAACAACGATTGTCTATTAGCGGCCACCTGGTTCCCAGACGGCGATGGCGGGATGAATTAGACTTCTACAACAACGATTGTTTAGAAATAGCCTGATAGTCCAGTGGAAGGAGAAAAGGCCGACCACGAACCAGTAGACACTGTGTAGAAAGATGTTGGACCGATGACATACTAAAGGTTGCATGAAATTGGTGGATGTAGGTGGCCCAAGGACATCCGTCATGGCACTTAAGGTGAGGCACCAACTGTGGTCTTCTACTGACTTTGATGATGACAAACCCTCTTCAAATTAAACCTTGGATATTGCTAGACTGTCATTATTATCGCCATAGATTGTTCCTCATGCCACTTTCATACGAACATTTGGCAAGACATGCCATCTCGTTATCTCGGCTACACATACCTTGTTCAAATTCAAAAGACATAAAATATATTATTTTCCGTTACATTTGCAAAATACATTGTAGCAGATCATGCGATGCGTATTCCGGAAATGTGCGAGACAAAGGTCGGAAGGAGGTGGAAAGTTCCCCCTCTTGTCAACACCCATTTTAAAGGGGAAATACGGGAGATGACTCCCTAAGGCTTTACTTCCTTGTTACGTGGCTCGCCTTGTTATCTATTGGAAATCACTTTGATTTGGGAGACGTGAAAATAATAGTAAAAACACGCACACAACTGTATTTCACATGATGGACTTCCCCAAATACATACTCTTTGAAGATACCAATAGAGAATAAAGAGGTAAATTCAAACATTTTTGGTACATGCCCACGTTTTGCATATAATAAGTATTCCACAGGACAGGTTGGAACCTTGTCGCCGCCGAAGAAAATTTACTTAATCTAACAGTCGAAGCAAAACCATGTTATAATACGAACCAATCAATTTAAATCTATTACAATTAAAAAGTTAAAAATGATTTTTCACAATTTAAAGCCACGTTTTCTAGAAAACTTTAACTTAGTTTTAAAACTAGTTAGACTTTTACATAAGTTCTAGAGAAGAATGTCCCCTGACAGACATCAAAATGTCATTCAACAAACTTTTACATAACTAAATTTAGTAAGCATAAATCACAATCGATTGTCCTATAATCGGTTATAAATATCAACAAATTTAATAATTCTTCCTGTCATTGGATTTTTGTTGGTTCTTGATGAATCAACCCCCAAACATTTCCCAAGCTTTATAATACAGCCCACTCAAGAATCGAAGGACCCACAATAAGCGCTTACTTATTGCTGCTGATTACACAACTCCGCGTAGGTGTCCGGAAAATAATATTGACCTAATGACATACAAGTTGACCCGTGCCACGGAAACGTCGATAGTAAGGTAATAGGTTGGGGAAAAAGTTTCTTCGCATTTTTTAAGAAAATTCAAAACATTTTTTAATATAGTTTATTTACATTTAACTAAAGTATGTAGGTACCATTTTGTTCGATAACTTTTTGCCATTTTGTAGGCAGGGACATGATCCCATTGCTATAAAAACTTTGGGGCTTCTGTTCAAAATACCGCGACAAGTGGTTTTGGCAGTCCTCTCGTGATGTTAACCTGACACTGCCTAAAGAATTCTGAAGAGACCGAAACAGGTGGAAATCTGAAGGTGCAAGGTCAGGACTATACGGCGGATGCATTAACACATCCCAGCCAAACTCTCTTAATTTTTGCTGAGTGGCTAAAGATCCACTTTTCATCACCAGTTATCAGCTTCTTCAAAAATGGTTCGGTTTCATTACGTCGTAATAAAGAATCACAAATGAGAACACGGTTCATTAGGTTTCTTTCAGTGAGCTCGTGAGGTACCCAAATATCGAGCTTTTTTGTGTACCCAGTTTTTTTCAAATGCGCCAAAACTGTTTTGTGGTCAATTCCCAGTTCTTCAGCTACGTCGTAACTACTGATATGCCGATCTTGCTCCACTTTTTCAAAAATGGCATCCATTTTATCCGTAATAGGGCGACCAGAGCGACGTGCA
The DNA here is from genome assembly GCA_961405105.1 of Perizoma affinitatum. Taxonomy (NCBI): domain Eukaryota; kingdom Metazoa; phylum Arthropoda; class Insecta; order Lepidoptera; family Geometridae; genus Perizoma; species Perizoma affinitatum. Next base: position 3,025,627 of record OY560184.1, read on the forward strand.
TCTTTGACATCAAAATTTCCGGATTGAAAACGCTTAAACCAAATTTGTGCTACTCTCACAGACACTGCACTAGGTCCATAAACATCGCAAATTTTTTTCGCGGCTTGCGTTGCATTTTTACCTTTTTTGTAGTAAAATTTTAAAATGTATCGAATTTCTTCATTAGATTCACTCATCTTAACAGTACGAAAAACAAATAAAAATCACACATTTTCCTAATTTGAATTTGGAATTATCTTCTTTAAAATTTAAACTTTTAATGATACCAAAACCAGCCAGATACAAATAGTATAGCCAAAGATATTTTATTACAAGTTCATACATACAATAATGCGAAAAGACTTTTTCCCCAACCTATATGTAGGTGGTGGTAATTTAATGATTCTAATGAGTCAGGTTTGAGTAAATTGAATAATTTTCTCTTTAATAATAAGAAACATTTATATATGTATCGTCACATAACAGGGCCTACGTAACAAGGTCAATGTCTTATCAACAGGGATAACTAAAAACATGAAGTTTTCTCAACGACAAAGTGGAAATGGTGAAGAAGAAAACATAAAAACACGTACAAATAACAAAATGCCGTTATATAGGGAGCCTTGCCGCATATTTCCAACCGCACACGCAAACACGTCAGCATCGTACGGAATCCAGCCACCTAATGAGCTTATCAGTTTACTATAGTGTACCGTAGCGCTACCGCTATTACGGTAGCTGACGTCACATCCGAGCCGCGCGGGCGCACGTGCGAACCGTGAAGCTACGTTATGGATGACAGGTCTGATGGAGTGATTGTAACAGGTTGTTTACATACAAAGGGAATTGTATGTAGACCAATGGAGTGTTCCAAACAAAGCTCTGCAGAAACTCTTGCTGGTATATTGACTTCAAAATACTATGACGTTGATGTGATTCACAAAAAATCTATCGTGGTATTACTACAGAATTATACGGGAGACGGTCAAGATGCGATTAAAGTCTTAAAGCAGTTTTATTATTGTCCTTGAAGACAGCTCAAGTAAAAGATATTACGTATGGCTGGTGTTTGAAAACAAACGAATAAAATTATATTACAAAGCTTAAGTTTTTGTAATATTATGTTATCTTTACTTATCTTATATAACAAAGACTTGCCATCCAATTTTATGGAACCTGTAAATTATTAAAGTGATGATTATATATGATGGATTGTGGTCAGTGTTCCTGTATAGTGTGTTAATATATCTCGAAAATGCAATTGGTTCAGGCAAGAATTTTATAGGTATTCGAAAGATCTGATACTTAAATAATTATATTAACGGTCTATTGAATTTGAACTCACTGCTACTGTCACAGATTACCAAGCAGTCATTAAATATCCAACTTGTGAAGAAACCGTACGTCCCAATTGATTATGCCAACAGTACTAGGTGTGGTTTTTGCGTCTGTCAAAATAAGCGCCACTTAAGGTCGAGCACCCCGCCTACAACCTTGTCTGAAGAATTACGTCACCGCCCGAGGACTTTTAAGATAAGAAGCCACGCTTTTTTTAGGCGAATGGGCAAGGGGCAGTGACCGATAAGGGCGGAGTGGTAATTGAAAATGCTTTTAGAAAAAGTGACGGCGAAAAGCCTTGATGTTGGTGGAGTGGGCCGTACCCCGACTTCCGATTAGGAGGTAGTGCACTCAATGGAATTTTCACTAATATAATGTACTAACTTCTGTCTACGGCTTCGCCCGCGTGGTACCCGGATAAAAAGTAGCCAATGTGTTATTCTGATGTATAAGCTATATTATTGTAAAGTTTCATCAAAATCCGTTCAGTAGTTTTTGCGTGAAAGAGTAATAAACATCCTCACAAACTTTCGCATTTATAATAGTAGTAAGATGTGCGTATGTTTTGAACAGTGAAGGAAAACATAGTGAAGAAACCGGCATGCCTTATAATAGCAAGATTTCGAAGGTGCTGCCATCAGTTAGTGTTCCAATAAGGCCTCACGCGCACTGGTGCGGTAACATCTACAGGCAGTCGTACAAAAGTTTGCAAAAGAACCTCATCCATGTAGGTTAAGCCGTTTCGGAGTTATGTCGTACTAACAGAATAAATAATTATAATGCTGGACATTTTCACACAGCATCATCGAGCCCTTAACTAAGCAGATATTTTGTGAGTGATACCTCTAAGTTTATTTGCCTCTTTAGTAGTGTAAAAAAAGTTTGTGTTATAGGCACTTCATGACTGATAAACTTACAAATACGGAAGTAAATTACCTTCAAATAACACCAAACACCAAAATTTATGTCCTGGTTTCGTTTACAAAGGACAATTTCTATTTCATTTAAGTCTTATTTCTTTATTGAAAAGAAACTCTACCTTGATTTATTACCCGATTATCGTAGTGAGCTGTCACATCCCGAAAGGTTCTGATTTATTGAGATTGAGAATATCAAAGGATGTGGCCAACTGAAGTTGTACACACATTTATTCAAAGACACGGTTTCCATAGTAATCTTCATAATAAAGGCATTAAAAATCTCTCATTTCAACATCTTAAACATGGTATCTAAGTAGTAAAACTAAATTAACTGGTGTGTTCACTAGGATGGAACGCGCGTGGTAATTTATTGTTTAATTCATGAACTTACCTTCGTTTTAGAATATTATAACGACTTAATTATTTATTATTCTCCTGCTGACGTTTCGTTGACCGTTTAGAGGTCTATCCTCATGGACGGTCGTGTGACGGGAGCGCGGACGGTGCTCATGAGGAAGGACCTCTAAACGGTCAACGAAACGTCAGCAGGAGAATAGTAAAGTACGTAGTATAGTCGTAATAATATTCTAAAATGATACCAAAGCACGATAATTTTGCCATACCTTCGTTTGATCACAATCTTATCACACCACTTTTTTTAGAGAAGATCTTGCGCCTTTATCTTGAGTTGTAAAGCTCCCCAAACCTTGAAATAACTGCTGGAAATCACAATGGAGTTGCCTCGTTGAACCATCATTTCGTATGCATGTCAAATCCAATAAAGTCAGGTTGATATTACTCTGTTGGTAGCAGCGGGCGAATTTAATAGGAATCGTTTAACTATCTCTCTCTAACATTCATACACCTGCGCCAGTGATCGGCTGGGGTGACCAGGCGTATGTGATTTTGAGGAATCGGGATATTATATTAGGCTGTTTAAAAGAGTCTAGAGATACAAAAGTCCGACCAACTGTAGCCGCTCATAACAACACTATTAGCCACTTTGGTGATATCTGCTGTCTGACCAAGGGAAAATTATAGTCGGAAAGTGTGCACTTTTCGTTGGCACATGCCATTGTTTTCTGAGAGCCGAGCTGTTGCTATATAAAATAAAACAAGCTCGCACTTTTCCACCGAATTTCATAAAACATTGGTACTTAATAAAACACAAACAACAAATAACACAGAAACACAAACAAAGTACTTAATTGCGCTCATGGGGATTTGAAGATATCAATTATTCAAGTAGATGGATGTCTTTGTAAACATAATTTTCTTGAAAATTTATGTCCATCGAGGAATTTAGCGGAGCGTCCCGGCTTTGTTCAGAAGAATAGCTGAACATTTGAGTAATTATAGACATAAGATCATAAGGCGTTGGACGTCATCATCATTAAGTTCTCAAAATTGGTGGATGCTCTATTTTTGATATAGCAAAACTATATATTTCTTGTCCTTGTCCCACTTTAAATAATATGCTGGACATTTTTCACACAGCATCATCTAGCCCCAAAGTAAGCAGAGCTTGTGTTATGGGAACTACATGACTGATATACTTCTTATATACATTTTTTTTTGTAAATACATACATAGAAAACACCCAGACCCGAGACAAATATTCGCAGATTCAAACATTAGTCCCGTGGCGGGAATAGAACCCGCAACCTTCTGCGTCTGCGTACAACATGTATTCTTCTTACACTCTCCTCTATCAGCTGTAATTTCAGCTCTCACTCCTTTCTTAACCATGGATTCCTTTACACAATCCATCCATCTTTTCTATGGCTTACCTCTTCTCTCATTTACATCTACATTAATATTTAACACTTCTCACAAATTATCATTTTTCCCTCATGCCGTGCTCATACCACGTTAATCTATTACTCTTCAAACTTTTCCGTCTCTGATAACTCATTTCTTATCTTGTCCATTCTTGTTACTCCACGCATCCGTCTCAACATTTAACAGAGCAAAACGATCGTACCTTAAATTACATTTTGAAAACGGAAAAGACAATGTTAATTATAACATAACAGCGCAAATTGGATATCATCATAAAGAATATTTCTTACAAAATGTCTCTCGAGGATTCCTCTTGAATTTAACGATGAGTGAAGTAATTTAATTTACCCTCGAACGATACAAAAAAGATTCGCCAAGTATGAGTACAGCTAGCGAGCTACAGGTTCCGTTGCAATGCATTTTTCACCAGATACGTTAGGAACCAGTATATGCGTTTGCCATAAGAGGTAGTTTGTGTGTTTGTTTGTCTGTTATCATTTCGTTCCAGGCGTTTCCTGGTGAAGTATTGTTATTGGATAGGGTTTATCGCCACAAATAATTACTAGGTGGCAATATTTGTAGATTGTAAAAATTTTAAAAATCAATTTGTATGTAAATAAGTGGAACGCTCCTCAATAAACCTCTTTCTAATTTAAACTACATATTCCCACTGGACCTCTAAAGATAATTTTTATCTTTTTTGTAGATAACACAAGGAAAAATATCTTCCAAACCTCAGATCTTGGCTATGGCTAGCGGTTTAAGCTTTGCATTGAAAATGCTTTTAGATAAAGTGACGGGCCTTTGATTATCAGTCAGATACGCAACGATTTTATATAGTTTTATATATCGTTTTAGGGTGAGTAGATCTTTGAGGATATAGTCGTGAGCGTGTTTTTTTGTTTTTTTTTTTATTTCAATGAATAAAAACCTTTTGACTTTGACTTTGATACTCAGACCGAACATGGTTTTTTTTTCCCGCAGCGGGAATTTTCGCACTTCTTGCGGTAAAGAAGTGCGGTGCTTGAATCTAATCCGCTTCTTGCGTATCGTTATCGCCAGTTGATACAATTTAAATCTTCATCCAGTTATAATCTACTAGCTTCCTGTGATCTGTGTTATGTTGATAAAACAACCTTTTGAGTCTATCAAACCAAGGAATATTTTTTCTATACAAATTTCAGAACTGCACAGTTCCAAGGGTTAGTTTTGAAAATATAAAAATATACGTGTTTTATTATTATTTTTAATTTTATTTGTACCGAGTTTTGAGCGAATCTAAACAAGGAATAAAAAAATCCATAGAAACTTTACTACACTGTTTAACCCCATTAGGGTTTGATTTTCCAAAATTAGATTAGCCTATGTGTTATTCCAGAATCACAACTATCTACATTCCAAATTTCATCAAAACCGGATTATTAGCTACGGAGATATGTGGTTACAAACATTCACACACACACAGACTTTCGTATTTATTATATTAGTAAGATGTTAGTTATTATCTTGCCAAATGCACCGCAGAACTCGATTACAGAAATCGGGTCATGCTTTGGTGTCGTACTGACTGTTCTTGTAGTGGTCCGTAGTGACTTTGTATTATTCTGTGCTAGGCTATTAAATTCTGTTCCACGATAAACCTTTGTGGAGGTAGTAGGTTGGATATTGGCTATTGCATCGGACAGGGTAATCTCTGTGTGAGCTTTTTGTGGTCAGTATATTCTAGTTTGAAATGTGGTTTCTAGTTGCAATGTTTCCTAACCGAGTACGTGAAGGAAGGTGATCTTTGTGTGGATGATATTCATAACTTCTTCTGCTACGTTTTATTGTCTTAAAGCATATCGCGGTAGCAATGTGTTCTCGAGCTGTAGGCTAGCCGACTATGACTATGTATCTGAAACCGTTCGATAATTTTCCCTGTTATTTAAATTTTACTTGCCATATGACCGCAGCTACTAGTAGGTTGTTTTTTCATTCCCAAATCGTCTAGCCCGTAAATTACATCAATATCGATAGAGATTTTTTGTACAGATAAACAAATCTACACAAAAAAAATACGATACTCGTTTAATCGATAAGCTTTGTTGATTTACTGCACGACAACCTCATTAATTCAATCTAGTTGAAAACCATACTGACGCCATTAAAACTTATTTCATTACATAGAAAAGATCTTCTTTCTCCCCCCCTTATTTCCTTTCTTTCTATCCCTTGCTGTTGTATGATTAACGAGACATGTCTCTCCTGACACATCCATCACCTGTCACCAGTAATGACGTCACTGAATTTAACTCTTAGTCGACGTTAATGAGACTTAACCCAAGTCTCATTTATAAACTCATGTCTCATGTCCAGCATTGGACTTCTACAGGCTAATGATGATGAGCATGTCTTACGAAGCATCGAATAGAGGCTACACTAGACATGCGTGAATCAACCACCATTCACCACCAAAGCGTTGTTCAATGTTTAATCTGAGCTTGAACTCTCCCCTTAAACCTCGCTTACATCCAACAAGCAAATAATCGAAGTGCCCATTGGCTGTATCAGTAAGAGTAAACATGTTAGACTCGTGATTGGCAGGAGGAATGGGTTTCTTACTGTCAATAAGAGAAGCCTATCGTTGCTTGCTTTGATCAGATTGGATTAAGGGGCTGAAGCCGACAATAAACGGAAATAAACTTTTTGGTTTGATTTTGTCTGTGGCAATATGTTTTTCCTATGATATATTTATATATATATATTTTCAAATGATGAATGATTACGAATGATGGAATAAAACGGTGATTTTTAGAGATATGTCAGACTTTGAATCCTGATTTTCAAGACAAATCGTTGTACAAAGCTAACAAGGTTTAAAATGTTAAAATTAATGTTGAAATAAAATAGCTGACAGTCTATTTGACATCAAATAGAGGTTTGACCACAAATAACTGCTAAAAGATAAACCAGGCGGTTACTTAATTAATCGCTATGATAACTCAACTTCTTTTTTACTTAATGTACTTTCTTTTGGTAGCCAATCAAAGTTATGGTTTGTAAAGTTAAGTTATTTTTATTTTATATTTATATCGTAGACTTAAGTCGCTTTGTCATAATTTTATTTTTTCAATAGGTAACGTATATTAAAACCTTGGATAAGTGATTCTGACAGAACTTTTCGTAAAATGAGACCGACCATGTTTTAATTCATCATTGTACTAATAACTTTATTGTATCCAAAACATGACTTTACAGTATTTTTTATTGATAATAAAAAAATGCCGAAGTCTATAAAATAATACTTGCGACGAAAATCCAACAGATATTAATGAAATTTAGAACTCAGTATACTCAAATAAAAAAAATATTGTCATTGTCATTGTAAATACAATCTTTTTAATTTCTGCTACTTTTTTTACCAGCGTGGTGTTGTGTACTTACAACACCACGCTGCATATGCGTGCACGGTTTGCATATACTAAATCAATGAAATGCGTTCGAAATTTGTGTGGCTTTTGATGTGCTAATTCGCCTGCTATCCCTTAAGTGGTATGTTGGCTATTGTCAATGAGAATCCTCAATTTGTCAATCGGATTGTTGTTAATCCTGATTGGCTGTGTTGTCATTGATGGACATACCCGTGTACAGATTTGTCTAATTGATTGACTCCAATTATTCTTGGACACACTCATTGGATAATTGGTGGTGCCACGCCACCAATAGCGGGTAGCTAAGACGCAAGATATTTGTTCCGGGTCTTGGAGTTGTGATAATATGGTACTCATAGTTTCTAATACCCACGACACAGGCGATTCGAGTGCGGGATCAGGACTATAAGCGACTGTTCGGTGTTATTTATTTATGGAATTATATTTAACCATTTTGTATCACAAAAAACACTTAAATTTATATGTAAGTAACTGATAGCACATGCCATCGAAATGTTTGTTCTAGGGCATGCCGGTTTATTCACGATGTTTTTTTTACCGTTTTGAGAACGTGTTGATTCGCTTACTATAACCATTATATAACATAATATGTAACGAAATGGAAAATCTTTATAAATAAATGTATCTTTATAAATAGAAAAAACAACATTTTCAAAAAAAAGCTTTTAACCCTGAGTGCAGCAACCATGTCATAGTAAAACTTAAAAAAACTAGCTCTCATAATAAAATGCGTGTCTGTGCTGATGACCGCTGAAGAGTTCCTTTATCTGGAGCTAATCCTGGATGCCGATTCAGGTCATGCTTCCAATAAAAAACTGAATCAACTCCGTAGGATAAGAGGATTTGATTCTAATTCAGCTTGTAAGATTTGATCTAAACAAACAAACTAACATACAAACATCGCAAGTTAAATACAAGCTTGTAAAAATGTGACGAACTCATCATATGTAAGAGACCGCGCAAACAGGCGCGGGTTACGGTGACGGCGGCGGTAGCGATTAGTACATTGACGCGAACTTTGACAAACACTTGTCAACGTTTCTCTTTGGACACCACCACCAGCGCGTCAGTTTGGCCAGACCATCAGACATTTTGACTTTGATTGCTTATAAAGCAACAGAGGCTGTTACAATCATTTCTCGCGTGCACTAACTACTTAGCAGCCCTGCTGCGGTAGGTCCCAATTCAATTAACTATACCAACGAACGTTAAACGTTAACTCAACACGCCATTGCGGGCCAGATGTGATTTCACTTATTTTAACCCATAAATAATTTCTTAGTGGCTTTCAAACAGTTAAGTTTGGTGATAGATGTAAAGATGAAGTGAGATGATCACTTCATCTTTACATCTATTCTCCTGTTAGTCCAATAGGATCCATCAAGTGTGGATCGGAGGACAAGAGTTCTTCGATCCACACTTGATGCCATCTAGTTTGAAATCAAAGATGGCGAACACGGATTTTATGTTAAAAAGTGTAGTGTGTCAGTATCACCCTTAGATACTGACTATGGATATTATGTGCATTTTGAAAACAAGGGGGGAGAAAATTTGTTTTTTTTTCAACGATGTTTTGGTCTTTGCGTTCTCGTTCGCCATCTTTGATTTCAAACTAGCTGGCAAAAGTGTGAATCGGGGGACAGCGTGAAAAAACTTACCGATCTTCGGAACCATCGGGGGAATAATCGTTAGTCCTGGGTATCCTCAGATAGACCACAACTGTGAAACTGATGTAGAGCAATGGCCCCCTGTTAGGGCGTCGCAAATTACAAAATAAAAAGATATTCTTCTGTTTTATTTCATTTTTAATTTGCGTCACTGCTGCTTGAAAAAGCCCTCATTATCCTGTTATAACTCTATTAAATTTACAAACGGCAGAAAAACATAAAAAAACAACATCTGTGGGTTAACCGAAGACCCTTCGAAAGGTTACCTAAACATCTGATTCTGTTATCTTGCGCCAGTTAATACAATGAAATTAAGCTCGTAACATCAAAAAGCGGTTACAAACGGCCACATAATAAAACGTTCCGCTCCAATTTATTTATTATCATGCAGATACTTAAATTGTATAACAGTATTTTTTTAATAAAATAACACAAAATACAAAAGAATAGGCAGTAATGCATTAAATCACATTGCTATGTTGCGGTTTCAAAGGTTTGGACGAAATTAAAGGTACAGGACACTTTTTAGCCGCCGGCGCCGTGTTGGCCTAATGGGTGGTTTTCCACTCGAAAAATGTATTTTTCAAGTAGAAAATCCTTTATTGTTCGAACTCATGACACCAGATCGGAAGACCCCCGGTCTTCGGTCTTCCGATCACCGTCCTCATCTTAAAGTAAATAAATAACGAATACGGTATCAAACTTTGTAGTACTAACGCGTAGCTTATGGACTTGGCACAAAGACTATTAACATTCTGTCGTCTCGTTGTAAGTGGAAATCCCTTTATGCATAAGAAGTCCTTCCAGTAATAATACTGTCAACTTCTTAATTTATATCTCAAACTTGGCACGAATAATGTAATGCCGTTATTGCACGGGTTTCGATTGTTTTCTAAACAGATAATGTATCTTTCTGGATATATGACTTCCTCAAACGAAGGCCGACGAAATTTTTTTATACAACTAAAGTAACCAAGCTTACGGTCCACCCTAACTGTTGGTAAGTGGTTAACGTAGCCTTGCGGTGACGCTTGCGAGACAAGAGGTATCACTCGAATGTTGCCGACCCTGAACCTGGTGAATAGTCTCATGTAATTTCAACGGTACCTATCTTCAAATGGAACACAGCAATGCGAGCATTACTGCTTGGTGGCTGAAATAGGCATGGTGGTAGTACTTCCCGGGAATAGCTCTTCACTAGGAGCTCTAGAACTATTTCGGTCAATCGGGTAGAGGGACTTCCTATTCTGTATCTTCCGGTTCCCTAGAACCCTTCTCGTAGTTCGCCTTGCATACGAAAACTTTCGTCCTGCACGGCGTGTGTGGGGGTGTGTGTTATGATATGATGATGTTGATTGCTGATTCGTCGTTACACTGGTTCTTTCTTAGTGAGTTTTGTTAAGGTTTGTGACCAGCTTATGGTATGGTATGACCACGGTAGCCCCTTTATTATATTATCAAATAGGCACGAGGCAATGGCTCTTATTTAGGCAGGATTAGCAATTTCAAAAACTTCATACTTGAATATGGGAAATCTAAGGTTGAGAACAGTCTGTTGACTGTATCCGTTTTGTTGAAGTTCTGGACATTGCTACTAAGTGTTTTAAAATAGTCGTTTTCTATGCTCTATAACTAGAACAGATTTCAATAATTAACTTTGCTATCATCTGATCGTGCCTTTAAAGCGAATGAGAATTTCAGCCAAAGAGACATCTATAATTCGTCTACAAAATATACGATCCCATTAGAGCTTCCATCAGCATTTTCCGCAACACGTAACACTAATATCCACGTAATTAACGTAAAAATATTTTGGGATGTCGCCAAAAATAAGTGTTGTGCCGCGTTTGGCTACACTTTTGCCAGGAGATCAAAGGGATAGGTTACTAGGTATTTGTGGGTCGTGTTTTAACTTACAGGAGTCAGTGCTGACACACACCCGCTTTTTGTTAAGTACAAAACAAACAAACACGCTCACAACTGTCTTCACCATGATAGACATCCTCAGATACATATTCAATGAGTAGATTTGTATTAAGGATACCAAGTAAAGGGTAGGTAGAGGCACGTCCAAACATTACATTTGGTACATGCCCGCGTTTTGCAAGTTTGCATTCCACGTGACAGGTTGCAAGCCCATCGCCGCTTATTGAAACACTAACTGTTGGTACATGACTGTTAGATTTTTTGGTTCTAGGGCATGCCAGTTTCCTCATCTTGTTTACCTTCACCGTTTTGAGCACGTGTTAATGCGCACATACATTTTTCGAGTGGAAAAATCCATTGGTGCACCCACGACCTCCTGATCAGAAGTCGGGGTTTCGCTCACTAGGCCAACACCGCTTTTAAGCGGCATTTTTTTCTGTTAAATAGATTGAATTATTTATGACCCAAGGAGATTTGGTTACTTTACAATCGTTTTGGATATATCACGACTATATCAAGAACTTAACTATTCTCCTGCTGACGTTTCGTTAAACGTTTTAGAGGTCCTTCCTTATGATTTCCCGTCTCACAACCGTCAAGCGTGGTTGTTGAGAAATGTCCTCTAAACGGTCGACGAAACGTCAGTAGGAGAATAACCTAAAATATCCTAAAACGATGTCAAACCACGATAATCCAACATTCACATGTGTCTTTCATGCAATGACTAATTTTCATTATTTTCAGATTTAAACACCTGCTGCTGACTTATCTAATAACAATTTCCTTGCTTCAGGTATGTGGTTCTGCCGAAGTCTTAAACATTGTCAGTAAGTACAACGATGACGTCATTAGGTTTTCCGATGACTCATCAGACACCTTTGGACACGCACTGATTCATTCGCTTGCGATAATCAGTTGTAACCAACGTGACCCCCTTGAATGCATATTGAGGAAGTTGAATAGCCCTTACCTTACAGCAAATATACTGGTTTGTGTAGGTAAGAGTCTGTCTCTCCCCTTGTCAGCATTAAATGTTATTTAAATTGTGCTAATCCATTAGGCCCCTTAAACAACAACTTTCGGTTGGCGTTAACGCCTGCGGAATTATTGGATTGTATGGAAATTACGTTAGCTATTGAGATGTCACGTGACGGCTGCCAAGTTTTACCTTGATGAATTTGCGTTAGCGTAAAAGGGAAACTAAGCTTGAGTTATTTGTCTAGGAGCCTGATCTTTTGAACCAATCATTCATAATTGTCATTGTATGTATGCTATATATAGGAATAAAGATATGGATAAAGCTGCCTGAAATAGATGGACCGGAGTCCTTAATGCGGACCAGCGGCTGACAAATGGCTCTGTCAAAGAACGCTATGACCGTTTGGTCATAGCCAACTCCATTCCCGCTTCCAACCCAGTTCATCGGGGACCAACATTGTGTCATCCGGTTTGAGGTTGTAATTCGAGAACCGCTATTCCCCAGTGGTTATCGGTTCTACGAGTGTAATGGCCTACCTAAGTTGAAATAAAATGTATGCGAACAGTTGAATAAAATTAATAAATTAACAAAATCTCTAGGTAAAACAACGATTTTCATTATTTCTAACGATATGCTATTTTAAATTTCCACGGAACTCGACATAATATCGGGGCTTATCGAGCCTGTCACAACTTTCCCAGAGTTTATTCTTCGAACCAGCTGGAATTATGTAGAAATATATTTTAGAAATTAAAAAGTTTACGCTTGAGCTGAATTTTTAAACGTGAACTTTAGAAAATGCCTACTGAACGGCTCTAATTTAAACTTTATATCAAAATCTTATTTAAAAAAAAATTAGTACTAAGGCTCAACGCAATAATGGATGGAATAACTATATGATCTGCCAATTAAACTTTGAAACTTTGAACGTATTAACTCGTTGAGGATTGTACCGCGCAGTGAAACGCATAGTTTCCTCCATAGACGTTGTGCGACCTTAAGCTGATATATGAGACTACCTAATGGTATCTAACGTTTGGTCAGACAGGGTTCATCTATTTTTCTCCATTCAAAAACTGTGGTCAGTTGATTTTGATCGTGGCGCCAAATTTGGATTGTGATTCGTTGCGAAGCGAGGGAAGGGTAGGGCAAAGGACTAAGATCTCAAGCCCGCAAAATTAACTTTATCTAATTATATTATTGCAGTTGTTCTATCCAGGCCCTGATTCGGAGCCGGCATTGTGTCCCGATGTAAAGCTTTTGTTCTCGTAACCGTTGATTATTATTTAAAATCTAATAAGTAATTAGACTTTAAACAGTTGTTTAGATAAACTGTGTTTTGTTCACTTCTGTTGAAATTATTAATATCAATAAGAGAAAGCAGTGTTTAGTTCATCAATTGTTTTATAATTCCTTTTACTTAATACTTTAGTAGGGCCCTTGTTGTTTCTGAATTCGGTTGATAACAATTAATATGTGATCATTGTAATTACAGTAAGCGTCTTATATTTAAAGATAAGACTATCAAATAAGCTTATTTAAATTAAGAAAACCATTACGACTGTACTTTCTAAATCTGGAATTAAAATCGCAAGGGTTTTTTTCATCCTCTAATCTTCAATCGCAGTTCGTAAAACTAAGAAGGGGAGGTCAGAGGCTAGTCCAAAAATTATATTTGCCCATGCACTAAAAATGTTGCTATAATCTTTTTAAGAGAGCGACAGTTAAAGTTAAGTTTAAATGGTGTACTAGAGAATCGCCGCCAATACCTCTTTAATCATTAAATAAAAAGTTTATCTCCTTCGCATGTGCGCGTTTGCTTATTCGCGCCAGGTGCGCTTGCGCATCTGCCCAGCCACCAGTCTTGTTTACTGGATCGCGCACGTGTTCGTTCTACGAGTACGTCCATTGTGCGACTGGCTTTATGTGCAGGATTCACTGGGTACACGTGTCACACCAACTTCCAAGATCGTTGTAATATTGTGCTTTAATACTTCTGTCATGGGTATTGAATAACCAGGGGGAGTCTGAAAGTAGCGCCAGTTACGGAAAAGTTGAAGAGATTAGCGTGGTATGGACACGTCATGAAGAGGAAAGAATGTCACTTTACAAGAAGAGTATTAAATATGAATGTGGATGGAAATAAGACCAGAGGTAAGCCAAAGAAAATATGGATGGATTGTGTTAAGGATGAAATGGTTAAGAAAGGAGTGTATACCGAAATGACAGCTGATAGAAAAGAGTGGAAGAAGAAAACATGTGCTGACCCCACGTAATGTAGGACAAGGATAAGAACTCTACATCTGTGTCACTCATCCACCTCATATTTTGGGGTGCATAAGAGCACGGTACACCACTTCTAATTATAATTCTAAGTGGGGGAACTATGGTCTGCACTGTCGTCCCGCATTGGGGTGTATTGTGCATTATCCCCCTTCTAACCTGAGCCCAACCAGCCCAACTCCTTGAAGTAGCAGAGAAGGACGATGACAGCAGTGTTCCAGTATCCCTGACCTCCTGTCAGGTAATGATGACGGAGAGCATGTGTTGACGAGTTCTTGCAGTCCCGTCTTCGATCTGACTTCAGCACCTGTGGCACCAGACCCATTCTTGGATTGTATAGTTAGACGCTGCAACTCATAAAGCTGTGTTTTTCGTGCATATTGACATCCTGGTTGGTTGTGTAAACGCACAGAATTTAGCAAAGTGATGATTATTTCGCGGTTCAGTACTAAGTTGTTATTGGAGGAAGATGGATGATTGGAATTGACAGATGTATTATTCATACTGGAAGGAAAGGATCTGGTTTGTAGCAAGTTGAAATCGGTGCCTACTAATACATAATAAACCTAATCGAATGCAGCTAATTTTATTTTAACTTCACTATCATCTGTACAAGAACAGAATAGAATATATACATTTGCCAGAAGGACCGCCTAGAGCGGTAAAATCCTTCGTGCATTTGTCTCTAGCTGCTCTATTCCATGTGATACCTGCTATTTGGAAATGTCATCGCTCCCCCTTCGAGGAGGTCTGCCTGGTCTGCCAATATGTTATGGTCGTCTACTACTCCGCCTAGTAGTTCACGAAGGCTTTTACCGCCTAGAGCGGTAAAAGCCTTCGTGCATTTGTCTTTAGCTGATCTATTCCATGTGATATCTGTTATTTCGAAATGTCATCGCTCCCCCTTCGTGGAGGTCTGCCTGGTCTGCCAATATGTTATGGTCGTCTACTACTCGTCTGAAATGTCCAGCCCATTTCCAATTCAGATGAAGAAATCTTACTGCTTCTTTTGCTTTAGTCTTCTTCTTTATCACGCTATTTTTGATCTTGCCCTTCAGTTTGTGGCCTGTGTAACTTTTCTAGTTCTCCCTTGCCTAACCCGTCGACAAAGAGGTGAGAGTTTATGTACGTGTGTAGACTATATAATTATATATATTACCAATCAATCCATTGTGACGTATTAACGACTAAATAGACTCGCTGCGTGGTAATCGGCGATTAGGCGAGCGCAATGCTCCCGGTTTAATGTCTAATGCCTATTGATTATCTGATTACCACTATGTGGATCTGATCGGATTTCCGTATGCGTAAATGTGAGATTAAATTAGAAACATTGATTTGTCACAAAATAAATCACAAAAAGAAATACCAGACCTACCAGATGACCAAGAAAAAGGGATTTTTTGAGTGTTAAAAAAACAAAGGTACTTAGCCTACAGATACCTAGAACTGATCAGAAATGCCCCCCGCGCCTTTATGATCCGTCTAGCTAGTCAGTTCAATGTCATGTCAAAAAGGTGTCAGCTCAGCATATGCTAGCGTTTAATCGAAATATTTAAAATGAGTTTACATAGAGACAGCACTATTATCCAATTTAAGGAACCTGGAACCTGTTGGCTTAGAAACAACCAGTGGTTTGTATGGTCGGTACAAGGCATTCTTCCATGTGCTTTTCAGCCTCTATCACCTTGGCCTATATCATGTCAGTACTCTTATATTTTTTCATTATTATACAATATGAGCCTCTGTAAAATGCAAGTATGAAACATTAATAACGAAGGAAAAATTTAAATTCACCTAGTTTTTAGGTTGACGTTTGGATATGATCTTTGTGATTTCAATGAATATAAACCTATTGACTTTGACTTAAGAAACAAAAAACTTGACTTTATTTTTTTAGAAATCAGAAATTCTAATACTAATTACAAAACAGCACTGTTTTGTAAAGCGTCTAGTCGTTATAAAAATAGCGGAATATACGTTTATGAGTATAATTTAACAAAATATAAATGGCCATATTCACAATCACAACGCTGTTCTTGTTTATACAAAACAAACTCCGCAGACTTCTCTATGTCTGCGGATTATAACTTTCGTATCCGTTTTTGCGTAGCACAGCATTGCATACCACAAATCCGCCAGACTGGAAAATGTATCGCATGCAGAATGCGTATTGATTTTTAATTTACGCCCAGCTCCAGAATAGTTATAGCACAACGTCGGCGATATGGGGATTCGGGAACTATACGTTTCCTCTGACCCGGCTTATAGATACCAATTACCAGTTGAAGTGCTCGTGGCTTATTGACTAGTCGTTCTTGACAGATCATCTGGATTATTCTGCCTCACACTTAAGCACACACACATAAAAACAAGCAGATTCTGTTGCGTGATTCTTCCGCAGGCTTAGTTGCGAGGAATCTGTGTAAATTCACTTGTACAAGTATAAGTTGACGTATTAAACTCGTGCAATATTTTTTACTAAAAACGGTATATTTACCAAGTCAAAGTCAAAGTCAAAATTCATTTATTCATTAAATCACAAGGATCGTTTGAAACGGTTTTATCTACTGCCTGTTCTTCCGCGACCAATCCAGAAAACAAAGGCAAGAAAACAAGGCTGGTTATTCTTTTTAATGATCCTTTTACAAAACATCGAGTTGGAGCATTTTCAATCCCAAGAGTTTTTATCATCTAAATAATCAGATATTTTATAGTATGCCCTTTTATAAAGTTGTTTTTTAATTACGTTTTTAAATTTGTTAATTGTCAATTTTTGATTTGTGATTTCGAATGTTTTCCGATATTTCGGCACAGAAGCAAGCAACGTTTCCGTTTTTAGTTAAATTATGTTTCAAAAGTTAAATCCATGCAATATCAGATGACAAAACATATCAACGTGCAAAACAAACTACATCCAGGTAAAGTTCGCGACAAGCCCTTATGCCCTGAGCTCCACTTGCAAGTTGACTGACCCGTTGGAAGGCACTTGGCGCCCACCTACGCTAAGCGCCGCAAATCTAATACAGAGCTGATACAATCATAATAAAGGCGGATAACGACCATGAGAAATGGAATGCAATAGGTAATGCAGCGTAGGAAGACCCCTCCCACCCGATATACAGATAAGATTGGTTGATGTACGTGGTTTTAGTATATTCATAATGACACTCTTGGGGGTAGCTTATGCCTAGAAGTGGCCATAAGCTAAGTACTTCAACTACAGACATTATAATACTATAGGTACTTCAACTTAAATGACTGATTTCTTAAAACTTCATAAAATAAACCTAAGTTCGAGCCCTGAGTCCTTTTATAAACCTGTTTGTTCGCCACCGCTAATAATCAAAAGCTTATTTCAGAATAAACTTGTTCCTTCTCATTAAAGTTTCGCGCAAATTGCCGCCATTCCGCGGCGGTAGCGATTAACCTGCAGGAAAAGGTGCTCTCCATGGAAATACATGGATTGCCATAGCTACCGTCACTGCGCCCATTTTCCCGGGCGTTTACTTTTTAAAATTCGGCATTTTTAGTTGTATCAACTCTATACCAATTCTGAAATATACACAAATGTTTGTGCTGGGTATCGTCTTACCCTTGGTTTTATGCAAAGATGTCGATAGCCACTTTGTTATTCAGGGTATTCTCTCCAGATCGCTGTTCACAACAGGTGTTAAGAGGTAAAGCTGACTATTTTATCATAAACTTTATTGCTGGTGGAATTTTAATGCTTGCACTTTCATATTTTGTAAGATCAACTATGTTTAAGCGAAATTTATGTTTCGTTAAGTCTAAATTCATTTATTCAATAAAATCACAAGGATCGCTTTGAATCCTGTAGGGCCTGCCTGGCTATAGATAATCGATGTTGATTTAAGAGTATTTCTTTGTGACAAAAACACACAGTATTTTTTTTATTTTAAATGTTTATTTTGTGTCTACTAGTTAAGTAACCTAATTATGTAAACATTCATAGGTATGAAAGTAAAATACTTGCCTGTTTCTAGCACCCTTCCAGGTCCTACAATGTAAGTTTTCGACGAAACCAAGTTTACTATAGGTTCCTATGGTTAAAAATAAATGCGTATGAGTATAAAAAAGTCAATAATAATAATAATAATCGGAATTCTTGGGAATAATTGATAGAGATATAGAGCAATCGGTGAAAGAACGTTTCTTTCGTCGTCTGACAAATATACTGAACTGTATTTTGTCTCTCTATAACTACTAATAAATGAAATTAAATAAATTTTATACGTATAAAGTAGCTACGTAATGCAACTACCAGGCTAGAGGTCGGCCCAAGCTCTATCAGTCAGCGTTATTTTCATGTTTTTTTTTTATATTTTGGAAAATATTAAAACTTTGCAACTCTTTGCAGAGCTTCCAAGGTCTCAAATAATAATTCTTTAAGCAAACTCAAAACCCGTTTCAATTACCACCTACAAATCTGAGAGCGCACCTTTAATTATAAAGCTCTTTCGCAAAATATTCATATTTCACAGCAAGGAAAGCTCTCTGTAAATCCCAATGTTTGAATTCGCCTTCTCATATTCTCTGCAATTTCAACTATAATTCCGAAATTCCTTTTTAAAATTCGTTACCATTGCTGCCGAATTGAGATTTAAGTTTAGATATAATAGGTGTTGACGACTTCGATGATGTGGTGGTTGAGTAGCTGGCTGCGATGCAAGAGGCGCGGCTTCAATTCCTGCTGCGATACTAATGTTCCACCATTTATTGATCGTTTCTGTCGGATGTGTCCATGCAAACAGCATAATTAAGTATATACATACATACATCACTTCATGTACGTTATACATACATAAAGCGATTCGTCTAACTTGACTCCGAAGTATTGAAACCATCTCTAGCACAAATCGCCAAGTCATCTTTAGCTCATAATAACAGCTCAAAATAAAAATAAAAACACCCGACAGACACATACTTTGTCCTGACCCCACACTAGGATTCCCTGTGTCTTGGTAACCCGGAACACTAATATCTGCAGAACATGCAAACAACTAGCTTCTGCCCACGGCTTCGCCCGCGTGGTACCCAGATAAAAAGTAGCCTATGTGTTATTCTGATGTATAACTGTAAAGTTTCATCAAAATCCGTACAGTAGTTTTTGCGTCAAAGAGTAACAAACATCCATCCTCACAAACTTTCGCGTTTATAATAGTATTAATATTTGTCCCGCAGCGGGAATCAATCCCAAATATCTTTTGTTACAGCCGGCTACTCGCCCGCCGCGCCACCGAGGTCGTCAAATCTAATTTTATGGTTCTAATTTCATCCACTCTAATGATTTATTTGGCCATTTCGAACCGTTTTGGAGGACCCTCATGATGGCTTGTCCCAAACCTCTTTCCACTGGTTAATACTTAATTCGAGAGCTCTCAAAATGGCGTGTTATAATGTGCCGTTTTTGAACATTTTAATAAGTTTCTGTTTTTGACGCTTCGAAATCGACAACAAGACTAGAGAATACGTAGTCTGAAGTTTGAATAGAGGAGGTCGTCTTTTACATGTCATATAAAAGTAAGTTTTTTGTCCGTATTCTCTGTGTATACAATAAAGAATAAAGAGGTCATATATCAACTTTATAGTGTTAATTTTCTCCGGTTAGTTCCGCTATGTTCGATTCCCGCTATGCTCGGATTTTAAAATACTCTCGTGTGGTACCATTTAGTTTGGCGGGTTGAACATTTTGACCTCCTGGCTCCATCTTACAGATTTGTACATTTTGAAGCATGGGGATTTGAAATTCTTTTACGTTATGAAGGATGACTTTGAAGTATAGAATTTGTTGGGGTAAAATAAAGAGAAATACTTGTGTTTGACGTTAACAATAATTAATGTAGGCATAAGGTTTTTTTAGTCACCGTTTACTAAGACGCTATATATTTTGGCGAATGGATAATGATGATGGGTTTTTGAACATTAGGTACATCCACATAAAATATATTTCCTTATAATTTTTCGTAAGCGTAGGTAGCGTTCATTCTATCAAAATAAATTCGATCCCGTTGTTACTGAAAGAAAGGTAATCGTGTGTCAACCTACTTCCAATTTTATATATACGAGCTCAGGAATCCCAATATAAAATACAAGCCAATGTTTTTCTCCATCGATATTGCGTACCAATAAAGCTTTACCAATTTACATAAAAACACCTGCCTTATATTGTGATCTCTCACATCGTAGATATCTATCGTATAACTTTAAAATATATTTTTGTGTCAAACGACCTCTGTCGCGCAGTGGGCGAAGGCCCGCCTGAGACGTAGAAGGTAACGGGTTCGATTCCCGCTGCAAAAATATTTGTTCAATTAGCCAATGTTTGTCTCGGGTTTGAGTGTTTTCTATGTATAATATTATACATAGAAAACACTTACATATGTAAGTATTTACAAAAAAAAAATGTAAATGAATCAGTCATGTAGTTCCCATAATACAAGCTCTGCTTAGTTTGGGTATATATGATGCTGTGTGAAAAATGTCCAGCATTATTTATTTTATTTTTTTACTTAATGAATCTTTCTTAGTTACTCTCTGTGAACAATTTGAGTTATGGTGACGGTGAAAAGGTGATGTGAAATGATTCAGTGAGTCTCTTTTGTCCGTAAATATAACTATAACACAATCATAAGTCGAGACCAAAAACACTATAATATCGAAATTTACAGGGGAACCAGTACAAATGCACGTACCAAGCTCTATAAATAATAAATAAATACCCAACAGACACATACATAATACTTACCCCACACTAGTATTCCGTGTATAAAAACAAAACAATCTATTTTTTACTAAATCAGGCTGAAAAAACAGCTCTTCTTGCCACGTTCTTTTTTGTTTAACAATTCTCGTTGAACAAGATGGAAAACCTTTGTTATGAATATAAATCATACCTGCTGATACCTGTAAAATTGTTTTGTTGCTAGCTTTTAAAAGTCATTTCCACAGGATATATTTGTAAGTATAATGGCATACCTTTTTATTGCAAACGTGCCATTTGGCATGCCGCTTTCAATCTCCTTATGCCATTGTGCAAGCTACCAGGCGACAAGTGTATATAAAAAAAAAAACAGGTTGACATCCTCAGATACATACTCAGTGAGTAGATCTTTGAGTATACTAAGTAGGGGGTAGTCAGAGACACGTCCAAACATTACATTTGGTACATGCCCGCGTTTTGCAAGTAGTAAGCATTCTACGTGACAGGTTGCAAGCCCATCGCCGTATTAATCTGAGGATGTCCACCATGGGGAAGACAGACGTGAGCGTGTGTGTTTGTTTTTTTGTTTTATAAAATATATTTTGGTATTTCAAGTTGAGGGGACCTATAGTTTTGAAAAAATATGTATATTCGTTAGTACATTATTTAATTACACGTTTTCCTAATCTAAAATATACTGAAATTTATCTCTTTCACAATTCTGGAGGAATATTATAAAAATAATATTTTTAGACTAGAAAATAATCTTCTTAACATATTCATTCATTTATCACTGTCTCCGCCTGGCGTATAGAATCCTGTGAAATCTTCTTAGTATGCACGGCTGCAAAGCTTCAGTTAGGTAATGTGACTATTCTCTCTCTCTCTCCAAGGTCCCTTATCTCGTGTGAAACGTAAGTTACTTTTATTACTTCCGCCTTGCTTGAAAGTTTTATACGGTGTCATTTGGCTAATGGTTTGGAATGGTTAATCGAATACTTTCGTCTGTTAAATAAAATTCTATAAAAAGGTTTTGAATTCGTTACGACTTTGAAAAAATTATCCTCTTTTAGCTTCTAGGATAAGCCCATTACTACTGGATATAAATTCTTCTAAATTCTTCATATCCTCAAGCAAGCATGTAGCTTTGTTATCGAGAACTGCGAAGTATATATCCTCCCTGACTAAAGAAAATGCTTATGTTTGTGATTTCAGTCAAGTGCACATAAAATAATTTCCATCTATTATGGTCGCTTCAATGTTTTGGCCCGGGGTATTTTCAATTACTAACTGTACGAAAGAAAAACAAGATAATGGCCAGCCGCAACAATAAACATAAAGTAGTGGCCCCAAAGTTTCCCCTTGCGAGACCATATTTGCGACACCGATTAATCATCGACAATAAAGAAGAACGTGATGTGAATGACAGAATGATGAGGTGTTTGTAACCCATTAATAAAGGGTTACGAAGAATGTGCTGATTTCGATCAACTGGTTTGCTACTTTTTACTTGAAACGTTTCGTTTAGTCACAGACTTCAAATGCTAAGTATTATAGGTACCATCCTCTTTAGATTTGCGAAGTACTTTGAGTTCCAATCTCAACTTTGACACCATGATATGTCTATTCATAAATTCATTGTATAAAATTATATTTATTCCTAGATTTATTTACATATTTATATTTGTATTTCATCAAAAATCCTGTATTCTTTCGGAATGGAAGAAAAAAACATTACCTCTGTCGAAGTCCAGTGCCTCCCTTAAAGAGTGCGGTGATGAACGATCTTGGACCACCTCCATCCCTAATCTTTCCGCAACCTTTAAGATATCTTCGGCCTATTCTGTAGGAGACCTTCCTACACTACGTCATCCGGTTCGTAGATTAAATTTGCACCTAAACTGTTAATTATAGTATTCTGGGTTCTTTCAAATACACGTATCGGGCGGCTTCTGGTCTTCGCATCTTTATTTGATTCAAAATATCTTGAATCTATTTATGCCGCATTGAGTGCAATCATCATTCAATAAGATCGATATGTTTTCTTCTCTCCTTCAATAAATCTAAAACCACTCAAGTCATTACCACGAATTAAAAAAACAACCAACAAATGGAAGCTTCAAATACATTTTTCCTGTTTCAAAATAGCTTTATATTCTCTGATCGGAATATTTGGAACACATTCATACTTGATTTAAATTATGACCTCTGACATCTTAATAAAGAAATGGTTCACGGGTTTTGAAAAAAACAAACTTAAGAAAAACAATATTAGATTGGCCATTACCATTCTTCTGCGTATTTTTTTCTTTTTCAATGAATTCCAGTTCTGCTCTCTCAGATTTTAGATCTGATCGTTGTTTTACCTGTCCTGGTCCCCACCAGCAGAAGTCTTGTGCGCTATTTTATTCACGCGATGCATTTGTTGATTGTAAGGTAATTTAATCCAGATGGTCTAAAACTTACAGAATTATGGAAGACCTCATGATCCATCCGAAGCATTTTGAACAGCCTATTTTTGCTGGAAATTTTAAAGTTTTTACATTTAACAAGGTTTACTTGTAACCTTGTATTAGTAATGAAGCCGTTTGGCCAGCGAAAAATTATTTTCATTTTACAAAACATGGAAGATTTTCAATTAAAGAAAAAAGTTAACAATAATAAACTTTTGAAGAAATCTCCAATATAAATCACCTTGTAAATTTTGATCCAACTCGCTTGAATCACCCTGTATATGTATGCAATCAGTTTAAACAAGTTGCAAAACAATGTATCCGATTAATCCTTCCTGTTTCAAAATAACCTATCTTAACATCGGATTGTAAATCAAGATCGTTGGTATGCCAGTCGGCCAGTGAAACTGAAGCGACGACGGACTGTATTAGGTATGCGAGTAAAAGTATCAAGACGCTTTGTGTTGACCATGATGTTGTAACATTAATGGATAACAATAAAAAAAATATTTCGTTCCATTCATTACTTGAATACTTCTGATCTAGAAATTATGACCTAGGTTTCTAAAGGTAAACTTTGTTTCATCATATTATATACTTACTTAAGGGTATCTAAATTTCTTTAAAATGTTCTACGCTTTATATTACTGGTCTTATTACAATTGTAAGCTTTGTAACATCGACATCATATCTTATATTTTGACCCAGCAACTATACTGATGTCATCATCAATAATCAGTCAAATCTTTTGCCAAGTTTCAGACTACATCCAGGTATTACTCAAAACAGGTATTATTTTTTCATCCTAATTAGCAACACTATACTAATAATAGTGGCCATTATTTTGCAACTGACCTTGCTCTTTAACAGATGTATAGTAGTCAAAGACTCAGATGACGCATCGCGCATCCATTTGAATTTAACGCTTGAAGAACTACTAAAACTTCAGAGTTTAAATAGCTAAAGAGCTTTCTTTATAGCCTAGTTGTCTTAACGCGATGATGAGTTGTCTGTAAGGCGATTAACTATCACATTTTATCTACTTGATATTTACCATTGGTTCTCATCAATTTTAAATTTAATAGTAGTTATTACTGACGAATCAAGGTATATTATTAAGGTCATTGTGTTGACCAGTGATAAGGAGTGATCTCTCATCGTGGCGTTTTGTACCAACCAGTCTCTCTCCATGAATGGAAGAACGCACATTTTAGGGACTAGAGATGCATTCCTATAAATTTATATAACCGGGTGTTCAAATCATCAACATTATGTCCACAATACTCTAATATAACCAAACTAATTTACTAGTGTTTTGGCTATATTTGCAATTAATCAAGTTTACTTATGAAGGCAATCGAGTTGCTAACTCGTTCATTCAATTACTGTAAATAGTTTAGGAATTCTTCGGATAGCAATTTGGCGAGTCATTTCGGGGGATGGTCTTTGAAACACTTTGATCGTTTGCAAAAGCCCAACATCATTTATCAATCTTAGCTTGCTAAACAACTTGGCCGTGGAAAATATAATGCCCTAGTTTTCAAACTATCGTATTTTGGTATAATTTTAGGATATAATTTACGTCTATACCTCATAAAAAAATAACGATACCTCAAAAAAATGTCCTGATAAAAGTACATAAAACATTTTGACCCTACAAATAACGGATTTCATATTGCGACAAGTGATGTCGATTCACTTTCAATTTGCGATTTCGTAAACAAACATTATGGCGTTGGTCGATTTATGTTATTTTACACAAAATATAATTAAATGTCTATAGACAAAGTCTTCATACAAACCTTGTATTTATTACGCTGTTGGAATGTCATTTCAATACCTTTTAAAGATAACTTGAGGAAAGCCATTGAAGGTATGTTTAACGTGGAACGCAGAACTCAAACAACAAACACGCTCACGACTGTCTCCCCCATGGTGCAAATCCTCAGATACATACTCAGTGAGTAGATCTTTGAAGATCTACTCACTGAGTATGTAAAGAAGAAGAGACCAAGTAGGGGGTAGTCAGAGGCACGTCCAAACATTACATTTGGCTCATGCCCGTGTTTTGCAAGTTTTTACGTGACAGGTTGCAAGCCCATCGCCGCTTATTGAAACACTAACTGTTGGCACATGCCTTCGAATTTTTGGTTCTTTTAACTTATTTTAATCGAGGTATTCCACGATCAGCACCGATGCGAAAAGCCAAACTTTGCTAAGGTGTTCTTCGTGGCTTTATTTAAACTATTATAAACTAGGAACTTGCAGTTTAAACTATCAAAACCAGACGATGAGAACTAATTTTGCTGCGATAACGTAATTTTTTTGCCAACTGTCCGAGAGCCCCATGTTATGAAACAAACTTCAAAGCTATTGCCGTCCGAAAATAAGAAACTCAAAAAAAAAAACTACATTCACCTGAATTAAAAGTAGGTTAATAATGAGATTTCAGAAGCTGGTATAAAATATAGGCTTACTTGGATCGTTTTGCATTGGCCTATTTGCTTTGATGGGTATTAGCTTACGTTCGGTTCACACAGACGTCTGCAAATTCTAGTCAATGTAGAATTAAATTGAGTGATAATATGGTACACAAGTTAATATATAAGAGATTATCCTCTTCTCTCTATATTCATTAAACATCGTTAACTGGTGATGTTTGATCTCTGCAGAGATTGCCAGTGAAATTAATGACCCATGGTACTCGTCGTTTCAGGATGGTGAACGCAATACCACATTGGCCTTGGTGTGTGAATGGATTCGTTGCTGGGCTAATATTATTAGATGGGTAGTGTTTTTTTTTGCACAAAATAATTCGTTTATTCACAAAGACAAATGGTATTTAGCACTTTCTTCCAGCTAACCTTTGTGCCTTTGTACAGTAGTACTTTAGAGTCCTAGTAGAGCCAGAAGGGAATTAAACCGCCCAAGACGTGTCATGACAATAAGGCCCCGAAGTTGTTCAATATCTCCTTAAATTAACATCGAAAATCCTTTCGTGAGATTAGTTGGTAAACTTTGTTTCATACATGTGAGAGCAAACGGTTTCAAAGTTAGATGTAGGACTCACAGTTTTAGCTCCTTAACACCCCGAGGTTGGAGACCTGTTCAATAACAGACCTGTTTCTCTGTTCGCTTGTTCTATGTGCCCCGAGTCGAAATATCCCAAGAACTTCAACCTGGTAGGGAGTAGACCTGATGTCATGGTACAAAATATCTAAAACAATCAGTTCGGGCCCTCAATTAAATCGCAATTGGACCTCAAGGTTAGGCCCTAGGTGGTGCGGCCACCAGGTTACTGCCCCATATCTAGGGCAGAGTTGACTATTCCGTTGCAACCCTGGCTCAAAATACCTAGGAGTGCATAAAAGTTTATTGTTTTTGAAAAATTCGATGTTAATTGAACATTATAAAATTTTGCTCTATTTTTCTTAGTTCAGCAGCGGATTTTGTAGCTCCACAGTTGCGGCAAAGCAATAGTTCAGGGAAACACCTGGAAAAGTTGGAAACCCATGGGGAAAGTTGGGAATTAGCAAGCATAAATGTTAAGTGTATTTGATTCAAGCAAATGCAAACGGAATGTTCGGTAACATTCGCTGGTCACAGAGCAAGTGGTTTACTGTTTGTTTGCTGTTCTGTGATTTCTGTGCAATCACATATTTTATTTTACTACAGCTAGTTCACATAAGGATCCCATCTATAGAAAAAACAGTTCTTTCATACATTTGACCTTACCTTTACATTGAAATTTCACTTCGCCCAGCAATTTCACTTCTGCAGTTACCTTAACAGATGAAAGTTTTAATTGGATTTCGATGGATACTGGGTCGACCGAGCGTTTTTAAATTTTGTGTCTTAACAATCAGCTCGAATTGAATTCCGCCGGCCCAATTTGAATCCAATGTCGGGAAATTGGATCGTGGAAACCA
This sequence comes from Perizoma affinitatum, assembly GCA_961405105.1. NCBI lineage: Eukaryota > Metazoa > Arthropoda > Insecta > Lepidoptera > Geometridae > Perizoma > Perizoma affinitatum. The sequence goes on from OY560184.1 coordinate 3,053,038, forward strand.
GATAAGATTCTGATCTGCGGTCTACCTGTGTTTTGAATGTCAATAGAGTGGGCCAACTATAAATATCCAGCTCAATTTCGATAGTAGTTCGTGTTGGAAAGCAGATTGGATTCTTATCCGTGATCAACTTGTCAATTTATAGTATTGTTCAAATTTTAATCTCACTCATTGGGTGAGATTGAAACTCATCATTTAAATCCTGAAACACTGAACGCAGAGTAGTCATGACAAAACTAGAGACACAACGTATGAATTAATATACAGTATGAATTAATATGTAGTTATAACTTGTAAGTGAGCGTTAAAAATAAACTAAGGACCGAGTTCACCAACACAATAACAGTTGGTTAGTTCCTAATCAAAGCTTTTAAACACATGTTTTCAAAGGAATCTGTCATCATAATCAATGGTCATACTTATATGTATGACGTTTTAGGCCATATCAACTACTAGCTGTTACAGCCGCCCTCGGACCCGACCCACCGCGTCGCATCGCTCGCCTGCGCTAATAAGGACCGTAGCGTGATGTTAGCCTATAAACTTTCTCGAGACTTGGGCTATATTTCCAGAGATTAACGCGTTCAAACAAAGAAACAAACAAACTCATTAGCTGAAATATTAGTTTAGATTATCTCTTTACATGAATGTGTGGTAATATTTTAACTCGATTCCAATAATGTACGTAGGAACATAAAATCTTTTATCAAATTTAAATCATCATCAGCAACTCTGCCTGCCGATATGTGGTCGACCGGTCGGGGTCGGTGTCTTCATTTCTCTGTATCAGCCATTATTTATTCATCCTATGTGATTTACAATGAAAGTAAACAAACTTAAAACTTGATTCGTTCACCGCCCCCTAGCGACATCTATGAGCTTTGTGTGTAAGCTGACAAAAAATTCAGCCGATCGCTGCGCGTGAGTTAGCCAGCGCACGCTAATATGTATCTACGTACATAGGTGGCGCTAGTCGTGAGTTGAACGAAACTTTTCGAATAAAAAGTTGTTAGCTCTATGTTACATTATTTTGTGTCTTATATTCAGTGAGCCGATAATTATTTTTCTATCCTTATCATAAAATAATATAAAAATAAAGTGTATTTAAAATAGAAAATAACATAACAGTTAACACAGTCGCTATACATTTCTACCTAAAATTAATTATGTGTAACGTTCCGCGTCATTCCGAGGCTAAACCTCATTTATAAATAATATACTTAGAAAGTATGTATAACCAAACAAAAATATTAGTAAACGATTTCCCAATATTAAAAAATTATATAGCCAGCAGGTTTTATTCTTTATTTTACACACAAATAAACACTTACAAAAGGCAGAATTAAATGAAATGTACAAAGGCGAGCTTAACCCTAAACAGAGTTTTATTGTACAATCAAGAGAGAACCTTTTAATGAAATATTATAATTAAAGAACGCGACAAGGTTTTTCCTTATAAAATTAATTTCAAGCTTCTGACAAACACTGTAATGCACCATTATCTCTTATTCTTGCTCATTTCCTCATAAACCTATATATTTGGCTGTTGCTGGTTTTATATATACCTATCCAACTAATTTTCACAGCTAGGAAGATTGATTGATAAAAATAAACTGACATAATAAGGCTTTAGGTATTCACGATTGTTAGACACGATGAATTAAACACTAAAACCAGAACGTTAGACTTCAGGAGACGTTGTGTGATTACTGCGTAAATCGGAACGTTTCTGACTAAATAAATAAAATTTTGACGGTATTTTTTTTTAGATCTGTTTAGATCATCTATTCTACCTGCGACTACGTAAGCTGCAAAGTATTCGAAACGTCAGGACAACATTTAATAAAACAAAGCGATCTATTCGTGTAAAAAATGTTTAGTTAAATATAATAATTGGAGTGGCTTTCGATTCCCGCTGCGGGACAAATGTTGACATATTCTTTAGATATTTCTACCGGGCCTGGGTATTGTGGTACCATGGTACTCGTAGTTCAAGATATCGACGACTCAGAGAATTCTAGTGTGGGGTTAGGATGTGTTAAGCAGATACATACTCAGTGAGTAGATCTTTGAAGATACCAAGTAGGGGGTAGTCAGAGGCACGTCCAAACATTACATTTGGTACATGCCCGCGTTTTGCAAGTAGTAAGCATTCCACGTGACAGGTTTCAAGCCCATCGCCGCTTATTGGAACACTAACTATTGGCACATACCTTCGTATTTTTGATTCTAGGGCATGCCGGTTTTCTCACAATGTTTTCCTCAATTTATCCTAATTTTGGATAGAAACGTACTTTTTTTACTTATTTACCCAACTCCAATAATGCAATGCAGCAGCTAATTACGTTTATTTAACTGGCACAAGTAGGCTATAGGGTAAACGTTTTTAGGTCAGACATTCGTGTGGGTAGATTTTAATTAGGGAAATACGACGGAAATATATTTCTGCTGGCGGCAGCAGAATTGTAAGGCCCTGTGCTTTGATGCTCTTTAATATTTAATATGACAGAGTAGATAGAGCGAATGAATCTAAAATCTCTGTAAAACCTTTGCCTGGACTTTCAACATTTTAAATCGTGAGGTATTAATATAAATATGGCGGGGGGTCTTCAATTAATTATCTATTTTTAAAGTGGTCTGAGAAAACATAAAGATGATACTAGACAAAAATCTTTATGAATAATCAGGATCTTGTAACAATATCATCAAGTATAAAAATACCTTACAGGTTACGCCCTAGACATTTTCTGGCGGCTATTAATCGAAAAACTGTAAAATGGATAAACTCTTTACTGTGCATAAAATAAAATACCAAAGAAATGCACTATGGACGGTGTTATTAAAAAGCGATTTTTGAAAATTTCTGAATTATTATAAAAAAATCTCGTGCATGCCTTTCATTGGTGATTTTCAGTTTTGCGCAGGTAGAGTCAGCCTGCAGTCAGGTAGAGTCTGGGGGTTACCTTCGTCTTTGGCGTCTGCAACACCAAGAGCAATGCTGAAGCGCCCTAAATACAAAGTTAAAAAGTCTTATATTTCTGTAGCATATGCTATGAGCATAAGCTACAGAAATATAAGACTAATATAAGCCGGTGAAGGAAAACATTGTGGAAAGACCGGATGCATGCCATAGAACTAGAACTAAACATTAGAAAATACCGGTTAGCTAGTGTTCCAATGAGCGGCGATGGACTGTCACGCGGAATGCTTCCTACTTTGCAAAACGTGAGCTTGTGCCGCATATAATATTTGGTCTTGCCTCTGGACTACTCCCTACTTGATATTATGGATCTACGTACTGCATAGATCTGATGATATCCAGCAGGAAGATTACAGTCGTGTGCATGATCGTTTTGTTGGTTTTATCTGTAAAATCATCAGCACACATACCAAGAAACAAGAAGACTACCATGGACTGACTAACATGGAATACCGCCTGAGACGCAGAAGGTTGATATTTGTCACAAAATCATATCAGTCATGTAGTTCCCACAAGCTCTGCTTAGTTAGGGGCTAGATGATGCTGTGTGAAAAAATTTCAGCATTATTTTTAGTATTATTATTGCTGCTGCAGGTTGATAAGGCTGTAAGTTTTCCAAAGAGCTCTTTCCCAAAAGAACTCTTTTTTTTGCTTTGTTCTAGATACGGCAGTCCCAATCAGAGTTACTTGTTAGCGAGTCGAATTCGGATCCAGGTAGCGTTTGTCATATGCACGAAATTGGGGGTAACTTAGTTAGCACGAGTATATCTCGTGTCGTATTAGTGAATTAAGCACGTGCCTCTCTGTGTACGGTAAAGTTACAATTCAACAATTCAATCAGCCAGTATGGGGATTTAATGATAACTTTGGTATTGTAAGCGTCCATAGGCTATGGTAATCGCTTGCCGTTAGTTTTTTTTTGCCTCTTTAGATGCATAAAAAAAAACTTGATGTGTGGTTTTCATCCTAAAAATATTAAAACATTTCCTAATAATTCCAGCAATTAGGTATATATATGGAGATGGCTCAAAACCGTTTGTTATGGCGTTCTTTGGTGGCTTCCTGTTTGCAGCTAATAACTTTTGATAGGTTCTAATTTGATTATAAATGCAAAAGTGTGGATGGTTTCTTTTTACTCGGGTACCACGCGAGCAAAGCCGTGGGTAAAAGCTAGTTGATAAAATGGAACATCCCGATTTAAGAATGGATTGGAAAACGCATTTTGTTTGTTTGTCTGGTTACCATTTATGACAGAAACGGCGTATCCGAATTGCAGTTTTTTGTATGATTTCAAGGGTGGTTCACCGATAGTTTTTCACCGCCACGGAAGGCTCTGCAATTGACAATGGAAAACATGTTTGGGTTTTTAAAAACTTTGCACAAATTTACTTGTTTTCAGTTTAGTATAATAATATGACGCGTCAGGTTCAAAACTCTATGATTATGTTAATTGCCAAACTGTGTCTATCTTCTCTGATCTTAATTTCTAGCATAATCTGGTCATAAAAGCGCTGATGGAATCATTTTGAGAACTTCCATTATGTTCTTTTCTATCAAACGAATCTTAGTGTTTGTGTAAACCAGCGTGTTAACTGTTTAATTGAGTAATTTCTCACTTGTAATATTGTGAGCTGTTATCGTCGGCTCTATGGCATAAGTAGTCCAAGGCAAATTAAGATAAATCTGGGTTACGTCACAGAAAAAGTAAGTGGAAGTCTCTATAATAAAGAAGTTATTCCTGTTTTATTTATTTTTTATAAAAGAGGAATACAAGAAGAGTTTGCATATTTGGGTTTTAAAGTGTTTACCCACTCTTAAGGGAAAATACAAGAATGTATAATATCCCAAAAATTCAACATTTGTTGGATTTGGTCTGTAACAACTCGGGTCGCGGATTCGAGTTGAATTTCAAGGCTATATTCTCGAAAAGAGGAAGTTCTCAATTCAAAAGCTTCGAAAACGGAATCAAACTTTTAACAAAACATTAATTAAAATATTCACTTTTTACTTTAACTCCTAAACTTATAATAGTCGTAGTCTTGATTTGGGGCCGTTCGAGTTGCTTTTGTTGGCGAAACAACTTGTAGATTTATGCTACAGAATTTAGCATTCGTTTTGTACTGACTGGTTATAAGTACGTGTCGTGATGGGCCGATTACTAATTTCGTTAATACAGCCGCATCGTGCGGTCTTGAATTGAGTTCAAGTTAGACAAAGCTAGATTATGTCAAATATTCCTATGACTTTCATCTGAACGTAATATAAGAATGTTATTCACGAAAGGAACCCTCTATTTCCACATAAGCAATATAGTCAAACAATTCACTTTATTCATGCTTTGGTAGCTGTACGTAGTAACTGCATACCTTCGCGAGACTCGCCTCGCCCGTTGTTCATAAACAAATTTCATGCATTTCTCTCTCCATACCGACCCACAGAACAATTTTCTATTTTTTTACACAGTTCGTAACAGAGATTTATTGTTTCAGATGCCTTCGACTCCCGATACAATGGAACGCTGAATAACGAGGAAACATTACCCAGCTCTAATATTGAGCGTGTGTGCCGTTCTAAATTTAAAATGTGCGATCGTTATTGGTGCCGCTATCAGGGCAGTTGTGGAAAGTGATGTGCAGTGTCGATAGTGCTTGTCGATAATCATGGCGACGATGGATTTGACGAACGAGGTGGTCCGGTTGCGGGCCGAACTCGAGAAAGTCTCTACCGAGAGGGACATGCTTCTTTGCGAGGTGTCGAATCTACGGCGAGAACTGGAGCTGAGCGAGTTGAAGCATTTGCAAGATGATAGGTAAGTTTTTCGAACTATCCAAAAAAATGTATATCGGCTGTGGTTTATTGCCTTTTTGTTTAAGGCCACAGTTAAAATCATTATCATGGTATATCTACAAAATATATTTTTAGCAAGCGTGAGGATCATAGGCACTTTCGTTCAAGACTTAAAAGGCCTATTTGTGGCCTGTTTCTGGCCATAGCCGCACTTTGACAATATTAAGTAGGTATTCCAGGGTTAACGGCTCGTTCAGGGCACCAGTGAATTGCTACATTTGACAGCTATCTCTGTACATACATAGCCGCTTCCGCGGTAACAAAGGCTGCCTACGTCTTGTGGGTCCTTTGAAAAGCTCGACGTAACTCGATGGTTCGTTGGGGTCTCTCACACAAGAGGCTGGCGTAAGCTATGAGAAACATTTTCCTTTTAAACTGGAATCATTACCTTTTCAACGCTATTCCGACTACAACATTCTGAAAGCGCAGCCTTTTGTTAGTTTATTTCTAGGACATGTAATTACAAGTCGGGTCGAAGAAGTCGATCATGCGAACTAGGAAAAGCTGGAAAATACTAAATCATAATTTGTGCAGTTTTTACGCTGACATTTTAATGGACGGTACATTTCGAAGAGTCGATTATATTGTAATATAGCTGGGTATAACGCTAGGGCTAAGAATAGGAATATTTCGGCATGATGAAACTTGAATATTGTAGTGAAATGTATTCTATGTATTCATAGAAGTAAGCCAAAGAAAGGATGAATCGAGTCATGGTTAAGAAAGGATGAATCGAGTCATGGTTAAGAAAGGATGAATCGTGTCATGGTTAAGAAAGGATGAATCGTGTCATGGTTAAGAAAGGATGAATCGTGTCATGGTTAAGAAATGATGAATCGAGTCATGGTTAAGAAAGGATGAATCGTGTCATGGTTAAGAAATGATGAATCGTGTCATGGTTAAGAAAGGATGAATCGTGTCATGGTTAAGAAATGATGAATCGAGTCATGGTTAAGAAAGGATGAATCGTGTCATGGTTAAGAAATGATGAATCGTGTCATGGTTAAGAAATGATGAATCGTGTCATGGTTAAGAAAGGATGAATCGTGTCATGGTTAAGAAATGATGAATCGAGTCATGGTTAAGAAATGATGAATCGAGTCATGGTTAAGAACGGATGAATCTTGTCATGGTTAAGAAAGGAGTGAGTTCTGTGATGATGGCTGATAGAGGGGTATGGAAGAAGGAAATCGTGCCACAGACATAGGCGTCCCCCAAAGAGTGTCTTGGTTCACTTAGAGATAACTTGGGTCATCTCCATTCACCGACCTCGCGGTTGTCGATTCCGCGAGCTATATAACGCGTCTATTGCCACTGCACCGTGCTAATTATAAGAGCAATGTCGGTGACTTAAGTTCTACGGATTTCCTGGTTTCGGATTTTATCACGTAGTGCAGATCCACAATGCTTCAGGCATTGCGGTATCTGTGTCGAAGATATGATGATGTTTCCCGAACGCTGCACTGTCCAGTCAGGATTATTTATACTCATAATATAACTAATATAACTAGCTCAAATGTATACAGGTTAGCGTGGTATAGGCACGTCATGAGGAGGGAATAATGTCACATTACTAGAAAAGTGTAAAATATGAATGTGGATGGAAATAAAAGCAGAGGTAGACCAAAGAAAAGATGGATGGATTATGTGAAGGATGACATGGTTAAGAAAGGAGTTAATACTGAGATGACGGCTGATAGAGGTGAGTGGAAGAGAAGACATGCTAAGCCGACCCCACGTAATGTGGGATAAGGACAAGAAGATGATAGTTCATAACTAGCTGATACCTAGCTGATTCCATGCTCGATAGCCGCTACAGTCGATCCATCAAGCCATACAAGACGCATGCCTATTACTGCTATTGTTCGCGGCGTTGCCTCCGACGACACTGTCGGAAGGTCCTTCTTTCTAAAGAACCCTAGTGGCACTCGTCTACACGTGTAAAGGTGGTACGAGCTGGAGATTGGGGTTCCGGGAGATCGTGCATATAAATGATTTTTAGGTTTTATCTACCTATAGTAGGAGCATTGCACTTTCTAGAACAATTTGTCGCCATAAAACAAAAAACCTAGATATTTAGTCAGTTTGCTTTTACTTTCTGAATGAGTTGTATGAGTTTTTATTTAGTCACGTCACGCTACATGGTTGCTAAACGATTTGCGTAATATACTAAAAACAACATCATAAAAGTGTTTTTTTTTATAACAATGATTAAAGGAGAGAATGAGAGCCGTGTTGGCCTATAGGTCAGTGCCCCGACTTCCAATCCGAAGGTCGTGAGTTCCTTAGGACTATACCACCAGGACTATACTAAACTGATGATTTAAAACTACAAAAACAAAAATTAAACACGCTCACGACTGTACATGATCGACAATTGGACAGCCTCAGATCCACACTCGTTAGGATAACTGGGCAACTGCTTTTGCTAAGCAGTGGGTTGCTACGAGCTACCAATGATGATAATGACTAGACAAAGGACTTCCCCAAAGAGTTGTATCTCGAAACTGTCGGAGTTCATAATAAAGTCTACATTATAGTTGGAGTTCTGTCAAAATAGTCTGCATAATCTGTGTCCAGCCGTGTAACCGTTAACCAGGATGAAAAAAGTGCTTCAAGTCGCAAATATTAAGACGGAGACAGTCACGGCGAAGTCGTGGCGAATAAACCTAGGTTAAGTAAAAACTCTACGGTTTACAGCATGAGAAAGTGTCTAACTTTGACCTAATAAAACCTTATTACGGCTATTGTAACTTAGTGGCAACATGCTTCTCTATTTGGTCACTTGCCAGTTTATCTCTTTCTGAAACGAAAGTAGCTGGCGATTCAATCATCATGTGTTTCAGCCCGTTCAAGCAACTAATGGGCATAGGGCCTCTGTTTATTATAAATAAATAAATAAATAAACAAAAACAAACACGCTCACGACTGTCTTGCCCATGGTGGACATCCTCAGATACATACTCAGTGGTAGATCTTTGAGTATACCAAGTAGGGGGTAGTCAGAGGCATGTCCAAACATTACATTTGGTACATGCCCGCGTTTTGCAAGTAGTAAGCATTCAAAGTGACAGTTTGCAAGCCCATCGCCGTAAATAAATAAATAAATATGTGTTATAGCTTGTGTTATGGGAACTAAAATGACTGTCGGTCTGATTCAGTAAGACAGATACTGCTTTTTTATGTAACTAAAGTGGCAAACATGCATACGGCCCACCTGTTGGTAAGTGGTTACCGTAATTTATTGTACGCTTGGTATGTTTTTTTTTCAATGCAACAGTGTGTTAAATAAACGTCCTTCAGACACATACATAGTCCTGGCAGTGGACAGGGTTCTGAAGGGTGTTTATTTATAGGAATCCTAGTGTGGACTAGGAATCCCTGTGTCGTGGGAAATAAAGGCTTTATTATTATAATTATTATATAAAGTTGAATTTTCTGCATTCTTGATTCTTGCGATGTTTCAAAGGACATCCTACTTTTGCAAGTTATGAATATAGTGCTTATAAATGTGTGGTTTATAAGTTATTAGTGACCGATTGCTCCACTCTAGCGCAACGATGCCTCTTTATAAGGCCACGGTCTGTGACCTTAACCCGCCTTGCCACACGCTAACCTCACACGATTGACTCGTCTTCTATTGTTTACAAGCTATTTTAGCCTCTGCTAATGAAGCCATGAATCACTAAGCCAATGAATATTTTGCATTTCGCAATTGCAAAATATTTTTCTGGTACTGGCTTGGACGTATTTTCTCAAGCAAATCGGAAATGATGTGACGAAATCAATATCAGGTGGGTTATCTTAAAAAGAGAGAGCTGCGGTGGTGTAGTGGCTAGTGACCTTGACTTTCGATCGCCTAGCAGAGGTATTTTGGGATGGACCTTCATCTTATATACTTTTTTTTGTAAATACATACATATTATACATAGAAAACACCCAGACCTGAGAAAAACATTGTCCCGCAGCGAGAATCGAACCCGCAACCTTCTGCGTCTCAGGCGGGCTTTCGCCCACTGCGCCACAGAGGTCGTCTCTGATTATATGATTATTTATCCATTATTGTTATCAAATATACGTGAACATAATACCTACACTTATATTTTAAGTTAGACAAAAACATTAAAACAGTGGCAACAAAATAAAAAAATGCAACTCCTTTCTCTCTCTCTCTCTCTCTAAAATAGCAGCATTTTAGCAAATTCTTTTTAATTGCGTGGGCATACTCATTTCGCTTGTCTGAAGTCTACTTAACCTTAGGTATGATTATGACAATCCGAGGACATGATAATTTTATTGCACCCACTTTATAAATCATGCTCCTAAAATTCTACAATCCTAAAATATTATGAATGCAATATTATGTTTTGATTTTGCTATACGGGATCTGCAAATTTTATTAAAATTATCTCTCTGTCATGACACTGGTTATTTTTTAGGCAGCGTGAATTAAGTTATCTCCAGTTTGTGTGTGACATTATTTCCTGTTTCGCTCTCCAGTAGAAAAAAATCTGGCAGCGATTTTTAATACGACTCGATAGACTAATCTATCAAATGGTGTTTAAATAACTAATCCGTATCGCGTATCGTAGACACATTGAAAGTTGGCAATGCTGAAATACGGGAAATTATTGCAGTTTCGATTTCCTCGGAGAGAGGAAATTCGTCTGCCGACACAATTTAAAATTCAACCAGACGCGCTTGGAAGCGGGGTTTATCGCGTCTAGCAATTTCTGAGTTAAATATCGACTATTCCTAGTTGCCACCTCCGGCTACGACACACCGGTAGCAATCAAGGAGAAAAACCCAGTCACCGTCAGTGACTGCAATTTTACTCTATACACGTGGACAAAACGTTATTTTTCATACCAACACTAGCGGGTTTGGTATGAAAGATAACCTCGTGGAAAATGTATAAAATAAAGTGCGATGAAAAATTCTTAAATCAATGAGGAAGTTGCAGTTCTCAATCCCTCTAAATCATAAGCTAACAAGCTGTCTAGACGTCTATCATTATGCAAAGACTGTACCAAGATAATAAATGCAAAATCTTCCAAACATGAAGTACCTATGAGGGTGCTCCTTTTATTAGGGTGTGTAGCTTCTAACCAATAAAAAATGATTTACAGAACTGAAACTCGAGGTATAAATATAAAAAAAATACTACACGCTAACATAGCCACGGTCGATCTATTCCTACAAAAATCTGTTAAAGGACAACTTATTCTTTTATTGAATTCGTTTTCCGTCTCGTGAAGGATCTTGAATGAGAAACGTGCATCGAATGAAATGGATTTCATATTTTGCCTTCAGGTATTGCGACGTACCGAGTCAAAGGACGTGCGACAAACTGGTTTTTCAATAAAGCAGCAGATTTTCACTTGAAATGTAAAATCGGAATGAGCTCTCTATTCCACTTTTAGATCTGAAAAGTTTAACTAAAACAAGCAATTGTACTGTTTTCGTTGTTGTGAACTGTACGTTACTATACAACAGTAGCTTCTGCCCGCGGCTTCGCCCGCTTATGTTGATAAACCACCAACTTTTGAGTGTATCAAACCAGGGAATATTTTTATCCATACAAATTTCAGAGCTTTATTGCACACTTCCTTGTTGTTGGTTGTTTTGAAAAAAATAAAAAATACCTCTTTTGTTATAAAGTTTATTTGTACCAAGTTTTGAGCGAAACTAACCATAGAAACTTTAATACCCTGTTTAACCCCCTTAGGGGTTGATTTTCGAAAATTAGATCAGCCTATGTGTTATTCCAGAACCTCAATTATCTACATTCCAAATTTCATCAAAACCGGTTTAGTAGCTACGGAAATACGTGGTAACAAACATTCAGACACACAGAGACTTTCGCATTTATTATATTAATAGGATAGGATGACAGAACCTCTATCGTTATCTCGGCATATCCGCCCACTGTGTTATGACGAAGTAAACCACCCACCTGACTGCAATGTTACAATCGATATTGTTCTCTAACCGGGATATCGTATTTGATGTTTTATGCGAGCGTTGTGGAACGTGCTGTTCTCCTTGCCAAGTTCTTCACAAAAGAAGTGAACTGAATATAAAATCTGTATGTGCTTCTTATGTGTTTAGACTTCTATATGTTTATTGTTGCAGAAGAAATAAATCTGGTTAAATTATATTGTGTGCGTGTGATGGCTAATGGAGTTTGTGAATTTTGTATAAAAAGACGCGGACTTGTTAAAGAAAGTGTTGTTCTGTCAAAGTGAAATGTAATATGATAATACACTGCTTGTATTTTAGTGGTCAATTTGATTTATTATTTAAAAAAAAGACGACACATAAAGCACATGCCGTAATTGAGAAGAATTTAAATGAAAACAGGAATGCGGTGCCGAAGAAGATCTAAACAATGGATTTGCACAAATGTTAGATGTGAATGTGCTTACAAAAGGTAAGAATTTCGAAATATCTCGAATAGGATTGTAAAACGTTTGATTGCTGCATCGCTATCTGATATGATTGCTAACACATTTGTTTAACGTAGTGCGTAATTGCTTTGTATTAATTGGTATCCAATTTGATCTTTATACAGTAAGAAACTTAAAATGTGTCAAGATGTATTGAATCGCACAAGGCTTTTGACACGGTACTCTATCCTCATTTTACATCTTGTAACAGATTACGGACCTTTATGTAACAAGAGATTAAAATTGCGTGAACGGTGTAACTAGATCGGCAGTCCACCTCGTATTAGCCAATACGTAAGACAAGTCAAGCGTCACTTAGCTAACAAGGTTTTCACAAGGGTGTTGTCTGGATGCCGTACTATTCAACTTGCAGGAGAGAAGTCTGAATTCTGAGTAAGTGATTTAAAGTGCATTGCATATTTAAATAGTGAGTTAGTTTCAGAGGTAATTTATTAATAAATCAAGGTGTTTTTGATTTGTTCAAAAGAGTATTTTAAGGGTATAAGGGAATTTTCATCTTTGTGTCTCTTTATGTACCAAAATATGTGTAGTTACTATTCCGAAACGGGTCTACCACTACACATACCAACTTACCTTCGACTTCTGAACATATAGCTATTTTCAGAAAAGGAATGAAAATCACATTTAGTAGATTCTAATAAATCTGCTATTTAAGATACTTACTTTACCCATGTATGTACATTTCTTCACGTCATACATCTTTTTCGTGTAATATTAGACAAGGCACAAGTCCGAAAGCCCCTGATTTAACAATTTCAAATTATTTTCTCTTCATCATCAGATCAACTTGCTGTCTCACATATTATATTGTAATCGTAACTTGAAAGATGACAAGAACTGCGTCTACATCTCGCAAATGTATAAAACTACATCATCATAAAAACGTATGTATAACAACAATATAACGGAATACAAAATGCTTTCAACACCAATGTTTTGCAAGAGATAATGCACCGTATGCGATGAATTGTGTATCACATCATCGATCACGGCACGGCCCCATTCGGGTAGGCTTATTCACCAACGTCTCTCCGTACGGATCTCGAAGGTATGTCGAATGATCGTATAAGTAGTATATCAGTCATGTAGTGCCCATAACACAAGCTCTGTTTAGTTTGGGGCTAGATGATGCTGTGTGAAAAATGTCCAGCATTATTATTATTATCGTTCGTATGATTTAGTCAGGTGCTTTCGGCTCGCTCAGAGGGTCTATGCTGATTTTTGCAACATAATTTTGTGTGGAAATCTTTCACCGTTTTAACATGTCATTAACGTATTTGTAGATCAGAATAGAACGTCTGATGTTTTTAGGTCTCATAAAGGCGTACGTACATGGCTTAGTGACCCTACGATATGGCTTAGTGACTTTTATAACTGGGACCGACATCACAAAGCACTGAAGCTACGATACTTTTCATTGGAATGGCAAAAGATATTATAGAGCGGTTTACCGGAATTTATTTCGCTACATATTAGCGATTGTGAATAAGGCTACTTACAGACATATCTGCTCAGATATTGCATATTGTGATTCTATCGGTCGTGTCATGTATTAGATTTTTTTGCGTATTGTGTTACTGTTATAGTGTAGAACACATTTTTCTTAGTGAGGACGATAATCATTAAATAAAAGAATACTGTAAAATACGATATCTCTCTCTCTAAGAATTCTTATAAACTCAATTCTCGAAGACCATTACCGCGAAATAAACATCTGAGATTCATGAACAAATATTGCTGTATAATATTGTCTTTGGAAACATACAGTAGTACTCTGCGGTTTCAGCGAGGGAGGATAAACTAAACGTGTTCTACTGGCTCTAGATTACTTAATAGTCTCTAGTACAGTAATAAATACAAGAGTATAGAAAGACAACTCAGACAACTGTGTCGAGTCCCGCCAGAGAAACAAGTTTTAGGGTCACGCAGATGACGTTGTGGTGGCGTATACTTTGAAATTGCATAATAAGTATGACAGAAGATTTCCGACAAACATGCTACGGTATCAAGGTCAAGGCTTAACTTTCCTTGGCGGTTCCTTGGCGCATTTTGCGTGTTACAGACAAAAATATAATTATTATGAAATCGTTGCGAGACTGAGTTGCAATCAACGCACTGTATATACCGTCGTCAGTACTAAATATATGAGATTTGGTGTACACATGCATGTTTCTTTCGAGGGGTATAGGATTTTATGACCTATCTATGTACTCTTTAGGGTTTCGTCTAGGGATTTAAATTTTCACAGAAAGATGAAAGTTCCACGGAAAAAATGCAACGCGAATTTGTTCGCGTTTGTTTGGTACAAATATAATACATTGCCAAAGGTCATGTTCAGTTTCAGTCTGTTGCGGGAATTTCACTTCTATTAGGAATTCTGTGTGCCAGATACATTAGTATTTCTGGTACCAGAGTGAGCGAATTGAATTACTCGGAACTGCTGCAGACAGCAATGCGTCTGATATTGCGGCATGATTGTCGAAAGTCGATACCAGAATTAACTCTAGGTTCTCGAATGGCGAACCTGTCGACACAGTGTAGGAGCTCTTTACCCGATATACAAATGGCCCGGTCAAAATGCTGCGGTGGCGGTGGCGATCAAAAGACGAGTGAGACGACCTCTGTGGCGCTGTGGGCGAACGTCCGCTTGAGACGCAGAAGGTTGCGGGTTCAATTCCCGCCGCGGGACAAATTTTAATGTTTGTATGTGCTTCAAATATTTGTCTCGGGTCTGGGTGTTTTTATGTAAAATATGCATGTATTTACAAAAAAAATGTATATAAGTAGTATATCAGTCATGTGGTTCTCATAACACAAGCTCTGCTTACTTTGGGGCTAGATGATGCTGTGTGAAAAATGACCAGCATTATTTTGTTTGAACGCGCTAATCTTTGGAACTACCAGCCGGAATTGAAAAAAAAAATTGCATTTGAAGGTCAATTCATGAGGAAGGTTATATGCTATTTAAAAGGCAAGTAATAGCACGGGGGGGAGAAGCAACGCGGAGCGACGGGCCGGTGGGCGATGGGTCGGTGAGGGGCCGAGCACTAGCTTAGCTAGTATTTGATGAACGAGATATGTCTGAAATGCCTTTGCAACTGTATATTGCTGACGAGACTAAAACAACTGAGTCAAGAAGACACTAGTATGTGACTTTGGTATCATGAAATGATATCTAGCATGCTTTTAGTAAAGACGAATATTCCCTACTATACCTTATTTACGTACGTTTCTGTTATTTAAACGCAAACCCAATATTTAAGTGCGCATTAACACGTCTCCAAAACGGTGATGGAAAGCGTCGTGAGGAAACAGGCATGTCCTAAAACCAAAATTTAAAGGCATGTGCCATCAGTAAATGTTCTAATTAGCGGCGATGGGCTTGCAACCTGCCACGTGGAATGATAACTACGTGAAAAACGCGGGCATGTGCAAACTATAATGTAACAGACTACAGAAGTCCACTGCTGGACATCATCAATTATCAGTAATTAATTATAAAATTTTATTTATCAACAAACTTGATTACAGTGGTGTCCTTGAACATATCTAAAGATATTAAATATATTATATAACATATTAAAAATTAAAATGGTAGAAGTTACTATTGGTATATTGGTTATGTTATATTAAGATAAGGTATGTGACAAAATTCTCAGTTTCATTTGATCCCAAACTAGGCATATCCTGTATACTGGCCACCTGCATTTCTTCAAGAGTTCCCAAATCTCATCCCTCTGTAACTTCCGGATACTACAAATGTGATGTTTCGCTACAGATTTAAAACCCATCTGTCAGAATGTATATGAAACCGTTTTTACTGTTCGGGTATTGGAACTCTCAGCGCTAAAATCGCAGCCCACCAATAAAAGCTCAGCGGATACAGTAAATAAGGTTATATAGCACCATAAACACCCACTCGCGATCTGTATGAGCTTTAAGTATTTTATTAGAACGGCATAAAGGGTGGCTATACTAAGCAGGTGGGGCTACTACACATGTCAGCGTTTGTAGTCTTTATAAGTATATGGTGATTCTAAGGTTAACCTTTAAGGTTTATCCGAACAGTAAAACGACTGTTTCTCATTCACAGTCTGCCAGATGGGTTTTAAATCTGTTGCTAAAAATCACATTTGTAGTATCCTGAAGTTACAGAGGGATGAGATTTGGGAACTCTTGAAGAAATGCAGGTGGCCAAGATACAGAATATGCCTAGTTTAGTTACGAGTATGTAGTTAAGAAAAATAAATAAACGCCTAACAGACACATACATAGTTCTGCAGAACATGCAAACATTTGTCGCGCAGCGGGAACAAAACTAGCACCTCTTGTGTCGCAGCCAGCTTTTCGCCCGCGATTTTCGAGGTCGTCTAGAGATAGGAGAAAGCTCACTTGTATATGTGAAAATAGATCGTATCAGATCAATGGCAGAGGATCGACCAGACAAAAGTAAATACACGACATACATAGGCCGGACCCCACACTAAGATCACCTGTGTCGTGGATATCAGGAACTACGAGAACCACCCTGAACAAATATCTGCATGCAAACATTTTACACGCAGCGGGAATAAAACCATCACCTCATGCGTCCAACCAGCGTCTCAACCAGCTACTCACTTGTCGCATCAACGAGTTCTATACATTCTGTGGTTAGCTTGGAACCAGTATTCGATACCTGCCAGTTGTCACCTGCTCCATCTAATCAACCAGACATAAAGTCACGGTTATTGACCACCGCAGTAATTGAAGTGGGTCGCACAGCTACACTCGCCTCCATTTAAATGCAGAACAGTTTCTGTCAGGTGGTCTCAATAGACTATTTGACCGTTGTGGACCAGTTTCTGCAACTGTTTGATGGAGGCTTATCCTCTGTCTAGCTCATAGATATGTGGTTCAGTTATAACTGGTTTTCGGGTCTTCCCAAGTTTAGGCTATGGTTTTTTGGGGATCACCATCGTCGTCATGTTTGCGTGTGAAGATTTTGAGAAAGATTTAGTGATACATTTAGAAGATGACGAACATTTTGAGAAAGGATAATAAGAGGTTGTAGGCCTTTCTCAAAATGTTCCTCTTTGTATATGTTCCTTCCTTACCGTTATCTATAAAGTATCTATTTTATGTACCTGCAATCAACAGTTTGTCGTGTGGGAGGCGCTATACGCCATCTTGTATTATTTGTAACAGAAATACAATCTTCTAAAGATTAGTGTTTTAAGGATCTCATCAGAGCTCTAAAGAGTTTGATCCAATGCCCTTTTCAAGGCCACCATACAATTAACAGAATTTGTTTATTTGGTTGATCAGGAACACAACAAAGTCAGTATAACATTGTCCGAATAATACGTTTCGTGACTTGTCTTGTATATTGACACAGATAGTGATTCCGCTATTAGAATAATGTCTACTAACGTGACAAGCGCCTTCCGTGGAATCATCTACGCCATGAAAACGTGACTAGACTGTATTTCCAAATGATAGTCTGAAAACTGCTATTTATTCTAAACGGTTACTTTTCTCGTTTGTCTCCTTTTAAATGCAAAAAATGACATATGACTGCGACAGTCAATATCGTCTATGCGAATTGATATTGGAAGCCACATAGTATGGTGGCCCTGAAAAGTGCATTGGATTAAACTATTGAGAGCTCTGATGTGATCCTTAAAACACTAATCTTTAGAAGATTGTAGACTAGGGCATTGACCTTAATACAAAAAAAAAACTGTAACATGTTAATAATTCTATTGCAGAATATTAATAGAACTTCAATCATTAAATTTCCCAACCTAAATTACTAATTGTGCGACAATATTGGCTAACCAGTCGATAATAGACTCGAATGCTTGACCGTCCGCGGACCGGTTCTGAACGACCTTGCGTCCGGCACGTTCTCTCTGATCTATAGGTTGAGGCTTCGTAACATTTGTCGATTGCCTGCTTGTTCAGTCAGATGCATAGAAAGATATGTGTTCTGTGTGGGTCAACGCTAAGCTGAGTGTCCGCTTTCTCTGTCTTTAAATTCGGCTGGCCATGATGATATATCAATACAAGTCTTCTGGCTAATGTTGGTGATATGAAGACGTTTTGAAATCCCAAATTTACTGGTTAGTTACTGGAATGCTGACTGTACCAAAGTGGCCGGTCATTACATGAAATTATGTCATTATAATTTATTCAAAGATGTCGATTATCAGATAATTTGATGATTTGGTTTCAATTTGTGTTCGGTTATCAAGTTTCTGTCATTTAATAGGTGAGATTATTTGATTGAAAAATCTGCATTCACTTTCCATATCGCCTCATTTCCTGCTCTAACTTCCTGTTAACTCTTTCTGAGAGTTAGAAAGCTATCAGAAGTCATATTTCACATCGTCAGCCATTGCTGTGCCATTGAACTTCGAAGTAATTCACCTTGAAGTAGTCCATTGTAGTCAAACCACACAGGTGTTCCAGGCCATTTGTTTTATATGACGTACTGACTCGTCGACGCACGACATATGGCTCCGGCTAATGAATTTCCAAGGCTTCGCAGATTTTACACAGGAAGACCATATGGCAACCGACGTCGCACCAACTGGAGCAAATATGATTGCTACCTGTTTGATTACCTGTCAAACGCCGCTTTTCCCTTGTCAATATATAACTTACCATAAAGAAACTGTGGTCAGTTATCATCTTAGAAAGCATTTCTGCAATATTCCAGCAAAAACAGCGCTTTGTAAACAAAGTGTTGGATACTTGCGCAGGAGTGCGGCTTTCTCTCAAGCAGCGCTGACTGTTGTCCGCGCCAGTCGCTATCGGCCTTTCGGTCAGGCCGCACGCGTACCCCGCGATAAAACATTGACCGCAACATTGGGTTATCTTACGTCACCAATAGTTACAGTGACAACAGTGCAAAAAACAAATATTTTGTGATCAAACAACCTGGGACTTACCAAGGTTAAAAGTGATGTGTTTTTGCAAAAACTGGAGGATTTCAAGTGTTTTCCTAGTCGCCCGTCACGCGCTTTGACTTTATTTTATGTGTTTCATATTACTGTAATTGTTTTTTTATTATTTACTCTTTTGTTAAGGTCATTATGGTTAATCGCTCGTCACATTCATCGTATATTGCACTTCTGGTATAGAAGCAGAACTTACTCGTATGCTATTTGAAGTTATTGTACTAGTAAATGTCTTCTGTTTCTCCTGAGTCTTGGTGACTCAAATGACTGGAATTGACAGTTTCGTGTAGGAAGCTGTTTGTAAATCACCTTGAATTCCGGATTCGATTAAGTTATTGAAATAACTGCATTACGAATTGATAAAACGTTGATTTTATCCAATAATAAAAAAGTATTTTCTGTCACGCACGAGCAAATAATGTGAAACGGATAAGCCGCGGTGATGTATTGATTATGTACGATAGGTTGTAATGTAAACATTTAATAATTTCAGACCAAATGATTCTTATGAACTCCTATCTTCTCATCATCAGCTGGTGAAGTCCTGAATCGGCTCATAATTAAATGGTGAAATAGAATTATGATAGGCTTTTGCAAACGCTTACTCCAACATATTTCGAAATACCTTATGAATACTGAGAAAATATCCACAGATAAAATAGTAATTAAAACTATTCGCTTCAGTTTGCAACATTCGTTTCGACAGACGATGTAAAACATTGCAAGCTAATCTTTGATCTTCAAGACCTTGAGAATGAAGTCGGTAGCTACTAGCGCTTCTGTCGCCTTGTGTACATTTAGACCTTTATCTTTGTTTCTAGCATTTCCCTCTTGTTTTAAGATAGTCTATATATAGACTAGATATATAGATAGTATCTCCATACATTATCTATACTTGAAATATCTCTTGTTTTTTTTATTTTTTTAATGAATTAAACATGAAATCTTTTTATCTTAAGTACGTATGTGGAAAATAACTCAGATGTTCTACATCTACTCCTACACTTACTTGTTTGTAAGTTTTAATTATTTTCACTAAATTTTATTTTTCAATCGTTTGAAAAATAAAATTCAGCTTTCACATTTCCATGTTTTAGAAGCTTTGGGCATTGCTAAGCCTGGCGAAATGAGTGGCATTGTCTCGTTACCATAGCTATTTTACAAGTTTAATTGGGGCACCGATTGAGGACAATAGAAGCTTATATTTCCATCGTAATGGATGACCCAATTTCGCCACCTGTAATATAGGATCGAGAGCAAACACCTCTCGAGTCCATTATACCATGCTTCCGTGTTGGCAAGCCGAAGTTTTCCTTCCAAACATGTGCAACTACTCGTTGATGGACATACTCGTAGTTTACTTTTTGTCGTAGTTAACTTGTTATGAACTTTCTACATTTCCGCGTCGGTTGTTTAGAGTTGTAATACTAGATTTGAAAGATATGTACGTTTGTGTTTTACTTCTCAATGTTTATCAAACAATGTATGATCTATCTTTCAATTAAAAATCGAATCTTAAAACACAACATATTATGCTAAGCGATCACCTTTAGCAATTGACATTAGCCGATGCGACGACGTCCAAAAAGGAGTTTTTGATGCCAATCGACCTTTATTTTGTCAGTCTGAGTACGTCGTGTTTTAGTCTATTTGTGTCGAATCAAATAAATATAATGTAGTTCCCATAATACAAGCTCTGCTTAGTTTGGGGCTAGATGATGCTGTGTGAAAAAAATACCAGAATTATTTAAATTTATTTCATAAAGTTTGTAAAATATAATTTTATAGACAACTATTTTGTTAACACCTATGTACCTAGTTCATTTGCAAAGGAAATTTTACCACAGTAACTTACCTTTGACTATAAATACTTCAGTAAAAATATTTTTATTATTCATTCGGGACTTACGTGTATAACAGTCAGTCATTTAACGATGTACGAAGTTATTACCCACTTTTACTGTTATTGGGTTAGTATGACAGAAACTCACACTGAAGTTGTTGTTGAAATATTATAATCACAATGTGAACGTGTGCCGAAACTGTCGAACCTTGTAATTTGTAATAAAACATGCTTACTTGAAGCTAAATAAATTGTGTTTCATAAACACTTATAAAAGTCAAGGCTGGAGTGTCAAAACGGAAGGTAAAGGACCTGGTTTCGGACCTTGTACTTTTGCACTTAATTTCAGACTTAACTTTTTACAACTTTCGCTGGATACAAATTCGTTGTAATGGTTGCTTGTATATGAAATTGATTTTCACTGAAATGTTTCAGTTAGAGCAAGGAGTACAAGGTGAAATTAATTTTACGAAATTGTTAGCCTGGAATATTAAAGTTTGTTTTACTGAATATTATAGTCTGAAGAAGTTGGTTTTAGTTTATGGGTATTTATTTCGTGGAAAGCTTACCTCGCCCAGAGCATACTCACACAAATCTCCGAATATTACTACTATCTACTTGTCAAAACAATAATTCCATGGTAAACAAGAGATTCGGAGGCGTGGAAGCCTTATTGCGGTAAACAGTTTAAATATGTAGATACAATAGAAATCCGTTTTGTTATATGCAAGAATGAATGATCCAATAAATACCTAGCATTCAGCAAAGCAAATACTGAAGGAAGTAAAAACTCCAGTGTCACCGGAGGCGGAAATGAAGTTTTTGTCCATCTGTTTGCAGACTTTTGATAAAATGATTCGTCTCGCTCCACGGAGATGAATCCGTGGAACCGTTGAAGTGCCACTATTGTGAATTGATAGAAGAGTTCTAAAAAGTTGAAGGACGTTTGTAAAACTAAAAAACTATAACAATTTCAAAGCTGGCCAAGTAGAACAAACATAATCGTACTATTAATCACTAATTCATCTCTCGTATATTTAAGATTTACTAGATGGAAACACCGTTTAAAAAGACTACCCGTGTAAAACGTATTTATGTGTCAAAAATATAAAATTATGCGCATATGAATAAACCAGAAATAGTTCCTCCACTATTAATATTATGTCAAGGCGAGACATTGAAATTATCTCAATTATACTATGACTTTACAGAAAAAGTTTACCTATGTCGTCAAGTGCGTCAGTATGACATCAGTGTGCGATTCTCATGACTACTCTAAGTATATAAATTACTCTTTGAATGATACATTTTAGGATTTTGTTTTTGTGTTTTTTTTTACTAATTCTGGTAATTCCGTATTCTTCGCCATGTGTATACTTATTTAGACAATAGTTTACAATTTCTTATTTTCTAGCCAATAATTCAACTATATATTTTCTAGGGCATTACAGATACGATCCTTATTTGAATTCATATCTTCTCTATTATTATCTAGACTGTCTTTAAAATAAATTAACTGACAAACTGGTATAATTTCGTTCGTCGTTTCATCATTTCTTTCCACTGCGTTAGAAAGGGACCAGGTAGAGGTGTAGTGGCCTTGAAAAAGCTTAGTGACTGACGTTGAAAGGATCTTATGGGATTTATTATTAAAAATGGACATACCCCGGTTCAAAAGCAATCTAAAATACTTAAATAAAGTCATGTTTCCCGGATGGGGGACCACGGATTTCTACTTGCTACAAGCCTGTCATATCTCTTTAGCTTCATCCATCCATATCAAATTCTTCATACAAGCTTTTTTGACTTGGCTTCTTTCCTCAACGTCTTTAATTTGGTCAGATTACCTTCGCCGAGGCCTTGCCCTTCCAACTATCCCAATCACGCTTGCTTTGTTTACTTGTTTTTTTAATCTTCTTTCATCCATACATTCTACATTTCAAACCATCTTAACATACCTTTCTTAACTGTCGTTACTATATCTTCATTCACTCCACATTGCTCTTTTAACACGCTATCCCTCATTCTATCTGTCAAAGTTAAATCGCACATACTTCTCAAAGCTCTCATATCAATCAAACAAACACTCTCACGACTGTCTTCCCCACGGTGGACATCCTCAGATACATACTCAGTGAGTAGATCTTTGAGTATACCAAGTAGGGGGTAGTCAGAGGCACGTAATGTTTGGTTACATTTGGTACATGCCCGCGTTTTGCAAGTTAGCATTTCATGTGACAGGTTGCAAGCCCATCGCCGCTTATTGGAACTCTAACTGGATATGTGCCTTCGAATGCTCTCGTAAACCACTGCATTTATTCGACTTTGATGGTTCTTCTGCCATAACCAACTTTCACTAACATACATTAGTGTCGGCACTTATAAAACTCCTCTATGCACGGTCAGTCGTGCCGCAAAATATCAACAGTCTAAAATATCTTTAATCTCATAGAACGCATTATAACTTTAATAAATCGTCATCTCCGATCAAATTATTTCTTAATGCAGTTTTAATTAAAATAAACGACGTAGAACACGAGAATAAGCGGAAGAGAAATTCAACGATTACGTTATAATATAAAGTTATAAGGGCGCTTTCTTTGAGATGTAAATGACAACTCACCTCGAGATGCCTACCTGTTTTTGAATAACTCGTAATTAAAAGGAGAGAATGTTATCTTGATTGTGGATAAGAAAGGTGATAACTGGGATATTGTGATAGCAGTCCTATTTTAAACTGGTTAATTTGTTTTTCTTTCGCATTTTGTCGCCTCTGCTCACAGCAAGCCGTGTTGGCCTAGTGGGCGATACCCCGATTTCTGATCCGGAGGTAGTGGGTTCGAACCCGGTCGTGCACCAATAGATTTTTCCACTCGAAAAATTTATGCGCATTAACACGTGCTCAAAACGGTGAAGGAAAACATCGTGAGGAAACCGACATGCCCTAGAACCAAAAATTCGAAGGCATGTGCCAACAGTTAGTGTTTCAATAAGCGGCGATGGGCTTGCAACCTGTCACGTGGAATGCTTACTACTTGCAAAACGCGGGCATGTACCAAATGTAATGTTTGGACGTGCCTCTGACTACCCCCTACTTGGTATCCTCAAAGATCTACTCACTGAGTATGTATCTGAGGATGTCCACCATGGAGAAAACAGTCGTGAGCGTGTTTGTTTTTTTTTGCTCACAGCTTTGCCCACGTGGTACCCGGATAAAAGTAGCATGTTACCCGGGTTATAAGACACGAACAATACCTGTTTCAAAATTTCATCCAATGCAGTTACTTCAGCTTTTGCAAAAACATCCAATTCATCTATCAACTTTCGCTTACATAATATTAGTAGGATTGGATATTTTATAAACTAACCTCTGTCCGGATTTTTGTTTGATACAGGCTTAACCATAATTGATATCTGTTTACCAGGTGGTGTATCTATGGACTAGATTAGATTATTATATATTATCGAGACGAAATTTATCACTTACAATTTGTAGGCACCTCGATTGGCTTGCCAATTTGTCTCAATATTTTTTGCTTTGTGCATTATCCACGTCCATTAAAAATATATATTATCTTCGTAACACGCAATAGTTTTAAAAGCTATTCAGTGTTATGAGACAGTCAGATGTGACATAAGTAATAATTATTTCCGTGCTATTTATAGTAACTCATAAAGATACAGTATCACGTAATATATATGAAGTATGATTTATTTATTTCTAGACTATACCATTAAATGATTATATTATAAACTCGCTGTTGCCAGCGGCTTTACACGCGTGGAGTCGTGTTGTAAAAAAAACACATACCTATTTCCTCCCTTAAAATGTGAAAATCTAAAAACCCTGAAACACGTCATTATTTATTTATGATGTGTATCTAAAATTCCAGTTTTCAAGATTCCAGATTTTTCCTCAAAGTATGCGTAATATTCAGCAGCAATAAAACCCAATGTAAGCCTTTTCAAAGTTTAGGGTCGTCGGTTACCTCAATGGTTGAACCGGTATCACAATATTCCAGTAACACGGAAACAGGTATCGGAGACCACAGTATCAAATGCGATGGATGTGGGTATCAAGAGTGCTTATCTTACATATCAAAAGTAGCTGTACAAATTTCAGTCGATGGATTAAAGCTTATAGCAGCATACGCAAATCCGGACCGCTTTTGGCAACTTCTCTTAAACGATTATTTTCGAAACTGTATAACATTAAGATTATTTATTTCAGTATAATGCGCAAGTCTTCTAAATGTCATCAATTTCTTTTTGTTAGATAACATCAGAGATTTTTTTACAGTTTTTATTATTTGTCTTTGCCATTTTTTATCGAGAATATTTTGCGAAATATTTTATAGGAAACAAGAAAATATGATGAATTATAAATATATGTTTTTCCTACTGCCATACATTTAGACGATTATTTTTTACTAAAGCGGCGATGGTCTTGCTACCTATCATGTAATGTACATGAAATAATAACTACTGTGCAAAATGTAAACATGTGCCAAATATAATGTGTGGCCGTGCCTTAGACTACAGGTATTCCCTACTTGATAACTTGATACTTGAAGATTCTGCGTACTGAGCATTTATATACGTACTGAGTATAGATCTGAGAATCTCCATTATGGGGATTAAGTTGTTGAGATCGTGTCTGGTGTCTGTAACACACACAGGTGTACCCTGTTTTCAGCTTATTCATGTTCATAGCTAAATTGAGTCAGAAATTAATTAATTTGTATTTGTGTATTTTCGGCATCTGCCCCTTAAGTACTGCTGCTATGTAAAGTCATATTTTACCCAATGCTTGTTTAAATTTCGTTTTCATTATATTTGCTGGATTCTGTGCGCGCGTCAATATCCTGAATCAGGTTAGAGCCTGGCCAAGCTGTCAACCTTTGCCATTTTTGTTTAATCCATTATTTAAAAGGGCGTATTTGATTTGGGCTCAGTGGCGCGTATTGGGAGAGGCCTATGTCCAGCAGTGGACTAATGTGGGCTGATGATGATGATGATTTGATTTACCTTGATTTAGGGTTCTAGGCAAATTGCACAAAAACGTTAAATCTCTGCCATTTAATTTGATAGATAGGTTATTATAACCCTTGCTCGTAGCTTGTTTTACAGAGCTTCAGAATCATTTATTCATATGGAAAATACGTTTGACACGAGTACTTTAGATCCTAGTCGATGACTCCTACTTCAATGGGTTTTCTTGGTCATATTCCGTTAGATGTTATAATATTAAGTTTGTCTAACCAAGTATCGACAAAACCCACATACTATTTCTAAACTGCTAGCTAGCAGGTAAATTGAATCCCTCCATTATTATATCCCGAGAAATGTAAGCATCCTTAGGGATGGCCTTTTGCACACCCACCGCGGCATGTGGGCGGGTAAAGTTTGAAAGGAGCAAGCAGATATAATATTAAATTATGTTTGTGTAAAACTAATTATAAATAATACTATAATGATATCTTTCTTTGAGGGAGACCTTTTACAATTGGCGGTGTAAGCTTGTCGCATTTAACAATGTTATACTTAGTCCTAAAAATACTTTGACGTTGATATCAGAATCTACGAGTAGCAAGACTCCACGCAGGTATCATAAAATCGGGAGGATGGAGAATTGCTTTTGGTGGCAGGGAGAACAAGGGCTAATAATATAATAATAAATATTGGATTGACCTCTAACCGCCGAAGTAGAATGTCATCTTTGTGGTGGAAATTGAACAAGCCCATATTTTTTTATTCTTCAACTAGGTGAAACCACATAAACAAATAAATAATGCTGAATATTTTTCACACAGCATCGTCTAGCCCTAAACTAAGCAGAGCTTGTGTTATGGGAACTACATGACTAATATACTACTTATATACTTTTTTGTTGTAAATACATGCATATTATATAATACATAGAAAACACCCAGACCCGAGACAAATATTTGCAATTTACATATATTTGTCCCGCAGCGGGAATCCAACCCGCAACCTTCTGCGTTTTAGGGGGGCCTTCGCCCGCTGTGCCACAGAGGTCGCCATCATCTAGAATTTTCAACAATATACTTTTTTGCTTCGCGTCAAATTTTCTGCTTTCGCGTTTAATAGATATACTCGTAGATGGCAAATTTTTATTTTTTTCAGTACAAAAATGAAAGTTTATTCAGCCGGAAACAGGTTCTTATCGAAGCAATTGGCAACGTCAACATTACCTTCTTCGATAGTTAATCGACTCCGACAGACGTGGGTTGACGAGTCAATACCTCAAGTGAAAAATAAAAAACGTAAAAAAAGATAATGTATCGTATAAAAAGAGAAAAATACAGCTTAAATTTCCCGTGAAAGTGTCAGTGCTGATCGCTGGGTCGTCGTTTTATTTAATTTTTGTGTATTGTATCGTGCAATTTGTAGCGGATTAAGGAACTTTTGCGGTTTTAACGTGAGAAAGAATCTGCATTCAAAATAGCTATAGTTGAACTTATGTACGTGGCTAGCTTAAATATTACCTACAAGCGATTCACAGAAGTCAGGAACTTAGGGTGAGGACACAGACCGGGCTATATTTCAGGAAAGTTTCATAAAAATTACAGAAACTCTTAAAACGGAGCAGTAAGTTTTAGACTATGTCCCAGTTCAAAATTTACATACTCACGTCTTCAAAGACCTACTGCTTACGTACATTATTGTAAGCAGTATGCAATACGCGTAACATTTAAAGACAATTCTTGGGGGTCAAAGCCCGTGCCAGACGGAAGACAATAAAGTTGGTCAACTGGCAAAAAGCCGGAATACAAATATCTTGAACGGAGCTTTTTGTATGCCGGATTCGGTGTCAATATTAAACAATTATACAGATGTAACGCCTTATTGCAATAGATTGTAGTCTGCGTTTGTTTAAATTTTTGGCAAATTTATGGTATCGACTTTATTGAAACACGTTGTCGTCTTACGGTCTCGTATCTTGCAATAACTTCTCATTTGTGTCAATACATTCTTCTGTCTGATGTACCTCTTAATTAATCAACGTACATCTAATAGTTCCACGGTTATTATTGTATGATGTAGGATATTGCATATCTCAATTATATTAACACATGTACTAATTGTCGTGTAATCGCTTTTAAACACATTCATCATCTTCTTGTCCTTATCCCTCATTACGTGGGGTCGGCACAACATGTTTTCTTCTTCCTCTCTCCTCTATCAGTCGTCATCTCAGTTCTCACTCAATTCTTAACCATGTCATCCTTCACACAATCCATCCATCTTTTCTTTGGCCTATTTTTGCTTTTATTTCCATCCACATTCATATTTTACAGTCTTCTCGTAATGTGACATTCTTCCCTCCTCATGACGTGCCCATACCATGCTGACTTATTACTCTTCAAATTTTCCGTCACGGGTGCTACTTCCAAACTTCCCTGATATACTAATTCTTTATTTTGTCCATTCTAGTAACAAACAACCATCTCAACATTCGCATCTCAGCTGTGTGCAGTCTTGCTCTTTGAACACATTATTGACACTAATCTTCACAAGTAAACTATTTGTGTCGGTTTATGCCACATCTAAAACACGACCTACTAACAAAAGGGTCTAGACGACATTTTTAGACGCTCATTAGTCAATCGTGTTTTGTAACTTGCAGACGGACAATGGTCGATTTGTTCCGTTACGTCACAGCACAGCACTGCTTGGCGTTGTCACTTTCACTCGGCCAAACGTAGCGGTCGCCGCGTCGTCGATAATCATATCAAAATTGGAACAGTTCTAAATTAGATCGTGCTTGTAAAATTATTTTTTGTAACTAACAACCCTAGTCGCTGAAGCGTAAAGCATGAAAGATGGTAATAAAAGCATTTTATTTTTTACATTGTTGAAGGAAAATTCCTAACGAGTTTTATACTTAGTTTTTGCTCTGGTGTCCGCGTATACGTTTGCCACAATTGTTTGTTCGTCTGTTACTTTAATCTCCGAAACCGCTTATCCGATTGAAATGTTTTTTTTTTTTTTGTTTTTTGTGTTATTTTGTATGACTACAAGGGAGTTAGTTCTGCATTGTCCATTGCGTCGGTGATTTTACAATTTTGCAAACAATAAATAGTGATAAATTTTTAAACATTAAAAGTTATATTTAAGGTGACAAACAGGTTCGTATAACTTTTCGGGAAACGTGCACTTTTTTGGCTAAAGGTCAAATTTTATTTCAACCTCTCGCACTCGCAAAGTCGTGAATAATTAATCTCCGTCCAACCTTGTTGTAAGCTGCCTAGTTTGTAATGTTATTAAAAGAGGATTTTATAATTTTGTAGATTATCTATCTTCAAATTTATTAAATCCTCTTATAGAGATTATGTACTCGACACGCGACAAGCAAGATTATAATAAAGCATCTTGGAATATTTCGATCAGAAGGATGACAAATTTTGCCATTAGCATGGTCAATTACTTCGTATTCCGTGTCATGGCATCATCAGTGACCATGTTAATCAAACCAATATAATTGACCTTTCTGATTATCATACGTTTTGTATTCATTCCATGCCAAATATACCTCTTTCAATATTAGCAATTTTGTGTTCCATTTTCTAAAGCAATATTAAAATATGAAAAGTTTTTTTTATTGTACGCGCTTATCCTTGGAAGTACCGGTTATCAAATGCAAAAACTATTTTTGCCTGATTCATGAGGAAGGTTATAGTTTATACCTTCTTCATGAACATCACGCTATGACCCTTAGGAGCAGAGCAAAAGAAGTAATAGCACGGCCGGGCGATGCGACGCGGTGGGTGATCGCGGTCCGAGGGTGGCCTTGGCACAGCTAGTTACTAATAAACTGGAATAATTGGGGATGCTGATGTTTATAGCGCTGTTAAAAAAATTGCTACAGAATTGCTATTATTGAATGGTTTTAGGCCCAAACCAATGGTTATGGAGAGCCGTGTTGGCCTAGTGAGCGGCACTCCAAATTCTGATCCGGAGGTCGTGGTCGTACACCAATGGATTTTTCCACTCGAAAAAATTATATGGGAATGCTCAAAACAGTGAAAACATCGCGAGGAAAACGGCATGCCCTAGAACCAAAATTTCGAAGACGTGTGCCAACGATTAGGTAGTGTTTCTAATAAGCGGCGATGGGCTTGCAAACTGTCACGTGGAATGCTAACTTGCAAAACCTCGTGCCTCTGAATACTCCCTACTTAGTATCCTCAAATATCTACTCACTGAGTTTGTATCTAAGGAATACAGTTGTGACCGTGTTTGTTTGTTTTAGCTAAATATGAATAAAAACCGCTTACAGGCGTCAGGCGTTTTAATAAAAGTCCTTAAAAACAACACAAATAGAAAACAAAAACGATACAATTCAAACTCATAAATCATGGTAAATAGAAAATATTGATTAATGATCAGCAGTGAAAGTGAAAAAACGTACTTCCGAAAGCGACATAAAGAGAACCCTCTGTGGCAAATAAATAAAGATTTCACTTACGGTTAAAAGAATTTAATGGACTCTGAAATCCACCCTAGTAGGCCCAGAAGCCCGGAGCAATAGGTTTGATGCTCCCGTAGAGAGAATAAAAACGAATTGGGGATCTTATTAAACCACACACTCCATATTAAATTTATTTTTATCAAATTTGTCGCCATGTCGCCTGGAACTTACTGCTTTGCATATCCTGCAGTCTTTCCCTAAGCCAGAATGACGAAGTGTATCACTACAAATCTTTGCACTTATATCTATCACTTTATCACTTATTATCTTTGTCATATGGATGTTTTAAAAAACAATCATACTCATGTATCTATTGGCCTAATCTTGTTCAGCTCTATTCAAAATTAATATTTTTTTTGGACATCCTCAACATTCCTCTTTTAAAGTCATGCAAGATGATATGCAATTATACATGGATATCACTGAGTTCATTGCCGAGACCTTACAAACGACCTCTGTAGCTCCGAACTGGTTTCATGCGATCATTATTGTTGATACGTTAGTAACTTTATTATTTCTGTGGCTTATTACCACAGTAGGTATCTACGAAACTTTTGTTCCTCGTGTGGTTGAACCTTCGTTGTTTACGCGTTCTGTTTATGGTTTTGTTTTTCAAGTAGAAGCTGTTTTAGTTCTGATTTGGCTTCATAGTAGACGATATTGCTAGTTTTATCTATTTGCTTACGACTGATGTTTACAAACAAAAGTGCGCTATCATCATTAGTATGAGGATTGTGTATTTTTATATGAATGTACTAGGATTATTTGATTTTCAGGTTTTTTCCTGTTCACTTGAGTTTCTGCCTTCTTAAACTTTTATTTTCGTAAATCTATTTTAACTTTGCATTTGGTTCAATAATCCACAGTATCTGATCTAAATCTGTCAAAACCTTATGATGACCTACAAAACTGTTTATCAATATTTTCACTTCAAAGATAAACTGTATCAATTCGTCTTGCGGCTAATATTGTTATGGTAAGCAAAAACTATGGTTACCTTTGATGTCTTTCATCGAGTGGATTCGTTTTATATTCCATTTATTATGTACAGGATGTTTATGAGCTTTAATTTTGTAGAACGTTATATGGATGTTTTATTAAGCAATCATGTTCTTCGGCATTTTAACTATTTCAATTATGGCTACTATTAATTTCACAATTACGTATTAATTGTTTTGAAAATCTTTATACATTAACTTATTTGCCTTTTAACATTTCAATAATCTCAATACAAGCATTATTTATTCTTTACCGTATACACAGAAAATACAGACACAAATTTACATGTACATGTACAGAGGCGAGCTTAACTCTAACAAGAGTTTTCTTCCAGCAAACCTTTGAGGATCATATTGGAATACATTCTATATTTATTTGCCTGTCTATAGAAAGTTGATGGAAAAACCATGTAAAAGATTTTTTCGTTTCTGATTTATTTCGCCATAGATATTGAAGTTTTTTTTTTTTATCCTTATATATAACTTCGGCGGTGAAAGTTTTGCTATAATACGATATTTGATCGGTGTCACTTATGATCCGTGTTTGTAACGTATCCGAGTGCTTCCGGGAACTTTGTTGATGTAAACAGTTTTATTGAATGTTTGTTACCGTTGTTGACTTTATATCTGGAAACAGACGAAAGATTATAAAGATTATTTTTGTCAGGCTCTGTTATTTTCATAAAGTCATGTGTTTCCCGGAGTCAGACCATGAATTTGTACTTGCAACGTTTCTCTTGCTCTTTTGATCCTCACCACATCATATACTCTCGTTGTTTTTAAGATAATAAAAGATGATTTAGTTCAAGTTATGAAATATATCATCTATTCTACTTGAGTTTTTACCAATAGGTTATCTATGCTGCAAATTCCTTTAAGTAAAAAGGTTTCACATACGGAAGCTATTTTGTTGATAACAAATATTTGATGACAAGCTACTCTAGCACCTCGATTCCAGCAATTAAAGTGGTGGGCGAAGTCGGCCTGAAGAAATCCTGGACGCTGGAAAGCGAGATGGGTTGGCGACATCATAACAGTCGTTTGGACGAGAGACGCACAGGATAGAGGAGGATACCACCCAGCAATGGGTAATTCCGTGCTGAGATGATGATGATAATATGTTAGTTTTTGGATTATATTAAACAACGTTGTATGTTTGTACAACTATTAATATAGTTGTATTCTGTTTCAGTAAGTTTACTTCAACACTGCACATTGCATGTGTTGCATATCATCATTAGACCTTACGTTGCCCAAAACTTTATACATTTTAACATTTTTAACATTATAATTTTGAACCGTGAAGACATTCTCAGTGGTTTCATAATTGTGATATCGATCGTGCTCCATTCGGGTCAATAGGCTTCTATTTTCTGCTTAGCCGTGAGGAGAGTATGGACGTGCCATATTTAGATTTTCACGGTATATTAATTTTTGTATATATTTGTATTGCTCGACCAGATAATGGTTTTATGCATATCTAATATTTAGTTTTTTTTGCAAAAGTAGCTAGCTAGCATTCCGCGCGATACCACTTGTTGGACCGATAAAATAATTTTTCATTTTGTTTTTTTCAACATCGCATTAGAATTCAAAAAAAAAATCGCCACATTTTAAAATAATAACCAATTACCTAACTTATGAAGATTGTTTTACTGAAAACTGCAATGTCTCTTTCTGATCTGTCTTTTCAAATTCAACAAAATAAAAACACCACTGTTTAGCTAACTGTTTAAAATCCTTATAAGTAAGGATTTTTTGCAGAACATCTAGTCATAAAATTGACAGTTCAGTTGCAATATTGCCGAGTATAGCGTCATGTTATATTTATTTGTCTACAATATTAACTTCACACGGGGTTACAGCATTCGTTACATGTTCTAGTGTCAAGTGTGAAACAATAACGTGTGAAAGGCCCTTTTCTTATGTAATGTTTACACTATTATTTATCTTCTTATCTCCCGATTTACTGGGAATCAGGTCACGTTGACTAGCGAGAATAAATCAGCCGAATGCTAAACGAATCCCATTTCTTGTGATTTTGGTAACTTACCTTCACTAACTTAGTGCATAGATATTTGAGAATACCAAGTAGAAGTTACAGGCATATCCAAACATTACATTAGGGCCCGCGTTTTGCAAATATTAGCATTTTACGTGACAACCATTGCCGCTTTACTAACAGATGGCACATGCCTTCGAATTTTCTAGGGCATGCCGGCTTTGCCACGATGTTTTCTTCGCCGTTTCGAGGACGTGTTAATGTGCAGATACACTTTCGAGTGGGAGAAATCCATTGGTTCCTCCGTTAACTTTTTGCGACAATAATCATTAATTAATCGGAGTTTAGGTGGAATAATAGATCCAGAGCTCTAAATTCTACCGCAAAAAAACAAACACGCTCACGACTGTCTTCCCCTTAGTGGACATCCTCAGATACATACTCAGTGAGTAGATCTTTGAGTATACCAAGTAGGGGGTAGTCAGAGGCACGTCCAAACATTACATTTGGTACATACCCGCGTTTTGCAAGTTGTAAGCATTCTACGTGACAGGTTGCAAGCCCATCGCCGCATATTGGAACACTAACTGTTGGCACATGCCTTCGAATTTTTGGTTCTAGGGCATGCCGGTTTCCTCACTATGTTTTCCTTCACCGTTTTGAGCACGCGTGTTAATGCGCACACAAATTTTTCGAGTGGAAAAATCCATTTGTGCACGACCGGGTTCGAACCCACGACCGTTAATATCCTACCAATATTATAAATGGGAATATTTTAAAGTTGTTAATGATCAAAATCAATACAAAAAAAAATACAATGCTTCAATTAGGCTACTTTTAATCCAGGTACAACGCGACCAAATCCATTGGCTGAAAATCCTACATACATTTCTACAAATTCTATACATCTACCAACTAATGGATTCTACCATTAGTTGGATCTGTATAATATTCTGGATTCATTCGGATCTCACTGCGGAATTATATGAAATTATTTACCACAATGAAAGATTTCATTTGAATAAGATTAATTTGATAACGCCTCTGTTAAGGCCCACGCCATCTGACACTTCCGTTTGTTTACTGAATTAATCATCGGATATCAAGTGCCAGCTTACACAACCATCGAAATTATCACAGTTATTATTTAATTATAGTTTAAAGTGGAGCATCAGTATATTACAGTTACTTGTTGACAAAGAATTCAAAATAAATAAATAAACACATATCAGTCATATACACCGTCCTGATCCCACGTTAAGAGTCCATGCATCGTGGGTTTATGGTACTATGAGTACCATGGTATCACAACACCCAGACCAGCCTGCATAGCATGAAGACCCAGGACAACGGTTTTGTCTACCGCCGAGAAGACAATAAATATTTTTTCCCTCTCTTTTGTTTGACAGAATAGGCGACAGAAATAGTCTTTGTCTTCTCTTTCGTAGACAAAACGTTGTCTTGGGTGCTCATGGTAAGCAGGCAGGGATCTAGACAAATACCTCACTCTAATTTTCCTTTCACGATAACGCATTTGTCAAGGTTAAACTTGGCAGCTGTCACGACATTTTCCACAGCTAATTTCATTTGCATATAATTCAATTTTTCCGCAGTCGTTAACGCCAACAGAAGTTAGTATTCTGTTTAAACTCCCAGGAACAAATATCAGCAGAACATGCAAACATTTGTCTTGGAGCGGGAATCGAATAAGCACCTCTTATGTATCAGACATCCTCGGCGCGAGTTGGTCAAACAAATAATTGTTGGTAGGCTCATAAACAAATGAGCCTTATGTGCCTACCTACATATATGTCTAATCTGCCCACATTCACCCACTGCTGGGTATAAGCCCATCTAGCAAGCCACTCGTTCAGATTCTGTGCCAATCGAGCGCAATAGTTAAAATAACGCAATTTTGCTTCAAAATGTTGATACGAATTTGGTAAAAACCGCTTGTTTTAAACTTCATTTACATACGTAGTGGTGAACCGGTATTTACTGTTATCAATGCTGATTATTTTAATTACGAGTAAGTACATCTAAACTTTCATTATTTCCCTTACTCACTTAAACTACATACTTATTTTAATTGCTTTCATTCACTTAACATAGTTTGTCTCAGGAAATACATTAAATAGGCAGAGGACGCTGCAACGTGAGTACAATCACGCAGATGCCTGTTACAAAATACTACTAATTAATAAAATTTTAGGTGTCCTTCATGGCGGTACATTCATCTAGAGTTATGTTCACAATAGTCGGTCAATAACATGTCGAATAACTCAATCAACTTAATAAAAAATACCTCTTAGGACTTCTAACTAAATAATAAATAAATAAATAATACTGGACATTTTTCACACAGCATCATCTAGTCCCAAAGTAAGCAGAGCTTGTGTTAGTATATACATATAAGTAGTATATCAGTCATGTAGTTCCCACATGACTGATATAATACTTATATGTATATTTTAATGTAAATTTACATGAAAATACCCAGACCCGAGACAAATATTTGCAGATCATACAAACATTTGTCCCGCGGCGCGAATTGAACCCGCAACCTTCTGCCTCTCAAGCGGACCTTCGCCCACTGCGGCACTATTTACAAGGCATAAATAAAATCTTTATTGTGATGCTGGTTTGCACCAATGTATTTCTGGTCAGGCTAATTTAGTTTGGTGTTAGTTTTGACACCTTTTAATTAATAGCTTGGTATTGGATTGAGATATAATGCGGATGGACTATTCCTTCAGCCAATCGTATCTCCCAATTAGCTCACGATCACAATAGGCCTGTAATATCAAAGCCACGAAAAGATGGTGGGTGGCCAGCAGACCTGGATCCTTCAAAGTCCGAAGTCTGACCGACACTATGGACTCATCCATCGACGTACGAAAACGTCGTTGAAGATGACGCCGTGTTTTATTCCCGTTAAAGTTTCAATAGTTAAGATTTCTTGTAAGCCGTGCATAAAGTTAAATTTCATTTCACAACGGCAACGTGTCCTACGTATACGTAACTAGCTTTCATATTTTAGATTAAATCAAATTCAATTTATAATTCAGCTCGGTACTATTGCCACACGGCAATACCAAATGGTCAAGCATTGTCATAACTGATTTATATGCAGTCGGTCAAGCCGTTTCGGATGAGGTCGGATGTTTCAATATAATATGTTTGATTGATTAATTGTTATGATTGAGATTGGACTGGGTTGACAATGCTTAGGTACGTGTAGATGTGAAATATTTTTTAAATGAATGGGGATGACTGGTGATGGGCTAGAGCAGTGATGGAATAAATAAATAATGCTGGACATTTTTCACACAGCATCATCTAGCCCCGAACTAAGCAGACCTTGTATTATAGGAACTACACGACTGATATACTATTAACATACTTTTTTTTGTAAATATATACATATTACACATAGAAAACACCTAGACCCGAGATAAATATAAGCCAATCGTACAAACATTTGTCCCGCGGCGAACCGATCGAACCCGCAACCTTCTGCGTCTCAGGCGGGCTCAGTGCGTCTCGCCCACTGCGCCACAGAGGTCGAGGAATGGTTTCGGTTCCGTTAGATTTCGATGGTCAGATGACCGGACCATGGTCCGGTGACCATTGGTGAGGGTTGCAAAGGACCGGAGAAAAATATTAGAGAAGACGTGGGTGCCTCTATTTAAAGCTATATATTGTTAGTAGGTACAGCTCCTTGTGAAAGAGCTCGTTTCGACAAGCAGTAATACTCGCATTGCTGCGTTCTGGTTTGATGGGTATGGGGTCGTATGCTTGTTTGCGGAATAATTGTAAAAAAAAAGAATGAAGGTTGATCGTGATCGTTCCTGACAGTGAACGAGGCTCATATACAGCAGTGGTCAACAATGATGATGGCAAGGAATGTCAATGATGATCGAATGCAGAGTGATCAAATATGAACCAGTGACTCAACAAACGAGCGATCCCAATCAACAGGCACTTGAACTACAATGCCATAATATCCGACCGCCATGTTAGCAATAATTATTGGGCACGTTTTCTGTGCGCGTGCGCCGATCTAGAGCTGAGCACTCACTGTTTAGTTTTATTGATATGTTAAGTATTTTTTGCTTTGGCATAACAGCAGCGTAGTGCACGCACTTTTTTATCCGCGACGATGCTTGTATATGTATTTGTAATGTATATGTAATGCGTGTTCATGCAATCGGTTTTAAAACATAAAACCGATCTTAGATGGATTTTATCGCGTTACTAATTGGGCGGTGCTATAGTTAATGGAAATAGAGGTCGGGTTTTCAAATTTTGAAAGAATGACAAGTTCATTCTTTCGGTAAAGATACGGGATTCACGAATTACTAAATTTTTTATTAATATGAAAAAAAAACAAATCTGCTGACGAAATGATATCTAATTAGCGATGGAAAGAAAAATCTCTGAGGAGAGGTAAAAGTTTTTCTCACCAAAATTGGATTTGCAGATTTATATTGCAGAGCATTTCAATAAAGTGGATTACGGTGTTTCCAATAAGGAATCAGTATGAATGAACTCTCTTTTAGGGCCATACCTTCGGGAATATGCCTATCAAAATAACCCCAGTCCTTTCTAGATGTTTCCATTTGTATTGGCTTCTAAAGGCTGGAATTTATACATTTTTGTTGGTATTTTTTACCATCTATTTCGTATTATATCGGAGATTTCTAGTGAAACTTACTGTTTGGTCTTCTTGGATATTACTTTTACGGTTTGATTACCTCTGGATACCCCCTACTTGGTCCATTGATCTTCAAAGATCGGTTTAGGAAAGAGCATGAACTGAAAACGTGAGCGTGTTTGTTGTTACAGTTTGATTCGTATTTATTAAACTATCTCTCAACCTGCTTCCTAATTAAACTAACAAATAACTAATTTTTACAAACTTAGCAATGTCCTACTAAAAAATATTTCTCACACAAACACACTTACATACGCTTCCCACTTTTTAATTTTAGAAGTTTTGGACAATGCCAAACCTTAAAAATCGTGTCATAGCCTTTTTGCTAGTGTTATTAGAAGGCTGAACGCATTGGGTTCGATTAGCGCAGAACGAGTAGCGTGCTAGAGAGGGGGCCTATACCTTGTGAATGTGGGCTGATACGATAAATAGATAGATAGCAGAACGAGTAGCGTGCTAGAGAGGGGACCTATACCTTGTGAATGTGGACTGATAAGATAAATATATATATAGATAGATAGATAGATAAATAGATAGATAGGGGGCTGCTCAGGTAATAGAATAAGTAAGAAGGCAAGATAATTTGACATTTGTGACTGAAATGGTATTCGAAGTAGCGTTTCGGGTGAATTATTTACACCTAAATAAATAATGCTAGACATTTTCGAACATCATCTAGCATCGAACTAAGCATAGCTTGTATCATGGGAACTACATGATTGATATACATTTATGATCAACTCATCTCGTTTTCAATACAGTCTTCGGGCTAGTCAAGCATATCTTATCGAGGGCTCACTTCGCTCCACTTTCACCGTGTACTTAGGGCACATTATTTTCCGTGCGAAATAGTTCTCGATAGATAAGGGGACTGCGTCTTGTAAGTCAACATATTTTTTGCTTAGAATGTTCAGGTGGCATTTCCAGTCGTGTGTCTTCGGCCTAATCGAGCATGTCGTATCGCGTGCTCGCTTCGCTCTAATTGCCGCTTTCATGTGTTTACGACCTTAGGCTCGTGTGATGCGAACATTAAGGTAACCATAGATAAAATATCATAACCTAACATGATGATGACCTCAAAAAAGTTGGAAGCATCTTAAACATGGAATTTTGAATTTACATAACGGCAATGTTTTCATGGAGTTTCTTGATAAGTAATGTTTATAATCAACGATGGAACGATGACATCTTAAAAGTTGTGGGAAGTCGGTGGCCCAGGGGGGTCTAGACAAATACCTCACGCTTACATTTCCTTTCACGCTAATGCAAATTTGTCAAGGTCTTGGCAGCTGTTACGTGACATTTCTACAGCTAATGTCAATTATATACAATTCAATCTTTCCGCGTACAGAAAATGATATTTGTCTTTACCCCCTGGACCGTTTATCATGGCACTTGTCTATGTCCAGCAGTATAGGCTATTAGCCTTTACTGCTGAACATATGTGATGAGTCAGGCAATACGCCGATGAGCGTCAGGTTCTATTGGTGCTTGGCTGTCCGATTTTCCCTTAATCGGACACCAGAGGCAGTCGAGTCGTTGTTGCCGGAGTTCATTGTCGGACTGTGAAGAATTTATTAATTGTTATTTTCCTTTCCTTGCTGTTTGATTACTGTTAAATTTTATCATCAGAGGTCTAGACAAATACCTTACGCTTAGTTTTCCTTCCTCGCCAACGCACATTTGTCAAGGAAAAACTTGGCAGTAGTCAAATGACATTTCCACAGATAATGTAATTTCCATACAATTCGATCTTTCCGCAGGCGTTAACAGAAAGCAGTATTTGTCTAGACACCCACGTGTGATATTTAGCTTGTTTTTCACGGACATTATAAAAATAATAATAAAATGAGATAAAATAATACATAAAAGGTAGATTCGATATTTATGTACTTGATGCCACTGAACTATATCTTTTATAAACGGTTATTAATATAATATATTATATTTTATGTGATTTATGCAATTGGAAAACATTATAATGTCAATTAGATCAAATTAATTCAAAGCTTTTAAGATAACTTCTTTTGTTAATCAGTATAAATATATTTTATTGGCTTGAATGGCCCTTTTAAAAATAACGATATGCATCATAAATATGCGAAGAACTTAACATATATAATACACGCTCACGTAATACCCATTAGCCGGTTCATACTCAGTACGTAAATAAGTGAGGTTAGTCAGAGGCACGTCCATTATTTAGCAAATGCCCACGTGTCATTTGCTAAATAATGGACACACGACAATTACACGTGTCGTGTAAGTTTTTTGTTTGTATGTTTGTCGTTGTTACCATTTATCTCCGAAACAGCTTATCGGATTGTAATGCGGTTTTTTGGAATTGATGTTTATGTCTTCAATGATGGTTGTATGTTTTGTCGCCACCAGTCACTAGAGGGGGCTTCAATCGATGATACGAATACACGACAGAGGTTTTTAAATAAAGCAAAAATATGCTATTGGCTTGGGTAATATAACTTTTATATATAATAGATGACGTCATAAAAAGTAGGCGAATACGGATAAAGATACTTGGTACAAACAATGGCGTCAATTCTCTTGCACGCGAATAAAGTTTTATGATATCTATCGCTCTCTTTTACTAACAGTTACAAAATAAAGAGATTTAGTGATGTCAAATAAGTCAGATTAAAGTTTTCCATACAAGTTTAGTCATGATTTCAAAATATACCGACCATAAACACGAAGAAGAGCGACACGTAAACTAATTTGATGCGATCAAAATTCTTGCCATCTCTTTCTTGCGTGCACTATCAGTAAAAGAGAGCGACAGTTTAAATTATTTAGTTGGTATACTAGAGAATCGGCGCCAATACCTATACCTACCTCTTACAGATTGACTTTGAGACATCTACCGTCCAACAATCTGTACAAACACCGCACCCTCGCACAGACAATAACATACCGTAAGATGTTTACCTTTGAGTATCAAATGGCATGCACTGTAATACGATATTATATTACGTTTTTAGCATTAGATAGCTCATTTCATGGGGTTCGTTTCGACACCTATCAGTTTCTATGTTGTTATGTTCAAAGATATCGGATAGTTTGGATACGGTTATTTTGAAATAATAATTTCAGAACAGAAAAGTCGAATTTATTTCTATGTATAAGAAGACCTTTGTGGCGCAGTGGGCGAAGGCCCGCCTGAGACGCAGAAAGTTGCGGGTTTCGATTCCCGCTGCGGGACAGTTTTTATGATTAGCCAATGTTTGTATCGGGTCTGGGTGTTTTCTATGT
Organism: Perizoma affinitatum; assembly: GCA_961405105.1. NCBI lineage: Eukaryota > Metazoa > Arthropoda > Insecta > Lepidoptera > Geometridae > Perizoma > Perizoma affinitatum. The sequence goes on from OY560184.1 coordinate 3,094,599, forward strand.
ATATAAGTAGTATATCAGTCATGTAGTTTCCATAATACAAGCTCTGGTTAGTTAGGGGCTAGATGATGCTGTGTGAAAAATGTCCAGTATTATTTAATTACTTTAATTATTTATCGAACGGCCCGCAACCTCGTTTTCGTTGAGTTTTTATGCGCGCAGACGGGAGCCTGTATATACGTTTGTCGTAAGAGATTGTTTGATTGTTTGTCCGTTACCATTTTATGTCCGAAACGATTTATTGGGTTTTAATGCGTTTTTATTTGTTTAACTTTAATGATGGTCCGTTTATTGCAGCATCCCTAGTATACTGAAATAAACGATGGAGCATAAGTCAGGGATCAAGAAATCACTTCTTAGATTTATATAAAATTTATTTTCTTTTCAACTACTAAGTACTCAGTACTTTTCAAACTTTCGCGATTAGATAACATTAGATAACTCCAGTCATCCCGTGACCACGGCTGTTGCAATACAGTCGAAACGTCGGGAATATAATAAATAAGGTAAACGCGATAAAGACCCGTTAAACTTGTAATTATACTAAGTACTCGTTTTAGAATATTATTACGACTATACCACGTACTTTACTATTCTCCTGCTGACGTTTCGTTGACCGTTTATAGGTCCTTCCTCATGAGCACCGTACGCAGGAGAATACTAAAGTACGTGGTATAGTCGTAATAATATTCTAAAATGATACCAAACCACGATAATTTTAATTCTATGATTACTAAGTACTCTGTAATTTATCTCCAAAATCGATAATACGAAGTCGAATAAAAAATATTGTTTATGTTTACGTATTGAGAAATTTACGTAATAAACTTTATTTAAGCTGCTCGATAGCATGAAAAATATACTAATAAATGCCCTTCAATATTATACATTACACCCACAAATCTGTGAACATATGGTTTTCGAAAGTTTCATATTATTATCGTTCATATTCAAAACCATTCATTACAATCCAAGTTTATAACAATTTTGTATTACCATTAACTTCTATACAACTTTAACTTTTAATATTATCTTTGTAGAGTTCAGAATACCTCAAACCGGTCCCCTTGTTTCATCGGTACGCTCTGTCGGATTTCAAATTTTATCGCTCATAGAATTAAGTTGGTTATTGGTATAAAGTGGATTGTGTGAGGCGGCGACATCTCCGCTGTGGCCAGTATCGGCTTGATTACGTTTAGTTTTAATTTGTGTGAGTTGTAGACTGAAGGCGATATTCATTTCCTTGTGGCACACAGTTCGCTTCTAGAATACATATATATAAAATTATTGTTTCGTTCGGCAATAAGTACAAAGAAATCATTTTAAAAGTTTGAAATAAATGATGCTCTTTTTTCTTTATTTACTCTCGCTGAAATCAGTTTTACTCTATTCCTTTAAAAAAAGTTGGCAAAGCTAACCATTTTAGTTGGCTATAGCCGTTGAGTTTTTCTACGGTTTGTGGCAAAGGAAAATCCTAAATTTGTCAATTCTAAACAATCCTTGTGTTTGCTATGATAGGTTCCTTGCGTTCCTTGCTTGACTCGTACATAAATATATGACGGAGGGTCTTTCAGTACGATCTTCTTAAATTAATTGGGTGTTATTACAATCCGCGGTGTCTTTACTAATTTCAAAATCATGATCCCCTCAGTCCAGTTGGGTTAAGAAAGACAATAGAGTTATTTCTTTGGAACTTGAACTCACTAGTGAACTGTGTCGTGGACTTATATACACTGGATTATGATGATTTCATTTTTTTAAATTCATGTTTTTATTAACAATGATGTATAACAAAGATTATAAATATCCCGTCTCTATTGAAATTATGGTAATGACGTAGAGTAAGGTTGATTGGGTTATTATTCTAGTCTATACATGTAATTTCTATAATGTCGATCCGCTTGTCGTCTACATCTTAGCCATCAAAGCCTTCATCGGTTACCAAGGCCGTTAGCAAACCTTTGCATACCTCAACCTTTTAGTTTACCGCGCTTAGTTCTCGCAAGTAATTGAGTACGGACAAATTACTGCGCAAATATTTTATGTAGAAAACTTCTGTATTGACTTTGAATATATCGTGAGCAGCTTTCTCTCTAACAATATTTTTGCATACTACTTTATTGGTAAAGAGATTCATACAAATGTACTTTAAAGTTAACCTAAGCTCATTTGATACTTTTTTAATATATAATTTCGTGGCTTAGAAAATACGATGTCTTTTTTAATCTGCGAAGATTAAGGTCAGTGTTTATAATCATTGCTCCGCCTTTGTTTTCATTTTTAAATAACATTCGTTCTTCTATTCATCCTTTTAGACCGAATATGCTTTAGAATGGTCAGTTTTAAAGTGTCACTTGCCATTTAACTAACCCTGACTTCCCACAATCAACAATCGAGAACAGAACGAGTTGTGCGAGACAATAAAAAATATCAACAGTAACAGCTGACGGTTGACATAATACCAGCGGTGCTACTAACCGACCTTGCGACACTTCCCCGTTTCACTTGCACTTTTCCATCATTTTTTTGGAACTACAATTAATTTTGTAAGATAGTGTACGCATTTACTACAGTCAAGAGGTATAATAGTATTACTTAATAATTGTGTTTGATATAGCCATGTTGGCCTAATGGGCGATACCCCGATTTCTGATCCGGAGGTCGTGGGTTCGAACCCGGTCGTGCGGCATTGGATTTTTTGCACTCGAAAAAAAATATGAGAGTATTAACACGTATCTGAGGATGTCCACCATGGGGAAGACAGTTGTGAGCGTGTTTGTTTTTGTGTTTGATATCTGTTTAATGTTTTGATTGCAATCAATAAGTCTAGTGTTTGTATTCTTCAGCATAGGACTGCTAATCGTACTTACAAGTTAGAGATACTTCAAGTACATCATCTTCTTCCTCTTGCTATGTACATTACGTGATGTCGGCACAAGATATTTTCTTTTCCCACCTCCTCCTCCTCTTTCAGCCGCCATTTCACTCACTTTTTAAAGTGGGTAGTGAAACTTACTCGTAGTTATCCACCGACTTCTGAAAACGTATAAGTTTTGCAACAATGTCTCTAGTAATGAGAATCACAATTAAACTCTATAATAACTTTATTTAATCATTATCAAAATATTCCATCGGTATAGCTTTTTACTGCGAGTGTAATTGTGCTAGCAGCATCAATTGTTTGTCTCAGTTGTCTGTGATTTCATCACTTGTAATTGGACCGTTTCTCTTTATTCGCAATCATCGGTGTCGTCTCCTATCATAACGTTTTCGCTTCTCCTTTCACAATATCCTTCGTAGTTTATTTCATCGTACGCTAAGTATTTCATTGTCTATCTGTCGATTTAGTTTTCCTTGACAATAATCTGGCCAAAATATTGTGTAATATTTTCATTCGTAACTTCTTAATCCATGTAATTTGCTTATAGTTCAGTTTTCTTACCATAGACTAAAATTAATTTTAGATAGATCCTGCATCACGTTGAGCAATCACATTTCAACTACGAATTTTATGGACTCCATATTTAATTTTAAAATCCAATTTGAGTTCTATGATTTAAACGAAAAAACGCTGACGACAAAACTTTTTTTTTTTTTAATTATATTCTATGTTTTGATGAGAAACCTAAAAGCCTGTGTTTCACATTTAATTTAAATTACTTTTCCGCGAAGTGGAATCGTACCAACATCCTTGTCTTATCTCGAAACCAAAAATATAACACACTTTTTAAATCGATGTGAAACGGGTACAAAGTTTCGTATTTATTATGTATGGTTTTATGTTTAATGTATAGTTTTATGTTGTCCAAAACATTGTAAACAAACAGATCAAATGCTTCATTAGTGTGAGACATGATAGTGGATATATAGGTTGCGTTTCTCGCCATTCATCTACATACCAAATACATATATGGCTGAGTTATATTGATTTGTTGCCAGACAGTAGTCTCGAAACTTCGGGTCTGTATAATGTGGTATTATGTTTGCAAAGATACTATGTTCATTTTTTTTAACCTTTTATTTAGACAGTGACAAGGAAGACGACAATTTTCAAAATCTTTCAAAATATTTTTTTAGGAGTAGATTTGTGGTAAATAGTCCTTCGGAACTAGCTCATAACAAAACTAGTTTCACTGGTAGCGTACGGACTTCACGTGTGTTGTACAAGTTATTCATTTACATCTCCCAACTCACAACAAACCGATATAGGATCTTGTGCCTTCAGAAACTATTCCATAGTTTTCAACTTTCAAGAAGCCAGCTTTGCTTGTTACGTGTTTACTAAGATTATCTCATAGTTTCCACAACTTTCATTTTTATAGCAGGATCTCATATCCAATATGTATTGTCCGGAAATTCCATCACTCTCTTTTATCACAGAATTGAAGAATTGATCAGAATTGTTGAACAAACACAATTTTGTCGGAGCACAGACGCTTGTTAATATAATCAGAAGGACGTCGAACTGCAAAGAGAATATTTGTTTTCCGAAATGTAATTTCAACTCTCTGAAACCAATGCTAAATTGTATTTTTGGCAAGATTGCGCAGAATTTTTTGAAACACTCCAGGGAAAGTTTCTTTTTGTAAAAGCAATAAAGGTGAAATCAATTTAGATAATACCCTTAACTAACTAACGTACAATAGTTGAAGTAGTTTCTAGGTAATTATAAAACAAAATTTTCCAAATCTGCGCCCACATATATTATAATTCTGAAGCAATGAAATTGGCCGCCTTAATTCTAAAACATTTGCAAACCTCGTTAATCCGACCGGCTCAGTAGAAGCAGTTCTGCCTTATCAGGAACCAAAAAGCAATGCGAAATAAGCCGGTCATGTTTCGCGTTGCTTTTGAACAGCAAAGAGAATAGAAAAGGGCGTTTTAAAAATTTTAAAGGGTTGGCAATGCGCGTCTTCTGTTGTTGCAAGCGTCCATAGGCTACAGTAACCGCATATGGCTACAATAATACCATGAACCGTATGCTTGCTTGCCACAATCGTGGTATAAAAATACACATTCGTAAAAAAATATCTAAAATGTAACTGTGTTTGTGAAAAAGACCCGGCTTCGTACAGAATAATAGCTAAGTTGTTATGTCTAGTTCAAACAGATTCTTAATAATATGAAATGAAATTGTTTGTCAGGTAGATTTTTATCCGACTATTGTCGTTAACGCTTGATGTCCGGCTAAATCCGTACCTCTGGCTAGGGCAACCCTTACCCTTAGTTATCCTATTGAGATATTGGTTATTCTATTTACGGTAGCTGCCGAAACTTGTTATCGGCCTTAAAATTTGCAAGTCTGTTCGAAAATTTCGATACAGTTTACGTTAGCCCATTTAAATATTTAAGTCTCATCCACAGAGTGCGATCGTAATGCGATATAGATGAGAGAAAATCACTAAAGAGTGCCCTATGTATTTTTAAGCAGGTTTCTGGATTTAATCTGGGGTCGTTTAGTTTTATGACTTCGAATGTGAGTTCTTGTTCATTTCAGATGGTTGTTCATATATGTACTAATCGTTCATTATGTTGCATTATGTTTAGACGCGTTTTACTCATTGTCTTTTTTAAGATGAGACTGTTGAAGCGTAACAAATGTTCTCTAATAAGTTGGTCAGTCATGCCAACGAACTGATAGTATGACTGATCTCTCTTTTATGTATCAAATGTGTTCTCATTTTGTGTCTAATGATCCAGTTACATTATCTCCAGTATCGGTATCTTGAATCTAATATCTCTACATGACTCATCTTATCTATCGATTCTAGTTTCACATCACGCACTTTAAAATGGTTTATTTATATCAGAAGTGTCTGAATTGTTATTTATAGTCGTCGTGTCATATTAACGTGTGATAGTTTCCCTCGTTCGTTTCCTGTACTGTTATTTTCGTTATGGTGATCATATGTTTCGAAATAATAAGTTTATTTCAATAAGTTTCAGTACTGCTTTTATAAAGACTCTCTAAGTTCATGTTCTATAGAATTTACAGTATTTGTGTATCTTATCGACAAATAATATATTATTGTCTTCTTTCTCATCAGGTTATTCTCTTGTCACGTTCATAATATTGCTCTCGTATATTAAAATTGGTGCTTACCACTAATGGTCTCAGGTATTAGTCATTTATCGAGTCTCGTTAACCACACGAGTTATCGTTTGCAATACCAAGTGATTGCCCGGTCGTGTTGACGGAGGTAATTGTGTTTTTTATTACAGTATTGTTGTTTTTATTAGATCTGCCAGCCAAGTCAACAGTAATATACCATAAACGTCAGACATTAATGATAGTGAAAAAATTACGGTGATATTGAAAGTGCATTTTAAGCGGTAATCAGTGATTTAAACAAAATCGAAATTAATAAAAACTATTAAGTTATTGGAACAGCAAGTGACAGTGATACAAACAAAGGAGCTGTATATCGCAGTGATTTGGATAAAACCACAGCTGTATCAGCTGGTTCCGAAAAAGTGATTTGGTGGTCGGTTCAAAGTGGCGAAGTCAGAGTCACGCCTAGTCTTAGTGGGCGAAGGGGAGGATGGTTGTTGCTCGTGCTCGGGAATGAGGATCGGAGACCTTGGCGGAGTGCTTCTAGAGGCAGCCAAGCTGACCAGGTCGTGGTTCTGTCAGAAGCCTGAACACGGGTAAGTTAGATAGTATTCAAAAGCAGGGAGATAAGGACGTTGTTTTCATAAAAAATTGTGAAGTTCGTGAATGAATAAAAATACTTGTTGTAGGATGATGTTTTGAAAACAAATTTAACTCAACATCTTAGGAATTGACCTTTTGTGAATTGACAGTGTTTTTCATTAACTAGGAGTGCCTTACAATGTAACATGACTCTAAAGCGGCATAGGAAGTTCATACCTCATTTATGTAATTGCGTTCATTAGTGATAAGTACTTAAAACGCCTAACCTTTGAGTTGTAGGAATACTTAGTTTATGAGAGTTGTGCAAAAAATTGAATTTATAATTATTAGTATGTATAGTTTGATGAAGTTATGCTTCTCGGAGTGCAGACCACTTTGTCAGTAACAAAAATCCTACTACTATTATAAACGCGAAAGTTTGTGAGGATGGATGTTTGTTACTCTTTCACGCAAAAACAACTGAACGGATTTTGATGAAACTTTACAGTAATATAGCTTGTAAATCAGAATAACACATAGGCTACTTTTTATCCGGGTACCACGCGGGCGAAGCCGTGGGCAAAGGCTAGTGTTGCATAAAGCAAACGCTGTACTGTACTGTAAAAATACTGTAAATATTCATCCTAAACTAAGCGAGCCTCAAAAGAACCAATTAAAAAGTTATATTACTATACTAAATTATCACAGAAATATAACTGGCGTACCTCTGGCTAAGTTTAATTGAACTCCGTTTGAGCTAACTTTAAACTGAGAAGTGACTGAAACTTTGAACGGTATTGCCATTTTCTTCCTGTTCTTATAGCTAAGTTAAGCCTTGGATTATGCCTAGGTTATTACATTTGCAACTTAACCTGAGCTTAGCAAGAGTTTAGATTGGACCTTTACTTGCAGTTAGTTCAAATATTGCACTGTGTTTTCGCTGAACGCGGGAACTTCTTTATAATTTCCCTTGAAAAGTTTACTTCGCACCTTAGAAACTTGCAAACTTCATTCACCAACAATTGAAATTCCCAACTCGGTGTTAGCTAACGAGATATGGAGCCTAATATTCTAAGCTTGGAACACACGGACCTAACTAGGAACTTGATAAAACGCTCTCAAACAAAATACCAAAAAGAAGCTAGCCGAAATAAGACACGTGTGCATATCGGATGTTATTGAATTATGTCAAAATGAGTCCCAAATATGACAATCGCCACTTAGAAGTCTAAGGAGATGATGGAGACAAGCAAGACAAGATGGACGATTATTCAAATTGGCTCCTAATAGCTCAAATAAGAGACGGATGAAAGGAGATGCTTTTGCAGTATTGGGGAAAACCTGTCATAATAATAATAATGCCAAAAAAATACACACACACAAACACACACACACAGTGTACAACAGTGACAATGATGTGTCATATTTATAATATCGTTTTCCATCAAAAAAATATATCTTACCTGCTGATTCCCTAAGGGGACGAAATAGACCTCTACTAAGCGCCTACCGTAGACTCGCTATCTGTACGAATTAGTCCCAGACTATCCTCGTGTGCGTTTGCTTTATTTAACGCACACGACTATTTCGTCCCCTTAGGGAATCAGCAGGTTAAATAAATTTATTTTCATTTCGATCTTTAAACGTGTCGCAGTTTGTGATATGTTGTGTGAACCCTTCAATATAACAATAGCTGGAAAGGCAAACATTTTGGTAGTTTATTATAATAATAGGTAGCAGCAGACAGCTCTCATACGTTAGATTCATTTCGTTAGGTCTATTAAAAAAGGGTTGTCGGTAACATTCGCCTAAACTTAAGAGGCCGTGCTCGTTTCAGGTAGGTATGGTTTGGCAAGGGAGTGTAGAGTGGGGAGCAGACAATAGATAAGTTCAAAGTTGCCTGCGACTACTTTTCTTAAAGCAAGAGCACTTGTTTGTATGTTTATCTGTTGCCATTTATCTTCGAAACAGCTTATCTGATGTAAATGCTGTTTTTGGAATCGATTTGTACGATTTCAAGGATGATTCTTAAAGAGATTTTATCGCCAGAAGTTACTAGAGGGTGCTGCAACAGAAGATGAAAAACACGTCGGTAGTTTAAACATTTTTCCAAAATTAACTTGTTATGACATGTAGCGCTATAATTTTAACTTAAATCCATTGTAGGTACATTTGTTATGAATATTCGCTCAGAGATACACGAGCTGGTTTTGCAAACAATGGCGGAACGGTTCCAAGGCTTCACAACCAGTTCCATGATAAATTAATCTTTAAAATCATTATCATTTGCGACGGCAAAGTAACTAATGGCTGTGGCTATGGTGTCGATTCTGTTGTCCCATTCTCTGAACTAAACTAACGACTAGACAAAATTGTAAAACCAGATTCAACGTTCGTTTTCCCATTTAAATCGACATCGATAATAAAGACCTTTTTTGATATCGATGTCGATTTATTTACGTCGACATCGATATCAAAAAAGGTCATCATCATTCCATCAACAACCGTACATTCTTTACTCGAGTTTTGTTGCCCGAAAAACATTACCTTTCTTCTGAGCAGCCTGTTAAAATCTGGGTTAAAATCTGTATGTGGAAAAGGGAAACACATTTTTTTCTATGAAAAGTTTAATTAAGTGAGTGTTGCAACAAAATAGACGCATAGACAAAGTGGTTTTTATTTTAACTCGTGCAAACTGTGAGAAAGGAAGCTTTAATGTAAAGATTTTAATCCGGAGTTTGACGGTCCAGCCAAGTTTGTTTTTAGGGTTTCGCTACCTAAAAGGTAAAATGAAACCCTTATCTTGTCTTCCTCTAAGTCTTCAGCGCCTGTCTACCCGCATCGTGTGCTAGCCTAACTATGTGGCATAGTTGTAGTGTTCTTCAATTAATTCAATAATATTTTTTACCTTTTTTTATTTAATTATCACCTTAATTGTACTTAAATATTTAATTACAATTAATCATCATCATAGCCGATAGCAGCGCCCTGACAAGGTACATATACCTACTAATAAGCTAATTTAAGATCCAAAGCTAACAATTCGTATTTAAGTATACAATTAATAAATTATTGAATATGAATAATTATTAAAGATTAAAACTACCTTCCCGACGTAAAATTTTTTTGTGAAGAACGTTAAAAAACGTATTATTTATTTTACCATTGTGCATAACATGTGTATTTCATAATTTCCTAAGACAACGTAACCCTCAACGCACAATTCAACTCTCACATAGCCGAATTTATATCATAGTTACTTTTCACGTTGAGCAACAATTTGCACGTTTCTTCCTGATTTTCCTGTTGGGAAGTCATTCAAGTGGGTGTATATTGAATATCGGTAGCATAACATCAGAATTACGAGATTTATTAAACCTTTTTACCACGTTGGGAAGAAATGTTCTTGAATGCTGACCACGAACCGGACGACGCAATGTAGATGACCCAAAATCGATGGCACTCTTTGGGGAGGGATATGTCCAGGAGCATCTACCGGCAGTTGATGACGATAAAGATTATACAACGTTAGTTTGTCGCGCCACAGGCTTTTTTTGGTCACCCTGAGTAAGGTTAGTGTCCATGTTGAAGTGTTATTGTGATCACCATCAACAAAATGTTTGTATGTGTAAAATTAAGATCCAGTAGAAGATCGAGCTTTGCTCGGGTATGGGGAGAGAAAATACGTCCGAACAGCCTGCTACAAGACTTCTCGGAAACCCTTTAGAAATTTGTCCTCGTGCTTAGTTGTTTTTCCCAGCTATGGGACTTGTCTACGTAGTGTTTCCCCAAAACCCAATATCCTGTAAATTTATCAAAATCGTTTAAGCCGTTCTCAAAACTGTTTGTGTCTACAGATAAACAAAAACGAATTTCAATAGGAGTTCGCTCATTTAAAAAATAAGGTGAAAAGGAAAGAACGAACGAACTTGAATACAAAGCGTATCATTAGAGGAGATATTTCAAAGTTCAAAGTAAACCGAGAAGCACTTTTAAGTATACGAGTGCAGTTTATTTGTCAAATGGAGCGCAACATCCCCCTATTGTCGTTTGTGGGGTAGGCGGGTATTCAGGGTTGCCAGATGGCTTGATATGAAGTATTGGGTTATAAAGATAGGATAGGCATCCTTCCGATGTGATCACGTCGGGGTCACTCATTATGTCCTCCATAAAATTTAAGATCTTCCGCCGGGATGACCCACTTGCCCGGGGTCCTGAGACTTGACAAAAATGAATGTAAGTAAATATCAATATCATAATCATATCATAAAATCATATACAAAAATGTATGATATACTAATCAGTCATGTAGTTCCCATAACACAAACTCTGCTTACTTTGGGGCTAGATGATGCTGTGTGAAAATGTCCAGCATTATTTATTTATTTATTTGTTAATACGTGCTTAAAAACCTTGGAATGGTCGGTAGGCCTTAATAAGTTCATGGTCGTAGACAATTTTGTTTACGCGATTCAGGATTCAAATTACTGGTGTTCCATGCTCTTAGCGCCAATGCGGTTATTCGTTGTACTATTTTTATGTTAATGTGTTTTTATGTCGTTGGTGGCACGTGGGTATAATATAGCTAGTTGCCTCATTTGAAATGACCGTGGACTGAGTGGATTGGAAAAACACTCCATGCTTAAGAGGTATAAAATTGATTAAGAGTCTAAAACGGCCTATCTACTAGTAGTACCTAGGCGCACTGACTTTGTTTTTTTTTTTATTTCACCACACTGGATTCTTCTCCATCGATCACAAGGCCCTTCCTAGGGCCAGCGCTCAAACTGTGCACAAAATGCCTGGAAATAACTTCTACAAGTTATGCAGAAGAATAAATAAAGAGATCTTGCATTTCAAACAGCCAATGTTGCAACCTTTTGCAAAACATTTCCTTTGTGATCAACGTCAGTGCAAACGTTATTACTGTCATGTAACTATGTAACTCCATTGTTGCCAACACTCAATTAGCTCCAACTTTCTCAAGGCCCAACCTGGAAGCAACCCTATCCTGTCCTCCATTCAGTTGCCGACTTGATTAATACGCCTGAATGGTTGCAGACCCGACCTAGTTTCTGGCGAAAAATTGTAGGTTATTACACAGAGCAAATGGCTAGAGCGGCCGAGATTGCAGAGTTTATCAACAAAGCGTTGTGGTTTTCGACGGGTTCATAGCTGAATGTGCTGGTTTTTTGTTGTTTTGGCTGGTATTGCCTGTAAGTGGTATATTCTGTTTCGTGGAATACAAGCGAGAAGTTGAGCAGTGCTTATATTGTTATAAAATAAGCCTCGGCAGGGCGTATTGCATGCTTTAAAAACACTAACTCTTTCACTCGGCTTCTAGGTTACAGTAGCCGATAAATTCGGACTCAGCGTCGATTCATGGCGATTGTTGCTGAATGAGACTCTAGGTGCGGTGAGCACAAACGCTCTTTTCTTATTTGTTCCATAAAATCTAACGAAAGCTAGCATTTAGTGTCAGCAGTTCAGTCTGGCTTCCGTCCAAGGAAACGAGCCTGACGGGTTAATTGGTTGGCTTTGTTTCACGAAACACGCTTTAAACTTTGACGTATTTATACCTCTTCCATGGCTACATATGCATGTAACATAAGGTATTGATTTGGTTTTGGGAATTAAAGGTTTAAATCTGGAATGGAGATTAGTCGCGTTCACTCGCATTAGTTTAATTATTTGCGTAAAAATCAATACTGGAATCAGTGCGATAGAAATCGTTATTTAAAATGGAAATCCAACCGCGATAGCAAAATTTATTGTTGAACTTTAAATCTGCTACTGCTATTTCCAGGAACCCGCAATCTGCAGTTGTAAACATCTCTATTTTGCCCGGGATTTCCTTTCGAGCAAAAGTTTCTGAAGTAACGAAGTCTCACGTTTGCACAATTGTGTATACACATATGTAGGTACAGTTGCGGTGTAAAATGTATTTCATCGTTCGGGTCACTGGTGGTCTTAGAGCAAAAGCTGATGGGGGTACGTAAGAAAATAATTAAAAAGATGTGTCTGTACACATCTTTTCTGGATCTGTATCCAGGAAAAAAATTGAACCGAGTAAGAGGGCAGTCAGAGGCACGTCCAAACATTACCTTTGACACAGGACGCCATAGTTTGAAAGCTCATCCCCTCTAATTAGAACACTAACTGATGGCATGTGCCTTCGAATTTTTCGGTTGTAGGGTATGACGGTTTCCTCACGATGTTTTCTTTTATTATTAATTTTGAATCGTCGTCTTCGAATCAAAGTCATCAAGTTTTCATCACGAATCAAACACGGCACTATTTTTAAAACATCTCAAAAAATTCCGTTTACGTAGGTTTCTGATATTTTAAAATTATAGACTAAATACAGTATAGTGATCGCGATGTCGTGTTACGAACATTTTAACTGAATTTCTTAGAACTAATGACTTTTTGAATGACTTTTTGAATCACATAAGGAGCAAAGTCTTTAACGCCATAAAGTTTATAAGCTCTCGACTCTATTTGAAAAGTAGGTGACGGAATGTGACCTCATTTTACACACTGTCTTTTTTCCCATGTTCATCTGCATTTTAAATTTTCCTTCTACTGTACTGCACATGGCAATATTTATTTTGATTTGCTTCACAACTTGAGAATTCAGGAAACTTCTATAAAGCTTTAGCGTATTCGAGGTAGATATAGTAGAATCGAGTCGGTAAGCCATTTGCAATAGTGTTTGTATAGCAAAGTTTAGGTTTTAGTTTTGGGAAATGTTCGTCGCGTCTTTCTTAAATCGATGAACAAAGACAACGCCTACATAAGCATACATACTTTGTAATAGTTAAGAATAATAGTAACATAAGAGTGATAGACTCTATTTTTGTATCTTAAATCAGCCTTATAGTTTATTCACTTTTTAATTTGTGGTGATTTTAATAAATGGTTATCTATATATCTATCAGAAACAAAAAGTTTGCTGTAGACTGCTGAGTGTACGAGTATCAAATTCTGAAAAAAGCTGTATTCATTTTGACACTTAACATTAAGCTCCACGCTAAATATTTTTCAAAGTATTACTTGAAAGGAAAACTTCAACTTCATAACTAAATTGAAGAGAGTTTCATTAGCAAATGTAGTATTCAATATATGAGAGCGTTTTGAAAGTTTCAAGTAGCTCTCGAAAAAGTTTAAACTTTGAAACGTAATGTCAGTTCAGTTGAACCTTGGATGTTACTGAATATTATTATTGTGTAGGTTTCCTACAGAAATAAGTTTGTTAATTACTTGATAGAGCATTTTCGTAGAGCTCTCTTTAAGTTACCTTGATTTGTTGTTTTAGAACTATAACGCCCACTTTTGACATGAATTTGCCAGAAATATTATAGAACCGTGTCATGGTCATGTTGAAAGACGCAAAGGACTTTTTTTTTTTAAACTTTGTCACTTTTTTCTAGTTGTTAAATGTTACGCACATTTTCATATTTAATGGAGTCGATTCCAAAATATATTAAACAGCAAGCTTATTAAAAGGTGCCGAAACGCAGTTTAATGGTTCATCCAGGAGTTACGTCTTCCATCTTCCATGTCCATCATCAGATCACCACCACCAATCACTGTCATCAAAACTTGACTTGGTACAGAATATTTCAACTCTGGAGTACTGCGACAAATATGATTATTTGTTAAGTGTAAACCTACACTTCTCGGATCAAATACGTCCAGCCAGACTCGTACTCCCGAACAACGTACGAAAAAACTGAATATAAAATCAAAAACAACAGATCGTACATTTCATAAAACAGTTATTTTTTTGTGCACAATAAACATTAATTATGTACAAAGAGTACAATAATGCAATTATACTTTCACTGAAACTCTGTTTCGTAACATGACAATGCATTGTGGGTTAACGCATATGCATATAAAACGTGCATATGCATAAAATACCACATTAATGTCTCGGATAATATTATTTTTGGTGATTTTTTTCGTCTATGCAGATTTTTGGTAGCTCTATTCTCCAGCTTAAAAATGCTTTGAATAGTCAAAGCTGAAATTGTAAAGCATGCATTAAAATTCTAAGAGCGAGTTTTAAGGCGGTTTCTGTAGGGACTTTAAAAAGGTATAATATTTACATTGGAGTAAGCCAGCGTTGAATATTTTCATCGTCTTGATTATCTCACTCACCAAGCTGGTAAATATCTTATTCAGATACCAAGATAAAACGAGATTACCGAGATATATTTGTTTAAATTATAAAATTAATTATTTACATCAAAAATGCTATGAGAACATAATTATAATAATATAATCAAACTAAGCAGAGCTTGTGTTATGAGAACTTCATGACTGACACTACTTATATACTTTTTTTTGTAAATACATTACATATTATTACATAATAAGTTTCTAATGCCTGCCTGGCTTAGGGCTCAAAGGCAGGACAAAGACATGTCTTACTGCATTTTTTTCAAAATTTGTTAGAAATTTGTCGCCAATACAAACCTACATTTTTACCCATGCTAATAATCTTATCTAATGCAAAAGGGCGAACCTACTTATTTAAAGGATTCACCTCATTACAAATCATTTTTAATTTAAAACCCTTTGTGACTCAGATCTCAAGTCAATATTTTACAATGTAGAGATCGCACATCCCAATACAATGTTGAGGTTTTCTTTGGCCATATCTCCGTTGACTTTGGTTCCGATTTCTAGACACGGATGTAGAATCACCATTATTTAGATATTCGAAGACACAGCAAGATTGCTAACTATACTAAATTGTATGGGTTGTACTTTCTCCGTCATCGTCGTGACAGCAGCTGACGTGCTTTCAGCTTTGTGATAATTTGATATTCACGAAAACCTGTCATTATTGAGAGAGAAACTGATATAATAGAAATAATATTAAATTAATACAATCTGTGAAAAATTGATGGTAAACTGCTTTTAACTAGCGAGCGACTTGAATCTTTACAAAAGTTGCACCATTTAGGCCATAAAATGTTGTTAACAAATCACGGATCTTTTGTCATACACAAACATAGATTTAAGTATAAAAAAATGCTTATACAACCTTACCTTTTACCTCCAACTGCACCAAGGTGTCAATGTTTGTAAGGGTCACATCCCTTACAAACTTTGACACCTGGCTCATGAAAGGTATGTCATTATCGTAATCTTATACTATCTTGCATTAATACTCCCCCTAAAAACTAGGTTGCAGCAAAGTAAGGGGGAATTTTAAGGTTTGGTACGACTTTAAACTAAGGTAAACACATTCCAAAGTAAATAAAATAACACACATTATCGAAACTACCTCTGCAAGGAAGTCCTCGCAAAGAAAGTTACGAGTGGTTCTAGCGGAGTCTTAATATTATCATAGAATAACTGGCTACTTCTCGTGTTATTATGTGAAGCAATGTTTGTAATGGGTGCGAGCGTCACGCTACAATCATTCAGACCGTACAAACACATTATGTTATTCTGTGGTGCGGATGCGGTCGAGTGGCCCGGTCAGTCATTGTCAAGGAACTGTTGACGATTTGTTTCTAACTGTTGGCGGTCACCCATGCATCTACAATTACATGTTTTTAGTTATACATAGTACATGTTTGCTAAATTTACAGTCAAGGGTACTAGGAACGCATGACTCTGCATGACATGTACTCTATTCGACATAATATTTAGGTAGGATTTATATAATTGTATTCAACCTGGAGTAACTCTATAGAGCCCTTTTTTATCATAAGTTGAAAACGAATACGAGAAACTATAACAATGCTGTCTTCCGTAAGCCACACGTGCCGTTTTCACTGCGAAGCTAAGATTTTAATTGCTCTTTTAAACCATAAAAGAAAATTACGTCTCGTTTCCTCCTTTGAGCCCACAATGGGAGCGACCAGGACGGCGATATTGAAGAAACCAGGCTGTTTGCCAACTTCTTGCGTCCCAGATATCCTGGGCTGAGCACATATTTGATCGAGATACCCGTAGTTTTGTGTCGTAATGTTTTGAAAGATCTGAGAGTTTGGGTAGTATTGATAAGAGGCTTGATATATTGCTCTCCAGATAAGTTTTCCGTGTTCCGGAAATGTAGGTCACATCCACTGGTTTCTTGAATTAGCATATAACCAGGATCATCGAAATCCACGTAGTCGCTTGGGTGCTACTAGGTACTAAATACTACTAAATACTACATACTCATACGTACATAGATACGTGCGAAAAACATAGTTCTCCTTCGGAAGTCGGACAAAAAATGCCTGCATCCGTGGTCACCAAAAAATAAAGTTTATTTTAAAATATAACAAAACTAACCATGTCGTTTTTCTTTGCCCACAGCTTCTCCCAAAAAGTTGACGAAGAGGAGGGGGGCGGAGGTGTACCCCTGCACCCACCAGACGGTTTCTACACCCACCAGCACGGGATCCACAGCCACCATGCGCACACCGCCGAGCCCGACCGGGGCTACATGGACGGCAACAGATACGTTACGTCCGTACACAGACCTCTACCAGGTAATTTATCAGACACTTTTAGCACTAGGAAGAGCTGCTAAGAGGTGCTGTGATAGCTTCCTACCTTCAACAGGCAGTTTAAGGCCTGTTGACGATAGGAATAGACGTCTTATGTTTCTCCAACCAATATTTATTGATTGGGAACCTGAGGTTCTTTGAGATATCCCTATTATATCATGTGTACTTAACAGCGGCGTGTACTTAACCCTAGTGTGCAACGGTTCGCTCGTGACGTCACACATTTTTAGCAGCTTTGATGCCCTAAGGGCCCTTACCCCAATACCATATTGAAGCATCTACATTTTTTTCAGCTTTAAACCATTCAAACTCGTCATGCTCGTCAGCATCCAATGCGTCGACGGGCGCTGGCCTATGCCCTGCGACGGAACCGGCGCCCCCGCTGTACATTGCCGCGCCGCCAGAAGGATTCGGCATGGCTGTGCACAACAACAGATCTGTGGAAAGGTAAGCATTCGATACAACCAAGAATTCGTTTTAGTCTCTAAGAAGAACGCAGACGTATATTTTGCATTACAACTGAGTAAGGGGACAAGAACGCATTGCTCGGAAAGATTTATATTGTAAGGTTTAGCAAGTCCTCTGCAAAGAGTTTAGCTTGGTAATTGATACATTGCACTTATGTTAAAAACACACTTGGATTTTGGTGTAGTGACTAACATGTATCAGGATCATTTAACAATGTACACGAATAGGGTTTTCTGTTTCATAATGTTAATTATTTAATAATCATGATTTTATGGTTTTTGTTCGGTATCAATCATACCAGCACTCAACAGTTATCTAATGTAATTATGTACGAATATATTTTGTTTATTGTTTAAATTTGTATGTTTATTTCAATGTTATGTAATTTTACAAAATTCCATAGGCGTGGCACAGACGTATCTCTCATAGGCACCACCGGGATAAGGCAAAAAGATCCTTCACTGCCCCAAAAAAGGGGTAAATTGACTAGAGGGTACGTCAGCGAAACCTTGGAGCTTGTCATGTGAACCCTTCGAATTAGTTAACACATAACTGTCCTTACTTGACTTACCTTCACAACATTTGAATAAAAAATACGCATGTTAAAATCACATTGACTCATTGAGACCTTGGTCCATTTTCACGCATGAAAAAAACAAAGAACTTTATCTAATTACAGTAACTTTGATATTTCACACTTTATTACATTACACTCCTAAATATAGTGAGTGGACCGTTGTCTTAACAAATACTTCTTATCAGATACGAATTGATTCATATATGATCAGTTTTGCAGCGTTTGACCTAAACAAGCATGTAATTACTAAAAACTAATTCTATAAAACTAATTTACGAGCGTCAAGAATTTTTCTAGTACATCTTTTTGTTAGTCTTTTGCTTTCGTAAAAGACAAAACGACCTAGTATCAATATTTTCTCTTTTCATTTCAGTAGTTATTTTAGTTAGAATATCATGATGTTTTATACAATTCTGTTGATCAAATCAAATACTTCACTCGAGATCCAAGAAAGATCCCCGTAATTCTGCACAGTTGAAACCATTGTCATAAATACGATGCTTTATTGAAAATACCCGTCACCTATTGGCAACACGATACACTCATAACAACCCTCTAAGATTTGAAACCCTCAAAATATACCTACTCAGAAAGAATTCTGTTCTGAATGAAACCTTAACGTTACAGCCGTTATGAGATGTCCCAAGACCTTCTCGACAAGCAAGTTGAGATCCTCGAAAGAAGATACGGAGGTCTTCGCGCTAGACGAGCCGCGGTGACTATACAACGGGCGTTCAGACGACGCCAGCTTCTGAAGAAGTTCAGTGCCATCACAGCGATGGCGAAAGCAGCAGACTCCACTGCTAGACGGATGGTGGACGGCCCAGAGCATGGGCAACTAGTCAATGGTAAGCAGTTCCTAGGAGTAAATCATTGCAGTACTTGGGCTCATAAAAGCGGCACTGGCGCGCTTGTCATGCCCTGCCTTTGCATTTTATCTGCCCTTGTGTTTATTATCTTCTGAAATAATAAGTCACAAGGGCAGAAAACCATGAAACCGTTAGATTTTGATGGAAATAACATTCGACGCTAAATTGGAGCTTTTCCTACTAACGGATCTAGGTACTGAGTATAAATCTGACGAAGCCCATCATGGGGTTTAGAGTCATGAACGTGTTTTTTTTTTCTAATTTGAATTTTCCTTAACTTTTTCGTTTTCAGGTAACGATATCTACGCGAACACGTTACTCCAGAAGAGCCCGGGCAGTGTGGAAAAGGCTTTAGGACTCACCAGGCCAATGCGGTCCATGTCGCTGCGGGAACGGCATGACATGGATATGAGGTGAGTCAACTGACACATACGCAGTGAGACAGTTCCCTGTATCATGGGTATCAGAAACTAAGAGTATCACACCACAACACCCATATCAGGAACAAATATCTGCGGAACATGCAAAAATTTGACCCGCAGTGGGAATCGAACCCGCACGTTTTGCGTCGCAGCTGGCTGCTCGCTCGCCGCGCCATCGAGTTCGTTAAATAAAAGAGGAGGACTGTAGAAGAAAATATGTTGTTCCGACCTCGTATAATGTGAGATAAGATCAAGGAGATGAATGGGAAAGAAGTTTGATGTTTTTTTTTTCGTTTCCAGCAACCACTTGCAAATGGACACATCCAACGAAGTGGAGGCGATGGTGGCTCGGGTGCAGCAATCAGCTCACCAAATCCACATGATTGCGAACGACATGCCTCATCACCGCGATGCCGACAGTGGCGTATGTAGCTTTCAAGTTAGTCGCTTTAGTAACTAAGCATGGGTGCATTCATCATCAACAACCGCCTGTCCACTGCTGGGCATTATGCCTCCCCCAAAGAGTACCATAACGAACGATCTTGGGTCTCTCTCCATTCACCGAGTTTCCGCAACCTTTACGATTTCATCAGTCCATAGAGTGGTAGCACTATTATTAATAATAAAGGAGAAGAGTTTGTTTTATTGTTTGAACGCGCTAATCTCTGGAACTTCCAATCGGATTTGAAAAATATTTTTTTGGCATTTGATAGCCCTATTTATGAGGAAGGTATAGGCTTTAAAATCACGCTACGACCCTTAGGAGTCGAGCAAAAGAAGTAATAGCACGGACGGGCGACGCGTACCACAGCCTGTAGTATATACTTGTAGTAAAACTAGTAGACACTGGACTCTTTCGGAGACACGAATACGAAGATATTTCTTCACACAGTTTGTAGACAAACAAGTTGTCATATAAATGAACATTTGTCATAGTAGACAAACAATTTGTTCACTTTGAACAAACTAGATGTCACTTGATAGTGGCATTAACTCTTGTTAGAACTGCAAACACAATTAAAAAAAAACTCGCAAAGAGTTATTTTCCGGTCGATACGAATTTTCTTCGAGAAATTAAAGTGTTGGTGACAGCAGGTCGATCCGGTCGGAATCGGATCAGAAACGTCGTAACGTTTTCTATCTATTGTCGTTTATCGGCTTTTGGAGAATTAAATAAGAAAGATAATAATCGAATTATCTATATTTTTGTGATCTATTACATTCACAATAAAAGAATTCGAGATTATTTACATATTATGTTACCATCTCCATTGTAGTACGAATTTCAACCTTATCTCTAGGATTAAAAACGACAAGTGCAAGCCAGACTCGCGCCCTAGGGGTTCCGTGCTATCACGCAATTCAAACACAAATTCTTTGGTATAAAACAATATCAGCCTTGTATGGAAAAAAGTCCTTCGAGTTTTGTTTTTATTATTTGCCTTGATAGATGTTATAGTAACTCACATAGTCATCATGTTAATTTTATTTACCAATAAATTGATTATTCTGATTATTCACTTTTAATTGGCTGCTTATTATTGTGACAGACGCAGCGTTTTAAGCGTAGTAATAAATATAATGAAACCCTAAAAATTTATGATTTTGCAATGTGTGTAAAATGTACATTTCTTATCATTCTTTATCAGTCTTACGCGTGACTTTGGCAAAGTGTAACGCCCTAAAGATGAGATAATCGATTCATTACTTACCGATTATTTTTATATCTGAAGTGAAAAGTAAACATTGGAAAATGCATGAAAACGTGAAGATTTTGAGGAGGGTGAAGATAATCAGAATATGGAGATTTCGTTCAACCAAATATACAATAAATAGAGTAAGTTATAAGCTAGTAGACAGAGCTGATGTGGAAATTTAAAAAAAATAAGTAATATTTACATATTTTAAAAAACATTATTACTTCATGTAAACGCCATCTTGTGTCGTGTGACGATAAAATCTAAAACTTTCCTTCTATATATATAGTTAGAGAATCTTGCACATATATGTAGTACATAGGCGAACTTAATGCTCATCAATATTCTCTTCCAGATAGCGCTTGTCTTTTTTACAGTGGTACTAGATTTTTGGTTCATGATTTTCCTCACACTGTTTTCCTTCGCCGTCTCACTTTGAAGGTATAATTCTTCTACGCATATTCTGTCTGTGTAATTTTAAGATGTAATATCAATTGTTGCTTTGGTTATTTCTATAACTTCCAAGCTCTTCATACAGTCATAGTCCAACATTCTGTGCATTACCAACACATCTTTTTTCACAATACACAAAGGTTATATGGAAGAGAATGCTTTTTTGCATTAGGTTCGCCTATATACTCATATTTTTTGCAATAAAGAATTTTCTATCTGTCCATATATCTATAGTCATACATTATCAGAGTGGAAAAATCCATAAGTTCGTAACGGAATTCGAACCCAACATTTGTTCAAAAGTTGAGATAGCTAATCACAACACCTCCAACGCGCTCAAAGTCAATGTCAAAATTCATTCAAAACACAAGGATAACTTTTATTTACTGCCTGTGCCTCCGCGACCAAACCAGGAAATAAAGGCAAGAAAAAAGTCTGATTTTTCTTTTAAATGATCCTTTTTCAAAACAATACGTACTAATATAAGTAGGTTCCTACACAAATTTTAGTGCAAAACTCAACCTTAACTCTTTGTTTTACAGGTTTGCAGCTGTTCCGTGAGCGGATCAGTTACCAATATATCGACGTCATCGTCCCACAATGAATCTCTCCACAATCATCAGCTGATGAATAATACCGGTGAGTGATGAAAACGTACCCGATAGATACGGTACCCTAAAATACCACGTGACACTCAGACTGCGTATGTCAATCCCATAAACTTTTAGTTTTCTAAATCAACATAGGCTAGTGTTGAGTTCATCATTATCATGTGCAATGTTGTTTCCAGGTCCGATCTACGGCAATCTCCTGTCGTCTGGTGGTAAGCCGCTGTCCTCGCCAACAGCAAGACAGCAGCAGCAGCTGGCGGCCATACAAGCCGCCAATGCTAGGCGGTTGCCGCCTGAAGTGCCCAAACGGACCAGCAGTATAACACTCAAGTATATATTACTTTTTAAACTGTCGTGGTTTTTAATATAATTATGCTTTTTATTCCTTCGTTAGATTGCGAGTCGGTCGAGACGATATTATCTGTGGTTTTCTTAATTCCAGTAGTTCTTAAAGTGGGCCGAAAAGTGTGATCGGTGATAGCACAATGTGAGCTATCGTCTAGAAATAAAGACAGTAGCATTTAATCTACAAATAAAAAAAACACAAATAAAGATTCCACGTTCATATTCCTCTGTGTTGCAGTGGTTCAGCAGCAGGGTACGATTCCCGTTGCGGGATATATTTGTATGATTAGCGAATGTTTGTCTGGGTTCTGGATGTTTTCTATGTATAATATGTATTTATTTACAAAGAAAAAAGTATATCAGTCGTATAGTTCCCGTAATACAAGCTCTGCTTAGTATGGGGCTAGATGATGCTGTGTTTAAAATGTCCAGCATTATATTACGTTACGGTAGACTAGCCATATCGTCACGGGATTCCTACAACAATCTGAGATTCGACCAGTGTGACTTAATCACACAACAGTATGCTTCCTAGAAGATTGTATGGATAGAGCAAAATACAAAGTGTAGACATCTCGAAAAAGGAAGGAAGGAAGTCGACAGATACAGGTAGCCCAAGATCGTTCGTCATGGCTCTTGGGGAGGTCTTTGTCCATTAGTGGACTTCTACAGGCTGTTGTTGTTGATGATGATGGTTTTGTTGGTTTCAGATCTGATATAAGTGATTAATGTCATTATTCCAGAAGGAATCAGCGAAATTCCACATATGAGATAAAGCAAAAGGCTGTAAAAGCGAGCAATGCCAGATGATGGCTGCTAATCCAATTTCCACCTTGTTTCCAGTGCGGAAAGTCCGGTGTCGCTCCGTCGAGCGGAGTGCGGCGCGGTGGTCCGTGGTGGGTCCATGTCCTCAGTGCAATCCTCATCTTCCTCGTCGTCCCAGGAACATCGACATCACTACCACCAGCCTTACCAGCCGAGAGCACCGGTAAGACCCTATGATAATGGAGTTATGATAACGTTCAAAGCCTAGTGGCAAATTACGTTTGAGGAAGGTTTACTTCCTCAATTGAGTTCCTCATGACCACCAGACTTATCATCCGAAAACACTAGTAAGACCTATGATAGAGGAGTAAAGTTCAAAGTAAAGTTAGCTACTGTTGTTGAAGTAGTTTTCTTACACAGTTATCTATATGAATTTATGAGATATGGCTTTGTACTGGTAGTAAATATTATATTCGATTGACCTCCATCTTTCTTCACGCAACTTTTAAGACGTGCATTACGGATTGAGAGCCTTCCCACACAACGTCGCTTTATTCGGCAAGACCACGAGACCATGAACTCAAAGAACTCAAAAATCAACTGCCTCTTCAGGAACCCCACGTCCACATCCAAGAGCAACATTTCCAGCAGCACCAGCGCACGTCGTCGGCGTCGGGTCCGCTGTACGCCGGCCCGACGGACAGCTACGCCGTTTGGAAGAGGCAGGACGCGCCGCCGTACTACGAGCCGCCGGCCGTCTGCTGCCGCCCCGCGCACGACCATCATCAGCCCATGAAGGTGAGCACCATACACAGTATGGTAAGAAAATAGCTGAATGAAGGATCATCAAAAAAACAAGCAGAGTTTTTGCCTGTTCCTTCTAAGCTTAGTCGCGCGCAAGAAATCATAACCTCACACTGCCATAATTATAAGTTTAAAGGGTCTTTATCCCGTTTACCTTTTTTATTATAAAAAAGATTCCTGACGTTTCGACGGTATTGCAACAGCCGTGGATGACGGTATGAGTCTTCCCGGGGAGTATAATAAAAAAGGTAAACGCGTTAAAGACCCGTTAAACTTTTAATTATCTCACACTACCATTCTTCTTTCAGGTATCAGAAACAGTCCGGAAACGACAATACCGCGTAGGTCTCAACTTATTTAACAAGAAACCTGAGCGTGGTATCGCCTACCTGATGGCGCGGGGGTTCCTGGAGAACTCCCCGCGAGGTGTCGCCAGGTTCCTCATCACCAGGAAGGGGCTGAGCAAGCAGATGATCGGAGAGTACCTCGGAAACCTGCAGAATCCTTTCAACATGGCTGTTCTAGAGTGAGTATATCATCCGTGTATAAAATAAAGTTTATTTTTTATTTTTATACCATCAATTTGTAAATTATTATATTTATTACTAACATACAAAGCACAGCGATACCAAAATATGTATGATATCAATATTTCGTTCGTTTCATATTACAGATGTTTCGTCAACGAGCTCGACTTATCAGGCATGGCAGTCGACGTGGCACTCCGGAGATACCAAGCTCACTTCCGGCTACCGGGCGAGGCGCAGAAGATAGAGCGATTGGTTGAGGCATTCGCTAGGCGATACTGCGTTTGCAATCCTGACTTTGTGCAGAGATTACGCACTCAAGACACGGTACGAGAATTGTCTCTTTATATCCACTCAATTCTTAGCTATGGCTCTGGATGCTGGGTAAAGCGTAGAACATAGGGGCGATTTCTTAGCGATTCTGCGTGTGCTATTCTAACTTTGTGCAGAGATTATTCAGAGCTGATTGATAAGAGAAGCTAGCTAAAGAATACAATCTTTAGCTAGCTTTAATCAAACTAAAGTGTTGAATTCTGAATGGTTAAATGATCGAAATGGATCTCAGGGTGGACATAGGCTGTTTATTATAATCCCGTTAAAAATCTATGGGCTTTTCCTTAGTCGACGAAAAAACGGTCGAGCGAATGCGTTATAGTACGCGGTACAGTAAAAGCTACCTTCATCGACGGTAGGTGATCCAAGTTACACGCGGGTGAAGCCGTGGGCAGTAGCTAGTAAGAATTTTCAGTAAAAGTTTACGAAGTTGAGGAGTAATAGGTTAGCATGACATTGGCATGTCATGAGGAGGGAAGAATGTCACATTACGAGAAGAATGTTTCATATGAATGTGGATGGAAATAAAAGCAGAGGTAGGCCAAAGAAAAGATGGATGGATTGTGTGAAGTATGACATGGTTAAGAAAGGAGTGAGTACTGAGATGACGGCTGATAGAGGAGAGTGGAAGAAGAAAACATGTTGTGCTACACGTAATGTGGGATAAGGACAAATAGATGATGATATATATTTTGACTTTGACTTTGACTTATATCTTCCGCAGATATTCGTGCTAGCATTCGCCATAATAATGTTGAACACGGATCTTCACACGCCGAATCTGAAGCCCGAGGCGCGCATGTCCCTCGATGATTTCGTACGGAACCTGCGCGGCATCGACGATTGCGGAGACATCGACCGGGATATGTTGGCAGGGATATACGACAGGGTCAAGTCCAGTGAATTCCGCCCGGGAAGCGATCATGTCACGCAGGTACTTAATTAATACTACCTAATATTATAAAAGCGAAAGTTTATGAGGATGGATGTATGTTTTTGAAATTAAAATTATCTTGGTTTGGTAACATTTTAAATATTATTACGACTATACCACGTGCTTTACTATACCCGTCTCACGGCCGTCGGGCGTGGTCGCGGACGGTGCTCATGAGGAAGGACCTCTAAACGGTCAACGAAACGTCAGCAGGATAATAGTAAAGTGCATGGTATAGTCGTAATAATATTCTAAAAAGGATATTTGTTTGTTTACGCTTTCTCGCGAAAACTACTGAATGGATTTTATTTAATGCACATAAAGGGGAGGACTTAATGCTTTACAGCATTTTATACCAGTCATGCTCATATATTAAAACTATAACATACTACCTATTATATGGTTTTGATGAAACTTTACAGTAATACAGCTTATACATAAGAATAACACATAGGCTACTTTTTATCCGGGTACCATGCGGCCGAAGCCGTGGGCGGAGGCTAATAAATAATAAATAAATAAACGCCCATCATACACATACCTAGTCCTGACCCCACGCTAGGATATCTTGTGAGGGTGTCAGGAACTTCGAGTATATTGTATTTATTTTCACACACAGCACCATCTAATCCCAAACTAAGCAGATCTTGTATTATGGGAACTACATGACTGATATACTACTTATGTGCTTTTTTTGTAAATACATATTATGTATAGAAAACAAATTAATTGAAATGAGTTTGGTCGCGAGGTATCAGCGTTAATTCACTTCTGTCGATCTAATCAGACCACATTTACCCACTACTTGGGTAAGACCACATTTACCTACTACTTGGGTAAGACCACATTTACCTACTACTTGGGTATATGCATCCTCTCTAGCACGCCTTTCTTTCTGGTTCTGCGGAACTCTACATATTAATTAATAAAATAAACGTATGTAGTTCAATGTGACGTTTCTAAATGGTCCATGTGATTACAATTAATAAATTGGGATTGTGCGTGAATAATTCATTTTTTAAATGTTATTTAGACCTTGTTGGCATGGCGAGCGAAGCGAGCGCCTTTCTATTAATTTTTAAAGTACATACATTGAGCACTTTACTCGAACGAATTTACCATAGTAGGTACAATGGACGGTCTTGTTGTTGAGAGTGATCTCTTAGAGGTAATCTTTGGTTTAATAAAATCGTTAATTATGGTGGATATACAAACAGTAACTTTATTGACTAAATGTTAAATGACTTCTACAGGGGCTTACTGTATTTTTAGTATGATTGATTTCCTTCAAACGCACTACCTCTTCATTACACAAAGGTTAGCTGGAAGAAAATGCTAATTAGCATTGAGTTCGCCTATGTACTTGTTTTATCTTGTGCAATATAGCATCTTCTATATATCTATCTATAAGAACAATTGGTGTCTATCTATTTATCTATAAGTACACTTTTTTTTTCAGGTGATGAAAGTGCAAGCGACAATAGTGGGCAAGAAGCCTCATCTAGCGTTGCCGCATCGTCGGCTCGTGTGCTATTGCCGGCTCTACGAGATACCAGATATACACAAAAAGGAACGTCCCGGGGTCCACCAAAGAGAGGTAAATAACTCGAGACGGTTGCTTTCTCCGTCTTTACAGTGTGGTAATGAGCGTTCAAAATCACACCGTAAGAAAGCATTGACGTACGTATTAGCCTATATTAAGTACTCATATGTACTTTTTTTACGGAGAGGCCGTCACAGTTAAATGTAAACGATGATGATGATGAAAGAAACATTAGGTGGCATGCCGAGCGAAGCGAGCGCCTTTCTATTAATTTTTAAAGTGCATTGAGCCGTTTATTTGAACGAATTTACCATAGTAAGTACAACGGACGTTAATTATGGTGGATATACAAACAGTAACTTTATTGAATAAATGTTAAATGTCTAGATGACTACAGGGGCTTACTGTATTTTTGGTATGAGTGATTCATACTCCTTTGTTCTATCCTCGGATTAAATAATCATTTATTCATACAGCTATGTACAAGTAGGTATATACAAAAAATACAGATGAAACAGCTAGCTATCTAAAGACCGTTGCAAACGATCTATAGATAGCTCAACTGATCCAGATCACTACCAGGCGGAAGCGTTCCCAAAATACTGGTCGCATTGCCACGCTGAATGGCAATGCTAATGCGTTGACCCAGATAAGAGCCAGCTCTCTTGTCACGCGTCGCTTCGACCAATCGCCCTGAAAGAATTTTCCTCGGATCAGTTATATGTAGAATAGCTAGAAATATCGTAGCGTATGACATCCTGTCATAGTATAGTTAAATGTACGTATGTCTTTTTATAATATGAAGGTATCATATTATAAAAAGTTTATATTTTCTAACATTAACTGTAACTATTTTTAATACGATGGTTAAAGTTAAAGTAAAAGCATGGACGAATAAACGAAAGTATCTTTTTATCAAAACCATTTACAAAGCTAGGTACAGCTTATATAGCATTATAGATGAACATATAACAGATACATATGCAAACTAACCTTCTGCACGGATTCTGACGAACGGATACTGACAATAATGAAACAGGATGGTACATTTTATTTAAAATAAAAATACTAGTATTGAGACGAAATTCTCATGGTATTTTCTTCCAGGTGTTCCTGTTCAACGATTTGCTGGTGATCACGAAGATATTTAGCAAGAAAAAGTCGTCAGTTACGTACACGTTCCGGCAGTCTTTCCCTCTGTGCGGGATGATTGTGAATCTCTTCTCCGTGCCGCGTGAGTATGATTAAAATACTAACTTCTATACAAATAACTAGCTACTGCCCACGGCTTCCCGCGCCTGGTACCCGGATGAAAAGTAGCTTTTAACGTTAAGGCAGCGTTCGTAAGAAACGTTTTCGCTGGACCGTTTTAACGTCGACTTACGTTGCAAAATTGGTCTTCACGAAGTTTTTTAAACGGAATGATATACAGCATATGCCCACCCTAAAGTTTTTTACCTAATAAAATATAACGTACCTGCTAATACGTACTTACACGTACATAGAATATACCAAAACTTAACCTACTTTGACATTGATTATTGAACTACCTACCTACTTCATGATATTATAAGTATTCTAATATTGACAATTATTTTAATTTTGTCAATTTGTATGATTATTGACATTATTATTTTGTATATCTACCTAATCACCTTCCCTATTCACCATTTGTTATCATTTAAATTTAATTTTGTGTTAAATTGTAAAACTAATCCTACCTCTGCAACGCCCTGACAGGGCCGATGTACCTACCAACATACTTGGAGCTACACTAGATCTAACCTAAACCATTGTATGTAGGACATTAAGCATGAATAAATGAAAGTTCCATTCGGAATATAGATGAAAGATTTTTTGAAACCAACTAAAAACTTACAACATACAACATACAACATTTCAGACTACCCCTTCGGCATCCGACTCTCACGTCGCGTGGATGGACGCCGGCTTGCCACGTTCAACGCACGCAACGAGCACGATCGCTGCAAGTTCGCCGAAGACCTGCGCGAGAGTGTAGCTGAAATGGACGAGATGGAAGCTATGAGGATCGAGGGCGAACTGAACCGGGGCAAGGGGAGGTCCACCGCAGGGAACAATAACAGAAACGGTGATTAAAATAAAACTTTCATCGCCTTACAAAATAACTGATCAAATGGACTTAAGAAAGAGTCAAATTACCTATGACAAGTATTTTTTTACATCAAAGGAGATTTCATCATTGTTAAAATTAAGTATCTTAGAAACTCAATACAAACATTTGTATTGTATTGTATTTGAGTAGAATAATAAGAATGATAATTAGGAATTATGTTGATAACATTATGAAATCATGTGGGGGTATTTCTTCAATTATCTTTTTTATCTTCTTCTTGTCCTTGTCTTCTTCTTGTTCTACAACATTACGTTGGGTCGGCACAACATGTTTTCTTCTTCCACTCTCTTCTATCCACGTCATTTTAAATACGTCATCCTTCACACAATCCATCCATCTTTTCTTTAGCCTACGTCTGCTCTTATTACCACCCACATAAATATTTAACACTCTTCTCGTAATGTGACATTCTTCCCTTCTCATGGCGTTTCCATACCACACTAACCTATCACTCCTCGGATTGGAAATCATCACACTTCGAAATCATGTTTGCATCATTAAACATTAGGATTCTCTGTGCCATGGGTATCAGGAACTACGAGTACCACTGTACTACAAGACCCAGACACGGAACATCTGCAGAACATGCAACATGGAATGGAACTCTCACTTTTAGCAAGCTGACTGGCTGCTATTACTATCTTGTTTCAAAATAATAACTAACAATTCCTTGTGGTTTGCTTTTCAGTTATGGAGAACAGAGACAGCGGCGTTGCCGATGTGGAAATCGATCACCAACAGTGCATGGACCACGCCATGCACGTTCATGGGTAAGTCACAGAATACATAATAGTACAGTACTACGATTTAAATTGGATACTTTGGCAAATGTCGTCTTTCATCGGAAATACAAACGCCGAATAGTGATAATTATCTAGAGTTACTATATCTTTTTTATAGTATCATATTTTATTATTATAATAGTTCGGAAAATAAATAAAAGTGTTTCAAATTGTTTAAAAGTTCAGTCAAAAAATTAACTAAAATTATAAAAAAGTTAATTAGTAAAGTTAGGCATCAAATTATCGTAACTTAAAAACAAAATTGACTTAAAAAAATGGAATGACAAGATCCAAAAATATGTACTGCTATGAATTGTGACAACTAATGGTGTTAACAAGCTCTATATACTTCCAAGTACTGGAACCGCACGTGTTACGGCCTTGAAAGCTCACTGGTGACTGGAGAGCCGTCACAAGCTGTGAGACGGCCGAACATTGGTTGAATAATCGTAATAATTCGGAAACACGAATGTTGCCGAAGCATCTAATGTAGTACTATAAAGAATGACAGCTCACACCCTCCCGCCGGCAACGCGTATTTGTAGAACAGTAAAGACGTACTTTCTGCTTTATTTTTAATAAGTAATATGTTACTTTCCGAGCAGGTATCGTATTAATGGTATAATGATGTCGTGTGTTTGCAGTGTGGTACTGCCGCCGCCGCCATCTTGCCCGGCGCCCGCAGCGCCATCTCGCCTCTCTCAGAACCCACCACCTACCAGCATCATCAAAAGGAACGTGCTCAGCAACTCGCTGGTCGACATCAACGATCCAGGTATTTACCAATAACATCTTTATATAAACTAAAGCAAGTATATTTTTTTGAGGAAAAAATAAAAATAAACTTCTAATAACGGGAAGTTAATAAAAAGTCCAATATGAAATTTCGTCCCTTTACACCCTTAGGGGTGGTATTATTACTTTCAAGAGTTGTCCCATATATTATTTATATGGGACAACTCTTGAAAGTAATTCCTACTCATTAAAAAATAATTATTAAAATCACTGAGCACTGCTTTACCATGCTATATACTCTAATAATTTAAGGATGTAATAGTTTTGTTCCTTTAAACCTTTACTATTTGGTTTGATGGATTAGTTTGTCTCGGTTCTGGGTGTTTTCTATGTATGCATTTAAAAAAAAGTACATAAGTCGTATATCAGTCATGTAGTTCCCATAATACAAGCACTGCTTGGTTTGGGACTAGATGATGCTGTGTGGAAATGTCCAGTCCAGCATTATCTAGTTACTGAAATATTCTGGATGGAAGCCGATAAGGTTATGAAGTGATTTTTAATTGAGGGATAGAATATTAGAAATGTTGTTACAATACCAATCAAGACAATAGAGCAGCCCACCATTGTATGAAATGTTCTGTTTCCTTCGCAGTTGCGCTGGCCGCCGAGCGGCTGCAGCGGCGCGGGTCCGTCGGCTCGCTGGATAGCGGTATGTCTGTCTCGTTCCAGCAAGGCAGCCGCACTGCTCTGGCCACCTCGCCGCGCCAGCCGGACCGCTCTCCTGGTAAACCATACCCCTAGCCAGGTCCTCTATGTTCATTCACTTGCATGCACCTAGCTCATACTTATCTGTAAAACTCTTAAAACTGTAATGCCTTTAAATGTTTTTTCTAATTTTATAATCCGTTTTAAAAACAAACTTTTATGATATAGGACTTTTGCATTCAATTATTCAAGTTAACTCGATTTTAGTGAGGGTTAACACTTAAGCCTGCTAGACAGCTCGCTGTAAACTATCTTTCATGACAACTTGACCAGCATAGACAGTTTCAACTGACTGATAGGAATTAAGTTCGAAACAAACTTATCGTCAAAACAACACATGCTTAAAACAAAATAGTTAAAAAAAGCTTTAAAAGCATAGAAATATGTGTCTAATTAAACAATTAACTAATAAATCATGGTAAATATCCCATTTTACGGTCCACATAAAAATACATCACACCTATCTTTACAGGCTGCGCCATTTATTACTTTATCCAAACCAACTGCGCCAAATAAAACAGGGGTTTCAAATTAGTGACACTTTCAAATGAGTTGACTTTAATTCTCTAATCCGGAAAATAGTGGCTTTAAACAATTAAAATTAAAATTGTCAATTAGGAACAAAAAATCCTTCAATTTTAAGAGCATGCTAAATTATCCTTAAATTGTAAGAGCATGCTACCTTCTATCACATAATCGGTCAAGTATTATTCGTAGTGCATTCCATACTAATCTTTGAACTTTTTGTAGTTACTTTTACTAACCTATTAGTTGTTATTTC
Source organism: Perizoma affinitatum (assembly GCA_961405105.1). Classification (NCBI taxonomy): domain Eukaryota; kingdom Metazoa; phylum Arthropoda; class Insecta; order Lepidoptera; family Geometridae; genus Perizoma; species Perizoma affinitatum. The sequence continues at coordinate 3,127,319 of OY560184.1, forward strand.
TGTCTGAACTCAAAACCAACCCTTATTTTCGAATAAGGGTTGGTTTTTCATGCAAAACATCAGCATTTGTCTGTGTCCCAAGTTCTCATTGTCTTTGAATTCACAACTGTCAATATTTCCCACATTATCACACAAAACCTTCTATATTTCCACTTACAAAAAAAATAACTATAAACTGATATAATTCTCTGTTTTCACAGGTCGTCTTTTCCAAGGCATTAGTGGCATAATCCCCGCTCGTATACGCAAGCTCAGCTCATCAGGGGTCCCAGATAAACATGGAGTCGGCAAAAGTACCGAGGTCTAAACTCCACGCCGTTAGAAGGACTGTGAAATTAATGATTTTAACAGTTTGTTTCGAAAATCTTAAAACCTAAGATATTTCGACATCCAATTCAGAGATGAGTTACATCAGAAACGACGTCATAAACTGTCGATTTTCAAGCGAAAGATTGTTGTTTAAAGACAACCGTTTAAAATAATTAAAACCCAAAATGTCTTGTGCAATATCTGAATTGGATAGATTTGAGCATACATAAGATACATAATGGAGAATGCGTTTTTTTTTTGTATTTGTAGCATTTATTCGGATCATTCCTAAATGTAATTTCGTCTTGAAATATGTACTTATCTACCGAGTGCCATCTTAATTCTTTATTTATTCCAACTGAAGATTCAATTTTTTTCCCTGATTGATCCATAGATTTTGAAAATTATTGGATTACTCTTATAATGCCTTTGATCACTATAGATTTGTCAAAGCCACTATATAAATGTACTTAACTGAGTATAGAAAGCGCTTGGTCAAAGGTTAGTCCATATATGGCCATTGCTTAAAATATTTTGATAAATTGTAACAATTATTGAATGTTCTTGATGTAGTTCTCAGTAAATACTATTTACAATCAGGGTTGTAGGGTTTTTGGGAATAGGGTTTCGGGACGGTTCGGGAAGTGCCAAAGTTATGGTACTATTTATAAAATATTTTGACTTACATGATATACGAAACTTTATAACTTTGACTTAAAAATGGCTTAGAAAATTATTGCCGCAGAAGATTATTTTAAAACCTTTCTATCAGGTAATGTTATAAATTGGCTGTCAAGAACTTGCGCCTACTTGATAAGAAAAACACTTACGATTACTAGAGGTTATCTCACAAATTAAATCTCCGTGGATGATATCCTCAGATGTATGAGGACAGATTAGGTGTAGTAAGAGGCTAGTCCATAAACATTATTTAGTATATCCAATTTCGTGAATATTTAACATACATTGTCAGTCGTGCAACGATTTCATTTAATGTTTGGACGTGCCTCTGACTGAGGGTACAGGTTATCCTCATGGATCTGTGTTCTAAGGATGATCATCCTAAGACCACAGATTATGCTCACCGCATGTTTATTTTTTGTGATTTTACAACATAAACCAGCTTCTTCTAACGGAACTTGTTTGAAAGGTTTATAATGAAAATTGGGCAATATTTTAAAGTAAATGCCACAATACATTATTATATGAAAGTTCCGAGGTAGCTCTTCTAAAAGGAACTATAGATATATAATGTAAAGGATAAGAAAGTTAAGTCGTATGTGAATCGAAGTTTTTAAATGAGGGTCCACGATTTTGGATGTTGTGTATGTTATTCGGTGGGATGATGGTGACTGATTTTGTTAAATAAAATATAACAGACATAGCCCAGATCATCAGCTAACCGTTCCCTTTAAATAATTCATAAAGAAACAAGCGTTAATTTACAAATAAATAAATAAAAAAAACACTCGTGACTGGATGCCCCATGATGGAACCTGTCAGATACACACTCGGTGTGTAGATCTTCTAGCAACATTAAATATTAAAGAAAACATTCACATTCTTTTTTTAATTCACGTAGTTGTTAAGTTTACTTTTCTAAATTAACTTCGTGATTTCAATGAATGAAGACAATTTACTTTGACTTTGACTCAGTTCTGGTAAAGATTGAAATTGTACATGTACCTATGTAAATAATTTTGACAAACTTTAAAAAGATATAGTCATTGCAGAATCAGTCACCATTTAATAGATAGTAACATTATTGGAATACGAAAGAGAGATGACAACTATTAAAAAAATATAAAAGCATTACTAACATTTCAGATTTATTTATAAAAATATTATGCATTTAAAATAAACTTTAAATTTACTCGTTACCAACAAAAAGTATTAATATATTCTTTATTAAAATATTTGCGGTTTCTTTAGAAATAGTTGTAAATACGTTCGGTAAATGTCACAATAATTTCACATTTCAGCACAATAATGAACAATAGGTACGTATACAGGGTGTCTGGAAATTCGTAGTATGATTTTTAAGTGACAAAGGTGCTTGTTCGATTTTCCTTGCGGGTAAATGTTTGCATGTTCTGCAGATATTTGTTCCGGTTGTGGTACCACGGTACTCGTAGTTACTGATTCTTGGGTATCAGGAATCCTAATGTGGGGTCTGGACTATGTATGTGTCTGATGGCTGTTTATTTATTAATTTAATGCATGTCAAAATTATTTATTACGTTCAAAATCAGTTTGTAAATGAGAGTTTCATAAAAATCAGACTCGATATTCTGTACACCCTGTATTTTTTTACAAACTAATAGTTAACATTATAAAAAAAAAACGAATTTAATCACATTGTTGAATTTTATTAGATGTAGACGTTTGAGAAGATTTTTGAATAGGTATAGTACTTATCCTTCAATTTCCAAAAAGACTTCAATGCAAACGTCCTACTTGGGATAAAAGTTGATGCATCTACTTTATAAAAAAAACTGTGAGTACTTGGTATTGATATCCCTGTCTTTCCTATTTAAATATGCGAAGTAAACTGAGACAAACAACCGGCGAACATAGATGTGTCATCTTGTATTCATGTGATTATTCCAAAATATTGTGCTACTTTTCGCAACCATTTTGTTTCCAAAGTGGATACAGTTGATCTTTTTGTGATCTCTATCCTTATGAGATAAGGTTCGGAATGGTAATTCATTCTGTAACCAATGTTAAACCTTTGGATTTAGCTCGTACTAAAGATTGTACAATTTTGGTCGGATTTATACTATTTCACATCCTCTATAATTTAAGTTGTCTACTATTTTACAAAATTTCTTGCAATACAGGGGTAATTTATAATTTTAATTTTAAAATTTTGTACTTGTCCTTAATATCGTTTATCTTATCCTATCAGAAAGTATAGTCCGACCTAAATTCTAAGGCTGACGCCACATTTGAGCGAAAAACTTTGCGTCTTTTTCAACTCAGATTGATTTTTGCGAGTTACGCGCATTTGACTGCTGAAAAGAGTAAGTGATATAGATGTACCGTCAGCCTGATTAAAATGTTGACTTATCTTACGTACTTAGCCTCTGTTGACTTTGTATCGTGACGTTTGTTATTTCTACTATTTGATACGCAGGTAGATAGTAATTGTTGAACTCTTAAAATAATTAAAAAAACTCTTTAGATCCACGTACAGAGAATGCTTTCTCTTTCTTACTCGTGAATAAGTGTATCTCTCTCTGTCCTTCCAAAATACTAATATACTGTCCATTTTCACTGAATCTCGGTTTATTGTATTTTATTTAACTTTGTACACTATGAAGTCGGTCACATGCAATAGCAATATCTACTGTTGAAATTGAGAATGTATAAAGTACTATCTCGTACATATTTCAGTGGCTGACTTTACTATGACTAGTACATTCTGTCCTTAATATAATTGCATGTTAAAGGAATTGATATAAAAGAGTTTTGACGTTGAATTTCAAACCTTATTAATAATACATTTCGATTGTAAAGAATATAATTGTAACCTTGAATTTTGTCTAGACCTCGAATGTAATTTCTTAAGCGTATTTCAAGCGAAGTGCGTCCCTATTTTGTTAAGTGTATGATTTTGTGATAGCTGTGAACTATTTGTTTCATTTTAATTATTTAGAAACTTACTTGAGATAACGAGTGGTATTTGAACTAAAAAGATGGTATACTATAAATGTTTCAGAATACCTAAAAATTTTAGTGTTAAACCATCACTTTTTTTATTTATAAATGCTGATAAACCACAGTAATTATAATTATAATTCAGTTTACATTTCTCTCACAAAAAAAAAGAAAGAAAGAAAGTAACTCACGAAAATATATAAACCGAGGCTAATCTACATTTATAAATAACACGACTAAAGTTGTGTAAGTACACGTGAATGCTAGTAGTATTTCTAAATAATTAAAATTAAACATTGATTTTGTGTGGGTTGATAAAAATGCTTTTTGTAAATTTCGCTTGAAGCCAAAGATGTAATATTTTCTTGTGTTCTAAGTACTACTTAATTAAAACAATTAAGATTGTCTATAAACATTTATTTTGATATTTTAATGATTGAAAACGTTCGTAAAAGTTGTATTTCAGTAAAATAGGTAATTAAATACTTAATTTTCATAATATCAGTAAATTATGTACCGGTGTTATTTCTAATTTAAGTTATTGTAGGTAAGTCGTAAAGGGTTTATTTTTCTGTAACATAATCTTACTAACTCATTTACTTTCTCTATTTATATGTATATTAAAGAATTCTAATATATATCCCTTAAGTTATGTATTGTTATATAAATAGCATAAGCAATAAGCGCATTTGCGTCACATAATATGTTGTATAATATTAATAATGTTGTTGAAAGTTGCTACAACTAAGTCACTTACAATAGTTTAATTTAATAAAAGTAATAAAATACGAAAAATGTATTTATTTATTAAATATGAATTAACATTCATGATGATTTATTGTCGTTTTATTTAATAGTTTAAACTTGAATCTACTTAAGTGTTGTTTAAGCGTCACAGAACATTAATTTGGAAGTTAATTTTCAATTCACACCTAAATACGAGTAATTAATTGATGATTCATATGGACATTTAATTCACTAAGGTACAGAAGACAAAAAATAGTTTTAATAATGTCATTTAATACGAATTGTTATAAAAATTAATAAAAATTGTTTGTTTAGGCTACGAGATGGAATATTTTGAGCCAGCTGCAAGTTATCAAACTAATAACTTATCTACGATATCCCAATTTGACGATATGGTGTGGCCTCACCTTTACTTTATAAGGTTTTTTTTAAATTCCGCCTGAATTCGCCAGCACAAAAAAGACGATAGAAGTCAAAGTCAAAGATAGTCCGAGTTTACGCAATAGTGTTCTTAACTATTTCTGTAGGTTTAAATTAACATTCTATCTTTAGGTTTTAGATATTGCGACTACGGATGTCCATCATAGTTTTACAGTCGTGATCGTGTTTGTTTGTTTTGCATAGGACATTGCTAAGCCTGCCAAAATGGGCGTTACCAAATTACAAATACTGTTCTTACATTGACCTAGACATAACCCTAAAAAAAAGATAATATCTACAGTCGAAGACATTAACGCTACGGTGTGATGTCATCTTTACCTTTTCTGTGAGCCCAAACTCCACCTTTTACGCCTACAAAAGAGGCAAAAATACCAAAATAGTGAATGTATTTCTCTTACAAATAAGGATTGCTCGACACGGCTTCTAATACCGCAATACGTTAGGTAGGACTCACTTGTGAGGCTTCGCCCGAACGTTGCTGTAAGCTATCCTTAGCTCTTCATAGTTTGTATAGTGAGGTAAATGTCATGAGTTTTCTAGCCAGGTGAAGAACATGTAGAGTCGACATTAGGTATAATATTTTTACAAAATGTTCAGAAACTAAGCGATATTTTAAAATCACCACTGTCACAATATCTGAAGACCCGCCTCTACAACCTGCCGTGGAGCGCGACATGCTTGGCATCACGCTGCTAGATTGAGTCCCCAATTTCGAAAATCGAAAGCGGACAAAAGTATAAGACGCTAGCTAGCGAATCTTTCTTTTTTCATTCTTTTGTGTTTCGGTTTAGCCCTAAAGGTGTAAGCCTCCTTCATAGCGGTCTTGTGCGGTCTCCATCCACTTCACTCCAGCTGCGAATATTGGGACTCAAATGGAGTAGGGCGGGGCATGTCGCCAGGCACGGTGATGACAGGTAGAGCAGGTTGTTTACTGAGTGATAGTCTCGAGCCGGTAAAAGGAGCGCAGGCTGTCCGCGGCAAGACGGGTCGACTACATAGTGAAAACCGCAGGTCATACATGGGTTAATTTGGCGTTCGCAAATTTGGCATTTGCGCAGCAGTGGGATGAAACAGGCTGTAAAATGATGATTGTATTTGTGTAAGCATAACGGTATTTTCATAGTAGGCATAAAATGAAACAGTCTTCCGTCAGGTTGCCAAGATGTTAAGACAATTTAAAAAATGCTCTATTATAAAGCATGTTTTGGGGCGTTCCATTGATATAAGAAGTAAATCAGCCATGTAGTTCCCATGACAAAAACTCTGCTTACTTCTGGGCTAGAAGATGCTGTGTGAAAAATGTCAAGCATTATTTATTTATTCCGTACCAGTTGGATTTGAAAATTTGAAGCTCAAGTCCGTTTGTGTAGTTATGAGCACTGAAGGAAAATCTATCATGAAACGATTTTTTCTTTATAAAAAATTTCAAAAACTTCGAATTCAAAAAGAGAGGTTTGTTGTCAGTTTGATGTTGACATATTTATTAAATTTATTTAAATTAAATTATAGTTTATTCAAAATAGTTATTTATGTATCAGTGATTCAATTAAGCTAATTTGAACGTAAAAAAGGATGGATCGCATCATTGTTATTCCTGAAGTTTGCAGCTACCGTGTTCGCAGGTACTTTGCAAAAAAAATACTTGTATCAAATAGTTCAACTCTACAGTTTCCTCTGTCTTCGTATGGATAGTCGACTCAGATACCTCGCTTCAGTTCAACCAACCACGTGACAATAGTTACTGCCTGCCACCACTACCCTACTGGTTTATTAAATTAAAATAAAACTTCGGGAGAATAGCAGGCCGCAGGGTAAGTGTTAATTAAATTATTAAGATAATAATTAAATTAAGGTGAAGATATGTTAATTGACTAATATTTAAGATTTTAATTTAGTATGACAATATATACAATTAATATAAGCCTTTAAAAAAAAAGGTTAAACTTACCTTCTACAGAATTTTTGCCTCATTAAAAAGTTTTATTTATTTATTTATTCCTTTACAATAGGTATACTAAATAACAACTACAAGTAAGTAGGTACGTACAGTTGTATTTTCATAACATTGTAAAAGGACCAACATTTACGTTTAAAAATATGAAGTTTTTATTTTACCTACTAATAGATTAACACTAAAATAAGATCAGGATTGATCTGTATCAGTTGAGCTATCTATAGATCGTTTGCAACGATCAGTAACCTCCGTAGAATATTGAAGAAGCTAATACTAACTTATTAGGATAGAAAATACATTATTGTACAACAAATAATATTTCAGCTTAGTTAAGGACCACAAACTTTGACAATGTTGCCTTACAAAGAGCAGTCTTCTCGCTAATAAGCAAACTCTACCAGAAAACCAAATTAATTAAATCGTATATATTCATATTTTAATTTTTATTAATTCCCTCTAGAAAACTGTTTTTAAGTTTTATTTCCCGGGACTCTCCTTAAATCATCGCTTGTTGACTATTTTCCTCAAATTCAGTGCAACATTTTCCAGGCTTTTACAATTATTTGTAAAGTTTACTATGTATGTTTGTTTCTAGAGACCTTCTCATTGAAACTATACACAAGGCGTTGTCGCGAAAAACCATACCCAATTTAAACTTAATAGTTACTCAATACTTACTTACATGTAAAAAAAAAAAAAACTCATATTTTTTCGGTAACAGGGATGTTTTATAATTTTACCGAGGTTCGTTTGAACAATAATTGTGTATTTAATTTTTATCCACTTATAACACCATAATGTATGTAATGCCTTAAATTATAAACAAATATTTGAGAAATATATTGAAACAGTATAGTTTCAATATATTTCCCATAAATGTGTTTAAATTTAATTTTTACCACTTTTCACAATCTTATTTTCGGCATCATTTCGGTCTTTAGTTTTACGTAACAAAGTCTTAGATAATTTTAATATTTCAGAACACTATTGAGTACTAAGGGGCATTTGCATCTCAAATACAAATGCCCCTTAGTCAATACGTCTATTAAGAAACTTTATGTCTCAGACTATTCACACAAGTTAGACTCCCTGTAACTGAACTGGACTATTGTAAAATGACAAAATACCAAGTTCATTTAGAGGTAATTTAATAAACTTAACTAAATTATAGGCATTTAATTCAATTTAGCCGGTAACTACTGGCAAGTGAGCTCGGTTCAATCACCTACCTTGTTAAATGGTTTATATTATAAGCAGGAAAATCACTGGGGTAACAGGTACAGTCGCAGCCATTAATTTGTGGACCAATTTATGACGACCTCAGTGGCACAACACTAAAGTCTCGTTTTCCGCTGCGGGACAAATGTTTTCATATTCTGCAGACATTGTTACGGGTCTTGGCGTTTGGTACCACGGTATTCATAGACCCATGACCCAGAGAATCCTAGTGTGAGCTCAGGAAATGTTATTAAATCCGATAACGTTGGTTCGAAAAGCAAAATACAGGCAAGACCAATATGTCTAAAATGCATAGAGCCCAAAATATAATCGATTAGGTAATATAGGTTTAGTCAAAATATATCGACCTACATACATTATTTAAGTCTAAAACGCTTTCAATCTGAACGCGGCGTTTCAGCTTGTCCAAAGGACTACGTGGACTACCAATTAATGACCTTACCCATACCATCCAGGTAATTGGATTTGATTTTGAAGAGTAGTTCCTACTTAATCACATCTTTGTTAAGAATCTGGATCCTTCATCATTGGTTGGTAACACCCGCATTTTAAGGCCACCAAAGTCGGTGAGTCGATGGACCTAGGTGGCCCAACATTGTTTAACATAGGCCATAGGCATAGGCCTGGCGGACAGTGGTTAGCCTTTGGCTGAATGTTTTCATCGAATGTTAAATAGAGAGCGACACGCTTTTCCGACGTGGTTTCTGAGAACAACTGTAGCATAGCGTTTTCTTGTCTAGGCTACCTGCGTCACTTGTAAAGTAATAAAATATACCTAACTAGCTACTGCCCACGGCTTCGATCGAGTGGTACCCGGATAAAAAGTAGCCTTTACCGTTCGTAAGAAACGCCTTCGACCGTTTTTCCATCGACTTACGTTGTGAAATTGGTCTCCACGAAAAGCCTTTTTATTTTAAGGGGATAATATGTAAAGCCGATACTCACCCTGAAAGTCATCAATATTGGTAAAATATTTTTTGAAATTGGACCAGAAGATTTGTTAAACTTTTAAAACGTGTTTTCTCATCATTTATTGCATCACCATCTAAGTAAGCTCTGCCGATAAAACCTATCTAAAAACCATTCATGAAAACATACAAATAGATTATAAAAAATTACATTACAAACTGATAAGCCGGAGATGGTAACAGACAAAAACAACCTCTTATGGTAAACACATACACAGGTTCCAGCCATCACGGGTAATAATTAACATTGTTTTTTTCTTATACCATTTTAGATGGAGGAGTCTCTCGATGGTAGAGAAAGTGTTGCAGGCGCTTCCGGATTCGACTCTGCGGCTATCCTGAACGATGACGTGTCTCCTACCACTAGTTTCTGTTACAACATACCAAACCTTTTCAATGGGTGAGTTTCGACTGTAAAACTGTAATCTATATATGTATAAAAATAAGTTCTGACTGACTGATTGACTGAGAGATCAACGTCGAACCTAAGCCGTTGGTCCTAAAGACATGAATTGTAAAGGGTATATTCATCTTGGTCTGTAGGATGCGACAGACCAAGGATTCTTTCTAAGGAAAAGTATTTTTCGATATTCCATGGAAAAATTCACCGCAACGAAATTGCGGTGCGTCCTACTGGTGATTTCAAGTCAAGTCAAGCCCCGTTATCAAATGAAGTGGGACCTCCCACGTAAACTACAAAGTCAATTGATCTTTTATTCATTGAAATTACAGAATCGTCCAATTCCATACTGGTAAAATTAGGGTTTTATGAATTTATGGCGATACCTAGCGACCACGCCTAGAAAAATCAGACAAAAATACAACTTTGTTTTTTTTATGTCAGCACAGCCCCCGTATCGTGGTATGCTTAATACATATGCAATCCAGAAACACGATCCAGGATCTGTAAGTTCTTGCGGTGTGGTGGCCTGTACATACAAGTTTTATTTAAATTTATAGATAGATAGATAGATAGATAGAAAATTCTTTATTGCACATAAAAATATGAGTACATAGGCGAACTTAATGCTAAAAAGCATTCTCTTCCAGATAACCTTTGTGTTTTGTGTCGGTAGTGCGCAGAAAGGATTAAAACAAAAATATTAATATGTAGTAATTATGTAATGCAAATCTTTATATACAACTGGATTATTGATTTTAATACTTAAATACAGGATATAATAACATAAATAAAAGAAAATAATATATATCGGCGCAAAGGCGTTATTCTGCTTCTACAATGAGTCATCGGCGCAGAACCACGAGTTATTTAACGAATCATCACTTAGATTGTCATATTACAGTGTAAAATCATTAGTTAATAGCTAGTTATCATTTGATTGTTGTAATCAAATGACAATTAGGTAATTACGTAATCAAGTTGTTATTTTGACCATGTTTACCTTCAAAACCATTTGTAAACTTAAATGATTAATGCTTGCAGGCAGTTTTAGCTTGTTCGCACAAGTTGCTTGCCTTTGTCTTTGTTTTTGCATAAATACGGGCGACGGACCGAGTACGATTCATTCTCGCTCGAGCCGTCGGACCGTACAGACCTCGAAAGTCTCTGTACAACCAAGAATAAATTTGAAGAACATCTCCTGGAGTTTACTTTCGTCATCAACTATGAGCGACCAGCATGCTGGTGATAATAGTGACGTTAGCATTGCTGACGTCACACTTTTTAAAGACCACCTTGGAGCTTCTGCTCCGTCATATATACACAAATAAATTGCTCAAATATTAAAACTACAAAAGGCAAATTGCTAAATTTTTGCCTTCACCGAGGAAGTGATTGTAGACTCTAGCCCTGAACACTTCAACTGAAGGAGCTTCACGGAAAATGGTTGGGATATGATTCCAGAGACGGGTAATTAAAACCTAAGAAACCAATGTGAGAGAAATAAATGATTTTATTATTATTATTATGTTCTTATGAACCTGCTTCAGACACCAGTTTGTCACTTATCAATAAATAATCATTTTATTATAATTATTTACTAAAAAAGAGAAACTCTCCAACCATCTCTATCATTCGTAATCTCCGTAGCACTCTCGAATCTCACACTCGGTCTCTGTGGCGCAGTGGGTGAAGGCCCGCCTGAGACGCCGAGGGTTGCGGGTTCGAATCCTGCCACGGGACATTTTTTTGTATAGTATGGAAATATTTCCCTATGGTCTAGGTAGTTTCTATGTTAAATTTGTATGTATTTACAAAAAAAAAAAAAAGTAATTTATCAGTCATGTTTTCCCATAACACAAGCTCTGGTTACTTCGGGGCTAGATGATGCTGTGTAAATATGTCCAGCATTATTATTATTATTATCTTTCTCGACAGACGTCATTTTCGGTCAGGCTGCCAAGGTTTAATGGTGTTCGGCCATTTTAACCATTACCATATTATTTCATTTCATTTCAGGCTTGGACCAGCATCAGTGTTATGCGAGCGTCCAGAGCCAGATGCTGCTGAAACCTACTCGACTGTGGATCTATCTGAAGACGCTGAGCATCAGCATTATGAAGATGACGAAGAGTACTCTCCTAAACCCAGTATGAAAATATAAAAAAAAACTCTCGACTGAATTATAAGTTTCACAAGTCTTTATCGCGATTAACTTTTTAAGTTTGAATTAAACTCTTGGCTGGTGAGAAACAAAAACAACTGGTGATTCAACTGGTGAAAAACAAAGGAAAACATAGTGAGGAAAATAGAAGACTTATGCCATCAGATAGTGTTCCAATAAGCGGCTATGGCTTGCAACCTGGTACGTGGAATGCATGTCCCAATTTTAATAGTTGGGCATGTCTCTGACTACCCCTACTTGGTACCCTCAAAAATCTACTCACTAAGTATGTGTTTCAGGATGTCCATTATTGGGAATATAGTCGTGAGCGTGTTTTTTTTTATTTATATTTTTTGCTTCCTGGATTTCCTGTGATACTAAACAAGAGCACATGGTTTTGGATGCCCTATTTTTTTCGTGTAGGTTGAAAGTGGATCGAGTGGAGATGGACGCTGTTAAGAATTTGCTTGTGAAAGGATTACGGGAATTGCATTTTTGATTCTAGGACATGTTCTTCACGATGTTTTCCTTCGCCGTTAATTATTGTGATATCCATTAATTAATTAATGAAAATACTATATGGTACACCACAAGAAAAAAACTTAATCTTTATTTGCATTTCCAGGTTCTAAAACTGACATCCCGAAACGAAAACAGCGACGATATAGGTTAGTTCAACTACTAACTATAGTTGTATTTGTTGTGAATGCCTATGGTTTGATTTAAACAATATTTGAACTACCGTTTTCAGGACAACTTTCTCAAACGTGCAGCTGGAGCAACTAGAAGCTGCTTTCCACAAGACCCATTATCCTGATGTGTTCTTCAGAGAGGAGCTGGCTATGAGGATAGATCTTACTGAGGCTAGAGTGCAGGTAATTCAACCTAACTTCCGATGATGTTTAAGAGGCCACAATCGCTTATTTCTTAATGTTTATCGATCTGCATACATATATTAAGCTGAAGTTTATATTTGAAGTGGCCTCCGTTTCATTTCAAATTGCTATTCTAAGACTTTCGCATTTTACGAATTTCTTCGATGCGGATTTCGAAACAACTCTTTCCAAAGTTTTTACGCGACATATACTGGCAACACGCACGAAATTAGCTTTTTTTCTTGTAACTGTTTTTTTGTTGTAAAGTTTAACCTGCCTTTTTAATTTTGTCAAACTCTTGCATTTCAGGTCTGGTTCCAGAATCGCCGTGCAAAATGGCGCAAGCAACAAAAAGCTAGTTGTGATCAATTCCCTGGAAGACCACGGACACCTGAACGATCACCCTCGACCCTGGCTTTGGAGATGAGGGATTTCATCACTATACCCGGTAAGAAAATATTATTGATACTACTAAATGTTATAAAAGCATTTAATGCGAAAGTATGGGTCTTTGTTGCTAAATATATTCGTAACGGCTAAAATTTTGAAAATGTATATTTTGTTACTCATGATAATTAAGGCTAGTTTTATCTTCTCAGTTCTATATTCAGTACGCAGATCCGTGAGGATACCATATAGGGGATACTCAAGAGGCACGTCCAAACATTATATTTGCATTCCACGTAAAAGTTGCAAGCCCATCGCCGCTTATTGGAAAACTATTATTTATATATTTACAATCTTTTGTAATCCGTAAATATAATGTTATTATTAAAATCTATGTAAACGTGTTTCAAAAGTTTAGGTACCTTCGAACTTTCCTACTAACCTAACCTAACCTAACACAAAACATGCTCTTTAGTCTTGAAACAACGAAACTGGATCACTGAATAACCTTTTCAATTTCAGCCTCATCCACCCAAATGATAAGCATCGACCAAAACCAAAGCATCTACACATCAAAAAACAAGCCCCTAGGACCAGCAATCCACATCGCAGCATTACCAACCAGGCCGAACCAAGTAGAACTACCCTCTTTCTCAATACCATTGCAATACAACCTTGGTACCTTCAAGAAGATCGGCGAAGAAGTTCAACTGGACTTAGAAGTACCTGAAACCCAGAATTGGGATGGAAGAATCATCCCGAATTTCAATCTAATGAACTTAAAACCTTTGATAGAACATCGAGAAAACATTGATCTCTCCGATCTGAAATACACAGTGAAGAACGAAACAGCTAGAGTTAACTACGAAATGAATACCGTACATTCGATAGAAACCGATGATATTTTGAAAGAGACAGTCAATGAAGGGCAAACTATCTCTCCCGACTTTCAAATACAAAGATATCAGTACGATGAGAAAAGGTACAGAGACCAAGGCTTCGAGGAAACCATGATGGAAGCTAGAAGTGATTTTGTTTGTGACAGTGATTTGTTTAAGAACAGTTTTGGGAAGGTAGATGAAAAAAGAGGGGAATTTGAGGAGTGTCATTTGATGGAAGACAGTAATGTTGGTATGAGTACCTTTGAAAGTAATATGTGAGTAAACAGTTTTGTATTAGGGCTTGTATCTACTAAAGCAAAGCAGAAAAATGCGTAAAGCAGTCTAAAAAAATATAAGGTGAAAGAACTTCCTTTTATTTGCTTGTTTCATTCACCTTTAGGCCTAATATTGTGAAACCAAGTACGAACCAGTGAGGCGAATGAACTATTTCAATATGCTCTTTTCTGTTTTTTTTTTTGATACCGGCCTTTAATATCTATTTGGCGCTCATTTTATGATGGTTACCTTTTTATTTTGATCTCATTAATTAGGTATAAGAGTAATTTATTTATGAAAAGAAAACTTGTATATTATAATAATAAAGGTCTAGACAATTTTCATTTTGAAATGTAAATAGCTTAGAGGCATTCAGTTTTTTGTGAATTCTAGTTTAATAAAATACCCACACAATGTTTTATATGCAAATACAATCTCAAATTTTGTTGTGGGCGTTTAACTGATTCACATATCACACACAGATATTTACATTGCAAGCTAACTTGAAATGATACCACGCATACATCGTGTTATACATAGACTGGTCCCGCACTAGGGTCTCAGTAGTAAATATGGATAAGGAATTACGAGTACTCTGGTACAACAATTCTAAAATACGCAGGTCATCTACACATACCTGCGAACATTTCAAGATTGGCACGTCATCGCACGTCATGGCTTTAACTAAAGGCTAACTTATACAAAACCTTACAAGCTTTTGTATAAGTTCGGCATACAATCTTGGCCTAGCTCTTGGATTTCTTGAGTCATGGGTCAGGAACTTCAACCATACTACAGCAACCGAACTCAGAGAATAAATTAATTAACTATGCAACATAATTTATATCTGTAGTGTAACGTGATAACCATGGTGCGATGGGCGTGGCCGGATCATGCGTCACCATGCTTGCCGAGGCTTAAAGCGAGGAGCGGGCACGCCGCCTGCCACTTTTACTCGGACGGTCGGAGCGTGCGGACGTGCTAGGGAGCTAATTGCTTCTTTATTAAATTCATTTAATTCGATTTATTAATAATGACTAGAAGAGTTCTGTTTTATGTTTCACTTTGTATTTTTAATAAATTTTGATTCTGGTCGATTATATCAGAAGTGGGATTCCTACTTATTCCCATCGCTTTTGGTACACCTGACCTACATTAGAAAAGTGTTGCTAAAAAAAAAAAAGATCTGATTCTGAGTATTTCATTTTGTTCGGTGAATGTGTACAGCTTTTTAACGATGAAAGTTCTTCTCGTTTAAGTAGGCAAAAGCGTAAGTCTAGTAAAGACGCGCAGGATGCCACCCTTGCTAGATTCACTTGAGCTACTTTCTATTGCGCCACCGCCGTCCGAGTCTTTGACCCCACAGACACCGCAGCCCAATCTACCCGCGCTGACAAATAACGATGTGGCCGACAACACGCACGATGATGACTCCAAGGCGGGAGGGTTGTCTCTCAAGGTGACGGTCCTAATGGGGACACAACTGGCAGAATCGTGGAGACACTCACTTCGCTTGTTAAGGTCTCGTAATTACATTTACAATATCAATGTCTGGTGCGATGAAGTCGATAGGGCTAAAGAAACGAATGGTTGGGATTAATCACGTGTTCAAGACCGTTTGTCATCCATTTTTATATTCAGTTTACTCTTGGGTCGCTTGAGTTTTGTGAAATTCAAACCGTAAGTACGTTTTTGTTGTAAAAAACGGGCATTTGATCAATTTTTGCTTACAGAAACTCCGTTTTGAGGGTAAAAAGAAAAAGTTTGATGAAGTGAAAGTATTTATTTGAATCAACTCTTATTAAATCAAAAGGTTTGAAGTACGTTCTAGTGATGAACCGAGGCTTTCTTGAGCCGACATTACATCGACACGTAAGTCCGTCGTAGGTGTTAATCGAGAGGAGTATTGAACTTTCTCGTGGAATAAATCGCGTTCGATCCGTGGTTTTTGTAATTGAGTTGCAAGGTTCAGCAAAAGAGTTTTCGAGAGCCATAAATTTACTGCGTTGCCTTCGTGAAGAGATTTCACCTTGGCATTTGTAATTCGACAAAAAATAAGGCAATTCATCAAAGAAATCATCGCCCTCTAGAACCAGCTATAAAACTTTTGGCTAGGCGTGTTGAAGGTGGTAGTTGCCCATTGATTTATTTGACAAAGCGCACTTTTGTGAGCTATGTTCTGTGTACAAGATTAATTTAATTTTTATGTTTTGAGTCAGGTGTAGCCGAGCTCTAACGCACATGTACTAATCCACACACGCGCTCCCATGCGCTTAAGGACGCGCCTTGTTGGTGCGCGCGTCCTGTGTTCCTGTCCACACTCTTCCACGAGTGTGAGGACGCGCCTTGCTGGTGCGCGCGTCCTGTGTTCCTGTACACACTCTTCCACGAGTGTGAGGACGCGCCTTGTTGGTGCGCGCGTCCTGTGTTCCTGTCCACACTCTTCCACGAGTGTGAGGACGCGCCTTGTTGGTGCGCGCGTCCTGTGTTCCTGTCCACACTCTTCCACGAGTGTGAGGACGCGCCTTGTTGGTGCGCGCGTCCTGTGTTCCTGTCCACACTCTTCCACGAGTGTGAGGACGCGCCTTGCTGGTGCGCGCGTCCTGTGTTCTTGTCCACGCTCTTCCATGAGTGGAAGGACGCGCCTTGCTGGTGCGCGCGTCCTGTGTTCCTGTCCACACTCTTCCATGAGTGGAAGGACGCGCCTTGCTGGTGCGCGCGTCCTGTGTTCCTGTCCACACTCTTCCATGAGTGTGAGGATGCGCCTTGCTGGTGCGCGCGTTCTGTATTTCTGTCCACACTCTTCCATGAGTATGAGGACGCGCCTTGTTGGTGTGCGCGTCCTGTATATCTGTCCACACTCTTCTATGAGTGTGAGGACGTGCCTTGCTGGTCCGCGCGTCCTGTGTTCCTGTCCACACTCTTCCACGAGTGTGAGGACGCGCCTTGTTGGTGCGCGCGTCCTGTGTTCCTGTCCACACTCTTCCATGAGTGGAAGGACGCGCCTTGCTGGTGCGCGCGTCCTGTGTTCCTGTCCACACTCTTCCATGAGTGTGAGGATGCGCCTTGCTGGTGCGCGCGTTCTGTATTTCTGTCCACACTCTTCCATGAGTATGAGGACGCGCCTTGTTGGTGTGCGCGTCCTGTATATCTGTCCACACTCTTCCATGAGTGTGAGGATGCGCCTTGCTGGTGCGCGCGTTCTGTATTTCTGTCCACACTCTTCCATGCGCTTAAGGACGCGCCTTGCTGGTGCGCGCGTCCTGTGTTCCTGTACACACTCTTCCACGAGTGTGAGGACGCGCCTTGTTGGTGCGCGCGTCCTGTGTTCCTGTCCACACTCTTCCACGAGTGTGAGGACGCGCCTTGTTGGTGCGCGCGTCCTGTGTTCCTGTCCACACTCTTCCACGAGTGTGAGGACGCGCCTTGTTGGTGCGCGCGTCCTGTGTTCCTGTCCACACTCTTCCACGAGTGTGAGGACGCGCCTTGCTGGTGCGCGCGTCCTGTGTTCTTGTCCACACTCTTCCATGAGTGGAAGGACGCGCCTTGCTGGTGCGCGCGTCCTGTGTTCCTGTCCACACTCTTCCATGAGTGGAAGGACGCGCCTTGCTGGTGCGCGCGTCCTGTGTTCCTGTCCACACTCTTCCATGAGTGTGAGGATGCGCCTTGCTGGTGCGCGCGTTCTGTATTTCTGTCCACACTCTTCCATGAGTATGAGGACGCGCCTTGTTGGTGTGCGCGTCCTGTATATCTGTCCACACTCTTCTATGAGTGTGAGGACGTGCCTTGCTGGTCCGCGCGTCCTGTGTTCCTGTCCACACTCTTCCACGAGTGTGAGGACGCGCCTTGTTGGTGCGCGCGTCCTGTGTTCCTGTCCACACTCTTCCACGAGTGTGAGGACGCGCCTTGCTGGTGCGCGCGTCCTGTGTTCTTGTCCACACTCTTCCATGAGTGGAAGGACGCGCCTTGCTGGTGCGCGCGTCCTGTGTTCCTGTCCACACTCTTCCATGAGTGGAAGGACGCGCCTTGCTGGTGCGCGCGTCCTGTGTTCCTGTCCACACTCTTCCATGAGTGTGAGGATGCGCCTTGCTGGTGCGCGCGTTCTGTATTTCTGTCCACACTCTTCCATGAGTATGAGGACGCGCCTTGTTGGTGTGCGCGTCCTGTATATCTGTCCACACTCTTCTATGAGTGTGAGGACGTGCCTTGCTGGTCCGCGCGTCCTGAGTTGCTGTCCACACTCTTCCATGAGTGTGAGTACGCGCCTTGCTGGTGCGCGCGTCCTGTATATCTGTCCACGCGCCCCTGTACGCGCGATGACGTGCCTTGATGTTGTGCGCATCCTGTGCGTGCTGATCACGCGCCCTTCTGCGTCTTGAGTTTCTGCGCGTGAGGTCACTTGAGGAGCTTCTGCTCGAACTACTGAATCATGTGGGCCTCTGATGCCGGATGCATCACAATTGTTCGACTGGTTCTCTTTCTGTATATAACTACTTCGGGTTATCGATGGTTTGAAAGGTCTCTGCTCTGTTCATATTTCTACAACAAGCATTCTGCGTGCTTGGTTGTTTCGATGAGCTGTTTACCTAACATAGCGGATATGTGCTGGTGAAGCTCTTGTAAAACGTTTTGGACTTTGTATGGCGGGTGATGTAAAGCCGGAATCTATCATTTGTTATGCTTTGAGTTTTAGCTTCCTCTGGAGCTATATAGGCAGTTAGCTTAAAGTTATACGAGTAGTTTTATGTTGTTTTCCCAATAGAATCTTTGTTGTAGACGCTTGAGTGCACGCTTGCGTCTATGGCATAAGAGTCTGTTTCAGTTTCATAAAAACGATCAATTGCTGTAATAGTTGTTTTACATTGAGCGCGTTGTCATGTACTTGGCATGGAGATGTTTTCTCTATCACTATCACGTTGGTATCGAGTGTGATTCTCGACCACGGCAGGGCAGTTAACTCTTAAAGGGTTCTGTCATAGTATGGTATTGAGTGTGATTCTCTACCACGGTTAAGACGGTAATGAGTATAATTCTCTACCGCTTCACGTTGGCATCGAGTGTGATTCTCTGCCACGGAACACGTTGGTATCGAGTGTAATTCCCGACCACGGCAGGGCAGTTAACTCTTAAAGAGTTCTGTCATAGTATGGTATTGAGTGTGATTCTCTACCGCTTCACGTTGGCATCGAGTGTGATTCTCTGCCACGGAACACGTTGGCATCGAGTGTGATTCTCTACCACGGCAGGGCAGTTTACTCTTAATGGGTTCTGTCATAGTATGGTATTGAGTGTGATTTTCTACCACTTCACGTTGGCATCGAGTGTGATTCTCTGCCACGGAACACATTGGTATCGAGTGTGATTCTCTACCACGGCAGGGCAGTTTACTCTTAATGGGTTCTGTCATAGTATGGTATTGAGTGTGATTCTCTACCACTTCACGTTGGCATCGAGTGTGATTCTCTGCCACGGAACACGTTGGTATCGACAGTGATTCTCTACCACGGCAGGACAGTTAGCCTTTCAGGGGGCGCTGTCATGGTATACTAGTCACTACCAAAATTGTCTTTCCTGGCCAGGTTGTGTGTGTGTATTGGGGGCCCTCGAGATTGATATGTGTGAATGTTACAGAAGGTTGAGTGCAATATGAATAACGTTTGTTGACGAATGTATAATGCTTGAAAGTTATTTCTGAAATGAGTATGCTTTTTGAATTATTTTGAGAAATAATTTCTAAAATATAAATTTCTCTACTCCTTTCAGCTGATGAATCCATTACAGAAACAGCAGCTGAAGACGTGGCTGGCTCAAGTCGTGAGCATCCCAGAATTGCGGACGAGGTCGACCGCCCGTCAGGAGAGGCCGTGTAACGTGATAACCATGGTGCGATGGGCGTGGCCGGATCATGCGTCACCATGCTTGCCGAGGCTTAAAGCGAGGAGCGGGCACGCCGCCTGCCACTTTTACTCGGACGGTCGGAGCGTGCGGACGTGCTAGGGAGCTAATTGCTTCTTTATTAAATTCATTTAATTCGATTTATTAATAATGACTAGAAGAGTTCTGTTTTATGTTTCACTTTGTATTTTTAATAAATTTTGATTCTGGTCGATTATAGTAGTATATACAGATATAAATTATGTTGCAAGATTTACTAATACAGATCTTATACAAAACATTGAATACGGACTAAAACTACGAATAAACAACTGTTGGGCCATTCTTCAGCAAATACAAAGTAATACTTATTCAGGGACGAATTATCCCCAATTTAAAGTAACCAAAAGCGAATTAACTATTTAAACGCGGCCATATCTAAAACTCGTGGTGTACGGGCACAGGCGATAGAAGAACGGCTAGATCAATTAATACAAGCATCAGAGCTTAGAAATAGTAGAGCACCTAGTGAAGGAGCTCGTCCGGGAAGTACTACTATTTTTTAGGGTTCCGTACCTATTTCTGCCGCTAAGCAGTAATGCTCGTATTACTGTTTACCGGTCTTAATGGTATGGGTGTCGTAGAAACTACCGGCACATGAGACTTTTCACTAGTTATGTCTCACGTTAGACCAAGCGTTCAAAGGTTACGGTAAGCTGCCTAGAGCTAGACGCCAGAATTGCGACTACCAAAGCCACCAAGACGCCTCTAAGCGGTAAATGTCGCCTGGCAGCCTAGTGGTCTAGTATATCGTTCTAAATTAAACTATCCTACACTTTGTTAACTCTTTAGGATTGTTGTTTTTCATTCATAGTTTCATACACCTAGCTGTTTTAAATGTAGCTATGGTCGTCCAATGCTCGTTATTGTTGACGTAAACACCCTCTACCCTAAAGTATGTCACACTGAACTTGGTTTATTAATGATTTTTCATGTTTGAATGGAAGGCGGGTTATGCTTAATGGCAAGGGTCAAAATTTGTACACTTATCAAACTTCAGGGTAAATAAGAGAAGCGAGCTGTTTATATTTGCAGTATTTATAAAAGAGATAGCTGCTTATTTTGTGCTGTGGCCTAGCTGCCTCCCATTGACAGTTTCCGATTGTTAATTTTTTAGGTTCCGTACCTGAAAGGATAAAAATGGAACCCTTATAAGATAACTTCGTTGTCCATCTGTCTGTCTGTCAACATCGTTTTTCTCAGGAACGCGTAGATGTGTCAAGTTGAAATTAATATCAAATACGTAGGTCTGCGGTCCCTTTAAGTTTTAAAAAAATTAAGCCTCGATGTCAACGCAATAAAAAATACGGCCATTTATGCGAAATACTCGCAAATAAATCAAAACCTTGCCGGGGGGTACTTCCCGTTGACCTAGAACCATGAAATTTGCCAAGAAGTTAGGTCTCACAGCACAAGTAAAGTAAAAAGTCCGAATGCGTTAATTACTTATTTTATTTAATTTTTTTTGCGATAACAAATTTACATTTGCCTTTTGAGAATTGACCGTGATGGAGGACATTTTTACAACTACAAACTTAAGTTTGGTTGTCAATCCGACTTATCTTTTCGTTAGAGTAATGTTTGGTGCTTTACAAGCTTGTACGGAACCCTTGGTGCGGGAGTCAGACTCGAGTTGTCCGGTTTTTTAAACGAGATTATTCATTTACCGTATTAACTGCAATAAGTAAATACCGTAATAAGTCGGTGAAGGCACTGACTGTTTCGACTCGTACCGAGAGCCTTCATCAGACACACTCTCTCTGCATCTCACCGCGTCTAGTACTGAGTTTCGGGTTGTTTTTGTCGCAAATTTAGGAGAAGGAAGTGTTGGATTTAATGCTGGTTATTGATAGTATACTTAAAATTACATTTGTATAAAAACTCTTGACTCATTTATTTCAACGCCCCGTGGTGACGTAGCGATTAAATGTACTTTAGAAGGTCTTTTGACGTTTCAACTTTCGCTCTCTTTTACTGAAATTTTAAAGATGGCAAGAATTTTAGTCAGAATATTGTTTTTAAATCACAACTAAATTTTGTATGCGAAACTTAAATCTGACTTATTTGACAGCACTAAATTTGTTGCTGTCATTCTTTTATTACTGTTAGCGATTTTACTGAGACCGATAAATAAAATTAAGTTTAGTTTGTGTACAAGAGAATCAATGCATTACAATGAAAACCAGACAAACACGTAACAAACGAACAAAACGGTTTGGATTCGTGATTTTCTGGTTGTCTTTTAAAAAGCTCAGCCGAAGCGTAACTATTAAGCTAGACGTCAATATAAATAACTTTGAAGCTTTTATATTTTCTTATACACATTATAAGGTGCAGTATGGGTAAAGTCCCTAGTGCGGTAACTAAGGCATTAGCCATGGTGACCGCATAATGAGGTCGATCTATATATTGGATCTACATTCATAACGAAACTTACACTGGAAAAGGTGCTTTGGCCCTTGAGAATTGGGAACTTAGAATACTAAGGTGTTTTTTCTATACTAATATTATAACGAGGTAAAGTTTGTAAGTTTGTATGTAAGGGGTAATCTCCAAAAACTACTCATCCAATTTCAAAAAGAATTCCACCAATATTTAATATGGACGTTTAGAGTAGACATTAGACTATAATTCTCTCTTTAATGGCTTTTCGTGGAGACCAATTTCGCGACGTAAGTCGATAAATAAACGGTCGGGCGAATGCGCTTCTTTTTATCGGCTACTTTTTAGCCGGTTACAACGCGGGCGTTGCCGTGGGCAGTAGCTTTTAAATGAGAATAAAATAATACACTTAATTAACCCGTTTTCCAGTGTACACACGATTACCTAAGCCTACAAAGTATCGAAATTAGTCACCTCTGCGATACAGAGCTTATTCACACGGACGTTTGACGAGCGTCTACACTACCACACAACAGCAACAAAAAATGATCTTGTGAAAACTCGTCGTTGCATTCCCACAAGAAATCGCTTCAAGCGTCTATCGCCAGCATGTCGACGAAATCAAAGCGGTCTTTATAATCAGCATTGAATGAACTCTGTCGCTGGAAAAACGGTACAACTCAACTTCAGAGCGTCTATGCTGAGCTTAAAAAATGCCGAAACGGTGACCGTATCGACAAGATGTCCATGCAAAAATTGACGATCACCGTTTTGGCATGTTGCAAGTAAACATAGCATAGTCAGCTATAGCGATTCACGGTTGTTTTTAGAATAAAATTATTATCTGTTTGTAGAAGTCTGCGTCCACGTCTGCGATGCGTTTTATTTGCAGCTGTCAATGTGAATATATTAGAGTTACAAGATCTTAAAACTGTCGCTCAGTTTTACTGCTTGTCGTGTGTAGAAACCATCAACCTTGTATCGAGTGCCCTCGATACAGAGTATTTTTTAAATTTTAATAGACGTCGTATTTATGCACTATTATTATGAGAAAGTTGGATTTAAAAACGTCGAGTCTAGGTATCATTTATTCAAAGGGTTTTCATTTATTAAAACTTTTTACTCTACAAATTATCTTTCATAAAAGTCTATAAGCTTTTACAAAATAAGCGACATAGCTCGGCCACTTATTACTCGTAAATTTTTATATTTTTATATTTTGACCGTTCTCAAGCCATTAACTATTGCGTGTTAAGCGTGTATTTTGTACTTGCGTCACGAGATTTTAGTTTATAAGTACGTGGCATGAAAATTCAATAACTAAAATTGTAACAAAGCCCTTGGACGTCTTTGAGAAAGCAGTATTGAAATAAATAAGTATTATTGTTGTTGTATGGTTCAAAAGCATATTCTACTATCGTTGATCAATAAATAATATCAAATAAAAAATATTCCTCGGTTTCAAAGTTAGGTTTATCTCAGTTCAAAACACCTTTCCATCAACCAATCCTATCTTTTCATCTAATCTATCTAATGATCTATCTTATTAGTTTCTTTATTTTATAATTTATTTTTTATTTCATTTTTAAAACCTCAGCCAGACTTTACCCGCAGCGAACAACATCTAATGTTCTTTAATAAGTACTCAGCGTTTCTCAACAACAAAATAACTTTGATAAACAGCGATATTATTTAAAATGTTCATACTTAGCTAACCAAGCATGGTAATAAGATCAGAGCTTGCTAATTTAATTAATTAATAACCGAGTTCTGACTAATGAAAGCAGTTTTGAGTTTATTCAAGAAATCATTAATGTTTCTGAATAAAAGTGCGATGTTATTTTTTCACTTATCTGACGATTCATAGTGTAAAATGGGAATTTTCACGTGCGGTATATCGGTGAAGGCACGGACAAAGTTTTGACTCATTGCGAGACTCTTCATCAGGGTGAATGATCGCGGCGCTCTTGGTACGAGAGACCATCTCCTTCTGTTACGTAGAGACGTTTTGTCTTGCACTACGCGCTTTCTTGTCCAAAATGAATGATCAAATTTACGATAGATTTATATCTTAAGCTTACAAAAATAATATTTTAAAGGCAAACAGACTGTGTTTAGATAGTAGATTACTTTTTGTGAAAATCAAACATTCCAGACTACTATCCTCATGTTAGACTCCTCAGATTCTAGCTGGTTCCCACGATGTTTCCTTTGCAGATAAGAGCACATAAATTAATCGAGTAAAAAAAACGATTGATACCCGACCGGGTTGGAATCCATATCGATATCGGAAGTCAGGATATCATCCACAAGAACAATTACACTTCATTTTGGTATACATGAGTTACTTTAGATGGCATAGTAATAATTATGTTGTACAGCCCTGACCAACTGAGATAACATGAAACAAAAATGTGTTAAGACCAAAAAATTTACACGTTTTGACCTTTTGAATACAAACTTAATTGTTTTCTTTGTACATAACAAGCTGTTAAATACTCTGGGAATATCATCCCAGTGTTTTTTTCTTATCCCTCTGATAAAGATGTTCAAACTTTATCGGAGGGTTTTTCGTTCTTGTTTATATTTTTACACTTATTTTCAAAAACTAAATGTATGGAGTTCAAAATTTTTACTTTAATATATTTCACACATCACTGGGATTACATTGTCATCAGAATATTGAGCTGAATCCAAATCTGTTTCCGTATCGAGGGTGTTAACAAAATGAGGTCAACGCGTCTGGGTCATAAGGTTTAAATAAACTTCACAAACAAAGAAATACCACCCCTACTAATTTTGTTATAGGGTGCAGAATCTAGGGGCGGGATAGTCTATCTAGATTTTGATTTATTGCGTGTTTTGAACTGCATTGGTATGTTTATTAAGCTAATTTAGTTTATTTGAAGAAATTAGCATTTGTTTTTTTATTAAATGCGATATTATTAATGCAGTTCGACTAGACTAAAAGGACTCAAGATATAGTGGCATGTATTTCATGGTGGTTATTGGTCAAATACAGACCGTAATAAAGGCCCGTTTGCAATAAGCTAAGACCAAGACTTTGTTTTTTTTTTATTTAGGATACCCAACAGCAATTATATTAATTATCCAGTGTAATACATAACGGGTTTAAATATATGTGCACAAAGTAGGCGAACTAGTTAACTAAAAATAGAGGAAAAGTGAACTCAATATATTGTCGAGTTGGTAGAAATAAACTCCTACTTTTTAAAAAGCTATAATTATGTTCCTTTATTAATGAAGATAATTTTTTTTTTAAAGTAAAAAAACATTTATTCATACAACTATGTACAAGTAGGTATATACAAAAAATACAGATGAAACAGCTAGCTATCTAAAGACCGTTGCAAAGAAAAAATGAAGATAATTGTAACTACTGCGACATGCTTAAGTACTTTTCTAATTAAAGTGCAGATAGGCATTTATGAGGCTCCTATCAAGTTATTTTTTGCAAAATGTTAAAACCGTGTTTTCCATCGTCTAATTGTAGTAAAACGGAAATGGAAGAACCGTTTCGGAAATACAATTTAATGTTAATAAACACACAAACACATATATGTTGGCCTAGTGGGCGATACCTTGACTTCTGATCGTGGGTTCGAACACGGTCGTGCACCAATGGATTTTTCCATTCGAAAGATTTACGTGCACATTAACACGTGCTCAAAACGGTGAAGGAAAACATCGTGAGGAAACCGGCATGCCCTAGGACCAAAAATTCGAAGACATGTGACAACAGTTAGTGTTCCAATAAGCGGCGATAGACCTGCAACCTGTCACGTGGAATGCTAATTTGCAAAACGCGGGAATGTACCAACATTCCCAACTACCTCCTACTATCCTCAAAGATCTACTCACTGAGTATGTATCTGAGGATGTCCACCATGGAGAAGACAGTCGTGAGCGTGTTTGTTTTTTGTTTATATACATATTTGTATTGTGTAGTTGATTACTTAGTATGTATGTAATTATATTTATCTATTAGTTTGTATATCACATTGCACTCTCCTCTTGTATTTAATGATTACGTTTACCCCCAACCAATCTTACAATTAGTGTGGCTCTAAAAATTACTTTTAAATGCCACCGTTGTAATGATAACCAGTGTGGTGAGAGAACTAAGATGCGCTCATGAAAGTTCACAAAAACAAACATGCACACGACTGTATTCCTTGTATTGGATATCCCCAGATACATTATTCAGTACGCAGATCTGTGAGGAAACGAAATCAGGGGTAAATTTAAATAAAATATTTTTCACACATGTCCACGTTTTGCAAAGTATCTAGTTAGCATTAGGTAGACGTAAGGGGTTGCAAGCCTATCGGCGCTGTATTTGTATACTAATGGATGGAAAATACCTTGGAACTTTTTATTCAGGGTCACCTATATCGAGAATAGAATACTGGAAGTGTACCTTCCATTGGTAACTTTAACAACCTTTACCCTTTGATCACCACCGCCACCGCCCCTGCCACCGCCCCTGCCACCGCATCAGTTTGATCGGGCCTTTACAAAAACCAACCACTTTCTCAAGAAGTAAGAAAAATTGCATCAAAATAACCTGTCTTGAAGCAAATGCATCTTTCCCAAGAGAAAATGCACTTTGCCTGAGACTCATTTGACAAAATCTACGTTGGCATTAATATCAGTCGCTGGGTGTTAAATTTCGATTTTTCTTATCATTACCTACCACGCTAAAACCAACTCTACAGCCTCCTAATACAGCACTTATTGCTCAATCAAATATCTAAGCTTTGTACTAGCTAATATGAGTCGTGGAAAGCAAACAGTGTATTCTGAAAGCTCGCTTGTCATACGAAAATGTCTCCTACACTAATGACCAAAGACCCATTATTACGTGACGCAACTTAACAATTATAACATAATCGAATTCGGACATTTGTGTACGTCGCACACATTTGCACCTGGTTTCACTCGTAACTGGCATCTGTGAGCGAAAATCGATTCTACGGCGCCTCGATTAAGTCGAGAATACATTAGGATTAATGTTAATTTTACAACCTATTGACTCGCTGGATGTCGTGCATTCGCTTTTCTGATACACAATCTTGCCGGTGGAAAATCTTCCAAGTATGCAAAGCATTTTGAGCTGAATCACGAAAAAAATAGAGTCTGAAGTATGATGAATTGGGTTGAGTGTGTGTGCTGTTTCAGCGGCGGGTAGTAGCCAGGCCGAAGGCTGAAAGGGGTTCCGCGGGGGAGAGGGGGGAAGGGGCAGCTAAAGCCTTTCCAGGTCTTACTACGTTTAGTAGCACCGCGACCGCCGACTTGTGCGCACGGATGGCGCGCCCAGTAAGGAGCATGCGTTTTTCGATTTTTTTAAAACGTAATTACACTTCATCCCTCCTTATTTAACCTTTAAATTATTGTTGTTCCCTTAGATGTGAATGTGTGATGGGAAGTGATTAGTAAGCTGTGGATTACACAAATAGATGATATCATACGATTGGTATAATGTATGACCTACATGTATAGGTGATCGCTGGATACAGGTATTTTTTAAAGAAAAGGTGGAATGACGATGACGCTCTTAGCCACTTGTGTGGAAAAGGTTTGGGAAAGCGCGGTAAATCACGCATGGCTAAAATGGCGGGAATTCAGTGCGTAAGATACTTATTAATATTCAAGTTGAATTTTTAAATTATGTTGTAATCCCGTACGTAATCAAATAAATGGAAATTTGAAAATAAAATATTAATCAGCTCAATTCCCATTGTGAGGAGCGAGATTATGAGACTCTATGTTGCTAAAGCATAGGTTATTATTTATTAGACGATAACTTCCTACTTTCAGTTCAAGTTCCAGTTCCAATCATACGTTAATGATTAAAATACAGTTTATTAATGATATTTTAGTATAATATGAAAAAAAAAATGAGTATTTCTTTAATATTTCATGACTTGTGACTTCGTACGCTTTATCGGGCAAGGATCTTTCCTGGTACATAAAGCATAGAAATATGTTGGGGTTAATGATTTTCACGTTTGAATATTCTAGCTGCCGATATAAAACTTGGCGTGAATATCGATTTGAAAAATATCCGTTTCATATTTATAAAAAACGAAAACGATGGATAGTTGCAATAATCTTCTGTTTCAACTGTTTTTTTAAGATCATTCTGTATTAATAAATTGTATTCATCCCTATACAATAATGAAGTACAATATTTTAGTACTTACTAGTTCAAAACAGAACTTGCATAAATAATCGAGTATAAAAATCATCATATCATCAACATAACTTGTTAATATCCAATGCTGGAGTTTCTTTACCCTTCAAAGAGTGCCATTACGAACGATTTGGCTACCTCCATCCATAGACTCCTAAAAACTTCTAAGATGTCATCGGTTCATCATATGGGAGACCTTCTTACTCAGTCATCTAGTTGGGGGTTCCCATTCGAAATAAATAAATACCTTCCGAGCCCTATGGCCTGCCCATTGCCAACCCACTAAACAAACAAAAAAATATGTATCTAGAATTCTGTCTGAAAAATTATGATGCCTACGCAAACCCTTATATACTCGTGTTAATAAAACATACATAAATAAAGGTTTTATTATTATCGTGTTCGACATTTTACGACGCCATATTGTGACGTGGACCCTACTAATGTCAGATGTAGAGGGTCTACGAAATGTCTACGATCTCGTAGAAGTGCTACGAAATTGTAATGTTCTTTTTATAGTTATTAATGCCTACCTAATTGGTACGCTATGCCAACTTTTAGCTACATTAAGAATGTCAAACTGCATTGATTAATTGTAGAATTTCATTAGAATCAATCGAGCCATATAATTTTAGATTCGGCATCAGTTAAAATCAAACATTTTCATTATGAAACCAAGATACAGATTATTACTTTTGTTCTACGAATTTCAGAAAATTCGTCCATTTCCATTGAAGAAAATAGCGGCGATGGGCTTGCAATCTGTCTCGTGAAATGTCTCGTCTATGCAAGACGTGGATATGAGCCCAATACAGTGGTTGGATCTGCCTCTAGGTAAAATTTTCCCTAGTTTCCGGAAACCAGCAAAAATAACACACTCACAAATATTCTCCCTATTATTGACATTCTCAGATCCACACTCAGTACGCAAATCAACGAAAGCTGAGATCTCTCTTTTTGGACAGAATCATCCTCTTCCGGGTGAGTATAATGTTGTATATAAATAACAGGCTTCTCATGTACCTGTCAATTTCAATAACAGTCACGTCTCGGTCCAATGTCACATGTTCATCTCATTACGATAGTCTCATTTTCGTTATACTCTCGCGCTCGCGTGGAAAAACAAACATGTTTTGGGCACAATTATTTTGACAGATTTATGAAAAACGTCATGACACAAAACTCAGTGTGGAGAAAATCTTCGAGAAAATCAATTGCATTCATGAGTTTTCATAAAACTCCGATAATTTGACAAAGTCTGTACGGTTTTTTTTTATCGCGTTTACCCTTTTATACTTTTCCCGACATTTCAACTGTGTTTGAAAGCCGTGATCACGTATAACTTATAATAATGTTTACTGATCGCGAAAGTGAACACGATTTTACAAAATCTTGAAAACAAAATTTCGTATAAACTAAATAAAATTACAGTTTCATGTTATTTGGTGGAAATCACTTGTAAGTGAATTATCTATGAAATGCAGATAATGTTCGAAGTATTCGTAAATAAACGTTTATGCTTAATTAATTTTCTAAACAACATTTAAAATGTATTTATTTGTCTTCACTTAGTCTCGACATAAACCATTGTCTTGGGTGCTTATGAAACGTGTGCCTTAAATTTTCGGAAACCTATAGTTTATCCTCCACACTATGATTTATATAAATTACCCACCTACTGATATAACTTGATTTAATTACACCCAAATTTGACTCCTCGACGTCTTGATCGAGTGAAATAAATATATATAACACATGTACACCAGGAAAAGCCAGACTGATTAATCATTTAGCGTGATTGATTATAGAATTATTTTGGAGATAAGTTTCGCAATATTGCTAATGAGATCTCGGGAATAATACTCATTAATATTTGCTCGACTTCAAGCTAGCCTTATACTAGCAACATAAATCGAAAACGATCGTCTGGCCTCCGTCCGTTGAAAATCAATAATCTAGGTTTCACGGCTATTTCAGCGGTTTGTACGCGTCAGTATAAATAATATACAGCCTACTTCCGGCCGAGACATGTGAACCCTCTCGGACTATTTAATTTAATGTTTACAAAGTTTCATCTCGTGAGATTCTCCTAGTGTCTGATTACTTTCCCTTTGTTACTTGGCCTATTAATTACTTAAATAGCTTATTTTTTGTTCATTTAGACGATGTATTTTACTTTTGATACACTGCTTAAATAATGTTAATGACCTCTGCGACGCAGTGGGGGAAGGCCCGCCTGAGACTCAGAAGGTTGCGAGTTCGATTCCCGTTGCGGACAAATATTTGCATCTGCAAATATTTGTCTCGAATCTGGGTGTTTTCTATACTAAGTATGAATTTACAAAAAAAAATATATTAGTAAAGTAGTATATCAGTCATGTAGTTCCCATAACACAAACTCTGCTTACTTTGGGGCTAGATGATGTTGTGTGAAAATGTCTAGTATTTTTTTTTTATATTAAAACACTTCTGATCAGCGCTACCTACTTGAGTAATTATTTACGAGAGATACTTGTCGTTTGCTTACATGTAGTTGAAAACCAAACTAACAAATATTTGTTTGCTGGTAAAAAAAAAACATATCTCCAATCAGAAAAAATCTGAAACTTTCGAGACGCGGATCAAAAGTTTTGAAAACAGCAATTTTGCCAAATAAGAAATGTCTCTTTTGTCTTTATCCATACTTTAACTTTTCCAATAACTTATATAGATGAGATTTCGAAATGAATCGGAGACATTGATGTTGTCCTTCATCAAAGATATGAGTAATCGATATGAAATAAAATGACAATTCGTCACACTTGAATCGAATCTAGTTAATTTATAATGTGAACGACTTTTGGCAAAATAGAACTGAACTGTAAATATGTTTCTTTCTTTGTATTAACAAGATACTAGTTGAACATCGTAGTGCACCCCGACCTTGTTCATTAATAGCCCCTTTCATCATTAATTTTAATTTTCGAAAAACTCAAGAGAAAATTGCATCCACAAACTTTATCTTATGAAAACTTTCATTGAAAACTATTCCAGACAAAGGCACGAATCGATACCAGACTAGCTGGAAATATTATTGGCGTAAAAATGAATATGAATATAGTATGTTGCCTCGAATTCGGTTTTCAAACACTTGAAATTCGATTACCAAATACATTCAATAGAAAACATTCACGTAATTTATCTGTCTGCATTTCAATACGTGCAAGGCATCGCTTGCTGCTAAATGACAGCTGTAAACCAAATTTCGTAAACAAAAACCAGTTTTAATAAACATCAAAATCGAATCGTCATATTGTTGTTGAGTATTACCGATTTAGATGTTTATGAGATCGAGACTTTACTGACTGTTTTTTGAATCAAAATTTGGCTTCTGTTTGTGAAAATATGAGACATTGGTTTTCTTATAATAACCATATTTACAGTACGTACGTACACTAAGTTTAGGCAAAGAGATGGATTTTTATGATAAATGTCTTTAAACATTGGGTTTTGATAGGTATCTCCCAAGATTTTCCTCTGCCTTTGTTCCAGTGCTAAAGACCTTTTGCGCTGTTGCTAGCGCTTCTTGGGTCTAAAAATTAAATTTATCTTGAATACAAAGCTTACAAAACAGATTATTAATCCTAATTTCAGATAAAATTAAAACTTGACAGGGCCTAGAGCTCGGATATAGTTGAGCTAATTATTCAACTTTTGTTTGATATTACAAAAGAAAATATCTATACGATTAGACAGACGTTTATTAAGGGGACGGATTATTGAAATTTTAATGGTTCATAATTAAATAATCGTTGTGATACTGAACCTTCAGTGCTTGAATCAAAGAAGAGGGCAATGTGATAAATATTTTAATATGACAATCACGCCATTAAAATTCCATTATTATTGTTGACTTACAAAAATATGAAATTCCAAGTTTCGGTTAGTGTATTTTTAAACTTATATTACAACTTATAAACCTATTGTTTATACTCTACTTCCTATGAGTATGGGTCTGAGGATCTCCATCATAGGGATTACAGTCGTTAACGTGTTTTTATAATTAGCTTACCTCAGTATTTCCAGATACCAGCATAAAATTCCTTTTTCTACGCAATTTACCTAATAATTGCTGTTGTATCAGAAACAATAGATATATAAAATCTTCACAAAAGGAAAAATACTCGTAACAATTTCAATTAAAATGAATTATCATCCCAAAGTCGTCGCCAAGCGAGGGTAATAAAAAGAAACAAAAAAAAGGCACTCGGAGTAATATTAGAGAGCTCGCTAGTACATACGAACATAACTCATCTACACTATTATTATAAAGAGGTAAAATTGTAAGTTGGGATGTCGGAGATAATATCAATAATTATAATAATAAAAATAATAATGCTGCACATTTTACACACAGCATCATCTAGCCCCAAATTAAGCAGATCTTGTGTTATGGGAACTACATGACATGATATACTTCTTATATATATTTTTTTGTAAATACATACATAACATACATAGAAAACACCCAGACTCGAGACATATATTCGCAGATACAAACATTTGTCCCGCGGCGGGAATCGAACCCGCAACCTTCTGCGTCTCAGGCGGGCCTTCGACCACTGCGCCGCGGATGAATTGCTCATCCGTTTTCAAAAAATATTTCACCAATATTTATAATGGTCCTTCAGGGTTAAGCTGCAGCTGTATATACATGTTTTTTATCCCATTTAAATAAAATAACTTACCTTAAATAAATAACCTTGTAAGAAGGCTTATAAAAAAAGAACCTCTTAATCAATGACAAGAATCATATATTTTCATTGGGTTTTAAATTAGGCATAGCCTGTATATTGGCGATCATGTGTTTGTCTTCAAAAACTTATCAAAATATAAAATAATTACCGACTTTTGTTGTGTTAACCCAGTTTAGATATAATTTAGTATAGAGTAAGAGATCTGCTTTGTTGGAAAATGAGCAGTATTTTCTACGCCCTACTATTGTAAGATACTCCATGGCTAGCCGTTTTTTGGACACGTTAATGAAATTTCACGTAAATAGAAGAAGTTTCTAACAAAAGTAATATGCGTTGAGATTTCGAACAAAAGTTAAATAGCATATTAGGAATTCAATTTGTTTAATGCCCTCTTAACTTCGGCTATATCGGCGTCGAGACATAATTTACATAATTCTTGTAGTTCTTGAAACGGTTTTTTATCGTTTAGAAAATGCCTGTATCAAGCGGTATCGGTTTTAAAATGTATGTTATAAGACATCGAACCACTTCGAACGTTATCAAATAAATATAGGTATGCATGTGTGAGATGATTGTTTGAAAGTTTTCATTTGTATATAAAAGCTTCTTTAGGTTATGTTTTGTTTCGCCAGTATTTTGTTATATTTACATATAGATCCTTTTCAGAACAAAACAAATATTAATTACGAACGTAACAAAAATAAAGTTCCGTGAGATTCAATTAAAGTGAATTAAAACATATCACTAGTGAATAAGCCAAACTTTAAGAGGAGTGTCATGCGAATTTATATATCAGATGTACGAAACGGACAGTTGCGATGAAATATATCAAACAGAAAAGGACGAAAATAGGAGGAGACTGTTTCGAATGCAAAAACAAACTGGGCTAGTTTGTGACAAAGTTAAAACAGAATTAAGCTCGCTTGAAATAGCGTGCGGTCCATCACATCCGCCATTTTTGTCGCCACGTTCGCCGTTCTCGGCGCTGCGTTCGCCATTCGTGGCGTGTGTAGTGCGTCTATCAAAAGTTGCGTCCATGTTTCGTGAGTGCCGGCTGGTGGGATTATGGCCAGTGATCGCAGTGCTGATGCTGACGGTAGCGTGCGTGGGAGCCAGCGAGTTCCCCGAGAGAGAATGCTGCGATCCTGTTTACCAGCAGAATACGGTGACGACGGCGGCTGCACCCGTGACGCCGCCAGTACAGACCAGCATCAAGATAACCGGTGAGCTTAATTTCACTTTATAACTTTGTGATTGTGCTGTATTCACTTGAAGTCACATTCACTAACCCCGGGTTTCAACTACAACCGTTAATCGATAACCTCTCGATTTTTTTTAAAACTGTACAAACTTTGTAATATGTATTTTAAAAAAACTAAATGTTTTCCCATTACAACTGTAATTGGAATCTGGCTTAAAGGTAAGTATCATGGCTACCGTGGTAACCTCAATTTTTCTGTATTTTTTTCTGATAGCAAATTGAAATTTAAAATAATTGCGCATAATGTAAAATTTGTTTTGTTTGCTCGTTTGTTGGTTTTCGAATTTCGACCATGAACCGGCCGTCTTAGTGAATGTAGGAAGGCCCGATTGTATCTTAAAGGTTACGGGAAGAAGGTGGATAGAGCTGGCCCAAGATCGTTCGTCATGGATCACTTTGGTTTGGGAGGTCATTGTCCAGTTGTGGACTTCTATAGACTGTTGATTATAATGATTATTGGACTTTTACAGGTGAAGACTCTTTAACTATAGTTCCATATTTATAGAATTGTTATTATCATACCTATCTAAGGTTTGTATTAGATTGTATTTTTCAAACTTTCGCGATTAGATAACATAATTATTGTATAGATTATTTCAGCGGTATGTTTTTGGGGGCCAGGCACCACAACGGGGAGTCCGCAAATGTATGTTTACAGGCAGAGAGTGGACAGTTCCAAGTAGAACTAACAATACTGAAAAGAACTGGCACGCATGACCCAAATCTATGTTTATGCCTATAATCGAATCGACACGCGACGACCTCCAAATTTATTTTTATGATGCATTTTGGTAGCGACCGGTTTTATCAAGGTTATAGTGGAGAGGGATGACTATTCTACATTTTACTCACTCATATTCACCATGGAAAAGCAGCTTCAAGTTGGCAAAATATAGAACTTACAGTCGCTAGTCCAACTAGAAGTAATCGACATATTAAAACAATATTTTTATAATTGCCCTTGGCTCTTACACAAATATTATAATACTTTCTAATAGCTCTTGTTATTTGTGATCGGTTTCAAGAGATCTACAGCAACATATAAACCCAAATATAAGCTACCAAGCACTCATATATTTAGTGGAACTCCTCGCAATGCTACCAACATTGAGAGTTTTTTTATACCAACTTCATCTACCTTCTTCCCTCTGGAATTTCATAAAAACCTTTTGAAATGTACCTCTTCATACCAAAACAAATATAAGCTACAAATTTCAGTACTCCAGGACTTACGTTGTAAACGTGGGTTAACTTTACAGTCAGTCAGTCGGGGAGACATATTTGTGAGATTTTACACATTGATTTAGAATATTATATTTTCAACTATAAATTAAATAGACGTTGACTTTTTATCTGATATAACATTGTAACAGGTGATATATATTATATTCATTTCCTTAAATTTTACTTTTTAAATTTATTGTATAGGTTTATTCCGCTATTTTTTTACTATCTATATTAATTACATTTGCACGATTATAGAACACAATTGCTCTTATCTAAATTATTCTAAGACCTTATTGTACATAATTATGTTCTGGCAAATAGTTGTATTATATTATATTTCTAGTCGTTATATTGACGCAATTCACTAACACGTATTTACTAACAAATAGATTTTTATCTTGAGCTTGTTTGCATTTAAAATATCTGTTTGGTTGTAAGGAGGTGGCGTTGTTACGCGCGTTGTTATTATAAGCTACGCCCAAATACATAATTTTAAAAGCATCTCAGGCGAATATTTTTAATGGTAGATATACATATGTCTAGTCTAGCATCCGCCTAACAGTATAGATTGGACAAAGCTGTAGCTGTGTACATAAAGCAGTATAGCTGTGGTTTTGTTGTGATATGAAATGAATGAAAAAATATTTATTCAGCTTGACATAATAAAATAAACAATGTACGAGTATATGATGTTAGGACTGTTTACAAAAACAACAAATATTAGTAAGAATAGCTTTCTTATAAGTAAAACTGATACAGAATTTCCCCACGAACCTTGCTAGGTAATTAAACTACGACATACGTTAGATTGATTAATCATTAAACACTCAGATAGTTTTTCATAGAAGTTTAAACAATTAATATAGAATTTAATTATTGTGGTTTGATATAATTTTAGAATATTATTACGATTAATTATTATGATTAATTTGATCAACGTAACTTCAGCAGGATTATAGTAAACTATGTGTAAGTCGTTATAATATCCTTAAATAGTACCTACTTATATCATTACTTGATAAATAAATAATGCTGGATATTTTCACACATCATTTAGCCCCTAAAGTAAGCAGAGCTTGTGTTATGGTAACTACATAACTGATATATTACATATACACATTTTTTTTTTGTAAATGCATACTTATTATAGACAGAAAACAACAAGACCCGAGACAAATATTTGCAAATGCAAACATTTTCCCGCGACGGGAATCGAACCCGCAACTTTCTTCGTCTCAGGCGGGCCTTCGCCCACTGCGTCACAGAAGACGTATAATTTTGTAAATACTTATTACATAAATTTTTATTTGTCAAGAATTATTAACTAGGTACCTTCTATTATATTTATAATTGTATTACATTTTTATTTATATTTATAACATGGAGGTAAACTTCACCAAAACTAAGAGACTGCCTAAAAACCTTCACCTCTGTCCCTTCAATTTATATTATCGTCAAATCAGATTGAGTGAAAGGAAAGTTCTCCGTCCTTGCTCATACATTACTTATCGACCAAACTTTCAGCACTCCGGCTGAGTTTTATACAACTCCTAATGATAACGGTCGAGGCTTCTTTGATAACAGAGAGCCTATGCTGAGTTACAAATACGTTTTGACATCTAAATAATCAGATATTTTATAGTATGCCTTTTTATTGAGTTTTTGTTTAATTACGTTTTTAAATTTGTTTATTGTCATTTAGTAGAAGATTGTTTACATTGAACTATTTTACAACCTTAGAGATTGCATTGTTTACATCGTCGAAATCGGTTTGTCGTCGCTTTAATTTAAATAAAAGTGACGTGTCATCTGCAAACAATACAACCTTAAGATTGTCCCTCACAAGATGGGGTAGATCATGAATATATACTAAGAATAAAAATGGTCCAAGATTTGATCCCTGCGGTACACTCATAGTAACCAAAGACCCAGGAGAACGTTGTATATTCACGTCAACTCATTGTACTCTGTCACTTAAATAGGAAGTGGGAAAATCTAGAGCAACGCCCCTAATACCATAATGGTGTAGTTTCCTGATCAGTGTGTCATGGTCTACGCAATGAAATTCCTTGGACAAATCACAACAAACGCCTAAAGAGAGAAAAATAAAAATAATCTGGTAGAGATAAATTAGCGATTAAACCACCGTAATAAGTACGAGTGTGATTGTACAACAATGTTAAAGTTTGTACCAATATTTATTTAAGCTGAAAAATTTGGTGTGTAATAAAGTATTTTCTATCTTGTATGTATCTATCAGTGGTTGAGCGACCCTTAGTAAATCCGAATTGTTTAAACTGCAGTTAATTATTTAATTTGAAATGTCTATGCAATTGATATATTTTTTTTAATTTCACTAATTGTAGGATGTATATAATAATACTGGAAATGTTCATACATCATTTAGCCTTATGGGCCTATATAGGTCTAAAATTACCAAAGTCAGAACAAGTACCCGATTTGAAAAGTTATTTTACTGTGTTTAATTAAATAAGGGAACACCACAGTCAATACACTCGTTAAATATTAAAGCTAGTTCGGGCGCAATTATACCAATTATACGAAAGTACGAAGACTACGAAGTAAGTATAAATAAGTTGATTAATTAGTTTCGAATCGGATGATATATCCGGCTGTGTTTTGTAACACAGCCGGAACCAAGTACGAGTGAAATAATGAAAATATATTATTTTTATTAAGTATAAAAATACTTGAATAGAAGACCTCGCTCTTACTTAATAGTGTGTTATTGTGTATGTGTGTGTACGATATGTGTTTTTAG
Organism: Perizoma affinitatum; assembly: GCA_961405105.1. Classification (NCBI taxonomy): domain Eukaryota; kingdom Metazoa; phylum Arthropoda; class Insecta; order Lepidoptera; family Geometridae; genus Perizoma; species Perizoma affinitatum. Next base: position 3,166,162 of record OY560184.1, read on the forward strand.
TATAATTATAATAACTTATTTTGATATTGTTACTTATAGAGTATTTCTAATCATAATATTGGTAAGCGGTTACCGTAACCTATGGATGCTTGCAATCCCGGAGGATTCCATCGCGCGTTACCAACCTGAGACATAACGGATTAAAAGGTAAATGAGGTACCTGTAACTTGACCAGCACCCCATACCCTTCAAACCGGAACGCAGCAATGCGAGCATTTCTGCTTGGCGGCAGTTAAAAAATATATATAAAAGTAGTATATCAATCATGTAGTTCCCATAACACAAGCTCTGCTTACCATATAGGCTCTTATGGCTAAATGATGCTGTGTGAAAATGTCCAGTATTATTATTATTATTGAAACATTACACTTATCGACCTAACCTTTGCCGCAAAGCGTGAATAATATACAATTTCTTAATAATAACGACACCGGAAAGTTTTCTTGATATGAGTTCTTATCAGTTCCTACCTACTCCATTATTATTGGAGGTGTTTTGTTTCTTGAACTTTCAAGGCTTTTCGACTGAAGTTCGAACTAAATTCTACAAGGTCCTTAATAATTGAGCGTGTATAGGAAAAGTACATTTTCTTGATGATTTTGTTTTGTCATTTATAGGTTTTGTTTTGTCTTTAGCTGAATTTTGATGATAATAAAAACATCGGAGTCATTGAAAACTTTACAGCTGGAAAACGGTTAAGATAAAAACATCGTGACGAGACCGATGTTCTTGAAACAAATATTAGAAGGCATGTGTCATTGAGTATTCCAATACATGGGATTGTAACCTGTCACGTGGAATGGTAAATACTAGTATACAAATCGTAGGCATGTGCCCAATATTTGAGTTTGCCTTTGATTATCCCCGACTTGATTTCCTCACAGATCTGCGTACCGAGTATGGGTTCGAGGATGGGGAGTACAGTCGTGAGCGTGTTTTGTTAGGGGTTAAAAACTACCAATAAGAAACCAAATCTAATAAAAAACCAAATCTTTCATCCGACAATTTTATTCAGCTATAAAATACCAGGACAGTCCAAAAACTTTCCCGACATCCTAATTTATTTAACACAATCTAATTATAGCGTCTGTCTGTCTGTCATACGATATAGCCGAGTTTAAAATATCGCATATCGTGATACTCTCCCTTCAAATTGGGGCTTTTGTTGAAACTACTCATTTAAAACGGCAGTTAGGGTCCAGGCATCCTGAAGCGGTGGCGATCAAAGGTTGTTAAATGGTTGTAAAAAATTCGCATAAATGTTCTAATCTTTTCTAAAGACTTGGTAAAACTGACGCGGTGGCTATGAAGGTGGCGGTGAAAATGGTTATGAAAGTTCGCGTGAATGTATTTTTCGCCACCGCGACCGCCTATGCCACCGCTAATGCGTCAATTTGCCCGTGGCTTTATTTAAATTTGTAATTATTCTATCTAATGTCTGGCTCAACAAGTTTGGTTATTGCTTTAAGTTTTATTTGAATTAACTTGCCTTAAGATTTGTAGTTTAGTGCAATTTTAATTCTATTTATTTTAACGAGACGTCTGACTTTGTGTTTTCTGAATTACAATAACTATCACTTTTGTATCAAGTTTTTGAGAATTACTTTGTAAATTAAGACCATTATTTTTCAAAACATGAGATAATAGAGGTGTGATCTCGTATTCTTAGACATTTCTCGAAATATTCACCAACTCGACTCAGGACGTTTTAGAGGACCCTTAAAAAACTATGAGTCAACACGCGTCGATAGTTTCAGGGAATTTATAACAAGCCTGCAAACCTTATCTGAGTCTCCAGACCCACAGGTAAGTGTGAATAGGTATCTTCTAGATCTTCATACTTCATCGTCGGCCATATCAGCACTTATAATGAGGTGAGATTATGGCCAAATGATCCTGAAAAATATCTAAAAAATTATTCTGTGAAACGACTTTAGTTAGGTATAGGACCTAGGCCTAGCCCAGCTGATTACATCAACTCTAAACTAACATGCTTACTTCTATAGAGTTTCAAACACATATGTTTTATTAAACAATGTTTTTATTTTCTATTGTTGAAAAGGCCTTAAGAATTCACAAGAAATCAAACATAAACAAAAAGTTTATGTAATTAATGGCTTATAACAAGTTTTGGTTGCTAGCAAAGTTATCGCTTTTAAGCGATAAGACCGCACATTTCACTTTCGTAAGAATACGATTTTGTTTATTTTTTCGTTTGTTTATGGTGTACAATAAAGTATTTTAATTTTTATTCATCATTATCAACAGCCTGTAGGAGTTTAGCAGGGAATATAGGCTTCTCCCAAAGAGTGCCACGGCGAACGGTCTTGGGCTAACTCTATCTACCGACATCCCGCAACCTTTATGACGTCATCAGTCAATGGGATGGCAGGCATTTCCTACTGTTCCGTTCGTGTTTACCATTCGATAACCTTCCACCAGTTTTTTGTGGACAAATGTTTGTATGTTATGCAAATATTTGTCTCGGGTTTGGGTATTTCCTATGTTTAATATGTATGTGCTTACAAAAAAATGTATATAAGTATTATATCAGTCATGTAGTTCCCATAGCACAAGCTATGCTTACTTTGGGACTAATGATGCTGTGTGAAAAATGACCAGCATTATTTATTATTATTTTATTATTTATATGTATTTGACGGTTATCTTTCATGGGAAATCCAGTCGTGAGCGTTTTTGTTTTCGTTTTGTTTGTTAATACAAAAATGATTCTTATCGAAAGAGTCACAGCCCCCCAGGTATTAATAAATAAAACTACGCAATACATTATTGCTTTATTTAACCATATAATGTTTTACTTTCGTATCTCGGGTCAGATAGATTACGAGGCGATTGTAGTCCTATAATTAAGTATGCCACAAGAGTGGTGGCAGCGCATTTTTCTGTGTATTTTTTAATGACCTGTGAGCGGTGTTGGCCTAGTGAGCGGTCGACTTCCGATCCGGAGATCGTGGTTTTTAACCTGACCGTGCATTTATGGATGTTTCCATTAAAAAAATGTATGTGTGAAGTTATGTACTATCGGTTTGTGTTCCAATAAAGCGGAGATGAGCTAGCAACCTGTCAATGATAACTGCTATGCAAAGCGTGGACATGTGCCAAATAAATTGGCTCTGACTACTCCCTACTTTGTATCGTCAAGGATCTGCGTACTATTGAGTATAATCATCATGGGGATTACAGTCGTGAGCGTGTTTGTTTTGTTTTTGTATACCATGTGACATTCAGTGCCATAGCTTCAGGGAACTAGATCAGTCTGCAACAAATAAAAAATAAACCTTGAATGAAAAGGAAGAAGAAAGTTTACTAAAAAAAAATTCGTGATATTTCGACAAAGAAAGTACCAAAATGCTCCCTAAATTATTTAGATACAAATCAGCCAAATATAAAGCCAAAACAGGCTGCAAACACGATCTACTTAATAATTTATGCCAAAATATAATAACAGTTTACCTTATCCTACAAGAACGTGATCTTAAAATAAAAAATAGAATCTGCGTTAAGAACTGAAACTCCCATACTGGATCTACGTTACACGTGACTCCCTCGCAGCTTGTTATTTTATAATCGCCCATGAGTCGTGATAGAACGTTGAGTAACGTTTCGGTATTCAGTTGTTTGTTTTTACAGATTCTTTTGAAAAAAAAATATTTTTCATCGTCACCTAAACTTTTTCTTAAACTTAACAGACGAGATACGAGTTGAAATCAAAGTCACTCTGGGATCTTTAAAAGATGTTAAGTTCACACAGTCAAAACTTACAAATCTGCACTTAACCAAGAGATTAACTTCAACAACACTCGAAGGTTTTTATTGGATCTAATAGTTATTATTACAGTTAAAATGGTTTAATATAGAATTTGTGCATTTCTGCAAAATATATTATTGTATACTTAGGAGTTTCACATCTTGTAGTATTATCTATTATTTAATGCATGAACATTGAAGAACGTCTAGACGATATGAAGCTGCTTATGTAAATTCAAGATAACATGAACTTACCCTTCATGTAAGTGCTGGGATGAAGAATCAAAGAATATTATATGCATTTTTATTGTGATTGCGGGTTTAAGTAAAGTTTTGGTTTAGTAAGGGCCATCTTAGACTAGTGGGAGGTACCCCGACTTGCGATCCGAAGGTTGTGGTTTCGAACTCGGTCGTGCAAAAAATAACTTTTCCGCTTTAAAAAATGATGTGCACATTAACACGTGCTCAAAACGATGAAGGAAAACATCTTGACTGTCATCCCCATAATGGACATCGCCAGATGTATATCGAGTACGTAAATCCGTGAGGTTACCAAGTAGGGAGTGGTCAGAGTCACGTCCAAACATGATACCTAGTGGGCAAATACCTACCATTGGACACTAGTAAGCAGTCGTGACAGTTTGTAAGCTCATTGCCACTTGAAAAATAATCGATGGCACATGCTTTCGAGCTTTTTTAGGTCGTGCCGGTTTCCTAACAATGTTTTCCTACACCGTTTTGAGTATGTGTTAATGCAAAACCGGATTCAACCTACGACTACGACCACTAGGGCAAGAGTATGATGAAAAACCCAACAGATACATAGATAGTCCTGACCCCACACTAGGATTCCCTGTGGCGTGGGTATCAGGAACTACGAGTTTCCCAGACATGGAACAAATAACTGCAGAATATGCAAACATTTGTCCCGAAGTGGGAATCCAATCCGCACCTCTTGTGTCGTAGCTGGCAACACACCCGCCGCTGGACCGATTTGAATGAAATTTGGAACGAGTATAGTTCGTACAACAATACGGCGCTGATAAATCAGTGAGCAGAGGCTAGTAATATTATAATTGCGAAAAGTTTGGATGTTTAGATGTTCGGATGTGTATTGCTTATAATATCTGAACGGCTTGACCGATTTGAATGAAATTTGGAACAAGTGTAGTTCGTGATCCTGTCTAAAACATAGGCATAAAACATAGGATCCTGTCTAAAACATACCCGAATAAAAATAATAAAAATTATTTTTATTCGGGTACCACGCGGGCGAAGTCGTGTGCAGAGGCTAGTGACATATAAAATAATCTAGGCTCTCTAGCCCAAGGGGATACAAACAATATTGAAGTAGGCATGAATACAAAACAAATCGAGGTCTATTTGAATAATAGACCTCGAATATAATTATATCAAAATAGAATTGAATCAAAAACATTATGTTTACTTTTTGTCTCAATCATAGAAACAATGTGTTATTTATAAAGAAAAGTCACAAAAATGTGATTTTTTTATAAACCGAAAACTTGCATGTGTCTCCAAATTCGATTTGTCACGTGGAATTATATCTACGAGTGTAAGAAAAACATATGGATCTTCTATAGAATTTAAATGTTTCAGAATATTAACAATAATATCTACCTACCTGGCATTACCAGTCTCATAATACTTGACACTTCAAGTAGGTAGTGTCATTTAAAAAATGCGTTGGTTGAACCATGCTGTGTTTGAGCCAGGAAGTTGCCTCATTAAGTTTTTCTCTTTTAGTTGTCATCGAAAATAATAAGCGACAATTTATTTACCGTACATATGGGAAAACCAACAGAGAATGAAAAGAAAAGTTACACTTTTAGTTCTTACTTTGTATTATTGAGTTTTTCTTCACTTGCTCCAAACTGAAGGAAACATCGGAATACACAGACTACCATTTTGCTACTGAATCCTAAATAAAACGTAGCCGAAACACATTACATACACAGTTAGTTCTGCCCCGTCATACTGTATGACAAAATTCAGGGGAAAAGTATTATTGTGCGAGTCACACTGCTAGACTGCCAGTTCATATATCCGATCCAGAGACGGGCGGAGACGTAGGTTGACAAGGTGAATCCCTTTACTTTTACTTTAGTGGAGTGTCCTAAAATGTCAATTGCTCTTTATAGATTTGGTTACAAATGTGTAATAAATGGTAGTAAATGACTTCTTATATTTTTTTTGTAATAATATTGGAAACTTTTTTTATTATAATGGAAACTATGTGCCATCCTTTGACCTATAACGATAAATATATAAATCATTTTAAAATTTAAATTACGATTAAATACCATTGTTTTCGTCGACTTAAAACAATGGTATTGGACAATGGACTTGTTGTTTTAGGAACTAATATTAAATACGCCTTTTGCATATTTTTTTAAATACAAGTTTTTAAGATAAATATTCGTGCAAAGAGATAGTCTATCTAAATACAAAATAGGTTTCATCCACGGTCTCTGCACGGTTCCATGAACAAAGCAACGGTAGTTTGTTATTCTAGGCAAGCGCGAGGGTGTTATGTGAAAATATATTTCCAAAGCTTTCAGCATGTTCAGATAAACACATAATATCCCTGTTAGTAATTAACTATTACGACAGACAAATGAGTTCACACCTAGTTTGATTGGCATCACATTATATCTGAATGAAGGATCATAAATAAAATTGCTAGATATTTTTCACACATCATCATCTAGCCCTAAAGTCTAAAAATAACTGATATACTACTTTATATATTTTTTTTGTAAATACATACCTATTGTAGATAGAAATAAGCAAACAGAGTTTGTTGCCTGATTCTTCTAGGCTTGATCGCGAACATGGAATAGGCGGAAAACCATTAAAAAAAAAAACACGTCTTATTATAACTGACGTTTTAAATGATCCTTGTGATTTTAACGAACCTATTAACTTAACATGACAGACAGGGAAATAAACATAAATAAAAATAAAACTTGGCAAAACCTTGTTTATAAAAGAGGGTTTAAGTTTTGTAATCGGGAATAACGACAACGCCTTCGTTACAGATAAGAAGGTTGGAATCTTTCCAAATGGATATGTTACAATATAAAAAAGTCACGTGGTTTAAACATGAGGTTATATACAAGCCCTGACTTTAATGTAATTGTCACTCTATGTAAAAATGCACTCATAACTATATAGTAAAAACACGGTTTTTGACGGATTTGAGGTTGACGGATACTCGACATAGATATGTCGAGTAAATTACTGCAAATCTTTCGAGTAAATCTTTAGCTTTTCCTCTCTAGCCTCTTATCAATTGCTCATAAATCCTGCTTCATGAGCATGTCTGAGTTTGGGCATGACACGGGGTCCCATTCTTGCATAATTGTGAAGTAAAAAAAAGTATAAATGAATTGAGAACTTCCTTTCTTAAAATTGGGTATAAAAATCAGCTTGAAATACTGTAGGGAATTTATGATCCAGCTAAAACTTTGTGCAAAACAAGTGTTTGTTTAAACATTTTTGAATAAACAAATGAAGGACATAAATTACAAAAAAACACATTATTATTATTATCGTGACTTTGCTTTGGACAGTATAATAAAGTTCTGAGTCCAATTTCATACTCTGTACATATTTATAAAACGAGATAATGATTAATAAACTAAATTAACGATAGCGGCCTCGTAAGATCTACGTGATCTTAACAGGCCAATTGCGCGGTCGCTTTGATTACACTGATTAAGCTGCCTAGCTTTGATACCTTCCACCAACAGCAATTGAAGTTATTAGAAATCTATTCCCAAAACCTTATTGATCTTTCCACTTAACATAATCTAATAATCGAGATTGGAAATCAGAGTACAATTGGGTCAGAAAATAAGATCATTTCTAATGCGTGATAATTAAGTTAGGTATTTGTTAGGTAGTTGTTTGTTTGATTATACTGAGTAAATAAGCTAAGGTAAAGCATTCTGGAATATTGAAGTTGTAAATATAATATATAGCATGAGTCATGGCACATAGTGGAACTAAAATGAAATGTAATTTTATTGTGATTTACAAACATCATAGTACAACATCATAAATCAATCATGCACAATCAATCATTATTATCATTGAATGAATGAATGCATGAATAAGTGAATGAACGATTGAATGAATGAAAATACTTTATTGTACACAATAAAATTACAGAAATGTCAAAAACTTTACATAACTAAAAGTATAATTGGCGGTCTTATCATTATTATATTATATTCCTTGATTTGGTACACAATCTATTTACCAATGTAACGAGACTCTCATGTGGACGAGAGAGAGATATATTTTCCAAAGTCTTTTGGTTTTATGGTACGTTTTTTCTTCCATTCGCTAACCTGAAAAAAAAAATCGTTATTGTACAGAATGGAATGTCATCTATTCTTGGTTAAAACCAATAGGTTTTTATTGATTGTAATCACTAGGATCCCACCCTGTAATTCACCCTTCGTTTATATATAGTGGATATGGTGCCTTAGGGCTGTGTGCTTACCAGCTTGCAAAGGCATATGTCATCGTTTAGTGTTCCAATAAGCGGTTATTATCAGGGATCGGTGTGTAATACCAGTCTTGAGCGTGTTTGTTTACTGTTTCGTGTACAAAAACCCACAGGCCCTTTCCTTACATTGACCTTTAGTTCTGCTACATAAATTATATCATGAAGTTTACCATAATCATAGTAATATATACTATAATTTAATATCAAATCACAAACATATGGGTTGCCGGATTATGTTAACCAAGGAACGTGGGTGTTAAATTCACGTAATGTTACTCAGTTAAGGCAATCGTATGGAGGAATGGAGGAATATTAATTTATGTTATTAATGAGTTATATTAATTTGTATTATTGTTTGAACTTGAGTAAGGCAAGTCACTTGCCTAAAGCAACAAATCCTAAGTGGTGGTTATACACTTGCTTTTGCCCACGGCTTCGCTCGCGAAGACTGTGTTTTAATCTAGGTCACAAACTTTTCCATTTTCCCATCCAATTTCTTTATTTTTTATTATACACACAGATAATCCCGCCGCGGGACAAATGTTTGTATGATCAGCAAATATTTGTATCGGGTCTGTGTGTTTTCTATGTATAATATGTATGTATTTAAAAAAAAAGAATATAAGTAGTTTATCTGTCGCTTTTCCTCTCTAGCCTCTTATCAATTGCTCATAAATCCTGCTTCATGAGCATGTCTGAGTTTGGGCATGACACGGGGTCCCATTCTTGCATAATTGTGAAGTAAAAAAAAGTATAAATGAATTGAGAACTTCCTTTCTTAAAATTGGGTATAAAAATCAGCTTGAAATACTGTAGGGAATTTATGATCCAGCTAAAACTTTGTGCAAAACAAGTGTTTGTTTAAACATTTTTGAATAAACAAATGAAGGACATAAATTACAAAAAAACACATTATTATTATTATCGTGACTTTGCTTTGGACAGTATAATAAAGTTCTGAGTCCAATTTCATACTCTGTACATATTTATAAAACGAGATAATGATTAATAAACTAAATTAACGATAGCGGCCTCGTAAGATCTACGTGATCTTAACAGGCCAATTGCGCGGTCGCTTTGATTACACTGATTAAGCTGCCTAGCTTTGATACCTTCCACCAACAGCAATTGAAGTTATTAGAAATCTATTCCCAAAACCTTATTGATCTTTCCACTTAACATAATCTAATAATCGAGATTGGAAATCAGAGTACAATTGGGTCAGAAAATAAGATCATTTCTAATGCGTGATAATTAAGTTAGGTATTTGTTAGGTAGTTGTTTGTTTGATTATACTGAGTAAATAAGCTAAGGTAAAGCATTCTGGAATATTGAAGTTGTAAATATAATATATAGCATGAGTCATGGCACATAGTGGAACTAAAATGAAATGTAATTTTATTGTGATTTACAAACATCATAGTACAACATCATAAATCAATCATGCACAATCAATCATTATTATCATTGAATGAATGAATGCATGAATAAGTGAATGAACGATTGAATGAATGAAAATACTTTATTGTACACAATAAAATTACAGAAATGTCAAAAACTTTACATAACTAAAAGTATAATTGGCGGTCTTATCATTATTATATTATATTCCTTGATTTGGTACACAATCTATTTACCAATGTAACGAGACTCTCATGTGGACGAGAGAGAGATATATTTTCCAAAGTCTTTTGGTTTTATGGTACGTTTTTTCTTCCATTCGCTAACCTGAAAAAAAAAATCGTTATTGTACAGAATGGAATGTCATCTATTCTTGGTTAAAACCAATAGGTTTTTATTGATTGTAATCACTAGGATCCCACCCTGTAATTCACCCTTCGTTTATATATAGTGGATATGGTGCCTTAGGGCTGTGTGCTTACCAGCTTGCAAAGGCATATGTCATCGTTTAGTGTTCCAATAAGCGGTTATTATCAGGGATCGGTGTGTAATACCAGTCTTGAGCGTGTTTGTTTACTGTTTCGTGTACAAAAACCCACAGGCCCTTTCCTTACATTGACCTTTAGTTCTGCTACATAAATTATATCATGAAGTTTACCATAATCATAGTAATATATACTATAATTTAATATCAAATCACAAACATATGGGTTGCCGGATTATGTTAACCAAGGAACGTGGGTGTTAAATTCACGTAATGTTACTCAGTTAAGGCAATCGTATGGAGGAATGGAGGAATATTAATTTATGTTATTAATGAGTTATATTAATTTGTATTATTGTTTGAACTTGAGTAAGGCAAGTCACTTGCCTAAAGCAACAAATCCTAAGTGGTGGTTATACACTTGCTTTTGCCCACGGCTTCGCTCGCGAAGACTGTGTTTTAATCTAGGTCACAAACTTTTCCATTTTCCCATCCAATTTCTTTATTTTTTATTATACACACAGATAATCCCGCCGCGGGACAAATGTTTGTATGATCAGCAAATATTTGTATCGGGTCTGTGTGTTTTCTATGTATAATATGTATGTATTTAAAAAAAAAGAATATAAGTAGTTTATCTGTCGTATAGTTCCCATAATACAAGCTCTGCTTAGTTTAGGGCTAGATGATGCGCTGTGAAAAATGATCAGCATTATTATTATTATTATTATTATTAATACAGATAAAACTTTTACACATTGAACATGTACAAAGGAAATTTCATCAAGGTCGTAACGAAGATTATTGTCAAAAAACATGAATACCTTGGCATTTATAATATTAGTAGGATACCTTATTGGAAAATAACTTCTTGCCTAGTAGGTAAATATGTTATAGCAAAAAATTGGTTCTTAAAAAACAAAAAAAAATGTAATTTATACATTTCTAATCAGCATCCTCTCTTGGTCCATAACTGTTCTAACTCAGTTTGGTAAAACTTTCTTTACGTTCGAACTTCTTATAAACAAAAGCAAAAAAAACTTTCGAAATCTATATAGTGACAACCTCTGTGGCGCTGTAGGCGAAAGCCCACCTGAGACGCAGAAGGGTGCGGGTTCGATGTTCGTGAACAAATGTTTGTATGATCTGCAAATATTTGTCACGAGTCTAGGTGTTTTCTATGCATAATATGTATGAATTTACAAAAAAAAGTATATAATTAGTATATAGAAAGAAATCATATTTTAACAATTCATTTCAAGCTTAGTCTAATTACTTAAATTGACCAACACCATAATATATCAGTCATGTAGTTCCCATAATACAATTCTGCTTAGTTTGGGACTAGATGATGCAGTGTGAAAACAATGTCTAGCATTAATTATTTATTATTTATTAGTGAATTTGATCATTCATATTGTAAAACGGGTATTTTCACCGATAGTAGGTACGCGATAAGTTCCCAGAGAATATAAAATATAGTAGGTACCAGAATGTAGCATTATATTATCGTATAAATTCCAAACGTTGAATTTGCTAATTACATAATATGAAATATTAATAAATCGGTCATGGTTATCGGTTTGTTTTTGCAATTTGAATATAAATGGAGGTGATCACGGCTATTTAGGCCCAGCAATGCACCACAACTTGTCAATCAAACAACTAGGTTAAATTCTTATGATTTTACAGTATTTTCACACGAACATCAGTGATAGGACAGCGACCACTGAATTCCCGATCAAACTAACGCAATTGCAGTGGCGGTGGCGATGACGATCATTACATTACAACCACTTGACAATCATACCCATTTGATCGCCACCGCCCCTACGTCGTTTTAAATGGGTAGTTTCAACAAAAGGTCCAATTTTGAAGGGAGAATATCACGACATGCGATATTTTAAACTCGGCTGTATGATATAATAGACAGACAGACGGTATAATTAGATTATGTTAAATAATTTAGGAAGGCGGGAAAGTTTTGGACTGTCCTAGTTTTTTTATAGCTGAATAAATTGTAGCTACTTACCTCATCAGCACTGCAACCATCCCATAGTTATATACTTAATTAATTAAGTAATAAATAAATGATTTATCTATCTATATAATAAAACTGTCGGTGAAGACCATGGTTTCACAGACACGAACCAAACATGCGGTCAGTTCTAGCGTCTGCTTTTTTCATACAAACTCATGCCCAACAACAGTTTCATCGCTGTTGTTGGTGAGAAGACACTTTCTGGCCTTACTATTACTCCATATTCCGAGTGTCGAAGAGTGTGCACATCAGCCGCGTCACTGAGTTGCGGATAGGTTTGCCCCTGACAGGACACAAAAAAAAACGTGGTCACATCTATAAGGCTGTTTGGTGTTTATATATTTACTACAAATCTCTCAGAGGTCCCTACTGAGTACGTAAACAGATCTGTGAGGATACCAAGTAGACAGTAGTCACGACTGGACAAGCTAAGTCGATTTCCCTTAAACTCGACGCACCCAGTTCGACAATGCGTACAATACCCTATCTACACAAAAGTCAGGGGCAAATAACAGAACGGCCTCGGGGCACGCGACGCCGATGCGACAGACATGCTATCTGAGGCTTCGGATGCTTTGACGGCTCAAGAGATAACTTTCACAATGGACGTAGCCTTTCATAAACTTTTTCGGTCCGGATGCACTATCGATTGGAATTATATGAAAGAGCGGTGTTGTGATGTACGGATAGGTGTATTTTGATTAAGGTAAGTGGGGTTTTATTGACTTATTAATGGTTTATTTATAATTAAATTTACAATCAGCGTCATTATTGCAAACTTTGAAAGCAAAAGTAAAATGATGGTAAATGATAAATATATGATAAAAGTTTTGAGTAAAGATTTGTGTTCAAATACACAAATATTTATGGGATTTTGAAAATACGCCTTGACCCTATCTAATTAGCAATCTAAAGTTACCTATTTTGTTGTCAAACTTGAATAAAAAAACCGGACAAATCGGACAAGTGCGAGTCTCACTCGCGCACCGAGATTTCCGTCGAAGCTTGCTTTTCATCAAACATTTCACATAAAAAATATAAGTCAGATTAAAAGATAAACTTAACTTTGTAGTTAAAAAATGTTATCTAACAGTAAACGCAAAAAAATTTGATTATCAAAAGGATAATGGTTTTCAGATTTTTTCCTTTACTTCTGCTGTACTCTTGGTTCTTGGCAAACTTTATGATTCTAGGTCAATGGTAACTAGGTACCCTAAAGGTTTTGATTTACTTGCGAGTGTCAAAATATAAAGCATTAAAGGGCCGTATTTTTTATTGCGTTGACTTAGAAGCTTAATTTACAGCTCCAAGGGACCGCATAAGTATTTGATATCAATTTCAACTTGATACCTCCACGCGTGCCTGAGAAAAACGGCCTTGACAGAAAGACAGGGCAACGAAGTGAGTGATCCATTCCATTTTATTCTTTTGAGGTACGGAACCCTAACAAATCATCTATAAACTCAAATTGTTAACCTATTTTTGTCGCTGACTGTAGGTATATTGTGTACGAAATACCCTTCAGTGCGCTGCTTTGATCTGTATCTCATAGAGGTTTTGAACTATGTAGGTACTTTAGATATATATTTGAGAGAAGAAGGTAACTTTAAGAGATAGTCAATTATTTTCCGTACATTAATGCTTTTCTTGAAATTCTCAACTTTAGAAACCTTATAAAATATTAATGAAACAGTCTGGTGTGACCCTTCCTACTGGACATTGACAGCGACCTAACTTAATAATTCATGTACGGAACCACTCAGCCTTATCTTCAGAGGTCTCATAATTGCAAGTTTCTTTTCTTGAAAGTTATATTAATCGATTTGCTGTGAACCTTTTTTACTTAGACTTATTTTGCAAGAAACGGTTTTAGTATTTGGAAGCTTGTGATTTTTTTATTTGTCTTTAGGGCAAGGGATCTACAATGCCTCTGTTGTTTTAGAAATCAATAAGAGTGGGAAAATAATTTAAAAAAAACTCTCAACAAGTTTAAAATATAACTAAGTAAGCTTATATGACTGTTCAGTTCATCTGTTTTACGTGATTCTAGGGTCTGAAATAGGTTTAAAAACAAAATATTATACGAGTAACATTTAAAATACATTACTTAAATAGTTAATTACTTAAACATTGTATGCCTATTGTACTTTGTATGTTGATTAATTCCTGTTTTTTTTTTTTTTTTTTCTTTGGTGTGCAATAACGAGTTTTATCTATCTATCTTTCCAATAACGGTATCTGGTGCACCGAAGCTGCACTAAAAGTAGAAAACAGTAGGTTCAAAGATGCCCGGTTTTATTAAAAAAAATAACTACCACTTGACCTTATGGATATTGTATACTGTCAACTACAGTATACTGTATGTGGTTTGTCTTTGTTGTTTAGAGGTTACATTTGACATGAAAGCGTAAAAAAAGTTTGATACTCTTTGATTAAAATTAAACCTAACTTCAAAACAAATTGAGGACCACCACCAACTCTATACAAATATAAATGAGGAAATAAATCAGCCGCGTAGAAAAGTGGCAGGCAATTGCGTTCCCCTGTCCAAGTCAGGTTCGGATGCCACCAATTTAGGTTGACCCATCTCAAATATCCCCGTTGCCTTTCTCTTAACTCAACTTGAGCATAAGGAAGGGGGCAGGTTAGGTCGAGTTACAGTGGTAGTATATTTGTGGCCTATCTCAGAGTACAGAGTTGAGATGCCTTGACGTTTCAGTGATCCACTCTTTTATTCGGTATTTGGGCTTGTCATTTTTCATTGTCGGTTTAAACCACAGATATATAACTACGCTTTAGTAAAACTAATTTTAGTAACTAACGCACGTATACGTAATTTCGGAGTCACTTATAATTGCACACGAAGAGGCAACGCTAGAATGCATTGCGCGCCACTAAGGGCATTAAAAAAATACTATATTTCAATAGATCGTATGTACAAAGAATAATCTACTATGAGAACGTTTAAATACTTTTTTTTATATGCATTTTTAATAGTACATTTTCACAAAGCATTATCCAAATCAAGCAGAACTTAATATGGAAACTACATGACTGATATACTAGTTTTTTGTACATATTATACATAGAAAACACCCAGACCCGAGACAAATATTGACATATATTAATAATATATATATATATATATAAATGTGACACATTGATTAGTATTATAGTAAGTATAATTTACTTGTTTTATCTGTATGGAAGATATAGTCAGGGCCTACAAAAGAACCCTTTTCGACCAAATAATAAAATATTACGAGATGGTAATTACATCTCTATGTAGATACCGAGAATGATTGAGTGTCCAATATAAGGGAAAGGGTGGCCTCTTGAATTATTCGTTAGACGTTCAATGCTTATAATATATAGATATCTTAGTTTATAGTTTTGGGTTTGGGCAGTGTTTCCAGGAAAAAGGAAAATAATGCAAATTTAGGTAAAAAAATAATGAAACAATATACTATAAAGTTAAGGTATGCTTATTAAAGTTTTGATCTATAAATTACTATTACTACTATATTATTATTTTTATTATAGCAATATTCACCTATACACAAATATAGGCAGACTTATAGTTAACAAATAGCCTGCAAAAAGATGTTATGCTTAGAGTTCATTTTTATAAATTTCTTTCCTCGAAGTGAAGTGAGGCATTTAAACGTATCAATGATTTTGAAGACATACAAAACGATTACCGTTTCTTCAACTAGTTCTGCGCCCCTTTGGCTTGTGGCGTTAAAATCAAGTAGCTGTGACGCAAGAGATGCGGGTCGATTCCCGCTAAGGGACAAATGTTTGCATGTTCTTTAGATATTTGTTCCGGGTCTGGGTTGTAGTACGTTGGTATTCGTAGTTCCTGATACCCTCGACACAGGTAATTCTAGTGTGAGGTCAGATCTACATGTCTGTTGGGTGTTTATTATCTATCAAGTGGACATCACGGGTAAAAAGAAAAAAATGTGTTTTTTTCTTTCTTAATTATAAAATACCTAGATCTATTTACAAGTACTTGCTCGTTTTCTTGCAATCTAGTTAAAGTAAGGCACTCGGTACAATTATACCGGCACGTGGTGATTACCACGTGCCATCCACGGTCAAATTGGTCACGTATTTTGTCAGAAGAAAACTCTGGCTTGGCCTCTTTTATTTGGGAATGCTCTACAATCTAGATAAGTAGGTAAACGACCCATCAACTATTTCGTTTGTTAGTATGACACCTGGCCAATCTGATGGCTGGTATAGTAAAGTCGATAGAGTTATGGCCGAATTTAGTTCGACCGAACAGCAAATGCTTTGACGACATCGTTACGGTCGCAAAAAACACCAGAGACGTACAAAAGACTGGTAGACTATGAGATGAGATAGCAAGATATCTGACACCATAAACAGCTAAGGTTTTGGTTGCCGGAGATCCCTGAGATAATCAAGATGAAAGATGAAAGAGGTAACGCGTGAGTGATACCTCTGGTATTGCAAGCGTCGATCGGCTACGATAACTACCGCTTAACACCAGGTGGTCCATAATTTTATTTGACTCTTAATGAAAAATACCGAAAACATCAGATCTTCACATTCATTACGGAATTTTAGAACGTCGTAGAATCAAAAGATTTTAGAATATAATTACGACTATACCACGTACTTTACTATTCTCCTGCTGACGTTTCGTTGACCGTTTAGAGGTCCTTCCTCATGAGCACCGTCCGCGACCACGCTCGACGGTCGTGAGACGGGAATAGTAAAGCACGTGGTATAGTCGTAATAATATTTAAAATGATACCAAACCACGATAATTTTTATTCCATGAATCAAAAGATGTTACTAATTATATGTTTAATAAATGACTTCTTTTTCGGGAAAGTTTCAATTAAAACATTCTATGACCTAAACCAGGATTAATTAGATAACTAGAGTTACAAAAGGAATCAGAGAAATGTATTATATTTCAATGTATTCCGACCAAGATAATAATATGAAACCTAACCAGATATTAAAGGAAAGATAATTGAACCAAAATTTCTTAAGCTCTTGGTCCAAAGACGCACTTTTTTTCCTTGACAGTTGTGTTGAATCTATCGTGTACTTAGGTGGTGGTCAGTAAGATAGCTAAGGGTTCGGGAAAATTGCTATAAAATCTATCGGGGGATAACAGTATAACGAATTCTTCAAGGGTTATTAGATTTACTGAACTTGTCTCTATCCTGTAGTGTGTACAATCAAATAAAAGTGTGGTTGTCGAAGATGTAGGTCGAAGTTAACAATAGTTTATAGTGGATAAAGTGTAACAGTAACTATAATTTTATTCAAGCTCTATGCAATGGTACTACGGTAATTAATCATTAAGGTTCTAATGTCCGGTATTAACATTATAAGTCAAGCTTAGTACTACGTGTTATGACTCTTTCTTTCATTGAAATCTTCGACGTGTTAATTTTATTTATTTTATTGTATTCGGAAAACAAACATTATTTATAAAAAACAAAAAACAAACAAACACGCTCACAACTGTCTTCCCCATGGTGGACATCCTCAGATACATACTCAGTGAGTCGATCTTTGAGGATACCAAGTAGGGGGTAGTCAGAGGCACGTCCAAACATTACATTTGGTACATGCCCGCGTTTTGCATGTAGTAAGCATTCCACGTGACAGGTTGCAAGCCCATCGCCGCATTATTTATAAATAATTAATAAATAAAATAAATAATGCTAGACAGTTTCACACAGCATCATCTAGTCCCAAACTAAGCAGAGCTTGTATTATGGGAACTACAAGACTGATATACTACTTATATACATTTTTTTTTGTAAATACATAGGTACATATTATACATAAAACACCCAGACCCTAGTCAAATATTTATAGCTCATACAAACATTTGTCCCGTGGCGGGATTCAAACCCGCAACCTACTGCATCTCAGGCGGACCTGCGCCCACTGCACCATTTTACCATTAAGATGGTTTCACATATAAGAAACGAAATAAGCTTATTTGTCTGAGTTAGCTATGTAAGATAAGTAAGTTCTAATAACTTAGATAAGTAGAAAAATGTAGGTACAATTTTTGGAATATAAAAAGATTTGTGAAAAAGTGATTAGTCACTTATATAATTAGTATTACTTGCAGATGAAGTGAATAGTTTAATTGTTATTTATTATTAAAAACAATAACCTGACGACCGCCTGAGACGCAGAAGGTTGCGGGTTCTATTCCTGGCCTATATATGTTTGTATATGCAAATATTTGACTCGGATATGGGTGTTTTCTATGTATAATAATTATGTATTTACAAAAAAAGTCATGTAGTTCCCATAACACAAAGCTTAGTTTGCAGCTAGATGATGCTGTGTAAAAATAGCATTATTTATTTATTTAAAATTTGTCATTTCTAAATGTGAATTTTGTAACTATCCAATCTATATTATCGCTTTTTAAACATTGACGTTTAATGTAAGACCCAAGTTGATGTATTTTTGAGCATGCATAACACCACAACCGAAACGTCGGGGAAATAATAAAAAAGGCGATAAATGCCCGTATAGCACGTTCCGAGCGGCACAGTTTTATCTGTACATTCCATTACTGCGTTACGGGTCATTTTAAACCTTGTACTATACAAGAGATTGTGGCGGCACGAGGCATATTAAACCCCACTTCCCGTAAGAGACAAAAATCCTCTTTTTGGGGCCAAAAAAGACGTAGTGGACGACTTTTGGTCGTGATTATTATTAACATTGAAATAATCTAACTAAATCTGCCGCCGCCCGTGGTTAGATTAATTAGTTTAGTTTCTATAGATAAAATAAAATGTGGGCTCTAAAATATCCCGTATCGCACTGAAGAATAGCAGGTTTACATATTATTTAGTGATGGGAAAAAAAATATCGATTTTATTTAATTGTATTCCTTTTATTGGTGTTTTTCATTAAAACATGGTAGGCAATAATGTTTTTTGCAACCGGTGCACACTGTAAGAATTTTTTTAACTTTCTTGTCAGCTTCCCGACTGCATAAAAAGGTGCGGAGTTTTTCATAACACCCTACACATCTCCTCTTCTTCAAGTTCTCAAGTTCACCACACGGTTTTTCATCTTTCTCCTCAATCAACTTCTTTCTGCAACGCTTCGACATAACTAATCGATCGGTAAGTGACACCGTCGCGTGCGCAGCCTTGAATGCGTTGCACAACACTTTTTTTTTTTTTTTTTATAAAGCTGGACATTTTTCACACAGCATCATCTAGCCCCAAAGTAAGCAGAGCTTGTGTTATGGGAACTACATGACTGATATACTAATTATATACTTTTTTTTTTGTAAATACATACATATTATACATAGAAAACACCCAGATCCCGAGACAAATATTTGCAAGTACAAACATTTGTCCCGCGCGGGAATCGAACCCGCAACCTTCTGCGTCTCAGGCGGGCCTTCGCCCACTGCGCCACAGAGGTCGTCACTAACACTAACCGCATGAAGCTAGCGTAAGGAGCGGTATAGGTGCGCGGGGGTACGAGGTGTTCGCAACCTCGATCCGCACTGTGTTACTAAATTATTTGTTCAGTGCGGCACGAGGTCTAACAAACCCGGCATTAAGGTTGATGTACCATAGAACTAGGAATCAATAGCACATCACAAACTTATAGTTATCTCTCTCCTACACTGAACCAAATGGAAGTTATGCCTCTCGCACGACAGAGAAGTTCAAGTTTTTTCTTACCGCTACAAAGACGAGACACGGACAGGGTGTTTTAAGCCCTGTTTCGCACTGATCGTGATAGAAAGAATTATTATGGTCAATAATCGTGTAAGTTTGAAAATACTAACTCTAAGAACTATCTCGGTAAATTTAGTTTTTCAGCAGATATCCCTCGAATTCTGTATCGTAGTAAAACTTCGACCATAGTTCTTTCCATATGTATGACCTTTAGCGTATGTACGAGGTCAATTAGTTAGCGTTAGAAGTCTTAGTGTCATGTGGCAATACTCATTGATTGTAGACTTTCTTGTTGAGTTGTCTTGTCTTGTTGGGTTAGTCAGCCTTTACGGTCATGAGTTTGTTTTAAAAACTTTTACAAATTTCAAGCTAACAGCTAAAAGTTGACCTCAACTTACTTATATAATTTTATAAAAACACGCGTTTTTACGAGAACATCATAAAATGTAACGGCTTAATTTTATCCCAAAAATTATATTTTTTTAATAATTTTCTTTTCAATCTGATTTTACTCACATGATGTTGAACATATTTTTTTAATAAGGTTATATAAATATCATTTGATATTTAAAAAAAATATGAAAAATATCATTCTTAGGATCAGAAAACATCAGAAAAAAATTCAGTGATCTTTTCAAAGATACCCGAAACAAGCATTAAGGAAACTAAGGAAGCATCGGAAATTCAAACCATTGACGGTCTACGCCGTAGATAGAACCTCTACAAAATGCCTACGTTCGTAGAACTTGCAACCATACAATCATCTCTAGATAGACCGATATAATTCACCTGATAGGATTTCGTGGAAAGCACTTGACCACTTCATTTATAATGCTATCCTTGCTGCCCTTGAAATAAGGCCGAATTTCACTTACACGTGCATTTGAGCATTGGCCTATGCATGCTATATTCGCATTAAGTGCAATGACGTCATGGTTCTATATAAAAATTGCTAAATTAAGAATCCTATTCCAATAGAAGTTTATGGTGGAATAGAAAGGCTGTATTCAGGATACAGCAAGGAATAAAACAAGATAAATATATTACATTTTCGAAACAAAGTTCAGAAAGCCTAATAAAATTTACTCGTTCGTAACTGGTTGCGATGTATTATAGAATAAAGATTTATCAACAATATTTTAACCATTCTGTCGCCATGCCAACTGAGTTTCACAAACAGTTGCGAATAAGATGTTTTTACACTCGGTCGAAAACAGTTCCGGGAAAAAGTGTTTTATCTTACTAATTATAGTAACCTACAAAAAAAATTTGGTTGCATTAGAAGAATATAGGTAATTTCTATAAAAGTAATATGTTTGGATAAATTTGACTCCTACAAATCAGACGACGCAGTATAAGATGGCCCCTCCATGTATGTATCCTAAACATTGCAAGAAGTCGGTGGATGGAGGAGGCTCAAGGCCGCTGTGAACTTTACAGGGTGGATAACGATGATGATGATGTATGTGAACTAAAATAAATAACAGTCCGATTTACTTTAATGAAGTGTAAAATCTTAGAATAAGACATTCTCAGAATTGGACGATTAGCGACCGCTTATTCCAATTACAAACAAAACAAAAGAAGAACTAATCTTGCTCTAGGATTCACCTTAACACTACATTTCTTATTTCTTTCTTTTATTTTGAACCCCTTTCTAGTAAGCCTAATTACGTACCTGGTAGACCCACTGGCGCCAACCAAGGTTATCGATCATGTGGCGTAATTACCTACTTGTCCTTAGCGGTTTTACGTTGTTTGCGAGTCCCCATTACGGTTAGGGTTGGTGGACATGGGATTAAAGGGTCACACAGATAAAGATAAATCCAAGCTGTGTTGTGTGTACTGGCTGATTGGTATACAACTTGGTTAAATAATTTATTATTAAAAAAAAAATTAAACATACAGTTTATACCAAAATATACTTACAAAAAAATACAAAAAAAAACCATCAATTCGAAATGTTTGTGTAGTAGTTGTCAGAGTGAATTTATTGATCGCCACCTCGACGCCACCTTTACAGTTTGACTTGGCCTGTCCTCCAAACATATATACAGGCTCCTTAAAACGCTTTTCAGAATTTGACATTCGCGAGGAAAGCTTCCGGTACGGCGAGCTATTCGACAAAGGTTTTGGGCGTCAATAATTTTAAAAAAACTAGTCTCTGTTGACAGCCCTAGTTATGGCGAAATTCATTTGCCTTGAAAGGGCCACCTGATTTAGTACCGAAAGTACTCTCAAAAACGTGACTTATATTTGTTCCAGGGCATATCGGTTTCCTCACGATGTTTTCCTACACACTCTAAAAGGAAAATCCTTTCTTAGTGCACATGAAAAAGAATCTACCCTCTAAATTTCAGATCTCTTGGTATTACGTTGATTGTCAGTCCGTCAGTCATTGAGACACGCAACGATTTTATACGAATAAAATAAATTGATAAAGTAATAGTCTGTATATTAGAAACAATTCTACTTCAGATGACCTCGGTGCCATGGTGGGCAAATAGTTACGATGCAAGAGATGCGAGCTCGATTTCCGCTGCACTATAAATATTTGCATGTTCTTCAGATATTTCTTCCGGATCTAGGCGTTGTGGTGCCGAGATACACATCAAAGAGTGCCATGACCATGACGAGCGACCTAATAGCCTATAGTAGAACAATTTTTTTGGATCGTACAGGGTATTTGTTACATACTGTATTTTATTAGTTGTGGACATTCTTGTTTCCACATTTTTAGTATGAAACTGGAATAAAAACAAAACCTTACATAGATACCTACCGGTTTTGAGCAATGTTTTATTTATTTTTGTCAAATAAAACTGTAAAAATCGTGCGCAAAATCGACACGCGCTGTGAGAAACTCCGATATGTGGTTTTATCGAAAAATTGTTTGTTTTGTTTTTTTTTGGAAAGCCTTTGTATGTGTAATAAAAGGAAAAATAACCGAGTGCTATGTTCAATCTAAAAGCTTTATCTAGGCAATATGTTTTATTAAAAAGTCCATTTTGACGAACAAAATGTTGAATTTGATGCATCGAAATAGACTTTATGATTGTTTAAATATTTCGATGATTTAGACGTTTTGATTTATGGATGTGTGTTTCTAATAATCTTCGTGACGGCTGGATACATAGATAGATAGATATAGCTCATTAGTTTAATGTACATGTCCACAAAAATTATCTTTATAATGAACTAGATTCTGCTCACGGCTTCACAGATAAAAATTAGCCTTTGTGTTATTCTAATGTATAAACTATATTACTGTAAAGTTTCATCAATATCCGTTCTGTAGTTTTTGCGTGAAAGAGTGACAAACATCATCCATCCCCACAAACTTTCGCGTTTATAATAGTAGGATTATAACATAATTTTTTTTCTACAGTCACAAACTAAAACAACCGAAATTGCTGTAGAAAAACAAACAAACATACTCCCACACGATGGACAACCCCATAACGGACAACCTCAGTTACACAGTCACATATCTTTGAGCACACTTATTAAGGGGTAGTCAGAGGCACGCCAAAACACAACATTTGCAAGTAATTATTAATGTTTTATTAAAGCTTGTTTTCGACTTAAGCCCCTTAATATAAACCATTAAAGGAACGTGACGCGACGCAGAGAAAATGTTCCACTCACAGCTTTACCTACTTCATAATGTACATACTTATAACAAAAGGTACTTCGTTAATGGAGGA
Source organism: Perizoma affinitatum (assembly GCA_961405105.1). Classification (NCBI taxonomy): domain Eukaryota; kingdom Metazoa; phylum Arthropoda; class Insecta; order Lepidoptera; family Geometridae; genus Perizoma; species Perizoma affinitatum. Next base: position 3,189,827 of record OY560184.1, read on the forward strand.
TTACGTTTTGTGGCTCAACTTTAGTCTTTAAAACTACGTTAGGATTTAACTACTCGGGTTTATTGTTGCCGGGTTTGTACAATATCCAACAAACAATGTACAATCCATTAAAGGTAAAACAAATATTTGCAGATAATACAAACATTTGTCCAGCGGCGGGAACTTTCTCTCAGGCAGGCCACTGCGCCACAGAGTTCGTTCGTATCAGAGAATTAATAGAAAATAGGTTTTAAGAGCGTTCATCAGACACAATCTGGTTACCATGCAATTAAATTATATAAAATAGCTTAAACTTAATAAGGACAAAAATTTAAATTTACTTTAAAAAATAAATCGTTTGCGTTTTTACGCCAACCATGATTTTGTCACGTTGAATTAGTCCTTTTGGACTAAATCAACGTGACTACACCCAATCGATACCTAATACCATTCCAATTAAAACTATTAATTTATATTTGACGAACAGGGTTCACAAACTGTATTTTAACCTTTTGGCCATTATAATCTCATATATCTACAGCATATTCTCCACAGTCATATTTACCTATGTCTGCTTTAGCTTAGTTGAGATCGGACATCTTGAATTCCTAAACTTATGTTCTGTAGACAATACATAAATCGAAGTATGTTTTCTGGGGAATACCCAAACTGAATACAAAACTGTGTAACTGTTATCGGGACGATAACAGGACTGTTGACATCTTATTTAAAGTTTTAATGGTCGTTAAGGTTGCACAATTTCGGCTACATAGATAAAACTTAATGTTTCTGATGTTTAAATTCACAGATTTCGATTTTTATTGGAATATTTAATTGATTCATACAATTATGTACAAGTAGTTATATACAAAAAATACAGAGGAAAAAAGCTAGCTATCTAAAGACCGTTCCAACTGATCCCGATCACTACCAGACAGAAGCATTCCCAAAATACTGGCCGCATTGCCAGTATATTGGGAAAGCTTCCGTCTCGTCTCTGTCGAGACTTCTATATTGGCGCTTCAATAAATAAAATATCCTAGTTCGTATTATAATCATTGTCATTTTGTAATCCTTGACGAATTATCTTTGGCCTCATGATTTTAACCGTTCAGCGACTTCCCGAAACCTTAAAGATGTCATTGTTGCATCAATTAAGAGCCTCATTAAGATGCCATCAGTCAGTCAGTCCTTCGGGTCTTGGTCGCCATTCGAGTACCTTTCTCCTCCAGTGGTTCTCAGTTCTGCAGGATAAATAGCCGGCCTGTTATTACTTTTTCAACTTTCAGATTCCCAGAGCTTTCATTTCTTTTTTTGATTTCCTTATCACGTAATAAAACTCCCGAGTAGAACACAGCACATTTAACAGTTTTTAACAAACTTATTTTTATTTTTCACTCTCTGATGAAAGCGAAAGTGTCGAATTTCGAATTACCCTTTGGTAAGGTTGACTTGCAACACTGATTATTATCTTGATGGCAAAATGTCGTCCAAAGATTTGTAAAGTAAACTAAAATGGGACATTAAACGCCGCACTCGTCCGCAGCGCATTAAGTTCAGTTAGCGGACCAAAGGGGCAATCTGCTGGCTAATTTGATAGCTGCAGACAAACGAGCGAGTGAACCAGGGGCGGTATGGCATAGGCGGTAGCGGGATACGTGCTATTTATATACTAGCTTCTGCCCACGGCTTCGCCCGTGTGGTATCCGAATAAAAAGTAGCCTATGTGTTATTCTCATGTATAAGCTATATTACTATAAAGTTTTATCATAATACGTTCAATAGTTTTTGCGTGAAAGAGTAACAAACATCCATCCTCACAAACTTTCGCGTTTATAATATTAGTATATCAAACAGTTTGATAAAAATTTCGCAAGGCGTGTAGTGACAGCGCCCCTTCTAGCGTTTCGAAGAGTTGAAACGCTAGAAGGGGGGGGGGGGGTTAGAGTAATATAGTTTATAAATGACGATAACACCGGGCTCCAATTATAGCTGTGCAAAAGACGTCTCTATAATGACAACGTAAAAATATTTAAAGAAGAAACGAGACGTCTTCATGCCATCTAGACAAATACCTCTAATTATTTTCCCGTGACATCTTGGACCACAAACGGACATTAAGCGCGTGACACGCCCAGCACGTCATTCCGTCGTGTGTCACTTTTGTCACGTTATACGGTCCCATGGCCGTGCGGGATAATGCGTACCACAATCAACGTAATATAGTAAATGCTTTCTTGTAATCTTTACAATCTTTTTAGGTGTGTCCACAAATTTATGCTTTCATTTTTAATTAATGACTTCTTTTCGGAAAAGCTTCTTTTAATATCAAATAAATCTTGCATCAAGGGTACGTATCGTTTAATGTTTCATTCGTTTGTTTTCGCTGGTATTTTTAAGGTTATGAAGCCTCAGGCTAAACCGTAACCCTCAGAGTTTCGTCATGTCTGTCTGTTTGTGTGCAAACCTAGATTTTTCACTCAGTTTCAAGCGTATAAGGACAAAACGTTGTTTGCAGACGTACTTATATCTCGAGTATTTCAGTCCTGGGCCATTAAGTTTGTCAAATAAATGATGCCGTATTGCGAACTAGAAGCGTCCGACCTGTAATAAGGCATATTGCTTGCAATATGGAAGAAGCAAGCTGAAAGTGTATGGCACAAGCACGACATGCTTATTACTGTGATCGCCATTTGTTTTTTTACGCCTCTATATGAGCGTTCAAACTTCACCGCTCAGCTATTTGCATAGAGCTTGCATTCACAGTGTAACAAAACGAAAAGTTTCATTTTAATTATTACAAGGGCTTGTAAAAATTCAAAAAACGAATTCACATTTCGTACTAAATACTATGAGAGAGTGGTTCAACTCTTACCAAGTTCGCTAGCTGTCCATTAATATCCTCAATTTGAGCTGAAACCACCCCTATTGTGTGTGAGATAGGGTTGGTAATTGACGAGTTTGCTTGTTATGACTAATTCAGCGAAAGCCAACCCGCGGGTTTTATTTTAAATGGGGTTTTATCGAATGGTTTTGTTACGGGTATAGATGGGTTTAAGAGATTTCAGAACATCATTTTGGCTAACCGAGCTTATGGTATCTCTAACATTATTACCTGAATTAATAATTCAGATGAAAATACTAGTGTTCAGTATTTAAAAACATAACAAAAGTAAAACAAACACGCTCACGATTGTAATCCCCATGATGGAGCTCTTCAGATCCATCAGGTAGAATATGTATCTATGAGTATATTTAAAAAGATTGTCTGGTAGAGATTTATCGCTAGTTAACGATAAGACCATTCTAGAATTTTGTTTCTAGTACTTATCTTAGCTGTACTTATGTGTTATTTGGGGTGCAATTAAAATTATATATTTATATATATATATATATATATATAGATATATATATATATCTAATACGTCGGTGAAGGAAAACATCGTGAGGATACCGGCATGCCCTAGAACCAAAAATTCGAAGGCATGTGCCGACAGTTAGTATTCCAATAAGCGGCGATGGGCTTGCAAGCTGTCACGCGGAATGCTGACTACCTACTTGCAAAACGCGGGCATGTACCAAATGTAATGTTTGGACGTGCCTCTGACTACCCCCTACTTGGTATCTTCAAAGATCTGCTCACTGAGTATGTATCAGAGGATGTCCACCATGGGGAAGACAGTCGTGAGCGTGTTTGTTTTGTTTTTTTGTTTTTTATATAGATCTATCTATCAATTAGGTAGTCGATACTTTAAAAAATATATTTGGCATGTGTGTTTTATTTTTTATGGAAATTATTTGCAGTCAGACAAAAAAGTATTAATCCAGTCAAAATACATTATGAGACGAATGATCGGTAAAATTACTGTTTAAGAAGATTCCACATTTACATGCGGCATAGGAGCTTCTACCTTCTACCACGTATATGTGTGTGGCAGTCATAAATAGAGAAACTGTCTTTTATGTAACTAGCTAGATTAATAATTCAATAGAATACAAAATGTTTTGAACTAGGTAAATCTGTATGCCGGCAGAAGTTTCTCAAATAAAAAAATAATGTTCTTTTGGTGTGTGTGTGTACACACTAAGAAATTAATTTCCCTGTTCTATAATTCTACCTATTCAGGTTGCAGCTAGTTGGAGGACTTTGTCAAGCAGAATTAATGTGAAAAAGTAAGAGATTTAAAAGTATATATTTCCTATATGGATTTTGATTTTTTATCTCTATTAATAAATTTTCAAATTATATAATAAGGGTAAAACAGTTTTTTTTATATTCAAATAAGTAAGTGATTTAATAGATAAATATTCACATAGATCAATTGAGTTTTAGATATATTCAAAAAACCATGAAAACTGGTTATTTGAATGTACAACTGGCAAGATCGAAAGGAAGAGACCGCGAGGCCGAAGCCTGTTACGTTAGTCCGACATGGGGTCTAGACAGATACCTCAAGCTTACTTTTCCTTTGCTAATATAAATTTGTCGAGAAAAACATTTCTGTAGTCACGTGAAATTTCCACAGCTAATGTGATTTCCATACAATAAAATTTTCCCTCAGGCGTTAACGCCAACAGAAAGTGGTATTTGTCTAGACATTCAGATTCTCACCACCCTAGACTCAAATATTCACGAAGCTATGCGGTGCGCCAGCAACAGATCTCGGTGGTGCACCATCGTCCAAGATAAATTCTTAATTCTTCCTCGAAGGAGGAGGAGGCTTTTAAAACTGCTGAATTGTGCTTGTTAGAAACGAAAACGGTTTAGAATACTACTTGTCTACAAATATCTATAAGAACATAAAAAATGTGTTACATTAAACTCACATGTAATTCACTCACAAAATGTGTAATCACATTATATGTATAATATGTATGTATTTACAAAGTTTATTAGTAGTATATCAGCCATGTAGTTTCCATAATATAGGCTCTGCTTAGTTTGGGGCTAGATGATGAGGTGTGAAAAATGGCCAGAATTTATTTATTTATTTATCTTTGTCCAGCAGCTAATAAACATCGTCTTCAGTAGTATAGTAACTAGTCAGTCAAGGAATAAAAATAAAAGTAGCCAATTTCAAAAAGTCAGATTTTACTAACCAACGGCAACATAATACGGGGGACTCGTCAAAGTTTGCAAAATTTATGTAGTCATAAAACCGGTGTGTCGTAGTCGAGTTATAAAATAGCGGCCTCTGACCGTTACGTAACTTTTGATAAGCTCCCGCAACGAAATTTAACCCTTACGGACCCCATTATCGGGATTGGATGTGGTGAAATATGGCTTTGAGAATAAGCATATTGAAGTAGAGAATGACCCTTTACTTGTTGGGCTTTGTGAATGTTATATAATAATGGGGCTTTCATCCATATCCAAGATTATATTTATGTTTTAATCTAAGATAGTAATTATAATTGAACAAGCTTACTATTTTTTAAAATAAATAATTCTAATTCTAAGTCTAATCCAAAAGTATGTACATTATGCTTTACGAGTATTTATGAAGAATTCTCATTTACCTATCAAAATCCTCCTGAACTCTGATAATTACGATAATGATGTTTTAGCGCTTGAGGTTCCACATACGAGGCATTACTTCAATACGTGACTACGGGTAATAATGAACATCAAGCTGCTATTACTCGTGGATAATAAACACAATAATAGTAAAACACTCAACAGACACATACATTTATTTACCAAGCATCTTAAAATTAATGTTTTATTTATAAAAAAAACATTGATTTTGTTTGTTTTGAATGAAATGTTGATTCATGTTCTGTAAAAGTGTATTTACAAATGGGAGCTTGTATTACAAATTTACAACGTAACTCTGGGTGAGCCGGGCGACGGTTTGCGGGCAAATTAATTTATATACATGTTTTTAGTTTCACTGTAACACAAATTTTAAGTGGCTTAATTAACTGATTGCTGCGAACAGAGTAAAAGAAGATTATTAAACCTTTTTCGGAATAATAGTCATTTTGTTCCATTTAGGTAAGTATTTCCTAAAATAAAAAAATATTTGACTTGAATACTAACTACTTGCAAAACTTTGGCATATTATGCCAAATATAATGTTTCGACGAGCCTCTGACTACCCTCTAATTAGTATCCTAAAAATCTACACACTGAGTATGTACCTGAAGATGTCTACTATAGGGAGGGGAGTTCAGTCGTGAGCGTGTATAATTGTTTTCGTTATATTATTGATTAAATTATCTAGACAACAAAAAAAAAGACCAAAATGGTAAGGTAAAAGAGTAGGTATCATAAAGCTTATGAAGCTATTTTGCATACATATGCCTATTTGCGGGGTGTACCATGAAAACTGTTGCCTTTCGGTGACATGCAAAAAAACAGTTTTAACAATAGACATCTTATTTTGGTTGGTTAACATCACTATCAAAACAAAATGATAACAACACTCTTGCTTGTTTAATTTTAAACCCAAGATTTATCTCTGACAGTAACAACGTTTCCGAGTTAAACCAGGAATGCCCTGAAACAGCCCTACAAAAGAGGCTAATTACAAAAGGCAAAACCCTTTAGGCATAGTAGGTACTAAATAACGTTATTGTATTTTATTCTCGGGAGCAAAAACTACGCTTATTCTAGTATGACTTGTATAAAGTAGAAAACTAGGTCAAATGATTAGATTGGTGTTGAAAAATTACAAATTTACACTATTGCACTATTTCAATTTGAATGTAACTACATTTTTGAATAATAGTAATATTATTAAAAAATCTAGTTACATTCAAAATTGAAAAGCCTGTGCTTATAGTGTAAATATATAACTATAGTTTTATAGCCAAATCTATAATAATCATAATTATAAAGCATATAGAATTATATATAAGATTTTGTTTGAATGTATGTTTGAATCCCCGCTAATCTTAGAAAATACTAGTCGGATTAAAAAAAAATAGCTTTTGCATTTTTTAGCAAATTTTTTCAGGAAGGTTATAAGCTATTTACATCACGCCACAACCCTTTGGAGAGCAAAAGAAGTAATAGCGCGGGTGGGCAATGATCGCGGGCCGAGGGCGGCCGTGGCACAGCAAGAAAGAAGAAAGAAAATACATTTACTTGACACACAAATTTTACAGAGAAGATATAGGTAGAAAGGAACATAATTCTAAAATCGATACATATATCGGTCAGCATAGCTAGTAGGTACATAGATAAATCCGAGAACAAAAATATTGTAATTCAGACAAGATTTACAAGAGTTTTGAAGCCTTCAAAAGAAATAAGAAAGCAAACACCGATTCCTTCAACATTTACTAATACAACGAGCAGTTACCATGAAAGACCAATGTCATGACCTTGTTTCCGAATGACCAAGCCAATAATTACTAAATAAACGATTAAATAATAATATTAATTTGCGATAAGATTTTCATGCGACGTTGTTGAAAAACGCCTTTGAAAACACGAACAAACTCGGTGACCTATATAGCATCACGCTTGTTTGTTTTTTCTGAAAAATACTTATCTTTTCTAGAAATTTTCTGTGATACTAATAGAATGCATTTGTAAATCACATGCTATGTAATCGTAATCATATTATTTAAAAGCCAGAGAAGCGACGGAGACTATCCGAGGTATAGCCTCTCTCTCTGTCTCAGCCTTATTCATTTCAGAAACAAGAGAGAGATCTTTGCCATCACACACATTTGTGACATTTCAACGTACATTAATTCGTGACTTGTCACAGTGCTGATCTTTTATCCGTGTGAGAAATACCGTCCACATATCTGACTTTAACCCAAGTATCTGCTTACATGGTCATGGAGCAAGCACGTGAAAAGGACAACAAATTTGGACCTACCTTTAATTATCAGAATATATTATAAGCTGAGCTAGAGATGCATCTCCAAATTGATTCTGTAATATAAACAAACAAGTCACTACGGAATTGTTGGTAACTATCGTATCCATCACGAAAATCTAGATGGAACTAGTATTTTATGTCACTTTCTATCCTGGTAATTTGAGTTGAACTTGTGGTGAAAGCTCCTCCTCTCACCACCGCCAGGCCCGTAAAGTTACTTCAAAAGTTTAGATTATCCACCATCGTTAGCATTTGTAAACTCAGGATTTCATATTTTCTGTCTTTGATCTGACATCAAAGTATAAAAGAACGGTATTTTTTCCTCATTTCTGAGCTCACTGAGCCAGTGGTTACGTAACACTGAAAGATTTTGACGTGTTGACAGACAGACATCCTTTGTATTCCTCTTTTCTATGTGAGATTTATCCACCTGTAAAATAAAGTTTCCGTATTGTAAGTTTATAAAGAGTTTAATTATTAATATTCGAGTTCGGCTGAATATATGAAGACCTCGGTGACGCAGCTGTTGAGTAGCCTGAGACCCACGAGGAGCGGGTACGATTCCTGCTGCGGGACAAAAAAAAAATAGCATATTCCGCTGATATTAGTTCCAGTGGTCTAGGTGATATGGTACTACGGTGGTCGTAGTCCCTTATAACCACGATACAAGGTGAGTCATAGTGTGGTGTCAGGATTATGTATGCGACCATGTAAGTATGTGTCAAACAAATAACGAGTTTAACCTAAAGGTAAACGCGTTAAGACCCGTAAAAAATATATTTATCTTTTAAACATAGATATAAACATGTTCTCATATAATTATTGTATTTAAGTTAAAACGACTCTACATTGACGTGAATACCTAAATGTGTGATTAAATAACTTAAGAGTAATTTCATCGTCATAAAATTTGTGTATTCATGCCATAAAACAAAAACATTTGAACTCAAAGAAGATTTTGATGAAACGTAAACCACAGTAAAGTATCGTATGAAGGAAGCCCCCAAGATTCTCGGGTTCATTATCTGTTTATTGCAAATAACAAAACGCGTGTGGGTGCCAATATATAAGTGGAAAGCGGTAAAAGAAAATTCATACAATTTACTTAATTATCCCTACTAACAAAAGTTGTAATACACACAAAAACAGATGGCATAAAACAAAACGAAAATGGAAACGGACAAACTAAATACCTAATGTTGTATATGGTCAATTAGGTCCCCGTCCCTGCATTTTGCAGAAAGGATGTATGAAAGAAGATTAACAAAACAAGTATAGAAGGCGAGCGTGAATAGGATGGTTGGAAGAGGAAGGCCTCGTCGGAAATGTTGTGTGTAAGTAGATTAATAATAATAATAATAGGCCCAAAAGTAAGCAGAGCTTGTGTTATGGGAACTACATGACTGATATATTACTTATATACATTTTTTTTGTAAATACATACATATTGTACATAGAACACCCATATACAAACATTTGTCCCTCGGCGAACCCGCAACCTTCTGCGTCTTAGGCGAGCCTTCGCCCAATGCGCCAAAGAGGTCGTCAGAACCTCGAAGAGAGAAGGAGAGAGAGATTAGAAACCTTAGTAACGTAGGAGCGCGACGTTAACCATCGGCGTCTGTAGATGAAGGGGATGATCGTACGTGCGTCTTCTCCGAAGTAACAAGCGCCTCAACATCTGAACCCAATTTTGTCATTAGATTAGACGAGTCCTTATTTGTGTAATTTTTACGAAAACTGAACGTGAACTCCACGGAAACTTTTTTTTTTTAATTGTTACTATCACGTGGTTGAATGATCTAGGTGGTGACTTGACCACGACCGCGTTAGGTATCAAAACTCATGATAAGCAAACCGAATTGTCGTCAGCAAAATGACTGAAGAGTAGCTTGCATCTTGCTTTAATGAAATGACGACTTTGTGTGATCACATGTTTATTGTCTGATTACACGGTGAAATAGCACAGAACAGAGTGACGGAAATCGGAGATAGGAAAAACCGCTGGGCAGAGTTGGCAACTTTATTTTTTTGCAATGGCATTCGAATACGCCATATTGAAGAAAAATTGTGACAATTTAGCTTGAAGCTATAGTTAGTAAATCATTTATAAAACATTAAATTGATAAGAAGTCTAATATGCAATTTCATCACCCATTTTTTTTCATAAAATGTATATGTGACCACTCTTGACAAATACACTATCCATTAAAAAAAATCAATCATTAAAATCGCTTCACAATTGGCGAAGATATCGCGTTACATCCACACAAAAGAACATCGAATTGAGAACCTCTTTTTTTGAAGTCGGTCGTAAATAATGAAGTCGCGATATTTGCGATATGCTTGCAATCCCATGTTTACGGTTTCTATCCGATATTATATCTTTTAAGTTTTACGGGATAAATAGCAATCACTCATGAATAAAAATTATATGGTAACACCTCGGGATTATTATCTGTATTACAACAAAATAAACATCATAATCTGTTTACAATTGGCGAAGATATCAAGAAACAAACATACACTAAAAAAATCGTAATGGGATTCTCCTCCTTTTTTTTTGAAGTCGGTTAGTAAAATGATCGCTACTTCCCGTCCCAGACTCTAAGCCTCACCTAGAAACAAACATACACAATGATGATTAAAAAAAAACAATTGGAATGAAAACCTCCTCCTTTTTTTAAGTCGGTTAGTAAAATGATCGCTATTTCCCGTCCCAGACTCCAAGCCTCACCTATTAGACCAGCCGCCAAATTTCCCCTGAGCCCCCACTGTGGCCTCCGTAGCAACACGAAAAACTAACGATTATGATTTGTTTAATTTTATTTTTTACTAACTTCAAAAAAGGAAAAATACTCTTCGCCAATTGTTTACCGATTTTGATGATGCTTTTGTTGTTGTATAGAGAATGATCCCGAGGTGGTATCGTTGTAATGCTGAAGAATTGCTATTTTTCCTTAAAACTTGTAAAGGATCATAAGTAATCGCGACTAGGCGAAACATTTTTTTGGCGATTTTACTTGTTTTTTAAATTCCAAATAGTGTCATCCCGAGTGAATAAAATAACGTAAACACCGTATGATGAGTACCTAAAGGATATATATCGTAAACTTGGGACTGTATCTGACTGATTAAGTTACTATCAACATAAGTCAAAGTCAAAATTCATTTATTCATTAAAATCACAAGGATAAATTATATCAAAATTAATTTTATTTCTACCTTAAACTCTATTATCTACCGGTAGTTTCTACTACAGGTAGAAAACAACCATATTTTTATAGTTTAATATTATGTAGATACTGTTTTTAAAGTATTTGTATTATTTTGTAAAATACATATAAAAAAAACAAACACGCTCACGAATGTTTTACCCATGATTGACATCCTCAGATACATACTCAGTGGGTAGATCTTTGAGGATACCAAGTAGGGGGTAGTCAGAGACACGTACATGCCCGCGTTTTGCAAGTCAGCATTCCACATATATACTTACCTCCATTTCTTTTAATAAATGCATATTTGCAAATTATTTGATTCACTCGAAGTAGTTATATTGTTAGAGTAAAGAATATCTTATGTAACATGTGCGACTAAACTGAAATAAAAATCACAGTACCAAAGCTGTTCATAAAAACTGTGTTCATAATGACAGGTTATTTTGCCACTTTCTTCTCCGCTTTGGTAGAAATCGTAGAAGAATTTGGTAGAACCCTAACTAAAAGTCGGTTTCTATGAAGAAACAGAACAAAATTCCTGATTATCGAGTAAGACAGAGTGGTCATCTGTGGTTATAATGTTTGTTTTTGCTTCAGCGAGAGATTGCTTTCGAAATCGCTTTCATTCGATTTTACACCATTCTCTTGGACCAATGATACCCTGAAAATAAAATCACAAAAAACACTAAAAATCACTAAAAATCACAGTACCAAAGCTGTTCATAAAAACTGTGTTCATAATGACTGGTCATTTTGCCACTTTCTTCTCCGCTTTGGTAAAAATCGTAGAAGAATTTGGTAGAACCCTAACTAAAAGTCGGTTTCTATGAAGAAACAGAACAAAATTCCTGATTATCGAGTAAGACAGAGTGGTCATCTGTGGTTATAATGTTTGTTTTTGCTTCAGCAAGAGATTGCTTTCGAAATCGCTTTCATTCGATTTTTCACCATTCTCTTGGACCAATGATACCCTGAAAATCCCCAATTGCGCTCCATTTTTCGTGGAAATGCTCGACAATGTTTTTATTATGTCCGTAAGCTCTCGCTGAATGATACGATTGGAGTTTTATCCATATTTCGATAAATATTATTTTACTCGATAATGTTTTGGGAAAGATTTCGGGTTTCATATTTGCTTTAGTTTTGCTGGTAAACACATCTATACTTGCTCATGTTTGGTGGACTCTGGTCTTAAGGCAGGGTGGTCAGAAGTGTATTATTTTATCACCTTGTGATGATACCATATCAATAATAAACACGATATTATTAGAATCGAACCTGCACATCTTGCATCTCAGCCAGCCACTCGCCCGCCGCGCCTTTGAAGGCTTTAATGCTTGAGTTCGCCATAAAAATTGGTCAGTTAAGTCTAACCAATGATTATGATGACAGATTCCTATGAAAACATGTGTCGAAAACCTTTGATTAGTACCTAACCACCCGTTATTGTGTTGGTGAATTTGGGCCTTAGTGTTGTTACCTAGTTGGTATAAAACAACGTCCTTAAAAGTATTATTCAGTTAATTAATCATCTCAATTACAGCAAATGCAGCACTACAAAGCCACATAGGTCACACAAAGCCTAGATAAGCCTTCCACTGGGCTGGTGCTAGGACGAGACAATTCAACGCGAGACAAATGAAACGTACAGCCCGCGACCTAACGCTTGAGCGCACTTCAGGCTATTAGTGATGTGCACATGTCGATAAAAAATATGACGCATATCGATAAAGATTTCGAGTTGCAGCAAACTCTGCACAATATTTTTGGTGATTTCAGTTGAAAAATAAGGCATCTTCTTATTTGCACAATATTCAGAACGCGTCATCACTTGTAGTATTGACTCAAAGAAAAACAGTTAGTATCCCTTGACGAACGACATTTGATTCACTATCAGATGTCAAAAGTGATAGAAAACACATTACATGCAAACTGACAGTTAATTTAAAATTAATACGTCATCCTTCTCATTAACTCTTATAAACCGGGAGGCGACTGATGTAGGTAGTTACAAGTTTATAGCTATATTAAAAGTGTTTCAGAAAGACATAATTTTCTTCTCATTTTTGATGTTCCATCATCTTTTTACACACGACGTAAGGAGCAAGAAATATTTTGAGGTAAATAGTTGTTTGTTTCGGCTGTTACCATTTATCTCGAAGATGGTATAACCGATTGTAATGCGGGCTTTTGAAATCGTCTTGTATTTTTTCTAGCAAGGTTATTTGATGAGTTTTATACCCACAACAGGGGAGTTTTTAAAGTGCTAATCAATTTATTTTACTTCCCTGTTATTTTATCTGTCATATATTATGATCTACATTGTGATTTCTGTAATAATAACAGAGATTTTTTCTTCTTCTCCATTTTCACCAATAATTTGATGTATTTTAAGTTTCTTGTCCTTCTCCTGTAATCTGGTTAGATCCCCTTATGTAACGTCATGTTTCTAGTCTATTTTTTAATGTTTTTTTTTAGCAAAATCAACTTTTAAATATAAATAAATAATGCTGGTCATTTTTCACACAGGATCATTTGCAAACATTTGTCCCGCAGCGGGAATCGAACCCGCAACCTTCTGCGTCTCAGGCGGGCCTTCGCCCACTGCGCCACAGAGATCGACAAATATGACTGTGTCCTCATCGATGCAGGTTAATGTCCCGAATCAGAAGTGTTACGACACATTTATATTTGACATTGTATTTCTTGTCAAAAAGTGTTGTCAAAAAATATATTAATAATTGTCGATAAAATAAAAACACACCCATCCTTACAAGGAACAAAATTGCATAGCAAGAACGAACACAAATGCACTTCGTCGGCACAATGAAGCATAAACATAGCTTGCATGGCACACGAGAAACTCTGATCTTATTCTGTTTGCGTAACTTTGTACCCATGTTATTTGAATTGTGTTTTTGGATGTACGTTTTTATTACATACCGGTTTTATTGCAAGAGCTAGAATAACTCATCTATCTAGAGCTGAGTAAGGATGTACTTATGATGTTTTGAATAACGGTATAATATCAACATAGATGCGTTGATTACGAAACGATGTTCAACACGATTCTTTATCCGGCAGTGTAATGGAGTGAATAAAAAGTGCCTTTAAATTCATAACATAGGAGTATTAGGTGAATTGAAAAAAAAAAATGTCACTATGTTTAAAATAAGATCTAAAAACACTGATAAAATGGTCTAGATTACAAGAATAATTAGATTGAAATACTTTAACATCCTTTTTAATTTATTTAAGTAACGTGATTACCTACTGAAATACATAAAAACTACTCGTTGAACGAAAAACGTGTTTTAGAAGAGCCAATAAATAAATCTGAAGAGAAAAATATGTTATTCTTGTTTCTGTCTTTCTTTTATTAAGATTATATGCTCAAGTTATCTCTGTATATAGACTTACCAAGTCTGTAACTTTAAAAGTGAAAAATGATAAAGTAGCGACCAATAAATTTAAACATATCGTCACTCTTCGTTATTAAAGTGGCAGTGTGTGTTCACACTATTTTTGTTACATTTACAAAACAAACAGCTTACTAACAATATCACTCACAATAATTGCGCAAGTTCAAACAGAGTGAACATCAAGTCACCGGGTCAGAGCTAAGTACTCGGACAAACAGACAAATAGTACTGTTGGCTACCTATTGTTTGTTTCTGATCGTGTTAGTTCTTAAAGTGACTAAACTAAGTTTTAGGTTTTTAAAATGTTAACCCACACTCATGGGAAATCGTGAGATTTCATGCCTTCCAACATATTCATCGTCAGCGCGATCTCCCGCTTTGTCTATATCAACTAAGCTTCAAGATCGTTACTGGCCTGGATTCGCTTAAAAGGTTACATATTATTTGCACGTCAACTAACTGAGGTAACGTTTATTAGTTCTAGTACGTGCTGGTTACTTCACGAGGTTTTCCAATGCTGTGAGCACACTTAAATTTTTCACACAACCTCTTCTTCACTAATTTTGTTGAATATTTGAATTCAGAAGCAAATAAATATCAGTTATTATTAATAATTATATTAATTGAGGTTACAAAGTCCGCGTTACGTAAACATTAATTTATTAAAGGCGCCGATTCCACAGCGGGCTTCATGCTGACCACCAGCATTCAATGCTTTGAATGCTGGTGGTCAGCATTCATAGTTCTGTGTTCCGCGTTCAATGTCAAGCACACAGTTATTTAATCATGATCTCACCTTTTATGAAAAACATTGAAAGAAAATAGAAAAAGGGAACGTGCTACCTAATTTCAAGGCATGCCTTCCTCAAATCTACTGAGTGCTTTTTTTAAAGGATTTATGTCGTCTATCGAACCATACAGTAATTTTACATTCGCATAATTTTTATGGTTTTAGTCCGTCATTATCCGTCTATTATCCTTATTATTTACAATTTCTAGTAGATTTGGAAAAATTCATTACTTTTTCAAATTGAATTCAATATAACTAAAGATACTTTCATGTTGAAAGCAGTCAGTAATCTTGATAAATAAAGTTTCATTTTTATTGCGAACCGAGCTACTTATAAAGCAATGTTTGCATGTTTGTCTAGCACTTAGCTTGACCTAGCCAACCTGGGTTATTTAAGTAGGGATGTTGCTGGAGTAAACTGTATCTCCAATCCGAATCGGAGTTCAAACTCCGAAACATCCGCAAACATGGCATATGCTATAAAACAATCATTCCTACTAATATTAAATGATCTTTAAAAAGAATAACCAGCCGTTTCTTGCCTTTCACTCCTGGCCTGTTCCTCCGTGACCAGCAGAGGAATACGCGGTAAAATTGACGTTTAAAAGTGATCCTTGTGATTTTAATGAATAAATTAATTTTGATTTTGACTTCGATTATAAATACGAAAGTATGGATGACGGATTATCGATGTAATCATTTTCGCAAGGCTTAACCACTTTGGCGCTTGAGATTTAGTTTGTGATTTAAGCATACAAGGTCCTTTTTTAATCTTGTAAAGTCGTGACTAAGTTAGAAGTGAAAAATCTGAATATTCATTATTGTGAAAACGGGAATTTTCACGTATTCTTTATTGTACACACTGAGAATGAAGACAAAAAACTTATATATAGGACATGTAAAAAGCATAACCTTAACAAGTGTTTTTCCAGTAAACCTTTGAGGATAGGGAAAGCTAATAAATAGTTGTGGGTATGTATCACGTGTCGTATTATAATCTTCTGCAGAACAAATCCCTAGTAAAATCGACATCTTATACCGCGTGGACGTGCGTCGAATTAAAAAAAGAATTATCTCTGGTTAGGGATGAGTGTAGGAATGCGATTAGGGTGATTTCAAAAACGTTAAAAAAGTCAAAAAGTGACTTTTTTAAAGCAAATAACTTTTCGGAGTCCGAAATTACTCGGAAAAATGCACATCCCTATTAAGTTTGTTTGTCTGTGGCATTGCGTTTTTACTCCGCAGGTATGTTATGATTATGAAACGTGATTTGTCATTTCTCTTTTTCATAATAATTTGCTATAAAGTAGAATTGCTAAGCTAACCAGTAGGCACGTTTTATTTGTCTAAGAACATCGAATGGTTAATTCTAATCTATAAAGTGTAAGTTGATTTTCCACCAAAACTATTTTTAAAATATTTTTATTTTATTTCGTTTTCCAACTAAGTAAATAATCACTGTAAGTACGTACTTTAAACATCCTCATAAACAAGTGCTTGAAAAATTTGAATGCTAAAACTTGTTCTACCAGTCATCCTGGATATGCGTAGAGACTTATTTATAACAAAAAAGTATTTGTTTTTTTATGAATCACACTTTGGCCGATACCAGAACTTACCAGGAACATAAAAAAAATAATTGCCACTTAGCCTACCACCACTGGATGTAAAAACAAAGGGGTAAACAATATTAGGCCTAGACCCAGGCATTTGTGTGTACAATTTTGTCCATAGATGTTAGTTACAAAGATGCAACATGATCGTTATCGCTGTGTTATTTTCAGGCTTTCAAGGAGCTAGTCTATATATTTAGGGTTGTTTGTCTGTCATTATCTGGTGTAATGCAGTTTTTTGCATCAAAATTTACCGGCTGTTTTTTTTTGTGCTCCAACTTGTCCATGGCACGAATAAAAGCATAACTTTTAAAGATTATTAAACAGTTGATTAACTAAACAATGCGTTGTCTTTTTCTGATACATGTCATTTCATTTTCAACAAAATAATCACTGTTTAACTAAACACTTGTTTAAATTTTTTATAAGTAAGTATGTAAGTGTGTATAGTCCCAGTGCTCATCCGGTTTTCAACGTCGTTGAGAGTTAGGACGTGAAATGGCCTCTTGAAATTAGCTGCCGAATTTTACTACAGGTCTTTTATTTTAGTTGTTTAAGGTGAGGGCACATTGGTATATCCAAAAACAGTTTGATATAAGCCAGATAGCTTTATTATATAAGCACTAAAAATCGAAATTTACTAAATCACTCACTGAAATCAACGCAACTCCTAGACCGTTGGTCTCAGACCTACAATTTAGATTTAATAGATATGTCGCCTATTAAATCCAAACGTATTATGATTTGATATACGGGGAAACAATCATTGGCGTGTGATAATGATTGTTTCCCCGATTTGATATACAGTACCATCTAGTAAACTACAATGAACTATGCTGGCAGAGGACACATTAAAAAATATCTCTAGGAAGCTAAAAAAAAAACAACCTAATCGCATTCCTACACTCATCCCTAACCAGAGACAATTCTTTTTTTAATTCAACGCACGTCCACGCGGTATAAGATGTCGATTTTACTAGGGATTTGTTCTGCAGAAGATTACCCCCTAACTCCCACTTTATGGGGGATCTAAATCGGATCGGTAACACACCCCTATTAGGCTAATTTACCTAAAAAGCCGGTGACTATTTTGATTGAATCTATGAGAAGAGCAGAGTGGTGAGAGGATTTAATTGTGCCCCGTAGGGACGGTACTAAGCACCTGTCTAAAAATTACATTTTACTATAGCAGAACCTAGTAGTGGTATGAAACGTGAAATTCGTTGAAGCAATTTAAAAAATAAGTTAACTTTTATAAGTTAAATGTTCAATTTATAGGCTTTTATTTCCTGACATTTAACTTAGTACTAAAAGTCTGGTGAATGCAATTTTCTGTCAAAAACTGTTTTGCTTTGGGTGTTTTTTTGTTAAGAAGTTAAATATGTAAAATGTTTTTAAATTTAAAAAATAGATAACTTGTCAAATCAATAAAATATTTCAATTAACATATTTAATTAACCTTCAAATAGTGCCTCATAAAATCATCTCAATGTTTTCCTCGAAAACTGATTTAGTCGGTGGCAGGCAAACTGCTTTATGTGTAAATGTGCCCCTAGAACGTCTTTCTTAATTAAGTCACTAGAAAATGACAATGTTATTTGCATAGATAGATAACCCTTTAGTCTTTGGGAGTGTTTTAAGTATAAAAGCTGTAATAGACTTAATCTAGATGGACTAGTGATTCGATTTGAGCGAAGTTTAGAATAATTGTGGTTCAGACTAGACGTTTAAGATTGGCGTTTGACAATACATTTAAAAGTAGTCTAGACTTCATAGTAATAAGGATGACAACCGGCCACGGTGCACGCACAGTTTACGCACACGTGGAGGCAACATTTACTACTCAAAACACGCCTCAAATAATATAAAAAGCACATCCAAACATGCATTCATTCATCGATAGGTCCTCATATCATAGAGTGGTAAATATTGTAAGTTTGGATGAAGGAGGTAATTACCAATACTACTCATCCGAATTTAAAAATTATTATAGAATGTATAGAATGGATTTTCAAGGTGTGCATATGTCAAAGGCTATTTATTATCCCGTTAAAATAAAAAGGCTTTTCGTGGAGACCAATACCTAGCCTACCTGAAAATACCTAGCAATGTAAGTCGACGAAAAAAAAATCCAGCGAATGTAAAAAACCGTTAACGGTAAGAGTTAACCGTTAACCATTAAGAGGTACTTTTCGTCGGCTACGATTATCCTACGTTATAGAAGTGAAATTATCATGGTTTTCGTCTTTTAAGAATACAATAATAACAGTACCACGTACTTTACTATTCTCATCCGCGAAAGGGAGTTTCTTTATTTTTTTACATTAGTTTTCTGTTTCCTCCCCTAAGTTAATTATTTTAGAAAAAAAAGTAGAATAAGAATTAATGATAAGGAGGATTTCTCAGGATGGATTTGTGGAATAACTCTGTGGAACTGAAACGTCAGCAGGAGAATAAGTAAAGTACATGGTATAGTCGTAATAATATTTTAGAATTATCGAACGCGCCCCTGTAATACATCGATTTCAAGCCTGCATCATATAACATAGGATAATATAACATAGGTATATATATTAAACTAGGTCGGTTCACATGAACGACTCTGTACGTGTATTCCACCTGAATTAAACTATGCATTGTACGGCAGGCTATTGTGTATTTAGACACTAAATAGAGCTACTCGTTGCATCGAAGTAACGTAAACACCTGAAAATACCTATCCTATAGGTACACGTCTATTGCAGCTAAAATGGTGATATGAATAGCTAAAATGATATTCATGTGATAGGTACATCGACGCAGTATAGAAAGGCCCTTATCCGATGGACCGAAACATCGTAAAAGTTGCGGGAAGTCGGCGGATGGAGGTAGCTCAAGATTGTTCGTCATGGCACTCTTTGCAGCGGGATTCTACAGGCTGTTGATGATTATGATGATTTAGGCAATGTAATTATTGTAGTGTAATGACTTTTGATTCGGTCGTGGATTCGAATCCCGTCAATGGAGTTTTCCTCTCGAATTTCCAATTAAAAATATCGGAAGAAAACTGTCATGTAGATCTTTAATTATCTCGACTGTAGAGTCGAGTTACAGTCGTGTGTGTGTTTTTTTTTTTTTCAATTATTATAATTTTCTTTAACTTTACACAGTATAATACGTAACCTAAGATTATAATAAAACTTAAACCATACAAAAAGGTCCTATATGTAGATATACAATTTAAGTTGTTCCTAAAACATGACACCCACTGTTAAGTAAAGGCAACAGAGACTAACTTACTGCAACTTGTTTTACTTGGAGTAATAAGTTTTGCCGTAAACATGCCTCGGTAACTAAGCATATCCGGTAAGGCTGTTTGCACACTATCAGGTATGACCATCAGTCTTTGCAACATTCTAACGATGATCATTCAATCGTCAAATCAAAATTAGTACCGATCGTGTCACGTGACGCATATACAATTAACTGTCCTTCGACGTCGATCAATTTTCATACATTTTGTTAAAGTTACTGAGGTTTTAAATGATACACAAATAAAAACAAAACTATAATTTGACCACGTTAATTAACAGCATTAGATGTAAGTGTAGCCTCGGCATAAGAGTGGTATCTTCAAGGCAACCTTAGGATGGAGAAGCCATATACGGTTGCATTGGCTCATTGTGAACGAACTCATCTCGTCTGCACCAAGCCTTATTTTATGATCCACTGCCAACTTCAGCAACTCATTACCTAGGTACTAATTTGACGAGGAGCTCGCTCGTTTGAAAACGGCCTATCCTATCCAACTTAACAACTTCAAGATCTGATAACCAAATCTAGGTTAAACTCTCGTTAACTATTCGTTTATAACGTTTAGTTCTGATGCAATTGTATTTTCTAATATTTTATATTTGGATTTATCTGTAACTTGTATCGATGAAAGAGTCTCTCTTTCGAGAGAGATAAAAAGAGAGACGAAGAACGAGTGTGAATAATTAATGACATTTAAAGACATACAAAAGACTCATTCGTGTCGAGGCTTTTTGTCTTCTCTGGTTTTTTTACCCCATTATATTCAGTATATATAGGCTGATTCAAGCAAGATTACCCATCTGAATTATCCCATGCATGTGCTTCGATTTTGGATAGTTCGGGGGCAATGTTTGAGTTTGGCTCATATTCTGATACATTTCTAATATGCCGCTCAATTATCTTTAGCATTGCCATTCAGCGTGGCAATGCTGCCATAATTTTGGGAACGCTTCCACCTGGTAGTGATCTGGATCAGTTGAGCTATCTATAGATCGTTTGCAACGGTCTTTAGATAGCTAGCTGTTTCATCTGTATTTTTTGTATATACCTACTTGTAAATAGTTGTATGAATAAATGTAATAATTTAATTATTTATTATCTTTTAGGAGTAATCGAAAAGTAGAGTATTAAAAAAGTATATATTTTGTCGAAGTACGCAATTTTTGTGATCAGGAAACCTATATCGAATTCAAAATGTTTGTACCTAGGCTAGGTACTCTTGTTTTAGTGCGAGTAAATAAATATAATATAATAAATGGCCTTTTATTATTATTTAATTTAATATTGTTTCTAAACCTATAAAACAATTTCCCAGAAATTACCTACTTTGGGGTTATTTGGAGGCACCAAGATGTGTCTACTTCTCTGTTGGCTTTGTTGCAAATGGCTAGAAGTTACCTGCATTTATTTGTTTGTCTGTTTATAAATCTCGTGATTGTCTCAAGTTATTTTAATAAGCCATAGCAGGGAAATACTTTGAACTGTTTCACTATGTATTGATACATAGTGATCGTATTTTATAGTTTAAAAATATGTTGTCTTTACTATTTTTAGAACATGCAATTAAAGTTTTATAATTGCATGTTCATATCACATGACACCCCGTCTGACCGTATCAATAAAACTATCCTATTGATTGAAAAATCCCCGTAATTATCGAATAATATTTGTGTTATCTATACACAGTTTAAATTCCATGAAGATCATAAGTCAGAATCATTCATATGAGAGTTATCGCCGGATAAATATACATATATAAATATAGTACCGATGTTGCCAACTTCTATTATTCATGCGTCAATCCCAAGCAAAGCACGGTCTTTAACTAGTGTTCCGTGAATTAGTATGTTTCACAATACTCTCAGGACAATCAGGCCGTGTTGACGTGGCCAATCATTAGGACGAATTGCCGCGGAGAGGACGCCATGTTTGCTAATCAGTACTAGTAATGTGCGTGTGTCGCCAGCTCACGGGGGTTAGGGCTGTCACAATCTGGTACAGGCAGTTACATAAGTAGATTAACGGTTGTTACGTTTTTAAAATTACACAAAACAAACCAAAACGCTCACGAATATATTCACCATGATAGAAAAAATCTGATACATACTCAGTGCATAGACCTTTGAGGATACCAAGTACAGGGTAGTCAGGGGCACGTCTAAACTTTACATTTGACACATGCCCGTGGTTTGCAAGTAGGTAGAACTCCACGTGACTATTATTGGAAACAACAACATTCTTGGTAATACTATAAATCATAATATACATTTCTCCTACTGTCACAAACTAAATTGAATTCGCTAAACAACTATTAAGTAAACTAACTGGAAAACAAATGAATTCTATTCTATTCTACTCGTATTTCGTTTTCAGACCATTAAGCTTATAACGCCAATTATTAATTACCGTCTGAGCCTTAGTGTAATCAGTCAATAAGTCAACACTGGAAATAAGCTCTGATTGTAGATATCCGCAAGCCGTTGTTCCAGAGAATAGTCCAGCCACATGAGACACAGTTACTGATCGATCTTTCACCTAGTGTCAACATAAGGTTTAAGACATAGTCACTTACATGAGAACATAAATATCATTAAAAAAAGTAGGTCGTTCTTGTATGTACAAGTTAATATGTAGGCAGTAAAATATTTAACCCCTCCAACGCATATTTAGATAATGTTAATGCTTTTTATTAATAATTGTGCGAGTTTTATTTTATATGCGTTGAATGAGTTTACATTTTTTATTTCTGAGGGTATTTTATTATAAAGTTGTGCGCCTGCAAATATAATATATCTCTTGCCGTAGTTCGTTCGAGCTTTAGGATATTGTGTTGTTTTTTTATTACCTGTGTTGTGTACATAGTTTTATAAGTTGCATAGTAACAAAATATGGATCATTCGCCTGAAATAATCATTCTCTATTATTATTATGCGATTCACCCATACTGTACTCAACGCGAATCAAAATATTTGGTATAATTTCTATTCAATGTTTCCTTGTCAAGTAACAAAGTAACATACTGAAAATCTTAATTGAATATCGATCGGTTCCAACTTTATCTATTCGTGTAAACCGGACCGAGTTTGTTAATAATTTATTCATGTAATAGCATGGTCTGAACTGGTCGAAGCGACGCGTGACAAGAGAGCTGGCTCTTATCTGGGTCAACGCATTAGCATTGCCATTCAGCGTGGCAATGCGGCCAGTATTTTGGGAACGCTTCCGCCTGGTAGTGATCTGGATCAGTTCAGCTATCTATAGATCGTTTGCAACGGTCTTTAGATAGCTAGCTGTTTCATCTGTATTTTTTGTATATACCTACTTGTATATAGTTGTATGAATAAATGAATTATAAAAATGAAATAATATGTTTTCTAACTAAAATAAGTTTAATTGAAGATGAGCTATTAGTGCCATGGAGCAGGGCATGCCAGGATTCTATAACGTAGACATTATACCCAAAAATAGATAAGACGACTCACTTAAGGATGTAGGGATAATGATTGCTAGTCTGAGGTGGAGATGGGCAGGGCACTTGGCAAGGTGGGAGGATTACAGATGGATCAAAATAGTCAAGGAATGGTGGCTATAATGGTGGCTAATGGTATGCGGCGGCCTTGAAGCAGACCACAGATGGTCAGACGACATTGTGAGGGCGAGTAGTAGACCAGGCTGGCATGAGACCGCCCGAAGTGGCGTCAAAATGAAGAGGCCTTTACTCAACAGTGGGTGTTGTTGGCTGATAAGATAGATTGATAGACAATAACATTATATGCCCAATACATAAATTTGTGCCGAATGAAATCCTAAAAATTAGGCTTCCAATATAGATGGCGCCACCAGTGTTTTCCATTATAGATTGCAAAATAAATTCAAAGGTGTATTTTGTAAATGTATTTTTAATTTCCTTTATCACAAATTGACCGAAAAACTAAAAACTGTTGGTGGTACAAAAAGCGGTTGCTATTTTTTAACGTTAAATTATATTATATTTTAGAAAAATGAAATGAATAATATATTATATATATTATGATTATTATACTTTGAATCTTATACATATATACATTCACGCCTGTTTCCCGGAGGTGTAGGCATGGATTTCCACTTGCCTGTCCTATCCTGGCACATCTCTTTCAATTAATTCAACTTATAAACAAATATATAAACTTTATATTAAGAAAATAAATAATTTAGGTACTTACTTCTATAAATTTTAAATGTAATTTCTCAACCAAAAATTGAATTAATAATTTGCTTTATTTGTCGTTTATTGATTGACAACCCTAAAGTTAGGCTCACCAAGCTACGTAAATTCAGACCTTGACACTAATAAATTAAGGCTCCAATTGAATTACCGAGAGTACACAGGCCGTACATCACTAATCAACAAAATTGGGAAGCAGAAACAAATGGAAAGCTCAAGAAAGTGCTATCTCGTTCTTATAGGAATGTAAGGTTCAATTTGGTGTGGCATGTTTATTTCAAAGTTCTGTTGTTTTTGTGAACTTTATGTGAAAGCATAGCTTATAATTTAATTAAATACTTAAACGAGTTACATCTTATAAAATCCAACTATCGTTTTTATCATCAGTCCTCCCGTAAAGAGTACCATGACGAACGATCTTGGGCGACCTTCATTCACGGACTTCCGCAAGCTTTAAGATGTCATCAGTCCATCGAGTTGTCCACTAGAATTATATTTTTTTCTTTTTCGTATCGTTTTTATCTCCCACTTTGCAATAAATATTATTGTTTTGTTTATGGCCTGACTTTGCAAAAAAAAAAAAAACAACCTCCAACATGGTTTTCTCGCGGTTCTACGTACTGAGTAATAGGTTTTTCAGTCGTGAGCGTGTTTGTTTTTTGTTTTGTTTTCATAATTTTAGAAATGAGATCGGTATTTTTTTTTGATAAATCACCGAATATTTGGTATATAAGCCCACCTGGTTTGGCACTCAACAATATCGAGTAAAGAACCACTCTGCGCGGTGGTGTTGGCGGTGGCGGACAAAAGTGAAGAACTCAAAGTGTGGACCACTTAAACTGCAGTCTGATCGCTGAACCGACAATCCGTCATGGACGACCTCTGTTGGGCAGTGGGCAAAGGCCCGCCGCTTGACAAATGTTTGTATGATATGTAAATATTTGTGTCAGGTCTCTATACTTTCGAGGAATAATATGTTTGTATTTACAAAAAAAAATCTATGTAGTTTATCAGTCATGTATCCTATAATACAAGCTCTGTTTACTTTGGGGCTAAATGATGCAGTGTGAAAAATGTCCAGCATTATTTATTATTGGTATTATAATTTACGCGGGTCTCGAAGGTAATATTTGTTACTGAAATATAAAAATAAATAAAGCTTCGTTAATTAAGTTAATGATGGTTGGGCACTTTAACAAATCGTACACGCGACGGCAGCTGTTTGAGGGTTTAATTACAAAACTTCAAATTAACTGGCATTGAAACCTATGTATTATGGATTTTAGCTTTTCTTATAGACTGGTCACGGCCAAATACCTAATCCATATGGATTAGGTAAGACGTAGGCAAAGCTTTTTTGTCTGCCTCTAACGCTTACTGAGTTTAAAAAGACTGGTCCCGAAAACTAAATGTATAAATACCCGCATACGAAAAAAAAAATATTCTGAATGATTTTCAAGCTATGCTATGTTGTAAATGAAATTTGCTTCTAAAAAATATTTGTAGAAACCGTAGCGCCATAGAAATGCCAGGTTAATATCTGCAAAAAATAAATATAACGTAAATATCTGGTTAATTCACTTTCATATTAACATTTTTTTTCGTCACGGGCATGGCCATATTGCTTTATTGATATTATTTGGCATGCAACCGAGCTGGATGTCGATAGTATAGGTAGCAGAATATATAAAGGCCAGACTAATTTTACCCGTTTACCCCCGCGAGAGACGCCATGGACAGAAACTACTATAATACTTAAATAAATAAATAATGCTGGACATATTTCACACAGCATCATCTAGCCCCAAATTAAGCAGAGCTTGTGTTATGGGAACTACATGACTGATATACTATATATATTCTTTTTTTTTTGTGAATACATACATATTATACATAGAAAACACCCAGATCCCGAGACAAATATTTGCAGATGCAAACATTTCTCCAGCGGCGGGAATCGAACCCGCAACCTTCTGCGTCTCAGGCGGGCCTTCGCCCACTTAGCCACAGAGGTCGTCAAATACTTAAATATACCATAGTGTAAAATACAGAAATATCTGTCTCACAATCATCCCACGGTACAAATTGGAAACTCCAACTGTATTTTGTACAATGCTTTTGTCCAACAATATTGTTGTTTATTTGTTTTAATAAAACAGTACAGGGTGTTCATTCAGAGTTCGTATTCAACACTGAAGTCTAAAAATAAAATAATCTTATAAAATGTTTTGTTTTGTACTGTTGACTTTGAAATACATTACATAGGTATTAAAAGGAGAAAACGGTGATTTGTGAATAAGCTGTTTAAAAATGTTTTATCAGTATGTTTTTAAGTTTTGGTTACACAGGGGCTAAAGAAACAGAATTTGATTTCCCCTTTGAACTAAAACAAATGTGATTGTTTTGTGAACAAACCAAGAAGCTTATGACCTGCTATATTCCACCCTCTTTATTATTTTCTATCACCTTTGAAAGATCGCCAAAAGAAAAAACAAAGAACAAAACATTCTCAGCTAAAAAGAGCGTTCAGCTCTTAAATTTTAACACAGCTTTACATTTAGTCTTTGATAATGGTACAACTTTCTAATTTAATGATCCTTTGTGCCTTTTATTTGATAATATAAGCAATCCTACTGCTATTATAAACACGAAAGTTTGTGAGGATGGATGTGTCTTCATCCTCACGCTCATCCATCATTTTGCTCTTTCACGCAAAAACTACTGAACGGATTTTGATGAAACTTTACAGTAATATAGCTTATACATCAGAATAGCACATAACCGTGGGCCGAAGCAAGTACTAATATACAAATCTTTTGATTTTCGTGAGGAGAGAGAGAGCTCAGCCTCACGTGACATTAAAAAATAGCAACTTAATTACAATAACAAAATGGCAATGTGCACCAAATCATTGTACTACATTTCTAAAACTTAAAACTTACACAATGAGACAACATATTGACCTAATTATTCCCATTTTCAAGTTTTAGACATTTTGAGCCTGGTACAATGGCTGTCACTATCTCATTACCGTAGCCATTTTTAAGTTAAAAAAAAAGTTAAGTTTAGTTTTTAAGTTTAAGGTACAGCCGAACTGAAACTCATTAGAATTACCACGTGATATGAAACTACTCAAACCATTTGATTAAAACTTTTAACTTTGTTAGTTTACAATAAAATATACTTTAAAGACTGAACTAACTTTGTAAAAAAACACTAAATTATCCAAGTTTGTTAAACTATTCAAATATTGAATACGACAAAGTTTTTATAACGTTTTGATTCGTTTCACGTGCTATGAACACGTGATAAATATCAGAAGCGTAGGTTTTACAAGTTAAGGCAAAGTTTGACAGATCTGTGTGTAAAGGAATGTCATAAGATTGATCTCTTATCTCTTGAGATTTAAAAGAATATCACGTGAATTATCAAGTTTAAGAACAAAAAACACAATAGAAAGTATAGTATAAGTATAACACCATATACAAGTTATTTACGTGACTACCACTGAGTAGTTACGTCGTATAACGTCAAACTAAAATGAGAGCGTACTTAATTATTAAACACCGACTCGTACTTTATTTATTTTCACATTCCATTGTCTATATTATTAAAGTAGTTTACTATTCGATAACGCGCAAATGCAGGAAGGATTAAAGGACGCTAAAAATACTAACCGACTATATAAAATTATTTTATAAATTTTATAATTTTGATTTGTTATTTCAATGTTATAAAATTTTAATGGTAATCATATCAAAATAATCATAAAGGACCACTACTATTATTATTTTATACAACGAATGGCGCAAACAAGCATACGTTAACTGCTAAATATATATTATTTAGCAGTTAACGTAACGACCTCTGTGGCGCAGTGGGCGAAGGCTCGCCTGAGACGCAGAAGATTGCGGTTCGATTCCCGCTGCGGAACAAATGTTTTTACGATTAGCCAATGTTTGTCTCGGTTCTGGGTGTTTTCTATGTATATTATGTATGCTAGCCACTAGAAAATACGTCCAGCAATATTTATTTATAATTTACTGCTTCATAAACCTCTCTACGACCTCTGTGGGCGAAGGCCCGCCTGAGACGCAGAAGGTTCGATTCCCGCTGCGGGACAAATGTTTGTACGATTAGCCAATGTTTGTCTCGGGTCTGTGTGTTTTCTATGTATTATATCAATCATGTAGTTCCCATTATACAAGTTCTGCTTATTTTGGGGCTAGATGATGCAATGTGAAAATGTCCAGCATTATTTATTTTATATATTATTATTATTATCACTAGGCCTTTTTCAGTGACACCTAACTCGAACTTAGATATATCAAATTCTGCGCATACACATTTTTGCAAATCAGCAAAATGCTTGCGTATGTATTTATGTCAGGTATCACGCGGATAAATATCTCAAGAGTCGCCCTGCGCGATACCCAAAGGCCTAGGCTGCAGTACGGGCTTGTTCATACCGGAACTCAAATAAATATAATAAAATTCGACATTTAAAAAAATAAGAAAAAAAATGCATTTGCTGTTAAAATGAAGACATTACTAGATCATAAAAAACGCGGGAACGCGGCGGGCGAGACGGCATAGGTTCGATTCTCGCTGCGCAATTAAAATTAAGACGTTACTATAGCAACCACGGTGGTGGGCGAGACGTAGGTGCAGGTTCGGTTCCGGCTGCGGGACAAAGTCTGCCTGTTCTTCAAATATTTGTTCGGGTCTGGGTGTTGTCGTACCATGGTACTCGTAGTTCCTGTAACCCACTACAAGGAATCCTAGTATGTATTCAGAACTATGTGTGTATCTATTGGGTGTATATTCATTTATAAAAAAAAAACAATAAAAACAAAAATTCAAAATTACGTATTAGGCATAGTATGAGTTTATTCAAGTAAATTTTAAATTAATAATATAATTTGCCTGACAGATAACAGATAACCAGTCAAACAATTTATTATTTATCGGCAGTTAAGTGCCTTATGTAACTCAAATTAATGATGATTCTTTAGGTTTGAAGATACATCTTTAGATAAGTAAATAATATAGGTATGCATTATTAATATCAATGAAAATTGCAAACATCAAGATATTTTTCATATAGTTGCCAGAACAAAACGTACGCTATTTAAAAATACACCATTAAAATATATATGCAACAAATGCAGCAAAAATAAATTATTTGGTATTATAATTATTCTGGGCGAAAAATCGGCGAGGCATCTCTTAGAAATCGGCGTAAATTTTACTCACTTTATATTCACGTAGTTAATACGTTTATGTTTCTATAATTAATGATCCTTGTCATTTTCATGAATAAAAACCTATTGAATTTGAGTTTGAATAGGGTTATTTTTACATTAAATTATCGGTTCACAGAAAAAATGGTTCTTTTCTGTTCTCAGAAAAATGTTTACAAAATAAATAAACTTTATTTACAAAAGAGCCTACAGCGTTCAGTAACCACAGCTTAACATTGTACGCATACGGTATTCAGCTCTGCGCATGTGCGGTTTCAACTCATTCGGACTATTTGTTTTGCCGTTACACTATCAAAAAGCATCGGATTGCCTTCAAAGTAGCATCCTACCTACGAATCCTTGGCCATCTGAGCCCCCAACACTTTTCCACAAGTGTTTCCATTCATATGGAAGTGTTTACAGCGAAACTGACGAACTGAATCAATCATCTGTCATGTGTTCCCGCCAATAAATTTGACGTTTGACCGCGCGGGCTCGGACGTTCGAATTTCGAATTGTGAGTGTGTTACCTGCCAGGAACTTTTTCGTGAGTTTTGGTGTATCATAAGTAGTTGTCACTCGAACTATCTGCAATACGGTAGCCGCAGTCACCCGTGCGGTAGACCACGGATACTGCCTAAAGAGTAAAGACTACAATCGCGTGAACTTTGAACTGTGATCGCCTTGAGTTTCCAAGTGACTTTCAAATTCAAGGAAATCAGCTTTTAAAAGGTTTTAAAAGATACCAAGATGAATATAACATCGACGGATGGTGAGTGTTTTGAATTAAGGACATCTGCAATGTAGAATTGGTTAATTGGTTGCATTTTGTACCGTTATGCTGCGGATATTTTTTTTTCATTCCAATGTAGACTTTATTTTCTTAACCTTTGGATTTAAATTAAATTGATCTAAAACATTGCTGCCCTATTTCAAAAACTTTCAAGTTATTTTTTCTGTGTTGATAGATGCGTATCTATAGGTATTCTGATTCCTATGAGCTTAAATTTAACTGATCGATATCTCATTTGAGATTATTTCCTCCATATTTCAGTACCAAGTCCATATTACTATTGTACGATTTATTTTTCCGTGATAGCATATCTTCAGATGAATAAATGTTTTCTTTCTTTTTTTATATTTGGGTATTTTGAAACCATTGCCGCCCTATTTCAACATTGGTGATGTTCATTTTTCAGATGCCTATGCGTATTTTTATATCTGTTAGCTTATTTTTTTTTTCTGTATCACATCCGATATTATTTACAACATTCATTTATAATTATTGGTGCGAGTATATGCCAATACGTATTCTGATGTGGACTTTAATTTAAATGATTTGTATCACATTCGAGAGAATTTACGCCATATTTAAATTTCAATAAGATTATTTTTTCCGTGTTAATAGATGCCTATCTATCCGCATTCTGATGCCTAAATGAATGTTCGCGTGTTAAAAGTGTTCTGTCAGATTATGTTGTGGTTTTATTATTGTTTTTAGAACTAAATTAGTTTCGTCAGGCGAGTCGGACGTCTTTGTTCGCGAAATTGAGTACATTTGTCTTGTCTAATGTTGGTGACAGGGCGATAGTTTATTTCCTTTTCTATTATGAACGAAGCCTTAGTAAAGTGAAGGCTAATTTGTAACAAATATAGGTCGGTACCTTATTTTTTTAGTTCTTAGACTAAGCTCATGCAAGGACTGTCTAAATGGTATGTTAATTAGATATATGTCTCTTAAGCATACATACAGATATCGTCTAAGTCTTTCCGAAGCTTTATAGCAGACGGGCATAAGAAATTGCCCGTGTGCAATGCAGAATGCGCAGTGTAAGAAGGCCCCTCGATCGATGGATCGATGACATCTTAAAGTTTGTAGAAAATGTACATATGTTTAAGTTACATAATATATCGTATGTCACTTTAACATACATACATATAAGTCTTGCTAAGCTAAGCTTTAATGCAGACGGACATAAGACATGCCTAACTCTTAGCCTAAGCATACGCAGTGTAGGAAAGCCCCTCAAACCATGGACGGGGAGGACATCTTTATGGAAAATTGATGGATGGTCCAAGTCCGGAAAGTACAAGAGCGACCAAGATCGATCGATAACATGGCATGTCCAGATTGTCCAGCAGTGAACTTCTATATGCTGTTATTGATGATGATGACAGTGTTTAAGCTGAAACGTTAAAAATCCAATGTTTGGGATTTTACCTTAAAGCTATAAGCTTCAATACCAATTATTATTTTGATAGACAAGTAATTTTTTTATCGTCTAGAGCAGTGCCTCCTAGTGGCTTCGGCAATAAAACCTGTCAAAGAACCATTCTTAAAAGCAAACAAATTTATTACAATATCAAAAAAAAAACAATCAGTTAAGCCGTTTTGGAGACAAAGCGCATACAATCTCTTGTGGCAAAATCATATACGGGCTCCTTGCGTGGCGGGTAAAAAATGTGTATCATAAAACATTTCTAACGCGGTGGCACTGCAGATATTTTACCTATTTTACGTATTTGATATGCAGAGTAGGTTAAGGGATCTAAGAGTTGAGATTTATGACATTACTTTCTTCTTGAAATGTGGGGTAAAATCTACCATGGCAATATTATTTAACATCGATCATCATCATCATCATCCACAACGCGACTTCATCCACTGCTGGGTATATGCCTCCCTCAGTGGTATCCACCACGATCCTGCGCCAGTCTAAACCATAAACGGCCCGTGACGTTAACTATGTCGTCTGCCCATCTTGCTGCCGGTCCAACATTTCTGTATCCATTCCTCGACCACCATTCAGTCGTTGTCCTGCTTCACCTGTCATCACCACGTCTTGCAATATGTCCCGCCCAACTTCATTTCAGTTCCATAATCCTAAAGCCGATGTCTGCGAGTTCCAAATGTCGACATACGAAGACGGACCAAAGCCGTCTTCGTATGTCGACATTTGGAACTCGGTCTGTAAGTTTAATGCCGATTTAACATCGATAAGACATCTTATTACATTAATATTGTAAAATGGAAATTTCCATGTATCGTACTATCGGTGAGGGCACCGATTAAGTTTCGACTCATTCCAAGAGTCTTCATCACGGTAAGTGGCTGACATGCCAAATGCTTGTTTATTTAGGGCCTGGTTATACTGATGCGGTGGCGATTGATACATTTACGCGAACTTTGACAGCCACTTGACAACCATTTTCAATTAATCGCCACCGCCATTACTACTGTTAATTCTTCATGAATTAATGGTTGAATTTTGTAGTATTTTTTGAAATAATAGAATTTTGATCAATTTGACATGTTTAATTTTGGTTTACAATATTTTTATAAAGAAGATGTGCTACGCACAATGGTAGTGAAAGCAATGAAGTTTTATATAAAAGAAATAGGTAGGTACGCCTTATGGTGTCAATTTGCTCCAAGAAAAATAGTAGGTGCTGTAACAACTACCACCACTGCCACCTTTTGGTAGATTTATTTTGGTTCTCATTTTTGCTAAGCTTAGCCGGACTAAAGTGTATCATTTAACCTCTATGGACTAAAATTTATTTTTATTTTTTATTTTAGTCCTTATTTTTATCCTATAGAAAGACACAGAAAAAAGATTCCTTTTCAAAAATAATTTCTTATACAATATTTACCTATATTAAATGTATAGATTTTTATTTTTTATTTAATTTTTTTTTTAAAATGGAACTAAAACTGCTACACTAGCGTTTATTGGCGATCGTTGGATGTATGAGTTACTCCGCTTGTCAACAACAAGAAATATTAAAAGAGTCGGTATATCCGCGAAATCTCTAGAATTATACAGTAATATATAGTTTATCTTATTTTCTCGCAGTCGAAGTGAAAAGTATAGTGTTTAAGTCGGGACTAAAACTATTTAATGAGAAATGACTCTTTTTAGACCCTTGTTGAACAATCTACTATTTCAAAATGCCACGCCCATAGGGTGCAGAGGAAATATAGAGTTTGTATAAAAAATACTATAAACGGACAAATGAAATTCTCAAAAATAAATAAATAAATATATAATAAATAATAGCTAAATATCTTTGTATGAATGAAATAAATGAAAATACTTTATTGTATTTATGATACAAACAAAATAAACAATAACACATTATGGTAAAGGTAGAGGCAGTCTTATCGCTTAAAAGCGATCTCTTCCAGACAATCTTCGGATGGAGAGGATTATATATGATTTTGTAGTGGCCGGAGGTGTCCTTTATAATGTTACAACTACCATAAATAATAACAAAAATATGTTCATAATTATGATAATTATAAACATGATATGTGACAAAATTATTTATCTTATCCTCCGTCACAAAACCTCTTGAGTTGTTTCATAAGGAAATTACTAATTCTTGTCATGAGTCGTGAATTTGACCCTCACACGTAAATGTTTTTACGGAGTAACGTATTGTCGTGTTTTGAAGACAGTGACGGACGTGCCTTATGTGTGAGTACGTGTGAAACATTAGAAGATTGTGAATGCTCTATGAAAGACTATTAGGATTTACTAATGTCATTCTAACTAGTAAGATACTAGTTCTTACTAGTTAGACGTTAGAGGTACGTCCAAATATTTAGCATGGGCACATGCCACATAATAAACCTATTATATTTCCTAGACTAAATATATTTATGATCTAAATAAATAACTAAGTAGGTATTTACAAAAAATATAAAGTATAAATGGAATATCAGTCATGTAGTTCCCATAATACAAGCTCTGCTTAGTTTGGAGATATATGATGCAGAGTGCAAAATGTCCAACATTATTAAAAAATATATATATTTAAAACTAGTTTTTATCCTACTATTTATAATAGTAGAGACCTCTTCCAAGTTTTTCTACGTTATTCTATTTTGAGCTTTTTCCGTCCAGCTTTGTCCTGTGACTTTGGTAATTTCGCCGGCCCAGCGTTCTTGCGGACGTCCTCCTGACTCTGACTGGTAAGATACTGGAACATTATTTTTATTTCTACGTACTCCTAATGTTCCAATATCTTCTGGCTCAGAGTAATATTTTTTGTAGACTATCTTAGACTCTTGTAGACTCTTGTAGACTCTTCAATACTCTTGTATGTTCTTGTAGACTCATTTAGATGTTTGTGATTTATGAGAGACAACAGTAACCGTAATGTAATTTTGTATAATCACCAAGCTTGTTTTATTTTAGTAGACTTCCTTAGCCTCTTTTAGACTTTTGTAGACTCTTTTAGACTCTTCAATACTCTTGTAAATTCTTGTATGCTCTTGTAGGCTCTCGTAGACTCTTGTAAACTCTCGTAAGCTCTGGTACCCTCAAGCAAATGCTCGTATCTTATAAAAGGCAGGATTGCATTAGTAGCTGAAAATCAAATGATGTAACTTATCTTTCAGCTTGCTGCTTCCCCCGTACATAAAAATATATTCATAAAACAATATAAACACCTAAACACCTTTACAAATTTTATAAAAAAATGTTCAGTAATTAAGGCGCGATTACGTATCAAACAAAATAAATCCCAATTAACGTTTTAAGATTGACAGCAACTAGTAAAATTAATTGCTAAAAGCATATCTTCCTTAGGTTTCTAGACAACTCCATCTAAATTATTTATTTTAGTTTATGAGAATGAATGTGAAATTCATACATTCTGTACATTATCTAAAGATAATTAGGTACATCCTCAGATCTTTACTCTGCACAAGTGTACTCCTCAAGATGTTTTTCTTCGTCATTCTGTCTGTTGATTTTAGTGAACAAGTCATAAAATCGAACTCTTAAAACTAATCACAAAAGTCCATCCATCCTCTATTCTACATAATGAAAGCTATTGTAGCCTCGTAGTGTACGTAGTTTAATAGCTCGCGCTACGCACCGTAGTACTCATAGCAGCTTCGTAGACACGGCCTACGCGCGCACTCAAGTTGCCGTACTTTTAAAAATTAAGGGGCTGCGCAGATCTGAAAATACGCTTAAGTTTTTTGTTATCAAATTTGGTTTCTTTTGTCGCAGTAGGAAAATATTATCATATTAACAAAAATCTGGTATATACGAAAGAAAATATATTTAAAAAAAATACAACCCGACCCTTGAAAAATAGCTTTTGCAAGGGTCGGCAATACACACGATAACAAAAGTGGTCGTATGAAAACGTGTAGTTCCAAACTAGTTCCAAACGTCTATCGCGTTATCATTTGAGATCTTCTTTCAAGAAACAAAAAAAACGCTCACGACTGCAAGCGCCATCATGAGCAGTCTCAGATATGTACTGAGTACGTAGATCCATGAGCATACCAAGTTAGGCGTAGTCAGAGGTACGTCCAAATATATTGCATGGGCACATGTCCACGTTTTGGCCAGATATAAAGGAACTTTATAAAAAAAATTACCTAAACTATT
Source organism: Perizoma affinitatum (assembly GCA_961405105.1). Taxonomy (NCBI): domain Eukaryota; kingdom Metazoa; phylum Arthropoda; class Insecta; order Lepidoptera; family Geometridae; genus Perizoma; species Perizoma affinitatum. Next base: position 3,225,847 of record OY560184.1, read on the forward strand.
GCACTGTAAACAAAATGTTTTTAGTTTTATTATTTAGAAATATATATTTATTTAAATTGATTTGAAATTGTCAAAAAAGTGTCAAGCTGTCAAGTAATGACGGAGAAGACATTTTATATGCTACATACTATATACCTAACTTCAATCAACCAAACCCTGAACTATAAATCAGAACGTGGTGGACAGTAAAACATGTCATTATGTATTTATGAGCGGGAAATAGGCTCGCCCTCTTTATATGTTGTTATAACATAGGTAGAATTTATGTAGCTTTGAAAGTTTTCGGAAAATATATAAATACATACTGTGACTCGTACTAATTGAATAAGACAAAAAGAGAGGACACGACGAATAAAGGCGAGCTTAACACTCCAAAGAGTTTCCGTCCAGCAAATCTTTGAAGCTGGTTATTTATTATAGAGACATTTTATTCGTCCAACCCAACCAGCCCTATAATTACACTAGCAAAATGACAATGAGAGCGTTACTCTGGTTATTTTGCCAGGCCTGGTAAAAATCAAACCTTTTATGTCAAAAAGTGGTATAGTTTGTGACCTAAAGTAACTCTTATGTTACTTTTTATCCGGGTACCACGCAGGCGCAGTCTTAATATAAAACACACACGCTCATTGCTGTATTCCAAATTATAATCATCCTCGGATTCATATTTAGTGTGTAGATCTATGAGAATACCAAGTAGGGGGTAGTCAGAGGCACGTCTAAACATAATATTTGGCACATAATCGCGTTTGAAAGTTGTTAGCATTCCACGTGAAAATGAATTATGAAATACGGAATAAATAAAGATCTTAACCTAGACTAAAAAATACGCTACTCTTTAGGGTTCCGTGCCTCAAAGAAAAAAACAGAACGCTTTTAAGATCACATCGTCCGTCTGTCTGTCTGTCTGTCAAGACACTTTTTCTCAGGAACGCGCGTGAAGGTCAAGTTATCAAGTTGAAATTAATATCAAATACATAGGTCTACGGTAATTGGAGCTCTACAAAATCTTCTAAATTAAGGCAATAAAACAATATGGCAATATAAGCGACATATTTTGATACTCGCAAATATATCAAAACCCCTATAGGTTTTGATATATTTGCGTACTTTTCGTTGACCATGAAATCATTAAATTTGGCAAGAAGCAAGGTCAAGTAAAGGATAAAATCGAAAAAACGTTATTTCGTAGTTATATCATTATGAAGAAATATATTTTTGTGATTACAAACTTACACTTGCAGTTGGACTTATATTGATGTATGGCCGAATATTTTTTCAACTACAATGTTAAGTTTGTCTTTTAACCTGACTTATATTTTCGTTAGAGCAATGTTTGATGCTTTAAATGATTGTACGGAAGCCTCTGAGCGCGAGTCAGACTCGCACTTGTCCGGTTTTTATTTCAAGGTACAAAACAAACACGATGACGGCGTGTTTGTTATTTGTTCAATTTAGCCGTCGATAACCCAAAAAAAACAATAATTTATCAATTATAATATCAAACTAGGATAGGATTGCTAAGTAGGTTACTCTAATAATTGCTTTCGAGTATCAAAATTAAAGAGTAACTCAAGCCGGAGTATTAAATAATTATAGCTATCAACCAAATTCCACTGGCCACAGAAATGTAATTAACCAGAATAAGATGAGATTGAAAGTGAAAATCTACCTACGAATTTAAAGCTTCACAGATGTCAAATACATTGCAATTTCCAACTAATTTTATTAACGATCTCATACAAAATGTATTATTTTTAAGTTAATGAACGGACATATTATGATATTTGCAATTCGTCCCAATAGGGAGGAAAATATATTTTTTTTTAAATTACTTTTTTTTTGGATGAATAAAATCTTACTGCGTGTGCACTCAAAATCGTTCACCACACTGTTTCATCTGAATATCCCTATCAATAATATCAACGTATCAGTGTTTGATAAAATGAGGAATAAAATAAATTACCCTGACGCAAAAACAAAGCTTGATTAGATTCATGATGCAGATTTTATGTGAAAGATGACGTCAAATCAAACGCGGGCCGCGTGTTATTTGACGATTTATACAAAGTTTTTAAACAAACTTAGGCATTTTATTTTATAATTCGAATTGACCTATCTGTATAAATTCACAACGTTAAGCTAATTAATCTATGTCCGATGGATTATAGGCAAAAAGTTTTCTCTCAAGTTTCCGACTTCATCTAATCTATTGCGATGAGGTAGGAGAGAGTCGGGGGATGAAGTAGAAAGATAAACTTTGAAACTTTCAATACAGTTACCGGCGGTTTACAGACACATCGCGGTTTAGTTTATCGGGGAGTATTGTGGTATGGCTGCCGGTAAAATCACAGACCATGAGGCTTTAATCCGTTGTCTCAGGGTCGGCAACACGCAAGTGACACCTCTGGTGTTTCAAGCATCCATAGGTTACGGTAACCGCTTACCAATAAACGTGTCGCATGTTTGTTTGCCACATAAAATTACAAAAAAAACTAGATTGTAACAAAATCACAATCAAGCTTTTATCTAGAACGAACATACCCTCCTCAGAAAAGTACATACTTTAGACACATATTATTCGAATTTACTTTGAGGCATTGTATCTCAATTCAATAGAAAATATAACACTACAGTGCGAAAAGCCAACTATATTAAAACTTAAAACACCTAATTTAAAACACTTTGATCCTTTTATAAGACAGAAAAAAACAAAAAATAAAAATATATTTGTTGGGTAACATGTTACTCGGCTTTTCTAATACCCACGACACAAGAAATCCTAAAGTGGGTTTAGAACTACATATGTACAAAATCAGAGTCTATAAAAAACTGTCAAGTAAGCTATCCAATGCTTGTCTATCTTATTTTTCTATATTCCCATCATCCCTTTGATCCAGAAAGATAAATGTTTGAAACAAATGTGCCATGCAACAGCCGGATACTATATAACATTATTTCTAATTACAAAGTTGACAATCTTCCGCACTGAATATATTATGGTCTCTTTTAATGTGAGTTTTTTTATTATTTAGGTAACCGTTAAAAGTGATTTTAGGTGCTTCTGAAGTTTGGTATCCTGTTGGATGTTAGAAATTCATAAGCTGGGATGATAATTATGCATATTTTACTTTTATTTGCTATCCGTATTATACTAGCCGCTGTCCACGACTTTGCCTGCGCGTAAGCGAACGAAAGGTAGCGTATATGTTATTTTTGGGCATGAACTATACCTATCTCACAAATGATGCCAAATATCCTGTATTTAGTAAAAATAATGAGTTTTATACAGGTATCATAAAAAACACGATCACGACAGTACTCCCCATGATTGTAATCCTCAGATACATACTGCGTAGATCTTTGAGGAAGTACTGAAGGCACATGCCTTCGAATTTTGATGCAAGCCGGTTTCCTCACAATGTTTTGATCTACCGAGCTCTTTGTCATCATAAACTCAGTGGCGCAGTGGGCGAAGGCCCGCCTGAGACGCAGAAGGTTGCGGGTTCGATTCTCGCTGCGCGACAAATGTGTACGTTTATCTCGGGTCTGGGTATTTTCTATGTATAATATGTATGTATTTACAAAAAAAAGTATAAGTTGTCATGTAGTTCCAAGCTCTGCTTAGTTTGGGGCTATATGATACTGTGTTAAAAATGTCCAGCTATATATATTTTTTTATTTATAAGCGTGACAGCTGTTGCCCAAGCTCGTTCCTCCAGTCTCCAGTCTCGTTCTCCACACAAGTGGTTCGTACCACTAACGTGCTGGTAACGAAAATAATTCGTGCTTGGGCTTTTGGTAGAATCACTCTGAAATCTCGGTCACAAATCAATTATGAAGGTTATTTACACACGAACTAGTATCGTCTCGTACACAAGTGGAAGGTATATCTAGCACTTCACACGATCGCGCCCTCGGGACTGCCTTTGGAATGAACTAAGAGCAGGATTTGTTTCACCTGTGTTGGTTATTGTACCTGATTAATGCCAGATTAGAGAATTTACTGAAAGACTTATATTCGAAAAAGTAGAAGAACTAAATGATTTTTAGCGTGTAATGGTTTTTCGGTTCTAGGGCAGAATAGTTTCCTCGCGATGTTTTTCTGCACCGTTTTAATTATAATAAATTTATTCGGAACACCACTTGGTATAGTCAGCATTACCAACTGATCACCTCTAGATTTTTTAGATAATATCGTACACCCGATATACGAAATAAGTTATTTATAACCAGGAGGACACAAACAAAAAGAAAATATAGACTAAAATGACTGATAATGTCAGACTATTTATGATTTTATCGCTGTTTCTGATACATATACAGGAAACGTTTAATCGGTATATCTTCGCTATGAGCAACCTTTTCCCAAAATTCTAGCACTTCAATAAATGCAAAAACATTGGATTACATAAACTTCCAAGTAATCCTTTGTTTTCCGAATATATAAAAGCGAACCCTTCACAAATCAATATCCAGTTTTATTACAAATTGGTTAACACCATATCAAGATGGAACCCGACTAGGATTAGGCCATTCAGTACTGTCGGAAAATTCCGGCTAATCTTGTATGTGACTCTGATCCAAAGGGAAAGTATTAGGAATAAGCTATAATGTAGGTATTAATATTTTACGGAAATCAAATATTTTTTTACGAGCAAGTTTAATAATTCGAAAAAATAAAAAAATAACCTTTTATAGTTGTCATCTTCATAAAAAGCCCGTAGAAATGTTTGTTTTTTATAGCAGCTAAAATTCCGAAATCTTGCGACACTTGTGTGTGTCAAAATCGGGCCAAATGTTGTCAAAGATATGCCAAAGCAGAGTGAAATTGAGATGAAAATCCCAGTTTTTCGGTTATTCCTAAATCATTAAATTAAATACTTGTAACTTTTATTTTTTATTTATGTATTAAACTCCATTCAAAGCGGTGGCTGCCCTGTTTAGTGCACCGCACAGTAAACTGGATTTATTTCCAGATCCAAAACAAGCACGCGTCAAAATCCAAGCATAAATCCGAGCGATTAATCTGGGAAGACCTAACTGTATGCGGTTCCTGTTTTCATTCAGTCCGGCTTCTTATGGATTTTAGTGAACAACCCTAAACCCAGTTTGTTGATTGGGTACTATATGAGTTTTATAGCCGACCGGCGGAAGGTCTATCGAGCTATCAAATCTAGGGGAAAGGCAAAACTACTTTTGTTTTTTTCAGGAATGTAGTTGCCTTGTTTTCATTCTACTTTATGAGCTGTAGCCTATTACGCGGTACCCGACTTCCGATCCGCAGGTAGTGGGTTTGAATCCAGTCGTGCTCCAATGGTTTGTCCAATCTAAAACTGTATCTGCGATTTAATACGTGCTGGAAACGGTGAAAAATAAAACATAGTGACGAATCCGGCAGGTATTTGAAGGCGTGACAGACTTACAATCTATCACGCGGAATGCCATGCAAACGTGGGCATATGCCAAATATAATGTTAAGACTTGCTTCTGACAACCCCGTCGTGGGGGACCGTAGTCCTGTAAGGGTACCCCTTACGGGTCTACGGATTATGAATAGCATTTCCATTATAGGAAAGTCTTAAGGGTGTTTACTTTTGATTATATAAAATACCAGTTCCTTAATTTTTAACTTTGTTTGTCTACAGGTAAGTGCCCCAGATCTAACGAAACGTCGAAGAAAAAAAACATCTTGAAGAACAAAGTCTTGTTCTTGTCTAAACTTGATGAATAAAGATTTTCTACGGTAAGTGTCACTTAAATATACTTGTCTACTGTGATGACATTAATAATATAATAATAATAAAATTATTATTGCGTGTGTGTGAGCGTTAAATATATCAGAGAAGAGACGAAATTTATAATGTAAGTGAAAAGTCCAACAGAGAGGGAACAAGACGTTCAGAGGGAACAAGAAAGCAAAACGGAAGAAGTTATAAGAATTATGATATGGGGAGACGACGGTTAATTTGGAGATCTTAATAAATTCTCAGTTTCTTCATAATGTACGAGCAACTGTATGTATACATCTCGGTCTACACATGGGGTATATATGCCTCAGGTCTCATTTAATTTGTTATATAGGTAATCGCCTAGGTAGCAGTGAAATTTGTGATAGTGACTAGTGTGGAGGTGATGTTGCAAACTTTATGTTTCCACCTCTTGTAATGGATATTGAATCGTACTTAAGTTCAGTGTTTTTGAGTACGGTACTGAGCATAAATGTTTGTCTAACTGTTAGTACGTCCCACAAACATGAATACATATAACCATATATATTATTCTATAAGATAGCTATTCAGCAGTGCTCAGTGCGAACAGAGGAGTTTCAACCAGGCTCGAAAATAATACTTTTTTCAGAATAGATACCTCTAGTCTGTACAACGTTCTTCAGGTACTCATTGTCCTTCTGATGTTTCGTTGACTGTTTAAAGGTCCTTCCTCATGAGCACCGTCCGCAAACACACGGCCGTGAGAAGGGAAGTTTCATCTTTGATCGAAGTCGGTTAAAAACAGTATATTTTTAAATGGGTCAGTGTAAAATAAAATGTCAGCGTAGGTATATAGCTATAAGTAGTATATAGATGCCGGCGACCTGCATTTCACTGATAATGAATAGTCATCGTTTCCGATCAATTAATCAACATGAAATATCGTTCGATTTACTATTCATATCGAATCGATTATCCGAAGAACCTCCTTGAACAAGCGGAGCGATAATTCAAGCGCATTCTTAAGTAGCCTAATTATTTACGCCTTATTATTCATGAGAGTTCTCGAAGATGCGATTATCGAAAGAATATGAAAACATTGCCTCGTTACAATTTTTATTTATTTATTGATTTCATGCACATTACAAAGTTAATGCATTAAATAGGTAGGAGCCCTGTAAGGGCGCTGCTACGTGAGTTCGATCACGCAGATACGTGTTACAAAGTATTAAAAAATAAAGGTGTTCTGCTTAAAATATATAAGTTAAATAATCTTCATCTAGACTAACGTTCTCAATAGTCAGTCAATAACATTTTCGTCGTAATATTGACAGCTTGTGTTATCATTTGATAGGTCTATAAAAACTAATGGAAGTATCCTTACGTTGAGATGAGGAACTAGGAAATATAGGGCTTCAAAGAACTTTATTGTGTTACAAAGCAAAACGATGACCACGCGGATAACCTGAGCAAGCGCTGAAAGCGCTGGAAGCGCTGTGTTGGTCGACAGCTGTGCATCTGTTTCAGTAGGTACTTAGACACTCATGTCGCTCCGCTTATGAAACGTCGAGGTATAATCCTTCAGTGTACATACTATTGTAAAGTTAATTGTATCTGTATATATTATTGTGTGTTATCTGATGAAACGTTTGTGTTTACAAAATGACAAACATTAACTATTGGATTCATTTAAAGATAAAAAAACAACTATATCACATACTTTATTATTCTCCTGTTGACATTTATTTTGAATTTTTTATTAAAGTTGTCATATAAATTTTAATTGACGACCTTTGTGGCGCAGTGGACCAAGGCCCGCCTGAGACGCAGGTTGCGGGTTAGATTCCCGCCGCGACATAAATGTTGGCAAATATTTGTCTTGGGATCTGTGTGTTTTCTATGTATAATATGTATGTATTTACCAAAAAAACGTATATAAGTAGTATATCAGTCATAACACAAGCTCTGCTTACTTTGGGGCTAGATGATGCTGTGTGCAAAATGTCCAGCATTATTTATTAAATTTAATTATGCTCAGGTAAGTTTTTTTTTTACCTTGATTTGGATCTTTTGGCTTAATCATTTCTTAGATACATTAATAATTTCTTGAAGTTAAATTACGCGACAGCAATAATCAAAATAAAGGTTCTACTGTTGGTTAAATTACTTATATCTACTTGTACTCTCTCCAAAAAATTCCCTTCGAAGAAATCGCAAGATAAAGTATTTTATCGTCTACTAAATGTCATCTCATTAGAATGCTCGCGGAGCAGCGACTGTCGATATTTCCCGGATCTTGATTTATCATCCTGATCACCTGCCTTGCTAAAGGTGATAAATTGAGATGGCTGCACTGTGAGAACACTTTCTTTACTCGACTGAAAAGCAAAAGTATACTTTTGTATTCAGACTTACTTTCTAGTTAAATCAGTACACTATGTCTAATGAAGACTTGGTTTTCTATAACCTTAAGCTTAGTCAATGACAGACGTATTATGTAACAGATATGCATGAAAAAAAATACATTTTAACACGCGTGAAGCTAGTACATATGGGATAGAGGAACTAGATACTTGGGGTCACGCAGAGATTATACACGTTGATATCATCATGATATTAACGTGTGTAATCATAATAATGATGACGTATTATGAAATGTAATAATCTTTGTTTTCTCACTATGTTTACACTTACTTTCCACAAAACCTTTTATTCTTCAGTTTACACTACCTTTCACACTAATTTCCGCACAACGTTTTACACTATGTTCTATGCTACGTTTCAAAGTCAATGTCAATAGGTTTTAATTCATTGTAATCACAAGGATCATATAGAAACGTCAACTTAAAAATAACGTATATTTAAAAAAAAAATATGTGAATTTAAATAAGACAAATATTTGCAGATGCAAACATTTGTCCCGCGACGGGAATCGAACCCGCAACCTTCTGCGTCTCAGGCGGGCCTTCGCCCACTTTGCCCACAGATGTCGTCCACATGCTGTGACTCAAACTACTATCTTACTAACGTTCTTACTAAATTATGTAGAGGTACGTCTGTCGACCACATTTTCTAAAAACCAAAGGCTTGTTCTACAAATAAAATAAAACATATCAATAAAGGGTAGCGACTATTTATCTACGGTTTATTTTGCTTTTCAGACAATTTTCAAAGTAAACTGTTAACATGGAAAGCGTATTTGTCTTCCATTGCTAAAACATTTCAATCCAGAATTTCAAGTTTCGTTCTGTTAAATAAATCCATTTATTTAAATAGTCAGTGACATTAATTAAAATAAAATGTTGAAGAAAATACAACTGATCTAAATCCAGCGGATGCCTATATCTTTAACGGTACCGACCTGTATTTCATTTTGGTCCGCTACTATGAATTGTCGATCAAAAGTCAAATACACTTTTATTAGCTTAAGATTTTAAAGTATCGTTTGGATTCGTTTGGTTTTCGTTTGCATCCATTTTTTTTTTTAAATATTAGTGCAGATTTTTATATATTATTAGAAACTAAATAGGCATACGGACCATTTGATTCTAAGCTGTTACGGACTTCTGCAGCACCAGTGGTGAAATTACGTTAATAATTGTTTAAATTAATTTCAATAATTCTTCAATTATGTACAACTTTTTAATATGGTGGCTTTGCGATTAGTTTTAGCGTTAACGCTAAGTCTAACCATTTTTGACATAAAGTGGTTTCATCACACAAAACCAAGGCGTATTAAACTTGTAATATTTGTGACCAAGGTATTCGTTATCGCTGATTTGTATCCTTTTACGAGTAATATTTTAATTTCACGGAAAATTCAAGTTTCAAATGTCCGACTTTTTACGGTTCTCTTTAAACGGCATTTCCGTCGCCATTTTCCCTTAAAACTGTGAGTTTCAATAGTACCTACCCCTCTCCACGCTCCTGCCGTTATTTATTGAAAGTCATGAATACAAAACAGACTCAAATGTACTTTTTACTTTTCTCCTTCTTCGATGTTTATTGTTTGTTTATACCTAACTACCAGAGTTAAGATTTTAATAATTATACTGGGTATAAGTTAAAGTCTCTTGGTGACTGGAACACTTTAAATCTAAGACTGTTTTTGTAAAGAACTATTTTTGGAATATCGCCTTTGCTGAAACACTCTAAAGTTCTGGAAATGCTAGAAGTTATGGAAGGCGTTACACTGACCACAACTATACCAAAATATAACCTAATTTGATGCGAATTGGTTTAAGTTTTTGGAGTAATTTCTTCTATCTATTTATTTATCTTCCAATATAGCTGATATTATCCATCCCCATCAATTTCTTTCCAAACAGAGCTAAAGGTATCTAAAGCAATTTCAAGGAGAGCTCGATATCGTGAAACACGGCTCTCGCCCTATTGGTTACTGATTTATTTTACTCCCTTCTTATTGGCTCCAATAAACATTGTCCAGTCGAAGAAGTGCACGAAGCTGGAACTGTGGAAATAAAAATAATAAATAATTCTGGTAATTTTTCACACTGCATCATTTAGCCCCAACCTAAGCAAAGCTATATTATGGGAACTACATGACTGATATACTACTTATATTCTTTTTGTAAATACATACATATCATACATAGAAAACACCCAGACCCGAGACAAATATTTGTAGATCACACAAACATTTGTCCCGCGGCGTGAATCGAACCCGCAACCTTCTGAGAATAAGTAGCATACGTACGTTTTGTTGAAAAATAAAAAAAAAACATTTTTTTTTAAATTTAAAGGTTACATAATCTATTCATCTTGAGTCATTGAAAGCACAAAAAATATAAGAACCATTCAAAATATTTTCATTTAGCTTTAATGTGGTACCAATCACCAACTAGTGCTAATTTAGTAATCATAGCCGCTATCAAAATGATCCCAAATGAGTTGTCTGAAGGAAATTGGTTCAAAGTGATAATACCGCCCATTGTACTAAAGTAAGAAGAATATGTTGGATTTATTCATATTGTAAAAACGGGATTTTTCACGTACGCACTATCGGTGAAGGCACCGACTAAATATGACCCAGAATAAAACAATATGAATTTGTTTTTACAATATGAATAATCAAATTCACTATAGTTTTTGGAATAATAAAGTTGGGTTTATTTTGTTATTTTTTTATAGTACACAGTAACATATTTTCATTCAATCATTCAATGTAATGAAATGTTTTCATTTTGATCTAAGGCAGTCCACGGTCAATCTTTTTTATTAAAATAAACTACAAATGCTCAAAGAAAATACCTCTCATTTGTACAAAAAAGGTTGTTCTATCAAACTCTATTTCCGTGTAGCTCCAATAAACAGCTCTGCTTCCTTTATCGGAAACTACCTGCGCTGTGGATTACGCTATTTTTAAAAGGAATCAATGGTGTACATCTTATCAGAGCGATTGATTCTACAGAAAGCTTTAAGAAAAAGTTTGTATTACGTTTTCATGGAAAACTAAAATAGAGAGAATGATATTAGAGTAGTCATATTTACAAGTACTGTGTTTACAGAGTAAAAAAAACATTAATTTCGTCATGTTTTTATAGGACGAGGCTTTAAAAAACATTTTCATTTCTTTGACGCTTGGCTGTGGAAAAAAGGATTCGCCGTGATACCATTTTGGTTGATTTAGCACTGTGGGAGTCAGTGGTGTTTGTGAAATAACTCCTTAAAACTTTCAGTAGAACCAATTTTATTCTGGGGATATTACACAGCGCACAGCACACACACTTGGAGAAGCACCGGAAGAGAAAGAAATACGAGAGGTGTTGCCACTCGCTTATCTAGCTTTAAACGATTATTAAAATGACAATCGATTACTGAACTCTTATGTCTCGGACAAGCACCTCTTATCACCTCTTATCACTGCATAGAAGAAGCTTAGATCCTTCGTTTTGTCCCTCTTTTAGCGAGTCCAGTGTACTTCAATAGTTGATGATGACCAAGCCTTTCGCCACACTGTCTCTTCCATCTGTTGTGACGATATGTCCAGTGGACTTTAATAGTTGATGATGACCAAGCCTTTCGCTATACTGGCTCTTCCTACCATATGTTATGACGGTATCGTAGAATTTACTAAATTATAGAGCTTTCAAAAGGATCCCTGGAAAGGAAAATCACAAAAAAAACGCACACTACTTTAGTCCCTATGATGGGGATAAAGTAGTGTGCGTCCTCAAATACATATCTAATGAGTTGATATAGAGGCCCGTCTCACGACCGTCGAGCGTGGTCGCGGACGGTGCTCATGAGGAAGGACCTCTAAACGGTCAACGAAACGTCAGCAGGAGAATAATAAAGTACGTGGTATAGTCGTAATAATATTTTAAAATGATACCTAACCACGATAATTTTAATTCCATAATGACTGTAATTAGGACTGTAATTACAGTCGTGAATGTGTTTGTTTGTTTTTGTAAGAAATTATGTGATCTTACACTAGTAATTACTCTTTGGAGTATAATCACCTACTTATCTAGAGAAGGATTTCGCGATACGCACTGAATGCTTTCACCACACTTATTCATTTTATGAACTATCACATTCTTTACAGATGATATATACATAATTAAACGGGAAATTAACAGCAGGTTTAATTGTCTCCTCTTTAGTGGATATTCGACTTAAGTAGTCTTAGTAGCTAAGCTAAAAACTATACTTAATGATATACCTTGTGAACTATACGGAGCGAAACGAATTAAGATGAAACATGACGCGAGCGAACTAATTAGCTGCTCAAGTCTTGCGTGAACCCCTCTCTAGCTAGACCCTATTACACGCCCCTAGATCATGTCTACGGGCAAATTATTTTTTAATAATCTTGTGATCTTAACTTTCTATTAATCTTATTTTCCTCTCAAAAAAATTTGTGGAAACCGGCATGCCCTAATACCAAAAGCCCATCAGTGTTCAAATAATCTGCGATGGGCATGCAACCTGTCACGAATGTTTAATTCTTGCAAAACGCGGGTATGCCACAAATGTATTGTTTGGACGCGCTTCTGACTACCTAAAACAATCATGGAATTAAAATTATCGTGGTTTGGTATCATTTTAGAATATTATTACGACTAAACCACACACTTTACTATTCTCCTGCTGACGTTTCGTTTAGAGGTCCTTCCTCATGAGCACCGTCCGCGACCACGTCCGTCGATAATACGTCGATAAGGACGTGTAATATTATGTATAGTCGTAATAATATTCTAAAATTTTAGTCATTGAACAGGCTTGAATAACTACAAAGTTTTCCCTGTAGATGGAGCCGAAATCCTAGAATTTTGACCAGGCTGGTAGCGATCTTGTGGTTTAGTTAGTATAGCACCCGTGTGCTAATCGAGTTCGATTCCTCAATCTATCAGATGTTAATAAATCGTAATGAAATAATTATTGCAATTCTTACAGATCTTCATCTTAATCTACCTTCAACATTTTCTTGAAGGTTGACTTCGTTTATCAAGCACGATTTAAAGTAAATATATGATCAAGACATTGTTAAAGTAAACCCAATCTACTATTTGCAGATTGGGTTGACTTTACCGTTGCCTTTGACTGAAAACCGCAACGCAATCTTATTCCAGATCTTTTGAAATGTCTTCAAAAGCGGCGTTTTATCCACCGCACAATAGTAAGGTGCTTTTCATATGCCTTTCACTAATGAATGTGGCTAGAGATGTGGTGTAACAGTTTCGACCAAATGGCCGGACAGCCGACCATGTGGCTGTCCGACCTCACCATATGCCAAGTGGATATGATAGGCACTAAGGCCTTCATTTGTCTAAGTGATATTATTTAGCGAACAATAATAACGATAGTTATGAAAAAAATAGTTGAACTTTATCGACCGAAAAAACTCAATATACTTCGATAATTGTACCAAAAATAGCATTATTAAAACATTTTCCGAACTATAACGGTGTGTGAAAAAAAAAATGATATTTTTTTTCAAAAATAATGACGTTTTGGTTAGTGACACAAAAACATAAAAAACGGGATATCGTAGTGCAAAACTGATAACTAAAAAGAAAAAAACACGCTCACGACTGTATTCCCCATTATGGACATCCTCAAATACATATTCAGTGAGTATATTTTTGAGGATACCCAGTAGGAAGTTATCAGAGACACGTCCAAACATAACATTTGACACATGTCCGCATTTTGCAAGTGGTCTCCACGTGAAAATAAAAATAACAAAACTCACATATTATGGTTGGTAAATATTCCTTTTCTATTGAATTATGATTATAACCATGACTTTGTATAAGCATACATTAAAAATAGTAAAACTTACAACTTTGGTCTTTTTTTGTAATTTTATTCGACTTTTCTGTATGATTTTTCAGCAACCACTAGAGCAACTCTACTGAGGTGTCGACATGTCGCTTCAAGTAAATTTTAATACCGCTATAAAAGGCTACATATATAAGAAAAGCGTTTAGAAGATTACATTCTTCTATTTTGTACCTACTTTATTTGCGTGAGCTGGAATGAGTGGGTAGTTATACTTTTATTACATAAACTATGTAATAATGCTTACAAAAAACTAATAAGAATCACCAGATTTACTCAAAAAAACTAGTTAATTCTATTTCATTCCAAAAACTATCGTGAATTTGTTTATTCATTGTAAATACGGGATTTTTCATGTATCGGTGAAGGCACCGACAAAGTTTCGACTCATTCCGAGAGTCCGACTCCTCCGCGTAGCGTCGTGCACGACACTCAGTCGGTGCCTTCACCGATAGTTCGTGAAAAATCCCGTTTTTACAATTAATAGTTAATTCTAGTTGTTAAATAGTGAATGTCGATGAAAAGACGGACTTTTTTTTGTCTCATTATGAGATACTTATTTCAACTTCTACAAAGTCTTATATTAGAAGGGGTCTTTTACGATGAAAATAGCCGCTTTTCCTAATAAAGGACTTAATTTACAACTAATTTAGTTTCAAAATAAAAACTCTTTGGTATATACGAACTTGTCTACAATATGGAAGTTCATTCTTATTAGCGATGTAAGCTCAAGTCTTATTCCGTTTATTCTCCGTTTGTACAACTGTATGTAAATGAGGATTTGAAAAATCGCTGGTCTGCCAGAAATCCCCTGCGGCCCGCGTGATGAGAATACCAATACCACGCGATTACGATAATAAATTGTGGGTTCCTCAGGGTGTGATGAATCGGATATGGTTTACCATGGTTTCGAATAATGTTTGATACAATACCGAAAACGTGCAATTTCCGGTTTTAAATTTATATTTATTGGATTATTCCATTTTGGTGTGGACGACGTAACGTATAGACGTCAGAATCGAAACGCGAAAAACGGTTGTTTTGTTACCCGGATTCATGCTGTGTTTATTTTTTTTACTCGGATTCATATTGTGTTCTGATTGAAGGGTCCCGGTGTCATTGAAGGCACATGATACTTCACCATTATGTCTCAGGGTTGCCAACGCGCTAGTGATACCTCTAGTGTTGCAAGCGCCCATAAATTACAGCAACCGCTTACCGCCACTTTAGTTGCATAAATATATACATAGACTAAATACCTTGGTAGGAACTAAGTTAAATTGCAATATAACATCATTAATTAGATAATTTCGAGATAGATATCTCTATCTACGTTATCTAATACGTTGATTATTTAAAACCTTTCTTTGTTAAAAAAAATAAAGTTCCATTAAGCGGCGAAGGTCTTGCTGCATGTAATTTGGAATACTAGCTATACTTTCAAAACGCGGGCATGTGCCGAATAATGTTTGGACGTGACTCTGACTACCCCCTACTTAGTATCCTCTAGGATCTACGCACTGAGTGTGTATCTGAGCATGACCATTATATGAAACACAGCCTTGATCGAGGTCTCGCTACGGGACAAATGTTTGCAAGTTCTGCAAATATTCGTTCTGGGTGTCGATAGTGGATATTATAGTACCTAATATCCACGACACAGGAAATACTTGGGTGAAGTCAGGTCTATGTATGTCTATTAGCTGCTAAACTAAACTAAATCTTACATTAAAAAGCTTTATCTACTATAGGAAGGAGCTTTAACGATGGTATCACCATGGCGTCTATGGCGTTATTTGGCGTCTGCCATAACTTTTTGGCATACTCAAGATCAAGACGCGTCCTTGATAACATGACATCAAATTCCTGGACATTAGTTTCCATGAATCACACGTGCTTTGGCACCTGCGGAAAACTTTACACACAGTCGGTTAAAAACAAAATCACCATCTTCAAACGAAATTCAACGAATTTTACAATCAGCATTTCCCAGATAAATTATCTTGTTTTCGCTTTGTTATTGACGGTATCTTTGTTGATAATCTACGGACGTCTGTGTCACTTCAAAATCAGATCAACAAATTTAACTCTTTAGCTATTGAAGCGTTGTCGTGGATCCCTGCCTATGCGGTGTCCTACGTAGGTATTCGGCTAGGTAGGTAGCGGGTAGGCAGGCCAGGCGGCGTATAGAAACAGCAAGAATATTTACAGGGTTTAATGAGGATAGTCGAAAGTTACAGATGGTAGAAACGATACAGAACAGTTACAGAATGATAGATAGATGTAGGTATGAATTTAGCGTGATTCGCGAGTACAAAGTGCGTGAGTAGCGAGAGCAAGCGATACGTGTATCCCGTCGGAAGGCTCTGAGCGAGTGTGTCGGCGGCGCGAGCGGTATGAATATTTATTGAGCAGCCGGTGTCCTCCGCCCGCGCGCCTCTCGCATGCCCCGCAGCGCAGGCGTGCACTCGGGTGACGGACTCGGATGCGAGGATGACGCCACAGTACTCCCCCGCCGAGATCGTTACTACGATCGATAGTAGTCGGGGAATCTTACGGTTCTCCCGCTTTTCGTCTTCTTGGCGGGGATTGTAGATACCCCGTCAGGAACTGGAGCAGGATCGGAAGCGGTCATTGGCGTCGGCGTTGGCGTTGTCGTTGTCGTAGAGGTTGGCGTTAGCGTCGTGTCGTCGCTTGCGCTGTACGCTGGCTTCAGTCGATCCATGGTAACGGTAAGTACCTTGTCTTGCACTTTGATGTCGTATGTCTTGGATCCTCTCCGTACGACCATGTATGGACCAGCGTAAGGTGCTTGCAATGGACGTCGGACTGGACCTTGGCGTAGGTAGACGTGCGTCGCGGTACCCAGGTCTCTTGGTATGTAGAAGGGACGTGGTGAGTGCCACGAAGTTGGTGTTGGTGCCAGCTTGCACATGCGGCTGCGCAGGCGATCGGCGAAGTCGGTGATGTCGAGTTCTTTTTCGAGTGCAGTGGTGAAAAACTGTCCAGGCAAGCGGAGAGGCTCGCCGTAGACGAGTTCGGCGGCTGAGGATTGAATATCGTCTTTCCACGCGCTGCGGATACCCAGCAGCACAATGGGAAGTACTTCGGTCCACTGTGATGACGCATGGCAGGAGATGGCGGCCTTGAGTTGGCGATGTAGACGTTCTACAAGACCGTTGGCGGCCGGGTGGTATGCGGTCGTCGTGAGGTGAGTGGCTCCGATTAAAGCGGCGATGGCCTTGAATAGGTGCGACTCAAATTGGCGGCCACGGTCGGTTGTGATGCGTGCGGGGCAGCCAAATCGTGCGACCCAACCAGAGATGAAGGCAGAGGCGCAGGTGGTAGCTGTGATGTCCGTAAGTGGGTACGCCTCAGGCCAACGTGTGAAGCGGTCGACTATCGTGAGGCAGTACCTGTGGGAAGCAGACAAAGGTAAAGGACCTATTATATCCATATGGACATGTTGAAAACGGGCTGAAGGTGGGTTGAATGCTTTAAACGGTGCAGTTGTGTGTCGCGTTATTTTGCAGCGCTGGCATTGATGACATTCCTTAGCCCATTGTCGACAGTTTCGCCTTATACCCGGCCATACGAATCTAGAAGTCACTAATCGTACTGAAGCTTTAGCGCCGGGATGACTCAGGTTATGTAGCGATTCGAAAACTTGACGGCGAAATGGTGGTGTGACGTATGGTCGAGGGTTCGTAGTAGAAGTATCGCAGTATACTTGCGTTTTAGCGTCGGGTAGGAAAACCTTTTGCAGCTGTAGACTGGATCCATCCACGAGTAGGGTTCGTAGCTCTGCGTCTGTCTCTTGGGCTCGGGCAAGGCTCTGGTAATCTAGGGGCATCGAAAGTTCTTCGATACGGGAAAGAGTATCAGCCACGATGTTGTCTTTGCCAGCGACGAATCTGATATCTGTCGAAAATTGAGATATGAAATCTAAGTATCTAAATTGTCGTGGCGAGCATTTGTCTCTTTTAGTGGTGAAGGCAAACGTTATAGGTTTGTGATCGGTCAGTATGATGAATGGTCTCGCTTCCACCATAAAACGAAAGTATCGTATCGCCTCATATATCGCCAGTAGCTCGCGGTCGAAGGTGCTATATTTCTGTTGGGCATTATTTAGCTTTCTGGAGAAAAATGCCATGGGCTGCCAATCGTTACCTTTCCGTTGTTGCAGCACGGCTCCGATAGCTACGTTAGAAGCATCGGTCTGTATAGCGAGTTCGGCGTCGGGATCTGGATGAGCTAGCAGCGTAGCGTGAGAAATGCTCGACTTACAGTCTCTGAAGGCTTCCAGCTGTTCGGGTGTGAGGTCAATCGGCTTCGAACCTTTGCTCTGTTTGCCAGCTAGCATTGCGTTGAGAGGTGCTTGTTTCTTGGCTGCTTCTGGAATGAACCTACGATAAAAGTTTAGCGTCCCTAGAAATCTTCTAAGCTCTTTCGTATTTTTCGGTGTCGGAAAGTCCATAATAGCTTGTGTTTTCGAGTCGAGGGGACTAATTCCATCGGCAGAGACGCTAAAACCCAAGAAGGTGACCTTAGGTTGACCAAAAATACATTTCGAGGTATTTATTAGGACGCCGTAATCCTTTAGGCGTGCAAAAAGTATTCGAAGATGCTCCAAGTGTTGATCTTTATTCTCTGAGTAAATGAGTACGTCGTCCAAGTAACCGTAGGTGAAGTCCAGTCCATTCAGAACTTCGTCCATGAAGCGCTGGAATGTTTGGCCCGCATTCCTCAAACCAAATGCCATGTATGGGAAATCAAACATACCGAATGGAGTAGTGATGGCAGTCTTCGGTATGTCATCCAAGAAGACTGGTATTTGATTGTATGCTCTAACTAAGTCAATAGTAGAGAATATTGTTTTACCTGTGAGCTGATTGGTAAAGTCGTGAATGTGACGCACAGGGTATCGGTCCGGGATCGTTCGGGCGTTCAGGGCTCTGTAATCCCCACAAGGTCTCCACCCGTCGTTCTTTTTCTTAGCTAGATGAAGAGGAGAAGACCAGGCGCTTTCGGACCTTCGTGCTGTCCCGCTTTGTAGCATTTCATCGAACTCTTTTTTCGCTATCTGCAATCTCTCCGGATCCAAACGACGTGGGCGACTCGACACAGGTGGTCCAGGCGTAGTCCGGATGTGATGCACGGTACTATGCTTAGGTATGGTTGGCTTACCAGCAGGGCGAGTGATATCAGGATACTCTCGTAGCAGGTTGGTGAAAATGTTGTCGTCTGCTGTGGTTCGTATGGAGGAGATATCAGGTACGTTTTCGTTAGGCTGCGGTGCGTCAATAGAGAGCATGGTGATTCCGTCGATGAGCCGTTGCTGTCTACAGTCTACAAGTAGGTGATAAAAAATTAAAAAATCTACACCAATTATAGGCTTTGTGACGTCTGCCACAGTAAAACGCCAACTGAATGCTCGTCGTAGCCCAAAATCCAAGTTAAGTTGAATGTGACCGTAAGTAGATATAAGCGTGCCATTCGCGGCAAAAAGTTGGTACTTAGTCTTAGTTCGCGGCTCCCGTATGGCTAACTTTGGAAAGACACACAGGTCTGAACCCGTGTCGATCAGGAATTGCGCCTTCGATTTCCGGTCAGTGGCAAACAGGCGGCCCGTTGATTTTGGACAGTCAGCTACCGCCACTAGTGACTGCCGTTCGCATTTCCCGCCAATTTAAACGTACACGGCTGCCTGCATTTGATGGCACTAGATCCGTATACGTAATGGTACCAGCAATGCGGATGGTCGTCTGGGCGTTCTCGTGACCTTGATCGATTCCTGGAGTTTGAGCGGGTTCTAATATTTCGGACTTCGTTTCTGGGTCTAGGATTTCGAGTGGATAAATTTCTAACCTGTTTCGCCAGTTCGTCAACACGTTTTGCCATTGCTTCCAATGCCGACACCGTACCTGGTACTTCACATGCTGATGAACTAGCCGCTACTGATTGCTGCGTTGGGGAAGATATATCGTTTATCTTGTCCGCTAGCTCGGCCACGGTGTGTAGTGCGCTGTCTGGCTGTGAAGCAATAATCGTTTGAATTTGTGTTGGTAATCTGTTCGACCAAATCTGCCTGATAAGGCTCTCTGGTACAGTCGGTCCCGCTAAACTTTGCAAATGTCGCATAAATTGTGAAGGTTTTCTATCACCCAGCTCTTCGTGGGTAAGTAATTGTTGGATTTTACGCTCTTGAGAAGCAGACAATCGTTTGATTAACTCAGTCTTGAGCTTTTCGTATTTACCGGTTTCCGGCGGATTCAAAATAACGTCTTTTACTTCGGACGCGTACTGTGCTTCTAACTGTCCAACAACGTAGTAAAACTTTGTCTGGTCGGAAGTAATATTAGAAATCGCGAACTGACCTTCGATCTGCGCAAACCATACGGCCGGTTCCTCTGGCCAAAATGGGGGTACTCGTACACCCACTCTCCACAATCCAGGATTTTGTCCAGAAGTTCCAGGTTCTTGGGGCTGTTCCTCGGTAGACTTCCTCATCTTCTTCGTCGGGGTCACCAGTGAAGCGTTGTCGTGGATCCCTGCCTATGCGGTGTCCTACGTAGGTATTCGGCTAGGTAGGTAGCGGGTAGGCAGGCCAGGCGGCGTATAGAAACAGCAAGAATATTTACAGGGTTTAATGAGGATAGTCGAAAGTTACAGATGGTAGAAACGATACAGAACAGTTACAGAATGATAGATAGATGTAGGTATGAATTTAGCGTGATTCGCGAGTACAAAGTGCGTGAGTAGCGAGAGCAAGCGATACGTGTATCCCGTCGGAAGGCTCTGAGCGAGTGTGTCGGCGGCGCGAGCGGTATGAATATTTATTGAGCAGCCGGTGTCCTCCGCCCGCGCGCCTCTCGCATGCCCCGCAGCGCAGGCGTGCACTCGGGTGACGGACTCGGATGCGAGGATGACGCCACACTATGAATACACGACAACACGACATAATCATCATAATCGTATTTAAATTACTCAATAAAGGCCACTGGCTCAGTTTAGCTATTAAGAAAACGTTTGAAGCATTGTTTCGTTTTCTCCATTGCTTCATATGTTTGTAGTTGTATTATTGTAGGCCCGCCTGAGACGCAGAAGGTTGTGGTTTCGATTCCCGCTGCGGGACAAATGTTTTTACGATTAGCTTATGTTTGCCTCGGGTCTGGGTATTTTATGTATAATATGTATGTATTTACAAAAAAAGTGTATATGTAGTTATCAGTCATGTAGTTCCCATAACACAAGCTCTGCTTAGTTTGGGGCTAGATGAAAATGTCCAGCATTATTTATTGCTTATTCTTTCTGTAAATAAATGTTTTTACCATAATATCCCTCAGGTTTTTATTTATTTTTATACCAAGGTGGCAAACAACCCACCTGTTGGTAAGCTGTTACGGTAGAATATGAACGCTTGTAATACCAGAAGCATCATATGCGCAATTTTGAACAAATTTCCTAATAGGATTAGTATCTCCATGCCCGACACATAATGCAGTTTATATATTGTTATAGTGAAACTTCTGTTAGTACCTGCTATGTCTTCTGTGTCTATCTATACCGAAACTTGTTCGATACCCGTAAATTCCAACTTCGTACGAAACAGAAACGGACAAGTTTTAGTAGTGGAACTAGTGTACTACCCTGTGTACTCCGGTTAGCTGGTAAAGTTCTGAAAAGGCAAAGAGGCAACGTATGTCTCAACCTACCACCTGCCTTTGTTGGATAAGAAAAGTGTTTTGTAACAGAAAAGTTTATGATCAAAAGTAGCAATAAACCACTGAATACATAAAAGTCGCTTCTTCTTCTTCGACGAAGAATCTTCGTGTCAATAGTTTTCCCGGTTTAGATTTTCTTTGACCGAAATTTGGCCACATTTACGACTTGTTCCGTAACCTCGCACAGGGGTCTAGACAAATACCACTTTCTGTAGGCGTGAACGCCTACGGACAGATTTAATTGTATGGAAATGACATTAGTAATATCACGTGACAGCTGCCAAGTTTTACCTTGACAACTTTGCGTTAGCGTGAAAGGAAAAGTAAGCGTGATGTATTTGTCTAGACCCCTGCCTGCTTAGCATGAAGACCCAAGACAACGGTTTTGTCTACCTCCGAGAATACAAAATATATTTTGTCCCTCTGTTTTGTTTGATAGCATAGGCAACTGAAATAGTTTTTGTCTTCTCTTTCGTAGACAAAAGGCAAGTCTTTCATAGTGCAGGTGTTAGACAAGCCAGTATAGATGAGGCATCGTTTACGATATGTCGCGAATGTTTGTATGTTCTGCAGATATTTGTTCAGGGTCTAGGTTGAGGTACCACGGTAATCGTAGTTCCTGAAACCCACGACAGAGGGACCCCACACTAGGATTAGTGTGGGGTCAGGACTATGTATGTCTCTGCTGGGTGTTTTTTGTTGTTAGCAACAAACCTCAAAACTTTAGCATTTATTAGTAGGTAGGATAAATCAGTAGTATGCGATTTTTTCCCCAGACGAACACAAAAGCGAATGAGAAAACTCTTTGTGGTTCAGTTAAGTTCCTATTTCAGCAAGTTGCCTCGCACAGCTTTCTAACCTTTGCATTGTTAACATGAAAACGTGGTTACTTTGTAGTAAAACTCCAAACGCTTGAGACTAGATACCTTGATATTGATTTCATGCCATACCGTCAGAAACTGAGTGGCACTACATTATGCAATACTAGCTTCTAACCTATGTGTTAACTAAAAAGTATGTGTTATATTACTGTAAAGTTTCATCAAAATCCGTTCAGCAGTTTTTCCGTGAAATAGTAACAAGCATCCATCCTCACAAACTTTCGCGTTTATAATAGTAGTAGGATTAGGATATGATAGTTAGGATTTAGATATCACAAGAGCGGTTGGTAGGGCGCATTCCTCGTGTGAATTTAATTACCATTGTACAATCTGTCAAACAAAAAAATAAAACATGCGCTCGACTGTAATCACCATAATGGAGATCCTCAGATCCATGTACAGTACGCAGATCTGTGAGGATACCATGTAGGGGGTAGTCAGAGACACGTCCAAATTTTATTTGGCACATGTTCGCGTTTTCATTAGTGCCAACTTGGATCTTAAAATTTAAAAAAAAAATTGTAATCTCAAGAACGATTGAACAAAGTACATTATTGTAAGGAAATTTCAAACTTTCACCTCCACATGCAAACTGTGAACTCTCGGTCTAGTCACTTCTAGACCGAGAGTTCACAGTCATTTACCCTAACAATCAAGTACCAGGATTGGTCCATACATGGTGTGGAATAGGACAAAAATACGTATTATGCTCTGCAGCAATGGATGACAGGGTTTTTTTTAACACTTTTTACCTTGACTGTTCCTTATCTAGCCAGCTGCGCCTGAGCAATCCAATGAAATTAACCGTTTGTATGTGTGCTTTTTCACTCAAGTGTATTTAATAATACTATTTAAAGGCATTTGGTTGGAGAAAGAAAGTGCCAATTTGCTCCCGATCCAACTACTCTGAACTATCCTATCTGAATTAGTACTTCGGTGACATGTAAAATTTATTAGGAGCCATGTTATACTTAGTTAAAAACATTCTTGCTGCCGAAGCTCAGCCTGCTAGATTAGATACAATTAGACCTGAACTGACTTCAAAACCTATGATTTATTTATATAATAGGTCTACTACTACCTACTACTAAATTATACATTACCATAATGATGTACTTAATTAATCTACCTATAGATCGTTTGCAACGGTCTTTAGATAGCCTAGCTGTTTCATCTGTATTTTTTGTATATACCTACTTATACATAGTTGTATGAATAAATATTTGTTTTTAATTAATACGTTGTTGCAAATAAATGGCTTATCACCTCATGTATAGCCCGTCCTGGTATTCGATTGATAGGGTTGACGACTGTGAACTCCCGCTCTATTGCGACGTTCTCGTCCAATCTTCGTGACCAGCTGCATTTCCTTAACTATCAGGGCTGCCGACAGCGATACCAAGGACTTTTATATAAAAAGTTTTCCGCCAAATCAAATCTTTTAGAACATTATTTAGATCTGCAATTATATGTTACTGGTGGTAAGATATCTCCAAAATGAGGCCAAAGATCTAGTTATCAGATCTTTGGCCTCATCAGGGCCTTCAAAGTGGAGGCTATTTGATATTCTCAAATGAGGCCCTGATCAGGCCAAAGATCTGATAATGGTATCCTCCTAGTCAGACTACAAATAGATCAAGTTTTAAAAAATGAACGATCTCTTTCAAGCAACTACGATGGAGATGGATAGGTAAGTTATGGTTGGTGAAGGTACGAGGATCTTCGGCTGCAAAAAAACAAATATTATAATTTATAAAACTATCTCCAACATTGTTAAGATTTTCGTTCCATCCCAAGCTCTGTGTCTCACGTTTTAAGTTGGCTGTATTTTTCTTAGCTGCTAAAAACTACAGCCAAGGAAAGGATAAGTCCAATCTGAATTTCAGCAGCATTTAAACCATGTTACAAACGACTATTTTATCATACAGATGTATGATAGCCACCCCTAGCAAGTCGCGGTAAAACCTGAATTTATGCGGAATGCTCCCGGAAGAGTGCTAAGCCGAAAGAATTCGACCTTGAACTGTTTAAAAGATGCTTAGAGTTAATATTTGAACCACATTCTTCGTTTCTTTGAACCTCATTGTTGAACCTCATATTATAATGTATAATCGATTAAGAGTTTACACCGTGTGAAAGTTCGGACAGTTCCAAAATAATCTAGTTCCAATTGCAATGTTTATATATTAGTTATATCTTTAAAAAGGATAATAAGCCGTTTTGTTATTATTAATGTCCAAATAATCAATTAAAATTTTTGGTAACGCCCAAATAATTAATCTACATTTTGTATTTACGTTTTGGTTATGCTTTCGTCTGGTAGTTATCTGGATCAGTTAACCTATCTACAGATCGTTTGCAACGGGTTTAGGTGGCTAACTGTTTCGTCTGTATTTTTTGCATATACTTACTTGTGTTAGTTGTAAACATTCATGTAATTAAATTAAAAAAAACTATTTTTTTTCTAAAATATCATCTAATTTGAGTGAACTAAAAGTAGTAATACTCTTCAATGGTTTTTCCTGGGTTTTGGATAAATACTATGCAATGGTCTTCAAAATACTCTAAATATATACATAATTTTCTGAATTTCTCGAGATTTTCCAAGTATAGTTTCTTCTGTCTTACAGTAGCACCCGAAGGGGTGGCTGTGGGGTCAGCTTCTCAGATTTGTCTCCACCAGGGATGAAGAGATGGCGCTAATGTGAATAGTTGCTTTGAATATCTGGAAGTGTGGATTTTTACATACCCAGCACACTAAACAATGGGCTTTATGTAAAACAATGGCTTTTTATGTTTTTGATTTCACACCATGAATTCTAAAAGCTTTCAAAATGCGTGTATACTTTTGCACATTAAGAGAAAAAGAACCGCTCGCGTCAACTTCAAAAAAAAACCTCATCATCAACAACAACCTTTAGGAGTCCACTTGCTGAGTATAGCCTCCCCTAAAGAATTTCGATCTTGGGCCATCTCCATCCACCTTCCCTCGGTCCATCGGGTCAAAATTTTCTGCGTTTTCACTGCGATAAAAAGTACGGTGAATCGTAAACTATTAACAAAATTTGGGATTCTTTTACCAAACAAAAACAAACAAGCTCACGTCTGGGTTTCCCATAATGGACATCCTCAGATTCATACTCAGTGTATATAATCTTTGAGAATACCAAGTAGGGGGTAGACAGAGGCACATCCAAACAGTACATTTGGCACATGCGTTTTTCAAGTAGTTAGCATTCCACGTGACAGGTTGCAAGCCCATCCACAATACCTGAAACTTGCCATGGTATTGTCACCTCGCGTCCTTACAAATCCAACTCTAAAAACATTCATTAGCATAATATCCGTATCCCATTTTCCCGTCTCTAACGCTCAGGTGACGTCATCCTGACCTAGGTCGCACAATCAAGCCGCATCTAATATTCACATCATCTTTTCTTCGTCTTTGAAGATGTGTGCGTCAGGTTATTAGGTGAAGGTCGTTGGAAGTTGGCTGAACGCGAAGTTACGTCGATGATTTTCTGATTGAAGTTTTTGTCTTATAATATATGTGCTTAGTATCCGACTTAAAAAAAGGTAGTGGTGTTCAATTTGGCTGTTATTTTAAGTTGCGAAGAATCAACACATTTACAGAATTGCTTTCAGACAAAGTCATGTTTCTTGGTCGCCCTACGTTTTCTATTAATAGAAATCAAACAGGCACACAGCTCACCTGATTAGAAGCGGTTACTGTCGCCTATTGACATCACAGCACCAGGGGCATTGATGAAGCGTTGCATGCTTTGAAAGACACTTTTCAAGTAGGTTATAATGTAGTTCTTCGGTAACACCTTAGAAGCTCATTCCATAACTCGCACGTACAGGATAAATCTTATAAAGCGAGTAAAAGATACTAGAGAGCCACGGCCTGTGGATTAGTATGATTTTACAGGAGACTAACACACACATTTCTAGAATATACATCTGTCTCCTATGACACCGGAAATGATCTTAAAATATTACAGTTTTTTCAAGAATTGATCACCGTTTTTAGCACTGAAAATAAAATTATGGGTGCTTGTACCCGAATTCGAATCCACAAGCTTTGAATCAGAAATTGAAATTTCTCACTGGCTCCATCTTGAGCACTGATAAATGCAAGTGCATGTGATCTTTGAAGCAGAAATCTATTCCGCACTGGCCTTTCTTAACTCTACAATTGGATACGATGACAAGACTATTAAACTTACTATTAAATGAAGATAGGTGATAATAGTTAGACTGATAACAACTCAGCAACAGGTGAGCCTACAATTATGTTAATTCACAGAAATAACGGTATTGTCTCAATTTCACTAGCTTTCACAGGAATGGGGTTAGAAATTTCTTCAATATATTTGAATTTAAGACGGGGCCTTCCCTAAAATTTATTTCACTGCCTGCATCATTATATGCAACCATCTCAACAAAATTAGCTGTATTCCATTCCTCCCTATCTGAAATTTGAACAGTTGGACCTAGGCCAATGGATGGTTCAATTGGCCCACATTGTCTGACCTCGTGGGCTGTTTGCCAATCAAGATCATAACCTGGCCAATTTAAAAAAAGTTTTGGGTAAACCATTTGCTATTTATTCAGGTACGCCAAGAACATGTGGAATACGTTTCTATTCTACAGCAATTAAATGGAACTCATTGTAAGTATCTGTTTTCTGATAAATCGGTAATTATGCTAGTCAAGTGTGCTTCTTGCATCTTCTACCAAATCGATACTTTTTACCTGGTGAGATTGTCAGCACAAGATCGAAAAAAACATTGGAATTGACGTGACACCATTTTGGTTGATTTACTCATAGCACATCTTACCTCAGGATGGAGGTAGCCAAAGATTGTTCATTATGGCACTCTTAAGGGGAAGCCTTTTTCCAGCAGTAGACTTTTACACGTTTGATCGTGATGATTATCTCCGGATTAGTGGGTGAATACTCAAACAGATGTTGTTAATGTCTGAATTTTTTGAAAGATTGCAAACAATTTGCGTTAAGTCCACCATTCTCCTAAACAGCCATTTCGAAGCTTGTCAAATGGTATCCAGTTAAGTAAAGCACACTCGAACTAAACAACAACTTAGTTTTCTTAATTACTTAGGCCCAGTTTCGTACACATGTAACTGTCCTAGTTATCGGCTGTTGTCGTGATACATTATAGCTAGAGACACTTTAAGGCTTCAACGAGAAAATTGTGAAATGAAAGTTGTGTAATTCTGAAAAGAACATTTGATTGTGGCTTATACTTAAAATAACCACTTTGATGATAATTATGATTTAAACATTGCAACTTTGGTTTCGTTAGAACATTTTCTCTTTATATTATGTAATCTACCGCGTGCAATCTGAAAACTAATGTGGTAGATTGCATACGTAAAGAAGTTTTAACACTCGCCATAACAATAGCCGCCAACTGTAGCTGAACACTTGTATCTGTTTCACACATGTGTGCTACACTAGACTACTTTTGTGAGAGGTTTGGCCTTTTGATCTTAGATTTAGCAGCGGCCTCCTACATTGTGTTTGTTCTTGTATTGTACCAAAGTTTCGAGATTCATCTCCAAACTTGCGATTATTATTTTCATTTGCTAAGTTGAATTAACAGTTATCTGAATATGAAAATTTGCTGTGTTCCATTTTGTTTTCGGAGTTGAAAGTTTGGAGTGTCATAGGGCTCTATTCTCTGACCACTAATATTTGTTGTTTTTCCTGCAAATTCACTCAAACTAATAATTATGATAAACTAGGATCGGACTTCGTCGGACTTACACATCAAAAGGAGTCCGAAACATTTTTGAAGGCTATGATTTACGATCATACCCTCCAAATAGGGCTCTCGAACTTACGGTTTTAGCAGTGCGTTGATTGTTAGTCAGTCAGTTCGTCAGTCAATGAGCCAAGCAACTATTTTGTTAATATAAATTGTATCCATCAAGATTTGAGTAAAAAGCATAACTATTACTAAACTCATTTATATTCTACGCATCAATAAAAAATAAACGAAATAGACAAAATCCTTACACAAAACGAATAATGGGATAACTTTAAGATTGTTAATAGAACCCTCCCGTTCATCCATAATGCATTTTCGATGAATCCGAATGTAGTGTAAGCCTAACTAAATACAACAACAGCCTCCCTGATCTTCAGAAGCCCTCTATTCCCTCGAATAAAAGCATTATGGGCCTGTTATATTAACCAACTTGTCGGATTTAAACAGAGGTCACGGATCGAAACAACGTGTGTGAGAGAAAGATACTGAGACCGAAGCATAGTATCTGTTATAGCATGAGCAGAAGTTTCCTTCCTTGTGGTACTATAAGCTACCTATAGAAAGAAATCGTCAGGAAATCTTTATTTATGAATACTGCCTTAATAACATTACTTTCTTACCAGTAATTAGTACTGTATCGATCAGTCTCCGTATCGCTCACATTAAGTCAGTCAGTGGTCTCTCTCTCTTTCTCTCTTTCGCTCATTGTTCCGTTTTCGGATTAAACTAACTTCGCTCCGACAAAAGCGTCTTCATAATTTGTTAAATACAGTCCCATCATTCCAAGTCTCTTTTTTGCGACATTGCATCCAACTGAGCTAACGTACTACATTTCACACTTTCTTAAAAACTCAATTGGACCCAACATGTTGGATAGTGTAACCATAGAAGTTGCTAAACCAAAAATTCAGTGTAACAGAACCTTTTCTTCGTGGCGACGAGCGACGTGCCGAAGTGGCCCCGATTCCAGACGACATGTTTTAGTATTTTTACGTAACTGTGGCGACTATTTGTATATCTAACGGTTGGACGTGACAAAATTATTGTATGTAGGCAGCTGGAACGTTGCGGATTTGTTTCGGGTTCGGAAAAGCGGTTGGGGAAAACTGTTATCGTTTTACATTAACACTCCATTTGAAAAAAATATTACAAATTTCACTAAAAACGGTTGAAAATGATTGCTTGGAAGTTATACAATACGGCCACTGGTTCTTTCTTTGTTGCCAATATTTCAAAAAACGAAGTAAGTTATCTAAATACACCAAAATACAATATGCAGTAATAATTATACTCTGTGGCGCAGTGGGTGAAGACCCGCCTGAGTTACACAAGGTTGTGGGTTCGTTTCCCGCCACGGGACAAATATTTATCTCGGGTCTGGGTGTTTTCTATATATCATATTTATGTATATGCAAAAAATATAACTGATGTCATGTAGTTTCCAAACTAACAGCTCTGCTTAGTTTCGGGCTAGATGATGCTGTGTGAAAATGTCCAGCATTTTTACTTATTTATTATATACGTTATTTTTCTTCTCACGGAAAAACTACTTATCTTACTAGCTACTTGGTTGGTACAAGAGCAGAGCTTTTCATAGCACTTCAGAATAACTAGATCTCGCAGTATGTTCTGC
Organism: Perizoma affinitatum; assembly: GCA_961405105.1. Taxonomy (NCBI): domain Eukaryota; kingdom Metazoa; phylum Arthropoda; class Insecta; order Lepidoptera; family Geometridae; genus Perizoma; species Perizoma affinitatum. The sequence continues at coordinate 3,255,904 of OY560184.1, forward strand.
AAATCCCCGACCGTAATCAGCCCTCGTTTGTTGACAGTGAGATTGCTAAGAACTGTGGAACTTTCACAAGTATACCCACAATTATGCAGTCGTGTAAGGAGAATAATAATAAGGATAGAGCCACGTCTACACTTAAATAAGACGTCGATGTTTTAGTGCTAGGTGAAAAGTATCATTTAAGACGGCTGGATCAACGCTTCTTCTGAACCGAGGAGGTTCTCAATGCAGTTGCTTTTTTAAGTTTATAACTATTTATCTTCTCCAATTATTAAACGATTTTGTTGATTATTTCCTTGTTGGATAGAAATTGATCCCGTATAAGTTTTATTTCTGAGGGATTGCTACTTTTTGCGTAAAACTAAAACAACATCATCATCTTATGGAATCACGACTAGATTAAACATTTTTGTGGCCTATTTTGCTTTTGTTTTTTATTCGAAAGAGTGTCATGCCGAGTGAGCAAAATAACGTAAGCAGGTGAGTCAGTTTTTTTGAAATTTCATGTGTTTTTCTTCGTGTCATCGCTTCTTGGTTACCCTTTGTCAGTGATCTGAATTGGTCTAGGTATGATAGCAATGAAAAGGACCAAGTGAACGATATTAAAAGAACCAGTGTGATGAAAAAGCGTTTCTGTCACGTGTCACACTGTCTTAAATTCTGGTTTTCTCACGATGGTTTACCTGCAACTTAGGATTCCTTCAATACCTAACGATTTTATCTCCCAATGCATTTGAAAATATGCACTGTCTGACACAGCATGTTTTTAAATAAAATGTGACTTATAGAGAACAGGGTTGGTAGATTGTCCTCCATTACAAAGGGACTGAAGGGGCTAGGACCCAGCGTCCTAGGATCAACAGTTGTAGCCCAGCCAACACGGGTTTTATAAATATTAAAAATAATTTATAAGTGATATTAGTGGTCGTAATAATGGAGTGAGAGAGAGCATATATCGATTTATTGCCACTAACATCCACCTGCAAGACTTCAGTTCCTCCCGTGATTGGTACATGCAATATGCCGAAATATCGGGAAACATTCAAACTTTACAAATCATGATAAATATCCCGTTCTGAGTTAAAATTATGTTCATAAAACATATTGATTTGACTTGACTTATTAGGATACCAAGTAGGAAAGTCAAGTCCAATCATTTTGCACATGCCCGTGTTTTGGCAAGTAGTCAGCATTTATGCGCTCAAATATTCGAGAGATTTTAAGATATTTTACTACGCTATTGCAATAGGATTAGCCTCAAAATAGTTGTAAGTTAACATCATCATCATTTAGCTCTTTATAACGCTTTTCTTTCCGCCATTCTTTTCAATATGAATTATTCAGTCGGATTCCAGTCTCCCATCGAGCGCGTTCGCAGACATTTCTCATGAGGAAGGACCTCTAACGATCAACGAAACGTCAGCACGATAAATAGTAATTATTTAGTCGACATTAGTGATAATTAATTAAATTGTTCAAATCGAACAACCCCTATCCCATGAGTCAAAACATGGTCAAACACGTAATCGTGCGTGACCGACGTGTTTGTTCTAGAGCCAGACCAGTTCTACTACAGAGGTCATAAATGCTATTTTCGTTTGCGCTTTCTTAGCACCGCAATGCAGCTACGTATGAAAGGTACCTATGTCAGAAGAAGGCGAAAATTACTAGAGAATTTAGTAGCTGAACTTGTTTACCTAGCCAAATGAAAAAGTGCTATCTTATGAGCATCATTCTCGTTGTGTGAGCGAGTCGGTGAGAACAAAGATGATAAATTCGTATGGTGTTAACCAACAAAATCTTGGTGTTATCCATCTTGTCCTAGCCGCACCTATAACAACACGGCTATAACATTATAAAAGATAATATAACTACATAATTTAGAGTGATACTTATGATTGGTATGATAGGGCTGACATAGATACATACATAGATTGCACTCTTTATTGGGTACCACCAAATAAAAATATAGGAATTCATAAACATACAGGGTCTAGCGGGGCTTATCGCTAAAAGACATCTCTTCCAGATTAAATGGACAGATTTAAAATGCATATACAATAAAATTATGAAATTAGGTAATATATAATTAAATACGAACAAAAGTACAAAATGTACCTATGCAAATATATATAAAGAACTCAGTATGCTTATTGCACCCAGCATCTATAGATCTCCAATCTTATACAATATATACATAAAAAAAATGAGGCATTGTCACATTATTTTTATTAGGACTTTGAGTCAATCAATTACTCACAGAGCCAATAAAATTTGGAATAAAAATAAAATCTTCCAAACTCTTAGTCGAAAGTATTAGTCGGTAGGGAGACATGAAATAAGATACAAAGGAATGTCTTATTTTATTTTAGGATATTTTCAATTCTATAACCTATAACAAGATTTAAAAAAATGTACGGATTCTATATCTAATTAATAAATATGTAAAACGACTTATCCATCAGAATATGAAGGTTATAAAATATGGGTTTCGGGAAGTTTTAACGAACCGAGTAGATAGTCAATCGTGCCCAATTTCTGTCCCCATGCATTGTTAAACCATCAGCATAACTAAATTTGATGTCCCTTTCACGTATCTACCTCGAAAAGTATATGCTATATGCCAGTGAAAACTGATTATATTTACGTTTACATATAACAAGACACATAGACATCCAACACGTCGTCATTAATTATTATCATGCTAACATAATACTTCTTTAAACTTTGAAGTCATCTACAAAGTCAATAAATACATGGTATTTTTTGGTCAGCATACAGCCAACGCCGATCTAATCAGATCCTGATCTACAAAAAATGTATGTTGAAAAAGAAACACATGTACCTGACAATTTAGATTTTTTCATACATCAATATCGTATTTATCACCGCGTTATGTTGCGTGTTTTTCCATAGTATGTCTAAGCATATTAGCCTTAAAAAAATTCACACATTCCGTGAAAAACATGGCAAAAAACTGGTTCTTGAAATAAAAAATAACCGAAAACCCAATCTACAGAAAAAAACACATTATTATTTCATCGCCCAGAAATTCGGTAACAGAATAAACTAACGTGTTTTGATTCAGTTTCCAGTGAAATAAATGTTTTAACAATAATCTACTCGTACGAGTACCTACTTCTACGTGGAAAGAGCCGTTGACTCAATTGGTTTCCAATTCCACAGCCATGCATATGTAAATAGTGGCTTTGTTCGGTAGGCACGATACGAGTGAGCTCGGATAAATACTTTGACGCTCGAATCGCTCAAACAACACTCCTGCCTATTCTGGGCCTTTATTATCCAGGTCTTACCCTGAACGACAACGGTGCCGTCAATACACCTGGCTGATGATATGCCAAGGCCCCTTGTGTAGCTCCTCAACCTAACTCCACCTGCCATCAAAAGACCTAGCCAAGTGTCCTGCCTTAAATATGCATCTCCCACAAAATTCAACAAGTACGTAGAACGACAAGAAAGTATGTTTTTATGTAGTTGCGATGTAAAAACGGAAGACAGAGGAAACTGTCAACTCGGCTTAGGTCTCAAGATTTAAGTGCGGAGAGGTAATACGACCGAATTGCTATTGGTCGTGTGTGCACTGTGCAATCGAGGACGTTTACGTAGACGAGGAAACGATGCTTAGTGTAAACACTACCTACGGTTGTGTGCTCCGGAGATAAAGGAGCCTCTATGTACATGTACCAAAAAAACAAACATTAAATGGAGTAGTAGCCTTTGCTCACGGCATTACCCGCGTGGAACCTAGATATGTTTTACTAGGTCACGAACTGTTCTTGGTCTAAATTTCATCCAAATCGCTTAAGCAGTTTCGAATATTAGCAACTTACCACCTAAACTGTCAAAAAATGTCTTCTATTAGGTGAGCTATCCTAGCTTTATAACAAAATTAATTATCCAAGTGAGGTAGTCAGAGGTACGTCAAATAAATATGTTAGGCACATGCCCACGTTTCAAAGAGTTAGCATTCAGCATGACAGGTGAAACTAACTGATGACACATGCCTTTGAACTTTTGGATGCCGCTCACGATCTTTCCTTCCCCGTTTAGGCACGTTAAAATGCGCACTTTAATTTGTCTAGTGGATAAACCCATTAGCGCACGACTTTACTAACTTACCTCTTAATTTTTTTACACAGTACCAATTCCCTTAAATGGGCGGGTCCATAATTTGTACAGAGTTATATGGCCAATTCCGGCCGATACCGTTTCGGGGGTGATAATGGACAATGTAATTAATTTTTAATCTGTGGATTAAACGGGACACTGGGTTTAATGTTATGCTTTGGGATCAATTCTGTTCTGTCTTTTATTGGACAATAATGATTATGCGAGTGGTGTAAGTAGATTACGATACATGCTATGTTAGGGTCCTATAGTTGCCTAATATCTCCTAAAATTAGTATTGGAAATCCATCGAACCCATTATGATGGCAGTTACTATCGAATGCTAATCGCTTAACTTCTTTTTTCTAGGACAGAGACATAGAGGCCCCCGCCTCTGCACGATACTTGGTAGGCTTATATTTTCTGTACTATTCAGTGTTTTCTATAAAATATTTGATTTATTACAGTGTAATAAACATCGCGATCACTAACCCTGATGCAGACTCTCGGAATGAGTCGAAACTTAGTCGGTGCCTTCACCGATAGTGCGGTACGTGAAAAATTCCGTTTTTACAATATGTAATAAACATTATACCTATTATTATTTGTTCTTATTACTTCATATCAAAAATGTCTAATGTAACCTTAAAATAATTTGTACAGGTCTACTCAAAATTCAGGTTCGCATTTGCAATGATGATCACATTACGCATCTAGGGTGAAAAAATAATTCACCAAATATAGATTGTCATTTTTCGTTGTTAGTTTTAAGTAAATACAAATAAAGTGTTGCTGCATGATGCTGTATTTATTATGTTTGAAACTGAAATTGAAACAGAGAGGATTCTGTTTCCCAAAGCATTCGGTTCAAAATGTCATCTTCACTAGCAGAAACCTCGAAGACACGTAGAAAGTAGTTCAAACATGAGTACTTCAATGTTTTCCTGTTGAATCTATTTGCAGAAAATCTATTCACAGACATTGTCTTCAACAAACTTAGATAGATGGATCTATTTTCGTAGACATAAGTTCTCTATTGTGAATTTGAGAGCGCATTGAACTTTAGGCTTCTTGAGGGGCCATTATATAATTTAGAGTACATAAAACTGTCAACTAATCCAATAGTTGGATGCTGTTTGCTAGGATCTTTGTAAAGGCTAAATCTATTACGAGTAGGAATATGCGCGCGGGTCTATTTTTGCTGAAAGCTCTTTCATAAGTAATTTTTATTTTTGTTTTGTTAATTTGTTGTCCTTTTATATCTTCCAATATCAAAACATGACAAATTTTAGACAGAGACTTGACTAAGTTATTGCTGATCACTCTAGCTGGTACGAAATCCAAAAAAAAAACAATAAACATGAAAAAAGATTTAATATAATGTATCTGTGGTCGGCGGAGCACCTAAAAATAAAAATCTTTGTTGTCAAACTCAAAAGAAAAACCGTAATTATTTCAGTCATAAGAAATACTTTCCACCAGAAGCCCACATCAGTCCACTGCTGGACATAGGCCATAGAGCATAGGCCATTGACTGCTTTACTCAGGAATAACTTAAAAACTTGATATAATTATGACATATTTATACTGATATTACTGACTATTAAGAGGCCGTTCTTCAAGTTATAGGTATATGATTTCATAACTGAACGCTAGTTCCAAGATCAATAAGTTTGGTTACATTTTATAGTCGGCAGAATCTAGCCTAGGATAGAAATTTATACGGAGAGCTACGATTCTGTGATATGGTCCAATTTAGAAAAGAAAAGAGGCGACTATGCACTAAATTTATCCTCCTGACCACCAAAATGGCAGAAATGCGATTACACATAAAATTTTATAATTTTTTTATAAAAACTTAAATTCTCATTAGCAGAATCATATAATATTCTTTTGTTTTTTTAAGTATTTTAGACTGTAAGGTATCTACTTTTATCAACGAGTACAGCAATATAAATAACCGAAAACACAAACTAATTTCAATAAAACTATAAACTTGTCATATTAATTAATAAGTTTAGATTTGTTTTGGTGGCATTCCCTCTCTGAATAAAAATATATGTAAAAATTGTTTATTGCCAAAGGAAGAGCACAGATTTACAATGCATACAGAATATTTAAATAGGATAGATATACATACTAAGTAATCCCTACCGACACCCAAACTAAGCGTGAAATCAATTGCCAATGAATCCTTAAAGCTAGGAAAGAGCCAGTCCTGTATAAATGTTGTGGTCTAGCCAAAACGCTACGAATCAAAACAGTAAAAACTTCCATGTACGAACTGTATCAGCTTTGGAAGTTTGCCTAAATATAGCCTATAACGCATAAAAAAGTTATTTCCCTCATATCTTGCACCACAAGCAGAGCGTCCAACTTCAGACCCGGGCCAAATTGCAGCTACCTAGATATCTAGGCAGCTGCATCTAGGTAGATACCTCGACCTACTTGCTTACAGCATCGAGCAGGTCCATAACTTAGAACTCACCGTCTAATAGAATAAGATAGTTGTAAAAATGCTTTCTCCATATAATACTGTCCTACTATTCTATCCTACTAATAATAAATGCGATATGTGTGTATGAATTTTTGTTACCACGTATCTCCGTAGCTCCTAAACCGGTTTTGATGAAATTTGGAATATAGATAGTTGAGGTTCTGGAATAACACATAAGAAAATCTTATTTTCGAAAATCAACCCCTAAGGGGGTTAAACAGGGTAGAAACTATTCTATGGAATTTTTTATTCCTTGGTTAGATTCGCTCAAAACTCGGCACAAATAAACAAGTATTTTTCATTTTTTTCAAAACTACCCATCAGAGTTTGTGCAATAAAGCTCTGACTTTTTATGAAAAAAAAAATATACCCTGATTTCATACACTCAAGACGTATCAACGTAACACGCTGGCGAAGCCGCGGGCAGAAGCTAGTAATAAATAATAACAAACAGCCAACAGGCGCATACATAGTCCTGACCCAGCACTAAAATTCCCTGTGTACTGGGTATCAGAAACAACGAGCACCATGGTACCACAATACCCAAACCCGGAATAAATATCTGCAGAACATGCAAACATTTGACTTGCAGCGGAAACCAACCGCCGCCCTCGTTTGTTATATTCTATTATATCTAATAGAATAGAATAGAACAAACTTTGACTTGGCACAAACAATTAAAAGTACATAGGCCTATGTACGATTATAGATAACTTTTCATTGTTTGACCACAAAAAGTAAGTAAGTACTTAAAACAAAAACAACAAACTCAAAGTCAAAATTAATTAATTCATTAAATTCACAAGGATTACTTTGAAACGTTCGTTTTATCTACTGCCTGTTCTTCCGCGACCAAGCCAGGAAGGAAAGGTAAGAAAACAAGGCTGGTTATTCTTTTTCATGATCCTTTTACAAAACAATAGGAACCTACATTTTTTATCGAGTTTCTTAGTGTGTCGTTTTTTATCGACAACAAAATTGTAAGACGTTTCCTAAGTGACATTAAACCCATTTAACCCTGAGACATAATAGTGAAAAGTCTAATGTGCCGATAATTTTAACGCTATGGGAACCCTTTAAACTAGAACACAGCAATGCGAGCATTGCTGTGTTCTATTACTATTTGACGGCAGAAGTAGGTATAATGGATGTACTACCCAAACGAATCTATGAAATAGGTATTGGAAATCATACAAAACAAATATGTAATACCTAAACATGAAACCTTTAGCTATTATGTCTCAGGGTCGGTAACGCGTGATACCTCTGGTGTCGCAAGCATCCATAGGTTACCGTAACCGCTTACCAACAGCTGGGCCGTATGCTGGTTTACCACATAAGTTGTATAAAAAAATAATACAGTAAAAGTCCAACTATGAAAAAAGTGCCTTAAACAACCTTAAAAAGTGCAAAGCTTATTCAGATACTAAAATCATCCAAATACAAGCTCCTATTAACATTAACTAGACCTATTCAACATTTAGTTAAGTTACAGTTAGCCAACCTGCTAAGACCGAACTCCCTGAAGACTTGTTCAACTGCAAACCGCTTCGGGGAGGAATCCCAACTTTGTAGGTAATGCAACTATGGTATTGACAACATTAATTGAAACTACAGGACTGGACGCCGATGTTGGCTAATTCGTTTTAGATGGTACAATCCTGGTACAATGTTCTGGGATGAAACTTTTGAAACTATCGTGGTTATTAACATAATTTTTCATAAGACGGGATATTTATTATTTGTAATGAGTTTGAATGTTTTCGGATATTTCGGCACAGTTGCTTGACCACGGGAAGTGTTTGCGGGTGGCTCTTAATAAGTGAGTTCACCTTATTCAACTCAATCGGTTTTCATTGAGTTACTTTTTTTCCTTCATTCAGCTAGAGTGTGGTCAAGGTAAGCAAGCATGATTCTTCTAGGCCCGTTGGCGCGAGTAATCGACGTAAATTCAGTTTAAAATGTTGTATTGTAGATATAAGCCAACCTTTCTATGGTCTATCTAATTTTAATGAATGAGAACCTATTGACTTTGACCAAGCGGATTAATAAGAGGCAAGGCCTACCTCCTAATTGTTATACACACGGATCTGCGTGCTGATTATTAATTCTAAGGATAGGTTTAATATTTATGCGTAACTAGCGACAAGCCTTGGCTTCGCGCGGGTCATCCAAATTTAATACTTTTACGGTGTTTTTTTCAAAGATTTTATTTCATGCAAACCATGTCCTGACAATAACGAAAAACGTCTTGCCGTTCTTAAGTGATAATCCGTTCATAAACGCGACAATTTTTATGTATATCGAAGATACTTTCGTCAGCATGTTTGTTACTTTTTGTAATAAAACTACAAATTATAGGTTTATAGAGCATATCGTAAAGTTATCCTTATCCCTGTCCTAACGTAACTTTATCGTTTTCTGTAACCGGGGTTTCAGTAGCTGAGTATAAATAGTTCTTTACGATCTCTTAAGGCAACCTTTAAACCCAAGCGACTCGTTTAGGTTTAAAGGCTTGGAGAAGTCGCGAGACCACAGAAGTACAGTCTAAAGCCTTATTCTGCTGTGACCTAAAAGCTAAATAAAAAAATTAAAAATCTGTAGACTAAGGCGATCAAATCAAAACAACCTTATGAACTAAACACTTTTAAACAGATTAATCGCGTTGTTTTAATAAATAAATACATTATAATTAATGAATTATACTTAACCGTATACATAGACAAAATATTTTTTATTAAAACAAAATGAGCGGTCCTTTCACATATCTATATCTTACAGACAACCTAAGAATGGGGAGGAAAATAAGAGATTGTAGTCATTATTTTATTTTTGTTCCTGATGTTTCGAAAGCTTTGCACCTTTCGTGGTTGCAGATAGACTTGATGACAAGTATCTCAACATATCTTAAAAAAAACTAGTTCAACCGTATTTTTTTTTTATCAGAAACGTTCCGATTAGCTTACCGCGTCTTGAAGTCTATCGGTAAGGTATTTTATGTTGGATTGAATTATAAATTAGTTACCATAACAGGATTTCAAACAATAGCAAAAATCAAAAATACATTATTATGTAACAACTTTCTTTGAATTAAAGTAAAAATTATGAAATCGCATTGCCATTTCGGAGAAAAATGGTAACAAGTTTTACCCCCAAACGATACCAATATGCAACGACGCAAATTGTCGTCCAACTCAGCATTTTGTTGTGTCAACTGGCAACACAACGCTGATCTGCCGTTGGAACCAAACACAGTGAAATCACGGATGTCTGCTTACATTACGATTAGTAAATGTTTATAATATTACATTATATATCTAACAAAGAAAGTGCGACAATCTGCCAGTTCATGAGTGACTTTCATGAAATCATGAACATTGTAAAAGAAATGTCCAGAGTTTTTTCGTACCGCACTATCGGTGAAGGCACCGACTAAGTTTCGACTCATTCCCAGGGAGAGCGTCGCGTGCCATCACCGATAGTGCGGTACGTGAAAAATCCCGTTTTTACAATGAATAATCAAATCCACGATAGTTTTTGGAATAAAAATGTCCAGAGTGTTATGAGAAACATACAAAGGAATAAAAGGTAACGACTACGGTAAGCATACAAATTCGTGGAAGAGTCATAAACTCTTTATTGCACAAAAAACTATAAGAGGTCTTTGGCGGCCTCGATGGTGTGGCGAGCAAGCCGACTGCGATTTGGCTTCGACTTTCGTCAAATGTTTGCATGCTCTATTTTAATTTTTGTTTGTTCCGAGTCTGGTTGTTGTGGTACCACGGTAGTAGTTCCTGATACCCACGACACAGGGAATCCTAGTGTGGGGTATTTGTCTGTTGGGTGTTCATTATTATTATTATTATCATCGCTTAAAAGCTTTCTCTTCAAAACAACCTGTGACTTGTTTCTTTTTGGTGTCCTAAACTACACAGTATTAAAACCCTGTGTTCTAAAGAACTGAGCGTTCCCGTGATTTGGAGGGCACATAAATATATCAATGAGGACTTTTGGTGGTCTAAAAACTCTGACGTCAGAGTCGACCACTAGATCACGAACTTTTGTTACCCGATACGTAAGGAGCCCGTTTATACGTTAGCCAAAAGAGGACGTTTGTGTGCGTGTTTGTTTCTCTGTCACCATTTATCTCCAAAACGTCTTATTAGATTTTAATGCAGTTTGTTATAGATTCAATAGATTTGTATGACTTTGAGGATGGTTCGTAAAATAGCTTTTATAGACACAAATATAGCACTCTGAATAGAGGTCAAACTAGAACACCTGCCCCCCTACGAACTGAATACTATATATGTAGTATTCAGTTCGCCTATGAACTACTTTATCAAATAATTTTCAATCTATATAATTAGTCAAATCCACTTATTTCCTACTGAAGCGATGGTGTGGAAATTCCAATCAACCTCCGTCTTTTGAAGTTTTTTTTTCCAATTACCGGCAAACCAATAAACTTTAAACCAATCAATTTCAAAAGTCATTAAACTCACCATCAGCTATTTCTTGTGATCCTGAAAACTGCGTGGGTGTTAAGGCATAATTCCAACACGCCATGAACGCATTAAGGTTCTTATCGGAGCCTTATCTTATGGCCCCCTAAATAGTAATTACGATTATCAATCAAAATAGTGTAATTTCATGATTTCTGTGCTATCCGATTATGTTAAGTTCGTCAACTTCGTTAACCGCCTTAGCAAGCTGTTTTTACACTTCATAGTATCTGAATAGGTCGTTCTGAATAGATTAATAAAATGTATGAATGAATGTGGGATTGGTAAATAAAACGAGGGGGCTTTTGGCAACGAAATTACTCGGGTATATTGTCTTCAAGGCTTTTTAAACTTATTTTATCTCTTCCGCATGCACATTCCATTCCAAGGCTTTTCACAGAGAGAAAAAACCCTTCACTCACTCACTCTACCATCAATCCCTTTCGTTCCATTCATTCCTTACACGCTCCGTTCAAAAACAATAAACTAGGTACAATGCATAATTAATCCTACAACTCGGCCATTCTGTAAAGTCTGGCCTCCAGACTTGAAAAGTTTTAACAATGAGGTACACAACCTATTCCAAAATCTTATATAAACATTTTATCCTAACCTACTAACACATTTGTAAATTGAGGTCTGCAATAAACTCTACAAAACAATCAAAATAGTTTTCTATTTTTACCTAGTGGTCTTAAATTATTCTAAGTTATCAATTTACATAAACTAGAGATACTTTGCCATGAAAAGAGAAATTAAGTAACTGTCTTATGTAAAGTAAAAAGTTCAGTCTTTAACCTCAGGCCAACATTTCATGTGGTCTGCTGCAGAAGTTGTACGCCATGGGCCCTCAGCTGCACTCTCAGCTTTCTCTACTTCATACCGGTCTCTACCCATTGACTTCACTACTTTGTAGGGCCCTAAGTATTTAGGCTTTAACTTCATTCTGGTGCCAAATTGTGTACGCTTGATAGCCACCAGATCTCCTACTGCATACTGTTTACTATCCTTCCTTCTTTTGTTGTAGTTTCTTCTATTTTCCTCTTGTATTTTTAGAATTTGAATTTTAGCTCCTGCTCTCATAGACTCTCTGTTCTGTGCAAATTGTTCTCACAGTTCCCTTCTCAATAATATGACCTAGATATTCTACTCTTGTAGTCAGTAAATCGCTTTTCTCCCAATTTATTAGCAGGCCATATTTTGATGCTACATCCATAACCTCTCTCTGTCTCTTGAGTGCCTCTTCATAAGTCTCTTTCTGCAACCACTCTTTTACTTGGTCATCCACAATTTTTTGTTCATGTAAAGACAGTCGCTTCGGTTGATGTGCAATTGGGATATCATCCTTCAGAATAATTTTCATCTTAATAGGCGCCTCCATTACTTGCAATGGTTTATAAGACTTTACCAACCTCTGGATCTCATCACGGATATATTCACTGGGTACATAGCACTGAGGTTGAAGGCCTACATCTGTAATCAAACACTGTAACAATTTACCATCGCTGTGAGCCATGATGGTGACTGAGCCTTTGTCGAAAACTACTGTGACATTTTCTAAAAATGGTAGACCTAATATTACTTTAAATGGCATAGCATCCCTAGGCACAATATAAAATAGAGTTTCCAAGCTAAGTCCATCAATGTCCACCTTGCCATAAAATTTTCCTAATGCATTCACTTTCGCCGAACCTAACCCGGTTATCTGTAACGCTGCTTTCGTAAAATGTCCCTCACTGAACTCGAAAAACAAATCCTCCGACAATAGATTTAAATCGCTTCCCGTATCAATCAAACTTTCTACTTTAACACCACTAATTTCAATTGTTTTCATTGATTTTTGTAAGTTCGATCTATTGTTTACGTTCAACACCGCCTGACGTTGGCTGCAGTCGCCGCTGTCAGATGACGTTTCTTCCTCAATGTTGCCATCATTGCGCGCCGAATTTCGTTCTCGCTCCAATCTCGTGCACATCGCTCGTCGTTCATTCCCGTTCCCGGTCGAAGATGGTTTGTTTCCGCTCCCGCCATGTCCGGTTCGCTCTGTTATGTTGGTAGTATTGGTGCATGCCGGTGCCGTATGCCCAAACGCGCCACATTTGAAACACTTGATTCCTTTGGAGCACGAAGATGATAAATGGCCCCGTTCTCCACACTTGTAACAGCGCCGTTCATCACTTCGATTTTGTTCTGATGATAGTGTAGGTGTTGGCCGTCTTTTTATTGTATTTTTCTTCATAGTCTCGTAAATGGTCAACTTTTCTTTCAGATCTTTGTAGGTCTTGACACCGTAGAGTATGAATTTGTTGCTTTCGTAGTCGACTATCCCGTCTATGATGTACTGGATGGTGACGTAGTCTGCGACTTTGCCTCTTTTTCCTAATTCTTTCATGTGCAACATGTATTCATAAAATGTCTCGTCTTTGTTTTTTCTCCTTGCGGCCAACAGTTCGTGAGCTTCTTTGGAATTTATCGAGTCTGGAAATTCTCTAATAATGGCATTTTTCAGTTCGTCAAATGTCTTGAATACTTTCTCGGTCTTTAGCCACAACGCCGCGACGCCTGTCAACGAGCGCCGTGCTATGATCAAAGTCTGGACCTGTGTCCATTGGAAAATCACAGCGTTCTCCTCAACATCTTCAGCCCACTTTTCAGATGTGTATGTTTTGTCCACGCCGCTGAATTTAGGTATCAGCCCATCGTGGGACATATGCATCGCCGCCGCCGCCTGCGCCGTCACCGCCGAATCCTTATCGTCTTCACCACGTTTTGACATCTTTATTCGCCGTCTTCAATGTTATCGTCTCAGCACCTCAAAATAACGTCTTTGTCAACACCTCTAGTTGTTTTCTTCAAAATCATACATCACCACACCGCCGTAAAATGCCGCCATTAACCACGCCACGCGCTCGTTTTATCTTACGATTTTATTGTTCGTTTGAGACCAATCCCGGACGAGCCTCCATTTGTGGGATTGGTAAATAAAACGAGGGGGCTTTTGGCAACGAAATTACTCGGGTATATTGTCTTCAAGGCTTTTTAAACTTATTTTATCTCTTCCGCATGCACATTCCATTCCAAGGCTTTTCACAGAGAGAAAAAACCCTTCACTCACTCACTCTACCATCAATCCCTTTCGTTCCATTCATTCCTTACACGCTCCGTTCAAAAACAATAAACTAGGTACAATGCATAATTAATCCTACATGAATATACTTTATCGTACGCCAAAAAACAAAATAATCAAAATCTTATTCTTATTTATACATTGGGAGGTTCAGATCTGTTTTGAGAAGAAGTGCTTTCATTGGGAGGTCTGTTTTGAGAAGAAGTGCTTTCACTTTCAACTCGCCTCTTCCTTATTGCATGCATTACAATGGCAACTAAGGCATTAAAACATATTGGGCGACAGTGCATGGCTGGCAAGATAAAGTTTTACGCCGATCTTCGTGGTGACAGTATGAAATAGAAATGCAGCAGATTAAGGTATTTAACAATGCCTGCTCTATATCCAAGATCTCCATCCAGGACCTGTTAGGTCTACAAGGCACAGATGGCACTAATTATCACAAAAAATCTAACTTTTTGTTTTTATAAAAATCTGAAAATGTCTATTCAACATGAATTGAAAGTTGAAAGAAGCAAGTTACATGAAATGTACTATATGTATATATGATTATATACTTTATGCATATTTCATATATGCATAACTTGCATGGTAAATGACCGCTAGTGATATTTACAACCAAGTGTTTTTGTGAATAGAGCCAGTAATATCAGTGGCCTTCAGGTGCATAAACCGACACCCCATGGCCAGCAATAAGCTGAGACAAACTCAAGCATAAGGGGTCTTAAGAATAAGGATTCTTACTATAACTGTAGCACGCACTATAGATTTCGCCTCAGATACAACGTAGAAACCTTATTCTAAGGGCGCGGTCAAACTGACGCGGTGGCATTTCCCTTTGATCGCCACCGCCATCTCCACCACGTCAGTTATATGTTCAAGTTGTATGAAGAATGTGTTGAAGATGAATGAAGCGAAAGCGGATTGAAGCAAGTGGAAATCCGTAATCTCTGCCTACCCCTCAGAGAGACAGGCGTGGCTTTATGTATGATTGTATGTAATTACTCTCAGAACGAGTGTTCACTGAAAAATATCAGAGAATTCGTCGCAAAGCAGCTAATCTGAATAGTGTATGAGTGTCCGCTGGCTACTAGTAAGGCTTTTGAGACCGCCACCCTTTGGTTATTCTATAGAGATGATAATACCGCCTAAAGCATAATTCTGAGGAACATATTTGGTTCTTTATGAATCCTCACAAATACCAACTACCATAAAAAATATGTTAAATGATGTTGTAAATTTAAACTTTAATATTAAATGATAATCGCGGACTTGTGCCAAATATAATGTTTGAAAGTATATCTGACTATCTTCTACTAAGTACCCTCACAGATCTGCGAGCACGAATCTGAGGAGCCGAAGTCAACAGCAATAGACAATTTATACTAGTGTAAGCAAGACAGATGAAATACTAACGTATGTATTTTTAGGGTAAAAACACCAGAATAAAAAAGTAAATGTTAGAGAAATAAAATACGTCACATGCCAATCCTGTCCAATATTCAGCTTGCATAAGGCATAGGATGGCTGCCATCTACCAAAGGGCCCATTAATAAATGTGCCGCTAATGATAAGCAGCGTAGGAACAACGGTGTTGTGGACGTCTATATATAGTATAAAGGATACTATATAGATAGATAAATAATTTATTTGTAACTACTTATTAATTAAGTATATAACTAAGATGGTTACACTGCTGATGAGGTAAGTAGCTACAAATTGGGGTAGGACTCAGAATAAAGCGCCGCAGACCTGGTGTAGGTAAGTAGTGCGCTGATCTTCCGTCCTCTCCCAATATGCAGCTGCAATCTTAATAAATGCTTCTTCCGTGCTATATTCTTTTATCACTTCCCCCCTGGGAGCATTAGTCCCGATTTTGCTCCACCACAAGCCAATGGATTCGCCAAGCACTGAACGCTCACCTTATGTGCGCTCTGCGTGTTTTTTATTATTATTTTCTCCTATGATTGTAACACTATCTACGTTCTTAGCACGTTAAAATATAATCTACGTTTATAGCTCTACGTTTGCGTCATTATTTACGACTAGCACACGGCTTCGCCCGCGTGTTATCCGGATAAAAAGTAGCCTATGTGTTATTCTGATGTATAAGCTATATTACTGTAAAGTTTCATCAAAATCCGTTAAATAGTTTATGCGTAACAAACATCTATCCTCACAAACTTCCGCGTTTATAATATTAGTAGGATAGGATAATAGCACATGGTCGTAACACGTCATAATAAAATCATTATTTTTCAAATTCTAACTTCTTTTGTCGATTAAAAACCAGTGTAAGTATACATTAAACAGCGAGTACAACTTTTTTAAATACTCTTAGGTTAATAGAGGTAATATCAGCTCTCTAAACTTCCACAATTATTCGAGTGGGCAATTTTAGCGGACTGAAAGTCGACGAGGTTCGTGCAAAGCTAGTCATCTGATGTGTAAATGATGTGCCAAGGTTTCTCTCTTTCGCGCCAACTGCATCTTGTATTTAGCCGTCTCCCTCGCGAGTGGCTAACATGACCTTTTTAGCAAGAGTCGCATTTTATAATGAGTTGTAATATGAGGCTCTAAGGGAATCGTTTAGTTCAATCTGTGAAGAAAGTTTTAATGGGGAAAATTAGCTTTGATGTAATGAGGCTTTTGAAGCAAATAGTGTCTATTCTATAAAAATGAAGTTTCTATGCTATGGCAGAGTAGTCACCACATTGAGGTTATTGTACCTTATTTTTTTATTTTGCTGAGACGTAGAACGTGCGTGTTTGATTCCTGCAAGGTAAATAACTAACCATAACAATACGGATCGCTCGAAGAGTGATTGGTACTTAATTACAATAACTGTAATTAAGTACCAATCACACTCTCTTTTCGGGTAAAAATAGTATATTGTGTCACAAGGGACCAAAATAATGTATTGAGGGCGAGAGCGATTGTTTGAATCCAGAGGGAAGCGAAGGATTCTAGAGTAGAATCCTAAGAATTGCAAGGGATTCAAAGTACGTCGCTCGATGGTAAATAATTTTGGTACCGTGTGGCACACTCTGCTTTTCATCCCCCTCTATGAGAAAAATAAATAAGAGATGCTTTTGGAAATGACGAATATTTATATTTACATAACCAAATTACAATTTTATATTAATAAATAACTTAAATTTTTCATGTTAATTGTTAATTTTTCCATGTTATTAAATTTTCATAGTCTTTTAGATATTTTTCTCTCGATTTGTTTGGTAGTAAATTGTTTATGACAGTTTCTGCGTTTAATTTTACACTTTCTGGTGTTAATATTCCACTTTCACTACTAGAACTCATCTTTTATTCAATTTGTGTGAATCAAATTAAAAGTGTCTGTAATATTTTGATAAAAAGTAATAAAAAAAATGAATAAGAAGTTCCCGCGGTTTTTTTTAAATTAGTTGACCAATGCCGCGTCGACAGGCGCGCTTTTTTTATTACCAGCCAGTACTTTATCGAAGCAAATTGCGTTCAAACTTTTTAATTAAATAGTGTTCCAAATTCAAAAGTAATTTCGTCACTGTTATTAAGTGCGCCGAAATGACCCATGTTACTCACACTTATCGAGGAACAAAACGTGGTTTTTCGAATAGATGGGATGGAAATAATAATGTTGGTTAATGTAATTACTAGGATTAAGGAAGACGTACTAGGTATCGTAATATCATAATAACATACCTTCTTACTCCCGCTGGTCAAGAATGTATAATATTATTCATTTTTATGTTGCTAATAATATATGTAGTTTTGAAATATACAACATCGAGATATATATTACTTATAGTAAGGTATATAAGTATATACCTTACTATAAGTAAGCGATGGCTACTTAATATAGGGTAAGTACCCTATATTAAGTAGCCATAATTCGGCCTTATAAACATGCTTGTAGAAACTAAAATAATGATTGGTAGTATTAGGTTGATTAGGTTGAAGAAAATAGCCAGAATAGGTAAAAGTTACCGGTCCATGATAGTAAAAATTAGGAAATAACCACTAAGTATGTTGTAGAAAATAAATAATTTAAAAAAAAAAGACAGTTTTATAGTAGTTACGATAATATACAGTCTTTAGGAGCCACTGCTACTGTACGAGGCCTATGTGAGGCATCTAAGATATATTTGAGGGAGTTCTAGGCTTATATTTATTTGTTTTTATTCCATTTTAAAGTGCCCTTTTTAAAATCCATATCAAGGTTATCGCAATAAAGACCCGTATTAAAACATACTAACCATATCCTTTTCAAATCCATATTATCACCAAATTCAATGTTAATACAACCACGCTGTAAATAAATGATTCCAGTGCACTCAAATATCGGCTTTGTGCTTGATGTATGGACGATACTGAGCCCTTATCTGATCAATAAGACTAATGCCTGCTAGGCCACAACGGTCGACCAAATACTAACTGTAGCTTAGTGAATGACTAGTGAAAAAAGCTCTGGATATAATGTGGGTTTTATATTCTGAATTTATTGAAACCTCTCACAAATTTACGGTCAGAGCTAGTGATAAAATTTATGTAAAACAAATATATATATGTTTTTCATATGACTAAGAATATGTTTATTTAAAACTAGCTTCTGCCCACGACTTCGCCCGCGTGGTACCCGGATAAAAAGTAGTCTTAGTGATATTCTGATATATATTCTAAATTACTGTAAAGTTTCATCAAAATCCGTTCAGTAGTTTTCGCGTGAAAGAGTAAAAAACATCCATCCTCACAAACTTTCGCGTTTATAATAGTAGTAGGATTAGACAGTGTTTTACACACCTACTGCTTTAGGCAATTATATCCTATAAATATGTTTATTAGAATTTTTAGAAGTGGGCCCCAAACTAGGCATGTATCTTAGTGTCCCTAGGTTTTCTGGTGCAGAATAATAAGTAGGTAGGTATATCTTACACATAGATATAGTATTATAATATAAAGAAAGAAGATAAACATTTATTTAGCACGAAATAAAAATACAACAAAGTTAGGATGATGGGATAAGTTCTGAAAAAATAAGTTAGAATAGCCTATTAAAAGTATAACTGAAACAGTGATTCCCCACGCTCCTTACTAATCCATCCACCTATAATTATATGATTATAAATCTTTATCGCGTTATCCTTTTTTATTATTTTCTAGAAATTTCGATTGTATTGCAACAGAAGTCTGGGTGCGGGATGACTGGAGTTTTATGTTATACAATCGCGAAAGTGTGTGTGTGAGAGAGAGAGAGGGGTGGGGGGGGGGGAAGGAAAGGGAGAGGAACATGGTAGTATTTCTTATTGCATGATGATTCTTTCTGTTTCGTCATAGCTGAGTGATAGCATTTTAGTTCTTGGTGTTAGCTCCAAGATTTATCTTCGACCCGACTGGTCGAAGAATACCCAAAAGAATTTTGAAAACGCGAAGGGCCCCGTTTCCCCACGGACCCAGAGTCTCAACTCCAAAAGGCTCAAATAAGTAAGCTCTGTCGAGACTTTTATATTTGCGCCAATATACATACATATATTAAAACTTATATGCCCGTATTTTGCAAGTAGTTAGCGTTTCACGTGACATGTCGCAAGCCTCTGATTGGAACACTAACTCATGGCACATGCCTAAGATTTTTTGGTTTTAGGGCATGTTGGTTAGCTTGCGACTTTTTTCACCGTTTGAGCTAGTATTTATGCACACAGTGAAAAAATCCAGCGCCCACTATGCCAACACAGCTCTATAATATATAAAAGTAATATTTTTAAAGCGAAATCATTCGATCAATCGCTATCGCTATCAAAATAATGGCAATTGCCGCAAAACATTATCAAAACGCGTCGGTTCAAATTCATTAATTTAAGCTGAAATCGCAAATGATTCTGACTCAGTATAAGCTTGTTATTCGTTTTCATTGGACACAGGATGTTTTGTTCCATTTATATCACTGTGTCATGTATTATATATTTCAATATAGGAATTAATGAAAATACTTTATTGTACACCATAAGAAAATAAACTAAGACCCAACTGGACAATTTTACTGGTGACAAGAAAAAAAACAATAGAATTACGTAGCAAAACTAAAAGTACAAAGGGCGGTTTTATCGCTTCTTATCTTATTGAAATGTTAGCTAGTGCTTTTTCGTGGTAAATCCTTACGTATTATAGAGATCTGAAGATGGCTTCCATGGGAATTAAATTAATGTATTTATACACGTATTTGATTTTGATATTCTACCAAAATACGTTTGCTTATCTGATTCTGCCTTCGAATGAGATATATCTCTTACGTCAGTCATATTTAAGGAGTAATGACACGAGAAATAAGATTTTAATTCTGCTCGCTAGTTTTCGAAGCCCATAATTTATTTTCTGGTGGTCTGATTCTCTTTACCTAAAAAGACCTGAGGCCTCTTTCTGCCAAAGTTAATAGCGTTTATCGGCTTTGTGGCTAATTTCGACTCCCTTACTTTTCTTTGAGGGCATAACGTTATTTCACGAGTTCAAAGGACTGCTGCCACGAAAACTTTCAGATCCGAGTAGGTCTATGGTTGTTACGTTTAAAGAACCCTTTTTAGCTCTTAAGACTGAGATATTATTCACACGGCACTTGTATTTTCGGAAAGCTTGCTGAGTTTTATCTCAAACTAGATGACTCACCTGAAACAATAAGGCGAAAGTTATAAAACAATGTACTCATAATGCGCAGGGAACCTCTATTGCGGTCCGGCCTGCTATCGGGGTCTCAATGACCGGGCAAACAGCAGTTTTAAGCAGGGGCACTTGCTGTCAAGAACCTGTGTTCTTGACAGCAAGTGCGGTCTGCAGTACCCCTGAGCATGCGCGATAGACATGTCAAAAATACCAATGTAATCCAAACGCACATTCAACTTTATCTATACACGGCAGGCAACGCATCTGTAATTGGCAGATGCAGATGTTAGTAACCGCTCACCATTCTGGTAAGCCCTATGCTTGTTTTTCTTCAAGTAACACAAAAAAGTATTAGGTAAGTTGGTTTGAAACGGGCATGTTCCGAATATAATCTTTGGACTTGAATTTGACTACCCGTCCTTGGTATCCTCAAAGATCTACGCAGTGATTATGTATCTGAGGATGTCCATAATGGGGCATACAGTCGTGAGCGTGTTTTTTTTGCGCACCCTGTGAGCGAATCATAGCTTTGGACTATGCATAACATACTCGAACAAATCGATTTCAGAATCATTTGAATAATCGAAACTCGCAGTAAAGTTTACTAGGACACTATTATTGCCAGTTCGAATATATTTTAACTTCTAGTGCACTGGACTGATATATAAATAGATAGATTGATAGAAAATGCTTTATTGCACAAGATATAACAAGTACATTGGCGAACTTAATGCTAATTAGTATTTTCATCCAGCTAACCTTTGTGTTATGAAGTGGGGCGGTAGTGCGTTTGAAAGAGATTACCAAAATAAGATAAAACTTAATAAGATAAAGGGACTGGTGACTGATGTTTCTTGAATGACTGATTAGTTTTTACTTTCGTGAACCTTATTCAAAACCCGATTCTGACAACCGCTGGGGACGAAATATTCTGGAAAGGTGACCATGAACCGTCCGGTTTACGACGACGCAGTTTAGGAACGCCTTCCACCTGACTGACCGATGACTTTTTAAAGGTTGTTGTAAGTCGTTCGATGGGTTTGTCCAAGATCGTTCAGCGTGGCACTGGTTAAGTGATACTTATGCTCAGCTTTGAACTTAAACAATCCATAAATAGTAATGTTCATAATTCACAAACCACACAGTGCCTATAGCACATAGATAGCTACTTGATATCTATGTGCTTTTTTAGAATACAGCCATAAGACAGTAATTGAATTACACAATATAAAAATAAAACACGCAACAATCACATACAGGCCTCCTGACTAAATATCTGCTGAACATTTAAATCGAGCCAGCATCTCTTACATCTAATCTGGCTATTCGCTCGCCGCGCAATCGAGGTCGTCCCTCGATCAACAACCCTCTTCTAAAGATGAAACCTACTATTTGAAACAGAAGGCAGTATCGGTTCCCACTATGCTACCACAGCTCCTAACTTGAAATTACTTGTAGAGTTTTATGAAACTTCAGTTTATTAATTCGCCCTCATGTAACTCTCATACTTTGCTTTAATTTTTTCGTAGTTTAATTTTTTTCGAAGGTTTTAAAGTTTCAGTTTATACAATTCTTGCTTTTATTAGACTTTAGAATGGCCGATATTTTCACCTTCAAGCACATAGATTTCGAACACAAACAGCAACCTCGTTGTTACGAAAAAGTTTTTAGGCTAATTTATTCCAGGCTGAAGACTATGGAATAAAAACTGAATTTCAAATAAAAATTCGAAAGGGCGGTTTTAAATTTTCGAATCGA
This sequence comes from Perizoma affinitatum, assembly GCA_961405105.1. NCBI lineage: Eukaryota > Metazoa > Arthropoda > Insecta > Lepidoptera > Geometridae > Perizoma > Perizoma affinitatum. The sequence continues at coordinate 3,278,564 of OY560184.1, forward strand.
CTCATTTGTTTTGTGTCTGTCTTTCAAGTAGGTCGCGCCCGTTTGCTGCCTTTGAATAAGCAGTTGATTGTAGTGATTTAAAAGTAATTAATTAAGTAAAATGAGGGAAATCGTACACATACAAGCAGGCCAGTGTGGAAACCAGATTGGTGCTAAGGTAAGAAGTATTTCCACCACCTTCACAACTACATTTATCATGCAATAGCTTGCCAAACTGTGTTTTTCGTAAAAATATTAGTCTTCAACATCATTTTCTTGTAGTTATAATTTGGGCCTCGTATTTATTAATTTCTAAAGAAAAAAAACCCACTTGATAGCTACCTAAAATGACAGTTGTCCAGATGTCATAGAATTTTATTTTATTCATTGCAGTTCTGGGAAGTTATATCTGACGAGCACGGCATAGACCCCACGGGCACCTACCACGGTGATTCCGACCTCCAGCTGGAGCGCATCAACGTCTACTACAATGAGGCCACTGGTGGGAAGTACGTGCCAAGAGCAATCTTGGTGGACCTTGAACCGGGAACCATGGACTCAGTCCGTTCTGGCCCGTTTGGACAGATCTTCCGGCCAGATAATTTTGTCTTCGGACAATCCGGTGCTGGCAACAACTGGGCGAAAGGACATTATACGGAAGGTGCAGAATTGGTTGACTCTGTACTGGATGTAGTAAGAAAAGAAGCCGAAGGTTGCGATTGTTTACAAGGGTTCCAGCTCACACATTCACTTGGAGGTGGCACTGGTGCAGGTCTTGGAACTCTGTTGATTTCGAAGATCCGAGAAGAATACCCAGACCGCATCATGAACACGTTCAGCGTAGTTCCGTCGCCAAAAGTATCAGATACAGTAGTCGAGCCTTACAACGCAACCCTCTCTGTGCATCAGCTGGTAGAAAACACTGATGAATCCTACTGCATCGACAATGAAGCTCTTTACGACATCTGCTTTAGAACACTGAAGCTCACTACACCAACTTACGGAGATCTGAACCACTTGGTATCAGCGACGATGTCTGGCGTGACCACTTGCTTGCGTTTCCCTGGCCAGCTGAACGCAGATCTGAGGAAGCTAGCTGTGAATATGGTGCCATTCCCTCGTCTCCACTTCTTCATCCCGGGCTTTGCTCCCCTCACATCCAGAGGAAGTCAGCAGTACAGAGCTCTAACTGTTCCAGAGCTAACACAGCAGATGTTTGACGCCAAAAACATGATGGCTGCCTGTGATCCCCGGCACGGAAGATATTTGACCGTTGCAGCTGTTTTTAGAGGACGCATGTCTATGAAGGAAGTGGATGAACAGATGATGAATATTCAGAACAAGAACTCCTCATACTTCGTCGAATGGATCCCAAATAACGTAAAGACTGCTGTATGCGACATCCCTCCTCGTGGCTTGAAGATGTCTGCTACCTTCATTGGAAATTCCACTGCCATCCAAGAGCTGTTCAAGCGAATCTCTGAGCAGTTTACGGCTATGTTCAGACGTAAGGCCTTCTTGCATTGGTACACAGGTGAGGGTATGGATGAGATGGAATTCACGGAAGCCGAGAGCAATATGAATGACTTGGTGTCTGAGTATCAGCAGTACCAGGATGCTACTGCAGAGGAAGAGGGAGAGTTTGACGAGGAAGAGGAAGGTGGCGACGAGGGAGACTAAGCGCTAAGTTTTGCATTATATTTTATTTTATTTTATAGTTTTATTACATGATTGGTTTAATGACTCGTTTTATTTTTAGAAGTTGGGTAGGTACCTAATAAATAAATGAGTAATAAATAACCTTTGTTCTGTTATGGGGAAATTCTATTTAGGTCATTCTGGATATGACAGAATCGGTTAAGGGCAGTCTAGTACATTAATTTCTAAAATAATGGGTATGTGCATAATCAGGAAAGATATAAACGTTGGTCGCGCGGCGGGAATCGAACCCGCAACCGCGACTTTATCTGTCTCACAAGAAGGTTATACCGGTTATGACGCATAAACACATTATGCTTTCGAGTTGGTCTTTAAGATATTTTGAGGCCTGACCACGTACCTACCTATAGTGGCCAGTCTCTGTCAGTGGTCAATCGTTCACCTAGCTGTACTAGGTTCAAGTTTTTCTTCTACTAGTATTATAATATCTGTGCCGTGGTACAAAAAAAATAACTGGGTATTCCAAGGGTTAATTGGTCCACCTTAGTTCACTTATGATCACCCCGCAGAATGACTAGACATCCTCATAATATCATCTTTGAACCACAATGAGAATTTTTCTTTTTTTTTCGTAGCCATAAAGACTTGCGAATTCATACTTATTATCGCACCTTCTCTCGTGCCACCACGTGAGTAGCTTGCTTTTGAATATTTTACAAAGAAAAAACTGAAAATCGTAATCCTAAATAAAAAATCGATGCATATTCTGAAATTGCTTCAATTTGGTATCATGCTTCTGTCCCTTTATTTTCACAAGGTCAGACTTTCAAATGGTCAGATTTTCAAATAGTCGCTCTTTCTAATTGTCACCCTTTCAAATCGTCTGCTTTGGTACAGTCATATCCAATTCACACACGTCGTCTACTTGGTAAGAAATATACATATACATACATGTGCTCAGATTACACCGATGTCTGATGCGCTTATTCCGAGTTGTCTTGTGTAGTTGTTCTGTACAGGACAACTGGGATGAGTAAAAATAAATTCTGTTCCAGTTGTCCTGTGCACAGAAAATATAATTATAATTGCAAAAATGTAAGCCAATTAAATTTGGCAACTGCCAAATGACAGCTAATGTCAAAAATGACAGCAAATGTCAAAAATGACAGCAAATGTCAAAAGTGACAGAATATGTCAAAAACTTAAATAAAAAATAAAATAAAAGGGCATTTATTTAGTTACACTTAAACAAACATACCTAGTCTAAGTACAATATAAAAAGATAGTAGTTAATAAAAATAGTAGGTATAGTGAGAAGGTATGTCTGTATGTAAGTAAAAAGGTCGAGGACTCAGCCACGCTGTTTTTCAGCCCCGCCTACTGATGTAGCTGCTGACGTCACAGCTACCACTAACTTAATCTATAATAATGACAATAATGATTATTGGTAGGTACAACTAAACAATCTTACCCAACCACCTACATTCCCTACGGCGATATTTTATAAGTAAGTATGTTATGACATTATAAACGCACAATCACAAAATACATGGGTAGTGAGTCGATAGGTACTTATTCTATTCATTTAATTTAAAATGTTTATTGCTACATATTATATGCATAAATACTTATGTTTCATTTTCATTTCATGTTGATTGGTATTGGACATTAAGGTAGGTACATAGGCACACAGGCACCTAGGTACAAACAGTCAGGTAGGTACGACTTCCCAACAACACTCTGATTTTTGTTTTTCCAGGAGCCAGTTTTTACAGTTCATCTTAAATTTTGCCAGTCCTTGTATGTGTCGAATAGGTGGAGGAAGATCGTTCCAGCACTTTGATGCTGCGAAACGGAAGCTACCCCTAAATCGCTCTAGTTTAGGGCGCGATATTTCTAGTGTATCATTACGCACTGTTCTGATTCTGCCTGGTCTATTACTTCGCCATTTGAGTTTTCTATGTAAATATTCAGGAACTCCTGTTTTTTTTAAATGATGTATAAAGCAGCACAGTTTATGAGTACGCCTATTTTTCATGGATAATATGTTAGAGTTATATGTGATCTTTTTGGAACATTGAAGCAAAATCTGATGCATGAATTTTGGGCTCGCTGTATCTTTTTTTCGTATTTCTTTAAAAGGCCGGGACCGTAAACAATATCGCAATAATCCAAGTGAGAAAGAACAAGAGAATCAGTAAGCCGCCGTCTGATTGGAATGCTTAAGTGTGGCCTGAATCTGTACAAGGATTTAAGAGAAGCGTAACATTTTGACGTTTTTAACTTTACATGTTCTTCAAAGCTCATAGTTCCATCTAACAGCAGCCCAAGGTTTCTCACCAGATTGGATTCGTGGATGACATTTTTATTAATAAGAACTGGAGTATTACTTTGACGAACTTTATCGATTTGATGTGTTGTGCCGAGGATAATGTACGTACACTTGTGCGGGTTTAGAAGTAATCCATGATCTTGCGACCAATCACTAATTGCTTGTAAGTCCAGGTTGACCCTTTTGATGGCCGATTTTATCTCTTCATGATTTGAGCTTGTACGTAATATTATTTGTGTATCGTCTGCGTACATGTGAGCTATACTATGTTTAATATGCTGTAATAAATCAGACGTATAAATCGAGTAGAGGGTAGGGCCTAAGATAGATCCTTGAACTACACCTCTGCTCACTGTTTTAGAGGTGGATTGAAATTTACTGCTACTCTGATCAGAACATTCAACTATTTGTCTCCTGTTTAAAAAGTAGCTGGTGAACCATGCACATGATTGATCATCACAGCCGTAGTATCGTAACTTGGCTAGCAGCAAATCAATATCTAAGCAGTCAAATGCCCGACTGTAGTCTAACAAAACTAACACAGAAGCACAGCCATCGTTAGAGGTATTAAGAAATTCATCCACTACATGAAGAAGTGTAGTTGTTGTGCTATGATAGTTGTTGATTTTCGGAAACCTGATTGATTTGACGGTATTAAATAATGCCTTTCGAGATACAAATACGATACAAATACAGACTTACAAATACGCAAAAAATATAAAGCAAAAAAGGTCAAAAAACTTTTTTTTAATGTTATGACCACTCAAAGTTCTTCAAAGTCACTTCAAAATGACAATCTTGAAGTTCCATAAATACCCATTCAATTGAAAATAATTGTCCGATTTTATTGATTTGCTGATTTATTTAGTCGTTTTCGTAATGGAAGTAACTGATAGTGAAGATAATGACAATGTTACAGTGATAGAAAGTCAGAAGGGCAAAAATATTATTTTAACAAGGGGTTATAAATATTCGTTGGCAAAAAAGAATAGAAATGGATCCAGTAACTGGCGATGTAGCAATCGGAAGCAATGCAACGCTTCCATCACACTAGATGCTAAGTTTAATATAATAAGAAGATGTGAGCATATGTGTTTGTCAAATAAAACGGCAAATCAAATACGTCAAACTTTAGATGAATGCAAAAAAGCAGTTAGAGAAAGCATGGAACCTGTACCGAAAATCTATGAAGAACATTTTTGTAAGAAATCGCAAGTTGATTCTGTTTTAGCGTCTGTACCGCCGTTATCATCCGTACAAAATACTTTGTATAGGTCACGGTATAAGTATTTAAACTGTACAAAAAGCATATTTAAAAGGCCAGGAGATGTTATGATTCCTGAGAAACTGTGCCAGAACTTTTTTATTTACGATGATGGTGACGATGATAAAATTATTATGTTTGCGTCTGAACTTTGTATAAAGAAGTTTTCGATGACAAAGTATTTATATGGAGACGGTACATTTAAAATCACACCACTTCGATTTTATCAAGTATATACTTTGCACGCTGATTTCGGTGACGAAAGTGACAATGAAAGTGTTCAATTTGTACCAGTAGTGTATGTCCTCCTACCTAACAAAAATGAAGCCACATAAGTGCGAATGTTCACAATTCTTAAGAATCAATTTAAACTCAATATTGAAACATATAAGTGTGATTTTGAAAAAGCAGTTATTAATGCGGTATTTACTGTTTACGGTACTGTGATTATAAAAGGGTGTCACTATCATTACGTTGAAGCACTCAGACGCAAAGCAAAACAGATCAATCTATGTGAAACTGATGACGGAAAGAAAACCTTAAGATTATTTAGACAAATTCCCCTATTACCACCAACGATGATACCAGAAGTTGTTTTAGAAATATTGGAAAAATTACCTGAGACTGAAGCGAATGTAAAATTTAAAAATTACTTTATGGATGAATGGATGACGAAAATTACTTCCAGCATTTTCAGTTGTTTCGAAGACAAATTCCGAACCAATAATGCCATTGAAGGCTGGCATCATAGGATGAATAGAAAAATAAAAAAGAGGCCAACATTGTTTCACTTTATTGACTTACTTAGGAAAGAATCGGAATACCAAGATATTCGTATAAAAAGAGCAGAATTAAAGTGCCCTACCAGAAAACGACGTCAACGGTATATTACAAAAGATGACCAAAAAAAAATGATTATAGAAGATCTTCTTTCTGAAAAAATCACTGGAATAGTGTGTGTGCAAAGACTTGTAAATTTAACTTTTACATAATGTTTTAAATATTTCGTTTAATAAATAGATTCAATTTTTTTTAATGCTAAGTTTTGCTTTACGATTGAAACCTCTTAATTCGTTTTTAGTAGTTTTAGTCATTAGTATAGTTTAGACAGTTTCTGTAACATCCGATAGAATTACACTTTCTGTCAGATGTGACAAAAATTGTCTGAATTGACAGCTGTCATCGAAAATGTAGAACCGATTCTCGCCTTTCATTTGAGCCAGGAACTGAAAGTCTAGCAAGAGCCGTTTCCGAGATATGACAGTTTTAACTCGTGTATGTGATGTGTGTGACAGTTTTGTGACAGTTCCTGTCACAAGTGACAGTAATTTTCATTTTGACAGTATGTGTCAATTTGACAACTGTCAAAGTATTTTCCTATGCAGTTCTCAGTAAGTTTTTGAGAACAGTCAATTTGAAGCGCTGAAAAACACTGGACTATTTTGTGAGAAAAAGGTAGGTACAGCTATTTTCTGATTAAAATATATTAACTACATTACACTTGACTGTACTCTGACGATTTGAAAGGGTGACGATTAGAAAGAGCGACTATTTGAAAATCTGACCATTTGAAAGTCTGACCTTGTGAAAATAAAGGCTTCTGTCAACTCAGAATCAAAGCATTTTCATACAGCGGGCCGTATGAAAATGCTTAGAAACTTGAATGTCTCAGGCCATATCGAAGTAAAAGATAATTCGAGGGTTGAATTGGATAGACTTTCATTTTGAGTGGCTATGAACTCCCTCCGCCTTCAACAGCAGAGCTAGCCAGCAGTGAGAAAAAAGTAGAATTCCGGCGTTCTGTTAGGTACAGTTCAAATCAGCCTAGTACATTTAACCGGAAGGAACATTAAAAATCGCGTAGGATAGAACTGTGCAATATAATTTACTGACCAAAAACTGTCAGGCGCCTGCATTCAAAATTTAAATTTTCAAATTACTACGATACCGTTCGTCGCATCGGATTCTCCGTAATATATGGAAATTCATTGCTATGGTATTTATTATTTGCTTGGGTACGAATCATGTACTAAACTAATGTAGTATCCGCAAATTAAAAGTTCAACGTGTTTATCTCTTAATATATATCGCGCATTTCAAACAAACAGCGTGGTTTAAGATTTTTCGTAATACTTATGGTGTTTCAGATAATGTCACTTATTTATGTATTGTTGCGTGTTGACTATGTCGTCCTATATAGTCCTATGCCCTATATAGTGTAGTGTTATTTCCTCTGTGTTACATCTTATTAAATCAAACCAAAGCACATGTTATGCGTTAGCATCCCTAATAAGTTTGTGTACTCGATCAAACGGTTTTTCATAGATATGTTATAAAAAAACAAAAACAAACAAACAGGGTCACAACTCTCTTCCCCATGGTGGACATCCTCAGATACTTACTCTTTGAGGAAACCAAGTAGGGCGTAGTCAGAGGCACGTCCAAACAATAAATTTGGTACATGCCCGCGTTTTGCAAGTTAGCATTCCACCTGACAGGATGCAAGCCCATCGCCGCTTATTGGAACACTAACTGTTGGTACATGCCTTCGAATTTTGGTTCTAGGGCATGTCGGTTTCCTCACGATGTTTGTCTTCGCCGTTTTGAACACGTGTTATGGCGCACATACATTTTTCGACTCGAAAAATTTATTAGTGCACGACCGGGTTCGAACCCACGACCTCCGTATCAGAAGTCGGAGTATCGCCAACTAGGCCAACACGGCTACATATGTTCGCTATACAGAAAATATCCTTGCTCGCATAGGTCACGTCCGACCGCGTAAGAGCGTTTGTCCACCGCCGTGACGACGAAGAGACGAGTTGGAAATAAGTGGATTTTCGTAGAGACGGGACTTTAGAAAATATATGAAGTCGAAATCGTCGCAAACAGCACTAGGTATAAAAAACCCAAACCAGAATGTTTTTATTTCTGTAACTGTTTTAAATGTTCTATTATATCTAACCTTCAGTTACAATAATTGTGTACCTACGAATGCTTCATTCTTCCATATTGAAGAATTTGCATGATTACTGATTCGTTTTTAATAGTATAATTTTAGGTCGTGTTCTTAAGTTGTGTAACTTTACATACCATAGTTTGGGAAAGTGACCGTAGGGGACCGTGGAAGATCGCGAGAGTCGAAGGATGGAAGACCATACCAAGACTCAGGTACCATGATAAAAAAAAAACAAGTTCCGACTGAGAGACCCACGGATAGACTAAACCACAAATCCTAGGAAGTACTAAAATTTAGAGGGTAGGTTTATTTTGGTGCACTAAAAAAACAATTCACGAAATTCCACCCGAGTACATTAAGTTTATATGGATATAAAACGCGGTCTAAGTCACGGTCCATACCACTGGTAATCTAGGGATGGACTTGATGTTATTATTTATGAGTTTCACTACTATGTGTCTGGAATCGTGGACAGCATCTAAATAATTTATCGTTGCTATTTACGAGCCAGTGTAGATGCCACTTAATATTCAGATGAGTTCTGTAGTTGGGAAATATTTTTTTATATTTGCAATGCTGAAAATGTGGGATTTATTTTTTGATAGTTCAGTAACCCAAGCTAGCTAAAATGCGAGGGCAAACATGGAGGCTGGTCTAGAGCTGATATTTTTTTATGTTATAGGAACTACGTTCAAAAGAGCACACAAAACCAAAAATAGCTCTGGTGTTGAAGGTAGGTAAGAACATAAGAACGCTTAAAGTTAGAAAAATTAAAGTTTTCGATAGCGTTCCTATTAAAGTTTTCCTACCTCCTGAGTCCGATAGCAACGAATATATTCTTGATACCAAATAACAATGCTTGTTGAAATGACTCAGTTACTGTCAAAACGATTTAAAAAAAATATGTTCTACTAATAAATTAGTAGTTATCAGAACGGACAATCTGAAGCCCTTATTGTACAGCCCGGAACAAAACCCTTTCCGCACACCTATCTTCTAAGTCAGGTGTGCCAAACGGAATATTGGATGATAAGGCGTTTTCGGGACGTGTAAACGATCAAGTTTGTTGATGAAGAAGTATAATTGTAACCTATTCTGCTATACAGCATATTCTAAGCTCTATTTCGTACGCTACAGCTACCCTACGCTAGTGGTTCTCCTAATAGCTACGCTAGACACGGCTAATCGATTTCTCTCTGCCGTAAACGGGTGACTATTTTTAGATATCTACTCAGCTACTCGACGTTTAACAAGCAGGAATTGATTTTCAGAAGGTGCGCAATGATTGCATCATCCATATATACGTTAGATATGCAAAATTTTAAAACATATGATATATGAAATGTTCGTCTATGAAGCCCTCTTAATCCTTTCAGAAGACTGGTTCTTTCATTGGTCATCCAGCCTTCACAGGGCCACTATACGTACCTCACCCTGGCCATTGGCCTTAACCTATGACTTAACCATGATCAAGAAGAAATAATTCTTCTGTATTTAAAATAAAAACTTGTTTTATTTGACATACAGTTTACAATGTACCTGGGCAATAAATAGGCACCTGAGCTTGGTTTGATTATAATACTTAATCATGCCATTACTACAAGCTACCTACCTAATCGTTGTGCTCGTGGGTATAGCAAGTCAAATCCGTGGTATGCTACCTACAGATACAAAATTAGCATGGCAATGTCGATGACAAACACTATATTCACGGATCTATTATTAAATCTAAGGATATCCTCTATGGATATTATAGTCATTTGGATATTTTTAAGCCTGTATTTATGTGTGAATTAATGTACTCGAAATTAGTACCTGTCTGATTACATATATAAACCTGAATTATACTTAATGTATTTAGTTTAGTTTGATTCTAAATCAATCAAAGTCTTAAAGTGTTCAAGTTTCGTATTCAAAAGAAAACACTCTCCTATTCGCAATATTTCTTTCAAAATCGTCTGAATTTTTAAGAAACCTGCCGATCACTAACCTTATTACCTTAATCTAATAAAGCAGATTTCTTATAAAGTTTTAGAAAGAGTTTGAAACTTTCATAATATTAATTCAAAATGGTTTATCACACTGGAGTGGTTGTGAAATTATTAAGAGGATTTTACTAACTAGAGCTTAATAAATACATAATGCCTAATACTACACTTACGGCCATTGTGATATCTGGATAAAATTTAACATTACCTATGTCATTCTAGGTTTTGAACTACATATGTTGCAAAATTTCATCCAAATCGGTACAGACATTACGTAGTCATAAAATCTAAACATCTTTGCTTTTGCATTTTTAATCTATGAAGTATTTTCAGTGATTCGTTTAACCGAAAGTTTAAAACAAAGCCTCATTGATGTTTGGAACGATAAAGAATGTCTTTACAACTTCGTCTTTAGAGCAAACAACGCATCAGCAAAATCCCCCAATTAATTGGCGACGGTAATCATTTACCATCAAGTGGAACGTATTTTGCCACCAAATAAGAACATCAAAGTCATAGTCCAAGTTCATTTCTTCATTAAAATCACGAGGATCACTTTGAAACGTCGGTTTTATCTACTGCCTGTTCTTCCGCGACCAAGCCAGGAAAGAAAGGCAAGAAAACAATGCTGGTTATTCGTTTTAATGATCCTTTTACAAAGCATTAGGTACCTAATTTTTTTATCGAGTTTGAGCATTTTTAATCCCAAGAGTTAATATTATAATAATCCGATATTTTATAGAATGTATTTTTATAAAGATTTTGTTTTTAAATTTGCTAATAGAAAATGTTTGTATATCTCTTGGGAGTTTGTTATAAAACCGTACTCCTTGCTCTTTAATAAAATATACTAACTTTAGCGAGCCTATCAGTGGCAACAACAGCTAAAGTAAAGTAAATAGTTGTGTCTACGTCTGTATAAAGACGGATCTTTTTGACTACGTATACCTCAGCACTAAGTCTCTTCGACAACTTATCAATGGGGCCCCATTGAAGATTATTATAGAATATCGTGGTGTCCACAACCATCTTTGATTTTAATATTTGCTTTAACTTGTGTAATATTAGGTAGTATAAATCTAATACACTTTGTTTTATTTTCATTTAGTAGAAGTTTGTTTACATTGAACCATTTTACAACCTTACCTGATTTCGACAATGCGATCTCATTGTCGAAATCAGTTTAAAACCAATCAAAACATTAAAATAATGAAACTACGCCACGAACGCTAGAGAGCGTTTTAGGTACCAACATTTAAGGTATAACTAGCTTCTGCCCACCGGATAAAAAGTAGCCTATGTGTTATTCTTATGTATAAGCTGAATTACTGTAAAGTTTCATCACAATCCGTTAAGTAGTTTTTACGTGAAAGAGTAACAAACATCCATCCTCACAAACTTTCGCGTTTATAATAGTAGTTGGATGTTTGTTTAATGGACGAACAAGAGAAAATACTATAGATATATGTATAAGCCCCCAGGGATACCAATTTGCGGTGACCTGCTACTGACATCCGCGACCTTGCAGCCGGAAAGGTTCATTGTTTTAATGCTTTTAACTACAATTCGGTTTGCAAATTGTTGGGTTATTTTATTCCATATACGAATGTAGGTAGGTACTTATTATGGATGTACTTTATTATTCTTCTGCTGACGTCAAAGGGCCAAGTCAGGACAGTTAAGTCTAGTCATGGATAGTGCTAATGAGGAACGACCTCTAAATGCAGGAGAAAAGGAAGAAGATGTGGTACGGTAAATAAAATAGCCCTGACCCAATTCTCGGATTCTCTGTATAGCAGGTATCAGAAACTACGAGTACTAATAGTACCACAAACACATGGAACAAATATCTAAAGATCATGTACACATTTGTCGCAAAGGATATCGAACCCGCACTTCTCGTGGCTAAACCTCGTATAAACGTAACCCTCAAACAATACCAAACCACGATAATTTAATTCTGTTTTAATCAAAAAAGACAAGATTTTACATCTAAATTAAGCTGGGAATTCCACTACTGAACAGGATAGGCTATCTTCAAAGAATCCATCCATCATATGAAGGCTCATCCATCGTCATCCGGTTCGTGGTAACCACTCGAGAAAGTATTTTCTTCAGCGGTCGTCAGTTGTGCGAACTATATTATAGTTAGCCCACCAACCATTACCACTTCAACACTAACTAAAACTATCCGACAACTCTTGAGTTCACGCCGGCTCTATCGATCGCTTCAAAATCTAGTTCAGCTATTTTGCGCCACTGTATTTGGAGCCTCAAATGCCTCTCCTTTATTTAGTCCAATACACATTTAAACCTCTGTGGCGCAGTGGGCGAAGGACCATCTGAGACGCAGAAGGTTGCGGGTTCGATTCCCGCTACGGGACAAATTTTAAGATTAACTAATGTTTGTCTCGAGTCTGGGTGTTTATGTCTAATATGTATGTATTTACTTACACAAAAAAAAAGTATATAAGTAGTATATCAGTCATGTAGTTCCCATAATACAAGCTAAGCAAGCCCCAAACTAAGCAATAGTTTGGGGCTAGATGATGCTGTGTGAAAAATGACCAGCATTATTATTTTTATTTTGTAATTTCACTTTGAATCAGCATGCAAAATAAACTGTTGATTCGCCAGTACCTGCCTATAATAATCTTATCCATTTATAAGTTTCTCACATCAACATTTCTTGAAAAACTGTCTCTCTTGCATGCATTATTTTAACGAATTTGTCCCACGACTGGCCAAAAATCTCCACAGAACCAACCAGATTCCAACTATCATCTTCAAGTGCAAATTACAATTCATAGCCTGCAACGAAGCGTATCGATCCACAGAAATCACAACTATTCTTGCTCGTGTATTTTTGGTGATGTCAGAGTGCCATTTATACCGTTCCGAAATTAATGAAGCTGAAGTTGAAATGGAACTCCACAGTCAGAAATTTCCTTCGCTTTGAACTGTTTGCGTTTGTTTCAGTCCGGTTTTATTAGTTGAGCAAACGTATGCAGTCAGTTGATTTTACTTGTAGGAACAGTCACGGCGTTTATATGTGGTTGTGGATCACTATGATAGCATTTTGTTCATTCAATTCAAATTCAAATTCAAAGGCTAAGAGCCGTGTTGGCCTAGTAACCGAGACCCTGACTCCCGATCCGGCGCATTAACATGTGCTCAAAACGGTGAAGGAAAATGCTCTAGAATAAAACTAAAAATTCGAATACATGTTCCATTGATAAGTGTTCCAATGAACTGCGATGCGCTTGCAACCTGTCACGTGGAATGCTAACTACTAGCAAAACGCGGGCACATGCCAAATATGACTACCTGCTTGGTATTATCAAATATCTACGCTCTGAGTATGTATCTGAAGATGTTCCTCTTGGGGAATACCTCCGTGAGCGTATTTATTTGTTTTTGTTTTTGGAAAGAGCTCCATGAATGTTTTTCCTGGCACCAATAGCCTTCAAACTTTGAAATTTTTCCAGAACTCAATTTAGACTCAGATAAGCATTGATTTTTCACATGTTTTTATAAGAAACTGATAAAATAACGTTTCATGATTTAGTTTTATTACTAGAATACTGGAACAGATAGAAATGATACACTTTCTCTGTCAAATTAGCTCTCCAGACTTCGAAACCAGAGTGAGCCACTGGCTAACACCTTTCTTCTTTTTGTCCTCAGGGCCTGGCCTAAAGGGGACGATGGCAATCCTGAACTGCTTATTGGCGCGGCAGCTCTGCTTCGAAGACGCCTCCTGCTCCGCCATCCTGGAGATCATCCCAAGAGTCTGCGGCTCTGAACTTGGTGAGCTATTTTCCTACCATAAAACCGGCCAAGAGTTAGGACTCCATACCGCTAAACTCTTTTTAAGGTTGTATTTTTTAAACGGTTTTGTATGATAACCCTCTATATGATTTGACACGTTGATTTGTTTATTAACTTGTTTTTTACGTCGCGAGTCAAAAATTTTAACATATGTAAATGTACACCTTTTATTATTATTCAATTTCGTTTCTTACCTTTATTATGTACTTACTTACTGGAAAGAGAAATAAAAAAGATTAATCCAACAACTTTTCTTGAAAGTATTAATATTTTATTCTATTCAGCGCAGCGAAGAAATGAAAAGTGAAATAAAAAGGTTATAATGTCATAGGGTCATAGGTACAAAGGGGTTGGAGTTAGGGCATACCCTCTACACCCCCTATCTGGAATCTTTTATCCACTTGAGCTCGTTACTGACTGAAATATGGGCATTAGATATGTAGACAGAAAGTATATACCACCACAAAACTGACCAAGGCGCGTCGAGACACACTGTGAAAGGGTTCCGAATTGGCATGCCTCATTATAAGGTTTCGTACCACGAGAGCGAGTTTTTCATGATGTTTTCATTTACGTCATCTACTGCAGCAGCGCCCCCTAGTGATTTCGGATAATAGAACTATCCTTGTCATACAAATCGATTACAAAAAACCGTATTTCAATCGGATAAGCCGGTGCGGAGATAGATTGTAACAGACAAACATACTAAGCGATAAGACCGCCCATTGTATTTTTTGTTGTCTTGGGGTGTAAAATAAAGTATTTTCATTCATTCATTCGTTCATACAAACAACCTCTCAGATCAAGCTTTTACAAAACCTTATTACATAATAATTATATTAAAACGTAAATGTCTGTTACGTTTTAATGCCTGAACCAATTTTGATGAATTTTGATATTGAGAGTTAGGACGGGACTACTTTTGAGGAAAATATTTGTTGCAAAAATAAAACTTGAAGGGGGTGAAATAGGGGATGAAAGTTTGTAAAAATTAAAATTCATTTTGTCAAAATTCATCATTGGGGAACCAACCATTTCTCATGCTAGGGATATAAAAATGCATTTTATCTCTACTTATTTTGTTAAGAAATAGGATAATATTTTTTTAAGTACTCACTACCTTCGTATACCTTTTTATCTAAAGTTGTATACCTATGTATCTACCCTAACCGCTGACAGATTGTGCCAGAAAGAAAGCTGGCATCATATGATATACAAGTAAAAATTTAACTTAAGAGTTAGTTTAACAACCTATATCAAATTTGTAAACTCCCAACCGATATCATAACCCCCGGAAGAGACTAGCCACTCACGACACAGGGAATCCTAGTGTGAGGGCCAATATTCACAAATCCTTGATTAATTTTTGTTTTCTCACACTACCTACCTACTGCTTAAGAACCTATTCATTACTGACCAAACCTACATTTATAATTACCTACCTATTATAAAGTAAACTTGCCTACAATAGTAATGCTATTCGTAGGTAACGTACCTATAACCTGCTGTAAATTAGTAGGAACGTCTCTTGTGTAATTTTTGGTTCAAACTTATCAAGAAAAATAAACGATTTTTGATTTACGATTGATTTTTTGAAGTAGGTATTGAAGCGCTATAGATATCACTGGTAGTAAGCTATTTTTTTTATAAATCCGTTTTTATTTATGAGTCAGGATATCTAGTTTTATAAGTCTGCTCATAGAGCCTGCGTGCCTACCTACCTACTTACATAGCTACCTACACCACTAACATAGTTTTTATAGGTATCAATATTACCGTGTGACTTAATAAACGAATTAAAGACACCAAGGTCCATATCGCTAAACCTCTTTGGTGCACCAAATTATCGATGTGCTATGGCGATCCCTTAAGTAAACGTATATAAACTTTATGCTTACAATCGTAACGGAAAGTTTCCAAGTAAAATAATAGGTACTAGAAGAAATACGATTATTTTGTTAAATAAATTCTTAGGCATGATGGGATGCGACCATAGCCGCAATATATTCCCAGAGGTGTATGGACAGATTTACACCGATACGTAACGAGTCTGTATTCTCTGCAAAAATTAAGACAAAAAACTGAATATGAACAAAGGCGAGTTTAATCCTAACAAGAGCCTTCTTCCAGCAAACCTTACATCATAAATACATAATAATAAATAATAAATTTGTGTACACGTACCCACACCGGTACGTATAGGTACAAACGTTGTTACGTTCAGTTAATAGTTTCTCGGGGCTTATAAAACGAATAATTATTAGTTATTTTACAAAGTTTCACAATATAAAAAGTTCGGGATTTAGTCCAGCAGTGGACTTCGATATGCTTTTGAGAATAATGATGTTTCGTAACTGACCCACTTACTGACTGAATACACAGACTAAGCTTAAGTCACAGAGCCCTGGAATTCCGAAGGTAGGTTCCCTCAGAACCAACGATCTTCAGTGGGCTTGGGGTACACTAAGATTATCAACCCCAGGGGATGCAACAGAAAGCTAGTGTCTTGGAAACTTTACACGAAGTCGCGTGCATTTACTAGTATCATATACAACTTTAATTTATTTTAATAAAACGGCTCTCTCTCACCAATAGTTATGGCTTTATGCACCGAGTTCTTGTTGAAATTACACATAAACTCCGCATCAGAGGCGAGTAACTTATCCACGAATAAAATTCATAGAAACTTTTGTCGTATAAAATACTACAGTAAAATGAGCATATATCAGAATAGTTTCGACAACAGACAGACATACATACATGAGATAAGGCAGAGTGTAAACTATTTGATGTTGTTAGACCTCTTTAAATGGCTAAAAAGTTAATTGATGTCTATGTCCAAATAGGCCTCCCCAAAGAGTGCCATGACGAAAAACCTTGGATCCATTGACCGATTACCCACATCCTCTACGATATCATTATTATAATGCTATATACTCACCTTCTACGTAAACAACGGTTTTTATTCATATCTTGCCATATAATTTTATAAAGTAGTTAGCGAAAAACCTATAATTATGTTGTTTTATGTAATTACACTTTGTAATAAACAAATAAATAATTGTCATCGATCTATCGGGTGGTGAGACTTCTTACACTGAATCGTCCATTGGTGGTTCGTTCTGCGTTCAAAATGGCCCATCCAATGCCACTTCTTTTAGATGTATTTATGTATAAAAATATCACAATTAGGTGCTTCTTGAGTATTAAATAATCCTTATAATGGTTTGCCTTAGGTGCAGTACTGTTTCCTCTTTTAAAAAATGGAAAAATTAAAAATACATTTATTTAGAACGGCATCAAAAACAACAAATGTTGCAAGATAAGATGGAAGGATAGTAAAAAACAAATATCAAACAAATATTAACATAGTCTTCTTAAAAGTAAAACTGAAACAGAAATGACCCACGCACCTTACTAATCTACAGTTCCTATTCTAGATAGAATAGGAATATTCTATTCTGCTATTCTGTCTAGGCAGTTTAATGTTGCACCAAAAAGGTATCAGCTCAGCATAATACTAGGTAGATAGGCTACCTACTTAGCTCTAGTATTTTGCTGACCCTACGCAGTGACGTCACAGACGCCAGAAGCATTAAGCGTATAATATTATTAATATATACTCTTTATTGGTAGGATAAATTGATAATTATTTAGAATATCAACTACCTTTCTACTTATTATAAGTAGTATATCCACCATGTAGTTCCCATAATACAAGCTCTGCTTAGTTTGGGGCAAGATGATGCTGTGTGAAAATGTCCAGAACTATTTAAAATAAAAAATATAAAAAATACATAGGATAATAGATATATAAGTGTAATTTCCGTAAACAGTAGCTAATAGCAGCCCACAGGCATCTACGTAGTAAGTATTGACACCATTAAATGAAACTACTGGCCGGTCAGTTCCTTGTTTCTTTTACTACAACTTGCTAATTCTAAAAGCTATATCAGTAACTTTAATTAGGCAGATATGCTCGTTTTTTACTTAATCACGCCCCTATGAACTACTTATTAAAATAGCAATAGGAACGAGACAATGGCACTCAATAATAGTTAAGGACATTATAAATTTAAAACTTTTTGTGTTGAGAAGTAAACATTTATTATTATTATTAACCAGTTCCAGCCCACGGCTTCGCCCGCGTGGTACCGAGATAAAAAGTAGCCTATGTGTTATTCTGATGTATAAGCTATATTATTGTAAAGTTTCGTCAACATCCGTTCAGTAGTTTTAGCGTGAAAGAGTAACAAACATCCATCCTCACAAACTTGCGCGTTTATAATAGTAGTAGGGAAGGATAATGGACTTATCATTGTCCAAACTTTTAAAAGCTTGCAAATTGGAAACCTGATGTCAACAAAAGTATCCCTTTTCAAATTTTAGAAGTTTTTGGAAATTATGACGCTTAATTTTCACGATGTTTTGTGAGCTTGGACGATTCCCAATAATTCGGAAATGTATATTGCTCAAACTCCCAGAACATAATAAACATCCTATTTTTTATTTTGTAAAGCTAAGCTAAAATATAATTCGTTGTCCATTGCCATTTTGTTATTGTAATTGGGGATTATAGAAGGCTACTCGCACGCCAAGCCGCAGAGATATCAAGTTGTTACGTTTCGGTGTAAGGTGCGGCCAAGTATTTTGACCTTTCACCGCACTTGGGTTCCAAGGAATAAAACATCACAGGCTTGCTTAAGTGAAATGTCATCAAACAAACAAGAGCATTATAAATGTACTTTTAGACCTTGGAAGTAGTTAAAAATCCTCTGAGAATATAAATTTTAATGTCGGATCTTTCTCAATAGAATTTTGTTAACCTCGTCCGGTCTTCACAAAATCAAGGTCTCAGAAATATAATTAACTAGCTTCTGCCCACGGCTTCGCCTGCGTGAAATCCGGATAAAGAGTAGCCTGTGTGTTATTCTGATGTATAAGCTTTATGTAAAGTTTCATTAAAATCCGTTCAGTAGTTTTGCGTGAAAAGGTAAACATCCATCGTCACAAACTTTCGCGTTTATAATGTTAGTAAGATAAGATAAGATACGATAAGATTATAGTTTTTTAACGATGCCAATGCAAACATTTTTGGGTATTTTTTTTATTATAACTCTTTGGTGCCCACTGTCTGGTCGCTCTTTTTTGATTGAACAGTAGAAATAACCAAAGAGGCTATCAAAGATGTTACCAAAAGAATCAGTGACATCTGTGAAAAAAAGTAGGATAACTAATGTAAAACCTCATCCATGTTCTTACCTTCTACTTAGACATATATGTATATATATTGTTACCTATTAAATTATGTGCTTGCATCTCGTCACATCATGTCCGGAGGGAGGTATAGGTATGCCATCATTAGGTTCTAACCTAGTTTGGATACCTATGTTTCTCCAATCTTAAATCTTAATGTTTAAATTAAGTAAAACCATTGTTAGAGAACTTGTTTTGTAACGTTTATCGTTTATAAATTATTATTATTATACGTATATTCATACAACGATGTATAAGTAGGTATATACAAAAAACACAGATGAAACAGCTAGCTATCTAAAGACCGTTGCAAACGATCTATAGATAGCTCAACTGATTCAGATCACTACCAGGCGGAAGCGTTCCCAAAATACTGGCCGCATTGCCACGCTGAATGGCAATGCTAATGCGTTGACCCAGATAAGAGCCAGCTCTCTTGTCATGCGTCTGTTATTATTATTGTAAATGTTGTCTGATATGTGGACTTGATCGCGAAGAAAAAAAAAACAATAACTCTTGACCTAAATCCCCATGAACGTCGTCAGATCTACAAATCCGTGTGGATATCAAGTAAGAGGTAGACAGGGCTCTCCCTGTCTAGCAAGTCCTGACATTTCACGTGAGAGGTACAAACGTCACTTCACAGTTGTAAATTCACAAAGAATGGCGTTTGAAAATGATATGACTGAATAAAATGCTATTTACTTTGAAGCCCCTACCGAGATAGGCCGGGTAACCCTCAGATTTTGTAGGTCACGAGGTAAAATTACTTTTTCTACTTTCACTGTATAAAACCCATGATTTACGGCCAAAGTGACTCTAAAGTTAAAAACTCTTTGTTGTAATCTCACGCACTTGCCACTTACGACTTAAAAACTTCGTGTACGATCAAGTTTTTTTAAGCTTTTTGCCTTGCATTACAAACTTTGTGATATTTTATTTAACCTTGACCTTTGCTAAAAATAAGTTGGGACACAGTATTGATTGCTGTACTAGGTAGAAAAACACTAGGTTAACGAAACCTAATCGAGATTGTAAGTAAAATATAAATAATAAAATAATAATAATGTGACGTGCGCTGCTAGCTAACTACGGTATGCTAGCGCCATCTCTTATCAAATGGACGCACTACTCGTTCTACCGCCATCTAATATCGCGTAGAAAGAACTAGCACGCACGTAGCGGACGCCCCGCCCCTTATGGAACCGACTAGATCGGTCATTAACCGCGTTAGTAAGAGATAGCAAATGCGTTAGAAGGGGATAGCACGCGCTTAGAAAAGACGGGATTGTGCGCGCTTAGAAAGGACGGGATTGTGCGAGATCTTTCTGGAAGAATCGAGGTATCGTCTTAGGGGGATTTATAAGCGCGGTGAGCGGCCCGTAGCGACAGTTCCGATCGAGATTTGGAAGTGAATTGATCAAAGTGATAAAGAAGCGATACCCAGTGATTAGTAGAGTGACTGTTTGTGTTATAGTGTTGTACCTAGTAATTCAGTGTTTTAGTGCTTTTGTTTAAGTGGTGTAATTCTGTTGTGCTGTTAGTGTCAAAGTTAATTTTATAGTGTAACCTGACTAATACAGTGTTCTTTTGGTGTTCAAGTGGACTTCATTATTTTATCCCGTACCCTAGCTTGTAACAATTTGGTGTCAGAAGTGGGATAAAATAATGCCGATTCTACCAAAGGACGACAGTATGGAGGGTGTCAGGACGAGACATCAACGACAGCAAGAAGTCGATGGAAGGCGTTTCGGAGGTTCCCCATCACAAGAACCTGGGCGGGCACCTCAGCCGGAGATGGAGTCAGCTGCTGGATCATCTGCAGAATCATCGACTGTGGCCCGATCTCCTGCTTCGTTTGATTTTGCTGCCTTAATGGCTATGATGGAAGACCAGGCACGTCTGCAAGCGGACCAGGCACGTCGGCAGGAGGAGCAGGCTCGTCGGCAGGAGGAGCAGGCTCGTCGGCAGGAGGAGCAACTCCGTCAGCTGGAAGCAGACCAGGCTCGTCGACAGGAGGAACAAGCTCACCTTCTGAAGGAACTACACGTGACTATTGGAAAAGACCTCAAAGAAGTGAAGGAGCAGGTGAAGCACCACGAGAATCGTATCTCAGAGGCCGAAACTCAGATCGCCGACGTGAAGAAAGCTCTGGGTGTACTAAAATCTGGCGACGGCAACGTGGCTCCTGTAGTAACTTCTACATCGGTTCGAGGTTTTAAGGTCCCACCCTTCGATGGAAGTTCTTCGTGGTCAGCGTACAAGATCCAGCTTGATGCTGTTGTTGAAGCAAATGGATGGACCAAGAAGCAAGCCATGACTGCACTTACACTAGGCCTTCGTGACCAGGCGCTCACCATCTTAGAAGCCCTGGGGAAGGAAGTCAGCTACGAGCAACTGCTGGAAGCTTTGGAGTCCCGATATGGCGACGCACACCTGGAGCACGTGTTCCGTGCTCAGCTAAAGGACAGAAGCCAACGGAGCACCGAGAACCTACAACAGTGGGCTTTGGAAATTGAAAAGCTGGTTCGGAAGGCGTATCAATCTTCACCTGCGCTCATTGATGGAATCTTGATCCAGGCGTTCGTCGATGGAATACGTGACCTGGAAGTACGAGCTACTGTGAGGCTTGGGCACCACGAGTCTCTGAAGAACGCCTTGGCCCATGCTTTGGAGGTAGAGGCCGTACGTCAGGACCATCGAGCGCACCGCGTCAGGGAAGTGGTGGCATCTCCTTCCAGTGACAGATTCAGCCGCCCTAAATTTAGTCCTCGATGCTACGAGTGTGGAGAAAAAGGTCACCTGAGGTCTAGCTGCCCAAAACGCACTTCGAGAGGGGAAGATCGGCCTCAAGGAGAACAGGGGGCTAGCGCCTCCGTCCAACAGCTACAGGAGTTTGATTTTCAAATTGAACATCGCAGTGGAAAATCTCACGGTAACGCGGATGCACTCTCTAGAAGACCTTGCCTGGAAAACTGTAAGCATTGTGTCAAACAGGAGTCCAAAGAAGCAGTACCCATAAGAATGCTGAGAACAGACCTTAGCGAGGAGTGGAAGGAAGCCCTGCAGCAAGCACAGCAGGAGGATAACGATCTCAAGCCAATTGTAGAACGGATCAAAGCTGGTAGCCCCAAACCTAAGTGGAGTGATGTTGCTGGAATGAGCACAACTACAAAAAGTTATTGGGCACAGTGGGACAGTCTGGTTGTCCATAATGGAGTATTGTGCCGTAAATGGGAAAATGCCCGAGGAGATCATTGTCACCTTCAAATGGTTGTCCCTAGGAACAAAATATCTGACGTTCTGAAGCTCTACCACGAGGGATGTTCGGGTGGTCATATGGGAATAAAAAGGACATTGTTAAAAATCCGCGAACGATTTTACTGGATCCATTGTCGAGATGATGTGGAGGACTGGTGCCGGAAATGTACGAGTTGTGCAGCCGTAAAAGGACCCCACACGCGCAGCAAAGGAGCATTGAAGTTATACAATGTCGGAGCGCCGTGGGAACGTATAGCGCTGGACGTTGCTGGACCGTTTCCTGTTAGTGAAAACGGGAACAAATACTTCTTGGTAGTCATGGATTATTTTACAAAATGGCCGGAAGTTTTCGCAATTCCTAACCAAGAAGCTTCGATGGTAGCGGATAAATTAGTTCACGAAGTTTTCTGTCGTTTTGGAGTACCTCTGGAAATTCACAGCGACCAAGGAAGGAATTTTGAGTCCCAGGTATTTCAGGAGACATGTCGTTTAATGGGCACTCATAAGACCAGAACCACCTCCTATCACCCACAATCGGACGGAATGGTAGAAAGGTTTAATCAGACGTTGGAACATTATCTGGCAAAAGTGGTGGAGACCAATCAAAAGGATTGGGACAAGTACATTCAGCCATTTCTGTTGTCATATCGAAGTGCAGTTCACGAGAGCACAAATGTCACCCCTGCCTTTGCGAACTTTGGACGTGATTTGCGATTACCTGCGGACTTGATAACTGGCATTCCACCTGATTCTCCACGCACAATAACAGATTATGCGACGTATATGAAAACATCCGACAATCCAGCCAACAAACGTCTGAAAAGATGAAGACCCGTTATGACAGAAAACTAAACAATTTGGGATTCAACGAAGGTTCACTGGTGTGGTTGCATAATCCAGTGCGGAAAAAAGGAAAGTCTCCCAAATTACAGCCCAAATGGGACGGACCGTACCGTGTTATGACCAGGATTAACGATGTCACTTATCGGATACAGAAGGGTCTGCGAGGAGCCCCTAAGATCGTTCATGTTGACCGTTTGGCGAGGTATTACGGGTCTGACAATGCTCGGGACGAGCATGTCTAAGGAGGGGGCAGTGTGACGTGCGCTGCTAGCTAACTACGGTATGCTAGCGCCATCTCTTATCAAATGGACGCACTACTCGTTCTACCGCCATCTAATATCGCGTAGAAAGAACTAGCACGCACGTAGCAGACGCCCCGCCCCTTATGGAACCGACTAGATCGGTCATTAACCGCGTTAGTAAGAGATAGCAAATGCGTTAGAAGGGGATAGCACGCGCTTAGAAAAGACGGGATTGTGCGCGCTTAGAAAGCACGGGATTGTGCGAGATCTTTCTGGAAGGATCGAGGTATCGTCTTAGGGGGATTTATAAGCGCGGTGAGCGGCCCGTAGCGACAGTTCCGATCGTGATTTGGAAGTGAATTGATCAAAGTGATAAAGAAGCGATACCCAGTGATTAGTAGAGTGACTGTTTGTGTTATAGTGTTGTACCTAGTAATTCAGTGTTTTAGTGCTTTTGTTTAAGTGGTGTAATTCTGTTGTGCTGTTAGTGTCAAAGTTAATTTTATAGTGTAACCTGACTAATACAGTGTTCTTTTGGTGTTCAAGTGGACTTCATTATTTTATCCCGTACCCTAGCTTGTAACAATAATGCTGGACATTTCACACAACATCATCCAGCCCCAAACTAAGCAGAGCTTGTAATAAGGGAACTGCATGACTGATATACTAATTATATACATTTTCTTGTAAATACACATTATACATAGAAAACACCCAGACTCATGACTAATATTTGCAGATTATACATCTGTCCCGCGGCGGGAATCGAACCCGCAATCTTCTGCGTCACAGGCGGGCTTTCGCATTTATTGAAATTTCGTCTAAATTCAATAAATGAATTTTGACTTTACAATGCGTCGTAAATTTGTGGTCGACATTCGAGAACCTTCCCCGCCAGTTTGCCGGTTCATTCTGAGAAATCTGTGACTTTAGTTCTACGTATTTCCTTGTCTCGGACTTACTAATAATATTATATTAAAATTAAACACTCAGACCCGAACTTAATATTTGCAGATAATGCAAACATTAGTTCGGCAAGGAGGCAAATAATATTTCTGCAGATCGCCCTTAGTATTGATATATAAACTTAAGTTATATACGCTCTTAAAGCTATAACAATGATTTTCAGAAGGTATCTACCTCAAATAATGTCTACGCACCTTATTCAGCGAGCGATATATCATGATAAAAATTAATAATACACGGGTGCCTAACAAAAGACCAGTAACAATAGCTGGCCGATATTCTGCCTTGTATGACCCTTACAAAGAAAAGAGGTCAGACTTTCTTGATGTTTATCGATTTCTGCCTTTACTTACTGCGACAATATGAGGGTATGGTGTTTATTGAACTAAAATTTAGTCACATTTTTTTTGTGACTTATGACTTATTAAGATTTTATGTGAAGAATAGTTAAAGATCTAAAATTTGCAGAACGAAAGCTGTGGAACCATTAAAGAACTATTCGTTCGTTGTTAATGTTAGAATAGAATAGAAGAATAGAACACAGTTTATTTTTGGAAAAAACAAAAACACGCGATACAAATAATCACAATAATCAAATAAGGACAAACAGTAGTTGCAAAAAAGGTCCCAAGCATAATACTGGTTGCAGCATCCAGCGCTGGTCTTCCGTTAGAAACGTTTTTTTTTTTTTTGTTAGGGTTAGTTTAGTTACACGTCATTAGTATTGCGTGTCATTAAATGAATCGCTTTGACGTCGAAACTCATATTCGCTATTATTAAATAACGCGAGCTTTCTCATAGTCCATGGTTGCAAATGTAATGAAATTAAAAAACAACCCAAAAAAACAAAGTAAAATACCCTATTTTTGGAAAAGAATATTATGCCTTAATTATATTTTTTTTATATAAAATTCCATATCGTCCTCACATATTGCAATTCAAAATGGACGGTCCGACGAAACGGCAATTTCAGGGGTGATTTAAAGATGGGATATCTTGATATGTTAACACATTTCAATGTGTGTCACGGGGTTTTATTTAAAAAGGGTGGAGTTTAAGGTAAAATGGGTCAATAAAGATGTCCTAATGACATTGATAACACGTTGCAAAATGATTAACTTTTAATTCTACTCTTATTACTTTTTGAAGTAGCTATGAGCCAAAATGAGAAAAAATAATAAAGCCTTCTAAAGATTCTATTTCCTGTGAGTGAAAAATAATACCCACATTACATGTTGGTATTATGTTTAATTAGTCATAATGAAAAAAAAACATAAAATTAACAAGCTTTTTTGACTTTTGTTAGTAACTAGGTACCTAAGTGATCGCGATATCTCATCTCGGGGCGAAAAGGAGCGAGCTATAGTCTACTTAATCCAAAATTAGCATTATGATTTTTACTCACAGATTCAATTCTACCCATATAAAACATATCTTTTTCTGTGCAATCTCGTTCTTCGTTTGGAGGAGGCTTGAGGTTGGCTGGAGGGCTCTTCTGGGTCTCAAGGGCCCTTCACAACAATTTTATCCGTAAAATTTGAACCATGACCCGTATCGATGTTTATGTCACTGATTCTGGGAAGTTTTAATACTGTGGCAGGTTCATCGGTACCTGTTCCAGTAAAAAAAATCCAAATAAAATTTAAGGCGGGGTGGGCCGAAAAGTGTGATCTTTTATCACCACGTGTGACGAAAGAAAACAATATTATAGTAGGTATGGTTACAGTAGAATACATGGCATATTCTTATTTAAACAGAAATTTAAATAGTGACTTGGTATATCCACCGAAAACTGGCTCAAAGTACTCGTTTCAATATTTTGCTAGTTAGCTATACGTATTATTATATCTATGGCTATACTATGACATAAAAGTGTTGATAAGTTAGTTTTTATTTGAAGAAATCGAAAGAAAAATTCGAGAGATTTTTACGCACATCTATCACAATCTGTCATTTTATGAACACGCTGATTAAAATCTTATGCATTATGACAACAAGGAATTTAGCTGTCGGTTTCGCAAAAAGCATATCAAATCCGAGTTAAAACTTTCTATTGTTTTGTTGTTACTAAGTTCCTCATACTGATACAATTTTTTTACACAAGACAGTTCGCTATTATCAATGGCGTCGATCTTCTATTTCACAAATCTAATAAAACTACTCTAAATGTCCTTTTGAAAGTATAAATAGAAGGAAACATTTTAAACAGACTATGATGTTATTTGCTTTGCAATCAAAACCTAATTAAATTATTAATTTCTAATTAAAAACAAATTAGTCGACTTCTGAGCGTATGAAAAAACCTTTTGTTTGTATACCTCATTGTTCTTGATTCCAATACCGATCTTCTGACGGGAGGAAATTAAATATACCTTGCTTTATACATATTTCTATAGAACCAGATCCGGTTTAGTAAAATCTGGGTGAGGCATAAGGAAAGATAAAATAATTTAATTAATTTTATAGTAACGACAGGATTACTGTAGGATTTATACAGGCTAATTTATAAATCACGCAAAAGCTTACAGACCATAATGCCTGGTAGACATAATCACATCAAAAACATTTGGAATGTGTAAAAACATTTTCAACAATAAACGACTCTAAAATTAGCTGTTTCTTGAAGTTCTATCCTTACAGGACTTATTCGTGACATGAAAAGTGCTTGCTTATGTTATATTTAATTAAAAAATGTTTAGAATATAACTTTAATCAAATTCGTCGATATTTCGAATAAATCGAAAAAGGGAGTAAATTTTTGGACTAAATATGATAATCTATGTAAAACGATAAGGAGCTATTAGGTATTAAAATTTACGAAAAACAGTGATAATTAGCCGTATTTTCAATTTTAAATACTTATCAACTTAGTTTTAATGGCACTTCATCGAGGAATACATTTTGATACGAATAAAAACCCTAGTTTTTAGTTCTCTGCAATGAGGGGACGAATCGCCCCTTCATCTGTTAGGGGAGTGTGGACCACTGATACATAGCGTAGCCTTCATCTGGCAAAACACATTCTTAGCCCAGACGAACTAAAACTCATCACACCCAAAAAGATCCTGTAGTTTTTAACAGCTGCAGGGCTGAGCGGTGAACTTTGAACGCCCCCAGCAGGGAAAAGAAAAGCAAGTGGCGATCAATAGGCCTATATGGCCCAGTTATTGGTATAACTGCGGCCACAAATAGCCAATATAAAAAAAAAAGTTAAAAGTGTTTTTAGTATGAATGCTTTTGAGAAAATAACTTAATTATGACCAATTGCATTACCCATAGGCAACTAGGACATCCTCTACGTGACATTACATTACGCCTACCACCCTGAGACATAGGTAAAAGTGAAGTCTCAGTTGCCTGTAATTCCACCGACATACCCTTCAAACCGAAACACAGCAAGGCAAGCCTTATTGCTTAGATAAGGTATTATATAACTAATACCTTATCTATTTTAGGATAATTCCTCGGACAATCTGTTTCACAAGAAGCTTTATTTTCAACACCACACACCATATTTCAACACAAGGATATACTTACATACATCGGCTCCCGGCAGTTGGGACATTGCAAAGATCCAAAAGGTACAAGTCGAAATCTGTAGAACCATTCATGTAATCCCAAAAATATTCGCATGGCTACGCCATTATAAATCCGGGTATCCATTCTTGATCTCCGTCACGTCACAATAGCGACTTGACAGCGGACAGAATCGCGGTCATTTTGTCGCCGCCGCCATTTTGTCAACGCTAATGGTTTTAAAAGCGCACCAAAACGCCATACATTTTGCAGAAAGGTTCGAAAGGAAACAATGGTTGCCTACTGTCTCCGAAAACCAGCATTCATCTTAATTAATTGTGTTTGGAACGAGTCGACGTTGACTTATCCTTACCAACTGGAATGTACAGATATTATACTGTCTAGGTGGATGGATTAGTAAGGTACCTAAGGGTTTCAGTTATACTTATAGGTAGGCTATTCTACTTATTATTATTATTTTACATAACTTATCCCACCATCCTAAGTTACAAAATTTGTATTTTTTTTATGTCGTGCTAAATAAATGATTTTCTTTCTTTCTTTCTTTTATTCTAGGTAATATGTTGGCTTAGGTTTCATCTGCTAAGTTAATAATTCATAAATAAGCACCTAACAGACACATACCTACGTCCTGACCCCACACTGTTATTCTCTGTGTCGGGTATAAGGAACTACGAGTACTGAGGTACCACATCACCCGGACCCGTAACAAATGTCTGCAGAACTTGCAAACATTTGTCCCGAAGCGGGAATCAAACCCGCATTTCTTGCATCTCAGCCGGGTGCATTTGAGAACCTCCAACTTTTTTGAAGTCGGTTGAAATTAATTTTCCACGTCCCTAAAAATAATGACTGATCAATACATAACTATCGTGTATTCGATCATTCATTATTCATATTATCAGTACGGTACGTGAAAATTCCCGCTTTACAATATGTCTTTCTAAGAAATTGATTCAACGGAAGTATCGACTCGTGAACTATTTTAAATCACGGAAGAATGATACATCAAACAAGATATAGATCTATTTGTCTCCAGAGAGCAGTAATAGGTCCATATCACTACTTTCTTTTCAATTCGAGTAGGGTAAGGTGGTTTTTCTAAAAGTTTGCAACTTTAACAAACTTTTCTTTGACACTTTTTTGTTTTTACATTTGGAATTTCTATTATATAAATATACATTTATGTAAAAAATACACTATCTAATTCAATAAAGGTGTATTTCTACTGTACCTCTCCATTAAGAGAAAAGTATTTTTAATAAAAACGTGTACGTAAAGGTACGTACATTTCCTAAAGGAAAATGATATTTTATGATTACTCTGCTTTGACAAATCTTTAACTACGATATTGGCTTAATTAATACACCGGCTTAAAGTAACTCCTGTAGCAATCAACAGCCCGTAGAAGTCCACCACTGGACATAGGCCTCTCCCATCCATCGAGTGATTGACCTTCCTACACCGCGTCGTCCAGTTCATGTACCAAACGATAATCCTTCTTCTCTAGGTATATTTTAAGGATATTCATGGAAATTAATTAAAACAAAACAATTTCATAATGGTTTCTGCCCTGACGAGCTTTTGGCGAAATTGAAAAATTGTGTTTTTTAACACAAGTTTTCAGATATTATATCAGAAACAAAACTACCACTGAAAGTTAAAAATACAAACGCAGAATCTTGAACCCAATTTACGAAGATCGATCTCTATTCATTCAACCGTCTCTGACGAAGGATGAGACCCCACTTCCCCAAGTTCGTAAACTAAAACACCTTTAACTGAAACGCCATTAAGCGGCCAAGGCTCGACTCTGTCATGTTTTCCCTTATAGTTCGGAAGACACCGATGTTTTTTAACACTTAAAAAAAACTAGTGCTTGGAAATTAAACTACTCTTCCTGTTAAAGTACTAGAATTAGCAAGTTAAAATGGCAATGAGCAGGCCATATTGGTCGTAGAACCGACTACCGCTGGAGAAGAAAGGTACTAAAATAGTGATTAAGAACCACAAGGCGACGCAGTGTATAGCCCGATCGTTCGTCATGACACTCTTTGGAGAAGTTTTTTTTTTTATACAAGTGGCAAACACGCGTACAGCCCACCAGTTGGTAAGCGAATATTGTAACATATAGGATATTTGTTAGGCTTCTACCAAAATTATTTAACCGTAACTCATATTTATATTGCGACATGGTTACTACTTTTTATCATAAAAGTAAAGTTGAACATTTATCGGAATTATTAAGAAAATTTCAACTTTAGTCTAACTAGACCTCAAAATTTTATTATATGTCTGAAACGGGCAAGTTGTTAAAACTTTTTAAAAACTAGATATAGATAATGTTTTAGCAATAAAGATTTACGTCTTACGTAAAGATTTAAAGTCGTAATGACGACTCTGATACCAACCTGTAACCAAGCGCAGAGATAAACATTTCAATACAATGACAAAAAATATGTACCTACTAACTGCTTCCCGGACTTCCCAAGTCCGTCATGTTTCCCGCCCTAACAAGGTCCTGCAAAAACTATCATTGAAGGAAAGCCGGTCATGACCGGATTACCCCAGGAATTAGATAGGTTTTTGTGTCGGCCTGACATTAGGGCGGTCCCGTGGAATATATAGCAGTATACTAAAATGTACCACAGAAGTCATAAAAGTGTCGGGTACAGAAGCTCTAACCGACGTTCGAGCTTATTTATTTATAAAAAAAACTCTCAAACTTACAGCCAAGAGCCAAAACGTTTTATAGCTGAATTTCAGTGTGAACAACAGTGAATTCTATTCGGTTTTGAAATCAAGATCTTGTTTAAAAGTTTACTTTCAAAGTTTAATTTCAAAGTTTTTTATTTGTTCGTATTTTAGCTTATGTTGACTTCAAATATCTTAAGACCTAGTTTATTGTGTCCGAATATCAAACTCCTAACTCATATTAACACCATAATCAAGATCTCTAAACATCACCAAATCTGGTGGCTCCTTAAATTTTTGCATGCATTCGAGCCATATTGAAATATTCATTTCTAAAATAGTGAGATAGAGCTCATATTCATTAATGAAAGCCGACTATTAGTGTCACAGATCTGAATGTACTCTAACGTGGTGAGACGAAATTGGATTTTTTTGCGGTTAATGTGGCAGCCCCTTAAACGAGCGTTCAATAGAAACTACTCAATAGGACTTTTAGTTCAGTTTGTGCTTGACAAACTATAGTTAGACTGTTGTTGCTAGTTATAATTGCCTGTGTGCAAGATAGCAATTATCACTAGCAACTAAGGCACTATGATCACAGCGTCTACAGTTTGCTCAACGAATCTAGGAAAACGTAAAGTTAGTCGTAGGAACGAAGAAATGGGTTTATGTCACGGCATAAGGTCACAATCTGCCGCGCAGGTGCAGCCAAACGGATAAATTAGGGGTTATTCCCGTTGTCCCCCGATTCATCCTTTTGCCATCTAGTATGAAATCAATCATGGCGAACACGATTTTTATAATCAATTCTGATTTTGATAATGAGGTTAGATTCACGTTAGCATCTAGACTAACGTGAATCTAACCTCATTATCGTTACCTCATACCGTTGTGTGAACTGTAGATTGCTAGGCGACAAGGAAGGTGACTCGCTACATAATATGACCGCACTGCAGGCTCTATGGTCGGATCTATGTTAATCATTAGGCGAGTCGCCAGGTGTCTGGCTCGGAGTTTAAAAAAAAAACGAAGAAACAGACAGCATTGAGTTTCTTCTCTAGAAGGGCAAGCTCGAAACACTGCAGTAAATTTACATGCGTTGGTTTTCTCAAGGTTTTAAGGACAAAGGTTTCGAAAAGGTTGCAAATGATTGTAAACTTTCTTGTTTACACTCTATTTTTTAAACATGAAAACAGCAGCTCAAGTAAATGACAAAATCCCACATTTGCGCTGTGACAAGGTTCTATTGGAGAATGTTCAAAATTGTCATTACTCCTAATTTGGTTCTTGGCCTTCTCAGGGAGTAAAATATTGCCGGTGATTTGTCATTTCGAATCTAGTTTCCTCGTTAGCAACATCAATTTTCTGAGTATGAAATCGGATAGCTTTGAATAAGAGTAATTATTCGTCATTTTTAATGGCTCCTTCATTTTGATTTATCTTGAGAGTAGTTTAGTTAAAAATTTTGCTTGCTTTGATCTGAAGTTCATGATGTATCTTTAATTGGGGCTTCGCTTGCAAAAGCTATGTTTTTGTGTTTTCTGTTGTTGGTTCTAAATAGACACATAAGCTAGATAATGCAACATTTCCGTAGTTACAAAATTATCTCGAACACTTTCACGCGGCCTAAAAACTCTGACACCAATACTTTACTATATTTTTTTATGCTACAAAATAGGTAGGCATTAGGATGACAAAATCATCGATATACGACTGTTGAGGCTCTACACAGCAATTTAGAAATGAAGATTCTGGAGTTGTGTCCAGACACTGGTCGACGAAGCGGTGTAGGAAGCCTCCCATCCGGTAGACTCATGACATCGACTTGACTCAGGTGGCTCACGACCTTAATGCAGTCTTTGTGGGAGAATCTTATTATCCTGTAACATATTTCATCAGGCTACAGAATTGAAATAATGGTGGTTCGAGATCATTACAAGAAAATACTTTTTATAAAAATAGGATGTTGATAATAACTCTTTACTTTTGTTCCAGTGGCCTGCTCCACCGTAACGGTCACCAAGTGCCAAGCCGCCCTGAGGACTCTGCAAGCGTTTCCGTTCTTCAAGCCGACATGTCTCTGCCGTGAGCCAAACGTGGACCCCGAGTGTAACTCCTTCCGCGACTTTCTATTCGACCATCCCTGCGTGTTCGTCATGAAGAAGGGTGAGCTACTCAGATCCTGTCTTATCTGGAACTTCTTTCACTTGGCAAACCATGCGAGGCATCTTCTCAAGACCATTTCATTGATCTTGGGTCAATAATGAACGCATCATTTTGTTCCCAGAAAAAGACCCATACCCAGTTGAGACCCTGCCAACCTGCACCTACGCTCTGTCCGTCTGCCACAATGAGAAAGCCTGCTCCGTGCTGTTTGACCGCTTCAAGAACGCTTGCAAGGCCCGCGACGGAGAATGCCGTATGGAAGACAGGTATACAAGTAATAGATATGTGTTTTTAGAGGTTTTGAACATTACCGCATTTCCTCTTTGAATGTTAATTCCCTAATGGTGCCTTGTCATCACCATCCCTTGTTTGTGCCATCAATGGGTATAGGCCTTTAACAGTTTGTGCCATCAATGGTGCCTTGGACCACAATCATACCATAGACAGCTGCAAAATGACGCTGGGTAGTCGTGTCTGGTGGTCACGCTGCAGCTGCCTGAAGTTAAAGAGGTAGTGGTGTTCTTCTATAGACAGACAGCTGAACAAACTGACGAAGAGGAGAGAGTGCGTACGCACACGCACTGCGATGTGAGTGGATTTTAGTCTACTCGCTGACGACGTGTTCAAACACGTCACCTGTGCACACGAGTTCTGCGTTCTATTAGTTCTACTTGTTCGCACTCGTACCTACGTTTTTGGCTCACCTTCATCCGCAGACTGTGTTCGCCATTTTTCTTATACAACGACAACAAAAAAGCATACCTACCAGTTGGTAAACGGTTACTGTAACCTATGGACGGTAATACCAGCGGTAACACTCCTGCGTCGCCGACCCTGAGACATAACGAGTTGAAGGACCTTTATTCCCAAGCGGTTGTCGACTCTGCTATCTAAATGGCCCCCCACATTGCCACTGAAGCTTGCTATTCATTTCTCGAATTGACCTTTACTGGCACCTTCTTTATTCTTTATTGTACACACAGAAAATACAGACAAAAAAACTTACATATAGGACATGTACAAAGGCGAGCTTAACCCTAACAAGAGGTGAAAAATAAAGGTGGGTATGTGTACACCGACAGATAAATTCTGATAATATAACTAAGTTCCTTCCCTACATCTAAGTTTCTGTACTGTCTTGCAGGGAGGCATGTCGCGAGGCCTGGGCTGGACTCCGCCTATCTCCACTCTTCGGTTGCATCTGCCCCAACACCCACATGAAGAAACGTTGCGATCGGATCTTCTCCGTCGTGAACCACAACCCGTGTGTTGGTGAGTACGCATATATGTTGCTAACGCCCGCTCTCACGGGATCTGAGTGAATTAAAAAAAAACATCAAAATAGGGCATTTTTTAATCTACTGTATTAAATTTCTTATAATTTTCAAGTACTTATAACTATATATATATCGACGATATAGATGTACGATCAAAGATTGTAGGGGCAATGCTAAAGTAGTCTGTCTTCATCGAAAATTATCATAAACAACTTGATATGTACAACAATGTACAACAATGTTGTACTATTTATTTAAGCTGAAATATAATGGTGTGCAATAAAGTATTTTCTTTATATCTATGTTAGTCACCGTTTGAATTAGTAGATAGGTACGATTTTACGATGTCAAATACAAAGTCAAAGTCAAATCTCAGAAGGGATCACACGATCCATTTACCGAGCCCCTAAAACATTTCTGTGCAAAAACTCGCGCCTTGAAAAGCAGTAAAATAAAATAGAAAACAGCCAGTGTTTGAATTCTTAGATTTTCTTATAATGTTTTAAAGTAAAAGGGTTATCTAAAAGATTCTGTTCTAAGAGATATTCGTTTAGTTTCGTTTCACGATTAATAACCATAAACGGCAAAGGATTGTTTTTATGTATATTTCATAGAACTAAAACTTAAGAAGACTTCTGAGTACCTAGACATCGTCTAAAAACAACATTAACAACATTAATTACTCGAAAACAAGCCTCAATATTTGCAGAATAAATGGATGAGAAGGCAGTCTAAAACTTATGTTTTTAACATTATCATCATCATCAACAACAGTAGAAGTCCACACAAAGTTAGCTATGACGGACTTGGGTCAGTTCCATGCTCCGGCTTCCCGCAACCTGTCATCGGTCCATCTGGTGAGGGCCTTCTTACACTGTGTCCTTCGGTTCATGGTCACCATTCAAAAATCTTCCTTTCCCATTGTTTGTCAGTTTTGCGAGCTATATAACCTGCCCATAGCTACCTCAAAACTTGCTAATTCTAAGAGCTATATCGGTGACTTTAGTCAATATCATCGCAAGTTTAATTAAACACCCATCTCTGTTACTTATAATTAGCCTATCAATAGTATTGAAGGGATAGTTTTGGGGTAGCCATCCCTCACAAACTCCGTGCCAAAAACCCACTATTCCCATTAGTAGAATCAATACCGTTTACGAGTTCATTGGATAAACAATGCATGGACTGAGGCACAGGATTGAAATTTTAAATAGCTGGTGCAGTTCGAAAAATCTATTGATTAAAGCCACTTTTTTCCATTTTAACAAAGCAATGCCCCTGAAGTTACATCCTTATGACATTCCGCTTCCAAACAAGGTTTAAAAATCCACGCAATGTATATTCACCTAATTCACAAGATAATTCTTCCTTCATCAGCATTGCTGCATCAGCAATGTCCCTGATGTTGTAAATATCAATAGGCTATATAACTACCTACCACCATATTTTGGTGGACCAAATATACCTAAAAAATCTTACCACTGTCACAATGAATTGACGTAAATTTACCGTGTTTATAGATAAATAATGCTGGCAATTTTCACACAGCATCATCTAGACCTAAAGTAAGCAGAGCTTGTGTTGTGGGAACTATATGACTGATATACTACTTATATACATTTTTTTTAAATACATACATATTATACATAGAAAACACCCAGATCCCGAGAAAAAATTTGCATATGCAAACATTTGTCCCGTGGCGGGACGAACCCGCAACCTTCTGCGTCTCAGGCGGGCCTTTGCCCACTGCGCCACAGAGGTCGTCACAGATGACTAACTACTGCCCACAGCATTGTCCACGTGGCACCCTGATAAAAAGGAGATGTTGGTAACGGAATAATATACAGCCTTTATCCACCCTGAAGGTCGATTCTAAATATAAGTGAAAGTTTTTTTTAAATCGAGTTAATAGTTTCTACATCCAAACTTACAAACAAAACAAAAACAAACACGCTCACGACTGTCTTCCCCATGGTGGACATCCTCAGATACATACTCAGTGAGTCGATCTTTGAGGATACCAAGTAGGGGGCAGTCAATCCTATCACCGCTTATTGGAACACTAACTGATGGCACATGCATTCGAATTTTTGGTTCTAGGGCATGCCGGTTTCCTCACGATGTTTTCCTTCACCGTTTTGAGCACGTGTTAATGCGCACATACATTTTTCGAGGGGATAAATCCATTGGTGCACGACCGGGTTCGAAACCACGACCTCCGGATCAGAAGTCGGGGTATCACTCACTAGGCCATTACGTCTTTTACAAACTTTACCTCTTTATAATATTAGTGTAGATTCCAGGATTCTTCCTGGTGATAGTTTTTTCTAAAGCAATTAAAATTACCAGCGTTTGCAAGTTTTAACTTTTATAGAATGCTGCCCAGAATCGACACTAACGTACATTGCTTAAAGAGTTAACGGGCTGTTTATTTAGTAAGCTGTGATATTATGGATCGCTGATACTCTGACTGGATGTGACTGGACGTCAAAGATTAATTATAGTGTAGAAGGGTCTCTCTATAAATTTAATAGAGATATTGACTTCGTTTAACTTTAAACCAACATTAACCAGACGGGAATTTAAATTGTAGTTATGATTTAATGTGTAAGTCGATTTGTTGACTTAGAAGCTAATTTGGAAGCTCTTCATCGTGAAATACAGATGAAAAATCACTGTTAGTACCTATTTTCAATTTAAAAAAGTCTCGATCTTGGTCAATTTCCTTCAAATTTGCGTTTATATTTTCTTGAAAGTCAAGTTAATTTTCACAAAAACTTTAAATAGTCTTAGAATCCTTCGCCAATTTTTACTATCATCTCTTTCCTGTTCCATCCTCTCAACAACTAGAAAAGAACTGCTGATCTTCAAACAGCAGAACAGATGTTGAATATGAACTTGAATCATAGCTAGGAACACTCTTGATCAAGTCACCTTTTAAACTAAAAAACTAAATCAAAATCGGTACATCCATTTGGGAGCTACGATACCACAGACAGACATACAGATACACACATCAAACTCTTTTTGAGTCGGGGGTTCTAACACCCGAGGTAAAAATTTAGGTAAAGAAATATAGAAACGTCAACTTAAAGAACCTAATCGCCACATACCTACTGAAACGCTAATCCATTAATTACGATCTAAGGACAACTAGAAAATTACAGCTTTATGCATTGCATATCACCATCTCTTACAAACTCTACTCAAATCTTGAGAAGTATATCAATATTTGGCCGTAAATCATCTTTAGATTCTCATTTTCTTTCATGGATAAGTTATTAGTTAAGTTAGTGGCGCGTCTGTGCACTCCTCCTGTCGAATCTATCACGTTTAATCTCCGAATTCAATATCCTCGGTTTGATTCATTTCTTCTAATCCCGGGGGAGTTCTTATTGCGGGATCCCGATCCTGCGTTAATCCCGGGATTGAGAGTGAAGCGGTTTATTTCTATGATTTGTGGCTTTTCTGTTTTAGTTGTAAACGTCTGCTAAAGTCTAGCTGAACTCAAATATATATTTTTTAGTATTTTCTGCTTTCCATTACCCATCACTCTGTAGAAGGGCCTAGTCATAGGCCTCCTTGCCAAAGAAAGCAATGATTTTCCGTAACTTTTAAGATGTCATCGGGCCATCAATGTATTAAAATACAAATTATAAAATTAAATAATAAATTTTGATGAGTCTCGCGAGATCGTGAACTACATATTTTCTATGACCCCCAAGTTTATCGGGTTAACTACTTAAGACTTTCTTTTCTGAAATGTAATTTTGCGGTTGTCCTACTTAAGACAACCGCAAAATTACATTTCAGAAAAAAAAGTATTTGAATAATATTCATATAAAATATTTGAGCAAACATTTTATGGCATCATTCATCATATGGTTTAGTTATTTATTTCTATTATTCTAAAAAGACGTTACTGAAACAGAGTTTTGGAAGAAGTTATTTAACTTAAATGAAATAAATATAATTGGCTCATAGCAGACTTTACTAACATAATAATTTATAAGACATTAAATGTCAAAAATCAGACTTTCGAATCAGAATTTCGAAATCCAGTTTTAAAAATATTTTTTTTCATAATTTTTTATTTTATATTGTATAAGTAGGTATATACAAAAAATACAGATGAAACAGCTAGCTATCTAAAGACCGTTGCAAACGATTTATAAATAGCTCAACTTATCCAGATCACTACCAGGCGGAAGCGTTCCCAAAATACTGGCCGCATTGTCACGCTGAATGGCAATGCTAATGCGTTGACCCAGATAAGAGCCAGCTCTCATGTCTTCATAAAATGTATATGGAACCACTTTCAAAGTATAATATTCTACACATTGAAAAAAAACCTTTTAAAATCGGTTCACAATTGGCGAAGACATACACACAACAAAATAAAACATACATACGAATTGAGAACCTCTTCTTAGTCGGTTGATAATAATTAAATCTATCGTGATTCGCGATACGTTTGCAGTCCCAAGTTTATGGTTTCTATCCAGGTACTCTGCAGGTATTCTAACATCAGGTCTTCACTTACATTGGATCACTTGGGATGACACTCTTTCGAATAAAAAACAAAAGAAAATCGCCCACAAAAAATATTTCGGCTAGTCGTGATTTCATTAGATGATAATGTTTTATTTCAGTTTTACGGGAATATCCTGCTAGACATTCAATGAAGGTCTATTATTGTTTTGAATGGGACTTCCTCGGGATCAAACTCTAAAAAACAACAGAAGAATAATCAAAATTGGTAAACAATTGGCGAAGACATCAGGAAAACAAACAAACACGATAAAAATAAACACCCAAATTGAGATCCTCCTCTTTTTTATCCATCGACGCTTTGAGCTTTTTTAACCAAATAGTCGATGGACGAATCCTCACTAAAATACTTTTTCTAATTCAAACCATAACCATACACCAACCATAACATATCAAAGATCACGAAAACAAAAGTTAATAGCGTAAATACACACAAAGTCGTAATCTCATCAGGATTCTGAGCTTCGATTCGCGAGAAAACCTGAAACCTCGGTATTTCACTGGCTTCATTTATGTTTGGTGTAATAAAAGAAAACATTTATTTTCTTTATAACAAAAGCTTTTCTACTAAAGGCAGACGGTGTTGTTGTGCATTGTTTTTCTTTTTGTGAAAACCTTGTAATTGGTTAATAAATTATTAATTGCCTGTAGAGAAGTCTAATGCTGGAAAAAGGCCTACTCTAAGGAGTTCCATAACGAACAACTTTGGACTACCTTCATCACACATGATTGATGTGATGTAACGTATGACATCACATCAACGAAGATCAACGAACTACTAATATACAAAAAGCTTCCGCATATAATACACAGATGGCCATCGAAGTGTCTAGATCACACGACGTAGATACCTACGACAAACAACTCTCGATTCTAGGACTCCGGCCAAATAGATCAGATGGATCAGCTCGGTGGATGATCTTCCCCTTTTAAAATGGAGGACACAATACCAACCGTGTTCTCTATATTGATATTGCCCGAATTATTTAAATTTAATTGTTAAAATTTACTCCTTCACCCGTCGCTACTACTCATACCTTGAATCGTACTTTAAAAAAATCTAATTGTAACACGAAGCATTAGGGATTAGCAAGAGTTAACAAACGAATACAAATAGAAGGCGTAATTCAAATATCTCAGGGGAAACGGGACGAGAAACGAGAGATTTTCCGCGATCATTAGATAGAATAAACTCTTCAATGTGCATAACATCGAAGAAAATAAATATATAGCTTTAATAAGTTTATTAAGCTATTTATGATTGGTAACATAAGAAATATCTTAAGAGACGGTTGGATGGTGGTGACTAAAATGCACTCGAGGGTGACCTCTGACATTCACAACTAAACGAGGAATACATAGGGATTGTAGTTGCCAAAAAATTGCAGAAGATTTTTGAATGGTGACCGCAAACTGGACAATGTATATAGCCTATAGGAATACCCATCTAATGGACCTATGACATCATAAAGGTTGCAGGAAGACGGTGGACGGATCAAACCTAAGATGTCACTCTTTAGGAAAAGCCTCATTCCAGCAGTGAACTTCTACATTCTGTTGATGACGATGACGAATACCAAACATTAGGGAGTAATTATTCGGCGAACATACCAAAAATACATTACTAAATATAATTGAGAACTACTTCCTTTTTTTTCAGTAGGTTAAAAATGTCTCGATTTGTTCAGCTTTTCTGATAGCTCTGTTAGTAATCCCTCTCTCAAAAGAATTCAAAGAAACGCGAGATTTTCCACAGCTATTTAAAATAGCAAGATAAAATAGCTTAAAATGAAAAATGGAGGAATGAAAGAAGACAGAATCGCTGGAATTATTCGTAAACTATTTCATAACAAGTGGATTCACCTATTCTGTTAAATGAACGAGTGAAAGGTTTAATGTAATAAATCAGCAAGAGGTTCCATTCATTGATTAAAATAAGAAAAAGTTGCGATTTCCAGACCAATTAAAAGGTAGTTATTTTATTAAATCAGAAAAGTCTAATAAAAGCGAGGACGTCACTTTTCCTAAAAAAATCAATAAATACTGTTCGATTAACGCCCGTAGAGACAGAGCAACCAGATTGATACAACCAGGTCAACATGTCGCGATTCAGTTGGGATGCTCTAGCCGTGTTTCTGCACATGTAACCATGATTCTGTACAGCGATACAGACGAACGTAGATACAGTCGCAATGCAGATTGGAAACAGTCGCGATGCAACATCGATACAGATGCGATGCAGCAACTTAATCGTAAACAGTAATCACTTTATTTGCACGCTTCAGATGCCCAGTATTGCATCGATGCAGTAGCGACTCTGATTTGATTGATATAGCGGTGTAGTTAGCGCTGAAGTATATAGAGCCGTTAACACCCCAGTTGTCACATTTCTAATATTAATTTTAGTACTAATTATTTATTTTTTGTTACTTGATGTTATTCAACTAACTGAACTTTTAAACAATTTGAAATACGTTTTGGAACTATTGCCATAATTTCACGACAACACAATAAAAAAATTATACATCATTGTTGTAATAAGCTCTAGATAAATATCACTATTGGGCGTTGGTTTCCGATGATTGTCGAAATTTGCCGAAGCATATAATTTAAATCGTACTAGTTTATCAGCTGTTGCTCAGTATATTTATTCAGTTCGTTTCAACCTTATGACAGCATGCAAAGTCCTTACAATGGCTAGGACCACCTAGACTGACGACGTAAGAGGTGCGGGTTCGATTCCCGCTGCGTGACAAAATATTTGTATATTCTGCAGATATTTGTTCCGGGTCTGGGTGTTGTTGTACCACGGTACTCGTAATTTCTGATACCGACGACACAGAGAGTCCTTATCTGTATTAGCTGAGCTGAGGTGAAAAAAAAACCTAGACGCAAGATACTCGTAAAAGTTCAGTTTTTAAAATTTTACTGCGTATATAATGATTGAACGGTTCATAAGCTACTCAAGCAAGATTCTGAGCAAACTTCCACAGAAAATAAAAGGACAAAGTGCACGAATCTCGGATCGATTGGGGCCGTAAAACTTGAAACGATATTTAAAGGGTTTCAAAATCTTCATAATTCAGAATGAAGAAAGGTAACTTACTTATCAGTGTCTGGTATTGTCTGTGACCGTTTTGATTGTGGGAATTAAAGGTGATTGAAGTATTTAAATAAAAACATTACCTATACCTAGTATTCTCGCGATATAACATTTAAATACTTTCTTCCTTATTGATTAATAACTAATTACCATATTTTGTTATATGATTTTCTATAATCTAACTCTAAATCAATATTTCAAATAGTAAAAATAGTAATCAATAGTATTGCATAGTTCCTAGTTTTGTTTAAACTTTCGTAATAATCGGTTTTAACAATTTCTTCCGTACATACAAATTGTATGGCAATATGGCATTTTCTGTATTTCATTTACCACTCTCAATCTGGTAACTCGTTTACTTGAAGAAACAGTGGGATAGTTCAATTTGGTCCAATTTTTTTATTTTGTTTATACAAAAGTGCGGAAGATGAACTTTTGATTCCAGTATTTAAAATTTATTAAGAATTATATTCGTTGTTAATGCCTTGTTTACCGAAATTAATATTTATATCAAAACTAAAACCCACTGCCTACTGAACCGATGCGTACACATCTAACTGCGTTTATAATTGCTATTAATATATTATATTGATCCATCCAAGCTTCATGATGCAATTTATCATGTCCAATAAAAAAAAACAT
The DNA here is from genome assembly GCA_961405105.1 of Perizoma affinitatum. NCBI lineage: Eukaryota > Metazoa > Arthropoda > Insecta > Lepidoptera > Geometridae > Perizoma > Perizoma affinitatum. Next base: position 3,321,117 of record OY560184.1, read on the forward strand.
GCGTCCTTATTCCACATAATGAAAATTTCCAAGGAGTAATAATTTTTTTTTGTCCACGTGTTGCAAGTTAGCATTCCATGCGATAGGTTGCAAGCCCTTGTAGAGTTCTAACTGATGGTCTTCAATTTAGCCTAGGCTAGCATGACAGATTCCGATTTTTTCCTTCATGATTTTCAGGATGTGTTTTCGCACATTATTTTATCGAATGGAAAAATCCATTGGTACACGAGCTGAACAACGCCTTGTTTACTTAGACAGCGCCCCTCAAAGTATATCCAACGTAGTCTATTCGTTGTTTTTCCTTCATTTACATAAATTAAACGCTAGGACGAGTGGCCGCTGGTTCTATTCCCCAATTCGCCTTCACTAATATTTGTGCACAACGAATTTCAGTTTTGGGAAAATGATTTCCTTTGTCTGCGCCTCGGTAGGGCAACCTAAACTGTACGATACGATATCGTATTTGACCCAATTCTATGGTAATACTTATACACATGGTTTAGCCATTTATAGTATATAATTAGATTTATCTTTGTGGTTGCCATAGACAATCATATTAATAACATGTTTACAAAAAGAGTTACACTAAATACAGAAACGACATAATAACGAGTGTCACTGACAACTGTTTCGTGCTGAACTAGTTACAAAATTCATAATCAAGAAGTGAAGTGATATTCATACAATCGTGGTCTAGCGCTCGAACCGAGCAGTTGTGTTCGTTAGTTGACAAACATTTGAAAGATTAACATTTTTATCTTCAGTCTGACGTTAAAGTTATTAATTCATTAAACATATAGCATAACAGATTCTTAAACCTAAGCCGCTACATCTTATGTGGGGCAAAACTCTGCGGGGCGAACACGGAACAAATCCTTTTAAATAAGAATTTACTTCCAACATACCTACACTTATTGTACACATTTATAATAATTGAGATCAATATTTTTAACAATTAAATTTAACATAAAAACAATACATAATAGTAAAATATGTTCGGTGCAACTTTGGAGAACATAGGAGTAGTTTCTACCTCCCTATTATTTAAGGAATCAGACAATGAGAAGGAACGCAAATCCAAATCTAAACTGGGCACGATTATATTTTAAACGATTTCTGATTCTCAAGTAGCTATTCATATTGTAAAAACGGGAATTTTCGACTCATTCCAAGAGTCTTCGTCAAGAAAAACGCAGACGGAGAGGGAGAACACTCACCTCAATCAAATTAACGATAGCTTATATAAATATTAGCTTGATAGCTTAATGAGTGCAGAGCTACAAAAATACAAAGGGGTTTCTTTCGTAATCTTGCCGCCTTGTATAAATGGACTTGGCTTATCCCGAGTTCACCAATTACGATGCCAAATATTTGGCGAGTCGATGGAGAATTGACTGTTCGCATGGAAAATATGGAGGAGCTCCTGCATTTTGTTAGGTATTTGTTTTTGTCTTTACTCATCAGTGTGACATGACTGGCATGTCTGTATTTTATTCCGGTAAATATTTTGGTTAATTTGGTTAATTTCGGTGTTCCAGTATTATTTATTTATTTATTTTATTAAATTATTCAGCCATTAATGAAAATTCCTTTTTAATGCAAATTGACACATAATTAATCTTTCGGAAGGTACACTACTGATTCTTCTATTATAAAACCGGCTAAGGTAGTGCAATTTGAATTCTACTAAGGGTTCCGTACCACCACACAATGTAAGCAAAAATTGGTACAAACTTTGTTTTTTATGCAACTCTTCTTGTATATATTATGAAGACCTATTTTTACCATGATTCCCTCAGTTAAAAAAAAGCGTATCTAAATAGGTTTACCGTGTTTTTTTAACTTTAGGAGATAATGAGGCAATTTGGCGGCATAAATCTTACAGTTAAAATGGTTTCTTATACACTTTTTCAACTCCAATGACAGATAAATAAATTAAAAATGCTGGTTATTTTTCACACAGCATCATCTATCCCCAAACTGAGCAGAGCTTGTATTATGGGAACTAGGTACAAGTACTTTTTTTTTGTAAACACATACATATTATACATAGAAAGCACCAAATATTTGCAGAACATACAAACATTGGTCCCGCGGTGGGAATCGAATCCGCAACCTGCGTCTCAGGCGGGCCTTCGCCCACTGCGCCACAGAGGTCGACAATAAAATGTCGGCTTTTCGTGAATAACAAGCGATTTCACACCAACCCTAAAATTCACACGTAACACCAATCCAATATTAATTTGCGGATTTCAAGAACCGCGCTTTTATAAGGAAACAAAAAGGTACCTACCATTCATTTTTTGTGTGAAGGGCACTTTGAGGTTACAAAAACCTTTTTACGCTCCTTTTCCTTTTGACACGAACTTTTCCTTTTATTATTATGTTAATAGATTGGTTTTATATATGTTCCTAGAACTATACGTATATACCAGAAAGAGGGTTATTTGCTGATGAAAGAAAATAAAAATTCCTGGAAAAAGAGAAAAAAAAATCTGTAGTTTTTTGAACTATTACAAGATGTTTGGTGTCGAATACCATAATCGTCTATTTTATAATATATTTACCAAAAACGCTGATTCTTTTCACCATTTTCTTAAATGAAAATAGTCGAATTTCGAATAGTAATTAAACAAAAGCTGTTAACCATTTTGTATATACTTATACATATTCTGGGATACCCTGTACATACCTTCTATGATTCTTCTAGAGAATATGATACAAAGTTTCGATTTAATCAGGCAGAGTTTGTTTAGAATGGATTTTCTCAATCAACATGTTCTTGCCAGTAACAACATAATCTGAGCGAAGCGGATATTTACTCGATCTTTCTTGTCTAGAACCACCTCCACCTGTTTCTCGCAATCTTTGAATGAATGAATGAATGATGGATGAATGAATGAATTATGTTCATTTGCAATTTATATACTATTCAGCGGGGGCCTTCATGTACTGCGTCGTCTGGGTCGTTAAAACCATTAAATTAAATTAATTTAAATTAACTATCCAACAGTCATAGTCCTGATTCCCTGTATCGTGAGTATCAGGAACAAATTTCTGCAGATCATGCAAACATTTGCACCGCTGCGGGAATCGAACCTGCACCTATTGCGCCGTTGCCGGATTCTCGCGCACCCAGTCATCGAAGTCGTCTATTAGAGCAGTTATCAGTTCTGCCAGCTAGGACCTGCCAATTTATATTTGTACTTGCTATGTATACCAGAAAGGGTACAACCATACTTGAGATGAAAAAGGGCAAAATAGCGTAAAAAAAGCGTACACTGCCAAGGCGTAGCTGCAGGATATGAATAAATTTAAATCAAAAAGTGTTTAAAGAATCCTGTCAAGCCCCAACGTATGCTACGTTCTTTTTACGTAATTTTGTGTCCTCCTTCACTCCATATATCCTGGTAAATAAATAACTTGGACTTTCATTTCCTGGTAAATCAAAGGTCATTGAAATCACAAGAATATCACAAGAGAAAGTCATATTCATAAATATATTTTTTTAATGAATTTAAACTTACTTCGCGCGCCACTTTACATAAAATAATCAGGCAATAAACTCGGCTTGGTCACTCTGATCTGGGTATATACCATATTTGCTAGTTACTTCGTGCAACTCTTACATTAAGAAACGATAACTTGAAAACTTGGCATTTACAAGATTATCTTTGAATGACGTCATGTCAGACCGGGACATGATTCTAATTAAACATAATCCCGGCCATTCCATTTTGGTTGGTTTATGAAAATAGCTTCAATATACATTGCCTCAATTAGTTCAGTTGATATTTCCAATTCCAAATATTTTCTTTCTAGTCTATTTAACTCAACGGTAATTATCATCGCTTACTTATTTAACAAATTATATCTCAGAAATGATAAATACTGCCTTACTATTATTTCAAAGTTCGATTGTCCACTCGAACAAAAACCTTATCTGGCGATATAATTAGTATGGTGACTACGTACAGTATAGTCAGCAACCAAAGTAGACTGAACTTAGGAATGAGATTTGGATAAAAGACCTTGTTTTTGGTGTCGCTGTATCAATATTGCTCATCTTTGGTCTTTTACTTTATTTTATTTACTCTTTATCAAAGTCAGTGGGCTTTAACGATTGATTAGATAGACAATAGTAACAGCCAGACTGATAGACAGAGTAATAGCATGTAGGTTGGCTATACGTGCTTTCAAACACGCTAAACGAAAAAACTTACGAAGTCTTTTTAAAAATGAGAACATAAAAGAAGGTTTGAATTAATCCAGTTTTTACGACATTTTTCTGGTCGAGTTTACCTAAGCTTTATGTTTGTAACGCTCACGACTGTCCATTGACTATCGCTAAACTTCGGTCGGAACAACAGTCGCCCGTAACATCAGTATCGAACAAAGCCCAGAAATACCTTTTATATAAAATCTGCTAGACTTCACTGGCATGTCCGGTTTCTTGCAACCGTTACGATGTTGTCAAAATATCTCGATTAAGGACGATCTGATTTTTTTCGGCTTGACTTTGGTCACAACTCAATGTACTGACCACCTTACTTACTCATTATTTATTTGTGTGAATATTGATGTAGTATAATGAAGGCGAAAGAGAGGAAGGGAGCTAAATTTATGCTCGTCCCTATAAAAGGAGTGGTTGAGTCATATGATTGACTGATACGACTTTCACCCAAAATCCATCTAGATAGGTAGACATTTAGTTGAATATAATAAATATTATGTGAATGTACCAAAACGTTTGGCATATAAGCCCATATGGCCTGTGCTAATTTTTATCATTCAAAACCAATTATAAGTTTAGATCTCTACCTTCTCCTTTCTATTATTTATTTAAATGAAAATATAATTTCGAAACTGTCCACCGTTTAAAATCCAACATGGCTGCCCCATGACTCGGTTTCATTGTGGTGGGAACAAACAACTGCTTACTTTATCAAAGTAGCCGGGAAAAATATCCCCATTTAAAATACCTTTTAACACTATGATTTTTATCCTTGAGAAATTCTTGTTATCGTACTGTTGTACTATTTTTACGCGATAACTAGGTTTTATGCCCTATAATTACACAATATGATGGACTAAGATTTTAGATCAGTTTTGAGTAGGTTATTCATTTTTTTCACTCAGATCCCGTGTATAAAACTATAAATATAGCATAGCTTTAAGTGTTTAATATGCATAATATTTAAGTACACTCGTAATGTTACACTAAACAATATATTATGTGTATAATACTCGTATGAACTCTGTGTGAGCTAGTAATGTGCCTAGCGGGATTACCCACGATAACAAACATGAAATATCAGAAAACTATCACAATTTTCGGCGTTTATAATTTTGTTGATGTTGGAAAAGAGTTTGTTGATGTTGCTAAGGAGTAGGTATATTATGCTACAAGTCCAATACAAAACGTATTCATAAAAACCACAACACTAACACTGTCAAACGCTTCAGAGGAGTACAAGTATTAGACTCGACTCCATAGCCGTTAACGTGTTATTAGTTGATTTTATGTATAATTATTTTATGTTTTTTCTATTTGTTTCTTATACGTGCCTTTTTTATTTTAACACAAACTAGATGCCTAGGCCTTAGGATTGACTTAGATCAGTACTTTACCACACCAGGCTGTCGTTTATGTTTCACGGACACCGAGCTTGTTTTTAGTGTACTCCTGACCTACACACCATACAGATGCCCGCAGTTACCCAACTCTTGGCTTCACACCTTCGGCCTTCGGTGATCGAGAGCATACACTACCCTTACCTTGTCTCTGGGAGTACTCTCAACGGATGCACCGGCTTCCATTGAGGGTATTCAGTGCGGCGCACGGGCCTGACCTATTCGGTAAAGTGTTGTGGGGCAGCGGTGGCGTGGGGTGAATGCCCGCCGGCAGTGCTCGCGTTGTTCGAGGCTCCGAGGGTCAGCGCGCGGACGTCTGCTCCTCCCCTGACGCGCTACGCTGCTCCCGACGGTACGCTGCTGTTGCTGACGGAAAATGGCACCCGCCTGATGACGCGCGCCGCCGCCGCCAGCCTCCTCCGAGCCGCCCTCCTCTCCCCGCGCCCCCCTCGGCCCCGTCACGGTGAGCCGCCGCCGCACCCTCTTCTCTTCTCTCTTTCTTTGTGTGTCTCTGTCCGTCCGTCGCCTCTAGCACTGCACGCTTCACATTGGCTTCATAACGTAAGGTAGGAGCGTGGTTTTCGAATATTCTTTACGATTGTTGTTTTTATGACACTATTGAAGAAATCACAATCTTAGCTTTAGACTGTTTGAAAACACCACGGTTACAGTATTTCAACGAAAAGGCCGTTTGATGAATCAGTACTGATGAAGTACAGACTCAGATTTTACTCCCGCATTTAAATAGTTAAGGACTTAGCTTAGGCTGTTTAGGTTTTCATAACGTATGAATATTTAATGAGTACTCGCTCCTACTTTGCTTGCATGTTTAAGATTTCTTTAACTTCCTTTCCTTTTCCACTTTAGACTTTCATTCGTGCAATCGCATTCACTTCGCCTCGAAAGTCTACATGTGGAGTTCTGTGCATGCTGCATGTAGTCCTGCAATTCTATTTCTACGATCTCTATGGTTACTGCGCGGCATAGACTTGGCTTATAGTTCGATTGGGTCCACTATCTAAGAGATTTCTATCTCGCCAGATTTATTTTGCCCAATGGATGTCGTACGGTCTGCCGATGTTGTTTTATCTTTTATTAATGTAGGGCTCTTTTATTCTAAATGTGTGACGATTGGCCGGCGCGATGGCTCTGGTGATACGAAGGGTCTGGTCGCGCTACGGTTGGTCGTGGAGGTAGCAACCGCTAAGCGATTCCATGGATGAAATTCCAGTAAAGCTGATGTCAGATGGATGGACCGCGAATCGGAATGGAACGGGCGTGACTTCGTGGATCGGCGGTATGTCCATAACGCAGGATGGGAACCTGATAGCCCCGGACAAAATTATGTCTCACGTCCACCGATATGCAAGTCCTCACTACAACCCCCACGGGCATCATAACCACCGGTGGAACCATGAGCCGGGGGGGAGCGAAGACCCCCTCTACGCGACCAAGACTGTCTATGGACCAGGATACATTGATGAAAACCGTACGTATGGTTGATCTCGTCCACTAATCTTTCTGGAACTCACGCGGTAAGACTTCTATCCCTATTGCAAAATTGTAAACTACCGTAATTTAATTATATTGGAATCATCAATAATTCGCCGGCAGTTACAACATATTATATTTCTCACATAAACAAACGACATCGTAACAGTCGACTGGTTATTGCTAGATCAAATATTGAATACGGCAGTTAGACTGCTGTTGAGAACCGATGATGAGAGTTTGAAAAGAAGATTAGTCTACAGGTTATGATTATGCAGTAATAGATTTACACACAAAACCCAACTATAACCATAGATATCGTAAGACACACCGAGCTTCGAGACTGTACATAGGCAGGTCACCTTCATGGACCGGTCATAACATTCTTCGGCACTTTCATGAACTAAGTGCTCTTATTTCCATCACTTTCAACCCCTACTGAGCACACTTAGTACGTACACTAGTTGTACAGATAGTAAAAATGGGAAAATAGCTTGGCTTAGATCAAATCTAGAGATTGTAGTTCCCTCCCAGAAGTTTGCTTCCTATCCCAGTAAAATTTTAGATTAAAAGGTTTAGATTAAAGGAGCGATTTAGCAAAGACGCTTAGACTCGGGGATTTCCGGTAACGTTTCAGAATTCTATCTGCCGGGTGATTAATCTTATCGATTGAGGGTACAGCACCCAGTACGTTTAATGGAATATTTTTCGCTCACTTTGCAAATTGCATGTTCCATTAATAATTAGGTACCATTTTTTCGACACGAAATCATGTCGATTGACAACGCTTCTGATTGAAATCATTGTCAAACTCATTGGTTTTCCACAAGTAAATATTGTTATTCACACATGTTGATTTTTATATGAATATTACACACAATTGTAAATTATAATCGTACTTTGTCTTGGCATGAGCATTTTTGATAAACCACACAGTATATTTTCGATTTTTATTTAATTGGTCCTATTCATGTATTTTATTTTTATTATCTATATATTTATTTTTTAAAATTTTTTGTTGAGAGAACACAAAAAATAACGTAGCAAATTAAAAATAAATTAGGTTGATTATTTTGAAACATGATGTATTAAATAGGTTTTTATGAAAATGCGTTTTTTTTAAACTAGTGTTTAAAATTATTTACAGAAGTTGCGATCTTTTTTCGTAGCAGTTCTGAAAACAATGACTTAGGTATTATCTAATCTAACCGGGTAGGACAAACACAAGTCTATTGTTTCCAACATTACCATCTCACCAGCTAGCAAAGGATCGTAACTATTTAACATTATAGCCACCATCTAATTAACTCTTAACTAAACCTGCAGAGAGGATTGGCAAAGAGAATGGTAAATCAGGTGACGAGAAAGTGGCCCTCCAGTCAACCTGCCACGTCGCCCTGGATGCCTGCATCAAGGACTCCGAGTGCGTGACGTCATTGACTCCCGTCCTGCAGAAATGCCATAACAGCGATTGCGATAGAGAAGGCTGCATGACTGCACTGCGGGCTTTCTACAGGAAACCAGCCGTGGAGTGGAATACAGAGATTGCCTTCTGTCTCTGCAAGTGAGTTCTATGCCATTGACGTCAATTAATTAAGTAGCGCAGTGTTTTTTTTATTACAACTAAAGTGACTAACAAGCATACCTGTTGGTAAGCGGCCACCGTAACCTTTGGATTCTTGCAAGATCAGAGGTCTCATGTTTATGTAATTTCACCGGCACAAACTGGACCACAGCAATGCGAGCATTACTGCTTTTCGGCAGAAGAAGGTATGGTGGTACGACTTCCCCGTCGAGCTAGCTAGGACTTAGAAGTGGTTGTGATAAAGCAAAATATGTATGCAAATGCATGTAGATGTCGATGACGAGCGAAGCAATCGAAAAAAGCCCGTGAAAAAACCGGTGCTCATACTATTTAGTGCTGGTGGGCAGTTTGCCTTCGAGTGACATATTAAAAAAATCCGGATAAGTGCGAGTTGGACTCGCCCACCAAGGGTTCCGTACGTCGCGAAATGTACATACAATTATAACCGCGCATACCGTTGCTTAACCTCGATGATTGATTACGTACTTTAAATAAAGACTATATTTTTTATGATTTAATTACAAATGTATAGTTTTCAGATTTCATAGTTCTAGGTCAACGGAAAGTACCCTATAAATTTGATTCCCTTGTGAGTGTCGAAATATACGTTTTTTGCGGGATAAACGGTTTTTTTCGCAGCTCCCAGGGACTGTAGACCTGGGTATATGGTTTTAATTTAAACTTGGTACCACCGCGCGTTCGCGAGATGAAGGGTCTTGACAGACAGACAGACAGACAACAAAGTGATCCTATAAGGGTTCCGTTTTTTCCTTTTGAGTTACGGAACCCTAAAAACAAATCGCGGATTGCCAATCTTTATCACAAATTTCCAGAAAAACCGACAACCGCGAGGATTCCTGCATGAATGCCCAGGAGCGTCTCCACCCTTCGTGCGCTCAACGCCCAGCCGTGGGATCGCCGCTGCCTGCCTGCCATACTCTAGCCCGCGCGTGCCGCGAAGAACCCGAATGCCGGTAAGTTTAATTTGTACACAACATTCCAGCGGACTTATCATGAACAGAGTCTTCAAATGGACGCAATTTTGTGAAATAGGAAATGGTATTGCCATATATTGTGCCTACAAAATATTGTAAGAATTTTGATAAAATATCATATATTTTTATTGCGTTAACAGCATAAGAAAACACCATGGAAATTAAATAATATGCGCAACATTCTTTTATATTAACGTTGAGTAGATATCCTTTCAATTGTATGAGACTTTTTATCAATAATAGACCTTCATTTGGCTATAATCTTACCTGATGGTAAGTGATGATATGGTCGACGGTGGAGCAATGAAAGTCTAGATAGAAGATACTTACTCACTCTTACCTTGACAGACCCAGATTATATGTTTTAGGAAAGACATGATTTTCAGAGATGACAGAAAAGACTTTCAGTCTTCATAACCTTACTTTACGAACTGGGCCAATAACTCAGTATAACTCGAACCGAGTGTGAAACCTACCTAACTTAAGTAGTATCTAGCATGCAGATCGATGGATGCACACGTATTCAAAATACTTACCTACTCCAAGCATTGTTTCTGATACAATACGCGTTCTAATTTTCATTTGAAATTCAGTTCAGTTTGCATTTCAAACTCCCAATTGATGTGAGCCCAAAAACAATTTGCATATAAAGCTTTGTGACAGTGACTATACTTACTATATAGTCATCAAAACACGAATAAACAAACAATCCAGAGCAATGAAAACCAATCATATCTAGCCAGGTGACTAGAGTTGCCTGATAAATCAGAAAAACCGGTTTTTTGCAACGAATAATTAGATAAGCCGTATGAAATTAATGTAAATTTTGTCTATCTACGTCTATCCGAGTCATGGTCGGTTTAAGGACAGTACATTTTTAATATTGTGCCCTGCCAGTCCGGACTCGGGTAGACTTGGTCGGATAGATTATAAATTTCCGGCTTTTTTCAGTTGCCATACGGCAACGCTAGTAGCTTCCATTCCGCGTAGAATTACCCAGTATTTGCACAAAACAATCCTGCAAAGCATTACTCACGGCCGATTGGACGCCGATATAAATCCGAACAAACATTCAAGCATGGACTAACCTAAAATGTGGGATAGGGATTCGAGGAAAAATCATGAACCATTAATCGATGGAAACTGGAAGTAAGAACAGAATTATGTCGGAAGATTTTCTGATAAATCATAAGGATAACGTTGTTGGGACGTAAATGTGGTCCTGAACCACATTTACGTCACAACAACGTTATCTACACTCCACTTTACATGATATTAAGTACTTACAATATTAAAATATTGTTATTGTGAAGTGTAAAATTAACAAAAAAAACCCTTTGGAGAAAGGCCAAGTCAAGAGTACCATAAACTGACGTGATAAAGAATTTGATGAGGATGAATAAAGCAAAAGAGGTGTGCCAGGATCGTAGAAAGTGGAAATCCATGGTCTCTGCCTACCCCTCCGTGCAATAGGCATGTATCGTACCATTCTATTTAAATTTTTCCAGTCATTCAGTTTTGTACTCCTGGTTCAGAATATATAGGGGTAAATTTTTTTTTTTTTCATTCTCTGTACCCTCTTTGTTACTGTGTTCAGTATGCCTATATTTTGACTTATTTTAGTCTAGATTCAGTTTGCGATTTGTTCGTATAAAAAGGGAATACAGATTTAAGGTGACAACGACACGTGAAATGTTTACTTGCCGTTGTCCCCGTCCCCGAATCTACGGGGACAACGGGAAATAAATTTAATCACGTCTCGCTGTCTCCGTGACGGGGACATGGCGTACGGGGACAACGGGAATAGACCGTTTCATTTACCTGTACTGTGCTTAACAGATTTTTTATTTTCAAACAGCAGTTTTAGTAAATCAATAGGTACAACACACCAAAACAGCAATAGGTTAATATTTTTTTTTAAAATAAATTAAATAGTAATAAACCAGTAGTTTACACATAATGCTGGACATTTTCACACAGCATCATCTAGCCCCAAAGTATTTTTTTTGTAAATACATACATATTATAAATTGAAAACACCCAGACTCGAGCACATAATTGTGTTATGTGCTTGATGAGTATCCGTAATAATTTCCAATGTCCCGCGAACCGCACTGAATAATGGTAAACTAATTACTGTATTAATTTGATTATTTTAGTGATTTTTATCATAGAATTTTGTTGGTGAATTAATATTTCAAAAATATCACTACGGTAAAGTATTAGTGACTACAGTATGAAATACTTCAAAAATAACGTTTTGATATTTTTGACGACCTCTGTGACGCAGTGGGCGAAAGCCCGCCTGATACGCAGAAGGTTGCGGGTTCGATTCCCACCACGGTACAAATGTTTGTATATTCTGCAAATATTTGTCGCGGGTCTGGGTATGTTCTATATATAATATTAAAGTATTTACAAAAAATATATAAATGTATAATTAAATAAACAAATAAATTTATTATTTATTCATTTATTTAAATGTATAAGTATTATATCAGTTATGTAGTTCCCATAGTACAAGCTATGCTTAGTTTGGGGCTAGATGATGTTATGTGAAAATATTGTTATTATATTCTTAAGCCGTGTTGGCCTAGTGGGTGATAACCCGACTTCTGATCCGGAGATCGTGGGTTCGAACCCGGTCATGCACCAATAGTTTTTTCCACTCGAAAAATGAATGTACACATTAACACGTGCTCAAAACGGTAAAGGAAAACTTCGTGAGGAAACCGGCATGACCTAGAACCAATAATTCGGAGGCATGTGCCAACAGTTAGTTCCAATAAACGACTATGGGCTTGAAACCTGTCAAGTGGAATGCTAACTTACAAAACGCGGGCATGTACCAAATGTAAGACAGTCGTGAGCGTGTTTGTTTTGTATTCTTAAAGGGCCGGCATCGCGCGCGTTGTCTCTGGTGTTGCAAGCGTCACTAAACTACTATAACTGCATACAAAAAGTTGGACCTTGTTTATCATGCAATATTGCACAGGAACTGAAACAGAAACACCCCTTAAACATCTTAAGCTAACAATGCTACGTGTCATCGGTAGAGCAGGTCGATAAAACCGCGTAATTAAACAAACATGCTTGTTCAGGCATGCGGTCTCTATAACGATCCGTAGCGGGTAAGTACGAGTATGATGCAAATCTGATCATTGTATTTGGCATACGCCTGCGTTTTGCATAGAAGTAAACAAACGCTATCGTCTTAGTACTAAATACTATTAGTTGCTAAGCTAACTACTGTGCCTACCTAAAACATGCCTAACGTAATTAGTATTTAGGCCCGTTATGAAAATTTCAACAGTGGGATGTTCATTATTTCCCTTGTTACGGGGACTTTTTCCCGAAAAAACTATATACTACACTCGCGAGCTTTAAACTGGAATCGCATTGCGAGTTGCTCAAGACAAATTTTTACAATTTCTGTCCAATTAACTAGGTATTGTGGTATATCATTTGAAAGGTAATTTTGTTAGCTATCAAACACTTTTGATATCATTAGATCGTTTTTTGCAGGGCTGGGATATGAATAAATATCGAAATCGTTTAAAGCGGTCAGCGCTAACTTCTGACACGTCAAAAATATCTGTGGAAAAAATATAGTCCTTTATTTTGGTAGTACCTTGACTGATAAGTAAAATCATGCAATATCTAAACGCACTGTTTATTAAAGATTTATTTATTTTAGGTAACTTTATCGTAGTTTTAACCTTTACTAAAACCTTTCACTAAACTAGAATAGACGTTTTCATGAAAAAAGCCTATAAATATAAAAGTGTCATTCGTTGTTCGATGTCTGAAGGTCGCCATTCTGAAAAGGTCACATTGCACCAAGGTCAGATATATAGGTAGGTAGGTATTTGTTCTAGATAACAAGTTCTCGAAATATCGAACCCATTCAGCTTGAATTATGACATCCTGCATGCCGGAAGAATGCGTAGGGCTTTACATTCCACTAACCGGTTCATTTGATGAAGGTCGAGGGTTTTTTTATTATACTAGTGGAAGGCCCCGCGACGTTTTTCCTCATAAAAACTTAATGGGCCCGCTGCACAAACCAGAGGTGAACTTTAAAAGTGTCATTCGTTGTTCGATGTCTGAAGGTCGCCATTCTGAAAAGGTCACATTGCACCAAGGTCAGATATATAGGTAGGTAGGTATTTGTTCTAGATAACAAGTTCTCGAAATATCGAACCCATTCAGCTTGAATTATGACATCCTGCATGCCGGAAGAATGCGTAGGGCTTTACATTCCACTAACCGGTTCATTTGATGAAGGTCGAGGGTTTTTTTATTATACTAGTGGAAGGCCCCGCGACGTTTTTCCTCATAAAAACTTAATGGGCCCGCTGCACAAACCAGAGGTGAACTTTAAAAAAATCCTAGTGTAAAAGGTACATACCTTCCAAATGTCAGACCTCTATGACTCACGTTTTAGGCTTTGCGTTGATGTCAGTGAACTAGTCAGTCAGTCAGTCAGCGTGTCAACGGTTTTCTATAAACATATATTGATGGTTATAATATTTCATGCATACATGGCTGAAATATTAGCTGTCAATAGGCGAAGAATGTAATTTCCACATTATCTGGGTGCTGGCTGGAAGATACCCATTTATTCAATTCAATAAACTTTTCTTTAATAAGCTGAGATGGGCTTACGACCTGCCACGTGGAATTCAAACTATCTGATGCAAAATGTGGGTATATGCTAAACATAATGTTGAGACTTGCCTCTGATTATCCCTACTTGGTATCCTCACGGATCTGCGTATTGGATATACGCAGATGGGGAATACGGTTTTGAACATTTTGTATAAACGGGGATTATTTAACGTACTATGTAGACACCGACTGTTTCGACATAAACCGAGAGTCTTTATCAGAGTGAAGGATCCTGATCAATGCTTGAAGTGTGCAATTCCGTTCATGATCCATCTCATATATCTAGAATCCGCCTTGAGAACTACGAGCAATGGTGTGCCGTGGATGCCGTGACCCAAGGCTGTGCTGGATCCCCTGCCGCATGCCGTGCTGCCGTGGTTGCTGTGCTGGGCACCCAGCTCCGAGCTGCCTGTGCCTGCAGGGGTACTGACTTCGCCCAGCTGTATGACTGTCTTGGCTGGCAGCGGCTGTTGTGGCTGAACCCTTGTGTTGGTAAGTTTAGAGAAAACCATCGCAGATAAGCTGATGTGAAGAATTTCATATTCATGTGTTTCATGTGAAACTGGGACTTAAGATCTTTAGATCCTACAGAGCAAAGAACACCATTTAATAAAACATATTACGATATCATAATCTGAAAACCGCAATTGCTAAATAGACCGCCGCGTCCATTGTTCTCCCTTGATGAGCTTGTAATTTGCTCCATCTGAATTTGTAAGCAACATAATGTGTGGTTTACAATGTGTTATATATATATTGCTTATGTGAAAGTTCAGATAGTTTGACAAGACCCAAGGCTGTACACTATCCTCTTCCAACTATTAACTACTTACGAGTAGCTCCATTGAGCAACATTTTGTTGGCCGTGCTGGTAGAGCTAAGTTGGGTAAAAACGATTTAGCAAAAACGTCCTCTTTCAAATCTCATAAATCTTGTTGATCTTTTCAGTGGAATCCCAAAGCGACTACCATCAGAAGACCTACGGTTCAATCCTCACCACGACGCCCTTCGACAACGGCATCCGTTATATAACGGTGGCACCGGAGTCACCGTACCATCGCACCACCACCCACCACAAGCACACTACCCTCAGCTCGCACTTCCCCGTGAGTGTGCAGGTTAGTGAGGTAGGTACACTACGTACATGCTTAATCTATAGCTTTAATGGAAGGTAGGTAAAATAATTAAAAACATCCTTAAAACAGGATTCTTATTCCAAAAGCTATCGTGAATAAGATCATTCATATTGTAAAACGGGAATTTTACGTACGTGAAAATTATCTTTTTACCGAAGATTTACATAAAACGAGCGAAGCGAATCCTGTTTTATACAATTTCGTACATCTAGAAGAGAAAAAAATAGTACAAATACTTCATTTTAGAGTAGAAATTGACTGCTTACACGTAAACGTTAAATTCTCTAGCGAAGCAATCAGTATCGAATTCCAATAGTGTTTTAATTGTTTAATTTAACTTTAATCTTAGGAGAACCACGAACTTAGTCCGATCACGACTTTGTCCGAACAAACCGTCGGCCCAAACGAAGTCGCGCAAATCTCGGAACCAGTTGTCGAGACGACCACGCAAGCAACCACAACCACAACCAAGGCAACAACAACCACATCTACAACTACGACCACGACAACTACGACTACGACCACGCCGAAGCCAACGACGACCATGGAGCCAGCGAAGTACTGTATCGTGAAGAAGCCGGAAAACGATGACCAGCCGCAGTATATCAAGATGGGGGAAACTCGACGGGTAAATATAACATTGACAGATCAAATCAAGATACTGAAATTCTTAAGCAAACTGCAAATGAAGTATAACTAGACCTACTTTATTTGCAGACCTATAATCATAATAAAATTGTCATAAACATTTATCCTGCGAAAGAAGTGTTCAAAGATGTCATAATAGTACATTATTGCAGAGGCCGCGAAATAGCGACCGCTATCATTAAAACGAATACCTTATACTGATAACTGATACTCGACCTGCATTTGCCACTTCCGTCGATGTATAGTTTTTTGTAAGATACATTCATGTCTTTTCTTTGACTTCGCTAGAAGCAGGGTTTTCATCGCTAATTTAGCTTTTTTTTATTTTTTGTCGTAGTCATTATTCCAGACGTGCTTTTGACGGGTTCATTGGGCATCCAGCTTATTTTATACCAAACCATGTTTATTTTGAGAAAAATAAATAATAGAAGTACAGCAGTACTCATTTTAGTTTAATTTCAAAAACAATTATTGATCATGTTTCCAAAATGTCATATTCCTATCCAGGAGTTAGATTTCTATCGTGTGTCTGTAGTGAAACTGTAATAATACCAGCTTTTTTATTATTCCAGCTGTACAGATCAGCAGAACTGGCCGAGTGCACAGACCTCTGCATCTGCGAAGTGTCTCTTCAAGTATCCTGCAAAGTGGCCTGTGTTCCTCGCGCCCCGTGCTCTTCCCGTCTCGCTCACTACTCGCACGCTGCTCCAGCGTACCAAGCCTACAGGGGACGTTGCTACTGCTACTCAGGCTCTTTCATCTGCATGAGGCCTAACCCAGGTAGGGCTTTCATCAGTGCTTTCTACTGTATGGTCCTTTGCACAGACCACTGTGTCTACGAGTTGTCTCTCCAAGTGTCCTACAAGGTGGACTGTGTCTCTCGCGCCCTGTTCTTCTCCCGTTAGAGATAATCTTGTAATCTTTCGTACATTCCTTTCCATCCAAATTTAGAGATATGTTAGAGATCGCTATTTAGTGATTAGACTGCCCATTGTACAACAAAGTTAACAAGTTTGTACTATTTGGTGAGCAATAAAGTATTTTCTATCTATCTATCTAGACATAACGTTTGTCTTGGTGCTCATAGATAGTCTGCTGTGATTCATGCTGCGGTCCTCTCACAATCACTAAGTGAACAGTTTCGGAGCAATAATGTTTCCCTGTCTCACTCCATTTTACTTGCAACGTCTGTTTATACTTCAACGCTTTGATATACCTTTAGTAGCGCTATAGTGACTAAAGCACTTCTCAAGTTTGACTTAATTGAAGGATTTCTCGTAGACTGACAGAGTCCTTATTTTCAGGAGAATACAAACTACCCGAAGGAGTTTACCTTCTTCTTGGATTCAGTGCAGTTGATGAGTCTCTGCTAAGACCGCATACTGGCCTAGGAGCTGAAGATGCTGTGAGGCTATTGCAGCAGTACATGCACTATGTCAGCCGTGGTGGGGTTAGTGTCATCAGTTGGTTAATGTTGTTCGAATGTTGTCTGCTTTCCTCAGAAGCCCGATTCGTATTTTAAATAGTCAAAGTCAAAGATCTGATTAGCGTCTAAATTGGTGTTCTACTCAAATATAATGTCAACAGTGGGATTGAAAGTAGACCAAAATTAAAAATATTATTTTGAGACTTTGTTGTAAAATAATTACCACCAACCATACCCAGAAATGTTTATTCATTAAAATCTGAATCATTTTCTATGAGGTTTGTTTTTGTTCTGCATCTGGATTATTCTTCTCTGCTTTTGTTAATAATAAGTTATTTGTAATTTCAGACGAACTGCACGCTGACCTTGTTCAACATAAGCAACGAGAATGTGATAATATCTGCGAGTGTACCTCCGAAGGAACAAGAGATTATGAAGGATGCTGGCGTGGCAATGCTAGATAGAGAAAAGGTATGTGCTGATGATTGTATGATATATGAGAGTTTTTATATGGATGATGTTAGTAGAGACAGTGGCAGACTATCAGCATAATGGTTCATGGATATTGTAAGATCAGTCAGGAATCAGTGGATAAGAGACCAGTTTTTTTTACTTTTTGTTTGGTATAGAGTAATCTTTTTTATTTTGCAGGAGGAATGCATCGATGTTCTCAAAGTCGTGAAGTCCCGTATCAACTCACAACACGAAGACATCTCTTCCCACCTTCTCCTCTCTATCTTCAAGATTGCGGAAGTCGACGTTGTCTACCCCACTCCACCCAGCTCGGCCATCTCTTCCCACGGACCTGACCTCAAATTTTATATCCTCATCACACTCTTCACTATAATTTACAACTTTAAGAACCTCAAGAATACAGTTTTCTTTCTAACACTCACTTTTTTCATAAATATCGTCAATTTTATATCGAGTTTATTCGATAAACTAAGTAATCTTAAAGATGTTTCGCCATCGAACGCATTAGATGTGGTTCCTTTTGCTAAAGAGAGATATTTTTTAAATATCGATTTTGTATCTATTTTGGAAAATTATGATGAATTTATTGAACAAGTAGTGGCTGTAAATTTGGAAACTATGCACGATGCACTTGCTTTAGGTTACGCACAAAAACATATCACAGAAAAGATGGTAACTGTAAGTGAAATAGATGTTAATAATTATAAGGGAAAGAAACATATCAAAAATGCTGTGAATATTACAATATTTAATAATTTTAATGAACTTGTTGCTGATATACCTAAATATTTTTCTAGAGATGTGTATTATGAAATTGGATATATTGAGTCGAAGCTTTTCGATGATTTCTGTTTTGAAAAAATCGCGTCCTCTTCTTATGGGATTATCAATCCGTTAGCTTAGGACTGACTCTAGTAGTAGTATGAAGACTGAGATGAACTAAACGTATCATAGTTAAATGTATTTCGTTTTTATTTTCGACTTAGAACTGGTGCTTGTAGGTCGATCTTTAAAGGCTGGGTTTTGTATATATGTGTGTTATGCCTTTTACACTGTTAGTATTTCGTTCTCTATATTAGTAATTGCAGATTTGCAAGTCTTTCTCAGGGATATCCACAATGTTAATAATTTTCTTTCTCTATTTTCCCATTTCACTTTTTCCAGGACTGTATTACTTTATCTTGATATAAGTTTCATGGTGTGAGATTTAATTTATCAATGTTGTTTTTATTTATGATTAGCAGTAGACATTTGTAGTAATAGGCGCCTTTTTGTTAGATAGATGGTTATATTGTTTAAGTAGTAATTTTAAAATAAATGTGGTTGCACTATTAGGGAATACGTTAACGAACAAAACTTAACATAGGTAATCTTCGTCGAAGATGTTTATTTTATTTTTATTTCGTGTTGATGAGTGCATATCAACCGCTCTATGTGAAAAGTAACGTTTGTCTTTGGTCCCAGTTTTTACTTACCATTCTTTGTTTTTTTTTTTAATATGGCACACGATAAATACAAGCAAATGTTTTTAAAATTACATTTTGTGCGTTTGCACTATGCTTAGACAGAGTCAGGCATGTTTTAGTGACAGATTTCACAAAATAAGCTTCTGTCCAAAATATGTCGAGACACAGTATGTTAGGGTCCCGAAGTTGCCACATAACTCCTAAAGTTATCCCTTTGTTAATTGGAAATCCCTTAAACTAATTTTCGTTGGCAGTTTCTATTGAATACAACTCATTACTCTCTCTTTCATACTTCTAAGGCTAAAAATCTGCTGGGGCAGACTTAACTTTAGCTACTTTGACTCTTATATTTTTAATGATGTTTTAAAACAGAAAATAGTTAAGAAAAACTAAAAACTAAAATTATTTTTATAGACCAATTCAAAGATACCACACACGAGGGGTGCAATGAAAAATAAGAAAACACGTCTGGATACAAAATTATATGTTGCATCCCTTTTAGCTGAGTGAGAAATCGGTGTGTGACACACCGACAGACAGAACAAACAGACAAACGGACATGATGAATATATGACGGAACCCTAAAACGTCATTAAGCTTATTGCAGACGGGAATATATATTTAAAATAAGAACTCGCTGAAACACTTCTTGTACCTATGAGTTTTATCACTTTATCAATTATCAATCTTCAGATATATACAACTGTTAAGTTTTGTTCAATAATAATTAATTAGGACGACACTTAGCTAAATAATCAGAAATCTTACATAGCCACGGTTATGTAAGTGTGTAATGGTAAAGAAAGAAGCTTTAATTTGGAGTAGATAGATTGTGTTCTGAAAAGTTTTAAAGCTTAGTGAAATTGTTGTGTTAGGTCTTTCAGCCTTCTAGAAAATGTGATTCCTCCAAATAAAGCAAATAATTATCTGAATATTGAGGCAAAAAATTACCTAATATAGTGAATTAAAAGATTTCGAATCTATACAAATTGTGAACGAAAGGTACATTACTATCAGTATGGATGTATATTATAAAGAAAAATATATTAAATATAATATGGCTATCATATCGAAATCGAGGAGCACTGAGAATTTTGGGTCCTTTTGTAAATAATATCCAATTTCAATTGACAAAATACTTTCAAAATTTAAGTCAATTACTGGAAACATGTGCTAATGAAACATATGATATTTGTTTTATAAAATAATTTATGAATATTGATGTCTCTTTAATTTTAGTGCAATTTGATTCGTAAAATATAGTTAAGTTAGTGAATGTTAAGTATTACAATATTTAGTAAAATACTAAATAATTTCTCGATGAAAATCTTAGGAAGGTGTAATACAAAATTACAAATTGAAATTGAAACATATCATTCGTTTCTAATGTTTTATATTGATATTTATCAAGTTTAAGGTTAATTTATGGTAAACTTATAGAAAAAAACTTTAAACAGTTACTTATATTATTTTCTGTAGGTACCTAATAGTTTTTTAGTCCAGAGAAAAGTTTAAGAAAACTTATATCTTCTAAAAACTAAAAAGCTTTTGAAAATATCGAACGATACATATCATTAAAGCTCAATTTTTATCTATAATATTAGAATTAGAAGTTGCAAAGCAAGTACATCTTTATGTAGCTTAGACTTAGAGTAGGTATGATTATACAGAAAGTAGTAAAATATTTCTAAAATTAATGTTAAACTTACGTTAGATTTTGGATTTGATAAAGATTTTAATATTACGTTTTGACTGTTAAATGTTTTCATTAGAATGAAAAACGTCCTATCTTTTCTGGAAGATTTATAAAAAAAAAATCATGCACATGCCTCATGCCTTCCATGTAAATAAGTATTTCAACACTGAATAAATAAATACTCGTTCACGTAACAGTTACTGGCCGTACCTTAGAAAAATAAAAGTGGTTAAAACGGAAGAGGATAGTATATATATCTTTTTTTAGTACGGCCTGCATCTCACATATAGACTATAAAAGTAATTTTCATATACCTACATGCACTCACTATTTCATGTATGATGGTTTAATTATTATTAAAGTCGTTAACAAATTGTTAAACTTCACTTTCAAATTATATAAAAATACAAAATTACATAATACAATATAAATCACAAAAGTATGAATTAAGGTGTCTACAAAATAATTATTGTTTATCTAATCAAGATATATATTTATTATAATTGTATTAAAAAGGTATTTAATAGTAACCATTATGAATCTAGCGAAATAAATAAAACTAACTAAAATTATTATTGTAAAGTTAACACAAAATTGCTTATGATATTAAATAAAACCAATTTGACTTTCATTTGTTGGTTAAATGTGTCACTGTCAATCAGGCCGTCTTGTTTCCAATGAGTAGATATTTATAATCGGCCCTTTTGTGTATAAAGCTATATACAGAGCATTTTTATTCGAGCGAAATAAGAGTAAGTAGGTAATATATGTTTAGTGGTAGTTGGTACTAATAAAATACATAGCGTTGATTTGTCTATTGAGTCAAAATGTTTCTTAAAAGTATGTTAATTTATTAATCTTATGTAATTATCAATATTTTATATTCCGTTTAATATTGTTTTCGATACTTAACAACTTCATAAGCGTTATGTTATATTATATAAAAATAAATGTTTACATTAGAATGATATCGTTTAAAAGTTTCGTTCTACAAATTAATTGTCGCTTTAAAAGTTGTGTGTAGGGCTCAGCAGCGACTTAAAAGTAGTCTCAATGTATAGCAAATTACTTAAATTATTGTAGAAATTAATATCGGTTTGGGAATAAAATATAATTATTGATTTTTAACACCTTTTTTTTATTCATGAAGAAAATACTTTAAAGGCACTCCGACTTTGTTTATTATAAAGTTTGTAAAGTTACTCATTTATTCATGGTTTTTCATAAATTTATATTTATTGATATCATTTATCTAAACTGATAAGTGTTTTTGAAATATGTAACGTATTATTATTAAAAAAAATACCAAATAAGTAAGTTAATATTTTGGTTAAACATGTTTTTCTATATAGACTATGTACAATTTATTTTTTGTACAAATTATGTTTCTCCTTTATAATAATATTTTTTTCCAAATCGACATTGATTCAAGTAAATGTGAATACAGCACCGTAGTGATAATATGCGTAACAGAGCTTCTAAAGATTAATATAATTGTTTTATACACCCTATTAAAGTAATACGTATTATTTGTGACTCCTGCTGCGGAACACGTATTTTTTTGTAGCTAAATAAAGACGATTTATATAAAAAAAGAGTTTTCTTTTCACTTTTTGCTTAGGCTTGATGGGTATTTTATTGAGTAGGTATTTTATAACAAAAACGTACTATGGCCTTTAGTTTCGCATACTAGCTAGTATATTTTTGCCTACTACTAAATTACTTAACCATAAAAGTAAATAATTATGAATTTAATAGGTTCCTAACCTATTAAATTCATAATTATTTACTTTTATGGTTATTTTCTTTGCTTATGTAGTCAAATGCCATTGTAGTATTAAGGTTACAACGGTAGCTATATAGTCCTCCGATAAAGTACCTATCTATGTATACTTTATGCCTAGAGAGATTCTTTATTTACATTGCCAGATAAAGCCCTGAAAATTCAAATTTATACATAGCGCCATCTACTGTCGAATAGATAAACTAAAATAACCGTAGCGTGGTAACAAGCTCGCTACTCACTGTCACAGATGCTCAATCCTGTGGGTCACGGATTTTACATAATTTAATCGATATTCTAAAAAAAGTACGTTCGAAATAACTCGCTGGACTTATTTTAATGGTTATTTTCACAACATTCAAGTAACATTTATATAGGGTTATTGGTAGCCGTATTCTCGTGAAGAAGTGATAGTTGAGTGTAATAACTACCTATTTAACAATATTTGCAATTTGAAAAAGCGGACCCTTGTCGATATAAATAAAATTAATATATTATTATTGTCTTTGCTTAGATGGTCAAATGGCATTTTACATCTTATTTGTGGATATTATTTCGATCAAACATTACATAGTCATTGTATTGACATAATGCTTTGAAAAATAACGGGTATTTAGTAAAAATGTCCTATTGAGACCAAATAACAACGATTTACGAAGTGTTGTAATTTAATAACAAAACGTTATTTAATAACTGGCGCTTAGCGTTATTTCGTTTTACACGCTACATAAACTAAAGCGTACCAGGGCTTGATCACCCCTGCCAAGTCAGTGCCATTGAACTTCGCGAATCCTCTCGAATACGCTAGAACTGCATACTAGCTGTCACCTATTCTGTGGCAGTCCATCCTATACGTAAGTAGGTACAATTTATATGTTTGTTTTGTTTCTCTCTGGAAATTCGATCGATAAAATTGTATACCAACTGAACCAAGCTCTATTGAATGGAATGGAAAAATTTATCGTCTGGAGTGCCAACATTCAAGGTTATACTGAATCTTACTAGAGATTGGCCTACCTAATTAATTACCTATACCTATATAGATATATCAGTAGTGATTGTATTTATTCATCTTCACCCTTACTAGCATGGTAATAGGTATTCACTGTATTTAAACCGGCTTGATTTGATTACCTACTTGATTTGCTATTTTATAAAATGTTGTATAATGTCGCAGCTAATAATTTGTTTCAACAATCGGCCAAAGTATACCTATTTAAAACATATTCACTATTGTGAACTTATAATAAAAGACTACAGATATAATTAGGCATAACAAAATCTATCTATACTTATAAAATCGTTTGTTCTGACTGACTGACTGATCTATCAACGCAAAAAACGATCCAAAGCTGAAATTTGGATCACAGGTTTATTTTATAATGTAAGTAAGCATGTGTTAAAAGGATTTTTGGAAATTTATACTATAAGGTGGGCGAAATTCGAGCGTATACATTGTATGAAAGTTTTTGTTCTTTGAAGTCAGGAACACGAAAATTTTATTTACAACTAGGTTCTAAGCATACATAAATAATGACGTTTTTCAAGGTTTTTAAAGGTGAGATAAGGTTAAAAGCACTTCATTTTTTTTTGGTTCTTTCAAGAAAGCAGTATTATTTGTTACGATAAGTAATCAGTATTTCATTTTAACATACTTTGTTATAATTTTTAATACCTAATATTAAACATGATTCTTGTAAGTGAAATATAAATGAAGATAATTCGATAATAGTAGGTTAGTAATTCAAATACTTGAATCATTACCATGATCCTTTATTTTTTACTAATTTCTAGGCTTTTGTGAGTTGGTCGATTAAAATACTTTACCAATTTATCTCGAAGGAACCGGTGAAATTACAGAACCATAAATCTAATCTTGGAGTGGAATCTGCCAGTTATTCTAATTATTTACTGTAATAAAAAAAGTCATGTACCTAGTCGGTCATTTTAATAAAATACAAATCTTCTACCTTTTCTGCGACTCTACTCAGGTAGTTGCTTTGATCAGTTTTGATGTAGTTTTATCCTAATAAGCTAACAGTCAACATCTTAACGTAGAACTGATATTCTAAAGTGAATAAATGTGACTTTTTTATCGATATTTTCGATCTTACAAAATATCTAACCTATCTGAATAGTAGGTGATTTATATTTGTGATATTTATATAGTATTAATTTTTAGATATAGTATATTTCTAAAGTGTCGACAGTTGATGATAAGTAAGTATTTGGAATTTCGTCTATTTTTTTTTAATATATGAAGTGTTATTAATTTCGATGATGGCGGATCTTGTACACCAACTAAACTTTTATCTATCTCTCTCTTTTACTAACAATGACATAAGAAAGATTATAAATTTACTGCTGTTAAATTAGGAGACTTAAGTTTTCATTATTAACACGAAGAAGAGCCAAAACTAATTTGTTAAGAGTAAAATTCTTGCTACCCCTTTCTTACGTGCACTATCAGCAAAAGAGAGACATAGTTTTCATTTAGTTTGTCTTGGCAAGAGTAACAAGACTTAACCTAAAGAGTTAGAAACTTCTATAGGCAGAGGACTTCCATAGGCCGATGATGATGATGATGATGACTTTACGACATCTTTAACTATATTTACACGTTGACATCAATTTGTGACAGAACATCAGCTGTCTGTTTGGATTCATGTAAACCAGCCTTCTTAGCATGAAGACCCAAGACAACGGTTTTGTCTACCGTCGAGAAAACAAAAATATTTTGTCCCTCTCTTTTGTTTGACAGAATAGGCGACAGTAACAGTTTTGGTCTTCTTTTTCGTAGACAAAACGTTGTCTTGGGTGATCATGCTAAGCGGGCAGGTATAACTAAGGTATAACTCTGCATTTTCGTAGTAGGTAGGTATGTAATGTAGATAGATAGGTAATTATCTTGTTTTTCGCGATCTCAGTTTTAATTTACAATACGTAGTATCCCAAACTAGTCTGTGTTTACATTCAAGACAATGCATACAATCATGAGAAACAGGTCTGCTTGATTCTTGCTGGCATTTAAATGGTAGGTAGTTTCCAGAGTCAATACTTGTATGATTTTGGTTTCATTATTAACAATAAGTAGCAATTAGGTATATCCTTAAAAAAATTCCATTGATGAAAGATGCACTATTTTTAAGCATCCTAAAATGTTTCATTTTTGTCAATGCAATATCATAATAATGTCGTCTTCTGCTTTGTCGGATGAAGTCCACAGTTTGTTCAATCTAGCTATTAAAAAACAAATAACTTGAACTAATAAATAATACAAATGTTTTTAATGCGTTTCCAAGAGATACATAGTTTTGACAATTATAATATTGTCGTGCCTTAGAAGATTTCTCTTGTTTACTTGCTTTCAACAGTTATTTTGTTAGGTGATGAAAATATTCTAACATTTGGGCAGATGTGAAGTGTGTGTGATGAATGTAAAAATAATCCATAAATAGATAAAATAAATTATTTTGCTTACTTATTCTGGGAACACTCTGTAGTACTCGATCCTTCATGCTGAAATTCGCAGAATAAGTAATTAAATAATCAGGATAGAACATCACTCCAGGTGAGTTCGTTTAATCCTGTAATAATGCTGGTCATTTTTCACACAGCATCATCTAGCCCCAAAGTAAACAGAGCTTGTGTTATGAGAACTACATGACTGATATACAACTTACTTATATACTTTTTTTTTTGTAAATACAAACATAATATTATACATAGAAAACACCCAGATCCCAAGACAAATATTCGCAGATGCAAACATTTGTCCCGCGCGGGAATCGAACCCGCAACCTTCTGCGTCTCGGGCGGGCCTTCCGCCACTGCGCCACAGAGGTCGTCATTTTAATTTTATGCTAGCCTCCGCTCACAGCTTCGCCCGCGTAGTACCCGGATAAAAAGTAGCCTATGTTATTCTGATAAGCTATATTACTGTTAAAGTTTCATCAAAATACGTTCAATAGTTTTTGCGTGAAAGAGTAACAAACATCCATCCTCACAAACTTTCACGTTTATAATAGTAGTAGGATATATATATATAACACCCAAACAGTACTCCGTCTATCTTTAACCAACACAACTCGCAAGACTAAGACTCTTGCTCTTTCTTTTTTTTTATGTCATTTAAATCTTTGATTTGTGAGTACTTTCAATGTTTTATATAAGTTCTTGCTCTGTGTTTTGTAGTTTACAAGATAGTCCGAGGGGAGTCCTTGTGAACTCGCTAATTCGCTGTACAGGCTCACCAGAGATCTAATGCGGAGGACAAAGCTTCTTTTAGGTACAGATTACTTAACAATTAAATCATTTTTGTAACGAAAAATATCTTACGAAACAAATAAACTTTTACTTAATGTACGTATATATGCGTTTGATGAGTTTGAGTTATCATACGAATCTGGTCAACAGAACCCGGAGTTCCCGGAGTTCGGAGGAATACCACTTGTATTCCTCCGAACACCACTTGGTGTATGTTTGATTGAGTGTGTGTTGGTGGCGTTAGATTTGCCAATATTACTTTCAGTTATTTTTGTATCTATTATTTGAAGAATCCTTAAATCAACATTACGATCTATTCAACAGCATCTTCAAGACAATTCCGAGATGATCGTTGAAATAGCACCTGCTTTGCGGAAGAATCTGCATCTTTATAGACAGGTCAGTTTTTTCAATGTTGTGAGCAGTACCCGACCAGCAGCGGAAAGATCAACAGGAATATAGTAGGACGTTTGGTAAGACAGACTTACCTAATACTTAGTCATATGCTGACCCTGCGATAAAACGACTTAATTCCATCAGTAAATAAGCCACCAGTAAATAAGTATTCTCCTGATACGGGACAGCAGAAGGCAGACGACAGAAGAATAGTTTTCTGGAGCGGTATGCTTATCCTCGAACTGCGGTACAGAAAACAATAGTGAAGTTATTACAATTGTATGTTTTGAATTCATATTTTATGGTAGCATAAAACAGGTCATTTTTAATGGCACATATCGCCATCCAACTTGCAGTTCGTTTTGTGAATATCTAATTATGGCGTTAGTTAGCTGACGTTCATACTAACATGAAACAACAAAGACTACCCGGCACTTTTACCAGTATTACCATCTGCGAAGCCCCCGAAGCCTAGGTGCGAACAAATGCGGGAGAATTCAGATGCTTCCAGTGTGATATTATTTTTGGATGATCATTGCATATAAATTAACAAACGTGTAATCCGGCCCGTTACAAAACTACTAACAAATGATAACAGTGAATTTTGTATCGATTGCACCGACATGTCGAGAGCAACAACAAGAGCTACTCATGCAAGAGTTACTCTTAAATCTAATGATAATGGAGCCAAAAAGCATATAGGCCCACGAGATAGCACGTAGTACGGAGCCTATGATATCTGCATTACCAGGGGCATAGCTGATGCGTTGCGAGGCGAACGAGAATAAGACAGAAGTACTTTCGCTAACGTACTCTGACCAAATTGGAGACGTTCTAGATAAAGACCAGGTCAAGAATACCTTAAACCGAAGAGCGTGTATGAAGGATGTGATAAGGATATATGAAGCAAACTATAAGTGTGTTAGGATCGGAGCATGTTGAAAACCCTGCTTATCCTTCTGGCTCTTCAGCCTGCAATAGGCATGGCTTTATTGTGTATCTAGGCATATATTATGAAACCAGTTGATATGAATATGTAGATTACTATCGATTAAAACGTTCTTGGAACCTACACTTGCTATGCTATAATACCATACATTCTACATGTTTATTATTTATGATATTTACAGATACTAGCCACCTTGGCGTCATGTTTACTATCCTCGACCGGTGGAATGACGCTCGGGTACACTGCTGTTCTGCTACCTCAACTTAAAGATGACCTCATCTTCCCTTACGACCCGACCTTCGACTCTTGGATAGGTAAAGCTAGCTCTTGTAATGATTTATTTTTATTTTATTCACTGTTGAAACTTTTAATATGTTTCTAATAGCTATAGAAATGGTATTTATATATTTTTCCTTGATATACAATTTATGATTCATAGTCGGGAAACATTAGAACTTTCAATATTCTGTTATTACTACACAAACCTTCAATAAAATAAAACTAATAATAAGAGATGATAAAAACACTTTATACGTAGAATGAAAACTCGTTTATTGGGAAAAAATCAAGTACTTACGAAAGAACTATTGACAATGACAAAACTATTACAGTTAATGATGAATTAACGAAGGCATCTAGCTTACCTACTACCTCAGGCTAGGCAATAGGTGCTGAATAAGTTTATAAGGATAAACTTACTTCTTGATGTAAGTGGAATAAGCGTAGGGTGAGTTATAGTAAGGAAGAGTAGACACCAAAGGGGAGGCCGCAGAGTAGGTGGAATAAAGGGGAGATCCAGCAGCGTAAGTGGCAGGCGCGTAGTATGACGGGGCGGTCAGCAGGCCAGCAGAACGCTTCTTGATTAAGTGAGAGTAGCTGTAGGGGTACGCGGAGTAGGCAGAGTAACCGGAGATCCAGGGGTTAGTGATATAGGGGGTTGAATACGTTTTAGGGTAGTACAGAGACGACGAGTAGCTCAGCAGCTGAGGGTCAGGTTTGGCTTCAGGTGTAGGTTCGGGTTCAGGGTCAGCAGAACGTTTCTTGATTAAGTGAGAGTAGCTGTAGGGGTACGCGGAGTAGGCAGAGTATCCGGAGATCCAGGGGTTAGTGATATAGGGGGTTGAATACGTTTTAGGGTAGATCAGAGATGACGAGTAGCTCAGCAGCTGAGGGTCAGGCTTCGCTTCAGGTGTGGGTTCGGGTTCCGGGTCAGCAGAACGCTTCTTGATCAAGTGTGAGTAGGGGAACGCGGAGTAGGCAGAGTATCCGGAGATCCAGGGGTTAGTTATCACGGGGGTTGAATACGTTTTGGGGAAGTACAGAGACGACGAGAAGCTCAGCAATTGAGGGTCAGGCTTCGCTTCAGGTGTGGGTTCGGGTTCAGGGTCAGCAGAACGCTTCTTGATTAAGTGAGAATAGCTGTAGGGGTACGCGGAGTAGCCAGAGTATCCGGAGATCCAGGGGTTAGTAATCACTGGGGTTGAATATGTCTTGGGGTAGTACAGAGATGACGCGTAGCTCAACAGCTGAGGGTCAGGCTTGGCTTCTGGTGTGGGTTCGGGTTCAGGATCAGCTGAACGCTTCTTGATGAAGTGCGAGTAGCCATACGGGGTTGAGTAGACGATCGGAGATGGATGAGCGATGAGGCTGGATTGCTTGGTGATGGTAGTCGTCGGTATCACTCCAGGATACGAAGCGTAGGCCAATGGGGATCCCAACAGCAAGCCAGGATCGGGGTCGGCGACCGCCGCGGCAAAAATACACAACACCACCAATTTAAACATCTTGTTCTGTGTTGGTTAGTTTGTCTGGATCGACTGATGACTGACAATATTGTTTGCCCTATTTATACAAATCCATCAGCTCGGATAGGGGCGGTCTCTTTTCAAAAACCGGTGCAAGGTCCAGGAAGCTGCGGAATTAATGCGAGGTCGACTAGCTCCGGTGTATGTAGTGCATCAGTCTCTTTGTGTTTGTTGAAAGCAAATAAACTTTAACTGATCTTTAAGTCAATGTTAAGGTCAGGTAGCAACGCACCCTTACGAGCTCTTAGTGCGAAACTGGTAGTTATTTCTTTATTTCTCAATCGGCAAGCTGTGAAGTGGTTTCTTTAGTCATGTACCGACATTCGTTAAATCTAGCTGCTTAGAGTTTGAGTTTGTTCATAAGACAAAGGTTGAGTAATGCAGATACTTTGGTATGTATTGGAAGTAGGTTTTACAGCAAATTGTTTGATAAAATATACACTTTTTTATCAGGTAAGGTTGTGACAAAAAACTACCAGCTTTATTAGTATTTACTTCACTTAAAAATATACTCTTTGTTGTACATGACACCTTTTTACATGATAATATGCTGTACAATAATGCTGGACGTTTTTCACACAGCATATTCTACTTATATACTTACTTCTTTTTTTTTGTAAATACTCATATCATACGTTTAAAACACCCAGACCCGAGATAAATATTCGCAGATCATACAAAAAATTGTCTAGTGGCGGGAATCGAACCCGCAACCTTCTGCGTCTCAGGCGGGCCTGTACTCACTGCGCTACAAGGTCTTCGACACACAAAAGCATAACCCACAAAAAACTGAAGAAGAAAGAAATGAAACGGCGGGCGGCTCAAGAAACAACCTTATTGTTTCTTCCAAAGAACCTTAGAACTATGTTAAATAATGGGATGGTGTTATTGCCTTACAAGCAATATACCATCCCATTATTTAAAAAAATAAACAATGCCGTTGTTTTGGGTTATCTATTCTGTCGAAACGAAATCCATTGTACGAGGAAAGAGCCAGAACTCTTGTCACCAGTTGCCTTAACTAAAAGGGGTATTACATTTTTGGTCCTTGTTTCTCTACGCCGCCATTTTGTTTGATAAAATAGAGTAACATTTTCTACTAAAACTAGGATACTTACGAGTAGGAACCATGATTTGTGAGTTACATTGTTTCCCGATATTTAGGCACAGTGATCACGAGACAAAACATTTTTAACCGACTTAAAAAAAAAAGGTTCTATGCTGGGTTGTTTTTTTTCTTTGATTCAGCATCCACCTCACCGCTAGCCATGATGTTCGGCAGCGTCTTCTCTGGACCCATGAGTGACGCCCTTGGCCGAAAGACTGGCCAGATCCTCTTCATCATACCTTTCTCCATCGGCTGGATCATCATGGGCGTAACTCACAACAACACCATCATGCTGCTAGGAAGATTTGTTACTGGGCTCTGTACAGGAGCCATGAGACCCGTTGGAATGGTTTATATAGGAGAAATATCTGATCCTAAACATAGAGCTGTCACTCTAGTCTGTCTATCTTTAGCTATGTATATAGGTAGTTTAATCAGTCATATAGCAGGGTATTATCTACCCTGGAGAATAGGATGCTTTCTATTTGCACTTCCTAATATTGTATGTTTGTGTATGTTAATGTTTCTAAAAGAAAGTCCTCTTTGGCTAATAAATAAAGGTAAAATCAAAGAGGGTATAGAATCGTTTAGGAAGTTCAGAGGCGAAGGGGAAGCACCTGAGAAGGAATTGAAGTCATTATTGGATAAGCAAGAGAGTAAAGAAACGATATCCTCTTTAAAAGAGTTAACCAATGTTATTTTAAGCAAAGTGTTTGTTAAATCTATGTTTAATATTATGTTTCTGTTCTTAGCTGTTCAGTTTTGCGGTATAAATACAATAATGTTTTATGCCCAAGATATATTTAGGTTCACTTTCTCAGGGGAAGTAGACGCTTTTATGCTGATGATTGTCACAGATGTGATACGTGTTATCTCAACTGGTTCTATTTGTTTATTCGCTAAGAAAGTACCACGACGCATCACATTCTTAGCCAGCTGTTATGGTACTGTTCTAGTTCTTTTTAGTTTTGTCATATATTTGTATATCAAACCTGCTGGTTTACTGTGGGTAGCTATAACATGTTTGGTGGTTTATCTTGGTATAGCTAGTGCGTTGACTTGTATATCATGGTCATTTGTAGCGGAAATTTTCCCAAGTAATATACGCGGCTTGGGGTCTGGCATAAGCTCGTTGATATCGGGTGTTTTGCTGTTCATTTCAGTCAAAGTTACTCCTGGGGTTTTGGAAAACTTTGGCGATACCGTATTGTATGGTGGTTTTGCGGCAATAACGCTTATATCAGGGGTGATCCTTTCCTTCTTACTGCCAGAGACGAACGGGAAAAGTTTGCAGGACATCGAGAATAGCTTGTATGAAAAGAATAATATGGCCATGCAAAAGCGCCAGTCAGATAGTAACCCAACTTGACCAATACACACACACACACACACACACACACACACACATAAATACACAGTTCCAATAATAGAGACTACTTGTTTAATAAACAGTTGAATTGACAATCACCGAAAAACAAAAAGACACGCTCACAACCTATAGGTAGCCCATGCAAGCCCATCGTCGCTTTATTGGAACAGAAACCGATGGTGGCACATTATTAAAATTTTTGGTTCTATGGCATTCCGGTTTGCACACGATGTTTCCCTTTACCGTTAATTGCGAACAAAAATTGTACGTGCGGTTTTTTTTACCAATTGTCCTAGAAAGGACAATGGCTAAATGTATGAAACCGGCTCTATGCTGAGTTTATACAATAATAATATGTCATAACTCAGGCCTATGACATTATTTTTGTTGTGGTATAATTGCTGTCCCAAAAACACTTATGTATACTATATGTATATATTAACAAAACAAATGTATATAAGCAGTATTTCAGTCATGTAGTCCCCATAACACAAGCTCTGCTTGGGGTTAGATGATACAGTGTGAAAAATGTCCAGCCATATTTATCTATTTATTATTTACATGACTGATATACTACTTATATACATTTATTTTATAACTACATACATATTATACATAGAAAACAACCAGACCCGAGACAAAAATTTGCAGATCATACAAACATTTGTCCCGCGGTAGGAAACGAACCCGCAACCTGCTTCTCAGGCGGGCCTTCGCCCACTGCGCCATAGAGGTCGTCATAGTATACAAGGTACATAGTATACGTTAATTTTCTAACACGAGCCTACACCTTATATACATAGCTACCTAAATTGGAGGTGGAAAGCTCGCGATCGCGAAATTTGGAAAGGTCTGGAGGAGGCCTATGCTGGAAAGGAAAAAAAACGTCGAAATCAGCTAGACCTTATATTTTTCTACTTAAAAAATGTTGAACAAAAAAATTAACAGCCCTCCCCTCTCAGGTAAAATTCGCTTCAAAGTCCACGTAGACTTCCTCGAAAGCCAATCCCTCTCCTCGAGCCACCACTCAACAGCTCAACAGTCCTAAGCTGAAACTCGCAAATTC
The DNA here is from genome assembly GCA_961405105.1 of Perizoma affinitatum. Lineage (NCBI taxonomy): Eukaryota > Metazoa > Arthropoda > Insecta > Lepidoptera > Geometridae > Perizoma > Perizoma affinitatum. Next base: position 3,355,081 of record OY560184.1, read on the forward strand.
CCAGGATCAGCAGGGCATTCAATAATCATTGCGCTAAGGTTGATATTTTCTCAATAAAGCTACTGATGTTTCGTAAGTTCTTATCTGAGAACTTGACAAGTTCTTAATAGATCACTCAATAGGATCTATAATGCAAATAATTATTTAATTAATTAAAAATAGATTGATATGTTTGAAGTGTAGAAACTTTAAAAATCATTGTGTCTTTTTATTTACAGTGGGTATTTACTTAATACCTTGAAATTTTCTTTTCGATTGTCTCTTTCATAATTACTAAGTTGTTTATCCTGTTATTATTTTTAGCATGCAGTGTCCACTAGTAACTGGTTGTGTAATCACTTACCATAACATGTTTGTTATTTATAGATAGTATCATTGTAACACCTACAGGTAGACCAAATAAAAAACAAAAAAAAAGCAAGATGTCTAAACTTATACCCTCACTAACTTTAGCAGAGCGCTAAAAGTTGTCCGTCTCGATCCTTTGTTTAGTGTTAGAAAAGGACAAAGTTGGAGCGATCTAGCGAGTGATTATGAATAAGATATGAATCGTTTTTTATGTACTTTATATTATAAAACTATATTAATATTGTTAATAAAGACTATTGAAATTGTTAATGTATATACCCTACCAATTATCACATATTTCTCATTTTAATAAGGTAATTTATACGTACAGAAACTGGTCAGGTACCGTAGATAGGTAACCTACCTGTTCTAAAGTTGTTAAATGCTCGATGATTAATCCCTTTCCAATATTATAATGTCAAAGTTTGGATGTCCGTTGCTCATAATCTGCGTAACGGCTGAACCAAATTAGATGAAATTTGGAACAGGTATAGTTCGTGACCTAGAATAACACATGTTTTTAGCAGGGTAGAAATACACTTTTAACCCGGGTACCACGCGGGCGAAGCCGTGGCAGCTTTATAATAAAACCACGAATAAAATGCATATTAAGTATGTTGTTTTATGTTTTTTTCGTGCAAAGTGTGTTAGAAGATATCATAAAAATTGCTGCAGTCACACTTAAAATTTAGTTGACAAGTGAGAAACATAACAAAATTGTTTTAAATATCACTTTCCTTTCTCTTCTTCTTCATCGCACTCTACATTAGCCACAACTAAAATGATTGGAAATCGAGAAAAACGCAACGCACCATATTTATACAGACAGGTGAGTGATGTCAGGTATGATCAAAGATACAATAATTAAAAGCACCGCATTTCAATCGGATATCAAAGCCGTATCGAAACTAAAACAGACAATCTAAATATAGCACAAATATAAATGTCGCGTCACGGGTGATAAACGGAAAAGATAATAATAAATAAACGCCCAACAATAACATTACGCCCCACACTATGTCGTGGGTATCAGGAACAACGAGTACCGTGGTACCACAACACCCAGACCCAGAAGAAATATCTGCAGATCATGCAAACATTTGTCCCGCAGTGGGAAACAAACCCACACTTGCGCCGATTGAGGTCGTTATATGCACGCCTGCGTCACGCCTTACCCCGGCGTGAACACGTTACAAAGACACGCCACGAATAGTGAAACGTCCGATGTTATTCTTCATTTCAGGTGCTCGCGTCAGGAGTTCTCTTTATATACGCTGGTGCGACATTCGGAGTAACTGCAGTCCTGCTACCAAAGCTAAGAGAAGACAAGAGTTTCGACTATGATGGCTCTGAAGACTCGTGGATAGGTTAGACACATCACACATCATCCAAGAGACGATATTCATTAATTTTAGTATACTCGACGTTTATCCGATGATATGCCGGAATTATTCGCAATGATATTGTGCTCTCAAATGGTTAATGAAAACTTTGTGATGAAAACACCATGACCTAGAAAAAGTGCATTAAAAAAACCTTAGCCTTTAGGCGCACTGAATCCTTTTACGACACTAACTATTTCACCAACGATCTCTTAAATGATGATAGGTTTTTCATTGTTGTGAAAGGCTCACTTTACTCCAGGATTGGTGGATTGGCTAACCTTTGAATTTTAAAAACTAGCTTCGTTCACCCCTTACATTTTCACGTGAGCAATTCAATATCACACACAGTGCTATTTTTTCCGTTTCAGGATCTGTGGCCTCCTTGACCATGATCATTGGAGCATTGGGCGCAGGCTCGATCTTGGACGCCTATGGGAGAAGATTAACCCACATCATTATCAGCATCCCTTTCATCATCGGCTGGACATGTATAACCTTCGCCAACTCCACCACTTTAATAGTCATCGGAAGACTGTTCACTGGGATTTCGTCAGGAGCTCACAGGCCTGCAGTTCTGGTCTACATTGGAGAAATCGCTGACCCAAAGTTCAGAACGCTAGCTCTCTTTTTTCCAGGTCTGTTACTTCATATAGGAGTGCTGTTCAGCCATCTCGTTGGAAGTTACTACAGCTAGCGACTCAGTTCCATGATTTGGATAATGCCTTATGTGTTATCTTCAGTTGGATTCCTATTCTTGAAAGAGAGCCCGCTATGGCTGATTAGCAAAGGAAGAACAGAAGAAGGGGCGAATTACTTCCGTTGTTTTCGAGGTACTGGTGAAGTAGCTGAAGCAGAATTGAAAACAGTTCTGCAAAGCCAAGCAAATGTCGAGAAAAGCTATAATTTATATTGTATGTAGTCATTCTTTTATTAAGCCTTTTTTAATCATTCAGCTCATCATGGTAAACATTCAGTTTTCTGGTGTAAATGTTTTCAACTTCTATGCGTATGACATATTTGAGAAGACCTTCTCAGGTTTAGTGAATCCTTTATCATGATGATAGTAAGTGACTGCGTCAGAGGGTTCGTCTCAATAATAGTTTGTCTTTTCGCACAAAAACTCCGATCAAAAATTGTCTTTTTGGTATGCGATTTTGGACTTGCAGTGTTTCTTTATGTGTTAGTTGCATATTTAGTTTTAGTTCGAGTGGGGTACGTTTGGGTCTCTTTCACTTGCATAGTTTTATACACAGGACTATCAGGAGCATTGATTACTACAGGATACACGTGTGTGCCAGAATTAATGCCTAGTAAAGTTCGTGGGTTCGGTTCTGGGTTGACCTCAGCCACTTCTTTCTTGTTTTTATTCATCGTGGTCAAAATTAGTCCAGATTTTATGAATAATTTTGGAGAATCAACAATGTTTGCTGGTTTTGCTACTATCAGCTTAATCTGTGGGCTGTTATTCGGTTTCTTGCTGCCCGACACGCATGGAAAACTTTACAATCCATTGAAGATAGCTTTAATGTAAATTATAAAAATTCAGAGCAAACTAAATTGTAATTTTTTTAATGTGGTTTCGATTTTATATTGGAGCAGCCAAGTGCCTAATTAGCACACCAATATATAGCCATATTCGAGCTTCATTAATTCAACAATTAAAATTTAAAAAATGTGAGAAAACAAATATTGTTGTCATTTTCACGCTCAAACGATAAAATGTAGAAAATAGAAAAGAACCAGAATTTTTATTGAATCATAAATGAGTGTCTACTGAAGTCTTATAAAGTTGATAAATTTTAGAATACTTTAACCCGTTGCTTAATAACAAAGAAGTGTTTCGTAATTGTTTGTACTTATTTTAAAGGTAAATTTGCCAATTTTTTATCGAGAAAATGTTGTTAGATCTTGTTTTGATAACAACCCGATTCTTGGTAGGTACCTTCCTACGTAATGATGAATTAAATCATGTTTTTGTGTACAAAAACAATAACAAGGTTTTTCTAAAAAATCTGTGCCAAATAATAATTATAAACCCGCAGGGTACAAATAAATATGTCGTAGGTAATGAGAATAACTCATCTACACTAATATTATAAAGAGGTAAAATTTGTACGTTCGGATGCTTTTCACTAATATTTAGGATGGACTTGCGGTTGTGGTACGGTAGCCTCTCCGCTACAAATTTTCATACATTACTGAAATTTTCTACAAATTTACTAGCTTCTGCCCTCGGCTTCGCCCCCGTGGTACCAGTTTAAAAAGTAGTAGCATATATGTTATTCTGATATATAAGTTATATTATTGTAAAGTTTCATCAAAACCCGTTCAGTAGTTTTTGCGTGAAAGAGTAAAAAGCATTCATCCTCACAAACTTTCGCGTTTATAATAGTAGTAGGATCTAGAAGCGTAGTCGCAGCGCAACTGTCAAAACAGGCGTGCGTCACTTTTTTAAATTACTAAAGCTAAATTACCTAATAAAAAATAAAACTCTTCCAAAAGAGTCTAATTTAAAGGCGCCCTAACAGTCTAATCACATGCGTGTACTACATATTTCAATAAAATCCATTATTAACCTCTGTGGCGCAGAAGGTTGTGGGTTCGATTCCCGCCGCGGGACAAATGTTTGTATGATCTGCAGATATTTGTCTCTGGTCTGAGTGTTTTCTATGTATAATATGTATGTATTTACAAAAAAAAAGTATATAAGTAGTATATCAGTCATGTAGTTCCCATAACACAAGCTCTGTTACTTTGGGGCTAGATGATGCAGTGTGAAAAATGTCCAGCATTATTTATTTATACTTAGATATATTGTTTTTTTATGGGGTCCGTGGCGTTGGCAGTGGCGGTGGCAATGAGTACATTCACGCGAACATTGACAACCACTGGACAGCCATTTTCCTTTGATCGCCACCGCCCGCCAACACCGCGTCAGTTTGATCGGGTCTGACGTTGAATAAGGGTGGGAAGGGCTTGCCTGGTAAAAATAAAACTTTTCAGAAACACATTTTATTTGAATCAATAAGAGTTACAAGTCACTGTGTCAACATCCTAATAAATAATTAGATCACACCATTAATTACTTTACTACTTATTCAGTCTCATTAACATACTTTGCACTAAAACTCCATTTATTCCTTCTTATCTTCCGCCGTTATTTCTTCCGCCTCTTCTCTTCTCACCGGTCCAGTATGAGTGATAGGCACATCCCTTTCACCTTTCACCGAATCCATTATTGTTGGTGCTAAAACTGTCAGCACTCCATCTGAAGAAAGCCGCGATTCAACTGCTTCAGGTTTCACTTTTTCAGGTAGCTTAAACTTTCTCACAAACTGCCTAGAAATAAATCCATGCTCATCCTGCTTTTCTTCATGTTTTCCTTCAACGATGATGGTCCCATCAGCTATTTTAACCGTGATTTCATCTGGAGAGAAATGTTGAACGTCCACGTTGATCTGCCATTTGTCTTTGTCAACTTTGATGGTGCTTCCATCCTTAGGCCAGAAAAGTTTTAGACGAGGAATGAATGGGCTTGTTGGAGCGGCCAGAAGGTCTTCCGGAGTGATGGCTAGCCCGAAGTTTTGGTCGAGTAAGCGCCTTCGAAAGCGAGGTAGGTCGTAGTCGAAATAAGGTAACAGAGACATCGCGTTCTTATCTTGATGCGCTTGTATTAGGTAGGTAGATAGGTACGTTGCGTGTTCGCTTCAGTGTGCGATAAATGACTGTGTGTGATCGGGCGACCGCACACTTTATATATAGGAACTATGTTGGACGTCACTTGGCATTCAAGGAAGATTCTGGACGCGTCGATACAAATCTCTCGCCTTCGAAGCGGGTGTAGGTGAATAGCACGACGCGACGATTGTCAACAAGTATGATGAGTAAGCGCTAATAAACAAAAATGATATTACGCGACTGATTGTAATGTTTATTTACGCTTTCTGGAGTTTTCGATGTTTTTTGCGTTGGTATTTTTAAATCTATTTTAGGTACTTACTAGTAAATACGAGTACAAACAATGATTAATGAGTAAATTTTACTAGATAGTACCATGAAGAAGTAGGTAAGTAGATGTACCTATGTAGGTAGGTACTAATGCCAGGTTATGTAACCTTTTTTTGTTACGAGGGTGAAATTAGCTACTAGAATACCGCAATTGAGTTAGACCTAACCTAACCTTACATTTTCACTTGTATTTAGAAAATACAAGTGTACGTACTTTTTTTAATTGTTTCTTATATTAAAGATGACGATTTTTCTGTTTATTTAAACCAATATGGCGTCCTCTCCATCTGGTGATTCAGTTAATTACAATACATTAATGTGTGTTGTGATATGGATCTGAATTAACGAGTCTAACCTATTTTCAAGGGTAGGTAACTTAGTAACTAACCTACACTCATAGGTCCTATATCTTCCTAAGTATAAGGAGGAAACTTAACTAATACCTTGATTGGATATCAAGGCAAATGTTTGTATGTTCTGCAGAAATTTGGTCAGAGTCTGTGTGGAGTGGTACCATGGTACTCGTAGTTCCTTATACCTACGATACAGGGAATCCTAGTGTGGAACAAGGACTAAGTATGGCTCTTGGGTTTTTATTTAATTCAGTTTATAGTTGATGAAGAGGGGTTCCGATAAATAAATAAAGCGAAATAATTATAAAAATATACCTACTCTTACTCAAGCCATTTATTCACTCTTTGGTTTCCTATCGTCAGGAGGTTTCTTATCATCACAGGGAGATTTTTTATTCTCTTGAAACTTAGCGCAAGGATTTGGCTTCATATCCTTCACATCTACAAAGCTATCATCTTTCTGACACTCCTCATTTTCTGCATTTGATATAGGAATTAAGGTTTCGCAAGGCAGTTCTGGTTCAAAGACTTTCCTCGGCGCTGTGATGGTCAAGATACCGTCAGGTGAAAGTTTCGACTGCATACTCTCTGGACTGCAACCTTGAGGTAACTTGTATTTCCTTACAAATTGTCTCAAAACAAACCCTCGCTCTGTTTTCTTTTCTTGTTTACCCTCAATGATAACGTATTCTGGGCGTGCTTTAACGCGGATCTCGTCTTTTGTGAAATTGTGAACGTCTATGCTTAATTGGAACTGATCTTTACCAATCTTGATCGAGGGTCTGATACTGCGGGATTGCTTGATCCATGAACAGACTTTAGGGCGAAGTTGTATACTCAATAATGGGCTTAGGATCATTGTTCGATGATATAATCTAAGTATATTTGTTTTTGTGCATGGTGGTGTAAAACACGTAAAATAAATATATCTCAAAATGTAACGCAAAATAGCTCAAAATCTCTGACCATAGATACAAATAAGTGGTTACTGACTGTGTCATACCTACGTTGGTTATTTATAGACAAAATAAAATTATCGAAGGTAGACTTTGAAATTGACGGCCGAATCTGGATGGCAATGTCTATAAATATCTAAAAATATTTTGCATGCCTCATCGAGAATAACTGATACTTGATAATGGCAAAGTCGCTCGCGAAGCGCCCCTTTTCAACCCGACTGCGTGGGATAAGTTTTCTTAGACGATAGCTTCTGTGAATCCCTAGTGTCTTACTAGGGATTCACAGAAGCTATAGGTACCTACTTATATTCTGTGGGCACGAAGCGAAGCAGACGTCTAGCCAGCCGTCTCGGTCGATACGGTCTACACTACACCATACCAACCTAGCTAGATACTTACTGGCATACGAAAACAGATCGATCTGGGATACTACGGTAGGTAGTCGTAGGTAAATTACATTATATCCATCATATTTGTTCAAAGTTACCTCAAATACAAAGTTCATATGATACAACCTACCTACTTTATTTTATACCTAGTATGTACTAGTTTGTTACGCAAAACCTCGGCCTGCCTATCTCACATGAATCCTGTCTAAGGGCATATAGCAACTATACCCTTAGGATTCATGTGGGATAACTACCTACCTATAAACAACGTATATGTACCTACCATGTCAAAGCAATAACTGTATGGAGTTCACTACGTAGGTGCGTAGGTAGAATTTTATACCTAACTAGGTAGGTACTTAGTACCTACTTGCCTTCCTCACTGCGCCATCGTCGAATTCGACCCTCTTGTTTACTAGACGTACAGATAAGACTACCTATAGCCAGACGGCGAGATACCTAACTATAGTGTTGCCAGGTTCAGCGTGTCAAGTTTCGGGACGGAAAGTAAAAAAAATCGGGAATAAGGTTTTGCCTATTTTTCAAATCGTGACAGCTACAATGGCTACAAAAAAACAGGTTTTTGTATTATAATTTATTTCAACCGGTCTTTTAAATCTTAAGAATTTGTTTGTTTTTTTATGTATTTTGTTTGAACCCGCTAATCTCGGGACCTACCGATCGGATTTGAAAAAATATAAATATATAAAATCTGGACATAATATGGCGTCCCGACCAAGGCTGAATAGGAACGCGTCACCCAGACCCCTGAAAATCGAGACGTCCCGCGCAAATCGGGACACCTGGCAACACTACCTAGCTACGTTGCGCCATTGCATAGTCACAGATATTATAATAGGTACCTACATCTCTACCATCGAATGGGCTCGATGATACCTACCTAGCTATAGATTATAGGTACCTAGGTACCGATAATGGGTCCCTACCCATTGAGGTAAAAAAACATAATTTAACACAGCATTATCCAGCTCCAAACTAATGACTGATATACCTACTACTTACCTATATACCTACAATTTTTTGTAAATTCATTCATATTTATTACCAGTTAAACACTCAGACCCGAGACAAATATCCCGCAACCTTCTGCGGCGTGTCGTCGCCCACTACGCCAGAGGTTGTCGAAAGTAAAGACGTGTACCTACTAGAATACCTTCCAACCCAAAAGAACCTACCTATCTGAAAGTAGCAAGAAAAAATATATAAGTATAGATTTAAAATCCTACCTACTAAAGGTAGTAATAATACCTACTATTCCTATCTCAACTTATTACCTATCCATACCGTACCGGGTATCTAATAAATTTGGAAAAGAAAAAGGAATTAAATTAGAACAGAATTTTTATTTAAACTTAAAACAATCAGTCTTAAATAATTAACTGAATGGATAACTAACCAGCATCACAAAATTAAAACACGGTTGGTATGACTGTAGGAAAGGTCCGAACGAGATCCAAAACATCTTTGGTAGGTTTACTTCTCTACAGTATCTCCGTTGGCTTGGTCCTTGATCTCCTTACGAACAGGTCCAGTCTGGGCGATGGGAACGCTGCGTTCGCCCTGGATGGCCTGCGGAACCTGCTTGGGAGCTATAACAGTCAGAACACCGTCCGACGAAAGCTTCGATTCCACGGTTTCCGGCACGCAACCTTCCGGCAACGCGTAGCGCCGGGTGAACTGGCGAGATATATAGCCATGCTGATCCTTCTTCTCCTCATGCTTGCCTTCCACGATGATGAATCCGTCGGCTGTCTTCACACTGATTTCCTCGGGGGAGAAATGTTGTACGTCCAAATTCACTTGGAATTTCTCCTTGTCGGACTTGATGCTGGAGCCCATGTCGCGAGCGGTTGCGGCGAGGTGACGCCACGGGCGGTAGTACTCACGACTCACGAGGGGACCGGCTGCAGCGCTCAGGAGATCTTCAGGAGTCAGACCCAGGCCGAAGTGCTGGTCGATCAAGCGGCGGGGGCGCTCCATCTCGTAGTCAAACAGGAACGGAAGGAGAGACATTTTCTTGTATTCTTCTATTTTCAACAGGACACGTTTCAAAGTTTGATGCTTTTAGCACGTCTTCGCTTCTTGAAGTTCGTTTGTTTTGTCAACTATTCTCTTGTTCGATTTGAACTGATGACGCGGTGCGCGCGCATTCGTATTTAAACAGATTCGCGCTCTACGAGAATGAAGTAGAAGGTTCGCGAAGCCAGGGGAATTAAACCTTTGGTTACATAAAATGGTATATGTAGTATTTATATGTATTATAAATTACTTAGAAAGTAAAACTAAAAAGGCTACTCGGAGTATTTTACTCCATTTAGATACACTTTGGTACTGTTTAGGTCGTTTGGTACTATTTAGTACCTAGTACATAGTAATAGTTGGCTTCAATGGTTTGTAGGGATTTGATAAAAATCATATAATATATATGAGCATATTTTAAAAAATCAGACACATTTAATAATACATTCCTTTGAAACATCACATACGACATAATATAATTAATAGGTATGTATCTAGATCTACATAATATATATTGCTGTTGTGAACCAAAACAAGTGTAGTGTCTAATCTATTTCTGAATTAGGGATTTATATAAATTATTTTGAGCAGAACATACACACAGTATCTTATTTAATCATTACATAAAATTACACATATGCCACAATTTATATGTACACAAATAAAAAGCTTTTGTTTTTATTAAAGGTCACGAACCAATTTCATCCAAATCGATCGGAGATTATAAGCAGAAAACCTCCAAATATATAACACTCCAAACTTTGATACAATATTTCTCTTATTTGTCACGTTACATTATTTTATATGTTGGTATCAAAAACCATTATTATAAATATTTAAATAATTTTATTGAAATGTATCTTCGACCGAAGGTTGAGGATACCAGTCATGGCGAACGAGTACAGCTACTTGATACTAGATGGCGCTGCATCGAGACATCTAGAACTTTCTCGAACAGACGCGAACCACAGATTCGAGAAATTATTTAGGTGGAGTTTAGACTAGATAGACTGGCTATACGCAGTGGTTATTTCCTTTATGAGACTGGCATACCATACGCTAACTAGATACTGCATACAGTTTACAAACACATATCGACAGAGAGTATGGTTTCTAAATCGGTGATACCTATCAAGTAGGTTATAGAGCCAGAGGTGGTTGTAGGGATTTGGTGCGAGACCGAGACCTTGCCACCAGGCTAGGACTTAGTGTAGCATTTTTTTGACAGAACTAACAGACCTTCCATAAGCCCGTGCATTAAACTTTGACAGATTCTAACTACTGTCAAGTTTCCAGAAAAACTGCCAAATACGGGTCCGGCCAAATTGAATCGGTGGCGGTGGCGATGGCGATCAAAGGGAAAAGGTTGTCGAGTGGCAGTTTTCGGGGGCCCTAAATCATGTCTAAGTCATTGCTTAAGCTATTTTGACTATGATGCAGGCGGGCTTTAGTCGTCTAACCTAACCTTACCATTATCATCGTTAACTGTTAGGACTGGTGATATGGGAAGTAGTACCTAGAGCACCTTATTAGTAGATAAGTGCCTTCGTAGGTTAGAGCTAGGTCAAGGATACTTTTAAAATCGATGACTCAACCAAACACGACCATAACTATAATCACTATTAAGAAGGTACATCTTAATTTAATCAAATTTATACAATAGCGATTTTCATTGCAATGCCTGTGGCTAATATTATTAAATTCAGGCATAGGTTGCTGGCAATGATTTACCTAGGCCAAATAATAGGTAGGTAAGTAAGTAAAGAAAAATATTCTATAAAATATTTTTTGTTTTAAGACTATTGCTTGGTAGAAATCTTATGTTCTTGCATACATACCTATGGTATGTAATTTACGTTAATGTCCTAGAATTCATGTGGCAGTCATTTTATTTGACCTCTGCCAATGGGTACTCTCCTTAACATTTGAATATCTGTAAGTCGCCAAATGACACTAAATAAGTGTATTAGTTTGTCTATTCGCTACGAGATGGCAGGATCAAGACTTCTGCTTAAAACATATTTTTATGTGGCAATCTTGGTTCGTTTTATTTATTTAGTTTAATAGTATGCAGAGCTTTTAACTTTATTTAAACATAAAAATTTGTCGAGTTCGCGAGATTTTCAAGACATGAAACAAACCATATGGAATAAGATTTTAGTTGTAATTATATTTGAGTAGGTATATTATGGCAACAACGCGAAAATATTTCCGTCCCACTTTCTGTTCCACTGTTGCCAAATTGAAATTTATTTTCGTTTTTTTTTAACTAAGTATAGTTCGAGTTAACACCACACCAAACAATTACATGAAACCTAAATGAGACCCAGAAGTATTTTTAAAATTATATACTAAATGTTACTTAACATATTTTATCATGCATCTTAAAAAACCTTGTTAGTTTAGTGGGCGACTTCTGTTCCGGAGGTCGTGGGTTCGAACCCGGTCGTGCACCAATGGACTTTTCTACAAAACATCGTGAGGAAACCGGCATGCCCTAGAACCAAAAATTCGAAGGCATATGCCAACAGTTAGTGTTCTAATACACGGCGATGGGCTTCAAAACGCGGACATGTACCAAATGTAATGTTTATACGTGTCTCTGACTACCCCCTACTTAGTATCCTCAAAGATCTACTCACTGAGTAGATCTCACTGAGTAGATGTATCTGAGGACGTCCACCATGGGGAAGCCAGTCGTGAGCGAGTTTGTTTTTTTTAGACCGCCTTGAGATGCAGTTGTTCCGTGACCCCAAAAAAGTGCGAGAGAGTTCATTTTAGAATATAATTACGACTATACCACGTACTTTACTATTCTCCTGCTGACGTTTCGTTGACCGTTGAGAGGTCCTTCCTCATGAGCACCGTCCGCGACCACGCTCGACGTCAGCAGGAGAATAGTAAAGTACGTGGTATAGTCGTAATTATATTCTAAAATGTTATCAAACCACGGTAATTTTAATTCCATGAGAGAGTTCATATTTAATTATTATGATTGTGTGATTGTAGTTTTATTAACTAGAAGCTCTGAAATTTTAATGACGAACTGATATCTCTCGATTTTCCATCTTTCCGTTTTTACCACATTGGTTCAAAACTCCCATAGTCCTACCGATATATCGCATAATTGAACTTATTTAATTATAATTCGTATTACAGATTTTATAGTAATGACAATAAATCTGATCCGTTAATTCAATCATGATTTTTTTTTTGCCTTTTGTGGCTTTTGTATCACTGCGGCCGTTAGGCCTATTATAATCGCCACTTGATTTTCTTTTCCCCGCAGCGGGAGTTCAAAGTTCACCACTCAGCCCTGCCGCTCGCTGTTAGAAACTGCAGGATCCAGTCAAGGCTCTTACCATAGTGCGAAGGTTGTTTCTGTTTAGCGCTAAGATTTGGTTGGTATACCGTTTGTCAAATGCGATCTTTAAATTAAACTTTATGGTAGGTAAACAGGTAGGTTAAGCAGGTATACTAATAGAATTTGTGACTACGAATATGAGTTTAGATCTTATGGTATTTCGCGAGATTTCATATCTTTATAGCATATCTCATATCTTAATACAACTAGTATTGAGATTATTTAAGGGATAATACATAGCGTGATTTTGTAGTTATAGTGGTAAATTTGTGTGTTGTGTTTGGAAAGGAGAAAATTTTGAAAGATTATTTTTGAATAATTATTTGATCCGTCCCTGGAAAGCACAGCTAGTATTCCATGGCTGTCAAATTCTGGCTGTGCCTTCCCTACACGTGATGACCTTGTACGGCCCGTATTGTACACCACTGGAAAACGAAGCGTTTTTTTTTGATAAGATAGGTTCGCTTGGTTTTTACTAAGGAACATATGGTTTCTGTGTTTGAACCCAAGTTTGTTGAGTAAAGTTCAAATAGCAAGCAAAACTTTCTGGGCAGTCATGAAAAAAAACTTAACCTATCCGAGTCGACTCTGCCCAGGAAGGACTAACATTAACTTATCATTGGCAATTCTTGATTGAAAATATTAGAATTTGCTTTGTACAAACGAGGCTCGACCTTCGTCTCCTTCGCATTGACTAATTAGAGCTCAGAGATATGACAAACTCTCGACCAATGAGTATCGATAATAGTGTATCACTGAATACGGGGCGTACATTCCAGGGGTGTGCAATCCCGTCATGTGTCCAGCGACACGTATTATACGACCATGGAAAGCACATCTAGATTATTCAAACGCATGTCCACGGAATACTGGCTGTACTTTCCAGGATTGTGTTTTCCATGGTCGTATGGTCGTATGTAGGACTGGCTACCCTGGAAAGGGTTCCAGGGTAGCCAGTCCTACAGTTTTCACTGTAGATTTACAGTAATTTGAAAATCTTTCCAGTGTTTAGTTTAGGCCTCCAAATCAACAGTTTTAATTAAAGATGCTGGTGCCATCTATTTTATTTGCTGTGTACAAACTCAGCTTCAGCAAAACCTACCACTTGAATATGAGCGATATACTGAGACGCTTAATGTGGAAAAATCTTGGGGCCATTATTCCAATTGAAATAAGGCGATAAATCTGTTAAAATTTCCGCTATTGTCGAATTTGACTAAATAGCTTTTGTGTTTGTCGCACTGTACTGCTACGCTACGATAAAACTCTTATTTTCTACGTTTGTGTAATTAACACAAAGCATAGAAATAAACTTTCTACAACCACAATAAAAGGTACTTAGATTACAAAATTAAAAATTAAGAAATGTTTCGAGTTCAATGCAACAAATAAACATAATACAGTTTTCAGTAACAAATATGCACGATTAAGCTATTATGCAGCTTTTCTCTAGGATAGGGTTGGCAACACTGTCCCCGTCTGTGCGACTCCGGTGCGTTTTGTTCGTTCGTTTGTTTGTGCTACTACTGTGCCTTGGCCCATTCGCGTGGCCGGTTGAGCGAGACAAGAGGAAAAAGACTTTATTTAAAGTGATTTTTTGAATTAACTTGCGTTTAATTTCATTTCGTGAATTTGTGATTCGATCGGAGTTTGGCTGATAATATCGTTAAACTATTTGGAGTTGGGTCTTTTGTGTTCGGAACGAGTCCATGTGTGTGTTTAGCAAACACTGTTAGATGCGTAATTATTTCGTAAACAATCGTGCTCTGTGATTACCTCTTTAAGTTCATAACTAGGCTTAGTAAGAATAAAGTGAGACAAGTGTTCGGGTTTGTTGTGATCGGTGTTTAGTGGATTTACACGAGTGGCTATGGCTGATAATACTAAATTGACTGACGAGGAAATAGTGGAGATCCGGGAGCAATTTGCGCAGGTAATTACTAGTTATAATTAATAATTTTACACGTAGCGCCGGCTGTCTCAACATTCTTCAGCGAAGTTGATAGCTGTGCGTAAGAAAATCACAAACTATTCTGTAGCGTTAGCATTTTCAAAGGTTGTTAGTTGTTGTCCTAAGTATGTGGCTTTAGACAGTCAACTCTGATGTTTTATTCTAGTTTTAGTTATGCATTGACATCCTTTCAAGTACATTAAGCCCTTGTAATTTTTTTGGTGGAGACATTAGTAATCTTCAAGTACTGATGTCTCAACTTCCTTGGGGAGATATCAGATCTAACTTCTAAATAATATTATCAATACTCGGTGGCCCCTATGGAAGACGTCAGGAATCTTCCAGTGGTGTCTTCATATACCAAAATGCACCTCAAGTGATCCACCAATCACATAAAAAAGAAAATATTTAATTGACAAAATCAAGATAGCACAAATCCAGGACGCAAAAATATTTTTTAAGTGTATGAGCTAACAACTATTTCTGTTGTATCTAACCTAAGGATTACGAGGATTTCAGACAGTAAATATCAATTGCACTTTGACCAATGATATGTTAAGTGTTTTATTTTTATTTTTAAAGTTGGAAGGTACATGCTTGTTTATCTCTATCTGTATGTATGCCCACTGTTTGTCAGTGGTGGCCAATTTGGTGCTAAGTATACCAATAGTGTAAAGCTGTTTGAAGATAGTCCACATTTTTCAAAGTAGATCATCTAAATCTTTCTATTTAGATTTTGACTTACAATTTAGTTGCTAAAAGATCTACATAGTAATTCAAGGACATTTGGATAAGAATATCCAATAACTGGATAATGATAAAGCTTGGTACTAAAACTAATAAATATGTGTTTTTTAAGAATATATTTACTTAAGATGAGACCAAAAATAAATTAATAAAATATATTTTTGTCAGTCAGAATTTTACTGTTTGCCAATTCCCTTAGCGCCAAATTAATGTCAATATTTTTATGAGATAATTCAATGGTTTTTCTTACAACATCAAAAGTGAGGACACACTTCTATCTGTGTTAGTCCAGGCCACGTAAGGTATACAGCTTATTAAATGGTACCTGTCTAAAAACCAGCAACATTCTTACACATTCAATGTGCATGAGACAGGGACCTATTTTTACCTTAAGCAACAAATATATTTTTTTAGAGCTATATTGTTTTAGGGTCTAAGGTTCATTTGCTTGAGTTTTAGGGTTCAAATAGATACCACTAAATATGAATCTAAAGTGGATTATAGTCCATATAGTGAACTCTGGAAAGTTTGAGCTCTAGTATTATCATATCACAAAGAACCTATACCTTAAATTGTCTCTTTGCAACCCTGGTTTTTTAACAATATTGCATCATTCACTTTGTAATAAATGATATGTTATAGTTGAGTTGAAACACAATTATTTCAAATAAAAAAAAAATAAGTTATCTCCAAAATTCATAATAAACCTGCCTTATATATGTCTAATATTAGTTATTTTACAGCTATACGAAATTAGTAATAAAAACAATGGTATTTTATATAAAACAATATTAATACTATATGCTAAATTAAAATAATTAAAAGTACACAAATGAAATAGCTGTATGTCCACAGAATAAATTGTTGTCTCCATACACAATCTCTAATACCCGTTTGTGTCATCAGTAACAAGAATGGGAATACTCATGCATTCTACCTCGTGGTTGAATATGTTATTTGCATTAATATTTTCTTAATATAATCAGTTGACAGTGATCTTATCACAAGCTTCATCCGATCTGAACTAAATATGTATTCTTAATAAAAAACCTAAAATAAAAGTACTTGTCAATACAATTTGCTGCTGAATTGGCTATTATATAGTAGGTCACTCTCTGCTCATCAAACTTAATATTCACAAGGAAAGCATACTATGCAAAAACTGGTGTCACATTTGCAATGCTTATGCTTTTCATGCATACAAATGATTTGTAAAATATGCAATTATATGTAATGTAAAATGTTGAGTTATTTCATGGAAATTTATAAATCAATTGCATTTTTACTCTTTAAATGCACTTAATTAAAATGCAAATTATTAATCCTGGAAATGTCAAGGACTGTACTCTGTAACTTTAAAAAAACAAAAAGATAGGTACTTGAGTTTATGTATACTCAAGTACTTACTTTGGGCCTAGATGATGCTCTGTGAAAAATGTGCAACATTATTATTATTAATAGTGTAAGTTACTCAATAAAACATGCGTCATACCATCATACCATTACCCAAGAGGCAATTTCATACCATATGTTTAAGAATTCAAAACAGGTGGATTCACAGCAGCCTTGACATGTTTAAGCAGTTATTTATTGAATTACCATGAGCTTGTGTATGGTCTGCCACTTTTGAACATTGTTTTAAGCTGAGTGGGATTTTATCATCAGGAAAAAAATAACCTGTATAATAATGCTATTGAAATCTAGGTTTCAATATATTTATATTGGTTACAGCAAAAACAAAATAGGTATCAAATTTAACGAATCTGAAACTGAATCTATACCTACTTATTATACTCAAGAATAAGTTTTCAATAGATGTATAGATAGAATATGTACTGTTCTGATATCCATGGGCCATTGCTCATTTGCTGGCCATTTTCTCTTAAAAGTTTTGCTCCCCATAGCCATTTTGCTGTGTCGGGGGACATCATTCAAACTATATATCTATAAAATATTATATAAACTGAATACTATAATGAATGCCCAAAACAAAACTAGATTGACAAAACTATCTCAAAATAATGGTTTCTGAAAGACAAGCCTTAATTATACTAGGATTACTAGGTATATGTAGCTTGTTTGTTTTACAATATAAAAATGAGTGCAATACATGCAAAAAAACCTGCATTGTTTACTGACTGACAATGTTATTTTTAACTGTAGGTACACTGACTTGCTGTTATAGATAACAGTTATTGCAAAAATATGTTTCACCATATACCTACTTATATACTTTACCTTCCTTCTTGAATCGAGAATAAATAACTACTTACCCAACTATTATTTTATTTTTCTTCAGAGATAAACTTTGTTACTATTTGACTTTGACGAACAACTTAAGTTAGAATAGAATATACATTTATTTAGTAATTCATAGAATTTTCATTCATAGCTTATTAAATCCAAAGTCAGTACCCTACTTAGGTGAAGTTAGATACTTAACTATTTTATTCATAACTTTAATTTGTGAATTTATGTTATTTTGTGAAATCGAAGGCCTAATAATTTCATCATGTCCATCTATCCGTTTGTAACACCCTGATTTCACACTCAGTTTAAATCTTATCGAGATCAAAGAAAGCATATGCAAGATCTTGTAAATCTTGCATTGCTTGGGAGGCAATAACGTAATTCTGCCGTTTCATGCTCGTGACAAAGACTGGAGCTTTGTGTGTTAATAAATATGGTCTGTGGTTTTATAGAGACTTTTTTTACCTATCGAGTTAGAATAATCAAAAGCCATAATCAAGAAGTGAAGTGAAGTGAGTTAGAATAAATTGACGTACAGACGTGTTATATTAACCTAAAAACAAAACAAGAAAATAAAATAAAATCGCAACACAATTTGCATAAACAAATTAACCTAGAATCTAGGTCGTAGATATGTCTCACCTATTCCTAGAATGACTAGGTAGGCTAGGTGCATACGACAGAGTTGTTTCTATTCTAGTTATGCAAGACAATAATTACTTAAACAAGGTTGACTGGCTACTCGACTAATAAAGTACCCACAACCTGCATGTTGAGCAATTTACGTCCACATTCGTGAGTGGCATCTTTAACTAGTATTTTGTTTGCTAATGATCAGTGATAAGATTCAAATATTACCTACACTAAATTTGTCAATTAACAAATTTGTCATAAATTATCAATTAACGTATTTAAAAAACAACTTTATAAAAAGGCATACCTACTATAAAATATCTGATTATTTAGATGATAAAAAACTCTTGGGATTGAAAATGCTCCAACTCGTTATTTGTAAAAGGATAATTAAAAAGAATAACCAGCCTTGTTTTCTTGCCTTTCTTTCCTGGCTTGGTCGCGGAAGAACAGGCAGTAGATAAAACCGACGTTTCAAAGTGATCCGCGTGATTTTAATGAATAAATGAATTTTGACTTTGACTCCTGTCACAAACACTATTTCATACAACTTAGCTGTAGCTATTAAAAACGTTAATTTGTTTTTTTATTATTTCACGTAAGCTTAGATTTGAGTTTTCCGACCTTTAAAACCTTAAAGACATTCGTAAAAGTCGAAAGTCAAAATATTTGTGGAAGTTAATTCCTCATAATAAGTGTCTGGCCCAGGGTCAAGCAATTATCATTTACTAGTTATTGTCCGTGGTTTCATTCGCGTGGGATACAAAAACACATAAGCACCCGCTTATATGTGAATTTGTTGATATTTAAAAATAGCATCTTGCGAGTGCTCTCTTTCTTGTCATCTAGTTTAGCTTTAGTCCTTGTTGTCATCATCATCATCCATACCGTCAAGTCGTCAATTAGGTATTCATAGAAATCACAAGGATCCTTTAGAATCGTTGACTTATGAGAATTTAAGATTTTATGTTATGTGCAACGTCTTAGTGAAATAACGCAGAATTGAAAAATAGTTCAGAATTGTGAGCAGCATCGAGGACTTCTTTGGGTTGCGACCTGCTAGCAGCGTTTGGCATTCTTCTATTCTGTCCGGTCTCCTGCGAGTCTCATTCTCTGATTCCCGGCTTCCATCATCGGTTTGGTAGCCTTCCTCACGATCGCTAAGGCTTATTCATATCTATAAGCAGAAAGCAGTAGCTGTAGGCTTATAAGTAGTATATCAGTCATGTAGTTCCCATAACACCAGCTCTGCTTACTTTGGGGCATGATAATGCAGCTTTATTTATTTATTTTAACCGGCCAAGATAAAAGCATCTCTTATTTGTGAACATCTGTAATTCAATAACTTAATAATTTATTTCGTTTCCTGTAATTGATCGATATGCCAGTATGCTATATACAGACAGACCTTAAAAGCTTTTTACGAGTTCAACTTAAATTGTCTTTAACTTATCAAGATGGCCTTCTGAGGTCGCCTCGTATCCGCGTGACAGAATAATGTAAAGTACAGGGTCATAGTGATTCATTTGACACCAAAAAGCTTGTTGATTTACCGTTTTAAAGAGCCCGGATATTTTCTTCCGGATTTGACTCACCCTGTCTTAACTTGTAAGTTCATTTTTACGCGCAACGTAAGGAGTCCATTTATGCGTTTGTCATTAATTTATTTCCAAAACGGCTTATCTGATTGAATGTTCGCACTCGATTACGATGCAAGCCAATCGCCGCTTATTGGAACACTAACTGATGCCACTTGCCTTCGATATTTGGTTCTAGGGCATGCCGTTTTCCATCACGTTTTCAACGTTTATAAATATGCAGTACAACAACTTCCGGCTTCAATCGTACACTTTCGATCGAGTTTCGTAATTCACAAACCATTTGTTATAAATAACAAAACAAGCTTTGTCTAGCGAAGTGTGGGTGGTATGAGCAATTTTTGACGCAATATTTACATTGTATCTATGTACAAGTAGTCGAATATCCTATTCGACGTGTTTGCAAATAATTATCATCAACGTCGTAGACATTTTGCATCTTTTTTTTTTATACATATAAAATATCGTTTATTATGCACCAACTTGCCCACTACGTCCAAAGAAAACATAACAAAGCAAAAAAAAAATGACATATTTGGCGAAACCATTTTTTGTAGGAAAAATAATACTAAATCTCCTACAAAACGTTATAAGTATCAAATAAGGTAACAATGAGGAATAATACCGTTATGGAAACACAAAACATTATCAATATTGTTATCAAATTACACCAGTAATTTACTGTCGGCTACTTTTATCAGGTAATTGGAAAGCAAATGAGCATGTAGGATGCACGCATGCAGTATCATAGCCTAGTCTTTGCACGAGAAGAGCGCAGGGAACTTGAAGCGGGGAGCAATCTCCTAATTAAGATAACGTTTTTTTATACAACTGAAGTGGCAAACGCACTTTCTGTTGGTAAGCAAGTACCGTAACCTAGGGACGCTTGCAACCAGAGGCTGTGCCAGAGGTATCACTCGCGCGCTGACGACCTTGACCATAACTGGTGAAAAGTCTCAGGGCCTGTAATTTTACCGGCACTCATACGTAGCTTTTAGGTAGGATAGAGCAAATATTTTAGTGCTATTACCATTTTCAATAGTTTAGTAGAATATCGCTTGTGCCCTTTTGAACTGTTTATTCAAAAGGGCACAAGCGATATTTTTAAATTTAGTATGATTTAAGTAATGATTTTAAATTTAGTAATTTCTTAGAGAAGCCGGGACCATAGGCCTTGCTTCTTTCATTTGACACTTCTAAATGGGTATGGAAGCCATATGAAGACAAGAAATCGAATCACACTTACCCATGTAAATGTGATTCGATTACTTGTCAAAATCACAAGTTTTCTTCCTCCATGGACGTCTATGGCCTTCAGTTTAGTCTCGGTATGGGAGTCAGTGTAATTGTAATTGGATGGATGGGCCATTCAAATGGGGAACTAGTCAAAATTGATAGCCATCTCGATAGCCATGGGTTAGTGTGATCGACCTGGGGAGTTTGAACGATGGATAACCCTCCACGCAAACTAAATTGAGTTCCGCTAGTCATAAAATACTCTCAAAGGCTTAAAACAAAAGCTTTGCTAGTTCAAAAGCTAACTAACACTTGTCCCTTTCTTTTTTGGGGACGTCAAATTATTGATATAACTGCTACCCGCTCTGGTCAACGCTCAGTCATGCAATGTAGACCTAGCATGAATATAATGGGACAGCTAATGTCCGATGACGGATTTACCTTATGATTTGCAAATGTGGCGTGCACAGCGTAGAAATTGATTTAGCAAGAGCTCCGGACAGAAAACATATCAGTGTTTTATGGTCGAAGTTAATCGGATTTGCTAGTAGACTGGTATCAGACAAATACTACTGGATTAAGTTGTCGGTCGGGCGGGACAAGTGATTATTATCGGGCGATTTATGAAAACGTCACAAAACAAAACCAGGTTTAAAAAAGGCATTTTGATGTTTGATTAATTGTATTGAATCAGTGAAGCAGTAATGTAAGTAGGTCAAAAACGGTGTATATAATTAATAATAATAAATAAACACATCTTATTAGAGGAACTTCCAAAACGGGAAGGAAAATCTTGTAATACTACAAACTCTTATCAATATAAAAACGTCATTCAATACAGAAAACATGATTCATGTTTGTATTTATTTGACCGCTCACGTAAACCCGCATTTCTATAGTTTGTTTAGTAAATTAAGAATCATGAATTTCTAATACTAAACCGCATTATGTTACCGCAGTCGGAGAAATGGACAACTTTCTTGGTAATGCGATATTTTAATGAATTTTCAAATTGAAAGGCATGATCCGAGTTGAATTATAGAATCAAAGATGGTTTGTTCGTATGCTATCGTTAGGCATCCCTGGTGCCTAAGCCCGTCCAATGGGAGACCTCACAAAATATGACCTAAGTGGCGCATTGGGCGAAGGCCCGTCTGAGAAGATTGCGATTTCGATTCCCGCTGCGGGACAAATGTATGATCTGCAAATATTTGTCTCGGGTCTGGGTGTTTTAACAATATATATATGTCTTTATAATAAAAAGGAGATTAAGTAGTATATCAGTCATGTAGTTCCCATAATACGAGCTTTGCTTAGTTTGGGGCTAGATGATGCTGTGTAAAAAATGTCCAGCATAGAACATTTATAATTAAAGATGATCCGTGGAGCATTACTGATTTCTGTTAGGCGAAGAGTAAGTAGTAGTAGCCATAAAGTCTGTAAATCTAATCAAAATCTAAAACCAAAATACCTATTAGAATACTTGAAGGTCCCAAGCGAACATACTTAACTAAGTAACAGACCCCATTGACTACAAAGTTACTAATGTAGATGCCAGTCAACATTTCTGAACAAGACTGCAAAGAGATTATAGTTTTGCAAAAACCTTTTACAATTGTGAAGTAACATTAAAATTTATCATTTATCTGCAGACTAGCGGTCATTGCCATTACGAATCTGTAATGTATCCACCGACCAGCAACGCATGAGCTCTGCCATGTGACTCTGTTGATAAACTTGCCTTCTGGGATGAAAAAGCTTCAATGAGAATGAAAGGCCTGTTCAGTTTGGTAGGTCAAGTTACCGCAAATTTTATAGGTGTTCAAAAGTATGGCGTACTTTAAAGCTTGATGAGAAATTGTTATAAAGTTTTTGCAACTGAAATTTTCCTTCGAATGGAACGAGTTTTTCTTCGCAGATTAAGACTATTGTCATAATAGAGATATAAATGACAGGTCTTTAAATAAATAACTTCTCAAAACCTGACTTTGCGCTAACAAAGCCTTGTTTAACTACGTTGCTAAAGCCACCAAGCCTTATTAGGTCTAATGTCTTACGTCATAAGGTTGAAATGAGGAGAATACCAGCCGCATTCCTTACCAAGGTCAATGCAGTCTTGCAGAATGCTATGTTAACAAATAAAGAACTTCACTATTTATCATTGAATGCAATTAAAGATTACCATTCAGTCGTCACTATTATTTTGCTATAAATAAATAAAATATTCGAAAACTTTTCGTCCCTAGTGGTTGTCAGTTCTGCGAGCTATATGGCCAACCCATTAACACTTATTAATCATAAGAGGTATTTTAATTACTATAGTTCTTGGATCGCCTCGTTTTGAACTTAATCACGAAGTGAAACACTGAGCTTCCGAGGTCCAGGTATGAATAAAACGACCAACGCAGTGTATGTAGGAAGGCCTCCACCCGATGGACCGATGACATAGTAAAAAAATGATGTCCAATAAAATACAAATAAATGTATTTACCACTAAGTACTTATGTTACATACTATTGGTATCCGCACGAGGGATAGCCTGTAACGCAGGAGGCCGGTTACATAAGATAACATTACCAATCAACCAAGTTAACTGTTCCAGGGCAAACCACAATATAAAAAAAAACTTCACTATAAAACTTTAAAATTTACGTTATGACTATAAAATCTAAACTGTTTTTTTTTAAGATTAAAGAGGATTATTGCTTTGGTAACGCACCAATGTAATATTCTCTTTACTAAATACGGTGTTATAGATATAACATACCACAAATACGCATTATTAGTATCTACTAATAATGGGTATTATTAGTAGATACTACTAATAATACGAAGAAACACTAATAGTGTTTCTTCGTATTCTCCATTCATATTTCTTACACGTTCATTCTTATTTTTAATTATAAATTACGTTCCAGGAATACTATAGTTGACTCACCGCGTGTAAGATAAAATAAAATAATCTATGACAGTTTACTACCATCGCGTCGACCTACTCGAAGAATTAAATTCCATCTAAAACGACCTACTTTCGAACAATTTTAATTAAATTACTTATAATAAATACTTAAGAATATATTTGTGAATGGTATATTAATTTGTCTTAGTGACTAAAATCTTGGCATTTCAAATATTTGCTCTCCAAATATTTGCTTACGAAATCCAACATGCTTTGAATCCTATACCAGCATGAGTCATAACAAAATACGTCGCCGAAACTGGTTTTAAAACTGGACACACCGCTCTATCACAGCCCTATTCTAATTTCCCATTGCTCATAGGGTGGTAAGTCGGTGATAGTTTAGGAAGGGTTAAAATAATCAATACTGTTGCAAAGTCTCGCTTTAATGCATACGATCCACTGCCATTGTATTTGTTAGTACAACCCTGTTTTAATAACAATAACTTTATTTTAAGCTTGTGACAAAAAACATTTACAATAACTTAATACACAAGTATAAAAATAAGTTTTGCAAGCATCTTAAAAGCTGGCATCCGAAAGCTCTCAATGCTTCGCAGTACCAGGAGAGTATATTTCTGTAAGAGGTGCTCAGATTTCTTACTACAGCGCACGCACACAAGGACACATTCACTTCAACCGCAGAATAGGTAATAGTTAGTATGAAACACTTCGGTGGGTCATCACACTGTGACTCATTGGAAGGTGAGCGCAACTGATGAAAAGTTCACGATTTACAATACAATGGTGGTTCCTAGTATCACCGCAGCCAAAATGGGTACCCAATGCTTTAGTATACAATTATTTTAGTTGGTAGTAGGTACCGTCCATCTGTAAGGACAAAGATGATAGTGACGATTGAGTTTATGATAATTTAATTTAAATAAATGCGTGTGTATAAAATTATTTTAGTAGGTACCGTCGTGTTTAAGGACATATATGATAAATCTAGGGAAAAACATTGTACCAACGACTGCGTTGACGAATTGAAATAGTAATATAATATTCATAGAATTAATAATTACAAATGACTCCTCGCTTAAACTTTCCGTGATTTACACAGTCAGAACATTAATAGTGATTCGATTAACTGGCTATTGTAATTTACACAATAAAACCGTGAAATTATTAGTTATTTTTAAACATTTAAGGTAAGCGCAATGAAAAACCATTTTCATTACGCTTACATATTTTTTTGATTACAAATAATACTGTAAGCATACTTACAACCGGAAGACAAACAGTTAGCTATGAATAAATCACTATGAAGTTGCCATACGTAAAATAATGCAGGAAATTCCTTACATCCAATGACATCATAAAGGAAACGATGCGCGTGCGTCCTTCAATTTTGTCCCATAAAGAGCTCCTATGGCAAATTCTATGAAACTACCTTTTTGCTATGCATTCTATGTGAAAGGTATAAAGCCAGCTGATGATAATGATATAACAGGTCTTTTTTTATCAGTCATCAGTCTCCATCAGTCGACTTAATGACTTCGAAAACCAACAAGATCTTCATAGCTATAGGGGGCTTCCCGTTGAATAACATCACTGTACAGACGGACAAACCACACAATCTAGTTCGTTGTAAATAACCACATAATAGTGATAAAGACTTCCTAGATTTAACTAGTACTACGATTATTCATTCTTTGAATCGACTATTCATGGTAATCAGTACTGTCCATTGTTTTTCTATATAACCACAGTATTCCGTGTCATAAACTTTGTGTGTCAGAGCTGATAAAAGCTATAAAGCAAACCCATTTACAAAAGAGATGATAAAAACTGTTATTAAATATAGCTGATCTTCATCAGCGCTGAACAGATCCTTGACAGTTAACCTAAATTTGGATCCTAATACGCCGTTCGGGGGAACTGTGACAAAGATATGCATCATAAAGATAAGTAGCTAGTAGTTCTATCAGCAGAAGTAAAAAAACAGTAGTATTAGTAACATAATTAAAAATGAAATATATAAGACAGTTACCGGGTCAGAACACTGACATAACGAACGTGACCAAAGAAGTTGTAGCCGTAGCCTGTGCCAAAGTTATGAAAAATATGCCTCCTTCGAATAGATAAGATAACACAATCGTAAAAAGAACCCCTCTAGATGCTACTTGTTAGCCCCTAAAAACGAATTCCCTATTTCACATAGCTCATACGCCTTATTCGCTTATTCGTCTAGTAGCTGGACATTAATTGACATTGGGTTGGAACGACAATTGATCGATTCATGAAACGTTAATGATCGTAAAAACGGTAAGTTACGAGTACGATGATAAAATATACATTGTCTTTTAATGTGTCACGTGTTAATTTATGTGTGTGTGTGTGTCTTATCAAACAATCCGACAATAATGAACTTTTTGTGACGATAATCACGAAAAAATCGAGTATGAAATAAGGACGAAGCCCTAAGCGATAGAAACTAAGTATTAAATACCAAGAATCATACGAACCTGTCCACGGCTTTTGTGAGCTGTCAAATAAGTTACGGATTTAGACTGGGATCGATTGTGAGTTATTCAGCTAACGTAATCCGCACAGGGTTATAAAAAGTCGTATTCATCCTCAATCGCGTTGCAACAGTAAAAAACTAAATTCGTAACTTGCGTCGCACTATGTTGCATAAAAGAACACGCAAGCGTACGTCTGATACAAATTCATGACAATCCGAAACCGATATCAAAAATACGAAATCAACACGAAATCACGTTGTGAATGTAGAATGCAAGATTGCAAAATTCTAATTGACTGTTTTATTATCTAGATCGTCGCTGCATGTTTTGCGATTTCCATTGTTTACCTATACCACAGTATAGCAATCAGTTCCTTTCTACCGTATTAATAACTTGGTCTGCTGCCGCGCCTTTTTGGTTGCCATTTATGGCATTCCTGAAGTATTTATCGTGGCTTACTTCGGGTCGATAGAGTTCACATTTATCATACTGTTCGCGATAAGGATCAATTATTTATTAATTACACAACACAGGAATTTAAAAAGAGAATATGGTTTTTATTGGCTAGTCTGTCTGTAATCCTGTGGTGAGATTGTGTAAGAATCGAAGAAACATGCTACCATCTGAGCGCGTCAGGATACCGTTAGTGTTGTTTGTCGGGGCCGAGATGTACTTGAATTGACAGTGAAACCGATGTTATTGGTATTTTCCGTAATAATAGAATGAATAATAGGGTAGATCGATTTGTAGAATCACTAACATTCCAAACCCGCAAAGACTTCAGTTTCTTCCGTGATTTTGGTACAAGCAACTGCCGAAATATCGGGAAACATTCAAACTCACAAATCATGGTAAATATCCATTATTGACATTATATTTATCGATTGAGATAATAATATTTGGAACTTCGTTTCACATCTAGCGCTAATTTCTGGAAACAGATCATACCCCAGATCAGATCTCACCCGTAATCACCCGGATTGTCGTGTTTTTGCAACTGTTCCGAAATGATAAGTCAATGCATCAAACAAGTTCCAATTACCTGTCCTTCCTACCGTTACCACCTGTGAACTTTCCACCGTACACCATTCAACTCTGCCTTCCCATGCTCTGCTTCTCGTGCTATTGTTTGCTAATGTCAGCAACCTGACCTTTGACGCGTGACAGATCAGATGCTAAGGAAAGTCGGAGTTTTGCATCTTAACTTATATCTAGATCTTCGTTTGAAAACGTGCAATACTTTGTATGTAAGAGGTAAGGTCTTCATCAGATAAAACGCTCTTGGCGTAGCATGCTTGTTCGTTCTAGATCAGCTAAGTTTAGCATCGTTCAGCATGGTCGAAACCTGGATGGGTGAATCAGTGGCATTTAGTCTCGGCAGTAATAGCCATTAGCCGCATAGCCTGAGGTCTAAGGGATTTATAAACCAGGGTTTGCCACTGCGAACCTGCATAAATACATGATGCAAATATGAGGCTTTATTCTTAGCTATAATGTAATTCTAGGATGTGAGCCAACTTCCTGATAGTGTCCAACGAAATCAAAAACCTATTATGACAGATGCTATTGCAACTTTTGTGAAAGACTTGATCTTGTTCATTAAGAAATCGAATGGATTTTGTGTAACAATTTCAGCATCTGCATCTACACACGACCTGTTTTGTTCGATTTATTGAAGTAGTGAGTCGTGATTAATGAATTAGTCATTTAACGACTTCAAAATACTCTCAAATGTATGGCTATTATGATACAGAGATAGAAACAGAGTTACAATTATTAATTTTAATAAGGTAAGCTTACCATTTATCGAATTAAATATTTATGACGGGCTGTCATAAAAAATGTCGACACTCTGGAACAGACAGCGGCAGTCCCTTAACGAAGTCGATAGTCCCACTTACGTGCATCCGGTGTCCTAACGCTGGCGTAGATGGGAATAGGTTATTAAATTATAATATCGTTCTGGTAAGAGGTCTTGAAGAACGTTGTGGCTCTTGATACTCTCATCAACAAAATCCTGTCGAAACTTACCTATTGTCTAGAAAGTGGCCATTGGTGTATTGGCTGATTGCAACGCTATAAAAACAGGTTTGATGGTGACCTTATTCATTTGCTTGAACCAAACATCCCCTAACCTGCTTGATGTGGATAAAGCCGAAAAATGTTACCTCACGTTACCCTTTTATAGACCACGTATAATGTCTCGTGTAAAAGCATAAACTATACGTTATTAGTTGAACTTTTAGAGGGTTTCCTAATCGGGCCATGAAATATGAGTCAGAGTCAGAAAAGTCCCCTATTCTAACTCGTCTACCATTAACATATTGTCTTTTTACGACCTTTCAACTTTATTACAACTTTGAAGTGTCTTTATAAATTTTATGCGACCTTTGAGTAGCCAGGAATAATCCAGAGGAACAGCTCATGATCTTAACTCAACTTTAGAGCGCTTTTATGTCGTAGCTTAAGTTAAATGGCCTTGAAGCACAATAGAAAATAGCCTCTTAAGTACCTATTTACTATGCATCATGTTGTGCTTCAATTCACATCACTCAAGGGCCGAAATATCCCCAAACTTTTGTCTCAGACACCTACCGCCCTTCCAGGAAGACCAAACGGTTTATTTTGACTCTAGGACGTGGTTGAAAGACTTACCAGAGGTGGCATAAACAAGCTGTCTTGGTCTCTTGCTAATAAATTAAAATGTAAATATTGAACTCTATCTCAAGTTTGTGGTGCGTACTCTGGATAACCTAATGATCTGATCCAATAATGTTGTGGATGTGCACTGCGCACTTACTGCTGTAGTTTCGCAACTCGGCACGCCTACTGCAAGTATAGAGGTCAACATTCCTACGAAAACACCTAGATATGTTTGCGCTTGCGTGTAAGAAAGTGACACATGCAACGTCCATCTGCGCTTTTTCTAGCACTTTTAATTGGTAAACAGCACGCGATTGTGAAGAAATTAAAATCAATGACGTTGAGATAAGCAAGACATGTCGGCGAATTAAGAGTTTCCCTCTTTTTGCCATGAAGTAAAAGTATACGTACTAGTTTTCATTCGTTATTTTCTAAGCTTTCTCGTCTGGATTCGTCTGATTGTTATGAATACTTTGGACATGACCTGGACTGGTTCCAGGAGTGTCTTATAATAACGTCTTTAGTGTCACAAGAGGCTAATAAATACTGTGGAATGCTTAGGTTCGTTTTATATACTGGTTTATTAATAGCGTCAGGTAGTTGACGACCACTGCTGGACAGAGGCCTTCCCCGTAGATGGCGGGTTGACGGCTCAAGACCGTTCGCCCTGTCTCGAGATGACTCCTTAAACATTCCGCCCCCCTTGTAAGTCATCGGTCCTTTGACTGGGACGTCATGAAATACTGAAACTGCGTCTTTCGGTTTATGGTCGCAATTGCAATTCAAAAACTTTTTCTAACTAGTATTGATTCTCGCGGCACAAACATAATCATGAGTTGAACTCTCAAAATATATGATCGTTAAACGCCTTTGACAATAACACATACCATCGTCGTCGGCACATACGTACCTACTACCTAAAAGAAGTTATTTCTGCAATATAAGAGGTTACCTACTCAAGTCATAAAATAATCCACGTACGGAATACCGTACTACCAATAAGCTTGCTCACCCGGCAAAACTATAGTCTGACTACGAAATATCAAAAATTCGTTTTCAGTTCACTATCATAAACATAAGTCTCACTTTTTCAAAATGCTCTTTCTATCCATATTTGACTGCAGACGAATTGCTCACACCAGCCTCAAGTGACCTCAATACAAATCCGTTGATCTCAGTCAGTACCTTTCACATGACAATGATTTAAAGTATACGATGCCCAAAGTGGGTTCCGATCGGCTCGGGTCATTGGTCCCCTAATCGCGTGGTTAATGTTTCATCGTGTTCTTTGGCATTCGGAGGTCCTTCACCTTGTAACATCGTAATACTCATATTGAATACTAAATCATAAGCTTAATTAATCAGTCTACATGTTGAGCGTCGAAAAAACTTAGAAAGTACTATAAATACTTCGCCAAAACTACCAACTGTTAGGGACAGGCAGTAAGCTTAGCGTTTCGGGTCTTCCTCCATGGGCTAGGTACGATACATGGTGAAGACTTGGATAATACAGGAGAGACGCGTCGCCTAGTCTCGTGTCTGGCTAGATGGTTTGCTACTAAAGGTAGGAAAGCTAGGGCGCCTTAGTCTTTCTAGCGAAAAACGCGAAAACTGACTCAAATTCGGTCTCTTCACTTTCCCTACACTCCAGGCGATTTGCGATAGCACCAAGCTGAAACGCGATCTAGCCACCTGCAGTCCTGCGGCTCAATGGGTCAGGTTATCTTTGGTTCTCGATCGATGACTAGGAATCGGAAGACGCATAGATGGACCTATAATATGATGATGATTGTAATAGCAGTGTCTATTAGACTCTAATTGCCGCCTGCACTTAGCTTAGGCAATGCCTAAGCATAGTCTCAATGACAGATTAGGAGATACCTGCCTTTGCCAGACGTTTATACTGTGCATAAGTACATTCATATGTACATAGTCTTTTGTCTTTAAGTAACATACTTATTGAAAAATCATCTTGTAAGGTAAAAAATCTTACTATTTCTTACATTATTTTATAACCAGTCATATTCTAAATAACCACACCTCCATAAGTTTATGACACTATCATGAAACTGACATTGGCAGAATTGTGACAAATACCTAGTGACAAAAGCCATAATCAAGAAGTGAAGTGAAGGTTGTTTGTTTGTTATGGTTTAAGCGATATTTGGCTTTTTCCATCTTGAGATGTCGGGTTGGATTTTTTATATAGTAACAATTACCACAGGCTTCCACTTCGTAACCGAATCTGAACATGAATTCTCTGAAACATTTCCTGTACTATTTCATCGTCCAACCGTTGGGAGCTTAAGGCGGCCGCACCAGCCAGTAAGCTTCGCGTCTCGCGTCTTCCTAATCAGTTCGTCACAGGTAAAATAATAAACTACACGGTAAATAATACTGCGTCACACAGTACATACTCGTACATGTGTGACGCAAAACAAAATGGTTATTATTTGGTGGTTTCCCCCATGTCTACATTATCTTGTTTCCTCCCTCTTTGTTTTTAAATTCTAAGAGTTATTATTTGGAGTTTTCCGCATTGTTTATCTTCTACTTCCTCTTTCTTAGTTTTAAATTCTATGCTATTGCATGAACGATGCACTTGACCACTGATCGTATCATCTGGTGTAAAGTATCACCGCGTATATACGTGATCACATTACAAATGGTGTTGATAGTCTCCGACGTTAAGCTTATTATGGTGGTATTAGTCCGCTTAGGATATCGGGAAATCGCGCGTTGGTTGCTAATTAATTGGAACTTCGAGGGCTGTGGAATTTATGACTCTTTAAAATAGAAGGTTCTTGAAATATAACTGATGATTCTTTGAAGACTTCTGTGGCGCAGTGGCCGAAAGTTCGCCTGAGACGCGGTTGCGGGTTCGAAGGCGGCTGCGGGACAATTTTTTGTATGATCTGCAAATATTTGATCGGGTGTTTTATATGCGTATTAAAAAAAAGTATCAAAGTAGTATAACTACATGATGTAGTTCCTATAATACAAGCTCTGCTTAGTTTAGGGCTAGATGATGATGTGAAAAATGTCCAGCATTATTTATTTATTTAAGTGTGTTAGGTTCTGAAATAAAACTGATGCTTCAGCGCAAATCTGCAAGAGACACAAAAGATTTGATATTGTGTCTGGAATTTAAGCTATCCTAAGGTCAATCGAATAGATTACTTCCTCGTAGTAAAATCAGTCAGCTCATTGTAAAAAAGGCATTGGATAATGTTGAAGGAACTCAAGTCTTTCAGGACTTTCTGAGAGTTCAGTCTCAAACATTTCGAAATAATAGCCATCGTTAAGCTTGAAATGGATTAAAATAGTTTATATGCAATAAATATGGTTACAAATATCTTACTGTAAGTAGTAATAGTAATATAATAATATAACACATTTCACCAAACACATTGGCATGCAAGCTTGGGAATAGAAGTAAAATAAATGTTATTTATTCCGTATCCGGTGGAAGAGCAAACATACGGCCAGACTGTTTGCCGCCTCCGCAAAGTCCCGGCTCTGATAAAAGTTCGAAAAAAAAAGTCAAAGTAAACTTTGAAATCACTGTCGGCATATGTATTGTGCGTTCTATTTGTTTTTTTTTATACACAGAATCTTTACCTTTAGATAAAAGAACTGAGGTTGAATGAATGAGAAACGCAGATTCTAAACAGTGAGTCCTAGATAATTGTTTGTAGGTTAATGAGATTCTCCGAAATTTCTTCCTAGAGGGTAGATGAACAGACGCATACATAATCCTGACCCCACACTAGGATTCCCTGTCGTGGATATCAGGAATTACAAGTGGTATCATCCGAATATACCTAAATTCTTAGAATAACTTACATAAATACAGATAATTACATACATACATATAGTCACACCTGGTTCCCGGAAGTGTAGGTAGAGACCAAGGATTTCCACTTGCTACGATCCTGGCATACTTCTTTCGCTTCGTTCATCCTCATTAAATTCTTCATACACGCCCGGCGATTAAGTGTACTTCTGACCTGGCCATTCTAGAGAATGGCCAGGTCAGAAGTACACTTTACGCGAGTACGTTCGCTGAGGCCTTCCTCTTCCAACTATCCTATTCACGCTCGCCTTGTATAAGTATACTTGTTTTATTAATATTTTTTCATCCATCCTTTCTATATGCCCAAACCATCTCAACATACCTTTCTCAACTCTCGTTACTATATCTTCATTCACTCCACACTGCTCTCTTAACACGCTGTTCCTCACTATATCGCTTACACCACACATACTTCTCAAAGCTCTCATCTCCACTGCATTTACTCGACTTTGATGTTTACACTTTGATGCGTCATTATAACTTAACATATAAATAAATATTACTATGTACAGGAAAAATCTCACTTCAACAGCTCATATCGTTTTGTTTGTATTTCTTAGTTTAGTAACTTCATCCAAGTCGATTTGCTGATGAGTTGATAAGTGTG
The DNA here is from genome assembly GCA_961405105.1 of Perizoma affinitatum. Taxonomy (NCBI): domain Eukaryota; kingdom Metazoa; phylum Arthropoda; class Insecta; order Lepidoptera; family Geometridae; genus Perizoma; species Perizoma affinitatum. The sequence goes on from OY560184.1 coordinate 3,388,875, forward strand.
TGAACACTTCCTGTTTACGTGACTATGGCGAAAATCACGAGGTCAGAATCAGTCATTTACGACAGCATTTTCTTTGACCCCACTGCTTTAGCTTAACATTGAATGTGACTTGGTACTTCCGAAGTTCCAAATAACACTTCCAACCGTTTTAAAAACATTGACCATGATAAAATTAATGTTCTAAACATTGAGACACAAAGGATGTTATGTAAAAGCTGTATGAATCAGTTCTGACTCACTGGCTCGCTGGCTTGCTGTTGTCATGTCATGCCCTTACCTACTCGTGATTTATGGAGGACCCTAAGTCCTTGTACAGCTAGGAAGGTATGCCATCAACGTATACTTGACGTTATGGTGGACAAAAGTACTTTCCATTAAAATACGCTCACGAACTTATTTTAATGATGGAATGGACATCCTCAGATCTTTACCTACTCAATCAAAGTATATAGTAAAGTCAGAGGCACGGCTAAATAATTATATTATATATGTCCACGTTTCGCTAGTTATTAGTTTAGTTTTTTTAGTATTAGTTGAATTATTTCGTTATCTAGACTGACCTTGATTTGACAAAGTCTCTATACAGCTGCAACTTTCGAACTATCCTTGTTACTTTGTAATTTTATATTGTTTATACTCTTTTGAATTGACGTGACTAAGTGTTCTTTGTGATCACAATGTATGAATTCATATTTGAATATTTCCCTTGGATCGCCACCGCGTCAGTTTGACCCTTACCGAGGGCACATGCCTTCGAATATTTTATTCTAGTGCATTTTGGTTCCCTCTCGATGTTTTCTTCACCGTTTTAAGCGCACATAATATTTCAATATTGGTAAAAAATTTAACGAACAGCCCTCCAAAGGCCGTATTAATTCTCTCATGGTGTTTTGCTCGTGAGACGAAAAATAATTCATTTCATAAATGTTTTTCATTTCATGAGTCATGCGTTATTCACCGTTCATCATTGGACGTCTGTTATTTCCAGTGTTTTTCATAGTGTTCAATAAATTATTATTCTGTGTTGGACTTACTGAACTTACTGAATAAAGCAGAAATCTTACCAAGACATCGCATACGATGTTCGCCGATCGATTTCCGCAATGTGTTGTGTGTAGAGATGTCTGGATTCTATATTTTTTGTAGTCTATCTAAGAATTCAGCGTCCTGACATGTTTCATACTTATACATGAATATATTTTTTGAAAAATATTACGATACAATTGTAAACCCGTCGTTTCTTAAAATACAAAAGATCTTAATCATGCCCCTGTTCAAAAATAATATGCATCCAAAATTCCATATACTTGCAGGCTTATTTTTTAATAATTGTAATTATAAATCTACGTTTTGACACAGAGACGGATCTCTAGGCATACGTAAATGTAGGTATATACATTTACGTATGCCTAATACAAAATTTCCCTACATACAAGTTTCAAGCACGACTGATACTTGTTGACTCACAAACCATCTGTTCAAACGCAACTTCACCAGCACGTCAGAACAGTATCTAACAAACTCTTCAAAGGATTATAATGAAGATACCATATCACTGTTAGATAATGAACTAGATGAGAATATATTACCAAACTTTTCGATCGCTTTAAATTCTAGCATGTAACACTAGTAAATTGTGCCCATAATATAACGTGTCCTATTCAATACAATACTTTTGTTTTTAGTATTTTATAGAAATAAAGAAAATACAATTATTTTGAGGTACTGCGCAGAATACCTTGAATTTACCACCCTAATAGAAGCATATTTTGTAGCTCATTTGTGTATTATAAATTTATTATTTATTCCAAAGTTCATGGGAATCGGTTCAGTCATTACAAAATTATTTCTACAAACATCCATAGCACATCCCAACATTTATTCATACTCTCTTATTCATTTTTTTTACTAGATATGCCAAGTCAGGTCTTGGCGCCCGATCCACAGCGATTTCGCATCGCTCGTTACTTCATTTGCTCGACTCCTAAGGGTCGTAGCGTAAATAGCCTTCCACAAGTGGGCTATCAAATGCATAAAAAAAACCGACTGGTAGTTCCAGAGATTAGCGCAATAAAAACAAACTCTTCAGCTTTACTATTATTATTAAGATAGATACAAAATGTGTTATTCTGATGTATAAGCTATATTATTGTAAAGTTTCATTAAAATCCGTTCAGTACTTTTTGCGTGAAAGATTAACAAACATCCATCCTCTCAAACTTTCGCGTTTATAATAGTAGTAGAATTTGTATGTGTAGAACTAGTAGCAAAGTTAATCACTACAACAGATAGAAACATATTTTTTTACAAAAAATGCGATAAGATAAGATTCGGTGTTATTTGTATTTAAAAACATTTACCAAACATTAATAAAAAAATCATGTTGCATGTTATGAAAAGCCAAATCTAGCCGACCAAGCCATTTTATTGATCACGTAAAATGTATATTATTCAAATCATATAAACTATGATAGCATACAATTTATCAGCGTATCTCAGATTCTAGACTCGAATGCGTCAATGATAAATGATAAGAATTACATTTGATACCATTCGTTTATGTATAAGTTGTGTAATAAATGTGCTGTGACCGCGTTTGTATATGCAATTTCAATGCATATAACGGTTATTTCGATTTCATCATTTTAAAACTGAATATTTGTATATTAGGTCACTTTTTTGAATATTTGGTTTACTCGTGCATTTATGGTTAATTCTATTTCCCGTTTTTTCATCATATGGCTGTTGAAAAAAGCAAACTGAATTCTATAACCACACTAGTTACGTGTCGTTATAGAACTGTTCTAACAAACGAAATTCTATAACCACACTAGTTTAGTGTGGTTATAGAATTCAGTTAGTCGATATCTTCCAAGGCATAGTTTATGGGGACATCTATTTCAATTAATGTCAGTTATCACCAAATTACTTGCTTAATTATAATTACCACATTTTGTTAGTTTCTCGATAGTGTTATCGTAGTTTTGCTATGGAAATATTATCGCTAGTAGTTTCCATTCTAATCATAATTTTAAAATAAGTTATTATTATTTTATTAGTCACCGCCTCGTTTACAGTTATAAGTTTTAAAACATATTATGTAAAATTTAAGCGGTACTGCCATAATAATATTTTTTGTACTTACATGTATTTTGTCACTAAAGGTTTGAAAAATTTGGTTTAAATACAATTGTAGGTTTTTACGTGTTCCACGTTTTTGAGATTAGATTTCTCCAGTCGGATGTAAGATGGCCGCAGTCCATTCTCCCAGGTAGCGCGGTCGCAGTATTGCCAACGAAAAAATATCTTTAGAATGAGTTGGCGTAGACAATTGTGTCTTCAGAAACAAATCAGGCCGAGCGGTCGGCGAGTGCCAGAATTGAACTGGAAATCCCATGATAATCATTTTTAGTTCTATACTCAGTACTCATCAGTGAGGATACCAAGAAGGTGTAGTCAGAGGCAAGTACAAACATTACTTGACACATGCCCATCGTCGTTTATTGGAACCGCCCGCGCCAATTTGCGCGGTGTCGATCAGTCGCATCAATAGGGAGGGGTCCACAACTGACACGAACTTTGACAACCTTTTACAAGCAAGTTGATAGCTACCGTCATCGCGCCTTTTAGTTCTGGGGCATGCCTCCCAATTTTTGTACACGCATGAAAAAAGGGTAAACAAGGTAGAATAGATCCAAACTTGTATCCATTACGTTCGACCTTGCCCCCAAATTACGTCGCAAACGGACCGTGTCCTCATTAAAATTCAGATGTATCAATTACGTTTATAACTGTTACGAAACAACTATTAAAGAATACACTTCCAGTAAAACTAGTTACAGGAATGTTTCAAGTAGAGCTCGTCCAGGGAAGTACAGCCACCATACCTACCTCTGCAGTCCTACAGTAATGCTCGCATTGCTGTCTTCCGGTTTTGAAGGGCAGGATGCCGGTGAAATTACATATGACTTTTTACCATTATGTCTCTGGGTCGGATACGCGTGAGTAATAAATTCTGGTGTCGCAAGCGTCCATAGGTTACGGTAATCGCTTACCAAGAAGAGGGTCATAATTATGCTTGTTTGCAATTCTAGTTGCATAAAAAATGTTTCGTAGACCTGCAAAAGACTGCTAATTTTATTCCGTTCGGAAAATGTTATGTTAGACAAAATTATCTACTAGACCGAGGAGGTCCAATAATTTCAAATAATATTATTATTATTTATTTTTTTGGAATAGGAAACGACTCAGCCTGCCAGGCTTGAAAATGTCCTCCAAACTTGAAAAGAGTACACTTCTAGACCATTGGCATTTTTAAGTTTTGGATAAGGTTTGAAAAATTACTAACCTTATCCAGTTAAGTCGTAGTTATAAATTAATCAACTTAAATTAAACGGAAATCGTCATTATATCTCACATGACTAACACAAGTGTTGTGCCGATTGATTGGATGTTAGATAAACATGATTATTGTCTGACAATGTTATATGGCGTGGCCACATTCAGTTATGTTATGAAAATTATTTTAAAACTTTTCATAATAAGGGTTCAATTTTTTTACCAAATGTACTTTAAGCGTTCAAAATCAGTTGTATGTATCAGTTCGAATAGTCTCATCTCTGGTAATGTAGCTTTGAGATAATTTGAAGAGTACCTGACGACAGAATAATCATCAATTCTAACGATTTTCAGAAGAATCACTCCACGCTATTTTAATTCTTAGTTGCCGCGCGTATTAAGTTTTTATTCATAAAATGATCATAGTTCTGAAATGTAAAAAAAAATATTGCCATTTTGTTTGGTCCCATTGTGTTCATTTTATTCATTACGTTATCATTTGCGGTTAAATCACAACTCGTACAGTAGGCACAACTTAATAATTCGATTGACAATTGTTTTTTCGATTTCAATTCGATTGTTTTTTGAGATAACCTACAATATGGAAAAAATGTTTTCGACACCAACGTCATGTTAAGATTTAAATAGATTTAAATAATCAAGTTAAGATTTTTTTTTTAATAATATATATATATTTTATAATATAATCAAACAAAAAAAAGAAACACGATTAGAAATAAAAATTTCCATACTAACGTTAGAATTAAATATAATAAAAAAAATGCGTGCTCCTTGTTTAACTACGCTCACTCGCGAAGAATCAGCTTTTATTCACATGTTCCGCCTTGGTTTTTAATTTAAATTAAAATTATAGTGTACAATCCGAAATTAACCTTACGATTGTATTGAATAAAATACTATTAGGTTTTATCTGTTTCAATCCAGCTCCTGAAAACGAGAGCAAAGAATAATTTATTGTTTTGTTTGTTTTAGATCGACACTAGCGGAAATGGATTCATAGACCTGAAGGAGCTAAAAGAAGCATTGGACAGCGTTGGATACAAAATTCCTCAATGGAAGGTAAGCATTGTCATAGATTTTCCGGAGGGTTCGGTAGAGACCACCATTGTGCAGCATGATGACCAGAATATGTTTGGGGTCAGCCACTTAGTTACACTGTTCAATTACTATCAAAATGTTCAGAAATTTATGAAATCAAATTTATTGCATAATATTAAGATAATTGGACCAGCACCTCTCGCTTAAAGTCTAGCATGCAGATTTTTAAATAGTGGTCAATTACATTTGAATACAAAATCCAGCAAATGAATATAATTTAATAAAATATTAATAATTTCATAATATTAGGTTGGGGAAAAAGTCTTTTCGCATTATTGTATGTATGAACTTGTAATAAAATATCTTTGGCTATACTATTTGTATCTAGCTGGTTTTGGTATCATTAAAAGTTTAAATTTTAAAGAAGATAATTCCAAATTCAAATTAGGAAAATGTGTGATTTTTATTTGTTTTTCGTACTGTTAAGATGAGTGAATCTAATGAAGAAATTCGATACATTTTAAAATTTTACTACAAAAAAGGTAAAAATGCAACGCAAGCCGCGAAAAAAATTTGCGATGTTTATGGACCTAGTGCAGTGTCTGTGAGAGTAGCACAAATTTGGTTTAAGCGTTTTCAATCCGGAAATTTTGATGTCAAAGATGCACGTCGCTCTGGTCGCCCTATTACGGATAAAATGGATGCCATTTTTGAAAAAGTGGAGCAAGATCGGCATATCAGTAGTTACGACGTAGCTGAAGAACTGGGAATTGACCACAAAACAGTTTTAGCGCATTTGAAAAAAACTGGGTACACAAAAAAGCTCGATATTTGGGTACCTCACGAGCTCACTGAAAGAAACCTAATGAACCGTGTTCTCATTTGTGATTCTTTATTACGACGTAATGAAACCAAACCATTTTTGAAGAAATTTTTGACCATTTTTGACCTCACACATCTTTAGCCACTCAGCAAAAATTAAGAGAGTTTGGCTGGGATGTGTTAATGCATCCGCCGTATAGTCCTGACCTTGCACCTTCAGATTTCCACCTGTTTCGGTCTCTTCAGAATTCTTTAGGCAGTGTCAGGTTAACATCACGAGAGGACTGCCAAAACCACTTGTCGCGGTATTTTGAACAGAAGCCCCAAAGTTTTTATAGCAATGGGATCATGTCCCTGCCTACAAAATGGCAAAAAGTTATCGAACAAAATGGTACCTACATACTTTAGTTAAATGTAAATAAACTATATTAAAAAATGTTTTGAATTTTCTTAAAAAATGCGAAGAAACTTTTTCCCCAACCTATTATATTACATGGTATGTCCACTCATTTAAAGTTATAAAAACAACCTTTAACTAGCCAGTCATATAATATACTTGACCATTTTAAACATTTAGTAAGTCATTTGTGAAGCTCATCTATATTATTGCAATCACACTATCTATACATTGGTCTATCTATACAAAAATACCCGTCGGACAGTCGACACGTAAACAATGTACACGTTTTGTCTGTGATTATTTTATAATTTTACTTATTTAAAGTACAGTTTTCTGAAAGTATCGTATACGTGTGTGAAGCCTTAATAAACGGCTTTTCTTGAGTGTAACTTCTGCAACAATTCATCCAAGGACGACTGAGTAAGAAACAAAAACATTTTTCAAAATCATTGTGATCGGCTCGGACACTGACCTACGACAACTCGCACTTCGCTCGCTGTGACGTATTTGCTGCTTTCGATCGCGGGCACCGGTGCAACTGCACTCTAGCGCCTGCTCAGATAGTGCACCTCTACTCTGCAAGCAAGACTGGTTCTTGCTCATAGATTACAGTAGGAGCTGCATTATTTTATTGCCATCGTAGTTTTTGCAGGACAGTGATATTTTGTTTTTTTAGACAAAATTATTATCTCGTCAATAACAGTACATTATACCTACACTAAAACAAATAACTATGGAGAAGGTGGTCTGCCGCGGTTGTAAAGCAAATATTACAGATAAAAGGGCCATGAAATGTATGGAATGTAGCCAAAAATATGATCTACCATGCGCAAATCTGTCGCCTAAGCGCTACAGAGCGATGAACGATGAAACAAAGCGCAAGTGGAAATGTAGTGAATGTAAGAGTAAGCTACCTAAAACAGATAATTCTAATACACCCGTGCGCCCCGGCGTCTCAACTTTATTGGAATCCATTGCGCTTGATAATCCAGAAGAGGAATTGTTGTCGAGTAGTAACGTGACCGTGCGGATGAAACCAAACAACTACATAACAGAAGAGAGAATGAGGGAGATGCTTAAAGCCGAAAGGAAGGAGATGAAGGACCTCGTAGAGTCGTGCGTTAAACGTAGTATCAGCGAACTCTCTGACCAGCTTAACACCATAAAGGGCCAGTGCAGCGGCTACCAGGAATCGCTCTCTTTTGTGAGTAAACAATATGATGAGCTACGCAAGGAGCTTTTGGACCTGAAGAAACTTATCTCCACTAATACGTCCGAGATGAAAGCCATAAAGGAGGAAAACAAGTCCCTTAGGGAGGCTTTAAGCTCGCAGTCGGCACGTATAAAATCGCTAGAAGACGAGTACCTGAAGCAGCAACAGTGGTCCAGGATGCAGAATTTAGAGGTTATAGGGATACCTGAAAATAAGGAGGAAGAGACTGCGAACGTTGTCCTGAAACTTGCTCAGTACATCGGTGTCCCTATTAAATCATCTGATATTGAGTTCGCGCACCGAGTACAACCTCGCCGTGCCAGCACTGCAGCCCGTACCTCACGTCCCATCATCGTGCGCTTCAGGGAACGTATCCATAAAGATCGCGTCATAGCTTCCGCACGTAAACACCGAAACCTCGAAACAAAGGATTTGGGACTGGGGGGCGAGGCCCACCGTATTTTCGTAAACGAGCATCTTACGAAGGAAAATAAGATGCTTCTTAATTCGTGCAAGCAAAGGGCGAAGGAAGCATTTTATAAATACGTTTGGACAAAAAACTGCCGAATTTATGCAAGAAGGAACGAGACCTCGCCTCCTATTCTTATTTCCTCGGAGGCCGATTTAGCCAAAATTGTTTAAAAAACTTTATGACTCTACTTGTAGTTTGTTTAAGTTTACATTACATACAATGTTTTGCCGTAATATCACAAAACTCGCACGGCAACAACATAGTAAACGACTATGTAAATAATGTTTTCATTACTTTTTTAGGCTTTCTATTGTTATTTTTGCTTAGTTGCTATTTTTCTACTGAACATGCAAGTATATATCCCGCGAAAACTATATTTACTGTCCTCCTGCATTTATATCATATCTTCGCAATAATGTGTCATTTTATTATTGTAGTTATAAGTACTTACTCCTTAGCTGAACTTAATATTATAGTTAGTCCTTACTCCTTAGCAGAAAACTATTATGTGTTTAATCTTGTGTTAACAACAATGAGTTTTATAAGCCACGCCCAGCAGTATAATTACTCTCTTAAAATTTATAATGGATAACAATGATAAGAAACTTAGGCTTTTATATCAAAACGTAAGAGGTCTGCGGACTAAGCTTGATAAATTCTACAATAACATTTTATTATGCGATTTTGATATTATTATGATCACTGAGTCCTGGCTCCACGATGGAATCTTTGACGCTGAATTATGCAATAATATGTATTCTATATTTCGCAATGATCGTGGCTCCCTAGGAGGAGGTGTTATGCTATTATGTCGTCCTAATTTAAATGCGCGCATACGACCAGAGTGGGTAAGAGAAGATCTTGAATGCATCTGGATCACAATACCTGCTAAAAGTTTAGGCACAAGTCAGGACGTTCATATCGCAGTTGCATACATACCTCCTAACGCGCGACTACCCACTAGATTAAGTTCTCTTATCGATATTGTGTCTGAAGTTCGCGATAGACATCCAGATGACTATCTCATTGTTGCGGGTGATTTTAATTTGCCATGCATTGATTGGTCTTCGGAGGAACCTAAAATTCTTAAGAAAGGTGCTGTAGAGATGCAAATTGCGGCATCTGAGCTATTATCATACTTTAGTTACATAGGTATTTCCCAATATAATACACTAAAAAATGTGAGTGACAATACCCTTGATCTGGTATTCTCTGCTTTTCCCATTAAAATTCAAAATTCTAGCTTTAATCTTGTGCCTCCAGATACTGCACACCCAGTCCTTGAAATATCAGCTACGGATATACTAGTCCCGCCGCTGAAGTCTAAGTCCAGAATTAAACATCAGTTTAAGCGTGCAGACTACGTGAATTTGAATAAGTCGATTCTTGAACTCGACTGGTCATTTATTACTCAGCTGGGAGACTTGGAAGAAGTTATGGATACCTTTTATTCTAGACTTTATGAGCTGATTAATCGACTTGTCCCTCAAGTGCGTAGTGGCGGTAGTTATTCGTATCCTGTGTGGTATAGTAAAGCACTTATTAATGTGATCAAAGAAAAACATAGAGCACATAGCAATTGGAAGAAATTTGGGAATCCTATAGATTATAATGACTTTTCTGAGTTACGTAAAAGACATAAAACACTACAAGAACAATCTTATAGATCCTACATACAATTTTCCCAGGAGAAAATCAAAACAAACCCCAAAGTCTTTTGGAGCTATGTTAAATCGAAACGTAAAAATACTACGGATTACCCTCAACAGATGACCTATGGTGACTCACATTTTAATAACCCTACTGATATTTGTTCGGCCTTCAATTATTTTTTCAAGCAAAATTTTAGTGTACCTACTACTAGACAATTTTCTTCTGATCCTGAGGATAGTAATAGCTTAAATTCAATACACAACATCCAAACAACTCCAGATGAAGTAAATAAACTAATAGATAAATTAGATGTTAACAAAGGACCAGGCACAGATAATTTACCTCCGATATTTTTTGTCAATTGTGCTAAATCAATATCTGTCCCAATTGCACTACTGTTTAATAGGTGTTTTAATGACGGTTACTTCCCCATGGCTTGGAAAAGAGCCAACGTGGTACCTGTGTACAAAAAAGGCTTAAAAACATGCATAGTAAATTATCGCCCTATATCAATCCTCAATGTTCTCAGTAAACTGGTAGAGAGAATTGTTCATGTTAACATCTATCCTATTGTTTCGTCCGCGATCCCAACAGAACAACATGGCTTTATTAAAGGACGCTCGACGGCAAGCAATTTAGGCGTGTTTGTTGATTATGTGGCCACTAACATGGATGGGGGTTCTCAAGTTGATGTGGTCTACACTGATTTTGAAAAAGCATTCGATCGTGTAGACCACCTCATACTTTTGCGTAAGTTACAGGAATTAGGTATTCAGGGTAACCTACTTAGATGGCTTGAATCTTATCTGAGGAACCGATCGCAAGCTGTCGTTGTAGGGGGTTTCCGGTCTAATTTTGTAGATATTACCTCGGGGGTCCCCCAGGGATCAATTCTTGGCCCGCTCTTATATGCCTGCTATTTATATGATGTCCAAAAATGTTTTCACTTTGCCAGGTTCTTGATGTACGCTGATGATACCAAGATTTTCATGCAAATAAAAGATAATGCAGACAATATAAAGCTTCAAGGTGATCTCGATAGGCTCGGGGAGTATTATGCGCTTAATCGCATTGATGTCAACATAAATAAGTGTCACGTTGTTTCATTTACACGTAAGAAGAATGCTTATAAATTTAATTATCAGTTGGGTCAGAGAAACATAGCTGAAGCTGAACTGGTTCGTGACTTAGGTATTCTATTGGATAGCAAGTTGTCATTCTCTGAACATGTAGAATCTATTGTTAAGAAATCTTTTAAAAGTTTGGGTTTTATAACACGAGTCTGTAAACCTTTTTCTGATATTGGCTGTATAAAATTACTATACTACTCCTATGTTCGAAGTATCGTTGAATACTGTAGTTGTATCTGGAATCCTCACTACTTAACCTATATTAACGAACTAGAAAGAATTCAACATAAATTTATAAAACATATTAATTATAGAAAACAGTATTACCCCGTAAACTATAAAGACTCATGCGACTTTCATTCCCTTACAAGCCTTCAAGACCGACGCACCTTAATGGACATGTCATTCCTACATGGTTTATGTAACGGGTACATAGATAGCCCTGAACTTACAGCTAGGATTCTCCGTATATGGGCCCCAAAACGACGCACAAGACACACCAATACAAAACTCTTCGCCACCACAAAGTCTTCGACTAACTATGCACATTTCTCTATTGTTAACAGGCTACAAAGACTCTATAATATGAAATTTCACACCACTGATATATTTCATGTCGGTAAGGTAGCATTTAAAAGAGATGTTTTAAAAGTTCTCCAGGATGTATAAATTTAAATAATATTTTAGGTATATAATTAAGTAAAATTCTAATAATTTCTTAAGTTGTATTTTGTTTGTTTGATTTTGTTTATGTTAGACTGTCTGTATTTTGTAAGTTTGTTTTTAATATAAAATGTAAATCTGTAATTGGCCGTAAGTTAGATTTTAAGGTTAGAACTATTTATAAATAAGGGCTGTTGATTTTGTTGAACAATAAAATAAAAATAAAATAAATTGGTCGATTGACTGTTTCAGCCTAAACTGAAGGCCCTAAAAAAACGAAACTTGTAATTTTTATCAAGTAATTGGAATTCCCTACAACTCTAGTCCCACTTTTATCGAATGGATTTACAAGTGTATTAGTGGAAGTCATAGCCACTAGCAACCTATCACAGCTGGGCATTATGTAGATATCTTCTCAAGACACTCACTAAGCCGAAGATGATCTCACCTTAAAGACGTTTTAATCTACGTAGGCTTCAACATTCGCCATTCAGCAAGTTATCAAAGTCGAATGTGCAAACATTTCTTTTAATCTTCAATGTATGAACGTTTTAATCTTCATTTTACAGTGTGAAAACATTCAATTTCAAACATGTTTTTTTTATTATAAGAGTTTAAAGTCCTCGAAGCTCCATGCCCTAAGTGTGTCAGATGGCGAACGACAGATTTTTAGGTAATATTAAGATTTGATGCAAAATTAATCACTAATCTGATTTCGTAATCAACACATGCATTTCTTAATCTGATAATGATACCTGTTTAGATCTTATATTAAAAAAAATATTTAATGTCATCTCGATTATTTTTTACTCGATTATTTAAAGTATAAAAGATTATAAAGATTTTCAAGCTTTAAGTTTCATCTTTACGTACTAACTAGACTCGTTTTCTATTCAATCACAGTTTTTTTTTGTAATACGAGTTAGACGGCAGATACGATTACCGATGTTTCCGAAACTGAAATAATCCAATACGAGTATTTTGCCCCAAAGTTTGTGTTAATTATCAATCCTATCTTATCCTACTACTATTATAAACGCGAAAGTTTGTGAGGATTTATGTTTGTTACTCTTTAACGCAAAAACTACTGAACGGATTTTGATGAAACAGTAATATAGCTTGTACATCAGAATAACACAGGCTTCTTTTTATCCGGGTACCACGCGGGCGAAGCCGTGGGCAGAAGCTTGTCATTAATAAGATTAAATCCAATATTGTGTGTGTGTACGTATTTAATAATCATTGTACATTTTTATACCATTTTATGCAATGTATGATATTGCATGTATTTTTTTGTATATATTATGTGTAATCATAATCAATGTAATTGGGGTCAACCAATATTTATTAGTATTAATTACTTAAAAATTAATATACTATATCATTTATCATTCACTATATTAAGATCAGTCTTGTACAAAATAACTTACGAACCGTGGTCTAATTTTTTTCAGGTCCGATGTATGATCGAAGAATATTACGACAACGGAGTCAAGAACGGCAAAGGAGTGAACGGCGGCGCCATGAATGGCAATGCACGAAAGAACGATATCAGCCTCAACGAGTTTGAGGAGCTGTGCGCAAACTTGAAAGCTCAACAGGTATGTATACAGGATGTAACAGAATGCCCCTATAAAGCCGAAAGGAGCGTGTTCCACACGGCATGGCGAACAACGTTTGTTTAACGACTTTTCAAAATTCGACAATGAAAAAGTTAGTGAGTGTGTCTAGAGGCCGTGTTGGCCTAGTACCCCGACTTCCGATCCAAAGGTCGTGGCTAAGAACGCGGTCGTGCACCATTGAATTTTACGCTCGAAAAATTGATGTGCGCATTAACATTTGTTCAAAACGGTGAAGGAAACATCGTGAGGAATCATCTTTATACGACTGAAATTGAAACCCTCTCTTAGTACATCTCTGTATACCCTCCGAACTTCAGGCCTCTAGGACTTACGTTTTATCCTGTGCCTTGATTGTCAGTCAATAAGTCACAAAATGTATTTGATTGACAGCACTAGCTAAATAAACGTATAATTTATCCATTATCATCACATATCAATTACAAAACAGTTAAAACAGTAGATAATTTATTAAACTGCAATGATATGGTTGAGGTCAGCTTGTTTGAACCCAATATAAAAGTGAAATGGCTTGCCTGTCCTTTATTTTTATTTACAGTGATGTGGGCGTAGTCAGAACTAGGGGCAAGTAAATCGAAACTTCACAGTCGTCAAGCCTATCTATTGAGTATCAGGACCTGTCATTAAATCCAGCGTAATCACGAAATACCTTCTTGGTATTTCGCATCCCGGTATTGCATTGTCCTAACAAAGTCTGAATGAGCGGTGTTCTTTCTATCTACCTATGGGTCCTGTAACTGTTATCAATATAAATCCAAAGAGGCCGATGATAGTTCAAACGCTTTACGTAGCAGCTATATTTTTGCCTCTAAAGGGGGGGTAAAGTGGTAGGTTGAAATGAAAAAAAAAATGCTGATTTTTTTCTACAAAAGTCGTTTAAACCCTCCCTTATGGTACAGCGCCATCTGTGGAACTTTAAAATGATACTTCCCACCTTTAAAAAGAAAACCTATCATTGTCAGCCTCATTTTCCCCTAGGAAGTCCTAGTCCCTGCCCTCAGTACGCCCGTGTTAGCGGCTATAGATTTAGCTTGTCTTCGTCAATAAAATAATAAATTATCATTATTGAGGTCGAATAGATGACGCCATTGCGTCGTGGAGAATACATAATGTTATTGTAGATATGCTCATTTACATTAAATATGATTCATACTCGCTCTTTGTTTAAATAATTTTTGAAAATGCATCCTTTTCTTGACACTATCAGAAATACTGATGGATAGATGTAGTGTGAAAAGTTAATCGTAATCATAACTAGATGTCGCTAGTACAAACATGAAAACCCTAGATTGCGCTTACATAAACGCATGGCTTTTGGCCAACTCATATTTTTTCGACCATATAAACAATTTTTATATCACAATAAACCAAAAGTTATTTTTAGAAATCAACTCATTCTAGAGCCGATGCTGGATAATTGATGAATAGTTAGTAGGAAGGAAGAAGTAAGGTCGTATGCAGTAGATAATCTACTGCGTACGAACTTACCATACATACATATCTTCTGTAGATGTATGTATTATTGACTAATAAGAGCGGTATAAGCAGTCTTGTTTAGGGATGCAAACATCGTTAATCGATAGATTGATGTATCGATGTTTAAAAAAACATGGATTTTATTTGTTACTTTTTAAAATATGATTAATCAGATAGACACGTTCACATACAAAACCATGCTTTAATATTTTAGGCATTCAAACTTTCATTGTTTAACTTATGAATTCAAATACAAGACTCCTGACCCAGCCGGCAGAAACTAGCTTATATTTTGTTCTACCTACCTAACATAAATTGATTGTATGTAACGGAGGATGGATGAATGTGAAATAGTTAAATAAAAGTTTAACTAAGTGAGATTGGCGGGATAAGAAGACGTAAAATCATAGATAGAAATATGATATGAATAATATGAAATCAAATACATTGATTTACTGTAATAAAAACGAACTACTATTTCGAGTTCCAGCCTACAACTAGAAATTGTTAGGTAAAATTTATAATTTAAGTAATTATTGTGGAATGATTATTTTATAAACAGAACTTTGAGATCGAGAAGTTCAAATGATTTCGTTCGGAAATTGAGCTTTTTTATCATCTGCCGATAAAATTCGGAACTTCCTTGAAAACTAGGTACATAGTTGGATTGTAAACCTATGAAAAATCTTCATATTATGTTGTTCGTAAAATTGGAAATAGGTGGCGTTATAAACTAAAAACATGGCCTAAAATTACATCGATACATAGATGGTTTCAGATTCAAGACATTGATGTATCGTTGGCATCCCTATAGGTACACAGTAGATCTGAATGTACATAATATTGACTGTACTTATGCTATCTTGACTGTCCAGTCATTGAGGCACGCAATAATAGTTTATTAAATTATTAAATGGCTTTGATAAACTTTAGGTCAGCTCATTTGAAATATAAAAGTGAAATGGCTTGTCTGTACATTATGTTTGTTTACTATGATGAGACGTAGGGAGAAATCTGACGACCTCGATAGCGCGGTGGGCGAGCTGTAACGCAAGAGGTTCGATTCCCGCTGCAGGACAAATGTTTGTATGTCCTGCAGATATTTGTTCCAGGTCTAAGTGGTGTGGTACCTCGGTACTCGTAGTTCCTCTAGCCCACGACATAGGTCATCCGAAAGAGACGTGAAGATCTGATGATAGACGAAGTATTATAATGGACTTTTTATCAATTATCCCGTTATCTGAAGTCGGCTTTTTCACATTTAATGTCTTATAAATTATGTTAGGCTATTTTTGAATCCTAATTTTAAAGTTAATTTTTACTCTAATTACTACTCTTTAATGGATAGAATATAATAGAATAAAGGTTTATTTGGCACAAAAAATAATAAAAGTTATACATAGACCGACAAGTAGAGGTAGGTACCTACTTAAATCTAAACCAAACACAATAAAACTGTTCTTCGGCTCACGTATCAAACTACAGCCTGTATATTGGCTGTAGTCTGTACCAAAATGGTGTCCAGCTCAGCATCTGTTGGTTGTGTTTACCATCAACGCTGATTTTTTTTCACTTACTATTTTTACTGGTAGTAAAGATTTGTTTATCGATCTATCAATCTGATGGCTCAATTACAAATACTTTCAGTTTTTTTTAAATATATTTTACCGTTTAGGATTACCCCTCACTGACCTATCTCATCCATGTATAATTCTTGGTTTGTATTTCCAGGTGTCCAGCACATTCAAACAGGCAGTCAGTAAAAAGGAAAATCTGGAACATTTGGGCGGTATGAGCGAAGCTTCCAGCGATGGTAAGTTGAATGCGGAACAAATATTTGCACGTTCCGCAATTGTTTTTCTGTACTCATATTTTCTGATACCCACGACAGGAATCCTTGTCTGATGTTGGGACTATTATAGATGTTTATTTGTATTTATTTAATATTGGTTTTATCCCGTAAATAGAATATATTTTATAACATTGGTTTAGCTGGAACAGTGTTTTGGCTTCTTTTGTTTGGAGAAAGAGAAAGGAGAAAATAGTTTAGAGGTACTTCCTCATGAGCACAGTCCGCGACCACGACCAATGGTCGAGAGACGGGAACAGCTCATGGTCAGCAGGAGAATGATGTAGTACTTTTTTTTTGTAAATACATACATACTATACATGAAAACACTCAGACACCGAGACAGATAATTGTACATCATACAAACCTCTGTCCCGCGGCGGGAATTGAACCCGCAACCTTCTGCGTCTTAGGCAGACCTTCGCCCACTGCGCCACAGAGGTCGTCTACTGAATTCTTTTTTCCAATTTCCAGGCACAACCCACTCAGTCCGTCTCGAAGAACAAATGGCGTTCTCCGGATGGATTAACAGCAACTTGGAGCACGACCCTGATCTACGGCATCTACTGCCGATCGACCACGAGGGCAAACAGCTATACGAAAAGCTGAAGGACGGTCTCATCTTGTGGTGAGTTACCAGTCCATAATTCTTGAATACTTTACCCAAGGTTATGTGATTATAAGGGTTACTATGTTTCTCCATTTAAATGCCCATATATTGTTCTAACAAACGATAGATGGATGGGATATTTTATTTATTACTCAATAGTGGGACATGTGAGGCACTAAAGATATTTGGAAACGCATGAAACAACGTTTGCATTAAGTTTTTTCTATATAAACTTCATATTAAAGTTATAAGTATGTAGGTCAAAACCTTATAACAATATGCATTTATTCACTAAGTTATAACCACTTCTTATATAAAGTAGATAACAGGTTTTTTAGCTGTACTAAAACAGTTTAAATTCTCTACTTAGCTAGTAAATATGATCTGTTTTATGTATCTGAAACAAATGTTAGGCGTAACACTACTAAATACAAATAAATAAATAAAGATTTAATTCCAAAAACTATCGTGAATTTGATTATTCATATTGTAAAAACGGGATTTTTCACGTACCGCACTATCGACGATACGACGCTCTCCCTCCGCGTCGCGTCGTGCACTGATGCAACGCGGAGGGAGAGCGTTGCGATCATTCACTCTGATGAAGACTCTCGGAATGAGTCGAAACTTAGTCGGTGCCTTCACCGATAGTGCAGTACGTGAAAAATCCTGTTTTTACAATATGAATATTTCGTTTATTTATTCCAGCAAAGTGATAAACCACTCATGCCCGGATACGATCGACGAGCGGGCGATCAACAAGAAGAACCTCACACTCTACACGAAGCATGAGAACCTGACGCTGGCGCTGGTGTCTTCGCAAGCTATCGGATGCAACATTGTCAATATCGACGCGCACGACTTGGCCAAAGGTATCATTTTTCTTTGATAAGGAACAGCGAGGTACCCTAAACTATAGGTGTCTCACACTTAAAAGGAGTTATTACGGTAGTGATAAGGCAAGAGTAATAAACATTTTGTATTTTCCACAGTCTTCAAAGTAGGAGAAGGTTTCAATAAGCCTGTATGTTTTTTTACCGTGTTTCTTATTTTCAACCGTAGAGGCTACCCATTAAAAAATCACAAATCGGTCACAATTGGCGAAGATATCTTGTGTTTTTTTAATGGGTAGGGTAAGGGTGGTCCCATATATATTTTATGAAAAAAATACCACCTCTATGGGTGAATAAATGGGAGACCAAAAAATTCTACTTGATATATATTTGTTTATTCTTCTCCTAGTAAAAGAAACGAAAGTATTTTTTTCTTCTCTTCAGTAGACTAAGACTGTTGCTAAGTCGTCACCCTACTTAACGATGTTGGTCGCCCAGAAAAAGAATTCGTAACTACTACTTTTCATCTACTTTTACTATGTTAAAAAAATCATTATTTTAAATTTTCAACCGATTTAATAAAAGGTCTCTCCATTTATCTAAATTCGTCTGTATTGTTATCGTGTTGAATAAGATATTAGTGTGCTAACATACTCAATATGCGTTGTGTTTGTTTTCAGGCAAGCCGCACTTGGTGCTGGGTCTACTGTGGCAGATCATCCGCATCGGTCTCTTCAACCAGATCACGCTGGAGCACTGCCCCGGACTCACGGAACTGCTCAACGACCAGGTATACCATCATCTGCAGACTGTAGAAGACCATTGCTGGATGTGTTTCTCCTCTAAAGAATGCTATGACGCACAAAATAATCCCTGGCCACCATAACTTCACGCATCATTTTTCCTACATTGCATTGTCTGTCATCTTTGAGGACCTTTCTTTCTCTAAAAGAAAATGGCAATGGTCTGTCTCAACTTGCTGATTCTCAGAGATCTATGGGTGGTTTTAGTTTCAGGCTCTCTTTATAGCTATGAGAAACCGGCTGGCTTTGAGATCCCTTTGTTTTGTTTTGGTACCAATGTACTTCATTCCTGATACAGGGAATCCTTATGTGGGGTCAGCAGGTGTGTGTCTGTTTTATGTTTATTTATTTTATTGTATTATTTTATTTTCTGCTTACAGGAACGCATCGAAGACCTGCTAGCGCTTTCCCCTGAGGCCATCCTGCTGCGCTGGGTGAACCACCAGCTGGAGCGTGCTGGCGTCACGCGCCGCTGCACCAACTTCCAGCAGGACGTCTCCGACTCCGAAATCTACTCCTACCTGCTGAAGCAGATCGCGCCCGACGATGCTGGCGTCTCGCTCGACGCACTCAGGGTATGTCCCTCGCACCTGTTGTCTACTTACCAGCTCCTGCCCACGGCTTCGCCCACGTGGTACCAAGATAAAAAGTAGCCGATGACAAGGTAGTTTTGACAAGATAGGAAGACCCCCAATGTGTATCTTCATCGATTGCAACGCCCTGTAGTGACTTGTGGAGATATGACCTAAGAACTATCCTAGAAGATATACTATCAGCATAGATGAGTCTGTACTCATCTGTGAATTACAAACATACAAAAACAAACACGCTCACGACTGTTCGTGAACGTGTTTGTAATTTCGGACAACTTCACAACCTAAATGACTTACTAATAATAATAAATAAGCTATTTATTTCAGACACCAATAATAATTAATAAAAATATTTCAAAGTACATTGAATATATATATATATTTATATTTTTTTATTCTATTATCAATTACCTACCTACTTAAACTATGAACGCATAATTTAATTGAATTTAATTGTTCTTACTGCTATAGTGTGAATCTAATCATCGGCATCTGTTCTCAGGAGACGGATCTGCTCCGTCGCGCGGAGGTGATGCTGCAGCAAGCTGCGAAGCTCCGTTGCCGCGCGTTCGTGTCCCCCGCGGACGTGGTCGGCGGCGTGTACAAGCTGAACCTGGCGTTCGTGGCCAACCTCTTCAACCAGCATCCGGCGCTGCAGCGCACCAACGACGCGCAGGAGTACCATCAGCTGGACGAGACTAGGGAGGAGAAAAGTATGTTATCACCGTTAAGTCGGGTGAACTGGGGAACTCAGGGCCACCCCCTGGATCCCCGACGGAATAGATGACCAAAAAGATGGTTTAATTATTACATAATAATAATAATAAAAAATCAGGCAACAATGTGAACAAAATTTAAAATGATGACATTAATACCTTAGAAACTAACATACATAGGCATTATAATACAAAACTATTTGTTAAAAACAGTTCACTACTATTTGTTAATATTGCTATTACAAATAATGTTATAACAACTTTCTCTAGGATAATGGGAAATAAACCTAAAGCGGTTATAGTTGGTAGTAGAGCTCTTGTAAAAGAGCTTGTCCGGGGAAGTACTACTATTATACCTATTTCTGTCACCGAGCAGTAATGCTCGCATTGCTGTGTATAACAGAGCTCACCTATGGCACAGATATTATAATACTAGAAAGATATATATTTTTTTAGTTTAAGAACTTAAGAGTTTTTTAAAACCCAAATGTAAAAATAAGCATTTATTAATATTATATTCGGTTTAATATCGGTTTTATATCGGTGCCGATAAAGTTACAGGCACAAGAGACTTTTCACCGTTATGTCTCAGGGTCGGCAACCTGCTTGGCATGCACACCCAAGACAACGTTTTGTCTACGAAAGAGAAGACAAAAACTATTTCTGTCGCCTATTCTGTCAAACAAAAGAGAGGGACAAAATATTTTTTGTTTTCTCGGCGGTAAAAAAAACCGTTGTCAGGCTGATAGATATATAGATAAACTCTTTATTGTGCATAACAACAATTTTACAGTACAAAAAACAAAGAACAAAAATAAAAAAAAACGCACAATTGGCTGGTGTTGCAAGTGTCTATAACTTACGGTAACCGCTTACCAACAATAAGGCCGTATGGTTGTTTGCAAATTTAGTTTAAAAAAAACAGCTGAGATGCATCACTTACATCTTATTACATGCTATAAGTATGTTTTGTAAAGTGTTCCATTGCTTTCAGCTTACCGTAACTGGATGAACTCGATGGGCGTGGCTCCCCACGTCAACTGGCTCTACTCCGACCTGACCGACGGGCTGGTCATCTTCCAGCTCTACGACATCATCAGGCCGGGCATCGTCAACTGGAAGAAGGTGAAACATCAACCAATACATATTACTTCTTAATATCGGAACTATGCATGCGTCTGTTGACAGTTTATTTATTAGCTATTGCCCACGGCTTCGCCTGCGTGGTACCCGGATAAAAAGTAACTCTTACCTTGGGATTGATCTCAACTCGATAAAAAATGTAGGCATCTATTGTTTTGTAAAAGGATCATTAAAAAGAATAACCAGCCTTGTTTTCTTGCCTTTCTTTCCTGGCTTGGTCGCGGAGGAACAGGCAGTAGATAAAACCGACGTTATAAAGTAATCCTTGTGATTTTAATGAATAAATGAATTTCAACTGACTTTGTAGAAATGTCACGTGACTACTACCAAGTTTTACCTTAACAAATTTGCGTGAAAGTGAAAAAATAGCATGAAAGGA
Organism: Perizoma affinitatum; assembly: GCA_961405105.1. Lineage (NCBI taxonomy): Eukaryota > Metazoa > Arthropoda > Insecta > Lepidoptera > Geometridae > Perizoma > Perizoma affinitatum. The sequence continues at coordinate 3,410,667 of OY560184.1, forward strand.
AAACTAAGCATGAGGTATTTTTTTAGACACCCAGAGGTATTAATCGCCCGTGACGCTTGAGACATAACTTCTCAAAGTCTTGTAATTTACCCTACACACTAGGACCACCACCTAATGTCATACCTCGTTTTCCTTCTATTTCTGTTCTCCTTGCGTCTTTGGTAACATATTGTTTATTATCCAGGTGCACCGTCAGTTCTCTAAGCTGCGCAAGTTTATGGAGCGCCTCGAGAACTGCAACTATGCGGTGGAGCTGGGAAGACAGCTCGGGTTCTCTCTCGTGGGGATCGCCGGCACTGATATTAATGAAGGAAACGCGACGCTCACACTGGGTACGCATTCTTACGGCTCAAGCAGATTCAGAATTGGAGGTTGTTTTATATTTTGAGGTATATTCGGGTTTAAAGGATGCATTTACCTATACTCTGCTCATGGAGGAAGGCTAATAGGGAAAACAGTGCTGTCCTCGATACAAATGTGCAAGAGAGAGCGCCCCATACATCCTTTCGAAGTTCTGAAAGAAGTTTTAAAATTTTTTTTATACCCCAAATATGGTATATTCCGGTTTAAAGTATGCATTTACCTATACTCTGTTCACGGAGGAAGGCTAATAGGGAAAACAGTGCTGTCCTCGATACAAATGTGCAAGAGAGAGCGCCCCATACGTCCTTTCGAAGTTCTGAAAGACATTTAAAATATTTTTTTATACCGCAAAGATGACAAACATGCATACGGTCCATGTAGGTTACCATAGCCTATGGGCACTTGCACTAAATAGGTATTGGTTTGACACCTTGGTGGTATACATAAAGTATGCTTTTATCCCATAGAATGTTGCTATAACATAATTTGTATGTTCCAGCCTTAATTTGGCAGCTGATGCGTGCCTACACGCTGTCCGTGCTGACGCGGCTAGCTAACACTGGCAACCCCATTATTGAGAAGGAGATCGTGCAATGGGTGAACAATAAGCTACAGGGAGCTGGCAAGACCTCGTCCATTAGAAGCTTCCAGGTTTGTGTGGTCAAAATTATGGATTTATATATTTTTAAGCCGAGTTCAGTTTGGTGTTGCAAGCAATTAATGCTGTTTTAACAAAGTGGCCAGTAGACAAGTAAAATCATTGAGTTGAATGATAAGAGTGAACTTTTTTTTAACAGAGTCATTCAAATTCCTGTTTTCCTGGTCTCATACCAGGATTTTCTGAGTCGTGGTCAATTTGTTTAAATAAAATAACTTTATTTGAACGAAAAAGTTATGGAAATCGTCTGGCGCAGTGTGTTTACCGCAGCTAGTCGATTCATTAGTCCATCTGTACAAAAAAGTTATGTTAATCAAGTTAGAATCATTAAATTCAATGAAAAGAGTGAAGTTTTCGTTTGAAGTCATACAAAAGTCGCATTCATCTAAATAATTTTGACTCTTTACGTTCAATGGAATGTTTCCAAAAATGCAGTGTAAAAGCAACATCAAGCTGCTCTTTTGACTTGATTTCGTATCTCGTCTCGATGGTGTCTATATTTTTTTAATTAAGAAGATTATTATTATTTTTTAAGTACTTATAATGTGTATATATTTACAAAAAAAAATATATAGTCATGTATTTCCCATAATACAAGGTCTGCTTAGTTTGGGGCTAGATGATGCTGTGTGAAAAATGTTCAGGATTATTTATTATATAAATCCAAGCAGCTATGAAACCCTCTCAAGTGGCATAGCAGTTAATGAGCCTATTCTATGTCTCTGGGTTCGGTGCCATTCTGGTCGAAATTCTTGGAAAGCCCCATGAAAGAAATATAGGAAATCCATTTATTTCAAACACAATTTAGACATAAAGAACTAGTTACTTATTATATTTAGCTATAGCTACAAACGTTTTGTTGTTTTTGAGCCATGAATTTTTTTTATCTTATTTTGGTAAATAACTCACTACCGCCCCACTATTCATTACACCTTAGTTAGCTGGAAGAAAATACTAATTAGCATAAATATCGTGTAGGTACTTGTTTTATCTTGTGTAATAAAAGCATTTTCTATCTATCCATCTATCATGTATGTGATTCCTTCAATCATCATCATCATCATCCACAGCCCGACATCACCCACTGTTGGGTATCCTCCACGATCCTGCGCCAGTCTAAACCATCCACGGCCCGCAAAATTGACTATGTGCTGATTTCTTCAATATAATATATGATATTGTTTTTTTTTCCAGGATGAAGTATTGGCAGACGGCAAGGTGGTGATAGACTTGATTGACGCGATCAAGCCTGGCTCTATCAACTACGACTTGGTGCTATCCAGCGGAACAATCGAGGTGAGTATTTTCTTTAACCCTGATTACTATTAGTTCGTACAGCAGTAGGAAGGCCCCCGTCTGATAGACATGACATCCTAATTGTTGTAGGACCCTCATAACCCTAAAGTTGACGACCTCTATGGCGCAGTGGGTCTTGGAACTAACTGAAATTATGGGCCTTTTCTAACGTATAATGTTTGTCTCGCAGGATAACCTAGCTAACGCTAAATACGCGATATCAATGGCCCGGCGCTGCGGCGCACGCGTCTACGCTCTCCCAGAAGACATCACCGAACGAAAACCCAAGATGATTATGACTGTCTTCGCTTGTCTTATGGCACTCGACTACATCCCCACCATGGACGCACCAGTCAAGGCGTAAGTGACGGACTAAAAGCTTATGCAAGGGGAGAGTTGTGATGTCCTTTTTAAGCATGGAAAGATTTGCGCGGCAGAAGCGGTCGCACTTGACTATTGAAATAGGTTTTCGGTAAATTAAACACTTTTAAAACGTTTTATTTTTCGAATGCTGCAAATCCTTCTAAACATCATCAAGAACTATAAAATACTAAAGCGATTAATACGTTTGAAAGTGTTTCGTTTACAATGGGTGATAAGATTATTCCGTGCTCTGTTTTTAGGTTTTGAACAGAGCAAACTTCGCAATTATATTGAGAGTGTTTTGCATTTATCAATTCCGATAAACATTTCGACTTGATTAAAGATAAATTATTTTCATACGAATTCTTCTGTAATTCTTGAAATGAATCAAGCAGTGAGGTCTAAACAAAATATTGCTCATAAACTTCAAAAAGTTACAGAAACTTGTATGGAAATAATTCTTAACAGGCCTATATGGGCCTAGGGATGTATGTATGTGACGTCTTTGGGACATAAGTTTTACATAATCCATGTTGTTTTAAGTGTAATCATGATTCCATATTTGTAATAAAATGCCTGCCTAATGGTACCACCATCAAGGGAGATCGAAATATTTGTCGTTGGCTAAATTTCGATTGTCTGATAAAAGGGAAGCCAACGCCACCTATTCTTGAAATTCCACATATTTATTAGAATTATGCTTTAGAAATAGTTGCATTTCCTATGATGGCTTTATGGTCATACATTCCATACATATTTTGATTGGGCGAAAGAAAGCCATAACCGCTGCTTCATGTGGGATATCATTATGATATTTAAATGATAAATGCGTAGAAATGTTATTCATCACTGATATCAAGTCCAGATTTTTATAAGTATCGCCAGGGCGATCGTTACAAATCTTTATCTCATGTTTAGCCATCTTTTGAGGCTAGTTCATTTACTCGGAGAAAAAATATTTGGCTTGGGTCATAAGAATGTTTTCATTTCTACGCATAAGAATGTTTGTATGTAATCGTGTTTGTATTAATAACATTAAGTAATCTGAATTAACTGCTTAGTTATAACTTATACTATAAACAAGCTATGGCAATATCTAGATAGATAACAAATTTACCTAATGCATGTGAGTGAAGACGAGTATGAGTTATGCGACGCTTTTGTTATTAAACGATGGAAGGGACATCCTCTTATGAATCAGTGTGGGTTCTTAAAGCTTGTTAACTGTAGTGACCTCATACTTCAGAATACGTTAATTTTCTTCAAGGTCAGAGTAGTACTTACCTACTTTTTTATATAATAAGCTTAATGACAAACATATACTAGGTAGTTTACTTAAACGTGGTAATGGAACGTGTCAACGGTTTTATAAATTTTTACAACGAATTAACCGAGTTCATAAATTTAGGGGCTAATTTTATTATAATAAGCGCCCTGGGCGCTCATCTCGTGGCGTTGCGCCCACTCTGGGCAGTACTTGATGTAATTGGGAGATATAATTTTATAGATCCTTTAATGGGCGCCCAGGGCGATCGTTATTAATATACTATAGATATAGTTTAGGTAAGAAATTAAAGTACCAGGCTTTTTAGGCTATAATTATACTCTAGATAACGATTAGCTAACAGGTACTTAATTAAGCCAATTCTTTAAAATTGTATTACTTCTCCATCAATTTTCATTTTCAAAAATTGGAAAATATCATTGGCTTCCAAAATAAGTTAATATGATACCATGTTTTGTATTCTATTTTTATTTAAATTTTACGTATTTATAATTATAATACGGTGGTGTGTGTATGGGAATTGGAATTTGTGTATGTGATATACGTTTTATGTAACGCCATATAAAACTCGATTCATTTTACATTGTAAAGGCAACATTAGCAAAACAAAATAAAGCGTTTTGTTCGGGTTCTGGCTACGGAGCCTTTTAAATGCCAGAACAGTGTTGCCATTAGAATGTACTGAGTATACCTTATTATTATATTTTATTCTTAAATTATAAATGGTGTTCACACATTCCTTGCGTAATCAGCATTCCCTATATTATTGGTATATAATCAATTTATAACGAAATCCCCTTATATTTTAGTTTTAATGTATATTTCTTTTACATTAAGTTCTGTGAATTAAGTATTTTTAGAGCATTTTATTGAATAACATTCCTAAGGGATACAACGATTATATACAAAATATTATATTTTTAACTGTAAATTTTTATTTTGTTAGACTTTATAATTTTTGCTTTTATTTTGATTTTTGAAAACTAATCAATATATTACATAATTATTGATAGCTGAATCAATAATATTAACCATAGATATAGTCGCTAGCTTTCGTTATTATAAAAGACACTGTAAGCCTATAAATAAAAAGGAATTGGTAAATAGTTTATTTATTTTCCTCTTTAAAAGGTACCCTTGAAATTAGGTTTTATTTATTTATTATATTATTTGGGATTTATAATCTTTAATGATATGCCTTTATGTGTGTGATATGATAAGTCATTTGGTAATCAATTTATAGTTTTATCTATATAAAGGGTTTGCTTGCGGTGTCATGGTTATCATTCAGGTGAGTCATAATATTTTTTTTTTATTTAAGTGCAAGAGAATTATATTAAAAAAAAACTCGGGTTACTTGTTATAATCATAAATATAACCTGTAACCACCAGTCGGATTAATTTTTTTTTTTTTTTAATCCGACTGGTATTTACAGGAGTAGAGCAAAAGAAGTAATGTGGTCGGTCGGGGTCCGGGGGCGGCCGTGGAAAAAAGGTAAGTTAATAACTAAAAACTTGTACTTTTGTAGGTCAGATCCAGTAGATGTCTTCCTCACAACGGAACCCGTGGAGTTCGTAGAAGACTCAGTCAAGGTTGTTAATACTGAAGAGAGTCCGGAAGACCCGAACGACTCTGGACTGGGGTCACCAATGGAGAAGCCAGCGTTGCCGCCGAAACCAGAAAAATTGGCGTCTAGATCCGTGTCGGTTACGTCCGAATAAGTTCTATTTTACTCCCGGGTCAATAAGCTAGCATGTTAAGCCAGATGGGCAGCGGGCATCACATTGGTCGAGAATGCCGGCAGTCGGGCTAGCTAGCATTGATCTACTGTAAAACTTTTTATTGATAATTTAACGAAGAATATCGTAAGAGGATTATAGTATTTTATAATTATTTAAATCAGCCATGAAGCCAATTAGAGGTAGCAGCGGATAGGTGAAGTTGCGGGCTCTTACTAGTCTATACATACATTTATATATATTTGGTATGCATATACATTTTGAAATCATGCTAGTTTTTGTACTAACGATGTTTTTATTTCTAGTTTGATTACGTGTGCCAAGGTGAATTTTATAAATTGTTTAACAATAAACTTATTTTTTACTTTTTTTATGCTGTACCTGTTTCGTTCTCCTATTTAAATTGTTTTTACTATTTAAAGGTTTTTAGCGTTCGCGCCGCTTGTATAGACTTTTCTTCATGACTTTTCCAATTTTATTATTAGAATTGACTGGTGCCCTAAAACTGCCAGTGGAAGCTACAATATTATTCGATTTCCATCCTGCAATCACTGATCGTGAATCATTACTTAACGTGTCTTAATGGATTTCTACATTAAAAATCTGCACATGTTCCGTAAAGTTAATTGAAAAAGTTATGCATTCGATTTCTAGTTCCGTACTCCTAGCGGTGGGGGCCGACCGGAACCGGACTGGATTGCACAATGACCTGAGTATATCTCGATGCTCCGGTTTCGACACTTCATAGAAATAAAACCAGAAAAGAATAAAATTGTGATGCTTTATTACAATCCATATTCAACATAATGGGATACAATACTGAATTTCTGTGTAAAGCAAAATACGCTACGAATCTTACAAAAATATTATCAAATCCTGCACTTTTACAACAGTTATTTAAATGTACTGTAATTACGTTTCAAAAAAATAGGAATAAATTAAATTCTATAGTTGTTTCATTATAATGATTACAATACAAAATAATTGTTCACAGGTTTTTTCTAGTAAGCATTTGATGTAATAAAACTGTTGTTACATTTAGTAAAAAAAATATTTACAGAATAATACACATTATAAATATTTTTACAACGATATATTTTTTTAATGTTCTAACAGAAGGTGAATATATTACTGAAAACCATAATAGCCTTCACAAATTTTGCATTTGTCACAAGATCGAACATATTAATATCATCTACTCGTACATAGTTTCAGTAATTTGGAATGTATACATGATATTTAAAAAAAAACGAATAATCTTATCATTAGAGGATGGTTCTTAGTGAAGCTGTAAGCTTTATAAAACCGTAAATCTAGCAATTACTATGAAATAGATAAGTAAAACCTAAGTGTCACGTACGAAGTATCATGAGTAGAAATTTTTCAGAATTACTTTAGAATATACAATTGTTAAGTAGATATTATGGTATAAAAACCACCCTCTTATGTATGTGGGTTAAAGATACATTTTATCAAATCACCATCATAAAATACAGATCAAATAACTAATTCCCTTGAACTTATTCTACCTTTAATTGAGAAAACGTGAACTATAAAAACTTGAAATGTCGAGCCATTTAAAAAATATCGTTTAGATCAACTAAAGCCACACAGATTATACACTGCAGCCAGGCGGACAACAAAATTGAGTGATGATAAGTCATCACTTTCAAAGTGACCTAACTCTTTATTCACACTATGACTTATTTTTTACCTTTGATTGGGCTAAGTGAGAAGAGCAGCAGTTCAAAACCTCTTAATTATAAAAAAAAGTTCACGAAAAATATTTCTCAAAAGCAGTGCGCCTTCACCATTTTTTTTCTACCCTCACCTTGAATCAAAACTCACTGTTCGTCATCTTTTTCAATACGAGAATAAACAATGAACAGTTTATAAAAATCAAAAAGTTAACAAAACGCGACCAACTTTTCAGTCAAAGGAAAAAAATAAATAATTTAAAACGATTTTCTTTACAAATAAGCGTACCTAACCTACTACTGATATATACTATAGGAGAAAATATCACATTAGTTCTTAAAACATTTTAAAATTGTACATTTCGAATTGCTTGTATTCTTCTCTCACAGAAAACATGGGTTGTTTCATGGGTACAAATCGATCGGACGGGCAGTGTAGACAACCCCTCAAATACATCCTATCCAGTATATGATGTATCCAGGATAGGCTGTATTTATAATAGTAATTATAAATGCAAAAGTATGAAGGTATAGTAATAAAATTCGTAACGGCTGAACCGATTTAGGACAGATTAACCTGTGACATAGACTTCTATACGGATGTGCGAGCGAAACCACTGGCTGGAGGCTAGCAAGATTATATAATTACAAATATAGTAAAAATAACTTTGGTTGCTTGGGCACAACCTGGTACGCTATTGAGTTGACATCTTGGTGTTCAATAAAGTACGGTTGTCTACAGTTACCGTTCGGTCGAGAACATAATTGAAAATTACCTACATAACATCAGACAGCCAATTGGTAAATCAACCACATAACGCATTGCATTCATACCTGTAGTAACAGAAAAGGAAATTTAAAAAACAAAATTAAAAAATAAACATACCCTTGTTAGTGCACTGCACATGCAAATAAATATTTATAAATACATAGTTATTTTTCAATTGTGAAATTAGTACTACAATAGGTATCTTAAATATTTCAATAAAATTAACAAATGTCGTTCACCAATTAACCCATTATTACATGCAAACATTGTCACATTAGAACAGTATCATATATACAAACAATTTACATAACAAGCATTTCCCTTCAATAACATAAAATCCGACTATCATAACATAACATAATGGCCGACTTTATGTTCCTTCACCAAGACAGATGTTAGAAGAAATCCAAAAAAAAATGTATTTATTTTACAAATATATCATCATCATTTAATAATATTCAGAATATTTCTATTCCAAAGCTATTGTATCTTCGCTGCTCTTTCTGACGGATCCTATGCCTAGCTGATATGCGTGCGATAACCTTAAACTGGGAAGACTGACGCAAGGCTCACTAATTCATGGCTACTAATATTCAACAAAACATACGAGTTAGTGCCAATATTTACGAAAATAGTACCATTAAGAGAGATGTTACACATGAGTGCATCGTAGAGATATTTTCTTAGTTTGTTTTTAACCACATTAGTTCTAGTAAGAGTCGTATATGGGGTGAAAGACAAACAATAGGTAAAAAGAGCATACGCTGCCACGATGCATCCAAAAATCTTGCTAAGCTGCTGATTTTTTAAAGAATTTTTATTTGTACATTCAAGAAACATGGGGAACAAACAACACCTAACGTAAAAGAACATACGCCTGGGTGCAAGATTTTTGTATTGTCACTGTACAAGAAAATAAGTGTTAAATATACAATATGTATATGATATGAAAGAGAACACAAACTAACGCAAAATTGTATTAAATAGCCCAAGATCTCCGTGCTAAAAAAAAACCTGCCAAGTTGCGCCTTGGCAGCATAAGTTCTTCGGCACGTTATTTTTCTGTCCTCTTTCACCCCATGTATACGTCCTGGTACTCAATTGATAGGGTTGACGACAGAACCGATCCCGATCTATCTGTTCGGTTGATCAATGATCATAGGTAAAAACAATGTCTTAAAGATTCACAATGAAAAACAACTCAGCGAATGAATTCACAATGATCCATTCACTGAGCGGCAGCAACGTAGCAGTTGGTGAAATCATGCAATCAAGGAATAACATAGAACAGTGGATTTCTGTGATGTCTTCTAATATCTATCTCTGTTAATTCCCAACAAAATTCGCCCAACAATCCACTTAACTTTAGCAACACAGGAAATACAATTATTCAGACAAGTGGTTTTCTGGGCTACAATGTTCAAAGCAATCATAGTTAAAGATAATGTGTCACTAATGCATGATTGGCGATTGGACACTCAAAAACCTTTCACCACATTGGTTCTTTTATAATTAGAAGCTTCTTCCCTTTAGAAAAAAACTCACGCAGGATAACCAAAAACGAACGAGTGTCATAAAGGAGTATCGGCAAATAGAAAGATAACTAAGATCAAGCGATACATGAAAGGAGCTGAATCCTTTCACCACACTGGTTATTTTACCATTGGTCACAAGAGCATACCTAAACCTGCCCCTAATTGCACTAGCAAAACGACTATGTCGGACACCATTGCCATTTTTTTAGTATAAGCAAAATTATTATGAGAAAGGCCTTAATTTTGACATGTAACAATTACAAAAAAATTTTAAAAAAAATGGTAATGCTCAGGTCACCTTTTCAGGTTTTAGAAGTTTTTAACTTTGGTGAGTCTTCAAATGAGTCGTTCCCCATTGTCATTTAGTAATTATAATAAAATGACAGGCCGGTCATTTCGGAATGATCAAGAATACGCTCGTGCATTTTAGAGGCCAGATAATAAAAGTTTTGCAAACATTGAAAGTAAATGGACGGACTATTTTTTTTTCTACTATCTACTTATAGGTTAGAAGGAATAAAAGCTACTGTATTTGGCTCCATCTTTAGAAGGAGTTGACAACACATTTTATTTATATGAAAGTCAATAGCGGAAAGGCATTTTATTATTAAAAGATGTTTTTCCGTCAACAAGTCAAAGACAAATACTTTATTTTACTCTAATACAAAAAGAAACTACTAATATTATAAAACAATAAGCGAAAGTATGTCTCTTGCTAAATATCTCCATAATGGCTGGACCTGATTGGATGGAATTTGGAACAGATATCCTTCGTGACATACAATAACACGGCTACTCTTTATGCGGGCGAAGCCGCGAGCAGAAGCCAGTAGAATGAGTTTCTTACAAACGCTGCCTTAACGGTTGGAGCTACTTTACACCGGCTACTTTTTATCCGGGTACTACACGGGTGAAGCCGTGGGCAGTAGTCTATCATAAAGCAGCTGAGGTATTATTGAAAAAGTGGAATAAACAGCCTTATTAATAAAAGCGATTTCTTTCAGACAATCTTAAGATAGAAAGAGATGCTAAAATAAAATACATAAATAATGCTGAACAATTTCACACAACATCATCTTGCCCCAAAGTAAGCAGTGCTTGTGTGCTGCATGACAGTATATCAGTCATGTAGTTGTGGAACTACATGACTGATATACTACTTATAATTTTGTAAATACACACATATTATACATAGAAAACAGTGAGACCCGAAACAAATATTAGCAGATCATACAAACATCTGTCTCACAGCGGGAATCCTCTTCTAAAAAGCAGCTGACGTATAAATGAAATAACGCAGTAAGCGGCCGTATCAATCAAAGCTATTTCTTCCAAGCAATCTTATGATAGAAAGAGATGTCAATGGTGAAGTATGCAGAACATAATGTAAACCCAGTGAACCAGTTGTCAGCTAACGCCACGACCATTACCTGTCGTGATGTTTGTCGAGCAGGTACTCCTTGAGGCGACGCACGAGATGCTCCGACAGCTGCGTCACTTCCGGCCATTGCTTCAGCACCATCACACCCACCATTACAGCCACGCTTGTAGTTATCACTCTTACTCTGAAGAAGACAATTACTATTTTAGGATTATCATTACTTTACTATTCTACTGCTGACGCTGCGTTTGCCGGAAGAACCAGCAGGGCGATCACACTAACCCATGGCTATCGAGATGGCAGTCAATCCACAATTTATCTGATTATAAGTTATGTAAAAAACGGAATGTCCAATGGGGATCCAATTTCGTTCATTCGCATTTTCCATCTATGGCACATCCAGCCTACAAATTAGCGTGAAACGATTCATCCCATACGTTTTTTACATAATTTATAATCAGATAATTTGTGGATTGATTGCCATCTCGATAGCCAAGGGGGTAGTGTGATCGCCCTGCTGGTATGGTCGTAATAATATCCTGAAGTGTTACCGAACCACGATCATTTATATGCTGAGACAATTTTAAAACTTGAAGTCTGCGTCAATACTCAATAGTATGGATATGAGAATGTTCAACATGGCCCCCTATTTGGTTGTTAAGGTCTGCGTACTGCATAATTAAAAACAACTTTATAAAAAGGCATACTATAAAATATCTGATTATTTAGATGATAAAAACTCTTGGGATTGAAAATGCTCCAACTTTGTGTTTTGTAAAAGGATCATTAAAAAGAATAACCATCCTTGTTTTATTGCCTTTCTCTCCTGGCTTGGTCGCGGAAGAACAGGCAGTAGATAAAACCGACGTTTCAAAGTGATCATGAAGTGAATAAATGAATTTTGACTTTGACTTTGGTATGGACTAAGCATGTCCATCATGGGCATGACAAAATCGTGAGCCTATTCTTTTTTTTATACATACCTAGTTCTTAAGAAAGGCATCGCCACGCCGGCGATGGTAGCGACTAACAGCAACGCTAGCTGCAGCAGCGTGAGTGCCACGTTGAGTAGTTTGACCAGGAGGATTCTGGGTGGTAATGTCCCCGGCCCTCCCGCGTCGCCCGCGCCGCCCAAACCTCCTCCCGCGCCACCGCCGCCCGCCATCCATTGTTCTAGTTTACTTATCTGTGGAAACATTAAGAGAACATTCACTTATAAAAAAAAAAACTTTTTGAGCTAATCATTGTTGTTTTTTACTGTTGAATTTAAGAGACAAAATAGTATATCAATCGACTATTCAATCAGTCCTAAAAATTAATAATACAAAAATTTGTCTAACTATAAACATGATCAGGCTTATCGCTTAAAAGCAACATATAGTTTAATTATTTTGCTTTTCTAATGAAGGCATATAATATAAAGAGCAAGTATCAAGACTGTTGTGATTGTAATATCCTTTAAAAAACTACATTAACACCCTCATTCATCTCCTACTCTTTCCGGTTGGACTATAACCACCATACCACCGGACCAGATGTCCATGAATTGTCTTAAACAACAATTTACCTTTCAATGTAAATGAATATATTCTGTTAGGAGAAAATATTAACAAATCTGTGGTGCTAAAAACTGCCTACATCTATTGCATTACCTAATGGACCAAGTCCAACTAGGATGTCCCCGACTAGACATTACACCCATATTCATATAGTTTGTAAATAAGTCTGACTCTGGTCCGACTTACTTTAGTCTGACAGAGGTCCAATGCTTCATGTATGTCTCGTATTCGTTCTTCGCTTTGATATTGTACTTTCTCTTCTACGTCTGTGAGCGCCTGCTTCAAATTTTCCACCTGAAATTTATAAAATGAGCCTTTTACTAAAATCTTCATAATGTTTAGTCAAATTTAGATTAGAAAACCATGAAAATACACAAATTTTAGTATGTTATGTATTTTCATGGTTTTACAAAAACGACTAATTTTACCCCTCGTGCGTGACCACCTGTACGTCAAAATTGTAGCCTACTTAGCGGTCAGTACATATATATTTGACGACCTTCGTATCGCAGTGGGCGAAGGCCTGTCTGAGACGCAGAAGGTTGCGGGTCCGTTTCCCGCCACGGGACAAATGTTTGCATGATCTGCAAATATTTGCCTCGGGTCTGAATGTTTTCTATTTATAATATGTATCCATTTACAAAAAATAATAAGTTGTATATCTATCATGTAGTTCCCATAACACAAGCTCTGTGTACTTCGGGGCAAGATGATGCTGCGTGAAAATGTCATAATTACCTCATTCTGGTGAAGTTCTGTGAGATCATTGATTTGCTCCTCGAGCCGTTCGGTCTTGAAACGCTCTTCTTGCAGCGCCGCCGACAAAAAGGAAACCTCTTGTGATAAATTCTGCAAAAATATTTTCAATTTAAATGTTTATCCTGTCGTAGATTCTTAACATTTGCGAACATAAAGGTACTATGACCTAGACCTAGACTAGTCTACCTACTAGTCTAGGTCAGTGTCCCACTGAATTTCGACATTTCGTTATTTCAAGCATCTGCCGAACAAGTGCATGTCGCAGTAGGGTCTGTCGAAGTAGTGATCTTTCGCAGGTGTGTATTGTCGAAGTATGTTCAGTCGAACAATGACTTGTCGAACTATGTTTTTTCGAAGTTAGCGACGTGTTGAAAAAACAAACTGTGGAAATTCAATGGGACACTCAGTCCAGGTACTTATCTGTGACAAAGGCAGACACGAAAGAGGACTCACCCACAACACCGGTTCTATAAGGGTGGGAATTAGTGAACATATATACATTTTACCTAACATTACTATTTTTAACATAACGGCAAATTATAAAAAGTAGGTAAGTACCTGAGTAGATCTATCTACTTTACTAAGTACTAAGTAGTTTACTACTTAGTTTTGTGATATAATTTGTAAACATTTGCCACATACTCTTTGTTTTATTTTAAATAAACTTTTTAATTTGCATACACAACTATTATATATTGTCAGTTTACATGAACTCATGTTTAGGCCTAATCTCGCCTTTGTACATGTCATATATTTCTGCCTTCTGTAAGCTTAAAACTTATCATAACTATAACAAAAAATCTAAGGAGCTGATCTGATGATGGAGCCAGGAGGTGGATAGTGGAACTCTTCAGTGGCTACTAGTATTCACGATAGTTTTTGGTGTAAAAATGTACATGATTGTTGGTTGCTAAGTGATACATAGTACTTGCCAAACTTCTTACGTGTATCTTAATCCACGCATCGAACAGGCATAGAATTAAATACACATAATACGTTATGTATTGGATTCACAAGACAAAGTTTTATTTAAGCGCATGGGCGGTAGTTTGGTTTAAATTAATCGTACCTTGAGCGTATCAAATTTCTCCGATAGCCGTTCATAGTCCTCCCTGCGTTCCCTTAACTCGTTTAATATTGGCTTGATAGTGAACGCGGTCTCTGAGATATTGTTTGAGCCGGCTTGTGCTGGGTACCTGGATAAGAATAATGTCAGAAAATCAATCATATGAGAAAATATGTATGCTAAATAGTAATATATGTGAATTTATTGTGCCATGAACTATCTATTTTGAATGAATTTACTAAAAGTTAAGTCTAAGTCGCTACTAACAATAATGGTTTTGAATTCAAAATAAATTATTATTATTATTAAGTCACTAATAATAAAAAAAGTCAATAGGTATTCATTCATTTAAAGAAAGAATTAACATTTATTTAGCATGACATAAAAAACACAAATTTTGCAAGTTAGGATGGTGGGATAAGTTATGAAAAAAAAATAGGTAGCAATATCTAAATAAGTTAGAATAACCTACTTATATATATCACAAGGATCATCCTTGTTTTAATGCATAAATGAATTTCGACTTTTGGCAATTACCCCCGTTGTAGGGAAAGAGTATCTCCTTAAATCACTTACGGGGCACCTTCGCTGGTGACCGAGGAGCTGGGCGAGGCATCCGGCGAGTACTTGGGCGCGGGGCTGGTCGCCGCGCGGGGTAAAGTGGACCCTCTCGGAGCCGCCTCTCCCGCTTCCGACGCTCTGGACCCTTCGGAGGACGCGTTCGCTGCCATGTTGTAGCAAAACTCAATACACGATATACACAGCATGGTATTATTTAATAAAAATATGCTCCGTCCCCTTTTATTTTTACATACGTATGTAGTTATTTATTATTGAAAGCGAAACACAGGCTAAAATTCCATCGATACTATGTACGATTTTACGATTTTTTTGTTGATATTTTAATAGTTACTATTGATGCCTACTTATTCTGTGCGTTTTAAGTAGCAGCGTCAGCTTATAACATTAGATTTATTTATATCTAATGTTAAAATATTTAATATTGATATATTTGCTAAATCGAAACTATGTACTGAAACCAATGCAAATTATTGTACTAGTTGTATCTTTAATCTGTATAAAGCAAATTCGGACATCAAATCGATATGACATCGAAAAAATAATTACAGAGCTCAGGGGATGGGAGATATGTGGGTAATTTGGTCACACTCGGATTGCTTAACCCCAGTTTATTTATTTTTGACTGATATCGCAGTTTAAATACTGCGATATCAGTCCTTATACACGCAGCATATTGGTATTATTGACTCTTATCCTGCGATAGGAACCCTGTCGGGTAATTCGATCTTCCTTTGTTCCCGTTCCCCCAGTATAAGTGGACGTTGGACTACGTTTAGAAATATTAAAATGGGAGTAATTTAAAACTCTGTATTTTAATTTTCAACTCAAGCGAATAATTCTGTTAGTATAAATATCAGACCAAACCTTAGTAACAATTATATATTTTGTCAGTAAATGGATGATGGTATGAAGGAACGATGCAAATATTTGTTTTGAATTATTAAAGCGAAGCTTTTGCGTAAGCTATACGGACTGTACTGCGTAATTATTTAATTGAATTAACTTTATTACACAAAACAACGACCTGTTTTTTGTACCAGTTTACAACTTCGATATATTATACCTACGATATTATTTTCACAATCTCAATAAACGACAGTTCGTAACATCCTTTTTTAAAGAATAGGCTCTCCCTGTTTATTTTTAATACAATGAATGCGTCTCCTTTAGTCATATAATTTGAGATCGATAGATGTCGCCAGATGTTTCTTGAGATCATGAACGGTGTGTATTTACCTCTCAGCTCCGCGTGTGGAGGGGCTGGCGTGCAAGAAGGAGACAGCATATAAGCAACATAATTTCACATACAATTACACAATGATACTGTGGCAGACGGTAAGATGCTCTAAAATAGAATTGCGCTCTCCATCGAACATATACAGAACATATACAGAATTTATGAATAAAATTTAGCATAGAATTTAGGAGTTAGCGAGCAATTTTAGTTAAACCATCTCAGCATAAGCTTTATGAACGCTTTAGGATCATATTACCAAATACTTATTTGTTAAATTTCTAAAATAATAAGAAATATTTATTTTCTCAACACAATAGGTTCTTTTTTTTTTAATCTGTCGTATTTAATGGAATCTTTGCATATTTTTCTTCTAGCAAAAGCAATACTTTGTGATAGAGATACGAAAGTCATCAGTAGAGTGTGTTAAAGTAGAAGCAATTAAGGATACTTTCGATCCACAGGTCGTGGGTTCGAATCAGGTAGAACACAAATGGATTTAAAAAATGCATGTGCGCATTAACACGTGCTAATAGCGGCGAAACATAGTGAGGAAACCTGCATGCCCTAGAACTGAAAATTCGTAGGCATGTGTCATCAGTTAGTTTTCCAATAAGTAGCGATGGGCTTGTCACGTGGAATGCTAACTACTTGCAAAACGCGGGCACGTGCCAAATTAAATGTTCGGACGTACCTCTGACTATCCCCTACTATCCTCAAAGATCTACGCACTGTGTATGTATGTATCAAAGGATGTCTAACGTGAAGTGTTTGTTTGTTTTTAATTAATTCAATATTCTAAATTCGTAAAGTAGGTATTGAATTTTATTTTATAAGCAGTATGTATGTATGTATGTTGATATTGTGCATGTAATGTTGAACAATTACTCGTGGATGGAGGTAAAGTGCATAATAGACTCACAATCATGTCATGAACTAACTAACGAGATGTTATCTATAGAAAAAAAAAACAATTGTTTTACGAAAAACCACGTTCAGTTTGAACCGAAACGTGTAATTTACAAAAGTTAATATTTACATTTACTCCGGCATTTCTTGCACTTTTTGAAAAACATTTTCACTTATTACCGGCCACAGTAACTGATCCCAGAGACCCAGCGCACGATAACAGTATGTCACGATACAAAACTACTATGAAACTGTACCTACTGTCGCTAGAAGCAATACATTTACACTTGTATAATTTTTGTCACAAGATCTTGAATTACAACTATCTATTTACACTTGTGTATTTTTTGTTATAATTTTATCAGTTTTTTACCACTATACCGGACTCACTCGTAGATAAGTTTAACGAAAACTGTGATGTCTCGCTTAAGATATATCATGTCTTTTACACTTTGTGAGTGACATGACGTATTTTTCTCAAGTTCAACATCTTACATAATACAAAGATAATTTATGAGTCAGAGACTAAACGCGAATGAATGGTTTAAGATAATCTGAGATAGCTGGTCTATGTAATTTTATTTTTTTCAATCATTCACTTAGATAATTGTGTTTATATAGAGGGAATAGTTTTGTGTTTTATTTATAGTATAGCTTTAAAACATAATTTATAACTTTTCTTGTTATTCTTGCACTAACAAGACGGTTTTCTATATTACACAAAGGTTAGCTGGAAGTGAATGCTATCTAGCATTTAGTTCGCCTATGTACAGTAATTTTTAGTTGGGTAATAAATAATTTTGTAAATTTTGCATGTTCTGCAGACATTTGTTCCGGGTCTGGGTGTGCTGGTGCCACGGTACTCATAGATCCTGATACCCGTGACACAGGGAATCCTAGTGCGGGGACTCTGACTCCTAGAATCTGGACAATGTATGTCAGTTGGATGTTTTTTTTTTTTATGAAGATAGCTAAAACTGGATTCCAAATTCCCACAACTTTTACGATGTCATCGGTATATATTTTGTAAACCATGACATAAATAAATAAAACTTAACAAAACTACTAAACTGAAAGCAGTTACCGTGGGTAAAACTCGTAGTTATGGAAAAATATTTGTTTTGTTCTATTCTAACAAAACTACTAAACTGAAAGCAGTTACCGTGGGTAAAACTCGTAGTTATGGATAAATATTTTTGTTTGGTTCTATTCGAAGGAGGAATATTCAAGATACAGTTTCTCAAACTTCTGCGGGTATTTTAATATTTTTGTGATTTGTTTCGGACCCAAATAAATATATGTTGTTTTTTAGTATAATAAGTGGTATTTGCGATTAGAAGCGATCTCTTTCAGACAACCTTTGGATGGAGAGAATTTTGTGAGATTGTAAGAATGGCCGGAGGTGTACTGATAATTAAAGTGTAAAATGTTTACTAAAAAAATG
Organism: Perizoma affinitatum; assembly: GCA_961405105.1. Taxonomy (NCBI): domain Eukaryota; kingdom Metazoa; phylum Arthropoda; class Insecta; order Lepidoptera; family Geometridae; genus Perizoma; species Perizoma affinitatum. Next base: position 3,429,307 of record OY560184.1, read on the forward strand.
TACTGGCTTTATTAAAAGTGTGTTTGGTTTGTCTAGCATATTTAAAAAAATACAGTGGCGTCTATAATCTAGTACACCAACTAAACTAAATTTAAACTGTCACTCTCTTTAACTTATAGTGCACACAAGAAAGAGATAAATAATATTACTCCTGTCAAATTAGTTTACGTGTCGTGTTTATAGGCCACCGCGAGACAAATGTTTGTATCATCTGCAAATATTTGTCTCGGGTCTGGGTGCTTTCTAAGTATAACATGTATGTATTTACAAAAAAATATATAAGTAGTATATCCGTCATGTAGTTCCCATAATACAAGCTCTGCTTAGTTTGGGGCTAGATGATGCTGTGTGAAAATGTCCAGCATTATTATTATCAACGTATTTTGAAATCACGACTACACTAGTATGGACAACTTAAATCTGACTAATTTGACAGCACTAAAATTATTGCTATCTCTTTATTATAATATTGTTAGCTAGTGTATCATACTATTATCGTTGATGTAGCTTTTGCGATAAATCATGATAGATGATTTATTTAAATACAATATAAATACGACCAAAATACACTATACCCAAATAATGTTAGCAAAATGATGGATTATACGAGTATGGGTATTTACATTCTCATGAAATACTCACAAGGACCCGTGTTCTCTGCGAGACAAAATAAATACATTACAACAATAATAATATACAATAACATAAATTATAAATACAAAGCATAATAATATATTGAAGCCCGACATTGACGTTAAATAAATACAAGCACCTACCAGTAAAGTAAGTTGAATTACTGTATTCTGTATGTTCATGTAAAATTGAGTTTCTAATCCAAAGTTTGTTTTGTATGTCGTTTATTCAAATAATTATTTATTTCATTGGGCACTGATCGTAAGCATTCTCCTAGAATTTAATTATCGTGAGGTCACACAATCAATTTGGCCTTTTCAACAATCATTTATGAAGTTATATATATTTATATAATTGCGACCTCAGTGACAAGGCTTTAAAGCCGTTTATTAATTATTAAGTAATTGAATTATTTCGTTATCTAGACTGACCTTGTTTTTTTTTTTGCAACTTTCTAACTATATTTGTAAATTTGTAATTTTCTATTGTTTATACTCTTTTGAATTGACGTGAATGTTAAAATATTCTTTTTGAGCCCAAAGTATGAATAAATATGAATATGAATACCTGCAACAATTTCATTTAAACTGACTACCCAATTTTTTTTTTTTTTTATGTTACCTGAAACATGGCCTGACAAAAAAATCAAGAGTCCTTCAGGGTAACGCATTAGCAATATCCCTGGCGTTGCAGATATCAATAGGCCATTGCAACCGGTTTCCATCAATATTTACTTCGGCCGAAAATAGCATGGAATGAATAATATTCTTAAATGAAAATAGCAAGTTACATTCGTATTATTTTTTTTAACTCTTGATCTGGCCAGCATACTTTTATTTCGCGTAAGCTCTCGATCAGTGCCCAAATCTCCAATCAAACCATATCCACATAAGCACAGATACAGACCGGCCAACTGAGCGATGTTGTCCGCGGAACCGAACCGGTTGGACCGCGAGAAGAGATGGGCAAACTCCCTCGGTGCCGCCATCACACTGCCGCCAAGGCCCGTGATACCATCGCGTATGTTTCCACCGACGTTTCTGGAATTTTTTTACATGTTTCTGTGTTACTAGTGTCCGGACGCATTTTAGAAAGAATTAAGGTCATTGACACGGATGAATGAATGAATGAAGGAAAATAAGATAACAAAATAAACAAAAACTTAATGGGCGATCTTATCGCTCTAAAGCGAACCCTTCCAGACAACCTTGGGATGGAGCGGTAAGTATGCAATTGTAAAAATGGTGTGGTGTACCTTCAATACTGACCATTTTTAAATGTTTATTTTTCAACACAATCTTAATTTGTAGACTTTAACTAACGAATAATTTGTTATATACTTTCTTATTATCCTACTAATTTTATTAATAATCTTCGTAACGGCTTTGGACGATTTAGACGAAGTTTTGAATAAAAATTGTTCCTGACCTGTATTAACACATATAATACTTTTAAGTGTTAGTCTACACTAATATTATAGAGGTTAAATTTGTTTGTTTGTAGGGAGTAATTGAAACGGATTCTGAAGTCGCGGATAAAGCTTGGCTGCTTTATCCGCGTGCGCTAACCAAATGGTTGTGGAAATAATATATACGTGAAAATAATGTACTACAGACATATTTGTCTTCAGATGATCTAAAAAAAAGTCTATTATATTAAGGACTGGGTCCTTACCAACCATCTTATTAATCTCGTCCATCCATCTCCCTTTCGGTCTTCCCCTGTTCCGCTTATTAGATGGCCCTGTCCATGTTGTTACATTTTTAGTCCATTTCCATTCCATTCAACCAGTACTTAAATAAAACTTACTTCAAACCTTGTCCCATGTCACGAAGCACTTCTCTCGGTTGCCTGTGCGCCTGCCCGCTGGTACCATGCAACTGTGAGCAAAGGCACATTTTGAAGGAAGAAATCGCAAGGCGATCTCTGTGGCGCAGTAGGCGAATCCCCACCTAAGACGCTGAAGGTTGCGGGTTCGATTCCCGCGTGTGGTGTGTGTTATATTGTTGTGGTACTCGGGACCGTATTCCAGAAATAATCTCAAACTAATTCTAGACACAAGCATAGACTAGACAGTTTTCAATTTAAATATATAAAAAAAACTGTACTTCAATCTAGATAGACAAAGGAGTTTTCTTAAGAAAATTAGTCTATGATCCTCGTTCATCTCGCACTCGCTTAAACTCCTTGATTTCAATAAAGAACCGTAAGATTTAGATAAGATGAGATATAAATGTCATATAATAACCTATTTACTTTTATGAACAATAAATATTATTATTAATATTATAAGCAATCACGACACCTTCGGTGGCGCGGCGGGTGGGTTCGATTCCTGCATGCTCTGGGTCTGCAACACATGTGTTGTGGTACCATAGTACTCGTAGTTCCTGATACCCACGACACAGGGAATCCTAGTTTTGGATCGGGACATGTATGTGTATGTTGGATGTTAAACAAACATAAAATGCACACTTACACAAGCGTTACTGCTTTCGTTACCAAATCACGAGACATCAAGCCTTACAAACGAGCGTTCTTAAAGCTTTATTCCTTCTAGAAAACCCTTCGGTTAGATACTGACTCTAATTACCTCTCAGCTCATGATGCGTTTGTTGAAAAATGCACACTCACACAAGCGTTACTGCTTTCGTTTCCATAGCAAGAGACATCAAGCGTTACAAACGAGCGTTCTTAAAGCTTTATTCCTTCCATAAAACCCTTCAGTTAGATACTGACTCTAATTACCTCTTAGATCATGTTGCGTTTGTTGAAAATTACACACTCACACAAGCGTTACTGCTTTCGTTTCCACAGCACGAGACATCAAGCGTTACAAACGAGCGTTCTTAAAGCTTTATTCCTTCCAGAAAACCCTTCGGTTAGATACTGACTCTAATTAACTCCTAGATCATGATGCGTTTGTTGAAAAATGCACACTCACACAAGCGTTACTGCTTTCGTTTCCACAGCACGAGACATCAAGCGTTACAAACGAGCGTTCTTAAAGCTTTATTCCTTCCAGAAAACCCTTCGGTTAGATACTGACTCTAATTAACTCCTAGATCATGATGCGTTTGTTGAAAAATGCACAATCACACAAGCGTTACTGCTTTCGTTTTCCCAGCACGAGACATCAAGCGTTACAAACGAGCGTTCTTAAAGCTTTATTCCTTCCATAAAACCCTTCGGTTAGATACTGACTCTAATTACCTCCCAGCTCCTGATGCGTTTGTTGTACCCCTCAAGTTTCTTCTGCAGCTGTGCTATGCATAACGCACTCTTCTGGTTCTTCTTCTCGAAGACTGCTTTTATGCGCTGCAGTTGTTGCTTGTCTGCGTTCGCCGCTAGTTTCAGGTACTCGTTCACGTTGTCTGCAATAAAATAAATAAACTGGTCAATTGGAAGAAGTTAAGAATGTGATTATAAGAAAACAAACACGCTCACTACTGTATTCCCCGAGATGGATATCCTTAGATAGATAGTAAGTGAGTAAATCTTTGTTAACAAGTAGCGCGTAGTCAGAGGCATGTCGTTTACAAGTAGTTAGCATGCCACGTGACAGGTTGCAAGACAGTTGCGACAGTTGACGAATAAAGTTGCGTTTATTGGAACACTAACGAATTTATGCCGGTTTTCTCACGAATTTTTATTCATCGTTAAGAGATGATTGTGTAAATAAAAAAAAATAAGAGTGGAAAATCCATTGTTGCACGACCGGGTTCTAACCCATGGCCTTCGAAAGTCAGGGTACCGCCACGGCTCTTAATTAATGATATAACAAAGCTTATATTAACGATGTAATTCTAATTGTAATTGTATTATTCTTTCTGTTGTATGTACACTTCGAAATTATACCTACTGTTAAAAATATACATTAATTAATCACAATCTATCAGAAAACAGAATTAATTCACTAAATGAGATCATCGTTTTGAGCCAACAAAATAACTAGTAATTGATAAATATGACCAAATAAATCATGTGAAATTAGTCATTTTGACGAAATAAATATCAGGGGAAAAATCAAATGTCAAATAGCCGTAAAAAGCTTACCATCTCGTATTGTCTGTTCCAGTCTAATCAAGTCCTTTGTCCTCTCGATCTTCGAGTTGAGATGGGCGATCGCGTTCTGAGCCTTCGATGACGTCACGTTACTGCTGTCACTCTCGTCTAAAACACAACAGTTACATCATCATCTGCCTGAAGAAGTCCACTGTTACACACAACAAAGTTCCGGTCCGAAAGGTATAAGTGTCGGTGAAAATGAGGTATTAATAATTAAGGGTGTATTTTTTGCTAAGCAACATATTGAATAAAAATATTATGTATACAATACATACATATTATCATTATGTATACATATTTGTCTCGGGTCTGGGTTATCTATGTATGTATAAAATGAATGTCTTTACAAAAAATTGTATATAGTATAACAGTCATGTATTTCCCATAAAACACTGCTTACTTTGGGGCTAGATGATGCTGTGTGAAAATATATAGAATTATTCGTTTTTTTTCGTTTTATTTATAACTTGCAACTGTATGTACATACCATTCTCGTAAATTGTTTTAAAACTTGACCCCGTAACTGTCCACCGCCGCCTAGTATACATTGCGAGCTAATACTGACTTGATTTTATTATAAAACATACAAGTAGAATTACTGTTACAGGAAAACCTATTATATGGTCCAACATAAATTTGAACAACACATGTATTAATGTGATAAATTTATCAAATAAATAACTATAAATATGTTTCAAACATATGTGTAATGTTTTATCGTGTTCAATGAAAAAAGTACTATTAAAATTAATTACCGTGATTCGAGTAATCGCCATCCTGACCTGAAAAATAATAATGAAAACATAAAAATTACATTTATTGTTACCAATAGACACATAGATAGTCCTGAGTCCTGACATAGGATTCCCTGTGTCGTGGGTCCACCAATTCCAGACCAATTCGTTATTCCAAACTCGTAACAAATATTTATAGAAAATGCAATAATTTGTCACGGAATCGAACCCGCACCTAATACGTCACAGGCGACTACACTTGCCCGTCGCACCACCGAGGTCGTCTTCTGCCCACTGCTTCGCGTGGTACCCGGATAAAAAGTAGCCTATGTGTTATTCTGATGTATAAGCTATGTTACTTAAAGTTTCATCAAAATCCGTTCAGTAGTTTTCCAGTCGGCTTTGAAAAAATATTTTTGCATTTGATATACCAATTCATGATGAAGATTATTTAAAATCACGCTCCAACCCTTAGGAGCCGAGAAAAAGAAGGAATGCGGTGGTCTGAGGGAGGCCGTGGCAGAGCTAGTTAAAAAGAAATAAACCAAAACTACCATTTTGGAAAAGGTTACTTGCAAGTTGAAGTGGCAATGGGCAGGCCATAGATTCAACTCGCAGAACTGACAACCGCTGGGGAAGATAGGTTCTCGAATAGCGACTACGAACCAGAAGACGCAGTGTAGGAAGGCCGTCCGATGGACCGATAACATCTCTAAGGTTTGCGGGAGGTGGATTAAAGATTTTAAAGATTTATTTATTTTTGCACCTTAAAGAAAAACAACAATTTACAATAAGTAAAAAGTAGGCTTAAGGTAGTTTTAGTAACTAGTTTAAGTGATACAGCTAATAGCCTAAACTAGATTTTTTTTTTTTTTTTTTTTTTTCGTTTCTCAAGCGATATAACGAAACATATAAGGCAAAATTTTAAGTTTATAATGAGTAAATTAAAAAATATTATAACTATTTGGTAGGTTATTAAAGTACCTACTATTTTTAGTTTGTAGAATAAAATAGTGTGATTGTGAAACGTCGTTGATTGTATGGGGGTTCTTCTGATAACAGGTTTTCTAAAGGTCTGGGTACCAGAGCATAATCAGTGTATAATATATAAAATATGTATGTTGAGAGTGTATGTTTGTTTATTTATGTGGGTTTCAGCAATCTCATGAAGGTAGCCATCGCTCGTCAAGGCACTCTTTGGGGGAGAGTCGACCAGTGGACTTCTAGTAATTACCGTACCTCTATAAGCAGGTGAGCCATATTCATCTGAAGATAGCCCGTATGATACATTAGGACTGTATACGGAGCTGGAGTAATCTCCAGGCGCTATTAGACCGGATATTATCTTCTTCTGTGGTGAGTCTTCTAATCTGGAAAGAAGAAAATCATAACGAATTTCGTAACACAATTTCCTTCTATTCGCGCTTTTTCACAGCACCAACCGTCCATCCAATGGATTCATTCTCAATGATGCATCCTAGATGATGCTGTGTGAAAAATGTCCAGCATTATTTACTTATGTTATTTTATTTATATATTATTCCAAATAGTCGGCCAATGGGTTTTTCCACTCGAAAACAAATAAGTGCTCAAACCGGCGAAAGAAAACTTCGTGAGGAAACTGGTATGCCCTAAAACCAAAAATCCAAAGACATGTGCCATCAGTTAGTGTTCCAATAAGCGCTTGTTATATGTCAGTTTTTGATAAGACTTACTCTCTGGAACTGTTAGCCGTTGTGTTGCCCGAGATGGGGCTGTTGCCGAGGTCTCTGGAATGCGATTTTACGTGATGCGACCTCTCGCCGCCGTGTCGAGAAGACGAACTTGACGATGGCTCCTGAAAAAAAAACGTGAAATGTTAGGGACGAATTAAGGGTAAGTCGGCGTTCGGCATTCTTATAGGCCTTTTTTATATTTACAACTAAACTGGTAAACGAGCGTACGGCCACCCTGTTGGTGTAAAAGTATCACTCGCGCGTTGCCGACCCCTGGACATAGCGGGTGAAAAGTCTCATGTGCCTGTATGTAATTTCACCGGCATCCATAACTCAGTCTCAGTTCAGTCGTGCTAGCGATCGGCCGCAAAAATAAAGATGTCGACCTGTACCGAGACATCGAAGTGCACGCAGTGTAATATCGTTATTAACTAATTACTTTAGTAGTAAGAAAGTTTAGTAAGACTTTGCGTGGGGACGGCTTTTTCCACCGCGGAAATCAGTGCAGCGAAGGCGCTATTATTCGCGTCTATTTCTACATCTATCGTCAAAAATATCTTGCGCCGTAATAATAAGGAACAAAAAGAAGTGGAGGATATTATTCCGGCGTTCAAGAATACCGAGCCGGAAAATATACCTATCTTTGTTGCCTGGCAAATACACAAGCCACCACCACAAGTGCATAAAGATTCGTATGCTACGAATCACCTGAACTGTCTTAGATTTGAGTTGGACAACATTCGATACGCATCGTTAGTCATCATCATTCACATTATCGGATGTGAATATTTTAAACTTCTCAAATACGCCCCCGATTATTAATCCAATTACATAGTACACCTGAGCGAGGAACAACAAACAAACAATTGTAGAATGCAATGATTCTTGTGCGAAAGTAAACAAAGATAAGTCTATGGCAGAAGTAGTTAGGCTGGAAGGCGAATGGAAGTCTGAAAGTCCAAAGCAGGAAGCAGGACTTTGCAAGTTTCAAAGGAGAAAACACAGAAACAGAACGGAAGGCATCACGGGAAAATCGTTTATCAAGCCTACTGATAGATTTAGACCCGCTGATATCCTATCCTATCTTCATATCAAACGTTCCTAAAAATACGCTAGTAATCGCGGATTTTATCTTATCGAAAACATGTAAAAAGGTCTCACTTCAAAAAAATAAAATGAAAACAAAGCGTGATAACAATGCTTACGAACTGATGGTTACCCGGCATCGGTTGTAACTTTTCCCGTTGAGCTCGTCCTCGCTTTTCTACGGTTATGGTAAATGCACTGATCGATCGACTCAGCAGCTGTGGGCTCCTACATTAACGCAGTGTGTGTTTAGACAACCTCAGCTATGCCGATGACATGGTGCTTCTAGCTCACACGATCAGTGGAATGCGAAAGCTTTTGCCAGTCGTATGTGGCTTCACATGTACTCATTTATAATGTTCAAAAGTCATAGTTCATTGTGTTCAAGGCAGGTACTAAGAGCCCTGGTGAACTGGTGGTCACCAGTAACACTCAATGGCATACCCCTAAAACGAGTGTAATTCAAGTACCTAGGGCACTTGGTCACCGAAGACCGATAATGTCGATATGGAGAGCAATGTCAGTCCGGGCGAATATGCTGGCCCGCAGATTTGCGCGGTGTACAGACGCAGTGAAAGTGATATTGTTCAAAGCGTACTGTGCATCTCCGTATTCTGCGAGTCTATGGTTCAGCTATAAACAAAAGTCTTACAATGCCCTTCGGATCTAATATAACAAAGCATTTAGGGCGCTGTTGCGTCTTCCACGATTCTGCATTGTGTCAGGAATGTTCGCCGAGGTGCGCACCGATACCTTCGACGCCAATTGGCGCAAAAAAAAACAGCGTTATTGCTGAGAAGACTCCGCGGGATCAGTAACAGCATACTAAATGCGATCGCAGAACAATTTGGTTGTCCTCTGGTATGGACTCTGGACTGATTTGTCTGCATAAATACATTTATTATTAATATAACCTTCAAACCGGAACACACGTTCACGATTGACGCGGAATCCATCTGCTGCTACCACATGTATTTTTGATTTCCGTCACCGAAACTATAAATTATATCGTACGTTCACAAACGACTGAGTGATCTTCTTTTGTTTTTCTCGCCCTTATCCCACATTATGTAGGGTCGGCATAACACTTTTTCTTCTTCTCCATAGTCCTCTGTCAGCCGTAATTTCTACATTCACTCCTTTCTTACCCATGTCATCGTTTACGCAATCCATCCATCTTTTCTTTTCGCGAGTGCAAATTCTGTGCAAGGCTCTCTGTGACGTTGAGTTAAGAAACAACGTGTAATTCCATCAATAACCATTATCATTATATTTGATACTTCGTAAAATAAAGTCCTATAAATGAGCCGTCCCATAGTGAACTCAGTCAGGAGGTCACCAATAATTAAATAGGTACACGAGGGTTCGTGTCGATTTGGTATTTAATTTTATATGCGGGTCGTACACGAGGTACCCTATGATAGAATAGATGCGGGCAAGTAATCCCACATTGTAATGCAATGGGCATTCTTTTGAGAGCCTTTATTATTGAATGTACACAAAAAACAACGAGTCAGAACGATATGACATGAACAAAGATGATGTGAGTCATTTAGGCGCCTAGTTCGGTGACTTTTGAGAGAAAAGGAGGAAACAGAGAGAAACGGTCGCTTCATTGCGAGAATCTCGCCAGGCGAGATGCAACGCTCCAAGCGCGCAGTATTGCCGGTCCCATCCATATACGTGTATGCATGTAAATCCACGTCGACACTGCGCGCTTGAAACCAACGTGTATACGTTAGTTTCATTATGGCACGACACGAACTGCGATGAAAGTAGCTTGCACCCGAAACGAAAGTACTAGTTGTTACGTCTATTGTTATGACTGGCGACCCCGAAAAAGTGAAATTGTGACTTATGATTGCCATTGTAAATTGTTCACGGAATATGATTATTTACCTAGGATGACCTTTCTACATGAATAGTTCGTTCGTGTCCATTGAGGTGTGGGGAAAGGATTAAGTTGTACATAGCAGGAAGGTTTTCTTTAATTCACATTCATATCTGTATCATTCGTACTCGTAACTAATATGTAAAAAGAAAAAAAAACACCTCATTGCAGTCTTTAAGGCTTAGAATTATTTGAATGCGACATGAGGTCGTAGTGTGATAATAAATAGCCAAGGTTATAGGCTATTTATCACTACGACCCTTAGGAGCCAAGAAACAAGTAATAGCACGGACGGGCTTTGCGACGCGGTGGGTCGAGGCACAGCTAGTTCTTTATAAAGCCTTGCGTTCACCTGCACAATAAAGTGTTTAAGGTCCTAATCAAAGATTTATGACACATGTTTTCATTACCTTGACTTCGATTTATTATAGAGATTTGAGGCTTCTAACTAAGTAGAACGTCATTATATCCGATCCTGTGACAATCGAATGCAGACGATACCGCCTTCAAAATAAACATAGCTTAGCTAATTTGTAGCGCTCACCACCTGGCCCTGTTATTGTCGCACCGTTGGATGATTAATAATTAGAATAGCATTACGTCAACCTATTTCATAAGAAGACGATCAGTTGAGCATATTAAACTATTTATTATTAACTACCGTTGCACGCGGTTCCTACTGCGGTTTTTCTTTAAGCTTGCATAAATTATTTAGTAAAGTAAAGGTTTACAATAAACTTCCTTGATAAAATACCAATACAGTGAGTGGCAAAGGACTCTTTTCTTTTGTTAGAAAGTTATGAACTTAAGACATACGTTAGGTGAATTAAAACGAGGATAAAAAATAATTATAGGTTCTTTGAAAACCGTTCATTCAGCCTACGTCTACTTTTCCTTTCATCCAAAATGTTTTCCCCAGAGCAAATCCAATAAAAAAATAGTATATCAAGAAGACTAAAAAAATTTTTTGCATACAGTGCTTCCTTAACTATAAAAAAAATAAAACATCCAACAGACAATAATATAGTCCTGACCTAATATTGTAGGGACAATAGGATTTATTGTATCGTGGGTATCAAGAACTAGAAGTACCGTTGTACCACAACGCCCAGACCCGGAACAAATATCTGCAGAACAGAAGGGCTTCTCGCCCGCCGCGCCACCGAGATCGTCGAATCTCGGAGGGCTTATAGTTTAAAAAGTCAGAGAAATACAATGCAACCTTAATTTTAAACTACATAACTTTAACTATGCATATGGCATAGCGGTAATCGATAAAGTATAAATACTTGCCGTGCTTTTAAATCAATAGCTAGTAAATTACTCATGGCATTTCTATTTCTTAAATAGCAACTTGTTTAGTAGTTATTTTTTATATTCTTCAGAGTATCCCTACTCTGAAGAATATAAAAAATAATGCGCATCAGCAATTTAACGCGGTAAAAATTTTCTTTCAGGTGGGCCTGTACGCATGTATGCCTCGATATAACATAAAAAAAATCTATAGTGGCTTGATGTCATATTTTAAAATTAAAGATACGCGCGGTGCTCATTATGAAGACCTGCTAAATGTCAGCAAAAATCTACTAAGTAAACTGATAAATTAAGTAATATCCTACAATCTTGGCAGATAACAGCCAAATAATGTGACCATATACATGTAGGTGTTTTTTTTTTATGTTGGACATTTTTACATCAGCAGACAGCATCATCTAGCCCCAAAGTAAGCAGAGCTTGTGTTATGGGAACTACATTACAGATATACGACCTATATACATATTTTTAGACGTATTTTCCATTTCTAAATGTACACAATTCCTTGTAACTTTACTGTACCTACCAAACGACGGACTTCAGATCGTAAGATATACCTACATCAATTCCAATTTATGCAGCCGGTTACAAACAAATATTGGCACACAAAATAAAAAGCACCCGACTTTTTGACACGAAAATTACCCTTCCGACCCTCATCAAAACCGAACCTGTCACTGTCACTCATGTCAGAGATTCTCATTTTCTAAAATCTCAACAAACTTTTTAACAAGTACTATTCAAAAAATACAAAAACATTTTAACAAATTACGTACAGTCCAGCTGGCAGTGAAGTAGGCTATACTAGTTCATTGAGTAGGTAATAGGGCGGTAAGCATGCGGGACATGCTGAGCCCAATCTGAGTTGAAGGACTAGTTCTAGTTCTAATTTAGAATCTAACTAGACTTACCTTAGTTCTTACCTTCATAATGCTTTATAGTGGACAGTGACAGTCGAGACATTTATCACATGACAGCTATGATGTTTATAAAAAATCGGGACAGATCAGACCGACATTTAATATTATTTTTATCTCGTACTGAATCGTAAGATTTCGAACATATGATTTTATGTTTTTTGTGTTTTCTTTAATCCCATGTACGTCTAATGTTGGTACTAGATGAGGTATAGTATTCTGCCGCCACCGCCCGATCTAGTAGAAATGCAGAAATATTTGATGAAATTGATTTCATTTTAAGCCTCATAAAAGTATTACGACGTACGCTACGTTAAAATATATTTCGCTGATAAGATATTTTTGATATCTTTAGTAGTAAAATGTTTTATGGAGCACTGAAAGAGATAGCAGATCCCATATAAGCTGCCCCATCTTAACATTGATAATACAATTGACGAACATCTAACCACCCGGCTGCCTTTCTAACCATCATCACAATTATGATGATGACATTTCTAGGCTCTGCTTTAAACGCCTACTAGACATCCGGAAAGTCGGTTTCGACCGTCTGACCTTGGTCACATCAGTGAAAAATACGGACTATGTGGCACGCTTTGGGACGAGTAATATTCGAAACGCTGTACCGCCCCATGATCCGGAGAATATTCTGCCGACTACTGTACGAAAATTGGTACGGCTGAAGATCACCGACTGCCACTAAATTCGACCGTCCAATGTCACATTGAACGGACCACAGTATTGTATGGAAGGCTTTTAAGTGAACAGTCATATAAGTCCCCAGACAAACTGTTGTTCTAAACTCCTTGCATTAATAACTTTAGTACTAAGGCTCTTAGCTTACTCATTAGATGTTTCACGGTATTCGTACTACGAGTTTTACAATACTGTGAGTCATATTGTACTCATTCAGACCACATTCTCGTAGAAATCAGATACAGGCACTTGTAAACGGCGCATACTGGAACGAATTCATGATTTTCGTTTTGATCTGTGACAGCCCAGTTTGATAGTATTGGTATGCTTTTCTCGAAGAATTTGTATGGCCTCTCTACACAAATTCTTCAAGACAAGCAATGTCAATGACGTGAACTTTGAAAACCGTTTTCCATGAACCAACTTAAGTGTTTGATTGCGGAAGAGGGAGTCCACACACATAACCATTTTTCATCGATCGCCACCGCCACTGCGCCAATTTGCACGGGTCTTTCTTTAGGCTGTCTAATGCAAAAAAGCAAGCGACCCATTCTAATTCAAAATAACGGAGTTGCATTGTTATACCCTGCCGACATCTCGTGAATTGCATTATGCCCTGCTAACACTATTTAGTTACAGTAACGCAGCAGGATTTTAGGTTTATCACACCACTCAGTTCCTCCGAAGCCTTTGACGATGGAAAGCATTAATCAGTCAAGGTTCTGTAAGCCTAGTATTGAAACTATCATTATGTAACCATGTTTTCATTTTTGTCCGTCACATTCGGTATTTTTACGGCCACTTTAACGGCTGCTTAAATTACATTTTATAGATGTAAAAGGCCTATGATGATGCCTAAGAAGCATCCAGCGACATGATAGGCTTTGTGATAGTTATTTGTCGTATAGTCGGCGGCAACCAGCTTTTTAAGCAAACCTTCGCCATACACTTATATTCAAGGACTCCGGGAACTAATCAAACATACAAACCGACTCGTTAACCAAACAAACATGGCAATCGATTGCGGAATGACTAGTTTACATCAAACTTCAAATTTAAGAGTTTGCTCACTAAACAAACCGTCTAAAATAGAAATTCCATTACGATGAATCGAGTGATTATAAGGGAAGAATATTAAGAATAACCAAATTCTGCGGAATATCCCGGTTTTTCGGCTCATTAAGGCAATATTAAATGTTCTGTCATGTCAGAGCAAGCAACCCCTGGTTCTTTTCTCTCGTCAACTTCTTCTTTCAACTCTTCGTCAGGATGGACCGATAACATCTTAAATGTTGAGGGAAGTCGGTGGCTGTAGGTAGCCATAAGATTGTTCGTCATGGTACTCTTTATCTCTTTAGGGAAGGCGTAAGTCCAATTATTTTTTTGGGAACTATGCAAAGACGAACTTTGTTTGTAGACAAGGTGTTTTTCTCTCAAGCTCAACAACTTATCATCTTGGGGAGCTTGTGGAGCTGTTTGGTGTCACGCCGAAGAGAGAAGACAATAAATTACTCACGCTGACGACATGGTGCTGCGTGCTGGGCGACTGTACCCTGGATCGGATGACGTCATCCGTCACAGCCACCGGGTCGCGCGCCACATCGGCTGCTGACGGGGACTGGCTCCTACTCGAGCCCTTGCTGTGCCCATGCAGTACATGCAAGGTATCCATCGGGGTTTGAGCAAGTAGGAACTAGGAGTTTGTAGTCTTCTTGTGGTGTTTGGGCGCCATTGCTGGTACCTGAAAATTATACCTTTTGTTTAGAACTAAAAATTGGGGTAGGGTGCCAGAATTTGGGCATAATGGATTGGCAGTATGTAAGTATACTATGGCCAGGGACTAGGTTTCATGCGTGGCTTGAATCACCACGATCCTGACTAATATTATAAATGTGAAAGTATGGATGTTTGTTGCTAGTTACATATCCGTAACGGCTAAACCAATTCGGACGAAACTCGAAAACAATATTGTTTTCGAGTTCCGTCATGACTTAGAATAAAACAAAAGCTTACTAGCTTTTATTCGGATTCCACACGGGCGAATCCGTGGGTATTTATTCAGTATAAATTCTAGTCTATTCATCACTTTCGTCGCGGTGTACTTTAGCGCGCGACTTAGATTAAATCGACATCCGCTCTGAGAAATTGACTTGAACCTACAAAAGATTTTACATCGAGCCCCTCTACATTATTGCATGTTAATATAGTTTTCCGTCTGTTACGATATATCTACCGGAGCCTCTCGAAAATAGATTAATATCATCAAAATCCAATGTTTACAAGATGCATGGCAGGAAGCCATAAAGATCTAACACTTATGTCCGGAATCTAAAGTGCTATATAACAATTCTTTTCTACAAAATGCTCGTCTTGTTTTTATATTTGTTACAAATCTTAGCATATTTTTGCAAATACGAATAAATAGCGAACAGTCAATAATGGTGAAGTGGCTACTGGTTTTGTGTTACGTTGGCAGTACGCCAGTTATTGGCATGGGGCATTAAGTCATTAAAGTACTAGCTATCAGATGTTTTCGATATTTGAGAGCTTGACGATTTAACTGGCTTTGTAGGCGGGTGTAGAAACGAGACCAACGGTATCAAGGAATATTCCTTCATCATAACAACATGTGGGTGAAATACGACGGTGAAGAGAGCTGGTCTAACCCTGGACTAGTAAACCTCAGTTTTTGTTTAACTAATTTTCATCAGCTTAATTATCAGTATTTAGCTCAGATTAAACTTTGTCAAACTGACCGATTCCACATTATACGAAAATCTGTCAAATTGACATGATCCAAGTGTCTCGTAAATGTTTCGTTCTCGGAAAAGTTTGTAAAATTATTGATATACTAATTTTGGTTAACTGGTAGTAAAGCTGATAGCGACAGTACATTTCTATAACTTGCCCATTTAATAATTCATACAGCAACGATACGTCATTTAATGTAGATTAAAATAATAATCACGATAAAAGAGTCAAACTACAAATTGAGTAGGTAAATAATCTCAGTGCCAATTACGCAGACCATGGTTAGTATTAAACTCAGAATAAAAATAAAATCATCGTTTAATTGGCGAAGTGTTATTATAAACGAGTTAAAACTTATAAACATACGGTAAACTTGTTTAGGAACTAACTAACGGAACATCAAATATTATAATGACGATTGTACCTCCACGAGACAGAGGCCGACCAAAAGCAAGCAAAGTAAGGCCTCGCCTCGCCCTAAATATTAACGCCAGACTTGCTGCATGTTTCGACAATGAAATGAAAACATGAATATTTGTCCAAAATCTGATTGAACTCTACTAATCGTTCAAACAAACATTCCATGCGATGCCATTTCGCGAGTGCACAGCGGACAAATCATTAGTTAAAGCTGATTATGCAGTCATTGCTCTCTTAATCAGTAAACTGTATCGGCTATAGTTTTGTAACGTTTCCGTGTGACCTTATCAATCAACTCGAACAAAGTGTGATAAACGAAATAATGATTAGGGTTCTAACTAGGAAGTAGGTAGGTACCTACTGATAAACTATGCTCGTCCCCAGCAACCGAATAGGGACGTGATTAACTTTATAGTTAAACTTGTGTCTTATGACACAAGCATGAATATAAGTTTTTCAAAAGAAAAGACCATAGTTAAGATTAGCAGAGCTTTCTGTGAAAATTCTCGTAAGAACTGCTACCACCACGCCTATTTCTGCCACCAAGCAATAATGCTCCGATTGCTGTGTTCCAGTTTTAAGAGTAGGGTTGCCGGTGATATTACAGGTACACGAGTTCTTTCATCTTGATATCTCAGGGAGGCAACACGTAAGTGATACCTCTGGTGTTGCAAGCGTCCATAGGCTACAGTAACCACTTACCAACAGGTAGGCCGTGTTCTAGTTCCTAAAGAGTAGTATAAAAAACAGCTTGAAGAAGTCTACTACTGGTCAAAGGCCTTCCCTAAAGAATGTCATGACGATTTGTTTCTACCTTTATCGACCAAATTATAAACTTTTAAGATGTCATAAGATTGTTGGATTGGCACCACACTATAGCTAAATGAAGGAAAAAAAAAAGTTTGTTGCCGGATTCTTCTAGACTTGGTCACGCGCTAGAAATAGGAGTAAAGTGACTACAAAACTCATTTAGTTTTTAAGCGGGCCTTCGTATGCACTGCGTCGTCCGATTAATGGTCGTCATTTTAGAACCTTTAGTCCCAAGCTGTTGTCGTTTGTACGAGCTAATACTATCTCGGAACCATACATTGGTTAAGTGAGCGAACTGTTGCGTTGGTAGGGTTCCGTATCCAAATCGCCTACGCCCGCCGTCCGATCTGTCTTTCACAAAGCTGTATATTTTCAATCGTAAAATTTAGTCAGTGCAACATCAAAGAATACTTTACATATCATGACAAATAATACTACATTCAACAAATCCAAACTTAGCGTGTGGTCTCCAGTTGAAATATTTTACTTACAGGTTTGTATCATAATTTAGGCAACATTTTAAATATTTAGTAAGTATATTTTATGTATAGCTGCTGTAAAGGGGCATTGTGTACGTTAGAGGCGTAAGGGGCTACGAATAATTACGGCTTTTAAGCATCCTCGTAACTGTATTCGAACATAAACATGGTAATACCCAATCAAAGATAACGGAATGAGTCAATAGCACGAACGATACGCTGTGGTCTCGGCTCCAATCCCAATTTCCTGTGTAGATAGTTTATAACAGCATCTGCTCTTAATGACCAGTAATGATTTAATGGGATATTAGCTGGCCTGCATGTTGACTTGTAAATGTGGCTTGCTTTGAATTGTAAGTTGCACGATATGATAGCATTAAACGAGCCTGCATTCGTTTTTTGTCTCTTTTTGACGACAGCTATAGAGATTTTAAGACTTAAGACTTTTACGATATAATTTTCAAACATTGCATGTCAAATTTCGATAGAAAGCACTAATATTGATTCGTTAAGATTCCCCTCTTTGTTATGCTGGTATGTGGAAATGAACTCCCACTTCAAAGAACACCTCTACTTTGACGTTACTAGTTCTGTTTTTGTCAACCTAGGTTGAACAAAATGATTACAGACACATACACACGCCTATTCCCTGCATCGTGGATATAAGGAACTACGAGTACCATGGTACCACAAAACATGGACCAAGAATAAATACTTGCAAATCACGTAAACATTTGTCACGGAGCAGGAATGGACCCCGCTAATCTCAAGGTGACTACTCGCCCGTCGAACAACGGAGGTAAAATTAATACAATACTTTTTTGTAACTTCAAGCTCAAAGCACCAGCTCTATGACCATCTATGATCGAGTAACCGAAACGCTAAAATCACCAGCGATCACGAACCGGACACAGTGTAACGCCCCCCACACGATGAACCGATAAATGAATAGAAATAAATCAATAATGCTGGTCATTTTTCACACATCATCATCTATGTGTTGATGATGATGATGACCTTTATAATGATATCGTAAAGGTTACGGTAAGTCGGCGGAAGGAAGTAGCCCAAGATACTTAGTCATGGTACTCTTTGCCGGAGGTCTATGTTCAGCAATAGACTTCTACAGGCTTTTGATGATGATCGCTACATTCAATTATTTTCCAACCAGATTGATGGTCTAGATTTCCATAAACCATAATCAACCATAATTAGGATCACACAGATGAAAGTAGTTAACATAACAGTACCTACGATATTTATATCGGCAAATGATTGGAGCGTGTCGGTAATGTTAGGGTTATCTGTGATTTTCACACTACTAAATAATCACGTATGTCTGACAGGGTTCTCTATCTATCGAAAAGACCATTCTATAACATAGTGCAAAGTTTACAAAGCAAACGAACGAAAATTTCACGTGAGACAGTATTAAAGCTGACAGTCGCATTGTTTGTTTTTTTACTCTTCATGTACACTATCAAGTTTAAGACGCGTCTAACGATACCTTTTTCGATAAAATCCAGCCGTTTAGGTGCTATGAGGTAATACAGAATCCAATTTACAAACAGACTACATGGGTACAGGCGAAAAACAAAACCATCCGTTTATCATAAAAGAGACACATCCGTAGTTCGACAAAAATAACAATAAATTATTGTTTAAAAGAAACAAAACCCCCTACCAATTAAGCTTAATATTTGAACTACAAAATATGTTAGCTGAACCTACCTACCGAATTTCATCAAGATTTAACTGTTCGGCAGCAATTTTGGAACATACAAACTTCGGAATATCCGAGTAGACTTAGAAATCTTCGCTTGCTCGATCAATAAAGCTACGGTCATGTACGCTAGCTTATATTTATTTATCAATTCGTATGAACTTAGCCGATTTCATTACAGGAGTCCTGAAACAAACGTCTATAACTATAACTAGTGACGACTTTTTACTGTAAATACGGGAATTTTCAAGTGAAGTACCGTACTCAGCCCGATAGACTCTCAAAACGAGGCTGTGCCTTCACCGTTATCACGGTACGTAAAAAATCACCATGAATCATGACATCAAACGTCTCGTTAAAGTTTTATCATCATCATCAACAGACATTAGAAGTCCGCAGCTAGTCATAGGTTTGCCCAAAGTGCCATGACAAACGATCTTGTGCCATCTTCAAGTTTTATACACCTATACAGGTTGGCCGTTTGACAAGGTTTTGCAAAAACTTGTGTTTTCTCTGTTACCATCAAATATAACAAGTTAAAACGAGACAGAGTATTTGCATAATTTACAGGAATTATAAGTAGGCACCGCTATTCTCGATATAGGTATGTAATTCCATACTATATTTAGCGATTTTGTGTAAGTCGTAATTTTTGCATGGACATTGCCCAGATACGTGTATATAAAAGTAAGTTTTTGCGGGCAAAAAGGGCACCAAAGTAAATGCTAACACGACTATGAATAATTTAGAGGGTCAGGATGAGCTGAGAATATACATGGCGGGTTATAAAATATGAATTTTCATAATTCAACTATTTATATATAAAAATATGACATAAATATCCTCACATATGTGCGTACTGAGTATACTCATAGATCTAGGTAAATCTATCATGGGAATGAGCCTGCCTGTTTTAAGCGACTTAACTTTCAGTCTGCATCTTAGATTAGCTCGATGTCAACATAAAACAGCTATCATCACAACTTGACAGACAAACAAAATTGCAACTCAATCGGAAGACAAAGTCGTCTCGTAAGAGGTTGTCTGGTAGAGACCGCCCATTGTAAAACATTATCAAAGTTTTTTTGTAATTAAGCTGATGTGTTTTTTGGTGTGCAATAAAGTATTTTCTATTCTTTCTATTCTATTCTAAGAGTCCTAAGAAATAACTAAAATCTCGTAGGTTTCAGCCTAATATTAGAAAGTATGTATTATCTATAGGTATTTTGCATGTTTGTGAGCTGACCATGGCTTTACTTTATTTTTTACCACACGCTCTAACCCATGTTTCGCAAATAAACGAATATGAATCTAGTTCGTACAACTTGATCAAGTCAGTGAATCTGACTCCAGCTAGTTAGTCAACTGTATTGGCATTTAGCTGTAAGTTCCCCGTGCAAGTTTCCGAAACTTTATGCATAATTCGTATTTCTCCCTCGGCTTCGCTTTGATTTATGCCCATACTTCAAATGCACGGGCCACGTTAAAACTATCAACATTTTCCATCGATATCGTCGTATGTAGTCATGCGATCGATGCATGGTGCAAGATTGTTCCATTGAGTTGTTCGATCAACTTGAATTCCAAGGACTTTATCGTAACTTGAGGAATTATTGCAGTGAGACATATCTATCTACATTCAACACAATTGCAGTAACTTCGTATAAGCGAAGCCCCTGCTTTCATATCGGAGTATTATTATGCATACGAGAACCTAAGCTTGTTTTTTAGTATTGTTACTGTTTCATTGCAGACTGTGAATCTGTGAATTTGTTTCAGATATTAATAAAAAGTTTAGGACTAGTCTCGACATTGTTTAGTTTTAAGAAACTTCAAATGAGATGGTTTCAAATGTCCTCTCTAATTATTTAACTCCAGAGTTAAACCCCATAAGAGTTTTAATTTTTACTTGACTACGAGGGTTAATATTTTCTGATACAGGAAACGGCGGCAGACCGCAGAAAGTCTTAGTAACTGAAACAATTTGTGGCACATTCGTCGGTCGATGTGGCCGGTGTCTTAAACATCATTATCTTCTTGTCATATCCCACCTTACGTGGGGTCTGCACAACATGTTTTCATCTTCCACTCTCCTCATCAGCCGTCATCTCATACTATGGAAAACCTACATTTTCCGCATCAGTAGTATGTGTTTGGTCTATGTCGGATTCCGTACTACAAGACACACAAAAAACTCAAGTATTATTTTCTAATTTACATTATTTTAATAACTATTTTGCCTAATTTATTCCATATTGGTTCTAGTTTTATTTTTAGTAAATATCAAGTTTATTTGATTATTAATTTCATTTTGTCGCAGAAAATTAATTTTTTTTTTCAATTTTCTATGTTATAAGAGTAACACGTATTCTGTGAATATTAAACTTAAGTTGGCTTTATAGCCATTTATTGTTATCGATTAAAAAAATATAGCCCTGTGATGACAGACAGACAAATGAACTAAGTAATGAGTCCCGTTAGCATCGTTTGGGTACTAAACCATAACTAAAAACAAGTTAAACTACCGTCGCGTTTTCCATCGTCATTACAGCGCTCCCTAGTGAATTGTGGCAATAAAACTTGGTATCTAAAAACCATTATTTTAGTCATACAAAGTATACAAATCGATTGCAAATAAACCTCTTTTAATCGGAGTAGCCGTTTCGAAGATACATGGTAACAAACAGAAACGCATAATTATACAGACTCCTTTTACGTCACTGGCAAATATGCACTCATTTTTTTCTAGTAAGCACATTACCAGAATACTGAGTGGTTTCGTATATCAGATGTCACATAGCTGTCGATCCCGGCTATAAAATATGCTAAGAAGCACTGCCTGAGTCCTTCAGGCTGCCTCTAAGCTATGGACAGGGCCAATAACTCAAACAAAGACTTTACAACTAATTATACACGTAGTTATCAACTTCAGGGTAATTGAACAGACTTGCTTTAGTAAGTACCTACTTAAGGCCGGGCGGGACGAAATTTGTGATATTTTATCGCCACGAGTGTCGTAACAAAATAATATTAAACGACCTGAATTATACCTGAATAACCTGAATGGTATGGTTAGAGCAGAATATCTGACCCAAACTAAGGTTTCAAAGGTATCCTCAAAAGCAGTTTAGCCGTTATCAATCACATTTGAATGCAGCAATAACAAATTATTTTTTATTTTAATAAGGCAGGAATACTAACTGCCTATTTAAAATTTAAATCATAATATTGAAGTATATTGACCGTTCACTTGTTAAAATTTCAAGAAATCGAAAGAATTTCCTCAAATATGCCTAAAATTTTACGCGCAGCCATGACGTAACTGTCAATTTTATGAACAAGCTGGTTTGAATATTGTCTGCATCACAAAAGGCATCTATATCCCGCTTCCTCCCCGTCATAACGCACTTATCTACAATATCGATATTTTCGGAACCAGATAATGGTTCGCGTGTTATCATTATCGTGATTCTAAATAATGTACCGAAGTGTATAATCTGTGGTACTTAGCAATTCATAGAAGGACTTGTGTTCTGAGTCATTAATAGGTAGGAAGTGGCCTTAGTGACCACACGGTGTTTAAAAAAACAGTTCAAGACTGGATTAGATTTGAAATGAGTTTATTTTAAACGGGTTGGTACAGCTGCGGTCTTTAATTTATAGAGTTAGATGTCTCTTTGACCTCTGTCCAATGGCTGATTTGCTGATGATTATGATCATCAAATTGTTGTGATTTCAATAAATAAATACGACTAGCTTCAAACGGTGTTTGCTTGTGTGGTACAGTCAGCAAAAAAGTAGAAAAACAATTTCTTCAGGGTTATGAAGGAAAATGATAACCTTAGATTTTAAATGGTTAAGAGATTCTTTTGCCGTTGACTGTATCTGTATGTTTCACAAGTAAAGCGCCCGCGGCATTGTCTGCTTTGAGATTATCCAAACAAACTTAAAAAAACAGTTATAATACATAGTCCAGACCCCACACTATGATTCCCTGTGTCAAGTTAAATTAATTAAAAAAAATAATTAAAAGGATCATAATTATATACCCTTCACATTTTCGGTCTTTACCTTTTATCTGTATTTTGACATTCTTTTTTGCAACACTTTAAAGGTACCAGGAATAATACCATGAATTCTGTGATTCTGCTCACTTGATTGTAAAATTTATTAAATTATATTTTATCTGGCACACAGCTTTATACTATTACCAGTAATTAAAACTCTTTAATGTTTATTGAATCTTTATTTGAATGGCTACTTTCCTGTTTGATTACAAATTAGGTACATAGCATTTTATTACAAACAACTATGAGATGCCCGCAGTCTACATATAAATATTTAAACTTTAACTTCTTACCGAACACTTTTGGAATGGTATTTCTTTTAATAGTGTATCTACCCTTACACATCAAAGTATATCCTCTGAAGTTTAAGTCAGTATGGCTTACCATTCAATGTGGGACTTAAGTGCAGACCTTAGTTACATCACTTAGATGTTACACCATTTTTTTGTTTAGCAGTAGATGCATAAAATACCAAATATTACCTTAGTACAATAATATGATTAAATTCAGGATATAATGAATGTACAAGTATATTGTGGGTGGGTTACAATGAGGATTTCTTTTGAAGTACTCAGTACCTTTCAGCGATAAGACCGCCCATTGTGTGTAGCTTTTGTTTTTTTGGTCTTTCTGTTTCTGTGTTTTGTACTGTAAATTGGTGTTATGCATAATAAAGATCTAACTATCTACTTACTGCAGCCTATGAAGTTTTTAAGATCAACCCAACAAGTTAATCGGTGTATACAAAGCTATATTATAAACTCCATTTGCAACTTGTCTAAAATGCACAATGCACACCTTGTCGTCATATACAAATTCAAAAAATAAAACACCACACAAAAGTCACAAACAGAATGGATAGACAAGGCATCCAAAGATCTTGTTCATAATTATTGCTTAGATACTTTCAAGGTTAACAAGTCTCATACATAATTCCAAAGAGATCTTAATTAATTCATAACAAGGAATGGAAAGACAATGGTTTTTCTTTATTATAAAGTTCTTTTTGCAGTCTCATGATTTGAGAGCTAGCTTGGGAAACCAGTCGTGAGAAAATCATGTCCAAACTAAAATATTAGAATATCAAGATGTTGTTAGGAAATGGGGATTTATCCAGCAGTGAGACCCTATTGACTTCTTTAGATATAATATCATTTGTTTTCAAGCATTTGTGCATATACATTAAAAATATATGTGAACCTAATGCAGAAGAGGCGCATCCCAGCAAGATGCACCAATATATTGAACAGGTTGTACAGACAAACAACCCTATTCATATTTACGATAGCATTGGTTATGAAATAACAAAAATTATCAATGGATTACAAACTTGTAAACGCTACGCTACCGTGGTTGTG
The DNA here is from genome assembly GCA_961405105.1 of Perizoma affinitatum. Taxonomy (NCBI): domain Eukaryota; kingdom Metazoa; phylum Arthropoda; class Insecta; order Lepidoptera; family Geometridae; genus Perizoma; species Perizoma affinitatum. Next base: position 3,453,969 of record OY560184.1, read on the forward strand.
ACTCAGAAACAACTTACAAGCTAGCTACCATATTAAAACATCAAATGAGTCATTGTGGAATAAAAATAATAAACAAAGAGATTTTTATCTCATCTTGTCTCATTAAGTGCATGGTGCCTACTTTTGTTGTTGCAGTGGCAGTGAGCCAAACAAAATGATTAGCCTTGGATACGACAGAATTGGTGTGAATAGGAAGTCACTAACTATATAGTTAGGCAGTAGGTATGATTAGTATTATCCATAATAGCGCCCTATCGCCTTGAGAGGTTCATGTACGCATGATTATGTGCCTACTATCGTGGGAGAATATCACGTTCGTAATAATGACAATAACTTAGTACCTAGCAGCACTCTAACTTTGATAACGAACACTCTTTCTAATTTTTAAAAGTATAGATGTATTGGATTTTTTTGTCTAGAGTCCGCGACCGGCAGCCCACAGAAGTCAGCATTGCAGCATCGTAAAAACAAAGTAATAAAACCATCAGGAGCACGGCCAGTTGCAGAAATAAAACAAGAAATCGCAGCAAATTATTGTCTGGCCTGGCCTGTCTTTAGGTAGAGAAACAAAACTCACCATAAAAATGTAGTTACACTTTGGTTCTTGCTATTCCATTGAACTAAGTATGTCTATTACACTATCGTCTTTACGGCAGTGTTTTGTTAGAATATAAAACACAACAGAAAAAAAATAAGAATATGTACGATTTGCTGCGGGCAATTGAATTGTCAGAAATTATGGGATAGAAAATTAGAAAAAGACGTGCGGCGCGGTCGTATGACGGAACTGCACTTTGGCAATCACTGAAATCGCTCGATAGATGGCGGTAGCTCAGCCAGACAGCTGTCTGGTTGTGGTTAGTACCATAGACAAAATTTAAGACTCTGGAGTATTATGATAGACCTAATAATAACTTCATAAGTGCTCGATGAAAACTAGGTACATACTTGCTGTATGTGGCTGGTTTGTACCAACTGGCGAAAGATGCAGGTATATAGGTATCCGGTGCTAAAAATCTTTTTGTTTGTATAGATAACAAGTTGGCTTTTACAGCCAGCTGACATTTCAAAAATTGCTATAAGTACTCCAATATAAAGAACGTTTGACAAATCAAAACTTTCATAAAGAAAGAGATACAATACAATAGCTTTAATGCCTCATACGCCCCCCTATTATCTTAAACAATAGATGGAATGTACATAAACCTATACCTAGTCGAAATAATTGAAAAGTTAAAATATTTATAAGTTTACTCTTTGAGTTTTTTCTGATGCCAATTTATTAGTCGTATGACTTTTATCATCACAGATGCTCTATTTCGCTCACCCCTATTTAAGAATCAAAAATTTTCTCAATAATATCCGTAAGTTTTAAACTTAAGCAGGTACAATTTTTTTCTATTATATGAGCAAAGAGGCACAAAAACAACTTTTATTTAAACGAACATTTCGTTTTAGGACCAAAAATGTACATTTAAAGTACCAAATTGTAAGTACCTACCAACTTCTCTTTCCAAAGTGAGTGGAGGGAGTGACAAAAACCGTGTTTAAGAAACGAAAATCTGCCAAAAGGCGCGGCAGTGGTAGAATCGGGGAGCAGAGAGAGCTGCAAACAATTTTCGTTTTAAGAGCAAAGAAGCGCTGCCTTTTGCAAAAGTTATTAAATTGTGTGCCGAATACTTTTGGTTCAAGGCAACTTCATGTTTTGTATAATACCACATTTATTACATTCGGTTGGTTTTTTTGATGATAAATGTGTTGGTGGCCTTATTCATTTTGGTCTTGCATAATACTCTTAATCACGTCTTTTCGTTCAGAGTCATCTAGTTGGCCGAGAGCGAAACCGATGAAACGTGCCCTCTCTCACTCGCTCTCGTACGTTCCGCGCGGTCGAACGGTTCAATGACTCTGGCGACCGTTTCTATTTTCTCTCTGGTTCTGTCGTCGGAACGGCCAGTCGGCCTGCAAGGAAGGGGTCTTTGTTTGCGTTCCACGTTCGCGTCGCGAGGTTCCATACACGTTCACCGCTCCACCGTAACTCCGAGACGGAATGTGCCCGCTTAAGTGGAATCGCGGGTCTCGCTCCTCCCGGTCGTTGTGAAATGTGCAGGTAGCGGTGCCAGACTGGCGCCTTCGACGAGTGCAAGTGCAGTGCGGTGCAGTGGAGCGTGCTCTTACGCGTGGGTCGGCCCGGGCTCTGGGACGGCGACGGCGTCCATGACCGGTGACATGCCGCTGGGGAGCGCGCACGCCTTTGGGCGCGTGCTGCGCGATGGGGCGCTGCCGCCGCTGGAGGCTGGCGCGCCCGCCCCCACAGCGCCGCCTGGCCCGCCCGACAAGCGGTCCCCAGCTGCGGCCGCCAGCCCCGACCAGGTCATGAAGCTGTACATGAACAAGCTCACTCCGTACGAGCACCGGGAGATCTTCGATTACCCTCAGGTCTACTTCATCGGCGCGAACGCGAAGAAGCGGCCGGGACTCGTCGGCTTCCCGAATAATTGCGAGTATGACAACGAGCAAGGCTCCTATATCCACATCCCGCACGATCACATCGCGTACAGATACGAGGTTTTGAAAGTGATCGGAAAAGGAAGCTTTGGGCAGGTTGTCAAAGCGTACGACCATAAGAAGCGCGAAAATGTAGCTTTAAAAATGGTCCGTAATGAGAAGCGGTTCCACCGTCAGGCTCAAGAGGAGATCCGCATCTTGGAGCACCTCCGGGAGCAGGATAAAGATAACACAATGAATGTGATTCACATGTTTGATTCATTCACATTCAGAAACCACACTTGCATAACCTTTGAGCTGTTGTCTATTAACTTGTATGAGCTCATAAAGAAGAACAAGTTCCAAGGGTTCTCGCTGCAGTTAGTCCGAAAGTTCTCGCACAGTCTGCTTCAGTGCCTGCACGCGCTCAACAAAAGCAGAATCATTCACTGTGATATGAAGCCAGAGAATGTGCTGCTGAAGCAACAGGGACGATCCGGAATTAAGGTAAGCATATTATCCTTTGGCATTGTTTACCTCATTGTCCTCAACATTGTCTGTTGTCAGGTCACCATTTGTTACGTTGACTGTTACTAGACTTTAAAAAAAGCTTTCATGCTTCAGAGAGTATATTAAGATACAACTATAATGTTAGTCGCAAATCCATGTTGAAGGCTATTTGGTGGCCAAAGAATTGCTCATCATCCTAGACATTGCTTACTAGCTTATAAAATCTTATTTTTGGTTGGTTATCTTATCTACTTTCCAAAGTAATTACTTGTTGTGTTTGCTAAATAAACTTTAAACAAGACAATTATCTGCGAGAAAAATAGTCTGTTTTCTGTCACCTGACCAAAACTGAATGATAGATAATTAAAAACATAAGAAATAAATTGTTTTAATATATTAAATTTCATAAAATATTATGTATTATGAGTATGAGACATTGATATCAAATTATTAATTCTGCTGAAAATGAGAAGAAAAAATATAATCATCAGTATTAAAGATTTCTACAATGAATCAATTGAATGAAAGTTAAGAAAGGTTTATAAATAATTAAGTGACTTTATATGAATAATAAAATAAATTAGCACATTTTTAAAGCAATATATTTGTAGGTTAGCATGCTGAAAACTGCATTTAGTCATCAACTTGTTCAAATAGTAGGTAGGATATCATTGTTTTGGGTAAAGTCTACATCTGTGTAGTCACACCTGCACTTTGTTAAACTGAGCTAAAAACCTAGTTCTGCATTATTTGTAAACTAGTACCAACGCCATACAAAGCCATATTATGAGAGCAAAATAATCATTGGTGTATTTTTGCAACAATATTAATTGCCAAACAATTGAAACATTGTTTGAAGATCCAATTACTTCAGTTCTTATACTTAAGTCTAAGGACTAAAGATTAGATCTTAGGCCCATAAATCCACCTTTGAGTGTAATCTTAAATGCACCAAAGTGATGGAAATTTTGAAATTCAAGGTCTTTTTATATATCAATGCAATAATTCATTTTAGAAGTGTTTTGTTTACCCAGTATTTTTGAAAATGCAGGATATCTATTGAGTCAGCAAACATAATTCTGACTGCATTAATATAGTAACCTACCTATACTGTTGGTATTTTTGTTATTTTAAATTCTATTTCTCAATATACTCAATATAATATTATTGCTTTAACATGGTTTCAAAGTTATTCTAGGGTAAAGCAACAGGGTGGCAGCTGAGGTTTTTTTTTATGTATGAGGTCTATGTAAGGTACTAAAGTTTAATAGATTTTATCAATCAGACAAATACATCATCCATTAAGTATCTTAGATAATTCTGTTTTTCTAGGCAATGCTTTGCCTAGTCTTCAAAAAGTTGTTAAGTCAAATGAATATGCACCAAAGTTCATCTTCACGTAATTATCATTAATTGTACTTAGAAGTACTTATTATTATAGAAGTTAACTGTTTTTTTTTGTTCTACGAAACCGTCAATAACTTTCGAATCGCGGAAATGATGAAACAATGTTAAGTACTTCTACTTTTCTGCATAGTACCTGCTACCTATCTGTTATCATCACAATCTACGCTAATCACGATGTTACAGTAAATTATAGATTTTTTAGACAACTAATGTGGCAAACAAGCGTCCGGCCCAGCTGTTAGTAAGCGGTTACCGTAACCTATGGACGCTTACAGCACCAGAGGTATATACTCTCCATTGCCGGCCCTGAGACACGAGTGAAAAGTATATGTGCCTATAGTTTCACCAATAATTTCAGCTGATAATCATCATCGTAAATAACGACCTGTAAAAGTCCAAGTTGGGACATAGGCCTTTCCCAAAGAGTGTCATGACATGACAAACGATATTTTGCCATCTCCATCCACAGACTTCCAGCAACCATTGAGATGTCATAGGTACATCGGCCAGCCAAACTGCGTCGTCCGTTTCGTTATTAGCGATAACCTTTCTTTCCAAGCAGTTTTAGGTTCTGCGAGCTATATCCCATGTTCTTCGACACTTCAACTAGTTTCTCTATGAGCCGTGTCGGTGACTTCAGTTCTTTTACGGATTTTCTCTTTTCGGACTTTATCACGTAGCGAAGCTCCGAGCACTCTGTCCATAGCCCGCTGCGCTTATACACGTGGCCAATAGTTATGTTGAGTTGGTACTCAATGTATGATATAAGTACAATGTATCAATGTCATCACTGGCAACTGATTGTAGACTTTCTTCCCAAGCTCTGCGAGTTCTCAACTACTTATATTTGATGCCATTTTTGGACCTACAAATTGCCGGATTCAGCTCGCTACGTTGCTTTCGTCCTCCTTTGTTCGCTTGTTTCTAAGCGTCTGATAATTTGAAACCATCTCTACCACAATTTGTATATAAACTCTAACATATCAAATCAATTGTTTAGAAACTACCACAAGTATTTCGGCAAACAATCACAACGCTAAACATCTGTTCTAATACAGACATGATAAAATCAATAAACCTACTGTACGTAGGCTGTGTACCTTTCTACGTAAACTTGAGCGTTCGTCTTGATCAGCTGGCCACACCCGCTGCTACTATCACTTATACTGTGCCTGAACACAACTGCCCTTATATTTCACCCCCGATATAGATGATGGAATAGTACGCAACCCTTAGCTAACAGAATAGGGGTCGAACCAAGTTGTGTTATTTTTGCATTCAATGAATATTTGGTGAAAGATATTTAGCGTCGACGTTCGGCTTCCGGTCTTGAATAAATTCTGAATATTGAATTTTTTGATTGCATACGTATGTAGTTACTCAAGTACCTACTATTAGAAGCGTTCGTGGCGTATCTCGTCTGGTCGTTCTCCACAGATCAACTATGATGAACTAGATACTTAACTCTGAGTACAATCAACATTTATGGTGGACGTTATAAGCTTTTAGGAATGAATGAGTTTGAATTTGAATTCCAGTTGAAACTCGTAATTTTAAATAGACTCGATCCTTTTCAAATTCTAGCTAAATCAAGTGTCCTTTCTCGTCTGTTTCAAATGAGGAGATGAAGTCGATGTATTCAATTGATAGACAAAAGAACACAACAGACTCCCAGCACAACATCCAGGAAGAAATAAACCAGCTATCGTTCAGTCTCGATAACATTATCGCGAGTCGCTCACCCGACCACTGTTGTATCATCTGTGATGACACGACGTTCAATCTATTTCTGTAATCATCCCGATACAACGTAGAGACGTTGTATCGCCATGTGATGTCGGTTATTTACGTCAATACATCCGCCTTTAATGTGACTTGAAAGTCTTGAAACGTTCATGTTTGAAACTCTACATTCAATTTTATGTCGGTATCTGAAACATTGACTATGTCGTCTGCCCATCTCGCTGCCGGACGTCCAACGATTTTGTATCCATTCCTCGGCCACCATTCAGTCGTCTGACGCAGGATCGTGGAAGATGGCACAAACTGAGGGAGGCCTTTACCCAGCATTGGGTGAAGTCGGGCTGATGATGATGATCTGAAACTGGTTTTACAATCATGGAATTGAAATTACCGTGGTTTGGTATCATTTTAGAATATAATTACGACTATACCACGTTACCAATTATATTCTAAAATGGTTTTACAATATCCAACTTGGGTGAACGTTGGTCTATTCTTTAGCAACTTATAACCACAATCTAAGGAGCAGAGGCTCCTTTCAATCGTAGATGTGAGGCACACTGACTCCTTTCATCACATTGGTTCTTTCATAATTAGTCACTAGGCCCTTTTCAGGGCCACCATACAACCACACGGTTAGGTCATTGACCTAAGACGTGACAAAGACAGGTGAAAACGAACGAATATAAAAATGTCTATAAAACAAAAATCAATAATTGTTTACAATACGGGCCTCAGTGCAATCTTCTAGTAGACTCAATTGAACTGCTGACATTAGAACTCAAATCCAATATTGAATTATTCAGTTTCTCCGGGCTCATTTCTGATGTCGCCCGCCGGTGCATTCACAAAAAAAGGTTCACCACAAAAACTCTAGAAACCTTCGACCGTTCACTTACAAACAAAAAGTTTGACCTAGAAGCGGATGATTTAGCTGTGATGTGTTTACCTGCTCACCAAATAATAATGTGGAATTGTGTATGTCTGACGTCATATATTGCATGCAGCTTCGAGCATTTTGCGTAATAGATCCTACCCGAGTCTATTATTTACTTGGAAACAAAATTCTGCGATCAAATTTCGCTCATATTATGAACATTTGGCGCACGAAAATCTTCAGTATCTCTATTACTAAGTAAAAGTTGTCAGCATTGATATTTTTTCACCCCTAGTAAATAGATATAATTTAAAAGTTACAACTATTACGACTGTTCGTTCTTCAAAGATCTGCTACGTAAAGCATTATTATTCAGGTCACTATTTGAAATATCGATAGTGACATGTGAGCGCTTCTATGCTTCGTAGAGCCAACAGTCGTTAAGCCATGTCTAAGGCCTTTAAGCGGACTAAAAACTCCAACACCAATGTTGTTAGCTTATAATAACAGTAGTTTTTTTGAACTGAGCGCTTCCGTGCTACTTTTTGATAGGATAAGCTGAAGGTCTCGGCTATAAGTCGTTAAGCTTTGTAAGATGCGGGCGGCATATTAACTAGAGTTGGTCACTCTCATAATGAACTGAGAAATACACGCTACATCAGACGAAGTAACAGACTTCTGCTATCCAGTATTCATGTAGCTGTATCTTTGAATTTTAAACTGGTCTTGTGGTTAACCGCAAGTAATTAAAGATCCTCTCATAAATAAGTACGTTGCGTATTTTTATGTTTGTTAACGGTCTGTAATTAGCGGGCAAGGCGCAACATTTGCATCTTACTGTAAAGTTGTAATATTGACGTGGTCTCTCTATACAAACGAGAATGTTGGTTAATATATTTTGGTTATTTATCCCTGGTTATGTAACCATTATTGGTTACTTAAGTAGTTTAAATATAGCTATATCGAAGATTCAGGTTAAAGGCAGAAAATCCATGCGGGGTCTTGGAAGGGCAATATTTTCTGACCTGCGAGAGTTTTCGTGTTCAAACGTAACTAATAAGTGTTTTAAAATAGTGTAAAGTCCATTCTATTGTTCTAAAACGGAATTAATTAGCTGGTCGCTGATTGAACCATTAGAGCGTAAACTGAATTATGATTCGCTGTTTTAACACCACGCTTCTCGCCTGATTGTAAATTATGTCAGGTATTCGCATTCAAAAAGGTGTGTTAATTAGACAGATGCATTGAACCGGGATAAGTTAGTAGGTAGATATAACTTAAAAATACAACATTGAAAAAAGTAGGGTTAGCAATAAAAAATGAAAGCAATAAAAAAAAAATATGAAACTAGGACGTAATTTTAATCTATATTACATCTTAGTTTAATTTTTTTGCCCATGCCGTGTTGCTATAAAATCAAACTACTTTTATCTACGGTTTCCTCTCATAACGACAGTAATCATTAAAACAATCTCAGTATCTAGTACATTTGAATTTACTAAATATTTTTATGCAACACTCTTTTAAGTGGTTTTCTCTTCGTTAATCAGCATTCGCAGAGTCCAATGCCAGCTATTTCTGACTTCAGCGATTTGTCGCGATCCGCCTCCACTAGAAACCCTTGCAGACCGCGTAAACGATTTTATTGAAATTCTCTTTGTTGCGGTTGAAGCTGGATCGAAGACGTGAGTAATATTTCGGAAAGTAATCTGATAGGCTGGTGAAGGAACCTGTGGTAAAAGCAATTACAAATATGAATTAATTAGAATATATGCCACAACGTGAACAATACCTTTCGATTACTTCATAATTCGTGATAAAAAACAGGCAACGCTGAGAAATCTGTCTGCGTATCTGTTCAACAAGTCTGACACATTCCACTTGACCTATTTACGAAATTGAGAAAATCAATACTACCCGCAATCTATTTAAGTTTGTTCAACTCGCATCTTTCAATATTGACGGAGTCACAATGGAATCTAAAAGTAACAATTCATTCTCTGCCAACCTGTCGTACAAAAAACATATGTTGGCAAGCAAATAATGGCTGACGGGATATGCACCGACCCCGGACACCTGTAACCCAGGTAGATTTATAAATAAAACCCGTAAAACCAGCATAACAGGATCAGGATCGCCCCACAAAGCTAGGGGTGTTTATTCCTGTCGTATTGTATTGTATAGTCCTGTGAATGGCTGACTGTTGACTGTTTATTTCAAAATATGACTGAAAAATATCTTGTTTGCTTTATAGCTAGACTGTTTCGTGAATACATAAAGCTTTCGAACACAATTTCCTTCCAATGTCATATATTTGCAAATGCATTTCGTGACACCAATTTGAAGATTTCTCACTCGGATAAAAACGGTAGAGTTAGCAGCAAAAACCCAGGAAGAGACACACCTCTGTCATTAACGCACCTTACACGATACTTTACTCGGAAAATTTACCTAGGATATGTGGTACCTGCGTTCTGGTTATGGCATCGTCGACTTGTCTTGTGATTCTTGTAATTCTTGTAACCTTCGCGCATCATCCAGTTCGAAACAGTCAGTGAACTTCTCTTTTTTGCAGAACATTGTTTGGAACAGAGTTTGGAAACCCGCCTGACATAATCCGACACTTAATATTCAGTTGTTCTATAACTCGCCAAGGAATTAAGTTAAATTGCCTGTTCTCAGAAACCGGACGTGACTCTTCCCTACTTTTTTAGATTACATGTCTTTTAGAAAAGCGTTGTCTTCTGCCTAAGAACTAAAACGTTTTTGAAGGACTAATAAAGTGTGCGAAATCCAAGAGTTGATATTGATATAACCAATATAGGGGCAGGGTTCTGAGACATTGCCTGCTATATTCATATTTGACTCAATCATTCTTTAGTCTTTAAAGATAATATGGTCCACCTCAAAGTTATTCAGGGCCGAACTTAGTACCGATGGAGGGACAATTAATGTCGGCCAATGCGCACAAAAGGCAAGAACAAAGATTTTCAACCTAAGTGACCTCATACATACTTTCATACTTTTCTGAATAGGGCTGTTACTTGAAGCATTCACATCTAGCGGACAACCTACATAACGAGGTATTGGTCACGACTAATAACTTAACCACTCAAGAGCCGGATACTTTCGATAACAATGATATCGGTTACTTACTGTTGGTCATTAAAAAAAAATAGTCCTGACCCCACGTAAAAGAGGCTACTTACTGGTTTATTGTGACTGAATTGCAAATGTCACGGAGAAGATTACTCATGCTTACACAATTGAACGAGTAGCTCTCTGAAATGCATCGTATGTAAAGAAAAACAAACCTTTTCCGGATTGTCCGCTTTATATGTATAAAAGAACTTCAAAAGCAATAAAATGCGACTTCCATTTAAAATTCTTTCATTAAACAAGCAAATGCTTAAGTTTGAAGGTGAGGGAAGTGCTTTCAATGACAAAAGTTACAATGTGACGGAAACAAAGTACCTCTATCTAACTTCGACTTTATGACCTGTCACTGTTTTATTAACTCTTATTAGTTTTTATTTTGGACATAGACCCTTTAAGCTTCATATTAACAAGTAATATAACACCTCATGCTATTTGATAGCGTTCAATAAATGCCCGTATCATGATCACGGTATGGTGGCATTTGGCTTGTGATACCAATTAACTGGCTAGTAGTGATTAGCAAACAAATGACTAGACTAGACTGTTTGTCATTCCAAGGGCTCGAGTCTCATGTTCGTATAAACAACTTGTATCTTCGATTCGAATCAGCAAGCAACCTTCGCTTCACGAATCAAGAATCCTCTAATAAGAGCTCGACATTGTGTTTTACATTAGGGATCTTAGAGTAGGGTTGCCTGCCAAATGCTCCTTTTTAGTGGCATTCATTTAAAGCAAATTAGAAATATTACTTGTTTTTTTGTATTTCGTTCCATTAACGTTCTTATTTCTTCAAGTTTGGACACAAAGTGAGGGAGTTATATCAAAGCGTGTCTGCCAAATAATTCGACTTGAGTGTTTTCTCTTAATTTGTAGACAAAGTGACCGAATAAGTGGTAATTGCGCGACTAGTATGATTAAATCATTTGCGGCAACAGCGGACTCTCCGCTTCAAATTGTCCGCTAAATGTGTAGTTGCATTTTGTCGCTTCCTACCTTAAAATGTCACGGTGGTGGTCAGAAATTTCCAGATAAGTATACAATACACATATACATTTTTTTAGGAGACAAGCGGGATACATTTTTCTAATGACACAAAAAAACTTATTCATACTACACACTTGGTTTACTTAGTAATCTTGACGTATGCGCAAATATCTTCACCGCGTATAGGTAGTATTTTCTTAAAAGCACATTTATTGTGGTGACCCTACCTTATATAAAAGCAATATCCTATTTAGCCTTATTGGATCTCAGGATCTCGAACAAAAGGAATAATACATAACAAAATTCTAAGCTTTATCAGGTTGGTAATGTTATCTCCTTGGTATTTATTGGAGTCTGTTCCTTATTGTCGAGGAAACGACGTGTGCATTATTTCCATTTAAAGAAATACTCGATGTAAAACATTAGTATGCAAATGATTGTAATGTCCTCTAAAAGGTCCACTGAAGCGGTTGTTGCATAGACTTGAATATGTAGATATTGCAATTAGCTGCAATCTCAATCGTACAGCTACTCCGTCGACAGAAGCGTAGGCTGTTACCATGCGTACAATATCAATCCGTCTGGTGCTACACTTTAAAGACGTTTTTTTATTATATTCCAACGGTAGCTAAGCTAAGTTCATCTATATACACCAGGGTGGCTCCTAACTTACACGAAACTATAAGGTTATTGAAGGATACAGGATGATTAATGCTGGGTGATCCAAAAACAGCAGAATGGCAGAAGACCTTATTACCCATCTAAGTCACCCATGTTATGTTCTATGACTGTAGACAGTTTAGGAGTAATGCTTTTAACATGGCAAAATATAAGCTTCGGTTACATGTAGGTTAGGAATAGCCGTCATGTAGAAGAAAAGCTTTCTTATAACTTTGTGAAAATAAATACGTATAGTGCGTGGCGTGTGTGTTTCAGGATCAAGGCCGCAGAATACCCAGACATGACACAAATATTTGCAGACAATGATATATTTTTCCTATCTCGCTATTTATTACAGACGGATGAACGTCCGTCCGTTTTAAGAAATTTGATTTTCTCTATACTAATTAATAAGCGTGGGAAAAGAAAGTGCTGAGAAATCTTAAGCATATTAAAACGGATACACAAATTGACACATCCTTCATAACGGGTTTATATTAATGTTTAATGACTTCATAGGGCTAATTGTTTGTAGGTGTTATTTAGCGAAATATGGCGCGGGTCTAAACTCCACTTACAATCTGGCTGAGGTTTTGATAACGGAGTCAAAACTCTTTTTATACGCGGAAACCACTGAGGAAAACCACGTTTGAGTTCGTACAATTGGCAAAAATTGGGTACTGTTGAAAAATACTCGAAATCAATGAAAGACACCTGAACCATCAACATCTTCCTCTTCAACTATTTGAATTGATTCGTTTACATTATTATACATTTTAATAATAATAAATAAGCGGTTCATTTATAATACTCGTGCTTAATTTAATAAAATAATTATTGTTATAAAATGCAATTTTATTGTTACCTACTAAGAAATTTTTAGCTATTTCTAGCAACTTTTCGCAAGATGTCTAGCTGCTTGCTAAAGGCAGCAGTTGGCAACACTGCAGGATTGAAGCCCTTCAATTCTAAGGAAGGCATGTTTATTTTGAGGAATTCTCTGATATTCCATCCCCGTGCAGAGGTAAATTTGCATGGGATTAACTTGAAGCGGCCATGATTGCGGAGTGTTCCACTAGACCTCTATAAAAGAAACGCTCTACTAGATCTTATCTTCAGAAGTTAATTATCGAACCGTTTTAATCATGAAGTGTTCTCATTACATTTGAAAACACGGCAGCTTCACCCGCTTACTAATCACTTAATTCAATTTGTATCTACATAGTAACTTAGCGCGCGCGTTCATAGTAAACTAAGTTATAAAAGCAGGCTTAATTGGTACGCCATCTTGCGGTCTTATAAAAATCCATTACTGATTGCTTGCTGATTAGTATTTTATAAAATTTTAGTAGGTAATAATAACATCTAACAGATTTTAACATTTGTAGCACAAAAATCTGCCTTAAGTCTTGCATTCAATATCACATCTCGCAAGAAATAACAGCACCAAGCCAAGTTGACTTTGAATTCAGTAGAAAACTTAAATTTACAGGATGTATTGCAATCAAAATATGATATCGTCAATTTTGATAGCTTACATGTTTAACCTATATTTTTTCCTACTTTTCTACTAATGACACCGCTAATCGCTGATTATAATGTCTATTTGACTAAACCCGCAGATAACCAAACTTATCTTCTTAATCTGTTGAAATCAAACAAATACCCATTTCTTAACATGTTGGTCCGTTGCTATAATGTTGGTTATATGATACAACTGCGAGACTGACTCAGATAAAATCGGGTCATAAGGATGAGACGACTGCTATCGATTTTGCCATCTTACGCATTATTGATGTCTTTGTGACCGTGTACTGAGTTGAAACGAGCGCTAGATTGATCCATTTACCAACTCCAACCATTAACTAAGGCCCAATAGTTTTTTTTAGGCAAACGAGAAGTGTCCATTTGTTGAACATGTCAACCAACCCAACCAACGAAGACGGCGCCGTTGCTTCAGTACAGAAAACATGCTGGGCAGCTGTTCAAATGATTTAATAACATTAACATCCGCATCGGCAAGGCATCCACGATGTTCGCGAAGCTAACTGCTAGGATATGGCTCAACAAACCCATCCATAAAAACTGAGATGATCGTTTGCCAGGCTTGCATTTTGCTCATACTCTTGTACGGAGCTGAGATCTAGACATCGTGTGCCAAGAAGGAGCGGTTTTTATTTCTTCGAAGTATTTTAGCAATATCGTGGCAGAATCAAGGGACAAACGAGAAGGTGCTCAGTAACGCCCAACAATGTACAAGGCAAGTCCAAATAGTGTCTTATAACACAAGCTCATTTTTAGACTACATTAAAAATTAGGTCATATATTTGCCACTTCTGTACTTAATAGCTAGAAAATATTGGTATCTATAAAGATAGCTAGTAAAAGATTTTCGCTTACGCCTCGTATGCAGATCCATATTGGAAAGTAATTAGATTTCAGATCCAATCTCGAGTTTCTCGTGAGCGCAGAACTAGGTCTCAGTTAGGTGACATAAACTTAACACCTGAGAGTGAAGATATAGACCGAGAATACAACATACGAACGAACCAGACAGATACGAACTTGAATGAAATAAACTACAGTCTTGAATGAAATAAACTACAGTACGAATTGATCAATAAAGAAACGGTGGCAAAACAAATGAGAGCGCTTACTGCTCCCAGGCAAGAAGAAAACGCTTCGTGCAGGTAGTAGCCACAAATGCCTTCACTGGTACCCACAACTGGAACACAACAATGCTGCATTACCTATTGCTGACGATCATCCTCCATAAATAAAAAGTTGTTTTACGCGCTCTATCTAAAATTACCTCTCTTTGATATACACCTATTCTAAATGCGTCACAGGCACTCAACGGGTGAGAATTTGCAGTAATTAGGTCACTCGACCGATATTTATTAACACGCAACGTTGATTTCGCTAATGATATTTTATAATGAAGCTTATAAGTCCTATTTCATTAGTTCAATCTGCTTTAGATATGTGGCTTCCAAAATTATGTATTTCTTTTACATAGTTGTAATACCACTATTATGGTCATTCGCAAAAGGACCAGTGTAGTGGCCCCTTATATGTAACTAACGCTTGAAACGCTGCTAAAAGACGTTGTGAAATTCTTATTTCTGTTATCATAAGCTATGTTTGATATCACAAAGGAACATTATGATTGATGACATGTAAATGACGCGTTTGTATGCTGAAGCACATTTTCCTATATAAATACGGTACTTGCGACAGTCTTGGAGATGTGCCATCTAAATCTAAATTCAATACTTCACTGTTTCAAAAGTTTCATGTGCGGTTTAACTTGAACTTTGCAACTCACTCCACAGAAGAAATAGTAAAAACGAACGCACAGAAGTCTCACTCGGAGATACAATTACGGCCCGTGTCAAGAAACAGTGACAATCTTGTCACTGTTTCCTTTGACTTTTGCTAGTAGAGAAAGGAACAGAATATCCAAGTGAGGTGTTACGACAGCTCATGTTTCATAGAAAAAACTAGGTAATGTTTGGCAAGGAACCTAGTTGTTCTGCTTCAGTTGTATCAAAAAATTTGGTCCAGTCAGCGTAAAATTTAAGCTACACAAATTTGAACTGTACATTACTAGTTCAGTTTCAGTTCTAGTTGTTATTAAGTGAAAAAGCTCCCTATACGGAACTTTCTTCAAAGTGAAGATCTCGCCAGAGGCAGGCACTCTGCGCTCGGGCTCAATTGGGCACTTCCACTGTCCACTTCACTCGCTTCTTCGCGTGGATTCCGTGGCCTTTTGCTGTTGACATTGAACTGTACGTCATTTACACAGGTAGTTAGAAATGCTTGAAATTTAGCTGTCGAGGGTAGTTGAAGTATTTTTCGTCCGGAAAATCTGCCGCGTTTGGTACAAGTATATTTTTATGGACTGTACTGCTCTTAACTTTGATAAACTTGACTTCCATTATGTGGCGATAATTCACCACGACCTCCTTTCGCCACTCCCAACGACTTAATTAAGCCGGGAAGCAGACACTTAATTATTTATTTCAGAGCTTGGTATCCTTCTCACCTTTCGATTATTCGTCGTGTCTTAATTAAAACATGCAACGCAATCCGAGTACAAAACGCTACAATGCTATTGTATGAACGCCCTATATAATCTATCTATGTACGTACAGTACATGGCACAGAATAAATAATACTAAAGTTAAGTAGTTTCACTCCGATAATACAACACGTATGCATCAATCTGGCGTGAGCGTGAGTGACAAATTGAAACATAAAGAGTGCTCCTCAAAGCGCTTTTTCTTTTGATTTAAATATGAGAGTCAGCACCCATTTTTTTTTTAAATAAAATTGCTTTCCTTTTCAATACAGAATCTCAAGTCAATACGATTAAAAAAAATGCTTCGAGTGACATAGGTGCAACGAGTAAACCGAATAACAGAAACTCAAACGAGGTAATCGGGAGTACCATTACTGTTTGTTATAGAATCGTGAGATTTAAAATGACAGCTGATATAAGATTCTCTGTATTACAAATCTAAGATGAATAACTGCGTATTGGATTCAATTTAGAAAGATGCAAGCTTGGAGTTCTGAGGTCTGTAGACAGCTGATGTACAACCTTGCTCCAACTTAAATATGTAAGGCGATTGACTTACTAGGTCAACGTCCAGAGCCAGACTCCTAGGTAAATGATAAATTTTGCGACCTTAAAACGTACTTATTTAAGTGGGACATTCATAGACAGCCATTTTCATTCAGCTCAGATAAGAAAGATTCGGATTAGATCCATTCATTTAATGTGCAAATGTTTGTGCCGTGTAATTATATACTAATATTAATAATAGTTATATAAGAGACTAGCCTCTGCCCACGATTCACTCGGAATTCTCTGCGGGAATTCTCTGATTTCCCGCTTGGTACCCTGATAAAACATAGACTATGTGTTTTTCTAGGTCGTTTAACAGATTTCATATTTGGTTTGCAGCTTAGCCGTTGCGGACATCCGTAGTAACTAACCCCGATACTCTCGCATTATGATGTTATTAAAATAGGAAGTCGGATTATAGTATATTTGGCGTTGATGGAGCATGAATACGTTGTTCCTACTTGTTACTACTAAAATTTACTATAAATATCACCCTTATTCGTTGAAAAGGTGTCCTGAAGTCAACGGCTCGTTGAGTATGAATGTCAAAAGTGCGTAACGATCACCCAGACGAGCGGGTAAGTAGGTCACAGACATGAGAACGATCGATCGCAACAGAGCGAGATCGACTTGGTTGCAATTACAATTCTATCATTGTAATTGTATCTTTATTTTGTACAATTTATAAAACATGATGCGTTTAAAATGCATTGCTGGTAGTTGAGTATGATTGAAATACTTTATTGTACACCGTAAGAAAATAGATATAACTTAACAGGACTAAAAGTACAATCAGTCTTATCGCTATACGACTGTCTTATCGCGCAGTATATCGTAGCGATCTCTAACATGGCTCATATCCATGTTTTATAATATACTAATCTCAGCTGTGTCTGTACTTACCTCTGGCAAAGACTTGGGTGAGGGAGGGTTAGTGGCAGTTTTCTATGAAAAAAAATCCATGGTATTGGCTCCAGTTCTGCAAGGCAAGGAGTTTTGAAGAGTTCCAACTGCAATTTTGCGCAATGTAAACTTTTTGAAAATGTAAACTTAAATGTACATACAGCTTGTGCAGTTATCCAGCTGGTGTTAGCCGTAGGCCAGCAAGGCAGCAAAGTCTAGGATTCAAATAAAAACGAATGAGATGAATTTCAAAATGAAACTGAGGTCGACTGGGTTTTATAGTACCGTATTTGTTTAGTTTGGAACTAGGTTTAAGCCTTTTTCCCTTCCCTCACATAAAACAAACAAGTTTCTGGAAATCCGACTGGTGGTTAGCGCGTTCAAGCAAAAAAATAAACTCTTGAGCTTTTTTATTAGTATAGATTATTCGTATATAGATTTGGGAAACAGCGTCGAAACGGACAATTAATTTTGACACCTTTCAAAATTAGTGTACTTAAGTATTTCCAGTTATGTTTGTTTAAGTATGAGTAAAGCTTGTTTGTTTGTTTAAGTATGAGTATGAGCCCTTTTTTATTTTTATTTTAAAACTAAAAAAGGGCATTTCATTTTACTGACAGTTACGGTAACCTCGATATAAATCGAAAACCCGAAGTAGTGGCCGAATTTTGTGATTGCCTAGTGTCTTTCAAACATTTACGGTTTACTTGGACGACCCTATCGTGGTAACCGTAGCCACTAGCTGTAGATTCAGACAGAGACTTTAACCACAAGAGCTCTTCCCGTCTTACCTTGTTAGGCTACAGTGTAAGCTTTGAGTATTAGAGCTCAAAACGCCCATGGCTTCGGTCGCTTTAGTTCCCGGATATAAAGTAGCCTGTTTGTTACTCCAGGTAATTCTTAATTTCATACAAACTGATACGAATGAGGGACCAGTTTAAGATTTGACTGAAAAGTTTATCGTGACTCGTAAGACACGAGCTGGTTCTTTCACAATCGTGAAAGAAGTGTGGTGGAGGCAATTTTTTAACCTGTAGGTAATTGTCGCTATGAATTTATAGGGTAAGTAATTTTTCTGCTTGGCGGAATCGGAAATTTAAAGCATGAATATCATGATACCTAAAATTGTATTGTGTTGAACTGGATGAAAGCCTGAAACTGGACAATATCGTTCCACTCTCAAGCGATTCTCTTAAAAATAATTTAATGTATAAAACTATAAAAAGAAGGCAAAAATACCGATACAATTATCATACAATTTATGAATTTTGATCATATTTTTTTAGACTATATGTAGAAAGTGAGCTTTTCGAAGAATTTTACTTTAAGAGGTCAGAATAATCTCACTACTCATAATTTATTAGCAAAAACGTCGTACTTCGTGATTGCTTTGCCGCAAAAAACAACTACAGAGGAATGCTTTTAACAAAGTGAAATAACTGGGTGCTACTTATTACTTTCTTTGCCATATAGGTGTAAGTATTGGCATACATTTAACTTTTTTTTGTGACATACTAGATTGAACCAGTTTGCGCTGATTATTAAGGGTAAAGCTGGCGAGTTGTATCGGGAACCGAGTATAAAGGTCACGGACTATCCTCTAGATGAAGAGCTCTTGAGGAGGATTTAGCTCTTCAATGCAAAGTGAAGTTTACGATGTGGTCAGCTGGTTAATAGAATTGCTAGATACAAACCGTCGACACAAATACCAAAAGAACGTCCAGTGATAAAGATCCTTAGTCTTAAAGGACCGGCCTACAGAGAGAGAGTTAAAAGTTTTCTAAATATAAATATGTTTTTAAAAATATCTATAATATTGGCATCTACATTTATGTAAATAAAATATCTATTTCGTGTCTGTGCTGTTGACCGTTGAAGATTCCTTTATCTGGAGCTAATCCTGGATGTCGATTCAGGTCATGCTTACTATAAAAATGCATTGTCACCGGAACTGAACCAACATGTAAAATTTCAACTCTGTAGGATAAGTGGTTCTTATTCAGCTTGCAAGATTTCACCTAAACAAACAAACAAACATACAAACATTGCAAGTAAAATGAAAGCCTGTTAAAACAGTAAGTCTTGCAATTTTTAATTATTGAAATGTAACTTTTTTGAACATTGTACTATTATAACTGAAAAGCTTTTCAAAAACAACTGTCTACTAATTCAAATATCTTTCGCCGACAAACAAAACGGGTTTCAATGCCACACTTAGGTTTATTCTTGAACTGTTGCAGTAACGTTGATTGCGTACGCGTTAACTAAATCGCAGTTTTTTTTTTAATTTTAGAACGGCCTCCCACCGTCGTCGGATGTGGGTTAATGCCATACCCACCCGACCTGTGCCCCAGTCTGACACGCGTCTCTCGTAGTCCTATTGTTGTCTTTTTTGCTCATAGGAGATTTGTAAAGGTGGGTGAAAGAGGCTGTGATGTAACCCGGACATGGAATGAGGTCAATGACTAGTTTCGATCTGTCTAAACACCTAGGTCACAGAATATCTACTACCTGGGTTTTAGATATCTTCAACGGACTTTGTGGCGACTTTTTGTACCTCTGTATCAAATTAGTTTCACAATGACTTTTTCTTTCTAATCTGTCTAAATAAAACATGTACAGGTTGCTCGGTATTCAGTGTTAATTGTATGAATAGTAAATTAATTCTAGGAGCTTTGGTCTGTTTGTTTTGCTGAACGCTTTTGTTTACTATATAATAGGTTGGGGAAAAAGTTTCTTCGCATTTTTTAAGAAAATTCAAAACATTTTTTAATATAGTTTATTTACATTTAACTAAAGTATGTAGGTACCATTTTGTTCGATAACTTTTTGCCATTTTGTAGGCAGGGACATGATCCCATTGCTATAAAAACTTTGGGGCTTCTGTTCAAAATACCGCGACAAGTGGTTTTGGCAGTCCTCTCGTGATGTTAACCTGACACTGCCTAAAGAATTCTGAAGAGACCGAAACAGGTGGAAATCTGAAGGTGCAAGGTCAGGACTATACGGCGGATGCATTAACACATCCCAGCCAAACTCTCTTAATTTTTGCTGAGTGGCTAAAGATGTGTGAGGTCTAGCGTTATCATGATGAAAAACCACACCCCTTCTGTTGATTAACTCCGGCCGCTTTCTCTCAACTTCTTGTTTTAATCTCATCAGTTGTTCGCAGTAGAGTTCAGAATCGATGGTCCTGCCTGGTGGTAACAGCTCATAATGAATAATGCCCTTCCAATCCCACCACACACACAGCATCACCTTGTTGCGAGTTAACCCGGGTTTCGCCACAGTCTGTGAAGCCTGACCGGCCTTTGACCACGACCTTTTTCGCACGTTCTTGTCGTACGTGATCCACTTTTCATCACCAGTTATCAGCTTCTTCAAAAATGGTTCGGTTTCATTACGTCGTAATAAAGAATCACAAATGAGAACACGGTTCATTAGGTTTCTTTCAGTGAGCTCGTGAGGTACCCAAATATCGAGCTTTTTTGTGTACCCAGTTTTTTTCAAATGCGCCAAAACTGTTTTGTGGTCAATTCCCAGTTCTTCAGCTACGTCGTAACTACTGATATGCCGATCTTGCTCCACTTTTTCAAAAATGGCATCCATTTTATCCGTAATAGGGCGACCAGAGCGACGTGCATCTTTGACATCAAAATTTCCGGATTGAAAACGCTTAAACCAAATTTGTGCTACTCTCACAGACACTGCACTAGGTCCATAAACATCGTAAATTTTTTTCGCGGCTTGCGTTGCATTTTTACCTTTTTTGTAGTAAAATTTTAAAATGTATCGAATTTCTTCATTAGATTCACTCATCTTGACAGTACGAAAAACAAATAAAAATCACACATTTTCCTAATTTGAATTTGGAATTATCTTCTTTAAAATTTAAACTTTTAATGATACCAAAACCAGCCAGATACAAATAGTATAGCCAAAGAGATTTTATTACAAGTTCATACATACAATAATGCGAAAAGACTTTTTCCCCAACCTAATATATGCTAATTATCTATATTACATACCTGTGAATCTGAGCTTTAGTTGTCCATCCCAAGGTTGTCTGGCGAAGAAGAATCGTTTTTAAGCGATAAGACCGTTCATTATAATCTTAGTTATATTACGTTTTTGTGTATAGTAAAGTTTTTAATAATTCATTATAATTTCTTTGTCATTGTCAGACTCCTGCCGTGTACGATTAAGCTAGAGATTCCTTAAACCTACTCAACTCTCAGTTTGCTATACCTGACTGAACTATAAACCTTTCTGCTTATCATTTTCATATTTACAAAGTCAATGTAATAAATAAATCTGCAAAATCCGCGTATGCGTAGGCGCCTGTAAAGTTGAAATGTTACATACGAGTTGCTTTCAAAGAGCCGTTAATTGGCCTGGTCCCGTTCTCATGTAACTGATTTAAATGATGTATTTCATTCTTATTCGAGATCTCTCCACGCTAAATGCTGGACTGAAAATATGTCCGACTTTACATTTGATAACTCGTTATTTAGCTTGCCCGCTCATTCTTAACAGATTTATGGCCGTCTGCACGGTCATAAATACTTAGGTATGTGCAGCGACTGATCTCTATGAAAATTACCAGTAAGTCTAAGCAACGTTCAGCAAATTGTGTAAGTGACCGTTAGTGGTATAGGCCTTCTAGCGGCCTTTAAATATACACGTAAGTCCAAGACGAACTTACTTGACGAAAGGAGTTTTGAGGGTTCAATCAGCTGGTAGATATAGTGGGACAAACGGGACGTGTTTGGTACAACTTGCCAACAGGATTGTAGTAGCTGGCAAGGCAACAAAAGAACAGCGGAACATTTTTGTTCAAACCCTCTATTTTATGTGCTAATTCTTTGTTGAAACAACACTATACGTGTCCACAGTCCAGTCAACCCTTTCTAGTTGCGAGGTCACAGATTATCAAACATCTACTTCCGTGGCCTTTACTAATTGAAGTCTACACGCACATGTCCAAAACCGTCTTCCTACTCTGTATTTGGTTTCCTAAATAGCTTCGAAGCGTCGGTAATTGAAAACTACAATTCTATAGCCAATGCTTATTTATTATTAGGTATCAAGTCACGATGTATAGTTATACTCAAGGTCCCGACTAAATAGTTAACCAGAAATGTAATTGTGGTCGGTAATGCAAAAACTGGTGTGACTAAGGATTGATATTATCTTCAGATTGGATCTCAACTCAATTGTACCAACGTGACTGCTAAGAGACCATGGCATCGTTTTACTCACCTATCGTGTCTATGTAAAATTCCAATTTGAATTGCAAAAACAAAAGCTGGCGGTTACTGAAATAATGTGAAGTATTGTTTTTTCATTATATCGTTTTACGAGTAACGCAAATACGGGCAAAGCATTTCTTATCATAAACTTTAGCCTGTAGAAGACATGGGCCTCTCCAAAGAGGCCACAACGTACACATGGTGCTGTTACAGAATGGTTGAAGAAATTGACGTATAACCTTTACCTCATACACCACTTCACATACCTATACACAACACACACACACACACACACACAACCTCTCTCTCTCTCTCTCTCTCTCTCTCTCTCTCTCTCTCTCTCTCTCTCTCTCTCTCTCTCTCTCTCTCTCTCTCTCTCTCTCTCTCTCTCTCTCTCTCTCTCTCTCTCTCTCTCTCTCTCTCTCTCTCTCTCTCTCTCTCTCTCTCTCTATATATATATATATATATATATATATATATATATATATCTATCTCTCTCTCTCTTTTAAATTCAACATTCGCATGCATACCTACACTTCACAATTGCAACACACCCAATCAATTCACCACCTAATTGATATGTGAACAATGTATATCTTAAAATGATAAAAATGGGAAAGCAATAATTACCAAGACACAATTTTTTTTACTTAGTTTGGTAAGTAGGACTATCAAAAATTGTAATGTAATTTAGTGTTTTTTTTACATCTTTTCAACCGCTATCTACAGACTTCCTGCAGTATTGCAGACGACCTCTGTGGCGCAGAGGGCGAAGGCACACTTGAGACGCAGAAGGTTGCGGGTTCGATTACCGCCGCGGGACAAATGTTTGCGTATGTAAATATTTGTCCCGCGGTCATGTAGTTCCCGTAACACAAGCTCTGCTTACTTTGGGGCTGATGATGATGTGTGTAAAATGGCCAGCATTATTTATTATTATTTATTACATATGGAGGAGAGCCTCCTACACTGCGTCGTCCGGTTTCTGGTCGCCATTAGAAAACCTTTATTTTCCTTTAATGCAAAATAACTAGCAGTCAATTGATTACGCAACATCTCAATTGAACCAATCTGGTAGGTCCAACGTCCATAGTGCAATAACTCATTGCTCTTCAAGCGATATATTATTTTCGATACATTCGCTCACATCTCAATTGAACACTTGCCGGCTGTCAGTTCAATCAGAGAGCATTCACTCGGCAGTTTTGAATTTTGATATGAATATTCAGCGCACTTTTCGCAGCGGAACTGCGAGTTGAAAACTTGCATTAATACCCATGAAACTGTTAACACGCCAAACAGAGGTTTAATTTTAAACTAGCAGGAGACCAAGCTTTAGGTACTAGGATAGTCACACGAGTTTTCTTGGCCGAGCTGGCGGCTGGCCGAGAAATCCATGCACTACCTGAACTCCCTCATGATTCTGCTCGTTATGATTACTGTAAGTTTCTGAATAGGAAATATATGAATAATAATATTCTGTCTTGGAAAATGTAAATTTTACAAAGCCAACTGCGCCAGAAAACTATGGTGCCTGTCAAAGCTCATTCGAGCTGCGATTTCATTGCTATTGCTGGAACGAGCATACCGCTACTACTTTCCAGGTTTGATTGCCGCTGTGACTTGTCCGCTAGCTTTACATAGTTCATTTTATCTACGAGCAAATTAAGTTTGTTATGAAACTAAACGAACCTCAGGTTAAGAAACGCTCGACCGCAATTGTGGACAACGACCGTCTCGGCCTCACAGATAAAATAATATTAAACATTCTGAAATTTCACTTAGTCGACATTATTAGGATCGCATACTATCCAGAACCCGCAGAACCCTTCGCTTTGTTACTTTACTTGCACCCAAAATCGTAAAGCTTGTTTTACGTTGAAAGCTTAATTTATGATGTTTATGTAAAACATACTGAATATCAGTCAAGGCTTTGCTTTTTCCAGTGCTACCATAGGTCGTTGGTATTTCGCTAATCGGGTGCTCATTGCATTACTAGCAAAATGGCTATAATAATAATAATATTGAGAAACATGACTATGTATACCAATCTTGTCTCCTGACACATAATTAACTGTCGAACTTAATAATCATGTGTCAGGAGGAAGCCAGTCAAGTCTGAGCATACATCATAATCATCAAAAATGCTCCTAATTGCAAAATCCACAATCGATTT
The DNA here is from genome assembly GCA_961405105.1 of Perizoma affinitatum. Classification (NCBI taxonomy): domain Eukaryota; kingdom Metazoa; phylum Arthropoda; class Insecta; order Lepidoptera; family Geometridae; genus Perizoma; species Perizoma affinitatum. The sequence goes on from OY560184.1 coordinate 3,478,760, forward strand.
AAATGTTTTGTTACAAAGACATCTTATAATATCTTGTAGAATTCCACTGCTGGACCCATGTCCAAGTCCTTGCTCTCTCTTTTTTTCTTTAAAAAGACAAGTGTTTCAAAGTAATTACAGTTTCGTAGCTCATAGTCTTATGCTAGTGTGTTTAAGGCCCTGGCTAAACGCAGGGTGACGAGGAAAGAACCAGTCATACGGAACTTTTGAATGTGACTCAGCAAAAAATTCATTCGATCATTGCGAATCGATTACGAAAAGTGTTCGATAGATTCTGTTGTGCTGTCTATCAGCTTGGCTATAATGCAAATCATTATTGGCAAATGCTAACGAGATAATGGTCTTAAGCTCTTAGGACCGTTCTATTATCTGGTTGGTTTGTTTTGCTGTCTATTTTGAACTCGATTTGCTTGCTCGAGCGTTCAATATATTACGCTTAAACATAAATGTTTCTTCAATGCGTTCAGCGTATGTAGACGAGATATGAGAGTTATTCTTTTGTTGATGATAAGCCCTGTATTGTTATTGTAACTACTTATTTCAATATACAACGGTTTTGTCTACCGCTGAGAAGACAAACAATATTTTGTCCCTCTCTTTTGTTTGACGGAATAGGCCACATAAAAAGTTTTTGTCTTCTCTTTCGTAGACAAAACGTTGTCTTAGGTGCTCGTGCTAAGCGAGCAGGACTGGAACATAACCTTGGGTTTTCTCGTTGTCACTGAATCCTTTCACCAAACTGGTTCATACTACTACCATAAGACTTTACAGGTCATAATTAAGTCATGTCCACCAGTGTCGCGGAATGAGTATTGTGATCGAGACTAGCAGGTATCGAAAATTACGATGTTTCTCGAAAGTAAAATCGTATGCAACAGTAAACCATAAAGCTGAATGCCAAATATTGTGATCATGTCAAAGTCGATTTAAATTAAATTCTAAAAGGTCCACTCAAGCATAGTGACGTTTGAGACTGAGTTACAAGTTGCGGTACTTCCTGCCATTGTGCGGGTCGCTTCTCCGGACATAGAGACAATCGCCGGAATCGGATTAGTTAATTGTTTACTATTGTTTAGATATCCTGCTTCTGAATGCTCTTCTTTGTTATTTAAAGGCGAACAGGCATACGGCCAACCTGATGGTGAGCGTTTACAAACGCCTATTGATTACTACGAGTAGAGGTCCAAAAGTCTAAAAGAAGGAGGGGATGCAGGCAGCACTTGTTTGGTATGTCGCTAATCGGGTACTGATTGCATTATGAGCAATGCTGAAGAGTTACCTGCAAGATAAAGATGAAACATCTCATTCGCTTATCCACCAGCACTCATACCCTTCAAACCAGAACACAATAATGCGAGCAAAACTGCTTTGCGGTGGAAATAGGATGTTAGAACATTTCCAGACGAACTCTTTTTGAAAGGAATTCTAGGGAAGGAACTATTCGTACAAAGCGCTGGCAGCGTTTGCTTGTAGTCAACAGTTCAAACTTGGTTAAGTAAGTTGGAGTTGGGGCTATTTACAATCCTGCGCTTCGGTGGGTCGGCTGTCGTGAAGCCTGAAGAAATCGTGAAAGTCATTGGCGTTGCTGGTATTCATGGTTCTCTTTGAGGGGTGTTTCATCATCAACAGCCCGTAGAAGCCCACTGCCAGACATAAGCGTCTCCTAAAAAGTGCCATCCGACTTCCCTCGACCTTCTCATCGGTACATCGGGTGGGGAAGGGATGTTTACGCAAATGCATGGATAGTAAACTAACCCAAAAGTGTTATGTGTTCGTAGCCGTAGTAGGCAGAGCATAACGTGAGGTAACAATTGGTAAGATGTTGCATTATGCGAGCCGATCGACTGGGGCCATCCAGTTTGGTAAACAACTTTCGATAGCACCTCTATTGTGTTTGTTGACGATTTTAGTTCATTTTTGAGCATTCCTATAACATAAATAAATGTGTAATAAATGTGGAACTATGGGTGGATGGATCGCAGTTTTAACTGAAACTAGACAATTCATATTGATTGCCTTTGCCAAGAGGCACACTGAACCGAGAGATATACTCTAATATGAAACATACGTATTGAGAATCAGTTCAGAATTGCAAGGCTTTAAAAAAACAGATATTGATACAATTCAGAAGACATTACCATTATTAGGTTAGAACTATTTATACATAAGGGCCGTTGATTTTGTTTGAACAATAAAAATAAATAAAATTGATGGTAATGTAACAAGCCAATAAAGAATCTTGTTGTTTAACATTTTCGAAAAGTAATTTTCTGGTAGAGAAAATGCTAAAAACGTGTGATTTTCCGCTAATTGTTGCCAGCGCGATGTCGTTAGCGCCATCTTTCTTATGCTGTTTTAAGCTTTAACTCTAATTTGCGTTTGTCATTTGTACAGTTTTTTAATGTGCTATTTCGGCAGCTGTCTTCTTCTTAAATTCACCTCGAACAACAACGAGCACGTGTACCAAATGACCTAGAACAAGCAATCATCGACAGACGTGATGTTTATATTATACTTCCTACTACAAGCGCACCATAAAGTTGGACAAACAAAATGTACGGGAAGACATGCAAATATCAATCGATCAATGCCCGTTGACAGGGAATCATATTCGTTTCCTTCTACAGAATAAGAATAGTGAAGCATGTAATCTTTAATAATGACCTCATCGATCAGTTTTCACATGCAAAGGCTATGCTCAGTATGAACATAAAGTTCACTGTTAGTCGTATGCTAAGTCGTAGGCCTCCTTTAGGTGACATGATGAATCGCCTCCTCATATTGGGCTACCTCCTTATGTAAAAACTTATGCCTTCAAAGTATTCGCTTGTTTTTAGTGAAGACGTACCAGTCTTAGCAGGTTGGTGGGCAGGCTTTTTCTGGATTCAAGGACTCAGAGTAAATAACCATTGCGATCTTGTGGCAAATAAATAATTCAGTTTAGCTAGGCATAGCATGAGCACGCTATTTAAGGTCTGTTTCTCCTTTCCGTCAGAAAAAAACAGAGATAATGATGAATATTTTTCCTTTGACAAAGTGTTGTAGTGGCTCATTCATGATATTGGTGCAGGAGATTTTTCAGAATTCATATCCACATTTTCATAATACCAAATGTCCCCACTAAAAACCGAATTCCACGAGCGAGTAGGTACATTTGTGTTCACTCGGTGGTTAACACTTTCCCCTTAGCTGCTCGCTGACCGTGCGAAATGCGGACTATTCACCAGCTTCACGCTACGGTCTGGATTTTAAAATTTCACATACGAGTACGTCTGCTTTTAAAACACGCAGTCATTAAAAATATTTGCTATTTAAAACAACTCGCCGAACCTAGACTTCAACGACGTACGACGTGATATAAAATAAGATCGGATTGACACGTCATGACATTATCGAAATATGCTCTCGTCAACTTCGATAGCCTATGTCAATCCTCGTCGCTGATCACTAAACAGAAGGTAATTTTAGCTCCAGAAATTTCGTAGTTTCGAGAAGAAGTGTAGCTATTATTGTATTGGTTCTTTTTTTCTTTTGGATTATAACTTTTAGGGCCTTAGAAAAGGTGACCAACTATACTTAGTAAGAAATTGCTCTACAAAGGTTTCCCATTTGCAAAAGCTATGAGAATTTTTGTTAGATACCAAACTGTGATTTTTATTGTAAAAGAATCTGAAATATTGAGCTAATTGAAATAGAAGTCAATGCCTCAGTCCGTTGACCGACTATAAAACCATGAAACGCGTTCAATGACTTTCGGTTTCAGGTCAAAACTGAAAATATTTACGACGTGCGTCACGACTATAAGGTTTTCCTGGCCCGTTGAAGTACCGCCTGTCGATTTTAAAGTATTGGACTCGCTTGTGACAACCTATCTAGCTTCTGGTCTTATACAGTCGTTTGTACATGACTGTACTATGACATGTTTACCTAATACATTTCAAATTACCTAAAAAAGTAAATAGTAAGCGTACCTACTCGTACCACATAGGCTGAGTAGGCTAATGCCATCATCATTCTAGCGGCTACAAATTGTTCCAAAAGACACAGTCGCCAAGATATGGAATTCATGTTTAAAAAACAAACTCTTTGGAAGTTTTTTTTTTAACTTTTCATTTATATTTTTACTTAAAAACTAGCTTTTACCCACGACTTCGCCCGCGTGGTACCCGGATAAAAAGTAGCATATGTGTTATTCTGATGTATAATTTATATTACTGTAAAGTTTCATCAAAATCCGTTCAGTAGTTTTTGCGTGAAAGAGTAACACACATCCATCCTCACAAACTTTCGCGTTTATAATTTTAGTAGTATTGTACCTCCGTAGTGTACCTTGTGTATTACAGCGCCCTCTAGTGACGTGTGGCGTTTTCTAAGACATCTAAGAACCTGTCTTAAAGTTATACAAATGATTACAAACGGTTATGCCATTTTGGAGAAAAATGCTGACAATCAAACAACCTCCGGCTCTTTGAATCGCGGGTTAACAGTATTAGTGGCAGGAAAAGAGGGAGACGTAACTTTATACCATTCATACCTGTCAACCATCATCTCTATTACAATTAAGATTTCAGATAAAGAGTTAGTCGGCCAAAACTATTTATTGGCAGTCGTATCTTACTGGGTTAATGGTCATTGTAATGACCTTAACTACTGATTGTAACCTGCTTTGCTGATTGTCTTGAAAGCGTTGGCAATGAACTAATGAGCTGATTTTTCTGGCGTGTATTTTCGTTCAACAAATGAGATGTTTTTATGTACAAATTGAGGTTTCTTTTGCACTTGTTAAATGCAAATACGTACAGACGTTTTTCAGTAACTTTACCTGAACATTTGCATACATTGTTAACATCTCTCTGCATGCAGATTTGGAACTTTTATGTTTTATTAAAAGTTATTTTTTTATTTTTCCTTTGCCTTTGTAGTTTCATGTATCATGTAAAATATTTATTTAATATTACATTTAATTATTTTATTAAAATTTATGTCATATTAATGTTTTCTTTTCCAATCTTTTCAGGTAAATACTGGCGTATTACGGTGGCCCGTAGTTAAGAAGAACTGTATAAAGGTACTTTAGATTACAGCCCGAGATTTTTACATCCGACCCGACTATGAAGCTCGTTTATTTTAAATGTAGTCGCTTAGCAACAAATTCAGTATGATTCCGTAACACCCATTAGATATTCCTTAGATAGTATCTTTAGAATCTGTAGTCTAGACGTGTCGCTAGGCGCTATACTATAAAAGTCTAGATCATACCGGTCTAGACTAGACGATTGTTTATTTCTAATGCTTCCATCAGTTTCAAGTTCATTTTGTCACTGGGACGTAGTCTCAAATAAATAATAATAGGTTAAATAATTCCCTATGTCGTGGCTATATGGACCCACGAGTACCATGGTATCGCAACATCCGGACCCGGCACAAATATCTGCGGATCATACAAACATTTGTCCCGCAGCGGGAATCGAATCCGCACCTCTAGCGTCGCAGCCGACTACTCACCTGCTGCGCTATTGAGGTCGTCAATAATATTATAACCGGGCTCCGTTGTTTCTGTTTCCAGCATAACACTACTTGTATGTTATAAAAACTAGCTTCTGTCCACGACTTCGCCCGCGTGGTACCCGGATAAAAAGTAGCCTATGTTTTATTCTTATGTATATGAGCTATATTACTATAAAGTTTCATCAAAATATTTTCAGTAGTTTTTGCGTGAAAAAGTAACAAACATCCATTCTCACAAACTTTCGCGTTTATAATATTAGTAGCATTTCTCTTGCTATTCTACTATTCGCTTTTAACTCCCTTTTTACCACAACTATCCGTGAACGGGCCGGGATGTAAAAAATAAATATCGCTCAGATCATTTTGTATGAAATCGTTAACACCGACCGGCGGCGGCGGCACCGACGAAACGAACACGACCCTGACACGTTGACATTGAAGCGTGTAGAACGAACTTAATACAAAACGGCAAACAATTTGAAAATGTATGTCTAAGGGCCAGGTCAGACTGACGCGGTGGTGACTAAAATATGTATTTGTAAATTTTTGTTCCTTTACTGTCCCAATATCCTATTACTGGATAGATACCTACCTAATTTTATTAAGGCCTTAACTTCAAGACTTTGTATGCCTTATGTTGAGACATAAAAAGTCTTGAGTTAAGGCCCTTAATCCATCTACGCCTCTGATACGTCACGGATAGGTGTGGAAATTCATTCACAGTGCTTGCTCCCCGTGGGTTGTGGAATGACAAATCTGGTTCCCAAAGCCGGCTTTTAGCCGTTTATCTACCTGTCATTTGGATAAATTCAATTTATTAACGCCCTCCGTTGTATTTCCTATTTGATTGGAATCACTTTTACTGGGTAGCCGTTTAATAAGCTTATTTATAGGAACGTTTCGTTTGCGCAAGCGTTACGTGACATTTTGATGTACGTACAGAAATAGGGCCGCTATGGCCTATTTCGTTTATTAAGTTACTTAGCTGTTTAGATATTTTTTAGTACCCGATTGCCCGATTGCATTTTTTAGTATTGATTGTATATTGTTTGAATGTAGTTTGAATGGCTTGATGGATTTTGATATATGAGGTGTCATTGGAATCGTCTTGATCACGAGAGTGACACAAAATGACAAAAATGTAATACGGCGGCTAAATGACTGACGTCATTTAGCCGCCGTAAAAACGATTTCCGATTTAAACATTTAGAAACTTGATGGGTGAATATTAATGCGGTGTCATTGGATTCGTCTTAGCCTAGAAAGTGACATAGTGTATACGAAGTGTAATTTGTTATTAAATTTTACAAAGGAATATTAAGATTCTAGAACTACGCTTAAGAAACTGCAGTCGGGTTTCTTTATTTTAAATTGATTACTTGTTGATTTATAACTTGCTTGCATATTACTGTGCCATATTAGTTCGTCGTGTTACCGGTTCTTTCTTGGTCACCCTGTGTCAGTGACCAGAGTCTCGTAGAGGATGAACTTGGAACATTTCGTTATTGAACTTTTAATGTCTTCGATTTTTTTGCCGATTCTCTTTCTATTCCGGAAATCCTTTACCTATAATTTAATTGACCCGCACTTTATTTTGATCATCGATTGAAGTGCCCCTTGTGACTTGGTGGCGATAAAACCTATCTAAGAAAATCCTTAAGGACATACAAGTCGATTGAAATAAAAAAAACATTAAGTACCTACAATCCGATAAGCCGTTTCGGAGATATATGGTAACAGACAGATAAACAAACATTATGGCAAACACATATGTGGAGGCATTATAATGTTATTAATAATAATTATTTATTTATTTATTCAGATAACTTGATCCATAATTTGTAAGTAAGTGACATAATGTCATAGTGTTAGTAAAATTCCTTAATTTTAATTAATACATCCATTCAATTCAATTGAATTCAATAATGACATCGTCATTCATTCATGTTATTGACAGTTCCGTAAGTTTTGCAAATTTGGTTTGGTTTAAGGAAAAAAAATCTTTTATTTTTTTTAATACGATCCATTATACCTTTCAGCAACAACCCAACCGTATATACACTACCGCTCTGATGCATTCATAACCACGCGGCTTTGCATCTCCAATGAGACCTACTTATTATTTATAGATGTGGACTGTTTCTACTGGCATTTATTACGATACATATTGCGGTATAGTTAGTAGGAAGGCTGACCTTTGGATCGGAAGAGCACCTTAAAATTGACCTTTGGACTGGAAGAGCACCTTAACATGTAAATGCCATTGAAAACGGAGAATTATAACTGAAGTATTCCTTATGTGATTAAAGAATTTTGTGATTCAAAAGTTGCGTTATTTTGCTTAAGATAGAGCTTATAATATCTAAATAATGTGTATTGTTTTTAGAACCTACTATTCTCCCTTTATAAGAAAGCTAGATGGGGGTGGATTTCTGCCCCGTATCCATCCTCATTACAGGGCTCTGCTATCAGATCTTTCTCTATTTCTTCTGGACATTCAGGACGCTGAGCTTCTTTCTATAGAGTGTTCCCAGAATAAATAAGCAAAATAATATCTAAAATTTATGTTTAGGTCACGGACCATATTTTTGTGGTTCCGAAGCCAAATAGCGAAAGCGGTATTCAATAGTATCGTCATATTCGTCTGTCTGTCTAGCCGTCCGTGTGTCATATACCGATTTCTCGCTCAATTTAAAGCGTATCGACATAAAATTTGATATGCAGGAGTTTTTTCTCGAAAATCTGAAAATAAAATAGAAGAGTAACTTTTTTGCAAATATAGGACATGTAAAGTACGGTTTTTTTTATTGCACCCCTCTTTCTGGGTATCGTTAGAAAAGTCTATATATATATTTTTTTTAAATTTTTTGATCTCATGAAAGTATTAGGCTTTAAAGTAGCCAAAGTGCCACCCTCCCCATCTACTCACCTTCCCCCCTTTAACTTTTTAACCTTGAAAATTTCACAAGAATCGTGTATATCAATAGTATGAAACACTAGCCTCTGCCCACGGCTTCGCCCGTGTGGTACCCCGATAAAAAGTTGCCTATGTATCATTCGGATGTATAAGATTACTGTAAAGTTCCATCAAAATCCGTTCAGTAATTTTTGCGTGAAAGAGTAACAGACAATCATCCTCACAAACTTTCGTATTTACAATAGTAGTAGGGTAGGAACTCCAGTATCATTCTGATAGGTACTGCGATGAAAATTTGTTCCAAGGATAAGGGTCCCTAACATGGCGTGACTCGATAGGTATTGCGTAGCTTTATTTCTCGTTCGTTCGACTTCTCTTGCTCTGTACTGTTGTTCTTTATGGAATGTGCCCTCAATCTCCCTATTGACCCTAAATAGTTGGTAATTAGGAAATATGACGTCCAAGATTGATGGCATGGAATGATGAAGCTGTTCGAACCTGCGATCTGTGGCTAGTAACAATTAAAGGTTATTTTTTGCATCCCGTCCTTTGTATAATCGACTTAAATAGAACTGGAATGGGCAGTTTACGGCGAGGTTACTAAGCACTTTTTTTTAAGTGATCGGTACGGTAGTTAGCTCGTCTGGTTCCAGTCTCTCTGTAGCTTTTTGCACGGTATTATGGGGGCTAGACCGCCATTTTGAATTTTTGCTAACCATCTTTGTAATAGCTTTTGTGACAGGTTTGGTCTGTAATCAGATTAATAATAGCCTATATGTTGTTTCTGTCTCGACTTATCTATATTCGTAATTTTAGCCTAAACGATTCAGCCGTTACCATTTGTAAATAGAACACTTTCTAGCACTCAAACCAGTGAATTTTCGTGAGGAACGGCTTAAACCTTTAAATATATACCAAATATAAATGTCTGTGAGTGCCGTAAAATCAAGATTATTTCTCAATGTATTAAAAAGATAAGGCAATGCATGTACCTAATTGAATTCTCTAAAAAAAAATCGTATTTTTATAACTTTAAAATAGGATGGTGAAAAATGTTGTTACTTTTGTCTTAGACTGAGCTAGCTAGCTGGTTACTTTTCATTTAAAATGCTTTTCTTGTTTACTTGGCCACCTGACCGACATCTTTTAACTTTTTGCTTCACAATAATTGATAGTTTAAACTCTGCTGTCAGTGACAACAACACGAACCAACGATTATTTTTATTGATTGCTTTATGTATGTACTCACTTAAGTATTGAATGGTTAGGTAATTAAATATAGAGAGAGAGAGACAGTTGTAGTTAATAGTAGTTCAGCTTCTTCATCTGCATAGAATTATCTAATATTGAAACTTAAATCACCGACTAAAATGTTACCAGATTAGTTCTACGTTTTAGAAAATCGTTTCGGCAAGACCTTTATTTTGATAGATTGGGCGTTTATGAAATCAATTTATCTAGTATCATTGACTGATAATCAACGCACAGTCCAATCGCGAAGTATTTCTGGTGTGTCCTACACAACCTGCATTAAGAAATGAATTACTGAAATTACACTTCTAGAGGGTACAGCGGGCAAATTAAATTTGTATCGAGGATATATTAGCGTTAGTTGTCTTGTAATGGACTTGTTAAAAAAAACACATGGAAAAATGTTCCATAACATCGTATTTTTTTATATGTTGTGTTTTTTTTTACATTAATTCTGTTACTCACAGGATCGTCTAGTGATAGATATTCACTGGTTTGTGTGCTAGAAGGTTATAACCCTGCAGTTTGACGAAGAACCAGTGATACGACGAAAAAAACTAACAAACCATTGGATTACCCGATAGGTAATCCAAAAAACACTGAATTTATATCATTGTCGCGTGCAAAGCAGAAAATGATCGAATTCTGGATTTTAACAAACAAATTTTGGCTTGAAGATGAATATTCGATATTAATATATGAATGTATGTAGTTTATGATTGAATCGGGAATGAATTTAACAATGGAATCTATGTATACTAATACCTAGTCATTAATCTAGACGTAGAGTGTTGCGGGAAGGTGTATAGGCCCAACATAGTTCGTCATGGCACTCATCGAGGAAGGCCCGTGATCAGCAATGAACTTCTACAGGCTATTGATGGTGATGAAAGTCAATAAAAATCTAACTAAATCTGATAATGCCTAGAAACGGATAAATTGAACGCTTTAATACCCTGCGATTTACATAAACTTTCTTACCTGACCACAAACAACGACCACAGAGTTTCTAGACAATGCACAATACTTTATACTTTATCATTGACTTCTTGCTAGGTCTTACTAGGTGTCTGCTTTTACGTAGATACCACAAATAGTTGCAACTTTAGACATCGAGAGAAGGCTTTTCTACGAATATTGTGAAATTTACAAAACTTGCTCAAACCACGTTTAAGCTGGATACGCCAGGATATGGTACCTAATTTTTTCTAAAAGTGTCATCTCTCACTAATTTTCGTCTGTATCAAGCTTAGGCAAAAGCCATGTCTTGCTGTAATTTTTTTATAGGAATCAGTCATTAAAAAAATGCTATTTTTTTAAGAAAATAAAAAGCCCAAACTATTACATATTATGCATTGATTCGTTCAGTTTAAATCTTACGTGATTTAGGAACACTGATATATATGCCTATAGCTGTCTCTCTCAATCGCGTAAGATATTAATGTCTATAAATTATTCATTATTCTATTTACCAACGTCCGGTAGTTAATGCCTTTAAGTTTCGACCACGTAAGAACCGTATTAATCATACCATGGTAAATAAACGAATCGTTATCATTATACCCTTTCCGGATGGCCTCGGCAGGTCAATGTATACAAAATACATAACCGATGAAACTTTTGAGACAATCATTGTATATACTTACGTATTGAATATAATTAATTTTTATGGGGTTTCATCGAATGGTTTTTTTATAAATATTAATAGAAATGTTTTCTTCCATTCATTCGATACCTGGATATTAAAGCTAAGCCGAGGTAACGGTAAGAAAAACGGTCCCTTAAAGGAAACGTAATAAGGATTGCAATCGGGCACCAATTTGATTCCGGCTGGATTAGTCACATCATCACAAATATTTACCTTTTTATTCTGAGGTTAGCTACACAAACGATGCCCGATTGAGAGTATATTACAAAGGTAATTTCTTATAATGATGTATTTCCTATGATTTTTTTTTATTATAAAAAAACAACAATCACGAATAACTAGTGTTACTAGTTAAATGTCATTAATAATATCTTGTGATGTTGCGGCTTAAATTAAATCTAACTAAATAAATGTTAATCAAATGAGATTCCAAGAATTCGTTAATATAGGCACACCCGGTCTTATAGATAGATAGATAGAAAATACTTTATACACAAAAAAAAATAGTATATAGGTGAAGTTAATGCTAAAAATCATTCTCCTCCAGATAACGTTTGTGTATTGTGGAAAAAGATGTGTCGGTAGTGCGCAGAAAGGATTAAATCAAAAATATTAACATGTAGTAATCACAATAATTATAAATCTGTTGAATCAATAATCGAATTTTATGATGCCGGATTACCGGATCCGGTTTTCCGGATTGCAATCCTTAAAAAGTATTGTACACTCATATTTTGTTTATGGTAATGTCAGTGTATTCTGTTTTATCATGCACACAAAACAACAGAATTGTGTGTTGTGTTTTGTGTAATACAATTATTACGAGCACAATTTGCTTTAGGAAAGTCCTTGGTCACAATGCGTACCTAATCTAGTCATTCTTACGCAACCACGAGTAACTCACAAAAACTATGTTTCGTAACCACTCACGCTTCTTTCGTCAAAATCATTGTCTGTCGCGTCGCACAAAAACCGTTGATCAAAATTGGGTACACTTTCACGGAATATGTCCGAGTCCATTCTTCAAACCTAACAATACCCCATAATAACCATAACGTAATCGAAATGCGAAACGTTACGTCTTCATCCATTTCCAATTCTGAAGATCCATGGACGATGTTTAAGTGTGTAATGTGTTTTAGTCTGTGTTGAATAAGTCGTCATTGCTTTAATTTGCTGGCTCTTGATAAATTAGTGGGAATTAAAAGGCTCCGGCAATAGCTGGAAAGTTATTTTATGGCCAACACGGCCCGGGGAAAGAAGTCTGATAAACCGATGACATCTTGAAGGTTGTGGGATGTTGGTGAATAGTGGTGGCTCTTAATCGTTCGCCATGGCACTGAAGATAAGTCAGCAGTAGATTTCTACTTGTACTTGCGATGAATCGTTACGATTGCTAGAGAAATTTCTATCTCGCTGGTTAGTAGTTAAAAATTAAGGATAAATTCAAGGTTATATAAGTTTTTTATGTTGTTTTGCATCTCTTGTTCCCGGTCACAGACAATGCAATATAACATTTGACGCTGCGCTGTTTAAATTAAATATAGTATTATGTAACGAACAGAATAGAATAAAGCTTAATGGTTTCTTAGCAAAAGTGTTTTGGCGACACAAACTTGGCCGAACCAAAGAAGGATTCGCTTTTACGACCTTAAAGTTTTCGAGCGGACAAGGTCACATGTGACATTCTAACAATAAGGAATTTGCAGCTTCGTTTTGTTTCTAATATATAATTGATCGAGCAAGCACAGCGAGCAAGCTACTCAATTTTTAATCCCACGGTTTCCCGGTCCGTAGTTGCATGGAGGAGACAATGCTAGATGCTGACGCTTCGCTATGGACGCATCTGCGTTTACCACGGACGAGTCTCTTCTCATTGTGGGCCGGTGCGGGCTCTTGCTGGGTAATCTGTAAAATCACAGACAATGAGAAGTTACCTTCGGTGACTCCTAAGCTGGACGAATCGACACCGTATGGATGTGTTACTGATTATATTCCGATCTTGACATTTTGTGTAAATTGACTACACCACAAAGTTCTACGCTCAGTTAAGGGTGAACTACTAGTTCTAATAGATCTATTGATGAAAGACGGCAGCAAGAATTAAAAAACCACAACGGACGTCAGTTTTTTGTAGGTTTGCCAGCGAAAGTGTGAACCGAAGTTGGATTTCGCTTTTGCGACCTTAAAAACGTCTGGCGGGCAAGGTCACGTGAGACTTGACATTCATGAATATGGAAGTTTAACAGCAGACTTTCCTTTCCCTCTAATTGGAAATTTATGAGTGCGAGATTCGTTTTAATAAATCACTACGGGACTATATTAATTTAATTGATGGGTCGTCGGATGCTTTTGGTTAATTCGGAGTTTCACCGTGAGTGGCTTTCACGAATTTTTTTTTTTTAATTTTGTTAATATGTATTGATATTATCGTACTAAACTGCAGATAAAACCCAGCTGCTTTCAAATTACTCGTATTTATATGTTGAACTATTTAATTGCAAAACTAATCAAATTTTGACTTCAAGGAGGTGCTTACTATCGGCTAATTCTAATCTGCAAGCCACGTGTTTTTTTAACCTTTATTAGATCCTGTTTAGTACTTGACCGATATGGGATTTGAAAATTGACCATCGTTTTCTTATTTAATTTTGAGATTGGTTTGTAAGTTTTGTGACAGACTTCCTCCTTTTTTTGTGCTGTGTAAAGTTCCTGACTATTGAAAGTGTTACATGACCACTTTTTGTATCTAAATTTTTTGCAATATGGCCTACTTCTTTCAATGACGACAATGTATTGGAATTTCAATCCATCATAGAACAAGGTGAAAGCCTTGAGTGGCCTCATTACTTCGGATGACTAACACTTTCGAGTTTTTTTGCAATTCTCATTATTGGCTTGGCAGTTTCTCTCAATAAGTCCGTACAAAATATAATCTATCTACTAGAATTTAAAAAGAAGAACAGAAGCGAAACTTGGTATTGTCATTTCGCAGATACCAAATCTCTATATAGGGAGTTTCACTTCTATTAAACTACTACGTTCAATCAATTCTGTCAACTCTCAATTCTGTCCAAATACGTCTCAAGTGGTCTTCTTATGACAAAATAAATAGGCTTTTAATGGAAACCAGCTACATACTTATAGCAAAGAGTCGTTATTTTTAGTATCTAACGACTAAAGCTTCATTCCCCAGCGGCTGAATGTAGTAAAGAACAAACAGTAGTCACGAACTTTTCTTTCGAACAAGTTCTAGAACATAACAAGAACGAAGCATAATTCAACATAATTCGATCTCAGCTCCTACACTATTCTATGTAGACGCGCCATTAGCATACCAAGTAAGTTGTGAACTAATTAAAATCCTCGCTAGAGTCATCTTACCATATTAGCTTCATACAACACTATTATGCGCTCAGAGTGAGAATACTAAAGAGCGAAAATGAAAACAGACGCAATATTGTTCATACATATTCGGTTGAATATGTATGAACAATATGATAATGCTGTCAGCACTCGGCCAAATACTTATCAGATACCACGCCACCATATTCGTTACTAAAAAAACTAAAAGATCGATGGTGAAAAGTTTCAGTGTACCTACCTCACAAGGGCTTATGAAGCCAGATATGTCTTCGAATTTTCGGATTGGGAAGAAAAAATGCCGGTTTACTTTCATGATATTTCTTTGACCGCTTAAGAGCATTATGCACAAATTTTTCGTGTGGTCTTTTTTTTGCTAAACGTGATTCGAACCCATACCTTTCGGATTTAAGGTCGGGGCCACTGCCGTTACACCGCCAGTACTCGACCGATTGAGAAATCTATTTCCTCGGCAAATAGTTTCGCATAATTCGCGGTCGGCCGCTCAATATATTTATTTGTACTCGTTGCAAAGTTCCAATGTTCTATATATTATGTCCATGGGCTCGTGTTATTTCATCGAAGCGCGTTCATACGCATCCAAAAGATTCGTATGTAAACAAGATATGCAATTTTATGTATCTATCTTAGTACAGCTAAGAACAGAACTATGCACAACGCCTCAACAATTTATCGCGTGAAACATTTACCGCACAGCTGTACCGGACACGGCGTGCATTATGGCTCGTTCTAATGTATCCGGAATTCTATTACATACAGACAGATTAGAGCTTTTAGTATTATTGTGATTGGGTTAGAGGAAAGGATGAACCCACAAGTGCGGACGCTAGTTACCAGATACAAGTAGATTATTTTCCAGGATCATTTATCTGGCATTATTATCATTATTAGCATTATTATCATTATTATAATTGATCATTAATCATTTATTTTATTAATTTCATTACATTAATTAATAAACAGCAACAGTAGTTTTTAGCTGATCAGTCGCCTGTTTGGCCCACCCGTTACGAAAAGAACTAGGTATTTGTTAATATCTACCACGGTAGGGCAGAAATATTTATTTTTCTTTTCTTTCTTTCTTTGATGTAGAAACTATGACATTAGCCATCTAGCTCATGTACGAATTTTCTGCTTTTAAACAGAAAACAATGATAGCTTTAGTTTTCATAACTAAATTTATTCATCAAAATTTAATCATAATTTCTAGGGATTCTGAATAAAAACTTTCACGGAACCCTAACAAAATTCGCATAAAAAATATTCACCAATGAGAGCGCAGCTGTACAACAGCTGCAGAATGAAGTACAATTGAGAAGTTAATTGTTTCAACGAGAAAACAAATAGGTTTCATTTTCGAAGTCCCGTTAGGCCTTTGACATTCGATAAAACAGTTTGATTGAGTGGAAATAGTGTAAACGTTTATTTTAAACGCGTTATTTTTGAGCGACTCTCGGCATTTTTTTTGTATACTAGTTATGTTTTGGGTGAACCAAATATGACGAGGTATTTTAAAAAGTGAGGGTTATGAATAACTTTAATTAAACTGTCGCGTGCAATATTGAATCATAAATTAATGTAGAGCAATCAATAATCCCATCGAATTCAACTTTCTAATGAGATTCCATAAACAAAGTAGTTTCTATATAGTTTTTGTCACTACACGGTAATAAGTAGTGTTATTTTTGATCTGTGACAGACAAGACACTTGTTATTTTATAGTTTTTTAATTCAAATTCACAGAGATATCGCTGTATCGCAAAAATCATTTTTGTCAATTTTTATTTTATACTTGTCTTTTCTATTCATTGATGTGTGTAAAATCAACTATGCACATTTTATTCTATTACGCTCGTCACACAGGTATTTTACATAGTTTTTATTCGCATATAAACGGAAAACGAGAATTATCTCCGCCCTTAGCGTTCAGCCTTGCACGCAGGAAGTCTTAATTGTAGGTTTAATTAAACCAGTTCGGGCTAAAATGAGGACGCGGACCTTTGTTCCTACGGAGATACTACTTTTTTGTTTTTGGACAATCATGGGTATGTACTGTGGAAGAACACTGTACACATTGCGGACGATGCTGAAAATCCGCTCAGTTCTCACATTAAATTCGAGCACGCTCAAAAGTTGCCAAAATCCAGACGCAAAGAAATTCAGGTCGTATCTATTAATCTAATTAGTTCTTAATCTCTATGTATGAGGCGCATTCACATGGTATTTAAATGTATAAATAGTGGACGATTCAATCGCTCGTGGCTTAGCTTGGCCTAGTCGTAACAGATCAGCTAGTTTAAACAATATGCATTTTTGCTAGGTGACCGGGTCCGGTAGTGGTTTCCGGGCAGTGGAGGACACGTTAGGTATAGGTACAGGCTATTACAAGTCGTTAGGCCAGCTCGGAGGCCTTCGGGCAGCCTCAGAAGGCCGAAGGCCGACCCCAGAGTTGGCCCATAGTTCATACAAACCGACGCGGACAAGTGAGCGGTGACCATGACTGTTATCTGTCAAGAGTCCGCTACGATTTGTCCGCTTCATGTTCATAAAGACAGACATCTGCATCCAAGCGGGACTGTAAACTGACACAGTAATGAGAGCCTTGAAGCTTTAAATCATTTAGTTTCTTGAACTTGTTTGTTTTTAAATCGAGTTCTTCCTGTTATGGCTATTTCGATTAAGCTTCTCGATTCGAACATTAATTATTCAGTAGCATTAAAACAAGCAATCAATTTTTGTTTAAAATTGATGATTTTATATGCGGGTCGGTGACCCAATTTGAGAGAATCATTGATGAGGTTGATTGTCAGTCGTGAATGCATTGAATTGCGTGTGTGGGTTCGTGAAACGCTTATAAAATTTTAGCCGAAGATGAACAAAATTTTAAAACTTATGACGAGTATTTCCATACTCGGTTGCTGCGCCCTCTTGTAGATTGTGGCGATAAAACTGTCTAAGAACCATCCTTGAAGATATACAAATTTATTTAATCGGTTAAACTGTTTCAAAGATAAATGGTAATGGTCAAAAAAACAACACATACAAACAACCTCTTATGGCAAACACATAAACGGGCTCCTGACGTCGCGAGTAAAAAAGTTATCGCACTGGTTATTTCCAGCAATGTCGATATCAACAAAACTTTTGATGACGTGTTTTTTAAACCGATCCACTGCAGAAGATAAACTATTCTGATTATAGCACTTCAAAATTCGGAATCACGTTATTCCGAGCGTTATTAGGTAATGATAATAGGTTGTGAAGTACGTTCGTAATGAGCTATGTTATAATAGCCATCTTTGGTGTCTGAATTTTTGGACTTGGCGTTACCACTGTTATAGTCGGAACTGACATCTTAACGTGCCCTCGAAGTACGGAAGCGCTCAGATATAAATGTCACTTGAATACCGGTGCCCATCTAATTGACCTGGCGGAAGATTGCTGATCTGAGAACGACTGGGCAAGCTTCTCACAGAATAGGGGAACTAGTCTTTCTTCGTAGGCGTTTTGCTTTTCATTCCCGATTTCGTTGTGCAGTACATTCAAATATCGAGACAGAAATAGCAGTGCAATATGATAGCTTTCAAAAATTGCCTTCATAAGAATTCAAGATATCCGGCTTTCGCAACGCATGTGGTCGTCTGCTGCCAGAACAACTGAGCGCTCATTGTGCACTAGAAAGTGGGCGGTTATCGTGTATGTCTGATCTGAGGATTCCGATACTAGAATGCGTATTTTAGAGAGTTAAATATTTTTGTATTTAGTTCCTCTATGCCGTGAGCATCTTATCCGATAACGATAAGGAAAACGCACTGGCGATTGAAATCGTTTGCATTCCTACTTCCGCTTCGCTGCATATTATCTAGTTAAACCTGTGAAGTCTGACTAGATGGCCCAAGGAATGTTTTGGTCTATTACTGGATGCCTCTTTTTAGTACTTCAATCTTCAAATTGATGTTATGTTTTATTATAATACTCTGGCCATAATCTCAATGTGACGTAAGTGATAAATGGCTGACGATAGCAACACAATGGTATTGTCTAGAAGATCCCTATTCACTCTTACCTTGAAGGAATCCAGATTGTTTTTATCAGGAAAGACAGACGTATTAGCCGTTCTCATTATGAAGGTGATACAATACAAACATATCAAAGGTTGCCTGTGGCTATTGTCTTTTGTCAGTGTCTTCAAAATACTATCATCATCAAGCCTTCTTATTGGACCAATTCGACATCAACTTCCTAATACCTCCACTAAGAGTCTATAACGAGTCGGTACTAGTGAGAACTATGGAAGCAATCACACTGGCCCCGCTGGTAGAGAACATTTCATACAAGCATGAGGATTAATGTCGATAGAGATTGAGACCATAATTTTTAATAGAAACGGGATATTTAATCCTGGTAGTGATCTGGATCAGTTGAGCTATCTATAGATCGTTTGCAACGGTCTTTAGATAGCTAGCTGTTTCATCTGTATTTTTTGTATATACCTACTTGTACATAGTTGTATGAATAAATTACCTATTATTTAATCCTGATGAGACCTTTTGGAAAAGGTTCCGTGAAACAGGCTACTTTATATCTGCACAAAAGTAAAAAAAAAATTAGCAAAGACTTTGATATCGCCTAGTCGACTTTGATATATAAGTATAACAACTGCCGCGTAGTGGTATTTTACGAGTAACTATAGTAGTATTAAGTTTCTTCCTTCCTGTCTTCACCCACCAACTTTATAAAGATAAAATGAGCCTATCGCCTGCGGAAGGCATGAACTTAGGAGATGTCAAAGTACAAACGGGTCTAAGTATTCGCATTCTTAAGAATTACATTGTATGCGTTATACAAAATGTATATGAACAGAATTCATGAAGCATAATATCAGAAATCTCCGGGAAAACCTTACTAAACCAGTCCAGCCCACAACTAAGTTGCCGCCGTGAATAACTTACCCGTATTCAAGATCCGTTCTGATAAAATTACTGGTCGGTGTTGCAGGAGAAACCAGTTACCAACAGATGTTGCATTACGATGACACTAATCCCGTCTGGACTAAGCTTAAGAAAAGGCTTACGGGCAGGTCTTAGCAGATTTTTATTAGAGAAATAGCGGAACGCCCCGCGACTTTGTCCGCGGTTTTTTTATACAAACTCCATCTTCCCGTCGCACCTTCTCGGGTTAGGATTTCGGAAAATCCTTTCATTGTTCCTGGTTTGGGTGTTGCGGTCTCACACTAGGATTCCCTGTGTCGTAGATATCAACAAGTACGAGTACCGTGGTACCATAATACCCAGACCCGTAACAAATATCTGTGGAACATGCAATAATTTGTCCCGCAGCGGGAATCGAATTGACTACCAAGTCGAGTTATGAATGATACAGACCTACCCGAGTGCTTTAGAACGAGCGTGATGCGAAACTTACCTCCGCCAAAAACGGCTCGTTTTATAATGATGGTAATAAACATGATGTCGATTTCACGCTATACGGAATATGATTTTCATCCGAGGGAAAGCAGTGGCATATTGCTCGCAAGAATAAAATAGATAGAAACTTATGACCTGAAAACAAATTGAATGGGTATTGTTGAGAGGGCTTTTATATTGATGATTTATACTTCTCGCTGATTATAGATATCAATGTAGACAAATTTCGCCTTATATAGTCAGTAAATATCGTAAGTTTATTTAGGGTAGGGTAACAGACAATCAAACTAACAAACAACCTCTCATGGAAAATGCATATACCTACAGGCTCCTTACGTCGTCGTGAGTAAAAATTGTGCAACTTATATGATACAGGCTCTAGCACAGTTCTACAAACAAATTATTAATTCGCTCTAATTATAATATAAATAATAATAATGGTCATTTTTCACACAGTATCATCTAGCCCCAAACTAAGCAGAGCTTGTGTTATGGGAACTACATGATTGATATACTACTTTTATACTTTTTTTTGTAAATACATACATATTATACATAGAAAACACTTAGACCCGAGAAAAACATTGGCTAATCGTACAAACATTTGTCCCGCAGCGGGAATCGAACCCTCAACCTTCTGCGTCTCTGGCGGGCCTTCGCCCACTTCGCAACAGAGGCCGTCTAATTACAAAATATACACATTTTTCCACTTGTGGTTTTCTTTTTATATGTTCTATGTTGGGTCAGTTTTCTAGTACTAACCTGTGCTAGAAAGTGACATTGTAAGCTAGTGGTTGCTTGCCCATAGCCATAATGCCATATTTTTTAACAGTTATCGTTTCGTTACATCTCTTTGACTTTGAAGAACAACAATGATAACTTCAACAAATCAACGTCCGTTTCCTTGAAAGGGTAGACTTGCGTTCTGTTGACCACATTTACGAACATTCATAAATTAAATTAAATGATTAAAATCTACCATTGCTTGCATCACACAAGCTAAATAAAAAATATGAATTCGAAACCATTATCCCTCGAAGTATGCAAAACTCCATATCAAAACATGGACAGTGGAAACTGAGGCTTACGAACTGAAAGGGCTGAATTGCCCATGCATAATTAATGGCGGACAATGGAAAAATGTAAATGACCATCCGCCAGACAGACTAGTATGATCATCGATCCGTAACTTCCAGAAAAGGGAAGCCGTCGAGTGGATATGTCGTAGCCGAAGTGATGAGTTAGCGATTATTTATAAGCGCTAGACAGTGGAATGAATAAAATGTATTCAACTCGATAGAAGAATCTTACCCTCTTATTCACTCGCTAACTTAGCAGGTAGCGAACTCTAAACCTGTCCTTTTCTAACACTAAACAAAGGATAGAGGTAGAAAACTTTTAGCGCGCTGCTAAAGTAAGTGAGTGATTATGAATAAGAAGCTAATCGTTTTGCAATATACACGTCACCTTAAATTTGTTTCTAGAAAAGGCAAATCGCCAAGTACGTAGTTACAATAGATTTTTTGCACGAATTAGCACGATTGAAGACAATTAATACTAATGGCAAATCCGATTTCAAACCGCAAGATCTGTAGGCGCTGCTACGTCAAACTATTAACTTTCATATTCCGTTATAGTACCTAATAAACTTACATATTTTATTATCGCCTAACCAAATATATAGGCTCATCCTATCTATTTAGTCGAAATAGCCTACTTACGTAGTCTATTTCGACAAGTCTAACCGAAACCAAACCAATGGTCCGAACCAGTTTTACTCCCGTTTGACTTTTACAAAGCGTAGAGCCTCTTTAAACGTCAAGTCTACGTGATGAAAAATGAAAAAAGTGACTTGAAGTCCACTTGAGTCAGAGATCCTTCCTATTATCTTTACTATCCCATTCAATGACATCAGGTTATCTTGATGGTTATCGGAGATCTAGATCTGAACCCTTTATATCCTACGGCTATTAGGTCATTTATTAAATAACGAACCCTTTTTTGAGGAAATAAAATTATTGAAAGTGGATAGAGGGAAGTTTTCACGACCTAGAAACCTATATGAATAGTGAGTTATCCACGAAAAATATTATCGAGTAACATATGTATGTATGTATGTATGTATGTATAGAGTTATTTTTTATATCTCCACGACGGATGATAAAAATAATCCAAAAAGATGTTATTGTTCTATTGAATTCTTTGATTAAGATAAATCCATAATACATCTTCCTACCTTACCTTTTAATTAAGTAAGTTTTCCTGTAAATTCAACTAGAACCAAATTTTTGAATTTTTCTATACTTTTTCTGCTGAATACGCTATTCAACGTTGACTTAAAGTCGATAGGAAAATGACTAATTTATACACTAGAAATGAACTGAAATGCGACTCAACTAAGATTTGTATGCACTTCTATTACAGAAATCACTTGCAATACAAATTCCAGTTATGTGTTTAAACTGACAACGTACGCAAGCGTAAACACTAAACAAGTGTCTTTATAGTGTTTTCCTGGTCTTTCTAGGAAACTATAAAAATACCTATTTGACTATTACAAGGTAACAGATCAGGTTGAATACATATTATTCGATTCTTCAGTCCGACATCTTAAATGTTGCGGGAAGCCGGTGGCACTAGCCGACACCTCATTTTTATCTCTATTGTTAAAATCCTAATATTTTTGTATTTTTTTCCAGGTATGTTAATTGATGCTTGCAATCAAGGGCTAGAGCATACAATAGAAGGCCTAGAGAAGACTTGGTACTGGGTAAGCTTTCCTCTATCACCAACTCTTGAAAATTTGTCTTCGTTTTTCGATTAATCGAGTCTCAATAATCTCTGTGGCAGTATCGATCAGACTAGTTAGCATAGGGCCACAATTGAGCGTAAAATTCTATGGTTATTTGTAAAACCCAGTCATAAACGTCCCTCTCAAAATAACAAGTTAATGGAACTCCAAACCCATTGTCGCGTACAATGTGTAAATGATAACGTATCAGTTGTATCACAGACGGTGTGCCCTCGATAACAAATGAATAAATAATAATTTGATAACGTTTCTAGTGCTAGTTTTAGGTTAGGTCACCTCTGAAATCACAACGATATGACACAAGAAACTGGTTTCACTCCACTCTGCCAAAGTTAGGTATTCAATGGATGTAATTCTGTTAAACCTGATACAAGTCTTTAACTCGGACACGTGGAGCGTTATTATCTCAATGTACGCGGTGCTATCAAGTTTAGGGTGACGACATAAAAAAAGTGATTGTATTGCTTAAGTGTATTGAATGTTTAAAGGGATGAAGGTATGAGTTATGCAAAAATGGGATTTGGTGTTTATGGCGTGTCTGCTGTCCTCTTCAGATGTGCATTACTCACTTTGTAGAGTACGCTCCTACCATTAAAATACTACGACTCAGCTACGACACGACCTGTGCAAATGCTTCCGCACACGTTTACCATGCGAAGAACTTGTTTTATAAACAGCTGCAGATAGCCATTTTTCAATAGATTACGCAGGTACAACCTCCATCTTTTAAAGTGACACAGAACTGCATTAAGGCATCCTGAAGAAGTGTCAAGTACTGACTCAGCAATGACAAGTGAACTGGGATGAGGTAATTGCTTCCGCAAACGTTCACTATGTTGAAGAACAGCTGTGCTGATAGCCATTTCAATATTATGACGCAGGCGTGACTGTCGATGTGAAAAACTGCGTTGAGGCATCCTTGAAGAAGTGACATGCCTTTCTGACTCAGCTGCGACCAGTAAACTGGGGTAAGGCTGAAATACTTCCGCATTTTGACTACTCAAGTTGAACAACTGGTCAGTTCATCAACTATGCGAAAAGAAACAGAAGCAAAAACCTGACCAGCTGACGAGACTAGTGGTGTGGTACTATGGTACTCGTAGTTCCTGATACCAATAATATGAAGAATCCTTGTCTGGAGTCAGGACTGTGTATGTGACTGTTGGGTGTTATTATAATACTGGTCTTTCACTAATACTTTCTTCGCCCGGCATTGGGTCAATGAACAGGTTCAGTTGGTGTCCCTGAAAAAGGCCTTGTGATCAGTCGTAGAAGAAATAATTTTTTAAAAGAAATTAGTGCTATTTACTTCTTGGCACCTTCCATGCAAAATCAGCATGATTTCTGATTCAGAAACTAAAAGTAAAACAACGATTAGACACTTTCCGTAAATAAGCGAGTCGACCACCTCGCGTCGAGGAACTTGTTTCCAATCCAACAGCTGTGTGCATTACAGATAGCCGTGTTGTTGCAATAGATTACCAAGACGGGACCAATGATAGATTGGTCATGCACAGGCGTGCATTTGCAAACGTGATCTTCGAGTATATCGGCACGACAACAGAAGGATTAGCCAAAACACCATTATATATTACATGCAATTATTAGCGATGTCAAATTAAACAAACACGCTCACGACTGTAATCCCCATGATGGACATACTCAGATACATACTCAGTGAGTATTAGCGATGTCGCTTGTTGAAAATATAATTACAAATAGTACGAGGTGACTCCTCAAGCTATCGAACTATCGATGCCACGTGATCGCATTTCAATTGTTTTAAGTCAATCCTATACTATCCTAGTTTTCTAAAAGTAGAAAGCAACTTGGCTCCAGAAAGGCCTTTATCATTCAAGGTTTTAATGTAAAAATTGCTATAACGGCCTTAATGTTGGGATGTCTTAGACGCCTTCATAGTCTAAATTTAAGTAATGACTGAAATTGTTGTCTAAAAGATGCTATTTCTTCTAGCCAATCGACAGTTGCAAAATGATTCACTTTACGAGATTATGAGTAATTAATAAGCGGAAGTCATGATAGCGATTGCGAATATCCGGTAATCTTGAAATTTCCCGGTAAAAGGTTTTAGAACAAAAACACAAACCATGTAACGTAGTCATCATTATCGAGAAATGATAAGATGAATAAATTGGCTATTCCGATTGGTGTTCGATAGTGACTGAGAGTTGTTCAGATTTATTTGACATTTGTTCATTCTACGAATGGATTTTTACCACGAAATAATGACGCTATATGCTTTTTCATCCCATCTATTCGAAAAACTACGTTTGGTTCCTCGATAAGTGCGAGCAAAATGGGTCATTCCGGCGCACTTAATAACAGTAACGAAATGACTTTTGAATTTGGAACACTATTTAATTAAAAAGTTTGAACGCAATTTGATTCGATAAAGTACTGGTAATAAAAAAAGCGCCTGTCGACGCGGCATTGGTAACCAAATTAAAAAAAAAACCCGCGGTAAATTCTTATTCGTTTTTTATAACTTTTTTTTCTAATTATTACAGACAATTTTAATTTGATTCACACAAATTGAATAAAAGATGAGTTCTAGTAGTGAGAATGGAATATTAACGCCAGAAAGTTTAAAATTAAACGCAGAAACTGTCATAAACAATTAACTACCAAACAAATCGAGAGAAAAAAAAAAAATTAATAACATGAAAAAATTAACAAAAAGCTAAGTTATTTATTAATATAAATTTGTAATTTGGTTATGTAAATATAAATATTCGTCACTACTAAAAGCATCTCTTATTTATTTTTCTTATAGAGGGGGATGAAAAGCAGAGTGTGCCACACGGTACCATAATTATTTAACCTCGAGCGACGTACTTTGAATCCCTCGCTACGCTTAGGATTCTACTCTAGAATCCTTTGCTTCGCTCTGGATTCAAACAATCGCTCTCGCCCTCAATACATTATTTTGGTCCCTTGTGACTTAATCTACTATTTTGCGTTTGCTGATTTACTAAACAGTTTTTTTTTTATCAAGAATTGCCCTTCTTTGGTCTATAATTTCACTTGATGGTATGGCCGAAATGAGCATGAAACTCTAAAATATGATGTAGTGTGAATATGATGTACAGAAAAAACATGATGTAGTGTGTTGCGTTTTTGCAAAATGTTTGATAAAATCGTTATACCTGGAAAATAAATAAGTGATCGAATGATAAGATTTCACTAGTGAAAATATTATTGTCACTAAATGTCTGCGTTCCATTTCAACAAGATACTGTCAAGTTTTAAAAGTAGGTTATGCAAACATTAGTAAAATACATTGATAGGTACGCGAATGTTTGCTAGCCGGTATCGGAGTACCATGATAACCGCCCGATAAAATTTTATTACATTTCGTGACACGGTTTCTTGGTATCGTCGACAATCAATAATTCTGCCGTGTTCAATGCTCTGAAACATGTTCATACAAATGTTTAGAATATCTGATATAAATATATTACGAGTATGATTCTCTTTATTACGTTTCATCTTGTGTTCTCTTAAGGCACTCGTGGCGAAACTTGTCTAGTCGATCTTAACAGGTTTTTGCCTAGTTTATATCAGCACTTGGACGAAAGCAGCAGACATTTCTTGCCTTCTAATATATTGGTAAATAATTAATCTAAGTTCAAGAACTTACGCAGCTCATCATCACCATCATTTACAGACACATCTCATCCCACTGCTGGACAAAGGCCTATTTGTCTGTTTGTTTGTACCATCCGCCTAGATCATGCGCCAATCGGACCCATGTATGACCTGCGGTTTTTACTATGCCGGCAAGATGGGTATCTCGCTTGCGGACGATCTGCGCTCCTTTTACCGTCTGGGCCACCACTCAGTAAGCACTCAGCTTCACCTGTCATCACCGTTCCTGGCCACATAGCAACCTATGTAAACTACAACGTAGCCGTGATAAAAATACTCATAAATAGATGTGCCGCGGCCGCACTCGGCCCCCGACCGACCCATCGCGCGCCCGGCGTCGGCCCGACGCGTTGCATCGCCCGCCCGTGCTATTACTTATTTTGCTCGGCTCCTTAGGGTCATTGCGTGATATTAATGTAACCTTTCTCATGAATTGGGCTATAAAATTCAAAAATAATCTGTGTGACTGACATCTCCGACACGTCTACGTCACGCATTTCTATGTATTTCTACACCTCCGACACGCTAGGTTCTAAACATCACAACCGATCACCTATCCAAATGAAACCTAGCTGATATTTTAATAGCGACTAGGCAGACTACGCCACGAACATTTCAACAGGACTATTTATAGTTATTATATCACTGGTCGTATTTTTTCACTATTTTACTACGCTTCTAGTATGTAATTAACTTCTATCTATATTCTTTTGTGGTTATTATGATTTGTTCAATTTTTATATTTTATCTATTATCACCACAGAGTGACCAAAAACCAACAGTCACTTATCTGTGGTGTTGGTCTAGTTATTGGCGACATGACAACTTTACGCTATCTTGGTGAGCGATTTAATGTTTCCTGCGACAGGTTTTCAAGGTTTTTTTTCACCGGTCTAGTGAAAAAATGGTCAAGCCTGAAAGCCTAAACTCTTGTTCAACGAACTCCGTTCTGACCGTTTCTGAAGATGTATTGACAATTTATTTAAATTCATTTATTCATACAACTATGTACAAGTAGGTTATACAAAAATACAAATGAAACAGCTCGCTATCTATAGACCGTTGCAAACGATCTATAGATAGCTCAACTGATCCAGATCACTACAAGACGGAAACGTTCCCAAAATTCTGGCCGCATTGCCACGCCGTATGGCAATGCTAATAGGTAGTGACCAGAGAGCTGGCTCTTATCTGGGTCAATAAGAGCCAGGTCTCTGGTCACGCGTCTCAATTTATTTTGAGAAGAATATTTATTTTGACCTCTTTGAATTCTAAATCGTAACAAGTTTCTTTACATATTGCCGCTGCTCGCGCATACAAACCACATTTTTGGTTCGGTTGAGTCAGATAGATTCGCTCTTTTGGGTTTATTGAGAATCAACCCTTAAATTTAACAATTTTTAAATACCGGGTTTGTAGGATATTTAGCTAAAAGCTTAACTGAAGCTTATATTGTTTTATATGCTTATTATTGCTTATATAAGCATTGTCTGACTGAAAGATAATCCGCTGTTTAAGCTCCTGTTACACGCACATACGCCTTTACGTATAGTTTTAGTGGCCTTTTAGACCAATCTTTTTAACTCTCATAGACTCTCATAGTCCAACAAGCACTGAATTACCCTAAACGCCTCCATGTCATAATCCTACGGTCAAGCTACACACCGTCGCTTCAGCACAGTCATCACTAACATTGCGAGCGTCTAATGGTACTCGTATAAACGTTACATCTGAATGCGACCGTTATTTACATTCAAAACAGCGTTTAGTATGTGTAGCTTGACCCCGACATGACACGCGAGAACTAGGTCACCACAACGGTCCTTTCATCCTCATTTCACTGTCATCTGAATCATTACAACGCCCACATTAGAAATAATCCACTGTCCTCATTTAAAGATCGTTGGCCCAATCAATTCGTCATTACACCGTGCGAATAAAAAATGACGCCCACAGCTATTCGGATACGGCTCGAAGGAACAATGGTGTCCTGTAACGGCGCGCGCATTGTCTGATGGCGGGAAACAAAATATGTGTCAGGCGAGCTTTATGTCTTCACATGTCTTTGTCTGGTTTACTCTCGATTTGGGCGGGATCTCTATTGATGGAATAAAAGCTTTTGTGTGGCTAAAACAAAGTGTAGTAGCTACACATTTGTTTTCGCAAAGAATGGTAGAGTCATTTGTCATTTTCATTTTTGATCTTATTTCGTGTTGAAATTTAAGGACGGCGGCGAGATAGCGTTTAAATAAAAATACTTACAAATAAATTGGTAGAAATGCAGACAAACAGGCGTAACCAAATATGCCTGTTTGTCTGCATTTCTCCAGGCGTCCAGAGGACTCCAGTCGTCCCGTTCGCATTAAAGCTAACCGTTCAAAACTTCAACTCCTTAGTCTCTTGAATAGATAAGTATTAAATACCTTCTAGAACTTGCTCTACACTTGATCCACAAGTTTCTCTCCAATCGCCGACTTGCTTCCTAGACTCCAAGAGTATTGGCAGTTTCTTATCTATTCGTCTTAGTTTATATGAATAGATTTGGACCGATCGTAGTTCGTATTTTAGACAACCTCTCTGTTTTGGTTGATCTTTACTGCATTCTAGAGAGAAGCGCCCACTAATCTCACAGCTAGCGTCAGCTCGATTCATGACGGGATTGGTCAAGGTATTGTCGAGTAGAGGCGAAGATGCGGATTTAATTTAAAGAAAATAAACGGGATATTTACCATGATTTGTGAGTTTGAATGTTTCCCGAAATTTCGGCATAGTTGCATGTACCCCCCGCAAAGATTTCAGTTCCTCCCGTGGTCATGGTACATATCCCGTTTTTTTTAGTAAAAATTTTGTTCATTACCATGATATTTTCATAAGTTTTACTTAAAGGTTTTAGCGTGATTGTGGCAGGTACTAAAATGTTTGTATAACGTGTCAGTGAATTGGAACCGCAATGACATTAAATTTAATAATCCATTCGTTATCGGTTAGTGAATTTAGTTCATATTTTCGCGATAAAACATAATTGTCGAGACTTTTTTCGCATGATTGTGTCGGATGCGGGTTTGTTTACTTACCATTAATTAGATTAACATTAATTAGATCGACTACAAATTAACGATTTTCAGACTTTTTTTCCTTTACTTTTGACCTTGCTGCTTGCGAAATTTCATGATTTTAACTCAACTGGATATACCCTATATTTTAATTTATTTGCGAGTATCAAAATATGTCGAATAAATTGCCGTATTTTTTATTGAGCTGACTTAAAAGCTTAATTTTTTTAGAGCACCAAGGTACCGTATTTGTTATTAATTTCAACTTGTTACCTCCACGCGTTCTTAAGAAAAAGGGTCTTGACAGACGGACAACGAAGTGAGTCTGTATGGGTTTAGTTTTTTTCTTTTTGAAGTACGGTAAAAACATTGATATGCAAAAAAGGTAGGTGTACTGTCTAAGTAAATCATACAATTAAAATTTAAATTATATGTAGACTAAGCCAAAATAAAAAAAATAAAATTAAGCTAGATTTTTTTATAACAAAATAACTAGATATCAGTCAAGGTAAACTATGTTTTCAAACTGTAGTGACTAGTATATTACCACAACTGGTGGAAAAAATGCTTATTTTTCTTATATAAGTAGGAAGTAGTTAAGTAATTTAATTATATTTTCACGGGTTTTAAATGCAATTTCTGCTAATATAATAAATTTTCATAATGTAGTCAATCCATACAGATTATATAATTTACTAGAATATAATAATATCTTCTTTGTAACGTTAAACGCAGTATGAACCATATTATAATCTTTTTCCTGATAAAGAGTGTATAATTTAGCATAATTGCATATGCCCGCAATAAAGCCGAGAGGCCGTTAAAACGAAACTTCTTAGAAGACAAGTTGCAGGGTGTGACAGAGTCGTAGTTAGGAAGAGATTTGAGTCGAAAGTACCCGCTCTAGCTCATAAAGCTTCAGTTACGATTACAAGCAATACAGTATTGCCTTCTGGCCTTAAACAATCCAAGTATAATAATGCTGTGTCATATTTATCGGGCTACTGCATATTTATATGGCACCATCACATTCCTAAAAAGATTCAAACAAAACTTGTAAAAGGAGCAAAACTTGCAAGAAAAAGCTAAAACAACCAATAGTTATGTCTTAAGTTAAGATCACAAGAAATGCCTTGGACGTGACCTTTGAGATAATGTAATCGAGGTAACCGTTAACCTAGATCACCTGTAGGTGATCTAACTGAGTTGTATTTCACATCTTAAAATAATTAAAAAAAATCCACAGCCCCCTAATCCTGACTACGTCTCTGTGGGTGTAACGGTAAAATGAGCGGTCCAGGCTCTGGGCGCATGCGTAATAAGCGCAAAGGTGGTGAGGTGTGTTTTTAGCATTTTTATCACGGCTGAACCCATCTGTATGCAGACCTGAGATGGGGCGATTGCGTTTCACGTGAAAATTCAAATTTACAAAACACTTTGTGGGAAGAAAACAGACATTTTTAAACTCGTCAAATTTCATAGTTACCTTAAAAGTTTACTTTATCGTCTGTCGTTAAAAAATAGATATTGTGCATATATAGAAGCTGGTAAAATATTTGACAATACATTTTTGGAAGAAATCGTAGGTGTTTTTATTTATTTTCATTAATAAACCTGAGACATAGACGGAAATTGATGGCGAAACAAGTTTTAAAAACATGAACGAAAGTTGAGATCAAAAACATTTTGCCGCTTGAAATCATAGACTTGTTTTTCAAACATCCAATAAATCGTGTATCTGCTTGATAGAAATATTTATTATCCACTACAACCGCTAAAAAGAATGGATTGGATGCGCAGGAGTTGCCGATCAACGCGAATATCCGCTCAGGTCAACGCACTGAGTTTTTAAAATGGCGCTGACACACTAATTGAAATAAATAGTCCACAGGCTTGTTTATTGACAAATTAGGTATCGATTTTCTATGGATAGATAAGCGATCGATCTTCTTTATGAGCTGTTATACTGTTAACCTAGTCCGGTATTTAGTTTAAGATGCCATTGAACTGGAGTTGGCCACCCTAGATATTCAGCCATCAGTTTTATCTTTGTATACGTTATAGTTTTTCCGCTGTTCTATATTTTTTTAACCCCTTTCATTTTGATTACTATCAATGTTCATTAACTTGGTTATTGGATGGTATTAAACATTGTCTGTGCTACGTTTTCTAACGGAAATATTTGATGGAAAACAATGCTTCATAGTTTGAGGAGGTAATTTCCTATATGTGTTCGAGCAGAAACCGGATTATCAAACTAACATAATCTTTCATCATCGTATAGCTCACACCTAATTGGGCAATCATGGGGAAACATTCGATTAATATGCAATTGCGAAGCAATAATCAGGATCCACTAACAAATGCAAACATCTTACGGCAATATAAAACTAATATGATAGCCATTGAGCATGTATAACAGAAATCCTACTACTATTATAAACGTGAGTTTGTGAGGATGGATGTTTGTTAATCTTTCACGCAAAAAGTACTGAACTGATTTTGATGAAACTTTACAGTAATATAGCTTATACATCAGGCTACTTTTTATCCGGGTACCACGCGAGCGAAGTCGTGGCCAGAAGCTAGTTGATCATAAAATTATTGGAAATCAACACATAAATGAACGTTATACGTTCATTTATGTGTTGATACGCATACGCACGTCTACATTTTAGCGCTTTTACGTGGTACGATTCAGGGTCGAACATTGGCACGAAACGGCTAAATCTACAGGTCAAGATTCTGCAAATTAGTGAACTCGGCTAATTCTCAATTGTCGTTGATCACAGGTCAAAAACCTAGCAGTCATTGCTCTGGAGCTTGATCCTGATGGTCTTGGCTTCGAATTCGCTTGCTCCAAGGACTTTAAGTCATCATAGTTTGCGTTTACCACATTGTCGTCAAGACTTCGTATTCCTCACCAAAACAACCAACGTTGTCTAAATGTAAATAAGCACCTCGAATGCCCTACTTGAAAATATAAAGTAAGAAGGTATGTAATGAAGTGATTTCTACGAGGAACAAAACATCCTCAGATACATACTCAGTGAGGATACCAAGTAGGGGGTAGTCAGAGGCACGTCCGAACATTACATTTGGAACATGCCCGCGTTTTGCAAGTTACCATTCCACGTGACAGGCTGCAAGTCTTCCTTCCTTCGAATTTGTAAGTCTAGGCCATGTCGGTTTCCTCACGCTTTTCCTTTACCGTTTTGAGCTTTACCGTGTTAATGCGCACATAAATTTGGGATTGGAAATATCCATAGGTGCACGACCGGTTTCGAACCCACGACCTCCGGATCTGAAGTCCGGGTATCGCCCACTAGGCCAACACGGCATATTATCTATAAGAAACAGTGTATTGAAAGCATTCGGTTGTAGCCGGCAGGGTTTGTTTTTCGTTTGCAGAACTTTTCTACGCAGGAAGTTCCTTTCGCTAGTAAAGAGTAGCGAATCCACAGAAACATCGTAATAATAAATTGTTTGTTTGATTAGTACATTACCACTAGTCGGGCAAAGTTCAAGATCCTTTGTACTGAGGACGAATTATTGAAATCACCTAATTCACAAAACGTCGTGACTCAGGTGGAACGTGTGAAAGGGAAACGGCCATAGCGTACTAATTTGCATATGTAAACGACGTTTTGAGCTTCTTTGTTTAGTTTCCGTACAAATCACTTTGGTAAACTTTATCTTGGTTCGGCATTTATGCAGCTGCGAAAATTGACTTTATAAGGTAAATATTTACAAACATACCGAGGATTTGTCGCGTGTGTAGTTGTAAATAAGCACAGCTGGTGTTTTCCTCGATTATATTTGATAAGACTAAGATCAACATTTGCATATTAACCGTCATAATCATATTTAAAATAAATGTCATAAGTCCGATACCACTGATGCAGCTGCAACAAAACATTTGGCAACCATTTTGATTTCCGCAATTATTGTCTAATTATGATAATTGCAACTAACCTTATCATGATTAATCAAGTGAATAATTTCTTTGAACTACTGAAAATAAAATGCCACTGACAAACAAAACACTTTATAGAGCCATCGTAAAATATGCACACGCGTGCCAATTTCGCACGGAATAATTACAGGAAATAAAGTAATGAGTTCTCTTTGTTTACAATCTACACGGACAAAGGAGGAAAATTAACGAGTAAAGTGTGTAGTCAGCCTTAGCATTTACGCAGGCAACATGGTTGGATCGCATTCGGTCTATTTTGGTAGCAGTTTTTTCCACGCGGGAGTCTTTAATGTCACGTGTTCCTTGAGTTTTTCATCAAAAAGCGTGTCATGCATATCACATCGAAAAGTACAAATACTGTTTTGACAGACTTAGTATAAAAGAGCTCTCATAATGTATCTTTGTAGGATCGAAACCATATAGGACGTACTAGGTGGCATTGCAGTGGCCAAGGTAACCGCTAAACATCAATTGGACATGTCAACTCCCATCGCTGATAACATTTAAGTCTCAATCGAAACATTATTCTTCAATGGGCAAAAGTTTATCACTACAAATTAATTAACAATTTGGCTACTCCCGGTCTCGGCTACCAAGTAGAAGATGTCTTGTTATTAAAAAAATGATTATATGTGCCATACCGTCAGCTAGCTGTCGGTTTACCGTAGATCATTACCGCGGTAGAAAGTGTGCGTCTGTCTGTCATCGGCGGTCAATCATCGTCGCTTCCGTACGGAGCCTATACTTAGAGATCAAACTTAACTGGTGCACGAAACTCTTTCTCTGATGGATGAGTTCTCTAACTCAATTGATGTTGGAAATAAGCTGTTGGGAAGTTGATTTATGGAGGGAGGTACTAAGTCCTTAGTTTGATAATAGTACGATACCTGGGTTTGAAAATTCTATCTCCAGTTGCTACAGTTTAATTGGTTATCTTAATTAGTTTCGTTCCATCTGAAACTATTTTGACGATCTCTGTGGCGCAGTGGGCGAAGGCTCGCCTGAGACGCATAAGGTTGCGGGTTCGATTCTCCCGCCGCGGGACAAATGTTGTATATGCAAAAATTCGTCTCGGGATCTGGGTGTTTTCTATGTATAATATGTATGTATTTACAAAAATATATATATATGTGTGTAGTATATCAGTGATGTAGTTCCCATAACACAAGCTCTGCTAGTTTTGGGGCTAGTTGACGCTGTGTGAATATGTCCAGCATTATTTATTTTATTATACATTTATTAAATTCAATATGTTTCGTTTTGTTAGATTGGTGAATGTGTGAAGAACTTATGTTTTTGAATTTCCATTCTAAAAGCATGTAATGTGTAAAGTCTAGCTGGAAAGACAGCAATGTGTGAGATACATAAGTAATTATACGAACTTGAACTTCAAAACTAGGTCATAATCATAAAAAAACCTTGCCTAGATCTCGGCCTTTGCATAAATATATAAAACTTTATAGTCAGCATTGAACTTGAAATACTTTGCGAACTGCAATTCATTGACCCAGCCAATATCCCGACCCATAAATATACGAGTATGTTTAAAATTCTGCAATGAAGCTACAGTCCACATGAGTCTTCTTGCTTAAAAAAAATCCTATGGAATAAAGCATAGCCTTTAATACTGCATGAATCTATTGTACCCCGAACACGTTTCCAGAAACCCAGTATATCTTCTATACGTGCTCGCCATCTCAATCACTGAACTATTGTATCTTTTCAACTGCATCGTCTACAACACTCCAACGCAGACGATGCAAAACACTTTTACACTTTTATGTTCGCTGAACGTATTTTACGTGAGCATTGATAGGATTTCGAATACACGGGTCTCTCGTTTCAAGATAAAATGATACCATCAAGGGTCAAATCCCTTTTAAAAGATTTGTATAACCTTTTATACTAGTGAACCTTTTATACTATCTTACAACCACAAACCTCTTTCCTCAACCTGTTCATTCACATTGTGACCAGAAAATAAGCAGTAACATGACGAGGGAAGGAACGGCGCTAATCCCCTCCTTGTTTGCCAGTCATTATCTAATTTGCTCGCGAAGTCGCGAACTTTCGTCCTAGATACAGAATTACTATACCTACAATACCTAAACGTTATGTTGATAGAATAATCAGCTGAGAATATGGGGTCGGCAACCGACCTACATCAACTTATAAGCAAACAAAGACATTTGCTAAACAAATTGCGCGATAAAATATCAAATTGCGGAGAAATTTAGTGTTAGTGACCTGGGTTTTGGAAAATTACCGGTATTCAATTTGTTCCACATCTGCGTATTGATTGATTTCAAGCTCTTTCAGCATCAGTCATGAGGTAGATGTTTGTATGTATCTGTGTCGCAGGCTTCAATTCTGACGTGTTGTTGACGTCAGTTAGATATTTTAAAGTGTTTATTTACATTAACAGTTCATTGTGTTAATATGGGTCAGTGATTTCACTTGTACATTATCGTATGGTGGGAAAATCACGTCCCGTTATTTAGTTCCGGCGTTCGGTATTGTTGTGTTGCATCCGAATTGTATTACAGTTCACATGGCAATGTTAATGTATGGTATATATATATGGAGTTCATGAACCAGCTACGAAAGTCAATAATCGCAGAGGTTCATAGTTTATGACTGGTTATGTCTGTGACTATTATGATTGCCATGAAAAGGGCCTTGTGTGTTTCAAGGTTTTTATGTTATGAAGCGCCCGTGGTTTAACAGATTAGGTAGGATAAGCATATTTTCGCCATGTCTCTATTTGGATGGGTCGGAAGTCGGTCCCGGTTATCACAGTCATTAAGCCGTGTCGGAAGCTTTCTAGCGGCCTAGAACTACGAGAGTTTGCGAAGGACGAATACTAGTATGACGAACAATAGGCTTTAGATTGCGACTGTGTTGGTCAATAAAACTCTGAGAGAATAAATAGAATCTCCTTTCTGCACAAAAAAAGTGATACATTCTTCGTTTGTCGTGTTCAGTGACACATTAAATAGAATAACAAAGTATAAGGACAACTGAAAATGAGTCGATACGCCTTGGCGCAGCCTATAAACACTCATTAACTGAGTAAACTCAAGGTACAGCATGAACATTAAACGTCCTACTTACCGCTCTCATGCCTGCAATGCAAGACCCTGACACAGTGGATGGCGTGAAAAAGTCTTTGAACCGAAAAACCGACTATAGCATGTGATGTTCATTGAGTTCATGCTATATTTCCCCCAGCTATTAATATCCTGTTACATCCTGAAAATATCACTCTGTTCCATTATGCATTTGATCATGCAACATTTTGACCTGGTAAATGAAAGGCCATGCACGGTTCCAAGAAACAAAGTAGGTCAAAACAGTAAAAATGCATTGGTTATCGCGTTAGGTCACAAACGCAGTAATAGATGGCATACTCTATTATCGTTTTAAATAGAGAAGTAGAGACCTTCTGAACTGCTGGCTACGATGTCTCTAAAAAGAACGAATCGTCAACATTGATTAAGAAAACCAATGTGAAGGTATGCCTTCTGAAAAAAGAAGCTGAAGATTACTGTGTACCGTTTGAAGTTCTTGCACGATATAAAAGTCATATCCACTCAATTTATTGCCATGACGAGCTTTTTTGAGCTTCCTCTATTATATACCTAATACTTTTCAGAATTACTATAATTCAACACAAGTTTACAAGAACATTTTTATTCATTATTGAAGCCATTATATGTAACATCAGAACCATCAACTCCAGTGATGACGTTGAAGCACTGATTTCCAATTAATATAGCACCAGTGATAATAATTTCAAATGATTAGATTTGCCTAAAACCGAGTTCATTGTGATACCTTGACTTTAAAACAGCATATCGCAAGATCACGGTCAGGCGCCAAAACGAAAATAGTACGAGACATATTCGTGGCATTATAGCGTACCTTACATTTATATTCACATCTATATGTATTTGAATGTAAGTCTAAAAAGGTGTTATTGCGAGTATATAATGCTAACACAGCATTACTCCGCTAAATAAGGCAATAATGTACACAAACGATCGTACAATATTCTGAACCTCAGGTGCATAATTTGCTCTGACTTACCTTGACTTGTTAGAATATCCAGCTTGTAAAATTTCCGAAAGAAAGAAAGAAAGAAAGAAAATACATTTATTACCACAACCAAACACAACAGGTGACAAAATACAGATCAAAATTAAAAAAAAACACGAAAAAGTTACATTACAAAAAATAAAATAAAATAAATATAAAATAAATAAAAATGATAATAATAAAAATGATGTTCTGTGGGGTCAAAAGTGCCCTGTCTCAGCATAATGCTGCACCAAACCTAGGAAAGGTGTAGCGCTGATTTTCTGACAGGGCCTGCATCGTGATGTCATGAACATCGAGCGGCAAGACCGTTAATTTCGACGAAGCTGTTTTATGACACATCAAATATCAAATTAAATCCATGTGGAGCGCAAAAAAATCCTTAACCTCATCCTACTTTCAGATCATAATGATCTGTACTTTTCGCTGGATTGACTGACAAAAAACATCGTGTAGGTTGTGTATAATGTGTGTTGGCCAAACAATGTTCAGATTTTTTGCTTGATTGTGTCTCCAACGAAACCCGATATAACCGCTATGCTGCTACCGAATTTGAAACGGACAAATCCACATCAATTTTCATTGTAGCTGTTTAACGGTGTGTACTAAATTTTTAGTTGGCGTACTGTTCCTGTTATAAAAAATACTGCAGGTACTACTGCTGTAAAGCTTATTATGCTTTAAATGATAAGAAAGAGGGCGATCACCGGCCCGATGGTGGGATGACATCGTCAGCGTATGGTCTTACTTACTACTTAGATACCCTGCTCGATACCCACCCATCCATTGCTGTGATGCCAAAGGGCTAAATGGTCCATTCGTTCGTCGTGTCACCGGCTATTTCTTGGTTAAGTCAGTGACCGGCCCTTATAAATATTGTGGCTCTGTTAAGGGTGAAAGAACCAGTGTGATAAAAGCATTTATTGCGCCTCGTGGATGTCCCATTCATGCACGTATCCTACGTTTCCGAGTCCCAGACTATATAATAAGCCCGTTGAGCAGCTCCATGTTCCTAAGTGATATACATTCACGTTGTACGTATACGAACATGTCATGACATGTCTCACATACGATCGGTCGATGTCCGTCGCACACCGCTTCAGATAGTTCACGGAGTTCAAGAGGATACGCACGTTCGGACTGACACACTGTCATGACGCGATATATTGGACAGTTATATCAGTTGAGCGTTTAACTTTACTGATTGCATGTTTATGGTGGCCTACATAGCAAGAATAGTCCATTGGGTTGAACACAGTAGCCTCAGTCTCAGTCTAATTAAGGATATTTTATCAGTAAAGGTTTTGTCAAATGCAAGACATCTGACAAACCCTTAACAAGGCATAAATAACTGCAATCAGTGACATTATCACAACTCTGACCCCTCTCACAGGAGTCACTGTACCGTGTCAGTAACTTGGAGGGCAATGGTTCGACTGGCATTTTTATGGTCACATATCAGCTATGGTATTCTTCCTTTTCATCATCGTTTATCATAACGTAAGCTAACACTGATCCAAGAGCTTTTCTAATCTCAGCTCTCTTTCAAGTCCGGTTTTCAGCTTTTCTCCAATATTTAAAAAACTAATTATAGAAAATTATATTTGCACAATTTAAAAGAGTCCTCGGCGTTCGAGACATTAGCACATTACCGGGAAGGTGTGAAAATAGAAAGTATCTGCATAGACCTTTTGGCTCAACAAAGAGGACCTTGACAACGGTCGTGTTTTCCCACTTTATTAATGCGAAGTGAAATCATACGTGCATTATGTCTTCAATAATTCAAAATGATGTATGCCTCGTGATAATTCTTCCGATAATTTGTGAGTCACAATATTTTATAGGCAGATTACCTCTTTCGATCTTTGTTCTCAGAACTCGGGAGAAGGTCGAACCCGTGACCTTTGCCCCGGAAACGCCGAATATATCGACTTTTAAGTTTGATTATTATCATGGTAGGTTTTCATTGGGGCTTGCGACAACAATGAAAAGCCTTTGCTGCCGTCAATGTCAAGGTTGGTACAATAAAGTTACTCACGTTTCTGTGGGTTCAAGGTATTGAACATGTCGTCGAACCTTTCACATCAACATCTAAAACCAAACGGACGTTCCGGCCATCTCCATCGACCGACTTTCCGCATCCTTGGAGTTATCGTCCATATGCTTTACTACACTGCGCCGTCTTCGTGGTCGCTATTCGAGAACCTTTTCTCTCCAGTGGTTGTTTGTTCTGCGAGCTCTTTGACTCTATTGAATTTAATTGAGAAAGTGCAAAATTAAAAAATAATTTTAATAACTTCGACACCAGCTATCTTTTCGACATGTTTGTTGCTTTTTGACATGCTTTTAAAAGTATCTAAGGGTAATATAAAT
Organism: Perizoma affinitatum; assembly: GCA_961405105.1. NCBI lineage: Eukaryota > Metazoa > Arthropoda > Insecta > Lepidoptera > Geometridae > Perizoma > Perizoma affinitatum. The sequence continues at coordinate 3,518,875 of OY560184.1, forward strand.
CTGTTTGTTTTATGTTCACGACTGAAAAACGGACCCTGAAATTACAGAAGCCATTATAACGGTTGCACTATAATCCAGTGAATCAGTGTATTGTGAAATCATGATCCGGCATTCGCGGAATGGACTGAGAAGCCCGAAGCCCTATCATAATGACCTCTGTGATCGTAGACGGGTCTGGACGAGGAATAATATGGCGATGTTTATGTAATTGCGGTCTGTTTGTTGGCACGTCGGCCGTTCATTATCTCGCCAGCGCGAAAAAATAACTCGAGATTTTTTTCAATATAATGTACGTGCAAAACTTTTAAAGCAGCGGTCCACCTCTCGTCATTAGTTTGCATGAATTTCGGAATTTGAGCAGTAATGTTTCCGAATGAGAGGCCTGTTGATATCATCCACCAGCGCTTAGCTGAATTTGTACTCAGCGTCACTGGATTCATTGTGGAACTGGTTAACGAATTGCCGATAAGAGGAGAGAAGATGCGGGTTCGAGTACCGCTGAATCGGAACACATTCACATTTAATTTAAATACCGGCGAATGTTCTACGATAATACATTATAGACCATTCTCCGAGCTGGAATCGTTTTAATTTGAAATTGTTGTAAATTATCTGTTACTGAAGTCAGCATAACAGTCGAAAATCTGTTGTAATTAGTCGTGTTTTTATAAACTCAGAAATGTTCACAGTAATATACTTAATATATAATGCAAAAAAAAATTGTACTTTTTAGTTGGTGAAGTGTAATTGACTAGAAATGCTTTTTATTTCCGCAGGCAATTGTATAAACGGAATACCGACTAACAGAGTATCAAAATTGATTGCCAGAAACCCAATACAAGTCTGCCGGGAGCCAGCAGGGTTCATAGCAAATTGCTGTAAAATTCGATAGTCCATTTCCTCGTCCAGTCCCGAATCCCGAATTTCCCCGTGGATCGGCCTAATTGGACCCACTGGGACTTGACAATGTTCGTGTTAACTTTGCGACGGTTAGGCGTTTAGTGAGCCTGCAAATTGAATAACCAACTTAAACTCAAAGATAATAGCGGATCTCCGATTTATTGGTAGGCTATTTCTCTATGGAATACAAAATTAAGTTTGTAGAAAAATCAATAGACAAGGATTTTTCTTGATCAGCTTTAGGTCAGTGGTTCTGGATTGTCTTTTGACCGATGATAGTAGAACCAGATATAGAAATAGAACCAGTATTGGATCATTAAAAAAATAATCTATATTGTTGAATACATCAGTAGAAACACAACTCGGCAAACATGAAACGGATGACGCAGTTCAGAGCCTCCATGCTGAGTATAACAACATGTTGAAAACGGTATTGTCGATACGGTCTCCGTTTTAACATGATTTTAACGTTTTTGTAACTCGACATAGACCCTCTGGAAGGCCCTTCATCCGATGAACGGATGACATTTTAAAGCTTCTTAGATGTAGCGGAGAGTCGATGAAAGAAAATTGATCCGTGGACTCTTTGTGGTATGTTATTTTTAGCCAGTAGACTTCTACTTATCCTACTACTTTTATAAATGCGAAAGTTTATGAGGATGGATGTTTGTTACTCTTTCATGCAAAAACTACTCAACGGATTTTGATGAAACTTAACAGTAATATAGCTTATACATCAGAATAACACATACTTTTTATCCGGGTACCACGCGAACGAAGCCGGGGGCAGATGATGAAAAAATCATTTCCGCTTTACAGTCAATTCCTACATAGTGTAAATTATTAAACTGCATTAATGTAATGCGAATGCAAACAGGGACTGGTTAGATACTTTATCACGCCATCAACCGGCTTGCTTTACAAATGGATAAATTGTTACATGATAATACTGGTATTGCCTTGCGTCATTGCATAATATTCTCATTTAGCGCAATGTCCTGCCTTTGTTACTCCAAACAGGCTTTGGATTTAAGAGCAGCTTTATCTCCTGGCTTTAGCAGCTGGAAGACAAGCAATCATACTGGCAACTCTGAGGTATCAGCAACCTTTCTTTCTTATAAGTTTCTCAATAGTTGTGGTTTATACAGCAGAGACGACAATTCAAAATTGATAGAATAAAAAGGGTGAAACTGTCTACCCACGCCATGTCACTGCTGATAGTAGTCATACGTATTTAATTAATACCACGCCATTATAGGAGGAATGTTTGCGCCACGTTTTAGACACGTCTCCGCCATACGCCACTTCTGTATCTTCACTTCTAAGACCCTGAAAGATCCATTACAGTGTTACGAAGAAGTATTTTCGTCTTGAGAGTGAATCTTCTGCACGTCAGTACTATTCTTCTGTGGCAGTGTTGCGATTTCTCAATCATCGACTGTATTACCGCGTGGGACGAGAAATGAAATCTCCAAAAACCAAAATATTTGGCCTCCCAACAATTACCACAATTTGTTTATTGATAGCTTGTTTGTGAGATTTCCAGTGAGATTTTATTCTCCTCATGGTCGCACGGATTTATAAAGTAAACAGGCTTTAACATGTCAATAAATAATACTGCTTACATTAGCAGTATTGCATGATTTTTAAAGTAATCATGAAATCCGTAGGATTATTTATTGATTTATGAATGTAAGTCATATCTTCTCGTCACAGATATCGCGCAAATGCGCAAGACGAAAGTCTACCATCAGTGCCTATTGCTATAATGACATAGAAATAACTATATCAATGTCGCAAGATGGATGCTGGAAGAAGCTATGCTCGGAATGTGACTACCCGATAAAATCCGAAACGAGGAAATCCGTAGAAGAATGAATATCACCGACATAGCTCTCTGAATTAACAGGCTAAAGAATGAACAGGCCAACATAGACACAAACTGGAAGACGCAGTGAAAAAAGTACATGATAAAAAAATGCTTGATATTTTTCACACAGCATCATCTAGCATCCAAAGTAAGCAGAGCTTATGTTACGGGAACTACATGACTGATATATACTTTTATACTTTTTTTTAAATACATACATATTATACATAGAAAACACCTAGATCCCAAGATTCGATTCCCGCCGCGGGACAAATGTTTGCCTCTGCAAATATTTGTACCGCGGCGGGAATCGAACCCGCAACCTACTGCGTATCAGGCGGGCCTTCGTCCACTGCGCCACAGAGGTCTTTGACAACATCTTAAAGGTTGGGGGAAGTTGGTGGATGATCATAAAATAATGTAGATCATGCTGTGTGGAAGTACCTCTTCATCGGTTCCCTTTTCACTGGTTCACTGGTTTAATGACTACTTTGTATAACGTTGGTCAAACATAAATTACGCATTAAACTAGCGACGTCAATTTAGTGATAAAAATGAGCCTTGAAAAAATATCGATTTGTGATGAAATACACTGAAAGTTACTATGATTGACGACCTCTATGGCGCAGTGTGTGAAGGCCTGCCTGCGACACTGAAGGTTGCGGGTTTGATTCCCGCCGCGGGACAAATGTTTGTATGATCTGCAAATATTTGTATCGGGTCTGGGTGTTTTCAATGTTTAATATGTATATATATACAAAAAAAAATATTAGTAATATATCAGTCATGTAGCCATACAGCTTGTAGCCATACTACAAGCTCTTAGTTTGGGGCTAGATGATGCTGTGTGAAAAACGTCCAGCATTATTTATTTATTTAATTGGTCATTTTAGACGTATGTTTACATTTTACCCTTGTTACACCGTGAAGTGATAACGACTCTACGTCAGGGCAAACAAAACATTCTTATCAGTCACAGCACCTATCAGTTACACTGAAATATTTCTAAGTAATTAAGCTGTCATAATAGTCATTACCTTATATGAGTGGCTGACGGGTCAGCGATCTCCGGTGGTTTATTGTACTCGGTACTATCAAGGAGAAAAACACTAGTCAACCGTCAATGGTGCGATCATCCGTAGATAAAGCTAAAACATATCCTTACCATGAACAACAAGACAACCTTTTTTATCTAAGGAAGAGGATACAACAGGAAAAAATAAAAAAAGACTTCAAATAATGGGAAGTTGATAAAAAGGTCAATATGAGACCCATTTTTTATAGGGGTAGGATTTTTTTATAAAATTTACGTGGCCTAGCCATTAAAAAAATAATTAGTAAAACAGGTTCAAAATTCGCGAACATTTCGCGTAGCATACACAAAAAAACACATACAGACGAGTAGAGAACCTCGTCCTTTTTTGAAGTCTGTTGAAAATTACTCCTGTTTTTCTTTTCCGTGAAACAAACGAGAGATACGCTTTTTGCTGCGACGATACGCGGAAAATGAGACGAGCGTAAAGTGACCCGATAGTTATTGCGCCCACGCATTGGATTCCACGTTACTAACTGTATTGTTGTTTTTGTGTGCTTAGTACTCAGTACTCAGTCTCGCATATTGCGAGTGACGGATCTGTGTCACTAGTGAATCATTATTGTGATGTGTTTACAAGGTTTTTTTTTTAAACTAGATCATGTTTCCAGTAAAGACATTTGGCACTGAAGCTTGGACGCTTACTATATTAGCGTTATACATAATCTTCTTGGTCGCGGGATACGGGAAGAGCTATGCTCGAAGTTTCACGAAATCCGAAACAAGAAATCTTACTTAAGTCACCGACAAAGCTCTATTAGAATTAGTAAGTGGAAGTGGGTAGACCATTTGCAGAAAGTTCGTTGGCTCGACGATATTCGAAACTACTGATCTAGTCTTAAGTCTAGACTTGCCTGTAACTGGCACCATGGCGGGTCATCGACCGCCACGGATGACCTTACCTGTAATTTTGTACTGTATCATGGTTACTGCCCCGTTGATACAGGTAAGACAAGTTCATGGCAAATAACACACATTTATGATTGGAAAATATCATCATCGCTGTTTATGGAAAGAGCTTATCTGAGCTCACTGAATATTTGCACTCCACAGGCTCTTTTCAGGGTTCCGTATCTCAAAAAGAAAAAAACGGAACCCTTATAGGATAACTTCGATGTTTGTCCGTCTGTCTGTCTGTCTGTCAATACCTTTTCCTCAGAAACACGTGGAGGTATCAAGTTGAAATTAATATCAAATATGTAGGTCTACGTTTCCTTGGAGCTTTAAATATTCAAGCTTCTAATTCAACTCAATAAAAAAATACGGCCATTGAAGCGACATATTTTGATACCTGGCAAATAAATCAAAACCTATAGGGTACTTCCCGTTTACCTCGAATCATCATTTGGCAAGAAGCTAGGTCTCACAGTACAAATACAGGAAGTACGAAAATATTTAATTTGTTTATATATCATATGAAAAACTATGTTTTTGCAGTTGGATAATTGACCTTGACGTATATCGGTGTAGGGGCGACCACTTTTTAAACTACAAAGTTAAGTTTGTCTTTCAATCCGACTTATATTTTCGTTAGACTAATATACTTGGTGCTTTTTTAAGATGTACGAAAATGGATCGGTCATACTGAACGCCCAATCTACCACGAAATCTTTGAATTTTCCATTTGAAGAGCCATTTCGAAAACATATGTCTTTGCTTCAAACAAAGCAGCGCAGCGCTCGCAGGTCAGAACACGGCTTAATATCATAATTTTAAATTCTGTTTCCTTACATAAAGAATCGACCTACTTTACAGTACGTAAAACCGACATCAAACGAATCAGATAGCAAACGATAAAAGTGGGCCGTCAATTTGGCCGGACATTTGCACCGGAAAGCCGGGCTAATGGACCACTTGATGTCAGGCCCATTACGAATGCAGGCGGCGCCGGCATCGACCTTTCACACTTGATGATGAGAAATCCCATGCGGTTTATCAATGTTATGGTAACTGATACTGAATCAGTAAATAAAAATATGTATGTATTTTTAAGAGTAGTTTATCAGTCATGTAGTTCCCCTAATACAAGCTCTACTTAGTTTGGGGCTAGATGATGCTGTGTGAACCAGCATTATTTATTTTATTATTTATTCATCCTCTGTTTGATAGATTCTCTAGAAAATAGAATCTTAAAATTTGTGTTATACTCTTTTCGGTGAAGTTCGTCTTATTAGATTGGCACAAAAGCTGAATAAATTAAAACAAGTCGAGTTTGCTGCTTGATTCTTATGGGCTGGTCGCAAGAAATCGACGTTAATTCTTTAATTCAGTTCATAAGTTGATTTTAGCTTGTGATTTCGATGGGTAAACGTAAATCGACTTGACTTTTTTGTTTTTAAACTGACTATAACAAAGTCAATATTGTGCAGGGGATTGGTGGTGAAAATATTAACAGAAAATATCACTGATATTCATCATCATGCCTGATTCATATTATTATAAATTTAAATCACTGTGTTGTATTACTGTTGTTGCCTTCTGACGAATAAAATCTTCATGAACCTACGAATATGCAATCTGTCAAATCATGTAAACTATCTAGTTCCTGTAGTCTAATAGTCCTATTCTATCCTATTAATATTATAGATGCGAAAGTTTGTGAGAATGGATGTTTGTTACTCATTCACACAAAAACTACTGAACGCATTTTGATGAAACTTTACAGTAATATAGCTTATACATCAGAATATCACATAGGCTACTTTTTATCCGGGTACCACGCGGGCGAACCCGTAAGCAGAAGCTAGTTGTAAATAAATGCCGCTGTCGTAAAATCGTGACGTTTCAATAACACCAAACGGTCGCATACACAGTACTGGCCCCACACGAGGAGTCCATATGTTGTGTATTTAAAGAGATACAAAGTTGCTTGACCTAAACCTTGAACGGCATTGCATCACACTATGCACTAAGCTTCGGTCACAGGTTCGGTGCCCGCACATACAAATCATTGTCCTCGCTGTTTTAGTTTTTATTGTTTTGCGAATACAACGTTTTCCTGCAGCTCGTTTGATCAAGTATCATTTTAAGACTGATTAAAATCTGAATTCTCTTGCGTAATTCATAAAGTAAGTTATGTATGTACAGTAACTGGCCAACTCTGGCGTCACTGGGGTTTTTAGGCCTCCTGGAGGCCTCTGACATGGCTTAAAGACTGTTTTAGCATCTAAGGTGCCTTACATAGCACGGAAGCTTAAATATGTCTGCTAGTCACCTCTTAATGATGACCTAGCGGGAAGTTGCTTAATCTAGTTGATCTGTAAAAATGACTAGACAAGTTAGAGTTATAATAAATTTTGCGTAATAACGTAATGTGTGAATAATTATTAAGGTCTTGAAACTGGAATCAATTAATTGTCACCCTAAATTACTTTTATATTGAAATGCGATATATACAAAACAAACAAACATGCTCACGACTCTTTTCCCCATGGTGGACATCCTCAGATACATACTCAGTGAGTAGATCTTTGAGGATACCAAGTAGGGGGTAGTCAGAGGCACGTCCAAACATTACATGTGGTACATGCCCGCGTTTTGCAAGTAGTAAGCATTCCACGTGACAGGTTGCAAGCCCATCGCCGCTTATTGGAATACGAACTATTGGCACATGCCTTTGAATTTTTGGTTCTAGGGCATGCCGGTTTCCTCACGATGTTTTCCTTCACCGTTTTAAGCACGTGTTCATGCGCACATAAATTTTTCGGGTGGAAAAATCCATTGGTGCACGACCGCGTTCGAACCCACGACCTCCAGATCAGAAGTCGGGGTATCACCCACTAGGCCAACACGTCTAGTGGGTGATACCCCGACATATACCCATCGTGGGTGATACGATATGCGATATATACCCACCCATCTATATTAAAATCAAATAACTACCTTTTCATAAATTATTCGTTTCCATTTCCAAGTACTATAGTCTGAAACTCTAGTTTTCTACTAACGGAGTCTGTAAATGGAAAAACTTTAAGTCACGCAAAATTCTCTCGCTATTCGAAAACTTTTGGGTTGTCCAATCTGGCAACACTTACATTGTAACTTATTCTGTGATTAATTATAATCCCTTGGCACGTTGCTAGCCCAAAATAAGTGGACAGACTCGTTTATAAAATATTAATCAAGGTCTACAAAAAGTTATCGTATCTAATACGCCGAACGATATCTAACTATTGTACGTTTTTTGTTGCAGGTAAACGAACTTGGAGTTTTTACGAAGGTAATCATGTCAGGTTATGAAGTCGGTTTGTGAGTGTGATATTGTAACTAAATTAATAAAATGTAACGATGTTAAAAATTAGGGGTATTTTATAAGAGACGTATGGCCAATCAACGGCTTTGTTGATTATAAATGCCATATTTTAGTTACGTCTTACCAATTCTGCTGACATGCTATCTAGGCGTAACTTGTATAATAACGACCTTTGTGCCGCTTTGGGCGAAGACCCGCCTGAGACGCTGAAGGTTGCGGGTTCGATTCCCGCCGCGGGACAAATGTTTGTATAATCTCCAAATATTTGTCTCGGGTCTGGGTATTTTCTATGTATAATATGTATGTATTTACAAAAAAAGTATATGAGTATTATATCAGTTATGTAGTTCCATTGTGAAAAAAAGTCCAGCTTAAAAAAATCTTTGGGGTCATAATAACATGGCATGCTGTGTAACCACGCCTTAATATGCATCTGGACAGTCACAAACATTAACGTGAAAATAAATTGAATATTTTTACAAATGATAGACATTAAACGTCTTAATTTTTTTACTACCAATAAAGTTGTATTTATTACGATTGCATAATGTCTTTAAACAGATAAAGGAAAGGTTATCGAATGTTTACTGTATGTTTTTTTATAAAGCACATCCGGGTGACCCCAAGGTCAAAATTATAATCAATATTACATATTGATTGGAAACAAATTTATATTAAAAATTCGTTAAAATTAGTTAAGTAAATGTACGCTAACCCTCGCTCAAATTAAAAAAAAAACGCAGTACGTCATGGTTTTAGACCTTCGGAATATTGTTCCTATAATCATTTACAGATTCATGACTACCCTTAACTAGATGACAAGATCGTATGGGGATCTGTGCGTGTGTCCACCACTATGGCACATTATACTCAGAAAATGTTGTACAATACAAACAAACAAACACACTCACGACTGTCTTCCCCATGGTGGACATACTCAGTGAGTAGATCTTTAAGGATACCAAGTAGGGGGTAGTCAGAGGCACGTCCAAACATTACATTTTTGGTACATGCCCGCGTTTGGCAAGTAGTAAGCATTCCACTTGACAGGTTGCAAGCCCATCGCCGCTTATTGTTTCTAGATGTACGATACATCTTATTATTTCTAGTATCTAGTTTCTTAACAAAACACCTAGCTCTCAGAACAGAAAGTTGCTCGACACGGTCGCTGGATCCAATCACACAATCACTATTGTTATGTTGATATAGACACAGTGTTTGTTACAATAAATAATGGACGGTTATCATTCACTGTGCAATTAAAGCTTAATTTTATTAGGGTTTGCAAACTTGTAACTTAAAACGTCTGAAAAAGCCTTAACACGTCTGAATAGGCCTTAAAACGTCTGAATAGGCCTTAAAACGTCTGAATAAGTCAAACAAACGTCGGCATATGAGATTTTGAATTATTCTTCTTATGCCCAAGCTGCGTGTGCGTTTATTTTTGCGATGATACTTTTTGTTTTATTCTTTTAAAGAAGGATGGCAATAATTATAGCCCTCTTATTAACGGCGTTAAACGAAGGTGTGCCGTTATGAGTTGAAAGTTAGTTGTTTTGACGAAATTAGATCTATAAAGGCGGAAATGCGGCAACCCTAAATACAAAAATAAATAAATAATGCTAGACAGTTTCACACAGCATCATCTAGTCCCAAACTAATCAGAGCTTGTATTATGGGAACTACATGACTCATACTACTACTGATATAAATTGTTTGTAAATTATACATAGTACACCCAGACCCGCGACAAATATTTGCAGATCATACAAACATTTGTCCCGCGGCGGGATTCGAACCCGCAACCTGAATCTGAATCTCAGGCGGGTCTGCGCCCAATGCACCACAGAGATGTCAACAAAAAACACAATGGAAGCATGTTTATTGATGTTACGCAAATTTTGATTTCTCTTTTATCTCTGAATTTGCTGCACACGTTATCGATCGTATGGCTTTGACGTTGCGATTATGGTTTAACGCCCATTTAATGTTAAAATAATATCAGTATTTTAGGTAAATTCATACTGTTTGATATACGTGAACATATCTACATAAATTCACGCCTGTTTTCCGGAGGGGTAGATAACGAATTTCTACTGATTTTATATGATATGATACTGATTTTATATAGATAAAATTTTCTGTCGTATACCTCATCTCAGGGAAATATACCAGAAACAGGAAAAAAACGTTTATAAAAGTATTACATTTCGACGCGTGAGTTTGTACCCGTCTAAGAATACTTTTCTCCGATCAGAAACTGGTGACCGGTTCTTAATTTTTACCCGTTGAGCTCTCATAAACGGGCTAGGTTATCAATCAGTCTTGTCAATCTAGTAAATTTAGTACCATATGAGTACATGTTCTGTGCTTGCTTGGCGGTCAATAGCAGCTTTCTCCAGTTTTCTGCGCGTTTGATTAGGTTAGTAGTAGTATAGTATCGAAGGTTTTTTGTACACATTTATATACCTGAAGCAACTAGTTAGAGATCACACATGTTCTGTGCTTGCTTGGCGGTCAATAGCAGCTTTCTCCAGTTTTCTGCGCGTTTGATTAGGTTAGTAGTAGTATAGTATCGAAGGTTTTTTGTACACATTTATATACCTGAAGCAACTAGTTAGAGATCACGGAGATTTAAGATTGAGCATATTAAAATGGCAATAATGGAGCAGGCCATGTAATCGCTGAGAAAGAAAGATTCTAGAATTGCCATCACTACCCGAACGACGACGTAGTGAAAAAGGCCCCCAATCAGATGGACCAATGCCATCTTTAAGATATCGGGGAGTCGATCGATGGCGGTAGTCCTAGATCTATCCTTATGGCGACCCTTTGAGAAAGGTCTACGTCCCAGCAGCGCTGTTGATGATGACTTGTTGAGGAGGCTAAAGGAACTGTTGCCCATTTGCATTTTACAAAATTCAAATGGACTAATTTTATGGAAAAGTGTACGAAATGTGTGGACTGCAAAAGATAAATATAGTTGTGGTAGAGTATGTTTAAATTACGAACGTCAGTTGTGATTGATACTCGTTACATCGAGAGCGATAATAGTATCTTAGATCATTCCATATCCGAACCAATGCAATTTACCGAGGAAAGTAATTCTGGGCAATCTGAAACTAGATTGCCCAGAATTATTTATCTCGTTCAATATTGCGTAACATTAATCAATTTGGATAAACGAATACAATGATCCAGAATTTGTTACCAAAATCAACATTATTGAACCATCTAAAACACGTACATACTATTCGGTTATCTGTGGTTAAACTACCGTTTCACAGTAAACACTAAACAGTTATCCAAACATTTAGACTGGCCCAAATACAGTAGCCAAAAGCCATTCGCATTCATCGAGTATCAAATCTCACTGGCGAGCACCGATTTTATCTAGATTAGATCGTCAAAACAAACGGCTGGTCTTGAGGAGCTTACAACGTCAACTGGCGATACATTTAAACTTAGTGATGTGCAGTAGCCGATATAATTTGGGAGTATCGATGAATTTGAATCGATTTTGAGGTATCTATAATTTCTGCTACATCATAATCGATTAATGTATAGAAAAATTACAAATATAATGAAATAATTGATTAATTAAACACTGATTTGTGCCATTACAAATTCACCAGTAGAAAATAAAACACTGTTTTGCCTGAAAAACAAACTAATAATCTTTCTATGTAAGGCCCTTTATGTTCTAAGGGTTTTAATGAAAGAATAAATACGTGTGTAATGTTCTCTTATATAAAACGATTAGTACCGATGAATTAAAACATATTTTCATTATTTGTTTTAACCTAGTTTTGTGGCATGAGCACGAGTGGTTTATACCGTCTAAGTGACATGAAATTACATCGTAAAACCAGCTTTATTATTGTTTACTACTTGCAAATAAACCGCTTTATTTCTGCCATCATGGGTCACCCCACCCTTTCAACAAAAACATTTCTACGCCATCTTCCCAATAGTTTATTGCGGTCGCGATTTTTCTTTGCTTTTATTCGAATGCATGACCTATTTTTTCTCATTTTTGGATGATAAAACCTGAAGATTATGTGTATACATATATATACTTGACCTTACTGTGTATATTTACCGTGGTATAATTTGTGACTTGCGCTCTGTTCTATGAACCAATGTGACTATGAATCAAAAAATGAGAATATGTAAGAGTTTGTAATTTTTTTTCTAATCAATTATTAACAAAGTTACGCCTTTGGATTTAATTTGTAAATAACACATAAGCAACCTAGTTATCTGACTGAAGCAGTGCAGGTGCTTGTTCCTAAACGTGTTAATAATTCGACATAAAATCGATTTGTATTATAATTGTCGATATTTAATCGATTATCTGAAAGCGTTCCCCTCACTAAAAGTTAATCTATTTTTGCACATCCCGAGTCTCGCGTTGCGCCCGCGCAGAGTTTATAAATAGAACGTGTAAAATCACGTGTATCGCTTGTTAGTCTTACGCATGATTTAGATAAAGCTACACGTTTATGCCAGAATTTTGGAATGCTATTTATCAAAGTCCATTAATTCTCGCAGAGACTTCATATACGAGATTTGAATAAACACAAGTGCTAACTTTCATGTAGAGTAGTATCCATGTCGCGGGAATAAGGTACTCGAAATGTCCATCAGGCACCCTTTCCGATCCCCTACGTTAGGGCGTGCAAACCATGTTAGGGGCTGCAATTCTTTAATGAGGGGGTTCGACCACCAATGCCATTCCCTTTTACAATTACAATTTGGAAGTGTTTTCTCTTAATTAATGAGGCACGGTGTTCTGTATAATAAATAAATAAACATTTTTCACACAGCACCTTCTAGAGCTACATGACTGATATACTACTTATATACTTTTTTGTTAATACATACACATTATATAGTATTTATTAAGCTGTTTTTTTGTTTGAATGCGCTCATCTCTGGAATACCAGTCAGATAAAAAAACTTATTGCATTTCATAGCTCAATTCTTGATGAAAATTATAGACTATTTAAAATCATACTACGACCTGTAGGAGCCGAGCAAAAACCGTAATAGCGCAAGCGTGCGATGCGGGGCCGGAGGCAGCCGTAGCATAGCTATAGTATGTTATATTTTTCGGGTGATTTCTTTTTATGCTATTAGAAGGCACCATGTTTGCCTTCTAATTGCATACGTGCTCTAGATGGTAAACGGTTACCGTCCCTTATTGACATCAACGCCAGGGTAACGCTAAAGACAAATTAAATCTCATACGTAATTTTTACTTGCGAGATGTAAGAACTCATACGTGCTTTTGGCGTAAGAGGTTGATTGTTTACCAATTATATCAGAAACGGCTTATTCGATGGAAATGCGATATTTGGTAAGCGATTTGTATACATTCAATGATGGTTCTCATGTATGTTTTATCGCCAAAAGTCACTAGTGGACACTGCAATAGTCGATGGAAATCACGTCGGGGATTTTCAAATGTGCATAAAATAACTTGTATTTTTTAAAATAGTCACAGCCACTACAAGTGCTTTACTTTGTTAGAACAACAGTGAGTCAGAATCAACAGTTAAATATCAGTCCTATATTAACTTACATTCTTCTTATTCAAGTTACTTGCAATATCCATGATTCAAGGTTCAACCTCATAAAAACGTGATCCCTGTAAATATTTCGCGTTTTAAAAGTGTCGGCGTTGCACTGGCTTATTGCAACAAATGTAAAATCTTTGAACCTTTGACTTAACTCGGAGTTTATTTTATAATTTCTCCAGTATAATCTGTCGCGAGTTGCACTTTTAAATTCAAGTGGATGCAACAAAACAAGAACTGTTTACCCAAAAAGTAGGTACTCCTCAAAAGGTAATCTCTTACAAAAGATCTCGACTTTTTCTTTTTACGCGGCAACGACCTTTCCCGTCTCGTGGTCTTTCTTTCTTCCCTCAGGAGCCTCGTATTACCATCTCTTTCTAAACCAATTCCGCGTCTTGACAGTAATCGATTTGTCTCGCTTCAACCCGTAGGAATGATAAGGCTTTCTCGTTTCTTTTCAAACCTGTCCCTGCCAGATTTAATTTTGCCTCTTTTGCGGCTACGCTTAGCCACCGTTTTTAAAAGAGCTTTAAACTTATGCAGCGGATTTTCTTGCATCATATTCTCAGAACTGGTTTAGTTAAAGCTGCTACTGAATTGAATTCCCCTCGATTGGCTGATGACATTGTAAAAGTTGCTGGAAATCAGTGCATGTAGGTAGCCCAAGATCACTTGTCATGGCACTCTCTAGAGGAGGCCTATATCCAGTAGTGGACTTCTAGATGGATGATATTAAACTCCGGCTCAATATTCGATCAGCTTAACTATGAAATTTCCCCAGGTGTTGCAGATATCAAAAGGCGATGTTAATCGCTTACAATCAGGTGGGCCGTATGCCTGCTTGCCTTGTCATAACAATAAAGCTTAAGTACTTCAAAGTAACAGTTCAGATGAACCCATCGTTGAATACGACTTGCGAGAAAACCAAAAGACAGTTTTGTGATGTGTTTACTAGTAGATGTTTTTTTCATGTGGCGGCCTCCATCGTTTTACGAGACACACATGGTATGGTATTATGAGCAGCTGTTCTTGGGAGAAAGAAACATCCTTGTTTTAAACCAATATACAAAACTACAACACTCTGTAGTGTTTTCACAAGTTAGGGGAATCTGTGCCTTGCAAGGGTTAACTGTATGGATTTTTTTCACTCAATTGGCCTGACGGAACTTTAGTTTTTTACTTTACGACAAAGCTAATCGATAAATATATTGTAACTTTGGCTAAACACTCAGAAAGTAGGGTCAAGCACTAATAACACCTCGAGCGCAAGAAAAGTACGTAGAGGAAACCCTACTCGGTGTAAGGTAGGACCAAAACATAGGGTGGGTTAGGTTTCCCAGGTTTAAATAAAAGATTCTCAGTAAAAGGGTGATTTAGATTGGATAGGGGAAAATGGCATAGGGGAAAAGCGCTGTTCATTCGAAGGACACATGTCAGGTCCTTCCTCCCTTATTTAGTAAGGTAAATTGTTAAGGTAAATTTTAAAGATAAATTTAGTTTATCAAATTAAATGTGTACTTACATTTTTGTTACAGCAGTTTTTTTTTAATTCTTACTGTTGTATAGTAGTTTTCTCTGAGTTCGACAGGTCTCTGTACTCCGTCAATATTAACTAATTTCTAAACAAAAACAAACAAAAAAACTAACACGCTCACGACTGTCTTCCCCATGGTGGACATCCTCAGATACATACTCTGTGAGTAGATCTTTGAGTATACTAAATAGGGGGCAGTCAGAGGCAGGTCCAAACATTACATTTGGTGCCCGCGTTTTGCAAGTACTAATTTCTATAACAGAAAAATCTATACTTATAACAAACTAAGGACAGATTTTCACGATTATATTTTAGTCATCATCCAGCGCGCATGATGGATATACATAAAACTATGTTATAATGCGTGATGAATGTATCACATAAATTATAAACTAGTTTTAGTTATTAGAAAAAAAAATGTTATGGGTGCCAAGTGTCTGTTGTATTCGTAATCCATAAACGAGGCCGCAAAAACGTGTTTCAATGATAACATCCGTTTCAGATAACACGCAAGCGAAATCGCGGACAAGAACTAGATTTAATGATTTCTCTTTTTCTCTCTTAATTTTGCGATCTTACTGTTCATTATCATTCATTCACTTTGGGAATGTTTTTTAACCGTATGTTAAAATGTTAGCTAAGAAGTGAAAGGAGTTAATTTAATGTTTATCACTGTACTTAATATAAACTAAATGCTCAAATTTCTATTTATTTTAATATTTTATTCTAGTCTCGTTGTGTGGTGTGATATAAAAAGCAATTTGCATGTATCATGCTAAATGTTGCCGTAATATGTACAACTCCTTATTTTTATATTATTAAATGTTTTTCGCTTGATTTTTTTAGCGACACAAACTTAATCTCCTACTTACTCTAACAATAGATAGCACTTTAAAGTTTCGCAAACGGATCCCTGAATCCAAAAATGGTTAGACCCGCAATATTTTTAAAAGACCTATCAAACGCGACACCCCACATTATGAGAAAAAATGCATCCCCACCTGCATGCACAC
Source organism: Perizoma affinitatum (assembly GCA_961405105.1). Classification (NCBI taxonomy): domain Eukaryota; kingdom Metazoa; phylum Arthropoda; class Insecta; order Lepidoptera; family Geometridae; genus Perizoma; species Perizoma affinitatum. Next base: position 3,535,119 of record OY560184.1, read on the forward strand.
AGGGTGCGATTTAGAAAAGTTTTTTCATGATTTTTATTTTACCACTTTCACGGCGTGGTTAATATGTGTATTCTTAGCACTAAAAGCTGTTTTTCTTATTTGAGCTGTCATTTGGCATCCAAATAAGAGTCTCTGAGCTAAGCCGCGGACATAGCGACAGACATACAGACGGACGGGCATGGCAAAAATATAAGGATTCCTTGTTGACTACGGAACCCTCAAAGACACCCATATAATATATGTAGATACAAAACACCCCACCGACACATACCTGACCCCACATGGACTATGTATGTGTATACATGGACTATGCAAATATATATACGTAGTTCATACGCATAGTCTTGATGTTTGGATCCTGAAAACATTTGTCTCGCAGCGGGAATCTAATCCGGACCTAATGCGTTCTGAGCCGACTTCTCGCCAGCCGCGCGTCAAAATGACGTACGCAGGCACGTCCGTTTATGTTTACAAACTTGTCGTCTTCTTTCTAACATGACACGGTCCACGAATTTTGCTTGCCCGCCTGCAAAATCCTATCCCTTCAAACCGGAACACAGTTATTCCACTGTCATGCTGGCGTACCTTCAGGAAACGGCTAATGTGTGGTTAATGTCTGTGCGCAATGATAGAGGCAGCTTAAAAGTCGAGCGCAGTGTGGCGGAATGCATTTCCGCTGCTAACAACGATAATAGAGCCTTCCTATTACGTAATATGCTGCCGGGAACTTTGATTTGAAACTTTTCCACGCGATGCGAGGAGCTTGTACATGCGTTTGGCCATAAAAGGTTTTTTGTTTGTTTGTGTGTTTGCATGCTTATTGATAAGGGGGTCATCCGTGAAGTACGTGCCACACTAATTTCGTGGTTTTTTGACCCCTCCCCCGTCCTTGTCACACTTGGTCACATTTGACCACCCTCCTTCGTGTGGGAGAGGGTTCCTAAGTTTCGTGACGTCACATTTCAAATTCTTATACATCTGTGTTAAAAACTATTTCTAAATATAAAATTACAAAATATGTGACGTCACACTAAGGGGTGGGGGGGCTCACAAATGTGATCAAGTGTAACAAGGACGGGGGAGGGGTCAAAAAATCGCGTAATTAGTGTGACCTTAAAGATGGTTCTTAGATACAATACATCGCCACAAGTCACTAGGGAGCGCGGCAATGGACGAAAGTTTATATTTTTAGCAAATATTCATCTGTGTTATATTTAAAGGCTCTTTTCTTGAGAGAGCAGACAGAAGTGAAAACTTTTTTTAAAAACACAGTGCAAGTCTTTTCAGACATTTAGCGATAAAAACATCGTTGTCATTTAAGAATTGAATCCAATTTTGTCAAGTCAAAATTGAAGTAAATGAATAGTTTGTATATAAAAATATAGATTTTATTTCTATTATTTATGTACACACATGTAACTATGGACTCTACATAGAAAAGAACTCGTCCTAAGATGACCAATCAGCTTAATTAATCGCTTTAAATCAGTTGATCACTAAATCCATATCGCCTAACAACGTGACGTGGTTTTTCGCTAGTAAACTCTAGCGAATGTATGTATAAAAACTGTAATATCAAGTATCAACTGAGAAATATGAGTCGAACAAGCTTATTGGAAATATATCGCTCTCGAGAAAGCATGTAGCATTCGTCAATAAATGGCGGTCGAACATTGATCTTTCTTGAACATTGAACATTGAGCATCTTTAAAAAGACTCCTTGTTACCATCACTTAAGAGTGCGCCACAAATAAGGACTTAAGTGCTCACTTTACAAGCTTTCTTCATTCAATTTAATTCGCACAGTAAAATCAAAGCGTTTCTCCCCTTATTACTGTAGTTTAGAGTCTGAAGTTTAAACACTAGAACTATCTGTATTTGTGGAACTACCCACAATTGTGAAGTAACCATTTAGTTTAATTTATGTGTTGTCAAATGCTTATAATAGGCACGTGACATGCGACGGCTGGATAGAAATGAGGGCTCATCACGGGATTACCCGAGAAACTTAATATACATAGCGGTAAAAGATATAATTTTGAATTTGTGATTAATTCTTGAAATGTTTTGGTCATTTAATGAGGCATTTGAGCCTAGAAACACCAACAGCAGAGTTGGTCATGAGCTTATATCAGAGCTTTGCCTTGCCGGAGCAGTAATAAGCTGAGATAGGACCTTTTTTGAGCCATACTTACCACTGCAGCATAGACCGCCCTCGTCAGCACTGGTTAGCACCCACGTATTGTATTCTACTGTAATTTATTAATTTTTATTTTTTTGTCTTGTCATTTGTACTTGTATCATTATGTGTTGAATAAAAAAAAACTAACTATCTATCTTATGCGAACTTACTTTAAAATGTTAATGGATACTAATTTATTTCCTCATTAACAGCTCTGGGAAATCTTCTGCTAATTATAGACAAAGAATGCCACGACGACCGATCCTAAGTCACATCCAACCAACTTTCTTAAGAATTTTTCAAAATCCTTATTGGTTAGTGTGTTTCCTGCAATAAATCAGAATATCCATAATCTATTATGAACATTGTATAACTTCTGTTAAGGAAAAAACTTAATTAAATAATGGTTCTGGAAGTTCTTAGTACATAACCGTCCTAGCATTTTAATTATTAATTTAATTACCAGATTTTATTAGGTAAGTTCAAAATACAATACATCAAAATTCTGACCAAACTCTACAATTATCTAAAATTATAGAAATGCAAATTTGGAAGGAACCGATTTATGGAATATTGCCTAGGGCTCTTTGATCATTAAAACAGCCAAAATAGACAATCTTGACCAATTACGAAAGTGGGTGTCTACTGCTCATAAATTTATGACAACCAATTTGTGTTTGATTAAACAAGTCCCCTCTAATTAAACCTGCTCATAGAGTTGTAAATGTTTGGTGTCATAAACAGCTGATGAGGTCAACGGCCCGGTCGTTGACATCACTTAGTGGGACATTATCAATTTTGACTGATCCATGGGTAAATTTGGTGTAGATAACGGATTGGTTGATCACTGGACGAGCCGATGTCATTATACGATCGCAGGAAATAAAGTAAAGAAATAAAAAACATAGTATTAAGCACAACATAAAAAAAAACATAGCATGGGATACATCAAAAGGTAAATCGGTGGGTAAAGGCGGATTAAGGGCTTTTGTCATGGTTTCTCGGCGCTTATTGCTGTACAACTCACAAGTTCTTGACACGGAGCTTCCAAGTATCATCTGATATGTTTTGATTCCCTCTAACGGCTCTTCTCAGCCATCAGAAACGTCGACGACCCCAAACTCACCAGCACGCTGGAGCCGTTAAGTCAGCCCCTTGACATCAGCGCACTCAGCATGTTCTTTAGTTTCTCCGTACTACCCGTATTACTAGATCCTTTCTCCCACGTTCATGTAACGGTGGGCTCCCTTCTGAGGTTTATCCGCAAAACTATAATAAAAATTAAAAAGAGTCCTTCAGAGCGAGCAACGCATCAGCAATGCCCCGGATGTTGTAGATGTCAATACGCGACGGTAACCACTTTCCATCAGGTAGGCCGTGCGACTGATGAGTCTATTAAGAGCACTGGCGGTGCTATGCTTTTGATCGATTTGAAGGTTTTGGGATCAAAATCAAAGGCCAAAGAAAAAAATAATATTGCTACATTATACATTTTGTTACTGGCTTCTGTGAAGTTCTGTGGTTAGAGTTAACACACTGTTGCCCTTGACTCTGTCGACAAGATTATAAACTAGACGATTAGACAAAATGTCCGGAATAGTACGAAAGGAATATATGCATGGATTGTGTAAGGGATGATTGGTAAGAAAGGAGTGAGTACTGAGATAACGGCTGATAACGGAGAGTGGAAGATTAAAACTGGTTGTGCCCACGTAATGTGGGACAAGGGTAAGGAAGATGACAATGATGGCGCAGTATCTCATTGTAGCAAGGACAGGAAGTTAAACCGTTCTCCTTGGGAATTACAGTATCACACCGGCCGAATTGTGCCCCTCGTCCACTGCGCCTGTGCGCATTTCGGCGTTATCTACATACCTATTAGATAGCCTGTCTGTGTGTATTGTTTGTCAAACCAGCGCTGTAATAAGAACTGGGCAGAATAATTAATAAGAAACCTTTGTGAAATAAATTGAATTAAAATATTAATACGCAAAGATTGGTTGAGTAAACAGTCCTATCAATCACCAGAGTAGATCTCAGTTCAATGGGTAGGATATATTTATATTTTAGATTAATTTTTAATGTTGACTGGATTTAATATTATAAGCCAAAAAGCAATTTCCCGACTGCCGGTCTCCCGACTATTGCGCGTTTGCATTTCCCGACTTTTGCGCGTCTATTATACGCGTGTCCGTGTATAATTGGAACTCTTAACCGTCGAGTAGCACTTTAATTGCTAGATCTATTAAGTAGTAAAGTTTTTTTATCTTTCAAACTATACATTTATCAAAAAGTTGACGTCTCATCAAGAGACGTATCTTTTGTTTTTGAACTAATCTGATTAAAATGGAATCGATGTTTTAGGTTCTTTTTTTATAAAAATCATGTCCAAATAAGCACTTAGCAAAACTAGCTTAAACTAGCTTTAGCACAAGAAAGTCAGAACGACAGTTTTTCGTAATGAATACAGTCCTGAGTACGTCCAAGTGTCTCATATTGTCAGCTTGCAATATAGCCCAATTACCGAGTGACGGGCCCATGTCCTGCGGTTTGTTGGTTTGCGGTCTAGCAATGTGTTGAACAGTGTATCTGGTGCCACTCTATCTTATATCTTTAGTTCTGTTTTAGTCATACTATATGTATTTCCAAGACTATAGGTACAGGACTATAGGTATACATGCTAGTTACTTACTCAATTAAGAAGTTTATAATGTTACATGCAGACATGTATAAAATTTAAAAACTCTTTTTGCATCGGGGTTTTGGGAATTAACCTTTTTTTCGACGGGGGTTGAACGCTTTAATCACTATCTAAAGTACTTAATTAGTATGTACGTATCTGATTATAACTAAACATACAACACGCATTGTTTATCTTGTTCTGATTTTTTTTTCAAAATTCTTCCTCTATCTCTGAGACCCAACATATTTAGTTAGCAACCTAGTTTTAAGTTTCTACTAACAAAATGTTTATGAATTAGTATACCCAGTATACAAATTGTCAGGAAAACAAGCTCGATTTAAATTCAGGGTCGAGACAACAAAGGAAGATAGGTCATAAGAATTTAGTGGTCCAGTATTGACGCCGACGCGCTGGCTTTGTAGAAACTATCCCATGTGGACGGGTTAGATTAGGTAATTTTGTCACTCACGACCTGCCTAGTACAACGGCAAATTGTTAGTGTGATTAGATCTATGGAAATGCTTGACGTTGTGCACAACCACTCGTGCAAATAGTACTATGGGGGAAATGCCCACTCATTTCCCTTTTCCGGGGGTGGCGAAAGGGGGTATGTTAGACTTGAACCCACAAAAACCCCCCGATTAACAGTCCCCCGCCCAAGTAGGGCAAGATGGGGTCGCGTTAGCCCACAACCGCGGCCTTAAAAGGGCTCCCCCTCCAACTTTCTAATCCATCCCTCCAACCCTTTCTGGTATGGGCATAGCCTTGAAGATCATTGAGACGCGCAAGCCCACCAGGGCAATAAAAACCGCCCGGCCCTTCCAGGATGCTCCTATACGAGCCCACCTTGCTCGCCCCATCCACTGTGCCCCATGCTGCTCATAAGGGCACGCGGAGGTAACCCTCCTGTCAGTCCATTAGTTGCTCGACAATAAGATCCCAAATATGAGAAGTTATTGTCGGGCTTAAACGAGGCACGCCATCCCATAAGCTTTCGTTTACCCCGAAACCGTCTTATCCATAAGCGACAGGAGCCTACGTGCCTGTAGGCTCCTGTCGCTTCCTCCTCGACTGGGGTGCCATGTCGGTCAACCTCGAGAAGGTTCACCGACACAGCACTCCACTCGTTACGCATACTACCAAAAGTTTATATGAACTAGTGGCCAACTCTAACCGAATAACTTAGCGAGCCAAGAGCGCTCCCTAATTTTCATACAACACAAAGGACTTATCTAATCTCGTACCTATTAATCCTTCACCATTATCGTTCAAACCGTAGGACAAAAGCCATAACTAAGTTAGCAGGACGTCCTCATTTATCGGGACAAAGCTTTGCAACTTGCAAGTTACAGCTTAATTTGTGTCGACAGATAAATTAATCGGAATGCTGCGTGGGAGTGACTTACTTCAGACTTGAAGTCTAGATTAGAACAGCCATGTCAATTCGTAGAAGAGGTTTTTAGTTGACAACCTCTGTGGCGCAGATGGTACCTGAGACGCAGAATATTTGTCTCGGGTCAGTCATATAGTTCCCATAACACAAGCTCTGCTTACTTTGGGGCTAGATGCTGTGTGAAAATATCTAGCATATTTATATTATAAAAAAAAAAGGTTCTGGGATGTGTGAATATACGAATGAACTGGACGGAATCGTCACATCATCAGAACTCTTGGGCACTGCGTCCGATTCGAATCCAAGAAAATACAAATGGCGAAAACGCGGATCGAACTCGGACGTCCGAAGTGGAAAGTGTTTTTTATTTTAAAATGGATCACGTTTTTATAGTACAATTACTCATACAAATTATACAAAGGCAACTTTCACAGCTTTGGAACGTAATTTAAATTTGGATCGAACGCTGTTCACAAACGCTCTAATCTTAAAGTTTTTAGCAAGTCGGTGTATGAAGTGTTTGCGCGCTGATGATGATGAGAGATTGCACCAAAATTTGGTGTAAGGTTGGATAGGTTCGTTTTACTGATATGTAGCAACGCTTATTTTTTTTGCGAAGTTCTTTCCTGCTAGGTCTTCTTGAAGATGGATCATTTTACATTTTCATTCCATCGCTGAGTATTGCACGATTTTGTAGTGGACCAGCTGTTCTGTTTAATAGCTGTATTTCATCGTGGTCGTGAATGAAATGTTCCAAGCAAATCTAAATGAAGTGGGTTGTGGTTACGTTAATGTTTCTTTGCGAAACCATTTCGAAATTATTATAATAACTTTGAAGAACTAGGCGTCTTACTGCGCGAGAGTACCTAGCTAATGTCATTGCAAGATCTCGCAGTGTAACACGAACGCCAAAACGCTAAAACTTCAGAGACTTATAATGACAAACTACACTCTATTTTTGTATCGGGAATATTCAAGTTCACTTCGTTACGAAGTATTTCAAACCGTCAGAAATTGGCAGGTCAATTTACATAAGGAAAAGCTTGTTTTTGGACTCACGCTCTCTTAATCGAAGGATACATTTTTCATAATCAACGAAAGGAAGGCAGATGTCTCGTTTTTTAGTCTCGATAGATGGTTGTGACGTTTTTTTCGTTCGTTTGTCTAACTCTATACAGTTATTTTGAATGCTAAAAGCATAGTAAGATACTCAACCAATTGAATTCTCCACTTCAACAATGAACTCATAAATTCATGGAGTACCATCATAATGAACGTAGCACTATATTAAAATCGATGCGTAGGGTGTGGACAATTTATTTGCACTTCCCCTTCAGATAAAGAACCGTTATAGTCCAATGATATATTCTAATCGTTCAACGGAAAATAGATGGCATTGTTTTTAGTGTATTATATAAAAATATTATGTCGTAGGGACGCCATTTAAATTAAATGGTGCAATGTTTTGTTGGCTCTTTAGTGTCATGACTATAGAAACGACTGACGACTTTGTCCTTGATAAGTTTTTTTCTATACCTATCGTGATCTTCCCGCTTTACCCTCTAGAGGTGGAATTTCGGAAAATACTTTCTTAGTGCACCCCCTAGATATACACAAAAAGGACCTACCCTTAAAATTTCAGGTCTTTTGGATTTAGGTTTAGTCTCTCAGTCAATCAATCAGTCAGGACTTGTTCTTTAATCAACAGATTAATCTATAGCTCAGTTATACGACAAAGGCGATATACGAAGCAACATTAAAAATTGTACACTGTGTGATAGATATATAGACAACTGATACTGCATACACCAGAATTTAAAAAAATGGGCCAGGGGATTTGTGGAATTCTTGTCCATAAATCCCCTTTGAGTACCGGGAGGGGATTGTCGCAGGGGATTTGTGGAATAAGCCAACTGAGCACATACTGTTTATTATACGATTTGTGAATATTTATATGAGTAGTTACTTGAAATATTTACTTTTTTAACCAAATAATTTGTTTAAATCACTAAAACACACACCAAGTTTATACAGTACAAATTTGGACAAACGCGCCCCATCCTAAAACATCCGAAAGGTGCCTAAATAATTAAACGACACAAAGGATGCATGATCACGCGCATCGGCTTAGTTTTCGTGGAATCCTGCTATTAAGGGCGATAAATCAATGCTTTAGTAATTTTGTTGTCACGAACCATAAACCAACGTAATTCTTTGTCTTAGACCTGTCAGAGAAGAGTTAAGCTTTGACGCTTATTAAATTGTGCACGAAGTTTTATGGCCTTACATTAAATGATTTTTAAACAGTTGATTAATTAACTGAACAGTGTATTAAGGGCCTTATTTATAAAAGAGTTATAAATAAGGCCCTTAATGTTATAACTTTTATAAAGTAAGGAGCGATTCTGTAATGCTAGTGAATGATTTGGAAGTTAGTTTTTAAATCTCAATTTTTATAGTGACTTGAGTCATTGATTAACTTTAGGCCGTAAGAATAGTAGTTTAAACCACGAGAGCAAGATTAATCTTTTATTTTTGATTATATCATAAGTAAAATACAAATGGGTAATTGATCCACCAATTTTACTGTAATCCTGATAGCAGCTAGGATGATCAGGAATAACAGGGCCATTAAATACTTTTCGACATGCGGCATGGTGACGGCAGGACTCTTTTGAGTACCGCGAGATGGTTCCAAATACTCTAAAGATAGAGATCCAAATACTCTTTCAAGAAAACGGAGACTTAGAACTAGTCGGAAAGAAAGATAAAAAAATGCATACATTTTACTTTAAAAAGGTTATATATAATTAGCTAGCCTACACACCAACATATGTAGAAACGTAAAAAAAAAGTAATAGGTTATGTAGTCGTATTATTACCTTATTGTAATATTTAACATCATGAGTATCGTATCAGAAATACGGCCCAAGGCGTCATGCATGTACTATGCTGTTCCAAAACAATGGCAAAACAATAGGCTGATTAAGAGGATATTGCGCAGAACTAATGACCCCATGAAGCTTTATCAACTGGCTCTTGCCCCGTAAAGTACGTCCAGATAACATGTATTACGATTTACGACTCATTCTAATAACATTACGAGTTACGACACAAATGTATAACAGTTAACAGTGACTCGTAACAATAACAGTTTTGTTTTATAATCGCGTCTCGTGCGACATTTATAATCGTATAGACATCACGTTTAACTGCAGTACCTACTAGACCGGTACTATGAATGACTCTGTACGGAAAGCTGATTGCTGTTCAGTTAATAATATGTGGCGATTCGAACGTCCACGATAACATCACTAACGCAAGGTCCCATCCCTAGTGCCATGATGTTTTTTCTCTTAATTGTCACAAGGCACGCTTGTTAAAACCAGCTTCTCTTCTAGTAACAGGGCAACAGGGCAGGGACAGTGTTGCCCTGTTATTTGCGAAGATGGTTTTGGAAGTGTCAATAGTGGTGACAATATAGCGACTGTAAGCCGGAACCGAGTCCTCTGAACATGAGTACCCAGTGCCACTTCCGGTCACTCATAGAAAAAGTAATAACTCCTCTATTCCGTGGCCGGAGCTCCGTAGGAGCAGAAGTTCTGTCCTCTCGGCTTCATTTCAACACTATTACCATCCAAATATTTCGCGCACTCTTGTCTAACGGAAATTATTTTTTGTCTTTTCTTTCGTAGACAAAACGGTTGTCTACGTGCTCATGCTTAGACCCCTGGTGACTTATACATGGTTGCCACATAATAGCGACTAGGCGAATCACTAGGTACCTTGCTTGGCGTCATTTCAAAGAAAAACAAGAAAACATACAGGACTTTCAGTCGCTTCGCCACACTTTAACGAGTCGTGGGGATACCTAGTGCGCAATGCGTCGGTCCCTTCCATTATCATACGAGTACGTTGGTTTTCTCTAGGAGATGCTGCAAGATGCGAAACTAGCTGCCTGCAGTTCGGCCGGCATTCCCTCAATAAAAGTAGCTCCTTACCATTAGGGATTTTTTTTAAATCGGATGATTAGTTTCGGAGATTAGATCATATATTCAAACTTATAATACCTCTTTATAATATTCGTGTAGATACCTACCTACACTCGCTTTAATAATATGCCAGTGACCTTAAGGATAGCTTCTATTTTCTTCTCTGTCATGCTCTAATACCTTATTAACCGTAAATAACAACATTACCTACTTATTTATAAAGGCACGTGTAGAAAACCGCAAGCTTTATTTGCTATGTTGCGAACTTGCAACCTAACACTGAAGCCTCTATCCACTATGACGAAGCGTAAGGCAAATCCAGTACTACAAATTATAACTGGAGTTTTTTTAGTAGCTACAATTGAATAGAGAAAAATAACCACTGCTAAACACATAGCTTAGAAACAACGCAAAATCACTTGTTAACGAATTTTTACGTGACAATCAAGATGATTGGATAAACTGAGGGTCTTATGCTGAGTTTTTAACGTATTACAAATATGTTGAAAAACATATCGACACGGTGATCGTACCGACATGTTACTTAACTCAGCAGAGGCCCTATGGAAACCTAGAGGGACTGGCCCACGGTGACTCGAAATCGATATGACTGCCGGAATCGGGGAGGTCTTAGCCCGGCAATGGGACTTGTTTATATTTGTGTAGCAAATGCAGAGTTTGCTCGAGTGGACAGTTGGCTTTAGTTTCGTGTGGTGTGATCACGTGATGCGATCAGTTGGAATTGCAACATCCATCCTACACGCGCGTGTTATCACCTATAGGTATTTTTTGTTATGCAGTCGCTAATGTTAAACAAAGAATTGTGGAACTGAAATGATAAAATTCTTGGAAACAATAGGCTTTTTCAGAAACTACCGCCGTTTATTCATGAGCCATTGCCAAGACCTTAGCATGATTACTTGATAATATCATTGTGTAAACGATCCAACGACTTAAATACGACAAGGGATTTTCAATATCTTTTGTGCTTTGTTTTCTTTGCTGAAAGTCTTGGTCATAAGCGCTTGATCACTGTATCCGAGAAAATACGTTCTAAAAAAGTCTAGCCGTAGACTAGCCATACATTCGTATGAGTAATTGTACACAAGATCGTCTCCATTTCAGGATAACAGGAGCCACTGCCGCCATATGTACCACTAACCTCTGGCAAAGGCCTTGGAATATTGGTTCTAGAGCATGTCGATCCCCTTGATGTTTTCCTTCGCTGTTTTTAGTGCGGTTAAGAGTATTCATATTTTTTACTCATCTATATAAGAACACCGAAGAAGCTAATAAAACGTTTCTTAAACTTATTTGTAAAATGGATTTGCGTAAAGTATATTATTTCTCACGGCATAAACCCTCTGAATATACTTCTAACATGATACATTCGGTACCGAATGAATGTACCGATCCATCTAATGGCCCTCATAAAATTCGGAAGGGGGCTCACAAAAAGTTTAAAATAAGCAATAACCAGTAAGTGTTTCGTACGTTCTCATATTCCCACGGGTGGGGGAGGTTACCCCATATGGGTATACGTAGACTAATGTTTGAGGAGTGCAAATAGGACTTTATAAATGTAACGTTGTTGATCTAATTCAATTTTCAGACCACAGAGCCTCAAGACGCGATAGTCTACAATGCGAGTTGCCAGTTATAATATAAAATGTAACACTGAGACTTGTCGCTAACTATTGCCCTCGTACATAAGTGCAAAGTCGCACAGCGGACTTTGAAGCGAGCAATGATTGGAGTTTCACTACGATTAAACGAATCTAAGAAATCCGTAGAAAAAGTAAAGTCATCCCCTAGATGCAATGGGCAGGCAATATAGCAAGGAGTTGGGCTGGTTGGGGTCAGGTTAGAAGGGGGATAATGCACAATACACCCCAATGCGGTACGTCAGTGCAGACCTTTGTTCCTCCACTTAGAATTAGAATTAGAGTATCTTGATAGAGTACAGAATGAATGCTTGTTTAAGAATCAATTCTAAGAGAATTGGAATCCTTAAGTGGATTCTAAGAGAATTGAAATCCTTAGGTTGGTTTTTGGTTAGATAAAATAAAATCATTCTTAACTACACTGTTCTTATTTTATTACTTCCGCTATAAGAATTACCGTTTCTGAATCGATTTTGTAGTAAACCCTCAATAGTGCCATAAACACAGCTAGTAGTGAAAGTATGGACCTTTATAGTTCTTTTACCGTTGCCATAATTATGAACAGTAATAAAAGTCTAGAAATATATTTTCTGCTCAGTAACTTTAGTGGATCAGAATATTATGTTCTATCAGTGTATTTTTCATCTTACGAGATAATAGCGTTTGCTTTCAAATAAACATACATGCTCATGACTTTAATCTCCATAATGGACATCATCCAAACTATACTGAGTACGTAGAAATTACCCAGATACCAAATAGGAGGTTTGTATAGTAGTGACAAACTATATAATACTAGGTACAAATAACTGTGTGTTGCACACGCATGTACAAAACCCAGACCAAACAAAGGTAGATGGGCAGACAAAGGCTGTCCTGGCTCAGTGCCAAGTGGAAGGCGACGCCATTATTAGTCAATTGTCTGCAGCAGGGCCGCAGCCAGACCCTGGAATTAAAACCACAAACGTGTATGGGCCTTACGCACCACGTGCTGTAAAGTGGTGTGCTTTAAACAAAGGTTTGCTGGGAAAAAAACTATTTTTAAGCCGTTTACAAAATATATGTTGTATTGAGATAGCTTAACCTACCAGACGAAAGCGTCCTCAAAACGCTGCATTGCCCTCCTGAATGGCAATGCGCTCTCGGGTCAAGCGTCTATTCGACCAGAAGCACTATATTAGCACTATAATGTTCGCCCGCGTTTACCAGGACTTTCGACCTGTTCTACCAACAACATATTTCAGACATTTTCGTACAGTCATATTTCAGAAGGAATCCCCTTAAACAGACCCTGGCTAATAAACGTGGTATAGCTTAGCCCTTAATGCATGATTTATGTATGTCGGACTGGCTGCACATTACCGGGAATGATCTGCTTTACAAATGAGCTGTTTGTTTTCATTAAAAGTTAATGACTGATCATGCCTGAAGACTCTGAGAGAGTCTGTTTTGTTTAGTTAGTAACTAAAGTAGCCTAAGAGAAATACTTTTGATGCCATAAATTTTGTGGATCATTTTCCTGGCGTATAATATATTTTACTGTCCAATGATTTATAACACCTGACACCTACAACACCTCTTGCTTAAACACTTGTAAGTATAAACAGTATATAAGCAGCAGATAAGCAAGAAATAAGAAGAAAAGATAGTAGAACAGATTGATTCTGCTAAACGTGTCCAGGTTAATTTGTCTGAAAAAAGATTTATTGAATTTGTTGATCTGCTTGACCGTCGAGATTGAATTAATTCTGATTTCGCTGCATCATATATAGTCCCCATCGACCTATTTCTCGACAGCCAACGAAAACAAGTCGGTTTTTTAAATCCTTTGAGCCATGTTATCAACAGGTACCTCAAAGTTTGACGACCTATGTGGCGCAGTGGGCGAAAGCCCGCCTGAGACACAGAAGGTTGCGGGTTCGATTCCCGCTGCGGGACAAATGTTTGTCTCGGGTCTGGGTGTTTTCTAGTATAATATGTATGTATTTACAAAAAAAAAAAAAAAGTATATAAGTAGTATATCAGTCATGTAGTTCCCATAATACAAGCTCTGCTTAGTTTGGGGCTAGATGATGCTGTGTAAAAAATGTCCAGCATTATTATTATTATTAAAGTTAGCCGAGAGAGTGATCAGGTTACAAATTAGCATGACAAAGCGCCCGCGACAGCGCTGTAAGCTATTCATTGCCGTTTAATGTGATTTAAGTGAATTTTAATGCGGACTTTGTGGTAAAAATGCAAGCTTTTTTTGGATGATTTAAACAAGATTATTATCATAATTTGCCAGTATGATAATCTTCGTCGACTAATGGGCAAAGGCCTCATCCTAAAAATGTCACATCAAAAGATCCGAACCAATAATGTACCGACCTGTGCATAGATTTAGATTAACTCTGCTCTTGAACTATTACGTGCCCTATTTTTTATAAAGAAACTCTTAGGAGTTATGAATAGAATAGAATAGAAAGTGAGTTATTTGACAACAACAAAGTACACAATAAATAAATAAAACAAAGAATAATAAAGACAAAGAGAAGATTTCTGTGCTAATTAGTCCCATCTGTACCGAGTGGGCCAAACAGGTCTTTTCTCAAGACCAGTTATCTTCCTTTAATAAAATATCTTTGAATGTCAAACTGGATCAGAATCAACGCACTGCCTGAACTATAAATCCTAGACTTAAAACTGGGTATGTGAAGGGATAAGAAAGGATTTTCCGAAAATCAACCCCCAACTCTTTAAGGGTGTAGCAAGATTTATCAAGTTATTTTGGTAAAACCCAAGACCAAGTCGCATGCGTTTCACTAGTACGTTGATAAAATATGTGTGTGCATGAATGAACTAGTCTATCCTATACATCTCAAAGCACAGTTATATTCTATACAAAGATGACCTGAAACGCACAACAGACTGCCTAGTTGAGAGAACACTCAGTATGATAGGTACGCTAACTACATAAAAGTAAATGATAGGTCTGTATGTATTGCGGAGGCAACACAGACACACTGGCGACTAGCCGCCAAGGCCGCCGTGTCACGCAATGCCTCTTGTTGTTAGGCAAAGTCGCATGTTTTATAGACATGTTATACTTGACTATTTATGTGATAAATTTGTCTCTTGAACGGTAATTTATTATTGCCTATTCGTTTGGGTATTCTCGAGCACTTAACACACGTCACTCTCATATTTAGGGGAGCTTTTTTTACCTGCCATGAAATGTCTTAAATGTTTCACCCGCAAAGCAGTCTGAGAAGATATATGCGTATCCAAACGCTAGATTGGGATAAGAGGTTGACTGACATAGAACCAGCTAATAAAGATAAGGACAACCTCCTTATAAGTTTCTCTTTATGATCACTTTAGAACTTCTACAGTCACAGATCGTTCATGGTCAACTATAGTGAGAGGGAATACCTTAAGAAACCTTGTCCCGTTCAAGGCTTTTCGATGTTTTTGTGAATGTCAAGTTTTCGTTGTGGTCCGAAGACATTCCGGTTCGTTGATGTTGTCGTGTATTACTGTTCTTTTTTAAAGTTGTCACCACATATTGAATCTCTGAAGTTTACTATCATATTATGATCTTTGTTCCGCCGAGCCCACATCCGCGCTGGGCTCCAAACCTACACAGGCGGCCCTACACCTCCCCTAAGTAGTTTGGGGCCTCCCCCTAAGAGTGCTATGACGAACGATCTTGGGCTACCTTTATCCACTGACTTTCCGCAACCTTTATGATGTTGTCGGTCCATCAAGTGCATCACCTTCCTACACTATATGCCATATGGTAGTACCATAATTATACATATATGTGTACCTGAATATGTCTGGGCAAAAAATCTCTAATCACCAGTTATTTGTTAGCAAATGATTTATGAGACTTCATAAATAAGCAATATCTCAAACCTCACTCAAAGTCTCAGATCAATGATTCACATAACTCCTTTGTTTCGAGTACGACTTTTGTATTATCAAACAATCGTTTTAGGGTTCCGAAGCCAAATGTCGAAAACAGAACCGTTAACTTCTGGCTGTGCGTCCGTGAGTCATACCCCGATTTTTCCTTTCAGTTGAAAGCGTAGTATTTATTTTCTTAACCCAATGACAAATACGAGAAAATAAATTAAAAGAGAGAGTTCAGTCGCAGAGCGCCCACTTCGCAAAATGGCTACCGGACGCAAAACGTCGTAATTCTCAAAATGCAAATCTCTACTTCAAAATGTCTTAAAGTACCTACCTAACCTTTTCAAACAAGATATTTTACTCATTGTACTTCCCTAAAACCATGAATTTAATGATGCAGTCATTAAAATTGTCTCTAAAAATATTTTGATCTATACTTATATTAATTTTCATACATTCATTCATCCATTTAATGAATGAAAATAATTTACTGTACACCTTAAACAAATAACATAATAAACAAAATCTTATTCTTAAGAAAGTAAAATAGTCTAATCGCTTAGAAGCGATCTCTTCCAGACAACTCTCTGTTTTGCTGTTTGGGAAGCACTTTTATAAGTAACTAGAAGGCTTTAAAGTCGGAGAAGAAGTGTCCCCTTATAACTTTTTTATTATTTTATACTTTGTCTCCTAGAAATAAAGTACAACATAACATATGTCGACATGTCATTGTAAAACGAGCTATTTTTTTATTTGATTGACAGCCCAATCATTCATACTGCTACATATATGTAAATTACATTCCAAGAATTGCTTATGTAAATTATATTTTAAACGAAAATGATGTACTGATAACAATCAAAGCAGTCGTCTTAAGTAGTTTTGAACTACGATGGCCTTGAACGAAGTTTTGTATACTTGTATAAAAACTAGTTTTTTTTATTTATTTATTAAATATAGTGTTCTAATGATATGTGGGTTTTAAAAATATATACGTGGAAAAACGCGAATTCCGTTCGTGACGAAAAATATAAATAAATGGTCTAGAGCATTTAAATAAAAAATGATTTATCATTTACCTAAGTACCGTAATTACCTACATGACATAAAAATACTTATTAATATTTTCTAGTTTCGAAGGATGAAAATATAGTATATAGGGTATTTGGGAGAGCCCATTTAAAAAAAATATCGTTTCACCGATCATGTTTATGTGTTTCATTTGGATTATATCCTCAAGTGTGTAAATCACTGTGTAAATATGAAGTTTTTACTTTTATCGTTACTTAGATATTTTGTAACACAGCGACCCCTACCTATATTCCATAATATCTATACAGTTCCCATAATGCAAGCTCTGCTTAGTTTGGTGCTAGGTTGTGCTGTGTGAAAAATGTCCGGAATTATTTATTTATTTAACATACGCCCGGCAGCCATGGGCAACGTCGACGCTGATTATGCTAAGACCAGCACAGGATCGTGGTGGATACCATTGAGAGTCTGTATTCAGTAGTGGAAGATGTAGGGCTGTGGGTATGATGATGAAGGACTCATGATGAAGGAGCCAGGCCACGACGTTCTTTCACCCACTGTTTTTGTAACCAACTCAAACTATTCTCTTAACAAGTGTGACTAACAAAAAAGAACGACAATATCGAAATATCTTATTTAAATCTAACTTATGTTTTTTTCTAATTTTTAGGTAAGTTGCTGTCAAGTCGATAAACGATAGAGCAAATTAGATACAAGAAAATAGAGGGCACTTGATTTTCATGTGAGTAACGAACTATAAATAAAATGGTAATTTATAAAAAAATTAACGCACAATTATTTACAATCCAACTTTACTAAAAAGGCAAATAAACGTTAAACAAAAACCCGCTACCCTATTTGGCTGATAAGAGTTAAAGGAATCGAGTCCATTTAATTTAACAACTACGAAATGAAAGCTGTTTTAGGTTTGTTATGGTTTTCCGACCATTTCAGTCTGTCTCTTGTTTGTAAAATTATAATAGTGATGTCAGCACCTTAATTTGTAGGAACATAAAATCTTAAATCGTTTTGTAAGTTTAGGTACTTACAATGTACTGCGAGGAAGAAAGTTTCAGTCAAAATGCGATGCCAGAACAATATTGATGAATTTCGTTGGGGTAAGAGGTTGCTTGTTTTTCTTATAAATACATTTACAGAAAGAATAATACAACCAAATTAAGCAGGTATGTTTGAAAATATTGGAATACGGTTGTTCGCAATAATTTTGTACGACTTCATAAGTTTAATGGCAATGAAAAGTTAAGTCGATTCGGATTTGAATAGAAACACACTAGTTACTTCAACTTTTCGCCAGATAGTAGCGCAGATAAAAAAAGGCCGTGGATTAATTTACTCACCAAATTGCACATACATTCATGAAAAATACAGCTGAAACAAAAATGTACTTATTTTGCTCAATTGGTGCAATTCACCATTAACATTTACCATATTTATTAAATTAATTATTATATACCTTCGGCATTATAATTTCGCGAAAATGTTGGTTCATTCGGACCAATTAAAATTGACGTGTTCTGCGAACTGGATACCAAAACCAGTAGTGTTGTGCTTAAGCCAAAATAGCTTTATTTTCTCCGAAATCTGAAATGCTACTTAACGTTTCATCACGACTTAAGGACCAATAGAAAATTACAGCTTTATACCTATATTGTATAAAGCGCCATCATTTGCCAAAAACAAAACAAACACGCTCACGACTGTCTTCCCCATGGTGGACATCCTTAGATACATACTCAGTGAGTAGATCTTTGAGGATACTAAGTAGGGGGTAGTCAGAGGCACGTCCAAACATTACATTTGGTACATGTCCGCGTTTTGCAAGTTCCACGTGACAGGTTGCAAGCCCATCGCCGCTCATTGGAACACTAACTGTTGGCACATGCCTTCGAATTTTTGGTTCTAGAGCATGCCGGTTTCCTCACGATGTTTTCCTTCACCGTTTTGAGCACGTGTTAATTCGCACATATATTTTTAGAGTGGAAAAATCCATTGGTGCACGACCGGGTTCGAACCCACGACCTCTGGATCAGAAGTCAGGGTATCGCCCACTAGGCCAACACGGCATTTGCCAACTCTATTTTAATCTTTGGGTCTGGTCTAATGTTCCGGCCGCGACTTATTCGGAATTTATCCATACAAACTACATACCCGCTGCATTCTTTAGAAAAATACTTTTTAAATGTATCCCTAAACATCAAAAATAATACCCTTGTAGGTCTAGGATTAAGACTACGCATTGCATTTTCAGGCAGTCAGTGAGTATACCTGTGTTTTTTTTGCTAAATTAATAAAATCTATATTTTGCTGGCGTGTTTTCATCGCATATTGCACCGCGACCTAATGACCGGTGGCGATAAAATAAAACCTATTCATGTAACTTTTTTTTAATGTATGTGCCTTCATTTCTTCATTTCAATTGTTAACCGATTTTGATGAGCCATAAAAGTTTTTTTCCTGAGGGATTGCTACGTGTCCCGTTAAACAAAACAATTTCGGAGATACATCATCATCATCAGCTTGTAGAAGTCCACTGCTGGACGTAGGACTCCGCAAAGAGTTTCATGACGAACTATCTTGGGCCACCTCCATCCCGTATTGATGGTATAAATGATAAATTCGAGCATAAATGGTAACATACATTACATAGCACCTTACGTCGAGGGTAAAAATTGTAGAGCACGATTTTATAAAATACTTTGTAGGACCACAATACTTCAATATTATTAACCTTAGTCCTAGAAGTGGCTACTGCAATTTTAGTCAATTTTAAGAATGCCTTCTAACCCAACATGCGCCGTCATCAGCCTTCAGAAAGAATGGACGTTCAAGATTAAATAAAATCTCGATCACACTAGGTTCTCTAATTTAGTCACTGACCTTTCCCAAAGGTTGGTTGGCTATTGGTCGTCTTCTTCCGCACACGATCCTTATCCATCAAAGAATCAAATCACATCACAACATCCGTATCTTGAAAGAGCCTAATCTCTGAATCGTGTCTGCAAGCGGGCAACGTGAAACCTTTACGGATTTATTATTTTCAATTGGAGCCTATGTCATTGGCAAGGTCTCTGAGATGGATTTAGAAAGATAATTTCCAAGAATTTTAATGTTTTGTTTGTCTATAATATTTTAAAATCAACTCCGACCGTACATCGGTCAACAAATAGAATCCCTTGTTGATGACGGTGATGATCCAGAAAATGGATGAAATTGCAAGGAAAGAGTGTGTTGTTTTTTTTTTGTTGTTTAATAATTATTGAAGCTGCATCATAGAATCATATCTTCGTGATCTACTACTAGCAGCCTGCGTGTGGACTTGTAGAGCCTTGGATTCACCAATTAGAAGATTGAAATCATGCCTTTTGTTGGCATTGAGATTGATATTGTGCCGCGTAACATGGAATTATCATTATCAATGGATCGACAGAGAATAATCATAACGTACGAATCGGTATATCTATTGTTAGGTTAACTATCAAGCTGATACAGGTTGTCCCAGAACAGAGTTTGATTCTGTACTTTTAATCTAACTTGTTAACTTTCATGTACCTTCTTTTAAAGAATATCGAATTCCCAATACTAATTTTCTAGCAAATAATGAAAAATCAAAAAAAATAGATTAAAAAATATATATTTTGCACTGACGAAGAACTGAAACTGTGCGGGTGTTTTGGAATGTGTAAGATGGGTAGTTGATAGCAAAAGAAGGCTGTTGATGATTAGAGGACTCCCCTTGTACTAAGATTTTATAATATCCCAAAAATTCAATCTCGGTGGGACTCGAATCCAACCTCTCGCTTGGTACGCGCGACTATACTAACTCAGCCTATCTATCTACGAGATCGATAGATAGATAGATAGAACTCTTTATTGTGCATAACACCTATTTACAGTACAAAACACAGAAACATATTAAAAAAAAAAAAAAAAAAATGTACAATGGGCGATCTTATTTCGATCGTTACCAGCCTGGTAAAAATCTTGGGATGTTTCGGTCCAAGTTATTTTTATGGCGTGTATTCATTCTAGTCTAAATTGTGTGCTTTATTAATAGTTTTCTAACAAACTTAGGTCACAGAATTAGCACAAGCATTCGCTTTTCAATCTCGGTTCTGTACCAGGTCGATGTAAGGGTAATGTGGTACTGACATGCAATCCAGCTGGTATTTGCTCGTATGCAAATACTAGCATTAAATAGGAATCCTTTTAAAAGACTATCTACACCTTTCCGTGCCGTTCTGGATGGAAGGGGCTTAAGATAGTTCGTCATGCCATTCTTTGGCTAAGTCCAGTAATTAACTTCTACAGGTTGTTGATGATCAGGATTTGTACCGCAGCGGGAATCGAGCACGTACCTCGTGCGCCTCATCCGGCTGTTTGCCACCGAGATCGCAGTTTATTCAGAAATGAGAAATTCCCTAGAACACCAATAGATTAAGATCTAATGTAACTACGAGTATAACCAGTGAGACACCTGACCTAACGGAGCCTTGAACTTAACAGTAACTGATTTATAACTTCACCACGGCTTGTTCACTATGATACATCGTATATGGTTGTTATTAATTACTGTTCGCGGTCTGTGTGAAGTCTCACACGACGCGCGCGCGAAATTTAACATTCGCTTACACATTAAGTGTGGTTTATATTTTTAAGTATTCGTGTATGAACTAGACAATACGCAGCCTTGTACTGTCTGTATAGAACGGCTCGAAGACTCTTAGTTACGAGCTTTCGAAGCACGGAAGTGCCACGAACGGTCTTCTATCCAGAATTTGGTAGTGCTGCATGATGCGGTTAATAACAATTACAAAAAATAAAGTCAACAGAAATTACATAAAAGTCAGTCAATTAAATAAGATAAAAAAGAACACTCGTGCCGTGGTTTGCTAATATATTCGTAACAGATCATTCCCACCAGGGAATGGACGTGTTTTATAAAGAAGGTTGACACCTTTGTTTGACACCTGTGTGTTTTATAGTTCTAATAATGGTAAAACAATTAATCAATCGGTCAGCGGTAATCATAATTGGATAATCTGAGATTAGCAAGCCAAGCTCCATTTATGACTAGTTGATTAATTGCTAAGCTGATTTAGAGCAATCACTCACATGAGATTAGTGCTCGGGGTATGATTGAAGTTCGTACGACCTGGTCAACTGAAGTGAAATGTGCCTGAGTGCATCCCATCCGAATCCCAGAAAATATAGATGTCACTTATAATATCTGAACCGGACGTGGAGACGCTCGGGCATGATTTCGAATGTGCCTGAGGGCATCCCATCCGAATCCCAAAAAATATAGATGTACTTATAATATCTGAACCGGGAACGCAATGGAAGAAGGCATGGACTGATGACATCTTAAAGGTTGTGGGAAGTAGGTGAATGGAATTGACTTAAGATCGTTCGTCATGGTACAGTTTAGCGGAGGTCTATGTCCAGCAGTGGACTACTATAGGTAAAAGATCGAAATTTCATCCTTAAAGTAAAAAAAACATCCATAATATTTTGCATTTAACATCAGTTGGACCATAACAATCTTGTTAAGTTAATAATCGCAATTAAACCATATAATAGTGCAATAACGGATAACTGCAGTTCAGCTTAGGTCAATACATTGCAATTATCGGTGGAATTACGCAAGGTAGCCAGGTTAATTACAACGACGAATTAACGGTAAAGGTCAAGAGTGAGACTGGTAATGGCATTTGATCGCTTGATAAGTAAACTGTTGCAATTGACATGACGATAATGCCAATGGAATTAAATGAGAGCGTATTTGGTAACGTTTGGCATGATCTGGGTCATCAGACCCTCATTGTCTCATCCAATCAACCTTGTTCATCGAAGGATACTTTGATATCATAGCTTTTACTACCAGCTCTCTGCGTTATTCGAGCAGGCTTAGTTAGCCAATTTTTAATGATTGTTTCTAGATATTATCAGGTATTTTTTTGTACAATTTAAGTGGCGAAGAAGCATACGACCGACCTGTTGATAAGCGGTAACCGTAACCTATGGACGACACCTCTTGCGACACCAGAGGTATCACGCGATGCCGACCATGAGGCATAATACACCCTTCAAACCAGAATACAGCAATGCGAGCATCACTGCTTGGCGGCAGAAATAGTAATGGTGGTAGTACCTGTCCCCATCGTAGTAGTCACAAATGTTCTAGAATATGCTATGAGAGAGATAAAAGCATATCCGTAATGCTCTAGTTTATAGGTCCTAAACTGAATTGTTGGTTGCGAAATAGTAGTCTTTCGAAAATAGACTTGCTCTCATCTCGTTTGATCCATCGATGATAAAAAAAATTTAGGATACAGTTTTTTTTTTAATTTTCTGTTAGTTAAAAATAATGACTTATGTAAGATATTCGATATTATATTACATAGAATGGATTCCTGGAGATCCTGATCGTTCATAAGTGTGCAATGTGCTCCCAAACTTTAGAAGCTGGATTTAAGACCATTCCTTTTTGCCTTTCAATCTCGAACCAACCTTAGAATATCACTACGTAACCTTTTCTACATTTTATCCACCAAATGATGCGACCCTTGTTTCTAGGTTAATGAATAATACACGCTCCCTGTTTAGTAGGCTTCGTAGCATATTTAAATTCGCCGTTCGGGTCGACTGGGAGCAGGGTTCCCACGGATTCGTGCCTGGCAGTACTGCAGCTGTATTTTAATGTAATGGAGTACCAGGCAAAACAATCTACAATATAATGGCGAAAATAATAATTCTGGCTAAACGGGCAGTAATTTTATATGGAAATTTATACAATTATAAATTCACCCAAAACATAGGATGCATTACTTGATATGGAAGGTCAAAAGTGGTGTAGTTTCCCTTTCATAGAAACAATAAAATGATTAATTAAATAATTTACAGGTTTTGTTAAAATAACCAGTGGTGACAGAACGGGTTATTTCATAATTAGCAACAAGGCCTTTCCTTTAATGGTCACCATACCTCAACCGAGTTAATGACCCGACGAATGATGACCATGAAAGAACAGGGTACCTATTTTTTTCTGAGAAAACTTATGTTTGTTTACGTACCGGAAACTTCCATCACATTATTATGCATTTTACCGTTTCTCCTCGCTGATAAGAAAACTGGATTGGATTTGCTATTTTTCTCTTTATTCTTTCGAGGTTTCACACAGCACCATCTGCGTGACTTTATATAACTACAAAAATAAATTTACCACAGATCATAAAGCTTCTTATTACGTTTGCGATTCCCTGCTAACGATGACTTCAAAATATATAATTATTGACTTCAAAATTGTAAGCACTCTTCTCCATCATAAACTTTGAAACAACTCCATTCTTACCTTCTTCACAAACCTGTCAAACAAAATACCCCATTGATTCGTGTTATCTATGTTTACGGGCAGAGTTACTGTATGTCATTGCCCCATATCTGTTCCCTTCGACCTCATTTGTTGATTGTTTTCAATTGTTGTCTATTTATAGGTTAGATATTGTTGGTGGGGAATATATTGCACTTTTCCTTGTATTTCGTGTAAAATTATAATAACAAAATACACTACAACTCAAACAGAGTTGCATGTGGATGATTGTTTTTATAATGACTGCTCTAATTCTTCTTACAACGCTGACGCCATCTCTTGGCGCATAACCGAAAGTCACTATATAGATCACTGCTAACGATTCTTCTTAGTAGCGCTAGATGGCGCTTCATGTCACAATTACTGCTAAAGAAAGTATCAGCTGGAATTAATGAAATATTACCTACGATTTTGTTTACAAAAAGTGTCCAATCGTTTGTTTTGACTTGTATCAACTATAGCATGTGTTGTTTTATTGATTGTTTCAATGCTCAATTATGTCTAATGAATTCATTTTGTAAGACATTGGCACAATTCACATACCATTTGATAATAACATTGCATTTACCAATTTCGAAACGTTTGTCTACCGTTGTGGCATATTAGGGAGGCATGATAATACCGCCCTTACAACAATTTTAAATATTTTTGCTGTAAGTACAGTTAAATTTTTTCTATCTACGTACACAACTTAAATTCTAGGAATAGGTTATAATAGTTTCATCTTTAGCAAATATACTTATAGCTGAGAGATCCAGAGGAGATCTTGTTTGCAAAATTTAAAGTGGTACGTTTACTATACTAACGGGTCTACAAGTTCTAAACAAATTGCAGTGCTTGACTTAAAATCAAATCATTAGCTATATACTACATTCATCTTAGGAAATGCTCCTGTCATCCTCGGGGTGCGTTTGTATGACAGTGATGGTTAAATTTTATTTTCATGAATTCCTAAAAAAATATTTTTGTCTGTGATGTGAAATATTTTTGTTAGCCCATTTTGAAAAATTATACCATCTATGTCTCGGTAAAACTACTACATGTATGCATTAATTGTAATCGCATGATAATTAAAATAAATTTGTATCATGGTGTAAAGAATCTGTACTGGTTTTACCTTGGTTTGTCTTTTGCAATAAAGCATTTCTATCTATTTGTGAACTAGAAGAACTCTGGCTCTAACAGGGAGCCATGAAATATGAAAATACTTTTCATTAGCCTGTGGTTTATTTGTGACGTTGATTTAGACAAGGACAAAATGAAACACATTTTATTTGAATAATATTTTATTTATTTATACATTTCATTCTATTCAATCACTGAAAGGATATAAATACAACAAGTATTTTATAAAATCATGATAATTTGTAAGGCATAAATTAAATTAGATCTGTACAATTTAGCTGCGACCATATCATCTCATGATTCTAAAATTAACTAATATAAAACTATATAGTAGGTAACTAATTCTAATTTGATATGTTTTTCCTTAATTTTTACCTTAATTTAGTATAAATATAATTACTTACATAAATAGGAATGAATCAACAAATAAGTATAATTTACATAATTTTACAATATTATTAGCGTCAACATTGTTTGCAATATTATTTAAATATAACAATTTATATAAATTACATTGTATATGTAAAATCAAATCACGGGACAATCAAGTCACTGATTTATGTTAAATCAACTCACAGATTTACTTCGTTTAGAAAGTATCATCGCTACAAATGTTTATTGTTTGAAAATAATCAAAATATTAGAACCCATTCTTTTGAAACATTCTCAATTTCCTACTCAAACATCAAATGACGCTTTAGGTACATTTTATCTTATTCACTGGACATGAATAAATTATATGTTTGTCTGAATAGAAGGGATATGAAGTAAATCTAAATATTATTTATTATTTATTACATCATATTTGAATTTCTCAAATACAAAGAATGAATTGTATTCAAATCACAGTTAAATAGCATAGGCTATAATTTTATAAAAAAACACACAGTTTGCTTCTCATTACACTTTCAAGTTAAATGTAAGGAATATCTGTGTAAGAATTATAATGACAATAATTAAATGTTATTACAATTAAAGCAATAACAACAATTAATGTTGTTAATGAGCTATTGAATATGTATACGTCTCAATATTTGTATGCTATATATATATATCATACAATATACAAACTTATTATATCTATGACACTATCACAACACACGCTATATCACAATATTAATGATAAAAAAGGCTTATATAAAAAGTTCAACTTTCCCCAATAATACCCATCTGGACACCTCAAAAGGCAATTTCAACACCCAAAATTTCTGGCTAGTTTCGGCAATCACAAATCTGATTCCATCAATATAGCCAATTATAGAAATGCATCAGTTTGAGCTAGTTATAATCATTAAAACTACACAGAATAGTTTAACTTTTCGATCCGAAAATGTTGAGGAATTTGGTCTTGATGTTCAGTAGTGTGGTGAAAGACCTCTTGACCTTCTTGGGTGAGGACTCGGGTCTTAAGAAAGGCTCAGAGTATGACTTCTGGAACGGCGGGTAAGGAACGTTCTCATTATCCTTAGACAGCTGGTATTTATACTCCTTTACCACCTTCTCTTCGTTCGGGTCATATCTGTACAGAACTGAATAAGTACGCTTGACTTTCTTCGGTATCCTAGCAGAGATGGCTGTTCTCTCACTCTTGCATCGCTTGACTTGGTTCCTGCCGTAGTAATCCTGGTAGGAACCAGCGTCAACATAGATGACCCTCTTCCCTAAAGCCTGTTCGCGCTCCTTCTTCAAGCTTTTCCAGGAGGCGATGACGGACTCTCTGCGGAAAGTCTTATTGGGGTTGTGGCGGCTAATGTAGTAAGCCTGGTCTTGTTCTTGGATGTTAGATGTATCTTTCAGAGGTGATCCTCTCGGACTGGAAATGTAGTCCTCGCTGTCATCTCTCGACACCTGGAACAAAGTAAAACCACCATGAGTTGTTTATAGATGGTATCGGCCAGTCAATCTCGCACCCTGTCTCGTAAACAACCTCGGTCCTCGCATCAGGCAGATTATTTTAAGTATTAATAACATAAATTTCGTACGTGACTGCATGGACGTGAGCGCAGAGCTCGTGTGTCCTCTTCTATCACCAATAGATTTATTATTCCGTCTCGCTTTCATCATTCGAGCCCTTCGTGCGGTGCCCACATGTCTGACACCACCTGTCTACCACGCCATGTGTTTCATGGTCTGTCAGAAGCCGATATTAAATAAAGCGCAACCATGAACTGTCGCGGAAGTAAATCACAAACTAAAGAATGATGTCCGAACATAATTCGACTAATCACGGCCACTTTACAGAAAAACAAGTATCATCTGTAAAAATAAACAAAGGTTGGAGAGGGTCGCGTAAAAATTCGAATTTATGAACTGGCCCTTCGGAAAATATTTTGTGTATGTATCTTTTGAAGTACAAAAAGCTTTCGAGGTAACGATTCTGTTGCACAACGGTAGAGTGGTTGATTTTTAACCGGCGTTTAAATTCGTCGTTTGATATTGTGCAATGTTTTATGGGATTTTCTTGAAATTCTAAGATATGACGGAGGCAGCTGGCCACCGGTCAGATAATGGGTCACGCAGAAATAGACTGTGTATTATTGGAGTTCATTAGAACATGGTGTAGATGGGACGTGAGAATAATGTGGATATGCCTCAGTTTTCTTAAACAAATGACCGGCAAAATGAATGCTTTCTTTTGATCTCTTAACAAATGAAAGCTAAAAGTTACGTTGGACGGCTTTTACATTGATACATTGATCCGAGCATAGTTAAAATAATTAGCCACCGACTTTACATTATTGCAGTCATCTGCGAAATTTCACTATTTTTTTGTCCCCATTTATTGATAAGTGATACAGCTTAAAGCAAAATAAATTTCAATGTCTGCTTCCACTGACACGAAAAATCTGTTGTGCTTTTTCTTGACAGCTGTTGTGTAACAGTATTTTAATGGGATCGTGGTTTAACAAAAAAATGTGCACTATTGCGAATTCAGGTCGAAACAGTAAATGGGTCAGTTTAAAATAGTTTATAAGTAGTGGCCTTAGTTAGCACGGTCTAATTAAAAGAAATTGACGAATGTACGGTAAGATTTATTTTTTGTGTTGAGTAACCTTGTGTTTTGTTTTCAGGTAATTTCATACTGTCCATCACGCTAGCTGATATGACTTTGGTGAGTCGTGACGTATCTACACTATTCTACCGATTCAGCAAAGTGTGCCGTGTCTTTCTTAGATGTTGTCATGTGTGTATAGTATTTCTGTATTCATTTTGTTACGTGCATAGTTATTTCTGTGCGGTTATTACGAGATGAAGGTGATAACACTAAATGGTGCTGTTATATTTGTCACAAGCTATTTTAAACAATGCAACGTCTAACTGTATGTATTCCAGACTGCCTTGCACATTCTGTCTTTTGGCAAAGTTTACTCTCAATATAACCCTCCATCCGATGGACCGATGAAATAATAAAGGCTGCGGGAAGTCGGTAGATGGATGATCTTTCGTCACTGCACTCTTTTTGAGAAGCTATCAATATTTGGACCGAATGTTAACCTACCTACCCCCTCTAGCCAAGTTGTCAATCTGCAATTGTTTTTACGGTTATTAAAAACTAAAAAACATGGGGTAGACATGAAGCTATGAAAATGTGATCACGTGACATTTCAACTGCTTATATGTTAAAGATTTCGTGCCCTTCTAATAAACTTCTAGTTTTATCGCTAATCGCTAAAAATAATGTTAGTAGACAATCCTTGAATTGGACCAACTTTAGACTTAACTTTTACGGACTTTTTCAGTCAATTTTACTTGCGTAACTGTTAATCGTATTAAGACTCATTTAACTGTTCCAGTACAACGTACACATTATTTTTACGACATAATATAAACAGTTCTACAGCTCGTCCTATATTTATGCGAACGATTTTGCATTCGACCGAAATACGTTGCCTGTATCGATAAATATATACTTATTGGTCTATTTTCGCCGTTTCGAGTTTAGATATTTTTAGGCTTGTAAATTACGTTATTACTATTATTTGATGGTGGCTAAAAGCCGATTAGTGTCGGCAATTGCCTAGTTTTGATTGCGCAGTGAATTAAATTTAAAATCTGAGATGAAACATGAATCTAAATAAATTTTAACCTTACAGAAAATGTAATAAATAAAATGGGCGGATAAATAAAGTCCCAAGCCAATAAATGAGATGCGAAAATTGGATATAGAATGTGACGAAACTATCTGAGTAACTGTTAGTTGCCCACGCGCATTTTTAAGACACATTAGTTTTACAATGTAGTAGTAATATTTTTTATTCATATTCAAACACAATTTGATGATAATGACGTCAGTTTATCGACACAGTTGCATTTTTAAATAAATAAATAATGCTGGACATTTTGCACACAGCATCATCTAGCCCCAAACTAAGCAGAGCTTGTATTATGGGAACTACATGACTGATATACTACTTATATACTATAACAAATAAACATACTATACAAATAAACATGAAAAACTGCGTGTAGAAAATTACTCTATGATATTCGCTTGCTTACTCAAATAAGATCGGGATCAACTTTAATTAAGAAACCAACAAGGACCTAAGATATTATCTTAAGATTTTTATCACCTATACTTAGTTTCTCAAATGTCATTTATCAAATCTCGTTACCGTTTAAAACTTTCGAAATCACAAACCGGAGTAGCAACTTTTCGAGCTTATCGAAATGTGTACATAACTAACTATATATACAGGCATGACAAAACGCCGCTTATGTTGTTGCTAAGCCTATATTAAGCGAGGATTAGCTGTGGACTGTACAAATATTTTCGGTTGATTAAGCTCCAGGTGAAAGTGTGGAAATAAAATTCGCAAACCGGGCTCCGAATTAAGCTAGTGACAAGCGGTATGTTATTGAAACGAGTTATTAAGACAGTTATTGATACTAGTTGTGACAGCTCATTTTTCGATAAATACTTTCTAATATTTATCTGGACGGGTAACAATAATTTACTTCGTCGTTTCACCGTTAAATGATTGCGATAGCGAAACAACGATATATTTCAAATGACAGTTTCTTTTTTTGAAACAATGGCGCCCGTGAGAGCTTCTATAGACAAAGCTTTAATTGTTTTTTCCTGAGCGCTTGTCGTATCCGTTTTGATGATTGCAGGAACTGATCATTAGTGGATGTTTTTTTATTTACTAAAAAGGTTTTTCTAGAGAAAGTATAACATTGGTGGTATAAAATTGTATTGTGGTTGGGCTAACCTTAATAATTGTTTTAATTAGATTTTAGTTGTGATTTTTGATGTCATCTAATAATGTATACTTAGATCTATTTTAAAAAGAAAAGATTTCACAATCTTTTCGTAATCAATTTCGTTTCTTATAAGCTCTAAGTTTAAACACTGGTTGTACGCGATTAGAGTTGCACTATCCAAAACAAGTTTTTATCACCTTTACTGAACCGTACAAAATCATTTGACGAATGTAATCGCTTTGATTAATCTGAAACGTTAAATCTGTTACATGAGATCGATTCGTGTCATTGATTTATTTTATTTTACACTCGAGGTGTCGGTAACCGTGAAACGGACCAGTCGC
This sequence comes from Perizoma affinitatum, assembly GCA_961405105.1. Lineage (NCBI taxonomy): Eukaryota > Metazoa > Arthropoda > Insecta > Lepidoptera > Geometridae > Perizoma > Perizoma affinitatum. The sequence goes on from OY560184.1 coordinate 3,566,029, forward strand.
GGCAATGTCAAGAACTTTGCCTGTAACCACATAAAGAATGGAACGTAATTCCATATTCAAACGCCGGGCACGCACGCCTCAGTTCAATGACAGCGACCATAGACAATCCAGTTGCCTTTAAAGCACATTAAACCGCCTGGTGCACTTTGCGTAATAGTTACCGACAAATATTCCCTAAGCATTCTCAGTGAACTTTATTTAGGATGAAAGCTGAACTCACCACGCTCTCCCAACTGCCTCCGATGATGCTCTTCTCCAACATAGTTGATGTTGATAAACAAACACAATTATCCAAACACTTAAAACTGGCAATGAAACTCGCGGACGCGGCTGCGATCACGTTGTCACTCGGGAATAGTGAGATTTGGCACAGTGCTCCCTCGAGCTATCCTGAACGACTGAAGCGGTCAGAACTTCAGCGTGGTATTTATAGTGGGTGCGTTTCAGGGCGGGTATCAGGAAGACGTAGTCACCATCTTTATATTTTAGGCTACATGTAGTAATATAGTTCGGGGAAGCCCGTCTATAAGCGGAGGGACGGATTTTGTCCTTTTCATTTTCTGAAGTCTGAGAATCAAGGATGAGACCCGCTTTCTGCGAACGGTCTGGATTTTAGAGCAAGCTTTTCCTAAGCTTCCTTGGATATGTCCTCAATCCACTATTCTTTCTTTAACAAATATAAATAATACTTCTTACCTTAGTCCATCCTGTAAGTGATAGGAGTGCTCTGAATCTGTTCACGTTTTTATTTACAAAAGTCTGAGAGTCACATAATCTGGATGAGACCCGCTTCAGAACTGCTTTTGTTTTTGCGGCAGTATATTCCACGCAAGCTTCAAATTCCTCTTCACATTCTTTCTTTTCTATAAGGGAATTAAAGAAACTGATGTTCTTGGAAGATTTTCAGTGTCTGCTTTTTCGAAATTGTATTCCTTAATCCCATTTTAGGTGACCAATCGCGATGGGACGCTACACCATACAAATTACAGTGACTTCACTTAAAGTAGGGCGAGGTTTGAATTAAGTTAACCACCTCATTAAGTTTTCTTGCAATGTTAAATATAAATATCCATAGTTGTATTTCTTTTGAAATGCAAACTGTTACAGCAGTAGACCGCGAGAAAATTACATCTCAAAGTTTTATTAACAGGAAGAAAGTTATTCTCTTCATGTTTTCTTGCCTTCGTAGTTTCAATTAGTTTTCTTACATTGATGCAAAAATAAAGGTTGCTATTCCTTGAATTTATAAGAACATTTTATCATTTCGTTGATATTCTTAGAATTCACAAAAACTGGACATTTCTGATTGTAGTTGGAACCACGACTTTTCAGTTCAGGACCCAATCTGAATAATGTTTGTTGACATGTCATATTTTGGTATATTTGTGACACAATGGTGTCATTAGGCTATTTGCTGGTGCGGTTGGAATAATCACAGGTTGCTGGATATTGGAATTGTTTCTTCTTGAGAGTATTATACCTTGGGTTGAAATACACCAGTGGTTTGATCAATTTTAGCTCTTGAAGTAATTTTGAACCGAAATAACGCATTCGAAGCGTTCCGACCATTTGCGTCCACAGTTTTGGTTTTACAACCTGTTTTACTGTATCGGTCAGCCGTTAAGAGTTGCTTTTAGACGGATGCACTCGGCGGTATTGACGTCATCGGCTACTGCTTGAGGTCCGATGCACATTAAACGGATGGAACGTAGCGGACAATTCATCAGGACAAGCGCTATCAAGTTATAACAGGCTCGTTCTTATAAAACATTTAATGAAAATGATCATCACATTTAGGTTTTAAAATTTAGTGTATCCTTCGTTTATGAATCCGTCCTTTTTCATGCACAAACACATCATGTTTGTACATGAAAAAGGCCTAATATGCTCGATCTATTCTTTTACCCCTCATATTTTTAGGTAAAGGTCATATATTTTTACCTCAATATTTTTAACTCAAACTGACACAGGGTTACAAAAAACCAACCACAACGGCGACGGTCGAATTAAAACGTGTTTTTTTAAGAAGAGCGGAATCTCCTCTCTTGTCCGCTAGATATGCGTTCCGCCTTCATCAGAAATCAGAAGGCTTTCAAAACTAACACTCCACTGTCATGTGTTCGATATGATAGCGCTTGTTTGATTCCACTTGTCTGTCAAGATATGCATCCAGATTGCGGATATCGAAGAAAGCATTCGATTTTTGCACAGACCAAACCTACAGCCGGCATAACGAGAAACCTAAAATATGGCAATTTACCCTGTATGGACACAGGCATTACTTACTATACAAGGTCATTTTAGTCTAGTGAACTTTGCTATCTAACGGATATAAAATTTTATGGAGCAACAGATAAGGTGGTGTTTTACAATTCATGACAGCTATGAACTCATAAGTTCGCAAAACTAACTGGATTTCACGATTCCTTGACCTTCCAGCAAACAACTCTACATTTAAGAATAATGTAAACTTAAGGATTAAAATAGTAGAGGAGTTCAGTTAACTTGGCTTCTGTCTGACGAACGAAGGGTTTTGACCGATCCGTTTGATTTTATTACCTGAAATGGTAATAAAATCAATCGATTCTTTTATTTAATGTTTGTTACTGTAACTTTATGGCTTTGGCTCATCAACAGGATACACGTTTTCAGATGTCTTGCCATTGATTTTTTTATTTAAATTTATAAACTGGCATTTGGCTCACCTCATGGTATGGCATGGTACCTTACCAAAATGTCTAATACCTTCATCTATGATGCTAGTCTCTGGTCTAGGTTGAGTAGGCCATCGATTTTTTATACAATTTAATCGAGACATCACAATAAAACAGGCGACTCCTTGTCATTAAACTAGAACACAATAATCCACCCAGTACGACTTGCACTAAGAATATAAAATATGTTACGTGAATTCTCACATGACATATTTTATAATCAGCTGTTGGTCGCCGATTCTTCTGCCGTGCTACTTCGGTCGCGAGGATAATTCTTGAAATCCAAAAGAAATGAAAGTATTGGAACTATTCTGCCTTATTCAAAAATTTAATAGAGCACAATGCTCCTTACAATGGACACCCTGTGTTCATATGATTTGGCCTCAAATCAATATGTTTTATAAATGCTAGTTAGGTCCGCAATGAGCTTGAGATATACAGTTTCAACCATAGATCTAGCCGTTTATTATTCGCATGGCAAACGGAACATTATAACCTTGTCCCATTTTCTTATTTTTATGAATTCTATGAAATGCTTTTAAGAACTGAACTTTCCTTAACCTGTAGTCTCTGTTCTCAGCTAATCTATTGAGTAAGGTGTTCTGTTACATTATTATTTTTCTAAACATTGTTTTTCAAGGATCAGCCTAATAACATACAGTAGGCTTATAGTAACAGTAGCATCTAGTACAGAACTATAGTTACCTTATATTATATAGTTTTCTATACGCAAAATTATATTTCACAGATGTCACAAGTCACAGAAAATTGGATATGTCCTCTGCATATTATCATGTTTTGGTGACTGTGTCCAAAGTAGTAAGACTAACACTCGAACGTTCTCAAAGGGCTATTCCTGTGTAATTAGCTGTTATGATACAATTTCTGCTATATGATGGAGAATAGTTATGATTTAGAAGGGTAATAAACACAATGCTACGTCGTCCGTGTCCTAGGTCCTTTGTGATTTAGCAACTGTCTAACCAAGTGCACTTGTTACCTTGTAATCTCTTTTAGATTGTATGACTGTATGTACCTACAGTATGCCATATATTTGTTTTACCACTCTTGAGCTGCATTTCATTTGCACATCAAAGCTCCGTCTGAAATTTCAATATAATATCGGTATTTTTTTTCTAAATATGGAAAACCAGTATATTGTTCGAGTGTTCTTAAAGGATGCGTATTTAATTCTTTCACTGATCACTGATCTGTCACTATGGTCACAAGACCCTTTATAGGACCACCAATAGAAAACCGCATGAAAAAAACGCGGAGAAGAAGTACCAAGACTTTCTTATTTTGATGGCTTGTTTGACACGCACGAAAAATGCCATTAAATTGTTTTACATGTCCGAGCAATTAACTCCTCACAAATGATGATTTATCGACTCGTAAACTAGGTCTTTGTTTAAGTTGGAATAGCTCCAATTCACTGCCACTGTTGTGTAATGCTGTTTTTTATGTAATTCTTCTAAATGCATTCAAAGTCTAGCCTCGGCATCGTCAACGTATTTTTTGCGACAAGTTCATTCACTTTTATTTTGTAGAATTCAGAAGATCGGATTCCACTGTGATTGAGTCGTTGCACGAGACGTGAGATTGATGGAGTGAGAAGACGATTGGGTGGCGATGAGAGCTGAAAATAGTTAGACGTCCGGTCAGCTTGTGACGCAGAACTGAGGTGGGTCGATGAAAGTCTGCTCTGCCGGCCGGAGATGGAGGGATTAGCTGAAGACAGACAACTTGATTAAAACTACTCATACCGTAGATGTCGCTGACGTGTGTGAACGACAAAATGTACCTAGACCAATCCGTGGCACAGACGTGTGCCTAAGTTGCTGTACTTGGCACCTAGCTTTGTTTTATTTCACGTACTCTGTTTTAAAGGACGTATGTATGTGACGTTCTAGACTAGAACTATTATTAGCTGCCTACGTTTCCAAAGACTGAAAGGGGGATGTGTTTTCTTTATTCATTGTTTTGACATAAGCAGTCCATTGTCCAATACTTGGCCTAGACATTTTATTATTATTACCAGTTTCGGTCTTGCAACATTTGGTTGACGCTTTGGCAACTCATCAGCATACCTAGTTACTTTCTCATATTTACCTTTTATATTTGGTTATTTATAAGTGGCTAGCACTACACCACCAGCACTCTCCGAGAGGACCCCGACCCCCTATCCTGAGGTTGTATTGTTCTAACTCTGCATCAATATAAACGGCGAAAAAAAAAAAAAAACACGTCCTAGAACCAAAAACTCTTAAGGACATGTGGCACGTAAATAGAAGGAGTCCACTACAAAGCACACTGGAATCCTTGCACTACAATGAATCTTACATCATTTTGTTACTAGACTCTTTCGGGGCCACCATACTTCAATCTAGCCTGGTCTCTGACGCAGGGTTACCATGAAAGAACCGGTGACATGACGAAGAAGAAGAAAAGAGCTGCTGAATTTTTTAATTTTTTTCTCACTAGATGAAATGAATGAATGATGATGATTCTCAAATCTCTTCCTTTCTTCAAAAAGCTATTGCACAGTCTTGTCCTTATCTCAAAGCTGATGAGATGCTATCACATGAATTATTTATGGTTATAGATTATATATGTAGGTATATGTATTTATGTATGTATATATGTTTTATCCAATAATTCGTCACTATGTATACCACCTTCCTTTAACGTTCACGTTAATTCCTGTACATCCAATGGTTGTCTGGAAGATATATAAGCGATAAGACCGCCCACTGTACTCCCGCGATTAGCTTGAAATTTGCTGTGTTATTTGTAAGCAACATATTATGTGGCGTACAATAAAGAGTTATCAATCTATCTATTTATCTCTAACCAAGCGCAGGTTGACCAGGAATATTTCTCACCTTTATAAATAAGTTCTGCATGTTGTCCTTTCGACATAATTACTTTCCCAATGCTTATTGCAACCGTAACTCTGCATGTCACAGCAGCACGCGTTACGATTTGTTTCCAGTAACGCTGCATTGCTGACGTGCGAACTATTAATAATGTATTGACCCAAATCTCGAGCTGACCGCTAGCTCCATGGGAACGTCTCGGTTCAGGAAGGCGTGACGCTGCTGACATGTCTTTAGATATGAGAGAGGTTCCCTTTTGAATATGTGCGCACCGAAATCGGTTCGTTTGTTTAACTTATGAATAAAAATAAAATCTATTTGTTTCAAGGCTAAAGTAACTTATTTTGTTTTTGTAGGAAACTAACTAATTAATATTATAATAATGCTAACATTTTTCACTAAGACTAGACTCAAAGTCAAAAATTACAAATATAACTGACTGCCCCCAACTTGTTAGCTATCGCCACCGCGCCGCGCCATTTGAAAATATGCTATACTAAAAAGCTTTTTAGCGAATTCTGTGCAGTTTGTGTCAGTACGAAAAACATGTTTAAAATCCAACACACGATTTTACAAAATTTTACTCCGATTGGCTTAGGAGTATAGGAAGTTTGGCTTCTTTTCCATATAGACACGGATAACTCGAAGAAAACCTCTTTTGGTTTACTTTGAAGATTTGACTCTTGTGCCACACGCCTTAACCATCAGGTTCATATCAAATAATAATGTTGCTATGGTAATTGTGGATCGTTGAAGAAATTACACACGAGAAGTAGGCAGGAGATACTAACCGGTAGCTTCTATCCAGGAACTGACTATTTCAAATTACATACAACAAGTAGGCAGGAGATACTAACCGGTAGCTTCTATCCAGGTAACTGACTATTTCAAATTACATACAACAAGTAGGCAGGAGATACTAACCGGTAGCTTCTATCCAGGTAACTGACTATTTCAAATTACATACAACAAGTAGGCAGGAGATACTAACCGGTAGCTTCTATCCAGGTAACTGACTATTTCAAATTACATACAACAAGTAGGCAGGAGATACTAACCGGTAGCTTCTATCCAGGTAACTGACTATTTCAAATTACATACAACAAGTAGGCAGGAGATACTAACCGGTAGCTTCTATCCAGGTAACTGACTATTTCAAATTACATACAACAAGTAGGCAGGAGATACTAACCGGTAGCTTCTATCCAGGTAACTGACTATTTCAAATTACATACAACAAGTAGGCAGGAGATACTAACCGGTAGCTTCTATCCAGGTAACTGACTATTTCAAATTACACACAAGAAGTAGGCAGGAGATACTAACCGGTAGCTTCTATCCAGGTAACTGACTATTTCAAATTACATACAACAAGTAGGCAGGAGATACTAACCGGTAGCTTCTATCCAGGAACTGACTATTTCAAATTACATACAACAAGTAGGCAGGAGATACTAACCGGTAGCTTCTATCCAGGTAACTGACTATTTCAAATTACATACAACAAGTAGGCAGGAGATACTAACCGGTAGCTTCTATCCAGGTAACTGACTATTTCAAATTACATACAACAAGTAGGCAGGAGATACTAACCGGTAGCTTCTATCCAGGTAACTGACTATTTCAAATTACATACAACAAGTAGGCAGGAGATACTAACCGGTAGCTTCTATCCAGGTAACTGACTATTTCAAATTACATACAACAAGTAGGCAGGAGATACTAACCGGTAGCTTCTATCCAGGTAACTGACTATTTCAAATTACATACAACAAGTAGGCAGGAGATACTAACCGGTAGCTTCTATCCAGGTAACTGACTATTTCAAATTACATACAACAAGTAGGCAGGAGATACTAACCGGTAGCTTCTATCCAGGTAACTGACTATTTCAAATTACACACAAGAAGTAGGCAGGAGATACTAACCGGTAGCTTCTATCCAGGTAACTGACTATTTCAAATTACATACAACAAGTAGGCAGGAGATACTAACCGGTAGCTTCTATCCAGGTAACTGACTATTTCAAATTACATACAACAAGTAGGCAGGAGATACTAACCGGTAGCTTCTATCCAGGTAACTGACTATTTCAAATTACATACAACAAGTAGGCAGGAGATACTAACCGGTAGCTTCTATCCAGGTAACTGACTATTTCAAATTACACACAAGAAGTAGGCAGGAGATACTAACCGGTAGCTTCTATCCAGGTAACTGACTATTTCAAATTCTAAAGTACCGTTTCTTCTCAGAATAATAAGCCATTACAGAGTTAATATTTTCTCAGTAAGTAAATAAGAGAGCAATAAAACGACAATTATGATTTCCGGGCAGTTTTTAAGAAGAGTTTTTTTCCGAAAGTCACGCTCTAGTTCAACGTGCATTAAAAAGTGATTAAAATTAAAACTGAATTCAGTGTGATCTTTTCGGGCAGAAATACTGTTGTTAATTTTCAATTACCTATATTATTTACTTACTTCAAATTTTACATTAACTATCTTATAATTTTCAGTTTTATTTGCAGCCTTATTTATGGTTCTCATTTTTTCTGGCAACACCAGAAGTGCGTATATGCGTTCAAACGTCAACGTAGGAGGTGGTTTGTATGTTTGTTCTTCTGTTACCATTTATCTCCAAAGCGGCTTATCCGATTGTAATGAGTTTTTATGCAATCGATTCCTATGACTTCAAGAATGGTCATCATCACAATGATGCGTATTTTTTCATTTTTAATTTCATAAAATGATCTAAGATTTATGTCAGGTCAACATTAATTCCGTATGACCCATTTGCTAACTCAACGCGACGTGTTCATTAATATTAATCAGTTCTTAGAATGTTTTCGCTCTATTTATTTTTCATGTTTGAAACAAATACTCTGAACGAATATATCTTTGTCCGGTTTTGTAGTAGAAAAGTCTTATCGATTGAATTAACAGCCGGAACACGCCCACTGTTGACATGGGCCTTCCTCATAGATCCGAAGTCGGTTTTAAGCCACCTCTATCTTAAACAGGCACTTAAAAGTCTTGAACTTCGAGTACCATGGTCCACGCCCAATCACAGAACAAATGTTTGCAAACCATGCCGCAGTGGGAATCGAACTCAGACCACTTACAGGTCTCAACCGACTACTCACCAGCCGTACCGCCAAAGTCGTGGTATCCACCGGCTTTCCGCGAATATTACAGTGGCTGGGAACATACCTGATGGTGCATCAATTGATCCTGAGGATCATTTAACTACAGCCTTTTTAAGGCCGCTATACGCTCAGCTCATTGATTAACCTAGAAACAACTAGTGTCACGAAGGGTCAGAGCGAGCTGATGGTCATAAAATGAATTCATGTTTTGTACTGACAGACCTATCCACGTTTCACTTGTCCGAATTAATTCATGTCCAAAAGCACTGTGTATAACTTTTAATCAACGTCGCTCGTTTTTCTTGAACTTTATTGAAATGATGTAATTGTAATATGATCTTTTAATTCATTGGGCAGTGTAAATTGCTGGTGTGGTAAGATAAAGATTGATTTTAATCCTCGTTCTGTCCCACTTTCTTTCTAAGCGTCATCATCATCATATCAGCCGTTCGAAGTGATCCCCTAATTATTATTTGAAGTTATTTATCTTTTTTGGAAAGTGTGCACTAACGAGTATCATGTTATAATAATAAAGTGACTCTATTTTTCCTTGTTTTGAATCGAAGCCCTGCCAGGATAAAAGCTATTTCATGTCCTACTACACAGAACACGCTCACGACGGCTTCCCCATGGTGGACATCCTCAGATTCATACTCAGTGAGTAGATCTTTAAGGATACCAAGTAGGTGGTAGTCCGACCAAACATTACTTTTGGTACATGCCCGCGTTTTGCAAGTTAGCATTCCACGTGACAGGTTGCAAGCCCATCACTGTTTATTGGAACACTAACTGATGGCACATGCCTTCGAATTTTTTTTATAGGGCGTGCCGGTTTCCTCACTATGTTTTCCTTCACCGTTTTAAGCACGTGTTAAGGCACACATAAATTTTTCGAGTGAAAAAATCCATTGGTGCACGACCGCGTTCGAATCCACGACCTCCGGATCAAAAGTCGGGGTATCGCCCACTAGGCCAACACGGCTCATGTCCTACTATTATGATATAAGAACACACTCGTAGATAATGTCATATTTTCAGGATCGTTCTAATAGTAATAGCAAGGCCACATGCCAACAAAAGTATGTCGGCCATAGTCAAAGTCAACGTGCCTATTCCCTATTTCCCTTCACCGAGTTCTTCCTTGACTAAGGAAGAACAGGCAGTAGATAAAACCGACGTTTCAAAGTGATTTGTGTGATTTTAATGAATAAATGAATTTTGACTTTGACTTTGACCCACGATTTTGGCAAGATGGTACAAGTATAAATACCAAATTCCGGAAACACTCGGCTGGGTTAAAAATGTATTTGACTTTCAATCTAGTGATGTGTAATCGAGACAGTCACGCTCTCTTCTCGCCACTTGCCAATTAAGTTGGTTAATAGTCACCCATGTAATGATAAAACACGACGGTAACCAACGTTTTGATGCGACCAATTTGTTCGCACTTTCCATTTAACTGTGGAGTGTATACCGGATGTTCTCTACTCTACTACATTGACTTTTGGAGCCGTTCTTTATGAATAAACCGGGGATCATGCATGAAGATAGTGATGAGAGTGAATGAACCAAAAGAGGTATGTCAGGATCGTAGCATATGGAAATATGTGGTCTCTGCCTACCCCTCCGAGTGAACTCTCACTCGGAGGGGTAGGCAGAGACCACATATTTCCATATATGCTATTATTTAATTTCGACAATGTATATTTCATTTGCCGGAAGATGTTATTCAGCTTAGCTAGCAGGCGTCTAGCTAAATTACTTGCGAGGTGAGTCGCTAGGTGCCTAGCTTGACGTTTTTCGAGAGAGAAACGGTCGCTTCGCTAAACACCCAACGAATCGCAAAGCTCTAAAGCCGCGGTGCAGCCAGTCCAGTACACTTACAACATGGGTGGTTTTTCATTATGAAGCTGAGAGTTGAGGGTTTGATGCAGCCGTTTGCTTCTATTGTCCTCAGTCGCGTCATATAATGTCATTATAATTTTAGTCTGCTTTATTTTCTGCCAGCCTCCTCTGCCATGTCCGTCTTTCGTCCAGGTGTTTGCGATCGTTACGATGTCTTCAACCATCGCTTCGGCTCGACGGCTGTCCCTAAGTCAAGCCGTTTATCACACATCTGTTCATATAATGCCACGACAAATAATCTTGAGACAGCTCGGCCTTCCACGACCATGCCTTTGTATATGTTCGGTACACCAGATCGCTCAAGAACCTATTATTCCTTAGCGCTGTTCGGTTTGGCCACTTGCAAATCTGTCTTTTCTGATGCTGACTGGACCTTACTATTTTGTTGATTGATGCTTATATAAAGACCATATAATTTTAATTAGTTAGTAAAGTATAGTAAATTTTATTTTGGGAGACACTGAATAAGTTCTAGCAAAACTCGTAGCGACCTCTCTTGGCGGAGACGGTTAACTGTAATTTGATTTCGGAAGCTTTCGGATGTTTTCATTCCTTACTCGTACATAACAAAACTTCTGAATTCAATTTGTTTCGTGTAACTTACGTGTAAAAGCTTCTTAAATTTGTTTCGTTACTTTGTGGAAACTACCAGAAATTTTTATTCTGCACGTACGTCCTTCTCATACATCCTTAACTCAGTCATTATCATAATCATCAACAGCTTGTAGAAGTCATAGGCTTTCCCTAAAGAAGCCTATGACTTCGAAGACTTCAAGAATGGTCGTGGACTACATCAATCCACCAAGTCATCAATCCCCTATAAAATGAAATTCGTATATCAGGTTTTCCTTCAGACCGGTTGTATTAAAAATATTAATTTCATTGAAATACAATGATTTGATTATTTACGCGTTAATTATTCACCGCCTTGTCAGTTGAACGAAAAATTATTCGCTTCAAGGCAATTTATTTTCATATTTAAATTATTTATGGAAATTTACGATCAGTCGTAACTAGCAATTTAAATGTGCCTATAGATTTAACGAAATGTTACCTTTCTTAAAGCTCAAAAAATAGGTTTTATGAAATAGAAACGTAGTGTTTATGCTTTTATATTAATAAAATGTCTACTGTTATGTTATTTTGAAGTTTTTATTTGTGTTTGACAAATCAAATTACTTTTATTAATTGAATAGTCTGCTCATAAATCTATAATAAAGAAGAAAACAAATTAACATTCAGTTCTAAGAATAAAGTAGTAATTTCCTACACATAAAAATATCTTTTTATAAAATTGGTTATTATTATTCGCAAGAACCTTTATTTACCTTCATTTAAGGTATAATCGCGACGATTGAATATTACTTTTTTGCGTTTATGTATTATCACTGAACATGTATGTATGTTGGTCTATATACATACATATCAGACACTCTTTGTCGTTTTGAGAACCAAAAACGCAGGCGGGTATTGTAGAGCTAGGTTACTCTCGGAAATACAACTTTTAAAATGTACCATATCTACTATGCGTGCGTATAAGAGTGACAGAGAGATTGGGTGTGTCCTTGAGTTGCTTTTGCAGGGGTGAGCCCATGCAAAAGCAATTCAAATAAGCCGTGTTTGGTTCGAGCTTTAGTCTACCTTGCAGGCTTGGACTGTTTTCGTAGAAATGATGCTGCTTCCACACAGCGGCTTGGGACAGTAAATTTGAATTGATTTATTAATTGAATCAGAGCAGAGCAATCCATTTCATCTTATTATTTTCTTGTCGTTTGAATTTTTGTCGCACAGTAAAACCGAATGTTATACGGCGCTGGTAAATTTATTCTAGCTGTTCACTCCATTCCGTGAGGCAAAGAGGGAAATTGCTGGCAACCCTCGCAATTATAATACGCAACCATTCCTCGTTGCAATTCAAAGTTTGCAGAACCCTTTTCAATTTGTTCGGATGAGCGGCGGTGGAGTCTGTGGAAATCTTTTCCGACTGTACTTTTTATAACGATCGCTTCGTTTGAGGAAAACCACTTTTAAATTCATGAATTGTGAAGGTGACAACACACAAGGAAATAAGATATTCTCGTAGAATATCTTCAGATTAATTTTATATGGTGAAAAAATCGGGGTGCCTCCCACAGGAGAAACATTCGTACGGTATCGGGTGAAATAATACTCCTTATTACAAGCAGTGTCGTCACAATATAAATTCCCGGACCTTTTTCCGAAAAAAAACGGGGTAATTTCCAAATCCCAGTAAGCCCTGAAATATCCATAATATTCTGCATGAATGGACACTCAAAACCATTTGCCAAGAAATAATTGGATTAAATACCTCGTGTCAAGGAACTTTAGACGGTAAAAGTTAAACGCTGAATTAATAAAGCTAGGTTTCGGAGTTCAGTTATCTCATCTCAAGCGTGAAATGAAACTTTTGTTCGTTTAAGTGGTCACTGTGTAAGCCCTTCTCGCTTTTAAATGCTTAAAGATTAGGGGTGTCACTAAATTATGAAGTTTGCAGCTTCTCTTTTCGAAGTTTATGTACATTCACGCAAATACATTTTGAATACAATGTGACTCATGTCTCTGTCACTCATTTTAAGCATTGTTTCGTGTTTGAGTTATACCATCCATCCTTTTTTGATTTTCAGGCCATTATATGTTCAAAATGTATAGCTTTGTTGGTGCATCATTATATTCTGGTCCAACCTTGAGGAGGTGCCTCTCAGTTCTTCTTTATAACTTTGATGATGCTATAAAACAATCGGGATTTACCAATTAATACAATAATATAATGTTAGTCGGTCATTGATCCACCAAGCGAGTACGTAAATTCATAGTAAATCTTAAGTATATTTTGAAGAATAAGTCTTAGACTAAGATGAAGCTAGATAATTTTCGATAGGGGAGGTATATGTCCAATGGACTTCTACAGGCTGTTGATGATGAATTGTTTGTAGCTGCTTCTTCTTATTAAGAAGAAAATGTTATGCATTTTTTTATTTTCGTCATACCATTGTGCACTGATAGACCTAATATACCGAATGCACAATTACTTTTGTCTCAAAACGGAAATCGAACACGTCATCCATTTACTTCGCAGTCATACAAGGAAAGAATCATGTCCTAAGACTTATTAATTTAATTAATACATACCATTGTGTGTGGAAGAAAACATTCTTGGTGGGTGGTCTCTCTGGCTGATAATGTCGTGTTTTATGAAAAGCATGTTTTTTTGTTCTTCAGATAAAAGTTCCTATGACTAGTGGCCAGCAGGGGTCGGATTGCTTAGTGACTGTTGTGAATTCCACTAGCTGTCACCCATCAAAGTGTTACTGTGTTAAACGTTGCTCAACCTAGTTGTCATTTAAAAACGACAATGCATTATACACCAAAAGTGTTTCCACAAATAAGACAAGGAGACGAATTAAATAGAACAGGCACATTATAGTTAGTCCTGATAACAACCAGATCTGGAACCAATATCTGCATAGCATGCAAACATTTGTACCGCAGCGGGAATAGCAACCGCACCTTGCGTCCCAGCCGGCTACTCATCCTCCACGCCACCGAGGTCGTGAGAATCGTATGAAACCTGTACATAAATTGTCTATCAAAATAGCCACTTTGATCGATAAAACACCGACTGAATTAATTCAATATGCTAATTTATAAGGGACTCCTTATACAGATAGAATCTACTAGATAATCGCACACCGGATATGGACTGATATACCGGATATGGCGCCTGTACAAAGACTTCACACGAATAATAACTTCACATTATATTCTCACAAACTATAAAAACTGTATTCAATTACTATAAACGCTATTATCACGAAGAACCCCCTTCGTGAAAACGCCGAGTTGCTAACTCGGAATGATGGGTTAATAAGCGAGTGAATAAAGCGATTTTAATGAGGTTTTTCTGTGGATAAAGCTTTCGGTTTAATGTTAGTCAACTGTATCTATTTTTTTCATTAAAACTGATGTCCTCATTTTGTTTGCTATCTTTATATTTTATATATTTTTTTTTGTATAAGACGGTTTAAATTGGTTTCTTCTTAGTTTCTCTTTCGTTTGTTGTTTCCATGATTATTTCTTGGTCACCCTGTGTTAAGTCAGTGGCCAGTTACTCCTCTTACTCAGGTATGTTTTACAATAAACGGCGATAGGCTGGTAACTTGTCACGACTTGCAAAATATAGGCATCTGCCAATTATGATGTTTGGACCCCACGTACTCTTATGGAGTATATATAAGATTAGATGATGTTCCATCATGGGGATTATAGTCGCATGTTTTTTTTTAAACAACGTTTTGTTCTATTTCCCCGGAATAAAATATCAGCATTGTATTTCGATCCGTCTGATTCTAAAAACGAAAATAGAGTCGACATGTTTTTCTATACTCTCGAAATCGTCGTATAGAATAACGTTTCTATCGGGACGGCGTTTTAATTTGTCGGGTCAAGGCCCCACTGAAATAATCTACGACGCCTAGCGATGGTATGATCTATGAGTATGAGATGGTATGATGGTATGAGTTCTGTGGTGATGATACATATCATGGGATATGTAAATACACCATACCATCAAATACATTGTACGGAACTCGTAGAGAGCGACGCAAAGCTATAGAAGTGCGGACTCGATTCCCGCTGCGGAACAAATATTTGAATGTCCTGCAGATATTTGTTCAGGGTCCGGGTGTTGTGGTACCGCGGTACTCGTAGTTTCTGATACCTACGACACGGAATTCTAGTGTGGGGACTATTGTATGTGTCTGTTGGGTTTTAAAAATGGGCGTACTTATTAAAAAAGAGTTAGTTACCTTTCGTTCGATATTTTTTCACACAGCCCCAAACAAAGCAGGGCTTGTATTATGGGAAGTACATGACTGATGTGGGAAGTACTACCTACTTATATACCTATTAACATATACATATAAAACACCCATTCAGTGGATTCAGTGTACCTCAAGGGAGGCATCATTCACGTTTCGTAACTAAAGCTTTTAGCAACCTTTTAGATCCTCTCAATAATGTACCAGTTTCCTCATCCACGTTTTAGTATTTCCAAACTAGCACGATCGAACTATGTTCATTCCTCCAATTGTGCCGAAGCTTGGCTTTTCTAACCAGTTGCGAAATCACCGCGTTGAGCTGCCATATTCTATACTATCGAAAACTACTTTAAAAAACGTACAGTTAACATTTTTATAAACGCGTAGAAATGTTAGTTTACCTACCAGTGAACTAAATAAAAAATGATGTCCTGATGTATTTTTTTAAAGATATCTGTAAATTTTACACGTGTTTAGTATCTTGTAAGTCCTCATGATAGCAAGTTTTTGTCTTGTGATTAGTAAAAATTAGCCTAAGGTAAAGCGCTATAATGCTACACTCTATTTACTATAACTCTAGACTCCTGGAGATGATCATCATTTCCTGATCCTGACCTATTTCAAACGGAGACCCTGAACTCTGTTTGAAAGTGCGTTTAATATAACGTACGATTCTACCCTCGATTCTGATCAAACTATTTTCAAGTTTTGCGTTGTTTCATTAGGACCTTGTAAATAGGAGTAGGTAGTCAAGTTTACCATACTCTACTTGCTAATTAAAGCTCTACATAGAGCATATAGAAATGAGTGGTTTCACGGTAGAGAGAATTCGCTGATTAGCTGCCGCGCCAGACTTTGCGCAGAGTATGTCACTATGAGTTAGTTTAAAAACTGAAAGTTGCTACTGGTAGGGTTTGGCTCTGTTAGAGAGAGGTTTTACCTGGTTTTCTTCCGTTACAACTTTCTTCATTAATCGTATTATTATTTAAAGGGTCTTTATTTATCATAATAAATGAATGAATGAAAATACTTTATTGTACACCTTATGATATAAACAAAATAAACAATAACACATTAATAAAATACATTATAACACATAAATTCAATATATAATCTCAGTCCTACTACATGGCACATCACATTAAACATAACTCAGCGGACTGTGGCGCCTTTAGGAGTTTCTTTACAACATCTTATATTTATCGTATTGGTAGAATTCATTTCCTACAATATTATAAATTTATTATATTATTAATAGGTGTTTACGCTTTCAATAGGTTTCCAATAGGAAATCCGACTCTTATACTTATTTAGTGGTATCTTATTTGTAAACTGTGTGTGTCAATTAAAACTAATTTCTTTCATCTGTGTTTCTTTCATTCTAATAAATGACTTAAAAACATTTGATTTTAGCAATTTTCATAACATAAAATGCTTTATTGCATAAGTTACAAGTACATAGGCGAACTTAATGCTAATTACCATTTTCTAATTACCATGAAGAGTGGAGAATCGTTGGAAGAGAATCTTCTATTTTTTTTCTGTTCGAGTTATTTATTGAAGATCAAAAGTAAAACGATTGAAAAAAAGAGTGCTTCTTTTTCTGACCGAGGCGAAACCGAGGAGGATACATATATTCTTCTGAAGTTTAATGACATAAAACGCACAAAACATTAACACCGCTCCATTTACTAAGTTGGCAACCCTGAAGTGGTGATTCACACCGGATCGCGAGTTCCTGCAGACCACCAGAGCGTGGTTGCCCTCATTCGATCACCATTACGTCTTTTAAAACAACACACACTACATCAAGTGCTTTCCAGTGAGCGTTTTTTAGCCGCCAAAGCAATGTCTGATGATGGGATGGAGGTGACTTTTTCGCGGTATCACTAACTAGCATCACCTTTCCTTCTCGATGTTTCTGTTCTACATTTTAAGTAACAGGTTTTTTACTCTTAGTGTGGCCTTTCTCCAGAACGTCTCTGATTTTGGTCAGAGTATGTTCGCCATGGGCAGACAATCTGCACATTACCCAATGTTGATTGATGAATGAGTCAATTTAATGGCATAATTTACAATTCCTGTGTGAACTGAAACCAATTGTCTCATCCAGGAACTGCAGGTTCCTGAGGGAGCGTTCATCAACCCCTAAAGTGTTCCTCGAAGCTGATTCTTGGAATATTAAAAATAATATATTGCGCCCTTTTATCTGTCATGTGGTTTTAAGAAACTTGACTCCCTTATGTGGCTAAGTGCTCGGTGTTTATTCTGCTTGAGTTTCGTTTGTTTGACTGAAATTATTTTCAAAATACGGAACTGAAAGATTTCTCAGGATTTTGTTTACTAAATGTTCATTAAGAAAGGATATTTGCTCCCGATTTTATTTTCAATGAGCAACATTCGCCGTGTTTCTCAGAATATGTGGTGGCCTACTTCACACATTATTCAATTAGTTTCAAATAACCGTAAAGATTATAATTAATGGCCTAACAGATAAACCTAAATATAATGCAAATTCATATTTAAAGAGAAACAACATCAATCTAGATTTAATTCTTCGAAGGAAATATAATGGCTCTGCGACGGTTATTTAATATGATCTTAAAAAGTTTACCACATCCCTTTAAACCTACGCACCTGAAGCCATAAATTAAACAGCAGTTTTTGTACCAAGCTTAGGTAAAAGATCAGGTCTTCCAAACGTCTAGAACCTTTTCTATGACGACTCGTTTCTCGATCTGCGCAGAACCTAAACCGTAAAGGCCCCGTCAAATGACGCGATGGCGCGCGGTGGCGATGGCGGTGGCGACCAATACATTCACGCGAACGTTCGCAACCATTACTCTTTGATCGCTACCTTTCGTACTAGACCGTAAGGCTGCGTAGTTGTGCATTTTGGTGTGTAGGGGTGCACCAAATAAACACAGGGGTTGCAGAAGAAGAACGATGCAGGGGGGAGAAGTTAATAAGGAAAAAACTAAACTCAAATCGCGACTCGTTTCACTTGTTCAATGTAGGTTTACTTTGTTAAAACAAACTCTGAACTCAAGGAGACACAGTTATTATAAAACAAATTGTTTTTAACAAACATATCTTACAGCCAAAAACTGATTTACATATTATACAATAAAAAAAAAATAACAGGCCAGGTCGACTTTTTCAAACGGACAAAATAAATTGACAAATTGTAAAAAGTACCTACACTTAATTTTACAACCTATTTTCTTAAATGTACGTAATTATAAATAATACTTATAAAATAAACTTATATAAAATAGCCGTAAGAGTGATTATAGCTCGTAAAATCATGTGTCTAGTAGTAAAATTATCAATTATCGATTTTGCACGTCCTCAATCAGCGGCTCGTGCCTGACCTTGTTTGAATTAAGAAATCCTGAGTAAATATTATGCGAGCTGGCGCATGGCGTGGCGTACCTCGCTCGGTTATTCTTAACAGATTTATTGGGGTAAGCAACGTTTAACAGGGTATTTGGTTTTAATTGTACTCGGATGCAATCTATACAAATAATAAAGCTGAAGAGTTTGTTTGTTTGTCGTTTGAACGAGATAATCTCGGGTACTAAAAGTCAGATTTAAAATAATTGATAGTCAAATTCATCAGGATCGTTATAGGCTATTTAACATCACGCTACTACCCTTTGAGCCGAACAAAGGGAGTAATAGCGCGGGCGGACGGTGCGACGCGGTGGGATATAATCTGAAACGAATATATAGGAGGTAGTTTTAAAGTAGATACGTTAGTTGACAATATCAAAGATAAACGCTGCAGATGGTATGGGCACGTTCAGAGACGCACAGAAGATCTCGTGGTTAAGCTTGCCCTAAACCAACGACGAAGCGTAGACGCGGAAGTCCGCCGTCCACTTGGTATTTTTCGACGACGGTCGATATACCTACGAGAAGCCCAACTCCACGTCGATACCACATAAAATTGTGCGCAGTGGAGTAAAAGAAAAGTAAATGGATTAAACAGTTGAGGGATGTACTTGGAGGTAATAGGCCTACCGCCTATTGACATCTGCAACCCCAATGGCATTGCAGATGTGTTGCCTACCCTATAGACAAAAGTTGAAAAGTCTCATATTCAAATTAAAATACTTTTTATTTTATTTTTCATCTTACACACACAGGTATCGAATAGCATATGGATGTTCTCTGATCTCTGCTTGGCAGTAGAAATAGCTATTGTGGTAGTTCATAGATGGCTGGCCATCTATGGCATGATTATATGCCATTGATACTACTATGCAAAACATGGGCAAATATAATTTTTGGACGTGCCTCTGATTGCTACAACTTTATAATCTGATGGATACTCTGGATGTTCATCAAGGGGATTTTCTTCGCATACGAAAATGGGTGTGTCGAAAGCTATTTATCATTTCCGATGTGGCTTTATCGTTTTTTTATTTCAATGTCGTTTTTTATTTCGCAGTAAATTCCACAATTCGGAGATCAATAGTAAGTGCTGATTGTGAGAAAACATTTAATTCAGTCTTTGGTCCACTAAAGCAGCATATCACTCCTAAATTAGGACATAATTAGGACGTAGATCGTACGTAGCATTTATAAACAACCTATACCTACACGCAAGCACTCTGTATCGCAGGTCGGATCTTATAACTGACAATTTTATAAGTCTTTACAGACATATTAATTATAAGAGTACATAATTACCTGTTAATTCAATCCTGCAACTTTAAGTGACCTCCTTGCTGTCTGCTTTCATTGGTGACCCCGAGACGTGACGTACGAAGCGACGCTTTAGTAGACACTTGGCCTGAGTGCTCATTGAGAGCATAATATTTGCTTAGCGAGTGAAAACGACGCAGTTTGTTTACGAGTTCTTGGTTCACGGCCGAATTTTTAGCATCGTTTCGTTAATTTTGAGTCTTGTGATTTTTCTAATTTCAACGATATTGGAATTTCCTTCCAATTATATTGTTTGAGCATATATTTTTGCGATATGATTTGCTTTAAGCGGCGTAGGGCTTGTGCACCCTGTCACGTGGAATGCTAACTACTATGCAAAGCGCGGACATGTGTCAAATATAATATAGTGATGGTAGTTTCACAGATCTGCGTACTGAGTATTGATTTAAGGATCTCCGTTATAGAGATTACGGTCGTGAGCGTGTTTGTTTATTTTAGTTTCTTGTATTCATTCTAACAGGCATACAAAAAAAATAGGAGGATTTTTTCAAATCGCAGGTTATTTATTTTTTAATGGATGTACTTCGTGGTTGTCCCGTCTGGAATGGAGTTTCTTTGTTGCGTTGATATCGGAGTCGTCTCCATGTAAATGTCAAAAAAGTTAGATAACGTACAAGTTAAAAGAAAGTGCATGCCATCGGTACAACGAAATTGAAGTCGAAATCAAAAATATCGAGTTATGATAGTTTATCATAAATGAGTTTTATTTATTTTCTCTACCAAAAAGTGTGTTTTCAAAAGTCTCTGTTTTTGTTTCTGTTACGTGATACAGCCCAGGTAACTGTATTAGTCATCACAAATGTTTTATCTCTAGAGACCACTTTGTTTATGATTCTTTGCCAATCATGATACTTCTGTACATTGATCTGTCGATTTTTATTCCCATAATCGTTTTTTTATATCTCTTGTAGAAAAGTCATAAAACAACATTTACTGTCGTCACTACATACTCTTCTCTAAACTAACTGATTCAATTTAAAGTCTACACTAAAATCTAGCGAATAATTAGGCATGTCTCAGTGGCAGATTTCTATGTAAATTAATCAGTGAAATAGTAGCCTAAAAAAATAAAAAAATCACTGGCTATCGAAGTGATAATGACACGTCATTATCACTTCGATAGCCATTAAAGTTCTAAGACATGCTCTTTCCGCATGCAATCTGAAAACTGCATGCAATAAATTGCATAGTGTAAAGATAGATAGATCTCTTTTACTTTTTCCTTTCGTATTAAGAAGTAAAAGAGATCGCATTGGATAGAGAAAGGTGAAGGAAAATGCATTATTGCACCGATATGAGCTACTCTCTTAAATTTGATTATAAAGATAGATGAAACTAATTCACTAAGCAGAGCTCTCGCCACATCGTCTTTGCGATAAATTGCAGGCGCCAATGCATCATGTGAAATATGCTTAAAGTACTTAGATTAGATACAATTAGATTCAACGGCGCCTGATCAAACTGACTAAGTATGTAATATAAACTATATATATTAATAAACTAATAGCATGAATCACGGCCGGCATCGGCCGAGTCAACGTCTGGCCGCTGTCAGTGACACGTTGCGCAACTCACGCGCACGACTCTCTTATCTTACGTTATCAGCACGAGTATACCCCACACAGACGGTAGTAAATATTATGGTTCCGTTTGTATATATTATAAACCACTTGTAAACTTTCGTACAGTCCGTTCCATCCAAAGGTTGTCTTGTTGCGATCGCTATTTAGTGATGACACCTTTGTACAACATTGTCAAAGTTTGTAGTACTTAACTAAGCTATGTTCTATAGTATTTTCTATCTTCTATCTATGTAACCGTTTGGTTGGATCGGAAATATTGTTCAATATTGTTTTAATATTGTTCAATGGCATTTTGTATTTTTTTTATCTGCAATTATATTGACTTTTTTAAACACCCAACAGACACATTCATAGTCCTGACTAGGATTGCATGTGTCGTGGGTATCAGGAACTACGGTACCACAGCACCCAGACCCGGGACAAAATATCTGCAGAACATGCAAACATTTGTCCCCCCCGTTATGGTACTTTAAGTAATTGATTGACAAGTACCCTATTACAAGTGGCCTTGTGGGCGTTACCCAGACTTGCGATCTGAAGGCCGCGAGCTCGAACAAATGGATTTTTTTACTCTTAATATGTACGTGCTCAAAACGCAAAGAAAACATCCGTGCGTACGCGGCGTTGTGCTTGCAACCTATCACGTTAGCACCTATTTTTGCGAAACATGGGCATGTGCCATTTATAAATTTAGAACTTGATTCAGACTACCCCTATTGAGTAACACCATGTATTTGCGGAGATTGATCTCTTGAAGCTGATATTTTTTTTCTTCGTTTACTATCGCGAAGGTTTATCTTTTATTTTATGATAGAGGGAAGTTAGTATGAAATTAATCGGTGTAAAACCCGTACAACATGACCCCGTATCTCGGTTCATTGGAAACCGCTCGTAGGCGAACAACCGTAACAAATCATGTTTCCCAAAGTTGCCACGTTTGGGCAACGCTCCAAAAAGCTCACTTTCCCCGTCTAGTTAGTTCTCTACAGGCCATTTCTCCGCAAACATGACGAATAAACGCGAGGAATACGCGGAATTTCTGAAGCCAAATTAGAATAAGCTTTTCGCGCGAATTTTTTCGCCTCCCATTTCTGTGTAGCTTTTGGAAGGCGTCTTAATTACGATTGAAAAGTACATGTTATGTTATCGGGGACATAGCCGAAATCTGTCATCTGATTACTGTAATTTTGCATTGTAAATGCTAGTTTTACACAATTTCCAACTATATGAAATACTAGCCTCTGTCCGCGGCTTCACCGGCGTGGTACCCGGATAAAAAGTAGCCTATGTGTTATTCTGATGTTTAAGCTATATTACTGTAAAGTTTCATCAAATTGCGTTCAGTAGTTTTTGCGTGAAAGAGTAACAAACATCCATCCTCACAAACTTACACGTTTATAATAGTAGTAGGATAAACTTTGTGTTTTAAAAATTTATGTCAAGAAAAAAAAACGTTTCGTTTGTATCCACTTAAACATTAGTCTCGAAGGTTATGTAGATTGTTTTTCCTGCGGTTTCTGATTTTCTTGACCCGGTTTCTTTGTTGAAATAAAGTTCTGTAATAGATTAATTACAGTGTATTTCGTAATTCGACGAAAACAACGAGAATAGATGCGAGTGCTAAATCGTTTTGACTTAAGTTTCCATTTTAAATACAGGTCACTTCTGACCTGTATTTGACATGAGACGACCATTTATCTATTATTCTAGCCTCTGCCCACGGCTTTGCCTGCGTTATTTTCGGATTAAAAGTAGCCTGAAAAGTATGTGTAAGTTTAGGTCACGAACTCTATCTGTTCCTTTCATCCAAATCGGTTCAGCCGTTACGTAGACACTTAGTAACAAATATCTAAAAATTTACTTTTGCATTTGTAATAACTATTAGTCGGAATATTTGTACGAATTGCACGTGAGACAGAACATTTAAGTATAATTCTTCACAAAAAGTTTTCATAAAATGTTTTTGTTGTAATGAGATAATCAGTTTCGTAGTACAAAAAAGAATGTGTGTCTACGTAGGAAAACACGTTATTACTTCTTGGACCAGATTCATTTATGACAACCGATTAAACAAACTGGTTCACACAGTCAGCAAACAAGTTTTCTATATAATGACAGTACAGCAAACAACAACAGCCCTTAACTCGACAGAAACGTTCCGTTACCGCACTCGTTGCCTAGTTCACTTATTGCGTTCCATTACACGCAGACGCAAGGTCATCACCACGGCAGATCATGTCATCTAATGACTTGATAATTTGTTTGTAAATTAGATGTTGTACATGCGATGCGTGATGTGTTTTAATATCATCAACCTTGGTTAGATTACAAATGATGACAATATGATGATTGTGATGTATGAAATTAATTGATCTGCTAACTGTCCTTGCTGGATCGGCCCCGTCAAAGTGTGATCAGTTTGGTATACGTTTTATTCATCGTTGTAAGTACATCAGTATTGTCACTACAGCACTAGTGGTGTAGTTCCTGACTTTCGATCAGATAAAATATTATGAGCACAATGGTAGTGCTCTCAAACGGTGAAAGATACTATCGTGAGGAAACTGGCATGTCCTAGTACATACATACAACTATACTTGTTCCAAATTTCATCCGAATCGGTCTAGCCGTTACGGAGTTTATTAGCAACAAACATACAAACTTTTTCATAATATCAGTAAGATAGGATTTTCTTCATGTATTTCAAAGAAACAAAGATAATAATGTTCCACTGAAATTACGATCCCAACCAAACCAACTCATTCTGAGTAACAATTCAGAACTTCGTCGTTCAATAGATCATGAAATGAAGGCGTCTATAAATACACTCTTTCCAAAAACAATAAGCTTTCTCACCTGCTTACCAATAATTCCAGGAATACAAGGTGAGCGGCGGAAATCGGATCTTTAATCAGCTATAATACTAGTGTTGGTACTCGGTTACGCCAGCAATTCAGCAGTTTTGGTTATTCGGTTCTCTAGTCAGCGAACTTCAAGTAAAATGTTGCACGCGGATTTTTACCCCATCTCTATTATACGAGTAGGTATATAAGCGCAATATTTACGCATGAATAGGTTTTTTAGTACTCTTCATGGAATCACTATTTCGAACGTATATTGAAAAAAAAATTGCATACGAAATATTGTTTTCAACAGTTATTGAAACCAAAGAGCTTTGATTCACGTATACGTAAAGGTACTCCTTTATATTAAGGTATTGACTATTCTTGAACAAAGAAGTCTGGAACTTATTTTTTTAGGAATGTGAAACTTATAGCGTTTCCCGAACTCCTTTTCTTTTGTCTTTTGTGAAATATTTTTTTAGGCAGGCAGAATAAAGATATATTATTCTAAAGATTCGTCAAATGGCAATATTTTTATAAGTTGAAGAAATAAACACCACTTACTAGTTATGTGGTTATAATGTAGAATGAGAATGCCGAACCTATCAAAGAGGTTACATTTTTTTTCTGTCCTCCTCGATTGAAAAATATTTTTAAGCACCTTTTTAATCCATTTCATCAAGTCCGTCTATTTTGTTCACAGAATTTTTATTTTTCGACATGTGCTTGTGTGAAAAAAATCTAAATCAAAGTTAGCTAAATCACAAATATTCATTGTTTTTCAAGAAGTTTTTCAAGGATTCTAATGCAAAATAAACAAAAATACATTTGTCCTTTCTTATCACTTCAAGCAAAGTCAGTAAGAAATCCTGCTACTATTATAAACGCGAAACTTTGTGAGGATGGATGTTTGTTACTCTTTCACGCAAAAACTACTAAACGGATTTTGATGAAACTTTACAGTAATATAGCTTATAAATCAGAATAACACATAAGCTACTTTTTATCCGGGTACAACGCGGGCGAAGCCGTGGGCAGAAGCTAGTAAACAATAATTGAAACCGTAATAAATTTTTAATAATTTTTAAACCGTAGCAATAGCTCTAAAGACTAACAAGTTTATTATTTTAGATATCCGCAGCATCTCTTAGAATTCGCAGGAAATCTTTTGTTTCCTAACATTATAACAACGTGATTGATGATTTAGTAAACGTATTTTGACTATCTTCTTCGAACAAATATATTGCAAGAGGAATAATACTAATAAGTAGTATTCTTAGTATTCCGTGTTCACGATCAAATCCCTTGTCTAAATATTTACCGACGCACATGATTTACACCGAAAGATCACATCTTGTAACAATAGTTTAAAGTTAGTTACTACAAAATACTGCATTATCAACTTTAGCTGGGTCTTATAATTTTCATATAACTTGTTTATATAGTTTTCTTTAAAAAGTCATCGTGAGTTTAACCGGACTTGTGTGAATGATACCTATCGTGACCAAAGAGTTCGATGTTTTTTTCAATTACGGGCTGTCCACGGCACAGATAAGCAAAGAACTCCCTATTTAGTTATGTTTTAGCAAATAAATGTTTATTGGTTAACAATTGATCACTTGAGGTGACCGCCCGTTCAGTATATATGTATACAGAAACATCTGATTGTAAAACCATGTTTATAAACATCAACAATCACGTTACCACACGCGTTTCCCGGAAAACACGTGACGTCACAAATGCCATCTTGCAGTAAGAGTATCTTCAGACGGACGACACCACGACCACAGCCAAAGAACAGCAAGACACAATTAGTCAATCACGAATTTATATGAAAACGTAGTTCCATTCATACAGACATATTGCAGCGCGATCGCGTAACCACTCCGCTGTGTTTGTTGCTGGAAAAACGCAACTACATACCATTTACACACGATCTTTGGCCGGCGTCAATTTTCCAGCTGTAGCGTGGTTACGGTGTGGTCCGTCTGAAGACACTAAGTCGGCCGTCCATGTTGTGACTTTGACCCTATTTGTTGACCTACTATTGACGTTTTGCAAGGTGCTGTTACACCTTCACGAACTACGCTCTGAAGCGAATCTCGCCTTATCGTGAATTTCATAAAAGTTGCTTCACAACTGATTTGGAAAATTTATCGAAACTCCGAACGCGTCTACGTGGGTTCGATGACGTATCGATATTTCGATACATAATATTGGATTCTGATCGAATCGCTAGTGGTCCTGTTGGCTAAGAATAAGAAATTGGTAGGAAACTGACTGACACTTCCGCTTTGGTATTGAAAAAGTTCAGTTGTTTCACTCGATTCTCTTATCTGTACCTAGTGTATTCGTCCATTGGACTTGAGGAATTTTCACTACACATTATTGTGATGAGAGTGAATAAATCAAAAGGGGAATGTTGGGATTATACTCGTTGTAAGTCGAAGCCTGTCGTTTCTGCCGGCGAAAAATAGGTATGACTTGGTGTTAGCATCAAGACATTTTTACAAATAAAAGAATTCGGTCTTGATATTTTGACGCGGGAAAATGCACTCGTGGGTGGATATTGGTTTCGCGAAATGGGAGTGTCATATTCCAATGAATAAATTTCAATGCAGAGACGTTGGACTGTACTGAAAAAACCAATAGATTTCTCACGTTAAGTTCGTGAGAAATTTATTGGTTTTTCCAACATTTATTTGTCTTCATTTTAAAACTAATTAGTAAATCCGTTAAGTACTTCTGGGATCAAGGTAAAGTTCCCAGAACTGAGGAGTCTTTCAATCTCATTTAATGGATAATTTGTATCTTCCGGATATCTGCCAAAAACTAGAAAAAACACATTTGGCAAGTAAATGAATGTAAATATTATTGCGTGTGCTTTTAAACGTTGCCGAGTTTGTGTTGAAACTTGGAACCGATGATGTCTTGATTAAGTCTATAATTCCACCGTCTTCATTCAATGCTATTACGCTTATGAAGCGCTCATGGCGTAGTTTACTTAGTCGTTCTTAACAGATCAGATAATTTCGCCAGGTCTCTAGTGGGTATCCACGATTGGATATCGCATTCGAGTCCTGTAAGCAGCTATTAACGGTCGCCAAGCTATGCCTAAGGATTTTATGTGGCTCCTACACCAGAGATGGTCATTATCAAATGTCCTACTCACAAATGCATTGGCAAGCACCATGCAAATGATATTAGCATGTACAAAATGTGCTTCACAAGCCTCATATCCTCCTGCATACCCTCATATCCTCATGAACACATGACATCTATATAGCATCAACAATACAATGTCGATCAAAGATCTCATATTACAGGTGGTCCTCTCATTTTAAAGATGATTAGGTCATTGGGCCCATGCCAATGATTGGCGCTTCGCAGAAGCCGGCCTGGCCGTCGCCGCGCCAACTGTCATCGGCTTTCTACGGAATATGTCAACTGAATAACCTACAACTTGCGGGAATCGCATTAGAGTCGGTTCATTGACGTCATGAACTTAGAAGAATTTAGGGCGTTGAGGAAAAACTTGCGATTTGCAAAAAAGTTAACTTCGACAAGTTTGATATCTGTTTTAAAGCTGAGCTCGCAAGCAATTCTATGCATGGTGTCAAGAAGTTGAGAACTTTGACAGAAGAGAGAATGCTTCGCTACGTGAACTGGACGTTACGAGAAAACTTAAATAAAGTTATCATCAATCAGCTGCGGCGGTGGGCTAGCTGTCTCGTGGAATGCTAAATACTATTCAAAACATGGGCATGTACGGAGTATAATGTTTGGACTTGCCGTTGAAAACCCCCTTCTTGGCTCACGGACATCTATTCTGAGTATAAATCTGATGTCGGATGGGCGGATGTCCGTCATGGGTATTACAGTCGAGAGCATGTTTGTTTTTTTGTTTTATAAACAACTAGCTTCTGTCCACGGCTTCGCCCGCGTGGTACCCGAATTAAAAGTAGCTTATGTGTTATTAAGATATATAAGCTATATTACTGTAAAGTTTCATCAAAATCCGTTCAGTAGTTTTTGCGTGAAAGAGTAACAAACATCCATCCTCACAAACTTTCGCGTTTATAATATTTGTAGGAAAGGAAGGATAGGATCATCGCAAAATGACAGATATGATAGCTAATTTTACTTTCTCACATATTTTCATAGATATATTCGATATCTTTATATCGATAAGGTCTATGAGAAGTCATTGCTTGCAATATCTTCCATTCTACCAGCTACTTGGGTATCTGCCTAATGTGGAATAGCCCAACAATAACATACAATGTAACGAACTATTTCGGTCAGGCCAGAAACTGGAATCATTCCTACAATCTCAAGCTTTTGTACATATAAAATCAGGAAAATTTAATTTCCTACCTGCTGCTCAGTATTCAATTTCGAGTGATGTAGGAATAAATGGTTATTGTTACGTTGTGACACGTGTGATGGATGTTTTGTAATAACTTCAGCAATAACCCGATTTTTATGCTTCAAGTCCTTTATGCTTCAACTGCTATTGAAATTGAGAAATTTGATACAAAACATCGAAGAAAGGTCATTCTAAGTGTCATGGAAATCTTAAAGTTCAATATACGTATTTCGAGAAACTACCAGTCTGTCTACAGACCTTTGTAAGTTGCTGATAAATCGACGTGAAGAAGCGTTAGTACTTTAGACAATAGGTCATTCAAGCTATGGATCGGATCGCGTGCGTCAATCGTTTCGTTGCGTGCGCAGGCGTGCACTAAAGTGCGTGAGGTTTAATACTATGGCTGGCAATTGGAAACGATTATATTAAAGTTACTAGTGGTAAATTATAGTCTAATTCCGGTTACCAAGATGTTTAAAAGCCAAGGTCGCGCATAACACCTGGGGTCTAAAATCTGACCCACAATGAATATTCCTTTTCGTAGTCGAATTTATTTCCCAGCGGTTGTCAGTAGTCAAGGGAATATATACCAAACACTCCTAACTACGCATTCCATCAATCTTTCCCAGGTTGTTTGATATCGACTGTCAAAAGATTCAACACACTCCCAAAAACCGCTCACCCACTCTCAAAACAAATCGGGTAAATCGATCTCGAGGTCAGTGGTGGCATATATATCATCGCTTCCAATAAGCACTCAAAGTAAACAAATGATTGGATCGAAACCGAATATGACCTGTTTCATTTTGGTTTAGACGCAATATGTTCCTAAACTGGATTACTTTCGATGAAATAAACAATTTTTGTTTTACGTCTTTCACTTCACAGATCATTAATAAGTGTTACATGTGGTTTGTTTTTGTATAAAATCAATCAAAGATGCTATTGAGAAGCATTTTAGAAGTTTTTCGTATTTTGTTTCTTGCTCTGCCTCAGTTCTACAGTACTTCAGTGCATAGAAATTATTATGATGTGTAACGGCGTATTTTTTTCACTAGTCGATCCTAAAAGGTCATTATCGATGTCGTCAGGATCGATGGTGATGAAACCAAACATTATTGTCAGACTCAATATTGTGTTGTTGACCACATTGACCACGAAATACAATCGTTTATTATAGTGCAACTATTTTGCGTATTTTCTACTTCGTTTTTTTCTCATCAATTTATCATCTCTTGGGCCATAGATACCTTGGGCGGTATACCGCGATCCTGTGCTAATTGAACCCACCACGGTTCGCGATGTTAACTGTCGTATCCCTTCTACTTATACTAAACGTATTTCTCTCTATTTCCAGGTGATAGACTTCGGTAGCTCATGCTACGAGCACCAGAGGGTCTACACGTACATCCAATCGAGGTTTTACCGCGCGCCCGAGGTGATGATGGGAGCGCGCTACGGAATGCCCATCGACATGTGGTCACTGGGGTGCATACTGGCAGAACTGCTTACAGGTATGAACCTTTAGCTACAAGAGACCTAAGCAACAACTTAAAGGTACCTGGTTCCATGACTGTAAAATAATGGAGTCCTAGAACCTAAACTTAATAGTTTGTCACTTCGTGGCTATCTCTCTGCAAGGAAAGTGGTGTTTGGGTGTTTGGAATGGTGAATCTTAGGTAGAGAGAGATATGTTACAAAGTGATCACTTAAAGGGTCATTAATTGATGGATCCATCAATAAATTACCCTTCAAATAAGATTAAAAATAGAGCCAAGAATAAATGTTTAGTTTAATCCTCGGTTTTTTTCTTTAAAAAAGTAGTGTGAAATATGTAAGTTACGTTGCCGTCACTGGCTGTAAAAGTTTCTTCATTCAGTTTTTGAGCCTGTAAAATCGAAGCTTTAAAAAATGCCATAAAACTATGAAAAATAGCATGCAGTTCTGCCTTTGTCTTTTTTGCGCCTATGAAATCACCGTGGACGAAACATCCATGAACTTTACGAGGTATCCTTTACCATAACATTGCTTTCAAGTTTCCAGACACGAAAAAAAGCAAAGGTTTTGTCTGGCTTTCCGGCTGACGGCACGGACAGCTTAAACGCTGACTCAACCTTATCCTGGCCTTGCTATAGCTAAAAGGAAACCGCTAGTATTCTATAAATCATGTTGCTAAACATAGACTCTATTCAAGCGTAAACTAGGCTTTATTTAAAGTGTGCGAGATATGATTCCGAAGGCGGCGACAGCACTCCAACTGCAGACCGCAGGAGTTTGTATCGTATAACACTTTATTGCATATACCAGAATTAATATAAAAAAAAACAGTTACAATTACACTATATTTTAGCTGCATTGTCGCTACCGTCAGCGGTTTGCGAAGGTGTTCCGAATCATACATTTATGGTGGCCTTTAATTCTTTTAGTGGTCTTGATAGTTTATTATATTCATTGCTAATCTACTTAACGTTACAATACCCCATACTTCCTAATCATGGTGGAGCATCAGCAGCAAAGTACAAAAGTCTTTGTGTTGAAAAAAGACACAGGCTCACATGGTATGATATAGATATAAAATGAGCCAGCGGTTCTACTTTAGCTGTGCTCAAGGGTAAGAAACTTTTTGGATCGTTGCACCATTTAAATTGCCGTAATTTTGCAGCCAAAATAGCAGCTATCAATCCTAGGAACTCTGTTAAAATGTCACAAATAAGTGTCGATTTGGCTCAAATAACTGAATAACTGGGTTTGTACTTTTGGAAGCGTCAGCAAAACGGCCCTATGTATTGTGCGAGGGTATCTCGTATATTGTACAGTAATTAATGTTTTAGAAGATTATAAATAATGTTGACATTGTGGCGCCGCTGCGCCATCGAGATCGCCAACATTATAATCCTAGTGTGGGTGGAGATAGGACCCAAAATTCACATACATGTGACTGATGGGTGAAAATACGACTTAATTCGCGGTAGGGCTACAGACTTTTATAAAGGGTTTTCTATTTACTTTTAAATGTCTTAGCAGGAAATATGTTTTCATTCGCCGCATGAAATCTGGCTGCGAAGCAGAAAAAATCTCTTTATAATGTCGCTTTGAGAGTCGATTTGGCTGATGGCCCACCTGATGTTGTGATATCTCTATTGAAACTGTCTAGACGTTCTGTCTGAAATGTCTATGACATGACCTACGTATTGTGTTCGTCATTAATCGACTGATTGAATTATCGAACACGCGTATGTTAGAAGATATTTTCTTGATTTATTGAAGTTCCAATTAATGGGGTAGGTGGATAATCAATCCTAGGAAGTTTGATTCCAATGTTAATTACTTACCATGAAAGTCGTGGATTGGTTCATCTGTCAATCCCATATCGTTGAATAAGAAGAAACACATCAAATAAATCAATGTCAGATCCAAAAACAGTGTAGGCTGTAGAGGGTACTTCGTTTGTTTTTGTGCTCAGATCATTGCACTTTTACGCGCACTGTCTAAGTAAACAATAACAGACTCACCGCCTCGGTCTCGTTGGAAAACTTTCATCCCACTTAAACATTAAAGTGTTAATTTTGGGTTCAAATTACAAAATTCGTCTAGTAAGGCCTGAGGATATTTTTTCAAACAGTGAAACTTCCAACAGTTAGAGTATACTACATGACTCTCCTGGTAGACCTGGTAGTGTCACACGATAGTGTCAAAGAGGAACAGTCCATTACTATCTATGTTTTCGTTTACTTTCCAGGCTTCCCATTACTGCCAGGAGAAGACGAGGCGGACCAGATGGCGTGCATAGTTGAGCTCCTCGGCATGCCGCCTCAGAAGCTAATAGAGCAAGGCAAGCGGGCAAAAAACTTCATCAGCAGCAAGGGTCTACCTCGGTACTGCACGGCGACGACACTGCCCGATGGCTCGACCATACTGAATGGAGGTGAGTTGGCTTCTTAGTCGTATAACCGCGTTTTTTCTTGGTCACCCTGCGTTGGTTTTAAGGTGAGTTGTAATAACTATGATTTGAAGATGGGATAGAGGCTGGTGAACACATGTAGTGTGTGATCGATCATCCTTGGCATGTAGAAGTTCACTGCTGATCATATGCCTTCCGTGTCGGTTCTGCGAGCTATATGGTGTGAATAATGGTCTATCATTACTAGGAGAATAGGCTGCTG
Organism: Perizoma affinitatum; assembly: GCA_961405105.1. Lineage (NCBI taxonomy): Eukaryota > Metazoa > Arthropoda > Insecta > Lepidoptera > Geometridae > Perizoma > Perizoma affinitatum. The sequence goes on from OY560184.1 coordinate 3,599,202, forward strand.
GAGCGTAGAGTAGGGAGTTTCTGATAGTTCCAGTTCAATCTCATTTTGTCATCATATCAGTTACAAATGTGACTTCGAAATCGCAGTGGCGCTAAGACTCAGACAACTGAGTCAATTTTACAATCTTCATGACATCGCGGAAGGACAAGTCGTCGAGTTATGAAAGTATGTGAATAACCGCAGTTATATCATCAAAGTTCCCTGAAAGATTACAGGAACGCTATGAATAGATAGATGAGTGCTTCACACTTCTGGAAGATAATTCGTTATGTTTTTTGAATCATCTACACAAAGCGAGTCACGTCGGTGAAATGATTCCTAACCGAAGAAGAAAGAAAGAAAATACGTTAATTTGTCTATAGGACATAAAGAATTACTGCCGGAAAACTCAGCGGAGACAAAAAAAAAATCAAATTCCATGTCTATGAGTCTAACAATGATCACATGCTAAAAATAACGTAAATGTCGCATTATTTGCGCTACCACCCCCTTACCCGAGTTTTCACCTACACGTCATGCTCACGGAATTCTCACGGAATGCTGTCCCACTGATTCACACTGTCCTAACCTTTGCAAATCGTCACTTGTATGAGATGTACTCTTATAGATACTTAGTCAGAGATTCAATCAGGCCCGACTGTATGATTACGATCTTATAATGTTGCGGCAAAAATTAACATTTGAGACAGATAACTTGAATACTGGTCTCATGGTTTTAAAAGTAATCGTAAAAATGTTTACGGGAATTCTTAAATGTATATTAAAAAATATGCTTCTGTTTAAATTCTCAATTTTCTCTGGTGTCAATCGACATTGATTGGTTACAATCAATGATCAAGTGCTTGCACACATAAAATCAATACGAAAGACCTGGGACGAATTCTGGATATGTTTTGGTGGTACTATTTTGCTAAAAGGGCAAGACAAGATTATAGATTGTACATTGTAGATTCATCCTTATTGCTGATATTCACGATGTTTGAGCTGGTTCTGTGATTAATAAACTGAATTAAATGATCATAAACCTGGATATATGAAATTCATGAAGAAGGTTTCACAAATAAACTTACTCCGAGACCTAGCCAACTTTTAATCTGACGAGTTTTATAGCTTGGTTGCGACATTCGCTCGATTGACTTTTTATTGGTTTTGTGCCAAATATGGCGTGTAATGTCTCTGATAATCCCATCTTGTTTGTCTGGGTGTTAATTTCAGTTCTTCCGCCATGATTCCGCCAAGTGGTGGAGATTTTAAATGTTTGATGATGTCTAATAAGTATATAAGTTTCGTTTAGTATTTTATTTTTTGAGTCGAGTTGTTTACTTCTTTCGTATCAATGTACTGTCTGTTATCGACGTCGCTGAAAGTATGGTTATCTGTTTACAAATCTTTTTAATAAATCGGGCATCTATTGCGGATTAGCCGTGAAAAACTCTATCCGGGTGTATTACGGCCTGTGATTGTTCCGCCTAGCCTCAAGAAAAGCGACTGCCCCCGGCCAGGCTGGCTGACTCTTAACTGTTGGGATACTAGACACAATGGTTTTTTTTGTCTCAGATCTGTGCTAAAGCAGACTAACGGTTAAATATCTATGCATACCTATCCTTGCTCCGAGGTATCTTATAATGGTGAAGGGCCTTTTTGGCACAGTGGCCGCTTGAGATGCAGAAGGTTGCGGATTCGATTCCCGCCACGGTACAAATGTTTGTATGATCTAAAAATATTTATCTCGGGTCTGAGTGTTTTCTATGTATAACATGTACGTATATACAAATATATATAATTAATATATCAGTCATGTAGTTCCCATAATACAAGCTCTGCTTAGTTTGCGGCTAGTGATGCTGTGTGAAAAATGACCAGTATTATTTATTTGTATGACTATGTAAGACCAAACACGTCTTTAAAAAATCCCGGTCTCGTACTAGATTACTTGAGAGTTTCACTACGAGTAAGAATCTTGAATAAGTGGATGCTAGCAGGCGTTAAGCGAGTTTCGTCTAAGCTTTTCTATATCGGCCTGAAATTGGTTTTAGCCGGTAACTTATCTAAATCTTTCAGAAGTGAAAAGCGAAAGTGCCTAACTATTGATATAATTATTACAAAGTATGCGTTTGTTTACAGGCATGTCAAGAAGAGGAAAGCCAAGAGGACCACCTGGCTCGAAGAGCTTCGTCACAGCTCTCAAAGGATGTCAGGACAAATTCTTTATCGATTTTATCAGGAGGTAAGGTCACATGATTTTGATTTTGGCATAAGGCAGTAAGCAGTTAGCGTTGCCAATTGATATCTGCAACACAAGGGGCTTTCCTGATTCGTTGCCTGCCCTGAAGACGAAAGTTGAAATTATGAAGTGCCTGTAATTTGAAATTTTGAACCGACACCCATCCATATTCAAAACGGAACATCATTGCGAGCATTACTGAGGCAGAAATAGATGAGAAAGTTTTTCTTCGATAGGTGCTTTACTAATTATATTACAATAAATATATTTTTTATATTGCCCCTTATCGCGTTTACCTTTTTATTATGTAACAGGTATATGGGTCGTCGAAAAACGATGGCAGTTTCCGAGTATCCGCAACTACCCTCGTTTATCTCTCTAGTGCTACTTGACTCATAAAATAAAAAAGCATTTATTAGTAAAAAGGTTATGGAGTCCACTCTCTTACTAGCTCGCCTCATATTCTAAGCAATGCGAACAGTCCGCCGCAGTTTAAGCTAAAATAATACTAAAATATGACTTACCAACTAGGTACCAATACTCAGAAAAATATAAATGTTTTTCCAATGCTATAAGTTACTGTTGATACAGCATAAAATGACAGAAATAACTAACGCGCCGACTCTAATCCAAACATATACGAAAAAAATTCATTCACAAAAAAAAAAAACAATTGAATGGAAACTTGAAAACACAGGTGTTTTTCGTAACTGCGGCGAACAGATGAAATTTTAGGATTTCGAGAAGATGAATATTTTTATTCATGTTTTTTATACTTTTGATTGATAGATTCTTTGTTAAAAGTTGCTTTTTGTTAAAAGTAAAGTGAGGTGTTTGTTTTGTAGAGTCCATTGACGCCGCGTTTTTCGTGGAACTTTTTTTCGACGAAATATGATTAATCAAGCGTCAGGTTGTATTAGAAAGACACTTTCGATCGTGGTTGAGTAGACCTTTTCGAAAGTCGCAATTTTCACAAAAACTGCATTATAATCGGTCACACCATTTTGCATTGCAAAATATAGGTTTTACACTCTCTCTTCGCACTCTCTCACTCGTTTATTTTTGACATGCGATATAACTAATCTATAAGCGACACATTTATATACACACACTGATCAAGGCTTCCAACTTACGAGTAAGTGTAACACCCCCGTATTCTATTATCCCCCTATTAATTTAGCAGGACGCTAACTCTAGCCCTGTCCTTTTCTTACACTAAACAAAGGATAGAGACAGACAACTATGCTGTGTTCACTAATTTTAGAAATAACACGGAACATTTTACTAATTAATGTGTCCTGTTATAATATATATGTGTAATATAATGTTGTGAACCAAATAATAATAAATATATATATATAGCTGCTAAAGTAAGTGAGTTATGAATAAAACAAACAAACAAACAAACAAACACGTTCACGACTGTCTTCCCCATGTTGGAAATCCTCAGATACATACTCGGTGAGTAGATCTTTTAGGATACCAAGTAGGTGGTAGTCAGAGGCACGTCCAAACAATACATTTGGTACATGCCCGCGTTTTGCAAGTTAGCATTCCACGTTACAGGTTGCAAGCACTGACTGTTGGCACCTGCCTTCGAATTTTTGGTTCTAGGACATGCCGGTTTCCTCACGATGTTTTCCTTCGCCGTTTTGAGCACGTGTTAATGCGCACATCAAATTTTTCGAGTGGAAAATTCCATTGGTGCACGACCGGGTTCGAACCCACGATCAGAAGTCCGGGGTATCGCCCACTAGGCCAACACGGCTTATTTAGTTATGAATAAGAGGGCTAATAATGTATTGTTGTACGTTTCAGATGCCTGGAATGGGACCCGGAGAAGCGGCTGACGCCCGCGCAGGCGCTGCGGCACGCGTGGCTGCGCAGGCGCCTGCCGCGCCCGCCGCACGACGACGAGCCCGCGCCACCGACCAATCACGTTAGTATTGCGCTCACCAAGCGCAACCTACCCAAGTGCACTGATAAATAGGTTTGTTTTCTTTGCCCTTTTCTTTTTGAATGGAGCTTTTTCTGGTGGTGGACTAAACTACTAATAATCACAGGTAACAAGCTAGGGCCCTAAAGCTTAACTTATATAGATTATTTAATAGTTGAAGAGCAGACTTTGGGGGAAAGAACATTATTTTTAATAAATAGTATTGCAATCATAAAATTATTTCTATTTCTATTAAACATAGATATAGAAATTATTTCTATGAAACACTGCTATGTCGGTGCTTAGTATGTGTTATTTCAAATTCGACAAAAGAAAACAATACATGTCTAGTTAAACAACTGTTTAAAATCTTTTAAACCAGGCATGAGTGATTTTAAAGTTGAATAAGTAAAATTACGCCGGCGGATATTACGGTTCATAAAAAGGGGTTTTCCGAAATTAATTACCATTCCACAAGCATGCATTACTTACAAAGTCGACCAATTAAAAACTAAAAAGTTATTTACTGTGCAGACAGTGTCTATTTAGACAGTGGCCATTTCTGTTCAGACATTGTGTGTGCCTACAAATGTATTGATTAGATTCCGATAGGTTCGTTGCGTATTGACTTTTGCAACTAATCACAATGCCTGCTGCTTTTACATATTTTTGAAGTATTCTTTAACATAACGTGAAGCTTTAACACATGAACTATGAGTATATAATATGAGTAAATCAGCAAATTTTCACTTCAAAATTACATATAATCCTCTCCATCCAAAGGTTTTCTGGAAGATGTCGTTTTTAGACGATAAGACCGCCCATTGTACCTTTGTCTTAATGTGATATTGTTTATTTTGTTAATATCATAAGGTGTACAATAAAGTATTTTAATTCATTCATTCATTTCAGTCGCTTTTAAAGTAATCATGTTCTAAGAAGCTTGTTTTGCTATTTATTCATATCGCAGAGTATTTTATTTTAAGATTCGTGAACATTACCGCCTGCTTTATATATTTTAGTCAATTATGTTTAGAATAAGATTAGATACTTTGTTAATATTACAAAGTTTGCAAAACCATCCGCAGGTCAGACTTTTCGAGCTGACGGTCGGTGGCGACACCGATCATATTACTTCATGGGGTCTATAGAGACCTCAGACCTTCGGCTTCTGCCAGCAAGGGAGACTTATTGGGGCATATTAATGGTGCAAGTTTCAAAAAACTTAACGCCGCTGCCGGTAAAATCTGTCTATCTCATAGGACAGATTTATAGACGATAAGTCCAGGATGTCAATGATTGTTTTCCACAGTTTACATATATAGTATGAATTAGTTTTAGCAAGAGTTGGTACTGTTGTCTACCTTGTCAGAGAACAGACCGAAGATGGTTGTTACAAGATTACAAACTGTCAATTCCATAGAAAGTTGATGTCGTCTAAGATACTTGGATGCTCCAACATTGTCTTAGACAAATCGTTATCTATAAATATATAGCGATCGAGTTTAACCCGATACCACAGTCTGCGGTAAGTCATAGTATCTGCAAATTAATCAGTGACTAAGCGATAACAACTTTCTATGGAATTGACAGTAGCTGCATTATCGCTGCAGTTTGCGGTCTGCAGTCGTTTTATACGACTTTCTGTGGTTGCAGGTACTGTCTGCACTTTCCAAATTATACCTTTAGGGATCAACTGCCTTTTTCCCGATAAGAAAATGCAATTACACATGGCCTCCGGCCCGAGGAGAGTCTGTCGGACTCACCAACTAATCCACTAACAGTGTGCTAGTAGACTAGTGCTAGCACACCGACTAAAAGCCCATCGATATTTCGACGCTCACTTTAGTGACTGCATGCCTGACCACCGCCGTGCGCTTTTCCTATGTATTTATCTATGTTTAACGGATTAGTTTTTATTCGTGTAAATTTATTTGTATTTCCAGCAAACGAGCGTGTGCAGCGGGAGCGGTGGCGCGGGCAGTGGCGGCCGCGCCGGTTCCTTGCGCACACCACTCGCGCGCACACCCGTCACCTTCAACGCATCGCAAGTCGCCAGTGAGTTACGCCACAATTACTTCCAGCGGTCGTCATGAAAAAACATACACGGTGCAGATAGTAACCGTTTACACAGCAGACAGTGACTGTGTACTCTGCAGACAGTGGTCATTTTCAGAAGACAGTGGCCATTTTTTGCAGACTATAAAATTAAAGCTACCCGGTTTTCCAGCCTTGCCTTTTAATTGATCAGTAAAATAACGTGCCTTTATAATTTAATTATGTCATTAAGTCGTATACTCCAATATGTTAAGTCTGACTATGAACAACTCTTACCTACAGCTGGTTCAGATGGATAAAGGCAATATTGTTTTGATGCTTCTTTTTGTCCAGTGTTGTTTGTTTTGTGCGACTTGTTTTCTGAGGGATTGTACTTGCATGTTTCAGAAGCGAAACAACTCCAAGCGGCCATGTCGGAGGAGAGCGGCTCGAGTCGGTATTGGCCGCCCGCCCACGCCAAGCTGCCGCACCTGCCCGCACCATCCTAGCCCCCGCCCCGCCGCCTCGCTAAGGTAACACTTTGTTATTAGACAACGTTCAAGCTCTTTCAAGAGCCCCCAGACAGTTACAAAGACAGAGCCCAGTGACACGAAGTAAGGATAAGGCTTCCAATCATCGCGGAGGAACGGCGGATGAATGCGTTTCACGACTGGTTCGTACCGTGACTATTTATGATAAATGTATAGTATTAACTAAAAGGTCGTCACCTCGTTTTAGTTAATACTGGCCCTATTCTCGTAAAAAAAGATATTTTTTGAATTTTTCTGAATTTTAACATTTATATTTGTTTTTTGACTTTAAGGATTGAGACTGTCACGGCGACAAGTAGCAACGTCAGGCGACAGCGACACTACTAGTTCCTATACTTTTTTATATCTTCATACAAATTCAGTAGCGTCGCTTGTCGCTGCTGCTTGTAGCCGGTGATGGACACGAGCCAGGCCAGTGGTGGCCTAGAGAGCGGTGGGTGGTCCCGCAGACGTTTATATTTAAAACAGATTCTGTGCGGTTGCAGGTGTCGTCGCTAGAAGCGCCGCGGCGAGGAGGCGCGGGCGCGCGGCTCGAGCTCGAGCGGCGCTCGCTCGACCTCGAGTGCGAGCTGCGCCCCGAGCGCGACTCCGACGTCTCGCTCGACGACCGCGACCACCTCGTCTAGCCAGCCCACTGTTTACACAGTATATGTGTATAGCGCACACTACAAACAGTTGACAGTGGCTCTGCAGACAGTGGCCGTTTACTCGCACACAGTGGCCGTTTACTCTGCACGGTTTACTGTGCGAATTGCTGTTTTAGAGACACTGTCTTGACTGTGTGGTCGCGGTGTCGACGCTTGAGACGCCAAAGACGCGCGTGCGCTGCCCCGACCGCGATCCAGAACGCCGTGGTACTGACGCTGCAAGCTACATAAATGCGTCACTATATGACTGTGTCGCCTAGTCTTACTGTGCAGACGGTGTTTTTATCGTGCAGTGACGGTGTTTAAAATGTGCGGTCGACAATTGGCTAGCTTGGCTTAGGGTGAAATGTCCAAAATCGTTAGTCACACTCTGTCTTTGAACGTCTGTGAACATTATGAACCTTTTTTACGAACAATGTTCAGATAATGTTTTTGTAAGTGGCGTATCGGAGACAGAGTCGGACTTTCGTTTTATGTGCCGTGTTGTCTTTATTTTCGCCATTGCCTTTATGTGTGTAATGAATATCTTGAAGTACAAAAGAGACTAGAATGCTAGAAATACCAGTTTTAGTTTAGTTCGAATTGATTCTCTTGAAATGATACCAAACTATACTCCCGACCATATTATACTCTCTCTGTATCGTTTCGACAGAATCGAAAGCAACTTTTCATGTTCCTAGTTCCTACTTATTATACAGAGTGTCCGAATTGGCAACTTTCATATTCAAGGGATATATTCCAGTATGCGATATATTTCAAATGTACGAAAGGTTTGTGATTTTATCATTTGCTTTATTATTCTCTCTAGAATATGGAAGATACTTGGAAGGAGACTGTGTTGATAGTATATGAGGGCAATGGCGAAACGGCGTCGATCAGTGGGAAGTTTCGCTTGGCGGCGAATCCAAATAGTGCATAGAGGCAAAATTGATCTCAATAAGATAAAGACTATTGTAAGTTAACGGACATCTAGTGGAATTGTGCGTAATCTAACGTGTTTTACTGTTTTCTATGTATTATATATGTACGTACGTAAAGGACGTTCCGATGTGTCGGTGTTAGTGCCTAATAAGTCTGGTTTAGTTATAGGACTTCGACCACTGTAAGGATATCTTGTACCGAAACGATTTCGAGCTCGATTGGGTTTGCTCGCACGCTTCGTAGGCGTCCCCGAATTAGTAGTCTTGCGATTAAAAGCAAGAGTTTAACTGAATTTTTTGATACGTTTTACCCAAATACGCTTATTGGATTGTGTTCCGATACGACAGTGATTGAACATACGAGCGTCTGTTTTTGTTAATAAAAATCGAAAAATTCCCTCTCGAAGCTACTAGTGTAAGCGAACTTGTGTGTAACTAAACAATTTTCTACAAAACGTATTTGTTTTTTTTTATTATTATTAATTATAATTTAATTTAGTTCACAATTTGTGTAATTAGTTATTGTTTCTCTCAAGTGATATAGTGATGTTGTAATTATAACAAAATGGTGACCTTAAACGGAATTTTTAATGCATATAAGGGTAGTTAGATACAAGGCCTTCTAAGAATAGTTTAAGGTAAAGCTACGCGGTTTCGTTCTATCAGGTGGATAGCGTAGCTGTTGTGATGTATTCAGTTATCTGTATGATTTAAAACTAACGTTTATTTGTACCAGTAGATTACTACTCTTGGCCATGCGTACCTACTATATGCAGAGTTACATTTATTATACTTTAAGAGTATGAAGTACATGTTTCAGCATTTTATTATTGACTACTCAATTTGTGTTTTGTTTTTTCGGTCGAATTATATAATGTCAGATATGAATTATTTGTAAACAGACGCTGTCTGTGTAAACGGAATGAATACTGTGCAGAATCGATCGACTAGAATTTTACAGTCGAATTAATTTCCAACCTCTGTTAGAACTGTGTCGCAAAAAGACTGTATGACAAATACTTTTAGTAGAAGTAGTCTAGTCAAAAAATCTCATTACGGCAAAGTTAGTCAGTGTTAACAAATTCGACTGTACCTACGTAAGAACTTTATCACGAAGTTTCAGTGCAATATGTTCGACGATACATTTATAATTTTTGTCTTCCTTAACAATATTTGTAAAATTTACAAAGGCCTATTTATGTGCATTAATGAGCATTTTTATTTTCAATTAGTTTGTAGATATTTGTTTATGTATGTGATTACATAATTATTACGATTTTCAAATGAAATGTACGTTATTGATTGTGGCTTTCTCACGACAATTGGTTTATTTAGTGTATGTAGACATGTTACTCATTGAATATTTGCTAAAGTGGATTTAATGATACGAAATTCACATCTTGCCAGTAAAATGTTCACTTAAATCATATAGAGATGATGTTACCACCTATAGTCATAATTTTTCTGTATTATGAAAATGTAGGTACTTAATTTGCAATAAAGATACTTTATACTACGGAAAAATGTAGATATTTCAAGAATCTTGGCAATTATTTACAATTCATACATTCCACAAGAACGCAACCTACCACAACGATGGCCATTATTTTGACCGATTAGGAAATGTCTACAAAATTCTAAAACATGTAAGTTGGAACTTCTTGACACTTTTCAAGTACCTAATAGCAGTTATTGAAATCGCTAAGATTCTGTCTGATTGATTGCGTTTGTCGTGGTGGGGCGCATCTTCGTGGGATGCATGAACAGGTAGATTTTTTTTTTATGAAATTGTTTAACATGTCTATGGCACTTGCAATTTTATCGATCGACTAAACCTCACTATACTCAAAATGGCATTTTTCTTTACTTCTTTACGTTATTATGCTCAACATTAGTTTGTATCGTGGTAGTCTTCTCTATTAGTGAAATGCGATGACATTAGTGTTTTATTACCCGACTGTTGAAGGAGGGCTATGTTTATTTTCCGTATGTTCTTGGGGATGTAAGAAAAAGACCGAATTTTGGTGGAATTGTTTTCGAAAAACCAACCAACCCATAGCAATTTTGCTACAGTGAATAGGGGTCAGGTTAAGGTGCGGTGACCCTAAAAAGGATCTAGTGGAAAAGAGTGATAAATGCAATATGAGCGAATGCTAATAAAAAAGCAATTAAAACAGTTCGTCTAAATTAATCCATTAAAACTTTAATTCTGAATTCGTTTCAAAAAAAAATATATGTAGAAATGTAAATTAATTAATAATTTGAATTGTTTGATTATTCGAAAAAAATGACCAACGAATTTGTCAGAATTTAAATTCGTACTCAGGTTGTAAAATAGGTTGTATTAAGTTCAATATAGAGTTAAGTTTACGCCAATTGTTTCGGTGATTCTAATATTCCCAGGTCCATGCTGTTATCGATTTAAGGTATTTAGTCAATTAATGTATAGCTTTCTTTTTAATTTAACTGTCGTTTGGCTAAGGTGTGTCAATTCACAACAGCCTTGAATTCGTGATAGCTTATGTTACAATATTAACAGAGTTTCGTTTCTATAGTGTTTTTCTGCTCATATTAACGCTGTGGCTACTCTATATCGATCCAATCTATAATCTGTTGGTAATAGCATGATTCATTTTGCAATATAACTTACGTAAATGTGATTCAGTTTATATTTGATTATGCAATAATTATCTTAAAAGTTTTGAAATCCGTGTTATATGTAAATTAATAGAAAAATGCATGTAAATTCAATGCAAATATTGATATAATACAGCCACAGTAGCTTATATACTACATAAGCTATCCACTTGACAACGATCAGTATTAATCATTTCACTTCATCCCTTCCAAACAAAACTGCCAAGTACATTTAAAGACAGAGTCCAGTTGGTCCAGTACACACGAACATACTGTCACATGAGCTTTATTTGTATGTTAGAGCTAAATTTCGAATGAACTTTTGATATTATAACTGTATGAATTCGAGCAATTTATAGCAACAAAATAAGACTCGATTTTAAATGACAAATGTTCGTTGTAAGGCTGAGATTAAAAGCATTCTTTAGCACGTGCTAGCTACACTCTACGACCAATAATGGCTTAGCCAATTGGACAGTCGTCATTTCATTGGACGAGGATGGCATGAATGAACACCGACCAATGAAATAATGATGTAACGGATTAGCGAAGCCAATGTTGGCTTAGCCTTTAGTTCACCAACGCAATAGACGGTCAAATCAAAGCAGTTAGACTTTCAAATCTAAGCAGTGTTTATGATGACTAATTCCTATGAAAACATGTGTCAAAACGCTTTGATTAGGACCTAACCACACGTTATTGTGTTGGTAAACTCGGGCCTTAGGCTTGAGTTCACCAACAAAATGAACGGACGGTCAAGTCTAACCATGGATTATGATGACAGATTTCTATGACAATATGTATCAAAACGCTTTGATTAGGACCTAAATAGATGTTATTTTGTTGGTGAACACGAGCCGAAGTGTGAACCGGGATTAGCAAGCAGTCTCTTTCTCACTTCAGTCAAAACTGCTCGAGAGGGACTGGGCTGGCACATGCTTAGCAATGTCCAATTTACAACAGCCTCAGACCAGACTCGGTCTCTTTAAATTATAAGTTTACGTATAGCAAAGGTACTTCGGCTTTCGTTGGAGCGCTGCATTTCTCTAAACCTAGTTATTTTGTGAAAATTGTGTTTTTTTTTATTGTAATGCTGATGTTTCGCGTCTGAAACACGTCGCGATATGTGAATACTATACAATTAATAAATGAATTATATAAATAAATAAATAGTTTGACTTTCAATTGAAATTCCTTCTAAAAACTATCGTGAATTTGATCATGAATATTTTGAATATATTTGTTTGTTAGTTCTTTTAAAAAAATATGAAAAAACTAAAAGTGCGGGGTGTATTAGAACAGTCTAGGACAATACAGCACAACACCAGAACAACCCAGAACAATGAAAAAAACACCAATAATCATGAGTCGAAATGTAGTAGGTGGCGGATGGAAACCAGTTATTTTCGATTTTCTTCGTAAATTTTCAACTTAGAACGGAACTTTGGAACAATGCAAAACAAACCTAGAACAATACAGCACAACTGTCAAAACTTGGAAAATCCCAAAGTGCGGGGCCAAGTTGTATAGCCGCTATTTTGGTAGTTTATTCAGTTTTTCGTGCTTATGATATGTATTATTGAAGAACAGTCTAGAACTAAGCTAGAACAATGCAGCACAACACCAGAACAATTAAAAAAAATCTAATACTAGATTCCAAACAGTTTTTTTTAGATTTTTGACATCAATTCTCACTGACAACAATCAATGTAGAATAATCCAACACAACTGTCAAAACTTGGAAAATTCCAAAGTGCGGGGCCAGGTTCCAAAACCGTTATTTTCGTTTTTCAGCTGTAATTTTCACTCTAGAGAAAAAATATTTTGGAACAATATAGAAAAAACCTAGAACAATTCAGCACAATTATCAGAATTCAGGAAACGCAAAAGTGCGGGGCTAACTTCTCGCACTCTGCTACGACCCTTAGGAACCGAGCAGAAGAAGTAATAGCGCGGTTGGGTGATGCGACGCTGTATGTCTATTAAGACCCTAATAGTGTGGCGGGCGAGGAATTAGCTGTGACTGTGACGGAAGAGAGTAAGCGGCTGCGACGCAGAGGTGCGGACTCGATTCCCGCTTCGGCACAAATTACTCGGCAGTACTCGTAGTTCCTGATAATCATGACGCAAGAAATCCGTGTTGTCAGCCCGCCTAATGCCTAGCCCATTGCGGCAGGTTGAAGTTAATTTGTTAAGCTTTGAATTGAATGAAATGAGTCAATAGTCTTTTTCTTTGAATGAACTTTGGACTGATCATACTACTGGCTCCTGTGTGGTACTGTAATGTCTGGTAGCAGCGTTAAATCTTAATTTTTTTGTTATATTTTCTCAAGAATTAGTAATATTAAGCTAATTATATTAGGTACATACTAAATGCCTGACTAACAAAATCTTTGTTTGACAAAGATTTTTCATGTTATTCAGGGTTTTCGTGAAGTCAAAGTCAAAATCAATAGGTTTTTATTCATTGAAATCACAAGGATCATATAGAAACGTCAACTTAAAAACTACGTGAAAATTCAATGAAACATTCAGTAGATTTTTTATTGGTAGTCATCCAATACACTATAGAGCAAGATTGTAGGTACAAACAGCCCATATAAGGTAGGTAACTAATAAGCCTAAGTTTCTAAGTACAAAGAAAATGTGATGAACGAATGTTGAAACTTTTAGTAAAATCAAGTTTGGTCGGAAAGTGGTGACTTAAAACACTCTGTTTATGTAGACTCTGCATGCCAATGTGTTACGTTTATTGGCGTCAGATAAGTAACTATGTAGGTAGTTACTCCCTATCGGCAACGAACGTTTTAAAGTTTCGCTCCATTGCCTCCCCGGCAATTTGTTATGATGCAAAATACCGTTTATCTGCACGAGATACCTACTTAGTATCCGACCTTCCTGCGTGCACAGTTGCGACTTGCGAAGTGGCGACTCTTGCAACACGGCAGAGACAGACGAGACAGTGCTGTGCCGTCCGCCATACTGTCGCTGTGTTTTCTCGCTAATGATTTGGCGCGAAATATTTTTTATAAACACATCACTAGATCTGGCAGAGAACTAAAAAAAGTTGTGCGTGAAGTGAAAGGAATCTGGAAATCTGGAGGCGTTGAGAAGTTGTGGCCAATTTTAAGGTAGGTCAAATAGCTTATACATTTCTAAGGACAGTGGATTTTTTAATCAAATTCAAACAAAATCGTAAGATAGGTTCTTCTATATTCCTATTCAAATCTGATTAAACGTTTAGAATGGCTTAAATCTATCTAATTCTTACTAAAATAACTCGCCAAAACGATTAGCACATCAAAAAGAAGTCTAATTAATACTAGTTTAACAAAATGGAAATTTTCACGTATGGTGAAGGCACCGGCTAAGTTTCGACTCATTCCGTGAGTCTTCATCGAGGGTGATCAGTGTATGATCGCGACGATCTCCCTCCGATAGTACGGTACGTGGAAATTCCCGTTTTTACAATATTAACTAGTCTAACTAGTCTAGTCATTCATGTCTTTTAATTGAACCTCTTCTCTTCCCTATTTAGTTCAGTGTCTGAATTTAAGTAGGTACGTAGTAGATATTTAATTATAAAAAAAATAAAGTCATTGAGATAGTGTTTTCAAATTCCATCTCACTTTTGATTTTAAACGTCTTGTAATGTTTTTTTTGGCCGATGGTTGGTTGGTTCTTTACAGTACGTCAAAAGCAGAAAATATCGTGTCCTTATCTTTTCAATTTTCCCGTTTCTGTCCGTGAAATCATTGCCACAGATGTCGTAAAAAGGTAATTCACCTTTGTTTCAGCTATGTCGTTATGTAAACACGCGTCGATAACATTCGTCGACGAATAAAATTCTTAAAATATATCAACATCATAGTTTATTGCTCTGCGGTAACAATGGAAGGAATTGCTCATTTGTATTGATATTTTGCCGATTGCGACAGCAAGGTATTGTTCTGTGACTAGCAAGGCGTCACAATTACGCAGGCACGTGTCTGTCTATACAGAGACATGTGCCAATCCAAGCAACATCCAACATGCTCCAAAAGCAACAGCCCCTCTGTTGCTAGAAGACATAATTTATGTTGCTTTCCATTGGTCTACATTGTCGTTGTCGTTGAATCATTTCCATGTTTTATTTACGACATTTGCTTAAAATCTTGTCTGGACGAGATCGCTTTTAAGCGATAAGACCGATTAGACATTGTACCTTTGTCTTAATGTGTTATTGTTTATTTTGTTTATATCATAAGGTGTACAATAGAGTATTTTAATTCATTAAAAACATGGCTGATGTAAAAATGTCGATGGTGCTACAAATCTGGGTGGGGTGATGGGCTATGATGAGGTCTTCATCTCCATACCCTATTCAAATAAACCCTTTCTCCCCTTACACGCTCATGTCAACCATCGAAAGCTAAGATCTAAGTACCTACCTAGAAACCTTTTGTAAAAATAATTTAGTAAAATAACCTCTGAATCTCATTATATAAGCCTACCTACCTCTCTGAGCTCAGAGATAAACACAGATCTTAGAAATTGCTACAATGTACCTACATTATTACATACATGCTTCACGAATGACATCTTAACAGATAACATGAATAAACTTAAGACACGATCCATGTTATTACTCGTATTGTTTTTAAAATAAAAAATAATACCTGTCATATCACCTGTCGCAACATGAATATTGTAATTAACAATTTGTAAAGTAATTTCTAGAATGAGTCAATCTACGTCAATGACTCTACTGATATGCTTAAGTAAGGTACCTACCATAGGTTATACTTATTTAACTTATCGTAAGGTGTAACATAAATAATTGTGATTATTGCCATTCTCTATGTAGACGATATCATGCTGTTTTTAAATTAGTCTGATGATAAGAAAACAGTCTAAGAGGAGATTAAAAAAAATAAAGTTTTCTTGGAGGACCTTGGTTTGGTTCAACTCATCTTGGGTATGTTCAAGTCAAAGATTAGAAAGGTATCTTATCTGTAAAGAACGAATAAGCTACTAGTATGTACGTATATCTAGTATTGGAATAACTGTGACTAGGCCAATGGGGCGCTTCACGTTAAAATGCATGGCAACAGACCATAAATATAAACTAAAAATATAGGTATGTTGATCTTTTTTTTTATGCTACTAACTCTAAGCGTGACTGTGGCTATCCAGTGGGTTTATCTGTCAAAAATCGTTATGTAATTATCGGCCACTAACTTTCACATTCTTAAAGCTGCCATATTAATTTAATGCGTAGTTTGTTTGACTTGTTCGTACACTCTTTTGTTTTTATTCTCCAATCGTTGATCCTTGATGGAGATAAACCAAGTACCTACACACATTCTCTGTGATCTCTGATCTCTGTGGCGCAGTGGGCGAAGGCCCGCCTGAGACGCAGCAGGTTGCGGGTTCCCGCCGCTGGACAAATGTTAGTATGATCTGCAAGTATTTGTCTCGGGTGTTTGAAATGTTAAATATGTACTTAGATACTTAATAAAAAAAGCGTATAAGTAGTGTATAAGTCATGTAGTTCCCATAACACTGTCATAAGCTCTGCGTACTTTGGGGCTAGATGATGCTGTGTGAAAATGACTACAATATTAGTATTATTATTTATTTGTCTCTCACGTCTGTAATCCTTACGATGGGCATCCCCAGTTCCATAATCAGTACCTACGTAGATACATGAGAAAACAAATTAATGTTTGGAGGCAAGTCCAAACATGACTATTCGGCGCATGTTCATGTTTTGCATAGTTCCTATTTAGCATTTAGATACCTCTGAACTGCAAATATTCTTTAAAAAATTGTTAGATCATTCATTTCATAGAAACGAGACTTTTCCTGTAGAATGGTAAGTACAGTGACCAACCTCCTTCTTTCCTGTTCGAAGCTTTATACCTTCCTTAGTACCCAACATAAACAAACCCAACCTAATAAATACGGTTCGAAGGAAAACCCTCGTGAGACTTTCTAGCTATAAGGTACTTTTTACTAAAATATATTGATATCTGAAATAAGGTTAGGAATATTCAAAGGATAGAGTAAGAAATTCCGTTGGCCCGTTTTCAATTCAAACACCAGCTGGCAGAACGATCTATCTAGATTCTAGAGTAGGTAATAATGCCCTAGTGTAGGTGTCCGGATAGAATAATTTCAGCCAAGCGGGGGACAAAATGATGTCAGGTTCAATGGCAAGCCATTTATTTAAATATCGCCTTTTGTCGGCACCGATGCATAAAAATAGCACGCAGACTTCGCGGGGAATCAAAGCATATTATTATTTTCATTTTTGAGCGGAAACTCAGCAGCGTGGAGTTACATGAAAACATCGTGAGTAAACTGGCATGGCGTACCGGTATTACCTGTCGATAGTGCTCGCAACCAAAGTCCTGACTCCTTTTTAGAATCGGCGTGAAACGAGCACGATCCGAGAAGCTTGAACTCGTTTGTAACAGTCAATTCCGCATCAGCTCGCACAGAGGCCCGTCCCTATGGGAACTTGGGATGAAAGAGATAATATGAAATTTTGAGATCGTTAAGCGGCAAAAAAGAAGAAGCTAGAATTTAACCAAAGAACCAGTGTTTTAGGCGGAAGACAAAAAAGCTGGTAGAGAGACACTTGAAATTTTGCGAATACCTAAGCTTCCTTATTTGACAGGCAGAGAGGTCTGCGACCATGCTCTACCATCCAAATATATATATTCAAAACCGACGAGAGGGTGTTCTTTACCATGTTGTCCAAGCCAGTTGATAACATCTTAAAGCATAGATACCTATTATACTATAAATGCTCAATTTTGTTGAATAAATTAATATAAAATAATAATGCTGGTCATTTCCACACAGTATCATCTAGCCCCAAAGTAAGCAGAACTTGTCTTACGGGAACTACATGACTGATATACTATAATATAATATGTACTACTAAAATACATATTTTTTTGTAAATTCTTACATATTATACGTGGAAAACACCTAGATCCCGAGACAAATATTTGCAGATACAAACATTTGTCCCGCGGCGGGATTCCAACCCGCAACCTTCCGCGTCTCAGGCGGGCCTTCGCCCACTGCGCCATAGAGGTCGTCAAAAGTACGTACGATAGCATCAAATTCATTAGCACTATCTAATGTTTAAGTAGTTCCTGAAAATAGTTACTTTCATCTATTAACCTACATAGATAAGTAATCATGAGTGTAGAATGCTTATCCGTAGATAGGTACATAAAGAAATGCAGGTAAAGTACCTACCATTACCTACTGACGAGATTCTTTGTCTTCCAACTTAGTCATTCTCATATTGATTTCGATGTGCAAATGTTTACGAAGAACGTAAATAAATTCGCTCTTGAAAAAGTGAATCATGTATGTAGGTAACAAGGTTTTTCTGCCACTTTAGTATATATGTGTAGGTAATAAGTTAGTTATTTTTAAGCGAATGTTAGGTACATTTAAATCTTACAAGGCCAAGGTACTGGCAGGCTTATGTTCGTCTATACTAAGCAGGCAGAGTATTATAATAGGTTGGGGAAAAAGTTTCTTCGCATTTTTTAAGAAAATTCAAAACATTTTTTAATATGGTTTATTTACATTTAACTAAAGTATGTAGGTACCATTTTGTTCGATAACTTTTTGCCATTTTGTAGGCAGGGACATGATCCCATTGCTATAAAAACTTTGGGGCTTCTGTTCAAAATACCGCGACAAGTGGTTTTGGCAGTCCTCTCGTGATGTTAACCTGACACTGCCTAAAGAATTCTGAAGAGACCGAAACAGGTGGAAATCTGAAGGTGCAAGGTCAGGACTATACGGCGGATGCATTAACACATCCCAGCCAAACTCTCTTAATTTTTGCTGAGTGGCTAAAGATCCACTTTTCATCACCAGTTATCAGCTTCTTCAAAAATGGTTCGGTTTCATTACGTCGTAATAAAGAATCACAAATGAGAACACGGTTCATTAGGTTTCTTTCAGTGAGCTCGTGAGGTACCCAAATATCGAGCTTTTTTGTGTACCCAGTTTTTTTCAAATGCGCCAAAACTGTTTTGTGGTCAATTCCCAGTTCTTCAGCTACGTCGTAACTACTGATATGCCGATCTTGCTCCACTTTTTCAAAAATGGCATCCATTTTATCCGTAATAGGGCGACCAGAGCGACGTGCATCTTTGACATCAAAATTTCCGGATTGAAAACGCTTAAACCAAATTTGTGCTACTCTCACAGACACTGCACTAGGTCCATAAACATCGCAAATTTTTTTCGCGGCTTGCGTTGCATTTTTACCTTTTTTATAGTAAAATTTTAAAATGTATCGAATTTCTTCATTAGATTCACTCATCTTAACAGTACGAAAAACAAATAAAAATCACACATTTTCCTAATTTGAATTTGGAATTATCTTCTTTAAAATTTAAACTTTTAATGATACCAAAACCAGCCAGATACAAATAGTATAGCCAAAGATATTTTATTACAAGTTCATACATACAATAATGCGAAAAGACTTTTTCCCCAACCTAATATTACTACAGAAAAACGGTCAAACTGACGCCACGCGCCTTATGATGGCGATGAAATAGTTGTCAAGTGGTTGTCAAAATTTGCGTCAGTGTACTTATCGCCACCGCCGCCATCACAACCTTTCATCTTTGTACATAACCTTAGTGTCGAAAAAATAATGTCATTCCATTAGAAACGGATCCCTAAAAAGCATTTTAATATAAATTAAATTAAACATCCAACAGACACATACATTTTCCTGGCCAGGATCAGGCACTGATCCTGGCCGTATGAGTACCGTGGTACCACAACACCCAGACCCGGAATGAATATCTTAACATGCAAATAGTTGCTCTGCTACGGAAATCGAACCCGCTTGCGTCGCAGCTGGCTTCTCGCCCCTCGCCCATTGAGGTCTTCATCAGTCATTCCTAAAAAAAGTTTAAGTTCGTAATGTGGGGACTCGGAAGTCGATTAGACCACGACGCAAGGAGCCATTAGGTATATGCGTTTGGGGTTTGGAAAAAGTGGTTTAGGCAATCATCTTGTATGACTGACTTCAAGGAAGGATAATTTAGGTTACACGTAAAAACCATTTGTCTTGGCACTCTTAGAGTTAGCGGTGGACTTTTACAGTCTCAAGGTGATAGGTACTGGGAAAGAAGGAAGATGAAGCTGATAGTTGCCAAGCGATCCGTAATAAATCTGAGTCAGGTCAGTGTCAAAACCGCAAAGCAATTGCAGCAATCTGTGGCTTCAAGGTGGGGGACCCAAGGTCTGCAGGACTTCCCCCTATCTGCCGTCCTCGTCTGCAGGTGATTTACTGACTGCGATAGGTGTGACACATCTTTGTTGATGGCTAAAGTTTTAACTAAGAAAACTACACTAGGTACTGCCAATGTTTTTTATTTTAGCAAATTAATTCATCTGTTTGTCCGTCAGTGTGTATTCCAACTATTTAAAGAGTACTTAGCGAGTAAAAAAATAACTTAGCCTAGCGTTAAATTTGGTACATATGTAGATGTATTTTCATAACCCAAAAAGAAAAAACATCAGATTGAATTAATGAATATAAATGTTAGGGAGTTTGGTGGCGAAAAACCGATCTACCTAGGTGCCATAAATGGGAAAAAACGTAGGGATAGGAATAATGAAGCCATAATTATGACCCCATAAATAAAGAATAAAAATAAAAAAAATTCAGGCAGGATGTACCACGGCCACGGGAGTGATCGATCAGCCGCCACCTTAGGATCATGTCGCTGCCATACGCAAGCTTGACACATGTATTAATTTGCTTTCTAAGTGGCTATACTTGTTCAAAAATGTTTAGCCACAACTACCACTTAGGTTGTGTGAAAGGAGCAAAACAATACTACGACAAAACGTACAAATCGTGTGCAGCGAGCCCCTAAGAATCACAGTGTGAAAGGAGAAACATATAGGGCTAGCAGAGCCAGTCACCGTTTAAGAGCACTAAATATTGCACCTATATTTTGGTTAGGAAAATCCTAATCTGATCACGCGATTCGAAGCACACACCGCACAAAAAGTGCGGTCGCCTAACTGTCGTCGCCTTTGTGTGCTAGCACAAACAGAAAGACTACACAGTGTATACGGTAATGTTTTGTAGAGAATTCAAAAATCCTTGTCCAATTTATCCATTATTGATCCGTCACGGGGTAGTGATTACGAATGATACATTGTCCATCAGCCTTCAATCGTATAATTGGAGCTCGACCGGAACATGCTTTTCCATACACTGGGAAACTCAATTTGCTGGTCTAAAAGTAATGCACCTACTGTTGCCTGTAAATTTATCAACACTAATATTATAAAGAGGTAGGTACTTAAAGATAGTAAATTATAGCCACCGCCATCGCAACCCTTCGTCTTTGTACCTATACATAACCTTACAAACAAAAAGCATTTTAATTTAAAATAAATTAAACATTTAACAGACACATACATACTCCTACATCCAGTAAGTAGGAGGAAATCGACGTAACTACTCATCATTCAATATTTAGACCTTCAGGATGGACTTAATTATCCCGCTAAAATTAAAGGGATTTTGGTAGATACCAATCTAACAACGTAAGTCGACGAGAAAAACGCTGCCATGACGGTAAGAGCTACTTTTATCCGGGTGCCAAGCGGGCGAAGCTGTAGGCAGTAGCTAGTATAATAGCTATATATATAAGAGGATACACTACTGGGGAATAGTTATCGAATGGTGAGCACGATCTAGACGACGCAGTGAATAAAAAGGCCCCCACCTACCCAATAGACCGATGACAAAAAGTCGGTGGTGGCGTCAAGGAAGGTCTTTAGGGGAGGTCTACTTCCAGCAGACATCTTCTACAGGCTGATGATGATGATAATACGCTCTATGTTGTTGGAAAACCCCAATCTGAGGAATTCGAATTCGTAACTGATCTGAAGCGCATTGCTTAATCTTCGAGATTTAATATTTCTCGATAAAAATAATCTTACAGATAAGTTGTAAAGTTGCGAAACTAAGTAGGTTGTCGAAATCCACTATTTTCTTTCATTATTTCACCGTTTCTTCTGTGGTCGTGAGTCCATTGAGAAAATATTAACTAAAATATTTAGAATCTTCCAGTACGTTAGTTACGTAGTAATTTAAAAAAGTATATGTTAATAGGTATATAATCCTAAAAATGACGCAGTGGTGGTGGCAATATATTCCTTATACCTATATGCCTATATACCTAGGGTACCTAGGTATAATATACGTAGGGTACCTAGGTATAATCTACGTAGTCGGCAGAGCTATTTGCTTGAGAAACTGTACATTGACCTACAACATTTGATTCCAGACTTCACAACTCAATGCAAAATGCACCTTATTTAATAAATTTTCCTTTAGAGATAGAACTGGTTTTGAGCAAGCTTTAACGATCTTACTTCTACAGGTAGACCCTTCCTTTGTTCTATTTAAGTCGACGAAACTAAAATAGGACACGTTGGTACTCCACCTAATATTATAAATACGAAAATTCCGTTGATTGTTCAGAAGTTTTTATCATTCAAACGCCGCGCGCCACGCCGTGATAAATAAACATTCATTAATAGTAATAAATAGTCCTGAACCCACACTAGGATTCCCTATAATATCTTGAAATGAGTATTTCAACTTGTCTTTTTCGGGCCAAAAATAAAACGTTTTTGAAAAAAAAAAAGTTCAATTTTAAACCAAGACTTGTAGTAGGTATGTTTTATGCAATGAGAGTCTCATTGAGAGTTAGTTGTTTTGTAGACTCGAGACTAATTTCATTTCCTTATCCAAAAAAGTAGACCCTTCAGTGCAGACAACTCATCAGTAATGTCCCAGATGTTGATAGGCGACGGTAACCACTTTCAATCAAGTGGGCCGGTTAAATGTCTCGGCATAACATAACAAAATAGGGGTAATGATGAAACCATCTTGGTTGATTTCATCGTAAATCGTGATGCCACAGGAGGATAAAGTGTTACAAGGCTGTAGTTTGACTTGCCTTATAATTATCCTTTTAACTGTCTTCAGGCTATCATAATCAGTTTCGTATTCACTGGTGCACAAATTTCCCGCGACACGTGTTGCTAGAGATGTCCGGCGACGTCGGTCGACTTCACACAACATCGCATGCCAAGTCTGGCAATATTACGCGATACCTTATCGGACGAAAAAGCTCACTAGATAATATGTCTGGCGTCGCCCAACATCTCTAGCGACTCGTGTCGCGGGACAATTGTCCCCTAGTGAATACGAGGCTTAAGTACCTCCCTATAAGTTTCTGAAGTAGCATTTAAAGCATTTTGCTAAAGGTAATGATGCCGGAATCGAACGTGCTATCTATGGTTTTTTTAAGTCAACTAGTTGTTTGTAGTTTTTGAGGGTTTTTCCCTTTTTTGGGTTCCGAAAGAAAATTTCGAAATTCTGTTTTCGTCATTTTTTGTCGGAACCCTAAAAAGGGACCTTTGTAGCTTCGTCATATCCGTCTGTGTTTGTCTGTTTGTCCGTCCGTGTTTCACACTTTGATTTCTCCTTCAGTTTAAAGCGAAGTTATCTGGATAAAATTTGGTGTAAAAGTAACCATAGACGTGTTTTCATACAAAAATTAAGTAAGGGAGTACTAAGTCCTTTTTCGCGCACCCTCCAGGTACAGTCGCAAGCGATAGGTAATTATGTGTTGAAAATAAAATATGTAGCTATGTTAAGTAGGGGATGTTTTCCTCTTTGAGGTTTCTTTAAGAAGTTAGTATGTTTGTCTGTTACCATTTATCTCCGAAACGGCTAGTCTAACTATAAAGTGTATATTTTATTTATGTTGTAGGTACCTGTTCTTTCTGAGCTTTATTATTGTGTAAAATAGACCACTCTCTATTATATTTTACTAGCTTCTGCTCACGGCTTCGCCCGCGTGGTACCCGGATAAAAAGTAGCTTATGTGTTATTCTGATGTATAAGTTATATTACTGAAATTTTCATCAAAATCCGCTCATTAGTTTTTGCGTGAAAGAGTAACAAACATCCATCCTCGCAAACGCGTTTATAATATTAGTAGGAAGTAGGATTATCGGATTGTAATGCGGTTTTTGCAAACGATTCCTATGTCGGTATACAAGGATGGTCCTTGGATAGATTTCATCGCCACAAGTCAAAAAGGGGCGCTCGATGATAAAAAAATACGTCACTTGTTTTAGATTGTTATCTTGCGAATTACTTACCTAGTAACGTAGGTATTTGTCCAGATAACATTGACACATTTTTACAACTCTCTAGGACTATTAATCTCTTTAAACACATGAATCAGATTAGATAGCTTAATTTATCACTGATAATAGCTAAGATGTTGTACCTACTCATCTGTGTACTAGATAATATAAATTTCTTCGTAATCTACCTCTAAGTATAGAAAAATACAAATATTGATGATTTGAACGTGGTAATTCACAAATGAAGGACCTTGT
Organism: Perizoma affinitatum; assembly: GCA_961405105.1. Taxonomy (NCBI): domain Eukaryota; kingdom Metazoa; phylum Arthropoda; class Insecta; order Lepidoptera; family Geometridae; genus Perizoma; species Perizoma affinitatum. Next base: position 3,623,636 of record OY560184.1, read on the forward strand.
ACCTAGGTACTTTTTATATATGGCTGAAAATACCGGGTTACCGAACTGAAATCACATAATGTACACAGTTTTTATAACTATTCCAGTAACCATTGTTTTCTTAAATTATTTGATGTACCTTCTTTTATTCTGTTCCAATAAATTATGTTTGTATTAAAACTTATTTTATTTTTAATATCACATTATAATAATCACTTAAACTAAACTAGGTAATTCATTTCTCGAGCGGCGCGTAATTAAGTAGTTTTTCGATGAGGTCCACGTGGCCTAGCAACATTCTTCGGCAGCAGTACCGTTTGAGCCCCAGGGCGTCCAAGGCGTCACTGAAACAATGATTTCAACAATTATGCTTGTAGTTTAATAATAATGCTGGTCATTTTCACACAGCATCATCTAGCCCCAAACTAAGCAGAGCATGTGTTATGGGAACTACATGACTGATACACCACTTACATACATTTTTTTTTGTAATTACACACATATTTTACTTAGAAAACACCCAGATCCCGAAACAGTTACAAATTAAGAATTCGGAAACGATCCGTAAATGCATGACAGGGACTGAAATAGCTCGTAGAATTAACAATTTGAAATGGCAATGAGCAGGCCATATACCTAGCTTGCAGAACCGGCAGCCGCTGATGAATAAAGGCAACCATGAACCGGAATCTTAAAAGTTTGCGGGTAGTCGGTGATTCCCAGATCGTTTCGTCATGTTACTCTTTGGCAAAAGCCACGATGTCCAGCTTTAGACTTCAACAGGCTGTTGTTGATGATAATGATTATCATATCTTTTCAGATCCATCGTCATTGTCATATGAGCATAGGTTCAAGATATAATACAAAATCATATGACTATGCATACAGCCGCGAAGCGATCTATTGAGTTGTCTGTTTTCTCGTTGTTCTTTAGAATCTAGGTTCTATATATCCATACATGCATAAAGTCACGCCTGTTTCCCGGAGGGGGGGGCCGAGGCAGAGACCACGGATTTCCACTTGCTACGATCCTGACATATCATACAAGCTCGTCGGCTTAGAATACTCTTGACTAGACCTTTCTCGAGAACGTCTCCAATATGATCGGAGCACGTTCGCCGAAGCCTTCCAATTCACACTCGCCTTTTATACTTGTTCTGTTAATCTTCTTTCATCCATCCTTTCTACATGCCCAAACCATCTCAACGAACCTATTTAATGCCTTTTTATTCTTCTTCCTCTTAAATGACGACGATTCCCAACGCTGTTAAATTGTCCAGTTTAATGTAGTTATGTAGTTTTCGTGATTTACACTAAATGTCTCTTGTATTCAACTAGTAATACTGGTAGGTATTCACCTTTTTCATATTCACGGCAATTACAGAAACAATCAAAAACACATCAATGGTAATGACATGCTTGCATGACGCAATGAAGTACTTACCTACACGTGATTTTTACAACACTTCATAGTGCTTATTCATGTAAGAAGTAAATTTTTACAAAGTGTAAACCACCCGACATTGTGTATTCCATTTTCTATTTGTGTATTCACCACCCTGATTAAACCAGCTTTTATTATAAAATAACTAGGTGCATCCTCAAGAGGTTGAAAACCTCTGTGGCGATGTGGGCAAAAGCAGAAACACCTATAATTTATTATCTTAAAGTTGAAAACAGTATTCTGTTTATGAGTTGAATTGCCTCTAGGTTGATTTTTAATGCTAACTTGGATGCTTAATGTTAATGGTGCCAAAGAATAAGTACATGAAAGCCATTTTGAGCTGAAGATGTCAAGTAAATTACAATTAAAATTTTGAATATTTCATGTTGCAAAAAATATGTTTTCATTCAACACAAAAGTAATATACAATGTATTCTAAATTCATCTTCTTTTCATGGCGGCTATTCTACAATTTAATTTTTAAATTTCTATTTCATGGCTCTTAACTAAGCAAGTATTTACCATGGCACCTTTAACATGGCATCTATGGTCTCAATTTCAACTTTCAATGTAAATTTTTCAATTAAATTATTTTCCATTCCATTTGATGATATAAGATTACAAGATACTAACAAGAAATTTTCATAAGATATAGGTTACTAATTGTTAAGTTATACTATTACTGTAGTTTATAACTCAAAAATCTATCTTATCAAAACTTGTTACATGTCTACCACAGCCATATTTGTTTCTTGGTTCTTCGAAAGATTTCAAATGTTTATCGTCCAGGTGAAGGGGGAAGATAGGCCTTACAACTTATACTGTCTTAGCTTAGAGCAGCTACAAGCAAATTTGTTAGGAATGAAGTTGACTTTTGGACTGTACTAAATTCAGTATACCACATTCGGGAGAATTTGTTTTATTCACTGAGTTCCGGATGATTGGCATTTTAGCACAGCATGTTAGATTCTAGTAACCTCATAGCTAGTACATTAGCAGGGTTTGACAGTCCTGGTATTTGTAAAACATTTCCAAGAGTTTAAATTTACTTTACTCATAACTTTGCAAATATACTAACCCTTCAGTATATTCTGCTTGGAGCAGTCCCAGGTAGGCCTCCCACTTATTGCCTATGACTTTTCCACAAGTGAAGCAACGCACTGGTATTATCATGATTTTTGGGCTCTCTGAAATCAATTTTTTTTTATAAATGTTAATGGTTTATAGTTTAATGGAGGAAATTTTTTTTAGTCTTCAGACTATAAGCAGGCTAGCGACCATTTTTTATTTTCTTCAGATTCGGAACTCAAAAGATATGATATGTCTGTCAAGTTCCATGATGTTTTGCCTTGTTGTGTTTGTCTGATACTGGTTTGTTAATAATAGTAATCATTTTTATTAGACACAATTTTTTTTACATGTTACAGACTAATTAAACACTACAAAACACTACACTACTGTTTAGAGGCATTCTTTGTATTTGTTCGAGTAATGTTTTATTTCTACGCTGACAAGTTCCTTAGGATAGCAATTTGTGATCTTTGTATGGTGGTGATTTTTAAGCCAGTAAATTTTGAAATATCTAAAGTTAAATATGGTTTTTTGACTTCAAGGATGATTCCTAGTTTCTTATTCTAGGGTCAAGATATTGTAATGCGTCTTATGGTGTGTAGCCCCAGTTTCTTTTTGTTGTTGATTGCAGTGCATTAAGACCCCCAACCGATTGACTGATGAAAAAGTAAAGGTTGCGGGAAGTCGGAGGATGAAGGTAGCCTCAGACCGTTCGTCATGGCATTCTTTGGGCCGTTTATTTTAGTATATGTGCAGTGATCAAAGGCTAGCAGCAATAATTCAGTAAAAACTGCCGTCTGTAGATATTTTGGGGTTATGTTTAGAATTCGTTTGTAAATTTCGAAGCGCGTGTATTCTACGTTTCTATCTTACCTGTGAATCAGTAACGAAATAAATTTCACAATTTGTAAGTAAAAACAGCGTAAACATTAAATAACTTCCACTTCGAGTAACAAATAAACTTGAACGAACGAAATGAATGAACGATGGGAACGGAGGAAATGAGGGACGGAACCAACTTTTTTTTATGTGCCTCATCCACACATTACTTTTAAAAAGTAGTGATGTAAAAGGATGTAAAAAGATTATGTCTCAAATTGGCCTAGGCCAATACTAGTATAATATTGACATTGATTAAGCAATTGGTATCTTGTTTGTTGCAAATAATCGACCAATCAAGTTTTCGTACATAATATGTATACACGGACGAAAAAAGTATTTTCTTATACATAAGTGATTGATTACACTTAGCTCGTTAACCTTATTTTTTGTTTTATTTCAGAAGCTGCTGGTGGATTCGTAAAACAAGATGACGTTAAGTTTTGAACAGTATATAAATATTGATGACAGTCAAATGGTATGTAAAAATCATTACAATTCACCAATTTTATTTTTCCATAAACCTTTTTATTTAATTAGGCAGCTATTATCGTTTAAACATAAAAGTTCGCTCTTTTCATTGTAAATAATAAACATTCAACAGTCACATGATGTAGACTGACACATCACCTCCCTCACTTGGATTCCCTGTATCGTGAGTGTCAGGAACCATGAGTACCGTAGAACCGCAACACCCAGACCTGGAACAATATTTATGTCCGATATTTTTATGTAGCGCATGCCGCAGTGGGAATCAGCTTTTCGCCAGCCGCACCATCGAGGTGGTCATTTAAATGAATTATTACACTGACCAACTGGGTGCATCACCAACACGTTTCGGCAATGCAAAGTTAGTGTTGAGGCTCGTCCATGCCCCACTCACACATGGGCCATTTAGGCTAATGTACAGGCCCAATCACACCTCATCCCATACTGTGACCCTGAACCGGTCACACATATGCATATGGGTTGGCCATAAATGCATGCAAAACCCAGCTACCACCATCCAGTGAAAAGTTTTCGTAGATATGACAAATTTCGGTATAGATATCGATTAATCGAAGGGTAAATTTTTCAGTGTCAAAGAGATCAATTTTATAATCGATTTCGACCATAAATCGACTTTCGATTCATTAAGTTACGGTTTCGTTTTATTTAAACTAAAAATGTTTTTTTATAATTAAGTAGTAACCTCATATTTATATCTAGTAGTTCAGTGACAGTAAAATAATTTAATTAGATTGATGCTTCCTTAGAAATACAATTTCACCTATTTGACCATAACTTAAGTATGTACAATAAAATATAGATTTCTCAACATTAAATGAGCAAAAAAAAATTATAAAGATTAGTTTTCTACAATCGACCTTTTGAGAGACCTTATTTTTGTGATTCGAATTGATTCAAAAATTTATTTTAAAGGTGAAAAAATTTAGAATCGATTGGAGCTCCAATGGCTTTGATTTAATCGATTCAAAAATTGAATTTTTAAATCCATCATCCGCCATCCATACTTCCTGCACTCCTAGCAGAGAACAACAATGAGTAGAACTAAAGAAGATATTTGTCTGTGCGCACTTTGTTCTAAAATAGCGTCAACTCTCGACTGTCTTTCCGTCTGTTCTGTCACTGTCAGTGTCACGAAATAGTTTTTCTTTAGATCGTGACGCGCGTGAGTCGATTCGTGCGAGTGTGACTGCTGTGTGTATAGATTGGTTTTGTGTAGATAGTGTTATTTCATTTCATCTGGTCGCAACATGTGTAAAATATTGTAGTTATTAATTTAAAAAAAAAACGAAACATTAATTCGTCTCAGCTATAATTCCCATGAATCTAGATCTCAATTCTCTAATGACTAAATAATTAAGATCTAGATCTCAATCTAGATCTTAATTATTTAGTCTACTTAGATCTCAATTATTTAGGCAAATTGAATAGTGCCTCTTACAAAACCAAAGGCGAACTTTTAAACAATGCAGTTTACCTAGAAAAGAGCCTCTAAGTACTTCCTTTGTTGTGAAAACATATCAGCCTTGTTTTGAAACCGGATTTCATTCTTGTAGAATATATAACTAACATTCAGCGTTATACCAAAGAGGTTGAAAAAAGGTATTTATATAAGGGCCCCTATGAACCAGGTTCCCTTAACACCATACATAATCACTATTAATATCTTCTTCAGAATTATTAGTCATAGCAATATGGAACAGATACTCATATTGAAACCTAGTACTTCCCCTCTAAACTGATAACATTTTGTATAGCTGTTTAATCAGTAGTTTGTGACAATGGTGTATTGAACATTGGCTTTGAGTGGGATGGGAAAAGATACTTAAATTTGAAATTGGAACATTAGAATTTGGTGTTTTAGAAAAGAAATTAACTAAATAATTTAGTTAATGTAAAGAAAAGTAATGAATTCAGAAGATGATATTCAACCATTGATCAGGGATGAAGGGGAGTTAAGTAGAGAATTATTTTTGGAGCTGACTGTCCAATTCATAAACACTGATCCTGAATTTGAACAGGTAACATTTATATCTAGTTTCCATAGCCATTTCTTAATCACTCATCTTTTTTTTATCAAAAATATAAAATATAGTTTCCTACAAATCACTTCCTAAGCCGTGCACTGCCTTTCCTAATCTACCATTTTACCTTATTTTTTTTCCATCCTATGGTTGCCTGGAAGAAATCGGTGTCAGCAATAAGTCCACCCCTTGTAGGTACTATTCAATGTACTTATGTGTCACTTTTTGTGTAAGGTTATCCTGATGTATAATAAAGTGCTAATTCATTTTAAAACCCTTAAAATTAAAAATACAAAAGTATTACCATTTACCCATATCCAAGTACTATTAATTTTTCATGTGGTTTATAATTAATATCAATAAAAGGAGCAAGTGTATTGTTACCTTCTTATTCATAATCACTAAGCAGGTCGCTAAATCTAGCCCTGTCCTTTTCTAACACTTTTTGATTTTGTAAAAGGTGTCAAAGGAAATTGACAACTTTTAGCATGAATTCAAGTGATTATGAATTCTTATTCATAATCAATCATTAACTTTAGCTGCCTCTTTAACCCTCTTAGGTTACTGTCTCAATCTGTGTGCCCACTGGCAAAAGCCTCCTGCAACTCTCGGTCTTGTGCGAATCTCGTCCTACTGTCTGAACTGTCTCATGTCCGAAATGTTTATAAATTAATAGTAACATATTAAATAAATTATAGTTGTACCAATAATGATTTGATAAGAACTAATAATTATGACAATTAATGCATATTATTCTTACATTATCTGTCATGTTTACTCTTTTATGTAATTGATAAAATGATTGATGATTCAATCATTGCATAAGACACTGACAACCTCGATGGTGGGGCGGGCTGCAACTCAAGAGGTGCGGGTTCCCAGTGTGAGAATGTTTGTATGTTCTGCGAATAGTTCTCGTAGTTCCTCATACTCATGACACAGGTGGGGTCAGGACTATGTAGGTATATCCTGTAGGGTATTAAATGTTTTACATTATTTCAGGTGGTATATGGCTACAGAAAATGCAGATGGCGGACCATACTGGTCTATTTACTCTCAGTTCTGACTGCCGGTATCCCATTTCTGGTGTTCCACTGGGTGCCCAAATGGTTCCTGTATGTTACCTCCAAGAGGTGCTGCTTCCAAGTTGCGGACCAGGTCTTAGTCATAGTAAGTGTTGTAATTAGTTTTAGTAATATTGGGTGCTCAAAGTGACGTGTTGGCCTAGTGGGCGGTACCCCGACTTACGATTCGGAGGTCGTTGTTTCGAATCTGGTTGTGCACCTATGGATTTTTCCAATCGAAAAATGTATGTGCATTAACACATACCTAGAACCAAAACATCGAAGGCATGTGCCAAAGGTTAGTGTTCCAATAAACGGCGATGGGCTTGCAACAAAAACGCTCACGACTGTCTTCCCCATGGTGGACATCCTCAGATACATACTCAGTGGGTAGATCTTTGAGGATAACGAGTAGGGGGTAGTCAGAGACACGTCCAAACATTACATTTGGTACATGCCCGCGTTTTAGCATTCCACATGACAGGTTGCAAGCCCATCGCCCTCTTTGGAACACTTACTGTTCGCAAAAACTTGGTTTTTGGTTTTTGGTTGCTGTATAGCAACACGTACTAAAAACAAACACGCTCACTACTGTAATCGCCATGATGGACATCCTTAGTAGAGCTATACTCGAATGTGAGGTTACCAAATAGGGGGTCAGAGGCAAACATTATATTTAGGTATTTTGTTATCTTATAACAATGCACTACCACTCCATTTTTCATTGCACATAGGTTAACTGGAAGGAAATGCTGATTAACATTAAGTTTGCCTATGTACTTGTTTTCTATCGATCTATGTGTGATATGTCTTGAGTATGCATTCCGCATGTCAAGTTGTAAGCCCATGACCAATGAAAAACATTTAAAATTGTTTTATTTAATTGTGGTGACATTTTAGAACTTAAACTATTTTCAGGAAACTTATCAAAAGAAATGCAAAAGCTTCTACATACACAGGGTATTGGAAAAGAATATAGCAGATGCGAGGTAAGTACCTTGACTTGGTGGTTGGTTGATTTTGTAGCTAAAGCGTGAGTAAAAAAAACACTAAATTCAATGACACCTTAATTTGACGACCTCTGTGGCTCAGTGGGTGAAGATCCGCCTGAGACGCAGATGATTGCGGGTTCGATTCCCGCTGCGGGGCAAATATTTGTATCATCTGTAAATATTGGTCTCGGGTCTGGATGTTTATATTTATAATATATATGTATTTACAAAATAAATGTATATTGGTAGTATATCAGTCATGTAGTTCCTATAATACAAGCCCCAGACTAAGCAGATATATTATAATACATCTGCTTAGTCTGGGGCTAGATGATGCTGTGTGAAAACTGACATATCCATATATTTACTAAAAACGGAAAACTCACAAATCATACTAAGTATTTATTTATACTGTTTTTAGTAAATAATATAATTTGAAAAAAAAAAAAGTAATTCTTTCTTTGGAAATAGGAAAAAATGGACTCATTTGGTGATGGATGACGTTATGTATTTTTGTCATGTCCGTCATGTAGGTATTCTGGCATGCCGGTTAGTTTTCCTTTTTGTGCAAAAAAGTTTCCGAATGGAAAATCCATTGGCTGGGTTTGAACCCACGACCGTTCGATCGAAAGTCGGCGTAGCTTCCACTACCAACACGGCACTTAAGTTCATTTTGTGTTTGCAGCGGATTACTTAACGAAGCATTTCAAGATGAATTCGTGAATGAGAAAGTACCGATCGAAACAGAAGACTCATTGCATACACCTTTACATCTAGAAGATGGCTCTACTCTCAGTAAGTTAATTGCAATTTTGATTAGGAGACTAGCTTCTGCCCACAGCTTCGCTTGCGTAGTGCCCGGATAGAAAGTAGCCTGTGTGTTATTTTAGGTCAAGATAAATAAACTCTTTATTGTGCATAACACCGATTTACAGTACAAAACACAAAAACATAATAAAATAACAAAAAACAAAAGAAACGCACAATGGGCGGTCTTATCGCTGAAAGCATTTTTTTCCAGACAACCGAAGATCAGCGTTGTGTTGCCAGTTGACACAACAAATGCTGAGTTAGACGCCAATTTGCGTCGTTGCATATTGGTAGGTATAGGGAGGCACGTACATAGTTTTATTTTTAGTAATTAAGCATTGTTTGTGTAAACCCCGTGTGTGTATTGTCTGTTTGTTTTATATTGTGCAATGTTTGTAAATGAATGTATTTTCTTTCTAACAATAAAGCGATTTCATTAATTCCCTTCAGATGTACAAAAATTCCGGTTCTTCCGTCACAAAAAGCAGAACCTCATATGGGATACCAGTAGAGCGCAGTGGGTCCGTCTAGCCGGTATAGAGAGTGGCGCCACCTGCGCGCAACTCCAGGCTACGGGCGCGAGACCGCCATCTAGCGAGTTCCGGGTGCGAATGTAAGGCTTTTCATGTATAGCTGTATACAGCGTGCTCTGCTTTCATCTTCAAATTGCCGTTTCAACTTTCAATTAATTTTATTAACAACTAATAAAACGAATGCAATTTTTTTTTTCTTAACGGTTTCACCCATATATGAGGTTCTTACGTCATTTGTTGTATTAATGCTAGATAAAAGTTTTTCATTTTATTTTATTTAATCTAGGGCATGCATTATTTAATGCCTTTAGCGATTCGCTGCGGACATTTTGTTTATGTCGATCGGCCTGTCGTCTTAGAGGCATGCCTCATCGTCCATCAGATGGGGGCTTTCCTTCACTGCGTTGCATTTCTACCTATCGGCTACAAATAAAAAGTTTATTGCTAATTGAAGATTCGTTAACCTTTTTAAAGTGACAAACTTCACCAATGTTTTCAACCCGCAGGTTAAACATTTACGGTCTGAACGAGATAAAAGTCCCTGTCCAGTCCGTGATGACCCTGATCCTACTAGAAGTCTTCAATCCGTTCTACGTGTTCCAATTATTCACAATAGCTGTCTGGTTGGCGGAGCCATATTACTACTATTGCATTGCCGTGGTGCTTATGTCGACCTTTGGCGTGGCCACGTCCGTTATACAGACTAAAAAGGTTAGTTTTTTAATATGGTCAAGGTCAAAGTCGAGGGCGAAGTCGAGGTCAACTTCGAGGTCAAAGTTAAACTCAAAGGGAAGAGAGACACAATCTAAACCATGATCTATCCAAAGTAGACATCCAAACTTTGAATGACATTACCAGAATGGGTAATTTCCAGAATAGGTATTTCCATAGAAGTGGACATTATTATTGTTATTTATTTATTAATTTAATTGGAAATCCAACAGCGGGGGTATTTAATAGATAAACTTCGAAGGCAGCCAATTAAAGGTTTTCACGTCTAAAAACAACTTAGAAACAAATTATGAACAGCCTGCATAGAATAGCCAACATATTCGTAGACATGTTTTTATTTGCGAAAATGGGTGTAATACAGAATTTTAAAAATTATATATGTGTCGTCCATATTCTACTCTCTATAAATGTCATATGGAACTACCTAGTTTAAAAAAATAAAACAGTCTGCTTATCAATATTTGTGTATTTATTAATTAACATGAAAGATGCATGCTTAATTTTTGAACACATATAGAATCAATCGAACCTGCGTGCCACAGTGGAGGCTCACGACACGGTGGAGCTGTGCGACGGGCGCACGGTGGACAGTCGCTCCGTAGCGCCGGGGGACGTCGTAGTGCTGCCATCGCGCGGTTGCACGCTGCATTTTGACGCGGCGTTGCTGACCGGCTCTGCGGTCCTCAACGAAAGCATGCTGACAGGTTAGTTAATAGTTTCTTAACTAAGAAGTAGACAAAATTATTATTTTTTCTTTATAATATGCTAAGTATCTTTAGAATGAAGGTGCATAAATGGTTTAAAACTATAGATGAAATACAAATGATGTGAAAAACTACTCAAATATTCTTATTCAATTTGTTCAAAAAATATACTCAGTGAGTAGATCTTTGAGGATACCAAGTAGGGGGTAGTCAGAGGCACGTCCAAACAACATGTTCAATTTGTTCAGTGCATAATAAATATAAATTAATATAAAGCATCATGTCATATTTTTTCCATCTGGGATAAATTCTATCCCACAATGGGATATAGTGTTTTTTTGTCAGTCTCGTCTGGTTTCGTTGTCGGATATGGTTTCGTCAAAATCTGTTTTACCATTACGAAAATTAATAAAAACATGAAATAATGCAAACATCAATACTTTCTCATTTATAATATTAGTGTAATAGTAGGAAGATCTTATCTCTTTGTTTATGAATAACGTATAAAATAATCACTTGCATATATGGCTTGTAATAAATTATGCTATATCTGTTTTAGGTGAATCGGTGCCCGTTACAAAAACTGCTCTACTCCGAGTGGATAAGCCGTTTGACATGAAAGAGCACGCTTCCAGCATACTGTTCTGTGGCACAAAAGTGATTCAAGCTCAATATTATAATAATGAACCTGTCAAGTAAGTAACTTCTTTCCTTCTCTGAAAAATCGATGGTGAGCAAAGCGAGTCACTCTCTTGAAGACCTGGGGTCTAGACAAATGTTACTTTATGTTGGCGTTAACGCCTGCAAAACGACTGTATGGAAATGACATTAGCTGTGGAAATGTCACGTGGCGTTAAAGTGGTTGTTGTCTAAGAATTTTCCACATTTAATTTGCTCTGAGAAATAAATGGTCAGCTAAAAAAACTACATGATATTTTATATGATATTTTAAGTTTTCCTCTAGTATGAATACTGGAACATCTTCTCCCCCACAGAGCGCTGGTCCTTCGAACCGGATACAACACTAGCAAGGGACAGCTGGTCCGCAGTATCCTATATCCGGTTCCGGCGGATTTCAAGTTCGATCGAGACTCGTACAAGTTCATTATAATTCTGGCGATCATTGCTCTCTGTGGACTTGCCTATACTGTGGCTTTAAAGGTATGTTAACGTGGAACATTATGCCTTAATTTAGGCAATGCCCCACCTTGCTGACCCATCTAGGGTCAGCAAGGTGGGGCATTTATTTCTGTTTCTGTATAACGTATAAATAGGCTGATATATGTTGTTATTTTTTTTTTAATTAATGATTTTTTCTTAACTGTCCCACAATCATATATTCTCGCCAATTGCGAACTGATTTTTTTTTTTTAATGGATAGAGTATACTTCAAAGGTGGTCCCATGTAAATTTTATGAAAGTGAGGGATGTAATTTTATATTGTATTCATTATCAACTTCCCGTTATTAGAAGTCGCTTTTATTTTTTCCTGAAAAAAAAATAGATTTGTTATTTTGCCAGGCTTACCGGTCGCTGACGCCCGGGGACATAGCCATCAAAGCGCTGGACATCATCACTATAGTGATCCCCCCGGCTTTGCCCGCCGCTATGACGGTCGGCAAGCTTTACGCCGTCTCACGGCTGCAGAAGGCGAGGGTGGCTTGTCTGAACACGAGGGCCGTCAACGTCAGCGGGTCTATTGACTGCGTCGCTTTTGATAAGGTTTGTGTATTCATTAATTCATGAAAACTCAATTAGGGTTTAGCGACATTCTGATTTTTGGAAGTGTTTATGTATACTTACAAAGTATAATGAATGAATTACATACTTTATTATACGCCTAATGATATAAACAAAATAACTAATAGCTCATTAAAATGATGGCACTAGGGGTTGTATTATCGCGATCTCTTCCACATACAAACATTTCATCACTCTACAAAATAGTTTTTTAGAGAGATTAAATGTTTTAGAATATAATTACGACTATACCACGTACTTTACTATTTTAAACGGTCAACGAAACGTCAGCAGGAGAATAGTAAAGTACGTGGTATAGTCGTAATTATATTCTAAAATGATACCAAACCACGGTAATTTTAATTCCAAGATTAAATGTTGGTCTATTGACTATTTTGTAAATAGTTAACAAATTTGAGCATTTATAATATATAATTATGTATCTGAGTATATATTTTGGATGTATGTTTTTAAGTATGAATTATTTTCATTTATGTGTGTAGTTTACTTCTATTTTAAGTAGTTATTTAATTCAATAACATTTTTCCTTATTTTGGTAATCTCATTCAAATACTTGGTACTACCGGCCCACTCTTCATAACACAAAGGTTAGCTGGAAGAAAATGCTAATTAGCATTAAGTTCGCCTTGTTTTATCTTGTGCAATAAAGCATTTTCTATCTATTTATCTTCCAGACAATCTTTGACTGAGGGCTTGAACTTGACCGCCTTCCGTGCTTCCTTGTGTAGGTACTAGCTTCTGCCCACGGCTTCGGCAATAAACTCGCATAATTAGCCTATGTGTGTTAGGTAACAAACTGTACCTTTCCCAAATTTAATGTAAATCGGATCAGCCTTTATTGTCCTCAACAACAGACATCCAACATCTATCGTAAAGTGATGCTTTTTGTACTTATTTCCGAATAAAATTAATAAATAAACTTTCGAGAACGTATCCAAATTTACACGCCTTGGGCACATATATTATATAGTACCTTTTAAGCCTACTAAGTACTTAAAATGTTCAGTTCTCGAATTTAATATTACTTACCTAAGTTTTTCTTTTAGTTTCTGATCTAGTGTAATTATTTAACCAGAATTTAATTTATTTAACTAGAATTGTGGTTTAACTATTTATAAACCAAATAACCAAATGTTTCAGACCGGCACGTTAACAGAGGACGGTCTGGATATGTGGGGCGTAGTCCCGTCGAGCCAGGCGACGGTGCCGCCGCTGCTCGGGGCTCCGCTGCGGGACCCGCGGCTCCTCAACGACCTGCACGAGCTCAAACTGGGAATGGCCACCTGCCACAGTCTCACCTTGCTGGACGAAGTGCTGTGCGGTGACCCGTTAGATTTAAAGGTTATCTCAGACCTTTCTTTTGGCCTTTTTTTTGGCTGTAGGTACTATGTAGTAAGCTTTTTCAGGATATTTAAAAAACCCGATTTCGAAAACCAGGAAGTTGTCAAAAAGTGCAAATTTATATTTTCATATGAAATTTCATATCCCATTCCATCCCAGTTTTTTTACCATTAGGGGTGGAGTTTTTTGATAAAATTCATGTTAAATTCACTCTTGAATTATAACTTACCCGTTACAAAAATAATATTAAAAGCGGTCCACAAATGGCGAAGATATCGCGTAACATACACACAAAAAATTAAGGCAGATGATTTAAGAACCTCCCCCTTATTTGAAGTCGGTTGAAAAAAAAGATCGCTATAAGCGTTAAGACCGCCAATTGTTTCCCGCGATTAGCTTGTAATTGCTGTGTTTGAATTATTTGTAAGCAACATATTATTTGGTGTACAATAAAGATATATATCTATAACATATGCTAAAATTGAAAAAAAAAAAAAAATATTGAATTATTTTTTCCAGATGTTTGAATCAACTGGTTGGAGCCTGGAGAAACCGGATGTGCCGGAGCCCTCTAAATACGAGATATTGATGCCCACTATCGTCAAACCAAAGAAGTCTGCCAACATCAACGTGGATGACGTGAACGTAAGATCCAAACCTATATACCCTCACAAGATTACCTGGGGCCTGACCATCAAGTCTTATTGCGATTCAACTTAGGCAAATATTGCACATATCCCGCTTTGCGATTGACGATTATATGACAACGCCATAGCGTCCTCAAATGCAAGGACGGAAATGCAGGATTTGACATATTTGATTGAATTGAATCGCATTAAGACTTCATGGTTAGTTAGGCTTTTTGTGTACCAATCGTAGTGTTTTTTTTTGTTTGAACGCGATAATCTCTGGAACTGCCAGTGGGATCTTGAAGAAGGTTATATTGGCTATAATTACCTCAAGATTTGGGCTCGTCGAAGATCAACGGCCGCTCTCGGCCGCCGACAAACCGCGTCGTATCGCCCGACCGCGCTATTACTTCTTTTGCTCGGCTCCCTAAGGTCGTAGCGTGATGTTAAATGACCATCCTCAAAAACATTTTTTTCAAATCCGACTTTTAGTTCAAAAACTAAAAACAAACAAACATAACTTTCGGTTTATTGTTAGTTAAGATTATATGTTTATTATTTTGCAGATACCTTTAGAAGTAGGAATAGTTCAGCAACATCAGTTTGTGTCCTCCCTCCAACGGTCCTCAGTCGTCGTCCGACTGTTGGGAGAGACGGTCGCCCGCGTCTATTGCAAAGGTGCTCCTGAGATGATTAGAAAACTCTGCTTGCCTTACACTGGTAAGTTTTATAACACCCAACGTTTAATCAAAAAAATGTCCTATCAACAGTTAAACAAAATAATAATAAACTAACAAAACAGATATTTAACATACACCAAGTATCTAATTTTGTGTTGCGTGGGGTCAAATAGGTCCCCGTCTCAGCATTATGCTGCACCAAAACCTAATAGGTTAGGTGTTGCGCTGGTTTTCAGAAGGGCCTTCAATATGCCACGAAGATCGGTGAACAACCGGGTGCAAAATAATAACCTAAACAACTTTATAATACATACTATACACCCTACTACTATTATAAATGCGAAAGTTTGTGAGGATGCATGTTTGTTACTCATTAACTCATAAACTACCGAACGGATTTTGATGAAACTATACAGTAATATAGCTTACTAGCCTCTGCCCACGGTTTCGCCCGCGTTATCGGATAAAAAGTAGCCTATGTGTTATTCTGATGCTATGTTACTGTACAGTTTCATCAAAATTCGTTAGGTAGTTTTTGCGTAAAAAAGTAACGTACTTTCTCATTTATAATAGTAGTAAGACGTACCACGTACCACGCGGGCGAAGCCGTGGGCAGAAGCTAGTATAATATAAATGTATAGTACACTACCCGTTACGATGAGTAGAATTGAATAAGGCTCGTTTTGAACAGTTCCAGATAACTTGGACGAGGTGCTGTACTCGTACGCGGAGAAAGGGTACAGGGTGATCGCTCTCGCATCACGAATGATGGAGATCACACTCAAGCAGACGCAAACAATGACGCGAGATGAGGTAACATACTTTTATGTTTCAATTCATTTACTTCGTCAATTTACGTTCGATGAAAGACGGGGTACAACATTGGATTTTTCATCTCGAAAATGTTATGTGCTTTACACGAGGATATCGTGAGGGAACGGCTCGAGCCAGAAGTTATAAAGCATGCGCCATCGGCTATTGTGTAATAAATACACAATAGCCGATATTGTGTAGACTGAACACTCTGGGCTCGAGGAACAGAGTTGTGCTAAGATGGGTACCGGGACACGCTGGGATCGTAGGTAACGAGTGTGCTGACGAACTTGCGCGTGCCCCTGCACGCGCAACGGAACACAAATGGGACCAGAGCCATTTTGTGGTATACCAAAAAGCTTAGCCCAAAGAACCCTTCTGAACTCATGCTTTGAAGAGTCGACCAATCTTTGGAGAAACTCTCCAGGCATGAACCATTCTAAAGCACTGATCAAAGCCTTTGACAAACGGTATACCAACCAAATCTTAGCGCTAAACAGAAACAACCTTCGCACTATGGTAAGAGCCTTGACTGGACACTGTCGCCTCAACAAGCACATGTTCAAACTAAGGCTGAGTGACACGCAAACCTGCAGACTCTGTAATGAGGCAGACGAATCGCCCCTTCATCTGTTAGGAGAGTGTGGACCACTGATACATAAGCGTAGCCTTCATCTGGGAAAACACATTCTTAGCCCAGATGAACTAAAACTCATAACACCCAAAAAGATCCTGCAGTTTCTAACAGCGGCAGGGCTGAGAGGTGAATTATGAACGCCCCAGTGGGGAAAATAAACAAGTGGCGATCACAATAGGCCTAACGGCCGCAGTGATACCAAAGCCACTAAAAACCAATAAAAAAAAAAAAAAAAAAAATTGTGTAATAATTCGATTCGCTTGTTCGCGTGATCCTGTCACGTGGGACGCTAACTTCTATGCTAGACGTGGACTTGTGCCAAATATAATGTTTGCATTTGCAACGGATTATCCCGTACTTGGTACCCGCACGGATTTGCGTGCTGAGATAATACAGTTCTTAGCGTATTTTTAGTCAACAAACATATATTTTTTATTAGATTTGACGACCTCTGTGGTGCAGTGGGCGAAAGCCCGACTGAGACGCAGAAGGTTGCGGGTTCGATTCCCGCCGCGGAAATGTTTGTATAATCTGCAAATATTTGTCTCGGGTCTGGTCCCATAATACAAGCTCTGCTTAGTTTGGGGCTAGATGATGCTGTGTGCAAAATGTCCAGCATTATTTATTTATTTGTATTAGATAACTCATTATTGTACAGGTGGAATGTGAACTGGAGTTCCTTGGTCTGGTGATTATGGATAATCGTCTGAAAGCCGCCACAACTGGCATTATTCGGGAGCTGAAGGAAGCTAATATTCACGTCGTTATGATAACTGGTGAGTGATCAGTTCTGTTCTTAATACATGCAGATAGAAAGATAGATAAAATCTTTATGAGAGTCTGAAAAGAAGCGCTGCTCCCCTACTTTGTTCGGGAGTGGCATTACGCTGAGACTGGGCCTGTTTGGGCGCACACTCGCAGCGAAACACAGATAGACTTGTCCGTAGGATCTAGGTACTTACCTCTGATTGTCTTGCCCATACCCAGTATGTCTTTGTCTACTATATGTCTACGTCTATGTCACTATCTTCTGATTATTTTATATTTTTATCTTCTTTAATTATGTTTTTAACCTAGAATGGGCGGTCTTATCGCTAATAGCGATCTCTTTCCGACAGTATGATGTTCATAACCGTAAGTAATAGGTTCCGAAGTTAAAATTAATTCAGTCTAGATCCGACATACCTTTGTTTTAATCAAAATTTGATTTCAGGTGACAATATCCACACAGCTGTTAGTGTGGCCAAGGAATGCGGTATCCTGACAAGTGGCGAGCGGATCGTGCACATGCAAGTCGACATGGAATCCAATAACATCTCTCCTGTCATCTTCTGCGAGAGTACTCTCCATGGGGTATGCTTTATATTATATACACAAATAAACGCTTACAAAAAGGCAGGCGCAGTGGGTGAAGGCTCGCCTGAGACGCAGAAGGTTGCGGGTTCAATTCCCGCCGCGTAAAGATATATCAGTCATGTAGTTCCCATAACACAAGCTCTGCTTAGTTTGGGGCTAGATGATGCTGTGTGAAAAATTTCCAGCATTATTTATTATTTGTTTTTCTATAAATGCCATGTACGAGCTTGGCCCTAAAAAGAGTTTTCCAGCAAACTTGGCAGAAGCTTGTATAAGACGCAGAAGGTTGCGGGTTCGTTTCCCGCCGCGGGACTATTTTTTTGTATGACTTGTAAATATTTGTCTTGGTCTGGGTGTTTTCTATTTATATCATGAGTACATAAGTATTTATAAAATATATAAATAGTATATCAGTCATGTATAATACAAGCTCTGTTTACTTTGGGGCTAGATGATGATGTGTGGAAAATGTCCAGCATTATTATTATTTTAGGTGAGCGTAGGTCGTCGGACTACGCTACCTCGTGAGTGGACGCGGGAGGACAGCGGGCGCGGGTCGTGGCGCTCCGCCCCCGGGGACCCGGAGGCGTCGCCCGCGGAGCCCCGGTACAAGATCGTCATGACAGGAGACACGTGGCGGGTAAGTACACCTGGAGAAGTCCACTGCTGGACATAGGGCTCCGCTGAAGTGCCACGACAAACGATCTTGGCCTATCTCCATTCACCAACTATATGGGATGGTCAGGAGAAAGACACACGGGAAAACGAAATCCCGATTTAATTGAATGTTTATTCCTGTTGTAAGGTATTGGTGTCGATTTTCTAGTACAGCAACTACACTTAATTTAAACTGTATTTTTTTTTTTTTCAATGTCGTGCCGAATTAATGTATTTAATTTCATTTTCAATTTTGTCCGTTCAAAAGTGCTACGACAAAAGGCTACATCCATCCACCAATTCTAGATACGTTCACGTCATGATTGCCGTTTATTCAAATTTATTTATTTTTGTTTAAGCGGAATCGGGGCCCTTCGCGTTTTCAAAATTATTTCAGGGCGACTGGTCAAGGCAACGCCTTACAAAAGAGCTGGCTCTTATCTGGGTCAACGCATTAGCATTGCCATTCAGGGTGCCAATGCGGCCAGTATATTGGGAACGCTTCCGCCTGGTAGTGACCGGATCACTACCAGGCGGAAGCGTTCCCAAGCATCAGCGTTCCCAAGTATCAGTTGAGCTATCTATAGATCGTTCACAACGGTCTTTAGATAGCTAGCTGTTTCATCTGTATTTTTTGTATATACCTACTTGTACATAGTTGTATGAATAATGTGCTTTGTTTAATGTTTGTAGGTATTACGAGATCACTATCCCGATGTGCTGTCGCGCGTTGTGGAGAAGGGTGCCGTGTTCGCTAGAATGTCCTCTGATCAGAAACAACAGCTGATTGTGGAATATCAGGCTTTGGGATATTATGTTGGTAAGTATCGCTATATCTAGTACTATAGTACTAAATGTACATATTTGTTAATTTTAGTTTTGTTAAGTTGTACCTATTTTGCTTATGGTGTACATTAAGTTATTTTCATTCATTCATTTTAAGGCTTTGTTTTTTGTCATTTTCTAGTAAGTTATAAATACTCAATGTAGTATCTATTCTATTCTAATATCTCTTGGTCACCCTAATTTAGTTCAATTACTAGGTTTAATACCCCTTCCTATCCTTAATATGACAAAAATATCAACCTCGGCGGAGATTGAACTTAAAACCAAATAAATTACCATAGTTTAATTGGTTGTTAATTTCTGATAGGCAATCTTCGTAACGGCTGAACCGATGAGGATACAATTTGTACTTACGACCTGGAATAACACAGAGGCTACTTTTTTTCAATACACGACTGAAATGTGCGCAGAACTTCAGTGTTAATTCGGAGATTTTGATTAAAATATTGTTTCTTTCAGCAATGTGCGGCGATGGAGCCAACGACTGTGGCGCCCTCCGCGCCGCCCACACCGGCATATCACTCTCGGAGCTCGAGAGTAGCGTGGCTGCACCCTTCACGTCCCAACACCCCGACATCGTCTGCGTTTCGCGAGTACTACGAGAAGGCAGAGCGGCTTTAAGCACAAGTTTCGGTGTCTTCAAATTCATGATAGCTTACTCGTTGACTGAATTCTTGTCCGTTGCATTTTTGTACTACTTTGACTCCAACTTGACTGACTTCCAATTCTTATACATAGATGTCGCTTTGATTGTGAATTTCGCGTTCTTTTTTGGCATGACCGAAGCATACACGGGCAAGTTGTGTAAGATACCGCCGTTAACGTCTTTACTAGGTTTAATACCACTTCTATCCTTAATAGGACAATTAGTTTTGATAGGTTTAGGGCAGTATTTAAGTTACTACACGCTAACGTTATTCCCCTGGTATGTAAGACATACGTATGAAGGCGAGGAAGCCAACGAATGCTGGGAGAATTACTCAATTTACGCCGTCTCGATGTTTCAATACATTATTCTAGCTATAGTATTCAGCCACGGCTCTCCTTATAGAAAATCTGTGTTCACAAATAAACAACTAATGGCCAGTGTGATTTTAATGACAGGTATCTCTGTGTACATAGCTGTGAGCCCCGCAGAATGGCTAGCAAACTTCCTGCAACTTAGAATGCCCAAGGATGCTTTGTTAAGCTACGTTATCATAGCCATAGCATCAATGCACTTGTTACTAGCATTGTTCTTTGAAAGGGTTATCATTGAGTATTTAATGGAGATAAAACAGTTTATACCAACGTTCTTAAAGGAGAAACGAGTGAGGAAAACACCACATTTGATGATTAAAAGAGAATTGTCAGATGTGGACTATTTGGACGGTGGAAGTTCGGTTTCGTTTGACAAGGAAGGCGTTTCTGATTCGAGCTCGGGCAAGGTTGGATGAGAGTGGCTTAATTTTAATACCTCGCGTATTAAAAACGTTTTTAGTAAGAAGGATATTTAGCAGCTATCATCGAATAACATTTCAAATGCACAAATATTTTAAAGAGAAGAGAGAAAAATATGACGAACGCATGATTTATTTATATCTCTCTCTCGCATGTGTAAGAGGGATAGAAAATGATTGCACAGAGTAATTAACAGTTAGTACTGGACTATGATTGAATGTCTTTTCATTAAAAGGTTTATAAAGATAAGTAATTTGTATGCATTTCAAAGTAGTATTATTATGACGTCTTATGAAAATGTTTAACATTTACTTATGCATTTCTGTGGTATTCTGCAGTATTTTTCAATGTATTTCTTAAGCATATTTTGACTATGCTAATTCCTTCTGTTATGTCTGTACTATTATGCTAGTATTAGGTCACAATTTTTATATTTATTTGTATAATTTAATTAACTAGTTTTTGATTAAGATAAATTATGACTTAGGGTCTCTTGAGTAAGCTAAAGTTTAAGTTTAGCTCGATACTAAATTATAATGACCATGATTGGCGCAATAGGGCCTTTATTACTTATTTTTTAATAATAACTTAAGCTAGACCACATCTTGAATTTGGCGACCTCAGTGGCTCGGTGGGCGAATCTAGCGGCTGAGACGCTAGAGGTGCGGATTTGATTCCCTCTTCGGGACAAATGTCCCGAAGAGATAAAATGTTACATGTTCTGCATATATAATCTGTTCCGGGTCTGGGTGTTGTTGTACCACGGTACTCATAGATCCTGATACCCGTCCTAAAGTACGTTAGGTTTAAAAAAGAATACAATGTTTAAATAACAAAGTCATATTTATCTTTATTAAAAGTATAATTATGTTTTTAAGTTTTTTTTTTATATTATAAGCACAATGTGATATTAAGTCGATACACACGATTGGGTGCCTTAATAGTTTTAAGATGAATTAATTGCTATGTTAATATAGTTACTTATGTAGATGAAAACTACACCGGCTCGCGTTCTAAGAGTTCTGTACACCATACAGGGTGTCGCAGAATATGTGTATAATCCCGAAAGGATTAATCTACACATAATAGATAACAACTTTTATTATTATGAAATTTAATAATTTTTCTCAGGAATACTTGTTTAAATTACTACACTATTTTTTGTTATTGAACAAGTTAGTTGAATTTTTTTGATGTTTTTGTTTTGGATTTTGACTTGCTGATTTTTTTTATTGCCATTAATAGTAATGGCAATAAAAAATGTTACATAGGTAAAAACTTTTATTATATTAAAATTTTGTATATTGTTTAGTTTCATGGGCAGATTACTAGCTGCCCTTTACACTTATTATTTGTTGTTGAATAATGCAAATAATGCAACTAATGAAATAATGCAACTAACCTGTAGTTGCATTATATCGGCGTTTTTATTTGAGATTTTGTATTTTTTTTTGTTGTTTGCCATGATAGAAGCTATAGGAACACGTGTTCTGTGTTAATTTAATCAGGTTATATTACGGTTAAAGATACAGCCTTATGACAGAAAGCCGAACGAAGGAAGTATGTCGTCTTTGTACTATTGTTTATTATCTTACAATATTATGTATGGTCCCGTTACCCTTTGGGTACGGAACTATTGAAATAAGCAGTATACTGTACTAATAGAAAATAATAACATTATTATTTGGAACAGCATAACCCTAATTTATTTTAAAACGGAATGCTACTGCCACTTTTAAGAAGCATTTTCTCCCATCTCAAATGGTACATTCCAATTCTTGATGCTGAGATAACATATCCAGTTCAGTAACTGTGTCATTTCTTGGTCACACATTATGTGCTATCCATGTAGTAATATGATGTAAATTATGACTTTGTGTATATCATTTATAGAATCTGTTTCACGAAATAAGTCCCGCAGATACTGTGCTTTAAACCTCATTTTCCACCATCTGATAATATACATTTATTCATACAACTATTTATTCTTATAATTAGTTCTTCGTTAAACAGACTACTGACTTGTATTTCTTACATATGATAATTAAATTTCGATTATGAAACTTGCTACTTGCGTGTTTTCTATGAATAATAAGTAAGTATTTACAAAAAATAGTATATCAGTCATGTAGTTCCCATAACACTAGCTCTGCTTAGTTTAGAGCTAGATGATGCTGGTGTGTGAAAATGTCCAGCAACATTATAATTATTATTAAGTAGCCGAATAAACTAAACCGGTTTTTTATTGAAAAAAAAAAACTATTTATGATTTATTATTCATGATAATTCCTACAGTGATGTGATGAATTTGTTTTTTTGGACTGAGAGTGGAATTAAACAGGTACCAAATACCTAAATTATAAATGTTTTTTTACTTGCCTGACTACCTTTAAAAATCCACCGCTAGTTAGCCATTATACCCGGGCAATTTATGTTGCGGTTTACCAACTGCTAGTAGGTATATTGATGATGGGCTTAAGGCCCTCGCAAAATGGCGCGAACATTGACAACCACTTGACAAAAGCTAAAGAATCGCTATGAACAAGATGTCAAAATGCCAATCAATATATTGGTTTTTGCAGTGCAGTCACGAACATTGAGAAATCTGTGGTGATGTTAGCGCGAAGGATGTTCAATCACGTCGACAACAGCCACCACACACATCTCAACGGAATTGCCGCTGAAAGGCCAACCTTAATTCGGCTGGCCCCAGGGCAAAACCAACAAACTTGGGAGTAGCGGCTCCCGAAGTCGAAGCCAGAAAAAAGAACTTAGGCTCGCTTCTTAGAAGACTGATGATGATGATGATGGTATCACAGCTTGGTTTATTTTCGTAGTACCTATCTACTAAGGAGACGTGTTAGCAGAATATATAATCTGGGGAGAGTGCGAAAACTCCGGGTTTGATGTTTTCTGTGTCAGGAAACAGAGGGCATTGCTTAAGGGAGGTGGAGGCCATCGTGGGAAACTATAAGCAGAATACGTCCGACGATTGTCTAGCGCTTCGATATAATGTCAGAACTCAGTCAATTGTGTAACCTAGCTGGAGGAGACATCCAGGACCAACTGGTATTTATGTACGTACAGATCGGATCCAGGATCGGTTGGGGTAACTGTAAGGCCCTCAGTCAATTATGCAAAGGCTTTAGCCAGTCAATTGATCGCGTTCGTAGTCAGCTAGCGAGGCAGGTAGACAACGATTATGGTCGACTCATTATTTTATCCTCATCTATTAATTATTATTGTTGCCTATACAAGTCCGTCTTCACCTTGTCATTTCCTACTTCGATTGAGTATGGATGGCGCGACAACTGCTTTGATTCTTTTTGTTCCGTGTCATTTAAAATGTTGCAGTAGAAAACAAAACACTTTCGTTTAACAACTATTTAAAAATATTAAAAAACTAAGGTTATTAGGTGACTAAATGTCACTAGCGTTACCCAGATATATAAAATTAAGTCCGCGAAATCGTCGAGTAAGATCGTTTATGGTAATAATGTGTGAACTAGACTCCGTAGCTATGAATCGAATCTAACGCATACTGTCGTTGGCACTGAGGTCGTCAGTGGCGCGACGGGCAGGTGCTGCTGCGACGTGCGAGTTCTATTCCCACTGGTCGACAAATGTTTGCATGTTCTGCAGATATTTGTTGTGTGGGTGTTCTACCACGGTAGTTCCTGATGACTGTGATATACCAGAATTCATCAGGTATCAGTTCAGACGTTACAAATATTATTGGTAACATACTTTCGCATTCATTATAATAAATAGGATGTGAATCGCGTCCCCACTGATGGTACATAACGGATTTAGTCGGTTTTATTCCAAAAGTGGGAATCTATCGGTAGACTTGTTATGAGGACCAGGCGAACAGAAGACAGAAATAACTTATATTTTTTATCTTCTCTCACTTGACAAAACAGTAAGGTTACCTACTCATAAAAGAGTTAAATAAAACACGGATTTCGCAATAACTGTTTCATTACTTACTATGAAGCAATAAATAGAATAATGTTAAACTCTATTCATAAATTAACAAAATTATACTTCAACTTTACAAACTTCATTTGGCATCATCACAGTATTTCCGAATTTATAAATAGGTATGTAAATTATACATTTTTAAGATGGTGGCAGACAATGATGCCCCAAACAGGAGGGTTTGATAATTTCACAGCTATTCTTTAACACAGATGGCACTGTTTTGGAAAATTTAGTCAATTTTTTTTCTTTGTGATCTTTTTTGCCTATAAAAAAGGTTGCTGTACTTAGATGGATAAAATTTAACTAGTCTAATTAGGGGGTTAATCAGGTTTAAATTCGACACGCAACGCAACTAGGTCTTAGAGTGCCATCTAGTTAACGTCATTAAACTAATCCGGCCTGCCACCGAAAAAAAAACAACTTTATTCGAATGTAATCAAAGTAAATTTGTACTTTTGTACTTACAGCAAACCATTTCATATACGTTTTACTTATAATTTCTAGTTATTTCATAACTATTTAGCGTCATTTATTTTTACCTACATATCGACCGAAGAAAAATTTACTCATAATAACGTTTATGGACAAAAAATTAATAAATGTAAATTAAGGTACAGATACCTATTGTTTTCATAAATGTCTACATTTATAAAATGCAATAAAATAAATAAAACTTATGGTGTAGAAGGTCATTAATTAAAATTCAGAAGAAAGTGTAGGTACACTATCGATTTTGAATATCGATAAAACTTTTAGGTAGGTAGTTACATAATAAAATAAAAATCTTATACCGAACATTAATTAAATATTTGACATTTATAACATTTAGTAAATAAGTATTTGTTAAAGTAAAACATTAAATTTATATTTTATGATGGGTGCATAGAAGAATATCGAGGTGAACAAGATTATATCAGTTATTCTATCGATAAACTATCCCTAACAACAAAGGTATCCCTTTGTCGATAAAAATAGATAGGATAATATAAACGCTATTTAAGCATTACTTATACAATAATTCCCATAACAATGGTTGAATTGAAAGTGACAAAAAGAGGCGGCATTCTAAGCAATGCTTTCTAGCGTTTATAGAAGTCCTTAGTTTTTGAAGACAGTTTAATGAATGTGGATAGATTTACGGAAGTGGCTTACAGCAGGGGTAAACCCGTTTATCTTTTCAATATCCTACGAATTTATATTCTAAATACAATAACGTCTACGGGACAATGATTCCTTGAATATTTTCAGCCACCATTACGAGAGCACCTAACTTGTACGGTTTATTTTTTATTTATCAAAAAAACAGAAATAGCTTTACTTATTTTCAAGGACGTTTTTCAACTCCACAAACTAGCAATTCAATATTAAATGGAACACTTTTCCTAGATTGTATCATGCTTGAGTATGAATTTATATTGTAGCTAATTCCTAGCTAATGCTTTTTAACTTACATTTACTAATTTAATGATAAGACAATTTAATGTTTGAACTCCAATGATTGTGACAAAATACGCCCTAACATTTGACAAATATCTAAAAAGACCTTTATTTCTAAAGAAAGTTAGTCTCAAATCTTACGAAATGTACACATAATGAACATAAATAATAACTTATAACACCTAAAACATGATAAATATAAAACGTAGATTACTTCGAAGCGGTGCGTTTTTCATCAAGTCATTGATTGCGCCGAAGCTTCGAGAAAAAGCTGTAACACATACAAACACGTAAATAAAATACTATAAAATACAAGCATAGTTCAAATCCTTTCAAATCGTTTTTTCATTTTGAAAAGATCTGAAACATCCAAACGTCTTGCAAATAAAACTAAAATGCAAAAAAACTTACCCGATGTTGATATGTGCAGTGAAATGCGAACATATAAGATGGCATAATGGTGTGTTTTAGTGCTGTGCAATAATTACAAAATGCAATAAAAAAATTACCATCCTACAACACTTTGAAAAAAAAAATATCGATAAGTTTTTTACTGTAGGTACTGGTACAACACTATGTTACGTGTTCTTGGATTGTGAAAATAAACTCAATAATATTGTTCGAGAATGTTCTCATATAATAACAATTTACAGAGAGACCTCACAAGCAACGCAAGCGCTTTAATAACTACGTACATAAATTATCATTGCTTTTGCGTGAATTCTATTTGAATAGATACAGTTGCTTTGTGACATTTTATAGGACACCATACATTTTTACATAATGTAATCTGAATTCGATATTGTGACGGCATATACATAAATTATTAACATAATATTATATCTAAAAATAAAATTGTGGCATGCTTTTGCTTAGCTCAACTGATTTGTTTCTAGGTACAAAGCGTGTAAACATATAAAAGAAAACACAATTAAAATACAATAAATTATAAAACACAAAACACTGATAGCGACATCTAAAAACACTTAAAATTTAATATAAAATGCAAAATTCCAGATTTAAAATAAACAAGTTCAAAATTTTTATACAGAACTATTTAAAAATCAACGAATGTAGGCAAGATTACAGAATACTTTTGTATAGCATGATTTTCATAAATGATCTTAAAACACAATACAATAGACGAACAAAATATATTAAAATGATTTCTTTGAAATCGACTCGTTAGTCAAATGTTAAATAATACAATTGTACTCAAAGGTACGCACACGACGATAATTAATAAATTAAATATAGTTACAATAATCTCTTTCTATATAAATATCGTTTTAAATCCACTGGAAGATTGTGTTTCACGTCAAATTATATTTAATACAGTGCTCGTTCAACACAACGACTATTTCATTATATTATTATTATAAACGCACGTTCTAATTTGCGTCGCGATTTTTTCTTAAAAACAAAAAAGAGATCATCTATCGATAGATAAAATGTGATGAAATAATCGTAATGCCGTCATTGAGGGCTTCCCGACACAGCTGCATTATAAAGGCCGATATTACCGCAATGTATTCTCCCACATTGCAATAATATCGAATATAAAGCACGCAAATAATAGATAGTAGGACTCACTTCCATCTACTTCTATCGCGTAGTTATTATAGCAGCAGCGTTGATACAAAACAGAATGTACTTAAAATAGATATCGCGTTATTATTGACAGTTATAACGCAGCTGAGTGAAGGAGCCTTTAATTCGTAACAATAATAAATATTAAATACTAAATAATATATTACATCGGGTCAGGTTCGTTCGTCCGTTCGCCGCTTATTTCCTATTCTTCTTCTTGAGTTTCGGTATTCTGTAATGCGGTGCGAGTGGAGTTAGATGCAGGCACGAGTCTATTCACAGAGTCGAGCTAATGTAGCGCCCTCTTTTCCACCATATGCAGATAGCAAGTGAGAAAAATGAGAGCTGATAGGAATTATTGGAAGAATTTCACTTTCTATTTTGTCCCCAATGAACCTTATGTTTACCCCATCTTACGATATTCAGAGTAAGGTAACATATTCTAGCTCTTTCGGTGTGCTTACAATTTCTATAGCCACCTTCGTCAAATCATGAGCGGACTGGTTGCTTTTTCACTACAATTTTGGGATTACAATTTATGAAGTAGCTCGACTCAGTGAAGTGTAAAATGGATATTAATATAGACAAGTGTATTTGTGAAAGTTTGTCCATCAGACAAATAATCCTCAAGTTCTACCCTCGAGAATAACCCAATGAAAATGTGATTTATACAGGGTGTTTCAGAACATTTATAATAACCCGAAAAGGGTCATTCTGCCCATGATAGTGATCGAGTTAGGTGTGATAAGACGTTTCCCGAAAACTGAAGACATAGCCTATTACATCTACAAGGCCATATTTGCAAACAAATTCCCTTTATACTGAAGGTTGAAGGCTGTTTTTAAGAGTCTGGATTCTTCAAACAGAAATGTTAATTCAGAAATCGGAACTTGAAAAATGGTAAATTTTTTCTTTTTTTTTCTGGATCTACCGAGGGAGTCCCGTCTAAGTTTTCATCTGAATCGATTGAGAATCTGACGGTCTGAAAGTTACGTATTCGTTATCGAGAAGTCTTATTACACCCTATATAGCCTGTGCTTCCACGTGCTATTATTTACAAATTATGGCATTTCATGATATGTGTATTGAGTGAAGTTATTGTAATTATAAATAATTGGATGTCTTTCTTACCCAGAGCTCTTCTTATGTGGCGTTGATTGCGCCTTCTCTGACTCCAGTAGCTTGCTGCTCGAGTCTTTCATTAATCCTGGAATAATACAATATAGACAGTTTTTTAACGAGCATTTAGTAATATATCACATTATTTATTAGCCACCGTTTCAAGAACGGGGTTGAGATAAAATCGGTACGAAACTGGTATGCCTTAAAATAAAAAATCGAACGCCTGTGCCATCGGTTATCATTTGCCAAATAGTTTGTCATACTTTGCTCTGCCTACCCTCTACTTGGTATTTTCACTGGTGATTATGTTTTTTTGCCGGGATAAGATTTTGTTATCCATCTGCTATAAAGAAGCATCTGTATTTTTATAATATCCTAAACGACCTTAGCCCCTCGGACTCGGAGGTCGATGAAGTTTACAAAAATAATCTTACCTTTCCCTGAGGATCCAAAGACAGAACTGCCCAGATTGTTCAAGCTACTCGTGAACTTGTCCGCTTCATTGCCGACCGCATCCACCATAGCCCGTTCCGTTTCCACCACATCACCCTTCACCTCCTCGGAGAACTCCCCTAACCTCACCCCGGCTTCATTCCAACCCCCCTTAACTTCCTCCAGCTTATTGTCCGCTAAAACTTGGAACCCTTCGAACGAATCCTTCGCTTCTCCAAAAAGTTCATTGGATTTAGCTTCGGTGTTCGATTGCACGTTTCCGAAAAAGTCCTTTGTTTCGCCGAATAGCTCTTTCGCGTGAGATTCTGTGTTTGATTGAACATTTTTAGCTTCCCCGTAAAGATCTTTCGCGTGAGATTCTGTGCTTGTTTGAACATTGCCAAAGATTTCCTTCGCGGAGTCGTCTAAGCTGTCGAAGGTATTGCCTGCGGAGCTCTGAAAACTGTGCAGGGTATCTTGGGCCGAGCTTCCTAAACTGTGGACGTCGTCTTTCATATCCGCGAACGTATCACGAGTTGAACTTTGCAAATCTTCCCACGTATCTCTGCCTTCGCTGACTTTATCCTTAGCAGAGCTTTCGAGCTTATCGAAAGCGCTCAAGGTTGATTCTTGCGCGTGGTCGAATGCTTCTTTCGACGATCTCTGGATGTTGTAGAACTCGTCATTGCTAGCTCTTTGCAGATCATCGATTTTGTTTGATACGTTAGTCTGAAGTTCGGCTTTTTTGTCTGCAGCAGCATTCAGAGTGTCCTCGGCTTTCTTTTTGATTTCATCTGTAGTCAATTCAGCTTCTTGCCTTATTCTATCCATTTCACTTTGGGCTGCGTTTTGTGCTTTTTCTTTTTTCTCAGTAAAAGCTTGTCCGATTTCGTCCTTCTTGTTTAAAATGGTAGTTGTTGTGTCGTAGAAGGCATGTGCCGCTTCATTTGCTTTGTTTTCTACAGCACCTTTGAGTTCGCTAGCTTTGTTTTCAAATGCATTTGATACCTCTGAAGCTTTGTTAGCGACAGCGTCTTTAGCATCGCACGTCGTGTCGTGGATAGCTTCTTTAAATTCTACAGTTTTATGTTGAATGGCACCTGAGACTTCACTGGCTTTGTTTTGAACCACGTCTTTCACTTCACTGGCTGCATCTTTGAGCTCATTGGCTTTAATACTGGCAGCGTCATGAATTTCACTGGTTTTGTTACTAACAGTGTCATTGAGTTCTGATACTGTGTCCCGAATAGTGTCCTCGGCAAAAGTAACAGTTGATTTGATTTCTTCTTTCTTATTGTGAATGGCATCTTTCACTTCATTACTCTTACCACTTACAGCATTTTTAATTTCATTGGTTTTATCAGATACAGCGTTGCTTATTTCTTCGGTTTTGTTTTCAACGGCTTTCTTTGCTTCTTCCACTTCATCATGGGCAGACTTCTCAATTTCGTTCTTTGTATCGTTCATAGCTTGATTTACTTCATTCGTTTTGTTTTGCACATTTTGCACCACATTGTTAGCACCCTCCTTCAATTCCTCCTGCTTTTTAGCAATGTCATTTTGAAGGGCATCCTTTTTGGCGGATGCTTGGTCAAGTAAGTCATTAGCTGATTCTTTGGATTCAGCGATTTTGTCTTTAACCTCACTTTCAATCTTTTCTTTCTCACCAAATATTCCACTGACTAGTCCTGTGAAGAAGCTTTTTCCTTCTTTAGCCTTCTTCTTAGCTTCTTTTTTCGCCTTTTTGGCCGCTGCTTTCGAGTCTTCCTTTGTACTATCAAATGAGTCTCCTAAATCCTTGAGTTTCTCACTGGTTGCATCTTTAACTTTACCAGCAGTCTTTTCTGCGTCAGATTTTAACTCCTGTGCTTTTTGATTGACATTATTTTGTGCGTTGTGTACAGAGTCTGCTACGGCATTAGCACCATCTTGAGCTTTGTTTTTAAGATTATTCGTTGTACTTTCAATAGAACTTTCTATCTTACCGATTTGTTCATTACCTCTGTATTTCAACTCTTCAGCTTTTTCCCTAGCTAGAAAATCTAGCTCTTCAATCTTATTTCCGATGCCATCGTATATATCCCCTACTTTTTCATCAATTAAATCAGCATTCACTTTTTTCGCGTCTTCGAAACCAGTAACTACATTCGTTTGGATTTCTGACGCTTTTGCGTTAACATTATCGTGTACTTTGCTAGCCGACTCGGAGAATTCATTTAATGTGTCATTCGTGAAATCGTTTAATTCGTTGAATTTGTCTTGGGCACCAGATTTTGCATCATTAGCCTTGTTCTTAATATCACCTTTGATAGCATCAGCTTTGACAATAATATCTTCAGTGACTGCGCAAGTCTTTTGCGCTAAATTATCTTTTTCCTTCTCTAGTTTATCCAAGTCTTCCGTCAAATCTCTAGTAACTCCATCTGAGATTTCTGCCAGCTTTTCTTGGGCCGAGAATTTCTCTTGCTCTATTCTATCTAATAGAGTTGAGGTTTCATCGTGCCTGTGTTTCTGGCCTTTGGCAAATCTGCCTTCACAACAGCCTGTATAAAACTGGAATGGGTCTGACTTTTTGACTACTCCGGGCGTTTCTACTGGTTGCATCATAGCATACTGATCGTATAAATCATCTTTATCATGATCATGGGGCAAATCTTCGTCTACAATCAGCTTGGTTTTGTAAACGTGGCTTTCTAAATCTTCATCTTCTCTACGAGGTTTGGTATTCAAATCTTTGAACATGTCTTCAACTTTGTCTAGCAAATCTTCATTTATGATTCGGGGTGCCGGTTTGGGAGGGCTCTTTTCTTTCGACTCGCGGGGTTTAGGTTCGGGTTTGGGGGTGGATTCTTTCGGTTTAGGGGAGGATTCTTTAGATTTTGGAGAAGATTCCTTTGATTTAGGTGATTTTGGTTGTTTAGGTGACGATTCCTTAGAATCGTCGTCTTTCTCTTCGCTGTGTCCAAAAACGTTCTTGACCTTATCAGTGAAACCGCTTAGGAAGCCACCTTCCTTCTTTTTGCCCTTTTCAAGAGTATTCATGGGGGTCTTGTCTTCATCAGAGTCGAATGTTGCTTTGGTCTTGTTAGAGTCAACATGGACTGTATTTCCATTCACTGCAAGAAGAAAATTATAAGATTTCTTTGCACATTTTTTAGGATCTATTTCACTAGAAACAAATATTACTTAAAAAGTTTCACCCGCTGATTTATGAGTGCTCGATGAAAAATATAGGTATGCAGAAAAACGAATATCAAGGCCAATAAATTGATGAAAAAAATACCATTTAGAATCGTTGTCTCACGAACTAAGTGATTTTACGATTAAATTTACATAATTTATTAATTGTTTTTTAAATAGAACCACAGCTTCGCCCGTGGATACCCGTGGATACCCGGTACCCGGAAAAAAGTAGCCTATGTATTATTCATATATAAAAGCTATAACTGTAAAGTTTCATTAAAATCCGTTCAGTTTTTGCGTCAAAGATTAACAAACATAATTCCATCTTCACAAACTTTCACGTTTATAATAGTATATAGATATTTACCTTGCGGCGTAGTATCGTGGATATCAGTAATGGATATATCAGTGATGTCGTGAATGCCTGTGATGTTGGCAAGCTCGGCGTCTTTGGCAGGGTATTTCACGTTACCGTTCGTTATTATCTTATCCTGTGAAAGACATTCACTTTATTTCAGGCAACACAATAAAGTGCACGTACAAAAATTGATTTTATCTAGCATGTAGTGACTACGACGTGGGTGCGGTTGGGTTCGGTATCCGATTCCCTTAGCTGTATAGAATATGCTAAATCCTATATAACACTCACATGGTGTCCGTTCGTCTGTTTCTCTGCGATGTAAGGCAGAGAGCCAGGTCCCAGGCTGTGGTTGTGTTCGCCCCAGTGGAAGCTCAGCTCATCCTTCAACGCGTCAAAGCCTATCACAAAAAAAAATAGGTTTCTTAAACTTCAATGAAACTGGAACCGGTTACTGATCAAACTTGGCACTGCCAGTGCTGATATGCTATTGATAATGATAATGATGATGATGATGAGTCAAAATAGGGTTGAAATTGTCTATCCACGGGATAGTATCTCAAAGTAACGAGAACGCGACCTTTGGAGTGTAGATGCAACGCGACCTAACGTAAGCATACTTATTATAGATAGAAAACACCCAGACCCGAGACAAATATTTGCAGATGCAAACATTTGTCCCGCAACGGGAATCTAACCCACAACCTTCTGCGTCTCAGGCGGGCCTTTCCCCACTGCGCCACAGCGGTCAAATGAGCAAATATCGAATAAAGTCTTAATAAGCCTTCCGAGCCGAATAAGCCTTCGTTTGTATACTAACCAGATTGATCCAAGTTTAAGTAGTCGACTTGACTCTTGCCGGCGCGCGGTGCGATCCGCTCAGGCAGCTCCACGTCGAGCACGCAGGTTGGTGTTTGAGATTGCTCACCCTTGGCCACCTGATATAACAAATAATATAATAATGTGTATTTTCTATGTATGAAATGTAAGTATGTAAGTAGTATATCAGTCATGTAGTTCTCATAGTACAAGCTATGCTAAGTTTGGGGCTAGATGACGTTGTGTCAAAAAATGATTTTTTTTTAAACATTAAATAAAAAAATATAAAAAAAAACTACCGAACAGTACTTGCCAAAGAATTATGGGATAATAAATGATAAAAATAATAATAATGTTATATATTTTTGCACACAGCATCATCTAGCCCCAAACTAAGCAGAGCTTATATTATTGAACTACATGACTGATATACTACTTACATACTTTTTTTGTAAATATATACATATTGAAAACACCCAGACCCGAGACAAATATTTGCAGATCATACAAACATAGGTTCCACGGCCATTTTAAATTCGCCATTGGGATATTATAAAGTGCTTGGTTAATTTGAGAGAACTCATCATAAAAGTAAGTTAACTGAATAGGTTAGCGTGGTATGAATTCGTCATTAACTTTATGGGAAAGGGAAGGAAACTGACCTCGCTTAAATTGTTGGTGTAGAATTTTAAAGTTCTGCTTTAATGCATCCCTAATTTCAGGGACATTGGACATATGGTTGAATCTGTGTATTTGTCACGTAAAAAACTAAATATATAAATTTGCGTTGCGTCACTTACTGACTGTACAAAACATGAATTGTGTCAACAAGATCTGAGTCATTTTCATCTCCTCTTTATAATTATCCCTTAACTGTAGTTGTGGGTCCAATGGACCCAGGTTCAATCTTCGAACTCGTGTAAAAATCACAGCGCGTGCCCGAGCGCCTCCCGCGCCTAGGTACCTTCCGACAGTAGGCCGAAGCGCGCGTAAGTGGACGGACGCGTTTCGCTCGCTATTCCTAAGGTGAGTATTGGTGTGCGAGTGGGTCCATGGGACCCACGACTATAGATGCGTAACTTTTTTCATTGATGTTATATATTCCTTTTACCGTTTTTTTCAGGTTTTTGAGATGGCAAACCGAAGGAATGTTTCCTCAAACAGAGATGACATATTAGAGCAGTGGTTGAACGCTGAAGTAGACAGCGATGAAGATGAAAATGGCAGAAATTCACCTTTTCGAAACAATGTTCCTACTCGTACCACCAATTCAGAAAATGAGTTTTCTGACGATCAAGAAGAGTTTGTGATAACGAGTGACCATGACTCAAACTCTGAAATGTCTGAAGGCGAAGATACCAGTCCAGATGAAGAAGCGGGTGAACAGACTAGTTCCACTGGATATTTTTATGGAAAAAATAGATACAAATGGGCCAAAACCCCACCTGCAAGAAACTTGGCTCATCATTTGGTGATGTCAAAATTTTTATAGAAGAAGTATATTTGTTTTTGTTTTAGTTATCTTAAAAATTGTTATCTTATGTGTACGAAAAGAGTTGATTTTAATTTTTTTATCGTGTGTTTCCATTTAATGTGATTTTTTTTCGTAAGCATGTTTTTAGGTTAAGTAAATAACGACTGATTATAAGAAGTGCCATTAAAGATAAGAATAAAAGTTCCTATAGTTGATTTTTTGTAAAACTATGATTGTTAAATATATAAATGAATAATAAAAGAGTGTAAAAATATAATTGGTTTTTGTTTTTTACACAAAAAGTACAATCTAAAATAGGTGGGTCCCATGGACCCACGACTATAGATAAGTGACTATTTTTGACCACTACAGTTAAGGGTTATATATGTTTCCTTTTCGTTCAATTATAGCTAATTCCGAATTAGCTTATATCATTCATAGGACTTATCCTATAAAAGATCTGAGATTTTAATGGTATTTTACTTTCGATGTCACCATACACATCAAAAGAAAAATACCCTCATGAAGAAATTCCCGATACTCTACTTAGTAACGTTTTACGAGTTTTAAATATTTATTTACCTGCTATTTTTTTATAACAAACATAACCTACACAATCAAGAAGTTAAAGTGGAAATGGGCTGGTAATCTTATACATACTTTGGTACAAGAAAAGAGAATTGGACCAAAGATTTTCGAAATCGGTTGAAAACTAGTGTTAAAATTGGTAATATTGAAATATCATTATTTACCTTAGGTTCGTTCATGAAGTAGATCCTTCCAGAGGGGCTTTCTTCGTGATGTTTCACTCGCACTGTGAACTCCACTCGATTGTCTTTGAAAGACTGAAAACAAAACAATATTTTACATAAGAGAGAAAGTAAATAATTGTATTAATTTGACACGCACAATTACACAGAAAGGATACCTAGTCAATTTTATTACAACACTAGGCAGATTAATTTAAATAATTGATTCCATAGTTGTTTGTTGAAGAGTAATTTCTGTAGTTAATGGTTTTCCTTGTAAGATTTATTTATTTATAAGTTATATGCGTTTATTTGAGGAAAATGTGCAAATTCGACGAAATTTCTCTTAAAATATTATTTGATTTAGCACCATTTTTATTCAATTTATATCATCTGCAGACTTACGTCATCCATATTGATTCTCAATTTACTAAAAATACTATATTTCAACAAGAGAAAGACAAGTCTTCGCTTGCAAGTTGCATTGAAAACTGAATTGATCGATCTTGCATGACTGAATACAGAGTCAGAATTAGCTGTTACCTCATATAAGTAGTCACTATCCTCAAATAGGAAATTACGTACCTTGTAATTATTTATTAGTATATTCTTATTATTGACATGTCTGAACGTCAACATTGGCTACCTTCCAGACTTTACTCGCCAAATTACTTTGCGGCCTCAACGGAAAAATAATTGCGTTGTATCTGAATTTTTAGATTTTTACAACTGACATAAGTTAACCAATCTTTTTTGACTATGTTTTAACCATAACATGTGGCCATTTGACTATGCTACTATGAATACTAACATAGAAAAAAAAAACAAATGACTCCTGAATGAGTCATAATGAAATGACGAATGAGCCCAACTATGATCCTTAGATATCTGGATGGATCTTGAGGTCTAAATAACAAAGACCAAAGGACAAATACCTGACACTTAGTTTTCCTTTCACGCTAACGCAAATTTGTCAAGGTAAAACTTGATAGTAGTCACGTGACATTTCCACAGCTAATGTCATTCCTATACACTTCAATATTTCCGCAGAAGTGGTATTTGTTGATGATTGATTACATTACAAGAGCGTGTTTTTTTAGACTTGAATATAGTTTGACTTTGACCATTGACTTTGAATATAGTTAATAACTTTCCGATTAAAATTTAGGTATTTTTACGATAAATAGCCGCAAAACATATAAAACAGAATTTGTCTCGTAGTTTTATAATCGATTAAATGATATGTACTGACCTCGAATGTGAACATTGGCTGGCTGCCAGATTTGGTGACCGGCACCAGGTTCCCGCTGAACTCCAGGTAGACATCCTTCCCGTCCAAGAACCGCACTGAGGTCGAATGCGCCACTTCTGTGTAATGCTCCTGCAAAAACACAATTTTATTAACAAAACACGTTTATTAACAGAAAAAAATACCTCGTAAATTTATAGTTTATTGTGGGATCAAAAAAAAGATGGCAGCACTGCGACAGAATGTTTTCGATTTGAAGCACACAACAATATATATACAAAGCTCTATATATTCGTAAATATATTATAAAAAATAACGCTGGACATTTTCCCACAATAACATCAAGCCCCAACGTAAGCAGAGATTGTGTTAGATGCGAACGACATGACTGATATACTACTTATATATATTATACCTACATAGAAAACACCCAGACCCGATACAAATATTTACAGATCATACAAACAATAGTCCCACGGCGGAATCGAACCCACAACCTTCTGCGTCTCAGGCGGGCTTTCACCCACTGCGCCACAGAGGTTGTCTTAAGACAGCTTTCATCTTAAGACAGGATTTCTTAATCGATTTCTTAATTATTAGTCGTCAATATAGCTATATTCGATTGTTTTCTTTGCCTACCTGTTGCAGTAATGTTTCGTAGGCGTATCTGTCAGTGATGTACATGACGAGAATTCTGCCTTCGAGAGCGTCCAGTCGCTTCCCGAGCACCACGATGCGCACATCGAACGGCACAAGCAACATGTCCCTGTAACAATATCGTACTACAATCAGATATATTAGAAATACCATTTTATCGGAGATATACATAGAAGTAGAGAATACTTTATTGCACACTGAATAATATTTAGCTAATATAAGTACTAAAAAAAATTACGATGTTATACAATCGCTAATTAGCGATATCTATCAGACAACTTTTGGATTGAATGGACTGTACGAAAGATAACAAAGGTGAGATAGACAGACATTACATATTTTTATTTGTTACAACACTTCACTATTTTGAGATTTCAGATTAATTTATTTGCTTGAACATAATGTAATATAATGGGTCTTATGAAAAATAATAAATAAATTACAATTATGTTCTACCATATAAATTAGCCTACAAATATCAAAATATAAAAGAAATGTCAAAGAAAATGCATTATTTTGTTAATTTATACTGAGCATTGGAAAAAAACGGCAACCACCTCACCAATACTTTTTGGCTCTATTTATAAGTTTTTTTTTATAAATGAATACTTAGTATAAAAAAATATTATTTACTTGTATAACTCTGTTGCCAATTTGGTAGCATCGCTGACATTCTGACAGTTCATCAACCAGAATCTGAAACGAAAATGATGTCAAATATAATAAATAATAAAATTTACACCCTATATGTAATGGTTTTCGTTCGCAATTCCTTCATTTTATGTTCATCAATTCCATCGCCTTAGGGTTGATAAGTAGACGAAGTACCCTGAATTCCATAAAAGTATTTTTTTTTACATAATCATATAATGCAGCGGGGCCCTTTGTGACGTATGGCGATAAAAGCTTTCTTGAAGTCAAACAGAACATAACTTTTGAAGAAAAATGGTAACAGAAACGAATACGAATAAACAAAAACGTCCTTCTATTACCAAAAATCTTAGTTACCTCGCTTCGCGGGTAACATTATGTTTTAATATTAAGTATAGAAGTTGTAAAGCCAAGCAGTGATGCTCGCATTGCTGTGTTCCGGTTAATTTCACCAGCACCCATAGTGCTGGTGAAATTACAGACAATTTTTTCCCCAATTTTGTTTGAAGTTTGTGAGGATGGATAATTGTTATTCTTTCACGCAAAAACTTATGAACGGATTTTGATGAAACTTTACAGTAATATAGCTTATACATCAGAATAACGCATAGGCTACTTTTTATCCAGTTACCACGCCGGCGAAGCCGTGGGTAAACGCTAGTAATATATAAAAAAAGTATTATTCTATATCCTATCAAATACCTACTGTATGCTGGAATCTTACCTGGCTGAAACAGTGGTGGTGAAAGATGCGCAATCATCGGTGATGGTGAGTGGTGTGGATCCGGTGACGTCTTCCCAGACCGCGCGAGCTTGCCCGCCCATTATGGAGCAGAGAAGGCGGAGATTCGAAGTAGATTGCTTATCGTGGGTGCCGCCCTGTAAAAACATTTGATTGTTGTTGATGTAACAAGATTTATGATTTAACACTAGGACAGTTAGCCAAACTTCCGATCCGGATGACGTGCGTTAACCCGGTCGTGCATATGGATGTTTCCTCTCGAAAAATACATGTGCGCACTAACGCTTGCTCAAAACAGTGAAGGCAAACATAGTGAGGAAATCGAGCCAAAATAGAACCAAAAATTCGAAGGCATGTACCATCAGTTATTCTTGATAGAGATAGATACTAAGAGTCGCTCAACCACTGATGCTAGTATTGTGTTAATATCGCACATATTTGTCGCATGACGCTTTAGACATTTTTGTGATTTTTCCAAGGCATTTGATTGCGTAGACCATGACACATTGATCAGGAAACTACACCATTATTGTATTAGGGGCGTTGCTCTAGATTTTCACAAAATCTAGAGGAACTCTAATCTGTCACTTAGATTTTCTAAGTGGCAGAGTACAAAGAGTTGAAAGATTTTCACAGTTAAAATGAATAGCTCTAATTAGAAGATGCTGTACCTGAGTGATCGGTAGCGGCGCTGTGAGCGTGATGGAGCGATGGAACTTCCTGCGGCGCGGTTCGACGGTGATGACGGGAGAGACGGCCGCGTGTCTCGGCAGGATGCGACGGACCAACACGTCGCCGGCGCCGTGCGCTTGCAAGCCTACGCGTATACGCTTCGTCAGTGCCGCCGCGGGGAAGAGCGCTTGCACCTGGGGATACAAAATAGATCATTAATGCATCCTAGATACTATATAGACAGAAATGGTTAACTAATTTTATTCTTACTTTATTTTATTGATTTAGGAAAAACAAACAGTCAAACATTAAATTATTAGTAACAAACTAAAATTAACAATGTTAGGTAAATGTATGACCCACAGCGTCATCCACACATTACTTTATAACAATAATTAACAAGTACGCTTGAATCTACGCATATATACAGGTCCACTGAATATCTCTCTATCTCTCACGATTATACAAAAAAATCGGGAATTTATAAGCTGGTTAGTGATTGTAATGGTGTTAACAATCAGACTGGTCGTAGTTTTCAAACAAATTACAAGAAACATATACACATAGATAGGTAGATAACTTCACCATTAAAAAGAAAATAAATAAATAAAAATACACTTTTTAACATCCAGCTAGGTTTAATACTGCGTTTACATATGCGTCGTTCACGCACGAATTATCTACGAAGATATCTATCATGTAGTTCCAATAACCCAAGCTCTGCTTACTTTGGGGCTAGATGATGCTGTGTGAAAAATGTCTAGCATATGTTGTTATTTTTGTGTCGTGCTAAATAAATGTTCTTTCTTTCTTTCTTTCAATGTTACAGAATAGTGTAGGGGTAAAATAAAGCTTTATTTTATGAATTTGTTTACCTGCGGTATATGAGCGCTGGAGACGGTACCTCCCTCAGGGCCGATGACATGGACCTCCTGTCGCACCCTCGAGATGCAAGCCAGGTAGTGAGGGAAGTCGCAGGTCACGATACGCGCCACCCTCTCGCCAGCTTCGCCCGTCGCGTCGCCGCTGAAGCCGTGCTCATGACGCTCGCGCGATAATGCCTCCTGAAACAAATTACATTTTTACTTATTAATAAATAAATAAAATAATATAATTTAAAAAAGCACACAGGATCATCTAGCCCTATGGGAAATACATGACTGAAATACTACTTTGTAAAAACACCCAGACCCGAAACAAATATTTGCAGATCATACAAAAAATTTTCCCGCGGCGGAACCGAACCTGCAACCTCTGTTGAATGTTGTCTTACTTAACTTAATCTTAAGACAGCTTTCATCTTAAGACATTAAGGATTTCTTAATTTAACGGTTTCTTTATTTTATTTTATCGCTTAACAGACA
The DNA here is from genome assembly GCA_961405105.1 of Perizoma affinitatum. NCBI lineage: Eukaryota > Metazoa > Arthropoda > Insecta > Lepidoptera > Geometridae > Perizoma > Perizoma affinitatum. Next base: position 3,665,018 of record OY560184.1, read on the forward strand.
TATAGATACATAGTCCTGACCCTGACACATGGATGTGCAGAACATGGTGTGTGCAGAACATGCAAACATTAGTCCAGCAGCGGGAATCGAACCCGCAACTTTCGCCACACCACCAAATTTGGAAAATTCTTAAATATAAGTATTAAACGGGTTTTTCTCGCGTTTACCTTTTTAATTTATACCCGTATAAAACTTGTAGTTCTGTTTATTGATCGCGAAAGCTTGGACACAACAGAAAATCTAGTGTCTCTACCAGATTTTGTGTAAAAACTTTATTTTATTTTCTTTCTTTTATCTGTATTTATAAATACCAAGAGTTGGAAAACCTCGGTCGTGTAGTTCATCACTTATTGTAGCGTCCTCTAGAGTTTTAACGTATGCAAAAACCATTTTGAAAAACAAAACAGAGACTTTCCAAGATGTTTGTCGTCTCTTCTGTCGTCAGTTCCGTCAAAGTCAAAATTCATTAATTCTTAATGAAATGAAATGACACTTTGAAATGACGATTTTATCTACTGCCTGTTCCTCCGCGACCAATAAAGGAAAGAAAACGAGACTGGTTATTCTTTTTAATGATCCTTACAATATGTGTCTACATTTTTTATCGAGGTCAGTCAGTCAGACATAAATTTGAACATTCAATACCTGAATCATAGGATTATCATTGTTGTGGAGATAATGGTCCTGCCAGGTCTCACCCGTGTCCGACCTCAGGATTACGATCTCGCGTTCCTTGCAAGGCGATGTGAAGATAGGCACTTCTATGATCACTGGTCTGTAATGCAAAAAAAAAAAGTTAAAAAAAAATAAATAGTCGCAAGACATTTTTGTTTAATACTACTAAAGACGCAAACAAGCCCACAGCCCATCCGGTGGTAAGCAGTTACCGTAGCCTATGGACGCTTGCAATACCAGAGGTATCACTCACGCTTTACCTCCCTGATATATCAAGAAGAAAGATCTCATGTACCTGTAATTTCACCGGCAACCATACCCTTCAAACCGGAACACAGCAATGAGAGAATTACTGCTTAGCGGCAGGAATAGGCATGGTGGTACCACTTCCCCGGACGAGCCCTTTCACGGAAGCTCTATTAGTCTTTGTTTTTAAGCTGTCTTTTGTAACACGCTTATATTAGCTTTAAATAACAAATAAACAAATAATAATAATATATGTAATTCGGATGAACATAGGTAATTTGGTATGTTTGAGATGATCTGATGATGGAGCCAGGAGGTGGATAGTGGAACTCTTCAATGGCTACTAGTACACCCTTCGAGTTTGGGCTCATATGATTCGTTTTGATGAGTCCAATAAATTGCGCTTGGTTTCGAGGGTCTGATGATGAAGCCAGGAGGTGGATAGTTTTTAAATGAAAGGAGCTTGTAGAATGTAGTGTGTCAGATTTCCTATCAATATATAAATATTACCAAAGTACGTATCTATGAGAGGAATGTTTTATAAAATCTTAGCTGGTGGTACTTACGCCAAGAACTTAGCTCCTTGAGGCTGCAACTCCAGCAACCGTGAGGCCAGGGCTTCGCCCTCCATCAGCGGCGGTGGCGCCGCAGCCGGAGCCCTGCGTGTTGCCGCACTGAAAATACATTCTTGTATTAAAAAATATTTTTTTGAGAACAGTCAATGTTCCAAAATGTAACACCTAGTTTCGGGTTGGGAACTAACCGTTTTGTCACTCTTGTAGGCGACCAATTTAGGATTCTTCTAATTTTATTTCCGTGTTTTAATTCATAAGCCTTTTATTTCTTTCACTATTTTTAAATTTCCAATCTAAATTTGAATAGCCTTTACTAACATTTATACTACTTAACTACTAGCTAATACTATTTTTATAATATAAAGTACATTATAAATTATGATTTCACACATCGATAGTTCGATTGTTTTGCTTTCCAGCATAGGCCTTCCTAAGACTCTTCCATTGTTCGAGATCGCAAGCTTCTCTTGCTCCTTTCTCTTCTCTAGAGTACTTTACTGTAAACTAGAGGGTAGCTCTAGGATACCATTTTCAATCACTAGATAATTATTAAACAATTTGGTAACAGAGCCACCTAGTTTCGGGTTGGAAACTAACCGACATGTGACTCTTGTTGGCGCTGCGCAAGCTGCAGGTGGCACGATGACTCTCACTCCGCCGCGACGCTTGGCTTTCATAGCACCCCCACGTGCATCCACCACGAACGATACCAGGAAACTGATGAAGAGGAACATAGAAGAATTACAATGTGTATTTATATAACAAAATAAACTTTTACTTCAATCATATTAGGCAGCAAGCGACTGCAACCGCAGAGCGCAAGTAGTCATAAGCAGTACTATAACTAATTGCGGTGTATAATTAACTAGCCTCACCCACGTCTTCGCCTATGTTGTACCCAGATAAAGGATACCCTATGCGTTATCCTAGGGCAGAAACCATACCCGTTCCAAATTTAATCTAAATCGGTTCAGCCGTTACGGAGATTATTAGAAAAAAACATCCCATCATGAGGATCACAGTCGCGTGTTTATTATTATTTACGCTTTTTTAACTCTAGCAAAATGGGTAACAGTTTAGGTTGAGAAGTTTGCCCTCTTTTCTGTTATTCGAAGCCTGTCCAAATAAGAACCAGAATTTCGTCCTAACAACCTGTTAGCGTACTTAGGGGGCCTGTGATCGAAGCCTATAGGTTCTGTCTGAAAAACAGCTTAGCTTCACATCTTGGTGATGTGGAGTTGCATAATATGCTGAGACAGGACCTATTTGGCCCACGCCATGCTGAGAGGAATTAGTACCTTCTTCCTGTATCCTCTCTGTAAAATTATATGTGTAAAATAAATGTATTTTCATTCTTTCTGCTTTCTTCTTTTTTTCAAACCCTCACCCGATATCGACTGGCTGACGCTCCATGGTGGCGACTTTCTTGTCATTGTTGCTGGGCCACAGGTGTCCGTCGGTGACGCTGTCCTCGAGCGGCTTCGCCCGTTGCAGGGTGCCCGCCTCGCTGTTCATGTAGCGGTATTGCTGCTGCTGCTGGATCGGACACTCCACTTCACCTGCAAATTACATATTCATTTTTTTTATCTGTGGTAGTCCTACCACAGATTAAAAACCAATACCAATAATCGACCGGAAATGTCGTATATTTTGTACCTGTTCTTTCTGTGCTTTGTTGTTGTGTCAAATAAATCTATTGTAAATGAAGAATAACAGTCACATATCTATATAAGTCTATACTTGACCAGGACAACCACTGATGATCCTCGGATTGAGACCACGAACAAAACGACAGACGAAGTGTAAGAAGACTCCTCACTTGCTGGATCGATACCATCTCAAACGTTGCGAGAAGTCGATGGATGGTGATGGCTCAAGACCGTTAGAAACAAGCCTGTAGAAAGGCCTCCCGCATGTCTTCCCTAAAGCGTCTTAAAAGATCAACTAGGTTTCGCCAAACCATCGTTTGGATAGGCGACTGAGTGCATTCGTAACTGAGTACTTCCGTGCACGATACAGCTTGGCTTTTACAGTCACTAAGCCATATCAGAGACCTTCAAACGGCCTAGATTCCGATACCAGACTCGGCCACTCCCCAGACAAGCTTACACTTTATGGTCATGACAAGGGAAACCACAAATGATGCCAGTTATTTATTAAATACTGACTATCAACTACACCAAAAATCATTCATCACGACCAGCATATCATTGTCCTGATGTAAAAGTAGTCATAGACACCACAATGCTCTTTTTAGAATAGAATTGTTTTTATGTATGATGCAGATTCCATTCATAATACTCCGTGGGCGGATAGACTCTTGTTGAGTCAAGGTACTTTCAGTCATGATTGCCGTAAGAATAGCTAATTTAATTGGCCATGAACATTCCGGATCGGGGGCACTCCAGAACTGCCGAGATTTTATCAAATTGCCTTGAGACGACAATAATGCAAAAATGTGTGAAATTCAGAGCACAGCAACCTCATAATAGGTATAATTATATCAAGCGAACTGAATAATACCAGGCGAATAGCGCGCAACACGCGTCATTATATAAGCGCAAGAAAAGAACGGAGGTAAAGAGAAGACTAGTTGCGCTAACTATAGAAAGATTTTCGTTTTGGCTTTTGTTGACATATATTTTGCCAGGAGGATGGAAGTTTTATTTTATATAATTACTAGCTTCTGTCCCAAGCATAAAAAGTAGCCTATGTGTTATTCCCGTCTACGCACAATCTATTAAAATGTTATTCAAATCCGCCGCTGTGAAAATTACATATTAGTCAAATATATGTATATTCATCAGCATTTAGTAGGAGTAGTATTAGATAGAATGCTAGTAAGAAGTAGGGCAGCATAGTGTTGGTATAGGGTAGAAATAGTTAAATTTTTATGTCACTATTTCTACCCGATCCAGCAGTGATGCTTTTGCATCTTCGATTATCCAAAGCCCAACACCGGGCTGACGCCAGACGAATCCGCACGACACGTTAGCAGAGAAGTTGGTCTCACCTCCTTCGTCTTCGGAGTCGCTCATGAATGTGTCCTGCATGAGCTCAGGAGCCGCCACCCTGTATTTGCCTTCCAAACCACCTGCAACAATGAATACACAGATTTATAATAACTAATGGTCCAAAGTGAATGGATCATGGGCCTACGTGAAATGAGAGGAAAACAAAAGAAATATAATGCAGGGTAAGAAAGTTCAAAGGCTCTCCGGGCATATCTAAAGAGCTATCCAGAAAGGCTAAACTAAAGTCACCAAACATAGTTCTCAGAGTTAGCAAGTTGAACCGACTATTCTTGGCAAATAAAGGGTTTCGACATCGTGACTATGACCCAACAAAGGGTAGGCCTCCCCGCTTGATGGACGGATGAATTAAATTGCTAATAGGCCGGTTTTCACCTTCAACTAGTGTCCAAATAGGCAATTAAAAACACATATTCCAGGCAGCCAAGATGTTTTCCAGCCGTCTTTATCGTCTACATGGACTACAAGTGTTTAAAAGGTGTCCTAAGGACCAGATACTTTCCCTAGAAAGTGTCTACGAATACCATGCGAGTACAACATTACAATATGGATTTGGAGACGCGCGACTTCCACGCCGCCATGCATACCGAATCGTAGAAACGATGTTGTTACTTCTAGGTAAGCAAGTAAGTCAATTAAATTACTTACTAACTTGATAGAATCAAATTTTCACTAAAACAAGATAATATATACTATGATTTGCCAGTTTGAAATATCGGAAAAGAAATCGATACAACGTTATGAAACTTAAAGTTTGATAACGTTGTATCGATTTATTTATTATTGAATCACCTAAATTCATAGGTCAGCTTAAGTTAAGGTTGTATTTTGACCAACATAACGCAATAATCAATGTTTGTATTCAAACAGCATGTAGTAAAAGCGGTGATCGTTCACCTTCGGAATAACACAGATTTTCTGGGACGCTATACGTAAAATGTTTTAAGTATTTTTAAGGTTTGTCTTTCTTAACTTTATTTTATGAATCACAAATTATTGTTCCTTTACTGACGCAAAAGTTGATGGTTGAAGTGATGTTTGATACTAGTAATAGCATTCGTTTTGCCTGCGTATCGCGGACAGAACTAATTGGCTAATGATTTTATCGCCGTCACACTCAAGTGGTATAACAGTGCTGTGCGCGAGAGTACACAAGTACTCACAGCCAGTGCATTTTGCATTCGGTCATCCGGTGGAGTACTGTTACGCACAGAATAAAGTAATAGTTAAGGGTCAATGGCAGCTTTTAAACAATAAAACAACGCATAAATTAGAATACAGTTAGTCAGTTTAAAAGCAGAAGGAATTATTTTACATGGAATGGTTTTCTGTTATGATTTAACGTCGCAACAAGGATATTACGAGTCAAGGTAGAAGATAAGTCCTGGGTTCTTAAAAATCCTACAAGGAATCAGCGTTTCATATTTCATATTTTGTATGGGTGACCGGTAGTGGTTTTTAGAACTGATCGCTTCCGGGCTTCGGAGATGTTAAGATGTCGGTCCTGGCTATAGGTAACAGTCGTGTATAGCATTTTTTTCTTTATTACGTCAAAATAAAAAATAAACACTCAGCGACACGTAGGAATTCTGAATTTTGTTTAGAGTATGTATTTGTGACCCGTCCATTTTTTGGACACGTGACATTAAGGAGTCATGATATTTTATCATTGATATTTTTTGCGTCAAATCACACCTTTTCCAAAGCAACTTTGTTAAGGTTAACCAATGTTTATTTAAGAATCGCTATGATGTCATTCAACATCTGTTTTTGTACGAGCACCTTTATGTTTTCTTGTGTCTTTTGTGTGATTCGGGCTTGACCTAGAAAAGTGAAGTTTGAGCGTGCTTAGCTTAAAATGTTATTGTTAATTGCACAGAAATTCACAGAATAGAGAATTCGGAAAATACAGTTAGTCTACGTACAATGTTACTACTGACTACATTGACAAAGTATTAATAAAAAAACTCTGTCTCGTGTTTTTCGTTGCCGACTAATAGCAGTGACCCCTAATGACGTGAGATGATAAAACCTATCTATGAACCTTTTTTGACAGACAAAACTGTTGCAATAAAACAGCATTACAATCAGTTATGCATTTTATGAGAACATACGAACAACCTTTTGTTCCATAAGTACACATTCATTCGTCAACTCGGACTAAGCAAATTAATTTTTGCAAAACTTAAAAACCCCCGACATTTTTTTTATTGTCTATTGCAACGCCCCCTAGTAACTTGTGGCGATAAAGCCAATTTAAGAACCATACATAAAAGTCAACAAATCGTTTATAAAAAATCGCATTTCAATCCAATAAAGTCATTTGGGAGATAAATGGTAACAGACACAAAACCTCTTATGGCAAACGCATATAAAGAGGTCCTTACGATCGTGGGTGAAAAAACGTGTATCTTACGTGTATCTTTTCTAAGAGAAAAATCTTCTCTATTGTACTCTATAAAACTGAAAGTATCGCATCTAATTTCATGATGCAAATCAATCGATTTGCTCATCGATTCACTTCATTGACATGTATTATTCAACTGTTCATTCAGATGCATGCCATGCAAAGATCATGATATTGCATGCCATTCCATGCATTTTAAAACCCATCTTTGCACGCGATGCCACAGATTAAAAACATATTCACTAAGTAAGTATTTCAATGTAGAGTAATAATAATAAATAGCTAGATCGCAGCACTCCATCGTATTTTTAGCAAGTTACAAAAGATCACAAATCAAGGAGACAGAATCTGGCATTCAATATCAAGACTGAACAAATAAAGCTTATTCAGAACCAACTCCGAGGAACAACAGATCAACCGCCTGCCGGGCGCGGAAAAATAATTAATGAATCGGAGGAAGAAGAGGAAGAGAAAGGCCGCGATGCCAGATAATGCAAAAAGTAGCATAAGGCGGTAAAAAATTTCGCCTGAGAAAGGAATAAATTGAGAAATTGTCATCAGTTACGCCGACAAAAGCATAGATTTCGAATTTAATTATCATAATGATGAACCTTACGATAATAACCCGATTTCCCTTGAAATAACTGGTGATTGTGGTATTACGCGCTCTTAGCCTTATTTCTACTCTGAGGTCTGTAAGCATGTCTTACTGATGTCACCGCCACGCGCCGTGAGTTCAGCTCAATTGACTCCGTTTTTTTCATGACATCTGACTCCTGCGCAATCGACAATAATAATGGAACGCCCTTCGTCACGGTAATTGGAAATCATTGCCGGTTACGTTTTGGGTGTCGATTGTTATTGCATTTCGAAATAGTAACTGATCAGTGGTCAATTGATCATTGTCAATTTATCAATCCTGATATCGGCATGAGTCAAAACTTAATCGGTGCCTTCACCGATAGGTACATGAAAATTCCCGTTTAACAATATGAAAGATCAAATTCTCGATAGTTTTTGAAATAAAACAATATCTTACCCCAAACGCATATACAGACTTCATGCAGTAATGTATCGTTCTGTTACAGTATACATTAGTGTTATATTATGCATAATTTTTTTTTTTAATACATTAGTTTAGCTATTGACTCATGTACAATTGAAACCGTAGCACAGGTAAAGCTAATGAACACATGAAATCGAATAAATGGTCGTATAATGATGTTCTCACAAATCAGTTCTTCAAAGTAGTAATTTCTTTGAATAGCTCATGAATAAAAAGCTAATGACTGTCGATTGAGCGTATAAGTTACGTCATCATTAGATCAGCATAATATCAAGATAAATCGCTAGAGTCTGCGCTAAAAGGACAGGAAGGAATTACTTCTGGCCTGACATGTCAAGGTCAGGCAACAACCACTGAAACACACAAAGTGACTCAGAATCAGAATCGATCAAAACAGCTAGGTCATTAACGACTTTGGAGTTGATAGCCGATTCTCTAATGGAGATCGTTGGTTCTCCATATTTCGAAGTATTAAAACAGACTGCTGGTCTCCTAGGATATAATGTCGAGTGGAGATCCAGAATACTCATAATGGCAAAAGAATCGGCAAAGAAAAGATCACGCTTCCGGTGCTGCAGAATGAGAATTTTAGTTCTGACCTAATTAAACATATTGGTATTCTTGACATTGACGGGTGCACTATTAGCGCTAAAATTATTAAAAAAAAAACGTATTTTGTGTTAGGTAATTTTCCAGTTCGAACCGAATCACTACAAGCCAAATTTATCTAGCAGTGTGCTAAGTAATTAGATCTAAGTGCTCTTTTATCACAATTTTTATGAATCACAAAACCAATGGCATAGTTGACGCTAAAAATATACGCTGACATAGTGTGACACTGAATCCTCTACACAATGGTACACAACGGAATGGGTGACACATCATTTGGCATAAGTCGTTCCTTGGTACGAAAGTACTTTTACCCGAACTGGTATGTATTCTTCCCATCCACCTCAAAACCCTACTCAGATAGGGTGACTATTCGGATTTTAGTATACGAAGTCGCTCGCTCGATTTTCCGAGTATTTTCATCGGAGTGGATATAGGCGCACTAGTTAATGAATTCTACATTTTCCCAGAGTGGTTTAAGGTCACTTTTATAATATGCAAAGCATGAGTTCGCATTAGGCATCCATTTATCAATGTTTGTGACAAGTATTTTCCCCTAAATGTATAGAGGTGAAAATAGGCACGGTTTCCTAATGATTTAGGCATGTTCGAGTGATGTTTTAGTCACTAATTAATTAGTCACTAATTAGTAATGGGCTGTTTCCCGAGAAACGTTGTGTTCTAGTAAAAGATTTTTCATCTTATTCTAGACCAACACAATGTTGACAGCACGCCAGCCATGGATTTACGAGTTACTACAAAATAACGTAGTATGAAAATGGGTCTCAACTCAAATGTTTGTTTACTTTCAACGCTAAAATTAGTTTAGCTTTGGATACACCTAAATGCTACCAAAACAAACTTTGTTATGAAATAAAATATTAGGGACCGACGCGAACGAAACCGCCGACCTAATTTCGTTAAAATTATTCATGAGAATTTATAAACAGTGGCTATATTGGAAATCTGATGTTAGACGCCAACTATCATACACATACCTCTATTTATAAATAAAAACCTTTTATCAAATATTAACTTAAGATGAAGTTTGTATGACAGTTTTTAAAAACATTTTAACACAAATATTTACCTATTTTCTCAAACAAACAAACACGCTCACGACTGCCTTCCCCATGGTGGGCATCCTCAGACACATACTCTGTGAGTAGATCTTTGAGGATACCAAGTAGGGGGTAGTCAGAGGCACGTCCAAACATTACATTTGGTACATGCCCGCGTTTTGCAAGTAGTAAGCATTCCACGTGACAGGTTGCAAGCCCATCGCCGCTTATTGGAACACTAACTGTTGGCACATGCCTTCGAAGTTTTGGTTCTAGGGCATGCCGGTTTCCTCACGAAGTTTCCCTTCACCGTTTTGAGCACGTGTTAATGTACATAAATTTTTCGCGTGGAAAAATCCATTGGTGCACGACCGGGTTCGAACCCGGATCAGAAGTCGTGGTATCGCCCACTGGGCCAACACGGCTCTATTTTCCCAAAAACGGACCAAAACTCCAGAGATACATAATATTTTGGAACAGGCTCAATAATCTCAACTTTTCCCATAAGGTGTGGGTTATCGCTCTACAAATGGTTTATGAAAATCAATTTAGTAATTCAAAGTTAAAAATAAACTTTGAATTACTCTGTACACTTTGGTGGGGTGAAAAGCCACAAATCACATCTAATAAGGGCAAGTAGATAATAAGGTACGTGGGCCGGTACATAAAATGTTATTTAACCAAGGAGCGGCGACTGACATCATCACAGAATCAAAAAGGTCACAATCTTGGAGGAAAAATACTAAAAACTGCCTTGTAGATGCATGCGAACAGTAAGCAGTTGTAACACGTACGAACATGTTCATGTATTTAGTTCATAAGATCCTTGTGATTTCAATACAAACCTATTGACTGACCGGAACATATGGACACAAATCTTATTCTCATACATAGTTGATAACGTTTTACACAGAACAGGACATTCAAATGAAGATCCAAATGCGAAAATGACAGTTCCCAAACATATAGAAAAATTAGGCCATCAAACAAACATACCAACAGATATAAGCAAGCGTTCAGCCTCTTTTCTTTAGGCTAAGAGTTGAATAGCATCGCGACGCGTCTATCAGTACCAAATATCTCGGAATTCTTTGCGAAGCCGTGGTCGGTCGCTACAAAAGGTGTACAGTAGTGTACACATGTGCTTCTGAGGTCAGTGATGGATGTGTCATGCTTGCTTAAGATGTTTACCTGTGCAGCATTTTAATGGACACACAATGTTAGTTTGCATTGATAATTGCAACAATCATTACCTAGGGATCATGATCAAGGCTTGGCGAACATCCTGAAGTTTGTAGGCTTTGTCGGTGGAGTCATTAGAGGTTTGAGATAGCTTAAATGCTAAGGTCGATTATTACTATTTATGCTCTAACAATTCGAGGGCAGGTACTATCTGTCACAGCGATATTGAAAATAGTACAAATCTTGATACTAGAGACTAAAAAATATAAGAATTCGAGCTGAGCGAAGCGTGTCGCTCTAGCCACCGGGGAGTGGCAGAATCGAAGTGGATCAATAGTCAAAATTAGCAAAATTGAAATTGTTTTATTAAAATTGAGATGTGATAAAATCATATTTATCACAAATGTTGCAAGATATATAATATCGATTATTTTATAATACGGTTACGACATAATCGTCCTTTTCAGAGAAAAAAATATTATAGCGAGATTTTCTTCTATACAACAATAGAATGTCAGATTCGTTCACTGGTGATTTTGGTAAAAGTTTGCCAATCATTTGAAATTACTTTTAAAAAGGCGATAGATTACTCCGCATAGTGTGAAGTTCGGAATCTCTTTATTATGTTTTTTGTATTCTTAGCCTTAGGGCTAAGGACAAGTCAATTACATCATCAGCTTAATATCACTGCACTGCGTCATGCCTAAGTCTTAAGGTTTCCAATTCCGATTCTAGATTTCGGATAGCGTTCTAATAAATATACCTGCATAATAGATAATATAAAAGTCAGCCGTGATCACGCGAAACACTAGTCATTTATTTGTTAAGATTATTACACGTCACAGACCAAGTTATTAAATACAATTTTATACTGGTATACAGTATTTGAATATACACAAAAAGGAAGATGACGGTAGTGGAGATAAAGCCCTAAGGTTACTTATGCTACGATTCGTCACGAGTAAATTTGTATGAGCTGGTGTCCAAACTGGGTTTCGGAGGCTACTAGAAAGCCATCGACTAGTAGAGCCACGACCGACAATGATAGTCCGTCCTAGCAAAGAGAGCAATACGTCTGAGCTGTTAAATTATTTAACTAGAGCTCTTTTTTAACCCCCGACGCAGAGAGAGGGGTTAATTACAAGTTTGAAGCCATTGTGAGTCTGTCTGTCTGTGGCATCGTATAACGATTAAACGGATGAACGATTTTAATCCGGTTTAATCGCTACAAGTCACTAGAGGGAGCTGTCAATATTAACAGGCTAAGCATTTAGGGGACACTTCTCGACCTAAACATTCCCATTTTCAAGTTTTATAAGTTTAAGCCAAGTCACTGTCTCGTTCTCATAACGATTTTGCTAGTGGCAGGATTGGTCATTAGCTTATATGGAACTTCATTTATTAAAATAGTGTAAATTACCTTAGCAGGTGAGTTTGCCATTGAGAAGTGTAGCGTAGAGTTCATCAATTAAGAGTTATTTAGGTTAGGATACATTAATTAAGAGTTGCCGAATGATTAACTGCATCAGTCAACTCGGGTCAAATTTATAGAGCCATACGATACATACCTACTCATAGACTTATAGTATATTTTAAACCTTTTACATTTACCGTGAGAATGAATGAAAAAAAATTTGATTGACTTAGTCTTCGCTGAGATTTTTTTGTACAAACCTCTTCTTTCCGCTGCACCCTCTAGCAGTTTATGGGGGAAAATAGAGAAATCCTTTCTTTTTGCACCCCTAAATCATTTTAGGGGTGCAAAAAGAAAGGATTGACTGAATGCAATTTGAAGAGTAGGTTCATACCTACTCTGCAAATTGCATTCAGTCAATCGGTCAGGACTAGTTCTTTTGCTTTATTTCAATTCATAGAATTTTTTTTTTTACTTTTAATTACTCTATAGAAAAACCAACAGCGGGTGGGTGTAACTGATGTATAAACTTATAAAAACAATCACAAGGTAATCTAAATCGGAACTAAGTAGCCTTATCAGCTATTTAGGTCAAGTAGAAGCTATCACGAATTATGGGAAAGGTCGTTTTATTACGACTGAAATGAAAAACCCAACTTCTACCGTGCTTGTAATAATTTAGGGAGAAAGGACAAGCAGCAATGCCCCTGGTGTTGCAGATATGAATAGTCTAATGTAACCGGATTTCCGGCCGTCTGCCTATTGGCCTCGGCTTAGTATAAAAAAGAGAGTATTATTTTGAACCACAGAAGAAACAGTTTTTTTTTTTCAAGTCAAAACGACTTCAATATGGTTTCCCGAGTACAGACAAAACATTCACAAACATTGTATCAACAAACTCTCAAGTGATTATTTAAACGTTTGCAAAAACTACATTATTAAGATAATATTTTCATGGGATCATCCCATAAACGAATTGCGAAAGACCGCCTTTTTTTGAGGACGGTTAAAGAAAATGGAAGACGTTTCCTTGAAAATGTATACATTTTCAACATGTTAAAAATAAGTTCAACAAGCGCTTTATGCAGTAAAAAGCGGAAGGGCCACTTAAATTCACAATGAGCGTGTGAAGCCAGGGCAATTTACGTGTACGCCTATGCATGCTCCAATCCAACAATACATAATATTGCCTGGTGTAAATAATGAGTACATTGTTTACTCGTAAAATACATACAGGTGATGGACATCTGTACTGTATTGTCACACATTATTCCATTGTGTGACAATACAGTACAGATAAAATACGGTATACGGCAGATAGAATCTTGTTGATTATTGTGTTGCGTGAACTTGAACGGTATCGCTAATATTTACATCAGGGGTATCTAGACAAATACCTCACGCTTAGTTTTCCTTTCACGCTAACGCAGATTTGGCGAGGAAAAACTTGGCAGCAGTCACCTGACATTTCCACAGCTAATCTCTATACAATTAAATCTTTGCTCAGGCGTTAACGGTATTTGTCTAGACCCTCAGTTGACACGTTGTCACTGATGCATACTTGCAAGTTTGCCGATTACATTATCGGTGTTGAGTTAGGTACAGCCTAGTATAGTATTGTATTATCGTACATCGTATTGTGCCTTAGTTTAAAATTATTTTCATCATCTGAAACGCAATTATAGCCAATAATCTTTTCTTTACTAATTTTTAAGTCTAGGTACAGACTTCAAAATAAATGATTAAAGCCAGTGGTATAAAAGCAGGGGAGGGGTAGATTTCATGTACATGCAGTCATTTCCCATGTATTGTATGATATTGTACCCAAGCCTTTGTTAAATTTTAAGTCCTCAGAATATGTACATGACAGCTATAAAAAAATATAAATATACAGTTGGTGCGCCAAATTTGATCAATTCAATGTTCTGGTTAGACTAAAGTTTTTAGGATAAGTGCTTTTTTTTTTGGACAAAAAATAAAGCACGTTTTTTTTTAAGTTATTGAAGTGATGTAATTTCTAAAGTTCCAATCAAAACAAACAACAATAATTTTATATAAAAACGACTATGCAGTCAGTGTTTATTTATAGAATGTAAATTACTTGATTGACGCCATCAAGTATCAAAAATGTGCAAAGAGAGCATGATAATATGAAAACATCTATAGCTTTTTAATAAATTGGGCAATATCGAAAAAACTATTGACAAACAAATTTTATTTTCCGGAAACACTGTAAATCTTAAACATAGAACAGCAAAGACAGACCGTGAAGTTTTTTGATAGTTCTGTCTGACTCAGGTTCTTCAGCATTTATTATGCAAACATAATTTCAAGCTCGATAAACCTCTTAAATTACTCTTATTTTTTGCTAGTTACACGGATAGCTGTACACTTGATAGTTTTGATACGCATCTTTATGTTTTGAAGCTAGCTCAAGCTCAAAATAAAAGATATCCAAGTTGAACATCCAAAAGTTAAGTGATAAAATGTGAAAATTAGAACCGAATTCGGACATCTTCATGAACAGAAGTCTACAGCTAGACATAGGCCTCCCTTAAAGAGCGCCATGAAAAACTATCTTGGGCTACCGCCATCCACAGAGTTCCTGCTACGTAATAAATGTCATAAATTAATATTGTGTTCTTACACTACGTTCGGTTTATGGTCAATTAAGCTCAAGTTAAGAAAGTTACAACTAGAAGAACAAGCTTTGCTTGGGAACTGGGATAGAAATACCACTTATGTAAACATAGTTTGTATCGTGCTAGTTTGTTCGCTCATCTTAATCCTTTCAAGATTTTACCCGTCTTGTCGTATCGCAGAATTTTCCTCGGCCGTAGTATTGTTCAAAGTTTTAGGACCTATCAACACAGTGCTTTGTAAGTACCCGAAATCTCTATCCAGTCGTTTAAGAAGTTCTCGTAATTTGTTATACAGCCAATCAAACAATTACACCTACGTCGCTCTATGGGCAAAAGCAATAGGATGGTTAAAACGCAGAACCGACCACCGCGGAGGAGCTAAGGTTCTCGATAATCGATCAAGAACTGGACGACGCAGTATAGCATGGCCTTCATACGATAGACCAATAACATTGTAGCTATCTCAAAAAGTGAATATGGTACTTTAGATTAATTTAGATACGCTTAAGATTTAGGAAGTTTACGATCACATTTACAGATACAGCATGTTTGCACAACACATTTACATAGCGCGCGTGTGTGCGGTGTGATCTCACATCGCATTACTGCGTAAATTAGTGTTAAATTCAACATCCTTCGAGTTTACTAGTTTTGCTAAGGCCTCTATACTTAAAAAATGTTTGAATGCGAATAAATAAGTTCATATGATAAAAGACAGCTCTACATGTATTCTGTGTTAATGATGGGTAATTTATTGGTCTCTAGTATTCTTGAATTTCTATTGAATGTATCTAATGTAACGATGATGACAAAAACTTATTTTAGTTTCAATCTTCATTCGTGAAAAAAACGAACAATAGAAGACCTAACATTGTTGGTATGTACCTTGCGGTACGCCATAACTGGATTCATAAATGTGAGCAAGCCCAAAGATACGTTTTGGCAGACAGGTCGACGGTCAGTCATCTGTATCCAAATGCGGCAACGATGATGTAAACCAAAACATTTGTGTAACCTTGACTGCTCTACCAAATCGAGGCCTCTTTATAATGTAGGGACTATAAATATTTACAGTACGTAATACCGTTTTAAATCAAAATGTGACACAAAGTAAATTTGTCCGTAAAACCTAAAAGTGTTGAACTGGGTCTGTATGAATTTCTTTTCGACTTAAATATCATCGTTTATTGACGTCACTGTTAACCTTTACTAAACACATTTACTATAAGTAGCATTTTTCTAAGAACAACTTTGAATAAATGTGATCAACCTCCGATGAAATATAATAAATGAAAGAACCAGTACCTATCTATAATAGAAAACACATTCAGTGTGTCATCTTCCATGATGATGATGATGAAGAAAATAATTTATGATTCAGTTCAAGCACTCCAGTTTATTTACCTCTAAACATAACAAATCAAAAGTCATAAATAATCAAACAGTTTTTCAATTACACACCACGAATATTACACAAACAGGCAGGGTTGCTTAGTTTTCCCTCTGTATATAACTTTCAAAGGTCCTTAGAGATATGAGAGTAGTGTCTTGCGTGCAGAGCTAACGTGCAAGCTATAATCTATACATGTGTGTAAGAATGCTTAGGATATAATCCTTTTCTTTGTGCCCTAAAACATAATCTCTGCTGCAGTGAACAGCTTTTCACTGGGTACCTTCAAGTATTTTTAATTATGTTTTATTATGTATTACCTCCTCTAACTTCCCATTATCTCGTACGCGCCCTATCACAGTTCCGTTCTCTAAGGTCTCGCGCCTGCGTTCCCAGCTATACATTACGAAATCTCAGCTATTCGGGACGTAAACATCGGTATGTGGGTCGTAATGACGATAATCTGTTTCTGTTGCGTCGATCATAATCAAACTCGGATTATACACGCAGATGTGGTCGATATTAATAGCACGTTTATTGTTTTTAGTATTGCAATTTCTATGTAAGCAAATTGTGCTCAACGCCAACAGCATTGTATTTACAATTTTATCTGACCATCGCTTGTTTGTCTGCTACCACACTGCAGGCAGCACAGTGCAAAACACATTCATTTCGGTGAAGTTCGAATGAAAATTTATAAAAAAAAACACCCAATAGTCACATGACATAGCGCTGACCCCTATACTAGGATTCCATGTGTCCTAAATGCTTTATCATTCGAATATATAAATAGTTCACTCAATTCATTCAAAGTTTCACCAATTTACTTCGACTGGCCACAATATTGTTACCATATTTTATTTAAAATCGGTTCAGATGTTATAATTTTTGAAGAAATAAATAAATAAACACCCAACTGACACAGCCCCCGATCCTCACACTTGATCCTCACATTAGGATGCCCTGGGTTGTGGGTATCAGGAACTACGAGTACCGTGGTACCACAACACACAGAACCAGAAAATATATCTGCAAAACATACATTATATGCAAAACATATAATGTATGTATTTGCTGCACTCGAGGGCAATAATTGGAAATTTAACTTCAGGCTAATTGAATGAATATTGCAACAGTGTTTTGCAAACGAAGGCAGAAAAGTATGTAGCTGTGTAAGGTTTCAGTTAACTTGATTCAAAGAACATACGTAACCTTGTTACCTACATATATCGTGTTATGTGCAAGAGCACATATTTTTACAAACTAACGTACTAGGTTACTAAAGTTTAATTAAAAGTGCACTTAGAGTCAGAGCTCTATGACAGGCCAATGGAGGCTCTGATTCCAGACAGGTCTCTACATTCAATTTGTATGTTTGTCTGTACGAAACCGCTCAAAACGGTTATAAAGATTTCTATGAAAGATGTTTTCAAAGATGTATAGTTATATATATGTTCTGTTTATTCAATCGATACAGCACAAAGAAGTAGAAATTACAAGAAAAATCAATAAAGATGTATAAAAAGGTAAATGGTGATACGAAATGACCCTTAACATAAGTGTTTTCTTTTGAAGAGAAAAAGTTATATGCCGCTGTAGGTAACTAGGTAACTACCTAGTTAGTCTAGGTCTCAGCAGTTAAAAACTCAGAGCCAGACTCAGTCTACTATTGTATTTTTGATGGCACGACAGTTAAGGAATTATTTCTTCATTGTTTGGATTTTACGGATCCTATACGGTGCTTTAAAAGTAAGTCAGGTTTAAAAGATAGGTAGAAAATAAAGTCCATCAACGTCTCTTAACATTATTTATCCACATTCAATATAAGTTATTATGGCATTCATCTCTCGTCATAACATGTTCATGCCACGATTAACTAAAGTAGGTTCTGGCTTAATAAGCAGTGGAAACATTTCAATGAAATGTGTAAGAGGAAACGGAAAGGAACCGATAATAACCTCAGCCGATTCACAATTACCCAATTACAATTACTCGTATTTTAATTGCAACCGCTTTTCTTGACCAATGAATATTCTGGCTTTGAAATTATAGAATTTGCATTTTCTCGTACTTCTTTACCCGCGTAATATGATAGGTAGGGGAATAAGTAAATAAGGTGTGACCGGTAAGTTGAGACGCCATACATACTCGATATTTATAGTGGGTACTTTTGATGAAATTCCTTCACATGAAAAACAAACAAACAACTTTTAATATTAATTTAAAAAGTAAGTGGCGTATTCCGTACCATCTTTGACCGGCTTGATGCATTGTAAACACGACACAGTTCTTTTCTTTTTCACTTTTTCTTTATTTTTTGACTTTTCCTTTCCATTCACATCCTTCTTTTCCGCCTTACTTTTCTTCTGTTTCACGACACCCATTTTTTTTTATTTTCACTGCACTTAAAAAGCGCTGATGATTTGTTTTTTTATTTTCCGCGGCAACACGCGTGCGGCGGGACAGTTGCGCGTTCATAAACTAGTACGGGACTAGCAACGTTAACTGCATACGCGAGCGAGCAAGGAAGAACTGGCGGAATAAAATCAGATGCTTTGCTTGCTGAAACGAACGTTCCGCGCAGCAGAGGTGCGACGCATGAGCTCACCACCGCCACCTACCAGCGACCATCCCGATTGAGAATCAAGGTCAATACATGGATTAATATGCCGTCTGCTGCCACTTCCTAAACACAATGTTAATGTCTCCTAATTAATATTTTGTGGTGCTCCTCTTTCGAAATCACAGTTATGATAGTAAACGTCAATCGTTCGAGTGCAGTACTACCAGGTCGAGAGAACCCTGGTCATTTATGAAAGTAGCCTTTGTAAGGGACGATTCTCAAACTATGCAGCGCATAGCTGAGCTGGTAGTTCACAGAGGAATCATATTTCTGGTCCCCACATGTTTCCCAGCTGGTATATATGAGTTCAAACATACTCATACGGTTCTTAGAGTCCGAACACGCACCGTCGAGAAAAACCATTTCAAACTCAAGTGTTTCAGAAAGCATCTATATCTGGGTTCCTAATCAATAGTTTTATGCTGGGCCCTGTGTAATTATAGAACGGGCAATGTTGGTATCAAGGGCGGTCGGGCAATCGTACAATCCAAGGATAGATGTGCGTGACTGGATCGTATTAGTCTTACAACTGTTACTGTTAGATATGGAAATAGTAGTAGTAGGAAGTAATATAATCAAATTATTTATGGAAATGGAGTAGTTTGTACTTATTATAATACTTGAAATTAATACGTGTGATTTGCACCATCTGTCACAGTAAATTAATTAATTAGCAAAAGTACTTGAACTACTTGTACTAGACCCAATTTGAAATTAAAGCAAAGATAGGTCTATGTGAGGCCTAGGTTCAATTGAAAGCAGTTAGTTGATCTACTCCCAAAAGCAGCAAAATTGGCCTGGACTTCTGGACTCCCGCCCGATGGACTGATGCGATAGCGGGATGTCAGGATGGAGGTAGTCCAAGATCATAGCATCTTTGTGGAGGCCTATGTCTAGCAGTGGACAGACTGTCAATATGCCGATGACTAGCAAAAATTAATGTGTATATAGAAGTAGAAAATACGATTCAAATAGGTCTTTCACTGGACCTTTGTGAGTAACCGTGACGAATAACTGATCTTTGACCATAAAACGAATCACTCGATCATCGATCACACGTAAACCTATGGATGCTAGATAAGAGTAACCATAGGGGTAAGAAACAACACTTTAAAGATCTTAACATGCTCAGCTTACTTCTGGATTATCCTAAACTATCTACGTCGAGATTTATTATTTATTGTACATCTCAGTTTCAATAACGTTTTCATAAGTCCAACAATCTGACCAATAAACTGATTTATAATCATAAACGGATCTCAGGTTATGATTAGAGCAGATCCTATAATCATTCCGTATTCCCTATGATGCGTCTGGTAAAGTTCACTACCCCAAGGTTTATACCCTTGCATAAAGATGCAACTGCTTATTCTAGACTTATCTTAGACGTTCTCTATAATTTGTTTTATCTTGTTTATCGATGAGCTCTTGGTTACAATATGAATAAAGTTTGTACCTTCCAAAGTTCCGTCACAGATATTGTTATAATCTTCTGTGTTCGTTCAGTTGATCGTGACTTCCTCACGGCTACAGTATCATTGAATAGGTATGACAACAACGTGTATTATCAAGTACCTACATAGTAAGTATGCAGGTAGGTGGATGGACATAATGGCTAAATTGACGTAGGTAACCCTCAAGGTCGATTTGGTTTGAGCTGTTCAGTGAATGAAAAGGGGCACATATACTATGTAAATATAGCACTTTTTTGGTCACTCAGTTTGAGATCCTAGATTATTATGACATCTGAAATCTGTGGCCACTATAACGAAGGATATAGTACCTCTAGCAAATAATCCTACTTGCCGATTTCACGTTGTTACACTTATGGTTACTGACCTAACACTGTGTGACCGAAACAGAGAAAGTGAAACGGCGAATAAAAGCAAAATCAATAGATATATTCATTTAAATCACATACATCATTTTTAATTGTCGACTTATAAACTGAGTGAATTTAAGATTTTATATCATCATCACTATATAACTCTACTGCTGGACATAGAACTCTCCAAAGACTGTCATGACGATCTAGGGCCACCTACATCTTTCTACACAGCGTCCCTCGTCCAGTTCGTGATAGCCATTATAGAATCTAACTTCCCCGGAGGTAGTCGGTTCTGCTAGCTAAAATCGCTGCACCCAACCTAATATGTGAAATAATGGAGACGGCTTGCTTTTTACGATGAACCTTCATTCAGCTTTAGTTTGGCACTATCAATGCTTTTTTCATTCATGTGGCCGAGAGGCCTTGGCAGACCTCCAGCTAGGTGGATGGACGACATCCTAGAATTGAAATTATCGCGGTGTGGTATCATTTTAGGATATTATTACAACTATACCACTTAATTTACTATTCTACTGTTGTCAGTTCCCGTCTCACGACCGTCGAGCGTGGTCGCGTAAGGTGCATCATAGGTAGGACCTCGAAATGTTAGCAGGAGAATAGTATAGTACGCGGCATAGTCGTAATAATATCCTAAATTGGACGACATCGTCTCCTGGGCCTTTCTCATCTAAGTAGGCTTAGATGAGAAAGGCCCAGGAGACGCAGGAGTGGGGTTTAAAGTAAGAGGCTTATGCCCAGCAGTGGATTACTATGGGCTAACAATGATGATGAATGCTTTTATTTGGTACGGAGGTTACAGCATCAAGACTATTAGTCACGCAAAGTTGAGCGGGTTATGAATTAGCACGGCTTCCGTGAGCCTCTAACCAATGTCATGGCTGCATGACGCGTACTGTGATTTATTTGCATTGTTGAGTAAAATAAATGCAAGTTCGTATCGCGTAAGCTGATCTAGCTGATAGATACTTGTGTCACTGTTAAGTGATCAGGCAAGCTATGCAATGTAGACAGGGGTAGGCAGAGACCACGGATTTAAACTATATACCGGATTTCTTTCGAATTATTTGGAACGAAGTCTTGATTGTATTGTAAATATTGTAATAAATAAAACTTTTAAAAACAAGCTTTTTCGTATTTTTTTATTCCAAAAACTATCGTGAATTTGATTATTGAAAATAACTAGTCCGCCATATTGGATTTAGAATGATGTCATTTAGCTGTTCAGCTAAGCATTGCGCCTTTTCATTCAAATAAAAAGTGTATGCAAAATTTCAGCTCAAACGGTTGGGGACAAACTAACAAAGCAAATTAAATGAAAGCTTGCAAAATATAATATTTATTTACACAATTAATAGAGATACAACTCCCGGAGAAGTGTGAGCAGTGGCTCAGGAAACATACCTTCCTAATTAAATTAAACATATTAATATTCAACAAATGAAACACCATTAACATCTAGAGCATACTTACTCTAGATTTTAATGTTGCTTGTAACCTGCCCTTTATAATTATATAAGTAAGAATAATCTACGATCTTTAGTACTTAATTCCACGTCATATTTTGAAACAGCTAATCTATCAACTCTCAAGGATATCCTAAACGAAACATGGAATCTGTCTTTTAGAATCCTCGGAACATTAGCGACTCATGTCCCTTCCCTAGTGTATAAATGTGTTGTCTTGAATTGAAAGGCTTTCTGTTTATTTGTGGAGTGTTTATTTATAATTCTTCAAAGCCACACAGTTCTAGAATGATCAGCGGCTCAAAAATGTTCATGACTGTTGGATTTTTAAATACAAACAATTACAGAATCTACAGAAAAAGGGCATTCTAGCAGAGAGTTTTGGATCGAGTCTATAATGTGAAATACAGTGGCATCTAGTAAGCTTTAGGGAAATAGCCTGCTCTGTCACATGTAAAACACAATGTTTTTTTTTCGTTTAAAGCTGAGGGATACTACGGGGTGTGACGCACGGACAGACAAACGGTAATACGGTCAAATGGACATGACGAAACTCTATGGGTTCCATTTGGCCGTCTCCGTTTTTTCCATTTGGCTTCGGAACCATAAAACAAATGTAGAAGATGTAGATCCCATAATACAAGCTCTGCTTAGTTTGGGGTTAGATGATGCAGTGTGAAAACTGTTTAGCAAATAACATTGTTTTTTTTGGATTTTTGAATAAATAAAAAAACAATTCATAACGTCGTTTTTACTTGGTAGAAAAAAGATTCCCCCTTGTTCTGTACCTCTACTGTAAAATTACTATACTTACTAGAAGCGACATCTGTGTCGTAACTGAGTAAGCTACCTAGGTTAATTTTAGGGTAAAACAAGACGTATCTCTAGCTAACAAAATATTTTTTCATAATTTTAAAGTATTTCAAGAATAACAACATAACAAAATACCTAAAGAAAATATTTTCAGCGCGTTATTTTAGAACTAGTCACGACATCTAGTAACAACTAGCGGAACTAACTCGCAACAAGCGAAGCAAATTCAGTTTCTCAGATATACCGATGACCACACGATCCCGTCCATCGTAATATTGGCGTTAGTCCAACACCGGTCCAACTGCACAATCGGCATCCCGGGCATGGAGACAAACTGTCATCCCTGTTGGTTGACTAATGAAAACGCGCTAGTACATTCGACTTCTATGTGAAAAAGCTAAGTTGTAGAAAGAAAAATATAGAGCATGGCGTTTGTCGATAGCTTTTAGCAATAAAGTCCGCATTGTAACGATCCACGCGACGATTCAGATAAAATAAGGTATTTTTATAGAAGTTAGTAATAAAAATGTGAAAAGAATGTTTCTTCGGTGTGTAATAAAATTAGTATCAAGATGCAATCTTTTTTTTTTCACTCTATCATTCACAGACGCGCCGAGTTTTGTCGTTCGCAATGATGAATGCTATACTTTTTAGCAATATTTCGGTACGCTACTTTTCCCATAGGCACGTTGTCTAGATACCCTTTCGCCACGTTTATTATGATCAGTGTGTGACTAAGCAATCATTGAAGGTACGATAATGAATGGGAAATGGTTAGCGATCTTGCATTGCATTTTACATCAAAAAGTTTGACAGATATGCAAGAAGACCGTTCGTCATATCACACTTGTGGGCGACCTGTCTCCAACACCTGTAGCATGAGCACATAACACTGATTCTATCTCATGAGAGAAAGACAAATTGATTGTCTCACGGCATCAGCAAGAGAGACATATGTAAGTTTTTTTTTTAACGCGCGACCTAAAGGCGCCCGTATGCGTTTAACGTACGAGGTTGTTTGGTTGTCTGTTACCTTAAGCCGATTGAAATGCTGTTTTTGCAATAGATCTGTGTGAATTCAAGAATTGTTAGACAGGTTTTATCGCAACTAGACGTTTTCAGACTGATAATGATGATGATATACAATACATATTGAGTTCAAACTCTACATATCACAGTTTTCATTTATACATCATAAATCTTGCAATTTTCTTAGTGAAATGCTGTTTTTGCAATAGATCTGTGTGAATTCAAGAATTGTTAGACAGGTTTTATCGCAACTAGACGTTTTCAGACTGATAATGATGATGATATACAATACATATTGAGTTCAAACTCTACATATCACAGTTTTCATTTATACATCATAAATCTTGCAATTGTCTTAGTAATAATTAATTGATAATTAATTAATTAATTGTCGTATAATTACGGTGACCATGACCTCAATTTTATAGGGACAAGTACCTACCAACTTATAAACTGAGAGTACTTCCCCGTTCAACCCACAAATTTTCTACCCAATATTATTTTTACCCGTTCAACGCAAAACATATGCTCCGTTCTACCCAATCCAAAAATCTAAGTCACAGTGTATTCTAAACAGTACAGACAACGACAAAAAGAAAACTGATCGCAAGCAGCTTGCTCTAGGAGGTATTCATTCTTCATGAATAATTGGTTGATAGTCAGAGGCACACGTCCAAACATTACTTATTTTTTTGTTACAAAGTCATCAAAATAGGTAGGTACATTTCTACTCTCCAAACTTGTTTAAGAGTATGTAATACAAAGTGTTACTAAAAAACCGGGGCTGTTGGACCGAGAAAAAATGCAATTGTTCTATATTACAGTCATTAAGAGTAATTTTGTAACCTTCTCGTTTTATGCTTCACGCATTTATGTGGCCTGCTAATATATATTTTTTATATATTAAAATGCGATTACACGCCCATTTTCAAGGCGATCCATTCAAGCGATTATTTCATTTTTATAAAGGCGAAGGTAACAATCGGCTTGTTATGTTTTAGGGATATTGTAGTCTATATAGTAAATACCATTTCAAACACAACACGAATTAAATGATAGATGATACTTAATGATATTATTAATAACTAGTTAGTCTTAGTAAGACTATGTTTTATTATTATTTTCCTAGCCTAGGTCGAGGCGCTTACCTATCACCTATTAATATTAAATAACGAGGAAAACCAATGATTTGTACAACAAGCCACGTTTGGATGCTGTTTCTGATAACAACAGACAAGGAAACAAATGAGATCATCACATATCGTGTAAGTACACTAAATACACATATATTGTATTTAGAATCAACTTTATTTTTAATTTATTTCCAATCTACAATCCCTTTTTATTTTAACAGAGCTAACCATTCATATAAAGTCAGGTCATTGTGAGCACGAGTTCAAGCATGGTTCAAGGATTTATTCGTTTATATATATACCTATGGCCAAAACAACTAGACTAAAGAAAATACTGATAAGGCTTTATTATCCTGCCAACTAAACAAACTGAAGAGACATAGGTACGTGTAACCTTAGATAGATACATGTTCTTTGTAAGCACTTTCTACGTAATCAGTTTTATTTACGAAGCTTGGTTACTTCTATAATACATATTTTAGTGATAATCGCGGTTTTATAACCTGTAGCAATCGCAAAGTACAACTTTGCGATTGATTAAAGATTTAAAGAGTATTGTTTACATCTAATTCAATCATTTCTATGTAAGATTATAAAATTAATTTGCTCTTAGGAATATCTTTTAGCTATTATATTAGCAGGATATAAAATAAATATTAATAGCCATCTTAAATATAATACTTACGAATAGTTCAACCTCGTTCTAGCAATACCTGTTTACAAGTAGCTCACTTTAAAGTGACAGAACAGGTTCCTACCATGAGATATAACTCATACGAAAGAACTGAGGTCAAACTGGATGTATTACACAACTCGATAGCCATTCCAACCATAGCTGTCAAAATGACCAACTTCTATGGAGGTCGGTCGTAAGTTTTGCATTTCGTGTGGTTAACTTATGCGAATTTAGTATAATACAATATGCACGATAATGCACCAGATGATATTATTTCAGTCTATTCAAATGCAAGTTTTATGTAGGTTTTATTCGAACATGTTACTTATTCTAGACAAGTTGGATCCGATTCATTATTTTGATACTAAATTTGTTTATGGATTCGAGAAACCATGCCCAATACGATGCAAAAGCTACCAAAAATAACTTTTACTTTGGCGAAGTAAAATTAAAATTCCATCCACCAGTTTAATAATACATTTTGGCGTATCGCCACCGACGCACGAATCCACTTATATATGCGAAAAATTCATAACAATATAGTTATACAAGGGATAACACTAAAACAAAAGTTATCATAAAACAAACATACCGGGTGTAGGTAACAGGAACTTTCCCGTTATTAGCGTGACACTAAAAACTTTCAGTTTCTTTCCTGACCACTGTTCAGCACTGAATACCACAGAACAAAGGAACTATTCAAAGTTACATCATCGGAAATTCGCGGAAATAACACCGTTCGTACCTCAATCAGTACAGGAGCATTGGAGTAATTAGCATGGACACTCGAGCTTAAAATTCGAAATTATGGTCACAACAGTCCATCATTTATTTTATGAATTTGGAACAACTTTAAGTTGTTCAAAAATAGAACGCGTTCGCTTTTTATTTGTATTGGATTAAGTTGATTGGTTAATTGAATTGTGTGTCGTGATAAGCGTAGAGAGGTCGCGGCGAGACTGCCCGCCCGCGCGCTCTATCATACAAGCCGGCTCACGTGCGTTTGCTTGCAAAAAGTTTTACACAGAGCTCCAACTCTCATAGAGTACATAACTTTAAGTTCAATTCAACTAAGTAGTTAAAGTTCCCGCAAATAATAATGATAATTTGAATGCTACAATTACAAAATAACTCGATATGTAAAATAAATTGCCATTACAAATAATTTTTTAAACTAAATCAAAGGAATTCCTTGAATATCACCCTTTTTATCAACTTAATTAATACATGAGTTGTTCATTTTCTGATTTGCATGAATAGTGGAAAAATATAGATTATGAATTTATGTACACTTTGTCATTTTTAGATTAAGAACATTATTATGTAGGTATACTTTGACATACCAATGTTATCTAACTAAATATAACGAAATGGTTAAATAAATAAATATCAAATAACTCAATAACTTTAGACTTTGCTAAAAATATAAAATAAACCGATATTTCATATCTAACACAGGAAGAATTTGTGGTGGGTATTCAGTGATAACGTTGGTCTGAAAACGATTGTTTCAAACTTTATATGACAAGTAGGTTCAAAACATGTAACTTGTCGAAACATTTAATTAAAAATTACTTCTCTACATAATTCTTCTTCCACACTAAAGTCATAAACAACAAAATTACGGGTTCCGAGATACATTTTGATTTGAATGTCAATGACGTCATAAAACTAAACTTTGTATTCCGCCGATCATCAAGCACACGTTTTAACTTTAAATTATGATTGAAAACAGAAACCTACGTGCAAGAATTCAACTGAGGTGCAGGCAAACTTGTTCTAAATATATTCGCGTGGAAATAGCTGGGTTAAACTCAGTAAGTATGGAAACTAGATAGAACACTGAAAATCATAACTGGCTGCAGATACCATATAAGATTTGTCTCCCTCACCCACTCACCCTGATGAAGACTTTCGGATTGAGTCGAAACTTGGTCGGTGCCTTCACGCGAAAATTACTGTTTTACCCTATGAAAGATATTAGTCTTACAAAATGGTCAACCTTCATTTGATATGCAACTACAAGTACATATTTCGATCTTTCTAGAAAACATGTGAGCCAATACAGTTGACCACTGCCCTATTGTCAAATACTTAAAACAAATATGTAACTATTACTTTAAATAAATAATACCAAATACGTGGCAAGGAATACTAGGTGTGCAAAAACATCCATCCAAACATCCGTCCAAATCATTGGACTTGCCTCTGACTATCTCCTACTAGGTATTCTCACGGATCGCAGTGCTAATTATAGATAAGATTTTCACCTTGGGGATTAAAGTTGCGAGCGTGTTCGTATAATGCACGTACAATTATGTACCTACTTAAATATAAGCTAAAAACAAAACCTTCCTTCGTTAGTCGGGCAGAAAGCTTATTTTTAAGCCGCCTGAGAAGCAGAAGGTTGCGGGTTCGATTCCCGCCGCGTAGTATACCAGTCATGTAGTTCCCATAGCACAAGCTCTGCTGAGTTTGGAGCTGAATGATGCTGTGTGAAAATATCCAGTATTATTTATTATTCTAACTTTATTTTTTCTGGATGGGATGATGACGCTAGGATGTCCCTCATCACGCCTTCCTGTCCAGTCCCCTCGGAACAGGTAGAGCGAAACGCCAATTATATTGTATCAACCATCTACGCGTTTAATAACCACTTTGCTATACGTCAGTATCCATTGGGAATTGAGGACAATGACTCACGTGAGACCCTTTTTTACACCCACAAATACAGAACCGGCTCCAGCTTGAAGAGTGTTTTATTAAGACGATTAAGTGAATATAATCAGTGCATTGTACATTTAA
Source organism: Perizoma affinitatum (assembly GCA_961405105.1). Lineage (NCBI taxonomy): Eukaryota > Metazoa > Arthropoda > Insecta > Lepidoptera > Geometridae > Perizoma > Perizoma affinitatum. The sequence goes on from OY560184.1 coordinate 3,693,708, forward strand.
GAATCAAGGTCTTATACATAGTTTTCACATATTAGGTAGTTTAAAAAGGACTTCTCGTGAGAAGGAATGCTCTAAAAACGGCTTTATGTGTCACCAGTGAGGGTTCCAATAAGCGGTGACAGACTTGCAAACTGTCGCGTGGAATAAATAAATAATGCTGGACACTTTATTCACACAGCGTCATCTAGCCCCAAAGTAAGCAGATCTTGCGTTATGGGAACTACATGACTGATATAATAGGTACTTATATACATATTTTTTGTAAATACATACATATTATGCATAGAAAACACCCAGATCCCGAGACATATAGAATGTCTACTTGCAACAGTTGCAATATGTAAACATCTGTTAAATTTAAAGTTTGGACGTGCTTGGCGACTACCTTAAATATCTACGGATTGAGGATGTATCTGAGGATGTACATCATGGGTAATACAGTCAAGATCGGGTTTTGGAAAGTACTTGCTCGCAGAATCAGCAACAACCAGTTTACGAATAGCGACAACGCACATTAAGTGAAGACGCAGATTATGACGCTGCGATGGACTTATCCAACTCCTTTTAATAAATATAGTTGGATGGAGGTAGCTTTAAATTAAAACTTAAAACCATTCGTCGTAACAATTTATAGAGAAGCTGGTGATGATTGTTGAATTTGCTATTGAGTGAACTAAATTCTGGTACCATATGTTTCAACAGAAAGAGATATCTTCTGAAAATTGGAATTAAAATTACCGTGGTTTGGTATCATTTTAGAATATAATTACGACTATACCACGTACTTTTCTATTCTCCTGCTGACGTTTCGTTGACCGTTTAGAGGTCCTTCCTCATGAGCACCGTCCGCGACCACGCTCGACGGTACGTCAGCAGGAGAATAGTAAAGTACGTGGTATAGTCGTAATTATGTTCTAAAACATTTGAAAATTGTTTATTTTAAGTTTGGGTTAACAGAAACAATAAATAGAAATAGTAATTCAACTATTGTTTGAGCGAGAGAGCCTATTCTTAGCGGCCTATTCAACAAACATGTCAACAAATTATTTTCGAGTTTACAATCTCAATGTACGATAGGTAACACCTAGTGCTACGTATTTCTGAACTTCAGAAAAACAATGGCATGGGGCCAAGAGTCGGCTTAGTGACGTCGACACCAGACTACAACATAAACTATTCACACTGATATAACAGTTTCGTTTTATGATCCTATTGAAATGAATGTGTGGAAAACACAAGGCTAAGAACGGTTGTTTTGTAAATAAATAGGTATGTCAAAAGGAAAATAGATATTCCTATATTATATACCTTAACCATATCGAACATCCTATCCTACTACTATTATAAACGTGAAGTTTGTGAGGATGGATGTTTGTTACTCTTTCACGCAAAAACTACTTAACAGATTTTGATGAAACTTTACAGTGATATACCTTATATATCAGAATAACACATAGGCTACTTTTTATCCGGATACCACGCGGGCGAAGCCGTGGACAAAAGCTAGTTGTATACATTTTAACCTAATTACTTAGGTATCGAATCTGCAAGTCCTACGTAAATACATATCTTATTCGCCCACGTACACAGGATACTGTTTTTGGTCAAAGAACCCACCTACGTAGACAAAGCAATGGCAAGTAAAAAATAATAGCATTCTAAAGTTATTTAAGAAGAAAGCGATACCTTATCATCAACGCGTTACGTAAACCAACTTCCTATTCTAACAAATGAATACATAAACTAATCTGCTGTCAACATTGCAATTAACAAACAAAACGACGGCATCGGCAGCGCGACTCAGTGACTCGTGTGACATTGTGCATTGATTAGATAACTATTGAATGGCGTCTGCGCATGCAGGTCAGATTGACGTGCCTATTCATATTATAAGTAGTTTAACAGTTACGAAGTTCAACAATGTTATAAATAAACTGCAGTTTTCTCATGAACTAGTCTTGCGTTATGTACTCGTAAAAACTGGTTATTGGTACACAGTAGATTGGTTTCGTTCTAGGAATCTATGTGATCATCGGACGCAAGAAATTACTCGTAACTATACTTATAGAAAATTTGAGAAATGTTATCTTGTAACTGGTTGAACCTAAAAGCTCTAAAAACATTTTAATTTGAATACAAACTTATGTGGCAAAGGATTTTGAAAAACATTAGTAATAATGTTTGATAGTACTTTTAGATACTAATATCCTGCTCTTACTAATATTATAAATACGAATGTTAGGATGTTTGTAGATAAGGATCTTCGTTACGGTTAAACAGATTTTGGACTGAGGAAGAATTTCTCAAATTAAGGTATCGTTGGAAGTTTTTTATCTGACTGTACTTTTTATTGGTGTCTGAATTGTCAGTAAAAAAAATATAAAAATTAAGTCAATTCGGACACTGTATAACACACACAATATTTTGGGTCCGAGTCGTCAGCAAGTCTTATTAAAGTACGTGACCGTATCAAAAAAGTTTTATCGTACTTTTTTGTAAATTGTTTCTTCCACTGATTTCTTCTTTAACATAAGTCAGAGACGTATTTCAACATACCATATGGCATTTGGCCGTTTTTTTCTGTTTGGTTACGACAAGAGTATTAGTTTCTACACGCAACCGAAGCTGTATTTACATTATAACTTTTCTCATAAGTGCATAGTACTAATTCACTGAAAGTTACAATACTTATAGACTGTCCCACTCATAACTACATGCCATGGTCACCCTATAAATTCCTAAACCGTTACCTAACCAGAACAACGAAAGCTATGTATGTTTTGTGCATCAATCAAATAACTTTATGGTACAATAACACCATGAATTATGTATAGGTAGCAGCATTGTTGGGAAAACATTTGATTTGCTTACAATAACCGTTCAATCTTTTATTATTGTTGCTATGAAAATTTAATTTCATACATACTTACATACAATCACGCCTGTTTCCCGGAGGGATTGGCAGAGACCACAGATAAAACTTGCTACGATCCTGTTATACAACTTTTTTATTCCCTCTCATCACATTGCTCATCCATGCTCGTCGGTTTAGGAAACTCTTGCCCTTACCTTTTCCAGAACTTCTCCAATTTGTTGGAGACGTTGGTTGAATTTCAAGTACCTACTTAATCTATAACTGGTCATTTTTTTTCATACATCATCGTCTAGCGCTAAACTAAGCATAGCTTGAATTATGGAAAGTACATGGCTGAAATACTACTTAGTAACTTTTTTTTCTAAATACATACATTTTATACATAGAAAATACCAAGACCCGAGACAAATATTTGCGGTTCATACAAACTTTTGTCACACGGAGGGAATCGAACCCGCAACATTTTCCGTCTAAGGCGGGCATTCGCCCACTGCGCCACAGAGGTCGTCAAACTTTGAAAAGCATCATCAGCTGATAGACTTCCACGGCTACTTAGCAGAACCATAATATAATACAGGGTAAGATCAGATTATGGTAGTTAATTAATAGTCCATTAGTCTAATAGTAGGTGCATAGGTAGGTAAACTCTAAGGTACGTGCACTTATCGTTACTCTTAATTCACAAATTACTCCCTTAATAAAAAAAGAACACTCACGGCCATTCCCAAAATCACATAGAGTCCTTTCCATCCAAAAGGTGTCTGCGATTTCTTTAAAGCGATAAGAACGCCCATTATACCTTTCATTCTAATTTAGTATTATTTATTTGTTTAAATCGGTATGCAATGAAGTTTTTTCATTCATTCATTCATCAAGTACTAGCTACTTGATGAATGAATGAATGAAACAGAACCGACCACTGCTGGGGAATAAAGTTTTTCCAATCGACGAAGAGACAGCCGTAGCGTGTCACAGTCAATAGGTATTTATTAATTGCAATCAAAATTATCTCGTCCATTACATATTATTATGAACTAAGTGAATTTAAGATTTGATATAATAATAGTCTCTGCCCACGGCTTCGCCCGGGTAGTACCCGGGTTAAAAGTAGCCTATGCGTTGTTCTAGGTCACGAACTGTACCTATAACGAAAATCATCCAAATCGGTTTAGCCGTTACGGAGATGTGCAGCAACACAAACCTCCCAAATTTTTTCTTATAAGGGAAACTGCGTTAAGGAATATACCCTTATAAGGTCCATCGAAAAATCTGTGGATAAAACAAAACGAAACACGCTCACGAATCTAATCCCCAAGAGGAAGATCCTAAGATACATAGTCTGTATGCATTATATTTGGTAAATGCCCGTGTTTTGCATGTATTTAGTATTCCATGGGACAGGTTGCAAGCTCATCAATCAGAAATTTAAAAATTGTTAGTGTTTTTAGTTTTTGGGCGAGGTCTATATTTCAGTGGACTTCTACAGGCTGAGGATGACATACAAGCGACGTCCCATGAAGGTTATACGATTTAAATACCAAATATACAGAATTTACATAATAGTAAACCACAAAGGCATTACGTCACCAGATTGTGCCGTGTTATCAGTCAGTTGGTCACATGGTTTTGTGCGATGAGTCAATGAAATCTCGAACTATAGAACATAAATAGTAGGTACTATTATTGTAGGCATGTTTATATAGATCCAGTGACTGCCGACAGAGTCACTGGTACACCAGCGCTGACACGGTATCTAGCCGGATTAAAACTCTTTTTCGGAATCTCGGACTATAGAACATATTCAGTAACTACTATTATTGTAGGCATGTTTATATAGATCCAGTGACTGCCGACAGAGTCACTGGTATGCCAGCGCTGGCACGGTATTTAATCCGTGTAAACACTTTTTCGGAATATCGGAATATAGAAACTATTTAGTAACTACTATTATTGTAGGCATGTTTATATAGATCCAGTGACTGGCAACAGCGTCTCTGGTACGCCAGCGCTGGCACGGTATTTAATCCGTGTAAACACTTTTTCGGAATATCGGAATATAGAAACTATTTAGTAACTACTATTATTGTAGGCATGTTTATATAGATCCAGTGACTGGCAACAGCGTCTCTGGTACGCCAGCGCTGGGCACAGTATTTAACCAGTGTAATTTATTTCGTACTAGTCCAGTGCTGGCAAATAGCGTAGTCGGAAACAAACCTTCGAGTAACCTTACGGGAAACTACCTCCGTTGTATGTATGCTTACAACTTTTCAGAAACACGCGTGAAACTTAACGAGATAATGTGTCCCTTCGCCCACTGTGGCGCAGTGGGCGAAGGCCCGCCTGAGACGCAGAAGGTTGCGGGTTCGATTCCCGCTGCGGGACAAATGTTTGTACGATTAGCCAATGTTTGTCTCGGGTTTGGGTGTTTTCTATGTATAATATGTATTATACATTTATTCATACAACTATGTACAAGTAGGTATATACAAAAAATACAGATGAAACAGCTAGCTATCTAAAGACCGTTGCAAACGATCTATAGATAGCTCAACTGATCCAGATCACTACCAGGCGGAAGCGTTCCCAAAATACTGGCCGCATTGCCACGCTGAATGGCAATGCTAATGTATTATACTATATATAATATACTATTATACTATTTTTTCATTTACAAAAAAAAGTATATAATTAGGTAGTATATCAGTCATGTAGTTCCCATAATACAAGCTCTGCTTAGTTTGGGGCTAGATGATGCTGTGTGAAAAAATGTCCAGCATTATTTATTTATTATCTTATTTATTATAAAAATAAAATGCACAGATTTTTTGTTCTTCACTGATAAAAAGCTGAGCGAACAAATATTGTAACATTGACTTTATAATTGCAGATAAATAAAGGCGAGATGATTAATAATGATAGCCTTATTCATATTCACTCATAAAAATGATAACCTTAAGTTTGCGCAACATTGAACAAAATATCGATTACGTAATTCACAAAACACGTTTCTTAATACGTACTTGATTACTCACTAATCCATTTTGCATAATTATAGCACAATTTGTAGTTAGTTTTACGATTGTTATAACCATAATTAAGTTTTTAACAAAGACTTTTCCTTGATAAAAGTCGAACGTATACCTATAAATCCTCATTATTTAGACCTAATTGGTCACCCTAGCTGTACTTTGGTTAGCGATTTTGCGTTCATAACTACACCACATGGACCTTTTGGGACGCTGATAAAAGATTAAAGTAAACATTTTTAGTAGTAAATAATAATAAAAAGACGATAAGAGAAAATCCGTAGACAAACTAAAATCACCGGCAAAGCTCTTAGAATTATCGAGTTGAAGTTAGAATGAGCTGGCCATACAGATCGTAGAACCGGAAGACGCAGTGTAGGAAGGCTCCCGATGGACCGAGGACATCTTAAAGGTTGCCGGGTTTAAAAAAAATATATTTTTTTGACTAATACTCTTTTTTAGTTAATGTGTTCGCCTTGTTCGATTGGCACCACACTTTAGCTGAATGAAGGATGATCAAAAAAAGCAAGCCTTTTTTTGCAAAAGAGTTTGTTCCCTGATTCTTTTAAAAATGTAAATTCATGTAGTTTTTAAGCTGACGTTTCTAAATGAATTCTGAGATTTCAATGAAACATTGTGACATTTTATTTAATTATTTTGCATGTATGTTAATGTTAAGTTTTGTGAATAATAATATTATATGGTTTTTTTTATAATCTGAAATAAATGAATAAAAACAAAATTTGGCTTTGTTAAACAGTAAAATAGATAAAAATGTTGTTCAAGGCACTCTTTGAGGGAGGCATTTATCTAACTGCTAACGATGATAACGATGATGATGATTTAGAGCTTCCAGTATTTCTAGAGGTTTATGCAAAATGTTCGGCTGGCATGTGTCCAGATTCCGAATTTATGCGACTTTTGACGGATATCATAAAATTTTGTTGGGCATGCGCTGCTGCCCGTGACGCTAACGATAATAGAACAAAGATATTGTTGTTCTAGAATAAGATTTACTATGTGCATTTTTTTAAGATGAATACAGAGGATATTTGAAGGTTCTCCCAAAATATACACTTATCACATGAAGATCCCATTGCAGGGTTGCTATCACTCACCCTTATAAAGACTCTTGGAATGAGTCGAAACAGTTGACTTAATCGTGAGACTTGTGATATTCCATGTTCAATTGATCTAAGTAATTCACGATAGTTTGTTGAGGAAACAGAGAGAGAGAGTTCTTTTGTGGAAGATTTCGTCCTGGGAAGTACTACCACCGTATTCCTGCCAAGCAGCAATGCGAGCATTGCTGTGTTTCGGTTTGAAGGGCATTGTTTCTGATGAAATTACACAGGCACATGAGACTTTTTACCTTTATGTCTCAGGGCATTCGGCAATTGATACCTCTGGCGTTGCAAGCGTCCATAGGCTACAAAAACCGCTTACCAACAGGTGGGCCGTACGCTTGTTTGCCACTATAATTGTGATCCTTAGGAACCGAGAAAAAGAAGTAATAGCGTGGACGGGCGATGCGTAATAAGTAAATGATCCCCTAACAGTTACGTACATAGATCTGACATTGATCTGCGTGATTCTCATTTTAACCCGACGCAAACAGACGGGAGTAATAAGTGGATACAAAAAAAAGTTTATATTTATGTATATTTTTTGATTTGGACTTACCCGTGTCTCCGACAGCTTGACTGAGCGTGTTTTCTGTGACTGGTCGCAACGCCTCCACTGCACTGATGTAGCCAAGGCGGTCAGCTATGGCGCAAGCAGTCTGTCCATTCTATAAAAATTACATTACATTAGGTTAGCAAAAAGTACCCGCCGTTTTTTTTTTATTTAAACATTCCGCATGTCATTATACGTTTTTGGAATAATGTTTTAAATCATTCGAAAGAGGTTTTTTTTGGTCGAGTTAATTTATGTCAATTTTCAGAACGTTAATATGGCATGTCAAATTGAAAAACACAAGACTAATAGTTTTGTGACACAGTACTGTGTACACAACTGTTGGATGTTATTAATTGATTAGGTAACATTAACTTACGGCTGACAATGCGTTCGGATCGGCTTGGTTCTTGAGAAGCAGTTGGATTATTAGAGTGTGACCTTGCTGTGCGGCTTGGTGTAGTGGTGTGAAACTGTAGAACAAAATAATATTTTTATTTTAGAGTTCCCTAGCTAAATTACATAAACGGAACCCTTCAACAACAGTTACTACATTATCTAGAAGTCTAGATCATATCTTTGATCTAGATTAAGCAACCCTTTTTAAATGGTTACTATTTTTGTAGTGGTGTGAAACTGTAGAACAGAATAATATATTTATTTTAGGGTTCCCAAGCTACGGAACCCTTCAACAACAGTCATATCTTTGATCTAGATCAAGCGACCCATCTTAAATGGTCATTATTTTTGCATTAACTTAAATTTATACGCCTAATGTTAAGTAAACTTATCTAGCTAGACATTAATTGCTTAGGAGAGTACATGGCGTGTCACTGTGACTCTGCTATACAGGGTTCTCAGTCGTAGTGTGGGGAACAAAGTTTAATCTAAGGTACAATCTTAAAAAATAAAGTAGTACCCATGTGCCCTCGCGCGCGCGGTGACGTCAGCGCCCGCTGCGATCAGCGTCTTGGCGGCGGCGTGGTGTCCGTGATGCGCGGCCGCGTGCAGCGGCGTGTAGCCGTCGCGGGTCCTAGCGGTGCACTGCCCACCACCAGCTAGCAGGGATTTCAGCACTGCTGTCCGACCTTCGGACGCTGCTAGGTGCACTGGTGTCAAACCTACAAGAGAAAAAGGTTCATCATTAGTAGATATTTTTAACTTTTATACAAAAAGCTAAGCTCCCAACACAGAAAAATGCCGAAGAATCAAAAGGTCTTTTGTACTTCGTCTTAAATGCCATGCTGACGCTTAATAGCTTAAATAACGAGCTTCAATCAGGGAGAAATGCTGACTCAAGCATCTAGTATGTTATTCCACAAATCCCCCCTGATAAATCCCCGTTAGGGCGGAAAACTGAACTCTAATGTTAAAAAAGTGCTGAAATCCCCCTTTACATTTTGTTATTCACTTTCCCCCCCTAAAAGAATTCCCTTAGGGATAAAAATAAGAAACTTAATGTAAAAAATGTACAGAAATCGCCCTCATCATTTTGGCTTATTCACCTTTTCGTTTTTATAAAAAAAAGGGGTGGGGGGGGATTTATTTATTTTTTTCACATAAGAGTTCAGGTTTTTTTCTCTCAGGGGGGAAATCTTTTACTTACCATTATTAGCTGGCACGTTGACGTCAGCACCTCTTTCTATCAGCATTTCCACACAATCTTCATGGCCTTCCTGCGCAGCCATGTGAAGGGGCGTGAACCCGGCTTTTGACTTCACACTAGGATCAGCATCTATATAATAAAATTGATTACACATTTGAAATATTCTATTCCAAAAACTATCGCGAAATACTAATTCATATTGTGATATGCATATTGTAGGTACTATCGGTGCAGGCAACTACTTAGTTTCGACTATTTCCGAAAGCCTTCATCAGGATGAGTATCCGCGAACCTCTTCTTTCGTCGCATCTTGCACTACCTCGCAAGTCGGTACCTTCACCAATAGTATCTGACGTGAAAATTCCCGTTTTACATTTGAAATACTTGAGGCCCACGAAAACTGGCACGGTGGCGGTCAACTCGCTAGCGAAAGGTTGTCAAAGTTCTCGTACTAATACTACTGATGCCACCGCCAACACGCTAATTGACTTCGGCCTTTACTTAGTGAATCTAGGCTACAAAGTGTTCTAACGGCCAAATACTGAAAGATATAAGATTGATTGCAAAATATTTAATGCCAATAGACAATTGTCTGAAATAAATAAAACAAATGTCTGAAATTAATTGAATGTATAAGGTCATTTTCTAACGGTCACTAAGTCGTAAGTCGAATTCTTCTTCCATATTTCCATTTGGCTATCAGTAATGTCTACTTGAAACGGACCATTCTCAACTCACGCTTCCCATATCAATTTAGAATAATAATTAATACAAAATTGGAAACGTTCGTCGCTTTCCGGACTCTGCGATATAACTCCTGGATGATGGAGAGCATGAATTGATGAGCTCTTACAGTCCCGTCTTCGACCTAACTTCGTTTGTATAACTTCCACGAGATCAGGGATACTAGAACACTGCTGTCATCAACCCAGAGTCCTTCTCCGCTATTTCAAACAGGTTGAGCTCAGGAAGGGGTTTAGAAGGGGCATAATGCGCAATGCGTGACGTCAGAGCAAACTTAAGTCCCCCCCCCCCACTTAGAATTAGAATAAGATGCCCTCTGGACTTTTGGTTGGTGGTAATAAGTGTTTTAGTGTCTCAGCAAGCGTTAATGATAAGGTGCATGGTTCTCCATGTATCATGGTTTCTTCTGTAACAGCACAGTGATGGTGTGGTGTCGGTCGTACAAACTCACCGTGTTCTAGCAGCGCGAAGGCAATGTCCGGGTGGTTGTGCCGGCAAGCAATGTGCAGCGCCGAATGACCATTCTTCGCCAGCGCGTGCGGTGACGCTCCTACAGACAACACTAGCTCTAGCTTAACTTGTTTAAAATATAGTGAAGACGACAGGTTTACGTACTACGTACAGACCGCTTAGCTTGAGTACCCACGACAACGTTTAGTCTACGAAAGAGAAGAAACTATTTCTGTCACCTATACTGCAAACAAAAGAGAGGGAGAAAATATGTTTTGTCTTCTCAACGGTAGACAAAACATGGTATGCAGGCTGGTTTGAGGTAATGAGAGGATTTATTTTTAGGGTTCTGAAGCCAAATGGTAGAAACTGAATCATTGTAGTTACGTTGTATTCGTTTATTCGTCACACCCTGATTTCTCCCTCAGTCCAAAGTACTGAGATAAAATTTGGTATAACAGACTGATGTTTATTTTCTCTGTACTCCCCTGTTTGGGGTATCATTGAACACCACTTTTGGGGTTTAGGATTCCCAAGGCAAATGGAAAAACGGAACCATTACATTTTGTCCGTATGGGAGTCAAACCTCATTCAGATATAATTTGGTGTAATATCCTAAAAACACAAAAACCAGTAATGAAACAATATAATTTATGTTTTTGTTTGTAATAACCAGTGTGGTGAATGTATCATTAAAAAGGCCTTTTCAAACATTACTTTAGGGTACTTAACTATTTCTGATTTGAAGTCCTATCTAGGAAATATAGGGCTTAAAGAAATTAAAATTGTGTGTGGTTTCTATTTTTAACACTGTGTCCAAGAAGCATGTTTTTATTAACGAGTAGCATTATATCAGTACATCTCTATTTACTTTAAAGAACTATTATAAGACAGATTTATAACATAAACTTCTCAGACTCTGATAATAATAGTAGATTCTAGGGGCATAGGTAATATACGAGTGGTTATTTAATCTATTTATTAATATGGGTGATATGATGTGTGTACGGATGATCACAATACCACAGGTGACATATGTACATACATATGTAGATATAATTATTAAGGAACATTTATATAGATAGCTCTACGAGATAATGGCGTCGATTCTCTTGTACACCACACTTTTTATTCAATCTCGATGAAACTCGGATATGTGCCAAATATAGTGGACGTGTCTCTGACTACCTCGTACTTGGTATCCTTACAGTATGACTACTCATCTACTGAGTACGGATCTTAGAATCTCCATCATGGGGATTACAGTTGTGTGTCATTTTTTTTTTAATGAAACCATGGTAGGTAAGTAAGTTGACTAAAATACTTTTAAATTTAGACTATTTGCTTATCGTTATCGGTAAGGCGTTTTTGAACTTGGGTTTTGAGGTTTCGGTAGTCGAGTAAAAACGGTATAGGTACTTCGCGAAAACTCATTTCGTGGCGCACCACTAGTTTAAGTAAGGGCTCGGTCAAACTGACGCGGTGGCGATCAAAGGGAAAGGGTTGTTCGCCACCGCCACCGCGTCATTTCAACCGGGCCCTAATTTTTTTTATTTACTAGGGGGAAAGTTTCGTTATTCACACAAAAACAGGTAGGTACTTTGCGAGATCAGTTCATGGCCAACAACTAGTTTCAGTTAGTCAACATTACCTTTAATTTTTTACTAAAAAACGGGATATTTACCATGATTTGTGAGCTTGAATGTTTCCCGATATTCCGGCACAGTTGCATGTACCATGATCATGGGTGGAAAAATTATGTTCATACCATGATAGTTTAAAAAAAAACAAACACGCTCACGACTGTCTTCCCCATGGTGGACATACTCAGTGAGTAGATCTTTGAGGATACCAAGTAGGGGGGTAGACCAAACATTAAATTTGGTACATACCCGCATTTTTGCAAGTTAGCGTTCCACGTGACAGGATGCAAGCCCATCGCCGCTAAATTTGAACACTAACTGTTTTAGACCATGCCTTCGAATTTTTGGTTCTAGTGCATGCCGGTTTTCTCACGATGTTTTCCTTCCGTTTTAAGCACGTGCGGGTTGGAACCCACGACCTCAGGATCAGAAGTCGGGGTATCGCTCACTAGGCCAACACGGCTTCAAAAGTTTCAAAAGTTTTAACATTACCTTTGTCCAGCAAAAGCAGCGCTATATCGGGATGCCCATAATATGTGGCCATATGCAGCGGTGTGATGTGGCTCTTCCCGGGCGCGTCGGGCTGCGCCCCCCGTGCCAGCAGAAGCCTCGCTACATTGATATCGCCGTACTTAGCCGCGAGGTGCAGCGGTGTGAATCCCTTACGGGTCTCCGCCTCAATGGGCGCGCTGTTGTCTATAAGAATGCCCGCTACTTCTTCTTTGCCTGTAGAAAATTAGAATACTAAAATAAACACATCAAAGCAAGTTGGTGATTAGTTAGAAAACTTAACATATTCTTTGATATGTTGAAATATTAATGATAATGATAAATAATGCTGGACATTTTGCACACAACATCATCTGGCCCAAACTAAGCAGAGCTTAGTTATGTATACAAGTCTACATAGAACTACATGCCTGATATACTACTTATATATTTTGTTTTGTAAACATTGTATATTATAAATAGAAAACACCCAGACCCTAGACAAATATCTGTAGATCATACAAAATTTGTCCCGCGGCGGGAATCGAACCCGCAACCTTCTGTGACTCAGGCAGGCTTTCACCCACTGCACCACAGAGTTCTTATATTGATATACCGATATAAAATTATCTTCCTCGATCAAAATACAGCATTGAAAATAAAAACAAGCTATTTTATTTATATACTTAACACTGTTTTTTTTATGAATAAATGAATTTAAATCAATTCCTATGGATAAACGATTGCAGGGAACTGGAAAATTATTAAACTTTTCAAAATGATCGCAAACTTTTAATGATGTGTGAACGATTTTGAAATGATCGTGGTTTGGTATCATTTTATGACTATACCACTTAATACCACGACCGTGCTCGCGTGGTCGCGGACGGTACTCATGAGGACCTCTAAACGGCCAACGAAACGTCAGCAGAAGTAGAAGAAGAATAGCAAAGTGCGTGGTACAGTCGTAACTCTAATTCTAAAAAAAATACGATTTCAAGTAATTAATATAGCAACAAATATATTAGGTTGGGGAAAAAGTCTTTTCGCATTATTGTATGTATGAACTTGTAATAAAATCTCTTTGGCTATACTATTTGTATCTGGCTGGTTTTGGTATCATTAAAAGTTTAAATTTTAAAGAAGATAATTCCAAATTCAAATTAGGAAAATGTGTGATTTTTATTTGTTTTTCGTACTGTCAAGATGAGTGAATCTAATGAAGAAATTCGATACATTTTAAAATTTTACTACAAAAAAGGTAAAAATGCAACGCAAGCCGCGAAAAAAATTTGCGATGTTTATGGACCTAGTGCAGTGTCTGTGAGAGTAGCACAAATTTGGTTTAAGCGTTTTCAATCCGGAAATTTTGATGTCAAAGATGCACGTCGCTCTGGTCGCCCTATTACGGATAAAATGGATGCCATTTTTGAAAAAGTGGAGCAAGATCGGCATATCAGTAGTTACGACGTAGCTGAAGAACTGGGAATTGACCACAAAACAGTTTTGGCGCATTTGAAAAAAACTGGGTACACAAAAAAGCTCGATATTTGGGTACCTCACGAGCTCACTGAAAGAAACCTAATGAACCGTGTTCTCATTTGTGATTCTTTATTACGACGTAATGAAACCGAACCATTTTTGAAGAAGCTGATAACTGGTGATGAAAAGTGGATCACGTACGACAAGAACGTGCGAAAAAGGTCGTGGTCAAAGGCCGGTCAGGCTTCACAGACTGTGGCGAAACCCGGGTTAACTCGCAACAAGGTGATGCTGTGTGTGTGGTGGGATTGGAAGGGCATTATTCATTATGAGCTGTTACCACCAGGCAGGACCATCGATTCTGAACTCTACTGCGAACAACTGATGAGATTAAAACAAGAAGTTGAGAGAAAGCGGCCGGAGTTAATCAACAGAAGGGGTGTGGTTTTTCATCATGATAACGCTAGACCTCACACATCTTTATTAGCCACTCAGCAAAAATTAAGAGAGTTTGGCTGGGATGTGTTAATGCATCCGCCGTATAGTCCTGACCTTGCACCTTCAGATTTCCACCTGTTTCGGTCTCTTCAGAATTCTTTAGGCAGTGTCAGGTTAACATCACGAGAGGACTGCCAAAACCACTTGTCGCGGTATTTTGAACAGAAGCCCCAAAGTTTTTATAGCAATGGGATCATGTCCCTGCCTACAAAATGGCAAAAAGTTATCGAACAAAATGGTACCTACATACTTTAGTTAAATGTAAATAAACTATATTAAAAAATGTTTTGAATTTTCTTAAAAAATGCGAAGAAACTTTTTCCCCAACCTATTACATTGCTTGTATATAGTAACTATGTTTATATAACTGACCTTCTTTAGCAGCAATGTGCAGGGGCGTGTATTTGTCTTTAGTAGTCGCTGTGACGTCAGCGCCGTGCTGTAGTAAAAGGGCGGCGATATCCGCGTGCCCTAATCTCGCTGCGACGTGTAACGGCGTCTGTTCTTCCCGCGCCCTTGCGTCAACCTGAAAAATAATACATTTTTAGCATATATTTTTTTAATAAAAACTGGCTGATGCACGGCTTCATCCGCATAGTATACGGATAAAAAGTTGCTCGTAAAAACTAGTTTTTTCGTCGAATTACGTTGCAAAATTGGTCTCCATTTAAACAGGATAATTACATTCTAAATATTGTTGAAATAATTAATAAAATAGGATGAGAAAAGATTCGGAGGTTGTTCGTCATAGCACTCTTTAAGGGAGGCTTATATCTAGCAGTATAGTTCTACAGGATGATGTTGATGATGATGATGAGGCATGGGTTAGTGAATTAACGAAAGAATTTATTATCAACCTAACCAATATTTTTCTATTTTTCGCCATCATATAATTTTCATTTTCTTTTTGAACAAGGAGAAGATACAGGTTGATGCGTTTTTTTAGTTTGACGTTTCTTGATATTTCCTGTGAATAAAAATACAAAGGCAAGTTAATCGTATCCGCAGATTTTTTTAATACAACCTTGGCCAAAAGTATTAGGCACCCCTGTAAAACATGAATATCCCAACACATATTTAAAAAACAGCAAATGTTTTTAACTAAATCCAAAGCCGTTGCCGTCAAATGATTATTAAAACAATAGATAACCATTTTCTATGGGCCATAAAACATCTGGTGAGCTAAACCCAAATTATGGGTATTTTACAAAAAATATTCAAAATTATTATTAGTCTTTATTTGTTATTCGTAGCGTAAAGAATCTTCCGTGTGTAATTTAGTGGTGAAATTGACATTCTCCTTTTTCTAAAATGCCGAAAAAAATTGAATTGTGCTACGAAAAACGTATTAAAATTGAGATATTACACGAACAAGGAAAGTCCCAAGTAGAGATTGCCAAACTCGTGAAATGTTCGCGGTGCGCAGTTCAATCTGCTATCAAACGGTTTGCGGAGACTGGTTCCCACGCAAATAAAACACGGACTGACAGAAAACGCGTGACTACTGAGCACCAGGACAGAAAACACATCCGCGAGTCTCTGAAGGACCGCAAAAAAACTTCTTCTGAGCTCGCTGCTGCCCTATCCGAGGAGCTCGAATACCATATTATTGCTCGAACGGCAAGAAGAAGGCTTGGAGAGGCAGGTTTAAAGGGGTGTAATGCAAGAAAGAAGCCATGGCTCTCGGAAAATAACAAAAAGAAACGCTTAGAATGGGCTCTACAATACCAACACTTCACGGATGAGGATTGGTCAAATGTTGTTTGGTCCGATGAATCAAACTTTGAGGTAAGCTTTTATACTATTCCTTAAAAACGATAACCATGCTCACTATTATTTTAGTCTGTTTTCTTAAAAATAATGAGTACTTATTTCAACTCTACTTTTTTAATTTTTACAGCTATTTGGATCTGCGGGTGTAACATTCGTGAGACGTCGCATCGGCGAGGAATATCATCCAGATTGTGTGGCTTTCAATGTTAAACACGGGGGAGGCAGCATTATGGTCTGGGGCTGCATGACATCTGATGGTGTCGGCGAAATGTTCGTTTGGGAAGGTCGTATGAACAGTGAAAAGTACATAAATGTGCTCGAAACTGCGCTAATGCCTTCGTTTACATGCATTTTCGGCGATACAAACATGGATGGCGTCAAATTCCAACAAGACAATGCGCCTTCTCATAAATCAGCGACCACCATGCGCTGGTTTAGAAAAAACAATATTGTCTTGTTAGAATGGCCGGCGCAATCCCCAGATCTGAAACCTATCGAGCATCTTTGGGGTAATTCTGAAGCGCAAGGTCAGAGAGCACAGTATTACATCCAAAACAACTTTAAAAAAATGCTTTAATTCAAGAGTGGGACGCCATAAGTGCAGCCGAATGTAAAAAGCTTGTAAGCAGCATGCCCCGAAGAATTGCTGCTGTGATCAATGCAAAGGGGGGGCCAACTAAATATTAGTGATTTTTGTAATTTTTTGTTAATATAGTAATTTGGAAAACAAATAAGTTTCATTTTTCACCTTAAACACGAAAAATTTGGTAAATTTTAGGGGGCCTAATACTTTTGGAAAAGGCTGTATGTTACACAATATTTATTATACAATATTATACAATTTATTATTGTATAATATAATTTGCCATTCAGCGTGGCAATGCGGCCAGTATTTTGGGAACGCTTCCGCCTGGTAGTGATCTGGATCAGTTGAGCTATCTATAGATCGTTTGCAACGGTCTTTAGATAGCTAGCTGTTTCATCTGTATTTTTTGTATATACCTACTTGTACATAGTTGTATGAAAAACTATATTTAACACAAATATATTATACACACTTAAAAAAAATTATTATTATACAATAATACAATATTTATTTTCAAGAAAAATAAAAACCTACTTCAAATAATAGAAAGTTGATAAAAAGTACAATATGAAATATCATGTACTTCCCATAACACAATTTTGCTTACTTTGAGGCTCGATGATGTTGTGTGGAAAATATCCAAAATACTATTATTATTATTATATAAAAAAATCAGAGGAATTGAGAACCTGAACCTTTTTTGAAGTCGACATCAGTGTAAAAATGAATCAGGGGATTTCTGGAACTCTTGTCCACAAA
Source organism: Perizoma affinitatum (assembly GCA_961405105.1). Classification (NCBI taxonomy): domain Eukaryota; kingdom Metazoa; phylum Arthropoda; class Insecta; order Lepidoptera; family Geometridae; genus Perizoma; species Perizoma affinitatum. Next base: position 3,711,319 of record OY560184.1, read on the forward strand.
TCCCCTTAACTTCCCCTCCAAAAGTCCAGAAATCGCCTTCGCAGGGATTTGTGGAAAAAACCGAAAATATCTACCTTAGCATTATTCCGTAAAAGCACTCGCACAAGATCAGTTTGATGCGCTCTCGCAGCTAAATGCAGCGGGGTCTCGCCCCTCGCGGTGGCCGCGTCCGCCGCTGCGCCCGCGCCGACCAGCACCAGGGCGATGTTCATGCATCCCATGAACGAAGCCACGTGGAGCGGCGTCAGGCCGGATTCCGTGGTTGCTGATTTACCTGGAAAACATTGGAACAGAACGTTAGGAGGAGAAATAGTCAAATACTCAGAAACATGCCTTTATTTAAGCTATAAAGTTCCACTGATGGGCAAAGGTTTTTCCTTCCATGACACTCGGTTCTATTAACCTTCTCCAGTTGGATTCGAATGCATCCAGGGGGTCTAGAAAAATACCACTTTCTGTTGGCAATAACATCTGCGGAAAGATTGAATTGTATGTTCTGCAAATATTTGTTTCGGGTCTGGGTGTTTTCTATGTATAATATGTATGTATTTACAAAAATACTTATATATATAGTATATAGTAGTATCTCAGTCACGCAGTTCCCATAACAAAAGCTCTGCTTACTTTGGGGCTAGATAATTCTGTGTGAAAAATGTCCAGCATTATTCATTTATTTATGGTTCTTAGATAGGTTTTATAGTCCCCTATAAGCCCGCTGCAAAGGAAAATATGTCGAAGATTTAAAATAAAAAAAAACAATTGTCTACAACCGTCATCGCTAATCGATAAATGAAATGTTACTTTGCTGACCCTCAGGTTTGATTCCTATATATGTGACTTTGACTTAGATTTTTTTTTCTAAGTACATACATATTATACATACCCAGACCCGAGACGAACATTAGCTAATCATACAAACATTTGTACCGCAGCGGGAATCGAACCGGCAACCTTCTGCGTCTCAGGCGGGCCTTCGTCCACTACGCCACAGAGGTCGTCAGCTATAAACACTTGGTATCCAAGAGAAGGCAAGTGTTCAAGGAAGACCATTCCCGGAGATGGGTTGATGAGATACTCAAGACAGCTGGTAGAACATGGACGAGAGTCGCTCAAGGCCGAGACAAGCGCAGAGGGTTACAGGAGGCCTTTGCCAGTGGGCACAGAGAGTCACAGATAGACATTAAAAATGCATATATATACCAACTAAAATAAACTGAAAAAAGCTATAAATAAATAAAACATACAAACTATCGCCTTAACATCTTACATGTAAACGAGTTTAACAGATTCAGAGTCGTAAACCATGAAAGTATACTCACTGGCACCATATTTGAGCAATAGTTCAACAACTTTGAGCCTATTTTTCTTACACGCGATGTGAAGAGGAGTGAATCCGTTCAGCGCCCGAGAATTCGCGTCCGCGTTTCTGTCTAGAAGTAACTTCGCTACCTGTAATTATTATTATTATTATTAATAATATTTTTTATTTTATATCGGTGACTGAAGTGTCATGTGTAGTGCATTTAAGCCGCACAGATGGCGTCGTTTGAATTAGTAACTAGACTAAAACAACAACGCCATCTATGTAACTTCGAAGAACTATAAAACAACACTTGCCACTACCATTTTACATTTTTGATAGTCTATATTAGTTACATAGATGTTGTTGTTCTAGGCCACAGGTTCTTAAACTTATTATGCCCATCGCCCACTTTGAGAATAAAATCCTAGGGCTCCCCAAAGTTTTTAAACATAACAACTATGCTTTCCCATCTAGACCGCCTCAACGCCCGCCCCGTCGAAAGCCTCCAGTGCCTACAACAGAGTGCTATCGCCCACTTTGAGAAACAGTGTTATAGACTATTTAAAATGAGGTTTACATTTTTTTCCCATACCTACACGTTGGTATTGTTATTTAACTTTTTCAATTTAATCGGCCTGTCGTATATGTGCCCATGCACATACTTAAAATGCTGAAGGAAAACATGGCGAGGAAACCGGCATGCCCGAAAAGCAAAAAATCCAAGGCATGTCAGTTGTTGTGAGCGGCGATGCGCTTGCAACCTCTGTCATGTGGTTTACAAAGTGTGGGCATGCGCCAAATTATAATGTTTGGACGTGCCTATGACTACTACTCGGTTATTATTCTTATCGGATCGTGTTTTTTATAGAATATACCTTAACGTGACCGCAATGAGCTGCGACGTGCAACGCCGTCAAATAGTCGACGGTGACATCGTCGATAGGGGCGCCCTCTGTGAGCAGAACTTTGGCCGTCTCCACGTGTTCGCCTTGCACGGACATGTGGAGAGGTGTAAGCCCGTTCTGAAATCAGAAGACAAGGATTTTAAATTAAAGGTGAGCGAAGCGAGTCTTATACATTTCAGGACGCCTAAGCTGGAGCGAAACTAGTGAGAAAAGAGAGCTGTTGAAAAATGATGTCTTTAAATATAAACGATTAGCGCTACAAGAAGATTAAACGCAACCAGCGAACGAAGCAAGACCATTCAGATAATTCAAGTAAGGTTTAATACAACCTAGCAAACTAGCAAATCTAGCAAACGACCCAGCAGTTGGTGACCGGTTACCGTAATGTATTAACGCTTGAAAAACTAGAAGTATCACTCACGTGTTGCTAACTTGAGACATAACGGGTGAAAAGTCTCATGTACCTGTAATTTCACGGGCACCCTTCAATCCGGAACACAGCAATGAGAGCATTACTGCTTGGCGAAGAAATAGGTATGGTAGTTTGAAGGGAATGTGTGTCGGTGAAATTACACATGATACTTTTCACACGTTATGTCCCAGGGTCGGCAACATTACCTCTAATGTTGCGTCCATAGGTTACTGTAACCGCTTATCAACATATGGACCTTATACCTGTTTGCCACTTGTGCAAAAACAATCAGAGCACAAAATTACTATACCTTTGTTTAATTATTCGTATAAGTTTAACGGATCTTTATCGCGTTTACCTTTTTTTTCAAAGACCCGTTAATCTTTTAATTATGTTATCTAATCGCGAAAGTTTTAAGAAGAATTTACCTTTGTTTTACTAGTGATGGGCGCGCCGTGGTGCAATAACCTTGAGACAACGTTGCTGTGTCCGGAGCGAGCCGCGCAATGTAACGGGGTGAGACCGTCCCTTGTCACTGCAGCTATATTAGCGCCTGGAACACATTGAAAACTGCTTGATATGGAACTGCATAGGAGGTATGATGATTTTAATTTGAAATACATTAATAATTGCACAAAACTTCGTCATCTTAATTGTAAGACGGAGACTCGTATATTCTGCGTGGCGCCAATTATTCCATCGGCTATACGAGCCATTAAACATAGTTAAATCTCTATATCCAAACTACTGACAGCAAAAGTGTATGTTAATGTATTTTTTAAACGACATATTTGTAAACTAGTTATGTAATAAAACTGACATTATTCGTAATGTAATTTAGGGAATTAATGTTATTTTTTTTTTTGCGTGCCATCTTTTTTGTGCATAATTATTATTAAGATACCATCTCTTGTAACCCATGTTACGCAAAATATACATCAAGGTCCAGTCCATATAAACATCAAGGAATCCCTGATGTATTTTTTGTATAATTTTGGGAAAAAGTCTTGAAAAGGAACTAAAATATTATTGAAACAAACGAATGAATGGTTTGGTTTATCAGATATAACTACTCTGCCGACGCGCCACCGAAGTATCTTACCATGTTCTACCAATAAGTCGAGCATAGCCAACTGCCCCCATTTGCTGGCGACATGCAGTGGTGTGATGTTATGTTTAGCTGCTCTTCCAGCGTCCGCGCCAGCTGATAGAAGGGCCTTAGCAACTGCTACGTTGCCATAATGAGCTGCTATGTGGAGGGGTGTGAAGCCTGATTTGGAGCATGCGTCTGGGTTGTGTTCGTTCTGAAAAATAGATGTATTTTATTAAAAGAACGCACGAAAGGAGAAATCGGGAAGCAGAATGCATTACATTTCCTAGCAAGTTCCAAGGCAATGATGCCTAGTACTGAACACGGAAATGTAAAGGCACCGTCCGAGAATCTTCTAGATTTTTCGCTAACCTCTAATAGTAAAGTGGCTGCCTTGACGTCGTTCTTCTTAGCTGCGATGTGTAGGGCGGGCAATCGGACCTTTCCTCTTGTGTCCGATTCTAACAGTTCCGCGACCACTCGGTCGTGACCTTGCTGCATCGCCACCGCTAACGGTGTGAATCCATCCTGGAAGTTGAGAAGACAACATAACAGTCACCAGTACCTTTTTCCATGTCATTGATTCTTCCTTGCTCATGTATTACGTCAAGGAACAGACCAGGTGAAGTGGTACTGAAAAGAGCCTAGTGCCACACAGTGAAATCGCAGAAGGGCTTTTCATGCCCCTTCTACAAACCTTCGAATTTTCCTTCGATGCTTCCTCACATTTCCTTTACTGTTAAAAAGCTCCGTTGGTACAACATGACGGTATTCTAAACCACGAACTTAGGATTTCAGGTTAGAGATGCTAGCCACTACACCATCAGTGCACTACTTAGAACCCAGAGCATCTCACAATATGTAAGGTTTTTTTTATAAAAACGTGTGGAAATACAAGATGTGTATTTAAACCTCAATATTGATACCAGCAGTAATAAAAAACTTGAAGACTAATAGGTTAGCATGTTATAGGCATGTAATGAGGGAACAATGTCATATTACGAGAAGAATGTCATATATAGATGTGGATATAAAAGAGGTAGACCAATGATGAAAATAATAGTTTGTGTGAAAGATTGATAAGAAAGGATTGAAAAAGGAGTAAGAAGATGGCTGATAGAGGATAGCGGAAGACGAAAACATGTTGCGACATGGACAAGAACATGATGATAGATTTCGTCACCAGATTTATCTGCAGTTTCCTTACCTCTGTTGCCAGGGTCTGACTGGCCCCAGCGGCAAGCAGCATCTTCACACATCCTGCATGGTTCTCCTGTGCTGCCATGTACAGCGGTGTGAAGCCGGCAGCTGATTGTGCGTCGGCCTTCGCCCCCGCTGCGAGGAGCGCCTTCGCTACAGACTCTTGGCCTGCTAGACATGCTATGTGAAGTGCTGTGTTTCCTGTAATGTTCAAAAAGCTACATATTCCAGTCTAAAGCACTTAAACGGTTGATTAACTTAACAATTAAGTGTGTCTTTTTTTGATATATGTTATTTCAAATTAAACAGTAAAAAACAAAACACGTTAAGATAAACTCTTAAAGTGTTTTGTTTTTTACTATTTACTTAGTGCTAGTATAAGACCCTTTGCTCCAGTTCTCAAAAACTTTTCGTAAATGGCAAGCTAACCATTCTAGCATCCAAAATGTTTACCACTACAACTTAGCCATAACAGAATCCCACCAGGAAGAACCATTGAAAAATTGTGTACCTTTTTTCGTGGCCGAATCAACGACCGCGCCTCTTTTGAGTAACTCCTCGACCACCGATATGTGGCCATCTTTTGCGGCGAGATGCAGAGCATTTAGCCCGTTCTGAAAAGAAGAGAATCCGTATGGAACAGTTCTTACCAACGGTTTCATATATCGCCTAAAGGCATGCTCACACTGACGCGGCGGAGGTGGCAGTGCGGCGGTGGCATTGACCAAAAGTATATGGTTGTCAAGTTAGTGTCAAAGTTCGCATGAATGTACTGATCGCCACCGCCATCGCGTCAGTGTGAACGCGCCTTAAAACTTTTTCAACTTTTTCATAAAGTACGGGAGGCGTATATAGCCCCATTTGGGTAGCCAAAGAGCCTTGGACACAAAAATAAACAATGACGTATTTCAGTTGTTATTTACATTGAAACAGAACGGTTAAACTGCCTGACCAACCACTAGGAAGCTAACAAACATGATATTGGGTTAGTTTAGAAGATAATGGATTTACTTAATCTGTAGCGGGGCATTACTACGTTATTGATATGTTAATAATTTCTGTAACGGCTGTACCGATTTGGACGAAATTGGGAATCAATATTGTTACTTTTTATCGTTATTATACGCGGGCGAAGCCGTGGGCGAGTGAGTAATATGAACAGCAAGAATTCTCACTTGACGAATGGAATAGCTTTATCGTATTGGAATCGGATATTGAAAATAGTTTTCCCGTTTTGTATTGCAAATATTGCAGTAATTTAAAAATGAATGTACGCATTCAATCGAAAACGCTTCGGGCAATCAAACTCGGCATCTCTAAATTGTTAATATATACATTCATAATCAACTAACAAAATGCTAATTAATTACCTATACCCGATTTGCAATCTGGTTACGAGGAAGAAAATATCCTCGCAACAAGCTGGCTACAAAACCTGGTTACGTAGTAAGCATGCACCTAGAAATTGAAGCTTTATTTTCAGCTTGATTACGTAACGGGCTTCCGATATGTCGTGGCTCTGGCGAAAACCTCTACACATTTTTGTTTTAAAACCGATTCTGTGCATGAATCGAAAAATAATTCATACAAGCCAATTCCTGCACCGACTTTTCGATTAAACAATCACATAACACCGTATGAGTCCGACCGCCAATTACAGTAGCGAAAAGCTCGGTCGTGCGGAAAATGTGCCAGTCAGACCAAATGATCCAAGTACACTTAAATTAAAAAATATATCTTGATATAAAACCAAAGCAAACAATATTGAAAATAATGTCCAGTCATAAAAATAGATCGACTAAGGGACCAATTATGTTCATCATGGTTCTAATCAGGTTTAAAAACTTGTTACAAGGACGGACACAAATAGACCAACTTATGTTACACTAACATAGCATATAGCGACACTATATTCAATATAGTGACGCTATTTATAGTGACACTTGATTACTATAAATAACGTAATATGTCACTTTGGTGGTGTAGTGGCTGCAACCGACGTTCAATCCAAATATGGTGGTTCGTACCTTATCGTAACTGACATCACCAAACTTCTTAGAGTTATTAACCAAAAATTCCAAGACAAGTGCTTATAAGGAGCCTTTACGAGGCGCAATGAATCCTTTCACTCCACTATTATTCCACACTTCCTCTTCTCTACAATAGATTAAATGCCTTAGTGAATATTTATCCACTCAATTACTTCAATTGTAAGGCAGCCCTTAAGGACGCCTTGCAAAACTTGTCGTATGATGATACAAAGAAACTATTAGATGTGATGAAGTGAAACGTTGTACTTAACTAAGTTTAGTTATAAGTTTTTATGTTAACTCATAAAATAATCTAATCTAATCTAATATAAGTATTTTTACTATAATTTATGTAGTTAACCTATATGTCGAAGTCACTATATTTTATTCTTCAAGTGTTTTGTTTGTTTGTATAATTGCCTTGCTTGTATAATGTTAGTCCCTCCCGCCTGAAACACAGGAATACCTAGTTCAGGTTCTAGTATAAATTTTACTTTATGTTAATTTTAGATCATAAATATGTAATGTGTGTAGTATACGATTTTTTGAATAAATTATTATTATTATTATATTATTATTTTATTGTAGTTCACCATATTTCAACTTGGTATGATGACTGACCTAACGCAGGGTGACCAAGAAATAAACGGTGGAGTGACGAAAGAAAAATACTTCTCGCTTTAAGCCCGTGCTTTTTTATACCATTAAAGTGGCCAACATGTTCACAGTCCTGTTGCAAGGACCATAGGTTACCGTAACCTATGGACGCTTTGAGGTTAAATGCACATCTGTTGCAAGGGCCATAGGTTACCGTAACCTAAGGACGCTTGGAACAGCAGAGTAATTTAATGTAATTTCACTGTAATTTCACCGGCACCCATACCCCTCACACCGGAACACAGCAATGCTAGTATAACTGCTTGGCGGCAGGACGAGCACTTTTGCGCTAAAGCCACAGTCTGAATAATTACTGCAGCAGTTAAACTCTGTTATTATCATAATAATGGCTTAGCTGAAGTATCCACGCGGTACAAACGACATGAATATTGAATATTTGGGTCAATTATTTTCTGCTCTGTGAATTTTCTTCTATTTTATTGCTCAATCACAGAGTTATAGTGGTATTACAGTTATGAAATTAAACTGTAGGTATACTTTAAAATTCACATAAAACATGCATAAAATGTGAAATTTTATGGGACTTTTATTACTGAAAAATTATGTCGTCTACTCTGTGGTTGTCATTTTATTGCCGGGATATATTTAATGAAGCCACAGTCATCATAAACATTATTTTCTATTTACATGCGACGAAAAAAGCCGATAAGTCGTGTGTTTATGGAAAGCCGTTGTTGGTTTTGAACTAAATTATCACAGCAAGTAGGTACGGAGGCACCTCAGTAAATCTCGAAAACTTTCTAAATTTAGGTACGTAGGTACATGCCGAGACTGTGTAAGGTACAAATATTACAATAACTTTCAACTTTAAAGAAGAATTTTACCACTCAAACATTTTTTTTTTTTACATTAGTTATTTTTATATTTTAAATACTTTCATATCAATCTAGTAAATATTTCCCTATTTCACGTTAAATACACAATACTTATTAAAGCTTTTAATTGATGTTATGACGCCTAGGTCTCATAAAGAAAATACAAACCATTAAATTATTTTTAATTGCAAACGCATAGTCCTATAAACTGCTAAATGGTTGAAAAAGCACGCAAAAATCCGGAACCGCCTCCAACGATAATTATCACTCTTTCCTCGGTACAGTTAACTACAAAAGTCAAGTTGGAATGGATTTTAAAAACAGATTAAACTCAGCCTTGCTATGCACCCACTGTTGGTTATTTATTTACTTATTTAAAAAAATAACATAAAAATAGTAATAAGTAGCTAAACTTTTCCATTATCCATATATTAGTGTTATTTCCTATCCTAAAAAAATCGGATAAAAACGTAATTTCGGCTTCGTTCGTACAATTGAAGTTTCATTATGATAATAAAATAGCCTGGGAACTGACCCTGAGGACCATAATAAACTAGATTCATTCACATCCATACGTACAACTATGTAGGTAGTACGTACCTAGTCTATAATACTCTTTCATGATCACCGCACCTGCCAGGATGTCCTCAATAGTCTATCTGATGGCATGCACTGTACATCCATAGAATTATGTAATAATACGTTCAACAGAATATAAGCGTAGATAATTTTTACATCCGTGGTAAAATGCGATTACAGATTATCCTGAAGATCTAAAATAAGCTTTGTTTTCTTTTATTTACATACCATTTCTAAGTTGTAAATACAGATTGTCAACAATCTTGTGGAATTTAGTTGTACAGTTTTAGAGCTGCCTACAAAATACTATCAAAAAAGTTCTAAAAACTTCCTTTGGGTCTCTAAAACTCAGAATTGCAAGCTGATTTATTATAAAATATTAGCAATTCATTTATTTCAGGCAATACAGTATAAAGTGTAAAAATATCTCACTTTTATAGTAATAATAATAATGCTGGGCATCTTTCACACAGCATCATCTAGCCCCAAAGTAAGCAGAGCTTGGGTTATGGGAACTATATGACTAATATACTACTTATAGGAAACACGCAGATCCGAGACAAATATTTGTTATTTCACAGTGTTCCACACTGTGAAAAGTTAGTAAATCCAATAATATTTAAATAAAAAAATATCTGTCAAACACATTCAACCTATACATGACACTCGTACCTACGGAACCCCATATATCTGAAACCGTGTTACCCTTACCGCGACAATCTCCAGGGATCCATTGCAACGGTTTTTGCGCGGGTTGAATATAATTACGTGTGCATTAATTAGCCCGTATATTGTACCTCATAATTACACTAGCTCTATGCAATCAGCTCATCATTACACCATTGAATGAATGAATGAATGAAAATACTTTATTGTACACCATAAGAAAAACAGATTTAACTTTTCAAAACTTAAAGTACAATGGACTTAATATTATCGCTTAGAAGCCACAATAGTTCCGTAAGACGACTTACTAAGCTCAGTATTCGTCAGGTCACTGATTTTTGGTCACCCTGTATTAGGTTAGCTGATCAGTCTTCTATTGCACTATCAACATGGGTATTGGAACGAAACCATGACACTCATTTTGAAAGTCACAATTACGGCTGATTACGACGGTTTTTCGCCGATTTTGCTGACGTTTCTTAACTAATTTAGGAGTTCTTTAACATAAGCACCGTGTCCGACCGCGTTCGGTCATAGGTACGGCTAATGCAGTATTTTTTTTTAAATAATTTATCCAGTGTATATAATTTGAATTCTTTCACGTTTGGCAAAGCTTTAAAATGAGAAAGTTTAGGTCGAAAATTGCCCTGTTTAAGAAGTTCTGAACTTAGCTAAAATATTTGTCGTTCTCCCTTACCATTCTTTAAGTGAATTACTTGGTCGGATTTATAAGGTATGGTCGGCCCTGAAAAGGATCTAGTGATCGATGGTGGCAAAGCTATATTATAGTGTAAGGATTCAGAGCGCCTCGCAGATACCTTTCATGCAAATTCCTGTCTTCGAATTTTTGGTTCCAGGACATGCCGATCCCATGTTTCAGAGGCATGGTTTTAATATTTTCGCAAATTTTTGATACAAGTTGGTTACAAACTGCTGGTGTTTCAAAGGATTGAAGTATTATTATTTAAACTCACCGAATTGCATGTGTTTATTTCCTTGACGGCTCCAGAGTCGAGGAGGTCAACGACTGTATCAAGCTGGCCAGCTCGCGCTGCCCGTAAGAACGCTGTGTTTGGGTCTATCTGGAACAAAAACGTACAACTGTAAGATACATATTCCATTAAGCATCAATAACGCTAGAAGACTACTAGGATTCCGCATTATGTCTCGATACAGATGTGTGCTTAAGTATACCAAGGGGTGATTGTCACAGTCTTTCTGTTATCAGATAGGCGGAAAACCTATCAAGATAATTTCTCTTTTTTTTTAATATAATAATATTCTCTTGATGATAAACAAGTATTCCATCAGACCATTTTTAAAATCGGTATTTCTCAGCAAGCCTGCTGAAATAAAAAGAGCGATATTTTCTGCACCCTGACCCTTCCACGGCACGGAATTGGCACAGATAGGTCTGTGGAAATGCATCAGCTATTTTTGTAGGTAGTTATTGTTTAATATAATATATTATGTTGACCATCTGACGAATTTGGTGAGTTAAAGATTACCGTACTGTTCCTTTAATGAAAAGGCAACCAATTTACGAGGAAGTTTCTGGACCCGAAAAAATGCTCACAAAAAACGTTTTTAGGCTGGGCTGGCGACGGTCGTGCTTACGATTTCACGGCTCGGCCACGGCGGGCCTTTCAGCGTAGCGATAAAATATGGAATATTCGAATTTCGCGCTCCAATAACAGCATGAGATGGGCTAACACTAGAGAGATAAACACCAACTAGTTGAAAATCACATGTATAAAACCTTAGACTTGCATAGTTTATAGGCCGAAGTCAAAGTCAAAGCCAAAATTAATTTCTTCCAAAATCACAAGAATCACTTTGAAACGTAAATTTCACCCACCGCCTGTTCCTCTTTGACTAAGCCAGGAAAGAAGAATTATTATTTTTAATTATCATTTTACAAAACCGTAGGTAAATTTTTCATCGAGTTGGTCGACGACTCTAAATCATCCTTGTAATTTCAATGCACAAACACCTAATGGCTTTACTTGTGTAGAGCAAAAGAGATGAGATATCTGGAATAGCAACAGCACCCAGCTAGAACAACACTTTTGCCGACGGAAGAGTATACAAAAACATGTCACACAAAAGAGTGTGACGGAAAGAGAAGCATAGAACAATTATATTACAAATGTCACAGAAATAAGTCTTCTCTTCCATAACCAAAACGGTTGTCGTGCAACCGTGGTTATGTTTAACCGTTTGGTTATGGAAGACTTTGGTTTCTGAAGCTGATCAAGTAAAACAATTTTACGCATTATTCTCAATAGTTTCGTTTGATGATGATGTGACTATTGCAAATGCCCCCTTACGGCTGATGTCGTCGATCAGAATAATTACGACTCACTTCGCTCGCCAACATATATTTCGGTGCTTGTTCGTGATTGCTATACCTTGACTACGCTCATGCAGGAGCATAAGCCCATATTGTATTATGGCAAACAACGGACTATGGTTGTTTGCCAGTCAATTTAGTTAAAAGCCTCACCATTACGAGTAATAAAGTACAATATTGAAATCGTTTTCAGGACATCAAGCAGGTAATAAATGGGTTGTAAATGTGTTTATGGGTTCTTTCAGTATTTTCATCAGTTCATTTTATATGAGGAACTGATGTTAGGGTATTTCATATGAAAAATAATCAAATGGGTATGGTTAAATCGTTAATGAAGCTTTTAGTATAATTATGCGAAAAGATTAATAATAAAATTGGAAAGAAGCGAGATTATGGTACATAAATTAATTAATTAAGATCTGTATGGAGTCGCCATCAAATTATATACGAAAATCTATTGTGAAAAATTGGTTATTAAAGATGTAACTATTCAAGAAGAATGTACATTATGCTAACCAGAATTGATGGTATAGGTACAAGGGAATTGTCATTTGAAATTCGACACAAAAGAAATAGAATTCATTTAAATGGTTCCTATGTCACAAGTTTTCCAGTGTCTTATGATACAAAAGTGTAAGAAGAACTTTACCAATGGTTATGATGATAGTATTATAGTTCCAGTCAAAGAGCTTCTACAGAAAAACCGCTTAAAGGCACTCTAAACGAAAGATACTCGGTGGTCTAGCGGCGCTTCAAGCGATAGTATAAAGATCTACCGTGAACTGAATTGATCCGATCGAGATTAGGTTCGTGACCGCAATGAAGGCCAAAATATAAGATTTGCAACAGTTTATAGTTCGGTAGATATATACGTTGTCAGCGTTTTTACAACCGTAGTTGAACTCTAAGAGAGTCACAAGTAGAAGGCTTAAAGTAGTGTGTCGCCAGTGACAGAGAAATTAAGGAATAATAGGTTAGCGTATATGGGCACGAGAAGAGTGTTATATATAATGTGAATATATATTTTATGATCAGAGCTAGGTCAAAGAAAAGAATGACCGATTGAGATGACGGCTGAGAAGAGTGGTTATTAACCAAGGTTTGAGATAATATTTGCATTTTATTTATTAATATTTTTTTGGGTTTTTTTAAACCTAGACATTACTTGGATAGTTCATCCCTGATAATCATCAGTTGCTTCATCTTACAAACAAAATAAAATCTGAAACTGATTATTTCAGCAAATATTCAATGCAATATATCGATGCATTGATTTGTTAAAAGATTAATCAGAATATTACTGATCAACTAGAATGCTGATGTACCTAGCGATTTTTTTATCTTAGATGAAAATACAATAGCGGTTATATGATTCCGATATTGGTTTCTTCAGAGGAAGGACCAGGCTTAATATAGGTACCTTTTGAGGCGTTTAGACTCAACTCCATATTTTGCAAACAAATATAATCTACAAAACTTCTTGCTAAGGTACAGACTTAGGCAAAAATAAGTGAAGGGTTTCTTGAAAAAAAAAAATAAGACAATAAATAAACAAGCAAAAATATCATAAAATAATGCCTTAAAAATAGGTCTTTGTCAGAAAAAAACAATGATCACTTAATTGGGTAAAAAACTGAATCCTGAAAAAACCTGAGATAGATTTTCACATCTGAATAATCACTTTTCATCTGAACTTCCACAACACATTAAAACCTAAGGTAACATTTATGAAAATTACAGCACTTTTAGGGAATATAAATAAATAACCAACCACTAAAGTGATGGAGTAAACCCGTCTTTCTAGCGGCAGAATACGCGCGCCGCACCACACCGCCATCGCGGCACTGCCTGCGCCCGCGCAGGGTCGCTGGTGCGTGACCACGCCATAGCACAATAGGCACGTCAGTTGACGTAGAGCAGGCCATCGGTATCTATGGTCTTCTTCTTAATCGCGTCACCAGCTCTTTCTTGATCATTCTAAGCAGAATGATCAAGAAAGCAGTCCATACTTCAACCCTGTCCTTAAGCAAGGACAGGGTTGAAGTATGGCCCTCAAATTAACATATTTTGGTGAAAGGATTCCGCCTTCTCAAGGCTCTTTCATGCACGTGTCACAATTTTGTTCTAGGATGTGCCGGTATGCGCAGGCAGATAGAATTAGACAATCAATAATCGAACAGTAGGCATTTTTTGAATGAAATTCCGAGCCAGTATCTTGATTTAAATACAATCAAATAGCCATGTACATCCGAAACACACATATTACACACGACGGCATAGAAATCCCGAACTGGGGCCTGTTTACTACTACGGGTGCCTATGTAACGAAGGATGGACGTTTTCATTTCACATAAGCCACCAAAGAGTGCCATGATATAGGGGCTAAGCCACCTCGATCCCCTTCCCTTAAAGAGGTCACGAATCTACGGTTATTCAATCGTAATTCATAGATTTTGATAAATAGCCCCGTCATACCAACTTACAATTGAATTTGAATTTCTCCACGGTCCACTGGAACCCAGACCAATTTAGGGTATCAAAAGACGTGAAACTCAAAACAGAGTAATTTTGAGAAATAACCAGTGTTATTATAGAAAGAGAATGCATTCTGTTAGAAAGCGGTGTAATGACAGATATTGCATTGGGATGCAGCACATAAAGATGCCAGCTCGTACAGCCTACTGTACCTACCAGCTAGTATACAAAAGTTATGTGCTACGGGAATCTTCGGAAACAGGACGCAGGGGACGTTAAAAACTCTATCCACTTCCTAATTTAAATTGAACCGCAGTGCACGTGCAGGTATAATAGATGCGAGTAGGTACAGTATTTTAAACAAAAGTGAAAAACCAAAACATGAGTAATAAGTAGTTGAATAAGTAATTTGGAAGTGCATAAAGTTTGAACGTCTCCAGTTTCCCATTTCCGAGGATACACGAATATTTTCGAAAGCCCGTTACTTTTTACTCTCTAAAAATACAGAAGTTTCGTTTGAATAGTATTGCGTGTATGTATGCAGCTCGGTACATTTAAGAAAGCCTATCAAAACGGCTCTAACGGACAGTAAAGATGGCCTATGTTTTTCTTTAGGCTGTACTACGACTAGCAGTAAGGCGACCGCCGACATGACATGAAGCACACAGAAGTCGAGCGTGGCACGGTTTATCCCTTTTTTTGACAAGAGTAACCCTGCGGGATTGGATGAGGAATCTATTTCACAGATACACGATAAAAAAAACTAAGAAGTTTGTATGGACTGGACCAGCTGTTTTCTCTTAAGGTGTGAGGAGTTGGCGCCTGAGTTCGCCAGGGAAACGGTGATTGGCAGGCTTGACAGATTACTCGTTACGAACGTGTGTGATAAATCGACCTAAACTTAGCAGTGATAGGATGTAATCTATCTTCATTGTACCGTTTGCGGAGAGAGATAATCCCATCAATTATTTTTATATTGAAAGGGTGTTGGGTCTAGGATTTTATCGGTAGAAAACATGTTAAAACATGAAATCAACCCTTCCTATATGAGTATATTTAGACAAAAGTAAAATTTACATTTATTTTATCTATCTAGGAGGTTACCTGGACGTTTTACGTTTGAAAGAGATTGACAAGATGTTTTTGTTATATCTTTTTAGTTTGCCTAATCTTGCAGGCAGTAATAGTACATTATTGCAGAGGACGCGAAATTGGCAATTGAAGGACGAGTATTAGTTTGAAGGCCGAGCCACAGGCGAGGACTTCAATGATACGAGATAGACAATTGCAATTTCCGCCGAGGCATAAAAAGTACTTTTATCAAAATAACAGATTCGAGATGAACTTTTTCTTTACCGCCATTTTTTTGAAGTTTACTGAAGTAAGGTAAAGGAGCCTGCATACATCCACTTAAACGAAAATTTGTACGAAACTTTTTTTTTTTTTAATAGGTTTTTATTCATTGATATCACAAGGATCATATAGAAACGTGATGAAAGAGATCCAAATTCAAATGAGGCAAACAAAGAAAAAGTTTTGTCGTAGTCATTATTGCCGGCGTGCTGGGTGCATTTATTTTTATTATCTTTTATGTCCGTAGTTGACTCATAAAGGTTTCATTACTGTAATCAGAGAGAAGAGGGTAGTTCTAAAAAATTGGCAGTGTACTTAAATGCTTAAATTAGATTGCCTAGAAGTAGCCAGCTAGATTAGGTACAGGCAATCAAGAATTTTAAAAATTCTGCCTATCTGCGCCTAGGCAGCATAGGTGCTATTTACACATTTTTTTGTCCTCTTTCATCCCATGTATGCATTACTCGTTATGGTACTCTGTAGGTAGGGTTGGCTACTGTGAATACCCGGTCTAATAAATAAAACAGAAGGTCTATAGTGACTTTCTCGCTTCGTGTTCAGAGATTACAGGCTATTAATTTATCAAGTGAGCTGCCATTCGTTAGAGATCGCTGATAAGAGCATTAAATGTCGTTTTTCTCTTAATATTTCTGCAGATAAATCTAAGAGTAATAATGCGCTAGTCCTCTTTTCCGTGAGTAACAATAATTCAACAAAATAACGACATATTTACATACATATTCTATGTATAATATAGAATAATACTTTTATACTTAAAAAAAGTATAAAAGTAGTATATCAGTCATGTAGTTCCCATAACACAAGCTCTGCTTACTTTGGGGCTAGATGACGCTATGTGAAAAATGTCCAGCATTATTTATTTTTCTTTATTTATTCTTACAAATTAC
Source organism: Perizoma affinitatum (assembly GCA_961405105.1). NCBI lineage: Eukaryota > Metazoa > Arthropoda > Insecta > Lepidoptera > Geometridae > Perizoma > Perizoma affinitatum. Next base: position 3,728,086 of record OY560184.1, read on the forward strand.
ATATTTTTTTACGTAAAAGATTGAATCTCATTCTTGTGTTGTGTGGCTTGGCGAGTAAATCGTTGAAGGAATAATTATTGGCGTTAGATGGCAGAAGGCAATACATCTGCCAAAAGGTTGTTCTCCAGACCAAATGAATCATGGACAAGAAACCCACTACCCTAAACACCGAAGTCGTCTGTGCATCGCCTGGAAACAAGAAAATGCAATCGAAATCTTGGCCACCCTATATTATGACGCGAACCCTATTTAAAACGCACAGATGAAGCTTAAACTTCGCACGGAAAAAACAAAGTCTGCCACTAGCTTAGTGGCTAGCTTAGTACTCGAAAAATAAGGTCTCAAAAATGGTTAAATGGAGATCATTGATCATGGTTAGTTCTGCAACTACGTTGAAAATCATGCCGAAAGTATGCCAGGCCATTCTGAACAACGGACACATGATAAATAATAAAGCATCTCTGTAAAATGATGAACAACGTTTTATTTATTTTATTGTTTAGTATGTATGTTATGTTATATTTCTTTGACAGTGCTAAATACAGCAATGTCAGCATTACTGGTTGGCGGCACATCAAATACATACGGTGGTAGATAGATATATTGATAGAAAATGTTTTTTTGCATAAGATAAAACAAGTACATAGGCAAACTTAATGCTAATTCGCATTTTCTTCTAGCTAATCTATGTGTAAAAGAGTGGACCGGTAGTGCGTTTGGCTGCTTACCAAAATAAGTGGAGGTAATACTTCCACGGACGAACTTTGACAGGAAGGAGCCCTATTCAATATGGAAGAGTAATATTTCCATATTGAAATGACTCCTTTATTTAGTGTTATTTATATAGTTAGTTATAGGTACCAATGTATAGTTTGTATATGGGTCTCTATCGAGTTCACATTTTTATTATTTTACTGGCGCGTTTTGGCTTGACTTGAACGTGTACACGAACCTATTCTTGCAGTTCATTACTTCAAACATTCAATATCCACAGTTTAGTAATACTTATAATACTCTAAGAATAAATCTAGATAGAAAGCCAGTCTAGACCTGGCCACTGAAAGCATTTCGATGTTCCTTTTAAAGTTAAGATTACTGATAGATTGGAGACGATTACTTTCCCGCAAACCCCTTTATTTTAAGCTGGTTTGGGGTTAAGTGGTTTGTAATTCGTGGTTTGTCTTGTTTCTTTACGTTATGATCATAAAAAAACAAGCTTACGACTTTAATTCCTGATGTAGGTACATCTTCATTGGTAGTAAATTAAATAGTTGAGTAGGTAATTACAATGGTGTAAATTTAGACAGCTCAACAACTTTCGTCATTCTGTTATAGAGGCTCATGTTCCCTCTTGAAGACGTAATTCTGTAATATTGTGGAACAATTTCAAATCTTGTATGTATGTTTTAATGTAGAGACCACGCGCTTGATGGGCGACTGACATCGACAGCGTAACCGCGAATAAGTGGATGAAACACGCAAGCCAAGGGACCGGAAAGAAAGGCAATCTAAAGAGTCCTATAATACCCAACTGTAGGTGCATGAAAATAATTAAGCATGGTATAATTTTACAACGTACTTTTGTATATTGGTAAAGTACTTCGTGCAACTTTGGAAACTTTTCTTTCAGATTTTTTGACATAGACTGCATACAATCCATGTCTTATAAAAGTTAAGTACTACCGATGGGAAACCTCAACCCTGAAGACATCTAAAAAGCGTTGTAATTCGTCTATTTCCATTGCATCCGACTACTAATCGTCTCCTGGAAGCAGGCAAGGAACTGCCAGCGGAAATCCCACTCTGCGCATGCAGTACTGCGCATTTGCTGTTTTGCAGCGTAAACTGCAATGTTTGATGAAATTACCCTTCGGTGTTGTAAGACCGTTCTATGCCCTGGATGGACAGCAGAAAGTATTTAGTGTCGTCGGCTTCACTCTACCAGCGAGAAAAGGCGTGCCCGTTGTCATTTTTAACACCCGACCCTATGTTTTAAGTTTGAGGCAATAGTGGGTTTGTTTGTCTTTGGTCTTGTAGCTCTGAAACATGCGCGGTTTTTTTTTTTTTGAAAGCTGGAGTTTGCGAGATCGTTCTTAGCTATGTTTGGTGGAAATCTATGCAGCTATTTCCTGGAAATAGCTATTTCATCAGCCCTCAAAACTTTTTTGAAGGTACTCTGAGATTGGGGCTGTTAAAAAAGATCAGTTTTGACGACATCCAACTACAATTTCAGACTTCAGGGTCTGATGATGATGACTAACAGATAATGAACAGGATCTAGGGTACTACTGAGTACTAACGGAACACTAATAGTCGAAGATTTTTGAACTTTTGTTTGTTATATTACAGATTTTTATGAACAAGCATTATCGCTAGCAACAAGCTTGGTCATAAAAATCTGTCACTAGCTACCGCCCGTCTGCATTAAGCTTAAGCAAATACTAAGGTGTCTTACGGGCATTTAGCAGGAGAATATTTAAATACGTGGTATAGAGTAGTAATATCCTAAAATTATACCAAACCACGAAATCTCAAGTGTCTCTTAGTTAGAGATTACACCAGTAGAAGGTGCATTGCGGTAAACAGTAAATTGCAAACTAATTAGTGTTGCTCTAATAAAGATCAAAGGGTTATAAAGCGAGTGAACGGTCTAAAGTACCGTTAGAGAAAAAAAGTTTAAATTGAACCAAATCGTGGCCCTTGGATTGTAGGGCAGTAACAGTTTAGTATAATAGTTACTACAGCATAATACCACAGAAGAAAAGAAACTATAATCTAAACAATGCTTTGTAGGTTGATGCTTTATTTGATAGTGAATAACAAAATATTCAATCAATCAAAGTCGCAACAACTGACCAAATGACCCAGTACCTATTCAAAGAAAAAAAGAAACACGCTCACGACTGTATGATGGACATCATCAGATACATACACAGCGTGTAGATTTTTGAGGTTACCAAGTGAGGGGGTAGTTAGAGTCACGTCCAATTACATATGGCATAGCTTTCCACGTGACAGGTTGCAAGCCCATCGCCATCAATATATAGTACCTACCCTTGCCTTTTGTTATGTACAGTCATTGTATATGGTTGCAATAAATCCCCATTTACCCAATGGACCGATGACATCTGCGGGAAGTCGGTGGATGGAGATAGGCCTAGATCGTTCGTCATGGCACTTTTTGAGGGATATGCCTATGTGCTGTGGACTTTTACAGGCTGATGATGATGTTAGAGATGTAGAGCAGATAATCCTATCCTACTAATATTTGAAATGTGAAAGACTGGACGTTTGGATGTTTGATGCTAATCATCTCTGAGTGAGCCGATTTGCATGAAATTTTTAATAGATATAGTACGTGACCTAGAATAGTTAGGAGACGAGGGCAAAAGCTATTATTTCAATTTAGGCAAGGCATGGACAATGTTCTCAGTTTTTAGGGTTCCGTAGTATAGTTTCGCCATATCCGTCCATCTGTCTGTATATATGTCCGCGGCTTAGCTCAGAAACTCTATAGTACTAGAAAACTGTAATTTGGCATGGATATACAAAGTATACATATTAATCACGCCGACAAAGTCGTAAAATAAAAATCCTGTTTACTTAGTTCTTACTTAGTTGAAGTTGTTAGTTGTGTAACACAGGTACTAAATAGGCAACTACGGAACCCACTGCGCGTGGCCCGACACGCACTACGCCGGCTATCAGTCACTAATAAACAAACTTAGTTAAGTACCTACATTTCTTACGATGGGAATCACGGAGTTTCACCTGACCCAGGTAGTAGGATGTAAAAGATGACTTTTCTAATACTTCGCGACCCTATATGTTAACCAACTAAATCCCTCACAGAAGCGAGTGTGTCCTGGGCGACCCACATAGCATAGTACATATGGTTTCCGATAAACTAAATAGCCCTAATAACAACTTGTTGGCAGTTCACCTTGACCTGTGTCACTCATTGCCAAGGTCAGACAATCATAGTGCAATGGTTTGATTGAATGTTGAACGATTTTACGTGCCCAATATGGCTATGATACGATTGAGGTATGGTGTAGATTAGTGCTCAAAACTGTGAAATAAACATAAAACATTAGATAGATAGATAACTCTTTATTGTACACCACATAATATGTTGCTTACAAATAACACAGCAAATTACAAGCTAATCGCGGAAGTACAATGGGCGGTCTTATTCGAAGGCATTTTTTATCGGTAAGTGTTCCAGTCAGTCTTTGACTATCGCCTATTTGGTATTCTTTGGGTACTGAGTAAAGATCTGAGGATGTCTTGTCCATCAATGGGGCTTACAGTGGGCCTAACCATCAAGTTTTATGGCGATTCAATTTAGGAAAAGATGTCAAATAGCGCTTTGAGAATGACAAAGCTTTAACAACACCATAGCGTACTCAATCGCAAAGCGGAAAGTGACATCTTTGCCTGAACTGAATCGCTATAAGACTTCATGGTTAGGTCCCTGTGCATGATTAAGCCTCTTTGCGAGTTGAATTTAATCCTTATTTATTTATCAAGAGCTTGTTTGTTTGTTATCTTTTCACCATAGCTCTTTCAGCAGGTAAATACCCAAAATATCATGACAAATAGCTTTGCCCTTTTAAATCAGCTTCCTAATACCGAAATCGTCTACGCAAATTAGACAACTCCCACCATCGCCTACACATTACGTGGGCAATCTACCAAACGATACTCATGCAATCTGAACCAAACAATTTCGCAGACATAGTTCATAGAAACAATTGACCAATTGGATAACTATCCTGGGCACAGATTATATAAAAGTTGGCACTAGCCAGGATCTGAGGTGACAATTGAGCAGTTGACCTATCAATGTGTGTCAGACGCATTATTACGTGGATATATCACGCCAGGATGGATGAAATATTAACAAAATAATTATAAAAAGCGCGCGTGAAAAGGATAGTAGGAAGGAGAAGGCAAACGTAGGTACTCTGACTAAATCGGAGACGTTCTGGAGAAAGGCCAAGTCAAGAGTACCCTTAACCGATGAGCTTGTATGAAGAATGTGATGAGGATGAGTTAAGCGAAAGAGGTAAACCCCTTAATGACCTTTGACCCTTAAGGACCTTATAGTCGAGACAAAGTAAAAAGGAACTTTTGCTTTACTTATGCCTTCAAGTTTGAATTGTTATATACGGACAGAAGTCTCTGTTAGAGATCTGACAACAGCCATTGGTAACAAAAATATTGGTTTAATCGATGTAACAGAATACATCGAAGCAAGTGCATTCGAAACGGGCCGATAGCTGCACTCGCCTTGAGTCGGCATCAGGTTACCTCCCATGGGTATCATGTCCTGCATATCCGGTATCTAAGTAGGTAAGTTATACCAAGTAGGTATTGATTACGCCAGCTCTGACCCAATAGTCTTTGACCGACATGGATACCTCAGCGAAGCCCGTTTCTTTGAGTTATAGACAAACATTGACGACAAAGCCAGAGGAGTTCGATCGCATGACCACGTTTAGAAATTGTAAGGGAAAGAAATGGCTTAAATATAAATACATGGAGCAATGTCGGGCGGTTAAAAATTTACACCAGAGTCAGTTACCTATCTCAATTCAACATTATAAATAGTCAAGTTCTAGCAGTCCTTTACGTGCCGCGGCCCACAAGGCAACTGGCACCGGCAACTTAGTCCTAAGGTGGTTTTGACATTTTGGACAAAGTAACGAATAACAATCCCCAAAACAAACTGACATTCCCTAATTCTTTTTGGACGAAACAAGGAACGCCTACAACAAGCAATATCACTAATTGAAGCTACAGTTACGAGTGCTGCTCGCTATATATCATCAGGCGCTTGGACATTTTTACTACAGAGAATTATGTGCTCGTGTACACACTTTCTGGTTTTATAGTGGATCGTTTGATAGTTTCTTAACGAGGCTGGCACGTGTGTTGGTGTCAAATATCAAGTAGTAAAAGTAAACAACAGACCAATCAGTTAATTAGTCGTGCTGAAGTAAGCCGTTTGGTGTCGCTTATCTATTGAGTGGTTTTCTTGAAAGGCGTGCAATGATCTAGCGTGCGTTTCTCATACAACAGCTAACGTCAACGACGGTTAAGATCCTTCTGTACTTACTTTCTCATCACAAAACAAAGGGTTTTTTTACATCCAAAAGCTACGTAGCTTCTTGATGTTTGGGCGTAGGCCACGTCATAGTGGGTATTAAATTAATGGGTAAAAAAGTTACAATGTTAGGTTTCCTTCAATAAGTACAAAAACGCTATATTTGTCATCGATGTTTGTAAACAAAGTGTAATTAGAAGCCTTCAATGTGGAACTGTAGGTCGTTTTGCATAATTTAGAAGGCCTAGGGCAGTAAACCGCGGCGTGTGGATCGATAGCCTGCAAGTTCTATACGCTCGGCTTGCGTCACTGTCGCGGTTCAAATTTTACGCTAAAATATGTTTATGTTCTCTTATCTGTTATTTCAGCGTGTTCTTTGTTGGTCTACCTGCTGTTAGACGGATATATCCATTATATCTTTTCTTCTTCTTTGTCTTGACCATAGCCCCCTTTTATTTATGTCCAATGTCTTCATCCCCCACTCGTTGCTTATAATTGCAGGATTGATATTTATAAATCATAGAATTCTGTCATCATTTACAATGACGTATAGCATGTAGTTTTCAGAATAGCTTTGCGATTTTGTTAAAGAAACAGGATATGTTAAGTATGAAGAGTGTGTTATTTTGTTTAGTTAATAGACTATGTAATAAATAGACTTACACCCCTTTTGGTCGACGCTGCTGACGACACGAGAGCTGGATCTTTAGAGAATTGCCGCCATTGCTCTATGCACCTTGCCAAATGAACATAATGTATTATTAATTACTTTTTGTTTTGATTATTTTACTTTTTCTGTGAACCAAGTACTTGTAAATAAAAGTACCGATACCATAAAGAGAGATAAGTAGCGGTTTTAATAACGAACTTTAACGAAACTTACCAGTTAAAACTAAATCCCTGTAACTGTATGAAACTGAAAATTGCAAATAATCTGGGATCTAGCCATGCAATATATGTCAAGTCGAGTGTCTAGCGTGTCTGCATGACCTGACTGACCCAATTATTGCGCTTTCCTACCGAGAGTCTAGTCAGATAGACTTTTAATGGTTACCGAGGGGGTTTTACTCGAAGTGGAAATGTGGATCGTTCTGTTTTACTGCTCTTTCAGTGGACGGAGACAGTTTCCCAAAATAATAATAGGTACCGTTACATCAGTTCAGTTTTCATAAAGTCCTTCCACTTTCCACGAAGAAGGAAGCATTTTCTTACATTTCGAGAAAATATTTTTTCATTCCAACTGTTCACTTCCAATATCAAAACACAGACAACTTAATTAAAACATTGTAGAACTTTCAGTCTATTACTGATAAAACACTGCAAATTTATTAATCAGAACTAGATCATTCTGACTGACTGCAGAGTTTAAATCTGAGCTGAGCCGTTTTCCAATTTAATTGACATTATCTGGAGTTGATCTCAAGTTACGACATTGTTATTCCATCTTTTAGTTGATTTTATCAGGACAGATTTATTTTGTTCTACTCATTCATGTCATACTAAATCACAGAATAGGATTCTGTGAAGTTACTGTTTAGAGTAAAAGGATCGTACTATTTTAGTTTGTCAATTGACATGATTTGGTGATGGCAGGCAGAGTGAGGGCCTGACTAAGTGGTGGTCAAGAGGCCTTTGGCATACAAACTGGTAGGTGCATAGATGACATCGTTGCGGGAAAGGGAAAACCTCGACATAAATGGCCCAAAAACGACTGGAGTGGCGTATGAGGGAGGCCATTAGTAGGTTACCACAAGCATCGATGATGATTATGACCCACTTAGACTTTCCCCCTACTACAGTATACCCAAGCCCCTGAATATAAAGCTTTTTTTTTGGTTATACCAATACCAAGGTACAGTTCCTAAACGTGCCGTTTTTCTTTGTTAATTAATACTATCTTGTTTTCTTTCATGCGTTCGATTGAATGCAATTCAAATCAAACTTAGCACTTGGTAAAACGATGACCTCTGCCCATTGGCCTTAACGACTCGTGTAAATTAATTTAATAGGCCAATAAAAGTTCTCCAAAGACTATAAGCTCAATTAAACCGTCTAATTATATCGAAAACACTGGCAATTATAATGATTTATTTCTATATCCAAGGAAGCCATAAACCGTAAAGGATTAACTATTGGTTTAAGCATAAGCCGTAATCGTAAAGCTTTTTTAATTTAGGCTCTTCAGATTGAGAGGTAAAAATAAAGTACAACACAAGTACTGAACAAGGTACCTACTTTATGCGACGTTTCTACTAGATATTCATACAAAACTAATCTGCATGACTATCTAGTATCTATATTGCGATCTTTGATAAAAAATCAAAGATAAAATCAGGATAGATTTTGGTCTTTGTTTTCTTGACAATTTTTTTATCAAAACAAACACGCTCACCACTGTGCACTCCTCATGATAGACATCCTCAGATACTTGCTCAATGCGTAGATCGTTGAGGCTACTAAGTAGGGAGTGGTCAGCACGTCCAAATATTATATTTAGTACATGCCCGCATTTTGCAAATACATAATGAGTATTCCACGTGACAGGTTGCAAGCACATCGCCGCTTATTGGAACACTAACAGATGCACATACCTTCGAAATTTCGGTTCTAGGGCATGCCGGTCTCTTGACCATATTTTCCTTCACCGTTTTGAGCATGTGCTGATGCGCACATAATCCTATCCTATAATATCCTACTAATATTATAAGCGCGAAAGTTTGTGAGGATGGATGTTTGATACTCTTTCACGCAAAAACTGATTTTTATGAAACTTTACAGTAATATAGCTAACAGTAATAACACATAGGCTACTTTTTAGGATACCACGCGGGCGAAGCCGTGGGCAGAATCTAGTACTAAATAAGCTTCAAAAGCTCTACTATCAGTTACGTAAAGGGGTTGTTAAGCCGCATTAAACATACTATACCACGTACTTTACTATTCTGGCGTTTATTTGATCGTTTAAAGGCCCTTCTTCATAAGTAACGCCAGCGACGACACTAGACGACGGAAACGGCGAGTGGTATCTAGTCGTAATATTAACCTAAAATGTTTTAAATCTAAGCTTATAATCGCCTTTGCAATCTGCCTGGACTGTCGATAAAGGTGACAGCGTGATGGCAATAACCCAGTTATAGACGTGCACACGAGTTGCGACTGACATATCCATTAGTGTCCCCGGCTTTTCAATGTTAGGTTTCGATCGATACTGTTGCTATTGAGACATACATAGCTAGTTGGTAAGCCAACTGAGGCATAAGAGTTAAAAACTGCGGCCTGCGACCAAAAACAATAAAAAAAACATCACGACTGTAGTGTTGGATATCCTCTAGGTACGTAGATCCGCGAAGATACCAAGAACGGGGTAGTAAGAAGCACGTCCAAATAATAAATATTTGGCACATGCAAACGTTTCGCATCCCCTGTCACGCCGGGCGATATGGCTAGGGAAATAGTTATGATTTCACATGACAGGTTGCAAGCCTTTTTTTTGTCGAGGTGGAAATCTGCTAACAGATACCCTACCACATTGAGGGTGTGATAGGGTTATGTGAGGTATCGCCGCTGAACATTTAACAATGTTGCATGCCTTTGAATTTAAGATGCGAACGTTTGCTAAATCTGCGAATATTTATTCGATATTTAATCACGAGTACAAAATTGCGATATTTGTACTCGTGATTCCTAACTTAGGTACAGGGAATCATAATGTGGTGCCATAGCTGTTGGGTATTTCGCCAAAGATATGGCTTTAAGCGCTAGTTTTACTAGCCAATCAAATAAAATAAAATTACACGCCGCTGTTCTCCACCGTCTTAAAAATAGTACGAAGCCCGTGTAAAAAAAAAACCACCGTCTTAAAAAAAAGACAAAGCCCGTGTTAAATTAAGCTTGTGTTTATCTACGGTTAAGTGGTTTAGAGCAAAGACAAGATTTACGGTGTTGCATTCAACTTTAACTTTATGAACGCTAGGAAACCTGATTGCATAACAAACGGCCTAGAGCCGCCTATCTCTGACATAACTTTATCAAGGTTGATAAATTATTGTTTACTATTCGTACGGTGACTAATATGACCTTGACACTGGCATACGTTGTTTGTGTACATGTTTAGAAAATAAGTGTTAAGACGCAGACAGGTGCCGAATTAGCACTTCATAAAGTAGCCATACATGTTTAGATCGAAAAATCATAGCAATCAATGTTTATATCAGCAAACGTTATTATATATTATATTTTCAAAAATATAACATAGGTTCTTTATTAAAGTGCAGAAAAGTCTCTAACTTAGATAAATATGTATATGTTGCGTAATCCACAGAAAAATTCCGAATAATCAAAGAATTTGTCATATCGAGAAAAAATAAATGTTGCCTTAAGTTTTTAAGAAACAATGAGTTTCTTGGTATGATGAAAATTATAACATATTCCTTTTGCAACATACGTAACCGATCTTACTAGTAAAAAATATAGTTAATGCGTATTTTCTGAAGCCCCTAAACAGACTCTCTTCTTTCTAGATTCTGCCTTTGAATAGATTATCTTGCCGAGGGCGGCAGATACGAGTATGTTCTAAATATTTGTAAACTTTTCCAGACACGATAAGTTGGTATTATGTTGTCGGATTTAATACGTTGCTTGAAGTCCTTATGTGGTAAAATAACGACTGATTTAATCGGGAATGACATTTTAAAATGCCCTTTAAAATACGGAAGAACTCAGTTCTGAATGTAACTACGGGTGACTTTATGCGAGCGTAAAAATAATTATAATTCATAGGTTTTTAAGCTATAGTAGGTATATATGACTTTGCGACATTTTGCCTTCAAGTTCATTCCAAAATTTACAACCGTAATGACACAAAATTCTTTGTGTGGTTTGAGACGGCTTTGGGTTTTTTAATCGCACAGATTTAACTATACCTTTAATGCAGAAAATCGAGGAGGTAAATTAAAGTACTCATATTAAAAACCTTTACACACAATAAGGAATAACCAAAGACAAAAGGTTTTCCTTACCCAACACTGGAAAATCAAAATACCTAGAAGTGCATACTTGACAAAACATACTACATCAGTCTTCAATAATTTAAGTCATATCACGCACGAATAACGTAGCTTTAAGTTACCAATTGTTGTCAACAATTGAATCGATGTTGACGACAACATCGATTCAAGTACACAGTAGTCTAACTTAGAATTCACTTCACGAAGCCGTTTGCTATATTAAGAAGCTGTTTTCTACCATTATCTACGCTGTTTCGTTAGCTTTCGCGAATCTAAACGGCAATACGTTTCGTGGATTATGTGACGGAGATACTAGATCGTCGGAACATGCTGGCAGATGGCCCGACATTTGATAAATGGCATCCGCCGATCAATACTACTGTAATAGGAACCATCAATGGGAACCAGGATGTACTCGGATTAAGCCTTTTGAATGTCATAGTATGCGGTAAGTAGGTACCTAATAATATTCATAGGATGAACTCTCGTTCAAACTTTTGCTTTGAAGCGGGCGAATCATGAAATTCGTGTGACGTAATTTATGTATGGCGCAGCCCCTAAGTTAGCTATCATGGGGTGCGATCTAAAACTGCATAATCCGCATAACACAACGGACCACTGGCTTCGGATTGAATGGTGTTTTGTTCCTGCTAAGATATCATTTCACCGGTACCTGCAACAAAGAAAAGTCTTAGTGATTAAAGGCACATCACATATGAAGATCTTATCATAATCAAATATGACAATGATCACACTAAAGAAAAAAATACATCAGCAAAAAACTTACATACATATATTTAAACAGAGTTCAAAAAACGGGATCATTTCAATTCGGCTGTATTTTTTTCGTTCCATTCTTAAAATAGCGGAAACGTTTAATCAAGAATGGAATCAAAAGAAACGTTTATAATCAAAATCCAAACATCAAAAGCTGGTTACAAAGTCTTAATAGAAAGTAAGAAGACAAAAGGCATCTCGCCCACGTCTCAAACCTCAGCCCAACCGCTCATTACCGCCACTCGTACCGGAAAGTTTGATATATTCATCCAACTCCAGAAAGCATTGTGATAACAAACTTGCTGAATGGAAGTTTGAACTAGGACAAGTAGCGAATTGCGATTTCGCAGAAGCCCTTAACTGGAGTAGGAGAAATATTTTAGATGGCTTCGTAGTCGAATTATGTATGAAAATCGGTTAGGTTCTTCCGGCAAATCCACGTCAGGACTCAAGTTTGTTGAGCAGTTTTACTGATCAGAAAGTTTCAGGTCAAGTGTGGCTGGATCGTCAAAACATGAAAGGCTTCTAAAAGGGAGTCTGTAGATGGAATGTACTTAACGACATCCATAAATTATTAATTTGTAACAAACCAAGAAGAAAAATGTACGAGCTTTATAAATATTCTATCCTTGCAAAGCAATTCTGAATAATTGGATTTTTAATGGACTGCTGTAATGAAAGTTCAGAGAACTTTTTTTATATATTCCTCCTCTTTTATTAAAACTCTGTACAACCAGCCATTTCATTTATATTCTCCCTCCACACAAAATTGCAATCCGCCCTACATTTAATTTATGGCCTGAAAAGCGGATTTCTACAAAACCTAATAGCACATTATTTTATGTTGCTTGCAGAATAACGGGCCAGTGATTAGTGCTTGTAATGAGACAATGAGCTTAATTACCTACAATTTAAAGATAATAGTTGGGAAAACCTCACAATGTCTACCTATTATCATTGTATATTGTAGCCTGTATCAACTTACCAGAATATTTGTGCAGTCTCTAAACTAAAACATTTATTTGTGCTAGCTAAGAGATAAAACTTCAGTAAAAGCTCTCCTAACAACACGTAGTATGTTGTTATGACAGTTTTTTTCTAAAGTTATATCTACCATCTTCTCATCCCCAGATATAGTCTTAACGTTCCTACCATTATTTATGAGGGAGACCTGATAAATGATGACATTAGTAGGATACTTCGACAAAACTCCTTCCGTTAGCACTTAACAGAAAAGAAACTTCGACAATTTCGAAGAACAAAATTGTGAAATGAAACCCCATTACAAAACGAAATGAAATCACTCTCATACAGTGGAAAAAGTCATTATTCTTTACGAACACATCCAAAGCTTAAACATAACACTCTTTTGGTAGTCGGCCAAAAATGCATTGTCTCACTAGCAGTAACTGGTTTTGGGATAAAGGAATTTAAAAGGATTAAAAAAGCTCACGGAACGGCTCATAGTTATTTCGACCCACATTTATGTCGCAACAATGCAAGCTTCAACTTTGAAGAGTAATTATTTTGTTCCTATTCATTCCCCTGGGTTGCACAATTGCACTATATTTTCTGCTGGGAATGCTTTCCAGCTTGAAGGAGACTTTAAACGGATTTCAAATTAATTGTGCTGCAGTTCAGATTTAAAATCAGATTTTCTACTGATTCGCGTTGCAAAATTTTTATCAGACAACGCAACCCTAACCCTAGTAGATAGAAACATTACATATGGTTTTAAGCTAGGTATAATGCAGGACTACCTAAAAGTACCAATGACACTAAACGATGGACAATATGCTCTTTACAATTTTCAAACGTAATTTCACTAACTGGATGGATAACAATGTGAGTTTTGCCTGTACATAATTTATCTACTCTCTGGTGTCTACGCTTTGATCTTTATCAAGTTACCTTACACGTAAGTGATTAATTTTTATTTTACCTGACACCTTTTTCTATATTTTACAACATTTATCAGGCTATACAGTCAGTTAACCTTCCAGCAAATTCACATTCGTTTAACAACAACTTGATTCTTATCCATCGGTGCTCTGGGTGGTTGGTCTTTTATCATAATTATATCGGGATCATCCCGTGACCACTGCTGTTGCAATACAGTAGAAACTTCGAGAAAATAATAAAAAATTTAAACGCGATATAGATCCGTTAAACTTTTAATTATGTTAGCTAATAGCGAAAGTTTTAAAAATACTAAGCGTCTATTACATTTAACGTTTTATTATACTGGTTACAAAGGGATGCTTAGCGCGGGTAGAGCAGTTTGTCTGTTGGTAGGTATGAGTGCTTCCGTGCTTCGCAGGGCACGTTAAGCTTTCGGTCTCGGTTCATGTTAGAAGCCTTCGATAGACAAGACAATCAGTGCGGTTCGGCAAGCGAATAGCCGGTTGAGACGTGCTGAAGGAACTAGTTCGATTACCACTGCGAGACAATTGTTTGCTTTGTTTGCATTATATTCATTCCGAGTCTGCATAGTAGAGTGATGTAAGTTACTATATTTTATCTTTTAAGTGAAGGAAAACATCGTGAGAAAACCGGTATGGTCTAGAATCAAAAAGTTTAAGACATGAGACAGGAGCATCTACAAGGCACACAAACCGGCTTCCGATCCTGCGACGTTCGTGGGTTCGAACCCTGTTCAATGGATTTTGATGCACGAAAAATGTATATCCATATGCCCATGAACACGTGCTCAAAATAATGATGAAGTACATTGTGAGGAAATTGGCATGGCCAAAAATTCGAAGACATGTGCCATCGGTTGGTAAGCGGCTGGTGGGCTTGCAACCTAGAATACTAACTACTTGAAAAACGCGGATATACGCCATATATAATGTTAGGACGAACCTTTGACCACCCCCTACTTGATATCCACAAAGATCTACGCACTGAGTATGTATCAGAGACGTCCATCTTGGGCAACACAATCGTGAGCGTGTCTGCTGTTTTTTTTATTTTGACTGAGTTGTATTTTGTACCTATGAAATCTAAAATTAACGGCTTACAAGAGAAAGCTTGCCGTGTACAAAGTTAGTAAAATCATTTGCTATCACAATCATCTAGCTATGAATTCATGGTCCTGCCAGAACCGGTATCCATTCCTCCTTTCTACCTGTCCGCCTACGTACCTATCTCAAAAAGCATTAATGTGCAAACCTTGAGCTGATTAAATTTCTCCTGAGCTTTTGAAACTGATTTTCTTGCAGACATAGATTATTCCCTGCAGTGGCTTAGGAGTATTTGTGAGTTACTGGAGGAGTTATATTGCTCTGATCGGTTTTGACATCATAGATAATGAAACAACCAGAGATGTGAAAGTAACTCAGACCTAGGAATACTAAGATAACTTTGTAATTTTCATAGAAATTACATGAGAAGACTTTCAACCTCAATTTCGACGAACGATAAAAATCCTTAATCAGAAACACAATTTCAATGGTAACTTAAGTGAGGGTGCCGGCTGGTTGAGTTCGACTAACATATCTCTCAACCCATGTTTTCAAACTAGTTACACGAGATAATGTACTCTTAACACAGGTTAATTCTAATCACCAAACAGAGCTGACTCACGGCCTTACTGGGACTGTCCTGTCCAGAACAGGTTACGGCTAAAGTTTCTCAGATAGTACAAGCTTTGAACCCTGGAAATAAGGACGCGAATGGAGTACTACAGTTCGTTTTTTTGGTAGACTGTACTCTAAGACAAGTCTGCCCACGCCACCACCCTAACATGGATGTTTGCTCGATACTTGTTATGCTCATATTAATTTCAACAAACGAATGTGTTTAGGCGTGGTTTCTGAGGATGTTACAAACAAAGAACCCGATGGAGCTACATCGTACCAAGATAAAAAAGTTATTTCAAAACGGACCACAGTCCAAAAATGAGAAGGAACTACGAAGAGAACGGGGAATTCGAATACCAGCACAGACACTTCTTAAGTTCCACTATTAGTACTATACATATATTTCTACATTTATGATTTTAATGCCCTATTTCGAAAGAGAAACGCAATATCTAAATAGCTATCTGATTTTAAGCCAACCAATGACCCAACCAATCGATCAAATAGGTACTCATCGATAAATCTTAGCAATTGCACTTTACAGGGCATTGCTCCAACAGCTTCCAATATTTCCAATCATTCCCTATAAGTCGCAATCGGTTATTGTGTGACATGCGCATTAAGACGTGCCAGGGACCTATTTTGACCCCAAGCAACACATATTTTCTATAGGATAATTCTTTGCCAGTATTTTCCTATGTTTGTTATTTTTGGGTTCAAATAAAAATATTCTTTCCTTCTTTCTTTCTTAAAAATGTATGAAAGGACACGCTCAACTCATAGGACAGAGCAAGATAATTTCATCATACATAGTCTGCTGACAACTGAGATGCCTTTAAAATCGCGGTAGAGCCATAGTAATTTGGAATTGTCGAAATATTACTTACAAAGGAAGGCGATAACCACTGAAAGGTGGCCGAGGAGTGGTTAGAAAAGTACCTCCAGCAGCGAAATGAGTCAACGACATTTTCAATGATCTTCTAATGAAGGATCGTAGTAAATTGCACAAACTGAGGCAGGCTTACCTAGCGGTGGGACTAGTCGGGCTGTGGAAAAATATGATGATGATGTCATGCTCCATCACACATGGCACCGGCACTAACGTACCGTATACCATCCGACATTATTTTTCAGCTAAACAAATAGGTGGTTAGCAAGAACAAAGTGAATAAGCAGGCTGACTGTGACGTCAAAGATAAAAAAACTATATTTTTTCGATCAGTTGATTAATTAAGTAGGCACCTTAACTATAAATAATAAATAAATAATGCTGGACATCTTTCACACAGCATCATCTAGCCCCAAAGTAAGCAGAGCTTGTGTTACGGGACTTACATGACTGATATACTACTTATATACATATTTTTTTGTAAGTACATACATAACATACATAGAAAACACCCAGACCCGAGACATATATTCGCAGATACAAACATTAGTCCCGCGGCGGGAATCGAACCCGCAACATTCTGCGTCTCCGGCGGGCCTTCGCCCACTGCGTCACAGAGGTCGTCCTACCTATACTCGTATATTTTGAAACACGGATGCTAACATTATCGTCTTTGAATCAATAATGACACTCAAAGAGTACCTATACACAGTGTAACCTATTATAGAGACAAACTAGTCTCATCTGAAACGTTGAGTAGGTATAATAGGTAAGTACCTGAATCATAAAAAACTCTTTATTGCATACACCAGAATTAAAAAATCACGTGGTATTAAAATCTTATTAGGTAACTAAGTCGCGGAGATGCAACGGGCGGCTTTGAAAAAATAGAAAAAAAACTATAACGCAAAAAATAAAACAAACACTCATCGAGACAGTAATCCCCATGCTGGAGATTCTCAGATCCATACTCAGAACGAAAGATTTGTGAGGATACCTCCAGATTAAAAGGCGGCACCATGACATCAAAATTATACAACAGAAAATAGTTCTGTTTTAACTATTTACAAAAACGATTTATTTTTTCATATTAATAATGCTGGAAAAATGTCCAGCATTATTATTATTACACAACATCACCTAGCACCAAAGTAAGCAGGGCTTGTGTTATGGGAACTACATGACTGATATAATACTTTACTTACATACATTTTTTTTACATACTTATTAGACATACTTATTAGATATACTTATTATTTTTTACATACTTATTAGATAGAAAACACCCTGACCCGTATTCGTATGTGAATAAAGTAGGATTTGGTTACATCTACAGCTACCGAACCTTTCAAAGACTTAGTCATCATCAAATACAAGGAAGAACAAACTTTGAAGATATAATCTGCTCATCTACGAGGTACCTAGGACACTTAGTAGATATTCGTATGTACATAATATGCAGACGACAGTTGGGCCCAAGTAGTTCTCTGCTCTGAATGTTATGTTTTCTTCCTTTGTTAAACGTTACATTTGTTTCCAATAATGGTTGGGAGAACAAAAAGGCACTCACATTACCCATAGGTACCTCCACGACTTTACATGACGCGCTTTTGTACAGAAGGTATTGATTTTATGTTTGTTTGTGCAAAGGAATTCGAGTCGTTTGTAGCTTTTCGCACTCAATTGAACTTTCGATCTTGGATGTAACTCGCATTAACAACATAGATACGGTAATTTAGAAGTTAGGTACATTCTGACATGAGAATTCTAGGAATGCATAACGGAACTGGACGGACAAACCCAAGGAAGGACCTTGACATACATATCTTATAGAGTAGGTAGGCAGATACAGTAACGTTGACACATGACTCACGCGACCTGTAATTAATGGAACGTATGCATGTACCTCGGGGATGACCCATTAATTAGATTAAACACAACAAGTTAATTATTTTAATTGAGGTGAAAATTCCACGTGATTACTATTATGTATTCGGCGGTGATAGTATAACTTTATAATGAAAGGTACATATAGCAAATACTATTCTTGGTGCAAACATAAGCGTACCATTTACGAGTACGTTACTGACTATAAAAAGCTAGACAGCAAATAAGATTAGCGCAACGAAAAAAGTGTACCGTTACTTTATAAATAACAACAGTCAATCCCCCGGACACTCTTAAAATAAACAGTCATTAGCATCACATAGGTACACTTTCACTTTGCGTGGCCTTAATTCACTAAAATAGACTTGAATGACAGCACGTGTCAAAACAACTGTTATGTCACACATGTCAACAATACACTTCAGCCAATAAAGGGTACAATGAAGAGGAAACGTCACATCATCAAGTGTAGACAGAAACCCTGTCTAGCTGACGACACTTGCCAGAGTTGTCGGTAACTGTACCTCATACCAAACATGCAGGTTAAAACATACTTGCGCTGCAAATGGGACAAGTTAACCGTATATAGAAATGTATTATGGCAAAAACTGCAGGAAGGTGCGAGAAAGATGCTAGCAATTGAATTATTCATTAACTTCACTAGAATTCGATAAATCGTTCTCGATGATGCGTTTGCGTTGGACTTTCTATACAATTTCTAAGAAGCATGTAGATATGTGCCAAGTTGTAGATCTATCATACGAATACGGCATCTAATTGGTCTAATCATGACAAGTGCTTACTATTGCTACGCTAATAACCAAGCATCTGCGTGCTATTTTACTTAGAATCCACAGCATAAGTAATTGGATGTTCAAAGCAATCTTAGTGCTTTTCACAATGCGGTCAGAACTTTAGTACTGTTAGTAGCCTGTTTTCAATCAACACTTATTTTAGAGCTATCAGCCAGCTGCATTTTATATATCCGAATAGATTTCTTGTCCAGAATTGAACAAAGCTAATCGAATTAGCTAGTGGGCAGACCATTTATCTCGCAGATCCGACATCCCTGAGGGAGAAAGATACTCGAATGGCGACCACGAACCGAGAAAAGCAGTGAACTAAGACCGGCCCAATGTACTGATGACATCTCAAAGGTTGCGATAAGTTGATAAAATGGAGTTAGCTCAAGATCATTCGTCACGGCACTCTTTTGGTGAGGGCTATGTTCAGCAGTGGAGTGGAGTGGATAGCACTGGCTGTTTGATGATTCAACACAGAGCATATTGTCAACAAATTAACCCAAAGAGCAGTTATTCAAGGCTTTCTACATCTTATTGTTTGATAACAATGCGCGTCTGATGAAAACGGAAGGTGCAGATGACCAGCCTACCGATGCAGTGCCCAATCAAGTGAGTCATGTTACACATCGAACTGAAGGCGAAAGTGTTTAAGCGAAAGTGCACGAACGCGCACAGCTGAGAATCGATACGGTAAAGGTCTTCGGTACTGACATTTTGGTTTAATTGGTATATTCTAGTAGATTAGCAGGTAAGGCAATTATAACTCTCTCCAGGCGCCGCAATATGCCTTAATAGATATTTTAGAAGCCTATTATGCTATATGACACAGCTACAACTCGATGGACTGATGACATCTTAACCTTATGGTTACGAGAAGTAGGTGGTTCAAGACAAGGCCCCCAAAAAGTTCCATGTCTAATGAGATATGGAATTTTTGGAGGAGGCATATGCCCAGTAATGGCTATTGATTATTCTAGTATGAAACAGGATGATATCAGAATAATTAAAAGTCTGGCAATGAATTCTTGGTGAATGAAGTAATGAAAAAAATGCTTTTTCTTTTAATATAGCGATTGAATAAGGCCATTTTATTTAGAACCCTGCTAAAGATTGTCTGCAGTAAAGGAAGAAACTTTCTAAACATTGAATCTCGAGAAACGTCTTACTGTAAGAACAAATGATCAACTCGAACTCATCCAAATCAATCTTCATTTCCATGGAATTTCGTAACCTCACTCCCATGAGTTTATTCTCTAATTTAAACTTGGATAAGTCAAAGTGAGTCAATGATGAGAGAAAGGACCAATTTAATACTTGACGCGAAAGCGCAAAGGTTCTTAGAACGATTTATCATATTTATCAAATGTTCTGGCCAATTTCTCTTGGGTAGCAAGAAATAGTTGAGAATATACAGACAGTCTTTTAAATTTGTAAATCATTCACTTGATATTAACACTGTAGCGGAATCTGTGTAGGTACCACTTTTAGTGAAACCTTTCCGGAAACTCTGAAATAACTCATCTCTGTGCTCAATCTCAACCAGACGTGTGAATGAATCTTTACTTTAACAGATAAAAATTGCCCTTTGCATTTCAACATTATAAACCAAGGGAATACCTTCTAGATCATTTGTATGCGTTGAAGGACACAATTATCATCAATTCAGTTCGCATGACGACGAAGCCACCCGCACCGGTCAGTTTCCTCCAGTGTTTCGCATCGAGGTTACGATTGATGTCATGATGCAAATAATAATGCAAAGGACTCTTTAGAGGTTAAAGACATCACGAGTAAGGTTTTAAAGTGTTCACAAGCTATTGAGACATGCGGCATTGACACTGACACAACCAGTTTCACTGATCAAGTTCAAATTAACAAGATTAAGGTTACTAGTCAGGCCAGTGAATTGAATATGCCAGGATTATTCAAGTGAAATTGGGTATGAAAGCACATTGGGTGTGACACACACGATCGCTTTGAAGGCTGCTATCTCTTTTATTAATTCCCTTATTGCTTGGGAGAGAACTGAACTTGACTCTTAAAAAAGGTATTTTTTTAAAAGGGCTGAACCAATAAAAACAGCTTTAGGTATTCCGATACTCGGCTTCTGGCCCAAGTTTGAAGAACTTAAAACTTTGACAACAAATAATTTTTTTATACAATAAAAAAAATATATGATACAATAGATCCACACGATCAGTTCACCAAATGTAACATGTCGTAATTTGAAAGTGTGCGCTTAAAACGAACCATACAATTTAATTTTACTTCATGAAACCGCAACATGTTCTGCGTGAGCGCATCAACCTACATTCAACTTTAAACGCACAGAAACGGCCATAAAAAGAAACGCGTCTTGTATGGTACTGACTTAGTGAAATGTCCAATATTTTTGAGGGGATTAAGTAGAAAGAGGCGAGTTTTAACGAATTATAAAAAAAAAACAAATTATAATCATACGTGTAGAAAAAAACCCGGCATGCCCTAGAACCAAAACTAGCCCCTGTGAAGCGCAGTCAAAATCGTTTCACAAAATCTGTTCTTGCAATATCGGTCAGATGAATTTCATCATGGCCACCATATTTGTACCTGCATACTATTAACACTTTGTCAGTAACTAAGAAAGAACTAGTGAACACAACGAAGGACCCGCTCCTATGCAAAATAAAGATATATATACGAGTTACATTAAGCAAATGTCAAGGCGATCTGATCATAGTTCCTTTTAATAACTCTTGTTAGAAGTATTTTTAACGTCGCCCACATATGACTTAAGTTACGTGTTGTAATTTAAAAACAAGACATTGTCAATAATGTTTTTTTTGGAGTAGTAAACGCTTGTTAGAGCTCCTCTGTAAAATACTTCTTTCGTGTAAGTTCTACCACCATAGAATATGCTATATTGGTATATTTCGATTTAAAGGGGTAAATACAGGCACATAAGACTTTTAACTAGGTATATCTTTAGGGTAGGGACTGGGGAGAACATCAGCCATGCCTCTGGTGCTGCAGATGTCAACAGGCGACGCAACCACCAACCATCTGGGAAGGCTAAATGCCTGTTTGCTTTTAAAAAATACAGGTTCTTAGCATCATAGCCAATTCAATATGTATGCTAGGACCTCTGACCAATGCTAGAGCTCAGACGAATAAACGTTTATTCGTCTTAATCACTCCACAATCGGTCAGTTTGGGAGGGGTGTGGTGTACGAAAATTGGGCTTCGTGGCATATAATGCCTACATGCCCACTAAAATTATAAAGACATAAAGTTTGTAAGTTAAGATATAGGAGACAATCTTAGAAACAAATAATACGATTTAAAAAAATCTTTCATCAATATTTAGAATTGATTTTCAGGGTGGGCATAGGCTGTAAACTTATTATCCAATTGAAATAAAAGGGCTTTTCATGAAGAGCAATTTTGCAACGTAAGTAGGCGAAAAAACGGTCGAGCGAATGCGTTTCCTACGAACGCTGCTTTAACAGTAAGAGCTACTTTTCATCGGCTACTTTTTATCCGGGTACCACGCGGACAAATCCGTAGCAAGTTATAAATAAATAACTAGTGAATGAACCAGTGTGGTGAGAGGTTTCAGTGCGCCTTACACAGGCTCCTTTCGTACACAGCGTCAGGTATATAAGGATGACTAGTTTTAATGAAATAGTAGAGCAGCTATATTTGAAGTCTCTTGTAGAAATCAATAACATATTTTTTTCAAAAACTCCTCGCGATCAGCACAAGCATTCCATGATGATCATGCACTTAAAGTGCTTCTAAAATAAACCGATCTATCGAATAGGAACCGGCCTGCATAACAAGTGGAGTTTATTTCGGTCGACTTATCTAAACAAAACGGTTGAACCGAAAGGTTGATTTTAATCACCTGTTACAAACAGTCTGTTTAGTTTAGGTCAACAGAAATCCGTTTAAAAGACTTTCCCTATTGTGTTGAGCTCTTTAGCTCTTTATAATGGAATCCAAAGGATGCTAGGCCTTTATCTTTTAAGATAGATAAATTTGACATAGAATGGCGGGTAGATTTGAAAACAGGTACCTTAATTTGGAAAGCATATCATAATCCCAAAAACCTAAATGACGATTAAAACGAACTCGTTCTAACGTCTTTCTTGAAAGTGAAACAGTTCAAAATTAATACGTAGTCAAAATTTATACTAATATTATACCTAGTTATAATGAATTACCTACCTAACTATGAAATAACATAATCAGACCGTCCCAAATTCCCAATGACTATGAAACAAGTCTTATTTTTCGTGGCATTTGAGTTGCGATTCACCTAACTAACTCAGACAACTGACTCAGCCGTTATAGTGATTCCAGCTAATTTAGTTTCTTTTACGAGCAAAATTGTTTATGTTCGTCTCTCGGGAAATAAGCAAGCAGTTTCTTGTCCACTGACCCACAACCGATCTTGTTTACGTATACTCTTTGTTCCAGAAGCGATATTTTTATCTGCTATTCTCACAGCTCCTTAACTGTTGTTAATATGATCAAAAGATTAAATTTAAACGTTTATTTACAAACTTGAAAAGCCCAAACCTAAAATGGGAATGGGAAAAGCGCTATACTAATCCATAGAATTAGGAAAGAACAATTTACTATTACGATACCGAATGTTCAATGTTTATACGTTGTTTACGTATAAAAAGAGCGTGTGAACTACCTTATCATTGCTTATCCCAGATGATCTGTAAAGGACGACCAGACAATCTACGCAACGAGCACATCGCACGCTACATTACAGAATTTGTAGATAAACTTGTCTATACTTTACAAACTTACTAAGTGAACAAAGGAATACTACCTACCTATATCTACTATGCTAAGTGTGTGGTTTAGTCCTGCACTTGCTCCATCGGAAGGTGGCGACGCGTGACAAAATCAGATGCGCGGCGAAGTGGAAACGAAACAATGACCCCTTGACTGTTGTTGGCCCCATAGTGTGCCCCTAGCACACCACTGCTCTTGCCATCATACTCAATGCAGAAAACCGTGCAAAAATGGGTATAGCCTGGATATGATCCAAGGTGAGGCAAAACGCGCGCTTATTGCAGTCTGGGACGGAAACAAAATAAAATAATGCGTGTTCAAAAATAAAGCTCATAAGTATTGACCCTAGTAGGTTGCGTAAGCTTTAAAAATAATTTGCTTTACACTAGTCGATAGCAATGCCAAATATTATAATTGCATATGAGTCGTGCCTATCTTTAAACAGCCTTCTAGTTTGATTCCTGCTAATATTGCATTTTATCCAAAACTGACTTAGTGCAGGATCCGAGATGATAAAATACAGTTTTAGTGTTATATTAGATGGAAACAATCTAGCAAAAGTTTATCCAAACGACCAATAGCGACAGTCACGTAATGTCTTCCAGCTTCTGTTTATAGCGTTTACCGCTGCAATTAAACATACATTGCCTGGCTATTTTCATTGACCAACCTAAGACAAGAAACCTTACCTTTAGTTTCGCAGGCATTGAAGGCCAATATGGTGTTCTATTATTAGTATAGCTTTGTATATTTTCTGGTCGAACTGGGATTTTATCGAGTTGTGTGACTGTGTCCGAGGTATATCATTTTCTCGTCATAAAACTTGAAGAAGGTAAGTATCTGATCTGATATGGGGCATCCTATCAGATACAACTTCATCGAGTACCTAAACAAAATCTTTAATCCGAGAGGTTACTGTCCGTATACAGTACAGAGTACAACACAGGGACAAATATACCTACGGTTAATCGTAAAAATAAAAGAATATGCCCTTCTTCATTCCGTAGTATTTGAATGGACGCTATTTTATACATTGTGTGACCTAAATTACTTTGACGACGTTTAGCTATGCCTTTGACGCCAACCCTTTAATATTGTTTTGACTTTGGCCATGCCTGAGGGTAACAATAAAGAGCGACATTGGACTTTTGTTTGCTTACAAAAGTTTTGTTTTTCACGTTGTTATTCTGGGTGACTGGTAATAATTACCTACTCTTTTATGGAAAAAACAACCCATGAAAGAATCTTTGTTCGAGATGGTATTTGGACATGCCATGTGCTTATCATCTATACTAATAATAAAGCTTAATAGTTTGTTTGTTTGTTGTTTGAACGCGCTAATCTCTGGAACTTCTAGTCGGATTTGGAAAAACATTTTTGGATTGCCCAATTCTTGAGGAAATTTATAGGCTATGGAAAGAACGATAAGATAAAAAGGCATTAAAAGCGCGGGCGGACAATGCTACGTGATGGGCAGATGGCGGCCATGGCACAGCTAGTCATTTATATTTGCACATCTCTTAAATTAAATACCTACATTTTAAATATGAGCAACTTCGAAACGTGCCTAAAACTTTTGATCTTAGGTTGATGTAAAAAGCACTTAATAAGCCAAGCTGATGCTTGAACACGTACGAATTGTACGATCTTGCTCAAAATCAACTTATCATAATCGAATCAAATTGTAGCGCTGCATACAATTTACATATCAACAAGTCTGTCTGAATGCACTTCAATTTAAAAATGACCGCATGTAGCCCAGCCAACAATGCCTCCATTGAAATTGGTTAAGAGGGTTACCCGGCGGGAGTGCGACACTTATTCAGAATAAATTGGTCTAGATTCGACCGGAAATAAACGAAAAACACAGGAGTGGGAGGGCAATAAATCGACCCCATC
The DNA here is from genome assembly GCA_961405105.1 of Perizoma affinitatum. Lineage (NCBI taxonomy): Eukaryota > Metazoa > Arthropoda > Insecta > Lepidoptera > Geometridae > Perizoma > Perizoma affinitatum. The sequence continues at coordinate 3,753,837 of OY560184.1, forward strand.
GTCTGAACCATTATAAGGTAAAATTATTACCATCCTGCTAAACCGAGTTCAGCAGCTACGGTTTATCATATGTTTTATTATTGCCAGACTGCCAGTCTCCCATCCAGACCCTTTGTCTGACTTTGTAGACTTTGCCAAATAGGTAAATTTATACGTGATTTAAATTAATATTTCTTCAACACCCGAGAATGATTTATCAGACGTGATATTGCAGGAATATTTATTAAGTTTTAAATCTCATTTTGTACGATAGGATAAATGTTAGGATAGGTCCTAGGTCTATGGTGTGCGAATATGAGCTCTCTTTCACCAGTTGCAGTTTTATGTTTATCGATTTTATTCATGCATAGATCAATGATAAACCGTACTAATATACTAAGCCCCACATTTTAACAGAGTTTAGTAACTCATAAGGCGTATATTGTGCCAGCTTAAGATGCAGGAAGCAATTTCAATTCTCCAAGATTTCATCAGAGCGTGCAAACATAATTCTGCGATCTACAATTATAAATGATCGTTCTTATCACACGTTTACAAACAAAACCATTTTTGGTAAAATGTTTGTTGACTAACATGATGACGTAAGTATTTCAGCTTTCGTCCGCGTTGTTCCCTTGCCATCTCGAACCGGCGTTTCGGTGTCAAGTCCGCAAATAAACCTATGATGCAACGCATTCAGGACTTGCGCCTTGCTCAGTGGACTAATATTTTTGGATTCACTAATCATAGATTAAATCATATAGGTCACGTGTGTGATGCTAAATGTAGCGATGGCTGATGTTATCTCATGAGTTTCTTTTAAGCCTTGTGTAATATACGATTTGTGCAGTTACCACTATTGGATTAGTTTTACGACCAAAACGTTTTATAATCTGGTTAAGACTCAATTTGTAAATTAAATTATACATACATACGTTCAAAGTCAGGTTTAAAGTTATTAGAATCACAAGAACCATTTAGAATAGCCTTAAAAACTAAGTGATTTTAGCTAGGTATCTGAAGTGAAAAGCATTCCAAATGTATTTTTTGTTGATAAGCATCTTTTGAGTCGTGAATCTAATATTTTGAACATGTATTTCTAGTAAATTGCTTCACCAGTTTCATAAAAACCGGTCCTTTACGATAACGAAACCGTAACATACAACATCTCTAGGAAACTGTTTTCATTTCGGTAAAAAAAAATATGGTAAACTAGCTACTGCCCACGGCTTCACCCGTGTGGTACCCGGATAAACAGTAAATGATGGAAAGAAGCTTTTACCGTTAATGCAGCATTCGTAAGAAACATTCGCTGGACAGTTTTCGTCGACTTACTTTGCAATATTGGTCACCACGATAAGCACGAGATGATGCCTAGCCTATGTCCACCATAAAAGTCCATTCTAAATATTAGTGAAATAATTTTTGAAATCTTATATGAAGTTTCGGAGATTACCCCCCATTAATAAAAACTTTACCTCTTAATAATTTCAAACATTCCAACAACATAGAGTTAATAAGCTACATACAAGGAAGGTATGTCAACGCGAAACCGACTTAAAGACCACGACACTTAAAACAGCACTTGAAGTACAATATCCCTCACAGAACGAGACAGCGAATGACTTGACGACTCCACACTATGACTATAATTTTTTCACATACTCGTGCATTGCAGTAACCATCGGGGCAGCTGCAACAATTGCAAACTCTTCATTGTTCCACGAGATTCGAATATTAAATTTATGCTGTCACAGTCTAACGGATACTATTATGAGCGGATCATTTGTCATGGGATTTATTTGGATCAATCGCATCTGGAAGTAGGGCGGATATAAAATGTATAAATTCCGACTTATTGGGACGAGAAAACAAGGAACTATTTTTTGTTGGTTCATAAAAAAGCCCAGTAAATGCAGACTTTTCAAAACTCTACTTTTTCACGGAGTAGCTTTAAGTCATATGAATGCTAGTGTATGCTATGTTATAATGAAAAGGTCAATAAGTTAAACTAAATCTTATAAAAGTAAAAAAGTATATTGACCAAAAAACAGGAAATACATAGGTAACATGCTTCTAAAACTATTGTAACGCGGAGGCGCACCTCTACAAAATAGTCGAAGATCATTGAGTTCTTCTCACAAGCTGCAATAGTTCTAGGAACATGAAGTATCTGGATGTGTAACATGTCTTGAGTCCGTATCCATATTGAGAAGCTTAGGGCTTATAGACAGGTACGTTGCTACGATATCGGGAAAGGCAGTATACATATAAACATTCACAACTTTGTCTGGCGGAGGGCATTAGTACGCCACACCACAGGGCATCCTAGTTTGGGTACTAATTGTCCATCTAGGATTAGTTTTTAAACATACAATGATAACTACTTTTAAGATTGTACCTACATGTATAGTTTTACGTTTGTTGTATTCAATAAATGAATCATTTCATTTCATTTCATTAAGGTATCGAAGATCTGATCGGAATAACTCTAAGTCAAAACCAAAATTTACATTAAACAGTTGTGTTTTTATTTGCACAAGTTTTCATAGGATTTTTTAGCCACTTAGATAAGTTTTCTTTACAACATTTTTGCGTCATTTTTCATAGTCAAATATGACTTAGATTCTACACTATAATATAATATTTGATACTTTAACCTAGATGACAAAGAACTTGTATATAATATGATGATAAAATCGCTGAAATATCATGATTCAGACAAGCGAGCTTTAATTGAGCCAATGGGATGAGTGAGCGGTCAGTAGTATGTACCTACTGCCTACCGTGAGAAGATCCCGTCATTACTATTGTTCTAACTTCTACTAGGTATACCATAACATAACAATGCGCATGCGTGGTTCGCCTCTTGTAGAGTTTGCAAGACATAAAAGCCCCTTTAACCTACTTTTAACTTCATCGGATAGTGAAGATGACAGCCTACTTGAGATAAAAACTCTTTCTTGCGGTTAAAGCTTTTTTCTCTACCTACTCATAGTTCCTACATTGTGTAAAGCCACAACGTTCATCTTGAGCGTAACTTTTGTCAATCTGTGTCAGGCATTAAATAATATGTCCAAGACGTGTCCAAATACGGTAAGTTAGGTTCCGAAGTTGCCATATAACTCGTAAAGGTCTCATTGAAATATCTTCAAAATGTTCGCTGCTACTTCATATCAAACGCTCATTTCATATTATATTTTAGAATGATCGTTTTTGAGTTATGAAAGCAAATCTGAATACTAAATGTTATCTTGATACGCTTTGAACTGAGATTAAAATTCGTGTGTGACACACGGGCGTATATGACGAAACAATAAGGTTTCCGTTTTCGCCAACTGGCTTCGGAACCATAAAATAAAAAGTAAGACAAACAATTTCTAATGCTATACTTCCTATAAACGATTATATCAAGCTCAAAGACCGTTTCCTTGATACAATTACGGGACATGTAACGGTTACAGAAATAAGATTTAAGAGTGTGTAAAGAACCAAGTCACATGTCACTTGGATGTACCCAATATATTCCAGGAAGAACTATATTTATGTAGTAGCTAACGGTTTATTCGTCCTTGAGTCAGTCCTGAAACGTGTTCAGTTTCAAAGAGCTAATTATTCAGGTATAATTGGCTCTTTGAAGTAGAAAACATCTTACTATTTTATTATAAGCAAGCAATTTTAAATCCACCCCCAAGCTTCGTTGTTATAACACATTTTTTTATAAAGTATATACTTGGAGCCTAGACGTATTTGAAAATATGAAATAATACCTATGATAGATTGCCTCCCAGAAGGCCTTTTCTCAGTGATTACATTTTCTGAAGATAATAGAGAAGAAAATATTTCTCTACGATAACTTAGGACAAATTAAAATATTTCTGCTGAACATGTGGCGACGCGATTCATTAGGTAGCTATTGTCATTGTTATTTCAAAGTGCATTCACCTCCGTGTTACATCATACTTGTTACTTTTTTGAAAGCGACTGTTGCAAAACTTAGGTACCGACACATATTTTGTAACAAGTAGTAAAATCCTAGAATGCTCACTAGAGCTCAAAATTTCGCTTCTAGTTCCAAATGCCAAGGTCAAGGATTTAAATCGTTTTGTGACTCGATTAGGCGCTGATGGAATAAAACACAACATAGGCACCTAATTATTAAGCCAATTCTCAAGTTTAAGAAAATGTACGCAGTTTGTTGAAATACTTACTTTTTATTATGAAGCTTGCTTATCATCTTTTTTTCTCACGTTCGAGGTCATGATTCATAAAGTCATCTCAACACATCAAAACAGTACTTTCCTTGTACCTAAGGAAGGAAGGTACTATTTGTCAAATTTTTGTTCAAATAAAAAAACATACGACTGTATTCCTTATAATGGACATCCAAGTAAGGGGTAGTCAGAAGCAAGTCCAAACATTATTTTTGGCCGCTCATTGGAACATTACCTTACCTATGACATATATGCCTTCAAAGTTTTTTTTTCAAGTTTGTCAACCGTGTTACTGCCACTTCTACATTGGGGAATAAATCGCTTCGTGCACAAAGGGGAAGAACCAATCATTATCATAATCAACATGTAGAAGTTACATGTTTTAATAGTAGAGCTTCTGTGAAAGGGCTCCTCCGGGGAAATGATACCAAGATGCCTATTTCTGCCGCCAAGCAGTAATGCTTTCATTGCTGTGTTCTGGTTAAAAGAGTATTGTTGCCGGTTAAATTACAGGCATGTAATCTTTCATCTTGATATCTCAGAGAGGCAATGCGTGATATGGTATTGCAAACATCCATAGTCTTCGCTAACCGCTTACCACCAGGTGGCCCGTTAGTTTGCTTGCCTCTTTATAAATATTAAAGTCAGATCTCTAAAGAGTATCTTGACAAACGATCTTGGACCACCTCCATCTACCAACTCAGCAACCTTATTATGTTATCGGTCCATCTGGGGGGGGGGGGTCTTTCCTACAGTTCGCCAACTAGTTCCTGGTTGTTTGCAGCTCTATGAGCTAATGGCCAGTCAGTACAGATTTGAACCAATCAACGCAAAATAAAGCGTCAGAGCAGCACTTTCACCAGTCAAAGCTAATTCTACAGATGTGAAATGAAATAAAAAGCGTTGAGACAAAGGCTCTAATTGGATAGCGCAGCTGTTAACGAAAGCACTATGGAATTTGAACAAAGCGACAGCAAATCCACAGAGAAAGTTGATTAATTGTATGCTGTATTGTTGTCAAAGGTTTTTTTCATTATTTAAATTGGTTTGTTTTTGTCAGATCTGTCATAGAATTCTGTCAGTTCGCAAATAAATTAACCTTGGAGTATTTTGCGTTTCTTATCAGAGTTAGCGTATCAGTCAACTCAAGACAGATTGCCATATCACTCTTCGGGGGGGCTGTATCTAGATGTGAACTTCTATAATAGGTTAATCATGATGAGATGAGAATACCATGACTAGCGCATTAGTTGCTGTATTCACCGACGTCTTGCGGCCTTTACTATCTTATCGGTCCATCGGGGAACCATAGTACAATGCGTCTTCCGGTTCGTGATAACCACTCGAGAACCTATATCCCCAGCGACTATCGGTCTCGGTTCTGATAGTCTTCGAGTATACTCTCATATGCATACATTTTCAATAACAACACCACAAAGAAATGTCTTGTCAATAATGACTTTGCGTTGATAAATTTGTATCAGGCGATCTCAATTGCATGAATAGATCCATTTGAACTTATCATCTTATATTTATTGTTTATCTGATTCGTTTGTTCGATTACTTCTTGGCCGCTCTAATTCTAAGCGGAAGAACTAAGATCTGCGCTGACGTCCCGTATTGGTGTGTAATATACATTATCTCACTTCTTACCTAACCCCAACTTCTTGAAATAGCGGAGGACTCTGGGTTGATGACAGCAGTGTGACCTCGTTGGAGTTGCTGATGAAGGGGAGCTTTGACCGGACTACGTTTGTGGCGGTGGTGCAATGTATTACAGTAAGGTTAAATAAAATAATATAATTAATTAACAGGATTCAGATCGCGTCTCAGAGGCTCCAAAGGACTCTACCGTCATCATCATTCCCAGCTCAACTTCACCCACTACTGGGTATAGGCCTAAATCTGTGCCATCCACCACGATCTAGCGCTAGTCTGATGCATCCACAATATCGTCTGCAATCTCGCTGTCGGATGTCCTACGTTGTTATAACTTCTCTTCGGCCACCATTCAGTCGTTCTCCTGCTCCACATGTCATCACCACGTCTTGTCCCGTGGCATGTGTCCCGCCCAACACCAATTCAGTTCCATAAGCCTACCCTAGCCTACCAAATCCTGATTATAATAGCCCCCCTTAATCTGAAGAAATTATTTCTCTTCAGATCTTTTTATGGTCATCATCACATGAGCATTTAATACAACCATTACGATCGTGTCAAAAGTTAAAACAGCATAATGACGTCATCTACACGCGATTTTATTGTTTGATTTTGCACATATTCTCTCCGCTCATATTTGGTGGATAGCGGGCCTTAGCTATTGTTAGTACAGTACACCTCTATAATAGTTTTAGCCTCAACGAAATATCTTCCTCTTTTTTATTTCTTATCACTTTTATGGTTTCAATACCTTCTTCAAATTACACAAACGGATGCAAATTTCCCTTATCGACTAAATGAGTGAGAAAAAATTAAAATGTCTATAGACAAATTGATCCTAAGCAATAAATTGGAGGTCTCGCGGTGCGTCTTTCAGTGACGTCATCCAAGACTTGCAGTGAGCCTTCTCAAGGTTTCGGGAGATTTTCGCGACGATCATAAAACTGTAGGTAGGTACCGCAATAAAATATCCAAATTAAATGCCGTGAAAGGACAAGGCGAACATATAACTTCATGAATTCTTGTACGAATTTTGTGTTTAAATATCTATTTTCTTAGTTCAAAATGAGTTACGACCAATAAAGTCAATTAAATTAGCTAGTTAGGTGCACAGTTTGACACATTAATGTATAATTCTTGGTGGGAAAAAATCCTATTTGGTTGACCATTATCAATAATAGACTGGATGGAATAACGATTTTCCACGTAAACCGCGAGGAGGGTCAACCACGCCCTGGAGTTACCTCAGACCAAAGTACGTAATATCATAATGTTACGAATCTGCGAATCCGACGACGACAATAATTTATGGTGATAAGTTTGTTTAGATTTTTTTTATCTTTATAATATTTAAAGGGGTTTTGTCACACAGTGCCTATGCCACACTATTTTGTTAAGTTAAATATAGTATTCATTGCTTTCGACGAATTACCCCATTGTGGTTTTGTGTGTAAAAATCTTGCATACACATACATATAGAACATATAGTACAGTATATGTATTTACAAAAAAAAAGTATATAAGTGGTATATCAGTCATGTAGTTCCCATAACACAAGGTCTGCTTAGTTTGGCACTAGACGATGCTGTGTGCATTATTTTTTTATTATTATTATTATTAGAGTTTTACATAGATTTATAAGATGGGTACCTTATAATTTTAGCCCGGAAGAAAGAGGTACCTATATTGTGAATCTTCCTACGGAAAGAATTTAAATTCGTCTGTAGGCTTTAATTCTAGGTGGCGACAACTCTAATTTGCGAAGTTTGATTCACGATATGTTGATGCCAAAAGTTAATCAGTCCCTGTTACAGGTTTAATTTGATAACTAAATAATAGAATTTAGAGTGTATGTAGTGTTTGTAGTAGCCTGTGAAAGATGATAAAATATATCTTGCTTGTGAATAATGAATCAACCAACCAGTATCGTTCTATGGCTGAATGGGCAATTGTAACCACAAAAGTTGTACAATGCTGCACAGCAGATGTTGCGCGTGGGAAAAATATTTAGATGCAAGGGAAAGTGACCATTGTTACAAGTATGACAGAGGCCTTTGATATTTATTGTAATTTAACTACTTGTGCATCTATCATCTACATACTTGATCTTTCTTAGAATGAAAGTAAAATCCATGAGAGAGGTGACAATCGATTTTTCAAAGAACATTATTAAAATAAGGTGACAGATGTTTGAAATTAAATTTAAAACATTTATTTGGTGACATTAAAAAAAACAAACGTAACCAACCTTGCCTGCCCTATGATCTAGTAATCGGGAAAGCTAAAACGAAAGAAGAAATAGGTCAGCCTAAGTACTTTTAATAAGAACTAAACAGAAATGCCCACACACCTTTCTATTTGATTGCTTGTGCATCAGTGAAATAATACCTTGGCGTATTTTAGCGCAACAATTACCTTCCTAAATTAGGGGTTGAAACTACTTATGTGCTTGAAGCATTCACCTATAACCTAGCTACCTCCGAACACAACCAATTCGATCTAATTAAAATTACGAAATACGCAAACTCGCCACAACATTCAAAAACATAATATTGGTGCTGGGTGCTGTTACAATGTTTTTTTTTACCAATTTTTCACTGATCCTAACACTATACTCACATAAAGTGCGCATTATCAGTACCTACTTTACATGACAATCAATGGAGTCAAGCGTCATACCTACTTACGACAAAGATACAATTAAATGGGATTATGTCACCAGTTGCAAGGTCTACCACCATGAATACTGGCAAACCTTGCTATGATGTCATAGTACGTAAAAAACGACGTTAACTTATCTTGAGTAGGCATGAGTTTTATTCAGTTTTAACAGAAATAATGTAAAAAGTTTTTTCTAGAGTCAGGTGTAGATTAATGAACTGTAGTCAATCAATATATTTTAATGAAGAAACTAAATAGTGCTTGCTTATTTATTTAGTAGTAATGAATTGTAAAAATACTACTTACTTGGCTTTTTAAGTTACTTTAGATTTATTTTATTCTATAGTTTGCTGGAACTGTACCCACATAAATAGATAGATCTCTGGATGTTTCTATAGAGTCTGTATTTTAATACGGACAGTAAAATTGATACATCTGCTGTATCTGGTAGACTCTTAGGTCATTTAAGAAATAACATTAAGCACAAAGAAGGTAACTTTATCCCATACTATCTATCTTAAATTCAGAATTTGCAATGATCTATTTATCAGTTACTTTTCTGCTATACTTTCATGCAATAGTTGATTATATCCCTTAAAAATACATTTATTTAACAATTTAACATCGCACTGAATCACACATCTCAAATGGTCAACAATCATGTGGTAGGTGGCTGCTGTTTAACATCCAATTAAAAGTTCAACATCCAATTGGGTCACTAGACTAGGTCAATTAAGCTGGCCTTCTTAGTGCCTAGGTGTGATTCTAATGATATTTTATTAATAATTTAACCATTGCGAATAGTATGAATCTATTGGAAGTAAGGAGTATGAAGATTGAAGTAAGGGGTAGGTAGGGAAGAGGACATCATTTACAGTAAAGCACAGTGTTTTATTGCAGTATTTTGTATTTAGATGGTAGAGAGTAGACAGAAAAACATGTGGCCTAGGATAGTATTATAATATCTGTGACAGGACTCAGTACCATGTTTGGTAGAGGCTGTGTTGATTAAATTGGTTAGATGATGATTTGAAAGCAGCCATAATGCTGGATATATTGATATGTGGGTATAGGTACATTCATCAAAAAAAGAGAATACATCTAAAAAAAAAAAAAACAATAAAGCAGTTTCATATAATCATAGAATTGGTTAAGAAGTTACCAACCCACTTTAGAATCCTGTCTCAGGTAGGTATTAAGTAGATACAGGAAACCTTCCTAAGTCAGGCATCTTTCAAATTCCTGAATAAAAACCTGAATTAGATACTGAAAAAATCTTCTAGGAACTAGATTCTGCCGCAATATCCCAAAATAGGTCAAATCCCAGTTTACGTGAGCCCATTTTCCAGAGTTATCCCGTTTTCACACATGACGTAAACCTGCGCAAACAAATTCACTCACGGCTCACAACTTCTCTGGACAAGGTAGCTGGATCATTAACGGGCGTAAATTTCATAGATTATAAAGAAATTAAAGAGCTAAGTGCAAGAAAAAACCCGCAGCAAAATAAATAAAAAACTCAACACTCCGTACCTGTTTACTTTTGTTGTCAATCCCGTTCGCTTTGCCGTCCGGTACGAAGCCGTTTTCTTCACTTTTATCACTTTTCACACCCTCCAACGCCATATTCAGACAGTTATTTAACTCACTGTCATGCGGGAATTATTTATTTATGGCTAGGATCACTAGTTATGAAGAATTCACGTTTATTCAATGAGCTAGGCGCATAAATCGGCAGGCTCAAGCTCAAAACAACTCACAACTATACAAAACGCAACGGGCCGCTACCTCGACGCATCGAGCGCGAATGAAATGAAAAACGAAATGGATTACAAATTCGCCGCGGGAGAGAGCGAGCGAGCCGATAATGTACTCGAAAGGTGCGTTCCTGAATATTTTCAGTTTTTTCTTCCCACTCCACCACTGTATGAGTAATGAGAGTTGGGTCCAAAAACCCGCCATTTTTTTTAATGTATATTATAATTTTGTCTGTAGATATTATTATCATAAATCGAATTATTTACCAAATAACATGTATAAAATTGTGTGCTCTAAAGTAGCGTACCAACTGTATATATCCCTGTAAAAGAAAAGAGAAGACGAGACGAGACACCGATGTCACAATAATCAAGATAATTATTGCCAGATCTAAACATACGCAATTCAAATTAGTTTATATATGTTAATGTAACTGAACGGATAATAATTAACATGCGGTGCACAGACGTACTATTAATTAAAGAATATATTACATTTTAGATAAATTATCCTGAGATGAGATAGATCGCAATTTCAAAATTTACCGCTCTATTTTCATATTTCAAAGATTACCTACTGATTTTCTGTACGACATTTATATAATAACGGGGACGGTGACAGAGAAAATTTCACAGTACTGTCAAAACAATGACAGTGATATGACCGATGACGGAAATGACCATAGAGCAAAAACGGATATGAAAGGTATTTTAAGAAAATATGACGTTTTGAGGAGTATTATGCAAAACCTAAATACCAAGGCACTTGCTTCTTGCAATCTTGTAAACAAAATTGACTAGATGGCGCTATTTTGCAAAATAAAAGAAGCTATAACTATCATAAATGTACCAATAAATTAATGGCTTATGACCGACATTTTAATCAACTTCCTAAAAATATAGATCTTAAACTTTTTAGTAATAATAGCTTTATAATATTTTTTTTCAGTTAAGAAACGAATTCTGGTGCCACTACGCATCCGGCGATTTGGTCCTAGCCTGTGCCTGCCTACCTAAGTAGGTAGGTACATAATTAAGCAATTAAGGACCGCATAATATTTGATTAGCATTAAGTATTACAATGTCCCAAGCCCAGTATCAGATCTATCTGGTAAAATATTAATTTCAACTTCAACATAATAAAATGTTCTTCAAACTTTTTTATTATATTTGGTGCATTATAATATAATAACCTATTTATTCTTAAATATCACAAAGCAAATTAAAAGTTAGGTAAACGGTATTACTTTTTATCAGTAGGTAGGTAATGTGCGTCCTCCTTACTTACCTACTTGTAATAAATTAGGTAGATAGGTACTCTCAAAGTAAAGATTAATATGCCGACATAAGTACTCAAAGTAAAGATTACTATGCCGACTTATTTATTACCTTTCGTGGGTAATAAATAAGTTAAGTTTATTAAAATATTAATATTTTTTTCATTGTGATAGTAGCGACTTCCCTAACGTTAAGGACGTGTAACGTGTAGCAGAAAAAGCCGAAAACCAACAAAATTATTGTTGTAATCACAAAACAAATGTAATAGGTACATATCAGTGAGCATATAATATTTACTGTATAATTCCCTATCTGTGGAGGTAAAGTATAAACTAGTGAGCCACAGAAGCTTGTTTGATGTGGACACAGAGCATTATTACCTACAATAATTATATTTTTGCATAAAAAATACGCCTTGTTCTAATAATCAAAGATCAATTAATTTTAATGTTGTGATAAATGTGGTGAAAATATTTTTTGTCATATTTGTGTTTTGTAGCATTTGTTGATAACGTGCTGATAAGGTGGTAGACATTTTGGGAGAGCTTTAAGTTAAACGCAACCCGTGAACATGATTAAAAGTAAGTACCTACCTAGTACTTACGTACGAAGATTGGTTCTGAATAATTGTTAAATAAAGTATTTCTAACTATATAAGTAATATACTCATTTGCTAACAAAAGAATATAGCTACCTACCTACTTATTAGTTAAATATTACAGCTTCCTTAATTTATGTACCTACCTAATACCTACATGCCAAATTTACCATAGTTTTGCAAAATTGGTTTGGTCCTTAAGTCTGATCTCGATCAGAAAATAAGTACTTAACAATGTTTTTTTTTTATATTTGGTAGGTATTTTTATCAGCTCTTGATAGATGATGCTTGTACGTATTTCATGCATTGTCCAACTCATATTTACATATTTAATGTAATATATTTGTCACCCTTTTACCTACATGACATCGATAGTTGTAGAAGTAATTTTAATAAATGTCCAGTGTGCCTGGATGTAATTCTAGGAAAAATCTATAATTATATTAATGTAGAGTAGGTACAAGTTAATACCTAAATGAATATTTAATGTATGCGTTGTCAACAATATACCTATTACAGATTCTGACCACAGTTCAACTTATCCTGGCCAAACTATATGTTATACTCAGAATAGACTTCAACTCCTGATGATAAGGTTCATAGTAATGGTCTTGGTTTTTATTTATCGAGGACTCTAATGATAGCAAATGATGCATGCATTCAATAGAAGTCAAGTAAGATCAAGGTTTATAATAATGGTGATCATATTGGCTATCATTGTAGTCTGTAACAGATAAAAAATGTTAGTCTCTTTGTGATCATAAATATACCTACATAAATGGAAGGTGATGATCATATTGGCTATCATTGTAGTCTGTACCAGATAAAAAATGTTAGCATCTTTGTGATCATAAATATACCTACATAAATGGAAGGTGATGATCATATTGGCTATCATTGTAGTCTGTACCAGATAAAAAATGTTAGCATCTTTGTGATCATAAATATACCTACATAAATGGAAGGTGATGATCATATTGGCTATCATTGTAGTCTGTACCAGATAAAAAATGTTAGCATCTTTGTGATCATAAATATACCTACATAAATGGAAGGTGATGATCATATTGGCTATCATTGTAGTCTGTACCAGATAAAAAATGTTAGCATCTTTGTGATCATAAATATACCTACATAAATGGAAGGTGATGATCATATTGGCTATCATTGTAGTCTGTACCAGATAAAAAAATTTAGCATCTTTGTGATCATAAATATACTTAACTACATAAATGGAAGGTGATGATCATATTGGCTATCATTGTAGTCTGTACCAGATAAAAAATTTTAGCATCTTTGTGATCATAAATATACTTAACTACATAAATGGAAGGTGATGATCATATTGGCTATCATTGTAGTCTGTACCAGATAAACATTTTTAGCATCTTTGTGATCATAAATATACTTAACTACATAAATGGAAGGTTTTTTGATCAGACGGGGTCACTTGGTAAGTGATCATCCCATTAATATAAAAACATTACCAATAAAAACCGGAAAAGTGCGAGTCTGACTCTGACATGGCTGTAACGAAAATATAAGTGCGTTTGAAAGACCAAGTTAACTCTGTAGTTGAAAAAAATTTCGTCCATACATCGATATAATCTACGTAACGGTCAATTATCCAACTGCAAGTGTAAGTTTGTAATCACAAAAACATATGATATAAAAACAAATTAAATATTTTGGACTTTTTCCTTTATTTGTACTGTGAGACCTTAATTCTTGCCGAACTTCTTACCTTTTTTCATGATTTTAGGTCAACGGGTAGTAGTACCCTATCGTTTGATTTATAAGCCAGTATCAAAATATGTCACTAAATGGCCGTATTTTTTTATTGCGTTGACTTAGAATCTTGATTTTTTTATAGACCTACATAATATTATATTAATTTCAACTTGAAATTAATATAATATGATACCTTTATCTCAATATATATAATTATATATTCCTGATACGCGTTTCTGGAAAAAGGGTCTTGACAGCTGGACATACAGGCGGACGTACAACGAAGTGATCCTATAAGGGTTCAGTATTTTTCCTCTTGCGTTGCGGAACCCTAAAAAGTACTTAATAGATATAGTTGACTCTAGGATTTTGAGATTACTTTTCTAAATGTGAAAACCAAATTTAAAAGATAATCATTAATTTGATGGTCTTGTTCGCGTGGTTAGTGATTGATTAGCTACTATTGATTAGTACTTACCTATACCTACATCTGTATCACAATAGGTCTTTGTACATAATGTCCTATTAGTAACTTTTTATATGTACCTACCTATTCTTTGTGTGTACATTAAAGAATAAAGAGAATAAAAGCTGGATGTAGGGAAAATAAGCAATGGTAGGTATTTCTAAAATTAAATAGTCTATTCATGTAAATTGAAGTTTTGGATATAGCTCGTGTTTATTTAATCCTACCATAGAAATAATGCGTAAGTATCGCCTAGTAAACAAACGCCATAGGCTAGTTTATTAGCACTTGCATTGCAAACTATCCACAAGGCTGAATGTCATACCTATTGCCATTGCCATAGCAGTGAAGTTAATCAATATACCTATGCAACTTGAATTATATTTATTGCGTTTTCTTTAAATAGATACATAGAATACATCTATGCCACTTAATTTAATTGATTATTTTTTGTGGGTCGATGAGAAAAGCTATGCAATGAACAAAATTCTTACATTTAAACAACAAAAGTTTAAATTACTTTTTTTTTACCTAAATAAAATTAATTTACTTCATTTATGATTTAACATCATTAAGTTAAAATTCAGCTTAAGTTCACTCTTAATTAATACTTATAATTAATAAGACATAATCAACTCGTCAAGTAAACAGATAGGTACCTATCTACTCAGAGTAGTGGAATAATTAACCGACAGAAAGATAACACGTAACCCCCGAAGATCTTACACAATCTCAGTCGCCAACGAAACTCCGCGAAAAATACCCGTTTGTGATATATTTTGCAGCTCCGCATCTGAAAACAGTTCCGTAATAAGATGTATGTACCTACCTACCTGTGTACTGAATAATAATGATTAATATAATAATAATAATACTGCTCATTTTTCACAGAGCATCATTTAGCCCCAAACTAAGCAGAGCTTGTATTATGGGAACTACATCACTGATATACAAGTGTTTTTACGTAGAGTCAGTAATTTTTTTGTGTATCCTTTAAATTTTCGCGTATTATTTTGAACTTATTTGATAAGTGCTATTTCATTGTTTTCAACTGATAAATACATTCAATTCAGTAGAAATAGAGATAGGACGAGGCTACTTCTTTGAAAAAAAGTTGTTATCTTCGTTGCATTGCAGTTTGCAATCACATATGTGATTTGTAGAGCATTTTATCACCTCATGTCCTAGTTAAATTTAATAATTTTATCACAATACAATACAATAAAATAATTTGCAAAGTAATTTTCTGTCCCATTGTTGGCCTCCCCCCATTTCTGCCAGTCACTTTGATCTTGAGCCACCGTGGGCCAGTCCCTCTCATAGGCGTCCAGTTAATTCAGTTACCTTATTCATGTTCTACGCCGCTTTGCAGTGTCAGGGCTCCATTTGCTGGACTTGTCTCACTTCAGCTGGCCGGCTTGTCAGCGATTTCGGTTTTGGATCACACGCTGTGGGTATGGTGTTTCAGATGCGGTAGCAATTTACAAATTTAATGTTTTTTTAATATATTAAGAATCGATCACGAAGTAATAATACGTCTTGTCGAACAAATTATTATTAAAGATTAATTTGAGTGACTGTTGAAGAGTTTAATTCACAAATTATCCATAGATAATTTTGAAGTGCATATTATTATTTTTGTACAGAAATATAATAGAAATAACATTATTAGACTTATTATTCATTATAAAGACATTATCATGACACACAAACACACCATTAATAAATAAATAAATAAATAATTCTGGTCATTTTCACTCAACATCATCTGGCCCCAAAGTAAGCAGACCTTGTGTTATGGGAACTAAATGACTGACATACTACTTTATATACATTTTTTTTTGTAAATACATACTTATTATAGATAGAAAACAACCAGACCCGAGACAAATATTTGCAGATGCAAACACGACGGGAATCGAACCCGCAACCTTCTGCGTCTCAGGTGGGCCTTCGCCCGCTGCGCCACAGAGATAATGTCCTCTTGGAACGTAAGGTGATCATACTCCTCTAGGTACAGTAATATTATGCTAACTTACAGTATCCCTATCTGAAGCAATGAAGATTGGATTCATCGGAGGCGGCAGGTTGGCTTTTGCCTTAGCCAATGGATTCATATCTGCAGGTAAGATTAATGACGTAAAAATATAAAAAAATAAAGTTCACCAACACACGGTTCTGAGACATACTGAAAACATGCTTTCATATCTATTCTGTAAAAGCTGGTGAATACAGGTGAATACTGCTAGCACGCTAGTGCACTTTATGGCTTGTTAAAAGAAAACATGGATCTGTGTGGAATTTACTTTTATATTTATTGTCCGCAATTGATGCAATTAAGTATCATGATTGTTTCAGGACTGGCAAAACCCGATGAAATCACTGCCAGCTGTCACCCATCAGATTTGGTGAGCGCTGAGGCATTTAAGGTAAATTAACTACCTATTAAATAAGCGGTGATAGGCTTGCAACCTGTCTCGTGGAATTATAACTAATAAGCAACACGTGGAGCTGTGCCAAATATAATATTTGGAAGTGTCTCTGACTAGCCTTGACTTGGTATCCTACAAGATCTGCGTACTGAGTATGGATCTAAAGATCTCCATCAAAATAATTACAGTTTTGAGCGTGTCCTACCACAGGTTATCGAAAAAATAGGTATACCTATTTATATATATTCTGTAGGTAAACAATAATTGGTCACTTTCTTTACATCATTTTAAACCAAACGTTCTCAGAAGGACTCTTTATTTTGTGGTTTTGCTACGCGCCGCATGTAAAGTGATTAAAGGAGAGTCGGAGAACATTGAGATAGGAGAGAACGTACAATCAGTTCTTCAATTAAATTAAGACCTGTTCAGTGATTAGATATAACAATGTTGCACCTTATTTTTAATATTTTTTTGTTATATTATTTTAACGTGATGGTACCGCTAACTACTTACGTTATGGTTGAGAAATACAATCTAAAATAATATTTCGTTGGCTTTGACCATAATGAAGTAAAAATAGATAAGATATAGATGGTTAGGGGTACAACATCTGAGACTTAAACAAATAGCTTGATAATAGTAATATTAACTATAATACTGAAAATAAATGCTCAGGAGCACATAAGTATCTACTTAGGCTAGGTCACATTTTACGAATGTAGATAGGTAAATACTACTACACTACTTAGTTAGTTATTTGGTTTGGTAAGCATGTACCTATAGGTACCTAGATCTTCTTAAAATTGTTTTTACTGGCACATGTACCTGTAGCTGAATTCATGATTATCAAAATAATAACCAAGCTATGATTGTGTTTGCCTGATTGTTCCAAGCATAGTTGCGAGAAATTTTAAAAATATAATTTATTAATTGATTATAGTACGCTTTCCTCTTGATTCCATTTCGGCATCTACCTAATTTCATTTTATTAAATTTATGAGTAATTGCCAATACATAACGATTTATTCAATCCAAATTCAATATATTTAATTTGTCTGTAATAAATATATTTAAATTGATTTGAATAAATCGTGAAAGTAGGTCAAGTGGTCAAGGTCCCTCAATTTGTAAAAAAAAAATAATCTGTTTTACAGGGCATTGGAGCCACAGCCCTATTCAAGAATCAGTCAGTAGTGGAACGGTCTGACGTCGTCATAGTGTCAGTGAAGCCTGATGTCGTGATTCCAGCATTGAAGGAAGTCAGCACGATTCCAGCAGTCAAGAACAAGCTCTTCATATCCGTGGCGATGGGGATCTCAACAGCTACCATCGAAAAAGTAAGATTTTATGGAGTACAGGATGGGTGCAGAATGAAACCATTAATTTACATAATGATATAGAATTAAACACTAAGGGTCAAATAATTTGATTCCAATGGTATTTTTGGCACATCTTTCAATGAATTGTTGTTATATATCGACTTCTTATTTTTTCTTATTAACAAGAAGTACATGGATACCTACTTATCAAACTTCATTGTTGTTTATGAACCTGTTATCGATCGATTATTTTTATACTGCTATTTGTGGGTAGGTAGGTACTGGCACTCTGATATGAGTAGTTTTATCTAAATGTAAACATTTGCCATGATAACGTTTTATTTGATGAACAGACGGAAATTAGAGGTTATTTCTCGTGTCTCATAAATAAGAGTTGGTTCGGAAATAGACTTCCTATTAAAGTGCTTAGGTTTCGATCTACTGCAGGATTGCTAGATTATACCAGAAATTTACTGGAACATAAAGATTGAGACATATTTTGTATTAAGATAACCCTACCTAAGTACCTCAAGTAGGTACAAACAGAGAACTGGAAGGTCCTTAATATTTAGTGGATGAAGTCTAGATGTAAATGATGATGATAACGTACTCTAGAAATTACCTATACGTGACTATAATAAGTACCTGACTAACCAAAATGATGATCGAAAAAAAAATAGCTAGTCTAAAGTCTCTGTTTCCAACAATCAAAACTCTTAGAGAAGGGAGTAGAGACCCAGTTTGATTAATTCTTCCTTATCTTTCTCTCAGAAGCTCAAGTAATTCGAGTTCTTGACACATTAGCTCTCGTCCATCATCCTAAGATATTTTTTTATTCCAACTTTCACACACATAATAGCTATTGCAGCCATAACATAACAATATATGAAAAGGTACTTACTTACCTACTACCTGTGCAGTGTATACCTTAAGTTCAGTGCCTCATGAAGATTATGTCTATTAGTTTCAGGTAGCTAACCGTCCTGCATCAGAAGCATCAGGGATGCTGCCCCCCTATTCTGTATCTGAAAGTTACTCTATGATGAACATTTGACAATTTAAATGATTATTCTGCCATATTGATATTAACTATGTGTGAGTGAAAATTAAACTTCTCAAACGTTCGTCACCGAGTGACTTTCAGATACAGAATAGGGAGGCTGTTCTGTTGTTTAATTCTCTATTTTCAACATTTAGAACTCTCAACTATTTTGATTAACTCTTCTAGATCCTACCTTCGGAAGCCCGAGTAATCCGAGTGATGCCTAACACACCAGCCCTCGTCCAGCAAGGAGCTGCAGCACTGAGCAGGGGCTCCCGAGCTACAGCTGATGACGCGAAGTTGGCGACGCAGCTGTTCCAAGCAGTAGGCACCTGTGACGAGGTTCCGGAGTATCAGATGGATGCTGTAACTGCTTTGAGCGGGAGCGGGCCAGCTTATGTTAGTACACTGCCATCTCAATCTTTGGATGGAATTTATTTATAATTCAAATTAAAGCAACATTTTTTTTTATTAAGAACAATGTAGCAAATTATGAAAAAAAATGGCAGGGTTGTTAATATTTAATCCTAAATGGATCATGTATTGGGAATAACAGTTTAATACTAGGCCTTTGATTGATAAAACCCCACCGAAATCGTTAATATTTCAAACTCCCTATAGTTTCCTACACAATATATCAGAGTTTAGTTTGATTAATTCGGGCTTTCCTCAGTTTCAACATCACACATACATTTGATAACTTTAGGCAGAAAGGTTAATAATAATTTCACGAAAACAGCTAACTTATATACTGGTTGTCTTGATCCTGATATCCACGATGCAGCATGTACCTACCAGACTAATAGCCAAAATAGGCACATTACCAAAGAAGAAGAGATTAACCACCTATCCCAGTTAAGAAAATTACAGATAAAAATTGATTTCAGATTTACATGCTAATAGAATCTCTAGCTGAAGGCGGTGTGCGTTGTGGCCTGCCCCGAGACTTGGCCCTGAAATTGGCTTCACATACTACCCTGGGAGCTGCCGCAATGCTGAAGAGTGGTGGACACCCTGCAGCCATGAAAGACAACGTTACAAGCCCTGCCGGCTCTACAGCTGAGGGCACTTATCATTTAGAAAAAAATGGTAAAGTAAAAAGTAAATTATTGATAGTTTACCTTTTTATACAATTTTATGCAATGTACCTATTGCATAAAATTGTGATGGGTTGTAAAACAGTGTCGATAATTAAGACGACCTAGTTAGTAACTTAAACGTCCTAGCCCTCAGCACATAATTATTATACTTAGGTTTTTTTAATAATTTTTTTTTCAGGTTTCCGAGCGGCTCTCATCGGTGCGGTATCAGCGGCAGCGGACAGATGCAAAGTGGTTAATAAGGAGATAAATAAATAAACGTCTTTCGTGTATAATATTCGAATGATTAAATAATTTTACCTATTATACGCGAACATACAAATATTTTTTCCTTAATATCCATATAAGTTGAAACTAAAGTCATAAAAAAGCAACACAATAACAAAAAATCCTACTTTTTAAATGATCTTAAATGTATGTGCAATATCTCCGGTTTTTGCTAACTATGTATATAATTATATACATAGTCAACAAAAACATTCATACATTCATATAAATGTATGAAGTACTTGAGGTGAGGTAGGTAGGTAAAACTAGTGACCTAGTGATTGCTCCCTAAGTTTATCAAAATCACATACTTATATTATAATACCATACCAAAATAAAAAAGTCTGTGAAGTATTTTTAATTTGTTGTTTTTTTGGCTGAAGTTGCCCTCTAAAATCATTTTTCTATGTGTGTGTACTTTACTGTGTGTGACATAGATGGCATCAATTTATCTGAATCTGAATATAAATAGCCCCGTTGACTACCTAGGATTTGAGGTAACTAAATTACTACTACAACTTATCTATGCCTATATTTGACTTGCCTACCAAGAAAAGGCACATACTCATACTCATAGGTATTCATTTATTCGCCGTAGGAAATTCAGAGTAGGTACCTGCATTTGGGTTTGCCAAATAAGTTAAAAAAAAAAAGAAGAGATGTCGTCAGTTATTTAGAGTCAGATATTAGAATAGACAAGCACAGTGATCTCGCAATAGGTTTCGTTAAAAAAAAATATTTTAATTATTAAAATTATCATATACATAATGAGGTATATAATAAAATAATTCAATATACGGTAATAGAACGAATTAAGTTTAAGAAAGTAGCTGTTGTCAGCGACTTTGGACGAAATCGTGTTAAAAAACTCTAATAAAAACGTTGTTCTCCATTTCCCCTCTTTAAAATATGAAAATTTTTAAACCATGATTTTTTTTATTTAAGATGAGTAGCTACAATTCCAATTTTCAAGTTCCTTTCTTTAAAAAAATGATAACTAGCAACAGCCTAGTCTTTAATCATTTTGATCAAATTCGTTTTCAGCGTCATCTATTTTGGTGGGGTTAAACCAGAACCATAAACAAAAAATTAGGTCTTGCATAATACCTTCTTTGTAATACCAAATGTCAACACCAGATGGCTTAGTAAAATGGACAGCAAAATGACATGACATCATGGCAAACAGGATTTATTTATCATCTGTAATCCGTGCCCCGCGCCCGCCGCCGCGGAAACGGGTTTGGTTCGCGATGCGATTTGTCAATTCTTCGCCTTCCTCCAATTTTCAACGGTTCTCGTAATGTAGATTGGTACAATTAAACGTCACCTAAGACAGAGAGAACTGATTTATTTTAATTAGCCGAACGTGAATTCGTGGCCTTGTACCGATCCAACCGTACTAAATCTTATTGTCAGACCCGGTGCGTCTGTCTGTTTACAAAGTTACTCTCACCCGTACAGCGTAGACTTCGCAAATGTATTGTGTTGTCCGCCACCAGCGGTTGTAATAATCAGAAATAGAATGCTGGTGTACGAAGGCTCCGTGGACACATTAGCCGAGTTGACCTTATGCCTGTAAAGAAAACGACCCACGCTATTCAATAAATAGACTCCTACGCGTAATCACTTTTGTATCTTGCTGCGCCGCTATCAACTAAAATGAAAAAAATTCGAATTATTAACATTCGCGACTCTAAAACAGATGCTGTGCTTGCATATTTTTAAGTTAAGTTCGTGATAAAGTGTTTGTTGGTAATTGTTTCTCTGTTGCGTGCGTATTTTTCGTGTTTTTCGGTGCTAGTGATAGCTGTCTATCCATCTGGTTTGCTTCTGCACTCGAGGCTATATCAACTAATTATTCACTTGGTAAGTTAAACAGTAACACTTATATTATATTACATTAATTTAAATAGTAAATTTTCTAAATTATAGTCATATAGAATCATATTATACTCCTTTTTGCAAGAAGGCAATATGACTAGGATATCTGAAGAAAGCCTTCAATTCTCAATTGTCTTTTTTTAATTTAATCAACGTTTTGTGTCTTGTTTGGCTTATATTTCTAACGACATCCAGGGTTGGATTTCTAGGCATAATTTTTAATTTTTTTGTTAGTAGTGTGTCATTTCCCGTCTAAATAATGACTGCTCTGAAAAAAAAATTCTAAAGCTTCTGTTATAGACTTTCAAATCTTCCAAACCATTAAACATAGCCAGAATCGTCAAGTTACACAGATTCAGTCCAAACACAGAAGCCGAAGTTATCATGATCAACAAAAAACAGTAGTTATTATTTTCAATTTTAAAATAAGTATTAATAAGCTAAGTACCAATACTAAAATCACACTTGCAAATTTCTACCTACATTTAATTTTATAAGATATAAGTATTTTGAACTAATTATAAATAGCATGTCAACTTACAATAATACTAGGTAACACTAGGCTTGCACACCTGGTTTGGGTCTTGCAGCTAACCATATTTAAAAACCTTGGGCATTACTCAACAACCTGTAAACATTAAGCTGTAACACCATTTTGGGAAATAAATATATTCTATTTATTCTATATTGTATTTCTATTCTATTCTATATTGTAATAACATTGTATTTTCCAATGTCGGGAAATAATAAAAAAGGTGAACACTATGAGGACTTATAAAGAAATTATAATGTTACAATAATATGGTTCTCTGTCCTGAGTTATGTTGATTTTCCTTAAATGTGTCCAATTTCTAGAACTAGGCACTCCTTTGCTCAACACTTGGTTTTAAAACCACTTTCTAACTGTTAACTTTTTAGGAAAGCTGTTTTTTATTATAAAATTGTTCTAAGTGAGCTCCTGCACTAAAGTTTAATTATAATAATAATAATGCTGGACATTTTAACACAGCTCCATCTAACCCCACACTAAGCAGAACTTGTATTATTAGATAATAAAAATTGACTAGCCGTGTTGGCCTAGTGGGCGATACCCCGACTTCTGATCCGGAGGTCGTGGGTTCGAACCCGGTCGTGCACCAATAGATTTTTCCACTCGAAAAATTTATGTGCGCATTAACACGTGCTAAAAACGGTGAAGGAAAACATCGTGAGGAAACCGGCATGCCGTAGAACCAAAAATTCGAAGGCATGTGCTAACAGTAAGTGTTCCAATAAGCGGCGATGGGCTTGCAACCTGTCACGTGGAATGCTTACTACTTGCAAAACGCGGGCATGTACCAAATGTAATGTTTGGACGTGCCTCTGACTACCCCCTACTTGGTATCCTCAAAGATCTACTCACTGAGTATATACCTGAGGATGTCCACCATGGGGAAGACAGTCGTTAGCGTGTTTGTTTTTTTTTTTTTTTTTTAAATTGACAGTTCCCTGGGTAACATAAAGTAATTATATTAACCTTTATTCAACAAACACAAGAAAACAAACTAACTGACAATTGGAATCCCCAAAAACAAACATGCTCACAACCATCATCAGATCCATACTCAGTAAACAGATCTGTGAGTATACCAAGTAGGAGGTAATCTGAGGATATCCATACTCGGTAAGCAGATCTGTAAGTATACCAAGTACTAGTAGTAGAGGTAGTTAGAGACAAATCCAAACATTATATTTACCACATGCCCATAAAATGAATGAATTAAGTAAAAATCGTTTATTTCAATAGGATTCCAATAATCATGTGAACAGGTCCAATTATTTACTTGGATACCTCACCACATGGAAAGTACCAGAAGATTCTCCAAGAAACTGCATATGGTTATCATATTATATACTCGGTAGTTACAGCGATCATTATATTTGGCACTTATCTTGGAAGTTTAGCATTCACAGAAAAATACTTGCTCATTGATTAGCTTACTTAATAATAAAAAAAAAAGGAACTGTTAACAGCACAAAAACGCTTGTTTAACAAAATAAAGGTAGGTAATCTACCAACTTACTGTAGGTTTTTTATATTTTTACTGGTATCCATGGCTCCCCTGACATCTCTAACCTAAACGACTGCATATTTTACACTGTACAGTACAATAGTACCTTCTTAATTACTTCCTTTCTTCTGTATTATTTTACTTTCTTTCTTCTCGATGAATTTTGTACTTGTTGGCATTCGAGAAGTCACCTGCATCAGCTTTGTCTGAAAATCAGCGCTGCTTTGCACCCATGGTATGAAGTAGCATACATGCTGAGGCAAAGCATGTTTGGCATGCGGTGCTCGGGAGGCTCACTTGGCACAACAGTAACTACCTGTTAGAAACCTACCTACATTATGTTTTAGTAGGTAGGCAACAGTTTTTGATTTTTATTATAAGTACCTGGGTGCCTGTTTTAGTGCAAAGATGATGTCTCCTTGACGATCATCCAAAAAAAAAAATTTCTTTCTTTTCTTTCTCATTCAGTTTTAATATTTGTATTGCTAAAATTTGTATAATTCTTGATAAATATGGGCCTAACAGCTAAATACTTAAATCAGAATGTTTATTTGCATGAATATAGGTCAGTTAATACATGATGTTACAATTGTTTTAGGTCCTTATATATTCTACCATCAATTTGGTGTGCAAATGTCAATTGGTATAATAGGAATTAATTTAAATACAATAATAATTATAAAATGTCAGATACTCAAGAAAAAAATGGTTGTAAAAAAAAAGTAGATAAATATTGTTTAGACTTCATAAGTCATTGTATTT
The DNA here is from genome assembly GCA_961405105.1 of Perizoma affinitatum. NCBI lineage: Eukaryota > Metazoa > Arthropoda > Insecta > Lepidoptera > Geometridae > Perizoma > Perizoma affinitatum. The sequence goes on from OY560184.1 coordinate 3,779,034, forward strand.
TCTCTGTTACTGAATTTGTAATTCTTTCCGAGCAAATATGAATGTCTACTGAATACTTACTGTACAGCTGTATTCAGTTTTTTTTTACTGTATAAAGCTGACATCCTACTTCCTACTATCCTACTACTATTATAAAAGCAAAAGTTTGTTAGGATGGATGTTTATTACTCTTTCACGCAAAAACTACTGGAAGGATTTTGATGAAACTTTACAGTAATATAGCTTGTACATCAGAATAACACATAGGCTACTTTTTATCCGGTTACCACGCGGGCGAAGCCGTGGGTAGAAGGTAGTTTTATATAAAAAACATGTTCACAACTGTTTTCCCCACAATGCAAGATACATACTCATTGCATAGATCGTTGACGAAACCAAGTAGGGTGTAGTCAGAGGCACGTCCAAACTTTACATTTGTTTGGCACATGCCCGCATTTTGCAAGTAACTAGTATTCCACGTGACGTTATTAGAGTACCAACCGATGGCACAGAAACCGTTCTGTATTTAGGGCATGCAGAGTTTTGAATCGCTTTTAAGTAGTAATTTAACATTGACTTAGCATTTCTATAGGTATATGACCGGGCCTTTACTGTCATATAACAGTAAAGGCCTGGTCAAACTAAACCGGTGGCGGTAGCGCGAACTTTGACAACCATTTTCCTTTGCTCGCCACCTCCATCTACATCGCATCAGTTTGACCGGGCCCTAAGAGAATTATGTTTTTAACATGTAAAAAACTTGTAACTTTACAAATGAGTAACAACCTAAAATACTTGAAGCATGATTACATCATCACTATGAATGCATTCTTATGATTTCAAGGTCAGTTTAATTTTTATTGTCTTTTGACAATTGAATTTCTGATATAGTATCAAGTTCCCAAATGTTCCCAAATGTGCAGACACTTGGTCTTGTTTAATTTAATTGCAGTTGGTTTAAAGCATACGGTAACCTATGGATGCTTGCAACACCAGAGGTATCACTCGCGCTTTGCCAACCCTGAGACTTAATGGTGAATAATCTCGAGTGCCTGTAATTTCACCGGCCCCCATACCCTTCAAATCGGAACCTAGCAATGCAAACATTACTGCTTGTCGACAGGAATAGGTATCGTGCCTAATGCTGGAGTGGGATTAAGCTGACACGAATTCAGTTTTGTGCGCAATGCTAATGTGCTGACAAACTTTGAAAGAAAACATCATGTGATTATATGCATGAAAAGAGCCTCTGTGATTCGTACTGAGTACTTTAATTTAACTGGTTCTCTAACCATCGGTCATTTGTCCTTTTCGGTCACACAATAATTCGAACTTTGGGCTTTAGAACACGTACGCCAGTTTCCTCACGATGTTTTATTTCACCTTTTGAGAGCACAATAATAGCGCTGTGCAAATACCATTGATGCACGACGGGTTTCGAACCTAAGAACATCGTTCGAAAGTCAGGGTCAATAGCCACTACACCTATTGCTCTCAGAAGCTAGTTATCATCAGTCCATTGCTGGACATAGGCCTCTCCCAATACGCGGTGAGGTGTTCGGCTCTTATCAATTACTTTCTGCCCGCCGCCTTTCTTAAGTCATTGCTCCACCTAGTGATGATTGATGGGGGCGCCCTACACTACATTTGTCCAGAAGCTAGTAACGAATAAATAATGTATACCAAATAATAGTGTAGGCATTTAGCCTTAACCTTTTCGTTTAAAAAGTACCTCACTTTGCTTAAAATATAAATTTGATTCACAGACTCACAAACAAGAACGAAATACAAAACAGCTATAAACATCAAAATGCTACTGAAGAAGACAACATAACCACATCATCGAATTTTTGAGGAGGTACCGAGAAAAGCCGTCAAGATAAAGAAAACGTCAGCACTGTTGTGCTACAAGGCAAGGATGGATGAGAGTGACGTCATCGTATCATCCACCGAGATCATAAAAGGTAATTTTTACTTAGGTGCAAGCCAGACGAGGACGCATCGCGGACAGGGTGCAGACACGCGACTTGTTAAGTCACGTCCGCGCCCTTTAAATAATAGGATAGGCGCGGACGCGACATTGTCGGAATTCAACCGTCAGGTTTTGACGACATGTCTTCGACGCTGCAACTTGCTGACATGCAGATGGTTAGACGTTACTGGGTGCATCCAGTATGGCTAAGCAATGAAGACAATAGAGACCCAGCAAGCCCCCTCCGCACCCCTTTCGCGTCCGAGCCCCGTTGTCTCTTCAGTATGTTTTGCAACACAGAATTACTATCACTATGAGAGTGTTAGCAATTCTGTGTTGCATTCTTGCAGCTAAACTAAATTTAACAGCACTAATAATATCGCCAATCTTTTTAAATTCAGTGTACAACTAGAGGACGACAACAATTTTAGTGCTGTTAACTTAGGTTCATGTCTAGAGACGGGTTTCTACGGAAAAACTGTAATTAAAGCATGGCTCAGTCTCTACTTATTAAATGCTTTTTTGACTTTAGCGCGGACAGACTCTCTTCAAAACGATTGCTTTTCGATAACATAAATCGACCAAGTTGGCGATAGTTTTATCGCCGTCTCGATACGAGAGAAATACGCACTATTAAAGGCCCGGTCAAACTGACGGGGTGGCGGTGGCGATTTGACGCGGACTTTGACAACCACTTGACAGCCTTTTCCTTTCGATCGCCACCGCGTCCTCGCTCACGTCCACTCGCTCGTACGCCACAATATCTCGGATACAATTGATCGCTTATCGCCCTTGTATACTAATGCTAAACAAATATTTTGTTTACATTTTTATATTGTTAGCTCATTAAGTTGGTTTGGTACCAACTTGCGAAGTTGTGAAGCTCCGCTTTTTAAGCCCGGGACTGTTTTATCATTTTGTTTACTTAATAATTTCTGACGAGGAGATCCTTTATCGTGTGTATTATGCTTATCTTGTCAAATTATATAACCCACGGAAACACATAAGTTTTATTATATATTTCATATAACATTCAACAGAAAGTCCAGACCCAATGGCCCTAGTTAAAACAAAAATCGCTTTCTTCTGAAGGATATTCAATCTAAGACTGGTTCCATACGAGTCCTGCTTCTGGAAACTGGCCGAGTTGACTAACGAGTCGACTTTTGCTCGCCAATACTATGTAGTCCATCTATTGTTTTAAATAAAGGTGGTACGAGTGAGGATGTAGTATACCATCACGCAAACTGTTCATTGTAATGTGAACAAAGCTTTATTTAAACACTGTTAGTTCAAAGTTTGAAGTAACAGTGGAGATGGTAGGTGCAAAAGTCATAATCAAGAAGTGAAGTGAAGTGACGGAAGGTGGACAACGGAACTCCTTAACTGATAGTGGATGGGTTCATAGACAGTGTTTGGGCTTGTTGTGCTTATTTCGCGGCACCAAAAACAAATTTTATATGGCATCTTTTGAAAAAAATATTTTTCATAAAGCAACTTTTTAATCTTTTAGGTGGGAGCAGACTTAGCGTATGTAGTGACTACTAAAGAAGCAGCACCTGTTTTATGGACGTATAGCCCGGAAATTATCATAAATTCATATTTCAACTATAAATCAGCTTCCAAAATAAACTCTTTGTTAGAAGACATGAATATCGTAATAACAGGTCCAGGGCTCTTCGAAACTTTGGAAGAAATAATTGATGTTGTCTACGATATTATAAAGAAATGTTAAGAACTTCGCAACCCTTTAGTGTTGGATGCTGGTGCGCTGATCGCAGTATCTAAAAATCCATTAATAATAAAAAACTACCCGAGTCCTGGACTGATTTTAACGCCAAAATTATATGAGCTAAATATTTCGATGAGCTCTGTTCCGAACAACAGAAGTAGTGGTATAGATATTGGGGTGATTTTGTGTCTGTGTTAGTGAAAGGTGAACAGACAATTTCTTCTCCAGTATACCATCATATGACTGGTCTTCATCAGAAAGTGGGTCGGGACTATGCTCAGCTGGCCAAGGCGTTATTCTGGCATTCTGGGATTTTATAACTGGGCCCTAAAAAAGAACATTTGCGAACATAACAACTCTGTACAACTCGCTCAGAGCATTTCATCTTATGCGGCAGCTAAGCTAACAAGATTATGTAATTAAAAAGGTTTTATGATGCATGGGCGTAGTATGTTAGGTTTAGATATGGTCGGACAATTATGCATTTGAGGATATGTTTGGTAAATAACGGTATTATACAAATAAAACAAAACTATGAATTTATTGCTTGTATGTTTTCTTTTTCTACATACCAGATTCGATTGCACTTTCATGACTTGCGTTAAAATGGATAAGTGTGTATTTATCATTATCAACACCAGCCTGTAGAAGTTCACTGCTGGACATAGATCTCCCCTAAAAAGTGCCATGATAACCTATCTTGGGCGACTTCCCGCAATCTTTGAACCCTAAGAAGGAATTATATTTAATGAATTGAATCTTTTAATGTAAATTCAAATTGCACTAGAATTATATCGACAACTAGCTGTTTTCAGCGGCTTGGCACGCGTGGTCTCTTTTTTTTAAAAACCCGATACTCCTATACAAACTTTCACCCCCACTGATAATAAAAAATAAAAAAAAAACCCTCAAAGTCCAAAAAAGTGGAATCGATAAATTGTGCAGAGCATTTCAGACATCACTAAACCGATCTGTAATTTCTTCGTATCTTTCATTGTTATTATTAGACTAGGATTTTATTCGTCTACTCTACGCTAAGTAAATAAACATATACCATCGGTGCTTATGACGATACATAATCGTTACCTAACATACCTCGCTTGTGGGGCTAGTTGTTACAGAGTAGTAAATAATCGAATCATTGGCTCCGCGCGGTCCGACCTTCGCGTTTGAATGATCTCTGTGGAACTGCGCAGTATATTTTTTTATATTGAGGACTGTTTCTCTCGTGACACTACCTTATGTCACTACTCTACGCTTTTGTCTGTTTAACTAATGCATGTAATTCCCTTGTTTTATGTCCTAGTCAGTCACATCTACTTCCTTATACGACGGCGACGTGACAGCGACTTTCTTATTCTGGCTCGGAAAGCCGCGAATAGAAAAACAAGAAAAATCGTTTTCGTTCTATTTTTTTTATTGAGATTTGGGTTTTTTAGCTGTCAAGTCGTATAGATGACCAACCAGCATTCCTTTTCTATTTTGAATAATTCCCCTTCCCCGCATCTCTTCTATTTTCTATCTATTATTTATCTTTTGTTTAATCGTAGCGTTTAACCGGTTTCACCATCACCGTAGTATGAATAAACTGGACGCTTATGTGAGGGACTGACCCACGGTGGCTCTAGGAGAATCTAGAGAGATTATATAATCTATGTATTTGTCTAGAAGAATAACTAAACAAAATTCATGTCCACTTAGCTAAGAACTAATCCGTGATTATCTAATGAATTACTAATATAACAAATATTTGAAGGATGGAAGTAAAATAGATTATGAAAAAGCTGATTTCAAAAAATAAATCGATCGAGGACAAATTGTGTTTCTCAATAAAGAAAATAAAAATTTAAAAAAAAAACACCTAATAGGCGCGTGAGCATTTGAGGTTTAGATTACATAATTATTATAAAGTGTGTCCACAGATAAATTTGTTTATCTGTGGCACTACCAATCGTGTCTAGTTAGTTATCGGGAGTCTTTTTTTACCATGATTCATGGTAAAAAAAGTACTGGTATCTCACGTATTTATTGTGCTGGGGGCATCATCTTTCGTCAAAACGCCTGTCCAATTTAAGATGATGAACGGGCTCTACACCATGCATGAATATGGAACGCTTGAAAACCTGAAGCGCGAAGTGGTAACTTCCTAACTTAGTTCCGAATAAGTTTGCCTCTGAAGTAGTGGAAACGTGATTGTAGATTTGGGCTTAGAACTGACTGAACCTGGGGATTTGATCTAAAGTTGGTAATAACAAATTGAATTTTCTGAGGGCAAAATGAGAGAGTTTACTCTATCATACGTAAATTATCTAGGTCTCTTCCTACCTGCATTGTGATCATATTAGTTTAGTTTCGTACTTGCAAAGAACCATGTGTTGTTTTAGTCTGGTGTGTGTAAATTGTGAAGTGTCATAAATAAATACTTAAAGATGTATGTCCTCCTTTCTTTCAAAATCAATTTTCGGCATTAAAATTTGTCTCTTCTCTACCTTAGCAAAGTTATTCGATCATGGCGAATATTCGTGCTTGTTCACTGTGTGGCAACAACTGCCAGCTTACTGTAGTATAGTGTATAAATTACAGCTTAGTGAAGCAAATCCGCTGTTTATGCCCAGTTCGACTGTGAAACCAAGGACATCGTTTCAGCTAGAACTAATAGTGACATAGTAAGTTATATATCTTGTCGGACAAAACGTGCCTCATATTTTATTTATTAGTTAGAATGTTTATTAGATTTACAATGCTATAAATTAATAAAAAACTCCTACTGTTATTAATGCGAAAGTTTGTGAGGATGGATGTTTGTTACCCTTGCACGTAAAAACTACTAAACGGATTTTGATGAAACTTTACAGTATACATCAGAATAACACATAGACTACTTTTTATTCGGGTACTACGCGAGCCGTGGGCAGAAGCTAGTAATAAATAAACTGATCACGACGTGTCGAGACACCCAATCAGTTGCATCCTATTTTCTAAAGTTATATTTGGAAATCGGTTTAAAATTTTAGTTAGCAGCAAAATTTAGTTTCATTCTAAAAGTTAATTTCTCCCAGGTTAAAAAGTTAGGAAAGGGGTGGTGGGACGGAGCCCTGCTACTTTAGCTACCCTGAAGACTTTACATTAAAGCTTTAAATAAAAAATAGATTAAGATGATTTTTTAGAAAGTTGTTCAATCTGCCGAATCGTCAGGGGGTTGTGAAGAGAAAAAAAATAATATTTATATTTATTGGGCCGTAGTCGAAAATGTAACTAATTTAATATGAAAACACGTACATACGCTTTAAACTGTGGGACAAATAGATACGGACATCAAAATTTACAACTGAAAGGTTTTATTCTGAAAAAAATTACAGTCAGATCACTCGACAACCCACACTACCTACCGGTAGGTTATTTATTCATAATTTAATCACTCAAGTTAGAACCAGATACCCTAAAAGTTATTTACAAATACGATTGTCATTCTTCGTAAGGAAAATTAGGTTTGAGAATGCGTAGGTAGTAAATTGGGCTTGACACTTCCCAGTTTTCCCGTAAATTACTTTTCCAAATCTACTGTCTGACTTGAAGCTAAAAATACTTTATTGCGAGCCAAATAATGAATATATACTTTTTTAAATAAGTATTATCATGAAACTTTAATGTACTTAAAAGTATTTTTTAAACTTACACTATTGTTGTGAGGGAGTTTGTGGAAGTACAATTCTGTTTTTTTTTAATTTTGTCCCTACGACATAATACTTAGAACTTTTGATATATGAGAAGCCGCAGGCTCCTGAAATATAGATTTAACTAGTTCAGGAGTCTTCATTAACAACCTGTGGCATTTTATTATTATAATAAATATATTTAACTTTAGTTTAAAGTAACACTGCTATGTGTATGTATACATTTGACATGGTCAAAGTAAACATAAAAGCCCATGGGTGTGTAACGAAACCATTACTAATATAATGTGTTGTGTTGAACCTTTTTATGCGAGCAGTAACAACAGGCAGTAGTAGGTTTTGTGTCATATTCAAACAAACTTTTGCCTTATTGCTGGCATATTTGTTTTTAAATGAACTTTTCCACTTTATCAAGTAGTTTTTTAACAGAATTAAAAAACCAAATCTTTACTTGTTTTTCCATCATCGACTGCAGCGCTCCCAATTGACTAGTGGCTATAAAACCAATTTGAGAACCATCCTTGAAGACATGCAAATCGATTGAAAAAAAAACCGCATTACAATTCGATAAGCCGCTTCGGAGATGATGAGAGAATGGTAACAGTCAAACACTCTTATGGCAAATGCTTATACAGGCTTCTAAGGTCGAGAGTATTAAATTATTTTGAATATAAAAAAAACATTATTTTATTCGTTCTGAAGAGTTTATAAACGAATTTAACCTGGTAATTTTGTCCAAAAAACGGTTCTACATTGTATATTTTGACGACCTTTGTGGCGCAGTGGGCGAAGGCCCGCCTGAGATGTAGCAGGTGTTATATTATGCAATTTTTTGTCTCAGGTCTGGGTGTTTTCTATGTATAATATTTAAACATTTACAAAATAAAATAAAAAAATAGTAATATATCAGTCATGTAGTTCCCATAACACAAGCTCTGCTTAGTTTGGGGCAAGATGATGCTGTGTGAAAATGTCCAGCTGTGCGATGATTCACCTCTTGGACTTTGACACCCCCTACATCCTCCGAGGGGTATTTTGGGGAAAACATTATATAAGACTTTTATCATTTGGATTGAAGAAGTTTCAATACTAGTAAGTCAAGAAATACGTAATTTCATACAAAGGTTTTCAGCCCCTTAGGGGTATAATTTTCCAAATTCCTATCTTATTACACCCCTACACCATAAAGCGGAAATGTCCGAGAACTTTACAACCATCGTGGGTCGCATAATATTACTAGTTACGAGTATATCATAAAACCGTGTACGTACATGTTTTCCAAGGTCTATTTATTTTTATTAGGGAAACATCTTCTTTCAGAAAATAAGTTCCAATTTAAATTATTTCTTTCTCAAAGTGAAGTTGTCAATTAGGAGTCTCTAGTTTCCAAGGATTGAAACCTTTCAACCTTCTCAAAAGGCTTGGAAATGATAGCAAATAGTTTATTACAGTACCTAACTCCATTTCATTATGAAATAGTAATTTGATCAGACTGAATGAACGTAGTTCAGCTCACTGCGCGTGAATCGTATTAAACCTATTGAAGTTTTACGATTGTTTTTACGAGACGACACGGTTCCGATACGATTTATTCTGTGAATTAGGAAACGTATATTTTATATAAACTGATAATAAATCTTGATGTAAACAAGGCGACTATTGAAATAGTATACAAATAAAACAAACACGCTCAAGGCTGTATTTCCCATCATCTTTATAATGGTCACGGATGAATACAGCCGCGAGCGTGAGCGTATGCACTGAGTATGTATATATAAGGATGCCTATCCTTATATACATACTCAGTGACCTCCTTGGTATTTTCATAGATCTAGCATAGGCCTATATACAAACTCAGTGCATAGATCTTTGAAAATACCAAGAAGGTCAGAGGGTCGTCCAAACATTACATTTGGCACATGTCCGCGTTTTTGCAAGTAGATGGCATTGCACGTGACATAATTGTTCTAACGCCCAACAATAGCCCAACGCTTTTTTGAACTAAGAGGCCTGTATATGATTTTTTGGTTCTAGGGCATGCCGGTTTCCTCACGATATTTTTCTTCACCGTTTTGAGCACGTAATGCACATATTTTTTTCGAGTATAAAAATCCATTGGTGCATAACCGGATTTAAACCCACGATCTACCGATCAGAAGTCGGGGTACCGCCCACTAGACCTAAAATACGTATAGCTATACGATTTCAAAGTTGCCTTTGGACGTGGGACAAATTTGTCCCGACAGACAGTTCAACATTTGTTGGACTCTATCTAGCGGTTTTTTTTCTGAATTTAGTTCTTTCTCTTGACAATAAGAAAAGAATCCATTTATACAGTAGACTTTAAGAAGTTTATCGAAATAAGGTTATAGTAAGCCACAGTTAATTTAAGTCTGTCGTTAACATAATATCTTAGGACATAAAATACATTATTAAATATAACCACCGGCACCGATATGTTGTATAGTAGATAAAGCCTTTGTTGAGAGGAAAACATTTTCTCCGTGAAGTCTCTTATAAGCTCTCTGATAAAGACTCTGAGACGCGTAAAACGTAAAGGGCACAAAATCTCTACGAGCTCTTCCTTAATTTTATACTTTTGGGAACGTAGTTAGGTTTTACTGTATCTTGGCTTCAAATATAATGGAAATCCAGCGCGAAATATAAACAGCTAAGTTATAAACGACCCTGTCAGCTTTCTGCCAAAATGAAATATCTTTATGAGCGTGAAAGTGAAGTTTAGTTCAGTTCCTTATGAGACTTTTCGTTTACTTTAAAGTATTTTGAATCTTATGTTATTTAAAACAGAGCAATAAGTATCCATATAGAGCAAACGGTTTCGTCCAGAAATGATTTATGCTATGTCTTGACAAGTCTGCGTCTGCTTTTACGACAAGTCGTTCAGTGAGCACTTGTTAAGATTCGCAGTCACGCGGTGGATTTATGGATAGTCTTATGATGTAAGATTATGGATAGTCTTATGATGTCTTACAAGAAACATTTCAAGATGTATGAAGTTAGTTAATCACATTTTAAAAATAACTGTTAATCGCTACAGTCGTTGCGTTGGTCTTCTATGCCGATAGCTACCGATAGAAACCGATAAAACCTCATCAGCACCTTCTTAGTTCTTGCCCATGTCCCACATTACGATCGGCACATGTTTTCTTCTCCTCTATCAGCCGTCATCTCAGTACTCACTCATTTCTTACCCATGTAATTTTTCACACAATCCATCCATCTTTTGCTACAAGAACATATTTCACAAAAAAATACTCCTGTTGAAGATGTCCTATTCGCAAAATGTCTACCATGCTTAAAACGTCTGCATTTCTGTAATTTTGTAGAATAGAAAAGAGTAACCCTTTATCTGGCACAAACAATGAAAAGGTAAAAATGTATTACTTAATTAAAATCGCAAGGATCACGCTTGGAATCGCAAGGAATCGCAAGGTGTACGCTTTCATATCGCCTTTAAGCGAATTCATCTTTATTTCTAGTATTAAAATTGTGATTATCGCAATTTTTTTGAAACAAATTAATATTTTTGTGAACATACACCAATTTTCATAGACTGATTATTTATACATAGGCGGACAACTAAACGTAGAGGTAGATGCCTATTTAAACCTAAAACAATAACAACAAAACTGTTTTGCTTATGTGTCTAGAAAGGTATGGCTATACAGTTGAGTATATTGCTGTAACCAAAGAGTGGAAATGGAGTGCAGCAGCGAATGTAAAAATATAACAGGTTAATTGTTACTATACTTATACAAACACACACACATTGTAAGATAAAAAAAAATACGAATGGCACCCTGATTACGAATTATGAAAGTTTGTATACATGGAAATAAACAGGGACTAGATGAGAGCTAGAGATGTCTACATTATTGTTACCATGTTTTATTTGGCCTTCTATAAGGATTTCTTTAGCTTAAGCTAAAACCATTGACACTTACAAATTTCTAATTGGATTGCAGTTGTTCCAATACCTGGATAGATTATTGTCGGCTGGCTGTTATTGTTGTAGATCTATTTCAATGTTTCCTAATATTGCCTCAGTTGGTTCTCTACTTACGTCTCCACGTTTAGGGCTGAGCCCTGAACAACAAAAACATGAGTCGTAATTCGTAATTCACCATGTAAGCCCGCCCAGTGCGCATTGCTGGAGGTCAAGTCTTTGTTATGCTCGACATCTATGGATAGGCACATATATCAGTTCTGTAAGATAAAGGTAGAAGAACGAATAAAGCTATTTGTTTCTTAAGAAATACTTCAGCATCTAATTCTGATCCAAATAAAATAATTCATAAAATAAAATACCGCTTGGAAGGAAAGGGACTACGGACTATTCTAAAAAGTAACACGTTGGGCGCCATTATAAGTTTATTGCTACAAATGTATGTGACACTGTAATTTGGAATGTATATCTGCGTGTTATAGTTAATAGCGTGGAACAAAAAGAAGCACCTCGGTGGGCGCCAATATAATAATATGAAGGCTTTCTTAGGACTCGGTGATTCGGAATTCGGTGTTTTTCTTAATAATGTCAATAAAATATAATTGCGAGGTCAATTTATGGGTCGGAATATTCTTATAAGAATATCATAATTTTTCTTTTACGGTTTAGTTTTCAGTGGATAAAGATTACGATATGGCCCTATTCGTGCTGTAAACGATTTGATTGCCTTTTATCAAGTTTTCTTCAAACGAAATGATCGCGTACCATTGATAGTTTTCTTGTTCTAGTTCAACAATTTAACTTGTGTTTTCTATGTAACCTGCTCACCGCAGTTGCTTTAGTTAAAAGTTTTGATTGATATCCACTCTATCGATCCATGTTTATAGTTTCATAGTTCAGTTACCTTCGTTTCTTAATAACTATAATGATAAAAAACCTGCAGTTATTGTGTGTTCGTGCAGAAAATCTTCAAAAATTGAACTCTAGGTATATTAAATATATCCTGCCATATTTCCTAGCAATTGCGAAGATTTGATTTAAAAAAGATCTCCGTAAATATAGAATTTAAATATCATTTCGCCCGTTCCCCGTATATTTCCATCGCTTCGTCTGCCTTTTGGATACCATCTTGAATTTTACACTTCGTTAAGTTATTGCTCTCGTCTGAAAATTACAGCGTTGGGATGAATTGAGCTTGAAACTCTAATGTGCCTGTCTGCACTAAGCTTATGCCATGACATAGGAAGTTCTTACGGACATTTTCTTCATAGAAATCTGTCACTAAGATATAACTAAGTCTTTGCCTAGGCTTAGTACAGAAGACGTAGGTTTTTGATCTGTGGCAAGTCTACAGAAGCCATTCTAATAAAAATTGGTTTTCTAGACTGTCAAACGTCACTGCCACAGATTAAAAGGAAGCCCCTCATTCAACATACAAAGGCTAGCTGAATAGCATATTGTTGCTACTGATATTGTTCAAGTTTAATAATTAACTTCATGATAATGTCTTTTTGACCTTCGTTCGTAGACCCGAGTTAAAATTGCTGACAATTGGTCTGAAAATTGGTGGCCATTATCTTCGTTTCGTAGGTATGTCACAGAGCTATGCATTTTTAAAAATGCCTGCGGACTTTTTTTCTGAATATATTCGTGGCTGTCAAACGCTGTCACTATAAAAGGGTTGGATAAAAGTTCAATATTGTACTTCATCATCATCTTCATCTTGTAAAAGTTCACTGTTGGATATAGGCCACCCCGAACGAGTGCTTTGACGAATGATCTCGGGCCATCTCCATCCACCTACTTCCCGCAACCTTTAAGATGTTATCGGTCCATAGGGTGGGGGGCCTTGCTATACTGCGTCGTCCGCTATTGCTATTTATTGTACACACAAGAAAAATAATAAATTAGTAGGACTAATACGCTGTGATACGGCATAGGGTACAAAAATAGTACAAACAAGTTCAGAACATGTCTATAAGTTTTTAGGATATATTTTGCAATTGTATAGCTATGCCACGTACTAAATACTATTCTCCTGCTAACATTCTATAAAATTATCATCATCACAATAATTTCAATTCTATGGCATAATTGGATATATAAGTGATGCGGTTTAATTAGAAACTGTGGATATATCCATGCCATATGAATGTTGGCGAGCTCCACCCTTCAGGCAGAGTACTGAAATAGCTGTAATTTCCTACTTGAGCGGAGCACATGCAATCAAGGTGCGGTCCAAGTGTCGGCATGACCTTGCTTACGTAAGCGTATGCAAACTTGGGGCTTGGTTGGTGAGCGCACGCGATTGCCCATAACAATACGAGCTATACGTATGCTCACTTTAAATGAATTTGTAACAATATCACAATAGAATTTGCGTCCAGCTATTTGATTAGTGTCTTTCTGCGCTTGATGAGGCTACCATAAAGACTATAGATGTAACTATAGTAACAAAGCCCGTTTTACACAAATAAATAGGCACAGAGAGAAACAGAATGAAATTAGGTCATAGACCATTTTTTTTTTAAACTGCACCTGTGGAAATTTAGTCTCTGGGTTCGATTAACGCAGTGGAGTGCTAGAAAGATTGAAGATGATAGAAGGTATTACAAGATTGTTTAAACCTTATGCTAAAAATCGTAATAGCAAAGCACGGAACTATACGGTGTTGCAGGCACTTCATAAGTGCGATGCGATGTCACGACTTACAAGTACTTAAGTACGAAAGTGCTTTACTTTAAGCCTCGTTTTATTTGCATCAAAAGCTACTCTTTATTTCTTACTTTTGTATGTGCGTTTGTGCTTTCGTTGTTTGTAACTTTCAAACTACTTTTGAAGGAGAGTTTCAAAATATTTTGTTAAGTTACGACCGTCATTAGCTGAAAACGTCAATATGGCGTGCACAACCCTTGCTATAATAATAATTTGTGTGAAAAAGCAGTGGCGATATTTGTACTTCGGCGATGCGATACTGTTTACCTTCACTTTGCTAGGGTTCTGATTTATTTCAAACCGATTTAGATAAATCAAGGTTTATCCTAAAATGCCGATGCCGAGTTATGATTATTGCTAAATTAATCAATAAAGATATCTATCTGATTTATGTGGCCCGTAAAAATGACATAAACACAAGCATACATTTGTTCAGACTTCATGTTGCTTCGCATCATAATAAAGCAAAGAAACAATGAAATCGTAGGTACAGTTTAGTAAACACGCATGCTTTCACAACCGCCTTAAATCAATGTTCCTAACCGATGTCTGTCTGTAAGGAACACTCTAGCATCAAGTTATTCGTTTGGGACTAGACGATGCTGTGTGGAAAATGTCCAGCGTTTTTTTTAATTTATTTATCTTTAATTTAAAAAAAAATAGTTTTGTGTGATCGAATCATAATAACGATGCTATTATTCTTAAAGTAATTCTTAATTCTCTAATTCATAGGATAACCTAAATATGCTTACAAAGAACGTATAGGGCAAGATCGTAAATCATTTCTCAGGGCAATAATTCACAAAATATATGACCTACTTCACCTGCCCTGTATTTGGAATTTGTATTTTTTTCGTGATTACGCGGGCTTAAATTCTTGAGAAGGTCACTTGTTATTGCTATCCAGTACTTGACCTTGAGAATTTATAGTACGTCTTAAGGCGGCCCCGACACCGGAGTTGATCATTCATTCTCATGAACTTACCGTGAACTGAAATGTTCAATGGGATTGATATCTTCAAAGCTAGATTTGTGTGGTATTATTCTTTGTGTGGTATTATTCAGAGAAGTGGAAGACTGTTGAAAACAAAGTTATTTTTTAAGTTTATTGGTTTTTCTTGTTTATGATACTTGGTCACAGATCGGGCTCAATTTAGAATTATTATATACAGAAATATTATAATATGCTGCTTTCTCACTGCGACAGACGAGTCTGCATTAAGAGTACAAAAAAACAATGTGGTGATAAGATTCAGTATTTCATGCACATCTCGCACCTCCCAACATGACGGTCTTCTCAAATATTTCATAAATTTACCATTTGACAGTTTTGCGCACATAAATGTTGATAATCTTGATAAAAACCGACAAAATTTAATATATTTCATTTGGTACTGTATCCCCAATTTATTTTGTAATGTCACACAGAAAAGTGTCACTAACTGGCTTTGTTCTCCAAGACGTCTTGTTCCGGCGCGGCTGTGGGCAGTTCCATTTAAGGGTATGAACATAATATTATCCGCTGCCCACAAGCGATACAGTTGCTACCGGTCCATCTGCTCAGGGTCTTATTATCAAGTATATTATCAAGTATATTATCACACGAAAAAAAATCTGCTAACATTTTTGGTAAAACAAGCGATCGTATGGCTAGGCCATATCACATTTTTTTTTTCTAAAACTTAATTGTAGTTCCCTGTGGATCATTTTAGGACTTAGTTGCGTATTAAATATTAAATTTAGAATAATTGTTCGTGTCCTATAATTACAAATAGATAGGATTTTTTTACCCGAGTACAACGCTGGAGAAGCCGTGGGCAGAGGCTAGTCTAAAATGCTGAAATTGAAATTAAACCTACCGCTATCTTGCTAATTTTACCACCATATCAGATGAACGCCTAAATTTCATGCTAACACTCTTCATGGTGATATTACTAGTGACACCTTCAAATAGAAGACTGAGACGCTGAGCTCAGATTGCAACTAGATACAGAATACCTTGAAAATATATCCATTTCTCACTGGAGCCTTTCGTGGAATAACGAGGTCTCTATACAATTAGCATTGCTTGAACAGATGTTTAGACTATTGACTTGGTAGTAGCTTGTTCCGAGCAATTAGTACGGAAAATGCAAAATATACGAGGCTTAATTTACTTTATTGTGAATCCAGTCTTTAGTATGAATTAATGAATGAAAATACTTTGTCGTACACCTTATCGAATAAATAATATGGGCGTTGGCCTATCTGAGATATAAATTTTCCTTCTTTACTGTGATGTAGATTATCCCACTTCTGATGTTTGCATGCTTCAAACCAACAAAAGGCTATGCAATGTAATCTGTTTGGAACTGTTTAATTCAGCTAAAAGTTTCGCTCTCCGAAGTCGTTGTGGTAGAGTTAGCTAAATAAACTACTAAACGTACTAAACCACTGTATTTTCAACAAAACTTTTTAAGCTTTAAGGTCTCATTAATCTCGGGATACGCTTTCATATTAAACTGTTATTTTAGGTTTCCATAATTCAGTTAACACAATTTGGTTGCTTCAACTTTTTTACTTTCGTTACTGCATTGCATTAATAAATAATTTCACAAACTGTATGACATTAAATGCGATTATATGCAACCCCTGTTGTCTTAAAATAGACTCATTTGAATTCATTGCAGTATTCTATTATTTATTAATATTACAATGCAGTTACGAAGGTAAAAAGTTAACACAACTTGGTAGCTTAAACTTTTTTAGTGAAATTGTGGTCAAATTATTAATTGTCATATTAATAAATAATTTTACCATAATTTCACAAACTATGACATTAAATGCGAGTATATGCAACTCCTATTGTCTTAAAATAGACTCATTTGAATTCATTCATTTCCGAAAGAAATACCGCTCGAGTATCATACATAAATTCACGAAATATTTTTTACAAAAGATACCCAATTCTAAAAAAGCTTTTCAATAAATCGGTTTCGTTTTCATTTGAAACAAATGGGGTTCAATCGAAGAATTGTGAGTGAAAAAGAAGGTTTATTTATGGCAACTGGGATTGGGGTAGTCTGAAATAAATAACTTAGACAAAATCACTATAGATCATGCAAACAATTGTAGGACGTGCAACCTGAGTTTTAACATTGACCTTTGTAGGTTTAAATGTCAGGTTTTTGAACAGATTAAGTAATTATGATATAGGTTGCAGTTTCCGTATAAAATATTGTTAGTAGAAATGAATGAGCCGTGGCGTTATGACCTGATATATTTTCAGACCCTTTTGCCTTTCTTTAAAAACCATCCCACTTTTTCAAAAACACCGGAAACAATCGATTACTTTTTGTTTTATCTCAACAGATTTTACATTTCATGGAGATCCATATAGACAAATATTCAAAAGTTGTCGTCGGGCACACATCGAGTATGTGTGCCCGACGACATCAATTATAAAGTAATACCACTTTTAAAAGACGATATTGTGTCATTTATATTTACGGTTGTCGGACTGCAGAACTCCTCATTAATAATAACTGAAGTTTATGAAGTTGTTGGCAGTTAAGTTGGGAGCTTGTCGAGTTGGCTTTGCCACCAGGGATGCCTTACCTGCATAAAATTAATGGAAGTGATGATGGATATGAAATAAGCAAACAGGCTTATTTGTTTTTAGGCTAACTGCTATATAGTATGCTCACTATATGCTCCGTATGTATCACTATAATTACGTGAGCATGGCTCGCTTACCTAGGCGTGCGGCTGGCTATTTAAAAACAATTTAAGCGAAGACAATTCATCAATAAATAAAAGTAAAAAAAAAATATCCTGCCGGTTCGATAGGCATAATAAACACGTTCTACGACAGAGCTTACTTATTTGAGCCTTTTGGGGTTGGGGTACCCACGTACCCAGAGTCCGTCCGGTAGTGATCTGGATCAGTTGAGCTATCCATAGATCGTTTGCAACGGTCTTTAGATAGCTAGATGTTTCATCTGTTATTTGTCTATATATCTACCTGTACATAGTTGTATAAACACATTTAATAAAAAAACTGATAGGTATCAGTAACATAGTCAATATGAGAAATAAAAAAATCTATTCGTCTTTTGATTCAATTTTATCCTGTCCATCCAAAGGTTGTCTGGAAGAGATCGCTTTAACCGATAAGACCGCCCATTGTACCTCTTATATTGTTTTTTAATTCCTGTGTTTTTGTATTTTACTTTGGTGTGTAATAAAGAGTTTATCTATCTATCTATTTTTTACTCTAAAAGTTAGGTAATAACAAGATATTATCAAAAATCTTCGTAAAATTTAACTCTCTTACAAACATTTGTAGAGCTTTAATTGGTTCCATTTAGTTAACACACATCTCCGCCGACAGGACTAATCACGAACACAACTTTAGTACCCCCGTTGTCAGAAAACTTCGGACACATCCTGTTGAACTAGCCACTTCCAGATTCTATGTATTCTCTGTCCGTCACTATCAGATCCAAAGTGTGTTTTATTTAAATTGTTTCGTAAAACTGTCACAATAAACAGAGGGAAGTATTTATGGGTTCGTGAAGTTGTCGGAATTGAACATGGGGAGTTATTTTACTGGCTTTATTATTTCAAACAAAGGGGTGAATGACGTTTCTGTAAACATACATTTTAGTAATTTAATGGCACACGTCCTTGTTAACGATTTTAGAAGTACTAGAGCCAACCAGTAATTCTGACATTGCTGTGTTCCGCTTTGAAGGGTATAACGGATAGTTTACGGTAACGCTTGTTTTGATAGTTGTTGGTGGATGGTTACCTGCAGTGCCGACTTAGCATAGTTTCTATATCGACACGTTCAAACTGGCTTTAAAAAACATCCGCAAAGTTTTTCACTAGATATTTCCCCGCAAAGTGCTTTAACGATCCAACTTTCGACGTACTACAAAAAGTTACGAACTACTAAATGTATACATACAATCTTGGCATCATGTTCACTGGCTGCCTGACTGAAAATCGACGCACAGCCCGAACCTTACCGTTTACCTTCCTGAAATGTCGAAGGCAATTTGTTTTGTTGTGTAGAACAAAATAAAGTATTTTTCGAAGTTTCACCCCCAGAGAAGCGAGAAGAAATTTGTATAGAATAAAGCTCAATACAAATGAAGTCGTGGGGCGTTCCACTGGTTCAACAATATTACGTGTCAGTCAGCTATGTAAGTTTTAGCTCGGAAGTTTATCAATATTCGCTTTTTCAGAAAGGTTTTTCGTAATTTAACGAAAATGACCGTGAAAATTTACGTAGTGAAAACATGTAAAACCTTCTCTTATACATTTATATTGCTGTTTGTTTTTCTCATAAACACAGTTTAAAGCTTGTGTGCGGTGTATCTGTATTATTTCATCGTACTTGTTCTTTGTACCAACGGCCACAATGAAAGGCGGCTTAGACACAGCTTTGGGGAAATAGTGCTGCCTCCATCCACCGACTTTCCGTATCTTTTAAGATGTCATCATCATATTTTATTTAATCATCAGTAGACGCCAAGTCGCGGGTGGGCCATGGCCTGGTCAAGAAAACTTCTAGAGCCAGGTCTGTCTTGGCCTTTTCTCCCAATTTCTGGTGGCCGTCTAGCTTTTTGCCACGGGCTTTTTGGCCTTCGAGTTTGCCTCTTAGAAGACGCTTTGGTTGTATTCTTGTTCTATTTTTTTTATGATAAACCGGCAAGCGTTTGGTCCACGAGTGTCGATGTGGATATAGGATGCATGCTTAAATAAGGTCTATGTATTTACCTTTGACTTGAACTCCATGTTTTTATAAATCGGGGATGACCGCCGGACGAGTTCCATTCCTTTGTTGTACTGATTATGAAAGTCAAAGTCAAAATTCATTTTTTAAAATCACAATTATCACTTTGAAACTTCGGTTTTATCTACTGTCTGTTCTTCCGCAACCAAGCCAGGAAAGAAAGGCAAGAAAACAAAGCTGATTATTATATTAATAATCCTTTTACAAAACAATAGTACCTACATTTTTTTTCGAGTTGGAGCATTTTCAATCCTATGAGTTTTTGTCATCGAAACTATCAGATATTTTATAGTACCTATGCCTTTTTATAAAGTTTTTGTTTAATTACGTGTTTAAATTTGTTTATTGTCAATTTTTGTATAATCTTGGGAGTTTGTTATAAAAACGTACAACTTGCTCTTTAAACGATTTACTAACTTTATGGAGTCTACAAGTGGCAACAGCGAGTCTATCTTTATATAGTAGTCTTGAACCGCTTTGTACGACCTATGTGATTGTGTATCCATTCGACCTATGTGATTTACTAATCAATTGTTTTCATTCTTTTCAGACAGACTCTACTTTGCTACCCTCAAAACGGGCTACAAACCAAAACCTACCCGCAACAGTAAATACTTCCACATCGAAGATGAGATCGTCTACGAAAACTACTACTTCGACTTCGGCCCATACCACCTGTGTCATTTGTACCAGTTTTGCAATAAGCTTAACGACGAGCTGAACAAGAGTCCTAAAAAGAAGATAGTGTTCTACACTAGCAATAATGAGACGCTCAGACTCAACGCGGCCTATCTTATTGGAAGTTATCAGGTATATCATAATTAAATCCTAATTAAAATAAACATTATTATAGAAAAAAATATTCATAGAGCACTAGTAGTTTGGATCGTGGGTCGTGGTTTCGAATCCCGTCGTGCACCAATGGATTTTTCCATGCGTGAAATTTATGTGCAATGCTCTTTAACGATGAAGGAAAACATTTGGTGGAAACCGATATGCCCCAAAACCAAAAAATACGAAGTGTGCATGAAAGTAGCCTCTACCTACAAGAAGCAATTATTCCTTCACCACACTAGTTCTTAAAAGAACCAGTGATCACTAGGCTCATTTCAGGGCCACAACCTGGTCTGATCATTGAACTAACGCAGGGTGCCCAAGAAAGAACCGTTGACATGACGAAGAAAATGACTCACTCCTCTCTCATGCGGGTTTCCATAAAGAAACCCAACGTTTATAACAGGACGCGACCGTATATAGTTAGCTAGTCGCTTGCAGTGCGGCCACGCCCTAAGTGTTCCACTTTTCTAACTTGGTACGGAACACTAAATAGGTTTTAACAATAAATAGTTCGTCTTCATCCACAAATAGACAAATAACAAGCTTTACAATTCCAAACGCGAGTAATCCGAAGCTAATTGTGTATTATCTAATATCCCGCGATCCCACGCGTCAATTGTCAGCAACCTCGTACGAATCGGCCCTGAAAACTAGTTGATACTGGTGCCGGTTCTCTAGTACACCAACTAAACTTAAAACTATCGCTCTCTTTTACGAATAGTGCACGTAAGAAAGAGAAGGCAAGAATTTGAATCCTGTCAAATTAGTTTATGTGTCGTGTTACGACTAATTCTTCAGTCTCTTCGTGTTTTTTTTGTATGCAAAACTTAAATCTGACTGATTTGACAGCACTGAAATTGTTGCTATCTCTTTTTTTGTTACTGTCAGTAAAAGAGAGCGATAGATAAAATTTTTTTTTAGTTGGTATTAAGAAAATCGAAGAAAAGGTAGAAACGGGAATATTGACGTCTATGGTATGTAAAAGTTTGAACTCTTTGGGGCAGGTACAGGATATGTCCTGTGCACCGCCACAAGCGAAGTCAGGTCAAGAAATAGACTACATGAGCTCATAGAATCATACTCTCCTTAATCAACAACTCGGGGTTTCGGGGAACATTGCTCTGATCAACCCAAAATCCTCCGCTATTTCAAGGAGGTCTGGTTGGGGTCAGGTTAGAAGGTGACAATGCACAATATAGGTACCCCAATGCGAAACCTCAGTGCAGATTTTTTTCACCCATTTAAACATCTTAGGGGTTAAGAAACAAACACACACTTGTATACATTTCTCAATGAATCGCGTTGAATTCAGAAGATTCGTTGACTTGTCCTTATCAGTCGTTATCCCAGTACTCACACTATCCTAACCCATGCCATCCTTCACACAATCCATCCATATTTTCTTTGGCTCTATCTACATTTCGTTATAATTCGTCCTTTCTCATGACATGTCAATGCCTAATACTACGGTAACTTAACTACACCTCAAATTTTACCACGCTACTTGAAAACTGCAAATTGCAAATTGAATTTTATAATCGAATTGATAAACAACGTATGTCAATTTGGACCTCACCGAAACAAAAGCACTAAACCGATCTGTCACTGTGAAAATTATGGATAGTATTTTAATCGATTTAACTGAGTACTTATCTGTTTCAGATAATATATCTAAATGCAAGCGCTGCCGCCACCTACCGTCAGCTGACGGAAGGGTCTCACTGGTCGCTTCTTACCTTCCGTGACGCATCAGCCGGGCCAGCCCTCTTCGATATATCGCTTTGTGACGTCCTGGGCGGCGTCAAAGTGGCTTTTGACGCTGGATTCTTCAACTTTGAACATTTCGACGCTGACCAGTACTTGTTTTACGAGGTAAGTGGCATTTAATCAATTCTTTGGTCTTTAGAGAAGTATAAACATGAACTGAAAAGTATTAGAGGACACACTACATACGGAAGTAGTACGACATACTACTTCCGTGACAGATTAGCCGGATCTCTTCGACATATCGCTTTGTGACGTAGCGTTGTCAATGTGGCGTTCCACGCCACATTGACGGCGCTCAATACTACTACAATAATATACCCATTCTTATATACCCATATATAAAGGAAGTCAAAATATTTAAAAGCGGTTTTTATACCCTTGGCTGTCCAGGTACAAAAATTGTATATACATACCATTAATAGCTAATTATTATTTGATTGTTGTATTCAAATAATAATTACGTAATTACTTAATAACGCAATCAAGTTGTTATTTTGACCATGTTTACCTTCAAAACCATTTGTAAACTTAAATGATGAAGCCTCTGTACAACCAAGATTAAATTAGAAGAACATCTTGAGTTTACTTTAGTCGTCAACTATGAGAGACCAGAATTCTGGTGATTATAGTGACGTTAGCATTGCTGACGTCACACTTTTTAACGACCACCTTGGAGGACCACCTTGTCATATATTATCCTAAAAATTCAAACTCGACGGGACTCGAACCCGCGACCTCTCGCTTGACCTAGTCTCGAGGCTCGTGGTTTTAGAGTTCCGCCGAGATTTAATTTTTGGATTATTATTCTTATATTTTTTTTGTCCTTTCCATAGTTAGACTAAGATGACGATTCTAAATGATCCTTTGTTTTAAATGAATAAAAACATTCTGACTTTGAATTCGTTTTACAGAAAGTGGAAAACGGCGACCTGAACTGGATAGTACCCGGGAAGATGCTCGCATTCTCCGGTCCGCACCACCGCTCGCGGCTGGACCGCGGCTACCCCCTCCACTCCCCCGAGCATTATCACGCCTACTTCCGGCAGCACCACGTCACCACCGTCGTCAGGTAACTTTGCGGCTGTCACGTTAGCAAAGATCCGGACGCGGAGCAGCAAGAACTCCGGTCATTGACACGCATTGTATTTTACCACAGAGGTTGTTTGGTTCTACTACAAACTTTCTTAAAAACGGCATAACAGATTGTAATGCGGTATTTTGCAATCTTTTTATGTGACCGAAGGCGTGATAAACTGTTAAATGAGCGTTGATGAGTGTAAAATTAGAGGCATATGAGATCTTTTATCTTGATATCTCAGGGAGGCAACGTGTGAATAGTTAGAAAAACAAAACAAACACTCTCACGACTGTCTTCCCCATGGTGAGCATCCTCAGATTCATACTCAGTGAGTAGATCGGTAGTAGATTGGTACATGCCCGCGTTTTGCAAGTTTATAAAATTAACCTAAAAGTTATAATGTTTTATTGTAGATTGAACAAGAAGTCGTACGACGCTAGACAGTTCACGGCGCATGGGTTCGAGCATCGAGACCTGTTCTTCGTGGATGGATCTGTGCCGACGGACCTCATCGTGAACCGGTTTATCAGAATATCGGAGGTGGCGAGGGGGGCTGTCGCTGTGCACTGCAAAGGTGAGATACAAAAATAAATCACTTTCACGACTGTTGCCAAGAGGTGCTGTCGATACAAAGGTGAGATACCGAAGAAAAAATCACGTTCACTACTGTATTCCTTGTGAATACATAATGAGTTTGATGGATACCAAGTAAGGGGTAGTCAGAGGCACGCACAAACATTATGTTTGGCAATCTTCATTTTTGCATGACAACGAGCTTGGTTAGTGTGTGCTCTTGACAAATACTTGTATTATTATAGGGATATTATTAACATATTAAATAGCGTATAATATGGTTTAATAAATTAAATGAAATTATAAAACATGCTCGCGTTTTGCAAGTAGTTAGCATTCCATATAAATACTTAACGCAGTATACCCTTACATAGCAGACAAAACATTATTATTTTTTATTGCAATTTTGACATTTTTTAATTTTTAGTTTTTAGTTTTATCATAATATACTTAATATTTTTGTCGTGGATTATGATTTGAAATAAATGAATTAATAATAAAAACATGTGCATGACATGTTTCTTGCAGCGGGTCTCGGCAGGACCGGCACGCTGATAGCCTGCTACATGATGAAACACCACGGTTTCACGTCCGGCGAGGCGATCGGCTGGCTGCGGATCTGCCGGCCGGGCTCCGTCATCGGACACCAGCAGTGGTTCCTCGAGAAGTGAGTAGTGGGCATGCAGCGCTGGCGACGCTTTGCACGGTGGCAGAGCACTGGGTGGTATCAAAGTCAAAGAAAGAAAGTTTTTTTTTTATTTGAACATAAACATGTTCAAATAAAAAACTAGTCAAACTCGGTACTCTATTTGACTAAATACTAGTCAAATAGAGTACCGTTTGAATAGCATTGTTACCTTAGAGTCCAACTGAATCTGATTGTTGCAAATGTAACGAAATTGGAGGTAAAACAAAAAAATACTGTTTATTGAGAATTAAAATACCATGCCTTAAAAACAACATTAATTTGAATTTAGTATTCCAAGTCAAGCAGCAGATCAAAGTGGCCAGTTCGACAGAACGGCAATTTTATAGGTACAGATCTGTTATTACTAGCCTCTGCCCACGGCTTCGCCTGTACCCGGAAACCAGTGTTATTCAAGGTTATGAACCTAGCCTCTGGCGGTGTGTTTTTGAACTGTACATTTCTTCATAAATGCGTAGTTTGTATCGTACTGATGTTTTATTTCATATCATTTGTTTAGTTAGTATGTAATAATATTCTAAAGTTATTAGTTCGGCATAATACTTTGTTAGTTTTATATATTTTAATGCTTTCTTTTCGAAAAAACAACGTTTTTCGAAAAGACAGGGTGAAAATATTATTTTTCACCCTCATCTACTATTACTTTACTTTAGTATTACTGAACGTTATCTTCGGACAATAAAGTGTAAATTTTTCCAACTTGCACATAATTTAACATGGAAATTCCATGTTAACATGGAAGTTAGAAAAAAATATATTTTTGTTGGTATTTTTTTTTTATATTTGGTATATATCAACAGTGTGCAATCCCGCATGCACGCGGAGGGAGAGGCGTACAGGCGCCGGCACAACATAACATCCCTCCCTGTGTATACGCGCGGTATCTACTGCACGTTGCCTCCCGAACTGCCGCCGAAGGAGGAGAAGCCGGTCTCGCTGCAGAGCATACTGCACGCGAGCAAGAACGTCAATAAGGTCAGTGTACGGGAAATCGGCAAACAGGATTCATTGTTGGCGACCTCTGTGGCGCAGTGGGACGCAGAAGGTTGCGGGTTCGATTCCCGCTGCGGGACAAATGTTTCCATGTCCTGCAGATATTTGTTCGGTGTTGGTACCAACCACGGTGCTCGTAGTTGCCCACGGGAACCCGAGTGTGGGTTCAAGACTATGTATGTATATTTGACGTGAAAAGTATCTCCGAAACGGCTTATCCGAATTTAATGCGGTTTATCGATTTGTATGTTTTCAAGGATGGTTCTTAGATAGCTTTTATCGTAACACGTCACTGTGCTTGCAATAGATGATGGAAAACAAATCTGCGTCTTTGGTTTATTAATTTTTGCAAAAATAACTTATGTTGGATGGAATAGGATGTGTGTGGGCTCATAATCATAATTGATTATCGTTTCCAGTTGGACAACGTAAGCGCGAACGGAATGGACTCGGAAAACAACGTGACAGCTGTCATTGGCAAGTACAAAACCACGCCCACCCCAATGCTGCCAACCAAGACCCTCTTCACGCCCAAACTCAACTACATGCTGCCAACTAACAACGTGCGTAATGCCAACAACACGAATTTAAAACAACCTCCGAGGCTACCCAGACATTGCGCGTCCACCACTTTAACGTTCCCTCCCACTAGGAACTCGCAGGCCAAGCTAGCCGGCAGTGTGAAACCATATACGGGTAAGAACAGCTTTCATGGCCAAAGGGCCAATTTAGCCAGGCCAGTAGGCTACACGCACGGAGCCAGTCCGCTAAAACTAACCCGGAAAACTGGATCACTCAAAATGAGCTCAAGCGATACCGCCGCAGTTACAACATTAACCAACGTAACGTCAACGCTATCAGCACTGACCGAGAACTGCAATTTGAACGGCAAAAACAGACTACCGTCCGAGCCGAATTTGAGGACAACATCTCAAAAACAAACACCAACGGCTCGGAAGAAGCTGATAGTTCGTTCAAATTCGAGCTCGCGCAAAAAGCTGCCTAAAAGCAACGGCAATAAGGGCTTGGAAACGAGCCAGGATCTGTCTTCGAGCGATACGAACGTCACGAACATATCAGCTGACTCGCTCGAAGCGCCGTTCCGTTTCAGGCGAAAGCGCGACAAGTCCAACAGCCCGGAGCCCATGGACTGCCTTTCCCACTCTGTGATCACCGCTGACGTCACCCCCGACAACATTGAAGAGGGCAAGAACTCGCAAGGGAATAAACTCTACAAAATAAAGGCGCTGAGGAAGAAATGCCCCGCGTTCGGTGTGAGTTTGCTTAAAAAAGATGGCGTCCAAACGCGGTCCAGTAGCTGCGCCAGCAGCTCGACTGTCAAGAAGAAATGATCTCTGTTGTAAGTTGAGCCACTTGTGCAGATGTGCATAGCACACATATTGTGGTTTTTACGTTGGTAGATTTGTTTGAAACGCAATGGCCATTCTTAATATCCTATCCATAAAGACAGAACACTTATTTCAAGGCATGTTTAATTAATAACTAGCCTCTGTCCAGGGTTTCGACTACGTGGTAATTGGGTGAAAAGTGGCCGATGTGTAATTCTAGGCCACGAACTATGCGTTTCCCAAATTTCATCCAGATCGTTTCATCCGTTACGGAGATAGCAACAAACACTCCAACTTTCGCATTTGTTTATAAAATGTCTTATAAAAGTCATTTTAAAAGTCTTATAAAATGGAGTTAAATTGTCATTTTAATGTTCTCCATAACGGTAGTTTTCACTTTAAAATTAACCGACTCTTTAAATCAGTGGTGCCATCAATCGTCTGACGATTGATTGGAATAATTTTGGAGTTTAAGCAGGAATGCTTCAGAATGAGACATTTTTAATTATATGCTAATTATGCGCCCAATAAATTCGGACTCGGCGCACTCGTTCCATGGTGGACCTGGTCAACACACTGCCAATGAGAAGCGAAGAATTTAATTGTCTACTGCGCAGTTAAACGACTAACATCATGTCTGTCTCTGTCCTACAAATAAATGTGCTGAAAATATAAAACCAATAGCCAAGTCTTCTCGAATAAAGGTCGATCTATCTTTATCTATGGATAGATTATTAAAAATGCCGTGAATGCTTCGTTCAATAATCCTAACCTAATAATCGACTGAATTTTATAATGAACTCATATCAATGTAAACAGCGTTTAAAGACAAATTTAAATGAATCTATCAACTTTTTAAAATGTATATATGTTTATGGTAATGCTAATACTATGTCGTGAACCCCACTTAGAAGCATATAAATATGTATATGCCGCAGTAATATAGATATATTTAAGAAAAGGTACTATAAATATTACGGAATTATAATATCGAATTCAAGTTAATTTTTCGTCTATAATAGCGCATCCTAGTGTCTATAAAACCTGATCTGAGAACCATCTTGTGTGGATACCTACCAAGTAGGGGGTAGTCAGATGCATGTTCCAACATGACGAGCTCGGTGGCCGGCTGCGATGCGGGCTCGATTCCCGCTACGAGACAAATTGTTGCATGTTCTGCAAATATTTTTTTCTGGTCTGAGTGTTGCGGTACCAGGGTACTCGTAGTTCCGTGATACCCACGACACAGTTTATCCTAGTGTGGGGTCAGGAATATGTATGTGTCTGTTGGGTGTTTATTAATTTAATATTATATTTGGCATATGCCCATTTTTGCAGAATGCTCAGAAGCAGTAAGTGTTTCAAAAGTTGTTAAGTTAATTTACAAATCATGTTTTCTGAGTAAGATGGTTATCTTACCTAAGATTTTACTAGCTATCTATCTTACTGCGGCATACACATAACTGTAATCTAATCTGACTGTCTGTATGGTTATTAAACTATTGTTAGTGATCAATGGTCAATTGATTGTTTACTCCTTTAAACGAGACAAAAATATATGCAACCGTGCCGAAATATCGGGAAACATTCAAACTCACAAATCATGGTAAACACCGTTTTTTTTTTAATTGTTTAAAATGATAGTTTAAAAAGTTATAATATATGCATTACCTTATCCTTTTTAAGAGATATGTGTTGATTTTACTTTTGTGCTATTTGAAAGTAATGGGGCCGGAATCAGTTTTAAAAAGTTTTTTTATGGATTTATTCACCGGCTGTTTTATTAGATTGTGTGACTAAATGATAATAATTATACCATTTTAAGGATACATCAATCAATTGATCAATTAGCGGCTAAGGAGAAATATTTTTGTAGACTAGTAAAATTGATAAGTGATAAAATTAAAATGCCATTTTCTTAGCTTTTATTGAGCTGGTTGTTGTCTACATGAAGCTTACTTTGTTAAAATACAATTATTTGTTGTTAAAATTAATGATTTTTTATGTAAATACAATTCTTCTTTAAAAAAATGCTATATAAAATTATGACACTTCAATGCAATATTTTTTTTGTGCAATAAAAAATAATACGAATTGAATAATCGCTAAATTATAAGTTTTATATGGGTCTTCTACTATTTTTATTATTTTTGCGGTGATACAACCTTATCACCGCAAAAATATTAAACAAGTTTTCTGAATCTGAAGATAAAATGAAGGGAGTTGCGGCTACTACCCTTATTTTTCGACGTAAATAGCTCCATATATTTCAGCCAATCCGTGGCCACGGCTATTGCAACAATAAGAAAGAAACTTAAACGCGATAAAGACCCGTATAAAACTTATACTTACGTGTTAATTCGACAGTTTTCTTCATTTTATTTGACTCGATTTTGTAAGACTAGTCACAAAACGCTGTGAAACGGTAGCTTTTGTGTCGTATATGTGGTTTTATTGTTAGTACTAGTTTAATTAAAGTGTTTATGTATTATAAATATTTGCTAGGTATAGAATTACGTTGTATCTACTAAAAAAACACATTAATGTTATGTTTTATAGACTGTGACCTGATTTAAGCAGCTTGTCCGTGGCATTCACTGTGCACTTCCGTGCTTCGTGAGTGCACGTTTAGGTGTCAGTCCCTACTAACATTCGGTGGGACTTTTCGGAGGATTTCCTACTATCAAAACCATGACTTTAGAGTCGCGACGAATCGGTCCTACTTAATCAACCGAGTGCTGCTGAATAATCCGACTAAAACGAATTTCCAGTACCGAATTTCATATCAAATGTGCGCTTTCAAGAATCTATATTTGTTACATTTAGTATAATCATTCAAAAATATTGCAGCAGTCACGTAGAGGTACGATTTAAGGGTCCCGTTGACACCCTTTTGAATATGGAACCCTAAAAAAGAATAGTTTTAAATGATACAATTGTTGTTATTTTTGTGGATGATATTATAATATTGTAGAATTGTTGTGAAAGACTGTTGTAAGATTATAGTAACTTGTATACGCTTTGAGGTGAGGCAGCTAGGATGGATTCTATTAATACTCTATTTTATGATTTTGTTAAAAGTTCATGTTTTTCTAACGTTCATTTAACTGAATACTATCCCCAAAAAGTAGCCAAATACGCATTGAATTAAAGTTTATAATAGCATATGCAAGGCCGTGACGCTTAAAATATCCAACAAAACAAAATAAGAAAATCGCACGTTTTTAACATTTACTCTCACTTTTAAAAGAAAAATACACAGTTTCTACTTTATATCTTTCCCGACATTTTAGTGTCAAAACATTTTCATGGGCGAGTTATAATTTGGGACCTTTTATATATATAGAATTATTTGTTACGAACGAATATTGTAGTATTTATATAAAACGAGAGAATTCTTCAAATATGACCAATTGCAAAGGGTTAATACACGCTGCGAGACAAATGTTTGCATGTTTTGTAGATATTTGTTCCGGGTCTGTGTGTTGTGGTAATGATACTCGTGATAACCACGATGCAGGGAATCCTAGGTGTCTAGACACCTAGGATTCCCTGTATCGTCTAGACAAATACTCTGTATAGTGGTATGTGTCTAGACAAATACCACTTTCTGTTGACGTTTACGCCTGCGGAAAGATTGAACTGTATGGAAATGACATTAGTTGTGGAAAAGTCACGTGACGCAAGTTTTTCCTTGACAAATTTGCGTTAGCGTGAAGGAAAACTAAGGGTGAGGAAACCCCTGTGTGGCTTTAGGGCTATCTGTGTATGCGGCTGTTGGACTGTTTATTCATTATTTATTTATTATCGCAGACAGAAGCTTGTTTGATATATTTTTCGCGTTGGCTACCAAGAAACTTATCTGCCGATGGTGGGTGGTGCATTCAATCACACTTTGTACTATTTGTTAATTGTTATTACTTGTGAATAGTTTTATAAATTGAACTTGTCCTTGAAAAAACTATTTAAAAATCATAATTCTGAATGAGCTTATAAGCTGTCGCCCCAATTCAGTGGAAAATAAACTGTCACTAAGAGCATTTATATTCTTGAATATGGCAGAACTGCATGACCGGTTGCATATACCGTCCATTTCTGCCCATCTATCAACTTGTATTAATTCGTGCCATTTTGAGTCTTGTACAGTCTCGAAATTGTCTCATGCTCATCTGCACTAAATTCAGGCAAACTAAGCCGTGTCTTTTGGCGATCACTTAAATCGTCCGATTTGCATTAGAATATTTGAGTATCCAACCAATTATCATTTCTGAATTAGTCCGTCATATATACGGACCAATTCAGAAATGATAATTAAAAATTAATGTGTTGAATTTATTTGTAAAATGTAATCATTAGTATACCTAGTAAATGGAGCTATAATAAATTTGTATGCCAGTTAATCGACGAAACATGGCTCATCTAAATTTGATAATGTCTATGTTTCGATCAAATAGTTATTTTATTATATGAAGACTAGGCTTGATCAAGTTAGAAGAATTTTAATTTGATTGTGCTGTCAAGTTTACCACTAACAGTTTTTAAGGTTTGATCATGCCAAACTGGACGATAAACTTCGATCGTATATGATCGTATGTGACACGTTTGTTTGAAAAAATATCCGTAAGACTCGTCAAAGTTTGCTTGCTTAGTGCAAATGGACAAGTTATAGGTATAAAATATAAATTTTATTCGTTTGTGTACAGTGTGCGCCTTTTTAAGTTTTATCCTTAGGACTTTGAACATTTATTTTATTTTTAAAAATATGTTTTTTTTGTAAAAATGTATTTGTTTGTATAATGTACCTATTCTTTTATCGAGTATTTTTTGTGTTATTGGATCTCGAAGACATACAGAGTATTAAATGACGAATTGAGATTGAGTTCCAAGTAATTTGTTTACATGATTTATAAAGTGTTTTATTTTATAAGAAATATATACTTATTCCGATATTTTTATATGTTGGTATGAAGCGGGCGTTTCGTTCTAGGGACCAGAGCGTTGTAGTTACTTATACATATAGAATACATTTGGTATGTTATATGTATCTAGTTCAACAAAAAATATATATATATAGGCTTGGAAGCACTACTAAAATTTAAGCATTGTTATATCGCCTCTCGTGTGGATAGTTGCAGAGGCGGGAACATTTTTAAGTAATGCTTAAATTTTAATTATGTTTGCAGTTCTTGTAAACAACTTAATATTTTAATAATGATTATGTTGTGATCCTGTGATCTAATCAGTTGATGTTATGTGCACTACTACCTATTAGATACACATAAATGTGTTTATTATAAACGCCATATAGCTTATGGTGTAATGCTTGTGCTTATTGAATAAAAAATATATATTCCAATGTATTTCAATGTATTAATAATGTAAAATATGTATCATAATACAAGCTCTTAGTGCTTAGTTTGGGGCTAGATGATGCTGTGTGAAAAATGTCCAGCATTATTTATTTATTTTATTATTTATTTATTTTATTATTTACAGAATGTATGTCCTCTTTTTACTTCATTTGGCTGAGAGCTCACATTTTCAAGTTACAATGTATCTAATAATTATTTCATCTGCAGCATTCGTTAGTACTTACATTTTCGTATTTCGCTATTTATAAAAGCTTTTTATTACGGCATTAGATTAGGTACTTAATTATATTCAAAACAAAACAGACGGCATAGTTCTAACTATCCATCTCTATAACCATCTATATCAAAATGGTGTAGGCACTAAAAATTATGCGTGTATACACACTTCATGAACTCCACAATTTTAGATTTTGTGCATTTCGTGTTATCAGAACAGCCAAATCGTCACCCAGATAGTTTGGATCTGTTTTGGTACTCCTAGAACTTAACGGCCACTACTTCGATCAACTTCGTTTTATTACTTTTACGGGGCTACGCTCCTCGTAGGGCTTGCCTTCATTCCCTTGCCCAATACCGAACCTTACCTTAGACAATTAAACTCAGCCTATTCTCTTATGTAAGTTTCAGTAAACCTTATTCGTAATTGGACTTGCCAACTGTGCTGTCGTGTTCCTTTTCGTCGCGGCTCTTCTTGCCCGCTGTCTATTCTGTCCTTACATTACATTCTTTTTTTTAACATAGACAATGTGACAGTGACATCACTCACCTTGTTGTCATAATAATCTATGGATCACGAAATAAAGCGCAACATATATTTCTAACTCAAGTTTAGTGGCTTATTGAAGTCATTGTTGAACTTCGCGAAATGTACTGTGCATTTTCCTACTAAGGGCTAAAACTAAGTCTAAGAAGTACTAAGTCCTAAGAAGTTTAGAAGAGGTAAAGACAACGACTACACATTTTCGAGTCGTTTTTACTGATTTAAAATAAAAAATATCTCTGATTTTTCGAAACTGAGGGTCTATGCTGAGTTTATAAAGTCGACCGTAACGACAAGATTTCCGAAAAAAAAATACAAATGGCATAGACCCTCTGTACTGGTCTGGTGTGAAGGTTTGAATGCTAAAACTCATACGCTGAGACTATAACCACAAGTCTTGCGACGGTGCTGCCAGCGAACATACGGTGCTGGTATAGAGACATGGACAGCTCCAGTTCTGCCACCTGTGGCCCTTCCAGCGAACAGAGTAGTGAGATCACGCACATATTGCCAGACGGACGCATACTGGAAGCAAACATATACAATATTATATCCAAGTATCATCTTTATCGTTCACGTCAATTCCTGTCCACCCAAAAGTTGTCTAGAAGAGATCGCTATAAGCGATAGGGCCGCCCATTGTACTCTCGCGATTACCTTGTAATTTGCTGTTTGAATTTATTTGTAAGCAACATATTGGTATGTGGTGTACAATAAAGAGTTATCTATCTGTATATCTATCATCCACCGCCTGTAGAGGCAGAGGTCTATAAGTCCACTGCTGAATAGATCTAAAGAGTGCCATTACGAACGATCCACCGACTCCCTCCATCGCATCGAGTGAAGGCCTTCCTACATCTCGTCGTCCGGTTCGTGATCGAGCCACACGACCCTGAGACATAACGGATGAAAAGTCTCATGAGTCTGTAATTACACCGGCTCCCATACCATACCAATTGGATCACAACATTGCGATAATTCATAACAACACCACACCGCAGCACCCATACCCGAAACAAATATCCGCAGAAAAGGCATACATTAGTCCCGCAGCAGGAATCGAACCCGTCCACCACGTCACTGAGGTCGTCATCATATCTTTATAGAGACAAACACGTGGTTACGAGTGGGTCGGCATACTATATGTATTATGTGCTTCATAATAATTCAGTTTTGAAGTTAGTCTAGAAGCCTAAGATCTCGTGGGTTAGATTTGACGACCTCTGTGGTGCATTGGGCGAAGGGCTGCCTGAGACGCAGATTGCGGGTTCGATTCCTGCCGCTGGGCAAATATTTGTCTCAGGTTTGGGTGTTTTCTAAGTATAATATGTATGTTTTTCTAAAAAAAAGTATATAGGTAAGTAGTATCAGTCATGTAGTTCCTACAATACAAGCCCTGCTTACTTTGGCTAGATGATGCTGTGTGAAAAATGTGTGTGGGTGTATTATTATATTAGGTACTCACTCGAAACACCTCGGGTTAGCCGGGGTAACGCCTGGTGATGCCTGTACCCTTACCAACTTCATCTCAAAGTTGAGCACGGAATCGCTCCATGATGGCCCATGCATTGTAAAGAGATCGACCTAAAAAAGTTATCATTTTTTAATACCAATCGCCTGAATGCAGTATCGTTGGGTCATTAATTTATTAGTTTTACTCGAAAGTATTCTCGAGACATCACCTCGAGATTTACTCGACTCGACTCAACCTAACTTTTGTGTTTTGCTATTTTTAGTCTACAAAATGTCCTCCACTCGAATTCTGATTCTGGTCAGATTTGTTCTACTGAGTGAAATTGTTATCTCAAGCTACCTAACTCACGATCTACCTTGAGCATTCCTTAAAATGTTGGTACACCATTTAGGTAGGACATTTGATCGCTCACTCTGATGAAGACCCCCGGAATGAGTCGAAACTTACTCGGTGCCATCACTTACGCTTCCTGAAGATAAGTAGATGTTGGACACAAACGTGACGAAGTTGTAACTATAGCTGCCCGGTTGTTGGAGACATGCCCAGTCCGTTATGGCGCAAGATCGCTGGATCCTTGAACATCGACTGAAACAGAGAGTACATAAAATTAGATTCAACACGATTAATAAAGAATAAATTAAGCATTATTATACGCTTTATAATAATAATCGTGTGTTGTCTTAAGAACTTTGGTTGATACTTTTTAGATTTTATTTAATTCTTTGACTAGTCCTTTTTTTCTATAAACGAGTTCACCTTGTTCGATTGGCACCACACTAAAGCTGAATGAAGGATCATCAAAAAAATAACCAAGCGGAGTTTGTTGCCTGATTCTTCAAGGTCTGATAGCACCTAATAAATTACTTTACTCACTGTTTAGACTCCAGTTTGTAACCCTGGGGACACTCGATCTGGTGACAATGGTAGCTTCCTCTAGTATTTTGGCACACTTGCCCAGGGTCTGACGTGCGGGCGCAGGTCGCTTCGCCTGACTCACATTCATCGATATCTGAAAAGAAAGTATTCTACTGTGCGAAGGTTCTACCTTTACCACCGCTGCTCTCTCACTTAGGCCACAGGACTAGTTTTTATTTTATTTATATTTTTTAATATTAAATGTCTTTTTTATTTTTTATGTTGTGATAGTGTACGTGACGCGTTTGGTTGGTTTCGACGGAAAATCAGTGTTGTGATAGCTATGCGCAATAGCTTTAACAACATTAAGCTGAGTCGGACGCCATTTTGTAGCATTTTACATTGTAGATTCTAATTTCTAGTAGTAAGTAGATTATTATGGTGTTGGTTAATTTAAGTGATTAGACTAAGCTTAAAATGTTAAAAAGACTTCTTTCTTTTACTTAAGCATTTCCTTAGTACTTATATTTTAAAAACTATGGTGAATTTGATCTTTCATATTGTTTAGTTTATTTGTGATAGGTTAGGTCTTGTTCACTAGCCAAAGTATGTCGTTATTATGATCATCACTATCAACAGCCTGTAGAAGTTCAGTGCTGGATATGTCCACATTTGCTTCCAAAAAATAATGCCATCACGAACGTTCTGGCCTACATCCATCCACCGATGAGCTCATCGGAGCTCAACGCAGTGTAGGAAGGCCTCAAATCATCATTGAGTATGGTCGCCATTCGAGAAACTTTCTTCTCCAGTGATAGCCGGTTGTGCGAGTTTTATGGTACTGCCACTTAAACTTGCAAAAAAAAAATCTTTACTTAGTATCTTCTTTAGTGGATAAAAAGTAAATTCATATCATTCGCAAACTTTAGAAGCTTAACTGCTAAAAGTTGACAGCTTCTTTCCTTTGTTTAGTTTTAGAACGGACAGGATTAGAGTTAGCGACCTGCTAAATTAGACTCGGGAATATAAAACTATCTGGTGGATTACAACATACCAATACAACTTCGCTCGTCTTCTGACAGGCGGTATCCAGATGGACAGCCACATTTATAACTGCCAGGTATGTTAATACATTCTCCACCACATAGCTGGGCTCGGCTGCCTCTCATTGAAGACCATTCTTCACACTCGTTGATGTCAGTGCAGGTTCTGAAAAATATGTCACATGCAATTAATGAAACACATGGGTGTACAAATTGCGAATAATTGCTATGGCGTGGTTGCGAGTAACTTCACTTCAGTTAGATATATTACTCTTTATTGCATACACTTGAATTCTGAATACCTATTAATAAACACTCAGATGCCCTATACTATATCGTGGGCATCATGAACCATGACTTAACACCCAGACCCGAAACAAATATCTGCGAAACATGCAGACATTTGTCCGGCAGCGGGAATGGAGCCCACAGCTCTTGCACCTCAGCTTTCAACACGCTCGCCGCGCCACCGAGTTTAACAACTTTCTGTCAACTCATACGTAGTTATAGACTGTTATAGACTTTTCTTACCTGTTATCACTAGCCAAGCGATAACCCCTTTCGCAAAAGCATCTATAGCCTCCCCAGGAATTCGCACAGGAGTGCTGGCAGACTCCAGGCGTCTCGGTACATTCGTTGATATCTTCGCAGACCTTGTCGTTGCTTGGCGCGTTGCGTAACCCATCCGAGCATTGGCAGCGGTAGGAACCCACTGAGTTTATGCATTGGGAGTAGTAAGAGCATGGCTGAAATAGAAATGAAATTTAATCATAGCATACATAACACCCAATAGAGTCCAGACCCTACATTAGGATTACCTGTCGCAGATAGTAAGAACTAGGAGTGGTAATAATGGTACTAAAACAGATCCATATCTAATATTTACAGATGATGTGTCTCAGTCGCCACGCTAGATAGCGTGTAAATTATCAATAATAATTGGGCTGATGAATGTCATATCAAAGATGCATCGTGCCATCGTAGCATTTTCGCGAAATTCTGAAGCGAACGTTTCATCTGTTGATAATTGCTATGAAAGAAAAGTCTGTGCAGATTACGAGGGAAACAAGAATTTAGCGGGAAAAGGTTCTTAAACGTTAACGCTAAGCGCTAAGCGGACAGAGAAAACCACCCTCCTTAACTATAGGTTCCATAACTTACGTTTCCATGCGTGCATTCATCGATATCTTCGCATCCGTTCTGTCCCACCAACTTGTGTCCCGCTGGACACTGGCAGGAGTATCCTCCGTAGAAGTTTTCGCATCGCTGCTGGGGACCACAAGATGAGATATTGCGCGCGCATTCGTCAACATCTGTTTAATAAATTAGAAATAAAAATATAGATTGATATGGAAACAAACGGCCATGCGACGTGTCGTCTCTAACATCAAATAATAATACAAAACTATTATAATAAATTGGTATAAATTTCAGCAATGGCTAGTTGGTTCGAAGGACCAAACTGACCCAAGGTATGTATTGATTGTATTTTATAAATAGATACAAAAAAATTACCATAACAGCGTTTCTCTGGCGTAAGCCTGTACCCCCAAGGGCACGAGACCATCAAATTGCCACCACTTGCATAAGTGTGGGTAGGCCTGGGAGACCAGGGTCCTCGCTGACCGTATTGAGAGCCGACTGTGATTACGTTACTGTCCGAGCCTGAAGGCTGGCGGGCAGGTTGTGGAGGCTGGACCGGCACTGAAATTAAGGAATAGCTGAAATCATTAGGGTTTCATGGATCAAAAATAGATAAATTCTCATTTTGGTGAGTCTCATGAATTGAAAATTGAAATGAATTGACAATTCAATTTTCAATTCAAGTCAATTTTTAATATTATATAATTGAAAATATCTTCTTGTAATTTATACAATCTATATAATATAATTCTATTCATCAAACCATTTCCGAGGCTGATAGTCGAGCCCACGACCATTACTTAATATTTTAATATGGGGTTCGGCCTACATCAGGTCGAAGTTCTTGGCATACTTAGTTCCTTAGTGGTTAGCGCGATTCCGCTTCTAGGGCAGGTAGAGATCATTAAGTCCCGTGCAAATGGCGCGGGAGCAGCGGTGACGATCAGAAGTACATATTTGTATGTAAATCATTCGAATTCTGACAGGGTTTTCCGCAAGTTGGTCGTCACCGCTATCCATCCCGCGATTGTGCACGGACCTTTACTATTTTTTTCGGGTCTCCAGAAACTGCTGTTTTCATTGGGAATTGCTTAATTGAACCCTTTGAACTCTGAATCCTTTTTTCTACTACGTTCATACGTCAACCATTTTCAGAGTTGACATACCATAGGAAGGCTTTTCATTTTCACCAGGACACCCGCTACTGCATACACAGCGGAAGCCACCGTCCATGTTCACGCACTTTTCAGTATTTGAACACGTGTCTTTTTTTTCTGTGCATTCGTCGATATCTGCAAAAAACAACAAGTTTTAAGTTAAACTTAATAAAATTGGCCATTCTAATGAGATTAAACTGAGGTAGGTAAGTGCACCAATATTTATCTACTGAGAAAGATTGTTTTTTTTAGTTCATTGCCAATTTTTCAAGGAGAAAGGGAAGCCTTTCTATGTACCTACGTTTTTCTTCTTAATGTTTTCATGGTCATCAAGACACAAATTATCACCAATTTGAGGGCAGATTTGATGGTAACGCTCCCATCACTGATACCCTTGATAGCTCAATGCTTCTTAAAATAGAAGAGTAACTGCTTACCGACACATCTGCCCTGAGCACGGTCGAAGGTGTAACCAAGTTCGCATATTCCAGGGTGTGTCACGCGCGGTGGCGGGCGCGTCGGGTAAGGCTGATACGGCCATTCTGGTGATGAGTCCACTGAAAGGCAGGAATAATAGTTAAAACTGACACAGTCAATTTGAACGATCGATGTCACCGTCGTTTATTTCTTGATCGTAGATCCTGGGTTTAAGTTGATAAGTTGTAAATACTTCAATACATTCGAAGTACCTACGGGATAGTAAAAAAACTACTAAAATAAATTTTCAAATTCCTTAGACCATAAAAGAAGCGTTGTTTTTTTTTTCCCCGACTTTTAACTTTAGTAGCGTGCTAAAAGTTGTCTGTCTCTATCACTCTGACTCTGTTACTCAGTCAGAGTTTCATGTTATCGTCTGCGTCTGCTGCATCACTTACCAGCATTAGGACTAGGGCGTTCGGTGGTAGAACTAGTAGTACTAGAAGTACTAGTAGTAGTACTAGCGGGACTAGTCGTGATCACCACGCACCAGCCGTCATCAGCGCGCCGGAAACCAGAAATGCATTCACAGGTGTACCCTCCTGCACGATTTACGCAGTTTTCTAGAGAACTGCAGATATGCTGACCCTTTTCGCACTCGTTTACATCTGTTAAATAAAAGAAAAGTAAAGTCGCGCGCACTGAAGCGAGTTTTTCCGCTATTTATTAATTTTGACAGGCTCAGCAATATCCACAATTTCTTATTCCTACTTGAAAAAGGGACAGTTCTTGAACTAAACTTTCCCATTCTCATGTTTCAGACTAAGCTATGACAGCAATTTTCGACAGCAATCTCGTTTCCATAATCATTGTGCTAGTGTATTTAAGGAGCTGGTCTTTGAGTGAGTTGAGTCCAAGAAACAACATGCCACCATGCCATTAGCAAAGTTAACACGAAAACCCAGTGCCCTTAGAAGCTTAAAACCTTACCAGCACAGTTTCCATTTTCGTCTTTCTCGAACCCATACAGGCAATGGACCTCATTGGGGTCGAAAACTGAAGCCACGATCGTCGTTGTCGGTATTTCTGTAGTGGTAGTCGGTTTAAGGTAAGGAGGCCTGCGACCCGGTTGCCTTCCGGTACTTCCTGGTCTCCTAGGGTAGTTTGGTCTGCTTGGGTATTCTGGCTGTCTAGGGTTATTATCTATAGGGTCTTCTGGTCTATTTGGGCCATAAGGATTATAAACTGGTCTTCTGTCTGGTGTAGTTCTATCACCAGGCCTTGTTGGAGTGGATTCAGGATGATCTGGAAAAGCCGGCATACGAGGAGTGGATTCTGGTTTTCTACCATCAGTTGTTGGTCGAGGATTTCTGTTTTCAGATGTGGTCGGTCTATCTGGTCTTCTAAGATCTGGTGTGGTGGGTTGAGGATCTGGTTTTCTGTCTTCTGGTGTGGTCGGTCTATTTGGTCTTCTATCGTCTGGCGTGGTCGGTCGAGGATCTGGTTTTCTGTTTTCAGGGGTAGTCGGTCTATCAGGTTGATACGGTGAGTATGGTCGTCTAGTTGGTTTTGTTGTGGTTCTGGGTGGGTAGGTAGGTCTAGGTGTGGTCGTGGATGTTGTGGTTGGCTTGGGAGTAGTTGGTTTAGATGTGGTAGGGATTACTTCGTTGATTGGTTCTGTCTCTGTCGTGTTTTCTTCGCTGTAAAAGAAAATTATAGTACTGAGAAGAAGTTTGGCGGGCAGCCCTGTAAAAACTGACCCAATCCACTAATTTGGGTACGAATCCAGTTAGCAATTTTGGCAAAAGGAGAGAAAATAGAAAAATATCTTAGAAGTCCTAAGTCTGTCTTTTCTTGCCTAGGAGCATTTGCTATTCGGCAAGGTCAATGTACACTGAGCTTGATGGCGAATGGATTGTATCAAGCGAAACCGAGGACCGGTCAGAACTAAGGTGAGTTGATTGAAGGATACTTACTCAGAGTCATAGTACTCGTATTCGTAGACTGGAAATTGCGTGGTGGTACTAGTGGAGGTTTGACTAGTGCAAGTAAAAGAACCTAGAACGTTCAGGCAGCGCTGTCCAGGGTTGCAGTTGTCCAACTTCAAGGCACATTCGTCGATATCTAGGAGAAAATAATGAATCATAAGTAAGGCAACGGAACTCGTTGTTGGTGCCTATCTTCCCCGATAAATATAATCTTGGAGTCTTCAACACAAAAGTAAACATGTATATTTTACTTGTGGATAAACGTTTGCCTGTAAAAAAATATACTTTGTGAAAGTATTCATTCAGGCAAGTATTTATTTCAGCAGCCGGCCGAGCAGTAATGCATTTCTCTGTTAAAGTTTAAAGGGAAAATGCCAAAATAACTTTTTATTTCGGGTAGGCAACACATCAGCATTATAATATCAACATTAAGATAAAGGATTTGACGCTATCATGGTAAACCATGCTAATTGAGAAAAAACTTACCAACGCATGATCCTGAGGAAGAATCCAGTTCGAATCCCTTCTTGCAGCGACATTCGTGAGCTCCAAAGGTGTTGATGCAATTCTGGAATCGATCGCAGAGATGTGTGCCTTCTCGGCACTCATCGATGTCTGCAACATACCATGGTTCTTCAGACTAACACAGAAAATCTCTAACAACTAAAATGTAGTCTTTGGGGATTTTTGGGAGTATAGAAAAATCTTTGTTCTGAACTAAGTACTATGCACTACCTACTTATTAAAATGTGATATAAGTTACCTAAACAAAAAGAGCGTTGCGCTTCTGTTCTCTACATTATTTGGTGCCTAGAAGAAACATACTTTTGTTATAATGAAGCATGCCATTATTATTTTAACTTTATTTCGCTGTTGAGTCAAAGCTTTCTGCAAAAGTCGGCCATTGAGTCATAGTTATCTCACCTTCACATGATTTTCCACCTGGCTTCAATCTGGTACCTTCCTGACAATTTTTCGTAGCAAGCCTGGAAACAAAATAAATAATTCTTTGTTTATCTTGCAGAAAATGCTGTAAGATGGCTTGGCTTAATCGGTTGCTCGAAACGGAAGGAATATCAAAAAATATTGAAAGCATGTGAATCGGCACACCACATTAGGTGCTCATGTATTGTGCTCTATTATGATTTACTTTGGCAACTGGCTGATTTTGGACTTGCAGTTGTAAGCTCCTGGCAAGTTGACACAGACTTCTGTTCTTCTACAAACTTCACTGCTTTCCTCGCATTCGTCAATATCTGTAAACCAAAACAAATCACTTGAAGCTAAAACTTGTTTGGATTTTCAATTGCATAACGAGTCAGCTAAGTATAATGACGCAAACAATTTTGGAGTGAGATAAAAGACTTAGAGATTCGGTCTGTAGTTGTTTGAAAATATACTTTTTTTTTTGTACATCTTATGCCGTAACTTTCGGATTACTTCTTACAAGAACTAACCTTCGCAAATTCCCGTGCCAGTATTGACTTTAAACCCTGGAGCACAGCGTTTAGACACATGATCCTGGCAGAAGAAGCTGCCATGCGTATTGATGCAATGCTGTGAAAGGCGTTGGCAGTCATCAGAATTCTCCTTGCATTCGTCAATATCTGAAAGGAAACAAAACAGTACTTTTGTGAAAAAATCCGGCGTGGTACCAAAATCTTTTCACCACAATTTACTATAGTGACCAACTTATAAGAGCGCGTTGATGTCTTTTCTATGGGCAAAGTGTTTCGATAGACGAAGACATACAGCCATTGAATCACACAAAGTCTTTCTAAGGTAGCTGTGAAATGGGCCGATGACAAAATCAGTAAGTAACCATTTCATCTGGATGACGCTTTACTTTTTTTTTGTACAGCTTATGCCCAAACTTTCGGATTACTTCTTACAAGAACTAACCTTCGCAAATTACCGTGCCAGTATTGTCCTTAAACCCTGGAGCACAGCGTTTAGACACATGATCCTGACAGAAGAAGTATGTCTTCGTCTATCGAAACACTTTGCCCACAGAAAAGACAAGAAATACGCTAAAAAAGTTGAAAACAGTTAAATGTACCATTGCATTCATCGTTAGCTCCCGCTCTGAACCCTTGCGGGCAAATATCATTCTTTGGATTCTCTGGATCAGGTGGCGGGTCAGTAGCCCTGGGACCAGCTGGGTTGTTCCCTGGAACCAGCTCTTCAAACGGCTTGCCTGGTTTACCATTACACTTGAACCCTCCGACTGTGTTTTCGCATAAATACTTTGGGCATGGTGGTCCGGGCAGTTGGCATTCGTTTATATCTGGAAAGAAAAGTGGCTTTGTTGAATAATTGAACTGTGTGCTCTTTTATGATTGACATTTAGTATCACGTAATATTCTACCCAAATTTTACTGTTTTCCTCAACATTATATCAGCTGGTAGCTGTCTGTTGAATGGAACATGGTACATAACCATCGTATGGCACGGCAAAGGACGTTGAGCCTCCTTTATCGTTAATTGATCTATCGATGGGGGAGCATTCTTCTCTGAGTTTGTGATCGCCATTCGAGAACCTTAATCGGTAGTCGGTTTTGCGAGCTATATTGCCTACCTATTGAAACTTCAACTTGCTAATTCA
Organism: Perizoma affinitatum; assembly: GCA_961405105.1. Lineage (NCBI taxonomy): Eukaryota > Metazoa > Arthropoda > Insecta > Lepidoptera > Geometridae > Perizoma > Perizoma affinitatum. The sequence goes on from OY560184.1 coordinate 3,822,972, forward strand.
GAATTTCGTAGAACAGTTTCACATATGTGACATTTCAACATACAGTACTCCATACCGTGGCAGCGGCGGATGAAGGAAGCTCAATATCGTTCGTGATGGCTCACTCCATCCGCTTGCATAAAATTTGATAATGTTTGATTTGAAAGCCCTTACCATCACAAACTTGGTTCTGCACGTTCCTCTTAAACCCTGGTGGGCAAGTAATTCCTATATCCCTCTTTTTGATTGGAACACATTTGAAGGCTCCGGGAATGTTGTGACAGACAGTATCGTCCGCTATGCAGAGATCGTCTTGCGCTTCTAGGCATTCGTTTATATCTGAAATCGTAAATGGTAAATATTTTATACCAGCAAACTTCTCCTTAAAGTAAACGATGTAGGCTAGGCAATATGACAACTGATTAACTAAACTAGTCGTATTAAAATAAAGCTCAGTAACTTTTATAAAGAAAACACCCGACTCGTGTTTTATCATCTATTGCAGCGTCGCCTAGTGACAAACTAAAACTCAAACACTAAAACAATTACAAGAATCTTCCTTGTAGTCATACAAAACTATAGCAAAATGAAACCGACTGGTTTTAGCCGTGTCAGATGGTAATAAAAAACCATCATCGGAGGCTTGAAAGTGGTTCGGATAGATTAAAATGAATTAAAGCCTATCATACCATTACAAGTCTTCTTATCAGCCTGCAACCTGAACCCTTCGCGACAGGTGCATCTCACAACCCCGTCAGAGTCGTCACAGTTGTGTGCGCAGGAGTCGCTTTTGCATGTTTCCTTTGCTTTCGCCGGTGCCGCAGTGGTGGTTGGAATTTTCTTTTCGGTCGTTGTTTCTGGGTTGTTTACGGCATCCTGTGGGAGCATAATTGTCATTTTAAACCTACCAACTGGTCTATTTACTTAAATTACTCAATGTATGCAACTAACAAACATGGATGTTTGTTACTCTTTTAGAAACTACTGAACGGATTTTGATGAAACTTTACAATAATATCGCTTATACATCAGAATAACACATAGGCTACTTTTTATCCGGGTACCACGCGGGCGAACCCGTGGGCAGAAGCTAGTAATGCTATAATGGCGTGATCTGGCCCGACTGCCGAGAATAAAAAAGATAAAATTAGGGTTATCTAAGTATGGGAGGTAGAATACTGCACATAGTCAATACATAGGCCATGAAGTTTTTTATACGACTGTTGTTTTATGACCATCTGACTTGAAACACCCTGTAAGTATATACCTGTCAAAGTACTTTAATTCAATAACACGTAAGTAGATGGTACTTAATAATATATTACTGTTTTTTTATTACGTCAGATATGTATTTATAATAGCTACACTTGGAATTATCCCTGACGAATGTGGTAAGGAAATAACGCACACAGAATCATAATCAGCGTATAAAGTCAGTATCAGAATACAAAGTAAAAGTCATACCAAACAGCATTTATAGTAGGCCTCCCTCCTCAGGAACGAAGACAGGCCGATACCTTCGCCATCTGGTGGGGCCCCACAGGAATTTATACCCTGAGATCGTCCTGATATTTGTCCGAAGGAGCATTCCTCACAGCATATCTGAAATACAGTTTCTACTAGTTCAGGAGCCTATGGATTCATATACAATTTGTACTATTTTATTATGTCAAAAATAAATATTTCTATTTCTATATCTGAAATCCGTTTTAATTTTTACTCAACTCATAAACATTCAAATACAAACATTCAATATTTAAAGTGCTTTTCTTTTGGTAAATTTATTCATACATACAGCATCATCTAGCCCCAAGTAGGGGTTAAACTGATTTTCTGTTTTTTTTTTATTGAGTCCAAACACATGATTCTATTCTATTTCAAAAACATAATTATACAGTACCTACTTACATTTTCGTTTGTTGTTATTAAAATTTTCCAAAATGCATTTTTTTGTAGTTTTCTCAAAATCTTACGATTTGATTGAATATGTTAGGGGCATAAACATTTCTCATGGGAAATAGAGTCGATTGAGCATTTACTTATATTTTTAATTTGTCAAAAAAAAAACAAATTTTTTGAAATATCTAAAAATACATTTAAGTTATTGATACCTACTAGTATAAACAAGTGTTTCATGGAAACGCATTCGGCCACCGATCTTATGTAAACGAACATAATTGTTTTGCAAATTCAGTTAAACCAAATGCGGTCAACATTTTCTATCACCGACCTCATTGTAAAACAACAACAACAGAAATGGTACTTTTCTGAAGAACTGCAACACCCTGTATAGTGGGGTAACTACCCAAGGTAACTGTATCCGGTGTGTCGTGCGTGTCTAAGTAATTCCTACATTACTCAGTATTGTTAGATTCACACTGGGGCATTGGGAAGATACCACCCCCCTACTCACTGATCGGTAGGTACTTAAAGTGAATAACGCTGTTTTTGTGGGGCATACGATTTTTTATTTTTGTTATATTATTCTAAAAACTATCGTTAGTTTGATCATTCACATTGTAAAACGCTCCGTTCCGTACAGCGATGGCACCGATTAAGTTTCGACCAATTTTGTTTGCCATCTCTTCACGTAGCGTCATGAACTTCACCGATAGTACGTACGAGAAAATTCCCGTTTTACAATAAGAAATATCTTATTTCTAATTGGCTAAATGGAGTATAGCTTACTTTCCCAAAATCGGAGCTCGGATCGCTACATCGTTTCGACGTAACGAATTTCATACCAGCTGCGCAATCATCTTTTTGTCTGAAACATAATTAAAGTCACAATGAAAATTGATATTTGACTAAGTGTTTGTATCTTATAAAGACGTGGTCTCTGGTATACTGCTTTTACGTGATAAATATATACATGTTGTCAAAATGAAGCTCAGCGGTCTTTTAGTAATAGACGGCAGTGTGTTTTTTTACCCAACACGCGAAAGAGGGTTATCAGTTTAACTATCTATTTAGTATTTAGTAAAAAAATTTTTTTTTTTTATAATGCTGGACATTTTTCACACAATATCATCTAGCCCTAAACTAAGCAGAGTTTGTATTATGGGAACTACATGGCTGATCATACATATATACTTTTTTTTTGTATATACATAACATACATTATACATGGAAAACACCCAGACGCCCAGACATTGTATGTAGTTTATTCTATTCTTACCCTGGAAACAAAAATACTAAGGCTTGAGCCAACTATTAGTGTTCCAATAATCCGGGCTTACAACCTGTCCCGTAGAATATAATAATTACCATTATGCAAAACGTGTTTGGTTTTACCCGCAACGTAAAAAGTTACGTATCTTCTGCGTTTGTTATAACATCTTGTTTGTTTGTTTGTTATGTACCATTTATCTCCGAATAAATTTTTCATTTCATGTATAAATTAATGTGGTAATTTTTTCCCCAAAAATGGGACCTAGCTACATAACTATATTATATATTTTATGACCTTAACGTCACTTCTGGCCCACATCTCGAGTTTTAAATGATTCCTATTTAAAACTCGAGATTTTTCCCCATCCTCGTTAGATCGCATGTTGTTCACGTATTATGATGAAAATGAACATAGAGTGGAAGGCATTAAATGGCCTGCGTTAATATGCTGGCCACGAATTGAATTATAATTATACAAGGACGTACTTGAACTGTTCCTGACAGCAACTGCTCATGGCAGCCCTGCAAGTCTCCTCCTGTCCTGGTTCAAGCTGTATGTAGTCTGGCAGCTCTTTGCTTTGGCAGGCCGCCACCGAAGGTGACGACACTGCGATCGTATCTACGTAGCTGCAGCATGTTTCCGTCACTTCTGTGGTCTCTTCTGATGATAGAGCTGGAAGAAGAATAGGACAATGTTGATAAGAGGTCCTTCATCGTGCATTAAGGTGGGTCCTCATTTGCGACATAGCAACGTATAAAGTCCGTGTCGGAGTTACGGTCATGCAAATTGTTTGCGTGGTTATCGCTCCGATGACATAAGTCTTGTCATTTGTGTCCAAACGGGTTTCTTTGTCACGCGTGTCTGTCGAGGTCACGGAGTAATGCACCTAAGTAAGAAAGTCACGAATGTGGACCCACCTAGGTAAGGTGCTTGAGGCTGTGTGGTTGCTGAAAAAGAGCTTGTAACAGATGAAGAGCGGAGAAAATTTAGTGTGCATTGCCCATTCCGACACGTCCGAGATTAAATCAGGTGAAGTAGTATCATCCAATTTACCTAACGTTCTTGAGTGTGATGATGCGTGGGTCTCTGAATAAAATCTACAATGTTACTAAGGACATCTTGGATTAGAGTAATTTAGAATACAAGTAAATATTTTGATGCTTATAGAGACACAAATCGATTGAAAAAAAAAACATAAATTCTATAGCCGTTTCGTAAATAAATTCTCACAAACAAAAGAGCTGTTGATTTTCAAATGTCTGAACAGATTTTCTTGAATCATAGCTAAGAATATTTTCGATCAAATCACCTTTCAAACAAAAAAATAAATCAAATTCGGTTCATCCGTTAGGGAGCTACGATGCCACATACAGATACACATCCTCTTTCAGAACCCCTCTCGGTTCTTTAAAACAAGAGTTTCGAAATACTTACATCATTTGGGTACTTACCTTCCTACATTATTTATTATTACATGGTAAAACATTAGAATGAAATTTATATTCTTGTCAGGACTAAGCAAATGAATATAAGATTATTTTGGTTAAGAGGGTATTTTGTGCCCTCTTTCACCCCATTCATACACGTCCTTGTACTGGATAGGTATACAATAGTACAAGTAGGTAGGTCGCAACAGTTTAATTAGATGATCATGACATGTGTGTCTGTTTAAATCTGTTTATCTTCTGATAAACAGACATTTCCGTACCTAGTGCCATGTGTCATAGCTAGACTCAAAGATTACTACGTAGGTACCTACTTCGTAGATCATCTACATACCTATTGTATACAAAAACAAAACCAAAACACCCTGACATATCGATCTCTTCCAGACAACCTTGGGATGGACAGGAATTGACGTGAACGATAAAGCTATTATAATCGTAAAATTGTAGAGTATATTTGGACACAATGCAGACTGCATCTACTTAGATTTTATATATAAGTCAGATAATGTAATACATAGATAGATAACTCTTTATTTCATACACCAGAATAAAAAACAAACACTTTACAAAAAATCTTAAAACTAGGTTTTGGTGATACAATGGGCCTTATTGCTAAGAACGATCTCTTCTATGCAACCTTTGGATGAATTTGATCTATAGGTGAAGAGAGGTGGTGCTACTGCAATATAAATATAATATATTATACATACTCTACCTACATGTTAGATCCCGGCAGTACAAATCTAATGTATCTGGATCATCGTAATCTCATGCAGCAGAGAAGTCCACTGCTACAATGACTCAAGTGCAGACACATCGATGTACCTAATTTCCTCTTTCCTTCATGGTGGTCGTCACTCGCCAGCGGTGGTTTGGTTTTTCAATAGGGTACTTAATAATTTTATCCACTCTGCCCCATGTTTGTGGATTGATGTATAACTTATACAAAAATCTAATATTACTTTATATTCAGTTGGATTGATGCTATATAATTAATTTTGTGTTATCTGCCATCAAGACCTTTTTGGACCTACTACCTTTCTTTTTTGTCTCTTCTGTTGTTAGTTCTAGCATATTCGATTATGACACTGACTAAGTAAACCTATATGTAGATGTGGATAAGGAGTTAATAGGTGTAGACCTATATACTTTATCCACAGGAAAAAAAATTACATTTATTTACAGAACATTCGAAGAAGGTAAGGAAGTTATATTTATTTACAGAACCTACCAACTGTTGTTCACTCTCCAGTCTCTGCTGTCATGCCAAGGGAAATTAAAATCGGGCAGTGCTCACCAAAAGTGCGGGCAGTGCTTCATATTTCCGCTCTCAGCTGTGTCTAAAGTGCGGGCAGTGCTTCATATTTCCGCTCTCAGCTGTGTCTAAAGTGCGGGCAGTGCTTCATATTTCCGCTCTCAGCTATGTTAAAAGTGCGGGCAGTGCTTCATATTTCCGCTCTCAGCTATGTTAAAAGTGCGGGCAGTGCTTCATATTTCCGCTCTCAGCTGTGTCTAAAGTGCGGGCAGTGCTTCATATTTCCGCTCTCAGCTGTGTCTAAAGTGCGGGCAGTGCTTCATATTTCCGCTCTCAGCTGTGTCTAAAGTGCGGGCAGTGCTTCATATTTCCGCTCTCAGCTATGTTAAAAGTGCGGGCAGTGCTTCATATTTCCGCTCTCAGCTATGTTAAAAGTGCGGGCAGTGCTTCATATTTCCGCTCTCAGCTGTGTCTAAAGTGCGGGCAGTGCTTCATATTTCCGCTCTCAGCTGTGTCTAAAGTGCGGGCAGTGCTTCATATTTCCGCTCTCAGCTATGTTAAAAGTGCGGGCAGTGCTTCATATTTCCGCTCTCAGCTATGTTAAAAGTGCGGGCAGTGCTTCATATTTCCGCTCTCAGCTGTGTCTAAAGTGCGGGCAGTGCTTCATATTTCCGCTCTCAGCTGTGTCTAAAGTGCGGGCAGTGCTTCATATTTCCGCTCTCAGCTATGTTAAAAGTGCGGGCAGTGCTTCATATTTCCGCTCTCAGCTATGTTAAAAGTGCGGGCAGTGCTTCATATTTCCGCTCTCAGCTGTGTCTAAAGTGCGGGCAGTGCTTCATATTTCCGCTCTCAGCTATGTTAAAAGTGCGGGCAGTGCTTCATATTTCCGCTCTCAGCTATGTTAAAAGTGCGGGCAGTGCTTCATATTTCCGCTCTCAGCTATGTTAAAAGTGCGGGCAGTGCTTCATATTTCCTCTCAGCTGTGTCAAACAAGAGGCCTTGGAGTCTGTTTACGAATCCGCTAGTAGTCTCGATAATCCCTGCGACCTCTGGGACCGTCACAGATCACAAAGATGCATACGCTTCTATTACTTATCAACTACTAGGATGCTTACTGAACTGAAATAATTGTTTGACTATGTATTTTGTTCAATTATAAGTAGTAGGTTATCTAGGTTACTATTTTGCAATAATTTAATAACCGTTGATTTTCCTTTTCCTGGAAAACTTTGTTATTTGAATATTGTTTGGTGTAATTTTACATTAGGATTCTAAGAAGGAAAGGTAGGATATCTTTACTATAAGATCACTTATAAAATAACTTAGGAAAGCTAATTAATTTGCGCTGGTAGGTACAAGTCGAATCGTCGATGAGACCGACCTATCTTTCTCATTCCTGTTGTTTGCTTGCTGTTTGGTAATTTTTCCCAAGTTGAAAACCAAATCGTCCTCTCGACTTCAATACCTTATATATCCTATCATGGATAGGCTCTTGACCTTTAACACTGCACTAGTATAGTTTTATTTATAATAAATGTGACACAGCTAGAGAAAAAAAAAATAGAAATAGAAATAAATAAACGAAATAAGCATAGCCCTTTCAAACCGGAGGGTTTGTCTGATGCTGGGTAAATTCGTGTCTTGTTCTTCCTTGTTCTGTCTGAAGTGGGTAGATGTGATGTGACCTTTAATATCTTCTGACGATTAATGATCAGATTGGTTGTTTCAAAGAACCAGTGAGGTAAAGGGATTCAGGGTGCTCTTATTTCCATTCAAATTGCACAATAGTTACTTTACAAACATACAAACAAATCTTCTTTTGCCTAGACGCACCCAATGCGAATCCACGACCTCAAAGCCTTGCCCCTACAGAACGGTTCCCAAAAGGCATACTTAATTAATAAAACCTTGGTCTGAAAGTAATTAACCAACTACCGTTTTAATCTTACTATTCTAATAAATATGTAACACGTTAATTAAAATTTTAATAATTAATAAGGGTTACTTGTCTTTCGCTAACAACATCAACAGTTTGTGATTATATTAAAATATAATTAGAAATTAAGTGTCTCAAATTTTAAATTCAAAAGATAAACCAATTAAAAAAATTGCCATGCATAGTACGTTCTTAAGAACTATAATTTAATTTTAATTTGTGTAATATAATTTTTACTATATTTTTTGGTCTCCTTTCACCCCATCATGGCTCCTCCACAAACCAATCTACAAATCGAGTACCAAAGTACCAACTCGATAGTTAGGGAGGAGTTGCCACCTCTATAACTGCTTCAGGTACGTGCCAAATGTTGACAGTTAACATAATCCACATGCCAAATAGCTCTGTATTGATATGGCAATCATCATACTTCTATAGGCTTTTCAAAATCTTTGCTTCTAACGCTTGTGACATTGTTGTTTATCTTCAGTAAACGATAAGTTTCTGAACACATTGTCTTATTTCATTAAATACTAATACATTTAATTATGCTGAGCACCTTAAGATGTAGGTAAATAGATCAACAAGGTGCAACATGGGGTTCTGTTTCAGTTTTATTTATAAGTAGGTTATTCTAATAATGTTTTATCGGTTTTGTTTGTTTCTGTCGTGCTGAATAACTGTTTTTCATTTTATATAATAAACGGTCAATTCTGTTGACTTTAAAATTTTTCAGTGCCGGCTTCCGCAAACATGCCCGTAATGCGGCAATAGCGGGGTAGCCTCAACACTGCCCGCGTACTTAGTCGCTTTTGTCGGTACCGAAGTATATAGTTTGTTCACAGTTGCTTTTGAATTCGTCGGATAACAAAACATCGGATTGTAGGTGGGCACTTACATATAGAGAATGGCTATTAATGTTAAAAGAGTGCGCAGCTTCTCCTAGTCAATGCGAAACGGGTGAAGTATTTCTATAATATTGTGATATTAATTATAAAGAGATAACTGTTTTGGGCTTCAAGCATTACGTCATCAAATATACATTATTTCCTAAGCAGTAGGTATTCTTCACAAATACACGAACCAAAATATTCTGTGGTACAGACATTCTGTGATAAGAGCATTCTGAGAAATGTCCGTTCATTTGGCTATGGACTTTCTGAGAAATAAATGTTTTTGCATCCAGTATCAATTTATAGAAGTGGACATTCTGCGCCTACGTATTACTTCTCTCTGACCGATTCCGACTCAATCGCGTGGGATCTTTGGCTCTGGTCATTGCTACTAAAAGCAAAGAATTTCGGTGTCTCGCCTCTGTATACCATTTATTTTCCAGCTGTTTGTCGGCATTTGGTCGTAAATCACAAAATGTTGCGTCTCGCACTGCTCTCCGTTAACTTTTATAAAAGCAGTCTGCCCCTCATTTTCACGACTCGCTTCACTCGTCAGTTGCCAGGTGTTATTGGTATAGACAGAATTTTGTCAAAAACCAAGAACAGTTTTGGGTTTCGAAACATCGCCGAAGTAGCAGTAATACTTAACACTAGTAATTTAAGTTAGTGGTACCGAAAACCGTAAATGGCTTAGAATCGATCTATCTATATTATAATAAGAATGGAACAGGTCAAATTCTGTACATTAAAGTTTTTTTTGTAGGGTACTCTATAGTCGATACTGAATCTAAAAATGTATTTTTTTAATTTGTGTCTGTCTGTCTGTCTGTCTGTCTGTATGTCTATCTGCATCTGGAACACGATTGAAACCTGAGACGCAGAAGGTTGCGGGTTCGATTCCCGCCGCGGGACAAATGCATGTATCATGTGTAAATAATTGTCTAGGGTATGAGTGTTTCTATGTATAATATGTATGAATTTACAAAAAAAAGTATATAAGTAGTATATCAGTCATGAAGTTCCCATAAAACAAGCTCTGCTTAGTTTGGGACTAGATGATGCTGTGTGAAAATGTCCAGCATTATTATTATTAAAGAAAAAAAAATATTTAGCACGACATAAAAAACACAAATTTTGTAAGTTAGGTTGGGCATAAGGATATGTAAAAGGATATATATTATATAATATAAGATTATTCTGGGCCTATGCCTAGGATAGGTACCTAATCTTAAAATACGCTATTGCCGGCGATCGATGACGTCACAGGTGTTTAACCCGGTCAATTGAACCCATATAAGCACCACAATGGCATCGCGTGTCTAATTCCACATTAACACTGAACTATAATACTTTCCGAGTTTAAAGCTCAAGTCCCTGCCAAGAAAACCTTCCACTCTGTTTTGTATAGAAACTCTGATTTAGAAACATAGCACATACTAGGCAAATACGATTAATATGCTAGGGCCTTTTTATTTAACTGTCCAGTACAAAATTATACGTTTAATTTGGTTACTAATGGAGCTAACGGCACCTTAATTAAGGGACACTCATCTTAATAACAGTTTGCTATAAAATCTATAACAAAGTTACAGGATAAGATTATAGCGAACGTATAAAAGTTACCATCTAAGTGTTAAAGATATCTAAGTGATTTTTTTATCTAATTATATATATATATGTTTATATTATGTTTTATTATTTCCAATCTACGATGCCGATGTCATTGCGACCGTTATGGTAGAGTCGTCTCTATTCTAGTGTTAAAGCGCTCTAAGGTAAGGTAAAACGATCCAATAACATTTTTATAATATTTTAGGTACCTACCTAAATATTGCATTAATTTATCGTTCATGAAAATATGTTTGATCAAAACCAAACTCATGATTACGGAAATATTCAATCGGCTGTGGCAATAGTATGCAGGGACTACCTACACGTTTTTGCTTACACAAATGTACGAAAACTCAAGAATACCTACATTCGTAAGTATTTATAGGTACTAAAACTTACTGTTCACCAATCCCACGGAAGCCACACACATCACAAATCTCATCACCAAATTCATTTTAATTTTTTTGACAACACTCAAACTATCTTTTTCAAACTTTCTAATTTTTTTTACTATATATGGCAACACATTTTTTCAAGTAGTTTCGTATTATTTTAATAGTTTTTCGTAATATCTGAGTTATAGGTACTGTGGAGATCCGATACATAGGTCACATGGAATCATACTGATAATGAAAAGATTCTGCGCATGTGAGGCGGGCCGTATGGACAAGATGGGGCCATAGTTCAACGTTGGAAAAACTTAAGCCGTTGTAAGTACATAATACAATGAAGTATAGATTTGGTTTTGAACCTTTGAGTAACTAAATAACTTAGACTTATTTTTTGCGAACGAATTGAAGAATTAAAAAAAACTGCCAAGGGCAGTACGGGTTTCCGTAGTTGCCCGTCATAATATGCGGCCTGTTATACACAACTAACAGCTTTACCTAAGTAATTATCAATATAATTTGTACGAAATTTTCCTTTTTAGTTCTCCAAATACATTTTACAAGTTGGTCGACTATTACTCGTTACCTTGTAAAGCCTACTTAGCTGTGATAGTTTTCCTTTTAACTTCGTTAGATACTGCCGTGATTTTTTTCAAATATCCAACCTCCCCCATTCAGTCCATTACTGGCTCGATAATAAGTTACACGTAGAAGTTATTGTCAGGCTTAAACGTGACAAAAAAAAGCCGTGTTGGCCTAGTGGGCGATACCCCGACTTCTGATCCGGAGGTCGTGGGTTCGAACCCGGTCGTGCACCAATGGATTTTTCCACTCGAAAAATTTATGTGCGCATTAACACGTGCTCAAAACGGTGAAGGAAAACATCGTGAGGAAACCGGCATGCCCAAGAACCAAAAATTCGAAGGCATGTGCCCATAGTTAGTGTTCCAATAAGCGGCGATGGGCTTGCAACCTGTCACGTGGAATGCTTACTACTAGCAAAACGCGGGCATGTACCAAATGTAATGTTTGGACGTGCCTCTGACTACCCCCTACTTGGTATCCTCAAAGATCCGCTCACTGAGTATGTATCTGAGGATGTCCACCATGGGGAATACAGTCGTGAGCGTGTTTTTTTCTTTTTTTTAAACGTGACAGGTTGCAAGCTCATCGCCGTTTACTGGAACACTAGCATTCTTTCGTTATCAATTCTCCGTATGACCGCAGTTTAACCTATATTTAGAAGTAAGAGGCGATAAGTTATGAAATTATTATCTCAGTAAGTACCTCTTTTCTTGATAAGTCTTCAAATGATTTGCCAGTGAGGGAACAGTATATTTCCCAGCAATTCGTTTGTAAAACAGGTAACGCATCAACAATGGCCTGTTGTCCCAGATGACAATTGGCGACGGTAAGAGTTACCATCATGGGGTTATTAAATTTCATCAATGATACCTCACAGCGGGCGAATGGAAAGGTGCTGGTTCGATTCATGCTGAGTAACAAAAGTTTGGAAAATCTGTGCATATTTTTCCGGGTCTGGGTAACCGATGTGATAGTAAGTACCTAATTCCTGATACCCAACTTAAAACACGGGATCCTAGAGTGCGATTAGTTCACGACTGTGTTTTTGAGCTCTGACATCTAAAGATTTTAAGATGTATATCAATTATGTAGTTCCCACAACACAAGCCCTGCTTACATTAGGCCGAGATGGTGCTGTATGAAAATGTCAAAAATTATATAATTATTATAATTATTCTAGCTTGTTCTGTAATGTTACATCACACCAACCACAACATTGCCAAACAACACAATAAAGTATGATTCGGTGCACAAAATGGCTTGAACTCTTCCCGGCGTCAAGTCCCTAATTGGCACTTCATGAATACCTGTTAAAGGGTGGCTAGAGCTTTGTTTTTAACAAAATATTTGACGGAAATTATTTCATTCCTAGCCGCAGGATACATACTACTATAATAGGTACTGTGCCTTTTAGGCGTAAATGGTATATCTACATAGTTACCTCGTAGCATCATGACACGGCTTGATAGATTTCACAGAGTGTGTTATGACCACATAACATAACTATAAGTTTTTGATATTTATTTCAACTTTATAGTTTCACGCGTTCCTGAGAAAAAGGGTCTTGACAGACAGACAGACGGACAACGAAGTGACCACTTCACTTCTTGAAACGAAGTGGTTCCGTTTTTCCTTTTGAGGTACGGAATTCTAAAAATAATGGTTTATAATAACGGCCGTAAGACCAATGGTAGTTTAAACCACAGGTAAAAATTGAATCTTCTGTCGTCGATTATTTCATATGAATGGTTCATATGACAGTAGATCAAACCGATCGATTAACATAAGATTGAGAAATCCAAAGTTTTATCTGCTTACGATATTATAGGGAAAATCTGTTCCCAACGGGAGAGGAAAAAAAAGGTTGCTTGTGTATCGCCTCCATTTAACTCGCAGCATATTATAAGGGCACTCTACGATGTGAAATTGGGTTGCGTCCATTGGGTCAAGTTGAGCGATAATGAGACTCTAAACAATTACCCAACCTGTAAAAATAGTCGGTACTTACTCACATATAAACCTAAACATACATAACCACACATTGTATGTATACATACATTAATTATTCATAACTTCACTAACAATATGGAATTAAAACATTTTTTAATAGGACTAAAGGTACCTTAGTATGTGTAACATGCGTCCTACACGCACTTGATTTTACACGATTTACAAATGAGTCGAAATCGATAGGTAGAATGTATATTATCTCTGTTACTAGCAGAAATCTCACATGTTTTTGTAAAAAGTTTTTTATCTCTGGATAAAAAAGATAAAAAACATCAGTTAGAGCCGGTGCAGCGGCTGATTCGGCCGAGGATCTCAAGAGGCGCAAATATAGAAGTCTCGACAGAGCTTACTTATTTGAGCCTTTTGGGGTTGAGACTCTGGGTCCGTGGGGAACCGGGGCCCTTCGCGTTTTCAAAATTCTTTCAGGGCGACTGGTCGAAGCGACGCGTGACAAGAGAGCTGGCTCTTATTTGGATCAACACATTAGCATTGCCATTTAGCGTGGCAATGCGGCCAGTATTTTGGGAACGCTTCCGCCTGGTAGTGATCTGGATTAGTTGAGCTATCTATAGATCGTTTGCAACGGTCTTTAGATAGCTAGCTGTTTCATCTGTATTTTTTGTATATACCTACTTGTACATAGCTTGCTTTTTGGATAATTATCCCCTATCCCTTACCGACTGGCATTATACGCTCGAGAGCCCATATACAAGCATCAAATCTGTCAGGTTTTTTTTTTTTTTTTTTTCCTACAAGTAAACTAGGAAAGAATTGTTTTTTTCTCGTCTAACCCATGGCGTGAGGTGTCGTTGGATAGGCCGTTCAAAAAGATTGTGTTTGAAAACCATTTTTCGATTCAGGAATCCGTTTGCGAAATATTAAGTTAAAGTGCAAAAAAAAAACACTGTAGTAGTATATACCTATAATGAAGTTAAAAGGATAGTAATGTTGACTAAGCAGTCAATATTTAATAATCTGTGCCCGAATAAGCATGGATATTCCGCCACAGATTAATACTAAATAGTCAGGATTCGTATGTAATTGACGTATTATATGTAAACGCGGTATTTAATTGCAAATGAAACACAAAATGTAGAAATCATGGAAATAATAATTTAATATCCAACTCAAAATATGAACAAAATTACATAATTATCTACCATTCAAAATCACTAATTTCTTTTTGCACACCTCACACATTTCTTATGACATTTTCTTTTGTTCTTTGGCGTCATTTTAAGTCACGTAATGACGCTATACCGTCATTACAATAATTATAAACGTAAGGAAATTATTTCATTAAATTTTTTGGCTAATATATATTTAAAACAATTTTAATAGTGAACATTTGTTTACTAAAATTGTTAACCTAACTCACTACGTACTCTACATTAACCAAAAAAACCGCTTATAACAAAACTATTAAGTAAATTGAGGACAGTTGGTATTCTGTTAGTCAATGTATTTAACACCACTTCTAATCGATCTAACTACTACCTTTTACAAAATTACCGCAAAAATATTAAAACAATTTGCAAGTTATAACTATTTCTTAAGTATAGTGACGACGCGTGGAATTTCAGTGTGCTTTTTGCTTTGCTAGTAATTTTTGTATTGTAGGTAAGCAGTTTCTGGTTAACCGATATTCTAAGACATGTAACACAGCGCCATCTAGTAAGATTCAGAACACTACACCGACCTGCCGCAGATTATAAAGGAGAACTGATCAATTTCTCACTTTCTAACATTCCTATTCACTTTTCCATAGATCTCGGGGAATGCTTCTTTGCAGTACGGCAGGGAATCCCGCACTTTATCATACAACGTGTGATCAAACATCTGTCTGAACTCCTCTCCCGTCGTGAAGGTATCCGCATATAGCATCTGGAAACCGCTGTGCTGGATCACGAAACTTTCAACACGACGGGTCGAAGACACCTGGAAATAGAACGGTTATGTTTAGAGTTCAGAGCAAAGCTCGGTTGTCCAATAACACATCCTACCAATACATAATCAACAGCCTACTTCCTGGTGGCCCGCAAACTTTAGTATACCATCGGTCAATCGGGTTGGGGGGCTTTCCTATAAGTCTTTGTCCAGTGCATGGTCGCTATTCGAAAACCTTTATTTCTCAGGTGTTGTTTGTTTCTGCGAGCTATATGGCCAGCCCACTGCCACTTCAACTTACTAATTCTACAACCTAAGACAATTCGAAGGCATGTGCAATCAATAAGTGTTCCAATAGCCGGCGATGGGCTACAACCTGTAACGTAGAATGCTAAGTACTATGCAAAAAGTGTAATTGTGTCCAATACAATGTGATGACCACAGTGCCATCTATGACTCAACTGTCGAATTACACATCAAGTTACTTGCCGTGTCCATTACAAAGAACCTACGGACCTAAGTACGTTAATTTATCAGAGACTCGATCATTAGCACACCATAGTTCCAACCACTGCCGACAGTGGTATGCTCAATACTATAAAAGCTAAACTGACCTCTTTTCCACGACGATCACTGACTGTTTATTGAAATACTAAAATATTTTACTCTGTTAAAAAAAAACACTAGCTATCCTGAGGATGACCATCATGTGGATTAAAGTCGAGAGCGTGTTTGTTTATTGTACTCTTACAGTTTCATATCCTTCAGCTTTGGGTACGCCATAAACACCGACATCGACAAACATTTCCGCGTCTCCTGATGTGACTTTCAACTGGCCAGGGTTGTCGAACACTTTGAATGGACACAGCCACATTGGATAAACCTAGAACAAGGTAACTAAAGTTAATTCAGATATAACGGCACAAAAAAAGAATCATTTCAATGCAGCACAATAAAGCGACCGCTATAAAGCAACACAATAAACGGCTTACCTCAAATTCTAGATGGCACAGTCCCAACGCCTTCTTCAGATGCTGTATTGGTACCAGCATGTCCTGGATCACGTGTGCCTTATCATATAGCTTCGTGACGACTTCCGGCTGCGTCAGCTTCATAAGGGACACCTCTGGAGGCATCATCCAACCAAAGAGACAGCGGAATATCGGGTTGTTGCCGAAACGGATAATGTCCTGTGATAGAAAAAAAAAACAATATTTATACGCAATATTACACAGTAGCCTACTTAAGTGGGCTAAAATTACTTAGTTACGCTCAAAATTAGACACAAACTCGTCGTCGACAGACGTCTGGAAGAGATCGCTTCTAGGCGATGAGAACGCTCATTGTACTATAAAACTGATAAACATATCAGTTTTATTTAGTTATTTTGTAGTTCTTGTCGATAGATAGATAAACTCTTTATTGAACACTATAGAAATATAGTTTTGGGCGAGCTAACGAGCACACATATTTTTCTAATGAAAAAAGATTTAGTGCACGGCCGGGTCACGGCCCACGTTACAGAGAAATAAACGAACAAGCAGGCAAACAAACAAACTCTTATGGCTTCAAGATTATATGAAACTAGGAAGGTACTTGTCTAATTTCAAGCAAGGTTATTTTCTTGTCAGGTTTGATAGATGTTATCATAATCTTTGGGGCATCCGGAGGTCACTTTGAATAAATTAGTCAAAGTGACCTCCGGGTGCCCCAATCCATAAGTTAGACTTAAATAATCAGTCAACTGATGCACAGCATTAACACACAGCTAATGTTGCCAAAAAAAGTTGCCAAGCATTCAAAATCTAGCACATTAGACTAGCATAACACATCCACCCAACAAATTTTATAAACAACTAGCTTTCCGCCCGCGAATTCGTCCGCGCTGACGTAGGTAGATAATATGAGTGTATTTCGCCCCTGACCCCCCGTTCCCCGACCTACCTCGCACGTGCTCACATCGCACTGCCAGTGTTGTCTGTAGCGCCGCAATACCTATTTGTTTTTATTACTAGATGGCACAAATGACAAAGACAGACTTTACTAACATCAAATTTTCATAATGACTAAATTATTAGTTTTTATAAGAATTTATAGAGAATACTTGAAAACCATATCTAAACTTGTAATATTTCTTTCACTTTTAACGTAGACATATCATTTATTTGCCACCATTTAATTAATTAATTTCAAAATTGTTAATTTATATTGTGTGTATTGACACAATATAAATTAACAATTTTGAAATTAACATTAAAAAAATACACAATAAAAGGTTATACAATATAAAAAAACATAGGGACAATAGGTTTAAAAAGAATTAGCATTATGTAAAGAAATAAATAAGTAGGTGACTAATGTGTACTGCAGTAGCAAATTGGTCTAGGCTCAGCATAATGCCGACTGTTGTGAACAGAACGCGCTGTTATTCTGCCTAGACCAGGACAAGAACAATCACAGGACCCTGCGATTACAAATTGTAAAAAAAAAGAAGAAATAATAAAAATATATTATATATATACTCAGTAATAATATGCGTGTGTTTACTGTGTACCTACTATAAGAAAATCATGATAATATAAGCAACAAAAAACCAATAACTTTAATAAAATCTAACATTTAACACGTTCGTTGCATTACGAGATCTATCAGATCTCTTGCAGGACTTTTGTATTGTGCGTTGACTATAATCGTGTAATTTCACTCCTTGCGGGAGGCTCTAACGTTCTTTAAGTATGATTAAGACAAATATACATATTTGCTTCCTATTTAAAGGTGAATTCAAGGACATAAATAAAACTTTAGAGATGGATTAGGTCCCTAACGTCCCAACGCAATCGTACGCCTCGTAGACGCAAGAGAGGGAGGGTGGGCGGCGCGGGCGCCGCGTGACTCGTTTTAGTGTTGTATTAGCATCATCGTATACATTCTAAATATATTTAAATTCAAAATAAAATATATAATAAAAATTGTGTTTGTTGCTGTTATTCTGCCCTATGCCGCCATACAAAAGTTGAAAAAACTTTCAATTTTGACTTTTAAATATTCAGAACGTGATCAGTTATTGCTTCTGAACTTCCCATTTCAAAAAAGGTCATCAATTTAATACCACCATATATTTTTTTAAAGCAACAACAGCATAAGAAATACATTTATGACACTCGAATAACTTTTCACTATTATAAAAACTAATAAAATTAGACTCCATTGCATTTATTCGTGATGTAGGTGCATGCTTTTTATATAAATAATGGATTTTATTACAGAATTTTCCGAAGGAAGAGGTACAGATCATGTTTTCCAACGTGGCAACAAAAAAAGACGTTGAATGTACGTCGTAATTTTTCGTAACAGCCCACGTTGTTACGAAAAATTACGACGTACATTCAACAGCACTGACGCTTCTAAAAAAGCCAAAAGAATTATTAACATTTGCGCGCAATGCAAACAATCAATGTGCTTACCATGTTTTAATGAAAAACACTTTTAATAAAACTTTTTCAATCGACGAGATATTATTTTATTCCCATCACTACTTTACTACACATATTGACTTATCTTCGGTTGCGGTAAGAGATACAATAGATACCTAATTTTTTTTTGGTATTTGTTGTTTATTCTAATGTCATAACTGCGTGCGAACCTAGCAAAATGTAGAGCAATAGCCTCTCTTGAACCACAAAAACTTCAAAAATTATGTCATTGGTTTTTTGGAAGATATAAATAATTTTCAAAACTGTATTTTTAGGAGACTGATTAGGTCTCAAACGCACCAAAGGGTAGGTTAGTTTCGAGATCTTTTAGGGCTCCAAAGCACCAGCTGAAAGTTTTTTGAAAATGATGGCGCAGTGAACGTGTTAAAAAGGGCATCGGAATCAAGCAATCCAGACTTTTGTTGATCCAAAATAACACATTTTAGACGTTTTCTAAAAGTGAAAACGTTAAAAGGTTTAACGTGTCGCGGACTTTTTTGTAACACTATTAAAAGCCAACATGTTATTTATTTCAAACCGTTTAGACAGCACACATAGATAATGCTGCCAGATTGACTGTTTTTTCTGGCATGAATTACAAATATTGTGATTTCTTCCTGAAAATTCATGTTTATCCTATTGTATGGAGAAATAATAACATCAGACTTTTATCATTTTCATTGAAAATTATAAAAAGGTTTTTAGTCCTTTTCACCCCCTTAGAGGTGGATTTTTTCAAATTCCTTTCTTCGTGCACCACTACACCATAAGAGAAATATATACTCTCCAAGATTCATGCTTCTAGGACTTATCGTTTACGCTGTGCGTTGATTCACCTCTTGGACTTGGACACCCCCTACATCGCCTTTGAGGGGTATTTTGTGGAAATAATTACATAAAACTTTTAACATTTGGATTGTAGATTTTTCCAAATTCCTTTCTTAGTGCACCCCTACACCATAAGAGGAATATACCCTCCAAATTTCATTCCAAATTACAGGACTTATAGTTTAGGCTGTTCGTTGATCCTCCAGTCAGTAACGGAACAGTTTTATATAGGTATTTAGATTAAGAAAAAACATTGAGTAGGTAGAACATATTTCTAGAACCGTGTGAAGTTTAATTTTAATCTTCAGTTTATTATTCGTAGTCGTATTATTCTCTAATTAAATTACGTTTACAGATACTGTAATATTTATTTTTTAATTAAATCATTAGTTGTTAATCTTATTTTACCAAAATTTTGTTGTTTGTTTAAATTTTAAATAGTTATTAGGTATAACAATTAGCATGATGTGATGCCCTTTTATAACGGAAAAACTAGATAATATTCAGCATTAATTCTTATTTTTTTATGTGTAGTGGTTACACTATTAGGATGTCCAACTCAGGTTATGTGTTAAATAAGTAAATAAATAACCCCAATTTGTAACTCATTAAATTCTAGTGCTTTGATAATGTGACGGGTCTATGTGATTCTAGTAATCCAAAAGTCTAGATCACAAGGATCATTTATATTATTAAACAGTCAACAGGCACATATGTACATAGTCCTTAGGTCCTGACCCCGCACTACGATTCCCCGTATCGTGGGTATCAGGAACCACGAGTACCGTGGTACGACAACATCCAGACCGGGAACAAATATCTGCAGAACATGCAAACACTTGTCCCGCAATTGGAATCCAACCCGCAGCTCTTGCGTTGAAGCTACACGCCCCCCACGCAACCAAGGTCGTTAAAATTGAGAGACGTCACCTTATGGAAGAGCAAATCATAGTTTTAAACTGCTATTGTAATGTTATGTTTTTTTCTTTTTAGTAGGTTACTAGCTTTCTGCTTTCTGTAAATGCAGAATTTCGCAGCATGGGATCGTGCTGGATCGTTTTCTAGTACACAAAAAACCAATAACATCATTTTTAAGAAAATATATGTAGCCGAAAACGGGCAAAGTCTTATAGCTGTAAAGAATTTGTATCTATGGAGATATGTACATTGTTCGTTATTAGATTACTTAATTGTTATCAATTCATTGGTCATGTGGTACGTTTTG
This sequence comes from Perizoma affinitatum, assembly GCA_961405105.1. Lineage (NCBI taxonomy): Eukaryota > Metazoa > Arthropoda > Insecta > Lepidoptera > Geometridae > Perizoma > Perizoma affinitatum. The sequence goes on from OY560184.1 coordinate 3,843,663, forward strand.
TTAGACATTGTTTAGCACACCTGCGTTTCAGAATAAATCAGATAATTACTGATTAAAAGATAGTGACGCATTTTTTCGACGCGTTTGCCTGCCATCATAAATTTTTCATTAACATGAAATATTTTGATATCATTTAGTACCTACCTATAGATGTAAATTAAAATACTAGCTACTGCCCACGTCTTCGCCCGCGTGATACACGATAAAAAGTTGAGGTAAGAAATACGTTATACGTTTCATCGACATACGTTGCAATATTGGTATCCACGAAAGTTGTTTTATTTTAATGAAATAAAATCACACACAGGGTGGACATAGGCTGTATAGCCTTGAAAATCCATTCTAAGTATAAGTATTTTATAGATTACCGAAACTACGAGTACATACAAACTTTACCTCTATATAGTATTAGTAAAGAAATTAACCCTTTGCCATACTGATTATGAAGATAGACTTAAAACGCTTTGTAATGAAAGGTTGTGTTGAGGACACGCGGTTTTTGGTCGTCAATGCAAACGTCTCAAAAAACCACTAGAAAAAGTACAATTTACTTTTTTCCCCCCTAAACAGGAGGAAGCCGTTGCCCCGTGTTCTCAACAGGTGCTGCATTTTACCTGAAGTTCCCAAAAAAAGCTCCTAGTATGTCGGTGATAATAGTCTCTCAGTGGAATGTATTCGGTCGCTTGTTTATGCTTCTTGAGATGACGCTCCACTTGCTTGAAGAACCACTCTGCGTGCCAAACACCAATGGGGTTGAGCTGAAAAGAAAACAAGGTATGCTTAAAATAGGTGTAGTCCATTTACTGCAAATAGTTTGTACCCCTTTTATATATGGTTTGGAACAAGGTAATTTATATTTAAATGGTTTATTAATGTGAGAGCAATGTTTAAGCTAGAACCTATCAAATTAGTTTTTCCCATCGCCATTTTGTTTGTGTAATTAAAGTATAATTGTGGGCAGGATGATGACATAATCATTGGTTGGGAACAGGTAAATTACCTTTCCATCCCTGCCAACTTCTTCCACCATGTCCCCTGTCATGACAACCCCAGTCTCCTTGGTAAAAAGCAGAGCTTCTAAGAATTGATGAGGATTCTTCTTCAAGGCTTCTTCACTAAACCGTTTCACCAGCTCGTCGAGACTGGTGTATGGGTGGTATTGGACGCGGACATACCTGGAAGATGAATAAAACTCATTTGAACTAGCAAAGCTTTTTCGGAATTGGTATTACTCTTCTAAAACATCTTGCAGTAAAATAATACGTATTTTCGGCCGAGCTGACTGTATTCACGACTAAGCACTTTAAAAGGGATACCCTTACCTTTTTATTAGGGATACCCTGTAATAATAGTTGTAATTTGAAATAAACTAATGAATTTTAAAAAAATCCTCCGTTATGAGAATTTACCTGCTGTACGATTATTCGAAGATATAGAACCTAGAACTTTTAACCAAAAGCCCCTTTCCGAAAAATTTATCAGTTTTAAGCTTCGCCCAAATTGGCGCAGTGGTGATCAACTTTAGAAGGCTATGAAAGTTCGCGTCAAGACACACAAATGTTTTTCCATACAAATACTACTGATCGCAATCTTTTGGAAAGTTAAGGTAGTAAAGAACTCTTACTTTTTAGCAGGAATCACTTTAATGACAACTGAAGTGAGAAAGCCAAGGGTGCCGTACGACCACGGCACTGCGTAATACAGATCTGGGTTTTCATCCTGAGAAACAGACAAAAACAAATGGTGAGTGCAGCAAGCTAGGATTCAAAGCCAGTTGTTGAGGAGAACGGCAATCATGACCAAATGGCGAGTAAAGCGAGTCGCTAAAACATACTACGAAGAGGAACGGAAAAATAATTAAACTGTCAATCAACAAAATGAACTTAATGGTGATTCAGTTTATGTTGTGTTGGTTTAGGGGTCAGAGAGCGAAGCTCGCTTCGAAAACCGACCTTACTGCAAGTAACAACGGATCCGTCAGCTAGCACCAGCTCGTACTGCAGGCAGATGTGCTGGAACAGGCCGTGCTCGTGCGAGGAGGTTTCTACGCCGGTGCCCATCACCAGCCCACCGACTGTGAGCTGGTCTAACTCGGGGACCACGGCGAGGGCCAGGCCAAGCGGCTCTAATGTACGGGATAGCTGACCCATCGTCACCAACGGCTCGCAGCGTACCGTCTGAAACATTACCAATTTTCTAAATGTGCATGTTAAGTTGCTACCCAGATTTTTTTACTGTACCAAAAGGGTGCAGCAGCAAAATGAAATTTGCAAAGAAAACACAAAGTTGTTGGAAGTAACAAGTAAAATTTATAATATCAAGGGTCACATAATTGTCCTGAACTTGACACTAAGGATTCCCGTTCCGTGTGTATATGGAACTAGCTGCTACCTGCGGCTTAACACGCGTGAAGTCTTTTTTTTTAAAACCCTTAATCCCATTTTCCAAATTTGAGCTTCCTAGACTTAGTAGTTTTGGCTGGGCGTTAATAGATCAGTTAGGCAGTCAGGACAGACGATTTTAAAGGTTTACATCAAGAGTACCATGGTAGGACAACACCAGACCCATAAATCGATTCCGGCAGTGCGAAACTACACTTCTCGTGTCTCAGCCTCGCGCCTAGTCGCCAATTGTGTGTTTGAATAGTGACTACCACAAGATGAGTTCTTTGTTGCACTAGTCATATCCAACCCCAAGTGTGCCATACAAACGGGTCCTAAGTCACATACATCCGCCAACTTCCTGCAACTTTTAGGATATCATCAGGGCATCAGGTGGGGGCACCTACACGGCGTCGTCCTTTTTGTGGTCATTTGATAACCTTTAATCCCCAGTGGGTGTCGGTTATGGCCTGCCCATTGTCTTTTCAACATAGTCTATGTCGGTGACTTTCGTTCTTCTGAGTACCTATTACTCCGGTTAGTTACTAACTCGCCCCACTATTGTTGAGAATAATAGATGGACATTCGAGTGGAGCAGAAAAAAAGGTAGTGAGACTCTGAGCATAGCACACTCCATAGGCAGAGTAGATACCTATGTGGATTTTTCCAAGTAAGTTTTTACGAATAAAGTGTTTGTGACGTTAAATGATACAAGCAATACTTTGACCCCCCCCCCCCTATTTTAGCAAACATTTATGCAGTGGTAGCAGAATCAAGTTTTTAGAATTACAGATTTATCTGCAGACGGAAACGTTATGTTAAATCATGACGTAGGTACCACCGTACCAGCTAGTCCAGAATCACTAGCTGAGATAACCCTGATAAGTCCTTAATATATCTCGGAAAAAGTTGAAATAATCGGTTCCTTCGTAAGAACTCCTTCGTATTTACATATACAAAGTTCACCCTCTTAATTTAACATTTCTCCGTTGTAACTATTTAGATAGTGCCATAATTTGTGTCCACCGTCTTTGATTTCAAAGTAGACGATATTATTGATATATTCCCCCTACTACTTACCTCTGGTAAGTTACTGTGCAGTGGAAAACCACGAGAAATAACGTGAAGTAGGAAGGTATATGCATGGGCATGGCAAAAAACTACAAATACAAAATACAAATGGCATGTAATATTAACATCCTCAAAACTTCGTTAAGCGGTTTAGGGGAAATAATGAAAGCGGAAGGTCAGAATTCAATGCAAACTTCATAATTATATCGCGGCTTACACACCGTTCCGGCCCGATCATTTGATCTACAGGTAAAAAGCTACCATGCTGCTCATTTCCTTTCGACTATATAAAACAGCATAGATCAACGGCATAATCTGTCACATGCGGCCGGTAAGAATACTATTCTTACCGGACCGAACCGTGACAAAAAGGGCGTCTCATGGTGATCTTATTCAGATCTCTTGACTTGAATGTGGACATACCATATTCTTAGTATCAACTTCTAGAATGTCTACGAGGTTCACCCTAATGTTGGTAAAGCTCTTCTTGTAGATGCCATGCCGGAATGACATGGACTGCCACGTTGGCCGGGCCGTGCAAAGTTTCGTGGACCGGTCGCCTGATAGCCATTCTTTTATCTGGAAGAAACAAAGTAGGTTCAACATAGTAGGGGATTGTATAACATAATCAGTAGGTGGGTGGTTTATATAAATAAAATTACAATAACTTTTTGCTCTGATTATTCACTTAAAATAAACAATCACAAGCTAACTTTTACAAAATTTTAAAACCCCTACATGTATTTCTATCAGCGATCGCATCGCCCCCTAGTGATTTTCGGCAATAAAACTGATCGGTTTATTTATTTATAGAGGAGCAGCTTTCGCTGATATGTCTATTTCATACAATGTTGGATCAAAAGTCTTTTCCCACTCGTTTTAAGTTTGGTTCACTTTTTTTAGTACTGAATAGTTCTTTCGTAGCCAGTTGTCGATCTTGTTCTTACGTTAACAGAAGTAGCGGAATCAACATCCTCTGCTATTGTTTGATCCTGCGTATGACATAGACAAGGGAGTTAGCTTTTTTAGTAATGTGTTCTTCCCACTTTAGGTTAGACGTTATATTGACACCAACATTTCATCTCTCTACGAAATAGTCAACAAAATTGAGCATTTATAATATATATTAGTATAAACTATTTTCATTTATGTACGAAGTTAATTTCTATTTTAAGTACCTAGCTAGTTATTTATTTATCTTATTTTGGTAATCTCCTTCAAACGCACTACCGCCCCATCATTCTTCTTTCCAGCTAACATCATCACACAAATGTTAGCTGGAAGAAAATGCTAATTAGCATTAAATTCGCCTATGTTCTTGTTTTATCTTGTGTCAAGCATTTTCTATATATCTATCTATGCTCCAGTAGTTTAGATTCATACATGCTTCTCTGTTTCCTTGACAACTTTTTTCTGTTTTTTTTCCTCGGAATTTCTTGTAGTCAACGTCTGTACCAGATGATCTGTACTTGTCCTATCGTAGTTTCTTTTCTGCAATTAGTTTAAGAATTCACTTGTTAATCCAAGGTTTATTTATAGTTCTATCTCTAACTACTTTTTCCGGGGCATACTTATCAGTGGTGATGTTAATTAGTTTCAGGGTTTCTGTCCACAATTGCTCTATGTCACGCACATTCCTTAATACAGACCAAGATCATATTGTTCGCTCTACGTTTGCATTCCCGTATCTGATCAATTATTGCATTAGTTTCGGGGTGGTCACAAATGGCGGGTTTACATTCTTGGACTGGGACAGTAGCTTTTTCACATCGCGTCTTCTAGTTCCTCGCGTAAGCCGTCATAGGCTTTTATGAGTTTAGGCTCCTGGAACAGGGCCTTCCGGTACGCGGACAAGCAGCGTGCGCTTGTCCTTGACCCATGACGCATGCCTCACTACTCGTCAAGTTGCTGCATTTTATGCAAACAATACGGTTGCAAGCATCACATGTCACTGTGTTGTCGTCGTTGTTGTCGCCCTCGCATTGACAAGTTCGACACTGGTACGGATAGTCGTTACAATTTTTACACTGAATTTGCACTTTACTGAAGGGACTCTTTAGTTGTCTAATGTTTGTACACAAATATCGTATTTTGCAGGCGTTTATTGTTTATTTTTAAAGAGTTACGTCAATACGACGCATTTCCAACACTGTTTAATTTTCTGAGTAAACAAAAAAATCTAGGACCATACTTGAAGACACAAATCGGTTGCAACCGTATTACAATCCGATAAGCTGCTTTGAAGATATAATGGTAGGTATCAGACAAACAAGCAAACAACCACTTATGGCAAACACAAAAAAGGGCTTCTAAAGGCGTCGCTAAAAAAATCATTATTTTATAAAATCATTGTGGACATAAATGTGGACCTTTGCGGACCACAGACATAAGCACAACATCTATGAAAGCTACCTACTGACAGAAACATACACTCCAGGACATGCAATATTTAGATAGGAATCTTCTTTGTTGCATTTTTCATTATTGAAGGTCGAGCACGTCTTGAAAAGCTTTTGTGAGATATTGACGAGCTGTTCCCATGCTGCTCTATCGTCGTAACATATACTGAGTGCTTACGGTTACAATCCTATGATACATTACCTAAGGATATGCAATAACTTAGTCATGTCTAAGGCACGTTTCCACTTACGTCTCTCTGTCAGCTCCAAGTTGATGCCTAACGATGCGCAATGCCTAGTTTCTATAGAACTGTCACAAAGACATGCAATTTAGTACAAACGGGCATTAATTAGCTAGTAACATATTTATATGAAAACAAATTCTCTAAGAGTCGCCTAAGCCTCTGATTAAGTTCGGACGGGCTGTTTTTTCATTATTTACATTTTGGTAAATAGGTAAATACAATTAAACGTAATAATATCTAGAAGGTAGAGATAACATTCATGTGTTTTTTGTCTGTTTCATTAGAGCTCAAGATTTGGATAGAGTTTAATAACTCGAAAAACTCCTCTCTGATGACAGCCAAATAATGTTTAAGTAATCTTAGATGTAAGTATATTTTAGTGGTTTATAAAGTATTAAGTGTAGTATTAAGTTGTAGTGTACATAAGTACAAAATTAATTACCTCATGTAGTTTTAATTGTTTTAATTTGACACGCCACACCATCTTTTTGCGCGCTCAGAATGACTGGTAGATAATGCTGCTTTAGGGATGTCCTCCTATGTTCCGATACCTATTATTATATCGGTGCTGACACCTATATTGTTTGTGCGGAAGTGTTAAATATATAAGAAGAGGTGTTGGGCCTCCTGACCTTCAGTTAAACAAGAAAAAGAGCGTTGTGGGTAAAGTTGGAGAAAGTTTTGGTACAGGTTAATGTCGCCAAGGTTTTTTATACCTGTTCCTTTCATCCACTATGCTGAAACTAGGACAGAAAGATGAAGTGACAGATGAATGAAATTTCAGATCAATGAAATTCATATCAGTTAGAGGGTAGGTAGGTATAGTGACTTTGACTACCGATCCGTCTTTGGAACCTATATAAAACGTCGAAGACATTAAACTTGGCCACACTGGGTGTCCGTATGAATCCTTTTACCATCGGTCACAAGGCCTCTAATGAGACAAAGAAAGAACCATTGATTATAACGAATAAACGAATAATAAGGCGTACCTGTCTTTGAACTTCCTTCACTTTTGTATCATGCATCTTGGGCGCGCTGTTGAGTTTGAAGACCACATAATTCCTGATGGTAGAGTACACCTTCCACAGCAAGGATAATGGCATGAGGAAGATTACTACTACCCAGCAGCGGTACTCCACTAGAATGTATTCTGTGAGGTTCTCCGGTTCATATGTCATGGTGCTCTGGTAACAAGTAAACCAATCAAATTTAATTCTCGACTGCGACAGTGTATTTAGTTCATAGCACCCAAACGATTCGATGGATAACGTTTTTTTTTCTAGCTACCTACCTACCAACATTATGGAAGCCACCCACACACGCTACGAAAAATAGCTAGTTACAATAAGACGGTATCATACCTACTCATACTCATTTATTAATATCTGGAGCGTAGCTACATTATCGTTCGAACTACACCGATGAATCTTCACAGTTTCTGACCGATTTCAAAAGAAGGAGGAATTCTCAATTCGGCTGGTTTTTGTTTATCGTGTGTGTTTGTTAGTTGATATCTTCGCCAATTATTAACCGATTTTATTGTTGTATAGAGAACGATCAAGAGGTGGTCCCAAAAAAGTTTTATTTCTGAGGGATTTGCTATTTTTCCCGTAAAAATTAAAAAAAATCATCATCTTATGGAATAACGACTAGCCGAAACATTTTATGTGGGCGATTTACTTATATTATTTCAAAAGAGTGTCTTCCCGAGCGAACACGTTATCTACGTAAGCACGTGAAGATCTGATGATAGAGTACCTGCAGGATAAAAACTTGGGACTGCAAACTTATTGCGAATATCGCGAAATAATTAACTTCAAAAAAGGGCGAAGGTTCTCAATTGGTATGTATGATTCTTTTGTGTGTATGTTACACGATATCTTCGCCAATTGTGAACTGATTTTAATGATTATTTTGGTAATGGGTAAGGGTAAAAAAAGGGTTATTCGAAGTAGGTTTTTGACATTTAATGTCTTTTAAATTATGTAATAACACAGTACGGCAGCTATATTACAACAATGTATCTTAATCCAAGACATATTTCAATAACTTCATCGTGTCAGAAGACCATACAGGAGCCCACACAAGGCAGCTATAAATAATAAATATTTTTAGATTTTCCTTAGGTAAGGTACTGAGTGATACGGAAATATACAATTATGTGTAACATCATGATAGAAGGTAAACTTACTTATAAGTAAGTACTTATATAATTATGTATAAGTATCTTAACTTGTTTTTATATTTACTTTTACGCAGTCTTGATGTGACATGTTCTACTTGACGTGATCAGAACAATTAATTCGGAAAAATAAGAAAAAAATACGTTACCTGCTGCGTGTATGTATAAATGTATATACCTATATAGTTAACTTATAATAAAGTATAAAATGTAAAGCTATCCTACTACTATTATAAAAGTTTGTGAGGATGGATGTTTGTTACTATTTCACGTAAAAACTACTGAACGGATTTTGATGAAACTTTACAGTAATATAGCTTATACATCAGAATAACACATAGACTACTTTTTATCCGGATACCAAACGGACGAAGCCGTGGGCAGAAGCTAAATGTAATAAGTATACATTATAGTTGCCGTATGAACGGCCTTTAAGATTTATCGGTGCAATTGAAACAGTACAGTCTTATCGTAGTAATTTTTGTAGCGTGTGTGGGCTCCATCTAGGGTTACCAGATGGTCGGGATTCGTCGGGATAATCCCGACTTTTCATATCATGTCCCGACTTCCGACAAAATACAAAATATCCCGACTTTTTAACAGGTAGTCACAAAAAATAACTGGTATTCTTCAAAATTTCTTCGTGATGAAAGATAGCAATGATAAATAATGAGATCTCAAAAGCTAAATAGGTGTCAGTTTTTCACAATGTAACTTATGATTTAAGTAACAATAGTCTCGACATATCTACCCACAAATTACAAGAAAATTTCTAGACATGCTACCTACAAGGTTTATGAATTCCATTCTTCAGTTCCAAAAAAATAATTATCTCAGTAATTTTTACCAAAAACTCGTACCTACTTAACTCTTTACTGTGACACGCAAACATACACGATACTACAATATAAAAATAATAATGCTGGACATTTTCACATAGCATCATGCCTCAAACTAAGCAGAGCTTAGTTTATTATGTGAACTACATGACTGATACTTACTACTTATATAGTTTTTGTGTAAATACATACATATTAAACATAGAAAAAACCCCGGGACCCGAGAAAAATATTTGCAGATCTTACAAACATTTGTCCCGCGTCGGGAATCGAAACCGCAACCTTCTGTTTCTCAGGCGGGCCTTCGCTTACTGCATCACAGAGGTCGCCAAATACCTAGGTAGGTAGTTACTAGCACCTACCATTGAGCTAAAACACCTTTACATACACTATTGATTGTATATTTTACAAAGTATCTACCTAGGTATTTATATAACTATTGGTAACTAGGCAAAATACCGATTTCAATTTATGGTTTGCTGATCACTGGGACAAACTATACAAAAATAATAATCGGCAATTGAAAGTGAACAACTTTTTTTATTGTTTAGAATAATAAATAATGCTGGACATTTTTCACACTTCAGCATCTATAGTCCCAAACTAAGCAGAGCTTGCGTTATGGGAACTAAATGGCTGTTAAACTACTTATTATATTAACTACTTATATATTTTTTGTAAACACATAAATATAATAAATAGAAAACACTCAGACCCGAGACAAATATTTGCAGGTCAGACAAACATATATCGGCGGGAATCGAACCCGCAACCTTCTGCGTCTCAGGCGGGCCTTAGTTTTAGGAAAAACTAGTCAACCGATTTGATCTTTAAATTTATTTAAGAAACCACCTGTAATCATCCTCTACCATCGAATATACTGTAAGATATACCTGTTCGATGTCCCCTCAATCAGAAAATCATAATTAGGAAAAGCAAAATGTAACTAGGTTGGTACTTAGGTTGTATGATTTATCCCATTTAGTAATGTAAGTGGGATAAATCATCCCACTTACATTACGAGAAGATAATCGATACCTTCCTACTTAAAACAAATCATCTGGTGCATAAAAATATTTGGTCAGCGTGCAACACGGCTTGCTAACATTCGGTTATTACAGAATGTTTGTAAACCTACTATTTTGAAATGAACACCATTTTCATGGGACCATCCCAAGAACATCAACACAGCAAATAAAAAATCATTCGTATCCGAACACCATTGCTAGATAATCAGCCGAACGCCGTACCTCCAAAAAATACATAGGTACTAGCCCAAAGAATTGAGAACCCGGGTTTTTAAATGATAAGTATTTTTAAATTATTTAAGAAAGTCACCAAACAATACGCACCTCTTAAAACTTAAAGGACTCGTAGTTGGTAAACGTCTGTATCACTTCATTGCTACCGTTAAACTACTTCAAGGGCAACTGGCAAGCCAAGCATCCATCAAACCCACCAGCATCTAGTGCGGCTTCGAAAATCCACCTTATCACTTACATCTTACAGTATATTGTGTGGAACAATAGTTTAATTGGGGGAGTCAATTGAATTCAAACTATAGCATAAAGTTGAATATTGAAGATCGGTCACTATCAGGCCAGATTTATTTATTATATTAAATTTGGCCCCCTCTTGACGATCGGCCATGATCGCCACAATCATAATCGCCTATGATTGCCACGATCATTGTGCGAGTGCCCACATGATAGCCACCAGGCCACGCCATAATCCCGCGCGTCAGCCGTCCGCGATGTAGGTGCAGTGTACCTACTGCGTGCGGCTGATACTACGTATTTGTTTTCCGTATAGAAATAATTACTTAAATAAAGTACTAATTGGAAATGGGTGAAAAAATATCTATTCAACTTTTTAAGCTAAAGTTGATCTATTCCATGTGTAGAATCACTACATTTCCGCTTAGTCTTAGTCCGGGACATGATACATATTTAAGTAATGATTATAGACGGAAAACAAATAAATAGTAATCATCAGCCGCACGCAGTAGAATGCACGTACATAATCACGCCATAATCCCGCGTCAGATATACGAGATGGTGTGGTGGCGATCGTATGGGGGCACTCGCACAATGAACGTGGCAATCATAGGCGAATATGATTTTGGCGATCATGGCCGATCGTCAGGAAGAGGCATTAGATAAGCGTTACATTGTACCTATCTACCTAGTATCGTTATCAAGATCGATTACTGGCTTTATCCTAGGACATACGCGTGGGTACAGCTGTTGGTTGGCATGTTCAGTCACTCCTATGATGTGTGTGTGTGGGTATGTATGTATATAGGTACCTAGTTTACTATAGCCTATTTCATACTACCTATATTAAAGTAAAGTAAACATCATCAAGAAGAAAAATAAAAGATCGTCGAAGTGCTCTGCTGGTTTCCCCGGATATGTCCAAGTACCTATAGAGCGTTCTGGCGGGGTTTCATCTGTTGTCCGGGTTTTAAGCTGCTGACACATCTACCGAAAATACGCAGCTGACATTACGTCTAACGCGTTAAAATATTAGTTTTTTTTTATAAAATATAAAAAAATATTCGTAGTTTACTTTAACTGGTCTGTGATAGATAATACCTATGTTTTGTCGTCGATACATAACGTCATTAACGTGGAATGAAAAATGCATCTTTTCGGCGACGACGTGAGTGCGGAAGTTGCATCGCTACACTCACTTATACTTATCATTTTCAAGTCAAGATTTTATTTTGTTAAGAAAGTAGCTTTTTATTTTATTAAAAGAAATTATAATTGTAGTTAAGACAAAACTTATTACCTACCTGCAATTCTTATAACTTTAACAATATTTTTTTTCGATAAAATATATTTTTTGATTTATTAGTTTAGAGAAATAAAAATGATAGACTGTTTGTCATCATAATTATTATGATAGAAAATTGATTTATAACAATTAAATATTTGTTTAAGGTTCCGTACCTCAAAAGCTAAGAACGGAATCCTTATAGGATCACTGCGTGGTCCGTCCGTCCGTTCGTCTATCTGTCTGCCAAGACCGTTTTCCTCAGGAACGCGTGGAGATATCAAGTTGAAATTAATATAAAATACGTAGGTCTACGGTCGCATGTAGCTAAAATACGGCCATCTATACGATATAATATTTTGATACTCAATTCCTTTAGGTTACTTCACGTTGACCTAGAATCATGAAATTTGGAAGAATCTAGGTCTCACAACACAAATAAAGGCGTTCGTTTGTAGTATATCACATAGAAGAAATATTTTTTGCGTCTACAAACTTACTTATATTATTTATACAGTTGGAGAATTGGCCGTGACGTAAATATCGATGTATGGGAGAATATTTCTTCAACTACTAAGTTAAGTTTGTCTTTCAATCCGACTTATCTTTTCGTTAGAGCAACGTTTTGTGCTTTACAAGCTTGTATGGAAGCTTGGTGCAAGTGCGAGACCAACTCGCACTTGTCCAGTTTTTTTAAATTTACTGAGTAACTTTAAATAAACACTGTTGATTTTTCTGAGCTTAAAGCTCCGGGGTTTTGTCACTTTTTGTCCTAGTTGGCAGATTTTAGAGATGGCAACCCTACCTATCAGTCATGTAGTTCCCATAACACATCTCTGCTTACTTTGGGGCTAGATGATGCTGTGTGAAAATGACCATCATTAGTAATAATTATAAACCTATGTTGAAACTCAAGGTGCGACAGAGTGTAAAAACAACGCCTTACAAGTTAATTATTGCAAAATTTTAAAACCAACGTTTATTTTCAACCTCTGTTGCAATGCCCTCTAGTGAAAATAAAACGAAAAAAAAACCGTATCTCAATTGGATAAGCCGTTTGGAAGTAACACACAAACGGACAACCTCTTAGAGCAAACGCATAACCGGGTCCTTAAGTCGCAGGTAAATAGGATAACTTCGAAGAACTTACCTTCACAAAACTTTTAGTTCTGGCGCTAGACTTGCTGCATATATCTATGTACTAAAGTAGTAGGCACTTATTTAATATATACCTTTATATGTATTAGGCAGGTAGTACTAGGTACTACAACCATAAATTACATTGGCCTTCATATCTCAACGAACAGGCTGTTATGAGAACAAACCTCGTCCGCACTATACCCTAGTGCAATACCTATATGTCTCGCGATATGTATCTGAATTTTCAATTGAATGCTGTCCATTCATCTGGTTCAATTTTGCAATTTGACCCGATACCTTGTGCCGAAACCATGTTGTAATACAAATGTGCCCTAGTGCGTACGAGCCTTAAACCTTCAGGTATTGTCTCCATGATTATGACTTCTGTGGCTATATGTCACAAAATCTGTCAATATCTGATAAATGTCAAAAAAAGGACATGACGCAAGGACTTCAAATCCAAGTCGATCAATACATTCGCGTGAATGTATGTATTGATCGACCCCGCCACCCGTGGGGATTGACCGTGCCTTTACACGATGAATCACTGAGATGTTTAGTTCAGGTAAAATTGGCTTTCCGTTGAAGACAGGCGTTGTAGAGCGTTGTAAATCGCAAAGCGGGTTTTGAAATTGTGCCTGACCTTAATTGCAATTAGACTTGATTTAATGTTAATTGATATATGGTTAAGTCCGTGGTGTCTAGCTGTAAATGCCTAAACGAGAGTTTGTAATTTAAAACAAGTGTATTATCTGAGTTAAACCCAGTTAACACCTAGTTAAATCTAAAAAAATCTTTGATATTCATTGGCATTTTATAAGGTAATAAAGACAAAAGAATAGCATAGGTACCTATCTGGCTGGATTCAAATCGTAAAAGCTAGTGTCTCACCATTGTCTACGGCCGCTTGGAATGTTTTAACATTCAAATGTCGGGAACGATGACCCACAAAAACGTGTGCTTTTTTACTTTTTTACTTTTATATGCCCATAAGCAAACATCCGCCATGTAGCGGTCAATTTTAATTCAATGATGTTGCGTTTCAAATTTGTATTGATTAGTTTTGAAGTAGGTAGGTATAATATAAAGCTTCCAATGTAGTTATGTAGGTACCTATAGTGCGTCGTACCACAGATATTATAATACTAGGTAGTACTATCTGAAATACTTACTTAGGTAGGTGGTATATTGTTTAAGCAGGCACCTACCTATTCGATTATTCGACAGTTATTGTTAACAGTCAGGCTTCTGTATTTGTAGGTATCGTAATACACCATCTATCAACTTCTAATAGTAGTCTATCAAAATACTTAGGTAGGTAGGTTCAAGGGACCCTTGAATAAGTTTAGGTGGGTAAGGAAAAAACAAATATCTAATACAAGTTAGGATATTTTTTCAAACAAACTTCATGACCAAAACAGATGAATACCTAAAGCCTAAATTGTTAATTACTATTTTCACAACACAGCTTGACACAACCACCCGGCAAATAAATAAAAAACGTCACAGCTTAGAATAAAACTTCTTAGGCACATGTGACACTGGTATGATATTATCTTGCTTGACCACGACCTTTCTAGGAGCAGTTATCACTAACAGTTCTTCAGGAGACAGTCTTGACTGAACCTCCCCAAGTTTACAACCTTCAGGCAAGCGGTGCTTCCTTACAAAATGCCTTGAAATATATCCATAGTCGTCCTTCTTCTCATTATGTTTCACTTCAATAATCAAGTCCATCTGATGATGATAGAATGACTTCTATCTCGTCAAAGTCAAAGTCCTGAGTCCTTACCTTCAGGTAAATTTCGTACTTATCTTGTTTTTCTAGGACTGAGTAATCCTTGATACACTGGAAGTTTTCCAGGCAGTCGATTGATTTTAGGACAAATTCGTCGCCGAAAAAAGACGGTCTGTAACTCTAGCATGATTTCCAAGGTTCTTTGTTTTTAAAACCATCAAGTAAATTCAAGGAAGTGTAGGTATTGATTATCGCTTGTCATATAGTTTGGCAGTGTTAGTTAAAGTCTAGATGGCGCTTAGGTAGTGGACGATCGGCCATGATTGCCATGATTGCCACGATCATTGTGCTAGTACTCACACGATCGCCACTACACGCCACGCCATATCCCTGGGATACGCGTAGGATATAATCCCACGCGTCAGTCGTTCGAGATGGACATGAAGTCATTTATTTGTCGTCTATAATTATTATTAAATATGCATTATGTCCCGAAACGAAGGTACTAAGCGGAAAGGGGGTGATTCTACCCATGGAATATATCAACTTTAGCTTAAAAAACATGATTTTTTTATTATTATTTTTTTAACTTTTTGCAATGCGTGTGAAACAACTGTATTTTAGACCTAAAACCTTGACCTAAGATAGCAGATTTTTAGCAATCTTTTTCCCTGGGAAAAATCATAACCCCAAACTCGTTGAGCAAAAGTACCTATTATGTGTAGAACAACTAATAATAAAAATAATAGCGGGCAACACCGCGCTCATGTCCTCTTCGCACCGCGACCGGCGATCAAGTCAACGGGAAAGATCGGCGAACGTGAGGATACCTCGACGTAACAACGCACGAACTCCTTTGATGTTCGACAACAAGGCGATCGCGTACCAATCATGAACGATAATTGCCAAGCATAGACGAATATGGTCTCTTGACGTTAGCCCAACGTGATTAGTTAACGCGTTCTCCGACCGTGAAGAGACCTTAATAATGATCGCAATTAACCGCAATGTAACTCGTTTTACTACGACACGCACGATACCGAAACGGAATAGAAACTTCAGTTAAATACATAGGTAACTACTTTATGGTATGTTGGTATCTTTGGTTTCCTAGACCGAAATGAAATAATTTATTGAGTATTTCTGAAGCTCTTATGCTTCTTCATCCTAGTAGTCTGTGGTTTCTTTGAATAGATTAGATTCTAACCTCAGTGTAGTTTTACAAGGTTAACTGTGTTGCTGTGTTGAAAAAAGTTATGGATTTTAGGTAAATATGCTTCGTAGTTTAGTAGGTAAATATTTTGTTCTGTATATCCTAGTTTTAGTTTGTTTATTTGTTTTAATTAATCATAGAACATAGGGGTTTATGTGACAACTTCACAAGTAATTTATTTTAAATATCGTGTCGTTAACAACACACTTTACTTATGGCATAGGTGTAGTTAAAATAGGTACCTACCTATCAAATTACTTAGATAACATACCTACCTATTACGACATTACAAAACATGACTAGAAACTAGGACCATAAAATGCACAGTAATTTTCCCACATGCTATTTTAAGTGAAGTTTATAAGTTTAAGTTCATAGTATTATGAGGTTATAAGTATTTAGTTAAAACTTGGTACTAATTACCTACTAAAAGTGATTATGAATAAAATAATCTACCTATTATTTTCAGACTGTAGATAATTGTGGAAGATTCGTGCATAATACAATGTCTAAAACAAAAATAGCAGTTGTAACAGGAGCAAACAAGGGCCTAGGATATGCTATAGTCAAAATACTATGCAAAGAATACGATGGGAGAGTATATTTGACATCCAGAGACGAAACAAGAGGGTTAAAAGCCTGTGAACAACTTAGAACTTTAGGATTAAGACCTGAATACCAGCAGTTGGATATAACTGACTCCAAAAGCGTATTAGAGTTTGTGAAAAGTGTTAGAGCTAAAAACGAAGAAGTCGATGTACTAGTCAATAACGCAGGAATACTCTTCTTAAAAGATGCAAAAGAACCAAAAATACACCAAGCAGACATGACGATTTTGGTTAATTTCTTTTCGTTAGTGATTTTCACTGAAAATGTATTACCATTGATGAGTGAAGGTGGAAAAATCGTTAACATATCCAGTTCCTCAGGCCATCTGTCAAGAATTCCTTCAGAGACTTTGCGAAAGAAGTTTATATCAGAGGAATTTACGTTTTCCGAGTTGAAGCAATTGATGATGAGTTATGTCGAGTCGGTGAGGCAGGATGAGGAAATAAGTGACGTGTGGGGAGATTCACCCTACGTGGTTTCGAAGGTTGCAGTAAATGCTTACACTTTCATGTTGAACAAAAGATTGTCGTCAAAAGGTAAGAAAGCTAAGATTTAAGAAGGCCATAGGCACAGATATTATAATACTAGTACCATAGTTATTTTACGTGAGATTCTGAATGCAAAGAAAATTTATAGCATCTTAATAAATCAAAATACAGGTAGATGACCAAGATGATCTCTCGTTAGTGTTATTTACACGCAAGCTGGTATATGAATAAAAAGCGAAAGCACTTACCAAGTAAAGTAGATCTGTTATAGCTTATGGACCTTGGCTACTACTTACATTATAGTGTTTTGATCTTCTTAAATACGATTTTTTGTTAAAATATCCGTTATGAGAAGCAAAAAAAAATAGTTTCTGAATATCACAGGATACTTATCTGTACCTAGTAAGTATAGTATTATAATATCTGTGCCTGTACGTTCCTATTTTCATCACTTATAAAAAACTTCACCACACTGATACTTTTACATCATCATCATTCTGATCACCATAGGGATCCAATTAACATAAAAATACTAGCGTATAGGTTACCTACGAGTTTCTAAGAGTACCATCATACAACAATCTTAAAAAATTGTTTCGTAATAAAGTTTTTGAAGATTTCTGTGATAAACTTCGTAACAAAAGTGGACTCCAATGATGAATCACAGTAGGTAAAGTTTTTTTCAGGACCACCTCCCTTGAAAATAACTTATGCCTGCCCCTAGCAAAGGGGCAAGTGATACAAAGTGATAAAGAAAGAACCAATGACACGACAAATAAAGGCCCTAAGATCTTTCAATCTTTCAGGTATCATGGTCAACTGCGTGCACCCAGGATACGTAATATCCGATATGACTCAGGGCTCCGGTACTATTTCTCCCGAAGACGCCGCGGTTCTCCCATCGAAGTTGGCGCTTCGCCCTTCCACTGGGGGGCAGTTTGTGTGGCACGACGGCACCAGTGTGCCGTGGGACGGACCCGATCCGAGGGTGTTTATTGATGGGAAAAAATCCTAACATACTCATACCGCTATCAAAACTGCTTCAATTTCTTTAGTAGTAGGCCGCACTGCAGAAACGGCTAGACAGCAAGGCGCCTAGGTTCTTTGCTACGATACAGTGGATTGGCTAAGCAGCTTGTATAGACAAGTCACTTGGTGAGTTGCTAGGAGCCAAATTTGGCAACCGACCGAATGTCGGTCACTTAGATAAACGAGTCACAAAGCTCCAAACACGTTCATATACAACCGTAGGTTATATCAATGCGCCACGAGATGGAGGACGCGAAGACATCCTCATATTTGCGTTTCTGATCGCCACATCCACGGCTGCAGGAAACTTTTCAGTGATAGATGGAGGTGATCATTAAAAGAATGAGTAATAGTTTCTTGATTTTAATAACTTTCTCTCGGTGGCTCAATAAGGTACAAAATGGAACAGCAATTAATTGGCATCTCATTATAATATAGAAAATATAGTTTCGTCATAATAGAGATATAATTCTAATAAATATATAATCAAGTTTATATAAATACCTAACTCTTATATATGTGCGAACGAAAAAAAAGAAAAATATGATTAGAGGAACAGCAGCTGGGAGCCAGAACCAAATGTATACAATCATAAATAAATAAACATGTAAATAAAACAATAGGTTAATTTATTTTACAAATTCCTTTTCTCTCGTTTAAAATATGCTCTTCTTAATACAAAGATTTATCGATCACATCACCAACAGATATTGAAAGGGGTATAATTGATTGCACGTTTACTTGGCGTCGATGCACTCTGCTGGGTGGTTCGCGCCTTTGGCGGGGGCGAAGCCCGGAGGCAGCGGGATTGAGTTGAAGGGTCCACCCCAGCCGCCCATGGCCGCCTTGCTGGCCTGCCACTGCTGCATCGGATGCATCTTGCTCATGCCGTTTGGAGGTTGGGATTGCTGCATGTTGAACTGGTTGAATCTGGCAAAGAGCTCTTGCTGCTGCTGCTGTGACAGAGACTGCTGGGGCTGCTGCGAAGGCTGCTGCTGAGGCTGCTGCTGAGGCGGCTGCTGAGATGGCTGCTTAGGCGGCTGGTTCTTGCTGAAGTTGACGGCCATGATAGCGGGATCCATCTGGGTCCAATCGGAGCAGGAAGCTGTGGTGCTGTTGTTGTTCAGAAAACCTGCAATAGGGGGAAGTGGGTTACGATTCACGACGCCATATGTACTAGGAGATCCGCAGAGGAAAAGTTACCGATATAGCTCTTAAGATTAGAAAGTTGAAGTGGGAGTGGGCAAGACCATATAGCTTGCGGAACCGAGCCACTAGGGAAAGAAAGTCATCCAACCCGGCACCGTCCCGTTATTTCACAAAACGAACAATTGTAATTCCATTAAATGTTTGTAGCATCACGCCGATACTAAACCATTATAATATTTGTAATCGGTATCGTATCGGCACGAACCCCATATCGTTACATCCCTCATGAAATCGTTGCGTGACCGTGCTACCATCAGCGCTTAACTGAATACAAACAAAGTGCCTTAAAATTTGGAAACCAGCGTCAGCTAAGATCTATTGCACAATGCTGATGAGGGGAAAGTGATGTGTTGGGTAGTCACCGTGCTGTGAAGTGTGGCGAAGCACGCCAAGTCCGATGGAGTTCATGTGCTGAGCGCTGAAGCCGGGCGGCGCCAAGCGGGTGCGACGGACGCGATCTATGTTGTCACTGCAATAGACAAGATACAATTAATAAGCTGCTTTTCCACTCATGTTTTAGAATCAATCGGTAGGGAGGTTCTTGAAATAAAGAGGAGTCGCGAAATCTCAGTTCGTGACAAGCTACTAGTTAGTTATTGTAGTTTTTTTTTGTGATTTACCCGCTAGAGACTTGGTTCTGTATCATTTCGGTCTCCATGAGTTCCGCGAACGCCTTTTGAGTCTCCTTGAAGGGGTCGAAATCAAGGTCGTCGTCTCCGTCGCCGGCCGCACTGCGAACGCCGTTCTGATCGCGGGCGTTGTTCAATCTGAAATCATGGTATTACAAAATCTATAGTAATTTATATTAATTCAGTAGAATCGGTCATTTTCACGTAAATCGCCTTAGGCACCGACAAGTTTAGATAGTATTTTTACTTTTGTTTTACTTAAGTGTGGACGGCCATTTTTATTTTTACTCAAGAGTCAGAAACTAACTACTTGTCTCGTTATTTTTTATTGTGCACCTTGTAACTAGTGCCATATGCCTTGTAGTACTTACAGCTAATATGCCTAGTGCCTTTTACCTCTGCTTGTGTTCCAACTCGAGCCGTTCAGCGCTGAGCATGTTCTGCGGGAATAAGTGACGCCTCTCGTCTGAAGGACCTCGGTTCAGCTGCATACGGAGTTGCTGCGCCTTATGGAAATCGGTAAAGAATTTATCCATATTTTCTGCCAGATATCGACCCTCGTTCTGTGAAAAGAATGAATAATATACGACCCCCGCTAATCTGCGATCAATACGTCTATTTTCAAGCAAATTTATCATAAATGTCCTTACGGCCTTTCCTTATAGAGGTCATTTTAGCAGTCTTGTTGTAATTTTTCATTAGCATATTATTATACAGTGTTTTAAAATGAGCACTCTTTTTAATAGTCCTCAAAATTTGGTGTAAATAAAACCTTATACTTTTCAATGGCCTTAGAGACAATCGCACATGTGTACCAACCCATAAATTATCAGAAATATTACACTGTCAAAATTAATGACAGTTTTTATAATAACCTAGCTAGATCGTTTTTTCATCACCAGAACTCCCATAAGTCCATAAGTCCGTCAGCATCATCTAGCCCTGTGTATTGAATCAGAATCTTTGAGCCATACCAGATTTTTTATGCAGACTAAACAAAAATCATGCAGATAGTACATTTTTCATGGCAAGAACAGAGTATTACATAAATGAAGAGTGTACTCACAGTTTGTTGTGCGTCAAATCCATTCGCAAGACCATTCTGCATCTGCTGGTTCAACATTTGCTGATTGTGTAGCATGAAGCCGCCGCCCAGAGAGTTGGCCATACCCGGCATGTTGGGCATATTGCCCGACATGTTTCCCATTGAACTCCCGCCCATGGAGTTCAACGAAGAGCCCATTGAAGAATCTAGCCGCATACCGAACGGTGGAAGCATGTTGTGGTTTTGATGATAATTAGCACCTGAAAAACCATTATAGCGTATTATAAAAACTAAAATATACAAATAAATTATGCAGGTCATTTTCACACAGCATCATCTAGCCCCAAAATAAACAGAGCTTGTGTTAGGGGAACTACATGACTGATATAATACTAATTATATGCATTTTTTAAAATACATACATATTATACATCGAAAACATCCAGAGCCGAGACAAATATTTGCAGATTTTAAAAACATTTGTCCCGCGGCAGGAATCGAACCCGCATCCATCTGCGTGTCTGAACTAATTTTTAATACTATGACTTGTGTGACTTTCAGATACAGAATAGGAGTGCTGGGATCTAGACAAATACAACTTTCTGTTGGCGTTAACGCCTGCGGAAAGATTGAATTGTATGGGAATGACATTAGCTGTGGAAATGTCATCTGAAAAAGCTGCCAAGTTTTACCTTGACAAATTTGCGTTAGCGTGAAAAGTAAGCATAAGGTATTTTCTAGACCCCTGACCACTACAAGGAACTTCGGGTTATGTTAACTCACCTAATAATTCACTAGCGTTATCCATACCTATACTAGATGAGGCCATATAATGCTTAGGCTCCATAACATTGTGCTGTCTTGCTAACATTTCGTTCTGTCTCATAATTCGTTCATTTTGACTGCGATCTCTCATAAGAGCATCTTTTTCAAGCTGATTATTGATTTGACTGTGTCTATCTAGGTAGCCCATATCCCTGTCTAGAAGACCATATCCGTTCATACCGGTCATACCATTCAACATGGGGTTTTTCATCTGTGGTAGCATGTGCTTATTATCTATGAGTCCGGCCAACATTTCTCTGTGCCTCTGCATTAGCATAACTTCATTATTCGCATCATTCAGTAAATTGTGTGTGTTATCATCGTCTAATAGGCTGTGATCACTGTTATCTAACAGATCATGGTTTTCTAACAAACTGTGTCTGTCTGATTCTAATTCATCCAGTTCATTTGTGAGATAGGTTTCGTTTTCAAAAACTGATGAGCTGTTTTCTGTGATGTGAATAGTTTTTTTGTCTTCACTCTTGATATCATTAGTGTTATCACTCTTGTTTTCACTTGTGTAATCACTCTTGTTATCACTCGTTTTATCACTCTTGTTATCACTATTTTTTACTGATTCACTGTTTTTGAATTCACTCTTTTTGTAGTTGCTATTTTTGAATGATTCACTGATGTTGTTTGTTTCACTGTTTTTCAAGGAGTCTTTCGTTTTGGTTTGTTGGCTTGGCTTCTGTTCTGTTTTGTGGGCATTGACACTATTATTGTTATTATTGTTCTTATTTTTGCTCTTGTCTTTCTTCTTGCTGTTTGTGCTTTCCTTCTTTGATTTAATTTCTTGTGTTTTCTTTTGAGCCTGTGTTTGATGTTGTGTTTCGATTTGAGTGGGACTGGAAGATTCTGATGTGGAAGTAATGCCGTTTTCTTGTGACTTAACTGCAACAAAAAAAAAATCAACCATTCCGTAAAAAAATTGCTTACAGATACTTACTCTCTGTTTCATAATCTCGCTAACTAAAGCAACATGCTAAAAGTTGCCAGCATCTATCCTTTATTTAGTGTTAGATAAGGACAGGGCTAGATTTAGCGACTTGCTTGATTAGCGAGTAATTATGAAACAGAGGGTTAGTTGAAATGAATTAATTCCATGTTTTACTACACATATCGGGAAGGAAAGAAGTTTCTTAACAATATATGAATAATAATTCATTTATTAATTTTATCTATTCTTATTATGAATTAAATTAGAAACTGAATGATTATAAGACTCGTTCAAATTAATATTAAATTTAAGTTTTAAGTTACAATTTTGCATGCTTTAAAAGTAGACTATGAAGGGCTCTTGACATTAAGGTAGTAGTGTTTTGTTTTCTGTTGAAAATGATATTACACAATAAGAGACAGACAAAGCAGTGTTAAGAAAATCAACTGTTGAAAAATCTTTATAATTTGAAAAGGCTTTGAATTTTTATTATAAGTAATAAAATAAACATACCCGTAGATTGTGGCTTTGGACTGGACTGTTTCCGGGCAGGGCTATCCGACGGTGGTGACGATCCGAGACTAGGCCACGCTTCCTTTCCATTACTTCCGATTTCGTTAATATTACTTCCGTTTTGCTCCTTCTTAGATCTGGATAATTATAAAATCGGATTGAGACTCGCTATTTTTAAAACTATGACACATGGAACAATTTTAATACATATTGATATATCGTGGTTTTGTATCATCTTGGGGTATGTTAAATACTATAACCCGTACTGAATTATCCTTTTGCTAAGGTTTTGATAGGTACAGTCAGCAACAAAAGTAGATCGACAGTTTCGAAAGTTACTTTAGGTTAGTTACTGGACTTCAGTTCAAAATATTAGTGAAGGCATAGGCTCTTCTGCAATCTAAAATTACCGTTTTCTTGTTAAGCCCGAAGGATAAACGCATGTAAAAACTCAAATGACAAATCTACTTCTGTCGCAGACCATGTTCGGTCGTGAGACGGAAACTTTTTCTCAAACTTTCACGATCAGTAAACAAAGTTTTATACGGGTCTTTATCGCGTTTACCTTCTTTATTAATATACCACCGTTTCGGTTGTGTGCAACAGCCTTGGTCACGAGACTGGAGTATATGGAGCTACCGTCGATAAATAACGGCAGTAGCCGCAAACTACCCTCATATAATCTAAAAAGTCTAACTTCACACAGCCCAAAAACCGGGATGATAAAAAAATGGTAAACGCTAATAAGACCCGTATAAAAGTTTATAATCATGTCAAGGAGAATTGTGAAGTATGGTAGTATATTACATATCCTAAAAATGTATGTAATTTAGTTTTTTACTCACTTAGACGAATTGACTACGTTTATATTAGACGATGTAACAACTGTTGTCGCTATAGAGTTCGATTGAGTACCTGAAAGTATCAAGAATGTCAGTTCTCAGAGTGATAGTGAAAACAGAACAGTTGCATGTACGGATGGACACTTACCATCTTTACCGTTGCTCTTATCCCCGTTCGTACTAGAATTACCTGCGAAATATAGAATTCAAATACTTAAATCTGCAATTTATTCACAATTGTGAAAAATATATTTTCAAGAGAAAATATTCTAAATTATTAACATCGTAAAATGCGAGCGAAGCTGGGAGCAAATGTCAGAGGGATTAAAAGTAAATAGTAGTTCAATGTAGGAAAATGACGACGGGGCCGGCCGAGAAGACGTTGGTGGACGATCTGAACTCACATAAAGAGAGTGGTGGTAGACCGCTAGAGCCCGGGATAGATGGAAGAATTTGGGGGAGACCCTTAGATTCATAAGTAGACACTGTGGACTGTTCTATAAGAAAGGAAGACGAGGTTCCATGGACGGGGCGTGCGCTGCGCACTTGCGAAGGCGAGCCAGCATCTGTAAGACTCGGATTCTATCAAAGCGTCTCGGTGCGAGCACGTGTTACCGCACAAGCTTCAAGACGAGGTGAACGTTGTGCCGCGTCTCACGCGTCGCAAAATGCGTACAAGTCTAAGGCAGTACCTGATCCGTTGGCTTGCTTCTCAGCCTGCTTCTCCGCCTGCTTCTCAACCTGTTCCAGCTTGTCGCGCGTTGCCGCCAGCAGCTGGTTGTGCAGCTTCCTCTCGTAGATCTGGTGCATGCCAGCGTGCATTTCCTCCTTCGTAAACGACGCCTTCGGATCACCTGCGATGTAAACCATGCTTTAGAATCAGATAAACTTCCACCAACTATTTCTGATTCTAGTTGGACGAATTGTCACTATTGCCGTACGAGTTTCGAATGGTCAATCTCATCTTTATTTAATAAAGAAGACATGTATTTTTTAATTGACGCGGGGATTTTTGAACAAACGGAGTGGTTTAACGACTAGCAGTCACAGTCATTTTAACACGTCCAATAAAGCGAATCGTTCTGTTCTTAATGCTCCATCGTCATGGTGAGCTGACAGAACATCGCTAAACCCGTGTAGATATATGCAAGTCCGTCTGGCGTCACATTGTGGACACGCATTGTACAGATATAGTTACCTAGCTCGTGAAGGTACATGCAGTCCGGCTTGGGACACGGCTGGTTCTTCATAAAATTAGCGCAATATTTCGTAGTCCCCAAAGAGCCCTTCAGCACGCGTCCATCTAGCGTCACGTTGTTGACCCCTTGGATCGCACGCAACGCGTCAGCTGACGAGACGTACGTCACGTAAGCAGACGCAGACGGTGTCTGCGAACCAGACGCCTGTGGAATGAAGTTATAATTTTAGACAGGTACATAATTATGTAATGAGTACAACGTTGTGTACTTAGAAATAGGCTGCCTTGTATCTTCTAGTCTTTATCTAAGCGGAGCTTGTGTTATGGGAACAAAATGACTGTTAAACAAGATATATACTTTTTTTTTGTTTGTTCATGGAAGATAGGATTTTAAATAAGTTTTGTTTAAGTCTGCCGTACCTGCAGCCCCGCATACGTGTTGTTTTGGTTTATAACTACTTTGTGAATTTTGCCGTATTTGCCGAAGTACTCCTGCCGTTTTAGAACCTGTAATGGAGAAAGACAATAAAAATTAAAAAGTAAGCATTAAAAAGTCTTTTATTTTTCCATTTTAAAATATCAGTTTTGATATTACTTGATTTTATATACAAAATATTTTCAATAATTCACATCATAAACTACGAACTAAAAGTTGACCATCGATATGGTCATTATAGTATGTCCACGCCCTACAGTAGTTGGTAGTTGAGCTTGTCTCTAGGTCCATAACACCCTACAGTAGTCAGAAGAGAATTAATAACCACATTTAAAAACTTTATAAAAAGGCAAGTAGGCCTTTCAATAACACATTGTATTATTTAGAATTTAAGATGAACAAAAATATTGCATATACCTATTGTTTTGACAAAGTATAATTCAAGGAAGGTACGGGCAGAAGTTAAAATTGATGTTACCTTGTGATTTTCGATGAATTTATGAATAAATGAATGAATAGAGTTGTGTGTTTGTTTTGAGCGGTAGTACTCGCCTCGGGGTCCGCGATCCGCACTGGCAGCCCCACGACGAACACGAGGTTCTTCTGCACGACGCGAACGTTGGCGAGCGCGCGCCGCGACTCCAGGGTCTTGTTCCGCCGCTTCTGCTCGCGCGCTTTCTTCTCCGTCTTTATCGCTGCCACCTACACACAAACGTACTTTAGTACATGTGTACAACTACCTTATGATAGTTTCAATTAAATAAACGCAAAGGAGACACATAAAATAAGGCCCGCTGTGTCGTGAGTATCAGGAACTACGTGTACCGTGATGCCAGAACACACACATCTTTTCTTTACTGAGCGTCTATAGATCGATAACGCTGGATTATTTTTCACACAGCATCATCTAGCCTCTAACTAAGCAGAGCTTGTTTTATGGGAATTACATGACTGATATACTACTTATATGCATTTGTTTAGTACATACATATTATACATAGAAAACACCCAGGCCCGAGACAAATATTTGCAGATCATACAAACATGTCTCAGGCGGGCCTTCGCCCACTGCGCCACAGAGGTCTTTATTGTACATCACAAGCTAATCGCGGTCAGTACAATGAGAGGTCTTATCGCTAACAGCGATCTCCACGCATTTGGATTGGAACGATGCGGTGGTCCTACTAATATTAAAGATGCGAAAGTTTGTATGTTTATGGCTAATAATCTCCGTAACGGCTGGACGGCTTTGCATGAAATTTGGAACAGGTAGTTCGTGACCTAGAATAACCCATAGGCTACTTTTCTCCAGGTACCGTTTTTTAGTAAACATTTTATTCATATATAAAACTATGATAGTTTAAAAAGTGACTTCAAGGATGCTTCTTAGATAGGTTTTATCGCCATAAGTAAATAGTAATAATTATTTTGCAAAAGAGAGTTGTCAGAGGCATTTACAGACTTGGACCAAGAGATAGCCTGAGATATTTTTTTAAGAAAATTAATATTTTGACCATGACGTCGCTATACATCTATTTACATATAATAGACATTAGAAAACATATAAAATAATTACAATAGGAACAGTGATAATCACGGCTATGAAACAGTAAACATTTTGAACAGGCAAGCTTGTGTTGCCGAATACGAGATTGGCCAAAAATAACAATTCATTTTTAATTAACTTATTTTTAATTAGCGCGTTAGATTTTATAATGTTTTGCCAATAAGTATAACGAGTTTAAATGAGAAAGTTTTCAAGAAAACTATTAAAAAGCAACTGACAGACAAAGCATATTATGACATCAATGAATTTCTTTCTGAATACAAATATTGGGAAAATATTTATATATGAAATTAGCTACTATGTGTAATTATTTATTTTGTTGACATGTTTTTTTTTAATCTAGTTAAAAGTATATTTTTATTTTATTTTTAATGAATTAATTGTTGACATTACATATCCTTGTGATTTTATTTTATTTTACCTATAATCATGTGATCATTATTATTAATTTTTTGTAAAGTTGACTTTCTTAAGTGCTGAGAAGATTTTATGTGCCTTCTGAGAAATAAATTGAATTTAATTGAATTGAAGAGGGAGCTGCAATATACGTCGACGATTGTTTTAAAATTTTGCCAAAATTAACTTTTATTTGATAAAAAAAAAAAATTTACCTGTTCTTGACTGAGCGGAGTGAAGTCTGCCGGGTTCTCCGGGTAGGCCTTCCGACAGGCTGGACACAGCCCGTTCTCGCCCTCCCGAATACGGTTCCAACAAAAACGGCATATCTGGAATCACACCAGTTCATGACACGAGACAATTAGAAAATGCTGTAAATCTTGATTTCAGTCATCGGTGAAGTTTTTCTTATGAACGATTTCAAGATCACCAATGAGATTCGAAAATCGATGACCCGACAAGGACAGTGTCGTTTGTGGGATCGGAACTAAGAGTACCATGGAACCATTATTTCATTGATCATATTAACAGATCATGCAAACATTTATCCCGTAGACAATCGAATCAGCACCTTTCACAACTCAGTTATTCGCCTGTTGAGCCGTAGCTAGAGAATACAATCCCGAGCATGTTTTTCAATCCCGGGATTACGGGATTTTTGAACCGTAATCCCGGGATCCCGGGCCTATCCCGGGATTAGACTATGTGGTTTCTAATTGGGCTCAAATTAAAAAAAAACTTGAGTAATTAAAAAACTTTATAATGTCTTTGCACAACAGTCAACACAAATCACAATAATAATAAGAAAATAAAAAAGACAAAACAAAAAAATTATACTTTTGCAAGAAATTAAAAAGACAACATAAATATACTATTTAGTATTTCGAAAATATAATCGCAGAAATATCAAAGCATCCAATGTTTGACTTCCAAGCCTGCTTCGTAGTTTATTGCCAACATAAGCGGCAGCTGAAAACGCTCGCTCAGGTTCAACGCTGGTTGGAGGAATAGACAATAGATACTTGTATGCTGTTTCTAAGTGATATCCACGAACTCCTCCATTTTCGAACAGGCTCATTTCACGTCTAATACTATTTGCCAACCCCAATTAATTTTGTACTTGTACATCAGGATCTGGGGATTTCATACTCTTGTTAATTTCCAGCTGTAACTTTTCCTTTAATGTCAATTGGGGTTGGGAGGTTTCTGGCCTTAGCTCATCATCTATTTGTGATCCTGACCTTTCTTCTTCTTCTGTGTCATCTCGACTATTAAGTCTTTTAACAATACTCTTTATTTGCTTCCTCACTATAGCCTGTGTCGGAACTGGAAATAAGTCATGCCATTCCAAATCCGATAACAACTGATTTTCATCATTCATTCGTGGATTTTGTAAATAATTTAATACACCAGTTAAATTATCACTTCGTCGTTGCTTTATACGTTCCACTAAGGATGTTTTCATTTTTTTGGCAAGTGCTGAGTTTTTGCTAGACAGTTGTTTTATAAGAAATTTCAAAGCGGCATCAGCTGTGCATAAATTAGCATCTCGCCTACAGATTGCTTCTACTGTCAATTTAATTGGGGTCAGCACATCAACAATTTTATTTACCAATTCAAAATCAACATCTTCTAAACGAATTGGATGATTGAGATCTATAAGAGCTTTTTGAATGCATGCTTTTAAAAGATAAAATCGCTCCAGCATTGTTAAAAGACTATTCCATCTGGTTTTACAGTCCAAAAGAAGTGACAGCTCTTTTCCATGTTCAATTTTCACATATTTTTGAAGTACTGTTTCATTTTTAAATGGTGATCTTTTGAAATACACTACAACTTTGCGGATTTTCTTTATCAGCTCATTAATATTTTCATATTGTGTTAACTCTGGTACGTGTTCTGGCGCAAGATCATTTTGTGACATTACGATTAAATCCTGATTCTGGACAGTCTAAGTCTTCTAAATCGTGTTCATCATCGCTGTCGTCCATATAATCAACAGTAACAGCTGGTTCATTCAGAGTATCATCTGAGGTAGGGCTATGTTGCAAATAATTATGTTTTTCATAAAGCACATCACAGACCGCCAAATTGATACCATGTGCGAGACACAGTTGATGTTCGGTGCAAACAAGCCGCCCCACCTTTATCATAACCAGTGATCGGAATTAGGTGAGCTAATTTACCTAAAGTTCAAAGAACAGAGTCAAAAAAAATGGAGACTTCCTTACCATTAACATTTTTTTCCGGGAAATCTTTCCCGGAAATTGGGAATTTGTTCCAAGTTTTAGGATATCAGTTAAGTACATTTAATATTAATGTTATTCATACAGAAAACTAACTGAATTAATTTTCCTTTTTAACAAACTTCAATAAGATTTATTTTGTTATTAACTCAGGTAAAAAACTGGATTCGCCTATGTTTTCGTTTCCCAGAATAGCCAAATCATGCTGTCCCTTTAAGTGTTTGTAGCAATACACTGCAAACCAGTGATAAACAACAACAACAAACGCTAAGAAAGGGACAGCATGCTTTGGCTATTCTGGGAAACGAATCATTGTTTAAGTAAACAATGACAAAAGGGTTGAAGGGTGAGGGTGTTTTGCATCCAAACGGCGTCATAACTTGTATGCGTGCGTGCATCACTTCTATAGTTACCTCGGCAGCGTGTGTATCTTAGACTCGTGAATATTTTATTAACCTGTTTTCGTATCGTTTATTGGATCTGCTTCACATAACTACCTTGGCTTGAATTTACGGACTGCGATTTATTGCAACCATATCACTACTTGTACCTATCTACCTTGGCTTGAATTTACGGACTACGATTTACTGCAACCAGAAATTTACTGCGCTTTACGGCAATCAAATTACTTGGTAAGTCTTTGATTTGTACTACACTTTTAAAACATTCTAAATATTAGACTGCTTTTGATAAATTTACCAAATTCAAACAATTTTATGCAACTATTTATTTATGGAATTTTATTCAGTGTTTTATATTTGAGTTCGTGCACAAATGTTGGAGCTACTGGCAATTCTATCATCAAACTATATTTTACGCGAAGACGTCCCTGGAAAAGTGTAGAAACTATATATTTGTCTCATTGTTTTCAGTAATTTTTCTGCCTCAACGCAACTAGCAAATAAATGGCGACCAAACCTACCGACGGGATTGTACAGTCGTGGATTAGAGATCACCCCGAATTGTACCACGACCCCGCTAGCAACACGATATTTTGTTCTAAATGTGAGAATTCTATTGTATGCAAAAAAAGCAATATACAGAGGCATATTGACGGACCAAAACATCAAGGTACTGCTAGGCAAGTGAACAAAGAATTTTATTTAGATTTAATACAATTTCTTATATGGTGTAACATACCCTGGTCACGAGTAAATCGACCAGAGTTTAAAACTTTTTTAATGAAATATATGTGTTGTAAATGTACAAATGTTAAAAGGATTCCCGATGAATCGTTATTGAGAAAGGTTTATTTAGACATAGTTTTTAAAAAAAAAATTGCATCAATCCATGACCATATTCTTAATCAGAAACTTTGGATATCTCTAGATGAAACTACCGACTATTTAGGTCGTTATATTGTAAATTTTCTTGTAAAACCTTTAAATCTCGCAACAAACAAACCATTTTTAATAGCTTGCAAAATGTTAGAAAAAGTAAATGGAGAGACAATAGCTCATTTTGTGATTGGATGCCTAGAAAATATGTGGGGTGACTCGTATGAAGACAAAGTAGGAGATGTTTTAGTTTTATGTTCTGATAGCGTAGCATATATGTTAAAAGCAGGAAGAATGTTAAAGAACTCCTTGCCAAATATGATACATGTTACCTGTTTAGCACACGCTCTTAACCGCGTTGCAGAAAAAATACGGACACAATATGCGGATGTGGATACTTTAATTTCAAATGTAAAAAAAATATTTTTAAAAGCTCCTAATAGAGTAAAATTGTTAAGGGAAAAATTTCCGAGCCTGCCATTGCCACCTGAACCTGTCATAACAAGGTGGGGTACATGGCTAGAAGCAGCTTCGTATTATGCTGAATATTACGAAGAAATAAAAACTATTGTAAGACTTCTAAGAAGTTCTGATTCTTTGTCTATCAGGCATGCTAAAACTGTCCTAGGAAAAGAAAGTTTAAAAACTGATTTAGATTACATTGACGAATATTTTAAAATAATTCAAATTTCATTAAAAAAATTGCAAAAGTCTAACTTATTGTTGACGGAAACTTTCCATATTTTTGATGAAGCAAGAATTGTTCTAAGCTGGTGTTCTTCTGAACCAGTAAAACAAAAATTAGAAAACGTTATGGACAGAAATCCCGATCTAGATGCATTAAGAGACATTTGTGAAAATATAGATAAAGGATTAGATAATGAAAATGAATTATTGTCATTCTATAAATATGTACCTGTAACTTCAGTTGATGTTGAAAGGTCCTTCTCTACGTATAAATGGATTTTAAGTACAAAAAGAAATCGTTTGAAAATAGATAATATGGAAAAACTCCTAATGATTTTCTTTAATTCTCCGGACGAAGATATTTCTTTATACTCCGTCCATGATGAAAACGTTAGCGATTCAGATTAAGGGACAAATTCAACATCAATGGAAATAATGTTTAGAGTTCCGACTGTGTATCTTAGGTAGGACTGGTTACTTTCTTAATTATTGATTTTGAGTTCCATTATCTGTACAAAATGAATAAATGGTACAAAAACTATAAAATGGCTTTTTTATTCCCTTGCTTAAAAAAATGTTTTTATTACTATAGCTATTTACTAAAGCTGGTTTATAAATCACATTAGCTTCCGCGCTTACTTACATCGTTCATTTTATTTGTTGAAAACAATAAAAATCGTGCTTACCGTTTTTTACAACAATCGAATTCGTTTCCTCTTCTTGTTATCAATAATAAGAAGAGGAAATTAATTCGATTGTTATTTTACTGTATTAATTTTAGATGGACCTAAGTAATTTCTCGAAACCCGGGAAAATTTTCCCGGAAAAATATTTAGTCGCAAGGGGTCTCCACTTAGTCTCTGTTATTTTTCGAACTTTAGGTATTTTAGCTCACCTAATTCCGATCACTGATCATAACATTCGGTCCATCGGTTACAATAGCCACGATGTCAGTTTCCAGGGAAATATCAAATTCACTGAGACGCTCTTTCAATATACGAAGACAATTTTCAGCTGTCATACTTCCGTAAATAGGAACAAGTCCTAAGTTCCAAAATTTTTTATATGAATGAACGTTGACAGCCATGTATCGTTTATTGGAAGTTGAAGTCCACTCGTCGAAAGAAAGACTAAATCTTTCACCTGCACTTTTCAATTGTTTCAATTCTGCAATTACTTGCTTTTTGATTTTTTCACTGTAATTCATAACACGTTTTCGAACAGTGACGGCTGACTTTGGTAAATCCGGGTATTTTGCTAAGAGCAATTTTCTCAAATCATCTGAAGCTATGAATACACTGAATGGAAATCCATCTAATGCAACCATTCTTGCCAAAACATCATCCAGGCTATCGTCGGCACTTTTAGTAAAATAATCATCTAACTTTCGCTTGGTTGGCGGCGGCGGAGCTGTGTTCATATTTTCAGAATCTTGACTTGTTGAAGCTGATATAACCTTGATGTTATGTTTTGATAACAAATGTGTATGTAATCCCTTAGTCGATCCACCCAAAGTCTTGAGAATGGCTGGGCACCGCTTACATTTAGCACTATTCCCATCCTTCGCGACTAAAAAATAACTCCACACTGACGTCGCATCACTGTCTTTTTTATGTTTAACAAAGTCTGCCGCCATTTGAAATACTTAATTTCAGGTAATTTACTTTAAATTTAAATGACGAAACCTTCGTAACCCGTCACTGACAGAATAATAAATGAAAAAAATAAAATCTGATTAGCATATTTATACTTTCATACAGGGAATCCCCGACGGGAAAATACCCGCAACAATACTATGATATGAGATGATCGGGTGATTTCCCTGTTGGTTCGTTGGGGACTTGGGGAATCACCTTAAAAGTAGCATATTTAATACTTTCGTACAGGGAAACCCCGACGGGAAATACCCGCAAAAATATTATGATATTATGAGATGATCGGGTGATTCCCCTGTTAGTTCATTCATTGGGGAATTACCTTAAGAGTATTGTATTGAAGTACTCAGAGTGGGGAAGTCCCTTCTAAGTTTACAACAAACATATTAAGACTGTACCTGTGTGTGTAGTGAATAGTACGTATCGTATGACGGCGTATCTAAAAGTGTTTTTTGTCGTTATGTATTAAATGCTATTAAATAACCTAGGCAAGGTTATCGTCAAGGCGCAACGGACTACGGCATATAAACTAAACTTGTATGTGGCAATCCCGAAAATCCCGAGATTAGCCAAGTGCAGTCCCGGGATTTTCGGGGCCAGAAAACGGTCGGGATCCCGGGATCCCGAGATTCGGGATCCCGGGATTGTATTCTCTAGCCGTAGCTCAACAGGCGAATAACATATAAGATTATTAGTACTGACTTACTATTTATGGAGAACTGGTATTGAAAATACTGGTATCAAAACAATTGAAAGAGTCAGTGACACGAGATCATAAAGATGAGCCATCCTCTAACTACACTAACAAAATGGCAACGGAGAATGACTGAATTTTATCGACTACATTTCCAATACATTACACCCGAAAAGCAGACACTTTAGGAACACTTTTCAAATAGTAATTTTTGTTTTTATTTTGGACTTTAGTTAACCTAAAATTAACTAGCTATTTAGCTATTTAATAAAGTAAGGACAGCGAGCAGGAAGAAGTCATGTCAAAGACATTGCAATGATTATCTCTGTTCCTCTCAAATCCATTAGAGCGCGTCAGTAATATTTTTGTACCTCACCAACCATAATTCTAGACCGAGTCTAGAGTTATGATATCAATGACCTAGTTATTTCTAATTAAACTCGCAGTCAGAACTAAAGGAAATGATACATACTTGGTATCCACATGTGCACGGGTAGAAATTGAGATCGTCCACTTCCAAAGCTTCCATACACAGGGGACATTCTACCTGTAACACACAAAAATAATGCCTGTGATGATAATTATTTGAACATCCCTGAATATGTATTTCTCATCTACTGCAGCGCACCCTTGACTTGTGGCGATAAAACCTAGCTAAGAACAAATCTATTGGATAAAACTACACTTAAATCGGAGAAGCCGTTTCGCAGATAAATGGTAACAGACAAACAGCCTCTTATTTATTGATTTAATGCTATATTACACATAAACATTGTACAAAGGGAGGACTTAATGCAATACAGCATTTTATGGGAAACGCATATACGGGCTTCATACGCAAAAAAAAAATCAACAGCTGAGACATGCAACGTGATTTTATTCGTGCACTTTTGCTTACAATTTGAAAGGTCATTTCCATGCTACGGGACCAAGACGGTTTGTGACGCGAAATATCGCAATGTGTCGCATAGTAGTCCGCCGTAACGCGAATCATACACTGAAGATTCTAAGTATGGTTAGTGAATATAAGCCAGACTTTTCTTATTAAATAGAAAACAAACCGGTATTATGACAACAAAGTATGGACAGTTCTAAAATTGTACTCCCGATTGGTAATAGGTTCTGACTCGTAGAGTTATATATGTATGTAGAGCAAGATTTACTTTGTGACGAGAGTGGAGAGAATGATTTGTGCATGAAGAAATGATGGATGAAATCATTTCAACAAAATAAGTAGGTATACAAGGCGAGCGTGATTGCGACTAAACATTCACGCTCGTCCTCTAGAACAACTAAGCATGAGGTATTTGTCTAGGACCAAGGTCACGAAAACCTAAGCCTACCAGCTTTTTTGAAGAATGTGATGAGAATGAATGAGTAAAAAGAGTTATATTAGGATCGTAACGAGTGGAAAGCTGTGGTACACCTATTGTCCGAAGAGATAGGGGCCTATCTCTTCGGAAAATAGGTGTGACTTTTGTAGGCTTAACCGCCTAATTTTTATACAGTCATTTAAAACCATAAATCACATGTCTGAACATTAATCTACTACTGAAAATTCTGCTGACGGCATTGATAAATCCTATACAATCCTACAAATCCTGCTAATATTAGAAACCCGAAAATGTTTGTCGCTAAGGTTGCAAATCTCCGTAACAGCTGAGCCAGCTCTGGATGAAATTTTGGAACAGGTATAGTTTGTGACCTAGAATAACATATAGGCTACTTTTTATCCGGGCACTGCGGGCTAAGCCGTGGGAAAAGGCTTGTTTTGAATAACGTGTCCCATTAATAAACAACTTAAAATAAAAAAATAATGCTGGACATTCTCACACAGCATCACCCAGCCCCAAAGTAAGCAGAGCTTGTGCTAAGGGAACTATATGACTGATATAATACATGACAAATATGGCTAAGCAGCCATATTTGTCATAGGTAAGTTCCTCTTTAGGTGATCATTGTTACACGCGTTGCATTTGCAAATACATTTGATAACGTAATTGCAGCGTGTAGAGGTGACGTCATTGTTTTATACATAACACAACATTGCAAACTAACGTAACTAAAATAACCAAGTACCCAGTACTTATCTAAAAGAAAGGGATAAATAGAATTATTGTACAAATGATCGAAAAGCGAGCGAAGCTTGAAATCAAGCAATATAATTGTTAGAACATGGAGTATTTCTAGCGATAACACATTTTGTAAATCTTAATGAATGGTTTTAATTTAACTTTATATATTCCTTAAGACGGGGTTAGGCCTGGATGCATTTTGTAACGCACACAGTTAGTTCTTGTGTATAAGATTGCACATAATTATTATTATGTGATTGCACTATTTAAATTTATGTTCGTTTAAGAATATGCTTAGTACTTAACTTTTATTATAAATACCATTTTAGTGGTTTAATATAATTTGATTCCGTCAATGTGATGAAAGATCACTCTTTTTCGTCCACCCCGCCTTAACAAAACGTAGGTAGGTGTCCCAATGTGTTTCGCCTTGCCTCTGAACACAGAATAATCAATAATACTAGAGTATTAGTAGAATAAAACAGCATTATGTCTAATAAAACATTTGGAACCTGAGAATTCGATGAACAGGGAAGATCATTTAAATTTCGGACAAACAAATTACTAATTTTATACGTACCTTACTTACTGATAGATCTTAGGATGCGCAAAACGGGGTTAAGAATAGTGAGCGTTTTACTGGCATTTTCTTTTTAATTTATACCCAGGTTTGTTTAGATTAAAAACGTTCGTTTATGTGTCGGTGAACTTTGGGCTAGTGTTATTCACCAAGTAGTACATACTGACAGGCTTCAGCAGCATACGATAATATGCTGCTATAGCAAATTGATGTCTAGATTTTTTGGTTAAGTCACCATTGTAAACACACGCAATAGTCATAGTCATATAAATTCACCTTCGGAACACAGGGAGCACTTGGTATTGTTTCTTCATACACAAATTCTTTAGCGGCCTGTGCATAGGCCTTGTCAGATTGTAAATAATTGTAAAAAAACAACACATAGTAGCAAAATCAGTCAAATTACGATCAAACACTAATGCTGATGAACAAAAAGACCGACTAGCATTTCCCGACCATAGAAGTTCTGCGATTAAGACGTCAACATGGACTTTCTCTACGTCATGTTTGTGTAATAAACAACGATAAAGCTAAAATAACTTCCGATAATTATCAATTTTGTAATAATAATATTCTGTACTAATATTAAAAAGAGGGAAAGTTTGTAAGTTTGAATGTAGGGAGTTAAGTCCGAAAATACATATCCGATTTAAAAAAATATTTCACCAATATTTATTACTAGCTGCAGCCTGCAGCGTTGCATGCGTGGAGTCGAGTTTAAAAAACCGCTACTCAGATACAAACTGTGACTCCCGGTTTTCCCCCTCTTTAAATATGAAAATCCAAAAACCCTGAGACACGTTTTGTTTATACTGTATGTAATTAAAATTACATGTTTCAAACTTCAAAGAATAAAGACTTCCATACAAAGATACCCCCAATCCATTTCCCTCCCGTAAAGTTGAAATTTGTAAAAATCCTTTCTTAGCGGGTACAAATTTTAAAATGATGATTTTTTTGGACACCTATTTACAATGTAATTCGACAAAAAAACGTTTATTACGAACGTTCCCTGAACGGTAAGATTTACTTTTCATCCGACTACTTTTTGTCCGGGTACCACGCGGGCGAAGCCGTGGGCAATAACTAGTTTTGTATAATGCGATATACACCTATGTAAGTTTTACGTGAGCGTTACCAAGATGACTCGACAGATAAGTAGTATCTTATGATGAAACCAAATCTATTTCATTACCTAGCCTAAGAAAAATATGTCAGGGTGTACGGCATCGCACTGAGACGATCCTCAGTTCTTCATCAGCCAGTCGATGCCCACTGCTGGACTTAAGAGCCCCTGTAAGAAACACGAAAAACGGCCGTGGGCAGACCTCATGTACCTACTTATAATAAATAACTCGCTTTCGGGATCCTTTCTTGCCCTTACGTGTAAACAGTGGAATGAGATACCTTCTTAGGTGTTTCCGCTGAACTACAAAATGACGATTCAAAAATTCAAATGCTCTTCAGGACAGGCAACGCATTAGCAATGCTCCCGTCGCCTATTGCAGTCAATAGGCGACGGTAACTGCTTTTAATCAGGTGGACCTTATATCGGTTTGCGTAGGTATATCATTAAAAAAAATGGTATCCCAGTTATTTTCACTAAAAACTGTATATTTACGAGAACCTGTGAGTTTGGAAATAACCGAAGAACCGGTACACAGTAAAGCCCAATTATCATCATGCTGACATCGTGGATATACCATTCACTTTCGACTTTGACTTGAATCCTATTTTGATTCAGCTACGCTCATCATCTTCTTGTCCTTATCCCACATTTCGTGGGGTCGGCACATGCTTTTCACTCTCCACTATCAGCCGTCATCTCCGGCCGCCGCTGCTTTTATTTTTACTGCTTTTATACATTCATATTTAACACTCAGCCGTTAATGTGTTGTTAATTCAGCTACGCTATGGTGCATTAATCCATCGCTTACTGACAAACAAACAAAGGTCTTGAAAACTTTTCAAAAAGCCATTATACCAATAAACGCCTAAAGCAGTGATCATGAATAAGATGGTAGAAAGTTGGCTATGATACTATTGCGACGTCAGCTTTACTGTTTCAATAATACATTGCGGCGATAAATGCGAACTGCTTGAAAAGCGCCGGCATGTGCCACATGTTTGGACGTGCCTCCGAAAAAGCTACTTGGTATCCTAAAAGATCTACTGACTGCGGATGTTCATCATGGGAAGTACAGTCGATAGCGTTGGTTTTTTAATTTGTTTTGCTCTATTTTGCTTGAAATAGTGTTAGTGTCATAAAAGTGAACCAGAAAAATAATTACACTTCGATTTACCGGCTCCTCCCCACTCTGATTCAGCACTGACATCCTAGAACCAAGCGCGCAGTTCCCAGTAAAGTGCGAACGTCAGTTTACACTAGACGATGCTACTGTTACCTGAAAAAAAGAAAATATACGATAAGTTAACGCGAAGAAAAGTGCTTTGCCGTCCGCCGGTTTGTTTTGATAAAGTTTTAATATTGCTATGTAACAAAAAATAAATAAATAATGCTGGACATATTTTCACACAACGTCATCTAGACCCAAACTAAGCATAGCTTGTACTATGGGAACTACATAACTGATATAATACTTATAAACTTTTTTGTAAATACATACATATTATACATAGAAAATACCCAGACCCGAGATAAATATTTGCAGATCATACAAACATGTCCCGCGGCGGGAATCGAACCCGCAACCTTCTGAGTCTCAGGCAAACAGTAATCAGGTAATCAGTACCTGTAAAGGTTTTCTTTTTGCATAAATGCGTGAAGATAATTTCGATACAAAATTATTCAAGCTAAGATAGGATGACAGTAAAACAACAAGTGTTCAGTTAGTGACACATCTAAGGAATCATATCCAATTTTAACAAAATTTCTTTATGAAATTAGTCCATTTGATGATTAATTGACTGACTGATAGGCGTATTTAAATTAGGTACAAATTATAAGGGTAAGGGCCATTTCAAATTATTTTGGTTGACCTAATTTCCGTATGACAGCTGATACGGGAATTAGGAAAAGATCTATAATTATTTTGTTTTTCATGTTATTAATTGGTTACAATCAAAACGTTAGGACTACAATTTCGCTTGAAATTGTATGATAACCTTTAACATTTGCGCCTTGACATACGATTTTGTGAGAAGTATTTAAGATTGATCTTAGAAAGCTTAGAGAATTTGATAAGACGTTTTGAAACGGATTTACCTCAATGTTACCGCTAAAACTTTTATTTTGAATCTTAAATGAATATCTCTTAAAGTGGTCTTGCAGCAACGATTATTCAAGTCAAAGTTCAATAAATTGGGTATAACAACTATGTACCATTAAAAAACGTACATTTTTTTAAATATATAGGGCAAAAAACAAGGCCGTATTATGCTGCTTTTAAATAAATATG
This sequence comes from Perizoma affinitatum, assembly GCA_961405105.1. Lineage (NCBI taxonomy): Eukaryota > Metazoa > Arthropoda > Insecta > Lepidoptera > Geometridae > Perizoma > Perizoma affinitatum. The sequence continues at coordinate 3,884,014 of OY560184.1, forward strand.
ATTTGTTATGTAAATAAATATTACTCGATCATTTAAAGAAATAACAATTTGCCTAAAAAATAAATTTCAACAATATAATCCAAATTATAAACATTGCTATCCGACGCGACTTGCGATCGCATAAATAAAAACGTTTTTTTACGAAATTTATAAGCTGCCGACTTGTATTCTATCATCTATTGCAGCATTACAATTGGTTAAGGGGCTGCCGCCAAATATACGCTCTCATAAATTATTTTTTTTACAAACCTTTTTAATTTAATTCATCATAATTATTACTAAAATATTTTTTGTTACCTTATTGTTACCACAACTGTTAACCTACATAATTATAAGTTTAACGGGTCATTACCGCGTTTACCTTTATTATTATTTTCCCGACATTTCGACTGTATTTGTTCACGGGATGACTGGAGTATACGGAGCTATCGTCGAGAAATAAAGGCAGTAGCCGCAACTACCCTCATTTCATCTTAGGAATCAGAAAAGTCCATGATCACATTACGGCACACTCGACGAAACGTCGGGAAAATAATAAATAACATAAACTTATAATTATGTTATCTAATCGCTAAAATACTACTGTTAACCTACAATCACACAAACTACAACCTCTAACCCCAAACAATAAACCGGCTCCTTGCGTCGCTGGTATTTGCCCCTGTTTTTTTATAGTTATGCAATGGTGTTCCATTAATTCTTATGACTGACATGCCGACCGAAACAGTTAAAGGACTCTACGTAAAGTCGCGGTCAAATGTCGCGTCCGATACTTCTAGCTATAGGCTTATTAAATACGTAGAGAATGCATTGGCTCGATAATGATAACACAACTTACTTGTGTTATCATTGGTCGTCTGTGATGAGTATTATGCAAGTAAGAAAGGCAGGTGCTGAGGTCATACTTTTATTTCGGCATAAATATACAGAGAATAATAAATACGACATGCCTTTGATCGGGAATTGGGATAGATGGACAAGGTAAATAAAAGGATTATTTTTTAAGAATTGTCGACCTATGGACTAGATTCTAGTTTTTTTTAACGACCTTTGGGCGCAATGGGCGAATGCCCGCCTGTGACTAAAGGTTGCGGATTCGATTCCCGCCGCGGGACAAATGTTTGTATGATACGCTAATATTTGTTTCGGGTATTTCCTATGTAAAATATGTATGTATTTACAAAAAAAAACTATGATATATGCTATATATACAAAAAAAATATATAGCATATCAGACATGTAGTTACCTTAACACAAGCTTTGCTTAATTTGGGGTTAGATGATGCTGTGTTCAAAACTGGCCATCATTAGTAGATGGTAGCTAATAAATGGGATAGTCTCTTTATAAGCATTGCGTTCAAGTGATGATTAAATAAGTTAATAACTATTCCTTCATAGCTTCTTGGTCGAAAATAGTTAATTATATTTTTTGATGTTTAACATAGCCTAACACTTTCTAACATATGGAACAAGATATTTGAAATTAATTATAATTATTATTGATCCTTATTCAAAATAGGCATGTTTATTATTAGTTACTTCATAAATAATAAAAGTTTGTGTAGATAACTTAATAAAAATGAGCCTAAATATGAGGTATAGAATCTGTATCATTTGAATACAAAAAAAAATACTAGTAAATAGAACAATTAGCTAACAACTAGTGTTTATCTATTTTGTTAGATTAACTAAATATCTGCTCAACAAACAGAGTTACAAGCATTTGTAAAAATATTAGAAATAAAAACAATAGTGCATACATATCCTACAAAATAACTTCGTAATTCACCATTCATAATAAGACTTCGTAGGTATTTATATAATATGATAATTCACAGCATAATGTAAATAAATGTGTAGTTGTTTGAGCAAAATCTTTTTAAATTAAGATGTATTGTAGACTTTATGGAATTGTAATTTTTGTTTATATTACTCAGATTAATTGTGGTAGGATATAATTTAAATATATCCTATTATAATTTTCTGTGATTGCCACTCTCATACTGTTTACAACAATTAATTAACATTAACACCAAACAAACTTGCATCTATTTGAGACTCACTTGTAAGACGGCACTTATGAACAAAATCATATTTTGAAGGGCCACAAAGATATATAACAAACTTCCAGAAAATCCAAAATTTTAAAAAATATCTCGTGCTTTAAAAATGCTTTTCATGCCTTCTTTACAAGAAAAGCTTATTAAGATATGAATGAGAACATTGATGACAAGGACCTCGGTTGACTTATTCACTTAAATTTGTCATTTTTTTATGTAACTTTTAGTTTATTTTTTATTTTACAATTTGTATGCTACCATCATGCCATAATACAGATGTGCTATACCTACTTAGCACCCACCAACCTATGTACCTATAATTAGAAAAAAAATAAAAATATTTTGATTTGATTTATTGATTAATCTATATGAATCAAGCAGTGATAACTAATTATCACAGACCACTTACAAACTACAGGTTGTATGTAAGTACTCTTTTATTTACTGAATCAATGTAAATATTATTGTCCTATTTTTTTATTTGACTGGAAGATAAACAAGGTTGATATCTTAGTTGGTACAATCCCTTACAAGTCTTACAAGGTATTTGTTTATTGGAACAAGAAACAGCTAAATTGTATAATGAATGTAATGTAAAAGTACAAATCTGACTTAGTAATAGTGCTGCCCACAACATTATCCAAAGCTTGATTATTTAAAGAATCTTACCGCTATGATGCTGATCTACAAATCATTAAAGATAAGTTACTCTGGTACTTAACTAGTTAGAGCCACATTTTACTCCTTTTAATTTGATGGTGACTGTTATTTGGCATCAAATTCTAAGTAGATCTATTCTGAATTCCCGAATTGGAGTGTGCATTATAACCTTCTAACTGACCAAAACCTGCCGGACTCCTATAAATAGCTGAGGACTTGTGATTGGCATTTACAACCAAGCACCTTTCTGCAGGGTTGGTCATAAGTTGTTGGCCCTACTGTAAAAATGGTTAAGCTATAATGGCGGTTTTTAGGGGACCTAACTCTGCCCCAAAAAGCACTATACCCAACAATGACCAGCACAATTCCTATAAGTTAATCCATGCAAGATTCGGTATCATAAGATGTAATTCCTGGCTGTAACAGTAGTTAAGATTTTATGGAGGTTTTCAGGGGGCCTAACTCTAGCACACACACACTGTAGCCAACAATGACTATACAAGCCTAATTTAGGCAATTATTTTTTAATAGCATATAAGGACTTGGCATTTGCAGACAAGCACTTCTGTGCAGGGGTAGGTATCATTCCAAGCTGTAAAAGTAGTTACTCTATGATGGAGATATTTAGGGGGCATAACTCTGACATCAATGCAGTAGGGCAAAACAATGAATGTTTACTTTAATGTTATTATAGATTTAGTACATGACATTAAATGGATAACTTTTGGAATAACCGCAATGGAAATGTTGGGCTTTTGGGAATATAATCTAGTAACCATGAGTAAAATACAATGATAGCAAAACTTAATATTTCCTAAACATAGGGAAGGTAGGTAATTGAAGTCCTTTTAAAGATTAAAGTACAAAGACAATGAATCACAGTGTAGGGACAAGTTTTGTGTCTGAGGATGAAAATGCTATCCTTTGTGTCAACATAATGTAAGCCTTCAAATCAGAACATTTATTTAATATAGAAAATAATAGAATAGAATCATGTGCAAGATTTAGAAATTGTGTCTATATTCTACAAGAGATATGAGGTATATTTTGTTGATAAACAAAGTATAGTGTTATGATAAAATAAGGAACAAAACATTGTTAGTGAGACTGATTTGCCTTAAGATCCAAAGAGTACAATTAAAAAAATAAGAAATTTACTGGGAGGCTAATATTTTCTTTTTAAAGGGGGATTAATACCTAGTTGTTTTGGTAACTTTGAGAAAAATGCTAGTGTTTATAGGACTTTAGTAGGGGCGATCAAGAGATCGTAACAAGGAATGACTCAACCTAGCTTTGACAAGTTTAGTTTGACATTTTTGCAAAGTAAAAAACAGACCAAGCCAAGAAGCTATGAGCACCCAAAATTCAGTTCCCACTCTCAATCATACGGTAATCTAGCATAATAACATGAATAAACATTTTGAAAACAGTTACAGTAGCATATTACATACCTACTCTCCTACTAGATGTATGTCCGTCAGCTGCCATTCAAGAGTATGTGGCAAAAGTCAAACTTTCATTTCGTACAAGGATACACTAAAAATACTATGAACACACTCCCGATAACACAATATTCTCGGGGGAAACTGTTTTTTACAATTTCATAACACGATTCCAAGAGAGGATAAAAAAATCTAATCGATGTTTACCTTACGTCTTCTTTCAATGCAATCTTTTCTTTGCAGACCAAGACTGCTAACCCTTTCGTCGCAGTCGAAGATGTATCTTTTTCTATATGGACCTATAGTGCAGTTCACAATTCAATTTAAAGTAAAATGCAAAGCTGAAATAAATACAACTGTCCCGAAGATATTTTCTGCGAGTTACTATACATTTGTTTTATGAAATGGCCTAATCTTTTACAAGATTCCGTTCTGTATTTTCATAGACAACTTCTTACTTTTTAATTTTGAGCGAGCTAGCATACTTTTTTCATTGTTGCCAATAGAATCCACTATCTCTTTAGAATTTTACTAAATTTTAAAGATTAAAAAATGTAGTACTAGATTAGTTGAACGAAAAAAAAATGGTCTTGGATTTATTTAGAGTTTTAAAAACACTTTGAAGTTTCTTAGTTGAACAATTTATTATATAAACGTTCACAAAACCAGTTTTCTATGTTTCATTGGATATTCATTTCTAATCCATAGACATTTAATTCAGTTGGTCAATCAACTGATGTAATAAAATGACAGCATTAAAATCAACCAATCACAAGCTGATAACGTTTTTGTATCAATAAAAACTGGCACATTTTTTTATTAATCTTGTAAGGGGATGCCATACGAGCAAAATATTCGATTCAGTTAAAATAACAATAGTGAAGCAACATTGCTGCATCAAAACCATACCTATCTATACACAGGATTGAGTAAGCGCACAAAGAAACTAATCACAACCATCACTATCGTCTTTGAAACTATGATAATTATATTGTTTTATACTACACATTTCTTCTATTTTTTAAGTCAGTTAAAAAGTGATCCTTCCCATTTCATGTTCCCTGTTTTTCCCACCTTCACTCTCACTCTCACACGCACCTTTATTCAAAATTTTATAACGTTTATAAAGGCCATGAAAATTTCGCAGCTTGCTCTGCTCACCGCTTAATTAACACAGTACAGGTAAAATGAACATTCACCTTTCGCTGAAGCTTTGTAAATACCAAGTACATACCTACTTACCCTACCGTTAATGTATTAAAAGACTAGATAAAATATCATTTTTATCAAAAATAAAATGTCATATAGTGACGGCATCGCGTAATAATTAGTTTTTATAATGTCTTCATGAACGTAAAACATGTCTCGCTGCCTGAGCGAAAATGCAACGTCGTTGATTGGAGTTTCAATTGCTCATCATTGGAAATCTGCGTACGTAACCATCACGTAAATATTTATCAAATAATTGATTGTCTCGGAGCAAAATAATTATCGTGTGGCATAGCCTTATTGAGTTAACCGACAGGTTACCGAAAATAATAGACAAACTTATGTTTTTTTGTCCGTTCCGTTTTGTGTAATGGCGGGAAGCTCAAACTGTTAACAGCTTCATAAACTTGCGAGTTTCAATAGAGTTGCGTTGCATACTATTTAGTTAGCAAATTATTTCTTAAATTTTTCAAGAATAACTGAACTTTTACGTGCTACGTGCCAAGGTGGAGAAAAGAAAACGGGCCTTAGCAGCATGTGGACGGATGGGATAAGATACATAAATTATAATAAAAATATTTTTAGGTAAGTACTGTACCTACGTACATTTTGATGCTTTAACCTGAATAACAGCTTCCACGATGCTACTGTATGCATATTATTATGTATTTAACATAAAATTTAAAACATTTGTTTAAACAAACAATTTTGATTACTCACTTTTAAAGCCAGAAAAAGAAAAAAATCAAACAATTACGAAATCACTTAAAAGTATAACTGATTGTCTTTCTTTTTCTTTCTTCTTATTTTATGGCTTTTGCTAACTGATTGTCATTATTGTCATTGGACTGTCTAGATCCATCTAGACAGTCCAATGTCGCGCCGAAAAGGCGTCGCGTCGTCGGCTCAGTATTATTATGCTAGGTACCTTCCTACCCTGTAATAATCTACCTACTTATTCTGATAGCTGGTATTCTTCTGATCTTTAGAAGTGACGTCACCCACGCCAGAACTCAGAAGCAAACACTAGGTAGTGTTTGCTTTCTGAGTTTGCTACTCTCGGGAATTTTAGTGTGTAGATAAAAAGGGACTATTATTACTTTTAAAAAGTAACAACAGTTAGGTACTACATTTAAAGTACCTAAGTAACCTAGGTACCTAGTACCCGACCATACTTACCTACTGATAAATATAAAATACAATTTAAAAAGATGCACCTACGGACGCACATTCCCAAGTGATAAAAATGCTTTGTACAGTTTGTACTATAATTTGATGGCAGATATGCATGCCTATGAATTGACATACAGTATTGAATATAAATAAAGCATGTACCTGCCTACATGGGTCATAGAATAAAGCGTCCAAAAACAACTTTAAGGTAGGTATTTATCGACACTGTAGTGTATGTGTCACAGTACAAAACAAATAAAACATTACTTACAAGCATATTATATATTTTTTTTATAATAATTAAGAATAAATTCTTACATCACGAGTTATAAAATAAATACATTTATTGCCTTAAATTAAGTTCAAAAGTACTCTGTACATTATATTGTTAGCGATGTACAAACGAGAACGACAAGTAAAAATATCCAAAAAACAAGATAAAATAAAATAAAAAGGGCCTTATCGTGAAGTCAGTATGTTTAATTCTCCGTGTGACAACTACGAACAACTTAACAAATTGTGTCAGAATCACAACCAATAGTTTGCATCTTAATTTCATCTCTTATTTTAATATTACACAAACTATTTTATATCATTGCTCTTTGCTTAAGTCTAAAACAAGAACCATTCTTTACCTTATACTTATAATTACATTTAATTAAGACTATCTAACAGCTAGCGGGTGTTTTTACTGGACTTTTGTGCTTCTCCATAAATTACTCCAAGCCCAAATCTCGAGATCCTCCTTAGGCTGCGTGTAGACTGCACGACAATAATAATACTTCGCGACTGTCTCATAAAATACGAAACAGAAATCTTATGAGTAATGCTGCTTTTAGACCGCGGGAACTTTGCGTAAGCGACCTTTTTCATTCATATTGTAAATCGGTAATTTTCACGTCCCGTACTATCGTACGTGAAGGGAGCGACTAAGTTTCGATTCATTCCGATTCTTCATCAGGGTGAGTGATTACGACGCTTTCCCTCCGCATAGAGAGTTGCTCGATAAAGACTCGGAATGAGTCAAAACTTAGTCGGTACCTTCACCGATAGTACGGTACGTAACAATTCCCGAATGAATTCATGAATGAAAATTTTTACTTTTTTCATTATATTATATGGTGTGAAAGAAGCAACAAGTACCTATCTTGCACACGTACCCCAATTAGTTTATGTTTTGGAACCTTAGTAGTCTAGTTTGAACACGACGCAGTAGGCCCCCCACCCGATAGACCGATGACATTTTAAAGGTTGCTGGAAGTCGGCGGATGATGGTCGCAAAAGATCATTCGACATGGCACTCTTTCGGGGAAGCCTATGTCCAGCAATGGACTTCTACAAGCTGTTAATAATGGTGAATCTGGTTTTAGAGCTGAAGAGCTCTTAAGAGATGGATATCAGACCGGAATGCCACAGATAAAAATGGATACCACGCATTTGACGATAAAAAACGAAATAAAATGAAATATTGAGATAGACGGACAAAAAATGAGCCAATCATTTTATTCTTGGTTGGATTAGCTTAGCACTTTAATATCTAGTTTTTTTTATTGATAGTCATTTGTTCACGTGCCTCTCATCATCAAAGTTAAATTCAATTCCGTTTAGGTAATATTTGTGACTGATAAACAAAGCGACGTTTAAGGCGATATCACAGTCAACAATGGTAGAAACTAAGGGTAATTAATTGACTTTTTATCTGTTTCGTAAATCACCATGTTGTTTTGAGCGAACAGTCTACACAAGACTCAATAATTGTGGTTTGCGTCCATCCGCCGAGGTTCATTGCTCTCATACAAGGCATTACCTAACAAAGGCCACTGTGGCGTCCACAATGTGCAACTAGCCTAGCATTATTATGCCCTATGTACTATTAATCCTCTGCAATAATGTGGCCAGCTCTTTAAAACTAATTATTGTGTATCTAACTAGAGTAAAGAGAATGGCCATATTATCGTAGATCATTTAATTACGAACAAATAAAAAAATATTGTAGCATACCAAAACATTGGCATTGTTCATACAGAATTACAGACGATAATAAATTACATAAGACGGTTCAAAATATCACGAAAATAAATTCACGTGGCAAATAATATGGCATCAGATTTTTTTAAGTACTTTTAAAAGTAAGGACTACTCGCGCTCGCAATTGAGCAAGATTTTAAGAGTTATTAAAACGAATACTTAACTCTTCTTGTAATTTAAGAGTAAATGTACTGGAAGACAGAAAACATATTATTCAGATCAAAACAAAATAGTCCTTAATTCAAAACTGTTTCATCAATTTAAATGAATCACTTACTGGCCAAACGCCGATACATTTCTAATTTCTAATAAACCAATTCCACTAATTAATTAAAACTAAAATGGACAGATAAAAAAAATTAAATTAAAACATTATGTACTTCTGTGTCATTTAAAAGTAACCAAGCTGCGGATTCAATCATTTAGGATCACTTAACACAGGATCGGGCTCCATTAATTTCAAAATTGACTAGATATCTGTGTGCATAGGAATCGTATATAAAAAAAACTTTATATAGTATAATAGCTAAGATAAGGAACCAATGAAATTCTGGCATGTCTGTGTAAAAAAATAAACGTTACAACTAATTTATTGACCTAAAAAGTTTTATGCAAAGTTTATGCCTAGACTGTACTTTAAATTAGAGACACGATAACACTCCTAACCTTTGTACAATTTGTACAAACGCATACATTGCTAACATAAACATCCTCAGTCAAAAAATCTAAACCTACGAAAAGAAATTTATGCTGGTAATAAAATAAAAATTAGTTCGAAAACTTCACAACATCAAAAAATCTCCCAATAATACAGACAAACAAAAAGTCATAATCATCAACAGACATTGTGACAAGTAACAACATGTCAAAATATCCTCAGGGTCATCACACTTCAACCTAAAGCGAGTTGACCAGGAAAGAACGAACGTGTTTTGACGCTTCTCTTTCCTTAACCCGTTTCATACAAACCATAGTCTCTTCTAACTTTCTGTATCTATTTACTGATTCACAAACATAATTACACGATATAACAGAATCGATAATAAATATTAGTTCGACACTATAATTTAACGGAAAACTGAAATGCTAGACACAGATATATCTCCGAGTAATCAGTAGACATACAAATCGTGATAAATATCCCGTTTTAAGTGAACATTAGGTAAGTTTTCAGTTTTTAGTGAACCAGCATAGATACTTGAGATTAAGTAAGTAGTCAGTACAGAAGATAAAAGACTATGTCAGCATGTAGGGGGTTTATTCGGTCTCGCGTAACTGTCCTCTTAAGTACTCGGTTTGTTTTGCAGCGCGGTTCGCCGGGGCGTCTGAGAGATCAGCCGGCCGCGCGCGCCAGGCATCACTTCCCCGGCGCGTAGCCCGGATACGGCTGATGCGGCTGCCCCGCCCTACTGCCCGTTGCATACAACTGCTGCTGGAAGTTGTGAAACTGCGCTGCGTACGTAGGATCAGCGGTCGAAGGTACGGGGAAGCCCTGACCCTTGAACCCGCCGCCGGGGCCTCCCATCGACGGCGGGAGCGGCTGACCTGATCCCATTCGGACACCACCCGGCCCCATTCCCCCTTTGACGCCTCTGAACGGGGGCCCGCACATTTGAGGCGGTTGGCCTTGAAACTCTGCCATTTTGGGCGGACTGTTGAAACCGGCCGGGTAGTGCGGCATTCGGAGCATGCCGCCGGGCGCTCGCATCACCCCTCGCATTCCCCCTTCCATGTCCATTCCGCGAGGGGGGAAGTAGGGAACACCACCTTTCCCCCCCTCCATTTGCATAGGGTTCGTAACTCGCTGTAGAAAGTCTAAACTGGGCGGCCCTCTAGGGCCTGCGTTGCATTGCATCTGCGCGCGCGTTGGTAGATATTGTATCGTGTTGGGCGCACTGGCTTTGACTTGTACGTTCGCTCCGTTGAACGGTGGCATTTTCCCGGGGCCGCCCATGCGGGGCCCGAGCATTTCTCCGCCCATGGGACCCATGCCACCGCCCATGGGCCCTGCCCCCATTTTGGGGGAAAGGTTCATGTCCGGGGGAAAGTCACCGCCCATCATTTGATCCATAGGGCCGCCCATACCGGGGCCTCCCATCCCGTCCATGTGGCAAGCTAGGGAAACAGAAATAATGTTAGTGAATTGAATAATTAACAAATGCATTTTGAGGCACTGGCGATGGTTTCGTCCAGAGCCAAAAAATAACAAAATCTGTATGATGTTATACCAAAAGCGCTCACCTAAATCATTCATCATCATATGCGGATGCCCATGCGGATGCATAGAATGGTGATGCTGCATATGATGAGGTCCAGACGTGAACGGGCCCATGTTTCCCCCATTGGGGCCCATGGGGCCAGGGCCACCCCCACCGCCGACACTATTTGTCAACTGCTGTGACATCTGCGCGAGAGAGGATATAGGGTCGAAGGAGGATGTAGCGGGCCCCATAGGGCCAGGCCCGCCTTGGTTCGGGTTGATGGGGATGTTGTCTGGCCTGTTCATACTGCAAGGTCCTGGGAAGGGGCCGGGCAGACTAGTGCTGTTCGGACCGCCTGATAAAGTCGTCTGTAACAGAAAATTGGGTATTGTGGATACCTACGACACAAAGAATCCTAGTGTGTACGGTCTGGAATATGTTTGTGGCTGTTGGGTGTTCATGCCATGGCAATGTCGCAACCTAGTTGAGTGAGACTGGGCCGGTTGATATTTGGAGTCTGGTGGAGACTCGAACACTTGTTGGTTTACAAACTGGGTCTGGGACTCAAAAGCCAGGTTGGGACTCGACACTGATTCAGTGAGACAGGACCATATTTATACGTCTTGCAGACTTTTGTCTAGGAAAGCATATAAACTTCTCTTTCCATTCATTCTTGAGATAACCGTGCTCAAGACAGTAGAAATATCGCAACAGTCTACAGCCAAATATCACTTTTCTCTTCTCTATTGGAGAAAAAACCGTTGATCATGCGTAGATAGGATATATTTTAGATTGATGAGAAAAGGCTTACCTCAGTGTTCCCAGCCATAGAGTCGTCCATGCTGGCTGTGCTGGCGGAGGGAGCGCTGGACGCAACGCTGCAGCTTTTGGAGTTCGCGCACGAGGATGGAGCGGATGAAGACGGCGCGTACGGGCCCTGGTTGAGGCTCGCTTCTCGGCTCGGCGTTTTAGAAGCGCTGTCCTGACTTGATCTATTTGATTGCGGGCTCGGTCGGGATTTCTCGTCTGTGGAAGAGATAGGAAATCTTAAAACTTCGACACTGGAGTTGACAAACTTTAAGAACCTTCTAAGGCTTGAGTTCACCAACAAAATAAACGGACGCCAAACCAGTTTCATGAGAGTTATCGTTTGGACCGTATTAGTACGAACACTTTATTATATCGCTCGTATTTGGTGAGTAATATTACGATTTCGGCCTTATTCGTATGTGCCCATGTGCTCATAGCTTATGCTTGTACAGTCAGCGACTAAAGTAGATTTGTCGCTCACTATAAGTATGTTATAAAGTATGTGTTTACGGGTTATAAGCAAATTGCATAGCAAAGGACAAGTAAAATACTTAAGCCTACGAGACACGTAGATAGATAAACACTATCGTACACTACAAATGTTGCTTACAAATTCAAACTGTGAAAATTACAAGTTAATCGCTAATCTAATAATGAAAGAAGAATCTTTAAATTAAAATGATTATATTGAAATATGAGTGAACTTACTGTTGGGCTGTGAGGTGGGTGTTTGCGGGTTGTTGAAACTGGGACTCTGCTCGAGTGAAAAGCGTCCTGAGCGCTGTTCCGACAGCGAAGAATGCCCTTCCGGTGTGCCAGGCATCATGCTAAGAGATGAAAATAGTTCTGTGAGCGTTACAATTTTACAGGTCATACTTGGTCACGCTGCGTTAAGTCAGACGTCATCTGACCAGGGGGTCTAGACAAATACCTCACGCTTACTTTTCCTTTCACGCTAACGTAAATTTGACAAAAAAAAAACTTGACAGTAGTCACGTGACATTTTCACAGCTACCTCACGCTTACTTTTCCTTTCACGCTAACATAAATTTGTCAAAAAAAACTTGACAGTTGTCACGTGCCACTTTCACAGCTAATGTCATTCCCATACAATTCAATCTTTGTCTGTCGAAGTACCGGCAACCACTTATAATTAAAGATTATTGAATGGCGACCACCAGGGGCACTATTAATGCGTGGTCGACCCTAAAACCGTTAAAAAGTCTCATAAGTTTGTAATTTTACCAGCATACATAACCTTCAAAAGGAACACAGCAATTCGAGCATTACTGCTAGCGCGATTTATCTATTTTGTACCATTCTTTCAGACTAGATCGGCAATTCCCTAGCAGATAGTAACTTTCTATTTAATTCACTGAACTGATGTTTGATAGATAATTTGTTTTAGTCGAGTTGAGATTTAAAGTTGAAAGCTTACCCAGCAGGTGATTTTTGATTCGAGTTTTGTTGTGACGTTTGCCCCCCATTCGAAGGAGGTCCGTTGTCTTTCAACGACGTGTTAGGCTGTTTCTGTATCGTTAGCTCTTGACCTGATTGCACAAAATCACTATAAGTTTACTACAACTAGACAGTTTTAATATACGCTATAATCTTTGCGCGTGTGATGGCATCGTAACGTAAAGGCGCGTTCATTCGAATGCAGCTAAATTCACACCCGCAAAGTTATTTGGTGCGCATAGCGTATTGTACAAACATGGAGAAAGTGAGAGACGAATTAGCCATAGAGTATGAAGTATGTTAGCACATTTTCACCAACCACCACCACAAAATGAAAGAAAATCACATAAAAATAAACGTGAAGAAAAAACGCGTTCATTAATTTATATCGTAATTTTGCTGTAAAATTTCTGTACAACTTGTTTTTAGAGTTTGTCCTAGACCAAACTTGGTAAAACTGAACATTTAAGTTTGTCCATCTGTCACATTTATACAACACCGCAGTTAGTTAAACTATGTTGAATTATTATTTATTATAGACGAGCAGCTTTCGCTGATATGTCTATAAGGCGCATTACAGCAAAATTATCAAAAAAATTCTAAGCAAACACACATTAAAAGCAAAATTAAAATGACTGAAAATAAGCCAGGGGTTACACTTGTCAGTTTTAAAATTAGTACCGCATTATAGGCTTTTTTTTTTACAAGAAACATGCATTTTGCAAATGTGTACGTATTTCATGGGCGCGCACGTTGTTTGGTCGTATTTTTTGAAGTTTTGCGGGTATATGTGGCTTTTTCTCACAAGTGTAATCCCGGCTTGGATGTCTTGGTCTGTTACCTTCGAACTGGTTGAGATACGATATCTGCTGCGGTGACGGCACTGGCATCAAACTCGGTTCCTTCCCGTGAGAAGCTTGCTGGCTCTTTTGCGCCGCCGCGAGGCATTGCAACGTACGGACAAACACACCATCATCTAGCTTCTCTAGAATCTCTGTTTTCATCCATTTCGGAACGTATATCATCCGTTTTTTGGGTCCGAAACGATTGGCCATATTTTTGATTTGTTATGTCACACGGTGGGATTTGAAGCGTCAAGCGTTTTGCGAGGGGAGGGGAGGGAAAACAAAAAAATACGCATTACAACTAAAGAAAACAAAAGTTTCTACAAAACAAAATCAAATTCAATCAAAAAAATTGCAAAACCCCTGTTGTGGTTGGGAAAATGTCTAACAAAGATTAATAGAAATCTGCATGCTTTTCTACTTCTATGGCTTCCTAAGTTTTCATGCGTCTTTATCACTTACCAAATAAACTAGGACCATAAGTAATGATTTGAGAGGACTTGAAGATTCTTACTTTGTTGTTTCATGGGCAAGACATTACAGGTCCTTCCAATTCAACATTGTTATAAAGTAAACTAAATTATAACTGGAAATTAATCGAATATTTCATTCTTTTAAGTGCAGCGCAGTCATTCGGATTACTTCAGAAGGATTGTAGAGAAATAACATCTTAACGTGCTCTCTGAAGCTCGAAGCGCTCAGTTCTAAACGCCACTCACCCAAACGTGGCTTGGCTGGACAAAGCTTAACCTAGCTGATCGATTATGAACGACTACGCAAGCACATTAAATGCGACGAGCATACGAAATATTGGATCAATTCAGTATCTCTTATCATTTACTTCTTCATAATAAATTAAGATAACTATAATTAGACTAGAAACTGGATATTTTCCATGATTTGCGAGTGTTATTGTTTCCGGATATTTCGGCAAAGTTGCGTGCGCCATGGTCACGGGAGGAAGTCTTTACGGGTGGTATTTTTGATATGAAACCATCCACTCCCTCTTTCTCGCTCTTTTAAAACCAACGATTCCACTACTATCGGTTACATGACACAGTTTAAACAGTTGTTCAGCTAAACGGTGTCCTATTTTCATTTGCATTTAAACATTACATATCAGAAATAGATAAAGCAGTGTTCAGTTAATGATCAATTTTGATGTCTTTGTGAGGCTTAACACTCACAGATCATGGTAAAAGTCCTGTATCCAGTGAAAATTACGCTGATAACTGTAATAGTTTCAAAAGTTGCAATGAGTGTGTACCTGGCGCGTCTTGCTTAGGCCCCTGTTTACAGTGTGCGGGTGAGTTCAGTCCGGAGCCGGCACGCGATGCTTCAGCAGACATCGGCATCGAGACGGAGGAGCCGTGGCCTGGGGATTGTGTGGCTGTAGCATTAGAGAAGAACGCGTTAGTTGCCAGCAGTGGGATGATGGATGAGGCGGAGAAAAACAACTATTTTTACTTTTGCAAACCCCCGACCGTTAATTTCCATCAACAATTGCAGTCGGCCATTAGTGACTTGTAGCGATAAAAAGAACTATCTTTAAATACATACAAATTGATTGCAAGGAACCGCATGATAGTCCGATGAACCGTTTCGGAAATAAATATTAACAAACAACCTCTTTATGGCAAACGCATATACGGGGTTGTGTTGAACAAATGATTTGATCGTTAGCAGGTAGTGTTGGTCACCCTGCGTTGGGACAGAGACTTGCTTCTGTCCACGGCTTCGCTCGGATGGAACGTGTTGAGCGTAAAATTACCTATTCCGATAATATTAGTACAAAACGTTTAACCAACATCTATGGATAAGGGTTGGAATATGAAAAGTATAAAAAGTAACGTATTTAGAGTTACTTTTTATACTTTTAGAATAAGAGTAGAGATAAAAAAGGTCGATTTTTGGATTTAATTAATATATGAAATAACATACTATAGGATTATGTGAAGAATGAGTAATGAGATGACGGCTGATAAGAGGAGAATGGAAGAAGAAAACATGCGCCGACCCCACGTAATGTGGGAGAAGGGAAGGAAGATTATGACGACGTTTAAACGCGATCTCACCTGATGCTAAATATCGAGGGCATACGTGGTATCTAACTCACCTATAGGCACAGATGCGGATCGGTGAAGGGGCGAAGCTCCGTAGGGCGGCGGTGGGAGACAACCTCCTCGCTCTGAGCACGGAGACTTAACTTGTGTACCTAGAATAGGTAATGTTGTAATTAAGCTTAAGAACGAATTTCAGTCCACAACAGCGTAACACAAAGTTATTATGTGAGCTCAAGGCCACTTGGATCAAGGTCGTCACATTAACTAGTCCCACAAATTATAAAGTACATCATCGAACACTTCAAAATCACATAGGATGAGAGGATCCTAGGTCCATCCAAAGGTAGACCAATAAACATTTATGTTATCTAGATATGACGTTGTTTCCCGAAGGCCGCCCATTCGAGTAGGAAACTATAAACTCACTCAATTCATTGTCCATGGATTTGGGGTCGTCGAAGAACTGATGGTGGATCTTTTGCCAGTCGATATCAGCGCCGGCGGGGCTCTTAGGGCTCCGCATGCCAGCCGGCCCTCGCGGGCCCCCAGGACCGGAGCATGGGCCCCCGGGGCCCTGCCCACCTGGGCCCAACCCTCCCGGGTCGCCCGGACCCATCTGGAAAAGCGAAATAGATAAAATAAAATAGTTTATTCATTTATAATATGGTAGCTAAGAATTGCAGCTAAAGTTGGATTAATTAATGAAATAAACACCCAATAGACACAAAAATATTTCTTGACCCCACACTAGGATTTCATGTATCGTGGGTATCAGGAACTACTGGTACCGTGGTACCCATATACGTGCTTATAGTAAGTGTTAAAACATACAAAGTTGTCCAATCAACTTGACTAGCTAGGAAACTAGCCTCATTCGGATAATTGTGTTCATACAAGAGGTTAAATCCTTTAGTGGGCGTGTGCCAAATATAAGGTTCGGACTTGCCTTTCACTACAGTACACCCTGCTTGGTATCCTCTCGCAGTATGGATGTCCATTACCTCCTTTTTTAGTAAATAAGTTTAACTTACATTTCTGCCACGCCCGTACTCGTCGCACATGGGTCCGTTGACGGGCATACCGTGATGGTCCGGTCCGCAGTCGCCCAGCATGCCACCCATCATGCTGCCGTCCATCATTATACCTCCTGGTGGACAATTACAAAACAATCGGTAAATAAACTGGACATGCAACCTCAATATATTGATGCAATAGAAAATCATTAAAACTATCAAATCATGGCAATTATGTAGCCATGAAACTTTCATAAATTTAATCGGTTTGTCAAATCATGAATTGCTACATAATTTGAAAACCACCAAGTTAATATGTCTGTCAAATAATACAATATTAGAAAACCCCAGACGTGTATTTCATTATTATTTGGAACGCCCCCTAGTGACTCGTGGCGATAAAAGCTAGGAACTACCCTTGAAAACATACAAATCCGTATCATAAAACAACATTACCAACCGTTAAGCCGTTTCGGGTTTAAATGGTAACAGACAAACCAACAACCTCTTATGGAAAACGCATATACGGGGTTCTGTCATCGCGGGTAATAATTGATGAATAATTAGCAGTCCCCACACCAAAGCTAAAAGACATGCCCATAACCAGTTTAACATAAGTAAATGCTGCATATTGTGTCCCCAATTGAAGCTAAGCTACTTTTAAACTGTTCCATAGTTCCTTAAACAACTCGTATGTACCCATATAAAAAGCCTAGGTATGCCTTATTCGGTTTTGAACGATATCTATTCTAAATTTTACCTACATCGGTTCAGCCGCTACGAAATTACTTCCAAATTAATTCATACTTTCATAATCATTACTTTATATTTTCCATACAAGTTTAGTCGTGTTTTCAAAACATGCTGACTATAAACACGAAGAGCTACACGTAAACTAATTTGACATCAGTAATATTCTTGCCATCTCTTTCTTGCGTGCACTATCAGTAAAAGAACGCAACAGTTTAAATTAGGTTTAGTTTGTGTACAAGAGAATCGAAGACATTATTAGTTAGAAGGCTCCTGCTTTTAATTAATTTTAAATGTCAAAGTCCGATGTTTAAATGTTTGTTACAATAGTTTCCGGCTGCACCGGCTGCTAAACCGGATTGAATGAAATTTGGAACAGGTATAGTTCGTACCTAGAATAATACGCAGGCGAAGACGTGGGCAGAGGATTGTGCTCCATATTTTTTTTTTATATAGAATAATTCAATAGTCTTTTAACTTTAACTAAGAACTCAATGCACCCAGTTAGATTGGTCAGATACAAACAAACACCACACTGGTTATTTAGATACAGTTTTATGATAAATGAGTGTACAAAAGAGATTCAGTTAGCATCGAATACTGAAACGCTGAATGATGCTGTTGATGATAATGATACCACCAAATACTGAAACGCCTATTCACGACTTAAGGGCGATGACAGATCTCTTTCCAAATCTACTCAAATCATGAGTAGCGTTTCAATATTTAGCCGTTAGTCCATAAAATTGAGAATTATGTATTGAGAAACGAAACGGCAAACCTCAGAGCGGTAGAGATCAAAGGTCGCGTTGTGTATATAAATTAATTAAATTTAAAAATAAAGAATTCTCTTCAAAAAAAATCGATCTTCCCTAATCGCACTGGCAAAATGGCAATATGGAATGTTTCTTTTTGCTAGGCTTAGTAATGTTGAAACTTGAATTTGACAAACTTTCCAATTTTCAAATATCTTTAAGTTTTGGCCGTTGCTAAGCTTAGCAAAATGAGTGTCATTGCATAATTTCCATTGCCATTTTGCTAGTGAAATTAAGGAGATATTCCTTAATTACATTACGATCCGATCAAGAGAAGGGAATGGTCGGACAACGAGCTCAAAAAGTAAACACGAATGCACTCTTTTAAGTATATTTGTGACATTTCAACCTAAAATACTTCTTGTCGTGTCAGATACGCGTGTCAAAGAAACAACGTGTGGACGGTTTAATCACGCGGACTAATAACCAATTAGGCAAATAGAATCTGAGTATATAAATGCTACACTGTTTTTTGTATGTTTTTTCAGCTATTTTCTTTTTAATCAGGTTTAACAAGAAAATTGTTAGTTTAGATTTTAAATAGTTAAGAGTCAAGGTGGATCTTCAAATGTAGCCCAGTACGTTAAAGTATAAAAAAAATATATTTTGTTTTTAAATTCGTCTTCATGAAGTACTAGCGCGTTGAAATGTCACAAATATGATCCCTCAACCCTCAGAAACACAAAAGCATACAAGCATTTCAAATAAATACATAAACGTAATAGGAAAAAAGAAAATGAAGATTGTGAACATAAAATACCTTTTCTAACGGGTCTATACACACCGTTCATCGCGTTGATGTTAGGGCCCGGCATCATACGGGGGCCCATGTGGGGCCCACCATGGGGCCCACCGTGGGGCCCGCCGTGGGGCCCACCCATCATGCACGGTTTAGGTCCACCCATACCAGACATGGGATTCGGCATACGCTGTGAAAAAAATAATTTTACAATAGATTTCTTAACTTCTCGCCACAGATAATGTAAGAGCCTCAAGATGCAACTTCTACGAATGGCGACCACGAACCGGACGAAACAGTGTAAAAAGGCTCTCACCCGATAGACCGAAGGTTGCAGAAAGTCGGTGGTTGGAGATCAAGATCTTTCGACATTTATTTTTATTTTATTATATTAGGAATTACAGTTATAAATTAAGTTATAAATTAAAGTAAACAATGTTACGTAATGGCCCAAGGCATCACAGATTAAATGACACGCTTTAGGGAAGGCCTACGATCAGCAATGGTCTTCTACAGGCTCTTGAGGAAGATACAAAACTACTAAAATATTTCAAAATTACACTCACCCCCATAGGACCTCCACACGCCCTTCCCATGTGCATGTCCGTACACATCCCGGTCTTAATATCCGGGCCACCACACGGCCCCCTTATCCCTTTGATACCGCACGGGCCCATCGGACCCATGGGTCCATTAGGCCCCATGCCCCCCATCATAGGTCCATTCGGCCCCATCATGCCGTTAGGACCCATACTGTGACCCATCATACCCGGCCCGCCCATGCTCATGTGACTCATCGGTCCGTTTGGACCCATAGGACCTCCCATGGGCCCGTTCGGTCCCATATGGCTCATGGTGCAGCTAGGTCCGGAGTTCATGGCGCTAGACATAGAGACCATGGGTCCGTTGGGGTTTCCCATGGGACCGTTTGGACCCATAGACATGGGGGGGAAGTGAGAGGGCATGTTCATGCTTGCGCTCGAGTTGGGGGGGTTTATGTTGTCGGGCGGCTGATTGTTGTCGTTTGGACCCTGTAACAAAGATGGTGATTATGTTTTAGTGCATTGTTCATTTATAATTTCATGTCTTCCAACTACAGCCACTGCGGCCAATTAACTAGCGGCAAAAACAGAATACATAAATTGATAATTGTAGATTATCATCATCAAAAGCCGCCTCCATCCACCTATTTCTTGAGACCGTTACAATTTCTCATCCGCATTATACTCCTCGTTCGTTTTGGGATGTTCATTAAAACCGTTACCGTTAACAATGTGCGATGTTATGGCGTCGTTGTTATCTCACCCCAATCGACAGAACATTTTTGTACAAGCCTTTTTACTCATGTAATTTTACAACTTGCACCCCTTGCAACCCACTGAGCAAAGAATTTATTCTCAAAAGCTATCGTGACTTAGATCATTCTAACACCGATAGAACGGTACGTGAAAATAACCGTGTACGCAATGTGAAAGAAAGGAGCGAAAAGAATTTACTATATAACTGTGACCAGCGCAATGCAATTCCACGAAATATATTCGCAGCTTTATTTTTGCATTACTTCGGCACAAGTGCTCTGATTTCGATTGTACTTGTTCCAAAACGTTTAGCCGATTGTGACAATTCTCAGCTAGCACGATCACCGAAGCATTTACAGACTTTATTTAGTACTCTGTGAAAATCGCAATGCAAATCCACGCGTGCTCCAATTTCGATGATTCCCAGCTTACCTGGTTAGGGTTGTTGGGGCCGCTCTCCGGGAAGAGCATCTGCTGCATCTTGCGGATGGTTGCGAGCTGCTCCTCGCGGTGAGCGCGCTGCTGCGGCGTTAGATTCTCGTCTGGAATTTTTACACCTGCAGAGAACATGCGATCTTAATTCTGTGATCGGTGACAGATCAAAGGCACAATCATTCACGTTCACATTTAAGATACCATTCGGATCCTGGCAGTGGCGACCCAGCAGTTACAGCCGGCTGCTGCGACCCACTACCGCTGCAATGCGGCGCGACAAGGAGCATTTGGATAGTCACTGCCTTGTTGAGTTGCAGTTACTATGCAATATCCTCACGAGCCACATTTTCTTTGAAGGATTTGAGTCGAGCATCATAAAAAGAAGGATTTTTTTAGCAATAAATTCTACTAAATATTGATCTTCTTGATCATTCAACGCCATTTTAGGATTTTCGCGCACGATGTGAAGAGTCGCGCTGCTGGACTGCTACTGTACGCGAGAAAGCTGCGCCCCTCTACCGCGCTACACACGCCTACTCGGTAATCTACAACTCTCCATCCCTACATAGCGGTGCGTCGCGACCGCCAAGATCAGAATGGGACCTTTAAAGGTATTCCAAAGGCGCCGGCAGCGACCCACTGCAACCGCAGATCGCAAGCAGTTGTATTGACTGTTTATTAATCAGTGGCTAAGCGACAGCCACAATTAATTGTATTGACAGTTTGACATTTTCGGCTGCAGTGTTGACTCGTGTTTTCATAGGAATCTGTCATCATAATCATTGGTTAGACTGACCGTTTATTTTGTTGGTGAACTCAAGCTTTACTCTAGCAGCGATACGATAAAGTTAAGTAATGTTAAGTAATTAGCAAATCTGAAAATAAAAAACAAAGCTAGATTACCTTTAGGTCCACCCTGGCAGTCACCAGAGTCGGATTGAGCGGAATCTTGCGCTTCGGAGCAAGCGGGCATCTGTTGGCCGTTTGACATTCCATTCGACATTACAGAGGGGTTTTTCTAGAAAACAATAAAGCAAGGTTAAATATACAAGAAAAAACAAACGTTCACTACTTTAATCTCATCAGGCCTGAATTCTCGAACACGAAAGGAGCCTCAACGCATTAAATCCTTTCACCGCTCTTGTGTCACTGCAACAGGTGATCGCCACTTGCTTTCTTCGCCCCTTAGGGGAGCGTTCACAGTTCACCGCTCAGCCCTGCAGCTGATAGAAACTGCAGGATATTTTTAGGCGAGGTGAGTTTGAGTTTATCTGGGCTGAGAATATGTTTGCCCAGATGAAGGCTACACTTATGTACCAGTGACTCATTGCAGAGTCTGCAGGTTTGTGTCACACAGCCCTAATTTGAACATGTGCTTGTTAAGGCGACAGTGTCCAGTCAAGGCACCATAATGTGAAGGTTGTTTCTGTTTTCCACAGGATAACCAAGAAAGTGCCCTAGCAAGATTCTATCAACTGATTATGGTGCATGCAAATGGACATGGGTCACCAAAATTCAGATACGAGAATCACATGATAGCAAATCTACAAGTTATATATGTATTTTGCGAACTTTCAATGTCAGTAAACATAATAAGAAGTTTTATAAGGGTCTTTAGATCCATAAACTCCAGGAAACCAGATAAAGACCCGAAAAATAGTTATAAATAAAGAAAGTTATAATATAATGAAGTTTTAAGCGGTTACTTACGGTGTCCCAGGGCATTTCACCATCCGCACCGAGGCCGTCCATGACACCGCAGGACGGGGTGCCTCCTGGAAACCCATCCATAGGTCCCATACCTGGCCCCATCTGACCCCCGGGCCCCATCTGGCCCATTTGACCCCCCTTCATCATCATCATCTGACCACCCGGCCCGCCCATCCTAAAAATATTTAAAAAGTCGTTATGTAGTAGTTAAGCTTAATTAAATAACAAACGAATTAATTATTAAGTAGTTGATATAAATATTTGGAGTAAGTGGTTGTTTGAATATTTAAGTTTATCTGTAATCATATTTATCCATAACGGTTGAACCGATTGATGGTGCAGTTTTTAAATTTATTTGTACAAAGATTATTTTTTATACAAATGAATTTAAAACCAAAGGTTAATTTCAAAGTGAAAACTAACCATTTATTGGGTATTTTCAGTGAATTACCTGTTCGGGCCTGGCCCCATCATATTAGGCCCCATGTGGCCCATTCCGCCGTGCATAGGCCCCATATTAGGCCCCGGTCCCATAGGTCCGCCCATCATGTGTCCCATCTGGTTCGGAGGCCCGGCCATCATGGGAGGCCCGCCGCGCATACCACCCCGAGTCTTCGCCATGGCGAGATTGTTCAGCCACTGAGCTGGGCTTTGCTTGTTGAACTGGCCGATTTTCAGAGGGTGTTTCTGTTGGAAATAAATAATTAATAATAATAATGCTGGACAAATAAATTAATCAGGGGATTTTTGGAACTCGTGTCCACAAATCCCCTTAGCGTCCCCTTTGAATACCGGAAGGGGATTTGTGGAAAAAGCCGACATTTTTCACACAGCATCATCTAGTCCCAAAGTAAGCATTATAGGAATTACATGACTGACAAATTATACTTATATATTTTTTTTGTAAATACTTACATTTTTTACTTCTAAAACACCCAGAACCGAGACAAATATTTGTAGATCATACAAACATATGTCCTGCGGCGGGAATCATTACCGCAACCTCCTGCGTCTCAGGTGCAGCTTTCGCCCTCAGTGCCACAGAGGTCGTCATAGAAAAATTACTCGGTTATTCTTTAGGAGAGGCCCATGCCCATAGGCCTCTCCTAGGACTTTTGTCTCAAGCTAAGGCCCTACCTCTAAATACTTCTTGGTGGCCGGTTGTGCGCAATGGTAAGCGATGATGGAGTGGTGCTGTCCTGAAATAACCGACTCGGCACCTTTGTTGGCCAGCAGTGTTGAGAACACGAAGATCTGGCTTTGCTGCTGGGATAATACACAGTAATTAATTATAATAATAAACACCCAACAGACACATGAACCCACACTAGGATTCCCCAGTGTCGCGGGTATCAGGGACGGTACTCCAACATCCAGAACAAATATCTGCAGAACATGCAAACATTTGTTACTCGTTATATCTCGATTTTTATCCCAATTTAAGACCACTGATTATTAAATCAGGGGTCAAAGATTATTAAGTTTAATTAACTAAACAATGCTTTATCTCTTTCTGATATGTGTGATTTCCAATTCAAAAGAAGAAAATCTTCTGATCCTAAAACTGAAAATCTTATAACTTTATAAGTAAGCATGAAAATAACATATACACAATATATTTTTTAAACCCACAAAAAGATTTGAGGAAATAAAATACAAGTCCCTCGGGGTCAAGGATACTGGAACACTGCTGTCATCAACCCAGAGTCCTTCTCCACTATTTCAAAGAGTTATGATGGTTGGGGTCAGGTTCAATGCACAGTACACCCGAATATGAGAGGTCAGTGCAGATCATGGTTCACCTCACATAGAATTAGAAACTTTGCGTATATCCCAGTAGATTCACACAAAGTGAGGCATACATTTTATTTTCACCCCCTGCATATTACTAACATCCGATAGAATTAGTCATTATCTGTGGTAGGTACCATAATGGTTCAAACTCAATGGAACCACGAACAAAGACTCTATCAAAATCCCTATAGTAAATAGTCTTTAAAATCCCATCTGGAGAGTCTTTAACTATTTTTTATTTGAAGCCCTAGGAAACCTAGTACATATAAGGTTTTATAGAATTCAAAGTTGTATGAGTGTGCAATTTAAACACAACAAGGACTCATAGGCACACATACAACTCAATAGAAACTGGTGTATAAGACTGCATTATTTATTACATAAACGCATCATCAGAAGTCAACTTCTGGAAAAATGATTCCAATAGTGGACCAGCTTAAAATAAATAAAAAATAGTGCTGGACATTTTCACACTTCTAGCCCCAAACTAAGCAGAGCTTGTGTTATGGGAACTACATGACTGATATATATACTACTTAGAATTTTTTTTTGTAAGTAAATCCATTTTATACATAGAAAACACCCAGACAAGACCAGTGGGCGGGCGGCATTTTTCACCCGGGAAAAATGCCACCAGCCCACTGCGCCACAGAGGTCGTAGAGGTTACAGAGTTAAACGTTTACCAACAGGTGGGCCGTATGATTGTTTGCCACTCAAGTTGTATTAAAAAAACTCATTCGTACTCTTAAACTGGCCTTTCTCTAGACTAGAACGTCCCCGATTTGATAAAATACTAATTCTACACGGAAAAGCAACCATTGAAAGTGCGATTCCGATACAATAAGTCAATGTTACCTCCATGCTGCCGGCTTGCTTGCTGATGACGTTTGACGGCAAGGTCTGTGCGTCATTCGCGGACATCGGTCCCATGGACACAGAGCCCATGGGCCCGCCGGAACCGGGCATGCGACACGAGCCCATATCGGGACCGTTCGGATTGCGACAGTTTTGGTTATCCTAAAACAATCATATTGTCATTTTTAAACGGCAATCGTCTTGTTGAACTATAATATACATTTGACTCGCGACACAGAGAGCCGTTTGCCAAAAAAAGGTGGTTTGTTATTGTTTATACTGTACCTATAATTTATTTATTGTTTGTAAAACATACATAAACCAATTTGTTTTTCTTTCTCTGTTTAAAGCCGATCGAATTCAGTTCAACATCAGCTCAGCTCGTTCCTTCTCCTTCGTCGTGTGGTCGTCTTCTTGGTCACCCTGCGTAAGTAGTTGTCAATGCTGCGAGCAACTTCAACTTGGCATAAGTATGAGGCCAATAGCGTTATAGCATTACAGTCTAAATCATACCTGCATATTGCTGGAAGGTCCTCTGAGACCGGTCTGTGGGTCGAGGATGTCATTCGAGTCAGAGGACAGACGCTCCGACTTCAAAGATCCTGGGCCTCCCAGCTCGCAAGACGGCGATTTTGTGGGGTCACCTGCTTACAAAATAAGACTCGTTATTTACCATGAAATAAAAAAAGGTGTCAATTCAGTGTGAGAAGGCAATGGACAAGTCGAGAAAACTGCTAGTAATAATTGCCTTTTTTTAATTTGAGGCAAACAAATTTACGGCCCACCTGGTGGTAAGCGGTTACCGTAGCATATGGACACCTGGAATACCAGAAATATCGCTCACGCGTCCCTGAGATATCAAGATGAAAGATCTCATGTACCTGTAATTTCACCGGCAACCATACCATTCTAACCGGAACACAGCAATGATAACATTATGGTGGCAGCACTTCCCCGGACGAAGCCTTTTACAGAAGCTCTACTACACTCAAACGGCCTAAGTTAAATTAATTAATTTGTTTGTGTCTTTCATCATCTGTTGCAGCACTCCGTATGACTTGTGGCGAAAGAAACTATCTAAGAACCACCCTTAAAATCATATCAAATCCATTGCAAAATATAGGATAATCCAGTTTGGATATTAATGGTAACAGATAAACATACAAACAAAAAGGCTCCTTACTTTGTCGGTAAAAAGGAACGTTTGATTTCTGCTGAGACAAGCTTAGCGGTTGAAGGCGGTAGGTATTCATACCATCGCTGTCCATGAGGCCGTCAATCTCGGTCTTGATCCCGTCGGCGGCGAGCTCCTGGTTATCCTCCTGCCCTGGCTCCATCTTGACCCTGTGCTGAGCCTCGTCTGGCTCCTTCTTCAGCGCCGCCGGGGTCGGCAGCGACGCTGACGGCGGCCGGGAACCGTGCCCTGGAACAAAACATGCAACTATGTAAAGGAAGTCACTGCTGGACATAAGCCCCCCTTAAAGTTGTATAGTATAGAGGCTACCTCCGTTCACGGACTTCCCCAGCAATGCATCTTTTAGATATCATTGGTCCATCATCATGTCCCTTCTCCTAACATTACGCGGAGAGTTTGCTTTCGCCTTATGAAAAACTTTCTTCTACCTGACCATGGCCACGTCAACTAATAATTTTCTTGTTGAACAGAATTCGTTGTATGTTATTTGTAAGTTTGTTCGACGTTTCTGTCATCCAATTGACATAGGAAGATGCATAGGTATCTAATCTAGTTCCAATAAAAATTAAATATTATGGTGGCATTGAGCACGGAAGGTTGGCAACAGAATTCCTCGATGGATGATAGTAGACTGACAGATACTAGATTTTATTTTTGTTTTACATAATATTTATTTTAGGAGCATTTGGGAATGAAGAAGTGTGTTAAATATAAATATAATTTATGAATGACGGCTGATAGAGAAGAGCGGAAGAAGATCGTGAATTGACGATCCTACGTAATGTGGGACAAGGGCAAGACGATGTGTTACAAACGATATTTAGGTTAGTATTAAGTTATTTATGCTATGCTACATAATAAATGAAATGAATAGATTACATGCAACGTGAGTGGCGGGCGCTTTCACCCTAGCATTACCGGTTAATATTCTCATTCTGTGGCATTAGAAGTCGACAGGGCGAAAAGCGATTAAGTTTTTATTTACCTGTTTCTGACTTGTTTGACTGAGCATATAATCACTAAAAATACTGAGCTTTTCTAGGGAACTGGATAGTACCTGAGACTGTTAAAAAAAATCACACTATTTTGTTTTTTTTAATTTGGTTCGTTCTTTCGAACCCCATATTTTAGACTGTATGAAATAAATTTTTCTGTACAGACACAAAACAAACAAACGTTGCTTGTTTAAAGAAAAGGGGTATTGCTCGCTCTATTCTTAGCAGAACTGCTTCTTCGTCCTGGCCTTGTGTTCTTCATGAGCTACTCCGTGCGTTTTTGTGTCTGACCCATCGTCAATAGGTCTTTTTCGACAGTTCCAATCTAAGTAAGTAGATGTCATACACTCTATGGCAGCTACTTACACACTGATCTATGACGTATAATTGAGCATGTCAGCATATTCTTTCTACTATACCGAAACTCGCTAGTTATAATTCGAATTCGGCGCTAGTTTCGATATGGTTATACTATTCGGTAAAAATAATTCAGTTCATTGCGGTCTACTAAACTAGCCAAACACTAAGATTTCGTAATAATGTCTAAATGTCTAGGTAAGGTGAGTACCTTCAGATCAATTAGAGTTAATAGTTATAGGCAAAGCCACTTTTTCTTCCATAACGTTGAAGGATAGCTAACTTCGGCGCCGTTGCATTCTCTCTTACTACTAAGAGGTAGTCAGTACTTATTCGAAATAAAAAGTATACAATCGTATGTATATATCCAAAAACGAAAGCTTTTGGATATATACATAGTTTGTTTTTTTGTTTGAACGCGCTTATCTCTGGAAACACCAATCAGATTTGTATTTTTTTGCAATAGATAGCCCAATCCTTGAGGAAGGTTATAAGCTATTTAACATCACGCTACGACCTTAAGGAGCCGAAAAGAATTAATAGCGCGGGCGGGTGAATCGACGCGGTGAACAGGGACCGAGGGCGACCATTGCACAGCTAGTGATTTATTCATGACGAAGTTTTTTTAAATGCGTGGCAGGATTCTCTAGCTACAGTAACTAGCATTCGCGGGTTCGATTCCCGCATAAGCAACAAAACACACCCATAATGTAGCTGAGCTATATTCTAGACATCTCAGTCTTTCTCGATAATGGAATGGTGAAAGATGGTTTTGTAAAATGTTGTCTAAATGGTAGGCTGATTTTAAAATATCTTAAAATACTTAAATATTAAAGAGAACTTGGGAATTATTACACCTGCAAACGAAGCTACCTATCTTGTAGTGAAATGAGTAATTCATTTAATTTAATAATCAAGACCATACACTTCTGTCCATAAAAAGTAGCCTATGTGTTATTTTTTTTTGATCAAGATCTAATCCTATTCTTAATTTAATTCAAATTGGTTTTAAGACTGCTTTTAAGACGATCGGTAACAAACATCCATACTTTTGCGTTTTATATAGGTTATTCAAATGGCCTTTACATTTTTAACAACATAATTGTTGATTTGAAAGGGCAGTAATAATGGTGAAATTACTAGCATTATCCCACTATTAAAGTTTGATTGGTTCTAGAAAAGATCAAATAGAACTGGTAAACTCATGCATAACAAATAGAACTGGTAACTCAAACGGCTTAAAAACCAACCTTCTAAATATTAGGTATATGAAAGATTTATTATTTAGATTAGATTTTCATGATTTAAGTTACATTTTATGAACAAACTGATTTGAATATTATTTGCTCTAACACAAGTGGTTTAATTGTTTTTTTTTTAAGGGGTGTAGTCAAAGACAGGTCCAAACATTATATTTGGCACATATTTGCGGTTTGCATAGTAGTTTATTCCATCCCATTGCCGGTCATTAGGACACTAAACGACGGCACATGCCTTCGAATTTTTGGTTCTTGGGCATAACGGCTTCTTCGCGTTTTGAGCACTTGTTAAGCGCACATGAATTGATATTAATTCATTCAACCTACCAAAAATTTTATAATAAATGTTTTAATTAAAATTTTAAAATTTAAATCGTTAAAAACTACTAACTCGAAAGCTACAAAAAATATATTATGTACATAAAAAAAAAATACTAATACAATGCACTAACTCCTCCAAGTTTTTCCAAATATTACATCCTAAGATTGGTCGGAAGAGACTACTACTTATGGGTACCAAGTTGTATATAACACTGATATTTTAAGATGTTATGTACAATAATTTGCTCGTAGTTAAATTACTAATTGCAGATGAAACTTGGGGAAAAAAATGGTCAAGTGCGAATCTGACTTACGTACAAGATTGTATGTTCACCACAAATAATTAACATTTTTCAATTTCATAAACTATGAAATAACCAACCATTGCTCTAACAAAAAGATAAGTCAGATCGAAAGACAAACTTAAATTAGTATTTAAAAAATGTTCGCTCATATATGGATATATGTAACAATCAATTCTCCAAGAGGACTGGAGAATTCAAAAAATAAATATTACTGGACTTTTCCTTTACTTGTGCTGTGAGACCTTATTTCAACGGGAAGTACCCTATATAGGTTTTGATTTATTAGCGAGTATCAAAATATGTCACATAAATGGGAGTATTTTTTTATTGTGTTAAAATTAAACTTGATACCCTTTTTCTCAGTAACATGGGGAATGTTACTGAGAAAAAGGGTCTTGACAGAGACAGATGGACAACAAGTGATACTACAAGGGTTCTGTTTTTTTCCTTTTGAGGTACGGACCCCTTAAAATGTACAATCTTTGAACTCAAGGGTTGATATTGATACTCACCGGGTTCAGGGTCACTGGGCTCGTCCTTAAGGCGGGCGCCGCCCTTCTCCTTCTCCTTGATCATTCCTCTGCGTGCCTTCGCCAACTTGACTGCACACACAACATAACATCATCAGTAGCTTGAACTAAAGACCATTAAGAGCATATCCAAGGAGGAGGCTGTGCCAACTTCTGACGAAGCTAACATGCTCTACCAGTTTATATATGGGATGGGAAACTGTATTTTGAGCTATATCTTCAGAATTATAGAACTGACATGGTTGAAAACCAACAAAACTTCCAAAAAAAATAACAGAATTTAAATCTTGCCCTTTCTGAACCAGATTCAAGTGCAACCAAACAGTGAGATCTTTAAAAGTCCCTACAATTAGTACCTAAAAGAAGAGGAAGACAATAGATCATATCAAATGACACACCAATACTCTTGCAAATGCATTAGTCATAAATGCAAGATTTGGCTAAAGGGAACCAATATGGCATGCTTACTTTAAGTGGATGGAAAAACAACTGATAAGTCTGGTTCCTAAATACCATGAATCCATCTACTGCACAAACTGATTGAGGATTAAAAAGAGAACAGAAAAAATGGTCCCATTAACAATAATAATCTACCTTACAAATCTTGGTATTGTTTATCATTATTTAGTGATGAAATTCAATGATATTAACATTATCTTGAGAAAAGTATCCGTATTTCTGTAGATTTTCAATATCACATTTTATTTCAAAACTACACTCTAAGATATCCAATCATTATTTGATTTCATTCAATATATTTTATAATTTAACAAAAAAATATTCCAATTAACTGGATATAAATCGTGATACTGCTGTGTTTTGTTACAACATTTAATCATATTAGATCAGTGAATACAGAAAAAAGACAATGCTATCATTATATGGAAAGCTTTTTAGGCTTACATAACAATGCAGAAAATTTTGTAGAAACAGAAATGTTTTTAAAAACTAGAGGTATCATTTCTAATATTCAGTCAAGCTATAATGATTACAAACCAGTTTTTTTTACTTTTGGATTCAGTCTAAGTGGTTGATAAATTATTGCAAAATAGTTGATACAAACTAGAATTTTACTTCACAGAACATTTGTCAGTTTTAAGGCTTTCAGTGAAGACATCCCCATTCATACAACACTTTTGTGCATTTGTATGTATACAAAACTAATCCGCGGCGCGCTTTCGTCACAGGCAAGATTATTGGCACATGTCCCACAAATCCACCGAACGGTACTTCATTAGAAGAATGTCATTATGCTGCACCAAATTATCGAAAGATTATTATTAATAGAAGATCGAGGAAAACCTTGATGGTCGTAGTAAGCGCACGATGCATACGGACCTGGCAGGCGTTACCGGCCGACCCGAACCCCAGGGGCTCTCCAAACAGTCAATTAAAACGATAATACACCGTCAATAATCATAAAAATTCTTGACTTATTCTCCATACATAAACAATGAGACGGATCGGGTGTAGACAGCGCGAGGGCACGAAGCACGTTTACTATGGCCGTTTTATTGCCTCTGGAGCACCCAACGAATAAGATAACTCAGTCGGAGAAAGCGTCTAACATCATTTGATATCATTCGTGTGATCCAATTATGTTTTAACGATGGCTAAGCAGCAAGAAACAAAAAATCGGGATCGCTGACATTTTTGTTTATGGTACATCGACGACATCCAGAATCCACAAATAGCAAATAAACGTACACGATTACCGCCTTCCGACGGATTCCACTGTCACAAAAACACAAAACACAGTGTTTATTCACATTTATGTAAGTTTCATCGTTGATTAAAGCTGATTTTATTTTATAAATTCTTTCTATCAGCATTTACACAAATCACCACGCACACACAACACAACATACGTACGTATATAGGGTGCAGATGTGCACAACACTAGCGATGGGCATCATGGCTGCCATGCCATGTTTGATTAAAGTAATCGATTTTTAATAATACTGCAAGCGAAACCGGTTGTAATTTTATTTTCAGGAGATTTAAATTATACAATCAATATGCAGTTCGATAAAAGTTTATGAAAGTTACTATGGCTTTAATATAGAGAGTTCTGCGTGGGTCCATGAATTAATGAACGTATGAATCAGGGTTATGTATTGGAAAGCAACTCCATCTTCACAGAGACGTATTTATAAAATAAATAAATACAAGGACATTTATGCAAGGAAACACGCTGTTATTTGGCCTTGTCTACTAATTTAGTAACTGAAATCACGTATACAGGGCGATACATACATATTATCTCGTGACCGACCCAAATCAACCCCATAGGTCAACATGGGGTATAACTTCAAAAAGTTGTAAGTAGAACGTAACTATATTCTTTTTGATATTCAGGAGCTATGTTTTTGTCCTGATTAAAATAATTTTATAGGGGAAAAGGTTTATGTAGAATTACTAATTGATGAACTCTGTGGCGTTTCGGGTGAATGGAGAGCCTGAAGGTATATTAAAATGTTTCTATGCATTGGACCAGTGACCAACCGAGCCGAGTTAGTTGAACGTGCCATGGTTGAGACAGGCACGTCATAATATTCTAGGCTAATAACTTATGCGATTCCTCTTTAATTTGGGACTACTCCGGGTTCTAATTATTAGAATAGTAAAATATAACAAGTCATCATTATAATGAATGAAATGTTGGAACCCAAAATTAGTAAGTCGAAGCTTACCAACTTCTTGTTTTTCCTTGTAATATGACAAATATTGCCAGTTTTTACAGAGAAACGAGACATCAACTGTAAACGGATGTAAATGGAGTCCGCCCTTAGAAAATCGTATGATATAACTTCTCAATAGGCTTTATCAATGGGCATACAATTTTGGCATTGTCAGAGCTCGATCTTCTAATCGATCATCGGTAAAACTAGATGCACAACACTAGTAGTCACAAATCTATTTTCTGAAAATACATTACTAAATTGTAGTCTCTGGCCATTTCGGATACATTTAGCGATTTAAGTGTCAATATAATTGAAAGAGAAGATCCCATCTACATTAGAATAAAACCTGAAATATATTAATTTATTGGTTCTAAAAACCATAATTTAGTAAATTCCAAAGAGTTCATATATAGGGATCAAGAAAAAAAAAAACAATACAAACAATATCTATATTTCGTTCTTGCTTGTCTATGACTAATTTACGTACGATGGTGAAGGGAGGAGCGACAATTTTCGCTTCGTGTCGCATTTATTCCCATTCACAGTGATTTGTGTTGAAATATTTTGCGCAAACTGGATTTGTGACATAAATTGGTGCTTTTTTTAGTGTGTAAATATGTGTTAGAAACCTTCCTTGTCGTTGTTTATAACTTGGGAATCCGACCGCTCCCTAGACTTAGCAGTACGTCAGATTGTCGTCAAGTATTTTTCGTGCATGTTTGTAGTACTCAATACGAGTAGTTAGAGCAACAATAACTATTAAGCTGCTGTAAAGTGTAATAGAACTGGAAACTGTTGATAAAATACTATCTCACGTTCCATTTGCAGTGATTGTGGTGTTAGTGCATCCAGAAAGTTTGTAGCCATTTTCGGTGAGTCTCTTCTAGTATTAATTTACGTGTCGATGTTTAGGTATTATAGTGAAGATAAGCAGCGAAAACATCGACTACTGAGGTTTGTTACGTATTCTCAGTCATTATGTGGTTGACAATAACTTAAAGAAGAATCTTAGAACATCTCATGCATGACCCACTGTCCTAAAAACATTGTAAGCACGACCTATCAAGTTCAAGTTTTGACTAAGCTACCAGAAAGCTTAGTCAAAACTTTCTCAAAATTATCACAAAAAATAATCTTTTTGCATACATTGCATTTTCGGCACAACTATAAATTGGAGTTGTATGTACTTTATATTCAAACAGAAGGTAGGTATTTCATAATCAGAAATATATAAAAAATACTGAATGATAAGTCAAAAAGTATGTACTGATGCAATTTAACTTCTGTTGTGAATAGAATATATTTTGCCTAGCTTGCCCAGATTGCATGACATTGTGATATTGATACATAAATGAATTCCCATACAATACATGGAAGTGAATTAATGATTCATGTGCCACTTATATAATCTGTAAAGTAAAATGAAATCATCAAGCTACCAGAGCCACATTAAGTCAACTAATGAAGCATAAACCACACTGATTTATAATAGAAACACAGTAAATAAACATTTATTTACTTACACTTAAACAAACATCTGGTCTAGATGAAATCATTTTGAATAGTGTTAAAATTATAATTCTATGGTGATTATCTCTTTGCAGCTTACTTAGACAAAATTGGTCTCCACAAAATATCTACCCTGAAGGTTCATTATAAGTATGAATGATTTTTTAAATTGGATTAATAGTTTCGGAGATTACTCTCACATCGAAACTTTACTTCTTTATAATATAAGTGAAGATATAGTATACTCATTCCCTCTGCCGGTCATAATTGTCATAACCTTGTCATAATCTTAACATTCCCACAATGCTACTTTTTGAAACTGTACCTAACTCTAATGAATAAAAACTGAAAACACGAAATGTTAAAAGTACCTATTTTGTTATTGTAACTTCTTTCGTATTCTTGTCAAACTTTTTCATGAGATGGTGACCAAAATTAAAATTTTAACGAAAAAATATCATGAAATGTGTTATAAGGCATATAAAAAAATAGATAATTTTTCCAAAACAGGATAATAAATAAGACCGTAACTTTCCACTAATAATACGAAAAAAACAAAAAATACTCTGCCTGGAACTTGTATGGTTTTAGATAAGTTCATAATTTACCGTCTGCTCTTTCTGGTCAACAATCCATGCAGCATAGTCCTATATAACTCATACAAAATAATGCGAAATCAATTTTAAAATTTGCACATTACTTGGTTTAGAGCAGGGATGCACAGACTGCGACCGCGACCATGGAATACTGGTGGCCCGCCGACAGCAAAAATAATACTCTTTAAAAATAATTCTTTTTCAATTTTAATACATTATAATCAATTATTTATTGTCTTTAATTACCTATACTTATGGAGGCCCGCCATCAGTTCATGATTTGCCCGAGTGGCCCCTAGTCTCAATAAGTCTGTGCATCCCTGGTTTAGAGACTCATGGTCTGACTACTGTCCAGATGGAAGACTTAGTCTGTCAAGATATGTGGTTTCCAATTGCCATTTTGGTAGTGCAATTAAGAGGCTGATTACTTATATGCGTGTCTATTACAACTGGAATACCTCTTAGGTCATACTCCATGATTATGTGCTTGTAATTTCAGCGGCATATCCATTAAAACTAGAAGACATCACCATTCCCAGCATAGCATGCATAACATCATTAAGTTAGCATTATTTGCACATTCAATTCACAGTAAACACAGGCACATAACAGTTACTACAGCCTTCACACAACTCCATTCACAGAGATTGCTTTTAGATAACTGGATCACTGAACTAATTTCACGCATGTTTACACCACAAATAAACATGCTAGCACATAATTCCAATTTTGGTGCACCTATTTTGGAGAATATATCAGTCATGTAGTTCCCATAATACAAGCTCTGCTCTGCTCTGCTGGGGTAGATGATGCTGTGTGAAAAATGACCAGCATTATTATTATTATAAGTTGTTTATGTGGGGTGCTGTCAATTTATTCAAAATATATAGTGCTGTAATTTTAGGAAAATTTAATACACACAGAATAAGTGTTAGGTAGTTTTTACCTCCTGTGTGTCAATTGGCTCTTTATTTATCAAATCAGGAGTTTTAATTCTCAAAATTCACTTGACCCTCATTGGGCCCTTTTCAGGATAATCATACCTACCTGGTCATTAACCTAACCCAGGGCTACCAAGAAAGAACCGGTGTCACGAATGAAGTTTTCGCTTTTAAGGTGGCGAGTGTGAAAGTTATTATTAATGTTTAATAGAACAGCTCATTGTGCTTTTAATTGTTTTTTTTTGTAAGTTTGTTGGTGTACTATAAAGATGTGAGAAGATGTGTGGACTAATAAAAAAAATCTTTACGTTGGTCGTAAACTATTTCGCTTAAATACCACTTACGATTCTGGCATCTTGTTTTTTTTTAGATATTGTTTATTTACTCGTTAACGTGTATTACAGATTAGCATACCAATTATTATTAAAATATGTTTAATCTTCAGCTTATCGGTTATTCACCGGCAAGCGTTCGACGTTAACTCGTCGTAATCTTTTTTCACAATCAAAAATTCAGTCACAAAGTGTTCCCAAGGGTTGCTTTGCCAGACTCTCTCATAAATATTTAGTTGTCTCCATGCCTCTCTGGCTAATTGCCTTAGCAATTAACCCCGATAAAGCGCTGTGTGAATGCACCAAACTACACTGTTTCTTGAGATCACAATGGATGATACTTTCTTTTACAACAGAAACATCATAAAACATGAAAGTACTTTAATCAAAATGTTTGTAAAACGGAGATAAAAGTGAGTAACAATTATCGGGTACTGTATATATCTACGTTGTAATATTTATAGATTGTCTTGTCTCACTAGGAAATCTTTCGTCGTTTTCTACCGTATTGCCATGATACACAATATGCATAGTTGAAAGAGAGTATTTAAAGATTAGAAATTCTACAAATAGAATGGTCAATAGCACCAAGATGTTCGATGCTGCTAAGTTGCTTTGACGGGATTTCCTATTCAGAACTGTTAATAAAACCGTAAACTCAGGTTATGTATGGTTATATTTGATAGATCTACCTCAGGGGATTGAGATCTTTCAGTTTAGTAATCATTTCACACTTGTACCTAATGTTATTGTGGAAGTATTGCTGACACAGTCATCGCTTGAATAAAGATCACCTCTCGGTTGAAGCTTTGTGAACTTGGCACCCGACTTTGGAAAATCGTTTTTTTAATCTTGTAGTTGATTTTAGTTTTTTTTTTTTTTATACTATTACAAACAAAAATTTTGTTACTACAATTAACTACATACCAAAATCTACAAGTTGAAAATAAAAAAAACATAATATTCAAAATTCGAGAATAAAGTAATTTTTTTTTTTTTTACAAACGAAAAATTGACCACTACAATCAATTACAAACGATTCTGTTCAAGAATCAACTACTAAACTTGAGTTCTAACAAAACCGGGCGATGAGTTTTTTTTAAGTACTCAATTTTTTTTAAAGCTACTACAAACAAAAAAAAATACTACAATCAACTACCGAAATCTACAAGATTAAAAAAAAACTATTTTCCAAAGTCGGGTGCCAAGTTCACAAAGCTCTTGGTTGAATCCGTATTTGTAGCTCCAAAGAAAAAGAGTATAAGTATCTAATGATTATTGTTAATCTATCTACTTGAACTGGCCGACATCGAGGGAAACCCATGGCCGACATCGCAGAGTGGCACGCGATGGAAACATTGCTAAGATGTCTAAGATAACGCTATTAAAAAATAAGACTGATCCAAACGCCATGCGGGATGAATATCAGAAAACATAGATAGATCCTGCCTGAGAGAGACACCAAACCTAGCACAACCTCACCACTATCAGACAGAAATAATGTCTACGGAAAAAGCATTCATCACTTAACTTTTCTCTCTTTTGTTCTAGGTGGTACAAGCATCAGTTTTATCAGACGGAACTCATAATGGCATTACTTTTTAATACATTAACCAACCATTAGGGTATCAAGTGAAGTTTAGACATGATAAGCATACCACTGCAGACATGGACGGCGTAAAGAAAATACACTCTGGGACATTGTATCGGTGAGTTTTTTACCTATCTTAATAGTAATTAAGGAGCATGGTAGGATTGAGGACTGATTTGTTTGCTTTGAACTTGGAATGTTTAACATAGGAATGTTGGAATGTTTGTCTGTCATAGGAGATTCATAGGATAAAAAAAAAGAGAGTAATTGCGACATCTAAACCGAAGTTCTTATAAACTTTCTGAAAAAAAAGAAAACATCATTGGAAAGTAAAGATGAATAAAAAAATCTACAGACGCTCTTTAGACATGTTTATACTTCGACGGGACCACTTGACTTTGGCTCAACAGAAACTTAAGAGGCTGACAGCTGCCGTATTAGCATATGAAAAAGGAGCCGTACAAATTTCGAACGCAAGATCATCATAATTATTAAAGCATAGGGTTGGGATTTAGAAAGCCGTCGCACGAATTTGGTAAAAAAAAAGAAAACAAGGCAGAAGCCGGCGGGTGCCAGAACTTGTTGGTGAATCACAAAACCTAATTTAACCCTACTTCTTCTTCTTTGTGGAAATTAGGAATTAGGCCTTACTCAGTTTGTTCGTATTCGAATTTCGCAGTAATTAACCTACAAAAATTAAAATCGTCATTACTTTTCAACTTTTCAATTCCTAAATTTGGGAGAGGTACCGTTGCAATGGGGGAGTCCACCCCTTCCACCCCCTGTGCTTTTTTTTTATCGAAATTCGTGCGACGGCTTTCTAAATCCCTCCCAAGCATAGTGGTACTTATGACACCGCGTTGTCAAATAATGGGCGCAAATACACACGGCATTTTCTCTCTTAAATGGTAT
This sequence comes from Perizoma affinitatum, assembly GCA_961405105.1. Taxonomy (NCBI): domain Eukaryota; kingdom Metazoa; phylum Arthropoda; class Insecta; order Lepidoptera; family Geometridae; genus Perizoma; species Perizoma affinitatum. The sequence goes on from OY560184.1 coordinate 3,922,900, forward strand.
TTTTTGTAAATGTAAAACAATAATATTCTTTATTTGAGTATAATGAGTAAGTGAGTCGAGAAAATTTTGGAAATTGGTTTGGAATATGTTTTTTCTACAGCTTTTTTTTTTACCCATAAATAGTTTTTGATTAAAGCGTATTCCGCTTTCTGCCCCTTAAAAAAGATGATTGAATTTTCCCAAGACGAGTTTGAATAAATGTTTTCTCGAATCTTCCGGAAGAGAAAATTGGCCGGAAAACGTAGATTTCTTCGTAGAAACGTAGGTCCCGGCTAAATAGATTAGTTTTGCCCTAAAGTTTTAAAAGGTCGCTAGATTCACGACTAATGCGTCGTTGTAAAATTGTGACATCGTCTACAGAAAAATCTTGGTCTCTCTCTTAATTAACATAAATATGTATAGTTTAGATACCGAAACTTCTTACCTTCTATTATCAGACTGATTTCGTCAAACCGTACAATAATGTGGCGTACTGACAAATCCGGACAATACATACTTGTGATACTGTAATGTATACTATTTTGTGGTATGTAAGTCGAGTACATACCGAGTACATCATTGCTGGACAGGCTTCAGCATTTCAATAGATGACGGGATATTCGTGTCACAAGTTGCGAAAGCATTGTGTAAATTTCTACTCCATAGGATCTATAATGACATTATCATTATCGGCATTCATCAAATATAATGTGGTTCTACTTAGCTTGTACTTAAAACTTGAAAGGACTATTTTTTTTCATACGAATGTTTGACAAGGTCTAAAAACATTAGTTTATTTTATTGTCAAACAAAATCAACATACCCTTATGTATAAACAGTTCTAACCTTGAAAATATAACTTACGGCCAATGAGAGATTTCTATCTTATAAAAGAAACTTACAATATACCGACACTTAATTATGATCCAAAATCCACGACGACGTCGTGATAAAAACCATTGTAGATATATGTATGTATGAATCCAATCAAGTCTATAGAAGAGTAATAGCGTGCAAACTTTAAACAAATGAAATGGTTCATGAAAACATCATTAAAAACCTGCAAAAATTATTGCCTGAGCACTTGGAAATTCATCATTTCTTAAGACCATTGTTATAATATCGAAAGCTAGGCTCGAAAGCGTCTGAAAAAGCAATTGAACAATGTCAAAGCGAAAGTCTCGAGACACTCGGTCTATCTTGCAATCTAAGATGTAATTAAAGATTATCTAATTCGTATCATGTGGTCTTTGTAGTTTGTCTGGGGACGATTGATTTTTTACCGCAATCTGAGGAACATTTTCCGTCGTTTATCGTAAAGCAATATATATATAGATCTGTTTGGTCTTCTTGTGTTTCACAAACTGACATTCATCATTATTACTTGCGTATAACGTTAAAAATCTAAGGGTAGCTATATTACCCTGCATTCGCAAAGAACCTAAGGAATGGCCTAAGGAGATATGATTGGCCAATGCTATCTAAAGACAAACCGATTGATTCGTTTGCGCTCAGGTAAACTATGTATACACTATGACACTATGTACACTATTTTGTACGTTTGTTGCCATATAAAAAACTATTCCTTTCACAAACATTACATTGATTTGATCATGAATTCCAGTCACATTTCTAGGGACATAAAAAGAGTCCAGGGCTGGAACTTTTTCTTATTCTTAGTTAATTTTAAGAGTCGCCGAGTGGTTCGAGTGATTTAAGAGTAGCAGTCTAAGTTTTTTATATTGTCTGTTTTTACTGTAAAAGTTTTGATTAAACAGTTAAATCTAGGATGGTTTTAATTTGGTGTTGACTACTGTTGACACGGGGAAGTTTGAAAAGTTGTTACGTACTGCGGTACGAATAGGAATTTGAGAGATTATATGAGCGAAACTTTCGTATTAAGTAATAGAATTTACTCGTAAAGCTAAAGGTAGGGATAAAATTATGTCACAAAGTAATTTCAAAAATCTAAATGAAAATAATATGTGATGATAAAATTTATGGCAACGATTTAATGTGTAATATTTATTTACATAACTACGGCATCTTAAGACTAGAACTTTGATAACTCCACATTATTTAATCCAAACAAGTCGTAACTATTATGCAACTGTTGCATCACCGCTCAAATAAGATGCACTCACAATGAACCATTGTCCCCACACGTATCACGTATGCGATACATTGGTGAAAACAATAACTGAACATGATTTTTTTGGTCCATTGAGAACAAGATGGTACATAGATACCTTACAGTTCAAACTTAAGGACCGTGTATGGAAAACACGAGGTGTACGGGCACCGTACCTTACCCTCCAAAGTTCGTACCAGAGTAAATTTAAACGTTCTTAGCATGTGAACTAGTTTTGTGTACGCGACCTTAAACCTACCAATTTTGTGCTCATAGTCAATGCACCTAGTTCATCAAGTCCAGTAAACATTCTTTACAATCTTTGTTGTAAAAAGATGCCCCAAATTTTACATTGTCAGTTTCGTCCGTTTACTGGAAAGGGGATATTTTGAGCTTTCCTTGGGGACAAAAGGGCCTGGGGAAAAAAGTATCGCTAAGCATGACAATCTCGTTTGTGATGAAACTTGAGTCAAGTAAAGCGTCGACGGTTTACTTATTTACGTATTACGTATTATCAAGTAATGCCAGTCCAAAGTCATACTAAAATAGGTTTTTATTCATTGTAACCACAAATTGATTTGTTCAACTCCTTCGAGTTAAAACCGTCGAAATTTCAGCTACATCCATGTTTTCAAATTCATACATTGAGACCTGTTTTCGAATAGCAACATCCCTTAGACTAGATCGACTGGATCTATTGCAGTCCGTCACTGTTACATTTCCGGAGCGAGATCAATGAATGGGCTAGCTAGGGTATGTAGGAAACAAACTTGTAGTACGAATACCGATGTGGAAATTGTAAATGAGGTAACGATTGCAGAAACTGTGGGAGCTAGTTCGAGAAAAATAAAATGTAACTAGAAAACTCTTTTTAGGGTAAAGCTCGCCTTTGTACATGTCATTTAATTCTGCCTTTTTTAAGTGTTTTTTTGTGTGTACAATAAAGAATGTAACTGTAGAGGAAAAACCAGGAAAATTGTATCAGGCGTCTACTGTAATAGGCTGTGGTCGGGCTATGCTCAGAGTTTCGATTTGCTACGAGATAAAATCCGACCAACGATATCAGTAGAACTAAAGTCACCGACATAGTTCTCAGAATTAGCTAGTTGAAGTGCAATGGGAAAGCTATAAAGCTCAAAGAAACGATATCCGCTAGTGATTAAAGGTTCTCGGTGGATATCTTAAAGCTAGATGGGGTGGTCCGACACCGTTGGTTATGACACTTTTTGGGCGAGGCCTACGAGTATGCCCAGTAGCGGATTTCTACAAACTGAAGATGTCTATTACTTCGTGTAGGTGGTTAAATAAAAATCATGAAAATTCTAAATAAACACAGTGTCTAAGCGACACGTCCGCTCGCCTCAATCGTCGAGTCCGAAGTGAGGGAAGCGGGCGGTTTCTTCTCGCACCGTAATTATTTAATAACATCTAAACACCTACTGTCTTACGCTGTTTCAATCCATCAACTTTCTACGTAACATGTTCCATGAGATCTACAGTTACGAACACTCCTAACATTGTATAACGTTAGGTATCATTTATAGTAACTCGATTCCCATTGACATCTCTCTATTGTGATAGGATACGTAGTTCTGCTATCTACCATCCCGATTCTATCCTCCATTGTAACTTGTCTGTCTCGATTCACTTGAATAGATTCGGTGGAGACTCTAGGGATCGAAAGGTTTGGGCAAGTGCTGGTAAATCGAGGGTTATAGCTATCGCAAAAGAGTTCTGAAAGATAAGTTTATGATGGAAAATAGGAAAATTCTACGCTGTTCCAGTAGATTTTAACTGCATTTTGTTTCTGTAGACGTTTGATAACCCGCAAATTATTACATCTTGTAATAATTGGCTTGGATTTTCCGTCCATTGTTATTTAACTGCGCCTTATCGTTGACCGCATTACTGTTAAATTGTTTACTTGGCATCTGCAAATAAACGATTTGTTTAAGCATTCCTAAAATCATCATCTTGTATGAATAAGTAAATCCTGTACCATCTTAGGTTTTTATTTCCCTTGATCAACATCTAGATATTTTCCTGAATTTATGTTTACACTCTCGCGAGAACCAATCTAAATGTCACCTGACAATGACAAAACTAGGCTACCAAATTTAAAAAAAAAATACTTCTAAAATTCGTAACGTCACAAAATGTTTCTGAACCAAAACTTTTTCGTATTCCAAGCATGTTCCGTTGATTCTATAGGATGGAATCTGAAAAACAAGTCTGCTTTCCGGAGGCTAGGATTCAATTTAAGACTGCCGAGACTGTGAGAAAATCTATAATTTGTTTTTATGGCTATGGTAGACGGTCGCTTTTCATTACAAAATATTTGAAAAAAAAGTTAATATCTAAAGAAACTGATTTTCCCCAGAGCTAAAATAGCTTTGCAATGATTTAAATTGCTTCCTCAAACATGTAAAAGAAAAGGTAAAATAAACACGTCTCGCGGGTTTGGTGAAAATAATAAAATTGAGATTGAAAATTGCTGGGTTGATTTCAGACGTAGTCCCAACTGAGGGAGATACACTAAACATTCAGAATTTTTAGCTTAGTTAAATTTATTTTACACGCAACGTCTGGAGCACGTGCATGCCTTTGACATAAGAGGTTGTTCGTTATTTTGTTTATATGTTTTTAATTTATCGAAACGGGTTAAACAATTAAAATGCTGTTCTTTGCAATCGATATACATCAAGGATCGTTCTAAGGATAAGTTTTAACAGCACTAGGGGGCGTTCCATTAGACGGTGGAAAACCCAACGGTTTTTAAATTTTGCAGAAGGTTTGTCTTCTTTGATTTCAATTTCTTTTTTTTCTTGTACCCACAGATTATCTTATTATCTTACACGTTACAATATTTATTAACTTGATAATAGTTAAAGCCATCCTATTCGAAACACGCTCAAAACCGTTTAATCAGATGTCAGACTATTGTTTTTTTTATTGTGGTTTTTATATTGTAAAATGTAATAAAAATCTGGTTCTCCCATTTCTCTAAAAATCTATAATACCGTCTTTAAAAATTATGTTATTTTAAATTATATCGTTTGAGTCGTTCCTGAAAATTCTTTTTGAAATACACAAGCTTTTTACATTTCAATTTCAATTTTATTTGTAAAAGATTTCAGTGAAAATATTCATAGCAAAATAGAATTCACCACAATAACTTGAGAACGCTATTCTACGAGCGTATTCTAATAATCCTCATGAAAGCAGACATTTTGTGAACAGAATCATTATAATTCCAAAGGAATTATCCACTGGATCGATCCACTAGTCAACGTACTTTTATCTTTTAGCTTCGAAGTTTGTTCTGGACTTTATACTTTGCTGTGAATTCTCCTTTGCGTGTTTAGAATTTAAAATACGAGCTCCATGTTTTCTTGATCTAGGTTATATCATGCAAATACATTTTTGCGCACAATATTGCGTTGTTATCCGGCTGCGATGTTATGTGTGCCCACTAATTTCGTGCCCAGCATCAAAATGGCAGAGTTGGTGCCAGTTTGTGTGAACTACAAGGTTTATCCCGTGGGTACTGAACGTTTTGATTTACAAAACACAAATTGTACTTGTCTCCAGGCAGGTATGTGTAATGGGGGAAATGCTATTGTGGGTATTCATTGTCCATTCGATTCCGATGTTTACAAATTCACGGTTGGAAGGTAAACGTGTGCGGAAGTTGGTCCACCTTTCAATGTTCTATTTCTGTCTGAATTTAGGTGATTCAATGAGGTCGGTAACGTGAGTCGTTTCGATTCAACGTCATCTAAATGAAGGTTATGGTTTCAGTCGAATTACTATTGTTGTTGTATGTTTATCTCTGTTTTTTTTTCCGAGAAGGGGATTCGCTTTATCCTGATATTCTAAAATGGATACCATTGTATTATTGTTCTATATCAATATATTTCAGCATAGCGACACATAAATTAATGACATTGTGTATTTTTGAGTTAATTTTAGGAGAAACTCTTCTACTGATATTAAGAATTTTGGTTTCGGGTTGTGTCTTTTCTGCAGAGAATCTTCTGAGCGCTTCCGTTATTCAGAGGGCACGTTTAGATGCCAGTTCCGGTGCCAAGTTAAGATTTTTCGGACTGTTTCCCGGTGGTGGTTAAGCAGAAACCATGGATTTTGACCTGCTACGATCCTGGCATACCTCTTTCGTTTTGTTCATCCTCATCTCTCAGCTCATACGAGCTAACATTATTGTAATAGTGAATCCTCTTGATAACAGCCTTGTATTTAGTCACCTGTTTTGTAAGGACTTGGTGACAAGTAACCTTTCATCCTTTACCCCGAGTCAAAGAGCCTGACTCGGAAAGGTTTATTCAAGGGAGATACGTTCACAAATTAAATTCCGTAATTCAGCAACATAAACAACACAGTTTGCCAAATAGTTGTCACTAGTGATGTACAAAAATTAGTTCACAGCGGCCTTTTACTAACCAGCCTATTATTGTTATGACTGCAGTCAACCCGTTGACCACGGCTGTTGCAACACAGTCAAAACGTCGGGAAAATAATAAAAAAGTAAACGCTATAAAACACAAGCCTCGCGATATAAGTAAAGACACGTTCATTTCGTGTTTGAACAAATACGGGTCCAGAACATCACTAGTTCAAATGGCACAGACATTCTTATAGTAACTACAGGCACTGTATTGGCATTGGTGTTGTGCTAAATTGGATTTATGATCTGAGAAAAGAAACGTTTCCCTTGCAACCAATTGCGTTATAATTTTGCAGTATTTTACAGAATCACAGTCGGAAAAATAATAAAAAAGGAAAGCACGTTAAACATAAGTTTCGCAATACAAGTAAAGACACGTTTCTTTCGTCATTTAACAAATACGGATCCAGAACATCACTAGTTCAAATGGCACAGACGTTGGCATTGGTGTTGTGCTAACTTGGATTTATGATCTGATAAAATAAACTTTTACAGAAACAAACTTGCTCTACCATGTGAGCAATACAAAATTACCAATAGATATGAAACTTAGTGGCAATAACGGTGTCTTTTTTCGGTGTTATACTAGCGTTACATGTGGATTGAGAAATAGGAAGTTTCTTATCCCGGTTAGTAAAAATGTTGTGTTTCATGATACTCCAAAATGATTCTTTGCCTTATATTGATATCATATCATTACGACACACTGAAAACGGATTTTATCATATGAAAACTGCCCTATTATTTTCCACAAGATACATAACATCGAGAACCGAATCGCCTATACTATAAAAAGTATTTTATATAATTATATTGGTCACAACACGAGTTTGTTACCCTAGAACTGGAACGTGATACGGAAGGCATTGTGCCTATAATTTTATTGGCTTCCCCCAAATTAATGATGGAAACCTAATAGTTATGTTCTTTATAATGTAGCCAACAAAGACAACCAGGGCCAAATCCTCCACAACGATCAGGAATGTGTTGGGGCGAAACCTTTTTGCGCTGATCTGCCTAAAAATAAACTCCCCGAGACCACGTTACTAAGAAGAAGTGTTGCATATTATATGCAATTTTTAAACACCGGAATCCCTTCCTCGTTTTCTTGTCGATCATAGTTGTTTTTTAGATTTTATTTAGCTAATACTGAGCAACTTTTATGGTGTTTATATGTGGTCGTATAAGTATCTCGCTAAATGCAGGTGTTGGTTACAGTTGGACCAGTTTCCGTTCTAGGGATCGGTACTACATCGGCCACCTTCAGTGTAGCACTTACTCATTGAACTAGTGATTCACTCATGGGTACGTAAGGGCCAGGTCAAGATGACGCGGTGGCGGTGGCGATCATTACATACACGCGAACTTTGAAAAATATTTCCCTTTGGTCGCCACCGCGCCAGTTTGACCGCGCCCTTAGTGACTTTAGCCATGAAAGGTATTTTTCAGCAAGGAGGTTGAGCAGTGAATTCTACTCATCTATCGTACACAACAAAACATCTATGACGCGTCTCGCGCCTATTACGGCAAATATGATAGAATTCCTTAGTTTTAACGCGTTACCTACCCATGCTATGCACATGCGGCGATGGGCTTGCAACCTGCCACGTGGAATGCTTACTACTTTCAAAACGCGGGCATGTACCAAATGTAATGTTTGGACGTGCCACTGACTACCCCCTACTTGGTATCCTCAAAGATCTACTCACTGAGTATATACCTGAGGATGTCCACCATGGGGAAGACAGTCGTGAGCGTGTTTTTGTTTTGTTTTGCTATACACTGAATGTTACATGAATAACATACCATTACAAATACATAACATCGAGAACCGAATCTCCAAGTGGCTGGGAATGCAATATATAGGTATTGGATTCCAAAACCAACAGCTATACAAGTAATTATGGTTAACTGTAGTCGCATATTAATTCAGGAACGGGCTTGAAAGATACCTGACAATAGGAGGATCAAACTCTAATCAAAGAATTTAGGGTGAAGTTAATCTCCCTCGCTCGACTCGTATTCTTATCTGTCCTTTAACGTAATTGGTTTAAGAGTCGATAAGGCCTCCTCATTCGTTTCTGCTGTGTCTAAGAGTTTTTAGGCTTGCAAACCTCATTGGTAAGTATTAATAAATAAATGATGTTGGATATTTTCGATAGCTAGATAGCTAGATAGCATCATCTAGCCCCAAACTAAGCTGAGATTATATTAGTATATTAGTCATGTATTATGGGAACTACGTGACTAATATACTACTTAAATATATATTTTTTGAATATTATATGTTGAAAACATCAAGATCCGAGACAAATATTTGCAGATGATACAAACATTTGTTCCGCGGCGGGAATCGAACTAGCAACCTTCATAGTTTCAAGCTGGACTTCGCCCACTGCAGAGGTAGTAAAAAAAAATCTCTGAGCGTTTTTGTCCAGTTGGTCCAGATTAATAAGTTATAGTAATTTGCAGATAACTTGAATGATCCATCAAGTTTTCCTCATACACATGCTGCTAAGAATGGGTGACTGGTGCAATATGTAGCAAAATAATCAACGTTAAATTTTAAAGTAACGTGAAAATTATAAATGGCCCATTGTATCGATTGGATTTCAATAAAGTTGATAGCGATAATATATCGATTGCTGATTTAAATGCATCAAATATGAAAAACTCATAATATATTTTTCGAATAACAAATTTCCGATAGGGTATCGATATGTCCCTTCATTATATTCATGTTAGCTCCTCTTTATGGTTTCAGAATAAAATCCTTATTTTAATTTTATACTGACCTGCCCTGCGAAGGGCGAAGGTTTTCAACCCTGCTGAGAGGGTTGAAAACCTTCGCCCTTCGCCACTGGTTCATTCAAAATTCTATGCAGCACTTAAGAATGTAATTGAACTGAAACCAAGTTCAAAATACTTCGTTGACCCTTGGGAGAGCTGTGCGAATGTCAATCCCTAAGATAAATTCACATTATCGAGTACTCGATCACGTAAATGACATAAAAACCTCTCGGATTTCAGGATTTGCTCCGACCATTATGTATCTGTCTCCCGCCAAATAAAGTCAAGCTGAAGTTTTGCCAGACATATTTCTTTAAGGTATATCTTAAAGGTGTCAGAGTTAGATCGATTTTGTCGTTCATAATGTTTATGTACCGCTCCTTCTAGAGCCGAAGATCAGCCTCAATTGCACTCCTTTTAAGATAATCTGGACAAACACCATAATTGTATTTTCTTGCTGCTTACACAACAGAACACTACTTCATGGATAGGCAAAGTCTATGAATGAGTGTTAAACCGTATTTTATACTAAGTCTTTGAAAATTTTTAATATTAAATACAGTAAACTTGGTCTCTAAATGTAACCACATTTACGCGAGTCCCATTACTAGCACTACAAGTTCTAATAAAAGTCTAGACGACCCTTAGGCCTTAGTGCTTAAACGAAATAACATTTCTAGCTTTTCAGGCGCTTGAATAAGATTAACGATATAAAACCTTTTATCTACTTCAAAAATATATCTACAACAGATGTCTAGTCTAGCCAACTCTTTCTTACTTTAGGGTCATAGATTTAATCTCAAACTGAATTTACTGTAAAAGTTTTCACTGGAAATGCGGCAAATCTGTACTTGAGTCTAGTTAGTTTAAACTAATTTATCTATTTTATTTGTATTAAGACATAAAATAGTGTAATTCTTACACTAATTTAGCTGCCGCTAATAGTAACATTACATTCATGTAGAAACAAGAGTGTACTCTTGCACTAAGTTATAAATAAATATAAATACGTTAATTAAGTAATTAACTGCATACCTGATTAAACCACTTAACGGATTAAACGGGGGCACTTGTCTGTTTTGAGTTTAAGTTTCGTTCAAGAATAGGCCTAGAACTGGGATCATGACAGCAGCACGTTTTTTTTTCAAATCTGTATTTGAATTAGAATTATCTAATGTTATTAAATATTGCTTTTCGATTAAGTTCGAAAGTAAAAAAAAAAACCCTGTCATTATGTATTTGCCCACCGACATACATAAGACAGCGTGAATTCTTCATGTATTCTATTTCGATCAAAAAAAGAGCAGTTCAAGAGTATTTTTTTTTAATGCAACATGACGGCAATCCGGGTTGTGGTCATCGCCTATTGACATCTGGAACACGGAGCATTGTTGGTGTCTAGCCTGCGCTGAAGCAAAGTGGAAAAGTATATTGTGCTGTAATTTCACCGGCGTCTCTCAGAGTATTTGGTCCCCCATGGACCAGTTATGAATTATTTTTTGGAGATGGCGAAGAGAAAATATAAACGAGATGGCTTCCACACGATAAACGAAAATGACTCATTTGTTAATCCCCGCTACCGTATTATCCTTTGACCTTGTGAAAAGAAGGCGGAGTTGAAACTTACATACAAAAGCAGTTTTATCGTATCCCATGCTACATTACCGTTACGTAGTAACGTAGCCTCTATTCTAGTAAAATACTATGTAGTAGGTACTTATCGATATAAGTATGTTTTTTTTTTTGATGATTGTACTCAACTTCGTGATAAAAGTAAAAACGTAGTTGCAATCGCAAACAGTGCCCATAAAAGTATTTACTTTGCAGTATAATGAGTGGTTTTTTTATCTGTGGCGTCCCGGGCTATAGAAGGGAAATATTATGTAAACATATTTTTGCCGGTCTAGATTTGACCATCTAACCTTAGTATTGCAGCATCTGATTTTGATGAACAATATACTGACACTCTTGGCACGGAACAAAAATAAAACCTTATTGCAAAAACCCGAGATACGAATACAATGCAATCTTAACTCGACATACGTAAGGAACAACTGAAACAGAATATTTTATTTATTGACTCTGTGATTTATTGCTTTGCTTATCTCGATCAGATTGTATCCGACACGTATGTTATCCTATAAATACATTGCTTATTAAGTTTGCATGGCTGGGCTTTTGCACCAGGCTTAAAATACTTAGCAGACGTATGTGATTCCTCTACGCTTCTCCAATGTATTTGCGACTTGCCCTCAGATTCGTACTGGATAAAGAGAAGTCGATGTTTTATACTCAACATTCCACCACAGCGTAATTCAGTAGCAAACTCATCATCATCGTCTTTGCGTAAAAGTTACTATGTCCAGCAGTGGACTTCTGAAGGATGATGGTGAAGAGAAAACAAATCCTCAATTCTGCTCATTACTTCTTCGCATCGAAGTAGTGTACCAGTGCAATGGTCTCAGCTGAAAACCAGCGCTGCAGCATGGCAACATATAGCACATGCTGAGCTGAAAGCCAACTCACCACCACACAGAGGGTACCTTCTTTTTATACCTTCGTTTTATATCTAAGGACGTAACTCGTATGGTTTTGAAAAGCGTCCGTCAGTCACTCTGAAACATATTGAAAGTCATTACCCGTCTCACTCGCGTGGTCGCGTGGTCGCTGACGGTGCTCATGAGGAAGGACCTCTAAACGGCCAACGAAACGTCAGCAGGAGAATAATAAAGTACATGGTATAGTCGTAATAAAATGATACCAAACCACAATAATTTAAATTTTATATATTGAAAGTCTTATCGTTCTAATGAGAAAAACGGTATCAAAAAAGTCCGATCCCAGTCCAAAACCATAACTCAACCGAAAAATACGAGAATTTAATACGATATGGCAGATATTGGAATGTCGGGTTGTTTTTAAAGTTTTGTTGCGGGATGAAGATTCCCAAATTAGATTGCAGACTGAATGAGGGGTTGCGAAGTTCGTCCGCACTCCTGGCACGGAAGAAATAACAGTTCTTATATCCTAAGTCTCACTTTAAGTATACCAAACTGGTCACTGTCTTGACGCAGGCGTCACAAAGTCATCCATAGCCTCCCAGGCTATGGATGACTTTGTGACGCCTACAGTACTGCCATAAAACAAGACCGCCCTAAAGATGATTTCGCTTTAGATATTTTATTTTTAATCATTATTATTGTGACACCAAAAGCCAAAAAAAGCTAAAATAGAAAAAAAAAGATAATTTATTGCTTGAAATACATGTAGGTATATAGGTGTTTTAGGTATAAATGTGATTCAATGTATTTCTACCGTTAAGCATGCAATGTTTATTTACAAAGGTTGATTAAAATGTGTATGATTACCAAGATATATCAGAAGGAATGCAAGCCAGCAAATAATATTAAACTAATACTTGAAAATAACTAGTTTTAATGACACAAGTATTTTCATCATCTTTTGCAGCGCCGCGCCGTCTTGTGATATGTGACAAAAATTGTATTTATGATCTTTTGAAGTCGTACGAAACGATTATAAAAATCGCGTTATAAACGGAATAGCCGACGGACAAGCAAACAACCTTTTACCCCATACGCATATCCTCCTCGCTCCTGGTTAATTTCAAAGACAAAATTACACAAAAATGTTAAAAAAAAAATTTGTTCAATGGTGAGACATTTTTCGAGATTCAGATTCGCAAGTCAGCCATATTGAATCTAAACTGAGCGAGATAAAGTCCACTCCGCACTGGTAGCTGACTAAAAGTGGCACATGCCTGACTGAAAGACGGGTGGATTTGATCATCGATTTTTACTACGAAACGTTTTTGAAAAGTTTGCAAACTCGAAACGATGCGGATTTTGTTTAATTTGTTTGTGTAAAGTTTTATTATATTACCAATTCACCATATCTTAAAATCACGGTTTTGTTTCCTGAATCTTCGACAGTGTAAGGAGCCCGAAAAGCGTTTGCCATAAGCGTTTCAAACAGCATTTCAATCGTTTGAACCGAAACGGTTTAAACGATTGAAATGCTGTTTTTTGCAGTCGATTTATATGACTTGGTTGGACAAGGATGGTTCTAGATTGATTTCATCGCCACAAGTCACTAGTGGTCAAATCAATAGAAAACACATGGAGGGTCCTACATTTTATAAAATCAATTTTTATAAAGTTAATAACATTGTTTATTCATACAACTATGTACAAGTAGGTATATACAAAAAATACAGATGAAACAGCTAGCTATCTTAAGAATGTTGCAAACGATCTATAGATAGCTCAACTGATCCAGATCACTACCAGGCGGAGCGTTCCCAAAATACTGGCGGCATTGCCACGCTGAATGGCAATGCTAATGCGTTGATCCAGATAAGAGCCAGCTCTCTTGTCACGCGTCGCTTCGACCAGTTAAGTTAATTAGATCACAAAATCTTATATTCACGTTTTTCTTTTAAATTACAATAGTTACTAGTATACAGTAGGTTTGATATCAAATTCACAGTTTTCGTTTATTTTTTTCGCATATCATCTCATTGTGATATGATAAAACAGCCTACAAACATTATACATAGTCCTGATCCCATACTAGTATTTATTGACTTAAGACTTAGACTTTGCAAGTATATACTAATACAATAGATAGATAAATAGTTGTCCATCTATCTATTGTATCTCTTCTGTACACAAAATTATATGTTGCTTACAAACAAATTCAAACACAGCAAATTAAAAGCTACATTGGGCGGTCTTATCGCGTATATCGATCTCTTCCAGACAACCTATAAAGGACGGTGGTGTATAGACAATCCAAACATACATAGTGACGAATTATTAGATAACACAAATATACATACATATCAGAATGGTTTGCTATTGTATTTTTTCGAAACTAGGTGCCATTCGAATACACCTGAATACGCTGTGTTTGATTTGATATCAATTTCATATGATATTTACAGCAATGCAAGAAGGGTACTTATTTGAAGGCCACCAAATATTTAGCTTCGTGCATTGAGAAGCTATCTAGATTTTCTGCGTATTTTAGAATGTTGCGCGACAGGCTCAAATGCAAGAGGAAACATGATTCATACGCAAATAAAATTCCAGGTAGAATCCTTGAAATGCGCGGCCACTTCCAATGAGGACGAATCCACGCCAAGTTGACTTTATTGAAACTTGGCTGGAATTTATTTCTGTGATATAATCTTGCTCAGATAAATTTACAGGTGTTTTTCTTTAGTTCGGCTGATTTCAGCTGGTACGCTCGTAAAAACCTGAATCAAATAAAAATATATATAAAACTTATGATTAAAACAATTTTATTACATAAAACAACAACAAATTGTATGCGAAAGACATCGAGAATTTGGAAAATCTCGAAACGAGAATCCATCACAATCCTTATCAATGCCGCTTTAGTGGAGTAACCCTTTGTATTATTCAAGAGGATCATCGAGGCAACGAAATCACAAAGAATGGAGTCTGACGTATTCGCGTACGTGACCCCAGAAAAGGCCTATATTGACCCGAAAGAAAAACAATTAAAAAGATACACTTTATGTTGCCGGTCGATGCGCCCCGGTGACGTCATGAAGAATGCATCCACAGATTGTCCTGTGCGTGAACGTCCGCATTGTGGCCATTGGTCACTTCGGTCTGCATGATGGTTAAAAAAAATAAACAGGTATGGGAATTCCCTTACAGTTGGGTAAGTCACGTGACCTAGTTATCACTGCAAAAGTGTGATAGCCACACAATGAGACACGAGTGCTCTTATTGTCCAAAGCACATCTGTTGCGACCTCGCTACGAGACCGGAATAAAGATATCCCGTAAACCGAACAAAACACGCATGAGTACTTCATAAAAGAGCGTATATAAGTAGTGGTTTTTCATACGTTACACTAGAAGAGCCCTAATTTATTCGTACACAGTCGACAATTAGCGCTCGTCACTCGATTCGCTCATGCGGCTAATTTCGCCGCGCTTACGGTAAAGGTCTATGCTGACATTCAGCTTGAATGAACCGGTTTATTTGCAAACTCAGCTGATTGCTGGTGGCATAGTCCGATTGAAAGAATCGGATGGAAATTTTAGACTACGGATTGTATGGACAGGGAGGAAAGCAAAATCTCTCGTTCTTTTGGGTACAGCTACAGTTAACGCAACCAATTTTACGAAAAGCAGCTATAACTGGTGTTATTTTATTTAAAAAAAAAAAAATGCAATGCAATTGTGAATAAAGTTTCTTGAATTGCGACCACGGTATGGACGACGCAGTGGAAGAACCACCTTCGGGTTGATAGAGGCAGCGTAAAGGTTACGGGAAGTCGGATGGAATTAGCGTAAGCTCATCTGTCATGGCATTCCTTAGGCGAGACAGAAAAGTATTAGAAAAGTAAACTTACGATCACAGAAAAGTAATGTATGGCGCTATGCGTGTTCGTATAAAGTACTGTTGCGTGTGTGGGTGAGACACCGGGTGTGAGAAAAGCAGTACCAATTAGTTTGGATAAATTAGGCCCTTCCGTTATATTTTCTATTCTGTGCTTACTATATAGCGCAACTAAACTCAAAAGTCAAATCCTTAACTCTGGACAAGCGGCACGGAGCCAGCAAAATTCTTAAAACCAAACACTGCCCACTGCATAGTTTGCATTCGAGTTTTTCCCATTCGATAACCTTGTGGATAGCAAGCGGACTATGTCCGATGAGTAAATAGGTAGATTATCTCGCTTTGAGTCATAATGACCTAAATAGGTGTATGTGGATACCGCTCGAACTGTGGCCTATTTTATTCGAATCACATTGTATGAAATGTTAATAAGATTCATAATAAGCTATGGAACTATTCATTTTATGATGGTTTTTGACCATTGGCTTCGTAACTAAATTTAATTTCTCTACGTGCCCACAAGTTCCTCCAGTCCTGTCATCGTTTCCAATCCCGTTAAGTGTTCCTTTGCTAGTATATTGTCGTGTATGCCGTTTGTAGAATTGTTCCTTTTTAACCGGAATCCAATTGACGTTATGTTAAAGTAATTTATATAAACCGTTCAGCAAGGAACCTTCTATTTGCTTTTCATAATTGAAAAAAACACAGTGTTTGAAATGCCCGATGGAGAACATCCTTGTTTATATTTATCAACAGCGTTAACTTATTATCTAGGCAAAAACATAATGTTTAATATCCCTCTTGACGATCGGCCATGATCGCCACAATCATATTCGATATGGTGTTCATTAATATCTCGATCTTCGAAGTTCTGTTTGTTACGCTAAATTCGCGGTGTCATATATGAATCTCGCTGCCGGCTTGCCGGTTGCCGTGCAATCGAAGCTCGCGCTAGATTCAGTTTGCAAAGTGCACACAACTCGCAAACTAAATCTACGTAACGCCAGACTGCTAGTTTGCGACAATGCATTACCATGATTGAGTTCATAGCCGCTCGTTAGGGGCTATTCACACTGGGGCTAGTCAACTGACAAGCTGGCAGTCAGATGTCATGTTTCACTTAGCTAGACAGGAACTGCTTAGTGCTGTTTTTAAATTGTTATAAAAAAAAAATGAGCGGAGAAGACAAAAGCTGGAGTTAGCCCTCTTTCTGACGACCTCTGTGGCACAGTGGGCGAAGGCCCGCCTGAGACGCAGAAGGTTGCGGGTTGGATTCCCGCCGCGGGACAAATGTTTGCATATGCAAATATTTGTCTCAGGATCTGGGTGTTTTCTTTGTATGTATGTATTTAAAAAAAACATATATCAGTCATTTAGTTCCCATAACATAAGCATAACTTTGAACAAAGTTATGCTTATGTTAACGTTCCCATAACTTTGGGGCTAGATAATGCTGTGTGAAAAATGTCCAGCATTATTATTTCAAATGTCACAATCTGAGGTCTACCGACTTCCTGCAACTGTTACAATGTCATCGAGCCGTCCTAAACTGCGCTTTCCTGTGCGATTGCCGCCACTCCGATGGCCGGAATCTTTGTCCCCCAGCGGAATAAATTACCTAGCAAATTATTTCTCATTCGCAAAGACCAGTTAAGTTTAATGAAATAAATTAACGTTTAAAACAACTTCGAGTAAAGTACCTACCCAT
Organism: Perizoma affinitatum; assembly: GCA_961405105.1. Classification (NCBI taxonomy): domain Eukaryota; kingdom Metazoa; phylum Arthropoda; class Insecta; order Lepidoptera; family Geometridae; genus Perizoma; species Perizoma affinitatum. The sequence goes on from OY560184.1 coordinate 3,940,368, forward strand.
AACGCAATAAGGATGGGCTCGGCTCGACTCATGTTAACGTGTTTCAAATCCTTCGGATTTCTTGTCCCAACTAGCCGCTGATTGCACCAACTATTTGCAATTACAGAAAACAGGAAATACTCCACATGGTACCGTAGTCGTCTGCGTTTAGACCTAGGCTTGTGTTGACGGATCTAGTTTTGCAATCCAATCCAGCGCTGGCAATCCGCGCCGTTTACATGGTTCAGTTTGTATATCTTACTTTGGTGTCCAATACCGATCCAGAAGTTTGCTGCGTGGAATACTTATGACCAATGACGATCTAGTAGTTTGCTGGATCGACACACACACACTGTATCCGTAAAACCTAGCCTTTAAATAAAATGGAATATGCACAGAGCTTTAGAATAATACCGCAAGCACAAGTTTCCGATTCGCCTCGTGGAAGACACGTGACGGAAATTTTGTTAGTTCATTGCAACAATATTAAAACGAAAAGACGGGAAAGCAACGAGTAAACTATACTCATCATAAACAAACGGAGCTGGAACTATGCCCTTTTCCAAGCATACCATACCACAACCAGGTCACTGGTCACAGGTCACAGATAGGAGGCAGGTGGGCAAGAAAAAACCTGTGATATTACGAACTGACCTCTCGATGCAGAAGATTATCTTCTGTTTAGTTGTCCCCGTTTGTCAAAGCTTTGTGCATCATTCCTAAAACGCCACTGTTTGTTTGAGAATAACTATCATCTAACTACCAGGCAGTGACTGATTTCCGCTTCAACAATTCAGATTTTGCAATGGAAATTGCAACAATTTCACAATAGCAACTTTGGCTAAACCGACTAACTCTCCAAGCTTTAGTTTGTTTGAGATTGAGCCCACAGCTGTCCTTTAACTACGGTAGCTAAATCACAATAATATAGAGAACGCAACTATGGTCTTGGAAAGTAAAACTTCAATAGGTGAAGTTTAAGCTAGTTTTCATAGTATTATTGAAACATCGTCTATGGGAGCATGGGTTTTTTTAAACACGACTCCTTGCGTGCAAAGCCTCTGGCAAAATTTAGTGCTCTATAACGGTGAAAGAAAACATCGTGAAGAAACCGCTATGTACGGGAACCAAAAATTCAGAAAATAACCATCGGTCACCACTTGCCAGTGGCCGATGGTGAATTAAATGATTATAACTGACAAGGCGAATAAGCGTTTCTAGAGCACGCATACCACTCATTATATCATATTAATTAAATCAAGCCTTTGTGTGTGTGTGTGTGTGGAAAAGGGAATCGGTGAATTATCTCTTATCTAGCCCTTGTAAGAACTCGTTTAAGCTAGGCCAGCTACAAGATAGCTTTAACATAACAGTATTCGTTGCCCGTTTCTTATTTTCTTTCCTAGAATTCCTCAGCGTTTTTATGAGTAGGCCTCTGTTTAAACTGGTGTGAACGTCACCTTAATTGTTCTACGTAAATTGTTTGACGAGTGCATTCATAGACGAATACAGTTAATTTTGGCAACTTAATGTAGGCAAAATTTGCCTTCGTGTTTTATTCATAGACTAGCTTTGCCGCGGCCGCCATCGGCCCCATCCCACCGCGTCGCGTCGCATCGCCCGCCCTCGCTATTTCTTCTTTTGCTCGGCTCCTTGGGGTTGTAGCGTGATAAACTTCCTTAAAAATGAAAGCAATCACATTTTTTATAATCCGACTGGTAGTCGATATAAGCGAGTTCAACCAAAAAAGAAAACGGACATCCGAACCGAGGCTTACGTGCAAGCTTGTAAAGCACAACACATTGCTCTAGCGAAAATAATCAGATTGAAAGGCAAACTTAACTTTGTAGTTGAAAAATCTTCGCCCATACATATACGTCACAGTATATGTATGGGCGAACACCAATTTTTGTACAAAACTTACACTTAAATTTGTAATCACGAAAAAACATAATGATGTAACTACAATTTAAAGATATTTGGAATTTTTCTTTACTTGTGATTACAGCACAAGTAAAGGAAAAATTCCGCTTCTTGCCAAATTTCATGATGCTAGGTCAACGGGAAGTATCCGAAGGTTTTGATTTATTTGCGAGTAATTATATATGTCGCATAAAAGGTCGTATTTTTTTATTGAGTTGACTCAGAAGAAGTTAAGTGATTTAGAGCTCACTGACTAATAAAAAGACAGACGGTAACTGATCCTGTATGGGTTCCGTTTTTTAAGGTCTTTAGCTTTATTATTAGTTTAGATGCTCGTGGAATACTTTAACCACACTGGTTATCTCATTATAGGTCAGAAGGCATCAAGCTTGTCACTGACCTGAAGCATTGATGATCAAAACAATTTTATTAAAATACGGAACCGGTTTAAATATTAAAAAAAAAAAGATTGTTTAAACAAAGTTTCATACCAAGGGGCTACATTGTATTTAAAAAATCCTAACAACTTTCTAGGATGTTTTATTTTCTACGATTGTCTTTATACGAAAGTTCTGCTCTACCAAGTAAAATTTTAATTTCAGAAAACACAAAAGAAGTCACTTACATTATGTCAGTTGCAAAGGGAATAATTATGCAAAAACGAACACTCTTCTGCAGCTAACATGGCTGAGAATACATTTTAAAAAGGTATTTCGCATACGCAATCTCAGTTTCTGCGCAGTCACTATAAAATAACAATCACGGTATCTTATCTCTACTATTATGAAAACTAACTCTCGTGTCTCGACTCCGAGGAAATTTTCTGGAAAGGTGTCTAGGAACGTATGAATTTACGTCCTCGTGTTCTTTATAATGATAATGTTTGGAAACAGCTATCAATACCTCAAAGTTAACTCGCCGGGAGAATAAAAGTTTGGCGTAGTCGTAAAATTTTATAAAGCAATCGTATTAAAAAAACAATACAGATTGTAAAGGATATAACTCCTAGTCTTTATGAGCTGAATCCTGGATTCAAAATCTCTGTAACGTGAATTTAAACGATAAGGTTTTTATTGTTTTGTTTATGGTTATAGCTCGGTCTATGTAAAGGTCTTTGGATTCGTTAAATATGGACTCTTACCTACTTGGTTCGCTGATAATGCTGTTGTCTGTCCTCTGCTTTATTTAGCTTTTAACTTCGGATGTATGTTTTGAATTTGTATTGTTGGGTTCTTTCTCTTTGTTCCTCAGCTTTGAAGTCGTTATACGCAAAGTTTGTTCTGTTTATCCTTTTTACCAACGACGTAAAGTGGCCGTATATACGATTGCCGTTAGAGTTTGTTTGTTAGTTATTATGTTTGTTTGTTATGATTTATCTCCGTAACGGTTTATCCGATTGAATGCGTTTTTTTTTACAATCGATTTGTACAACTTCAAGGATGGTTCTTAGATAGATTTTCATTGCGACAAGTCATTAGGGTCGCTGCCATATACGAAAACATGTCGGTGGTTTTTTAGCAATAATAAATATTTATATTTATGCAGTCTATCCCAATAGATAAAATCATTGTTTGGCTGACTGACAATCAATGTATTGGCCCAAACCGTAAGTCCTCGAGACCTAAAAGGAGGACACCAAAAGTAACATGTACGAGTTGCAATATGAAATGAATTTCCGCAATTCTTATCCTAGGTTGCAACGGGAAGTTGGATTTTTGTGTAGGAACTAACCTATACTATGGTGTTACGGTTACGGTAACAGCTTACTAACAGGTGGGCCGTATGCTTGTTTAGTTATATGAAAAAAAAGGAAAGATCAATGCCGACAAATCCGCGGGAGTTCCACCATGGTTCCATCTGTTCTAAAATATACCTCTTATATCGTGCTGAATGTTGCGGGACTTAGTGGTTTTTAATTAGATTGTATTGTGATTTGTGGTTCGTGTATCAAAAACCAAGAACATGTTCTTCGTTTTTGATAGATATTTAGGGCAAAGGTTATTTCTGCTGCTAATTTGTTCATTTCCAAATTGTTTCGCATGGTTTTTATGATTTTAAAGTAGGTTTCAGAGTAGGCGGACTATAATTCTGTCTCCGGTCCGATTAGTAACAATTTAAATTAATTATAGGCTGAACTGATTTCTAAATATATAAACTTATTTTTATAACTAGGATTATTTTCGTAATTCGGTACTGAAATAATTCAGTGATGGATATTTGGATGGATAAAATAGTCATTATTATCTATAGTACACACAGAAAACTTACATATAGGACATGTATAAAGGCGACCTTAACCCTAACACGAGTTTTCTTCCAGCAAACTTTTGAGGATAATCAACTCTATTCTTTAAAATCAATTTAAGCAAGCGTACAATGTGTTCAGTTCAGTTGTTATTCGGCCTTAAATCACGCTTACTATGAATCAAATTAGCACAAACGTATGTTTAAATGTTTGTTATTCAATCAAAATATAAGTTACTTCTGAACCGATTTGGTTGGATCTTTCTTTATTCTTCAGAAGAAGATATTGTAAGATGGTACTGGAATAACAATTTTACTAAACAGGTAACAGCAGAACATTGGGCGCCTTCGCTCTGCATAATGTTTTAATTTAGAATGTCGACATTTAGCAGTCATCTTTGTAGTACGGCAGGTAGCATGGACTTTTAATTAGAAATCACTAATCAGAACTGAGCCTGCTAATTGCGCATAATTGAGCTATGATGAATATTAATTTACTGTGCTGTTTGTATTCCATATAGGTTTGAACACTGACTACATTCTATGCATAAATAAACTATATCAAGTGCATAAATCCATTATATTGTTTTCAAATCCAACTAATCGCGCTACGGGATACTTCTTTACAGGTTAATTAGCTCGCTGAATATTATATTATATGAAATTGCTTTCGTAAAAACTGTTTGAAATTTTATTTTATACTAAAATGCCATTATTAACACGAATAAGCTTTAGACAACAACAATATCGTATTTCGCTCCTTACCGAGAGTTCTCATCTGTTCCCTACAATAGGTATTCCTTTTGATATTTCCTACAAGTCACATGATATCTCTTTGAGAGGGGTGGCTAATAGTGTTATTTTTAGGCGTAATTTGTGCGAAAATGACAACTTGTTTAGGATTCTGTACCTGAGAAAGAAAAACTTTGTTTACTGACTCTCAAGATTTTTCTTTGCAGACTTGTACTGAAATTACATATGCAAAAAATCTGTCTTAAAATCATTTTGGTGACATAAATATAGAAATGCGGACGAGTAAAACGATAAGAATTCTACGCCGGCCATTGCAAAGGCTATGTGTGAGAATTTCGCCGTTATGCATTTCAATGGCATGATTGGCATACATGAGTGTGTTCGGGCCGGCATGCTTTGGTACTTCACTTTTGATTTTATTGGGTCCAACTTTTCGTCTTATCAGTGTGTCGAAAAAAGAAAGTCTGCTCAAAAAGTCTGAGAGTATTTTATCTTTGCTACGTCGTTAATTGAAGGGCGATATTTGTAAAAATGCAAATATTCTACAGAGAATACGGCTAGAGGCGTATTTTTTCTTGATTACTATACTCGATGACGTCAACGATGTTTAGGCACAGATTGAAGAAAAGGTTACCTTTATGAGAGTCAATATTTTACCCTATCAGTATTCAACATCTAATAACGATTGACTAGCCCATTAAACCGAAAGTTGTCAGCTTCGGTCTTGTTTTATTATTCTACGTAAAATCAATTTTCAACGGTAGTTTGTTCGGCCCTTAAATTATAAGTTTGGTTCCGTTACGTTTCCCAAAGCTTTCTGAAATGGCAGAAAAACAGCTGTTGACATTGGTTCTTCTCTAGTCACTCGGACGTAGCTCTTGATATAAAGAACTAGTGTGGTGATGTAACAGAAGTGGACGCGGGCAGGGCCGGGCAATGGGCAAGTTGAGATGATCACCGATAAAAGCAGCCACTGAATGGTGGCAAAGAGATATACGGCGGAGTTAAAGGCAGACCAACTGCCCGATGGTCAGGAAAACTGGAATCTAAGTCGTTCCCTGCGACGACAGGACTCCGTTATAAATTATGCGTTTGTCGTAAGAAGTTGTGTTAGTTTGTTAAGCCATTTTGGTGATAAAAGTAAACAGACAAACTGTTTACATTTAATTTATCACTAAAATGTTTTATTTTTTGTGTAATCGATTTGTTGACCTCTAGGATGGATCATAGAAAGGTTTTATCGTCACAAGTCACGTAGAGGTGCCTGAATAGATGAAAATAAATGTCTTGGATTTTCATATAAAACTAACTTGTCTCTGAGGTTAGTGCGTACAATGTGTTGAAGGGTGTTTTCTCTTGTTGCAGCAACGGGCCGGTGGACGGCTCGTACGGCCCGCAGCACAGCCCCGTGTCGCGGTCGGACGCCTCCACCGAAGACGCAGAGCTATCCGCAGCGCTCGCACACCAGCACCATTTAGCTATGCAGGTCAGGAGCACCACAATACTAGAGAAACATCTTTATCTAAAATTCGGATATCGAGATGGAAGAAATAAGGGCATTGAATTACCACGCATTGTTTGCAAAAGACGGTCACCGACCAGAAGGGAGCGTTTTATAAGCAATGTGTAATATCAATTACCTGTTTTATTTATAAATAAACGTGCGCATTAATACGTGCTTAAAACGGCGAAGGAATACTTCGTGTGGAAACAGGTGTAGCAATCAAATTATGACATACAAAAACTTTTGAAAAAGTAATTTATTTTTCAATTAAGAGTGACTTTATTTTATTTTATAGTATTCTTCTAAGCAACCCCTTCATTTTTACCCATATCAAGGGGGGCATACAAAATATTGGTCCGCCATCTTTGGGAGTTCGCCATATTGGATTTAGAATGATGTCACTTAGCTAACCATGCATTGTCATCCAAACCAAACGTGTCTGCAAAATTTAAGCTCAATCGGTTGGGGATACCTGGTTTAAAATCCAGTTGCAAGATTTGACCCAGACATACTAAAAGATAAAAAAAATGTATAATGCTTGAAATAAAAATTCTAAGGCACGTGCTACTGGTTAATTGGTTCCAATATGCGGCGATGTGCTTGATTGAGACCTCTTACGCGGAATGCTAACTATAAAACCGTATGTACATAGCTTAATGTTTGGTAGTGCATTTGACTACCCCCATACGTGGAATCGACGAAGTTTTAATTCTGAAATGACAACTTTTCCAGGCTGGCGAATACCCAGTGGTGGGTGGCGGTGTTGATCCAGATTACGGACAGTATGTGTCGTCGCCGGCCGCCCACTACAACCACTTGGGGCATCTCACGATGGCGCCCTCACAGAAATACCCTCACGTGAGTACGACGACGTCGTGAAGGCTGCGGGAAGTCGGTGGAGGGAGGCGTCTCTAGATGGTCTATCAGCTGGTTATTCTGATTTTGATAAGTGTATGATAGTGTAGGAAGCAGGATGATAAACAAGCAGTACTCAAGAGTTATGAGGTACATTCAGACAAACTTAGACTTGTCAACCTACTAATATTACAACTGTATGGATGTTCGTTGCTAATGGTTTCTGGAATGGCTGAATAGATTTGGAGGAATTTTGAATCAATATTGTTTATGACCTAGAATAACACATAGGCTACTTTTTATCCGGCAACCATGAGGGCGATGCTGTGGACAGAGGTTATTGAGAATAAAAGTTAATTTCTAGTTAACTTTTATTACTTTTTTAAGAATGGTAAACTTGGCTTCAGAAGCAACTAGACTGCTCTTAGTTCTACACCAAGATTGGCTTATGCTCTTTCTCGATGAAAGAGTTCACCTTGTTCAATCGGCAGCAGACTTAAACTTAAAAAACTACTCCGTGTTTGCTGCCTGATTCTTCTAGGCTTGGTCGAGGGGAATAAGCGTATATTCACTCAGTGCACAGTAAATTTAAGTTTTTTTACTGTGTTTAGAAGGCGACGATTCTATATTATCTTTGTGATTTCCTATTATAAAATACCTGTTGATTTCATCGTCATCTCCTCCTTTCTCGTCTGCCAGCCTCCTCTGTCCTGCGCATCTCTCGTTGATGTCCTCAAACCATCCCGCTTCCGGGCGACCAGGATCTCTTCGGCCTGACTTCGGCCACCACTCGGTGACGGCTTAGCTACACCGGCCGTCATCATGTTTAACCGAGTGTTCTATTCGCTTAGACATGTTTATATTTCAGGTGATGGATTCAGTATCAGTAACGGGCGGAGGCACATACGGGCAGGCGGTCGGCGCGGGTCACTATGGAACTTACGGCCATTATGGTACCGCGACCTACCAAGCACAGCCCACCTACATGGTGGACGCGACGCAAGTGCCCGCTTATATGGGTCAGGTAAGAGAAGTTTTAAGAGTGGTAGAGCTTCTGTAAAAGGCTTCGTCCGGGGAAGTGCTGCCACCTAATGCTCTCAATGATGTGTTCCGGTTTGAAGGGTATAGTTGCCGGTGAAATTACAGGTACATGAGATTTTTCTTCTTGATATATCAGGGAGGTAACGCGTGAGTGATACCTCTGGTATTGCAGGCGTCCATAGGCTACGGTAATCGCTTACCACCAGGTGGGCCGTAAGTTTGTTTAACTCTTTAGTAGTATTAAAAAAAGGTGACTCAAGTGTGGTGAGTTGCTTCACGCAGTATTCGCTGGTTTAACATCGACCACGGTCAGAGGCGATCTCATGTTTTTTTTATACCAACAATGTGGTAAACAATCATATGGATCGCGTCTGTTCGTAAGTGTTTACCGTAGCCTATGGACGCTAGAAACACCAGAGAATTCAAAACGCCCTTTTTGAAGAACCCAAAAATATAAGATGTTATGAAGAGGTACTTAATTAAATAAGGAAATAAACACTCAACACTCCTGATCCCACCTAGGTGTACGTGTGTCGTGGATATACGACGAGCTCCATCACAAAATGACAGCTTCATGAAATGTCATATATATCACCATCTCTTTCCAGCTCTACTGAAAATCTTAAGTAGCGTTTCAGTATCTGTAAGATTTTCAACTTACCAAGAAAAGTAAGACATAAACGAAGTGACTAGCATTCCTTCAAGGCAATATAAAATTAATAATGCAGATAAAATAGGATATTTAAACGTGAGTTTGTATCTTGGCTATCATGAGAGCACTTAACAGAGAGATTTAACACTGGTAAACTAGTGCACGTATTTCGATGTAAATGTTATTAATAATACAGAAAACATGGGCATAAGTGACGCATAGGAAATAATAATTAGGTCAATATTCATTGTAATTACAAGAGTGTTTATTATTATTTTGTAATAATTCCTAAGTCGTGATTAAAACGTGTACCGCTTCAGTATTCGGCGGAAAATTTGGTAATGTTTTTTTTTCAATTTACCTTTTGTTATCCAGGAATATGTAGAGGGCGGTGGAAGCGCCTCTCCTAGGAGCGCGTCGCCGGGCGCACTACCACAGCACAATCTGCACCTCCAACAGAGGTACGAGTAAGTTGAATGACTTTTTTTTTAATTGAGGGTATGTTTCTTCCCTTGTAATTTTGGGGTGTCCATAAATCACGTAACTTTCTAATTAGATACGGATGGGGAAAGGGGAGGGGTATGTCGTTAATTGTCACCGCTGTCAATCGCAGCGTTGAGGGGGGTTTCAAAAATATGTCATGTTATGTGAATAATGAACTCGCCCAATATTTCCAAACGTAGTTCCCTGTTAATGGTTTTATTCCTATGACTAAAACACAATACCGTCAGACGATATCTGAGCAACACTCGAACCACAATTGACGCCTCTTTTCAGACCATAAAAGAACCAAGGCAACTTAAGTCAAAACTGAACATCTCAATGAGTATAATTCTCACTTATCATAATAGTATTATGGTAATAATACCATGGTTTCTATGTGTTATTGTATCCCGATGTTTTGGCACACGGGAAAATGTATTTCATAACCATGATAGCATCAAAAGTTAATAATTTATTCAGTTTGAAGATCTCAGATTCTTTGTGTGCAATTCGGCGTTATATGGATGTTTTTTTGCACGACGATAACTGCCGAATCTTTTATTAAATCTTTATGAGATTAGGTAGGTACGAGTAGGAAGCTTTATACTAATAGAACTTTGTATTGCGAAGATGAGCTAAAAAATTTAGGGGCTTTTGTACTATAGGGTCCCTATCCCATAGTTCAAAAGTCCCTAGGGCTCGGTAGTCGGGTAAAAACGGAACTACGCGTGATATCGGTTTCTGACGCTACATGTTAATGAGTGCCTATGTTTGCGAATTCAGGTACGATTCAACGTCACTGGAGCAGCTGGGTCGACATTACTGCGTGACGTCACCGCGAGGGGAGTACGCGGCTGATACGTACGGCTACCAACACTACCCCACGGCGTACGACGCTACGCATCAGCAGCACCAACCTCCTCAATTCAAGGTAACGACATTACTGCGTGACGTAACCGCGAGGGGAGTACGCGGCTGATACGTACGGCTACCAACACTACCCCACGGCGTACGACGCTACGCATCAGCAGCACCAACCTCCTCAATTCAAGGTAACGACATTACTGCGTGACGTAACCGCGAGGGGAGTACGCGGCTGATACGTACGGCTACCAACACTACCCCACGGCGTACGACGCTACGCATACAGTTACGGGATATATTAATAATAATGATTTATTTAGCCAAATTGTTGTATTTCACCTATATATAGTTGAGTCCCTGTCTCCCGGAGAAGCGTGAGCTGTAGCCCAGGAAACAGTTCTCCCAATTAAATTAGACACAGTAAATAATAAGTAACAAGCATTATCTATGGTAAGAAGGTACGTATATAATAATATGAAAGTAGGTTAGTATCTGCCATATGTGTATATTGTGAGTGTGATAAACGATAACATAACCTTTCTGTTTCCAGGATTCACAAAATGGCCTGAGCCTAGGTAGCGCGGGCGGACAGTCAATGTACGGTGATGAAGAAGAATTACAGAAACAAATGGCGAATATGGCTTTAGGTAAGTGCTAACCTACAAAGATATTCCTTGTTAAGGAAATTAGTCATCAAAAAAAAAAAAAAAAAATTTCGGTAACATTTTGAGACAAACAATCAATTACTTTTTTACCCATTCATAGTATATTTTTCTTAGTCATTCCGGATATTGTTAGTGCGTCCCACGTCGTTATAAAATAGTGTTTTGAAATGACTTTAAATAACAAATATCACAAAGAGATTAAGCAGAGTTTCGTTAAATAATAAATTATGTTTAACAATGTCTCTCACTGTATTTAATTTTTCAGTTCACGGAGGTGTCGGCCGTGAAGATGGCGGTGGTCTTCAATGGCGAGATCCGAACCTGCCCGAAGTCATCGGCTTTCTAAACTCACCGTCAGATGTCGTTAAAGCGAACGCGGCAGCTTACCTACAGCACCTCACCTATATGGACGATCCTAACAAGCAGAAGACGCGAAGTTTAGGTAAATAGAACCTCATTTACTTATAATATATTGTCCTAGAGATTTCAGTTAAATTAAATCATATTTTACTACCTGTTTCTGATACCCACGACACTGGGGAATTCTAGTGTGTCTAACTAGGTAGTGTAGGTCAATGATAATTATAAGTTTTTACGGGTCTTTATCGCGTTTTGGGTTTTTATTATTCCGATCAACTGTGTTACAACAGCGACATAAAAATAGAATGATTATGTTAACTGATCGCGAAAGTTTGAAAAATACTTGATGAACACAGCTTTTTTTTTGACGGCACTATATTCACAGCACTTTAAAAAGTAAAAATTAAATGTTACAGAATGGATGAAAGGACTTATCGCCACCAATTTTAAATACAGCTGTCAAAATAAACTTATGCTTTTACTTTACTATACCAGAATAATATAGGCTGGTATACATGAAGGTGTCGGGTAGCGAGCGCTATTAAGCGATAAGACGGCCCACTGTATTGTGACTCAACGAACTACGTACTACTTATACACGAATAGAAAAACTGTTCTAAAAATGATTTTTAAAGAACAGATATCTCTGTGGCGCAGTGGGCGAAGGCACGTCTGAGACGCAGAAGGTCGATTCCCGCCGCGGGACAAATGTTTGTATGTTCTGCAAGTATTTGTCTCGGTTCTGGGTGTTTTTTATGTATCATATGTTGGTATTTACAAAAACAATATATTTAGTAGTATATCAGTCATGTAGTTACCATAATACAAGCTCTGCTTAGTTTGGGGCTAGATGATGATGTGTGAAAAATGACCAGAATTATTTATTTATTTCCCAGGCGGTATACCACCTTTAGTCCGGCTGGTTTCACACGAGAATCCAGAAGTGTGCCGTAATGCCTGTGGCGCCCTCCGGAACCTCTCATACGGGCGGCAGAACGACGAAAACAAGAGAGCTATTCGAGACGCGGGCGGCATTCCAGCCCTCATGGCCCTGCTATGCCGAGCTACTGATATGGAGGTAATTGCATGTCCTATCTTCTTGAGCTGGTGACTTTCAAAAGTCTCAATTTAATTTACAAGCGAATAAGAATCTGAATCTTATTAATTGATTTAATACTTCTGCACAATGTAGTGCTAGGAGGACTTAATGCTAAAGCATTTTCTACCAGTTATACTGGGCGTGCAAAAAGATGTTGTGGCGTGTCCAGTAAATATTAACAATAATTACAAACCTTATACAATATATATAAAATAAAAATAATATATATGAAATATAATATTGAATCTGTTCAAGCAAATAAAGCATTAATTAATTAATGCATCAATTAATTCAGACATCACCGAGTTGATCTGACGCCTCTAGATTGCCAGCACGGTCCCAAAGCGTGACCAGAGAGCTGGCTCTTATCTGGGTCAACACATAAGCATTGCCATTCATCGTGGCAATGCTGCCAGTGTTTTGTAAACTCTTCCATCTGATAGTAATCTGGATTAGTTGACTTACCTATAGATCGTTTGCAACAGTCTTTAGATCAAATTTTTGACCCTTTTGTACTTAAATATTTAATTTTCTCCATTCCACACTTACCAGTTAATCCGCATCATTTCCGTCACTGGCACTTCAATTAATATTTTATGATAATGCTAAGCTTCTCATTTGCCGACAAGATTTTGATAAAATCCTAATTAAATTAATCCTAGGCGGGCCACTAATTTGTAATTATTTCCTGAAAGGTCAAGGAATTGGTTACCGGCGTGATATGGAACATGTCATCGTGCGAAGATCTCAAACAGTCCATCATAGACGACGCTGCCCAGGTCATCGTCAACAAAGTCATTATACCACATTCCGGATGGCATCCGACTAACCCTGGCGATACATACTGGTCTACTGGTGAGCAGCAACAATCATTTTTGCACAGGCCGCGAAATAGGCAATTGCAGGACGAGTATAAGTTTGAAGGCCGAGGCGCAGGCGAGGACTTCCATGATACGAGACAGTCAATTGTCATGTCCACCGAGGCATATGTATAGTGTTTTTTTTTTTTTCAAAAAATGCAAATAAAAAAGTTTCTTATGTAAGATACTTTAACGTAGTTTTCAGCAACATATGTATTTTTCCGGACGAGCTCTAAAATAATTGACTTTTGTCACGTCATTCGTGCAGTTTTTCGCAACACATGTTCTTCCCAAGACTAGCTCTAAGCTAAGTGAGTTTTGTCACGTTTTTCGCAACGCATGCACTTTCCTGGACGTGCTCTAAACCAAGTGAGTGTATACCCGTTTCTCCGTGCAGTATTCCGCAACGCGTCTGGTGTGCTGCGCAACGCGTCGTCCGCCGGTGAGTACGCGCGTCGCCGGCTGCGCTCGCTCACCGGCCTGGCGGAGGCGTTGCTGCACGCGGTGCGGGCCGCGCTCACTGCGAACGCGATCGGCACCAAGATCGTGGAGAACTGCGTGTGCGTACTACGGAATCTATCGTACAGGTAATACAATAAATAAGTGTGAAAAAAAAATGAGGTAAATATATAAAACCGACTTCAAATAACGTTGTAGTTGTTGATAAAAGTTGATAAAAAGTCTATCTTCTATAAATATTCCCTATTTTTTCACCTTTAGTGAATTTTATGGGAATATTTCAAGGGTGGTTCCATGACCACCCTTGAAATATTCCCATAAAATTGCAATATTCCAAATATTTAAATTAGAAGGTGAATGAATGAATGAAAATACATTATTGTACACATACACCATAAGAAAATATACTTATTCCACAAATCCCCTGCGAAAATAGATATAACTTGACAAAACGAATAACTTAAGTAAAATGGCCGGGGTCTTATCGCGCTGAAGCGATATCTTTCAGACAACCTTTGGAGAGAGAGGATTTAATGAGATTGTAATAATAATAATGTTGTGGTCATATATTCATATATTATACAATTTGTAGATGTCAAGAAATTGAAGATCCATTATATGACACGAGAGCACCGCCCACGCAGTCTTCAGGGCAGGCGAGGGTACAAGCTAGCGGCTCAAAAGGTAAATAAATGAATGCATCTTATAACCTCGACATTGAATCACCGGAAATGCAATAAATGAGACCTTAATCACCTGATTTGCATACTTACTGTATTCTAGAAATATTGCCTGCTAACTCTTAACCCGGCTTAATTGGGGTGGTAAATGACTACACGGACGTGATCGTGGACGTGATCTTGTTTCTGTTTGTTCGTATGCTTGTCTGTTACTACATATTTATCTCAGAAATGGCTTATCCGATTGAATCGTGTTTTTGCAATCGTTTTGTACGACTTCAAGGATGGTTCTTAGATAGGTTCCATCGTCACAATTCACTAGGTTGCACGGTTTTAGGCGACGGAAAATAAGTCAGGGATTTTTAAATTTAACAAAAATGTTCTAAAAAGCATTTCCTACTACCAAAATACATTATTAATTAAGGTGTTTTTGTTGCTTTGATCCAGGAGAAAACCTTGGCTGTTTCGGCGGCAGTAAAAAGAAAAAGGAAGGTTCCACGTCATCTAATTCCACCAGTCCACTCGGCAAGAGTGAGCAAGATACGCCCCCTCTCGACTCCAACTCGACGCCGCTGGGCTATTCCGTGCCCAAAGGGACAGAGATGCTGTGGTCTCCGGAGGTAGGAAAGCCTTCAAAGAGCGTTAAGATGCAGACATCTGCTGATAGCAGAACAAAAAGTTGCCATAAGTATTTCTAACGAAAGGTCATTGAGTTCGCCATTCTGACAATCGCTTTGACAACAAACAAGAGAATATCGATGATGTAAAAAATATAATTAAAATGTAAAACAACAACATTCTTTATTTGAGTATTCTGATTAAGTCGTCTAAATTTCATAAATATCATGCACCAGAGAATATAGATAGATAGATAAACTCTTTATTGTGCATAACACCAAATAACAGTACCATAATAAAAAGATAATAAAAGAACAAAAAACAAAAGAAACACACAATGGGCGGTCTTCTTTCAGACCTTAGGGTGGAGCGATCTATTTAAAAGTTATTGTGGTTAGGTTTATTTTAGAAGTATCTTGCATAGTTTTTTTTTAGTAAATTGCATTTTCGGCTTCAGCCCCTTAACCGTAGGATTGCTTAGATCCAATAAAACAACGATGGGCTTGAAAGCTGTCACGTGGGATGCTAACAACGTGCCCCTGACTACACCCACCATCATCAAGAAGCTGCGTACTGAGTATGGATCTGAGGATGTCCATCATGGAGATTAAAGCTGTGAGCGTGTTTGTTTGTTTCCCCAGGTGGTGCCGCTGTACATGGCGTTGCTACAAACGTGTTCGAACCCGGAAACGCTCGAAGCGGCGGCGGGTGCGCTTCAGAACCTAGCCGCTTGCTACTGGCAGCCGTCTATTGACATCAGAGCCGCTGTGCGGAAGGAGAAAGGTAAATATAATATCCGTATCACATAAATATATTTACGCGAACACATCTTTCTTTAGAATAGAATAGGATAGGAAAGAGTGGAAACTTTTCGAGGAGGTCTATACCCACCAAGGGGGCCTTAATTAAGATTATATTGAAGTGGTTTGGTACTGGCATAATAAAAAAAACGTTCTTTAGAATTAATACTTTTTTATTATTATATAAAGGCTTAAAGGATTCTTACCTAAATGCAAAAGGCGCATTCTGACGACAATAAAATTATTTGGTGCTAGTCCGATTTCTCTGCTCTTGATCGGACAGTGAGAATTCTAGCATTTACTGTGAATTTCTAGCACTCTCTCCGACAACTCGAAAATGACGTACAAAAATGGGTGTCATCAAGACACAATAAAACAAAACGGTATTTAGCTAAACAACTGCTTTAAATCTAAATAAGTAAGCCTGATTATCAAGGACAAATCAAACGACTTGTCTCAAATTTAAAATTTAAGTGCTAAATAAATATGTAGTATGTAGGCTAAATCCTATTAGCAAGTGGTATTGGGTAGAGATAACCGCATGTTGTGGCCAATCATATTGATTCCCAGCTGTGGGAAGGTGGTGGGAACTGTGAGAATTTGCTATGAATCAAATCCGCTTATCTAGATGTAAGCGAGGCAAAAACCAAACATTCCTATTCGCCAGGACAAGACAATGATTTAACATAGACTCCCTACCCTCAGGGTTACCAATTCTAGTAGAGCTATTGCGCATGGAGGTGGACCGTGTTGTATGCGCGGTGGCCACGGCTCTGCGCAACCTGGCTATCGATCAACGGAACAAGGAGTTGATTGGAAAGTACGCTATGAGGGATCTCGTTCAAAAACTGCCGAGCGGGAACACGCAGCATGATCAGGTTAGTACAAAAATACTTGTTATTCTATACAAAGTCGTTAGTTATGTACCATAACTGTGCGCTACGAACAGATCTTTTCCATAATAAACAAAGGTTATCTGGAAAGGAATGCTTTTAAGCATTAAGTTTGTCTATGTATGACTGTCCTTGACCAATACTTGTTGGAAACCCTGAATGTGCCCATATAACGCCAGTGGGTTTACCCTTGCGTCCTTCCATAAAAATCTTGTTTCTTTTTGGAACCCTTGTGCTAGCTTTTAAAACCATTAGGTTTTTTTAATAGAACTTTTGGGTTATTTTGTAGAACCATAAGGTTCTCTTTAGAACTCTGTGGATTCTGTGGTAATACTTCTAGGTTTTCCCTTAGTCAAGTGTCACGAAAATGATTTACTTAGATGTTAATTATACCTTCGAGCAGGGAACATCGGACGACACGATAGCTGCCGTCCTGGCAACACTCAACGAGGTTATAAAGAAAAGCGGGGAGTTCTCCCGATCGTTACTCGAGGCGGGCGGCGTTGAGCGATTGCTGAATCTGACGAAACAACGCCATCGTCACACTGCGAGGGTTCTCAAGTTTGCAGGTACGACTCTTCACTAGCTACTGCTCACGGCTTCACCCGCGTGGCACCCGTATAAAAAGTAGATTATGAAATGTAGCTTTTACCGTTACAGCAACGTTCGTAAGAAACGTTTTTTCGTCGAATTACGTTGCAAAATTGGTCTCCACGAGAAGCCTTTTTATTTTAGCGAAATAATAAACGGCGAAATATATCCACCCTGAAGGTCCATTGTAAATATTGGGGAAATATTAAGAAAATCGGATTAGTATTTTCGGAGATTACCTGCTACAACTTTACCTCTTTATAATATAGGTGTAGATATTGAACGAATCAGAGGACGCAGTATAGGAAGACTTCCTGATGTACCAATGCCGTTTACAAAGGTTGTAGGAAGTCGGGCTGCCATGGCACTCTTGGGTAGGCCTATGTCGAGCAGTGGACTTCTACAGGATGTAGAAGTCCACTAGCTTGACCACTAGCTTGTATAAACTACAATAATCTCGCCGGTATCTATTTTCCCCGTGATCGGACAACTGAAGCTGGCTAGGCACTTTCGTTAGCACCTACTGTCCGATCAAGTGGTACTAGTCAAAGTGATGGTCGGCCAACGCACATCAAAGCTTACTCACCTCCCCAGGGCAAGTTCTGATGACGATGTGGTCGCACGCGGAACTGCGCGAGGTCTATCGGAAGCACGGATGGCGCGAAG
Organism: Perizoma affinitatum; assembly: GCA_961405105.1. Taxonomy (NCBI): domain Eukaryota; kingdom Metazoa; phylum Arthropoda; class Insecta; order Lepidoptera; family Geometridae; genus Perizoma; species Perizoma affinitatum. The sequence continues at coordinate 3,958,357 of OY560184.1, forward strand.
CTGATTTCCTGACGCCGGCCAGGGCGGCTCAGCCCAGGGCGTCTTCCAACAGCAGCGGTAAGTATCTGTTATTAGCGAACTGTTAATATTATATGTTATTTGGAAAATTACAGAATGTACAGGCAAAATTAATTAATCAAATATTTGCAAACAGCCATACGATCTACCTGTTGGTAAGCGGTTACCGTAACCTATGGACGCTTGCAACCAGAGGCATAGCGATGCCGATCATATAAAAATTAAAACGCCCTTTTTTAGTCACTTCTGAAAACATCTTGGGAAGTGTCGTGGGAAGATTAGATACAGATAAATGTTTATTATTTTTAAACAATGGTCTGCAGAATTTTAATTGACTAGCGGACAGGCGAAAGTATTGGTTATTCAATTGAATTATATCATATTTCAAAATAGAATTAAACGCGACTAAGGGCTTTTTATACTATTTTTTTTATTATTGGTCTCGGCTGGCACACGGCTTTGCCGCGTGGTACCCGGATAAAAGTACCCTATGTGTCATTTTATGTGTTATGTCACAAACTATACCTGTTCCAAATTTTATTCCTGTTCCAAAAATGGCTTCACATCGTCTATTCTATTGTTTGATTCCTTCCTTCGTGGACGATTTCCGGGCCGTACAATTGTTAGGACTACAGAGTTTGTTGCGTCCTTCAAGCGAGCTACTGGTATCAGGCACCTAATTTTAACCCAGCCATCATCAAAGAATCTTGCTGGTCTACACTAAGCTTAAGCAAAGACTAGTATTCTTTCATATAAATCGATTACTAACACGTATACCTAAGTTCAGTGCACGCGGGTATCTATTTAACAGTGCACTTAGCATTAAACCAGTTGACTGTGACGTGATATATCTAGAGCTGTAAATACATCTGTCAGTACTGTAAATCTGTGTATACATGTGTTGTACATTGTTGTCATTGCAATGCTGTGTGGATCTTTCGTGTTGATTTAACTTACTAACGACATTTCGAATGAAGCAAGCAAATAACCTTTTTTTCGCTCAGTACTGCGGTGCTATGTCGACCGTAGAAATGTTGGAAAACGTGCGTTCTTAACATTTGTTTTTTTTTTCTATTAAGAGGCTACCACAAAAGGTTTTCACCGTTGATTTGGTGATGTTTAGCGATATTATCTCGGTATCTATGTCGTAGCGAAAACGTAGAATCAGCCCTTATACATAACAGCTAGTCGCTTTACAGAACAGCGCGGTTTTCTAATAAACTTACATAACTTAATTTAAATTTTCCTTGGTTTAAACACGACTTGATACAAAGTTGACGAAAAAACCTTGTTTACAAAAAATCTACATTATTTCAAGCTGAATTTAATTCATATATTGATTAATTAATTGATTCAGCTTTAAAAGTAAAAGGTAAAGTAAAAATCTCAAATCTGTCGAACAAGACATTTATTTGGTTATAAGCTAACGTATCCTAAATCCGGGGTCAAAATTTAAAAATAATCAAAACATAGGGTCAGAATACTTCCACAAGGAAGTATTATTTTTGTGAAAAATAAGCAGAACATGTGTAGTTTAGAAAGAAGGGAATTCGAAACATTGATATCTTTTGTAAAGACGAAGCCAATTGTTCAAGAACCAATTTATCAATATCTTATTGCCCGCTTAACCTCCTAATTTGTGAACGTTCCGATTGCGAGCACGTTTTCCGACATCGCGCGCAAGGTCCCACAGCATGTACATAACGCTTGTCACTGGCCGGCCGGCACCCGCAGGGCAGGGCTCGGGCTCGGGCGCGCCGCACTCTCCGAGTAACGCCAACAGCACGCTCAGCCGCCCCATGGCGTCCACCGGCGGCACGCGGTACGAGGACCGCACCATACGCAGGCATCGTGAGGTACGTGTCACCAACGCCTACTTTCAGAGAAAATGCAACTTTCCCATTCATTCCGCTCGAATCTGTCATTTCAATTACTTCCACCTTTTTAACAACTTCTTCCTCTGTTCACCCGATTCCTCGTCTTTCATCCTATTACGTCATTGAGGTCTAGTTTCCCCAACATTCTCCCCTCGGGAAAATAAAAATTCCATTTTTATAAATTTCCCTTAAAATTTCACTCGAACCTGTAATTTTAATAAGTTTGTCATCTTTTAAGCCACTTCTTCCTCTGCTCACCCGATTCCCCATTCTTCAGCCACTTCCTCCTCTATTCACTTATACTTCCTCAGCTCACTCGGTACCAGAACCTTATATACAATCTTCCCCTTCCTAGCAAATTTTGAGTTTGCCTCTACGCTTTCTCGTTGTTTTATTACACGCAGTTCGGCGACTTCGGTCTTTGCTTTCCGTACCAGAATCAAGGTGAGAATCTTTGTGATTTGTTAGACGTAATTTTGCACATTGGTGTGGCGTGCACTCAGATTTCAATGTCTCTCTTTTACTGACTGGTAAAATCACGTAACCCTGTAAATCTCACTGTCAATTTGCCATGATATATCAGCTTTATCATGGTGCGTTGTCCCCAAACATTACATTATGTTCACTTAAGTCCTCTATCATCAATAATGATTTTGAAGCGGTCTGAATCCCGCTCAACCTGCCGGCCTAAACATATAGTATGTAACACAACCCTGTATGATCTGAAGACAGGTATTAGGAAACTATGACGTGGGTATTGTCCTTTCAAGTAAATTGATGTATATATTTTTTCGCATTAAATTTAATTAATCGTGGAATAATTGCCGTACAACCGGACCACTTCAAAACAATCGTCGAGCTAAGCCTTTAAAACACTATAATGGCTTAGCTCGACGATTGTTTTGAAGTGGTCCTGAGTGTTGTAAAATATAAGCTAAAGGAGTCTAGTAGACTCCTGTAGTATTTGATAAAAACCCCCTAATTTTCGGGGAAATTTACCAAAAATATATATTAACTATAGATTTTAATTGTTTTTCTATATTCCGATTCAAATTATTAAACGCCTTGTTGGACCGAACATAGTTTTTTTTGCATACTGTGTAAAGCCATAGTGAAAGTCTGCAAAATATCACCAGTAATAATGAAATTAATTTCATTTTTCTCCAGAACGATGACATGCCAGCGATGGACGCGAATAACTATCAAGACGGACTCGGCATGGGCAATCCCAACGGGCGGCCTATGAACCTCCAAGGCGTCCAAGCTCAAATGCCACCGCCGAGCAGTCGCTAGCTTACACCTACCTTCCCAGGTTTAGTCGGTAGAGGGCGCTAAACCTTATCATGCTAACAAGGTGGCCAACAGTTCAAACAACTTTTCTGTAGATTCATAATGACACCAACTTCATTTAAAGTGTCCTAGTTTACCAGATTTAGTCCGTAGTTGTTGCAATCTAACCGAGCTAACAGAGGCTTAACAGTTCCACCAACTTATCTGTCGTTAACAAAGACGTTAAAGGAAGGTGACGTAATTCACGTCACCTTCCTTTAACGTCTCCTAGCTTAAAAGGGTTAGACGCTGAACCTTATCCCTATGGCGGCCCCTTAGACACCGGTTTTGCCATCTGAAAAGAAAACGATTAGTGTTACCTTTTTCGTTGATAGAACCTATGTCTTTAGTGGTCATGCTTTTGTTGTGGTGTTAAATGAAAAGAAACTAATGACGTCACCTTCATTTAAAGCTCCACAATGGTAACCCTCTCGACTCTACATAAGTTGGTGGTAGTGTACCTCTAGTTATGGTCTTCTGAGATTGCGATATCGTCATGGCTGCTGTAAAATCTCGTGATACGTTATAATCGTTTGTTGCAGATCTTATGGCATTTTTATGTTACACATGTGCAGCTGAAATAGAACTCTAGGTTGCATAAAATTGTGCTCGAATTGGCTTCTTGAAAGTATCATATCAAATTGATTATTTCTTACGGACACAATCAAAAGCACTTTTCAGAGCATAGTGGCCTCAAAAGGATCAGTGATACGAGACGTAAACTGTATTACGTTGAAATTAATCACCGTTTTCTAGGACGCCATCTTTTTTTTCTAAATGCCTTATGACGCCAATCACCACAGCCGCAATGATACGGTTCCGCCGCTCTAAGAAACCCCGGTTTTCACTATTGGAAAAGGCGCTAGCAAACTACTGCTGGTAGGGACGCTCTGGTGTAGTATTATCCGTATGCGTATATTTTCAGCAAAGCCATTTAGTTGGGGGTGCTCTTTGGCTCTCGTAGTTTGGAATCCGATCATAAATAAATCTTGTCAAAGTAAATAAGTATTAATGAAAGAGTGTGACTGCTAGTTTGCATTAGAAGCGTTTCGTTAGAGTCATAAACAAGCCTTGGACCGTGCTTATGGGGATTTCAAACTTCAGGAATTGTCTAAAAGACCAAATAGAGCTATATTTTATTTTCAAATAAACTGCAAAAGTACCACAGGGACATGAGTGTCTAGAACACGGCTGCTGTCGCCTGCAATAACTCTGTGTTATTGGAAGGTTCTGCGATTGGATTCTAAGTTACATGAAGCCTTGGGTAAAGTTATGCAGCTATTTATAAAACGGAATGATTTAAATAAGTTATGGCAACTTTAGTATGATAATTTTGTCTGGAATGAGTTGGGCTAGCTGGATATACTACGGATAAAATTTGCCATGTTTAATAAGACATACGCCAACTAATCTATGATTCATTAGGTGTGTACGTACATTTTACGTACACGATTTTAGGATTTTGGGTGTCCAGGTTTTAATGTTGCGAAACTGCATTATAATATATTTTCTCGCGTCTTTTGGTAATGTTGTAATACAGCAATGTGTTTAGGCGGCTTCGATGTGGTTAAACATGCATCACGGAAGAATAATAAAACAATCTTCTTCAAATTTGTGACCGTAAACGTGTACGTAAAATATCACGTAACTTACGTAATGACCCATTTGTTTCTAGTAAAGTACGTCGCTCACATTCTCGACTTTTAAAGTAACGTTATCGAGCGTCGCCCTTTATCGTCGACATTAATTTATTATCACTCTAGTACAGTACTCAGCAGATTTCGCGAGAACGTATGTAGTTTTTGCATTTTTATAAAGTTTATTTTTGAAGTTCTTTCCAATGTTTGATGTGTTAATTTATTGCGGAATTTAGAGGCTTCTCGGGTCCATTTCGATTCTCGCGAAATCATTCAGTACTGATAAATAGGAAATTGAAATTATGTGCACAAGTGTTTAACTTAAAAGTAGTGCATTGAATGTTGTAACCGCGTATTATAAGAGTCGTACAATCACTGACAAAGGTATTAATAAGTGATATGGTAAGATTTAGATTTAATTTTTATATGAAACATTACTAAAATAAATCCACGCTTAATTTATTCTTAACTTTTTTATACCGACAAGAAAAACAGTAATTTACTATTACTGAAACAGATTTTAGAAATACCTTGTCAGTGACCATACGTTATTCGCAATAAGGCCTAATGTTTTTTGTAGATTCAACATTACCGCCATTTTAATTTGTAAAAAAAGTGTCAATTCCACGTGTACGTGCCATTTGTAATCAAAACTGAGTTTCATTTACGTGTAATAAAATTCGTATTTAAAAAATCGAGGCACTGGATAACCTTTTTTCCTTTTGAATACAGCTTTGCATATCGTACTGCTGGGATTCGGACCTAATAAAGTGTCAATTTTCACTAATTAATAATGGTATAATTAGCATTTAACTCGTTTGAAAACTGACATGAAACTTGACAATTTCATACAAAGTATTAAAACGAACTAATAAAATTCATAAAAATCGTACGGTTTTAAATTTTGAAATACGTAACATTTTATTACAAAAACTATCGATTTGGTATTTGTATTACATTTTTATTATTTCAAAAGTTTAGTTTAGGTAAAATACAACATAAAGCCGATTAAGGACTTTATAAAGGAGCAGCTTAATCTATTTTGTAATTGCAAATCTCTACCGATTCAGAAAAGGTCTATGAAAAGTACTCGCTTTTTATAAGGTTGACGGTTAGAACCCTATTTGGAGACACTATACAAATCGATACAACGCTTTGTACATAGAGCTAAAAAGGTATACTGTGAAAGGTGTTTTTTTGTAATATTTGGTATCCATTCCACGATCCCTCTATGATATTGTATTATAGATATATGTCCTCTAATTTAAGAGATATCCGTCTTATATTGTAGCGTTAAGATGCAAAATACACATAATTCTGTGTGAACCTTTATATGTTTTTGCTGCATTTACTTTAAACTACAAATAAAAGCCTGTCTGTTGCTAACAAATTGATTGCTAATCGGCATCTCTCGGTGAGTTGAGTTCGCCACTACCAATATGTTTATATTGGTAGTGGCGTGATATCACGTCATGATTGTCATCGTTTATTTTTGATAAAGTAATTTCCATGTAAACACTAGCCTTAATATGAACTCAATAATAATTTACACGGCAGCTTAAAAATTAAAATTAAATTTTCAGTTGATTTTTCCTCAATAATAATTTACACGGCAGCTTGAAAATTACAATTAAATTTTCAGTTGATTTTTCCCTCCGTTTGAATTTAGAATTATGTTATTTATTTTAAATATAAAATAAGGGTAAATACAAATATTTTAGTTGTAGTTTCATTTTTAGAATTTTCGAGAGATTTTTATGATTATTATTTTATGCACAATTTTTAAAGCATTTTGATAAGTCCGTGTACGAATGACTGATAATCCTGGTACAAAACTACCCTCATCCAGTGCATTATAATGTTTCAGTAAGATTTTTGACTTTTGTATAAGTATTTTTTAATATGAATACGTTACACCGTTATGATGACTGAAAGTGATGTAACGGGTTGCTGAGACTGTCAATCATGCTATGAAGATTTATGTTGACGCTGATCTATTTATTAAACTCTGAGAGCTGTGGTTAATTGGTTGAAACCACAGATTGAAAATTCAATATGTGAACTATGCTTGAAATAGCACAGAAGATGTCAAACCGGCCTGGTCAGGCATGCTTCAAGCTGCTTGATGGTCTCAAAAGCTATTTATATGTACCTTTTAGACGTTCAGTCAGCACCTTAGAACAATGTACAACCATTTTCACTACACGCTTGCCCGGCCATTGCCGCCGCTTCCATGAAGCGATATTTTTTATTATTCCGCAAATACTAGTAACAGTTTTAATATTATTTAATTATTTTACTTTTATTTATCGTGTTTTTAGATAAATAGAAATTTAGTATGTATTAATAAATAATTGTTTTAATCAATATCATTGTCTATAAAAGTAATATTAATGAATGTAGGATTTGTTTAGAGTTTATTACAAGATGACAAGATATTTAATTATGATTTTTTATTTTCCACTTCAAATAACGGGATCTCTTGTAATTTCCAAAATATTATTTAGATCTTAGTACTTTCCCGTCTAAATTATGTAGTTTTACACAATTTAGAAAAAAATATTGTTGTCTTTGGTCAACCATTGACTATAGAATTGTTGTAACAGTTTAATACTCGATAATTTATATTTTATTTAAAAAATTATATTGAAATATTAACGAAATGGTCTTCGTTGGTCGTTGCGACAGTAGGATATTTCTTATTATGACATGTTGTATGATTGTAAAAGAACTCTTATAGATACTTATTATTAAACAAATTATCATAATATTATTATCAGAGAACATTAAAATGAATGATTCTATATTTTTGTTATTTTTATTTTATTTTCCTTATTTTATTATTTGCATTATTTTGTAAATTATTGGCATTTTTTTGTCAGTTCGGATTGCAGGCCTGTCATGTTAAGTATTTTTTTATTTTATCTCATCAGCACTTAAATTAATATTAGATACTTGTGAGCTAATGTTGAAAAATGCTCCCAAATTAGCCATGATTAGCATTATTATTATAAGTATAAAATATGCTAGTTGTTAAAAATGTTTTTAAAGGCAATTGAATGTTGATGACTTTATGCATTTCAAAGGATTTGTGGGCAATAGAAAAGACTATTCGGAATTATACATTTTCGATACTTTTACCATGGACACAATACAGTAATCAAACAGTATGTACACTTGTGTGGACAATGTCGTTACTGTTTGCTATCTTGACTGTGGCAAAAGCTTTTGGCTTCTTCTGTTAAACTTCATAGACGCGTTTCTAGTTGAATTAGGAAATTTTTTACAACAAATAATTTATAGTTGTAGGATAAATAGCATAATTATGTTGTAATCACTTAAAAAAAACTTTTGGATAAACATTTTTGGCATCTTGTAAGACCTCCCTATTTGTATGAGTGCTCACGTTATATTATCAGTAGTGTCCTAAAATATCGAATATTACTCGGTTATTGAATTTATAAGGTATATTCCTATTAGTTCCTAGTTGAATCGGGAAAGTGTCTCATCAGTTCGCTCAGAGGAACTATTGGGAATCTACCATTTATAGGTGTAATAGATGCGTAAACGAATATTGTATGGCCTGTTTGTCACGTGGAATTTATTATATGTCTTATTATATTATCAAAAACCAGCAATCAATCTCATACATTTCTATTATTAGTTTTTTTAACGAGGAAATCTTCCATTACTGACAGGCGATCCCTCCCCATTGAATTAGGCATAGGCCTCTCCCATATAATGTCACGAAAAATAAACTGCCTCCATCCCTCAATTTTAGACGCGCTAAAATGTGGGTAGGTAGGTACTTAAGAAGCTATCCTTTAACCAAACGCAATCTCATTTCTGTGCTAAAAATATCGCCGAGGGAAGACATGATTACATTGAAAGCACGAAATTTAGTAACGAAACGTCCGAGTCTCTAATCAGTTTGGTGACGTATTTTCTTACTAGGAAAAAAATCAATGGTACAAGTGGGAATGATTCTTCATCAGAAGTATCCATTCATATTAGGGAGGTACGAAGTCTCCAAAACTAATGAATTCCACGCTATAAACTAGGTACGTTGCATATTAGATGCAAGCACTTTTTTATTGGTGATATGAGTCTTTTTTACTTGTATTTAACACTAACTATACCTACTTGTTACTAAGGTGTGTGTGACGCGGTGTTATTGATATTCCAAACAGTATTATTCAGTAATCTCATGTACCAACGTTGCTAATACACTACCTACATTTAAATAAATGCTGTGTTTTATTTGATTTCCTGAACCTATAAGGTTGTGGCCGCACTGCAAGCTCCTAGGCTGTGAGACAACCAGATAGCCGGGCGGCATGCTTGGTCACCACCAAACATGCCGCATGGCTGTCTGGTTGTATTTTGAAAAAAGAAATGAAATGAAAAGCATCACGTGTGCCAAATACACAACTGTTTTTGGCACACGTGATGTTTGAATTTGATGTTCTACCATTTGGTTTCGTGTTCGCGACAAGTTGATTTACAAATACTATTAGGGATTTCTATTATTACAGCCGTGTTGTCCTAGTGGACGATACCCCGACTTCTGATCCGGAGGTCGTGGGTTCGAACCCGGTCGTGCACCAATGGATTTTTCCAATCGAAAAATGTATGTGCGCATGCATTAACACATGCTCAAAACGGTTAAGGAAAACATCGTGAGGAAACCGGCATGTCCTAGAACCAAACATTCGAAGGTATGTGCCAACAGTTAGTGTTCCTATTAAGCGGCGATGGGCTTGCAACCTGACACGTATGATTCTAACTTGCAAAACGCGGGCATGTACCAATTGTAATGATTGGACGTGCCTCTGACTACCCCCTACTTGATATTATCAAAAATCTACTCACTGAGTATGTATCTGAGGATTTCCACCATGGGGAGTCGTGAGCGTGTTTGTTTTGTTTTGTATTAGAGAAGAATATTGCTAACGTTCGCATTGAGTCATTATATGCAATATCATATTGATAAAAAGTGAACGTTCGGCACACTTTTGATTTAAATAAGTATTTTAGGGCAGCCGCAGTGCAGGTGACTTGGCAGCGAGGCGTCTAGGAATATTGGGTGCACTGTAGGCGTCTTTCTTGGTCACTTACTACGATAGGTAAGTATATATGGTGGCCGCATAGGCGAGTCGCAAGCTTGGCGTCTTTCGAGAGAAAAAAAGAGAAGACCGACAACAGTTTCAGTCGTTTCGCCACATGCCTGTATGGCGAAGAGGTTCTAAGCATTTAGAGCGGCCGGTCTCATCCATTTACATGCGTTGGTTTCCACGTTAGTAAAACCGTGAGCACGAAGCCAGTCGCTTTCAGTTCGACCGCGGCCTTTCTGCTTCTTACAGCTCTAGAAATCCTCTCCCATTTTAAATTATTCAGACAACTTAAACCCCTAACTTATCACTACTACAAAAAGAGTGCAGAATAAATCTCAAATTCCACAAACGATGCAAGAAGCTTGTAATCCCGCTTCAGCTGAAAATATCGCTGCATTCGCTCAGTTTTTCAGCTGCGCTCGCTGGATAGCTTCGTCTGATGACATTGTTTTAGTTCTGTGATGTTTTTAAAAACCGTAGGTATGTCTCTATCCTGGAAGCTGTATTTGTACGAATTTATCTTTTACTAATTAAAGTGCAAACCAGTTTTTACCTCAAAAGTAGTTCTTGATGGGGGTAGGTGGTAGACACTAGCTAAATGGCAACTGGGAATAAAATAGTGCCTTTCAAATTTTAGAAGTTTTGGAGATTTCTGGCCTTGTGAAGATTAATAATGAAGATTTAGATGATTAACAGATTCGCAAATTATCCTACGTACTTTCCTTCCTGGCAGCCCTATCTCTTTTACCGAGTGGCAAATAATACGTCTTGAATAAAATACCTCCACTTACCGGCAGAAAATGTGGCCCAAAACTAAATGTTACTCAAATATTTAATTTTCTCATAATGATCCAGTTTTAGTTCGGTTTATTGCTTTACTATTTTTTACATAAGTTTCGTAATAAATTAAGCTGGAAGGCTTCACTTCTTGCCGCTTGAAGCCGCTGTTTGATCTCAACTGCGGTAAGAAATCGGTTTCAAGTACAACCAGTTTAATAACCCTGTCCCTAAACATATCGTCTCAGACAGAAAAGCACCTTACTCTGCCATTTCCTTGTCGTTTAAAAGTGTTGTCTGGAGCACAACTCTTCCCCTGGGACTTAGAGGTGATGTTCAATCCCCTTCTTGGAAACAGTAGAATCGATCGGCGCTCTGAAAAATACTAATCATTCACTTCTAAAAGCCTGCCAGCCAATTAAATCTCAAAAGGTTGCATTAAAATCGTACAAATTATAAAAAATAAGTTTGAAGTTAAAAAAAGCTGGTAATTGGTCAAAACAGTTCTATCCTTAATTTTAAGCAAAAGTTTAACATGAACCACATCAATCTCAAACTATCCGCTTAAATACATTAAACAATTAACTTGACTTCTACCTTCATTTGAAAATCCCATAAATTATGCTTATTTTGTTTACAAATTCGCAACAAGGGTTTGGGTCTCATTTTCTGCCGGTGAGTGTAGTTAAACTTATTCAAGCCAAGGTATTTTCCGTTTCTGTAAATTAATTAGATTGTCGTAAGGTATCTAGTTTAATTGCCTATTTTAAGTTGTTCGACAGCTACGTTCATGATAGATGATCCGTCCGAAAATTGAATAAAAATTTCAACCACCCTGTAATTGTCTCGGTAATTCTTCCCTTTCTCAAGTTACTTTAATCGGGACCAATACAAAAAAAATACTCGTTATTCAGCAAGAAATAACATGACCATAGTAAAGCAAGGTTTAACATTATTATGTTGGCTACTATTACCCGTGGCCATGGTCTAATATAGCTAGATCCATAAATTCACGTATCTAGTACAATTTACGCTAACCACAGTGGGTAGGGTACCTACATTATTTTGACTAGTTGTTCACTGCCACGGAATTATACAAAATTCAAATCGCAAACGCTGAAGGCAACTCAAATACTCACGGTATTAGATACCTACTGAATAACTAGCTAGTCTGTGGCATTAACTAAGTATGTAGGTATAATCTACACTTAACTACATGGAATTTGCTACGATAGGTAGTGTAGGTATGCATTACTTGTCTAAATTTTGAACATAATTGTGTATGAGTGTGTAACTATTGAGTGAACTGATCTAGTTATTCAATTCTTAGGAAATTTGTGTGGCAATTTCCAAACACCTGCGCTATGTAGGTATGTAGTTTTAAGGAAGAACAGAATCAGTACCTCTCATAGCTAAGAAAGCTTTTCCCTAGCTCTTCGGCTAGTTAATCATTTATTATCATAAGATGATTAATTCTCAATAATATTTAGAGGTAGAAAATACATGATAACCTGCTGTAATTTTACTAACTTACCTAGTGTACTCGACAAATAATACCTTAATTAATATAAAACAAGTTACTACCTTCTTTTACATTACCTGGGTATACATTTTTGAACCCAGTGACTGAAATATTAGAAATATGGCCGATAGTAACCGATACCTAAGCTCGTATTGTGTAAAGAATGAATGAATGAATGAATGAAAATACTTTATTGTACATCTTAAACAAATAACATAGTAAACAAAATCTTATTAAGAAGGTACAATGGGCGGTCTTATCGCTTAGAAGCGATCTCGATACAACCTAAAGCTTATATGTAACTAAAATTCATACATCTCAATTATGAGTGCCCACTACCACTCGTAGCTATTGAAATCACTCCGTGACTCATTATTTCACGCTGGCATTTTAGGTGCTATAACCAACCCAAACAAACCAAAGAGACCGAAACAGGTGGAAATCTGAAGGTGCAAGGTCAGGACTATACGGCGGATGCATTAACACATCCCAGCCAAACTCTCTTAATTTTTGCTGAGTGGCTAAAGATGTGTGAGGTCTAGCGTTATCATGATGAAAAACCACACCCCTTCTGTTGATTAACTCCGGCCGCTTTCTCTCAACTTCTTGTTTTAATCTCATCAGTTGTTCGCAGTAGAGTTCAGAATCGATGGTCCTGCCTGGTGGTAACAGCTCATAATGAATAATGCCCTTCCAATCCCACCACACACACAGCATCACCTTGTTGCGAGTTAACCCGGGTTTCGCCACAGTCTGTAAAGCCTGACCGGCCTTTGACCACGACCTTTTTCGCACGTTCTTGTCGTACGTGATCCACTTTTCATCACCAGTTATCAGCTTCTTCAAAAATGGTTCGGTTTCATTACGTCGTAATAAAGAATCACAAATGAGAACACGGTTCATTAGGTTTCTTTCAGTGAGCTCGTGAGGTACCCAAATATCGAGCTTTTTTGTGTACCCAGTTTTTTTCAAATGCGCCAAAACTGTTTTGTGGTCAATTCCCAGTTCTTCAGCTACGTCGTAACTACTGATATGCCGATCTTGCTCCACTTTTTCAAAAATGGCATCCATTTTATCCGTAATAGGGCGACCAGAGCGACGTGCATCTTTGACATCAAAATTTCCGGATTGAAAACGCTTAAACCAAATTTGTGCTACTCTCACAGACACTGCACTAGGTCCATAAACATCGCAAATTTTTTTCGCGGCTTGCGTTGCATTTTTACCTTTTTTGTAGTAAAATTTTAAAATGTATCGAATTTCTTCATTAGATTCACTCATCTTAACAGTACGAAAAACAAATAAAAATCACACATTTTCCTAATTTGAATTTGGAATTATCTTCTTTAAAATTTAAACTTTTAATGATACCAAAACCAGCCAGATACAAATAGTATAGCCAAAGAGATTTTATTACAAGTTCATACATACAATAATGCGAAAAGACTTTTTCCCCAACCTAATATGTATTTAGCAAAATATAAGTAGTACATATATCAATCATGTAGTTCCCAAAACACAAGCTCTACTTAGTTTGGGGCTAGATGATGTTGTGTGAAAATATCCAGTATTATTTTTATATTTATTTTTATTTAATGAAACGCAACCGCATGACAGATATATAACCTTTGGTAAAGCGTGAAAGGAAAACTAAGCGTGAGGTATTTGTCTAGACCCCGGATAGGCGCTTAAAAGTTTCGTAAGAAGCGTCTTAAACCATAAACGTGCGATTACCATTTATAACTAAGCTCATTTAATGAGGAGATTGTAAGATATCGTTGTTAGATTGATTCGATGCGGTATTTGCAACGTTCTTACCTATTGTTATGCGATTTTATTACCTTCTACAATTCTCTGTTCTCACCTTATCGGTTATTTCAACATTCACCATCCATCCTTACCCAATCCTATCTTACTACTAATTTATACATAAAAAAAAACGTGACAGCTACGAACGTAGCCAGTCTAGTTATAGCTAGACTTCTTTATGTCAGGGTAGCATGCAAGTGAAACCGTGCCAGAAGTGCGCGTTCGATTTCCACTGCGGGACAAATTTTTACATGATCTTATCTGCATATTATTTGTTCCGGGTCTGGGTATACTTCCATGGTAGTATGAAATGAAATAATGGTAATAAAGGTATGACCTTTCCACTGTGGTGTGGCAAGTTCCTACATGCCTTAGATTCCTTTCATCGCTCCCGTTTTTTCAACCAACGTGCCGGCTCATTTAAAAAGCCACAATTTCTCAGGGAGGCAAGTTATTACTTATGTTTCGTTCGCATAGTTTTAGCCGAATGTAGCTCTTATGTCTTGGTGGTTACTCCTTGTAGCACGGACCACATTTCTTGGTCCTATGCGTATGGTACTTCACGAAAAAATGAAGCGTCCGCTATAAGAAAATAAAAACAAAGTTGTTGCGTCTCCCCCGAACGATAGACACGCGCAACACAGCTCCTACTCGCTAAAATCCCAAGTTGTAACGGACAAAATCATTATAAACCTCCTCAATATCACACGTATTGAGAATCCTAAATTGTTTATTGTGCTTCAAAAGTAAAACACCAACGATGTCCCACCTGGTACGCATTGTTACCTGGAGGATACCCTTGTATCATCCATAAGACTACTGTGATTACTACCAAAATTTACAAAGGTAATTGACCCAGTGTGACCTGGGCACAGCCTGTACGTTACAAACTAAATACATTGTCTCACCTGGCCTTACCTACATTATTCTGAGCGCATTGTCATGCGAGATAATTGGGTAATACCAACCGACTAACTTTTAAGTTACACAACGTTATAAAACTAACTTATTTCCAACTTTGCTATACCTACATCACACAGCGGAAATTCAAATTCTACCCAAAGACGTGCCTCAGGATTCAGCGCTGTAGGTGCATATTTACATTAGGGTACATAATATATGTGTATATATGTACCTAGGTACTGGCAGAAAACTTCGAATGTGAATGTGGGATGCTAAACTTTAGCAAGAGACCAGACTAGCGACGCGTATGTGGAAACTCGCGTTGATGACGTCAGTTTGTACTCCAATAATATAGTGTTAATTCGTTACTTGTACTTTTTCTTGTTACCTATTACCTTTGTTATGTCTCCGTGCTTCCCTTCTTTTTCATGCCCTGTGCATTTTCGTGTTCCGTACTTTATATCTCGTGCGCGTGCTTCGTTACCGCCTGTCTTAGCCACAGCTTTGCGTGCACTGCAAAGCACAGAAGCGCTCAGTTATAAATTTCGCGTTCACCTGAGCGTGCTGAACAACCTAGATCTAAGATAACACCATGAGATAAGCGGTGCAGATAAATTGCACGCGTTTATGTCTTTTGGACGTAAAACGCCTTTACTACGTGCAACCTGCGTAGACAGGTTACCCATACTCCCATACAAACATTCACCGTCATATCCACACCCGCCCACCTTAAAAATTACAAAATCCAAAAACCTGAAACACATAATTTTTTATGATGAGTAACTACGATTCCAATTTTCAAGTTGCTACCTTTAAAAAAACCGATACTCCCATACGTACAAATATTCAAGCCCCATTTCCCCCTTTTAAAATATCAAATCCAAAAACCCTGAAACACGTCACTATTTATTTATGCTCAGTAGCTGTAACTCAACCCTCCCCCCATTTCCCCCCTTAAAGTCGAAATTTCCAAAAAACCTTCCTTAGCAATAATAATTTCTTAGCACATTTGACAAATAGTGATATTAATTTGGTTTATCAAAAATCACGTCCGTGAGTATTTTACCTTAGTTTAGCTTCAGACGTCAGATATAATGCTTTAATACTGTTTAGCATAGTGCAAAGTCGCATAGGGTTGAATACGCTTACATCAATGCCAGTGACTCTAGGCGCAACAATTTTAGCTGCACGAAGTGGGTCACATAACATCAGCATAATATTAAGAAGAAGAACTATCTAACTTATTTCACTTATTACTCGACTTCCATGTATATAATGCACAAATGTAAGTATGTCAGGTATTGATATTATAAATTTTATTCCAAAAACTGTCGTGATTTGATTATAAATATTGTTAAACGAGAATTTCACGTACGATACTATCGATGAAGGCAATATTTAAAATATGGCTGGCAATGTAAAATTTGCAATCGTATTGTATGTATTTAAGTAGGGTTATATATGGTTTTATACGTCGATAGAGGACGCTGTAAAATATGATGAAATTCAATTTATTTAGTAAAAATAACTTATTATTTTAAATCAATAGTAAGTAAAATAAAATCAAACAAATCTTGGGAGAATCAGAACATGCTTACTCACGCAATCTTTGTAATGCACAAGGCACGGCGCAAAAATTGCAGTTCAAAACTTTCAAAACAAATGGAAACTTGTAAACGAGCGTGTAACAGCTTCGGGAGGAAAATTTGTATCGTATGGCGCTATGCATAAAGTAAATACGATGGGCAGGGACCAAGTCAGGCAGGGTAATCTGAGGGGTCTTGCTCCAAATTGAAAATAACCCCTAATCATCATTAGGGCTCTGTACCTCAAAATGGTCTTTGTCTTGACTATGTTTTTTTATATCAAAGGTTCCCCGTTAGAATCAATATAAATATATAGTATAAATTTGATAACCTCATGCCATTTTAACGTATTTTACAGGATTTTCTAATAATTGTAGACCAGTAGGTACCCAATACAAGAAACACAATGCAAAAATGCAATTAACAAAGTATTTACACAATGTGCGACCTTATTGCTATTAGCGATCTCTTCAGTAGAAGTGTTTAGCAAATCCTAGTTTAACCAACAAATCCTAGTTCCTGCTTGGTCAACTGGATGGCTAAAAAACAATGCTTAAAATACTCTATTACTCATTTCCATCAGACAACAGATTTTGTTTTGTTTTCTTTTCCTTTGTCTTGCTGTTCATAATACTGAAGCAGCGATGTATTGCTATAGTGTGATGATGATGATGATGATGCAATCCTGGCAACTCACCTGACGGTGGGTATTGGAGGGCGTTATGCATGAAGTAAAGGGTGGTTGGATGGCGTTAAACAGTTCCAGAAGTCTGGGTTCAAATCGTCCATTTCTACGTAACTTCGACAACTAGAGTAGGGTGAAAATCAAATCGTTAAAAACTTAGGACATTTAGAGATTCGAGTTTCCACGTCGGATGAAGGTCAAGGATATAGGTATACGGATTGCGAAGTTCAATTGGAGATGGGCGAGGCACTCGGTTTAGATCACCAACTGACTAGAGCAGTCACTGAATGGTGGTGTTGAGATATCTGAACCTGGTCTGACTGTGGTCTGCCGCTTCATATTATGAAGCGACCTCAAGCCAGACCAATTTCAAAACGTAATTAAACAAAAAACTTTATAAAAGTCATACTATAAAATATCGGATTATTTAGCTGATAAAAACTTTTAATGCTCCAACCTGTGGTATCACAACACCCATATCCGGAACACAAATATCTGTATAACATGCAAATATTTGGCCCGCAGTAGGATATGAACCTGCACCTTTTACATCTCATCTGGCTGCCTACTCGATAGGTAGAATGCTTGCTTTAAAAAATGCAATCCGTAAACTCCTAGGTTATCCCATAATATTTAGGCAGCATGGTTCTTCTACTTTCAGTAACAAAAGCTATTACCTGGAGTCAGGGCCGCAACCGGCGTAAACCCGCGCCGCGGGACTGGCTCTTGGCTCATATGAGAACTATTCCAAGAGCCACCCACATTTTCAAATAAATTCAAACAATCAGCAAACTCCTTCACAACGCTCGAGCATGAGTCAAACAAATAAGTCTTGTGAAAATAGAACTCAATTACATATTTTTGTTCTAAACATAGGCGGAACTTACGAGTATAGCTTCACTTCATAAATTTACGATTTTCCTCTTTTTCTAGCCTTTATCTTTTTCGAGTGTAATTTTTTGATGATCATTCCATCCACTTTCTGCAAATCGGATCGGTGCCAGTCGAACCAGGTGAGCTCATTTCATCATCTTCATCAATCTGATAAAGTTTACTACTGGACATAGGTCTTCCCCAAAATTACACGTGGAACTGTCTTGAGCTCCATCCACCTGCAACTTCAAAAGCGTCTTCGGTCCATCGAGAGGAGCCTTTCCGTTTCTTGATCGCCATTCAAGAAACATTATTTCCCAACTTTAACCTTTTAAAATGTATTATAAAATCGCTCAACAAATGAAATTATTAATTAATTCTTCAGTCTGAAATTGGGTAGTATGGCATAAGCAGTTTAGCATAAAACAATACTTAGCTTTTGCGGGAATCCTTCATGATCGATGGGCTGGCGGACGCCACCGTAATAAGCGAACTATTACCATACCGCTCGATATCACTGTGATATTTGAGATATATCACCGTGATACTTACGACCGCAGTAGCGCGGCGGGCAAGTATTTATTTATTATTACTACTGGTAGTGTCACGGGAAACGCTGTACAACTCTACAATCTCAAGCAAAGGAGACATTGAAAAATCACAATAGAAGACAGAATACAGCTGAGGATCATAGAACAAAAATGCTGCTTGAAAAAAAAAATAAGTCTTACTCTCATGTTTTATTAATTTCAAGAGTTTTCATGAGTAGAAAGCCCTAATTCGTGGTTAACTTTTTACAGGGAACCATTAGTGAATGGTAAATAGTTGAATCTGTAGTGACAGATTTGCGGAGAAACAACGATTACGATGAGTCACAGATAATCGCACGGTATGGATTTTATAAATGATATCGTGAACGCGCGTGAAGAAGCTGGTCGTGATATATGTGGCAATCAGCTAAATGACGACTGAATAGGAAACTCGAACGTGATGTTACAGTTGTTTGTCGATCGTTACCACACAGTACCCGTGCCGGAGTACTAAAGGGTTTGAAGGGCCGAATGCCGAATACAGTATTACAGTGCACAGAAGAATTACAATTACAGTACATATATTATTACATCGAATTATAGTAGCTGAATTTCATACGTTGACTGACTGACAGAAAATTTTCGTGGATTTATCTCTAAAGTAGTTATTAAAATACCGAACGAAAGTCGAAAGACATCTCGATTCGTATTTTTTTATTTGCGTAGATAATAGGCACCCATCTGTATTAATGTCGTAAAAGATTACACTGTAGCTCACATGATTTATACAATTTCCCAGGATTTACGGATACTGATAATGCGCACAGTCAGAGTACATTTGCAACGTATTTACGTAAGCTCAGATTTCAGAACCAATTATCCTGAAATACAGGTAATGCCCTTGGTGTGTCTGAAATTAGAATACTATTATTTTTAGGAATACACAAACACCAACATACATACCTTAGATAGATACTGAACTATATGAAATAAGCATGATCTCAAAAAAAAATTGTTAATACTCAAGCTAAAAGATCAATAAAACGAATCACGCCATGTTTTTTTATGCTTAGTTGCGACCATCGTAATTCACTGATATTAAACGATATAATACAATGATTCAAAATTATTACATTGGTTTCAATTATAAATAAAGACTTTCATCTTAAATGGATATTTTTGCCGAATATTGACAATACCAATGTTTTGTATGGGAAGGTAAATTTTAAACTTGGACATCGAGCCATCGCTAGTAAATTATAAAGATAGAGTTGCGTTTGTAATACAGTTAAATAACAGACAATTTTATTTTAAAACCAAACAAAAACAAACAAGCTTCCAACTGTATATCCCCATAATAGATATCCCATAATCAAGACACGGTTAAATCATTTGGCATATGTACACGTTTTATTTTACTTTACTTTTAATAGTCAAAGCTGCGTTTGTTGAAAGAGTAGGTAATTTTCATTTTTTTAATAGGAACAGCACAAATTAAAAACCCCCTCCCCATGTTCAAAGATTTAAACAACAAACGACCTAGGCCTTATTTTTGAGAACTAAATAAAATGTTTTAATTTATAATATGCTGGGTTATAAAACTTGTGCTGCAGACTGTACCAACCAATTCACAACAGCAAAGAAGAAACCTTTTTATTCCGCGATGATATTCGAGTCGAACAAATGTGATTGGAATAGGCAGAAATAAGTTGAGCGTTCCCTAGGCTCGATTTCCGATAGAAATGTTACAGGAATAAAATACTTATCTAACGCTGTACGTAACAAAAACTATGGCTTATCTAATAATTGCGTATCTCTACTTCCATAAATTCCTGAAAAATTAGTTTTAAAGCTGAATGCCAAAGAACCGGAAATAAGTAAATTTAAAAAATATATATTTATATATTACACTCTGCTGCTATGACACACACCTTTGACCGATGCTTAAAATGATACATATCTACTCAAACTAGTTTTTATTACATTTCTTAAGAAGGTATTTCTATTATGTTTTGTTAGTATTCATGACTAATTCCCTTCCCCTATATTCTAAATAAGTTTCTGATGTGGAAATTTGTAATTGGCTTTTCTTTTCGAATCTTAAAGTTTGTAAACATCCTTTAAGTTTATAATCCAACTGTTTATGTTCCAAAAAATAAATACTAGAATAAATACCTCTTTGACACAAGTGACCACCGCTGAGTCAGTATGGCAAATTTTCCTGATTGATTAAATTAATCAAGATAAAATACATTTCCTTTAAAGGTCAACCTAAGTACGTAATTGCAGTACCTATTCTGGGCATCCATTCTGATGAGACTGGGTTTTTGTTACGTACGTGGTAGGTAGGTATGGATTGGTCGAAAAGTCCTTTTCATGGCCACTACACAATCATGTTAGTAACTGACCTATTGCAGGGTGACTAAGAAAAAACTATTGACACAAGGAAGGGGATCGGAATTAGAAGTAAGTACCTATATTGTGAAATTCACCTGTTTCTAAGTAGGCAGTATGCCTTCTGTAGGATTTGCAATGACTAGTTATCTTTGCTTCTGATTGACATCATGACCCGCCTTGCCACTCCTATCAAATAGGCAGCTAGAGATGGATAAAACATCGATAGTTTGAAATATTAAGTAAACTAGTTCTCATTACTGTGCTGCTCCAGCACTAAGCTGAGACGGGACCTGTTTGGCCCACACGGCACAGATGGGACTAATTAGCACAAAAATCTTCTCTTTGTCACTATGTTTTTGTTAAAATCTTATTTATATGTATTTATAGTGTCTATTTATTATTAAGTGCGTAAGTACCTGTCCTTTCTGTGCTTTGTTGTTGCCAAATAAATTCATTTTTTTTCTTTCTTTAATTAAAAGATCCAGTAGTGCACAGCGTATTGCAAACTCTTGATTATAGGTTCATCGGTTTGCTCTTGGTGGAAGTAATTTTATTAGAGACGGTCTTCTACAAAAGTTCTTTTTATTATTTACCGGCGACATGATGAGCCCCTATATGTGTTTGAGGTTGGAGGTTGGAGGTTGTTTGTTTATTGAATAATTTGTTGGTTTGTTATCAAAACCGGCTGAGCCAATCGGCTTCTTTGCAATCGTTTTGTAAGATATCAAAGGAAGGGAAAATTTATCGCAACAAGTCACTAAGGGGCGCTGCAATATATGTGCTGGATCACGGACTCAGGGTTTAAAAAAACAGAAAATAACTTGTAAACAAAAAAGATTTGGTAGAATCACACATCTAGAGTGATCTTGTGTGTGCCGTATCAGCCTTTTGGCATCTTTGACATCTGTCAAATCATGGATGCTTGATTTTCCAGAAAACCAACATGTCCGAAGCATATAGATTATACATATTATTATGTATAATAGTTAGCCAAAGTCCAAATTCAAATTTCCTTCAAACAAGGCCGACTTATGGTTCTCACTTATGAGTGAGTTTCGACAGTGGGTTACGTTTGTCATGATGTCCAAAAGTAATGTCCAAGATATGTTAGCTTTATTTAAAGTATATATATATTTTCTACATATTGGTGATTTAAATCAATGTCGAAACTATCGATGTATACCTACGTAGGTTATTCGAACTCTAGCACAGGTGCCGATGTAGTTGATAAGGTTCTCGTAAATGCTACGTTCACAATAAGCCGGCACTGTTGCAATGCAATACGCACTTTGATAAAGGCATTCATTCTGTAATTCTGAGTAATGAAACTCCTCACTTCTATTAAACCCTTTATTGGCAAACCAAAGAGGTATGTTTAGTGTAGGATTTAGTTTATTTTGCAAAAACACGATACAAAAAATCACAATAATTAATAAGACAATGGACAAACAGTAGTTGCAAAAAAGGTCCCAACTCAGCATAATACTGGTTTCAGCAACCAGCGCTGGTCCTCCGTTAGAACCGTTTCTTGCGGTGCGGACTTGTAACGTAGTAGAAAACAAAGACTAATTAAATAAAAACGCAAACAATAAAACGTGAGCCTTAATATGAAAACATCAACAAAAAAATTATATACTAAATAACATAAAAAATAATAAATAAAGTAAGTAGGTACATGAAATACAATTAACAAATTAAAGCAAAACAAAAAACAAATCTAAAAAGACTAGTTTTGGTTTATACAGCAATTATATAGCACTTGTATCATGAAAAAGACTTGCCTACGACTTCTGCCAATTAAGTAAGTACTTTTTTAGTTTAGTTCTAAAGCTATGAACATTCTTACGCTTGTACCGATTCTTTGTGAAAGAGTTCGTCTGGAAAAGTTAACTATCACGCCTATATCTGCCGCCAAGACCTTTGCTTCTGCTAAGACCTGTTACATTATATGTCATGAAGAGTACCGAAATTTTCTTTGAATATCTTAGCTACTTACTGTTTTATTTTGCTTTCACTCGTTTGTTCGATATGTTTTATATGGTGTACTAAATCGGGGTGTGACACACAGACAGACAAGACGAAACCTGTTCCGTTATTGTCGGCTTCGGAATCTTAATCAAAGTAGGTATACTTATTTACAGTTAATCATTATCAGCCGAGGAATTTCATTATTGTATCTAGATATGCTCCTAACTTGGAACTTATCAGATAACAACAACCTCATAAGTTAAATCGCGCAATAACAAATCTAAGTAGGGTTCCACTTAGATTTCACTTGTTTTAAATGAATCACTTTCCGTTTCATGATTCGAATGAATGAACAGAAAATACAGACAAAAAACGTACATATAGGACATGTACAAAGGCGAGCTTAATCCTAACAAGAGTATGATCATCTTTTTTAATTCTCAAAATGGCTCACCATCCAGAATCCCGTAATAGGAAGATTCTACCCTTTTCCATCATTAAAATACTAGTTAATCGAAGTAAATTATTGTCGCAGTTGCTAGCCTGCAGTACCATTATGTTGTCAATCCCAGTGAACAATTCCTTAACGAGAGGATTCTTTGAAGGTATGGACACAGACCAGTTAACAGTTCTTTTATGGTCCTATTAGTAGAGTTATAGAAGGAATTGTATAGGAATGGTACCCGACCCGGTTTGCTAGTTACGTGACGACTTATTTAGCCTTTGCGTGGGTTTAAAGGGCAATTGCATAATATACCTATACAAACATTCTAATAACGATAAAATATCAGTTAGATAAGATTTTTATACTAAGACTTACAAAAAATGTACACATTGACACATGTTTCTCAAAGAACGATTTATTGTCTGTCGTTATTTTTTTAAAGTATTTATGTGGATATACTGGCATTAATTGGCATTCCACTAATAACTGCATTATATGAGCATTAAAAAAAATTAACACATCTACTCTTCAACAATAGACAGGATAATAAAGTATTCGTTTTATTTGAACAAAATATCCATCCCCATGTCGTTGATTTTGTAGATAGAGAGCAAAAATAGAAAACAACGCTATTAATAATCAAAATAATGTTCCGTACGCAAAGTTAAGAAATACCGGCTTTCTGTAAGTTAACAACTGTGTAGTTTTGGTATATAGATACGAAGGTACTCGTATCTATACTAAGTCCCTCCTCAATATTCTGTATCTTATCAGCAACTTCAATCACAGAACACCGCATTGCATCCAATCTCGGAAACAGATGATCACAATACGAGTGACGTCACAACATGGCGGCTTCATTTCCGGTTACCGATTACTCAAGGATTACTGATCATACATGTGGTTAAGGCTGTGTACTATTATCAGGTATTCAATTCCATTTGTTAACCAAAGAGTTCGAGGGGTCCGTGAGGAGGTCATTACATGAAGAGTGTTAATTATGAATGTGGATTTATATAAGGGTATAAGTAGGCCAAAGAATAGAAGGATGACATGGTTAAGATAGAAGTGAGTACTTGATGACGGCTGATAAGGAGACTGGAAAATATGTAGTGCCGCCCCCACGTACCTAATGTGGGTCAAGGACATGTAGATTATAGTTCGAGAGGTCACCATTTGGATGGGGCTCCGAGGGTAATTTAAGGTGTTGGTCCCGGTTATTAAAGTCGCTAATCCATGTCTCAAAAGAGGTCGCAAGGTCACCATTGGCGCATAGTGAGCGCTTCCGTGCATCGGAGTGTATGATGTAGCGTCGAGGTCAATCGGACAAGTGAGGAAACATTATAACATCGACTAAATCATATTAGTGGCCTTCAGTCTTAAAATTCTGACAGCAGATCATCTCTTCAAACTCCGAGTCTCTGCTCTACAAAGTTCCGCATGCAATTCGTCACCAAAAAAGTTTAGCGGGAGTCATTAACTATAAGAAAAAGAAAACTCCATGAACTGACACAAAATTGCTTAAATAGGATTCCCTGTGTCGTAGGTATCAGTAATTATGTCCCTTTAATTAGAATGTGATCTGTCTTTACAGGCTCGGTCAAACTGACGCCGTGGCGGCAATGGTCGTCAAAATTCGCGTAAATGTATTGATGACCCAAGTCGAGACTTTAACTCGTTGCATGCCTTTTCAGATTGTAAGCGGTAGATTGATCCAGATATAAAAATTGACTTTTTGAGTCTATACTGAAACGAATGTATTTTCATCAAAATTAATAACAATCTATTAATTTTAATTCATGCAATAATTATACTAAGCTAAGCACTTACATTTTAGAATGCGTAATCGTGCTGAAATCACTGGCCTCCGGCCCGAGACTTATCGAACGCCGATATGTTGCCGACAATTTATTGTTAATCTTGTGCTAAATTTTCGCCTGTTTATTGGGACATTAGAATTAAAAGTTATATGAAATATTCAACAAGACGTGTCTGCGGTAATTTTTTGTATTGCATTAAAAAGAAAATACTTTTTTCTTTTAAGAATGTTCTAGTCATTACCTATTTCAATCAGAATATTCCATGAAAAATAAAAATATATCAACAAAATATTAAACAATAGGTTACTATCACCTGAGCGCTCACTTCAAACTTATCATAAAATAGCCGTGTTTCCAAATAAAAGAAAAGGTTTTGTAAAAATAAAGAAAAGCTTAGAAATTCTATTCAGAATCTCGCGAGGGACCTAGTCTAGGTAATGGAATTTTATATCATTCGGTATAATAACAATCCCATCTAAATAAGATTTCGATGTGGAATGAATTGGTCATTTCATCGTCGATTGAGCGATACTTTCATGGACAGAATAATAACAATCATTCTGTGATCAAATTATTCAAAGATTTTTTTATAGCTTTGTTTTTTTTTGCGCATAGAATAAAGATCTACCAGAAAACAAGCCGCGAGTACAACCAAAAGTAATCTCTATGATAACAGTTAATTAGTCAGTCCGAATACCATCATCACCTATTCTAACATATTAGAATCTACATGATTTTTGGACACATTCGTGAGCCAGAAAAAAAAATTCGCGAGTGGGATGTTATTCTGGCTTCACTTCGTTTATTAGTATTTGTTTTGAATACTGCTTCTTAGTTTTCTGCTACGCCCCTGTAGGTACTATTAAATTGACAATGCTGAGTATTTATGTAGTTGTGGTTATGGTGTTTACTTAGTTATTATTTTTTAATACAGAACAGTAGTATAACAAAAACTACATTCCAACGACTTATGGCGCAGTGGGCGTATGCCTGCCGTAGAAGGATGTGGGTCCGATTCCCGCTACGGGACAAATGTTTGTATGATTAGCAAATGTTTGTCTCGGGTCTGGGTGTTTTCTATGTATAATACATATGTATTTACAAAATAAAAAGTATATCAGTCATGTAGTTCCCATAATACAAGTTCTGCTACTAAGCAGACCATTGGGGCTAGATGATGTTGTGTGAAAAATGTCTAGCATTATTTATAATTTTTTTTTTATACTTATTTTGCTCGTAAGTGTAACTTAACCCATCGCTACTGCGTTTGGCCATAAGCTAACAGTTACCCGACCCCGAAGATAGATGGAAACAAAATAATTAAGATATTGTTTGTACAATTAACGCCGACATTTTGATTTAAGTCAACGCGTTTAAGGAAAGCGGTGTTGGCTTTCAACTACGTAAATTTATTGTTTAAAACATACAGTCGAATTATAGTTGAATGAGAACAGATGGGTCATAGTATTGTTAAATTGGTTGACCGATAATTTGGTCGGGTTGTTGTACAATTGCCACAAAGTAGATTCGTCACGAAAAAAAGTATGTGTAAGTTCGCCACACTTCTGTTTTATTATTTTTGGTTGTTGTAAGTTCGTCACATAGATTTTTCCGTAGAGACAGCAGAAAAATCAAACAATAAGTAGAATAGAACAAAACAAATGTTTTCACACTCATGTCGTGGTATTTACTCATATTTTCTGATAACCATAAACAGAATATCTCGATAACGACTGGTTATGCAATTGGTAAGAATATTTTTTATTAATTCAGAACTCAGGGATAATTCCACTTACATTATGCTGGGTCCATTTCTTACAAGGAGATAAATGTGCAAAATTTACATCGGCATCTCCATTATATGGGTACGAGAATTGGTCTTAATATAATAGGGGGGATTTCTCGTGTCAAAAGGCATGTTGGCACATTTTCATAAATTTATGTCATAACAAACTGCATGTATCTATTTGCACGACAACGACACGACACGTTGCTCATACTATAATTGGCTACCGCTCTTTAGCTTCAAATTCGTTACTTAAAAGGTGTTTATAAGTCCCGGAAAACTTAGAGAGCCTAAACTGAGAGGGTTGCTTCGAACTTATCAATGACACAGCTTATCTTTATTTAGCTACCCACTCCAAAGTTGAGGGAGGTTAACTTGTATTCAGCGTTTGGTCTGTTACCGAAACAGCAAGTAGGTATTAGTTAGTTCTGTTTTGTTATAAACTAATTATGTACTTTTGATCTGTTGATTATTCTGAAGGCTTAATGTAGGTATACTCTGAAAAGCAAAAAATAAAGGATCGACTGCAAAATTATTACTAAACACACAATATTATTTTATAAATTAAATTTAAATGATATAAACTACTTACACATGAAATACATATCGGTTCAAAAATAAATACATACGTATCAATCGTTTTAAAATATCCTGAATCAAAATTAGTCTCCTTCTCCTTGTGTCACTCGGTCTTTCTTGGTACCGCAGGTAATAGTGACGCTAAAAATGCGTGAAAAACGATGGATGACGAAAAACCGTATAGAAACGAAACACAAATAATTCGCCCTTTCGACACCCTTCTAATTTACAAAACCATTATCCATTAACAGTTTATCTACTCGCATAAATTAGAGATTGCGAAAGTGCAGGTTCGATTCCTAGCGCAAGATCTGTTTATCTAAAGTTACGTTTAATGATATTGTTGTGACATTGTGACCTGTGATGGTGTAAATGCAGCATGACTTGGTTGGTACAGGCAAGGCGTTTGTTTCATTAATAATATGAGCAAATATAAATAATAAATAATAATGCTGGTCATTTTTCACACAGCATCATCTAGCCCCAAAGTAAGCAGAGCTTGTGTTATGGGAACTACATGACTGATATACTACTTATATACTTTTTTTTTTGTAAATACATACATATTATACATAGAAAACACCCAGATCCCGAGACAAATATTTGCAGATGCAAACATTTGTCCCGCGGCGGGAATCGAACCCGCAACCTTCTGCGTCTCAGGTGGGTCTTCGCCCACTGCGCCACAGAGGTCGTCGTATAAAAGTAACACGGTTAAAAGGTGTAGTTCACGACAGCAACCGAATGCAACCACAGACCGCAGACACTGTTAATTAATCAATGGCTAAGCGAAAGCCGCTATCTATAGAATGAGGTCTTTTTATTTACAAATATTATAAAAACAGTTAAACTGTCTTGATAGATGGCGCTGATTTGATGAGGGCAATCAAAGAAGGTTGTTTTTGGTGCTGGCTTGTCAAATTATTATGATAAAAATGTTATATTGGTTGAACGCTCTACTCCAGAGCAACGCCATTTTGTTCAACGCTGAAAGCTTGATTCCGTGTAAATCCTTTATTGACAGTTGTTTATCGTTGTCTTCTGCGGTCTGCACAATAGGTACTTAGGAACACAACCTACAAAAATACGTCTAGCTATGTGGTTATTAATTAATGACAATCAATCACATATCATAATAATAGAGTACTAGAGAGCACCTTTTCTGACTTTTGACTGTACAATAACAATCAGAAAATTGTATTAAATCGTATTTTAGTTTTTTAAACTCTTAAGTTTAGGATCCATGCGGGTTAACAGGGCAAACGTATTTTCACATAAGAGCTTACTTAGAAGCTTTTGCATTAGTGTATACAAAACATTATGTGTTTTTCCCCTGATTGTACCAGTTAGTTTCGTAACCGGCGGTTTCTAAAGAAGATATATAGCTATCAGGCACATAAGCGCAGTCGGTGGGTAGATGCAGATTAATTTGCTAAAATACAGGGAAGGATCTTACAACAAAGGAGGTTTAAGTTTGACCTAGATTTGGAAAATAGGTTGTATATTCGAACTAACAAACTATAATTAAAAATAATATTTTTCAACATATTTTTACTAAGATAATTTGGAAGAGTCTTGAAACGGAACTAAATATGCTTCATACTAAAAATCTGCTATGAAAATGACCCCGAGTACCTAACCTATACAATTTATTTTATATATGTATCTAAAATTAGTGTCAATAGGTTTTTCCTGGTCACCCTGTTTTAGGTCAGTGATCGGAGGTATACCATTTTTCGTGCATAACATTTGTTTCGTCGAAATAAAGACGTGTAGCAATTTGGCTTCCGTTCTACAATTTCACGAGTAATACATGGT
Source organism: Perizoma affinitatum (assembly GCA_961405105.1). Taxonomy (NCBI): domain Eukaryota; kingdom Metazoa; phylum Arthropoda; class Insecta; order Lepidoptera; family Geometridae; genus Perizoma; species Perizoma affinitatum. Next base: position 3,987,830 of record OY560184.1, read on the forward strand.
TAGCAATACTTAGCTATATTCAGGTTCCTTATACTCTAAAAGGCTTCTAAACTAAATCTAATCTAGCATCCATAAAGGTCTTATTACAACCGCGCGGCGTTTGCGCATCGCAAATGGAAATCTGAAGATTAAAGATGGCGGCGCGCTGAGATGATTTTGATGTTGGTATAAACTTCCGATAGTGTGAAATAGGAAAGCTTGATATGGATTACAATGAAAGAGATAATGCGCTCGAATGGATCCATCTTAGGTATGTGCGCATGTACACGTGCTCAAAGCCGTTAACGAAAACATTGTGTGGAACCCGTCATGCTCTAGAATATGGCAACCCAACCGTGGAAAGCTTCAACTATGCAAAACATGGGCACCTGCGATATTTAGAGGTGCCTCTGACTACTCTTTAATCGGACTTGACCTTAGTCAATTTGAAATTTGTTTTAGTTAAGATACATATAAAACTGTATATATCTATGATAATTCGGCATAAGTCGTGATATTTATTAACTCAAAGATCAAGTTTATAAATAACAGTGCTTAATCCTCACAGATGACACTATTTAGAATGCACAATCCACAGACAATATAAAATTGAGTTCAAGGCGATAAATCCACGCCACGCCTTAATGCAATGCGACACTTGAGTTCATACATCGCCAGCTCGCATATTGTTAAAAAGAAAGTGACCGCAGCTTTAACTAGAAGAGTATTTTTTTGTAGAATATTTCAAAGTACATTGCGGGCGTCTACCGCAAAGGTTCTATTATTCCAAGGTACTTTCAAACTGATTAGTAGGATAGTTTGATATTATAGGATAGGATAATACGGCTTTTAAATTGCGGTGAATTCTATTCGTACCTATCCAGCACTAGGTGATATTGAGAAATGAATGAAATGTTTTATAATAAAGTGAAGAGAAAGATCTTCGTGTCAGTATTGCACGTATAATTTCGAGTACTTGGTACGTAAGGACGTACACAAAATATTCACCGAAACAAATCTTTACCGAAAGCATTCGTAGAACACTACTGGTTCTACGATAGGTATTTTGTAAGAATTCTATAGAGAATTATGGGACTGTGCAGCATAATAACCAATTGAATTCAAAATGTATATCAAATTTAGAAGGTAATTGGACAAATAAATCTAATGATAGATTTCCACGCCTACCACCTGTCTCAATAGCGTGGTAGGCGACCCCACGCGCACGCGATAAGGAGCGCATAACGGTGCGTGTGCGCAGGGCTGCAACGACCAGCTACCATCATCGACATGTCATTATTGTAACGGTAGGAGAGTTGGTAGAAGAGTTGATACAAGATACTTCGATTCTTGATTTAAGCAAGATGGCCATTTCATGGATGGATGGTGTTTTCATGTTTTGAACAGTTTTTTTTTAAATCTAGGTTCATGCTTCTTTTTCCTTTTTTTTATTTTCTCCTGGTTTGAGTATTTCGACATAGTTGCACAATGGTCACGGAAGGAACTGAAATCTTTTCAAAATGGTGGAACTCATAAATTTTGCTAAATATCCCGTTTCTGTTACAATTATTATTATGTTCATAACCTCGATAATAGCTCTGACCTGTTTCATTAAAAACGAAGTTAAGTAACCCATTCTAAGATAAATTAAGAGTTCCATCAATTTTACAACCGCGTTAAGTTTTAAAGAGCAAATTAAAGCACTTAAATCAATAGCTATATTCCGATTAATTGGTGTTTTAAAGAGCTTTTAAGCTTCGCAATTCACATATTAGTTTATTGATCTGTCTGTCTGCGAGCATTTGGATTCCAATGCCCCGACGTGTATTTAAAAGATAAAACCCATCTAAGAACTATCCTTGAAGACATACAAGTCGATTGCAATAAACCGCAAACCCTTTCGAAAAAAAATAGTAACAAACAAATAACCTCTTACTGAAATGCATATACGCGGGTATATGCATTACGACCCGGGTAATAAACAACTGTGGATGAAAAGAGCATTTCACCTTATTGAGGGCAAGTGGTGTAATGGCTAGTCCCCGACTTTCAATCCGAAGGTTTAAAATGCGAACATTTTTCAAAATAGCTGCTTTTGTAACATAACATAAAGTGTGCTATGATAGATTTCTAAAAAAATTAAAATTCCTAAACAGCTTTTGTTTAGGAATTTTAATTTTATATTATTTGTTCATTGGTACAACAAACAGCTACATTATTATGTAATAATAATAGAGTGATGGGTAATACAAATCAGACTTAGTAATAGTGCCGCCCACGGGAAGCACCACGAATACGCGCCGGTCGGTGTCAAAACCATTGGAATTATAGAGACCTTTTTTATTAATTATTATACATTGTTGAGATGGTTTGGGCATATAGAAAGGATGGATAAAAGAAGATTAACAAAACAAATATACAAGGCGAGCGTGAATGGGAAAGTTGGAAGAGGAAGGCCTCGGCGAACGTACTCTGACCAAATTGGAGACATTCTGAAGAATGGCCAGGTCAGAAGTACACTTAAACGCCGAGCCAGGATCGTAGCAAGTGGAAATCCTTGGTCTCTGCCTACCCCTCCGGGAAACAGGCGTGACTATATGTATGTATTATACATTGTATTCGTAATTCAGGCCTAGATCTGGACATTAGGAGTCAATTTTGCCTAAAATTCAGATCAAATCATAGGCAGGTAATGACTTGGCTATGACATTTTTTTATGTTATTTCGAGGCAAAAAGGTATACATCTGGAACTTCTGGGATATTGCTGATGTGCTGCCTGCTCTGAAGGACACTTTAATTTTTTTTTTTAAACGGTTTTTTTTGGTTCTGTGGAAACACCTCATAATACATTTCACATGGTACGGAGTTATTATTATTAAACTCGTCGAATTATTAAATCTAATCTCACCAACCCTAGGCTCAGAATAGATGCTATCGAGCCCATTTAGGTGGCTAGCGGTTGTGCCAAGCTGTCTGCATTATTGTGAGGTGGGTTCGGCGCCGTGTTAGGCATTATCAACAAAATAACTATTACCGTCACAGGCGTTGTGACGGTAGTTGTTTTGTTGTAGCAATTACAGTCTTCATTCATCTTAAAGGTTGCGGGAAGTCGGTGGATGGTGGTAGCCTAAGATCATTCGTCGTGGCACTTTTTAGTGGTAACCTATGGACGTTTATGTCTGTTGATAATGTACTATAGTCTTGGTTTCTTAAGTGGTAACCATTCTTTATGCTAAACAGCCAAAAGCCGCAGACGTCCAAAGCTGGACATAGGATCCCTTAAAGTGCCACGATTAACAATCTTGAGCTACTATCCACCAACTATCTGTACCCTAGATGTTATAGATCTATCAGATGGGAGGTAACCAATATGTAAAACGTTAGTTTATTGTCCGTGGGAACCGGGGCCCTTCGCGTTATCAAAATTCTTTCAGGGCGACTGGTCGAAGCGACGCGTGACAAGAGAGCTGGCTCTTATCTGGGTCAACGCATTAGCATTGCCATTCAGCGTGGCAATGCGGCCAGTATTTTGGGAACGCTTCCGCCTGGTAGTGATCTAAATCAGTTGAGCTATCTATAGATCGTTTGCAACGGTCTTTAGATAGCTAGCTGTTTCATCTGTATTTTTTGTATATACCTACTTGTACATAGTTGTATGAATAAATGTTTATTGTTTGACGTAGTTTATTGTTGGCTTGAAAATTCAGTTCTCCGTTATATTATGGATATCAAATGACGGTCACAGCTTTCCTCGGAAATGAAACTTAGTTTGAGATTCGGAAACGTTATCACAACGCACCGCACGCCTTTAAATTTAGGGTTAATTAAAATGAATGTTCATAACAAGGTTAATTCTGTGTAGCAAATATGATATTTTTAAATTATCAAGCCGGACTTGTACCTGCAAACAAAGAAAAATGCTGATTAGAATTAATTACTGTGCTGATGGCATTTTCTGTCTTCGGCCTTTAATATGTGAACCACTTTGGTTAAAAATACTTCTGTTGACGTTTTTCTATACTTTAGTGTTAATCTGTGTCTAATCGACAATACGAATTAAAATAACTAAAAAGAGAATGGACATTGGATAAGGACCCAAGATTGCCAACTCAGTACGTAGATTTGTGGGGATTTCAAGAGGGGAGGACTATCCACATCTATCGGATCTGCCTCGTTTCTGTACCTACCGTTGTTGGTTCGGGGCACAAAAAATACAGTATGTAACAAAAACCCCGCCCGATCCGAAACTGTTTTATATTTTTTTGGCGAAATTACAGGCTTTTCTCCATTAAGTATCTGGGTCGGCAACGCGCGAGTGATAAATTTGGTGTCGCAAGCATCCAAAGACTACGGTATCCGTTACCACTTCAGTGGTATGAAAAACGTTTTTTCCCGTGAATTTAATTAATGGGGATAAATTCCCTTGCAATTAGTGTGTCAGCTAGATCAGCGTCTGATTCTACCAGTCGGCCGTAAAGGCGGCGGAATTTAGTTAAACCCGTTGATTCCCTATAAACTCTCACCAGTGGCTCCATGTAGCTGTCCTGCATGCAGCGGCCACGCCCCGAAAACCACGTCGACTCATGGGCCTGGTTCTAACCTGGTAGAGGGGGGGGGGCTGAGTGTTTCACACTTAAGTTATGCGGGTGCTCCTAGCATAATGCATAAAGTCTGGCTCGGATTTTGGCCACCTTTGATGGCGAGATGGACCGGGATGTGAGGATGGATGGATGGCTACAGGTTACAGGAACTACATGTGATCCACGAATTACGACCACTTAAGCTCAAAGATAAAATTTACAAAATGATCATAAGACCTGTCGTATTGTATGGACCGGAGTGTTGGGGAACCAAAGGCATTGATGAAAGAAGACTGCACGCAGCTGAGATGCATATGTTGAGATGTATGTGTGGACTAGAATGGACAATTTATGGAATGAGTATATCAGGGGAAGAAGTTGAGGAGTAATAGGTTAGCGTGATTTGAGCACGTTATGAGAAAGGAAGAACGTCACATTACGAGGAGTGTTAAAAATGAATGTGGATGGAAATAAAAACAGAGGTAGGCCAAAGAAAAGATGGATGGATTGTGTGAAGGATGACATGGTAAAGAAAGGAGTGAGTACTGAGATGACGGCTGATAGAGGAGAGCGGAAAAAGAAAACATGTTGTGCAGACCCCACGCACATTAAGTGGGGTCGGCACAACATGTTTTCTTCTAGATAAGGACAAGAAGGTGATGATGATTTTTGCAAACCAGTTTAATGACAGGTGTAAAAATGGCCTAACCAAAGATCTCGAACACGCTGGCCTTACCAACCAGCGATTGTCATTTGTGTCCAAGTGGTGTTGGGTGTTATTACTCCTTGTCTACGACAATGGTCGCACACCGGATACTCTAAGTTACTTTCAATATCTTTAAGATATTTTTAGGGACTGTTATTGAAGTCTGAATACGCCTTTTATTGGGTTTTCTCACATACTATTGATCGATGCTTACATTTTGTATGAACTGCCTCCTGTCCAGCTCTCAATAATACTGGAACAACACGAACACAGCACGGATAGGTGTGAATAGCTCTTTTAAGCAACTTCGTTTACTTTATGGATCCCCAGAGATTGCACAAACGTAACCTATCTATAGATATGGCATTCAGCAATAAGGTAATATTTGTAATAAAGCAGAATAATCTCGTGATTCGGTCATATTCTTAATGACCGCTGTATTGGCGTATCTCGACGTCTCAGTCGAAGTAGCTGTACCTAATCTGTGCCATGCAGAGTACTATCAAGTTGGCTATAGAACGCGGTAACTGAGGAGGATAAAGAGAGGTTTGGCTTCGCGGAACGAATGGACACGAATCTTCTTTCACCACAATTTCATTCAGAGGTAAAAAAGATTTCATTTTGAAAAATACATGGAATTTGTCTTTTTCATCTCATCCCGGAATCACTTATTATTATACAATTGCGTCTGCATTACATAAGCAGACGCCCTACAACCACCGCTGCCTGTCTCGGCGTGCTTCAACGGTCCAGCGATGAGAAGCCTGTGACCCCCAGGACCAACAGGCCGCTATTTACTAGTCACCTCGGCCGCCGCTACCACCTGTGTGACGAAGATGAACCCCGTCGGCTGGCTACCGCGCTGAGAGCTTGCATCGTAAGCTGACGGGCTGTACCCGGTCTCCCCCCCGCCCCCCACCGACGACGATATACTTATTAATTATGCAATATGTAGTATATTGCATAATTAATCAATAAATAAATAAGTTACACAAATACAGAACTAGATATCGCCACTAGTTGATTAGAACACGCTATGCGTTTTGACCCGCGCTTTTCTAGTCAGTAAGATCTTTGTTATCGAGGCGTTCTTCAAGTCCACCCAAGGGTTGATAGACGATGCGGATAGGGACGGACCAGCCGTACTTCTCCCAACTCCTATTATCATCAGACCTCTTCGGACTCTGTCCCTCACTTAGGTTTAATGTACTTCGTCGTACAAATAAACGCATTGGAGTTGACGCTGTGTTAATACCTTTAACCTCAGTTACAATACTGATATTACTAGTAGTTCGCCATGAACTAAGATCTCGCGATGTACCGTTTTTACCCTATAATTCGAAGAGTACTTAGACAAATTTAAGAATGTATTACCTTCCAACCCATCCAGCTTCTTCAAGATTGAATAACCAGTTTAGCAGTTATCGTCCAACAAATAAACATTCATATTATTATGTATCTATAAATACAAACGCCAGATTGTCCAAATACACTCGGAGATCTTTGATCGTTTGATATATTGATGTGTAGTTTTGATGTTCAGATATTTAAATGAAGTTTGGATCAGGTACTTAGGTAGGTTCGTGACCTAGGATAACATTTATGCTAATAATAATCGTGAAAGTGTCACTTGTAGATTTGCACATGAATCTCGTTACTATATTCTTACTGGTGTTGTCTTCTATAGTTCGATGCTTTCTACAATGAGTTGTTCATACCCGTGTTCATACGTCCCCTATATCGTTCAATATTAGCCTAGGTCTCAAGTAGCTTACAATCTGCGGTTTGCCGTGTGGGGAATGCGCCGACCTATGCTCTCGCGGGCTTTCAAAGCCATTCACAATGCGACTAGAATGGAATGGAAGATCGACTGACTTTTGGAATTTATCCCAATATCTGCTTTCTACAAGGTGGCATAAAAGTATTCATCCTATCGGAATATACTTATGCGGCATTTGTGAAGTAGACATATGTAAAATACAGGCATACGAATAACGCCAAGTAATTGTCTCATAATTCTTATCATTATTCTATGTTTATTGTTAACTCGTCGTCAAGTGTCCTAGTCAACCAAAAAACATCATCTAGAGGACCGGCTACGTAATTTTTGCGTAGATAAGATGGTAGTTTATTCTAGTCTAAATTACCATTTACGTCTAAACTAAAGATTTCCATTACCTACCAAATTTGGGGCCCTGATTGCCGATAACTTATTTGTCGCGCGACAAATCGCTTATGAATAACAGCTTTACCCAAAAGCAATATTGTCCGTTCGATAAGGCCTCGTTTGATTTGTTTTGAAACATTAGCGTTAAATCTTATTGTGCAAGTTATTAGATGTTGTAATTACATTCCTACTGTCTCCGGGTTCATTGTTACCCGTGGCTTTATGCGTATTGATTTTGGAGTCAGACTGACTGTGGTGCGGATAGAAATACTACGATAGCAATATAGGAAAGAGCTAGGAGATCCGCAGAAGTATCAAAGTCATGGGACATAGTTGAGTATATTTCGACTAAAGTTGTCATGAGCAGGAACCTAATCACCAAGTCTTATTGCGATTCAATTCAGGCAAATATATCAAATCCCGCTTTACGATTGACGATTATATGACAACGCCATATCTTCAATTGCGTCTTCAATTGCAAAGCAGGATTTGACATCTTTGCCTAAATTATATCGCAATAAGACTTGATGGTAGGCCGCTAGGACATTTCATACAATGCTCTGTCAACCGATGGATCTACAAGAAAATCGAGTGGATACCTCGGACTGGAGGCCGAAAACTAGGCACCAGACGGCAGACCAGATGTTGCTTGCCTCCATTGATGTCTGGTGTATAAATCCAATACTGGATGAGTAAACTGACTGATGATGACGAGGTAAGAGTAGTCCTAGGTTGATATAAACAGAAAATAATAATACCTAGAGCTTGTCGAATATATGAACGCAGCGCACGAAGGTTTATGCATGTGGACGTAGTATTGAAATGCTATGTTAGTTATGAACATTTCTGGCTGATGATTGTTAGTAGACTATAATATTGGACTTGGGAATTGTCCACACAAAAAGCAATCATGAACATAACGGAGGATATGAAACACAGTTTATCCAAAATGACCATGGGGTGTTGTATTAATTTAATTCCTCTTCACAGTAACTAGTGTTAATCCAACAAAGGATCCCTAAAATCCCGGGAATCGGCATCCGGGATCCAGGAATCCGGGAACTTCAAATGTTTGTTAATTAGGCGAATTCTCTTAATTTCTCTGTTTTTTGGGATCCGTAAAAAAAAGAAAGTCAATTGCAAAAATATATGAAGAAAAAACAAACACGCTCACTAATGTCTTTTCCCCATGGTGGACATACTCAATGAGTAGATCTATGAGGATAACAAGTAGGGGTTAGTCAGAGGCACGTCCAAACATTACATTTGTTTCATGCCCGCGTCGCTAAAATATAACCCACGAAAAATAAAAAGTAATCTATCCAATTTCTTTATGCAAAAAATAGGTATAGGTATACTAGCCTAATAAAAAACGAATTGCTATCAACAAATTCGTTCAAGAGGATTTATAACGATTGGGACATGAAAACATGACTAAAAAATTAGATATAAAAGTTTAGTCGGTGACTAAAATGTTCTCTAGAAAAACTACGAACATTTAATTTTTTTGATGTGTTATTCAGAGTTTCTTAACACGTCCGCTAAAGGCGCATCTGATTTCCATATAAAATATGTTGTAATGCTCGTCGTTTTCAATAAAATTATAGCAAACCACTAAAATTGCATTAAGATACGCTACGGAACCCTCGCAGCACGAATCGTGCTCGGACTTGTCGCCATTTAAACTCGTCTAAGCGCTTAAGTAAATTATTTAGCACCGGATCCTCTGGGGCATTACTTATTTGTGATGTGTTGCTTAAATGTTGGAATTTAATTACGTTTTGTTAAGCTTGGAGCTGTTGGTTTACAGAAGGTTTTTTGTCTGACTACCGAAGAATAATAGTAATAATAAACTATTATTCTTCGGTAGTCAGGCAAAAAACCTTCTGAAAACCAACAGCTCCAAGCTTAAAATTAATTAAATTCCAACATTTAAGCTAATAATAATAAAGCCTTTATTTCCAAAATAATATATCATCTAATCTAATCTACATACATTATTGATTCTAAATTGATTTTCATTTTGGCACCCAAAATTGGGCGTAGGCCTCCTCCATACGGTTCCATTGTTGTCGGTCTTGTGCTAGTCTAGTCCAGGTTTTCTGCGCTACCTCTACGATGTCGTCACACCAACTTCTCCTTGTTCTGCCTCGCGTACGTCTCGCGTCTCGAGGGTACCAGTGCAGGATCCGCTCGCTCCATCGTCCATCTTTGGTTCTAGCGACCGAATAATAGTTATGTTATATACTAGTGGCACACTGCCTTTGCTATGCTTAAAGTTTTTCAATTTGGGTGGAATTTTAGAAAAACCTTATTTAGTGCACTCCTACACGCAAACCAATCGTATAAAGTCAAATAGTCAAAGTCAACATTCATTTATTCATTAAAATCACAAGGATCACTTTGAAACGTCGGTTTTATCTACTGCCTGTTCTTCCGCGACCAAGCCAGGAAAGAAAGGCAAGAAAACAAGGCTGGTTATTCTTTTTAATGATCCTTTTACAAAACAAGAGTATACGGAGGGGTTCAGGACTCTAAAACCTTCGGCTGAGTGTTATTTGATATTTTTAATTGTGGATTGTATACCTATGTCTTGTTAATAAAGTGAAGTGGGTTAAATTTAATTATAATCGAAAGTCAGAGTCTTATACAGAGTGAAAGACTCTCGGAAGACAATGACATTGCTTTTAGCGATAGTAGGTAAGGTACGTGAAAATTTTCGGGTCTAAAAAAGCACGCTCACGACTGTAATCCCCATGTTCGACATCCTTAGAACTATTACTCAAATACGTAGATCCGTGAGTATACCAAGTAGGCGGTTGTCAAAGACACGTCCAAACATATTTACACATGCCCACGTTTTGTATAGTAACGATAGAGCATCGAAATAACACTAGACGAAACGTAGACAGACCAGGCAACTAGGAGACTCGCGAAATTAGAAAAAAAAACTCATTTTTAAATCATACTTGTCACATTAAATGAAATATACCAATGATAAATCAGATTTAAAGCCGCACTCAGAATCCCCAGTCGTAGAATTGTTCTTCATTCGAAAAGTAAAATCATCTACTCAGTGTCTATAAAATTATTAACTTCAAGTGACTTTTAAAAGCTCCATAAATTTAAGTTTATATCGGTTTGAATTAAGATCATGTAAGATTTTACTGATCAAACACATAAAACATTGTAAACTTAGTATGTAGCTAAGTAGTATAAATTAGACGAATAAGTTAAACCTCTCTAGGTTCTCTCTATATTTATTACTATATCTGACACAAAAGATAGATAGATAATAGATATAGCAAAAGGTTGGTTCTTATTAAACAAACAAACAAACACGCTCACGACTGTCTTACCCATGGTGGACATCCTCAAATACATACTCAGTGAGTAGATCTTTGAGGATACCAAGTAGGGGGTAGTCAGAGGCACGTCCAAATATTACATTTGGTACGTTTTGCAAGTAGTAAGCAAAATTGGTTCTCATTAAATTTGGAAAAAAACTATTTCTACTGACTTTGATTTGTAAAGTCACGACATAATTGGAACAATCAGAAATGTTTTGTAATCATTATGTTGGTAAAAGCAAAAAATTAAAAAACAGTGAAAATGTATTTTTTGCAATATCCTAAAGTATTTTTTTAGTGACGATGAAAACACCTTTGTGGGACGGGTCATCGTTACTGTAGCGACCTCTAGTGACTTGTGAACTATGTGAGATAGGTATAAAACCTATCTGAATACCATCAGATAGGTTACATCTTCAGTAAAAAACATACCTAAATTACAAAAAACCGCATCACAAACCAATAAGCCGTTTCGAAATACACGAACAAACCACCTCTTATGACAAAAATGCATATACGGGTCCCTCTGCCGCGGGTAATAAGGCAAAATTACGGTACAGGAATGTACACCTTACGATATAAAATATTAAACAATGGTTTAATGGCCATGATACAAATGACAGTCGTCTCTGAGTATGGACATTAGTATTTTGAAACATAAATCAAACACGGTCACGGCAAATGAAATATTTTAATCAAAAATGTTTATGCTTAGCCCGGGGTTAGCTACTGGTTATTTATGATTTCTAAATCATCGTGTTGCTCGGTTTAACTGGCTTTCTCTTTTAAGATTAGAATGAAAACCAGATAACGCGATCTTCGAATCAAGCTCATGGCACAAAACACAGAGAGCACAGTACTTCTCAGGTATACCGTTTTGCACATCGTATGCAGAAAATAAATTACCTTTTTGACCCCATAAGATGTAGTTACCTACTATGGCATGAAAAACAAAATAAGTGGTTTTCTTTTGAGTTTGAGTTCTAGGGAAGGCGTTCTCATACAAATTGGATTAATTAATTTATGAAACGGAATGAAAATTACACCATATGAAAGATAAACATAAATTACCGAACAAAAAATTGTCATAAGTAAATAAATAATGCTGAACACTTTTTTCAAACAGCATCTAGTCCCAAAGTAAGCAGAGCTTGTGTTATGGGAACTACATGACTGATAATAAAGTAGTATTATCAGTCATGTAGTTCCCATAACACAAGCTCTGCTTACTTTGGGACTAGATGCTGTTTGAAAAAAGTGTTCAGCATTATTTATTTACTTATGACAATTTTTTGTTCGGTAATTTATGTTTATCTTTCATATGGTGTAATTTTCATTCCGTTTCATAAATTAATTAATCCAATTATTATTTTTTTGGAACTTTTATTGTAATTATGAGAAAAAAACGCTAAATGAGCGTTGAAAATGAGCGCTAAATAAATCTTATCTTGGCCAGAAAAAAAACGTGAAACTTTTAGGGGTTTAAAGTTCGTGAAAACCCTCTCTCCCCCCCTAGCCCCGTGGAGTTGTACAATAAAGATATACATATTACTCTAAAGATTTCGTCAAATGGCTTTATGTTGGAACCGTAGAACAATAGAAAAAATAAACACCACAGACTAAGAACCATTACGTAGAATGAGAATGCCGAACCTATATCAAAGAGGTTAGATGTTAGGTTAGATTTTGTAAACGGGTTTAAACTAAAGTGGTTGTGAAGCACATCTCGAGTGACAAAGATTTTCGAGCACCTCGTTTTTAGGTAACGTAGGGAGGGGTTATTTCCTCTATGTTCGTCGACCGTATCAATCCATTTCAAATAATTTCACTCAATACCGGTTACTTTGTTCACTGAATTTTTGATGCCATAACTAAAATATATTAGAATTTTAATTTATTGTTATTTAGGGCATAATTAGCTTGATAAAACCAAACCTAAGTTATCTAAATCACCAATTTTCAATATTAGTTCAACAGTATCACCTAGTTAGAATCAGGGGATGCTACAAATAAAAATAAACTCATATTACGTAGATCCAGTCTCAATATAAATATGAATAAAAGATGTGTCCGTCTGATGAGACGGTAAATCTTTGACGAACGGCCTAAGTAAGTTTATATTTTCTTTGTAACGGCTAGCGAGTTCGTTAGACGAGCCATCGACATCGGTGTCGACTCGGAATTGAGTCATTTACGCATCACTATTTATTTATAGTCTATGGATGGAACTCCTTTTAAAAAACTTATTGGTGATAAGACCTATGTAGGTATGTAACAAACAACCTTCCTCAAAGTCAAGTACAAAACTATTGCAACAATAAGTACGTATTACATTGTGTATATAATTTAGCATAGACAAAAAAGAAGAAGAAACTAGTATTTTTTTTCACTGGGCTTTTTTCAGAGAGTTTTAAATCAAATGAACAAATATCTTAAAGGTGATAGTTTTAATTTTTTTTGCTTGCGGAGTGCTGATTAGAACAGTCGCTCAAAAGTTAAGACCTAGGCTCAGCTCATAAAAACTTTTTTTATTTAAAACTTTTCTCGCTATTGTCTCGCAAAACATTCTACCAGCATTTTTCACATGATGCTTGACGCGATATCACCGCATTTTCATAAGGTCCCGTGCAAGACGAATTTATAGCGTAGATACGAATCTCTACAAAATGCTTGTAATTTTTGCGATTTCTCTTCTTTTTAGGACCCTTTTTTTACCTTTTTATTTCGATGTTTGGTTGATATAATGTAAAAGATAAATAAATAAATAAAAATATACGTAAGTAGTACGTACTGATAAAATAAAATAATGATTTAGCACGTAAGTTATATAATTAGACTCAGTCCTACATCCTTTTAAATTTCACGCTTACAATGCTACTAGATTATTTTGACTAAAAATGGGATATTTACCATGATTCGTCTGCAAATACTTCAGTTCTTCCGTGATTAATCTGGTACCTACATGCAACTGTTGAAAATTTCATTTTTTGTCTATTTTTAAAAAAAAACAAAATATGTTTATAACCTTAACAGTTTCAAAAGTTATAAATTTATAATGCTTCCTACATTCCTACATTGTTCTTGGCCGTTGTTTCAAATGACAAGAGGCGGCCGGCGGCGGCGGCGTGGCGTTAAACTTATCTGTAATCGTTCAATAACAGGGAGTGTTGAAAATCTGTAATCTGTAAATTGCTTCAAAATTGTTTGTATTATTTCCGATTCTTGTACAGACAACTAAACAAACAAAATACTTAGGATAGTGGTAGATGGAGTACCTACTACCTACCTTGCTTGTGATGCTCAAATCAAGTAAATTACTGACAGCAGATTTTGTACAATTAACCTAAAGTTTCTAGAACTTTTTTCTGAACTTTCTAGTACGAGTACAAACTTATTTATTCTCAGCTGAAATAATTTGGCTAAACCAGACACAACACACTTATGAATTCATACAAATAAAAAAAAAAACAGTTGTAACAAATGTTAGCAAATCAAAACTTCAATTTACACCGTCGCGTCGGGAGCTGTAATTAAATTACACATTCATGCATAAAATATACGTTACGGTGTGACTGAGGACATTAACGATTTACAGAAAATACGAGCTTAAAAGTTATGCAGAACGAATAAACTTCATACCAATAGGTACCTCCTTAATACTTCTCCAAGTAAGAAGCTCAAAAAGTTTTTAAAACTCAACACTAAGTATGAAACAATAGAGAGTAATCTGCCAAATATTTATATAAAAATATCAAACTATCCTCAAAAAACACGAGAAAAACCCACAGCCGTGTTCTGAGTTAGAAATATTCTATTCAATACATGTCTTATAAATAGTTAGGGACATGCTAGAGTCACAGTACCGCTCTTTTGCTAGATTCGTCAAAAGTAATACAAAGGTAAGGTAACCTTCACAGACGTATAGGTAGGTACCTATTTTATGCGTATGTACCTATGATGTGAACGTGTACCTTTATGAAGGTACTATCAATCTCATTAAGAACATTGATATCATAATCGAAAAACTTATAATGTTCATTCGAGTGAAAAATATAAGTGGGTCCTACAGATCCCGTGGGCAGATTCTTACCAACGAATGATATGATTCACAAATCAATAAATAATAATTTAAATTATTAAAATCTGACGTTCAGAACGGTTATTCCATTCCATAATAATGTAGCATAACATTGTGTGTACCCATATTTCGTGAATCGGAACGTGTGCGAAAAGGATTCTCTTTTCAAAAGTATTGGCGGAAGATTTATCGACTACAGAGAAGAGGTGTGGTCGTTGCTTGTTTTGCGACTCGTATTAATTTCGCGATTATTATCGAGTAATGCGATACTATTAAAACGATTAAGATGAAATAAATCGCCAACATGTACTCTCGTCGACTTTCGGCAGTGATTATAAAAACTAAAATCTACTTACTAATTTGATGAAACACTTTTTATGTGTATAGAAAGGGTTGGCCTAGTGAGCGGTACCTTGACTTCCGATCTGGAGTTCATGGGTTCGAACCCAGTCGTGCATCAATGTATTTTTCAACTCGAAAAATGTTAACACGTGCTCCAAAACATCGTGAGGAAACTAGTTCATCCTAGAACAGAAAATTCGACAGTATGTACCATCAGTTAGTGTTCTAATAAGTGGCGATAAGCACGTGGAATGCTATCTACTTGCAAAAGGAAGAAGAAATAGCCAACACAACAAGTGTTAGCTATTTCTTCTCGAGAAAGTTGTTATGACGTGTAATAAGTAACTACTTACATAGGTGGTTTTATCCGGATTTTAATTAATCTACTTCTAGGTACTCCGTCCTTTTCTAAACGTCATTTTACGCCGGTGAGTGTTAAAATAAACGTTTATCCATGTGAGGTCTCTTTCGATTACTTGATGTATTTTTGTAATTAATTGCCCAACTAGACAGTCGTAATTTGCATAACACAAAATATCTGATTTATCGTATCGATTAAGTTTACGATACTTAATTTACCGATTTGTTTATTGGAGCTCCAAAATTTGGGAATTTATCAATCAAAGAAACTCGATAGCAACGCCTCCTTTCGAATTTCGAATTCATAATTTAAAACGTAATCGATATCTTACTCGATGAATCATTAATCGACAACTCTACGTTATCGGAGGGCGCGAAAAAGTACACAAATCACACCTCTCGCTCGCGTACTTTTTTTTTCGTTTCATAAACCGAAGCCAAGGACTGGGAACGCGTTCATCCCGAGTTTTTATTTTGTTTTACAAGTCTTTTTTCTTTGATGTAGTTAAAGCCATTTAGGGCGTATAATAACTTGTTTGGCTCGTATTCGGGGACCAATTTACTAACATATTTGCAACAAAGTTGTCCCTCAAAATATTTTAATCGGTGTTTATAAGTTTTTTTTATTTGTCGATCTCCGAAATTCATATAGCTATTGTAATTTTGATCACATTCAATATAGCTCTCAAAGACAACGGTTAAACGTTCCTATAATTAGTACACTCTGTTATCATCTAGGAGACAAAAACAAAGAAAAAAATAACTGCATCATAAAATATAATATATGAAGTGTCTCCACTGATTAACCTGCAGTGTTGTAGGTATGCTATAAAAACACTTAATTATCAAAACATACACTTCTAACAAAATGATACAATCCTTAAAAACCAGTTCGTAATAGTTTTCACATCACTTGCACACTGAATTATCCAATCTCACAACGGAATTTCTAAAATGTTGCCATGTTGGCGTGAAAAATCCTCCAGGATAGTTTAGGTTACTATATAGGTTTTTATGGTTAGATGGCTATTTTACTTAATAGTTTTTCTAGACGTGAGTTCGAATACTTTTGATGTGGTTTTCTTTTTATAGGACACACAAGTGCCCTATTAAAAATATATATTGCTTATTATAATATACTAAACTTTTGTACAAAAAACATTGCTAATTTGTTGTACGGTTAAATACTATCATTTTTAAATGACTTATCAAAAAACATTTTAAACCGACTTTATTTAAAAATGGCGGAGTGCGCGTCAAATTCACGTATTAAGATAGATATATACAAGATAGCTCCATTTTTCAACGTTATTGTATGTAACCCCCGCCGGGTTTAAAATTAGATTTAATTATTTTTCGGTTTAAATTATACCCTGCTATATACATACAGAAAGACGGACGGACGGTGTAGGCTTAATAGGGTCCCATTGGCACCCCATGGGGGTACGAAACCCGAAAAAAGAAGGAGGCTCTCAATTTGATGGCTTTACATCTGTATCTCTCAGAAAATGCTTTAGGTTGTCCTTTGCTAGGTAATTATGAAGAGAGCGTATACTAAGTATGTAGCAGGTAAGTACTCTTCTGAATTACCTATTTAAGGATACCTTAACACCCTAAAACAAACAATCACGCTCAAGACTGTCTTCCCCATGGTGGACATCCTCAGATACATACTCAGTGAGTAGATCTTTGAGGATACCAAGTAGGGGGTAGTCAAAGGCACGTCCAAACATTACATTTGGTACATGCCCGTGTTTTGCAAGTTAGCATTCCACGTTGCAAGCCCATCGTCGCTTATTGGGACACTAACTGTTGGCACGACTTTTTGGTTCTAGGGCATGCCGGTTTCCTCACGATGTTTTCCTTCACCGTTTTGAGTACGTGTTAATGCGCACATAAATTTTTCGAGTGGAAAAATCAATTGGTGCACGACCGGGTTCGAACCCACGACCTCCGGATCAGAAGTCGGAGTATCGCCCACTAGGCCAACACGACTTTACACTCTAAAAGAGGTATTTTCTTAAAGAAATGGAGAATACTAACGGAAATCGTATCTACACTAAAATAAATACTTACGACTTTCTTAATTTTCTGTATTGTACGTCACATTCACATGGCAAATCCTTTCTTATTTATTTCCGTAATCAGTAAATAAATAAGAAAGAAAAAAGAAACAACTCGGTAAAAATCGTTTTTACGACCACCTTTGTATCATGATTCGCGAATTTTATTTCAGAAAGCACAGTTCACTAATCTGATGTTTGCATCAAATTACATTTAGCATTACCTAATTGTAGCACATAATGTGAGGATGTTATGTGCGTTGACTGTACCATCTTTACTTTTTCCGCACTGTAGGGTGCCCATAATTACTATAATGGCATTATGAGAACTTTATATGAGTTTTATAAATTAAAACTTTATAAATCTTAAAAATAACATGTTATTCTCCAACATGCAAAAGTGGGCATAGACTTATAATGTTTAGACTTGCCTCTGCTTCTCACTGATCTACGTACTCAGTATGGATCTGAGGTTCATGGGGAATAGATACTCCGTAAAAAATGAAATAAGCATTGCCCTATCAACTTAAAATGATAGGATTAAAAACTTTTTGTAAAGATATCATCATCAATGAGAAATCCACTGCTGATATGACAAACAATCTATCTCTATCCATCGATGGACCGATAACAACTTTTAAGATGTTATCGGTTTATCGGAGAAGGGGCCTTCTTATTATGCGTCTGCCTATGTACAGACATAACAATCTAAAGTTTACTTGCTTAAAGAATGTTCGGATAAATCCGAAGATCAAGATTTTGAATAAAACCTATTATATTGTCCAAATGGGAATCGCAAAAGAAACAAAAGATCCGCCGAGACGGAAGTCGGAAACTAGTTTGCATTTTCAATTTTAAGACGATTTAAGTTTTAAGTTCGCTTTAAGTCGTTTAAAGATTTCGCTGGGAAAGGATTTATCGTTAAATGGTTCTCCACGGAGTTTACTTTCACTGACATTTTACTTCGATTTTTAAACGAACTTCGCTTTTAGATTTTACTACTTATCTACGAGTACATTCGTTTCATAAATGTTTAGTCAATTTTGGTAAGTACCATTAAGTAGGTTCTGTAAGTTTCAGAGAATCAATTTTCTACCCTTCGTAGTTTTAGTAGTAGAGCTCCCTGTGAAAGAGCTATTCCAGGGAAGTACTACCACCTACATATTACTGCAGCCGCTTGGCTGCATTATAGCATTGCTGCTTAGCAATGCTCGCATTGCTGTGTTCCGGTTTAAAGCGTATAGATGTCGATGAAATAACAGCACATGAGACGATATATATCGTTATTACTATTATGAAGGGCATATTTATATTGATTTAAGAAATCTTTGAAAGTACATCTGCGAAACTGGCATGCCCTTGAAACAAAACTCAAAAGCATGTACTATCGGCTGTTCCAATAAGCGGCAATAGGTTTGCAACCTGTTATACTAACCACTATGCGAAACGTGGGTTTTGATAAGAATATAATGTTTAAACGTGCTTCTGATTGGCTTTATCCCTCGCCGATTTACATACTGAGAACGGGAATTTTTCACGACTCATTTTGATAGGTATAGTAATCTTTAAAAATTAAAATTAAAGTTATGGAGATTGCTAACAGGCAAATTTTAGATCTAACCATTTCTCTTTTCAAGTTAGGACATTGTTGTCCTCGTCTCGTTTCCATAGCCATTTCTCATGTGTCATTAGGGAGCGGAATCCGATGTGAGCCATTAAAAATCCCAGCTTATATAAATTTAACCAAACCATGGTTACCCTATTTATTACTCAGAAGCAATTGGATGTCCCAGATTAGCACAATCTCAACACGATGGTGACCATAATTTTAACTAAGTACAATAAAAATAAACACCGATCGATAAGATAAAGTCAGAATGTCGTTTAAATTACGTTTGTTTTTTTACAATTTCAATAAAAAGTCTAACGAGATAATTGTTTGTTTGAGGAGTTGACATTCTGACTACGCATACACTATGTCCTCCATTTTGCATGTCGCTTACACACAATCATCACAAGACGGCGAATAATCCGCCATTTTGCTAGTGTAATTAGGGGCTCTTCGTCTCCTACTTACAATAAACACCAATTCAAAATGATTGCACGATTTATATGGGAATATTTTTCTGAAAATGCTACACTGCAGCTTGGAATAGCCATTCTTCATTTTGTCACAGATATTTTTTTTTTCTAAAATCAGTCATAAGTATTTTGTAGTTTTGTGATGTAAATCCATATTTTTGTCGCCAATATTATAACAGACCATGTCCACGTTACGTTGCTGGGAACATTGCGGAAACTTACTTATCCATAATTGGTAAAAAATAGAGGTCATATATCATAGTAGACTGGAGGAATTTGACAGTTGATGGCGAATTCCACCGAATAAACAATAAGTGAAGTGAAGTGAAGTGAAGACAAAATGACCACTGTCAATCGTTCTGAAGTTGCCTTTTACAGCGTTGTTACAATAATTACCTCGTAATTACTTACATCCATCAAAATTGATGACAGTTACCTAATTAATCACAATATGGCCGCTGGTACGTATATCTTCTATAAGATGGCAGATTGAACAAATGCATGTCAGTACACATTCAATTAGGATAACGCCTCTTCCATTGGACAATCGGATCCTCGCTGTCTTTAAGCCCAAAAATCACGCGATCCTAGGATGCGGTCCCAGTCTCATCGTACTAACTTGTAAGTAATCTGTAGTAATTCTTCCAAACAGGGAGGTGCTATATTCAAAATAAGAATCGGACTCCGAGTTACTATTTTGACGAAATTGAAAATTAGATATTCTTTGTCGCTGACGGATTCAGAAGGCCTTGAAATACCTTATGTTTAAATAATAAACCACCGGAAAAACAAGTCAGAAACAAATCAGCTTAGATTTGTTTCTGACTTGTTTTTCTCGAGGGTTATTTTTTCAGAAATAATATATTAGGTACATTTTCACATTATGCATCATTCCACAAGCTCAGAACCTTTTAATAAATGACTGGTTCATAAATTGATAATAAGTCCTATTCAAAGCCCTAAACGATTATCGTTTGATCAAGTACCTTTCAGCGATAAGACTTTTATTATGTTTCTGTGCTTTGTACTGTAAATTGGTGTTATGCACAATAAAGAGTTTATCCATCTATCTATCTAGGATAAATGTTTGTGTGATCTGCCAATGTTTGTCTCGGGTCTGGGTGTTTGCTATGAATAATATGTGTAGTATATCAGTCATGTAGTTCCCATAATACAAGCTCTGCTAAGTTTGGGGCTAAATGATCTAGTGTGAAAAATGTCCAGCATTTTTTTTATTTAATACATAGCACACGCTCTGAGCTTAGGTTAGTTGGTTCGAATAGACCACTACTTGCACTGCAAGAAGATCAAGCTTTGGCTGTCATTTCGGAGTGTTTCATACTTAACAATCACTGAACGTTTACTACCTTGCACACATTAGCTATAACCAAGCTGACAGGTTTCTTCGGAGTATTTTGAATCTTTTCGGAGTCCAAAGTTTACAACACCAAAATCCAACCTTGTACAACATTTTGTTTATCAGAGCTGTGGTAAAGGCCAGCACTTAGCGGTGATTGCTGGAAGGCACGCGATTCTGTCACTCGCTACTTTGCACGATGATACGATATGGATCCTCAATGACCAACCAGCGAAGGGTTCGTGAATAATTTACAAATTAAAAAAAAAACCAGCGAAGGGCGAGTATAGCTCATGTTATGGGAACTACATGACTGAGGTACTACTTATATACATAACTAGCCGATGCCCGCGGTTTTACTCGCGTGGTATAGGTAATTGATAGGTGAATCAAAAATAATTGCATGCCTTGCATCCTTAAGGGCTTTTTTTGAATACCCTAATACGTATTCAGTTATTTTGTACAAAGTTGTTCAGCCCTTTTCACCCCCTTAGGGGCAGAATTTTCCAAATTCCTTTCTTAGTGTACCCTTACATTATAAAAGGAATATACCCTCCAAGTTTCATGTTTCTAGGACTTATGGTTTAGGCTGTGCGTTGATCTGCCAATCAGTAACGGAACAGTTTTATATATATTGATTGATACCTACCAGAAATACCGCTACCAGGACGAATCACACGGGATGAGGAAGTGAATTAGTATAGAGCCCTTTGTGATAGTTCTAGACCAATTGAGTACTACCATACCTATTTCTGCCGCTAAGCAGTAATGCTCGTATTGCTGTGTTCCGGTTTGAAGGATATTGGTGTCAGTGATATTGCAGGCACACGAGACTAAACAAAAATACAAAATTTTTAAGTAAAGACTTTTTGGTCGTAGCGACTCGGGTCAACGCATTGCCAGCATTTTTGTAACGTTTACGTCTGGTAGATCTGGATCAGGTTACCTATCTAGATAGTTAGCTGTTTCATCTGTATTTTTTATATATATCTAATTGTACATAGTTGACAAAAAATTAAAAATGTACCTCCTTAAGATATTTGGTAATAAAAAGCTTTATTATTTTTTTTGTTCCTGAAAAAAATATCGAGTATCTTTGCTATAGGCAAAGAAAAAATATAATGCTCAGGTAAATTACCTACCATCACACCCCCAGGTCAAATCGTCACTTTCGCGTCACTGTCCGGTGACCAGCGTGTCCGGAATGCGGTCCGAAGCCTGCCAATTAGCTGGAACGAATGCAACCGGCCAGCCGCTTTGCATATCAGACGCTAGAATCTGAGGATACTGGACTTCTTGCTAAAATTACTCATCGTATTGTAAAAAGACATTTTTCACTAAACAGTCTTTTGACGCGGTGGCGTCGGTGGCAATCAGTAAAACTTTGATAACCACTTAACAACTATTTTCCTTTGACGCCAATGTGACTTTGATCAAAAATTTGATGGAACTTGAATTCAAACACAGACAGTTCGATTCGATCAAAATAGGAAAACGATTATGTATGAGTGGCACAAAGCTATCGTCAAATAAATTTGATAGAATTTTGGACTAAGACATTTTGATCATTGGAGTCGCCTAATATAGTGGTCATGCAGTTTTCGTGGGAGGAAATAAAAAGTATAATACGAATACAAATAGTAGAAAATAATGAGGTAATTTCTGCTATTGTCGTTTTTGTATACAAATTGGCTCGTTCTCGTGAGTGGGCGATCTTTCATAATGAATTTGATCATTATTGAAAAGTAAAAAATGTATGAGTCACAATTTCGATGGAATCGTAATTCAACAAAGGCCATGATAGTCAATAATGAGATGAGATACATATAAACTGACTAGGTGAAATAAAAATGAAGGTACTCAGACAATGTCTTCATACGATTTTTTAGTCCGACATTGGTATGTAACCCTTTCAAAAATTGAATGTCAAATTGACACTGTAATGTTTAATTGTGTCAATTTGACATTCGATATTTAAATCAAAAATCAATTATCGCAAAATGTACCTTCCCTTTACGGATAAAGTTTCAAAGAATAAAATTGCAAAACACGTCACGCTTGGTCACGCTATAAAAATCATCTTGAATGAACAATCAACATTGTGCGCCCATGTCAGACTTTCCATTTCGTTTGTCTAACATTTTATTATCATGTACAAACTTATTACCAACAATAACACGTAGTACAATAATTAAACGCCGTTATTATTAAAGACGTAAGGCCGAAAATATGATGGGATTTTTTACAAGTTCGCAAGTAAGATGCTTACATGACATTAAGTACTCTCCTGTCAAAATTATTACGTTCCGTTTTACAAGTGCTTACGAAATGGTCTTTATTAAAAATGCTGCGCGCTCTTGGCTCGAGTGGGTATTTAATTTGTGTTCTCTATTGTTTAATCGCATTTGCTTTCACTACAATAATGTTGTAATTTCTTATCGTAATCTTGTGAAGATTTCACTTTTTGTATAACAACATTTTTATCAGTATAATTTATTTGAGGCGGCACACCTATACTTTTTTTATACGTACGTTTCAAGTATTAACATGCGAGTTTTGATCGTAGCGTCAACATTGAAATTGTAATAGATAGGACTCTACATAGTATCTACTATGTTTTTTTTATATGTAACCTTGTTTGTCATGCATGAATTTAGTTTTCATATACACTTTGATAAGCGTATAAACCAAGAATCGACAAGTAACTAAGAAGTACTCTGTGACGGAGCTTTTATCGGTTCAGTCTTTACCCGGCGGAATATTGTGTGACCGACACTTTATTGACCCAATTTGTTTCTAACCAAATGTGAACGACATAGCTTTATCTGTCCAGTATTTATCAAGCTAAATAATGTGTGACAGAGCCTTTACTGGCACGTCTGTGGCCGAAATTCATTGAATACCGCCGTCCGAGATGACAGGCAATAAAATGTCGCCAACGTCGTTATATAATGTTTATTTTCTTATTATGTTTATTATCTTAATGTATGTTTATTTAGCATTTGCATAACTTTTATTTAAGTCGTAACGTGATATTCGAAGCGTTTCTGCGTGGGTGTTACTTTGTAAATGGAATTAGGCGGAATTCAGTTTCATTTGAGATCAAAACACATTTCATTTATTTATGCAACTATATACAAGTAGGTTTATACAAAAAATACAGATGAAACAGCTATTTTAGACGTAATGTGTTCAGTAAATTAGTGACCGTGACTGTTCCTGAACAATAAGACTTTAAGAGCAAGTTAAAATTATACTAAAAACGAATATCTAGATAGGGATGTTAGGCTACTTATCTAATGATTTATTTACCTATATACACGATCAGTATGCAGATTTTTTTTTTTTTGAAATGCATTCATATTATACATATAAAACACCCACTCGAACCCGCAACCTCCTACGTCTCAGGCGGGCCTTCGCCCACTGCGCCACAGAGCTTGTCAGACTTCTTCAGGCTGTTGTTGATGATGAAAGATTTAAATTTAACGAATTTCGTAATAACATTTCTCTAGCTCTTAAATAAGCCTACAGGCTATTAACTCACTATTGTAAAGTCACTTTAATCAACAAGTGCTGTTAAATTATAATGTCAATCGTTTAACTTGTATTAAAGTTGTAACCATTTACTGACTCTATATACCTACCCAAGTTTATATTTACCGAGCCCGAGCCCGTATACGCGTGTGCTATACGAGTTTTTTCTTATTTCCTAAGATCCAAAAAACATTATTGTATATCCTACAACATTATTATATATCCTATAGGTATTATAATCTAGTCTAGGTATGTTAGGTTAATTAGTAATTTAAAAGTATAGCTTAGTATGGGTCTATAAACACGTTTTTTATTGTCTCTATTTAAGGCTATAAGAGTTTGTTTGTTGATTTTTTAAACCGATTTCAAAAAAGAAGGTGGTTCTCCTCAATTCGTCTGTATGTTTGATTATGTTATGCGATATCTTCGATAATTGTGAACCGATTTTAATAATTATTTTTTTAATAGGTATCGTCAAGGGTCCCTTATAAATTTTATGAAAATTCACCCTTAATGGTGCAAATATGGGGGATGATTTCATGCACTTTTTATCAATTCCCGGTTCAATACCGGGAAGGCGGTCTTAATTTTTCCTAGAAAAAAAAACTCTCGTGTTTATTGGTATATATAAATAGATAAATATAGAATATAGTATAGATAAATGGCAATTATCTATAAAAGGGCTTATCGAATCGCCGTTTTCTGAGATTGATATGTATTGATTAGTAGTATTAGCATTGCCATTCAGCGTGGCAATGCGGCCAGTATTTTGGGAACGCTTCCGCCTGGGAGTGATCTGGATCAGTTGAGCTATCTATAGATCGTTTGCAACGGTCTTTAGATGTATATACCTACTTGTACATAGTTGTATGAATAGAGGTACCTGTTGTGTTAAAAATAGTAAAAGAGAGTTTATGTAGACGAAATAAGAAACACTCTTCTTTGTTTGTATTTCTGGATTTGTATGACTTTAAATAAAGATCTTAGTTAGGTTTTAAAGCCACAAGTCGTCGAGGAAATCGACGATGGAAAACAAGTCAGAGGTTCTAAAATATTTCGAAAATTACCTTCCATTATTGTGTTTATTATAATGCAAGACTAGAACACGGTGAGGGTAGTGGCTAGTGACCCATACTCTCGGACTGGAGGTCATGGGTTCGAATTTTTCGAATTCCGTCTTACACCAATAGATTTTACGCCAGAAAATATATGTGCGCAACGTGTAAACAAATAGCCTAACCATCAAGCGATTCAATTTAGGTAAAGATGTGAAATCCTGCATCTCGATTAACAACGCTAAAGCGCCCTCAATCCCATAGCGGGATTTGAAATCTTTGCCTGAAATGCATCGCTAACTTGATAGGTCAGGGTGTTTTCTAAGTAAAATAATGTACGTATTTCCAAAAAGAAATTAGGTGCCGATAACACAAGCTCTGCTTACTTAGGGGCTAAATGATGCTGTGTGAAATCATTCCATCATTTTTTTTTTATTTAACTGAGCTAACTAATGTGAGACGCACTGTGTTCCGTCACAAACTGATATTTAATGATAGGTATTTAGGTCTTATTTATGATTAACTTGAACCTCCTTCCTAATTACTAACCAAATGGCAATGAGAATCGATTCGTTTTACCAGGCGTAGAAATAGTATTTTTCAAACTTACGCGATAACATATTTATAAGTTTAACGGGTCTTTATCGCGTTTACCTTTTTTATTATTTTCTCGAATGTATTATCCCGTGACCACGGCTGTTGCAATACAGTCGAAACGTCGGGTAAATCATAAAAAAGGCGTAGCAATATCCATTTAAAACTTGAAAATGGGACACTGAATGGAGTTGGTTCAGTTCCGTTCGTCATGGCACTCTCTCGGTATGACCTATTTGTAAAATATCTAACTAAGATCCAGTCAGAGACACGTTACAACCATATATTTTTTGGCACATACCTATTTGTAAAATATCTAATTAAGATCCAGTCAGAGACACGTTACAACCATATATTTTTTGGCACATAACAATCACGTGGTTAATTATAATTATACCCTTCAAACCTGTGTTCCCGTTTGAAGGGTATGGTTGCCGGTGAAATTACATGAGATCTTTCATCTTGGTTTATCAGAGAGGCAACGCGTGAGTGATACCTCTGGTATTGCAAGCGTCCATAGGCTACGGTATCCGCTTACTAAAAGTTGTTTGTTTGATACAGAATATATTATATTATATTATGAATAGAATGTGGTTTATTTAACACAACAACAAAGTAAACTTCAGTGGTTATTTCTCCAATGAAAACAAGCAGAAAAGACAGGTAAGTTAATAATATACTTAATGCGTGTCTAACAGTAAGATAATAGAAACAGAGAATATTATTTGTTTTTCTAGTAATTAGCTATTGAAGGTTACTAAAGAAAGCAATTATTAGGTTGGGGAAAAAGTCTTTTCGCATTATTGTATGTATGAACTTGTAATAAAATCTCTTTGGCTATACTATTTGTATCTGGCTGGTTTTGGTATCATTAAAAGTTTAAATTTTAAAGAAGATAATTCCAAATTCAAATTAGGAAAATGTGTGATTTTTATTTGTTTTTCGTACTGTTAAGATGAGTGAATCTAATGAAGAAATTCGATACATTTTAAAATTTTACTACAAAAAAGGTAAAAATGCAACGCAAGCCGCGAAAAAAATTTGCGATGTTTATGGACCTAGTGCAGTGTCTGTGAGAGTAGCACAAATTTGGTTTAAGCGTTTTCAATCCGGAAATTTTGATGTCAAAGATGCACGTCGCTCTGGTCGCCCTATTACGGATAAAATGGATGCCATTTTTGAAAAAGTGGAGCAAGATCGGCATATCAGTAGTTACGACGTAGCTGAAGAACTGGGAATTGACCACAAAACAGTTTTGGCGCATTTGAAAAAAACTGGGTACACAAAAAAGCTCGATATTTGGGTACCTCACGAGCTCACTGAAAGAAACCTAATGAACCGTGTTCTCATTTGTGATTCTTTATTACGACGTAATGAAACCGAACCATTTTTGAAGAAGCTGATAACTCACACATCTTTAGCCACTCAGCAAAAATTAAGAGAGTTTGGCTGGGATGTGTTAATGCATCCGCCGTATAGTCCTGACCTTGCACCTTCAGATTTCCATCTGTTTCGGTCTCTTCAGAATTCTTTAGGCAGTGTCAGGTTAACATCACGAGAGGACTGCCAAAACCACTTGTCGCGGTATTTTGAACAGAAGCCCCAAAGTTTTTATAGCAATGGGATCATGTCCCTGCCTACAAAATGGCAAAAAGTTATCGAACAAAATGGTACCTACATACTTTAGTTAAATGTAAATAAACTATATTAAAAAATGTTTTGAATTTTCTTAAAAAATGCGAAGAAACTTTTTCCCCAACCTATTATATCAGCAGATAACATTTTTTTTAATAACGGCCCGGTTAGAATACGCGTTGGCGTTGGCCACAACTTCCGATCGCCACCGACCCCTAAGATCGCCACCGCCCCCGCCACCGTGTCAGTTTGACCGGGCCCTTAATACTCCGAAGAGTAACACAATGACACCGGCCGATATATTATTGTGTTTACATAAAAACGATTTCTTCAAGAACCATGATATTCGAAACGAGCTCGATAATCTGCTCCATCCATCTGCGGTACATTCCATCACCCAAGAATATTTTCTGGTCAATAAACTCAGAAACTTTCCTCTCTGATCGTGACCTTGTAACTCACTCCGCGGAAGATATTTATCGGAGAACTCTTCTTCATTGTCAAACTAGTCACTCAGAAGATTTGGTTATAGTGCAGGAGCTGTCCGTCGTATAGTTTGAATGGCTCACGGACCATCGCAATGTATTTATTTACTATACATTAAATTTAGTGTGTACCAACATCATTCATGATATGAATAGTAAATGTATATGGATAGAAAACAATTATATGAACAAAAAACAGAAAGTAATTATGATGCCCAAATGTGCCCCGTTACCGAGACAGTTTAAGGTAAATATATAAAAAAAAAACAATTTACCAGCGTACGTAAAACTACGTTCATCTGCTTTAAATATTGCCTAAGTGGCTGAGTCCAATTAGTTTAAATATTAACCACTAGAAAAGTAAACTTGGAGCATGCAGATTACTTGTTTTTTAACAAAGATGATAAATTACCTTTATATTTGGAGGTAATAATTCTGTAACAACCTGTTATTGCAACTTTGTAAATAATGTTCATTTCAGCAGGCCCTTTGGCCTCATACTCTTACCTAGTTTACCTAGCTAACTATATAATAAAATTATGCGGCAGCAGACTACTATCTTGTGCCAAAAAGTCCTTCTATATTTTTTATTTCATTTTTGTTTACACATTTGGTAAATTGTATTCACATTCTGCACTTCTGTGCATTTTTTTGCGTATTGGGTAATATCTGTGGTACTGATTACGTAGGGGAAATAGCCGCTGGCTCTTACCCCATTGTATGTAAGAGATTTACAGCAGGCAAGCCAAACTTTTCGGATTATTTTTACGCCGAATTTACCAAAGAGAAAAACTTTGGTGATCCAAATTTTATGGTTCTCCATCGTAAAAATTATTACCAGAATTTGTTTAGCCGGGTAATATATTATAGAATCAAGTTCGGCCGTCGTCGGTAATTTTGTGCACGTAAATATAAAATGTGAATATTTTAACGAAGCATCAAAATTTCACCGGAAAAGTTTATTATTTTATGGATTAAAAATTATGTGTTGCCTAGTTTTGGTAAAGTTTTTTTTTATAACAGAATCATCTACTTAACCTTATAAAAAAACAGGTTATTATCTGTTAAGACGCGCTATGAGGATCCCGAAGTTAAGAAGAGTTAACATAGTTAAATTCGTCGAACTCGTTTTAGTTGGTAGTAAACATAAAAAAAACACCAAATAGCTTCAGAACCCTAAAAACGGCAGGCTATGCTATGTACGATGACACGAGCGCAGTAGGGTTCCTTCTTGTTACGTAATCAACAAACCGCCAATCATTTCTTAATAACGCCAATAAGCAAGAATTATACGGAACCTTTCAAGGCGTATCACATTATAGTTTCATAACCATAACCATTTAGAAACATTTAAACCATAATCACAATGTTAATGGCCATTGTATGGGTATCACATTGTGAGATGTTACATGGATGTATAGTTCAATATGGAATAAATAGATTTTAGCTATTTAAAACAAACTTTTTAAAGGATTCATTGTTAATTTAAGTACATGTTAATTGTGTCTTTGAATAAATAAATAGAATACAATACAATACTTTATTTTTTACGATTTAATATCGAATAATTTCCTTTCAGTCTACTTTCGCCAACTTTTTGAAGGTTTTTTATGGTAGAATAATGATGTCAGACTAGATCCAAAGTTTTACGTCGACGATTCACCGAGTCTAGATCCAAAATATTAAAAAATATTCAATTCTAAATTCGTCTCCTAATTACGTTATTTTACCCATGACATACGGAACCCGTACATTTGCTAAAAATGTATATTTTTTTTGTCTTTTACCAATTGAAATGGCTTATTAGATTTTGAAATGGATTTGTATGACTTCAGATATGGTTTTTAGATATATTTTATTGAAACTAGGGGGCGCTGCAATAAATGATGGAAAACACCATGGGTGTTCAAAAAAAATCAGTAACTTGTTCTTGTGCATTGCCTGTCTGATGTTTGTTGTCTGATTAACCCTCTTCTTAAATCAACGCTTCTAAAGTACGCTCATACCACTTCCAGTTATGTATAGAGCTGCAAATAAATTCTTTTAACATCAAGCGTAGAGCAAACACTGCAGGGGACAGTCATACAACCGATTACTGGTTTGAATCACTTAAGAGCTATGTTACTCCACCCACACGGTGTCAGTGTTGCAGTTTTTAGATCTTATTAATTCATCATCATCAACAGCATGAAGAAGTTAATTGGTGAACGTAGGTCTCCCCTAAACAGTGCCGCGACGAAAGTTCTTGGGCTACCTCCATCCACCGGGTTTCCCGCAACGTTTAAGGCATCACATGCAAGACGGAGTACATTAAATGACAACTAGTGATAGTATCTAATTCTAATGAGAGTGGACAAAGCACAAAGTAAATTATAGATTTAACTAGCCTATGCCTGCGTGGAAGCTGAAAAAAGTAGCCTTTGTGTTATTCTCGATTACAAAGAAGAAGTTCCATATTAATCTATGTTCTTGCCGTTTTTTCGCATACCTATAAGTAGGTATATAGGATACAGTGGAGGTATCTGCCTACTCCTACCAGAGACGTTTTACCTTATCATTCATTTCATGCAACGTCTTGGATTTTATTAATTATTCTTTGGTCAAACGATATGCATACTATCTACATGAGAAACAAAGAGACACGATTATAATCAAGAAGTGAAGTGAAGCGAGAGGAGTGCCATCACTCAGTTGGAGATTATCTATCTACTATATGTTTAATATAATTAGGACACATAAAACTTGAACTGCAATACTATCTTTGAAATATAAATCTTGCAAGTAAAATTAAAAAAATATTTAGTAAATTTTTTCCGTATGACATTGTCACTGAGGCCCCGGTAGCGTTCCAATGTCTATACATTCAACATGAAATGAAACTATTTACACTGAAACGTCAGATGATGCTTGAAATATGCCCTGTAAATTAAAATATGGAATATCTAATTTTCGTGAGCTTTGTGTTATGTTATAAATGTTTGTACGATTAGCCAATGTTCGCCTTGGGTCTGGGTGTTTTCTATGTATAATATGTGTGTATTTACAATGATGCTGTGTGAAAATGTCCAGCGTTAACTTTAGCTACCATGGACTGTGTAGTCGATAACAAATTGTTTTGTTTTGCACATTTATTTGGTTGGATATCTATTTAAAAAGGTTTCCGCTCTCGTGGCATTCGCAGTCAGAACATTCACACTCAAAGAAAGTACCCTGAACTACATTAGGTACTTGTTTATCGTTTTGCAAAATAGAACGACTAAATTGATTGCCTTCAATCTCAAACCCGTAATAACCTTTACAGGAGCGTAAAATGAAAAATATTAACGATTAAATAAGTGTCAGAGAGGCCATTTTATTTTGCTCTTGAACGAATTTAGTATCGTCTGGGACTAATTTAATGGGCGACTAATGGGACGACCAGTGCGACGAATCTGACGACCGGTTGGTATACTGGTCGGCGCTGTCGGCGGTAAGGTACTAATCATTTTTACCTTTCGGTATGTTGTGTGAGAAAGTATGAAATTAATTTTATATTTCCAAATTTTTAGAATGATTGCGAGACATTATGTGGCTTCTCATTGTTGCAGTAAATCGCTATTAATAATCCTACATCTCTCTGTCTGCTAGTATGCCATGGTTAGTGTTATATATTTTTAACCGTACTTAATATGTATCATATTACGTCAAAGGTTTTTTTAGGCAAACAAAAAAAACTAATCAAAATACACGGGTTAACAAAAAACTTGATATTTACTAAATTGTGTACAAGTAGGTATATACAAAAAATACAGGTGAAAGAGCTAGCTATCTAAAGACCGTTGCATCTTTATAAAGCTCAACTGATCCAGATCACTACCAGGCGGAAGCGTTCCCAAAATACTGGCCGCATTGCCACGCTGAAAGGCAAAAAATTTTATGTTTATATTATGTGAGATACGGTGCGTGTGCTCCACTCGCACTGGATTTATTTGCCTAACTCGTGACAAATAATTTAACTACTCTACTGGATTTGAACCCCTAACAAATGTTACCAGTACCAGGAAACTCCCAATGTTAACTAATTTAATTCTATAACCATTCTTACTCTCGATTTCAATAACTTAGTGTTGAGAAAGTACTCAAAGAATTTTCCGTAGGTGTGGGTTAATTACAAAAATGTCTGTTCACTTACCACTTGGCCCAAATGGACCAACATGCCATTTACGCCCACATTAATAGACCAGCTTAAGGTAACAATGAACTGTTTGAGTTCAGGTCTAAAGACACGATAATGTTAATACATAATATAATGTTTTCTGTGTGATATAGCAAGTATTGCTTACTATCAGGTCATGATACTAAATAACTAGGTGTGAATTGTCTTAATAATTTAGGTGCGCTAAACCTGTAAATTATGTGAATAAGTTATGATAAGGGACCATATTGGCAGGTCAGGGTACTAGGTATATAATATTATTCATTATTAAGTCCTTGGTCGATGTAAAGGTATAAAACTTAGAATACCAGACATAGCTATATTTTATATTTTATTATAGTCAACCCATGACCACGACTTTAGCAACACAGATAAAATATCAAGAACATAATAAAAAAAAAAGTTTATTAAAAATCAAAACACTAAACTTCAAGTCGTTATTTCAATTTAAACCTTTAACATTAAACTTGATAATATTACCTACTTTACTATATTTTACCATTGGATATGAAACTAACCTAGAGTTTAACTTTTGTAAGTACAATAGATTTATTCGTTAATTAGGATTTTTTAACGTTATGGACTTGTGACTCATTTTGTGTTCTTGTCTCTAGATCAGAATTTAAATTTTAAACAACAAGTTACAATCCGACAGATCGACCCGCCCACTATATTGACCTGTTACTGTACGCAACGCAGCGGTTACTCTCAATTTATTAGAACTGGCAACAATAAACTAAGCTAGTAATCGTTTACACGAGATATAAAACGATCAGTCTCTAAATTCACGGAGGTATATTTTAGGACAAAGTTGCGTTCTTTAGAAATAGGTTATTTCATAAAACTTGTGATTATGTGAGTAGGTAGGTATAGCATTAAAATAATCGCGGTTTGAATTACACTTATATGGAAGAACCTCCAAACGGTCAACGAAACGTCAGCAGAAGAATAGTAAAATGAGTGTAGTCTTATAATACTAAAACGAGTTATTTTGTCAAAATGTAATCTGAAGTATTTTAGTCCTTTTTACATCTTAAATTGGAACCCAAATTATTTTATAAGCAGCATTTTGAATGATTCGTGATTTTAAATACCCACTTGGATGGGTGATCGTAACTTGAATTTACAACTAAGCGCTTCATGTTTCGAAGGAAAACAAAACAACAATTAAAACCGGCTAAGCGAAAGTCTGACTCGCGCATTTTAAGTTATTGCAAAAAAATATTTGCTAAACAACAAGAAACAAGAGATACAAAATTGTTTATTGCACAAAAAAAAATACTTGGGATAGTTACTTTAATGCTAGACAGTTTCACACAGCATCATCTAGTCCCAAACTAAGCAGAGCTTGTATTATGGGAACTACATGACTAATAAACTACATTTTTGTAAATACATACTTATTATACATATTACACCTAGACCCGAGACAAATATTTGCAAATCATACAAACATTTGTCCTGCGGCGGGATACGAACCCGCAACCTACTGCATCCCAAGCGGGCCTGCGCCCACTGCACCACAGAGGTCGTCTTTAATAAATAGACAGGTACATTTTTCAACGTTTTCATACGAGGCCTTCAGTATAAAAGCTATTAAGTGCTTACCTCAAAAACACAAACGAAAAACACAGACCAAGGAATTTTAGAAACACAGATGATAAAATCACGGTTATAGAACCACACAAAAAGATCACAGAACACCAAACTGAATACTGAAAGGAGGAATGATACTTAAAACGACAAACAAAGCAAATTACAAGGCAAGTCAAGTGGAACTCATAGTTTATTCAGTGATACTGAAAGAGGGTACATTTACAGTAAACTGATGTATTATACCCATTTGTTCAGTCAATAAAACAAATTGTTGAACCAAATATTCGAAGGCATGTGCCATCAGTTAGTGTTCCAATTAAGCGGCGATTATTTTATATATTCCGTTTGAAATTATCTCTTACTCTGACATTATTCTAGTCTAGACTAATCTTCATAGATTAAAGTGATTAATTAATCTGAATCTGAATCTTTTCAATCTTGACTAAACCTTTTAGCGCCATGGACCCTCATGTACTTCCCAGTTGCACATTTGAGCGTGAATGCATCCTTAATAAACGAATGAATGAATGAAAATACTTTATTAAACATCGTTAGAACAATTCAAAAATAGAAAACTTTACAAAACTAAAAAACTTAAAGTACAATGGGCGAATATGAAATATGAAATAATGTTGGTACGTGTCTCTAACTATCCCCTACTTGCTACCATCAAAGACCTATGTATCTGAGTATGTAGATGTATATCATGGGGAATACAGTAGTTTTTTTTTTTGTAATGAATTTTTTGTTTTTTTTACTTGTGATAGACAGGGTTTACCTATTTATTTATCATTTTAAAAAATATTCTGTATATTGCAATACCAAGCTACCAAGCAGTTACCAAGCTATTCTCGTCTACCTGTACCGCACTGTCTGGACAAAATCGCCGGCTTTCAGACATTCAGTCCCATTCAGTAAAGTAAACGAATGAAGGGAAAGTGCCCAATGCGAGGTTTTTACTAAAAGATTCTATTTTTCGATGTCGTGATTACAAAAAAGCCATTTGGGCAAGAGAGGGAAAGGAGAAAGAGAGGCGTTAGGATTTTCTCGTGGATATGACAATTGGATTATAGGAAAAGTGATTATTTAACGGGAATCCAGTTTGAGCTTGAACGTTAAATGGCTTTTAATATGAATGAATCTTAACAAAAGGATAATAGCTTTAGTTTTAATCAAAACTTAAGCATCTTTTAACTTTTGATAGATAAATCCAACTATTATTATAAACGTGCAAGTTCGGATGTTAAGATGTTTTGGGGTTGTTGCTACACCAATTTAGACGAAATTTGGCACAGATTTTTTATCATTATATAAATATTAATAATATTTATTTTTATCCAGATGGTAAAAGCTTCTAACATATTTTATACTTTTCAAGGAGTTTGTATGTGTTTGGAGTGAGAGGTTGTTTATTTGCTCGTGTGTTTTTGTTTGTATGTCTGTCTGTCTGTTAACAATTTTCTCTAAAACTTTTTGAAGAAAATGTTTCTTCGATAGGTTAAATCTCGACAAGTATCTAGGCATTGTAAAGCATGACGAAATGTGTAACAGCGTTAAGGCCCTTAGGCAATAATTAGAGAAAAAAATTAAATAATCTAATCGTGTGAGGTATTGACTGATTGGTTTATTTATGGTACAAAAATACAAAACTAGATGACGGTAGTATAAAGTTACGTACCTGTTCTGAATCACTCTGAGGCAAGGTTACCTTATGTTTAAAAAAAAAAGCGACTGGTAAACTCATATCCCTCCTTTCAGTAATCTGGTAAAAAACAGTACATCGCGAGATCTCAGTTCGTGGCGAACTACAAGTCGAATTTGTTTTGCAAACCAAAGGGCTTAGAGTTAGGACTGCACTGTTATTTGTGAGACGCAAAAAGCGCCACACACGAGAACCAGCATCACGATTCAAGATGAGATTGAGAACGTAACTTTTACGTTCCATTACTAAGCACAATATAAACAGTACAATGTAGTACAGTGAGACATGCAGTAGGGTAATTAATAAAATAGCTTTATTTTAACACAAAAATAAACACATATGTTAGAATTAAAATTACCGTGGTTTGGTATCATTTTAGAATATAATTATGACTATACCACGTACTTTACTATACTCCTGCTGACGTTTCGTTGACCGTTTAGAAAACATTTTAGTATAGTAAAGTACGTGGTATAGTCGTAATTATATTCTAAAACATATGTTAGATTTTGTTAAGTATGGATCGCCTTTTGAGGTATAAGCCTCCTCTAAGTATAGCCAATTATCTTTATATCTTCTTCTTGGCCATATTTTTCCAGCCACTAGGATTCTAATTCTTTCTCTTGGATTGACGACCTCGGTGAATCTGCGGGCAAGTAGCGAAGACGCAAGAGGTGCGGGTTCGAATCCCGATGCGGGTTTTTACTTTACATGTTCTACACATATTTGTTCTGGATATGGGTATTGTGGAACCATGGTGCTTGTTGTTCCTGATACAGGGAATCCTAATGAGGGGTCAGGATTATGTTGGACGTTTATTTATAAAAAAATCGAAGGATACAACAGTTAGTGTTCCAATAAGCGGTGCTGGGTGTCTAGACAAATATCTCACCTTTGTTTTCCTTTCACGCAGATATGTCAAGGTAAAACTTGGCAGCATTCACGTTACATTTCCACAGCTAATGTCATTTCCATACAATTTAATCTTTCCGCAGGCGTTAACGCCAACAGAAAGTGGTATTTGTCTAGACCCCCTGGGCTTGCAACCTATCATATTGGAAAGTTAACTACATGCAAAACGCGGGTACCTATTTGCCAAATCTTAAACACTTTGTCCAACCAAAAGCGGTTACAAACTCCACAACAAATGGGTGAAATAGATCAGTTTACTGTAAATGCAATCTCTTTCATTCTCGCTGCATAAATAATTGGTTCTATTATTTATTATAAACAAATTCAAGTTTTTCCAATACGCTCCATGTTACCTTCTAAGTAGCTAACTGTCAAATGGTTTTTGCTCCTCGATGGAGACATCGGGACACTCGTTATCGCTATGTTCCGGCTAGCCATCACTCAGGCGAATCAATCATTACGTCAATGTTTATTTATCGTTTCTATATATTATTATGGGAATTAATGTACAGAAACGACCACGGTAGGTGGTGTGCGCTCTATTTGCAAAGGGAAAGATCCTACTGATCGAACTGATCCAATATTACACTATCCGAGGTCTAAGGACAGATATTTGTTTGTTGGAGGTATTATATATATGTTCAAAGGTGTAATGCCTTAATGTTTTGAGAGTAGCCTTATTTTGCTACGCTCGCTGATCATGTGTGTCTACTATTAACCTACAAAAAACCAGTTTGCGATAGTCCGTCTTTCATTGAACATTACATGAGCCGCAGCTAGTTATTTTTTATTCGACCAATTCGCTCTTAATTAGTGTTTTACAATGTCTATTGGTAAAATTGAGACTTTTGAGATCAGTACTTATAATTGGGACGCGTATTGTAGGCGAGTTAATGGGTCGTGCGTGGATAAGATTGTTAAAATTAAACGTGAATTATTGATAATTTGGCTGACATTAGGTATGACCATAATGTGATTTTCTTAATCAAACTGTTTTTTTAGACAGCTAAAGTGGAAAACAAGCATACATCACCTGTTGGTAAGCGGTTACCAAAACCTATGGACGCTTGCAAGCGCAGAGGTAACACTAGCGCATTGCTGACACTGAGACTCATAAAGTTTTAAACCACTGCAGATCACGTTTGGAATGCGCAGAGAAAACGAAGATAGCCAAAAATGATAGCCAATTCATCCATTAACTTTTTCATTCAATCATTAAAACAAAATCAGATCGTCTATTTATAAAAATCAGAACATCCCAAAACAATGGAAAGACAAATTCTAATCCAGACAGGGCCAGAAAGCATGCCTAATTAATTATTTCCCAGAATCTTCTAAACAAAGGCTTAAAGGGCGGCGTATGCTGTAGCATGGCGTGCATTTTCGTATAGTTTTCTAATGATAAAACATAACAGCTGTGACGTCAAATCCCATATAATATGATTAAAATTTATCTTGCGTTTCTTATTATGAAAGGAAGCACTATTTCTACATTCTCATATTAGGAAGAAACCGTCTTGTTTAATATTACTTACCTAGTATTTATCTACATGTATTTTAATCGAAATTACGTTTGAAAGCAATTTCGATTAAAATAAAGTACTCAAATATATATATCTACATTTATATGTAAAAACAATACTAAATCTAACTTAAACAAGTGGGTACTATTTGGTCAGTGGTAGTACAAGTAAAAAAACTATCACAAGTGGTTTCAAGACGCTTGCTAAATAGCCCTAAATATGAATGACAATAATGCTATTTCGTTGGCCTAGACACCGGTCTCAGGTAACGTGCTGCTTAGATAACGCTAAAGACGAGATACCTGTTCCCATTGGATAAAAAGAAAAAAAAATGCAACATTGTGCTCCAGCATGTTCCAGCCTTAAAATTACGAAAAGGACTTACAAACGGGATTTCTGACGGAATACTGCGAACATTTGCGCAAATTTCTGTCAAATATTTTCGGCTGTTTAAGGTAAAAATCTAAGAAATGTCCGCAGACAATTGAGAAGTTTTTCCACGTACAATTACAGGCAAACGGTGGTTGAATCATTAATAAGCTCAATTAGGTAAAGTTTGTAACAATTCTATAATTAGGACCTTTTTGTGATGTTTGGAGAGTTGGATGTTTTCATTTTGTGAAGTAATCTGTTAATTAGACAAAACTCTGATTTTGAATGGAATAACAGAATCAATTAAAGCGGTCTAAATTATTGAAAAATCTAAGTGGATGGCTGAGCTAATTATTGTTGGCTGAGTATTGAGTTCGCCTACTAAATTTACGGACGGTCATGACTAATAATCGATTATGATGATAGATTCCTATTAAAACATGTTTCATTATAACAAAAGTTTTGTTTAGATCCTACGCACCCGTTATTGTGTTGGTGAACTCCCTGAGTTAAACGATCAAGCTATACTTAGTTAATATAAAATAAGTTTATTTCAGTAAATGACCGCTCACCCCAAACGCATATAACGCACTCCTTGCGTCGCGGGTAAAAAAGAGAGCTCTACCAAAAAAAACAAACAAACAAACAAACTAACAAGCTCACAGCTGTATTCTCTGTGATGGCTATTCTTAGATACACACACAGTCAGAAAATGCTTGAGGGCACCATGTAGTCAGAGACACGTCCAAACATTACTTTTGGCACATGCCTGCGTTTTTCAAGTCGTTAGCACCCCCCGTGACAGAGTTGCAAGCCCATCGCCGCATATTGGAACATCTGACAACCATATTTGTATATAAATAAAAAACAAACTAATCTTGGTTGTCGAACCTAGTGGTTACTTCTTCTATGGTTGTCGAATTAACGTTTTGTATCTGTCGAGTACATTCAAGGACATTACAAAAGCCATAATCAAGAAGTGAAATGAAGTGAACAACGTCGGGTCAACTAGTCTAATCTTATATATTAGGTTGGGGAAAAAGTTTCTTCGCATTTTTTAAGAAAATTCAAAACATTTTTTAATATAGTTTATTTACATTTAACTAAAGTATGTAGGTACCATTTTGTTCGATAACTTTTTGCCATTTTGTAGGCAGGGACATGATCCCATTGCTATAAAAACTTTGGGGCTTCTGTTCAAAATACCGCGACAAGTGGTTTTGGCAGTCCTCTCGTGATGTTAACCTGACACTGCCTAAAGAATTCTGAAGAGACCGAAACAGGTGGAAATCTGAAGGTGCAAGGTCAGGACTATACGGCGGATGCATTAACACATCCCAGCCAAACTCTCTTAATTTTTGCTGAGTGGCTAAAGATGTGTGAGGTCTAGCGTTATCATGATGAAAAACCACACCCCTTCTGTTGATTAACTCCGGCCGCTTTCTCTCAACTTCTTGTTTTAATCTCATCAGTTGTTCGCAGTAGAGTTCAGAATCGATGGTCCTGCCTGGTGGTAACAGCTCATAATGAATAATGCCCTTCCAATCCCACCACACACACAGCATCACCTTGTTGCGAGTTAACCCGGGTTTCGCCACAGTCTGTGAAGCCTGACCGGCCTTTGACCACGACCTTTTTCGCACGTTCTTGTCGTACGTGATCCACTTTTCATCACCAGTTATCAGCTTCTTCAAAAATGGTTCGGTTTCATTACGTCGTAATAAAGAATCACAAATGAGAACACGGTTCATTAGGTTTCTTTCAGTGAGCTCGTGAGGTACCCAAATATCGAGCTTTTTTGTGTACCCAGTTTTTTTCAAATGCGCCAAAACTGTTTTGTGGTCAATTCCCAGTTCTTCAGCTACGTCGTAACTACTGATATGCCGATCTTGCTCCACTTTTTCAAAAATGGCATCCATTTTATCCGTAATAGGGCGACCAGAGCGACGTGCATCTTTGACATCAAAATTTCCGGATTGAAAACGCTTAAACCAAATTTGTGCTACTCTCACAGACACTGCACTAGGTCCATAAACATCGCAAATTTTTTTCGCGGCTTGCGTTGCATTTTTACCTTTTTTGTAGTAAAATTTTAAAATGTATCGAATTTCTTCATTAGATTCACTCATCTTAACAGTACGAAAAACAAATAAAAATCACACATTTTCCTAATTTGAATTTGGAATTATCTTCTTTAAAATTTAAACTTTTAATGATACCAAAACCAGCCAGATACAAATAGTATAGCCAAAGAGATTTTATTACAAGTTCATACATACAATAATGCGAAAAGACTTTTTCCCCAACCTATTAATAAACGCGAAAGTTTGTGAGGATGGATGTTTGTTACTCTTTCACGCAAAAACTACTGAACGGATTTTGATGAAACTTAACAGTAACATAGCTTATACATCAGAATAACACATAGGCTACCTTTTATCTGGGTACCACGCGGATGAAGCCGTGGGCAGAGGCTAGTGTAAGATAATTTTGAGGGTGAACAGAACACTAATAACTGAATGTTATAAACTTTTTGGCGTTTTCTATATCTACGTATCTAAGCAAAGCTATGTCCTATTTATACTGAGACTGCGATCCCGAATTGAAACCGCTACTCATAAATATGTAGGAGCAACATCCAGCATCCACACATAACTTAATATCTCCTTTCTCTATAAAATCTTAACGACGAGATCTGCATAATAACGATGCAGGCAGATTATGTATAGTTTTATAGCAAGAATGAAAATAAAATAATAATGCTTTTATTACATTATTATCAAGACTGAGCGTGATGACCTGATTTTATAGAGAATAGCTAAGGTGAGTAACTTCATATGATTTTATATTATATCCTCGAGGCGCTACAGGTGCGTGTTTGATTCCTGCTGCGCGACAAATGTTTGTATATGCTGCAGATATTTGTACCGGGTCTGGGTATTGTACCATGGTACTTGTAGTTCCTGATACCCACGATACAGGGAACCCTAGTATGGGGTCACGAGTATAGACTTTGTCAGTCTGCACAAAATAAAACTTGAGTTAGCCGTCTGTGGTAAGTTTAAGCAAAGCCTTAGGTATCAGGCATATCTGAGTGGCAGATTGCTATGAAAAATGAGTAAAACTTACACAACACCTTTATATAACACATGTTTTTGATCATCGCAGTTTGGATGTGGAACGCTTTACCCCTAAAAAATAAGTAGATCGACTCAAAGGAGACATTTCAAAAGTCGGTATGGTAATACTTTCTTAGGAAGATGAACCATTAATTACTTTATCTCTTCAACACCCCCCTTATAAATATATAAGATATATATTAAAAAATAACCATCCACCATCTTTTTGCACGCCCAGTCCTCCTAGCACTACACTGTTAATAAAACAAAATAAATAAAACTCGACCAAGCCACGGACTAGCATTAGTCTTTTAAACTAGTTAGTATGGTACTTTATGAATTGAAAAACCTTTGACATGTTTGCCATGGTATATTGCAGCAATACTAGTGACTTATGTCGATGAAATCCTTGAAGTCACAGAAAGCGATTGCAAAATACAACATTTCAAACGAATAAGCCGTTTCGGATATAAATGGTAACAGACAAACACACAAGCGAACAAACTCTTACATCAAACGGTAAGGTATACAGGCTCCCGACGGACGTTGCGGATAACAGTGTGAAACTTGTGCGTAGCCGCTTCGAGAGACGTGGTTGACTGCCAGCTTAAGGGTGTCGATCATACATTTACGCGAACTTTGACATACACTTGATAACTATTTCCCATTTGATCGCCTCTACTTCAGTTTGACCAGGCCCTAAAATATGTTATGACAACGCAAAACCTAAAGAACAAACGTATATAATTATAATTTAATTTGTGTCAAGGATCTGACCTATAAACCAGCTGTTTTGCATAATTATCGAGTAGGGTGAATTAATGAAGGGTTAATAATTATAAAACTATGCATCAGTTTATTCATAGCATTCAAGATAGTTATTAAAAGTCAGATAGGTAGCAGCACATCCAGTCTTTAGAACTCAATTTGTCTAATCCATCCTAAGGTTGCCTGGAAGAGATCGATATGGCCGCCATTTTTATTTTTATTAACTGTTAGAACACGGAAATTTATGTTATGGCCTATTTACGTAAGAGTATTCAGAAGATATATAGATAGATAATGCTTTGTTGCCTAGATAAACATACACCGGAGAACTTAATGGTAACTAGCATTTTCTTCCAGCTAACCTTTGATGGTTTTAAGGATAAATCTCATTTCTGATATCTATATTGTACGTGTACGATACGTAAAAATGAATAATTTTACAAAATTAAAGTGAGTAGGTAGTCGTTTTGCGGTACTATAGCTTTCATCTTGTAATATGGCTGGACAGTGTAAGGCTTGTACTAAAACATAACACAGTAATGTATACGACATTATCATAATTAGACTAAAGCTATTATACATCACTGGCAGGCCACGTCGCGCGTATCCGATTGATAATGTGTGGTCCACATCGAGGTAGGTTTGTTTATTGGCTATCGGGAGTGGATGCGGCTTTTTGATATCATTGGGGCTTAAGGATGCGGCGAACGCCGCTCGCAACTTTAATTCTAGGCGCGTTCAAAAATCGGCCCGAATATCTCTTTTTGTATGATGCAGGCTCGCCCCGTGCTGGTGAGATATCAATATTAGCCGTTCGGAATATGTTATAAATTTGACAGTGTTCCGTAATACCAAAAATGATGAATGAAAACTTGTATTCAGTATAAACTTGTTTTGTTATTCTGTAACTAGATATAAGCTATATACCTAATAATAAATAAAACAATACGTAAGATATTTTGTTTTTAATACGAAATAAATAAGATGAAAACATGTCATGTATGACGTAAAATATGCAAAATGCGATTCGTTTACATTTCATTTGAGGTAATTTAAAAAAATATATATCCAGGTATCTAGGTAAATACAATTCGAATACAAATAATGGCAAAATATGGTGAAAATAAGCTTTAATTACAAATTATTTTGGTATTACGTTTGTATGGACAATTCATCCTCCGCTGGCCTCTTAAGCTGGGAGTGGCTTTTTTATCGAAATGTCAGAGAGGTCACCCATAGCAAAATACACAAAAGCTGCACACGGATGCATAACGTGATACAGTGAATGCAAAAAAAGTTTGCAGAGTGTCGTAGCAAAAACGACAAAACAATTAAAGCATTTTTCAATAATACAACGTTTTTTTTTCAAAGGAAAGTGCCAGATTTCATCGTATATACTCGTACCTTAGTTTTTTTGTGGGCCATAATAAATTTATTTAGGCCGTTCGGTGACAGTGGCGATCAAAGGCAAAATGTTGTCAACGTTCGCATAAATATCTGAACGCCACGGCCTCAGTTTCATCGAAACCCGACTTCAAAATCTATATAAAAACTAGCAAACGACAGTGCTTTTCTCTGTTTCCTTACGGTCCCTCCAAACATCCCTATAAATTTAAGGTTTGTGTGTTAATAGAATATAGTCGTTATCATGTTTGTTTGTTCTTGTTTTGAATCAGAGTTTTCAGAATAAACTCTTAAATGTATTGAACTATTTAAGATTATATAAAATTAATCTTTATTTTTATATCGAAGCTATCTGCTACTGATATTGGGAGAAGACGGAAGATCAGCGCGCTACTTACTTACACCAGGTCTGCGGCGCTTTATGCTGAGTCCTACCCCAATTTGTAGCTAATTACCTCATCAGCAGTGTAACCATCTTAGTTATATACCTTA
The DNA here is from genome assembly GCA_961405105.1 of Perizoma affinitatum. Lineage (NCBI taxonomy): Eukaryota > Metazoa > Arthropoda > Insecta > Lepidoptera > Geometridae > Perizoma > Perizoma affinitatum. The sequence goes on from OY560184.1 coordinate 4,032,284, forward strand.
TAAATAAATAGTTGCAAATAAATTATTTATCTAGGTATCTTATCTATTGCAAAATAACCTAAGCTGGTGAATCCAAACAAAACCCTACAAGGTTTGTGTGTCAATAATTTGTTCGTTTGTTAGAATATTGGGATACGAATGGATATCACTATTAATGACAAGTCTGAAACAAATGTTTCTCGTCATTAATCACCAACTGCCTCCTCCGATCCTCTTCGATCCTCCGTACCCTAGGAAGCCGCTGCGCCCGCGCCTCCGGCCGCGATTTGCCACGATCCAACATAAATTATTGTAATGCACAACATCTGTAGAATACGCAATAAATAATATAATGGAAACTTAAATCTTGCGGGAAAGTGCAAAGAATTATTTGCGGCTGAGAAAAATGTAATCTAGGTATGGTTTTTTTCCTGAAGCTAACTAGATCGCGCGATGTGTCAGAGGAGAAAAAAATATGAAGATACAGTGATGGCTGGCTTTGAAGGGCATCTACCTAGGTCAATACCTAAGTACGTGGTATAGTCATAATAATATCCTAAAATGATATCAAACGATAATTTCCACGATAATTTCAATGATAAGATGTCCCAGATTATGGTATAATATCCCGTATCCGAATTATGTTCTTACTAGCTCCTGCCCACGGCTTCGCCCGCGTTATACCCTGATAAAAAGTAGCCTATATGTTATTCTGATGTATAAGCTATATTACTGTAAAGTTTCATCAAAACCGTTCAGTAGTGTTTACGTGAAAGAGTAACAAACATCCATTCTCACAAACTTTCGCGTTTATAATAATAGTAGGATGATGATGAAAAAACAGCGTCACAAATTTTGCACGTAAGAACATGGTGCTTATGACATCTCTGGCAAAAGAGTATCTATCTATAATCACACCTTTCTGGATTTTTTTACAAATGAAAAAAAAAATTTTTGAAAATGTAAAACAACAAGATTCTTTATTTGACTCATAATGTAAGACTTCTAAATTTCATCAATTATCAATAATCAAAGATATTTTTCCGTTAAAATTTAGTGAAGCGTAATTTCAACCTAAGCCCTTATGTTTCTGTTTTACGTTTTCATACAAACATGAGTTACTACAAGATGTCAGAACTCATAGACAAATAAATTTGTGTACTTTATATAATATAATATAATATATAACTACTATATAATTAAAACTAAGTTTATCTGTCCGTAAGATTCATAACATGAGTTAAGACGGTCAGTCACGCACAATGATCATCAGAATTCGATGAAAAAAAAATCTTATGCACAGTCTGCACAGAATAAGTGATGTTTGTAGAATCTTTTGAATTGGGATTTAATGGAAGTAAAAAACATGTTTTTAATTTGATACAGTAAACATGAAATCCTCAAAAGCGCAAATAAGAAAAAAGTCCAAAGAAATCTTGTTTCGCTCACATTTTTAGTAAGATTCCATAATTCCAATATGATGGAAAAAATATATACATATTCAAACAGGCATTCGGGCCCACCCATTGATAAATTAAAAGATACGTTACGAATCGTGTAGATAACAGCTGGGCTAGATACTACCTCGGAGTCCTAACTTAAGGGTTTACTACTCAAAATACGTTTAAATAAACCTGCTACTGAACTATCGGTAAACTCACACAACTTAATTTCAAATGCCATGCACATTAAATCAACAAAAAAGAGAGAAGCATACGCTAGACTGTAACGCAAGCGCGACAAAAATGTTTGTTGCTGTTACGCGGTCACGGTCAAAAAAACAAATGGCGATTTCATAAAGTTAAACAAATCAGTAGATTTTTAAAGACATTTTTAGAGTTGATGTACTTGTTACTTGAGCTTTTTGTCGAATTTGATGTTGATGTTTATTTCCAAAAAATGTCTTAAGAACTTGTCACTATTGTTAACTTAGGCATATGCCTAAATAAATAAATCATGCTGGACATTTTCACACAGCATTATCTAGCCCCAAAGTAAGCAAAGCTTACACTTCATGGGAACTTCATGATTGATATTATTATGACTTTTTTTTGTAAATACATACTAATTTTACATAGAAATCGTTGCATCATTTCAGTGGTCACGGCCTAGTCACAGATTTATAATACTACCTATAGTAGTACTAGTCACGAGTCCTCCCTGCTCAAGAACATTGGGCAATATTGATGTAAAGCGGTCACCGTCACATCTGTGTGAAAGTGAGATGTAGACAAATACCATTTTCTGTTGTCGTTAACGCCTGAGATTGAATTGTTTTTCCTTAAGAAATTTGCGTTAGCGTGAAAGCTTAGTTTTTAGCATAGGTTTTTTGTCTAGACATACAGAGCATTCCAGTTTGTCTTATAAAGGGATAGGCCTCAGCTAAAGTTTGTTCGTATTTTAATTTTTCATTATTTAACCTACAAAATTTAAAAACGTAATTTTTCGGAAACTATTTAATTACTTTACTTTCGTTACTTTACGGTACCATTGGAATCGGGGAGTCCACCCCTTCCACTTATACTTTTTTTATCTAAATTCGTGCAACGGCTTTCTAAATCCCAACCATTTTAACATTTTAATATTAACCAACGTGTAACACTAATTTTTTGAAGATTAGGCAGAACTTCGTCCTGTATTCCCCTTTTCCTTAGCGACAACAGGTTTGGCGACTCCCGTCGCGCGGGTTCGAATCTCGCGTGCGTACCTCTCAATAAATAAAATTAAATAAAAATAATTAGTTTTAAAGCCGCGTGTTGGCACAACACGCCATTTTGCTGGTGTTAAGTTGCACGTACAATTTTATATCGTATTGTCATACGATGTTACAGTGCGTAATAATTGGCTGATCCACTGTCATATTTTTTACAAGTCTGGGCTCTAAAACAGACTTCGTAATTTTTAATCCAGTATAATGTGTAGTACAAATTCAGTGCTTTGTTGGATATTCCGTGAATTTTTTTTATATTTCCCATAAAGTCTATAAACCAAATAACGTCTGAATTCTGTCCTCAGACTTGACATACTTTGACTGTTCTGTCACAGTAAAAGTATCCGTAATAGCTGATCCAAAATAGGGGTCCCTGTACAAAATAATAATCCGTTTTTGTCACTTTTAACACAATGCTTGTTCTTTCTTATTTTATGTCACTGGTATTTTTGACACTTTGCCATGTGTCTCCAAAATCAGTATCTTAAATGACGATTGAAAGAAGTTTGAGTGCCCAACCCAGCCGTTCTTATTAAGCCGTGCCACAGTACCGGGAAAAGTAATTAATTCGAGACAGGAATCCGTAATTTATTTCGATTGAGAACCTGATAGCTCTGCGAGGATACGGAGCTCGTCCATTATCAACTGTCATCAGCGAATGTCATTATTAATTACCCTGTAATACCTAATTAGGAGATACCTACACACCCACAAAAAAACACACAAAACCGCAACCAATGCAATCGTTTTGTGTGATATTTTGGGCGATGTAGTGGCAGATCATGGCCAGTAACTTGTTCTGAAGTCATAGGTTTACATCCAGTTACGTAATGTTTTTTTTTTCAAATTGATGTACAATATGCTCACGAACGGTAAACAAAAACACAAAAGGAACCTACCCTGCACAGGTCTTCAGGGTTTTCGGTTTATGCTGTGCGCGATTTTCATGCATCAATATTTTCAAGAGCAAAGTTCTAAAATTACTGCATCAAAAGACAAAATGACAATCTATTTTTATTTTCTTAATAAAAAATGTACTATATATTTTAATTAATTTAATTGTGTAGGTGCATTCATAGTAATATTAATAACAAACAATGACTATAGTTTTGTATGCTTAATTTCTTACTTGATTTTAAGACAATATTGATGCTGGTTGTACCCATATTCGAAATAAATGATTTGATTTACTATGCAAAGATTTTATACATTTAAAAGTATACGTTTTGAAGGTAGTTATTAATAAGTATCTCGCAAATATTCCCTAAGTTATTCTACTAAGCTGAGCTTTAACTTGAGTGATAGACAAAGTCTCACAGCCATAAATATGACTAAAACTCATTACCGTAATAACTTAATTTATGCCATAATTCACTGTAACACATTCACGAATGCCCATAAAAATGTGAAGTGGCTTAGTGACGAAACAGGCATTTCCAAAAGAACCTAGATAGTTAATTACATCCGTTCTTTACAATAATAATAATATCTAACCGTGTAAACCGTACTGACTAATTACTTTTATTCAAGGCGATTCCATATTAGCAACTTACAACATACATTAATCCGTCACATACCACAGTGTATGTCAAGGAACACGCTACGTCTTCGGTCGTTTTACGTGACAAACACAAATATGGACTTGTGACTCTGTCACGGTCACGAAGTAATGTACATTGAAATGACACAAATGTGTACCCACCCTTAGACAGAACAGTACCTATTAAGTACTTTAGGAACAGTAGTAACTATAATACTTTAAACATAAGTAATAAGTGTGGAATGAGACATTAATTTCATTTTAAGATCTAAATAATGTACAAAATACAAATCACACTATTATTACAAAAAAAAATTGTAAAATAAATTTAAAAAGTTTAACTGGAACTTTTGAATGATTGCTATTTTAGTAAGAGCTCTGCAACATTCTGAAACACGCTGGCAGTGGCGCGCTCGTGAAATAGTTGGACAAATTACGACATTTTTGATCGGATAACTTTAAATGTTTTACATGGATTATGGTACATAAGCAGTCGCTTATTTACAACCTTACTTATTCATTTAATATTTATTATTTTGAGTATTCACTTATAAGAATTTGATTCAAGCATTAATATAAAGTAATTCTAAAACATCTCGTGTCTTTTTTACTTAAGTTGCCTTTATTTTGCTTGATAGTTAGTTGGTCATCGGATTTATATATGTTTATTAATAGGACTAATGTGGTGTACCTGATGAAGTTCCAATAACGATATGATATTATGGTGACAGCGAGCTTATCTGATGGAGACAAAATGTGAATAACGGAACTCCTCGATGTATAAGTTTACGAGAAGATTGACCTTCTGGTTTATTTCGGTTAACTTGTGGTTCTAATCATTCTAGGATAATTTAACCTGTTACGATACAATTCTTGGCTACAATTTTAATGCTGGGTAATAAATAAGTTATCATCAAACTCAAATATAGTCCTGACCCCAGACTAGGATTCTCTGTGTAGTGTATAAAATACAAGTACCTTACTATGGTGCCATAACATCCAGACTAGATAGAACAAATGAAAATGAAATGAAATGAAAATTACTTTATTGAGGAACATAATGAAAGCACGTCCTACAAATGGCGGTCTTATCGCTGACAGCGATCTCTTCCAGACAACCTTACAGTATTGCTACAAAATAAAAAAATAATAATAATATAGAATTTAAAAAAAAAGAAAAACTAAATCTAACTAAACCTAAACTATACCTAACTTTTCCACCGACACGGCGAAGTTGAGCGGTGTGGACAATCACCGTCCCCCGAACTAGTTATGGAACTGTATCTCAGAGAACGCTTCCATCCTCACCGCACAGTCTTCACCATCATCGGGTGGAATCAGAATAATCGAACCGCACCTCTTTAGTCTTAGCCGGCTACTAGGCTTGGTAGGCATCCTTTGTATTTACCAGCCTCCTCTGTTTGTCTCGCATCCAGGTATGCCCTACGACTTTGACCATATCATCGACCCATCCTGCTTTCTTCGGATACCATTCGTTCAAGGATTTACTCTATGCAGCCATCGCTACGTCTGGCCAGGATAATTACAATAAATTATTCTAGGATTATCTTAATATTCTAGTTTTGAGAATATATTCTAGTGTTTGGTCTAGGGAAGCGTTCTTAAAATAGTTGGACAAATTACGTTACTTTTGATCGGATAAGTCTGAATGTTTTACAAGGATTCGATCATTCCAAGCAAGGTGCCGCTTTAAAAATAAAAGGGTTGAAGTAATGGTGGGCGGACAAGCGCTTTGTTTTATGTGTGTTTTCGAAAGACCTTGGTAAGGTAACCATATAAGGTGTTTTGTCATACAGTTTAATATCAAGATCATTAAATATTATTTTTATATTCATCAACAAATTTAATAGCAGTTAGTTTTCTACATCAATTATTAGATTTTTTCGATATTTATTCACGCCTATAGTATAAATTCAAGTTTGCACGACATTAAAATTCTCAATGTTATGTAACCTACAGGTGTTCTGCGATTAAGGTCACGAAAAACTCGACGCTCTCCACATTTACGCACATTACTTTAAACGTAAAAGGAAACATAAAACAGGCAGAGGCAGCAAATGGCTCATATTATGAGTTAATAGTGAGTGGTGGAAAAAATTACCTAAATCACTTTTTGTTGCGAGCGTACATCGCGTGCCCAGCCGACATAAGGCCCGCTCCTCACGCGACTCCAATGTTTTACAACTACAAAAAAAAACTACAACGCCCGATTGATATTTTGTTACTACTGTATGACGTATTATAAATTTGGACGGATTAACGGTGTTTTTGATGCTTTGGATGTGATTTTTATTGTGGAGTAAATTTTTTAGTGTCATATTGACGTAAAACATTGATAAAAAGTAGGTGGGGGCAAAGAATAACCAAATTGTTAGTACGAGCGGGTGCGGTTTAATGTGACTCGTCCAATCCCATATATATATATATATATATATATATATATATTATATATATATAATAAATAAATATTATATAAATATATATATATATATATATTTTTACCGTTTTATCTCATTATCCCCGGCTCCTCCGGGGGATAATGAGATAAAACGGATATTTTTGGATTTCCATTTCGAACAATAATATAAAAAATTTGTTTACGTAGTAAAAATAATAAATGTCACGAAATATATAGAAACCATCTTAGAACTCGATTTTAAAATAACAGTTTGAAGTTGCTTTGCCATGCTCACAACAAAGCATTATTCCTATGAGTTTCCTATGGCTTATGCCTCTGGTTTGGTTCGCGTGATGATGAGTAGCATAATTGTGTTAGGTCACGAACTATTCTAGTACAATTTTTATTCAAATTTGATAAGTAACATCAAAACATCCATACTTTCGCATTTATATTATTAGTAGTAAGAATTAAAGAGTAGAAAACGATAAGATGAGACAAAATAGGAAGTGGGAAGTTATATATCATGTTTAATATAACAACCTGTAGAAGTCCACAGCTGGACATAAGCCTTCGTAAGGAGTGCCATGATGGACGATCTTGGGCCCATCCATCCATCCGCCATATTCCCGCAACCTTTGTAATGTCATTGGTCCTTCGGGTGCCCCCACCTACATACACCTAACAAGCATTTAATTAGATATGATTTCATACGTTACTGTGTCACTTTCAGTAGCCCCAGGGGCACAATTAAAGATCACCGTATAAAACACTCTGACAAAACCCACAGACGTTTCAATTTCAAATCTATCTGCGCTATCTAGAAATAGAATCGAGAACCATCGATATAACGTCATTGTGAGGAGAACACTCCCCGCCAACGTACAAGCGTGGGCCACAGGACTTAGGAGTGAAGAATTGGGCACAGAAGTGGCAAAAATAGTGGCTCAAGTGCTAAAATTATGCGGATTTCCGCAGAATTGAGAGCCTATCTACACGGAGCGATGAAGCACCGTAACGCAAAAAGTAGCCTAATTTCGGATGAAAAAATACATACAGAAGTGGCAAAAATAGAGGCTCATGTGTTCGAATTGTGCGGATTCCCGCAGGAATGAGAGCCAATCCACACGGAGCGTTGCAGCGCCTTAACGAAAAACAATAGCCTAATTACGGGTTCTAATGACAGTCGTCAAATGACAACGCCTCGGTTTTCCTGGAAGAAATGACAAAAGTTTTGACACAGAGAAAGGAGACGTCATTTGTATTATTTACAGTGTGAGTTTTTTTTCCATGGCGAAGTTCGAAACTGTAAGAGTCATCGAAAATTGATGTTAAGAGTTACATGCTCGATTTTGAAATAAATAAGTTCTGCATTAAAAAGGTCGATATTTATTTCAGACCTTTAAGAAACAGTAGGTAGGTCGAGACAGTACGCGAAAACTAGCACGCATAATAAGAGGGCTAACAAACCCTCTTATTATGCGTGCTAATTTTCTAGCTACCACTTTTTAAGATTTGATTTGAAAGCTGCCCAACTCTTTCAATTTTCATATTTTTAAGTCGATCTGAATGTCACTTCCATCAGTTTCCTAGTACATGGTCGTACTCCGCCATTCTTCGACATTTATCGCCTCTCCACCGCCATCGCTCGCTGTAATGGGCCTTAATGAGCGTTTAAGACGCTGCCCGAGAACCTGCGATTGTTTTATAGTTGTAATTAAACCAGGATCTATAAGATCTCGTACATCCCAGTGTAAACATGTGAATTGATTACCTAATATAGATAGAACGGTTCGAATAGATCGATGTCTGTTTTTTTAGAAAATAATAATAACTAGACTAGATCTAGACAAGACAAACTCCTAATATCATTGTCGATTGATTTTATTTTGAGTCTATCCTAGCCATACATCTTTTAAGGTTTTAGTACGTGTTTTATCATTACATAAAATTCACAAGCAAACTTAACCAACGGTCATCAGGAGGTCAAAAAATTATGTGCTTACATCTTGTCATCTAACAAATCTTTGAGTACTTCGAATTCCTTTCCATCATATACTGACTATCATGGAAATGACAAATTTGTAACAGTGTTTAAATTTAATCGGTACTTACAAACACTGTTCAAATTTAAAGCCCGTAGGTACAAAAATAAAAACAAAATAATTTCAAATCAGCGCAATTTTTCATGAAACCGGAAACGTCGAAACCTCTTAGCTAATTTAAAACGGGCAACTAATTCTAAACACAAGTTTAGCCAGTTTTCCCGTAAATCTTTTGTTCACTCACTTGTTTGGTGACAGGCAAAGTTAGAATTTGTTTTAAAATTTATTCCTGCTTCCGCCATTTTGTTTCTCTTACATCCGTTGTTTGAATTCTAAATAGGATGAAAAGTTTGAGCGTGTCTTTTTTCTTGTCCGGCGAAAAAGTTTTTGCTAATGGTTTCAAAACATTTGGAGAACGTTATTATACATGATTTTTTGGCTGGTGTGGTCAACTAGTGGTCAAACTTATCCAACTGTTAAAAGTACTCTCATTTTTACTACAAATTGTTTGAGCAAAACCACATGTTTATGTTAGAAATATATGAAAGCTGTTTCTTATGAATTAAGTTACGTATATTTAAACAGCTTTTTTATCTTGCCGATAGCTTTTTCACAAAAACTTTTTACGTTGTGTTTGATCCAACGTAAAAAGTTTGGAATAGATCATTCCATTTGTGGTTTACGTTTTGATCTGTGACTGGACTTTCACAATAAAACTCTAAAGGCCCGCTCAAACTGACGCGGTGGCGATGGTGATGGCGGTTTAAATTAATACATTCACGCGGATTTTGACAACTACTTGACAGCCATTTTCCTTTGATCGCCACCGCCACCGCGCCAGTTTAACCGGCCCCTTTTTGTTTGGCCGCGTAGTTTGGATTTTTAAATATATGTTTATTATATAATTGAATGTATTGAGCTCTAAACAATTCATTCATAATTGATGTTTATTGCTAAAATAAATAGAACTTTTTTGATGAAACTTGGAATTTATATAGTATATGATCCACTATTTTTTTTATTGGGGAAAACCGTGAGCTAGGCCATAAAAACATAGATTTTATTTCTGACTATAATTCAACTTTGGACTCGCAAGTTATTTCAAATATTGTTTCTGATGCGAGAGTGCTAATGGATGTACCTGTCGATCACTCTCGACCGTCGGTCGGACTGTACTTGGATTTCCGATATTATAGCTTGCATCGTAAATTCAAAGTTTTCCTAAATATCTCGGTAAAAGTTATTGAAATTGTATATATGATTTGAAAAGCTAAAAGCTTTGTTTGGGGAACAGGTTCTAGACAAATACACATTTACTTTTCCAAGTGATCCTTGTGATTCGAAGTTTCAGAGTGATCCTTGTGATTTTTATGAATAAATGAGTTTTTGACTTTTGACTTTCCTTTCACGCTGACGCAAATTTGTCAAGGTACAACTTGCCAGCTAATGTAATTTCCATACAATTCAATATTTCTGCAGGAGTTAACGCCAACAGAAAGTGGTATTTGTCTAGACCCCTTCACCATTGAATTCAATAAAAACAAATCAATAATTGTTTTTGATTTTTTGCCCGCAACGCAAGGGGTTTTTATTATTTTATTTTCTGAAACTTATAGAAGTTTCTCATCTCAAAGCTCTTTAAGTGCACTGAATGGAATTTCCTGATAATAGACTAGCCTTTGCTTACGGCTCCACCCGCATTTTGCTCGCGTAAAAAGTAGCCTATGCGTACTCTAAATCACGAACAGACGACCACGAATTGCGCGACGGCCGAGTAACTGCGACGCAAGAGGTGTTGGTTCGATTCCAAGCGCGGGACAAATGTTTGTATGTTCTGCATTTAATGGTTTCGAGTTCGGATGTTGTGGTACCAGGGTTCTAGTAGTTCATGATACCCACGACACAGGAAATCATAGGGTGGGGTCAGGTATGTGTCTGTTGGGTGTTTATTTATTTATTTAACAAGGTTTATTTTAAAAATTATACTTGTTCCAAATTTTATCCTCATCGGTGTAGTCGTTACGAAGATCCTTAGTAACAAACATATCGTTTATCCTACTAATATTATAAATGCGAAGATTTGGATGTTTGTAAATAATCCTACTTCACAAAAACATGCTTTGGTAACACAACTTAGGTTCGGATTGATATTTGACCTTTTCAATATTCTTGTTAGACTTTTATAAAATTGTCTGAAAAACCAAAAAAATATCAAACAAAGCATTGAAATTTTCGATAACAGTTTATTTTAAGGCTACCTTCAAATTTGGGCTGCAACCCTTGTAAAGTTTTGTTCCTAAAAACTTCATTTTACGATATTTCTCAATTTGTGCACCCCATATTATAAGGAATATCTTCTAAATTTTTACATAAAAGGAATATAATACCCTCCAAATTCCAAAAATACTAGGGCATTTTGAAAAGACAAATATTAATAAAAAGAGACAAACCAGTTTTTAGTTAATCAACTTAAAAAACAATCTGTAACCCAAAATTTTATAATAAAAGCTTGATTTGAAGACGCTTTCACCACATTCTGACGACCACGCCCATATTGAGGTAATCTTTGATTTATCACCGTGTAACTCTAGCGTCTGTAGGCACAGAGACACCATGTTAATTTAAAATCAAATATGTTACTTTTTTACTTTATATATATCTAGTAGTTCACCACGAACTGAGATCTCGCAACCCCACAGTTCAAAAAACTTTCTGCCTATTTAAACTCATATCCAAAATAAAAAATCATATCACTATAACCTACCTAACAAGTTTCATCAAGATTGAATAAGAGCGATTCTGCAGTTATCATCGAACAAGCAAACAAACATACGAATGCCGAATTGTAAATATGTATAATATGTATGTTTAAAAAAAACGTTTATAAGTATTATATCAGTTATGTAGTTCCCATAACACAAGCTCTGCTTACTTTGGGGCTAGATGATGCTGTGTGAAAAATGTCCTGCATTATTTATTTATTTATTTTATTGTCCACGCTGTGTAGACGCACAGATCTTTCCTCGCTCAATCAAATACAAATATAGGAAAATGTAATATCCCGTCAACAATACTGGACAAATAAACACTGAGTGTTCATAATACCGCAGTCTGAGACTGCCTGCGCCTATTGTGTGCGCGATGCCTTTTTTAAAGCACAACAAAGCCACAAGGCATGCATCGCATATCCTGATAGACAGGGTGCGTTTCGATGGACACAGGGTGATCCAAACATGTCTAACGGTAACCGATTTCCATCAAGTGGGCCGTATCGCTATTAATTTTATTAATAATGCTGGATATTTTCACACAGCATCATCAAGCCCCAAAGTTGCTTGTGTTATGGAAACTATATGATTGATATACTACTTATGTATATATGTATGTAAATACATACAGATCATACAAGTATTTGTCCTGCGGCGGGAATCGAACCCGCAACCATCGCCCACTGCGCCACAGTGGTCGGTGTTTGCCTTGTCATATCATAAAATAATTGAGTGTTGAGTTTTTACAGACACGCGTTTCAGCTTTTCGCGTTCTGCGTGCTTTGTAACACATTACGTCCCTAGGTATACCTAGGGACGTATTATACCTAGGTATAAGTATGCCATATATATTGGTACCATTGGTACCTAGGGGAAGGTGTCAGCATTGGTAGGTAATCACTTACCGTCACCTCACCTTCCTATTAGTATATGTAACACTGAAGGCATTGCTGATGCGTTACCTGTCAACTGTGTTACCTAGATAAGTTTATATCTCATGTGCCTACAATTTCACTGAACCCTAGGACACAGCAATGCGAGCATTACTTTTTTAATACTTGGCGCCAGAAACAGATACGGATACGTCGGTTATTTTATGTGACACAAAGGAATACAAATAACTCGATCCTGCACTAGGAAATATCCCTGATATAATATAACAGTCAGAAAATGAACCTTTTACGTATCCATTAATAAAATAGCAAAAAAAAATAACTTAAACCTAAAAATGTATCTGCTTGTGTAGATATGCTTCCAAAAACTGACACGGTCTCAGGTGTTACCAAACTTATCAGTGAGATGGAAATAATACTGAAGCCCATTTTTCACACAGCCTGTATACAGCAATAAGGCGGAGTGCAGACGGCTTTGTGTCGTGTTCGTATCATTCGTATCAGCATCTAGTCGCGACATTACATCGTTTGTCTGTAATTACAAGAGGGTTGTAATGGGTCCATCGCGGCTTTGACGTAAAATATGCTGCAGATTAATGCAAGATAACGTGAGATGTGTTTTTGCGTTGGAAAACTTTCGTGATTACGAGTGAAAGTCCGAGATTCTGTGATAGCGTCCTACAATAGACTCGATGACCATTACTACGGGTAGCTACTATTATATAAATAGATATAAAAATCTCTATTGCACAACTATAAAGAACATAGACTCACTTATTGCTAGATAACATTCTCTTCCAGCTAGCCATTGTGTAATATGGAAAACAGTCTTAAGGTAGTGCATGAATAACAAGAAAAGTTATAAATTATTATGCTAGAGCTATAATATTAAATAAACACAAAAACAATTTCCTAGATAAACACAATTACATATACCTAAATAATTTATCTCTAGGTATATCTACCTGTCGGTAGAGTTTGGACATGAGATCTTTGTGGTACTGAATTAGAAAACTATCTAACTAAACTTTTCTAGAACTCTCCATGTATTCTAGATGATTCAATCAGAAGAATATTTTTTTGCATTCTTATGCTTCCGATATCCCACTAAACTGTTATACAACTCAAATCGAACAAAATCTGTATTTCGTTCTAGACTCACTGGTCACAACATTATCTTAAACATGGTCGAGCCACTTACCCAACGTAGGAAGACCAAGGAGGAACCGGTGACCCGGTGTGGTATGACGAATGAACAAAAGCTGCATAGCTCAGGTACAAAGAGAATAATAAAGCAAACCAAGCTCATTCTGGACAATCACAGCAAAAGCACACACCATTACCAGTTACGTAACTGCATTCCCCGGTTACGTAACTACATCAGAAACAATGGTTTACCTTCATTTCTCAACAATAGGTAAACTAAACACGCATATGAGTAACGAGCATCACTCGGCCTGGATAAGTGAAAACAAAGCCCGGTTATCGACACAGCGTAAATAATGTACAGAACACCATTTGCGACACTAGCAAATTATGGGTCCGCGACACTTGCTTTTAAAGTGATGCTTATAAGGGATATAGAATATTTAGTAGTCTATGAAATGTTATTTGTAACTTTTAAGTTTAGGTTATATGTAAATGTGTTTATCGAGGGAATAGTGTTTGTGTTTTAGTAATAGTATAGCTATAACTTTTCTATATAATTATAATTTATAACTTTTCTTATTATTCCTGCACTACCTCAAGGCTGATTTCTATATTACACAAAGGTTATCTGGAAGATAATGCTATCTAGCATTAAGTTCGCCTATGTACAGTACTTTTTAGTTGTGCAATAAATAATTTTCTATCTATCTATCTATTCTTCCAAAGTATGCCGGCACACTCGTGAATATGTGCCACAAGACACAAGTATGCCGATCGGCCGTTATTACAAGGCACACCGATGAAATAACGATATTAAGTCTAACATATGCATGCATAGGAGACAGCTGTCAAATAAGCAAAAACACAAGTACTTATACATTTTTTTCAGGAAAAAATAAAAACCGACCTCAAATAACGGGAAGTTGATAAAAAGTACAATATATCCTCAATTTTTTCAGTAATAGAAGAGAAAATATTGTAAAATCCAGTTATGGCAACAACAAAATTCTTGGTAATAAATTCGCGAGCCTGCGCTTGAAGAACCTACTTATGTTTTTATGAAAAAGCGGCCATGAGGAGCCGCCTTGACAATTTGCAAGTACTATTTATATACTGTGATTAGGGTTGGTAATTGGAAGTAAGCCGGCCTGGATACCAATACCATAAAGAACAAACTTAAATTATTATCCATAGTTTTTGGGCCTATACGATCTTCCTTGATCAAGGGAGGCTTGAATATTCAATGTTGTAAAGCGAAATAAATAAAATTTCAAATCCTTATATCCATATACCACCTTCGTCTTTGCATAAGCATAGAAATACCGTACGTATAATTGCAGAGACAAGATTCAACACACATTTTACGCTTGTGTTTTTGTAAGGTATACGGGTTTTTTGTGTTGATCCAACATGCAGACGTACTGTCAAAGTTTTTACTGTGCCCGGGTATCGACGCCATTGTTATCCGGATGAAATCCGCAAACAACCGGATACAATAGCTCGGGCGAGCACTTTTCACGCGTTCGAATTGCGGGTTTGAACAAAGCTTACCAGATATTTTAATTGGGAATTATTTCAGGACTCATATTCGGTAGACCAGAAAGGTTGTTATGAAAACTCTATGAATGTCGAATCTTGTTTGTTAAGTAACTTAACAACAAGAATAAACAAAACTTTTCGATCGATGTTGTGAGTGATATGTCCGAGAGCTATAAATTAAATATAATCACACAAATCAATGTTTTTAAAACGGTAGAAGCGATTTGGAAAAAAAAAATTACTATTATTTACTCGGGCGAGCAAAGCCGTGGGCAAAAAATATAAATTCACTAAATGACTGACTGAAAATTAACGTACAGCCTAATTCCAATAATTTCCATGAAACCTAAAACTTAAAGGCTATGTATAATATGCAATGATATAATGAATATGATATAATATAATGTATTAAAATTGATGTGTACGGTTGCACTGAGAGGATTTCCATAAATGTAAAAGATGTTACAGCGGAAAAATAAAGTATTTTACTTATGTAAAAATTTTGCGAATAGAGTTGCAGGCGATCCAACGAAAGAAATACATAAATTTTTGTAATATTTTAAAACCCTGACATATTTTTCATCGTTGTTTACAGCGCCCCCTAGTGGCTTGTGGCGGAAACTTACTTAAGAATAATCCGCTATGGCATACAAATCGATTGGAATAAACGGCATTTCAATCGGATAAGCCGTTTTGGAGATAAATGCTACTAACAAGCAAAACATACAATCTCTTACTGATTAAAAAAAAATCTTAGCTCCAAAAAAATATTTTTATTAAAAGCCACATAAAAGCGTAGCTGAACAAACTGCGGTACTTATTCTCCATAACGAAATAAATTGATTGCAGCTTCCTTCGGTGGAGGAAATCACATTAGGACCTTTGTTGATGATATTTACCTATTCGAACGAGAGCCTTCTGATTTTTTATTAGGTTTATTAAGTAAAAGCAACTAGCGTCTGCCTATGGCTTCGCTCGCGTGGCATTTCAATTTTCTACCCTCGGTTTCTACAAGTCAAAATAGTAACTACAGATATGAAAAAATATCGTGTTTAACTAACACGATATTTTTTCAAAGACATATTAAGTTTATTATTTTCGTCTTCGTGGTCTGATCGATTTCGGTAACAAAAATCATAATAATTCATTCTTTCACATAATACAGGTTGTCCCAGGACATTCCTACTATTAACTTACTGAAAAGGGGTGATTCTATGGCTGAGGTGGGTATGGGTCAAATGAAGCTTAATGGTTGCACGTCTAGACATGGAAAATAGAGCGTCTGGTACTTCAAAAGCATTATCACGAATAAGTTTGGTAACTAGTCAAATAAAATTGAGGCCCAAATAAAATTTTGCAACAGAATTATGGCCATAGGAGTATTCCACCACTAGTAATGAGCAATTTCAAGTTTGAGTAAAAAAAAAATTTGATTGATATTTTTAACCTATATAATGTATCTACTTTATCATCCTGCAAGTTTCATCGACGGACGATTTATTCAGATGTCCTCCAGTATCTTCGTCAATTGACCTATTGTGATTTTGTATGATTAGAGAACATATTCTCGAATTTTCAAAGTCACTTAGACTCCTCAAACATTGCTTACAAGAATAAACAAAACGAGGAAATACATGTAAAAATCTGAGTAAACTTGCAAAATTTGAAACATTTTAATTCTCAATATATCATTAATGTCGCTCTCAGATATCGCCCTCTTCTTGTATTTGCTCTCCAATACTATGAAAGAGGACTTAATTTATTTTGTCAGACTTCAAAATATTATTTGCTTGAAATAACATACAATATACATGGTGCTGCGGAATGATCGTAGGCTTTCATGGTTGCAAACATCAACAGTTTCGTTAGTTAGTTAGTTAATCAAGAAGATGGTTTTATGATTTGTTACCGTTTGCCACAGCTCTAGAACCAAAACTTCGAAGGCATGTGCCAACAGTTAGTGTTCCAATAAGCGGCGATGGGCTTGCAACCTGTCACGTGGAATGCTTATTACTTGCAAAACGCGGGCATGTATCAAATGTAATGTTTGGACGTGCCTCTGACTACCCCCTACTTGGTATCCTCAAAGATCTACTCACAGAGTATGTATCTGAGGATGTCTACCATGGGAAAGACAGTCGTGAGCGTGTTTGTTTGTTTGTTGCCACAGCCAAGGGGCTCCAACGATTTTAATGAGTTTTTTTTGTTAAAGTGGCAAATAATACGGACTATCTGTTGGTCAGCAGTTACCTTAACTTATAGACGCTTGCAACACCAGAGGTCTCGCGCGTACCGACCCTGTGACATAACGGATGAAAAGTCTTATCTGTCTGTAATTTCATGCCATTACTGCATGAAATAGGTATGATGGAAGTACTATCACCATACCCCGGACGAGCTATTTCACTAGGCGCTCAAAATTTCTATGAGAAGGGGTCTTGGGATATGTAATCGGGTGGGACGGGAAAACTTGGAACCCGTTGTCCCCATCTGTTCCGTTGGTGCAAGGTGTTGGTGTGTTGGGTTGCAAGGGGAACAGTGTTCCCGGATGGGTGACGGGAATATTTTATCCTGCTGCGATAATAATAACCGCACATTAAAAAAAGCTGATTCCACTCTTTCCCAGCCCAGCAAAGAGCAGTAATTGAAATCGTCTGGCCAGGAAACGTTACTTACAATAGATTTTTCAAATGGAAATATAAAAGTGGCCATGTCTGAAGCTGCTAATTCACAGGCTAAATTGGTTTTTAAACTACGTGGTCGTTTTAAGATGTGATTTTGTACCAGGTGAGGTTTTAGATTAGATCGCAGTTGCTGTTTTGAATCTTGTTTGAATGTTGTGAAAGAAGTATGTCATCCAAAATATCCTAATACTAGTAAACGCGAAAGTTTGTGAGGATGGATGTTTGTTACTTTTTCACACATAAACTACTGAACAAATTTTAATAAACTTTACAGTAATAAAGCTTGTACATCAAAATAACACATAGGCTACTTTTTATCTCGGTACCACACGGGCAGGAGCTAGTATATAATCAGTTATTGTTTGTTTGTTTGTCTGTTACTATCACTGAAACTACTTATATGATTGCAATGTGGATTTTTTGCAATCAGTTTTTAAGTCTTAGTATACATATATCGCCACAAGATACGAGGGGTGCAGCAATCTTTGATGGAAATACACGTTGGAGGTTTAAAGATTTGAAAATAATCACTGGTTGTCAAATAAAATAGCAATATCAAACGTCGTAAGGCTATTTTTTTTTTAAACGTGTACCTATCCATATTTATACAAGCTATAACCTGTTTTCAAGCAAGTAATGTCTAGAGGTAGCTTCCATTACATTATTCTTGATTAAACTGTGTGGTTGAATTTAACTGTATTTATATATCTAGTTATCTATTTCATAAAGTAAGTTATATTTTGCCGTAAAACTTAACGCTTTGAATGCAAATGATGAAACGTCTCTTTTATGACCACAATTCGAATTTCCTCATAAACGGGAGATAAAATCCTGCTGATATTAAAGCATAATTTAACAGGTAGGTGTTCCGCATAAAAATGCTAAAAATCCCTATGTCCGCTTGTCAGTCCGTGGGCAGATCGTGATATTAACGAAATTCCTTAGGCGGTCACCGTAGGGCGGGGGAAACCGCCCTTCGTAGCTTTACATAAAGATCACCTTGGGTTTTTTTTAAGTTAAATTTTTTTCGATAACGTGAGTTAACACTGTCTCGGTCTTTGATTTGAGAACCGTTTACTAACTCTACTGAAAGTCTTGTCAAGAATCGTCATCGAAGTGTCTACAAATTCAGGGCTGAGACAGTAAACAGTTTTTGAACCACAGAACGTGAGTGTGGGACGCAATGTCCCTTTTGACTTTTTCAGATTTTCCATATCCATTCTTAGCGACACTGTAAATTAACGATTCAGATTTTCTCTATTCTAAGCAATCTTGTAACTATCCTTGCTCTGTGGATGAAGTAGACGTAAAGCTATGGCGTCAATGAATTATTAGTTTGAGAATATAATTTATCTGTTTATACGGTATTATGAGATATACACGAGGCATAAGGAAAACCTTGTTATGAAAATCAAATCTACATCAAAAAGTAGGCACATAACCGTCGTTGAAATTCTCCTTTGGAATATAAAGCTTGTCAAAACAGACAGTAAAAACTATAATTCCTCAATGAATTTTCACTAAAAACCTTTATTTATTATGATTTGTTATTTTTATTACTTTGCTAATAATAATCTCGTTCAAGTTCATAAGAAGTAAAATTTAAGTAGTACTTTTACATCAACGTTATAAGTGGGAGTTAAAAAGATACCTCGACTTTATTTCCGAAGGTCGTGTGTTCAAATTCCGTGGTGTACTAATTATAAATAAATAAATAATGCTGCACATTTTTCACACAGCATCATCTAGCCCCAAAGTAAACTTGTGTTATGGGAACTACATGACTGATATATACGTTTTTTAAATACATACATATTATACATAGAAAACACCCAGAACCCAAGACAAATATTTGCACATGCAAACATTCCGCTGCGGGAATCGAACCCGCAACCTTCTGCGTCTCAGGCAGGCCTTCGCCCACTGCGCCACAGAGGTCGTCGAAAATTATTGTTTTTCCTGTGAAAATAAGTTTTAAGAACGCAATGCTATATAAGTTCTCTCTAACAGTGAAAAAGACATCGTGAGGAAACCGGTTGTCATAGAACCAATAATGTTAAGGCATGTGATTGTGTGCATGAAAGGAGTCTCTACGGGCTCTCTAAGTGAGTCCTTTCACCACAAAGGTTTTTTCACCATCGGCCACAAGCCTCTTTTCAAGGACGCCATACCTCAAGCTAGCAAGGTCGCTAACCTTACACAGGATGATCTACAAACAACCAGTGCCACGATGGTTGAATGAACTTAGTGAAATTAAGTTTAAAACAATAGTAATTTCAAAAATTACACTTACCTCATTTCTTTGAGCAAGATTCTCATTCGAAACCGAACTTCGGTTCGTTTTATAACATGTAGGTTATATTAGGTTGGTTTTACAAACTCCGACTAGGAATCTAATGAACGTGACCTAAATAACTTCTGCTTGGATTCCTTAGCTAATAATTAAGCCTCTGGACGCGAAATAACAAAACCAATGTACTTTTTATCCAAAGTAATTCGTATTTATTCACATTAGTTCGCCGGAATCGTTTTTCGATCATCGATTCATCGAAATCGTCACACATTCAGGTCCCCTCCTGCACCGCATGGAATGATTCCGGGAAGTCGTTGGAGGGAAGTGGCTCAAGACTGTTCGTCATAACACTCTAGGCTGTTAAGGATAACGATTATTCTTTTCATCTTTTTGGCAGAGTGGAAAGGAACCTACCCTCCAAATAACAGATTTCTAGGACTTTAAGGACGGGTTAGGCTGTACGCAATCACACAACGAGTTAATATTTTTAAAAAACAATAGATGTTGATAACAACCTGAAGTCTGAAAAAAAAAACCATAGAGCAGTGTTGTTTTTTTTTTGTCAAAATTGTAGTTGATATTTTTTACCCATCCTTTTTAGGGCTGGCCTTTTAGAAAACATACATGCATCCTGGTTGCACATCTCCTAGATCTTAAATATAATCTAGATGGGTAGAACGTTATACATAAATAATTAAGAATGTAGGATGGGTAGTAGGTAAATTACCTGAGATATCTTATTTTTGACGCAATATTTGAATGTAACTTTTTTTTTCTAAATTACACTAGATTGAACTGATTAGAATAAAAAAGCTCAAGTATTTAAGTGTGGTGCGGCTCAAGTTTATACCGATTTAATAAAAATAAGGTAGTTTTAAGGTGAGACTGGTCGAAAAAGATGAGATCTTTCATTACTTGTGTGTCGTAATAAAACCATATCAAACAACGATAGCATTATAT
Source organism: Perizoma affinitatum (assembly GCA_961405105.1). Classification (NCBI taxonomy): domain Eukaryota; kingdom Metazoa; phylum Arthropoda; class Insecta; order Lepidoptera; family Geometridae; genus Perizoma; species Perizoma affinitatum. The sequence continues at coordinate 4,053,263 of OY560184.1, forward strand.
ATATATTTAGATATTATAATGCTATACTAGACAATAAAATGGTTACACGAGAATACATAGCATATTGTTAAACAAACAGAAGTATAAAAAAATAAACTAAAAATCACTGTTCTTAATAATTTAAATATTTTTTAAACTGTTAGTTAGCTTGACTCCATTCAATTGAAGTGTGTATAGATCAGTTATTTAAATGTAGTTTTATATTTGAAGACATCGATATAAAACTATTATAACAGATTTTTACATCCAACTATGATGATACTGGATTTTTATTAGCAAGTTGATTCGAGTCTTATTAGCATTTTATGACTATCTACGTCATAAAATGCATTTCAAATCAGGCTATCAACCCATTTTAATTTTAGCAATTAAATGTAATGATGGCGATATTTTTATTTATTTACGCTTTTACACCGATAATAATAATAAAATTATTTATTTAGCCAAATTATAGTGTTTTACCTATATAGTTGAGCCCACCTGTCTCTCGGAGAAGCGTGAGCTGTGGTCCAGGAAACAGTTATCTCCCAATTAAATTAGACAGTAAATAATCGTTAAGTAACAAGCAATATCTATGGTAAGTAGGTAAGTATATAATAGTATGAAAGTAGGTTAGTATCTACCGTATGTGTATAGTGCGAGAATGTGTGTATATGAACGTCATCATTGTTTATTTCCGATAGACAGATTAATCTAAGATGATGAAAGGTTCAAATTGGTAAAAAAAATACCAAATCTTAGCTAACTCTAAAAATTTTAAATTCGTTGGTGATTTTATAAGTTGAGTATGTTCTATGCTTCGATAAAGACTTAGGGAAATCTGTCACTCATGCCCGTTTGCACAACGCTTAATAAAAATATGATGGCATTTTAGAGACAGAGAAATAAAACTAAAGGGTCTTCCAATAGGCACGTCCGAACTTTGGCAGTTGGTAGCGGCCATTTTGTTGAAGCTACATCTGTCAAATTGGTTGTCATTTATTCATTCTGTTTTGCCAAATCATCATGGATAGCTATAGCATTCCACAACACGTGCAAATGATAAAATTGTTTTATCAAAATGAGTGTTCTGTTCGGGCAACGCACCGCGCGCTTCGCTCATTTTACGGTCGCCATAATCGTCCTACCGAGAGGACTATTCGTCGTGTGGTGGATAAATTTGAGTCTACTGGTTCGGTAACTGATCGACCAACACCCGTACGTCAACGAAACGCAAGGTCTGCCGAAAATATCGCCGCTGTCCGTGAGAGTGTGCAGGAGAATCCGAGGCAGTCGATTTCGCGTCGTTCACAAGAACTCGGCCTTTCACAGACCACAACTTGGCGAATTTTGCGCCGTGACTTGGGCCTGCACCCGTATAAAATTCAACTCACCCAGGAATTGAAGGTAAACGACCATAGACAACGACGTGTGTTCGCTGAATGGGCACTGGAGCAGTTAGCAACTGACCGTAATTTTCACAGAAAAATTATCTTCAGCGATGAGGCCCATTTCTGGATGAATGGGTACAAAATTGACGAATTTGGGACGATACCAATCCACATGAGATCCAAGAGCGTCCAATGCATCCCGAAAAAGTTACAGTTTGGTATGGGTTTTGGGCTGGCGGCGTCATCGGGCCATATTTCTTTGAGAACAATGTGGGCCAGGCCATCACTGTCAACGGCAAGCGCTATAGGTCGATGATTACCAACTTTTTTTGGCATGAACTGGATCATCTGAACACCAACGACATGTGCCACACAGCTCATGCCACATTGAATATTCTGCATGAGAGATTTGAGGGCATGGTCATCTCACGTGGAGCTGATGTGAACTGGCCACCGAGATCGTGTGACTTAACCCCGCTAGACTTTTTCTTGTGGGGTTTTCTTAAGTCGCAGGTCTATGTGAATAAACCACAAACCACAGCGGCCCTCAAAGCCAACATAACCTATGCCATAGGTCAAATTCAGCCTGATTTATGCGCAAAAGTCATGGAAAATTGGATATCTCGCATGCGCTCCACCCAGAGAAGCCGTGGCGGACATTTGAATGATGTCATATTCCACACATAATGGCATCACTACATCTTTCAAATAAATAAATAATTTCGATAATATATCACACACACTTTGTTTTATTTAAATTTAAAAATAGGACATGCTTAATGAAAGACCCTATACCTTAAGATACGCCAGTCTACCTAAACTTAGAACAGATTAACATCAGTATTTGAAAAGGATCAATTAGTTGAAAAGTTGTTAAACTGAACCCGTCGAACATGAAACTCACCGTCTTCTGGGATGGTCCTAGGATCAAAAATACTTATTTTGTATAGCAAAGATATAAAAACGTTGCAATTTCAGCGTCATAAAGCCTGCGCTTGAATTGGTGCCTAAGAAATCTGAAGATAACGTCGTTATATTTTATTTATTACAATTTTTACAAGGAAATTGCTAGTAACAACAAAGAACGAAGGGTGTTGTACTAATGACTCAATTGAGGCCGTAGTGGTGGGATGTAATACATAAGGATATCGATGAAAATAAAATAGAACAAACGAATCCTCATAGCGAATATAATAAGTTTGTCTTCCCCACAAATAGCATCCACCCACATCGGAAGCCAGGGTAACCCCACTAGGCCACTACGACTTAATCACTTTCAACTTGCTTTGAAACTAGTCTGACAATAGCGCTCGCCTCTAGCGCATGCCGTCTTTCAGAACAAAGTTAATAAGAAGGTTAGGAAAGTCAGCAAGGCAAAAAATTTAAATATCGATAAGTTAATGGATTAAGGTATTCAACAATGCTCTAGACGCAACATGTAAAAAAGGAAATTAAAAAAATGAAAAATATGGTAACTATAAATTCAAACATATTTCTTAAAATCATCGACAGCTTCCACCAACACTAGGTCGTAAAAATAAAAGTTGCCAGGTTTTAGGGTGGCCATTCTGCAATCATAAAGCAGCGAGGCTGTAGGTGCTAGTAGCCCTAATGAGCTGAGTACAATGTATGGTAACGAGCGTATTACTCTTTGAGCTATGACTGAGCGCTCTGGTTTTTTATCAATGGAGAATTATTCGAGGTGTGATGGCCTGTGAGATATTCAAGGTAAAAAATGTAAAATACAATGCTAATAAGATTTTATTTTTGTTTATACTACAGTTACTAATGGGAAGCCTCGTAATGTCAACAATAGGCCTTCACTAAAGAGTGCCATGACGAATGGTTTTAGGCGACCTTCATCCCCCGACTTCCCGCAACCTTTCAGATGTAATTGGTCCACTAGATAGAAGGTTCATACACCGTCGGGATTTTATAGGAAAATAGGAGTTAAGTTTTTCAATTCAATCAGTTAATTGCTATGCGCAAAACTTGATCCATCTTTGATCGATTATTTCCCTTATATAACGAGTAAATAAATTAAGCTTTACAATAATATATAATACAAATCGGCAACGTTGAATCAGATCTTGTGTCTATGATCATAAATTGGAATATGAGGTTGAATGGCGTTGGTTAGATGGAATATATAAAAACAATCAAACACGCTTACGACTGGTATTCCCCATGAGATGTCTCCTTAGTATGTAGATCTTTGAGGATACCAAGTAGGGGATAGCCAAAGGCCCGTTCAAACATTACATTTGGTACATGCCCGCGTTTTGCAAGTAGTAAGCATTCCACGTGACAGGTTGCAAGCCCATCGCCGCTTATTGGAACACTAACTGTTCTTTCTTGGTTCTAGGGCATGCCGCTTTCCTCACGATGTTTTCCCTCACCGTTTTGAGCACGTGGTCATGCGCACATCATTTTTTCGAGTGGAAAAATCCATTGGTGCACGACCGGGTTCGAACCCACGACCCCCGGATCAGAAGTCGGGGTAACGCCCACTAGGCCAACAGGCCTATCCAACATTGGATCACTGATGGAAAATATATTATCAAAATTAAAGTAGACACACTTGGCATCGTTTCTTTTCCACAAACCTGTCTGTCTTCTATAAAACCTACTGTATTAGACGCCACACAAATTCATAATACCTATTATCGCCTTCAATACTCGATATTTGATCGCGTGCGATACAAAACATGTTTTATTTAGACATAGCCTAGTCTAGAAATGGAGTCAATGTACCCTCGTTTGTGTGCGCATTAAAAATTTAATGATTCAATCGCTTTCCAGGAAATAAGTCAATTGTTTCGTTGCAGTTTATGTAAGGAGTCAGTACACCCCAAATTGAAAAATGAAATTGGGGGAATTGGCTTTGGTTCAATATAGCTCGGGTGAGCGTCAGCCAGATCAAAACAAATGGAAATTAGCTGTCAGATTCGTTCTAGCCGGTTTACAAGATCCTTTCTTCCCCGCACGTGTAAACTGTGATAGCTATGGCCTTAAAAAATAGAGCAGTTGTAAAAAGTATTGAATAGCATGTTTGTGATTGGTGAGATTAATACGGGATTGAACCCGCGACCTCCCGCTTGATACACCCGCACATAACTACTACTTAAAATGTAACGAGCGTTTTCTTCGTTACCTATTATTAATAATAATAATAATAATTCTGGATGTTTTGTGTTATGGGAAGACCCTTAAAGTTCCCTAGCTTTAATTTCAAAGGTATGTAATGTATCGACTAGTTACCTATTTCATCGATAGAATTGACACCACTACACTATTCGCTTTACACTTTTAAATTATTTTCCTCTGCAGACCCGCTCCATCTTCAGTAGATGATCAATTTTCATCAAGTGGCATCCTAACTGAAAATAAAAGGTCTTTTTAATGGGATTCAGGTAAAATATATACAATAGAAGATTGTTCTAACACTGTGTTTTGTTTTAGGTATTTTAATCAATTTCTTTATCATCCTTCCTGTAGTAACATTTTAAAAGAGCCAGTACGGTAAATGGATTAATTTGACATTATTTCAAGCACATGAAAGATTGGCGCACGCCCTGAATTCTGACACAAAACCTTGGAATTGCAAGTTGGAGTAGGTACTCTGGAGGGTCCGTAGGCTATATTATCATGAGAGCTTACAAATAAATTACAAAAAACAAACACAATAGATACATACGAGTGCACTAGGAATCCCTGTGAGTATAGGGACTACGAGTGCCTTGGTACCACAACCATCCAGACCCAGAACAAATATCAGCAGAACATGCAAACATTTTCACCGCAACGAGAATCGAATCCACACTTCCTGCGTCGTATATCGCTAATTTGCTTTAACAAAAACAACAAGCAGAATGACAGTATCAGATCAAACTGCAATCATTATCAACCATAAAAATACTGGCCACTGGAACATCCTCAATCCCCTATAACTATAACATAGAATTCAATTTCCTACATCAAAAACATTGCAAATAATTCCCTCTTCTTCTAGAATCTTTCTTTGTTATGTGGTTTTTGAAATAGAGTGCAATGTTATTTGGTTGTAGGGCCAAAAATCCCTTTGACATAGCTTGATGAAATCCGAAACAAGAAGCATTAACCAGCGCAGTGGGAGCCGTAACTGATGGCTCTACAGGGTTTAGGTGAAAAACTACTCATAAGCAGCTGGCTACCTACAGGTATATAGGTATAGGATGTGGAAAGATAATGGGCCTCTTAGGGAAAGTACTTCTTTTCTTTCTTTCTGTTTTTTTTGTGTAACGCGATATCTTCGCTAATTGTGAAAAGATTTTGATAATAATAATAATGCTAGTTATTTTTCACACAGCATCAGATGATGCCCAAAAGAAAATACCCAAAGCAGAGCTTGTGTTATGGGAACTAAATGACTGATATACTACTTATATACTTTTTTTTTTTAAATACATACATATGTATTATAATGTATTTTTTTAAATGTTCAGGGTATGATTCAAGGTTGGTCTCATATAAATTTAATGAAAAAATAAATTAAATATAATAATTACTTATACAATACATTTTAAATTATGTCTTCCGAAATATATTATCAGGCGAAATATTTTTATTTTTTTTAGATATCTAAGGGTGGGTTAGAACTTTATAAACCAGATAACCAATAGCATAAGAGAACCAACGTCTAACACTTCTAAAACTTAAGAAGGGGACACCTTTTATCAGCCTTGTTGATAAACCTAGTAAAATATGGCAAAATATTCTTAAGTTCCTATTGCAATTTTGCCTTGTCACTAACAAAAAGCAGGTCGATCGAACTAATGATAATCGCAAGCATAAAATACTAAACCAGCTGCCGTCCCCATAAGCAATGGGTTTGATAGCGGGAAGGTCAATGCGTAGTGGTGATTTGGCCACCCGGGGTGATCTCAGCGGGGCATCAGACAGCGAGTCACCAACCGAATGAGAAGATATAAAAAATCTGGAAAATATAAATAAATAATAAATAAAGCTGGACATTTCATCACATAGCATCATCAAGCCCAAAAGTATGCAGAGATTCTTATGGGAACTACATGACTGATATAATACTTATATACATTTTTTTCTGTAAATACATACATATTTTACATAGAAAACACCCAGAACCGAGACGAATATTTGAAGATAGATTAATATGATATTCATATTATTATGATATGATATGATACCCATGTCTTATCTGGGTCTTTGTAATGATACTTATAGAATACAAAAAGTTTAACACCCAATAAACATTCAATCAGTTGTCCCTATCCTCAAAGGTTTGCAGTAAGAAAACTCTTGTTAGGGTTAATGTAAGTTTTTTTGTCTGTATTTTCTGTGTGTACAATAAACAATAAATCAAATCAAATCATTGTTTGTGAATTTAGGGAAGTGTTATGATAAATAAATCAATAATAATACTGGTCATTTTTTCACACAGTTTTTGTATGAAACTGTTCCAGAATTATTATTTTTATTATAATAAAACGACATGTGTTCGGCCAAATATTTTGAAACAAACAAACGTAGAGAGAGTCCTGCGGTGACGCAGTCGAGCCATCAGTCAATATTGTCACGCAAACATCGTTCTAGCCAATTGGCCGTCGTCTTTGTTGGATTATTCACTTTTTATGGCATCCCTAACGAGTTCGTAGGAAATTACCTTTTAAATAAATGTTTGTTCCGGTTACCGTGCACGTTAAATAGGTGTCTAACAATATAAATATAACACGCCTATTTTTCTATAGTATAACGAATATCAAAGTAAAATAACACGCTTATTTTTCTATATAGTTAACGATTTGATATTCATTTATATACTATAGCATATCTTTAATTGTTTCTATAGTTCAGATGAATATTTTGATTATAATATATAAATGATTAGCTTGTAATTATTAATATTCGCACGTCTGCATGCAGACTGAATACATTGACTAGCATAGTTATAAGATATGGTATTGACCTGATATAAAATTATAGTACGTGTTCTAGCAATAAATTAGCAATAAATAGCAATAAAATATTGATTCTTGAATTTGATTCTTATAGTAACCTCTTCGATGGAAAGCCTTAGTTCTACTACCTACCTATTAGAAAATAGGTCAATAGGAATATCAAGTAGTGGTAGTCAGTGGTATGTCCAAATGTAATATTAGGCGCGTCGACAATTTTTACATAGTCTTACCATGCCGCGTGCCAATTTAATTATGTAATTCATGATAGGTTTTTGGGGTAAAATATTTGCTTTTAATATAATGGTCTTATCCTGAATAGGTATCTAAACTAGGTTAAGCAAGTTTCAGCACGGTTTATATCGGGTGACCGTAAGTGCTATTGAAAACTAAGCGCTTCCGTATTTTGATGTTTTTAAATTCCATAAATACAGTACTTATGTAAGTTTAATACCGATAATCTGTGTAACAGCTGAACCAATAATCAATTTTAAATCAATTCGGAATTTTTAATTTATAAATCATTTATCTTTTAATCAGATCTCAACCTGTAATATCCTTTAGGTTCTTCGTCGAAGCCGTCATGATATATATCTGTATTCTGTATAGAAATACAGATAGATACAGACAGGCAAACCTACGTGATAAATTCATATTCAAATTATGCACGTTGCTGTGGCCGGGTAAAAAAACAGTTTAAAACAGTTGTAAAAGCAAGTACGAATAGGCACAATCCATTTCCCCGAATTTCAGAGGCTGAAATCCCCAACCTTGAAACCGTAGCTAACCAATGCGTCGGACTGTGAATGATTTATACTACTTTTATATCTCATATTCCGTGTATCTGGGAAAAATGTGTTTTTACGGTACTCCCGCAAAAAGCTTGTTTACTGCTTCGAACTTCTCGCTGATATAGTTTTATATCTGCTGGTTTAAAACATTTGCAGCCTTGAAAAAGCAGGAGGTTTTTTTTGTCGCGATATCTTTGTCAACTGTGAACCGATTTGAATGATTATTTTATTAATGGTTACGTATACTTCAAGGGTTGTCTCATATACATTTTACTTCGATATGTGGATCACTTTGATGACTGAGCTGAAAAGTATCATGCTATAATTTTACCTGAAGAAACACAGTAATGCGAGTTTTATTTGCTTGGCGGCAAAAAAGATACGAACTCCTTCATAATTTACAATTTGTTTTTATACCGATTTGAATGATTATTTTATTAATGGTTACGTATACTTCAAGGGTTGTCTCATATTAATTTTACTTCGATATATGAATCACTTTGATGACTGAGCTGTAAAGTCTCATGCTATTATTTTACCTAAAGAAACACAGTAATGCGAGTTTTATATGCTTGGCGGCTTTTAAAATAAAATGTAATGTGTATTAACTTCGACGATACTTTAGCTGGTACATAATTTTTGTGCCTAGTTGGTACTAGGCACGTCTGAGGACCCTTCAGCAAACATAAAACTCCAGCCGTACTTTTCTATTCACCCAACTCAATACAAGATATCAACCGACCGAAAAAATCCGGTCAAAATGGCGCGTGGCGAATAAAAATAATAAATGCGCAATTATTTACCCGGGGCTGTAAAACTGTCAGAAGCACGTGCTTGCTCTGGCACTTGAGCACCGATTGATGTGCCAGGGTTTCTGCGTCTTAATTGTCAGGGCTTTGGAATAAACAGGTAAAAAAAATATATTTTTGCATAGTTAAGTTTTTAAACTGATCTCAAACTTGTTTTATGCGTCCTGACCCCTTACTAGGATTCCCGGTGTCGTAGGTCGTATTAGTAACTATGAGTACCGTGGTACCACAACCCGGAATATCTGCAGAACAAGCAAACATTCGTGCCGCTGCGGGAATCGAACCCGCATCTCTTGCGTCGCCGCCGGCTTCTCACCTACCGCGCCATCGAGGTCATTCTTTCATTATTCTTTATTGTACACACACAAAAAAGTAGACAAAAAACTTACATATAGGTCATGTCCAAAGGCGAGATTAACCCTAACAAGTGTTTTCTTCCATTTGTTATTTGTTATTACTTATTCCATCTTGTCTACTTTGCGTTAGGCTTTGGTATATTATTGTAAATAGGGTATTCTGACCGGTAATCGAAAAATCAATTTGTTGAAAGAATTAGGTTTGCCTCAGAGGCTCCTTCCAGCAAACCTTTGAGAACAGGGAGGGGAAATAGTTTCAATTTTTTTCCGTAAGTTTCTCACACTTATTACTTATTATCTATGAAAACTTACAATTTTTTTATTTATATTACAAACATAGTAGATACAGTTTATAATACAGATAAATAAAACCGAGGTATAAGGCAAAATAAAAAGGAAAATTTGTTCTATTTTAAATATTGAAAACGATAGCTCCCAGTTGATCTCTGAACAAATTGATTGATAGGTAGGTATGCGAAGTAGATGTCTCTTGAGACGACTTCTCACAAAACCTCTGAAATCGATTTCGACTGAATTAAATCGTATTTGGAGGAAAGGTTTTGAAATGTATTCTGGTAAAAGTTCACGTTGTATTAACCCAGCCTTCGTCTTTTCTTATTTTGTGCCCTTTAAACACATAGGGGTTGACAGTAACTTATACAAATAGGTGGCACCTGAAGGATTTAGCTCTATTTTACTCCATAAACTATTGGCAATAGAATTCGTTGCAAACCAGTAATCCCATTGATTACACACGGAATTTGTTGATACAAATCGTTGCTCTCAACGATAAAATATATCAATATATATTTTTGGCTCAAATCAAACCGAATATTTAACTCGAAGTATTAAGTTGTGTGCAAAAAGTAAATAAACAAAGATGAGTTAATCTAGAATATAATTTAAATGCGACCGTATGATGAGAGGTTTTCTTCTTTTACACGGGCTGTATGATAGCGGTATGAGGTTTCATTATTTTACACGTGCCAGTAACGTAATGACAAAATGTATAAAAAACAGGTAAATGTTTTTTGACAGAAGTTGTAACAAAATTAAACATAAACACATCTTAGTGCGTGACGTTGAAAAAGATATACTTGTCATAGAGATAGATAGATAGATAACACTTTGTTGTACACCAAATATGTTCTTAAGAAAAATTAAAACAGTACTAATTAAAAAAAACTAATCGAGATTTTACGGTTGGGCGGTAGTACAATGTCATATAAATCAATATAAAAAATGAAAATTAATCACAGCAACGCACTTTAGACGTATTTAAGATTGACGCGAACTTTAAGTACTTTTCTGTTCCTGTCTATATAGTGGCATTTAAGATAGTAGCCAAAAAGGGTCACTTTTCTTAAACGATGCCAATGTTATGTATTTCGGTTACAATGCTGTCAATAGCACCGATGAATTGTAACTTTTTGTCGAATTGTCAAAAACAGTATTATTTCGGCGCTAAAACATTTCTTGCGCGATTGCAGAGGATCATTTATGATGACCAATTTATTTTCAACATTTAGATATCTAAGCCCCACCCAGTTGAAAAAAACCAAGGTTAGCGTTTTAACACCAGTTTACGATCTAACTTGACGATGATGACAAATTTTTATCCCTCAATAAAACATCGCAGTAAATTATACAAATAGGATAGAATTATCTATAGTCGAAACAGAAATCTATTTATTTAGGTAGGTATCAGCTTTTACTTGACCAAGGCCTATCTTATGATATTCATATCAGTGTGTTTTAACGAAAAAACTTTACAAGTAAACAATAATATAGATAGCTGATAGTCACTATATACATATGTTTATATTAAATTTACTAAACGATTTGGGGGCTACGAGATTATAATGAATCATACTTCCTTAAACACAGACTCATAAACAAACATAAATTACATAATCTAACAATACACAAGTATAACCCTCCTGTCAAACCTAATACAATTTTCGTTTAAATTTATTTTACACAGATTATTTTAGAGAAAAACAAAAGGCGAACTTCCTTCTTAAAGGAAAGGAAAAACCAAACGCTTGCATTGTTTTGTTCGTGACAATGCCATAATTGATATTTTCTGCTCTAATTACACAATGATTGATGATATTCGGTGCTCAATCGTAACGCAATCTGCACAAGAAACCTTGAAACGATATGTTTTAGTCATTATTTTCTGTTGTTCGTGTTTAAAAACGATATTCTAAATGCAATAGTGATTCGATTGTATCTAGGATATTTTTGTAGAAAAAGTGTAGCGGCAAAATACTGTTGGCTGTCCTTCAACCACCAACAAATGTCACAGTGAAACTACAAAGACATTAATTTTACTTACACCCAAGTTAAGCACCATAACACTAGCCAAGGTCTTCGGGCACGCATATGGACGTATTCAGGATTGGGGATCAGGGGTTTGTATTTTAGATAACTTTAAAAAGTTGGGAATCATTACATATTCTGTATTTTATGCCCCTGTCATTCCATACAAAAATGTTCCGTGCAGTACGAGAAGCAAGGTTTCGAGGCAAAAGCGAAAAATTTTAAATGAAAATAAAAAGAAACAAACATTTATTTGGTGGAACATGAAAAACAATTTAAACAAAAACAAGATAAGCTTGCCTTTTACTTAGCGCTGGAAGCAGTGACGTCACAGACACCAATAACAAAACTACTCTCAAGAAATTTGGCATAAAATCTAAAATATTAAAAATCTACTTGAAATAGCATAGGATTTTCATCTTATGAAATGAAATGAAGTTCAAGCTTCATGTTTCTAAATTTTAATACCTCTCTTTTTTTTGTGGGGGGGAAATGCACACGCATTTCCCTTCCGCCATGAGGGTGACGGAAGGGGGTATTTGGGACTCGAACCCACTAAACCCCCCCGGTTAAAAGTCCCCCGCCTTAGTGGGGCAAGATGGGGTCGGATTAGCATTCACCATCTCATCCCGACGGGTGGCCCGGGAACCACCCGGGCCCCGGCCATGTGTGGGGCCGTGCAAGCCGGCGGAGTCCCTCGATCTCAGCTAGTGACCCCACAAACGCGCCCTGATTAGAGCGCCCCCTCCAACTTACGCTGTCCCTCCCTCCAAGCCTGCCCAGTATGGTTAGCCCTGCCGGTATAGCCTTGAAGATCATTGGGACACGTAAGCCGACCAGAGCAGCGAATGCCGCCCCAGCCCTCCATCCAAAGTGCGCCCTGAAAAGGGCACACTCCGTCCGCCCGACGGGCCCTGAAAAGGGCCTCGCTGGGCCCTCATCCGCGCCCTGAAAAGGGCGCCCACTCCACTTACGCTTATCCCTTCCTCCAAGCCTGCTCGGTATTTGTAGCTCTGCCGGTATAGCCTTGAAGATCATTGGGACTCGCAAGCCGACCAGAGCAGCGAATGCCGCCCCAGCATTCCCTTCACAGTGCGCCCTGAAAAGGGCACACTCCGTCCGCCCGACAGGCCCTGAAAAGGGCCTCACCGGGCCCTTATTCGCGCCCTGAAAAGGGCGCCCCCTCCAACTTACGCTGTCCCTCCCTCCAAGCCTGCCCGGTATGGGTAGCCCTGCCGGTATAGCCTTGAAAATCATTGGAACGCGCAAGCCCACCGAAGCAGCTTACACCGCCCCGGCCCTCCCATGGTGCTCCTCCACGAGCCCACCATGCTTACCACATCCACAGTGCCCCATGCTGCTCATAGGGACACGCGGAGGGCCCCCCCCTGTCAGTCCATTTGTTGCTCGGCAATAAGATCCCACGTATGAGAAGTTATTATCGGGCTTAAACGAGGCGCACCGTCCCGTAAGCTTCCGTTCACCCCGGATCCGTCTGATCCATAAGCGACAAGAGCCTACAGGCACACGAGAAGGTTGACCGACATGGCACCCCAGACTCTTAATACCTTTTTTTTTTTTTTTTGTTGCCCCAACCCTGAGTCCGTCCCATAATATCTGGCGGTGGGTCAGTAGGTCGGGAGAACCATAAATAGTAATAAATCCAGGTCTTGACTTTGACAAATGAATGTGAAAGCACGCAGGAACCGGAAAAGTAAAAATGGCGGGTTAACTTTGAATCTCCAAATGTTTAATTAGGTCTAGCGTGAGGGTAGTTAGGTTGACGGAAGCTTGTTTAAGCTCTTGATACACGTAGACACGAGACACTTGATGCACCGTCTATAGACTGAGTGTAGAAATACGACCCTGATTCTTGTGCTAATTGTCAAATGTTGTTGTTTGTTGTTTTACGCAAAATCGATCAACATTTTATATAAACGAAATCAACAATTTAGATTTTTATGACTGGATATCTTATACTATAGTTTTAATGATGTTCTATTTTACCTTGCCGTTCAAAAAAATTAATACATAATATAATTAAATATATCGGCGCAAAGGCGCTATTCTGCTTCTACAATGAGTCATCGGCGCAGAACCACGTGTCACTTATCGAATCATCACTTAGATTGTCAAATTACAGTGTAAAATCATTAAATAATGGCTGATTATTATTTGATTGTTGTAATCAAATAATAATTAGGTTATTACTTCAAACCCATTTGTAAACTTAAATGATTAATGCTTGCAGTTTTAGCTTGTTTGCTCTAGTCTTTGTTTTTGCATAAATACGGGCGACGGACTGAGTACGATTCATTCTCGCTCGAGCCGTCGGACCGTACAGACCTTGAAAACCTCTGTACAACCAAGAATAAATTTGAAGAACATCTCCTGGAGTTTACTTTCGTCATCAACTATAAGCGACCAGCATACTGGTGATGATAGTGACGTTAGCATTGCTGACGTCACACTTTTTAAATACCACCTTGGAGCTTCTGCTCCGTCAAATAGTATTCTTAAAATATTCTGCGTATCAAAAACACGTCATCGCTTCCTCAAAAAAGAAAGGTAGAAAATCTGAATGAAAGTTCGCAGTAGTTCCAAGATAGAACAGTTCGTTACTACTGCGATTGTTCGGGTTCTTACGCGATCAATCCAATTTCAAAAAGACAATTTATGTGCAAACGTGCCGTTTGGATTCATCCGGCGCCGGACCGTCGCGCCGGTTACGAACCCTGGGCCAGTTTCTAGCCTGTTTCTACCAGAACCGGACTCTACACAATACCCGATCCTGGCCCGGGCGCCGGACGAATGCACAGGCACGCAACTCTATAAAATATTTATGTTTTAAACTAGTCTTTAATGTTTGCGTGCTGTTTCCGTAGGCTCGATAATGTAAACATCGTGTTTTTTCTATGATGCTGAAATGAACAGTCCTTTTTATCGCAAATTACTGATCTTATAAAATTATCCCGCGCTCAGTTATGCGCATTGGAAATTATAAAAACGAGCCTGACCCAATTTTCTTGCTGGATTGAGCAATTATCGGTTTAATTATTCGTTAATCGTTCATTTTGAGCGGAAAATTATTTTACCCTTCATTTGAGCTGAAAATAATAAATTGGTTTTTATGAAACTCTATACGTCATTAGTCTACGCAGTTTAGGATAAAAGAATTTAAAATGAGGCCATCGAAAGAGGAACATCCTTTAATCGGTAGATAATGGCACTTTGACATCGATTGGTTGAGGTTTTTAGCTTTTATGGAGTCCGGCTCATAATACTGATATCGTTACATCATGATTTTTAGTTTAGGAAAGCTGTACATGTATTCTCCAATCATTAATCCTCAAATTATTGCGGGTATATTAAAATCATTTTTCGATTCAGGGATCCGTTTGCGAAATATTAAGTTTTAAAAGCAGTAGTATATATAACGAATAACGAGCAGTAGTATTTATAGGTAATAGGCAAACTATCACAGCTAAGTACGCTTTACAAGTTAACGAGTAATAGTTGAACAACTTATAAAATGTACTTGGAGAAGTAAAATTGATAATTTCTTTATTCTTTGTTGTACACACAGAAAAACAGACAAAAAAAACTTACATATAGGACATGTACAGAGACGAGCTTAAAACCCTAACAAGAGTATTCCTTCAGCAAACCTTTGAGGTTAAGGACAGGTGAAAAATAAAGGTGGGTATGTGTACACCGACAGATAAATTCAGATAATATAACGAATGTATATGTGATATATATATATATAATATGTATGCAATACTCACAAGGAGAGGATTTTCGTTCAATGTTATTTCGTAAAAATAACATTGAAAATTACTAAGATGAAGTTTTTAGTTCTGTAAAACAGGTAGTAAATACAAGTTTATGGGCAACTACGGCACCCTAAACTACGCGTGGCCCGACACGCACTTGGCAAGTTTTTTTGTAACAAAAATTAACTATTTTTTTACATAACAGCCTAGCGTTTTTACAAAACCGCAATGTTTTCTAATCCGGCATACTGTCGTCCAGACGAATTGTAATTTGCATAAACACAGGTACGCCACATTGTTAGAGCGTTTCACGTTTTCCAATGCGGCTGACAATGCGTAGCCGTTTCTTTCTAATTTAAATGTTTATACGTGTATGTCTATATTAATATGTAGTATATTATAATAATTACTTACACGTCAGTCGTCCAAAAAGATATGACTTTGGATGGATTTGACTGATAGAAAAGTATTGCTTTGGCATTACATTGTTTATGTGAAGGTATTTAACTAGTAGTTCGCCACGAACTAAAATCTTGCTATGTTACTTATAACTTATAGGCCAGCACCCTCCCTCCCTTTATAATATTTCTATTATTATTACCAACTTACCAATTTCCTCAAGATTTAATTAACGGTACGGAAGTTATCGGACAAACAAACAAAAATAGAAAGATACATACATAAAAACGCCTGATTGCCCAAGTAGCCTCGGAGACCATTGTTGGCTTCGCTCATTCAGTTAGTAACTAGATCAATTGTTCAAATAATAGGATATAGTGACTAAGATAAGCTTATCTTAGGCACTATACTAAGCTTCATAAGCTTGTTTTGTTAACACAACAGTCGACCTCTCGATTATTATACCCTATCTAAAATTTATACCCAGTATATATTTATGATTCATATCAATGCACAGTTGAACGGATTGTAAAGCTCATGTTGGTTACATAAAACACATACATAATGGCTTCTGACTTAAAAAATATTATATTTTTAACTATAGTGTATTTTAAATGAAATTGAGTAAAATCTGAAAACATTAAGTGCCCAGCAAATATTACATATACAAAGATTAACAACTTACAGCTTCTGGTTCCAGTTTTAGAAAATAAAGTGAAAGGTGATGCGGGTGAAATATGTGTGTGATATTATATCATGATATGATATTATATTAAGATGGTGGATCTTTATTTGCGGGTGAATCGTACTTCACGGCAATATCTGCACTTAACTCAAAACTATACCTACTAATGTCTAATGGCGAGGCTAAATAAGCATGCTAATGTAAGGCCAATTTTATCTTAGTAAAAAAACACAAAAAACAGTGGAATTACTGACGCGTAACCTGCATTAAGGAAAAGTTAACCGAGACTATTAAAAGCGGAACATAACAATGCGAGCGAAGTTTGGCGGCAGAAATAGAAACGGTGATAGTACTGACCCAGACGAACTCTTTTAAAGAGAAGCTTTACTAGTTCTGAACAAGACAGTGTTTAGATTAATCGTGATAAGCTCGCGATTACTTATTTTAGTAAATCTTAGTTTGAAAAAATTGTGTTGCTCTAGAACTTATTAATCTTCTAGATTAGAGCAGACATGGCGTTTATAGTGACAACTAAAGCACCAGCACCTATTATCCAAAGCTACAGCCCTGACCTGATCGTCAACCCATATTTTAATTATAAGTCAGCTTCCAAAATAAGTTCTATTATACAAGGCATGGATGTCGTGGTATTAGAACCGTGTGCTTCCACTCGGTCGGAGTGGACGAAGAAGCAATTAATCTTGTCTACAATGTAATCAAAACATGTAAAGCAAAAACCTGTAGTGATAAGATGCTTTTGCGCTGAGCGAAGTTTCTAAAAACCCCACTTTTATGATTAAAAGACTACCCGAGCCCGGGACAGATTTTAACGCCAAACCACCGTTAGGTAAATATGTTGAAGAATTCTGTTCCCAATAACAGAAGTAGGGATTGGCATAGATATTGAGGTGATTTCGTGTCTATGTTAGTGGAAGGTAAGCATGAAAATTTATTCTCCAGCATACCTTCGTACGATTGGTCTTCATCAAGGTTTTCTTTTTCTCAGAGTATAAATAAATAATAATAATATAATAATAAATAATGGTTATTTTTCACATAGCATCATCTAGTCCCAAAGTAAGCTTAAATAAATAAATAAATAATGCTGGACATTTTCACACAGCATCATCTAGCCCCAAAGTAAGCAGAACTTGTGTTATGGGAACTAAATGACTGTTATACTACTTATATACTTTTTTTTTGTAAATACGTACATATTATACATAGAAAACACCCAGATCCTACAAGACAAGAGCCTACAGGCACACGAGAAGGTTGACCGACATGGCACCCCAGACTCTTAATACCTTTTTTTTTTTTTTTTGTTGCCCCAACCCTGAGTCCGTCCCATAATATCTGGCGGTGGGTCAGTAGGTCGGGAGAACCATAAATAGTAATAAATCCAGGTCTTGACTTTGACAAATGAATGTGAAAGCACGCAGGAACCGGAAAAGTAAAAATGGCGGGTTAACTTTGAATCTCCAAATGTTTAATTAGGTCTAGCGTGAGGGTAGTTAGGTTGACGGAAGCTTGTTTAAGCTCTTGATACACGTAGACACGAGACACTTGATGCACCGTCTATAGACTGAGTGTAGAAATACGACCCTGATTCTTGTGCTAATTGTCAAATGTTGTTGTTTGTTGTTTTACGCAAAATCGATCAACATTTTATATAAACGAAATCAACAATTTAGATTTTTATGACTGGATATCTTATACTATAGTTTTAATGATGTTCTATTTTACCTTGCCGTTCAAAAAAATTAATACATAATATAATTAAATATATCGGCGCAAAGGCGCTATTCTGCTTCTACAATGAGTCATCGGCGCAGAACCACGTGTCACTTATCGAATCATCACTTAGATTGTCAAATTACAGTGTAAAATCATTAAATAATGGCTGATTATTATTTGATTGTTGTAATCAAATAATAATTAGGTTATTACTTCAAACCCATTTGTAAACTTAAATGATTAATGCTTGCAGTTTTAGCTTGTTTGCTCTAGTCTTTGTTTTTGCATAAATACGGGCGACGGACTGAGTACGATTCATTCTCGCTCGAGCCGTCGGACCGTACAGACCTTGAAAACCTCTGTACAACCAAGAATAAATTTGAAGAACATCTCCTGGAGTTTACTTTCGTCATCAACTATAAGCGACCAGCATACTGGTGATGATAGTGACGTTAGCATTGCTGACGTCACACTTTTTAAATACCACCTTGGAGCTTCTGCTCCGTCAAATAGTATTCTTAAAATATTCTGCGTATCAAAAACACGTCATCGCTTCCTCAAAAAAGAAAGGTAGAAAATCTGAATGAAAGTTCGCAGTAGTTCCAAGATAGAACAGTTCGTTACTACTGCGATTGTTCGGGTTCTTTGGATCGGGGATTTCGGGGATTGGTTGAGGTTTTTAGCTTTTATGGAGTCCGGCTCATAATACTGATATCGTTACATCATGATTTTTAGTTTAGGAAAGCTGTACATGTATTCTCCAATCATTAATCCTCAAATTATTGCGGGTATATTAAAATCATTTTTCGATTCAGGGATCCGTTTGCGAAATATTAAGTTTTAAAAGCAGTAGTATATATAACGAATAACGAGCAGTAGTATTTATAGGTAATAGGCAAACTATCACAGCTAAGTACGCTTTACAAGTTAACGAGTAATAGTTGAACAACTTATAAAATGTACTTGGAGAAGTAAAATTGATAATTTCTTTATTCTTTGTTGTACACACAGAAAAACAGACAAAAAAAACTTACATATAGGACATGTACAGAGACGAGCTTAAAACCCTAACAAGAGTATTCCTTCAGCAAACCTTTGAGGTTAAGGACAGGTGAAAAATAAAGGTGGGTATGTGTACACCGACAGATAAATTCAGATAATATAACGAATGTATATGTGATATATATATATATAATATGTATGCAATACTCACAAGGAGAGGATTTTCGTTCAATGTTATTTCGTAAAAATAACATTGAAAATTACTAAGATGAAGTTTTTAGTTCTGTAAAACAGGTAGTAAATACAAGTTTATGGGCAACTACGGCACCCTAAACTACGCGTGGCCCGACACGCACTTGGCAAGTTTTTTTGTAACAAAAATTAACTATTTTTTTACATAACAGCCTAGCGTTTTTACAAAACCGCAATGTTTTCTAATCCGGCATACTGTCGTCCAGACGAATTGTAATTTGCATAAACACAGGTACGCCACATTGTTAGAGCGTTTCACGTTTTCCAATGCGGCTGACAATGCGTAGCCGTTTCTTTCTAATTTAAATGTTTATACGTGTATGTCTATATTAATATGTAGTATATTATAATAATTACTTACACGTCAGTCGTCCAAAAAGATATGACTTTGGATGGATTTGACTGATAGAAAAGTATTGCTTTGGCATTACATTGTTTATGTGAAGGTATTTAACTAGTAGTTCGCCACGAACTAAAATCTTGCTATGTTACTTATAACTTATAGGCCAGCACCCTCCCTCCCTTTATAATATTTCTATTATTATTACCAACTTACCAATTTCCTCAAGATTTAATTAACGGTACGGAAGTTATCGGACAAACAAACAAAAATAGAAAGATACATACATAAAAACGCCTGATTGCCCAAGTAGCCTCGGAGACCATTGTTGGCTTCGCTCATTCAGTTAGTAACTAGATCAATTGTTCAAATAATAGGATATAGTGACTAAGATAAGCTTATCTTAGGCACTATACTAAGCTTCATAAGCTTGTTTTGTTAACACAACAGTCGACCTCTCGATTATTATACCCTATCTAAAATTTATACCCAGTATATATTTATGATTCATATCAATGCACAGTTGAACGGATTGTAAAGCTCATGTTGGTTACATAAAACACATACATAATGGCTTCTGACTTAAAAAATATTATATTTTTAACTATAGTGTATTTTAAATGAAATTGAGTAAAATCTGAAAACATTAAGTGCCCAGCAAATATTACATATACAAAGATTAACAACTTACAGCTTCTGGTTCCAGTTTTAGAAAATAAAGTGAAAGGTGATGCGGGTGAAATATGTGTGTGATATTATATCATGATATGATATTATATTAAGATGGTGGATCTTTATTTGCGGGTGAATCGTACTTCACGGCAATATCTGCACTTAACTCAAAACTATACCTACTAATGTCTAATGGCGAGGCTAAATAAGCATGCTAATGTAAGGCCAATTTTATCTTAGTAAAAAAACACAAAAAACAGTGGAATTACTGACGCGTAACCTGCATTAAGGAAAAGTTAACCGAGACTATTAAAAGCGGAACATAACAATGCGAGCGAAGTTTGGCGGCAGAAATAGAAACGGTGATAGTACTGACCCAGACGAACTCTTTTAAAGAGAAGCTTTACTAGTTCTGAACAAGACAGTGTTTAGATTAATCGTGATAAGCTCGCGATTACTTATTTTAGTAAATCTTAGTTTGAAAAAATTGTGTTGCTCTAGAACTTATTAATCTTCTAGATTAGAGCAGACATGGCGTTTATAGTGACAACTAAAGCACCAGCACCTATTATCCAAAGCTACAGCCCTGACCTGATCGTCAACCCATATTTTAATTATAAGTCAGCTTCCAAAATAAGTTCTATTATACAAGGCATGGATGTCGTGGTATTAGAACCGTGTGCTTCCACTCGGTCGGAGTGGACGAAGAAGCAATTAATCTTGTCTACAATGTAATCAAAACATGTAAAGCAAAAACCTGTAGTGATAAGATGCTTTTGCGCTGAGCGAAGTTTCTAAAAACCCCACTTTTATGATTAAAAGACTACCCGAGCCCGGGACAGATTTTAACGCCAAACCACCGTTAGGTAAATATGTTGAAGAATTCTGTTCCCAATAACAGAAGTAGGGATTGGCATAGATATTGAGGTGATTTCGTGTCTATGTTAGTGGAAGGTAAGCATGAAAATTTATTCTCCAGCATACCTTCGTACGATTGGTCTTCATCAAGGTTTTCTTTTTCTCAGAGTATAAATAAATAATAATAATATAATAATAAATAATGGTTATTTTTCACATAGCATCATCTAGTCCCAAAGTAAGCTTAAATAAATAAATAAATAATGCTGGACATTTTCACACAGCATCATCTAGCCCCAAAGTAAGCAGAACTTGTGTTATGGGAACTAAATGACTGTTATACTACTTATATACTTTTTTTTTGTAAATACGTACATATTATACATAGAAAACACCCAGATCCCGAGACAAATATTTGTATATGCAAACATTTGTCCCGAGGCGGGAATCGAACCCGCAAGCTTGTGTTATGGGAACTACGTGACTGATATACTACTTATATACGTTTTTTTGTAAAAACTTACATATTATTTTCTAATAATATAATTATCTTGTTAACTTAGCTGATGCATAAGCATCAGCTAAGTTAACAAGATTAAGCAATGCCAAAGGTTTTGTGATGCATGGTCGTAGTATTGGGTTTAGATATTATCGGATAAATACAGAATGTATTTGAGGATACGTTTGTTAAAAAAACTTATTTCATAATTAAAATAACTAAGAATGTACTGCCAGATTTATTTTCACTATATTTTGTTTATTTTTCATCAAATTTGATTGAATTCTAATCGTATAATCTATCTAACAAGTCATCAAGGTGGAATAAACGGATCGGTAGTTACCATCGCACAAATAAACATACAAATTATCCAAGTAGACTGAGTGATCATTACTCGCTTCGCTCGATCTTTAAAAAAAAACAGTTGTGCCAGACCTAATGACAATGGCAAGCAAAAAAAACTCATTTGATCCAGAAAGTCATAGTCAAGTCCACAAACTGATTTATCTTACAGTCGGCCATCTTGTGCCAGATTTACATTTTTATTTTATTGACATAGCCGGTCCAAATGCAGGCGAAGTGTGAGGTCAAGACCCGCATCAGTGTTCCGTACAATTTAAAGATTTATAGGTCATTGGATTTATTGCTCCTGAAATAGAACTGCAGAGACTTGGGCCAGATATATACTTGTAAAATGAAGTTTGGTAGATAAAGAAAGTAGACAGAGATAATGATAATTACTCGTAGTCGTATATTATCATAAAACAAAAATAAAAATAAGTATCTCGTAAGTTCTGAATTGTTGCTCATTGAAATTGTTTGCATAAGTACCTAGGCTTGTTTTTTTAATTATTGATGAGATAATAGTACTTTGATGGGAGAAGCCTCTGGCTCCTGAAATGCGGTTTTAATAGTTCAGAAGTCTCAGGAGTATTGTAGGATTCATATACAATCTGTAACATTTTATTATGTCAAATAAATATATTTTTACTTTACTTTAGAGAAAGATTAAATAATTGATAAGATTAAAGATTTATCTATTGTAAATGGCAATTTTGTGCTATTCTTTAGCAAAATAAAAGGGATGGTTTACGAAGCACACTGAATCCTTTCACACTGGGCCTTTTTAGGGCCACGCTGCCTCAACCTGGTCAAATCACCGACTTAAGTAGAGTGACAGGCTCAGGCGGGTGAGAACGTCTGGGGGAGTACTACCACCATACCTGTCGCCATGCAGTAATGCTCGCATTGCTGTGTTTGGATTGAAGGGTATGACTGCCGGTGAAATTACAGGCGCGTCATACCCGGTATGTCGCAGGGTCCATAGCGTCACCATTATGAGGACTCTGGTGTTGCCAGCCTTCATTAGTTGTATAGTAGCATAAACGGATATTTTATTCGTACACGAAATCTAATATTTCATTTCCAGTTTACATTTGGTCCGTTCAAAATTGATCTTCGTAATCGGATGACCCGCTAGTACCGTCCCCTGAGACCTGACGACTTCAAAATATCTAACTTCAAAGCTAATCTTGACGTATGCCTTTCCAACTGCATTGAAGCTTAGTATTTGTGCAGTAGAGTCGCATTTTGTGTGGATGACATTATGTCATAATGTTATTTATATGCTTTTGTGTGTATCCTCAATAGATAATTTTCTATACTCCCTGTAGACCAGACCTCCATCATGAAGATAGCGGGATGATGAAAATATGTGAGCACGAGGGGCAACTGGGTACTTGGCTGTTCTCTAAGGATACTTTTTATTTGAGCATCAATTTTCATCGTGAGCGACGCTAGTGCTCCCAAACGGTCCAGAACCAAAAATCTAAACACTTCACTTGGTCACTAGGCTCTTTTCAGAGCCAAGTTCTCAACGTGATTTCGACTTAACCAAAAAACAGAAGATACTATTAAGCGCATGTCTGCGCCTGTTCGAAATGTGTCAGAACGTATCATAATTTCGAATTAGTATGAATTTATATGCTCGCACATTTTTATCATTATCAATCATCGAACTCTCAGGTTCTAGACGTTATGTGAAGCATAATTTTGATTATTCACAAATTCACCTATCAATATAGAAGTAAGTACTTTTTTTTATTATACAACACTCACTCAAAATATACTAGACTCAAGATTTGATACTGAATCCGTCACAGGGATCATACATATCCATATTAAAAATACAAGTTTGAAGTCAGAAAAAAAAATATACATCGCGTTTATTATCAACTAGGTTCTACCTACAGCTTTGTCTGCGTGGCACCCCTATAAAAAGTATCCTTTGTGTTCTAAGTATCTAAGTCACGCTCTAAATTCTAATACCTGATCTTAATCTATCCAAATCAGTTCAGCATTTAAGGTTCAGCATTAGATTATTAGCAACAAACATCCAAACTTTCGCATTTATAATATAAAAAGGGTCACAGCGGCGAAACCAAAGATTAACTTTCGGTGCACAGAATAATCAATAATTCAAAGATACGGTCATTTAAAAAGAAATAGAAATATTTTTATTCGCAAAAATTGGTACAATGGTAATGTTAAATTTCACAAATTAATTGTATGTCCTCCATAATTAGCTATACAACATGCATTACATGGTATTAGTAATATGTCCCTTTTTTACGCAATATTATATTATATGACGATATAATGATATTAAGCAATGAGCTTTTAAGCATCGAGTAAATAAGCTTGCAAATTCTCGAAACTGAAAAAGCTTTCCGAGTTCACATTTCAAAAATCTCATTTAGCCCAGATTCGCACTGAAGCTACCTACTTCAAACTCTTGTCAGAAAGACCGAGCAGACACTGTAGGTAACTCTACCTGATCTAGTCCTAGGATAGTTAGCGTAACAGCAACATAAAAACTTAACAATGACATACGACTTCGGTGGCGTGGCGAACGAGCCGGCTGAGACTCATGAGGCCGGTTCGATTCCCGCTGCGGAAAAAATGTTTAAATGATTTGCAGACATTTGTTTTGTTCCTGATACCTAAGAAACAGAGATTCCTAGCGTGGGGCAGTACCGTTGGGTATTTATTTATTTATACCAAATCCCTACCCACCTCTAACATGTGATAAAAGATTCAGAATTGAATTGAATGATTCAAAAAGATCACTTGTCAGATTTCTGATTGCATGCTTTTAAATAGTTGCCAAAGTAACTGAGTAAGTTGGTATAATTTAAGCCAATATTAAAAACTATTAACAATTAAACAATTTAACAATTAAAAACTAAATAATAATAGTTATTGTTTGCATTCATTAGTGTCACTGGTATGGCAACTGCTTCGTGCTAAGCTATATTCTATCAGTCTTGGTCGACCACTCGGTGGAGCGATCGGTCGTGTTCATTAGTTTTTGTAGGTTGGCGAGTTATATTGTCTTCAATTATGTGATTGCGTACACCGTTGGAGAACATTACAGACCCGGATAAGATATTTGCAGATCATGTACCTACATATTTAACAAATAGGGACAAGACTGTTTTTTAGCGGCTTATGTCAACGGTTTCTTTTTTTTTTTGTAAGTTACTTGTGAAACAATATTAAACGCGAACAGAACACGCTTAAATTAAGTTCAGTATTCCGTGTCGATCCAATATTAGTTTTCTGTGACAAAACACTAAATTATGATATCCAATGAGGTATGGTTGTCTGCAGTGTCCGCCCGGTCTATGAGTAAAATTAAAAAATACACAGTCCCTTGTTTACGTAAGCTAGCTATGCTCCTCCGCTCGCTAACAATCTCTTTGTTTCAATGTAGGGCACTCTCTTAAAAACGTTAAAACTGTAATAGGAACGTAATTCAAGTTAAGAATTTTATTATAAAATACTTCTTTTAAAAATAAGTTTTGTACTTTTTCAAATACAGAAGGTGCTAAGGGCAAAAAAAATGAATTACATTTTGACGGTTCGCATAGTCTTGTTTGATTATGCTAACCGTCGATTAGCCAACGATTAGCTAAGTTTTTAAATCGAATTACCAAGAATATACTATCTACGAGTCCCCACGCTAGACTATAGTATACTCAGATAACCCTTTCTAGATGTCGTGATGTCCAAATAGACATCATGACTTTCGACGCCATAGCAAGTACTAATTTGTTATGACGTAAAATCGTTTATCCCCGATAACAAAACATTTGGCACAACCTGTTGTATTATTTCTCTCCCGTTACACTATCAAACTGAACTGACCAATGACATAATGAATAGATTTATCTTTATTACTCCAGTAATAAATAACAAAACAGGCTGTTATTTTGAAAAGTGACGGTAACCCATTCCTTCGACATAACTTTGGATTAGTTCTTTGTACGACTTTTGAGAAACAAGAGAGAGATAACGCTATTCCTACGTACAAATGTTCGTGAGCCCAAGCAAGTCGCCTTCCGCGTTTACCTCATCGAAGAGCTGGGACACGAAGCGAGAGTGAAAATCAACTTCATGTAGCCATCTTCTGACTGTTTGGTCGCTTACTAACAGCTGGTGGTCTAAATGGGGCTGTTGCACTAGTTGCATCGCCGTGATATTAGGTTCTCTCCTGGCGGAATTTTAGAGAAAACGAACCTGTCTCGGGGTGGTGACTCGTTTTTTTGTGTGGCTCTCTGCTACATCCCCAGTAAGGATAAGGATATGATAAGGTGACCACAATCGTGAAAAATTACGTTTTGATAGGTGTTTAGGGCCTTCTTCAAGTCAGTGTCGTCAACCACGCGTTGAATAGCACCGGCTATACATGCCTATCGCTCTCATCATTTCTTCTCTGCTTCCATGACATTATAAAGATCACAAAATCAGTTAAAATTTAAAAAAATGCACAAGTTGCACTTGTTATTAATTAAATAAAAGTAAGTTAATTTTAGGCAAAATCAACTTTGTAAAATTTAAATCAGAGTCCCCGTTCTATCTTTTGTTTATTGCGTACTTTTGTTTATTTTTTTTCATATTTTGAAAATGGAACAAAGTAGGATTCCATTTCCATACTTTTTCTTAATAGCAAATAGTTTGAATGCAAATCATTTCAAATGAAATATCAATAGACAAAGATGTGTGTCATTTAATTAAATTCAAAATCATTTTATTAGAGGTGAAAAACTATTAGTTTCTTACTTATTTCATAACGTATCCCACCATCCTAACTTAGTTACAAAAATATTTATTTAATATATTTTTTTGTGTCTTGCTAGATTTTTTATTTTCTTTCATCTTTTTTTCTATTTTAAGTATGTACCTAATACTTTTGTAGGCTAAGTTGATGTATTATTGTAAGTATCAGGGATAAGTGAAAATCTGCTCTAAACTATCATAATATGTTTTACGTTTACGTTGTGTAAAAAAAAAATCTTAATTGTGTAAAGCTTGTGTTAATTGGTTTTTACTAAACTTTACAATCAAACAAAACAAGTTCAGCAATCAGGCTTTGTTCGCACTGACTGTCCAAACTGTTTATTTTGTGTTAAGTTCGTAGGCTTTGATGGAAAATCAACGTTCGCTTTTTACGAATTTACTGGCTGATTCAACCGGGTTAAAGCTATAAATGACTAGTGGAATGCCTCACGACTTCGTCCGGGTTATGCTTCATCCATACAGACTTAATATTTATTACTGCACTCTCACTCTTTACATTACTTACATCCCAATTTAATTAGACTAAGAGTTTAATGGACACATTATTGCGTTGATGTTCAGTCAGTTAATGAGAAATTTTCACAGCCATTTTGAATCAAGCTTTCAGCGTAGAAAACAGATGGCGCTGTTCTAAGTATAGCATGAACCGATGTGATGTCGTTTTTTTTTTTGTTTTTTTTTATTTGTAACAGTCACATACATGGTCAGGATTCCCTGTGTCGTGATTATCAGAAACTACGTGTACCGTAGACCTGAAACAAATAACATGTAAAAATATAATATATTTGATGTATATGTAAAGTACTAAAAGCAATAACTTCTTTGACTGCCTTCGTCAAATCAGTGTCAGTTGAAAGTAGTTTTTTTTTATTTAAAACAATAAACTTCATTCGTGTTTAGTTTATTTACAAAAATAATAATAAAAAACATATATTTGTATATTTTGTTTCCTTTTAAATTGAAATTAAATTAAAATTTATCAGTTAGAAACACAATTAAGCAAAAACAACGTATAAGTAAAACCGAACAAACTACTTTAGTTAAATCTATTAATAGCTCAACTGATCCAGATCAAATATATTAAGTCTGTTATTAAGTAGACAAAAGTCAACAGTAGATCTTGAACAAAACAAGATGGTAGGTATCATAAAAATGGAAAACAAAAAACATTACAAACAACAGTAAATAAGACCTTAATTTTTATCTGATCTTTCCGAGCCTAGACATAACAAGGATTAACTGGAATTGAATGAACCTTTTTAATCACATTCGAGATTAAAAAGTCATTACAATGGATAGTTGGAAGGAAATAACAGAATATATTTTTATTTGAAACTTTTTTCGACCCAAGGCTTCGCCCGTGTGGTACTTTAGAAGCTCAGAAGTAATTTTCCTAATAGGTTATTCAGATAGAAGGGTTCATTATATTTTTATTCTTCAACTATAATCTGTAGATCCAAATCTAAGATTCTTAGAAACGAACATAAAAATATCCATACTTCCTGACCTCACACTAGGACCCTGTGTCATGGGTATCAGGAACGAGAACCGTGATACCACAACATCCGGATTAGGAACAAATATTTGCAGAACATGCAAACATTTGCCCTGCAGCTCATGCGTCGCAGCCGGCTACTCTACCGTCACGCCGCCAAGGAGGTCGTCAATATTAGAAGGATGTTAAAATCTTACTTATTTTTTTTCTCGCTAAGATAAAACCATCGTACAAATTCCTTCTTGTTAAGTAGGTACCTACTTAATTTCAATGCAATCTATCCGTGAGTTCCGTAAATAGACTTCAAAGGCAGCAATATCGTACTAAGCCCTACTTAGCTCCAACTTATAAATGGCAACGGCGATTTTCTCTTTGTGGCTACTCTTATAGAGTTGAGTGTTTTCCATTTATTACTTAGTTTAGCTAATATACATCAAGTTACAAACGATCTGAAATATTCTGCACCAAAATAATAAAATAAATCTATATATATAATATATATGAACCGTTGTATCGTTAATATGAAACTCTTGACGGCATTTTGATTGAAAATTGGAAATTCGCCAAGGCTCGTATTGAATAATGTTCATTCAAACCGCACAGGTATAACCTGACAAATCATTACTATACAGTATGTAACATAAACCCTGTCCGATTTATTGGAGGCGTAAGTATATTTTATACTTTGAGAAAAATCTAAGATATATATATAAACTTATAAATCCTTATAATATTATAAATACGACATTTTAGATGTTTACATGTTTTGATGTTTGTGGCCAAATATTTCAGTAACGGCAGAACCGATTTGGATGAAATGGACCAGGTATTAGTTTGTGTCCTAGAATAATTACATATAATTACATGTAAATTTTGAAAAAAGCTATCTCTCGTTTTAAACACACATTTTTGACAAAATTCGACACCACTTGACACAATTGAAAGTCACCGATGCTGGTAAATCTAGTAATACGCCAATTATAATGTAAGTCTATTAGTTCAATTCAATATAATAAATATATCATTTATATATTTCTTTTTTTTTTAATTTTTATAATAGGATTTACGAGATTGCATATTGATACCCAATAATACCCTTACGGATCGTACGGGTTTTTGTAACTCACCGTGTAAGCCTATTTATTTTTTATAATTGTTTGGTTCATCCTACGTTCCCCAGTTGACGGTAATTTTCATCAACCGCTCGTGGGTTATTCTAATAAAATCTATATTAATTATCTTACACGCTTATCCCTTGATCGTATAATTGTTTAATTATAATTCTTCAAAATAATTCTGTAACAGCCCTGTAATAAAACAACTCACGGTACAAAATACTGAAATATCTTATAAACAAAATTAATTGCTTTGTACATGCAACATTTCGGTATATTTACAAGTTATTAAAAAGTTGGCTGGAAGAAGCCAATCTTGGTAATCATCCTTGGTCTTCTTTAGTCATTAATAAGAAGACCTTGTTGGCGCTGTGGGCGATTAGCCGGCTACGACACAATAGGTTCGATTCCCGACGCGGGGCAAATATTTGCATTCTCTTCAGATTCAGATTCTGGGTGTTGTGATATCACGGTACTTGTAGTTTCTGATACCCACGACACAGGGAATACAGTGTGGGGCCAGGTCTATATGTGTATAGTTTGTGTTCATTTATTATTTGAATATTTTTTTATGACTTAAATTTTGATTAAAAAGTAACCTATTTCTGCTAATGGAAGCTAAAAAGGTAGTAAAAACTTTAGCGGTATAATTTTTTTATTTTTCATACTGGGAATTATGTCACAATAGATCCTTGAGGCAAGTAGGGATTTGGTAATGACCCTTCTATACCGCTTTGCTTTTAAAAGATGCTACAACTTAGCATCTTTTATTATGCTCAAGTGATAAAAGATGCTGCAACGTAATTTTTAACAGACTTCAAAAAGGAGATTCTCAAATAACAGGCTGATCCGGGCTTAAACTGACACGCATTTGTAAAGAATGTTTTTGTTTTTATATACTTCTAGAGAATTGACAGTCCAAGATCTTTGAGTTTATTAGACAAGCTATACCCCGAGCGTTTCGGAAGTAAGGATATAATACAAAATGTAATTAATAATAAATATCGCTGGACATTTTTTTCACACAACGTCATCTAGCCCCAAACTAAGCATATGGGAACTACACAACTGATATAATACTTACATATATATTTATGTAAATACATAAATATTATACATAGATAATACCCAGACCCGAGATAAATATTTCCATGTATAAACATTTGTCCCTCGGTGGGAATCGAAACCACAACCTTCTGCGTCTCAGGCGGGCCTTCGCCCACTACGTCACAGAGGTAATGGTGAGAAACAAACACGCTCACGACTGTAATCTGCATAATGTATGTACATCATGACATTCTGAGATCAATACTCAGTACAATGATCCGTGACACTAAGTAGGGGATAGTCAGAGACATTTAAAAATTATATTAGATACGTCCCTCCCTGCCAGTAGTCAAAACAGCTCAATACAAAACCAGACATCCTAAATTTCACAATAAGCTGGCTCTTATCTGGGTCAATGCATTAGCATTGCCATTCAGCGTGGCAATGCGGCCAGTATTTTGGGAACGCTTCTGCCTCGTAGTGATCGTTTTTCCTCCTCCAGTCGTCGGTTTTTTGTGTTGTTGATTCCAGTCGTTTTAGTTTTTTATTAATGTTTTTATTCCTGTTGTTCCCACGAGTAGCGGACAACAGTCGACCTCGCCAGTGGTATGTGTAGGAAGGCAAGGCTAACTACAACAGGGTTTTTCCCGGTGCCCTGAGGTGACCCTCAAAAACCCTAAAAATTTCATATCGCAATTTTTAACCACCCTCATAGCATTCAGCCCTCAGAAAATATCAAGCTACACACCACTTAAACCAGTCAAACAAACCCAAACTCGAGCGGTTTACTAGTGGCCACTGAAGAGTTCCACTATCCACCTCCTGGCTATATCATCTGACTCTCATGACGAATCATATGACAGCAAACATGAGGGGTATACTAACACTAAAGATTTCCACTATCCACTTCCTGGCTCCATCATCAGATCCTCTTTACTAAGCCCAATCTTTTGGACTCATCAAAACGAATCATAATGAGACCAAACTTGAGTGATTTACTAGAAGCCACTGAAGAATTCCACTATCACTCCTGGCTCCATCTTCAGATCAGCTGCAAGATTCCAAATTGTAGTATTGTCATCTGAACTACATATAGATACAAAGTTTCATATGACAATTAGAAGTAGGTCAAAAGAAAACATTCCGAGACAAATATTTGCATAAACAAACATTTGTCCCGCGGCGGGAATCGAATCCGCAACTTTCTGCGTGTCATTTAGAAACATCGGCCTGCAAATTTAATGAAAGGCAGGCGTCCCTAGGTGTGGGGTGGAAAACGCCAATTCATTTTATACCAATAACCGAACGTTTGAATGTTTTTTTTCATTTTTAATCTCGTAAAAGACGATCCCTTCTCTTCTTTTTAGATCCATTAATATCCATTCCGGAAGCATTAGAAACGATTCTAATGCGAAATGTTAATCTTTGGCATGTGTATCGTCTGGAGGCACTAACCGCGCTAGTAAAAGACAGTAATGTGTCTCGAATATTCGAGACCGCGTGCGAGACATGCCCCCTAAAAGAAATTACTAGAAAGAACGTGGCCTTATTTACGCTGGATATTTAAGCGTGGAGATAGTTCAGTTCAAGATTTGAATGTGAATAAATCGAAGTGATACCCAGTGACTAGTGAATTGACTGTTGTGCCTAATTATAGAATTATTTAGTGTTATTGTTTTCATTGCTATGTTTGTTTCGCTGTAAATTTTTTAGTGTGATTTTGCTAATACATAGTGTACAATTGGACTTAATTATTTTATACCGTTAGGTTTAAAGAACTTTTTCATGAACTATCCTTAGAGTCATACCAGTCAATTGCAATACTATCCAATAAGCCGTTTTGGAAACAAAAGGTAACAAACAAACCACCTCTTAAATAAAACGCATACAAGGTCGCGAATAAATAAGTTAATTTTGTACAAAATTTAGACAAATGCTAAAAAATTGCTAAAATTGCATACTTGTTGCTCTTAGTAAGTAAATGGTTGTTTATTGACTCAAAATCCCCCTGTCCAGTGCAATGAATCAACGAACGAAAATTAAATTCGTCTCAAAGTTGCCAGCCTAATTCGTTTACCCATTCGGAAATTAAATAGATGGGTAATTTGGCTAGCCCATTAGTGGGGACGGTTTAAAGTGGGGACGTGGGCACAACTAGGGACAGATTTATGCGTGAAGGGGCCTTAATTTATTTGATTCTGTATGTTGGTACTTGATTTGATTATAGGTGATGTCAACCGTTATTGTTTTGGGATAGGCGTGGAATTGCCATAATGGATGCGTGTTTTTGTCGAATCTACTATTTATCCTATTCCCACTCTTGTAATAAAACTAGTTTAAAGCTCGGTTTTTTGGTACTAGCTTTATCTTCCCGTAGTGGTGAAATTACGGAAACTTACTAGAAAATGCATAATCAAAGCCTAGAAGAAAATAATAAAACAACAGAAAACAGAAAAGGTACCAAACTATATTGGTATTTTTTGGTCCGTTTGTAGCCGACCAAGCGGTCTACGTACTCAAACAATGCCACTGAATTGTTTTCACGTGTACCAAGTAGGTGGTAGTCATTACATTAACATTAAAAATTACAATTGGCACATACACGCGTTTTGATAGGTCGCAAACCCATCGCCGTTTAATATATGTTGGTATCTTATAATCCCTTTGAGTTTTCGGGAAAATTAAAAATAATATCGGTATCGTGTACAATGCCGTGTCGTGCATATTAGATAGACGATAGCGATTTATTAAATAAAAATAAAATTGAAGCAAAAAGTATTTTTTTTTTTCATGTTGCTTCTACCCTTTTTGACTAGGTACCCCTATGGTCCAGAAACAGGATGTTGGGAAAGTTAATACAAGAAAAACAAATAGGCCTACTTATAAGTAGAATTGAACCTAAATGCCCCACTCACCTTCCTGATCCACCTAGACAGTTTTAGGTAGAGTTTTAGGGGCGAGACGAGCTGTTTAGGAGAGCGGGGTACCCAGAGCGGGGTAAAATACAACTTCTGACCCCAGATCGGTCGTCTACTAGTCAAAAATAATTATTAATTATCAACACTACTACCCATGTATCCGTATATCAAATAGCAATCCGACTGAGTACGCAATCTAGTTACATTACGCACTCAACGAAGTTAATCCGATTTATCGTTTCGTTTTAAATACATTGCTGGTTATAAAAGTTTTTTGCGTAACTAGCGTTCATTGAAAACGTTAATGGAGATGAATTGAATCTGGCGAGACGCCAGTGCGATATGGATATTGGATTACTAGCTGTTCTCGAATTATATACAATATAAGATAATACGGACAAGTGCAAGTAAGCCCTGAAGCTTTAGTTTAGGTGTTTTGCCGAGCTTACACTGCCAAATTAAAGTATTTACAAAATACTTTTAACTGAAACCTCTCCTATTTTAGGGGCCAACACAAAAATAAACACGGCCTCGGATGTTTTCCCCATAATGGACATCCTCAGATACATAATCTGTGAGTAGATATTTGAGGGTAGTATGAGGCACGTCCAAACATTACATTTGGCATCCCGAAATTTCGCAAGTAGTTAGCATTTCACGTGACAGGTTGCAAGACCTTCGCCTCAGGCCATCGTTTTGTTTATTTTGATGTATTGTTACGGGTTTACCATGCCTCTCTCTCTCTCTCTCTCTCTCTTAGATTTAATAACAATTAGAGGAATTACCTGGATGTATTTTATTTTGGTCATGTCAATAGGTAATTTTTTTTTTAGCACATATTTAGACTATACCGCGTACTATTCTCCTGCTGACGTTTCATTGACCTTTTTGTTCGAGGAAGGAGGTTCATGAGGAAGAATCTCTAAACGGTCAACGAAATGTCTGCAGGCGAAAAAGTACGCGATATAGTCTTTATAATATCCTAAAATGAATATGTTTGTCAAACAGTGTGTGTGCTGATAAGTCAGTCTCGGAACGATATAGGCGTGACTATAATGTATACATACATACATTATAATCTCGCCTGTTTCCTGGAGGGGTAGGCAGAGACCAAGGATTTCCACTTGCTACGATCCTGGCATACTTCTTTCGCTTCGTTCATCCTCATCAAATTCTTCATACAAGCTCGGCGATTAAGTGTACTTCTGATATGGCCATTCTCTAGATTATATAATTATATTTAAATAGAAGTACACGTGGTAGGGGGTGATTTCTTTATGTTTTTGTTAGTGTAGAACGCTTGTTATATAATTTTATGTGTCGCTACCCCCATACCGAGCAGATTCCGAGCCGATTAAATCAGATGTAGTTTGGTCTAGACTGAAAAACAACTCGTAGGGCGAGTTAATCATAACATAGTGTTGCCAGACGAAAGTTATAAATGCCGGACAGACGAATACATTTTGCATGTATCCTTCAACATATTATGTACACACTCAAATTGTGTGTTAGCTTTTGGTGTCTAACACGTCACTTCTTATGGTCAGCAGAATACTAGCGCTAAGTAGGTAGCCACCTACCTAGTAGTGCTGAGCTGACACCTTTTGGCGCGAAATTACACCGTCTCTCGATGGATCAGAAAGGTGCGTGGGGAATTTATGTTTAATACACGTTCTACAGTAACCTGTTTATTTTTAACTGTCCCGATATCCTATTTATGGATCTAAGGGTAGGTAACTAAATTCATTTATTAATTTTATGTTGTCCCAAATAAATGTTTTTCATTTCCTTTCATAAAAGGTGACAACGATGAAACCCAACATTAGATTTTTTGTTTATTTCCAAAGCATTTTCAGGCCAACTATTTTTTTCCTAGATGCCTGAATGTATCATAATACTAGACAATTTAAATTTGTGTTTCTTTTTTAATCTATGAGTCAATTTTAACTCAAGTACATCCGTATTAAAAAAAATATCCGAAATTTTGATAAATACATTGTTTGAAATTCTAAATCACATGCTTTAAAGTTTCGTAAAGGTCTCAGGTAATACAGCGCCCACTTTTGACAATCTGACAATCTTCTTACGAGAGAGGGAGAGAAAGCTAGCATGAGAGAACGAGAGAGGAAAAAATAGAGACCCTCAAAATATATAGGTATTATTTAGTCGTAAAACCCTTTAAAACGCCGGCTCCATACCGACTGTATTCAAAGTGTAATGTGTTTATGACTCATAATAACATGAAATATGTAGGACGTGTTTCAATATATTTGGCGCATGGAATGAATAAATCTTTGCTGCCTTCATGACATACCTAAGTGAGGTACTTATCTTCATAAGTACGTACGTACAGTTGTGGTTATAAATTTGGACCATCCTTTATGAAAGGTTCTATTGATTTATTCAACCCTTTCGTTGGTGGTTAAATAGTCAGACCATAATAGCTTGTAGAATAGACAATCGATAGGGATGACAGATTCTCGAATAGCTACCACTTGCCGGACGACCCTAGTGGCCACCCAATGGACTGAGACATCCAAATATGAACCAGAAAGGCTGTCCTTGACACTCGATTCTAATTGCAATCGGGATTAGAAATCCGATCGCAATCGGGATCGTATTTGTGCAATTTGGTACTTTGAATGGTGACGTTGACATTAAAGATTGTAGTACAGTTTGTGAATGAAATGTCACTGCTAGAAAATTTTAAAAAATAACCTAACTTGATTAGAATTGAATTGAGATTGATTGGTCAAGAGTAGTCCTGTAGGGTTCTTTCAATATCAAATCTGGTCTGTGACATTTCAATCGCAAACTCTACTCCAATCTCGAATCGAGTCAAAACTACCTATCAATAAATAACATATTCAATTTTTTAGTTCCATAAAATTTTACCAAATAAGAATCTTATTGGTGCGCTAGTATTGCATGCAAAAGTAGCGAAATGCAGGAATTCCATCCTAATTCCATACTACGATTAGAATCGAGTGTCAAGGGTTGCCTACCTAATAAAAGCATTTTATTGATAATTTAACATATATAACGTCATATTATTACAGTTGTTGGATTAAATTAAGAAAAACATCAACTAAAAATATCTACCTAAGTTGCTACAAAAATCCATCTTTGAATTCCTCAAATTTGTAGAATGTCCATTTAACGAGCCAGTTTTCTAATCTCAATTTATAAATTCATATAGTCGGAGCGTCTACATATCTGCGATCTATTTAAAAAAAATGTTAATAGTTTTTGGTGTCGAAGCCACGATAAGATATTTAAATACAATTCGGTTTCACTCAAACCGAAACGAATGTACCATCGATGTTGCCAGATAAACTCTATTTTCAACCTGATGTACCGTTAAACTTAGTTTAATTAGTGTTTATAAAACTACGGTAAAGTTTGGCATACTGTGTAGTCTATAAATTACTCCTGCTATGCGCTAACTAATACCTAACTACCAGATACGTACTGAGCAAAGAAAAAAGCTGTTCTATGCTAGAATAGAACAGCGTACATGATACATTCAGACCGAATATACTTAGAATTAGAAATTAAAAAGAAATCACGACGAGAAACAAAAATACATTTTAATCATAAAACCAATATACTAAAAATGCCCACTATTAAAAATACCATCTACATACATTTTTTTTTTTAAATAATGCTGTCAAAACTAAATTAGTAGTTACAACGACTTTTTGCGGCCACTGGTTAAAGTTGGTCGCTGCCTTATTCAGAATCATATCTTTTAGAATCGTTCCTTTAACTCAAATTATTACCTTAATTTCTTAATTGATGCTAATATACGCTAAGAATGAGTTTATCAGAATCAGTGGGCGCTGCCGATCAATTACGAAGCCCGTGACAAGTCTATCATAGCGCTACCATTTTCCTACTCTAAGAATTCCCAGGTCGTACGCGCTTTTTATTAAAAAAGTTCGTGCGACCTTAATTTTCAGTCTTTACATCACAGATAGGTATTATTCGAGAAAAATGTACAACTCACGGAACATTGAAAACAATCTAGATTTATGGAATATTTATGGCAAAGGTATTTAAAGGGACGCAAATTAATGAAGCATCAGGTACCAAGCTTTTACTCGCCTGTAACGAGAGGTTAGAGATAGAGATTTGGCCATCTCTGCTACTAATAATGATAATTCTGGACATTGTCACACAGCATCATCTAGCCCTAAAGTAAACAGAACTTATGTTATGCGAACTACATGGCTACTGCTTATCTAATACATACATATTATACATAGAAAACACTCAGACCTCAGACAAATATTTATAGATCACACAAACATTTGCCCCATGACGGGAATCGCACCCTCAACCTTCTGCGTCTCAGGTTTTAGCCCACTGCGCCACAGAGGTCGTATTTTGAAGAGCTGTAAAATGATACTTGCCACGATTAAAGCACATCTAATTTATTCGTGTTTGTAAATCAAACTTTCTGAAAAATCGTATTAAAGACATCATGAGACCAATGATCCTATTTGTGGTTTATTTTGGAATGCGGGCCCCGGGACTCGAACTAGCGTCTCCGCATTTATAAGGCATTGACCAACTCCGCCACGAATCGAGTTCAAATTATGCATTTTACGATATTTAACAATTTATATTCAGCTAAGCGCTGCTTGTTGATTGTTTTTTTTTTCAGTAAGTGTAAATTAAAATAAAAGTTAAGTACTAAGTTGGGACAGCGAAGTTTTCCAGCTACAGGCACTCAGGCACTAGGTTTTTTTAAAAAACACAAAGACAAATTAGACAAAGACTAAGATTTTTGTGTTAATAAGCTGTGCCGTGTGGGCCAAACAGGTCCTGTTTGGCCCACACAACCCACAGTTTATTCCAGGTGTTTTAGTGTAAGCCAGTCTTTATTTTTAATTTGAAATTGCTTGCTATGTCTAGCCGTTTTCAGCAAATGAATATTTTATAAATAACCTACTTAGTTCTATTGGGTGGCATTGTTAAACACATAAATTAATGGTTTTTTTCTGAATGTTTAAATTATGTGCGTTAACATCATAAGGAAACCGGCATATGTCCTTAGCTAGTGTTCCAATAAGCGGCGATGGGCTTGAAATCCAACTACTATACAAAACGCGGACATGTGCTTAATATGTTTTAACGTATCTCTAACATCCTCTCTGGTATTTGGTATCTTCACAGATCTGCGTACTGAGTATCAGAGGATAATCATCATGAACATTTTTTCTTTTTCAGAATATGGACTAAAGCAACATGTTACTAAATTTCATTTCAAACTGAACAATGCAACTCGAATCTCTGTCAAATAATAACAGGAGTTTTAATAATTAATCGTGAATTCAACCAGTCACGACCATAGAAACCATGGAAATTGAGCGTGCTAGAACACTTAGACAAACCTAAAAAAAAAACACGCTCTGTATTCCCTAAAATGGATATCCATACATAATACTCAGTGTGTAGATCTTTGAGGATGTAAAGTAGTGGGTAGTCAGAGGCACATGCAAACAATCTATTTGGCACCGTGGTTTTGCAAGTAGTTAGCATTCCAGGTACTCAAACCAAGTATCTAGTAAAGTGCAAACTTTCAGCTGTTGTCATCAGTTATAAAGATTTTTAAATAATAAATTAATATATTTAAAAAATAGCACCCATTTTTTAAATAAATAAATAATAGTGGACATTTCCACACAGCATCATATAGCCCCAAACTAAGCAGAGCTTGTAATATGTAACTACATGACTGATATACTATTTATAAACATTTTTTATTTTTAAGTACATGCATTATTAATTATTATACATTAAAAACACCCAGACCCGAGACAAATAATTGCAGACCATACAAACATGTGTCCCGCGGCGGGAATCGAACCCACAACCTTCTGCGTTTCAGGCGAGCCTTCGCCCCCTACGCCACAGAGGTCGATAAATAGGTTTTGTACCATTTTTTCACGTTTTTTCCTACACTTTTCTTGTAAACCGTTTTAAATAATCGGTGACTTTGAAATAATTGATTTCATGTAAAATAGACAATCTATGAAATCTTCTTCTACGATTATGACAGAAGCGATTCATCTGAATTAGCGCTGATCGGTGGGGGAGTGATGACGTCATCAATATGCAACTACCAGACACGAGCTGTTTTGACCTTCCAACGATTGGTGTTTTACAAAAATTGACATGTTTGTAAATTGGGGTCCATTTCTGGAAACTTATTAGAGTTATTAGGAAACTTATTGGAAATTACAGTTTTAAACTCTACATAATACTAATACACTCGTGCACCATGTCCAGTAGAAAAGGGCGATAAAATACTTTTTAACTAACCCTTTTCAGTGCTTTATTGTGTTACAATGTATAAAGGGAGGACTTAGGGCGTCCAGCCAGAAAGGGATATGTAAGATTTTGTCTGTATTCTCTGTGTGTACAATCCTACTACTATTATAAACGCGAAAGTTTGTGAGGATAGATGTGTGTTACTCTTTCACGCAAAAATTACCGAACGGATTTTGATGAAACTTTACAGTAATATAGCATATATATCACAATAACACGCGGGCGAAGCCGTGGGCAGAAGCTAGTAAAGAATAAATAAATAATCTGGTCTCGTTCTCATTAACGTCATAACCGGAAACATCATCATAAAACAAACCAACGGACAGCCGTTGTGTGAACAATGGTGAAAAAAGTGTAGGGAAAGGATGTAATGCATCAGCCAGGTAAAGGATCGCTACGTAACATATGTACTGTCATACATTAAAACAATATATTTTAAGACACCATGTTGCAATTTGCTTAACATAATTATTATGTAACTGTCAAATCAAAGTCAAAGTCAAAATTCATTTATTCATTAAAATCACAAGTAATACTTTGCAACGTCAATTTTACCTACTGCCTGTTCATTCGCGACCAAGCAAAGAACAACAAGAAACAAGACGCTGATTCCCTAAGGGGACCCTACTATAGGACTATTTGTCCTATAGTAGGGTCCTACCGTAGGCTCGCTATCTGTACGAATTGGTGCCGGACTGTCCTCATTTGCGTTAAAAAAAAGCAAACGCGCACGAGTATGGCCTGGGACTGGTTCGTACAGATAGCGAGTCTACGGTGGGCGCTTAGTTTAGGACTATTTCGTCCTCCTTAGAGAATCAGCAGGTTGATCCTTTTAAAAAACAATAGCTACCTACATTTTGATCGAGTTGGAGCAACTTCAATCCCAAGATGTTTTATCATCTAGATAATCCTATATTTTATAGTATGCCTTTTTATAAAGGTTTTGTTTGATTAGTTTTCAAGTTGTTGGTTTTCAATTTTTGTATATCTCTTGGGAGTTTATAAAAGCTTACACTTTGCCCTTTAAACGATTTACTATCTCTATGGACTAAAAGTGACAACAGCGAGTTTATATTTATTTCTAGAAATAACATTGTGAGTATCGCTATTTTGCTTAAACAAATTAATATTTTTCTGTTAACATACATCAGATTTTCATAGATTTATTGACAAGGGAATGTCATTATATTTATTTTCTTAAACTTTTGGCGTAAACTAAGAAACGT
Source organism: Perizoma affinitatum (assembly GCA_961405105.1). Classification (NCBI taxonomy): domain Eukaryota; kingdom Metazoa; phylum Arthropoda; class Insecta; order Lepidoptera; family Geometridae; genus Perizoma; species Perizoma affinitatum. Next base: position 4,094,388 of record OY560184.1, read on the forward strand.
ATTCTTATCCTAAACATGAAACTTTACTAGATTGTTTCTGTTTAAACGGGCCTTCACAACCCGTTTTGTCGTAAAACAGGTCCTTTGAAAATATTGACGAGTAATAATTATATAATTCAGTAGATAATCACGATACTTCAATAAATTGAAAAGGGTTTTTGTTTAAATGTTCTACGTATTCTACAGGCCATTTAAATTGTATTTTTGGATCACGTGTCCGAACCCGTCCCTATCACACTGCGTGTATTTTCGCATGGAGTGAAAGCGACAGTATATTATCAATTCACATACCACAAAGCTTTCTAAGATTACTACTTTGCATTTTGTACTGTTCAGGTAGAGGTAGATTCAGGTTTTTACAACATTATAATGTTGTAAAAGCCGTGTTGGCTTAGCGGGTTGTGCACAACTCGTGAGTTAGAGCCGAGTCGTGCACCAGAGGATTTTTCCACTTAAAAATGTATGTGCGCATTAACATGTCATAACAGTGAAATTAACATCGTGAGGAAACCGAAACGAAACGAAAAATTCGAAGGTATGTGCCATCAGTATCAGGCAATAGCTTGCAACCTGTCACGTCGAATGCTATTTGTGCACCATATTTACAAATTCAGACAGCAAATTTCAAGCTAATCGCGGTAGTACTTGGGCTTATATCAACGTCTGAGTTTATATCAGTTGTGAGCGTGTTTGTTTTAATTTCTGGCTAAAATGTGTAGCAAACAGCATTGTAAATACATGAAAATACTTCACATGTGCTTTAAGGCATTTTCCTAAAATACTCACTACTTACCGGTACTTCAAAACAAAACACAGAAATATCTAGTATATCTGAAACTTACAAAAATTCTCAGGATCTTTCAACATCATATAAAAATACGTGTTTTTTCAAGGGTAGGTGTTTTTATACGAGAGTATTCGACACAGCTGCGCCTTTGTTAAGGGCTCACAACATCAATAAGCCATTCTGTGAAAGGTCCGTAAAGAGGACGGCAGACTAGGACTTTGACAAGGTCGCCCCGGCCGGCGCCACACATCTCATACAAATAGTCAAATTAAACAGTTTCATACAAAACATGCTAAAGTTAAGTAACATGTCATATTTTAAGTTTCAAATATAGTAAAAAATATAATGTTTGTCTCCACTGTTTGCAGAAGAAATGCAATAATACAAATATAACTGATTTGTCACGGTGTTTTTTTAATGAGTGGGATAGTTTTGATGAAGAATGGATAAAAGGCGCCGTAAATAGATACAAAATACTTTTCACTTTAAAAAAACTGTTAGCAATTTTTTTAAAACGAAACTAACTGGTCATGTTTATACAGCGGCCCGCCGAGTGGATTAGTCTGAACATATAAAAGTATGATTTTTTTTTAAATCGATTTTGAAAAAAAAAACAAACAGAACATCTCCAAGATCACGTTTCAGGGCGAACTACGAATTAGTGAATAGTTGTTTTAAAATTTCGCCATCTTACACTCAACTGAATACAGTGAGTACACCCCTTAACATCCATAGCGTATGTTTATTTATAGGGCATTAGAAAAGACGAATTCTCTCGTCAGCATCCCTTCTCAGCAGTTAACTTTACAAGAAAATACTCAATTTCTCACTAAGTAATCGCGTTATTTTTCACACACTTTTGTATGATTTGAGACAAAAAATACGAAAAAAGTCTCACTTTTCTTATTTTGTATCTTAATAAGCCATAGTATAGGTGCCAACTAGTCCTGACCATCCGAAGGTTGTCTGGAAGATTCAGTTTTTAGATATAAAACAGCCCATTATGCCTGTATATATTTTTAATGCCTTAGTTTTGATAAATGTTTTTTGTGATCTACAAATATTTGTCTCGAGTCTGAGTGTTTTCTATTATGTATGTAATTACAGTATATTAGTCATGTAGTTATCATAACACAAGCTCTGCTTACTTTGGGGCTATATGATGCAGTGTGAAAAATTACCAGCATTTTTTTTGGTTTGCAATAGTATTTATCTAACTAAACACACGTGAGGCTTTTTCTTCATCGTGACCGGACAAAATCAAAATCAATATAGTTTTAGAATTTCGAAGCAGAATGTCGAAAACAGAACCCATAAAGTTTCGAGTTGTATGTCTGTTCGCATCTGCCTGTGTATGTTTCAGCCTAATTGTTTTAAAATAACAATAATTTGGTATTAAAAGTTGTGTCGCTCGTACTTTTTGTATGAGAAATCGTTTGCACACAAATGTTTTCAATCATGCTATGATGAAAAATTTATCATCATGCTATGATGATAAATTGTAGTTACTTTTACCTAGTCATTATTAATAATGATTTTAGAAGGTTTAGGTATTTCTAACATTTCATCAACCGAAATACCATAAACACCGTCTTGTAGAACGCGCGCCGCATTGACCGCAAACACCGCAGCGACCGCAAGCCATGGAATCCGAGCTATGCGATCGAAGACTACTAATTTGGATCTGTTTACACATTTCAAGACATATAACTACCTAGTAAATTACTTACAGAATAGGTGACTTGTGTCAAAGTCAAAATCAAAATGTTTTTATTCATTGAAATCACAAGGATCATATAGAAACGTCAGCTTAAAAACTACGTGAATTTAAAACGTTAAAGTTAATTTACGTCGATTACTCGCGCGCGACAAAGCCTAATAGAATCAGGCAACAAACTATAAATAAATAAAGATGGTCATTTTTTTTTTCACACAGCATCATCTAGCCTCAACGTAAGCAGCGCTTGTGTTATGGGAACTACATGACTGATATACTACTTATAGTTTTTTTTTTGTTAATACATACATTTTATACATAGATAACACCCAGACCCGAGATGGCATGGTTAGCTGGGTAATACTGGGTAATAATACAATATTATTGTAATAGTATTGTATTATAATATGGCAAAACTAAGCATCTGAATTTTTCCATCATATCTTGCAATGGCATCCGATCAGCATACTATTTAATAAGTATGTAAAGATGTATAATCCACGTGCGTGCCGAAAAACAAAGGTACCTCACCTCACTTTTAAAAGCTTTTACGTACGAGACTCATCATTGGTGACCCTGACGTAGCTTCCTCCAACGGGGTTACCACTTAACACTGCCATGCTCAATTATTGTGCTGACAATAATATCTGACAGTATCATTCGGTATAATGAAGAAGCTAGGTTATTACCCTATAAATTCGGGTACCTAGGTAATTATAAAGCGGACAGTCTAGGTACCTAGGTATAACTTAATTAAGTAAGTGCAGACAGGACACAGTCGCGACGGACGTCGTCGTCCGAAGTTCAGTGAATAACTGATGACCCCAAACTTGGTTTGGTGCAGGAGTTGCGAAGGTTTATTAATTCAATGAATCTCAAAATGGCTTCCGTTCTGGAAGATCACGGAAATGAATTTTATATTTGCAAAGCAGTTCTGTTCATGTTATATGTTAACTTCGTAGTGAGTACGTACAGGATGTCCCAGTTACAATAACTTTAGTTCTACGAAATTTCTAAATTTGGCTCTATGAAGAACATGTAGTGAATATAAGGCGGTTTCAATATATTTTTTTTTACATCACCAAGGTGACCTTACCTATTAGTTTTGTAGCCTATTGACGCTTACAACAGCAGTTCAGTTTGTGTCTCAGGTTCGGTGATTGATGCCGAACATTTTGTTCGTTTAATATAAAGTCCAGATGGGCTACAAAATATAGCTGAATAATAATGAAAAAAGCTTTTATTTCACCCATACATAACATGACAATTCTTGAAAAGTAAGTAATATTGATAGAATTATCATAAAAACATTTTTTAGTCAACAGTTAGATGTTTTCAGTACAGTGGCTGTTTTCAGCGCTAAAAGCCTTTTAAGGGTTTATTTTCCTAAAAATTTTACATTGGTTACCAAGAATGTTAATTTTAAAAGGCAGAATCACCTCTTTTTACTTCTATGTTCTGGGAAATCCTGTGGCCTATTGTCAACAAAGAGTAACAATATATCTGTCTATCTACAACTATTTATTCACTTTACATACAGAAGCATAAACCTTCATGCTGAAAATATTTTCACGAAAAAACTCCCATGCAACCTATCGCTGTAGGAAAAGCGAATACTGCGATGTCAATTACTTCGAAGGCTTTCTCCCCATCATTAATTCGAGAGCCTTCGACACCACGTCTGTAGACAATGTAGGGGGCAGCACTAGTCTAGTACCTACTTAGATCATCGATAATTACGTCTAGACTTGTTTTTTAGTCTTTCCTTTATGGACGAAATGTAATTAAGTATCTTCGTGATGTATTTTTAATAAGAACAATAAAAACCATCACCGTCATTGTAAGACGGAGAAAACAGTCTCCTTCAATCAGTCTTAAGCTTTTTAAAGTAAGTAGTAGAACTTCTTGTGAAAGAGCTCGCCCGGAGAAGTACTACCACCAAACCTATTACTGACGCCGAGGAGTAATGCTCGCATTGCTGTTTTGGTTTGAAGGATATGAGTACCAGGGTCGGCGACGCGCTTTTGATACTTCGAGTGTTGCAAACATCCATAGGATAAGGTAACCGCTTACTAGGTGGGCCGTATGGTTGTTTTCCAATTCCATAGTATTTAAAAAATCGAGAGCTTTGCTCGGATTTTCGAAGCTTGGAAATCCAATAAAACCATCGAAGTAGCTATTAGAATTTGTTGAAGCGACAATGGGTAGGCTGTTGCTTACAGAACCGGAAAGATTGCAGAACTGGAAACCGCTAGGGAAAGATCTCGAATGCCGATCAGGAACCGAACGATGCGGTGTAGGAAGGCCCTCCATCTGTTCAATGTCCAGCAGAAGACTTTTATAGTATGTTGACACCTACCTACCTACATTTGAACGTGTTTGTCCCGATCATTATTCTATTATTTCATTATTGATAGATAAAATTAAGTTTCTTGCTTACAGTAATAAAAGAAAGAGACAACTTTAGTGCTGTCAAATTAGTCTTATTATACAAGTAGAGCGACAAGTAAACTAATTTGAACTATTTTTTTTTTCTTGACATCTTTTTCTTGCGTGCGCTATCAGTTAGGCAAACAGACAGTTTAAATTAAATTTAGTTGGTGTACAAGAGAATCGACGCTAATGTTTCCCAGTTGGCTAGTTTGTTAGTAGGTAATAATTACTCAAGGAAAACTTGAACCCTAACATAAACTCAGTACTCCTAGGTATTCTAATACAAGTTGTTACAGGTCGAGCCAGCAACGTTACGACGACTAGCTGACCACAATTCCGAAAGACAGTACAACATCTTAGCAGTGTTGCCAGCTTCAGCATCTGGCAAGCTCTAGTTGCCAGATTCGATTATATGATTCGATGATATTATCCAATATTGTAGAACATGGACTAAAACGTACGCATAATGGAAAATATACTAACGTAACAACGTGTTAGCCAAAAATAACGTATTTAACTGGGAGACATCCATATCCAATACTGGACTAATAAACACTGAGTGATATATATATATATATATATATATATATATATCACTCAGTGAACAGAGTCTTCAGAGTCTGAATATTAATACAGTACTTACTAGAGTAGGTCGTTATATACCTACTCTAGTAAGTACTGTATTAATATTCAGACTCTGAAGACTCTGTTCACCAATTTCCCATTTCATTTCACTATCCATTAAAATAGTTAGTTTTAGCCCTAGTGCCCTGAAACCGCCTGAGTATTTGTGCTTACATGCAAAAATAAGTACTGATTTACCATTACAGTAGGATAGATGGCGTCATTAATAATGACGGAATGTGAAACTCTCAAAATCAACGTGACTTGAACTTCCTTAAAATAGCCACATCTAGCCAATTCGGGCTGAGTTGGCAACAGTGCATCTAAAATGGTCCTTAATTAAATGCGTACATTCGCCTTGATTATTCAGGTGAGATGCGGCGCGTTGGTGGAGTCTCTGTAATGTACTTGAGTTTCAGGAATGAGACTTGAGCATTCTACCGACTACTGACCGATATATTTTTGCTCTCATTAGGGAAACTGTTATAACTGATCGTCTACGTAGACGAGTTGTACAGTCAATGTACATTTTATGCAAACGCGGCTCTTCCCATAGCGCTTGTACCTTAACTACGGACTCGGGTGGTTGAACGTGAACTGATTTATTGAAACGAATTAAATGATAGTACAAACACATAAAAGTTGCAAGCGCTATGGGAAGCGCCGCGTTTGTATAAAATGTACATTGACTGTACAGGAGTCTAGCAGGGAGGTTAGAAGTAAAATCACTGAACTCCGTTATCATTGTAACTTTGGATTGTTAACTTAACTCTATCACAAGTAATTCATGCGGTAGGCAGAGAGCGACTGAGAGACGCAATACAAACGAAGGGACATGGGCGTCGATTGCCTAATGCAAGCTGCAAGCTTGCATTAGGCAATCGACGCCAGAGTACCTAAGTCACCTTTACCAAAAAAAAAATATCTCAACACAAAAATAAATGTTTACCATTTCTATAATGAACCCTAAGTTAGTTAGCAAAATAAATTCAGCAATTGACGATGTAGCTAGTGGAAATATTTGAAAAAATATAGGATTAACATTAAACTATCGAAATTTCGCGTGATCAAATTTTTTGAGGATCTATAAAATGGCAAATCGGTTACCACTTCAGCACCAGGAGAGAAAGTTTAGGTCTCTATTAAGTCTTTTCAGAATACCGGTTCGTAAAGGCTTCTTTCATGCACGTGCCAGATATCTTCGAACTTTTCGTCCAAGGTCATACCAGTTTCCTCACAATGTCTTTTAAAGCATTGTGCAAAGAGCATATATCTTTTTTTGCATAAGTAAAATCCGAAGACGCACGACGAGATTAAAATCTGCGACCTTCGAATAGAAAATCGGAGATTCGTACTCTCAATATGTTGAAAGGACCAATGAGATAAACGTATACACTGTAGAAACGAGTAAATTTTAGCTTAAATATAAAACCACGACGTATTTTCGACAGCAGCGCCCCCTAGCAATAAAACCTATCTAAGAACCTCCCTTGAAGCTCGCAAATCGAATTTCCATCAGAAAAGTCGTTTTGGATATAAATGTTAACAGACATACATACAATCGCATATACGCTATTTAAAAAAAAAACATCATTAACAAAATAGGATGCACTGAAAATAAACAGCTCATTTATAAATCACGTAAACAGCTCAAATGCTAAATACTCCGCTAGTTGAAGCTGCGGTCGACAGTGGTTGGCTGGTTGAAGGGTATTGATGACGTCATCACTCAGCCGACCAATCCGCGTGCAGATAGTTTCAGTTAGTTCCCAACTCGAATTTGTAATGGAGGTATGCTCATTTGTCTTTTGTGAATGGACTAAATATTTGCAATTTGTGTGTGATAATAAAATAAATGACCGTGTGACTGATGAATGGCGTAGCTATTAACTACTGAACTGATATTGGTGGCAATTCTGTAGTCTTCTCAGTCGTTGCGACAGAGCGGTCGTGGTCATCATGTATTGTTGAGGACTGATATGGCTCGCCTCACGATATCTCGCCATTTCTCTCTGCCTGCTTAGTAAGAAGACCCAAGGCAACGGTTTTGTCTACCGCCGAGAAGACATAAAATATTTTGTCCCTCTCTTTTGTTTGACAGAATAGGCGACAGAAATAGTCTTCTATTTCGTAGACAAAACGTTGTCATGGTAAGCGGACTGGTGGACAAAACCTGGTGCATACATGTACTTTGCCGCCCACTGCTGATTTTGGTCGGTCCATCGCATGTGTGACCTTCCACGGAGTCTGTTGCTTTCCACTTGTCCCTACACAACAAGACTAGTACCCTAAATTTAAACTAAACTATATACTACATACTTCAACTCAATGAAACTGGTGTTACAGCATTTAAATTAATTGAGTTTTGTTTCATTTTAGGATATTATTACGACTATACCACTTCTTCTTGATCGTTAAGATGTCCTAGCAGAACACTTTCTTAACGTCAGCAGGAGAATAGTAAAATACGTATAGTAAAGTAATTATTAATATTCTAAATAAGTTTTGTTTATTTCTTATAAAAATTAAGTACCGTAGGCGCGTTGAGATAAACTTTGTTATGGTCTCAAAGATGCCTCTTATCTACTAAAATTATCATTTAAAATTTATAGAATCAATTTTCGTTGTCAAAAATAATTAGCAAACAAAAAGTAAACACGCTCAGGACTGTATTCCCCATGATGGAATGCATTATACATACCTACTCAGTGCACAAATCTGAGGATACAAAGTAGGGAGTATTCAGAGGCACGTCCAACATTAAATTTGGCATATCATGCCCATTTTTGTTGTCAATTCCTACTAAATGCTCGCCATACTTCTAGTAATTCTGGTTTCATAATTTTAGGACCCAAAGTTACGTTACGTTAAAGCCTGGAATGGTCTTCAAATTAAAAATCCCAAATCCATTTTTATAGACCTGTTCAATGACAGACAGAGGTACACAGAATAGGCAACACGGCCTAAACGATAACCTATTTTGAAAATTTTCGCCTTCGATCCGACGGGGTTGGAATCCCGTCCAACACCAATTATGTATTTTAGTCACAGAATAGATAACAGTTACTAAGTACATATATAATAGTGCTTTAGTGCACAAATTAATAGTAACTGATATAAAAATATAGGTAGTTACTTTAGATACATAATAGACTTCGGCAATGGTTATATAACGAGATTGACCTAAATGTAACAAATACTAGAACCTAAATCTTTTCAATGCGCACTGAATTCTTTCACCACACAACATCTAAGATACAATACAAAATACGATTTTTCGAAACATAGACCCCTGAATTCTCATGCATCAAAATAATGATTTCATTTGACGCTAAATAAATTTACCTACTTTCATTTTCATACGGGCTTTGAAGTAACGGTCTGGAAAAACTCGGTTAACCCTTAGAGTGAGATGGATAGAGTGCATTGTAAATGCGAGAGCGAGACAGGGACATAGGTATGTACTTGTCTTATTTATGGTATGTAGTATTTTATACCGAAATATTTATGCTTTATCTACATCGTTCTAAGATAATGGTGTCATGAGGCTTGCAAAGGTACGACATTATTATTGAACAAAGTGACTAAAAAAGAACCAGCAACAAGCGTGCGAGGGCCACCATAGTTATTATCTCATGATATAGTGGTCTACTAACCTTATCTCTCTCCGCAAAGGTTTGTTGGAAGACATTTCTTATAAATAAATATGAAAAATATTATTCTGGTGACCTTAATAAAAGCCAATGATAACCGAAAGATAATATTTCTTGCCTGAAATTCAGAAAATACAAACCAGAGAAAGGAGATATCGTGTTTTTATTTGACAATATTTTACTTACTCTAGTAAAAAAACGCTAATACTACATAGATAAGAAACTCCCACTTTATGCAAATGCAAATATAATTTGGTGTTTATATTTAAAAGCAAATGCGAGTTTTGGCAAACTGAAATTGTTTTTACACTATCCGATCCGATATCATATGACTAACATAGACAATAGCTCTTATATGTCAGGTATTGGACAAAATAAATGTATGATATAGGTAATGCGACAGACTGGTTGTAGTCTGTCGCATTACCTACATCCCACAATTTTTTTGTCCAAAAACCAACCTCTTTTACCTCCTGTAACTTGATCAGTAGGTAAGCCACAGAAACTTTCTATTGAAATTATAGTTTGTAGCTGTTTTGTGCAGCATCTGCGAATCATGCTTTAACTGTTAATTAATGTAAGAAAGACTAAACGATATTCACTTTTTATGGAATTGACAGTTGGTAGCTGCATTGTCGCGCTCTAAGGTTTCTAGGTTTCTAGGTTTGGTGCAGCATTATGCTGAGACAGGGACCTTTTGACCCCACACAACACATCTTTTTATCCATATCATTTTAATTTTATATTTATTTTAATTTTTGTAATATTTTAATGTAGCTATATTGTCACCTGTTGTGTTGTGTTGTGGTTAATAAATGTTTTTTCTTTCTTTCTAAGGGGCGATAATAATTTTGGAGTTGCATTTCTGTACGCTTATCTTATGGTATGACATTGTCACGTATGCTTTACAATGTTAAATTTTGTAGCCCTCTATATCATTCTTACTCAAAAAAATATTTCTATATGATTTTAAGTATTTTCGTGAAACATTTTCAGTTTTAGAGCATGACAGTGATTGAAAGGTTGTGTTTTCTATCAAAATAAGTGTACACTTTTTCTAGAAGATAATTTTCTTGTCAATTCACGTCCTTTAAGAAAAACATGACATTGCGTCCACCCTGCACTAAACTTAAGCACAGATTTAGGGATACTTATGAAAAATTACCCGTAAGACACAACTCTGTGCTTGGTGCAGACGGAGATTTGAAACGTATCTCCTTTTTAATCGTTAAAAAGGAGATACATTAGGGAGAAGATAAACTATGCTAAATAATCTTTGTGATTTCGATTATTAAAAACCAATTATTTAAACATCAGGTGAATTTTGATAATAAATAAAAATGTTTATTAATTTATATAACAGTACAGCCAGCATATAATATATCACATGAGAGGTTTGTTTTAAAGTTCCGAAGCCAATACGCGAAAACGGAACCCTTATAGTTTCGTCATGTCCGTCTGACTGTCTGTCTGTCTGTCTGTCTGTCCTGCCATGTCACACAGTGATTTGTCGCTCAAAATCAAATTTGGTGTGCAGACGTATTTTTTGTATCTATCTCTATATGATTTTAAGCCTAACCTAAAAATTATTAAAATCGGTTCATAATTGGCGAATGAACAAATACAGATGAATTTGAGAACCTCCTCATTTTTTTAAGCCGGTTGAAAAGTATTAATAATAATAATAATATTTATTTATAATATTTTTATGCTGAATTTTTATTTGTAGGTCGTTTGGGATAACATTGAATAGGTCCAAAGATATCACATTGATTCTACAACACCTCGTCCAGGAAAAGTAAGGCTTTAAAGTAGTAACCTAGTGTACCTATCGAGGTACAACTTTACATGGGAAAAGTTGATTTTGATCTGATAGGGCCTAGTGACTAATAGTGAAGAACCAGTGTTGTAAAAGGATTCAGTGCGCCTCGTAGAGACTGAATCATAATCCTCATGTAATCGTTAATTTTATTAATAGAAATAATAATACAATCACATAGGCAAATGAAGCAGTCTAGCAACTAAATACCGATCTATAGATAGATCAAATGATCTAGATCACAACCAGATAGAAGCATGTAAGTCGTAGGTTATGTAAATAGATAATTTCTGTAGCGCAAACCCTTGAAACCGGAACTCAACAATGTCACATACCTGTACGTAAACGATAACACTACATTAAAATTATTAAATGGAACTGTCACTGAACAAGCAACATTGCAAAATAAATAGCTCCAATTTGGCCCACATCGCTGAAATAGTTGAAATAACACAACACGCGACGATTTGTGATGTTATGAAGCGTTGTCGTGAATCCCTGCCTATGCGGTGTCCTACGTAGGTATTCGGCTAGGTAGGTAGCGGGTAGGCAGGCCAGGCGGCGTATAGAAACAGCAAGAATATTTACAGGGTTTAATGAGGATAGTCGAAAGTTACAGATGGTAGAAGATAGGTAGAAACGATACAGAACAGTTACAGAATGATAGATAGATGTAGGTATGAATTTAGCGTGATTCGCGAGTACAAAGTGCGTGAGTAGCGAGAGCAAGCGATACGTGTATCCCGTCGGAAGGCTCTGAGCGAGTGTGTCGGCGGCGCGAGCGGTATGAATATTTATTGAGCAGCCGGTGTCCTCCGCCCGCGCGCCTCTCGCATGCCCCGCAGCGAAGGCGTGCACTCGGGTGACGGACTCGGATGCGAGGATGACGCCACAGTACTCCCCCGCCGAGATCGTTACTACGATCGATAGTAGTCGGGGAATCTTACGGTTCTCCCGCTTTTCGTCTTCTTGGCGGGGATTGTAGATACCCCGTCAGGAACTGGAGCAGGATCGGAAGCGGTCATTGGCGTCGGCGTTGTCGTTGTCGTAGAGGTTGGTGTTAGCGTCGTGTCGTCGCTTGCGCTGTACGCTGGCTTCAGTCGATCCATGGTAACGGTAAGTACCTTGTCTTGCACTTTGATATCGTATGTCTTGGATCCTCTCCGTACGACCATGTATGGACCAGCGTAAGGTGCTTGCAATGGACGTCGGACTGGACCTTGGCGTAGGTAGACGTGCGTCGCGGTACCCAGGTCTCTTGGTATGTAGAAGGGACGTGGTGAGTGCCACGAAGTTGGTGTTGGTGCCAGCTTGCACATGCGGCTGCGCAGGCGATCGGCGAAGTCGGTGATGTCGAGTTCTTTTTCGAGTGCAGTGGTGAAAAACTGTCCAGGCAAGCGGAGAGGCTCGCCGTAGACGAGTTCGGCGGCTGAGGATTGAATATCGTCTTTCCACGCGCTGCGGATACCCAGCAGCACAATGGGAAGTACTTCGGTCCACTGTGATGACGCATGGCAGGAGATGGCGGCCTTGAGTTGGCGATGTAGACGTTCTACAAGGCCGTTGGCGGCCGGGTGGTATGCGGTCGTCGTGAGGTGAGTAGCTCCGATTAAGGCGGCGATGGCCTTGAATAGGTGCGACTCAAATTGGCGGCCACGGTCGGTTGTGATGCGTGCGGGGCAGCCAAATCGTGCGACCCAACCAGAGATGAAGGCAGAGGCGCAGGTGGTAGCTGTGATGTCCGTAAGTGGGTACGCCTCAGGCCAACGTGTGAAGCGGTCGACTATCGTGAGGCAGTACCTGTGGGAAGCAGACAAAGGTAAAGGACCTATTATATCCATATGGACATGTTGAAAACGGGCTGAAGGTGGGTTGAATGCTGTAAACGGTGCAGTTGTGTGTCGCGTTATTTTGCAGCGCTGGCATTGATGACATTCCTTAGCCCATTGTCGACAGTTTCGCCTTATACCCGGCCATACGAATCTAGAAGTCACTAATCGTACTGAAGCTTTAGCGCCGGGATGACTCAGGTTATGTAGCGATTCGAAAACTTGACGGCGAAATGGTGGTGTGACGTATGGTCGAGGGTTCGTAGTAGAAGTATCGCAGTATACTTGCGTTTTAGCGTCGGGTAGGAAAACCTTTTGCAGCTGTAGACTGGATCCATCCACGAGTAGGGTTCGTAGCTCTGCGTCTGTCTCTTGGGCTTGGGCAAGGCTCTGGTAATCTAGGGGCATCGAAAGTTCTTCGATACGGGAAAGAGTATCAGCCACGATGTTGTCTTTGCCAGCGACGAATCTGATATCTGTCGAAAATTGAGATATGAAATCTAAGTATCTAAATTGTCGTGGCGAGCATTTGTCTCTTTTAGTGGTGAAGGCAAACGTTATAGGTTTGTGATCGGTCAGTATGATGAATGGTCTCGCTTCCACCATAAAACGAAAGTATCGTATCGCCTCATATATCGCCAGTAGCTCGCGGTCGAAGGTGCTATATTTCTGTTGGGCATTATTTAGCTTTCTGGAGAAAAATGCCATGGGCTGCCAATCGTTACCTTTCCGTTGTTGCAGCACGGCTCCGATAGCTACGTTAGAAGCATCGGTCTGTATAGCGAGTTCGGCGTCGGGATCTGGATGAGCTAGCAGCGTAGCGTGAGAAATGCTCGACTTACAGTCTCTGAAGGCTTCCAGCTGTTCGGGTGTGAGGTCAATCGGCTTCGAACCTTTGCTCTGTTTGCCAGCTAGCATTGCGTTGAGAGGTGCTTGTTTCTTGGCTGCTTCTGGAATGAACCTACGATAAAAGTTTAGCGTCCCTAGAAATCTTCTGAGCTCTTTCGTATTTTTCGGTGTGGGAAAGTCCATAATAGCTTTTGTTTTCGAGTCGAGGGGACTAATTCCATCGGCAGAGACGCTAAAACCCAAGAAGGTGACCTTAGGTTGACCAAAAATACATTTCGAGGTATTTATTAGGACGCCGTAATCCTTTAGGCGTGCAAAAAGTATTCGAAGATGCTCCAAGTGTTGATCTTTATTCTCTGAGTAAATGAGTACGTCGTCCAAGTAACCGTAGGTGAAGTCCAGTCCATTCAGAACTTCGTCCATGAAGCGCTGGAATGTTTGGCCCGCATTCCTCAAACCAAATGCCATGTATGGGAAATCAAACATACCGAATGGAGTAGTGATGGCAGTCTTCGGTATGTCATCCAAGAAGACTGGTATTTGATTGTATGCTCTAACTAAGTCAATAGTAGAGAATATTTTTTTACCTGTGAGCTGATTGGTAAAGTCGTGAATGTGACGCACAGGGTATCGGTCCGGGATCGTTCGGGCGTTCAGGGCTCTGTAATCCCCACAAGGTCTCCACCCGTCGTTCTTTTTCTTAGCTAGATGAAGAGGAGAAGACCAGGCGCTTTCGGACCTTCGTGCTGTCCCGCTTTGTAGCATTTCATCGAAATCTTTTTTCGCTATCTGCAATCTCTCCGGATCCAAACGACGTGGGCGACTCGAGACAGGTGGTCCAGGCGTAGTCCGGATGTGATGCACGGTACTATGCTTAGGTATGGTTGGCTTACCAGCAGGGCGAGTGATATCAGGATACTCTCGTAGCAGGTTGGTGAAAATGTTGTCGTCTGCTGTGGTTCGTATGGAGGAGATATCAGGTACGTTTTCGTTAGGCTGCGGTGCGTCAATAGAGAGCATGGTGATTCCGTCGATGAGCCGTTGCTGTCTACAGTCTACAAGTAGGTGATAAAAAATTAAAAAATCTACACCAATTATAGGCTTTGTGACGTCTGCCACAGTAAAACGCCAACTGAATGCTCGTCGTAGCCCAAAATCCAAGTTAAGTTGAATGTGACCGTAAGTAGATATAAGCGTGCCATTCGCGGCAAAAAGTTGGTACTTAGTCTTAGTTCGCGGCTCCCGTATGGCTAACTTTGGAAAGACACACAGGTCTGAACCCGTGTCGATCAGGAATTGCGCCTTCGATTTCCGGTCAGTGGCAAACAGGCGGCCTGTTGATTTTGGACAGTCAGCTACCGCCACTAGTGACTGCCGTTCGCATTTCCCGCCGATTTAAACGTACACGGCTGCCTGCATTTTATGGCACTAGATCCGTATACGTAATGGTACCAGCAATGCGGATGGTCGTCTGGGCGTTCTCGTGACCTTGATCGATTCCTGGAGTTTGAGCGGGTTCTAATATTTCGGACTTCGTTTCTGGGTCTAGGATTTCGAGTGGATAAATTTCTAACCTGTTTCGCCAGTTCGTCAACACGTTTTGCCATTGCTTCCAATGCCGACACCGTACCTGGTACTTCACATGCTGATGAACTAGCCGCTACTGATTGCTGCGTTGGGGAAGATATATCGTTTATCTTGTCCGCTAGCTCGGCCACGGTGTGTAGTGCGCTGTCTGGCTGTGAAGCAATAATCGTTTGAATTTGTGTTGGTAATCTGTTCGACCAAATCTGCCTGATAAGGCTCTCTGGTACAGTCGGTCCCGCTAAACTTTGCAAATGTCGCATAAATTGGGAAGGTTTTCTATCCCCCAGCTCTTCGTGGGTAAGTAATTGTTGGATTTTACGATCTTGAGAAGCAGACAATCGTTTGATTAACTCAGTCTTGAGCTTTTCGTATTTACCGGTTTCCGGCGGATTCAAAATAACGTCTTTTACTTCGGACGCGTACTGTGCTTCTAACTGTCCAACAACGTAGTAAAACTTTGTCTGGTCTGAAGTAATATTAGAAATCGCGAACTGACCTTCGATCTGCGCAAACCATACGGCCGGTTCCTCTGGCCAAAATGGGGGTACTCGTACACCCACTCTCCACAATCCAGGATTTTGTCCAGAAGTTCCAGGTTCTTGGGGCTGTTCCTCGGTAGACTTCCTCATCTTCTTCGTCGGGGTCACCAGTGAAGCGTTGTCGTGAATCCCTGCCTATGCGGTGTCCTACGTAGGTATTCGGCTAGGTAGGTAGCGGGTAGGCAGGCCAGGCGGCGTATAGAAACAGCAAGAATATTTACAGGGTTTAATGAGGATAGTCGAAAGTTACAGATGGTAGAAGATAGGTAGAAACGATACAGAACAGTTACAGAATGATAGATAGATGTAGGTATGAATTTAGCGTGATTCGCGAGTACAAAGTGCGTGAGTAGCGAGAGCAAGCGATACGTGTATCCCGTCGGAAGGCTCTGAGCGAGTGTGTCGGCGGCGCGAGCGGTATGAATATTTATTGAGCAGCCGGTGTCCTCCGCCCGCGCGCCTCTCGCATGCCCCGCAGCGCAGGCGTGCACTCGGGTGACGGACTCGGATGCGAGGATGACGCCACAGTTACATACGCGGCATTCCTACCAGCACAGTATACATATTAAAGTTCTCTTACCGAAGCTTGCCTGGTCGTTATTAATAAAGAAGTAATGTAAAATCCCACAAGATTTATCGCTAGGGTTTGATGATCCCATATTAGATACCTGCAATTTTCAGTCACTTAAACTCTCGTCTCTGACTATACGGAGGCGAATTGGCGATCAGCCAGTCAGTCATCGATCAGGACGCATTGGTTTGTATTCTTTTGATCTTCGTTCTTTTTCCTTGATCGGACAGGTCAAGAAACAAAATCCTATCCCGTCGACAGCACCAGATTTTCTTCGAAGCTACTCTGTTAAATGTCCAAGTATAGCAAGCGCTTCAAAGATTACCTAACACAAGCCTTCTTGCTATTGGAGTAAAAGATCACTAGGATAGCAACACTTAGCCACAAATATAACATCAGTTAGATAATCAATGTGTACATCTCTGAATCAGGCTAGAGACAGTTGACTTAAAGCTATAGTCGTGTATAAAAGAAAATATAGAAGACTGGCAGGTAATAAGGCGTTGCTGAGAGCCGACAACGCACGAGCGATCCCGATGATGAACGAACGTTTGCGTTACGCGCGTATTTTCAGTGATGCTTCATAGATCCCTACAATAAAAGATATAGATAGACGGGTGTAAATAATTTTATTCGACTCATAGGTCTGTGTCAGACACAGATACAGCGCAGACAAGTAGGAATGACAAGAAAAACAGAGAAAAGTAAAGCGATCTAGTCATAACTACTATCTAGTCAAATCGAAATGTCATAAAGCTTCTTACCCCAATAAAATACAAAAGATAAAAGGTGATTAATACCTATTGATAATGACCTCAGTAATTAATAAATATCAAACAGAAGTATTATACGTGGGTATAATACTTCTGTTAGTGGGTATGAGTCAAAAAGGTTCTATCTGAGCTGATCATTGCAGCTAATTTAACAATTTTCAAATAACCTTATTTAATATGTTGTTATCTATAATTACTTACTTCCAAGACCTTACTTTCTATAACGTTAACGTTAACTATAATTTTTCAGTTGCGCCTAATTAAGTTTTATATACCATTTATTATATTCTTTTATTGTATTTATTCTAATCTTTTCTAATGTATGCCTATAATTTATATAAGCACTTAACATGATTACCAACTACCATTTTTCTGTGCTGATTATACATACATATATATTCAACAAACTTATGTATTCTTATTATTTGACTTTTGTTTTATAATTTTCAAACTAAATGATGTGACATTATTAATTTGCGTTCGGACCCGGTACATTTTTTAATTTGAACTAGAAAGAAAGGCAAAGGCCTTTCTTATCTTTTCTACAGCTGTCCCACTTTTATTTGCATTTACCACCTTCCTTATTCTGTCTAGTACTTCCTCACCCGTTTCTTGTTCATCTACAGAAGTGACAAAGACGAATTGCAGGTATGTGCCGGTCTTCTGGGGTTTATCGCTGCTAAACTCGCATAAGATTGTTATTGCTATATCTCGTGTTTGCTTTCATTTAATTTTGACATCCTTTTGTTAGGATTTTGGATCTTGAATGATCCTGAAGCTTCCTGGGCAGTTCGCTCTCTTTTTTCCCCATCTCGGGTTGTATCCGGTGCTGTTGTGCGGTCATCTGTTTGTTTCATTCTCCTTCTTCCCTTTCCCTTTCTCCTTCTCCTTCTTTTACCAGTTGGTACAAGCAGTTTAAGGCGCACGTGACTTCCATTTGAATTTGCGTTTTTATATTTAATATTTAAAATTTAAAGTTTTGGGGAGTGTGGTTTTACGGACTCCTACTTCCCAATATTCCTTGAATTGTTAGATTGGGCGACAGGGGTTGGGCTCCTCTTTCCTTTCTCAATTAAAGGCAAAAGAGTCCATAAAAATGATAACTTTATGAAGTAGGTAAGTCCGGTTAGGTTTGGAAACAAATTCTGTAAAACTTAGAGAAAACAACATGAAAAATTACAACATAAAACTAATTAAATAAATTAGTTTTATGTGTGTAAATAAATAAAAACTAAGTAAATGCGCTGCGAGTGGTGTCTTTGACACGATTATTTACAAAAATATTTTTCTGATAATTTGAATAGCGTCTTGTTATTGTTAATTTTCTGTACTGCTTGTAAAGATGTACATTCTGTGCTCGCAGGTAACCACACAATAATAACAATTAGTAGGTAGCGTGCTAATTTCGCGGTCTACAGCCGACATACCGCGGTTGGGTGACATAGTTACACTGTTTTAGGATTTTGTAACCACCTACTACATATTTTATAATTTAACAAGTTTACCAAGTTTGTAGAAAAATTTTATAACTAAATTTAATGTGAATACTTAGTTGATAGGCAAAGTTATAATACTTTTTAGTGAACCCTTCAACCGAAATGAAACCAGCCAATTTTACTCATTCTCTCGAATATAAAGAGGACTCGCAAAAACTTCCTTTTTATTCCTGTCGTTGAAATACCTGACAATAAGGCGGGAAAAATAACAAAAACTTTATCATCGTAGACTCAAACAAGAAATACATGACCGAGGGAAGTATTGCAACTTTTGATAATAATGAGAAAGTTTATTTTTAATGTATGGTAAGTGGAATTTCATAGTCACGCAGATGGCTCAGGACCGAAATATTTTTTCAAATGACTGTGTCAAATGAGGCTTCTTTATTTCTTGACAAATGTAACTAGCAGTGCCATTAAGCTTTTGGGAACTAGTCCTGCACAAATAAAATAGAAATACCCTCATCAAAGGTATTTAGGTACCCCTTAGTATTTAAGAAAAGTCTCTCGTTAGTAGATGTCATTGCTAAAAATAGGTGAACATATTTTTACGTTCTTTCAATATGTAGTACACCTAACTATCATCATACAGCAATAGCAGATGACAGATAAAATGGTCAGCGTAAAATTCAAATACGATAAAGTTTTTTCTCAAAAAACAAAATAAACTACTTATTTACTTTTAGACAATAGTCCGAGCTTAATTGTGGGAAATTCACTGTTTTTTAACATAGTCTTTTAGTTAAAACACTATAATCATCACCATGATAGCTATGTACTCATATGAGTACATTGTGTCACCTTTATTAACTAAATCCTGTATTTCTTTTATAGAAATTACATCACTAAGACATTTTTAAGGATTTGTTTAAATTAAGTTCAGACGGGCATACCCAAGTGAACTTACGCCACTTAATTTAATATAAGTATAAAATAATCATACTTCAAACTTTTTTTTTAATAATTCATGCAGTTGAGACACTGCTAAATCTTCCTACACTCGGTCTCGACTCAATCTCAGTAAGACAATGGATGTACAGCCTACAGGGAAAGTAATATAGTATTGAAAACAGTGGGTAAAGTCCAATCAATATCCCATACACTCTAGGGATAGCAGATCAGTGAATGGTGGACGAGATGCGTGAAGATAGACATAGCACACATTCTGATTATTACAAAAAGCGCACCCATTTTCAGAGCACAAAACATATCGCACCTAAGCTATTTCCAAACAGAGCATCTGCTTTGGATTTCCTGCAAAACAAGTATTTAGCGTTCTTACATACACACAAATAATACATACTAGTAGCCCATATAACTGAAAACTTATCTCCATTTTAAAGTCGATTAAAAATAATATAGAATCCGACTTTTACATGTGCGTTTACATTATTTGGTGCCGCCTTAAACCAAATACGTGTAAGGTGAGATCAACAAACCATCTCTATAGATAGAGAATTGCACATAAAAGTACAATATAAGTTTACTAGGAACCTCTATATCCGATTCCTTGAGGTTGAGAGCTGTAGCTCCTCTAGCTCTGAGTTGCAAAAAATATTTCGCTACTCATGGGTAAAGATATCGAAGCCAATATGAATGAAATGTAGGTGTGTTTATATCTTTGAATACCTGAGTAGATGCTTGCAATCCGATATTGATGTTATTAGCACCCTTATTGGGGTGCTAGGTAACCATTAGAAAGAGGGGTACCTATAACTATGTATAACGGTGTAGGTGTATGTTCGATCGAACGACCACGGATCGTCCACGTGGATTTTGTTCTTACAAGCTTTATCACCCAATTTCATTTCCGCCACTCAGGGGTTGATTTTGGGTGATTATTTTCATCTCTAGTGCGCAAAAGGGAGTTATGTTTTACCCATATTTTTGAGTTCTGTAAACGCTGTTTATTAAAATGTTAAATATTGTTTAAAATTTGCCGTTATGTTTTTCATTATATAGTGGTAGGTTTACACCACCATAGTGGCAAATAAGCATACGACCCCCCTGTTGGTAAGCGGTTACCGTAAGAAGCCTATAGATGCTTGCAACACCAGTCCTTTGATATTGGGAGAGGACGGAAGATCAGCGCGCTACTTACCTACACCAGGTCTGCGGCGCTTTATGCTGAGTCCTACCCCAATCTGTAGCTACTTACCTCATCAGCAGTGTAACCATCTTAGTTATATACCTTATTAATAAGTAGTTGCAAATAAATTATTTATCTATCTATCAGAAGTATGAAATACACGTTGCCGACTCTTTAAAAATTACATAAACCATGATATGTTTTTTAATTATAATTGGTCATAGTTAATTATTATTTTGAGCCCGAAAATGTTTTAAAATGTTTGACTTATAACATAAATCCAACTCATCTACGCAGAGAAAGTCGAGTTGAATATATAGTTAAGCGAAGGCTACGATAATAAAAGATATAAAACTCTCTTCACTTTCGCCATAAATTCATGAGCAAATATGACAAAAATTTAATGAGACGAAATTTAATAACGCTCTGGAAATTAACGTGAGTGCGAAGTACCTACGCCCCTGCTTATCATTTAGGGGCGCCACCTATGTAACATTAATTTTAATTAAACATTTTTAAATTGTTTCATATAGCCAATGTTTTCGTTCTGTATTACTTACACAGCTTATTATAAAGAGGTTAAAAAACAAAAATTGGTAGATATTTCAGGATAGATTTTAAGACATAATATTTTCGTGATATGAAGATGATGATCCTACACCCAACAGTAGCATACATAGTCCAGACCCCTCGTTGGATTCCCGATTCCCTGTGTCGTGGGTATCAGGAACCACGAGTATTATGGTACGACAACACCCAGACCAAATCTTTGCAGGACATGCAAACATATGTCCCGCAGCGGGAATATAGTTTGTTATGATAGATAGATACATAGAATCATAATAACTCATTATTGCATACACCAGATAAGAAAAAAAACACTTGACATAAAAGGTCTTACAAACAAGGTAAGTTGTGATGATACAATGTGCGGCCTTGTCGCTATGAGTGATCTGTTCCAGGCAACCGTTTTTTTTTTGTTGTTTTTTTTATTAACTTTATATTCCTTGTTACATTTTATTTAATTATGTTTACCATGCATGTTTGTTAGTGTTAAGTTTTGTGAATAATAATATTAAGTATATGGATTTTTATAATCTGAACTAACTGAATAATAATAATAATTAAAAATAATATGAAGTGTAACTGCAATTATAATTTACAAATAAATAAAAATATTGATTGGATTTGGTTAATAAATATTTCTACCGTGATCAATTTCTACTCTGTGTAGATTTAGACATCACTGTCTTGACAGCTGACTTATTACGAGAAGAGTAAATGATAGCGGTCGTTTTTAATGTCATTTTTGGGAGGGCTTTTATGATCATGATTCAATTAACGAAAACGTTTAACTGCTTATTAATCCTTAATTTACCTACGCCCTCCGCCCTTACATTACTAATTTCATCTTGTTAGTCAATTTAGTCCAATAACATTGGATCGTAAACTTATGTAAACAGGTCGTAAACTGCTTACTAGCATTTGAGTTTTGTACAGCCAAATTATGAGACAGCGTATTCGTTGTGAACACAAATCGGACGACAGACGCAGTGTAAGAAGGTTTCCCACCCGACAGACTGATAACATCTAAAAGGTTGTGCGAGGTTTGTACCAGGTGGTCCAGAATCCTTGGTCATAGTACAGAAGGCCTTTTTTGGTAACGAGGGGGATATCTGCTAACAGATAACAGATAACAGATAGCTAAGCATATCACTATGTCCACCAGTATACCTACTCCTTTAATTTAATTGTTACGCATTTTAAGAGTACTCGTATTTTGTAATTCTTTTTCTTTCGGAAATCCGCCATCCTCCTTTGTAGATCCTGTTCAAGTTAGTAAAAAAGATCACCTTAATCCTAATGCTGGTCATCAAAATCTATTTATTGTAACACTAACTAATGATACACAACTTCGAAACATTGGTTCTAGTTCCTGGGCCATGCCACCCGTCCTCAGTGTTTGAGTGGGATAACAATACACGACCAGCCACCTAATTAAACCATCAAAATTTTCTTTACAGGCCGGGTTCAAAGTCAAACAGAGCTCTACCTTGTGGTTCTATTAGAACATATTAAAAAGGAAACTTCCTAAGATTTTCCGTATAAAACCCCCTAGACGTTGAGTAACCTCCTCAGATTACCAAGGGTTGGTTCCGATCAAGTTACAGTCATTGTTCGCCATTCGATGTATTATAGTAATAACGATATTGGTTATCTGATTAATTGATGCGGATTAATTTGCAGACAAAGGCTTCTGAAGACGGCTTTGCTTGAGCTAGTGACAAAAGAAGATTACATTTTTTTCCACGGAACGTGATAATGATAAAAAAGAACTAAGGCTGTAAGTATCTATGCCATGGTAAAGTCATTATCAAAACTTCACAACACTGACCGTAATCATAAAACATGTTTCCCATTGAAAGTTATAATATAAAATCTGGATAATAAGCGGAAAATATGCAGAGTGCGTTCTCGAAGTAAACTGTGGCCGCGTGTGCTCACGTGCCGAGAGAATAAAGTTTGGGGCACACTGCGAAGTGAAAGATATCACATTATTAGCGAAGAAATCAACCGCTGGACGCCGCTAAGACTCCGAAATTCCGTGGATCATAAAAAATACCAAGCCGAGGTTGTCGCCTCTTTCATCTATGCTTGGTCGCGCGACATCATTGTTTATAATTTGGCGTTTCTATAGCCTCCTTGTGATTTCAATTAATAAAAACCGATTCACTTTGACTTTGATAAACTGTCTTAATGTCATAATGACATAATGGCGCCGTAATTAAAGATCCAAAGACAAATAGTGACAACGGAACTCTTTTAGTTTTGTCATGTCAGTCTGAGTGTCACACCACATGACCTGTCGACCTGTCCGGATATACTTCGGTATGCATAAGTGTTATCACAAAAATATACTTTTCCCGCATTTTACAATACTTTTAAAGTAGGGGATGATTTGTTTTTCTCATTGCACCACCTTTTGGGGTATAATTGATATCTTAAAATATAAAACTGATGTAAAAATCGTGCAGTGCCAGGTTTATGTTATGTTAAAGTAGATATTTTTTGGAGTAACAAATATTTTTTTAAACTTTTATGTTTTTTATCTAGTCTGCACTTCGCAAACAGAATGAAAATTGTAAATCACGGTAAAAAAATACCGTGATTTACAGTTTTCATTCTGTTCATCCTTTTCGGAAAAATAATATACCTATTTAGGTTTAGTTTTGAAAAACCCTAAAATATGTGAGAGTATAAGTAGTACTATTATATATATAAGAGAGTATATATAACAGATTGTCCCATGGTATGCAATACGCCCTTACAAGGAAGACAATATCAAAATTACAAATTCCTAGAAGCATTGGTTTTATCTGTGCGTTGATCACTCAGTCAATCAACCAGCCAGGACTTGTTATTTTAGATATAGAGATTATAACGCCTACTGTGCCGCCATCCTAAAATAATAATAAAGCCAGCACGTCACATGCACACGGCACCGTCTCATTACTTCGGCCATTTCTGTGAGCTTTAAATAGCATCGTAATGCTCTGTGTGTAACATGCTTAATATCTTAACATTCGCAGCAATTTTGTGTCTTATCTCGACTGAATACGGCGGACTATTACGTAAACTTTGCGGGGGTCAAGTTTAAAGATTTATTAAACTAGTTAAGTCAAGTTAACGCGTTAAGTTATTTAGGTGCGCATGAGATTAGATATGCAAAATTTACGTGTTACAACGTGTTTGGTAGTTTTTGATTTAGAGTCAATTCCTAAACATGTTAGACTGTCACATTGACCAAATTAACTTTGTCTATGGTCTTGAACCCTAAGATCAGAAAGATATTAGCAGGGGTTACCAATATAAATAAATAATAATAAGTAATAAATAATGCTAGCCATCACACTGCATCATTTAGCCCCAAACTAAGTAGAGCTTGTAATATGGAAACTTCGTGACTGATATACTTTTTTTTGTAAATACATACATATTATACATTGAAAACACCCAGACCCGAGACAAATATTTGCAGATCACACAAACATTTGTCCCGCGGCGGGAATAGAACCCGCAACCTTCTGAGTCTCAGGAGGGCCTTCGCCACACTGCGCCACGGAGGTCGTCAATATTAAGGGTTCTCTAAGTAACTGACCACGTTAAGTCATAATGGAAGCTATTTCGCATAATAATAACTATTAAAATTGAATGTCCCTGATTAATAAAAGTTATATTTTATATTGTTATTCTTAAGTTTACAGTTAAAAATCTCTATATTTTTAAACCAGGCTAAGGAAAAAGCGTTGCTTGGCTGCTTTAACCACGTGCGATAAACAAATGGTGTGTTAATGTTAAGTGATAATTTATAAGACATTAAATGTCAAAAAACCAACTTTGAATAACGGGAAGTTGATAAAAAGCAATTTCATCACCCATTTTTTCACTCTTAGGAGTGGGTTTTTTTTCATAAAATATATATGTGACCACCCTTGAAGTATTAACCACCTATTCAAATCGGTTCACATTGGCGAAGATATCAGGTAACAAACATACACGATAAAAAACATACAGCCGAATTGACAGCCTCCTCTTTTGAAGTCGGTTTAAAATAATTTAAACATAAATATTAGTCATAACATGAAAAAAATCAACAAGTCTACTAAGCAATACTTAGGTTTTAGATTTAAGCCACAATATCGGGTTTATCGGGTTTTATGATAAAAATAAATCAAAGAGCACGAAGTCGCGTCTATTTACCAATAAAAAAAATCCGCGGTTCAAGTAAAATAAAACCGTCTTTTAACAAACCACAAGATTAGTTTTTGTTGATCAGTAAATACATACATCGTACATAAATACATAGTTGTAATCGGCTTGGGATGGATTTACTTGTACGACTTCGATATCACTTGGATAATAGGATAGTGACATGTTTTATGTGTATTTCATTGTAAGGCCCAGACAAACTATCGCGGTGGCGAACAAAGGGAAATAATAATAATAATACTCTTAAAAAATTAATGTAATAACAATAATAATGCTGGTAATTTTTCACACAACATCGTCTAGCCCCAAACTAAGCAGAGTATTAAAATGTCCAGCATTATTATTATTAATATTATAACATTCATTTTTTTAGAGTGCCATGACGAACGTTTTGTGCCACCTCCATCGAACGATTTCAACCTTTGAGATGATATCGGTCTATCGGTGAGGGGCCTTCTTATACTACGTTTCCCGGTTCGTGGTCATTTGAGAACTTTTCTAGTCTAGCGTTTGTCAGTATAAAGTGATTGGCTGAATGAATCTCCCACGTGGAACGTGACCAGCCGATCATCGGCGATGCCTTATCGATAACTCATCGCTGGACTAACCGACAATCGAGACATTGTATATCGATAATAAGCCGCAGGATGGGACATTCGATTCCACCATAACCCGATCTGCACCCGGATGAGACGGTTTTTGTATCCGTGGCAGGTCGAGGTTGGTCGAAGCTTATAGATCTGACACTCTCTGTACACAGCTGGTAACAGGATTAAAAGTAGCCTGTGTTAATTCTAGATCACGAACTATCAAGTTCCAAATTTCATAAAAATTATTTTAGCCATTACTTAATCCAAAGATTCAAGCTTTTGCATTGTATGCCTTTGACTTGTAAGGCCTGACCGTCTGACCGACTGCATCTAAGACAAATAAATAGGTTCCTGTAGTATGTGTAGGGAGAGTAGCACGTTCGTATTTAGACAGCATAGAGACAGCAAGTCTACTAGAATTTGGTCTACTAGAAGAAATCAAAGGAGGACTAAAACCAATAAAAAACGAAAAAAACTTACGCCAGCTAAAACTTAGCAACAACAGGTTTGAGCACGCGTAGGGTCCTGGTACCTCTGAGATCACGCCACTTCCTTCCACCATAGAACACATAATTATTATAAGTACAGAATGGTCACTCACCCCTTCCCGCTGATCCGACTTGCCTCATGCCGCTTGTTTTTTTTTGATATACACTTCATTTGCTCTAAGCTCAAGTTCCTTTGTCGTCATTGTATTGATATTTACGTCATTGGTGGCCAGATGCACCGTGCTTAAATGTTGCTAACCTTCAGCATTTCTTATTCACCCACTCTAACAACGTCACCGTTCATGTACACAAACCTTGCTTGTGGTGATTATGGACGCGATTGTTTCATACATTTTATCGAAAATGGCCGGAGTGCGCTAACACTGCACCGCACTCCCTTACTGAACCTTACTGACCGCGCCAAACGTTTTTTGCGTAATAAAAAAATCTAAAAATCTGGTTGAGTATGAAATAACTCACGGGTTAAATATGCCCAATCCAGTCTCTCACGACTCGATCTATCGAAGAACACGAATGACATCACCACAACAAAGGTAGTTCCTAACAAATGACCACTAAAATTAGCTTCGGTTCATGTACCAACACCAATTTTCAACCATAGAAGTACAGCCGCATTGCCATTCAGCGTGGCAATGCGGCCAATATTTTGGGAACGCTTCCGCCTGGTAGTTATCTGGATCAGTTGTGCTATCTATAGATCGTGGTCTTTAGATAGCTAGCTGATAGATAGCTGTTTCATCTGTATTTTTTGTTTTTACCTACTTGTACCATAAAATAATGTAAATAGAGACGAAATTCCCAAGGCTTTTGTGCCTATATTATAATGAATACTCACTGAACCTTTACACTAAGGAAATGAGGTTTAAATTCCAATGGCAATTCGGAGGTTTCTTGGAGAAAAATACAATGAACAAAATAAACGGTATCTCTTTGATTATAGGACAGATATTACGTTTCTAGTCAAAATATGTTATTTTGTTGATTGTATTGTGTTTAATTCGATAAACGTAAAAAAAGTAGTCGATGAAAAGTAGCTCTTACCGTTAAGGCAGTGTTCGTAAAAAACTAATTGGTTCGACCGTTTTTTCGTAGACTTACGTTGCAAAAGTGGTCTCCCTGAAAGTAGATTCCAAATAGTGTTGAAAGATTACTTCCTACATCCACACTTACAAATTTGGTTTTTTTTTAATGTCGTGCTAGATAAATGTCTTTCATTTCATTTTATTAAGATAAACGAAACTCTTTTCCATCAGAATGTTTTTGACCTCATATTTCATAAAAATTTTTTTAGGGCCGAGTTGTCTAACTACCAAAATCGTCACTTATGTATGTATAACATGATATTTAAGTATTAGATAAAAAAAAATTGACTGTCTCTAGGACTTTTGAATATGTGTGGTGGTTTTGGAAATATTGGGGTAAAAGAGGTGCATCTTGTCTTTGTCATTGAAATAGCGTTAATGGCTCATTTCAAAAAAGTTAATTTTCAATACTTATTATTTTACTTTTGAGTTGACAGCGGAAATGTGATAACACGTTTTAAAAAAGCTTTTGGCAATCAACTTGAAAGCACTTTTTGTTAAAATCAGGGTTAACAAAAAGGGTATTTTTTATACCTTCTATGGCCTAGTTAATGTGGTTTAAGAATCGAATTTATAAACAAATATATAAATTAATACTACAAACGGAGAATCGCCAGATTTTAGGGGCAAACTAAAGTATCTTAAATATAACTTTCCGTTCCTTTACTGACTGATCGATCAACGCGCAGCCTAAACCATAAGTTCTAAAAGCATGAAACTTGGAGGGTATATTCCTCTTATGGTATAGGGGTGCACTAAAAATTCTACCCCTTAAGAGGTGAAAAGCGCTGAAAACAAAACCTTTGTATAAAAAAATCGTATTCCGAGAACTTACAACCATGACATTTTGCATAAATACTCTGTAGCATAGTCTATGGAGTGCAGGATATAGTCTATGGAGGAGAGGTATCATTTAGCCTGTGGAGTGCATGAGTAAGACAAAGCGGTTTAATAAAAATTGTATCAAACTACAATAAATGTTTTATTAAACAATACATGGTGCAGCCGATGAAGAACCACAAAAGAAATAAGAAGACACAATAATAGTTATAATAATTTAATCAAAATGATAAAAGGCTTATATAATAATTGTTTATATTATAATTATTTATGAATCTCAGAATCCAAAAATCCTTTAGCTTTAGGTTATCGTAGTCACTAAGCAACTTAAGTGCTGACAAAGTCAGCACAATAATTTTAATACAATAAAAGAATACGTGTTAAAAGCATTTAAGTTTCGTACCCTCATTCATCAATCATCTGTTTTAAGTAATAACTTAACTCTGCCTTGTAACCGTGGCATAAATTCCAATTTGCGTAAGACATAAAGCCTCTAAGCTAGGTAACAATAGCTAGGGTGCTTCCTGTGACCTATATTCCTAGATAAAGTGCCACCAAGACTGTAGGAGTGGAGGAAGACTTGTCACACTTGAGTACCTACTGCTTGGTGATAACTCGAATTACACTTAATCATCATCAACGACCTGGATACTGCTGGATCAATAGCTAGGGTCCTGTGTATAATATGTATGTATTTACAAAAAAAAAAGTATATATGTAGTATATCAGTCATCCAGTTCCGATAACACAAGCTCTGCTTACTTTGGGGCTAGATGATGCTGTGTGAAAAATGTCCCTCATTCATCACACTTAAGTACCTACTGCTAGTGTGACGACTCGACCGACCAAATTACACTTAGTTACCGTATCATCATCAAAACCTGATACTGTTGGACATATACCTCCCCCTAGAGTCCCATGACAATCTTGGACAACCCCCATCCACCGACTTCCCGCATCCTTTAATATATCATCGGAACATCGGGGAGCCTTCCTACACTGCGTCGGTTTGTGGTCGTCATTCCAGAACCTTTCATCCTTACCGGGTGTTGATTCTGGCGACAATTTTTTTAATTTCAACCAAATGTTTACATTTACAAAATGGCAATAAAAGAAGACTTATTTCGTCAGGCTGGCATTGTCCAACACTTCTCAAACAGCTAGGTTTTATTTAAATAAGACAAGTCCACTAGACCTATTCGCATAGTCCATTAGCAATTGAAACCAGTCACGTATCTTCTTCCCCGCTTTATCAAGCGTGAAGTGTTTGTCTTGAAGCTTGGTGGTGCCAAGGAAATTGCAAAAAATAACGGTCGTAGGTGGAGTTTCACTGAGAAAGGACGTACGAGCTTTATTTAACACTAGCTTCTGCCCGCAGCTTCGCCTGCGTGTTATGTTGATAAACTACCAACTTTTGGGTGTATCAAACCAGGGAATATTTTTTTCCATACAACTTTCAGAACTTTATTGCACACATCCTAGGGGTAGTTTTGGAAAAATAAAAAATACGTGTTTAATTAAAAGGAATAAAAATTTACATAGAAACTTTACTACCCTGTTAAACCCCCATAGGGGTTGATTTTTCATTTATTATATTAGTAGGATATCTTACTTGTATGTTTTTATACCTTTGTAGTATTCAATCTTGCTAGCTAGTCCTGACCTACGAATAACCGATTGTGTTAAAACTTTTAAATTTTCCAATATCATCCAGATGAATTAATTGGATCGAATCGTGTCCCGTACGTGATTTTTGTGGCAAATATCGTATGCGACGAAATACGATTGTTACAAAACGTGAATCGTGACAAATGGCGTTTGTGGTTATAATCCGTAGTAGTTGAATAAAAGTATATACATTTGTAGTAGTTACCACAAAATCCTACAATCCATAAAAAAACAAGCCATAATCATCTTTATAACACCGTATCGGTGTCTAAACTAACGAACAATAGGATTACAGATAATATCGTTACAACAATAATTAAACCGGCCATAAAGCCTAATGACATAGGCAAAAAACCACCCGAATACAATGCATGATAGGTAAAAACATGAGTCGATTGCCAAAGATAAGATTGAAGAGATGAGACAGGACGCATTTCAAACCGAATCTACAGACTAGCATAGATTTATGACACATTTCCATTAAAGACTCAAATAGCTCAAGTTTTGGTAAACCCGCGTTTGTATTGAACCTAGTATGCTTCAAACATCATATGTTTTCAAACATCATTAGTAGGGACATAAATAAAACAGATAGTGATTTAGACCATTCGACTGAAGTAATAAGTAGCAAAGAATTGTATTTTTACTGACTTCAAATAAAATTAAGGTTGTCCACACATGTCCAAATCCCATACCTTTTATGAAAGGTAACGGAGGCCTTTGCTAAGCAGTGAGATGCAGCAAACAGATTAGATGAGTAAACGAATGTGAGCTGTCTATTCTGTACCTCTTTATCTATGCCCACAAGGTCTCCCAAAAACGAACTGTGCGAACTAGATGATGCGGCTATTTCTTATAACACCGAAATCCTTTAGCTAAAACTGTTGAAAGGGCTGTACCTCAGAGCAATAACATTAAAAATCGTGTCATGCCATGAAATCTAAACGAAGGACACATTTACGTGACAGAAATAAATAAACAGACACACTCCTTGTGTCTTGGGTATCAGGAACTACGAGCACCGTGGCAACAAAATACCCAGACCTGAAACAAACATCTGCAGAACATGCAAATATTTGTCCCGCAGTAGGCATCGAACCTGCACCTATTGCGACATAGCCGGGTACTACGAGGGTAAATTAACCATACGGAAATGCTAGTAAGAAATAATTAAGAATAATTGAAAAACAATAAGCAATTTTATAAAAAAAATATAAAAGCGAAGCGTGTGATAGCAGCGGCCGGCGAGTGCCAGAAGAAATGTGGATTACACAGCCATCTTTAAATCAAGCATTGTACATGATCCTACCTCTATAATTACCTCTCTCTAGCTCAGGGTTTGCTGGAAGAAAACTCTTTTTAGGTTTAAGCTCGCCTGTACATGTCATTTAATTCTGCCTTTTGTAATTATTTGTTTGTGTGTAAAATAAGAAAAAAGATAGCACTGGTCTGAGATGAGCATTTAAAAAGAAAAAAACTATTGTCTAGCCATTAATATTACATATGATAATGTATATTTGACAATCATACACCAAAAACAACTGACTGCCCCCGTCAAGTCAGTACCAACTATTTAGCTAGTTGGAACTATATATTTTGTAAAGCCTTAATAAAAATCCCACAATAGGACCTCATTTTCACTTGGTATTGGGACACTGTAGATAAAACTTTTATTTCTGTATCAACACTAATATTGAAATTTATTGCTGTATCAACATTAGTATTGACATTTATTGCTGTATCAACACTAGTATTGACAATTTCTGTATCAACACTAGTATTGACATTTATTGCTGTATCAACACTAGTATTGACATTTATTGCTGTATCAATACTAGTATTGACATTTATTGCTGAATCAACACTAGTAATGTCAATTTCTGTATCAACATTAGTGATGGCATTTGCAACGAGTGTCGGTGTCATCGCATGATATTATTATACCAAAAAAATGGTATAATAATATCATGCGATACAGCGTGAACCCAGTGGATTCGAATATCAGCCATCCTAGGATTATTCACCTCATGGTTCATAGTGCTTCGATAGCTAGCTCTAAATAGCTCTGAAGTCTGTACGCACACCGTATTAACTCTATCTACAAGACTCATTGTGTTTGTAAAGCTTTCAGTGCTCCTAAGCTTTCTTTAGACGTTCAGTCAATAGACGAGAATTCGAAATTATTGAAAGGATTTCTATTTTAGATTTTATGAAGGTCGAACTGGTGACATACTTCAATTGCTCTATCTAGACCACTTAGTTGATTAGACTAGATGAGACAATTGTTACACCTACGTAGCCAATTTCTAGGATGTTATAAAGACTGTACCACGTGTATAGTTGTTATATTTTTATATTTTCTTGTCATAAGTCTGTTAGACTTATTCTACATCATCATTATCATCGTCATCCACATCCTGTAGATGGTAATAAGCCTCCCTTAACGTTCAATCTTGTTGGACTACTTCTATTCACCGACTTCCTGCAACTGTTTAGTTGTCCTTGATCTATTAGTTAGGGTACTTTTTTATACAACTAATGTGGTAAACAAGCACATGGCCATAACTATTGGTAAGCGGTTACCGTAACCTATGGATGAATAATAGAGGTATCACTAGCGCGTTGCCGACCCTGAGATATAAAGGGTGAAAGTCTCATGTCCCTGTAATTTCTATACTGCGCGCTCTGGTTCGTAGTCGATTCGAGAAATTTTGTTCCGATGCGGTGGTCGGTTCTACGAGCGAAGGCATTGCCATTTCAATTTCTGATTCTGAGTACTATAGTACTTTTCAAACTTTCACGATTAGATGACATAATTATAATTTTAACCCGTTAAACTTATAATATCTTTATCGCGTTTAACTTTCTTAACTTTCTTTCTGGTCACGGGATGACTGAAGTATATGGAGTTATCGTCGAGAAATAAAGGCAGTAGCTGCAACTACCCTCATTTCATCTTCGGAATCAGAAAAATCCATGTTCACATTACGGCACACTACACTAACCGTATCACTGCACTGCTCACTCAGATCGCGACGCGAACACCTGTTTATAACAGGATTCCTGGACGCAGAGAATCTATAGATGTCTTCACGATTAAAATTTGGGTACTTTTTAATTTTGAATCGCTTCACGAAATATTCTCTTATAATATTGACGTTCATTAGATAGCACCTTAGGGTCATGGTCCACTAGGTGTTCTTCTATTGCCGACTTGTTGATCTGGCGATTTCTCAGCTGCTATATGCTCTTTGACCCTTTCAGCAATTGTCCGCTTCGTTTGCCCGATGTAAGATCACGTATTAAAAAGGTAAAGACACGTTATACTTATAATTCTGAGTCTGCTGTTGTCAAAATCTAATCAACCAACAATACTCTTGACCAACCTTTTGACACTTACAAGTGATAATCGAAGGCAAGATAATTTTTCCCCAATTACTTATAATCACTGGGTATAAAATTATTTAATTATCGTAAAGAGACAATCCTCATTTAGAATCGTTGACTTATGAACTAAGTGAATTTAAGATTATATATACAGGGTGTCCCAGAATATGAAAATGGTTATTCTACACATGGGTACCAACTTTTGATCTACGACTTTTCGAAATTCGGTAATTTTAATTGAAGTAAAACTAATAAATGTTTTAGGTATATTTCCGATCTCAAACTTATTTCTAGTAGTCTTAGGGTAGACTACAAATTTAATTCCAAACAAATTTCAATTATTTTCCAAAAATAAAATATTTAAAAAAAAAATTGCCTTATTTGTAGGAAGACTTGTTAACTTTCACGGATAGAATGAATGAAATGGGACCCCTTCCGGGATAATATACAAGTTCTGGGACATCCTGTATAAGTGAATTTCACCGATTCGTCTCGACAAAATCTTTGCTGTTTGATTTATTTTATAAAAACACGGTCTCCGTTTTTTTATGATCCTTTAGTTTTTTGCCAATCAATTCCTAGTAAGTAACTTAATACTCATATGGATCGGACGAGGTTTTTAAAACATACTATACAACCTTACTAACACCCACTTTGAATTGACGGGCTATTCCCACGGTTTGTCTAAATACTGATAGGGACCTGGATAGGTGATAAACTGATAACGTATGGGCATAGAGTAGATAAGACCGGGGTCGATTGATAAGGTTATTTGTCTATTTTCTGCCATTATGGTTGATAATTTAATAAGTTTGATATCTTCAATGACCTATTCTGGGGTCATATCTGTCAATTTAAGATTTTTTGTAAACAATCGTTCACGATTTGAAGGTGACTGAACTCAATTTATTATGAGAAAAATCAGAGAACTATGCTGTAGGCATTTACAAAGTTCGGCACCCGCCATGTTTTGTTTACCCTTGCGATGGCTAGTTGTTTTTTTTATGTATATATGCATCTCAAAACTTACGGTGGCTATACGGTTATAGAACCCTGGTACCAAGAGCGATGTCGCAGGTATGATCTGCCTTTGTTGATAATTTGCTGACAAGAATCATGACTACCTCCTCTGGCTAAAACGCGGGAGATGTAGGTTTCATTCCTGCTGTACAAATGATTTCATAATCTGCCAATATTTGTTTCGGGTCTCGGTTTTCGGCAGCATAGCACCAACTCCTGATATCAACTCATAATTGCTGGGTTTTAGGAGCGACCATGAGTTCCTATGAGCACCATAGCTCATAGTAACTCATGGTCGCTCCTTATACCAACGACACAGGGAACCCTAGCATGGTTTGAGGACTATGAATGCAGTCGTATTACTATTGGGTGTATTTATATGAGTTTGATTCCCACAAAACCTTCGAGCATTATTCAGTAGACGAATCCTACATACAACTATACATTTTTTTATTATTTGCCCAATTTTTCGACTGTGTTGCAACAGCCGTGGTCACTGGTTGACAGGTTGAGTATTCATATTTAACTCATAATTTAGTTTACTGTTCGCAAAAGTTTGATAAATACGAATTCTGCATGTATCCTGCCTTTTTATAACTGTTGGTTGGTTCATTCATGTTAGATAATTTTAATAACCGAATCTTACCTTATCTTTACCCCATGTTATTTACGTAAGTACAAGTCAATGTATTTCCTTACATGTTTGTATGACCGTAAGAGCAGTAAAATAATTAATGCACAAGCATGTCTCAAGTGAGGTTGCAATAAGACGTCTAATTTACTACAGAAACGTAGTTATGTTTCTAAAGCCTTCGTTACCACTAGCGGCGACCGTCATTTGACGGCAATACCTAATTAATATACTGCGTTTACATATGCGACGTAAGTGGTGATGTCGATGTCGAATGTAAACTACTTAGTACTACTAATCTGTGGCGAACCACGCACATGAACTTGTGAACGTTCGTCGCTAGCATCGTCATAGGCGCTCGCAAGACTGACTCCACGATTGTGTGATGGGTATTTCGCGTCGGCACATGTACACGATTATTTCGACGAGTACCGAGTATGAATGCGGTAATAGATTTATAATAGTTCAAAAATGTTCCGTCTAATTATTTTTATGTTACATGGAGGCAAAGTTGCTGCTGTCGCCTTTACAGCCACAGCTATAGAATTATTGCTGATAGCTTGCCAGCCCTAAACAAAGTAACAAAGTTTAATATGCATGTAATTTCACTAGCATACCTCAGAATTTGATCATTCTACTTGGCTTCAGAAATAATTATGGTGATCTTCCTAGGACGAATTCTCTTAAAATGGAACTCTACTAAATAATTCTACTTGGCTTCCGAAATAATTATGGTGATCTTCCTAGGACGTCAATTGGTTTTATTTGTCAACTGTACTTTGTCACTGTAATGTGGACCTTTTGTAATGTGGGGCGAAACCAGAAATATTTTTGACATGGGGCGAAAGCAGTTTTTTTTGGAATGTGGGGCAAACAAGTGGGGCGAATGTGGAACAAATCGATTTTTCTTAAAATGGAACTCTACTACTAATATAAGCAATGATTGATATTTTACGACTATTGATTTTTTCTTTTTTTGATGAAGTCGATTTCACCAGTATTATGACCGTCATATGACGTACACCGATTCTTAGAAAACTATCCTACGTTTCTGAACAGTGCTAGTACCTACCTGCTTGGTGACTATTCTGACGTGCCGCTTCGAATTAGCATCGCAAAATAGTCGCGTATGAAGTGAACGTGACGTGGCCCGAACTATAGGCCCTGCTAAACTGGCGCGGTGGTGTTAAACAAGGGTTCTGAAATGGTAGTTAAAGTTTGCGTCAATGTACTGATCGCCACCGCCACTATCACTATGACTGACAAAATAAATACATTTTCGCATTGACTCTTTTCAATGATTCACTTGATTTACAAGCTAACTTTTGAAAACGAAGAAAACAACACAGAATACTCTCTATCCCGAATACATAGTAAGGTACTAACTTTATGTACTTTACAAACGGACTCTATTTGCATGCAAGACTCGGTATCACACACAATACCTTCACTGAAGCTGTGACTGAACTATCAGATAGTTTAAAACTATCTGAATACGATATCTTGCTGTTTTAATTGACAGAAGTTATTGCTAACACGGTCAAATTGCATTTGCAGAAAGCCAATAAACTGGAAAACATGGCGTGCGATGCAAAACTAATTTTCATGCGGTTTTTATGGATTGTCTAATCTAAACAAAAGTCATGTAAGTTCGTTTTGGAAATTTATTCTTTGGTGAAAAAACTTCGTTACAACGTTTTTCGTTACGCGTTTTCTACATTTCGGCTCAGTTTTATGTTCCGACCACAAAAATCGTATTTCCATTTAGCGATTTGCAGGTCGATTTCCAACTAGTGCAAAGCCGGGTTTGGTCTATCAATTTGCCAAGATTTGTCAGATTATGAGTAACCTATTATGTTTGAAACAATCGAATTCTTAATCTTTTGCATTTACCCTCATTCCCATTATAAATACCAGCCTACGAGTACGTCTAAGCAGCGGCCACAATTCACGTCCTTGGACTTATCTGATCCACAGTCTACGCAAGTTTCACAACGATACTTGCAAAAACAACTTTAACGACAGCAAGGCACAGCTAGTTCAATACCTTTGGTGCGCGCTGTCTGACTTTTTTCGGTTAGGATTTAGAAAAAAAATAGGTAAAAAAAGGATACGAGTTGGAAGGGGTGGACTCCCTTATTCCAATGATACCATCC
Organism: Perizoma affinitatum; assembly: GCA_961405105.1. NCBI lineage: Eukaryota > Metazoa > Arthropoda > Insecta > Lepidoptera > Geometridae > Perizoma > Perizoma affinitatum. Next base: position 4,131,807 of record OY560184.1, read on the forward strand.
CAAAGTTAGGAATTGTAATTACATGTATATCATATCGGAATTCAGGTGACAAGTTCGTAAAACAAAAAAAGGTTAAAAATAAATTAATTTAAATCACACGCAGTAATCGGGCGCTTTATTAATTTTTTTATGATTTCCATTGTGCGTTACAAAACAAGTATTCAACTACAGTACATTTTATTTTTCAATACTTAACCTAAAAAATTATAAATATTAATTCCTAACTTTGGGAGGGGTGTCGTTGCAATGGGGGAGTCCACCCCTTCCACCCCCTGTGCTTTTTTTTATCGAAATTCGTGCAACGGCTTTCTAAATCCCATCCCTTTTTTCCTTTGATCGGACGGCTGACACTGATGAAGTCTGTGGTCGCTATAGGATAGCTAGACTAAATTTTTGCTCGGCATTATATCCGTCTTTCACAGTGAACGCAGCGAGCTCCATACAAACTCTATTTGACTAAGGGTGAGCTTCAGACAAAAAGAGTATAAAGAGCCTGGAAGAGATCGCATCTAAACTACAAGAATGATTATTGTACGTTGGATTAGAACAAGTTCTAAGTTCATATGTTGCACTTACAATAAAGTAAATAAATAAATAATGCTGGACATTTTTCACACAGCATCATCTAGCCCCAAAGTAAGCAGAGCTTGTGTTATGGGAACTTAATAACCGATATACTACTTATATACTTTTTTTTTGTAAATACATACATATATATAGAAAACACCCAGATCCCGAGACAAATATTTGCATATGTAAACATTTGTCCCGAGGCGGGAATCGAAACCGCAACCTTCTGCGTCTCAGGCGGGCCTTCGCCCACTGCGCCACAGAGGTCGTCTATTTATATATAGTATTTTTATTTATTTATTTTCAAGTAAGTCTTTATTATTGGAAAGCAAGATTATTTACCGAACCGCTCAATTATTTCCTACATAAATTGCATACGTTAAATTGCATACATTCCTCGGAAAAATGCTTATATTTCCAACTAGCCTCTTAGATCTTTCACTTCAATCTAGAATGAACGGATTGAGCTAGCTGTTCCCAAACCAAATACAAGAATTCAGATCAAAGAACAGTTAAATAAAACGTTTCTGGATTGGTAATAACTAACGAGCCATTAGAATGCTATTTATGTCAAATAAACTAACACGCGTCACACAAATAGATGTTCGGATAGTGTTTGTGGTCGAGCGGGGGCGATTTGGACGTATATACTTTATAAGCTGAAGTTACAGCATAAATAATACCACACATAACTTGTAACTGCTGAAAAGAAAGTTCTCGAAATATGGAAGATGAAGGACTTGATAAACAGATGACATTGTAAAGACTATTTAGAGCAAAAAGTAAGAAGGCACATTTCTTTGTATGTGAATTAGAAGAGCTTTTTGCTTACCACATACGTGTAGGAAGCATCTTCATATTGTGAACGCTTAGCTCGTTTTCTGCCAACAGAAATGAAGTCTATTTTTTAATTCACGCGCTCCTTGTAAAAAAGTACGCGCTTCGCTCACTAATTGGCACTAACTAAAGTGAGTAGGAGAATAGTGATTTAATAATAATAATATTACAAAAAACAAACACGCTCACGACTGTCTTCCCCATCGTGGACATCCTCAGATATATACCCAGTGAGTAGATCTTTGAGGATACCAAGTAGGGGGTAGTCAGAGGCACGTCCAAACATTACATTTGGTACATGCCTGCGTTTTGCAAGTAGTAAGCATTCCACGTGACAGGTTGCAAGCCCATAATAATATAATAATAAATAATAATACTAAATATATATCAATAATAATCGGTCAATTAAAAATTCAATAATCCGTTCCATTCAAAGTTTGTCTGGAAGAGATCGCTTTTAAACGATAAGACCGGCCATTGTACCTTTGTCTTAATGTGTTATTGTTAATGTTGTTTATGTCATAAGTGTATAGTATAGTATTTTCATTAATTCAAATAATAAAAGTAGGTAATAATAATTATAATTTATTTATTTGACACAGTTTTCTATTAATTGAACCTTTTTAACAATTTACTAATAAAGTAGTTTAATTAATTTAATTTAGTTGGAATGTATATCCTTTTATATTCCTTTTTATTAATCTTACTCTCGTGGTAGGATTCCCTGTTTTGCAAGAGTTAGTTCATATGAGGTAGTTATTATATTACACAATTCATATTGTAAAAAAATAAAAATAATCATAATGCATTTCGAGAGGTAGTCCGCCTGAGACGCAGAAGGTTGCGGGTTCGATTCCCGCTGCGAGACAAATGTTTGTGTGATTTGCAAATGTTTGTCTCGGGTCTCAGTGTTTTCTATGTAAAATAAGTATGTATATATAAGAAATATATCAAAATTATCAATGATGTAGTTCTTATAATACAAGCTCTGCTTAGTTTTGGGATAGATGATGCTGTGTGCAAAAATGTCCAGGATTATTTATTTTATTTTAGTAGAGCTCCTTGTGAATAGCTCGTCTGGGGAAGTGCTGGCACCATACCCGTTTCTGCCGCCAAGCAGAAGTGGTCGCATTGCTGTGTTCAGGATTGAAGTGTGTGGATGCCGGTGAAATTACAGGCATATGTGACTTATCACCCGTTACGTCTCAGGGTCGGCAACGCGCGAGTGACATCTGTGATGTCGCAAGATTCCATGGATTGCGGTGGCTACTTTAGTTATATGAAAAAAAAACATCGTTCAGACTCCATTGTAGGATTCTCCCCGAAACAAATATCTGCAGAACATACAAATAATCGAAGCCGCACCTGTTGCATCGCAGCTGACTCGCCCACCGCGCCACCGAGGTCGTCGTCGGACGTATTTATAGAACTACGGACAATGTACTTCCATAGGGAAATAAATAAATGAATAATTCTGATTATTTTTCCGACCCAAATATCGACCAATAGAATTGCACCATTCGACGTCACGTGGTACAACCTACATGGTATTATACTGATAATTTTTTGAAAATTTTCTCGGTTGTACCACGTGACGTCGAATGGTGCAATTCTATTGGCCGACATTTGGGACGGAAAAATAATCCCCTGAATACCACACGAGCTTCAAAATTATCTGGCATTTCCCTCAAGGTTCCCTGCAAACAAATAAAGTCGTCAAGTTTTTCAGGAAAAATCACTCGCGCTTCGCGCTCGTCGCGCTTCGCGCTCGTGATTTTTTAACCTGAAAAACTTGACTCCTTCATTTGTTTGCAACGAACCTATCGGGAAATACCCGATAATTTTGAAGCTCTTGTGGTATTATATGTGAACATTTTTCACACAGCATCATTTAGCCCCAAACTAAACAGAGCTTGTATTATGGGAACTATGTGACTGGTATACTAATTGCATACTTTTTTTTTTAATACAGATCATACAAACAAACATCCATATGTGAAGACTATCGCTTCCGCTCCTCACCCCACCCCTTCCCTGTTGAAAACATCAGCAGCTGCAGTAAGTAAAGGATTAAAACAATTGATTAACAAGTCCAGCTGAATGGTTCTGGACATCTTCCAGGACTGTCGAGGACATCCAATGTTTTGTCTCAACCGCTACTGGTGGTTTGTGTCCTGTGAAAAATGATGCTGCGAGCGACAGGGAGAAGGACAAGCCATTTTTCTTAGCTCAAAGTTGCATTTGTACACTTTTCTAACCCAACTTTTTACTATAACGGGATATTAAGGTACGATGATTTGTGAGTTTGAATGTTTCCCGATATTTCGGCACAGTTGCATGTATCATGATCATAGGTGGAACTGAAGTCTGTGGGTGGATGTTAGTGATTTCCTAATCCTACTCGTATATCGAGGCAGTTTGGTGATTACACAGCTACACAATCTTTGCAGCCAGTAAGTTAATCAAATCCTTATTTTAAATAAAATGTAATACATTATTCAATTTTTGTTAATGAGAAATAGTATGTATATTATTGCAGAGGCCGCGAAATAGATATTGCAGGCCGACTACCAGTTTGAAGGGCGAGCTGCAGAATACAAGAAGAAATAAAAAGGGGGCGAGAAGCCGGCTGCGAAAAGCGGGTTATATTCCCAATCCGGGACAAATGTTTGCATGTTTTGCAAATATTGATTCCAGGTCCGGGTGTTGTGATACCACGGTACCTGGAATCCTAGTGTAGGGTCAGGACTTAAAGTGCCCGTTTAATGTTATTTTTTTATTGAATACAGGCATATTTTAGCTGGGCATCCCTACTGCCGAACTGAAAGTTGAAGTCGGTTTGAATCAGAACGTGCAATATTTGCACGTGCCTCTGACTACTAAATACTTGGTATTTTCAAGGGTCTCTGAATATGGATCTGAGGATGTCCATCATGGGGATCACAGTCGTATGAGGTTTTTTTTTTATTGGTAGTGATGCCGACTTGAAGTGAGTGAACAAGTATAGTCCAAGTACAGTATTATATCATGCACACATCTTGTGTCGGGAGCACGGACTATGACCTTTGGATGACCTGAGTAACCTAGGTGATAAACTTAGCAACGCGCTGATAAATTAGTGTAGGTTGTCTAAAGGACAAGATGACACATCACACTGTTATTAGATTAGTTGATTATACTCAAAATTGCCTGACTATAATGTGTTTAGAAACAAATTAAAACTCCTATTCACCTTTTTTAGAAGTCGCCCAAGACCAAACCTACAATAAATAAAAGGTGTCACCGAAAAGATGTCATATTTTGAAACATGCTTCTAAAAAACTTATTTCAAGATACTAAAAGGTATTAAAAGAGCTTCTAAGACTAATGAAATTGATTGAATGAATTGATGAATTGATTGATTGTGACTAGATTGTCTTACATAGGACAAACTAAGTGAAATATTGGAATGGAATGATGGAACACTATTGATTGTGACTGGGGATTGTCTTACATAGGACAAACTAAGTGAAGTATTGCTATTGGAACGATGGAACACATATTGATTAAGACTGTGTATTGTCTAACATAGGACAAACTAAGTGAAGTATTGCTATTAGAACTTTGGAACACATAGATTTTAAGACTGGATCGTCTTACATAGGACAAACTAAGTGAAGTATTGCTAGAACGATGAATTAATTTAGCCTTCACAGACACCAAATCAATAGGCCCATTTGAATTCTATAGACCTACAGAATACCCGGTAGGCAGCTATATTCTATTCAGAGTATTTCAGAGTACATACAGCAATCGTTGTCGGCCTGCGTTTAATATCCAATCGCGATCCTTACATGATTTATTGGAACCCATACAGACAGTACCTACGCAACAAATTCAGTTAGAACCGACCACGCAGTCAATTTTGCACGATAAAAAACGAATAACGAACCAATTTAGTTCGAGTTTTTGACAATCCACTCCATGTCGTCGCGACACTACGCCAGCACTCGAACCAGGAGTAATTACACGCCCATCGACGCCGTGGCGAAACAGTGCACCAATCACATCAGACCCCGCATACTTCCACCCAGCAGTTTATACGGAGTAAAGTCCTGGGGTCTCAGTAACATGGCCGCAAAGCATCCACAAATTGTTAACGGTAAACATTTACATACAAACACTGAAGGAATCTCTTGAAAAGCTAAACCCGAATCCAAGGATTAACTTCAAAGGCCACGCAATTCAGAAAATGCGTTTTTATAGAAATACCGGCTTTGACTACAAAGATTTTGTCAGCGATTTGCGGATGACAGAGTTTTCGGGGCTCAGCCGATTTTTTTATGGAGGTAAATTATACTACAGAGTAAGAAAAACGTACTATGAACTCAAATACGAACAGTTGAACAGTTGTCACATTGACAGAGACGACCTGCAAGCACTTATTAGGTACCTGCACGTTTACCTAACAACTCATGTACCTGCAATACTGGGATATGTAATATGATCTTTTTTGTTTATGCAGTATCTTAAACGTTAAGGCCATGTATTAAATACATCATCATCATCAACAGTTTATAGTTGGATCCAAAATTCTTTGAGGGAGCCTATGTCCAACTACACACTAAGTGAAATAACAAATTACAGAAAGAAATACAAAATATATCAAATAGACACTTTTGTTTTTTTAAGATTTTTACGAAAACACAGAGACATGAGGGAGATTTTTTATGTTAATTAGTCCCATCTGTGCAGTGTGGGCCAAACAGATCCTGTCTCAGATTAGTTCTAAGACCTGTTTGGCTCCGCACAGGTTGATGGTCGTTATTCGGGAACCTTTATTTTACAGTGGATTAATATATCCTGTAATTCATCAATAGTCTATAGCAGTCCTTTGTTGAACTTGGCCACCCTTAAAAAGTATATTGATAAACGACATTAGGCTAATTCCACCAACCTCTGCAACCTGGATGTCATCGGTTCATTGGTTGAGAGCTTTTCTTCGTTCCTGCGTCGCCGTCCGACGTTTCGAAGTCTCCATTCAGGAACCCTTCTTCCCATGAACCTCCTATGCCGGTAATTATGTTAGCCGTACTTATTCTTCGAACCGGAACAAGAGTGCATTTCTAGCCGTTAGTAACTTTGATAGGTACCTGAATTTGTGCAATCCACTGTTTAATGACGGGAATAATGAGAAAACTGTTTTAAAAAAGTGTCTCTACGGAGAAACTGTGTATTTGGGGAATAAATCCAGAAATTTCCATAGAATCAGTGTTTAGCACGCTCTAGTGGTTTACCCCTCAGATACGATCTTGTTTCGGAAATATCGGTAGGTAGGTCAATTCGCGGAATTCGATAAGCGATACGGGAAGGTCTACATTAAAATATTCACATTGAAATGGCTGATGAGACTTCGTTGGAGCAGGTAATCCTGACATTATCGTAAGAAGACGATAAGCTGAGGCTTGAAGAACCGTGGTTTTATTGAAAGGGAGAAATGTAGGGCGTTGTGAATTTTATAGAAGGAAAAAATATTCATTAGAACAGGACTATACACACTTATCTTATTTCATATTTATAGTTATGTTACAATTTAATGTGTCGGTATAGTGCCGTCAAAAAAGTTCCGTGTTCAGAATAATACTGCAGTGCTGATTTTCAGAACAGACCTTGATTGAGTCACGAGCGAAGCATAAAAGTTAGATAAGGTGGTATGACAAAATCAAAATGGGGAGATATGAAAGTTTATATAAGTTGCCTAAACCATGTACTTGGGTAGGTAGGAATTTAATATTTTTAGCACTAAACATATCACCTGAGAAGTTAACTTTCTCACAACTTAGAATCTAGGTATATAAGTATTAAATATGAGTTATGTATTACACAATAATTAACTTTGAGCAAATGTCTGTTAATGTTTTTATTATGTATCTTAATTAAACATTAGACAATAGCAAGAGATTAAATACCGACCACGAGCAGGACAGCGCAATGTAGAAAGGTCCCCCGCAGAATAGACCGATTGCATCTTCAAGGTTGCAGGAAGTCGGTAGATGCAGGTAGCCCAAGATCATTCGTCATGGCACTCTTAGGTGGAGGCCCAAAAGTGTACTTCTATAGGCTATTCATGATGATGGGAAATCTTGTATTTAAGTGCTTAATATCCTGTATTATCAATATTTATTCGGGACTATTTAAATATCACAGGCATAACACACATACATTTTAAAAATAATCCACTATGATTGAATATCAACATGGAAGCTTCATATTACAAAAATAGATATCTAAAATCAGATTCGGCAGGATAAAATTCAACAAATGGACGAATACGTGCATTATATGCAACCTCGCGAATAGGGATTTAAGGCAGACATGTAGTCAAGGGAGATTTCATTTTTTTTATTTTTGTATACAACTACGTTGACAAACTATGGAAGCTTGTAACACCATAGGTATTACTCGCGCGTTGCTGAGCTTGAGACAGAAATACATGAGACGTTTCACGGGGTGAAACGTCTCATGTATTTGTAATTTTAATATTGGTCCCTTTGAGTTTTAAAATATGTAACTTGTAGATTTCTAGAGATGCACAAACGATTTTCGAATTCAAAATTCAACCATTAATGGTGCCCAAGATGCTGACTGCATTGTCGCGCTGCATGACAATGCTAATGCGTTGGTCCAATGCTTATTACCATTCCGTCTGGTATGGCTAGACTGATTCAACCGTATGATGTTGTATACAGGTGAGTTCATGTCCAAGGTCTAGACTTAGACTAAGTCGGAAACCGTGAGACTTTTATTAATGCAGAACTTATGTTTTTGAAAATCGAGCCAGTAACTTCTAACATCACTTTTCCATAAGTCCCACGATTTCCCAACTTTAGGCGCTGGCCCTGAAAATAAACTCACGCTGTAGCTATGAGGTTTAAAAAATGAAAAAATATAACATATAAACTATTCCTGTTAATAAATATATATCAAAACCACTGAATTCAAAGGCATGTGCCATCAGTTAGTTTTAGCTTATTAAAACAATAAGTGGTGATGGCCCTGCAACCCGTCACGTGGAATGCTAACTTCTTGCAAAACTTGGGCATATGCCAAATGTAATGGTCGCACATGCCTCTGACTTTTCCCTACTTGGTATCCTCAAAGGTCTATGCTATGAGTATGTTCCTGAGTATTTCCATCCTGGGAAATAATAGTCGTGAGCGTGTTTGTTTATTTTCAAACCGTTAATGACTAAAAACAAACTCTGAAAATAAAAAACCCGCGATAAACATTCTGACTACATCCCTGCCTGCTAGTTCATATATTCAACCACTCTCGTGGTTAAATGGAACTGAAAATAAAACCTATATTGGATATATCTATGTAAAGTATGTAATTTATGCGTAAAACAATGTAGGAGCGAGCAAAGCCGGCTTATGATTGAAACGTATGAAGTGTCTACATAATGGCTTTGTTCGATGTCTGCTGCGTCAGATGTAGCTGAGCAACTCCTTGTCTCAATTGACACATGTATCATAATACAAGCTCTGCTTAGTTTGGCTAGATGCTGTGTAAAAAATGTCCAGCATAATTTATTTATTTACACATACCCTGTTATTCATAATCACTCGCTAACAGGACGCTAACTCTAGCCCTGTCCTTTTCTAACACTAAACAAAGGATAGAGGCAAAACACTTTTATTACGCTGCTAAAGTTAGTGAGTGTTGAATTATTCAAACTTGCATCTTGTAAGCTATAGTCAAGTTGACTTTCTATAGCTTACACTAATTGAAAATAAAGCAATGGATAATTTGCATCGCTCTTTAGATGGCATCTCAGTATGCCGTTGTATTTTTCATTCTATAAAAAAATATTGAACATCACTGGATTTTAACGGAAGGTACTTTTCGCCATGGCACTATTTGAAAGAGGCCTTTGGACTTTTCAAATAGTGGACTTGTACTACTACAGATAATGATGATGATGATGATGAATTTGAAAGTTTTAAAGTTAAGGTTTTCTGAGCAGAAGTTACGCCTTTTTGAGTGAGGAGACACTGCTCAGCTCAGAGCGAGTACTGTGAACAATTTTAGTTGTATTGCATATGTATTAGAGCACCTGGGTTGTTCAAATACTTCTGACACCGGCAGCACGTAGTATTTCAATAATTCATACGTTTACGTTTTTATTACGGACTACATTGACAGGTGCGAGGCATATTTTATCGAATATCTCGTAAAATCATTTTAATACTTTATGAATCGAAAATGTTTGTGTTTTCTTTGAACGTTATTTCGTGATATTTTATGATCCTACGCATAACGGCGTTCGTGAGTATTGGCATTTGTTATTTTTGGTCAATAGTTTTACGTCTGTTATCTACCGTGTGCCAAAGGTGCGGTGTGGTGAAAGGGGAGGCTCTGAGAAATATAAGTAAATCTCCGTTTGTCGACGATTAATTTGTCTAAGATTAATTTGTCGTGAGATATTTGTGTACACGCCGTACACAAATATCTCACGCTTAGTTTACATTTCACGATAACGCAAATGCGTCAAGGAAAAACATGACAGCTGTCACGTGACATCTCACAAGCTAATGTCATTTCCATACAATTAAATCTTACCGCAAGCGTAAACGTCTAAGGGGTCAGAGGTCAGTCAAGTCTGGTCTTTGCTCCCACATGTTGGCAACAGCAAAATTACTTTTGGCCGCACTTTAGGTACCTAAATAAAAAACAAACACGCTCAGGACTGTCTTCCCCATGGTGGATATCCTCAGATACATACTCAGTGAGTAGATCTTTGAGGATACCAAGTAGGGGGTAGTCAGAGGCCTATCCAAACATTACATTTGGTAAATGAACGCGTTTTGCAAGTAAGCATTCCACGTGACAGGTTGCAAGCCCATCGCCGCTTATTGGAACACTAACTGTTGGCACATGCCTTCGTATTTTTGGTTCTAGGGCATGCCGGTTTCCTCACGATGTTATATTTTTTTCGAGTGAAAAAACCATTAATGAACGACGGGGTTCGAACCCACGACCTCCGGATCAGAAGTCGGGGCATCGCCCACTAGGACAACACGGCTTAAATCACAGATAAGATAATAGTAACTTAAATGCAATCATCATTGAAAAAGGTTTTGATTGCCACAGTAGGTGCCTGATATTAGGTCCTCAATAGAACAGCGATAGGTGGGTAAAATGTTATTGAAGATGTTATTTTCAAAACATAAATTCTAGAAAAGTTTATTTTATCTTTATATCAATAGTAACAATTCATAACGAAACTAAATTATCAAAATACACCATTTGATTAGCTGTATACCTACATCATTCGTAGATCTTCTATTTATGTAACCTTTTTAGGGTTCCGAAGGCAAATGGTGAAAACAGAGCCCTAGTAGTTTTGTCATGTTCGTTTGTGTATCTGTCCGTCCGTTTGTCACCCTCGATTGCTCCCTCGTTAAGCTTATTAATATTTTATTTAGTGTTAACTTATTTTCCGCACAAGAATAAAAATTAAGTAACTCTTTCGTTTACTCCCCATTAGGTGGGTACATGTAAAGTGGGGATGTTTATTTTTCTCATCGGTTCTTGTGGTGTATCATTGAATAGGTCTTTGAGGTTTCTTGAACCATTTTTCCTGTGGGGTCATGCATAGGTTAGGGGCTCCGAATAAAATGGTCTGCCAATCCCTAGAAATACTTTTAAAAATAATATTTTCATTCCTAGTAGTGACCGTCCACGCCAACAATTGTTTTTTTTTACAAATCTAAATATATTCAGTACAGTAAACAAATTTCTTATGGAAAATAAGTGACAGAATAAGAAAATAATAGAATTGGTTTATAAAATCTTTTTATTACTATAAAAACTTAAATCAGCTTCAAAAGTTATAAATAAGTCTTATATCATAGAAGCCCCGGGAATTATTAAAGCGTTGCGGGGGTAGGTATAGATGTGAATGTTTTTTCGCAATAAATGAGTGAGAAAGTAGATAGATCAATTTCTCTGCCAATAAATAACAATGACATGAACATGTCAACTTTAGATTACAAGCAGTTAAGAACCACGGTGGATCTTGAGATGTAGCTCAATGCTCTATTTAAAATCATAAATTTACTTCTTTTTTGCGCTAAAATTCACAGGTTCCAGAAATATTTGAGTAACTGTTACAATCAGAAATGTTAATATTCTTTTGTCGATGACTGCACTTAAATACCTAACTAAGTTAATATGAACTTATGCCTAAATTACCTAAAAACCTAGGTAAGGTACCTACCTACTTAAGTGCGAATTTTATTGTATCAAGATGGGATCTAACATTGAGGTCGATGCTCTTTACAAAGTAAGTAGTAAGTAGGTAGGTACCAACATAATCCATTATACAACATGTCCACGATATAACACTGTAATATCAGACGAGAAGCAATCCATTCTATGTAACTACCTATGGTGTATAATATCGCATTGCATTGATAGACTCGCAGATATAAATGCAACACTAAGCTCAGAAAGCTTTTATTGAGGGGGATAAGACAAAGACCCCACATCTAGTTAGACGTGTGACCTGCTTGGCTGCTTGGGACATGTCGGCTCTTCATTATCTATCTACCGCAGGTTGCACTTCAATCAGAGATCGGACTACGAGGCCGTTCTAGGCCGTCGCACTCGCGGACATAACACGTGCATTACTCACGAAATATTTTCATAAAACCGAACACAACGCACCCGTCCACCCGTCCCTGCGACCCCTCAACCCCCGCGCCCGGCAAAACCAGTTCAGTTCGTGCCCGGCTGCCGTGTGCGTCGGTTGCCCCGCTCCGGAGTGCCCGCGCCGCGTTTACGAAAAAAAAAACACCAAACCAGTGCTGTGGATTCCAACATTACTATCGCAATAGTGCCCCAGTGATTGTGCTGTTTCAGTGTTTTGTGCCCGTGGTGATTCTGTGGAGGATTTCTTTTGAGAAGTGTGGGACGGGTACTGCCTGCCATTGGACGCCGTCTCTCCAAACTTGGGATATCATTAAGGTATTTATTGTTACACCGGCTCATTGTTGTAAGGAATTCTTTCTACGACCCTCGTAAGTTGAATCGATAGTCTCGATTCTTCCGTATGCGAAGCAGGCAGTGATGCCAGAACATGGGTTGATCGTGTTCCTTGGATTTGCATTGTAGATGCGTGGCGTGCATTCTGCTGTAAACATTACAACAAGGGTCTAACTGGTTACGATATGAGTGGGTGACTAATTAGGCGGTCCACTATAACGGGACCAATAGACCCAGTGCCACTTTACGATCATTTGATAAGTTTCGTTGTAGAACTTTTGTCGGTTCGTAGTAACTGTTTCTGTCGTGTTACCTACGCGTGATTTTCTAGCAGATACCATTAGTAACGCTTGCGGAGCTTTCTAGTCGAATTTAAAAGCTTTTATCGGATTTTGCTTGTGAAAACTTTACTTTAACTTCACGTTCTTTCTGCCTTTATCATCGTCTGTTGATCATTTTTAGTAAGTGGGTACTTTAAAGCTTATAAGCTACATCCTACCTGTGATTTCTTGAAAACTTGGAAAACTCTTGGCTTTTCAATTCTTGAGCGTACCTAAGTCAAGTTAATTGTAGGTAGGTACGTAAGTTTTAATTAATTTTCAAAAGTTATTCGAATGTATTAATTACCTATTCATATAAAACATACCTTCATTGGCTAGCTGTTACTATTATAATTATATGCTATGTTTTTGTAATTATACCAGCAAATCGCTGTAGACTTAAAACCATAGCAAACTAACTTGACTTTAAAGCGCACGATAGATGGCGTAACATGAAAACAACAATGAAAACACAGTACAATCAAATCCCTGTGAATCTTTACGGCTAATTATGCAAAATAATGTTTATGTTGAGATAGCTAAACTGCCTACACCAATCACAGGACTAATTTGACGTTTTACAAACCATTACCTAATTTAAATGTGTCTAACATCAACCAATTGTATTGTTGAACACGAACGCCGCTACACAAACTACCTAAATAAATGCTATTTGTGACTAGGTTACCAAACGAAGTGAAAATAAAAACCAAAGTTGAAAAACAAAAACACTTATTTTTGCTTCTTCATTTCAATGATGTGCTGGCTTTTTATTTGAATGACGGAAAAAAAAGATGCGTTGCATTTCACAAAATCATTAAAAATATAAATATCTATGTGGATGAACAATTACAACTCTTTTTAGCTAGATGTACCTATACCTTTTAATAAAGGTGTGCCTACTTAGGTAAAACACTATACCTAATACACAACATAAACAGTATTAGAAACGTAGGTAATGGTCGCCAGTTTGTACTTTTCCGGGTAGGTATTTGTTTATAATTTATTCGAAACATTCATTTTCCGTAATTCAACATCTTATTTTCTCCCATTCACACCTTCGAAACAATGTCGGTATACGAATCGTGTTTTATTATCCGAATTTGAATACATATCTGATAGCATGATTTTATAGACAATTTAAGGGTTACATTTACAAGATGAAACCGTTGGTTTAATCGTAAACTGAATCGTAAAAAACGTAAAGTCAATATTGATGGCAGCCGACGCGCGTGCAAGTTATCTGAGAATTTCGAATAATATTATTATCTTATTTGTATAAACTAGATTTTTAAGTGAAGGGCTAATAAACCTTGGATTGTGATGCCGCTTGTTGACAACTTGATAGGATCAAAGCTCGCTGTCAAAGGGAATTGTTGATAATTATACCTACATAGTTGACATAGACCTAAAAAATGTTCCAAGTTCTCACTTTTAAACCTGCATTGTTCATTTTCGAACTACACGTTTCGCGTGCAACTTGACGGTTTTTCGAGGATGCCCGCCGGCGTTAATTTACCGCGTAAAAAAATCTCAAAGGCCGGAAACGTTCGTGACACATTGGTAGTTGTCGAACAGATGTTGACATGTGTCATAGCAGTGGCTGGCTGTATGGTACTGGCACTCCATGAGCTAATTGACAGGGGAAAAAGTAAAAACGTGAGTTACGTTCCGTGATACGCTCAGTCAGAGGGAGCGTAGAACGGAACGCTACGATTGATGCGTTCGGGTGGGGTGCGTTCGATTTTTGATTTATGCGTTCCTGTCCGCAGATGAATATTTTATCCACTTTCTATTCCGATTTTAAAATGAGCTTATTTCGATACGTGACAAGACTTTTCGATTTGCAGGGTTAGTGGACGTGCGTCGTCTATTTCAAAACTATGCTCTACTGCTATTGATATATAACAATGTTTAGATCGGTTTACTTTAGACTAGTTCCAACAGTCTAAAACTCCAATAGAAATAAGCTCTGCCGTAAACCCGATATCACACTCAGGGCCAACAGCATGAGTGCTTTTAAACTTCTAACGGTCACATTAGGTCAGGAACAGTGTAATGTCCTCTAAGTGGTCTAATTTACAAGATCCACCATCAAACTTACTGTCTAGGGGTCGGGTAAGGACACAAGAACCTGAAACAGGTGATTCTAAGTCATAATGGTGGGTTTTAAGTTGCCTATTTTCTACTTACCTACATTTAATGTTTGGGTTTGAGTAGGTCGCGTCGCTTATTGCTTTTATGTTTTGACGATATAAATGCTGACCAATTTTTTTTAAGGTTATACTTACATAATTCAATCACTTTTACAAAAATGAAACAATAAGTTGATTGATATTAAGTTCCATTCAGCAAAATTAACACATATGTCGGATCTGACAAGAACATTCCCACATTTTGCGACAGAAAAAAAATGTCTGTCTCTAACAAGCTAGTTACAACATAGATAAACCTTCCATTGCGCAGTCCCGTAAAAAGCATGAAAGATCTATATAAACCATCGCTTTACTGTCCATCACAAATACCGGACTTTTTACCGTTACCGCTCGAGATAATAAGACGACTTATGTCGCGTAGCTGATATTTTATAGTCTGTGGTCGGCTGGCATCAATTAAATATGACATTTTGTGACGTGTTGTACTTTAGGTAGAAAAGATAGCAGTGATGTATGGCCAATTGACTTTAAGCTGACTGTACATATAAAAAAACTTAAATCAAATATAATAAAAAAAAAATGCTGACATTTTCACATATCACCATCTAGCCTCAAACTAAGCTGAGCTTGTGCTATGGGAACTACATGACTGATATACTTATAATTTTTTATGTTGTTAATACAGACATATTATATATAGAAAACACCTTAGTTATACAAATTTTAAACAGGTGGTAACGAAACAATGTTTTGTTTTCTAATGTTGAATTTGAAATTACACATCGGAATGAGAAAAAGACGTGTTTAGTTAATAAACTGCTCAATAAACTTTATAAGTAACTACAACTTAAAGACACTTTTCTTTAAGGCACTGCTGCTTTGTTATAACGTGTATTACAGGAATTTTCGGGAATTCGAGGTAATATAAATTAAACAGATTTTAACAGCACATTAAGAGGTACATTTAATGATCATTATAACATTATAGGTAACATCGTTGGTAATTAATAGGTAATTTAAATGAGGGATTTTCTTTTTTTTATCTCAGATAGGCATTCCTTTTGTTGTTTTAGTTATGTTTTTGTATTTACATGTAGATACAAAATAACGAGCATGATGTAATTTTTAGGGCAGGATTTGAATACAAATGCGCCTATGTCATTAAAGTAGAAGAAAGAGTAAATTACGTCATTGAATGCCTTTCTGTTGAGTTTCTGTTTATCAAGCTATGAAGATAATTTTAAAACTTCAAGAGGTTTTTCAACTTCAAGAGGTTTTTCAACTTCAAGACGGCTTTAAAGACCATTGCAATAGTGCTTATATGCCTGAGAGCTATTTTTATTTTTTCAAATATCAAATGACACACAAGAAACAAACTAAAGTGTATTTTGTAATTAAGTTCCTACGAATGAAGAGTATAAACGTAAAAGCTTTTAGTTTTTTATCGATGTTTTGATGTTCACGTCATTCGATTTTAAAACGTCTCAGAAACTTAGGTGGGGTGTTTCAAACAATTTATTTAGCACACATGTTTAGGTCCTTCGAGCTGTATATACTTTAAATACCACATTCCTGATAACTTACTAGTACACATGAATTAATGTAATATGCAGTTTATCAGTATCAAATGTATCATTGAATTTATTTTGTGCGAACGCAAAAAACGCTATAATTTGGCGGGCGTCGCAGAAAACCAGCCACTGCATGAAACCAAATAAACATGCTGACAACGCAACGTACCGCACGACTCGTAATACGTTATACGTGCGTAAGTCAAAATAAAAATCAGCGTCCAAAATGAAATCCTCACTTAAAAAGGACCGTCGACAGATTGTGTGCAGTTTTGTGACGGGACCGGGTCGTGCGTTTTTGCTTGAGCAAAAATGCTATGTCTTGTCTATTTTCAGGCGACTTAAAAAAAGAGGAGGTTCTTAATTCGTCTCTTTATGTTACGCGATATCTTCGCGAATTGTGAACCGATTTTAATTATATTTTTAATGGGTAGGCTATAACTTTAAGAGTGATCCACCACCATCAAGAGTGGTGGGTGAAAAAATAAGGGATTAAATTTCATATTGGACTTTTTATCAACTTTCTATATGAAGTCGGTTTTTTTTTTAAATCAATAGTTATATTTCTACTGAACCCCGAGGCCGTCAAAACCAGGACAGTCTTTGTCTGATCAGTATTAATAAATTGAATCGTCTAATTCTGGAACAATTTCCATCGGCGATAAAGTTCGAAGTGACGACGGCGGCTGAAATTATTTGAAGGCCAATAAAATTGTATTCTTCTAACCAATCTTTGCGGCTACTCGTACGACAATGGCATAAGTTGACGTAACGTAGGGTGGGCCCACGTTTGTGACATTTAAACGCACATTACTTTATGGGCCTTGTCAGATGCGCGTGTCTAAAACACAAGTGCAGACGGTTTTGTCCCGCGAGCAAATCACCAAAGCGGCCATTAACGTGACATCGTCACAAAGATATCACGTTCAACACACGTCCGTGTCCGGACCGTATCAGTGCCGGCTGGTGTGAACTGTTTCATGATTACAAAAAAAGTGACGTGACGTTAAAACCTATCTAAGAACTATTCTTGAAGTCATACAAAACGATTGCGAAAAACGCAATACAAACCGTTTGGTCATTGTAAAAAAGGTAACGGACAAACAAACAAACAACTTCTTACCCCAATTCCATATTACGGCTCCTGGCGTCGCGGGTAATTCTGAGCTCCGGTCAGGCCACCTCACTGGCAAGGCACGTGGCGCGTGGAAATTCCTCAATCGTAGGACGTGTGGTTGGAAGAAATAACAATCTCATGACACATAGAATCCCTGGTGGTGGGAAACTTCCCAAATGAGTTCCTGACAGCTTTCGCTCCAATTTGGGAGTCATGCGAAAATCGTAAAACCGACAGCGTGCCTGTAATCTGGCGTAATTTAACGATCGTGCCTGTTATCGTCTCCTTCGACACGCAAATTCCGCTGAATTTGGCGGAAAAGCCGCGTTGCAAGTTTTTTGCGTTAACTAGTTTGTTGTAAAGCTGTTAACCGACTGCTGCGCTAAGTAAAAAAAACCGGACAAGTCCGAGTCTGAGAAGTCCATCGAGAGTTCCGTAGAAGCTTGTATGTTCATCAAATTAATTAATATTACTCAATTTCATAAACCATATTATGAAATCACATGAAATCACCAAACATTTCTATAACGAAAAGATAAGTCGGATTGAAAGGCAAGCTTAATTTTGTAGTTGAAAGAGTGTTCGCCTATACACCGATATACGTGACGGTCAATTCTCCAACTGCAAGTGTAAATTTGTAATCGCTAAAAATTAATTAACGATTTTTGTACTTTTACCTTTATTGAATTGACTTAAAAGCTTAGATTTTTTAGAGTTCCTAGCGACCCTTAACCTACGTATTTGATATTAATTTGAACTTGATACCTCCACGCGTTCCTGAGAAAAAGGGTCTAGACAGACGGACGGACAACGAAGTGAACCCTGAAAATTAGGGAACTTTAAACAAACAAACATCTATCTTATGATAATCTTAAAATGTCAGGAATCATTTTTCAACCACGTTTCCGCCGTAAACATTGTATGGCATATACCTACCGTACATTCTCCACTTTTTTACGTGAATGGCATGTCCGTGCCAGACAGACGTCGCTATTGTAGAAACCACATGTATATATGATGTCACCGTGCGAATCTTATGAGTTCGCCTTGACAGTTTTAAGGCACGGTCAAACTGACGTGATGGCAGTGGCGGTGGCGATCAGTACATTCACGCGAACATTGACAACCAAGTACTTTTGATCGCCACCGCAACCCTCCTTGGTTTCTCATCGAGCATTCTGAACTCCCATAAAATAGGTAAATAAACAGATTATAACATATCAGAAGTGTCTCGCATTCTTCGTCCCATGTAATACTACTGTCAACGCTCAGCTTCAGGTAAAAATTGAGGTCGAATGACCCTCGCCTAAGCGACATATCGGATCTCTCTTTCATTAATTGGCTGGACGAAGCCCAAACAGATGGATCACTGAGTTTGTCATTTGAAAACACGCAAACGGAATTCGAATTTAGAACGTCCGTCCGGTAAAAATTAGGCGCGCGTTCAAAATAATTGTATACTTTTTATCTGGGACTTGGGGCCCTATGGATACTTCGAACGCAATCAACTCGAGAAGCCCAGTTGGATTGAGACATTGAATTGTCTGCCATTTTCTTTTCCCTCCAATTTCGCAAAAGCAAGTAAAAAGGTTCGATACCACCATGGAGGCAATATACGTCGAGAACTTTTTCCTTGAATGTTTTCATCAGTCGAGAACTAAAGAGCGTGTAACTACGTATCTGTTCCTTGCCTTTTAATAGTCGAATAGAATGGACAAACTGCCACGTATTAACTTTTATCAACCATCTGCACGAACGTCACGTCTTTATTACTACTTATTCTTTGTCCTCATGAATGCGAGACGAGGGAGATAGAAGTAGGCCGTCTCGCTCTCGTCCTGTCGTTGTTCCCTTGCTTGAAAAGGCTGGGAAGAGAACGTCCTTTCGGGCATAGGTGTTCAATTCAATAAAAAATGGCGTACCTGAACCGGTCCCTTGACATGTTTATACATTTCTTACTGTTGTGTAGAGGATTTTTTCGTATTTTTCGATTGAGATTGAACCAGGAGCGTTATTAAAAAAGTTCGTGGCGTAATTCTCGCGGTTATTTTTACTGGGCGCGAATTTTTGGCAATTTTCCTTTTTGTAAACAGGTTACCCCAAGCGCCCGATTTTGATTTATCACCCCCGAATGCGTAGCACGTGTTAGCTTAAAATTAGGTAACATAACTAACTTAGTTCTTCGAACTAAAATTACAGTGTAGCGTCTGTAGGGCGGTTTGTTTTATGAAAGGTCATTTTGAATTACAAATGTAATATTTTACGACTGTCGTGATCTGGTCTAATTAACCAGGTTTAGTGGCACCATGTTTTAATAAATGACCTGTGGTCGGGTCAGACTCTAGTTATTTATGAATAGTTTATTTCATTCATTGTGTAAGATATTTCGGTAGCTAACTACAGTTATTATTTTAGATGTAGGTAATATTTAATAACGTTGATGACGTAAACATGAAGTATTTTCTAATCCGGCTTTATATCTACTAGTTTCTGCCCACGGTTTCGCTCGTGGTAATTGGATAAAAAGTATCAATACCATAAAATAATATAATGTTGGACATTTTCATACGGCATCATTTAGCCCCAAAGTAAGCAGAGCTTATTTTAATAGAACTACATGACTACTTATATATTTTTTTACAAATATAAATATTTGCAGATCATACAAAAACATTTGACTCGCGGCGGGAATAGAACCCACAACCTTCTGCGTCTCAGGCGGGACTTTGCCCTCTGTGCCACAGAGGTCGTTTATAGAGGTCCCTAGTTCAGACCGAGATCTTATTATCTTACAAAATTTCTGAATTAAAAAATATAAATAAGAGATTAAGTTATTTTCTAAAACTTTAGTTTTCAATTCGGTTAGGAAATTATTCTTGAAACAAAGAAGCTCCACTGTGTTAGCCTCAAAACGAGTTTGTGCCATTAAAAAACCAATGCACCATTCTCAACCAGTAACAACTGACACTAAAAACAAATTGAATCCGAAATCCGAACGCTATCGGAATAGGAATGCTTGTCTATGCTCGCAGTTTAAAAAATAAAAATCCAATATGGCGGAGCTAGTCACAGCTGACTCAGCGTCACCTTACGACGGTTCTATTGTCTCGTACCTTTTGCGAATCGTCACGATTGTTAGCATTTTTATCTCTTCGAGCTTTCGAGTAAATAGTTAGGTTAGGATTGAATTGGCTCACCTGCTGAGTGCATTTGCAGCTACCGTAGCATTCTTTAGAAATGAACTGGAACCCACTCAAGTCTGTAGAACAGGTATTTGCTATAGCTATATTTGGCGCCAGACTTGATGCAAAATTGTTTTGTTTGAGAAAATGGGGTGCAGTTGCGAAATTCTACATTTTCTGTATTCCACATTTCCAGAATTTTGATATCGGAAAAGTAATATGTTATTGTATCGGGAAATGTACACCTTTGAGATCGAAGTTTTAGAAGTAAGTAAATTGGTGATTTGGTCAATCACCTCAGTTAGGTATACCCAAATATTTAAGTCGCAGACAGGTGCCTAACTAGCACTTCACCAATCAAGTTTCGAACGCAATTCCTTTAAGTCAAAGCTTATTATCAGCATACACAAGACTGGGGCGGATACGACACCACGAAAACCCAACGTTTTATTTTTACTGTATTTTAGTTATAATATCTAAAATATGGTCCCCTGTATTTCTACAAGTAATGTGTTGCCCGAATTTAATGAATTATTATTATTTTCTGATCTTTTTTCCAAATAGGCACTCACCTAAATTAAAGTGTATGTTATCATTCTACCGTATATGAATCTGCACACCGATCTTCTGAATCCGTTACCTTCCTTACTAAATCATAAATAATATATTATAACTTTAAAAGGCACGGGTTAAAATTATCTTCTCGCTGAAATCTCTCAACACGGAATTTGTTGATAACCTTTCAGTAGGTAGTGTAAATGTCGTATTCAAAACGTATAATCCGCTCTTTAACAAAACCGCACTGTTTTCTAATCCGGCGTATTGACGTCCAGCCGGATTGTTATTCGGATAAACAAAAAGTTTCGTGTTTTCCAATGCGGCTGACAAGGTGTAACCGTTTTACAAATGGGAGCGCCGTTTTATAATAATAAAAAGTAACAACTTAAGCTCTCTGTTACATGGCTAAACATTGGCAGCCTTTTTGTTAATCGTATCGCAATGACATCCCAGCTGGACGTCATTACGCCGTTTTACAAAACAGTGCGGTTTTGTAAAACAGCTAATTAAGCAATTCATCTGTAAAAAACATATCCATGAAAAGAATATCTTCTCGCCATTGTCATTCAAATCAAAGCTTTTGCCCACGGCTTCGCCCGCGCATTACCCGGATAAAAAGTAGCCTATGTGTTATTCTGATGTATAAACTATATTACTGTTAATTTTCATCGAAATGCGTTTAGTAGTTTTTACGTGAAAGAGTAACAAACATCCATCCTCACAAACTTACGCGTTTATAATAGAAGTATGTCACTGTGTCTTCACTTTAATGAGTATGCAAAATGCTGGTTTATTTGTATGGATCTGAAGTCAAAGCTTTGTTTCCCAAAAGACCCACGATGTCTGTACGTCCGTTTTATTAAATCATTTTTGACCTTAGCCCACTAGGAATCTCGGAAAAAACCCTAAAGTACTTAGATTGAGTTTCCCCACAAATTTTCAACTTTTCAGTTCTAGAAGTATGTAATCAAATATTCTATTATATATCTAGACCGTTATCAATCACTCACTGCTAGGTATATCGTTACATTATTATACGTTATCGTCATATGTTCATTGAATGTCATTCAGCTAATTAATTAGGTACGTACGTATAGTCAGTCATTAATTTTATTTTTTTCTCTCTCTAATGTATAATAAGAAACTTAATCTTTTGTGATATTTCAAGTTCGGCATCGCTCGAGTTTTAACTCTGCAAGCGTCCATACGATAATCGCTTACCAACAGGTGTTCTATTCTAATTTGCCACGTTAGTCCGTCACTAAAACATGTTTAAGTGTAAAGACAGGCATTAGAATCGTAAAACGCTTTAGGAAATATATCTTAAATTGCAAAGTTCTCCATTACAAAATATTTCTCAAATAAGGCAAAGAAGCATTAATCTCAGACCGTATAGTACATTCTTATCCCTTTCTGTCTGAATAGAAAGAGATAGCGTTAAAAGGGCATAATTTACGCAGCTCTTAGCAGGGAGGTCGTAAATCTTTAACTCAATCCGCAGACCATTTACACCGGCGCGGGCGCAGCTCAACCGCTGTTATGGCGAAATTAAAGATAATCTTCATAAAGTATATTTAAAGTGGAAAGGATATTCAATTACCTATGCGCATTCTCGCTTTGTTAATGAGATTGTTAATTTTATGGCTCGCAGTAAAAAAAAACAAAAAATCTTGGTTAAATATCCGTGTTGGATGTGCAATAGAATTTTCTATGTATCTATCTATCAATTTTATTATACATGGGGAATACAGTAGTAAGCTATGAGTTTGTAGTTTTACACTTCGTCGAATCTACGGTTATTACTTGGTCACCCTGACCTGACCAGCCCCCTAATGACACTAACAAAGTGGCAATTGACAGGCTTATTGATTTAACAGAGGAAACAAAACGTTGCTTTCATAAACAACTGTTTAAAATCTTATATCTTTCTCAGTAAGGTCATTAGGGCCTTGATTCTTAAAAAGTTGAACTAAACACTGCTTTGTCTCTTTCTAAATAAGTTTAATGTCAAATTCTATAGTATTAAAAACTGATTATGTAAACAACTGTGTGATCTATTGTCTCATTCTCATAGCCAGTTTGCTAGTTTAATGAGGGTTTAATGGTGACGTCCCTGAAGAGGAGTTACCTATGGTGATCGCCAGTAGGTAATTGGTAAAAATCGTGGAAAATCCATTGCAAACGATGGGATTCAAATCCACGACGACGTTTTGATCTAAATTATGGGTCGCAGCCCAGCATCACTGCTCTGTGAACCAAATTGTATTGAGAAATAAATTTCTTCCACCGACATTTCCTAGAAACCCACTGGCTGAGCTCTGTATTGTGTATTCCGGACAATAGGTTATCGGTCAGATCCCTATTGAATGGCCTCTAAATACGTGGGAATAGAGTTCGAATTGTTGAGATCCATCTGGCCGGAATCTTAAACTAGGCGCCTCTTTGAAATGTATCTCTCATGGAGTCTATAGCTGCTAGAGTTCGTATCGTAAGTCCAGTTTTGTAACCCAGATAACATTCAAGGTTTGTTATTTCTTCCGAAACTGGGTTGGAAACTGGTTTGACGGCCCTGAAAATTCTGTGTTTCAATATTAATTATGATTTATTTTGCGACTTGTTCATAGATATTAATAAAATGCTTTATTACATAAGATAAGTACATAAACGAACTCGCAAAAAAGCATCGAACATTTGATACCTTTGGTGTTGTATGCGTCTATATGCTACGGTAACCGCTTATCACCTACAGATAACTGCTATCATGTTGAGAATAGAAATAAAAATGTGTAATAAATGAAGAATGGGGCGCTAGTGTCTTTGTATAGAAATAAAAAAAACAATTTCAATAATTATTGATAAAAGTCGAAATTTCGACACCCATTTTTTCTCCCTTAGGAGTGGGATTTTTTCAT
The DNA here is from genome assembly GCA_961405105.1 of Perizoma affinitatum. NCBI lineage: Eukaryota > Metazoa > Arthropoda > Insecta > Lepidoptera > Geometridae > Perizoma > Perizoma affinitatum. The sequence continues at coordinate 4,156,058 of OY560184.1, forward strand.
AATATTTATATGGGACTACTCTTAAAGTATACCTTAAAGATATCACGTAATAAACAAAAAAAACATACCTCCTCCTTTTTGAAGTCTGTTGATAATTGTTTAATTGCGATACGTTTGCAGTCCCAAGTTTACGGTTTCTAACCAGCAGGTACCTACTCCATTATTAAATCTTCACGTGCTTACGTTATTTTGCTCACGGGATGACACTATTTCAAATAAAAAACATGAAAAATCGCCTACAAAAAAGTTTCGGCTAGTCATGATTGCAAAAGATGATGATGTTTTTCTAATATTTACGGTAAAAATAGCCATCCCGCGATACCTCGTGAACATTCTCTGTACAACAATAAAATAACGTTAACAATTGACGAATTTATCAAAAAAAAAACGAATTGTGAACTTAAATATATTTTTATTAATTAATCATAAGTAGCTAGATTACTATTTTTAAGTTCTTACCATTAAAAAAATCGATAGTCCCCTCAAATTCTTACTGCTGCTGGTTCGACATTCGTCATTCGAGGTGAAATCGGATGCGAAAGCTTACTCTATTTCATCGATGTAGATCACGGCAAGATTCAGCACGTCCGACCCAATTCCTAAATCTGACCGGGGGTTACGACACATTTCAATTAGTGCGCCTCTAGACAGGTGTGTCAATAATGTTGCTAGCTCTACGACAGGTATGTGATTGTATCAGTTGAAGAAAACATCATCAATACGGTGTCAGAAAGTGTCTTCACTGATCCGATGCGGGCCGATCACACTAAACCATGGCTATCGAGATGGCAATCAATTATGACACTAGTTATCTATTTGAATGGTCCATCCATCTATCCCCATCGCTTGATTCTCATACTCAGACCAAACATTGTCCATCCATGACCCATCCAGCATACAAGTAAGCGTGATACGATTCATCCCAGCCATGCCTCCATCTCGATTGCCATAGTGTGATCGGCCGGCTGGCCCCTTAGACACTTTCTGTTGGAGATAACGCTTGCGGAAAGGTTAAATTGTATGGAAATGATATTGCATTTTAGATGACACGTGACTGCTGCCATGTTTTCCTTTAAACATTTGCGTTAGCGTGAAGGGAAACTAAGTGTGTGCTATTTGTCAAGACACACAGGTCATTTCCATTGGACAGTTTAGGTACCACAATATACGTATAGTCGCCATGCGCCCCGTCAGCTCCAATACGTAGGGGTGCCATGAATCAGATCAAGTATATTGTAAAACCTGATTTTTTACACCCGATATATTCCGAGTATGTTCATCAGGGTGAGTGATCCCTCCGCGTCGCGTCTACTGTCCGGCGTCTTTTTGCAGCGTGGTTTGGTTTGTCTGAAGACCTTCGGAGGAATCTTTGAATACGGATTCTTTAAACCAATTTTTCTGGTCTACACCAACAACCTCCTATGTTGTATATAAGTTGTAAAGTACTACATAGCACCGTATTAAATTCTTCCACCAGAATGTTTTGAATGTTTTGCTCGTTATGCTGTTTGAAGGGTGTTTCAACTTTGTCTTTAGAAGGTATCTGCATCTGCAAAGCAATGTCTCTGGTGTTGCAGTGACGGTGACTTTCTATCTCACTTGCGTCTATACATAATTATGTCTGAGTCTGCTTAAAAATCTGATTTTAAATTAAATGTGCCTTAAATATCCGAAAGCTACAATAGACACTTCTTCAACACAATATGAACCTCTTCAATACCGCACAAAAGCCTTAAAATTAAAAAAGACACTAATGACAAGATTCATTAATCATCGCTATGGACTCATACATAATAGAAAGAGAAAACGTTTGCCACAGGTTCAAATTAGCTATGGAATAGCGGTATGGTATATAGTCGTACATCGTTTTTAATGTATTGTACAGTAAATGATCTCGTAATATGTTAAAGTTCAAGATGTAGTACCGATTAGATTATTGTGTTACACAATCTGCAGTTGTTTCTTCTATATGGTATGCACTAGGATTTTTTTCGTTGTGGTTACAAATGCGTTCAGATCAAAAGCGTAGGCGATTTTTCTCAGCATCTTAGGCTTAGATTTAAAACGGGCCCAGTGGATATGCAAGTCTCGACAGAGCATATTCATTTGAGCCTTCTGGCGTTGAGACTTGGGGTCCGTTGGGAACCGGAGAACCGGCCTTCGCATACCCAACATTATTTTTAGGTTTTCTGGTCGAATTGACGCGTGACCTCAGAGCTGGCTCTTATCTGGGCCGATCTATTATTAGCCATTGAGTAAGTTAATGCGGCCAGCAATTGGGGACTCTTCCATCGGCTAGCGATAGATGCATTATAGATTGTTTGCAATGGTCTTTAGATAGATACTGAGTTGAAAGGATTCAGTGCATCTCGCAGGAGCTCTTAAGCACAAACCAATTACCAAAACGCGTGGTCTCACAAAATGCGCCGATGAACAAACGAGGTCACAAGCGCTCCACTGTTTCGATCATTAATTTGACACTTGAAATAGCTCCGTGTTACCATACGGCTCTGTCACTTACATTTGGCATTTTATATTAAATTGAGCTGTATTGAAATGGTTGTCGACTCATTATAGCTATCTGGGATGCAAGTAACATGAAAATAGAATTTGAGGGCCTGCATATCATAATCAAACGCCTGTTGGCCACTCGTGACATAGGCCTTGTCCAAAGTGTGCTTTGATGGGGAATGATTTTGGGATTACAAACAGGCATTTTAAACAGACTTAAAAAAAATGTTTTCTCAATTTGGCGATGTATTAGAGGGCAAAAACGGAACCCTTAATTTTATCTGTAACTTTGTTTTTGTGTGTGTCAACACAAAAACAAAGACAGCAAATTAGCGGAATAGAGTCGGTGTTTAAGAAATAAATAATAAATAATGCTGGATATTTACACACAGCATCATCTAGCCCCAAAGTAAGCAGAGCTTGTGTTATGGGAACTACATGACCTATATACTACTTTTTTTGTTTATACTTACATAATATACATAGAAAAAACCCGAACCCGAGTTAAATGTATAACAAACATTTGCCCCGCGGCGATATCGAACCCGCAATCTTATGCGTCTCAGGCGGACCTTCGCCCACTGCGCCACAGAGGTCGTCAGAAAGTAAAGACTCCATAGATAATTGTTTATTAGTGACGTTAAAGTTAAACTTCTGTACGTAAGAACTGTTAGCTTGTCTATGGTAATAGCTCAGAAGTGTTACAGAGCCACGCCCACAGCGGGTTAAAGGTCTAAAACGCAGGAATGGTTGGCCAACCTCTTTGGAGTTTTTGTTAATGGATACGTAACGTAATGAGTCAGGCGGGTACGCTGAGGATCCGGTTCCGATTCTGGAAGCCTGAATAATATTTCTCTGATATAAACTGGGTCCCAGTAACTGGTCCCAGTCAACTGGGAAAGAAAGGTTCTCGAATGATAACCACGGATCGAAAGACGCAGGAGAAAGCCTGCATCCGATAGACCAATGATAGAAAGTATTTATGCAGGATTTGTGCTTAAAACGGTAAACAGTCTTATTTTAGAAGACTGTTTACCGTAATAGTAGTTGAATAGAAATATAATAGGGGCGCAGAGACAAACAGTAGTCCTCCATTCCCATATTATAGTTATTATATCATCAATAACTATTATAAGTAAACTAAATACATAATGTTTTAATTTATGTATGTTATTAGTAACTGTGTACGTAGTTTACTTATATTTTTGGTAGCTAGATATTTTTTTTTCTTTCTATAATTTTTATGGTAAGTTATCGGAGGAAATTACAGTTTTGGTAGTGTTCCAATCTTCCGGTACTGTTGAAAAATACCGGCATCCGTCAAAGTGTCGGATCGCGTCATCCGATGTCGGATCATATATCGTACATGCCTAAACAAAGGTGGGCTGAATGACACGGTAATTGGCCTGTTGGACCGCTGCGTTCCCGGAATGCCGGAAAAATGTTGAAACAAGAGTGCGGAAGCGATTGTAATGAATTAGATGACATCTAAAAATAGAAGTGTAAATCGAATAGTGATGCGGGACGTTGGGAACTTGTCCTGTCGTGGGTTCGAATCAAGTTGTGAGTCTGTTCGACAACACGTGTGGAAGTATCCGAATATTGATTCAATGTCAGTGACAATGGACAGCCTTGGATTTATACTGAGTACGAAGACCCGTAAGGATAATAAAAACGGTTATAAGAGGGTGAATACGAAAAAATAAAAAAAACCTTACGTATTTCTCAGTACGTATGTCGTTACTGTTATGAAATTCAATGATGTGTTGCTACCTACTTTCTCATGTGCTGATCTAATTTGACTAAATTTCCATATATCCATTAAGAACTGTCAAAAAATCTATCTTTGAGTAGAGATACTATTTTAAATTATGCTGGACATTTTTCACACAGCATCATCTAGCCCCAAACTAAGCAGATCTTGTATTATGGGAACTACATGACTTATATACTACTTATACACTTTTTTTTGTAAATACATACATATTATACATAGAAAACACCCAGACCCGAGACAAACATTGGCTAATCGTACAAACATTTGTCCCGCAGCGGGAATCGAACCCGCAATCTTCTGCGTCTCAGGCGGGCCTTCGCTCACTGCGCCACAGAGCTCGTCAATTATATGCCAATTCTGTTTAAGAATCGTTCCAAGGACTAGGAATCACGTTTAAGACTTGGGCCCGTCTCCGGCGACAAGCAGCAGCGACTGCGACAGCGACACGCGACACTACAGGGCACACGCGACATACATTTTCTTTGACCAGCAAAGTCGCTTGTCGCTGTCGCCGGTGTCGGACTCGAGCCTTTAAAATCGTTATAGGCCTGAATCCTTACAGCGGTAGAATCATTGGTAATGAATTAGAGATCCTGTCTGGATCTGGATGTCATCCAGAAATAGAATGTAATTTATACTCCGACGCATGAGACGATTCAGTGCACATTGTTCTGAATGGGTTGGGAGTTGCTCGATGTGTTTTGGTTTATTTAAAATGTTTATCCTACGACAAAACTGTTGTCTGTTATTTTGTGGAACTAAGGCACGCAGAATCGACAACTGCTGGGAAATATAATGGATCTCGAATAGTGACTACGAGCCAGACGACGCAGTGTAAGCTTCCGTCCCGATGAACTCATGACATTTTAATTGTTGTGGGAAATGTGGACGAAAGTGGCTCAAGACCGTTCGTCATGACACTCTTTGGATTTCTTCAGGTTGATAGTGATAAGGCACGCTAACAGGTGGATCGTAAAATTTTTATATCATCATGTTTGCGTTATGTTACGTATCTATCCGGCCCGAAAGACCACATTTTGCCAATTTCCGAATCACGTGACTTTTCATTTATTTAAAATTTGCATTGCTTATACACTTAGGCACTTGTAGAAAAAAATCCTTCTCAAAATGCGTGACTGTTACTTTGGTTCTTATTATAACAGCTTAAAATACTTTTCCGTGTGAAACCTGAACCACGTTTCCGTCAAGACAACGATTATTTTGAGCGGAAAGAAGATTATTATTTAAGGAGTAAAAAAGATCTGCAACGCTTAGTTGCTGTCATTAAGGATTTCTCCTTGGCCTTGGGCCAAAGGAAAATAAAATGTAGCAATATAATTTATCAACGCTTACCGTTGAGAGGATTTTATGGTTGGTTTGTTTCTCGTTTGTTATTGACTACTCGTGATAACACAGCTTCTACGTGCTCATCATCATCCACAGTCTGAAGTCACCCACTAAAATATAGGCCTTTGTCTGCGACTCTCACTTTCATTTTCAACTAATAAAAAGCTGGAAAGAAGACTCTCGGAATGAGTCGAAACTTAGTCGGTGCCTTCATCGATAATGCGGTACGTGGAAAATCCCGTTTTTACAATGAATAATCAAATTCTCTATAATTTTTGGAATAGAATAAAAAACTATTTGATTTAATTTTGATGGTACTTATGAGGTAGGTAATAATAATAATGCTGGTCATTTTTCACACAGCATCATCTAGCCCCAAACTAAGCAGAGCTTGTATTATGGGTACTACATTAATGATATACTGCTTATATACTTTTTTTTGTAAATACATACATATTATAGATAGAAAACACCCAGACCCGAGACAGACATTAGTTAATCGTACAAGAGTTTTTGTGTTTGAATATGAGTTTATCGGTAGTGGGTTTTTGGACTATGGGGTACGGTGGTTTCCATAATCGGGTAGAAAACGGTAATTGTGATTTCAGTTCGTGACGAACAACTTAGTATTTAATGTAGAACGTTTAAAAATCTGTTTCAACAATTATTATTGAACCAAGTAACTCTTCACTGAAATATTTAACAAAAAAATGACAGAATCGGTTTTTAACAACGTACCTTTAAAACTATGGCTATTTACACTAAAAACGGGGTATTTACCTAGATTTGTGAGTTTTGTTAGTTCGTCCCGTGATTATGATGCATCCAACTGTATCAAAGTATCAAGGAACAGTTTATAAACCAATCATGACGAATCGACAAATATCTCGTTGTTGTGAAAATTATAACACACGATCATTCTTATTTGTAACGATATCTACAATGTTCGTCCGTAAAATTATCTCGTCTATCTATATGAAAAGCAGATACTTAAATATGATTACGACTATACTTGACGAAGGATCTCTAAACGGTCAACGAAACGTCGGCAGGGAAGAGTACGTGGTAATAAAATCCTAAAATGATACCAATTCAATTATATACTTTAAGTTCGTCAAAATATCATGTGTTAAAGTACCACTTATTTCGTTTCCAATAACTACATTCGGAATTGTGTTCAGAAAAAAGACGTCAAGCATTATTTTTGCAGTCTTGCCATTAAAACCTGTATTTATTTACAAAAACATAAAGGTGCACATAAAAACCGTGGCACCGGAAATCAGGACATTGGTAGTTAAAGCTAATACGTGGCATAACGATTATATCTGGCATACTGTAACTGCTCGTAAAAGCATAACTTGCGAACATAAACCGCTGATCCGATATCGGCTATAAAGAACGATATCTTCAAGTTATGTTGTACTGGGAGGTATAGCTGACAAATGTACCTATTCATATTTAAGACAAGTTTCTGCCTCCGACTTCGTCCGCGACCTGCCCTGATATAAAGTAGTATAAAATAGATGTGTTATTCCGACATACACTTACTATTTCCATCCAAATCGGTTCAAACTAAGGCTGCTTTGTTCTTAATGTGCATTATAGAGTTTATTCTTTATCTTTATAAATCTTGCCCTACAAATATTATAAATGAGAAAAAAAGTTATGTTTGTTCGTTTGTAATTGATTACTGATAATCTTCGCAATGTCTGCACGGGATGTTTAAATAGTTGATATCGACTTAGAATTATATATACGCATACATCTTACTATCCAGGTCTAACTCGAGCATAGCCGTGGGAGAAATGCTAGTATGATAATAAAATCGTGCATATTCGACTTTTGCATTATAAACTTCCGCTTCTCATTATAAACTTTGAAAACGAAATCCTACCTGTTCCAGTGCAAACAAAAACAAAATTTCAATTTGTGCGCAACCCTAGTGGCTCTCATCAAATCCCTCTTTGATCGACTTCTGAAGCCCCGGATCACAGTGTATTTGAGTAAGCAGTGATACATCTCCATTATTTAAAGAAAGACACGTGCGTATTCAATAATTGCTGCCACCGATAATGTAAATTCCTGACATCTTTTAACTTGCAGATTTTGATAGATATAAAGTTTAACTCTTTATTCTACATAACTCCTTGATAAAAAGTAACAAACATGGCTTAACGAAATGTACAATTAAGATTGTTTAAAATTTTGTAGTAACGGGTTTTGTAGTTTTGATCATTGCTTACGGCTATAATACTATAATCGAATATCGGGAGTGTATACTTAATTTGTCCGACCATTGTCTGAAACAATTAGGTCTCTTGTGTTTAGAACTGATTAGATTCGTTAAAAATAATTAAATTCGTAAATTCCGGCTCTCATTTTTTTATACAAAACACAGCAATAATCATGGTGGTCAGAATTAAACCAAAGATCAAATCTGGGTTGTACCTAAGTATTTTTTTACTGTTTAAAAGAAGATAGATAAACTCTTTGAGCAGAATGTTAAATGTTAAGTGCATAACACGCTACTGTACAAAACACAGAAACATTGAAAAAATAATTTCCTCCAGACAACCTCAGGATGGTGAAAAAATTACAATAAAAAAATTACGGTGTTTTTCTATTAATAAACAAACACACAACTATCAGTCCTAAACCTACACTAGGATTCCGTGTCGTGGGCATAAGGGAGGGACTACGAGTACCGTGGTACCAAAACACAATTAACGATAGACAATCGCAAGTTGCGATACTGTTATATTACATTGTCTCTCGAACCCTTAGCTCAGTTCGGTATTCGGGAAGCGTTGACGCCCTTTAAATTACCATGGAACTAATAGTTTTTGTTAGTGAAGTTAGCCCCGACGCTCTTAGGTTTATCTCAAAACAAGAAAAGTTCGTTATTGCTAAGGATTAGAGTAGGGCTTACCTAAAGCTTCGCAAGGGTAGGGGTAGAGAGAATCGGTTCGGGAATTTCAATCAGTATTATTTTTTTAGGGTGTTTTAGTTCTTTTAGACAGATGACATTTCAAAGGTTAAGGTTCTGTGCTTTGTTGTTCTGTCAAATTAACTACATTCTATTCTTTCTAGGATATTATTACGACTATACCACGTACTTTACTATTCTCCTGTTGACCGCTTATAGGTCCTTCCTCATGAGCGACCACGCGAGTGAGACGGGAACTACAGCAGCCTTCTTAGCATGAAGACTAGATAACGTTTTTTTCTACCGACGAGAATTCATAAAATATTTTGTCCTTCTCTTTTATTTAACAAAATAGGCGACAGAAATAGTTCTTACCTTCTCTCATAGACAAAACGTTGTCTTGCCTGCTTAGCATGGAGACCCAAGACAACGGTTTTGTCTACCGCCGAGAAGACAAAAAGTATTTTGTCCCTCTCTTTTATTTAACAAAATAGGCGACAGAAATAGTTTTTTCCTTCTCTTTCGTAGACAAAACGTGATTTGATAAATTATATCAAATCACGATAATATCAATTCCACATTCTATTCTATTAGTAGGAAACATGAGAGTTCTAGTTATACTGAGACTGTCCTATCCTAATAAAAGCCAGCGGTACATTTAATGCCACAATAAAACTCGGTAATTCCTAACTATGCATTCATTAAACTAAAGATACATGTTTACAACAATCAATTTGGTTTTAAGCTACCTTTAAAACTATAATCTTTCAAAATGAACTTGCCGTAAAAAGGTTTTACGTTGGTAATAAAAACGAGTATTTTAAAATATTTTGATGTCTTGAATTCTCGGATTAGTATGAACTAAAATTAAACGTTTGATTATGTTTGGAGGTACTTTTATGCCATTTAGTTTTAATATAATTTATTGAATACTAGCTTCTGTCCCCGGGTTCATTCGCCTGCTAGATTTGATAGCAACCTATTCTTTTTGTACGAATCAATTCATGATTCTTCATCATCATCAGTAGAAGTGCATAAGAGTTCCATGATGAATAATCTTGCTTCCTTTATCCAAAGACTTTCCACCCCTTGGGGTAATATTAGTCCGTAGTCAAAACGTCTAATGACCGAAATAAGTAAGATTGCCCTACGCCAACCATGACAGTTACGAAAAATTAACGTAATTTAGCATAATTTTAGGTATATAATTAAATAAAATTATCTTTTTAGACTCAAACTTTACATGTAAAGCTCAATAACTTATAAAAAGGCTAACAATAGCTGTCCATAACCACGTATCCTAAAATAGCACCAATTTTTAATTTTACTTACCAGTTAATAGACAATGATGATAGATTTATGGACGAAAACTAAAAGTAAACATGACAATGTTATGTTCAGTTGTTTCGTGTCTTTCAGCAGCCAAACATGCATTTAAAAAAAAACAAACTAAACATCACTAAACTTAAAGTTCTAGTATCAATACTTTATGGTTGAAGTTTCACTGACAGGAATCTTCCTATTTCAACACCACGGATATTTGGTCAAAATGGAATCATTATTTTCGGTCTTTACAACAGTTACTTAAATCCAAAGAGTTTAGGTCTGAAATTGATTGTTGTTTTAGGAAATAAGTAGCCACATGGTAGCCAAGTTAACTAAACTCAAGTTGATTGTTTACCTTCCTGCTGATGAATGGTCTGTTTCGATCTTGGAGCAGAATGTTAAATGTCAAATAACTAAACAGATTCTGTCAAGTTTACCGTCAAAACTACAGCTGTTTGTCAATCGGAGGAAGTAAAAACTGGGACGATAAATTTCGTTTCCTGAGTGAGATATTTTAGAGAGTTAATTACAGTTGAACACGGAAGCTGTACATCTCTTTCTATACCACTAATTATTCTCTAAACTACCATCGTATATTTTGTTTATTCTGGTATATCGAAAGAGATTCGAACGATTTCCATAAAATTTACCCCATTTGGGTTTGGGAACGAAATAAATCATGTTATTTTTACAATATTTCAAATAGCCTTGCCTATTCTTTAACCTTTTTTCAACGCACCATAGTGACGTGTGCCTATAAAATATGAACACCGTTCTTCACAATTTGTAAACACCGCACAAGCTACAATCTGTTAAGCCTTTTTGGATAAAAAGGTGATCTTCTAATTGTAGATAGATAGAAAATTGTTTTTCCTTTATTGCACAAAGTTTTACATAGTCATACTTAATGCTAAAAAGCATTATCTTTCTGTATTGTAAAATTAGAAACTAGCAAGCGTTATTCACAAAGTTTACAGTAACTAACTAGATAGCTGCTATTCCAATCTACCGGATAATAGGCAATAAACGAAACTGCCAATTAGGTTGCGTGAAACGATTTACAAAACACAGTTTTGTCAATCGTTCCAAGCGTCAAGCGTAACAGCTTTAGGTCGGGGCCGCACTGCAGCCGTGTAGCTGCTAGACGACAAAGCAGCTACTAAGAATTACAACTATATATTGTGGCTGCGTGGCCGCACTGCAGGCGGCTTGGCAGCTAGGCGTCGAACTAAGGCTACGGTACATATCGGTCGCTAGACAACATGTTTAAGAGTTTTTTATTGGTGACGAGGGGAAATCTACTAAGAGATACCCTACCACATTGGTGCCCCACCCGTACTGTCGTGTCCGATAGTGAGTTCACACCTTAGTTTATGCAAATTCCAACTTTGAAATCAACTAATTGGTATCGGAATAAATAATATCAAGATTGGTGAAACATTTCGTGACAGTTTATTTCGTTTAATAATGTACAGATTGTATATGCCTTATTTATTTGTATAATTTTATGTTAAGTTTGTTTTCAATTACAATTAGGTTAGGTACTGGAAATTTGAAACGAACTTCTGACTTTCAAATTTTTATTATCTACGTAAAGTAAACGTTTTTGCTTTACTTCGTGTAGAATTTATTTTCATTTAAGCGTACAACTACATAAATAGGTAATACTTATCTAAAGGCTTAAAGGATCTGTAGATAAACAAACTGATTCAGATGTATGCTCCAAAATGTCCCGCTGACATGCCCAGGAACCAAAAATCGGAAGGCTAGGTGGTTAAATAAGCGGCAATGGACTTGCAATATGTCACGTGGAATGCTAACTATTATACAAAACGTAGGCATGTTCAAAATAAGATGTTTTGTTGGGTATTCTCACAGAGCTGTTTTCTTTCTACTAAGTATATATGTTAGGAGTCCATTATGGGGAGTACAGTCGTGAGCTTGTTGTTTTTTTTGTTAACGGCCAAAGTCTATTTTCCAGAATCATGTTCTTTGGTATATTATTTTCATGTACAATGCACCCATTAATGTTTGAGAATTATTACAGAATGCCTTTCCGGAAACCCAAAACTCGAAGTGGGTCAAGGCGCTACTGTAAATAACGCAAATTATTTATTTCCACATCCGCTCGCATTTTCGCGAAAACTTTCAGGACAAAAAGGCTCTCGTCAGGAGTACACTTGAAAAAAGTACGAAATAACGCGGTATCCTACCGGAGGCGGAAGTTGCTTGCTTCCCGGATGTAGAGGGCGCTGCGAGTGAAATTATGTTTAATAACCTTTGAGGGTCTAGAAATCGACAGCAAATTATTAAGTGCTTCCTAATTTTTCATAATTTAACTTGGCTTTTGGAAGTTGTGTAGCTTCATAGGAATTTTGCGTGGAAGTTTGTTTAGAGAGACTTAATATCGGAAATGCTTTGAGCAAAAATCTAAGTACCTTTATATGCAGGGAACAACGGGGAATATATAATAACTTGATGCCGATTTCCTCGCGAGGATTTCCTTCACCGTTTTGAGCAATAGTGACGCGCAACCTTTTTCGAGCGGAAAATCCTTTGTCCAAGACCGAGTCCGAACCCATGATCTTCAGATCGGAAAAGTACTTAGGCCACAGGTATGTCAACTACTGCAAATATTTTGATAAGCTAAGTGGATGACTTGGTTCTTTAATTAAATGTCCAGCTTTATTTTAAAAGTTAAATCTTGTTTAAGACATAGCTGGCCAGTGTGAGAAATGTTCTCCTGGGTGTTATAAAGACTCGTTAAACACGAACATCTCAAGAGTAGACTTTACTGTAATTGGCATTCGACTATAAAAGTAAAACTTTGTCTGACATCACAAACGTACACCATTCTAACAAATGGCATTACCAAGTTACAAGAGATAAATTATCCTCTGAAGATCGCTTTTCACAATATAATTATTGGGTCGAGGCATATTTAGCGGACAATATGCATACGTAATTTTAGCATAAATAAATGTAACAATTTCAAAAACTAACCTGCTCTGACTGTAATCCCTTGATGAACATCGTCCGATCCTAGTACGTCTGTAGATACATATATCCACGAGAATACCAATTAAGAGTTAGTCAGAGGCAAGTCACTGCTGTGCTAGCAGTTATTATTCCACGAGATAGACCTCGACTGGTATCTTATCCTTTCACCGCATTGGTTCTTTCAGTAAGATCACACTAGTCCTTTTTCAGGGCTACGATCAACCTGGCGAAAGTCACACTGTCGGGTGTCGAAAGAATAAGTAAAACGACGGTAAAAAACTCGGTTGTCGCTAAACATAAGAGATTTCAAGTAAGCGGAGACTATTTCGTCCGCTAGACAAGCATACGGCCTAAATACTTAACGTTGACCCTTATAAGTAGGTACTAAAGAACAGCGCAGAAAAGTTCTCCACTCGAGGCTCTCCCAGAATACTTTTAAATACTTTCCTCTGTTCTGTGGTTACATAAAGCTGCGTACACAACAGCGTAGTGACATCTCGTCAAAGTTACGGACTAATTTGCAAACGACGCGACGAATCGCAGCTCCCCTGACAGGTACTTGACGTTTAGCGCGTGCTGGAAATAATGTAACGTGCGTGGAATAGCCGATTTGTTCCATAAAATCTGCGTGGCAATAACTAGCTTCTATGACGAAATTGATTAAGATTTTTTTTAATCTAGCTGGACGCTGTTTCAATTTTAAATAATCTGAAGCAGATTTCAGTACAGTTGTTTGGCAACTGTCAAGTTGAACTCTAAAATGCTCTTAATAGAGAGTTTATAATAATTATTATCATCCTCGCACAGCTTAAACCGTTTTCAAGTCCTACCTACATATATATTCTTTAATTTCTAGGGTACTTGTTAGTTTTGATAGGTATATACTAAGAAATTATTGTTCAAAATGCAAACTCTAGAATCAGCAAAAGATGAAAAACAAACTCAAAGTCGCAGGCATTTCACAAGTAACTCCATAAAATTACTGAAATTTGCGAAGTCCCCAGCGATCGCATCCTGTTACGACTTGAATTGCCAATCAACATACACAACCAATCCCGTCTCGCATAAACGCACGTCCCGTCGTTTCTAATCTAACGTAAAAACCAATAAAACTCGCTCACAAAGTAATAAAGCAAACGAAATCCACATTTATCAAAACATGCTGCACGTTCATATTTATTATTTTTGTTTACAACCATGTCAAATGCAAGGCGCCGATCTATCGTGGAGCGCAGCGCTCCTGGCGGTTCGCCAAGCAAACTATTTCAAACTATTTCGACTACCCTGCTAATAGTTTTACAGTTGTTGGCTTCGCGCTGTGCGCTTAGTAATTAATACCCGACCGAGAAAAGGCGGCGATATCGTTGTTGATATGACAGTTCACTCGTATACATTTGAAATATGTCGCTTATTATAGAACAGGCGTAACATTTATGTTTTATAGTTGAGGTTTTTTATTTTTAAACTATCACACGTCCAATTTGGGATCGCGGTCGTATTTAAAAAATGACGTTTTTCATGTTTTTTTTTTTGTATGATTTACCGGTTTCTAAACGCTTCTATTATGCATTAAATAGTTTTTATAATTACGTACCGGTTTGTAAATCACTTAATTAATTAATCAAGGACTTTTAAATTGTTATTTTAATTGAATTAAGAGAATTATTCATAATTGGTAGTTATATAGCATTAATTATTGCAGTGTTTTTACAACTTTATTACCATCGTTTTAATAGCTGTTTTTATTATGATCAACGTCAGCAACTATAATTATATTTTCTTAAAAACGCTTTTTAAAGCGTTGTGAAAAAATAATACAAATAAGTTTTTGTGACAAAATAATACCTTTTTTATTTTTTTATCCTTGTTTTGCCCACACGACTGTACACACACATAACAATATGTTTGTTATTGTGTCTGATATCCCAACAGTCAGGCTAAATTCCACCAAAAACACTAAATAATTATTTAGAATTCAGCACACTTAAACATTTTGTATGAATAAGTACGCCTTTGTGACGTAATTTTAAGTAAAAGTGACGTCATAAGGGGTTAGAGTGATCTTGAAGTCCTCCGGCCCACGTGGGCTTAGTGCTCGTGAGAAGAGTAAAGGATCTACTCAAATTTCACTACCGCTGAAAAATTCACTCATTTATTTACTCTGGCTGTATGTTGTCATTTTTGTATATATAATGTGCACTCGGCTTTATAGTTAATTTCCCTTTTATTTAGTAAAAAGTAAGTTCTTAGTAGCCATTGGACAACCCTGCAGACGTAAATACCTCTAACGGTCACTCATCCATATCTTGATCGTGCTGGCTTCTACAAGCAGCTTGGTGAAATAATTCTGCAAAGTAGCCATTTAGTTCGATGGCTACTTCATCCAAATTCAACTTTCTATCCTGCCATAACCCACAGAGCATAGTTTAAACCGAATTGTAACTATAATTTCAAACTTTTGGCCGTCATACCCAAGATTGATGACTACTATTTGCCCTTGACCTATATTTGACCTACGATATGCTGAATCTATCGATTAGATGGCTAACCATGGTACAAATAAAAAAACAGGTTTACTTTTAAATATAAGTCAGAACGCTTTCAAAAAGAACACACCGTGTTTTATGAGTCACTAGCTACTATCTCCGGCTTCATCCACATGGTACCCCGATTAAAAAGCAGCCAACGAAAAGTAGCTTTCGAAAGAAACTCATTCGCTCGACGGTTTATTCATCGACTTAAGTTGCAAAATTACATGAAAAGACCTTGCTTATGTCCACCCTGAAGATCCATTCTAAATATTGGTGAATTATTTTTTGAAATCGGATGCGTAGTTTCGCGGATTTCACCCTAAATTCAAACATCTTCATATTATTAGTACAGATAAAAAACAGGTATTTTTTACATTATTTTGTAGACCAAAAGCCCGGACTTCCATCATCTATTGTAACGCCCATATAAATAAACACACTTTTACCACATACGGTTTCTTTTTGTATAAAATCTGATGTTTAGATATCTAAGTGCAAACGAGATCCAGTGTCACAGTGGAGTGAAGAAGCTGTTTAAGCCGCTGGCTAATATGAGTGTATCCAAAACCTACCATATAAAATTGGGTAAGGGAAATATGGGTTAGTATGGCGCATAATACTTCGTAGGGTCTAACATGTTAATGCTTGGAAAAGGGTTTTCAGGAATAATACTGAGTAGTAGTCTTTTGGAATTGAAAAAAAATAAATCGGTCTTTGTCCTCTGGTCTCAAAATCTTTGTCACAAAACACCTGTGCTGTGAATTTCTACTGGAATTGGTACATGTAGCATGTAGTGTGGAAGAAGATTGGAGTAGAAACTATAGGCGTTAGTTATATAACTAACTCTGTGGCGCAGTGGGCGAAGGCCCGCCTGAGACGCAGAAAGTTGCAGGTTCGATTTCCGCCGCGGGACAAATCTTTGCATCTGCAAATATTTGTCTCGGGATCTGGGTGTTTTCTATGTATAATATGTATGTATTTACAAAAAAAAAAGTATATAAGTAGTATATCAATCATGTAGTTCCCATAACTCAAGCTCTGCTTACTTTGGGGCTAGATGATGCTGTGTGAAAAATTCAAAGACTTGGCAGAGACGCTATTGAAGAATTTTACACATTCAACGTTATATTTGGCGAATGCCCACGTTTAGCATCGAAGTTAGCATTCCACGTGACAGGTTTCAAGCCCATCGCTGCTAAGGAGATGTCAACATTCATATCTGTATGCGCTTTTCTACTTTGTTCTAAGATAGACGATCCCTACAAAATGGCTTAGTGTGTTAAGTGTGGTATTATGTTTTTCGATACGTACGTGTGCGTGGGTGTTTGCTGCGGATCAAACGGACGGTTATACCTATCGATTTGGATTGCTACTTGATCCTGTAATTCTTGTTTGATGTGCTTAGATGGAATTTTGGAAGCTTTTGTTTGTGCTTCATCTGGGCCCATAGCCTACTCGTGTTTTATAAAGTTATGAATGCGCACATCTCGCCGATTTGTTGGACATTGAGGACCGATGTTTGAAATCATTAATGATAAAAGGATCACAAATGATTAGGAGATAACTATTTGAATTTTTGATATTTATACTCTGTCGGACAGTTACGTTCCATTAAAGGCTTCTCTGCCTCTGCCTAAAATCATACGTAATACCGGTTTTTTGTAAAACGTCACGTAGGTGTCAATGTCAGTGGGCTAGGTTAGAGTAAAACATCAATATGTCAACAATAGTCACGCAGTTATCAAATAGGATTTTTGTGATATCGGTGACTATGGAACATTTTGCTGATGTGTTGTTACTTTTGTCTGATGGAACAAAATGGTTCCATCAGACATTTTGCTGATGGAACAATTTTTGTATATCACTTTATATTCAAAAAATTTTTTCCTAGCCTTAACTCCGTGTGAGAGCTTTCATCGGCTTTTAGAAAACGCTTACTCTTCCCCTCGTCAATAGGCAATAGGGCACTTGGCGTTTTAATTATCGAGCAAAAATATTGCGGATTATGCATGGCAAACGTTGCAGCATAAATTAATGTCATGTTGTTTTTTAAATGAATTTATAATCGCGCCACGCTACAGCGAGGAGTATTTTTTTATCGTCATAGGTAATTTATGAAGGCGTTTAATATTCATTTTGTCAGGAAAAATAATAATATTAAAGGTGATCTATTGAATTACGACACTTTTTTATACTTGATTTTTAGATCATCTAAAAACTTCAGTTAACTTAAAAAAGTTTTTACCTACAATATATTTATGATAATATTATACCTTATCGAATATTAAATTGAGGTCTGCCACGTTTCCCGTGTTGACATTCGCCGCTTTTACTTCATCCAATCCAAAACATTTCTATAAATTATGTCAAACAACAGAAAAAACAATTATATTGCCTGTCCATTATGTATCCATATGGATGCTTTAACTTTCAACTTGCCTTTTCCTTAAAAGCATGCGTCATGCAATATGGCACAAACCTAGTTATACGATAGCGCGCACACGGTACCGGCGTTAAAAACAAGATTGCTTTACGCCGCTTGGCGTTATCTCTAAATGTCATCGGCGTGCATCACTGCATATGGGTTAAGGCATTTAACAATGCATGCCCTAAATTACACATAAGTTTAAAATTTACGTCGAAGGCAAACAAATGTGGATATTACAATCAGAATACATTTTGACGGTTGTCCAGCTTCATAGAAAATCAAGGTTTTTATCTCGTATGTTTTACAATGCTGCAAAGCAGTCTAGTTTACTGACTCATTGTAACTATGGATAAAATCAATAAACAGTATACTACGTCCCTACACGCGCGTGCACATGTCTTTCATCACATAATAAAATTAACAGTCGCTTCGGGAAGTGTTGCCAACGTCACAAAATAGCCGTAAGTTAGGACATGTTCAACCCGTCTAGAACCCATCTAGACAAGGTGCTCCGGAATTAGTACGCAACCCGGAAAAGGGACTACGTGAACCGGATCTGAATCCTTAAAGAGAAATTTAAGGATTCACATTCAGTGGCATATTATCTTTTAAAGAAATCACTTTCAGTGAGAATCAAGTGTAATACACTGCCCTAAAATAAAATAAAAAAATCAATAATAATTATCTAAATTCATTTATTTTATTATTCTTTTTGCTGTGTTTCGATGTGAAGGATATGGGTGCCAATGAAATTAAAGGCTATGAGACCTTTCAACTTTATTTTAATTGAACGCAACGCACGAACAATGTCCTTGGTGTTGCAGGGGCGGCAATTACCAAACAACTCGTGTGTTTGTAACTAAAAAAGTAATCTGCGTTTGCAAAATATATTTAGCAATATTAAGTAACATTGATAAGTAGAATCACAACTTTTCAGAATAACACACCAATTCCGGGATACGTTGTATATGGATGGATAGTTCTACATTTTCAACGCTTGTTTCAAGTGAACTTATGGGTAGTGTCCCATCTGTTTTGGCACTAAACTCTCCCCGAAGTGTCGTTTGAATTATTTAATCTGGAATCGATAAGGAAGGATACACATTAAGTCAATGTTATGATGCTGACTACTTAGAGCTGGAGGGTGTATTACCGATTATTATCCAGTTATTTATTCACTACTGTAAATATTTTTTTTGGCAATTTTTTTTTGTTTTGTCTTTTGTTTGAACTCAATAAGATTGCAACCTATTACTTTCGGTAGTTAGGAGATTCTTGTTCAATTGGGAAGGGATATGTATTGTAATCCAAGAGCTTACAGTATCCCAATTATCAGTAGTGGCTATCTCATATCTGGGTCAAAGCAAGCATTGTCATTTACCGGGGCACTGCAATCAGTGTTTGGGGACGCCCCTTTCATGCAGTGTTTTTGATTAGTTGTGCTAGTCATAGATAATTTCAACGGTTTACAGATGGCTTAACCGGTTTATTATCATTATCATGATCAACAGCCTGTAGAAGTCCACTGATCATAGCACTCCCCCAAATAATCCTTCATCTAGGGATTTCCCGCAACTGTTTCTTTGACTTTCTGTATAATAGTATCTTTCTAAACGTGGCGTGTAGGGTTATACAATGTTAATAAGTAACATTACTTATTAAATACTAGTTTCTGCCCACGTGGTACCTGGTTAAAAAGTCGCCTGTGTTATTCTTATGTATAAGCTATACTGATTTTTTCTAAAACAAAAGAAAAAACGTGATGAAATCCTTGCCATCTTCGTAAATTTTCAAAGATTTATTTTATTGAGGCGCTGTGTTTCGACACTCAAACAAATTCAGCCAACATAACTCGCAAACCACCCAACAATGATAATAGCCGAGTCCCGTTGAACACTTTACTCCTTTCCCGATATTTTTTCCACCGAGCAAACTCGATTCTCCGATTGCTCAATTCATCGGCGTCACCGAAAAAAGTTAAAGTAGCCCTTTTTCGGAATATTTATTAATCGGAAGGCGGTGTTTTGCGAAAACGTCGCTTTGGTACGTTTTTGTTCTGAAGTCGTAAAATGGCGGTGTTATTTTGAAAGGGCGATGGTCTTCGATGATTTATGCTATGGCAAAGTGGTTTGTCAAAATCTTTATTTATAAGGAATTGGATAGAATTTGATCAAATCAATCGGTACGTTATTATCTTTCATATTAAATACGTAAGTTTACAGGTAGCAGCTGAAGCGATTCGGATGAAATTTGGAACAGGTTGTGACCTAGAAAACATCGGCTACTCTTGTCCGGGGACAATTATAAAGTATACCACTGGCCACTTCAAAATCATATGGATTATATATGATCTCCGCCCTAGGTTGTCTGGAAGAGACTTTTAAGCGATAAAACCGCCCATTTTACCTTTATCATAATGTGTTATTGTTTATTCTGTTTATATCATAAGGTGTACAATAAAATATTTTCATTCATTCATTCATTCACGCTGGCAAATCGTGGCCAGAGACAAATAATCTCGTGTGAAGTTGCTTACTAATATAGAATAACCATTGAGGCGATGTATGCGGTAATAAGGTTACCGCATACATCGCCTCAACTGGAGCCGTTCAGTACTTTGTATGAAAATCCATACTCCAAAGCAAACTAATCAGGATCGTAACGGTATCGCATCGCCTCGGCACAATCTAGTGAACGGTAAGACGGTCCGTGGTCAAATAGCTTTGACCACGCGCTTCTATAGAATAACTAACTACTACCAACGGCTTCGTCCGCGTGGCACCAGATTAAAAAGTAGCCGTAAAGTAGCTCTTACCGTCTTCACGAAAAACCCTTTTATTTTAACGGGTATAATACTGTCTTTATTTAGAATAGACCTTGAGGATGAACAACCCTTTTTTGAAATCGGTTAAGAAGTATCGTCGGGTGGTTGACTGTGCTAATATATATGTTACTTTGTTAAACTGTCAAACATTGTCATTTTATAAAGGGATAAAATGTTTAATTTGAAAAAAAAAAAACTAAGAAACACGCTTTTATCACGCACTAAAAATTATAAACCAGAATTTCACTATTCACCTCCTGGCTACATCATCTGACCCACATTACCAAGCCCAATCTATTAGACTCGTCAAAACGAATCAGCAAAAACTCGAGGGGTTTACTAGTATCTACTGAAGAGTTCCATTATCCACTTCCTGGCTCCATCAGATCAGCTCCAAGATACCAAATTATAGTATTGTCATCGGAACTACGTATACCTACATACGATACGACAGTTAGAAGTAGTATATAGTTGACTAAGATTTGATTCCATTGTTTGTTTGTTTGTGAAGCTAGTATAAGCAAGTTAAAAAGTAGAAGTCATCCGATTACGACTGTAATTGGAACCTGGGTTAAACAACTCCGACGTATAAACGATATAATCCGTTTCAATCATGGTCTATAATCTTAAAACAACCCATCCCATATCCCACAAAAACCCCATATTTTTCAAAGATCAGCGATAAGTTATTGTTAGCTGAAAGATCGTCAATGCGCCATTGTTGCACCAAGTAATTTGCCAAAGTGCTAATGCCCCCCTCCACACCCCCTCCGTAACGGTCAGTCCTCTTTTTCCTCGTGTTTTGTATGCAAAATACTCATGTTATCAAGTTAAAATTGTGAGGAGGGAACACTTACTGCTGTTTAGAAATTGAATGGTTTTTTAGCATGCACTCTGAGTCACATTTTCTCGCTAGTTAAAAAAAAAAAATTGTGTCTTTCACTAACTTTCTAGTGGAGGTTCATAGAACGCCCGAAGGCATTTGACGTGCCTATGTTTTATTTTATTTATTTGGGTAAACCAAACAGTAACACAACATAAAATGCTACAAACATTGGAAAGAGAAACAGATAACCAACTTCGTTCACCTCGATGATCGGATTTGCGAGCCCTTTGCCGTTTATTGGAACACTCACCGATGGCACTTGCATTCAGATTTTTGGGCCAGATCATTCCGGTTTCTTTGCGATGTTTTCGTTTTAAAAATGTCAAAACTTGTTAGAGGAAAGATTAATAATAAACATCTTGGATATCAAAATGACAAAAAGCACTTATTTAGAACAAAGGCCGACAACCAACTTTACAATTTGGTAGCAAAATAACGCGACTTGGATTTCGTAGGTGCAAATTAAGTGGCGCCATCTAGTAAGAACGAAATAAATTTGTTACAGAGTCCTTCCAACAGTCCTGCCGTAAAACAGTTTGCTATGATTTTGTAACTACATATATATTATAATATCAACATTTAGTAAATTATAAAAAGCCAGAAGAACTTTGTTTATTAGAGTTAAGATTGTTAGTTTATTAGTTAATTGTTGTTAAGCTAAGTAATAACGAATTAGTATCATTCAAGTATGAAATAAAATTATCTTTATCTTTAATAAATATTTTCACCAGTCCAATTTTAACTACAGTTTATAATAGAGACATAATCATGAATTCCTTCCTATCATAAACTGTACCGCTTAATAAACCTGTCCTCGTGGAACATGATGCAGAAATAATTATATCACCTAATACCTCATTTCGTACTTGTTTGTTTGCAACGTTTCAGTTTACTTGGCAGCTTCCACTATGAGGTAATCCCTAGATCTAGGCACGGCTGGTGACATCATCGTTTTAACAATTCTCGCGTTTGTGTTTATCTGGGCATTGGATATTATAGACAGGGGTAGCAAGA
Source organism: Perizoma affinitatum (assembly GCA_961405105.1). Lineage (NCBI taxonomy): Eukaryota > Metazoa > Arthropoda > Insecta > Lepidoptera > Geometridae > Perizoma > Perizoma affinitatum. Next base: position 4,178,628 of record OY560184.1, read on the forward strand.
TAAAACTATCTTTAGAGTTAGCTTGTCTTTGTAGATGTCATACTATAATATCTTTATTATCTAACAGTGACGTAAGAAGTCCGTTTGTGTCGTAAGAGTTGTTTTTTGTATGTGTACGTACGTATGTCTATTATTATATATCTGCGAAACGGATTATCCGGTTGAAATTCGGGTTTTAGCAACAAGTCACAAGAGGGCGCTGCAGACAGATGATGATGGAAAAATAAGTCGGGGATTTTCCTTAAATAGTAATTTCTAGAAAGCTCAAAATGTAAAGAATTCTAAATGTTATACCTTTGTTGAAGAGCGTCACGACCGGCGATGAAGCCGTAAATTCTATCAAATATTAGCGCAGAAACCTGTCGATCCTTGTCCTAACCGCAGCTTTGTGATAAACAGCTGGTTCATTCCGAACTCAGTAAATACATGACCACCAGGTAGGCTACGCTATCTCATTTAGGATCAGAATGTCTATTCTATAAAAAATAGTTCAAACATTTCAATTGTACCGGATTCCGAGTTTCAAAAAGATGCCCAATTGTTTTCGTACGAAAAGATAAGCGCCCCTAGCGGATTGACAAGCTCTGCTTACTTTGGGACTAGATGATGCTGTGTGAAAATTTCCATACTTATTATTATTATGTGACGAGAACCTTCATCTCACCTTAAGGTTATAAGTGTTATAACCTACTCCCGACTTGCCAATTCATAATAGATGTTCATGAGACATACAGGACATACAACGCTTTCTGCATGGTAGTGAAGTTTATATTTCACAACGAACTCAATAACTTCAAAAACACTACCGGTCTTTAAACCGCCTCCATCCACCACTACTCATATTTTATGACAGACACGTGGCGCGAAAATTGAATCACTTTCGTTCGTATTAATTAATATTTTTGTAATCCTGGGAAACAATATCTACGTGTACACTGTCGCCCCGCATTAGGGTGTGTGCATTGTCTAACCTTCCCCAACCAGCTCAACTCGTTGAAATACCGGAGAAAGGACAGAAAGGTTCCTTTTCTGTCGGAGACGGACTGGAAGCATTGTTCCAGTATTCTCCAGTGTCGAAGGCGAGCATGATTCGATGAGCCCTTATTGTCATATTTATGATCTAGCTTAAGCCGTTATTACCTGCTGTGAATGCTTTTAGCGACCCAAAATAACCGGTATTTAGAAAATTTAGGGTAGGATTATGGGAATTGCCAATTCTTATTAGAGAAGAAATTTTTATTATGATGAGGGATTCTTTATGATTTAGATTGGACTTACACGGGACGTTAAGTGTACAGATATTTTGAGTAAAATTACTTTAATAGACTTTTAAAGGGTTAGTCTAAATGGCTCATCGTGGAGGTGCCTGCAATTTTTCAATCATTCTGTTTTCAGCTAATTTTATAACAGATCTCTACCATAGCAGATTCAAAATTAATAAAACTTTTATAAAATTTAATTCCATTATAACTAAATATCTAATTGTAATTTAGATACAAATTATAATTGTATAAATTGTAACTAAATATATTGTTATTTACCAAAGGATGTTAGAAGTTTTGTACAGTCTTGGTGCACGTGGGTGACTAACACTTGGCCGTTTTTAAGGAAGTAAAGTTTGTGTATGTAACTTAAATTTTAATTTACAACGATCAGATCAACCATTTAATTATTATCGTCGGACACACAAATCCATTCATACAGAGGCCTTTCGTCCAACCTGAATCTCAGATCTCGCTTCACTCGCTCTTTCAAAAAGCTAGAAACGAATCTACCTAAATTGACAGTTTCTACCAATTACAATACAATATTCCCAAAACTTTCCCATCCAATCGGTAAAAACGAATAGCCGAAAAAAAGCCGTAGGAATTACAGCGAGGCCGAGGGTCAGGTATTTGAGTGGTGAGCAAACAGTATTGTTTACTTACTCGATTGGTGGATTATGGTTCGCTCGTTATGTTACCAACCTCGCAGAGACACGGCGCTGAATGGAGCTGTCGAAAAATACTATTTTTAAAACGATTATGGCACAGTAACACAGATAAATTCGTAAATTCACTCATATTAAAAATCACTGCAGTAAAAAGACTATATATCTTCCTGATGTCAATTAACTAATACCGGTCAGGTTAACAACTTTGACGTATTTTGTACTTCAGAATGCGGTATCATCTCGTGAAAGCGACATAAATTCACTTACAAATAGTAAAAGACGGTGATAATATGGTGAATGGCGATAAAAGTACAACCAGAGTGCCAACAGAGAATCATTAATATAGTCGACGCGGTGTTTGTTACCTGATGTTTCTGGCCTCGCAAGGAATTGGCTTAAATTCACTTAGATAATGACGACAATTCTCAATGAACAAAAATTAGGTTTAAAATAAGTAAACGTCTTAAAAAAATACTTAAACCAGCTAGCTGGCCTGATGTTGGAGACAGTGGGTTGGTAATGGAACGCATCCTATTAATATTTTCATTTTACAATATTATTACGATTATACCACGTGCTTTACTATTGGCGTGGTCGCGGACGGTGCTCATGAGGAAGGACCTCTAAACGGTCAACGATACGTCGTAATAATATTCTATAATGATGCCAAACTACGATAATTTCAATTCTACAATATTTTCATTCTACGTAAAAAAAATATAATATATATTTAAATAAACCAGTATTTACCGAAATAAAACTATCCGTACTCCAAGCTTCGAAAACCAATCATGTCTACTCCTTGAAAGGCCTTTACGTATAGACCAATCTTCCTGCTTATGTATTCTGTGATATTGCAGCTTGGCATGAGTGGTATCAGAAATTCGACATGCACCTACCTACGTAGTATTTGGAATCAGGATGTAGCTAGGAGTGGGGCAATGGTTCAACGTATTCTTTTCTATCGTCTCTACGATTGTAAATGCTCCGAGGAACTATTCATACTGTTAAATCGTTTGTATTTAATGCTCGTACTCGTAACGAATAATTGTTTTACGACTTTTAGAAATTTGTTTCTATTTTTATCGATAATATGGTAGTAGAAATCTGCCTCTTCACGTAAGAAGCCTGTAATAAGAGTGTCGTATCTCAGAATGTGTTATATTAGACTTGGAAAATTTTACGAATCTTTAAAATATTTTCGTCAATAACTTCAAATAAAGAGTTGGCCACTAACTCAACTTAAAACTGTTTATGAATTCTAAATTGTCGTGGCTCACTTTGTTCGACTGTATATTTGTTTGACATACCCCACTTTGAGCGATCCTTACTATGCCCATGCTTGGAAACAAGTTTAATATTTGATAACAACGATTCGATCAAAGGAGAATGTTTGATCAAAGTAATCCTTTGGTTTACGTATTTTTATCGAAATAAAGGTGAAATATGCTTTTCCGGTATTTAAAACTCAAAAGTTATTTATATACTGTAGAACTGAAAATTCGAATGGCATGTCAACATTTTATTTCTTAAATGTATTCCCGACATGTTTTCCATAGTTTATCGCAGTGCCCTCTAGTGACTTGTGGTGATAAAACCTATATGAGAACCGTCCTTAAAGGTATACAAACGTATTGTATCCGACGATCCGTTATTGACGTTCAATCTTTAGGGCCCGATCCAACTGACATTGGCGTTCAGAACATTCTCGTGAATTTAGACAACCACCTGACAACCCTTTGATCGTTAGCGCCACTGCGTCAGTTTGACCGAGTCTTTACTAGAGATAATGTGTTTTCCAAAGTACGCGCCCGATAATTAAGGCTTCATAAAGTACTAAGAGGCCGGTATTAAGATCCGGTCATAATGCATCATTTTTTATAACAACACCTGTCGTTACTTTTCATTATAAGGCCTTAAAGAAACCCTTGTTTTACCTTCCAGATTATTTTCGGAAATGATGGTACGTTTAAGAGTTGGCACCGGCTCAAATCGTTTTATTTTTAGCTTAATTCAAAATTTATAATGAAAGAATAACAGAGTCATCAAACATAGTTTTGTAAGGTCAGTTGTTACGATGATATTATGTAGTGTATTGCTATGGTTAGAACAGAAACTGATCAATGAACCCCAACAACCATTGGTTATTTTTTTTTTTTTATCAGTTGTTCTAAGTTATCTAATTAATATCTAAAATAAACACCTAAGATGTTTATTTTAGTTCATAACTAAATTGTATTGAAGCCAAATTTTCCAGAAAAAAAGCGGTTTCATGTGTCTACAAACTATGTAATCGCTTATTGCTACATTCAGTGTATAAAATGTTAAATTGACTTATATATGTATGTTATCATCAACATCAACAGCATCTAGAAGTCCACTGTTGGATGTAGGCCTCCCCCAAAGAGTAGTTTTTTGACAAACAATCTGGAGCCACCGATCTATATGTAAAAGACAAGATGCATACTCGTGGAATGGTGGGTACATACTCGTATCTATCTACAAATTGACTTTGCCTTGACCTTTATGTGACAAAAAAGTGTCACTTCAAAAGTCAATGGTGGTCTATTTACCATCATAATCTTAATTCAACACTTCACTCCTTGATATGGGCATTATGAGCCATCATGTGTGGTCTTGCACTATCTTATCAATTCTTGTGCGTTGAAAACAACAGTTTATTATAGACAATAAGTACTTTTCTGTATCATCAATGTGGGCTGTGTAATATAGCTGCAAACGGCCTCAAGCCGTGGCCCGCGGCGTCGGTCCCCGATGCGGCTTTCCGTGTCCTTGTTTAATAGGAGGCATTCTCAACAGTACGGATATTGAAATATAACGGCACTTTATACTTCAGCGTATATGACCAGCCCATTGTCAGTTCAACTTGCTAATTCTATGGCGTGACTTAAGTTCTTCAACGGATTTCCTCGTTTCAAATTTAATCAAGTACTGAAACACCGATCATATATCTTTAAATAACTCGTGGCACGAGTTTGTATACGAGGCCAAGATAACGACTTGAACCTATACTGAAAGTTTATTTTCGAAATTCCATTCACGAAGTAGCTATTTGTCTGTATCGATACCGTTCACAACAGTCAAAAATGGCGTAAGTTTGAGATTTGCTGTGGACCACGGCTTCAGGCTGTCTGGAGGCCCGAAGACCAAAATTCTATATTATATAATGTAGAACCTTTTTAAAGTAGGTACTTACCTATTTACATCCTTCATGTAATTTAACAAAGGAGTGTTGACTTAGCAATTATGATATGCTTATCAAATAAAATAATTGAGGAAATGGAATGATGCATAGCTATTATTAACCGACTACAAAACGGAGGAGGTTCTCAATACGGTTTTAGTTGTAGGTTTTATTTTATCCGGTAACTTGTTATGAAATTTTTTATACGAATTTCATTTCAGTTTTAATTAAAAAAAGTTGAAACGTACCTTACGGCTCTTTGAAGTTACGACACGGTCGGAATATCTGTCTAACTGGTGACATCTGACTGCAAGATATAAATTGAGATACCCTTAGAGTAAAATACTAATACCACACATCGCTAGATTGCAAGCAATCATTGGAACTGCCTTTGGCTGGCTGAATGCGAATCTGAATTACGCACAGAGGGTACCGTAATATGTCATCATCATAATCATCTAGCCCTTCTCCATCACACTGTAGGAATAGGCCTTCTCTTTGTAACGCCATTCTTTCCGATTCCATGCAGTTCTCGGCTACGTTGTCGATGTTGCGGAGACTCTAGGCCACCAATCATTAATAGCTTTCGTCCATCGCCCATCGTCCCTAGTAAAATGTCAAAAAACAATAATTGTGTTCAAAAATAGACAGCATATGCCTTTGGAGTGACATGACGAAACAATGATTATAAAATATCTTATCATATTTTTTTTTACAATGTTTTTGTTTATTTACAGGTAAGAACTTTCTGGAATGCCGTGTTCTCTGCAAAAATGCCTTATCAGAGCATCAGGTAAGCTTTGACGTGTTTTGATTTACACAAATATTTTTATTTATTAGATAAAAATACACTCACGACCCATATCTCAACGATGTTCGTCCTTAGAGCTATACTCAGTAAGTACGAGAATTTCCGTTTTTAATAGTAGTGTATTCCACGTGACAGCTTGCAAGCACATCGTCGTTTATTAGAACCGTAATCTTTACATGCCTTCAAAGCTTGGTTCTAAGGCATTCAGGTTTCGTCACGTTGTTTTCCTTCACCGTTTCGAGCACATGTTAATGCGCACATAAAATATTCGAGCGTTAATATCCATTGGACATTTTGAATATTTTAACCTAATTTGACAATAATGAAGCTGCGTTACATGTAAAGTTACTCAACCGCGACACTTAAAGCACAGTGATGTGTCTATTACCGCAACAGAATAGGTACTTATCACTGCGCAGGAGTTTCACACGAAGCCGAATTAAAAACTCATCAAAAACGTATTAAAGCTAACACCTTACCACCCAGACCTCTTTGTACTGACCGACTGGGGACAAATGATTTTCAACCCTATGTCACGGGCATTAAAGACTCTTAAAAGCCAAAGGATTTATGGATTAAGCTAGTCCAAAACAAGCAAGTAAGAACTTAATTTGAACCTTAAGTGTTGAGTGTATGGTATAAATTAGCATGAGCAATGATTACGGAAATGTAGATGCACCATGCGTTTTGAGATTCAAAACCTGTTTTATTTATTCTTTGGAAGAGAATTTGAATAGCGTTTAGTTTGTTACGGTTAACGTTGAGATACAGTAAATTTAGGGAATGTCTTCATTTTTTAAATTTGTAATGAGTGATGAATTTTCGTGACGAATTTGTAATTATCTGAGCCGAGGTAATAACAATCAGTGGATAAAGATTGAGCAATTCGTTTGTTTTTATTTCAATTTTTATAATATGTTATTTTCCTAACTCATAGGTGTTAAGTTGGTAAGGGAAATATTAAGCGCCAGTAGCGATTTGCTGTAAACTTAGTATGGAAGCTTAAAATACAAAAAACTGAATATGTAGCAGGGTATTCAAAAAAAGCCCTTAAGAGTTGCAAGGCATGGAATGATTTTAGTTACAACCGCGGGCATCGGCTAGAAAAAAAAGGTTTTGATGTAAATAAAAAAACTAATACTGAAATTATAAAGAGGTAAAGTTTGGATGTAGGAGGTAATCTCAGAAACTACTCGCCCGATTAAAAAAAAATATATAACTAATATCATTTACCTAACGTGATTTAAAAAGTCTTAAGCTTGTGTCTGATGTTAAATAGGGGTCGAATTGGCCGAATGATTTACTGACCGACACAACAATTTCTGTTACAAAATTAAATTTAGCCACATTTCGTATTATTCACACTTCTAATCTCCTACACAAATCCTCAGAATTTATTACTTGACACCACAGAATAAACCAGTAAGTACGTCACCTTCCAAGTCCTGTTTACAACGTAATCCCGCAGTGTAAAGTTTTGAAAGATGTGGAGTGTTCTAAGCTGATGACGGCATGTTGACATTCTGGAGTTATTGCGCTGGGTCATGTCTTATTGCTTCAGTGGCCATGGTTTTGGTGAAAACAAGGACGAATATAGACTAAATTTTTAATTAAATTTTTAAGGATGTGTAGGAGACATCAGCCGGAAAAAGAAAATAAATTAAAGATTTTTCTGTACTTCCTAGTACTAAGATAAATACTACACTAGTTTACTTGCTTTATACTTATTTTAGTGATCTGTAAGCTCTACTAAATTTTTAACGATTCTCTACACATCCACTTTAGACTTTTAATTGGGCTTTCAAAAGAGTGCTCAGCTTAAAGTTAACCTCAATAGTTGATAGTTTTTCCAGCCTAAGTTGAAAAGTTTGCACATATCACACATTGTTGATCTAAGTACCTACTATAACCAATCAACATGAAAGTTCGAGTGAAGTGTATAACTATTTTTTGTGTGAGATGAATGTATCATCATCTCACACAAAAAATATTTTTTATTTTTATTTTTTGTGTAGATGAATAATGTTATGTTGATCCTCAAAATAACATTATTAATCCAAGTACAACCTCAGTGGCGCAGTGTGCGAAGGCCCGCCTGAAACGCAGAAGGTAGGTAAGGGTAATGTTTGTATGATCTGCAAATATTTGTCTCGTGTCTGGGTGTTATCTATGTATATTTACAAAAAAAAAATAAGTAGTATATCGGTCATGTAGTTTCCATAACACAAGCTCTGCTTACAGATCTTTTATCATTGGTTAGAATATAAGTTTTTTTTTTCAGACCAACCTAGAAACAAATAGAACGCAGTGTTAAAAAAAATCGCGAAGCCTTTTGACCTACTATTGGAGGACTTGGGTGGTAAAATAATTCAGTGCGTATCGCGGAGGCTTCTTTAATGTACAAGCTATCTTGGATGACACCATGGCAACAATACGATCGTAGCCCAATGTCCAATGAAGTTTTACGCGCCTTCGACCCAACGAACCCTGACAGAATTTATACAACCTACTTGACGTATCTTAACATTGTATTGTCACAAGAAGTAAATTTTATCGTCTTGGAGTTTCATTCTGGTAACGTCACTAATTACTGCCGGTTTCAATTTAACACGTCCAATGTAATAACTACTCGTTTTCGTAGGACGCGTTTTTTTGTTTTTTCATCAAAATTTAACTGGTGTCTATAGACTATTTTTTTAATTTAAATTCGGCTTTTATGTTACGAATATCTGTGATGTGTAAACGATATACAGATAATCGTACTCTATAATGGTATTAAGTGTATAGGATAAGGTATCCTTTCTATCCTTTTTAGGTAATTAAAAGTATTAAATTCAAAGGCAAATTAAGAGCACATTTAAAGTGAAAAAGGCCTAGTAAGGTTACGTATTCCGTCCGTCTTCTTTATGGTATGCCGGACTTTATGGTTTAGAGAGATGGGACTGTTTATCGAAAATCTGCTTTATTGGAGACAGTTCTGTGAAGAATTGTTGTTCGAAGTACAAGATTTTAAGTGCTGCTAAAGTATGGAATCTGCTACCCACCATGTTAAGAAGAACCGGTTGTAGCACTGATTGTGTTCAAGAAAAAAACTGTGACATGACGATGACGATGTAATAAGAAAAGATATAAGTCAAAATAAGGTACAAACAGTAGTTCACTAGGCAGGAATATGACATTGTAAAATGACATTTTGAGACAAGAGTGAAATTAATAACTAATGCTTAATTGCTTGTATTTAATAGCATGTTACTTTTTATAATGTTACCTTAAATGAGAAAAAAAACATTGATTTATTTCACAAAATGAAAACATTTTAATAAATCACTATCAATAAGTGTGAAGTGACATATGCTCTACAAATTATCAGTATTAGTTTACCATAAAAAATATGCAAAATAGAATCAAAATTTGTGTTTGCTATTTAATTTTTGCATGTTTTGTCCATTTCACACAATAAGCATCGACATGTTAAGTGCTTTTCTTGATTAACTTAAGTTTTATTGAGTTTTTTGGCATATTTTTTTTTCTTAAAGTGGTTTCTTATCGGCACTGAAGCAAAAACGCATTCTCATATCAGTTCGGTGTAATTTATTAGCTTTTATCTCTGTTTATTTGCATAATATAATGGACAATATTATGGCCAATGACTCGGACTGTACGTGGAATGGTTCAGTGAGGTTTAAACAATTCTAATATATTTTTTCAAAGCCACATTGAAAAATATGTAAAACTAAGTAACTCAGTTCTTAAAAAAAAACTGTATATGTTTTTTATGAGTATATCTTTTTATCCGATTTGAGGAAAGCCTAAAAAAATATAGGAGTTCTGTAAAGCTACCTACGTGGTATGTGACTTGAATTTTATGACATAAAATTCAAGTACCATGGTACTCGTAATAAATAAATAAATGTGTCTGTTGGGTGTTTATTTACTATATTTAAAATTTTCTTAAAGTATAAATTCCTTATGTATGAACAGTGATTAATTATTTTAAACATTGGTTAAACTAAACAATGTTCTGTGTTTTAGTATTGAATTTGAAATAACAATATCAGAAAGAGACAATGCGTATTAAGTTAATCAACCTTTTAAAATAATTTAAAGTTAAATTCAGTAATTATAGAGGAACCCTAAAACGTCAATGACGTCATGACGTGTAACTGAGTGGTCTCCCATCTCATAAAAGCCTGGTCACATTAGCATACGACCAAATACGAGAGATATGAAGCTAATTGTATATTTTAACATAAAGTGGATTTTGAATGTCCACTGTGTTAAAGTGCTATGAAATTATAAACGCGTTTTTTTGTCGGGCCATAGTCTACTAAAGAGCTAAAAACATGTGTAGATTTGCACAAGTTTCTCAGATTTCAGAAAATAAATAAAATAAGACAAACCAATTCAAAAACCATCCTTGAAGATATACAAATCGATTGCATAAAACCGTAGCACAATCAGATACGCTATCTCGAACAAATAATAAAAGATGACATACACACAAACAAAAAATCTCTAATGGGAAACGCATATTATGGACTTCATACCACGCGGGTACAAGGTCAAAAAATAACAATAACTGCATAATAAAAACAAAGGTAACATTGGGCGGTCTTATCACTCAGAAACTATATCTATCAAACAAGCTTCGGAACAGCTTAAACTGGTTTCTTAAGTCTAAATGTCGAATTACTTGTTTTTTCTTGGTTACTTAAGTTATTTGTAATCATGAAGTTCAAAATCACAAATTAAAATAAATAATGCTGGACTTTTTTCACACAGCATCATCTACCCCCAAAACTAAGCAGAGCTTGTTGGAATTATAGGAACTAGATGACTGATATATTACTTATATACCTTTTTTTGTAAATGCATACATATAATACAATACTAACTTTTAATGAGAAACTGGTTAAGGTACCTACTTATATACAAATTTCGCATGTAAACAATTTATATAATAAACACGTAAAGTTTTAAGCGACAAAGGTTCAAGATTCAAATTATACAGAATTAAATCGCGTCTCGTGTGCACCAGTGGGTAATACCAGCTAGCTCACTATATAAATAAATAAGCCAAATTAACCTATCAAATATAAAAGATACAAATGAAATCGGGCGAATAGCAGCTGAGACGATATACATGTGCGGGTTCAATTCCCGCTGCGGGTTTTTTTTGTGTGCTTTGCAGAAATTTGTTCCGCGTCTGGGTATTGTGGTACCATGGTATTCGTAGTTCCTGATACAGACGATACAAGGAATCGTAGTGTGAAATCAGAACTATGTGACGGAGCATATTTTATTTAAAAAAAAATCTTGGTTATGTTTATAAGTTTTCAATTTGTAAATACTCTCTAGATAAGTACTATGCTAAGTTGGTACTTACGTTGTGTACCTTCTTAAAGGTGTTATTATTTATGTAAATAAACGCAACAGAAAAAAATGGATTTGCAGCATAATGCCAGATTGTTCCGGTTGGTGTTGGAGTGAACTATTTCTTCGACACAAGCAGAAAACACAAGCCGTGTTTTTATACCAACAATGAGAACTTGAATTCGAGACTTCGAGAGAAAGAGCGAAAGATAATCTAAGATTTGAGAAGAAAAAGGACAATAGTATTTACGTTCTGAGTAACCTCTCGCCTTTTCACGGGATTTAAATTAATTAAGGTTCTTTCGTCGGATTTTACCTGCATTCTTTGGAACAAAAGTACCCGGTTTGGAACACTGTTTAGCTTTAAAGGGTGTGTCTGTAAGCGAGTTTAATTAATAGATTTAATTAATTAGAGAAGCTTTTTCCATACGCTCAAAACGGTGAAGTGAAACATCTTGAAGAAACTGCCCTAGAACCAAAAATTCGAGAGCATGGGCCACCAGTTAGTGTTCCAATAAGCGGCGATGGGCTTGCAACCTGTCACGTGGAATGTTAACTACTTGCTTAATGCGGGCATGTACCAAATGTAATGTTTGAACGTGCCTCAGACTACCCCTTACTTGGTATCCACAAAGATCTACTCACTGAGTCATCAACTGTGGATGTCCATTACAGGGGATTCAGTCGGGATCGTGTTTATTTTTTGATTTTGTTATTTTTATTAACTTGTCTCATGTGTTAATTTGCTAAAATCTTGCGAGATCTTATAGACTGAGTGACAATCGATACGCATCTATAAATGTTAATCTTTGATTCTAGAAATTCTTATTTATCATCCAATTGTGATATGAGATTGCACAAAAAGTTATTTTCGAAATTGAACTCTTAGCTTAGAGAGTAAATTATCTAAAAATATGAAGTTTTTCATTCGCAAAGAATGAAAAACAGATATTAATGATAGTAGCAAGTCCCCTCCGAGAAACAGGGAGATTTTATGTATACAGAAATTAAAGCTATGTGCTGCACGAGTTATGAGTTTTTAACTTTTCCGCTCCCACTCTGTGCACACAATCGGCGAGATTTTTAAGTGTTGGCAACACCGGAAAACATTAAGTGTTCCCATAAATAAAAATGCTAGTGGAAAAACGAAAAAGGCTTGCGTCTTGGCACAATTTGTGACTACCGCCTTCCTGTGTATTCATGTGGAAAGCAGGTTTCCGCCGAGTTCCTATAGGTATTTACCGGCAGACTGATTCTATATGCAACTTTATAATATTTTAATTGATCAGAATACGTGTCTAAGAATACGAGGGCAAGTGTCTAGATGTAGCAGAATGTAGCTTGTCGATGTCATCGTCCCGGTAAAAGATGATAAGTCGGCGGATTTCTGTGTACATTCAGCCTAATATGAACAACCGAAAGGAAGTACTTACGCTAGTTGGGAAGTGGTTCGAGAAAATGTTTTCGGGACTAGAGTTTTTGTTGTTACTTTAAGGGATAATAGCTTTGGGCGGAATTGGATGACGTGTTGTGTAGGTGGTAAAAAAATACATAATTTCCTCTAAATCAGGAAACAGCGTTAGCCAAGAAGTAACACAGAAGAAAAGTAGGAGAAATCCGAAAAATACATTAGGTAGGAACATGAACCGGATGAGAAAGAGATCCCCAACCGATCGCGATGGGACGAATTGCATCTTCAAAGTTATTCATCTATATGAATAACTTTTTAATTTTACTATTAAAATGGGAATTTTCACTCACCATAAGATGCGACGCGGACGAAGAGCATCACGATCACTTATGAAGACTCACGGAATGAGTCGAAATTTAGTCTGTGCCTTCACCGAAAGTACGATAAGAACTATAGTTTTTGGATGCTTTAGGATTGCGGAAACTCGGTAGATGGACGTGGTCTTATAAAAGTTCACACGGCACATTCGTAACGGGTGTAATATGACCAAGCCGAAAGTCATATATTCTATACATCATTGGGATTTTTTTTCCTACTAGACTATACCTGGGTATCCACTGGTTCGGGAGATATGGAAGGTCGAAGGCTCATTTTCTTTTGAGTTCTTACGTAAAAGAAATGCAATTTCTATTAGTAAACTTTGGTCCACACAAAATACGTAAATTTTCATAAACGCAATGAATATGAAACTCAACGGCACACACGGCTTTGACCCATACGTGTGCACGCTCACGTATGAGTCGCTACAAAAAAAACTAGCATTTTTTAATGCCTAAAAATAAGTGCTATTATTTTCCCTCAATGTAACTCGTTAAAATGCACAGTGTGTGTAGATTTCGGCTTAGTAATTGGTCTTTTTACATATAAAACCCTGTCTATTCAATTGTGTCTCCCCCTTGAATCACGGATGTCAACTATCAGTTTACTAGCAGGATGACCAAAACGGAACCATTGACACGACTTAAACCTATGCCGTCACTTCATACACACCGTTGTGTATAATGGCCTGACCCTTGCCACTATGTTCTATTCTTCTATGGTGATTTTTTTTTCTCTCGTTTCGAGCATACCTACTTATAAATTTCTTAACTGAAATCAAAAACTTCCTCAGGCAAAAATCCCCAGTTCGCAGGTAAAAATAATATTTCCCATCATAAATTACCTAAAACACTTCCCTTCCACACAATTTCACCGCAGATTATACTTAAACCAGCACTCAAGGACATGAATGGAGAAAATTTAATTTTCCTATCATGTAATGTACGCGTTTTTGGTCGAATAATTTCCCAGGAGAGTATAACAGAGATATAATGAGCAAGCCATAAAAGGTTAGACTGGTATGAATCAAAGTAAAGAGTTCATTTTATGCCAATTACATTGTGTATTATACCATCTTAGCATTTTCTTTGTGGAATATTTCGCTTTTTATGTGTTTGATTGTTTTTTGTGTCCCACATTAGTTTTCTACTACACTCTACACTCCTTTTGTTTACCTATATCTTTCACAATTTTGTGCATTTTTTTATTCCATTATCTCTAATTGAAAAAATAATAATTACAATAGCTTATTATTACTCTGTAATAACCACATTTAATGCCAATTTAATTAATATGGCGCGAATCAAATTAATAAATTTATCCCGAAATAAAATTACGCTCCAAGTAATAGAGATGTAAAACGAGGTATTTAAATTATTAATGGAAATAACTCAAAAGTGGGCTTTAATATCAAAACATCACAAATACTCATTTAATATGTGCGATTTGAATGAAAACAAAATATAACAACAACGTACACGTAGTATTTTCCTTTTTTTCTAGTTTTGCTCTGTATAAACCCAGCATCGCCGGTGGCCACGCAGAGGCTCAAGGCTTTTTACACTCATTTTTGATTTTGAGCACATAGTGTGCCCAAACTCAAAAATGAGTGTAAAAAGCTCACTGGTCACATCTTTGCTGATTTATATCTATCTGGATCTCGGCATCGTCTGATATTTGAATTTTTGACTGATGAAACTGATACTCACTACCTATATATAATCTAAAGCAAATATGCGATTTTTTTATTCTTGATGAAGATAATCTAATAAATCCTTGTCTTGTTTGCACTAATTTATTTGACTGGATTTCCAAAACTAGCATGATTCTAAACGAATTTCCACTTAAAACATCGCACTCTAATGACTTGGGGCGATAAAACCTGTGAATCATCCTTGAAGTCATGCAAATCGATTGTAAAGATCCGCATTTCAATTGGATAGGCCGATATAGAGATAAATTATAACAGACAATCAAACGAACAACCTCTGTGGCACAGTGGACGAAGGTCCACCTGAGACGGTTGGTTTAATTCCCGCCGCACAAATGTTTGTGTGATCTGCAAATATTTGTCTCGGGTCTGGGTGTTTTTAATGTATAGTATGTATGTATTTACAAAAAAAACGTATATAAGTAGTATATCCGTCATGTAGTTCCCATAACACAAGCTCTGCAGATGCTGTGTGAAAAAATACCAATATTATTTATTTTTGGCAAACGCATGTACGGTCTCCTTACGCTAAAGTCAGTATCATGGTATTTTAGGGTAGAAGACTTCTTCGGACTGATGATAGTATTGCTATCGTTATTCATTATAAATTCACATGTACCCACAGACTAAACGCAGCTTAGCAATTCTAATGCCCACCCAATGTATTGATAATTACCATAACCTTCACCAAAACCATATAGCTAGAAAATTAGGCCATTTAATTGCATGGTCTAACCCGCTCACAAAAAAAGCAAATTAACCTTATCAGCTATCTTTATAGAGTATAGAAAGGCCACTGTCCACTAGAAAAAATGTAAACAAACAAGTTCACTACCCAATACCACATGATGGGCATCCTCAGTACAAAGAAACCAAGAATAAGATGGTCGTAGTCCGTGTGATAGGTTAAAAGCCCATCGCCGCTTATTGGAACACTATTCGAGGTACATGCTATCGAATTCGTGGTTCAAAGCCGGTTTCCTCACAATAATATTTTCCGCAGGACAAATGTTTGTATGATCTGCAAATATTTGTCTTGGATCTGCGTGTTCTACTTATTATATATATGTATTTACAAAAAAAATATGAGTAGTATATCAGTCATGTAGTTCCAATAATACAAGCTCTGCCTAATTTAGGGCTAAATGCACACAGCATGTGTGAAAAATTACCAGCATTTTTTTATAATTTGATGTTTCTATATGATTATTTGTGAATAAAATGAATAAAAAAAAGACTTTGACTTTTTTACGACCCAACTCTGGTACCATGAAGGACTTAATGGTCGAAGTAGGTTGAAGTTGGAATATCATCACGAAAGTTTCCTCTGTAGATGGAGCCTCTTCGCTTCAAGCCGAAAAAAGTTCGACCAGCCTGGTACCGATCTCGTGGTGTGGTGTGGTTTCGCGTACCAAGCGGGAGGTCGCGGGTTCGAGTCCTACCGAGGTTTATGTGTCAATGCGAAAATTTCGTTCGGCTCAGTGGTCTTTATTGAACGCTTTAGTAAACGTAGCCCTTTATTCAAAATACCGGGCACGGTTGTAAATCCCAAATCAATTACGCCTTAGTACCAACTCTAACTTATTCTGTTAAAGCTTTGTTATTGAAGGAAGAAAAGCCTTCTTAGGTATATAAGCGTATTCGCATTAAATTTCACAACATACGCGTCAATTGTTATGGCCGCGCAAATTAAGGACTTTCTTATTATATAAGTTTAAAATACGCTGTATGAAACACCGTTTCGCCGTAATTATACGTAGTCTGACGCATTCGCATTTCGGCATATATAGTACAACGAGAAATGCCTCTAGCGTTGAGATGTCGTCCGGGGAAGTACTGGCGCTGTCTATTTCTGACGTCAAGCAGTAATGCCCGCATTGCTGTGTTCGCGTTGAAGGTTTTGATACCGGTCAAATTACAGGCTCATTAGACACTTCAGCTTTGTCTCTATAGCAGGCAACGCAGCAATGCCCCTGATGTTGCAGAAGTCAATAAGCGACATTATCTTACAATCTGTAATGCAGAATGCCTGGTTGCCACCAAAAAAATAAAAAATACACCTGCTTAAAACATATAACAATATTTAGTTTATAGACGATGAACCTTAATTCTGGTAGTGTAAAATAGTAAATAGGTATCTTTTGACTTTGAGTTTGCCGTATGCTTGTTTTCAGTAAAGACCCCTTTACATGAAGAGATCCTCGCACGCTTTATGGCGAAAATATGCATACGATTATCGATAACGATAATTTTCAGTCGATTATTACACTCATGTGTTTCCATTCACGCCAGAAACAAGAACTCGAGACAAAGGCGAGGCGATAATCACCCTTCTACATACGGGTATAAGTACATGTGTGAGTTTTCTAATAATCTTTCGATACTCGCACCTTTGAGACGGGAAACTTTTTGTAGGCGTTAAGCTACAATTCCCTTTCCATCTAGTGAAAGTTCCCTTTTTTTATGCGAAGGTACAAGTACCAAATTGCCGAGATGCCGTGTATCGCAGTTGCTGGCCCGCACGTACACCGGCGTCACGGAAGACCAGCGTTTCAGTGGCACAAAGTGCTTCTTTAACATAGTGCTGAGTGGCGGCCGTTTTTGTTGTCAATCTCATTTTCTTATAAATTTTACGTGTACTCCTGTATCCTTTGTTTGACACAAAATAAAATAGTTTTATCTTTATCTTATCTTATCAAATAATACGTTTTTTTTGACACGCCAATGCTAAGGCTGTCAAAATGGCTGTCAAGTCTAAGAAACAAATGAAGCATTTGTTTCCCAGACTAACATGTTCTAGCGCTACGGATTCTAAAATCTTTGCATGCAATGTGTTAAACAGTGCCATCTATAAAGTTTTAAACGAACTAGCCTGACCTGTCACAGAACTTGTATGAGAACAAAGAGGATCCATTCGTATGGCGGCTGGCTACCTACTAGATCTTGGTGTTATCCATCTTATCCTAGCCGCTTCAATAAGTGACGTGGCTATAACGTTACTGTTATGACGGGGCTGACATAGTCAATCAGAGATCAAAGTCTCAAGAAATGTATAGAATAATTTATTTGACATTAAATGTCAAAAACCGACTTCAAATAACGATGATAAAAAGTCTAATACGAAATTTCGTCACCCATTTTTTCACCGTTAGTAGTGGAACTTATAAAATGTATATGTTTATATGTTGTTGTTTATATGTATACTTCAAGGGTGACTACCTTTTTTTATCAATAAAATTATTAGATTAGATTTAACGAAGATAAAAAAAAACGGACAAGTGCGAGTACCTCCACGAAAAAGGGAGAGACAAATGGTCCTGACAGACAGACAGACGGACGGACAACGAAGTGATCCTATAAGGGTTCCGTTTTTTTCCTTTTGAGGTACGGAACCCCAAAAATACATCCAAATTGAGAACTATCTCCTATTTTTTAAGTCGGTTAAAATATATAAAAACGTAATTGAAAGATCACAGACAACATCAAAAGCCATTCGGCACCCGCTCGATCTTCATAATTTTGATCAGCTCAACTATCCCAAAGTTAGATGCCGAAAAGAACTCTTTATTGAAAAAGTTTTGGGTAAGAAATAGTTTGTGGAGGCTAATAGTGTCATACGAAGTTGTATTGGGTCTCTTGGGCGGTCAACCGAACTCATCCTTTTTGCTAATCGGTTAAAGACATGAGCTGAAACTTTATTTTGTCAAAGCTTTTGCTTGGATACCTCTTAGCGTTATAGATAGATAGGTAATCGAAACCGGTATTTGAATCACGAATTGGATAAATAGCTAGGAAATTTTATTTTAACGAATTAAAATTAAATGCCAAGCATTATTATTATACTTGCTTGCCTTAAAATCTCTTAAAATAATCATTGAAAATCCGTTACACTAAATTTTCGCAGCTCCTATCGAAAGCTAGTCTTCATAGTCCTAAGACACTTGGTTATTAATATAACCTACTGTCCTACGGGCACAACTTTACCTACTTTGAAGGCTCATATCAATGATGAGGCAATGTAAAAAATTATAAGGAAACCAAAAGGATTTTTTTAAATAGGAAGTTCAGCGTAAAATAAAAACTTTCAATTTTGCGTGAAAAAGATAATATTTCGAAGAGGACAACTACTTATAAGAGTTTCGTTTCTGCAAACCCTATAATAGTAGTATTTAGCCTTATTTTAATTTAAGTAACCTATATTATGTTACACTTTCGTGCTTTGGAGTACACGTAAAACTGTTGGTCCCTGCTAAAACCATGACACGTCATATTGTTCACGTTGGTTAGCAAGGACGTCTCCTCTACCCATTCCCAATAACCCTTAAACATCCCCAATTGCCCCCAGTGATGTTTTAGTCTAATTGCACCTCAAATCAATACCAAAACGTACAGTTCGGAGTTTGGAACTTACACGAATTAGTTTCCGGACTACGTAAACAGCTTTGAACTAATGTTCTACAAAAATATAGGAACAGCTAGTACACTTTATAAAATTATCGTGGTTTGGTATCATTTTAGAATGTTATTAAGACTACGTACTTTACTATTCTCCTGCTGACGTTTCGGCAACTCAGTTCTCCGTCTCACGACCGTCTAGCGTGGTCGCGGACGTTCTATCAACGTCACCAGGAGAATAGTAAAGTACGAGGTATAGTCTTAATAATATTCTAAAATACTTTATGAAGTATATCAAATTTACTTACATAATCTAATCTAATTTGAGGTCAATATGACCATATTCAAAAAAATATATAACTACAACTTATTTACCAATACAAATGTAAAACAAAAAATAAAAATGTGAAAAAAAAATACAAATTCGTGTTTTACTTGCCAAGAAATTATTTCAAGACGTAGAATATATTATTAAGTAGCCAGATTCTTAGTTATTTTGTAGATTTATCAGCAGAAGGTTTTTAATGTTCCGAGGCAATGCGTTATAAATTACATAGCAGTTATTTTGGTAAAATGCTGTGCACTTAAGTATATAAATGATTTAGTTAATTGATTATAAAATTGGTATGTAATGTTTGAGGTAGCGCAACAATGAAAGATACCAAAGCAAGCATGACTTGGCGACCAAAATTCTACTAAAACTAGTATAATAAGAGCTCGATGTACGGGCCTCTTTGATCTCATAGCTTAAGAATCCGCCTGCCGAACTCCAAAATTCATATTAACTTACATCTAGATTGAATATACGTTTCGGCAGTTATCGTCGGACAAACATACTTCCAAGCACCGGATTGCCCAAGTAGATTCAGAGATATTCTCTCACTCGATCAATAAATGCGAAAGTTTAAATGTTTAGACGTTCGGATATTTGGTAGTTTGTTGCTAAACATTTATCTTCGTGAGCGTACTCTTCTCAAGCCCTTATAAATTTAAATATTTCTTACCACAGTGTCCTAGCTGAATCTCTTAAGCTATTGATACGCCGACTTGGCTCGAGCGTTTTTAACTAGAGGATTGTTGATTTGTGTTTCGGTGTTTAGTTCTACTAACTCCTCGGTTTTATGTTTGACGTTGCAACGTTGTTGATTACATTTTTAATAGTACGTAGGTAAAGTTGTTGCGTGTAACAGGGAAATTGCATGGAAATTGTATATAATACGAGTATCTACGTTAGTCCGTATGAGCTAGTGGAATGCAATAGTGTCCGAGTTTAAAGGCCACTAGAAGGCTTCTATAAAGACTAGCACGATAAACTACCATGCTCGCCTGCACTAAACTTAGGCAAAGACATATTTAGTCTGTGTGTTTGTCTACGGTCAATTTTCTATTATTGCCTTGGATACTCACTGCGCTGTAAAGTACTACTGGTCCTAGCATCATAAACTATCAATCAATACACATATGTACTTCAAAGTTTTTACGTCCAACTGTCAAAATATTACATTTATTCTAAACCCAACCCCAAAGACTTTGAAAACCATCCCTGCGTTGTTCAAGATCTTAGACCCAACTTTATGCACAAGATCTACTATTTGTATCCCGTTAGAGGTAAACAACAAAGCGCCGTTAACAAGATGTAGAAAGAAGCCAATAATCCTTCGCTTAGAAGTTTTCAAAACCTGCATTAAAACGAAACGGGCTGGGAAAATCAGACGCGACTTTTTTGTGACATATTCAATTTTATTCGAGGAACATCAATAGTTACCTCATCATCATCACACACACTCCTGTGGGAATAAACCCTTATATGTAGGTGCCATGTAGAAAATATTAGACTTAGTTCATACTACATCACATTTGGTTCAAAAAATTAGTGAAAGTCATCGAAAACCCCCGTTTGCACGTCCTTGCTAAGGGTGCATCTCTGAAACTATTGTACGAGTAATAGTAAAATAAGCAACCAAAAGTCGCGTCTTACGTTTAAAGTAGCTTTACGTTGTCAAATGTTTACCAATGCTCACCACTTAAGCACTGGAGGTGAAAGAGAAGCGAAACACTAAGCTGTAGCTAACGAGAGTTTAATGTTCTTTCTGGATTCAGGAGCTATGGATCCGAAATGATTAAGGACATGGAATTTAAAAAGGACCGGGAAAATATGTTGTTTGTTATGGCAAGTAAAAACATGCGACGACGGTGAAAATAGAAGAATATTTTTTCAGTTTTATTTTCATGTTTTGACTTTGTGTAGAAGTTATTGCATTCGCTTTAGGGGACCGACATCTAGTGTCTTCAGGTGGACACAGAATGAGGGGTTTGATTTTGGATCCATGGGGAACCGGGCTATTCGCGTATTCAAAATTCTTTCACGTCGTCTGATCGAAGCGACCCGAGAACTGACTCTTTATCTGGTCAACGCATTAGCATTGGCATTCAGCGTGGGAATGCAGCCAGAATGAGACTAAAATTCACACTAAGATTCCCTGTATCGTGGTATCATGAACTACGAGTACACATAACACATATCTGCAGAGCATAAAAACTTTGTCCCGCAGCGGGAACCGAACCCGTGGCATCTGGCGCCACCGATTTTGTCAAAGATTGTTTGCACCGGTCTAGAATTGGCTTAACTGTTACATTTGTATAAACTTATATCATTAGTTGTTTTATTATTTCCGTAAATAAAATGTATTATATCGTATACGACAGAAAATGTATCCCACTAACGACTTAAAAATACGAATCGTCTGATAAACAACTATCGTTTATTCTGTGCCGCTGTACTAAATAATGGGCTTAAAGCAATCCTATTACCGTAGGCTCCGCTTACAGAGCTCTTTCTGCAAAAATGCAAATAATCTTGCATTCGGTAGGATTGTATATTGTGATCCTTGTCGGATGTAGGTACCTGTCGGAGGATTTAGTACCGATGCACCTTACATACTTAAAATATTATTTTGTAGTACTAGTTTGTTTACGCAAAACCTATCTATTGCTATACCTTAAGACAGGGATAATATGAGATTGCCGGGACGAGATGGAGAATGCTAACGCGACCCCATCTCGTCGGTGGACTGCTCACACCGGGGGGGTTTTTGAGTCCCACATACCCCCTTCCGTCACCCCCATGGCGGAAGGGAAATGCGTGGGCATTTTCCCACCCTCAAAAAAAAAAAAGGGATAATATGAGATATACCTATAAACACCGCCTACTTTACTTTTTTTGGTACAATTTTTTCCCCATAATCTCGGCCTGACTACCTGTCTGTTGCTCTACATAGACAAGGTTTATATGAGATACCTGTCTGTAAAACATCATCTATGTACCTAGCATGTGAAAGCATTAAATGTATTGAGTATTGAAAAATGCGATACTGAAATATTGATCAGTATTCTCAAACTCGTTTCCTGAATCCAGAGCAGATTGTGTTACGGCAGCCATACCGAAATTAAATGTTAAATATCAGCCGCCTAAATCGGTGTTTCCATTGGATAATATTTGGTACTTTTTCGGGATAATTGGGTACACAAATGGTTTTCAAACAGTCCATCAAAAATATTTATAGGAAACTAGGTTTGTTGCTAATGGAGTCAGTCTGCGGTTTTCGTGTTGCGTGTAAAAAGTTAGTTTTTTGTTTTACGAGCACTTTCTTGGTCTTGCCAGTCGAAATAGGTTTGTGTTGTAAAAGGATTAATTGCACCTCTAAGAGACTTCTTTCGTTCTATGCTACGTAGGAAATACTTTTTTATGGAAAAATTACAGTAATTTACCTGAGCCTAATTAGTAATTACGCTTGTTTAGGATGCCAGCAGGGAGCTCTCCCCACCATCGGTACATTTACGCAATTCTTATATTTTGTATCTAGATAGACTGAGCCCTATCTAGACTGATGATGTAAATGTAAGGCCTTATGCCTTACAATTACCTACATCATTTGATGCATCGAGACGAGACACTCTCATGGGCCTTTGGTATTTTTCCCGGGCAACTGTAATCTATACATTCATATTGTAAATAATAACGGGTCTCATATATTAATAAGTAAATGTGTCTTTTTATACAACCTAAGTGGTCCTAAGTGGCAAACAAGCGTTCGGCTCACCTGATGTTAAGCGGTTACCGTTACCTATGGACGCTTGCATCACTAGCGCGTTACCAGAGACATGGCGGTTGAAAAGTCTCATGAACCTGTAATTAAACCGATCAATAGTACGCGGTACGTGGAAATTACCATGTTTTAAATATTAATGATCGAATTCACGATTCTATATATCCGAATCGTTTCAATCGCTGATGTGTGGTTCAGTATCAAGACTTAGATTACAATGGTAGGATAATTTTCTAACTCACGTATAATAAAATCGATTTGTTTTCATGAAACTCAACTACATTAAGTATCTTACGTTATTTCTGAGGCTAAATTCCGCCTTGCAAGCTTGGCGTCTTGAAGATCCTTCTGGAGTTTTAGAGTGTTGTAATTTAATTACTCCCGTTTCCATCGTGATTACGCAAGTGATGGGTACCTACTCCCTCGATTAATGTGTGAAAATTGCTTTATATCGATGTGGATTATTACTTTAAGGGGTTGAGAAGAGGAAGATTATAGAGATTTGGTTAAATTTTAATTAGAATAAGTATGGTTTACTGAAACATTTGAACACTGAGAGTTGAAATATGTATTTATGTACGATACAAGTCACCCACGACTTAGTCCGTTTTGAGATTTAAGGCATTCCCATACATAATAAACACATAAATCAGAAAAAGACAAGACACTATATATACCTACCTACCTACTTCTACATACTAGATACTTGCTCCATCTCTTTTTATATACACTAAATCAAGACTCCTGTAATATCGAATTCTCCAAGGTCTGGTTTCGAGGAATTGGTGTAACCCTAGTTAATAAGATGATACTAAAAGATTTATGTGATTTCCATAAATAAAATCAGATTTTGACTTAATCACCAAATTCTGTGCATCATGTTAAATTATATTCATTTTGTTCCAGGTATGAATGGTCACTGGGATTTTCTCTCATCAAAAGTAATCAGACTTGATCATTGGGTATGTTTCTGATGATATTTTACGAGTGTATAAGATGTTATTTAAGAGTATAATAGCAAATGCATGTTTACTGCTCCAAAGACATTCCAACTAAGTATTTTCTTCATATTGTTATTTGCAATCAAAAGTACGCGGACTTGATTAATGGGTATGGTTTTAATAATATCTAACGAGTGTATAAAAAGTTATGTGAGTCAATCTAAATGCCAGTTCAGTGCTCCATAGACATTCCATCCAAGTCTTGTCTTCATATTGCTATTTTCATCGAGCCGTATTTCCATATCGAAAAATCTAGAACCAATAGTGTCAGCCAGGGTTGACGTCAAGATTTGTTCGGACAGGATTCGGAGTTTGTATCATTGTATTTTCGAAGTGGCAGTCTTATTGGTGTCGATTTTATACGGAAAAATTAAAAACATAGTTTTTGTATAGGGTAACATCGATATCTGACGATAATGTGCGACGGTGGTACGAAAAAAAAAATCAGAAGCATTCACCGGAACTGACATTTTCCAGACCTTTCCTAGTCGCCTCACATCCCTAGTATGAGCTGTTACAATCTCATTCACTCATCTTGGCTCCAAGGTTCTGGAACTGAGCCAGTAGAAAATAAAATATGCCCTTTTAATACTCAGAGTAACACGATTACGGTGATATACGCAGAGTCGGAATAATATCGCAAAAAGCTTTTGTTCGCTCTTCAGTTTCCGAAGATTTGATGCCTCTTAGTAATGGAATCAGGCTTAATAGATTTAGTCTTGATATTTTTTTCATCATAAAGTTCGAAATTAAGGGTCTTCCTTATAAAGATGATTAATTAAACAAAGTAGTCTCTTTATGTCTGGTATGTGACATTTCAGCAGGATAGAACAACTTCGTTAAACAACTGTTTAAAATCTTTTTATTCGAAATTCGTAATGTTGTCATCCAACTGAGATATGAAGTTTTAGTTAAAAAATTCAAGTTCAAATACACACTGTTTCAGACAATGGTTCTTAATTTAAGGAAAGGGAAAAAAATCGTTTTTTTTTATGGTAAATACTATTATTTATCTGCAAAGTTAAGGAATTTTGATTGTTATCGTAAAGGAAATCACCACTAGTAGTCAAGTATATGATTTCTTGAAAATACATGCAGAGTATTTCAATTACCCATTTATTTGACTTAATATCTAGCAGCTATCTTTATAAGAGATTTATAATTTTTTAGGCAGATTTTTATCTTATTTAATTTTAAAAAACATTTGACAGGAGACATAAAATTCATCTTCACCCATCCAATTATACTTAAGATTTTTCCCAAACGTCTTCAACTTTAGCAAGTGACCGCTCTTTGTTTAAGTCTTTTCGAACCCTCAAAAGACTTAAGTCTAGCCAGCTCAATACCTACTCATAATGAGATCCTCTCAGCAACTTTTAATGAATAGTTTTTCAGTAAAAATCTAGACTTTTTGCCGCCATTGTGTGAATTCTATGAGATACCTACCGATTGTCTTATTGAAATAAGTTTCTGAAAGATGGCCGTAAACCAAAAAGGCATTTTATTATTTAAAAGTTTTATAAAATAAACCATTTAGGTACTGTATCATGGAGTTTTTTAACTTGCGTACTTTTTATTTTTAAAGCATACAAATATTTGAGCAGTTTTAAAAATATATAAATATATATATATATATATATATTTTTAACGGTCTTGCCAGAAGCCACTTACAATATTCTGAATCACACAAAAATATAAGTTACCGTATTTGAGTTTTAATTATTCTAGTGTGTCAGTATAAGTTCAACTTTATTTTAGGTCATTTATTTTGGTCACAAATCTATTTATTTATACTAAATAATCATCGAAATTATTTTGAATTTTTACATACTATCGTGAGTTGTAGATATTTGATAGTAAATTGCATTGAACGAAATATATAAAGATCTATTTAATTAGGCATGTATAAGATGCTAGGTAAAAAAACTTATTTGTTAAAAATATGTTATCGAAAGTTATTTCCAAAACAGCAACAACTGTAATAGCTAATCATTACAAATTGAACTTATTGATAGGTACCAACCGCCTATAGAATTAGATATAAATTAACCTACCTACTTATTTTCGGTCAGTGACCCCCACAATACTGAATGAAGCAATCAGAATCATGAGCTCCATTTGCGGTTAGCCGAACAATTTTCTTTGACTCTGTTTTAATTTCAATAAACATTCTTCTTTTGTTTCGTTAAATTCAAATAATGGCTTCCACCTGCTCTATCAAATTAGAATTTGTATAAAAACTACATTGAATATTCTTAAAGGCGCGGCGCGTGGTGGCCACAGCCAGACACATTTTTTTTCATAATTTTCAAATTCCGCTGCGCACGGAAGTATTTTTTCTTGGAGGCAAAAATGACTCCATATTTTATTTGTTTTTCTACAAGTGACACAGACAGCTGGCCACTTTATGACAAACGGTAACATGTGCATGGGCCCAAATGTCCATTACACTTATAAACTAAAGTAACATAAAAATATAGACGAAAATAACACTAATAAAATATGCAAAGTAGGGTTTTTTATATTGGGTCGAGACGGGTATCATGGTAGATTCTTCCAATGTCAAATTATATTTTGTCACAACAGCCACAATGCTTTTAGCGCACATTATTACTAGATTTAAATAAAGCCGATTTAAAACTGGAATCCTTAAATGCTGGATGTATTTTTATGAGTGTTTCTCGTTTAGAAAAGAGCGGTCGAAAGAGTTTACATGCTAGTGCCTCGGTTGTTTGGTTTGGTTCTTTGACTGCATTTCGGCTGCATGTAGTTTTGGGGAAACCAGTCGGGTGTAGACTTTTTTTTCTCGTCTGTTAAGTGCAACTCAAATATTACCTCAATGTTTTCGCAGCCACAACTTTTTTTTATTTATACTGCAACGCGGAATCATTTTTGGTCGTTCATGCATGTGTTTATGAAAGCGTCGAATATTGTGCAATTTGCCTAGATTGAATCTGGAACGACGACGTTTTGAAATTCGACCACAGTGAGGTAAATAGTGAGATTAGTAGACAAAAACTTCCATGAAGTTTTTATTTTAGTCTCGTAACAACAAACAGTACAAAATCGTGCACCGAGTAACGCCAATCGAACTTCTTTGTAACGAAATTGAGGTTTTTCTCGCGCGACCTTGTGGAAAAAAGAGCGCCTCAAATAAAGCAGATTACTTTCCCTTTGAAGTTTTAAGTGTCTGTTTCGTGACTTAAACCTATTTAGATTGTAATTAAATATAGGGTTTTTTTTCGTTTCGTAGTATATTTTAACTTCTTTTTAGAATGTTTCTGATATTGCTTTGGTCTTATCTTCTTAGTCAAAGATGTTAAAGCAGTTTGTAAAGGAGTTTTATTGTTTTTTTTATTTTTCAAACTAATTTGGTTCGCCTAGCTGTAATAATATGAGCCTGCGTAGTAAAAATATGCCTTCATAATTACTGAGCCTAAAAGCTTAACCATACATAATGTAAGCCAAGTAAAAGCTCCATTATTCCTTAGAAGCTCACACATCCTAAATATTCCATTAACCCTGTTCTAAATACCAGAAGAATAACGGAAAATAATGTTAGTCACGTTTTTATCTCATTAATGGTTCAGCTATTTATCTGTTCATGTCGTCTTTGTGTCCTCCATTAATACATGTCAAATGTCAAAATATGCTTCACTGATGTCACCGGGCACAAAGAAAGTTTTGTTTTGTTTTGTCCAGTATCGTTTCGATTTCGACCACTGTTTGTTATTTTTGGACATTTGGCACTTATTTGTTGTGAAGATTTAAATGGGATGATGGTTATTTCTAACGGTCCTGTTTTTGAGATGTCTAGCCTGTGTGTGTTATTTTTACATCTAAGCCTGAAGAATCAATTTCGTGTGAGTTTTGAACCTAAAATATCTTCGGTAATACGGATTCATTTGTTTTGAACAAAATTACACTCACAAATTTACCTTTATTACTTGAAATATTGACGTGGGTTACTTTGTAAATTTAAATTAAGTTAGCAACTAGCAGTTTGCTATTAAACTCTTAAGTATTTCAATAAAACTCGCCGTGAGACTAAATTTTCTTTATCAATTTTCAATCTACCAAACTAAAGCAATAATCTTTGTGCCTGAAGGCGAGGTGGTAATTAAAGTAATGAAGACTTCATATAAAATACAAAAAGGCGCCATCTACATATCATAACGGTAATAAAAACCCTATCTCATAGCTTGATCTTTGACTTTGAATGCGGTGGGTGTGCGAGCGAGACGGAAAACGCATAATAAGTAGGTATGAAAATTAAATTTCAAAAATTAATAAAAGCTTTCGCATCGTGAAAACCTTTGCATGATTTGAATTTTTAATACGACCTTTGCATGCTTATTAAAAGTAAATCAGCCTTCTTTACATACTGCTTTAGCTTTATTGCTTTTTAAAATCTTTAAAATAAGACATTACACGGGTAAAAATTAATTAAATTCTAATTTTTTAATACTTAGCTGTTCTAATTTTCGGATCATTAAGTTAAACAATTTATGCAACATTCAGCTCATCAAAAAGCCATAATGTTTTTGATGTTCCATAGACAAGATTCTTTTTTCGTGTTTTAGACAATAAAACGGCAATAAAATATGAGCATAGACTACTAAATTTACTTTTTTGATACGCAAATGAGACGACAGGTAAGCGCATACACGAACGCCCGTGTGCTTGAATTATAATAAAGTTATCTGCATGCGTATTTTGGAAAGTAAAACAAAATGGCAGACAGTACTCGACCTGTAAAGGAATATGAAAAGTGACTTTCTTATAATTAAAACTTTATACATTGAATAACTTAGGTATATTAAAAAGAGCTTCTGCACGTGGCATTAAATCCTTTCGCAGCACTAGTTCCTTCACAAAACCCTCTTCAGGACTTGGCCATTGACCTTAATGCAAAGAGACTCGGTGAACGAACATTTATTAAAATTTGAATGAAAAAGTTTGAACATAAGTATTTAAATTAAAAATAAATCGTCTATAAGTTATTATACGTATCTTATCTTCACCGTTATTTTCTTGCCAAAAAATCCCTAACATGTAATACCTAGCAAAACCTTCACATTAATTTCTTTCAAGAGCAGTTGCTAAACTCCCCCACACAATTTACATCTCCTTATCTGTAATAGCACAGGAGGGTAAATTTTTTCCAGTTTTTGCACTCTTCAAACCACTGTGCGGTACTGTTAAATAGACTTGGTGGTGCAACGTAGAATAAATAATGATGTGTAATAATGTAACGCAGATAAAAACTGCTGGTCAACCGAAAACCAGCGCTAAGTAGGTAGGATGTACCTACCCAGCATTTATTCAGAGCTGACACCTTTTTGGCGCGACATTGAACTGTCTAGCTAGATGGATCAGGATGGTGCGTGAATTTCTGTTCAGTTCTATGTAAGTAGCTTAGTACCTATGTATTTGTTATTTTTTGTATTTAACCGTCCCAACATCCTATCCTATATCTGGTTCATAGGGTAGGTAAAGAAATTTGTGTTTTTTTTATGATGAGCTAAATAAATTTTGAAATTCATGTCTAAAAAATGCGAAAACGGGTGCTTGTTTCGCAAATAAAAATATTTTTATTTCTGTTATTCTAGTTCACTATCTATATTATTCCTAATTTCATCAAAATCGGTTCGGCTATTCTAAATATTATTAGCAAAAAACTCCAGTTTTTAGCATTTTTGTATTGGGATAGGAGGAATAGAAAAGAAACATATTAAAAACAAATTAGAGAGATAAAGCTTCATTGAAAATCTGTTTTAGGATGTCAGAGAATGCACGGTGGCACACACTAAATAATATGGCACCTGGTGACATAGATCGTCGAACCTGTGTTTAATATCCCCATATTTCAGCCACTGTGCATAATTTTGAGAGTTTCAAGCACGTGGTTGGATTTAAGAGGACAGTTTGATAAACGTTGCGTAATTTAATTTTTGGTTTCTTGAATGCTGATAGTATTATGGTATTTTTAACCGTCTTCAAAAAAGGAGGACTTCAAACAGATTAGTAGGTAGCGCATATAGTAAAAATCTGTAATTTAAATATTATTGTTTTGTAGTTTTCAAGTTGTTTTTTTTTTAGTTAAGACTGATGTGTTTTAAGATAGCTCCGACTTTTAAAAAGTGAAAAAACCATTGAAAAAAAATAAAATACTATTGGATGTGATTCCCTATCAAAGGGATACGGAATCATATCAAAGTTATTTTGACCTCTATTTGTAAACTTCACACCTTCGGACCAATCGCAAATATGTGCATTTGAACGGTTTTCTTTATTTGCAATCGTCTAGTGCCACGCATTTTTCTGGGTACCCGAATTTGTGTTTTTCGTGTTGTGCCAAACAAATGAATTTCATTTCATTTCATTTTGGACCAATCGCCCATAAAATTGCCCGGTCTCCTTTATTTGCAAACATCTTACACGAATTAAACAAGAACTAGGGACGTTACTGCGTAAACTGCTTATGCCGAATTGTTGGAAACTTTTTAAGAATCCCCTTCGTAGATAAAATAAGCATTACATAATAGAGTTGGGATTAGAAAAACTGGACAATCAAAGCCGGAACTATAGACACGGCTCTGTTGTGCATGAAACTACACTAGTTAAGTTTTATGTAAAATTCTGAGATAGTGTGACGAAAAAGAACTATGGAAGAGCCTGCTTTCATAAGGCTTTGTAAATATTTAAACCGTACAATAAAGTATAAATAACTCAAAATAACATTTTGAAAAGCTCCGACAGCAAAGTTCGTCCCTACCTACGAATTTATTTCTTGACAATAATAAAGCTGTAACTAACTAACTATTTAGGGCAATAGGGATCTAATGCCCTAAATACCTAATGAAAGGGGATGTACACAGTTCTCGGTTTTAATCATTTGAGCGCTTAAAAGCTTTATTAAAATGCTTTCTTACTACAAGATTTCTGATAAGAGGCTTAAGTTTCATCATCATCAACAAGAGTCCGTAGAAGTCCACAGATGACTAGCCCACCTAATGAGTACCTCCATCGAAAAGTTTTTCCTCCACGACCTTATCTGTTCTGATGACCTTACGTCGTCCGGTTCGTGATTGCAGTCTGAGAACCTTTATTCGGCAGCGGTGGTCAGTTCTGCGAGTTCTATGGCCCACATACATAGTTCGGTGGAACTATGTTCCCTTTGTTGTACGTGGGTATCAGAGACTAGTACCATGGTATCAGAACACACCGACTGATGCCCGAATGTAATTTTAAAGATTTCTGGGTTTCGGTGGATAGAGGAAGCATAAGACCGTTCGCCATGGCGCTCTTTGAGGGAGGCCCATTTTCAGCAGTAGACTTCTAGAGGCTTTATATTTTATCGAATCTATCTAAGATCAACGACCAATTAGATATTAATATTTTATTGAATCTATTGAAGACCTCATAGCGCGGCGGACGATTCTGGGTGTCGACCTGCAACATATGAACAAATGTTTATATATTCTGCACATATGTTTTCCGGATCTAGGTGTTGTGATACCACGGTACTCGTAGTTCCTGATACCCAGGTCATTTAAATTTTTACGTCGATGGCATAAATTTCCAGATATTTGTATTGTATATACTTACTTAGTATTGTTATCTTCTGAAGATGCTCTTGGCGTAAGTACTTACCTTAAAACAGGGATTTCATGCTGATAAGTTTTTAGATAACAATAAACGTTAAACGTTGTTATAAGCGTTAACTTAAGATTAAGATAGAAACTTGTGTTGAAGTTTAATTAAAGCGCCATATTAAAGGGTAGTTTTTGAGATGGAATATTTTAAGTCAATCAGTTTTACAGCTAAACTTTTATATCCCACAAAAGACAAAAAAAAGTGTTGTAACTGTGTTTTTTGGAAGGAAAATTGTTTTTTTTTTTTTTATACAATTAAAGTGGGAATAATGCGTACGGCAACACCAGAGGCATCACTCGTGCTGACTCAAAGATCTACATATACTTAGTCTACACTACAGATACATGAGGCATATCTGAGGATGTTTTTGCATTGAAAGTAAGGCGCTATTTATTTACAGTTAATTTTCCTAAGCCAACCGTTGCTCATGTATTTGCAAAAAATTACAGTAAAGGCCGGTGGTATGGGGGATAACAGTCGTAAGCGTGTTTGTTTTTTGTAAATGTAAAGAAGTCAATAAATGGCAAGTAGAGTGCGGCGTGCCTACGTATACGTTTCCGTGGACTCATGCACAGTGGGTGCAAACAGCCGATAGCGGGACAAAAAGATTCCTCGCATTGTGAGGCGCAAGCACAATGGCCCCGGCGCTAGAAAGGAGAACTTTGTAATTACTATTTTCCTACAGGCCTTTTCACTGGGTGTGTTTTTCAGAAAACTGGAATGTGAACTGTGAGGTTCTTTGTTAAGTCCTTCATATCTTTATGACACGAGGGCAGCTCAAATTCCTTCAATTTATGCTCAAAATTAATTTAATAAGTTATGGTTTGAAGTAAAATGTTAATAATGCCACATAAATAAATGAAAAAATACCTATAATTCCCTAAAAACAAATAACATAACATTCAGTTGAAATTATGCTACAAAATTTCAAAAGGTATGAAGGAATAATTTTGGTACACATGATTTTTAACTAAGATCTTTTGTTAGTGAGTAAAATGTAATAATATTAATTTTATCAAAATGTTGGTTTCATACATTTCTTTATGTATTCATAATCTTGTATATTTTCTATGATTACCACATAAGCTTGATCACCACGATGTTATTATATATATATAGTTTCTTATAATAATTTTTCTATTTACCTATCTTTAACTTGATTGAATACTGTAACAGCTCAAGTGTCTGTAGGCACTGAGACAAATCTTAGAAGATTTTATAGTACTCTTAAATTTAAAACAAATGTCACTTTTAAATTGATTTAGTAAATACACGACGTCAATAGGGCAGGCCTAGGAAGCGTTTGCATGACGACCTTGATAAACTTGCTGGGATGTAGCAGATAAGACCGCAAGTTTTAGAAGGATTTGAAGGAGACCTTTGTGCAGCAGAGGAATATACAGATTAACAAAAAAAATCTTAAACGACTTCATAGTAAATGCCATTGAGATATCTCCATTCAATTGCTAATAAAGACATCCAATTATAAGAAATATCTATCGTCCTGTTATTACGGAAATTGCTAGGTATGAACCATTAGCATAGACGTAATGGTCATTGGTTCCTGCGTTATCTCATAAAAGGATCTGCCGCGTCTTCCCCTCAATATTTACGAGAGTAAAGCGTTTCAAAGCAAATGACAGGAGCGATCCGGTCTCGGGAGCGAGCGAGAGGCACAGGCTATTTACCTCGATGGCACATCTGTAATTACTGTATACCGTATACGAGTTAAAATATCCCGACGCTTACTTGGAATTTTGTCCGAGTTACTTAAGCGTAAATACCACTCTGAG
This sequence comes from Perizoma affinitatum, assembly GCA_961405105.1. Taxonomy (NCBI): domain Eukaryota; kingdom Metazoa; phylum Arthropoda; class Insecta; order Lepidoptera; family Geometridae; genus Perizoma; species Perizoma affinitatum. The sequence continues at coordinate 4,212,404 of OY560184.1, forward strand.
ACACGCGATTACCAACTGTATCACTTCTAATGAACACAATTTATTTCTAAGACACATTTTAAGAATGAAGACGTAAATGACAAATTACAATTCGCTACGAAAATTTATTGAACAAATTTTTATTAACGTATAGAATTTGAAAGGTCAAAAGCTATTGTCGTTTGCCGAAAAGCATCAACACGCTACTTAATATCAATAAAATTTCGAGAGAACATCGCCTAAGTGGTATTTAAGTGTCAGTCAACTGGCTCTTGTGCTGTTTTGCGTCTGTGCCTCAGGCGGACTGGTTTGGAACCAAGCCGGTTGGGCAAAGCGAAGTGTAGCGACTTAGTAACTCGGATACTCCTTTGTGGGCGCATTCCGATAGATACAAACTCGGACCCCAGTGAAATGTGGATAATGAACAGCGCTTATTGTGATTTGTGTGGCATCCAATAGCTAGATACTGCAGTTTAGCATCGGGGATGCGTAGATTTATGTCCATCAGAATGCAAAAACTGAGATCGAGATAGATCAGTACATACGAGACGGGAACACAGGACACTGCTATAAATGGCATACGAAATGGTAAATGTTTACTTTTTGTATTGCAGCGGGCAGATAAAAACGATTAATTTAATTTTCCATTTTGTTACAGAGCAATAAACATGCCTGTACAAAATGTAAACACAAATTTACAAACCCCAAAACAAGGACGACAGGCATTAATGGACACGGCGACACGCAGATTTGGATAATGTTATTAAATAAAGCAGAGAGTATAAATAACGCTATCTGTCGCTCGTAAAACTCCTGTTTTGGGTTCGCATGTAGTTTTTAAGAATACCTCTGATCTCGATCAAAAAAGTAAAAAAAGGGTTTGACCCTTTGCATGGTTGAGCGAGCGTCGAGAGCACGTTCGATTCTCGCTTCGGGTACATTATATGTGTACTGTGGAGTGTGATCTTCGTGATTTCAGATAGCCATAGCATGGAATCCTTTTAAGGGCGGGCTTGCTTCGATAGAATTCATTCTTACGATTTTACGTGCCATATCTCAGGCAAAGTACTTGTCGTTTGTGTTCTACGTAATTGTGGCTATGCACGTACAATAATGGAAAATGTACTGAAATATTTTTGTTTTTTCTTAGCATTTGACAACTCTCTTTTTAGCTGGAACATGGTAGAATATTTTCACAAGTTGCAGCTTTTTTTACACAACTAAGTGGCTAACAAGCATGCAACCCAGCCCACCTGTTGGTAAGCGGTTAAAGCCTATAAACGTTTACAACTCCAGAGACCGTCAGATATAACGATTGAAAAGTGTCATATGCATGTAATTTTACCGGCACCCTTTAAAACGGAACACAGCAAGGCAAGCATTACTTTCCTGGACGAGCTCTTTCACAAGCTTCAAAGAAACCCGTATGTGTGTGAAGTAATTTTTCATAAACCAACTAAAGTAGTGTGTGTGCTCGTAAGTATATTAGGAGCGTAACTAGCAATCCCGTCGGTCCTCAGTATTCCGACTTCCTCATGACATAATGCAATTTACGGTAATCATGTTAGCTGTAACTGACATCAGCAGTATTCTTAATCCTTTCAACTTGTTCTGGGTTTTAGAAACTGACCTGAATATGTGTCAGATTTGTGTGATAAAAAATGATATTTAGTACCCAAGATACTGGGAGTTCTAGACTAGAACTCCCAGTATCTTGTGCTAGAACAAATGTGTCATTTGTTTTAATTTTTACTGTATTGGTGTTTTGGCTAAGTTACACGAGAGGAGATTGATCCTTGAATCCTAGTGTGGGGTCGGGAATAGTCCTGACAGACACTGTTGACTGTTGATAGTTTTTTTTTATTTATTTATTTACTGGTACAGTGAAAATCACAAGTAAAATATTTATTATTTGATGAAGGCGAAGTTTTGGAGCTGGTTTCGAGCTCTGTCGTATTATAATACTACTTTGAAGCTTATATTATTCTGTTGGAAAATCTCTTCGCGAATATACTACCTACTTAAGTTTATTAAAATCTGAACATGCAAATATTGACGTCAGTTGGCGGTAAAATATATTTTTACCGTACACGTATCGATTACATACAGACACTAGTAGGTAACTGATATTTGGCTTGAAACATGATATTCGCTACCTTATTAAGATACCTGGATATCTTATTTATTGGTAGGCTAAGAGATAAAATGCTAAAAGCATGTTTTGATAATTAAAAATGTAGTTTTAAAAGGGCAGATAATATTTATAAAATAATAATTGATCTAAACGATTACCAACTAATTTAAAATACGTTACAATCACAAAAACAGTTTTAAAACAGGCGTATTATAATTAAACGTGAAAACAGCATGCAAATATTGAGCGAGTAATACTAAAATTAGACTAAATTATACAAAACTAACCTGACATAACTAAAGAAATTAAAATTATTAACCTTAGAAATACATTAAAATTCAAATAAAGCCTAATTATATTTAAATTATAACAAAAGGCAAGGCAAAGATTAATCTGCATGTATTTTATAAAACCTTATACAAATCAACATAAATCCTATTGTACAATATTTATAACCAACCCGCGTTGTTATGCGGAAATCGTTGTTTCTATTTAAAATTCATATGGGGTTACGTTAAATTATAATATCGTAGTACTGGGCCATTGGTTTGTATTTGAAGAAGATGTATGTGTGTAAATATTCCCTCACACATACTGTGGACGTGGAATAAAGTACAAAACTAGCCTAGATTCATTATCAGCTTCAGCCTTTAAAAGTGCACTGTTTGGACACAGTACTACTTTAAGTTGTCATAGGTACACCAAACTTTAATAATCCAAAAAAATATAAATCTTAGTACCTAACTGGGAGATTATTGTGAACTTTGAGATTTAAAATGTATATTAAAGCAATAAATATATATGAAACCTACAAAATTGTTATGTTTTCTAAAACGATACAGGGAATCCTAATGTGGGATCAGGAATATGTATGTTACTGTTGGATGTTTTAAAAAATAACTAAAAAACATAAGTACTGCTACCGTATTATCATTTATTATTTAAAAAATAGTAAAATGTTTTTTTCGATTAGAATGCTTATCACGCTTAGGCATAAGAGCAGTAATTCAGACACGGAGATTTGGGAATATTTTAATTTAAATAAGACTGCCTAAATCGTGGAAATAACGTAAGAGATGCAATCTTCGTCTGTACTTTAAATATACTCATCAATAGTAGGACTTAATTCCGAAGTTTTGATATTCATGAATATGTTTAGGCATAAGTTTACCGATTCTAAATTAAATGGCCCAATTGGTTTCTGATTGTTTATTTTCTAAATTATAGTCCGAGTTAGATTGCTTATTTTGTAAACATAATGAAATAACTATTTTGAATGTGAAATAATGATATAAAACTTTTTGTTATTCAAAATTATACTTTAAATGATATATTTTCTTCATAACGGCTAGCTGATTTGGATTAAATTTGGGATAGGTAGCTATAGTTCGTGACTAAACAAATACTTACCTTATTTTTTGCAAGTAACACGCGGGCGAAGCCGTCGACATAAGCTAGTGATATACAAATTATTGGGCCTGTACTATCTAGGTCCATAGAAAAATTGTAAACAGATACAGGATTAACAGAAAAATACAACTTATTGATTTGTGGGCAAAAACGTACAATGTTCTGTTTCAGTTTTCCAATATGGTTTGACATACTCGACTTTTCCTATGGATCTAGGTGGCCCAAGTTCGTGTTAGTCATACCACACGCTCGAGTTCACCAACAACATAAACGGACAGTCAAGTCTAACCATTGACAGATTCCTATGAAAACATGTATTGCTTTGCTTAGGACTTCTACAGGCTGTTGATGATAAATGGCAAAGTATCCACTAAGCATTGAGTATTTTATGTAGGTACTATTGTTATTTCGAGCACAGCTGTTTGGTATTAATATTTCTTGCTGCTCGTTTACTTGTTAATATTTATAACCATATTTTATTGGTCCTTATTTTTAGCGTTTCTTTTCTCATTGCCGGATATTTTTATGAGCGTTTCTCATTTCTTGTGCACTAGAGAAAAGAATTAGGCTTGACTTAAGGATATTTTTCTGCACTAGGCTTGAGAAAAGAATTAGGCGGATATTTTTATACAAATCTGTCACTAAAACACGCCTAAGTTTAAGCTTCGCGTAGACTGGCATTGAGTTAGTAATAACTAGTAACTGTATTGGTATTGATTGACATATAATTGTTTGGTGTTTTTTTTTACAACAAGTACGTTTTCATTTAAACTTTTCAGTATTCAAATTGGTTAGTTTTAAATATTCAGAAGGTTTTTTACCAAACATTGCTAAATTATCTAAACGGAATAGTTATCGCCTTTTTAGATAGACCACAGACGCAAAAAATGATAGTGTTCAGATCGCTACTAAAAAGTAATAACATGAATGTATTCTTGTTTTGATTGCCGTAATACCAGAATGCGTCTACTATTACATTGCAAATTTAAAAAATACATATTGTTAAAGCTCTGAAGGAAGTTAAACTAGATTCGAATAACAGTCGTGTTTTTTTGTAACTTAAAATACAGTATATTTTTTCAACCTTTGCTATAATATAAATACGAAACCGCAAAATAAAATTATAACAACACATTGTTTCGTGTTTTACTACTCCATTCCATTTATTACTGAACATGATATAATACAAATCGACGTGGGTATTAAAAATGTAAGAACAATCACATATAGCGTTTGTAATATAAACGGCCAAGTGCGAGAATGACTCGCGCACAAAGAGTATCGTATCTGTGACTTTTGCAAAATGATTCGCCAAGATCCCTATCTTGGCGAATCATTTTGAAGAGATGCAACTTATAGTAAAAAAATATTCCTTTATTTGAGTCTTTCATCAGCATCATGGGTTCACTGAGAGTACCCTAATGATGAGTGCCTCCAACAAAGAGATGGATAAGCATAATTTCCTTGACAGAGGTACTACTATCCACCGCCTTCACGTTTTCATAGGTCCATCGTTTATCATGTTTACATCTGTCAAAGTAAAACATTTTATTAAATTAAATGATAAAATGTTAAATTTATTTGACTATTTATAAAAAACAAAAAATAAACTTTGTTAATTAATAAATGTTGTTGTGATATTTCCGTTGAATGACTCTAAATAAATACCTCAATAATAATCTCTGAATCTCTAAAGTCAGGCAAAATGATCTTAAACGGCCAAATACTGAAACACTACCCAATATTTAAGTAGTGTTGAAAAGAGGTGTCGCTATGTGCATTTTATAAAGGGGTCGGTCGTTAAGTCGTGTTTAAACGATAAGTATCCGGCGGTAAGTTGGTATGGTTTCCGTTTCTTCATTTCTGAGGTGTGGAACCCTAAATCCTTTATAGCCCAGTGGGTTGAGACAAGATCGGTGCAGCCAAACCCATTTTTTACACGCCATCAATTTTTAAAATGTAACTTGACACCGATACGTGTTGTGTACGAATGTATGCACAGTGGAATAAAATGTGAATGACATCACATTACGGAAAAATGTTTTAATTAGACGATGACAGGTCAATTACAGTTCAAACCTTGGAATAAAAAAGGCTCCCTATGCAATAAAAAAACATGTATGAAACAAGTTATTTTTGCAAACCCTTGACGTGTTTTCATCGACTATTGCAGCGCGCTCTAGTGACTTGTTACAATATAACCTATCTAAAAACAATCCTTAGTCTTTTTAGAGTATTATTACGACTATACCACGTAATTTACTATTCTCCTGCTGACGTTTCCATGATAATTTAGTGGTCCTTCCTCATGAGCACCGTCCGCGACCACGCTCGACGGTCGTGAGACGGGGTGTTCCCGTAGTATAATCGTAATCATATCCGAAATGATACCAAATCACTTTTATTGCAACTCTATAAAAAATAATAATGCTGCTGCTGGACATTTTTCACACATCATCAACCAGCCCCAAACTAAGCAGAGCTTGTATTATGGGAACTACATGCCTGATATACTTCTTATATACTTTTTATTTGTAAATACATACATATTATACATAGAAAACACCCAGACCCGAGACAAAGATTACAAATATTTGTCCCGCAACGGGAATCGAACCCGCAACCTTCTGCGTCTCAGGCGGTCCTTCGCCTACTGCGCCACAGAGGTCGTCAAAAAAAGGTAACGTGATAGAGACTTATACTACTTACTTAGTGGGTAAATAATACACTTTTAAATGTTTTTTTGGAGGCAAACTTGGCAGATATACGGCGCATAAGATGTTAAGTTCCCTATTCGCATTGCTTACGCGATACCTGATTCAAGTCTTCGAACATTGTAATAGGAGACTATGTCCCTACGCTTTATTGATATGTCCTAGTTTCCATTTTATGCGTCCGGTCATAAAGCTGATATGGCTTGGCAAGTTTCTTATACTGGGTGTAATAGAACTATTCACCGAAATTAAGTTCATTAGCAACCACCAGAGTAGCGGTTTTTCAGGTTTTTAAAAATGACAACATACAATACCGGCTATGTGCCATTTGTAATGTTTTTCATGTGCCACTGGCTACCCAGATTAAGGATCTACATAGTGAGTATTAAAGATGTCCATTATGGGTAATACAGGATGTTTGCTTTGTATTTTTTTTTTAAATGTCGGATTTGAATGTTTGGATATTTATAAAAAAAAACTTTTTCGATGTGAATGGTTAGGAATCACGGTTTATTTATTAACGGTGGCTGACGTTATATGACAGTCGTGTTATGCAGACCGATATTTTCATCATCAGCCTGAAGAAGTCCCCTACTTGATATAGTCATCTCCCAAAGATATAAAGAACGGTCGTGAGCCGCATATACATACATGAATACTGGATGAGTTTTTTTGAGGTACTCTGATTAAAAAATCTAATCTTATAGTTATGGGAAAATGGTCTAAGAAAACATTGAGGAGGATTATTCTTCGTGACACTCTTTAGCAAAGTCTATGTCCACCAGTGAGCTTCTACAGGCTATCCATAATGATGAGGCGTATGCTAACTACTGTGCAAAACGTGGACCTGTGCAAAATTTAATGCTTGGCCTCTGACTACCCCTTCCTTACAATTCTCTTGGACGGATCATGGAGAAGTCGTGAGAATATTTTTATATCTTACCTTACGACTCCATATTTGGCACCGTTATCGTTTTAACAATCCACTCAGAAGCCATTCCACTGCGTTCATCACCCAGATAAATTACACATAGCATGACGACTCAAGTACCTGTCATTCCCCTGTGAAGTACCTGTAATTCCCCAACTAAAAAGCCAACTATTCCAACGGCGGCCTCGCAAACATTTCCCTCGGTAATTTAGCCCTCGTCCCTAAAAATGGTTTGCATTCGCCACAATACGGACTGTCATAAAATTTAAGCGTAAAACCACAGCTTTCTAACTGCGGCTGGATCAGTCCACGCAAATGGTTTGCTAGCAAAATAACAGTAATCAAAATGCTAGTAATTAGTGAAAGAACAGGATGTTGTTCATTTTGCAAAAATCACGATACATAATAAAGTTAAAGAGCTAATGTAAAACGACAAATATGTAAACGGTAGTTGCAAAAAGGTAAATAATACTGGTTGCAACAACCAGCGCTGATGGTTGCGCTGGAGTGAGTACCAAAATGGCGGATGATAAAAGATGCGGAAGAAGAAAACATGTGCCGACCCCATCTATGTGGGACATGGAAAAAAAGCAGAAGACTCAAAATGTCAAAAATGCAAAAATCCACACACTCAGATTTAGTTTGCAACACCATCAAAATTCATAATCCCTACCTACCGTTTCTCTTACATTATATAATTATGAAGCATAAATATCACTAAAACAGCCTGTAAAAAACCACTGCTGGGTATAAGTCGATGTGTCATCAATTGCAGCGCCAATAACCCTACCTTACTTGACCTTAATGACTTGTAGTGCAAAAACATATCCAAAACATCCATGAAGACATACAAATCCATTGCTGGCTTAGTTACATTATTATCAAAGCAGAAAGCTATCGGCTAAGCAGAAAGCGCCAATAGATGTGAAGCTATCGGTGCTTTCTGCTTAGATAAAAGATTATGCTTGATCAAAAAAATAATTAAACATGATTGTAGTGATGAAAAAAAAAAAAAAAAAAATTGGATATTCGACGTGCTTGCTTTACCTTATTTGACATAACTTCTACAACAAAGAATGTTATTATACTAATATTGTTAAATAAATATATTACGAATTATTCTCCATAACTTTTCAAATTTCTATAGTATATACAAGCTGACCTGTTTATAGTCTGTGGTAAATGCGTTATACCGTAATTACAGGGATAATTGGCGGAGCTGAAACGTTTGTCATAGCGAAGTACAGCGTACGTGACTGAATCCTATACGGAACCTTGTTTATTTGGCGGGGAACCATTAGAATAATATTTTTTGGTCAAATAAAATACGCTAACAATATTAAAATTAAAAACAAATATTGAAGCATTTAATTAATCATAACAAATAAACGTTCTTATAATGTAAAAAAAATATGATTTGATAACATTAAGTTAAAGGCTTTTCCAGAAATTTTCAATGAAATCAATCTATCCTTCTTAGCGTCACTACTCAATTCTTGGACACTAAATAATTTCAAGGGTTCGTTGTCAAACTTCGGAACCCTAAAAGCGGCTATTGTTTTAGCGCGCTAATAAAACTGAGACCTCACGCCCGTCCTGAGTCAGGCAGTATTATCTTTTAAATATAGATTTCAAGTTATATTTTAAAAACACCTAAGTAGTTAATTAGTTTTAGAATGTTTAAGTAAAGTCCCTTCATGTGGTACCTCACTGGGCCGAATTGTATATTTTTTTTGCCTTGACTTTCCCCATAATCCAACGATTTTATATATATATCGATAATGATCACTTGTCACATTTCATGTCGATCGAATCAATCAAAGGCTCTTAGGTTATCCTCGGACAAACAAAGATTTACTTACCCCTAAACCACACGAATGTCATTTGTCCTAGTTGTCTCCATTGATTAATAAAATATTATTTCAGCACTAGTCGCGTCATCTGCCAAAGTAGGCCGAATCTTGGCTATGTCTATTTCCATTTCATCTCTGAACGGTCATGTGTATTTAAAGGCCACTGTCTGCTAAGCTGTGGCGAGGGTCCCCGGACAGAATTAATTACATGTAGGATTAGGACTGACCTGCTTTTTTCCTCTGAGATATTAACAAGTGGGTGGATAAGAGTTACTTAAATAACCGAATAATAATACTTTTTTATAATAATTATTATCTTTTTTTGTAATAAAAAAATATGAACACCCTACGGACACATAGTTCTGACCCCACACTAAGATTTCCTGTGTCGTGGGTATCAGGAACTACGAGTACCGTGGTACGACAACACTCAGATCCAGAACAAACATTGGACTTGGGGAATTAATTCAATTCAAATACATAATTTAGTTTGACTTCTACATTTTGAAAGAAATTCATAAATAAAAGGTAAAAAAAAAAATATATAATATCATTTAAGACCCGGTCAAACTGGGCAAGGCGGTGACGATCAAAGGAAATAAGTTGTCAAGTAACTGTCAAAATTCGCGTATTCACCGCCCCATCCGCCGCGTTAATTTGTCCGGGACTTTAATCAATGAAACCCTTTATATACTTACTAAATTATAACACATAGTGTCAATAATTATAAGTTTTATACGGGTCTATCTACCGCGATAGACCCTTATAAAACTATACGCGATAAAGTATGTTTCACATACATACTTTATCGCGTTCTAGTGACGAATAAAGGAGAACGTTTAAAATGGTCCGTAAACGTAAAAACTAATGAAAAAGTCTGAAGAAAAATATTCAAGTAACATAACAGGTGAGTTGTTGATGCTAAATGGCACTCTCTGCCGAGTTAATTAAATTTCTAAGTGGCTCAAAGGGCTTAAGAATTATCTTGCCTGGGCGTTGAGTGTTTTTACTCTGTTTGTAAAAAGCTCGCGTATGTAACTGAGGTGAGCTCGGTTTTGTGTATATTTTTTTTATCTTATACTTTTTGTAGTTCGGTCGCCACGCATGTGTTCGTAGCACGGGATTCAAAGCAAACCTTTGATGACTTCACCATCCCTTTCGTCGACACTTGATTAAACACACGTGCTCGCCAAATATATTGTCTTTATAGCGTCTGCCATATGTGTGGTATGCAAACATATTGGCCACATTCCCTTCAGCGAAGAGATCTAAAATTTGATCAGTGCTATCTCATCAACAAACAAGTCCCATCTATTGATATCTTCATTGATACGCACACTACGTCATCTAGCCCCAAAATAAGCATAGCTTGTACTATGGGAACTAAACTGATATAATATTTTTGTTAATGCATACATATTATACATTGAAAATATCCATTTAATGAACCCGCAACCTTCTGCGTCTCAGGAAGGCCTTCGCCCACTGCGCCACAGAGGTCATTATATAAATCATATTTTATATATATAAATATTTTAAGAATTCAAAGTTTATTCTTAAAGATCTCATGTTATTTGTCAGTGCTGTATTCAAATAATATAATTGGCCTTGGTTACCACAACTATTTCTCTATTGCTAATACAAATAAATAATAATATGTATTGATACGAAGCGTTTCTTTAATTCTATAAATTAATACATTTCTGGGTTTTCTATTATCTAGAGTTACTAATATTGAATTCAATAAATTAAATATAAGCCTTTAGCACCACTCCTTTAGATTCTATACCTACAAGTCACACCTGGGGTTAAATGTCGGAATGTTTTGGCATTTGAATGGTTTTCCATCAATACTAAGTGAATAATCATGTTGATTAAGGTTAGACATAAAGCAATCTTAAAATTTTCAATTGATTTCCCTTCAAGGTGGTATCACAATCTTTTCTGAAATAGTATCGTTTTGATTGTTATTGTTTTCTGGAAATCCCTTTTCGTATACAACTTTGTAAACTTCCAAGTTACCAGCATCGAAGTCAACGTCAATCAACTTTTGTTTAGAACGAACTCTGACGATAGATCTGCCAATCGTGTCGGAGTAACATGATATCAAACCAACGCGCAACGATCAGGGTAGATCACGATTGCTAGCTTTTGTTTTGAAATTAATCAATCAAAACAATTAATGTTGCGAATGAGATTTTGATATCTTTTATCCTTGTTATTTAGCAGACATTGAAATATTTTTAACTGAATAAAAACCACTGAATTTCCTTGTAATTTCTAATAGAAGTTTTCTAATTTCTAACAACACAGTAATGCTAGAATTTTTAAGTATAAATATTAAAGGCAAGTTGTTGTTAGGGAGGTGGCTTTCAACTTTTTTTTTTGATTGTTTGTCATTTTCACACAGCATCATCTGGCCCTAACGTAAGTAGAGCTTGTGATATGTGAACTGAAAGACTGATATACTTTTTTTTGTAAATACATTCATAGAAACACCCAGACCCGAAACAAATATATGCAGATCATAAGCGCTACTGATCGTTAAAACAATTAATGGCTTAATAATTTAATAATAGCTAAATATAAAATTGTAAAATCATACTGAATTGCGTGTAATTTACTTCTTTAGAACGACCTCTCAAGAGGTGCTTAGTACTATTTTTATTAGAAGCTGAATATAAGCTACATTCAGCTTCTCTACCCATGAGCCTTGACCGGCCATTGTAAAATTAAATGAAACGCGCACTGATTCGCTCCGGCAATAAAAACTTGCACAATTTGCCACAATCGATTATTTACGGGTAGAACGGTAAAAAAGTATTCATAGTTCTACCATGACATCATTTCGCAACCGAATGAGTTACTAGTAACGTGGTTGCTCGGGGAAAATTCAGAAAGGTGACTCAGACCAAAAAGGTAAACTTAAAAAAAAAACTTAAAAATGTTTCAAATTAGGCATGCATCGCTTACTGTTAATGGCTCTTTATTGGCACAAGTACGCAGTCTTCTTTATTGTTCCATCTTAGTAATTCTCAAATTTATTGAGTTCAACCTTACCATACACCTAGGTGCGATGGTACATTGGTCCCAGACAGACACACAAAACACCTTTCTCCTTTATTCATCAAAGGTTGCTTCATCTTCAAATAAGTTAGAAAAGAATTCATATATTTTTTGGGTTTCGATCAATCACCTAAGTGCCTAAATGCGTTGTAAAACATAATTTAATAATAATAGTATTTTTTTATTGTGTTATTCGGAAATATTGTCATTTTATTAATTTGGAGCTTTGGTTTTTATAAGTAGCCGTCGTGCCTTTGATAAATGTTTTACTCTAGAAATAAAAAGCGTTGCTAATTTTTCTAGTTCAACATTTGTCACAGCTCACTGAACTTAATATAACATAAATTATGTAGAACGTTTTGCTTTTTTGCCGTATTACTATAAAACGAAATAACCAAATTTTTTTGTAGCAGTTTATTAGGAATACAAAAATCTGTTTGTACTTGATAACTTAAAACTGGTAGATACCCCTTTTGTTTTTTACATGAAGTTTTTCATAGAAACTTGTAGGCAAATTTTAATTTTCAATATATGAAAAAAAAAAATCTTACAACGCTATTCTGCACCGCGTCTCCGGTTCGTTGTCGCTATTCGAGAACCTTTATTCCCCAGCGGTTATAGGTTCTGCTAGCTAAATAGCCTGCCCATTGCCACTAATTATGATTCGTACTTGTTGATACTTATTTGTTATAAAGGGTGCAGGTTTTAAGTACGTATTTATTTATACCATCACGGCTGATTGACCCAAAACTCCGGATATATATGACTTCCTTACGTGACAATAGACAAATTGATTCAAAATTCATTTTTTGAACAATTTAATTTATATTCAAAACCTCACCCGGAAACTTTTAGTGTTTTTCGAGGCAATTTCTCATTGTAATTACTTGTAAAAAATTTATAGGCTATTGTGTTTTTATAGTCCGGCAGAGAATTTTGTGTGGCGGGTCCGGTTATAATTGTAAATTTTTATCTAATAATTTTGTCCAGTCGCTAGAGATTTATGCCACTGTGTGCGGTAAACGTTGTAATCTGTTGTAATTTATAGGTACTAATATTTTTGATTTATTTGACTTAATAGCAGTGGATTTTAAAATATTTCGATTTGTGTAAGTTGAATAGGTCTAAACAGACTTACGCCTGTCTGCTCTAAGCTTAAGCAGAGAATAAGGCGTATCTTATTGGCAGGTTTTTGTGCAAAAAAGAAAAGTTAGTTACATGGCAAGTCTTAGCCTAACCTTAGTGTTATTTTTTTGCACGTTACTGTTTGAGAATTAAAAAACAAAACACCCAAAAGTAATACGCCTACCAAAACTATAATTTTAAGACAAACAAACAGTAGAACTCGAATTTGACGAAATAAAAACCGACTAATTTACAAAGTAAGTTGATTTGTCACAACAAGTATTAATTACTGCTATTAAAACTACGTTTCCCTACAATTTCACGAGGTCACGCAACGTAAGCAATCCACAAAATAGATTACATGCCACAATTAAATAAAACTGAAATCATTAGTCGTATAATATTAAACACATTCTTGGTAGGTTACCGTTTTTAGTTGTTTTTATTTTTAATTATAAAAATTTAATGCTTGCTAACTATAGGTTTAATTTGTAATGTTGAGTACACGAAAGGGGTCATGGGGTCTAGTTCCGAATTGGTATTTGGTTAGGTGAGCTTTCTACGCCAAAGTTTGTAGTAATAAGCTGAAATATTTGTTGTCCAATAAATTATTTTCTATCTTTCTATTATGAATATGTCGACAATTTAACGGCGCAGTCGTCATTTTTAAAACAAGTTGAGTATAAAACAAGTGACATTTTATGTTTTGTTTTTTCCTGTACCATCTTTAATAAGTTACATAACTGCAGGTATTATTTTATTATTACTTAGACCTAGTCAGAGACAAAATAAGAGTTAGATTGCGTAGTTAAAAGGGTAAACGCGCTTGTAATTTTTTACACAGCATCATATATCCTCAAACTAAGCAGAGCGTATATCATGGGAACTACATGACTGATATACTACTTATATACATTTTCTTTGTAAATACGTATATGTATATGACGTCAAAGAAGGTGAAATAGATTTTATCGTCCCACGTCACTACGGAGCCGTTCAATGCAGGAAGAAATATGAATCGAGTTTTTTTTAATAACTTGTTAAATACAGAAGGTCAGTAACAATAATATTCACACGAACATCTTATACTGTATTAGTAATTCACGCCAACTACATCATTACTTCCAAGAACCTTCGACCATACAATCAAGTTGTTAGAGCTTATTTTAGAGTCAGTACTCTTCAGTACCATAACGAAGCTGTTGGAACCTTAAATCGGGGTGTTAAGATTGAAATTGGGCTAGATTTCCGATTTCCGGTTACTACACTCCTTGTGATTCACTATATAATTGTCTTCAATTGGCTTGAGATGGGAGCTGAGATACGGGTAATTAATACGTTAAAGTCCATCATAGGGCTCTTGTCTTCCAGTGGCATTTCTGACACCTAGCTATGTGTTACTTATATGTTAAACGTTTCATATTACTAAGTGGTTCGCCCCGAACAGACACCTAGCTCAAAAGTTAGTGGTACATAGATAGTTATATGCTGGACATTTTTCACACAGCATCATCTAGCCCCAAACTAAGCAGAGCTTGTGTTATGGCAACTACTTGACTAATACATTTTTGGAAATATATATTAACATACATATTATAAAAAGAAAAGACACAGACCCGCAAATATTTGCATCTACAAACAGTTTTTTTGTGTGGTCCTTTATAAATATTTATTTTGTCCTTAAATCTTAGTCTAAAATCAACAAACTTCAAAAATCTTTATTAATAATAATTAAAATACAACAGATATATACATAGTGCTGACCCCACACTAAGATTCCCTGTCGTGGGTATCAGAAACTACGAGTACCGTGGTATTACAACAGGCAAAATGTCATGTTACAAATGACATGTTTGTTGTGGTACAAATAAAGCTCTTTCAAATGGTACCCCACATAAAAGTTTATCTGATTCGGATTAGAACTTCAGGTTCGTGGTCGCCATTCGAGAGAACCTTTCTTCTTCAGCGATTGTCGGTTCTACGAGATATGCCCATTACCGTCAACTTGCTTATTCTAAGGGCTACGTGTGACTTTAGTTCAACGGATTTTATAGTTTCGGATTGAATCACGCATACAGTGAAACTTTGAGCATAGCTTCTCCCATAGCCCACAGTGCGACCTTGAGCTTATATATAAGGCCAAAAATATATCAAGTATTACATCTGGAATACCTTACGTACGTAATGTTTTACGTAAGGAATTCCTGGCGTACGACGTACAAATCCCGCTCTATCATCATACAAATAAGTTTCATATTACAGATATGTCAAAATCTGAACACCGGTCACCTCCACCCGACCGGTTGGGTTCATTCATCCGTTCACTCACTCGTTCACTTTGATCCACTCGCACGCACTTCCCGCCGAGTGCACATCGTCATGAGCCTTTTTGAACTAATGACCGGAATGTCTTCATTATCTAGTTATGCGGTCCGTTGATGACCTGTTTAAAGGTACCAGGTTTATTACTGTTCATAAAATAGGGGATTCTTACCTTAGAACTAGACCGGGAGCGCACTGTTGGCAATCCTACTTCATCTAGTTATTAAAAAAAAACATTTATTAACAGCGATGGGCTTGCAACCTGTCACGTGGAATGCTTACTACTTGCAAAACGCGGGCATGTACCAAATGTAATGTTTGGACGTACCTCTGACTACCCCCTATTTGGTATCCTCAAAGATCTACTCACTGAGTATGTATCTGAGAATGTCCACCATGGGGAAGACAGTCGTGAGCGTGTTTGTTTTGTTTTGTTTATTTATTAAAACATTTAGTCAGAGTAAACAGAGCGTTAGTCCCTGAAGTCTTGAAAGAAATAGAGGGCGAAAGCTGCTTTACTTCTGTTATGTTATTTTGTCTTAGTTCTCAAGTCAAAATTTTTTTTTTATTTCTTTTATTGAAATTAAAATAACGAAGTAAAATGCTTGGATGGCTGAAGTTCCCTGCACATTTTGTACAGTCAAGGAAAAAAAAAAAAACTTCAAATGAAACCATAGAATTTTATGTTATTCACTTCTGTCCACTGCTAAGCTCGCATACTCCTGGAATAAAAGTAGCTTAAGCGTCGAGATCTATACCTATTCCATATTTCATCCTAATTGCAGGCATTGCGAAGATTCGGTAGAAACATCTATACACGATAAAACAGAGGCAGATGCTGAGTAGGAAGGATTTTGTGTCCTGTTTCACCCCTATGGAAATCTAAAAGGTAGTTCGAGTTGACAACGCCCTTCGGGTCTAAAAAGTATACAATCAGGGCGTAAGTAATGCCTGTAACATTGGATAGTATAACCAGGAAAATAGTTTAATGTTTCATGAAATTTTGCCGTAAAAAGAGATATTAAAAATGTTTCGCCTTCTCGGCCAAAAACATCGGCTTCCTTGCGAGCGAAATGACAGTCCTATGTCGGTGCGATATCAATAATAAAAAAAGGATAGGGTATGCTCTATTCGGGTGCTATACCCGACTGCAGAGGGTTATGGTTTTCGCACGTATGTATGTGTGTGTGTGTGGGAGGGTCTCTTTATTTCCTCGTAGCCTTGTGAAGATAGATCTCAAGAGCGATACACGCTATTAAAAAAACTGTCAAAATAAACGGCCACCAAGTACAATATTATATGACGGAAAGAATCAAAAACAATGTTTTCCATTTCAATAAAATACATGTATTCATATATACAAAAAATACAGCTGAAACAGCTAGGCTATCTAAAGACCGCTATCGACAGACAAACGAACTATAGATAGCTCAACTGATCCAGATCACTACCAGGTGGAAGCGTTCCCAAAATACTGGCCGCATTGCCACGCTAAATGGCAATGCTAATGCATTGTCATTCAATTGATCTTGATGATACTACCTCAAATATACATACTTTTATGGGTAATAACATGACAGTAACCAGTTGCAATACTGTTTAAGTACTGTTTTTTTTTATACTAAAAAACCATTCTGTATACAGTGACTATACAGGGGCTGAGTTGTTTATACTCTTTGTAAAGTCATTATGGAAATTGAATAAAGTTAACCAAACTTTTCACATTAAAATAATTTTATTACCAACAATCATGTTTTTTAAACAATAGGCAACGCTTTTTAAACAATATAATGAGGAAATAATGCTAATTTAAAAATAAACTTACATAACCCTTACGCAACGGGTCAGCGGGCGAACGAGAGAAGCGATGAACGAATGAGTGAATGAATGAACGGCTGATTTATTTGTTCGCAGCTAAAGCCAATTGAGGCGACGACAAAGCTTTGAGGGACTACTTAGTTGGAATGCCTAAATAGACGTAAAGAGGTATTTGACCGCGAACATTTTACGAGGGATTTTGGTGGTGAAATTTACTCTGTATGCTCGAAATAATGTTTTGTTTTTTGATAGATGTGTTAGTTAGAACACATTAGAGATTCTAGAGATTAAGATAAGGTTTTATATTTTGTCCAAGTATTAACTGATATGAAGATTGCCGCAAAATATCTAAGATCGAGTCATGCCTGTTTACCGGAGGGTTAAGCAGAGACAACGGATTTCCACAAGATCCTGGTATACCTCTTCTTCAATGTCATCACATTCCTTACACGCTTTTCGGTTTAGGGTACTTCCGACAAATATTTTAACTTTTTCAAATATTTAATTATGATATTACACTGATATTTACGTGATATTACACTGATGACCCAAGGTTCTCATACCTGGGAATTGTTACATTTGTAATGTAACAATTCCATCAGAAAGCACACATAAAAGAGTATGACATTTACATTGTAAAACACAATAGCTAAGCTCCTAACCGTGAGACGGTAACAAGTACAGTCAACAAAAAAAGTTAAATACATCAATACGTCTCGATAGCTTTTACTCTTGAAATACGTCGGACAAAGAATCTTATTCCGTTCCATGTTAAGTAGACGCGGCGTTTTTAGGATTTGTACGATTCGCAAAGAAAGCGACGAATTATATTGTGCAATATATAAATTCGAATAGGGCGAATTACATTAATCTATACTGACGACAAAAAAAATTGAATAACACATTTTTTATAACGTTTAATTTACGAGTGGTTTGCAGCTATTCATAATTATGACATGTGTCTAATATTTTTATTTATACTTATTTATTTGTTCCAGGTAAATATTTCAGTCACCACTAAAACATCGGTGGCAGCGGCGTGGTTAAGTATTTATTTACCTTACTTATTTCATGCTCAGATAAATCAATTAATATATTTTTGTAAATACCTACTTGTGATTTCTTTTTTATTTCAATTCAGATTTTATTATGATTATCTTGAATGAATGTTGTTGGAGTATGTAATCGTTTAAATTAAAGTAAATAAATATATCAGTTGTACTTAATCTATCTTCTATAACATGACCAGACCTTATCTTAGATGGATACATAGATAGAGTTCAGCCGTTTTGGAGAATAATGATGACCAACAAACTATACTCGTCTAATACAACCACACTAAAACTGAATAAAGGATTATAAAATAAACATGCCGAGTTGGTTGCCTGATTCTTGGCTCCCTGATTCTGAGTTAATGGCTTGGTCGCAAGGAATCGTATTAAATGTACTTACTATATATAAAATCCTGTTACCTTTACCGGGTCGCCGGTAAAAACGTTTTATATCCTCTTGCTGAAAACCAGCGATGAGACTTCGGTCTCAGCATTTGCTGAGCTTAGGGTTTTTTATATAAAATTGTTTATATGGCAACGTTCTGCATACACTTGTCTAGTAGCTTGCCAGAATGTTTTTTTTATCTTGCTCTAGCTAGGTATGGTATGTTCATAAGTGTGTGAGTTACACACACAGTTGTGAGTACAAATAGAATAAACAAAATTATTCTTAACTGTATCTCTTGACGTGCTAACGGTACATCATTCGTCTCGCAAAGGGCCTGCTGTCGAACAAAGGTAGCAGAAACCAATTTGTTACGTGATAATATGGACCCCCTTTCCCCCACCCGAAATGAGTCTTATTTCTTATACTTGTCCTTTGACATAATAAAATTCGGTTTTCATCGGAAAATGTTTTGAAGTACCTATTTTAAACATTTTGTCTTCTTTTTACCCGTGACGACAGGATCCTTGCTTGTCGTTAACGATTAATCTCAGAACAGCTTATCCGATTGTAATGCCGTTTTTTTTAAATAAGTTTGTATGACTTCAAGGATCGTTTTTATAGCCACAAGTTAGTTGGGGGGCGCTGCAATCCTTAATAGAAATAATGGTCAGGGATTTTTTCTTTTTAAATTATATTAAGCGCTAGTAACATGTTAACCTGACGGAGTTTATAGTCCATAAGAACGGCTTTAAGATGCCACAACGACTATTACTACTTAACGTGGCAACCTGAAGTTTAAACTTTTATTTTTAAAAACTATATATACTAAAAGTAAAGTAAAAGTTTATTTTTGTAAAAATCTATACACAGCTAAATTTAAAATTGGTACTTATAAGTCATAAACTAACATTTATTTTTTACTTTTTAAAGTGTATGTATATATCTGCAGGTACCTGCATCGTTGATTTTTTTACAGCACAGACCTCGGTACTATATATTTTTTGACACTTTTTTTATCACACTGACAATATCTTACAATGGTTATACATTAAAGGATTATATATTAATATGATTCTCAATTTTATAAAAGCTCTTATTTTGCTTTTTTAAATTCATTGAACTTATCCGTCCCTATCCGATAGGCAATAATTCCCATGTCAATTTCATTTTGCGATTGATCCGAATTCAATAAATTCAATATTAAATTCAAAAACCCTCCTAAACACCTATCATCCCCATAAATTGGAAACCGTTCGTGGTACCAATAAAATAAGAAATCCACCCTTTCGGCCCATTTATCGTAGAAAGCAGTCTACCTTAGAAACCTTGTATAGGTTATGGTTTAGTACTTTTCAATCACGGCTGTTGCAATACAGTCGAAACGTCGGGAATATAATAAAAAAGGTAAACGCGATAAAGACCCGTTAAACTTATAATTAGGTTAAGGTTTGCTGATACCAACAGCACTTGTTGGTTTGTAACTGCGGTGGACACAAACACACATAATAACCTCGTCAGGGACCGAACCCGCGACCTCGCGCCATTACCAGTCAGCCACGACGTCCGCACGTAGCCTAGTTTTGATTCGGATCGGATGCAGTACAAAAAAGCTGTTCCTTCCGATGCCATGTTATAGGTGGAAGAGAAAAGAGACAACTCGACTTTTCCAGATTCTTCTAGTCGAAGAATTTGAATAAATTCACTTAGTTTATGCTTAAGAAGAAGATATACGATCTTTTTAAGTTTAAACTAGATACCGGAGCCGGTACCCTGCTTTATTTGTAAAATGCGCTTTCCGATATGAAGGTTCGATATTACATCCAACCAATATTTGTCAAAGGCGGAATCACCTTTATAGGTCTTGTAGGGGACGTATAGATCGGGTGGTCACTGGGATTCACCCTACATTATCGACTACCATCAATAGACGGCAAATTTGATGCAGTCAAGAAAAAGGTAGCGCCATATCACGTCATAACTTTTTATTTTGTGTAAATCTTCTCCATTTTAACTACTTCGCAAAGAGTGTCCTGTTTCCAAAGATGCAGATGTCTTTGGCAGGAACAAAAGACAATCATTGGATCTACCCCGTAAAGATTTGTAAATGTTTACTATGGGGGATTAGAAGATAGATACAAAATGCTGCAATTAGTAATGTACAGTGCTTTGGCTGTGAACGTTTATTTTTCACCTTTTGTCTAAAACTCGACAAAAAGTGAGGTACTCAATTAGACACGGTGGTCTACAGCGGCCGCCCGATCTATGAAGAATCGTTTAGGTAAGAAAACCGCTGATATCTTGAATGTCTTTGTTGTGGTATGAAGAATTTGATATTTTTCATATCCTACCACGCGAAAAGAAGATCTGACGGTGAATTTTTATACTGGTAGGGTGGGAGGGAAACGTAGACACGTTTTTGATCTTTTATTAATAACAAGTTATTTTTTTTAACTCCTGACGTATTTCCTTCATCGATTGCAGCGCCCCCTAAACTAAATGTAACTAAAAGGACCACCCTTGGAGACATACAAATCGATTGCAAAAAACCGCATTACAATCCGATATGCCTTTTAGGAGGGTGCACTCTTCTTTTAATAAAATCCATAAATTATAAAGCATACACCCCCTTACTAAAAATCACATAGATTCATCTTCATCCAAAGTGTTTTTGAAAGAAACTTTAAGCGATAAGACCACCCATTTTAGCTTTACAAAGGGTCAATAGCTTTGGAACATTCAAACTCACAAATCATGGTTCGTAAATATCCCGCTTGATTAAAAACTATCATCACTATCTAGATTACTATCTAGACGAACCCTGTAGCGCAGTGGGCGAAAGCCCGCCTGAGACGCAGAAGGTTGCGGGTTCGATTCCCGCGGCGGGACTAATGTTTGTATGATCTGCAAATTTTTGTCTCGGGTCTGGGTGTTTTCTATGTGTAATTATGTATGTATTAAAAAAAAGTATCTAAGTAGTATATCAATCATGTAGTTCCCATAACTCAAGCTCTGCTTAGTTTGGGGCTAGATGATGCTGTGTGAAAAATGTCCAGCATTATTTATTTATTTATCAAAAACATACACAGCAAGAGAATCTAAATTTAGTACAAATTTACGCGTGAATTCTCCTATTTCGGATTTAGGCGAACACGCAAAAAAGGTAATTTGGCACAATGTCGCTACAAAAAATACTCATTCCAAGTTTTAATTTATGACATAATCACCGTTTCTTGTTACCAAACTCATCTTAGAAACCTACCGAGCAATTAACTTTAAATTGTCCTTTGATAACGATACCTTTTTACAACTTTAACAAAATATGAACAAAATTCTAGATTGCCGCGCAATTTATTTAGGGTCTTGTCTATTCTGTATACCTACTTATTCGATAGAGTCACGAGAAAAAAATAGTTGGTGTTCAGACGCGTGACCCGAAATCTGGTTCAATGCATTAGCATTGCTATTCAGTGTGTCAATGTAGTCAGTATTTTGGGGAAGCTTCCGTCGGTATTGATCGATCAGTTGGGCTAACTGTTTGCAACTTTCTTTAGATGGTTCAAATATTTAATGTTGCCTGAGTAGTAGTATTGTTAAAAAAAGTTTACTCACATAATTTTCAACAAGTTAAAAAAATACAATAATTATTGTGGACTATTTTTCTATTATTAATTACCTTATTCACAATGTATATTTAGCCGAACTGAATTATATAGTTATAGTAATATATAGCAGAACTTGTATTATGGGAACTACATGACTGATATACTTTTTTTTGTAAATACTTACATATTATACATAGAAAATTAAAAATTAAACATTTTATGTAGTTACCAAGTTCTCTCACCCTTTTAGGTTCAACAAATTTACTTTCATTATGTACCTTAACTATCTACTACCAGGCTAAATAATGTTTAACCATAAGAATGTATTTTACTAATAAGTAGTCACAAATAAATGATTTATCTATGTATTATTATTTCTGTAAATAAGCGTGAATCTTTCTGAATACCTACTTATTATAAAATGAGTTCACCAAATATGTATAAAACTAATTGCTTAGCTTTAATAAATTTATCAAAATTGTTATAAAATTTTCATTAGGTACTAATTTATGTCCTCTACAAAATTCAGCGTTATTAACACGTTTTACCCTAAAATATACCTTAACTTAAAGGTTTTATGAATAAAATTGCCTTTGTACCCAGAGGGTGAACGTAGAAAAACAAACATACCATGTTTACACAGGGTGTCCTTTTTGTGTGTGTTATGTCTTTGTTGGGATTTAGGCCTTTTGATGTTATAACGCCTGGTTTGTTCATCATCCTATACTATTCTATTGTTTGAAACGTTCATTCAAAGTCAATAGATTTTAATTAGTAGACAAGAATCATTCCTATCTATAGCAATTTATTCCACTGAAAGAAACCTGACCGTATTTAACTTCGGTTCAGTGTAAATTCGCAAACTTTTTTGCTTCTTTTCCTTTAAGTAATAAATACAAAATAAAAAAAACTCGCTCTCGACTATATTTCCCATGATGGACATCCTCAGATACGGATTCAAACTTAGTACGGAGGTATCTTGTCATATCTCTTTAGCTTCATTCATCCTCAACACATTCTTCATACCATCTCGTCGGTTTAGGGTACTATACAATTGGCCTTCTTCCAGAAATTCTCCAATTTGGTCAAAGAAGATTCGCCGAGGCTTTTCCCTTCCAACTATCAAATTCACGCTCGCCTTTAATACTCGTTTTGTTAATTTTCTTTCAACGATCCTTTCTACATACCCAAACCAACTTTACATATCTTTCTCAACTCTCGTTACTACATCTTCATTTAATCCACACTGTTCTCCTCAAAGTACCAGTCATACTTCATAAAGCTCTTATCTCCACTCTCTTATCTTTGATGGTTATTCTGCTATAAATAACTTGAACAACTATATATTAGTGTCGGCACTAACACTCTTTTATATATTGTACAGTCGTGTCAATTTAGACACTTTCCGACTGCTCATAAAGGAGAGAAACCAGTACCTCATTCGTTTGAATTCCAGCATTCACTCTCCTTTCAATATCTTCGTCATGTTTCCCTACATCACTACAAAATAAAAATATATTAATAAAAGTCAAGGTTAGGCGCTATGATATAAAAAAGAAAACAACGAAAAAGAAACAAAGATACGATTTGATGCCATTTTTAGCTGCTTTCACAACTTGCCCTGAGCGCTTGGAAGTTCTCGTCCAACTTCACCATATCCCAAAAAAAAACTGGTAAAATTGTTTTGTTTTACTTTCCGCCTATACAATCCCCGCTGTTATAATTAATTTTACACGATTCAAATGAACAGATTAAAAACTTCTAAAATGTCTATTAATTATTTAATGAACAATGGAAGTCGATGTAAACCCTTACAAGCGTATTCGGATATTGGATGTTTCTTTAAAAAAATGTAGTTATCTCAGTGGTCCAATTTATCAAGACCATTTTCTGGAATCTCGATGTAAACCGTCACAAGCGTATTCGGTTATTGGGAGTTTCGTTAAAAAACAACGTAGGTATCTCAGTGGTCCAATTTATCAAGGTCATCGTTTGGTGTTGATCGCTGCAAAGGTACGCTAAGCCATATTGTCATGTCCCAGTTGATCAAAAGCTAAGCTAGCTACGCTTTGACCAGCGCGCCTATAGTCAGTTGTTTGAAATTGCAGCCTTTGTAGTTAAACTCTTTTATTTACTGTGTCAAGCACCAGTACGAGTTTTATTGTTTTTGCCCTGCTTCCAGAAGTTGTAAACTAGGCTGCGTACTTGCGAATGCTTTTTGTGTAATTAAGGAAACCGACAGATGTTTTGCCTCATGCTATTATCGTTTTATGTTCTATATCAGAGCCATGATTGCATTTTATTAATGTATTTTGGTCAAATACATTCATATGGCCGATCTGATAACATATGGATTATCGCCAGATATGAATCGGTTACCGTCAACTATTATGTGACACGTTGCCTGTCCTGGAGACAATGTTGAAGGCTTATGTGCTGTAATTTGATCGGTATTCACACTTCAAAGCAGAGCTAAGGGCTAACTGGGGTCAGGACTAATATGAGTTTGGGTAAGTTTTTTGTTAATTTTATTAAATATGCTATGCGTGGGCATGACCCAAATATAATATTTGGACGTGTTGCTGACTCCCTACATACGAATCTACACGTACGTCTAGTTTCGAGGGAAAATATTGAATTTGAATGAATGAATAAATAAATAAATAAATAAATGATAAAATTTATGAAATACACCGTAAGAAAAACAGATATAACTTATCAAAACTAAAACCAAAAACTTTAAAGTACAATGTGCGGTCTTATCGCTTAAAAGCGATATCTTTCAGACAACATTTGGATGGAGAGGATTTAATGCGGTTGTATTAATGGCTGACGTGTTGCTTGCTATATATCTACATCGGACACCATTAAAATCTGTGTGGTTTAAGGCGTTAATGTAAGCGTCGGATGCTGTACCAGTGTCCGTGTGGGTGTTGGATAAGGTGCACTTATGTCCATCTTAGTGACAGCTGTCAAAGTTTAGTACAATCGGTCCTTAGTAGTGAATGTAGCGTAAGTGTTTGTACGTGGTATAAGTTCTTTGCATTATTCCTAACCACCCTAACCCAAATTTTAGCACCACCCGTCACGGCTTTAGTTATCCAACAATATACCCTCCAGTTCGGCAGGGCCATAATTACATGGGACACAATATAAGTAGCTAATAAACGTAACACGTGTCACACACGTGTTTTAGTTCGATCATGGGATAGCATGAAACAGCTGGATCAATCTAGCAGCCCCTTTTCATAATCGGACTACCGGACGCTTGGCTATGTGTCACCTATGGTAGACTACCCTCTGTACCTGGTTTCGCCCGTGTTCATGGATAAATGTTTTGTGCCTATGTGTTATTCTATGTCACAGCAACAAACATCCAAAATTATAATATTAGTAGGAAGTCTCATCTCATCGTTAAATTTCATCATCATTTCAGCAAAGGAATGGACAAACGCTTGTCTATAAAACAGAAAAAATCTTAGGACATTGCAGCGTTAAGGATCAATTTAAAACCTTATACGGTTAAATGCCACGGCTTTCGTCGTTTTATTTTGTACTGGCAGTATTATCCGGCCTACAGTCGAACACAGCCGTGAGCGACGCTCATGATGAAGGGTTTCCTTGAATAGTCAGCATAGAGACGAAATAAATATATTTTGTCAGAAAATTAGCATTGCTATTCAACGAGACAATGTCGGCAGCCTCTTCGGTACCTTACCTGCGGTCGTTGACTTAAACTCGGTTTTCTACCTGTAGTCCTATCACTACAGGTAGAGAACAGTCTTCTTTTACTTTTTTAACATTATGTAGATAGTTTATTATTATTTTTTATATTTTAGTATTTTGGTGTATGAATATAACTTCCTTATGTTTCGGCCACTGTTTCGGGTTCGGTCAGAAATCAGCCTCAGTGATTCATTCACACATTACTTACATTACTTTATTTTTATTATTTTGTTTCCATTTGTATGGAGTGATAGATCTGTCATTTATGAACTAGGTTTCGGCATAAAATAAATGTTGTACGACGTTGCCGGTGCTGTAGTATTAGTGTCCTACAACATGATACATTTCCTGTAGTTTGTTTTTCTTTTATTATTTTTATCTGCTGATAGGTAGACATATAGATATGACATTACTTAAAAGGTATCTAGTTCGCACATATTGCCGTGGGTACATAGTGTCCAGTTTTCGACGTAGTAGAATGGAGTTGGAGATATTGTTTTATTTTTCTTTTAAAAATGTAGTTGTTTCAGACAGACAGACGAACACGCGGTACAGTAAACGGGATAAAAACCAATGTCACTAAAGTGGATATAATAAAGTAACAGCTATAAATAAAATAACCTCCATCTAGGACAAAAACAAGCAAACAGAATTGCTCCTATTTAAATGCTAAAAGTGAATAAAAACATGTAAAAAGTAACCTATTTACATACCATACAACATAAAAAGCACAACATGTTCACAGTAGACTCGGAGCTCTTGTTTGACAAAAAAAGGTAAACGTCGCGCGTCAGTCAATCATGGACGTAAAGTGACGCGGCGTAAATCCGAGCGGGCAATAATTGGCGTCCAGCGTCCACGGTCAATTGTAGTGCCTATATTGTATACCTTGTTTATTAGTTCGATATTTGAGATATGGAAGCTGACGAAGAAAGGTTCTTGAATGGCGAGTGAATTTGAACGTGCTATATAATGCACCGATGACATCTTAAAGGTAAAATGTAAAAAAATTGTTAACTTAGTAAATTGAACAGGGACCTATTTGACCCCACACAACACAAAATTAGGTATCTAGTTTGTCTGTTTTTTGTTTCGTTTTGTGTATGATATCTGATTTGTGTGTCTAATATTGTTTACGACTTTTGTGTATGGACAAAAAATAAAACAATTTTCTTTCTTTCTCACTTTGTATGTCAGTTAAACAAAGAAATATGGTCGATCTAAATGAGATAGTCTGTCAAACAAATAGTGTTTGTTTTGATTGTATTGTATTGTATATAAGGTTGCGGGAGTTAATGGAGATGGGTCAAGATCGTAATGAAACTATAGGGAAGACCTATGTTCAACTGACTTCTTGAGGATGTTGATGATGATGATGGTTTGAGATAGATAAATAGATAATAGAATAAAAGCTCGGTTTAAGCGATTAACGGTATTGCTAAATATTAAAGATTCTATTACCAATGGTACCTACAATTATACTTAAAACAGTGGACTTCTACAGGCTGATGATGACGTCACTATCGTTTAAACTATACTTGGCTAGTCATTCAATTAACAGCCAATTAGTCAGTTTAATTAAAATAACAGACCTTTTATGGCTGTGGATTCAACGGCACTCAACAAATTACAACTTTTTTTTTAAATCTCTCATTTTTTACTGTGGAACGACAAACAACATTTTTCTCTTTATTTTTATTGTGAATTTATCTATTTAGTTTTCAATCAGCATTCTAGTCTCGCTACGATATATTCGCGCTTGTCAATAAATAATCAGAATGTTTCTCCCAAATCAATTGTATCAGCTTACCAATGAAGAGTCTTAAATAACTTGCACCACACTACACACATTCGACATCTCAACTCAATCCTCCTTTCGATCTGTGCGGAAATGATTCACGTCGATAACTCCCCTTTGGGACATTGGCCACAGCTGCAGAAATACAGTTGGTTTACTTCATACTTTAACTGTAATAGATATATAGAACATTCTTTATTGTACATAACAGTAGACGAACCTAATGCTAAAGCTATAAATATAAATAATGCTGGACATTTTTCACAAAGCATCATCTAGCTAAACGGTTTACTTCATACCCTAATTGTTCTAGATAGATGTAATTGTTGTTTAATAACATAACAATAGAACATGGCGAATTTAATGATAAAAACTATTATTTTCTAAATAATTATTGTGGTTATTAATTAAGAATTTGTGTTCGTAATGTAACAGATAAATTAAAGATTAAAAGTTAGGTTCGCTCTGGTGTGTTTCGTATCAAGACTTAATTTACTAAATTAATACCTACAGTAGTGAATGTTTTAAATGACTGCCCTACGAAATCTTAGTAGGTAAAGTCCAATGCGCCCAGATCCGTGTCGTATTAATTACATTTCACATCTTTATTACATAAACCAGCTGTTTCTCACATATTACTTTACGACTTACAGGGTGATTTAATAAGGAAGGGTCTTCAAGGTCTGCAAATATTGATCCCTTAATGTAAATATTAGTATTTGTTATAGTGTTTTTATGACGGTACCTACCTCCCTACTTACCTACTCCTATCTCAACGAGTGATTTGTAGTGAACGATACGTTTTTTTTTATGGAAACTGTTTTCTGTTTTCACAGTAATACTTGCTTGTATATTTATTGTTTCCACTATTAACAAAACCATAGTTCCTAGTTATTCTCTATACATTCCATTAATAAAAATTAGTTAGCCTTTTCTGAAATAAAAATAAAAACCTCTATATAGAAGGTATTTTAGTTTTCCAGCTTTTTATACTTAACCTGTGAATTAGTACAGACAACGTTTTATAATAGAAAATGGCAATGGAAATCAAGAATTTGTGTCATACAATACCTTATCCTTAATATCGTGGGATATTCCATTAAAATAAATTGGTACTTCCGGCGTCTGGATACTGTCTTTAATTAGCATAAAGTTACTTGCTGTTGGTATGATCGATGGGAAACGAGCAAGTATTTCCGGTCAAATACACTGATACAATATCCTAACTATTTTGGATTTAGACAAGTCACGACAGGGTGAGTGGCTACAAAATATGATCTTATGAATTTTCTTACGTCGATAATATTGAACAATGTGGTGTTTTCTATATATAATATGTAAGTATTTACAAAAAATATATATGAAAGTAGTAAATCAGTCATGTAGTTTCCATAACACAAGGTCTGCTTACTTTGGGGCTAGATCATGCTGTGTGAAAATGTCCATCATTATTTTTTTAATGAACCACACTTCTACCGACTTCTACTTACAATCGGTCTTGTTACTAAAATCGTTAAGTTACTTCTGAAAGAAATCTCTTTCAACCTTTGGATGGTTGAAGTCGGCTTATGATTTATGGTACACCAACATACCCAAAAATTATTAAACTACTAATATATTATTGCTGGTACCTGCATTCAAATAATAATAAATAATCGATTATTGTTCCAGCAAAAGTGATACATGAAAGTACAATATGGTTGTTTTACATATTCAGCTTTGAACATTGGCCCTAGGATTCTCGTGTTGTAGGTAGCTAGGCTTTTCCAACTATAATAGATAGGTACAAGGGTAAACATTATATCGACGGAGCAAATGTCTATTAAGTATCACAAAACATAGAAAAATAAATCGTTTAACCAATTTGTAAACAAACTCAACAAATTGGTTAAACGGTTTGTTTTTTCTGTGAATGAAAAAAGGCAGTACTTGGCATTCGATATATCTAAAAAAAATAACCCATTTCGAACGAAATCTGACTTTAAGGTCAAAACAGAATCTTAGCAGACTGCACACATTCTAGTGATCATCTTAGATCACATAAGATTGATGGTTTACAGCTGGTGCAGTGACGTCACTGCAGGAATCGATGTAGTAACTGCTGTGCTGTCTGTGGCACTGCGCTTACAAGCCCGTCTCGAGATCCTACTAAACTAGATTGGTTAGGGCTGTCACACAGCCTGCGTTTTGGTCATTATCATTTACCCTTGGTATGCTCAAGAACAAATCTAGTCGAGACCAGAATCCCAGGTTTAACGTGTAAGGGAATTGGAAAAACTCGCCTATCATTTGTCGTTTATTTACCATAACGTAAAATGTTGATTTGCCTGTTACGATGTAACGTAACAGGCAAGTCAACATTTTACACATAGAAGCAAATAAACATAAAATTAAATCATACTCCAATAAAACTACATTTAATGTGGCGAATCATCGCACCCTACAAATCAGCAAATGAACAGGTAAATAGGTAGACATAGGTATTGTTTTGAGTCGAACCATAGTCAAACCTTCAACCTTCTTAATAGGCAATAACAATCCAGACCACGCAGGCTGCGGGAAGTCAGTGAATCTGGTCTTAAAAGCGTTTGTCATGGCTCTTTTGGGGAGGCCTGTCCAACAGTGAACTAGAGTCTCACACCTCTCGTTTTTTTATCTTGTCGTTTGTTAGAGGGTCGGCAACTTAACAATAACAACTTTAGTTTAAAAAAATATATGTTGTTTCTTCGCCACCCAGCTTTGGTCAGACTAAAGTTGATGTGAAAGAACTATAGCAGGGAAAGGTCAATTGTGAAATTCAAAGCCTGACACAAATTTCTAAATGAACGGCTTTCTATATAATTCGATGTCCACATGCCCATGTATCATTATCATACCTCTCTCGGGTATAAAACTGTGTCATGATGACAAATGGTCCTAAAAATACAAACAAATCGTTCGAGTACGTGTTAAAATAGCAACATAATTGGAGCAGTTACATTTCGTGTCAGAATTCAGTGAATGCTAACGTCATGTTGCGACATTGCAACAAATTAATGGTATGGTAATGAGTTCGATTGGATGAGTCATGGTGACAGCACGTCAAAGACATTTAGCGTTTTCACGAAACCTGAAGTTTCTTTCATACATTTCTCAGCTTGAGACTGTTGCACCAAACAGCGGCTTTATTATTGGCTACATTGCCATGGTGTGACAGCTGTCATCGTCTCCAAAACTATGACACTTGACAGTGGTGAAGAACCTTCGATATAACACCATCATTATTTTTCATAATTTTCTCTGGAAAAAGTTGCGTTCATAAGTTCGTCCATTATACATTTAATTTTTTGCTGTTTTATCATGTTGTACTGTAAGATGGTACACAGTAAATAGTTTTATCTATCTTTGAATTCCTACTGAAAAAAAAACTGAAGGCGATGGTAGTCAATAATTCACCATTATTTTAAGTTTGACACATTTGACAGCCCTGTCAAATTCTTATCTCGGCTCAAATCAAGCTCTTGGTACGCTAACATAGCTTTGTCAATAACGTGTATATTGCCAGCATCTATTACAAGTACGTTGGATAAATGTGTGATCTGTGTATTTGCAATGCTTTAGATTATAATTTTGATATCACGACACCTCTACATGAGGATTCCCAAAGTTAGGGAATTAAATAGGTGTTCATTTATTGAAATCACAAGGATCATTTAGAATCGTTGAAGTATAAGTAAATTTTGGATATTATCATGGAGCCTTTTTAAGCGTTAAGGTCTATACAGACTTCGTTTTGCCGCTGCACCGTGAATTGGTGCAAATTTATAAATCATAAATATTTATTTTAACAGAAAATTTAACAAGTAGGTACTTAAGTTAGGTAATAAGTGAAAACTAAGTAGGCAATAGTAGATACAGATAAGTTACACACATTTTGGAAGCAACACGATCAAGCTGAGGACAGGGAAGCACAGGGAATCATAGTGTGAGGACTATGATTCCCTGTGTTGTGAGAAGCTGGTTGTCACCTCCAATCCGTATGAATGGTGGCGGGTATCTCATATAATAAGCACATCCGAGAAAAGTAACAGAAGAATGTAGACAAGGAAAATCCTTTCATACTGCACCCCTACACATCAAAAAGAATATACCTCGTGAAGTTTCAGCTATTTAAAGGTTACGGATGTACATTTATTTAAAGTTAGTGAGATATGCAATTATTTTATGTAGGTATTATATTTTATAATATTTATATATCGCAAGCCGGGAGCAGAAGCTAGTATATCACCCTTCAGGTGATTAAGTACTCGTTTTCTTGATAACTGAGATAAATGGTGGGCATTAATGCCCTTATCTTTGGGTTCACTGACTATCGGTATGTGCGCTGATATGACAGGTGACAGACAGGAAGCTAATGTCACTGTCAAAATGACGCCAGGCAACCCGCAATGGAGTTTAAAATCAATGCAAACGATCTTGGAACCCTAGTGGGAGTTTTTAGACAGTCCGAAGACGTCAAAATAGCTATGAAACTTAGGTGTATTTTACTTTTTTTTTTCATAGAAATCTGTCAGTCAAACATGTTTTGAGTCTTTGCCTCATAAGCTGTTCTTTCTATCTAAGTAGGTCAATACTCGATAGAAGTAGGAATTCCACAAAATTTTACGGCATATCTATCTGAAGCACTAACGCTT
The DNA here is from genome assembly GCA_961405105.1 of Perizoma affinitatum. NCBI lineage: Eukaryota > Metazoa > Arthropoda > Insecta > Lepidoptera > Geometridae > Perizoma > Perizoma affinitatum. The sequence continues at coordinate 4,244,995 of OY560184.1, forward strand.
TTCCACGATTGACACCAATATTTTGGTTAATCAATGTTTTGCCATTAGTTATTCATTATTATTGACTATTTTTTAAGACAATAGGTATATAAATCACATAGGTACAAAAATTACACAAAGGTAACAAAGAAAAAATATAAAATAAACACACAAACAATCAAATCTCTTAGTAGGTAAGTACTATCCATGAAATAAAAAGTAATAGTGCACTTTTATGATATAATCTGCTCTATAGCTGCTAGTAACAAGAATGATAATAATATAAAACCCTCCTTATGGAAAAAAATAGATAAGATGACAAAGAAATGTAATCAAAAATGGCTATTGCACACAGAATTTCCATCCCTCGTCAAATCCCAAAACCAAGCGTCCATCCAATCAAAAACTACGAGACGTTCATAAAAACAGATTTTTAAGCAACTTCGACGGATAGAACTCTGCGTGTTAAAACTGGGAATATTAATATTTGAATGAAACGGGCGTATTTCGAGAGCACACGGAAAGAAATCGTGTACGATAAGTTATCGCATGCGATATTTCTTGAGCACTTTGAGAGGTACATGTTGTTTATTTAGGATACTCCGACTACCATTCTAGAGAGTCAAAGAGGCTGTTCAAATAAGGTTTATCTTTGCCATTTTGACTGGAACAAATCCCGAAGTTCTCTGACCCTTCCCGTGGTTCATTTTAGGCATTATTCATGAGACTTTGAGCTTGTAAGTAAAAAAAAATGCCTTTAACCTCCTATTTTATTATTTATTGGTAATTTTGTAGTTTACAATATCGATTCTACAAAACCTCGAAAGTTAATCGTTGAGTTAGTGAATTGTTACTCAACGTTTAATCACGACTTAAGGATGATTAATCTTTTTTTTTTAATGTAAATTGAATGATAGATTTAGTTATTCACTGTGTTTTTAAATTTATCGTTTTGTTTGTGTGTGCAGGTACCTACCTACTTACCTATAGTAAAAGAATAAAGAGATTTTTATTGTAAGTCTTATAAGAAAAAAATATTAACTTTCCAACTCTACTTAAATATTAAGTAGCATGAAAAAATGTACGTAATCTTATAGTTGCATGATTTTTTTATAATATTACTTTTCCAACAGAATGAACACGTCATTTAACAAAGTATGCTTTATTACGGCTTAATATATCTAATGGTGTAATCATGAGATCTAATTTCGTTTCTTTTCAGCGAGAGTTTCAGTAATCGACCCTGCCTACCCCCACTTGTTGGGGATTAAGGTATCCTTTTGTGAGAAATATTGCAGAGTGCGTTTAATCTGAGGGGCGCTACGGTTCGGTTGTTATTTTGTAAAGCATTCATATTTCTATAATAAAAAAAGCTGAGAAAAAGGAAATTGGAGGCCTTCCATTTTAGTTATATACGAGTAGTATATATATAGTGCCTTTATCCAGAAGAAAAACTGCAGTAAAACTTTTAGAAAGCAGTTAGAAAATATCATTTGAAAAATTACGTACTCACTCTTCAGTCAATGACTGTGATTTTCTGTTTTCGTCTTTATATCAACCCCTTTAATTAGAGCTCCTTGTGAACGATCTCGTCCGGAGGAGTACTACCACAATACCTATTTCTGCCCCCAAGTAGTACCTTATGCTCGCATTGCTGTTTTCCGGTTTTAAGGGTATGGTGTAAATAACAGACACATGACACTTTTCACACGTTATATCTTAGGGTCGGCAACGCGCGAGATACCTCTGGCGTTGTAAGCGTCTATAGGTTGCGGTGACCTCTTACCAACAGGTGGACCATATGCTTGTTTGTTATCCTACTACTATTATAAACTCGAAAGTTTGTGAGGATGGATGTTTGTTACTCTTTCACGCAAAAACTACAGAACGTATTTTGATGAAACTTTACAGTGATATAAGCTATATCACTGTAAAGTTTCATCAAAATACATCAGAAAAACACTTAACACCCGGGCGGAGCCGGGGGCAGAAGCTAGTATATATATAATGTATATATATTATATATAGAAGATGATGATCATATTTCATCAGCAGAATAGTATTCCAATCAAGCAATCATCTAAAATCCTGTTGATGGAACTATTTATAAAGCAGAATACAGAAATATACAAGATCACAGACAAAGCGGCAGATTAAGTATTACTAACCACAGTCTATTCTAGTCAATAGAAGCCAGAATTGGAGTAACTGAATTGGATTGATTCTTATCATAATAAAGAAACAGTCCTTAAGACTGTTTCTTTATTATGATAAGAATCAATGATTAAAAGTAATTTTATCGTCGCCGTCGCCATCAACAGGGGGTCCACTGCTGGACATATAGGCCTCCTATAAAGAGTGTCATGACGAACGCTCTTCCATCCAACTCGGTCCATAATTTGATGTAGTAATAAACGACGTTAAATCAATATTTTTCTGAAACACGTCCAAACATGTCTGAATTTGAATTAGCTACATGTTCAAACATCCCCAGAATTACGATCATGTACCTAAGGAACTCGTTGGTATAGCCCCCGCGTACCAAGCGGAATGTCGCGTGTTCGAGTCCCAACGAGGTTTAATTTTTGGCATATTATAAATTATTTTGAATGAGTACCTACTCTTTATATAGGCCATTTTCATGCACAAGAAAGCAATAAAGCGTATATGTTTCAAGAAAAACTACCTTAACAATATAATTCGCCTTTTAAGTTACGCTAAACACCATAATTTATGAAAAATGGAAAGATTCCCTGAAAAAATTAGGGACAAAAAGCTTTACATAATAAAACAATGGTGCCAGCACCCAGCCTCTCCGGCCACGTTCATATAGTGATGTCAAGTGATAACACAAAATTTATATATGGTTTGAAAACACGAGGCCGTGTATAAATAACGGTATAGCAATATACTGTATTTATTTCAAATGAACGAAACTTTTCGTCTAAATAATAAGAAGCCTATTTGTAATTTTAGGTCACGAACGAACTATACCTGTTAAAAAGTCAACCAGATCAAACTATGACATTTACAATATCAGTAGGATTTGAAGATTGTAAATTTCTAACGACTTTATGTAACAAATTATAAAGAACAGCACTTCGTTTTAGCCGCATAAACGAAACTATAAAGTCGGTCTTGAAAACCCTTCATACAATATATTATTTGACGTGAATTATTCCCGTTAAAGCGACGCCGACCACGAAATTTTAATAATAAATTAAAACGTGCTTTCAAAATGTAAATTTTTAATTAGTATTGCGTTGCTTCCCTTCGCTGGTGAGCTATTTGCTCGGATATTGTTGAGTGTTTTATTTTAGTACGGCTTTTCGAAAAGCCTAAACTTACGAGATTTTCTATTTTTAAGTCGTGTCTTGTTATCTTGACGGATTTACCTACTGAATATAAGATCTCATTTGAGCATATCCAACATGGGTAAAACAGTCGTGTGGGTATTTATTTTGTTCGAAAATAATTTATTTGAAAATATTCCAAACAAAAGCTATTTTCTAAGGTTTTAAACCATAATATGTCTGAAGAAAATAATTATTGCATCATAAAACTGTTTGCCATTTCACTGTTACAACTTTATAACGATAATTAAACCCATTTTAAATTAAAACCGTGTCATTATTAACATCACCTTGTTGACAAGGACAATTTATTAAATTTATAAATTTTAATTAATGCTCATTTAATGACGACAAAACTCGACAAACAAAGGATCAAACAAACTTAAAAGCGAATTGAAAACGTCTTTGTCTCTGCGAAATCGATTTCGAACATAATATTTCCATAAGAAAATCCTTCCCCCTCGATCACAGTGTACAAAAGAGCAGATAGGTCACCTCACACAATAGCACGGATAGACTTCAACAAAGTTGGGCGGTGGCAGTTCAACTAACGGGCAAAAGGTTGTCAAAGTTCGCCATCGCCACCGCCACCTCGCCAATTTGCGCGGGCCTCCATCAAAGTAAATACGTCTGTGAGTTAGTAACTCTTTATTGTACACCAAAGAATATTACCTACAAAACACATGAGTAAATAATGTTACAGAGCGCGGTCGTATCGCTAAAAATCTGATAATATTGAGCGTATTAACACTAAACTTGTTTTGACTAATATTCTTCTTTAAGAGTTCTTTAATATTGCCAGTTTTGTAGTGAAAACTTCCCAAAAATACCTCTTACTTGTAGTCTTGCAACATGCAGGAAGTACACTAAAATGGAGTGAGCTAGCTTTTCATGCTCAGCTGTTTTTCAACAAAAGAGCCGTTTTAAGCCCTTTTGTCCTTTACAGTCTCAAAAACTTTTGATAATTATTTTTTCATAGCCTTTCTAAGCCGAACTCTTATAAATGAGTGTTTAGGTTATCGGAAAAAAAATTGAGCAAAAAGTTTGTTTTATTTAAACGTTGTATATAACAAGTACTTGCATCTTTGCGTTTATTTGCGAATATACAATATGATGTTACATTAAATATTAGAATTTATGAGTGTTTATTAAGTTAATCAAATTTAATTGTTTTTGCTATTCATGTAATATCAGTTTTATTTTGTTACATTTTCCTGAGTATGTTTTAATAAAATTACATTAATAATATATATTTTTTAAATATAACAGATTAACCCTTACTTTTGATATATTAAAAAACCCAAACTATTCAGTAAATTAGGTACCTAAACTAAAAAGATCTAGCATAGAACTTATAATTAATATTGGACGACCTACCGACAGCCAACTAAAAATACCAGGCCAGCAGTTATTTGCATTTATTAATAAAATATAAGAGAAGTAAAACTAAAAGACCCTGTAGGAAAATAACCGTTAATTGACATTAGCGAATAGTTATCCCCTTGATGATCATTACAAAGCTCTATCAGAATTATTACGCTTTTAAAACTAGTTTACAAGCAGTCAGATTTTTATCAGAGCTGAATTCAATATCCAATGTATTTTTATGATCACAAAGACAAAATAGCATTTACGAAAACGTGTTTATGCAAGTTTTGTTTAATACATAAGGAATAAACTACTTATCTGATTCAGATAATATTTTCATGAGACATTGCTGTGCAATTCAAAATTTCCACAGCAATGTCAAAGAATCTCGGAGTAAATCTTAATTGAGAACCTCTTTTTTTTGTCGCGTACATAGCAAAAATCTTACCTAAGTGCCTTTAGCTAATAGCGCGTCGCGCATGTCAGCATTTTGACTCCTATAAATAAGAAACAATTCGTGAGCTAGCAATATTTCACGGGTGCTAAGTACTCGTATGGCGCGGGGATTGTGTTGTGTTTTTAGTTTCACTTCTCTTCGTAATTCATGTATGGTACGCGTCTTCCGGTAAATATATATCCTAAGCCTAAATGTAAAAAATTGATAAAAGGTTCTATTATATTATTTAAAAAGTTGTTCATGTTACGCACAACCTGTAAATTAATGTGGATCACAAACTTCACGATGTGGGGGGGTATTTAAACAACACATTTTATAGTGGGGATCCTGGTTTAGAAACCGCGATCAAAATTATGACTCTAATAACGAAACAAGTTTGTAACTTTACGGGAGATAAGGGGTCCCGTACATAAATATATTATTCGAGTAGCTGTCCCCCCAGTGGGAAACTTCTTAAATATTGCAGATTTATGCTAAACGTTACTGGTCTCTGGCTTTATATTGGTCATAAAAACTTAATTCAAATTAACTCCCGGTTTGAGTTGAATTTCACCCTTCTAAGGTGATTGTTCTTATACACCGTTTTTTTTTGCCTTTTCATGGGAAACGAAGCCTAATTGCGAAAAAGGTACCGTATTTATGTCATGTTTGTCCATCTGTCAGTGTCACACGGTCACACCCCGATTTTTTCTTCTGTTTTAAGTGTATCTAGATTAATTTGAGCGTACAGACGATTTAACCCTTTGCGGTTTCTTTAACCGTTTTTGACTTTGAGCCCCCAAAATGGAAAAATAGGGCTCCATTTGTTTCTAATAATAACTTTAGGTATGGTACTTGCCACTTTATAAAACAAAGCGGGTTTCCACGCGTCTTACGCAGTATATTTTACTGTCAAGCTTGTTAAATACTCATTTCGCATATGTGTTTTTTTTGTTGAGTCAAACAGATACATATTTTACCACTTGAAATATACCTACTTGGTACTTACTGGAAAAGTCAACTTATATCATAATATTAGGTATATAAGGTTTTCACCCACAACAAGACGGTAGCGATGAAAAAAACTGTAATAAAGATGTCATTATTTTATTGTTTGTGTTTGTCTGTTACTATTTGTTGAACTGATATATTTGTTTCTCCATATATTGTTCCAATTTCAAATGATCGTAGAACCATTCATCAAACTGAACCTAAATGTTAATCAAAGTCTTAACCTGTCACAGCCATCTCATTAAAATCAATACAAACGAACGAGACAGACGCACCCCATCGAACTATCTTAGTTATTAAACGACTCTTGAATTATTCATAGCGAAGGGGATGCCAAATGACTTTTGACTTTATGACCCGCAGAAATAAACTCAATTTGGAGAGAACAAGTATTTAGTATTTGTTAAGACTCGATAAGTCTATCTACTGAATTTTCGCGAGCTTGATATCTGTCAGAAGCCTATTAGTACTTCCTTTTTGTTTATTTCAGAAATGCGCTTTTTTTCCCTTTCGTGTCCGACCGTTAGTTTCCCTTAATCGGACATAAGAAGCTAAATAGTCACTTTGGTAGGAGCAGATTTGATTCGAAGCTTTTCTCTAGAATGGCAAATACGTCGAAGATTCCCTCACTAGGCTGTCTCTATACAATTGCTTAATGGTAAAAGATCCTTTGATGCGCGCTGTCCGGCCGTTCTTTTCCCTTGAATGGACAACTGATATAACAAATGTGATTTTTTAACCACTATTGCTTCTATTGCAGACTATTGCAGACTCCTCAGTCTGTTATTCGAGCAACAGATTCATCGGACCCTTCATTAGGACACCATAGATTGACAATTCTATGTTGTTCGATTCCCGCCGCGAGATAAATTGTTTGTATCATCTGCAAGTATTTGTCTCGGGTCTGGGTGTTCTATGTATAATATGTATGTATTTACAAAAAAAATGTATGTAAGTAGTATATCAGTCATGTAGTTCCCATAATACAAGCTCTGCTTTGTTTGGGGCTAGATGACGCTGTTTGAAAAATGTCCAGCATTATTTATTTATTTATATGGCCGCAGCAGGTTTTCTTAAAAAAACACTCTCACGACTGTCTTCATGATGGACATCCTCAGATATATACTCAGTGAGTAGATCTTTGAGGATACCAAGTAGGGGGTAGTCAGAGGCACCTCCAAACATTTATACATGCCCGCGTTTTGCAAGTTAGCATTCCACGTAACAGATTGCCCATCGTCGCTTATTGGATCACTAACTGTTGGCACATGCCTTCGAAAAGACCGTCATACTGTGAGACTTCCTTCATTTAACTTGTACCTTACGCGTGGAAAATTTTAACCGTGTCTCTTACATAACTATCTTTGCCTTTGATTCTAAGAACGTATAAATAACTTCGACAGTACCTTTGTTATGTTAAACGAATATTTCTAATTGTTCATGATAATTTCAGAAATCGATAGGCTTTGACGTTTGACAGCCAACGCTGATATAACTATTGTCTAGGTCTTTGGTCATCGGAAAGGTTCATTTATGTAATAATATGTTTTTTTACTTGGAAAATTGAGGTTCCTTTTTTTTTTATAATGAAAATTACTCATCACATGCATTATTTAACATTAAAATTAAATAATGCATTTTCATGATACAAAAGCAAAACAAAAAAATTAATTGGTGTATTTTTGTCTTTTGTATCATGCATTTCTGTAATATTCCATCTTCTGCATAATCCCCAACAAAAACCTACCACGTTGGAGTCTGCAAAAAACTTCTATAAGAAACGGTAACTTACAAAGACTTGTCTTTTTCAGGTACGGAACCATCATATTTCACCATCATGGATGTACCCAGGGTCGGGCGCTTGAGGGGGAATTTGCCCACCCCCGCCTCACCAAAACGGTCACAGGTAGGAATCATCTCGAAATATCAAAATAATCTTGAGTGTCTTTGATTTACAAAACAGGTTACTACTAAAAACCAAAATTCTGCTGAGCTTTCCACAGAGAGCCTTTTACAGAAATATAACTTGCGATAAAGTCGTTTTGCGGGGTATCAATGTCCATTTTATTTTAAAACTGACTTCGATTTATTGTAAGATAGCAAAAGCGGCGAATTATCTGTTTCCTTTTCTTAAAGGCTCGTATCAATATGCCGTATCACGCGCTTAGACAAAGACAGAGATGGGTCAACAAATTCAAGGTTCGTTGTAATTTTATTATTTATTTAATAAAAAAGTTACAAACAAAAACACTGTTGAGATACTCCCAAGCTAAGCGAGTAAGCTGTAGCGGCTGCTCAAATTCTGTTTTATACGGCTCACTACGCTCGTTACTTTTTCTCTTGCTCGCCCCGGTACCAGCACTGGCTACAGCCATGTCCACCATCCAAGATATTTCACCAGCCAAGTAATCAACACGTCTTGAAAAGTTTTAGCTACCACTTGCGCAGTAAATTTCACAATTGCAAGTAACTAGGGTTGGACACAAGAAAATAAATAAAGTTGTGAGTTTATTTCTCGTTCGACTGCGAGGTTGGCAGACGACGTCAATGTCACGGGCCGTGGATGTTTCAGATTAGCTCAGGGTTGTGATGGATGACATAAAATGAGGCCACTTCCACAGATGATAATGATAATGATCATCATTATCATTATCATCTGAAACAAATGAAAACTATCGCAGAATTAGATGTAAGCCGAAAATATAAGCTGTTTACTAATTTAATATTCGTGTGAGACAGTATCAACGTATTAGCATTTCTAGACCCTTTTTTTATGAACAAAAATTTACCTATAACTTGTACTACATCAATATTTTAATGGACAGAACCATGTTTATTTGATTACTGCAAATAAAAATTGTTCTGCTTTTTTTTTTGACCACTTTTCTAAATTCCCTGGCAACCCTAATCGTAACAAAGAAAGTTCGCGACAGGACGCCATCTAGCGGCTAGGAAGTTGAACCTTTCTTTGTTAGGCTCTGTGGTTTGGTTTCTTGATTGTGTGAAAGTTTTAGTTAACTGCCTTAACTAGCAGATCTTTTGGATCGCGGGATGGTAAAATTAGTATTGGTTTTTGTGTGACCGACCAAGATCGTTCGTCAGGGCACTCTTTGAAGGCCTATGTGGACTTCTACAAGCTATTGATTATTATTCACCTTTGAGGACCCCTGTGGCGCAGTATGCGAATGCCCGCCTGAGACGCAGAAGGTTGCGGGTTCGATTCCCGCCGCGAGACAAAATGTTAATATATAAGTAGTATCAGCCATGTAATTGCCATAACATAAGCTTTGCTTACTTTTGGGCAAGATGCTGTGTGAAAATGTCCAACAATATACACAGATGTGTAAGACTGGCCATGGAAAATAACTATGATAGGTATCTATCAGTAATTAAAATTAAGCTGCAGAAAAAAAATATTTGACTTTTCTTAAAACAAATACATTAACTCAACAGAAACAAGTTCAAACATTACGAAATCATACACAAACAGTAAAACCAGTAGTTATAAACATTTTTCCATAACGGTACTGTTGGTACAATTTAATCTGTGGTACTATGAGTAAGCCAGACTAACTTTGTCATAATACCGTATTGACGAAAGACAATTTAAATGATGGAATGCAATAATGAGACAGTATTTTAATATAATAAGTCACGCGAGTAGAATACCAGATCTTTTTATTGGATGGAGTAGCAGTGACATTAGAATCTGAGCGCTTCCGTGCTCTAGAGGATACGTTAACGTGTCGGTATCGTCTAAGAATAGTCAAGCCATGTCAAAGATTTTCCGCCGGCTTAAAACACCAGAATTGAGCACTAGCTCATACAAACGTACTTTTAGGTGCTCTTTCTAAAATTAAGATTTTGTTTTTTATGTTATTAGTTTAAGGTGTAGGTACAATAAAGTATTTTCATTAATTCATTTAAATTGCGTAACTTTCAACTCCTCATTGCAAACATACGGAACACCTACCGAATTTGCCGCGCAAATAGAGTTTCGTAATAAAGACAAACCGCCACAGTTAATAGGATTGTATTGTTTGGTTCACTCTCGCATGACCGTTGCCGATGTGGGTCAGATGTGGTGCATAGTGCATACGGCATATGGACAGAGTTGGGGGAGAAACAGCTAGGTCACTCTTCAAGCTGAATTAGGACAAAATAATTGATGGGCCGGGCGCAAAAATAAAACCGGTCGGTAAAATTTGCGACGTAAGGAAAAATATGATTAATTACAATACTCACACAAATTATATAATTGAGCCGTATTGTGTTTTGACTTAAAGACAATTTATAGTACTATCCTATCCTACTAATCATTTTTATACAAAAGATTGGGTATTTATATCCTCGGCACTAATGTTCTGTGTAACAGATGAACCGATACAAAGGATATTTAGAAAAATAGTTCGAACACAGCTTACTGATTATATGAGGTTGTCCATCTAAGGGTACTACAGTCTTGAGCATTTTTGTTATAAATAATGGGAATGAGAGAACTGTTTTTTCTACACTGTATCATGAAAGTTAGGAAAACCCCGTTTTGTTCGCCAAATTAATGTATGTAATTGACTTTAGTTAGATATATTACAGTGTAATGCGATGCAGTTAGATTTAACCTGTTTTGGAGTTGCGTTGTAATTTCGACTTTATGTAAATTAGCTAGTTTCGAGGGTCTAGTTATTTTATTGCAGAATTTACGATGCGGTTTCTTTATTTACAGACTGAATAATACAACTACTTTTTAAAACAGTACAAAATCAATTAAATATTTTTTTTTAATATAAGGGAAAGTAAGTCAGTAACAGTAGCTCTACAGGAGTTTAGGTGGAAAACAGAGTTCAAGTCACCGACCTCAGACAAGTATTCAAAAGACTGGCGACATTATCTCATTGAATAGCAATTCTAAGTTTCTTATCTATTTTAAAACCAGTTGCGGTTGTAACTTTGCATTATTTTGTACTATAAAGATAACAACTGTTTTATTCCGACCTTTCATTGCGAGCGGAGCGGGCTCCGTACGCACTATGTTTGTCTCGGAGTAAATTTAATAAAAAATCTTCCAGTTATCGAGTGAGCGAAGCGGACTAAACGAATACGAAGAACCACAATATTACCACGTTTCTATTAAACTCTTTATTGTAATTCCTCTTGCTTTGTTATTTCCTGCTACCCTTTCGAAGTGGAAGGCCGACATTAAAGTACATGTAATATGGAATTAAGGATCGGAACACTCGGTGTCCATTTCCTTACTACAAAATTAGTCTCTAAAATATGTAAAAAATTAACTTATACATTTTTTTCCCCAATGTCTGGATAGTTAATAGCAAGGAAATATGACAGGTTAGGAGGTGAAAAATACTTAAACATTAGTTCTTTTTTAAAGAATATATTTTTATATTTATTTTTTAATTAATTAATTTCTGAGAATCATCATTGTTCAGTTGTTGCCCTTTTTAAAGTCGGTATGAATACTTAAAGTTTATACTTTAAGTATTCATACCAACCACTAGTTCATTTTATATATTTTTTAAGTTACAACCAAATCCAAGGGCTTGAAGTACGTTTGTATGAAAAAAGCGTCATGATGTGGCTTTAAATTTAGTTTAATTACACTGTATTTCTAACAAAACAGCTCTATTTACAAACAAAAGATTTCTATTTTAATTGCAATGTTCCCAATCTCACATTGCAGTCTTTGAGCATACCTGACCTACTTAGTGTAGTTCCCCTACTGTGGAAAAGTCATATTTTTAGTGTTGGTCGCGTACTGTCAGGATGAAAAATATATGGTTTTTATCAGAATTAACTAGGGAAATTATTGAAAGGAGTATTACCCAGTTTAAACTCGTCTTTCCGCCAAGCATAAAATTAATTCCGCAAAAAATCTACAAGAATACAAAGTAATAAAACTTTTAATAAGCATTCACTTGGAAACACTCTAAAAATCTCTAAGCGAGTACGCTTAAACACATTTGAGACTGAAAACACGTTTGAAGTTGCTCGAGTAAACACGTTTTAAGGTTTTTAATAAATAAAATTAACTCGTTCATCTAGAGGGTTCCTTGAAGTTAATTACAGAACGCAAGCAAGATGTGAAACGCGGAACTCTGCAATTCACCGTCTCTTTTAAAAGTGCTGAGGCAAATTTATTTGAACCAATGCAAAATTTTATTAAAAATGGTTGCGCCGGTACGAAGATCATTTACGTAGTCACCGAAAATACTGTATTGTACCAATATTACAAAACAAACAAAAAATAAAAGTAAAAAGTATGAACCCAGAATTCGAAGGCATGTGCCATCGGTTAGTGCTTCAATAAGCGGCGATGGGCTTTCAACATGTCACGTGAAAAACGCAGACATGTGCCATATTATATAATGTTAGGACGTGTCTACCCCCTGACTACAATTGGGTAAGGAAGATATGCAGGGACTTGGTATCTTCACTGATTTGCTTACAAGTATTAGTCCGAGGATCTCCATCATGGGAATCTATGAATAACGAAATAAAGATGTTCTAAAAAGTTAAGCCAAATAATTTACAAACTTTTTCTAAATGTTGACGATAATGATACGTTTTCTAATTGAAGTGAGAAATAATAGTTATCCATTTTTTCCCATGGTATTAAATCATTTACTAAACCAATCACGCGTAATGCCTTACCATTAATCCGATATCTTTATAATAGCACTCCTATTCAATACCATTCAACGGTGAATAGAATAGCCCGTAGTTATAACAATGCTCGTAATAAATCTTAGTAAAGACTTACTAGTATTTATTGAGTACATGGATCAAATGGATCAATGATACGAGAAATGTCTCGAACAATGCAAAAAGTATGTACCTAAACTATTATTTCTAAAAGAGAAATTTAATTAAAATATTAAACTGTATTATAGTTTTCCACACAGTCGCACAAATGACGCCGTCCCCCTAACTTTGATCTAGCTAGAATGACAAAACGGGATGACTCAATTAAAAATATCCAAATTTATTTTACACGGGAGGTAAACCGGAAAAAGTTTTTTCTACGTTTTTATTTCAAAGCTTTGCACGATCCACGCCTATGTTATTTTTTTTAATTTCAGCTTGACAGTACTAATAAACAGAAATAAATAAGGCCGGACACACGGATATAGAAAACCTAAAGCGTTCATATATGTCTAGACAAATATCTCACGCTCAGTTCTCCTTTCACGCTAACTCAAATTTGTTAAAACAAAACATGGCAGCAGTCACGTGACATCCCAAAAACTATTGTAATTTCCATACAATAACGTTAAATTCAACAGTCGTTAAAACCAACATAAAGTGGTTGTTTTCAAAGTGTCCACGTAATATTCGAAACAATAATGTGTCTTTATATTGTTGCCATCTAGTAAACTCCAAGAAACTAGCGTGACTTGCCACAGATAAAATAAAAATTTGTACTATCAAAGTTAGGAAGATATAAGTTCGGTAATTTAATTTGCGAGAATATTACTAAGCTTCTTGAAGAGGAATCTTTGAAATAAATTTATTTTATTCAGTTAAAAAACCTACCCTATAATATAATATTTCGTCATAGCAATAACAAGCCAAATCCTATGATCCTTATTATATGTTTTGTATGTCGTAACGCTTATCCCACCCCTATTACTATAAAAAAATATTTAATTACGAAAATGGGGATCAGCGCATGGACGCTATCTTTTGTGATTTTTTGCTTTGTATTGCGTCCGCCTACTTCGTTGTAAATAATGACTCCTTCACGACACTAGTTTAGTTTAACTGAGTCTAGCTGGCGCGAGTAATGCAAAGTTGCTATTTTTGCGTTCTGCTTATAATTTTGATATATAATAGCTACCTGGGAAATAAAGTACTTCCAACCGAAGAGATACCTCTGGTGTTAGTTACCAACAGGTGGGTACGCTAGTACGCCACTTTATTTATCTTATATAAATAAAAATCGATTGCCGCCTGAAAGATTATCACTTCAGAGCGGCTCGACCGCTGTTTTTTTACGTTCCAAAGTTTTAATAAAAAACATTTTTAATCACGAGAAATATATGTTTTTTTAAGTTATCGTATGGTGATCAACCGGTCAGATGACATGAAAAAAGTTGCGGGAAGTCGGTGGAGCCAAAGTTGATTGGTTATGACACTCGCGCTTTATAGCGCTCGTATACAGGCCAGTTTTGTGTAAACTTCATGCTGCGGTCTCACAAAAAAAAAACAAAAGCGTAAACATATACACTTATAAAATTGCCGCAAAACTAACATGTTCACGAACGCCTTTACAGGAAGCCTAAGTCCAGTAGTGGACGGTATAAGACGCTTAATTTATATGAAGGCCATCACTCATCAAGACTATCCTGAAATAAGAACAGATATTCGTCTTTTCCATGATTCACTACTCCAATCATGGACCAACGATCATTGCTTGTTTACGATTGCTTATGAAACAGATTAGAAACAATAACTCATGTATATGCTCACTCATATTAGATTTACGGCTAATTAACCCAATCGGCTGTCTAGGAATCACTCAGAAAACGCTCTGAAATCACTCAGAAATCATAAAATCCATAGTAATTGGGAACTAACGAGTCCTTTTGTGCTTCACTAAGCTCTAACTGGGTTTTACGACTGAGTCTATTGATTTATTGAGAACAAGTGGCATTCCTATTGGTTAAATATATTGTGAAGAGACAAGAATTCCAGAGTACAGAAATAGCTAATAAACTACTGTTTTACGTCGATTTGCTGAAGTTTCGAGAGTATTAAAGCAAAAGTTTATAGTTTACTTTTTTAACATTAAAAATTGTTCGGTAGAAATTATTGTCTTTGGAGCAGCGGCCGTCATATTATGACGGTCGTTATAATAACAACTGACGTCATCCCACCGCGTCCGCTAGTTCGGTACGTCTCGTTGGTATGCAACCTTATTGATGAACGTGTCTCTCTTTCTACGTTATCTCTCTTCCTCTTAATCAATGTAAAGGTCACCTAGAAGAGTTTGCTTGTTATTGAAAAGACCTGAAAGAGTGTTTTCATTAATTTTTAACCCTAATTATAAACAGAGTATTAAAAATGCAAAACCGAGGCATACTCACTGTTTTAAAAAAAAAGTGATAAATCAATAGTTTTACGCTATTCAAGCTGTTGTATACAGTTTTGTTTATATGCCAGCAGTTCAAGCGTAGCAAATCGCTCATTAAACCATAACTAAAGCTTATCGTGTAGGTGTATTACCGCAAACAATAAAGCTAAGAAAACAAATTGAATCATACAAAAAGTCATACACACCACACCGGCTATACCCGTTCAATAGGGTTACCATATAATCACTGCTTCGTTCGGACAAAGTACGCCTAACCTGGGGCAGGTTTGCAAGAAATAACTAAAAACAAAAATCCCAAAAGTGTAGACATATAGATGTTTATACAGAAAACACCGGGCATTTTCATTGTAGTCGCTAGTTATTGTTTTTCTTGTCACTCGTGCTTTCAGTCACTCTATCAGCTTAAAATTGATTGTGACCGTTGGTGAAATGCATTACGTTTGACAGTATGAAGATTTCAACGTGATTTTATAGCCAAAATAAGCATGAACTTCAGACAAGATGTTAAATCCTAATATATCCGGTCAAAGCCGAACGCATGGCGACTCTAAAACCAATTGAACCACAATGCAGATCATACACACTTGTAAGATTATGAAATCAATTATGGCATTGTAAAGTACCTCTGTTCAGAACATTGAGTGCTTATCGGCTCAGGACTGTTGCAAACGCAAGTGCAATACAATACTGGTAATATTATGAAGACCTATATGGCTAAATTCATAACATACTTGTGTATAACACAAGTATGACTTATTGTTTATCTTCGTTCAGGATGTTTAGGTTTGTGCTAATTTAAATTATATTTTCTGCTCGGAAATTGGGATTAAAAGTTTTAAATTGTCAACGTCGAACTGAACAACGCCAGTGCATGGCTCAAGGCTCTGATGAATCGTGAAATCTTAAATATTCTGTAAATTCGGTGAAAGTAGAAGACTCAGTATTGTTTCCACATGGCACACATTGGGGGAGGGATATGTCCACCAGCGGACTTGTACACGCTGTTAGTGATGATGGGAGTCCGTTCGAAGAATGTTTTTGGGGTCTTGATAAACTATAACTTTGACACCAGATGTAGCCACTAGGCCTATGAACCGACGTTTAAACTCATTATAGAGCGAATTTTTCGTAACTTCTTTAGTGAGGGACAGTACTTTATCGAAAAGGAGTTATCGATAAATCGTTTGTGTCGTAAAATCGGAATTGAATCGATTACCGTGATTAGTAATGCTATCTGTACCGAAACGATATTGCGGAAGCTGCCGACTTTGGTTATCCAATTAAATGGAAATTTCCTATCTTTGTTACTCAAAACATTATTATACCGTAAATTATGAACCATCCTTATCGACATGCGAATCGATTGCAGAAAACCGCATCGGTTTGTATGTCTCTAAAACAACAATTTAGTTTTTAACTAAATTGTTTATTTATATATTTTATTGCGAGCGTGTTTTTTTTTTGTTTATTTGACTCAAATGTTAGATAGATACCTACAGCTCTTTGACAAAGGCGTCAAAAGATCACAGATTGTTTTTATCGATAAAACACATTAATGTATCGATAACACCCAACTCTTAACTAACAAAAGCTTACACAAAGACCTTCAAATGACAAATGAAATTCTACGGACAACCATAAATTGTGACTACGAATAAAAGATTATCTATCTCTCTGAAATAATACAGGGGGAGTACAATAGGCCCTTTATTAAGAACACCCTATGGTTGTCCTTTATGTGGGTGTTGCATGAGTTGTTAGATTTAGCCGTTTTTCTGCTATTTCGCAGATAATGTTGTTGACCTCTTTGACAAAGTTAGACTGAGAGCAAAAACCTCGAGTTAAGTAGATTAATTTTAGGTTATCACGACTAAACTTACTACCGAAAATGAGGTGATTGCCAGATTTATCTAGGCTTGGTCGCGCCGCTAGGAATCGGAGTAATTTACTTTTCAATATTAATTTCACGTAGTTTTTAAGTTGACCTTTCTATACGATCCTTGTGATTCAATGGATAATAACCTATTGATTTTGGCTTTGATCATTTAAATTCCCTGATGCATCCTGCCTTGAAAGACTCGTGTTACTTTTTCTATTTAATTGAGATGTTGCACAGATCTCCTCAGAAATGAGATCATTCCAAACTTGGACGCTATGACAAAAACAGAACTGTACACAGTTGATTGAATCTAACACGTAACATAATCACACCATCCGATGAGTGTACAAACAAACTTCCCAATTCACACGTTACTTTTCTAGTGTGCTACTGTATTGGGATTAGGGTTGTCACTAGTGCTTGAATATTAAATACCCGCTTTTGTAGAAGCTATAAAAACTAGGCAATTATATTGAAAGCGGATCGAAAGTATACTGACACAATATTATATAATCGAGACTTGGTTGTAAAATAACTGCGAGAATTGGGCCTCAGTCAACTACTCTAAAATAATATATAAAATGATCGCTTTCAAAAATATGTGGTTGTATACATAGTACCTGTCTACAATATAGGGTCTCTTAGTTTGTCAGCCTTGGGAAGATTTTCTTATTGGCTTCTCGGGCTGTAAAATTGCCCTCTAATCCCTCTAGCTAAATGGCTATGAGACAAGAGAGAATTCACTCATTTTGCCAGTTTTAGCAATGACTAAATACTTAGAGTATTTAGTAATTGCTAAAACGTTTAGCTCAAGCAGTGTTCCCTTTTCAAGTTTTATAAGTATTGAACATACTAATCCTGCCAAAATGTGTAGTCACCCATTACCATTTTATTTGTATAATTAGGGAGCCTAAAAGAAAACCCCTGATTAAAGATAGCACTACAATTATTATTAAGCTATTGTTTGATATAATTTTTTATCGAGGAACAATCTTCTGTAAACAGCTTTAACGGTATTGATGAGATTTACATGATGTGCAGATGAACGTAGCACCCCTAGCCGCCCCTTACCGATCGATAAAACATTTTATTTCTCCGTACAAACCCGTGGGGTGCGCTATGAGTGGGTCGCGTGCTGCCAGTTATGCGTACCTTGCCTATTGAAAGGAAGGAACTAACTATCCCATTCTATCCTGCCCTACTAATCCTATCCTACTTCTATTATAAACGCGAAAGTTTGTGAGGATGGATGTTTATTAATCTTTCACGCAAAAACTACTGAACGAATTTGATGAAACTTTACTGTTATATAGCTTATACACATAGGCTACTTTTTATCCGGTAACCACGTGGGCGAAGCCGTGGGTAGAAGCTAGTATTATAAATGCGAAAGTATGGATAGATGTTTGGATGTTTATTTATGATAATGTTTATTTACGTTTGACTGCAATCTCATCTGATGGAAAGTCAATGTGGTCGAGAATGTAGCACGCTTGTTTAGAAGATACCTATTTACCATCGACTTGAAGAATTCTAAGAAGGTATTAATCGGGAAGACAGTTTCCAGCAACGAGCGCCTTTCCCTTGCCTTCCTCTAAGAAAGTAGACTTAAGACTACTGCGTAACGGCTGAACCGATTTTAATGACATTTTTCGAGTTTATGCTCTGGAATAACACATTACTTTTGTATCTGGCTACCACGCGGGCAAAGTTGTTTGCAGTAGCTATTACTATCATAAACAATTTAAAACAAATGCTGGGGAAAAAGGCTGCGAACTGGATGACGTAGTGTGAAGAAAGATATGCGGCTACGACTAGATGACGTAGTGTAGGAAATATTATGGATGAAGGAAGCATATGCCTGGTGATGATTATGACGAGTATGGACTCTGTGTGCTCGTGACTTCGGAATCGGCTTGACCCCTAAATTACTCATCAATGCAGTTTTTATCAAAATAATGAACGAAAACAAGTTTTTTGATCTGAGCCTGTCAGACCCTTATAAATAAATTTCGATGTGATTTAAAGTAAATTAGTACCTACAGACCGTACAAATTTCAATGTTACCAGAGTCAGGCAACAGAGTAATCAGTACACTTGTCAAAGCTCAGAACTTGAAATTATGGTGATTCGACGCGTATTTTCTTGGCACATACAGAAAATATAGAAATGCTTGTAATGTTTCTTCAAGTTGAGCAAAGTTTTATTTTGTTGTAATTTCGTTCAATTTTCAGCCTAATTTCAAAGAAAGTCAATATTGGCATTTTATTTGTGACATATCACAAATAAAAAGTTTTTTGAACATAAATTCTTAGAAATAACTTTATCATTAGTATAATCTCAAAAATTACTACAGATGATTTGTTAAACGTATTTTTTTTAACTAAGCTTATCATCAATAATGTCATTTTGACGAATCAGAGTAGCTTGATAGCTTAACAAATATCGTATTTACTTAATTACAAATAAAGCCTTATCCAAATTATTCGAATTCTATCAAAATCTGCTCTAAATGCTAATACTGAACGAAATCGACGATTGCTATTAATATATTTGTATATTTGACGATGACATTGCGCGTACTTTATTGACTTATACGGTGTTAAAAAAAAAATGACTAAATTTTCTCCCTCGTCATTAATTCTCGCTTAGTCCATCTGCTTACCTGCTTATCTGCTTAACTTTTATCGATGAAAGGATACAAACGAAGATAGTCCTTATTAAAAAAGTTCGTGACAAAAAGGACCAACTAGACTTTTTGCATTGATTGCACTGTGGCGCAGCAACAGCCATATTTCATAATTTTATCGCTAATGTAAGTCTACCTGACTGCTTCCGTGTTGCATTGTGTTGGTAAATTGTAAGGTAGACTTTTCACTTCACTAGAAGACTCGCTAGGAGCTTGCACACATGAGCAGACCTGATAAGATAATTTACAGGAAGAAAAAGTGTTCCAATAAACGCGATGATGAATGTGTCAAATATGGTTTGAACTAGGCCCTGACTACAACCGACTTGGTATTGTATGACTATAAGTCTGAGAATTTCAGAACATGCTGTTTTTATGGGGAAGTTAGAAATTTGATTAAATGCAAAATCCGTCACAATTGTTAATAACGATATTTTTTGCCAGCGTGGTACCCGGATAAAAAGTAGCCTATGTGTTATTCTGATGTATAATCTATATTAATGTAAAGTTTCATCAAAATCCGTTCAGTAGTTTTTACGTGAAAGAGTAACAAACATCCAGCCTCACTAACTATCGCGTTTATAATAGTAGATACTGATATATTTGGCACAATCCCGCGTTTTACAAGTAGTTAGCATTCCACCGGACAGGTTGCATGCCCATCGCTCACAGAATAGAATGTAATAAACATTTTAAGAGAGGTTTTTAAAGAACTGTCCCCAACAGTGTCCGTGCGTAGAGACGAGCGCCATAACTGCTGCCTCCATTAGATGAATAGGTTCTACACAGGTTCTAAACAGGTAATTGGTTTGAATACGTTTGTGCCTGAATTCACACTCCAGCATACCACTGCGTTCACATTCTCGTTACCTACGTTTAAGTTAAGAACACTGTTTCCCAAACTGGGGTCAATCGAATATTTTTTTTGTATGTACATTGATTACTCCGCGTATGGTTGACCGCACTTGGATATTGATCGGTACATGAATAATAATAATATGTGGAAATAATAATGAATGAAAATACTAACGAACGCGGAACAGTAGTTTTTCTGAAAATCGGAAAAACTTGTTGACTACGCTGGAGATTTTGTTGATACTTATTCATAGCCAAAAAATATGAATTCAGTGAAATCAAGGATTCTTTGTATCGTTCACTTTTGATTTAAGTGAAAGTGTGTAAGTGAAAGTTCACCAAACAGAAGTAGGTATTTGGGACAAAAAAATACATTTATTTGCTAGGAAAATCCGATATAATAAATGTCAAAGTTAGTATTAGTATTAGTTTGTTTGATACTAATTATTTTTGTAACGGCTTAAGCGATTTGAACGGAATTCGGAACTGGTGTAGTTCGTGATCTAGAATAATACACAGTCAAATTCTACGTCTTATTTTTTTGGGGGGTTCTGTAAAACCTTGAGAACCTGTGCAGCGTGAATGCTATTTTACACATAAATCCACGTTTTCCCCAAAAGGGCACGGCAAAGGTGTGTGATTTACAATGCCGGGAATATCGCGCTTTGGCTCTTTCACCAATGTGATGATTTATACTCTGCTTTTTGGCAATTGAAAAATGGAATGTTTTGATTCGTACTTTGGTACAACGACACGCTCTAGTCAACAGCTAACTCTCAAAGCGTTAGTAATAAGTAGATAACCATAACACTATTGACAAAAACTGAGCGAAATAAAAAACAAACAAACACGCTCATGACTGCAATCCACTTGATGGAGATCCTCAATCTATACTCGGCACGCAGATCTGTGAGGATATCAAGTACAGGGTAGTCAGAGACACGTCTAAACCTTATATTTGGCTCATGCCCGCGTTTTGCATAGTAGTAAGCGTTGTGCGTGACAGGTTACAAGCCTATCGCCGCTTATTGGAACACTAAACGATGGTGCACCCAATGCCAACATTGTCTAAATACGCTGTGGGAATGAAAAGTCTCGTTTTCTTAGTAAACGTGATTTTATAAAGAAACCTAGCAACATACCTTCAATTAAAACAAATTTTTAACAGCGAAAAAGTCAGCTAAACTCTAATTATCCCGAATAAAGCTATTGACCCAACAATTACGTCTAATGATACTCGATCCTTAGAAGAAAACAATTTCAAATCAAATCGTTTGTTCAAAATGTCGTTTGCTAAAAAAAGAATAATCAGTACTATTTTTGCCGCGACGACGGGAGCCGTAAACAGTTGTTGTACAAACAAATATATAAATGTTAATCCGATTAAAATGCAGTTTTTTTTTTATTTTTATGACATCAAGAATGGTTCTAAGTTTAATCACCACAAGTCACTATGGGACGCTACAACAAACGATGGAACATATCGAAAACATCGAGATATCGAGGGTTAGGAAACTTTGCATATTATCGCTTAAACTTTCAAATTGCCTCTTGCTTATTGCATGCGTTATGGAATGCAATAACTATACCAAAAATTAGCTGGACAGCAGCGACATTAAAGTAGTCGTAAACACGGGTTTTGTGTCTTATCGCGTAGTTATTCAATTATAAAAAAATATAGTAAGGGGACTCCGTTTCGTTGTAAATTGTGATATGAAGAGAATAACCGCTTCTAAGAAAGCTGGAAGTCTCAGACTGAATTCCGCAGAATTACATATGAGACTTGAATTAAACAATTATAACGTGATATGCTGATTATGTATTTGATATGGACCACCCACTTGTTTTGTTATTGTTTCGGAGAATTGAATTTATTAACTGGGAAATGTATGACTGTTTTGTTTGATAAGATGTTTTCGCTGATAGTTATTTCTTAAATTCCTACTTATGTGAAAGTTTGTGAGGATGGATGTTTGTTACTCTTTCACGCAAAAACGACTGAACAGATTTTGATGAAACTTTACATTTATATAGCTTTTACATCAGAATAACACATAGGCTACTTTTTATCCGGGTTACACGCGGGCGAAGTCGTGGGCAGAGGCTAGTATATCATAAATAAGAGAGTATGGATGTTGTTTGACGTCAAAGCTGTATTTTGGATGTAGTATGATGGACTTATAGATTTTGAGCACATAAACACATAATTATACTTTTTATTCAAGAGTATATCCAGTCCTTTTTAAATAAGCATAATCTGCAAGCCTATCGCCGCTTATTATGATACTAACCCGATGGATTACGAATTTTTGGTTCTAGGGCATGCCGGTTTCCAAAGATTTTTTTTTTGAATATTTCACTTATGGCTAATTAAAGTTGTATATGACGTAGATGGCGAAAGCTCGCCTGAGACGCAGAAGGTTCGATTCCCGCCGCGGGACCAATGTTTGTATAATCTACAAATATTTGTCTACGGTCTGGGTGTTTTCTATGTATAATATGTAAGTATTTACAACAAAAAAAAGTAGTACATCAGTCATGTAGTTCTCATAACACAAGCTCTGCTTAGTTTGGGGCTAAATAATGATGTGTAAAAATGTCCAGCTTTATTAATATTATTCAATTTTAAAGTTTTTAATATAACATTATGATTAAACGTACGTTAAACAATACTTCGCGCTAGTTATCACCTAAAAGCCCAAATCGATATTAATTAATAATCAAGCGTACAAAATAATAAGTTTCGCTACTCCCTGTAAATTAATCCGGTCGATACATTCATGCCAGACGCACAACCCTAGCTATACCATGAATAGGGCTATCAACGTGACCATAATTATATGTATCGAAATTATTTAACAAAACTATACAGAATTTAAAACATAAAAACATCGAACATATTATTTTACATAGTAGTTTTTTAGAAGATCTTTATCAGGAGCAAATCTACGATAACCAGTGGTATTTGTAACCCTGGTTTGAAACGGGTGAGACATAGTAAATTAATGGACATTATTTACTATATTTCCCAACAGAAAGAACTAGTGTGGTGAAATGATTAGCCTTGAATCATGTTCACGCGTTTTTTTTTCTTTTAAAATATTGTTTATAATATTGTAATAATATTGTTTAGAATTCTATTTTTTTTTAATGAAAATTAAACATACCCGTAGTAACAAGAGTAGTACCACGAGTAATTAGCGGTCTCCCTCAGATTTGACAACGGTATTTTAAAGACAAAGTTAATTCAACGAACTTATACTTATTTAATTTCCTTTACGCTTACAAACTTATGCTAAAAGTCCGCATAATTTTACAGAACCCTAAATTAAAACTTCTGACACACGGACAGTCGCGCGCAATTATGAGGGATAATAATAAAATTTGCATTTTTGGTAACCCTAGCCTGCGTCCCTAGGGTTGTCAACTTCGACAATTTGGCCGTACAACTTACGCCAGTGTCCATCCCATAATGTATTTACCGCAGCGAAATATTAATCTGTCTAGTAACGAAGCGACGATAGTTGGACAGCTGCCATAGATGAGTGGACAGAAGCGACATACTTAAGTCGTGTACGTACAACTAGAAGCTTTGTTTTAAGCAACGTGAAATAGGTAGACATTTTCACGATAATTTGTCACTACCACAGATGAGACACGTGTCGGAGTATGTACATTTTGCAAAATGCTGTTTATATTAAGCATCATGGTAGATACACATTTTAGCCGCATACGTAGAATAAATTCTGTTTCTCCTTTTTATATAACACATAAGAAAAGAGCTTTCATAAAATCACCAAATTATGATTATGAATATCGGGATCTTCATCCACCTTAATGCAAACATACCCCGTATAAGAAGGTAGATAACATACATACTTTGATTATGTTAACATGCCTATCTATAATTTGAATAGTCTTGATTCATAATGCGAACAACTAAATGAAATTCACTGCCTGTACTTTACTGTGAATAACATTAATATCTTCGTATTATTAATAATAATTATTATTATTTTTTTATTTCAGACAACACAAATACAGGGTCCATAGGAAACCCGCATTCCACCGACCGCATTGTCATTTAACATCTGAATATATATATACAAACGAAGATTTCATCCTGTCTAATATAAATAAATAAATCACAACCCGGTATGCGTGAAATTACGATAAATATATCTTTGTGAGACAAAGATAAAACCGCAACACGGAACGCAGATATTTCCACAAATAGCAATCTAACTAATTGCCGTGAACTCATTTATACAGATTAACAATATTAATGTTCTAACTGCGAAAGTCCACTAAAGGTCATGGTCAAGTAGATATCTATACTTGACTATTCAAGTCTCTAGCAACTTAACAATAGCTTTCACTATCAACTGTATCAATCCATAACATCAGATTCTAAACTACAGATAGTTCTGTCATAATATCAAACAAAGTGTACTATATATACAGTTCACAAAAACCATCTGTCATCTGTAATTGGTACGTAGATAACTGCAAAAGTTTCTGTAGGTGCACAATTACGCCGAAATAGCTAAACATATTAGAATTAACTTTTGTATACATAGATATGGTTTGTCGTACTTTTTGTCTGTGTACCACGCGGGAGATGCCGGGAGTAGAAACTAGTATGTACTGAAGTTATCTTCTCTACTGACTTTATTGTCAAAACACATAGTAAAGGGCACAGATCGTCCGATATCTATGGAAACAGACCTTCTAAAGTGTGAAATTTACGGGGTAATATTGTTAGTAGGAGGATCTGAGTTGTCGAGGCATCGCTATTTAGTAGTAAAATGTTTGGTAGGTCGCGACCCGAGCTCCTTTCTTGTCGTTGTAAATTACTATTTTATTGCTACGCTCGCTATGGGATAGGTGAATTTTTTTATCTATGGATTTAGGATGGATTTGAAGTAATCCGAGTTTATTGGCGAGAGATGTATGTTTTGACAAGAGTCAAGATTAAGCGCTTTTATCTTAGTGAATAAACAATTTACCATTTGGCGTCTAAGCGTACGTGAAATAAAACATGTAAATTTTAAAATTTGACAAGCTTTTGCTTTTTAAAAAACTTACATATTGTCATTATTACAAACAGAACCTTTTTTCAAACGCGCTTAATTTTTATTTTTTTTAATACTCCTGAAGAGGCGAACAAGTTTACGGCCTGGAGGTAAGCAGCAATGAGAACATTACTGCTTGGCGGCGGAAATAGGCATGGTGACATGTGACATACCCAGACGAGCCCTTTCAGAGACACTCTACCTACTACTCCACCTTTACTGCTCAAACAAGAGGTCAAATCTAATTTAAAAAAACGACTCCATAAATAGTATCTCTTCTATCATCACTTGTTAAAATAATCTTTGCCCGTTCAAAAACAGGTCGTCCAAGTATTGATTAACAAAGTTATTTAGTGTTGGAGCTGTAAGCAATTAGTATTATACTAATTGATAGTAGTATCAATGCTTGTCAATTGGAATTGTATTTTCTAACTGTCAATAGTCCTTGCTTGTTTTTTTCTATTTTTGTTTATTCACTGTTTGACTATGACATAATCTTTCTTTCTTGTATTATTTCTTCTTGTTTATTTCTTGACAAAGATGAAAAGTTCTTGTCATTCATTTAATGACGATTTATGAGGTTCCCAACTCTTCTTGTTGTAAATAATAAAATGTTAAATCCTCTCATAAATAAGTCTGAAACATAACTTTAGAACAAACGTTAAATCCTCAACAAACGCCTATTTAAATGTAAGAGGTGGATTTAAAGTTTTACTGGATATGTCTTATAGACAAACCGACAGTCATATCTTGCTGAACACTTTTTTTATTATGTTAACTAATTTACTTTATCAAACAGAAACAGCCGAAACACATAAAGTAAATTTACAGTTTATTTTAAGCGAAATCACATATAGCATTTATAAGTTGTACTTAACTAGGTGCATAGGTTAGTCCAACTTATAAAACACTAACGATACAGATAATGTATGTATGTATCTATATCTGTAGCGCAGTTTACGGAATATAAAGGCTCTCCATCCGATGGACCAAGGGAAATAAGTGGATGGAGAATTCCCATCCGGAATGTTTATCCTAAAGTAAGTTTTGCGTTGAGTAATGTAAAAAACATACCAGACTTACTAACTACAAAATAAATTGTACCTTCATTGAGGCCCTTATTGGAGAAAAAATCACAAAGTCATTTAAAAAAATGTTTAAAAAAAATCTATAAGTAATTGAGTTTACATTAAGTTTCAGCTTCGTTCCAAAATATAAGCCTCTTAAGAGTCCCTTTCCCCACCCTGGTATACTGTGTTGCAATAGTTTAAAAACATTGACATACTTTCAGTATAAGGACTTTAAAGAGTTGACATATTTAAAAATAGTCGTTGAGAGACGTCGTCTCTAGAAAGATCAAGGGTGACTGATAGAAACTGTGACAACTGACAGATGTCAAAGCGAACGTCAAACATTGTAATGTATATCCAGGCACCCTTATCCCATGGCATGTTATCACTAAGTTATAGTCGTAGTTGTTTTACTTCGTCAGGCCAATCTAAGTTGAGTTGACAACAATTATAAGTTTGGCCGCTTGGCGTCATCGAGTTTTAATGTTGGTACTACTGTTTTGTTTAGATACAGCTTAGAAGTGGGGCTATGTTTTGTTTAGTTTCGGGACTTAAACTTAAGGTTATGTGACATTTCCTAGTCTTTACAGTCAAATACACATAATTAGGGATAGACTTAGGAGTTGTCCAAGTTTAGTGCAAACGGGCCATAACATAACAACATCTCGAAATGTAACGATATAAGAGTCATCAATATCCAATTACTAGCCTCTGCACGCGGATTCGTCCGGAAAAGCATGTTACCTATTTTAGGTAACACATTGGAACTATACCTGTTCCAAATTTTATAGAAATGGATCCAGCCTTTACCGAGATGATTCCCAATAAACATCCAAACTTTGACATAAATAGGACAGTTTAGTGTGATTTAAGCTTAAAATATTCTGCAAAATAGTATGTAAATAAATACAATCAAAGAAATAATAAAACACTACTAACTATTCAGTTATATACCAAATACACAAAAATAATAGATGAGCCGTTACAAAAGATCTATAGATAGCTCATCTGATCCAGATGACCAGACAGAAGCGTGCACTTTTTTAAATATAATACTGGAGCTAGTCAGCTTCTAATTTACGGTGAACAAAATTTCTACAGAATTTAAAATACCATAACAAAATAGTCAATCTGACTGGTCCTACAAAATGGATGATTTATATTAATTGACAAAAATATATAAGAAAAAAGTATGAAAAAAAATTATATTTTATTTTATAAGTACTAACATTTTTAAGGATACTTATACTTTTCTCGTCCAAACCACTAAGCTGGCAAGACGCGTGTTTAAATTCGTATAAAATACAGTGAAAAACTATACACAAATCTAACCCTTACGTTAAAATCAATACGGTCTAGTGTTGAGGTGAAGCTTTCCTGTCCCGTTCATCGCTGGCGACAAGCTGTACACTCATAAGGCGAAAGGCAAGATATAATAGATTTTTATCCTATTCTAACCAAGCAGCAACCGGCTCTTGTAGTACAACCAAAAACTCCAGATAAATCATGTATCACACGCCCAAGTCTGGACAATCTGCTATGTTTTCTTCCCAACCGAATCTAAGCACTGACAATGAACTAAATGAAGTAGTCAGAAATGTTAACATCAGAAAACGTAAAAATCCTGATCTTGAACTTGTTATGGACCTCAAGGACACACTTATGCAGTCCTTTAAGGAGATGCTGAATGCCGAAGTTTCCGAGATGAAGCAACAAAATATGTTAATTCTCCAATCCAATGCTGAAATATTGCAACTACTGCACGCTAACGCAACTGACTTGAAGAAAGCTAATGAAAAAATTGCTTTTCTTGAATCTGATCATGCCACAGCTATGGAGCGAGTTAACGATCTTGAGTACCAGCTTCATGAAGTTCAAAAGCAACAGAAGAAGAAAACACTGGAGATAAGGAATGTTCCAAGGCAAGAAAAGGAAGACATCGAGAAAATATGCAAAAAGCTCTTTGACACCCTTAATTTAAAACCTGAAGCTGACAAACCCAATATGTACAGAAAAGGCAAGAACAACAACTCCCCAATAGTTGTTGAGTTTCATGCTGAAAAACAGAAGGAAGTGCTCTTAACTGCTGTTAAAAAATATAACCTAAGTGAACATGCCAAGCTGAACTCGTATCACCTGGGAGTTAAGGGAGACATTAATAGAGTGTATGTATCGGAAGCACTTACAACACTGACGAAGAAGATTTATGGAGAGGCACGCGAATTGGTAAAAAATGGCAAGTTCAGATACTGTTGGGTATCCCGTGGCAACGTGCTACTTCGCAAGGATGAAGGTCAACCTGCTGTACTGATCAAATCTCTCCAACAGGTCGCTATACTGCGTCAATCGTGACTAGCTTACGTTATATGGACCTTGTTTCGGTTTGACTTAATTTTAGACATTCAAATAAGTAACTTTTTCACTAATATTTTAGCCCTATTTAGAAACTGTTCGTTTAAAATCACGCTTTATACAAATATAATTTATGTATCTTATATTTATGTACATACCTTTATTGAAGTTTACTATAAAAATCCGTATCTATCTTATAATATGTTTAACACCTCGTTCTTTCAGTCAAACATCAGTGAAACTAAGTGTTATCAACCACTTAAGTTACTCTCGATGCGAAATCATCACTATCACATAAAAACCAAATACAAATCCTTTTTCACTACAGCGAGCTTTGCTCATAACTATAACAATGATTAATGATCTCTCTGTAGTTGCCACTGACGTTGATCGTGAGATTAACGCTGGTGAATCGTATTTGGTTGGTGATCCAAGTGACTTCCATGAACTAAGTAAATCTCCAATAAATCTTAATGTCATTTCCCAGAATATTCGGAGTGTTAATAAGAATTTCGATGATTTTAATGTATTCTTATCGCGAAATAACATGAACTACGATCTTATTATTCTGACTGAATGCTGGTTACAAAATTGCAACAATATTCCAAATTTGAATCGATACAACACATTTCATACCACAAAACACATCAACCAGAATAGTGGAGTAATTGCATATGTCCGAAATAATATCACTGATATTACGGTATACGAACCTGATATGTATGACGCTGACAGTCTTGTGGTGAAATTTGGTAGCAATTCTGCATTTATCTGTGTTTATAGATCCCCATCATTCGTATCTACTGCAAATTTTCTACTCTCTATGGATGGATTGCTGTCGAACCTCAAATATATACCAAATATCTACATACTTGGTGATCTTAACATAGACATAAGTAGTAACAACTGCGACCCTAGGTCGGATGAGTATTTGGATCTACTGGCAACACATGGTCTCTTACCTAGCCATATAATTCCCACGCGCGAAACAAAGTGTTTAGACCACTGTTTTGTCAAATCAAAGACTAAAGTTCTGACTGCAGTCTGCGATGCATCAATTACAGACCACAGCTGTGTTTATCTTGCTATACCATCATCGCAATATCACAGTCCATGTAACGAAAAAAAAATAAGTAAAATAAATTATGAGCAAGCCTATAAACAGCTGTCAGAGGTTGATTGGAAATATTTAATTAATATTATAGACCCAAATGAAGCTACCGATCGGTTTATGAACACAGTGGCCGAAGTTGTTAAGAATTGTACCCGAATCTGTACCATTCCAAATAGAAAGATAATCTATCAACCTTGGATCACTCCAGGCTTGTTAAGATGTATGAGGTTCCGTGATACGCTCCATAGACGTCATAAAAAATCACCCACAGATGTTAAATTAGAAACCACATACAAGCGCTATAGAAATCACTGCAATAACTTACTGCATAACCTTAAAAATAAATATGACCGATTGGACCTACAAAAAAGTAAAAATGACATCAAAAAAACCTGGCATGTCATAAAACGGGTATGTGGTCTTAATAATTCTCATACGCCGCAAATGGGAAGTGAACTTCTAAAACTTAAAGATACACCCCAAGAATCGATTAATCACATTAACGACTTTTTCGTTAATGCGGGCAGCAATCTTGCTACTACTATTTTGGAGAAGACCAATAAACTCGAACAACACTTAGTACAACATTTTAAACCTGATATGTCCAATTTAAATTCATTTATGCTTCTAGAGACAGATCTAATAGAAATTAATAAGATAGTTGCGTCTCTGAAAAATACTTCATCTTCCGGATGGGATGGAATTTCATCAATATTATTCAAAAAATGCATTGGATTCCTGGGTATGCCTGTCACTCATATTTGTAATCTTTGTCTTTCCTCGGGGGTATTCCCAAGAATACTAAAGGACTCAATAGTGATTCCTATTTTTAAAACTGGAGACAGAGGCAGTATCACTAATTATCGCCCAATATCTCTCCTGCCCATTATGGCCAAAATCCTAGAGAAACTTATAAATCGTCGTCTTGTAAATTACCTGGAAAATAACAAGCTCTTATCAAGTAACCAGTATGGATTCAGAGAAAAAATATCCACAGTTGACGCAATTGAAAGCCTGGTGTCGCACGTTGCTAATAATTTAGACAACAAGCAAAAATGTATCGGCGTTTTTCTCGATTTGGCCAAAGCTTTTGATACTGTCTCTGTCCCCCTACTAATATGTAAGTTGGAGTCTATTGGAGTTCGAGGTTTGCCACTGAATCTTCTTAGAGACTACCTTTCTGACAGATCCCAAGCTGTAAGAGTGGGTGACAATTTGAGTTCTAGACGTTCGATTTCGTTCGGCGTACCACAGGGTTCCGTACTTGGACCAACGCTTTTCTTAATTTACATCAACAGCCTCTGTAATACACATTTAAACAAAGCCAAAATAATAACATTTGCAGACGACACTGCAATTATATTTAGGGGATCGACATGGGAGGATGCACGCCTCTCCGCTGAAAGTGGTATGCGTGTTGTTATCGAATGGCTTAACAATAACCTACTTACTTTAAACCTAAATAAAACTAAATATATCACTTTTTCTATCTATAAAAATCACCAACCTAGCACAAATCCGTCTTTAAAAGCCCATACTTGTACTGGATCTGACAATGATTGCTGCGAATGCTACACTATCTCTAGTATCGACAGTATAAAATATTTAGGTATAACGATTGATAAAAATCTAAATTGGAAACCCCATATTGACATGCTTAAGTCACGTATACGAAAACTTTTACCTATTTTTAAGAAAGTCAGACATTTGAGAGATCCTAAGACCAACAAAGCCGTATACTTAACCTTATGTCAATCGATAATAGCCTATGGTATTTCTGCCTGGGGTGGAGCAAGGAAGACATTGCTGATTAAATTGGAACGTACTCAGCGCTCTATAATAAAAGTTCTAAATCACAAACCGTTTCGATACCCCACAACAAATCTTTACAATGAGTTTCTTGTACTAACCGTACGTCAGCTATTTGTCAAAATTATCGTCATAAGACAACATACTCGCCCATGTCAGTTAGATAAATCAAAAAGAAGAGCTGATAAAGCATACGTAGTTCCTGCTTGTACCACAACTTTTGCACAGGGCTTTTCGTATTTTCTTGCACCATTTCTATACAACCGTATTAACAAAGAAGTTCTTATTAGGGATAAAACTAGATATGTCTGTGGGAAGTTACTAGATGAGTTTCTACTTAATCTTGACTATGAAAAAACGGAAAATTATCTACAATTAATATATTAATCTATTTTATCTATCCACTTACTAAACTCTATACAACGTATATACATATTAAAACTCACTATTTATTCATAAATACAAAAATCCATATAAAATATTCATATAACCATAATTATCGTAAAAGTATATAAAAGCGTGTACCTAATTATTACCGACTATACATATTTCCTAATCCTAATGTAGTTGCAAAGTACTTACCATTTTACTTTAAGTAAATATATTCTCTCAAAGATTTATCTGTCCTGCTAGCATTTACTACAAAATTTGTTTACGTCCAGTACTGGGCTCACAATGGAATCGGCCGGCTCAGTTCTATTGTTTGCTCAAACTGGACAGATAGTAAAAGAATGCACCCAATAATGACCCGTATTTGTATAGGGCGAGAATCATTACCTTGCCGTAACACAGTTTGTAACTAGCACGGGAGGTAAAGATTTTTAAACTGTATGCCTACCTTCATTATTATGTTTATTCTGCTCATTGTGTTGCCTGCTAAGCGTTTATTTTATAAGCTCATTACGATAACCTTTGTGCATACAATTGTTTTTTCTAAATTTGTTGTTGAATAAAGTTATTATTATTATTATTATTATTCTCCTCGCAATTCCATCCAGGATTTTGCCAACAAAGTTGCACAAAATACCAGTGGATCGTGCAAACGACGTAGGTTACAAGATAAGAAACAGTACCAAGTAAAGTCAAAACTAAGAAATCACGTCTACTACATTGTCACCTGCTCCCTATCGAATGCTTCTTTCTGAAACTCTCTAGAAGTTTCTAGATTTATTTACTAAAAACGCAAATGGCGGACGTGCTCGTTTTATCCGTGTTCTTTTACTTTGTAGCAAACAAAATCGTGGTCGTTTCAAAGTTAAGAGTGCTGTAAGCTTTTTGAGACTAAAGTTGTAAAACAGACGATACTTATTTTTAATGCAATCTTGAATCTTTTCATCACATTGGTTCCTTCTGTCACCACACGTTAGAAAAGTATTTTCTTATTGGATATGTGCCAAACTTAGTATTTGAACTGACCTCTGTATCCTCCTTGGTACCATCGTTTTCCCTCTAGTTGACCTTCACAGATATGCGTACTGCGTATGAATCTGAGGATGCCTATCATAGGAAACATTCGAAGACATTCGTTTGTATATGATTTGTCTTTTCAGAGCCTCTTATAATACTGACGTACGTAACGCATTATGACCAACAGACAACCGGTAAAGAGATACAACCGGCAAAATATGAGTAAAGTTTTCACAAGATTTTTCTTATCAAAAGAAATTGTGAAACAGGAAAACAAAAACTTCACAGAATACCCTATTATTTATCCTGACAAATAAAATAAATGATGCAACTAGAAAATAGAACAAATTTTATAACAGCTTACCTTGTGAAAACGCCGACACAGCAGCCCGCTGCAGTTGAGATAGCAGTTATAAATTGGACAAATCAGAGCGGGATAGAAATAAGAGCGGTTTTAAGTTCCACGAATCACGTTTAGCGTTTTCGCGTCATTACAATACTCATGTTTTATCTGAGCAACGAATCGCGCCTTATTCGCGATGATATAGCGCTCCACGTCGCGTTCAGGAACTTCATCGGGTGATAATCCGATCATACTCGGATCCAGAAAGCCCTTGCGTTTGATCGTTTGACACTCACACTTCACAAGAGTTTATAATATCTACCAAAAAATCTACCTTGGCGGGACTTGAAACTCCCACGTGACGGTCGGTGGAACGGTGTTTGGTACGCGGGCGGGGTTTGTACGAACTAAGATTGTAACCAGCTTGGTTGAATTTCCTGGGATGTGTCCGTTTGTTTTTGTTGCTCGAGTCCCGCTGAGGTGGAATTTTCGGGATAATATAAAATCATAGATGGTTAATTTGGTCGTCAGACGATTAACCTTGGTGTGTCCGAATTGAACGCACCCCAGTTCGAACTGAGGTTTCAAAATTCGGTGAAGGAAGATATAAACACAATTAGTTAATGTGTCACCGTGTCAAACTGCACTGAAATCTCAAAGATATCGCACACAGATCAAAACGATATTGCGCCGATATTATCTCGGCGAGCTATAATTTAGATGGTAGTTGCTCAATCGATTTCAGCGCGAATTCAATGCGTCCCCTTGTTTATTAATTTATTCAAATTCAGGTTCTCATAAATCCACTGTAAATAGCAGGGTTACAGCGTTATTTCAATTTCTACAAAATGTTGCTATCTTTGACGTGTCTTCCATCACATTTTGCAGCGCAATCTAGAGACTTGAGGAGTTAAAATTATCTAACAATCTTTCTTGTAGCTCCCCCTAGTGACTTGTGGTGATAAAACCTACCTAGAACACCGTGATACACAACGATTGCAAAGTACTGCATTACAATCGGTTGATCCGTTTACATCAAACCTATAAACAGCCTCTTTGTGTCGTGGTTAAAAGATCGTATTCCCTTAGCTTAACGCGTCAGTTTTTACCAATTTGCACCTAATGTCTAATATTCAGTAATTTAAAACTCCAGAATTACTGGCAGTTTTTGCTCGCGTGATTAATGCCACCTTAAGAGAGAGCGAAACTTCGGCTATTACTTTCAATGGCTGTTTAAATTTCCTTATAAAAGTTATCCGTTTGGTCTCACATTGTGTTTGATATTTTGACAGAGTCACAGATTAAGTACCTAGAACCTTTCAAAGTGAGAAAGTTCACTTCTCGATGGAACCGCTTTATAAACATCTCGGCGCGTTCCTAAAAAGCGTTGAACGCCATACGACGTCAAATACCTGTTTCATCCGAAAACGAATTTCATCCGATTTTTTTTGATTATATTAAATATTTTTTTATGATATTGAATTTAAATAAATAATGCTGGACATTTTCACACTGCGTCATCTAGCCCCAAACTAAGCAGAGCTTGTATTATGAGAACATGTAGTACTGATACTACTACTTATAAATATAAATTTTGTTGTAAATACATACATATTATACATAGAAAACAAACCGAGACAAATATTTGCAGATGATACAAACATTTGTCTCGCGGCGGGAATCGAACACGCGAATAATGGTGATTGTTTTTATCAATTTAATTAAAGTCCTGTTTAATCCAAAAACATGGCCATGCACCATTAGCATGAGCACCTAGGAGTGAGTTAACAATTTTGTCGACTGATATTTCTGTCCTTCTCTTTAGTATCGTGAAAAGTAATGTTGTTCTTCTCTTCCGAAGACGTAACGGTAGCTTTGGTGCTGATAAGATTTTTTTGAAAATAGTATGCGGCCGTTGCCGTTATATCACGTTCGTCTCTTAGGAAACCAGAGCTTCCGCACTCAAGTGTTTGTGTATGGAAGTTTAGGGGGTTACTGCAACCCTGTTTGTGAATCGGTTTTGTTTCATTTTCTGTGGATCGATAGAAGGAAAAGCTTTGTTCGTGAGTGATTCAGTTGAAAACTGTGTCCTTTACAAAATGTTGTATATTATTAGCCTGCCTAAAACAACCACGATTCGGAGACTATTTAAGAGTATATATCTTGAAATAAATCAGCAGTTTCATTGTAAAGCTTTCACGTTTTCTTTGATTTCTATCGAAAATAGACTTTCTTTAGCTATAATCTCACCTGATGGTAAGTGTTAATATGGCCGGCGAAAGAGCATGAACGCAGATTGTAATTTTCAGGAAAGAAAGACGTGTCAGTCAAGGTCTATGTTTCATTTAACAGAATGAATAATCTAATTCTATATGCCTAAGATAGATAAGATATTGGAATACATGAGCAGTGTTTAACCTGAGGTCGGTGTGGTTCTACGGATTTGCTCGTTTATTTTATCACGTTATTACATGTAATGTAATAAAAGTATATTACATCCCATAATTTGTCACAGTGCATTACGATAAAGCGAATGCAATAAATTGAATTGGTACATACTGGAATGGCAAAGGGTTCCGTTATGTAGAATACCGTTAGTATGCCTGAGACGAGGTAGGCAACTAGGTTTCTTAGGAATTCGAAATACGATACGAGAGATTAATTCTAACAAAGAACATGCTCATTAATGTTTTCATGTACCATCAGACCAAAGTAACGGGTGATCAGAGGCAAGTCCTAATATTGCGTCTTGCATGTCGTTAGCATTCCGCGTGACAGATTGCAAATCCATCGCCGCTTATGGATCACTAACCAGCATTGGTAAGTGATCCATAAGCCGTACCCGTCAGAGAGCTTGCTAGTTTATAAATATTTATTTCGGGTCTGGGTGTTTTCTATGTATAATATGTACGTATTTAAAAATTATATAAGTAGTATATCAGTCATGCAGTTCCCATAATACAATCTCTGCTTAGTTTGTGGCTAAATGATGCTGTGTGAAAAATGACCAGCATTATTTATTCCATGATTTTTCCGTGAAAAAATATTGGCTTTTTAATGATATTTACTCACTTAAACGACCGGTAATAAGTTAGAAATATTCAGTCCACGAGAAACGCTATAAATAATATTGTGCAAGCAAATTTATAAAACGTCAAGGAGCGATAGTATTCGAGTCATATTTTCCATGGTACATTAAAAGTAGGATCAGTAAACATAAAATAATTTTAATATGCTGATTTAGACTAGAAAATCAGGCCGCTCAAAATCTTTAAATCGGGTACAGACAAAACGTTTAGAACCTTCCTGCGTTATACAATTAATGCAGGGTTTAGTTTAGATTTAAAATATAGGTAATAATAATGCTGCTGCCCCAAACTAAGCAGAGCTTGTTATATGGGAACAACATGACTGATATACTACTTATATAGGTAGTATGTATTTTTTGTAAATACATACTAATTATACATAGAAAACACCCAAGGTAGATAGATATAAGGGGTACTTTTACATTTACCAGCCATTTGATTAAAAAAATAGAATTGGGCAGGTAAACCTACTTAGTTAAACGTACTTATAGTAAATAATTGCATTTTCATGTTTCAAAATATAAACAACGCATTAGCATTTCAGAGACAAACAGCGTTTTAGGTACGCTTCTGTACTGATCTGGATCAGTTGCACTATCGATAGATCGTTAAATAATTAAAACACTCACGATTGTATTTCCCATGATGGAAATCCATAGACATTCTCAGATACATGCTCAGTGCATAGATCTTTGAGGTTACCAATTAGGGAGTAATCAAAGGAACGTCCAAACATTACATAAATAAAATAAATTTATAATGCTGGACAATTTTTACACAGCATCATCTAGCCCCAAACTAAGCAGAGCTTGTATAATGGGAACTACATGACTGATATTCTACTTATATACCTTTATTTTTATTTTGTAATTACATACATATTATACATACATGCCCGAGTTTCGCTTATTATTACTTATTACCAACAAGAAACCATTCTAAACCTTCATAATAAACTGGAAACTTCTCTAAAATAAAGCTCAATTCTACCTTAACAAACAAAGGTAGACATCTATCTGGGTGTAAGCACCGGTATGTTCCGGCCATCTATCATCAGTTCCCGTATCGATGCTGGAATCGAGTCGGGTTGATAAGATACATTTAAATTAAGGGGTTGTACATACTTGTTTAAAGTTATTTTGTTTTATTCATTACGAGGCATACGGCCCAGATGGAAAACGGTTATTGTCGCCTATTAAAATCTGCAACACCTGGACATTGCTGATGTGTTGCCTACTCTGAAGAAGTCTTTTGAAATTAAAATGTGGTAAATAAGATTTTAAAACATAAATGTACGTAAAAGCTCGGTTTGCGCGCCATGTTGCGATTCGTTACGATATCGTGAGATTCTGTCAGGATATCGAAATGGCGTAGAGCTTTTCCTATAGCTGGGGAAAATCCCAGTTCTTTAAGGCCTTGAGCTGATTGTTAATTAAATAATAATGAAGGTAATATAATATAAACAAAAAGGGCCGTTTTTGTAAGTCTAGTAGGCTGCCCCCAGATATGCGATTAAGTTAAAACCCGTATGAACAATATATTTTGCTGTTTGAGAAAATACGTTCTCAAAACTTTGAATGACAATATCGTGAGGAAACCGCTGTTTTTAACTGGAAATTGGATTCAACTCAACGACAATGACGCTTAGAATGTTTAGCTTACGGACAAACTGGTAATTTTTCTTTTAACACAAACCGATTTTGATAGCGTAAATGCTAAATAGATGCCCTTTTTTCACATTCTGTCTGCGCGGATGTCGCAAAGAATGGCGTTCGTTTGTAAGATGTGCTAATCTGTCTAGTGCTATTATGTCTGGGTCTAGGATTTCAATAAAGAGTAAAGGGATACACTGTCAATGAGAAAAGAACATTAAAGGAGTGTATTACAGCTGTTAAAATACGAATACCTACCCTTTATCAATGCGTAATTTCGATAGATTTATGTGTCTCCATTGAATTAGGATGCGAAACCTCCGGAAGACGAGCTGACAGTACGTCTTGATTGATGATTGTTTGCCGAC
Organism: Perizoma affinitatum; assembly: GCA_961405105.1. Classification (NCBI taxonomy): domain Eukaryota; kingdom Metazoa; phylum Arthropoda; class Insecta; order Lepidoptera; family Geometridae; genus Perizoma; species Perizoma affinitatum. The sequence goes on from OY560184.1 coordinate 4,283,953, forward strand.
TGTACCTGCGCGATTGCGTAATTAATTCTATTGTTACAATTTTGATATTGGTTTTAATTAAATCCGTACTATAAATCATTTGAGGCTTAATTAGAATTTTGATTATTTGATTTGCGTTGAAAGTTGTTTCAGGACCTGTTTGTGATGGATTAATATTGATTTGGTTTTAGTATGATATTGGACTAATGAATATAATAAAACCAAGGTTAAGATTTATAACATAGAGGATAACGATGGATCGAGAAAACCAAACATACGTCCAAAAAAACATCTACTTAAGCCAAACAGTCTCCGAATATAGATAGGTCAATAAAATCGCTAGGCAATCCGTAAATAATTGGAACAGTTTTTAGTCTATGGGAGACTGATGAAAGGAGAACTTCCCATATTACTTATGCGAAAACTAATGGACGTATGCATCCTTCCCGTGCTAGCATATGGTGCGCAAACCTGGTTTCTGACCAACATACAAAAATCCAAAATCATAGTTTGCCCGCATCCTGTGTCAAGCGAACGGATAAAATCAAAAACACCGAACTGCGCTCTAAAACACAAATCGTAGACGTAGTTTTGAAAGCCGCCAAGCTGAAGTGGAGTCCCACTGAGGTGGAGTAAAGTGTTTTTTTTTTCTAGGGCATGTCGGTTTCCTTACGATGTAACCTTTACTGTTTTATACCTGTGTATTTTTTTATGTTAACACACGTATTATTTTTTCGAGGTTGAAAATCCATTGTTGCTCGAACGGTTTCGAACCCGGACCTCCGGATCGAAAGTCGGTGTATCCAACGGAGTAGGCCAACACGGCCCTCTACACGGATACTTATTAAATACAATCGGAATATAAAACAAATAGTTTTTAATTCAGGTATCTATTTGCCTAACGATTCTCTTTGTGCTATTAGTATAACTATACGAAAATAAGAAATAACGGCAAGAAGAATAACAAAGAAAAGGAGATTTAAACTATCTTTTGTAGCTATACGATATCTAATCCCGAGCACAATGCAACATTACTTGCATTTTCTTAACACTGCCTTAAGGCGAAGTGATATCACCCCTTAAAGTCAAGTTTTGAAGTAAGACTTTCTACTAGCTATTTGATAACCATAAATAAATGAAACTTTTGAACATAATTTTTACAAAAATTAAAAAAATATGTAAAAAACTGCCAACAGGACATACATAGTTCTGACTCCACACTATAATTCCCTGTGCTGTGGGTATCGGGGACTACGAGTACCATGGTATCATCACACCCAGACTGTTAAAAATTGACAACATATTTTGCTTAAAATCAGAGTCGGTATCTTATTGCTTTGTAGGTAAGTATTTTGTAAGTTCATAAGATACTTTGGTGAACTTTCTATTATAAGCTGCCTGAACTTGGTTTGACTTTGCTAGATGCTTAATAAAAGCCACAACTATCAGCTTACAAAAGTAATATGTATTAAAGTGTATCAGCACTATTGAAAGGCCCAAATACCCTAAATGACGTGTAACGAGCGGCCTACAATAACAGCTGTGGATGAAGTTTTATTATTTAATAAATCGTAAGTACAACTATTCACGGTCTAATATTTAGTAGAAATTGTTTTAGTTGTGAGTATATTTCATTTAGATGTTATACTCGTAATTTTGAATAAAACAGAACAGTCTGTATAATACACTTCATATATAAATAGAAATAACTAAAATTTAAATAAATAATGCTGGACATTTTCACATAGAATCATCCAGCCCCAAACTAAGACTTTCTATAACTATAAAGAAATAACTATATAATATTATTCACACTCCTGCCACAATTTTATCATTGAAATTTAATACGCCATCTACGTGTCACTGGAGAACTATAAATTGAAAAGACAATGACACATAAAAAAAAAAAAATCTGACTCGTTTCGAGTCGCAAACATCCCCTTAACGGATTTCCCTACGATTCGCCTCAATTATACAGGGATTTTACTAATGAATATGGAATTACGTATCATTAAGGCAGAGTACATATCAGAAATAGATAATTATGTGAGTACTTAGTTTAATATTATGTGGTTATCTTATGAATAAGTTCGAGAAGGCTCCCGTCTCAAACGGTATTAGTAGTTGGGTTTCTATGAAGCGGTGACCGTCATATTACTGTCGTAATATAAATGAACAATCCTAGAGGTTCCTTCAGACGGGCTTTACCATATATACAAAAAAAAACAAATAATATAAATTAAAAAAAATATGCGAAAAATAAAGTAGTTATTTGATTAAGCACTAAGAAACACAGGTTTATTATATGGATACCCATTGGTATCGATTCGCTACAAAGATATGACTAGAATTTTACTCTTTTCAAATTAGTTTACTTATCGCTCTTCTTCATTTTTATAGTTTATGCACCTTAACTTTACTTATTTGTCAGAACTAAAATTGTTGCTATCTCTTTCCATTGTTACTGTTAGTAAAAGAGCGGGAAAAATTTAAGTTTAGTTTATGTACAAGAGAATCGACGCCATTGTTATGCTGAGAATGTATTATCTCTTCCTCACCAGGCTAAGCCTTTATCGAGGGAGCCTGAAAATTACCCCGGGCAGTGGTTGTGTGCGAGTGGTCTCGCTTTAATTGCTAGAAGTTGTATTGTCTCGACCACAAATTGGGATGTAGTTGCGTTTTTTGAGCTGCAAACAGCTGCAGCCACAAACAAGGGAGGGAAAGAAGGTAAACCCGCGCGCTGCGATGTGGCTGCGTTGTGGTCAAGTTTTTCCACACGTTGGCAACAGTAGCTTGAAGCGAAAGCACCCGTGGACTGTATGAATGAAAGTAGTTCCATTCATACAGTCCACGGGTGTAGCGTGTAAGCGCGTAAGCGCTTTCATATAAAACCGTGCACCACTTTATGTGGCTGTGATGTGGTTGTGGTGCCCTCCGTCTGAAGACACTTAAACGCTGCCGCAATAAGATGCAAAAAGATCCGAGTCCCACAGGGCGATGAAATCGCACGCAGAAGTCAAATACCGACGCTATATTACGGTTGCCGCTGTTCTAAAAACAGTTTAGAGGGATAATTTTGAGCACTTTGCAATAGAATTACGGGTCTGTCGTGACTTGCTTAAATGCCTATAATGGCTGGGATTTAACTTAAAGCTAGGTGCTACTTAATGAGCTGACGCGCTTTAAAGGTCGTGGGTTCAAAACCGAACATGCAACAATAGAATCTAACATATTATACGTGGATAATATACTCCTAGATTTTATTTATGAGCACGTGATTTAACCTCTGAATAGTTTAACTTTGGTTAGCGTTCTCCTTAAAGGTCCTTGTGGTGAAAGAATCAATGTGGTCAAAAGATTCAGTGCTTATTGTACTCGTTTTGTATGGGTGGTTCGGAGATAGGTTATACCGCCACAAATTACTAAAGGACGCTGCAATAGATCTCGCAATATAAAACGAATTAACCGATTGCTATAATAGTTATATTGCAGTTTTATGCGATTGTTTTGTATTACTTAAAGGTGTAAAGGGATGCAGTTGGGTCTATTCCTGCTGCGGAATAAATGTTTACAGGTACTGCAAAAAATAAATTGGAAATAGTTTAAATGACAAAACACCTCTGCTAATAACTTGGAATAAATCGACTCATACTCGTAATATGCAAAAATGGTTCCCAGTGAAAATAGTGTCCCATTTTATTAGTTTTACAACATAAATAACCTCTAAAAAAGCGTGAGTACAACTCTCAAAGTCAGCAACCCTTTGGGACGTCTGCTTTTTGCCACTAATTTTAGAAGGCACATATGTAAGTAGGCATTAAGTTATAACGTGTAAGTAAAGTGCTTAGTTAAGTGCGGTAGGGTTGCGTCCACCTGAGACCGGTATCACGCAGGGCTATCGCTTGAGCAATATTTTAGAGATTCGACTTATTTTTCAGGAACACTTTTACACTTTCATGTTTATACATGTTTTGAAACATCCTGTAATATTAGTTTTTGCAGAGGAGTCCTTGTTTTGAATCTTATTGTATCTTCATTTTAAATAATATAAGGGTCAAGAGAACCCTAACCACGTGACCATGCATGAATAATGTGATGAGAGTAAATGAAGAAAAAGAGTAAGTGGAAATACGTGGTCTTGACTATGTATGTGAAAGTCTTTGACAGAAGGTGACTGGACTGCCTCGTTTAGATATAGATCTGAACGAGGCTATTGGTTATCTATTTAATCGAAATCGCATTACATTTTAATACAGGTGAATTGTAAGACATTAAAACTTACAAGAAATATTCCCCTATTTTTTACATAAGGCGCGCATGGTGGGTCAGCGATGAATTCTTCTTTACATAGAGTCAATGGAAAATGGTACTTATGTCTGAATATTTAATCTATAAACTGGGTCTGTGAACATTTCAAAGAGAAGCCTTTTTCACAGGAAATGGGATTGTACTCCTTAACGGTAGTAGCTATTAATGTTTCGCACTAAAATGTCGAGATATTTTTAAGTTATTGGAGATAGTAAATCGAAAATACGTTTTTCTTATTGAGAGTACGTAAGCGCCGCAGTATTCAATTGACAATGAATTTGCGTTTTAAATTTGTTTTGCTTCTTTCTGGTGTGACCTAGGCCTTCACCTTAATACGTTTTCTCAAGCTCTTACCAATTCCTGCTAAGTTGGCACTAATTACTGAACATGTGTTTGCGTCGACTAATGCCCTGGCACTTAGCTAACTAGTTTAGTTTTCGCATTTTACGTCACGTAAAATAGCATGGACTTTACTTTGATTTGTGAAGAAGCCTCAAGAAATCATGTTTCCGTATAGTTAATGCAGAATTAACTAAAATTACTAAAGTTAACTGAAATACAACATGACCCGCTTCAAAATAAATGTAAAATAAATGTTGCCTTCAGAGCAGGCAACGCATCAGGAATTCCCCAAGTGTTGCAGATGTCAGTAGGTGACGGAAACCGCTTTCCATCGGGTAGGCCGTATGCATGTTTGTCTATAAAAAAAGAGTCTTTGTAGCCCGATCAGTCGGACCACTAAAGTTGAAGTTCTCGTTAATAGTGTTCTTACAATAAAGTTTCCATATTCAACTTAATGATTCAGAGAATAATGCAAATAGTGGGTATTTTTCAAATGTTTGGACATGCTTCTGACTACTGTTTTTTTGATGCTTACACCACTGGCATACAAACCATGTAAAAATAATAGCCCTGAAACATTTATAGTGAAGCTACATTGAACACAAAACATTCACCTACACGCTAAATAAATAAAGCGCAATTTAAAATAAAATAAATAACATGAAACTACCAACAACTAGACGCAAAAATTCTATTTATTCGCTACGTTCTGAATTGTAAAGCATGTATAAAAATATAGCGACAAATTCACAGCATTTTCGGAGCAGCTTGTTTCAAAGATTCATAATAGTCAGCTATGCCATTGCTGTGTGGAGTGTTGCTGGTAGTCGGATGTCACATAGTCTTTGTTTTAGACTACTGAGTTTGTATTACCTAACTGTCCATTTACCTAACTTAAATGGACTGTCTTATGTATTTCACAAATTGTTCTGTTTCTTTTTGTATTTAAGCTTATGACTGAAGTTAATTTGAAGTTCGTTAGTACATCGTGTCCGTATTTCCACGCTATCAAGAGACGGTGCCTTTAATTTTATGGTCAATCCTAGCTTAAATAATGATTGGCGGACGAAATAGAGGACTGTAGTAAACATTTCCAAAGATCGTAGTAGCATAAAGCTAACTTAGAACTTAGATTCAAGCTGTAACTAAAGTTTAAGTAAACCCAATGTGGTTAGGTTGGCGCTGTGGCCGGCCTTTTCCAGCTTAATCCGGATTAAATATTATACGTATTGTATGAATCAGCTATAAATGAGTAAATAATGAGGATAAGATGCAAGATGTGGGAGTTCTATTAATCTGTAATTATATGTTCCGGTAATATATTTGGTCCGCTTTTCCGACTTTTCCTATTCTGTTCGGCTTTTCTTATCCATGGCCGCTTTAACTGGGGCGCCTGGCTTTGTTCCGTATAATAGGATCATAGCAAACTTTGCGGTTTTAGATCCAACCTACTATTGGATATTGGTGTATTTCCTTAAATATACGGATTCCCAACTTGAAGTAGGTCAATTTAATTGGGACTATATAAAGAACAGCTCTTATTGAGAACAGATTCATCAGAACTAGTCTGTTCTTGAACTTATGCCGTCGAACAGGCCTATGGGCACTGAGGGCATTTCAAAGGTCTTACGTCACTCCATTTCTTGCGACTGTCACAAACACGTTCACGTCTGGGCATAGCCTACTACAACGAACGGCCATGCGTCACCTCCATCCTCCACATTTCCTTCTACTGTTTGGTACTTCAATGGCATCGATATATCGAATAGGGCGCATCCAGTTTGTGGTTACCTTTTTAAGTTCTTAATTATCTTTGATGTTCTATTTATAAGCTCAGTTGATTATCCCACAACTTATTTATTGTCAGACAAAATATGAAAGCTTACCGCAAAAGCAGAAGCTAGTGCTTACAATTCAGCTATTCTAAGCTAACACCAAGTCTTACTAACTAAGGCCACGGTTGGACTGCACGCGATTGGCTTCGCATATCGCGTAGAACGTCGCGTGTTTTTCTTTAGAAAAGTCACACGCGCGACACCCGTAAGCAACATGGCCATCATCATAGCAAGTATGGCCAGCCAAGCCACTTTGACAAATCGCCAATGTTGAATCAAAGCAATCTTAGCAAGACACCTAGCTGTTAAGCTGCCAGCTGCCTCCAGTACTGCCAAATATATCGTAGCAAGATGTCTAGTTAGCTACCTGCAGCGGCCACATGTAACTTAGCAAACCGCTAGGCAACCTTGTAGCTCAACAGCTTGAACGCCTGCAGTGCGACCACTGCCTAAGTGCTAAAGCTCACTCACATATGCACTTGGGCTTACGAGTAACTTAAGGCACAGAATAAGTATTATAACTGTTAGTGTTGTCAGAGTGGTACTACACTCTGACGACACTAACAGCGGCGTTCTAGGCCTGTACCTGCCTGTAGTCCTTGGGGATTTCTTGCCGAGTCGGTTTCATTAAAATCACAGGGATCATTTCGAAACGTCATTTTTTAAGTCAGTGGATAAATATTGTATTTATATGTTTAGTCTGCAATAATCAGGTAACAAACTCTATTTGGTTTTTTGTATGACCCTTCATTCAGCTGTAGTTGGTACTGAACAAACAAGGTGAACTCAGTTTGACAGTTACTTGTACTTGGTACTTTTTAATTTTGGCAACATCAGTCAGACAAAATTACAATTTGAAGGTGTATAGCATTACTAATAAAATGCTTGTTTTTTTACAGGTACTTTTTTGATAAGATTTTATCGAAGACTGGAAAAAATACATCGGTATGTAAACGCTCTTGAAGATAAATAATATGTTGCAACTTTAGGATCATAGGCTTTTTATGTGTCAAAATGGAATGGAAACTAAGACCATTGTCATAAAAACAAATTCAAGTAGGACACTGGCCATTAGATTATAATTCTTTTTTAGCAGGAATTAGCCATTCCATTCTGTTTTTCCGTTTTTCACGATATTGAATAATGAAATATTTCATTCTGACTAAAATTATATAAACAAAGACGTAAAACATCATTTAACGATAAAAAAATTCCAATTTCCCTCCGAATCTGCGTTTCCGCCGGATGAAAGACATTTTAAATATCGAATTGACATCAAAATGGCGCTGAAATGTCATTCAGGAAGCGCGCGAAAAATGTTTTCGGAAATGAAACGTTGTTGGAGTGACATGACAGATGACAGGACTGAAATTAAAGCTATTTATGAAAATAATAGTAAACAGACATTCGGTTTGGACAAAGATTTTAAGAACTAGTAGAGTAAATTGTAAACTAGCTCGCCTGGGGAAAGACATATTTCTACAGTAAAGCTCGCATTGCTGTTTTGAAGGTTAGAAATACAAAAACCAACATCCATAATTTACAAGACACTTCTTCCAGGTGGGACCACCGTCCCGTTCTGTCAATCAAATAAGAAAAAGACTTATCCCAAAAAGGTCCCAATGTGTCCGAACCTTGAACACCACTTACGTAAGTGCCGGCCAAAACGGAATATGGTGCTGAACCATTTGTATCAATTAACGATTAGACTTGCCTTCAGCAATATTTCTTTATTGTGACCCCTATGAAACCCTCTTACGGCCCATTTCTAAAATGGTCCTTTAATTTGAGAATTTGTTTGGTCTCGTTTCGTTGACAGATGTTTTTGTTGGATAGTAATACTGTTGTTCTTTATTTTATGTTTTGTTTTAAAAAGTTCCAAATCGAAAATATAATGATTATCACTGTTGCGGTGGGCCGTATGCTAGTTTGTCTCTAAATAACTTTTAAAAAGAACATTGCCCATAAGCAGGCGACGCACAAAAGTTTTGACTCAAAATTACTGAATACTAACGTAAGGGTTACCTTATTGATTTGTCCTTTCAATTATGAATAATTATCATCTAAGAAAGAGATATGTTTTGAACCGAAAGTTAGATCTTTTAGTTCCGTATTTCTTGTTTTTCTTGACCAACTCTAGGCGTAAGATCCAATGTGATTTGTGGAAATTGGCGCGTCCCGTAGTAATCTCATTTCATATACTAAAATATCATCAACTTCACCTTTTGTTTATTGCTTCTGTAGTTAGGGTTGCCACAATTTCGCCAATGTCGTGTCGCCAAGATTTAAAAAAATAAGGCGAAGAGGAGATGAGTTTACCGAAATTTGGCCGGTTTAAGATAGACGAAGGCTCGAACAGTTATTTTTTTAACTATAATTTTATTAACGTAATACTAAAATATCAAATGGCGTTAATTAAAAATCATGAGTCAAAATCAAAAAGTAATAAGTCAAATTATACAGTTCAAATTCACCGTAATCAAATTAAATCCTCAGTTGACAACGTCAAAGTTGGCCACAGAGTCGCAATTTCGGATGAATTGATACAAAGAATTTGGCGAATCTCAAGATTAAAGACAGACAGCTGACATTCGCTTTTACATTATTATTCCAGTTACGGATTCTTCGGATTTGTTATGGTTCGTTCTTCAGGCCGGATTAATGCGAAATTGCTCTTTAAATGTTACGGTGAAGTTTGGAATTTATAACTCAATCAGCTCATTTAATTTGATTATGCATTTTGTTATTGACAGTGATACTTTTAAACCTCCTTTTTTAGTGTCTGTTATTCAAAGGTTGCATGTTTTTTTGTAATATTCGTTTAAGCCAAGATTTATTCTTATAAATCACAAGTATCTTGTTGAAACGACAACTGACTTTAAAACTTTAATTAACGCGCGACCAATAAGGCGAATACTAGATTAAGAAGGCCCGATTAGCACATCAGAAAAGGCTTATTTCATGTAGGTAGTCATAGACTTCGTCCTTCAATTGTATGCCTAGTTTAAAAAAAATACATCCATCTAGTTCTAAAGCAGAGTACCAATTTCGAACGCAATGTTATTGCATATTAACAAATATTTGTCTCGGGATCTGGGTGTTTTCTATGTATAATATGTATGTATTTACAAAAAAAAAGTATATAAGTAGTATTTAACCAGCCTTGTTTTCTTGCCTTTCTTTCCTGGCTTGGTCGCGGAAGAACAGGCAGTAGATAAAACGTTTCAAAGTTATACATTACACATACACGTAATAAGCAAAACAGCTTTGTAGTATTTCGAAAAAAGTATACGAAAATATCCTCATTACAAAGGGAATTGTAGCTCTGTACGCAAAAAAACAAGACCACATGTCAATCTCGCTTTTAATACAGCGATAAACACGTAAAACCAAACTGGTCCTTCGAGCCGTAGCAATAGGGTTGCCAGAAGCAGATGATTTATTTGTAAAGGACAAAGTCGCTCATTACATGTCACAGTCTCGGGCAATTTAAGACAGACGGACAGAAAGACCGATGTGCCTGCTATTAAACTAAAAATAAAGAAAAACAGAAGGTCTTTAATAGCTTGGAGCTTGAACGGGTTTATTTTAAACAAAACAGCTGTAAATGGTCGTTATTTTGACGTCTATTACGATTTTAGCTTTCATTTTGTATGTTAATTGGTATCGAATTATATTCGGCATTCTCATTTCAATGGTTCAGTTTTATAACGCAATGTATATCGTTTTATATTTAAAGTAAATAAATAAAGTCCCGGGCCCCAATATTAACTAAAACCCCGAACCTATATATTTTCCATAAACCTAAATACATACATCTACATAATACTCGTACGTACGTTATCTACAAAAATATAACTATATCGGTTGGATATAACCGCTTCTTACCATTATTAGTCGATTTTACGATGAAACAGACGTTACGTCATAAGCTTTTTAGATTGTAAAAACCTTTTAAATCGTCGATGCAACATCCCTTACTAATAAAATCCAAATAAAACAGACATCCTATAACCACAGTATACGCATCATTGCGCTTACAAAGCTGCTGATCGGCTCCCTCCAATCAACTGAGTCCAAATAAACATATTTGAATAAATAACCAGGGTCAGCCCTAGCCGTGCAATTCAGCGCTACATTCGACGCTTGGAACATCAAAGCACGCCGACAGTACATATTGCAAGCAGTAGGGATACTACGGTCTGAAATGCCTGGCGGCTATTTATGATATGTATCTATCTATGACGATCTCTGTGACGCAGTGGACGAAGGCCTGCCTTAGACGCAGAAGGTTTCGGGTTCGATTCCCGCTGAGGGACAAATGTTTGTACGATTAGCCAATGTTTGTCTCGGGTCTGGGTGTTTTCTATTATAATATGTATGTATTTACAAAAAAAAAGTATATCAGTCATAATACAAGCTCTGCTTAGTTTGGGGCTAGGTGGTGCTGTGTGAAAAATGTGTTGCACTGAACATAGGCAAGATTTAGGAGACCTATTTCTGCGGCCAAGCAGTAATGCTTGAAGTGCTGTCTGGTTCCGGTTTGAAAGGTTTAGGTAGTTTACTCTTTAAACCAGATCACAACTATGCGAGCATTACTGCTTGGCGGCAAACTTTATACTTTTCACAAGTAGTACATCTACTAATTGCTTTACACTAACTTTGTAAAGTGACAGCGCCATAAAAGTCCGAACATGTACGCGTTTAATAAGCAAGTGTATTTACTGGAACGCTATACTGTGCCTCAAAGAAACATCAAAGCATGCCGCGTTGTCGCCGACGGTGAGACTGCCATATTGATTTGCACATTATACCTGTATTACTGTTTACCGTAGAGCATTAGCAGTGAAATTGGTATTGGCCCTGAATAATTAAGATTATTCAGTAGTTAACTTAGCCGGACGTAGTGACGACAGGTGGACTAAAACGCTGACTCAATGGAGGCAGACAATTGGAATACAGAAACCGGCGAGATGGGTCAACATTGTGAATACCTTTGTCTAGTTGAAGACCTCTGTGGTGCGCCAGGCAATGTAGACGGCTGAGGTCATACGGCTTCGAGCCGTATGACTGATACCGATTTGAACTGGATTTTATTTATTTGCTGAAAAAAAAACGATAATTTTTATGAATTACGTTCGGTAAATAACTGTAGCTGCTATTTCGGATTACCAAACAACTATAAATCAAAAAGCCATTCAATAAACACAGTTTCTGCTTCCAATTACTAATTCAAACGCAATTGTGGTATATTTATAGGTATGGGTAGCCAGTTCGATGCCCGGCGGCGGCAATTACGTGTATGAGAGGCAAATTTCCTCTAACGCTGACCTATTGGTTGCAGAGTTTGGTGGCATGGAGAAGGCATTTTATTATTTCATAACCATAACTTTAACTCAGACTTATGAATAAGCTGTGTCAAATTATCATCAGGCTGATGATGATAGAAATCCACTGCCTGAAAGACTTCTCAAAACAGTGCACTTGAGCTACCTCTATTCACCTTTCTATATTGCTTTATCCGGTTCGTAGTTTCAGAACCTTTATCCCCCGGCGGTTGCCGGTTCTGTGGGCTTCTTTACATCGTGGCCGATAAAACTTAGCCTGAATACAAGCAAGTATAGCTCATTGTCACATCAACTTGCTAATTCTGAAAGCGGTGATAGCTGTGGGACAATTAGTCAATTAATCTACTGTGGGAGTAGAAATGGAAACCTCTCATGTACCTTCTCCATTCTATAGTAGCTCTCAATTTTAGTAGCGAATAGTGCAATACGTCGGAATACGACAAATATTTCGGCGTTGCATTGCCACCGTCCAGTGGAACTTACCGTGCTACAATGTTATGTCACACGCAGATTTCTAATTAGTCGAATGTTGAATTGTTCCAGTCAATAGCGTTGATACAACTCTACTGCAACTGTGTCTAGCATTAGCAAGTTGAAGTAGCAACGTGCTCGTAGAACTGACAACCGCTGGGGAATACAGGTTCTAGAATGGTTAGCACGAACTGGAAGAATAAAATCGTTTTTGCGTGGACTTGGTGGATTGAGGTGTCTCAAGTCCTAAGTCTAACCGTGGATTTCTTTGGGCCGACAATTATGTAACTGACAGTTCAGTAGGCAATAAGAGCTGGTTCTTATTGACTACTGAACTGTCCAATCCTGATAGAAGTAAATTGCCTGTTGCGGTAGGAGTGAAATGAACTGTTTACATTGAAAAAAAACCATCTTACATCTATAGCCCGTTCTGTTATTTATTACATATTACATGTAAATGTTATTTATACATTCTATAAACCATCACATATACAAACTTTGGTTAAAATTACAGATAAGAACACAGAACAAAGAGTACCTTTTGATTATCTTAAGTTTTATCATGAAATAATCTTATTTTGAATCCAACTATAACTAAACCAACTTGCCGAAGTTGCCACTGAGGCGCTCCCGAGGGCTTACAAACTAAGGACCTAGCCGCATGCGAATGTGTACATAAAAATACTACATAGAAGTGATTCTCCGATACCAAAAGTTATTCCTAGTGAGTCCTAATTTTACAAACTCCGTGACCCGTAGTCGTGTCACTACTTAAAAGAAACGAACGAGAATAGTCTATTAAGTCTATTATAAAGTTAAGAGTTTATAAAGTCTATATTTCATATTTTTGTTAGCATCCAACATCAATGATGGCCGTCTGCGCTAAGCATGGGTAAAGTATTAGGAATAATCTTAGTGACAGCGACCATCAAATTTTATGGAAGGTGGTTGTCGCCTAGCCACTGATTAATTTAGAGTTACTACGACTCTGCCATTACATTCGGTTGCCATCGCCGTCTTCGGTATCAACAACTATCGGAACTTGCTAGGGAGTTGCGTTTCTATTCGCTAGTTATTGCCTTGGTTGAGGTTAGATTAGCAGAGAAACTGAAATGAAATCATTGGGGTGTATTCATTTACATACACTTGTAATGAACTTGTGTTTGAATTCGTTTACCCTCCAGCGATTTTTGGATGGTTCAAGAAATACTACATAATATTAAGTTTAATTATATTTAATGCTCATTTGCTTTCAATGTTCGGTTATAGAGAGTTACCTGAGACGTTTATGCTTGGAATTAAAAAAAGAAAAATATATATTAAATCATTTTTTGCGGAGGAGGAAGAGTATGTTAAACATTAATCAGGGTACGATATAAGTAAGTTTTTTATAGGTTCTTATTTATTCAGAAAATTCCAACCTCAGTTTAACTGCCTGTTTATATATCTGAAATGGACAAGCTATTGATACTTTTTAAAATACTTCCTTACTTTAAAACAGTTTTTGATCAAAGGCTCCACCCAAATGTGAGTACTTAATAAAATATGTGATGTTGGAAAACAAACTTTTTTTTGATATCCTCTCTGTGTTTTTATACCCATATCCGAATGATTGGAAGAAGAAAAAATGGAATACGATGGACAATTGTATGTCTGGCCGCGGCCATATTTTGACGCGTTATAATAATTGTCACTCTCGGGATCACGACTTATCTAACGATACCTGATTCATTGAAATCCATCAAGCTGTTGGGGTGCTACAAGATAACTAAACACATAAAATATGCGTAAAAAAATAACTCTTCTTCACCTTAGTCTGGCAACTAGCGATAAAAAATCCCTGCAATAATTGGGTTGTGTTGATTTAAAGGAATAGTTTTTTTTATTATTATAACTAAAACCACCACTAATCCATACTTTTAAGTGTCCACTTAACCGTCAATAATATCACGTGGAAACAATAGCTAACACCCCTATAAGGGTGAGGGGTCAATGAACTTGTATTGGGGTGCGTTTGATGCCGATTGCATCTTTAACGTCGTATACATAAAGTGTAGTTTCCCTTGTGTTGTATATCATCTTGATTATCATTTTAAATGGTCGGTTATGCAAAGGTGTTGTTAATATTTGAAATTAAGATTTTAGAAAATTAATTCATGCTACAAAATTTAATTTAGCATATTATCTTAATAAGTATGACTTGTGGCGAACCTTTAAAAACAAAATAAAACTAATCAATACTATCCCCACGATAGACATCCTCAGATCTATACTCATTACGCAGATTAGGGCCACTATGCCAACACGGCCAAACTGTCTCTGAATATCGGACCCAGGTATAATTGGAGAAACATCATAATTTATCATATTATATTATTACTATTCTGGTTAATAGAATAGTGACCACCGAGTGGTGCCCTGACGTCGTGGTAGACCGAAAATGAGATGGAGAGATGAGCTCACGAAGTTCCGAGCATATTGGCTCATTTTGGCGAAGGAAAGGAACGAATGGAAGGAGTGGGGGGAGGCCTTTGCCCAGCAGTGGGACATTTAAATAAATAAAAAATATTATTATTATTGTATACGTAATCTCGGCCAGTATTTTCATCGAAACGATATCTATGCGAGTGTCATCACTCTATCTTAATCTCAATCAAAGCGAAATTCAAACGAAAACCCACATTTCAGCATCAAGAACACTTCACTCGAAATCTCTGGAAATTTCGCGTTAAAACCAAGTCGCTTTCTAGCTACGAGTATGCTAATTCAAGGATCAATCTCCTGGCGTTCCTAGATTTCTTGAAGTGTTAACTTGGTAGCTACTAGAAGCTAGCTCACTGCATTGAGTTATATCAATATAAGACTGGTGACAAATACACATTTAATTTTGTGATATTTAAATACCTAAATCATTTATTTGAGATTACGTATACAACCACTTATTAATAAAGCACATCATTATGGTTATTTCAATATACATATATTTGTACATTACGGAGACATGACACGCCGCGCCGTGTTGGTCTTTTGTGTGCGACAAATACCGTCCTTGTGACTTTGTCGCCTGTATCTGCCACAGTCACGGACTTATGTACATTAGAACATCTGTTACGAAGTTTATTACATAATAGTTCATGTTAAATTAAGATTCCTGGTTACAGCTGGGTACTCCTTAGCATTCTGCGTGACAGGTTGCAAGCCCATAGTCACTTGTTGGCACATGCCTTTGATTATTTTGTCCTAGGGCATGACGGTTTCATCAAGAAAAATGTAACCGCTTTTAAACTTATGAAATTAAAGAGCGCTCTCTATGTCTGTCATAATGAGAGTGAAGGAGATAAACCGACGTATTTATCTGAGGTTAGTAATAATAACGTAGAATGTTTAGTAATGGTCTAGCTGTTCTTCTCTCACCGTAGCTTGCTAGTCTAGACGTGCAGCGACGAACTGACTACAACAAATAGATGCGGAATAAGGAATCCCTCTCCATCTCTTTGGTTATTATTCATCCCAGCTTTTTATTCCTTGAATTTTCTTGATAAGTTTTGAGGGATTGCGTTTTTAGCTTGAGACTCTGATGCAAGACGTGCTATTTTTATGTTCGTGCGGACTAACTAGGTTGAAATATGATGCCTGCGAAAAGGGTGTGATCGATGGTGGAAGAATGTGTGGTAAAGGATTTTAGAGCGCACATTTTATAAAAGTCATATGTTTATAAACCTTTTGTATTCTGTTGTTAAAAGGTATCCTTTGGTGCCTCGTCTGACTGTTCATTCGCCTTAATCGTATTGTCCGATTCCAGCGTCGGACAGCGGAGACAAGCAACCTCAGAATCAAGTTGCTTTTGCCACACTGGTTCTTTCATCACCAGCCACTCGTGCTCAGGCTCAACCTGGTCTAACGCAGGGTGACCAAGATGAACCGGACAAAAGTACTTAGATTTCAAAACTGAAATGTACAGGGTAATTTATTTTTTATTTAAATGAAAATTCAAGCTCTGCTCAGCAAATACCAGTAATAAAGACATTATTTTCCGTTTTGAGCCCAGTAAAGCGACATTTTTGAATTTTGCACGCATAACCCTTTAACCAACGTGCGGGTTAAGGCTTTAGGAACCGGAAGTCGTGTTTCAGCCGTTAACTGCCTACGTAAATCCGCTTCCGGTGTGGTATCGTATAAATTGCTCACTCGTAGCGCGCTGAAGTTGGAGCAGATATTAAATATTAATGTGGAATGTTTATTTGCAATTTTGAAAAGCAGTATCTATTTCGAAGTATAAAATTTTCATTGAATTGGTTTAATTCTAATTCTTCAAGGTTATATATTTGATATTATAAAACGAGAATCATACCGTACTGTACATACGGTGAAGGCACCGACTAAGTTTCGACTGATTCCGAGAGTCTTAATCAGGGTGAGTGATCGCAACGCTCTTCCTCCGCGTCACGTCGTGCACTGCGCGCTGCCGCTTATGTTCCCCGCGTTGTGTTCGGGTCTGGGGGTTTTCTATGCATAAGTTCTCAAGCTCTGCTTAGTTTGGGGCTAGATGATGCTGTGTGAAAATTTCCCATTTTATTATGATTCTGTTTTCAGATTGAGAAATATTTATAATGATGAATATCCCATACGAGTGACTTACCTTCCTATGTAATCACCGTTTTATCTTGCATCTACAACTCAACGGTAGTAAACCAACGCCCCACAACTAAGATTACTTCTTCACAAAGGCCCGAAATCATATTTCCTACATGTTATGAAGACATTAAAAATATAAGCACGGCTGCCCCTCCCTAATGCTAATTCACTGGGGAGTAAGGACGCTTGCAGATTAAAAGGTAGAGGGGACGTCTTTTAAAAATATTGTTTACTTAACAAAATTGTTTATTTCGTATTAGGTCGCTTGATTGCTTCGCACTAGTGTTGTAATGCCGAATATGTTTAGCTGCGACACCCAAACTAAGCGTCCAAGTCTGTATCTTGTTTACAAGTTATCTTGTAAGATTTGTTTGACACAGTTAACAATTGGGTGAAATTCGGGTAGAATTGCTTAGCAAAATTAAAAATAAGTTATGTTGAAAAATAAGCAAATTGACAAATAATTAAAGTACCTAGCAGAAGTTTCTGCAGCCAAGAAGTAATGCTCGCATTTCTGTGTTCCGGTTAGAAGGTTGCCGATGAAATTACTGGCACATGTGATTTTTCATCCGTTTTATCTAAGGGTTGGCAACGTGCTAATTATACCTCTGGTGTTGCTAGCGTCCGAAAGTTGCCACACCTTCGGACGCTTACAACACCAGTGCAAGCGTCCTTAGTGGTATACAAAACTATTTAAAATTACCTACTACTAATTACTTTACAAAAAGTGGGCATGTGCCTTTACTTTGTATCCTCACAGATCTTCATAGGTACTTCATGATATCCATAATAAGGAATGAAATTCAGTGCTTGATTTAAAAAAAAAACTTAGTTGGAAGATGCATCAGCATTATAAATCTTTCCGATTGTGATTTTAAACAATCAAAAAATTAACCCTTTGTTTTATCTATTCAAAGAGCATAATCTTTGTCTCCGAATAATAAGCATACCATATCGAACTCTATTACCCGGGAATAAGGCTACCAATAACCAAATTTATGTAGGGTGATCAGTATGCGAAGATCGTCCGAATGTCTGATTGGCTCCGAGAGCTGGGGTTAAAGATTCTCACTTAATCTTTTCAGTTGAATGACCTGGATTTGAAGTTAATGCCATTAAATTTGAATTAATGTATAAATAACAGTTAAATATAATTTTGTTAATCTTTTTCTGTGATTCTTAAAAACAGATATTTTGAAAATTCGTCAATATTTGTTTGTAAATAATAAAAAGTAAAGACTAAATTTGAATGTTGTAGTACCCTATAAAACTAAATATAACGGTCAACGGAACGTCATCAGGAGAATCGTGAATTACGTGGTAGGTCGTAATGTAATTGCCATTCCGTAAAAATAAATAATTCAAACAAAATACGTTATAATCAATTTAATTTAATATAATTATTTATTCATGAACCATCATCATTAAACTATCGGCAAATTGACAGAGGTCTGAAATAGATAGGTATTCGAATAATTTATGGAAAAAGGGTAAAATTTTAATCTTCAAATTTTTACTAAGTTTAACTTTAAAAGCTTATAACAGAAATACCGAATTTAAATTGTTCCATTGATGATCGTAGTCTAATTTTTTTCAAGTTTTTTTTTGTAACTAATTTGAGAAGGTATTTATGTTTTTATTCCTTACTATCTTTGTCAGCAAACATTTCGTAAACCCATTTCTCAAATGGCGTAGAAATTATTACTCCTAACATTAATACTCATTGGGACAATCGTATCTACAACTGTCAAAGTCACTGTCAAATTAATGAACGTCAACATTTCAGCCACGGTAATGACTCTCCAAAGCAGTCGGTTGGAAATGATAGCAATTTGATTCAGCCTATTTTGAGCTTTATTCTTGAAGTCGTGAAAGTTCGATTTTCTTGATGCTATGTTTGTTCCTTCAACCATTTACGTCGACCGATTTTGCAATGTCTCGTTATTGACATAAGGTTGGATTTACTTGATTCTTGTTCGGTAGTTTACGGTTTCAATTGATTTGGCCTGAAGCAATCTCTTCTGTTTCTTGTGCGTTTCTTTTTCTGAGTATTTGCATTTACTTGAGTGTAGGGAGTGTTTGGAAGGTGGGATCGAAAACTAATATTGCCCGTAGATTTTTGTTTTGTTTTGGTGCCTCTTGTGTTTTTACGGTTAATTTTGTTTCGGAAACGTTCCCATTCTACTTTTTAACAAGGAACCCTTATAGTTTCGCTATGTTCGTTATCTGTCTGTCTGCGGTTTTGCTCAGAGACTCTAAGTACTTAAAACCTGTAATTAGGAATGAGTATACATATTAATTAACAAAGCGTGTCTTGTCTAATTTGTCGCAGAAGGTTGCTGGTTCGATTCCCGCCGCGCGACAAATGTTTGTATGATTTGCAAATACTTGTCTCGGGTCTGTGTGTTTTATATATATGTATTTACAAAAATAAAAGTAAATAAGTAGTATATCAGTCATGTAGTTCCCATAACACAGGCTCTGTTAACTTTGGGGCTAGATGATGTGCGAAAATATGTCCAGCATTATTTATGAATATAATTTAAAAAATGTCGGCAAAATTGTACCAAATGTGTTTGCAAATACTCGTTTCACTTTGACCATAACTGAATAATTAAAAGCAAAATACTGGCGACAAATATTTAGATGGAATACAAATGTTGATCAAACGTTTGTATATATATTTTTTTATGTCATCGTCAAAGTAAATATTATTTGTATTGCACTTTTATTTATTTGGATAGGGTTAAAAGCGCGAACGCTTTTTGAAATATTTCATTCGATTAATGTGGCTAGTCTGTAGACCCCGAATTACCGAATTTTCTTCACCAGTACCATAACTACAAAGATAAATGTTTTGATATCAACAAGGAGACGAGAGAGACAAACATTATCTTTGTATTTCTCATTTAGAAATCACATAAAAAAGTAGTTTTTTTATTCTCTACCATAGACTAAACTGTTAACCTTGCTCACGCTAAGAATTCAGGTGGAGGAATACCATAAAATCCGGACCGGAACAAATATCTGCAGAACTTGCAAACATTTATACAGCAGACACCGCTCTGGCGTCACAGCCGGCAACTCGCCCGACTCGCTCAAATTCATTATTTAAGAAAAAGTACTTTGAAATACATAACTTATACTCAAACATATGTTAAGTGCGAACAATTTCCTATAAGCAAACGCATTCATCATCATCACTATCATTAGCTGCTTATCTCCTTCCTTTAAAAGTCGTTCCAGTCCATTTGAAACTTTTGCATCTGGGTCTTTCGCTGTTAGTAGATGGTCTGCCAAGCCCCTAGTGTTTTCCTTCA
Source organism: Perizoma affinitatum (assembly GCA_961405105.1). Classification (NCBI taxonomy): domain Eukaryota; kingdom Metazoa; phylum Arthropoda; class Insecta; order Lepidoptera; family Geometridae; genus Perizoma; species Perizoma affinitatum. Next base: position 4,304,191 of record OY560184.1, read on the forward strand.
TTCACCACTCAGTCAGAGCCTCCAACCAATTTTGCCAAGCTCCATGCAATTGGTGAGCTAGATAAACAAATTAAAAAAAAAGAGCGAAAAAAAATTGCCAACGTATGTTGGTGGCTGTACCTTTCCATAAAAAGCTTATAAAATCTGACTCGTCACAAAATCACATTGAAAATAAAATAACCCTCCGAAACATTATCATTATATTCATGGGGTCTTTAATCCTAAAAGAAATCCACCAGAATCGAGAATCTGGGGTCTTTTGAACTACTTCAAAGTTAATAACCCTATGCCAAGTAAACTTCTGCACAAAGAAAAATCCACCTTCAACGGTTAGAATACAGTCTTTTTTATACGCGTTCAATTGGAGAAACAAATGTACAGACGTGCAATTTAGACTGTATTTCCGGAAACATGAGTAACATTTTAAGTTGACAAAATGTTTAAAATACTCGCATCTATCTAAAGTCAACCTAAGCACCGCGTGGTAAAACTTGTATATGTGCGCTCGCGTGTTTAAAGCAAGGGGTGTTACCGTGCAATTTTTCACCGTGGTTCTGTATGACGACTACTGTATATTTTACTAGTGAACTGACAGATGGGTTAGGGTTGCAAACTATTGTGCCATTACAGTTGCCAAATGCCGTGCTTTGGAAGTGACAGTTCAGAATTGCCGTCAACTCTTCTTTGTTATTATGATAGGTGCCTTTTGTGAGAGGATTTCGGCGGTTATTATGACGTTTTTATTGAATCAATCGCATTATGTAGATAAAATTCTATTATAATTATAGTAAGAAGATGCTACAATGTTGATAATAAAACGGAATAAAGTTTATTTTGAGAAAATTTATACATTTTCTCAAAATAATTTTCTACATTTTCTCGACTCGTGTATTCAATCATCGGGCATTGCAACGCTTTCTCGTGATGGGTGGTGATAACACATTTAAGCCTTTCTTGAGAGAAACAAGTCGATTGCAAAAAACATTTAATTCGGTTCTGCCGATTCAGAGCCGTGTCGAAAAAATGAAAATCGTGATTACTGACTAACAACTTTTTCCCCAAACTTTTAACATTTTAAATGGGGGTATATGCTACTTGTGTCGAGGTTATAAATAAAAAAAGCTTTATAGTCATACTGAAAATGGTAGTGTCGTCTATGTCTAATACACGACACAGTTCTTTTATATTTTTCTTTTGACTATATACTATTTTAAATAAATAATGCTAGAAATTTTTCACACGGCATCATCCAGCCCCAAACAAGCATAGCTTGTATTTTGGGAACTACATAACTGATATACTACTTATATACTTTTTTTTTGTAAATACATAGAAAACACTTAGACCTGAGACAAATATTTTGGTGTTGTTTTTTGAGTGTACTCCCAGCTAGAGCTAACTTAAAAATGTTTTAGTCAAACTTACTAAACAAGGTGCTGTATAGTAGTCTAATACCGCGTAGTTACTTATATAGGCGATTCAACTTAATCTGGTGAGTCAAAATTTTACTTCCGTAAATATTTTGCTATTTATTTACAAAGCCTATAGATTAAAGTATTCCAAAACTTCACAATGGGTTTCCTTTATAGCAATTTTATTTTATACGTATTGGCGGGTAGTAAAACGGGCCCAAAAAGCAATTTATTTTTATTGTCCCAAACCACAGAAGAAATAAAATACTAATATATTGAAGTTCCACTATGATGACACTGAAACATACACTATGAAATCTATTATGTACTCTACATATTGTCCTAGAACATGTGTACTAACCCGAAAAGGGTTTATTCTGTCCATGAAAGTGAACAAATCTAAATTACCAAAAGTTTTATTTTTAGGGACATAATTTGAAGTTTGAAAAACTGTTAATGAGCTGTTTTTTTGGTCTCCGTGCCTAACCTAGACTAACGATAAAAAACGTGCCTGACATTGGGTTATATACCTACAGCTGATTTACTGGATTGGCTATTATAAAGAAAATTGTGTTTTTTTTATCATTTTCTTTAGAATAGCCGAATTTCCAAAAGTTTTACTGCAATATTTGTGATCTATTTTGTGTAGAAATAACCCCTTTTCCGGCTAGTAATTGTGCGCGTTATATTTTGGGCAGGGCATAGTTATATTAAATCTTAAAGTCAGCGATTTACAACGCATATTCCGTTGAATACCATTATGGAGTGATACAGGGCTGCCCAAACATGGGGGCATAAAATTGAATCTGTTTATGATAAGCCGCGAAGTTTCCTAGTGTTTTGAAACGCGTTACTGCTCTAAAACTGTCTATAAATTTAAAGTAGGGTACAATAACTGTGAGGCAAAATGTCGTGTGTCGGCTTGCCCTAGAAAAAAAATCTGATAACATTACTTCATATTGTAAAACGGGATCGCGAGGAGATGTAACGGAATTGGTAGCTAGATTCTGTGATGTAAAGTCACAACATCCTTGCGGATGTGGATGGTTTGGACTAGCGAAGGATCGTGGTGGATCGCACAAACTGAGAGAGGTTTATAACCCAGCAGTGGGTGTCGGTCTGTGGATCATGATAATGTGAACGATAATTTTCACGTACTAACTGTGAAGGCACCGACAAAGTTTTGACTCATTCCGAGGGTCTCGGAGGGTCGCGTCGGGCACTAAAATTAAATAATTCTTGAGTCCCAGGAAGGAAACTCATGGCCTGATTATAACAACAAAAAACTAATCATAATTCAAAAAGATGCCTCCATTAGTTGTTCAGGCAAAATGCAGTCAGCATTTTATTGATCTATAGATCTTTTGTAACGTTTTAAGGGCTCCGTACCTCAAAAGGAATAAACGGAACCCTTATAGGATCACTTCGTCGTCCTTCTGTCAGTCAAGACCCTTTATCTCAGGAACGCGTGGAGGTATCAAGTTGAAATTAATATAAAATACTAAATACTAAATTTGGGTCTACGGTCCCTAGGAGTTCTAAAAAAATCAAGCTTATAAGTCAGCACAATAAATAAATACGGCCATTTATGCGACGTAATTTGATACTCGCAAATAAATCAAACCCTATAGGGTACTTCCCGTTGACCTAGAATCATGAAATATGGCTAGAAGCAAGGTCTCACAGCACAAGTAAAGGAAAGAGTCCGTAAATCGTTTATTCGTAGAAATGTGATTACAAACTTACCCTTGCAGTTGGATAATTAACCGACGTATATCGATGTATGGGCGATAATTTTTTCCAACTGCAAAGTTTTACATGCCTTGGTGCATGAGTCAGACTCGCACTTGTCCGGGTTCTTTTTACTATTGCTCAATTTTTAACATAGCATATTATACTATATTATATACTTGTTAGTATCTATGCTATACATACATATCATATAATAAAGTTTGTTAGTTTGTTTAAAGAAGGTAACTTCCGAAACTTCTCATCCGATTTCAAAAAATATTTTCACTGATATATATATAAAATAGATTTTCAAGATAGGCTGTTTATTATCAGATAAATATTGCAACGTAAGTCGACGTAAAAACGGTCGAGCGAATTCTTAGGAGCACTGCCTTAACGGCAAGATCTTAATTTCGTCTTAATGGCGAAGCCGTAGGCAGTAGCTAGTTATTGATAAACTAACTAGTTGGTATTTTAGTTGATCAACAAAAACCTTCCGTCTAATAGTTATGTATAGCTGACTCTTAATAAATCATAGTGGCAGGTTCTATTTAATCAGAATTTAGTTGATTAGCTCAATTGGTATTTAAGGCATAAAAACTTAAGCGTAATTAATTTTATTGGCCAATTAAGTAGGACAAATTGACACATCAGGGTCTCAATATCTTTTTAAATGTCATTCACTACGGATATTATGGCTAGCTACCATTGGCGTGTTAGAATCAATTTTAACGCCATTTTACAATGTTACTGTCTAATTGGTATATATTTTTTTTAAATGTAAAGTAATTACGGATAACGAATCGATAAGATATGATGACCAACATGGCGTGGGTAGCCATCCCTGAGACGATGTTGCGGGTTCTTATGTTCTGCAGATATTTGTTCGGGTCTGGGTGCTGTGGTACCATGGTACTCGTAGTTCCTGATACCCACGTTATGGAATCTTAGCATGGGGTCTAGACTATATATGTGAATGAAAAAAAATACACACAGCATCATCTAGCCCCAAACTATGCAGAGGAACTATTATGGGAACTACATGACTGATATACTACTTATATACTTTTTTTTGTAAATACATAGATATCGTACATAGAAAACACCCAGACCAAAACAAACATTAGCTAAGCGTATTAACATTTGTCCCGCATCGAGAATTGAATCCGCAATCTTCTGCGTCTCAGGCAGGCCTTCGCCTACTGAGCCACAGAGGTCGTCAAAAGTTGCGAGTTTTTTTGTTAATTATTTACCACGTAATAAGATATAACCTAAAAAAACTAATGATGTTTTTGTTTTTGTTGCAGGTACTGAAGACAGTTTTTAATTGGTATCAAGCCTACACTACTTAGTAGAACTGAAAACAAATACACATTCCTGATCCATCTAGACAGTTCAATGTCGCGCCAAAAAGGTGTCAGCTCAGCGGTTAATGCCCCACGATTCTCCTAGGTAGGTACCTAGACAGACCAAAAAGGTATCAGCTCAGCATAATGCTAGATAGGTAGGCTACCTACTTAGCGCTGGTATTCTGCTGACCCTAAGCAGTGACGTCATAGACGCCAATTGCAAAGACTACTCTCGGCAATTTGAGTAGTAATGAAACTTTGACGTAGTGCAATTATTGTTTCAATCTCTGCACATTCAAGTTTCTTGTATCTTGTTAACTTAGAGTAGACGTAAAGACAGACAAGGCATGTTGCATTGTAACCTCGGCACACTATTTCACGTTGAAGAGAAAGCTTGCTATTTCCCCGGGTAATTTAAATGTAAAATTTATGTTAATCTCACTCACACCTTGAGTGTTTCACGAACCTCAGCCCTGTTCGTTTAATGTCTAAAAGTTGCAAGAGTCTTTCGATTTTCAGTAGATACTATTTACTAGCGGAAAATGTTAATGTAACTTGTATAGCCTTTGCGAGCAATTTCCGTTAGAGCAATTTGATATTTCTATAATGCTCAAACTAATGATAGGTAAAGAGAGTAAACATGTCGTACGGATATTTTTCATAAATCTGTCACTGAGACATCCCTAAGTAATGACTTAGGCAATGGCCTAAGCTTAGTGCAGACATTACTCAAATACAACCGTCATAAAGCCCTTTTAAGAACCATGTCTTAAGCTGACCATCACTGACCTAAAGCTGACCAAGAAAGATAATTTACCACGAGGAAGCGGCAGTGTGACCAACAAGAGAAGCTTTGCAAAATTTTTAAATCCCCGACTTGTTTTCCTTTGTTTATTCCATCGCGCCCTAGTTACTATGACGACCTATCTTAGAACTACCCTTGAAGGCATACAAATCGATTGTGAAAAAAAGCATTTCTATAAGATAATCCGTTCTAAATAAATGGTATCAAACAAACACACAAACAAGAATACGATCGATTAAAAGCAGTAAGTACCCAGAATGCGATATTTACAATTAGAGGTTAGATGGATGGATAGAAAATGCTTTATTGCACAAGATAAAACAAGTACATAGGCGAATTTAATACTAATTAGCATATATAAGTAAACATGAGGTTGGTAGACAAGTAAATATGTAAAACATTATACTCCATAGGAGGAATACATATGCAACCTTAAAACTGAAAGGGATCGCTTCCAAGCAACATTAAAAAATATTGGCACTTTAACATCTAAACTACCGCTCCTACTGTTACAATAACACGTCCATATATCTTTTTGAATGTACCCTAGAGAGTAATCTAGACAAAAACATTGAAAGCCTTTCTAAAATCCAGGTAACCCAGGTGTTTCTAGGCTAACAACGTCTTCCACAGCCTAGAGAGGACAGTTGATGCTTTTTTTAGAACAGTCTTAGTTACAATTATGTATGTTTGTGCTCAAAACGATGTAGGAAAACATCGTGAGGTAACCGGCATGCCTAAGAACCAAAAATCCGTAGGCATGTCCCATCGGTTAGTGGTCTTGCCACTGTCACGTGGAATGGAAATAGCCAGCCTCATGTTGCTATCCCCACTGACTTGCGTACCTACTAAGTAGGTTTTGCGACAGTAAAATTTAAGATTATAAAGATTCAAATCTATATTAGTAATTTTAATTTCTTTACCAAAAAAGTAGAAATTATCAAAAGGCTTATTTAGTTTTTATAGACTATGAGATTAGGTTGAACCAAAAAAAAATTACATATTATTCGTATTATTAAACACAATATTTCTTCATAGCATTGAAATTATCGTGGTTCGTTATCATTTAGGGATATTATTACTTTTGATATTTTCTACTTCATTGGTAAAGAAATTATAATAACAAATAGAGACTTTAAAGGTATTGTCCATAAACGTCATTGTTTCTCACTGTTTCTAGTCTTGACCCCTCAAAGTGAACTAGCTGTTTTCTCGTCTCTGTGTTTAAGGTCGGGTAGGTCTGGACAATAAATATTTGCAGATAAGATTATCTTTGTTTCGAACTCTCTATTCTTGAGGCCGAGGCATGAAGACACTAGTTTATGTAATTTATGTTATGTGTTTACATAGTAAGTTATTGCAGAAAGTAGAGCTACTTTAATAATAAAACGAGTCTATTAAAAGTAATAAATAGTAGAGATTGTTATAGTCTAAATTCTTTTATGAAGACCTCGGTGGCGGAGAAGTGCATATTCTGCAGATATTTTTTCAGGGTCTGGGTGCTGTGATACCACGGTACTCGTAGTTCCTGATACCCACGACACGGAAGGGTTAAGACTATGTATATGTGTATTTTGGGTTGGGTGTTTATTATATTATAAGAAGCCCACAGGGTATATATACCTCCCCTAAAGTCCTCCTTGGACCTCCTCCATCCACTGTCTTCCTACACTGCACCGGCGTCTATTGCTATTGGACTTACAGTAGAAAGAATAAAGCAGTAGGACTAATACTCTCTGATACGGCATAAGGTAACGGTAAAGTTAAGAAGTTTACAAACTGTGTCTTCCGGTCCGTGGTCGCTATTCGAGAAGTTTTCTTCCTCAGCTTTTTTAATAATTTTGAGAAGTTTGATATTTTATAATCTAGATAATGGTAATTTTTGATGTACGAGTACCTTGAAATTGTTGTACCAACAACACCGTGAATTTGAATGATTATTTTTAGATGATTAAAAAGTAATTACCTATATTATACAGCAAAAATAAAATTATCTGATCCAATATACGGTGAAAGAACACGTAATTTATTATATAGAACACATTGTAATGCTGAGATGTTAGTATATTAAGGAAATATTGTCGGCTTCCTCCCTAAGGATAAAACAAGTATGCCAATAAAAGTGGATTTTGGATCATTTTATTTCAGTACAAAATTAGCGAATAGCCAACAACTTATTTGATAATTAACCCTTTATAAACTTCAAATGAAAAGTTAAAATTTAACTTGGCCGTTAATTTTCTTAATTTCAAAAAGTTTAGTAACGAAAGGTGAATGATGTTTTAAATGATTGATTTCGGAGGGGTTTAATTTGACAATGAATAACAAATTTTTGAAGTTTGATACTGTAATTTAAATTAAGTGCCTATAAAATAGACCTAAAATCATTGTTTAATTAGGTAAGTAGGCTCTTTAGATGGTAAAAGTTCGGTGGCCTCATTTTATGAAACTTTAGAGGTTGCGGAAAGTTAATGAATAGAGGTAGCACAAGATTTTTCAACATGGCACTCTTTGGGAGATGCATATGCTCAGTAGTGGACTTCACGGGGTTTTTTGATGCCATGACGAATAATCTTGAGCCACCTGCATCAAACCTTTCCTTTAAATGTCATTGGTCCATCTGGATGATATACTCATTACGCAGATATTTGAAGATAACAAGTAGGAGGTAGTCAGAGGCACGTCCTAACATTATTTGGCACAAATCCGCAAGCAATGCAAAATAATAAGATATATGGAAAATGCTTCATTGCACAAGATAAGTACATAGGCGAACTTAATGCTAATTAGCATTTTCTTTCAGCTGACCTTTGTGTAATTAAGAGTGCGTTTGGCCGATTACCAAAATAAGATAAAAATTTATTAAATTAAATACTAGTTACTTAAAATAGAAATAAACTACATAAATGAAAATAATTTATACATACATCCAAATATATATTTAGATACATACAAATATATTATAAATACTCAATTTTGTTGACTATTTCATGATAATAATATTAATTCATGTTAAAAGTGGCTTATTTACTTCTTGTGTATTGGTTATTTGTCTTTTAAACACAACTTTCGTAAGCACTTTAGCTAGTAAGTCAGTAAAATCATTCAGCTTCGTTTAAATATATATAAAAAAAAAAAAATTTATATAAACGAAAAAGTTAACTTGAATGATTCTACAAGCTTCACTGGCGTTGAAGCGTGGTCGCAGTATAACTCGGAATTATTACATTAATTAATCTAGTTTTGGTTTTATGGTGACCGAATTAGAACATTTTGAATTTTATTTCTTCCCAAGGGCAACACTGGTGACGTAGTTTTACGTCGTCAACAAAGTCAAGGACGCAACCAGGTAGAGCCATAATTTTCTTCATTACCCTCTTAAAAGCCTAAAAATAAATATTAATTATCTCAGTCAACTGAAATTGTAACAAAGAATTGGCTGCGGAAAACTTTTATGCTAATTTTTGTTCGTATTCAAAAATGGTATGATATTGTCTATTCGAGAGAGAAAATAACAAAAATCTCATCTCATACGCAGAGCCCACAACAGAATAATGACATCCCTAACACGACAATTCCATTCGCATAGGGTTGTCACTCATTAGCATATGTACATAAAGAGAGACGCTCATTGGCCGTGCGCCGCCATGTTTGAACAACAGACATTTTCCAGCCGCCATTTTTATTAATTAAAACCCTATTTTCTAATTATTGTGTGAGAAATATCAAAATACATTGAATCCTGCAATTCGAATAAACAGAATACTTGATTGAAGCTGAAACTGTTGATATTGTTTGAACTTATTCTTTAAAATAAACAAAGATTTTAGACTGGCATCACTTGACATTTATATATCACTAGACTGAAGGTTTGGTCTCTCAGTAAAAAGCAGTTTTTTGTAGGACTGAGTATCAAAACAAAGGTAACCGATAAAGAATGTTTTATTTGACAAAACACGAATTCGAAGAGCGATTGATGTGAACTAGAACCAAAACTCAAAATTTCAAATTACGAATACGTCAAAACAGACACGAAATAACGTATTCCACGACCGTTTTGCATCCAAAGCAGGAGATGGCAGTCAGCAAAAGCTTCTCCTTTCAAGTAAATAAAAATAGGCGAATATATTGAAAGCCCAGGGGATGGCCAATAACTCCGGTTGGATTTGTTTGGATCTACGTACGTATGGAAATACGGAGATCCATCCCTTTGGGTTGAACGGACATCGATAGTTTAGTGGCAGCCCTAGCTCCGAGAATTTAAGAGTGGGTAGCTGAATAAATACTTCGGAATTTTATGCTGTTAGCTTGGGTTTTTACTTTTGATGCAGTTGAATAAAAAGATCGCCTGGAAAACTCTTTAGTGACTTTTTTACATTTTTGAATTAACTCTTCTTTATGTATTCGACCTTACCTTAAAGAACATATTGATTGACGTAATAAGCTTTAGAAAAACTTAGGAAATTTTCAAAGCTTGGTTACAATCTAAATACTAAGGTATCATGCCACCGCATTTACTATAAAATCGATATGCCACCAAGTAGTCTCACAGATAAGCGATTTCGTCGAATTTCAAACTATCGATAAAAATGCTAATCCCAACCCTATCGGGGGTGGAATGATTGCATTGAATGCTGTTGGCTCGTCTTGAGGCACAGAACGAATTGTATCAACGCACGGAAGATTTTCTCTGAAGCCTCTCTCTCTTTCTCCCCCATCTTTCCCTCTCTGTCTCTCTCGTTTTAGTGCTCCTGGTTATTTTTGCTGAAGATGACTAAAAATTAACATTTTTCAGGCGCTGTCACAGGTTCAGATGGCTCACAAAAAGTCTCGTACACATCTTTGAAGACAGATTTGTGACCAATAGTAAAATAACTAGTGTGGTGAATGGATTCAGAGCATTACGTGGACTCTTTTATACTAAATAAATAAAGTCAACGCGTGACATTTCACAATACAGCCTTCACTCACTGCTGGGTGACACCCAAACTAGACGAACAGCACCAGCAAGCAATGTTGAATCTTAAAGTAAGCACTGACGGCTCTTTCTATTATAGAACTTTTATTTAATGCCACAGGGTTCTAAGTAGATTCGAAACGGGTTTTCGAACAATGACGCCTTTTTACCTCTTGACTTGCGGGCTTCAGCTTGAGACTTTCAGGAGCCTTAAATCTTAGACATCGAGGGGTTTCAGACCAGACTTGAATGTCAGTACGTAGCTGTTAGTAAAATGCTTGGATTTTCAATGTATATAATGGTGAACGAATACTGCTCTTCCATGCTCTTCATGTTTTATTAACCAACCATACATATTTCTGCTGCCAAGCAGTAATATAAACGTAAGGTATTTTTCTAAGATCCTTGCGTGAATATATTGCCCCAACTTACTCACCATAAGTGACCGAAGTGATTAATAAATAAACTTTTTTTTTACTTACGTATACAGCCCACTGCTGGTCAAAGGCCTTTTCTTCCATGCTTTTCGGTCCATTGCCTACTCTGGCCATTTGGATTCCAATGCATCCAGGTTGTCTCGCCATCTTTTTTCTTGGTTTTCCGCGGCGACGTCGGATGCATTCGAGTCACATGACCTGCCATGACCTACATGAGAGTACAGTCGTGAGCGTATTTGTTTTGTGAATGTGAGGAACGAAAAGCATAAGTAGCGCTGGTGTCGAATAAACATCTTCCTGGTGATATGTTTCTTTTTTGATTGATGCAAGTTCTGTGATGACTTTAGGGCCACAAAAACCTAAAAAATCTTTGGACGGGTTCCAATATAAAACTGCCCATCCAAAGCTAACTGTCAATCCATACTGCATATTTATTCGCAGAAAGATTGATGCCAGTATCGGGATCGGGCGTGAAGGGACTCGCGGAGCGTGGATTAGCCGGGATTACGGGCTCAAGCCGGCTCAAAGTGCTCAAAATGGCTCAAACTTATGATAATGCAGGCTTGAACGCGCTACCTGATTTTAGAACAGGTAAAGTTTACCGGTTTTGGTCCGAGATTGGACAAAACTCTCTCCTTACTCTGGAGAGTAAGGTTTTGGGGATTCAGGTAATTGCGTTCGATAGTTTTGAATCGAATGACTTGTTTTTGATACAGTTGTGTTTCATTTCGTAGGTTGCTCTTTTAAAGGTACCAAACAACCAACCAACCTTTGGTTGGTTGTTTTTGGATAGTATTTTCATAATTAATGCAGATAACTAGGTAATGTCGCCAGCTTGTGCGACCTGCCTGCGGTCGGTGACTTCGACTCTGTTTTTTACCTGTAGTCTTATAATTGCTGGTAGAAAACAGACTTATTTTACTATATCAAAAAATCAAAAAAAAAAAAATCAAAATGGATTTTATTTCTGTAACAGATTTTTTACAATTTTCGTTAGGGTTGGGACCTTCATTTAAGTAGAAAATACTTGTGTTAGAAGGCCCCGCTCTTCTAATATCTAATAGTATAGTTACAGTTATTATTATTAGTACTTGTTTTTGCTATTTCAGAAAAATTAAATAGGTGAGTGCGAATAAGGTTATTTGTTTGAAAAAATAGGTGCCATAAAAATGTGTGTGTGTGTGTGTGTGTGTGTGTGTGTGTGTGTGTGTGTGTGTGTGTGTGTGTGTAGGTATATGTATGGCGTGAAGACTGGTGTGTTTGTGTGTGTGTGAGGAGGAGTACGCATTGTAGGTTGGGGTATTTTATTGTTTTATTTAAATATATGTACTATAAGGAATAATAATCATTTTTATAGTTTGTAGATAAAACAGTAAATACCTTGTTAGGATAAAATGTGCAAAAATGCTTCCGTCTCTTCATAGTTTTTAGTCTGTATCCATTCAGTTAAAGTTTTCTTACAATCATAATACTGCATTGGGTAAATATTTAGACTTCTGTTAATTACATTATACAAATGAGCTGACTGTATTGCATACTGACTACGAGCAAAACTAGTTTTAGTTCCAATTACCTTAACAGCTTTGTCTTTTCTTCGACGATTTACAATAGCAGGATCATAGATTAGTGTTTTGTGCATTTTTAGGATAACCTGTAAAATATATAGTTTTCTCACAGACAATAATTGGCTCATTGAGTAAAGCATACTCGTGGAAAATCTATATGGTTTAAAATACATGACCTTGACTAACACTCGTTGTGCTCGTTCTATTTCCATAAATTTGGTTTTTGCTGCTCCACCCCATATGGAAATACAGTATCCCAACACTGACTGAGCTAAGGCAACATAAATTTTCTTCAAAAGAGGTTCTTGAGCAACGTGTCTCAGTGTTTTAAAAATCCAGATAAGTTTTCTCATTCTGTTGCTGAGAACCTCTATTTGTGGATACCATGATAGATTTTGATCTATCATAATTCCTAGGTATTTTGTTGTGGACACTTTATTAATAGACGGGCAGTTACAATGCTCAGCATGAATTTTTATGGAGTTGTGTATCCGTAAATTAAAATCAACTGCTGGTTGGGTCCTGTCATAGATGGTGTAACACATAAAATTAGTTTTTAGCGCGTTAAGTGTAAGTAAATTACTTTTTAACCAATGTGAAATCTTTGCAAGTCCTATTTCAGCGTCCAACTTAACACCGGCCCATGTTTTATTACTGAAAACAACAGCAGTATCATCCGCATATGAGACAATCTTTGCATTACGAATTTGAAGTTTGCATAGGTTATTAATATAAATAAGGAACAATGTAGGCCCTAAAACGCTCCCTTGTGGAACGCCATAGGTAATGGTGGCATATTCGCTGAGATGATTCCCGATTTTTACCCGCTGTTTTCGATCGCACAAGTAGTCTCTCAATAATGCCAGAGGCATGTCTCTGACTCCAATGTTTTCTAACTTTGTCATCAGAATTGGGATATGGACAGTGTCAAATGCTATATATATTATTATTTTGTTAATGCTGTTGTACTGTTTATTTATTGTTTTAATTAGTTGTATTGGTCAGTAATGATGGGCTAATATAAAAGTTTCCACCACCAGATGTTGCTTGTTTACCATTTTTCAACTTCAAAAAGAGAAGGTTCTCAATTTTTTTTTTAATATCGTGTATATGAGTTATATGAGTGTATAATATCAAGTTATACACTCATATATTATTGTCAATTGTTTATCGATTTTGATGATTCTTATGTTGTTTTATTTAGAATGATTCCGAGGTGGTCCAAAAAAAGTTCTATGCCTGTGTCTCTAGGCTTGCTATTTTTCCCGTAAAACTAAAAAAACATCATCACCTCATGGAAACAGGAATAGCTGAATCATTTTTGTATGCGATTTTACTTATTGTTTTTTATTCGAAAGAGTGCCATCCCGTGTACAAAATAATGTAAGCACGTGAGGATCTGTTGATAGAGTACCTACAGAATAGAAACTACAAATTTTTCAGTTATTTAAAAAAAATATAAAATGTTCAGTTTTTTTTGACAATGGAATGTGAAACAGCGTAATCGATTACGCTGGGATTTAATTTTTTTGGAAATGGCTGGTAAATTTTACTGAATAATCAACTTAGTCTCTACAGATATTATCAATACTTATTTCTAATAATATTGATCGCTCGGTCATTGTTAAAAGAAATGTATTAGTCTCGGCCAGTATTTTGGGAACGCTTCCACCTGGTAGTGATCTGGATCAGTTGAGCTATCTATAGATCGAAAATAGTTTTCAGATAGAATATGCTTCATTTTAAAACACAATGCCGTTCAATCAACACCCTCTCACTGCAACCCCTTCTCATAACAAAATTACTATCCAAGACAAATAGTTTATTAAAGACTCTCATACAAAGCGAAGCATAACTTGGGAAATTCACTGAACAAAATATGCATATACATAAATATGCATATATGTACATAAATATGCAAAATAGTGACTACGATAACTGGATTGTATCACGCAAAACCGACATTTTGTTTGCATTTATACAAGCGTGGCAGCCCTGATGACGCACACTTGCAAACAAATTTCTTATATAATTGTCTACGAATAAAGCTTAGAATCGAATGGCTGTTATGGCACTTTTGAGTCCTTTTCGCCAGGAAGTATCACATCGCTAATGGCAACAAATGATGGGTCAAGGCTGAATATAAAAAATAATCATTAAAAAAGAAAATTAGCTACCAAAATAACTGTAATGAGACATTTTATTTTGTGTACCATACCACAGATGTAATTCTATTAATTCTAGTTAGTATTAACTAACAATTATTAATTTTGTGTACCATACCACAGATGTAATTCTATACTAGTTAGTATTAAGTAAAAAATCTTAAGTATTAAGTATTAAGATTTTTTAGGCTGATGATGATGATGTATTCATAGGAGTCAAGCACACAAATAAATATAGGTATTTTTTTTCAAGGAAAATGAGACTCGAATGTTTTTTGAAATACGTTTTTAAACATTGAACTCGCTCTTACGTTTTCTCCGTTTGTATTATTTTTATTGAAAAAGATATTCAACTGTAAATTTATTTTATTTTAAAACAGCTATTTCTCAACGAACGCACAGAAGAGAGAATCGCGTTTGCATTTAAAGAAGCAATCTACAACGCAAATTCTTCGTAAATAAAGTTTACCTACTTTTATATTCGCGTAAAAAATTCGAAGATACGAGACTTGGGGGCGTAACAAATTTTTCTATTGTTTTGTGGCACAGCCTGTATTTTATCGTATATAGCTTCTGAATTGGTCGTGATTTTATCATGGTACTTTTTATCTTGGGTACATTTGACACTACGCTTGTTTGGTAACAAAACAGTTGGTGTGATGAAAAGATTCGTCATGAAAAAATAATAATATAAATGAGTATTTTGAGTAAACAGTCCTTAATTCGTATCATTGAAGAACATTGTTCGAGAAAGATCTTGAATTTTTAAAATTTTATAACCATCCGTGGCAACATTTCGTATTGATTGCTTGTTTTTTATTGTTTGCTTTTAGCTGTCACGTGCTACCTAGTCAGTAAAAACTATAGTAAAAATTGTTATAACGGGCTGTGTATTCGCCCCATAAATTCTTTACATGTGTAAGGTGGCTGTAAAAAGGTATCTCCAGTAGAGGAATCCATGATCTTTTGTTTGACCGATGAAAACAAATGCGAGAACTTCAGTTTGGATCGTCTCACAAAACTATGTAAAAACACAAACAAATCCGAAGGTTGACTCGAAGAAATCGCTTTTAGCTATAAGACCGCCCGTTGTGCATTTCTTTTGCAAATTTATTTTATTTAATTCTTTTTTTTATTGTAAAATGGTGTTATGCACAATGAAGAGTTAATCTATTTATCTATATATATATCTATGAACTGTTTTCGTTAAAAAGTGCAAACCACAAAGTTTATATCATGTAAGCTTTTAAATCTAGTTTTTTTTTCTTGTTAAAATACGAACGGATAAAGCTCACACGCTACTTGCAACATATGTATATTTACATTTACTTCCCTATAAAACAGGGGTTGTTTATTTGTAGCTGGTACCTGAAGTGCTAACGGAATATTTATTGCCCGACGCGGGTTCTTAGATTCAGCTTGTTTGTAAAAATCGATTTCTAAGACTTTGAATCGTAGCAGCATTTTAAAAGCTAGGTGTTTTGTGGATATTTGTACGATATCGTGCAAAATCAGAAATGTATCGATAAAACTACGTAAGCAATACTAATGGGTCCATAATTAAGACTTACTTAATTATGGACCCAGGCTAAATACACCTTGAAAGCAAAATTTTTGTTTAATTGTTTCGCCGAGACAAATATTTGTTTTCTATGTATAATATGTATGTATTAATAAAGTATATCAGTCGTGTAGTTCCCATAATACAAGCTCGGTTTAGTTTGGGTTAGATGACGCTGTGTGAAAATGTTCAGCTTTAAAAAAAAGTTTCGTTACTATTTTTTTTTAGTGTTACTATTTCTTGGTTGTAGGTAACTTAAGCTAAGTGATCTGATATCAATTAGTTTCATTTCTGTCTATACTAATATATGGGCTGTCACTAAGACATGTTTACTTATCTTTGCCTAAACTTAAGTTAACGAACATTCATTAAATTTACACAGAGAGGTAAACACCAAGTATACCTACCTAATGAGAATTTAACAAAGACTTAAATATTGCATCAAATAATTAGAACGTATCAAATTTGCCCTTAAAATACCTCTCATGTAACCCCAGTCACCTACTCAATAATATCAACACAATAGTTATGCTCAAATGCTATAATGTCTATGGAAATTTTACCTATTTCCGTATTTACTTTGACTTCGGCTTCGCGTACTTGTCAAACGTTGGTCCATCACTTGTTTGATTATACTGGCTAGGCGCCTATTTCAATCTGTTTGAGTTTGATAGTAAAATTAGATTTTTCGCTTCACTTTATAATTCAAATTCATTTAATATGGGATGCCGGCTAGCGCTATACAGTCAATTTGATTAGTTGAATAATCATGTGTTCCTGTAAACTTCCTGTAATTTCCTAGGTCACTCAACATTACAGTAAAAGTGTAAAAAAAAAAATATTTACTCGGATGTCGGTTGGTGGTACATATTGATCTAAAAGCAATAAACGAGTAGAAAATATAATAGCTCCTCTGAATGATCCCCGTTACTAGTATAGTATTATAATATGGCTTATTCCACAAATCCCCTGCGAAGGGGATTTCTGCACTTTTTGTCCAGAAATCCCCTGATCATTTTATTTACACTGTAATTAAAAAAAAACATACAGATAGCTAAATAAGTAATCACGTGTTAAACGATTATGGCATGTATAAGAGCGTTATCACATTATGTGCGTCAAATCTCCATATTGCACCAAATGGTGATTCATGGATTCATAAAGATTGCTTGAAACATATTGAAATCGTATCATGATGTATGAACGTTTAATGACGGCAACATTGTCCGTGCAAGCGTGTCTAGGACAGAACAGCCAAGTTAGCACTTCTCTGTTCTATGGTAAAATATCACTTTTTATTTTTTGACGAAACCTTTCTACTTCGGGTCCGCGTCGATTTTTTCCGGTTTTTCGTAGTGAATATCTGTATTTACCATACTATTTTTCTGTGCGTGGCCCATCGCTGGTCTGCAAATAATAGGCAGTTCCCCTCCAGGTTTGTTTGTTTTCCGTCGGTTTTTCAATATTGGACAAACAGTCGTGTTTACCCCGGTTCTGTGAATCGATGTAATCACTTATGTGACATGGTATCTGCGTTTTTCCTAGGTTTTTACCATTTGAATTTGTTTTTGCCATTTTGTCTCACCTGAACGCGCTGTCACATTGGTTTTATAACTTTTATAGACTGGTCATTGTAACTTTACCTTGTATGATGAGTATGGCAACATCTTAAATGAATGTCCACAGTGCAAACAGTATTTTTGACGACCTCTGTGGCGCAGTGGGCGAAGGCCCGCCTGAAACGCAGAAGGTTGCGGGTTCGATTATGTATCTGCAAATATTTGTCTCGTTGTTTTCTTTGTATAATATTTATGTATTTAGAAAAAAAAAGTATTTATGTAGTATATCAGTCATTTAGTTCTCATAACACAAGCTCTGCTTACTTTGGGGCTAGATGACGCAGTGTGAAAATGTCCAGCATAATATTTTTAAGCAACAAAATGAACACTTCGAACTATGGATAGTCAAAATTTATTACAGCAAAATCATAGTGGAAAATGAGATTACCGTAGAATAACAAACATGCTCACATATTCATAATGTTTACTCTCAGATCCTTACATAGTTTGCATCCTTACATAGTACCTCCTATTTGGTATACGCCAAACAAAAAGCCCAGACATTAACGTCACATCACGATTTAACTTTTCGATAATTATCATCAAGCTACTATTTTTAGATGACAGGGTGTCTACTCAAATACCTCCCGCATAGTTTTCACGCTAACGTAAATTTGTCAAGGTAAAAATTTTCACATTTCCACAGCTAATGTCATTTCCATTTCCATACAATTCAATCTTTCCGCAGGCGTTAACGCCAACAGAAAGTGGTATTGCTCTACAAGTCCTGTCTCAGCTTAGTGCTGCTCCGCACAGTAGTGAGAAGCAGTGCTGGATTTCAGACAGGGCCTGTGAGGGAAGACCATACATACAGTGAAAACTCCTGGGCCATAAAAAAATATTAATCAAGAAAATTAAAAAATATTTTTATACCAATCAGGAGGCAAAATAGTAAGAAATGAAATTGAACTGAACATTCTATAAATGTCAGTCAAATACCATTAGATAGCTAAAAGACAATCAATCCCTGATAACGGTCTAATCGATAATTACATGATACGAGTTATACAAAAAGTAATGTTCTGTAAAAGAGGAGGAATGAAGAACCTTTGATATCCTTTGACGATTTCTAAGCTCATTTTGACGTAAGCTCGTTTAGGCTCAGTTTTGTGTCATGAATATTTATATCCGAAAATGTTTCGGGCTTTGATGTTATTTATAGATTCGACCCTTAGCACGAGTTTTGAGAGGTATTGGATCGACGAGTCCGTCACTATTTAATGTCACGTGTACTGTATATAATGTTGATATTTACAAAATAGAACCCACGCACTGTCCTTATACGAGAACACAACTTTGAACTTTGAGGGACTACTTACAATTCGACACGTAATTCTTTAACTGTTTTTATTAGTATGTATCCTTGAATAGACGACCTCTGTGGCGCAGTGGGAGAAGGCCCGCCTGAGACGCAGGTTGCGGGTTCGATTCCCGTTGCGGGACAAATGTTTGCATCTGCAAATATTTGTCTCGGATCTGGGTGTTTTCTATCTATACTAAGTATGTATTTACAAAATAAAAAATATATAAGTAAAGTAGTATATCAGTCATGTAGTTCCCATAACACAAGCTCTGCTTTTTTTGGGGCTAGATGATGTTGTGTGAAAATGTCCAGCAATAAATTTATATAAATATAATATATATATATATTATATATAATATATAAATATAATATATATATATATTATATATATATAATTTGTTTGGTATGTTTGTTTCTGTGTGTAGAGATCCCGGAGATTTAACAATTTGCATCTATTTCCAATAAAATAAATAACTACATGATGTTCTTATTTCATTGGAAAATTTATAACGACGATAAATGCGGTCTGTGTTTTCTCAACGCCTGCGGTCTGTTATCTCGATACGCTTTAAACTAAGGTTTACATTAGAAGTTTTGTACGGACATACAAAAATGTTGACCTATAACAGATATAAAGGAACCCGTTTCTGTAATTTAACTTTGGATCCCTAAAAAGTTATTTCTGTCTATATTCAGGTACTAGTGCGAAGGTGATCCTAATGTCTACCAACAGAGTATTTTTATTTCAACATTTTTATCTTTCTATCTTCTTGGTGACAGAGACTAGCCAAAACAATTCGGTTTTTACCATAATTCGATAACAAAATATAACCGATCGTTCAAGAATTTCCTCATAAAATATCGACTTTGGCAAAATACCTTATAGCAATACCTTTTGTCCTCAGAGTAATAAAATGATAGAGTTCGCCTTACGTAAGTACGAATCGTAAAGCTTGAACATTCTACGAGTAACTCCAAATACTAGTCGTTTAATAATTTATACTGCCTAGTCTATCAAGCAACATTCACTAGGTCACCATTAAGATGCGTGGTTAATATAAAATAATAAATAAATAATACTGGACATTTTTCACACAGCATCTAGCCCCAAAGTAAGCAGAGCTTGTGTTATGGGAAATACATGACTGATATACTACTTATATACGTTTATTTTTTGTAAATACATACATTTTATACATAAAGCACCCAGATCCCGAGACAAATATTTGCAAACATTCGTCCCGCGGCGGGAATCGAACCCGCAACCTTTTATGTCTCAGGCGGGCCTTCGCGCACTGCGCCATAGAGGTCGCCAAAACCTTCTCTCTTTTCTTCTTTTTATCTTTTTTGCTTGCCACTAGAACTTACTAGAACTTACTCTGTCTAGTAAGTTTCTAGTGGCTTATCTCGTAAACAGCAACTCCTGCCTAAACCAAAACTAATAATTAATGTTGCTTCAACTTAACATATACATGTCTTACTTGTAGCTGGGTAACATTCATGTATAATATGGGATACGTCTTAAGTGTCTATACTATCCGTGTAATAGATACACTTTAGACCGAAACTCGGCAATATGAGCATAACTGCTTGGATTAAGAAATATAGTACTTCTTCAGATGAACTCGTTGAAAGATAGTTGTCTCTTGTTAGGGTTAAGCTCGCTTTTTTACATGTCCTATATGATTTTTGTGTTTTTATATATGTTTTTTGATAGTTTTTTGACTGTATTTTTTGTGTGTACAATAAAGAATATACTCCATAACCCACGTATTTAATTCAATGTCGTATGCCCACATGACGTCCGCGCTGTTTTGTATATTTCCCCTCTATGCCTTCAACTACCGTCCGTCTCTTTGATGTGGCATCATAATACATATTTAAATGACGCGAATAATTTCCGGACATCGTAGGACGGCATAACGGGCATTGTAACATAATAATAAAACATTAAATTTTCTATTAGAATTATTTATGTTAATGCCATGTCTTCTCGTCGTAAACATCTTGAAAAACCTTGCGGAATTCCTGTAAGCTATGACTCTAGTGTTTCCGAATCCTCCAAATATAATAGGAAAGTTGTTTGCTAAGAATGTTCGTAATGGGTGAACCAATGGGAATGAAATTGGAATAGGTGTAGTTCGTGACTTAAGGTCTTACATATGATACTTTTTTCTCACGGCCAGAAGCCGTGGTCAGAAGCTAGTCTTTAATAATCAAAAAACACAGTTCTAACAATACGCCATAAATTCTCAGGGCACACACCGTAGTTGTTTCTTGAATATTTTTCTAACCCTATAAAATGGCTTAACTCGACGACTCTATCAATGATTCAGAATTGTATCCTTCTATCTACTTGCTCGTATTTTGATCTTAAAATGTAGATTGTTCACTTACCGCATTTTTCCGTACGTTTTATGGGCTTCATATTTATTACCTTTTTTTACGGACATTTCAATTTTATTGATGTGGGTAAGGAGATTTGGCGGAATAGTCGATTACTATACAATTGTATCTGTGTAATAGTTTTATTTTTCTTTTTATATGGCATTAAGTTAAACTTTATGTGCGGGGTTTTTTTTATGTATTTTTCTTGCTCGTGATGTTGGACTCATGATCAATTATTCGGCTAAAACCTACGCATCAAACATACGAAATATAATATTTATTTGATTGCTATAAAAAGCTTATTTTTTACCCGCGAAATAAGGAGCATGTTTATGCGTTCTAAGAGATTGGTTGTTTGTTTGTATGTTACCATTTATGAACAAAACGGCTTGTCGGATTGAAATGTATTTGCAATAAATTGGTATGACTACAAAGATTGTTCTTAGATAGGTATTATCGTCACAAGTCACGGCAATAGGATGGAAAACATGTCGATGTTTTTTTTGTTTCCTTGAAATTAAACATATTGTATTGGAATTAAATAGACATATTGAACTTGGAATTAAATAGTAAACATTGAAGAAATTTGTAATAGGAAGTTAATGAACTAGAATTTATTTTTTAAATGGGTACCATGCGAGCGAATCCAGTTGCAGTTTGCTACTACAACAAATGTATTATAGAAAAACAAAACTAACTTCCATTTTCGCCAATAAGTTTCGTAATAATTCATAGGTAAATGCCCCAGTTGTCGGCTTTGGCCAGTAATTGGTCACCTAAATCCTCACGTTAATATTTTGCTAGTTTCCTAGCGCTCTGTCCACAATATGACCAGGTTAGGTAAATGTCACCTTAGGTTCGGGCATTCAAGTGTTGCCAACTAGTGTTAGGTGGTTAAACACCACATAAAAAAAAACATTGACCAGAATTTGTTTATTTTGCACGAAACATTAGTTAGTTAACCCTTGATGTGAAAAGACCAGTGGTTGTGAGATATAGGATGCTGCTATATAAATTATAACACAAATTGTAAAACAAAGTAAACGATTGTAATGCAGTTTTTTTTGTAATCGCTTTGTATGATTTCAAAAATGGTCTAGATTTTATCGCCACAAGTCACCAGCGGGCACTGCAACTAGTGATACAATTTACTGTTAAATAAATTTGTTTTATTTTATTTTTAATTTCTGCGTTTTTAGAAGTTTTGTTTGTTTAAAATTTGTCGATTTCGTTTGGCTATTCCATTGTCTACGGACAACAACGATTCTTCCAGTTTAGTATACAACTGAAACATAGAAATATACACTCGTTATGTATGCTACGTGATGCATAAAGTTTTAGTGGGTACGGTTTAGTGTGATGCAAAAATATAGTTTTTATCATACTAACGCTTTGTGGTCTTTTCCCCGGGAAACTCGTATATTTATGAGTTGTTTTATGCTACCTGTGTCTAAAAGTTATGATATTGTCTCTATATTCACGAATAGCGTCTGCCATCGTTTTGACCGCCAGAGACCCCGGTAAAAAGGAGACTAGATATTTTTCTAGGTTCAGAATTATTCATTTAACCGATTTAGATTTTTTCACCGATTTAGATTAAATTCTACACATTCTATGTGTAGAATTTCATCTAAATCGGTTCGACCGTTCCGATCATTTTTAGCAACATCAATTTATAAAATATGAAAAGGAGGGTAGGATGGATTTAGGATTTGAAAAACAACGGACCATTTTTTCTGTAAGATAATAATTTATAACAAAAACATAAATTTAAACAAAATGACCATTTATAATTTTAATTCTTATGGAATACGAGTACTTACTGGTACTATTTTTTATCTGTGGCTCAGAGCTCAGATAAACATGATTAATAGCGCCCCCTGTAGTTACGATAAGTGAATACGAAAATGCAGCTGTCATCGTGGACAACACATATGCATTTAACCTACCGCGCTAACTGAATTTCTAAAAAATCTTTAAATAATTAAAAACTTTGCAAGAAAGATTTTTATTTTCACGATTTAAGAAAAAAAAATAACTCCATAGAGTAACAAAATTGTCCATACAGAATGTCTAAATCACAAATTTCACACAACAAAAGGCAAGTTAAGGTAAGCGCACCCATTATCGGTCCATAGCTCCGAGTCGTGTACAATTTGGTGACTGCACTTCTAAATCGCTTCAACCATTGAGTGCATTGTGAAATTTTCATACCCTAAGTGCCTATTCGCTTGGGTCTCGTTAAGGAAATACTTGGGTTCGCGTTGGCCTGAAAACCCTCTTTTGTACGCGTGAGTTAGGTGTGAACTGTAAAATTGAAGTTTTTGTTCGTAATGTCAGTAGCTCAGCAAAATTTATATGGGACCGAGACAATGACACTCAAATACATAACATCTAAGACTTGTTTTTTTTTTGTGTGCGGCGAAATGGTGATCAGGAATACGACTCAGAGTGTGTAATGAGTAATGAAGAGTAGAGTAGAAGTATGGAGACCGATGGCGTTGTCGCTTTTCGATGACACTTTTGATCTCGTGCGCTTGTGTATTATAGAATTTGTCTTAAAATGTTCTGTGGACTTATGATGTCAGACCACATTAAAACGTCTTGGGCATTAAAACACTGGCATACATTTATATGGAAACGCGTAGTTCCATTCATACGAACCATCTGTGCAGTCGCTTCATGCTCTGTGGAAATCGACCACAACATAGGCATATCAAAGAGCACCCAATCCGATCCTTCGTCAGTCGCTTCAACTGGAAAAACGCTATACCAACCGATGGTCTGACATACCACTTTTGGATCTGATTGTCTCTAAATTCAATATTATAAAAAAGAACAGCAATATTCTGCCACTTAATTATAATATCATGCTCTTTTACAAGACGGCAGCACATTTCGTATTTTCCTTCCTTGACGTAATAATGAGATTTCCCCTTAAAACCTTGTTACAAAAACTAAAACTCTAAATCATATTCGGTCATAAAACTAAAAGTCGTTATTTCTTATCAAGATCGGGAAAAAAGTTAATTAATTCAACGTCAAAACGATTAATGATATACAAACAAGTAAGGTGATACGACATCGCGATAAGAATCCTTCTCATTAATTATGCTGCAATTTTCACGTTAAAAATAATTTTAACAGCAATAAACATAATTTCGGGATCGGATTTCACGCACTTGTGTATCAAAATCTACTAATGCTAGCCATTAACTTGTTAATCTTCCGCTATAAATATTATTAATAGTAAAATAACATTAAAAAAAAACAAGCTTTTAACCCTGAGTGCGGCATACATGTCATGGTAAAACTATAATCAGCTATCATAATAAAATGCGTACATAAATTTCGTGTCTGTGATTTTGACTGTTAGAGAGTTACATTATCTGGAGCTAACCCTGGATGTCGATTCAGGTCATGATTACCATAAAAAATTCTCCTCCAAAGGATAAGAGGAAGTGGTTCTAATTCAGCTTCCAAGAATTGACAAATAAAACATTGCAAGTTAAATAAAAGCTTGCTTAAAATATGCTTAAACCTTGAAGTATTCATTCTTAGAAAACATGTATGTAAATATAAACTTCGTGATCATCAGTAGTATAATTACTTGATAAATACTAAAAAAACCGCTTACGTCATGCCCCCATGGCCATCGTCAGATCCGAAACGCACACAATTCTTGTAATGACATAAAGAAGGGAGTAGTCAGAGACACGTCCAAGTAATGTTTGGCACATGTTCACGTTTTGAATAGTAGTTAGCATTCTACGTGACAGATTGCAAGCCCATCGCTGCTTTTATTGGAATACTAACCGATGACACCATGCCAAATTGAAAGCCCTTGCTTTATTAATCACATATTAATTTTACGCAAAAAATCCATTAGTGCACGAGGGAAATCGAACCCACCCTTCGAATCGAAAGTCGCATCTTTCTATAGATAAGTAGTTTAATGTCAGTGAACTACTTGTATAGATTGTGTTCACTGTAAAAGCTCGTATGCTTCAAATAAAATACATGGATTTACGATATCTAGACTCACTTACATAAATTGTCTGAAAGCAACATCTGACTAGCTTCGTAACATTGAAATTGGTTAATATTGAAGTAATGCCAAGTCCATAATTTTAACTAAAAACGGTATTTATATTTAAGAACCTGAATTTCACTTCAATGAATTTCACACAATTTCAGAAACTATCTCGGTATGAGTCAAGATTTAGTTGGCGCCTTTACCGATACTTACGGTACGTGAAAATTCACGTTTACAATAAATTCACGCTAGTTTTTTAAATAAAAACGGGATAGTTACCTATCCTAGATTTTGTCGTGCGTATCTTCCACTAACATCCACCATGTATGGTGGTAGGTACATGCAACTGTGCGGAAATTTGGAGAAACAATAAAACTCACAAATCATGACAAATATCCTATATTTAGCAAAAAAATATGTTCATAACTATGACAGTTTCAAAAGTTATATTGCTTAGTCCATATGTTAAGTAACCTTAGCTTGTAATATCTAGATTAAGCGCTAGGAAACAGCTGATTATGTGTTGTGTAGGTGCGATGTTTTTTTTTTCAAGTTCTCTGCGATCAGTCTTTGTCGGGCAGAGTTTACTCCGGTGTTCCTTCTCCAGTAGGCACTCTTCAATATTTTAGTCACATTAATTTCATTGCATGGCATCTTTATAATGTTATATTGAATAACTTAACATTTTATGACCGATGTTGGGACACGCCTTCAATAAACCAGACCAGGTTACATGTTAATTCAGCATGGCGTATAGGCTTTAAGCTACATTTATAGAAGTGATATTGATATTTCCGTTCAGCAATAGAGTCTAGACTAACCGGAAAACTGTTTAGAAATTCGATGCTTATTGGACTAAGGGAAATCGACCGTGTTGTGTATTAATATCACCTAGTTTCCTATTGCCGAAGCTGAATAGTACGTTCCTAGATGGCTTCAGGCTAATGGAACTAGAAGTAACCTTGCTAGATAGAATATGGAAATTGAGTCATCATTATCAACTGCCTGTAAAGGCCAAGCTTATAGCTAGAAATAGACCTTCTATTTCCAGATCCTTCTATCACGTACAAGGTGTCTGTTTGACACGTGATGCTGAAAAGATTTAATTCTTTGCACAACTGTACCTACTTACTTCTTGCCTACCTACCTGCTACCTACCTGCTTACATTATGTTTTAATTAAAAATGAATACTCTATATACCCACGAGAACAACGAATAGGTAGGTAGTGCTTTTAGTTTTTATAACCTAAATGTAGGTACCTATTTAGTGCTCAGGTTTTTTTCTTTGTAAACTGGCACTGAAACTTGGTCGCTAATTGTTGGTCATACTAAGCTCAAGGTCAACGAGCTATAGAGAGAGCTATACTCAGAGTTTTATTGCATGATAAAATCGCGTTTATCCTTATAAGGAATAAAACACTAAAACATAACTCTTACACTTACATGTTACGGGATGAAGGTAGTAAGTACAATATCGTTCGTCGTGGCACTGTAGGAGAGGTTTTTATCCAACTGTGGACTCCTACTGTTTTTTGTGATGATGATGATAAATAATATTTAATAAAACAGTAAAAAAATTGTAACAAACAAACTTCTTCTATATAAAACTTATAACTATTTTAAGATGTATAATTATTTGTAATTATATTAATAAAGTCAGCTACCCCGCAACGTTATCACATATCACACTCAGGTAATTGCGCCAATAACTGGCTGGTAGCCGCTTATCTCTGGACACATTGGCCGAGCCATTACTGCGAACACAGCTTACAAAAAAATCAGCTGGCTCATTCCAATCGTGTGGCAATAGGCAGGCAATAACGCTCGCAGAACAGACAACCGCTGGGAAAGATAGATTCTCGCATGGCGACCACGAACTGTAAGACTCAGTGGGCCCTACCTGATGGACCGATGACTTCAAAGGTTGAGGGAATTCATTGGATGGAGGTGATTGCTTTCCTGTAATCTCTTGCCATAAAAACATTTTGAAAAGTCTCATGTGTCTGTGGTTTTCGTAGCATCCTTGCAAACCGGCAATACTTATTTCGGCGTTGTTTACTAAAATAATTCTTCGTCGTATTAATAATGACAAAAATCGGCATTATTACAGACATTATGTCGACAGAATGAGCTAGGTATTCTTTCATGGCTATGACATAACTAGAAATGTGCTAGCCATTTCGCCCGCCATTTCTAAATATAGATCGGAAATAACTAGAGTCCCTTTTAAAGAGTCTCGCGGTGTTCGGAATAATCGGATACATATTACCTATTTAATAGATTGATTGCAGTAAATACCTAACATAATAAAAATATTATATTTAGGTACTTATATATCATTTCATATGGAAATCAAATTAATTATTGATACAAATTTATGTAAAACTCTTATGTGAAAGGTTTTGTATCAAATATATTTATATGGATTGATTACGCACGTAATCAATCCATATAAATATAATTCAGTTGTTCAATAAATATAATTCAGATGTTATATACATCTTTTATTCTGTTAAAAAAGTGTACGATTGGTGAAACACTACCAGACTGCGTTTTATTTCAAACCAGCCACATTCCATCAAAAATATTGATGTTCGAGTCAGGGCTCCTATGCAAGAATGAACTAGGCAATGCTGGCATTGACTAGACTGAATATGCGAGAGAATTGTAAAAAAAAACCTTTTGTCTTTACCAGCATTAGACTGCGAAGGATGATAATGTCATCCAAGCCGCTTGCGACTGCGGCGACATTGAGAAGGTTTTTTTATAAAGTGTGCTGAAATTACTTTGGCACCCGATGGTGGACAACGCAGACTTATTATACTAATAATAAACCTACTGCAAGATTCGATTGGTTGTGGTTATTTCCAAAAACAACCTAAGTCACAATAAAAGTTATTTCGGGTTTTGTCTTCGCAGTTATTTAGCTTAGAAATGCGTTTAAGCCTCTTTTATCAATCAGTCGCTTATCTCAAAGGTAATGTGTATTCGATTTCTCCAATTTGTATGCAGATCGCATACAAATTGGATTATGATCTTTAGATTATGCAATTTGTTACATGCGTTTTCAGATCGCGTGCAATGTGCAATAAATTGCATAAAATAAAGAGCGTTTAGTCAACGCTAGCATTCTCTAGCTAAACAAGCTTCGGACTTTGGCTGCGACATTGGTATTGCCGAATCCATTTTTCCGTTCGATTCGTGTCTGGAAATTCCATTCCGGAACGTAGACTGGGTAAAACAAACAATCAGTCAAGCCAACCGGGGGGCATCGCGGACATAGCACCTGTGCTCTTCGTCCTCCGGGAGTTTCACAATACACACGGTGCGGTCCGGTTCGATGATATTTGTAGTCTGTGTGTATTGATATAAGATCGGGTTGGTAAAACAGTTTCCGAACGTTCCGGCGCTTATTTTCAATGTGGTTCTGAGTTAATGTTTATTCTTATAGAAATATTAGGTTCTGCCCGTGAAGATCTACGTTCTGAGAGTAAATCTGAGGAGGTCCATCATAAGCATGAAAGGCGTGTGTTTAATTGTTTTAAATTATTGTCGTACCGCTCCGTGTGTACCCTGTATATAGACCCCTAGGGTTGCCACGATAAATTGCTGTTTATATTTCAGCTCTAGTCAAACAGTCTGCACCCACTTATTCAAAATTTAATTTGATTTGTAGTCTAGCTTCTGTCTTATAAATAAGTTAATCAATATTAATCCTTGTTCATCTGTTGTATATTGTGTTTTGAGAATAACAACAGTTCTTGTTTCTAATTCTTATGCTTCTAAAATACAATGCACAGCAAAAGAATGTAATCAAGAAAGCCATAGTCTGATTTGACACAAAATAGTGGATGCGTAAAAATAACACATTAAGCAGTTTAAAAAAAAATGTGTCATGCATGATTTGATTTTTTCAGACATTCTTGTGAAGCTATTCCTAAAACCCGAAAACGGAATTCGCAAAACAAGACAATAACTCATAACACCTGCAAAAGATCTCAGGGTACTAACTGTCCAACTCCAAACGTCCCTTAGGGGTTAAAACAATTTTCAGTTACGATCTTTCACCGTCCCCCGCTGACAAGAAATTCACGGTCATTAGCCATGGAAATATTGTAGATACGTGAACATAATCCTGGCAATTGTCCGAATTCTGGTCCACTTCACGCAAGTTATGTATACGAATGACCCGGGTAGTGGGTGCGTTCGTTGAACACTTGTACCGTTTTTCAATTATTATTTTTTCATCCAAACAAGCTTTTTCTAAAACCCGAAAACGGAATTCGCAAAACAAGACAATAACTCATAACACCTGCAAAAGATCTCAGGGTACTAACTGTCCAACTCCAAACGTCCCTTGGGGGTTAAAACAATTTTCAGTTACGATCTTTCACCGTCCCCCGCTGACAAGAAATTCACGGTCGTTAGCCATGAAAATATTGTAGATACGTGAACATAATCCTGGCAATTGTCCGAATTCTGGTCCACTTCACGCAAGTTATTTATACGAATGACCCGGGTAGTGGGTGCGTTCAACCTACTTTTATGACAATATCGTTATCGCATGTCTTCATAATGTAAATTGTTGAATTATTAATGTTTTCAAAAGTTTCTTCATTCATTGCACGATTCCTAACGTTCCTTGATAGTCATCCTTTTTTTATACAAATAAATTGACAAACAAGCATATGGCCCACTTGTTATCACTCGCGCGTTGCCGACCCTGAGTTGAGACACAATGGGTGAAAAGTCTCATGTTATGTCCTTCAAACCGGAACAATCAATGCGAGCAAAACTGCATGGCAGACATAGATATGGTGGTAATACTTTCCCGGACGAGCTCTCTTACAAAGAGCACTATACAATCTAGACTCAGTTAAAAAAATCGTGACACTAAAAAGACCAAGACTTTTTTATGCACCCCACGATTCATTTGACATATTAAAAAACTGCTTTTTTCTTTATATTTCTGCAATTCCATTTTACATAGTTAGTCCAATATAAATGACATCCGTTTGTCATAAAAATATATAATCCATGAAAACGGATAAAAATGGCGGAATTCTGTAATCCCTTCACACAAGCGCCAGCTAGCTAATATCCCGGGATAAGGATGGCACACAAGATTAATGACGCAGCTTTGGGCGTAGATTGGCGCACCTGTGGTCCACCGGACCGTGCAGTTTGCTCATGCATTCTATATTGTTCTACGTCTATCCATATTATGCTAGGATATACGATATACGTCAAGTGTACACAAGAAAGCTATACGTTTCCGTGAAAAACTGTCTGTAATTTGAATTTGGTCAAAGTTGTGTTATGACTACCCTCCAATTGGTATTCTCAAAGATCTACGCCCTATGAATCTGAGGGGCATCCTCAGATTCAGATTCAGAGATCATGAGGAATGCAGTGGTTACCGTGTTTGTTTGTTTTTTTTAATTATATGAATCCTCATTTGAGATGAGTATCATGAGAGTTTAAAGATAAACGACGTTGCTTTGAGTCCTCAGGTCTACCAGACCATGCATTCTGTATAGTTTTAAGTCTATATATTTAATTGTGTTAATTTAAGCTTACATTACAACTTTTTGGGTACCAGCTAGTAGATTCAGGACTAGGCTTATAATGAGCTTATAAGGGAGTCATTTACATATGTAAATGTTATATTTAGGTGAGTAACCTTATTTTGTAAAGGTCGTTGACCGCTGGGCTAGCGAACTCTTTTGACCCTTTACACATTATATGCTTAAATCATGTTCTTGACTATGCTATGAGGAGAAATGATTTAGATGTGTCCACGTACCTTAATAATAGGGGACATGGCCGTATGCTTGAATTATAAATGGCATAATTACAAACAAGAACGTGGTAAGATTCTACAAAATGAGTTATTTAACTAAAGTTTCATGATTGTCAGCTAAATAATCACAAGAATATTTATTTTTTTGTCGTTCAACAAATATATTTAGTCATACTTATAATAATATGTGCCTACATAAATAAAGTATAGATTATAGGTAAACCAACTAGTTTTGTGCTTAAGACGGGCTGTGCCGAAAAGTGTGATCTTTCGTCACCTTAATAAACAGCAAACATGAAAGTATGGTTAGAATATTTTTAATCGAGCGCAAGTTTTGAGACTCTCTTGGTAACCCCAAAAAATATATCAAAAAGATAAAAAATTGGGTACCATTTGTAAAAGTTGGGCGCTTAGCAGTTCTCAATAATTTAAGCTACGACAACAACTATTAGTTAGTTAATCTATCATAACCTACCTTTGTCTCTGTCCACCATTTGCAAAAGAATCGAGACAGTTTGTTACCAAGCAGACATACGCCTTATTCTCCTTAAATCTCTATACTACTCTATACTTACATGGGATTATACATCTACAAAGATTTTAGCTAGTGTCAAATTGGATTGAAGATATTTTCACAAGTAATACAATTACTATACGAACTCATTACCAACAACTTCATCAATTACTCAAATAAAAAGTACTTTCGCAGTACCTGGCAGAAATGTAAAAGGCTCGAACAGAGCTGCCTCATTAGGATAGTCTAGACCAGTCAGTAATCCTACTTACGAAACAAGTTCATCTTGCGAGTTCTTTATCTCCGTCAGTGGGACGCAGGTGCCTTCAATGCATCCCCCCACTCGGGGAGTTAAGGGGGTAGACTTTTAAGAACAGCTCGATCAAACTAAAGTTTACTGCTTGTCCGTCAAGTCCACTGTTTGTCAAAAACTTTTAATTTTAGATTGAGCTGTATTTTACATCTGTGTCTTTTTTTAATTCCGATTCTTTGAGTTACAAGATAATTAATTTAGTAATTTTGAAACAAGCGCCAGTTACGAAAAAGTTGAAGTAATATGGTAATGAGGATGAAGAAAGGAAGAAGGAACGAAAGTGATATCGCGAAAAGAGTGCTCAATAGGAATGTACTAGACTGATCTAAGTGTAAAGGGGCAAAGTGATAGATTGTATAAAGAGTGACATGGGTTAGAAAATAATTACAAAAATGACGCTTGACGGAGAAGAGTAGAAAAAACAAAACATGTTGTACCAAACACACGTAATGTAGGAAAAGGGCAAGAAAGGCATCGAATAATTTTTAAATTCTGTATTGTTCACTCATAAATAAATTTCATTAAATTGGGTACAAACCCAAATGAAACAATTAACAATAAAGGTTGTTCTGTAATGCAGCATTTTACCAATAATTCGCCATCTTTCTTGATGGGATGGACTCTTAACGAATTATGGTATAAGCCAGCTGTTTCTTAATTTTCCTGTGGTTCGGGCCACACGATAACATACTGTCACATCTCTTGATGAATTGCTTATTAGATTGTCGGCAACGTTCCATGTTTTGCGCTTATTTTCGCGCCAATATTGCTGTCTCTTTTTTTTTTCGAGTAAATTTATCGACGGCAGTTACTGGGTATGTTTACCCTATTAAGTTGTCATTTTCGTTTTTCAGTGCATTCTCTAGTCTTATATTTTGGTATTCGTTTTTGTTGTAAGTGTAAATTGTGATGTTGGTTTATGATAATAATGGACTGAAGTTTTTATTTTAATTACATTTTTTTTGTCAACGTTTCATATCCGGTACCTACTCTCGTGATGTTTTTTTAACTCAATTGTGATATCAATTTTTTAATTGGCATACTGGGAGCTTACATGCTCCCAGTATGCGCTAAAAATATACTTTTTATAGATTTTTTAAAATATAAATCAATAAATTCATTAACTAAATCCAATTAAATAGATTATTCATAATTAATTATCCATTTAAATAGACTAAATCCATGTTTATTTATTAATTGTTTCGTTGATTCACTGCAGCATAGTAAAGTTGAATTACGCTAAAATTATCCCGCTCCTTTTCCGTAAATTAGGAACAAAAGTATGATGCCTACATAAAAAAAATAAACCTACCTACTCATATAAAGTTTTGACGACACTAACATTTACGTCGCTTATTTAGGACGTCTCGCAGACAACAGGTTAATTTTATTGTATTTTTTTGTTACAATACTTCAGAAACTGTATTTTTAATTATACATCTACTTTTTAACGAGTTTGTAATTTGTTATAACCATTTAATTGAATTTATTGAATTTTGAATAATAGAAAAGCGCATAGAAAAAGGTTTAAGATACCTGCGAAACTATTTAACGCAAAAATCGTAAAACTGTATGCTACTAGACCATAATGTCAGTTTTGTTTGTTACAGATGCACACAGAAGATGAACCGACAATTTGACCAATAACAATGAAGAACCACGACCCACTGATCCAGACCATGGCCGGCGAACCATTAGAGCCGCTCGAAAAGACCGTGTCACACGGACATCGGCTACTTCACCTCAAATGCAACCTCAAATTAGAAGACAGAGGCGGCTTCAAAAGAAATGTTTTCGACAAAAACAAAAATAGCTCGTGTACAAATAGTTTTCAAACGACTTTTAGTAGTGCTAGATTTAATAAAGTTAGATGGTGCTTAACTAGTGTAAAAAGACTAATGTTAGTGGTTTTGTTAGTGATCGTTTTGGAGGCGAGGTTATGTGCTGGAAGAAATTTTGCAGGTGAGTTTACTTTTTTATTACTTTGCGAGTTTGAACACTACGACGTGCACTGAGAAACAGCACCGTCTTGAACTGGGATTTTATTCTGTGATATTACGCGTAGCATGACATCGTTGATCAATGATTAATCATAATTGCAAATTTAAACTAATCTTAAAAATTATCTCTGACTAAATGTTGGGAATCGAAAAATAAAAAAATCAGATTACTTGCAATCAAAAATTTATGAAACCTTAGTGCATTCTATAAAATCCGTGGTAGGACCTCCATTTGAATGGATGACCGCTTGTGACATCAAGAACAAAACGCTTCTCTCTTTCGAAGGTGATGTTAAGATAGTTGGTCCCTTAAATCCGGTCCAAGATTTTTTAAAGATTTCATTCGATTTAAACTTGGTGCCTTCTCGCAGTGCATGCCCTCGCTAAGCTCTGGATTACGGCTCTTTGCAAAGTTTTCTTGTAACAATGTTGGATGTAGTGAGGTTGTAAGGTGAAATTTCTTTTTGTTGGTAATTTTCTTCTTTAAATAGCTTTTAACATGTTTTTACGTTATGTTTTTACGAACCATAATCTTTTCTTATTGAAAAAAGTTAGCTAAGTTTTTGAAAGTACTTCTGTCCGAAATCTGAATGTAGGCCAAACCTAAAATGGCTAAGGCTACACGTACGCGAATATTCGTTAGAGTCTGTACCCAATCTGGCAAGCTGCATCTAGGAAATACAAAGGTACTTTAACGTTTTTTTGTTCTCTTTCACCCCTCATGCTGTTAAAAACATTAGATTGACGATAGTGCCAGTTGCTTCCCGATCCGACTACTCAGAACTACCTCATCAAATTGAGTACAGATATAAAACATATCCTGAGTCCTGGTACTCGACAGGGTTGACGACTGTAGCTTCCCATTCTAATTAAGAGGCAGACAGCTGTCGAATAAACCCATTAAAAAGTAGCCGAATTTCAAACGCAAGATCATTAGACCTTATAGCAGCATACTTAAAAACGTGGTGCTTAAGACAAAAATAGTGAAAAACACACGTTTTTGGCTTTAACTATTAGGTACTTTTCGAAAATGTAAAACAACAAGATTCTTTATTTGAGTTTAATGATTAAGTCTTCTAATTATCAATATCTATCTGCTGTAAAGCGAATTATCAGTATTAACCCCAAATGAAAATAAAATAAATTTTGTGTCGGCAACTAGTCATCTAGATTTTAATTTGAGTTGACTAACACGAGTAGAATAGTTGAGTAACTAACCACAAACATGAATTTGAGGTTAACATTTCCATACCAAATCTAGGTATTGTTAAATTGTTAGTAAACAATGTGATTAGTCAGTCGCATGTATCATTCTTTTGACTTATACCAATGCAAATATTTGTCTATTTGCTGTCTCGCATGACCCTATTCGTAGAAAACTCTACCTCTACAAATTTGACACAAGCTTTTTTGACCAAAAACAAATGAGAAACTCAATTCATAGATCTGAATTTAACGCACTTTTACTCCTTAAAATCGTCAATAAAAAAAATTGCGAGAACGATTCTGTTCATTC
Source organism: Perizoma affinitatum (assembly GCA_961405105.1). Classification (NCBI taxonomy): domain Eukaryota; kingdom Metazoa; phylum Arthropoda; class Insecta; order Lepidoptera; family Geometridae; genus Perizoma; species Perizoma affinitatum. The sequence goes on from OY560184.1 coordinate 4,339,666, forward strand.
CACACTTTTAACTAGGACTAGGTTGTATCTATAGTCCAACATTTTGCGCTGAGAGCTCTTTTGAAATTTATGTGATTGTAGACCTCACTGCTACTTCTGGGGGCCTGGTACTTGTGTTTGAGAATCTTTACAATTGTATAGAGCATGAAACGTTATTTTTATACCCGCGACGACAGGAGCTCGTATATGATTTTGCTATAAAGGGTTTTTTGTTTGTGTTACTCTTTATCTCCTAAAGAGGTTATCGGATTGTAGTGCGATTTTTCGCAATCAATTTATATGTTCCAAGGATAAGCCAAAAAAAATATATTAGGGGACGTTGCAATCAATAATTTAAATACATGCACATCCTCCAATACAAACTCAGTGTGTAGATTTTTGAGGATATTAAGTAGGAGGTAGTCAGAGGCATATCAAAAAAATTACATTTAACACCAAGCAGCGTATTTTGCCTGATTTTTCTAACCTTGGACACGCGCGAGGCGTCGGCGTAAATTTACTTTAACATTTTAAATTCACGTTGTTCTTAAGCTGACGTTTCAATATGCTCTTTCTTTCAATGAATAAAAACCTTTTAACTTTCACTTTGCAAATAGCCATCATTCCAGGTGCCAGGTTGCAAACCCACCTAATAAAAAGAAATCTTACAAAAAAACGTACATTAACTCAAATTTCATAATGAAAGGGTGAGAATGCTCATTTCGCGTTATTCACGTACTGATTATTAAAAAATTAAGGCAATTAACGCTACATTGTAAATAGCTTTGTGAAATAGCGCAGTGGGTTTCGCTTTTAACACTCGAGGTACTTTGTTGGTATGTTTGTTTTATGAAGCCAGTTTGCATGGAATATGTATGAATATTATGAGCAGATGGTTGCTGGATAGTTTATAACGTACAGATTATTGTGTAGCTGCAATATTATTATTATTTTACAAATATCTCAGACTTATTATCTGGTTTTTTGTGAGGCATTTCTGGGACCGAAGACAACAGCAAGTGGCCCTTTGTTCATAAAAAAATATTTTTATTATTTACTCTATTTTAGACTACATAGGCCAATAAATTACATAGGTACACACAAACATTACACTGTTTTATAAATTCAATTTGACTCTAGGTTACTATAAATAAAATAAACAATGCTGGAAATTTTCACACAGTTACTAAACTAATCCAGTATTTTATAATAGGGAAATCTAAGTAATCCGCGATATTTTTAAAAATTATATATTGTAGCTTGTAAAATAAATAGGAGATTTCAAAAGTTTTGTTTAAAAATATATTCATCAATCTATCACTGCGGGATATATCTTTGCAAGTTTTGCAGATATTTGTCCCGGATATTGTGGTATACCACATTACTCGTGTTTCCAGATACCCACGATACAGGGAATCCTAGCGTCAGGGCAATGAATATATATTTTGGGTATTAAGGTTTAATACATTTATTCATACAACTATGTACAAGTAGGTATATACAAAAATACAGATGAAACAGCTAGCATACTAGCTATCTAAAGACCGTTGCAAACGATCTATAGATAGCTCACTGATCCAGATCACTACCAGGCGGAAGCGTGGTATTTATAATTAAATCTATGGTCTGAATTATACTATATAGGATATCCCAAACGTGCTTAAAACAGTGACCGATAAGTTGTAGGACCAAAATCTCGAAGGCATAATAATATATAAATAAATAACGCTGGACATTTTTCACACAGCATCATCTAGCCCCAAACTAAGCAGAGCTTGTATTATGGGAACTACATGACTGATACTTTTTTATTTTGTAAATACATACATATTATACATAAGAAACACCCAGACCCGACACAAATATTTGCATATATATACATTTGACTCGCAACGGGAATCGAAACCTCAACCTTCTGCGTCTCAGGCGGGCCATCGCACACTGTGCCACAGAGGTTGTCAAATACAGGCATGTGCCATCTGTTACAAATAGACGGCGATGAGTTTGTAATATGTCAGGCGGAATGCTAACTACTATGTGAAACGTAGGCGTGTGCCAAATTTAGACTGACTACTTACTTGGTATCCTTACGAGTCTGCGTACTGTGCAGATCTGAACATGTACATCAAGAGGATGACAGTCGTGAGCGTATTTGTTTTTTTAAGTTATCCCCGTTATATTATGATTTAGTAATCAGAACCTCAAAACAATTTGCAATGAATACTATCCATCGAGGAATTCCGCCGTCCTCCTTCTGTCTCCATCACAAATCAGCTTATTACTATTAATTTCAACTCAATCGTCGGATACTAGGAACAAAAATTATACAACATGTACATACAAATGATACTGATAAAAAAACACCTACAATAGGTTTTTTATTAATATCAATCACTGGATTAAAAACCCATCCGATCAGTAAAGAAATGAAATACCACAATCAACAATGCAATCCTAACAAATTAAAAAGCAACAAAAATAACACCTTAATCCTGAAAACATAACCCTTTCAAAACTGGAAACATTCATCTGACTAATCGATTGCAAAGCCGAGTGGATACGTGAACGAAGTAGAATGAAAAAAACTGTATTGGATTAGGCGGGTGTCTGCTGGAATTAAATTGTATTTTCCCATAATTGCTCTGGATTTAAAAGGAACAAAAAGGTCCCGAGTCGATAGAAAACAATCGGTTAAAACCTGCGAATATCTGCCAGGTAAGCCGAGTGGTCCAATCATACCATAATCCATTAAGATTTCGCTCCGCTCCGGCGAACACACTTCTAAAGTCCCACGAGGTAAATATTTCAGCCCCATCCATATAATATATTCCCCCCTAGACCTCATCTTTCCCTATTTTGCATGAAGGGGGAATTTAAATTGTGTAATCTAACTTTCAATTCATTCATACATTCAGCGCCATCTCTTGGTGATAAATTGAAACTCGAATGGATTCTTTCAGTCATTTGAGTTTTGGTCGCGGTGCGGGACGGATGCGTTTTCAATAGCTTAAATTGATATGGAAATGCGTCTGTCTGGGTGTTTCCATTGCGTTTATGCAGTTGTGAAACTTTTATGTGGGTCAGTTGAGAAGCTCATTCCACGGAGTTGGGAATCTGTTTAGTTGGATATCATTTTCGTCCAGTTTTGTAGTTTAATAGGATAAAATGTGTTAACCAGGTCTTCCACAGATAAAAAAAAATGTTTTATAAATTACCTTTAGTAAAGGGTAAGGATTTGGCCCCTTTGCTTTAAAATTAGAATTAACTACCTACTTTGTCATCATTATCACCATTAGCAGCCTGTATATAGAAGTCCACTGCTGGACATAGGCCCATAAATAGTGCCTCAAGGAACTACGTCCATCCACCGACTTCCCCCAGCTTAGGATGGGGGGCATTCTACATTGCGTCGTGGCTCGTTGAATATTGCAAATACAGTGTAAAGGTTACGTAGATATTTTAGATAGAACAGTATAATGTTTCCATAGTAACATCTCCAACAATCTTATTCCAAACCTATTTTCCTAACTTTTACTTAAAGCGCCGACATTCACAAACTTTTGCTATACAAACATTTCATTGTGAAAAAGTTGAAGCGCGCTTCAGAGGCATAATGTCGAATATCATTTTTGTCACTTTTTGCAGCCTTTTATACGTTTCACAGTTCCCTTTGTCTTCATTTAGAAAGCCATTTTTCTTGTTTACGTGGTTATCCGGTTAGGAAGCATTGCTTTCTGAATAAACCTGCCCAAGTCATGTCGAGATACTTCATGTTAAAGTTCCGAAGTTGCGTGCCTCATATCGTTAATATCATTAGCATTATAATAAACTATCCAAGGCCCGCGACTTTTACAATGGCCAATTAGATGGGTGAAAGACAAGTGTTAGTGCAAAATAAGTTTTATTCGCGATAGTACCTTTTTCGAAATACTGCGAATGAATCAAATCGTTGCTATTCTTACTAGTATCAACGCAATATTTTGAGGAAGTTATCAAACATTTTAGAACATAAATTTCAAGTGTGACAGTTGTGTAAAAGTTACAGCTAGTGTCACGAAATGGCAAAGATTGACACAAATGTCAAATATTACAGAAAATTACAAAAGTGACAGTGAATATCAAAAGTGACAGGAAATGTGAAAAGTGCGAGAAAAAACCCACTAGGAATATCTGGTCTATGTAAACGAGGAATATATGGTCTATTGCTTAACTCACTACCTTCACAATCGGACTTTCACGAAACAAAATGTTTTTTTAAGATTGCGTTCTGGTTTTGTTATAACTTCACGGACGTACAGAAATATGGACAAACATATGTACAGACAGATACGAAGAACTTATTAATTAAAGGTTCCAGTTCCGTAGTATGGCTTCGGAACTCTAAAAATAAGATGTTTTCATTTTGTAATGAGATTGTTGGTTTTCCTCTTTGTGTGCCGTTGAATAAATTATAGAAAAACCGAGCCAATATATCATGATACGACTGAGATATTTTCGTACTTGTTTAATATTTTATTTTTAATGAGAGCTTTTTTATCGTTCTATAGTCTTACTAGAAAGTGCCATTTTATGTTCCACAAAGTCACAAAAATGGCGCTGGTAGTAGTTTACTAACTAGAATAAAATAAATGTAACTTGGAGTTAGAAATTATCAAATTATGCTATTTTACAATAGAAATACATTGCAGTATTTTACTGTTAAAACATAAAGTTACAATGCAAACTACGAGCACCTATTCAGTGGAATAATGTCGTTATAAAAAACCTAAAACAATACCACCTTTTGAAATATCGCACATTCAGTTTCAAAAATTCATTTGTGTACATTTTTCCGGCCATACACCAGGTGTCGAATGAAACCTCTATGGCAAAGCTACGGGAAATACAGCTGGTTCAGTCACTATATACAAAAGATAGCGTAAAGGGACTTTATATTATGTCGAGCGATGAAGCTCTCGTCACTAAATATCAATAGGTAAGATTAGGTAATCCGTAAATGTTAGATGAGAGCTTTGAGTAATTCCAAAATTATACAAATCGCCGTTTAATTATAAGCAATAAATTTCCAACTATAACAAATGTATAATATTATTTGAATTCCCAGTAACTATTATGACCCAGCTGCTCTTCCATTTACCTATACATTCCAAACTAGGTGCAATACAATAACTAGTGACCTGGTTCCGTACATCCCATAGTTTTTGTCATTTCACAATAGAGGTTTGCAAATACGAGAGCTACTATAATTTATACTGTGTGTTACGTCAGAAAGGATGTTTGATGCTTTGATACGTGTGCTACTCTAGTTTGTTATACTGTGGTTGTGAAAGATGAATATTTTTATGGTAATCGTGTGAATAGGCGGCTTATGGAGGAGCTTGTCCGGGGAAGTACTACAAAAAAAAACGGTGCAAAAGGAGAAATAGATATGATTTCCAAACAAATTAAGAGTAATAACTCCTAATTTGTTTGGAATTGATTTAATTTTTACCGTCTTTTGATTAAATTTTATCTTGTTTATTAAAAGATCTAGAAGACATTGATTTTCGCGATAAGAGCGGATATATTTATGAATTCCTGTGTTTTTTTATTTACCTTTGGTGTGTAATAGAGAGTAATCCATCTATCATAATGAAGGTCCATCAGATGGACCGACAACATCCTACATTCTTTTCAACATTGTAAATCCCTAGCTATTATTATTAAAAGCTTTTTACAAGCTTTTATTTAACTTGTCCGTTTGTTAGTATGAATGGATCAAATCTTCCAACTGAATTTTAAACCAGTTATCCCTGACAGATTGAGCTGACATTTTGCATACACGTTTGATTTGGATGACAAAGCAAGATGGTTAGCTAAGTGACATCATTTTAAATTCAATATGGCGGACTCCCAAAGATGGCGGACCAATTATCTTTTATGCACCCTCATGATATATCAAATGAAAGGATTTGCTGAGATAGATACAAAAAGCTTGTTTTTAAAAAGAATAAAAAATCAATAGTTCCTTTTTTAATCCCTTATTATTCTCTCCATTCAAAGGTTGCCTGGAAGATATTGCTTCTTAGCTTTAAGCCCGCCCATTGAACTTTAATATAGGTAATATTTTGTATATTTCGTTATTTGTTTATGGTGTACAATAAAGTAGTTTCATGAATTAATTTAAACTTTATCTTATCTCATCTTATACATAAAAGAAAAATGGAATAGCGTAAAATAGATGTATTCTTGGGACTTCAAAGTGTGTGCCAACTAAGTTACTAGTATGCCGTCCTCCCTAGGACGTAATACTTTTACCTCATTAATGGAGATTGCTTTGGAGCATTCGCCATCTGGCACTCTTTAGGAGAGGCTTATGCCCATGGGTGACCTTCTACAAGTTGTTCATGCTGATGATGATGACGATCTTAGATGTCCTTCGATTATACGATGCCCGTAAAAGTTAAATAAATAAAACCCAACAGACACATACATAGTCCTGACACCTCACTAGGATTCCCTGTGTCGAGGGTATCGGGAACTACGAGAACCGTGCTACCACAATATCCAGATCCGGAATACATATCTGCGGGACATACAAGCAGGAATCCGCACTTCTTGAGTCGCAGCCGCCTGCTAGTCCGCCACGCCACCGTGGTTGTCATTGGTTCTTAAACCAATTCACCCAATTTTTACCAATTTGCTTGGTAACATTTCAGACAGCTTATTATCCAAGCTTAGTAGCTCTTGGATTATCATCATTATAACAATAATAAGAATATGTAACCTAACCTTAATAAAAGACACCTCAAAATACACTGTTGAAATCCCATCGCCAAATAAGGCATTTTGGTAAAAAAACCTTGTTGGCTACGTTATCATGAAAGTACTGTAGGTACATTTCTTCGGAGAAGGGTTAATTTTACATTCGACTCTATAACACAATTTTAAATTTATTTTTTCTCAAGGCCATGACTTAAAAAATATGTTAGTGTTTTTAGAGTTAGTTACACGCGTTTTTGCGAGGAGTAATTAGAAAAAAAAATGGCGCATATTTATGCGGACTAGTGCAGAGCACCAGTGGATTGAGCTCCCGACTTTCGATGGCGAAGATCGTGGGTTCGTTGTGGACCAAGGGATTTTTAAACGCGAAATATTTAAATGTGCAATGCGAGTACTACTCACAAACGGTGAAGGAAAACATAATGAGGAAACCGGCATGTAAGACCAAAAATTCTTAGACTTGTATGAAAGAAGCCTTTTCGAGGCGCTGAATTATGTCATCGCACTGGTTCCTGCTGGTCACCATATTTCCAACACCATAAAAACGTTTTATGATAAATATATTCAACGAGAAAATATTAAAATCTCAAGCAACATTTCTCACCTTATACCTAAACGCGCAAATGTCACTGAAGGAAGAATAATGAAACGCAATAAAAAAAAAAACAATCACATTAAGATACCTGCAAAGAACTTTTGCTTCTAAGTATTTAGTACCAAAGCTCATATTCTCTTGAAGAAACATTATATATGAGAAGAAAAAATCAAACAGTTCTGCTGGGATCCTTATACTTCTGCTGGGATTTCTATAGAACTTCCGGATATATAAATATTTTTTGGTGAAAGATTTACATGCATAAATCCATGCTTGTTTCTTATGGTCTTTCCATAGGAGTCTGTCCTCTATGGATAATATCATTATTTTATGAAATTAAATTCAATGAAATAAACAAAAACTACAACAACACACCATCTTAGAATATTATATAGGAACTTCGTTTGTGTAGTTCCTTGCACGCTTCTACCATAAGTATTGCAAAAAGGTCGGACAGACGGACTTGATGACGGTTCCTAGTTCTGTAGACTTCGGAATCAATAGCCATAGATCGTTCGTCATGGCACTCTTAGGGGACGTAGGCCGTTCAGCAGTGGAGTTCGACAGGCTGAAGATTTAAAAAAATCAAAAGTGCCGCGGTGCACTCTTAAATCACACATTGGTAGTAGGTGATACATTATCTGTGGTTGATACTACATTATTCATAATCTGTGTACCGTGGGTGTAAGATTGATCGTTTCATATGATGTATGCGAGCGAAGCCTACGAAGCTAGAAAATATGGATGTGGCCAAACCATTAAAGACACATATTAACACAATACTGTTGAGCTTGCAGCTTGCTAGCAAAAAAAAAGTAATGTTTTTAAAGATAAAGATAAAAATATTTTATTTTGTGTCAAATAAAGGATACAGGAGTACACTTAAGAGTTATAAAGAAAATGAGATTGACAACAAAAACGGCCGCCACTCAGCACCATGTTAAAGAAGCACTTTGTGCCACCAAAACGCATCTGCGATACACGGCATCTATATAAGCACTAAACAGATACAAAATTGGTCATCAAACTGTTGAATAATAGAAGAGCAGGATTCTATACATGATAATTATGCAGAATATGTGAGTGATTATGTATACTTGTTAAACTATATAAAGACGCAACAAAAATAAAAAGTTAAATAACTAAAAATGAGTACGACAATTGTCGTGCACTCTCTTTACAAATTAGAGTCGAGCTAGATAAGTTTACTAAAGTTTAGGCACAGTTTAATGAATTTAATGTACCAAGCCATTTTAATTCAATGTTTATAACTGAGATTTGTACATTGTACGAGCGCTAAATCACTATCACTGCGACTTAAACACACGTCATAGAAACAAAGGTTAAAATTTCATATGCGTATAATTTTATTTACGTGCTCGTATCTCGGTGAATTTCGTTAATAAACTCTTTTACTGTGCCTATAAAACTTATTAATACTCAAGTTACTCTAGCGAGTTATGACGAGAGTAAAATAAAATGCCACATCTGTTTTTAAAACTGGTTTCGACGTTGCATGGTCACATTAAGCTGTGGTAATGTCATCCATAAATTAAATAGTCTCTCTAATGAGTTAGATTATGACGTGGTTTATAAGAGTATATTAATTTTGTATTGTACGGGTGGTCTTGTAATCGATCGCTTTTAAAATCGATCTGAATCAAATTAAAATCGATATTCCACGGTTTGGATTGCTGGGCTTTGCTTAGTCGCTCTCTAAAACAATAACTAGATAATACAATGTTCAGTATAATCAACAATCGGTTACCGTTAGTGGCATTTTAGGGTTCCAAGCTTAAAGGCGAAAACGGAACCCTTATAGTCAAGTATCCTTTATAGTCTGTCTGTCAAACAAATGTCTGTCAAAAAATAAACTTAAAAAATTGTAGTAGAAGTCCAATGCTGGACATAGGCTTCCCCTCTTCCCCGCCATTCGAGAACAAAGAAGTTAATAAAATACTAACTTTTCGGCGTTCTCCCAGTACCTATAGATGATACGCTTGCACACCAAAAAACGTACAAAGATTATAATAATGCTTTTATGTACCTACCTATATATTTATGTACCTACCTATTATAAAGAATAATAATAATAGATTAACGTTAATTAAAGTGTTTATTTTACGTGTTTTCTTTCGTATAACAAGTCCGTAAAACGTTATTCCAGGTTTATTAGAGGCCTTGTAGCGGCCAGGGTATAAAATCCGAGTTTATCCGAACCTATCTTGATCATTCAACAAAATCAAGCATCTCCAATGTCGAAACTTCACTGATTTGGTGCAGCTGAAATAGCGAACAGCGATTGGCTTTTAGCACACCCCGCTTTGACAATTTTATTTTTACACCACCTTTTACAGCGGAGCTGGGTAATTGGCGGGTCAATGTATCTTGAATTGGCCAATTTTTGACTGAGGAGTTAGGTTTTTCACGTTTAATGTATGTCAGAAACTTCCTTTTGGTTTTGTAACTAAAAGTAAAACTAAGTCTTTTATGTTAAGTTTATTGGTGTCTATGAGTCTATGTAGGATTTTAGCACATAAACAATTAAATTAATCTTATTAAACCGGTATCGTTTGACGCGTCGGAGACGGAGTACATGAAGTGTTAACAAATACAATTTTGTATAATTTAAAACCTCCGATGTATTTTTCATCGTCTATTCAAACGCTGCCTTGTGATTTGTGGGTATACAACTTATCAAAGAACCATCCTTTAAGACACTACAAATCGATTGCAAAAAAAACGCATTTCACTTGTATAATCCGTTTCGGAGATAAATGATAACAGGAAAAAAAAACAATTCTTCCACTAAAATGTACATTACAAGACATCTAATTACCAAAAAAATAATAGGTATTGTTTATGGTTTTGTTATTATTATAAAGCACTATCTACGCTCAACGTACCGGGAACGATACGGGACGCAAAGGATATCGTTTCTATGTATCTAATAAGATGTGTATAGTTCTGTTAAAATACATATATTCTATTCTATTATATGGTTCACAAACGTCGACCGTGTCATTGCCGGCGCCGTCTGGTGTGGTGAGTCATTTAAGTGTGTTGTAAATGTTACGTTTAGTGAAAATAAGGTTAAGTATCTCATCACCCGATTTCTTTAGGGGCAGGCGTTCATTTCCGAACAATCATCGTACCTATAAAACTATTGTTAAAGTTTATACCCCTTCTGAAACCATTACCTTCGTACCAACTCGTTCTAAGCAAATAGACAGTAGAGTAGAATTATGAACCAACTAGACAAGTACTGAACTAAATAGAATAAACAAACATACATTGCATCGTCAATAGCCTTTAGAAGTCCACAGTTGGACATAGGCCACATAGAGACTAAAAAGTGCCACGAAAAATGGTGCTGAGGATTATTTAAGGATATTAGTACCACGTTACTCGTGGTTCTTGATACCTACGACACAGGGAATCCTAGAGTGGGGCCAAGACATTATTTAAAAAAAAACTAATATGTCGGTTATGAGTTTATAATTTATTTATTTATTATACACAAGAAGAAGACCCAGAACATAATTCTGGCCATTTCTAGACCCTAACCACTCTGCCACCAGATAAAGGGGGGAGCCAATAAAGCGAGCGTGCGAAACGGCAATCCGCGCTGACTCGGCACAAAACAAATTACAGTTTTATTCTATTGTAGGTCACACTACTCATTATGTTTTCGTGTAATATCGGACAAATGACGTGAGTCTTGATGGTATTATGGTTTAATTAACCAACTTCAAAAAGGGGGCTTATAATTTCAAGGGTTTCTCAAAAACTTCCGAAAATTTTATTCACCCATGTGGCTTGCATGGTCGTTCAAGGTTAAGCGATGTACCGCCAGGTTGTCATTGGGATGGGCATTCTGAAGCACGGAAGCCACTCAGACAACAAGTCAGTCGGTCGAAATTTATTTTTGTATGGAAATCCAATTCCAATTGAAAATGCTGTTTACCGTCGGATTACGATTAAGAGCTACCAAATTAGTTACGAAACGACAGTAAAATCTACGAAAAACAGTGGTGTGTATGTATTGATTAAAAATATATATAATTATAGTATGCAAGTGGACTCCCTTATTCCCATTCAGAGTCAAAGTTGCTTGATTAGGCATGGAAGCTGGCTTCCTAACTCCTAGATCCAGAAACGCAGAAGCTTCTTTGTTTCAAGGCGCATAAAAAAAAACAAAATTAACCTACTAATATTTTTAGTAATACTCCAGCTAACATTGTTTTGGTAATTCGACTTGTCAGCAACTTCATGGGCACCGAAGATAGAACTTTACTAACTTTATTTAAAATAAGATAATAGGTAGCTCATTTTACGTAATACCAATTTCTATAAACACAATTTAATTACATTCGAGCAAGTCCCGGGACGGTGATTCGCGTTTCGTTCAATATCCGCTCAGCACATCGAGCGTTTCGTTTCATTTCATTGATTGTATGGGACAACATTTTACGGTAACAGCCAACTTCGTATTGCATTTGGATACGTTATTACAAATCGAAAAGGTGGAAGAAAAAATGTTACAAAGTTATTTTAAACCGCGACTCAAGGAGTCCGTATGCGTTTAAGGTAAGAGGTTGTATGTTTTTCTGGTAAAATTTATCACGGAAACGGCTTAAGGCATTTGGCGTTAATGCCTTAGCGTTAGCCTTAAAGGCGCACTAAAGAACCACTAGTAAAAGGTTCAGGTAAAGATTTTGGGACCTGATGGGCGGATAAGTTCTAAACTCTAAAGGATGGAAGAAGTCGGTGGATGGAGATCAGAGTTGGCTCTATCGTTCGTAAAACCCCTATCACAGAGTCGCAAGTCAGTGACCGAATCGAATGTTATACATTCAGTGCGAGGGGGTCAGCAGTACTCGTCAACCGGCTGCTGTAAATGATGATGAACACTCCATAAAACCCAAATCAACAGTCGTAACTCCAATGATTATCCAGAAACCACACTTGAAACACAAAAAAATTAGCACTTCCAAGGAATCGTCGGTTGGCGATGTCGTTACAGCCACAAAAGTTTTCCCACAAAAACAAACAGAACGCCATCTAGCGAGCAATAAAGGGAAGTTAACAAATAAAAAGCTGTTGGAAAAAGTGACCGCTCCCGACGGGGCCGTAGCAATAAACACGTAGAGCTGTCAAGGGGCGGAAAGGAACGTACCACTTTCTATTATTAAAGTGTTGAGAATATTTATTTTATTTGTAGAATTACATCGTTATCATCATCAGCCTGTAGATTGCCAACTATAGGGCATAAACTAAGTGACAAACTATCCATTTTGTGTGAATCTGGGTATCTATTGTTGAGTAAAGATAAGGCCCTTAGAAGATTACACAGTTGATGAACTAAACAATTGTTTTTTATGCTTAATTGGCATTTAAAATTCAACGGAATAAAACAGCACTCAGTCGGATGACACGAAAAACTATTTAAACCATTTTGAGTTTTCATATTCGGGATCTCTGCGTCGCGGGAAAATATGCATCTGAAATGTAGATGTCAATAATGCGTTCTATTTCCTCCGGAGGATTAGTAAGCTACCACAGGTCATCCTTGTTTGGCTACTAAAATTGTCTATACAGGATTATACAGTGTTATACGATTGTTCCTACATTATTTATTATATTTGTTACAAACATGTAAGATTGTCTTGTGTTTGTGGTATTTTCAATGAATAATTTCAATTAAATTTTAAGAATTTATCACTTCTAGGTCGTTCGTATTTATCTTCAGTCAATTGCTTTTGAATTCGCCAAAAGGTGCTCCTTTATAGATTCAGTTGGAGTTTCGACAATTCTCCTGATTTTTATGAATCAAGAAAATCAAATAAAGGCCACAAGTTTTTGCGAGGGCCTCCATTCTCGATTTTCTCCGGTACATTGAATATGAATAGCATAATTCACTTTTCCGGCTCAGTGGCTCTAATATATCGATGGCTATTAAAGAGAATTGAAAGGTTCTGATGATTGCTTTCGTTTTCAATTGAAATCACTAATTTAGCCTTGATATTCGCAGATTAATCCTTGTTAAAGTCAAAACTAAGTCTCTTACCGAAGAATGGGACGCTCTTCAACGTAAATGAAAGCTTTATACATTGCAATAGATTTGTAATATTACTGATTTGTCAATAATTGATTGGCCTAGGGACGTCAATCCTAGTCAAATCTCAAAATTAGACTTTCTTCTTCTTCATGCTTCATTGTACCATCTGTTAAGTGGTTACCTTAACCTATATCCATGGTGCTTACAGCACCATGAGATGGAGGTGTCACTCGTGGAGGTTATACCCTAAGACAACGGATGGAAAGTCTCATGTGCTTGTAATTTCACCGTTCTGACTAAAGTTTATGTCCCCGTGATTGGAAAACAAGGTCCTGAAAAATGCTGTAGCGAACCGCACCAAAAGCACGCTTCAGGCGTTGATTATACGAATATATACATACCCATTAACGTTCAACGGTGGCCAGAAATGCGACTTTATGAATATTTTTATACAAACCATCCTACGATAATACTTAAAAAAATGCCATTCCAATATTAATTTTTGGATGATTTCAATCGTGTCTCATTAAGAAATCGCCGCGCGTAATCACTCGATTTTACGTCGGCCATTTTGAATTAATATTTCAAACAAGATGGCGGCGTGGCTTTGAGAGGATAATAAAATTTTTATTAATCTCGAATGGGAGTGAATAGCTTCACAAAAACGCAATTACATATATTATTAATTTGGTTCTTAGCCTCTTAAAAGCAATGTGGTACTTAAGGAGGATATAACAGTCTTTTAATGGAAGGGATGGTTGTCAAGGACGCAGAATGAGTCTCATGGTCATGTGATTATGAAAGTGTGGACGATTAAATTAAGCAAGGTCTTTGGGGTTGTGAGTACCGAACTGTTTCAAACGCTTATTAATCTAATGATTACAATAGACTTTAATGATTTTAGAGAAGAGTGTGTTCCACCATTTGAATATAAAGTAAGATAATAATGTTGATGAAACTGGTAATAATAATACTTATTGATTTTAGTGTATTCACTTTATGGAACCCTAATAATGCCCTCTATATCGCAAACTAGCTCAAAATCGGTTGAACAGCACAGAAATATTATTTGTTAGTAAAGTTTTTCTAGAACAAGTATGAAACTGGGTAGAAAGTTCAATAGTTTCTTAGAACTTTTAATAATCTTTTATCACGATGAAAACTGGTAAAAAGTCGACAAAACTTCACTTACTTTTTCTATAAGCAATCACTGTCAAGCACAACCGTTATTCTAGGTAGGTACTCAGTTAAATATTTAACTAAACCTCTTTTACTACGTTTTTCTTGTGGAGTTTAAGTTGTAGGTGATAAGCGTTTTACACAATTAAACCGACCACAATGCAGCCACATTGTAGCACTCATAGCCCTTCTCTCACTCTGCTTCTTCGATTCAGCTAGAAAAACGCAACCATATTCCAATTGGAATGGCGATAACGCAACTTAGAATAGAAAAGGATAATGTTTTTCTATAGATAAGTCAATCTATACAAAAAATAATAATCACCTGACACACACATACATAGTCTTGACCACACTAGGACTAGCCGTGTCGCGGATATCAGCAACTACTAGTACCGTGGCACCAAAACACCAGACCCGGAACAAATATCTGCGAGACATACAAACATTTGTCCTGCAGCGGGAATCGAACCCGCACCTCTTGTATCGCAGCCGGCTACACGCCTACCACGCCATCAAATCTATACATGGCCATAAAAACATCATGTTCATGAGTGTTACTAAATAGTCTACGAAACGTCAGCAGGTACATATATTTAAATCGTTATAGATAGATAACTCTTTATTGTACACCAAATTATATGTTGCTTACAAATAACACAGCAAATTACAAGCTAATCGTGGAAGTACAATGGGCGGTCTTATAGCGTATAGCGATCTCTTCCAGACAATCTTTGGATGGACAGGAATTGACATGCACGATAAAGGACGGTGGTGTATAGACAATAAAAACATACATACACAGTGACGTATTATTGGATAAAACATATATACATACATTAATACATATACCTACATATATAATCTATAACCATAAATAATGAATATGATAGATACTCATCAGCTTTGAGATATGGACAGATAGTGACTGTGCAATAGCTAATAAATACCCTTAAATGGTACTAAACCAAACAGGGTGTCTAGACAAATACCACTTTCTGTTGGCGTTAACGCCAGCGGAAAGATTGTATTGTATTGAAATGACATTAGCTGTGGAAATGTCACGTGACTGCTGCCAATTTTTACCTTGCGTGAAAGGAAAACTGAGTGTGAGGTATCAATCCTCCTGATAACTAGATCAATTCCATGAGTTATCAGTTGGTAACTTGAACAGCATATTGATAAATAATTAATCGGATAACCACACAAGGCGTTTTAAACTATGCCATTGAACCTAACTATTACTGTCATGTTTCATTCCTTTTATTCCTGTAGCTGATGATATTGATAATATATTTTGTTGAAATACTAATAAATAATGCTTTTGCTCGATGAGAATACTGTCAACTAGGAGTTCAGGATATTTGGAATCTGTAATTTTACTTGTAATCTATGTAACTGTGGATTTGTATACTTTATTATTAGTAATAGCTAGGTATGTAATGGTACCCTTATATAGTTCGAGAAACTGAAACTGTAAGACAAAAAAGACTCTCATAAGTAATTACAACATAAATTCCCATCCGATCTCACAAACGTTAAAATCAGCATTGTTACTCAGCGTTTACCAAAATATGACATTTTTAAATTCATCGACGAAAACGTTAGTGAAAATTAGCTATTCGCTTGCAACCCAATCAAAGGTGTCAAACATATTTTTCGTTTTACGTCAGACTTGGAGCAGATACAAAGTTTGAAAATCAGATGATAAAAGGTTTTCCCAATACTTCCAAATATATTTTTATAAACTTATTTGAATAATTTTGCAACACTGTCGAAACTTCGGGATAAATAATAAAAAAGATAAACGTGATAGATAAAACTTTATTTATTGATCGCGAAAAGAACAAAATAGTCTTGAAAAATACAATTTTTAGAAACTCTACTTTTAATTCAGGAAGACTGGTACTCTTTTAGGGCAATACACATTCTGGGGCAGCCTATATAACTGATTTAGCATAACACCAAAATACATCGTTAGTGTACGATTTAGCTCCATATTCCAATTAAAGTGTAGTGTTGTTTGAAACACTTCGCACGCCCGCCACGTACCGTCTGCTAAATTGTATATTAATTATTGCCCTTGATAGAAGGCGAGGAGAATAATAATTTAATGAAGTCAGATCTCAAAAAAAGTTTGATCTGATGCTGCTTTCTCACTGCGGCCAGTCGAACAGAAAAAATATTCATTTGAATGATATGACCTTTCCGTTCAAAAAACTGTTTCGTTCAAGAGTGATACCTCTGATGGTGCAAGCGTCGATAGGTTACAGTAACTGCATACCAACAGGTAGGCCGTATGTTTGTTTTATATGGTTGTTTGGTATAAAATAAAATACCTGCCGTTTTGTAGCTTGAAGACTACAATTTTTTATAGCAATCGAATGCTTGTTTGGTGACATTAGATACTTGTTTACAGTGAAATAAATATGATGTCAACATATATTTATGAACGTGGTTTAGATTCGGTGTATATTAGCTTTGGTTTAGAATGTTTTTCTTTAAAAACACCAGATGAAATACAGTTAAAACCAGATCAACTGGAACATAACCGGAGCTATACAGAGATTTGCCCGTCTGCAATCAGCAAAAAGACACATGCACTGAAAAAGCAAGACACTTGTTTATTAAAAAACATGGGTCTTACTTTTTCATAGAAATACAGGACTTCAGACATGGCTGAGTTTTCTGTGTCTAAGTTAAGACGTATACAATGATACATGATTTGACAAAATCTTTCATTTAAAAAAAATATAATATGGCTAATTACCACTGTTGAATAGTAGACCGTCGGAAGCGGTCAGGGACAGTTATGATAAAAAGGTTTTAAATTAGCCACGAATCATCACTATAGTCGATAAAAACTAGGATAAAACCATAATTTCACGTTTAAAATGCTAAATCCTCCATTGTCGAAATTTTTGAAAACATTAATTATAAATAAAAAAAACACAATTATTTGTATCCAAATGTATAAAATTCTAATATATAATGCTTTTATATTACAGGTAAGCATCTAGATTTTCCATCAGCCCTCATCATAACGGTAAGAATTTGTAAACAACCTGATCTCCAAATTACCCCTCTACAAGCTATGGATAACAGAAATCTAGATAACAACCCCTTGAAGTGCCTACCCCCAATACGCGATGATGCCACAAGAATTTCGTTAAGCAGAAGTATATCTTAATCTAATTCGTGACACACGGGTGAGAAAATTGCGGAACTGTTTGACTTTAAAAGAAGATGTTACAAGATCATCTTTCTTATATTCGTCACGTTACCTTGTGGATGTTAAATGCTTAATCGCGTTTACTATTTTATTATTATTTTCCCTACGTTTCAGCTGTGTTTATTCTTTGGAGCAACCACCTCGAAACTATGGTAGCTGTTGCGGAGGCCTATTTCTCTAAAATTCGACTATTATATGCATCATCATCAAATGATTGGCTGTCAACATTTAAGAATATTCACACGTCAAAAAAGAGTTGAAATCATGTCTGTACTGTAACATAACTTCCAACTACGTTAGTTAAAAAAATCTCCGAATAACACCTCCGTGTGCCCCAAACTCCAAAACCACGCGTTCTAAGATTTTAATTTGCAGGCGAGTGCTTTTAATCAGGGAGTCCTGTTTGAATCTTCTATTTAGGAGACGAATGGGAAGACAAGAGACGTATCTCCTCAATCTATTAATAAGGCAGTTTAATTTAAGTAGCGTTGGAAAATTAATCCGGACAAAAATGTTCGATAGCTTGTAAAAAAGAAGTTGTTAGGTTGGTAGGACCGATAGATTGTATTATAGATTAGTGGAACGCGTGCAAGTCTGTGCTTTGAATGTCAGTCAGTCAGTGAGCTGCTCAGTGATTTTGAGCATTAGAGTTTTTTTTCTTACTAATTTCAGTTCCCGCTGCATCCGACATTCCTTTCTTGCTGTTTCCTTGCATACAAAAATAATCTACCTTCCAGTTTTCTCTCTCTTTACTTATAAAATATCATTCACAGTTATTTAACTCAACACTGCTTTGTCTCTTTTTAATGTTTTTGTCAACAAAAAACTGATTAGCTAAACAACTCGTGAAAATATTTTTATGTAAGCATGTTACTATTTAACTGTGCGAGTTTTTTCATACAAACTGCAACGTCTCGCTGTACTGTACGGGTTAAATTGCGCAAAATATTTTCCAAGCACGACTATTTAGACGTCACGGTTATTGAAGCGCTTCTTAAAATGTTAAATTTTTAACATTTTAAGAAGCGATGTATAAAAATTAAATATATTAAATTAAATTTAATTTTTATATTTTTTGTAATAATTTGCATACAAATACTAAAACTACGTTATTGGCATAAGGCAATCTAGTTATCCGACGATAAAAGGAAAAAGCAAAAACAAAATTGCTCTCGCAAAAAAAATGAATCACAGCTCTATCTTTTTGCTGACGGTACTGCTGCGACAGCAACGTACACGAGCCAGATTAATGGTTTTATTTAAATTATTCCCTTGTATTTCATGTTTTTGTTTTTTACGTTATATTTCATACAATTTCCTTTGTTTGAGAAAATGTTTTCTACAATCTAAAGTCTAAACTTTACATTTTTCATCCCTATCCCTGAACCATTGTAGGTTCAGCGGATGTCTGCTTAGTGTGGGTTATTATAACTGGCTCAGAGAGGAAAGGCTGTGGTAAGATCTGATACCTGGTTTTCTACTTACACGCAATTACCTCAAGCCCGGCGTCATATATTAAACACAAGTAAATTTTTGAAATATTTAAACACTCCGACGTTTTTTCTATAGTTTGTCCTGGCGAAACAATCTATCCAAAAACTATTCTTAAAATCATACAAATCGATTGCAAACAACCGAATCAAAATACTCGTAATTATAAAAAAAAACACTCAAATCAGTAATTCCCCAGTCAACAAGACAGTTGCCTTTATTAGAGTTTCTTAAAGGGTTCCAGGGGAGGTAGGGAAAACTGGCAATTAAAACTCGTTTAATGTCGTCTTCAGTCGAGGGGATTATTATTAGTCGATCACTTTTTAATATACGGCTATGTTTAATTATTTATGATGATGATAATAGCTAGTATTGTGCCGTAGATATCTTACGAGGGTTCAATTACTGAAAGAGTTTTGACTTTTTACGTAAATTGCCTAGTCGTATCAATAAACAATCTACACTAGTATTATAAAGTTTGTAAGTTTGATAGATAAAAAAATATTTGTTACTACATACACACACATACAATATACATTAATGAATGAATGAATGAAAATACTTTATTGTACATCTTAAACAAATAACATAGTAAACAAAATATTATTAAGGTACAATGGGCGGTCTTATCGCTTAGAAGCGATCTCTTCCAGACAACTTTTGGATGGAGAGGATAATAAGATATTTTTTACATAATATGACAAACATATTAAAAAAGTAAGTACTTAGAAATTAATTAGTATTGATAAGTTTGTGTGTTTTGCAGCATAACAAAAATGGCTCAGTAAAATGATTTTGCTTAAAAGCAAAAACACTGATTTTAAACCAAAAACATGTTTGGATGTAGGATGTAATTTTCGAAACTACCTACTCATCCCATTTCAAAAAATATTTCACCTATATTTAGAAAGGACCTTCAGGGTGGACATATGCTATAAATTATCCCGTAATAATAAAATAGATTTCGTGGAGACAAATTTTTCAATGTAAGTCGACGAAAAAACTGTCGAGCGAATGCGTTTCTTAAGAAGGGTGTTTTAACAGTAAGATCTACTTTTATCCGGGTACCACGCGAGTGAAACCGTGGACAGTAGCTAGTACAAAATAAATATTGTATTACCAAAGAAAAAGAATACAATTCACATTGCAATTATTCGTTATAAGGTAAAGTTACGTTTAGCATCGTACACATTGAGATGGGTGACTGACACCAAAAGTCACCCGTACAAATGTTTAAAAAATCAATTGACTTTTAAGAAATGGAAAAAGAAATGAAATTCTACGAATGTACATTTAACATTCAGTCCTCTATCTAACATCCCTTTAAACTCCACCATCCAGGTTGGCAGGTTGGATTGTTCATGATTGAGCTAACTACATTCATAGTTATTTCAGGCGTTCAATTTCCAACACAATCTTTGATAATCTTTCACCTCAATAAATCACAGTTTTTGTTGGTTTCATTAGAAACTTGCATATTATGATTATAAGTTCGCCCTAATCTGTGTTTAAGCGCGCGGGTAGCACGCCAAATGCACATTAATATAAGAACTTAAGGCGTGCTGGTGTATGGTCCAACATTTTAACCCCTTATCAATCCAGCCATGTTTGTACTTGTGTATGCAACATGTGTTCTAGGGGGTACGCTCGAATCATCTTTTCGCTCAGGGTATCTAGAAAAAACCCGTTTCATAAAAAAAATCCTAATTAATAATTATAATAGTCTTGAACCCATACTAGGATATCCTGTGTTGTGGTTATCAGGAACTATGAGTGCCCGGAAGAAATACATGCCAAAACATGGTAATGTTTGTCCCGCAGTGGGAATCGAACCCGCACCAGCTGGCTACTTGCCGGCCGTGCCACAGTGGTAGTCAATTGTCCTGACTATGTGTGTTATTAACTCTTTCTTTGTATGAGTATAATTTCCTTATTTCTTTGTATGGGTATGATTTGAATCGCTCTCCTCTAACAACTTAAAGCGTACCTGAAAATAACAACTTAAGAATACGCTGAAAAATATATACCGACAGGGAAACCTAATTTGTATGAAGTTTAATTTGAGTTTTTTGTAACACGGCATATTAATCATTGCAAAATGATGCTGTTGAAGGCTCATTACTGTTGTGAATTTATTGAAGACTCTGAGTTTATATTTAATAATTATTATTAATATTATTATTTTGGGAACACATATAGCTTTTGGTAAAAATCCTTAAGCTACCAGTTAACGTTTGATTCGTTCGTTTTTGATTAGTCTTAGGACTAATCAAAATTAGGATTTTTATTTTAAGTTTACGTTACATAAATATTATTTTTTATTTATTTTCAGCCCACAATGTCCCGATACTGGGCAAAGTCTAAGTCAAAGTCAAAATTCATTTATTCATTATAATCACAAGGATCACTTTGTTCCTCACTCCTTCCATTTCTTGCGCCAAAATGGTCCAATTTGTTCGGATTTTTTTGAGCTCATCCTTCCACCTAAATATATTTTACACAAAATTTGTCAATAAAAGCACAGCAGAAACTTCCAATCTAAGTGCATTTAAAGCCTCCTTACCTGCAAAGAAGTTTCTAGAACATTTCGAATAGGTACCTAACAAGGTTGACATCCTAAAAAGACATTCTGAGCTGAAGTGGGAGCGACGTTGGAAATATTATTCCCACTAGGTTTAGAAAGGGAGCTAGTGACAAAATTCTTACTTCGATGAGTCCCTCCCAGCAGAAACTTGTAAAGTTGAGTTGGTCCGGGGAAGTCCCTACTACTGAATCTATTTCTGCTGCCATCGCCAAGTACTTAGTGATTCTCACATTGCTTTTTTCCGGCTATTAAAATTACAGACACATGGAAGTGTTCAGATTTGTCTTTATAGTAGGCAACGCATCAAAAGTTTTATGGTGTTGCAGATGTCAACTGATGGTAACTGCTGACCATCTAGTGGGCTTGAATGTATTTCTACAAAAAATATACAGTAAAACATTTTTTTTGTTATTTGTTTGAACTTTGAGCAAGAAAGTTTATAAATGAATCTTAGTTTGTAAGCTGCATAGTAAAGCGCCATTAATAAATAAACGTCTATACTTAATTCTTATTTTATATCAATTACTATTACATTAAAAGTCACTTTGTGGTCATTTTCATCGCTAAAAAAATATGGGTTAGACATGTTTTGTAACACCTAATTACAAGGTACATAACATCTAGTATTAAAGCTGTGATAATATTTCGATTAATATGCTGAGTAAATGCTCATATAGTAAAAACCACCGCCTCTCAGTCTATTCGTATAGCCGGAATCGCGACGTGCCGGTACTTTTGCAAAATCAATAGAAGACACTTGCAACCTAAGAATTGAAATAAATTTGTCTTGATAGATATGGCATCTGTGGAATTCTGATCTATAGAGGAGAGTATGAATTCGTGTGAGCTAGCCGCCAGCTTAAAGTACCGCTGAAAGCATTTAGCTAAAGGTCACCTATCCTAATATTGACCGTATTGAACGTTGTAACCAGTAAAGATCGGGAAGCTACGCAATAAACGCTTCACGATCGGAAAAGACTTGACCGGTCCGCACTTGTGACATTTGTACGTACATCTCATTCTCTGTGACATGTCACAGTACTCACCGCGTTGGTCTTTCCGCGCGACAAATACACTTGTGCCATTGTCACGCGTATCTGCTGATGCATAATTCCATCCATTAGAGACAGTGATAAGATTCACTGTCTCTAATGGATAATTCAATTAAGGTTTTTACGTTTTCGAGGAAGGGGATGAAATTTTAATGAAGCCGCCGAATCGAAAGATCCGTTTAGAATTGAGGTTTTAAAAATTTAAGCGAGAATCTGTGAACGGCGTATGCTGTAAATATACATCACCTATAGGTAATAAAGAGCGCTACGAGGTCTACAAATCGCGGCCGTTTTTCGTGGCATTTTTGTAAGAGGCTATGTCCAATTAATGTTTTCTTTAATGATTTGGATTCTCAAATACAACTCGTACACTGTCTGATCAAAATAGGTCGCAGTTAAATTTGGAAGATAAAACTTGCAGCTAGTTCTCCAATTGAGTTTTCCAGACCAAATAGGAAATATCACCTCCATTTTTAGTCTACATTTATTTTCGTACATCCACATTCCGCCACTCGGATTGCAAGTAAATTCAATACTGGTGAATATAGCCATGTTAGATCGAATTGAGGCTATTGATAGCATAATTTCATATGAGCTTGAAATATTCCGTTATTTTAGGGAAGGCAGATCCTTCCTTGAGTTTTTATTTTGATCGTTGTATTAGTTACTTACACAATGATGAATAAACTGGATACCTACTTACAAAGTAGCTACTTTATTCGTAGTAGATTTCGGCTTGAATTATCTGCAGTGGTTTTATTAAAATGGCAAAGTTACCGCTAAAAATCACAGATATTGATAAAATTGACACATTTGTGATGTATTTGTGTGATAGGTACATAATCATTTTTTATGAAGTTGTTTGTAAGTACAATTTTCAAAATATATTTACAATATCAGGTATAAAATACAATTTTCCTTTTTCAGCTGTACTAGGTTACACCTGCTTAATACTTCCTTATGCTTGGGCTACACCTGCCACAGTGTAGTCCAGGCTTTAAACTAATCAACAACAAAATTAGCTATGGATTACAATTTAATTTAAAAATATAATCAAAAAGACAATTATGACATGCTAAGTTATAAACTTTAATCATTGTTTATTATGTTATAATTAATTCAATGATCTTGCGATGGGAATTTCACAGTTACTTTTTGGCAGCTATCTGCCTCTTAACATCACAAAAAGTCTACCTACATAGAGAAAATTCTCCACTTTGTCAAATCGTATAAATATCGAAGCTGTGTATTAAGATATAATTAACATTCTCACCGCAGCAGTGCAACGTTTATATAAGTTATCACTATTGATATGTTCAAAAGCCATTGGAACTCCTGAATAAATCGCAGCAGTTACCTGCTCTGATTTTAATATTAATGTCAGCCATCTATAGTCACAAGTTTCGATGCACGATTTGTATTCATTGCAAACTATTTGCGATAAATGATATCAGTTTGGTATTTTGGTTTTGCATTTATGATTTCCTAAAGTTGTGTCTCTATTCGCATTCAGCAATTTGACCACACTGGTTTTGAATGGAAAATGTTTGAAATTGAGAATGCTTTGATGCTCCTGAGGGAATGTTAAGAAGTCGGTATTGGCTATAACAGTCGCTTAATAATCTCGAAGGCATTCTAAATACCTACTCATAGGGTTAGCTACATGTTTATACGAGCAACTAACAGACAAAGCCAAGTCATGACTCTGCTAAGAGTCTAAATTAATATTCTATTCATAAAAAATGTTATTTTTTCCAAGACTAACGACAAAATTTTTATAGAAAAGTAGGCTGATATAATGATATATGTATGTAGAATATAATATACTGTATACATTATGTAAAGTGTATTATAATATATATGTAATAGTATATAATTGGGTTACTAGTTGGTGATCTAAAGCAGGGTGTGATCAAAGATGAACCGGTGTGAAAATACTTTTGATAGATCAACACTCGCAAAATCCTTATATTCCAATACCAGTGATTCATAAAAGTACAGGAGAAATACCAATTCCTTTGAAAGTCCGAAACAAACAGATCACAACAATATAGCAACAGGAAGTGGCAGACTCATTGCGAATTCGATGCAATGGTTGCGATTTGGACGACATTTTTATTAAGACTACCCCTCTCGCTCTGGCAACTACGTTACAGGCACCAGTCTCGTTCTACCAACAAAGTAAACATCGGACGAACCGCATCTTTGGCGATCGGACCAATACCATGGATTTTAGAACTCGTCTCGATGACACAAATGTTCGAAGAAAGAAAAAACGCGAGATGAGCCATGTTTTTCAAACAGTCTGTTTGACTAAATACTTACTATTACTAGACAAAAGTATAATTTCGTTCGTTTGGAAATGTATATGAAAAATGTATTCACTGTCAGAGCAATCAATCAAATGTTGTTAGCAAAAGTAACATTACTTCTTTCTGACATAAGTTTGAAGACCAATTACGATATACGCCACGCTACGGTTAAAATTGACAATTGACAAAGACAAAACTGTTTGTATCTTTCAAAGTTGGCACGAATAATAGCGACTGCAAACTCTTGGTTGGGGTCAGAATCTCGTATGTAGGGAAATTCAGCGAAATAAACTAAATTATGGCTTCTTCAACTGTGTTAAAGCATAGCGTCGAAATACAAGATTGTATAAATAAAACTTTCTATTTATTCTTGAGAATTCTCTGGAAGGATATAACTTAACATAGTATATTTTATTATAAACGCTATCATTGTAAAACTGAGACTTTGGTCACGAGTATGTACTAAATCAGAAGTTTTGCAATAAAATCCTATTCAATAAATGTATCTTAAGGTTTTTATTACTTTTCTCAAAATAAAAACATTTATTCACCGTACTATCGGTTAAAGCACCACCTATGTTTCGATCCATTCCAAGAGTCTTCGTCAGGACGAGTGATTGCGACGCATATCTTGAACAAAATTTAAAAATATTAAGTTAATAGAAATCAAACGTTTTGTCTAACACGGCAACAATTCATATTAACAAAATCAACATATAACAGCTCCAAAGTCATAGTAAAAACTAGTTTTTAAGTCGGTTAAAAACCCTTATTAGTTTTAGTTAAAACTCGATAAATTTACGGAAGGTTAGTTAACGAACACAAAGGGTACCTACGTAATCCAATAACGCATAAATTATTTGAAGTGCGATAGAAATACCCTAAAATACCCTAAACCCGGGGTATTCAACAATAAAATAGAACAGTGAGGACCCGGTCACAGATTATCTTATAGTTGGTACGGTTATTTCAATGACAATGTTGCAGGAGGCTACTGTCTGCATAATTGGTTTCATTGCCTTTGTGAAACTAATAATTTTAGCACCTAAGCGTTTGATTCTCAATTGGAATTATGCGATTTGTATGTAACGACACGGAATATGCGGTTTCCGTCGCCATCTGTAACTCCAGACCCATTGCCAATGCTTAGCCTGCCCTAAAACAAATGTTATTTTACCAGCAATGTATCGAGCATACCGAAAAACAGCAATGCGAACAATATTCTTGACGGCAGAAATCTAAGGTGGTAGAACTTTCCTGGCCAATTTCTTTTACAAAGAAGTTACGATGTTCTTTTACGATGCGTGAATCTTCGTAGAGACACTTAGTCTGTACGAAGATTCACGTAGGCAATGCCCGCATCATATACCATTCGTTGGATTAACCCGGTTTCCTTTATTGAATTGGATAAGTGAATAGTGAACTCCAATGCTCGATGAAGTGTGAAGGGAAGCCGGTGAAATTACATCACACAAAGCTCTTTGACGCATCAAAATTGCAATATTTAAATATTTTTGGTACTCTCGTATGTAACGTTCTTGTATCACTTGTTACACTCTTGTCAGTGTCACATCTCTACTAAGCTCACCACTGTCCACCACGAAAAATAAATTAAGTATTTTTCGTTTGTTGGTCCTACTAATTTAGGTACTAGTAACATTGTTACATAATTATAATTAATCTTATTTTTTTTTTTTTTTTTTTTTATTTTTTTTTTTACTATTGGTTTTTGGTATTTTTGGTTTTTGGTTTTGCTTCTGTGAATTAATTGTATTATTTAATTTAACATGTAACAATTCGTTATTAATAAATTAAACTGAATCTAGGAAAAGATTTGCTTTAGGTGATAATGAGCCTTGTTGAGTTTATTTAAATAATTGTATATTTAATAATATGCCATGTTGTGCATATCTATGTGATTAAATACAACTTGCGAACACTAAAAACAAAATTGATCTACAAAATGCTGTAGGATACCAGCTGAATTTTATAAATTAAATGAGCTGTTCCATTTTGTGTGTCAATTTATTTTACTGGGCAATATTTTTATAACTCTGTATCGAGCTATTTCACTGGACAATATTTTCAAGTCTGCAAAACAGAATTCCAAGAACATCATAATTTTCGAAATTACGCAGCAGTCTCAAGTGATCCAAATTTTTATCGCCGTCATCAAACCATCTTCATTTAAAAATGATTACTCAAACAGATAAAGACCAAGTGTATGCGGGGACGTAAACCCGAATATTTTACGAGTGAATAATAAATACCAATCCTATTTTATGACACTTCTTGTTCTATAGATAAAGTCGTCAGATGGAAATGCAGAAAAAACTTATACCACAGAAACCACAATACCACAGAAACACAGAAATATCAGTCATGCCATTTGTAGGTGGGTTTAATAAACACTGGTAGTACATATTTAAATATAGGCAGAGATGAGCTATATCGTATGGGATTCGTCTATTAAATTACTTACAAATATGAAAAGTCGGAAAATGTTGTCTAAAGTCGGATGATCTCCAACTCTATATCAATGGAATCGAGGACTTTAAAAACTTCTTTATGCGGGCGGGTACTATTGAAATAACTCCGTTTTATACGCGAACCTGATTTAAAACTTGTGGTTTTAAATTTTAAATGTGACCCATTTCTAACGGTAAACTGGGTACAATATGCACATACTATTTGGATTCAAACTGTATAGTTTTGCACACACCAAACTGCAATAAATGTTGCGTCGATTCAAGAAATTGTAATCTGAAAAGTGTATACTGCTTATTTGTGTTTGGATCTCTTGATTGCTACAAAGGTGTAAAAAAGAAAAACAATTTAATCAAAAATCTATATCACAGTAATATGCGGGAGTATATTACTAATATAAGTAGTAGGGAATTAGTCTCGCGACTGGAATCGAACCCGCAACCTTCTGCGTCTCGGGCGGGCCCACACCCACTGCTCTACAGAGGCGCCTCAATTAAGTAACTGAACCACACTTTGAACTCACAAATCAAAATTGAACCCTGCCATTAGACTCTAAAGACTATAATAACACTTCACTTCACACGATACTGATGTGCCGATGCGTAAGGTATCTTGTGCAATTCTGGATTATAGATCTTGTTTCAAGTGAATTATGGTTTAAAGTGAGAAAAAAAGGCTGTGAATGCACTACTAGTGGAATCCCCGCCACTTCGTTCGCATTAGGTTTTTTGTTTAGTTTAGTTATATCTGATATTATATTCTTTCTTACATATAGCATCGCGTTAGGGTTAAAAAAAAACCTGTAATGTTTTTATATTGTATAAATAAATAAATAAAAAATAAATAAATACTTCGTCCAAACAAACATGCCGCTGGAATTTCGAAAAATCTTGCTTTGTGCTTCCCTCTAAACACGAAAGGAAGCACATTGGTCCATCCGGTCGTGCCAAGACCAATGGATCTTTCAACTCACTCAAAAATGTACGTGTTCAAAACGATGAAGGATATCATCGCGAGGAAACCGGAATATCCAAGAACCACATTCGCATGTGCCATCAGTAAGTGTTGCGATAGGTGGCAATGGGCTTGCCACCTGTCACGTGTGATACCAACTACTTGCAATGGTCATGTGCTGAGTATATGTTTCGACGTGCCTCTGATTAACTTCTACAATGTCAAAAATCTACATCCTGAGTATGAATCTGATGATGTCGCATCATGGGGAATGCAGTCGTGAGCGTGTTTTTTTTGTATTTACGGCTCAGTTTGTGCGTTGATTCGCATCTTTCAAGTATATAGGACATTGGGCTGTACGTAACTGTGCGTTGATTGTCAGTCAGTCAGTCAGTGATCAACGATTTTATTATGTAGATAAATGGCCGGCCGGTTCGTCGCTCGCAAAATTACAAGGTACGACCAATTAGAGGCATCGCATCCACAGCTTCTCACTAGCTGTCTGAACTTGTCTGAGCGTCTTTTTTCAATAATTAAAATATTCTCGTTTCGCCAACGAGGCACTTTTATCGATTTTAAAATATCTAAATGTCTTAAGGCGCATATTTGAGTTGAGCGGTCATCCATAATGATATTATGCTATCTTTCTAGTTAATGTAATTTACGGGTATTGTATAAATACCTGTGTTAATTATAGTAAATTAATAAATAAATCTATAAATGAATATTCAAATTCAAAATAAATGTTGGAAATATTTGTAGGTTGCTATTTGACATTTGATCTATAAACTGTCAGTTTAAAAACAAGATACAAAACTTCGATTGAAAAAAAAATAAGAAAAGCTGCTTTGGACAGAAATATGGATTCTACTCTTAAAAGAAATTGATGTGTGGAATGTTTTAAGCAATAAAATGTTGGGAAAGATATTACATAGATCTGTTAATTTGGTGTTTGAAGTATCCATCCGAAAGTTTTTTTTTATTGTTTAAAAGCGACATAAAAAAGGAGGTTCTCATTTCGTCTGTATTAATAAAAAACTTTTTAGTTTAATGTTCTTTCTCAATTAATGATTCTAATCTCTATCACCTTGTTCGATTGAAACCACAATAAAATATATGTAGATGCTGTTTTAATCTCATAGTTTAAATAAATAAGGCATACAATGCCAAATATTATGTTGGGACGTGCTTCCGGCTTCCCCCTACTTTTTATCTGAAAGATCACTGAGTATGTATCTGAGGATGAGGGCAATACAGTCGTGAGTGTGTTTGTTTGAAGAAAAACTAAACGTGAGGTATTTGTCTAGACCCCCCTTTATTTGGTTGAATATTTTTGTTTAAAAAAAAACGCTCCTAGACTTATTTATGATTTACTAATCGTGTCTCGAATGTTGTCTGGCTGCCAACTTCAAGCACAAATCCATTCAATTTGCCGAATAACAGCAGACGTTCAAACTTTAAGTGGTTGCTTATAATTTCAAATCAGATACAACCGGCTTGGACTGCGCACGGCCGGACCAAACCGCTCCGAACCGGATTACGGCCGGGCGAAACTGGGTATTGAAACCGGATTAGACCAGAGAACTTCCGCGCATGGTTACGCTGATTTAGAAACTTGTTTGTTTCTTGGCAATCTCTATTCTATTCGGAGTTGTCGAGTTTCCAACTAATTCTAGATAATATCTCCATAGGCTTTTGTATCGGTAAACATTGCCAACATTGTTTGGAGACAAGGGATTGGCAATTTGAATATCTTCATAATGTAAGGTCGGCTGGAATTATGTGGGTGTCAGTCTGGCCATTAAATCGTTTCGCATAAATCATAAGCCTTTGACCCGGTAACCGTAATGAGGAATGTAGTATTATGCATGATCTCATGATCTCACACTAAAGTACCTTAGTACGATCAATACCTTTCCCTATATTATCAGTATGCATAAAATTGTATACATGACTGATGTTACAGCATTATTTTACCAGACATTGAGAGCAAAGATTTATAACTGCTAATTTTGAAATAAAATCATTTATTGTTTGTGAATTAAGGTGTTAACTTAAAAAAAACCTATTTTCATAAGTAAATCCTACCCTGAGGCACATATATACAAAACAAAGGGTTAAATTATGTCAAAAGAACACTGAGATTTATATAAATGATGAATATTATATAATAAAAAGTATAATAAAAATCGAAACAAATTAATTCTAAAACTATGTTCGTAGTTTTTAATGTCAACTTTTCCTCTTCGAGGCTTCCTCCTGATTTCTGTTTCTTGTAAAATCAAAGTTTTTATTGTAATAAATAGTGCTTCCTTGGAGTATGTGTTCTCAAAAATGAAAATACATTTGCTGAATAGAGTGGGTTTATAAGTTTCAATATGAAATATACACGAAGTTGTGGAAAACAGGATTTCGTAGCAAGTGGACTGTAAACTGTGGTGTACATCTGGGTAAAGAGGTAAACTCGAAATCAAGTGGGTTTAGGTGTACAGTTTGATAAAATAACAAAAATGACGTAACAATCTGTACCCGAAACCAAACTACTAATAATTCGAAATTTTGTGAAAATCATTTCGAATCATTTGGAAGCTAAATTCAAACTATCTTTGCTCTTATAAAGAACACTCTGACTTAGTTAACGTTGTTAAGATGTTGGTGATGAGAAAAAAAAAAGCAAAATGAATACTTAACATTTTGGGAGAGGAGGAAGATAAGCGCGCTTCTTACCTTCACAGGCGTCGCTTTATGCTGAGTCCTATCTCAATTTGTGGGTATTTACATATTACCTCAATCACAATTACACAATCTAGGTAGTTGTCTAGTTCTCTACTAATTTAGGTTCAATCGATTTATTTGCTTTATGTCCCTTTCTACTACTAGACAAATTATGTACATAACCATAATCATGTCCTTAATTAAGTCGTTGCAAATGATTTATCTTCATATCTATCTACGAACATAGTTTTAGAATTAATTTGTTTCGATTTTTATTATACTTTTTATTATCTTAACTAAACTATAGACTGAAAAACGTGAAGGATAACGCAAAGTGTAAATTGCTATAAAACCTTTAAAGGTACAGAACTTTGCATCGTTATTTACAATTTCTGTATTAAAAGGGTTGACATCAACTTAAACTAAGTACTTGAAAACTATTCACTTGAATTCACTTACCAAAGCTTAGATATCCAGCCAAGCGTAAATTACTTCATTACTTATACTAATTAGGTACAGAATTATCAAAGGAGAATGTATGTTTGTTTGTAAATGTTTCATTAATGTAAGTGTTTATGAAAGGCCACCTTGCGATGCGCATGAATTCTTTCACCGCATTGGTAAGAACTTAGTAATTTATACAAGAGTATCATCTTTCAGAAGCGCTTTTTTTGAAGAACGAGTGACGAAGACCATTGAGATTAATTACGTTCTTTTTAATTAACATTAAATGAATCAAAAGCTGTTAAATGACTTCAAGATTAACAATCTGGAAATCGCTTTTCTGATTGAGCTTTATTGATAATTAGCTTTAAGTAGGTATCTATTTTCACTGAAATTTTACGAAAAATTAGCTTTTGATTGACATATTTTAAATTGCTTAGTTTCAAAGGCTTATTTCTCTAATCTACCTACGGAATTTATTTTAGGAACTTTGTCACAAAGCTTTATCTGTTATGATGGAAGGGACATCACCGTTTTTTGACATATCTTAAGAAATTATCAATAAAAAAGATTGCAAATATTTGTCTCGGGTCTGAATGTTTTCAAAAAAGTATATAAGTAGTATAAACGTCATGTAGTTAACACAAGCTCTGCGTAGTTAGGGGCTTGATGATGCGGTGTAATTATTTTAAACAGCCACGTTAAGAAAGGTCATGCAACAAACACTTAATCAACAAGATGAGCATGTAAACAGATCGTGACCCAGCGTTGAACCCTGAGGTATTCCAACTATAACTGCCTGTGCTTTCCCCCTTGAACTTCCATTTCGACTGCGTTTGTAAGAAACATTACCCTAAATTGAATTACAGCTGGTTAGTATTTACAAGATGTGTCCGTTTTGAATGAGGGCAATGTTCAGTAAATAGTATTAAAATATAACATACATATTAACATCATATGTTAATGTAAAGTTAAGTTAATATAGCAAATGAATCAGATTGTTTTTAGTTCATTTAAAAGCTGCCTCTTTTTTATTTAATCGTGTCATTAGTTCTTTATTGGTAACCTTACTTGATGAAAGAATTTGTCGTTAAGACAAAGACTGATGCCGCACGTCGAAAAGTAGCCATACAAGTTTCGAAGGCAAAAATCATTAAATTACAGCTTTTTCTCCCTCAAACTATTTAAGTACAATGAGATGAATCTTCAAAATAACATCAACGTATCAGAGTTTTTTTTTTGAAAATGTTATTTTAGAGGTAATTTGACTAAAACTTTGGTTTTGTTTTTATCTTTTTTTTGTTAAATCGTGTCTAGGAAATGACAAGGTTTTTGTAACATTTTTTTCTCCTACAGCCTCAAACAGATAAAAGTCTAAACATACTTTGCTTCAAAAAAATAGTAAAGATTAATTGCGAGATCGTTGAAATGCCTAATACAGCTTACATAGTGACCGATGTGAGTGAGAAAGATAAATAATTATAAAACTATACTTTTCATTTTGTAAAACATAGTTGCATAAAGTCACCTTACCCAAACGAATTTAGGCAAAACAAACATTTATTGATACTGTTAACATGATGCGGTCGTGCAAATATAACCAAAGCAAACAAACAAACAAACAATTATATTTGAACGTAAATCAAATATGTGTTACTATTCTCGAATTCAATACACAACATAGATTCCAACTGTTTACAAAAATAAAAAACCTCTGAAATTCACATAACACGGAATAGCGATGGCTTTTGTGGTTGAATCATGAAAATTACAGCTAGGAATGGTTAGAAGACGCGACTAGGACACGCGGTCACAAGCTATCTTCGGTAGTTAAAGACGGTTTCTGCTTTTAAGGCTCTTAATTTTTCAAAACGTCTGTTAAACCAAAAATTATCTGAATATTACCACTTCTTTCTTTCCTGTCTCTGTTGCCCATTCTCTGACAAAATCACAAAAACAAAATCTCTGAATTCATCACCAAAAATATAACTCTAAACAAGGTCTTACTCTACTTCAACAAAAGAGGGTATATTTGTGTCGTCAAAAACCATGTTTTAGTTACGATTGAAGAACCTAATGGCTTAGGAAATAACGTTTTAGCTAATAACAGATTATTTATCAATTGCATTAAAAGCGTGGAAAATCAAGCACACAAGTAATTTCTAGATCTGCAGTGTGTTCAAGCAATTTGGTCTGAGCACCTTAGAACCAATTCAATCTTCACATGTAGATGTTTTTGTGAGCGTTTTAAAGTCGCGTCTGTTACTCGTCAAGCTGAGCCAACAGATACGAATATCAAAAGTTTCTGAACAACTTTCTAGAAAGTTCCGGAAGTCGATGGAAACTCCGACCGCGGTCCGCTATTTGAAAAATGAATTGTCTGCACTCCAGATATATGGTCTAAGTTTGGTGTCTGAAAAATATGAAAACTTGATTACCAGGACTTCCTGTAACTTCCTTTTTCGGGTTTGAAAGGCAAAGTTTAGATTAAACACAGCGTGACATTCTAAAAAATATGTCCTGCACCATAAACATGAGAATGCACTCAATATGAATAAGAAAAAAAAAACTGTTGTCTCTTGATCGTTCCGTTTGCATCAAGATCATCTTCGGCTTCTCCTTTCCTTGACGGAAATTTTTACCTTTTCTTTTTCTTCTTCTTTACTTATAAATAAATTCCAATCTATCAAAAGCCTTTCGTCTGGTCGCAGAGGAACAGGCATAGGAAAAATCGTCGATTCAAAGTGATCCTTCTGATTTAAATGAATCAAATAATATTGACTTTGACTTAAAAAATTGTTAACTTCACAATTTCTTATTCTGATTGATTTATATCCGTTACGTATGAATTTTCGTTACGTTAATCGGATTGAAAAACAAGTGTGAAGAACTATTTAGTATTTATCACATCTTCATAAATTCATATTCTTACATTGCTTGACGAGTAGATTTTCGGGTGAGGAAAGAAAAAACTCTTTATTGGATAGGTACATTTTGTATGAATTCCGATTCGATTCGAGACTGATGTATGCAGTTTTAATACAGGTTACAAACAAAACATCAGATTCACAGAACCATTTTATCGAACGTACTACATTTTATCGTGACCTAACAGTATAAAATATCTAGGTCTTTCGCGTGTCTAACAGTTTCATAAACGTAATGCGATAATCGTATGCAAAACCCGCTTTAAGTATGCGCGGCCGACAAAGTAAGAATCCTAGCTTATGTGGGAGATACACAGCTTAATAACATAGCAGCTGCATCACTTATGCTCGCCGTAGTGCCATTCACACGAAACACACGCACATTCGCTTTAAGCCACTATGGCCAAAGTGTGGATAAAACCGACCAAAACGTAACCACATCGCAGCGCGTACGTACCCCTCCCCCCACTTCGCTGCTTCGTCAGTCGGTCCAGCTGTATAACATTGAAAAAACATAACTGCATATCAATTTGTAGTCGCGATAACGAAATTTACCACATACGAACACCCGGAGTTATTTTTGCGGCAGCCGGTTTGGTCGAATAGAATATAATAATGTATTGGCAATAAAAGTAACACATTAACAAAATACAGTAGTTACTTAGTCAAGTTCTACTTTACTACGCCTCGTCAATTTTAAAATACATGAATTATTATTATTTATTTTTAATATTATTCCAATAATATTAAAATAATTGAAGTTTGTTGAATTAAAGAAAGATACGTTCAAACTAAAAAAACAAAAAAATCTACACACTCAGGCATCGTCATTTGTATAATTGGTAAATTCAAATAATTAATAAAATTTATCAGTGTAGCTTGTACAATGTACAAAAAAAACAAAAACAAGTGATACAAAATAGGAAAACAAATGATTCAGCTTCAAATATCAATGTCGTAGTGACTATAATCACTATCTAATAATTCCTTGAATAATTCCTCGAACTGTCGCGGTGGCGATTTCGTTAAAGGTAAATGGTAGTCAAAATTCGCGTGAATTTTTTGGTCGCCTCTTCACGGCATCTGTTTGACCGGGCCCTAACATTACTCGTTTGATCGACTGGAGTATCAGAAATAAAGTCAATACAGCTGAGTGAAATTATCTAGCTGTTTCTTTTCAGATGTGTCCTATCTCTACGAGTTTCAGATATGACACCTCAATGCGAGTAAGGCATTGGAAACTTGCTGTGCCAAGACTTAATACGTGCTTCCTGCTTGGTGGTTAGTGCAACATTGTTTTAAAGTCTTTATTCGGAGAGACGATGGGAGATTAATATAACTTAGATATGTATTACTAAGGTTTATTATAAGATGTAAGGCGATAGGTGTTCTTCTTAATATTCTTCATTTTGGTAAAATAATTGCTTTATTTTCATAATCCATGGTGTAAATATGGATAGACGTATTTAACTACTTGCATTCTTTGGTTTTGGCCGTACAATAAGAAATTAATAAAACACCAAACCGGCAAACTTCTTGCGCAGAGGTCCAGTAGCGGGAATGGAACCCGCACCTTTTGCGTCTCGCCCACCGCGCAACGAACGAAAAGTAATACCATTTAAAGTAAAACGTAAAATCAAAGGTTTGATTGATAGCATAAGGGTGCCTTCACAGTCAACGTTTTTCTAAAACAGAATTTCAAAGTATACGATTTCAAATTCAGCTCTTTAGTGTAGGTATTCCGTAGATTGTTTGTTAAAATGAGAATAATAAATAAACACCCAAAGGCACATACATAGTCATGACACTAGGATTCACTGTGTCGTGGGTATCAGGAACTACGAATACCGTGGTTCCACAACACCCAGAAATGGACAGATATTATAAACCCGGATTAAATAATAGTTTTACGACCATAATAATAATTGTTTTATGATTACTTATTAAAACAAAAGACGGACTACATATTATGGGAAGGTACCCATCAGGCAAGATTGTGATGGACCGATCTTAAAAGTTGCGGGAGTTTGGTTGATGGCGGCCTCTGGTGTAGCGAGCTTCTATACTCGTAAATTATGGTAACAGCTTAACACTAACCTATGGACGCTTGCAACACCAGTCTGCAACGCGCGAGTGCCGACCCTGAGACAGAACGGGTGAAAAGTCTCGTGTGCCTGTAATTAATGGCACCTATACTTTTAAACCGGAATATATGCTTTAGGCAAGAAAAGCTTTATACCCAAACACACCCTAAAGTTACGGTAACGGTAGATCTGACGCCACCGCGTGTCGAGGCAGTTCAATTTAGAAAGCTATTGTTTCGTTTTCTGTCTACCCCCCACAGCTGATAGGACGCTACGCATAAATGAATCCACTTTTGTTTGATGTTTTCAAGTAAATTGGCTAAGGAAAAACCAGCGATCAAACTGTTAAGTTGTTGGATTATGATAAAAACTTACCGCGCTTAAAAAACGCACATTTTTATTATAATAACTTTCGTTTCATATACAGTTATTAATTAAAACCAACCAGCAAACCCCGTGCGCGAATGACACATTTTAATATAAAAAAGCTAACAGACTTATGCAGTCTTGACCCCATACTTGACGTATCAGGAATTATAAGAACCGTGGTACCACATCACTCAGATGCGGAACATCTGCAGAATAAGCAAACATTTGTCCCACAGCGGAATCGAAACCGTATCTCTTGCGTAGCAGCTGGCTACTCACCCGCCGCGCCACCGAGGTCGTCTTTATACGGCCATTAATCCCTTAGATTGACTGTTCAGTTAGCTAAAAGTCTTCCCTATGGCCACTCCAACGGCTTGATCGCGTGTCTGAGTACAGTTTGCTTTGCGGCTAGGTCGAGAATTAGAATGGATTATGTTAAAAATAGAGTACAGGAAACGATATATAGGCTACAATCATACCTCTATAGTGTTACCTTATTTACTGATAAAATGTTAAATATCTTTGTTATAAACATAATTTTCTCTATGAAGACGATATTTCAAAGTTTGTTGTTACCTGGGGCTGTTATTTTAAAGAGAGTTCGATTGCCGTTGCGGTAGAAATGTTTTCGTTTGACTGTTTAATCCTTGAAAAGACGACCTCTTTGGCGCAGTAGGCGAAGGCTCGGCTGAGAACAGAAAGTTGCGGGTTCGATTCCCGCAGCGGGACAAATGTTTGTGCTATGCTTAGTTTGGGGCTAGATGACGTTGTGTGAAAAATGACCAGCATTATTAATATTATTATTATTATTATTTAATAATAATCTAATGAAAAGGTAGGATTCACTTTCTCTGTCTGAGATTCAATAAACAAAAGAGAGAGAACGCTTATCGCTGAACGTCTCTGTATCCCAATTGACCTGTAGAATGTTTATTATCAAGCTTCACTACGACCGCTTGTTATGACCAGAATAGTAGATTTCTTTTTTAAATGTCTAGTCATATATTCCCTAGTTTTTGCTCAAAATCATAACAGTGAATCATAACCCTAGAACACTTGAAAAAGCGTGGCAAAAACCTTACGAAGACGCGGGGAATCCTTCGCAAATGCAATATTTATTTTAGCACTGTGACCGCGACTGGCCGGCTATTCGAGTAGATCTTTTAGGGTTCCGCGTGAATAATTTAAAAAATGAAAAGTTTATTTTGCCTGGCAGATGTTGAATAGCAAAAAAATAAAAGCTCGAAGGTACATGAAGCGGCGATGGGCAGATTGCAAACTGTCACGTAGAATGCTAACTTATATGCAAAACGTGGGATGTGTGCCAAATAATAATGTATGGATGTGCTTCTGACTACCCCATACTTATTATTAAGTATGGTATTTAGTATGCATCAGAATATATCCATCATGAGGATTAAAGTCGTTAGCATGTTTGTTATTTTGTTTTTTCTAAACGCATACATTTTCTTTTCTCAGTTAAGTCTCGCTAATAAAATACCTGTACCTTATTCAGAAAATGATATGATCCAAATCTGATCAGCTTTGACTGTAATTATATAAAAGAATTAAGAAAAGAATGACTCGCATTTATATAAAAGAATACAATTAAAAAGAGATAGAAGTCAGGATAGAGCACAAACTAGAAAACGTTCTACCTCTACAATCTACGTACGTATCGTTCACAAACCTTCGCCCAATGTTGTAACCACACGTAAGCTTTCACACAAATAAATCATACGGAACCCGTCCACAAAACATTACAGCCTGTATGGCATATCGCAACATGAATAATTCCTCAGGAGCCAGCTTTTTCGTGTACCGTTTTTCCTTTTAATATTCCCGGAAAACGGGAAAGTTTCAGGGAATAAATGTTAGGAGACAGTGGTTGTGATTGATCGTGGCTGTTTTATTTCCCCATAAGATGGGGAGGGGGTTGATTTGGTGTTTGGTAGTCTTTGGATTTAAAGAGTTGTGTTCGAAGGCTTGTACCAACAGTTAGTGTCCAATATGCGGCGATGGGCATGCAACGTGGAATGCTAACTTGCAAAACGCGGGCATTTACCAATGTAATGTTTGGACGTGCCTCTGACTACCCTCTACTTGGTATCCTCAAAGATCTACTCACTGAGTATGTATCTAAGGAAGTCCACCATGGGGAAGACAGTCGTGAGTGAGTTTATTTTTGTTTTTGTTGGCCTAATGAGCGGTACAGCGACTCACGATTAAAGGTCTAGAGCTCGAACTCAGCCAGAAAAAAATGTGTTTTCAGTAACACGTGCTTTAAACGATTACAGAAAAGACTTTGTCTTCATAGTGAAACCGGTGTGCTCTAGAACCAAAAAGGCATGTGCCATCGGCTGGTGTTCCAATAAGCGGCGATGGGCTTGCAACCTGTCACGTGGAATGATAGCATCTACCAATTGGAGGTATCACGATTTTCCCTTTACGAACAACCTGATACCTCTAATAGCTCAGGTTGACATTTTAGGAATGGAAAAATCATAATTTCGATCCTACTACTACCTCCGTATTGATTGTAAGTACCCTTACCCCGTTACGCCAACGCGGCTTTAATAACGCTAACAAATTGTAAAAACGGGCTTCACGTAGAGAAATAAAGATCCTATCAAAATGTTAGTTATTATCTTCGCCAGAGGCACATTACGTCTACATCATTTCCAACCCTCATAAGACTTCAATGGTAGACATTGTCACAAAATCTTTCCGGTGTAGGGATCCGTATTCTTTGTAATTTCTCCCTCATCTTAGATTACTATTTTTCCCTTTGTGCAATTTGCATTTGAGATTGTACTGCTAATACTACTGTAATATTAGGGGAAGCTTTTAAACTGTTTTTTAGTAACGGATTTGCTACTTTTTGATATGGAATAAAATAAACAATTGAAGAAACAGTGTATAGTATTTTTTCTTAAATTTTTTGACTTGAAACAGAAGAAGAGGCTGAATTTGGGTGCGTGAACTAAAGTGAGGTACTGCTTTTTTTAGTAACGAGTTTGCTACTTTTCGAGACGGAATAAACACAAGTATAAAACAGTAAACACTTGAAAAAACAGTGTATAGTCATTCCATTTTCAAAGAAAAGCTGTAAAATGCGTTATTTTCTTTCGAAAACTGTCAAAAATCGCTTTTTTCCAAGAAAATTGGTGTTTCTCCTGCGAAATGGACCATGGGACCACGGATACACACCGCAACCACACGCGGGCACACAGAACTATCGTATCATAGACGAAATTGTAACATGCGTCATATTATAGAGCTTTTCAAGCTGACATTTTCGTATTATGACATTGCAGTAAATCAGTATAGGGAGAAAAAAATATGCAAATATTTTTAACTGTTAGATGTTAAGCCCTTTCTCAACAAGTGGATATTAAAAATAAAGCTTATAATGAAGCTCCATCGCATTTCTTAATATAAAAATTCAGCGACACTGCTTTTGCGGGTCGGGGGGTGGGGGGATGGTTAACCCCGTGATAAAATGTCTTATTGCTGGATCAACATTCCTAAAATCTTCAAGTAATACCATTTTGCACCCTATGCTACTCATAATAGGGGTGTATTAGAATTGTGAAGGGGACCCATCCATATACAGTAATTATGTTAGATTATCTATTAAAATATTTTCGTGTATTTACGACTTAGGGTGGTACCAATCAATATTTTTCCCAATTGCGTGAATCTAGAAGAAGACACATACAACTGACTTGGTCACCTCTGTTAAATAAGAATAAAGTATTAAATAGATTAGGTCCATAGGTTACGGTAACCGCTTACCAACAGGTGGGCCGTGTACTTGTTTGTAATTTTAGATGTATAAAAAATATATATTCTATCAATTCCTTCGTGAAAACAGGCGCAATAAAAGATTTGGTTCGGTAATTTCTACTGAAACTTTAATAAAATGTCTGAAATAAGCCAGGGGCAACTGTTACGAAAAAATATAATTGCATTTCCATAAGAATTACAATGACTACAGTATAATAATAATAATATCTAATTCCACAGATCATTTTCCTTTATCGCTTCCAACTGTTTTACTCCATTAACAAAATTCTGTGTCTAATTAGATTGTAATATTATGCTTTTTCATTCTCTATCATTATTGGAATAAAGGTGGTTTTCGTGTGTAGGTGAATGGTGGTATGTGGCAATTGGATTCGCTTATTCAGGATTAGTATCACATGTGTTAGTTTTGTCGCAAATGTTAGGAATAATCGGTTACTCTGTTATACATTCCCATTCCAGTGGTAGGTTTATCACATTTACGGAATCTTTTATTTATGAGAGACGACTGTCTGTGAATGCAAGCTACGTTAGGTAAAATATGAAATTGAATTATAGAAAGAGCGTGACTTAAAAAAAAAAAAAACTTTTTGCTTTGTTTCTTCGAATTGAAACATTTCTACTGAAATCTTGGGCAATCAATATAATTAAATGCCTACTTATAGCGACAATGGCTTAACGCGTCGCTGAACTAAAGCGAAGGTGAGGGTCTTAGTCCCGCTGGCACGTAATCATCATCAACAGCTTGTAGAAGTCCACTGCTGGGCATAGACCTCCTGCAAAGAGTGCTATGACGAATAATCTTGAGCCACCTCCATCCACCGACTTCTCGCAACCTTTGAGGAATCGAACCTGCAACATTCTGCAGAGGTCGTCATCAATCCATCGATTGGGGGGTTTTCGTACACTGTATCGTTCGAATTGTGGTCGACATTCCTTTCCCAACGGATGTCAGTTCTGCGAGCTATATGGCCTGCCTATTGCCAATTCATATTGCTAATTCTAAGAGCTTTGTCAGGTTATTCTGTGCTTTTCCTTGATACGTACATTATGATGTAGTGAAACTACGAGCTGATTCTTAAATGAATTGCTATTCCTACTAAGTGTGGTTCTTACCTTCTATATCCAGTAGAGATTGATATTTACAACAATACTATTATCACGCACATTAGACTTTTCACCGGTTATATCTCAGGGTCAGCAACGCGCGAGTGTTACCTCTGGTATTGCAAGCTTCCATAGATTACGGTATCCGCTTACCAACAGAGACGTATGCTGTTCGTCACTTTAGTGGTATTAGAACAAAAGACGGACCACGTATTGTGGGAAGGTACCCACCAGGCAAGATTCGGCACCCTTTGATGGTCCGATCTTAAAAGTTGCAGGAGTTTGGTGGATGGCGGTGGCCCAAGATCGTTTGTCATGCCACTCTTTACAGGAAGTAGGCCTATATCCAGTAGCAAACTTCTTAAGACGGTTGATTATGCCAATAATTTTTATTGAGAACTGCCAGAGCCTTAAAAGGGTCAATGATCGAGTACGTAAATAAACATAGACAAAGACATTCAGGGGACGGACAGTGATGAAACTTTTGTGCATTTATAGCTCTTCAATCCTCGTTTCATATATCCAGTCTCGTTTCAACAGTTGTGGGGATTCGCTGTATCGTATTATTGCTGACTAATTTTCGCTCATAATATTTATCTTTCAACTCTGCGCTCCAAAAACTCAGATATAAGACGTGGCTTAAAAAACTGCCAAATTAAAGTAGACTGGATTTACCCCATGCCGAAGGAACTGTGGGTGAAAGCCACCACGGAATGGGTTCTGAATTGGCAGCGGCAACATGGAAGGCCCAGAAGAGGATGTAGAGACGAACTGTACGCATATCTTGAAAAATGGTCCCAATTAGCCAGTAATAATAGAGATGAATGGAAAAAAGGAGGCCTTTGTATTGACATACTTTTGTATTCCAGTGACAGATTGGACTGCACCAATAACGCCTTGCATCATTTGATCACACTGGTTCTCTCTACCAAAGATCATAAAATGCTAGTTTCAGTGGACACTAACGGAGTGGTCTCCTTTAGGTGGTCATCACAAAAAGGTGTTGACGATAAAGTCCAACACATTCAAAACTATACGAGCATTTATTTTAAAACCAATTAACAGTTTTATTCAACAAACGAAATAAAGGAACATGTACCGTTTTGGCCCACGTTCAACGTTGCGAAACTCCACTGATAATTAAAGTAGATACAAAATAGAATATTCTCTCTCAATATTCGGCGTATGAGCGGTTGGACAATGTTTTTATTTTTTTCAGCATTTTGTTTTTACGTCACGCGCTGTACTATTTTTACCAATTTATATAATAAACATGTAGGTGACTCTCGCGTATTATTCTTGGCTAATATTTATCTTATCTTGTTACTTTTTTTTGTTTCAGGTATGTCTGAAAATTTTTGAATATTCATTTGTCGAGCA
Source organism: Perizoma affinitatum (assembly GCA_961405105.1). Taxonomy (NCBI): domain Eukaryota; kingdom Metazoa; phylum Arthropoda; class Insecta; order Lepidoptera; family Geometridae; genus Perizoma; species Perizoma affinitatum. The sequence goes on from OY560184.1 coordinate 4,383,187, forward strand.
ACGAATCCAGAGTAAGTGTTTTCCTAAATCTGTTTTTTTTTTATTAAAAACATTAAACAGAATTAAAATTCAGCTTTATTTTAATATCGGAGACTCCTATTAAAAATATTAACAAATTTATCTACAAGAATAGGTACACCTAGAAACAATATCCGGGGTGGGTTTTTAGGGCACCTCGTCCGTTGTAGCTACAGCAAAACGTTCTTTGGAGACAATTCTCATCTTTTAGAGATATTGGATTTGGAAAAAATAAGTCAGCGAGTATATTGTATTTTTTTACTAAAACATTTTTAAATACCAGTTGATCCTGTTTTTTTAAGGATCAAAAGGTTTCATTAGTCAGTTGGTCTCATGACAAACTGAAGTTAGGCTTCTAAAAATTTCAGAAATAGCCTTAAAGTTTTGTCATACATGTCATTGAAAAATATCTCCGATGTTAAGAACAGTTTTTCTGTGGCTACAATGGTAAAGATACTTGTGCCCTTACTGTCCGAGTATAGCATAGCTGTAGCAATTACAAATCCAAATGAAATTATATCAAATCCCGATTTGGGCAAACTGCGCAGACACATAAATCAGAATTTTGACAGTGGCAGAACTGATCGGAACAGTTAACTGAATACGGCTTAGGGTGCCAACTCTGTGGGTGACCCACAGTGTGTAAAGCCCTAGTATATCCACTTAAAACTTCCATTACTGAAATAAAATAACTCTATCAATGCTCCTTTCTTAAATACAATATATACGGTAATCCTTATCATCATTAAGTAATAAATTATTCATGATATAAGAAAATATTGTCACAGTGTTTTTCATACTTTCGCGATCAATAAATATAATTTTACGTTTTATATGGGCCTTTATCGGGTAAGTAGGGAAAATACTAAAATAATAAAAAAAAAAACACAAAAAAAATTGAAAAATTGCCATCTTTGAAGGATTTTTTAAAGATGTTAATATTTTTTCAAGTCGTAATTCATGTCGAGGTTATGACAATGTATTTGTATCAATCTGCAGTACACATGTAAAAATAATTCATTCTTAATTAATTATTATTTTTTAATTTATTATTATGTCCAGCATTATTCTACAATATACGACATACGGTAAGATTAAAAGATTGAGGATAGTTGGAGATTTTAAAACGTTTAACTGTCGGGATCGAAATCTGCAAATCTCGAATTCATATCACGACCTCTGACTAGGGTGTCAAAACGATTCCGGCTTGTAATTAAGGAAATTTGAAAACCGACATCAGAATGGGAGTTTGTGCTCGTTACAATCTGATGTAGAAGGGGTCACGCCCCCAAGGGTGTAGGGTGCCCATTCATTAATCAACCGAGTGACAGATCGCGAGCATGCCACATGTTAGACTCTAGAATATACCTCGTTACTTCCAGTTGTGTGGTCACACTAGCGCGCTGCATGTAAACATTAACGGCCTGATGACTTTTTGCTTGAATAATTTTCTACTCGTCCTGAATGCCTCGTACAGAATAATTTTGTATACCGTCTCGTGAACTTGTATTTTCGTCCCTTGAAACCGCAAGTTGGAAAGTAATAAGTTCATTAGTTGGAAAAGGAAATGGAGATGGGGTGATGTTCAGCAATGCGACGCAAAACCACAAGTCAACATAAAAATTGCCTTTCAATTTACTTTTGGGTACAATTTGATAACCACCTGTTTGGTAACATCACGAATTTATGGAACGACTGAGTATAAATATAAAGATACATTATTCAATGCATTTTGTAAGGATCACACATAAATACTTAAATTTGTTTTGATTTGTAAGAGGCTTGCTCACTATAATCTAGTCATTACATTATTTACAAATATGTATACTGTATTTTTGGTTTAGTCTGATGAACAGGTACCTCTTAGAGTAAGTTTTCACCTTTAAGCTACTCTGCTATTTATAATATATGTCTGTTCTGAATACTCTCCTCACACTGTGTATTAGTTTAGGTCACCTCTCAATCAGCCTTTCATTTCCGGTCAAGCCTACCTCTTCCACTTGCCGGCTACCCCTCATCTCCGGTCGAATCACCCGGTTAATATAAATCCATTCCTGTGATTAGCTAGCTCAGGGGTTGATTGCAGAGATCTAGTTTTATTTGATTTTAGTTTTTACTCATCGGTATCTTATAGACCTGAGTCTACGAGCGTTGAGTGTTATTTGTTATTCGTCTTGTCGTCTAAACCGAACGCCACGGAAACGGTTTTTGACTCAAGCGCTTTTTACAATTTTCTAGTTACCTAAGTAACAAGTATCTCGAAATATATATATGTTGCTATCTATTCAGCTCTATAAGCCGTTGTTTAAATACAACGGCTTATGGAGCTGCATAGATACTCCGCCCTTAATTATCAGTTGTTAGAATTCAACTAGTTTAAGCATATTTGACCAATCATCTCTGATTTTTGACCTACATAATCTACCTTTACATGTGCAAATCTCCGATTACCTTTCACAGTTAAATTAATTGCGGATCCCTGTTTACTTAGGCCTATCGGGCTATTGGGTCATCGAGTGACCCTTGGCCTTAGTTGTCCTTTACTTTTGTACGGCCAATTGAAATAGTTTAATTACGCAATGTAAATGTCGGTTAGGTGAAACTAAGAATAAAATTGGGGTCATCATAATGATATCGAACTATGCTTCGTTTATATTTGAGGGTAGTTTTACTTATATTTATTATGTATGCTTGTTGGAATTTGTGACTGTTTATGTAAATGGCCCAAGCGTTTGTACGGTGTTCTTTGAACTAAACTTTTGAACATCATGTATAGTCTACGTCGAAATATTTTTTCGATTAACTAATAATTGCTCAAGAGCTCCTTTATGGGATGTCGCGACGGTCTTTTTGAAGTCATGCATCTACATTCGAATGCAAACGCACTACCGCCCCACTCTTGATTACACAAAGGTTAGCTGGAAGAAAATTATAATTAGCATCAAGTTAGCCTACGTTGTTTTATCTTGTGCAATAAAGCATTTTCTATCTATCTATTATCAGTTTGTCTAGTGGAGGATCGATAACCATTGTTCCTCATCGGCAAAGGATCACATACATTATTTCTAAAACAATCTCAAACCATTCGTTCCTGTCATTCAGTAATCTGTTTGCATCACATTATTATATTCATACCGTCCCTCTTCAATTTAGGTGCTCAGACCAAGTGTACCTTATATCATTTTTGTTATCCATTCATTTCTATGATAAATCATCAAACCCGTAACGTATTTAATGCAATCCGGTCACTCAATAGAGGCGGTATAAAGCGTCCATTAGTGCTTTAAATGCATTTATACTCACGACTAATTATAGGGGGGTGAGCAAAGCAATGGGACAGGGCTGTGTTACTACGAGTTGCGTTTTAATGTAATATGAGCTCTATCGCCTTGTCTTCACATGTATGTTGGCTCTGATTCGATATGTTCGAATCCGGGGAAATATCTTACATCTACCGGCGCTGTTAGTCTCTGATAAAAAGAAAGCCAGAAAGCCTAAATGTTATTTTAGGCCACGAATTATACTTATTCTAAACTAGCTTCTGCCCACGGCTTGGCCCGCGTGGTACCCGGATTAAAAGTAGCCTATGTGTTATTCTGATGTAAGCTTACTGTAAAGTTACATCAAAATCCGTTCAGTAGTTTTTGCGTGAAAGAGTAACAAACATCCATCCTCACAAACTTTCGCGTTTATAATAGTTTAAATTGTTATGAAGATTTTTTATTGTCATCGAAGTGAAAGTTCTGTGATGTAGAACTTTAATTTGGTCTGTGGCGTGAGTTTTAGGGGAACTTCCACATTCTCAATGGGGTTCAGCGATTCATTGTAAGGCATTTTACTAAAAGTGTCGACTGGAAGTGCATTGACAGGTGTGTTAAGCTAAATTAATGGTAGATTTCACTTCGCTATGCATGCTAAGTAGAGTAGAGGGCATAAAACAGGTCCTTGTAGATCCTCCAAATTATTTAATTAGATTATTTGTAGTTAATTGTTAAGTTTTAAGATACAGTATTCAAATTTTACCGTGAAAAGTAAATAATTTGTCAATGTTGTGCTTTCCATGCTCTCAAAAGCTTTTTTGTTTTATATTTTTTGGTTAATGACTACATCAAAAGCTTCCCTTGTTACCGAACATCCATTTATAGCAAACAATTAACCAACTGGTCTCTTACGTTCAACATTTAAACAATAATAATAATTAACCGAATGTAATCAAAACTGTAAAAGGGATATGAACAGTCAAGGGGAGTGCTAATGGTACATTTGCAGTAAATGCACTTATATTGAAGGTACAGTCAGCATAAAAAGTAGCTTGGTAACTCAAGTGACTCAAATTGATCACTGGAAAGATTTAGATACTGGGGGTCAATTGCCAATTTACTTATAATAATTTCAATAATTATAATGACCTCTAAACTTTTTGTATCATACCGTTGTTTAATAGCGAGTTAAGATATACTTGTTCAACGGTAACCTGTGCTTATAAGTTTTTTTGCCAATCTTTTTAAATAGTCTTTTAAATGCTTCTTCTGATGGCAACTGTACGGTACACGTACATACATTTATATAGTACGTTAATTAAGCACGTCTGGGCTCTAGAACAGGGCACTTGCTCGCTTACATCTCCGATTGATTTATGTACTGAATCTATCTGGTTTTAATTCAACTTCTTCTTAAGTTTATGGAGATATCCTTTGTTATAGTTTAAACAAATTAACTTTTATTAGTGAGATTTTATGTAATGTATTTATTTCTGCAAATTTCAAATTTCAACAAAATTTCAAATTTCATTATAAAAAGCTGCTCGGATTTTTAAACCAATATTGTTTTTACAAAAATAGGTTGAAAAATGCGCTGGAAAATTCTATTCACTATTCATCCATTCTAGGTCACAAGGTTCCTTACAAATGACACACAGACTTGACAATGTCTGGATTTAAATAGCTAACGCTATCATGGTATAAGCTTCCTATTTGCCTTTGCAGACTTCATTTCATGACAGCGATAACTTACCCCACAAAGCACGAACATGGCCCAGTTATTATGAAAACCCATTCAGGTAAGTTGGTTTGGTACATAAGGGAAAGTCGTTACCGAATGACATGGTAAAACGTGTACATGACAATTTAAGGCATTGTCCTATACTTAGAGAAACAATCCCGAATCCCGATACATGACACACCATTTTAAAAATGTATGCTACTTCCATTGCGAAACCATAAAGTCATCGGTTTTATAAAGTTGGCACGCTAAACAATCGGTTCCGAAGTTCATACATATTAATGCATTCTGCGACGCATTGAATGACTCTCTACGAGTTTTCGAAGCACCCTGTGTTTATTTACTCCACATAATGAACGTGAGGCGAGAAATTACTGTAAGCGTTTGTGGGAGCAATTTTTATTGTGAATAATGTTATTGAAATAAGATGGCAGACATTATTTAAAAGCTTTTGCAGACATTCCTGCCGAATTTTGAGGACCTGAATTTCTTTCGCTAACAAGCGAAAGAAATTCATCCTTACATTTTTGACGCCAAAAATTTCATACACTTTATTTCCTACTTTAAATTATTCAAAGAATATAAAGCTAAAATCCTTGCAGAGTTGACATCTGAATCAGTAATTGAAAGCGCAACCAACGAAGCTACAAATTAAACAATGTTCTTTTATAAAAATGTGAAATAATTTCCTGGCGAACCTCTATAATTATTTCTCGCTTCTAAATATAAATAAGAGGAGGCTCGAAGGCTTAGTGGCTGTCGGCAGTCGTGTCCTCGACTCATAATATCGCTACGTTGTTGACATCTCGGCCGCCATTCGCCCGCCATTTTGGACGCCGAAAGCGCGGGAAGCTCGCTGTCATGGCGCCAGAAATAATTAGATTTCGCCGGCGCACTTCTTCTCGGTTCATTTCTGTATGTTTTGTTAATTATTTCTTCGCGAATGTCACGCGGCAGGTCTATCGTTTTTTCCGACTGTTTTTCCAGCTTTTGTCTTGCTAAATATCGCTAAATGGAAGAAAAGGTGTAGACATTTCTTTGTAATATTTAATGCGAAAGTTCCTCGTCTTCTTTCTTGACAAAGGAAATTTGTAATCTTTGTTTTTTATTTAAATAAAATTCAATTCGGAGTCTTCCTCAAATAAAGTTCCCTTTCGAGTGTGCAAATTAATATTAATTGTATTAGAAGCCCTAACGGCGGACCCCATGTGTTTTTCTTTACAATTAGACGATTGCCCAATCCCTTTTACATCCGTTGAATAAAAAATATTGCATTCTCGACTTTGTTGTATCGACAATACTGTCAGCATAGACACGAATTCAACCAGAAAATTTAATTATCTATCGCTTCTCTCACTAGTTCTAAATTCAATTTGTGTTCGAAATACAAATTGTGGCGGTTAAATCCCACGCGTTGTCCATATTTAAATTAATTTTGTTTTTAACTAACGCGGGAAAGCTCTTTGGGGTGTTACTTTATGAAAATTGTTTTATTGTACGTTTGGGGATTTTCTTGGTGAGAAACAGATCTGATGTCATTTATGCTAATTTAGAGACTAGTCTCCTGAGGAATTGTTGACAACGAATGTGGTTAAGTTTACATTTGTATCATCAACATAAATTATTTGATTTATGAGCTTGGGATTGTCTTGTACAAAATATACTTAATAATCATCTTCAGTCAGAGACCTGCAACCGTTACAAATAGTTACAATGCGGTCCTTCGGGTACGGCTTTTCTATACAGCGTCTCCCAATTCGATGTTGCCACTTGAGAACCTTTTTTCCAGCGGTTTATCGGTTCTGATTAACCTAGCAAACGGGCTTCATATTTTTTTGTGATATTTTTGCAGTTATTTCCCTCACTTCAAGGGTACGTGTTGTTCAACTTTGTTTTAGTTTTTTCTCACTGTCTGTTCCCAAACTATAATAATTGGGAAAGTTTTCTCATTATAATTTTGGCACAGTTTTTCCTCGACCATTATCGTTATTTGAACTTGTTATTTTGTTGCATCTATTCGGTACTCATCTATTTTTGAGACCTTTATCTAAAGGTGAAATTGCCCTCAACAATCACATACAGGTCCTGAGTCATATCAAACTACCTACACTAGAATATTTGTGCCGTATATTTGTAATTGAACCCGGGTCACTAGGCGAAAAGAAATTAAAAACATTTAAACTAATGCAAGTCAAACAAATAAATAATGCTGGTCATTTTTCACACGACATCATCTAGCCCCAAAGTAAGCAGAGCTTGTGTTATGTGAATTACATGACTGATATACTACTTTTATACTTATATGATGAAGGGGCAGTAAAGAGACAAAAAAAACAGAATAGCCTTCTTATAAGTAAACCTGAAACAGAAATACCCCACGCACCTTACTGATCCATCTACCTAGGCGGTTCAGTGTCGCGCCAAAAAGGTCTTATTCTTTCCTGTATCAGAAACTTCTTAAAATATCATGCAACTAATAGGCTAGTGGTAGCTAAGAACGGCTTTTTTTCGGTTAAGCATTTGTTAAACCACGTCGGGCCTTTGTGTGGCCTACAAACACCATAGGTAGGTATCTCCCTCTCTATGCACATGTATAGCTCAAATGCAAATATTTGTGTCGCGTCTGTTTGTTTGCTGTGCATAATATGTATGTATTTACAAAAAAAAGTTTATAAGTAGTATATCAGTCATGTAGTTCCCATAATACAAGCTCTGCTTAGTTTGGGGCTAGTTGATGCTGTGTGCAAAATGACCTGATTTATTTATTTATTTTATTGCAACTTACTCCAACTACAATACAAAAGCCTCTAGCTACATTGTCGTAATACTGAAATAAATGGTCACTCTTCCAGACCCCTAATAAATAAGTAGGTAGTTCCATGGCTTTTTAGAATACCTTCCGCAAATACCACGACCTTTTGGCTGTATGTGGAGCGGCCATTTTGTAAATGTTATCATTGTCGTGAATACCATACGGTTTTATTTAATCGGAAGGTTTAAAATAGCCTAACATGTTAAGTAAAATGGAAGAATAAGCCTTTATTTGGGTTAAAATGTGCAGGATAATTTCTTAACTGCTAGTTAGATATATAATTGACTACCGGGCAATCTTTGAGGTTGAGGATGCGTATTTTGGACGTGAAACGTCTTTCATTTTGGTCAAATAGAGATTAGAGAGTCATTTGCAAAACCATATATAATGAAATATGTTATGATAAGACCACTTATTACTTTGGAAGTATAGCATCTACCGGCATTATTTAGAGTATAGTATAGAAGCCATTACTCGTTAGTGCATATGTCGCGACGTTTCACGTATTCTACTGCGGTTGCGCCCCTGATACACCCTACCTGATTTTTTTATTATATTGCCATTTTCTTAGAACACACATTTTTGGCTTTGTTTATTTTAGCTCTTCCAATGAATATATTGGATATACCGGAATCAAACTTCCCGGACGTTATTCTGCAGAATATTGTTTATTTTTTTAATTATGTTTTTTTTTATGCATTAGCAGTGAATCGTCTATTGCCCTCTCATTGAGTATTGTCATTTTTGGGTGATGTATCTATTTATTTAACAGGAAGTCAAACAGTGTCTTTTCACTAGACAAATTCCATGAGCGCGTCAATGTAACGAGTGGTTTCATCCCGATTTGAACCCGAGTCGATAATCAAAGACGGGCCAATATACCCAGACCCCTTGGATTTAACCTTGGCTGCGAATCCCAAGGACTAATGCAGAGATGAATGTGAAGCGGGGTTCTAGCGTGCTTGGACTATATTTCCGTGTCGTCGGCGTGATTGGTTGGGATGTGGTTTGGGTGGAGGAGCGATTTAGCTGAGTGGACCTGTTATGGCAATGTTAGTTCTGAGACGGACTAAGTAAGATGGCAATTGATGATTGTAAGACATAAGTATTCACAGAACGAAACTTAATAACAGACACAAGGACTCATACATTTTTTTAAATGTATATAAGTAGTATATCAGTCATGTAGTTCCCATAACAATAGCTCTGCTTAGTTTGTGGCTGTGTGAAGAATGTCCAGCATTATTATTTATTTTTTATTTATTTTAATATGAGTATGCATTTCCGCCTACTTAAACTTCCGTTATCGCCTCCGTTTCCGTTTACGCCTAAGCCACCCTTGCGGTCGGAGGGAAAGCAGACGATGTCAGGTAAGGTGGAAAATAGCAACACTAATTAGTGGTAAGAACCTGGAGGAAGTGTCTACCTCTTATTTAGGAGAAGTAAAATAAATAATGCTGGACATTTTTCACACAGCATCATCTAGCCCCAAACTAAGCAGACCTTGTATTATGGATGCTACGTAACTAATATACTTTTGTAATTACAAATAGAAAACAGCCAGACCTGAAACCAATATTTGAAGAATATACAAACATTTGTCCCGCTAAAATAAATATGTAAGTAATGAGTAGTGGGCTTTGTTATATACGTGCAAAAATAATTTGTATTGCCTTACAATATTTTTGCCTTAATTATTTTTGGTTGATGTTGTGCCAAGTCACAACATCAACCAAAAATAATTTATTTTCGCTACAATTTCACTGAATATAATGACGCAGTGACGGAAACACAAAATGGTCAATATAAACCTGGACACAAAATTTTAAGTAACTTACCAGTAAAACAAATGTCGGACTTCGGAAAATTGAGTAGTCTTAACGTTTTCGAAAACTGCTTATATGTACAATTTCAATAATAATTTCAAGAGGAGAGCATCCCTGCACGGCTAAGAAAATAAAGTGCTCAAGATGTATCCAGACACGCTATGTTACTGTCCCGAAGTTGCCTCATAACTGTTAAAGTTACGGGTATGATTGGAACTCGGTCGAACTAATTTTCGTTAGTATTTCCCATCAAATGACACTCTCTTAACTTTGCTACATTTTCATTGGAAAAATTGTTGAGGAAACAACAAAGTAAGGGATTTTAGATACCTATTCAATGGTATTCCCATACGGTGCAGTGAAAATAAAACTTTGCATTCACTAGGAGGTGATTGAAAAAGTTACTCTTTCTGTTTTCTGATTTTAGTTTTTGAGTTAATATCATTTTTTTTCTCGATACGCTTTTAAAAGAATTCGGAGTGTGACACACGGACGGACACGACCAAACTAAAAGGGTTCTGTTTTCGCCATTTGGCTTTGGAAAACTGAAAAATCAAGTAAGAAGCATAAAAATAAATATATAAAATAAACTCCAGAATATAATATTCATGCTGAAGCTCTACGAAGACCTACCATAATTTTACAAAAAATACGAAAGGAATTATTTTTCCTGGAAACCTAATAGACTACCTATTTTATGTGAGGGTGTGAACTAACCTGTGTAATTAGGGGAATAGAATATTAACTTGGTTTCAGGTCAGTTGCGTTTGGCCGAGGGCTGAAATGCAACATGATTTCAATATTATAGATTACTAGCCTCTGCCCACGGCTTCGCCCACGTGGTACTCAGATAAAAAGCCTATGTGTTGTTCTGATGTATAAGCTATATTACTGTAAAGTTGCATCAAAATACGTAGTGGTATTTGCGTGTAAGCGTAACAAACATCCTCACAAACTTTCGCGTTTATAATAGTAGTAGGATTTAATAAGTACTTGCCTCTGCCCACGGCTTTGTCTGCGTGGTACCTGGATAAAAATACTATGTGTTAGCCTATGCCCGGTAGCCCGGTGGCCTTTGTGTTCTAGTTCGTGAACTCTATGTGTTCCAAATTCATCCAAATCGATTCAGCAGTTACGGTGATTACGAGAATCAAAAATGCAGACATCTAAACATCTGGACTTTAAAGTATTTTAATAGGATTAGTAGGGTAGATATTTTAAAACTTTTCGTTCAGTACAAAATAATAATGATTTGTCCAAAAATATATACGCATAAGATAATTAATGTTATAAAGATTACCTAAGGAGGACGTAATAGTCATCTACTAAGCACCTACCATAGACTTGCTATCTGTACGAATTAGTCCCAGACTATCCTCATGTGCTTTAATAGCACTTAGGGAATCAGCAGGTTGACTCTCGGAATAAGTCGAAACTTAGTCGGTGCTATTATTGATAGAATTATATTTATCCTACTAATATTATAAACTTTGACATTTATATTGTTAGTAGGATAAATAGTCAGTTCCAGCCCGCTGCACCATCAACATAGCTATGGGAACAAGATAGGAGCATTAATCTTGCCTGGCTTGGAAATGTCCAAAACCATTTGCCATTGCGTTCGTGTAATTAGGGGGTAGGTCTGACTACCCCCTACTTGGTATCCTCAAAGATCGACTCACTGAGTACGTATCTGAGGATGTCCACCATGGGGAAGACAGTCGTGAGCGAGTTTGTTTTGTTTATTAGGTCAGCAATAACAAATAACTTCTTCAAGGAAAATAAATTAAATAATTACTCTGAACTAGGTTACAGTGTAATTGTTCCAAGCTCCTAAATCTAAGCTGGACAGTTCGCGTGTAGTTCGTTACCTCGGGGTGTAAATCACCCCGTGGACTGGGGTACGAAGGGTAAGATTGTTGGGTAAAAGGTAAGATGAATGTGCGAACGATATATCAGAATGACGATTTTGAAACAGCAATATTGTTCTGAAATGCCGATTTAGTTATGTAGTTTTAGCCAGTATTTTGGGAACGCTTCCGTCTGGATCAGTTGACCTATCTATAGATGTCGTTTGCAACGGTCTTTAGATAGCTAGCTGTTATTTCAATTCTCGTAATAAAGTAGTCCAATTACAGTTCGGATCTCGCCTCGATCTCTCAAATGTCAATCTGTGAAACCCACAGTTTGATTTTAACAATGAACTTGATAAAATGAATTGGCAGAATTGTGACAAATGTCTAGTTGCAAAAGCCATAATCAAGAAGTGAAGTGAAGTGATATAATGAACTTTGAGTCAGCTTTAAATCTCAATTTTGACGTTTTTAAGGACGGATAGACATAATTTTTGAACAGCCGAATCCTCCGTAATGTCTTTCAAATGAAAGTTCGGAACTTGTCTTATAGACGTCAAAAAATGTATTCTCATAACGCGTTTGTTAGTTAATTATCTGATAAAGCTACTTGGATTCAATGAAAGTGCGTCTTTTTGACCAACTGTTGAAAAAAGGATTTTATTAATCATTAACGATATATATAAAATGGTTGCGTGACACGCTGGCTGACTGACTAACTGACTAGCATCAGCGCAGAGCCTAAACCGTAAGATCATCTTGCACCCTCCATCCCTAGAGGGTGCAAGATGAAGTTTGTATAGAACTCAATGCGGACAAAGTCGCGGGGCGTTCCAATAGTACCAAACATAAATAAAGACGAGAATTATAAAATAACAGAGCATCATAACTAGCAAACTTGGAAACTCATCATTCCAGGGGCTTTATTACCGCCATCTATCTACCCTTTTGAAAACCAAACAAAGACCTAGGGCAGGTAGGTTGCCATTAAGACACCACGTCATAACTCCAAACCTCGTTGCTAAAGACACTAATGTAGAAATTAATTATAAGACAATAGGGCCTATTACCTGTTCTTATCAGCTGCCTTCAGTTGCTTTGAAGGCAATGAGGAAGAAAGTTCACAATGAGGTGGTGGGAATGGCAAGTAGGATATTTATGGCCGCCGCGTGGAAACAAAAGAAAGGGCGGGCGGGGTTTCGGCGGCAGGAAATTAGGAGAAGGTTTTTATTATAACACAAGTAAACTTTTGCAAAATTTAAAAACCATGCATGTCTATTGCAGCATTTTGGAGATAAATAGTAACAGACAAACTTAGAAATACACAAACAAACAAACTTGTGGCAAACGTAATACGGGCTTCTTACGTCACAGTTAAAAATCGAAGAGGCTCGTAGGCCTAGTGGATCCGCTGGATGGCCCAATAACGTTTGTCATAGCACTCTTTAGGGAAGGCATATGTCTAATATGTTTAATAGTAGAAGTCCACTGTTGGACAGGCTTTCGACCCAATAGGCAATAGGCTATCATTATCATCATCAATATCACAGGATATTTATGATGATAATTAAAGCCTGGTGGCGACCAGGTGTAAACCTCTGAGATCATGGGAACCTGGTCTTGCACCAATGGATTTTTCCACTCGAAAATTATGTGCAGACACGTATTCAAACTGGTGGCAAACTCGAAAGCATGTGCCAAATATGTTTGGGCGTGCCTCTGACTACTCCCTACTTGGTATTCTCGCAATCTAGTATAGTTTTATTGAAAATACGTAATCCATGTATCGGTAATTGCGTGAAGGTCAGCTAGTATATCCTAAAATTATACCAAACCACGTCGATTTCAATTCTAGAACTGGAACAGCATTGCAGCAAGAAACTATTACATTGTTGACTTAATATTGTCACCGTATCCGAATATTCGGAGCTCCTCGCCCGACCTTTCAGTGAATGCCTTAATTTCCTGAACATTTACCCTGGCTGTTGCAGACAAGGATTTGTGTCCTTGTGTGTTTTACACCTAACCGATGTTTGCTAGAATTTTGGGTATTATGTTTGTAAGAGCCATTTAGGAATTTGGAACTTGTAGAATCGATGTATGTTTAATTAGCTGAACGGGCTAGAACGGTTCGTGATTTCTAAATCTGAGTCCCTGTATGTTTTTTTCTTAGATGTGTATCCATCTTTTTAACTTGTGTGCTTGGTGTGTCATTTAAAAAATGCGGTAAAAATATTACTGAATAAAAATTCTGATATTTTGGTGGTATATCGTTTATTTTGGAGTCAATGTAACTCTTTACCTTAAAATATAGATTAACCCGAAAATGAGTTCTTCTGGAGCTCTTTAAATGTAGCCAGCATCTGTATGAATCGTAATAGACCTTCACCACTTCTACATTAGTCACCGTCTGCCAACATTAGTCTTAATATTTACTCCTACCAGAGTTTAGACAATGTTTGGTGTTTACTAATTTCTTGATTATAATTTTTTTATAATAATGAAAAACGTTTTAATTTTTTGAACGGTTATATGTCGACCTAGAGTAACACATAGTGTACATTTTATCTAGACATCACGCGGGCGAAGTCGTCGGTAGAGGCTAGTTATTTATATATTTTAAGCATTAAACTAATTTAAAAATTTCAAGCCCTGCTGTTAATCAATCTATTAATATAGTTCCACCCAATAAAACACAATCGCCCATAGACAAGTAATAAATCATTTTTTTCACCCGTCTCATTACTGAAGGGTGGATAACGATTGCATTCCACCAATTAATCGCAAATCTGCGGAACCCCTGAGGTGAACGGCCTCATTTAGGGTTCCTTGGGGAAACATTGATTGATTGTTCCAAGTTTCTTTGAAGATGTCAAAATATTTTTCGACGACGCTTGTTTTTGGTTGAAAATTTTTGGTAATGAATTTAGGGGTTGAAAGCTCGTTCAATTTATAAAGATGATCGTATAGATAAAATAAAATAAGTAATACCTGGTAATTATGTATGTGGCTATTCCACGAAGAGTGCTGATGCGAAGAATACTGATGAAGACTTATGAAGATTAGACGACGAGCGTCTAACAAAATTTTGGCTGAGTGCTTTTCGTGGGATAGTAAAATTGATTTAGTTTGGAATGGAGATTATTGAGATCAGAGGATGCAAATGGAGGGTGCGGATTAATAACTTGAGACTACCTGTCTGTTGTATTATTAAACTAGCTTCTGCCCACGGCTTCGCTCGCGTGGAACATGTATAATAACTAGCATGTATGTTATTCACGGTCGAGACCTATTATATTTCAAAATTTACCACCATTTCGAATATTATATTTAGTAACAGCATAATAATTTCATTTTTTTTTGTCCAGAAAATACAGACAAGAGTTTTCGCTTCTGGCAAACTTTTGAATATAGAGAAAGTTGATCAATTGTGGTTGCATTAGTAGCATTAGAAGAATTGAGCCCATTTAGTATTTTTCAAACTTTAGCTATCAGTAAACATTATTATAAGTTTTATACGGGTATTTATTGCGTTTACCTTTTTGTGGCTCATTGGCAGCTCCTTAGTAGATGCAAAATTATAAGTTTCCATAGGAAATCTGTGACTGCTCGTAAGTCGTTTTGACTATTGTGCAAAATTGTCTAGATTCACGAAAAATACTGCAGAAATTGCTGTCTATCAGAAACACTAAATATAATATTCCATTCTTCAAAATCATTTCAGAGATCCAACAATAAGCCATAAAGTTTTAAAGTTGCGATATCGCTCTGTGGTCTTTACGACAGCCTGTCAGATATTTAGAGGTATAACGACCTTTGTCATAGATAGGGTTGCATATAAGAAACCATTGGCATTTGACCGAATAAATAAACGACAAACAAGTTTATTGTTGAGTTTATTTTTCTTAACAGTCGTTCATGATATTCTTTTTAACAGCAAAATGCAAAGTAGAATACAGAGTATTTTCCAAATGCAGAGCGAAATACGGTGTGCTACCCTGAGGTAGCACTGACCGCGTCCTTTACTACCCCACTACCATACTACGAAACGCGATAAAAGCATAAACGACAAGGAAGCGATAAATAACTGTATGAAGAGCGATACTGTCGTTTTATTTTTGCGCTAATGCAAGGTATTATCCTTAGGTAAATGGTCGTTTTTCGCTTTGCATTTGGAATAGACCACAGTGATTCTACTAATTTTCATCGAGGAGTTCCTTTGTCCACCTTCCGTCTCAGCTTGCCGTCATCATAAAGTCAAAAAACTCGCAGAAGTCAGCTCTGATTGCAAGTCACTTGCATTGTGTAGCCACCCGCTGCAATTTAACTTCTGCAAGTTTTAGTTATTTTCTTTGACACTGAATTCTACAAGGTACGAGGGGTTTCCACGGCAATCTCGCATCAAGCTTTCAGCGTTGAAAATAGATGGCGCTGTTATTAAAACAGAAAGTAAATACCATCCAATGTCATACCGTCAATTTGTCATTTTGATAGTGTGAATTTAAAGCAAGCACTAAAATATAAACCCTATTTGATTGCCCTCGTCTCGTCAGTGCTATCAATAGAGACATATGGAACATTTTTCTTTAAATTGTATGAAAAGCTAATGAATATCCCTCATCGTAGAATATCTTGCCAGTTGACACTCCAATTTATATTGTCTTCGAAACTTGGCATACTTGTCATTTAAAATGAAACTCAGTAAAAAAATGACTAGTGGTTTTTTGCCAACCCTGTCCTACGGATGATTTTGAATACCTAGGTTGTATTGTCACAAGTAATGAAGTATCTACTGGGACGGCATTGTCACGTACAGGCATTGTGCTAAGCAAGTTATGGATCATTTACGTTGGCTACTTTTGTGTGAATAGTCTAATAAGAAATGATTGGCATTTCGCTTCCTGCTTTGAAATATCAGAGTATCCTGAAATCACTGGTCGCAACTATCGTTGTCTTTGAAAGTTAATTAAGTAGAGATATGAGCCCTTTCTACACGTTAAGATATTTTCAAAATTATTGCTGTAAATCGAGAACATGGATAAACCACTTTCTGTCTCTCGTACGTAGACTGCAAATACGATATTTCAATATATGTAAATGATAGACCCTCATACAAAATCAGTCATAGATTGAACCTCATTCAGAATAAAGCGATTTTGTTTTATATAGTACCTGTGATTGCAGTTTAGAGAGTAGTCTTACCTCTAGGCCTCGAGGGCGCCCCTCAGCTGTTAAAATTTCCGAATTCTCTTACGCTTTATTTCGTGATTTTCAGTGGAATGTGTCATGACTATAAGGAATATAATATCTACAATTTATATATTTTATCCGCAACACAAGGAGCCCATATAACGGTTAAGAGTAAGAAGCTATTTGTTGACAGGTTTTCTATAGATATCTGTCACAGGGTATGAGCTTACGAGCTGTCAAAGTTTAAAGAAATATCCCAAAAATGTCCCTTAAGTGTGGGTTAACACTAAAAACCAAATAATCACCGTCAAAGTTTCGTAAAGTTATTTATTTTTATATTTTTTTAAAGATAAAGTTTATTACTACTGACGTCTCAAATATATTATATTGTACAACAGTTTAGGTACTTAATTAATACTGTTCCTGATTGGGAAAACATAGGTATCCAAACTAGGTAAAGACCTGTGTGATGGTATACCTATGTTAAGTTTGCCTGAGCGTAGTGTAGACGGGGGGACATAGTGTTGATACAGCCTTTTGCGTTAGCCTTTTAAACAACCTATATACAAAGATGTATTCTGTGCTTCTGTTCAATCCCCTGTTCGAATAACCCTTGTTTTGTCTATACACCTAACCACCCCTACCTGTAGGGTCGAAACAGGCCGGCCGTGTAATGTCGCCAAAGGGTTGCAACCACACACCCCATATTTTATTCTTAGTCTTTTTTTACAGGATTATTTTGTTACTTGCTAACAAGGATGGCTCATTAAATAATGCTTGATGACACGGTTCGCTCGTGGGAAAAGTATTTTCAGAGTTTTTTTTGTATTTTGGATGTTATTTTTACCTACACTAAGGTTGCCTGCTACAAAGGCTTTTATGCCAATGCGAAATAGGTGCTGCGTGAGTCCAAAAAAACTAAATAAGCTAATCAAAAACAATGTTCAAAAACAAATTTTCATATGAACTTTTGTATCAAGTCGGCACTTTGAAGATTATTGAGTAAAATTATTAGACGTGTCACAAACATTGAATGCTTTAACCATACAGATACTCAGATCCAAATTAAAAAAAACTTGCGCAAATCAGTGTATGTTCAACCTTAAAAGCCTTTTATTTCTTTACGTCTCCTCAATTTATTTATAAACGCATGGCTAACCCCAGTCGCTCTGACTTCACGTCACAATCACATACATGTGTTATTTTTGGATTTTCGTATAAATTGTAGGTGACAGAAGGGAACCCACCTAACCTAGTATATTACAAACTGTGGCAGAGGTCGGGTAGTTGATGTATTACTTGAAATGTGGAAGCCTAATACTATTATAAATGCTAAATTTTGTGAGGATGTATGTTTGTAACTCTTTCACGCAAAATTACTGAACGGATTTTGATGAAACTTTACAGTGAAATAGCTTTTACAACAGAATAACACATAGGCTACTTTTTATCCGGGTACCACGCGGGCGAAGCTTGGGCAGAGCCTAGTAATATATAAAATAAATAAATAATGCTGGTCATTTTTCACACAGCATCATCTTGCTCCGAACTAACTGAACTTGTGTTATGGGAACTCCATGACTGATATATATACCACTTATATACTAAGACACAGATATTACAATATGTACTACAATTTGTATGTTTTACCCGCAACACAAGGATCGCTTTGGTTTGGTGTTAGACGTTGTTTGTATTTTTTTTCCTTATATTTTTCTCCAAAATGGATAAAACGTCGTAATGCGGTTGCAATCGTTTTTATCAATTCAAGGGTGGTTCTTAGATGTGTGTAATGTCTAATATCATTTTAAACATAACTCGGGCTTTGACCTGGGGGTCTTTGGAGGTATTGGCCATGTATGATTTTTTTTATGAAAAAATGTTTCGGATTGGACACCACTATTGTTAGTAGAGACATTTTTTTTTTAATGTTGTTAAAACTATTCATAATAAATAGTTAATGTCATAAAATTTTATATTTATTGGGAACTGATATTATGGGCAACGGATACCATCTTTCGAAAGGGTATAAAGCAATTTAGACATCACTAAATCAATCTGTCTTCGAGAAAATAATAAAGTGGACGGAGTAAAATAGCTAATAAATATTACGTAACATAATGAATTACCCCAAATGACTATCTCTTATGTCTTATTAATAACGGAAAATTCAAGATGGCGCCAGCTGAAGGAAAATGCTTATTTATTTCTGCAACCTTCATTATTACACACTTTCTTTATGAGGAAGGAAAATTATTTCTTTTTTAGATCTCACTAATTTGAATTAAGAAGTTGAAAAACTTACTTTGTTTAGCTATTTTCTGTGTTACAACTATGAATCTTAGTTTCTTCAGACGGACGACACCACAACCACATCATAGCGACAACATAGTCGCTATCAACGCGGACGGGCACTAATTTCTATGAAAACGCGTTGTTCCAATCTCACGAACCACAGATGCGGCCGCTTCAAGCGACTATCGCCAACGTGTGGACCAAAACGACCACAGCGCAGCCACATCACACCACTACGATTACTCGTCAGTAGTTTCTGTTATTAAAAGCTGCGACATCGCAACTTCAGGCAGCTGCCATTGACCACTAAGACCATTCACATACGACCACTGCCCGACGTTTATTTCACAGCTGGTGATATTGTTGCGGTATGGTCCGTCTGAAGACACCTTCAAACTTGATACTTACAATCAATCCATTAGGAAGGCATACCAGTCTGTGACATGTCACCACGCTGTCATTGTCCAACCCCGAAACTTCTCAACAAACCGTACAAAGTTGGTCAAATCCGTATAACCCATCCCTTTCAAATAACGCTGGCAGTATATCCGCCTTCTCGCTCACACGTTTTGTAATTAATAATGTATGTAAGATGCGGACATACTATGCATCATTTTGATGTATAGTCTACAAAATGTGTACGGTTGCCAAAAACATAATACATAATACATTTCGTTCAAAGTGAATTTTATTAATATATTTCGTACATTAATATGGATAAGGTTTCCGATACATTCTTTGTGCTAATGCAAGCATTAACATGAAATAAAAATTAATACTTTAATGTCGTCCTGTTGATGCGATCTGTTGACATAAAAGGTCTTGTAGACGCTTAATCTCTGATTGATCTCACGATAAAAGATAATGTCTTATTCAGAAAGTTAAATATTTGTTTTTCAAAATTTAATCCACACGTTTAATTCAATTCACGCTCTCGTAGTCGATGCCTTTTTTGTCGAGTCTGTAACAATGGAAAGGGTATCGCTCGATGCATATGCTTGATTAATTTTTGGTTTTTCTGCAGACGGTACTCGAGTTTAAAAGCATTGCTTAGTTTAGTATTGTTCGACTTTTGAATAATGCTTTCAGTTTCTTCGGATACCTTACTATGATAACCAAAGACCGTATTAAAAATACCTACATAATAACTGTATGCATAGGCTGCTTAAATAAAATTAAGTTTTTAGCTTCTGCCTATAGGTTTGCCCTATGTATCATTCTGGTCACGAACTATACCTCCTCCAAATCTGTTCAGCCGTTACGGAGATTAATAATACGATTGATGATTTTCCATTAAAAGATGAATGATTTTAAAGAAATAATAAACTTTCGCATATTATTGGTAGGATTAAGTATTTTTCTTTTTCTATCTGTCCTTATTCTCTGTATACAGAATAACAAGTAATTTCAATTCAATTATTAACAAAGTAGTTTAATATTTTTTCTGGGGTTTGCTTTGTTGTTTACACTTTGCCGTTGAAAATGCAAGAAAATCTACATGATTACAGCAATTTCAAAATTGTTTTACATAAAAGGTGCGACGCATCCAACCGCAATACATAACACACAATACAATCACACCACAAGAAACAGTAATCCCCATGATGGAGATCCTCAGATCCATACTCAGTACGCAGATCTGTGAGGATATCAAGTAGGGGGTAGTCAGAGACATGTCCAAACATTATATTTGGGCCTGCGTTTTGCATAGTAGTAAGTATTCCATGTGACATCGACGCTTATTGGAACTCTAACCGATGGCATTGCCTTCGATATTTCGATTCCTGGGCATGGTCCTTGGTTTCATTGATTTCGTTCACCGTTTTAAGCACGTATTCAGCGCACAAGCTGTATCGTTAGTACAAGCTTGAATTAAATACTATTTTAATAAAACAATTTTATCTAAATTGTATTTATCTTGTTACAGGTAAAGTGTTGCGAGATTTAAGAGAAGGTGCAGTACATAACAGATAAGGAATAGATTGCCTGAGTAAATTACTGCAGTATTGTCCAATGCTCCCACACACACTGTGGGATATTGGACACAGAGTGAGCGAATGCAGAAGGTCGTAGCATTTTGTTTAATAATAATAATAATAATAAATAATGCTGGTCATTTTTCACACAGCATCATCTAGCCCCAAAGTAAGCAGAGCTTGTGGTATGGGAACTACATGACTACATTTTTGTAAATACATACATATTATACATAGAAAACATAAAGATCCCGAGACAAATATTTGTTTATGCAAACATTTGTCCCGCGGCGGGAATCGACTTTTTTTTTTGTTTGACTCATTTAGATTATCAACAGCCGTATAAAACTGCTGGAATTAGTCATCCCCGGGAGTGCCATGACCAACGATCTCGGGCTATCTCCATTCATTGACTTCTGCAGTATTTAAAATGCCATCAGTTCATCATATAGAGGCCTTTTTACACACTGCGTAATTCGACTCTGACAAAGACTACTGCCACGTTCTATGTCCAGTATTAGACTTCACTGATGATGATGATGATGAACTCAACAGTCTCCTTTACTCGCTAAACATCTGATAAACAAAGATGTCTTACTCCCAATTCATTATACTGCATGATAACTGGCTCCCATTCAAAATTGTGCTTTCTCTTAATCAATTTATAGCTTAAATTCGCCCACGTGTCATTACCATAGCACCTAGCACAGTATAGGTAAATCCGGTATTAAAATTCGATCGACCATACGTTATCCGACGGTACACGGGAATCGTTTTAGGTTCTATAAAGATTAAATTGAGTGGTATTTATAGATATTGGTTGTTTAATCTGATTACGTTAAGACTATGAGGTATGTTATGTTCAAGATACGATATGGAATCAATCATGTTTTGTGACGCAATATGTTTTTTTTAAACTAGCTTTGGCCCACAACGTCACTCGCTTGGTATTGGGGATAAAAATAAACGGATTCTAGTTTGAGATTCCATTCCAAATTTCAGCCAAATCGGCGGTTACGAATTTTAACGGTTACAAACATATCCAAATATTTTAACATCCATACTTCGCATTCATAAATTTTTAGTAAAAAACGATAGTAAAACAGAATAGTAGGATAGGATAGTAAACTATTATAGACTACTAGTATAGTCTTAAAACACACGTTATTTTTAAAGTTATGGTATACAACCTTTTACTTTCCATGTCTCAGAGCTGCTAGTTAAGAGTTTTTTTTATAATATTACATACTTATAATCTCACATTATTATTATCTATTTATATATTATATAGTATATGTATATATATGTTATTTATGTAGGTATTTATTATTCATATAATTATATTTTATTATTGGTTTACTCGTCTACCGCCGTCTTTAGATTCCATTTTATCCGGTCCATCCAAAGGTTGTCTGTAAGTTGTCTTTTAGCGATAAGACCGCCCATTGTATCTTTTATTTTTATGAATTCCTGTGTATTTGTATTTTGATTTGGTGTGCAATAAAGAGTTTATCTATCTATCTATATATCTATAGTAGAATATGAAAGTATAGATAGAAGGATGGGATAATCGAGTTAATCGACGAGGACCTATTAACTTAGACTCCGAGTATGATTAGATGTTTACCTATGTTTAGAGGCTGTCCACAGAAAAATGATAATGACGGGTTTGCATACTCAAATAAAACAATTACAAATTACTGAACAATTCCTAAAGCTCTGAAAACTGAGCTCTGAAACTCGCGAATAGTAGGGGAAACCACACACTAACAATCAAGGGCAGGCCTTACAAAATAATTCATAGAGCAACTTGCTAGACGCTCATGACAGGCAGACTATTTGGAAGGCTGCTGAAAACTCTGAAAAACAATATTGTACTAAACGTATTTCAACGCTACAATGTTGAGTGACATGCAAAGAGGTACAGAATAACGTAATTCTTTAGTGACATGGACAGCTTTCGTTTTTAAGTGACGTTGAGGGTTCAATGGAAATAGATAACAAGTTACAAAAAAACTAGCACGCTCACGACTGTATTCCCGTGATATCCGTAGATCCATACTATATGTATACGTAGAATATTGTGGTTACTCAGGTCTACAGGTCCACACGGTGTTTCGGTTGTCTTGGTGTTCGGTTGGCACAGGGAATCCTTGTATGGGGCCAGGTGTATGTGTCTTTTGGGTGTTTAATATTATTAATTGACTATTCGTAAGGATACCGAATAGTTTGTCAGAGGCAGTTACAAGCATTCAAATCAATAGAGATATGCCCACGTTTTGCCTAGTAAGCATTTGACGCGACAGGTTGCCAGCCCATCGCCGCTTATTGGATCACTAAGGCACACATGTCTGCAAATTTTTAGCTCCTTTACCTTTTCCTGCGCCGTTTTGAGCACAGCAAATATTTTTAAGAGTTCCATCTTTTATTTAATCACTTTTTGCAGTACAACACTTACTACATAGTTACGATACAAAAATATTGCAATTAACCGCCTCGTTCGCTATTCTATCATTCATTACGGCCCCTAATAATTTATGACGATAAAAACTAATAACTACCCCTAAAGTCATAACAAAACGATTCTACAAAAATCTTATATTGATGCCGATGTTTTAACTGTTAGACAATTATACATAACAATGCGTACTATAATACTCATAATATAATAACTGTTGATCCAAATATAGTAAAATAACGTTATCAATACTCGGTATGGTAACGAGAACAGTGTTAGTCTCAAGACAATTCGCAACTCAGTCAAATAAATTGTATGATAGAGTTAATAGAAAATATTTATACTAAGCCATATTCTAATTGCAAAAAACAGTCACAAATAGGCTAAAACCCTTTAATTATCGGCAAACTGAGGACTTTTTCACAAACCGACCTGACATTTTGCGCAATAAAACAAACAGAAAGTATTAAATATATATATTACCTATATTAGTTCATGGAAAAAATAATAACCTAGTGAAAACTTCAATTTAGCAACTACCTATATATTATAACTTAGCGTTCTCTGCATCCTACCTTAAAGTTAGTTTTTATTATAGCATAGCTCTGTATAATTATAGTAGATTAAAAGTGTTACCTTGTATGAACCAAAGAAAAGATTCTTATAATACAGGTTTACTTAAACTGAACTACAGATAAATTAATGTTACGAAACTTAAGAATAAAATATTTTTTAGTTTTTCCGACTGTTGGCAAAATCGTATTTACAATTGGTATTTACAATTCAGGCTGAATTGTATCTCCATGAGCAAACACTTTACTAAAACACTCTGAATTCGGTGTAGTCTTAAGCCCTAAGGTCGTTTGCACTTAGTCCTAGCTTAAGTGATAATGACCTTGTAATTAAGCTCAGTTTCACTTAAAAGTGCCCAGCCACATGAAATAGCAGTATATTAACTTTCAAAGTTAGATGGACATGTTTAAATAAACTTCACCCTCGTTAGTTATAAGCGTGGTTTAGCTGAATAAATAATGCTGGTCATTTTTCACACAGCATCATCTAGCCCCGAAACTCATATACTTATTTGTTTTTTGTAAATATAACATACATATGTATTATACATCGAAAACACCCAGACCCGAGACAGACAGGTCCGCGGCGGGAATGAACCCGCAATATTTTGCGTCTCATGCGGTCCTTCGCCCGCGAACAAAAATATTAATGTCTGTGACCACTCAATTAAATAATAATAATGTATTAAATAAAGGTTTAAAAAAATTATAAAAGTGACTGACCTTGATAAACTAAGGTGAGTATAACTTGCCATGAATGCTAGTGACAATTCCACGTTGAATGGCAACGGAACAATTAAGGCGAAGTGACACACATGAATAACATAATTAACTTACCTTCGGCAATTGTAAAGAGACATTATACCGCCAATAATTATACAATCTAAACGGATGGGCAAATCCTCAAAATCCTCGATCCGCTGGTCTCGGCCCGGTCGGTGCTCTAAAATCACAGATTTTGCTAATAAAACGCAAACATGCCCCTACGTTGGAGCTATGGCCGATAGTAAATTAACCGACTTCAAAAAGATATGGAAGCTATTAATCCAGGGTCTTTTTGTTAAAGTCGATCGGTTTTTTTACATAGAAATCAAAGTCAAAACGTTTTTATTCATTGTAATCACAAGGACTTTGAAGTAAATTTACGCTGATTACTCGCGTGCGATCAAGCCTAGAAGAATCAGGAAACAAAATCTGCTGTGATTTTTTTATGATCCTTCACTTAGCTTTAGTGAGGTGCCAATCACGAGAATTATTTTATTAATGATATATATTCAGTTAAATTATCAAAACAAATAGGATAAAAAACCTACCCCTATATTTCTGGGTAATTTCTTGAAATAAGATTCAATTTCAATAAACGGCGTTGAATAGATAATCCCTTTTAAACGTGATTTATCATCCCGACACCCTATTTTTCCAAATCAACGGATGGTGTCCTCCAGACACCCCATAGCGGCATCTCCCAGACCCCGTATCCTTCAAATTAAACAAATTTAACCGGTGCAATCCTATAAATCAATTATTAGTCTGAGGGATATGTCAATATGACCCCCTAAAGTATTTAGAGGACTGTCGAGGTAACAATAGTTGAAAAATAAGATTCGATTAAGTTCGCCTGTGTACTTGTTTAATTTAGTACTATATAGTTTCTACTTATGTATCTATCTAATATGCTGTGTTTTTACCTGATTACGGAAGAGCCATAGGTGGGTTATAATAAGCGTCATCATAAAGATTTATCAAATGTAACTTTAATATCAGTCAAATGTAAGTTTTTTTATATTATTTGCAGAGATCTGTTTGTTCTGGGCCTGGGACTCAGGCCTAAGACTTCAAATTGCCTATGAAGCTTAGCTTAGGCTGTGCGTTGGTAGTTACCGAGTCTGAAAACAGTTAGACAATACACTCCAAACATTACACTTTGATCCCAAAGATAATTTTGAATCGATTCTTTAAATTCTTCCAATATAAATATAACCGACAAGTTTTTTCTCGTCTCTAGGACGTGTAGGCTAGGTTGGATTGTCAAACAACAATTTAAAACAGTCAAACGGATTCTTCCCCGACCATCCACCTGAGTTTGCGCTTCCCACCTGCAAATGTCGTCTGGAGTTAAGCCGATAATTACAGGATTATTCCCCCTTTCCCCCTTCCCCCCTTTCAGTCTGCACCCTCCCCCCCCCCCCCCCCACTTACTCCCCTAACTTCACTCCGCTTCAATGCACTCAGTATGTGCTGTAATGCTTTTTAGGGTATAATTTTTCGTCTGATGGGGTTTTTGGAATAATTATTCGTTTTTATGTTCTAGTGGTTTAGTGTTTTGCATTTGTTTGTATTGTGGTTGAAATATACAGTTTTAAAAGCTTTTGGGAGTGTAAGAGAGACCGCCATCGAAAGGCGGGTCCATATTTGTAAAATTACAAATTTTCAACAAGTAAATTTTTGCAAAATTCAAACCGATGTTTTTTGCTTCGTTGATTGCATCACCCCTTAGTGATTTGTGTCAATATAGCTATTCTTGAAGTAATGAATCGATTGCAAAAAAAACCACTTGTCAATCGTATAAGAAGTTACGGTTTAACAGACAAACAAACAATCTCTTACTTCAAACCTACCACAGTACTCCATGATATAAATATGTTATACTGTGAGCTGTAATGTCACAAATGTGAACCCACCTTTACGAAATCTTTACTTAGAGGATTGAAATCTGGCGACCGCCATATTGGTTTTTTAGTCCTTTATGTATCTTATTTCCCGTTTGCAAATTCAGCAAATACTTAGGCATGTCGAAGTGATAGAAATCAATTAAATATGTCTCGTACCAGTCTTTTGACAGGCTTTTTTAACTTAGTCACTTTTAAGAAGCGTCTAACAACAACTTATTCATTAAATTACATTAGGCCGTTAAAGCTAGCCTCGTATCCATCAGGGTATACGAGGTTATAAATTATACCACAAATTATACGGTACATACAAAAAGATACGCGTGATAAACATACCCATTCTTCGGGAGTCGGGAAAAAGCATAAAAGATTACTATTTTCAAAAAATTACATATCCTTAATTAGGATTATTCGCAAAAGTACCAATGAATAGTTCTAATTAGGTTCAACTGCGAATTTCATCATTTTATTTTAGTTCACTACACTATTCACTACAAGTTATGATTCACGCCAATTTTTGTACTTATGCGAGTAACCAAAATGTTGCTATGCCATTCGCGTATCTAATCAAAAATTTAAGAAATCAAAATGGCTGAATGACAATGGCAGTCCTTTCTCTTTCCCCGTTATCTAGGCGTAAAGACTAAAAACTGCTAATCATCCTCACCTCAGTCCGGAATCACCCACTGGGTATTGGCCTTCTTCCTCTTCTGTCAGCCTCCTGTAACCTGTGCGTCTCCCGTCCAGGTTTTTCATCAACCTGGACCCACCTCGCTTTCTGGCGACCAGGATTTATCGGCAAAGGCTTTACTTCACCAGCCATCACCACATCATACCAACTGTCCTGCCCAACTCCACTTGAGTTTTATTGCTTGTCTCCAGCGTCGAAAATTTTGTACTAATAATAACTACATTAAAACGAGGGACCAAACTATTTCAAATAACAATAATTTAAAACACGTCAATCACATTTTGAATAATTGAAAATAATCATAATTTAAATTGTTTGTCATTGTAAAGTTTTCCGAAGGTTGTCTGAATGTCGCCTAATAAAGCCTAGTTTACATTGAAATTAAATAAACAGAAACTGTTTTGATTGAATTAAACTGTTTACGAATATGTTGAAGTTATGGATCCTTTGTTAACAGATTTGTGTAATTATTATTTTTTACCAAGTTTATTATTTAATTAGTATTAGAGTATTTTTTACAAGAAAATGTAACAAACAAACACGCTGACGACTTTAATGCTCGTGATGATCGACGTCGTCAGATCATACTCAGTACGTCAGCTTTGTGAAACCAATTAGGGGTAGTCAGATACAAGTCCTAGCAATATATTTGGTACATGCCAAAGTTTTTACCTATTATAGTAGTTAGCATTCTGCGTGACAGTTGGTGATTGCAAGCCCTACATTAATTCATTCTTGGGCCATTCCGGTTTCATCGCAATGTTTTCAAAGCTTATCCCTTTAGGGATTTTTCCCAGCTTTGGGACGTAACTATGTCCTTTCCCCTTATCCTGTGAACTAGAAAAAAATCGCTAGAGTTACAAACTAACATTTTTCGACAACCTTTGTGGCGCACTGGGCGAAGGCCAGCCAGATACGCAGAAAGTTGCGGGTTCGATTCCCACCGCGGGACAAATGTTTGTCTCGGTCTGGATGTTTTCTATATATGATATGTATGTATCTAAAACCAAAAGGTATATAAGTAGTGTGACCATAATACAAGCTCTGCTTTGGGGCTAGATGATGCTGTGTGAAAAATGTCCAACATTATTTATTTATTTATGGTTGCTTGTTAAAAAGTAGTTTTATGAGATTTAATGTTGCTCCGATTGCTTAAACTCACGTATAATCTCGCGTAACAAGAGTTGAAGGCTGTTCTCTAAAATAATTGAACGCCTAGAAACACCAAGTAGAACTTGGATTGGCTGGTAATTTATTGCAGGACGCTATTACAAGTTTCGGTCGCCGGTAATGCCGCTGATTTACTAACATCTAGCCGTTCGCTACTTCACTGGTTCTGTAACAATGACGAGATATGGCTCCACTAAGTAAATAATCTAGAGCCCCATACGACCAACATTATGAAAATAAACAAAACAAACAAATACGCACACGACTGTCTTCCCCATGGTGGACATCCTCAGATACATACTCAGTGAGTAGATCTTTGAGGATACCAAGTAGGGGTAGTCAGAGGCACGTCCAAACATTATATTAGGTACATGCCCGCGTTTTGCAAGTATTAAGCATTCCACGTGACAGGTTGCAAGCCCATCGCCGCTTATTGGAACACTAACTGTTAGCACATGCTTTCGATTTTTTGGTTCTAGAGCATGCCGGTTTCCTCACGATGTTTTCCTTCACCATTTGAGCAAGGTTATTGGCAAATAAAACCACTCAGAGGGAGTATCACAGGTTTTACATCAAATGGTCCGAAAGGGAAAGATGAACAATATATTCTGTATAGAAAAATTATAAGGGCGCTTAGCGGACGTATCGTGAAATTCCTATTTCCGTACAAAAAAAATCGTAATGCTCATTTTCTGGGGAACAAATTGTTGTACCTAGATACGCCCTCTGGTAATAAGGACGTCGACACACGATGCAGGTCGAACGCACATGATCAAATTGGTGGAAAATTCCCGTTCGCGAGCCGCCTAACTGCTTCCGATATGTCCGACTAAGCGTAAACCTTATTAGGATATCACATGTCAGATATTGAGAATAAGGTTTTTCGACGACAGGAAAGATTTTATATTTTTCGATGGCTGTACAAAAGCGATGATACTTTGGAAAATGGATTCGTATTGATACTTAATTTTATAAATAATAATAATCCGTTTACTTGAATAATAATTTTGGATCTGATAACTTATTTATTCGGTTAACGAAAACAACTAAAAAAGGTACAACACTTACTAAGTAGTAGCAGATTAGTAGGTAGGTACAGGGCAGTTTTCATCACCTACTTGGCAAAAAAGTAATGTTTACTAGCCCCCCTAGGATTCCTTGTCTTGTCTTCTACCTTTGGAAGAGACTAGCTTGTAAGCTAGTCTCTTCCAAAGGTATAAAGCATTGAATGTTTAGGTAGATAGGTAGTTTTTGCTACATTTTGGTACATTGGATGTGTACCTGGACAAAGAAACAATGTTGCTTAATAATTTAGAACCACGTGTAAAAACGTGTGATTTTTTATAACTAAAGTGGTAAACAAGGTTGTCCTGTTGGTAAGGTAAGCGGTTACCGTAACCTATGGACGGTTGCAACATCAGAGGTATCACTCGCGTGTTATCAACCCGGAGACTTTTTAACCAAACGGTTAAAAAGTTTCGCATATGTTTGTATGTTTGTTGAACTATTTTAATAATCAGGTTACCCCCCCAATACGCTTTTAATCTTTGTGAACGCACCTTTTAATTCACCACATAAAACAAAACCCTCCTCTCATATACACATACTAAAAATATAGGTATGCATTCTAATCTGCTCTTTTTTATATATTTAAATGTCAAACAAATTCTAATTGAAACTCGTATTCGAACAATGTACATCTTAAAATGATAAAAACGGGAAAGCACTAACTACCAAGACAAGTTGTTTTTAACTTAGTTTAGTAAGCAGGGCATTTAAAAAAAATGTTATGTGCTGTAGTGAAAAAGTTATTCTACTTTTTTACCTTTGTCTTTTAGTTTCTGATCTGATCGAGGCTGCTATATCTACACCGTAGGTATATAAAACAACTAAAACTATTCAAAGGGCGTGACGGCCATGAAAACAACGCTCAATCTTCAAACGTAAATAAACGTAAGAAACAAACCAGACTTTTTCAGAATACACAACATTCTGAACAATCAGAAAATAAAAACAAAGCTATAAAATGCTGAAATAAAGAATGCCGGTTCTTGAAATACTAAAAGGAAGTATAAATTCGGGCCAGTACCTACTGGCCCGACAAGCACAATACAATCTGAGGAATCGAACCAAAACAG
Organism: Perizoma affinitatum; assembly: GCA_961405105.1. Classification (NCBI taxonomy): domain Eukaryota; kingdom Metazoa; phylum Arthropoda; class Insecta; order Lepidoptera; family Geometridae; genus Perizoma; species Perizoma affinitatum. Next base: position 4,413,856 of record OY560184.1, read on the forward strand.
TCCATAGACTATACGACTGGGAGTTACTACTACTCGATTGTACTCGTTGGAAGTTTCCAACCAAAATAACACGCTCACGACTGTATTCCCCTTGATGGAAATCCTCAGATACTCAATGAGTAGATCGTTAAGGGTACCAAGTTGGGAGGGTAGTCAGAAACGCGTCTAAGCTATACATTTTCGCACGTGCCCACGTTTTGCAAGTAGTAAGAATTCAACAGAATAAGACAGGCTGCAAGCCCATCGCCGCTTATTGGAACACTATAAAAACAAAAAAAAAGTGTAGTCTCAATGAACATGAGAAACATTTGAGAGATCTTTGCTATAGTTACACTGCATGATAAAGTCCGGGACGAAAAAATCCTTAGAAAAAGTAAAGACATAGCTCTTAGAATTGGCAAATTGTGGTGGCAATGGGCTGGCCATTTGGCTCGCAGAACCGACAACAGCCGGGGAAAAAAGGTTCTCAAACGGTGACCACGAATACGACGAACTGTAAGCAGGCTCCCCATAGTCCTCGCCCAATGTCAGATAGTTAATGGATGGAGATAGCCCAATATCGTTTACATGGCACTCTTTCCACTTTTTCCCCCACGTGGTACCTGAATATAATACGGAGATCAAACATCCTAACTTTGACATTTCTAACATTAGTAGGATAGGATATAGACCTTTGTCCAGCTTCTACATGCCGATAATAATGATGATGATGATGATAATTTTACTAAATGAGTTTCACTAATGTATTCAGAACGATAGCAAAAATATTGTAAACATTTCATAAAACGTTTTATTTGTCTTCTGAAAATCATAAAAAATATCAAGGGTCATACAAGACTACTAGGGTTGGTCTTCGACGCAACAGGAACTACTCGAAAAAGAAGAATACTTGGCGGAAATATTTCAGAAAATATTTGTTTTGCTCCTACAATACCTACAAAATTACGGAATAAAAAATATATCATGCCAATTTATTTTATAACCGTCAGTTTGCTTCTCAATTAAAAACTATGAGTGGAAACTGTCATTTGATGCGAAACTTTTATTTGTATTTTTGTTGCAAAGTTGAGTTTTAAAGCTAAATTATTGACAGTGCAGGTAAGCTTTTAAAATGTTATTATTGTCTATATCGAGTTTCTAGATGACACCTTAATTATAATATTATTTACCTACCCTTGCCCATACTGTGAATAATAAATCTCTAGAATTTTAAAAAGTGAACTGAATGAGCTCTGGAAAAACTTGATTAAGTCATTTCAACAGCGAAAATTACCTGTCGAAAGCGACTAATTTATGGAAATAATATAACATTAAAGCCGTTGGTAGTGTACCGCCATCTTGGGTAATCGAATGACGAAGGACGGGGGTGGTAGGAAACAGCATTATTTTTATGGCAACACAATTTTCTTCGGCTCATTACATACATACAGCGTTTATACTGGCAACATTAACATAGCCGCTGAGGTAGGGCGCTTAATGCCCGATGGGCACGCGAACCGGTTTTTGATTATTCCCTTCCTAAATTATATCCCATTTTCACACCGTGTATGCATGCCTATAAGTTATGCTTTTCGTGACCAGGGACACCGTCATCGTCAGTAGGTTTGGATTAAATGGGATTTGGCGCCATTTTGGTTTTTGCCGTTTCTTTTCAATATCATCTCGCCTGAAGCTAGTAATTATGTCAATTTATTTCATCGGATAGTTTTTTTCGTTTATAAAACATGGAGCAGATATTGCTCACTTACGATGTACTTTTATGGGTTATCGATAAGCGTGCTCTTTTGCTCTTTTGACTTTCGATGTGAATCTGTAATTTTGAACTTTTCTGACCTCTTTGACATCATAACCGTAACACAAATATGAATGAGTTTACGATTCTTTCGCAATAACTTTAGTTTATTATGAGTATTGGGTATATCTATTGGATATTGGACCCATGCAAAGGTAATTCGATTTCACCAACGATAACATCATGTGTTTATATACAAGAAACAGAAATTGGATTAAGTACCGTTCAAATAATGCTTATATCATTGCCCTATTTGACTGAAAAGTCAATGGATGGAATTAGTTCAAAACAGTTAGTCATTACAATCTAAAAGCTAGTTTTGACATTAAGTTTATAGAGATCGATATCTCGATAGCTCACCAGCTCAGCTGATGATGAGATTCGTTTTAGTAATTACTTAGCTTTCAATGTAAAACTAAAGGCAGCGACTGTGCCAATGTTCAGGTGTCAGACATTAATATTAGTATCAATGTCAGACAGAAAATCGACATACGCAATGCTGTACGCTTAACGAACCGCAATATTTATGCCATGACCTAGTAAATAAACTGGTTAAACTGTAGACAAAAGAAAATTTGGACACCTTTAATTTATACCCACGTCTGCTAGTTAAATCTGTCACTGTCATTCTTAAAATCACACCAAGTTATCATACATTCTAAAAAATAACAAATTAGTGTTGTGCTTTTTCGTGTAAAAATCGTCCTCGTTCTTTATGACTCCGATTTAGATAAAGATATTATGATTCAAGTACGTAAATGTTTCAAATTTGCTCGCCGCTATTTTTTTTATTCGCTTGAGTCACGCGAAAGTGTAACACGAGCCAGGAATGCTGTTATCGTACTGATTTCATAATTTTTTCGTCATCGCAGGTTTTATTACTGTTTTTTGTTTCGTTTTCAAAATGTTAAAATTAAGAAATAAAATATTTAGTTATTTCTTTAAATTATTTTAGTGATAGCTAAGGTTTAAATAAAAGCAAGTAAGTAATAGGAACCTACCTGTATGTTCTTGTCTGGACTCTGATGAAACAAAAGCCGTTCAAGTTCCATAATAAAAGAAAGGATAATGTAAAATTATTCATTGATATTTTACGATATTACGTATACAACTAGGTAACGATGACAGTAATTTACATAATGAATTTCAATTTTATTGAACGCAAAAGGGTTCTAAGTACAATTTTTTGTCATAAATATAATGAGAAGAGAAGTTAAATAAAGTGAAAAATTATAAGTAAGAATAAGTGGTTACAAAATAATAATAGGATAATTTTAGTTTGAGTTCGAATATCGTATTGCCCCAATAACGTATCCATTTCTGAACAAATCGTTTCAATCAGATACTAAACGTTCTGAAATCGAACGACAAGCCCGTTTCAAAGTGACACATCCCTAGAGAGATGTTCGATTTTCAAACGTTTTGGCGGGAACGCAGTGTCAAGATGGCCGCCGCAGGACGACAGCAAGCGATATCGCGCCAATTCTTTTGTGCCAGCTCAGCGTATATCTCCTTGGATTCGAATTCCGATTTGAATGGACAAGCTAATCTCGATGTTATTGTACCCGGTTTTATTGGAAATTTCGTTTTGTTCGCCTTATCTAATGTGAATTTCATGACAGGATAGAGTAAGTGTACACTTACTTTTCACGTCGTTAAATTAAATATGATTTTGATTATAATACCTATCTATGTTTTCTCATAAGTAGTTAGGTATCTAGTACTCTAGTAGTAGTAACTATCTCTACTCTGAGGATTGTTGTATTCCTAAGTACCTACCTTTTTTTACTAAAATCCTTGTGTAATTTTGTTATAATTTTGAAAGAATTTATCAAGTCATGAGTTTATATAGAGAACTCATTAAATTCTTAGTTTCTGTCACATTGTTTGAACATAAATCCTATAATAATCTCTATCCTACATTTTACTTTATCGCTTTTCTGAGATGTGACTCGATTGAGCACTAAAAATCGAATTGGAATAACGAGTAACGGGTGACAGCAAATATCCCTAGAAGAGCTAAAGTCGTCAGTCGACAGAACCGAGTGTCTGTGATCATTACTGTTTTCCACGGGATTGTGGCGGATTCAGAAGGGAGGTGTCATTAGAAGGGGCGGGAGTTAGAGCTGTCACGAAAACAGTGTCGCTTTCTGGATGCATTTGTGATTGTTGATTTGCTTAACCTAGCTTGTTGTTGCCGTTATGTGTTTTAAGTATTTGAATTTGGAATTATTTGTTTGATTTTGGCTAGGTAATAATATTTACTTGTGTGGTGATAATTCTGTCATAATGAATAATTTGAATTCGGAATTCTTATTAGAATTGGAAGTGTTATTTGAAACTTTGGCAAAGATTAAAATAACTGTCATTTAAATCTTTTAATCATAGCGTGATGAGTATTGGTTAGCATTCAGGTTTTATGAAGCTTGCCGAAGTACCAGTATAATGTTTTGAAAACTTACATGGCTACAATAAAGCATGAACACTGTGAATTAAGATTTCCCGTACCGCAGTAAAATATTACTGAGCTCACCTATACTGGACCTACGTTAAAGTAATTAACAAAATTTAAACTTGTTCTCCGACGGTTAAAATTTTTAGTGCGCCATTTCTATGAATAAAACACTATAGTAGATGCAATCCAACTAATAAATAGTTGACTATAAAATAGGGTTGTTTTTAGTATAACGGCGGTCCACGCCCACGTGGTAATATAGTGGTCACCATTAAAACGTAACGAGTTCTTTCGCTATAAATAACCGGCAGCCATTATAATTATGGCGAACGATATTCCTCTTATCACGCTCATAACTCACCAAAGAGTCTAGCATTAGGCATAAACTTAACAAAAACCTCGTTCAAGAAAACATCAAATTCTTGCCTTATCACGGCTTTAAGAATTGGTTGATTGTACGCATTGATAGGCAAAACCATGTACCTAAAGTTAAAAAAATGTACATGCTGTAAGTTCTTTTCACCTCGATTAGGTATGTGATCAATAGGTACTTACAGTAGCAATATCTTGAAGACGTTGGGACGAAAGAGATGGAAAATAAAGAACAGGAAATTGCGTGTGCGGTTTATAAAACAAAAGTCTCGGCTCCCGCCATTTTGGACGGCACATGTCATGCTGACATGTTGGATTCTTTGTCAAGTGTAACGAAACTTGTCGCTTATATCACGCACGACGGTTTCCTTAAAAAATGTTGGATCAAACTAATTTTTGTACACAAGTTCAATTGTGGAGGCTGTAATACTTATTGGTTATAAAGATCCTGTTTGACTGTCACGTATAACTGTCAAAATAACCAACCGTGATCAGTTCCAAATAAAAAAAATAAAAAATTACAAGATGCGAATAAATCACATGTTTTGACACGACTGTCGATGTTTCTCTTCGGTCTTTACAATCGCAGAATCTCGTATTACGAAACCAATCAGACGAACCACGGTCAAACAATTTAGTAATGTTTAATTCAGATTTTTCCTGAATTTTCAGGTAGCAGCAAAACAATAACAATTACGTTTACGTAATTAAATTACTGAAACCGTATCGGAGCAGTTTTTAAAATAAATGATGCTTGCTTTCACGGACGGGATATAAGTGAGTTAACCACAATTGGAAACATTGGTTGCCGAGTTCATTGGTTGAGTTTCGCTGGTTGCTGGTTTCAGGAGTTCCGATCTACCGTTTCGGTTTAACGGTAGTTAATCGAGTTTTGGAATTCCGTGGAACGACGTCTAACACTATTTTGGTTCGGCTTGTAATAAAACAAAGTATGGTCTTATTTCTAAATGACTTCAAAAGAGGGTTGTTAATTCAGAGTGTTTTTGTACGACGATTCGACTGTTCGACGATTATAGACTGATACCAGCGTCCGTACAGTATGTAACAAAAACCCAGTCGAATTCAATAGGGATATTATTAGATATCGATATGCGATTACGTTGACTTTTTACGAAAATTAATGATACCTTTACATTGGGGAAAAATTGTTTTATAATAGCTTTACTGTAATATTGAGGTCGCTTAACCAATGTCGGAAGCATTCTTATTTTAGTAGGAGGAATACGCCTTTGTAAGAACGCACAGGGTTTTGTTATATACTGTTGACGTCACGCGAATCAATAGTTTATACCCTTGACTTGTTATCCAAAAAAAATTAACTCGAAATATTCGAAACAATACAGTGCGTTTTTTATAAAATCCTAATAACTTGTTTCATATCTTATTCACAACTTACGAGAAATGATCTAAATCTGTAACATAATAACATATCCCATTTTTCCCGATCACCGACACCTAACGGCTTTACGAAAACTACCGATGTTCACCGAGACGTGATTTAACCCAACGAAAATCCCGTAGTAAAAAATCCCCCGGGACTGACAAAAAAAGAGAATAATTTCCCTGCGTCGTCGCCTACGTCACGTAATGTGTTAAATAATATTTCGAGAGGGGCGCCTCTGGCGATTGTCGTTCTCAAATATACAGTTACATATACGGTATATATAAGAATTCGCGTAATTCAATCCACAATACGCGCCCTAGGGGCAAGGCGTAAGACGAAAAGTTAAGGTAACAAACCCTTAAGGGCTTAGCTACGCAACGCGGTGGGCGGAACACGTAAGTAAATACAATAATATTTGTTTTCGCATTTTGCTGCTTATTAGAGTCAATGTATACACAGCGCGTTTAGGCAACATTCTGCGTGTTTGTACTTAGATGTTAGTGTATTAAACTTATACAAGTTCGAACCAAAGTATGTATACACAACAGACTCCAAATATCGTCAGTTGTCAGTCCGTAGTATGCCCTATCAGCGCATTTACTGTGCGTCCCCAAATCCTTCTGGTCCACGGTTTTACTCGCTTTGACTAGGTGAGGCTTAAAATTGTGCTTGCCTACGGGCTGACAGGAATTAATAATTTGAGTCGCTTTGGTATTGTCCGCCGGAAGCAAAAGTTACCCTCAAATCTTCAGGCCTGCGGGGCTATCTGTTGATACGCGTTGAGAAAATCCATTAGCTTTCGTCGGTATGACGCGTTTTTCTCGCACTGTTTGGTCATGCCTTTAGTGCCTGAGGACTGACAGGAATCAATAACTCAAGTTGCTTTGCTTTAGTATTGTTCGATGGAAGCAATTAGTGGATGTGACAGTTATAAGATTTGTAGGCGGAAATGCTCGTTCACTTGGTGTACATTTCTAATTGATTTTGAGATCCACCTTTCGGAATCGACCTTCATTCGTTTTGCAGTATACTAACTTAGGCACGCTGTTTTTGCCCGGTCCGGTCAGGTAAAAATAGAATGGAAAACTGTTGCATCGTGATAGACCATACCGCTTGTTCTATGCCTGCCTCCTTACCTACTCGAAAGAACGCAAACACTGCCGTAGCCTTTATACCGCTCGATGGTACTGACCGGAATGGGCCGCAAATGGAATTACGTTTGAATTGAATTCATACCTTCCCTTTTCCCTCTTTTCTGTCTGTCTATAGGCTTTTTTGCCTCATAACTTTTACTCAAAAACCCCCCGTGAATTCGATCATTCATTTTGTAAATAGTATTTTCTTCGTACGGTAAGCGTCTCCAACTGGTTACGCTAACCGGGATTTAAGGTTTTAACTTTTAATGAGTAGGATAGTAATTTTTAGATTACTTCATCATTTGTTATGCATTTAGTGATATGTTACACCACAGAAAATTTGCCTCAGAAAAAACTAGTATGGAGGGGCCACTATAATGTTTGGTTCCCCAACCTCTTTAGTCCACACTGAAGCGAAGTATGGCCAACCTGTTCCCGCGAGCTGATTTAACCGCCACCACCACGGCGCCAATTTTCGCGCGTCCTTAAGTGAAAACTAAATACGTTATGTAAATAATTCTCCGAAGCCATAAGAGTGAGAGGCTGGTCCGACCACAGAGTGCCAAGGTGGTGTCCAACTCGTATTAAAGTCTCGTGTTACACATACCGATGTCCGTTGCGGAAAATAAAAACACTGTTCCCATGCACATGATAACGATGTGGTGTGTGTGTGTGTGGTCATGATGTGGTAAGGATATGAGAATTTTTAATATTAGATTATTCCTAGCGGTAGCCCACCCGATGGATGGATGGCATCTTAAAGGTTGCGGGAAGCTGGTAGATGGTGTAGTGGTTCTTCATGCCACTCATTCTTTGGGGAGGCCTAATATCCTGCAGTGGATTTCTACAGGCTGTTTGTGATGATGATTCCCAGTAGTTTGTTTTAAACTAGAAGTACCTATTTTCCTAGTGTTATAAAAAGCAATATGCGGCCTTATCGCACTCGGCGATATGCGGCCGTATCGCACTCAGCGATAAGATCGCATATTGCTTTTTTTACTAAGTTTGTGTATGCTGTACCTTGTAATATGGTGATATGCACAATAAAGAGCTTATCTATCTATATTTGCAGTTTTTACGTAATATTCGTTGATTATACCTACTACCAACGAAAATGGAAACCATGATTCACCTATAGAGGTACTACTTACAGGTAGCGTTGTAGATTAGAATAATGGACTTCTAATTCTTGTCTAACAATTATTTATAATCCTCATATCTTATTCCTTGGGGTTTTGGGGATGACAAAACTTACTATCAATCTATCAACGATCTATGTCCCCATGGCAGCTGGGGAAAATCGTAGAGCCGATTATGCTATAACTGGGTTCAATCATGAATCTCAGTGCAACGTGTGGTCGGCCAGTATTCTTGAGCACAGCTTGGTCTTCTTCTTTTAAAAAGTTATGCGTAGTAAATCCCTATAAAGTAGGAAAAGCAAACACATAGTTACTAAGTACGAGAGTAAATTCAAAGTGAAACTAAGTAAACTACACATTCGGCTTCCATTCAGCTTAGGAGACAAAGCACGAAACCCCATCTGTACAGACCACATCAGGGTAGTCGGACGTCCGGCTTTCGCAACTTCTTCCGGCCAAAACACTAAGAATTACAACAAAATGGAGGCCACTATCGCTGATTTGGTGATTACTAGCGATATTTATCTTGATATTTATATGAACTAAGAGCTTGATATTTGAACACAATATAAACTTAATCGTGAAATCCTCCAAATCTATAAATATGAAGTTGATCATTGCATCATGTTGAGTCATCACAGAAATGTTTTCTTTCTTATCTGTGGCAGGCCAGGCTAGTTCCCTGTAGCTTACTAGATGGAACTGTATGTCATATTTTATCTGGGAAACAATATGAAGCCAGGTTTTTACCGTCATCACATTTTTGAATCTTCACACTCTAAACTAACCTTTGAATACTGCGAGTGCGGCTTTGAAGAATTATAAAATGACACAGCCACTATTAATCCTAGTGCAAAAAATTCTGTTCGGTTTTTTAATAGCGTCCGGTCTTTTCGTGCTCGCTAACTTAACCGGCTTACACATTTCTAGGTACCTATAAACCACAATTCCGGACGAGACTTTTATTAAATTACGACATTCGATATGGCCAGGGGATTGATATGGAAACTATAATAACATTGTAAACCATCGTCAAATTACACGGCCGTTGATTTTTTTAAATTTTTTTTGAGAATGTGTGAACCTGTTTGTTGTTAACACAGTTTTTGCATTTTTATCAGGGACTAAAAATGGAAAAAATTGATGAAAATACTACATTGTACTACTACATTGTAATAGAAAATGTAAGTACGTGCCTACTACGATAAAAGTTATGCGCTTCTTAAATCTTCGCGTTTATCTTCGGAAACGGGAGATTGAGGACGTACTGACACTATAGAAATGACTTATTTTTTTACAAAAGGCTTCTCCTGTCATTCTGTTATGCATACCTAGTAAGTCTGTGATGTTTATTAAACATATGTCAAATACACCAAAAATAAACATTTTACTCCACAAGAACGTGAAATAATTGATCAGTGGATTTCGTCGACGAATTCCCCACCGGTCCGACATCGGTTGGTCTTACAAATCGCCTCGCCTTAAAGAAACTAACTCAACACTGGATATACCTAACTCTGGTAAAAAGGCTTTTAGAGTTTTAGAGTGCTTAGAGTTTGTAACGGCCGAAGATTACCGAAGCGCATACCTTTTAACGTAGTACCTACTGTAAACTTAAAATTAACTAGAGCACAATGGGTAGTCTTATCGCTGTTATTCATTAGTTTTAAAACTAAAAAAAAAATTAATTTGTCTCACAGTGTATCCCAAGCTTAAAGGTTTCAAAATATGTAGATGATCTACATGGGCACACCGTATGAAATTTATTTATGTAGTTACTCTATATTTTTAATAGAAAAAGTACAAAACTTACACTTTAAAACTCAATACTACTTCACCTCAGACTACGGAAACTACACAACACTTAGGCCCCGGAAATGACACTTGCAACAAGTGCAAAAACGCAGTTCACGCCAAAACTTTCTGCTGACAGAAGAAATTTGACACCTGCAGAAGGGGGGTCTACCCTCAGAGGGAAAATACTACAGAGCGCCTCTTATCAAACACTCACCAATTTATATTGCACTCGCTGATAGAATTAAGTTTAAAGCTTCAGTTTCATACTGTAGCCACTTTTATTTGGCCACACCGGCGCACGCATGCTTACGCAACATGACAAAAATATTTTATGTAAAATGTTAGAACCCGGACGGTTTTTCTATTGTCTATTTCAGTGCCCCCTAGTGACTTGTGGTGATAAAAGCAATCTATTTATCCTTAAAGATATACAAATTGATTGCAAAATTCCGTATTACAATGCGATAAGCTGTTTCGAATTAATGGTAACAGACAAACAAACACCGCGGCAGGAATGTAGCTAATCGCGATGCAAGAGGTGCATTTTCTGTAGATTTTCCGGGTCTGAAGATTGTGGTACCACGATACTCGTAGTTCCTGATACCCCACGGCACAGAGTATCTTAGTGTGACGTCAAGGCTGTTGAGTGTTTAAAAAAAGCCACCTCTTGGCAAATGCATAATTTTACGATAGTCGCGGTATTAAATACAAAACGTAGGCGAGGCAACAGTTGCACTAGTTAACAGAGACAAAATGTTGTCTTTTACATAATAATCTGCCTACGCTCGACATAAGGTCAGTGTGATGTTTTACCGTATATTTTTATTCTGTGAACCGAACCCTCAAACTACCCGCTTGGAGTTTAGTGCGAAACATTCTTTGGCTTATTTATTACAGGGGGGACACTTGAAATGATCTGAGACTGATTTTCGATGGTATAGTTTGTAAGTTGCTAGAGACATAATTTTTTGGCCACCTATAAAATATTAACAAGGTTTTATTATATAATAATAAGTGATTATTTAGTATTACTATTATAGTTTATGACTTCATCGAATTTAGTCAGTTTTACAGGTGTTTTGATGCATTATAATTAAAATGGCTTAGTATAAGATAAAATTATGTATAATTTAGAGATAAGTCCAGTAACCAACCGATCTTGGTTAAATGAAGATAATATCCTACTTCCTATTTATCTACTCCCTACTCCTGATATAAAAAGTATGGCGGAATCGATTCGGTTTTAATTTGTAATAAATATAAATCCATACCTAAGTAAGTACATATACTTTTATCTGAATACCGTGGCATTCGAGCTAAGCGTCCCATGTTTTTGTAAGTTGATTTAAAATAATGTTATGCAAAATGCAGTTGATAACAAAACGTATCTATCAATATAAGCCGTAGACAAGAAAAAATAAATCGGTGGAGCAGATATAAGTAAGAACCAGATTTAGGACCGAATTTAAAAAGATTAATTTCCTTATAACATGTGCTATGAATCTATCAGACCAGATTCTTATCTCAGATTATTCTGCTTCGTCACAGTATTTATTTTCTATCTGCGCTGCTTTAACTAATCTCTTCCCTCTCACGGAGCCTCCAAATTGTATATCCTACCCTCGACCCTCAGACCCTCAATTGGGGAAAAAATCTTATTTGAACCTTTGCAATTCGCACCTACCTACCCCCAAGGAGAGGTAAATCATGTGGAGTGCAAGGCTGTGTTAGTGTGGAATAAACTTTTGTTTAATGGTGACAGTTGTGGACTAAAAGCATTATAATTAATGGTATGAGCACGTGACCATGAGTGGCAGATGAAGAAAGATTAAATTATTGAATATATCAATAATCCAGTAAGTATTTATTATTAATCCAGAGTATGTAGCGATCCACATGCTCTGGACGAATTTGAGACGTTCTAGCTAGTGACAGGTCAAGAGTACCCTTATTAAATGAGTATGTACGAAGTATGTGAGGAGAGCGAATAAAACAAAATAGGTCAGGGTCATAGCAAGAGGAAATTCGTGGTCTCCGCCTACCCCTTTGGGAAACGGGCGTGAGTTTATGCATGTATAAAAACATAAAATATCGTTAAAAAGTACGCGGGACGAAAGTTTTTAGGTACTCCACAGTTTAGACATAATTTACACACGCAACACAAACTGTTTTTCACTAATTTATAAAGCTGTTAACGTCGCCTATTGACATTTGCAACAACAGAGACATTGCCACGTGCCTGTAATTTTAGACATATTTCACCTTCAAACAACAACACATTGCTGTGTTGCCATTTGTACCATTTTTACTTAAAATATCGAAAGTCCGTCTCCGTAATACCTCTTCCCACGTAAAAAAAAAGAAAAATGAAACCGCTTATCCAGGAAGCTACTTCATACGATACGTGACCAGGGGTGCATATATCGACAGAAAAACTGTTAGAAAACCCCTAAGGGCCCAGTTCCTGTACAGTTGAACACCCTTGCACCAAGAGTCTCCATCGATTTAGCTCATGATAATATTCACTTTACTTCCAACCTTATTTTAGAAGAACTTGAGTCTATTTCAGTCTTGATGCAAGAATTGCAAGAGAATCTCTAAGGATTTTGAAAATTATCACATAGATTTGGAATTTCATACAGTGTTTTAGCAAGGTATGGAGTGTGATGTTCTGTCTCAATTAGGTTATAACGTCCACTCGAAAGGACAGTGTTTGACACTGATATAGTGTGGTTGAAAATATACAGTACATTAGGAGACAGTTGGAATGGTTGAACAGAATAAACATGGCGTAGAATAAACGAACAGATCATTAAATAAACAAACTTTTGGTATCTACATAAAAATTAATAGTGTATTTTACATGATGAATTTAGAACGATGCGCGAAGAGTGAAACTGCAGACTTGAATCAAATACATCTTCAGTTAGGGAATATTCATCGATATGCAAATTCCATTCCTATTTTAAATCTCAAGTGAAAATAGACTAGATCTACTTACAATTTACCGGTAAAACGAATATTCGAATTTTAAAATCCAAGGTGAAAATAGACAAGCGTCTGGTCGGGTTCGAAATTCGAATCGATCGATCCTAGAATGCTAGAAGACGTTTACGGCTCTGTTTTACGAGTTACACAATCGACCCCCGATTTGTTGGCGCGAAGTTAGTGGTGTACTGGGAGAGTTTAGTAAATGGCTTGTGTTGATGTGAAATTAAATTGTGGTCGTTATTTCCAGTCTCTTGGTCTTTAAACTTTCAATTCTCAAACTTATAAAGTTTTACGCTCTTTTCATTTCACCTTTATGGTCCATGGCTTTCTTCAGTAGGTGTTTGTCTGGGTCATCTATCACCATTAATGTTCATTTTGTTTATACGTTGTTTAAATTTTACGCTTCGTTTGTAATAAATCCGTACATTGTGATAATATAGTTCAACTAAACTAAATATAACGTAATCAGATAAAATAGAATTAGTATCCAAGTCACAAAAAAACAAAACCTTTCTAGAATTTGGATAAAACGATAGAAAACCAGGCTTACAATCGGTAGTTACATCATACAAGGAGAAAAATGCTTATAGACAAACAACCTCTTACCCAAAACGCATTTACTGGATAGTTGCGTCACGGGTAAAAACATGATAAATCGAAACCAAGCGTCCAGTCAGTTGTCTTATTTAATTTAACCTGTCAGCTGTCTCAAACTGTTAAGTCTGACATTCAAATCAATAGACCCACCTATCTATTCTAAATAAATTCCAACTTAGTACATCAACGACCTAAGTCGGGCTAAGCTGGCGTTTCGGATAAAAATAAACCCCTAGAGATTTGTAGAGTTCCTATACGTGGAAACGTTTGTGTCAGTACTATCCGCGTTCATTGTGAAATGAACTTTATCGCGTTTTCTCAAGACAAACGTCTTTAGGCCTTCTAGTCAGGTCTAGACAGGCACGGTAGTTCTCTGAACACCAGTATTGGAAAAAAATAATTGAACTTCGCAGAGTGATGTAGCTACACTACTATGTTTTATTTCTCAAAATGTAGGTACGGATAGGTATACTTGAGCGGAAGACATTTTGAATGAGCAACGCTTGCATATTTAAGGTTTGTTTTATAGTTTTCGGACGCCATTTTGTAATTTACGAGACGTTGTTTGCCGTCGACATGATGAAAGTGGCGGTTTCACAGGACTAGGTAAATGCTAGTACACCAGTGGGAAACAAAACTTTTTTATGGGAACTATTTTATTGCTAACTTGAAACGTAGCTCGTTTTCGTTTTCGATTTGAATTTGAAATTAGTATTTGTCTAGCGTTTTAGTATTACTGTTCAAACGATAGAAGCGGAAACGCTTCTTTTATTTGATGAGAACTTCCCATTATTCTTTTAGTGCCATCCACTAAAGGAATCCACTGTTTCCTTCCCATTATTTTTTCTTGATCGGGCAACAGATACTTCTAAAGTTCTAAAGTGACTATACACCCTCGGCAGTCCGATCACGGGGGCCATACAGCCTCTCTAGTTTATTTTGTCTGAGCAGCAATTTTCTTAAGTACTAGGACATTAATCATAACAGAAACTGTCAAAACTGACAAAATATTGAAAATGTCCAAAGTGATTGTAAATTCCTTTAAATATGTAAAAAAGAACACTTGGATCGGTCACCCATTATCTTATTATCCATCAGTAATGTAAATAAGCTTGTCAAAACCACTGAAAAATATATTTACTCAATTCAACATTCGAACATATTTAAATAAATATTTAATTTATTGCGCAAATAACGTTTCGCTTTAGACGCGGTATAAAGTCGTCCCAAAAAATGGACATCACAAATCAAAAAGGTAGGGTAAAACGCCCAGTTACCGGCCGTGTCCAGGGTTTTGTAGAAAATATGCAAATCCGTGTAATTAAATTGGCGAACCATAAAGAGCTGTTGACAGCTTTATATTTTACTCGCACGACTTTTTATATATATTTGATCCCGTGTCAAAGTCAAACATATGAATTGTGTAATCGCTGCGTGACTGACTGACATGATCGAAACTGTGAGTTGAGTCTTGAAATTTAGTTGATCCTGGAAAGTCCTGCACTTTAATCTTGCAATCAAAATGGTTTCCAGAATTTCATCTTCAACGGGAAGAAAAATATCAACGCAGACAAAGTCGTGGGGTATTCCATTCCTTTAGTATAAGCACCTACAATATACATCAGCTCCAATATGGAAACAACTAAAACAAATGACGTCCCAATTTTAATACTTGTGAAAATTGACGATAAACTTGAGCTGTAACGCAAGCGGGTTCGATTCCCGCTGCGGGACAAATGTTTACATATTCTGCAGATATTTATTCCGGGTCTGGGTGTTGTGGTACTACGGTACTCGTAGTCCCTGATGAGTACAGGACTATGCATGTCTGTTAAAAAAAATAGGTGCGATGACAAATAAAATAGCAAAGTTCTAAGAATACATCGCAAAATATATATTTTTTCCGAGAAACGTTACCTTGTTAGTATTTTTAGAATGTTTCGTAAAATCCAAGAGCACGATGTGTTGCGTCGTTAAATATGCCGTAAAAAATCTTTTCAATTCGTCAGTTCGACAGATAACTTCATAATTTTAGTGGTGATCTAACAGGGGCGTCATGGAAACGTGTTTTCATTTTGTTGCATACGGCATTACTCTGAGAATTAGCGTTATAGCCTAGACAAGGATCTAGATTCCCACGTCTGTAAGAATAAAATATGAAAAAAAATGTTGTATAATCGAATGCAACATCATTTAATTAAAGCTTCTATCAATATACGTAAATGGCTGTAATCCCGATGATGAATATTATAAGATCTATACTCGGTACGTAGATCTGCGAGGATATCATGAAGGATGTTGTCAGAGGTATGTCCGTACATACCCACCCGCGTTATGCAAGCACTTAGCATTCCATGTGATCAATTACAAACCGATCACCACTTATTGGAACGCTAACCAATACCACATGCCTCCGATTTTATTTTAGAGCATATCAGTTCCGTCATCATGTTTTGCGTTAATGAAGCGTTAATAAATTTTTCGATTGAAAAAAATACTGGTACTACATGGATATTTGATGATATTGTGAGCAGGGTTAAAAATGTGTTAATACCGATTCGAGTTAAGCAAAATGGCCGATCAGTCAATTTATTTATACCATGATACACTCTTCTAGACCCTTTGCCAAAGTGATTAAGCTTTTCCCCAGATATTTATTACAGCTACCATAAAATTTCGCCGATAAAATTCCGCATAATCCCTTAGTAGACCACTACTGATCTCGATTAATGACAGGCGAAATTAAATTCACCGGGAAACCAATATTGGGACATCTGCGGCTCAAAAATTTTACCGACCAAAAGCAACCGTACCCCGCTTTAAATAAGCACCATCTTTAAATGAGACTACGCAAAGGGACGTTCGCGCCATTCGGCGGTTTGATATCAAATGACAGTCACATGTATCCGCTAACGAGGTACCATAATACCGTCGTATTTGCATTTACATATGTGTCGTGCGAATTTAATCCCTATGCACACGTAAATAAAGGTCGGTAACGGCAAACAGCTCGCGTGGGATACATTTGAGAAACGTACCGAGGTAATTATGGCGTTTGAAAAAGGAATTGTAATGTAGGGACGTAATTATAATGCGTGTGTGTGCGTATTGAATTTGTGCGAAATGAGGGTAAGTGTAGAAATGTGGATGTAATTTGTTATTGTTGCTGTGGACATTTTAATGGCAACTGGTCCTTTATGTAAACTAGTAATAAGAATACGTTTAATAATTTTGTTCAGAGTGTAAATTTCGTTACGAGCCCTCAATGTTGTGCCACTAGCACTCTATGAAAAAAGAAGCGTATACAAAAGGTACGGATTCAGGGGTGAGAGTGAAAAACGACTTTCATATTTTAATATAGTTTGACTACAGCATAGATATTATAATACTACACTAGGCTATAGACAGTTAAAATATTGTTTGAGCATTATGTATCTATATATCGAACTCTTAAGCTCGTAGTGTTACCAAGATTCAGTTCGCTAAAAATGAACCAGCGATTGTAACCTCTTAAATCCGCTAAACGTGGGGTGTTGTTTTTTTTAATAATTTTACGAAATAAATAGATATTGGTGTTGGTATTTCTATGCCTATTAACTAAAATAAATTTTAAAATTTAGACGTTGCAGACCCACGATCCGATCACGATCTATTAATTTTGCAAAATGGGTCACGTACATTATTTACCAAATTAATGAACACACGAAAATTATAATAACAACTACTAAATAACCTACGCAAATGTCGGGTAAAAATAGACCTTCATTTGTTCTGTTATCCGGTTAGGTACCTTCTCAATTTCAAAATGTATACAAAAGCTACCCCTTTAAGTATACCTTTGCAAATTGTTTTCTACCCTTCAAAACAAGTGGGCAGGACTGGACATATAGTATAAATCATTTTTATTTTCCGCTCGCCCTCAAACCCCCTAATGGTGGGGGTGAATGGCGATTTTTCCCCAGATAGGGGTTTTTCGAGAAACTTCAAACAGATTTTCTCGTATCATAATCGTTGTATCGACAGTAAGTGCACTTTTGCGTGCAGTGAAAATAGTGATGTTCCAGTTCTCTTGCGATAGTCGATAGTTATCCTTTATATTAATCTGTTCAATCCATTGCTTGCTGAGCAACCAGAAATCGATATATTCGTTTAAAATTTTAATGAAATTTTAAACAGTTGTGTCAGTTTTTTAGTCAATTGTAAATATGTAGATACCAAAGTGACAATATTGTAAATGGCTTACTGCACGCGTTCGTTTATACTGTAAGTGTAGAAAGTATTTTAATTAATTCTTATTCTACCAATTGACATTTGCACACCAATTATTTTTTTGTATTAACTGACATATATTCATGCAAATAAAGATTCTGATTTCTTATTTAAATTTATAAATAGTTTCAAAATTATGGTTGATATGTATTTTAGTTGATATAACACAATAAAATCCAAAACGCTTCCATAATAACGACCATGATAACAGCTAAATATGTACTTTATCAACAAAGCTCGTTCTACAATTTCAGATCGCCTATCAAATGGCTACAATCTGGCTATTTTCATAATCAAAGACATTCCCAATTTGGGTAGTAAGCCCTAAATGTTAGTACTTAATTAATGGGTCTTAATGGCTTTGGGTTCGATGGAAACATTGACAATAATAGATTATATCGATAAAACATTTGTGGGCACTTCACTACATTGGAATAATTGCCTAGGGTTATATTGTTTTTCAAAACTATCTTTTGTTTTATTCAATCACTCGAAATGAACACTTTTCAATTGCTCATGCTGATTGCTTGATGGTTTATTAACAAAGTATTCTAAGTTTTGTACATTGTTTTACTTGAGTACGATTTAAAGTTTAAACCGATAATTTTATATTAGTAAAGTTTTTTTTCAAGAGTCATGTTTTTCTTTAATGAGTTTTTCCATAAACTTTTTTGGAAAGGTTAGGCTTAATGATACGCTTGAGAAAGTAGTAACTGACAATAGAGCTATAAGATAAGCCACAATATAGATATATCTCTAAAACCCATCAGTCAAAGTATATTCCAGGTCCACACTAGGATTCCCTTTTCTGTGTTGTGGGTATCTGGAATTACAAATAATATACTAACATAACACGTAGATATATCTTAGCGCTACAATCAGTTAAATGGAAACCTTAATGACCAAACAAAAAATAAAAATGAGTATTACATCACTCACAGCAGATTTGCGTAAAAACCTCGTTCAATGTTTAAAGGATAAATTTATGGCGGGGACAACAGGCTTATCGATAATCTGTACCGACAATAAATTCCTCTGAAACTTTTTGATTAATCGCCCGTTTTCATACGATTATTGCGGTTCCAATGAAAAATATCGTTTTATCAAATGACATAAATCAAACGGTTTTGTGTTAGAATCGACACAAATATCAGCTACCGAACCGCTACAAAGTACCTGAGCACAAGTAGTATTAGATGAGCGCCCAAGCCAACGGTTTTGACAACCCCAGCCAACGGAAGAGGAGAAACAATATATTTCTCTCTCTATCTCTCTCTCTCTTGTCTGTAGCAAAGAGAAACCTGAAGAAACGTCTGTCTTCTGTTCTGTACAGCACCAAAGCTGAAGTTTATACATGTTGTTGACTATTCGAGTAGTATAGTAATCAAATTCAAAGTGGTGTAACTGTTATTCTTCTAGTCGTGTTAATAGTTTACCCCATTTAAATTATTATATAATTTATTATAAATAATTTATTTAACTAAAATATTGCTTTATTGACTGATTTTGGACGTCAATAGAATGATATTTTTTTATCTATGGCAGTACATTTTGATAATTTATATGAGATAAATAGCTTTCATACTGATAGCCATAGAATTTAAAAGAAAATTGCAAAGTGCCGTTTATTACACGGGGATGTATATTGATAACAAACAACTGTAATCAAACAACTTGTTTAATTTATTAATGAATTCAATTAAAGCAAATACCTACTGTTGATCGCCAACCATCCGACAGTAAACACGAAGACAAAGCAAAAACTGTCGACTCAAGCTTTCATAATCAATTTCTGCATAAACTGCCGGAATACGAGTAATTCAGCGCTCTACGTCCATTGCACGCTTACTTCGTCTATTCGGTACTGACGCAAGAAGAAAGTTTGCGATGGATTTTAAATTGATTGTTTGAACAGAATGAGGGGTTGGCTAGGTGTGGATAGGGTTGCTACTAGATTGTAGTAGACTCTGTCAAAATAAGAATATGCATAGTGTGAAACTTATTTTTAACATAAACATTACATTAACACAACTGACTATAAAGAAAAAATATATATAATGATAAAAAAAAACAGAACAAAAAACAAACACGCTCACGACTGTCTTCCCCATGGTGGACATCCTCAGATACATACTCAGTGAGTAGATCTTTGAGGGTACTAAGTAGAGGTACGTCCAAACATTATATTTGGTACATACCCGCGTTTTGCAAGTTAGCATTCCACGTGACAGGTTGCAAGCCCATTGCCGTTTATTGGAACACTAACTGTTGGCACATGCCTTCGAATTTTTGGTTCTAAGGCATGCCGGTTTTCTTCACAGTTTTGAGCACGTGTGCTCACATAATTTATAATTTTATAATGACACTTGCTATTTTACGTACCTACGTTAATTTAATTGTGATCGACACAGGTTTTCACTTAAAAACTGTTAAAAAGGTTACAAGAACTTTCATATCTCATTTATCCGGACTGTTATCGACAAATTAGCCCTTTCTTTCCCATCCCTAAGTGTGCATATTCTAAGGATCGTGTAATAAATCTGGGCAAATTAATGACGGTCCTGACAGATCGTTTACGTTATTCTGCAGCGTCATACCGCGAAATGAACGAGGGTTATGATGGAGTGAATCTGTTCAGATCGGGTTTTGTTTCGATTGTTCGAGGTTGATGGTGGTTCAATGTGTCAGTTTATTAGTAAGGGATGCAGGACGTGGCATGTGAGGAACGGATAATTTAAAAAATCACGATCTCTGTGGCGCAGTGAGCGAAGGCCCGCCTGAGACGCAGAAGGTTGCGGGTTCGATTCCTGTCGCGGTACAAATTTTCAGCAAATATTTTTCTCGGGTGTGGGTGTTTTTCATGTATAATATGTATGTATTTACAAAAAAATAAGTTAGATAAAAATATCGGTCATGTAGTTCCTATAGTACAACCTCTGCTTAGTTTGAGGCTGGATGCTATCTGAAAAATGTCCAACATTATTTATTTATTTACTATCATTGTCAGAATAAATGTACCCCGACGAAATTGTTACTTCATTGAAACGTCAAAATGGACTGCATTGTATTTAATATCTAGGTGTGGATTTGTTTTTGTATTTAATATGAGCGTATTTAAAACTGTACGTTCTAGTTGTCTGATTTAAAACTTTTATACAAGTAATTTTGAAACAAGAAACTACTTTCAATTACGTGTATAATTGCTAACACGGTTTTGTTTTTTATCGATGCAAATCTACACTGTCCAGCCCATTTATCGATAAAAAGTGTATTGCCTCTGCTTTAGTATAACTATAAATTGTCGACGATTTTACGCGCAACACTTATTGTTTTTTTTTCTTTGCAGTACCTGTGTACGAGACGGCGTACGCGTGCGAAGGGAAAACGCTGAAGATCGGCTGCCCAGAAGGCGATGTGATTCATTTAATACGGGCGAACTATGGAAGGTTCTCGATAACGATATGCAATGACCATGGGAACACCGATTGGAGTGTCAACTGCATGAGTACGAGAAGTTTGAGGGTGCTGCATAACAGGTGAGTTATTTTGACGTCAAAAGGCATCTTTTAAAAGCTGCGTAGGTAAGTTGTCTGGGCGTACACGTCTAGGCATCGTTTTAGGTTGGACACACGAACAGCGTCCAACTATAGGGCGACTTTGGACGACTTCGTCGAGAGTGACGATAACGTCACTTTGTAACGTTATCGATTTTATTTCACGTTGGATTTATCGATAAACATTTATGACAACACTACAAAGGGGTCAAGTAGGTTAAAGATCAAAACAATATCTAAACAGAATATCAAGTTTACCTAACAAACGAGCTTTTAAAAATATCTTGTTCAAGTGAAACCATTATAATTTTCTTGTTATAAAATAAATAGTTAGTATAATTTTTAGAGTATCAAGTTTTTCATCAATTAGGCTAATAATAGCTTTATTATTTTTATTTTGGTAAATGTTTGATTATAGTCTAACTTAAGGGCCTATCTTCACACAAGTTTAGAAGAGCGTACAAAATCACGTGTGAAACGTCAGGACTTAGCTAATTCATGTTTTTTTTTTACTTTTATACAAAATCTACAAATTTAATATATTGAAATCTTATTGCTAGGTCAAGTGATCTGATTTCGATTAGACTCAACTCTTATAAATTTTAATATATTCACACAATTCGAAATAATTTGTTTTTACTACAAAAACACAGTCTTAACATAAATGCGCACTATTACCACTGCGCAATATTACCAACCCCTGTATTACAGCTTATTACCAAGACTCACGCTCACACGCGAACTCGAATAAGGCTAGGAATATACATCCGTTAGTCGTGACACTGGTGTTTTCTTGGTCTGATTGTGAATGCACCAGCGTTGAATATCACTCAGTGACTAACAGCGAAATGTCCGATTGACGCCGTTCTTCTTAATGTTTTTACAAATGTTGCGTCACGTTTTCCTTCACTGTTTGTAAAGAGCATTGTGTGTGGCAGCATTGTGTACAACCGGGATTCGAACATATGACTTTAAGACCGGAAGGCCGGGTACTAAACCACCAGTGAGAGATCTCAAAAAATGGTTTGAGTCTGTGATGTTCAACCAAAGATAACAGAAAAATTAGGCAAACACTACTAAGATTTTTACGAAAAATATTCAGCAGGAGATGCTTAAGTCTTTGCCTGAACTTAGTGCAGACGTGCGTAAGTTTTATTTCTACTGCTAACAATCGTGCGCCTGTTTAAATTCAGCTTAATCTGAAATCCTTCTCCCGCGTGTAGGAGTCCCGAAATTTACCAAAAATTGCCGAAAATTAAATAGTCTCGACACCCAAGTTGATCGCGTTAGGCCCGCGAGATTGCCAATAAACTTTAGCCAAGGGTGAGTGCTTCAAAAATAAATCGTAGTACATCAAAATACAGTGCAATATCAAGAAGATATATGTAATGAGACTGTTAGAGACTAGGGACCCTCGCTTGCTCAAACTCCATGTAAATGATCTCCAAATTGATAGTCGACATGACAAAGGTACTTTTATATGTGCCTTTCGTAAACAGAAAATACATAATAAGTTTCTGCCGTAAATGTTTTACTGGCGGTTTCGCATCGCACAACCGATGATATCAAAATATTTGCCAGCAACATATTCACTTCAAGCCAACAATATAGTCACAAAAACTCTTTGTCGATGTGTTTGATCAATTAGTACAATTGGCTTTATCAGATAAAGCTCCTATCAAAAGGTTCAAATCCCATCAACTGATCGACTTTCTATTTTTGTTTCTAATATTGATCTACCAAATGTTATGAATTTCAGATGTAGCATGCACCAAAACTGCAGTATACTGGCGAGCACAAACATGTTTGGAGACCCTTGTCCAAACACCCTGAAGTACCTTGAAGCTCACTATCAATGTGTGCCTGGTAAGTGAAAACATAAAATTAGTTATTACCAGGCCATGTAGCAACATTATAAATGCAAAAAAAATCTCGAAGGGATCGTGTGTTGACGACGTCCTACTTATGGCAATACTCTGGATGGATAGGCCTACATGCCTATCCATCTCAATGTTAAACTTACTGGATTCCAGATGGGTTTGACTCATATACCTAAAATGTCAATTGCCACTTTTCTGCGAAACCGCTTATCTGAGTGCAATTCAAGTTTTTAATAGCGTTAAATAACTTCAAGAATGGTTCTTAGTAAATTTTTATTGCCACAAGTCACCAGGGGGCTGCAAAAAACGATGGAAAACACCAATCAATTAATTTAATAAATAAAATCCCTTTCAGCATCACCAACAAGTACAACTACAAGGCCATCACCACCCTGGCTCATAACCTCCCAGCCATCCGTCTGGAGGTCTACCAGTGCTCCAGCACCGAAGAACCCGGTCCAGCCTCAGCAGAACGAAAGGAAGAAGCCGACAGTCATCACCCCGCCTACCTTCAGGCCGCATATTACTCTACCACCGGAGGTGAAGCTTGGAGACATCGGCACTAAGGTACGATATATAACCAGCTCTTGATTAGAGTCCATAGCAGAAGGAGCATCGTCAAAAGTCTTGCGCGTTACAGTCTAGGTCTGTTGCTACCTACCTATTGCTGCTGAGCTGTAAATAAACTTCCTTGAGAAGCACGGGCAGGCTTCAAACATTAAGGCCAGTTCTATGTGTATGAAAATAAAAAGTGCCAAAAGGCATTATCAAAATCCTTCCAAGTGAACGGTTCATACAATTACAGCGGTAACACATTTTTTTAAAAACTTTCTCAATCATTGTTTGATTCATCCTGGTTCCTAAGCAAAAATCACTTTTGTATCTGTTGGTAAAAACCTTGACTTTAGTTTTAATGACAAATATTATTTTCAGAAGACCACAACACGACAACCAGATTCTTCATCAGAAAGAGAACCACCTTCCAGTTCGAGAGATATTCCGGATATTGTGAAAGACGAACTACCGAAAGCCCTGGAGCCTGAGATACCAAAGAACGAGAAGCCAGCGAAATCAGATGACAGTGGTAAGACCTTGTAGTTGTCTTCTTTTTTGTGAACACTCCTGTGGACGAATCGAAATTCTTTAAAACAACATGATAATACCTAGCAAAAAACAGGTCATATAGAACCGAGAACCGCTGGAAAATAAAGTTTTCAAATAGCGATCAGGAACCAGACGACGCAGTGTAGAAAGGCCCTCCACCCGATTTAACCTGGAAGTCGGTGGACGGAGGTGGCTCAAAACAGTTCGTCAGGGAACTTTGAGAGGAGGACTTTGCCCAGCAATGGACTTTTATATGCTGATGATAATGATGATGTTTAGACTTGTTACAGAGCCTGATTTACAGGTTCCACTATTGTGTATCATTTACGACGGAGTTTACCTATCTAGGGTTCAGAAGACATAAAAAGATTTAATGAAATAGATAATTATTTCATCTTTCAGTAGCTGTAACAGAAGAGACAATGCAATGGCCTGTGAAAGACGATGACTCTGACTCAATTACACCAGTCCAACCACCGAAAGAAGACAGACCAGCGGACACAGTCATCGTCGACGATTTTGAAAGGAGTTACAGTAAGTCTTACCAATTTATAAATACTGGAAGTAGAAGAGACCGTTTGACAATTTACAGGCGAGTCTCTGTTGAAATCATGAGTACAAAAGACTGTTGTCCGATTCCGTAGTCAGCAGTAGCATTTCTTCAAAGCTCCGCTCTTGGATTTCGAAGCATAGCAAGGCTTTTTAGTCAGTAATTCTTTGAAATATGGTCTCCAACTTTTGGTCAGATCCTAGCACAAAAACGTCCATACATAGCTTATTTGCTAATTTAATGTTTGCTTTTCACAGCTACCAGCCCAACCCCAAGCCTCGGCAGGAGGTCCTACTGCCCTCAGATCAACGCTCGTGGACTGCATTGGAACTGGACACTAGTAGGCAGTTACGCTGTCCAGCCGTGCCCAGGAGGCGCCACTGGATTGGCTAGATGGAAGTGTACCCTATCTCAACACCACTATACAGAAGATGAGCGACCAAGGAGGAGAGCTACGAGTCTTCCTTCAGGAGAAAACTACCATGACCTAGGACTAGATCAGCCTAGCGATAGACAGCTGCAGTTGATCAGAAGACTGGGATCTGAAGCTCTCCTTAAAGGTAAATAAAATATCATCAATAGCAGTAGAAGTCTGGGCATGGGCCTCCCCAATCGAGTGCCATTATGAACTATCTTTTTCTACTTCCCGCAATTTTTATGATGTGATTTGTCCATCGGATGGGGGAGGAGCTATATCGATTCAATACACACCTAACATTTACTAGACATAGTTTGACATGGTTCCGTGGAAAAAGGTGTCAGTATAGGAATAAGATTGGTTGAGGCACCTCTTTGACAACGTTGCCTAGTAAAGTCATTAAGATTTTATATGGAATTTCTTGTATTAACACTTGATGATCTCCATAGGTCGTGATGCAGATTCAGCAGAAATGAAGGAGTATCGCAACGGACTAAATGATCCGTTACCAACGAGCTTGACAACTCACGACTCTGATTATATTTACAGTAAGTACAGGTTCTAGAATACTTCCTTAGCTTTGGGAGATAAGCTTGAATATACCTTCCGAAACATCCTTTCAAGTCTTACTAAACCTTAAGTACACTCTGCCTGCGATGTATATTTCATTTAGAATACTATTAGAATTTTCTAAGATCAGGTTTTTTCGTTTATTGTTTAGAGTATTTTTTGGTCAGCGTGCGTTAGCTTTGTGACTAGTTAAGAATATGATGACCCTGATAATGAAAGAACCAGTGTGCTGAGAGTTTTCCATGCGCCTCGTAGTGGCTCGAAATGCAAATGAAGTGAACAACATCAGCAATAACATCTATAGAAGTTCACTGCTAGACATAATCCACCTCCAAATGATGCCAAGATGAAGGATCATGAGCCTATGATCGTCCATCTACCGATTTCCCACAAGATTTAAGAATTCATACTTACACTGCTTCGTTAATTAGTTAATTAGTCACTAACACTTATGTGCTTTTCTTTACAGCGGATGCAATACCTGAGTGGCATGGAGCGTCTCCTGACCTTAGTGGCTGCAGATCTGTCTGGCTAAATAGACTTGAGGCACAAGTAAGGGAGGGTGAATCTCTGCTCAGCATCAGCAATGATTTGGCACAAGTAAGTCATGATTACTCTAAAAGTATATCGGTCTTTTTAGTAAGTAGTAGTAGACCTTTGATAAAAAGTACGTCCGGGAAGGAAAACCCAGTAGATATATCTATTTCTCCCGCTAAGCAGTAACTCGCATTGTGTTTCGGGTTGAGGATGTGAGGGTACATACAGAAGCATCAGCAATGCTCCTGGTGTTGCAGATGTCAATAGCTGACGTCAGCCACTTACCATCAGCTGGCCCAGTACTTTAGCTTTTTGATGTGGGCATGATGTGGGGCACAGCATTATTTTCTTCTTCCATGCTTCTCTATCAACTCAGTATTCACTTGTTTTTCGTTACGCAGGTGACCTCGTCAAAGACACTATACGGAGGCGACATGACCACAACAGCTACCATCATGAAGAAGTTGGCCCAACGGATGGCCGAGAACAATCAGTTCCCCGATCCTCGGCATAGAGAAGCTATGGTTACCGATATGCTTCTTGGTGTCGTCAGGACTGGTCAGTATTTTTATCATCACCTCCTTTACTTTGTCTCGCATGTGGGCACATGATGTGATCATGATGTGGGGCACAGCACGTTTTCTTCTTCCATTCTTCTCTGTCAACTCAGAACTCTCTTCTTATTTTTGATGACCTTGTGGGCTGAGATGCTAGATTGGATTCCCACTGCGAAAAAAATGTTCTGCATATATTTGTTTCTAGTCTGGGTGTTGTGGTACCATGGTACTCATATTTTATGTTACCCACACCACAAGGAATCCTAGGATCAGGGTTATGTATGTGACACCTAGCGTCTTATTTATTATTATTGTTCTTACACATATCATCAGTCACACAATCCATCCCTTCTTCGGTCAGCTTTTGCTCCTATATAAAACTACATTCATATTCAACTCTCTTTTCGATATATGGCATTCCTTCTTCCTTAACGCAGCATGCACTTTGATTGTAGACTTTCGTCTTGAGATTTCCGTACCTCTGACGAGAAAATATGTCAGTTTCTTAAATAGGCAACATTTAAGAAACTTTGTCTTATCTTCTCGTTCTTATCCAAGTTTGATTGACCGAAGTCAATGCTATTTTTCTTCTTCAGGCTCGAACCTTCTGGAAGAAAGTCAACGCGCATCGTGGTCAGATTTAAGCAGAGAAGGACAGAACAGAGTAGCCAGCGAACTGCTGACACAGCTAGAAGAAAACGCCTTTCTTCTGGCAAATGCTGTTACCAAGGAAAAGACCATACTGCAGATTGTTAAGAATATCTGTGAGTAAAACAAAACACGCTCACGACTTACAGACCGACTTAAATTGATATGTTAAAAAATAAGTTTTTTTTACGTATAAACAAATTGTGCGACACATAAACCTTTAACAATGTAAATTGTGTTTGCACTAAAACAAGAACTTGGCATTTTATGCAAATCTTCAACAACTCCTAACTATTTATGGCAGGTTTGTCAGTTCGAGTACTGGAAGTCAAGAAGGTAGAGGACGAGACGTTTCCTTCGATGATAGCTCAGGGACAGTGGAAAGCTTCAGAAGACACCATCACCATACCCAAGGCGGCTTTGCTTGGTAAGGAAAACTATTTGATATTCTAACAATTTAAATAAGTAAAGAAATATGTATGGATAAATATACTAGGGGCGGCTGTAATAAGGGATAACAATCGAACATTTTCAAAGTAAAAAAATAAAATTCACCATACACAAAAAAACAAACCTCTTTGTTCAATATATATTTATAATCTGTATCTCTTCAGATAACCGCCAAAAAGACCTCGTTCGAATCGTATTCTTCGCGTTTGACCGTCTTGAAGAAATTTTACCACCGACCTTCGGGAAGACTCCTCACTTTGCTGCGTACCAGTCGGATCTGACGTCATCTTCCACCACCAGCATCAATTCTGAACGGGAGAAGAACAATGTTACCAAGATCCTGAACTCTAAGGTGAGTGTTGTTGATATTTGATCTGTAAATACTTATTTTGCATACGATACAAAATTCGATGCTTGATGTGGAGACAGGAAATTATTTTTTAACGTTAGGTTCTGGCCTAATCTTATCTACCATGCCTTTGTATCCTATGACTTTTGAACCAGGAAATGGTCCAAACTTAGCTTCAACGTTTTAGTATTGATACGTCATTTAGGCTGGTAAGTGGTCTAAGCTTAGCTTTGTATTCCTTTGACCTTTAATCCAGAAATATTGCTAGAAATTTAACTGATACTAGAAAAGCGGTCAAAAGTTTGCAATAAATGTTTTGTATTTCTACAACCTTTGGTCTATAAAATTGGTTCTTACTTAATTCTAAGTTTTACGGGTATCGCATCGCGTCTTCATTATTTATTGTATAGAAAAAAACTTAGGTTCTTACTTTGCTACAATGGCTTTGCATTCCTACGACATTGATCCAGAAAGCGTTCAAACTTAGCGACTTACAGCTTTTCATTGGACCTTTGGACCAGAAATACGGTGCAAACTTAGCTAAGTACAACATATTATTATTCACAGGTGATATCGGCGAGTCTTGGCAACGGTCGCCATATCCAGCTGTCACAGATGGTGCGAATCACCATGAAGCATCTGAAAACTGAGAACGTCACGAACCCGGCCTGTGTCTTCTGGGATTATACTTTACAGTACGTTATCTTCACGCTTAAAACCATGATTTTTTAATTTAAAAATACTTAATTTTTTGTCTATTTGCTAAGGTTTCAAAGCTTATTTTACTAATCCTAGTAAAACGCCCACGACTGGTCTGCGTTGAGTTTTTTTTTTTCATATACATTTTATAAAAATTTTAATTATAAAATATTTTCTTTGGGGCATACCTATACATAACATACTGTCCAAATCTCAGGTATCTATGACAAACGGTTTAGTCTTTTTACACTCATTTGATTGACCTATCAATGTCCAATATTTCCTTAACCATGAAAATGAGAAAATTTAAGTCAAAAAGTGACCCTTTATCTATCCTGTCAAAACGATAACCTATTACGTTAACGAAACCTTTTTGTTACAGTGGTTGGTCCCCCGAAGGCTGCCACGTGGAGTGGTCCAATGAAACCCACACCGGCTGCGCGTGTTCCCACCTCACCAATTTCGCCATACTCATGGACGTACACGGAGTGGCCCTCAGTCCTGGACATCAGTTAGCTCTGCAGACAATAACGTACATCGGATGCGGCATATCGACAGTTGCGTTAGGAGCCGCCATGATTGTTTTCATGTGCTTTAGGAATGGCAAGGTACACCTTCACTCTTGGTTTTGTAGTCCTCTAGCATGAACACAGTAGACCAAGGATTTATCATTATCAGCCTGTAGTAGTCCATGGCTCTCCTCTGGGATCTCCCCTGAAGAGTGTTATGATGCACAGACCGCACTGCTCAAAATATCATCGGACCGTCGGGTGGAGGGCCTCTTTTGAGAGACCAAATGTGAAAAACGTACGTTTTTTTTTTGGTCTGCGCAGATTTCACGGCTCTGAGCACTAGAGAAGCTAGATCTGAAAGTCGAGTGTCTCGGCAAACTCCCTTCGGCACTTGTTCTATAGAGTTGACAATTCAGTGTCGTCGTGTATCAGCCAGGTCAACGGTTTTTTCTACGGAACAGAAAAATACTACTCTTATTTCACCTTGTCACCTTAATTATTCATTCATACAGTAATTTGTTTTTCAATATTGTGAATACTTAGAATTTATCTGACGGACGTGTTAATTTAATTATCAATAAATTGATTATTCTGATTAAACCGATTTTTTGTATGCTGCTTTAAAGGTTTAAAGGATTCAGAAAATATTCGTTTTTATTGTGTCGTTTGGTAGGTATAAAATGTAAATCTTGTTTTGCAGTCGGACCGAGCACTGATTCACAAGAACCTGTGCGCCTGTCTACTCATTGCTGAGATCGTCTTCCTAGTCGGCATAGACAAGACTCAGAACCCGATCAGCTGTGGAATAATCGCTGGTCTTCTTCACTACTTCTTCCTGGCAGCTTTCGCTTGGATGTTCTTAGAAGGTACGTGTACCACTGAACCATTTTGAATTCGAATCCAGAATTCGTAATCTAAAACGGAGGCTAGTTGATTGGCAACACCATAGAAGTTAATTTAGAGATCTCGCTTCGCTCGCTCAATAATTCTAACTAGTCTGTGATCACCATCGAAGTTGATTTGGAGATCTTGTTGCGCTCACTCGTAAAGTTATATCTGGTTTGTTAATTAAGACTTACTTCCAGGTTTCCATCTATACGCGATGCTGGTGGAAGTCTTCGAGCCGGAACACCCTCGGAGTCGCTGGTACTGCTGCTGCGCGTACCTGGCCCCCGCTATAGTGGTCGCAGTATCCGCTGCCGTATATCCGAGCGGATACGGCACGTCACGGCATTGCTGGCTATCTACAGAGAAGATGTTTGTCATGAGCTTCGTTGGTCCGGTGGCTTTAGTGCTATTGGTGAGTAGAGTGTATAGTACTGTTGCCCCTATAGTGGTTGCCATATCTTGCGCCGTATATCCGAGCGGATACGGCATGTCACGGCACTGCTGGCTCTCTACAGAGAAGATGTTTATCATTAGCTTAATTGGACCGGTTGATTTAGAGTTGTTACGAGCGGATACGGGAGTCGAGTGTATAGTATTGTGGGCCCCGCTATAGTGGTCGCCGTATCCTTCGCCGTATATCAGCGGATACGGCACGTCACGGCACTGCTGGTTGCAGCATGTTCTTTAGGCCGAGATGGTAATGAGATTGAATTGAATTGTCAGGGTGCACGCAACATTACAAATTTACTAGCCCTTTTGAAACTGTAAACCTATTTTTAAAAGGGTATTTGACCTCTTCTATGACTGTTTTCTATCTCTAGAAGAAAACAGACATAGAAGAGGTCGATGGTATCTGTCTTTTTAGATTTAACCACTTACGCGCTACTTCTAATATGCGCTTTATGCTAAGTCCTATCCCAATTTATGGCCATTGCTTTACACTCTCAGTGCAACAATAGTGATGTACTTAATTAATAAGTATCTATTTATCGTATACCTACTCCATGGAAAGTATCCATATATCGAAGCCATACCTTATAACTGTTTTATTATTGCCATACAATTCTGCAGCAATGTAAATCTAAAGATGTTGTTATCTCTGTCCTTTTCAGGCGAATTGGTTTTGTCTCGGAATGGTGATATACATGATGTGCACGCATTCAACGGTCTCTTTGAAGGCTAAGGACGACGCTAAGTTATATAAAATTAGGTAAGAAAAATTATGAAAACGCATGTGTTCTAAAAACATTTTTTTTTTAATTTCAGTATCTTTTGTTGAGCACTGTACATTAGTAAATCAGAATATCAAAATCAGAAGATTTATTTGCATGATTATAGGTCAGTTAATACATGATGTTACAATTTTCATAGGCCCTAATATAATCTACCATCTCAATGGTGTGCAAATGTGTATAGGTAGATTGAATATCAATTTAAATACATGATTAAGTATAAAAATTTCAGTTGTATGCCCTAAATTATAAATAAAGTTCTAATTTATAGTTCTCAATGAATAAAGAGTAAAATTTATAGTTATTCTGTTAAAAGACGGCAATAATGAAAGGGATATTGTTTCTGAAATTCCAGGGTTTGGCTGAATAGCTCGCTAGTGCTTGCCTTCCTTCTTGGCCTGACATGGACGTTTGGGCTCCTCTACCTGAACGAACAAACCGTGGTGATGGCGTATGTCTTCACTATCCTGAATTCCCTTCAAGGACTAGTCATCTTCATCTTTCAATGTCTTCAGAATGATAAGGTAAGCTATTTGAGGGTAGACGAAAATTACCAATAGTAAACTTTTCGAAAGATAAGTATTTTTTTACAAATATCTATATAGTATACCAAGTCAAATAGCCTTTGACTTGGTATACTATTTTCGATTGTAGCGCCCCTCCCCCCAGTTATGTGTCTATCTGAAAACCTTCCTTTTGAACTAAAGTCTAATAGGTTAAGTAATTTATATTATTAAAGTTATTAAAGTACAAAATAACAGTAACAGACAAATACACTACCTCCTACCCCAAACACAATACCGACCCCTTTGGTCACGTATGATCATTGACATGTGATTTTTGATTCACGAGAAACAAGGTTAGTTTTATCAGCCTTTCAGAAACCAGAAGTAAAATTCCTCTTGCACTTTCCAGTTCCGCAACGAGCTAGCCAGATTCGGGCGCCGCCACCCCTGGCTGTCGTGCTGTCTCCACTTCACGGGTCAGCCGTCTGAGTCATTGGCGCCGCCGCCCGCTTCATCCACCAACCACCTGGACGCACGGCAGCCGAGCGTCAAAAGCAGACGTTACCATCAGAGCCAAGCGGATGTTGACGATGTGGTGGACCCCAGAGATGTGACGGTAAGGACATTACATTTCACGACCTTTGGTGGTGCGGCGAGCGAGAAGCCGGTTATAACGCAAGAGGTGCGGGCTCGATTCCCGCTGCGAAAGTGTTTCGAGTCTGGGAGTCTGGGTATACTAGATGACAAAAGTAGATTATCAATTTGAGTTATTAGATTATCTTTTTCGTCAGAAAAGCGGACTCGCATTTTAATTGTGGCCGCATGCAGTTTGTTTGATCTTCAAGATCGAAGTTCGCGTCAAAAAACAGACAATAAGGTGGAATGGGAATGTTAATTAATTTTTTGTCTTATTCAATAAATAGACCTGCTTCCTAGACTAACATGAAAATGGTAACTTCTGTTTGGAAAAAGGGGCAAAGCGGATCTCCATTTAGCCCAATATTTACCAAACGAGCCCCAATTAAAACCCTTGTTATCTCTCGTACAGTCAGTTCCATCCAAAGGTTTTCTGTTTGAGATCGCTAATTAGCGATAAGAACGCCATTTGAACAACTTTGTCAAAGTTTGTAGTACTTATCTAAGCTGATGTATGCAATAAAATATTTTCTATTAATATATCTATTGTCAAATGAAAGGGTCCCGAAATATTTCAATTATAAAAATCTAAATGTTTAATCTACTTTTGTCACTTGCTGTACCATGATACTCGTAGTTCCTGATACCAGCGATATACGGAACCTTTGTCAAGTGTGTTTTAATTTATTTATTATTTATGTTTTTTTGTTATAAGGTTGGTTATATAGTTTCAAACCCACCATGGGAAATTTCAATATTTGCTTAAAGGTTTCAGCTCAATCAAACTGCTCACTTAGTCGTTAGTAGTTAAGATGAGGTAATTGGTTCGAATTTTAATTTCAATTAGGGTGTTTTTTTTTATTTCAACTATGCCATTTTGTTTGGCTTGATTGAGTTCGAATTTATTTTCAACTCTAAGTATCATAAGTTTTGGTCGGTTATTAATTATTATGGAACTTGTTTTTTTTATTAAGTTGTCATTAATTTTGTAAACTCTGAACGTGCAGAACACACTATTTCTT
The DNA here is from genome assembly GCA_961405105.1 of Perizoma affinitatum. Taxonomy (NCBI): domain Eukaryota; kingdom Metazoa; phylum Arthropoda; class Insecta; order Lepidoptera; family Geometridae; genus Perizoma; species Perizoma affinitatum. Next base: position 4,447,921 of record OY560184.1, read on the forward strand.
GCAAAGTCAATGACATTGACAACTTTATAATCTAAGAAACTAATTATTATCATGTAGCATGCTTATGTGATTAATCGGTGAGGGGTTTAACATAGCTTAAGTTATGTACTTAAGGTTTACACAAATAACACACACATACACAAAACAGATCAATACCGAAGAAATAGAATCTCATAGAACTCATTCACTTATAGCAAAGCACTGCGAGCACGTCCGGCATTTCAGCATCAGCGTCAACAACGAACAATCTCGTCATCAATACGTTGAACGTTGTTGTAAACAACAACAATCACAACAACCATAACGTAATAAACAACGCCGCAGTGGCGTCGCTAGCAGCCGCGGCCGCGGCGCATAGCTACCACTCAAACAGGGACAGGCGAACGTCGCAGGAAAACCAGAATTACGCTAGCAATTTTGGACCTAGTCTGAATGCAACAGCTGCCAGTTTCCCACACAATGTTGAGCGAGAACCCCCCGCTCCTATGACGCACCTAAGGAACCCTATAAACACGGGCAGTGGGAGGTACCCTCAAGGGTACCGGCCACAGGGACAGCAAGGTGCGTACGCATTTCTGAGATAGGATAATATCGAAAATTTCAAAACCACCGTACACCACGGCTTTGTGACTAATTTGGTTCAAAGACAGCTCAATTTATATGTTAACCGATTGTGTTTTGAATAACTGTGTAAAAATGTCACTAACATGATTTCCTAATCCGAAAACGGACGGAAATCGCGTGAATTGAAACGCGTTTATTGCGTGGCATTAAACGCATGGCGGTAAGTAAAATATACTGTTTTTTTGTTTTTTTTTACTCTTTCGACGCTTTACTAACATCATTTCTCTCTCTAACACTTCTAGTGGTGTGGTGGTTATAGAATAGTAACAGCATCCTGATGGTATCAAGTTAACACTCATTTCGAACTCTTGGTCCATTCAGAAATATCCTATCTCCTAGATGCGTATGCATTCTAGGCTTCAACTCTCTACTATAAGATCCTATCTGTATCTATGTAATATTCTATATATGTACGAGTAATATTTTACTCAAAACAGAGCTACAACCTTCAAGCGGAGACTTCGAGGTGGAATTTTCGGCCATCGGCGCCAATATACGTACCCAACGAAGACGCAAGATCTATGCGCGTGCCCACGCCTCAGAATATACCACACAGCTCCTCTCACACACAGAGCATAGCCTCAATGCATAGCTATAGGAACAATATAGAAGTTCCCAACGATTATCAGAATTTAAGATCACGTTCGCCATCTTGTTTTTCAAACAAAATGGCGGCGTCGATTGGCGCCAACGATTGGACGGTGATGGCGGCAACGAGCGCTTTGACGGGCAATGCTTGGAAGGTGAGGGGTGGGCTGTAAAAAAAGCTTCCGTGTCAGCACTGTTAGAGTGGATTTTCGTTTGTCTAGTGTTTTAATGAGATCTCTTGTCTTCTGCATTTATATGTTTTTTTCTGTTTAAAGTCACAGTTATGTTTTGTTCATTTTCAAAAAACTCGCTTGAAATTCTGAAATTATCTCTGTAGTTTCCTGTTTTTGGCAGACTTAAGAGGTAAGTCCGTCAATTACTTTTTGAGATGCAGATGACATTCAGGTAAGTTTGCCAATAATAAACTACCAGGTTAATCTATAACTATAATTGAATCTGAAAAATTGAACTTTTAAGCTTAAAGGACTACAGGGTGTGCCCTGCAAAACTGTTTGCAATCTTTCCCACATATTATTTTTTAGTACTAAATTATTTTTGATGTATGTACTTAAAGGCCGAGAGATCTTGCTAAACCAATCACCGTGCATGACCTTACTATAGTTGCATGACGTCATAACATAACTGCATTGTAAATACATACCATTAAGTAGCCCTACCCATCTCCTTCTGTATATATTTTTTTCTAAGCGATTAACACTACCGTTTTCAGGTTTCAAAATAATATGCTCCGGTAACTAAGCCTTATTAAATTCGGAAGCGAACCAGACATACCTAAACTAGATTTTGCCTTAATTGAAACTGTACATGAAAAGAAACCGCCTTGAATTTTAAATACAAGCTTCAATCTCATTCAGCCTTGATTCGGTACCTTTTTTTTTATAAAAGATTGGCTCCCAACTTGGGGCATCTGGTTGGGCGCCAATCTTAGTTTTTGTCTACCTTTAAGTAGCAACTCCTATCAAATATTAATGAAAGTCGAACAACTGTATAGCCATAATAATCCATACCTAATGATTTTCATTAAAAATGAGCGTACTTAGATGTTTAAGCGCTTAGAAATCATTTCTGTCTCTTTATAAAACGCACTAAAATTGATTTTTCTTTGACACCTTACTTGTTTTACTATACCTACTAATATCATATTTTTACACAATTATTTTCAGTATAATTTTACAGGCATTGTCTGAGCTGTCTTTTGATCATCGTGAATCATCCTGAACTAAATGAATGATCAGAATGTAATATTCATAGTTTTTACCATTGCTAATTTTTAAAGTTTCTTGTTTTGTTTTAAAATAAACCAATGTTTTTTGAAACTCAATCACTAATACATTTCTTGCATTATGGTTTCTTCTAACCTATCTAAATAGTACCTCCCATTTTCAGAACACTTCTTCTAAACATCACCCCGGGAACTCTTCGACTCTCCCCCACCACGACACGCTTTCCCGGCAGCTAGCTCAACAGAACCATTTGAGCCCTTACGAGTGCGACCAGCCCATAGCCCCCCCGTCTCCTAGACACGGTATCAAGGATGAGGAAAGCCCTCTCCATCATCAGGGATACCAGACAACCCGAAGCTACAACCAAGACTTTCGTAACCCTCATGTTTATATGAGCCAGCATTCCCCAGGCAGCCAGGAGATGATTTTCAGGAAGCATTACAAAGATGAAAGACGGAAGCATCACCATCATCATGGGAGCCAGAATATAAACCACACGTACTCCGAAATAGCGTCCCAACAAGGTCGTATCTACCGACGTGGTTCAGAGGAGTTTCGAGTGATACAAGATGATCCTGTTTACGAGGAAATTGAGCGAAATGAAACGCTCATGTCTGATGTTTCTGATGATAATTCCGGACCGGATAATTGCAGGCAGCCGCCTGGCCATCACGGGTCGTCCAGCTCCAAGTTTTTTGGGGACCATCGCCCCTTGATTTCTTACAGTCCAGGGGAAAGGCATCACCAAGAGGAACATTACGGGAAGTATGGGAAATGGGACACCATGGAGCGATATGACCCTAGAAATTACGAGAGCGGACGTCTTATGCATCCGTACCACCAGCCGCAAGAAAACAATATGAGGGCTTTGGCAGCTGTTTTGAATGGTGAAAACAATGTGGTCTGCCACTTGGAACCACATAGTTCATACGAAGGATACCAGCCTCAGAGTGGAAATCCCAGGACTGTTTCACAACCCAGTTTTTAAGTGCAATGGTTAGGACAATGTACAGTGATAGTGATTAAATTTTTCTATGGACGTATGTAGTGGTAGACATAGTGTTAATAGTAGTAACCTTGCCATAACGTGGACTTTCTAGAATATTCTAGATTAACATATTTATAGAATAGAATGTAATCTTACACCTTCCACTGTGATCCTAATATAAAGCTCAAGTTTCGATTTTGCGAACTGTGTTGATTTGAAGGCATTTTTTTGTTTGTAAAATATTTTAGGGTAATGCTGTATTTGTTAGGAATCTTTGCTTCACTGTTTAGTTTTTGCGCGTGTGAATATAACAGGAAAAAATCATGTAAGTCTTTCCTTAAATAAACTTTTAAACCAAATTTTCCTATAAATAACTTCGATGAATTCGAAATGTCTGTCCAGTTTATAGATGGAAGTTTTTTTAACGGTGAAACTTAACCCTACCAGCTGAATTTGAATATAATTTCAATGCATTTTTCTGAATAAACGTCGGATTATACAATGTGTATGAATGTCTGTGATTATTAATTTTGTCGTTGCGTTCATTATCTAGATAGCGCTGTAAAGTCTATAAATTAAAATATTTGAATGAAAAACATGAGGCTAGCTCAAATTTTCACAAACTAAAATCGGGTCACCTAACGAGAAACTTAACTCTTGTCAAAGAGACACTTTATTACACCTGGTAATTTTGACTGAAGTTAAACGTCTCGAAGTTAGGTGTCTTGCAGTTAGGCGGTAAAAATGAACATAACAAAAACCTATTATTCATAATCACTCACTAACTTTACCAGCGTGATAAAATTTGTCTGCATCTATCCTTTTTTAGTGTAAGAAAAGGAAAGGGCTAGAGTTAGCGTCCTGCTAAGTGAGTGAGTAATTACGAAGAAGAGGAAATAGTATAATGCCATCTAGATAAGCACAACGATATTTTATGCCTAGTTAAGTTTGCTGCTTACGCTAAATGACTGAAATTGACTAAAATAAAACAAAATGACTTGCTCGAAGGTTGAATATTGTGAAACTTTAACACACGTAACCTATGACATAATTACAAAAAAGTGGTTTAAAATTGAAAATACGTCTAATGACCACAGTTTTTTGTCGCTTTGCCGACGCGACCTTTCGAAGCTAATTGAGAAGCTCTTTATCATTAGCACCGCACACGACCGCGGTCGACGGTGGATCGGCGAATACTGCGAAAAGCTACTCAATTTGCTACGAAAACTTCAGCAGAATCGACGAAACAAAAGTGGTGATAAGAAGTATTTTTAGTTTTAAAAAACGTAACCTATATTTTAAATACATTCTTGTTTATATAAATAGTTCATGTAAGTAATTTTATAACCGTATCCAGTCAGTTTCAGTCTCAGGAATATTCCCACTGCCATAAATTAAAATATGTGCCTGTGTATGGTAGTATGTTTATTTTATTATCTTACGGCCGTACTCAGCATCGTTAATGATTTTAAATTGTTACATTGGTCTTTTCATACTGACTATTTGATGAACATTTTCACCATCCTCATTGCGTATGATGGAATGAGTGGCTTTCTATTTGGTCTGTGGATTTTAGTTTGATAGTCTACAAGCCATTCTCATATAAAATTGGCTTTCTAGACTGCCAAACTGAACTGCCAATTAACGTACGAGAATCTTACTCATGTGAAATTGACAGGTTTCTATGTAAAACTGTAAATTTTATAATTTGAAGAAACCTGTTTTTAAATTTTTTGTTATGTCGGGCTGTAAGGGTGGCATTTACCTAGTTTATGAAAACGTATGCTACTAAATTTTGTACAATTTCTAATTTTCAAAAAAAATCCATCCGTGACTTTTATAGACTGACACCTATACAGTTATGCACACTTTTAGATTACTTATAACTCTTGATAACTTAAATATTTTCTTTTAAATAAAAAAGGAATTGTTTTTACTTAGCGACTGTTTCTTTCGTGTATAGACTAAAGCAATACATTAATTAGACTGAAGTATTGAATAAATTTTAGGCCATTTTTATTTGAAAACAATAATTTATAAATTTTGTACCGGCCGAAATTTATTTGATACTTTTATTTTTAATATATTGTTATTATTAAGTGGGATATTTTTGTTTAAATTTTTCAAATTAGGTAATTACTAGTCCATCTATTCTCCCACTAATTAGAAACTGTAAAGTACTCGTGAATTTGTTTTTTTTTATTATTTGTTTATAATGTATTTTTAAAATTGTCAAATGTTGAATGTAAAGTAGAAATTGTAAATACAATTAAAGTTTATAATAAAGAGTGGCTGTTCTGAGAGAATAGCAAAATTATTTATTGTATTTTTTATATACTTAGCATTATTATTCTACTAAATTAGCTCTTACCATCGCCATAATCAGCAACTGAACCAAACCTCGGCCTCCTTAGATCTTAAAAAACATTTAAAATTCTTCACAAGTTTCCACCAATTTTTTGCAATAGACAAATAAAACCAAAAAAAAACAATCATTTCATAGACATATATTTCCAGATACAAATATAATGTAGATATCCACATAATAATACGAATTTAAAATGTTTTCAAATTTTATTTAATTACACAAGAAATCCATTTCGAAAATGTGTCAAGTTTTTATAAAAAATAAATCTGTTTAACGGCAAACTAGTACTATTCTAAAAAATTTTGGATTCATTTTCTAATTTTCATAATTTTATCCAAAAGTTGGAGATCTTATAAGGCATGTTATAGTTGCCTAAGTAGTTATGAGATCTAAATGTTTGATAAATTTATAATTCCACGCCTGCTAGGATTGTTTTTCTAAATCTTACATTATTTCTAAAAATATAATCACTCCAAAATAATACATAGCGGTAGGTACAAAACATGTGACACATAAATAAAGTAAGTTTAAGCACCACCCGCTAATTCTAAAAGAAACATCTTTTTTATAACAAAAATATAATTTTGAACGAGATCCAAACCGTGTCGAAAGAGAAATTCAAAGTACGTATAAAATCAAACTACAATGCTAACTACTTAAAATTAGATGATAGTAATTATATTATACTAAAATTTAATGAAGATGAAGGCACATAGTTACATTAAAGAGCACAAGAATATTACTAAAACAAAAACACAACATGCAAGTCACTGGTCTTATACCTACTAAATAAGTAATTTTAGTCAAGCCTGTAATAAATACTCAAGTTTCACAAGTAGGTTGCAGACAACACCTACCGTACAGTATATAAAACGGGTGGTATTCATGATTTTTATCTATATAATTAAGCAAAAGAAACAAACCAAACCATATAATAACAATAATGGTGCCTTCGAATGGAAAAATACAGTTGCATGAAAAACGCGATTTGAATTAAAATACTTAAGATCTAGAGCTTAAGACTTAATATAGAAAAAATAAATGCCATTTGGATGAAACATCTCAATTACAACGCAACACATTGCCGTTTAAAAATATTCTTGATAACACTTGAACTCGTCATATCAGTAGTATTTAAAAAAAAATAGTATAATGTCAAAGATCAATTCGTTGGAAGAAGTTCATGATATTGAAATATAAATTAAAAGTATTCTATTAACAGCTGATACGAGATGATTTGTTTTAGAAATTAAAATAAATAATGATACCTATTTCCGTGTTAGTACCTAAGTCAACGTAAATACACAAAATTGTGGTCATATCATAAGAAAATATTATGAATGTTATTCTCTAAATTGGCCAAGATAATGAATTATAAGTACTTCATAACGAGACTAGGAAATGAAGTATTTACTTAGGTGATGTTGAATGTTAACCAATGAGCGGTATTGACAACAAAGATTTGAAAAATTAGAACTATATTTGGGATATGGAAGATAGATCGCATAACCTACTAGCCTCGCATGAAACCGATGTTAAAGAACATGAAGTAATTAATCTAGATGTAGGTACAAACGTGAAAACAAATTTACAAGTACACACTCACGATACACACAGGGTCTGCAGTCTTCAACCGAATTATCACAAAGCAAGACACCGCACTTAGGACTCCAAGTTTTATAAAGAAAAAAAAGGCAAAGTTCTGAAATAAAATGACGGGGAATTGCCAATACATATAGAAAAAAAAATACATAAGTACTGAAACACCCAAGTCAAGCACAATATAAATGCAAAAATTTTCTTGCAACATTTTGCCTTTTTTTTCCTGATTGTTGATGAACCATTACTTACAAAACGCACCAGATAAAATAATTGGACATTAATAAGTTGACTAATGACTTTGACATTGATAAAAAAGTTATCGTTGTAAAGTGTCTGATTATTTTCTCAAAAATATGCCTCTGAAGTTATTATGTGGTGAAGATTAAAGAAACATTGGAAAATAAATCATCTGAAGTTCAAAACTATTTCTCCAGAGAAAGTTCATGTCATCGAAATCGAAAACAAAGCAGATCATTACGCTTGAATTTCAGAAAAACCTGGAGTCCATAAAACGTCCGATTGCTATGAACACCCACAGCTTTCAACCACCATTCCAGGTATTGTGCCATAAATAATATTATATTCATGGTCGAAGTACAACATAGTTATGCTGCTCATACGCCTGGGAGCACAGCAAGGTCCCCCACTTCCCTGTGGAGCAGCTAGGTGCACTAAATGCGTGTGTGGGTACTTCTGAAGAAAGCTGTAAGGGCATTCACCGCTGCAGTAGTTGGCATCATAGACTTTGGGAGCGATGATCCAATCCCAGCCGAACTCTTCGAAGTTAACAACCAGAGGGTAGCGGCAGCAGCGGACCTCTTTAGAATTCTCCGTACAGTCCATGCCGACCGTTCGCCGCTTACGCTTGTGAGTGTTGTCTTTGAGGCTTATTTCTACGTATGGCATCTGAAAGAAAAACGAAATCTGGTCAATAAGGAAACAAATATATCTGTTTCGCGCACTATGAAGAAATCTACAAGTTCTAAACAATGCATGTCATCGGATCAGGTACCTATTTGAGGAAACTTTTTCGTACAATATTAATTCGTCGTGTTGCGAGTTCTTCCTTAGTCACCCAACTTTAGAGTAGTGACTAAGTTAAAGGTATAGTGACATCAAAAAAGGTCTTTTCATTAAACGATTTAACGATTTCAGTAAACGATGGTGGAAGGATTAATGCGCCCGGAGATGTATTCTATAGTATATAAGTATTTATGCAGATGTTATTCTTATAGTCATTACGAATTTGATCAACTTACCAGAGCAGTATTTGATTCAGAGCTCGGATGCGGCACCACCAAATTCATTCTACTATTAGAGTCTTGTACTCTCACAACTATCGCTAAATTATCTCTGTGCAGTCTGCAGTACTCTACCGCCATCGTGGTAATATTAATCTTCAACCACTTCCCTGCCCTCAACTCTTTTCTGGTTAACTTAACGGAATTGTCCGTGTAAGGCACAGAGGCTTTACTCCCCTGGCTGTTTCTAGTGACTCTGCTCACTTGAAGGTTGATAGTGAAGTGTTCTTCAGGGTCGAAGGTAGTGTTTCTACTGTCTAACTCCTGGAGGTGGAGATTTAGCACGGCTTCGTCCAGCTCGTTTTCGAGGACTTGGTTTGTGAAACGGAAGTTTATCACTTTCAGGCCTTTGAAGTGGCTGTGGCGTTTTGCATCTGCGAAATGAAATTATTGTATTTATGTAAGTAGTCGTTTTAACGTCTTAAAGGTTTCTAGAATAATTTGTTTAACTTTGGTTTGGTTTACATTCTTAAAGAAGTTCAATGCCATTCATGTTAATTTATATTTTAATATTACAGTGTGAGATTTTGTCTGAGTTCAATGCCCATTAGTCTTCAGATACATAGTAAAGTCGTTTGGTATAAAATTTCCTACCTAGGTATCATAATGCTCCTAATAATAACTTCTCTCCTATCACCTTATCGTAATGTTTCAACCTTACCTACTCTACCTAGCTAGACCGATATATTCTGTTTTAGTACTATTATTTTCCATTTTTAATGCTGTTAGTTAGTTCTTGTCATCTAATTGTTTTTATAAGAGCATGGAGTTTTTAGATTAGCGTAGAGCAGTATAATTTATTCCTCAATCTTTTTGTTCATCTGTAAAACATTTCCATTTTCAATAAACATTTCAATCTCTATCACACTAATTTCAAAATTGTTTTCTATAACATATGGGACACAGAGCCGCCACTCAGTGCCTCATAGCGATAGAAGACCTCCAATCTTCCCTCCCTTCCAAATATTAAAATGTATATCAAAGTCAGAAATGTCATACTTTAGTAGTATCACATTCGTGATTATTTTGTTTATTTGTCAATTTGATTTTAGTCACTTGAAGAACTTTTTCAATTTTACGTGCAAGTAAATACAATTGATTTAGATGATACAATCATTTTAAAAAGTATTGTAAAATGTAGATATATAATCTGCGTAAATAATCTTGCGCCATAATTCTTCTGATATTTCCGCAAAATCTGAAAAAAATAAAAAATATGAAATATAGTTATTATTAAGGTAGTAACGAAGGCTAAAAAGAGGTTATATTATTCCATGTAAAAATACAGTCACCTAAGTAGGTACTTCTTATTTCGGCTGCAAAATCTAAAACAAAAATTTTACAATATGATGAAACAGTTCAACATGGTCGATCCAAATATTTTGATAAAGGAACAATTTTGTTAAAATCTGGATAACAGTAATGGGCGAACTGACGGTGGAGACAGAGAGACGCTTCTACTATCACAAAGTTATTATTAGGAGTCGGTGATAAGGGATTATTTTTATAACAGACAATCAGTTCACGCGGACGCATGTTTGGCAGCATTATTTTTAAATATTTGAATTCAAATCTTGCGGTTACATATATTTTGTGAACCTTGTTGACTTTGGAACCCTTGTAGTTTTAATGTATTGTAGTTACAATGATGACACTTCTTATTTTACACATAAATTGTCTGGATTTTTGAAGTACACTAATTTTAATTTCGACAAGGTTTGGTAGTTTACAATCTTCACAAAAAAAAACATATATATAAGTATTAATTTAAGTGAAAGTTTTTGGTTGTCCTCTAGCTTCGCTAGTACTTAGGTAAAGCTTAGGAAAGCGTTGGCAGAAAAAGAGAGGTTCGTAAAAATCCTTTAAACATTCACAACAGATGTTTAGTGACGTAGAGCACCAGCCACCGCTATCAACTGCCCTGACCTTTATCAAGAAAATTTCAAGGTTCCACAAATAAACAGACCCCGCCCTATATTCGCAAAGTGATTCATTGTAAGCGTTCACTTCTTCCAAGAAAACAAGATAACATTAAAAAGTACATCTTCGACTTTGGAGAAGATAATAAACTCGGTATTATGTGACGATTCCATCAAATAATTAGTTGAAAAAGGTCAGTCTACAGAAATAACAGTCGGATGGGCAAATAGTAGAGTATATTTTTTACCTCAGATAACTTCTTAAACACCTATGTTCTCATACCTACATAAAATTAAAAAGACACTTTTCGTAATATACGGAAAGCACGGGCTGGAATGATGATATGATATCATATGCGTCTAGGAACAGCAACGTTATTGAATTTACATTTAGGCCCTTTGATATATGGCCCATAATTTATAAAACTAATCTAAGAGGACCATGAGAATCTCTTCTCTCTTCTTATTTACTCGTTCTAACTTTAATTCAAATAAGAACCCGACGAAAAGTGCCCAATAAACCAGCATAATCTACCAGTTTTTTAGACACCTTAAATTTTCCTTGATTACAAGGATATTTTTTCTTCATCAGTGAATATAATACTAACAACTTTGACTTGTGAACTATTTGAATGAGCAATCAAAATATCACTTGTCAATTTGAGACTGTACTAGTAAGTATAAGTAGGTACAAAAGGCACATACCAACAATCCTCCTAGTAGCTGATACCACAATACATTAAATGTTCGCAAAAAATAATGCATGTACTAACTAAAGAAATAGCTAAAAATAGTGAGTTCGTTCATCCAAACTTAAGGCCAGGCCGCCCACCGCATCTCAATTTATATCTTAGTAAATCGACAGTGTTTAGAAATCACTCGTCGGTTATTTAGAATAAGTTGGCTTTGTTTATTTGGGATAGGCAGGTGGTGCACGTTTCCGTTAATCTTAAGATACCTCGTTTAGAGATTCATTGCACTTTTTTTGTAAAATAACGAGTCATTGAGACTTCAGGCTGAAAAGTGATTAGTAGTTTTTTACTAGAACTCTCCGCTCCCGGTAATTTGATTATGATAGGATTTAAAATAGGTAGGTAAGGTACCGATTTGAAGTAGATATTCTTATATAATGATAAGTGTGACTTACACAGTATAACACTAAGAAGTGTTTGTCTAAGTTCAGTGAGTCAAAGTCAAGTCAAGTGGAGAGAATGAGTAGGTATCAAGTAAGAACTTTAGAACCTTCTATGGAAAACGGTTTGTCAAAACTCCAATGATACCTAACCAAAGGTCGATTGATGAGGCAAATAGGTGTACCTACAGCCTACCTGTGTCTCTACTAACACTTTAGGAGATAAAGACAAACTTCGGGACCCTTAACGATTCTCATCACGACACGTCTTGGGCAGTTTTTTTGTGAATTCAATTGTCATTTAATCATGTATTGATGAAAGTCATCAATATTTTTAACCAGCGTTTGTGATAACTTAAAATATTTTTTCCATATTATAGGAATCGCAAACTTTCCACTATTAACATCGTCAGATTCTCATGTTTGAAATAAAGAAAGCTTAGTTAGTAAATTTGTTTATAAATATCTTGCAAAATTGCTTAGTAATTTCTCGGCCTAGAGGAGGGTCCTCGGCGCTCTTGGCTGGACTGTCTTTGACGACCGCTCATCATTTTTTTTTTATCATTATGAGGAGGTTTGTTTAGTCTGTAATTTTCTTTCAAATAAAAAAAACTTCACATTCTATAACTACTCCACGCTTACCTACGTAGTTTTCTTTGTCCACTGTCATTTTGCTAGTGTAATAATAATTAAGGGACAGGACACACTCAAGTATTAACAACAAATTAATTTAGTGGTTAATCAGGTTTCGCAACAAAAGATTTTTTATTGGGGCTAGGGGGCACTTACCTGGCCTATCAGATTTCTCATTAACTATAGAGTTATAACTATCTCATTCCTTCATCCTTGCAAAAGTACCTTGTTACATTATAGGTATATTTTGCAAATTGACTGATAAGCGGGATGTGATAAAAGTTCCTACTTGCCGACCTGTGACATTGTGTTTTATAAAGTGCAATGATTAAAAGTGTTTGGAGAAATTGAGAATGACGTCATTTTAGGGATCTTATTAATCGAGTTTAAAATGAGGCCGTTCATGGTTCCACTTACTCTTTTTGGTCAGCGTGTGTTTGGTAAGTGACCAGGTCGATTGCCTAGTGGCCTATTGATATATGGTGAAAGAACCAGTGTGTTTAAATAATTCTGTGCGTCTTCGCTTAGATGCTTTTATGCACGCCTTTTAATTTTTACTTAGTATTGATTAAAGATATTGTAAAATTATAAGATAAATAAAATAATTTTTAACGAAATCAAAACCGCCTTCAGAAATTACTTTACGCTCAAAAGTAAAAAATAATACAATTTACTTCTTAGATGAAATAAAATTGTTTATAATTATGGTCAATATTTTCATTTTTGTGTTTAAATATTTACAACAATCTGTTTTTTTGAGTCTGTTCCAGCCAAGAAATAGCAGGTAATGGATACGGTTCGTTTACATCACATGTCAAAATCGGTTTTAGTTAAAATGGTGTCACTCAGGGAGTATAAGTATTATGCCTACTATCGGCAGAGAATGCACCAAAAACTGCGCTCTTTAAGTATATGAGGGTCTTAAAATTGCCTAATCTTCTCAAATTATCGTTAAAAATCCACAATATTTTTTGTTGGTTAATTAACCTATTAATGTGACCCTACCGAATGTTTCTCGCTAAACTTTGTTTTATATAATAGTGCTGGCCATTTTCACACAGCATCATCTAGCTCCAAACTAAGCGGAGCTTGTATTATGGAAACTACATGACTGATATACTACTTATACATCATTTTTTTTAGTTAATACATGCAATATTTGCAGATCATACAAACATTCGTCTCGCGGCGGGAATCGAACCCGCAACTTCCGACTCAGACGGGTCTTCGCCCACTGGGCCACAGAGGTCGTACTACGAGTATATTTCTAGGACGCAAGATAAAAATGTTAGTTCGCTGGGGAAATTTCTAGACTTGTTCAATGCTACCCCACACAAAAGGGAAGATGAAAAAAAGAAAGTGATAAATGTACAAATAGTGAAATTTGTAATTTTATTTTTTATTACGATTTTGTAAAAGCAGTTGTTAAAACAGAAATAAATAAAAATGAAACTTACACGCATTCCTGAAAAAACTCTTTGAAACTAACTACAATTAATCACCAATCACCAAAGAAACTCCTTAAAATTATGATATTTTTCCAAATAATTCCAAAGAACAAACATTTGAAAATCGAAATTCGCGAACATTTCGCAGATTTTTGTATTTCGAACGCGCGCGCCGTGTTATGGCCAGTGTCAAACTGATGTGTTCAAAGATCGGCCAAGTCCGCAGTGAACCAAAAACGCGTGGGCACTGTTGCCAACTCAGGGACTTTTTGGATAGTATCCGCCACTTTAAGAGCTATCGTAACCACATTTTCGACCATACAATATGATACTTTGTCCTGCATTCTGAGTTTTAACTTATGTAACATATCAATTGGATGTCTTAGCTAAGTTATCAATAAATAATTTTCAAATATACCTATTTGAAAAGTCCATGAGAACATTAAGAATTCTCATAGATTTTTCGTGAATAAATTTTCAACTCGAAACACCCCACCTAAAAATGTGGCCACTTTTAGGGGTTGTGAATTTAGGAATCCCACCAATTTTAATAGTGGAACACCAAACAACTGCGCGTGGGCAGCCGTAGAGATTGAATCACTCCCCATTATCAGTGCAAATTTAGACCTTGATTCTTAGTTTTATAACTGAAATTTGCACTCAAGTCGTAGTAAATTTTACTCATATTTCCAGAATCTAATTACTATGATCAAAGTGTAAGGCTGAGCTTTCGTACTTTTTTGTCATGTTTGTGTTTCTTCTGATCACCTATCCTGGTGTCCCTAAAATCCAGATTTGACCGTTGCTTTTGCACAGAAGGTGGTGTGAGAATTTTGCCCCTAGCAAGTTTCACGGTGCTTCCGTACTAAAAGCGATGATGAGCAAGCGTGCTAGAATTTCTTATCAAGGACTACTTAATTGATGAATAAATTCTAGCCGCTAGTTAAACTAGAAACGATGGGACGAGAATCCGTTTCGTTACACTCATTTTCACCAACCAATCTAGGTAGCCTTTTTGCACTGGACACTAAATATAATGCATTACCAATTGACAGCATAATGAAAACAAGATATTCTGTAAAAACTGCGAAAGCAAATTCGTTCGACGGATTTCAATGATAACTTTAGGAGATAATATTAAGGTACGTTTATAAGTACTCCCTGTAAAAAAACAGTATTTGTATTATTTCAGTTCCTAAATCCTCCAGTTATAAATTGATGAACAGGTAGAATTAAAAAAGTCTAGAATTTAAAAAACAAGTAAAATTACAAAAAAGGATTTAGGAAACTGTCTCCGGGATGCGATCAGTTCCCATGCATAACGGGCATGTGCCATTTTTTTTATCTCCTTGTTAGGTCCAAGGTATCTACCTATATACCTCAGTACCTACTTATATCGGTAACCTCCAGCAGAAATTTTAATCGATTCTAATGAAAGCTCAATGATTTGCCAAATCATTCAGCAAAATAGCATTTGCGCTATCGGAAGGGCACTTTATGCATCCCTCCCTCATTGATGACCTTGGTACATTATGACTATAAAAAAGGTCTAATAAATTTCATTTAATGTTATCAGTTTAAATAATTTCTCTTTTTTTTTCTTTATAATATTGTGTATAAATACAATATCATGTTAAACATGATGGGCTTGCAACCTATCGGTTGCAAGCCCATCGCCGCTGGAATGCTACGCGGGCATGTACCAAATGTAATGTTTGGAAGTGCCTCTGCTACCCCCTACTTGGTATCCTCAAATATCACTATATCACTATATAATAGATACATACTCACTGAGTATGTATCTGAGGATGTCCACCATGGGGAATACAGTCGTGAGCGTGTTTGTTTGTTTGTTAATAAAAATCTTAAAACATATATTAGTAATGTAACATATCGATAATGAATACTACATACAATTTCAATAAAATTGTATCAGGCAGATATATATTAAATTATTTAGTGACAAGTTGGACTACTGGCAGGTGTTTAGAGAGCCAGTGGCCCATGACACTACAACATTAAGCTGATTAAAATGAGCTCAAACACTACGATCACGAATAAAAATAAACACGAGCTCTCATCGAAAAATTCTACCTTCCTTCATCATCAGATCATCTTGCTTTCATACTACGGTGCATTGTCATCAGAATTTGGCAGCTAAGTATGCCTTCAACTCAATTGGATGACAGGGAATGCGTCGTTTGTGAGATTTGAACAACACAACAAAAATCGGGGCATTATATGGACTGCAAATCCTGCGAGAAGGCCCTGAGCGCGTATTAGTAATTTTTTACTATAATTTTACTGTCTTGCAAAATACCTGATTTTTTGTTGGTACTTGATGATATGCCTAACCTACAGTGTCCATCCGGTCTACAAGGAAACCGGCACACCACACCAATTTGTCTTTCTATTCTAGTCTCAAATTCTAGAACGTAATAATTTACAAAGGTCACATTTACTATTGAGCTGAATCGTTATGCAATTTTCCGGTTCAAATAAATCATCTTAGATTGTATTTTATCCGCGACGTAGGGAGCCCGTATATGCGTTTGCCTCGAGAGGTATCCATTTATATCCAAAAGGGCTTTTCGGATCGCAATGCGGGTTTTTAATCGATTTATAACTTAAAGGATTGTGTTTTTTCGCCACAATTATAGAAACTTGAACATGAAATTTTATTACAAAAATGAACTAAAATTTACTTAATAAATTATCCAAAACCACACCACCAGTAACAGGTACCTAGTGCCTGTGAATAAAGTTTGCGATTAGGTTTTTCGATATGTTGATGTATTATTAAAAGATATATAGGTACTGGAATTATTAGAAAAAAAAAACAACAAAAATACTGTTTTTCAATCCTAAATGATAAAGCAAATAATTAATTCCTAATATATTTTATTTATATTTTCTTGAAATAAATTTCAAAAAATCAAAAATATTACAACTTATTTGATGTGTGTATGCAAAGTCAGGGATGAACTAGCCCCTGAAACCCAAAATACCCAAATAATCCAAAAAGGTTATAAATAAATACCTATTGACATAACTTCAAAACAACAACAGCTAAATCTGCACCCGCCCATCAATATGGTCCACCAAAGGTCATTGTCGTTAAGCCGATTCCTGCATCGTGAATGACCACCAGGATCAAATGAGGCCCGCAAATCGAGTTACACTGTCAATGGACCTTGCGCGTGAAATGTGCTAGTGACCCTGGCAACTTTCATCACACTAATAATCTATCTAATCTATTTAAATTAATATTATAATGAGGTAAAGTTTTTAGGTTTAGATGAAGGAATTAATCTCCGAAACTACAAAAACGATACAAAATAAAAAAAAACACTGTTTATTAGAATCGATCTTCAGGGTGGACATAGGCTTTATAATATCGTCGAAATGGACACTTATTTTGTAACGTAAGTTGACGAAAAAAACGAGCTTATGCGTTTCCGCTGCCACAACGGTAAAAGCTACGTTTTAACTACTACTTTTTATTTCAGTACAACATGGGCGAAGCCGTATGCAGTGGCTAGTAAATAAATAAAAATATTGCTGTACGTTGGTAAATCGCATCACTTGAATGCGGCTGGACAGGTTTGGCTATTTTTTGTTTTAAATGTACGTCGTTTAAAATAGTCCGAATTAGGTTTTTATGAAAATAATAATTGTAAAAAAAACAGGATTATAAAAAAAATGTTTCTTTCTCACATACAAACATATCTTGGCTTTCGAATGTAGTACTTCATCAATGGTTGTCCAATTGACGTTTCGTATCTGTCACATCAAGGACAGAACAAATAGCAATATTGCTAGACACCGTCTACTACGTAGGACATATCATTACAACTAACTCGGCTGGCTGTGGCGCCTTTAGATACAGTATTCATAAGAGTTGTACTTTATAAAACTTACTTAGTTTTGCAATGGGACACCAAAATATTTTTTTTATATAAATTATGTGAGCTTAGTTTACCGCGCAATTTAAACTGGATGTTTACCAAGATTATTTATAAGGTAGATAATGCTAATAGCATTAAGTCCGCCTTGTGTAATTCATTTCACTACATAATGTTTATAAATAGGTATATAAAAAACTGTTACACACATTCTAAGCGTCCTTTATCAAATAAGTAGGTACCTTTTTATTATTTATCTTTATCTTACATGACCTGGTTTTGAAAATACGTTAAAGATGTATTATCATTATTTTAGTACTTATTTAATTTTATGTTCTTACAATTGGGCCATGTTCGATATCTGCCAAATGCCCAAACATCGTCACCAATACGTAAAGTACACATCGAGCCCCATTCACAAATAAAAATGTAAATATCGGCCAAAATTCTACTCATGCGTACGTCAGCAACGTTAAGCAATTATGCTCAATTCTCGCCGAATTCGAACTTCAACCGACGCGAAACCTCAGCTCAAAACTATATTCAAGCAAAAATATTTCTTATGCAAAGTTAATAAGAGCTGTTGCGAATATTTATGGCGATATTGACAGTACATCTAATATAGTTTTCATCGTACGTCCAAAGTCACCGCTGAATAGCGTAGCTGCCGGCCGAGTGCGTATGGTTGCAACAAAGATTGAGGAAGTGTTTAAGAAATTCATGCTACTGGGTTCTAGACTTCAATCTTTGCGATACATTGAATCCCATTCCCATCCTTAGAGGTCAAGGCGCACTTGAGAATTGCTGAATTGGACTAATCTAATAGGTAGAGTCTGATAGAGCTTTAAAACGAGATTCAGCTTACAGATTTTTTTTTTTATTAGGAGGCCACTTCCGCTATGATAACACGAAAATGTTCGAACTGCATAGATAAATCGTATAAACGGAGTAAGTATAGAAAATAGAGTATCTATTTTTGAATATCACCCAGTAACCTAGTGATCAGCAAATTGGCCGATACTCACCGATTACACAAAGTTATTTAAGTCAAAATCAGCAGTGAGTTTAAAAAATCGATAGAATTACCATGCACACATTACGATTTAGAGCGCCATCAGACTGGACGTTTTAGCCCGGTCTGGTCCGGTCCGGTAAGAATAAGAATGGACAACGGAAGCCTAATGATAATGTCGTTGTTTCTTTCTCTGCTCGAACGGAGGCGATGGGGTGACTCCGGTAGCAAGGAACGGGTCTCTCGCGGTAGATTACATTTTTGAAATTATTATATTCTGTAAGGGTGAAAGTAGCAACACAAATTTTAAACGAATCTTTATTGCAACAAATTTCTGATCAGAACAGCATGCGCAATACCGTGGCGCTTACGTCATCCGCGCAAAACCGACTACCTGCCTACTTTAAAAGATCTCATAGGTTTTTTAAAGTAATCGGTTTGTAACAAACTTTTTACCACAGTTTGTAGGTAGAAAATATCTTTCCCAAAATAGATCTTTCTAGAAAGATTTTAATTACTGAAAGTCACTTTTAAGTGACGTTGAAAATAAGTATTTCTTTGGATTCAATTCTACAAGAATGTTTAAATAAACAGTTTAAAGATAAAATGACCTTGCTAAACATGTACTATTTTTCAAACATTTATATCGACTACTTAAATTATCCAGAATTCAAGTATAATCAAGGTATATGTTTGTAGAGAGTCAATTTGATTATACTTGATTATACTTGAATTATCCAGAATTCAAGTATAATCAAGGTAAATGTTTGTAGAGAGTCAATTTAAGTTATTAATTGAAGAATTTATCAAAAAATTACCAATCAGTCCTAGTTAGTATGACGGCGTTAGTTTATCGGGACAGTTCTTATCGATTTTTCGAAGCGTATGTGGCCTCCATTAGCCATTATTAGTAAGTAGGTAGTTACTACTGACAAATTAGGACCAACTTGCTGCGTTTATTTCTTCCCCTTGCAACTAGGTTAGTTTCAGAACAAAGCTGGCCTATTTCCATGTGGATCGATAAGACACGTGATCACTTCACCCAACACTCAAATACATTTCATCATACCTACTCTTTGAGGAAGATGCCTAGCTGGCAAACAATATTACGGCTCATCTGTTGGTAAGCGGTTACCGTAGCCTGTGGACGCTTGTGACAATATAAAGTGTACAAATCTATTGTCACAAGCGTCCATAGCTTGTGACAATAGATTTGTTTTTTTTACCTAGACTTAGGGAAACCGCCACACTAAAGGACCAGGCTAGTAACGATCTTGTGGCTTAGTTGGTATAGCCCCGCGTACCAAGCGGGAGGTTGCGGGTTCGAGCCCCGCTGTGGTTGAATTTTTGGGATATAATATATATCCCAAATATTTGCCGAGTGTTGATATGTTACCGATCTTACTAAAGATTGACGTAGCGATCGAGTTTTCTTTCATCGCCAAGGAAGTACTGATTTCTTTCAGAGATGACTCCATCCGTGGGTGGGACTTAGTACTACATCTAATGACAATCCATGCCGACATACCAGGCTCGCTATAAGGACCCACCTAATCGAAAATCTAGAGCATTTTTAATACCTAGTTGCATGTTTTTCTTTGATCATAGTCAACTGCGCAGATTTTACCCGCGAACGAAGGTTTTTTTTCTGTTAAGTTTTATCCCTAAAACAGAAAATCTTATTATAATAATTTATTTAGCGACGATGGCCTTGCAACCTGTCACGTGAAGTACTATCTACATACTTGCAAAATGCGAGCATATCCCAAATGTAATGTTTGGTCGTGTTTCTGACAACTCTCCAAGTAGGTAGGGTACCAAGATCTATCTGAGTATCTATCTGAAGATGTTCATCATAGGGAGTATAGTCGTGAGCGTGTTATTTTGTTTGTTTGTCTACAAGGGTGGTAAGAAGTTTAAAAAAATGACGGTATTCAAAATAAACCAATGCCACAGAGAGAGTTTAAGAAGTAAAAAGAAGTGGCATTGACTCCATTCCCACGGGGCATCGGATGCTCAATTCATCTGTCACCACACCAACGACCGAATAGTGATGCGTGTTGGTTATATCGATGTTCTTTGACATCTCTGTCAAAACTGTCCAATAACAATTTTACTAGGATACTGTTTAATACAGGCCCAATTTCCGTAGTTATTTTACAATCAAGTCTCGATATAATATTGCGTTAGTCCACTGTCGATGCACATTAAATTTCAATTTTTCAATTTAAAAAATAACAAAAACATAACTATATCCCGAGATAATATGGTGGGAATCTTCAGATCCATACACAGTACGCATATATGTGAGGATACCAAGTAGGAGATACTCATAAACATGTCTAAACATTACAATTGGCACATTTCCGTGTTGAGCATTGCAGTTACGTGATAGATTGCAAACCCGTCACCGCATATTGTTACACTATCTGCTGCCCCTGAATTTTCGGAATTTAAATTTTGAAGATGAATTATTAACATTTTCGAGAAGAATATTGGCGTTAATGTGATCGAGACTTTGTTTTGACACACTTCAACGCTTTCTAGAATCCAGATTGAATAAAACTCCAATTTTACATAAAAAATATCCATTGTGATTCTTTCTTGTAGATACAATATTCACTTCACTTCTTGATTAAAAAATTGGAAAATTTGCTTGAAAATTGGAGTTTGCAAAGATTCCGGCCGCCAAGACTAATTCACAGATAATGCATCACCACAGATCCCCCGAACATTATCACCACATGCCAATGTCATTCTCTCAAACTCCAAGTAGGTTGTTTAATATAGATCTTGGACTGCGTGCCGCCTGGTTGATACCTGCTGCTCCAGAGGTTTCAAGCTGTACGCGCATCACATTATTTTTAGAAATGCGCAAATTGGGGTTCTGGTGTAATAAAGAGGTGTCCATATTTCGACGTAGATTACTCCGTGACATGTTACGGTACTCACTGCAC
Source organism: Perizoma affinitatum (assembly GCA_961405105.1). Taxonomy (NCBI): domain Eukaryota; kingdom Metazoa; phylum Arthropoda; class Insecta; order Lepidoptera; family Geometridae; genus Perizoma; species Perizoma affinitatum. The sequence goes on from OY560184.1 coordinate 4,469,642, forward strand.
GGTCTTTTGTCTGCGTGACCAGTACTGTCCTAACTTGTGACTTTATCACGCGTATCTGCAACGGTAACGGAGAAATGCGAGTGAAACCAGGAGCAGAACCTAATACCTAAAGCACAAATAAAAATTTAACAAGGAAAATGCCGATGTTACTAAACCTCTCAGCAACAAATTCTTTTTAACCAGAACCCATTCATCTTGGTATCAATAAACAAATACTATACAAGCCGAGGAGTAACACGGGCAGGTGAAATTAATTACGTTTATAAATACGTGATATGGAATCTTTCATCGGGATATCTTCCAGGTAAAGTTATTATCTAACAGTTACGCATGCATGACTAGATTTATGATTTATGCAGCCTTGAGTTCACCAACAAAATAAACGGACGGCGAGCCTAATCATTGATTATGATAATAGATTCTATTATGAATACATATGTCAAAAAGATTTGATTAGGACCTAACCACCCGTGTTGGTGTACTCATTAATAATCAATTGATTTAACTTTTGTAAGACATAATAGTAGGTAGGTATGTATTGAATAGCAGGCTAAGATTAAACTAGGTTATTTAGTTAGGTAATGGTTGACTGGAAGAGATAGCTGTTAGTTATAGTCCTTGTGTTATATTTTTATACATAATTATTTTTATATATTGTTTTATATATTGTTCTAATAAGCGGAGATGATACTTGCAAAACAATGTTTTTTTTTAGCATCATCTAGTCCCTAAGTAAACAGAGCTTGTGTAATGGGAATTACATGACTGTTATACTACTTATATATATATATATATATATTTAGTTAATACATGCAATATTTACAGATCATACATACATTTATCCCGCGACGGGAATCGAACCCACAACCTTCTGCGTCTCAGGCGGGCCTTCGCCCACTGCGCAACTGAGGTAGTCGAGGTCCACGTCTTCGACAACCCCTAATTGGTTTCCCCAAAGATTTACGCACTGAGTATGTATATCAGGTGTACAGTCGTGAGCGTATTTGTTTTTGTTTAAAAGGAAACCCAACGCAGGTTTCCCTTCAAATACAAAAGTTCCCTAGTGCTCTCGTAATCTCGTAGGACTGCACAATTATTAATTCATATTACCTATATTTATTTTTGTAGGTAGTTACTACTTATTGTGATAATATTGACTAACTCACTCGACATAAAAACACTCGAGATTTAGATGCGTCGAATTTTGAATGTACCTATTTAAATATTCGGACTGTTTCTTGCTATAAATATATTAGTTTAAGTATTCTAGATTTGTATAGATACATAGATTTTGTGTTTTTCGTCAATGTTGCCCTGTCTGAAAACCAGCGCAATATCTTGTAGCACATTCGATGCTGACCTATTTTTACCCCTATATTTTATATTTTATTTTAGTGTACTCATTTATCCGCAATCGGATTCAAAGTTTGTCCATTATGCGTGGAAGTCTGGCTGCATGACCTCCGCCAAGAAGAACAGATCCCCAGGTTGGTTCAGTCGTTGTACTGATTACTTCTTGGTCCTCTTGCGTTAGGTTATCGACTAGGTTGAGGTATGGTGGCCCTGAAAAGGACCTCGTGATTCGTTGAAATAACCACTTTTGTAAAAGAAGAGCCCCCAAACCAGAGTTGTAATGCTCTCATTACAACTCTCACAATAGTGTTGCGAATACGAATATCTTGAAGAGACGATCGATGTATTTCGCCACACCACTACAGAGGAACACGGTCATTCCCCCTCACAACAAATCATTTTTAATTATGTACGTATTCTTCAATCTTTCCATTAGGCAGCTGTTAAACAATAATGCGAAATGGCCGTTGAACCAATGGCATGTCAGTGTCCAACTGGGGTCTGTGACCTTTTTTTTCTTTTCGCAGGATGAGGCCAATGTTTGGAAAATGGGTCAAAGCGTAGTGCCCGAATTTGGGTCATGCGAAATTGATTTATTTATTTTTATGGATGTATGGTTGTCATGTGTACCATTTAACTTAATGTCTTAAACTGGCAGTTGTCGTTCATTAAAGAACTGGGCTAGTTTTATTTAGGTACATATTGAAATTTCGCTTATGAATTTTAAAAGAAATAATTTGTGGAGTGTTCTTATTGTTTCATTTTTAATTTATTGTAGCTATGGTTGCATGTAGAGGGCAATAAATTTCAATTTGCTATACATTAAAATGAAGAATACACCCGCATGTGACACCCCTGGTTGCCCCGCGTGAGATCGCGCGGCAAACCGAGCCAAGGCTAGCGAAGGACAACGTTCCCATCCGGTGCGAACTTTATTAGGGGTGTCGGACAATCGTTTATGTACTTTCTTAAGTAATTTACTAAATAAAAATACATTTATCATCAGAAAAAATAATAAAACCACTTGGATTATTTATTATATACAAAATATAATACATAGCAATCTACAGATTGTAAGAAAACACCCAGACACGAGACAAATATTTGCAGATCATACAAACATTTGTCCCGAGGCAGGAATCGAACCCGCATCGTTCTGTGTCTCCTAAGAAGTATTTGCGAATGCATTCCTGAACGTTGTGACAGCCCTAACTAAATGAACTACTCCTACCATAATATGCTACTGAGCTGAATGGGTGAAAGAGAAGAAAATAATCAGCGGACACCTACCGTGGGACAGAAAATCCCAGGTCCTACCGAGCTGTGAAACAGAATACCGAATACAGAGTATACGTGCCGGGGAAATTACCATAACTATGTCTAAAAGTCGGCAACGCGCGAATGATACCACTGTTGTCGGAAGCGACCATAGGTTACGGTAACCGTTTACCAACAGGTGGGCCGTAACTGTTGGTATGCGGTTACCGCATGCTGGTTTCCAAATTTGTGGTATAAAAAAACCTACCATTTTATGTCGTGTCACTGGATCTTTCATTGTCACCCTGTTTTAGGTGAGTAACCTGTGAAGTTGAGGTAGAAAGTAGGTTGAAAAGGGCCTAGTGACCGATGATAAAAACGAGTGTGGTGAAACGATTTAGTGTTGTTTTTTTTTCAATGGTTTGCGCCATTTAGTTTTTTGTATAAAATTTTTCCACATTAACGGCTCTGTTTATAGCCTCGTACAAGTAGCTTTTCCAAAGTGTAGGTGTACACGACGGGATTTGAACCTACGATCTTACCTTTTAGAACCTGTTGTATTTTTTCTAAACAAAACATCATCATTATCATTATAATAAGTTGATGATAACCACGGCACAGGGAATCCTAGTACAGGGTCAGGATTACGAAATGTGACTGGTTAGTGTAAACATAACGTAGTTATCGAAAATATTATTATGGAACTTCACTTTCCCATCACTAAATTCCGTAAAAATATACATATTTTTAGATCAAGTAAACAAAACCACTCGTTAACATCCTTGCCCGTAGTTGAGTGTTCGGCACAACATGTTTTCTTCCGCTCTCTTTGTTCAGCGGTCATCTCAATACTCACTCCTTTCTAACCCATGTCATCCTTTACAAATTCCATCTATATATCATTCTCTATTGGTCTTGTATCCGACTTCCCGCGATACAGGGTAGCACCAGATCCTCGTGCGTTGCTTCAAATTTTAACCTACATTGGTAAGTAATTATATTTTTTTGTTTTACAAATTTTTAGAAGCTAGTTTGCGATTTGTTTGTCTATTCACTGGTTATTTCTTAGTGGTACACTGACGCCTGTCATACGAACTTAGGCAGCTATTTTTTTTAACGCACAGGATATCTGTGTTCCGGTTTGAATGGTTGCCGATGAAATTACAGGCACACGAATTCTTTAATCTTGGTATCTTAGGGAGGCAACGCTTTAGAATCGTTAAAAGGCTACGGTAACCTATTACCAATAGGTGGGTCGTGTGCCTGTTTGCCTCATTAGTAGTATAAAAAAAATTCACCCCAGGATATCATGCAGGAAGGAAGATAATCAAGGGTAGTGGCATGGTGGTCGAACCCCCGCGAGTTTGACATGATCCTGATTGTAGATGCGGGCGGGGACCACCCACGGTGCCTTCTAATGGTTTGATGAATGTGTGGAGATTTGTATGATACAAACAACATCCTGTGAAGACTTAAGGTGATTCCCTGGTCTAGTAGAACATTATAGAGTAGCAAAATTAATTTCAAACGCATCTTTTTTGAATAAAACAGCATATGCAAGACAGTGACGCTTATGAGGTCCATGCTCAAAAAAAGTGAGAAAAAAGTTTTTAAAAAGGATTACTTTTAAAAAAATTATGAAGTTATGATCTTTTCCGAAAGTTTTGTTCTAATTCCAAGCGCTTTTGTCATTTAAGGAGATCTGCCAGAAACAACTTTTACTTCGTTAGTTTTTTATCAAAAAAAAATTAGCATAAGTAGAAAGTTAAAAAATGAACTCTTTATTAAAGGTCAATAGATTTTCGCATTTATTGTCTGCCTCGACGACCTCGATGGTGCGGCGGGCGAAAAGGCGCTTGCGACGCAAGATGTGCGAGTACGTTTCCCGTTGCGGGACAAATGTTTGCATGTTCTGCAGTGTTGTGGTACCACGGTACTCATAGTTCCTGATACCCACGACACAAGGAATCCTAGTGTGTAGGTCAGGACTATGCATAATGTTTGTTGGCTTTTCTGTATCTATTCTTCAAGTGTTATTCGCAACGGCTTTTAAGTATTACCGACAATTTGTGCAATCAATTATTTTCTATCTTTATTGAAAAAACGAGATTTTTACGTATTGTACCTAATATTGGTGAACGATCAGTGTACGATGCCACGCGGAAGAAGAGCGTCGCGATCACTCACCCTGATGAAGACTCTCGGTAAGAGTCGAAACTTAGTCGGTGCCTTCACCGATAGTACGGTACGTGAAAATTCCCAGTTTTACAATATGAATAAAGATTAACACGTTCACTGCGCCATCATTTTCAAAAAACTTTCAGCTGGTGCTTTGGAGACCTAAAAGATCTCGAAACTAACCTACCCTTTGGTGCGTTTGAGACCTAATCAGTCTCCTAAAAATACAGTTTTGGAAATTATTTATATCTTCCAAAAAACCAATGACATAATATTTTGAAGTTTTTGTGGGTCAAGAGAGGCTATTGCTCTACATTTTGCTAGGTTCGCACGCAGTTATGACATTAGAATAAACTACAAATACCAAAAAAAAATTAGGTATCGATTGTATCTCTTACCGCAACCGAAGATAGGTCAATATGTGTAGTAAAGTAGTGATGGGAATAAAATAATATCTCGTCGATTGAAAAAGTTTTATTAAAAGTGTTTTTCATTAAAACATGGTAAGCACATTGATTGTTTGCATTGCGCGCAAATGGTAATAATTCTTTTGGCTTTTTTAGAAGCGTCAGTGCTGTTGAATGTACGTCGTAATTTTTCGTAACAACGTGGGCTGTTACGAAAAATTACGACGTACATTCAACGTCTTTTTTTGTTGCCATTTTGGAAAACATGATCTGTACATCTTCCTTCGGAAAATTCTGTAATAAAATGCATTATTTATATAAAAAGCATGCACCCACATCACGAATAAATGCAATGGAGTCTAATTTTATTAGTTTTTCTAATAGTGAAAAGTTATTCGAGTGTCATAAATGTATTTTTTATCTTAGGCTGTTGTTGCTTTAAAAAAATATATGGTGGTATTAAATTGATGACCTTTTTTGAAATGGGAAGTTCAGAAGCAATAACTGATCACGTTCTGAATATTTAAAAGTCAAAATGGAAAGTTTTTTCAACTTTTGTATGGCAGCATAGGGCAGAATAACAGCAACAAACACAATTTTTAATATATATTTTATTTTGAATTTAAATATTCAGAATGTATTTGATGATGCTAGGACAACACTAAATCGAGTCACGCGGCGCCCGCGCCGCCCACCCTCCCTCTCTTGCGTCTACGAGGCGTACGATTTCACGAGTACCGACAGGTCTCCTAACGCAAGGAATGGAAATAATTATACTACTGTGCGTTAGGGACCTAATCCATCTCTAAAATTGTTTTTTTATGTCCTTGAATTCACCTTTAAATAGGAAGCAAATATGTATATTTGTCTTACTCATACTTAAAGAACTTTACACGTTAGAGCCTCCCGCAAGGAATGAAATAACACGATTATAGTCAACGCACAATACAAAAGTCCTGCAAGAGATCTGATAGATCTCGTAATGCAACGAACGTGTTAACCTGTATAAATTTTACTACGTGTTTGATTACTTAGAGGAAATGAACATCCGATATTGCTAAGTAATCGCATTTGTCAATCAAAGATCATATCTCGCTATGACATCATTGAAAATGAACATATTGTAAATGTTTTCTTCTTTGTTAGGATTCTATTTCCGCAAAAATAACAGAAGTGGCGATGGGCTTCAAACCTGTCACGTGGAATGCTAATTACTTGCAAAACGCGGGCACGTTCCAAATGTAATTAAATTAAATGACAACAATAATATAGGTATTTTATGTTAGTATGACTTAAAAACATATAAGTAGTAGATAAGTTACAGTCACATTCCAGTCAAGTAAAGCGCTCATAACAGTCAGGTTGGCAATGTTTGGAAGGGCCTCTGACTACCCCCAAGTACCCCCTACCCCTAACCTCAAAGTTCTAAGTACTGTGTATGTATCTGAGGATATCCATAATGGGGAATACAGTCGTAAACGTGTTTTTTTTGTAATTTTTAGATGTCTAGTGAAAATTTTAATTTTAAAAAACCCCCGAACGTCATTTTTCGCAGCGCCCAGAATCAGAATAGTCTCTATTGCAAACTTTTTCATAAAAGTTGGTAGATTTTTTAAAAAGATTTATGCCACAATAGTTATTAAGGTTCGTAGTTCGAAACTTCATAATAAATATATAGAAGATAGAAATAATTTAATCTTCATAATAATACACACCCTATGTTTTTTCTTCAACTCGCGGTTTTGCGACGAAAACTTAAACCTTTCTTGACGTGGCACAAAACGATTTAAAAATCCGCACTATACTTTTAACATGTGTGGAAATTTTTAAACATGGAAACAAACAAATACACAAAAGAACAAACAAACATCCTCTCACCCCGAACACATTATTAGATATGCATTATCTTGGGCTCTTTGCGTCGCGGGTAAAAATAAATAGTTTCATTTATTCCCTCAGTTCTTCTATCTTATCCGGACAACGCGACGCAGTATAGGAAGGCCATAGATACCCAAGGACCGATGACATCTTAAAGGTTGCAGGAAGTCGTTGGATGAAAATGGCTCAAGACCGTTTGTCATAAATAGAAGAGGCTGCCCAACAGTCTCTAAAGCCTCAAAAACACGAAAACGCAGAGTATGGCTCCCCACACGATAGATAAAAAAAATGCTAGACATTTTCACACAGCATCAAGCCTCAAATTTAGCTGAGCTAAATATGATGGGGAACTACATGACTGATATACTACTTATATACTTTCTTTTTGTAAATACCAATAATATTATGCATAGAAAACACCCAGACCGGAGACAAATATTTGAAGATCATACAAAATATGTCCCGCGGCGGGAATCGATACCGCAATCTTCTGCATCTCAGGCGGGCCTTCGACCACTGCGCCACAGAGGTCGTCAAGATGACTCTCAAATGACTCTGTGGTGATGGTAGAAAGTCTAACGACGAAAATTCTCTTAAGTGCTCTTAAGTGAAATGGCACTTCAATAGTTGATCGCTGTCACCGCCAGTCCATTTACGCGGGCCCAGGATTTGTCCTATACGCCTTTGTTCGGTCAGAAACTTACCAGTCCCTTTTCTAGAAGTGGCAATTAAATCGACGTGTCAAAGCTCTCACGTAACGCTTTTTACAGTCAAATTAGCTTACTTATCTGTTCACATTATCTATTCTATGGAAACTCAAAGCTCAAGTGGCCTACTAATTACAAACTCACCAGTGTCGAAGTAGGACTTGCTATGCTGCGTCTGTCAGTCAATGCAAATTCGCGTCTCAAGGCCACCTTTTTGTTCATATTTCGGAACAGACGTCTGGTAGACTGTTAGGAATAAAAAATCATATTGCTGGTTTATAAGTTAATTTATTGCGCGATCGAGACAGTATGTCTGTAGGTGATTAGCAATTTAGCAATTAGTTTTTTTTTTTCTTGTAATTCCTCCGTTTTGCATCGAGTCGATCAATGGCCCTCCGTGGTACTTTCCAGTTTGTATCTAAACATTTATTAAGTGATACTTTGTGATTGACATCTGTTGCGTTTCCAAATTGTTGCGTAAACTGCACTTTAAGTTTCAACAATCCTCGTATTGTATATCAAGGAGTTTTGGAACTAGATACGCCACAGCGCCAATAATTTATGTATTTGTATCAATAATTGGCTAAATTAGAATCACATTCTTTTGAGTTGATTTATGTTTTTATTTGTGTTTAATTGTTGATTTTTACATTTTTAATCGATATAATAAAACGGAATTTTTTAAATTGACATTACATTTTTATTTACCAAAACTGTTTTTCCTCAAATTAATGTAGGCCCAGGCTAGCTTTTAGAGTATAATTTAGGAACACTTTTATATAGAACTGTACCTTGCATTGTTTAAGGTAGAACTGAGAAATATACGTAGCATAGCGGCACTTTTTGTTAGATATTTTAAAATCCGAGCATAGCGGAACTAACCGAAATCATTTTATTAAAGTATTAGGTACGTAGGTAGGTATTTAGCTTACTACTACATATCTTTCATTTCTACCATAGTTAAAATAATTAGGGTTAGATTCCCGCTCAATGAGACGCAAGTAACTGGTGCTGGTTCGATTCCCGCAGCGAGAATATTTGCATATTATCTGGGGGGAAAATCCAAATACTTCACAAAAAAATTGGAATGCCAAGTAGTTGGCATTCCAATTGGTGACAGGTTACAAGCCCATCGCCCTATATTTTTCCACATAATTATTTGCTTAGTGTTCGTAATTGGCTCCAGGCTGGTATTTACCAATTGCTTCCAAAAACCCAGTAATCTTCCTCTGGCAAGCCTTCGCTCAATCTCATCATATCATTTCCGAGAATATAATTCCACAATTAAATTGTTATCAAATGTATAATTAAATAAGCGATAATTATGGAATAAATCTTTGCTAACAGAGACAGACAGACACTTATTATTATGTAGATAATGTTTATTAATTGTTATGGTTATTGTGATTTTATTCAGTTAATTTAATTACTGCTCAGATAACAAAATGAGTTTTTTTCTCAAAAGCATTTTTTTGCATAGTGAAGTTTTCCTTTTCTGTATATATAAAACTAAGGGGGTGAAAATTGCAGAAAATCGTATTCCTTGAACTTAAAACGAGAATCTTCGCAAACATTCTTCAAAAGAAAAAATAATAAAGGTAACTAACCAAACTATACCTCAAAGGGGTTGTGAGAGGGTGTTCATGTTTGTATGGGAATTAACGAGTGGTCCAATTTGCTTGAAACTCTGCATAAATAATTATAAATTACAAAAGATAACATAAAATACATGTATTTTACAAACTTCTCCTCGAAAGGGGTTAGAATGGTGTGTTAAGTTTTTATGGGAAATGTTGAACTTATTTTGGATACATTAAAATACAAAAGAACTGAATACGTAAAAAACAGCCCTAAAGGTGCAAGGTATGCAACAATCCCTACCCTACGCGAGTAAAACCGCTAGAGACATAGAAAAAAAAGATGTTTTGATGAAAATTATCTGAAACTACCCTTTAAATGAGGATGTATTATGATTCCTAAGTTTGTTCATAAGAAGGCAAGAACAAATAAAAAAACAGAAATATATTGTTTACCATGTTAAAAACTAACTAACTTAATAGGTATACATATAATTCTGAGTCCACACTAGGATTCCCTGCGTCGCCGTGAGCAGTGTATCCATATTAAAAAAACTATTTTCGAAGATAAAAAATGCCGTGTTTGGAGCCCTATTTAACATGGACGGACACAAAGAAAAATATGACGTGTAAATTATAATTTGTATCTAAAAACCGAGACAACATTGCGCTTATTGTTAACTAAAATATTCACTAACTGTAATAAATATTAATACTAATATACACTTACTATAGAAGAGGTAAAGTTTGTAAGTTTGTATGTAAGGGGGATCTCCGAAACTATTAATCCAATAGGAAGCTACATCATCCCTGAGTGCTATAGGCTTTATTTTATTCTGATAAAGATGAATTTTCAGGAAACAACAATATCTACAGAAAACAGACAATTCGGCTGCATTCTCGACGTGTGTGATATATTAAAAAAAGTATTGTAATAGGTACTACATGAGCGCCGTCCGCGATCATGGGCGGGAGACACCTCGAAATCAAAGCCAAAATCAAAATTCATTCATTCATTAAAATCGCAAGGATCACTATGAAAAGTAAATTTTACCTACTGCCTGTTCCTCCAGCATCAAGCCAGGATAAAAAGGCAGGAAACAAGGCTGGTTATTTCTTTCTTCATTCTTTTGTGCACACAAATATACAATTACAAAAGACGAAGAATTAAATGAAATGTACAAAGGCGAGCCCCCTAAAAAGCGTTTTCTTCCAGCAAACCTTGATCTAGAGAGAGGTTATTATAGAGGTAGGATCGTGTACAGAAAAAAAAACTGCTATTTTATGTTCTTTGTAAATATTAATTTAATGAACAATGTAAACTTGTAAAATCGATTATTTAGGGAGAGTGCTTACGAAATCCGTCATAAATATACTGAGCTAGAGACATAGAAATTTACGATTAAAGAGGTTAAATTAATAATCGATATCGAAGTCAATTTACGAACGACCTTGTTCCTGGGTGCCCAGCCATACCGTCTGGGACATAGGATACCTACTTAGGACCATTGTTCAGAACTTCAGGTACTTTCTTAATAGATTCATTGACAGTTTTTTAATGAAATTTTAAAATATATGTATGATGTAGTAATAGTCCTGAAGACTGAAGAAACTGAAGGCATGGTTAAGGTATCCAAGTATCTCGAGAACCATGGTACCACAAAACCTGGACCCAATGAACGCTAATATTTCTCCCGCAGCGGGAATCGAACCCGCACCTCATAAAATTACTATGAATTATGAAAAAGGTTATGTTTATATCGAAGAAATCCAAACACAACAAAATATTTTAAAACTTCGTTCAAAAATCGGAACTTAGAAAATCGTAAAATATAAACAGTCTGTATACCTTAATTTTTTGTTCTTTTATTTTCACGGTCTGAACGTCTTATTTAAATTTTCACGAGCGATACTCTCTCATCATCACCAACGGCCTGTACTAGTCCACTGCTGGACATAAGCCTCTCCGGAAGAATACTATTATTCCTTACCTTATAAAATAATTACTAAATTTTTGCTTATATTTCGTTCTGGTTACTCAGTTTCTCTTAAGAATTCGTGGATTTTATAAAATAACTTATTTAAAATTAATAGCCTAAGCAGTGGTTAGACTAAGACCAAGTCAAATGGGGTATATCCAGCAGTGGACTACTACCGCCTGTTGATGATGAATGAATAAATTCAACATAAACCCAAAGACCCCACAGAAGACCCTAAATCTACTGCATAAACTCGTAAACACCAAAATAGTATTCAGTAGTCGGTTTAACAGGTTTATTACCCTTTCGAGCAAAATTCACTTGTCATTGATAAATTAAGGCTAGTTCACATGTATTTAGAGCTTGGCTGAGGCAGTACACTCGGCCAAGTAGATATCTACCTAAAAACTATGTGAAATCTGTCAACTCTTAGATAATTCTGCCTCTTTGGTAATGCAGCTCGTATCTTATGAGTTTGCAAGTCTGCATTTGAAAGCTGTTTTAATTAAACAACAAACACGCTAAAGACTGTATCATCCAAGCTATGTTGGATAGCCCTAAGATACACTTATGAAGACTCTCGGAATGAGTCGAAACTTAATCGGTGCGTTCACCGATAGTATGGTACGTGAAAATTCCCGTTTTTATAAAATGAATTAAAGGGAGTCAACAGGAAGTAAGTCAGAGGCATGTTCAAACAATATATAAAACTTAGGCACATGCCCACGTTGCATAGTATATAGTATTCCGCGTGACAGGTTGCTAGTCTATGGTCATGTATTGGAACACTAAACTGATTGCACATGCCTTCGGACTTTATTTCTAGGGTGCCTGTTTCCTCAAGATATTTTCCTTCATCGTTTAGGGCACGTTTTAATGTGAACAAATACTTTTTTCGGGGCGCTTGGCTTCGTGTTTTTTCAATAATAATAAACATTTGTTTCAAAAACAGCATATAATAACAATGATGATAATATGGCCATGTCCAGCATTAAAAAAAAGTCTGCGGCGAGTTATGCATTTGCGCAGTGTTCAGTAATCGTCCGCAAAAACGACGATAGAGTACATTTTAAAATCAGCCTAAAATCTAGCTACCGAGCGAATGAAATCTCCATTTCTCGGCCGAGTAGTATATGTAAACTAAGCCTTAACTTTCATTGGATTCGTGGAAGAAGCTGAAAACGTGTGGCATTTTTAGTGCTTGCAATATTTCAAAGGACGAAGTTTACGAACTGTGACAAGCATATGTTGGTCATTAAAATATCCTCTAATAATCTTCCTCTATATCAAGACAGTAAGTGCTTGACAGTGGCTAAGCGGCAGATACACGCATTCCTGTGTTCCGGTTGGAATAGTGCTGGTAAATTAAAGCTTGTACTTGTATAACTACATATATATAGGTAAGTAAAATACCGGCTTACCTATATATATGTAGTTAGTTTTATTATAGTTTTCAACTGACTTTAGGGCAGGCAACGCCTTAGCAATGTCCTGGTTTTGGCGACGATAGCCGCTTACCATTTGGTATTCCATTGTACCTTACCATTTATATAAAGTGAATTGCATAGACGAACTTAAAAAAAAAAACTCAAGTGTACATAACAAGAAAAAGACATATACAGATAGGAATACAGGTTTATGCAGAACGCTGCTACACAGGTTACAGGTTTGAAAAGCCCTGAGGTCAGCATGTACTTCTCATCGCTGATTTTCAGCATAAGGCTTTAGTGATGCATTAACTACATTTACAAAATACGTGGAATGTGTAGATTACTGAAAAAAATACAAGAAGAAAAATACTTACTTTTACTTTACATACTTTTCACAAGAAGCTCATATTATCATCGATTAGTAGGTAGGTCTAGGTTTCTACTGGTAGTGTGATGAAGCCTCGAACCCCTGCTATGTCAAGTTCATCGTCCTATGCACTTGCATAGCACCCAACTCACGTAGCGTCTAGACAAACCATGTTGTATGTAAATTTATGATTGTCATTTGATTTTCGGCAACGCGATTCGTATTCTTGCATTGTACTTGTTAAGGGAGAGTTTGTCTTGCATTCTTGGTTTAAGGATTTCTGCGCTTAGATTTAACTTTTTATGATTTTTTTTAACAGTTATAATAATATCTACTACTTGTTCTTTTATTAATAATGCGTCATCGTCCTTTATCGTTGTCTGGAAGAGATCGCTATTAGCAATAAGACCGCCCATTGTACATCCGCTATTAGCTTGTAATTTGTAGACAGCATAATATGTGGTGTACACCTTATTTTATACCACATAATGCTGTTATCTATCTACTTTTTACTTATACAGATGTACGGTAGAACTGTTACCGTTGTAAATTACTTATAACTATCGTACCTTGTGAATGAGCTCGTCCGAGAGAGTACTACCTTTTCTTCTCTTAAGCAGTAATGCTTGCATTGCTGTGTTCTGGTTTGAAGGGTATGGGTGCCGGTGAAATTACAGGCACAAGAGACTTTTCCCAATAAGTCTCTGGCTTCAAGGTCGGCAAAGCACGAATTATAACCTCTGGTTTTACAAACGTCCATAGGCTACGATAATTACTGATGCATCGTGTGCTTGTTTACCACTTTAGTGGCTTAGAAAATGTAGATATTTTATAAATACTAAACCACCCAGTGATTTGGTGGCTTTTCGGAAGGACTATAAAAAGGTAGTGATCACTATGCCTGGAAAGGAATACCAGTGACATAATACCTACCTTTTTATCGCTGTCTCGTTAACATTCATGTGATTTGAAAAATATTTCATATGACAATGGCGTATAGCATGTTTTTCATACTTAAAAAAATCCGAGTCCCATTTGAACATATCAGATATTTATTTTAATAAAAATAGGTTATATAGTGATTACTTAATGCTGATTGTACCGATTCACCTCAGACAGACAAACAGACAGACCGACGCCAAAGTTTCACTCCAATGTTGTCTTTTTACTTTATATGAGTAATGAAACTCAAAAACAGCAGTTTCTCAGACTTGCAAGCTGGTTTATTTTTATGTTGAATTTGTAATGATACGTAATCAGAACGACACAAAGCAGTAATTTGTTAATCAACTAATAATCTTTATAAGTAACCTCCGCAACAAAAGCATAGCCTTAACATACATCTAGAATAATGGCATGCCTGAATTAGTGTTCAGGCCATTGTGAGGTCTAGGTACCTTGCCTTTTTAAAAGTCAGCCTTGCGATCAACCAAAATGCACGGATTTTGAATTTTATATGAGGTGCCTATAAAAAATCTGACATATGCAGCAACGTTTGTCAAAAGTAAATATAATATACAAGGTGACTCAGATACCGTGCTCCAATAATAACAGGGGGATATGATAGGGGATCCCGTGTCCGACTCATACAACTATGGGGTGGTACGAGTCGGACACGGTTATAGTTTAAACATTGACAGTTCAAAAAATGCTTCTTCTGAAATTTTCAAGTTTTTTCCAACAGCATCACCACCAAATCGGAATTGTAACTGAAATCTTTTTCTTTTAAATTAAAGAAAAAATCAAATACCAACACAAAAAGCTCTAGCTCGTAAATCTATAAAATATTTTATTACGAGGTCCCACATCGCCCTGCTTAGTTCCAGGCACCATCTAAGTTATATAAATCACGATGTTCAATCTATTACTGTTTTTGTTTTCGAAATATCGTGTTTGCAGCAAATCTAGAATCCTAAAAAAGGCTAAAAAAACGAACTAGATATTAAGTTACTTCAATTAAAAACCATTCAACTGAAATAAGTACTCAACGAAATCTGGATTGTTTAAAATCTTTTCCGGAACTTATCATTTTTATTATTCTCTTTATACATCTTGTATTTCCCAAAAAAAACATGATATATTGTTTCAAAGAATATCATCTCGGGTTTTTTCTGGATGCACAGACAAAATTATTTGTCATAATGTTGACAACTAAAAAATAAACTAAAAACTAAAACTTAAAGACTAAAACTCTAAAATTATGAAACCTCATCTACTCATTACAACATTTTGAACAAAATACATTATATCGATTACGACTGTACCACGTTATGTGGAAAAATAAAATACCAATTATGAAACTATGTAGATGTATTTTTATAATGTATTTTTTTTATTACCCAAAAAAAAATCATTAAAAAAATACATTATATCGATTACGAATGTACGTTATGCGGAACAATAAAATACCTTCAACTATTCTCAACTATTTATTACTACACCTAAAATCAGAACACCACAGAAATGTAAACCTAGACCACTCATTATGAAGTTAGACCATACCACAATCATTATGAATACCGTACAGGAAATCCGACCACGTTTAGTTTTAAAACAGACCATAAAAGACCATATACCTATATACTACAGAAAATTTGACTAGTAGAATACGTTCAGTATGTAGGTAGACCGTACAGGAAATCGGACCACACGACATTCAGTTTGAAAGTAGCCCAGTAGTCACTACAGGAAGGTAGACCAGTAGACCACGTTCAGTATGAAAAACGAGAACGGAAAGAAGAATCGAGAGAAGCGATCTATGTATACAGCTGTCTCTCTGCCGTTGCAGAAGGTTTCGTATTGAGGAATGGAGGCTGATGTACTGGCTCTGGGGTCCACCGTGTTCGGGAATATGTGCTGGAAGAAAATATCAGATTTATTTAGCTTTAGGTTGTCTTGTAGCACATTACAGTATGTAACAAAACTCTTGAGTTGTCATTGGTCCATCGGGTGGAGGGTCTTTTTGCAATACGTTGTTCGTGGCCGTCATTAAAAAACCTTAGAGGCAAAGTGGTGTCGAATATTGTCAAAGATTTGTCAAAACAATTATGGCGTTAAAAAGTATTTAATTTTTTCTAAAATTAGAAATCAAATAATGTTTTATATATTAGATTTTTTTTTATAATTTACTCTTAAGTTTACATAAGGTACGTTTTCTTTGAATGGATATTTTATTATTGTTAACCCTATATGATCCATTACGCCCTCAATGGATCGGATAGGGTTTTTGTTACATACTGTATATGTTATAATCTAATCGAGTGCTCACCTTAAAAGCGTCTAGATCTCTTGAGAGATCCTCGTCGGAATAGCCCTTCATGGCTTTAGTGGCCACCGGCCCCATGTAGTTATTGACCACCGCGAACTCAAAGAGAGATAGAAATACGAAGACAGAACATGAGGACATCCATACATCTATGGCTTTCACGTAGGAAACAGGCGGTAGGCTCTGTTGAGACTGAGTGTTTTGGGTTGCTGGAAGAAAAAGCTTAGATTACTTATCTTTAATCGTAATATAGGAAAATTCGTTGTTAAAAAATAATTACTTAGTGGTCAACTTTTTCTATAAGTCTAAGTATGGTAGTCTACAAAGACTGTGAACCATCTGCGGCGTATGAACATGCAAATCACTTAGCGTAGCGTTCACGTAGCGTGTACTTTACAAGCACGCTAATATGCTATTTCTGAGTATGTCATTGGCTTACGAGTGACAATGGGAAATATCCACAAAGCACAGGCAATTTAAGTGCGATAGCCTATATCGCCTGAGATTTTTAGCTCTAGGTGATAATATTAGCGCGTGGTATATCGGTTGTTGTAATTTCTTACTAACAACTCAGTTTAAGGAAGTTCACGGGGCTTTCATAGTCAAACTATGTGGTTCCTTTGTTGTTTTTTTATTGAAGCACTCTCTAATGTATGTAGGTACATGCAGTGTGTATGGCCGTGGGTCATACATGCGTGTATAACGTGTGCTACAGTGAAGAGGCCAACACACGAAACGAACCTTGATGCGCAGCGTGGATGGTGATCGCATTTAAAATCACATTCGTAACGTTTTTTAGTATGTTGGAAAGATAATAGAATAATAAAATTCTTACCTAAGGTCAGAAGAGAAGTGACTCCCAGGGTCACTCTGGCCGGAATGGCTTCAGGTTTGATCCAGAAAGAGATCCAGGACATGACCACGATCAGAGCTGATGGTATGTAGGTGTGAAACAGATGGTAGCCGAGGCGTCTTCTCAGGTTGAACACGACCGCTAGGCAGGTGAAGTTACCTAAAGATAGCTTTGATTACCCAAAGGTAGATAGGTATAAGTACATACTCTTTATTGTACAATAAAGTGCATTTCGTTTGTACTAAAAAAATAACAAACGCATGATAACAATGTAAGTTGTTGGAAATATCACAATGTATTTACTTTTTAGGGATCTTGGTCAATGACCTACAATTGCTATGAAGTGGCTATGAGCACGAGACCATGGGACTCATTTACCTAATGTCTAAAACTTTGAAAATAGCAAAGTTTACGGAAAGTCGGTGGATGGTGGTAACCCAAAATCGCTTGACATGGCACTTTTAGGGGAAGCCTATGTCTAAACTGTTGAAATTAATGATAATGCTGTCAAACCTGGCAATATGGCTAAACCAGTCAAACCAGTCTGCTAAACAATATTGAAAAAGCCTTAAAGAATATTTGAGAAAGGATTCAGTTCCTACCAGTAGAGTACTCGATGGTACAGTCAGCTGTGTAGTTGCTGGCGATGTCGAGTTGGGGGAGCTCGATGTCCGGGTTCACCACGAGAGGGTCCGTCAGGTTCCAAATGAAGACCAGGTCGTGGACTGTGTGAGACACTGAGAAATATCGTGAATAATCGTTCAGTTCAAGATTTAATGTGAATCAATCGAAATAATAAGTAAGAGCTTGTGTTATGGGAACTACATGACTGATAACTACTTATATATATATTTTTTTTGTAAATACATACATATTATATGTAAAAAACACCCAGACCCTAGACAAATATTCGCAGATACAAACATTTGTCCCGCGGCGGGAATCGAACCTTCTGCGTCTCCGGCAGGCCTTCGCCCACTGCGCCACAGAGGTCGTAGTGTATATATTGGTGATCGTGATTGGAAACAGGTAGGTAAAACTTTGTCTATTATGACAGTGTTTGGGGTAATATTGATCAGCTTTTGGTTCCAATAACGTAAACAATCCCAAGTTTCTATTAAAAAGAAGCCATGTTCATCTGAACTACTAAAATTTTGGGTGGAATACTTACAGCTTTCGATCATCATAGAACAGCTTTGAGTATCGTGAGGATAGGTTTCGAACTTCATAGCACAGGACAACACCAATGTCAATCTAAAATCAAAATTGATTCGCTTTATATTAATGGTAGGTATATCGGCGGTACGCTTTGCTTACTTTTTTATAGAACAACAAGCCTTGGTTTTAAATTCGAAGGACTTGCTTTGCGTATGATTTCGACATTTAGGATCTTCACTATAGTTTCCATTCTGAGCTTTCTTCGCTCACTAGTTATTAAACACGGACAGCTATTTATTCTGTGGATATCTTGCTATGCTCGCCAGAAAGCAGTACTTACTTGCTCATGTATAACAGCGTCTTGTCGTGGTACAGCCATAGATAGTGGTTGGGAATGCTCATCTCATGGAATGTGACCTTCTTCGCGTTCTTAAAGAAGCAGTCAGGTCTCCAGATACTGTTCAGCCATTCCACGTCGAGGATCCGGTACTCTTCATGCATGTTCTCAGGTAGACGGAGGCGTGGGTCCCGCCAGGACTGTGCCAGGAATATGTCGGCTACGTAAGTCTGTAACAGAAACAGTTGTGATACCGGTGCCTGAAAGTTGTATCAGGGGCATCTACCACATAAACGCGTGTGTTCGTATTGCTAGTGATTCTAAGATTCCAACCCAATTACAAACACATTTATGAAAATGTGGATGGAATTGGCTTTTTATCAAACAAAACGATGTAATGCGCGCTGTTCGGTCGTTATTTTCGTTTCACCAATTTCTGTTGTCCGATCAAGGGAAAAAAAGTAAGATCACGCAGCCAAAGCAACCAGCTCGTACCGTGTCTATGCGCTGCAATGGGCAGGCGGATTTACAGTTCTGTTAACGTACCATGCTCTCCTCATTGATGGAGTCCAAAGATAGGACAGTCACATGGAAATACACGATAGTTGGCTGGCCCATTAGCTTAGGAGCTCGGTTCTTGTCGTAATTCTTTGCTTTGATCGGTAAGATGTCTCGAAGAGAGAGGCTGGTTTCCCCTTTAACCTCCATTTCCTGGTAGGTGGCGTTTGTTCTGAAAATAACAACCTTTCAATAAGCAAAGTTTGTTGCCGGATTCTTTTAGATTTTTAATAGATTATTAGCATAAAGTCACGAAGTAGTTACGCAAATGTAAGTAGTGTTTCGTTTAGAAACATCAATGCGATTCTAAGTGATCTTTACGATTTCAAGGAATAAAAACCAATAAACTTTGACGTTCAGAGTCAATGTTTATTTTTTAATAAACTTTTTTCCAATTACGTCTCGTTTACCTATTAAAATCATTTTTTTAATAATCCCAAAAGTTCAACCACAGCGGGTTTTGAAAAAAAACATGATTTCCCATCTTTTTATCGTGGCCTCGTTCGCCGAACTGAACCATCTTTGGCTGATCCATAACTGTTTAGCCCAAGAACATAAACACGAGCTGAGAGAAGCGTGCCGGTGAGTGCTAGAACCGAAGTGAGCCCGATTGTATTAGATACTAGATATGAGGTAAATGTATTCATTGTAACAATAAATCGCTGAAACATACTTTTTATCGACTAAACTGGCAAAGAACTTGGTAAGCCCACCTGTTGGTAAGCGGTTACCGTAACCTATGGATGCTTGCAACACCAGAGGTATCGATCACTCGCATATTGAAACAAAGGGTATAAAGTCTCATGTGGTGCCTATAATTTTCCGATATATTTATGCTTAATTATTTTCTTTTTTCTTTAATATATTAATGCTAGAAGGTAAGTAGGTACTTACAAAAAACTGACAGCAGCTTGCACTCTTCCACAGTACACCAACTTTAGTAACAAACTTAGCAGCACTATCACATTCATTGAGTTCATTTTGTACAGTTTCAGTTTTATCAACACATCACTTTGTAAATTTTTTTGAGCCGCTTATTTCATTATTTTAATGACATTGTCAGCATTTTTTTAACATTCATTCAATGAAAAGATTAATTTTCGAAAAATATATCCAAAATCTTTTGAAATAAGGAATGATACATTCAGCTTCCCATTAATTTCTCCGGACACCTGTAATATTTTTGTCTAAACAAATAAAAAAAATACTGGCTATGGCTATAAAATGTGTTGTTATTCTGTTTATACAATCAATAGCATTTGAATTTAAAAACTGCCTTTTTTTAATCGCCCCTATGATGAAATGCTCCCCATTTCAAAATATTTACGACGCGCCGTATAGAAAAGGCCGTGAAAACGCGAAGCGAGCATGAGAGAGAGATGTTTGTTTGTTTGTCCAACTATAACTGCCGAACCGTTTATTCAATTTATGTTCGTATGTATAGGTAGAGTATACTTATCTAATGTTGAAGGGAGTTTTTGAAATATGATTTATAGAGTCCTTAAGAAATAAAGAAAATGTTAGATTAAAACGAAAAAATATACATAATGCGAAACGTTTTTTTGTTTCATTTTTGACTTTTATAATTTTTAAGTAATAAGAAAATTTGCTTTAATTTTTAGTACATAAAACAAAACTACATGTCGGTAGCAGAAAGTGTTTCCAAAATTCCAAATCAATGTTACCATATATTTGAAAAACATTTCGCCTGCTAAACTCATAACCCTCCTTTCTGTAATGTGTAAAACGTGAAAACTCAGTTCGCGGCGAACTACTAGTATATTATTTTCAAACTACTTAGGTACCTTCTTACTAGAATGGTACTAGACCATAACACAAACTTACTAGGGATGCTAACGCATCCACGACTATTCCATAATAGATCCTATTATCTGTTTATTCTATAACAAACTGTATACTATTAGAGCAACACGTAACATTTTATTTTTATCCAAAAAGAAGTCTTACACGTTTTCCATTTGTAATCCTTTTTACAGAAACAGTTTGTTTGCATTGTCATATCCCTTTAATATCTGTGTAAACATTTTAATCCATTAAGAATACCTAAGTATCTATCTAAAGATAAGCTGTGTTAACTTACAACTTAAGTCCAGCCTTGAAATGAGCACTTCCTAGCCATAATGCAGTTATTCAACTTACAACGCATTACAAGGTGGCGCCACTTCGGTTAGTGGATAGAAAGTATAACCAAGAAAAACAGTAGAAAAGATAAAAATAATCCTCGTTCGCAAAATGGCCATATGAATTTGCTAACACTAAGAGTTATGTCGGTGACTTTAGTTGTTCTACGTATGCCTCGTTCAATTTTATAACATAATGGAATTCGAAGCATTGTTCTTTCCGTAGCCCGTTGCCCGACCTTGACCCTATTAAAGAGAATCATAGACTTTCGTCTTGAAAATTTGACAGCATATTATAACCTTATAGAAATCGGTAGCCTATATGCCTGATGTCTATATACAAGTAGGTCTATGTACAAAAATAGTGTACATAATCCGAACGGAAGACGGCTGCAGTGTAATAAATAAGCTAGGCGGTTTCTACTATGGCTTCCATCACCAATTGAATTTATTGAATACCTACTTATATACCTACTATCTAGTACTATCTACTTAAGCAATAATAGTGTATACCTAGTAGGTCTAGTTACCTAGTTTGGGATTGATTAAAAAAATCAATGCTGCTCTCATTCCGTCAATCATGACCAGCATATTGATTTACGACAGATTGAGATATTGATACGTGCATGAATGAACCTCTGCGAAGCGCACTATTCACTGGTAGATGTTTATTTCACCATGCATCGGCCGCTCAGAGCCACCATATCTGAATCTGAGTATTGATCTAACGCAGAGTGACCAAGAAAGAAACGATGAGAGGAACAACGAACGAACTTAATTAACAATATAGCTGTCATAGAACAAAGTCTTGGCAATGTCCTAAAACGACTTCTAAAACATGAAAAGTAATGTCGTTTTTTGACTTCAACTTTTCTATTTTCCAGGTTTAGAAGTTGCTAAGTCTAGCAAAATGAGTTTCACAACGCCATTTTTAATTTTGCTAGTGTTATTAATAAGGAGGCTGGTGAATGAACTCCTATTCTGTTGTAGGAGATTAAAGGCTTCCTTGAGGACATGACTTGAGATTGAGTGAATAATCCTACTGCAAAAAAAACTTGTGTTTCCATCAATGATTGCAGGGGCCCTAGTAATTGGTTGAGAATCATCCTTGAAAACATGCAAAATAATCCATTGCAAAAACCGCATTACCTACCATCCGAATCCGTTTCGGCGTTAAATGGGTCACCAATCTGTAACCCATTAATCGTCTTTAAGACATGTCTGTTAAGACCACAGATATTATAATACGTTCAGACAAACAAACAATCTCTTACGGCAAACACATATACGGCCTCCTTACGTCGCGGATAAAACTACTCACTCAATTAAGACCTAGTAAGCACTACTACCCTGAATTCACTTGTAAATTATTGATTCACTTTACAGAATATGTACACCTGACGGATATATATTTCTACTTATTTAAATGACCTTTAAGTATTGATAACTACAGCGAATTTCTTTTTAACATCTTGTTGTATAAAATTCACTGTCAAAACCCGAGTTTTAACCGATAGAGAATAAACTTTGTATTTTTTTTGATCATTTTCCTTCGATAGTTAATGCTAGGCTACTGCCCGTTCAAGTTAAACTGGCTAGTGAAGTGTTGATTAGATGGTGGGCAGGTTCAGAGCGGAAGCGGTAGCGGGTATTCCGATGCATCAGCATCATTAGCAACCGGTAAAAGTGTCATTAGCAAATTAATACTTACCCAGTAAGGTTTTGTCAAGGAGTTTTTATAATAGCCCAATCAAGCGAGCCCGGAGTCATATTAGAAACTAATGCTTGATATATGCGGGTGCTGTCATCACTCAGCCACTAGGTCCAGTTCCAGACTGGTCGTAATTCTTGGGATGTTTCAACAAAAACGATTGATTAATTATCGAGATTTTCTAGTTATGACCAAATCAACAAGATTTAATATTACGTTGCTATATTTAGCTCGATAAAATAGAGGTAGTGTCATCATATTCGTTAAGCCAAGCTTTCTAGCTAACCAGGGGGGCTTATAAGATAATGAAATGCTAGGCGATTAGTGGGTAAGTAGTGGGGAAGATGAAACAAACACAATATATACTCTGATAGCCCACCAGAGTTGACATCAACAACATTGACAAAATATGATCCATTAAAATCGCTCTTACACCAACCCCACCCTCAGTGACCCTTGTTTTAATAGCGACATAGAAGTAAAAGTAGTCAAAAGAGACATAACCTTAACCAATCCTTCGACACCAGTCATCCACTTGACATAAAGGTCTTCATAAGTCAGTCTAGCCAGATCTTAGCATGCAGGAACTAACCGGTAAATAGAGAGGCCTCTATCTATTTCTCTCCCAGATTTTAGAAATTCGATTATTTTTTTGATAAAATCAAAAATGGGTAGAATCACCTTTCGTAATTATACATAATCTTAGTACTCCCTGTATGCTTAGGTAAAAGTGTACAGATTTATGTTTTCAGAGGTGACATCTGAATAAACCCATTCCAAATGTGCTAAGCGCACTGAATTACTGCACTGTTTTACAGCCAACAATCTTTGATAACAGGCTTCGCAGGGTGTCCGATAAGAATCAATAGCCTTACCTGACGATCGAAAACAGATGTTTTTTCACCAACGAACGCTTTGTGGCGCGAATATTCAAGCGATTATAGATGGCGAAACCTTCAGTCAATTTTCGAAATGGAATAGTAAAGTTCAAGTAAAAACAAATTTTTTTGACTTCCAATATTCAAAGGCGAGGCGATAATCGCCCTTCTACATGTGCATATCGTACACATCGTTTACATGAACCAAGATTTTTTTAATCTCCGAAACTGCTTTTCCTATTGTTGTGTAGTTTTATAGAATCGTTTTGTTTTCAAAGATGGTTTTAGATAGGTTTTTAGGATTAAACCTATGCAGCAATTGATGGAAATACTACACGGGATTTGATTTTTTTTTGTTTTATCCTACGATCAACCTTTGTACCTACGTCCCAACATCCTATTTCTGGATCACAGGGTAGGTAAAGAAATGTTTGTATATTTTCATGTTGTGTTAGCTTAAGAAAAATAACTTGTTCTGTGTCTCTTCCATTTGGCTTTAAGTCACAGTGCTTTTAACAAGATTAGCGGTGCGTGTGGACGAGTCAGTCGCGAGGTCATTACGATACGACCTGCTTGCTAATACCCACTATTCCCGGAGGGGTAGGAGTAGACCACAGATTTCCACTTGACACACTCTTATTTATTTATTTATGAATATGTATAGATTAATTTAACACATACATACATCGCCTGTTTCCCGGAAGGGTCTGAGCCCAGCCCGCTTAGCATGATCACCCAAGACAATGTTTTGTCTACGAAAGAAAAGACAAAAACTATTTCTGTCGCCTATTCTGTCAAAGGACAAATGTCTTCTCGGCGGTAGACAAAACCGTCGTATTGGGTCTTCATGCTAAGCAGGCTGGACTAGTACTGAAAATAGCTGTATAATAATATGTATTATGCATTGGAGTCTCTTTGCATACACCTTAAACCATCTACCTTAGGCAATGTATCTCATAACCAACTACAGTGGGTCCTGGAAATTAAAGGCTGGTTCGAAAGGCCCTACATCAGGGATGCACAGACCGCGGCCCGCGGGCCGCCGGTGGAATACTGGTGGCCCGCCGACAGCAAAAATAATACTCTCGTACATTCGAAAAATATTGAATTTTTAAGCAGTTTTACGTGTTGCTACAAGAAAATTTGAGCCAAATATAAAAAAGATTGTAAGCACTATGCAGTGCCACGCTTCTGATTTGAAGCGTGGCTATAATAAATCATTTTTCAATTTTAATACATTATTATCAATTCTTTATTGTCTTTAATTACCTATATTTCTGGCGGCCCGCCATCAGTTCATGATTTGCCCGAGTAGCCCCTAGTCTCAATAAGTCTGTGCATCCCTGCCCTACATGTTTCTGGAGCAATACTCACTATATATCAGCTGTTTTTTTTGCGTCGCAGCCGGCTTCTCGCCTGCCGCGAAGGGTTCGATTTCCGCAGCGGGACAAATATTTGCATGTTTTGCAGATATTTGTTCCGGTATAATGGTACCCATAGTTCCTGATACCCACGATACAGGGAATACTAGTGTGGGGTGTTATTATTTAAATTCCATGATCAACAGAAGTCAGATGGACGAAGACGTGAGTAGATGCTAGTTAGATTTATGTTTCTTTCGAAAACACAATGCACAGACCACGTAACAACTAAGCTCAACTCTAAAGGTAAACTACCTATTAATTTTAGTAGGTTTATAAGAGTTCTAATTTTCACACAATTCTAATAAAATAAAATTAATGTTCAGATTTAGGAGACTATTTATTTAACTAGGCATAACATAATTTCGTATATTATCTTTATAAAACGCTATCCGCAGAATTATAAAGTCAACGTCTGGGTACTTGAATACTAAAGGAAAACGTTGATTTATTTTATTTATAAATCAATATTAACTTTGATATTGAAAATTTCAATGCGATAAATGCTTTATTAATGCTACAATCCAAGCAATACTTTTATAATACAATTGTAGGTTTTCTGGCAAGTGTAGCCAACGGAGCTCAGAGAACCTACAACCTTTTCAATTACCAGGTCACTGGAAATTACCGCCCACAGAATAACTATAAATAATAACGCTAATATAATAGAGTTACTTAACTTTGCTCAGACGGCTTTACAACAGAACCCTAAAAACGTTGACATTAATCGATTTAATCGATTTTTCGTGTGGCATACTGAGGAAACTTTGGCGCCACAAACGTGGGCCCCAACCAATCACGATAAATCTAAAACAACATGGCGCTTCGGTTGACCAATCAGAAACCGACTTCACTAAATCTGCTTGAAAGGAGTGCACTGAATCCTTTTATCACACTGGTTATTTCACCAAACGAACGTAACATCTCTGATAACTTCAATTATTATCAGTTTCACTGTTTTTCTTCCCGGTACCGTATATCTTCTGACACAGTTCAAGGAATCTCCAATTGCTCAGCTCAATATCATTAGTCTTGACCATATTTCTATACTGTGTCCGAATGTCGGTCATTTTCTTTGAACAAACCACGGGGCTTTTATTTAAAATTGACGACGCTTCCATCCAAAGGTAGCTGCGATTAAATTTAGGGTTCTTAAACTTGTCTAAGTTCCCTAGATACCAAGTTAAAAGGCTTTCTACAAGATCCTCGGACCAGTTGGATTCATTGTCATCGAAGCAAGATTTCGTATCTCCGTCTAGTAAAACGTTCATTGAGACTTCTTTGGCTATTATGTCATTCAGAATAGAACTCCATTGTGTTTTCTGCCCGTCGATTTCTTCCGTCTCAACATTATATGCTTGTTTCAAGTAACTGATCTTATTATATACCTTATTGACTGGCTCTGAGACGTGAGAAGCTAGTTCAGTCCATAGATATGTCTTCTCAAACTTTGGGTCAACGAAATCATCGATATGATTCAAATAATACGTCAACGCGTTTTCTACTTTCGACGGATGCATTTTGACATCTTTGTAAGTCTTTTGAATCTTAGCATCTTTGATTGGACTGATGGAGATTTTCGGTTTGATCTTTAATACCGTTTCCATTAAACTATGCAACGGATTGTTTTTTTGTTTTTCTTCGTCTGAGTTCTTGTAAACATTATTGAGTCGTTTGAACATCTTTTTGCACTGAATGTGTGTTTTATTCGGTATTTTCGCCGCTATGTTCTCCCATAGCTGTTTCTGATTTATCTTTTTACCCCTATGCAATCTCACGTAGTTGATATAATGTATTAGTAGTAGTTTCTTTGTGCGTTTGGTCCAAATTGATTTAGGGGGTTGTTCAGGGAGCTTTTCTGGGACCGTTTCTGTTTGTTCGATCATTTCGGGAGGCATTGAGGGGTTTTTAATTATGATTTGGGCGTTGTTGATGTCTGATAGTTCCTGACCATCTTGTAGTACAATGATGCATTCGTAGTCCTCATCTGTAAAATAAATTAATGTATTTTACTTATTTATATATTTGACCGTCTCATTTGCATCAACCTGTATTACCATACATATATGTAGTTAGTATATATCCGAGGATGTACATCATGGGTTGTAAAGTCGTGAGCATTTTTGTTTGTTTGGTATCATTTATTATGACCTAATATATAATATTCTTAACGTACTATTCTACTACTTTTCGTCTCACCCCCGTGGTCGCGGACGATGCTCATGAAGAAGGACCTCGAAACGGTCAACGAAACGTCAGCAAGATAATAGTAAGATACGTGGTATAGTCGTTATAATATCCTAAAAACATTGCCATCGAGGAATGTTTTAAAAAGCGTTCTTACCTCCACGCTCGCCCATTTCCAGTCCATCCATCTCCAAATGCTCTTCCTCCATAGCGTCCGCTTCCATAACGTCTCCCGTTCCCTCTTTGGCTGTGTAGATCCTATCAAACATGGCGAAATGGCACCAGGATATCTTCACGTTAGGTTTCCTGGTTTTCATCGTTTTTAATTTCCTGTAAAAAAAACATATTAACAAGTAGTCAATATAAAAGAATCACACAACTAGGTACTTAAAAAACAGAAAAAAAACAATTAAACTATATACATAATAGGAAAGGAAGACTGTTTTCTATCTGTAATAGTCAGGTATGTTGCTTAAATATTCTGTGAAACTTTAACTTTTGACCTACTAAAAATATAGCCTTGTGACAGACAGACAGCAGGACGGCGCCGTAGGTTTATTAATACCTTTCGGTAACATTTGGCTATGGAACCCTAACAACTGAAACTATAACTATAACAAGTATAATAAAATTATTACAGTGTTCTTGAGATCGTCTCAACAAGACCTTCATTTTGATATCCGTATTAATTGAAAATGTGATTTCAATAATACCGCACATTCCCCACCATTGTTTAAGACAATAGATGTAGATAGATAGAAAATTATTTTTAGGTGGCTACCGCCACCTAAAAATAATTTTTTAGGTTCACCGGTTCAGCGTCAGATTGACCGTGCTCTTAGACTCACCGGTAACATTTTCTCAGCTCCAAAAACTTTTCCTTACAACTGAACTGTGACTTCCCTAGTTCAGCGGCTAACGGACCCCATTTGGATATATCATCAATATTATTGCTGATTTCATGGAAATTCTTTGAGAAGAACGATATCAGTTGCTTCAGCTCCCTGGCTAGCCAGTTGTCGTCATTCGCAGCACCATTTTTGAGCTTAGATTTTATAGTTCTGTAGCCGAATACTTTCTTACAAAGTGCATAATAAGGCCAAGTTATATTCGATTTAGGCTGGTCGATTTCTTTCTGAACCATATCTATGAATGTTTGTTTTAAATGTCGGAATCGATGAGCGCATTGCGTGGAGTTCATTTCTATTTCTTTAGCTAGCCTATCCCATGAGCTCAGCTTGTTCTTTAAGAGCAGAAATTTGGCTTTGTTTTTCAGGTAGAATTCCAGTATTTTTGTTGATCTAGGATCCGTCCGGGGCGAGTTTAAGCTCTGGTCTTCTGTGATTGATATCTTTTGTGGGGTTTTTGGGTCCGCCTCGTTTTCCGGGTTAATGGTGACTTTTTTCACTGAGAAAGAGAAATTCAGCCAATAAAGAAAACAGTGTCGAGGCTTTTCTTCTATTCCAAAATCATATGATTGTCATGCAGGGTTTCCTGCCCGCCATTTGATACATAGATCAAATCCGGTACATTTGAGATTTAAAACGAAACGGAAACAAAAGATACAAGCATAGTTTTTTATGAAATTATGTGAGTTTAAACTAATGTATCAAGTGCTCAAATAGGTGCCGGAAAACATTGTTAAGAAACAGACAGGACATAAAATCCAAAATGTCAACCATGTGGTGTTAGATATAATCTTAGTGTCATATGTATTATCCATTCAAAAGGCATTGGGCATGATTTAACCGCCAGAAACTCACACTCAACTTATAAATGCCACTAACGGTTACTGAACCATGAAAACATTAGGGTTTCTATGAGACGACAAGGACTTGAACACATATAATTATATGATATACTTATTTATATGATGTATTGCAGCGCCACCTAGTGGCGTGTGCCGTTAAAACCTAGATACCTAGGTTTTAGGTTGTAAAAACTTTCTTAAGTCACATAAAACCATTACAAAAAACAGCATAACAAATGGTTAGGTTAAAAAAATGGAAACAAACGACCTTTTACCAAAAAAACAAATACCCCTTACGTCTCTGGTAAAAAGGGCAGTAATGCCTCAACTTAAAATGAAAACACGGGATGGTTTTATAGGTATAATCGCCTTAAGGCGCTAGGCGCGGCAATCGATAGCAAACATGTCTAGGATTTTAGTATTACTTGTGTGAACTTACCACCAACTGTTCCACTTTCAGCATATTGTGTGGTACCATACCCTTGTATAAAGTTAACGTCCATGCCATAGTCAAAGATCCTGTCAAACATATCAATATACCTCCAATCTATCTGCATATCAGGATCATCTTTTTTATCTTCCAAAATAGAGTTGTACAACGACACAAGTTCATCCCATTGACATTTGCAACTTGGAATATCTCGTTGCAACTTTTTAGCAACAGCCTCCCAACAGACAAAATAACAGATGGTATCTTTGAAAATTTCAATGTTGTCCAAGAAAAATTGTACTAGGTCGTCAGTCACTTCCGTTTCCCACTTTTCTAAATCGGTGTTTTTCGTTTCGATAAACTTTTTCTTCACATCTTTAGCTATAATATTATCAAAGACTATAGCAACGGCTGGACGATTCTGTAAGCTGTAACCACCAGCTAAGTATTTCTCTAAATGTTCTTCACGTAGCTCTGAATACTTCTCTCTACAACTTTCAGGTTTCTTATCAATCAATCGTCCAACTTCAGTCCAAAGGAACATGTTTGGTATAGTTGAATCTTCGAACTCCTCGTAAGAATCAAAGTAGTACTTTCCTAGCACAGTTATATGTGTCGTGTTCCATACGTTTTCTGGTTCTTCTACTGGTAACATAGATTCAATCACTGATATGCTGGGAGTTGAATTAAAGTGTTTTTTGTGGAAGTCCGCATCATCTTGAAAGATTCTGTCAAACATGTCCATGTAAGGCCAAGTAACTGAGTCCATGTTGTTCTCCTTTTGCTTGATTAGCAGACAGATGTAATGTTGCTTGTAGTTTAAGAATCTTTTATGCCAGTACTCTGCATCCTCACTATCACCCATTTCTAAAGCGATAGTTTCCCATAAATCTCGACTCCAATGTTCCTTTTGAAACTTATGTTTATATTTCAAGTATAAGGTAAGCATTTGTATCACCTTTTCATCAGCTGACCGATCAGTATTTATCTGCTTGATAACTTTATTATCTGGTTTAATTACTTCTTGTTTCAAGACAGCAATTTTTGGCTTGGATATTTCTGTATTGTAAGTTGTGACACTTTTGGCAGTGATATCATCATGAAACGCTTGATGGCATAGGTCCAGGAATGGCCATTTAACGTAAATCCCTTTCTCTGTATAGTTATGGACTTCATTGTACTTTGATTTTAGTTCTTTCAGCTGAATATCACAGCTTTCAGCATCTTTGCCGATCAGCATTGTTTTGCAAGCAACTGTCCATAGATGTTTCTTCTGTGTTATTCCAGAGACAAGAAATGACTGTTTGTTGTCATTGTAGAATATAAGGAGGCGTTTTATGTCCTCGTCAGACCAGTGGGTGTTTGGTTCGGGCTCCTCAACCTCAGCTTGTAAAGAGGATTCATCCACAAAGTCTTCCAGGTTACTGAGTATGTAATTGTCTTGAATTTGTATGCCTGTGTTTTCTACATTTTCTAGACTTGTTACAAAACCTTGTTGACTTTCTCCATTTTCTGGAAATTTAGATATAAATAAGGATAACAATTTGGCTAGTAAACATTATCTCTGTGCCACCTATCATTATGAGGCCCATTTCTCATTTTCTCATCTTAAAATTTCATTTTCAGTAAGTGAACTTACACAAAATAATAGGAATAATTTTAGTTACTAAACAATTTAGTGCTCTCTTAACTTTAAGTTGGGATTCAAGGTCTGATGGTTAGTCTAAGAAAATGCTACTATACCACACTGATGCAGCAAGTTGATTCTTGTTTTTTTGTGTTATCCATTCTTTGATAGTAACCCCCACATCGGGTCAGACCTGGTGCTTTAGACAAATATCTCACACTTACTTTTCATTTCAAACTAAAACAAATTTGTCAAGGTAAAGCTGTCATGTGACAATTCCACAGCTACTGTTATTTCCATACAGTTCAATATTTTCGCAGGTGTTAATGCTAACAAAGAGTGCTATTTGTCTAGACCCCCAGGCGAACGACAAGGCTGTACAAGTGTAGTCACTGGGAAAACATTTTAATGTGACCTTCAAACCATGTAAAAATGGTGACCTACCTAACTAATCTCTTAAGCTTCACTGGATAGTGAAGATGAGTAAAAATGAGATTTAAAATTGATCATTACCATCCACATAATAAAGCAGGAACTCTCCATTGTTCTGGACTTCCGTTTTGACCACAATTTGTTCCATTGCAATTACACTCTAAGCTGCTATCCTAAAAAGAAGAATCAAGTTCTTGCATCAAACCACTTAACTAAAAAAATGCCTATAGTTACCTCCTGGATGTATCCAGAGTGGCATACTGACTGACCAACTCTCTGATATTCAATGCATATGCATGCAGGCTATGCAGCCTAAACTAGAAGCTTGTTTCCAATAAAACCCTAAACCGAAGATGACACAAACCACAATAAACTAACATTCAAGCATAAATTCATTAATTATTACACATAAAAGTTAATTCAAGTACAAAAAAATTATTGGTATAATAAAGAAAAATTATAATTCATTTAAGAACTTATAGATGGGAATTTAGACAGAGAATAGTCTTCTTTCAAGTAGTTTTTTTCGGACATTGCTTAGCAAAGTGCCTATAGTTATTTTGCTAGGCTAACCTAAAGTAAGCAAAATAATATCTGTGGTAGTACTAACTGTTTAAGGACCAAATAGGTGTAAGGATTCAGTTTACAATGTACACTCTGACTAGATATTTCAATGTCTTTACATTAATATTTGTAAATAGAACACTTTAAGGGTCCTGTCTTAATTGCATAGCTGTTTCTCGTAAGTATCATAGGGGATGAACTGCAGTCAGAGCCAAGAAAGAAGCTCCAATTTTATAAAATTGATGCACGCTTCACTCGGTCTCACTAAATATCAGGAACATAAACCTTATAAATATAGGATAAACAAATACTTTACATGTTTCTGTTTTGTCACTTTTGATAAAAGCCGCCAAAATTCCAACAATCTATGATCAGAAATATCGAGGGAAGAACTAATTTTCAAAGAATGAATACAAATGTAGTTGCAATGCAAACGCCATTTTCTGAAAATATAAAATTTCCGAACACAGCCCAGTGTTGTCCTGACAAAAGGGTTGCCGTATTTTAAGGGTAAAAAAAAATGCCGATTCATACGAAGTATTTATATATAAGCATGAAAAAAAATCACGAAATACATATTAAGTATCAATCCACAATTTTAATTTTCACCGATTTTGAATAGATTCTATTACTTCTAATTCTTGTGAACTTAGATCGTACTGTTTTTATCTTTCAATTTACAAATCATTTCATCTAGAAATACTGCTTTACGTTCTATAGAAAAAAAACTTTTTGTGTTAATAGTCGTATATTTCATACGGTAACGTAACTGCTATTTTAAACCATATTTTCGATGCCTTAAATAAATGCCGTATATTACAACGCTGACACGCCCTCACGCACGTCCCTGATAGATAAAAGCAAAAAATATATAATCTGTGTGTAGACAAAATAGCAAACAAAAAACGCATTGACTTGACGTTGATATTGACTGCAATAAATGAACGTCATTCCATTATCTAGCAAGGTTTGAACTCCACTTGTCGACATCAACGACAAACAGCTTAGTCTTAACATCTCGATTTTGTTAAGACAAGGCTCGTCGAGCGTGTTTTATAAATTGTATAACTCCTCATGACCGCAGACCATCGTGGATGTGCCTTTCCTTTATAGTTTGGGGAAGAGATGATCAGCCCTTGAGCCTGAGTTTACTTGTTAGTCCACGGCGTGCTCACTGTACCATTATTCTCTGCTCTACCTATCTTACCAACCCCACGCGGCAGAGCCGGTTACTTCTAATGACAAAAGCCTGCTTATCAATTTAAAAACGTAATGACCGCTCACCGGTTGCAACAATTATTGCGGCTTACTTTTATCAATATCTTATGCCTTTAAGCTCGTAAAAGACACATTCGTGGCTCACTCAGCTCGCCCCGGCCACTTTTGCGATGTTGTCTCTGTTGGGTGATCTACGCTGCAAAAGTACCAAATTTTATAAGCTCGCTGATATTTTTTTTCAGATATTTGTGCCTTTTGGCTCGTAATACAAAACCTTTTCGCAGAAGGCCTTCTGATGAGAACCCACACCATATTTTTTCTCTAAAATTCCGTAATTTTGACAGGCCGATGTCATAATTCATTAGGTACCTTAATCGCGCAGCGAGTTTTCCGCGAGTGCGTAACTAGATCGCAGCGTGCGATCCCCGGTTTTTTGTATGTTCTTACAAAAAATCGGTTGTGATAAGTTTATTAAAACCACCTTTTTCACTGAACATACAGAACCATTCATTTTAATTATAAAATAAAAACAATCCAAATCAGTCATAAAGTAAAATAGATATATTTATTTGATTAGATTAAATAGGAATAAAGAAGTATGTACTTTAAACTAAGACGAATAATATATTCTTTAATATGAATATCTAAAACATTTTTTAAACGCGGGTAGGTATGTATCTATCATAATCCACACAAATTCTATAATAGATACGAGTAGGTACAATTGTGTTAATTCAAATAGGTTATTATTATTATTCAAATAAACATTAAAATTTAATTATATTTACTGAAATAACTGCAGAACAAGTTTCTGATAGTAGGTACCTACATGATAAGATATTTAACTAATACTGAGATTGGTAATACTATTACTTCTAACTTAGGTTAAATACATTTCTTGTATTTGACATTACTGAATTTATCTAGAATACGCTGGTACATGCTTCTATGATAATGAACAATCAAAATATTACTCTTGAATTACAGCAACCCTTTATTAAAATTTCAATGTAATAATCTGATTTTGCTCAGAATCCTCAGAATCCCAATTTATTTGAAACCATGTTTAAGTTGGTCGTTACTACAGTAATTTTTATGAATAATTTAATGATATGGATTAGTTAGCATATAAAAAAATATACTTTAAAAAATATGCTTAAACCTTAGCATAATCTATCTTTAGTTAGGTACCACTAATACATCGTCAAAAAACAAAAGTGTGTAGGTAACTAGTTAATAAATAAGTAATAAAATATTTGAGACATCATCTTTTATCCTCATGGATAAAATGCTTTGAGAAGGTATACTTAAGAAAAGTTTGTCTAGAGAATTATCCCATTACTAACATCAAAAACCTAGTCCCTTTGCATTGGATTTACCTTGGATGAACTGCCAATTTTCCTTCTATAAGAACGAAAAACGTATAGGTAGTTATGAAAAAATTACATCATAATTTATTGCAGTAAGTTATTTTAACGAATCTTGTTATTCGCTAAAACAACTCACTTTATATTGCAGACAGAGTAGGAGAAACCTATATACTTTACTATTTATAAAAAAGTTAACTGGATAAAATGTGTTTAACTAATAATTTTTGGTGTTTTATTTCTAAATTAACTAAGCAATAACATTTTCAATAGTATTTCAAGACAGTACTAATAAAAAAATTTGACAAGACTTTTTGGCTGACATTAATCTACCTAAGTGATCAATATTAATGAAAAATAAAGACTATTTTGCACACAAACAATAACTAAAACAAATCATAGACTTCATTTGATTTAAAATCACATTAATTAATATTAAGGAACATACTTATCAACTAAATACATATAAATGGTAACTAATAAAACTAAGTCACACAGTATGTGCCTACCTACTAAAATGTACTAAATCTTGGTTAAACACCCGCATTCATAAGTCATCATATCAAAATACCTTTTAAAATAAGAAATGGCACTAATGTGATGTGAAACCTAAACACCTACTAACATGAAAACGTACTTATGATAAAGGTTAATCGTCTAAAATAGCTTAATAAGTACAATACAGTCCCAAGAGACACATTTAGTTTTATCTGTATAAAAAGTTTTTATACAGGTAAAACTAAATAACTTTAAATATTTTGTGACTTAAGTCACAAAAAAGTAAATGACACTTTGTCACAAATGTTAACTAAGTTTTTCCAATATGAATAGGTAATCATCATCATCATCAACAACAAAAACCGCCTGTAGAAGTCCACAGCTGGACGTAGGCCTTCTCTAAAGAGTTGCACGACGAACGAACCTTGGCCCACCTCCATCGACAGACTTGCCGCAACCTTTAAGATGTCATCGTGCCATCGGGTAGGTCTTCCAACAATATTCGTCCGGTTCTTGGTCGCGATTCGAGAACCTTTTGAGATTGGTGTTTTTTTGCGATGAATGTTGTTTTTTTTTTAATTGTATTATCAGAGGATAAACAGACTCCAACATTATTGATGTTTATCTATCAAATCTCTAGGTACTTACCTAAAAAAGCGAATAAGCTTCGTAGAAATATTTGATTTATTTGTCATTCATATATTTTTTTCTACTCACTCAAAGTCAACCATACCGCAACGGTTATATTTTATTATTACAACAATGCTAAGCTCATACATACCTAAGTTGGTACTTGTCTACAAATCCAGACCACACTTTTAGAACTGAAATTGCTGGAGTAATAATCATAATAGTTCAATCGAAAAACCAATTATGACTTATAAGTTTATAACTTTCGTGCCAGTTAAAATGATCTTTGACTATCTTGTCTGCAAATCTATTTCAATTCCTTCCAACTTTCCGCTACACACAACTCGCTAAAGCTTTTTGCAATGATTTCAATTTAATTTGATATTATTTACCAGACTACACATTTGTCTTTCGGATTCATTTTAGATTCCAGCGGGCATTTGAATTCCTCAGAGAACTCTTTCAAGTTCGATATTGGACCAATCACGCGGTATTTGGCCACCGTGTGATCGTCCTTTTCAATTTGCATCTTGGTAGATTCTTTTGTCATTGCTGAACACCAAACCTGAAATATTTAAAGCAGCTATAAATTAAAATCTAATATTTGATTTTTTTTTAAATAAATATTACTCCCGTTACAATGCGGGGTGGTCTACCCACAAAAACACACTAATTGCTAAGTGTCTACTTAGCAACAAAGATTGTAACAGATTTCCTATATAATAAAGTAAATATTTGCAGATCATACAAACATGTCCCGCAGCAGGAATCGAATCCGAACCTTTTGCATCTCAGGCTACTCGTCTGTCGCCGAGGTTTTCTAATCAACATCAAGTTAATTACAATATACAAGTATATAATGTGAAAACAGCTTAAAGTAATGCCATCTGTTAGTTATGATTGTTCTATGAGTTATTTAGTCTTTGGTAAGTGATCTCTGGTTTTTAATCTGTGTTGTTGGTGCTTGGCATTTTTCACTGAGAAAAGGCGATTACCAAAAGTAGTAGCGCCCACATTCGGTTATAACTACTTCCTACTTTTATTTATCCTATGGCTTTCCAACAATAAGTAGTATATCAGTCAAGTAGTTCCCATAATACAAGCTCTGTTTAGTTTGGCTAGATGATCCTGTGTGAATAATGTTCGGCATTATTTATTTATTTTACAATCGCAATTTTCATACCTGAGCAAATGATATGAAGAATAGCTGTCGATGATTATAACGTAGCCCTGGTAATGTCAAATTCACTTTTGCAGTCTTGCTATAGTCCATATAAGCATGAAAAGAAGCTTTCAGTCCTCCATTGTCTGCTATATTCTCACCTACAATAGAAAAACCAGACGTGCTGAACACAGACACAAATCATTACCCAGTCAAATCACCGATCCAGATAGATTTTACCTAATGTTTGTTTCCCATTTAAATGCTGACTTTCCATACTGTAATTAGAATATTGTTTCCGGATACACTCCGCTCGCTTCTTAAAACGAGCAATGGTTGCGTTGTTCCACCACTGATTCAGGTTACCAAATCTATAAAAGAACGTTAAATGTTTCATTTTATATACGTCTATTCATAAGTAATTAAGTACTGCAAGTGAGTTTCAACCTTTAATTATTCGACATTTTTAAATATAAAAAAGTGGTAGAATG
Source organism: Perizoma affinitatum (assembly GCA_961405105.1). Lineage (NCBI taxonomy): Eukaryota > Metazoa > Arthropoda > Insecta > Lepidoptera > Geometridae > Perizoma > Perizoma affinitatum. Next base: position 4,507,453 of record OY560184.1, read on the forward strand.
CAGAGGTTGTCAATTGCCGTAAATCTCGTTATATTGTGATTTTATTTCATGAGTCCGAAAGCCCAAAAGGTTTCTTTAGGTTTTTTTTATATTCATAAGGATCATGAAAAAAATAACCAAGCAGAGTTTGTTGCCTGATTCTTCTAGACATGGTCGCGCGCGAGGAATCGGCTTAAATTCAGTTTAAAATTTTAGATTCACCTAGTTTTTAAGTTGACGTTTCTATATGATCCTTGTGATTTCAATGAATAAAAACCTATTGACTTTGACTTTGATTCAAACTAACAAACCAAAAACAGACAAAATACAAATAGTGTTATTGTGTTAGTGTGAACACTAACACAGCTCGTTTTGCTCGTTCGATCAGGAAACGTTATGAATGCAACTTAGGGACCAAAAGTATGATTTTGAATACAAACTCACCTATCATACTCCCTTCCCTGGTCATCGAAAGCATGGGTCAGCTCATGCCCCATAACAACCCCCATGGCTCCATAGTTCACGCTTTTCGGGTTGTCTCCATCATAAAATGGTAGCTGGAGGATTCCCGCGGGGAAAACTATCTGATTCTTTGTCGGCGTATAGTAAGCGTTCACAGTTGATGGAGTCATACCTGGAATTGCAACAAAAATAATGCTCCTGATACCCACAGGGATACTATGTCCCACACTAGTCAGGAATACGCAAGTGAATAAAAAAAAATGTTTTAAAAAGTGTTGAAAAAATGTTTTAAAAACTATAATGAATTTGATCTTTCATATTGTAAAACGGAATGTGCGCGACGCGACGTTGAAGGAGATCGTAACCCTGATGCAAGATTCTCAGAATGAGTCGAAAATTAGTTGGTGCTCTCAAAACATTAAATGCTTTGTCTCTCTTTGATGTGAAAACAAAACAGTATAAAAAAAAAATTAACCAAACAACTTTTTTAAACTGTATCTCTATAAATAATGCCCAATATATATAATTAGACCAATGCAGTGTTAGGAGTTACAAATTATAGCTGATTATCTGCCTGAGTCCCTACCGTAACTTATATAACGTCAACATTCCCTAATGTTGACGGTATATAAGGGAGATACATAACTCCCTTACATTCTTAGTTTAGCATATTTTTCCATTGTTACATTCAACTTTATGTATGTGTCAAACTGTATACGAAACTATATATAACAAAGATTTGTTTAAAAATCTTTATTTCTGCCTAAACGACCATTATAGGCTAAACAGGGGCTTTACCTATATAGATTTTAAAACAGTGTTTTGAATTCTAATGTTGAATTTGAATGTCATGTTAGTAATTAGTTAATTCTGTGGCGCAGTTGGCGAAGGCCCGCCTGAGATGCGTCCGATTCCCGCCGCGGGGCATATGTATGTGCGATCTGCAAATAATAGTCTAGGGTCTTAGGTGTTTCCTATGTAGGGTATATTATGTATTTATTTACAAAAAAAAGTGTATCTTAGTAGTCAGTATCAGTCTTGAAGTTCCCATAATACAAGCTCTGCTTAGTTTGGGAACAGATACTATAATACTATACTAGGAAATGTCCAGCATTATTTTTGTTTATTTCTTTTAATTCAGAAAGAGACAAAGCAGTTAACTGTTTGAAAAACTTTTAAGGTAAGACCAATCATTTTAGAATAGTTTTACGACTATACTTTACTATTCTCGTGCTGACGTTATGTTGACCGTTAAGGAATCTTTTCACATAAAAAATTGTTAAAGTATGAGGAATAGTTATCCTAAAATGATATCAAACCACGATAATTTCAATGCCATAATAAAAAAACTATAAATTCCTACTACATGGGCTATCTTGGCTTTTTAAGGAATCCTAAAATATAAAAAAAATAGTGGGTGTCAATTACGTTAGTATGGAATTCCTAAATAATCCGCGCAATCCAGTGCGACATTATCACTTGGTATAGATTCCACTCACCCCACTTGGTCTTGTTGACGGGCTCATCGAGTTTGCTCAGGTCGTGTTTGAGACTGAATATGTTAAATGCTAGATTGTTCTCGAAATACTCGTTCGGTTTCACCACTAGCTCTTCGTATTGCTTGTCCAGCTCTGCCTTGTCCAGGATGTAGTCGGGGAACCCTGCAATGAGATTAGAGATGATGAAATGAATTCACAATAGTTTTTTTCGACCTAGTCAGGTCACAAATTTAACGCAGACCAAGAAGGAACCAGACACGACGAATGAATAGAATGTCTGGAAGAGACCGCTTCTAATCGATAGGGCCCGCCCATTGTACTTTGTACATACAATCAAGTATTTTCATTAATTTATTTTTCATTCAAAATAATATCAGAATTAGTAATAAAGAAAAAATACACATACCTACACTCATTGTCAAGTCGAAATATTTTATTTTTCTTCATTTTATACATAAGTAATATTATTTTTTTCTAAAGAAGGTCTGAAGTACACTAAACCGCCGAGCTTATATGAAGAATTTGAATTGAGTTCTCAAAAAGAAAAAACAGACCCTTATAGGATCACTTCGTTGTCCGTCCGTACGTCTGTCTGTCTGTCAATACCCTTTTCCTCAGGAACCCGCGGAGGTATCAAGGGGTTAAAAGCTTTATGACTACATCTCGATTTGACTAGATAGTAAGTAGTTATGACTACTTAGATCCCTTTATGACTAATACCAAGTTGAAATTAATATCAAATACGTAGCTCTACCGTCCCTTGCAGCTCTAATAAATCAAGCGTCTAAGTCAACGCAATAAAAAAATACGGCCATTTATGCGACATATTTTGATACTCGCAAATAAAGCAAAATGATTCATGAAATTTAACTTCTGTCTGTGAGACCTTTCTCACAGCACAATTTAAGGAAAAAGTCCGAAAATCGTTAATTAGTACTTTCATCACATAAAATAGTAGATTGTGTCACAAGGGACCAAAATAATGTATTGAGGGTGAGAGCGATTGGTTGAATCCAGAGCGAAGCGAAGGATTCTAGAGTAGAATCCTAAGCGTAGCGAGGGATTCAAAGTACGTCGCTCGAGGTTAAATAATTTTGGTACCTTGTGGCACACTCTGCTTTTCATCCTATGAGAAAAATAAATAAGAGATGCTTTTAGAAGTAAGGAATATTTATATTAACATAACCAAATTACAAATTTATTTTAATAACTAACTTTGCTTTTTGTAAATTTACTAAAAAATCTTAGATATTTTTCTCTCGATTTGTTTGTTAGTAAATTGTTTATGACAGTTTCTGCGTTTAATTTTATACTTTCTGGTGTTAATTTTCCACTTTCACTACCAGAACTCATATTTTATTCAGTCTGTCTGAATCAAATTAAAATTGTCTGTAATAATTTGATAAAAAGTAATAAAAAAGCGAAAAAGAAGTTCCAGCGGTTTTTTTTTAATTTAGTTGAGCAATGCCTCGTCGACAGGCGCGCTTTTTTTATTACCAGCCAGGACCTTTATCGAAACAAATTACGTTCAAACTTTTTAATTAAAAAGTTTCCTCAACGCTTGACAAAACCGTTGTCTTGGGTCTTCATGATAAGCAGGCAGGTGGTATTTTGTGTCATTTCTTAACTGTGAATTGAATTCAAATATTTTCTTTTTTTCTATTTTCAACTCACCAATCATATCCGTGATGGCGTTGGCCTTTTCATCAGCCGCTTTCCGTGTCTCTGCATCCATCCAGTCGAGATGCTGAAGGTTCCGTTTAAATGCGTTCCTAATGTTGTCTACCATGACCTCGCCCTGCGTCTTCGCCTCGCCCTGGAACACCTGGCGAACAAACATGGCACCCACTGCGAATCCTAGAAATAAAGGGAATTAAACTCGTCAGAATTTTGCATCTATTGATGTATATGATGGTAGTTATCTTTTACTGATAGTGCACGCAAGAAATAGATGGCAAGAATTTTGACAAATTAGTTTACGTATCTCTCATCTGTTGTGGAAAACTTAAATCTGTCTTATTTGATATCATTAAAATCGTTGCTATCCATTATTTTGTTACTGTCAGTAAAAGAGAGCGGTAGATAAAATTAAGTTAAATTGGTGTACCTATTAGAGAATCGACGCCATTATGAGCTCAACTTGTATGGGAAACATAAATCTGACAGCACTAAAATTGTTGCTATCTCTTTCTTTTGTTACTGTTAGTAAAAGAGAGCGATAGATAAAATTAAGTTGAGTTGGTGTACTAGAGAATCGACGTCATTATGAGCTCATTATTTACATTTACCTAACTACCAAAGAGCGTACACATTGATTACAAATGCGTTCAGAGAGCCACACTGGTTCTTACACTTTCGGCTACAATTCGGCTTTTCAAGTGGCACTTCGTGTTTTAGAAAGAAGACAAGAGTTTTAATATCTTAGTTTATCTTTTTTCTTAGTTTTATACGTCTGGTTTAACGAGTAGTAATTCCGGCGAGCGAAGCAAGCAAAAAGCTTTGCGAAACTCCAATACTTTGGCAGCAAGGGAAGCAAACCGCTCAATTTTTATTCTTTTCGAGGATGATTTTCAATTGAAGTAACAAGACTTCACTTTCTCTGACAAGCAAATCTTGCCTGACTTGAGATTGACCTTTCATCAACTAACTGATCGGCAGCGAACGAAGTGAAACGCTTTATTATATATTTATACGCGAGTAGACAAATTAGTAAGTTACAGAAATTATCTGGCAAGCAAAACCGCAAGTTTCTCCAATTTAAGCCACAGGAAATAGTTTTAACATGTAACACTTACATAAATTCACAAACAATAAATGATTTGATTAGATTACTTCTCTGGCAAGCAAAGCGAGCCACATAGAACAAAGGTTTTTTCATGTACACACCGATCGCATTGTTAGTGTCCGTCACACAATATCTCCAAGACTCTTCGGAGCCCTCGGATCCAAACAGTGCTTTCCTCAATATTTTGGTCGCGTATCGGAAAGGCTTCGACAGGTAGGTGGAAAGCGATCGAGAAACTTGCCACATCATATAGCTTGTTAGAGTTCTGAAAAAAAAAAAGAACAACGTGTTTATCATTTAATGCAGCGCTTTTTAGTGAATTGTGCCGATAAAACCTATCTCAGGAACATCCTTAAAAAAATAAATCGATTGCAAAAAAACCGCGCTACAATACGATAAACCGTTTCGGAGATAAAATATTAATGGTAACGGAAATAGCGGAGTCATTTTCGGAAGCAAATTATGTACAATACATTTTTTTTATAATAATGATTACCATCATTATTATAAAAAAAAAATATTTTTCACACAAAATCATCTAGTCCCAAACTAAGCAGAGCATGTATTATGCTTACTTATATACTACTTATATAACATAGGTTCAAGACAACATTTAATTAGTTAGCTGAATAGCTAAACAGTCAATTAATTACGTATATTATTATATATGTAAATAATCGGAATAGGTAGAGTTTTTAAGTACCAAATGACGTCAATTTCACTTCTATGCCTTTTTAATCCGCCGCGTGATCCGGGATTTATATAAATATATTTTAACTTTTCTTACTTACGTTGGACACAAAACTAAGAAAGTAGTTATTTTTCATACGCATCTTCCAAACAAATATTAAATAACGATTTATTTATTTATACAAAATTATGAAAAGCGATTGGTCACCCGCTCTTTCTATTGTTTGATAGAATTTCTAATCAACTGTAACATACCGTGGTCTCAAGTAACTCTGCTTTTAAAAAAAAACGTTTGGAAAATATTTATGTTGCATATGTAGTGATCGATCTGTACCAGAATCGTTACTGCCAATCGTTTATTTAGAAAAAAATACAGAAATAGGATTTAGGAAATTTATACCAAAATAGGAAATCCCAAATCGTGGGTATCCTTATACGAGACAACAGATGTATTAGGTAGATACATGGTGCATTTAATGGGTCCCTTCGAACCTTTAAGTCACACTTGATAGATTGTTAAGTGTTAGAAAAAGTAAATGGCAATACAATTTATCTTTTTGTAATAAGGGGTCTTCCAATAGGCACGTTCGAACTTTGGCAGTTGGTAACGGCCATCTTGTTGAAGCTAAATCTGTCAAATTGGTTGTCATTTATTCATTCTGTTTTGCCAAATCATCATGGATAGCTATAGCATTCAACAACACGTATACAACGCAAATAATAAAATTGTTTTATCAAAATGAGTGTTCTGTTCAGGCAACGCACAGCGCGGTTCGCCCATTTTACAAAAAAAAAAGTTTAAACAAGACGGCGCTACGTGCCACACAGCTCATGCCACATTGAATATTCTGCATGAGAGATTTGAGGGCATGGTCATCTCACGTGGAGCTGATGTGAACTGGCCACCGAGATCGTGTGACTTAACCCCGCTAGACTTTTTCTTGTTGGGTTTTCTTATGTCGCAGGTATATGCGAATAAACCACAAACCACAGCGGCCCTCAAAGCCAACATAACCTATGCATAGGTCAAATTCAGCCTGATTTATGCGCAAAAGTCATGGAAAATTGGATTTCTCGCATGCGCTCCACCCAGAGAAGCCGTGGCGGACATTTGAATGATGTCATATTCCACACATAACGGCATACATCTTTCAAATAAATAAATAATTTCGTTAATATCACACACACACTTTGTTTTATTTAAATTTAAAGATAGGACATGCTTAATGAAAGACCCTATATATACTTTTCAAAATATGTGGGTCGATTCTTTTGAAAAATGACGTGTTGATAATGTGTACAGACAGTGTAACATACGCGCTGTTAACTGGGCGTATTTTAAAAATTAAATTTCCAAAACTTGTTCACATTACATGTTGAGCTCAGGCATCACATCGCCTCGCAGAACAAAATATGAGTTCAATACAAGAATGTTGATATGCTTATATCAAATGTTATAAAAACATTTCTTAAGTCCTTAAGTAGAGTGTTTACTCTACTTGGGGACTTGAGAAATGTTTATTTTGAAAAAAAAAAACACCATGATTTACCTTTGCCTCCACAGCCTATTATTACAAGATGGGGCACCTGGCTAGAGGCATCGTTTTACTATACTAAATATTTTTACAAGATACAAGACGTATTGAATATGTTGACCAGCCACAATGCTTCTACTTTACTTGTACTTTTACTTTGTATTAGAAAAGCAAATTTACAAACACAATTATAGAAGACAACTTAATTATCAAACAACAATGGAAAAATTATAGATATCAATCCAGATCTGGATGTCGTTAGAAATATGAACGAAACGAGCCACGAAACATTGATATGTAGAAATATCATTCTCGACGTATAAGTGGGTTTTGCACCTGTATCAAAACCGACTTTAAGAGGAAAATATTAAACACATTACGATACTATATTTTAAATCTTTTGTAAATGAAGTGGATGGATGAACCTTTAACTTCTACCTGTAATCCTAACATAGTTGAAATAGATTCTGATAGATTTTTTGATACTTAATAAAAAAATATACTGTCAGTTTTTATTTCCTTTTTCCATCTCTCTCTGAACTGAATTGTATAAGAAACAACTTTATACAGTTACCAAGACTAAAATTCAATGAAATACTAAGACCCAGTGTAAAACATCTAATTTCTGACCCCTTCCCCTAATCCTTTTATTGACTTCAATATCAAAAAAAAAGCGCAGGTCTAAAAAATACTATTAAAGTTCATAATCTCATACTTATTCATAAAATAAGTATGAGAAAAACTAGAAACCGGGTCTTTTGCACTACTTATTTTTGCGTTAAACGTAGGTAAGAACAGTTTTAGAAGACATTGATATAGATCCCGGAACCCGGGATTAAAAGGCATATCCATATTCGGATTTCGTAGTGATGTTATTTGGTACTTAAAAACTCAACCTATTCCGATCCCTGTTAATTATATTTATAGGACGACCTCTGTGGCGCAGTGGGCGAAGGCCCGCCTGAGACAACCGTCTCAGGCGGGCTCGATTCCCGCCGCGGGACGAATGTTTGCATATGCAAATATTTGTCTCGGGATCTGGGTGTTTTATGTATAATATGTATGTATTTACAAAAAAAACGTATATAAGTAGTATATCAGTCATGTAGTTCCCATAACACAAACTCTGCTTACTTTGGGGCTAGATGATGCTGTGTGAAAAATGTCCAGCATTATTTATTTATTTATTTTATGTACTATTAGCGGCATCTTAGCTTATGAAGAATTTTTAGTTCTTAGTCTCACTATTTATCTTGGATTTTGTAAGCCGTTTGTACCTTAATACAAATAAAATAAATAGGTACTTCTTTGTGTAGGTACATACTTACTTTCGGTCTTCTACAGTAATGCTGTATAATCTAATGACTTTGGTGAGCTCTTTGAAATATACCGGCGCGTAAACAACTATCCTCTCCGTGTCTGATATCTGAAAATTTTGGCATATATTTAACGTAGGTATAAAAGTAGAATAGATAGGTACCTATCCAGATAGTGTAGGTTGGGGTGGTAGCATAGTCATGATAGATCGTCGTGGGATTTACATAGTATAATAAGATTGGATATATAATACTAAAAATATTAATTATCGCCTGCGAGAGGGTAGGATAGATACATAGATAGAAGGTAGGTAGTATTTAGGAAAGAAAGGTAAAATATGTAGGTCGGATAGTGAGGTACATTAGTTAAACAAGATAGTTAGGCTAAATATGTAGATGGCAAAAATAATAGGAAAAGAAGGTAGGTAGGATTTAGAAAATAAAGGTAGAATAGGTAGGTCGAATAGTGAGGTACATTAGTTAAACAAGATAGTTAGGATAGTTATGCTAAATATGTAGATAGCAAAAATAATAGGAAAAGAAGGTAGGTAGGATTTAGAAAATAAAGGTAGAACAGGTAGGCGGATTGTGACGTAAATTAGTTAAACAAGATAGTGAGGATAGTTAGGCTAAACAGGTATGTACGGTAGGTAGTAAAATACTTACTGTCCGATTCACCAACTTAAAAGCATCATTGAAGAACATAGTCCAATTCATAAAAGGCGCTTCCTTCTGCCACGCTCTTATAGTATACGGATTGTACAAGCCCTCTTCATCCCTCCTATCTTCCGAAGGGGTGGTTATGTTCGCCAACTCTGTTTCAAATTCTATGACCCTACTCATCTGAGTTTTGGCTTCTGTTTTGTTAGCACCTAGGAGTACGCATATACGTGTCATGTATTCTAGGTACGCGTCTAAGACTTTCTTATGCGCCGTTTTGTTGAGATAGTTGTCTCGTGTTGGTAGATTCAGACCGCCCTGGTCCAGCTGGAAATATTGTTATTTTTAATATTGTGATCAATGTCACTTGTAATGAGAATAGCGAAAGAGCAGTCGCTGAGTTAATAGTCAATACATGTATGAATTTCACATGGTAGGTACCTAAATAGATGGTTTTTATAGTTAGGTATCTCATGAAGCCTCGTTACTATTCCCTGTGTAGGGGAATAGTAACGAGGCCGAGATTTTGTGTAAACAAAACTATTAGACACCATAAAATAAAGCAAAGTAGTTTAGCAGTCGAAAATTAATTCAAACATAAGGAAACCTTTTTTGTAATTTTTGTTATTTTTTTGTGATTTGTATACGTAAAGTTTAAATATGTTACGTATTCTATAATTTGTTCAATCAATACTTTACATAACTAGATTATATCACTTTATTTTTTAGGGCCTCTAGGATACCACAGTTCAAAAAGACCAGTTCAATATTAAGGTCATATTCGTATTAAACAATCTATTAGCACAGACCAGTTAAAGTAAACTTGTCTATGCTATTAGTTAGCCCAACCTGGATAGTTTGGAGATACCCAGGATAAACTAATATAACTAGTTTATTAGAAAGTTTAGTTTTTTACTTTTATGTAATCTTGATGAAACTTTGTTTTCACCAAGATAGGATAAACGATTCGACAGTTCGACGATCGTCGGACTAACAAACACACAAACATCGGATTGTTCAAAAAAAATCAGAGATAATGCTCGAATCAATTACTCCTTCAAAAAGTTTGTTTATAAATGCATTATTATAAAAGGTAAAGCTTGAAACTAACCATACGATTTCACCAATTTTTGGAATGGACCTTCAGAGCGGACTATTTTGTAATCCTATTTAAATAAAAGGGTTTTTTTGTGGAGATCCATTTTGCAAAATTCCATTTTTAAAAAGTAGCGGTAAGAGCTACTTTTTATAAAGCAAGCGGGGGAAGCCGTAAGCAGTAGCTAGTATAGGATAAACTTACAACAATAACGTGTTTCGAAGAGTTCCGATCATCTTCTGTCACTGCCCAGTTGAAGAGACCTCCCATATTGTATCTGAAAGCGAATTTGTGAATTAGCTTTTTGCGAATTTGTTTTTTTTGGTTCGTATTCTAAATGACCGTGTTGGATTAGTGGTCGCAACCCGACTTCCGATCCCGATGACGTGACTTTGTGCACCCCTCTTGCTATCCTCAAAGATATACTGAATAAGTTTTTGATGGTCATCACAGAGAATACAGCCGTCTTAGCCGTTTTAGCCGTAGTTTTTTTTAGATTTGTTTGTATTTCTATACTTAATTAAAAAATTACAAACACAAACAATATAAATATTATGATCAGAAATCTAGATCTATATATAAATTTGAAAAATACCTCACGCTTATTTTTCCTTTCACGTTCATGCAAATTTGTCAAAGAAAATCGCCAACAGAAAGCGGTTATTGTCTATGACGCAAGGTCATAGACAATATGTATTTGGAATACATACTTGTTTTGGACATTCTGCACCAGCTTCTGTAGATCCCACTTCGGCTGCGCCGGCATAGTGGTGGGGAGGATATGCCAGCCGCCCAGCTTCTTGATCACCGTGAGTAGCGGCTTCTCGCCCAGTTTTTCTATGGTCTCATTCGTGTCAACGCACGCGTCGTAGTAGATCCGCGCTTTGCCTTCCGCATCACGGGGGTCTGAGATGGTCGTGTTCACTTTTTCTGGAAAATTAATGAATTTGTTTAAGGATATTATTACGATTCTTCTCTTGCTGACGTTTCGTTGACCGTTTAAAAGGGTCTTCTTTACCGTCACCGTCCGGGACAACGAGAGCACGCGAGAGAGACGGGAACTATTTAATATTTGTGTTGTTTTTTAGGGAACGGAAGCCAAATTGCGAAAATGGAAACGAAAATTGATAGTTTTTTTTATTTTGAAAATGTGAACCCAAATCTCAAGAATTTATCACAAACATTTATTATTATAAATTAACTTAAGATAAATTATTGTAATTTGGTATCTTTTGATAGATAGAAAATACTTAATTGCACATGATAAAATAAGTACAAAGGCCAACTTAATGCTAATAAGCATTTTATTCCTTATATTTGTGTACTAATGAAAAGTGGGGCAATAGTGCGTTTGAAGGAAATTACCAAATAAGATAAAATTTTATTAAAAAATAAGTAACTATCTACATAAAAATATACATATATCCCAAATATTATTTAAAATATCGTATAGCTTTGTCATCTGTCCGTATGACACACCATGTAAAATGTAAGTAGGTATTGTAATTAAATAAATAAATAATGTTGGACATTTTTCACACAGCATCATCTAGCCCCAAAGCCCAAAGTAAGCAGAGCTTGTGTTTTGGGAACATTACTGATACACTACTTATTAAAAATTTTGTTTTGTAAAAACATACATATTATATAAAGAAAACACCTAGACCGAGACAAAAGGGACTATTATAGCCATAAAATACAAACTCTACGTCAAACAAACGAATAAAGTTTGTACATTATATCCTTATGCGTCTGAGAGACAAGGTTCGTGCAGAGTTACTTCAGATCCGGCTCACAGTCAATAATATTACATAATCATAGAGTATTGAATCATAGTGTCATAATAATTAAAAAAAAACTGACACGGGTTGTAAAAAGAGAATGAGGAATATCTAGTTGCCATTTTGGGATCGCATATGTTTGGTATAGATCTAGGTCAGTTGATCATCATCATCATAGATCATTTACAAAGGTCTATGATGTATGATGTAAGGTAAGTAGCTGTTTCATATTCTGTAGTTTTTGTATATATCTACTTGTACATAGTTGTATGAGTAAATTATGAATTTTGGCTTATTCCACAAATCCCCTGCGACAATGCCCCGCGAAGGGGATTTCTGACCTTTTTGTCTAGAAATCCCCTACCGGTACTCAAAGGGGAAGTTGTTTATAATTGTATTCTTCAAGTGAGAATATAATGTTATTCATTGGCCTTTGCTGTTTTATAGGTTAAATGTTGTTAAAAAAAATCCCTATTAGTAATAATAAACTACAATAACATAGGTAAAGTAGAGATACGGATCTAATTTTTACTTCATATAAAAACTCGATAAACGATCCGAGTCGAGAATTCACAATGAATCTCTAATTTGACATAATACGCTAACTGTAAACGGATGAAATGTTTATTTACCTCGTTTTAGTGGTTTTAGATCAAATGGAACACTAGAATTAGGATTCTTTGTGTCGTGAGTGTCAGGAACTATTAGTAACCTGGTGCCACAACATCCAGATGCAGAACAAATATCAACAATAATTGTTTTTTTTTTAAAGATTGGTAGACCTTTCCATAATATTTCCACCAACCATGCAACGGCGCTGCTCGATTCTGCCCGCCAACGCGAAGCGAAGAGTTGAACAATCTATTGTAGGGCTATTCCGGAAATCCCTATTAAGGTTCACCAGTCCCCACCAACATATTGTGGGGCTATTCCAGAAATCTCTATTAAGGTCTCACCACTCCCTAATAATCAATGTTACGGTTTAGCAAGCTACAGACCCTAATCGAGTGAGGTCGAGGTGAATAATTCAGTCTGGGATTATTCCAGAAATACCTACCAAAGTTCGTCACTGGACTATTCGATTTTCCGGAAATACCCGACCATTTTATTTATATTACAATCAACTCAGACATTACAAAAGGGGCAGGTAATGTCGAATATTATAAGTGACGTAACCTGACAATAAATTCGTCCAAGTAAAAGTGACAAGTACGTTAACCTAGTGATCAGGATCTTTGTACGTTGACAACAGTTTTCACACTGATGATATTGAAATCAAGGTGAATAATTCAGTCCGGGATTATTCCAGAAATACCTACCAAAGTTCGTCGCTGGACTATTCGATTTTCCCGAAATACCCGTCCATTTTATTTATATTACAATCAACTCAGACATTGCAAAAGGATCAGGTAATGTCGAATATTATAAGTGACGTAAAATGACAATAAATTCGTCCAAGTAAAAGTCATACGTTAACCTGGTGCTCAGGATCTTTGTACGTTGACAACAGTCTTCACACTGATGATATTGAAATCAAGGTGAATAATTCAGTCTGGGATTATTCCAGAAATACCTACCAAAGTTCGTCACTGGACTATTCGATTTTCCGGAAATACCCGACCATTTTATTTATATTACAATCAACTCAGATATTGCAAAAGGGGCAGATAATGTCGAATATTATAAGTGACGTAACCTGACAATAAATTCGTCCAAGTAAAAGTGACACGTACGTTAACCTAGTGCTCATAATCTTTGTACGTTGACAAAAGTCTTCGCACTGATGATGTTGAAATCAAGATTCGTTATTTTCGCACTCGCTGAGCACACAAGTCGAAACATCTAAGTACATAAACACACATGCCTTTCAGGGTGTGTGCAAAAGTCATGAGCCATTATTGGCGCATTGTCGTTATTTGACGTGTGTTGAGCTCATTTTGCGAGGTGATAATTGATTTCGCGGTGTTTTCCTTCATTTTCAGCAATTGCCGCGAAAATTATAAAGAAATACTCACGGATACTCGACTCAAAATGTCGACAGATACATGACAATGTATTATTCGTTTGTTTAGTCAATTACACGGTGACACGTAGAATGACTGTCAAAAAGTCACTGACTGACTGTCAGGGCAGACCATTGCCATATAGTTCGCAGAACCGACAATAGTGGGGAATAGATTCAATACAATTTAGGTATTTAAAAAACATGATTTTTTAAGAGATATGTTTACAAACATTACAATTGATACATTTCAAATAAATATGTACAAGTATAAGCATATACAAAAAATGTATAGGACTAGTAATAACTTTATTAGTAGGACTAGCCGGTAATTGATAGGTGCAACAAAAATAATTGAATGCCTTGCACCCCTTAAGGGTTTTTTAATACCTTGATACGTATTAAGTACGAAATTGTTCAGCCCTTTTCACCCCCTTAGGGATAGAATTTTCCAAATTCATTTCTTAATGCACCCCTACACCATAAGAGGAATATACCCTCCAAGTTTCATACTTCTAGGACATATGGTTTAGGTTGTGCGTTGATCCGCCAATCAGTAACGGAACAGTTTTAATATATAGATGTGCTTATTTTATTTATTGTAAAATACAGTGGGCATACTTATAACATATACCTATCATCTCATTACGTGTTTCGCAATAAATATATTACGAATAGATAACTCAACATAAATATTAAGTTTTACAGATAATGTAGAGGTTTTCGAGTAGGAATGGAACCACTTTCACGTCATAAGTGCCCACATTCAAAACTTCTAAGAAAGCTTTTGATGGAGACAGGAAGCATGGAGTATTGGTATGGTATAGCTTACCATGTTTAGACCATGGTATTAACCAACATAAGTTCAATGTACTTTTGTTCAACTTAAGGTCTTTTCAAAGTCAAGATGAATGAAGAAAAGCGGTCGTAATGATAATAAACGCTTTTATAGCATGTTGGGATGAAAATAGTTTTTTTCTGTTATTTTAGTTGTTAGTTGTTACTAATATTGATAATATGTATGTTTATGTGAGCAATAAGTATATATTTTTAACGGTATTGTGTGCAATATGTCGATTTCTACATAAACAATTTAGCGACTTAGGTTTAATGAATCTGTTATGCTACATGTTAAATGAATAAATACATTTAACTTAACTTTTAACTTTAACTTACCCAGAGCATATCTGATGGTAAGTTGGTTCTGTATCTCGATCTTGCTGAATATCCCCCAATTGGACTTGCCCTCGGGAATGGGGTTGTTCCTAAGCCAGCCCCCGCACGCAAACTCGTAGAAGTCCTCACACGGGTCCTGGCTCTCATCCAACGCGCTGATCACCTGGCTGGCGGTGTAGATACACGAGCTGGAGAGGCAGATTTCCGATCCTGGAAGGAAGAAGTTATTGATTAACACTTGAGCATGATTTGGAACGGAAGACTGCCGATATGGCAGCAATAATAAATAAATAAAAACCCAACAGATAACGGTCCAAACACTAAAATTCCCCGTGGATATCAGAAACTACGAGTACCGTGGTATTAGAACACCATTACTGTTCGTTGTTACTACCGGGAATTATCCATTAGGTATATTTGGGTGTGTGGAGTTTTATTTAATAGAGCATCGATCCAAAACCAAAACATGGTTAAATTGAGTTTATAAATGGTAAATAAATGAATATATTTTAATGAAAACTAAAGAATTCTGCTTGAAGTTACGGTATATAAATCTGCAATTATGCCTCCAACACATTCGTAGACCGCTCCATGAACATAAACAATAATATTTTCTATAAATTTGTTAATTATGTTTGATCTCTCTCTTTCTACGAGGAACTTCGTAACTTGCTCGATTGAATATATAAATAATAAATAAATAAATAATGCTGAACATTTCTCACACAGCATCATCTAGCCCCAAACTAAGCAGAGCTTGAATTATGGGAACTACATGACTGATATACTACTTATATACTTTCCTTTTTTTGTAAATACATACAAACATATTATACATAGAAAACACCCAGACCCGAGACAAATATTCAATCGTACAAATATTTGTCCCGCAGTGGGAATCGAATCCGCAACCTTCTGCGTCTCAGGCGGGCCTTCGCCCACTGCGCCACAGAGGTTGTCAGTTTATTTAATTTTGCTTGTTTGTATTAATTTGTTTATGGGGTAATCGCTTAAATGTGTACGTGTTAAAAGTAAATGTGGTCTAAAGTGACATGATTGTCCACCAGTTCTTCACGTGTGATCTCGTAACTAATAAGAGAAAAGTGTATTGAATATCTATGATCTTTGGTAATTTTATTCGTTTTTCAAATAAATATAAAATAATAATGAAATAATATAATTTTAGCGCATACGTATTTTTAGCCACATGAGTTGCTTAGCTACTTTTTAAGTGTTTACTCAATGTATAGCCACACGTACATACATAATGCGAAACTAATAAATTCACCGGTATAATGATGCATAAAGAAATTCATAATGGAAGATTAAGTGGGAGTTCGAGATTACGACCGATCATGACCTTGGATCGAATCTGGTCAATGGACTGGATCGAAATCCAGTCCTTTAGAGAAATCATGATCAAAGTATGGATCGAAAAGGGGGGGGAGGTAATTTTACTTCTACTACAGAGCAATAAGGTCGGAGTCAGTAAAACAACCAATGGGAAAGGTTTATTTATGATTGAACTAGCATTTGCCCGCGGCTACGCTCGGCTAAACCCTACGCAGAATGTTGTATGTGTTCCTTTGGGTACTATCACCGTACCTATTTCTGTCGCCAAGCAGTAATGCTCGTATTGCTGTATGGTTTAAAAGGGTTATGAGTGCCGGTGAAATTACAGACATAATATCAGGCAACGCGATGGGTCGTATTCCTTTCTAGCCTCCAAATAACATAATTTTCCTTAATATATCTTTTATGACAGTAAATACCGCAATAAAACTCCTTTGGAATTAGTGCAACTAACAAACAAACAGACCGCCTTGTTTTCTAGAAAATCTTACAAAGAGGTAAGGTAGTATTTGGTGTCCGGCTGTGACATTTGGTAATATGGTATAGTCCAATCAATAAGTAGGTAATAGTAGTATTCTTCGTTATGATAAGTTACCAGCCCAAAAACTAGGTATGTAAATAAGTACCTATTACTACATTACGATTGTACTTAGCTAGGTAATCTACACCGGAAAAGTACAATGTTGTGAAATACATTGTTTATCGACTAGTCTAACATTTTTTTTTTTGTACCAAGGCTCCTATTTTTTTTTTATTCTAAAACGAATGGATGTCGGACTGTAAAAAAACTCTTAAGTACCTTAGAAATACAGATAAAGATTTAGTTCTAATTTGTAACATTCAAATTTGAACTTAACTAGACAGCAACTTACTCTTAACTAGCCACCTCTACTAATAAAAAAAGTATCTCTGGTCATGTCTTTTCAGTAATTACTAAAGGTTGCTATTACATACAATACGTAATTACAAAACCATAGCCTCCGTGCTAGATTTAACTGTGTTACAGCAGGGTATATTTTGTTAATTTTTATCGTAGAACCAACAACCTTTGTCTCGAATGACGACCACGAAGCATACGACGCAATCTAGGAAGACCCCCAGCTCAGGAACGATGAGATCAAGGTTGTAGGAAGTCGGTGGATGGAGGTGGATAAAGATCGTCGATCGTCGATCGATCGACACTCTTTAGGGGAAGCCTATTATGCCCAGCGATGGTTCTACAGGCCGTGAACTTCAAAGAAGATCCCTATAGCTTGCTCTATAAGTCCATGCTATTCTATACCCTAAAACTATTTAGTATTCTACGACAGCTCTGCAGACTTTGTAAGGAATAGAATAAATTAAGGTTTTTGCGTAACAAATTATGGAGAGGGGAGACATTTTACGAGTAAGCGATAAGGGCGCCCGTTCCTGAATAGAAATGAGATCAGAGCTGCATTTCATTACGAAAAATAAAGAAATAAACTTAATTCAAACTAGATATATCAAAACTATAGAGTAAGGATGATAGGTAAATCTAAGACTTATGCGTTTACATTCTGCAGAATGTGAGCCAAAATACAAAAACGGAATCCTTATAATTTTGACATGTACGTCTGTCTGTCCGTATATCACACCCAAAATTTCCCCTCAGTTCAAAGCGGATCGATATAAAATTAAAATTATAGAAGTGTTTCCCATGGTTCACCAAACTAACTATCTTTCAGATACCCAGCAAAGTTTTCCTACGAAAATTAAAGAAGATACTTCAATACAAAATATGTAGTAAAGTCGTGTCTTAAAATACATGAAGTCTTACCGCCAACGTTATTAATAATGGCTCGCATCGCATCCTTTACAAAGATGGCACAATGCAAGTTTTAATGTATCTCTAGATAGGACCCCTGAAAAATAGTTTTTAATATACTTTTCTTAATATATTTTGTACAAGTGATGAAAGGATATGCTTTTTCCGTAATAGATTGTTTGTTTGTACGAGTATGTTACTGTTAGCTCCGAATCGACATATTGGATTGCAATGCTATCTGCATATCTTCAAGGATGGTTCTTAGATATTAATTACCTTTTTCTGGTGTGTAGCACGGAGGCATGGGAAGGTAGAGTCTATTCGGGCTCAAGGACATCCATGTAATGATTATCAAGGAGAGGGTCAGGATCCCCGAAATCATGATCATCATTTGCTCGAAACGGCTGCGCGAACTCCATAGCGAAATGCCCTGGAACATGAAAAAATAACGTCATTTGGAATCGACTGTTGGACAACAGGACATGCCTCCCTAGACAAAAGAGTGCCCTCTTGAGCTAATAGCTCCACCCACATACTCTCCAAATCTCCACTGCCTTCATGATTCCATCGGTCCTGAGGCTCGGATGTATATATTTTTACGAGAGCCAGCTATAATGGACAATGATGGAACGGAATGCAAACTTGGAACAAAATCATTTCTTTAAAAGCTAACCTAAGACTGGTAGTGGAAGGTACTTTCAACTGATAACCTTTTGATCCAATAAAATTCTAATACGAGTCTAATACGAGTTAGTAGGCCGACAGTTACAAGTGGTTCGTTTTACGTCTTTGTTAGTGACGCAAATTCTTGACCTTGAGTAGAGCGTCTACGAAGAGTATAGATACTAGGGTCGGGTTTGGTTTGAACAGGATCCATTAAAAGATTGCCAAAACTATAGCAATATTGTTTACATTAACATAGCAAGTTCAAGATTATGATTAATATCATATTTAAATACTTAGAAGTATCTAGAAGAAATCGTGAAATTTTAAATAAATAAATATCTCCTCCTCCATCGATAACGTTTATCTCTATTAATATAAACTCACTGTTGCCACTTATAGACTCCATAAAGATTTTTATAACTAACTCCCAATTAGAGAATTAGCTAGCCTGGTTGTATAATCAATACTCATACTTAATTTGTAAAACTAATTTTGCATGCTAAAGCAGATCATGGCTGGACTTACTATTACTGTATCTACTGCTTGTGTTCCATGTATACGCCACGCCATGTTTCGCAAATAAATAAATTGAATTGAACTGAATTGAAGAGATATACAAAAATTAACAAGAAACAAATTTAAATCGGTAAATAAGCAAAAATGTTATAAATAGGCATACTATAAAATATCTGATTATTTCGATGATAAAAACTCTTACAATTTAAAATCCTTTAATTCGAAAAAAAAAAATGTTTTGTTACAATAATAGCCTTAGCCCTAGCCTTAGCCAAAAGGATAATTAAAAAGAATTACCTTGTTTTCTTGCTTTTCTTTCTGTAAAATATTACAGAACTAACATCGTAGGTATTTGGAAGGCTGCTAGAAATAGGCAAGTATTTAACTTACATACCTATGAATGTTTACATCATGTCGAAAAACAAAATTGATATGTACAAAACAAGATTGAAACAAGTTTATGAGTAGTTTGTTACTTACCTACTTACTCATAGATGTTATACTACCAAGCACTACCGAAGACTTAAACGGAGAATCTTTGAATAACACCGAAATGAACTAAATTTATCACTTGCGATTTTTTAATTTTATTATTTTTAATAATAACCGTTACTCAAAGTCAAAATTCATTAATTCATTAAAATCACAAGGATCACTTTGAAACGGTTTTATCTACTGCCTGTTTTTCCGCGACCAAGCCAGGAAAGAAAGGCATGAAAACAAGGCTAACATACTTAACGAAAGATAAGATATTTTTGTTTTATTAGCGGCCTCTTTCATGAATCCCAGCATTTCCAGAACCCCCTAGGGTTTATCTAGTCTGCAGAAACTATAACGATATTAGTCTCGAGAAGCAAGACTAATGCAAAAATAGTCATAAATAAACATCCTTCAGAATAATTTTGTTTGCAGATAGGACTAGGTAAATACATAGCCATCATCATACTTATTTCAGCCCGGATCATCCACTACTGGGTATGGCCCTCCTTTCGCTTTTGCCAGCTTTCTCGGTTCCGTGCGTCTCGGATCCAGGTTAAATACATAGCCATAAGGTTATGTGCTCTATATATGTACCTACTGTGTCAACCATTGGTAGTTTCATTACACGCACCGTTATAAGTC
Source organism: Perizoma affinitatum (assembly GCA_961405105.1). Taxonomy (NCBI): domain Eukaryota; kingdom Metazoa; phylum Arthropoda; class Insecta; order Lepidoptera; family Geometridae; genus Perizoma; species Perizoma affinitatum. Next base: position 4,527,877 of record OY560184.1, read on the forward strand.
GAAAAGTCTACTTAATATGAAATTTCTTCCCTTATTTTCTTTACCCTTATTGGTGGTGTTTGTCATGAAATTGATATGGGACTACCCAACCCAGTAAATCATTTTAAATCGGTTCATAACCGACGAATTGTGAACCTCCTCCGTTTTGAAGTCGGTTGAAAAATATAATAGGAAATATTAATCATTGTTGATAGAAACGTCAAGGTATATTTAATTGAAACTTCCTATATTTATTCAGTTCTATAATTACCTATCTAGCCAATTAATGTCGTCACGAGATATAATTTTATCGTTCAGAGAACTTTGTTAGTAAATGACGGAGTAAATGACACGTAAATGGAACATAGTACTGAATTATGTTGAAGATTAATGACAAACACGTGCTCAAAGGAATCCCTCGCAGAAAATTTGTGTAGACACCCAGTGGGGACAAATACCACTTTCTGTTGGCGTTAACGCCTGAGAAATTGTACGGGAATTATGGGAATGACATTAGCTGTGGAAATGTCACGTGTCAAGTTTTTCCTTGACAAATTAGCGTCAACGTGAAAGGAAGTGTAAGGTATTTGTGTAGACCGTCACGAGTAATCGTCTATTACAGCCACATTAAACTTGTGACATTAAAACCTGTCTAAGAACCACCCCAGAAGTCATACAAATCGATTACAAAAAACATTACAATCGGAAAAGCCATTTATGGCAACAGTCAAACGAACAACCTTTTCCAAATGCAATTGCATCGCGTGTAAAACGAATCCATTCGGTTATATACTATGCCTGCGATGTGAAATCAGTAAGTACCTAGTAGGTACATAACAAGATAACGTAAAGCAGATGTGTCTAGGCCTGGAATGTTTCATACCTAATCAGCAGTTCCGTATTTCCATGTGCCATTCATTAGATTACGCGGTATCAGATCATTCCCAGATCAATTAAATACGTAATCAAACTATCCATATCCTGTTACTTCCTACATATCCTCCTAGATGTAGCTTTTGATAGAAGTTTTATTTTTTAATTCAAACTAAAATAAACAGATTAAAAAAATCCATAGTACAATCCGATAAGCCATTTCGGAAATGGTAACAGACAAACAAACAAAAAAACTCTTATGGCAAACGCATAAACGGGCTGCTGTCGTCGCAGGTAAAATTACTCTAACTTCTTACCTTTTTGAATCCCTGTGAAACTTCTGGCTTCGGTGGCGAAGTCTCGAATAAATTCAATCTAGAGTTCTGGAAGAAGTCGTTACTAGAACTTTCTCTTGAAAAAAGTTCCGCCGTCGAACTCTCTCTATTCAAAAAAGGCCGAGCTTTTACGAAGGGATTATTTCTTGCAGCTCTATGATGCTTCAGCCAGTTGAACTTGTTCCTGTCTTGGCCATTTCCAGGGTTAGGAGATGGGGTTTCTGGAGTATCCGGCCCGGAAGGTGTTTCAGGAGGGATAGGAAAATCCGGTTCAGGGGAAGGGGTTCCGGGAATATCGTGAGTGGCCATGGCAGAATGTTACTTGGGCCGTTGCCAATTTTTCAGTCCGTTTTAAAAATAGATTTCTGTTTATATGTTTATTCACTTTCACTGTGTTATTTTTTTACTTTTATTATTGTTTGGTTATAAGCACGCCCGCCGCCCTATTTTGTACTGAGATTCCCGCGTTTAAAAATCATTTTCGAAATTCAAATCGCGTTTCTTTTTCACGTTTTCGTTTTCAAGGCTAAGAGTTTTAGGAAACAAAACCTATGGTGATGTTTTCCGTCCTTATTTGACGGAATACATTTTGATTAAGAATGGACTAGATGAATACGTCTTCCTCTGTCGAGGACTGGCGCGGCAATAGGAATAAAACATATTCGTAGCATAGCATTCTATGCCATTGTATGAAATGTGCGCGTGCGCAGCCACTCTTGATTCAATACAGCTTATAATAGCATGATGTTTATGATGCTTATAATATGTAAGTGAGTAAAACCGCCATTAGAACTGAGCAACCCAACTGGTTAATGTATCTGCACACTTTAATCAATTGCCTTCACCAATTAAATCTAATAAACTGCAGTCAGACTTATTTCCCCTATACCTACTAACATTCGATTGGAAAATGTTTGTAACACTTACCTAAATTCACTAACAATAAATGATTTGATTTGAAAATGCAATTACGAGGAGAGCCGGAGGGGTCTATCAGACTCACCTACTAATCCACCCATCGAAATTTCGTCGCTCACCTTAGTGCTAATGCGTCGTCAAACCACTCGACAAAACATCAAACTCTTCAATTTATGACTGCCGCCTGAAAGCACCACAAAGAGGTTTGCGGGCGAGGGGGATTCCCCGGAATACTTCTTACTAACTAACCATACCTCAACCTGGTCTGATCATTGACCTAACGCAGGGTGACAAAGAAAGAGAGACACGACGAAAAAAAGTACGTTAATCGAAGTTTGGTGGTGTTATTCATTTTGAGTGCAATGCAAGCTGAGGAACTCCCATCTAAATATCTTGGTACGGGAGTTTCATATCTACACGAGTGATTTCAGCCCATTGCGTAGGAACTAGTTGTTAATCTATGTGAGATCGATTTCAGGGTCAAATATGTAATTTCAATGTCAGGCATGAGTTTATGTATGTTTATCATGGAACGAACGGGCATCAGAGTGTCTTAGACAAATATCTCATACTTAGTTTTCCATTTACGTTAAAGTAAAAATCTCAAGGTAAAACTTGGCAAAAGTCACGTTTCAGAAGCTAAATGTAATTTCCAACTCAACCTTTCCGCAAGTGTTAACGCCAACAGAAAGTGGTTGTTGTCTTAGGAGCCAGATCAATCATATTATGATCAGAAATCTGGCAACTCAGACGACAAAGCCGACTGCTGTCGTCCGCTACTAAACAGGGCTACCACATAGGATCATTCCCAGCCTCCCCTTGTTAGTCCTTAGGATAATAAGTTACTTATATTAATACTGTGGTCTCTTTGTATATTTGTGTGTCAATTATTGATCTTCTCTCCCACTCGACCCATTACTAGGGAGATCGGGAAATATGTAAAATGATTTATTACTGCTAGGCAGTCAATGAGTCAGGCACAATACGACAGATAGACGATTCAGTCTAATGATTTTCCAAATTATACATTTTCGATATATTTTGTCATTATTTATCGAACTAAATTTTTAAGAAACTGTTATTTAATCTTTGTTGCACACAATAACAATCAATAAGAGGCGGGCTAATGCTACACAGCTTTTTCTACCAGTTGGCTCTATGTAGACTTATGTATACACAAACAGTCGCCAAGTCACAACTTGCGATAAAAGCTAACTAAGGACGTAGATCCGTGAGAAAACCAAGTAAGGGGTAGTCAGACGCAGGTCCAAACATATTTGGCACATACCCACGTCTTGCTTAGTAGTTTGTATACAATATGTAGCATAGTCTGTGGAGTGCAGGATATAATGCATGATGGTCAGGTAGCATATAGCCTGTGGAGTGCACGAGTAAGAGAGCGGTCTATTTATAAGTTATCTAAAATACAATAAATGTTTTACTAAACAATACATGGCGTAGCCGATGAAGAACCACAAAAGAAATAAGAAGGGGGTGTTGAATACCGAATGCTGGGACCCCTGCGACTAAAATTGATTTATTGCCGCAATGGGTTAAAATTCAAACAACAGTTCAAAATTTTCCTCACGGCGACGGCTGGTTGTTAAAGGTACTCAGAATCAAGGAAAACGGCTATTTTCCTTAATTGCGTTGGGCCTGAGGTGCAAGAATTATACTTCAATGTTCTGAAAAAAGAAGAAACTGCGAAATATGAACAAATAATCAAGGTTTTTGACGATTATTTTGCTCCAAAACAGAATGAGTTAATAAATACGTTCAATTTCCATCAGAGAAAACAAGATTAAGGTGAAAACTTTGATCTTTTCTACACAGAAATAAGAAAATTAATAAAAAAACTGCAACTTTAAGGATCAGGAAGAAAGGATGCTCAGAGATAGAATTGTCCTTGGAGTCCAAGACAGGAAACTACAGCGAAAATTATTTGAAATCAGTGATCTGACCCTACAAAAAGCAGTCGACATGAGCAGGGCATCAGAATTGTCACGAGATCATTGCAAAGTTAATACAGCAGCAGATAACAAGTCAAACATTGATGGTGGATGCTGTCCGAAGCTCAACGGGAAAGGACATTTCATGGCATCAGGATTCAAATACACATCAAAAAGCTAAGTATTTCTCTAATAGTAGGGACTCATACAATTGTAAAAAATGTAGCACATGGCACAAGGCAAGGAATTGCCCAGCATTTGGCAAAATTTGCTCTAATTGTCACAAGCCAAATCATTTTAAAAAAGGTTCTAAAATGATTAAAGAAGTCAATCTGGTCAGCAATGAAATTGTAGGGGGTGATGACAATAATGTTCATCATTTATGACTAGTAAAAGTGTGTTATAGTATTGGCAACATTTAAATTAACACCAATGAGTGGATTCTATCATTAAGAGTAGAAAATAAAAGAGTGGATTTTAAATGTGATACCGGGGCTCAAGTTAACATTCTCTCAATAAGAGATCTAAAAAAAATTGTCTTGTGATGATATTATGCCTAAATGGTCTGAGACTAAAATAGTTTTAGAAGCGTTTGGGGGAACACACTTATATCCACTTGGAAAAATATACCTTAAAATTAAAGTTAATGGGGCAATGTATGACACTGAATTCATAATCATAAAAGAAAATGTAAGACCGATACTGGGCTTAAGCTCACTTAGGAATCTTAAAATGTTAACAGTATTGATAATAGAAGAAAGCTGCTGTCTGAAGCTCAACGGGAAAGGACATTTCATGGCATCAGGATTCAAATACACATCAAAAAGCTAATAGGAATCTTAAAATGTTAACAGTATTGATAATAGAAGAAAGCTGATGTCCGAAGCTCAACGGGAAAGGACATTTCATGGCATCAGGATTCAAATACACATCAAAAAGCTAAGTATTTCTCTAATAGTAGGGACTCATACAATTGTAAAAAATGTAGCACATGGCACAAGGCAAGGAATTGCCCAGCATTTGGCAAAATTTGCTCTAATTGTCACAAGCCAAATCATTTTAAAAAAGGTTCTAAAATGATTAAAGATGTCAATCTGGTCAACAATGAAATTGTAGGGGGTGATGACAATAATGTTCATCATTTATGACTAGTAAAAGTGTGTTATAGTATTGGCAACATTTAAATTAACAACAATGAGTGGATTCTATCATTAAGAGTAGAAAATAAAAGAGTGGATTTTAAATGTGATACCGGGGCTCAAGTTAACATTCTCTCAATAAGAGATCTAAAAAAAATTGTCTTGTGATGATAAATGGTCTGAGACTAAAATAGTTTTAGAAGCGTTTGGGGGAACACACTTATATCCACTTGGAAAAATATACCTTAAAATTAAAGTTAATGGGGCAATGTATGACACTGAATTCATAATCATAAAAGAAAATGTAAGACCGATACTGGGCTTAAGCTCACTTAGGAATCTTAAAATGTTAACAGTATTGATAATAGAAGAAAGGATATAATTATTAATAAGTATTCTAATGTCTTGTCCAAAGGAATTAAATAAAGTCCTAATAAGAAATTACCATTTGATTCCAACACTGCAAAGTTGTGTAATAAGTCAGTATTTTCTGTTCTGGATTTATCAATTCAATTTATCAATCTCTTATTATACCAAAGGCTTTGAGATTGTCAATTATAAGAAAATTACATGAAGGTCATATGGGCATTTCTAAAATGAAACAAACAGCTAGGAACTTGTATTACTGGCCAAAGTTAGATATACATGTGGAAGATTTTGTGAGGAAATGCTTTGTGTGTCAAACTTATCAAAATAATAATGGGAAAGAGCCGCTTTTGTAAATCTGGTACATCATGTACCAGATTTACCATTCTCTAAAATAGCTGTAGACATAATGGAGTATAAAAAGAAAAGTTACCTGGTTATCTATGATTATACAACTAAATGGTTGGACATAAAATTGATTCCTAGTAAATCTGCTAATAACGTAATAAGTAGCTTGTTAGATATATTTTCACAATTTGGTGTACCATCAGAAATAGTATCAGATCATGTACCTTTTGATTCGAGGGAATGTAGCAGTTTTGCCAAAGAATGGGGTTTTAAGTTTACTTTTTCTAGCCCTAGATACCCTCAATTAAATGGGATGGCAGAAAGAGGTGTTCAGATAGCAAAGAAAATGTTAATTAAATGTAGTGAAGATAAAACGGACTTCAGAATTGCATTACTACAGTACAGGTCATCTCCTGTTTCAGGTACAAGTTTTTCACCTGCTCAATTAATGATGAATAGAAATTTAAGAACAAAGATACCTGTAACTTACCATTATTTAAAGCCAAAAGTAAATGTGAATGTTGAAACTGAATTTAGTAGGATTAGGAGCAGAAATGAAAGAAATTTTAATCAAAATGCAAAATGTAAAGAAAACTTCTTCGAAGGACAGAATGTATGGTTCAAAAAAGATCCAAATGGTAATAAATGGCTACAAGGAAAAATTGTAAAACACAAATAACTTTAGGTCATATATGACATGTTAGATTATAAGGAAGGATGTAAATATACTAGGACTTCACATCATATTCCACCTCTATAATTTGTTGATCAATATGGGCTGAGTGTGGGGTTCATGGAGTACATAGGATTGCTAAAAAAGTAAATAATTTAGTAAGTTTATTATATTAACTAGATACGAAATTATTAGGTGTTGATTTTGTATAACTTAAGGGATTTTGTATACTAGGTATTATTTTAGGGGTTAATTAAAATAATACCTAGTAAAAGGAAAGGTAGAGTTAAGTTCATAAATTTGATATTAATTTTTTTTTTTTTTTATAAAGATTGTTAGATGTAGATGTGATGTCTGTGGAGTGCACAAGTAAGAGAGCGGTCTAATAAAAGTTATCTAAAATACAATAAATGTTTTACTAAACAATACACAATAATTCATGTATTTTTTATCACTTTTTTTATTATTGCTCTTATATTGTAATCTGTATATTGTTTCTTTTGTAATAGTATTTGTGTAGGTACCTAATTAGTGTATTTTTTTTTTATTTGGAAGAGTACTATGAACAACTGTTAACGTTTTAAAATTTTAGTTTATAATGTGTTTTTTTGTTTATATGTAATGTAGGTATAAAGTTTTAAGAAGAACCAAATCGGTTCACCCGTTATGTTACATTAAATAGTAAATAAAGAATTTTAATTTCAATTTGTAAGCAAGCATGCAAAATATACTGGAATCTCAAGACAATACGTTTTCACTAATAACTATATAAACAAAAACTGCTAATAAGACGATTGCAAATGTCCGTCTGTCCGTCATATAATTAGAACGGCAAACTTGCGCATGTGAATTGATTTGGGTAAATAAAAGCTGAACTCCTGTTCATATTGTGACGTAACAGCTGGCGAAAATGGCTCTACTTACTAAATGCTATAAAAATAATGGCACTGCCGAAATTGATCACTTCCATTTGGATCTCGATGACGCAAGTAAATACTTGTAAATTTAATAATAAATCTGGACATTTTCCACACAGCATCATCTTGCCCCAAAGTAAGCAAAGCTTGTGTTGTGGGAACTACATGACTGATATACTACATAAATACATTCTAATTATATACTTATTAGACGAAATCCAGTGCGGCGCACTGGAAAACCCTGGATAACTGGAAAGTAAATCCTGGACTATTGTGTGGCTGAATTATACCCTATGCCATTTAGTTGTCATCCAATCCGTTTTAAAGCGAAAATAGCCTTCGACCTTACAATAGGTCAGACTTAAACGGGACAAATAACAAAATGCTTTTATTGGCTGCTAAACAACAGCGCCTGCTCGAAATTGATAGCGACGCGCAGATGTGGGTATAATTTGATTTTGTAGGAGCTCGCTCGATGGTCTATTTGTGGCCTCTGAATTGGATTGCCATTATTTTCTAAAATTTACAGATTGTGTTATGTACTTATACCTTTTGAAATTGTATTGTGCAAAGTGAACATAATCATTTTTTCAGCTTTCGTTTCCTTATATTAGGTGGTTTGTCAAAAATAATATTTTAGATAACATTGCCATTTTGAAAGAAAGTCAAAGTCACAAGGTGAACCAGATTAGAATCGTCGACTTACGAAATAAGTGAATTTAAGATTCACTTCGAGTACTTAAACAAGTACCGCAAGTACAAGTAGTAGATTTTCACGCCGATTCCACATGTCCAAGGGCGGGTCGATAAAGTCATAAAATGAACACGCGACGACGACGCCTCATTTTCCCTTGAAATAATGTCAAAACTTGGTCAATTGACTTTCGGCTGTAATTAAAACATGATGAAAATAATAAGCCATAAACTAGTTTTTTTTTTGTACCTAATCCTTTTTTCAGATTTCCAAAAGGGTATTAAATAAGGTGGCATGGGTGAAGTATAGGTGATGATGATGCATATTGAGGTCACTTACCATGTGGTACCGGATATGGGTTCCACCCGACCGAACCCCTTCATTTAGCTGGATGGAGCTCACACTTCCAGCATCCTCGTCCATTAAACCCGTCTTCTTATAGCGTGCCATCTGGAAGAGATAAAAATTGCCTTGTATAACAATCAATGTTATAATATGGCTAAATAAATGTAATTAGAAATCTGGGCAAGGGACTAGGTATGTAGGTACTTAAATAATATTTTACCCAAATTGGTTTGCCGCCGTTAATACCTTAATTGGATACTAGCTACTGCCCACGGCTTTACCCGCGTGGTAGGTACCCGGTAAAAAAGTAGTAGTAAGAAATACATTCGCTTGAGCCTTTTGTTCGTCGACTTTCGTTACAAAATTGGCATCCACGAAAAGCCCTTTTAATTTAACGGGATTATATATAGCCTATGACCAACCTGAAAGTTCATTCTAAATATTGGTGAAAGAATTTTTTATTATAGTTAATTATAGTTTCGGAGATTACAAACCTTTTTATAAAATTTGTGATAAAAGAGACAAGCAGCGCTTTTTCTTCCGACTTGATTCATAAATATTGAGATTTCGAACAAAAAAAATATGTTTAAATAAAACTATAGGCTTTTAACTAATCTGGGATACTGTAGCTTTTTATTAGTGACATAATTTTGAGAATCGGTTTAGTAGTTCCAGAGATTACCCCTCAAAAACAAAAAAAAACAAACACATTTTACCTCATATAACTTAGGTAAATCAATGTAAAGCGCTTACGAGCTTTTCCTAAAGAAACGTGAAGTCGGTATACAACTGGAATTGGAACCCGGGGTTGTAAGCTTCTCAAAATACGCAGCGTTTTCTACTGTTCAAAATGTGCCTCAAGAATGTGTTGGCCTAGTGGGCGATACCCCGACTTCTGATCCGGAGGTCGTGGGTTCGAACCCGGTCGTGCACCAATGGATTTTTCCACTCGAAAAATTTATGTGCGCATAAACACATGCTCGAAACGGTGAAGAAAAACATCGTGAGGAAACCGGCATGCCCTAGAACCAAAAATTCAAAGGCATGTGCTAACAGTTAGTGTTCCAATAAGCGGCGATGGGCTTGCACCCCGTCACGTGGAATGAATACTTGCAAAACGCGGGCATGTACTAAATGTTTGGACGTGCCTCTGACTACCCCCTACTTGTTATCCTCAAAGATCTACTCACTGAGTATGTACCTGAGGATGTCCACCATGGGGAAGACAGTCGTGAGCGTGTTGTTTTTTTTTAAATATAAATATATATATTAATAGCAATCGTCCTACTGGAAAATTTATGACAATGTAACGTCATATTTACTCAAGAGTATTGTGGCGACGGACGATGCGACGTTGTTATGGCAAGGTAGGTTATAATTACAGATTTACATACTCTCCCTGTTAGCCGACTCGTCAGTACTTACTTGTTTTCAGTGTAACCCGAAACCCGACTGGGCCCCTATCCAATCCTATTACTGAAATGATGACGTAACTTTTAGATAAAGCACAGAATGTGATTGGTAATCCCATTCAGGCAAGGCAACCTGGGAGTGTAGACAAATACCTCATGCTTAGTTTTTCTTTCACGCTAACGCAAATTTGTCAAGGTTAAACTTGGCAGCAGTCACGTGACATTTCCACAGCTAATGTCGTTCCCATACAATTCCATCTTTCCGCAGGCGTTAACGCCAACAGAAAGTGGTATTTGTCTAGACACCCTTCACGTGACATTTCCACAGCTAATGTCGTTCCCATACAATTCCATCTTTCCGCAGGCGTTAACGCCAACAGAAAGTGGTATTTGTCTAGACACCCTACACAACTTAGCTAAGTGAAATTCTGGCATGTACCTAGTCAGATATCTATCAAATATTTGTCTCGGGGCACAGATAATATAATGCTAGGGGTCTGGGTGTGTTTTGTCTCAATGTATATAAGTAGTACCTATATCAGTCATGTAGTCCCCATAACCTAGTATAATAGGTATAATAATATCTGTGCCTTGCCTTCATAACACAGGCTCTGCTTGCTTACTTTGCTTTGGGGCTAGATAATGTGTGAAAATGTCCAGCATTATTATTATCTAATAATAGATATATGCATATATATATTATAGGTTTCTATGTATCTAATTGGTTTTTCTTGAAGAATCGAACATATAAGTTTTCGATCAACAAGTTATTTTTTGCAAAGTTTTAAATATTGTCGCGTGGAATGCTGAGTACTTGCAAAATGCGGGGGTGTGCCAACTGTAATGTTTGGAATTGCCTCTGACTACACCCTAATTGGTATCTTAAAGGATCTAGTATTAATCTAAGGAAGTCCATCATGGGGAATACAGTCATGAGCGTCTTTGTTTTTTTTTGTGTTAAATTAAACCCCCTTCCCTCCCCCGACTAGTTTTTCACTGTATATAGCCGCTTCCCCTAGATACTTGTGGCAATAAAACCTATCTAAGAAGCATCCTTGAAGTCATACAAATCGATTACAAGAAGCCACATTCCAATCGGATAAGCCATTTTGGAGATAAATAGATACTAACATATTAACAAACAAAAACTATGTTTTGTCAAACTCAAATACGGGCTCTTGTCGCAACGGGTAATAAGTATTATGTCAAAAAAATAATCAAAACAAAACACGCTCGCAACTGTCATTCCCCCGATGGACATCCCAGATCTATACTCAGAACGTACTAAGTAGGGGGTAGTCACGAAGCTCATCCAAACATAATGTTTAAAATTTGGCATATGCCCACGTTTTGAATTAGAACAGCGGAGTTGGCTACTTGCTGACTTACTTTAAATTTTGTATCTACATAGGTTATGTACTTATTTATAAAATTTCTAAACTTTCTGCATTTTCTGCTTACGGATGTTCAATACTGTTTAAGGTTATCGTACACTATTCAGCCCGGAACCGGATCGACACCGCCTCGGAGTCGCCTGGACGTCAACCAGCCGACAACGCGATGTAAGCACACAACCGGCAACAGATCAGCACCTTGCGGTAACGATGCAGCAACGCCTAGTGGTACAGGGATCTAGACAAATACCACTTCCTGTTGGCGTTAACGCCTGCGGAAATATTTAATTGTATGGGCATGACTATAGCTGTCGAAATGTCACGTTACTACTGTCAAAATTTTCTTTGACAAATTTGCGTTAGCGTGAATGGAAAACTAAGCGTGAGGTATTTTGTTTAGACCCCTGATGTTCAATTTCACGAAGTCTGTTTGACTATGTTTGTTGTATTGTATGTTTGTTTTAGTACTGTACTCGCTTTCATCAACTGGCGTGAAAACAATAAACACTAGTGACCCGAACTGTGGTCCCGGTCGAGACTGATTAATTGTAAGTTTACGCATACTATAATAATGTGCACGTGCATGCAACACAATATAGTAAAAGAATAAGAATAAGAATATATTTATTTGACACACACACACACAACATTACAAGACTTATTATCTAGACAAATAATCTAGAAGCCTAGGTACTACTATATAAATAAAGAAAAGTAAAGTATAAAATAATTTGAAGATTACAGATACAGAGACAGTGACACAAAGATATACAGGGTATGGGCAAGACAATTAGAAGTAAGTACCTAGATCCTACGGACACGTCTATCAGTCTTTCGCTGCGAGTGTGCGGCCAAACAGGCCCAGTCTCAGCATAATGCCACTCCCAACAAAGTAGGGGAGCAGCGCTGGTTTTCAGACTGAGCCTTAACAGGGTGACGTTATGGGCTAAACAACACATACCTACACAAACTGTTAAATATGAGGACCGAGAGGCAGACAAGTTAAACGAACGCTGGTTAGCTTTGCACTGTTTATTGTACAACACAATGGATGGAGCGCGCGCTCACGCACACATACATAACACTCCTTCCCCTAGTACAATAATTCCTTAAATACAAATATATATATGTAGGTACACACTAATGTTATCCACTCTAAAAGTATTTTTTAAAACAAATCCCGGGCCGTTTACGTAACAATCTTTGAGGGGCAACTACTGGACTATCGACCTGTGGTGCACTCTGGGCATTGATCTCGGTTTCCGCTTCTAGAAATTCGTCTTCGGAATTTGTATGCTCTGCATTATCTATATCATTAGCACCCGCTAGTTGCTCGTTATCCTCCGTCCGTTGAGGGTCGCTTTCGTCCTCCCTAGACTGAGAGAACAAACTAGGTTCGTATAGTTCTGCTCTCCTCTTTCTGACCGTAACGTTAGACGTGAGAGTTGGTGAAGATAATTCAGGTTGGGGTGCCGTCATCTCTTCTGGTGCAGTCGGCGAATGTATACTCGTGGTAGGCAGTAATAGCGGCGCCGGCGACGGCGACGATGGAGGTGACGGCGCAGGTGACGACGCAGGCGACGGTGGTGCATACCCAGGTAAGTCAGCGTTTGAATTTGGAACATTATCTCCATGATTGTCAATTGTCCCTTTATATAGCGTCAGCTGATTTATGTGTCTTTTATAACTTTCTGAGCTATAAACGTCTTTTATTAAATACAAAACTTTTCCTATTCTCTTTAAAATTATTCCCTTACACCATGTGTAATTCGTTTTATTTCCGAATTTTTTGTAAAGTACATAATCATTTTTCTTGAAATATTTTATAATCTTCTCAAGACGATCAGTTTGCATACACTGTTGTTTTTTTACGCGGTCAGATATAGACGGTGACGAGGGTGTCGATGGTTTTGGATCAATTAAATCCAATCGTGACCTTAACTTGCGACCGAATACCAATTGCGCAGGAGACAAACCCGTGGTAGTGTGAACAGAGTTACGGTAATCCATAAGATACTTTAATAACTTTACCGATGCATCTTTCGCGCTTTGGCTCGACAAAAGACAAGACTTTATTCCTTTCTTCACTACCTTTACAAAACTTTCGGCTTGTCCATTGCTAGGCGCGTGATAAACAGGTGACGTCAGATGAGAAATGGCGTTTATGGCGCAAAACGATTCAAATTCTCGTGAACAAAAAGCTGTGCCATTATCACTTACTATTGTTTTAGGAACTCCAAACCTGGACATAAAATCACACAGCTTCCCAATTACTGCAGCGGTAGACGTAGCAGTATTCATGTTGTACACTTCTACCCATTTGGTATGTGCATCAACTGCTACCAAATACACACAGCCTTTAATCGGACCCAGAAAGTCAACGTGAATTCTATAGAAAGGGCAAGGTGGAAATTCCCAATGAGCGAGCGGGGCGCGAGGGGGAGAGGGTCGTAGTTGAATACACACGTCGCATGAGCCTATCATTGTTTCTACCGCTTGGTCAATTCCTGGAAACCAAAATCTAGAACGAGCTTCAGCTTTAGTTTTAACTATACCTAAATGCGAAGAATGTAACTCTTCTAAAATATTCCGATGTAAACTCACTGGAATCACGACCTTATGACCTCTCATGACACACCCATTCTCATAAGATAACTGTGACCTACACAAGTGATAAGGCTTTAACCGTATGTCATTAATCTTCGGCGGCCACCCATTCCCTATAAACTCAATTACTCGCCTTAAAACTACGTCACTCTTTGTTTCCTCACGTAATTTATCTAGTGTCACAGGCATACTTCCGTCTACAACAAAACAAACATAAGTCGCTCGGTCGTATGCTACCTCGCAATCGCAGCACTGGCACCGGTCGGTGCAGGCGCACGCATGCACTGCGCGCGGTAAGCTCGCTCGCGACAGGTAATCCGCACTGTTATCAGCGCTACGCACGTATTCTATTTTATAGTTATAGCTACTCAGGAACAATGCGTACCGTTGCAACCTGTTTGCCGACATCTCTGGTACTCCTTTATTTAGCCCGAAAATAGACAATAAGGGCTTGTGATCCGTTCGTAGTATAAACGGTACGGATCGGCCATACAAATATTGATGAAACCGTCGCACGCCGTAAATAATGGCGGTTGCTTCTTTTTGTATCTGAGCATATCTCTTCTCCGCCGGATTTAATGTACGCGACACAAACGAAATGGGCCTTTCGACGCCGTCTAAACCTACTTGTGAGAGGATAGCTCCCAACCCGCTTGGCGAGGCGTCAACGGTTAGTATTATCTTAGCGTTCGGATCAAAATGTGCAAGAACCTGTTTTGACGTCATTAATGTCTTAATAGTCCTAAAAGCCGTGTCATGAATTTCTGTCCAGTTCCATTTGCAACCCTTTTTTAGCAGTTCGTATAAAGGACTAAGGATAGTGGATGCGTTTGGTACAAAATTTCTATAATAGTTAATAAGCCCTAAAAATGATTGTAGCTGGCTAACATTTGAGGGCACCGGCGCTTCCACTATTGCCTTGATTTTTTCTGGCGCTTTTTTTAGTCCGTTTTTTGTGATAATATATCCCAAATAACTTACTTCGTTCTGAAAAAAACTGCACTTTTCCTTTTGTAATGTTAAGCCTGCGTCCTGCAAGCGCGTCAAAACGGCGTTTAGCTTTTCTAAATGTTCTTTTCTGTCCCTCCCGGTCACTAAGATATCGTCCAATAGACACAACACTCCATCTATACCTGATAGCACGCCCTCGATCGCGCGCTGGAAGATAGATGGGGCGCTGGCTAGCCCAAAAACTAAACGTGTAAATCTTAGTAATCCGCGGTTTGTATTTATACATGTTAAGTTCTTTGACTCGTCCTCTAAAACAAACTGGTTATAGGCCATAGATAAATCAAGTTTGCTAAACTGTTGTCCCCCATGGATCTTTGAAAACAGTTCATTCGTTGTAGGGAGTGGATATTGTTCTACCAGTAACTGTTTGTTAATGCTTATGGAGTAGTCCGCACATAACCTGATTGATCCGTTCCGTTTTAGAACTGGAACTACTGGGGATGCATAGTCCGAGTACTCAATAGGTTCAAGAATACCTAGATCGACCAACCTATCGATTTCCTTCTCAACCTTATCTCGTAATGCGAACGCTACGGGGCGAGCCTTACAGAAAACCGGTTTTGCGCTATCTTTCAACAACAGCTTTATTTTATATTTGTTGAATGTACCTAGCTTATCTGAAAATAGCTCTGCATATTTCTGTTGTAAATCCTTAATAAATAAATCTGATTCAACACAGTAATTTACGGGCACCAACTGTAGTTTAAATAAAGACATAAAATCCCTACCCAAAAGTGGTGGGCCGCCGTCGCGGACGACGTAAAAGAACATTGCATGTGTCTTTCTCGCGTAGGTCACTGCTAAACGAATCGTACCTACGCATACAATCTTTCTCCCGTTGTACGTCATCAGCTGTTTAGACGTACTTGATAATGGCACACCTTTAAAATGAGTTTTGTAAAAGCCCTCTGAAACTACAGTCACCGCAGAACCGCTATCTATTTCGAACTTAAACGGAGCATTATTAATAAAAACTGTTTCTACCATGGGTTCACCCCTGAATGAACGGATATAATAAAGCTTACCATCATCATCTTCATCATCATCACCCTTGTCACCGCAATCCATCTCTACGTAATTCACCTTTGTACACATTTTACGCAAGTGGCCTTTTACGTGACACTTTTTACAAATATAATTTGCGAATCTACATTCTGACGATTTGTGATTCGTATAACCACATACATTACACTTCACTTTTCGTACACTTCCACTTTTTCCATCATTCGAGATTTTGAAAAGCTGATTCTCCGACGACTGCGACGTGGACACGGAAAGGTGCGAAGCGGGAGCGGTGCCGGCGCCCGCACTGGCCACGGCAGAAGCGCGCGCGCGGCTCAGGTTCTCCGCCATCTCCACGACTTTGGCCAGCGTGAGGTCCGCCAGGTCTTTCGCGTACAGCTTCTCCTTCTCTCGCCCGGGCTGCATGCCCATTATGAATTTGTCGCGGAGCGCTTCTTCAACGTTGAGGAAGTCACACTTTTCTGTAAGCCCTCGGAGTCTCGCTGCCCACTGTGAATAAGTTTCTCCTGGTAGCTGAGTGGCCGCATAAAAGTTGTGACGCTCACCAAACCCGACCCGTTTTGGGGTGAAATGGTTATCCAGAAGTGTCAAGAAGTCTTCATATGGTACTTCTTCAACGTTTTTAGGCAGTGCCAAATCCGTTGCCAATTTATAAGTACCCTCAGTGAGTGCGCTGAGAAGTATCGCTTTCCTCTTCTTGCCTGCTGCATCTGTCGAGTTGTTGATGTCGTTTGCCACAAAATATTGGTTTATACGACCCTTGTATATTTTCCATGTATGTACATTGTGGTCGAAATTATTTAGGATTCCAAACTGTGCACATTTAGACATTTTAATACGTTTATTTTTTAATGCGGGTAGATCGTCGCCACTGTTAAATATGAGGACCGAGAGGCAGACAAGTTAAACGAACGCTGGTTAGCTTTGCACTGTTTATTGTACAACACAATGGATGGAGCGCGCGCTCACGCACACATACATAACACAAACTAACAATTGACAGAAACAGAAAGTACAAATAATAAATACATAAACAGGTATATATATATGATTGCAACTAAACCTAACAGAAAATTAACATTCAAATGACATTGACAGAAGTAAAAATGAAAAAATAGCAAACCCAGACATTAGTGCGAATATGAATTGAAGTGGTCGTAAAATGTGAATGATTTTAGCTTTTTTGAATTGCTAGTAGTTTCTGCTTGAATTTTGTCTTGAAACTATTTAATGATTTTAAGACTCGTAACGGCGGGGGCAAATCATTCCAGCAGCGAGAAGCTGCAAAGCGAAACGATCCACGAAAAGCCACAGTTCTGTGTTTCCTCGTCACTAAGACAAGGGAGCAGGACCTACTAGGATAGGGAGAGTTCGCCCATTCAATTTTATTGAAAAGGTAGCTGGGAGATTTAAATTTAATAATTCCAAATAGCAGACAAGCTAGGTGAAGATCTCTACGTGCCTTCATTTTAAGCAAGTTTGAAGAATTAAGGTACGGGGTCACATGTGAGCGGGGTGGAATGCCAAAGCAAAATCGTGCACAGGCGTTTTGAACACGCTGCAGAAGATTTTCCGTCCTTTTAAGCAAACCAGGCCCGAATACCACATCACAATAATTTAGCTTGGATAAAATAAGAGATTCACATAAGGTAATACGGACCTCCTCACTCAGATATGGACGGATCTTGTACAGCATTTTTAACCTATAGAAGCAACTACGAACACTTTCCGAAACCTGGCTTTCAAATTTAAGTTGAGAGTCTATTACTACACCTAAACTCCTTGCCTCCGGCACAAAGGCCACGGACTCACCACCCACTAGAATTTTAATGTCCTCAGTATTAAGTTTGAGGATGTTAACCTTTGACCCAGTAATTATAAATTTAGATTTTTTTGGATTCAGTACTAAGGAATTAGAATGACTCCACTGATTTATAAGGCCTAAATCATGATTAATATTATTTATAGCTTTTAGACAGTCATGGGGCAGGAAAGAATGGTATAACTGCAGATCATCGGCATAGAGGTGGAATTGGCAATGAGAGATATCCTTAATGATGTCGGCACTGTAGAGAATAAAAAGAATTGGTCCTAGAATCGACCCTTGTGGGACACCTCGAGGAACAGATTGTAAGGCAGACCGGACAATTGAGCCATCGGCCATTTTTAACTCCACACATTGCCTTCTGTGACTAAGGTAACTGTCAAACCATTTAATAGAATTTGGAGTGAAACCATAATATGCAAGTTTAGAAAGAAGAAGAAAAATATTAATAGAATCGAATGCTCGAGAGAAGTCTAATAGGACCAGTATGCTGCACATGCCTTTATCTTGGGCCGTGAGCAAGTTGTCTACCACATCTAGAAGAGCTGTTGTGGTGCTGTGACCCCTTCGGAATCCAGACTGAAACTTAGGCAAGATATTATTCTCTTCGAGGTACTTAACAAGTTGCATATATAGTCCAACTGACTTCATGAAACGGAACTTCAAACGGAGCAGTCACACGCGGTGACTGCTATTTCTTATACCGCGTTTACACATGTGACACGAAGGGCGAGGCCGCGAGGCGAATGACGATTGGTAACTACTGAGTAGTAATATGTGGCGAAAGACGCATGTGTGAACGGCACGTTCGTCACTCGACTCGCCATTCGCCTCGCAACTCTCGAGACTGACTCCGTGAACGCTTGACTGTGTGAACTCTAGTTCGTGTCATGCAAACTTTTCGACAAATGCCGAGACGAATGTGATCGCGTATTTGAAAACCCGGTATTAGGAAATTGTTCTTTAAAATTGTCTACGGAGAGGCGTAAGCGCGGCATCCGTCGGCGAATTCAACACTCACCGCTAGCCGTTCACTTGTTTATACCGAGGCGAGGCGATGCTGTTACGATGCTGATTAGTGTGCGGTGCATTAAAGTTTCATACAAAGAATACTAACTAGAGTTGAAACGATGCCGATCCGTTGGCGCGTTGATATGTGTACGATTACCGCACATTTAGGGTATTAATTTTTCACGTCACTTGGACCTTTTTGTCCACTGACTCAAAGCACGGTGATCGAGAACCGATTGCTCTTTGCCCTACCAGATATGGTAATATGTTAAAAATAAAATGGGATACTCCGCGATTTTTTTATGTGGTAAAAAGTAATAACACTCATACTCATCACTTGCCATAATTTCAACCATTATCTAACGTTCATTAGAATAAGAAATAGCCTATGTGTTATTCTGAGCCCATTCCAAATTTCATACAAATTGATTCAGCCGTTACTTTGTAAATTTTTTCGTTCACTGAAGATGTCAGTCACGGCACCATAGCAAAGGTTATATGTTGGAGGCCTTCGGGCGTCCTAAATACTTCGACTTAAGCATTGGCCAATGCTGAAAAGATGAGACTAGGTAGGTCAACGCTTTAACTGAAGCCAAAAAAGATCACCTCTCGCGACCTGACCTAGTTACTAATGAACCATGGATACATAATGGACCTATATTTATATACACCTTAGCTAAGCTTCAGCATAAGCTCCTGCGTATTTAAATGGAGCTTAAGTAGGCAATTATCATTATTGGATTGAAGGGTGTGCATTTAGTCGGCCTCAGTTTTGGCCATTAAGACCTGCTATAACCTTCGTGCCAAATAATATAAAATTCAACTAGACTAAGTCAAAACCAAAGGTAGATTGAAACTGCTTTGTATCTTTCTCATATTATGTGTCATTTATAATTTAACAGTGTTTTGTAAAAAACAAAACACTGTTTAGTGTTTAACTGTTTAGCAGTTGTTTAGAACTGCTTAAAATCTGTATAAGGCCCTTTTTTATTGTGTGATGGTTAATTTATAAAAATAACATTTATTTTACGTAGTACCTTTCTAATTGATAAATATTATTCAAATTACTTACCTTATATACCTAATTAAATTAATATTTTCAGCATAGCCATGACATTGACCAGGATTCTCTTATCGCAGAAAACAAATCCGACAAAAGCTCAGATAACGTATCTCTGCATACAATAGATAGTGTGAATCAATAACTGTTCCAATCTCCACCGAAGCCTGTACATAGACTTGGTAGAGTAGGTAGGTACAGTGAGGATCACTGGTTACCCCTCTGGTGTTTAAAGATTGACTTTGAAACAGAATATACCCAGTAACTTCTAGATTTTTTTCATAATCAGTTGTGTTTAAGTCTTAGGCTGAATTGTCTGTGATAAAATTTCAAAATTCCCCTACGATTAAATATATATTTAAATTACAATGATAGGTACCTATCACATGTAAGATTGCAATTTATTATTATTCATTAGTGGCTATTGAACGAGACCTTGAGTAATTGTACCTATGTTATAGGTAATTAGGTAGGTACCTAATTACCTATACCTACATTTTCATTGAAACGGGATTTGACACAATAGAGATAGATAGGTAGGTAGGTATGGGTTATTATCAGGAAGGTTACACGTTTATTTGAAAGAGATTTTTTGGTTTTAAAAACAAAATCACGTAGTTAGGTATAAGGAATGGATAATTTTTGTCTTGCGTAGGGTTTAGCATAGTCTATCTGTTGATGTGTTTAAGAAAACTATAATAGGTAACCACTAATTATTATGAAAGAGCTGATTGTAAGTAGGCATAACAGGCGAATCTAACAAATTATTTGAGACTTATCTTACGTAGGGTACGTAGGTACCCTAACTCTAGATGTATCTACTAAGATAACTAGGGCTGCACCAAGTGTTGTGGCCCGTGGCACTGGTGTCAATGTAGTGACACTAATGACACAAGTTTTGCAAATTTCGTGACACTGGTGTCGGAACTGTCGATATACAAGTGACTATCGATACTTGTAGTAGATACCTACTGTAGTAATTGTGGGACATATTTTTTTAACCCACAACGTACCTAAATCGCTTCATCGCTTGTAGGGTTTTCAAGATCCAGCAAATACGATATTTCAAGAGATTGGTAGGTAGCCTCGTAGGAGCCTCCTACAAATGGACATTTTCAACGAGTATCACGACTCTTGTAACAGTAGTATAACCACACTCGCGAGAACAGTATCGAGAGACTTGCGGCAAGTGTCACCACTATTAGAACACTAGTGTCACGACACTCGCGACACCAGAATCATGCATGACACTCGCGAAACCAGTAGGTATCACGATATTTGCGCGATACTCAACGTAACCCCATTCATCGTTTTGGAACAGGTAGGTAAACCTACTAGGGTAAACGAACGAACCCAACCCAAAACCCTGCAAGCCTGCGATATATCGAGAAATAAGACTAGATAGCACATCACTCAGAATCAAAATAAAGCGATTTGATTTTACCTGGGAATTTGGTACCCACAGTGTCTTCTGTTTCGCCTAGTCTTATTTACATTACACCTGTATTATTATTTAACCCTCAGTTAGTATTATTGATTATTCTGTGCCCTCACAGTCAACACTCAACAGGATTTAGTGCAGAGATGATGGATGACGGTACATACGTGTACCGGCTAAAATACTAAACTATAGCATAGATCAATATCGGAGTGCGAGAAGTGCGGGCTCAAGTTTGTAAAGCCGCTATTTTGGTAGTTTCTTTCAGTATTTCGTCGTAAATTAGCACTTACTGATATGTACCACTGTAGAACAGCCTAGAACTAAGCTAGAACAGTACAGCACCACACCAGAACAACCCAGAACAATGAAAAAAACACCAATAATTGGAATAACGAAAAGTGCGTGGCCAAGTTTGTATAGCCGCTATTTTGGTAGTTTTTTCAGTTTTTAGTGCTAAATTAGCACTTAATGATAATTATATATTATATTAGAACAGTCTAGAACTAAGCTAGAACAAATCAGCACTACACCAGATCCAGAACAATGAAAAAAACACCGATAACTGGAATAACGAAAAGTGCGCGGCCAAGTTTGTAAACCCGCTATTTTGCTTGTTTTTTCAGTTGTTCGTGCTAAATTAGCACTTAATGATAATGTATTACTGTAGCAAAGTCTAAAACTAAGTTACAACAATGCAACATAACACCAGAACAATTAAAAAAACACCTATTATCATTATGTAGAAATGTAGGTAGCGCATGGAAACCAGCTATTTTCAACTAGATTCCAAACAGTTTTTTTAGATTTTTGACGTCAATTCTCACTTTAGACATACAATATTCTGGAACAATAATAAAACAAAGCTAGAACAATACAGAACTGTTGTCAAAACTTTGAAAATCCAAAAGTGCGGGGTTCCAAAAATTTTTTTTTTTTAAATTTATGACGTCAATTTTCATTTTAGGAGTATAATATTCTGGAACAATGCAGAACAAACCTGGAACAATCCAGCACATCTGACAAAACTTGGAAAATTCCAAAGTGCGGGACCAGCTCCCAAAACCGTTATTTTCGTTTTTCAGCTGTAATTTTCACTCTAGAGAAAAAATATTTTGGAACAATTTAAAACAAACCTAGAACAATTCAGCGCAAGTATCAGAATTCAGGAAACGCAAACGTGCGGGGCTCACTTCTCGCACTCTCAATATATATGCTACTTACAATTAATAGGTAAGTACCTACTACTACACTACTAAATACGTAGGTAATAAGTAGGTACATCAACAAAATTAATTACAGATTCCCGAATACCTAGGTAGGTACGAGTAGGTACCTACCTACTTACCAATTTATTTCGAAATGATCCCTTTTTGTGAAGGCGGCGCGATGAGACGAGATCGATTTAACGCAATGCACCTAGGTACGTAGGTATAGGTCCCTTCGCTAACTCCAGACTGGGGCTATTTTTATGAAGCAAAGAAAACATGAGCCAAATATAATATTTACCGTGATTCCTGGTTTTAGATGTAACGTGGGCATGGGAAATTCCACTACACTTCACCGTCTCTATTTGGAAAATTTAAAAAGTCAATTTTCGCAATTTATTCCGAGACAAAACATCCACGACATTGTGCGTTTTTGTTTTGAACAGATAAAAGTTCAACCCACTATGTAGGTAGGTACTCGGGTTTGGAACTAAACTAACGTCGAATCGAAAACTCGCACGAAACTGGGAACAATGGGGGCCGATGCCGAAGTAATGATCGGCCTTGAAAATGTGAACAGTGCCATCTATCAATTTGTTTTCAAACTCAAGTTTCACTATTTCTTTACCGTCTCTTTGTTCTTCAGTTAGGGTTAGATAATTTCACTCTTAGAAAAAAACATTGAATAACATAAAATTTGTATTTAAGAAAAAAGTATTTATAAGTATTTCCCTTTTAGATTAGCACGAATGACATGCTGCCATCTTGTAAAAGCGCCATGAACTACGTAAAAGATCAGTGTTTTCGAAAAATCACTGCAGCCAACCGTATCAAAGGGGGCGTTTTCCCGGCTTTTACGCATGCGTAGTTGTGGAGTGGGCAGGTGCGGGCTATTGTAAACTCTTGTCACAGATTATTATAACACCTCATATAAACTCAATGGTTATAAAAACCGTTCGTTCGTTTCGTTCGTCGACGTTCTGTTCAATCATTTCAGTAGGCATTTCGACAACAGCGTAGGTAGACGTGCGATAATTCTTCAGAATATTTGCGAAAAATAACGGCTACGACACCGCCTACACCATTTTTATAAATAAACATTTCGTGATAGTGCATACCTGTGTTTTGTGAAAATGACCAACAACGCTCCAGTCAAAAAAGTCCCGATACACTTGCAGGTAAGGATAAATCACCTGTTGTTTTTTAAATTGGGGAAAATGTCTCATTTTGGTTTTCACCAACTGTAGTACTGTTGTGTTGCCAAATTAGCGGCCTATGTTAAGTTCTGCCTGATGAGTGCTGTTGACCTCATTTTGATGCGAATTAGGTTGCCGGTTCGTTTGTAAAATAGATCACAATTATACAGACCATCCCGGCGGCGGCCGTATAAGTGACTATTAACAGATTAGTAGGTAAATAGCCTAGCAAAAGTAGTTTGGCAGTACCCATCTACATAGTAATAAAATAATAGGTTTACCTAAGATTAGAATCGAGTAAAAATTAGATAGGTAGGTACCATTTTTCAATGATTCTAAGCAGATTTTGTACCAACTGTAAACATTGTTTATTGGAAAAAACATTATCAGAGCGAATAAATGATTGCCTACATGCATAATTATCACGAACGTTATATTTTATAGTTTTTGTAATTAAGTAGGTAAGTGTAGCTTGGTTCAATATATCCGAGATTTAGGTAGGTACTTATTTATGTAGAAAAATCTAAATTCACATCTCAACGAAATAGTTTCATAGGTATTTTCAATTTAATAATATGTAGGCTGGCAGGTTAAATTACCGAAGTAGGCTAGGCTCCAAAGTAGGTAATCAGAAAAGCTAGAGTAGGTAATAGGTAGGTAGGTAGCTCGTTCGCAAAAATTAGATTTTCCTCTCGGTCATTGACCTCAGACCTACCATCCTCTAGGATCGGCCTATTCCCAAGATTTTACATGTTGGTATCATTTGTGACATGCGCAGTAGGGTAGGCTTGAAAAGGGATGGTTAGGGTAAGTAACGTAACGTAGTAGGTATGTACCTGATACTACGCGTAATACCTATTACCTATCTACACGCGTTGCGATGGATGAACGCAGAAGATAGGTAGGTAGAGGTAGTAGGTACCTAGATAGATAATCTAATTGAGGGCATAAAATTTAATATACCCTTATTCATAATTTTTATTTGCCAAAAAAAAACATTTCATGAGCACACCAAAGAAAAGGAGATCAAAACAAAATGAATAAACCCAAAGTAGGTAGGTAGGTACTATACAATGTTTTTGTAATAGAAAAATTCAAACAGACTAAGTAGGTACCTACATAGCAAAATTACGGTTTATTAAAAATAGAAAATAACAAAAGAAAGACGAGGTTAAGAGTACCCTAAACCGACAAGCTTGTAGGTATGAAGATTGTGATGAGGATGAAGGAACCTTAAGAGTAATGCCAGGATCGTAGCAAGTGGAAATCTGTGGTCTCTTTCGTGTCTACCCGTCCGGTAAATATGCGCGACTTTATTTCACCTTTAATATAGAAAATAACATAAACAGTAAATCTAAAGTCATTATTTATATCACCTTTAACACTAAACTTGGTAATAATACCTATTTACACGGGACAAGTTTTTTAACGTTAGTATACACAAAATACGTAAAGATAAAGTACAGATAAAATATTACAGAATACTAATTATTATTAATTAGGAGCAAGTATGAGAGAGAAGGAAAACATCGTGTGGAAAGGAAAACGGCATGCCGTGTAGAACCAAAAACTCGAAGGCATGTGACATAAAACGCGACGATGGGCTTGCAAGTTGTCGCTGACTACCCCCTGATTAGTCTTATCTCAGATCTGCTTACTGAGATGTAAGGATCTCCAGATTCATGGGGATTTTAAGAGACAGCTGCCTATTTCCTATTCCGTTAAGAGTTCCTTGCTCCCAGCTTGAAGTTTCCCGGATCAATAGTCTTCACTCACATAAATTGTGAACAAACGCGTGTTCTGGGAATCACGATTCAGACAGTTTCTACGTAATATTAGTTTAATAGTTTTAGTATGCCTTAGGTACTTATTAAAAAGCTTCCGATCTGGATCAGTTGAGCTATCTATAGATCGCTTAAAAGATTTCGAATGGTGACCTAGAACCGGACGACGCAATTAGATGAGGCCAATGAGCTGATGATAGATAGCAAATTGGAACAGCAAAGGGCACAATACACGCTATGTTAGGGTTCCGAAGTCGCCTCAAATTTTCAAAAATAATATTGAAATCCCGTTAAATCAATTTTCATTTGTTATCCCTATTTCTTACTGAATGTTTAAGTTAAAAGGTACCGGTAGATCAGCTTTGAACCTACTATAATTTCTGGCTTAATTACTTACTCCAAATCTAAAATTGCTAAGTTTACAAAGAAAAACTGAAAACCTATTAAGTGATGCGTGAAAAATGTCGCTGTTAATTCCAATTTTTGTAATTTAAATGGAGGAAAACAATCGAACCCTATATGTTCCCTAACGGACCTCCTCTTGTCCGTTTGGTCCGCCATTTGGCTACAGAACTCTAAAAACTGGCGAAATCATAGACAAGAGACTGAGTCATTGAAACTTTTAAATATATCACGCACGGAGAAAAGTGATTAAATTCATTTATGACCCTTTCTACTAATTAACATTTACATGTTTCCAAATTCAAAGAGTACAGTTAGCAAGAAACAACGTCCGGCATAACATAAACTTTCTTTTGGACTGTACTTGATATTTCCTAGAAGTAAACGATGCAAACGATTTTGGGCTCCTTCTGTACGTGATTGGGTTCGGAATGGAGTGTGTTGTTATCTGATGGGTGCAAAAGTGTAATGGCAATAGTGTTGTCCAAGAGTCTTGAAAGTGTCGGATTTATCTTAATCGGTCCCTCAGTAAAGTTTTAATTTTACTTGAACAAGTGACGGAACCAGTAAATTGCACATCTGCATTACTTTATAGTGCCATACGTGGATCTATTCCTACTATAAAAGCAGTCCTTTTTAGTAAAATGTGCTGATCTCAATTGATGCAAGTTCATAAAAAAAGTTCAATCCTTTACCCAATAATAACACGATTACAAGTTAAAATAATTATTTTTTTACCACCATACTAAAAATGACTGATTATAAAATGAAGTTCAGTCCTTTTTTGCTGCTTCGCGATAAGGGACAAGTACACCTCACTACGCTCGCTCACTCCAAGTCGATCTATTCTCGCCAAGGGGACCTTCCCCTACAAAGGGTCGTAATAATGATTTACGCACGCGTATAACTCGGCTATATAAAACTCGCGGTTAAGTTTAAATATTTTACTTGACGGTTAAGTTAACGTCCGCAGATAAATTAAAGTTATAAAGTTGACTTTTTATGACTTTCTAGACGCGTTTTGCGAGTTGGCCTTGTGTGCGGGTACCACGACTTCCGATTCGGAGGTCATGGGTTCGAACCCGGTCGAGCACCAATGGATTTTTCATTCGAAAAAAGTGTAATTGCGTATTGGCACGAGCTTGAAAAGGTGAAGGAAAACATCGTTTTAATTACGATATCTAAGTCACTACTAAAAACAGTCCGTGAATAAACTAATTGAAATTGATCGTGAGGAAACCAACATGCCCTAGATAAAAGAAAATCGAAGGCATGTGCCATCAGCTAGTGTTCTTATAAGCGGCGATGGGCGTGCAATCTCTATTGATCACGTGAAATTTTAACTACCTTGCAAAAGATGGCATGTGCCAAATGTTATGTTAAGACTACCCCTAAGTACCTGCTGATCTACTCACCGAGAATGTATCTGAGAATATCCATCAGGTCGGTTATATGTCCAGGTTGAGGTATGGTGGTCCTGAGGACCTATGATGAAAGAATCGGGTGAAATTATTCAACGCTTCTCTCTCGCAGTCTTTGGTTCATAGGACATGCCGTTCTGGTTTCCTCACACATCAACTCACGATGAAGCGATGGAAACCTCCGCTAATGTTATGTCGTTGGTGGATTAGGAATTTACGGATCCATTAACTTCAAAATGAAGGCCAGCGATCGCTGGGCATGATGTGGTGATAATTAATTGTACAAGTACTCCAAGACATCAAATGTTACAAAGAACACGAATGCGTCCCTTGAAAAGCGAATATAAAAAATGTAGATACCTATTGTTTTGTAATGGGATCATTAAAAAGTACAACAGCCTTGTTTTCCTGGCTAGGTCGCGGAGGAATAGGAGATAAAATCGACGTTTCAAAGTGATCCTTGTGATATTAATGAATAAAAGAATTTTGACTTTGCTAAGTCGTCGTGACCATGCATATATGGCGGGTTTTATCTGTGATGGGCATTCCTAGCCAGTTGCCAACTTCAAGAGTGGGGTGCATAAATTAGTGATAGGTTAACCTAGTTCATTCCAAGCAAACTTATGCGTTTACATTCTCAGTGGTGGTGAAGGGAAACATCGAAAAGAGATATACCCGGTAGCGGTACCCAGACATCCGTGGAAACGAACCCGGTCGTGCACCAATGGATTCTTCCAAAATATATTTCTGCGCACGTACTCAAAACGGTGAAGGAAAACATCGTGAGGAAACCGGCATGCCCTAGATCCAAAAAAATCGAAAGTCTTTGGCATCAGTCATCAGTTTTAATACAGCGGAGATGGGTTTGCATGTAACTTGTCACGTGGATAAGGGTGCAGTGCAATACGTCAGTAAGATGGATTAGAGTCGTGAGCATGTTTGTTTTTTGTTTGCGGCGCGCTCCCGTTTGTTTCACTCCGAAGCGAAACAACGTCCACGTGCATAGCCTCTTCGTCTGAGTGCAGTTGGTTGACAGCTTAATAATTAAATTTTGGCTAAGTAATGGTTTTGATAAGACACCGCGTAATCACTAACGAAGTAAAGGGGTGTATTCTATTCACGCAAATATTTGAGTGTCAGAAATACGTGGATGACCAAAAATGTGTGATTTGAACTTTTGAAAATGGTCGTGAAATGGTCACGTCAATAGACGCGCAATTCATTACAATTAGACTGATTTGATACTAGCGAGTCAATTGACTTCAGGCTCATTTGATTAGATTGTGTTATATTGAAAGTTGAAAGGTCGCATGCTTTGCAAACAAAAGCAAAATAAACATATTTAAATATTGTATCAAAATACGATTACGACTGTTATCTCCATGTTGAACATCAGATATAAACTCACTCAGTAGGTACGCTCCTAAAGTCGCTGGATGGAGGTAGCCCAAGATCGTTCATCATTGCGCTCTATAAAAAGGCATATGTCAAAGTTGACTTCTACAGACCTATCCTGATAAAACGTGCTACTGAAATTGTTCAGATTCCTCTATGGAATCTATAAATCAATACAACGGATGTTGACGCTGGTGTGTAGATCACTGATAGATTCTGTCTGTACCCCACTTAATAAGCAGGGGGAGAGACGAGACATACTAAATACTAGATTGTCTATGGCAAGGGTGATGGCTGTCTGCTTTCAAATTAATCTTCCGTTTCGTCCCAAATCTATTTATGTTGCATCCTGGAGACATTGAAAATGTTACGAGCTAAGTAGTTTGTCCAAGACTGTTTATTGTGGTAGATTCTGCGGCACTTATAGGTGTTAGATTTACTGATCCCTTGTCTACCCTAAAAGGGATTTATAATACAAGCGTCACTATTCATTTGCGCATTTGCCCATGGGTGTACCATGGGCAAATGCGCGCTTGAATAGTAACTAATGAATTTATAAAAGATCGTGTAGTAATTTATGAGAGTTACCTATTATTTTCGACTGCTAGATAATTGGTTAGACAATGAGATGTTGATTTCATCGCCTACACGGGTTGTTGAACTTGATGATCGAATAATCCATGGAAAAGTCATTGATAAAACCCGTTTTGTTTTTTATAAATTTGTCTTTCATGGGGCTTCTAAGTTTCTCTACCTATTGGACATGTTTTCCATGTGTATTTGGCAACTAGACCCAAAAATCCAAAGGCCTGTGTTATTGGTTAGTGTTCCATGCGACGATAGGCTAATATAATGTTTGAACTTGTGACTACTAGTTGAATTTGACGACCTCTGTAGCACAGTGGGCGAAGCTCCGCCTGAGACGCAGAAGGTTGCGGGTTCAATTCCCACCGCGGGAAAAATGTTTGTATTATCTGCAAATATTTGTCTCGGGTCTGCTTGTTTTCATGTATCGTATTTATGTATTTAAAAAGAAATATTATACATATATTAGTATATCAGTTATGTATTTCCCATAACACAATCTCTGCTTACTTTGAGGCTAGATGATGCTGTGTGAAAAATGTCCAGCATTATAATTATTTATTATTAAATTCTTACGTATCTTCCTAATATGGATTTTAAGATGTTTACATGGGAGTCTTTAGTTCGTGAGTTAGCTGCTTTAGAAGTTGATAGTGAAAAGCTAAATTGTCTCCCGACTTTTCTTTCCCCTTGATGTGACAACATAGACGGCGAGTCTCGGTCTTTGATGGATTAGGATTTTATGGATCCATTAACTTCCCAGTGAAGACGAGCGATGGTGTGTTGATGAATTGAACAAGTACTCCGGTCGCGAAATGTCACAAAATACACGATTACGTGCCATGTATGAAAAGCACCGATTGGTCATGCATGTTTGTTCTCTGCTTTCTCTGCAGGGTAATGGTTATTGGGTTCAATACGGTCTTTTCTAGGGCAGGAAAAGCAGTGAAAACAATG
This sequence comes from Perizoma affinitatum, assembly GCA_961405105.1. Classification (NCBI taxonomy): domain Eukaryota; kingdom Metazoa; phylum Arthropoda; class Insecta; order Lepidoptera; family Geometridae; genus Perizoma; species Perizoma affinitatum. The sequence goes on from OY560184.1 coordinate 4,558,142, forward strand.
TTGCGTCATCGGTCATCATAGTTGCTAACGATAGTTAGATCTCTGTAGTGGAAACGAATGAAGGCGATATCTTACCTGGCGGTTTAAGCTAGGCATAGCACACTTCAGGTAATATTCGTCACTGAAATGTCTAGAGTTAAAATGTTAAATAGTCAGATGGTTCAAGTGTAGAATATAGAAAGTGAAAAGTCATTATTATAGGTTACAGCTCTGTAGGCCACCTACAGAGCCTACAGTACACCAGGCACGGCTAATCTTCACCTCACGGACACGTGGTTCACTCGTTCACACCCTACGTGCAAGTTGTGAAATGATAAACTGTCCAGCCTTATATATTTATTTATTAACTTTGTTCTGAGGTGTATTCGCTGAAAAAAACAAAAACAACATAACCCGTTTCAAAAAGGGGAAAGAGACTTCAGGGCAAGAAACGCATCTCCCCTGATGTTGCCGAGATGTCAATAGGCGACGGTAACCGCTTACCATCAGGTAGAACGTAGGCGTAGGTAATGTATGTTGCTACCAAATGGCATGAAAGATCTGTCACTGTCATGAGCATATAGAATATTAAAATAGGAATGATCAGCTACGAAAAAGCAAAGAACAGAAGCACCTTTCTCATCAGACTTTCCATTTGATGCAATACTGTGTAGGCGTAGAAAATTTTGACGATCTTTTTATCTTTGGCCTCATTATGGCCAAACTTTCGATTACCTCCATGTCAAAGGAGGTAATATTTACCTCTACCACCCCTCTACCTTACAATATTATAATATTTCAATATATTGTAAAGTTATTTTGGTTATATTGGATTCTTGGAAGACTTAACCGGGTCGTAGTATTATTAATTATTCTGTGATTGGTCGGGAAATTTCTTACGTTTAAATAGGTACTCCGCCAGCGAATGAGGACCGTAAATCGGATGACATGGTGTCACATATGGAAGGCACATATGGAATATCTTAAAGGATGCGCGAAGTCGGTGGAAGGAGGTGGCAGTGGATCTGTACAGTGGATGTTGAAATTGAGACTGCGTCATTTTGCGACGAGGAATACGAATTTTATTTTGGTATTCGAGGGGTTAATTTGTATGACGTAATACTGGCATGAGCTGAGAGAAGATTTGACAAATTCAAACAGCTTCGACGGATAAATCAAATCCGATATTATTAGATATTGGAATCATAGAACTTCTGGCCTGCATCCTTATTGTCTAATGCTTTATGAAAATGTAAAGCCTCTTCAATTTGAGACTTTTGAGCGCGATTCTTTTATTCAATTTATCCATCGAAGCTGTTTCAATTTGTCAAATCCTCTCTCCCCATGCCTGTGTTACATACAAATTAAACCCTTGAATACCTAAATAAAATTCATATTCCTCGTTGCAAAATGACGCAGCAGACACAATTCAATTTATGTCCCGTATTTCTGAGTCATAACCGCAGACTAGCCGGGGCTCCCTAATGGTCGAGGGGGATCAAATACATCAGTGTAGCGATTGCTATCAACACTTGTACGCTAAAAGGCACACGCGAGTCGACTTGCTTTAACTTTAAAGGAAAAACCAGGAGTAGGTACCCTTATTCATGTTACTTCACCTGAAGGGTGTCTCAAGGTGTGCTAAACTGAGTTTTGATTCTGTAGACAATATTTTTGTCATCTGACCATGTTTAGTTAGCTTAACCAACCTGTAAAATAAAGTGGAATCTACGACAGATACCAGAACGAACCAGTGTGGTAAACGGATTCAGCGCCTCGGATATCATCATAAATGTTATCTAACATGAAACATCACAACGCTAACATGAAAAATGTAGTCTATGAGGCGTGACCCATTTCTTTCAACAATTTATTTACCTCCAGCAGATTATATTTACGAACTTCATTTCGGACAAAGACCGGAACCAAAGATACCATCTTGGTGGTAATTACTTTCGAGCCATTTGTAAAGAGAACTTACAACAGTATTACAACATTATTTAACAACCTCTGTGGCGCAGTGGGCAAAGGCCCGCATAAAAAGCAGAAATGTCCAGCATTATTTACTTTAAAAAAAAACGCCTTTGCCTGATTCTGGCTACGCACATGATATTGGCGCAATTTCGCATAGTTTATGATCAAACATGATCTTTCTGATTAGAATAAAATAAACTGCTGTCTTCAAAATAAACAAAACATTATAATATATTATGATTATCTTCAAATAATTTCCAACAAGCTAAAAATTACGAATTCACTAAAGATAATCTGTGTCACATAAAATACCTTGATAGACTTATTTCATAGAACGTTTCTAATGTCCAAAGTACCATTGGAATCATTGTATTACCAGAAGAGGACATCTTATGTTCCTATCTGAACCGTAAGCTCCAAGCATATTTCCATTTGCCACAAAATCTCCTGCTTATTTTGTCTTTTAATCAGCTAACATCTCTGTCTTTATTTCAGCCCTTGTTGAAGTAGTTTGTTTAATCCCAGCAGTTCTATTAGTAAAGCAAAGATTATCAGAACTCCAGTGACGTTCCGCAGTTGATCCGTAGATAAATAATCTTATCTTGAAACTTCAGTACTATAGCTATGTGTGAGAATTAAGAAGTGGGTCACTTGAGTGACGACATACGGTTATGTTTAGCGAGTTTAGCGATGTTTATGTCATAGTTTACGTTGTGCAATGGACGGAAGACGCAGTTTAGGGTGGGGCCACAAATGATGGACCGATGACATAGTAAGGAATTCGGTGCATGGAGGCGATTGGGAACCATCAACGTGGATTGTCCGAGGAAGGCCTATCTGTGGACGTCTTCCATCTGATGTTGGTATTATGCAACGGAAACTGTTGTTTATGAAAGACAATCTTGTTTATTTTAATGCTCATTATGCACCGTGAATTTGTGTGAAAATACCTTGGGTTTTTTTAAAGACACAATTTGACATTTCCTGTTTATCTTTAACCGGGGTCCTCAAAGAGTATCCTATGTAAGTGTGGAGAGGCCCCTGGTCGTACATCTGTGTCAGATCAAAGATTGGTCAAAAATATATTAAACAACAAACATTCGACGGGCGTTTCACGTGCGTTGAATATAATATAATATAATATAATAGAGTTTATATTTGCAAAAAAAAAACACGATACAAATAATCACAATAATTAATAAAGGCAAACAGTAGTTTGAAAAAAAAGGTCCCAACTCAGCATAATACTGGATGCAGCAACCAGCGCTGGTCTTCCGTTAGAACGGTTTTTGGGGTGCGGACTTATAACATATATTTTAGAAAACAAAAACAAAAAAAGAAGAACAAAAACTTATTAATTAAAAAACGCAATCAATAAAACGTGAGCCTGAAATAAGAAAAAACTACACCAAAAATAAATGATAACATAAAACACTGAATAACATAAAAAATAATAAATAAAGTAAGTAGGTACATGAGATACACTTAACAAATTAAAGGAAAAAAATAACAAATTAATTACGTTAATTGATATCACAGACCACATGAAACCACGGAATCAGCACACAGATGTCAGATTTAAAACACTTCTCAGGCGATGGTTTCTTCATGTGTGATGTAACTTTGAAAAGTACGGCATTGGCCTATCTTACCATTTCTCTTCGAGTGTTCAGTCCATTAAGTCGACCTCATTTCTGAAGTTAATCAATAGTATTGCTTAGACGCCGCGCCCGTTGTCCCTTCAGAGTTCAGAAGAACCGCTTGCCGCAGCGATTTATCTTGGCAATCGACCAGCGAGCTACCCGTTCAGCTTGCTAATTCTTTTTGAAATGCCAACTAGTTTCAATACCTCTTATACGATGGTTTCTTGTACAGTCTGTACCGGTATAGTAGTGACCATAGATTTTTACGTCATACATAATTATTAGCGGTATAATACCCCTTCGTTTCCATCGTCGCATCAATATTTCACATGGTCTCGTTCAGTGTACTCTTTACGTGGCGTGGAATGCCTTCGGATTCATTGTATCGTTCATTTCTATAGATCTCAGTGGAAACTTGATGGCTGATCATTAGTCCTTTATTTAGATCTTATTTATTTATCAAAAAAGATTACAATTGGTGGGTCATTCTCACCAATGCCAAATATATTGTTCTCCAAATTTAAAATTCCATACATAGGTTCCCAAGCAACAAATCTGCGCGTTCACGCGTCATTAACTCAGAAGTCAGAATGAGGGCTTCCTCCTACAGTGACATTTTCCCAGGCTCCACTGGTTTACTGGTTACTCCATGGGTATAACTACAAGGTTCATAAAGACGAGTGTAATCTGGCACTTTTTATCCCAAAGCCTACTCTAAGAAAATATGTGCTGCTGTATTTCATGAAGATTATGAGACGTTTTTTCGCGACACTTTTCTATTATGGCTTTGAAGTTATGAGAATCTGGTATATATAGATAACTCTTTATTGTGTGTTACACCAATTTACAGTACAAAACCAGAAACATAATAAAATAACAAAAAAAAAAGAAACGTACAATGGCAAATTTTCTACATACAATATAGGTGGTTATGTAGAAAATTTGGTTATTGTAACTGACCAGAAAGGTCACTCAAGGTTCAGCTACCAATTCTATTTTGATTTTGCCCTCCTAATTAAGTTTTTAAGGGTCTTTATCGTACTTATAATTATATTAACGGATCGCGAAAGTTTGAAAAATACTTTTGCCCTCCTACACTTTGAAAGTCTTCAAAGACAATCGACATAAATATATTTAAATATTTATTTTTGTTGTACTACGACTATGTACCTATGCAAATTATTATCTACCATCTATCTTCCGTTTACCGAATAGGCTAAGGATCCCTGAAATCGCAGCCAGGTCCATGATCCCAGACTCTTGATATCTCCCTCTCCTTCTCCTCTCATCCGCGAAACACGAACTATTACGACAAGATATCGACCTATATGGGCAGAACGACTGCCAAACCGGTTTAGACTCTATACCGCAGCAAGAAAGTGCATTCAAGTGTGGACAATCAACCGAGCCTATCGTGCTGTAAAATAACTAGAGTTTAGATAAGACTTATCTGACAGTATACTTTTTGCGGTGGACGTGAAGTGACGGACTGTGCAAATATGCTGGTAAGACTTCCTTATTACTCGACTGCGACAAAGCCAAAGGAATGATAATGCCGGCCGGTGTTACTTTATTGCAGACATGGGAATTACATTTCATTTTACGATTTACTTGTGCTGATTGCGTCGCCGGACGGTAAAATTACAGACACATGGGTTTTTAATGGCGCAAAGTGGGAGTACGCATTGCAATAACTAGCATACGCCCGAAGGTGTTTTCTTCGTGGTTTAGTCCATGTACAGGAAGGACATTAAATTTAATTTAGTACCCTTGCCTGGGGATCAATATAAGAAACATTTTTAAAATAAGCTAGTATTAACTAATTATTTTTGAACGAAGTTGTGAGCTGATCAAAGTATAAACATGGGTGTATTTAATTATGAGTTAAAAATATTATAATTATTATAAAATTAGGAATTATTTAATTTCCGATGCCACCTTTTTGTTAAGCTCCATTATAGGACAATGGGATGTCCCATCGGAAAACTCTGTCTGTACAGTCCCAATCTAACCTAATATTCCTACAAAGAAACAAACATATTGACAAAATCTTATAAGCCAAATAATATATAGGTTTCTATACAATTCTATAATTTAAAAATATTTATATAATTCTTTATTATATAACAATGTAATGTTGATTTTTTGTGTTTCACCTGTGGATAACATTGTCGTAACATTAATTCAAGAATATGTACAGTGAAAAACGTGGCTTAAAATATATTGTTTTATAGTTTTATAAACCCTATTTTGAGAAATTGGAGAATTTACGAACGATATAAACTGTGCGATTAAAACAAAATACAATAAAATAACCATTAAAACTTAGGACGTGTCTGACTTTAGTACATCGTATCAAAATGTAGAAAATAAAGAAGGCAGGCATATACCCAAGAGAGAGTAGACACGCCTTAGATGCGCTTTTCACAAAACAATTTAATCTGCTAGTATGCCGAAACTTAATTTAACGGGTTGTAGTTCTAAAGTTTTATTCTACTGTTTGTTTTTAAAATTGATCTGAGTGGCTCGATCGATGAGATAAACATGTTTACTTTTTCAATCAGTATTAGCAGCTATAAAGTACCTACTTAGGTAGGTGACCTAAGTAGGTACATTATTCTATTACTTCGTTACTCACTCTTGACCTTGTATTGTTGTCGCATTAAAATACGCATTCGTAATATTGTAAGTAACAAACGTCGCGTTAATCTACTTATTTAACATTGCCTCCTACAGGGCATAGATCTTTCCTGATTATTTTGTCCTTTGTTTTAATTGCCACCATATGTTCTTCTACTGAATCCTTTTCCTATCTGTCACAAAGTAACAATTCTTTCTTCAGAGCAACCACTACACCATGATCACTGGTCTTATGTAGAGTGGCCCAGAAAAAATAATTGACGCCGAACCAACCTCGCACAACAATAATTTCAAACTTGATATCAATATTATCAAGTACCTTAGCAAGTGTATTTCCGTATAACAAGTACAAACAAAACACTCTCACTTGTACGTTGCCAATCAACTCCCTTAAAGGAAAGGAAACCAGATAGGGCTTTCCTTTTAACCGAGCTTTTAGTTCAACAAACATGCCTTTGGCTATCTGAGCACAATGTGATGACAGCCACTCCTTTTCAATTACTTTCACTCTTATTCTAATGGAAATAAGAACCCAAATTAATTATTAAAAAGAAGAATTACAAGTGTTGATGGAAACTAAAAGGTTATGATAATATTTTAGATGTTATTTATTCAAGAAACAGCTTTGATAAACTGATTGTCGTGGAAAATACGGAATCAAAAGCATTTCGTCGGCTGATATCATTATTTAGCCTGTTTATCCCTTTGACGTGATTGTATATGTAAATTGAAATCTTTGATCATCAGCTTCGTCATACACAATCCAATTTAGGTGATGATTTTCACTTAAAAATCTTCACGCGATGCACGTTTGTGATGTCATTTATAGCTATAGAAAGATTAGATTAATAGATACCAACAGGTATGTACATGTTGATCTAATGAAATATATTCCTAATTTCTTATCAGATTATTTTATTACCTGAGTATAAACATTTTACAACAGAACAATGTTTAAATTGAAAATATGCTAAAATTAATAATGATTACATTATTCCATCAACATCTGCATATCGCATGTTCAAAAGTTAAAGCAAAGTATAATAAAACGAAGATGTGCGAACTTCACGAGAACTAAGCAAAAACAAATAATGATTTCAGTGCAATTACGCAAATGAGCAATTATGATTGATTCCATTGTAATAACAGTAACGGAAAAACTATATTATCTGTGGCACACAGTGACAGTTCATTGACAGTCATTCAAACTGTTTTTATAGCCGGGAAAGTCAATCACGATGGCCGTATGGCTTGCTTTTTAATGGAACTGTGTCGGTTTCATAGTTTTTACTTTGCTGTTGCATTTTTCTCATACATGTCATTGTAGTGATGTCAACGATTTATTGATAGGTATTATCCATTACTGATCGATAAATCATTGTTACTTTCAGTTTTTATCTCATTTAATCTGGGATAAAAGCTATAATAATTTAGCCAATAAGGAACACATCATTTTTTTTTTTTTTTAATGGCAACTGATTCCTCACAACTCAGAGGAATCAGTTGCCATTAAATTAAAAAAAAAAAAAAAAAAAAAAAGATGATGTGTTCCTTATTGGCTAAATTATTATAGCACAGATATTGTAATATAGTAGTATAGCTTAGCTAGTATTTATAGCTCCATTATTTAGTTTACCGGTCGATGCATATAGAAAGACCCACATGATGGAACGATGATTTGAACGGTTTGGTTCGTTTGTTTGGCCGGCATCGAGTTCATGGTTATTTTGCTTATAATCCAATTTCTAGAAAAGTATGTTCCACTGGCGCCCAATTTTCTTATCAGTTGCTGAAAGTCGAGGTCTTCAGCCTTATCGTAGAATTCATTACGCACCACTTCACCTGTCGATTTTATCTGACATTGATATGCATGCATCACGCCATCGCTTTCTATTTCTTTTATACGAGGGGAACATAAGTTCTATTTTCGTAGCACATTTTCAGTTACAGTCCGAGGCGCGTGGCGTGCCGGTCGCCATTCACGGCATTAAACCAATATTAGTATACCGCGAAACCCAACATCAGTTAGACCAACTTAATTCTAAATCTTCGGATAAAAGAATTAGGAAAAATGATCGTGGACGCAACGCCGAAAAACGTTACTGGGATTAATATTAAAGTGAGTCGAACTTGAGCATGGAATTTCTACAAGTTTAAGCTAAACTGGTCTTGGTGGCTGGAGTATTCTTAGCTTAGGTTTCCGTTCTGACTAAGGATAAATCTCATCTTGTTAGCATAGCACTAAGAATAATAATATTTGTCTTAGCTAAGAAATGCCTAAACCAACAAAGATCTTAGAATTCGAATTTGCACTGAATCTTCTGATAGCCCGAATATATTTAGTTTAAGTCAAAACAAACCGTTTTGAATATATCTTTAAATCTTAAATTCTGTAAGTATTTTCGATTTAAGTTTTTACATATCCCAACCTTGCGATATCATTTGACCAACTGCCCCATAGATCTAATATTGAGAACGTCTATTAATTAAAATAGGGAGTGCTTATCGAATTATCTCGATGGCTTTTAAATAGTCTAGTGGTAGTTAAATCTTTTGATAAACTCGATAAGTGCCACAGAAGTTCAAGGTGCGTTGGCGTGCCTCAAGGTCACGATTCGCCTCATAGTTTCTTTATACTTAGACATTTTGACACGAAAATGACTTATTTCATGTAATTGTGTATTTAATAGGTTTAGTCATTAATATTTTCTAAGTGGCTCAGTAATTTGTTTTCACCGGTGATTTATAAGTTTTGGCATCATAACTTTTGAATATCTTCGGAGTTATTTGAATTCCGAGATATTTTAACTGGATGATTTTCGCTTCATTTGGCAAGCGGATTTTCTTTAGTACCACCAGTTTCGATGACTATTGCAAAAGGTAGAACGCCTCAGAACACATTGCCTCAAAATATAACAAAGGAATATAACCTCAGGTTAATCTGAAACGGATACAAATTACAAACAAATACAATTGATCCAATCCAAAAACAGGTATATCCGAACAAATATACACGCCTTAAATCCAGAATGCGTCAGGTGGAGTGGATACTCGCATTGTGTTGGGCTACGGCCTTGCTCTTGCATCATTCATGGCCCATTGTAAACCATAACTGGGTTGAGGTTATACATTACAAACGAAATCTCAAAAGTCTGGCACAAATTGCCATCCAACACCAAATATTTAGAGAAACGAAACTTGTGTAAATAAGATTTGCGTACTTCTAAAATTAACTACATTTTCCGGCGGCTAGGGCACATAAGAACTTTTATTTCACATTCACTTATCATGTCAAAATGTGGTCATATAAGAAAAATAATCAACTTGGTCTCATTTCCAATACAAAGTACCTACATAAATAGGCACGAAAAAAGGCTGGGATTTTAGGCTTACATCAATTCTAACCTTGGGAACCTTATATTATTTAACATAACATCCATGACATCCTTTGTCCCGACATGCTTCCTTTTAAATATAATAATATTATTTGTTTTTCAGAGCTCGCAAAACCGCCTCCTCATCAAGAATGGACGAGTCGTCAATGACGATGGAATGGAAGACGCCGATGTTTACATCGAAGATGGCATTATCAAGTAAGAACAGTACTCATTACTAGGAAACTGGGTAGACCTCAGTCTTTTACAAACTACTACGATATGTAGGTTTTCCCAGAAATTTGCAAGAAAGAAAAAGTAAAAGGTAAACGTAGTATACCTTTTACTTTTTCTCGTGTTATGATGAGAGACGAATGCCATAATTATAACGAGAATATTGATGTTTATGGTGAATATAGTGGCAGCGGCAGATCGAAAAAGAGTGAATGTACTGTGTGAACGATGATGTGCGTCAGAAAAGAGTGAGTACTGAGTTGGTGGCTAATAAGAGGGGAATAAAAACCTGTTCCAACCCTAGGTAATGTGGAATAAGGTCAAGGATACGATGATTTAGTTTTCCCCAGTTCTAGGATGTTATTCAGCTCTGGGAGCTAGTTAAATAGTTATGTCTTCAGCAAACTACTATTAAAAAAAATCGAGACACTTTTTGAAAAGTAGGAATAACCCTATTCCATAGAATCAAAAAACTGTTCACAGTAACTTGAAGCAGCTAGTTTTCCCTTTCAATACAAACTTGTCATTTCAAGCTCATCACTGGTTTCTACAATCCAGTTAGCAGTATCACTTCGTTTCACTCTTACTTTTCGACTCGTTCGTTGGTAACTGCCATTAATTAAAGACTACTGCCCACTAAAACTGTTAATAGCATATTTACAGCATATTTGCACTGATAGACAAATGTCGAACGAGACATATTCGAATACATATCCTAGATGATTCATTTTGTAAATAAACGGGGTGCAAGAAATGACGCGGAGGGAGTTAGTGGGTATCTGGGGGTGGGTGGTCAAAGCTGTCGGTGCCTTCGCCGTTTTTAGGGTTCTGAAGCCAAAAATCGAAAACAGAACATATAGTTGCTTTATGTCCGTCACGTGTCGTCTCTTTCTGTCCATTCGTGTGTCACCAGAAGTCTTCGATTTCTTCATCAGTTAAAAGCGTATCATGCTAGTGTAAAAACCTAATCCAACCCTAAACCTAAGCACCGGTTCATTTAAAATGGGTATGATTTTCATCGCACTACTTTCCCAAGTGTGATTGGTGGCTTCGCGAGATATGTCAGCCGGCCGTGTCGATTGTGTTATCCATTTTTTTTATTAGCGCTCCAGCCTCCACTTTATTGTTACCAAAAGAAAAGTATCGCTTAGCTTTCGGCTCGTCGCTATTTAGTGGACAGATCGCCTTTCGTGTTCACGGCTATACGTGACGCCAATTTACCTTAATTTAAATAAAGTAGAGATTTAAATGCCTCAAAGCAATTCGAATAATTGTTTTCTTCTGAACGGTCGTTACCAGATGTTCGTTAGAGCATGGAAATAATTTAATGCTTGGTTTTATGTCCAAAAAAATATTGTGCGTTTAAATGACGACATCTTGAATGAAGGCCTGGTCAAACTGAAGCAGCCAATACAATTGACAACCTCGCCACTGCCACTACGAAAGTATGACCGGGCCCTTATGCCCCTCGATTACACACAAGTTCACACAACTGCATTCTTATTGGAATAAACCCAATAAGAACTAGCCAAAGACTAAGTGAACGCTAGACCACCCACATGATCGTGTATCGTTATAATTGAATGCCCACACTTTATTTATTTACCTCAATCTACAGTTTAACGGTCATACAGGGCTGTTACTGTGAATTACGAGAAGCTAGCATATCCCAATCTATTCTGGACTATCTATTTATATATCGGAACTTAAAGCCATTTAATGTGGCTACTTAAATTTTATGATAATCATTCTATGATCGATTGCAACGGCTTCTATTGACATGTGGTGATAATTCCTGAGAACCATCCTTGAAGTCGTTAAAGGGTTGAATCCTTCAAGTGCCAAAAAACATGGTAAAAGACAAGTGAAACGAAAGATACAGGATTTTTTAAATCACCTAGAATAGAATAGAAAGTTATTTATTTGACACAAAACAAAGCACAGAAAGAACAGATAATTTAAATAAAATAGACGCTTTAGAATTAGAATATTTATAGATACCTAGTAAGTATTTTACAAACAGAAGTTCCTGGACCGTATCTTATCGTATCTACCTACCATCAAACACAAGAACAAAAGTTCATGGGTTTGATGGTAAGGATACAAATTATTGTATTTTTTGAACATTGTAAGATTATTTTAATAAAAAACGCTAAAATAAGCAGTTTCTTGAAATCAAAAGTTATATTATGAAAGTCCAAAGTCAAGGAGTCAAAATTCATTAAAATCTAAAGGATCGTGTTCTATTAGGACTTAATTATACGTCAAGAAGTTGATTTTAAGCTGACATGTTAAGTGCTTGCTTTCCTGAAAACGTACAGAATAACTTAAAAGCAGAATAACCAGTAAAAACAGTACAAACGAACAAATCTTGCCTGTCTATTGTACGTTCAACATGAGCGCGTCTATTCTCCGGGGCAATATCTCACTAGATATTGCCCCGAACTAGTTTTTACTTATACATTTAGTAGAACAGATAATCAAGACAAAGTTACATAAGTTGTAGAACAATATTTCTTGGGAATTATGGCCCGAGAACTTGCGAGATTTAAAAATAACCCTGTATAAGGGATCTTTAAAAAACAAACAAAACAAACACGCTCACGGCTGTCTTCCCCATGGTGGACATCCTCAGATACATACTCAGTGAGTAGATATTTGAGGATACCAAGTAGGGGGTAGTCAGAGGCACGTCATAACATAACATTTGGTACATGCCCGCGTTTTGCAAGTAGTAAGCACTCCACGTGACAGGTTGCAAGCCCATCGCCGCTTATTGGAACACTAACTGTTGGCACATTCCTTCGAATTTTGGGTTCTAGGGCATATTAGGGATCTTTACGCGGGTAATAAATATATAGACATAAGTAATAAGCTAGTGAAGGATATACAGATATAATTATATCTTTACGCGGGTAATAAATATACTGACATAAAGTAATAAGCTAGTGAAGGATATACAGATAAAATAAAAATAGTTATTGGTCAGCCCTGAGTAAAGCAGGTCAAGTCGTATCAACAACTCGCTACTTTGAATTCGTTACTGTGCCTACAACGGTGCCTGTACCGCTTTCAAGGCACCGGCAGATTGTGCTACTAACTACATAAGTATATAATTAACACAAAGGCATACATACAGTTTTCTAGCTTCTACGTAGATGAGCACCCAAGACAACGGTTTCGTCGATGGAAGAGAAGATATAGTACCACTCTGAGACGCAGAAGGTTTCGGGTTTGATTCCCACCAAATGTTTGTATGATCTGCATATATTTGTCTCTGGACTGGGGTTTTTATGTGTATTATGTATGTATTTGTAAGAAAAAAGTCTAAGTAGTATATCAATCATGTTGTTCCCATAATACAAGCTCTGCTTAGTTTGGGGCTAGATGAAAAACATCTGAACAGCAATTATTTCGCATTAGTATACAATTTTATACATTATTCTGTTCATTGTATACCCTTGATTCAACGAGCCGATCGACATGTTTTTTGAGTAAGAATAACAAATATTTGCAGAACATTCAGACATTTGTCCTGGAGCGGGAATCGAACCCGCTCTTGCGTCGCACCCGGGTTCCCGCCCGCCGCGCCAGCGATAAGTGTGCTTGTCTGTATTATCAGTTTTCTTAGGTTTTATTGCCATAAATAGACGCTGCAAGAGATGATAAAATATAAAAATTAAAGCAAAATTTGAGTGTTGTTAACAAATGATAGAAGATAGCTATTCAATTCTAGTTTTAGAAGTTTAGGACGTCGATCTATCAAGCGTTGGCCATCGCATCTATCAATAAACACATTGGTTCTCATAACATCGACTGTTTACCTACATCGTTCTAGCATACAAAATCGCGTGTTACTTTTTACCTGTAATAGAAAACAAACTTATTCTTGCGTTCATCAAACAGTAAAAACTTGTGTGCGAATTTCTCTCAAGCGCTTACACAATAGCAGTGTAATTGCGTAGCTCAAGAAGAAAAGTTGGTTCACTTTATCTATTTTGCGTTGTAAGAAGCTCTATAATGTGGAGAAAATTCTTACGTCCAATTTTCCGCTGCGTGTTATTTATGGCGACAAACATACAAACAACCTCTTACGTCAAACGTACATACGGACTCCTCACGTCGCGGGTATGAAATGAAAAATATTTAAAATTACGGTCGTGTTTACCATCGTCTATTACAACGCCCTCTAGTGACTTGTGGCGATATCATCCTTGAAGTCCTATGAATCGATTGCAGGTTAATCCAATAAGTTTCGAGATAAATGGTAACAGACAAACAAACAAAACAACCACTTACGTCAAACGCATATACGAACAGCCTGCTTTGCATGAAGACCCAAGACAACGATTTTGTCTACCGCCAAGGAGACAAAGAAAACTAGTTTTTTGACAGAAAAGTTTTGTCTTCACTTTCGTAGACAAAATGTTGTCTTGGGTGCTCATGATAAGCGGGCTGGTAGTCGCCGGTAAAGAACGTTGGTTGGAGGGAATCAGCTGTTATCTCAGCTCTGTGACATTAGTGTGCACGGTAGCAGTGTCGGGTCAAGCACCTGCCCGCTCTAATTACCAGTTGACATCTTTGTTAGCGTGTTGTTAGGGTTCGCATGGCACATGCGAAAGTAGACTTGTTTTTCATAAAATCTGGGAAAACTCTGGTAGAGTTTTTTTAAACATCCAACCGAATTATACAATATGATCCTGACCCTACACTAGGACTCCCTATAACTATGAATAACCGGGACCATTATTTGCAAAACATGCAAACATTTGTCACGCTGCGGGAATCGAACGCACCTCTTGCGTCAAAAGTAAGTATCGTGAGTGGGGAAATAGATAAAAAAAAGCTTAAAAAGCTTATCTAATCTTTTATAATTTAAATAAAGTTTGGACGTGCCTCTGACTACCCCCTACTTGGTATCCTCAATGAGTATGTATCTGAAGATGTTCACCATGGGGAAGACAGACGTGAGCGTGTTTTTTTTATAATTAAATAATTTTGTGCTGTCGTCGTAACTTGGAAGGTACAAATTCCGACGGTTAGAAGGTTCCTCCATCGTGGAAAATTACATCCTTGACATATCAAGAACCTATCCACGCTTCTGTTACGTATACTAACTTATGTACCTGAGTAACCTAAGTAAATCGTATTCGGTTATTTTAGTGCAGCATGATAAGGGCCCCATATTTGCCGCAGAAGTACGCAAAAGTCGTATTCCGTGACCTAAAATTGCGTGACAAAACCAAATAACAACTCATGGTTTTTAGAAGCAACCCACCCTTTTGTGATCACGCAACACGAATCACTCCGAGTTTATTTATCAGGAGGATTGCTATAATTATATGAATAGTTGATTATTAGTTTGCAAAAAGAATTTGGCTTGTGAACGAAGGAAATAAACATCATTTATAGCGGCCTTCGAAGGCCTTCAAGCCTCAAGGGCAGGCTTTAAAGTGTAGAAAATTTACAGAATCAAGGGTAACAATTTAGTTTAAAATAGAACAAATATCCATTATTTCATCGACTCTTCACCAATAACTAAACTTATAATGCATACAAGGATTTCTTCAAACTGAAATCTATATTTCCTCTATGCTGTAATACCAAAATTAAATTACGCATTATCAAGGTCTATATTTAGTTTAAAATATAACAAATACATATTATTTCTTCGACTCTTGTCCAATAACTAAACTGATAATGCAACAAAGTATTTTTGTACTGCATCTTGAGATGATTTCTCCAATCTGAAAACTATATTTCCTCTATGCTGTAATACTTCATTTAAATGACTCATTTAATTAAATACACACAGGGAATTCTAGTGTGGGGTCAGGACTATGTATATAATGGTTGTTGGGTGTTTTATTTATTTAATTACATCTCTATTTACCACCTAGTTAGACCAAGATCTGTACGAAATGTATTATATAGAAAAAACTTTACCAGTTAGACGAAGATCTGTACGAAATGTATTATTTAGAGCTAAGCCATATGTTACTTCTTCCTCCAAGTCCAAAATTAATACTAGATTTATGGCCTCTACTAAAAAACTGACGTGTAACTTAATTATGGGCAGAGGTTATCGTTTTCTATGAATGTACCATCTGCTAGTCCATACAATAGCATCTCAAAGACGTACCTTCATTCAAGCTGCCTTAACTGCTGACTCTTTATTATGTCATTTTGTGTCATGAATATGTATGAATGCCTGTCAATTTATGGCCATGATCGTGATTTGAATATCAAGACGTGTAACTAACTGCTTATAATTATACTACTATTATAAACGCGAAACTTTGCGAGGATGGATGTTTGTTCCTCTTTCACGAAAAAACTTCTGAACGGATTTTGATGAAACAGTAATATAGCTTATACATCAGAATTTTTATCCGGGTACCACGCGAGCGAAGCCGTGGGTAGAAGCTAGTATATAATAGATAAGATCGTTCAGGTCTAGCTAGTAGGCATTGGCTTGACTGGCTCATCTACGAAATAGCAAAAGCGCTCTGCTAGATGAAAAATGTCCATCCCACTTGTGTTTTATTTATACAACGAAATTGGCAAACATGTTTGAGGCTCGGTTACCGTAACCTATAGACGCTGGCAACACCAGAGGTATCACATGCGCTTTGCCGACCCTGAGATATAACGGGTGGAAAGTGACATGTACTTTAAATTTTATCGGCAGGCATCTATACCATACAAACCGGAACAGAGCAATGCTCTAGCATTACTGCTTTGCGGCAGAAATAGGTCTAGTGGAATTAGCGTATTTATGCACATCTGTGGGACCGCGGAATTTAACAAACAGCGATGCCTTTTGTCTATATTTGACATTTGCAATGAACTCTCTAGCAACTCGATTGAAAATGTGTAAATCCACTGTTTATTTTTTCTAAATAAGTTAACGTTGCGTTCGTGTAAAATGGATTGAAATAATGTTTGTTCATCTATTTACCTGAAGTAGGAGTTCACCTAGATATGACGTCGTGTTAATCAGTCACACCTTTAATCGCTCCATTTCCCTAATTAAATTACTATGGTTATTATTGTGTATTTGTGTCATGAATTTATGATTGCTGTTTACAATTGATATATAAATTTGTACAAAAATTACTTTCGAATTTACCTACTGAAGTAAAGTCCATGTTTCCACAAATACTCTGCCAAATCACAGGATAAATACCTGACTCATTCACTCTACAAACATGTAGGTACTGTCGGGTAAGTAAATGCTATGTCCTACGTTACCACCACATCCCATTTAGGCTTGGTTTACTTTTCAGAGTCATCGATTTTCATAGTCATTGTTTTTTTTTTAATTTTTTGTGTTATATATGCATTGTATGTAATTTTTTTTTTAAATACGGTGCAAAGAGAATTTCTTTTGTCACAATGTATGCTGGACTGGTAGCATAGAAAGTAGAAACTACTAATTAAAAGAATTAAACCAGTTCGTGAGTTATAAATCTTGAGATTTTTATTGAGATTTGGTTTTTCTTAGGTGACACTTAAAAAACTGGTTTGTGATCTAATATTTGCTTTAAAATCTATGAAATATTAAAATTATCCCATGAAAATATCCTTTGGGGCAATTGCACTCTCGTTAAATCTTTGACTCCCAGCTTCGACACATGGTCTTACAAATTGAGAGGGATAAAGGACAACTTTTTCAGCGCAATTCGTAAGAAACACTTGTGATATGAACGGTACATTTCTGCATTGTTTTGTGCCAAGAGTAATGCGTAAACCAGATCCAGCAAACATACGGTTACGCAACGGTAATGTTTGTAAACAACCGCGATATCTCTGTTTGCGATTTCATCTGGAAAGCTACATTGTGAGGCTAATGGACAATAATTTTCTTTATAGGTACCTGATCTTTTTTGGCCATCATGCTTTATACCAACCATCATAACTCAACCTGAGTGTATGATGGCTCTGAAGTTTTGTGACTGCTGTTTCTAATGTGGTTAAAAATTCAATGCGCATGACAAATTCAAAAATTCTTTCCTATTTCTGGATGATCATTATTTAATTTATCTTTGTGAAAAGAGCTCCACGTGGACTATGTTTTGATAATCAAACATCTTCGAGTAACTTTGTGCATTTTATCGTCAGACTGAACTTAGTCAGATACACATTTTCGTGATCGAAATTTGTACATGCCATCTATTTTGGGGAAGTCCAGTTCCACGAATATTTAATTTTGGGGAAAACCCACGAAAACACGTGGGTAGTTATTGTTACTGTTTAATGCGTTTTCTCTTTAAACCTAAATTTAGTAACGTAACATTTCAATGCGTCTTTATTTCATCACTGCTCATCAAAATATATCTGCAGTCCCGTTTCCTATACTAAATCCCTTTTTAGCTTTACGATGATGATTCGAAAAATAAACAAGCTCCAATTCTACACATCAAACGATGTTATAGTTAACTTAAAATGGTCTAAAAAATAAAAACGGTTTATTTGAAAAATGCCAAAAACCAATTAAAACAGAATGGAATACAGAAATCGTTATCGATTCATTTGGCGCAGGTAGTAAAAATATGGATCACAAAAAAGTCTGATACTATTTCGAGCAATATTTATTAATAGGCCGTTCTACAAATGAAAGGAAGGTTAATTTCGAAAGGTTTACGCGTAAACGTAATCAATAGTAGTAATAAATTATCAAAAATAATTACTTCTATCAAAAGTTGAGGAGTAATCTTTTGGCAAAAATATGAAAATAGCTAAGTCAATGAAATTAACGATGGATTGTGAAGGATGACATGGGTAAGAAAGGAGTGAGATAAGAGGAGAGTTGAAGAAAAAAAAATATTTTGTCGACCCCATGTAATGTGGAATAATGACAAGAAGATGATTTGTATACACTTAAAACGCTTTTGGGGGCGTATGCGTTTATGACAAATATTATGTGAACCACAATGTTTTTTATAAAATCAATAAAATTAAAGTGTGAATAGAACTGTGAATTTGAAACTATTTGCAACAGAAGTGTCAAATTGAAATATTCGAATTATGAACTCTGTTCCGTTGTATCTCTGTTCTGTAATGTGTTCCGTTGTCCATTCGAATGCGTACGCGCGCGCCGGAAACGCTAACAAGCCGGTATCCGCCGCCATATTGGGGTAATTTAAACAATTTATTTATTTATTTACACTTCCGCACAAACAATGTAGTGCTAGGAGGACTTAATGCTAAAGCATTTTCTACCAGTCATCCTGGGCGTGCAAAAAGATGGTTTGGCGTGTCCAGTATGACTTTAGATAACATAGAAATATAATAGTAATATAATATATATATATATACTTATAAAAAAGAACTTAAATATCGAATGGTAGTGGCATCAGATGGGGTAGTAGAGACAAAGTAATCAATTGATTAACTTCCCAAGAAAGTATTCCCGGACCGATTTTTTAAAAGATTCCTTTGAGTCAATCTGTTTTATTTTGATGGGCAAAGCGTTCCACAGCCGAACTGCCACGACTGAAAAGGAATTAGTCCGAAAAGAGGTATTATGTACAGGGGTGTAAAGGAGAAGGTTGTCAGCCGACCTAAGTTGTCTGTCATGTGCGTCAGTCAGGAATCTGAAACGATCCTTCAAATAACTGGGGGTGTGTGGATCTTTTAGAACGGAAAAAAGGAGACATAGGATTCTTACGTTTCTACGGTCACGAATGGAAAGCCATTTAAGTTTAGCACGGAAATGACTAACATGATCGTATTTGCGCAGATTAAAGATAAAGCGGATACAGGTGTTAAGCAGACGATCGAGTTTACTGAGAAGTTCCTCAGTCAGGTCGATAAAGGCAACATCAGCATAATCAATAATCGGCACAAGAAGTGAGTTAGCAAGAGAAATTTTAGTCGAAAAGGGAAGGAAGTTCTTAAGGCGTATTATGGAGTGCAAGGTAGCATAAAACTTTCTAGATATCTCTTTTACATGAGGTATCCAGCTTAAATTGGTGTCAAAGATAACCCCAAGGTTCTTAACAGTAGAAGAGAGAGGAATAACAGAGCCATCATAACAGAGGGAGGGCAAGTTGGAAGCATTCATATTACAGAGACGACGAGAGCTACCAATCATGATGGCTTGACATTTGTTGGGATTGACTATGATGCCAAAACGATTCGACCATGAAAGAAGGCGACACAGATCGTCATTGAGAGCACGGAAAGCATCATCTATTTTATCTACCGTAGCAGAAGAGTAAAGTTGAAGGTCATCGGCATACATATGGTATTGACTGTGAAGGTTTGGAGAAAGCATATTAATAAAAAGAGAGAAAAGAAGCGGAGATAGTATTCCTCCTTGGTGTACGCCGGCCTCAATCTTTCGCCAATCAGAGAAGACTTCGCCATCACGTGTTCTCTGGCGACGATCACTTAAATATGAGGAGAACCAATTAACAGCTGACGGTGATATATTAAGTTGAGGGAGAAGAGCTAATAAGAGATCATGGTCAACAGTGTCAAAAGCACTACTAAAGTCGATAAGCACCAAGAGTGTCACCCGAGATTCCTCCATATTAACACGGATGTCCTCTGTAACATTTAAAAGTGCTGAAGTGGTACTATGTCCCTTCCTGAAGCCTGATTGAAAAGGGTTGAGTAGTTGATTATAGGAAAGAAAATCTGTGATTTGACTATGCACCACTGACTCAAGAATTTTAGATACGAAAGGTAAAATAGAAATAGGGCGATATTGATTAAGGAGAATCGGGTTAGAAATTTTGGGAAGGGGAATCACGTGGGCCAAACGCCATTTATTAGGAAATTGGGAGGAGGAGAGTGTAAATAACAAAATTAAATAAAAAAAATTGCACGAGAAGCAGGATGTTTACTTTTATTTGTGAGTTTGGTTGTTTTCCATTATTTCAGTATGCAACGTTCCGTTTTTAGTTAATATTATTTTCATAGCTCCAAGGAATATTTTATATCCCAATGCGAAAGAGCAAAAATGTCTACTTCTAAGGCTCAGCGACCGAAATAATAAATATACTGGATACTAGTTACTGTATCCAGTAATAGTTACTGTATCCAGTAACTAGTATGGTGATAATCTGGATCAGTTGAGCTTATCTGTAGATAGTTTGTAACGGTATTTTGTTTGCTGCTTAAGAAACTGCCTATTTTTATTAATCTTCTGTACGGAATCAAAATCTATCTTCTATGTAATCTTTAACCCACGTAATAAAAGTGCAAAGAAATGTTTTCAAATATATATATGTTGAATTTAGTTCCCGCATCAATAAATAAATAGGTCAAATACATGTTTAACCTCAATGTAACGCGTTAACCAATTTAACGATTGGTTAAATTGAATTGCTTTGTTAGATTCAAAAGTTCCAAATCGCTGCAGAGGCTCCACAGACCCTTATTAAATGAGTCAGCGATATCTATACAACTTTTATTTCTATGGCCAAAATGTTTTTTCATCGTTTCTTTTACTGATTGTAATTACTTAGCAAAGCACATATCAATAGCTGTTGTCTAACATATGATAAAGGAATAAGGAAGTAGAGGTTCTCGAATTTTGACTATTTAGTCAAGTGAATGAATGAATGAATGAATGAATGAATGAATGAATGAATGAATGAATGAAAATACATTGTACACCTTAAACAAATAACACAATAAACAAAACTTATTATTAAGAAGGTACACTGGGCGGTCTTATCGCTTAGAAGCGATATCTTCCAGACACGTTTCACCAACTCCGTTATTTTATTACACTTTAGTCACAAGTTTCACACAAGTTCAAGTCGACAAATTTTAGAAGCTTTGAACTGATCATCTTATGGATGAGTGACCAGCCTGCTTAGCATGAAGACCCAAGACAACGGTCTCTGCCGAGAAGACAAAACCATATTTTGTCTCTCTCTTTTTTCTTTAACAGAATAGGCGATATAAACAGTCGTCTTCTCTTTCGTAGATATAACGTTGTCTTGGGTGTTCTTGCTAAGCGGGCTGTAGTTGCATTTAGAACTGAGCATTTTCATCCTGGAGAAGACTAGAAACTCCTCATTCTAGTGTAGATTTCTAGTCTAGAAACGCATAGGTACACTAGAATAAGGACCAAGACAACCGATGAACTCTGACGCAGCTTTCAGACGCAGCGTTGGGCGAAGGCCCGCATGAGATGCAGAAGGTTGCGGCTTCGATTCCCACCGTGGGACATATATATTAGCTACATATCAGTCATGTATTCCGATAACACAAGCTCTGTTTACATTGGGGCTTTACATTGGGACAAATGACCAGCATTCATATTTTAGGAACAGAAGACAAAAATAATGTTTCTCTTTCCGTCCGACAACAGAGAAACAATTTTTTCTTTTCCCGATATACCGTATCTTGAATAATCAATTATCATGTTACTGGTGTAGAGTTGACTAGCTTTACGATCTGACTTGTCTGTTTTCTTCCAGGCAATTGGGCCGTAACCTGATCATCCCAGGAGGCACTCGCATCATCGATGCGACCGGCAAGCTGGTGATGCCGGGAGGCATCGACCCTCACACGCATTTCGAGCTAGAGATGATGGGCGCCAAGACTGCCGACGACTTCTATAAGGGTACCAGAGCGGCCGTCGCTGGCGGGACTACTACTATTAGTAAGTACCATGGCTATGTCTGAGCGGCTCGCTGCGCTTATTATCGACCTACGCATTCGAAGACCTGACAGACTGAAAATCATTTTAGAATGATATACTGTCGAGCGCGACCACGGAGTATGCTCATGATGAAGAGTGTGACTTATTAATCTAGAAACATCTGCGAATCGACAAAATAAAGTGGTTAACGTAACCTTTTTCATTTTATAAAGTGTGTGAGTTGATCGGCTAAATACAATCCACTATACAAGTAACTTCTGATCTGTGCACAGCCGTTTTTACATATCTCTGTCTCAAGCCATTTCAAAAGGCTCACTTTGCTTCACTTCTACGAGCAGGTTCTTGCTTTTTTCCACATTCTAACGCGGTTCGCTGCGCTCATAATACATATATATGGAAGCTACAAATTCTAAATGTAAAAACTATATGCAAAAACCTTTGTTTCTTTACAGTTGACTTTGTGCTGCCCAACAAGGGGCAGTCTCTTCTTGACGCATACAATAACTGGAGAGAGAAGGCTGATAACAAGGTGAATTTTCTCTCTAAATGTTTCGGGGAACATAGGAGTGTCTGCCTACCTAAAAAAACTTTTGGTTCTACTACATGCCAGCACCAGAACAGGACTCAAAACGACATTATCTGATCGAAATACCAACTAATTTAACAGATATTTCTGCATTTTTTTTTGTTTTTTAAGTTGTTATGATAGAGCAATTGTTATTTCGACATAACTATCATTCGATCAGCAAGAAAAGCCAATCGTTTTCTTTACTCAGAATTTCGATCTTCTGTATGGCATAACTTATATAACTTCCCAGGTTTGCTGCGACTACGCCCTTCACGTTGGCGTGACCTGGTGGTCTCCATCGGTCAAGAAGGAGATGGAACAGCTGGTTTCCGAGCAGTATGGAGTTAACTCCTTCAAGATGTTCATGGCTTACAAGGATGCCTGGATGCTAAACGACTATGAGCTGTATTGCGCCATTGAGACCTGTAAGGATCTGAAGGCTCTTCCTCAGGTAAGGTCCCTCATCTTCAGGACGAGAGCGGTAATAAAAACGCTATCACTTCTACAGATTCTGGCAAGTTTGAGCGTATAAATGAGTGTAAAGTTCCTTGCTGCTTATGGTTGCCTGGTACTTCAAGCTGTAAGGCAATGTCACTTGCAGTTTTGAGACACTGCTTCTTAGTTATAACAGCCTAGTAATTCTCTGTTGCAAAGTGGAGTCATTGTTGTGCCAAACTTTATGACCGGTATCCAGGATACCGGTGAGCCATGCTTTATAGCTTGTACTTATAATGACAAGGCCCTGCTAACTTTAAACCCATATCGGTTTTGTGCTAAACTATACCTGGAGACACTTCTCGCAAGTTATAACATACTTGTACTTTTCTGAATTTAGAAATTCCCAGTTTGTAACCCCCGGCCTCGACTATAAACAGGGATGCTAACCGTTTATCTGTCTGTCTCTGCCTTTCTGTATTTGCGTGTCTGTAATGTCTGAGTCCCAAACGTATTTGAAGTCGTTAATGAGTTTGGTTCTTTATATTTGATTATAAACCATACGTAACCGATCGTTACTAACATATAGTTCCTTGTAATAGTTTTGTATTAGACTTCATTCAAAGAAGGTTCTTAGATAAATCCTTCACCACACGCCACTAGAGGGAACTGTAACCCACAGCCGTTTTAAACCACTCTCTAGCTATGCTAATGTGATTTTTTGTTCAGGTGCACGCTGAAAACGGCCACATCATCGCCCGTAACACCGAGAAGCTCCTCGCAGCTGGAGTAACAGGTCCTGAGGGTCACCAGCTCTCCAGAGACGAGGAGGTGGAAGGGGAGGCTGTTAACAGAGCCTGCGTCATCGCTAACCAGGTACTTTGGACCAGGAACCTGCTATGTTCGGTTTGAAGGGTAGGGTTGCAGGGGAAAACATGAGACGTTTCACCATTATGCCATTTTGTCGGTACCCGGAGACAATGGTCAGGTGAAAAGTCACTATGCATTGTCGTATGGTTCTAGGACACGCCTAGAACTATAGAACGATCTAGTTCTAGGCGTGGCCTTTAAGGTAATGCAATAAGATTGTTATGGGCAATAGTTACCCCTTAACATCAGGTGGGCTATTTGCATGTACTATCACTAACGCTTAAAAAAATATGTTTATACTTTTTAATTAAACTTTCTTATTTCTTTATTTATTGGATACACAAACTTTATACATATTCAGTAACAGAAATCCTGGTATGTACGTTAATTGAAAAACTTATTAACCTTTATAGATAGAATCGCCGTGAATGTTCTTGTTCAGAGGTTGGTTGTCTGGAACAGGTTGCTATTAACGATAGGACAGCTCATTGTACTTCCGCGGTTAGCTTGTAATTTGGCCTGTTTGAATTTCTTAGCGACCTTAGCAGTGGGCGAAGGCCCGCCTGAGACGCAGAAGGTTGCGGGTTCGATCCCCGTCGCGGGACAAATGATTGCATCTAGTGATTACTATCTATAATAAGTAATATAATAATTTATTTATGTGGTGTGCAGTTACAGAGCAGATAACCCCCAGTAAAGTGATATCTATCTATCCTTTCCGGATATCATATATATGTATACTGAGACACCATAATGTAAAGGATGTTTTGTTCTTCATGGTTGCAGGCCAACGCTCCCCTGTACATAGTACACATGATGTCTAAGAGCGCAGTTCAGGCTCTGCAGATTGCCCGATCTCGTCAGAAGCAGCCCATCTACGGAGAAACCCTCGCAGCCACTGTTGGCACCGATGGTATGTACACACTTGTATACTTTGGTAACAATAAATACCAAAGGAAATATGGCGAAGTTATGTCAGTTGGTAAGCACATATGGAGAACACGGTTGATTTTATGTCCTCCATTTGCAAAGGGGAAGATCTTCCACCGAGCTGATCCATCTGATCCACTTGCTGTATTATATATGTTCAAGTTGGGTGAAAACTTCGCTTGCGCGATCTAGACACTTCGATGCAATGCCATCTGTGTATTGATTGTGGTAGCTCTTCGTTGATGCGATGTAACTTAGCTCAATCACGTGTCGAGAGATGTCGCTACACACAATGATTTGACTAAGGTAAAACAATAAATATGGCAGCGTTGGTTATGTAGGTACACACTGATTAACCAAGGTACAAAAATAAATAATCCTAGTACGTAGATCCGTAAGGGCGAACATTTTCTTGACCTTAAAATCTATTCCGTTATTCCCAGGTACCCACTACAAAAACGCATGTTTCCGTCACGCGGCAGCACACGTGCTCTCCCCCCCACTGCGCCCTGACGCCTCTACCCCCCAGGCAATGGTGGAGGCTCTGGCTGAGTAAGTGATCCATATAGCACAACGATGTTTAACAATTTAAAAAAAAAGAACTACTCGATTATAATACTATCTTGAGCTATCCATGACAACCTTGGTGGCACGGCGGGCGAGTAGTCGGCTGAAACGAGAGAGGTGCGGGTTCCATCCCCGCTGCGGTACAACAAATATCTGCAGAACTCCTAGGACTATAAGTATGGGGCATGACTCTATTGGGTATTTATTTATATTTGGTAATTTTCAATGTCACTGTTCGATTCGATGTCTACCTTTACGATGTCATTGGTCCATTGGGTGAGGGCAGTAACGGATCCAGGATTTTGGTTTGGGAGGGGCTTGATCCAGCTGAGGGTAACTAAACCTTCTTTAATACAGTTTTTTGTGACATGGGGAAGCATTGTGACAAATGCTTTTCGGGGGTGGCTTGAGCCCCTTAGCTCCCCCCTGGATCCGTTACTGGATGAGGGGCCTTCCTACTCGCAGTCGCGGTAGCCATTCATGAACCTTTGTAGGTTCTGTAATTCATTTATATGGCCTTTCTATATGACCTGCCCATGTGTATTGTACTCATTGTCTTCCAGTGATCACCTGCAGCTGATCGGTAGCGACAACTGCACGTTCAACGAGCAAGACAAGGCGCTTGGCAAGGACAACTTCTGCAAGATCCCGAACGGGGTCAATGGGGTCGAGGACCGTATGGCGGTGTTGTGGCAGAAGGCCGTCAACACTGGTATAGTACCTTAAGTTTTGCGCTTCGGATATTTTCGGGAATGGCTAAATGTTCAGTTTGACCGGGTCCTAAAAGTATGCAAATAAACCTTGAAATCTGGCGCTCAAAATTTCAAATACCTTCTGCCTGCAGGTGTGATGGACCCGTGCCGGTTCGTGGCCGTGACCAGCTCCAACGCGGCCAAGATCTTCAACCTCTGGCCGCAGAAGGGCCGCATCGCCGTCAACAGCGACGCAGACCTCGTTGTCTGGGATCCTCGACTCGAGAGGACAATCACCGCTGCACAGCATAAGCATGCGGTCGATTTCAACATCTTCGAGGTAATTTTTGTTTAATTATTAAATTCTGTATTGAAAAAAAAAACAGGAAAAAATAAAAACCTACTTCAGATATAAAACGGGAAGTTGATAAAAAGTACAATATGAAATTTCCCATTTTTTCCCTTACATTTGAGAATTTTCATAAAATTTATATGGAACCACCTACCCATTAAAAAAGGATTAATTAAAATCATTTCACAACTGGCGAAGACTAATTGAGCACCTCCTTTAAAGTCAGTTGATAAATGTCTAAACATGAATTTTCTTCTATATGCAACATCTTGCGTTTTCAGGTTTAGTTTCATAAGTAATTTAACGTTGATCTAGATTCTGAATAGAGTTTCGGATACTATTCTTACAGGGAGTATAAGACCCTCCTAACACCAAAAATCGAACAAAATCTCTCATAAATGATTTATAAAAGTTGTATTATACTAATATGTATGGTAAGCTCACCACATAAAATCGTACAAAAAAAATCCATATTTTTATAAGTTTTGTAGTAATATCTTTGATTTGTTTCAGGGTCTGAATGTGGTGGGAAGCCCGCAGTTTGTGATCGTCAATGGACGCGTCTGCCTCGACGACGGAAACCTGAGGGTTGCTGAAGGTAAAGAACATTCTAGAACCAAGAAAGTATATAGTTTTAAAATCTTGTAAAAATATTTACAAGATTTTAAAACTATATGTGGCAATAAAACCTATCTACCTTGCTTGAACTTTGATGATTACTCAGAGAAAATTTTGAAATTATTTTATTACTATTTAATTTGATACTTATTTGATTATCTGACATTGTTCCTTTAATGTGACAAATACGAAATGTCAAACCGTTCGACAACCAAGGTAAATAACGTTTTATTTCGTAATATATGTAATATGTAATATAAAACGTTATTTATATCATATTCCGGGCAAACCTAATTCGGACTATAACGAAAATAAAAAAAAACAGCATTTCATTTTTATTTATATAGACATTCAACCGCGTCGAGAGGTCCGAGAGGTCGCGGGTTCGAGTTTCACCGAGTTTAATTTTTGTATTATCATAAAAATAAGAATTTCATATGCATTCCAGGTCTTGGAAAATTCTTGAAGACACCCGTTGCAGCTCCGTACGTGTACGGCGGTCAGTCTGAAGCCCCGGAACTAGACGAGCCGCAATACCAGACGCCTTTACTAGAAACACCCACCCGGGCCACTAATGGGACCCCTAGCGGTAAGTATCTCTTATGTAGTGTACACCTCAAAACATCGTCACAGAATAACATTTTAATTTTAAAGTTACTTTTAATAAAATAGAAATTTCAATTTTTATCGCATGGTCCGCATTAGTCAAGTGTGGGCGTTTAAACCTCAAAGAAACACTTGAAGTCAAACAAAATGATTACAAATAAACCCTTTTGAATAAAAAAATAATTATTAAAATAGATCAACAATAATTGGCAGATATCGTTTAACATACATAAAAGAAACAGCCGAATTGTGAACCTCATCATTTTTTAAGTCATTAAGTATTTTCATTTGTTAAAAACTGGGTGATCTGTTACGCGGTTAAACATTCCATTGGTTATTCCTATCTAAAAAACATCCTTCATCGAATTGGTTCGATCACCATCCATAATTAACAATCAAAGTCACCTGGAAATGTAAATCATTAAAAATTTTCATTTTTATATAAGAAAGAAACAGTAAAACGTTTAATTTTAGCACGGTAGCGTCACTGGACCGACATCTAGCGACAATGTCGATGTGACTATTGCGTAAAAAACTTATAAGTCGCAACAGATGGCGCTAATGACAACTTTCGTAAACATATTTGCATAGCACTAATGACAATTTAGGTAACTCAGCTTAACACTTTTTTGTTATTGCAATAGATGGCGCGTAAGACAAACTCGTTTTCACGATGGATATTTTTTTTCCCGGGCCTTTTGGTTTATTTGTTTTTATGTTTCCCTGTTAGCATTTATTTCCGAAACGGCGCGGCGTATCCGAAGAAATGCATTTTTGCAATAGATTTGTATGACTTCAAGTATGGTTTTATCGCCACAAGTGACTATATTCGCTTGTATCATATGTTATTTGGACGCAAATAGTATTACTGTCTACGAGTTTGTGAGCGATTGTAAGATTGGCAAATATTTATCACGTGTCTGGGTGTTTTCTAAATATAATATATAATACAACATACATACTATGTATTGAAAAAACAATATATAAGTAGTATATCAGTCATGTAGTTTTCATAACACAAGCTCTGCTTACTTTCAGGCTAGATGATGCTGTGTGAAGATATCCAGCATTATTATTATCATCATTATTATGTGTCTAATTTCACCGGTCTGTATTAGTCTTTCCTGTGATTTCAGATCTGACCATCACCAAGCAGATGGGTGACATCAGCGTATCCGGTTCGGGCTGCTGCACTCCGACCGGGCGCAAGATGCGCGACCACGGGCAGAGAGATCTACAGACTTCTACATTCTCCATCAGCAGTAAGTTAAAAAGACCAGGGTGTCTAGACAAATACATTTTTTTATGTTGGCGTTAACGCGGGAAAGATTCACCTGACTACTGCCTTATCCTTGGAAAGGAAAACTAATCGTGAGATATTTGTCTAGGTTATTTTTCTTATACCACTCATACTCATGTATTCACCATAGTAGCTTCACAGTACACTTGGCTTTGTCAAATTAATTAAAATAAATCTATCTGATAAATGTGGTCAGTTATTCGGAGCCATTAAAACAGACAAGCACATAATTCCATTGTAATCCAGACTGGTTACCTATTTAGTTATCGGTATTTGATTTAAAAATATTACAGTGTAAATAAATGGATTAGGGGATTTTTGGATTTTTTTTCTCCACAAATCCCCTTAGCTTCCCCTTTCAGTAACGGAAGGGGATAGTCGCAGGGGATTTGTGGAATAAGCCTGATTTTAGGTTTGGATAAAATAAATTTATATGTCATACATTCTCTAATGTAAAATAAAATATAAAATTATTATGTTCGTTTCAAATCACAATTACTTACATACTAAATCTTATTAATATCGTGAAATTGACATTTCATTAAAATTCATTAATTTAATAAAAACACAAGACGCGACGGATGGATTAGAGTTAAATAGATCTAAGTCTGGGATGTCAACTAGCTTATTATAACAACTTGCAGATCTAATAAAGAATGAGTTTTGTCTATAATTGGTGGCGCTGCGAGTTAATATTGTCATTTTATTTGTAATTTCAGAAGAGGTCGAAGGTCTGGACGCCAAGACCTCGGTACGCGTCCGAAACCCTCCCGGTGGCAAATCCTCAGGCTTGTGGTAAACTGCCTGAACCGGAACGGACCGGATCAAAGGTTGACCGGATATGGTAGCTTCATGGCATTGTGGAGTTTTCTACTTGTGAAAATTTATCAATTCCGAACTTTGAAAAAGCATTATTGTTTCACTTGTCACAGAAAATGTGTTCAAATGTCAATCGATAGCTACGTAAAAGTATTTTGATTTTACTGATGGTCCAGGTCTTTGCTGTGTAGATAATAATCGAAAGTTGAGAGAATAATGAAAATGTTATCCAACCTGGATAATAGGTACTTTTCCAAAAATGATTTTGTTTTTTTTATTGTCACAGAGCGTAAACAACTATTGGTCCATCAAACAACTGTTGATTCAAGATTTTGAAGTTATAAAGTTATACCCACAAACAAGCTAAAAATAGACAAAAACGTTCTTAGAACATTTTGATTGCAATCTCAATGATCATACTGCCTTAAATAACCTACCAGGTCCATTTTTACAAGGCTTTATTGATTGTCACTAAAAAGAGCCGAACCTACAAAGTAGCAGGCATTGTTTACATTTTTCACAAGTAGATAACTAGAAGGCTTGGGCCAGATAAGAACCAATTATAGGCTATTTAACCCAAAGCTTACAATATGATTTTAGACTGTTTATTGTAATTAGTTTCATGACATACAGTTCTTATTATAGTTATATATTGGTTATACATAGACTGTATAAAGATCCCGGTTAAATTTTGTAATTGTTAACTCTAGATACACCAAGATAATATTTATAAACTTTCTTTTAAATATTGAAAGCATTAATAAATGATATGGATGATCGTTTTGGGGATGAACAGAATTGTTGATAGACCGCAACTACTCAGATCTAAAAGAGGATCGTCGGTCAGGTAAAATCGGAAATATTTTGATATTTATTGCGAATTAATCGTCTTGGTGTATTTAAAAACAATAATGTTGATTTAGTTAATTAACCTACTATCTCAAGTAATTTTTAATATGGCGATATTATTATGTAATATCGCATTACATTGACTTGAAAATAGTTACATAGAAAATAGTTCTATGTGACAGAAATTTGTTAGTACCGAACGTTTTATACAATATTGTCATATACTCACAAATCATAGGCATTATAACTTCCAATTCATGTCAAAAGTATTCATTTTTATTTGTCTCATTGATGAAGCATTTAATCCATTATTTAATTACATTAATTTCATTTTTATAATTTAAAAATAAGAAATTGATCTTAGTGATTATTATATGTTGTGCTTTGTGATTATTGTCAATCTTTTAGTGTAAGTTTTAGATGTTAGTATTGTTTTTATATAAAGCACTATGTACCAATTTGTTACTTAAAAATCCAAAATTGTTTTTTTTTGACATAATTTTTTGCGCATTCATATTACTAGCTATTTAAATATTTAGACAAATAGGACTGTTGATTTTATCTATTTACTAACAAGTACAACATTAGTTCTTGTAGTTTTCTTCACAATTATACAATTTTGTAAATGTTTATTCCATAATATTTTATGCATTGTCTGAAATAAACAATGTAACCTCTTATTTGATGTTTTTACTTCAACCACACTTAATTTTTTTAGGCTTTCCTGAAAAGATGTCACGCCTATTAAACAAAGGTCATGATGATTTTAAATCGGATTTTATCTCAGAATGTAGCTCGATAACTCTTAACTTGATGCTTCGCACCACCTTTAAAATAATAGATGGACATTTGAGAGACCAATAGATTAACGAAAGAAAAACTCTAATAAAACTATACTGGTGTCCGAGTTATAAGGGCGCAAATCCGACATGGCTTGGCGGGAAAACATAATAACGTGCTTCCGAAGCACGCAAGCGCTCAGTTCTTAATACCAATATTCCGCAAAAGAAACATTTTTTTTAACGTATATACCGCCGGTGAGTACATGATACACACGACACGAGAATTATAAGTGTGATCAGAACTTAGTCGGGTATTTATTGAATGAAACAGGAAATACAATTTTAAGTTGTTTATTAAAATAATATTCGTTCAACTGAACACAAGACATGGGACCAGACCTAATAATTGAGTTTTCTAATTTGTCAATTTTTTTCTACTAAATAAAATAACTAACTCATAAGAGCTCTGTCTTTAGGTACCCTCTTAATAATAAAAACAACCTATAAAATATGTCAACATTAGATCGAGGTATTTTACAATACCAGGAGTCTTATCACAAAAAGTCGTCTGTCCAATCATGACTTACGTCTAAGTTCAGGCATGACTACGTCTCATAAGTTACAAGTTTAAGTTTTGTTACTATAACCTCGAATCATTGTTATTTCTATGAGTTGAAACCTATTGACTTTATTAAGCACTACTACTATGCGCATTGGCACACCTGCCTATTTATATGGTTTATACGGCCTTATGAATAACGTACTGATGGAACTACGGTCATGGCATGACTTGAAAGTCATGACTGGACTTTGGTGGACGTCTTGTGGCAAGACCCCAGCAGTTTTTAAGTAATATTTAATTTGGCACGATGTTGTTTCTGCTTTTCCTGGCTTTGAGTCCTAGATGGTTTTGCGACCAATTTTATCGAAAAAAACGAACAAAAAATTCCATTATTCTCGTACAAATCAAAAGTTCAAAACATTTTTTATTAAAACTACACAGTACCCATTATTTAGTATTGCACAGTTATTATTAGCATGCAAAATCAAACGGAAGATCAAAGGATGATGTAAGTTTCGGTCATTTTGTAAAATTATATATTTTTTGATGGTGTTTCGTCGGTTTTGTAAAAGAATCGCTTTGTATGATTGCATTAATTTAGAAATCATGACCATTATTGAAAATCGATCGGATATTGCAATTAACAACATTAAAATTCTTAATAATAACAATAAAAAAGTAAGTAACAAAATCATGCATTGAAAGATACCACCAAGAACATGCCAAGGGCACTAATCCTTTTAAATCTTTATAGTTTATTATATAAATGCAATTTTTCATACCAAAAAACTCCTTAATATTCGTGAGTTACAAATTTTATTTACAAAACTTGACACATAATACTCTAGAGGGTTGTCAAATCATATAATTATATCTTGTGTATTTTATCAGCCGTCGATGGAGTCGGCTTGTCAGTATTTAACTAAATTTCAATTTAAATTTCTTTATATAGTTATAAAGTATACATAAGTAAGTAGAATACAATTACCTTCTAATATGACACAGTTAGATTATTATCTATATTTTTATACATTTACATCATGTATGTACTTACACATATACAGTGGTTTTAGTTGTACCGAACCACCCTTTCAATAAAACATAACATGCAAATTCAAAAGAAATAAAACGTAATACAACAACTCCTCTATGTAACAGAAAGATGGCGCTGTCTTCAACTTTGTTAAAAAATGTTTCGCCAGAAATAAAAAATACAATTTTTCAATAATAAAAATGCTTGTATAAAACAGCGATCGGTACAACGTATTTTATAATAATTCTTCACTCATACAACGTGCCTAAACTAATCTACGACAGTCTAACAATTTCCGTACAACGGAAAAACTCTCTTCCCTTCGGTCCGACTTAAAACTTACTTTTTACATACCAATCCGAAGGGAAAAATACTCACTAACGTAACTAAAACTATATGGAACCTTTATCTGTTGAAGGTCGTAACATGGAAAGAAAAGTCTCAAATAATTATAAATCTTAATATGGTAAAAACTTTTATATCAGTGCCTTGCGATCAGGGGTTTAAAATAGATCGAAATCATGGGCTGTATGCCCGGAAAAGTTCACATTAGTTACCAGTTTAAGAAATGAAATGTATATATGAGTGTAAATCCAATTAAACTCCATAGAAAAATCATTTATAAAAAGCATGGTTGATGGAATCTTTAAATTGATTTATGCCGTTTTTGAGGCCGTTTAAACGAAAGAGAGCAAAATTACAGTCAATATAATAACTAACAGTACATGTCAATTGTTTGCTAAAAGTAAAAGTTAACTTTCCAAATACATATCTGCACTAGCTCTGTTATATATAAATGGGGGTTAGCTTCGGTTTAGCGTTCTTTCCCTCCTTCTCGAATGACTAAACTACGTTTATAAATAACGCGAGCTATCAAAGCTCATTGGTTGGGGCAAACTAAAAAACTGTTTGGTAGAAAATTAAAAATCACAAAGTTATAAAAAATGCCCAAAACACAATCAGGTTCTGATAAAACTCATGAAAAATAATAGATAAGAAAATTGAATTGTACAAAGTTAAAAATATAATGACTATTCTTTTATTTTAACATGGGATGTGACCATACTTTTAGAATCCAAATATTGAAGACGGATGCTACTTCCAAAAAAAATCTTACAGGATTAAAAGAACTGTCACTTGCAAGTCTCAGTATTTCATCCAAGGCTAAGTACATTCTTGAATATGGCATTAAAAATCCATAAAAACTGAAATGACTCTTTCAAAAAAGGGGTTAACATTTTCAGTAAGTCAGATTCTCCAGGCTAATTAAGTAACATTTGTCAGTAAACTAGACTAGACTATTTGAACAATGCTCTAGAAATCCAGACACCTTCGCTTCATCATTTTATGGCTGCTTCGGTAATTTCAAATACACAGTTAAGAATTTAAATTTGAAATGAAATAATATGCAAAATTACCTAGTTAGTTTATGAAATAAATGTGCAGATTTTTATAATAATCCTAGCCTTTATGGAAATTGATGGAAATATAAGTACTCAGTAAAAATGGCACACGAAAATGTGACTAGTAAGAAAGGTTACTTTGTATCAGTCATATTTGGAATTTAAAAGTATGGACGAGAAATGCAATAAGATGACTCTTCGGCTCACAATTTTGAGATCACTGTGAAACTGACTTCAACGGTTACAACTTTAACATGTTAGGGCCACTGTCCACTGCGTCGCTACATAGATGCAAGAGTTTACGATGGTAGTACGCCTGGATGCCTTTGTCCTTTGACAGAAAGACCCCGGATGTGTTCTTTTGTAGCGTCTGTACAGCGGCGCTCAAGTGGACAGTGTCTCTTAGAAAACAACAGCTCGATTGAAGAAAAGAAATACCGCGCATTTGGTTAAATAAAAATGTTTAATTTAGGCCTAAATCACTACTGAACCGAGTGGTGAATGTACACAAAAATGTCGGTATTTCCTTCCGTCAAACTGTTAGCACCCGACAAATGAAAATTTTAGCCGAACTACATTATAAATTAACTTTAGCAACAAGGGCTCGTCAGAGTTCATATCACAACCAACGCGTCGTTTCAGGGCGTCTCCACAGATGGCGCTGTCCGTTTACGTTTAGCGAATACAGATGTCACTACTCGAACTATCTGTTCAAGATTCTGTCTAACCAAAGTTGCGGAAAGTTCAAAAACAGAATGGCGCACAAATAATTCAAAAGTTTCTGCATTTAACTCTGTGACCGACCCACCTCGGTTATCGTTAATCGTCCATCGAGCTGGAATCACCACAGAGTATAAAGTGTCATATTTGGCAGACCGCAACGGACGCGTCACATTGCCAGTATTGGTCGTGTGCAACCGTCACTATGAAACGGATATCACTTCGTGGCCAGGCCTTGATTGTGCCGCCCTGGGCCAGGTTTGGGAAGTGAGCTGTCCGACAGATAAGGGATTGTTCGCGTCCCGAGGGTTGGTTCCGACGGGGTTGCGCGGCGGAGCAGGGGGAGGGTCGGACGCCGGCGACGCGAGGGATGAGAGGGCGCTCAGGCCCCCAGGACTGGAGGCCGAGTTCAGAGGCGTGTCAGCGTCGCCGTCGCTTGAGGCGTCAGACATTTCTTCGAGTTTCACGTCGTCATCAGAACATGGTGACTGTGGGGTCGCCATGGGGAGGGGCACGGTCCCTGACGCCAGGGCCAGGGCTTCCATGTAGCGTACGCACTTTTTCTTCCGCCTGTAAGAAGTCACGCTTTTAGATGGGGTACCCCGCAGAGGACGAGCTAGGTACCATTTCTGTTTCCATGGTATATAATGAGATTCTCAAATTTTCAGCTCAAAAAAGTTATAATTCATTATTAATACTTTGTATTACACAAGATTATGACAAAAACGGAAATGGGAACGAGCTCAAGAAGTAGAACTGTCTAAAACTAACAACGAAAATTACATGTTAAAATGAAAACATGCTGGTATAACTGAAAAAACAATAGAAAAAACATCGAAACGTCATGCTAAAGCTAAAAAAAATTGTTAATCCTACAAAAAATAAGTAACATTAAAAAATAGCTGGAACACAAATCACTGCGAACACGAAAAGCAAAACGACTACCTACGACAAATACGAAAACCATTCCAAACTCTTAAGACATTCTATGATTACAAACAATTGAGTGTGACAGAAAATCAATATATTCTCTTTATAAAAATAAAAAAACAGGCATTTAATCAATTTCATGTAATATTTGCTAAAAACGCAAATACGGTAAGAATAACTAAAAATATATTCAAAATGTAGAAGTCGACTCAAATAGTAATAAGTTATAAAACCAGTAATGTAGCAGACCGAAACATTAGCTCGACTAAATCAATAACAACTGAAGTCAAACACAGATGCATCTATTCCTACAACATCAAGTCACTACAACTGACCGTGGTCCGTGGCTCGGCGGCGGGCCGGCACTAGAGGTTCACATACGTGGGCTCCTGAGGCGGGCTACCGACTAGTGGCGGCAGCGGAGTCGAAGGCTCTGGCCTCAAGAGCCCTAGACCAGATACCATCACGCTACTTGACTCGGGGCTATATTGCCCAGGGTTAGATAACAAATATAATAGAGTTAGGGAAATTGGTGGTATAAATAGTAAGCGAGATGAATTGATGATCCACAGAATTACAGAATTATGAAATAAAGGAAAAGGAAAAAGTACAAATTTAGAATTGGATATGTAAATATATATATATTAAATTAGTGAAATTTTATGAAAAATATAACAAATATTTTTGATGATAGAGATAAACGACGAATCAAATATATAAATGACGATATATAGTCAAATAATGAGACGAGTCAAGTAGAGATAGGTGAATTGAACGATAAAGTAATAGAGAACGGTAATGATAAAACGTCACCAATAGTGCCAGCGGATTCCAGCGTCCGTGAGAAGCGGCAATCATGAGTGGAAAAAACATTTATCATTATAAACCTTTGAAATAATTGTATGATGTACAAATAACTAAATAAGCGAGCGTAATTCAGAAAATGTGTCAAGATTTTTTTGAAAGCTTGTATTTTCGACAAATGATTGCCCTTCCGACCTCTATGCTATTTGTCTAGTCCTATTTCGCTAAAAGTCCACTCTTGTCTACTTTCAAAAAAATCTAGTCCGTGTGTTTCTACGTCGTTATTTCTTTGTGAAAAGACACATTTTCTGAATTTTTCCTCGCCTATTAACCCTTAGTTTACTAGATTATAAATGAAAATAATAATAAATAAAGCTAGTTATTTCAATTGGAATTATTTATAGTTTTAAATAATGCCATATCAGACAGGGCTGCTGATTAAAGACAAGCCAAGTCTTTCCACATAGAAACAATAACCGAAAAACCACCAGCATTGCTAATGGTTGCAAGTTTGCGTGGAAGCGAAAAATAAATAAAAAGACGGAAAGTTTGACCCACCTGCAAGGTTTACACCATTGGTTTTGTTGATCAAGGCCGTACCTTGCCCGACATTTCTTCAAGTTATTTCCTGAAATTTACATAAATATACGTTAGAACATGGTAGTAGAGTCTCGTATCCCCGCTTTTGGTTTAAAACTCTTGTCGAACAGAAATTCTGCTTTGAAATGATTATTTTGGCAAAAAATAAGTTGGTTATCTATAACTTTTATCTTGAGTAGCGGGAAAATAATCGCAAAATTAAGATTGCTTTTTATTTGTCAAAAATTGTATCATATAAAATAATACTAAAAGCTTCTTAAACAACATCTACATACAGCTGACTACGAAAAAGCGTTCATGCAACAAACCCTGGTTAGTAACATGCAGGAGCAGGAAGGGGATAAAAGAAAAGGAACAACGGAAAAAACATTGGTTCTCAACAAAATCACTACACGCACAACTTCCAAAATAAATTGCTATAATCTACGCATCGAAAAATAAACCCAAAATAATGACGGCTCATAAGCACAAAGCAGAATAGGTTCTCCGGAATTAAAATAAGATTCGTTTGGCCAGTATCATTGAACGCTGCGAAGCATCGCCAGCGTAATAACTAGTTAGATCCTCGACAGGAGCTGTCGCGCTTGTCACTTGTCTGTGGGACTCTGTTGACTCTAGGAGCTCTTACCATGCACACCGCATATCTCTACAACTGCATACTGTTCGGGAAGGCTGTCCCAGCCTTTAGAGAACCCAAAGCGTGACTCGATCGGACGTCGAGCCTACATGCGCGCTTCCCGCAACGTAACCACTCCGCACACGGACCAGATAGGAAAGCAAAAAACCGGGACAACCTTCGAAGGAATGCCACTTACAGGGTATCTCAGCATTTTAATTGCAAATGTAATAAATAAATGCGATAAAATATCATAAAATAAAGAAAAATAATGCTCTTCATAAGACTACAACCTGGTACCCCATACATTCTGCAATATTACTAGGCGTCGGCCCGTTCCGAGTTCAAAGCAATTGAACTTTGGGTGGGGGGGGGGAGTGGGAGAGAGGAGCGACCGACGTCTCCGGACTTAATCCTTCGTTAATTGACCTCATTTTTTAATGAGACGAGGCTAGTATCGCATTCAAACAATGTCGAGACGTCAGCCGCTCGGGGCATGTGGGGAGCGTGACCCGTTTATCGTTTGCATCTCAGCTGATGGGCACGCGGGATCGATGTATGGAGAGGAAGGGGGTTCATAGGCAGGGAGCGGAGCGGGGAGACAGGCGTCTGCGACGGAGCGAAAGGCAGTACCTCCATCGGTTGTCTCCTGTTTTCGCTTCCTCTTCTTGCCCCTTTGCGTATTAGCCCTAGACGACCAATCGGGATAGAGTTGCATGTGCAGCTGGCGTTCACGTCGGGCCAACTCGTAATACTTGGCTTGCTCCTCGCGTCCGAGCGCATGCCACTGTACCGTCGCAATATGGAAAGAAAAGAGAAATGCACTTCGACGGCGTTCTCCCTAACTGGTGCTAGAAAAACAGCCCGCGGTGAGCCTAGTCAAATTTTGTTCCTATTGAATGAAAATGGCCAATTGTGACTTTTCTCACAGAACCTATTCTGCGGTCGGAGTCGCGTCGTCTATACATATAACAAACCAATATAGTTTCCGGAAGGGTGTAGGGTGTACACAACGGTCACTCGACGACTAAGTACACAGAACACGCAACAACTAAGGGCGAGAGAGCGCAGCGCCTCCTGAGGTTGCGTGCAACCTCTCGGGCGGTGCACTGCCTCGGACCTCCGACTTCGAGCACGGTTCCAGCCGCTTTTCTAGCACGGGCACCGTCGAACAACGTACACACGTTGCGTTGGTAACACACACGCACACTCATACGGGGAGAGCCAGGACGGACGGCGTTAGGGTTCAAGCCGGGCGATTAGTGTCGGTATTCAAGCAGTCTCCCGGACGAGTTTAGTGGGAAGTGGGGAGTGGGGGGAGGATGAAGCGAGTGTACAGAAGCGTCCGTGAGACCAGTCCCGTGTCGTAAGGGTCCAATACCTCCCAGCTCTGCGGGACTGCGGTCCTTTTTCCGCTTTTTCTTTTTGGAACCGTAACCGTAGTTGTCCCTGGCGCTCCAGCCCGGGTACAGCTGCATATGGAGCTGTCTCTCTTGCCTCGCTTTCTCATAGTACTTTGCTTGTTCCTCGCGACTCAATGAATGCCACTGCGTGTTATACGAGTTACGTTACCGACTTGTACCTCCCAAGATCCGACTTAGGTGGCCGTTGGGGCGACTTGCGAGTTCTACCTCTCAAATCTCCCAACTTCGGTGGCCATTGGGAAGAATGATGAATAAGACATATTGCTACTCTTGTTAGGAATGGGATTGCGTTCTTGGAAGCTGAGTAACG
Organism: Perizoma affinitatum; assembly: GCA_961405105.1. Classification (NCBI taxonomy): domain Eukaryota; kingdom Metazoa; phylum Arthropoda; class Insecta; order Lepidoptera; family Geometridae; genus Perizoma; species Perizoma affinitatum. Next base: position 4,598,404 of record OY560184.1, read on the forward strand.
GATTCGGTTCGCGGTAGTCGGTATGTTTGTTATTCAATGGAGCGATAGCACGCATCGCTAGCTGCAAATTAATGCAATTCACTATGTTTGTATTCTTAACAAGATTAACAAATGGGTAATCTACACATATAATGTTAAATTTACATTGAATATCATTGATTGTATTTATATCGTTGGGTAAACGTTTCATTGCTAATTTATCAGGCTGATTGCAGAATCAATTCAATAAGATTCCAGAATTAATAAAAATGCACGGTACTGAAATATTACATACAATTTAATAGCTTATAGTTTGAAAGCGGGTAAATTAGCAATAGATAATAATGATCCCAACATCGCAGAAGCATTTCAGTTTTATGGCGATGACATTTATCGTAAAACGCTCTTTTAGAATGTCGTATTGCGGCTTCTAATAAGTAGTATTTGGTTTATAACTTCTGTCATAATATGTCATAATAACGAGATAAGTTTTTGCCAAGAATAATATATTTTTAATGGTATTTTTAGAGTGGCCCTTCATCCTTCCATATGTAATCCCGAATAATCGTGTATACTGACAACAAAATTATATTCGAGACGCCTCTGTATGGTAGGTAGTATTTTTAAAACGATAACGTATAATGATCAAGTAGTTGGTATCGTTTTAAATAACGTGATAAAATTCAATTGCTGATGCGATATCGGAATCGTTATTAAAATTAAAGGTAACGTCAACATAAAAGACAGTCATGTTATTTTAAATTGATTCTACTTTCAAAACATAAAACATTGACCAACAAATAAAAACAGTAACTGAAGAAAGTGATGTGTTTATACAGGTTGTCTAAAAACTAAACATCTTCATAAAAATTAAAAAAAACTTCTTTAGCTGATTTAATACGCCGTTGTAGTGGAAGTGGTTGCTAATCAGGCAGAACTAATAAATTATCCTGTTTAGGTTGCACTTGTAGATTCGTGTTTATCGAATTTGCATGTTTATTTAAAGAGAAACGTCCAAAGATCATAACAAAAATGTTTCACAAAATTTCAGCAGCGAAACTCACCCGTCTCCCCAGTATCTGGTTGATGGCCGCCGACTCTTTCAACGTGCATTCCGCAACCACCTTCGCCCTCATCTCCTTCATGTAAAGCATGAAGGCGTTCAAAGGCTTTTTGATGTGTGGCTTCTTGTCATTTTTGCTGTTAGAGTTTGCGGACTCAGATGGCTTGTCATTTGCGTTGCTGTTGCTTTTCTCGAGCGACCTGGAATTGGTTTGTTGGAGAATTATTGGTCGTCTTCAAAGGACATTGTGTCACTTTTTTGATGCTCTTTGAGTCAGTGAAAAGTTTCAGGTGGGGTTCTGAAAGCTCTTGTGGAACCGGATCGACCGATTGTCAATATTCAGTTTGGCCGAAAGGATTGAACACATCCCAGACTACTTGTATGTACATAAAATCGGAAAATTATTTTAAAGGTAATTTTTTACAAAACCATCAGTGGTTAATCCCTGTCATCCATCCATCCACCAATCCATCTGGTAAATTAACCATCATTAATTTACCAGTCTGGTTTCTTTGGACAAAAGACCTATATGGGTGGCTGAATGACGTATAGTCACAGTCGAAATTTTAACTCTTACCAAGTCTTAGACGAAATGAAGGCGTTATACGATAAGTACCATTTAATAAACAGCTATTTAAATGGCAACTTAGATGCGCTTAGTAAAATGCCGCATCATTTTGACCATAGATGTGATTATCTTTTCTGCCAACGCTACAAACGTTAATAACCTGACTGGAGTCCATTCTTATCCGAGTATGTCAATATGTCGACGTGCGTTGTTTATATTGACGTGTAGTCAGACGAGCAATTATCAATTGAAACAGTGAAGGAAAACATGTGGAGGAAACCGGCTTGTATGACATCCAATAATCCGCGATAGACCGAACTTTGTAGTGTATTTTAGTTGTAGACGTGTATAATTCCCACCAGCCGTGTTTCCAGAATTACAAAATAGGTGTTATTATCTTTGACGACGGTTCATAATAACATGTTTGGTCACAGATTATATTAGCGAACATCTAGTTCACTCTTCTTGTGTGAAGAGCCAGAAATTATTTTTAAAGAGAGCAAGTGGATTTATATCGTATCCTTACTGCAAGATGATGGCGATTGAAAAAAGCTAGGCGAAAGCAAAACGCCAATAAGTAAACTTATACGAGCGAAGCGAGCCACTCAGAAAGGTCACGTGAGAAGAGTGAAAGACTCCTAACATGTAAAAGTTATAAGCGAACCAAGCGAGCTGTTCTAATTAAAGAAACTTCTGCCAACGGCTTCATATATGTGTGATATCCCAATAAAAAAGAGCATAATAATATCATGGGTATCATGGACTCTACACACATCATTTTTAAACATTCGCATTTATAATCTTCGTAGAATATGTCCCTACCCGGACAAGCCATTAGATTTAATATTTTCTATGTTATTCATAAACGTGGCATCAAATCCCACATTTGTAAATAACTAAACCTTTATTGTGCAGTACACCAGTTATAGTAAAAAAATACAAAAAAATAACCATCAATTTAGATTTTGTCTATCCCAAGTTGAGCGTATTTCCTCCAGAAAGAAAAGACAGCTAAAGCTACCGTGACACCGTATCTAAACCACACGCGATTTGAGTAAGCTGTGCATTATATGCTAGGGACAGCGACTGCGTCTATGAGTTTAATCGGATCAGCTCGATATGTTAATATCGTTTAGGTGCTAACGACACGAGACGGGCGACATAAACAAGCGCTCGTCCGGTCGGGAATAGATGCGCGTTTCCGGCGATGCGCGCGCGCACCAAACAGCGACATCGTAGGGCTGTCGGTGGAACATTTAACATTACCTTATTATTCTTTAATTGATTTATTAATTATATTAATAGGTATAATTTTGTTGATTAGGAAACGCATGATTTTCAACAACGCATGTTGTTGAAAAGTTTATTAGCTGTTTATTGGTGAGTTATGATTTTACTGTGTTGAGATTCTCAACGAACAATTTTGGAAAAATTACAGGACGGAAATATACAAAAGTATTTATGCTTGAATAAGAAATGATTTAAGACAGCAGGTGGGCAAAAAGTAGTTAAGGGTTGGAACACCGGGCACAGTAGTGCTTATTTGGAGAGCCCAGAAGTGGACTAAAGTGGGCTGATGATAATGAATGACAAAACTCAATATATTATTTATATTTTGAAGATTTCGTCAAATGGAATGAATATTGATACACTTCTTTAAAATGACTTTTATTGATCGCAGTTGCACGTTGACAACAAAAAAAAAATGTTTATTTATTAGCTTTAGCATTTTTAAATCTTCTTTTAGATCAAGATCAGATTTCGTTAATTTAACAAAATGTTCGTTTATGATGTATATCCGTTTTACAAGATGAGTTATTCACGATATTTTTTGTAATACAATCGCCTGTGATTTATGATAACAAAATCAAGCTGCTCCTAATCAACGATTTAACTCTTTTACGTGTAATACTTATTTACAACAACCACCTGCGGAAAGATTCTATAGAAATGACATTACTTTGTGAGATGTCACGTGAGTGCTGACAAGTTTTTCCTTGGCAAATTTTCATTATCGTGAAAGGAAAACTAAGAGTGAGGTAATTGTTGGACACACTGGTGTCTAAATATGTCATAAAAAATAATAGACTCAGTTGCACATTAGTTACAAAAAAATGTTAGTTTGGAGTAATATCCGACTGCTAGGACTTTGAAATCTTGGGTGTGACAACCCTATGACAGACTGACGCAAGAAACAGTGAATGGACGCGATGGTGTGTGTGTAGATATCCGATAGACACCATCGATAGCTAACGGGAAGCCCGATACATAAGTTATGGAATTGATTACCCACTTGATCTCTGGGTTGTTTCAACCAACACTGATATGCATATTATGTTTTATTAACAGCGAAAATACAGAAACATGATGTATATAATTAGACTCATGGATAATTGGTAGTTTTTTTAGCCACTAGGCCAAATGCTAATTGGACCGAACGCTTTAAACCATATTTAGTTTGTTTGCTGGGTAACAATAAACACTAAACATTTTTATACAGTTTTTTTAATGTTTTGATTTGTATATATTTGCGTATTCCTAATTTATTTTGTGTAGAATTTTACTGACAATAATTTTAATGAATGAATGAAAATACTTTATTTAACATGAATACTTACTTGTTAGTACAAGTAACTATTGTGTAGGATAATTCATTATTTATTAATGTTTCGTAACGCTAACTAAAATAAATAAAAGACTCGAGCAAGATGCCAGTAAAGCATTTAAAGAGAAGAGATTATCTGAATCATCCTAAAGTACATAATCAACGGTTTTGGATATTATTTTTTTGAGCGCAAATTTCGACTTATTTCTATGATGATGATGATGATGATACTGTCACGTGAATCATTCTGTTTAAATCATCAGTGTCACATCAACGCATTCATCCGAATTCAAGAATGAATATATAACCGAATCGAGACTTGAACGGAGTCTATTAAAACTGAGAATGCTGAAAAACGACTTCCCGTTACAAGCGAAGAAAATCTAATAAGTATATAAATAGACACTATAAAATACAAAGCATTGACACACGACGCTTTATATTTAAATTAAGGTGCAGTTAGTAAGGACGAATTGTCGAATCTATGTGTTACAATTTTTCTTTTTAAGCATTGTATCTGTGGGATGACATGAATGAGGTATCATTAGAGACGCCATGATGTGTGCCTACATAAAGTGCCAATAAGAAGGCCATTAGCTTTAATATTTCCCTACTGGCTTAACGCGATATGGGTTTCAAATGAAAGGTCTTAAATAGATCTCGCTTCTTTCTCCCTTAGCTATAATTCCTAGAGCTTTTACAATCGTCTGCAGATATTTGATCCGGGTTTGGGTATTGTGGTACCACGGTACTCAAAGTTCCTGATACCCATAGAGTATCCTTCTGTGTGGTCAGAACTATGAAGGTGAAAAGATAAGGACCGATAATACCCACTAGGACAAGATTCATGTAACCGAACATTTTTGAATTTCCGGTCAAACAATAGCTTATACGTAAACGGTCGCCTGCAGTCTCACCGCGCCTTAACCCGTCTAATATAAAACTTTTATTCACCAAATTAGTTCCGAGAAACGAAAAGTCGAAATACGACTTCCTCTGAATGGCGTTCGTGTTTTAAAATGGGAAAAGATAAAAAAAAGAAAAATCCTGACACAATGCGCGTACGCTTCCAAACGAGGTATTCAGGCGCGCACAGTAATTATGTGTTATGTACTGGTGGCAGAGAAAGCAGCTAGTCGAAAAGCCAATATAATTACGTTTTTTTTTTCGCTGTGTAGAATACGAGTCCTGCTAGTTTTTACTAAAATGTGTACAAACTAGAAAAGTAGAAATGAGACTTCCTTTTTATTGGTTAGATAAGTAGGTGTTAATTGTATTGTTCATTTCCGTAAACCCGAAAAGCTCAAATAAAACAAACCTGCATGCTAAAGAACGTTAACGTCATTTCTCTCGTGCACAAAAATAAGTAACTGTCACTGACCATTTGCGTAAAATTTTTTAATTCATGTTTTCTGTCTCGTAAACAGCCTTTATCTTACAGTAAAAATCTTTTTGGCGACTCGTGTGTCACTTTCGCAACTAAAAATAATTCGTGTCACTTTTTTTGGTGACCCTACCGGGGCCCGTTAACCCGAGACGTGTCATATATCATCTTAATTAAATTTCTCTGCCACTGACTTATTTACATGACTGTACCTGTATTTATGAAGTGGACTGGTCACGCTTTGAACGTGTTTTCGAGGGTAAAAAGTTTTAAAATTTCTTTTGTTTTTCCTTATAATTTTTCTTGTTCTTCTTATGGAGTTAAATTCCAATGATACTGAGTTGTTGGAATATAAAGTGAGCTGCTGTTAAATTATGAAGAAATTCATCCTTGACCTCCTATAAGTTTTTATTAAGGAAATTTTAAATCAAATGGGAAATACTCGTATAAAAAAAACTTACGCCTGTTTCTCTGAGGGGTATTGAAAGACCACGGATTACCACAAATTACGATACTGAGATAACTCTTTTGCATCATTCACTCGTTTAAGGGAACTTTAAAGTTAACCTTTCTCCTCTTAGAACTGAAGGCCACAGAACTCTACTATAATTTACTACATTCCGGCATCCACCTTCCGTCTCCATCATCAGATCAGATCACATCACCATAAAATATGAACTTGACAGGTATGCAAACTTTCTACTCGATTGGTAAAAAAAAAAATGGCCGAAATAAAAAAGCTAAATTACACTAAAATTAGAAAGTTTGGACGTAGGAGGTTTACTCATCTGATTTCAAAAGATCTTTCACTAATTTTAGAATGTCCCTTATAACATTCTAAATGACATAGGATGTATAATAATTATCCCGTTAAAATAAAAACGCTTTTCTTGGAAGACAATTTAGCAACGTAAGTCGACGAAGAAACGGTCGAGCGAATGCGTTTCCTACGAACGCAGCCATAGCGGTAAGAGCTACTTTTCATCGGCTTATTTTTATCCGGGTGTCACGCGGGCGAAACCGTGAGCCGTAGCTAGTATGTAATAAAGTTAAACTGCTCTCACAAACATAATTACGTTAAATTCACGAGCAGAAAATTTAATAGATTCTTATCAGGTGATAATTGCTGAACCCTCGATAAAGCGATCGAAAATTGCATTATTAAATTCACTTTCAGCAATTTTGACCCCTCTAATCAAAAATACAGGGTCTGTTTCACAGAGTCTGTATAGAGATCTATATATTCACATACATAGTTAAACTTTGTTTCACAGTTTTAATTTCTAATTTTTGGTTATAGGTTAAGAAAACACGTCTGCACATCATATTTTATACATACATAACGTGGAACCCTAGATATGCGCGTGAGTTGTCTGTCTGATGTTTGTGACACCAGCCACATATTATGGCCTATTTATTTGTTAATATCCTAGATGTGGGAAGACCTGCTCGAAACACCCTTTTATTGGTTCATCGAATTTACAGTTTATTTACTTGAGCCTGAATTGTCATAATACTAGCTTCTACCTGCAGCTTCGCTCGCGTGGTGCTCGGATAAAATTATAGTATTTTCATAGTTTAAAAGATAAAAAGATAAAAATATTTTATTTTGTGTCAAACAAAGGATACAGGAGTACACGTAAAAGTAATAAACAAAAATGAGATTGACAACAAAAACGGCCGCCACTCAGCACTATGTTAAGGAAGCACTTTGTGCCACCAAAACGCTGGTCTTCCGTGACGCCGGTGGACGTGCGGGCAATCAACTGCGATACACGGCATATATTTAAGTATTATACATGATAATTATGCAGATTATGAGAGTGATTATGTATACTTTTTAAACTATATAAAGACGCAACAAAAATAAAAACTTAAATAACTACAAATAGAGCACCTACAGACTCAGAACGACCACTTATGTGTGGGATTTTTTTGTGAAGCTAACAAAAGTTTTTTTAAAGAATGTTTAAAAGACCAAATTGATGTGGTAAGTACACAAAATAAACCCCTTTTTAACTTTCGTACAGTCCGTTCCACCAAAAGGTTGTCTGGTAGAGATCGCTATGTCAAAGTTTGTAGTACTTAACTAAGCTGATGTGTTCCTAAAATATTTTTTTATATCTATCTATATCTAATACTAGGTCACACACCAGTTCCAAATTACATCCAAATCGATTTAATCGTTACGAAGATAATAAGCAATAAACATTCAAACTGTCTCGTTTATATTATCAATAGGAAAGATATTATGCTTTTAATTTCGATTCAAAATGGATTTTGTAGATCTTTGTACAATATTGGGCATGAACCAAAAAAACTTTATAAACTTTTTATAGAACCTGTGTGAGACATCAGCCGTGATACAATTTCTTTAATAATATTTAGAAACAGGCTCATGAACTATTCTAACCAGTTATTACAACTAAACTGCATTTATAATAACAATAAATACGCAACGTCAAATACTATTGTCCACGTCACACCCTTTCTGTAATCTATGCTGCTTATCGAGATAGTATCAGTAACAAGGCTAGACGAACGATTCAACAATTTAAGACGCCGACCAATGAATTTCATTCAGTTGATAATAATTGAAAAGCTGAAATAAACAAAAAATATATAACTCGAACATTTAAAAAAATCGGGGCACATACATGGTTTATTTTCAGATACAAATAAAATAAACAAATTCACACAGCATCATCTAGCCCCAAAGTAAGCAGAGCTTGTGTTATGGAAACACCATGACTTATATAAATACATACCTATTATACATAGAAATAATTCAGACCCAAGATAAATATCTGAAGATCATACAAATATATTTCCCGCGGCGGATCGACCTGTATTTAGAAGAGAAGAATTATGGAGAAGTGATACATCACTCACAGACAGTTGGGAGAACGAAACTCTGTCATATGCACCCTCACTGTTAGCAATCTGTGACGCTGCCCACCCCTAGCCGTATAGATTAAAGATAAGGTAAGGGCGTTTTAACTGTCGCGCTCCGTATGCCGTCAAAACGTTTTGGAAATGTATATTTATTTTTTCTTTTATAAATTAATCTTGTATAATATTATTTATACAAGTACTCAATAATAAAATAGAAAATGTGTGTAATATGAGAGGTACTATTCCATTCGCAAGTTTGGACAGAAGTTCTGTGAAGTTTAAAGAATATATAAGAGAGCTCGCTTCTAAGCGGTAAGACCGCACATTGTACTTTATAGAAGAAAAACTAAAAAATGATTTTATTTTGGTGTGTACAAAAATGACAAAATGAATTTTCTTGAACATACCTAAACAATATTATTTAATATTTTTGTGGGTACAGGTAAATTTGTATGTATCTAGTATTCAAATCAGGATATGAAGATCAAAATCCATGTAACCAATTATATAACTCTGTTATAAAATATACAAACAAATCGATATAATGTTCTCTCTAAATATAATAACCAAATATATACTGGTATCAAGTCCATCAAATACAAGTACCAACAGGTCAGCGCATACACGTCCGTCTTACCTTGCATATCTTGCATGATGTGATTCAAGTTCTGCTTTGCTGGGTGGAGGAGGCACGAGCGAAGGGCCTAACCCCAGGCCTAGGCCTCCGCCCAGTGTGGGGGAAAACCGGTACAATTCACTGTAACAAACACTGATTTGAAGCCTAGATCACTCACTGCTAATCCTCAAAGTAATGCTGCTATTGTTACTAGTGGTTTTGATTTTAAAAGATTCGTGATCAACATTATCATTATTGAAGAGCTCGGTGGCGAAGCGAGTAACTGGCTGAGATGCAAGTGTGGGTTCAAAACGCGCTGTGGGACAAGTTTTTGCAAGTTCTGCATATGTTTGTTTTTGGTCTGAGTGTTGTGGTGCCATGGTACTCGTAGTTCCTGATACCGTTGTGTTTTTATTTACCATCATCATCAGTGCTGAACATAGGCATCCCCCCAAGAGTTCCTGGCATTATAAATATACTTGGGTTTCACAACAAGCATGTGATATAGGCAAGTGACTTTGTTTTTTATACGAGTCTCATAAAACAAATTGATCACGATATTTGAGAGAATTCTTGAAATTAGCATTTCCGAATAGCTACCTTGATAGACTAGAACTGGTGATGGGCAGCGAGGTAGGGTATGGACTTCGGAAGCCGCTCGCCGCCGAAGATATAGGGTACATGCTAGGGGTATGCCTGGAAAATAAAATTTAAAAATTTATCAGTGATTTAAAGCAGTTATGATGTGTTTATGGATCCAGGTGAAATTACTGGCACATGAGACATTTCAACTGCCTTATGACAGGCAATGTAATGCCAGAGGCATTCATAAAGACAGTGTTGCAGATATAGGCCTGTGTGCCGTTATATCTGGTACTAAGAATCTAGCTCCTGCGTTATCGTTGTTTGAATGACATTTTCTTGAACTCTATTTGCCTGCCCTCCTTGTGCCTCTGGGAAGGGCATTCAAAAAACAGTGAGGTAAAGGATTGCTTGATTCAATGTGACCACGACTGAACAATCCCAAATGTGTCACTACAAGATTCCTTCAGATAGTTGCGTTTGTATCGCACGATTCAATACACAATCGGGAGCCTCTGAACGATTTGAAGCAAATCAACTTACCACGAGGCTGCTACTTGTGAAATTTCCGGACTGAGCATGGGGTAGGGGTACGCTCCCCCTGGAAAAGGGTACATCGGCGTCCGCGCCAACCCTGCTGCTGAAACCAAAATATTAGTATTAGCGTCTCTTGAACTGCAATAAAATTACCATAGGCCGGACAGGACAACCTGCATTATCGCTACTGAAAAATCTTTCTGTTCAGCGCTCGACGAGGTAGATTTTCTTCGGGTTCATTGCGTAAACTTGAGATATAGCATGTCAGAAGTTGCCCCAGGACCTTGGCCACAAATATTATAATACTATACTAGTCTTGGCACTGGTTCTGTTATTACCTTGCTGGTGACCTATAGTAAAATAACCATGTGTGGTGAAAGCATTCATCGCGCTTTGCAAGAAATCTCTTCACGCACAAGCCGCCCGCCCTATCGTGAGATTTGGTGCGAGAAATTGTAAATTCGTTATCACTTACCTAGTTTGGAGTCCAGCTGGTAGGGTGGTGGGATGCCCATGTGGGCTGGTGGCGGCTGCCCTAGATCTCCACCAGGACAAAAGAGAGATAGGCCTCCGCCCGCCGGTAAGCCCATCTTGCCTGTCTGGAACAACAGAAATGAAGGTTTTATAAGATTTTTTTGAATATAAAATCACTGTTTTCTATAACTACTAGCACTAACTTATTGTTACAATTAGAGTGAGATATTTTGTATCAAACACTGGCAGTTGTTTCCAATGTGAAAATGATAATTTTTGTTTTTCTTAGAGTAATATATTCCTGCCAGTACAGTACAAGTGAAAACTTGAAGTCCGCACTATAAAGCCAACATTTGTACAAAAACTACATCAATAGTGCATCATAATACAATTTTAATAACAATTAACTGACACATCCCAAAATGGCGACAAAAAGAAACAAGTAAAACAAACTGCTCCTCCCCAAAAAAATAGTCAACAAAACCCCGACAACTACTCTATGAAGACGACGCGTCATTAGCAAGTAAATTGGCGAGAACGTATAAATTTCGTTCTACCCTCCGCGCGCCCAATTATGCAAAATGGCGCCCGACGAGGGCCATTCAAGCGCGTCGCACTTCCCGAGTGTCTCAGGCCTCAGCTCTAATTAAACGGGACTTCTTTTCACCACTTTATTATGAATAAACGACAGTGTAGACTGTTCTGTATCTGTCGTGTGGTTCAGCCATTTGAATAGCCGAACAGCGGTGTACAAGGGATGAATGACTTCAAAAAGATACACAACTCAAAATGTTTCATAATTTTTGTAAAGGAAAAAAAACTAAAGAGTCGAGTTTTGTGCTAAGACTCCACACATATTCGTGTCTTTTAGAATCAAAACTACATTAAATGCGTTAAGTGCTGACCAAGAACCAGTTCTAAACAGCAACGTCTTTATAACCCATTAAAAAGCGAAATTACTGACAAATCCCTTCAGCACTATTCCATATTCGGAGAGCAGGAACTGCTTATTAAGACAATAATTACCACGAACAAAGGAGCCCACTAATTAATAATAAAACATGAACAAACAAAGCCCACCATTCACGCTCGGGACGGCTCGGAAAAAGAAAAATAACCGAAACGGTGGTCGAAAAACCTCGACATGCGAGGAACGAACAAAAAGAGCCATAGACAATGATGACAGTGGAGACGCATAATGCGGGAGCGAGTTCTTAATTTGAAAATATTTCCATAATAAGATTTGTCTATAGCCCAGTGGAAACAAAAGATCGTTCTTCTTTGTTCGTTGACAGTTCGTTATAATTCAAAAATTAAATCATGCAATTAGATCGCGTAATAATATAATAAAAGTAGCATGAGCCAGGACGTTATTAGCTAAACAAGTTTTCTCGTTAAAACTTGCACTTTTTAAATTAGTATTGCCTTTTGAGTTTGTGTACATTGAGGTCCCTAATGAAGGCCAGGTGGAGAGATGAGGTGGCTATTGAAGAAATCGCTGAGAGGGTAGTTATTGAAAGCGCCGTGACGTCACGACACTCGAGCGTAGAGCGCCAGTCGCTAATTGGAACTCGCGGCGATAGGACGCGACCCGCGAGAGATGTTGCCTCAATCGACTAATACTTCAAATTGAATAGGTTTGTTAACGAGCGGACGGCATGTTTCGAGCACTGTTTGCAAGTGCCATGTTACAACTTTTAATTTTCCTTCGATGCAGATTGTTGAGAATAGAATTAAGGAAGTAGGAAATTCAGCCATAAACGCACACTGTCGCAGTTTACCTACACCCCTTTAGTTCGCCAATGCGAACGAAGTAGGGCGTAATATCTTGAGAGTTCGCCCCCGGGTGGTGGGCGTGGAAGTAGGATGCTGCGTTACCATAGCAACCATGTGTAGCACCCTATGTGTGTGGGTGTCCGTGAGGGGTGGTGGGCTCCTTGTGTGGTGAGAGGCCCGACCTTGGAAGTTTTGGTCTAGTTTTCAAAATTCATACACGAACTTAAGCCTAAGCCGCTTAACACTTCGCCGTTCTTCAGGAAGTTGGAGTTAACTTGCTAACTTTAAGAAGTACTTTTGACTTATTTACTCATTCACAGGAGAGGGCAACTTTTTGTTTTAATTGCTTAAACGGCTCAACATTTTCGCAGACATTTTTGTTTTCAAACACAGCATCGTGCACGTAGTACTAATTTACTTATCTCAACAGATCAACCACGCTACAGGAAGTGAAAAAAATATGAATCTTCAAAATATTAAAGTCACGATTACAATAATATTAATCGCAGCAGCCGTAAAGGAAAATGAGAAAATCGGTCTACTCTCAATTCCGCATCATTCCTTGTCTATTTCCGGTATTGGTCCGGGTCGGAAACGTGAGACGCCGGATCTCCATAACGAGGGGAACTCACCTCTATTATATACCTTAGTACCTACTTTACCAGTACCAAATAAATGAAATATGATTTTATTTATGTCGACGGTATGTTCCCAGTTTTTTCATAATTCTTGTTAGCCAGTGATGGAAATGTTTGTTAATAAGGTTTCATATGTTGAATAAAAAATTTGAAGAATATATATTTTAGAATCCTCTAAATCTTGAATTTTACTTCAAGGCCGCAGAACCTAGTGTAGCTGGGGAATCTATTAGCAACTACGAACCGGAAGACGCATAAAAAAGCCCTCACTCAATTGACCTATGACATTTAGGTTCGTGGTGGAATTAAACGCAAGAATTGGAATTTGAAGCAGCCAAGGGCGGGTAAAATCCTTAAAGCTATTTCAAGAGCCATTATTGTTCATAACAATAAGAATAAAAAATATTAAAACCTTCTTAGGATTACACTAATCTTAAAATACAACGAAGCAGCACAATACAGCTGAATATCTCCATTCTCCACCTTTCAATGCTTTTCCTCAAAACTCGGTCCGTTGTGAGAAAATCTAATCGTGAATTTCGTCGGTGCCTCGCAATATTCAAATCTGCAAATATCGAGAGGGTAGGCACCCCCAGGGAGGCGGGGGTTGTTGACCTCTCAGGAGGCTCTCTCCATGCAGATCTATGTATGCGTGGGACGGTGTAGCAGGTTTTATGGAAGAGCCTTTGACTTAGGTATTTTAGGAACGTTTCTATTTTGGTTCTACTTGAAACTATTTGTTTGTGTTGTTTGTTGCGATAAGAGCTATCTCAGAAGTATCCCGACTAAACCAGCCTTCAAAGAGAATAAAACTACGGATTGAACAACATCCATATATGTACACACACACACACACACACACACACAGAGACACACACACACACACACACACACACACACACACACACACACACACACACTATCACTGGCTATAAACTTATAAGTTAAATATAAGTAAATTGTTTGTTTAATAATTTCAATTGTTAACTTTTCGTTTTGATAGTTGCCTTGTCTGAGATAAACAACGTCTTACTTGGAGTAAGAGATTGTTTGTTACCTTGTATGTTTGTTAGTTTGTGTGTTTGTCTGTTCACCAATTAGATCTACTCACGGCTACTTGAGTTGGGAGATTAGTTCAGTCCATCCTATCGAAAATAATGGTTGTCGAAGATAGATTTATACATAAAAGAAGTTCTAACTTTCGAATTTGTATTCGTCAAACATAAGATTTGTCGAACTTACAAGTACGAAAGTACGTAAGTCTGAGTCACGTGCCGTATCTTGCTGTTCTAAGTCTGTGCACTCTGTCGTTGAAGGGCATGCCAATTATGTTTTTGACGTGCTACCAGGCTTTCGTTAGGAAATTGGTACAACCGTTATTTCCAGCGTATTTACAAAGGGGTTTTCGGGTATATAATAGCCGGTATGTACCAAGGGTGGGCTAAAATGGTGGATAAAATATTGACGAAAGATTAGGTATCTTTGTACAGATTCTTTTGAAATAATCAGTTTTAAAATATGCCGTAATATATATGCAGGCAACGCATCAGCAATGCCCCAGATGTTGCAGATGTCGATGGTTACCGCTTTCCGTCAGGTAGGCCATTCAAAAGTATTATGGTAATTTGAAAAACATGAAATTTTTTAACAAACTTCATAGTACTGCCAGCCAAGGAAACAAACATGCGCGTTTTCCCATTTCTGAGAAACACAATATCATCTTTACCATGGCACTAAACTTGTAATTTAATGTGTATTTGTTAAGAAATTGGCTCTAGATAACCACTCTCAATTTAAAACTGGGTGGCGACTGGGCCGGTCCTAATTTCAGAAGGGAACGAGCTGTTTCCTCACCCAAATCAATAAAATAAAGAATAACGAATAAAGTATCACTATCAATCCACGAATTCGCATTAAGCACGACGCCCGCAACGGGAATCGAACAAGAATTTTTACGATTAGGCCGAGGACTTGCAGATTTAATTTTAAAACCATCTTCCTCGAGCAAATTTCAACTCTAAAGGAATCTCTTCAAGTTTTCTAATAGCTTGTTGGAGTTGGTATTCTCGTTATGGAGACAATATTTGACGCGCGCACAACTGAAATGTTTTACATGGCGAAAGCTCGTATCAAAAGAGATAAACGCAACGTGAATCTGGCACTCTGACCCGACATTACATGAGTCCTGGTACACTCGGGCACATAAATATATGATTAAAACTAGCCTCGTGACATTGTGCGCGTTGAGTTAATTCCATAATAACTTCATCTTCCCAGTATCTTCTATCTTCCCATCTCTAGGATTTGTATTTATGTTTTAGTTCAACCTCTATACATAATACATTTGTGAACAACATTTTACAAAGTTTTAAGACCCTCAATATGCATTTTCATTATCGATGTCCCCCTAGTGATTTGTGTCTAACACTCCTTTCTAAGAACCATGCTGAAATAATGAATCGTAATAAGATAATAAGTAAAAGAAAATGACACAAAACCGTTCGTCATGGCACTCTTTCCAGCATTGGGCTTCATCAGCCTGAAGAAGAATTCTTCTTATTCAATTCTTACAATTTACATAGATTACGCTCCATTCCAAGGTAGCCTAGAAGAAGGAAGGAAGGTTCCACGCAAAATGTTACTTTAATTAATATTAAGTTTTGTTTATTTTGTTATGTTGTGGTGAACAACCATTTTAATTCAGTTTTCGACGTATTCATTTGATTCCTCTTTCACACACTCAATAGCCATAATGAAGTGATGTCCCCAATTCATCGGATGGGAGGGATTTTATAGATAACCAAGATTCATAATTAAGCAAATGTCTCTACGACTGTACCCAATGAGTCACAGTGACTCAGTTAAGTGTACATGTTAGCAGATTGAGATTGATGCACATAGCTCAGACAATTCGTTTTACTCTCAGTTAAAACTTGGTTTCCTCTACAGCGTTGACCGTCATATAACGGCTGTGACATTGGTGGCCCCGATTTTTTTACCAAAATTATCAAATTCAAAGTCAACTTGGGGTTCCTGTAAAGCGGTAACCCTAATAATAAATACCTGGTGACCCCGATATTCAACTTCAACCAAAATTATCATAATGCTTGTTTGCACCAAACAAAAAAATGCTTAAATTAAAGATAATTAAAAACAGATTTCTATGACAGTAGGACAAGTCATTTGCCTAACATTAGTGCAGAAAATATTGAATGTAACGGGTTCAGTAATAGGATATCAGAATAAATTTCAGTTATAGCACGTTTAATTTCTTCCCAAGTTCAATTGGCTGTCAAAATCTCACGTGAAATTGACACGGCCGTGGGTGCGTTCAGTAAGAAATTCACTGGTTCTAAACAATTGATTGTCGCCCGACGATGATCCATCGAAGTTCCTGAACGCACCCTTGCCAATAAATAATTAACGTCTTTTTACAACATAGCCGCCAAATACGGCCGCCATATTATAACGCTCGCCGTTGTCTCGGAAACCAGGGTTTTAGTTCGGCGACAAAATTCTCATTTCGTGTTATTTTCGGCTGGGGATTAAATTCTAATGAGGTATTTAGACTATACTGTTTGTCATTGGGGTTTTTTTTTGATGTGGAGATTCGTGTCATTTTGTTTGTTGCTAGAATTCATTGATCATGACCATTAAGACAATGTCCTATTTGTACTATTTCTCCCAAGACGACAGGAGCTCGTATATGCGTTTGCTATAAGATGTTGTTTGTTTGTTCGTCTGTTCCCCATTTATTTCTGAAACGGCTAATCGGATTGTAATGTATGTTTTTTAAATCGATGTCTTTAAGAACGATTCTTAGATTTATTGCTACAAGTCACCAGAGCGCGTTTTTTTTTTAATAGTTATTATTTCAGTCAACCATAGACGAAACGACAATCGCAGGGGGGAAAAGGTTCTGAAATGGTGACCACGAACCTGACGGCGCTGTTAAGTAAGGAAGCCCCCCACCCCCCCACCCCCAACCCCAAAAAAAAAAGACTCATGATCGTCTGGCACATATATCTATATCAGAAAAGGACATCTTCCGGGTATTCATGAATGAATCCTACTATCCTATCCTACTATCCTATCCTACTAGCATTATTATTGCGCAAATTTATATGTTTGTTGCGAAGGATCTCCGTAATAGCTGAACCAATTTGGATGTGGAACAGTTCATAAATAGCACATAGGCTACTTTTTATCCAGGTACCACTCGGGCGAGCCGTGGGTAGAGAGTATAAAATAAACAAAATATTCAAAGACGTGTCAGTATCAAATTTTAAAACAATTACGCGAATATCATCCGCAAAATAAAACAACTGGGTTCAATTAACGTTAGCCCGTCTCTTTCGCACTTTTGTTCAAACCATATAGCTATCTCTCTCCCAGTCTGAGATGTTAAGAATTTCCGGTGTGGGAGTAATCGAAATACGACCACAGATTAAATTAATGTAAATACGAAATTTGGTGCTAACTGCGCTAAGTGACTGTTATACTTAATGTGTTACTTTAACAAGTTATCTTTATTAAGTTTGTTTATTTTCAAAAGATTATGGGTGACTTTTTAATGGAAGTAAGTACTTAACACTTATTGGATAGGGCCGAAAATGAACTTTGATAAAAATGTCTTTGAGCAAAGTCTGAAAAACTGAATCATGTCTTAATTCAGTATCATTGTTCCAAGAATCTTAAATTTTATAATGTCTTAACAAATCAAACTCGGCGGGACTAGAATCCGAGTTCCGATCGTAACGCGGACAAAATATATTTAAAAACACGATTTAACGAAATACTCTTTACAAAGTTACCTCTAAAATGGATGGAGGAGATCGCTCGTCATGGCACCGGCTGATGATGATTATTAATGACGTGTCTTACCTACATAGATAGCTACTACGTTATTACTAATGACAAGTACTATCAAGAGCGATTAACACGACAATCGGAAAGGGGTCGTATTAGCCCCTGTAATTATGTCGTCTGATTATAAGAAAGTGTCGTGTGATTATACATGATTGATTGAAATGACTATTCTGTACAGGGAATTCCAAGGGTTAAATGGATAATTTGACAAGCAATTATTTGGTCGTTTTAAAGACATTTAATTTGCCCTATTTCAAATCTAGAAAAAACCTAGGAATTTTTGTTATTATTTTTAACGGTTTCAAAAAAAAAAAAACATATTGTACCACTAGTTTTGAAATTGTAACTTAGCTTTTTAGTGTTTACTGTACCACCTATGAGCAAAAAAAATCATAGGTACATATCTATGTATACACACAATGTGTATACATTTTGTGCATACAATACAAATAATGAATCTCAGAAACGAACTGGTAGAAGCTGGTAGAACGAACCAGAAGCGGTAATTTCGTCTTAAACAAGACAAATTGGTGCAGTTTTAAGTAAAGTAAGTAAACAAATGTGAGGCTCAAAATACTATAAATGAGCGCTAATTCTGACTAAATTTTCTCAGAAAACATACCCATAATCACTGAATCGAAGCATCGTTTCATATGCTTCTTAAGCTTTTCCCCAGAATAGGTCCATGGGAAAGCGATAACGTGACAAATAGTGTGCCGAAGACACCGTTTAATAAACAACAGGGGCCAATTAGGGTACACGGCACGTCAAAGGGTTAAGTACGGGGTCGTTTGCACGGGGGCCGAACCGACTGTGTCATGTAGAGGGTTAATGTTACTTTTTATTCATATCGAGATCATAATTTTATTGTATGATTATGTAGGGTTAGTATAATTTGATATTTAGTTTTTGAGTGTTTTGGGGGGTCTGCGTATGAATTGCACTTATGGGTGATTGGATAAATTTAGGGAAAGAGATTTTTTATTGGAAAAAAAAATATAAAATTTTTGGAATAAGTACAGTTAAAATAATACCGCTATTTAATAAATAACGGTCATTATTCTTGCTAGGTGCAAATAACTAACTATTATACAAAACGTGGGCATGTGAACCATATAATTTTCGAACGTGCCTTTCTTTGATTAGCCTCTACTTAGTGACCTTTTATGGATCTACGTAATTAATTATTAATCTCTACAAATTTGACGATGTCAATCATGGGGATTACAGTAGTAGAGCGTGTTTTTTGGGGCCTTATAATTGTAGCGACTGTAATATCGCTAAAAACATCAAAAACTTGGAAAGGGCAATGCTTGTCTCCAAGTGTCCACTTTTCAACATCGAGAAGTTTAAGACATTGCTATGCATCTCAAAACGAGTCGTTTTTCATTGTCGATTTGCCGATTTCCCGTCGAATTTTATTATTTGTTTTATTCGTTCTTTTTACATTTTATTTTTCGTTATAAATGTAGGTAGGTATTTGAAGAAAATCCAATTTTCCTACGTGTAATAAACAGGTGGAGGGGTTAAACCTGCAGTTGACGCGTAGCCCGCGGCGCGACTTCAAAGGAAATATAAATGTATAAATTGTTTAGCGAAAATCCGCCCTTTAGAGTATAAAGGACCTTAAACGATATAATGAGGGTTATGTAGAAATTATCATATTTTATTTATTGAAAAAGTGATTTAGTATCGGAATAATTCATACTTTTTGTATAAATCGAAATATTTACTAAAATATTTTTTTCAAAGAAGAAACCTAAATGTTATTTTATGTAAGTTTACATGTAAATAGACACGCCTTTACGCGCAGGGGTAGTTAAATATAACATATCCAACTTCTGTTTGAGTGCACACTAGAATTCACACGAGTTCCAGCATGTCGACAATTTTCTGCCAGGCAACATAAATTGTTCATTCAATTATATAATATTTAAGTTTTAATTTAAATATAATCTTTGAATCGAATAAAATTATATTCGAATACCGCTGCGAGACAAATGTTTGCATTTTCTGTAGATATTTGTACCGGATCTTTTACTTTTTACTTGTTACTGAATAAATACTTATACTTATGGATCTGGATGTTGTAGTAGGTATTAAACTCATAGTTCCTGATAACGACGACACAGGGAATCCTTGTGTGGAGTCAGAACTATGTACTCGAATGATCACTTTACTAAAATCATAAAATGGAACACGTTTTTTGATTTATCCTCCTGTACAATTCATTTGATTCACCTTAAACATTTAACACGTCAATTACTATCACGATATCTGAACCACCGCGTGTCAAGTAGATAATCGCCGGTAATGTCTGTGATTGCACATGACCCGAGGGAGTACTAATTTGTTACTCACTGACCGACGGTAGGAGCTGGTTAATAAGACGTTAGCAAAAATAGGATTGTTCATTTTTCGTTTTCATCAAGCTATATTCTATTGAATGATAAGAATCCATATTAACTATTTTAACATGCAGCGCCCTGACAGGGGTCCATAAGGTTATTTTTAGTGAAATTTAATATCTACTTCATTTTACTAAATAAACATTATATTATATGCAACTGTATTGTATACTTTGCTGTATTGTAGTCATAATCATCATCATCAACAATGACAGACTCTAGAAGTCTACTAGACATTGGCCTGCCTTTGTTTTTGTTTTAATGCGGATTTTATATTTTTTTTCATATCATTGATAAGTTAAGCATCGATCATGCTTAACTTTAGTCATTTGATTAGTACATTATATTGAAGTATAAAATTAACGAAATCACAAACGCGTTATTCTCAATCATAAAAACATACCCATCTAATCGAACTCATAAACCGCACATAAACCAAATTATATAGCTTCCAGTCAGACATGACTGAACATCAAACGGAAAAGTAATGAGTCGCGCGATGTCATTTCTTTGTAAAATATTAACAGGGGTCGAGGAGACCCGCCCTGGTGTTTCAGGGTTAATACTGGTTAATGCTGGTTTTAACCGGTATTATTTTTGCTAGTACGATTGAAAGGTATTGCCTTTGTTTATAAGCTGTTATTCTCTTGTCTTTGCAAAAATATGGTTTGAAATTGTTTAGTCAAACATTTATTACTTGATTTAACGTGAAAAATATGTAAGTATGTTGAAATTCATGCCATTTTCTGACAATATCAGTATATTTTACTGCTGGTTTGCAATAAAGTCAAAAAGCTTAGGTATTTTGCGCGATTTAGGGTTATCATTTTAACCTGGGTTACGGTCAAACTCTAAGATTGCTTAATAACTGAGTAGTAAATAAACTGACAGCTGCTAAACCTAGGTCGCGCAAGTGGCATCTAGAGATAGACCTGACCTGAGACCTGACACGCAGACAGGAACTAACATTGAAAGGATCTATCAAAACAACTACTGCTTTTAAATTTTTTTGGTTGGTCACACTTATCAGACTCAGCACAAGATTAATTTAAATATCTATAGAATAATAACTGGCGGACACTGGCTAGATCCAGATAGAAAAAAAAACTCTTGTACATCCATCCACTTATCTCTATAAGACCAACACAATATTAGGTTATTTTATTATAACGAAACAGATGATGTTTACTTCATTAGAATAAATATTAAGTCTATGCAAGAACGTCTAATGAATTCTAATTATCTGAATCGAATGATATCATCCTACTTAGTAAATAGTATTTAAGGCATTTTTGGACGAATAACAGCGAAGATCTCGGCGTTTTAGGAACTGTAACGTCCGAAGGATTTCGACCAGGCAGCTAACGATCTCGTTGCTTAGTTTAGTTATAGCTTCCGCGTACTAAGCGGGAGGTCATAAAATCTTGAATAAAAAGCTGTTAATATGTGAAGTAAATTGTTACATGTTACCTTACGGTATTTTTTCTGTGCTGTGAAATTACCTTCGAATAGGCTCCTCCCTCCACTATCACGACCTAATTAGAACCATTATGACTCATCAAGAACTACTCACGATAATCATGCTACGAGTATAAATTACTAAACTCTTTCCCACGGCTTTTCCCACAAAGTTGCCGATTGAAAAACTAAAGAATACGCACACATGCAAGCCTTGGTAGTAGATACACTGACCGTGCATAAAACACGCAGACAAACGCAATAAGTCTATTTTAATTACTACCATCGATATCGGCAGATTCCTGTCTTGCCTACCTCGGGAGCCGTGCTCTACTACGACCAGGGATGGGTTGCATATTGATACAGGTTAGAAACTTATCGATGAAAGGGTTATAATTACGGGTAGTTTAAACAATATGTAATTAATATATAAAATATCGTATATTCATTTACCTATTGCAGCATTATTTAGTGAAGAGTGGAAATAACTAGATTATCTTCCTTTCAAATGGTTGCGAAAATCCTTATTTTGATTGGTTCAGCCGTTTTGTGGAAAATGTTAACAGACAAACATACATACGAAATAAACAACTTCTTAGCCTAAATACATACACCAGCTCCTAGTTAAATATATTAATTCAAAGTCTTAATTTCTACATCTTATTACAGTGTTATCTAGCACAAGAAATAAAGGTGTTTTGAAATAAAAAAAATAGAAAATGGTCCGACAAGACACAAACGAGTGAAGATATTTCAACAGGCACCCTACTGGCAGATACATAGCCCTGTCCTGGTCCGGCAACAGTATTTCCTGTGACGTGGGTATCAGGTGGTACGTGGTATAGGAGTACCATAGCCCCACAACACTCAGGGCAATATTTGCAGATCATTCAAAAATTTTGCCTAGCAGCAGGAATTTTAAGTATTATTAGTATTTATGTGCAATAGGTTGCACAGTGATACGTAAAATGTCCAAGCGGTTAGTTTTGAAATGTGCTGTATTTTGACAGCTCCTAAGTTCACGTCTTAAACTAAAAAAGGTTAAACTTAGGGTTATCAAAAAAAACTGTCTCTAAGACGTCCATGACTCTTACCTCTGTAATAATAAATATTCTAATAATCCTAAAGATAACGAAATACTAATCCAACAAATAATCATCGACATCGATGAAGCTAATTCGGCGATCCTCCATCACTATCTAACACAAACAAGACTCGATAACGAGGTGAAATATTCACGTTGCAAGCTACATAATCAGCTGTACATCTGTCTCGTTCCCACCCTAGCAATCTTGTAGTGTCGTTGGGAGAAAGGAAAAAGACGGCACGCGTCGTCGGCATGTACAAAGGGGTCGCGATCTCTTTGATGTTGCCGTCGCGCGTGCGTACTTTGTTTTTGCGTGTGTGTGTTGTATGCAGATGAGACGAGACTGGGAATTTGATAATTGCAAAGATTTATGGGTGCTGGTGAATATGGGCAGAGCTATGGATAACTTGGTTAATTGGTAACTGATAGGTGACTAATCTTGTGAATATTGGTGACCCGTAGCACATTTTGAAGAACTAAAATATAATAACTAAGACAGAGTGACATACATATATAACCAAGAGAGGATGACAAGGAATATACAATTTGTTGTGGTGATGCAAGGGCTTAAATCAAGTAACCTATGATACAAACGTGCCATTGTCTTGTGCCTTTGTTTTTTTTTATTCAACAAGTTTTAACTATAATAGTTTTATTTGTTCTGAAAATATGTTTTAATTATATTTGAATCTCTAATTAGAGGCCATCAAATTTAATTAAATATTATAATTCAGAACAACATAATGAAAAAGTAGACACATTCTGACATCCTGCGTTATTTTAGTCATGCGTTTCATTTAATTTTAAAAGTAAATTGAATTAGTATTTCCGAATAAAATCCGATTGAATAAAATTTGAATAAAATCCGTGAGAATATAAACCTAGAAGTATAACAGATATATTATAAAAACAAACATAAAAATCATTCGTGACTATAAATTACATTACATCAATATTTTTTCAGAATCTCAGAAAACACGCATATTTCAATCCCATTTATGAGAAATATTCTAAATTTTGTTAATATATTTGTATGTGGCTACTTTCTCAACATACCAGGGAATAGGAGAAGTCACAAAACCGCGTGGCCACTGTCGTCAAACATACGAGTATTTATCGATTAAGATCATTGAAATCGGATAAAAAATCATTCAATGTGTATGCACCGCCTAATAGTTAATGTACAGTTAAGAAAAAACGTTTGAAATTCAGGCAGCAGAAGTTTATCTGAACGTAATTTTAGTCTTCATTCATCCCATGTTTGCCCTCTTTATGTGATTTGAAATTGTATGCAACGAAGTGCTGAGACAGATCGCACTTAGATACATAGAATACTTTCCAATACCCGCCTTAATTACATACGATAATTTACATGTCGTCAAGACAGTTGAATCTGGTATTAGATTGGTAGGGTGGACGACTGTCTTCTCCCGGTCTAATAAGAGTTTTAAATATGTTTTTAGTAAAGCGGTCGCATATTTACGAGCCACCTTTTACGACTCTAGTAACCATCGACATATTTGAGGTTTCTTCATTGTTCCATGTCCAGTAACCAAATTATTCCGTTTTATTTAAAAAAAAAACGTGCCTTTTATTACACGCCTATAAAACTGTGAGCGTCGAGACGAGACTAATAACTTTTAACTTTGTTCGGAACTGGGACATATTGCTCTATTTGTGAATTTTAATGGTCATAAATCTGAAAGCGGTGTGGAAAACGTCCAAGCGTTTAGTTTTTGAATTATGATATTTATTCTATTTTCTTTATGTCTCCAAATTCTCTCAAAATTTGTCGCCCTTATATCTTTCCTGGATTAATCATTAAATTCGAAGCTTTTCAATGATATATTAACCTAACGTCAAAGGCAAAGTAATTTATCCTAACAATATTATAATGGATCAGTAGCTTGTAGTGCATGTCTATTTAGTTCTACTTAAAAATAGGCTGAGTACCTATTTGTTGTTTTTTTTGGTAGGTAACCAAATTTGTATGGTAAAATTTTTTGAATCATATTACTTGGGTCTAAATTGTGATTAAAGTAGATTTTTTATTTTGATTTTTTTTTATCCTTGCGCGAGCTTACTAACATATTTTTAGTATAAGTACATATTTTTCAAAAACAACTGGTCCCAATTTTTATTATAAAGTATCACAATTATATTCAAATTGCAAATATGACTGTTAAATTAGCTACGAATAACAATAAGCAGTCAGGAAATCAATGTAAAACAGTGATGTTTAGTGGTATTTTCAAAGCAGAATAATCTCCAACCTCTATTTCAGATCTGTTATCACCATTGTGTCCTAAAATAGCTCGATCCACAAATTTCCAGGAAACCCACCATTTATTCATTCTATTATACCTTTGTCATAATCTAACGAGTAGCGGCCGTCCACACATTTTATTTTTACAAATAGTTTGGGCAGCATTTACGTCGGTATCACTCGCTCGGCGCATTCCGCGTTTCGCCATCAATTTCATGCTTTGACATTTTTATGCATATTTAAAAATTTTGCTTTGAAGAGCCACTCTGTTCTATAGATTAATGTTAATTTAGCTCCTGCCCACGACTTCGCTTGCAGAGATACCCGGATAAAAGGAACAAGTATATGTATTTATAACTAGGATGCCCAAGTTTTATTCAAGGTTGAGATATATATATATACTTCTACAATGGAAAACCCCACGACTTCGTTCGTTTCGTGTTTTTTTATACGAGATTCATAGATATATAAAAAATCTTCAATGCTCATATTGCTTAACGATGCATCTCTTACAGATAAAATTTAAGTATTGTGTATTAAAAAAAAACTGTTATGAGTTTTTTCAGGACACAAATATTTCCTGACCCCACAATAGGTCTCTGTGTCGGTAGTGCACAGAATGGGTACAGCAAAACAATAATGAGTTATGTTCAACGTAAATACTTAAAGACATACCTAGATAGTCATTCCACTGTACTATCTATGAGCTTAATTAATTGACCACACAAATAATATTAAGGTACGGTGGTCCTGAAAAAGACTTACAGACCGATGGTGAAATAACCAGTTCGTAGAGGCTCATATCACGCACGTGTCACATGTTTTCGAAGTTTTGGTTCTATCGTATCGGTTTCGCGATGTTTTTACCCGAAAAGTTCTCCCCCTATATTGTCCTGTCTGTCGTATGTTTTATGCTCGTTGAAATGAAGCTCCGTGTGTCACAAAAAAAAAGCCAAAGTGTTATAATTTGGCGAATGCTTGGTGAATGAATTCTCTTCGTTCATTATAATCGTAATTCTGAAATTCTCGTAGGCGAAACAATGATATATTGCCATTAATTATTTTAAGAAAATATTATGGTTTCTGTTATTTACAAATAAACGGAACGGGCTCAAAGGAGTTTAGAAATCGAAATAGATGAAACATTACTTCAATAAGCGTTAATAACGTAACAATTTATTTGTTACGTTATTAACGCTATTTAATTATTAACGTTATTTTTGCTGAAAAACATATGACGGAATGCGGTAAGGTCCCCACCCGATAAAAGTCATGGTAAAAGTGGAATTCAGTGGATGGAGGTAGCCCAAGATCGTTCGTCATGCTCTCTTTGTGAGAGGCGGTTGACAATGAAGTTGATGATTAGAAAATCGTTGAGACTGACTGACCATTAAAGCACAGCCAAAACAAATCCTTTAACGTAAGTTCATTTTGATGTGCTGCAGTGGGTAGACAAGTTTCAAGTTGCAAAATTTGGCATGGACAAAGTCGCGGGCATTCCATTACTTGAAATCATCATCATCATCCCTCACTAAAGAGTGCTATGACGAACTATATTGAGCTATATACATTCACCGACTATCCGCAAACTTTAAGGCCCGATCAAACTCTCGCGGTGGTGGTAGAGGTGGCGATCAGTACTTACATTCACGCGAACTTAGACTACCATTTCCCTTCGATCGCCACAACCACCGCGTCTGTTTGAACGGGAACTTAGAATGTCAATGGTCTATTCGATACACTGATGACATTCATTAAATCTGCGTCGTTTGGTTCGTGTTCGCCATTCTTTCTTTCCCAGTAGTAGTTAAATATATATTTGAAAATTTTCTGAAAATAAAATCTCTTTCCCTGAAACAGCATTTTCTGCGAACCGATCGAGCGTAACTCGTTAATGCTAACGAACAAATAGTACTAGATTCGTGTTTACGTTCAGAATACAACTGTGACGCAATTTGTAACACCCCCTTTTAGGGGTGGGGGGGACTTCAAAGGGCTCGCCGACAAAGCGCTAAATAAGATGAGAAATAAAACACAAACGACAATGCCCAGGAAAATCGGGGACATTGGAATTTACGCGATTTCTTTTTAGTTTTCCCCGAAATAACGTTGTGTTGACGCGATGCTTGGAATGCGTTTCGATCTTTTTATCCGCGATACAAAGAGCCGGTATATGTTGTTTGTTTGTTTGTTCTTGTGTTCTTTTGTTTGTTATAATTTTCTTCAAAAACTACGAAACAGTTTGAAATCAAGTTTTACTTTTTAAAACTTTTAGCGGCTTAGAAAGTCATTGTCCTCATCCATTAATATCCTTATCAAGTAGTCAGAGACATTTTCAAACATTATATTAATAATCATAATAATGCTGGAGATTTTCACACAGCATCATTTAATCCCAAACTAAGCAGAGCTTGTATTATGGGAACCACATGACTGATATACTACTTATATACCTTTTTTGTAAAAACATACATATTATACGTAGAAAACAATGGACCCGAAACTAAAATTTTAAGATATGATCTTCAAACAATTGTCCCGCTGCAGGAATCGAACCCGCTACCTTCTGTGTTATTTTACACATATCCGCATTCGGCATATTAGTAAGCATTCCACATGGCAGGTTGCTAGTTCATCGCCGCTCATTCTGCTATCTCTGCTGAGTCCAATACAGTGCAAAAATCTACATTATTACTCAACAAAAATTGATACGTGTTTCGCCTCTTCATGAAGCATCCTCAGTCAGACACGTCATATTAGCATTTTCTTCCAGCTAACCTTTGTGTAATGAAAGAGTGGAGCGGTAGTTCGACTGAGATCTAGAGACTTTGAAAAAATAATATTTTTTTTAAATTAAATTACTAGCTACTTAAAATATAAGTAAACTACATACATAAATGTAAATAATTCATACTTAAATAAATGATACAAACCCCAAGGTAATAACATCGATAATAGGTACACAGGAGTGTCGCTCAAGTATCATAAAATTACATTATCTAGACATGTTATCAGTTAATCCACTATGTACTAGCCTGACTTGTTATAGTTGGTCTACAAAAATATTTTGAATCTTAATTCCAGCGAATAGGAGCTAAGGGTAAACTTTGGTAGAAGTATATGCTTTATAGCTGGATTCAGAATTGGCGTACAGTCAGCGACAAAAATAGATTAACAATTTGAGTATTTAGGTGGGAATGGGGAATTTATATTGCAAATTGTTAAGGGCCAAAGTGGATCTTCAAATATAAATTATTACCATTATTTTTAGCCTGCGTCGCCGTCTACTAACTCTGAAGGGCAAAGGCCTGCCTATTTATACGGAAGCTAAAAATACGCATTACTAAAAAAACATAGGAAGGTTTAGTTTGTAGCAGTAGGAAAAACATATCTTATTATTAATCATATTACCAAGAATCATATTGATTTGAAGACATCATTTAAAAAATACTCGTATAAAGAATCTTATTAAGAATTTTATATTTTAGAAAAGTAATCTTTTAAAAGAGAACAAACTAAAAACGTTTGGTTTCAACATAGGGGGTCCTCAGGGGGTCCTCAGGGGGTCTACCGAAGTCTACCATTAGAATCCAACTTGGCGGTTGATCGTCGCAAAATGTCCGACCCAATCCCATTTCAGTCTTGCTGCATTTTTTGAGTAACGTCGGCGTGCGTTCATGCTGGTGACACTGTATTACTTGAGCTAGCTATCATCGTTTTTCATTTTGTAATCTTCCAAATAAAGATATACATTTATAGTTACTGTGTTTTGGAGCGCAGTTTGGTGTTGCATATACTACCTACTTATTGCAAATCTAGAGTCGGACCTCGGAAAGAAGATATCTCAGCGTAGTTGATAAAGATGGAGAGAATGCTTACGTCCATGAACTTGCGTTTAGTGAGAGCGGTAAATCGCTTTCCATGGGATGCAATATGGACGCCTCCTCCAGGTATTTTTGGTGCGTCCAGCAACCTTTCTCTGGTCTCATCTGGAAGGAGACTATATGCAAAGGTATATATGCTGTATAAGTTTCTATTAGGTTTGATTCTTATTAAAACGTTTTGAGTTTACAGTTTAAATTGCCCTTAAATAATATGAAATACCACGTAAACCCAATAAATTGTATCTTTCTGACAGTTAAAGCTACTATTTACCTCCTAATGTAGTCTTTGCTTTATCTCAAACAGCCATCTTGACCATAGATTATTATAAGTTATGGTGCCCCCGTGTTATTAGCTGGTTTTAGTTTTTGCATTACCAAAACTCGACGATCTGTCTCAGTCGTCGAGTTATGTAACTGTCTTGAAGATTATGATATAACGATAACAATAAACCGCATGTCGATCGGTTACGCCGTTTTACATTACGTCATCGATTGCAGCGCCCCCTAGTGACTTTTCGCAATAAAAAATATCTCAGAACCATACTTCTATAAATATAATTCGATTGCAAAAACCGTATCACAATTCGATGAGCCGTTTCGTAGATATATGGTAACATACATAAAACAGACTCGTACCCCAAATGCATATACGAGTATGACCTTGCGCCGCTGGTACTAAATACTAAATGAATTTATTATTTTGTTATAATATTTTGACGTATCAACTCTGACGTTTCAATTTTGTATCAACAAAGACCTCCTTGTTTTTGCTAGAGTTCGTATAAATAGGAGTGCCTCAAGGACCCATCCTCGCTCCCAAACTTCGCCTACGTAAACTACGTTTACGTTCCCAAACTAATGAAGCGGTAATTTTGACCTATTGAGGTCGTTCAATATTCTAATTGGTCATTATTCTTCCGAGTTACGGCCCAATTAGGTCCAATCAATTCTAATACTTAAACAAGAGTGCATAAATTATATAGCTTTTGCCCTTGACTTTGTTTGTGTGTATTTAATTTCGAAACTTATGGAAATTTAAGCTTTAGGTAAGTATTGTATTATATAACAGAAAACACCAACATTAGACCGGGAGGCGACTGTCGTTAATAATTGAACTTTATTACAATTTAGTTAAAATCTTTTTGTACATAATTAGGTATGTTCTGGCAAATTTAAATATTATTTTCTATTAAACCGAGGTCGAGTCAATGTGGTCTGAAGATGATTTTTGATTGATTTTTGTCTCTTCTTTTACCCCTTGCTTGACCTGTTCAGTACTCGACGAGTTGACTCAAGGTTCTATGAGGTTTTCGAACCTAAAATCAGAATTTTGAATTTATTACACTGATGGGAAGTGATAAACTTCATTTCTGTCTACCTTTCCGGGAAATAAGCGTGACCTTTTACTAAGTAGAACACACACACAATTTTTTAATATATCAAATAGACACACGCATTACTCTCGGTTTTATTATTTAAGTAAATTATATGACAGCGTATTTATCGTAAAAATTTATAGACGCATTTAATAGAAATAAACTGGTTATATAAGAAAAAGTTTTATCATTTGTATCGATAAGAGACCGCAATTATATTTGTCTATTAATAGCTCTGATAATTAGAAGTTTTATAGCAGGCTGAATTGAATAAAACAGTTGTAAAAAATAATTATCACTATAAATGTCTCACAAGCGTGGGATTATTTTATAACTAAAAAGTCAACAAAAAATTTCGTATGCTCCGGTTACATTGGATTAATAATAATAAGCAACGTCACAGGAGTGACTAGGACAGCTCGAGACAGTTCGTCGTGGCATTCTATGGCTTTCTATGTGTATGAAGGCTCGAGAGAACATAATTATAATAAGTAAAATATTTTTCAGGAAAATATAAAAACCGACCTCAATTAACGGAAAGTTGATAAAATAGCCTTAGGGGTGGTATTACCCTTGAAATACACCCCCCTCCTACAAATTAAAATAAATCA
Source organism: Perizoma affinitatum (assembly GCA_961405105.1). Lineage (NCBI taxonomy): Eukaryota > Metazoa > Arthropoda > Insecta > Lepidoptera > Geometridae > Perizoma > Perizoma affinitatum. The sequence continues at coordinate 4,629,480 of OY560184.1, forward strand.
TTAAAATCGTTTCACAATTGGCGAAGATGTAGTGTAACAAACACGCACAAAAATACTTATAGACGAATTGCGAACTTCCTCCTTTTAGGGAAATCGGTTGAAAATTGATTTACAGTAGTAAATTACTTCATATGTAAAAGGGAAATCGAAAAGCTGTTTGTTTTGCAAAGTCAGTTTTTGACATCCTCACAGTTCTACCCTGGATAATGAGTATATCTGAGGTTTAGTCGTTGGCGTGCTTGTTTTTGGAAATCGTACTTTTAATTTAAAAGTTATTAAACCGTACCTAAATATTAACACGAATATAATAAACTAACAGAGCCACCTGTTAACTCATCAATATATATATGAAAGTGGGCGGAAAAGCACCGCTCATTTCAGTACCACTCGTATTTAACTAATACGGTGGTTGCATTTAACGGAATGTGTAAACATTTTGCATTATAAATTACAAATGGTTTGCTTCAATGAAAAATGTCATCATCATCATTTAACGACCTCTGTGGCGCAGTGGTCGAAGGCTCGCTTGAGACGCAGAAGGTTGCGGGTTCGATTCCCGCCTCGGGACAAATGTTTGCATATGCAAATATTTGTCTCGGGATCTGAGTGTTTTCTATGTATAATATGTATGTATTTACAAAAAATAAGTATATATGTAGTATATCAGTCATTTAGTTACGATAACACAAGCTCTGCTTACGTGCAGCTGACTACCCCCTACTTAATATCCTCAAAAATCTACTCACTGAGTATGTATCCGAGGATCTCAACCATGGGAAAGACGGTCGTGAGCGTGTTTGTTTTTTTTAGATGTCATCGGACTATTCTACTCTATTTTACTCAAATATCTGCAGACACGCAAACAAGCTGCTCTTGCGTCGCAGCTGTCTCGCGGCCGCAGTGCCATCGAGTTCGTCGATATAAGGCCAATAGTTAGCGACCCAAGTCTCAGGCACATTGTGGACTCCACAAAGTTCTCTGTAGTATCTTTGACGAGAAGATATTACGAAGTTTTCCGAACGCTACCTATCCAAGTTGAATTCGTTGGAAGACTTTTCGGCAAAGTTAGACCTACTTAGTTGAATTATATGACTCAAATAGAATAAATTGTATATACCCAAGGCAATAATGACGAAGTTTCAATAACACTGCCCATTCGAGTTGGATTCGTTGACAAACCTCTCGGCGAAGTTAGACCTGCCTAGTTGAATCGTCTGACCCAAATAGAATAGATGATATACCGAAGGCTATAATAACGAAGTTTCCAGAACACTGCCCATTGGAGTTGGATTCGTTGGCAGATATCTCGACGAAGTTAGACCTGCCTAGTTAAATCGTCTGACCCAAATAGACTATATAGTACACCTAAGGCTATAAGCAGTTTCCAGTCGTTACCTAGATCTGCTCCTTTAGGCAATTGTATAGAATATTGAATTGTATGGAGCTGTTGAGATATCACGTGACTGCTGCCCTGACGCATGTGCTTTAGCGTGAAAGGAAAACTAAGCGTCAGGGATTTGTCTAGATACCCTGATGCATCCATCGCATTGAAAAACTCGACCACACACTGATCCTAAAACGTCACGTCACTAAACGGAAGAGTGTCCACACGTCAACAGGAATATAAATCTTGAGACCGTATGGTTTTGTTTTACAAGCTGTGTGCTTCAAAATGGATAGAGCTGGCCATCGCAGATGACGAAATGAAACTAGTATCATGAAACGTTCGGTCATCCTCGTCCGTTTGTTCTTGGTGTGAGCAAGTGGCCGACTCTTAGAGTTCTGTAGACGTCCGAAGTGAATACTCAAAAACATAAGCATATTCATAGTACATTTTAAGTAAAAAGTATCTTAGAACATAGTCAATATGAGGATTTTTGTTTAAAAATATAACCTACATTATTAGGGTCTATGGCGCAATTAAAAATATATTTGTATGCAACGCAGTATTCACACCTCGATTTTATTCAAACAACAAAACATTTTCGATAGTCACACTTATAATTTATATACAAATTCGTAATTTCCGAATGAATTTTTATTTTCTTTAGAAAACTCTCTGAATCGACGTAGATCTGTAGCGCTGTATTTCGGAGCACTTTGATCTTCGCCGCCGTTTTAATGAGCCCATATAAACGGTAACTAGTGGATTGTTCGTCTGTTGGACTGTAAGATTTGTTAGATTTTCCTGTAATGCTTTTAAAACGTTTTTTTTTTTAAGTTTAATTTAGATGAAACGATGAAATGATGAAAAATTGCGCGACGAAAAGGCTTCAGAGGCTGTAAACTGAAACCTTTTATAAGTACAACACAATTTAACTTGAATTCGAATATATTTTCGGAATAAAAATGCAGAGGAAGCAAACCGTTAAAAAATCAAATGAGTTATTCCCTTCTGTTTCAGTCATGCACTATCAAAATTCAAATAAAACTCAATAGTCAGAAACGAACACCCGCAAAAATAGAGAAATAACACGTCGTACATACACCACACGGGAACGTAGCATTTCCCGAAAAATAAAAAAATACGAAAATAGAACGCGACTTTTCATTTTGTTGCGCGGTAAAAGCGAACAATAGGCGGGAAAATTGCGCGTCACTCTGGCGTTCCAATTTGTCAAACGGCAGCCACAAGATGGCGGCAGCGGAAACGCAGCAACATGGCGGTATCCGGTGGCGTTTAATTAAAAATTCGTCTCATTTGACAGTCGCGATTCACCCGGAGAGGACGTATGCACCGTATTTTCAATAACTAGGCCGGTTTTATACTACCTATATTTTAGTTAACAAAATTAAATTCCTAAAGCTTGAAAATCACTAATGGTCCTGAAAACCCGGACATGCCGGAAATGAGGGTGCCGTAATGGCGGCTCTAGCCGGAAGTCCAGGCTCGGGTCAATTTCGCAAATGCCAACTTTCAGCGAGTCCCCAACTTGGCAAATAACGTAAGAAAAGAGGGGAAGATAACAAACAACATTCAGTTCACGAAGACCTTAGGGTAAACGCGTTAGAGTTCAATATACAGTTTGGGGTAGACAGTTGTAAAATAAAAGGTGACAGACCGTGTTATTGGATTGCACGTAATTTGAAGCAAAACATGGAAAAGGACACTGGCTACTGACGCTCACCCTAAAACTGATAAGAACAACCTTAAATATTCGTAGTATACCTATCGAAGGAATAAATACATAAAGGATGAAAACATTGTTATGAAAAGTAGATGAATAGAACCTTCTAGATTAATATTTCACGTTATTTACGAAATGTACATATTTTTAAGTATAACATTAAAAAATAACTTTTTTTTTGTAATCTCTTATTTGTAAATATATTAATTAGAAACAACATAAAACGAATTTTTGTCTTTTCTTTATGGAATCTTTATCAATTGCCAATTTTGACGTTTAGATCGAGGCTTGGTCGGGACTTTAATTTGACTATTTTTTATTACGAGAATTGGGCTACGGGGGATCAGCCTACCTATGGAGTTGATGCGTTGTCTGCTCTTCCAATGAATAAAAAAAACTTTTAAAGCTCCATATGACATACTGCCCAATCCATTTAATTTATAGGTCGGAAACCAACCCTATTCTAACCTTCACAATAGCCAAGTGGATGTCACCGTACCAAAACAAAGTGGGCACAATACGCAATAATGGAAACTACCCTCGCACGGTCGCATTAAAAAACAAGTGGGAATCGCATACAATGGGAATCGAACCCTGGACCCTTGCCACTCGAGGCAGGGCTGTCCGTGACGCGAATTTATAATTGAGGGATATATTGTCTTCTTCATATAGTAAGTATTCTTTAGAATTTTATTTTGTTTTTTTTTATGGATATTTCCTATTTTCTTGCTTCTTTGCGTGTCTCTGGTATGAATTAATGAAAAAAACTTAATTGTACACGTTGTACTTAATTACAAAATAAACATTATTTACTTTACACTTTATTTAAACACTTTTTTTAAGATTGAGTGAATCGGACCAAGGATTAAAATTTTCCATACAAAGTTTAGAACTCTATTGCACACTCCCCTAGGGTTAGTTTTGAAAAGATAAAAAAATACGTGTTTCATTATTTACTTTAAAGTTTATTTACACCGAGTTTTGAGCGAATCAAACGAAGGTATACAATTTTCCATAGAAACTTTACAACCTGTTTAACCAGATATTATTCCAGGGGTTTTATTCTAGAACCTAAACTATCTACATTCCAAATTTCATCTAAATCGGTTAAGTAGTTACGGAGATACTTGGTAACAAGCATTCACACACACAAACTTTCGCATTTATAATATTAGTAGGTAATAATTGTTGTAAACATGGTACTTTTGTTATTCCATGACAACCCTAAAATGCCCCGATTCATTTGCGCCCCTGTCGCTAAGCATTGAGTGTATCAATCATAGATTTGTTTGAATTTGGTATTATTAATAAACTTAATCAAACACAAGAGCATTGGTTGCTTTAATTATTAACAAGTATTATATATTTTAGGTGCAAATGGAAAGGGAAAAGATTTAGAGAAAGTTGTCAAAGTTTATTCTACTTTAATATTAGTTTGAAAAGTAGTCAAAGGACTGCTACAGACTGTTGATAATGATGATAATTTGAAGAAAACATCATGATTTTCTTATTTTTGATATTATTATTATATAGTCTTATTTCTTTATTTTCAGTCGCTTATTTCGTTATTTAAAAAAAAACCTCGAAAACGTGCTTTATTAGCACTAAGCATGGTAAGGGCGACCGCGTTCTCTCAATTACGGACGCACCGCCAATTAGTTGGCGTGCGTTGGCGCCCAACACGGGGTCGTGATAACGCATACATCGTTATAACTGTTCTGAATTCCACGAGAAAATCACATTTTATACTAATTAGTAACTTCGCTAAGTATGCTGTAAGAGTGGATAATGGATACGAAAACACAGTCCGCTCAACGTTACACTGAGTTTAAACCTATATTTTTATGGATGAACCAAGAATATTTTAATTACCTATTTCTTTACTGGACATGGATGTACTCTTACCAAAAAATATTAGCAAGTAAAGAAGCAAATAAGTCGAAACGAAGCATACTATTGTTGTAACTTGAATCGCGATGAAGAACATTCGAACTCAAATACATCGCCTAACATACTTTCGAACAATCTTCTCTGACCGAGTTCGAGTTCCTGACCTTGAACTTATTCAGTGATATTATTTTTGGCGCCCAACGTAGTACTGTAACTTTTTTATTCAAATAATGGTATTACAATCCGTGGCCATGTTATTTATCAACGCAGAAAACAATGTCCTATAAACTTAGATATTCATTAGAAACAAGCATATAAAATCTAAACATTCTATTCAAGTATAATGAGCGGTTTCAATATTCATTGGTTGAGATGGGCACGTGCCGTATTCGTATCCCGGATAGAAAGGCAAGCGATATCTTTCATTTCAGTCTAACACGTTTCGAGACAATATCAATGGGACTCCAAACTCTTTTAAAATTCGTATGTACACTTTGTTTATTGTTCGATCTAGGGATGTGTCGTTTGTTTTTTCTTGTCAATTTAAGATTTTGATGGAAGCTTCGTAGGAGGCCTCCCTCATGAATACAAATCAAAATTCGTTTTAAAGTGTTTCTCAGCATTGGCGTTTACAAATTTACTGTTCAATATTAAAAACTGGTTATGAAGCTTTTTAGACATATGCCATAACAATAATAAATATCAATAACTTATATTTGAGTTGCTTACTGAAATTTTATGTAGGGTTTTTTGTAGGCTAATTTGAATATAGGATTTTACCACCATGTATCAACTAAATTGTTGATAATTGATAATGAAATGAGCTTTTGAGAATTCACCATGACAAACCTTTTAGTTTTAATTTATATCCCACAAAATCGCTAGCCGGAAACATATAAAAGTGTTTCGCTATAGCGAACTATGGCTATAAGCTCCGGTAGTATGGACGGTCGACATGACATTACCAATTGTCACCTACCTTTAAAGGTGGGCACACACCGATTCCCCAAACACATACCACCACAATGAACAAACGCGGTCGTGAACAGAACGCCTCGGGGTAGGGGGTTAACAGGGGGGAGGAAGTGCGGTCGGATCCCTTTGAAGTCCCGCCGTCGGCGCCTGTTCGTGAAAGCTCGGTAACCGACGCTTAGCTTTGTTTTCTAGTTAAATAATAGACGTTTACAAATTGCCAACTGTTTGGGGCTGGTTATGGGTTATTTTGGTTGTGCAGTTGGCAACTGAATCTGAATGCAATATGGTTTCTCTTTGGACAGTATACTCAGAGATATATGACGAATTTTAAGACTTAATAACTGGATATTGATTACTACGAGCATCTACGATTTACGATAATACTAGTGGAAAGTTCCGCGACTTAGTCCGCGTGAGTTTTTTCCATTTATTGTATTTTAAACACACTCAACATAAAAAAATTGGTTTTAACAAAATTTAAAAACACCTGACGAGTATGGCCTTCACCGATTGCAGCGCCCCCTGGTGACATGCGGCAATAATACCTATCTAAACCCATCCTTGAAGACATACAAATCGATCGCAAGAATACCGCATTACAATCCGATAAGTGGTTTCCGAGATAAATGGTAACAGACAAACAAACAAACTATTTCGGTAAATGCATACATAAGAGCTTCTTACGTTGTAGGTAAATACAATATTAACAATATTTCAGCTAACAAAACACATACATACTTCATTCTCCCACTGCACCCTCTAGAAATTCTTTTAAGAAAATCGTTCCTACGTGCATCCCTAGCCTAAAATGAACCTACCCTCCAAATTTCAGATTTCTAGTTTTAGACTGTGCGTTTATTGTCAGTGAGTCAATCATTTTATGTATTTATAATCTATATTTTCAAGTTTATTCAGTCATTTACTGAAGAATAATACAAAAAAATAAATAGTGAATTCCATGAAGCCTAGGGCCGGCTGAATACACCGCCATCCATCTACCTCGTTGTCAAATTAAAAAGTAATTTTACTCGCAAAAATGTCATGAATATTGCATAGTGCGCGTATGATGTAGGGTGACCACTAAGGTACAGCTTATTCGCGGATAGCTGACTCATTGCGTGCAAAACACTTATAAATAAGCAGTGATTAACACCCAACACACGATGACAGAAAAGTTATGGTTGGAAATAATAATGACTAATAATTTATTTCATTAAAATATTAAGCTTACAGTTTACACCGAAATGCTAACTATCTCAAATTTAAACTTTAATTTTAATCTTGTAGAATGCAATATTGATGATTGGCTGTTACTAAAGATGTCGACATGCTGGAACACATGTGTGATATAATAGAATTGCTCAATATGGTGTAATCTTTTTGTATGACTTTAAGAAAGGTACGTAGATAGGTACCAGTGATCACTACAATTCACTAGAAGCGATGCAAAATAAGATGGAATACACGCGTATGTTTATAAGTGTTGTTAAAATGTGCAACCTGTCACGTGGAATACCAACTGCTACGCAAAGTATGGACCATGTTCTCAATGTTTGGACTTACTTCTGCCCCTACTTGTTTTTTTTTATACAACAAAAGTGGCAAACAAGTTAATGGCCCACATTTTAACAAGACCAAATATTGATAAGCGGTTACCGTTACCTATGGAAGTTTGCAACACCAGAGGTATCATTCATTGGTACAGATCTGCGTCCAAGCATAGATGTCCATAATAGGAGTTACAAGTTTTTGTACTTTTAACTTGGTGAAAGTGACCAAGCTGAATTCTTTATGAACTGTGGTCGTTCTTAGTCCGGCACGGGCCAATCGCGCCCTTTGACATGGTAATTAGGGGCTAATATTTTCCCCGTATTTTTACACATGTCGATTAGGACATCATGTTTTAATTCAAAATGTTCTGTCGGAATGGGGCCCGTTGCGTCGTACACATGAAAATAAATAACCATTTATTTTGTAAAGGTAGATCTACATTCATTTTTAGGGTTCCGTAGGTACTCAAAGTGTGCCAAGATTACGTCGTCCTTCTAACTGTCACGGTCGTCCGTCTGTCACGGTCTATATAAACAAGTATTTTTATAGGTACATGAGGTAGCTATTGAAGAGTAAAGTACGTGGGATAGTCGTATATAATTGGTACAAACTTCACCTTTTGTTACACCCACTTGGGCTTTAGGGGATGTTTCCGAAAACCCTTCGAAAGGCACATACCAAATTTCAGGTCTCTAAGTCGGCAATCGGTTAAACTACTGTATAGATGGCTATTCAAAACCATAGTAAATAAATATAACAGGGTTTTATGTAAGGGTCTTTCATTATCCATTTTCATGCCATCCAATATGACATACAAATAATATAGGACATGTCACGTGCGTGAAACGTCACGTTACGTATGACGTCGTCGTGTGACATAATCAAGCAATTTGCATCAACAATCTGAAACTTTTTCTTTTGATGTCTTTGTTAGTTTTACTGTTTTTATTTTGTACAAAATGCTTTGTACAGTGGTTTTGTTAAGGCAGCTAGTATTATGAAAGAACTTATTCAGTCTCTGACTCTATCGGTATCTAAGAAGGTACTTAAGTTTTAGCGAAGATAATATTATTATGTCAATTAATGAATAGATGCGTTTTGGTGTTAACGATTAAGCAATGTCTGAAAAAAAAAAATTGTTGAGATATTTTTTTTGTTAAGTCAACTGTATTCAATGTTTATTACCGAACGTTAACAGAGTAATATTTAGTATACAATGATTTACTTCCTCCTTGGTGACGATCTCAATGGTGCGGCGGGGCGAGTATCCGGCTGTGACGCAAGATGTGCGAATTCGATTCCCGCTGCGGGACAAATGTTTCCGTGTTCTGCAGATATTTGTTCCGGGACTGGGTATTGTGGTCCACGGTACTCATAGTTCCTGATACCCAGTACAGGGAATCCTAGTGTGGGGTCAGGACTTAGTATGTATCTTCTACAGATACAGTGTTTTATTTATTATGTTTATTTGACGTCGACTCAAGAGAGATCTAAGTTCATATAAAACAGCTGTTTTGTTAGTTACGTCAAGCCATTACGAAGAGTGATAGCTAAAAACATCCATACTTCAACATCGCATTCATAATATTAGTAAGACGACTCCAAACACGGACAAAATAACGTAAAAATACAGTCAACCATAAAACCGAATCATCAAAAAACTGACTCATAGTCCCGCATCCTGCAAAACCAGAAATAGATACATGTTTCAGAACTGGTGACATTATTCTGTGGTCATACGCCTACAAAAACTGCGCCCAAGCATTAGCAATTTGATTACATCCGAGATTACAACAACGCCCTCTGGAGAGCGGGTAAACGTCACGTAGCGAGACGCGAAGACGCGTTGCGCATTTTAATGCGCGCTATAACATGTCCTGTCCCTTTGTACGCATACATGGTCACTCTACTAAGATAACGTATCAAATAGTTTAGGTACATTAGTACTAAGTGTAAATTATTATTTCCTATTACAAATGTTTGCATGTTTTGCTGATATTTTTTTCCGGGTCTGTTGTGGGGCCATGGCACTCATATTTCTAATACCCACGATCGATACCGGGAATCCTAGTGGGGGACTATGTGCTGTTGGCTGCTTAACATTATCTAACATACCTCTTAAAAATTATAGCTTTTGCTTCCGTCTTCGATCGCGTGGGTCCCGTATATAAGTTACCTGTGTTATTCCAGGTCACGAACTTTGACTATCAAGCCGAGACAGCCTGGAGAGGTCTCCTGCTGGACATAGATAGGACTCCCCAAAGAGTGCCAATCATGGCACTCTTCATCATCATTCATGAGAACGATCTTGGGCTAACTCTTATCCACCGACCATCGGAATCTTTAAGATTGCATCCGTCCAGAAGGCGGGTGGCCTAACTCGTGAATATGCCAATTATCGGTAACAATAAAAAGAAACATCCATACTTTCGCAATAATAATATTAATCTGATGTAGGATTATCGGATGTATCTAAAAAAACCGTCTTTGTGTTTATACATCAAATGTTTTAAAAAGATTCGTGAAAGTCACTTTAATCTTACATTACATTAGTTAAAATGACATACCATGTTAAAGTCTGGATACATACCTGCAACAAAAAAAAAACAAAGTTTAAAAACCATGCAATGACGGAGAATGAATTTTAAAGTTAGTTTATGACCCTTGGTCTAGACAAAGTTCAAGGCTTAACAAAACTCGGGCTAGACGCATTTTTAACCAGCTAGACAACCATTCAGAGTATTCAAACCAAACTAAGTAGTTTTAATGACAAGATTCCTACAATTTGAGATATTGATGCTTATCTGGTACAAATTCTTTACCAAAAAGATAAGTTATAGCAAGGATTCATATTTCTTTCCAATAAAAGTATAACTACTTGGAGATTTAAAGTCGCTCTAAAAGGTCGTAACCATCGAAAAATAGCGAAACCGCTACGTCACGACTACAAATTTTAAGATGATTCGATAAACCAACACCCAAATCGAGTAGGTACCTATCGAATAGCATAATCGAGTTGATTCTCACTCGACTTTCTGCTCTTTGCTATTGTTATAAGAGTTACGAATGATGAATGTAAATATTTCGAATAATAAGATTTTTTGTATCATCTTATGTCACGGCGAGACTCGTCTTAAGATAAGCTCAGGTTTTTGCTATTAGCTTTTAAATGTTTTGTTGGGATGAGATAACGTGGCGTAATATGTTTATGAAAATTGGATGGGTTTCTTGTTTCATCTGTCACTTTATTTTGTTATTTGTTAGCTTGTCATGATTTTTTTAATAGAATGCTAAATGTTTTTGTACGTTTTTATTTTTTGAACTAAACATTTTTAACGCACCGGATTTAAGGTTTATTAGGTGTATTTAGCATAATGTATCAGGTACCTATTCGTTTTATTGCAACAAGATTATAATGAAGCTAAATAGCTTGTTGGTCACCCTAAACAAAGGCGTAATAGCAAGCTGGCAAATTCCGATAGCATTTTTTATGTTAATTAACCATTTAATTTAACGATAATGACGTTTATATGCGGAGGTATCTTTATCTTGCCACATTATATCCATAAAATATATTAATGATATCATTTTCAGTCTCACAATGGTGAAATAAAGTAGAATAATACTGCAGAGGTGCGGTCTGAGACATTGACAAAAAAAAACATTTGCTTGATTAGAAACTCTCGATTAAAGAGTAATTCTCAACATAACTAAATAGACATAATTGGTGACTTTATATAATAAAAATAGAGGTGATAATCAAATGAAGGTCAAGACGATGGAATTAATTCAATTCTAATTTCAAAAGAAGGCGTGCCGAGCCGATGCTACCGCGATACGCAAAATGGCCGCCCAGTGAATAATAATTAAAGATTATTTATCGCATAATGAGGAGTTATACCAGTAATATAAGGGTGTGGACACAATGCGAAGATAACGCCAAGTTTTTAATATTGCGTGCAGGTTGATTACTAATATTAGTGCAGGGCACAAGACTGCTGTACATCGTTGAAGTATTTAAATTTAGCATTTATAATAATGTTTAATCTACATGTGCTTGTTATGTGTATGTTACAAGTTAAAATTACTAATTGTTGAGCAAATTGATTGACAGTAGGGCCACTTGGTTTTTAAATTTAAAAAATAATAATTAACTTTAAAATTCTACCCATGTGCCCTCAGGGCGATGAGCTTGCAACCTGTCACGTGTAACGCTAACTAATTGCAAAACGCGGGCAATGTAATATTTAGGCGTGCTTCTGACTACCCCCTCAAAGATTTACTCACTGAGTATGTATCTGAGGATGTCCATCATGGAGAACACAGTCGTGAGCGTGTTTTTTTTTACTAAATTTTGATTTCCATCTTTCCACAAATCTTTTTTATATACGTGTATGCGTATATAAGTAAGGTACATAATAATAGGATAGTATTTACACGATGTCTGTATGTATAGCTACTAATCTGAAAGGGAGTTATTCTACAAGTAACAACTTTGGTTTAACAATTTTGAATAAAGAACATTATCTATGGTGAAATTTAGTTGGCTATTGAAACCAACAGTAATATAAACCCGATGGTAAACATGAGCCAGGCACACAGACTAATTAGCAACATGTTTGTTTTTGCATGTAACATATTAACAATTTTGAAAAAAGAACATTATCTATGGTGAAATTTAGTTGGCCATCGAAACCAACCGGAATATAAACCCGATGGTAAACATGAGCCAGGCACACAGACTAAATAGCAACATGTTTGTTTTTGCATGTAACATTTGTTTTTGTTATAGTTTAGGCTGCGTTATATTTTTTTCATGTTCGCAATTTTAATCAGTTTCGATGCAAGTCCATTATGTTGGTATTTGATTAAATAAATAGTAAACATGTTTTGAGACGTCTACCTCCATACCTCCATGACTACCACTCAAATCATTAATAATTATTTTTTTACGGTTCTTCATCTTTATTTTCTGTTTTCTAAAGCTTACTGATAGATATAGCCATACTCCCTAACCAATAAAACACTGAAACATTTCACCTCGAAAGTGTTGCCGCAAAGTCAAAAGTCCAAACAAATAATTCAAACAAACTCGCAGACAGCACAAATCTCTCACATCGTGTCTCTAAATCCCCCTCTTTAATCACTAAAACCGTCGCTAAAAGCCTCCCTACACATAAAATATTCATAGTTTCCGTCTGTCTGCGCTTAGCTCTCAAATCTAGGTGTAGGTAAGAAAGAAGGTGCAAGGTTTTTAAGTAGGTGACACTTTGATGTTGAATGTGGGTGACTGGGGTTTGCTTCTCGAGAATTGGAACAGTTTGGCGTTTCGTTCACTTTGTAAAGCTAATATACATTTCTTTTTCTGCCTCCAAGCAGTAGCTCACATTGCTTTTGTTCCGGTTTGAAGGGTATGGGGTGCCGGTTAAGATACAGGCAAATGAGACTAAACAGTTTTGTCTTTATCCATTCAAATGTCTATCAATTGTTTAAACAATGCCGGAGTATGGTGAGCCATTATAAAAAACCAGCAATGCAGGGTAACCGCTAAAATGGGGCCGTATTGCCTTTATGTAACATTATAGAAAAATAAATGACCAAAACAATATTTTTTTATCCATTAATATCGCAAGGATGTTATAAAAACGTAAACTTATATTAAATTCATGTAGTATACATGAAATTAAATTAAAAATTGAATTTACGTCGATTCCTCGCGCGATCAAGTCTAGAAGAATAAGTCTATGCAGTAAACTCGGCTTGCTTTTTCCTCTCTTTTTCATGGAATAAATAAAATAACGATAAGTCACTGTTTACCAATAGGCAGTAATGATGACAGAACGTTTAATTGGTTTTATGATAATAGCATGTTTGTGCTAAGATATATTACAAGTGTAATCATGATTATCGTACAAAAGAAATCAGGCTTTATTATCGAAGTTTCCCCATGATAAGACTTCTTCAGATCCATACACCGAGTATGGATCTGAAGAAGTCTTATCATTGAGACACTTACGCAGATACGTGACGATACCAAAGGTAATCAGAAAAAAAAACAGGTCTATATTTACATTATATTTGGCACCTGTACACGAATTTTATAGATAATATCGTATTAAAAAATAAATCTGTTATTAAAGCTTCAACAGTAAATTTACCACAATTCATTATTAATAATGAGTGTTGACGCAGATAAAGTAGCACCAATTACAGATGCGAATTCCAAAATTGATGCCATTATTTACATGCGGTAATTTCGCCGGTGGTGACGCACCTTTCATTAATTATGTAGTACAGTTATGTAACTTGTTATGACTTTAGTTTTTTTTTTAAGTTTATGCGTACTTTTTTCAATCGAGAGTCTAACTGTCATTCACACAAATCTATTGTTCTTCAAATTAAAAATTCAATATATTGGTTCCCATGCCATTTTTAATATAAAAATGATGTATTTTTCTTACCTAATAAGAAGAATATATGGTTCATCTTATTAGGTAAAGCTTGTTCAATTTTAAGTGCAGAATCACCTTTGGTACTTACATGGGACACTTTGTATATTCTACTAAGTTTAAACATGACTTTATAATACGCAAATAAAAGGTTTGATTAAATTATTTATCGGCTTTGGTTCGTAATGTCAATTTCGGCCGTGGTATAAGCGATTAATATAGATTTATATTGACAGTATATATTAGAAACATTGTGAAGTGAGATATTGGATTTTGTGTAAAAGGCGACGTGGTGTCTGGTTAACGATAAGTGTTGGGGAATAATAAATTAAAGTAATTTATTTGGAGACAATTGCAGAAACAGTGCTAGTTGAGTTTGGGGTCGTTTAGTATAAGTAATTTCGTAAAGGACTTCAACTTAATAAGGGGGAAATGTATTTTTTGACATGTATAATGCTGTGTAGAGGTGATCCCAGATTCACTCTATTTTTTTTAAATTATTTAAGTAAGATTAGTCGACAAGTTTTTTAGAAAATTTGTACGGTGATTTCTCAGTGACGCTGAGTATAGCGGGTTCGAGTCCCGCCTAAATCCGAGATATTATAAAAACCTTGTAATACTAGAAAAAGTGATTAATTGATGAGTTAGGGATGATCTAAGTGGAATCCCATAAAAATAAACATTAACCAATTTTAAAACGTAGTTTTTTCTGAAATCTTTAAAAACGTTATTTGTAAATAGCTAAAATTAGTGATACGTGAGTTTTATCGTTATATACCCGATATCACGACAAACTTGCACAGTGGGTAACAATAGCAAATTTGTATTCTGTTAAAATGTTTAAATAAAATGTTTTCTTATTAAAGTTACTGTTTGAAAAGCAAATCAAGTTGGAAAAATTTAGCATCTATGCCGATATATCGGTTAATAGTATAACTCACACATAATGAGTAGGTCATAAATAATCATTCATAATTATTTATTCTGAAAACCAACAGCGGGTATAATAGCTACTAGATATACGTATAAAAACGGGAAGCCAATTAAAGATTTCACGTTTAAAAACAACTTGGAAACAAACAACACATTTTTATTTATAACTCACTTTCCACTCTAACTTTAATTTAACTTTCTATTTCTATTAAAACCAACTCAGATCCGGAACAAACACAGGGCGCCAAGATAGAAGATATCATTTAACTTTAACTATAAGTACAATGGGCTGTCTTATCGCCTAAAAGCGAAATCCTTGGGATGGAGCGGTGACATGTGATTTAATGTACTCACCTACCCTATTGTAACAAAACCAATTATAGCAATTGTGACTTCTATAATTTCATCAATACCTTTAAAATCTTTGTAACCAAGTTTGTCAAAAAATACAATTCAATTTTTATCATAAACTGCCTGCATAGAATAACCAACATATTCTATAACAAGCTGTTTTAGAAAATGAAAGCCTATTTTATCAATATTTTTGTGCTTATTAATTAACATGCGTTAAATATTCCGTTTCAAGTAAAAATTATGTTCAGACTCCGATAGTTTTAAAAGTAGAAAACATTTACGACTTGTCTAACAATAATAATTATTAACGAACCATAAAAGTACCGACAGGACATCCAGGAAATACTTAGTATTCTACCAGCGGAATAGTTTGGCTACCGGACGAAGCTAAACCTGCGTTTAGTAATACGGCTAGAGCGGACTAGACTTCTTGTCTAGCAAAGAGCCCATCATCATCTGCCCACAGTTCTCTGTGTACGGCTTTTTTTAAACGACTTCATAAAAAGGAGTTTTTATAATGTATGTTACTTGATATCTACGCAAATTGATAACCGATTTTGATGATGTTGTTGATCCCCAAGTGGTCCCATAAAAGTTTTATTCCTGAGGTATAGCTACTTTTCCCGTAAAACTAAAAAATAACATCTTGTGGAATCACGACTAGACAAAACACTTTTTGTAAGCGCAAATTATTTTACTTTTGTTTTTTTTTCGATAGAGTGTCATGCCGAGAGAGCAAAAGCACGTGAAGAAGTCGATTTTTCTGACATTTAATGTCATAAATTATTTTTAAATGTTATGCAAACATGCATACGGCCCACCTGATGGTAAGCGGTTATTGTCGCAACACCTGCCTACCATGAAGACCCAAAACATCGGGTTTTGTCTACCACTGAGAAAACAAAAAATATGTTGTCCCTCTCCTTTGACAGAATAGGCGACAGAAATAGTTTTTGTCTTCTAAACAAAACCGTTGTCTTGGGTGCTGATGCTAAGCGGGCTGGTTATTGCTGATGCGTTGTTCTGAAGGACTCTTCAGCGCACCCTAATCATTTATGGCGATAAAACTTATCTAAGAACCATCCTTGAACACATACAAATCGATTGCGAAAAACGTACTACAATCTGCGAAGCTGAATGACACAGACGAAAAAATACACAACAAACCACGTCTTACATCGAACGCATATACATGCTTCTTCGGTCGCTGGTAAAACAGGTGAAAATGTGGGACTAAGTAACTTTTAGACACCTGAAGCTCAATTTTGACACAAAGAAAGCAACAAATAAATAAAACCCAACAGACACTTCATAGTCCTGACCCTACACTAGGATTCCCTGTGTCGTGGTTATCAGGAACTAAAAATACTGTGGTACCACAACACCCGAACTCGGAACCAATATCTGCAGAACACGCAAACATTTGTCCAGTACCGGGAATCGGGAATCGAATACGCACCTCTCGCGTCGCAGCTAGCTTCTCGCCCGCCGCGCCACCGACGTCGTCAAAGAAATATGTATCACTGTTTTTGACATGATTATTGAATCGAAGAAATTGTACTAACATACAAGAGGTAAAGTCGACTGCACACTCGCAGTCGCGTGCAGTCGACGGGGGCGATGGGCGTACGCGCATCGCTACTAATGAGTCGGGACGGATTCTAATCCCGATCGCGTGCCGTTTTAAGCTGTCATCGTTTTTAAATTTGGAAGCCGCAGCTTTTTTTCGTCGTGAGTAAATTGGCGTTATTTATGGACCGAAAATACAAAGATTATTTTCTATGATCGGCAAATAGCCTGCGGGAACGTCAGGCCTGTAGAAGTTTGCTGTTTGGCATAGACCTCCACTAGAGTGCCATGACGAACGGTGTCCCTCACTATAATTTTTTTTCTACTTGCCCGTGCTATTTCTGTAAATGCCGTATAAATAATGTATCTATAACTTTATACATATTGTAAATCTTACACTGTACACACATTACAAGCTGTGTTCACTAGGTTTTAGAAAATACAACGAAAACTACTAGTAGTGTTCTATTATGAATGTAATGCACATTTCAAGTTGTAAACTACATAATTTTAAAAAATTGAATAATGATGATCCAACCAATCACATGGCATTAAAATTAGGGTGAATGCACCAGTTCCCGGCACGTCACCTGAAGACGCGTGTCCTATTCAAAGTACATTTTTATTATACATGCCACCCTGACACTGACAGTTGGACACGTGAATCGAACCCTGAGCAAGACGTCAAAAAGGGCAATTTGTTGCCGCTCCGGCGAAATGACATAATAATGCGGGTTTTATTAAGCGTTTCATATTCGGGGAGTTATTGACTAGATAAAGGGTTCGTTTATGACATTTGAATCATTTATTGCAATTCAATTGGTATCGGTAACCTTTGTAGCATTATAATTAAAGAATGGAATATTTAGTCAAAGTCATCATATTAAATAACATTGTCGAAACGCTCACAGCACAGCTTGCTAGTTTATTATTATTGAATCAATTAGGTAAAGCAATGTTAATCACGGTCAACATTAAGACGCCCTCGGGCGGCCTATATGCTCTGTACCTAACACTAGGAAATACGAGTATTTTTTTGAAGGTACATAAATTCATTTAGCGGCCTAAGGCCGCTAAATGAATTTTAAATGAATTTTAGTGGACATTTACAAGCTGATGATGATGAGTGAAAGAGTGATTACTATCAGAAAATGCTTGTCTGAGCAATTCCTATTTTACAGAAAAAGCTTTAAAATTCAAAAGCGCGGGAATCATTAAGCTTTATTGTTCTATTCATTCGATGAAGTGATCCTTTCAATTCCGTTCTACCATTTCTAATAGCTCCAAATCTAATTCTGCGCTCAATAGACTCGTTTGCATTGATCCAGTGTTTTGATCCAGTAGCTAATATATGGCGGCGGCGGCGCTGGAAAGCGAATAACACTTGTCCACTCTAGTGTCAAGACGCGCTCGTGCCCTAGCTACTAGTCGTTGTAACAGATCATCTAAGTTCCGCCAGGTCACCAGATGCAAGACCGGTGGTACTAGCATTGAGCACTTCCAAGTTCTGGAGCACACATTTCGATGTTAGTTCTAGCTATTAAATTCACTAAGACGGGCGGCGAAAATACTCAAAGAAAATAGTTCGTTTATACGAACTTTTTCTAGTGACGTGTTTACACGGAACCAGTAGTTTACTTGCTCGAAACACTGCATCAATAAAACCCTTAACAGATGGGCCTAACCGAAGTACAAATTCGTCGGACCGATGACAAATTTGCGATATTACATGCGGATTAATGTCCATGCACCATTTTTTAGGGTTAAATTGTCTTTTCTGGATCACCCTTGTACATTTTTAATCAATAACTAGAACACAACAAGAACTCTATTTCCTGTGAAACAAAGATTATTTTCGTCTGGCGTTAGTCGTGAAGCTTTTGAGGCATGAGATCGCAAAGGGTGATCCCCACGCTAGATGGCATCCGATGGTTATCATAATCCCCGCATTGACATGATGTGATGACACATGTCGTGCAGTCTAAAATGACATTTTTAAAATCCACGCGGGATGCTGTCGAAAACATTTTGAATTTACCCTTGTGTTTGTTAGCATAAAGTTGAAATTTATTCCGTTTTGTCTCTTATTAGTACGGACTACGGACAGTTTACAAAGTAGATTTTTGTTTTTATATGAAGGACGAAAAGCTTAATCTATGCTGGATATATTTGTTTTTCTCTATTTGCTTTTCCTTGTGTCAAGAGTATTTTGTTTACATGTCAGAGACCATTTTAAATTATTTTTTTGCAGTGATCTGGCAAACTATGAAATGGACTTCTCCATTCTTTAGAAATCGCGTATTTTTTAAATAAAAAATCCACAACTTCTGGACTTAGCAAAAAAGTGCCATGACGAACAATGTTGGGCAATCATCCACCGTCTTCCCGCAATAATATCCATAACTTCTAATAATGGAATGAAAAATAATAAAATAAATAGAGTCAACAAAATCATCCCTCAAAAGCAATCAATAACCACCGTATTACTATAGATTAAAATACCCAACAAAAGACTAAGGGTAGTAATACCAAGCCATCGCAATTACTACAAAACGGGGCAAACTGTAGAATCATAGAAAATTACAGGATTCCAAATAACAAAAGAACCCCTCACAAAAATCGACTATGAATACGACTAATGGGGACAATTTTAATATGGGGTTGGAAACAATTAGATTTTAAAAATTGCTCGATGGACAGTCTTGATGTAGATTTTTGAGATAAGTTTCCGTTGTTTGGAATTTTTAGGGGAGTGTAAAAATACCTAGTAAGGATTTGGAAAAAGGTACTTATTGAAAAAATAATTATGCCTGTCAAAGAAAATATTTTTCATAGAAATCTGTCACTAAGGACATGCCTAAGTAAAGCAAATGCTTAAGCTTAGTGCCAACGACCATTTGTCTATTGAGTTTCGAAAATGAGATAAGGAAACAACGGTAATATGGGTTGGGTTATACATATGTATTTTGATTTAATTTGGGCCAGCAAAGTAAAATATACACATATATAATTGGAGCCAACAGCAATTTTTGACAATGCACGTTAGGTTTTTAAATTAAATATTGTGCGTTGCTATAAATTCCACACAAAAAGCGAAAGCGGTAAAAATCGACTTTCAATTTCCCATCCAAAGTACACTCCACTCGATATTCAGAAAAATTGAAATAGTACAGTCATACGCAAAAACCCTCGCGACAAATGAACATCGGGAGCTCGAGAGGTCATTAAAACCGATCTAAAAATGAGGAGAGTGGGGAGGGCTTTCGAGAACTCTGTAATTGGACCAGAGGGGAGGGAGGTCCAAATCGTATTCGAGCCAGGAGAAGCGGAAAGACGGCTCAACCGACAATAATTAACAACAAATATGGGTGAATCGATTTAAAAAGTGCCTGAGTACCATTATTTTTAAGTATTATTTTTAGGTAGATTTGAAACGGTTTAGGACTTAAAATGGGTAAAAATTTACAGAATCGAAATACTTTTTAAACTAGACCATTAGTGGAATCCCTGACTTCAAATAGCTAAAGACAAGATGACTTAGGCAGCTGAGTTTCACTAGCAACCGAACTTCCACTAAGTCAAAGACGGAACACACAAGAATCTTTCAGAATTGTCTATAAGTTCACGACCAAGCCTAGTGGAATCAGACCACAAATGGGACTTGCTTATGTTTTAAGAATCATTCAAATTATGGCCCGCTCAAATTGGAACGGTGGCGGTCAACTGTTGTCCGAGAGAGCGTTAGTGTGGACTACTTCATACAAATACTAGTGATCGCCACCGCCACTGTATCAGGGCCATTTGTACACCATTGTGATCGATTTTCAGTCGAAGTAAAGTATATTGAAATGATAGATAGATAAACTATCTATTGCACACCAAAGTAAAATACAAAAACAAAGGAATTAAAAAAATATATATAGGATTTACAATGGGCGGTCTTATCGCTTGATGATGTATGATGATTATACGGAGCTGTTGCTAATATGAACTCTCGTTTATACTTTGTGGTTAGTGCGCGATTACCTAAACAACCCTTAAAATATTAAAGTGAAGTCTGTGGGAAAAGCTAACTTATTTGCCAACTGCGGACACATTACCAATATTGATGACTCTAGTGTGTGTTTTTTCAATTTCACTGTTTCCGTAATTGTGTTTGCAAACAAGAGGGCAGGTAATTGGTACTTTACCTAACAATGCTGTTTGAATTAGCTGGAAATGTGCCTTCGACGTTTATACCCAGTCATCATTTCTTAGAAAACTATAACGAAAATGTGATATTTTTTATTTGATCTTATGGTTTAAAACTTTTAATAAGACCACACAGATAGACGAGCGTGTAAAAATAGTGGTCATAAAAACAAAAAAGAAAACAGAAAGTAGAGACAAGGCAATCACGTCAACACATTATGTTAATAGATTCGAGATATGACATCGGAAATAATCCGCTTTGTCCGGAGAGTGGGCATTAGGCCTAGTCCCGCTGGGACATGCTCCTTTGATTCTGGATTCGATGGAAATTAATATACCGGAGTACACGTATAATGTGTACACGACCCCATCAATATTTATGAGCAAAAAATTTCACATGTCATATGGTAAGTTCTTTGTGTACAAGATGTGAAACCTAAATTAAACCGGCTGAAGTTTCAGAATGAAAGATTATATCGAATCTAAATAAAGAAAACAATATTATTATTCTTAATATAAATGACGAAGGAATACTGTCTGACCGAAACCAAACAAAGCAAAAAAATTGTGAAACTTAAAAAACCAGGCATCGTTTAAACCTTTAATAAAATGGCCCACTATAGAACTAAAAGACCACTTAATCCCGATCATTATAATTCACCTGGCCAGAAAACAAACAACTATTAATAGTGGTAAAGATCGTCGGATGGATCATAATTATAGAGTATTCCAAACCTCTTTACCCCACCTCGACCACATGTGATGAAAAGCGTCAAATAGCTCGTTAAATGCCCCTTACAAATAGAAATATTACACTCATAACATAATCCTCATAATAGATTTAACCTGCCATAAAATCATATTCATATTTTTTGTCTACGTATTTGCGAAGGGTAACCACTGTGCGTATTTATACCAAATTGCCGATTACGACACAATGGTTATGAGAGGTTATAATACTTAGTCATAATTCGTGTTATTTTTTGTAAGGATAATCGAGGGGTTAGTTGGGGTAAGTAGTGAATTGGATTTAATATTTTCATTTTTAGCAACAGTCGGTGTGAAATTGGACGCTCTCTGGAGGGTTATTTTGAGGGTAGGATAGGGTTAATCCGACAATTCAAGTGGTTTCAATAAAAGGGTATCTACATGCACTTGTACATTATGAATATATCCTTACGGCTTAACAAGTACGGCTAGTATAATTTTATTAAATAAAACAAATGTATAACGATACCTATTATAAATTAATAACTTTCTCTATACGAAATGTTGACGTTAACTAGGATTTAAGAAGACAGTTACAGGCAGTAATATAATCAATATTTCAGAAGCGAAACACAATTTAACTGACCTTGTTCTACGTTTAGATAACTCCATTCTTTTCTCAAAAACAGAGGGAAACCTCACTTTTAAAATGAGCTTTTAAAGAATATTTTAGAATAAATATAAAACGCTCACAATGCAATGGGAACGAGATTAGGTCTGGGATCTAAAATCTAGACTTCCACCTACCTCCCTACTCCCGGGGGAGGTAGGGTGAAAGTGGGCCAGGTGGGGGCGAAACGGGACTTTCTAGGCAATTACCATCCGGCGGGACGTGGATCGCTCGCTCTACAATCTTATTGAATATGTACTTGTGTACGCTTTGGCTGAGTTTAATATTGGAGGTAGTTTTGATTTTTCATTTCTATGAAAGGTCTTTGAGTTATGTTATAAAGTGTTTTTCAAACAAGTCGTAAAAAAAAGTAAAGAAAACAATTATAGAGAAATTGCGAACATGTTGACCAAAGATCAGCAAGTTGTAGAAATATCTGTGGTCTTACCTAAATGTTTATCTTATAAAATAGCTGCTTACAAATACCCGAGAATGAATTTAACTATAATAGTTTTTTTTTTTATATTGTACGTTTACGTAAAAATATTTGTGTATCTGTAAAAGAAAAGTTCATATCACAATAATGATGCTTTGCTAGTCAAAGACGAAAAAATGCATCGAATTTTTCGTCTACAAAAAGCACATCACCGCCCGCCTGTACACGTAATGACTTCTCCATACAACTGTACGCACAATGAGATATCCTACAAAGCTCTCTGAAGGGTGCCGGCTGGGTTGACGCTTTTAAAAGTATTACTCCCCTTACACCAACCTCCCCTGTGAATAGGGTTGGGAGACGGAATTTCGTATGATTTAGCCATCCGGATTTTTTTCAAGCTATACCTAAATGTAACGGATTTTTATCATATTCTACGTACAAACTCGTCCCAATTGTTGAAGTATTGTATGTTAATTTATAAAAAATCTGATGAACAGGAACTTTGAAAACAGTATAGTAACAGTATAAACGTAGGCTAGAATAACAAAATAGGTACCACATAGGCGAAGCCATGGGCAGTTGATTAAAATTACGTTTATCAAACATATTTAAGATAGTTTAAGAACTCTCTTCAAACCGATTTTTTTACGATATTGAAGGATAACACGAGGAGACTGGGTAAAACTGCACCAGATTATATTAACGGTATTATTTAGATTTAAAAAGGTATTTTTTTCTTGTTCCGTCCGGTCTACGCGTCCGGCTATACGTATAATACCGGCTAGGTTTTACTTACTAGCGCAACCCTTGTTATGACGCTCGGCTCAACCCTTGCTTGATTATTTTATAGTGGGTAGTAGGATATTGACTATCCTGAGGGAGTCGCGGGATCTGTTTGTTGGGTTTCTGGAGTGCGCCGGGAATGAAGTGTGTCATTGTTTTAATAGTTTCTGAAATAAATCGTATTTTTAAAGTACTCTGAGAGTAAAAGTATTGGAAGACGTGAATACTTGAAGTGGCAATATGTAAAACTTTGAAAACGGTTATAATTTTTTGGCGGTGTAATTACACGGATACTTTTCGACTTTGTCTTAAGTGTAGGCAAAGCATCAGCAATGCGCCTGGTGTTACTAAACTCAGTTTTGAGTTAAACCTACAAATTGTCTTTTAATTTAGTTTCCTGTTCGTCTCGGAAGACCATTTTCTGATACTCCGTCTGATTAAAACTTCAAAATGCTTAGAATCACCAGAAAAACAGATCTAGTTCCACTGATGAAATACGTAAATACGCAAATCGGGAAACCCCAAATCTGATGTCACGTGACAGGCAAGATATCTTATCAAAACGCAATAACCATAGCCATTATGTCATTAAAAAAGATCTTGAGCAATGAAGCAATACTTTAGGTATACCTATAACAAACAATAAACAATTGCTAGATAACAATCTAGGCGGCGCGCTCAAAGTGTCTTGACGCATTTGAAACTTTAAACGAACCGACGAGTGTTCAAACTGTTCAATAATATAATTCGTACTTCCGATTTTGGTTCAAAGCATAGGCGGTGGCGGGTTTCGTTGTACAAGTTATGATAAGCGCAGGAAAAGGAAAAACCGAAATTTTGCATGTCACCTTTAATTATTTTACTTCGTGTTCTTTATTATTCCAAGGTACTTGGAGTTTTAATGTTTCGGTCTTCGTAGGCCTCTGACATGGCTAAGCGACTACCAGGCCTAGGTTCGAAATAACCATACGTGCCATCCATAGCGAGGAAGCTGGTGAAAAGCATAACAGCTGCAAGCTAATTATGCGCTCGTTGCGTAGATTACCTAGTCGAGCAAGCGATATTCGGCCAGGTCATCATATGCAATGGTGACCGATCATCCGGCATCGGCATCCGACTCCATGCCTTGAATGTTGTACCCAAGACCGATCCTGGATATAACGAAGGCATGTCAAAGGCTTTTGATATCCTGTGTAGGTACGGCATTGCTACGACTTGGAAAGGTGTGGATTGCTTTAAATCTAAACTCAATCCTAATTTCACCACACATAGGTAAAGGTAAATCTTTTTTTCCACTTACAACCTAAGGCCATCGTCAATAACTTAAGTCACACAGTCATCAGCTATTGTGAGGAGTCATCCGGTTCAAGGGCATGCAGGAGAATGTGGACTAGCTTCCGGTATCGGAACCTGATGGCTGTGGGTGGAATACTTATTAGACCGGTCTCCAGCCTAACAAGATGAGTTCGGAGAAATCCTGGACTGTAATTTTAGTACAATTTGGTATCGTATCAAGATTTACGAAGCCAAATGGCAAAAACGGGTTGTCACATGAGTCCTGAGTTTCCTAAGTAGATGTTACTGTATATCAGAGATAGTAAGCAACATTGTTGATACCAGCCTATCCTTCAACATTTTGGTTTAGCACCTTCTTTTAAGAACTATAATGAATAAATTACACTTGCCACAGATAAAAAAACCTCTTATTCATCTATGGTACGTTCTCCTAAGAAAACCTGACCTAAGATTATTGTGATTTATTACAACTTATTTAGTTTCTTTTAACTTGAAAATATTTTACATAGACTAACTAACAGCTATATAAATCTAGGGTACAACTGATTGAAGAGCTACTCGTATAATAGAATGTGAATGTGTCTATCTACTAGAAACGTGATAAGAGATTGTTTAGAATAATCGTTATCAAAGGTTATAAATACTCAGCGAACACGTTCTAAAAACATAACTTACCAACTGATAACATTTTATAGTTGCTAGGAAACATAAACAAATATTATTAGATTTGTTTATGCTTCCTAGTTATTCGATTCGTTTATTGTTTCATGTGACGATGAAACCAGAGGAAAATTCCATACGCCCCCTTGTCACCTACCAAGTTCTTTAATCAGGTACGAGTAGTTAGAGAAAAAAAAACACTCGAGAAATTTCATCAAGCGATGCGAAAACAGCAACTCCACAAAAAGGTCCCGAACATCATTAGAGACATAGTCCTCGGAAAGTCGGAAATATCCATACAAAACACTTTAAGCGGAAACCCCATACGCATCAAGACTCAACAATAGAAATATCTCGTAATAAAAGCACGGAGCGCCCACATTAAAATCTTATCCCTTTCTTAAATAAAAAATTCACGAAAAAAATAAGAGGAAAACTCTCCCCTCTATTATTCAGTGGGAAACGTTCCCCCTATAGAGTCCAATCCAAATCCGAGCGAAGAAAGCACAAAGAAATCTTAACTTTAAAGTCCACTGTACAAAGTTACAATTGCCTTGGCGTTCTGAAGAGGAGGTCGGTGAAAACTGCACTCTATGGTGCGGGACTAAAGTTGGTTTTCGTTTTCGTGCAGTTTATCGGAGGCATAGAAATTGCGCCTTAGTTAGTATAGTATTTGAAAATGAGATGCAGCGTGGGGTGGGTTCGAGGGTAGGTTGGGGTGAGTGGGGGTACGAATACCCGAATTACCGGGGCGTGTGTAATGATTTTCCCGGACTCCCGGACGGAATTATGGAGTATCGGAGGATCGGGATATTCGGGTGGGTGTTCTTTTTAATGCCATTATAATGATTAGAGGAAACTGCCGCTAACTAGATAAATCCGGATAGGAAGATTGCATATTGCAGCCGTCGAACTAAGGTGGGGAAATACTGTGTTATTTTGCTTGATATTTAAAAAAATATAGATAAAAAACAACTATCTTTTAAGACTCTCCTCCTAAACTATTTTATAACTAAAAACAATATTTTAAAATAAAACATAAAATGCCATGTTTATATATCTTATCTATATAAAATGTTTTCATAATGTGCAAGCATTGTTAGATTTTTCAGATTTTAATTTTAAATTATTGTTTGAATCTTGCCATACTTGATAATGTTTTTTTTTAAAGCCATGAATTTAAAAAAAATACAGATTTTCTGAAATTGCGCCCACAAAATAACGGTCTCTCCCAATCTTGGTGACCTGTCTCCTAACTCCTCACGCTTCGTATACGTGTCCCAGATCGCTCGTGTGATTCAGACGCATGAGATAAGTTTATGAGAGGCACTTGGGAACTCGCCTCATAGAGTAACGGTTTTTATATAACTTTTCAAGCCAAATGTCGGATTCGATGAGTTGTTCTCTACAATAATATAGTTTAAATCGGCAAAGTGGAAAGTTTTTTTTTTAATTTTGGAAAACTAAAGTCGTGAACATAAAATAATGTAGAACCAAGCAACGCGGATATCGGAGTAATTGACGTACATAATAGCAACTATACATAATAGCAAAAGAGGAGGTATTGCTATTAATACTAATAATAGCAATACCTCCTCTTTTGATGTTACCGTTCTTTTAGATTTTTTGTACTTTGTTTCTGACCCAAATAAATAAGATAGATTGATAGATCGTTTTTTATTCAACACATATGTACTGATACAGCAGAGAAAAGCAGGACAAACAATTAAAAACACAGTAAATTACAGTAGAATACAATACGTGGGTGCTAACCAGTGCTAACGAGGTCAGTCAATGCTGCAGTGTTATATGAGTTGAAAAGGTCCTATCTCAGCTTATTGCTGCTCCGCCAAGACCTAGGAAGAAGGAATAAATATATTTCCTGATTAGGTTAAAACAAATGGCCATACATTTTAATCCGAACCGAATAAATCATACTCAGACTCAGACTCGACTCTCGAATGGAATCTCATTTTTCTCACTCAGACTGCGAACTTGTTTACGGATTTAGGTACTCCAATCTGTCTCATTCTTGCTGTCATACTGAAACTCAGCCTTGAGCTAACTCAAAAAATATCTCCGAATTTCTGACCTACTCTGCCGAAGTACTTAGGGCAAGTTCTAATCACAACGTGACAGAAAAACTGTTAAAACACTTTCGTCTTATGACAGTAGTTGGAACCCAGGTTAGCAAATATCGTCCAAAGATTTTGATGAAGAAGTTTATTAACTAAAATGATCGTCAAGATGTCAAATGTTTATGTTTGTTTGTTTTTATATGTTTTATATTAACAATAATTTCATCATGTAGTGTATAACTAACATATTGAGAGCCGCACCCGATAAGACTCAACAATAGTACAATTAGTACCTACAATTAATTAACCATATCGAAGTGCAATGCAATCGCAGCGGAAAATTACCGCTCTATATACTGAGTATATAAATACTTTAATTAATATACCGAGGCTAACATTGTAATAAGTTGTAGTCTACTTGTATTTAATCCAGGAACAAATGTGTCAATGTGATCGAAATCACTTTGGTATAATCCAAAGTAAATCCAAAGATATGTCTTTGGAAGATAAGTCATGAAAAAAAAGACCAAGAATATTTAGAAAGAACAATGATTAATCCCATTGGAAATTGTATTCATAGGTGATCGAATCTACGAAATGTTTATTCAGGGTTCATTTTTTTTTATAAAAATAAACCATTCGATTCCCGAGACGTAGCGAACGCAAGCGACCCCGAAATTGCCGGCCGCATTCACCCAGACAAAAGCCCTAAAATACACCCCGCGAGCAAAAAGAAAAGCATTTCCATCCCTACCCCACCTTCATTTAAATTTCCCGCCCAGAGCGGGGGCGGCGATAGGGGCGGCTTCCGCACAACAGAGACGAAACTTAGAATCTAGCAGAAAAGAATGAGACGGTCGTATGTCAACCTGTTGCGTATGGAGTTTCATATTTTCGCGGCGATTTCTTTTTCCATTTCTTACCGCGTTTCTAAAGGATTTGAATCGTGCGAGCGGTGCATGAGTACTGGTGTATCGAACAATATTGACGGGAGCTGATGTTCGACTTTTAAAATAAAATACAACACATATTCCTACCTTTCGTAATAAATTTTAATGTGCTTTTATTAAAATCAGATTTTTATAATTTAAAATTTCAGGAACCCATAGACTTCAAAATTCAAAACATTGTATTTAGAGAAGATTCGCTTAGTGGATTGCAAAAAGATAAGGAACAGTTATATATATATTTGCAATCTAAAGAATCCTTATAAATCTTGAAAAACAAAATGGAATCTAAAAATTCTAATTGATAATGCACTTTTGTCGCAGAATGTAAAAATACAACCGAACCTATCACGTTAGGCAATATCACTCTAAATCGACTCAACAATTACATAAGATTGTATATGGATGCGTAAAACAATGCATCGAATGTCGTCAAGTGCTCTGAATTTGTATCACCGCATGTTGTATTCTGTGGCTTAACCCTTGCCAGTGATTAGTACGTCTCAATTCTCAATTGAACCCTCTTACTGTCCAGTGGCACAGAATAAATTAAACAGTAGTACAAAGTCAAACCCAGGATGAAGACAGAAATAAAAACTGTTTGTGTTATCGTTTCCGGCGCGTCCCGAACACGTGGTGCTGTTATTACGAGGAAATAATCCAATAAAAATAGTATCTTGGATTAAATTACGATGTGGCAGACCATGCTTCGGTCTGTTTGTATAAATAAATATGGAGTTGAGTTTCTGTATGGTCAGCGGATTGTGGCGTATCGATTCTTTTACTAGGAATTCTACATACGTCTAACGTACGTACCACCTGACGCGAATCTAACTAACATTTTTAATTAGCATTCGTGCATCTAGCTTGTCAATACCTACTACATTATTATGTATGTCACTATATTGAGAGGTTAAGGTGCGGGTTCGATTCCCGCTGCAGGAGAAATATTTGCATATTTTTCCGATATTAGTTCCGGGTCTGGGAATTGAGGCACCACGGTACCATTGAGACGGTACCCACGACACAGAGAATCCTATTGTGGGGTCAGGGACTATGTAGGTGTATGTTTAATTATATACCTCTCTACACATTATTTTTAATCGACTCCATCTTAATCTGGAAGAGATCGCTCTTAGCAATAAGGCAGTCCATTGTATCACCACGACTTAGTTTATAAAATGTTATGTAAAGTGTTTTTTTATACTGGTGTAATGCAGATAGATAACTCTTTATTAAGCAATAAAGAGTAATCTTTCTGCATTACCTACTTTATTGCGACTGTTAGAACATAAACGAGTTGTTAATCTCACACTTATAGACTCTTAAAAGTAGTTTAATACTCGTACTAATACAAAAAAATCTCACAATGCAATTTTGAAATAAAATATTTGAGACGGCCGCAAAGGTACGCAAAGACCTCAATAAAATAAAAACCGCTTTCTTTAAGTTCTGAAGCCCAACGGAACCCTAATAGTTTCGTGTTGTCTGACTGTACGTCCGTTTGTTACATCACACCCAAGATTTTCTCTCATTTCACTTTTTTTTTCATTAGTAAGTTGCTACAGAGATTTGCTGTAACCCAAAAACAAAAGTTTTTTTTTTGCGCACTCCTAGTTAGTATATGCAAGACGATAGATTTTTTTATGATCCTATATATAGTGGAATGCCATTGTACAGGTCTCTAAAATACATTTTGAGATTTCCTTAACGATTTTTATCTGAAGCTTCCATTTAGAAAATATATTATTTTTTAATAATATATTTTCTAAATGGCTTTGAAGTTGTGTGGGGAGTACACAATTTCAAAGCCATTTAGAAAATATATTATTAAATACCCCTTCAGGAACATACATAGCGTAGCGTGTCTCGACACGCCTTAGCAGTTTATTTACCCGTGTGGACCCTTAGACAACAACCACTTTCTGTTGGCGTTAACGCCTGTGGAAAGGTAAAATTGTATGGAAATAGCATTGGCTTTTGAGACGTCACGTGACTGCTGCCAAGTTTTGCCTTGACAAATTTGCGTTAGCGTGAAAGGAAAACTAAGCGTGTGGTATTTGTCTAGACACCCAGTGCGAACTAAAACATCATTATCTCACAAAATCATGTTATCACCTTATCCAAATGTCGAAGTTATCAGTAACCTGTTTTTGACATGTGCGAATAACTTGCAGATAAGGAATGATATCTGATGGATATGCTATCTGCTGGAACCAGTGTGATCGGTGCTAATGTTCATGTCTACAATCAGATCAGTAGATATCTGATTGAGATTAACTATCTTTTAATAACATTATGTACTTTTTATATATTCTAACCTAACCAAGAACTATTCTTGAAGTCATACAGAACAATTGTGCCGTTTCGAAGAAAGGTTAATTTCTATAATATCCCAAAAGTACAACCTTGGCCCGAGAATTTTTGTGATATTGATGTTAGAGACAATAAGTATTTTTAGTCTGTGTTCATTGCACTAGAGGCCGCTGCAATCAAAGATTTCCATCATTGACACGTCAGGGTTTTATGTGTTTTAGGGGTATAATATGATTGTAAAAAGACACGAAAGAAGTTGTCCAGTACACTTCTTCTAGCTGATGATGGAAGGTACTTACCATTGAGACAGGTAAACCAGGATGCGCGCCTCCGTTTGGATAAGGGTAAGGGGCCATGAGGTATCCCATGTTGAAGCCGGCAGCAGGATGGGGCTCGAATTTACCTGAAACAATATAAATAAATATTCTACTCAATCTGAAAAATACAATCTGGGTCTCCTCATGTTAAGAGTGAATAGGTATCTTTTAGACCTTCATGCTTCATCGTCAGCCGTATCATCACTTACCATCAAATATAATTAATCTCATACAACTATGTACAAGTAGGTATGTATATACAAAAAAAGGATGAAACAGCTAGACTATCAATACCGTTGCAAACGATCTATAAATAGCTCAACTGATCCAGATCATTACCGACGGAAGCGTTCCCAATTTACGTTTGGAAACGCATTGCTACGTTGAATGGCAATGCGACATAAACAATAAGATCATAAAAAATATATATAAATATAATCTCACCTGATGGTAAGTGATGTTGTGGCATTTAAATTATTGTGGTTTGGTATCATTTTAGGATATTATTAAAACCACGTACTTTACTATTCTCCTGCTGATGTTTCGTTGACCGTTTAGAGGTCCTTCTTCAGCACGGCCGCGACCACTCTTTACAGTCGTGAGACGGAAATGACCATACTAGTCAACGGTCAACGAAACGTCAGCAGGAGAATAGTAAAGTACGTGGTTTAGTCGTAATATCCTCAGATGAGATTATGGCCAAATTAAAGTCTATTCTTGAAAAAAACAAACACATTATCATCAACGGAACATCTACAGTCCACTGCTCCAATGGGCTTCCTCTAAGTGCCACGACGAGCGATCTTGGACTATCTTCATCCACCGACTTCTCGCAACCTTTGAGATGTCATCGGTCCATCGAGGACCTTCCTACACTGACGTCCAGTACGTGGTCGAACTACTAGTAGTACTAGTAGTTCTCCAAGATCTGAAATTTCGCGAAGTACCGATTTTAACCGAATACCGAAGCTACCCTAACTCATAATTAAAAATTTAAATCGAACCTACATATTCAAATATTTTTCATACTTTAAAATTCTACTATAACCGACTTATCTACCAAGTTTCATTCAGTTTAAATAATCGAATAAACAAACTTTATCGTCGGATATACAAACATAAAATTATAAAGTACACACCCGGCCACTTCAAAATCACATAGAATCCTCTCCAATCCAAGGTTGTCTGGAAGAGATCGCTTTTAAGCGATAAGTCTGCACATTGTTCTTTTAATCTTAATGTGTTATCGTTTATTTTTTTATATTAAAGGTGTACAATAAAGTATCTTCATTCATTCATTCATTCATACGTACAAACGCAACATAGATTGACCAAGTAAACTCAGGGATCTTGTTCGTTTCGTTCGCTCGAACAATTATTAGTATTTAAGTTTATTTTTTTATATTAAAGGTGTACAATAAAGTATCTTCATTCATTCATTCATTCATACGTACAAACGCAACATAGATTGACCAAGTAAACTCAGGGATCTTGTTCGTTTCGTTCGCTCGAACAATTATTAGTATTTAAGTTTATTTTTTTATATTAAAGGTGTACAATAAAGTATCTTCATTCATTCATTCATTCATACGTACAAACGCAACATAGATTGACCAAGTAAACTCAGGGATCTTGTTCGTTTCGTTCGCTCGAACAATTATTAGTATTTAAGTTTATTTTTTTATATTAAAGGTGTACAATAAAGTATCTTCATTCATTCATTCATTCATACGTACAAACGCAACATAGATTGACCAAGTAAATTCAGGGATCTTGTTCGTTTCGTTCGCTCGAACAATTATTAGTATTTAAGTTTATTTTTTTATATTAAAGGTGTACAATAAAGTATCTTCATTCATTCATTCATTCATACGTACAAACGCAACATAGATTGACCAAGTAAACTCAGGGATCTTGTTCGTTTCGTTCGCTCGAACAATTATTAGTATTTAAGTTTATTTTTTTATATTAAAGGTGTACAATAAAGTATCTTCATTCATTCATTCATTCATACGTACAAACGCAACATAGATTGACCAAGTAAACTCAGGGATCTTGTTCGTTTCGTTCGCTCGAACAATTATTAGTATTTAAGTTTATTTTTTTATATTAAAGGTGTACAATAAAGTATCTTCATTCATTCATTCATTCATACGTACAAACGCAACATAGATTGACCAAGTAAACTCAGGGATCTTGTTCGTTTCGTTCGCTCGAACAATTATTAGTATTTAAGTTTATTTTTTTATATTAAAGGTGTACAATAAAGTATCTTCATTCATTCATTCATTCATACGTACAAACGCAACATAGATTGACCAAGTAAACTCAGGGATCTTGTTCGTTTCGTTCGCTCGAACAATTATTAGTATTTAAGTTTTTTAAACATAAAGAACCATTAAATTAAATCAAATGGCGTTCTCGAGTTCAGCAGTGTCATCTAAAATTTTGTTAACGTTCAGTTCCTTATTCAACTTGTTTTCGCTACAAAACATAAGTAACCTACTGACTGACTAAGTGTTATCTCATCTTTAAAAACTTTAGGATTCCGTAGCTAAAAAGAAAAAATATAAAACCCTCAGGATCTTTATCATCATTGTTTAAACAAAATGGTCTACTGCCTGAAAATTGTAGGTATTTCTTATTCTAGTTTCTAGGTCGTATAAAACAAAGAAGTTAATAACTAACCAACAACAATACATTCCTGTACTAAGTACAGTCACAGAAGGAATACCAGTTAGTACAGTCAGAGGAATAAACGCATGCTAGCTAGCAACACCCACAGGGTGGTAAGTACAGACGCAGACGAGGAAATTACACGGCGACGAAAAGTAATTTAGCCGTGTAATTGCGTGCGCATACTGTACAATCGTGTAGAAAAGGTTTTGGTGAATGATGACAACTTTGTTAGGTTTTTAGATTTTATAATGTTGCATGCAAGGATCTTTTCATGCAACATTATAAGATCTTTTCTGAATCTTTTCACCATTTTCTTTGGTCATCGATCACTATGCCCCTTTTCAAGACCAAGATACGAGTACTTTACCCAGTCAGTATCTAACATAGGGTGACCAGAATCAGTGACAAGACTAACGAACGATTAGCATTATTATCATGGCGCTTTTTGTGTTGAGACATTCATCTTCTTACGCAACGTTTAAGATGTAACCAACTTATTTAAGATTTTGTTTGATTTTAATATAAAACAGATCGGTTAGTTAGTAAGAATGCAATCCTGGTATAGGCTACTTGCTTTTCTAGGAACTAACAGTCACCCACCCAGGTCTGGACCGTGCTAATTGATTTATGGTGAGACCAACTAGTTCCCTTAAAATATCTAAAATGTGGCTCCAACTCGATAAAAAATGTAGGTTCCTATTGTTTTGTAAAAAGATCGTTAAAAAGAATAACCAGAATTTTTTTTTTGCCTTTCTTTCCAGGCTTGGTCGCAGAGGATCAGGCAGTAGATAAAACCGACGGTTCAAAGTGATACTTGTGATTTTAATGAATAAATGAATTTTGACTTTGACTTTGACCAAGCTACGCTTTAAGCAACATAAAAAATTACGCACATACATGTTCACAACTTAATCCTGGACATCCTCAGATTAATACTCAGTATTCAGTAAAGATTCCAAGTAGTGGCAAGTGAAAATATTTTTGGCACATGCCCTCGTTTTGCATGTACATAAGTGACAAGATCACATTAGAACGTTACCGCTTATTGGAACACTATCCGATTGCACATGCCAGTAATTATTCATATTGTATAGACAAACTTTTGAGTTTAACAATACTTTTTAACATTTAAAACCGTTTCAAATTTGTAAATCGTTTTATAAACTGTCTATTTCTCACGCGACTGTACAAAGAGAAACTTCAATTCGTTCAAAGATGTTTTATTTGCTCTGGTCCAATGAACCTGCCTAATAAATACTACGCTTTACGCTACTAGACAAAACATTTTTTTATATTTACTTGTTTTTTGACATGTTGATTCGTTAGGGTCAAGTTTATAACACTATAGTTGTTATAAACTTGACCCTATCGAATCGATTAAAAAGTCAAGAATGTATAATATCCCAAACATTCAACCTCGGCGGGACTATCGCGTCTATCGAGCTATCGAGTCCTGTTTAACCTGCAAAAAAGGAGGAGGATCTCAATTTTAGATCTATTTATTTGTTTATTTACGTCAATTTCTACACAATGTTTGGTCCTAAGAGATTATTTTCTTTCTTTGTTGTGTGGAATCGAATAATCTGTTAGAAAGAAATACATATTTTGGAGTATATAAAGGCATGAAGATTGGTCGAAACATATATCATATTTTTTACCCGTGATGACAGGAGCCTGTATGTGTTGCCATAAAAGTTTGTTCGTTGTGTGTGTTTGCTTGTCTGTGCAATCGACTTGTATGGATCAAGTTTCTACGATAGGTTTTATCGCTTAAGTTACTAGGGGGCACTGCAATCGATGAAGGAAATGCACGTGAGGGAATTACAATTTTGTAAGAATTGCTTATGGTACAATCAGCTACAATACCAATTTATCTGTATATACATTATGAGATGGCATTCGAGCTATCTTCAAGGCCTCGCGTTTTTAATTTGTTTCTAGGAATACATCAATTAATCAGTCTATCTAATCTTCAAAGGATAAGGTAATAACAACGTTTTAATTTAGCAGTGTCAATCAACGCCAGAGGTTTTTTTACGTCCGATGTTTTAGGCTTGGTTTACATGTAGTTGGATTCTGCCGTCAACGGCAGTA
Source organism: Perizoma affinitatum (assembly GCA_961405105.1). Lineage (NCBI taxonomy): Eukaryota > Metazoa > Arthropoda > Insecta > Lepidoptera > Geometridae > Perizoma > Perizoma affinitatum. The sequence continues at coordinate 4,665,507 of OY560184.1, forward strand.
GTATATAAAATCTAGTGGAACGCCCGCCAGCTACATCTTAAAGGATGGATTTTCGGATTTATCTCAGGTCACACGGACTTTGTAGGCTGTGCGGATGGTTAGACAGTCAGTGGTCTTGCAAGGATTTTTTATACATAGATAATTAGCCGAATAATCATTTGAGTCACGTGGGGCTCGCACATTATGGTTTTTTCTTCCACTCTCCTCTATCAGTCTTCTCAGTAAGGACTCATTCCTTTCTTTCTTATCATGTCATCATTCACTTAGTCTATCTTTTCTTTGGCCTGACTTTCTATTATAATCCTTATTGAACGTGTATCATACTTGATAGGTACTATTTCGGGATATGAGTTTGTTTTATCCCTCTAGCTACATCAACTTCCTTTGATATACTTGTTCTCTCTGCCAACTAGATATTGAAAATGAAAAGGGCAATTCTGTCAATGACAACATCAAAATAAATTATTATTTCTCTTATATTTTGCCTGTGCGCCATTAGTCCAGAGGAGCTTATATCAGATTTTCAACTGGTAACTATATTTCGACTTAATTTACATTAAAATATTAGGACCATAATTGAAGAATCTTCACCTATTTTGAGGTCGTTAAAACGAGACAAAATTGTGACCGAGATTCGCCTGCATGTAGTCCATTCCTAATGTTTAGTTTTTATATTTACGATACGATAATTAATGATATCGGTTTAAGCGTTTTCTGGGAAACTGCAATGCTTTTCGGAATTTATAATATCTATTATAATTTAATGGTCATAATTGCATTTTCGTGTTTGATTAAATTTCTTTCGATTTTTTAAGTTCTTTCGATGTTTGTTAAAATCTCCGTAAAGGCTGGACCGATTGGATGAAATTTGAAACAGGTTTAGTACATAGAATAACACATGTTACTTTTTGTGCGGACGCTGGCAAAGCTAGTAAGTTATAAAATATCATTTTTTTCATCATATCCTAAGGAGTTGAACTCCTCCAAACAGCCAACAAAACAAGTTTCAAATCCAAAAGATGGTGTGAACAGTTGTAGTTACTGATCAGTACACGCGCCAGTCAATGGTCAATATTTGTATAAATCTACCATGGTAGGTCTATCAGTGGGCACACACACAAGTCTACCACCACAGAAGAGTAAACACTCAATACGGGGCCCACCGCCAACGTTCTGAGAAATGGAAATAGAATTGAGTAAAATATTATGGCATATCCATTACAACATTTTTTTTAAATGATATGTGCTAGCACACTACCGTTGGACCTGATGGTAAGCGGTTGCTGTCGCCTATTATAATCTGCAACACCAGTGGCGTTGCTGCCAGACAAAGTTGCAAGCGCCTGTATTTTCAACAGATATAGATCTGATATTACAAAAAATAAAAAATAAACAAACACGCTCACGACTGTCTTCCCTATGGTGGGTAGATCTTTGAGGATACCAAATAGGGAGTAGTCAGAGGCACGTCCAAACATTACATTTGGTACATGCCCGCGTTTTGCAAGTAGTAAGCATTCCATGTGACAGGTTGCAAGCCCATCGCCACTTATTGGAACACTAACTGTTGGCACATGCCTTCGAATTTTTGGTTCTAGGGCATGCCAGTTTCCTCACGATGTTTTCCTTCACCGTTTTGAGCACGTGAATTTTTAAATTTTTCGAGTGGAAAAATCCATTGATGCACGACTGGGTTCGAACCCACGACCTCCGGACCAGAAGTCGGGGTATCACCCACTAGGTCAACACGGCTATAACCAACATAAATAGTCCGATCCCCAACCTAGAATTCTCTGTACTGTGGTATCAGCACCATGGACCACAACACCCAGACCGCATATTTGCATACATTTGTTCAGAGCATGCAGACAACCGTTTGACAAAAGAGAGAGATAGATATATATTTTGTATTTTCTTCCATCGACAAAACCGTTGCTAATAAAAAACTAAAAACATCATATGGCCCTGTATGGTCCCTAACTATTAAAGTATTTTAGGTTGTTCCTAAAAGAGTTCTGTATAGAATTTCGTTGTTCATCCTACTAGTGCTGTAGCGAGAATCGAATCTTTTGCAAAGTCGATTAAACTCGACTGACGACATTGTACGACTCGAATTGTGAATATCCTGGAAGCGAATCCATTGATCATTGAATTATCAGCGGCACAAAAAATAAACCGAAAATTGATCACGGTTCGATATCTCCGAATCAACAACAAAAAAGTGTCGCTACAAAAATAATATTAAGGGCAATAATAATCAAATGAAATATGATACGGTACAAATAAAACTTGCAACTGACGCAAATAAAACCAATACACAATTTACAGCTCTTATAAGGGTTAGCTAGTACAGTCCCATACGGGTTATTCCCGTACTCCTTTTGTTATTTGCATTTGATTTTATCACTTCACCATGAGTATGTACAGTTACAGAAAAACGTGTTTTGCAATGATTAATAACTATTTTAAATCAGTTCATAATCACAAATGTAGGTTTTTTTATTAATAAAATAGTACAAGTACTAATTGTAGCCGTTGCTATAAGTACCTATACCTATAATTTCATTATTATTTTAGTTTTTTACTAAAATCGTTTCAAAAATCAACTTTCATGGCTCGAATAATGTATATATCTGCCATAAAATAAATTAAAAACTCATTTAAAATCACCAGAAATATAATAAAAGACACATCAGTAACATAAAATGTATTATTAACTTTATTATAAACGAAGAAATAAAAAGTTTTTTTTAATTTGTTTGTTTATGAAGTTTTGACGATACCGACTTATATCCTGGGTAATTTCGTCACAAAACTTCTATTGCCACTATTTTTATTTCAATGAAAGTTTTTTTAGTTGTTTGCAAATCGCTGAACTCTGTCCTAGCTGGACCGTACACAGATCTTTCCGATATCTGTGACGATGTATCAATCTCTTTCAATGAGCGTGCTTCTGTATTTTTTTTATTTACGTTACGTCTCTGAATAACACAAGTAGTGTTCATTCATTGCACTCGTTTTGCCCGCCATCATCTCGCGTATGTAGTGATCCAGCTGTTCCGTATCACCTGTGAGTATGAGTCAAGATCGGACATAAAAAGTCTCGCTACCTGTGCGGCCCGAACCTCGAACCCAGCTCTTTTGCGGTCGCGACAAATTACAAGGCGTTCCTGTGGATTTTCTGAGATGAATAAGATAATTATATGATCAATGTTGTATCTTGCGATAGGTATGGAATTAATGTGTTGGCAGGATAGTTGAATCACGATTTTTTTTATATTAGCAGTAGTTCGGCCGAATTGAGATCTTGCTACGAGTATGTGCTGTATCTACAATTATTTATTCGAAACCCGCGTCAGTATTTGAGTTGTCGCAATACATATTTTTCACACAGATCGGATATATATGTAATTCAAATTAAAAAAATATTATCGTCGGATAAATTTACGCACATACAATACCGATTCGTCCAACTGGATCTAGATATCGTAGTGAAAGTCAAAAGGATTTTATTCATTAAAATCACAAGTATCCCAAGAATGTTAGCTTAAAACCTAGATGAATTTAAAATTCTAAAGAGTATTCGCGTCGATTCTTCCGTCCTGCCTAGAAAGCGGGCAACAAAATCTGCCAACGTTTTTTTTCATGATTCAGCTTATATAGACGATGCGACTACGATACGTTTCCGAACTTTAGTTTTTAAACAGCATACTCAGCAAAGTGAGATCTGACCACTTATCTTGGTCAGCTGACGCATTATCATTGCCATTCATCGGAAAATCATTTTGGGGACGTTTAAGTTTGGCAGTGATCCGAATGAGTTAAGCTATCTTTAGATCGCAACGGGCTTAAGACTACGCAGTGCGAATAAAATGCTGACAAGCTCATATTTCCATCATTACATTAAAGACCTCACTTCAGCACAGCACCTATCACTTACCTATCATAATCATTTTGCTTAAGTCTCTATAATTATGTGTCCCTTTCTTTTACTCCCATTATAAGCTTCGTCTTGCTTACTCGTTCGCAATTCACGACATAATCCTCTGTGAAGGTAAGAAGCAATGCAGCTGGGTTAGTTCAAGAAAAAGCTTTTATTACTCTGTGGATCAACGCACTTACCTCGATTTCGAATTACGATATGATAAGAATAACGAGACGTCTCGTTTAAAAAAAAATGCCCCAAAACTGCCCTTTTTTTTGAAAACAGAAAACTGAAACCTCCTTAATCCTTAGTAATAAAATATCGGCTCGGTGATAAGACCAATCACCGATCCGAAATCTACGCATACTGTTCATTGACGGAAAATAATTGCTAGGAAACGACTTTTACTTTTAGGCATTAAAAGATTGCTGCTTTTTGTAGCGCGCAATGTAATGCACGCTGACCGCGGGTTTGGATGCGTGCACACGCACGAGTCAAAGCCAAAGTGGCCAAAGTTACTAACACTATAAATTTATTTACGTATAGTTTAAAAAAAATAGATTCAATATCTCCTGAACCAGTGGATTCCCAGGTATAGTCTAGTAAAAAAATATCCCCATGATGTATAGAATTATGTGGCTTTCGGCTTGGTTATAGGTATAAGACCTATGACCAAGCCGAAAGCTACATAAATATATCCATTATTTTAGGTACTTCATTGATGAATTTTTACACAATAGCTAAAAATATTTTTTATTATGTATTTTGTTACAGTAAGTCTCACTTGTTTTCTACATAAATATTATAATAGGAAATTTAGTTCGGATTCCTGCGATACATGCTAGCCCTCTAGTGTGGGATTCATTGGAATATTGTAAATAGTTTAAAGTGTTTTGAGAAATGTTCTAAAGAGATCTGTTTATACCCCTAAACATACATAGCTGTCCTCCCCGCACTGTGTCCGTTACCTGTTACGAAGTCTGTGTCATTATATCCAAGTTCTAATTGGAACTTGATATGCGTACACAATAAGAGCCTCGTCGTTAGATTAACGAGCTTTTTACACTTGCCTGTGGCTGGCGCGAGGCAGAAGTGTACGCGATTTGTGTGAATTTTTACATGACGGATGGCCGATAGTGGCAATACTAAATGTATTACTAGAGTGACGACCGCGGTAGCGCGGCTGACTTACAAGATGTTAGGTTCGATTCCCGGTACGGGACAAATGTTCGCATGTTTGTTTTGGATTTGGTGAACAGGGAATCCTAGTGAGATCAGAAGTATGTATGAGGCTGTTGGTTTTTTATTTTATAACATAATAAAATACCGGATATTTTTCACACAACATCATCTATCGCCAAACTAAGCAGAGCTTGTATTATGGGAACTACAAGACAGATACTACCTACTACTTATATACTTTTTTGTAAATACATACATATTATACATAAAACACCCTTATTTAATGTCTTAAGTTTTGTCCCACAGTGGAAATCGAATATCTTGCGTCACAGCTCACACGGCCGCAGCGCCACCGAGGTCATGAGGTCATTTAACAACTAATTTTACATATTATTTTAGGTAGCTATATATACAAACTAATGTTGATTAGTACTACCTAAAATAATTTGTAAAATTAGATGGTAAAGATAAGAAAAAGTTAGATAATAAAAAAAAGTAAAGATATGAACCCCTCTTTGGGTATAGGTCTCCTCCAGTTGATTCCATTTATACGTAAGTATGCTCGTGAAAATATATCAACATTTAAGTAAGTAGTTCGTTCAGCCATCCATTTTAAGTTATACCGCTTTTTAAATTAAAACAAATGTCAGTTTTTACATTGATTGATGGACTTCCTCGCAGTTTACCCTACGAACCAATTACGGTATTCGCTATAAAAAGTCCGGACCGAAACTGGAATAACTCGACCGCGGAGTTAGTTTGCTATTGTTTGGATATGCATCCAAGTCATGAGCGCTTCTTTGTTTCGGAGGGCACGATAAGATATCAGTCCCAGCAATAGCAGTTTTAAGACCGCTCATAAAGCCTCGACATGGATCTAGAGACGGCTACACAAGTGTGACATTTCGACGTACCGGAACATGTCAAGGGATATGTCACTGTACTCGCGGCGTTGATCTGTTGTCCGCGTGATAAATACCGTCCACACTTGTGTCAATGTTACGCGTATCCGTTACGGACTTGTTGGACTCGTAGGTACACAAATATCACATATGTGAACCCACCTTTAAGACATCATTGAAGTCTAAATGCTTTAAATACACCCACCGGTCACCCACCCAGATGGTAAAATGTCTGTACATTGCTTATCCAAGTATTTTTTTAAATACTGCCATAAACTGACGACCTCTGTGGCGCAGTAGGCGAAGGCCCGCCTGAGACGCAGAAGATTAGATCAAATATTTGTATGATCTGCAAATACTTGTCTCGGGTCTAAGTGTTTAATATGTATGAATTTAAAGTGTATAAGTAGTATATCAGTCATGTAGTTCCATAATAGTGTTTTGCTTAGTTTGGGGCTAGAAGATGCTGTGAAAAAAAACACTGAACGCTACACTGAACGTAGATAAGTAAATTAATCATCATCATCAACAGCTATTAGAAGTCCACATCTGGGCATAGTATGACACCCCAAAGTGTGCAAAGGGGTTCAGTCGCCACCATTCACCGACTTCCCGCAACCTATAGTAGGTATAGTTTTTTTTTTAAGATGTCATCGGTGTAAATAAATACTCATTTATTAGATAGAGTTAGAGATACAAAATAATTGAAAAATGCATATCTAAGTATCCTTTTAAGAATTATTTATAGGTATGTCAGCATTTTAAATTTTCGCAGAATATACTACTCATGGCAAATAATCAGAACACGAGCGTCTCTAATAAAAAATAAATCCTCTTTGCCCTAACTATGTCTTAAATTATGTCTAGTTTAATTTTAGATAAAAGTTTTAGTAACGGGCATCAGTGTTTATTGTGTACGGAACCCTAACTGCGCGAGTCCGACTCACTAATGACCGATTTTAAATAACCACAAACACGCATAATCCAGATACAATCATTTGTGATGTTTTACGCTCAATTAAACTGATGTCGAGATAAGCCCTAATTTATAGAGTTAATAGCTTCATTTAACGTTAGTCATGTAAATCGTAGCATTTTTGGGGAATTTAATTAGGTACCAGTTAGGTAATATTCCCCTACGTAATGTCCGAAAATATAGTGCAACTGCGACACGAGAGGTGCGGGTTACATTCCCATTGCGTAACACTCAGATTTACTACGGTACTCGTAGTAAATCTGATACCAACACAGATAATCTTTGTGTGGGGTCAGGATTTAGTATGTATCAGATGAGTGTTTGAAAAAATTTACAGTCATGGTTATATAAAATATAATATTTGAGAATGATTTCGCTGTCTTTCCCGGTCAGGACAGATCCTTTTTGATCCCTCAACGGGACGATTCAGGTCACTTGTGATCTTTCAGGTCACTTGTGGTAGCCTGTAGAGGTGCCACGACAAACGATCCGAAGACACATCCTTCCAACGATTTCTTTCAAGATTGCATCCATGGGTCTTTCCGGTTCGTAGCGGCTATTCTCCAGCGTCTGATAGTTCTGCAAGCTAGAAGGCCTGGCTATTGCCATTTCAACATGATACTTTTTAAACCTTTGCCCACCATGAGCCATGGTATTAATAATTAAATCCTAATTTATTATATAATTTACTGTATTGTAAATTATACAAATTATAAAATATACACATATGTACATATATTACATACAGATTACATACATTATTACATTACAGATAACTTACATTATAACAGCACTGTAACTACCAGACTTTAAAACTTAATAAACATTATCTTATCTTATTGCTATTTATTTAACGAAACCTATCCTAGGCTTGACGTGAGTTAGTTTTAAAAACATCAAACAAAAATCTTGAACCTCAAAAGTTGTTTTTGTTGATACTCTGTGGTTGGTTCTATTCGGATTTCTGTTATTTTTTGTGTAGTTTATCCAGGAATCGTCAAACTACAATGTAACTTCATCCAATGATTTCCTTCAAGATTTCATCCATCGAGTCCTCCCTACGTCACACGGTTCGTCGCAATTCGAAAACCTTTATTCTCCAACGTTTGAAGGTTATGTCCTTCCTAGTGATACTTCATCTTGATACTACTGTGACCCACCACGATGTTTTTTATAATTTTATACTAACTTATTGCCATTTATTTAACGACAAACCCTACCTGTTAAGGTTTGATAGGTGTTAGTTATCCGAAATAGATGTAAAATAGCCATAATGTCAGTTATTTCTAGTGTTCATTAAATAAATTAGCATTAAAGTATGGTAATTAAAGAGTTTATGGTCTGTGATAGACACAGAGGTTTAACGTGACTATAAAAATATAATTTCCGGTGCGCTGCCGGAATGAATAGTTTTATTTGTGAATTTATTACAACTGGAAGTAGTCTTTTTAAGTTTTTTTTTAACCGTTAAAAACAATAATCTGATTCAGAATTAAGTAATTGGTGTAAGCAAATCACCCGAAAATATGTGACGACTTTTTACGCCTAACTATGAGAATTATGGAGATTTTAAATCACTAAACAAAAGTTTTTAAAGCTTTAGGACAAAGTTACTTTTTATTGATACTCCAATAGAACGAACCATCTATCTGGTTGTGTTTTATTTTTCATATGAAGTTGATCCCGGAATGTTCACATTATACGGAATGTATCTAATTCGGATTACGACTTAAAAAAATACTTCCAAATTTTCGTATGGTGTTGAAATGTATTTTATATACTTGTTTCACAAGTTACTCCTTAAGATGCTTGGTCCTTACTTGATGTTTTTTGTTTTTTTTAGAGAGGTATTAAAATATTATCTCAGTGGGATTAGTCGTTTTACCAAAAGTAACTACTTCGCCTGAGATTTTCGCACACATTAATCGGTTAAGATGAAAAATTATACAAATTAAATTGAAATTACGAAAGTTTTGCTAAACGGCTTCAGTTGAATTGAATTTGAAACAATTATAGTTCGTGAGCTAGCATAACACATAGGCTACATTTGATTCGGGTACGCGGGTGAAGCTAAGAACAGAGTAAGTATAGTTACCAATAAAGGAGGCTGTTGGAAACAACACACATCCAATTCTATAGCCAATAGCCATTCACTCCTTGGACAAAAGTTCACGTTTCCTACTCCACACACTCCTTAATAATCCTGCTTCTGATCAGATTAGAAACGTAAACCGGTTCTCCCAAATAGCAGGGAAAAAACAACAAGAACAACACTAATAACAACAAATAACAAGGCGTTCGATGCTGATATAGTGAAGTGCGGCGGTCGATAAATGAGAGGGACTATATCGATGAATTAGGTAGTGATTTTTAAACAATGGTGTGTAGTTTTAATGAAGAGAAATAGCTAATCGAAAAATCATAGGTGGCACCACTGATTAAGTTAAGATAGGTATGCTATACCTCACACAAAGATATTAAAATGAACGAACAAACGTCAAAAAAGGCTATTTGGTTAGTTTCTCAATCTATATTTCTTTGAGATACCTACAACCTACATCGTAAACTGATTTTACAAATAAAAATGAAAATTACCAAATTTTTATAAAATACCATCAATTTATTTTCATTTTGAAAATTCGGCTTGGACTTTGATCGCTTGAGGTTTTACTTTCAAAAAGCTAACAACTTTAACTATTTAAAATATCATTTATTTCTTTGTATAGGTTTATTAGGTATTACTGGATAAATGAGCTTTGTTTTATATAATTACATAAAATTTAGTTTAAAGATATTTATCATTATGGTATTTATTTGCACGTGTACTTTAATAGTAAAGTGCTTGAAATAAATGAATTATTACAATTGCATTTAAGGTAAAACATTCAAGTGTTCATATATGTAAATTTATGATCGGCGTGCTCAACATTTACCAAGAACCTGCCTGATTAAGAATTAGTACAACAAAGAATTAAGTAATAAGATGTAAGTAAAGAATAGGTAGTAAAAGTAAACTGAAACTAAAATTTTTAAATTTAATCCAATAACTTAAGTAACGTTTACGTATATATATATACAAAAATAACTACAGGACAGACGGATACTGATCTAAAGTCCTAACATCCATCTGGTACATCCATAACATTCCTAGGTATTTGTGTCTATAGTAATATTGTGTTATTTGTGTGGCATATGATTGAGTTCAGATGTTATCGATAAACCGTCGATAATTATCACACAATCGCATAGGCCCCATCACTACAAAGGAGGGACGAGATGAAATTACTTATAAGAAAATAACGTAACGATAGTGACAGATGATTATAAGCTGGCGATAAAACATACATAATTCTCGACTAATGGCCGTGAGCCGAGACCAGATATTACGGCCCGTGATAATTCCCGCCTCTATACTACACACATAGCACAGAATATGTTATAAGTAGTTATATGATTTTCACTCCGAACAAATCAGATGACCTAAATCTGTGGCACCCAGATTAGTGAGCGATGTTGATGACTAGTCAGTATGATAGCTGATATTTCTATGGCGCTTTTCAAATAGATATCTTGCACTGGCAATAATTTATAAATCTTATAATTAAGGTCAACGTAAATAATAAAGTAAATTAGTATTTTTCAAACTTTTGCGATTAGATAACATAATTATAAATTTCAATTACATGATTATAAGTCATCCCGTGACCACGGCTGTTGCAATTCCCGAAAAGTCGGGAAAATAATAAAAAAGCTAAACGCGATAAAGACCCGTAAAACTTGTATTAGGTAAAAAAGCTTTAATATTGTTTTAAGTTAGCTAAGTCATCTGTCAATATTACGATTTTTAGAATTCGAAATGTTCGCAATCAAGCGATATTGTATCGAAATCCAACACGATAAGGATTGTTTTGGACTAACAGCCGGTTGATGAGACACAGGACGTGAATAGCCGCGGGAAATCAATTTCACATCACTAGAACACGGATTATCGATAAAATCGTTTGTCGATAGATCAACGTAAACACTATCCTTCAAGAAAATAGTTTGTTGCTATGGTGTCTGCTGAATTTACTTAGTCTTAGTTTAAAGCGAAACTTTATTCTTGTCAAAATATCGTAGCAATTATTTTTAACCGTTGACATTATTATTAAAGTTCGTTAATTACGCTCCTCATTTTTTTCGTCGTGTCACCAGTTTTTTCTTGGTCACCCAGCGTATACTAATGCCCTGTCAGTTATCTGACCAGGGTAAATAAATACCTCACACTTAGTTTTCCTTCCACGCTAACGCAAATTTGTCAAGGAAAAACTTGGCAGCGGTCACGTGACATCTCAAAAACTAACGTCATTTCAATTAAATTATACACTTCCACAGGCGTCAACGCCAACAGAAAGTGGTTGCTGTCTTAGGAACTGGGTGAGATTTGGTGGCCTCGCAGAGGACTTAGTGCTGAAAGTAAAGTAAGTTCAAAACAAATGCTTCTTCTATGCAGTCTTCAACGTTTTGGTTCTAGCGCGTGCCGATTTCCTCACGATATTCACTATATAAGAGTACTTGCATTGCGCAGAAACATTTTATGCGTGGATAAATTGGTGCACGGCGGGAATCAAACCCAAGACCTTCGATCGAGATTCACTGACTCTGGCTCCTCATGCAAACCGGAACTCAAATTCATACTTATACTTATAATACTTATACTTTTTTGCACTTAATTAAAAATACCATGCGGCAGTTAAATTAAAGGTTATTAGGATTCAGTCCGTTTTCTGGTTAAATTGTATTGAACACCTCTTTTTCAATCTTTAAATAATAGTGTCAAGCGAAATGAAATTCGCAAAGAAATCGGTTTATAGAAGCAAAAATTCTACAACTTTACTTTCACTAATCCATTGTCCCACTAATGACATTTCATTCCCAGTTCCGGGGTCATTTAGTGGGATAATACATAACCGCTGATAAAGTAAAAGCTCGCTCTAAAAAAAGGCGATTGGCATCGCTCTAGGTATTTTGTTAAACTAGTTTTTAAAACATGATCTGATCCAACCCTAAGCTGGTGAAAATCCGTAATCGGGGAGTTATGGTGTCCGTCCTTCCGTATCCAATTCGACAACAGCTCGCTGCCATTACAATAAAATGGATCTGTCATCGGAACATGATACTTTATGCAAAACGGGAACCGAGCCCAGATTTTTTTTTATTATTTAACAATTTAGTCCAAATTTGATCAGCTATGAATCATAGTCTTGATATTTGTAGAATTTGTCCCGAAGGAACTAAGAGCTAGTTCCATGACAAAGAGAATACTAGTGTGGGGTCAGGGCTATATACGTTTGAATGTAACTGTTGCAAGGTGTTACTTATTTTATTTTGACGACACTTTTTGTTGTCAAAATAAAATTGGAAGCATAAAATAATTATTTATGGGCAGAGTATTATTTATGGGCAGAATATCCATCCATTTGACGTTTATTGAATCAAAACTAGATCGTTAACTTTTTATTGATGATTCTTATTAAAATGGACAAGTTTTGGACAAAACAAGCTTATAAACACTTAAAAGCTTGTATGTAAATGTATAGCGATGCCAAACGCCGTACTTCAGAGCGATCAATATATATCAGCAGTGAATTTTGTTGTGGAATAGTGTTGGAGGTTCCTTGGCTACTCACCAAAAACAGGACTTAGATCCGACTTAACCGATAATTTACCGGAATAGGGCTCGCCAGATTTTTCCTGAAACAATAGAAAAATAAACATTATTAAAATATTCAAACTATATTAATTAATAATTACGGACTTAAATAGGACATAAATTACGATTTAGCGTCACTCGATTAGAGGCGGAATTGGTCATCGCTTTGTCGTGAGACGAAAACACGGCTTCAAATCCCTTTAAATGGTTTTTTTTCTGTTTTGATTACAAATTTATATTCTGATGAAATGCTGGCCAGCCTAGTGCCTAGTGAGTCTTCAAAGTTGGGTTGATCGGGTAAAGTTAGTACATTTTGCCGGTATTTCAATGACTAACTTTACCTGACGTAAAGCTATAAGTGAACACATGGCACTTTTAGGTACAGATAGTCTTACGGTGCGATAATAACACGATATCAGTAGTTTACGTGGTTGCTTTATAACTATATGACAACAACGAACATACCAAAAGACTTTTGGCTGGCAACCTACCATCCAAAATATGTTTATATGTTTGTTTTGTCTTTTTGGTGTGATGGATACAGATTATTTTCCAATATTTCACCCCTAGGGTTCAGCGGTCATTATCGGTATTTTATGAAATACGCTGGTGTTTCATAAAATAATATGCATCCACAAACAGAACCCCGACATAAATTCCACAATAGTAGATCAACGGGAATTTTGATGGAATACTTTTCATACAATAAATGCCTTTACAGTAAATTCTTTAAATAAATAACGTAGCTTTATCGGTTTACGTTATGAGCTACTAGTATTAAATCATGTTCTGATACGAAACCTTAAAACAATGTGTTCATAAAACAAACTGGTCAAAACCGTAAAGATAAACACAATCACAAAACCAGTTTGTTAAAAAAAACACGCTCACGCCTAGAGCCAACATTAAGATTTGTAAGCACAAATCCTTTCAACACACTGTCTCAACGATAATATTCAATAAATTAGACACCCACAATAAATACCACCAAAAGAAATGACCCCCTATGCCCAATATTCACGTAAAAACACTTGATACTTGAAATCAGTTACCCCTAATTTGGAGAAATCAGTTACCCTTGATTTGAGGCAAACACGTCCGAGTGGGGTAAACTGATTCGAAATCATCCAATTATAGCCCTCGTAAGGAAACAGAGGGTGTATTCTGATGGTCAAGTGATATCGTCTCGATGTGTATTTGAAATGGTGACCCGTATCCCAGCATGAATCCTAGACATAAGGACGATATTTTTTCAGTTTTCAATAACAGTATTAATTGTGTACACCGACCTAATGAATGTGCAGATGATCTTTACGTTTTTCAATCGTCGTATGCTGCACGATGGAGTTATTGTGGCAAAAGGATCAGTGCACCTCGAAAAATGCTTTTTTTTAACATTCACTATAATAATAATTTGTATTTGTATTTAGTTACACGAGGGGCCTTGGCAGACCAACAGCTTCCTAGATGGATGACATCGTTGCCGTACAGGTGGGGTAAGGAGGAAGAGGATTTATGCTCCTTAGTGCGAATATTTAGCATGATGATAACAATAAAGTGCAATCTACTCGGTCTTATATCGTTGAGTTTAAAATGAATGTCTCGAGCTATTCCAAAATAACCCCCGCTATTGCCGGTATCGAGATCGAAGTCGATTGGCTTTGTAATAGTTCCAATGAAGCACATTACGGAGTAATCTAAACGGAAGAACTTATTGTGGGAAGATTAGATTGATTTCTCGTACGGCAGGACTTTTATAGATGTTGTAATAGCTACTTTAACATTTAGTTTTTGACGAGTATTTTATTTTCCCTTTTTAGATGCTTTTATTAATCATTCCTTGATGTAATTAAAAAAGTTCTAGGGGCGATATGGACATATTTAGGTACCTATCATAATTTCGCATACCATTCGAGTTCTGATGAAAATGGAATATTATATTGACGTTGGTTATCTGATATATGTATAGGGTGATATCGACGGAGGCTCATTTTATCGATCTGATAAACGTCAGAAATGGTATTATACTCAAAAACAATTGAAAAAAAAACCAAGCATATCATCAGAGGCACGGCCAAACATTATATTTGCACATGCTCGCGTTTTGCAAGTAGTTAGTATTCCACGTAGACAGATTGCAATCCTATCGCCGCTTATTGGAACACTAACCGTTAGCTTTAATTTAAAGGCATGTCCTTTAAATTTCTGGTAATTTCTTCATAGAAATCTTATTGTTCTAAAAATACGGGTCCGTCAAGGAAATAGCGTACATTAGGTCCTATACAAGTTAACCAGCTACGAGAACCTGATGGCATCGCATTACGACCGTCAGACGCTAAATGGCATGTCTCTTGAGCGCTCAACCTCATCGGTAATTCTACACTTCAAACCGGAATACCAGCGAGGTACTTAACTAGGCAGGTACAAACTGGAGAGGTAATGTTGGAGTGCCCTGGACGTTCCTACTCGGATTTTTAAATGTAACTGTTCTGAAAATGAGTTCACGAAATGGCTCAGCGATATCATGGTTACCGTTGCCTATTTTTTTTCTGAATGGACTTTAATGTTATTGGGCCGCAGATGGCCTTGGTCAGCGTCACCGGACTACTACCGTTGCCTATAGCATCTGGGTTGCTGATGCAATGCCTACCGTACAATGTTGAAAAGTCATATGTGCCTGTAATTTCACCGGCACCCCACCCTAAAACACAGCAATGCTAGTATTACTGCTTGATTATTTACTGATATCCTATGAATACTCAATTACTTAAACTTATTCTTTACACTAAAATTCAATTTACATTTGTGTGAAAAGTGTGTCCAATAAGATGAGACCAATTGCAATAACTGTAGTCGACAGGTCGATAATGCGTGTTTATAGGGCTGTCACTTAACTGTCAAAAACAAAATTAAGGTTGTCCGTCTGTCAAGTTTCAATTGAGTATATTTTATTCGTGTTTAGTTTACGGTGTTTTATGACATAGAAATAACATTACTGTTAAAAAAATGTATTAGAAAACGATAATTTGTTTTTGACCCGAATATATTTTTATTTTTTATATTTTGAATCCGTATGTTTGTACTGGCAACATAATAGCATAATATAATGTAACTTTGGCTAACCCATTAAACGATCATGTGAGTGTTTTATTAACAAACATGTAAATATAATAGAGAAAGCAATATGGATTGATACGCATATATTTTAATAGGCTAGTAATGCCAGATTGGCTCATACATATATTAGACAGTGTTACACCTTACAATCTTGTCATTTCTCTAGTAATAGCTAACATACGCTTACATAACTTATTCTTATTATATATTTATTAATGTCTTTAGTTAATTAAATAGATTAATTATTTTTGAAGGGATTTAATACCCCTATTATTTATTGTACGGAAATAAATAATTGAATGAATATCTACGTGAAACCCATTGTTGGGAAAGTGCTCATTAGCCATAATATTTTTTTCGTTCCGAAAACCTCACGTATCCTTTTTCAGGCGGTCGATCGTCAGCGGTAAAAAATAAATTCTAAAATTAATAACTAAGAAACGCCAGTAGATTGATGTGTTTTAAATTAAAAATGAAGTATAATTAGTAAGAAAACTCAGTAAGCTATCAACAAACTATTTGAAGAATGCTTCTACATTTCACACGATAAACAAACCACCTGACAGCCCTACGCCATTCCCGCCACTTTAACCGGTCAATGGGCTACGGACAGGTCTGGCCGGCGGCGGCCACCAATTACAGTGGCCGAATCGCGTCTATACCGACCCCACGAGGAAATACCTCGAGCTATCTCACTATTCTGTTTTTTTTTTTCATTTACCAAATTAAAATATATGTGTGTTGCCATGATAAGTATGATAAGTAAACCCTTGGTTTCTTTAGTTCAATAATTAGTGTCTCGAAACATACGGGATGTCATGTCAGTTACTTTTTTACCCTTTTAATAATTTTCTCGTAACTTTTAAATATTGATGCAAATAACTAAGGTTTCTACTTAGTATAACCTATAAACGTACTTTTAATGTATTGAAACCAATATACGTTAACACGTTTGAAAAAATGGTGCAAACCAGGGGCGATTCGAAAAATGTCGTGCTCGAGACATCACGAGTGATAATTATACAAAATACCGACCGAATCACATGATAACCAAAATCTGCATACAAGATCTGAGTTCTGTCAACTGGCTAAAAATTATCTTTCGTCCGACATAATTATTGAAATGAGAATTGGGGCTATGCCCCTTATTTATACCTGCAAAATGACAATAGAGAAATGTTCAAAATGAATTATACGCACTCTGCGTATAATACTTATTTAAAAAATAAGTAGTTTATATCAGTTATTTAGTTCCCATGACACACGCTCTGCTTACTTTGGAGCTAGATGATGCTATGTGAAAATGTGCAGCATTATTTATTTATTAATCATTTCATTCTAGCTTAGCAATGTCAAAACTACTAAAACTTGATTAAAGGGAGCATTTCTGTCGAACTAAATTTACCGTTTTTAAGTTTTCTATGGACATTTCTTATCCCAGCAAAGGGAATTCCATTGTCTTGTGCCCATAAACATTTCGTTGTGTTATTACTTATTAGGTAGGGGGCTGGTTTTCAATGACATTCGACGTCATCTCGAGCACGACATTCTCAGTGAATTGTACCTCAGACCATTTCCAGTTCGCGTTTGACATTCATCTGTTACTAGATGCCAAGATAAGGGCAATTAAGGCCTTTTAAGGCCCAGTAATTGATGACCATCGCTAGTCGCAGTTTCGATGACTGAAAAAAAACTTTAAAAAAACATTGACGTTATTAATTACGTTTGACATGTTTGATACGTCAGCTGATGAAGATAAGTAAGCGATATTCTTGAAAGGACGTTGTTTTTTATAGGTCGTTATCAATTAATTACGTAATTTATGTACCGACAGTAAATATAGAGTGTAATGGATGGATAACAAGAAATGTCACCGAATTTGCATTGTATAATAGCATTGATAAACTCTTCTACATTGAATGGCATATTGAAAACGTGCTATCGTTTCTAGCGATAAGTTCAAACTGGTTGATCTTAACTGACGCTGCGCGTGAATCGCGCCCGCAGCTCTAGTTCGACGTGAATACACACAAACAACTGCACACGTTTGATATTGCCGCGAGCTCGCCGCACGCGACAGTCGCGAGCTTGTCCGCTAGTTACCTCGCACTTGCGTTTTGTACGTGAACACTTCGATACAATGCCATATGTTTGATATTTCGCGACCGCGCCCGCCACCGCACCCGCGAGTTAACTTGAACAAGGTTGTTCACTCGGAACACCAAATATATGTCAGTTTTTATAATTAAATAAAAGAGCCACAAATCGAAAATGACCAGGACCTGTGCAATTTGTTATTTTTTTTGCGTCTTATTTTCAATAAGACTACGGTTCGGTTAGTTAGGGGTAAGTATTTACCAAAACGAATACTAAATAGTTTTTTTATATTTAAATTGAATTTTAGGCAAGGTAACAATTAAACATCGAGTATTTTATTCTTTTTTAAACACAAATAAACCTAACATTTACACAAAATAGAATGAGAGGAGAATGTATATTTATAAATCACTCACGAGAACGTCAACGAGAAAGAATCGTTAGTGATAATTGTAAAAAGTCAAAATCAAAGCATGTTCCGATATGGAGTAAATGTTTTGACAGGTTTGAATTATATTGAATAATTTGTAACGATTACCTTTATAACGATGACATTATTCACTGGAATAAATACGTCTTTACAAAATTGATACAAACCGTTTGTGATGACCAGCTTACAGAAAATAATGTATAAGTTGAATGATTATAATGTGTGGTCTTTCTGACTAATTGTAATAATACACTAAGCACTAATAAGGTTATGTGAAAAGGTCAGTGCATTTCATAATTAATACAACTAGTCAGGTTAAGTGATACTGATCATAAGTACGAACAGTATTCAATAACTAGGTTCATTGAATGAGAAAAATCTATTTATTTATCAACTTGTTAAGACCATTTTTTTTTTTTACCCCACTCTTTGGGTATACCCGTATCAAATACGGTAAGTACGGATGATTCGGTATCGTCTTAAAAAAATCCAAACGGTCCTATCTATGAAGTGCATGAGAGCCAATGTATAGTAATGATTGGATATAATCTTGTTCACAATTCAATCACTGTTTTAGTCATGAAATATTTTCATCACAATTATTTGTTAATTCCCAAGCCTTGTGCATCAAATTCCCCGTTTTACCAACCAATGTTCTAACTCAGGTTATGTGCAGTGAAAGCTATTCTAGAACCACTTGTTCAAAGATTGTTTGTGACATAGCTTAACAAGACCACACTTCCTCGAGTCGTATTTTACACGATATTTTTCGCATTCTCGCCACTATATATTATACCTATATATCAGGCGGTTGTTATCAGGCAGAATGGATTTGTAGCCGATAACATTTACTGCATCGATCAATGCCGCACTAGGATTAAGATACGAATTGTTGTGATAATCCTTGTGTTACTTCATTTAAAGAAGGAAAAAAATAACTTAATCAGCTTTAAAGGCCCAGGTGGTAACTCAGTAAGGCTTGTTGTAAATGGGGTTAAAGTCTTCAGAATAACGACCACTTTTGGTATGCTAGGGTACAGATGACACAGGTTTGCCCCAAGTTTGTCCCTAACATGCGGAACTCTGGTCTACATAATTATGGCCAAAGGTAACGTAGGTACGTTACCTACTTTGCAGGTAATCATTATCCAAAATATAACATAGGAAACAGATGAAAACATAGTCTTTTAAAAAAATAATACTACAGAGTTATAAATTATAATAAATACTCCACGAACATGAAAGAACACGCACTAATTCTATTTCTCAGCATATCAACACGATTATAAAAACTCGATATAGCACGATCGAAATCGATTCCATACAAAAATAAACGATTTAAAAATAAACAGAACGCAAGATATCGTACGTGTTTAAAAATTAAATTTCGAACGTTTTATGATAATTGGCGCCGAATATATGGTAGTGGTTTTCGGTTGGTAATTATATCAGTTTTGGTGAAGCATAATTGATACAAGAATGGCGACAGGCCACAATCACCTTCGTTTATAAATGACAACGCAAAATGTTAGTGTTTTGGATACATCTGTCAACGAAAAATGCCGGTGTAACTAGTTTTTTTTTTTAATCGATTTGTCAACTTTTTTGTCCTAACTTTTTGTCTTGATACAGTTTTTTTACCTGTGGAATGTTTATGATGAGCATCACTAATGAAATAAAATAGTTAATTCTTACAAAATCTGAAAACCCCCGACGTGTGATGTCATCATTGATTGTAACGCCCCGTAGTTATTTTCAAAGAACCCCATTACAATTCGATAAGCCGTTTCAGAGATAATTGGCAACGCTTGTCTGTTACTTTTATTCTTAACTATTAAGAATAAAAGTAATACTCAAACAAATAAACAGCCTCTTATAGCAAACACATACACAACCCATAAATGTAACCCCTTACGTCGCGGCTAAAACTGATGAACAGAAAGTATGAACTATTTGCATCAGGTTACAATTATTACAACCAGAGGTTTTTTTATATCTTAAATTCAATCAATTCTTCGAAACAAAGTAGGATGACACTCTGTGAAACACGAAGCCGCACTTTGCAGCCATCCTTTTATTGTTCTTTTAACCTTTCTTTAAAGCGTAATTTGTGTATAAACTACAAAATGATACCACAGATGTTATTGATGCATACAGACTTATCGTTACGGACACAGAATCGATTTTTATATGAAGTCCAATCGAATCGGTACCCGTGGCGTTATAAATGGTGATACTAACAGGTCCACTTCCCAGAACGGACAGAGCCTTTTTCTTTTTTTTTATCGCTCGGTCACGATCCGTTTCTCAAGATAAATAGTGGAAGGCTCGATGACGTCAAGTTGTGAGCACTAGGAGTTTCATATTTAATTTGATGCACTTCGCGCCAAAACTAAAACTGCCAAAACTTTGTCAAACGACGTTCGGGGCTTTTAAAATAGATATGCGAATAAAATTTAAATAAAATGTAGCACCAAAATAATAGATTATTCAATAGCTAGTACAAGCAAAAGACGATACAGAGATAGGAATTATCACATCGTTTGTTTGTTCACACGCAATTAGAACCCCACCCGACGACTCATTAGCACCGTTCTGCACGGTGCTGCCGGAATGTCTGTCGTCTCTTTTACTCCTAGGATTTCTGTCGTGCTATCCCATTTTAGTTGATTGAGGATCTCGATTGTCTAGTTGATTCAGGATTTCGATCAAACGATTGGCGTTGAAAGTTTACTTTGTCTGTTTGTCCATTGGGGATATCGTTTAAGACTTCATTTAGTTCGGGTTTATGTATTTCCTTTAGCTGTGTTTACGTTTACGCTATTCTAGTCAAGTCTGTATAGATATTGAACTGTCTATGTATTTTTTTTTTTGTTTCTTTGACTAATAATATATAACCGACTGCTCACAGCTTACCCCGATAAGCATTCTGTGCTATTTTATCACTTTACCCTTATTTTATACCCTATGAATAACTTTGATAGTAGATTTACATTTGAACGCCCAAAATAGCCAGTCTTATTGTATACCAGGTTTTGCCCATGACTTCAGACGCATGATATTTGGATTTTAAACTAACCTATGTGTTATAATTTATAATGTTATACATTTTCAAAGTTCATCCAAAGCGGTTCTGCCGTTACGGAGATTATTAGCAAACATCCAACCATCCCAACATTGTCATCATTTATAGTAGTTGGAGTAGGATAACTCAACACAGTCTTCAGTTTTTTCACTATAAATTTGGAATAGATTCTTGTTGGAAGGAATCGACATCAATTGTCACATTCCAATGAATACTTAAGGACCAACGACTTTCAAATCGATTTGAACCTAAAACTCAATTTTTAAGTTTCACGATCAAGCCGAAAACATATGGTAGAATGTAAGTCCAGAATAAAAATTATTAAGTACGCTACGGATGACATCAGCCGAAGAATGTTGACGAACAATCCAAGACCTCAATCTCTCGATAAAAGGTTTTTTATCTGTGGCAAGCCTGGTACTGTCTACCCTGAAGATGGTGTCAGAAACAAAATTAGGTATAATTTGTAGCTGCATTTTCGACGGTCATCATTTCATTTATCAAAATGACAATAGCCATATATTTCATCAAAACCTTTATTTTTTTCGAGATTTTCTTTTTGATGTTGTAGCAAATAAAATTTACAGTAAAGTTCTTCAAAGTCATACAGATGGAGAACTAGCAGCAAATTAGATCAAATGTCAAAGGCTTCATTGTTTCCCAGATATAATGGCATCTAGTAGGTATCAACGTCTCAATGCCTTAAGTATTTCAACAAGACAATACACCACAATGACCTTTCGAATTGAAGCCTCAAACACCACCAAATTTCATGGCAATAAAAAAGCCGATTAGAACGCGAACGAATTTCAATAAACCGAAAAGACGATAATTTAGTGTTATTATCCTCAGTGACCCCGCAAAACACCCACTGCACAGCGGCCGATACTCAGCCTGTCACAAAAAAGAAGCTAAAAGTACCACCGAAATCTGGTAAGACCAGAAAAACTCCTCGCACACCTACAATGGAATCCCAACCTTGGAACAATAGCCTAAGATCGAAAGTGGATAGAAGACGGTAGCGGATATAAGCGTACATTCCGAAAAAGGAACTTTATTTCAGAAGTGAGAAAGCCCAAAGTGAATTATGGAAATGACGTGGGATACGACAAAGGAGTCTCAATTCTATCTCTCGGCTAATAAGGTTTGAAAGGAAGCGTCGGAAAGTTTTTTTTTTAAAGAACGATCTCGTTTGGCAGGCGTACCTGTGCGCCCGCGCAGACTAGCCTGTATTTATGGCGCCTCGTGCATTGTCCGGGAACCGAACCTTGTCCAGGCAGACACGTGACTACACGTATTTTTTTAACCTTTCAAGGTGAAATAACTCGTACAGCCTTGAACATAAGGCTCATAGCTTGAGGATGGTGTTTTGGAATGCTTGACCGACTCGGGTCTGGTATCAAAAACCTTGTTAGCTTAACTGTTAGTTTCCCTTCATTAAGGTTTCGGGTTTACATCGTTATGCTGAGTATAAAATTGTAACATTTACAGGATTTTTACAATCTCTAATTTGGGCTTCCGATTTATTTTAAAGTTCTTTGGTCGTATCTTGAATTGCTACTTTTTAATTTCGTAGAACGTTTAAACTTAGTATCTACTTTATAAACTAAGCAACAATTTAGTACCTGCTGGTTATATTAGTATGTATTACCAATAGTTTGAACTAAATTTCTTTTACTTTTGTCTTGTCTTAACTTTTACAGTTCAAGATTCAAATAGACGGTCAGAGACAATTTTTTGTTCGTTCGGCCAAAGATCGTGCAAAAAATTCTATGGATCACACAACAAAAAAAACTAGAGGACAGGAAACACAACCAATTTGTTATTTGATTTATGTACGCCCTTTAGAGACTTCTAAGTAAATTATATTCCTTAATTGACTGTTAAGATTTTGATGGATAGCGTTTAGTGCAAGTAAATATTCTCCATTAGTTTCGGTTCAAAATCTGTTTTTCGTTTACTTATCCTATTTCGAATGCAATTATAATCTTTAAACTGTTAGACACATTTTATGTTTCCCCACTAAATTCTTTCAGCGCGTTTCTTGTCCACACAAAAAAATCATGTTTTGAATTTAAGAAAACTAACGGTGTGGCTAGATCTTATAGCTGGGAAAATCTTTCATTTGGAAAAAACTACTTGTTGAGAGAAAGTCTTAAACAGTTTTAGGTACTGGACTAGGATGTGTAGTCACTATCGCTAGTCGTGTAGCCGCTATCTATCTAACGGTGCTGAATTTAATAGCCGTTTTAGTGGTATGCATATAATTTTCTATGATTTTATAGACAAGACACATAGTAATTATCAGTGTTCTTTAAAAAGGTATTCAGGAGTTCGATTCAAAATTTATCAGCTTGTAAATATTTGATAGAGCTGAACAGGTTAAATATACAAATTCAGCAGCTAACGAATGTATATTTTAAATTCACTTAGCATAAAGACATACTTGAGCAGATGAGTCACAAAACCGGTTTATTTGGGTGCATTTGAACAATACTCTATTATTCAGCAAAACTTACTAGAGATTTTGCCACCAGACAAATAAAAAAAACTATTGTCATTTTTTTTAAACCACAATTACACCGGATGAGAATCCTGCTGTTTACCTTTATTTGGAAAATAAAAAAATAACAGACGATGTTGAGATAAGGAGATTAAAATAAGGCGCACGTTTCACGGTATTGTGATCTATTAGACAGGATAATTATACAAAAACATTTGAGGATACAAATATAATGTTAGGATAATAAATAAAGACGACGCCAAAGGCACTTATGGAGATGTTTAGAAATAATTCTGATGGCGCCTTTTTGCAGCACACATAATATTAACTTTGAGGGAGGATGTGCAGAAGCGATGTGTTAAAACAGTGTATTTCAGTGTCATACGATATTATGGGCATTTTTTTATGGAATAGCTTACTAAAATCTGGAATGCTTAGTATTTAAACATGGTATGTAATCAATCTAACAAAATTATTCATATTCATATAATCTTTATTGTCAGAATGATGATTACAAAGCAGTTGGTCTAAGTGAAATTATACTAGAATTAGTGTTACATATCCAATCCTTTCACACATGCAATCGTGCATAATCACAACTAAACCCCAAGCAGAAGTACTAATTTGTACTAATTTACTATTTCATTTGTAAGTAGCTATTTGTATTGTTTCTTTAAATACATATCTACTCAGTGCGTAGAACTTTGAGGATACCAAGTAAGGGTGGTCAGAGATACGTCCAAAAATGTCGATAGGCAAATATTCACGTTTTACAAGTAGTTAGCATTCCACGTATCAGGTTAAAGCCCATCACCGCTTATAAGAGCACTAACCGATGGCACATCTATTCGAATTTTTGGTTCTAGGGCATACTGGTTTCTTCGCGATGTTTTCCTTTACCATTTTAAACAAATGTTAATGCGCACATTACTTCAAAATTTCGAGTGGAAAATTTGAAATATTGTCACATTGCCTTGTCTACACTTTCTTGAACCACAGCTGTTGGAAGTGTCCAAATATAATGTCGAGATATAAAGCAAGGCATGCGCCTGGGCATGCTTTAGATAACGCCATAGAGGAAACAACAGTATTATTATTAATGTGGGACAAAAACTTTGCCGTATCTTAATCCTTGAAAACTGAGTAAATACTTGAGACGCTCAGTAACTTGACTTTATCTTTAAAGATTTTTTTATATGTTACTCCATGATTAATTTGTAAGTGCAGGCGAATAGGAGGAACAGTTATTTACTTTTTTACAAAAGAGGAGAGAATCTTAAATCCGAAGATAAATGTCATGGGTTGGTATTCCAATTAGCGGCGATGGGCTTCCGTGGAATGCTAACTACTAGCAACAAGCGGTTATTTGCCAAAATTACACATGCCTCTGACAACCCCCTACTTGCTCCCTCAGACACACTTAATCTACATAGTGAGTATACATATATCTCCAAATTGTCCATCATGGGCATTACAATTGTGAGCGTAAGAGTAGAAAAACTAAGCGCAAAATGGAATCCAAAGGGCATATGACGATACACATAAAGCCTATTCGGTTGTTTTGACAAAACCAATTAATATTATAAAAAAAATACAAAACCAGGAAAAACTTTGGTACGTCTTATAAAAAGTTCGATAAGAAAGCACAAGTGGTTCTCAAGCCGAAACTAAATTGCACACAAGTGGACGTTTCTGTAATTTCGTCATTTGACTAACCACCCTCCACGAGTGCATATTTTTCGAGTGGTTGTGGGATTGAGGTTTTAAAGGGCTATGTTGTTGAAGTAATAGCATTTATTTTTTGTGTTAAATAAGAAATAGCTACAACACATATTTTAATAAATAGTTAGGCAGGCGTGAAGCCGGCTGAGACGCAAGCGGTGCGGGCTCGATTTGCGTTGCGGTGAGAAAAGTTCTGCAGATATATATTCCTGGACTGGATGTGGTTGTACCACAGTACTCATAGTTCCTGGCACCCACGATACAGGATCTTAGTGTGGAGTAAAACGACAATGAAATGTGATACGGTAATATAAATAAAAAAATGGTTCAAAAAAAGTATGTATTGATCTGACGTATTCAACGTCGCATTGAATTAAAATTAATAAAGAAAACAATTTAAAATTGACGTGGGTTTTTTTTTTGCCCTAATAATATTATTGTTTGTAATCGCAGGGTCCTGTGATCGTTCTTGTCCTGGTCTAGGCAGAATAACAGCGCCTTCTGTTCACAACAGTCGGCATTATGCTGAGCCTAGGCCAATTTGCTACTGCAGCACACATAAGTCATACTTATTTATTTCTATGTTTCAATAATTATTATTTTTTCAACCTATTATTCCTATGTTTTTTATTGTGTAACCTTTTATTGTGTACCGTTTTTAATGTTCAAAATGTTTAATTTATATTGTGTGTATTGTGGTGGTAAATAAATGATATGTCTATGTCTATGTCTATGTCTAAAACTGCATACGAAGGAACATCTACAAATTAAATGTTCGCCATCTAAACACCGTTGCAAACGATCTATAGATAGCTCTACTGATCACTACCAGACGGAAATGTCCCTAATATTTTAATAGGTACTTTATTTAAAACCATCATTTTCGAAGCTTTTTCTACAGCTTCCTTTACTCATAAATTTGTTTATGTTCATTATAAACGTTTTCTACTCAAGAAGCCTTAAAACATAATAACAAGAAAACTTATTAATTGCTAAAACCGACAAAAGGACCCTTTTATTTTATACAACAATTAGAATAAAAGGCGTTTCTCCATTTCTATACAAACGACGAGTCAAAAGGAAGCCTAGCGAAGTCGAAACAGTGCTATAACAGGTTGGGAGTTTGGACTTTGGGTTAAAATAATGCCAACCATGGAGGTATAAGTAGATGACAGCGTTTGGGTTGATTTTATCAGCGACGCAAGGTTGTTTGTGGAACCCGTTGTTTCGTTTTGTGTGTGCACTAAGAAAAGTATTTCTGAAATAATAACCAAGTGGGAATATTTAGTTTATATATAAAAAACCGGACAAGTGTGAGTCTGAGTGGCGCACCGAGGCTTCCGTACAAGCTTGTAAAGCACTAAAAATTTTTTTTATTGCGTTTTATTATTTCGGAGCATATTTTTTAGAGCTCTATTAAGGGTTCCGTTATTTTTCTTCTGAGGTACGGAACCTTAAAAATCGAGGATGAGTAAATCGGAGGCGTTCCACTAGTAATTAATTGAATTATGTTACGTGATGTACGAGTAATTATTTGTAGTAGAATATTGTCGGGCATAAGCCGATCATACTAAGTTTGCTTACACAGCTTCCATCCAGGGGATGAACTGCATTGGATTGTTACTACTCTGTTCGAACCAAAATAAACAAACAGTATTTATGTACTAGTACATAAAAAGAAAAGCTGGCCCGTTCGTTAGGGTGCATGACTGGCAATCGGATAACATCACGTCCTCGATGTGGGAATGATGAGTAGATGGATATGGCAATGTTTAGACGCAAGCGGACGTAAAGCAACGTGTCCTCGAGACGTGTTACGTGGACTGGCGCCGCTTCTGTGAATATACTTTTTTTTAACTGATTTAATCCGTGGTTTGCTGTAGTCGGAGCTAACTTTTTACTGGTAGGTATAATGTCCCTGATGCCTGATTTCAACTTTGTAAACTTTAACTGAAACCATCTATTACAAATGATCAAATCTCTTGTTTAAAATAAATACCATATATCACTGAACAGTAAATACCATATATCACTGAACAGTAAAACGGTTGTCTAATGAATCATTCAAATCCTTTACTCTTCACATCAAAGTCATCAATCCAGAAGCTTCCATCGCAAACTCATTTTAGTAATACCGCACCCATTTTTAGTAGATCCAAGGCCATTCCACCGCGGATGATTGTTGAATAAAATATAATATGCTTTTAGATCTATCCGACTTACAGATCATTTCTGTACAGATTGTGTTATCCTGTTAGATAATTCTTCCTATATGAAGTAACAACATGAAATACACATGCCACAGAAAAAAGGATTATGCAAAGTGAACGATTATAGAAATAAAGGAGTGAGAACAGAAAAAAAATGGAAGAAGAATTACTAAAGGTTCACTGGTTTTTTCTTTGTCCTGATAGGTTAGATTATAATAAGGTATTGTTATTCATTAGCATAATTATCTAACCAACTACTCCCAAGATAAATGGTTTTTGTGATATTTATAATTCGTTCGCTTGCAATGATATATACATTGCGCTGACTTTATTCAAAGGATTTCTTAAATAATATCCGTGATCTAGCATGTTCCAAATCCCAGGTAGCTGGACTGTGATCAAACACAGGCATTCCACGGGCGTGTACAGTCAACAGCGATGTTTGCTCATGCTACTGGTGTTAGACTGTTGGCCACACGCGGTCGTGTCTTCGGCAAATACCTTTACATTTTTGGGGTAGGGTTAGCAGAAAAGGTTAAATGCGGGTGTTCGAGAAAAAACTGGATCAGTAAAAAGTTTAGACAATGCGGGTTCACGAAAGAATATTGAATTTGAACGTGAATTGAATGGTTATAGGAAGAGGGTTCGAGAATTTAATAATCATATTGCGTCGGGCGATTTTGGAAGATCAGCTTGTCTTGCCATGACACAATAAATGCTAAGTTGGACGCCCACATGTGCCGTTGCGTATCGAACAGTATAAGGAGGCACATATTTTTGATGTAAGTATGTAGGTGAACGTTTCTTTCGATCAGTAATGTGATTGTTATATCGTATGGCTTAAATCTCAGTATACAACACAAAAAAAAATGATTTACGAGAATAAAACATAGTTCTGAAACTAAAAACGCATAAAACAAAGTGCTGTTAACCTTTCTAACTAGTCCCACACTAAATTAAACGTTAATTTAAAACTTAGCACAAGCGACCGCATATTAAATTTGTATCTAATTATCTTTTTAAAAGACTTTATAACCCTTTATTTTAGTGTTTACCTGTTTATCTGACCCAAAATCAACATCAACACAACACCCAATTAAATCCTCACATAATTTTTATGTTGACGGTACCTGCGCTCGCGCACCCTCAGGCGTGTGTGCATCACATCACGCATAGCTCTTATTTTCCCAGTTAACTTGTTAGCTCGTCCGTTTGTTATTAGTAGACCTCCTTCGTGAATTTTACGATTACAAAGTAACTTAGTATAAGTATTAGGACCGAAAACTTGCTGCCGGTGTGGCTATTATCAAACTCGGTTTGCTAGTGATAGGCAGTTACATTTTACTGAAATAACAAGTAGAAATTACTAAATGCACAAAATATACAAATAATGTAACAGTTGAGCCATGTAAAGACTGTCACAAACGATCTATTGATAGCTCAACTGATCCAGAACAATGGCAGACGGAAGCGTTCCGAAAACGCTGCATTCTCTAATTGGCAACGCGCCGGCCGATGCGTTTACCCAAATAAGAGCCAGGTCTTGTATCACGCGTATCATTATTTTGTTACCAAAACGTCTTTTGAGTAGATCCTTTGTGTTTCGTTCATGTGATTGAAAACTCAAAGACATACAGTGTTTTGGCTCATCAATATAACGTCGAAAAAAAGGTCATGTAATGTTATTACGATTACACCTGCATTTTCGAAATCCAGGTCCAGTTTTATTCCGCACCGTTGGCAGCGACTCTTGGGCCCTACAGTACTGAGGGTTAGTTCCTTATGTTCGTATGATAGCCAAGGCTGATCTAAGTTTATGTTTCATAGACTCTCAGGTCAAAGAATCATCAGCCACAACCACTTTTCGTGAACCAGGCTTCACGAAGAACTCTGCAATAGTATTTTTTACACTCTTGTATGGCTTTATTCTTGGCACTCCACCAAGTTACTCAATTATCAATTCACCTCGTGAGCACATTGAATACAATCTACATTATATTGACCATGTGAGATTACCAAAACAGACACAGATTAAAGAGAAGTTAGTCACGTGGGTGGTCCATAGTATTGTATGGCCCATGAGTTAAGACTGTACTAATTTCTACACACAATAGGGGTTAGGAGCTTTTAGTAGCATGTTTGGATATAAAATCGGGGTACAAGTTGCGTAAATATGCAACCAGTATATAAATAAACTGCCCACGGTATCGCTCGTGTTACCTACTTGGATATTGTGTCTGTCAAAAACTAAAACTATTCTAGTTTTAGTTTTATCCGCTATGACGATTATCGGGAATAGGTAAGTAGGAAGTAGGATTACTGTGAAATCATCTTGCTTAGTCACTCTCATGCTTAGTTCAAAGTCAAAGATTATTAATGTGTTTTAAGACGTTAAGGTAAAGGTAAGAATTACTATACATGTATCATGTAAACCTTTGTAGAGTCAATTTCATTGAATCCTCGATCCAGGTAAAATTTGAATTACATTTGCTGAAGAAGAAGCAAGACTACGGACAACGTTATTTCGGCACAGTTTCATGCCATGATCACGGGAGGAACTGATTTGCAAATCGGGTGGATGTTATAAGGCAGACGAACCGATCTTAGCCTCTTTCTCACTCTATTAACGGACGCAAATAGACGCCAGCAATGTTATTGCGCTTTTTCCAGCGATAGACAGTTAAAACGACTGACGAAGAAGAGCGGCGTGAGGGCAACGCGCGCGGTTCTACGTGGGAATGCTGTGGTCGGTTTTGACCACACGTTGGCGACAGTCGCTCGAAGCGACCGCAAGTGGACCTATTCATGAAAATTCGTGTCCCACTTTGTAGTCGCACTCGTGTGGTTATAATTCCCTCAGTCTGAGAACACTCTTTTTCTGACATTTAGAGGGTGGAAATGAATCAAATTCCCACATTCAACCTCATTGCCTGCCTCATTTGCCGGCACGCGACAATAAAATCATAACTGTTACCACACCCCACTATTATCCGTCGGTTACGCTAATCGCTTGTTAGTTTGTTCCGGAGTCCATGGGGTCGTGGGGTACTTGAACACCCTTAGCGATTTGTGTAATTATGATGGATAGGATATTTATATGGTATTGTTATACCAAAATGCTGATGTGCACATTTTAAAGATACGAAAGAAATTAACAATTTACTTTTTTGTAAAAGTAAGTTTGCTAGTCACGAACTTTATAATGCATCGGTACTTTTCGTAGGTGGTGAGAAATGAGAACGCAATGTAGAGACAATATCCCACTTCTGATTGTAGGATCGTTTGTATGATAATCCGTTCAAAACCAGCTGACGACGAGTGGCCTCGTTCGAAAAAGGAACGTGTTCAAATACCTACTTTTTAATAAAAAAATAAATTCAGCTCCAACATAATTTGATACTGGCCGTCAAATAGGCAATTGAAATAATTATGCGGCTGACAAAATGAATTCTTTATTCAAATTATTGCAATAAAATCCTCTATAATTTGTATTAAAAACACTAACATTATGTTTATTGTAAACAATTAAAAATCGAACGCATTTTCGAATTCCATCGACGATTGGCTGAAGAGTGATTCTCGGGGTTGTAATGGGTAATATTATATGGAACAGACTTTTTTACAACTAAACCGAATGGAACGTCAGAACAGGTTTGGATTTCTTTGCGTCCATTTTATTCTTATTGTGCTTAGTCCGAGTTTTATTTCATATTACTTATACTTATTATTATATTACGACACGTTTTCTCATTTAAGCTTTTAATCTTTTTTCTGTACAGATTATACACGGTTGAGGTAATGTTTTCAGAGGAACAAATATGTTAAGAGTTTTTAAATGTTCTCTTAACGTAGTTTGCTCGAATGGATGGCTATAGGAACAATGAGTCATAAAATATTTTTCACAATGAAAGAACGGTCGTAATGAGTCCCAATACACAACCTCCCGGCCTAATGGAACTCACCGAGGTCAAATAGAAATAAAAAATAGTATATTTTAAAAGCTATGGCAGTCCGCCGTAAAATTAAAAAGACAAATTATTGGACGTCTTCGTGGAAGCCAGCCTTTGTTATCTCACAAGTGTTTTTCAAGAGTTCTGTTTATTTTCGACCCTGCTTGCTCTCGTAAAAACCACATCGATTCATCTCTGTCCGTCTTGTTAGCACTAAGGGCGTTCTGACAGGGCGTAACAGACGCTTCCACCGTTACGTAATTCTGACACTTTCAGCTTTCATAACAGGGTCCTTTATTGTGTAAATACGCTTCAGTGCGCTGTGCGTCGAGACGAATCCTTTAAGGGCGTAACTGTTGCTCGGCTTGTACCGTGATATCGATTTATGGTGCACGAAATAAGCGTTCATTTGGCTTAATTGGCACCTGTTCGATACCTCGTTCGTTCCGACATGGTTAAGCTTTTTGTGAGCCTTTATTTCTCGCCATCTAATCGAGTTTGAGTCTCATTTCTTTACATATAAGGCTTTCTATATCTTGTTATGGCTGGATTTGAATTTAGGTGCATTAACATAATGATCATCGTTCGGGTTTGATGGAGCAGGTGTTGTGTATATCGGTTTATTCTCAGTTTTTATTATAAAAATCTCGTTTGTGTTACAAAAACCAATCATAATATGTCGTATGTTTATGAGATTACACACCACCTTTCCAATAAAATTTGGTAATTAATGCAAGTTCTCAGTGTGGATATCTTGAATGCAAGGTTCAAGTATTTTTATAGAGCTTTTAAGACGTTTTAAGATATTTTGGCACTTGCGATACTATCTTTTATGTTATTGTAAAACTTTGCATTTTCACATTCTGTGTTTAAACTATTAATCATAGATAAAGAGCATCATCGTGGTTTATGAGAAGGTATCGTATACAGCAACTGATAGATTAATAGCTCTAATCAATCTTCGTTTATCGAACACTTGAGCAAAGTATTCGAGATGTAAAGTCAGAAGTTATGTTGTGTTTTCAACTAAACTTTCTTGAAAAATTATACAATAAAAAAAGACAATTGCCTGCTACGTGTATACCAAAATAAGAAACATTGTAAAGACGTCTAGCTGCAAATGGGACATTGACAAGGGCCATTAAAACATGAAGTAGCAATAGTACAAATTATACTGCAGAATGTAACATCTTCACCTAAGTTCTGAAAACAGCCAAGAATACTTACTAAAGAAAAAATAAAAATAACCTTAAGTCTATGGTCTTACCTTAAGTTTTTGGTCTAGTGGTCTTACCGCCACGATACGTAAGCGCTACCTAATATTAATACGAATTCAATTATGCAGCGTATGATAATGCAATTTGATTGTCACATGGCATTCAAGGCTTAGGGTACTGCCACATCGAAACTAATCGAAGTTGATTACAATACGAGATTCCGATCAAATCGATGTGTCTGTCTGGGCTGACAATTCGATGAGGGTATTCGTTACTACTGATGTCTTTGAAGTGCCTGAGTCTATAATTGACATATACACATAACAATATAATTGTAGACCACTGAAATTAACAGAATGTCATATTTTATTTATTGCTTTCATGTACATATTCAGTGGTTTAAACCCAATATACCCCCGTATACCCACATACCCCGAGCATAATACATTAACATAAAATAAAATAGATCACATCCAAATACTCAAATAACATGTAAATATAAAGTATTAATTAATTAGTACAGGAATGAGGGATCACTCTCGTTAGATCCAGTGTCGAGATCCATTAGGTAGCGAGAATTTGATTCTCATTAGTTGTTTAATCCATTCACTTCTCATGAGATCATGAATCTGGCCAATGGATCTACCAAGTCCAAAATTTTTATATTTAATCTAAAGAGGCATATGCTATTTAGGATCTAGACATAAGTTCTAACGAAAAGGATGTGGAATAAGAGACATGACGTAGTGTTTGATGATATCTTGTCTCTTAAACTTTGCCTAGATACGCTGAGATCCGCAAAAGCGTCTCTTTCCTCTCATTTATCGAATGGTAAATACTTCGAGACGGTTATAAAATATTCGTCACCGCATACAACGCGTGTACACTAATCTTAACTTATGTTTGTTCAATAAGATTTGTTCATCTTTCATGGTCAATGGACGTGGTTATCATATACTCTGTGGGCACGGTCATTTGAATATGCGTAAATGTGTCTTGTTTATATGACTTTTAAGTCTTTAATTGACTATTATTAGGAAGCTTCTAAAACTTTACAAATAATTAAATGTTTCATATTACGCTGATCGAATATAATTCGATCGTATGCTAGAACCCTATGTACGTTAGACGAGTGTATTAGGTAATTTTCACTTTATCAGTCGTCAGCACCATATATTTTGTTCATTCGTCATATCACTGTTCTTTTCTAGGTCACGAATTAGGTAACCACGTGGAGGTATAATAACGGCTCAGAAAAGGCTCTTACTACGAAAGAATCAGTGTTATTTTTTCAAGGAATTTAGTGCGCCTCGCAGTTCCTTTCAGCTAAACATAATATATAAAAATAAGAATACATTCTCACGTATTTAACCCTCATGATTAAGATCCTCAGATCTATTCAAAAACGTAAATCCAATAGTAGTGGTAATACTGTCATCCTCAGATCTATTCAAATACGTAGATCCAATAGTAGTGGTAATACTGACATCCTCAGATCTATTCAAATACGTAGATCCAATAGTAGTGGTAATACTGACATCCTCAGATCTATTCAAATACGTAGATCCAATAGTAGTGGTAATACTGACATCCTCAGATCTATTCAAATACGTAGATCCAATAGTAGTGGTAATACTGACATCCTCAGATCTATTCAAATACGTAGATCCAATAGGAGTGGTAATACTGACATCCTCAGATCTATTCAAATACGTAGATCCAATAGTAGTTAGTGGTAATACTGACATCCTCAGATCTATTCAAATACGTAGACCCAATAGTAGTGGTAATACTCATGTACAATGCCGACTACCCCCGTTAAATAATAGTTAGCATTTCAATCCACAGTTGCAAGCCGATCGCCGCTTACTGGAACACTAACCGATGACACGTTATTTTATAAAATATTGACTTAAGTGAATAAAAACTCGACAAAAGTTGAAGAAAAATGCAATTTCAAAAGTGCCCGAATTCTTATCGCATTGTTTAGAATTCTAAGTACAGTAATGAACGATAAGAAGTAGGTACCTCTTAGCACTTAGATGGATGAAATGTGAGCCTCTGAGTGGCATCGGGTTCAATTCTTACAATGTCCTTTTGAATAAACTTATATGGTAATCAAATATATCACGCAGTCATCAAGCTCGTCGGTTTAAGAGACCTATTCTCTTGACCTTTATATACCAAATTGTCGGTTTAGTGTACTCTTGTACACTAAACCGACGAGATTGTATGAAGAATGTGATGAGGCTGAATGAAGCGAAAGAGGTAAGCCAGGGTTGTAGCCAGTATAAATCTTTGCCTACCTCTCCGGGAAACAGGCATGACTTTATGCATAGTATTGTGATGCTAGTAATGTTTTTTAATCGCTTAAGATACCTTTAATCTAGTCTACCTGCGACAAGAAAAGCTGCAAAGCTTTTGAAACGTCAGGAATAGCAATAAAAAAACAAGTGTTAATCATCAATCGCGAAAAGCTAAGACATTTGATTTTGAATTGTGACTCGAATCCCTATAATTTTAAACTCAATATTTATCATAAAATTATAATCAAAAATAATTAAATTTCGATACTGATAAAAGTACGTAGTTTCGAAACAATAACTCTCTGTAAGAAAATGTATCCGATAAATTCACTAAAGCTTGTTTCCATACTTTGTTATCACTTGAACTGTGATAAATTAAAATTATCTGTTCGAGTTCATAATTTATTGAATCTTGCTTGCATTTAAATTGTAATGATAAAAGTTCAGTACTACATAATGGGAACTTATTGTGTTTTTTTAAAAGTCCCAATCGTATGAGAACTCTTTATGTGAATTCTACTATTGTGTTATCTGATGAAAACCACTACTGGACAAAGAGTGCCATAGCGAACGATTTTGGGCTCCATGCACCGAAATCCAGCCACCATTAAGATATCTTCTGGTGGGGGACCTTCCTACTCTGCGACAGTCGTCCGGTTCGTGATCTCCATTCGAGAACCTTTCTTCGACTGTGGCTATTCTAAGAGCTAAGTGGCCTGTTTAAACTAATTTTTCTAATTTTCTTGGTCCGTCCAAATTGAACGCACCCATGTTTAAAGCCGTGAAAATCCTTGTGATAAAGCGCCATCTAGGTAACGTCAGGGAACTAAACAGGCATGCCACATATAACAAGAAAACTTCGTATTAGCCGGCGGGCTCGAGCACGGCTCACGAGCTAATTTGCCTCGGCTGAGCATGGCTCTTTCACGAACCATAAGGTGTTGGTTGGTACGGGTTTCAGCTCAGAGGTGCTTCAGCCAGTTTGAGCTAATCGCTCGGTGAGGACGGTCGTGATGACGTGACTGCATCCTGAACGAACTGAATTGTAAAGTGAGCAGAATAAAGCTGATTTTACATCGAAACTCTGTTTGAATGACAGCCATAACCCTGGTTGTATGATTTGAGGAACAAACAAAAGCAGACAGATAACATTTGTTCGGGATGTGAGTCAGCGGGTCTCGGGAATGATTTGAAGTCGGGTGATAGCTAGAATGTAACACGGATAAATAAGTGTGTGATGTAAAAGGTACGATTCCGAAGGCAGGGACCGACTGCAACTGCAGAGCGCCAGTAGTTGTAGTTATCGTTAAGATGCTGAAGCCAAAAATACGCTGTACTAAGTTTAAACTGTTTTAGCGGTTTAGTTTAGCTTGTGGCAGTAGGAAAAATGACATAATTCAATTGCCAGGTATATGGTACCAAAACACGATTTACCAAAAAATACAATTCGATAAAATACTTTGTGATAAAAGTGCAAAGTAATCTCTTATAAAATCTTTGATAATATCGGCCAACATTATATTAATGAAATATTGAAGACCTACGCATTATCCAATAAAGCATCATTCTGTTTAAAATTTTCGCCCCAACGGATTTTCCACTCATTTACATTTAAGAATTTTCGGTAAATTTCATTATTCCTGAAACGACCCCCCTCCGCATGGGTTTTACTCGACCGTAAATCGAGAGCGCTCGTCAATAATACGTTACTTTACTGAACAGTCCGTGTTACAGACGCGTGTCACTTCACGTCATCATCATCATCATCATCATCATCATCGGTGCACTGCACACAATTTAGAAAATATAATATTATAACGGCCTATGAAAATCTCACAATGAGTTTTATGACGAAAGCTATTGATTTTTTTTTTAATGGCGACCACGAACCGTACGACGCAGTGAAGGAAGGCCCCCCAACTGATGGACCGATGGCATCTCAAAGGTTGCGGAAAGTCGGTGGATGGAGTCGGTCGAACGATCGTTCGTCATGACACTCTTTGGAGGAGTCAAAGGCCGCTTCTTCCTGACACAAGATCAGTTTACGTTCAAAGTGAGACATCTGTACATGCCACTACTACATCTTCTGTGATATAGTTATTTCTGGATGTTTAATTGCTGCGCAAGCGCAGACGGGCGTCGATTCTTTAGGGATTCTTTTTTCAAACGTTGTTTCTTTTTTTTAAATGTCGATTAGCCGTTTAACCGCCGTAATTATTCTTCTCGGTGACTTTAATCGATTATTTTGGGTGGTGGCATCGGTGATTCTTTATGGACTCTAAAACTATTCTAGTCCTCTAGGAAGACAAAGTCGAGAAAGTTCCAAAACTTTAGTTGATTAACTTTTTCTTAAAATGTTTTTGTTATTTTCTTAATCACTTTCTGTGAGTCATCACCAACGGGTATGGAATTGGTCATCTGTTGTGGTGGTGATTGATTACATGTTAAAAACACCCCGTATAACATTTAACGAAAGGACATTTTCGAAATATTGTTGGAAAAGATCAAGCCTTTAAGTTTTGATTTATTTACTATAAGTCTTAGTGATCTAAATAGTGTCTGAAGATCTAATCGATCAATCGTTTTTTAGTGCAAGGGTTTTTTAAAAGATACTACAGCTCGTCATTATGAAATGGTATCACTAGTCAAAACAAAGTTATCTAAATACCTTCACATTTATCTCTTACTGAAGCTTAAGTGAATTCTCCAAATATTAGCTTCCGTTAGTAACCTCAAAAGAGGTGGGGGATTCCGGCATTTTATTCAGTCCGGCCATATATAAATATCACCCCAATCATATACATCGTCCTGACCTGCCCTAGGATATCCTGTGTCGAAGGTATTCGAAACTTAGAGTACTATGATACCCAGGCCTGGAACTACTTTAGCAGTGTTCAAGCCTGGGATAAGTTAGAAAGATTCTACCTGGCTACTGATGTACGCTGTCTTAGGTTTGAAATCTAGACGACAAGTGACACTTGGTATAAGAAGCAATTTGGTGATGGATTTGAGGGGAGTAGGTCATGGCCAGTATAACAAACAAAAAACCCGTGTGGTGAAATTGTGATCATATCCAGGAACCAGGAACTATGTTCGCGTTTCTACTTCTGTAGAGACGTAAAAAAACAAATAAAAAAAATACGTAGACAGTGAAGTGTCTAAGCATTGTCCAAGAACATTTTATTTTATAAGTGTGTATATAAAATAAAAATACGTCATATACGACATCAAATCTCGCGTGTGGTACTTATTTATTACCAAATGCATGTCATTGTTATCAACAGTCTGTAGGAGTCCACTGCTAGACATAGGCAAAGAGTGGTATGACGAAAGAACTTGGGCTACCACCATCCAACGATTTCCGATGCCATAAGTCCATGCATCGAGTAGATCAGATGGATTTCTACAATCACTAGCCTCTGCCCAGGACTGCGCCCGCGTGGTAACAGGATAAAAAGTAGCAAGTAAAAGTAGATAAGTAACTGATGTATAAGCATATAACTGTAAAGTTTCATCAAAATCCGTTCAGTAGTTTTTACGTGAAGAGTAACAAACATCTATCCTCACAAACTTTCGCGTTTATAATAGTAGTAGGGTATTCAGGTTGGTCCGGTTTTTTATAGTCATGACATTACAATGCCAACCCTACAGTAATTCGTAAGTAACCCGAGTAATCTCGAAACCAACTTGTTAGGTGTCGCCATAGTTGTCGGTATTTTTATGTCTTGTCGGATGCCGTTCTTATCATTGGAGCTTTTTTAAATGACCCTTTTGATAAGGGATTTAAAAATCGTGCAGCTAAGTAGACTATTGTTTTAAAGCGTTGCTTAAACTACCTATTCGAGATCATAATAGAACGTTCATTATCATTATGACGAATAAATGTAGTGCTGGAGTTGCTGACCAGAATGTGTCCCTTAAACATGGTGATGGGGATGGCGGGCAAGAAAGTTAGGAGTGTGGGTTTAATTCGCGCAGTGGGACAAATGTTTGTAAGATCTGTATATATGTATTCCGGATCTGGGTGTTGTGGTAACACGGTACTCATAGTTCCTGGTACCACGATTCAGGGAATCTAAGTGCGGGTTAGGACGATGAATGTGTTTGTTGGTTTATTTAAAAAAACAGGGATACTGAGCTTTTTCAGTTTCTCATATATCCAGGACTAACAAATAGATAATTCTTCTCTTTAAGGTCGATTCTTCGATTTTTAAATGAGAGTTAAGTTTTATTTTAGTCTCATTTAAATTTAACAGGGTTGCAATAAATTCGTCTGTAAACCACTGTCGATAAAAACCGAATTCCAGTAAACGAAATCGTTCGTTTATTTATTCGAATGTTTTACAAAATCGAATCCAACCTCGTAAGTAATTAATTGTTTTATGAGGTTTAATGTCTCAATCTCGCTTGGATGCTTGTTTTCTTTGCGTTTAAAATTAGTTTGAAAAAATAACCTTAAAATACGACTATATTTTCTTCCGTGACATTTTGTTCCAAAAGCGAACTCTTCAGAAACAATTACATTTTGAGACAAATATAATATAAGGATATATTTATTTTAGTCTAGATCTAAATAGATAATTAGTCTCATTATTCAAATACATCCTTCGGTATAGGCTTATTGTCTACGTTCATTTATTTAAACTTGGTAGGCACCTATTTACGAAGCACTATTCGTCGGCACTGTTTTCATTCCACTATACATATAAACTTATTTTAGAGTACAATAAAACTTTTTACGGTTTTCTAAGACAATGTACCGAATTTTATGACTTTTCAACAAAGAATACGGTTAAAAATAATCAAATAATGGACCAGTAAATAGAGAAAACGGTTAATTAAATAAGAAAACTGTTGCGTTTGTTATTCCTGTAGAACAATAGTCGGTTTTAAGGCTACCGATTATAACTTGGGAACTTGGATCAAAGATAAGCATAAGATTCTTATGAATAAGCTATTTTTGACTTAATCCTACGTAACGATAACTGCAGCTATAAGGACGTACAATTTAAAAAATGTATAAAATAGGACAGATAAAAAATATCGACTTAACTGTTTACTTTTAACTGAAATTTAATTCAAGAAAACTCATATGGTTCCAAAATAGGTCAAAAATCTTATTAATCGTATACTGTAGGTAGGAAGTTTGATACCGGTATCTGTGTTTGTATTATTATCTGTTATCGAATACAACATGGAGGCCATTATCCCCAATAATCCTGCAAGGCTGACATATCGATAACGAACGTTTGACAGTTGTACGTTGGACAACACTCACATTAGAGATGTCCATACTGCTTATGATTAACATCCATTAATTATGGCAAAATAACTTTTGTCATAATATATTATAGTCAGGAGATATTCGGTTTTATGCAGGACATTGTAGTCCAATTGGAAAAATTGGACTACAATGGCCAATTTGGAAAAATTGGCCCGACGGTTTTGTTAGGTTTAAATGGTTCAGAAGATCGGCACTTCGTAGCGTCGGCAATTACCTACTTTTTAAAACGATATTTTCTTTTCTAACCTACGTTGTCACACTGCTGGGCAAAGTTCTCCCTTTCACCTTCACCAAGTCGTCTTTTTTTGTACTTAGATTATCCACTTTATTTTAAAAGGATGTCAAAAATTTTATTGGCAATATCGACTATCGTCATTTCCCAACTCTGGCCAGACACCATAGATAAATAAACACAGTACGTAAAGTAACAGTACACGTATGCTACCGTATTTAGTACTCTGTGGCATTGTCTGATCGACAGCTGATGATACCTTATCATGGATATTGGGCAGTACATTATTGATTCGTTGATAAGGTGCGCTTTCTGTTGAGATTTGTGTACTTTTTTGTGGTTAAAAGGTCTTTATTTTCATACCGGCTTAGAACGAATGTTTAGCTTTCTTTATTGGTATCTTTGGTAGTTTATGGTAACAAGGAAATCAATAACAATAAAAAAAAAACAATATTGCTTTGGTACGTGCCTCAGATCCATACTCATCATTGTAAGTGTGCGTGTCTTCGAAGAGGACTTTACCTACTTTACTTACACATGCCATACATAGACAAGACTAGACGGTTCACTCTTATATGAAGTATCAGGTCACAATTATGATTCTTCTGTGAAAGTTCCCGATTTTTTACCCTCTTCCAAGGGGACCTTCAAAAGCTTTCATATAACAACAGCTCCGATCCATATCTCTGATATTACCTCATCTATTGAATTAATTCAGTCATGATCACAATTATACTGCCAGTAACCGATCATTTTAATAGATAAGCGTGTCAAATAAAGCATTTATGATGGAAATGTACTCATTTACAATGCAAAAGAGCATATTTCTTAGGGTCTGCTGTCAGGTCAGCTTACCTGTAAGCTTAGCGTCAGAGAGACTACACCCGAACTTACGATACATTTTTTGGTGAGGTTAAATCGGTGATTTCCATTTTGTTCACTGTTACCACCGAAGAAAATGGAGAAGGTATTTTCAGTCATTCCTATTATTTTGTTCAGTATCCACCTCTCTGCTCAGGTGGACGGTGGCCCTGAATGTTGTCTTCAAGCCATCATCATAATCAGTTTTGAGCTTCGTACATGGTCTTACATAAATTCAAAATCATATCTTACCCTAAATATTCACTACTGGACATAAATGCCTACATTGACGAAGTGTTTCTCCTTATGCCTAGCCGTCGTATTGTCACGAATTCCATTGACCGTTATTATGTCCTAGTTATCATCTTCTTGCCCTTATCCCACATTTCTTCTTCCTCGTCCTTCTTGCCCTTCTATTCACTCAATGAATACTCAATCCACCGATATAATCTACTGCCCGCTTTTCGCTCCTCTAGTCTAACACCAAGCCCTTACAATGCAAAACAGAATTCCTTACTCGTTCGGTTATTAATTTCTCGCGCTATTACAGAGAGTGGTGTGGGTGGTGTGTGTACTTCCTAATTGCGAACTGTTTATCCATGTGGGATGCATTAGCCTAACAGCTGTGTCCTAGATGCCCTGGAATCTGTCCTTTAATATGGTAATTTGAAAAGGTCTTGCTGTGCAGTCTTCAAGGCCTATTGATCCCATCGTACAAGCCGTAATCAAGGAGTGAAGTGATTCCGACGTGTATTTTAGTCATGCATGCGTTTCTATGTTCTTTCATGGCGTCTTATGGTGTCTGCTTCTCAGGAAAACTTCCATATCTCTCAGTTTAGGCAATATTACGTGGTAAACGTATAGCCTATATTCTTCCACTGACGTTTCTTTGACAATTTTAGAGATTCTTTCTCATGAGCACCTCATGGTAGGTTTACCCCGTTTCTAGGGGTTATTTTTTACGTATTTTGCCATAGGTTTCATTAAAGTCGTACAAAATATTGCAATTTCTACAGTCATAAGCGATGAGAACAGCAAGGCAACATCACCTCGAAGTTCGAACGCATTAGTTATGCGAGTTTAGTGCGTCGAGCATATCTTTGTTCGTTTACGACCTAGGTGCGTTTCCGCTGCGTACTTAGTTGCGATACTTACATTCAATATGGTAATGTGTGGGGGACTATGGTTATTTGAAGTCACTTCGGCCTCCAATACGTCATCAACAATTGAGTGTAACAGGCTCTCTGTCCGTCTATAGTTCTGTACTCAAAGCGCATTTCACTTCTATTCTGAGTTTTAGCGTATTCTTGTGGGTAAATACGTACAATTGGCCCAGTTCTCAAGAAAACAAATAGGGTTTTGGTTCTTTGATGCAGGCTTTCCGACCGTTTTTTCCCTTGCATCCTGAAAACGTGCATCCTATATCCAGCAGTGGACTTCTACATACATGATGATGATGGATAGTGAATTTAAAATCGTCCAGGTAATCGATCCTCATTTAAGGCGAAGCTTTCCAAAGAAAAAGTATGGCCGGTAGTTAATGGGTTAGCGGTTTCCGCTGCGGTCTCGTACCATGTAGAGTAGGTGGTTCTACACAACTCATCCTGAATTGACCAGAACGCTTATAACACTAACAGAATGGGAATAATTCCACTTATAATAATTTCAAGGAAAAACGACGCCGAAGTGACCTTTGACTGTTTTCACAGAGAAACGAGCAGTCATTCCTAAATGGCTATAATTTGGGATCCGGTGTGAACAATATCCAAAATTGGACACTTTTCGACCACATTCCCATTTTCAAGTTTTAGATGTTTTTAATGTTGCTAACCCTGGCAAAATTTCCATAGCCATTTTAGTGTTATTAGTTTCTAGTGTTCTT
Source organism: Perizoma affinitatum (assembly GCA_961405105.1). NCBI lineage: Eukaryota > Metazoa > Arthropoda > Insecta > Lepidoptera > Geometridae > Perizoma > Perizoma affinitatum. The sequence goes on from OY560184.1 coordinate 4,709,080, forward strand.
AGGGGCAAGTTGAACCAGTCTCTTAAAAATAATCAATGAGCCTTTCATGCACGTACCACATGTTTAAATGTTAGGTTCTAGGACATGCCAATTTTCTGATCATGTTTTCCTTCACCGTTTGAGAGCATAATACCAGTTCTAGAATTCCATAGATAAAACACAGTGTACCGTACCGTCCCATGCTCTCAGCGTCACTACGAATAATTAAATCAACTCACAGACGCAGGCGATAAATTAAAATTAATAACCCTATAAAGCATACTTTTTAAGCTCTTCAAATCCTTATGAATTCAGCCTTGTGAGTGTTTGAGATAATGGGATATGCTAAAATGGTGATAATTTTGAAAAAAAAATAAAAATAAGAAACAAACACGCTCACAATTGTATGGTAATACTCAGATCTATATCCAGTACACAGATCTTTGAGGATACTATGTAGGTAGGTCGCAGTCAGAGGCACGTCCAAACGTAATATTTGACACATATCCACGTTTTGCATCGATGGCACTTGCTTTCGAGGCTTTGGTTCAACAGCATTCCATTTTCCTCATAATGTTCACCTTCACCGTTTTGAGATCGTGTTAACACGAAAGCACATTTTTCAAATTAAAAAAAAGGGGCACGTCCATGTTCTACCTTCGCATGGAAAGTCTGGGTATAGCCCACTAGACCCAATCAGGTTTTTTTTCCATCTAAATTCCAAATCTAAATATTAATTTGGTTACACATTTGTGATTTTTCAACGCACAGTACACCCGAGACCAATACCACTGGCATCTGGATACATCTGTCAAATACACAAGCTTGGATGGTTTTTGACAAATTATCAACGCGGCAAGTAGTGAGCGTGTTTTTAACTACCAATTTTAGAAGTAGAACGATCACTTGCAAAGTAGCAGGTCCTTCAACAAGTGTACATAATTCCGAGATAGATAGATCAGCGAGGTGCTTGGGACATTTCTGTTTCAGTTTAACTTACGAGGTCCGAGTTCACTAACATAATAACCGGTGGTTAAATCGTAACCAAAGTTTTTTGACACATGTTTTCATAGGAATATGTCGTCATAATCAATCGTTTGGCTTGACCGTCCGTTTATTTCGTTATTTGTTTCATAACTGTCCCAAAATCATATACCTTCTTGCAAAATTTCTTGTTTTTTTATGTCGTGCTTAATTTTTGATGTCGTGCTAAAGTTGTTCATTTAATTTCTATAAAGTTAAGAGAGAGCTTTCCACACTTGCAAACAAGTGGTTAATCTGACTGCGCTATATTTAGCTGACAACGCGTTCTTGTATCGCTTCCGGCGCCCGCGCATCCATTCAGCGGATGCCTCGGATGTTTTGGCTAAATGTTTCGACATGACACTAAAGAATTCAGTTCCTTATGCCTAGCTGCATGGGGAGAGATTCGGATATCAAGGCAGTTTTTTTGTTACAAAATCTTTTGCTATTCTATCTTACAATCTTTCAAAGTTGCGTATCACCCTATCAGTCTTTCTCGTACTACCCTCTTAACGAGAAACTTTTTTCCTCGTACATCATAAACTGTGGAATAAACCTGCCTTGCACGTGTTTCAGCTGAACAAAAGTACAATCCGGTTAAAAAAAAAATTAAATACGAGTTCTTCAGAGCAGACAATGCATCAGCAATGCATCACAGCAATGGTATTGATGTGATGTTAATATGCGATGATAACCGCATTCCATCAGATGTGCCGTGCCTTTTTGCCATAACATTAAAAAATCATCATCAGCATTTATAAAGTCGACTGCTGGAAAAGGTCTCCATGATGATAAACCACATCATTTTCTTTCTTTCTTTCTTGATATTTAATATGACAATTATCGCGTTGTATACTGCGTCGTCGAGTTCATGTTTGCCATCCGAGAACCATTATCCCTGGCGGTTATCGGTTCTGCGAGCCTTCCCAATACATGCTCATCACATCAACATGCTCATTCTGACAGGTATGCCCCGTCAGTGACTTTAGTTATCTATGGATTTCCTCGTTTGGGATTTTATAGTGTAGTGAAATTACGAGCATACTCTCCGAATCTCATCTTTACCTTAAATCAAAATTGGACACACCTTAAATTCTATAGATGTGCAATGTAAGTCGAATCTTAAAAGGAAAACATACAAAAACGACACAGGCGTAAAATCGAAAGCAATTCTTGGTCAGAACACGATTTTAACGAATCTCGATTGTAATAACATCACGTAGGATAATCGACGCTATTATAACACACAGAATTGCACCTAAATATCCACAGAGTAGTAATAACTAGCTATAGTCGATAGGGCACTGTCTTATCGAGAAATACTATGAGGGACGTCAAGCAAACATGATCCCTGTTTGAGTTTGATAGTGACTCATAGCGACTTCACGTATCGAAGAAAAAAAAACAAAATGGGATATTTCTTTCAGGGCTGAATATTATAAATCGCGGCGTAAGAAACCCGTATATGCGTTTGCCATAAGAGGTTGTTTATTTGAGTGTTTGTTTGTCTGTTACCATTTATCTCGGAAACGGAAAATCGGCTGTTATATATGCGATTTGATCATACTCTTGCTTTTCATGTACTTATGAACCTTGGTTATTATTATTACTCTGAATATACAAAAGTATAATCCAATATTTATAGCATCCGTGACTTTAATTCTTTTCCTTTCGTAAAATATAGTATTGTTCGAATAGGGATGGGAATAATCGATAATTCGTCCTAGACTGACTACGATTCGAAATTATAACGAAATATTTTTTTGACGAAATGTATTGAGTAGAGATTGAAATTTCGTTTTATTAAGATGTTGTCAATAAAAATATCCTTTACAACATAATAATAATGAACTCAACGCAAATGTTCTTACAAATGTCAGCCAGTACTAAGTAGTATGCAATTTAAAATGCATTTCCGTAATGACCAGCTTTGGATTCCGGTGACACGTTGCGTAATTAGCCTAATTAATTGCAAGTTAACGTCACGATTAAATAGCGTAGTATTAACTTGTAATTCGAGAAGTGGTTTAAGCGTTTATTTAACCGACTCCAGAAGAGGTTCTCAAATCGGGGATATGTATGTTTTGTGTGTTTGTAATTCTAATGATATTACTAACACACAAACCAGACATTGTCCTACTGGACAATTAATTTTCTTTGCTGTGCAGGTGATCCCATAAATATGATATAAATCGGATGAGTCGCTTGTTCTAAGATAAAAAAACCGCTTGCAAATATATGACGACGCGGTGTAGAAAGGGTAGGAAGGCCCCCCACCCGAAGGACCGATGATATCTAAAGGTTGCGGGAAGTCGCTAGATGTAGATGGCACAAGCTTGTTCGCCATAGCACTCTTCTGTTGTTGATGATGATGATGACACCTTTATGAAGATGATATTCACTCAGAATAAATTATTATCATAATGTTTACAAAAAAACAGGATATTTATGGTTGTTGTAGCATTTTTCGCAATAAAAGAGTGAGAAAGAGGGTAGATCGATTTGTCTGCCAGTAACATTAAAAAACCTGCAAAGTTCAGTTCCTCCCGTGATCATGGTACATGCAACTGTGCCGAAATATCGGGAAACATTAATGTTCACAAATCATGGTAAATATCCCGTTTTTTAGTAAAAACTTTGTTCATAACTATGATAGTTTCAAAAGTTATATTATAATATATGAGTTCAGTTCTTTGGTAAAAAAAATATCATAAAAAAGAAACAATGCATGCACAATTGAATTGCTCGATACGGGATTTTTTTTGTTGCCCCTTAATTTGTTCGATGTCTTTTGCTTTGACATGGAACAACCACAAGTTTTAGATAAAATCGTGGCATGCGATAAGATAGCAAACTGGACAAAAAGGCGAAATCCAAGACGAAAAAGGACCTCCGATCACTTCCTATCCCATCCCTACATCTCACGCCCCATTTGTTGCCGTGAAAGGCTCATATCGAGTTCATCTGTCTGTCTGTATTCTCTGTTTGCACACCTCGACAGGTAAAGTCCTCGATAATACCAGTGGGAGTCCATGTTTATTACAAGAAATACCTGCCCAGGTAGACCGTATTGTTGTCCCATCACTACGAATAATAGAGTTTTCGGAAATACAATGAATAAAGTTATTTATGTCGGGTTCGGAATCACAATTTTCGGAAACGTTTCTACCTACCTGTTTTTTTCGTTGTTTTGGATGACGTTTCGTTCTGGGGTTTTATGAGGCGTGTTTTTGTTTATTTTACTAGTAATTTGCGATGAATGTAACCCATGTCGGCTATACTTGTGATATTATCTAGTAATTTAATTAGTCGGTTGAATCGTTATGAGTTCATTTACTTGCGTTATGAATATTCAGTTACGGTAGGTGTTACAGGGATGTTCGATGGGCATCTTGCTTTACGGTTGAGAGACGGCAATTGTCCGACTTTTAAGTTCTTTCTTCCGACTAAAACAAAAACTAGTACTCAGGAAAATTGCAAAAGACCACACAAATTTCACGTACTGTGAAATTTGTGTGGGCCGTTATACGTCATTAAATTGTTTTTATATGTGATGTGCATTAAATTTTGCGAAACAATGTTTTTTGGGAGTGGTAGGAATAAGCCAGGATTATATCATAAAATTTCATATCTCGAGTATAACTCGATTTTAGCCAATGCACGTGAATTTGGAATAACCAAAGCGACCAAAAATGATAAAAGCTAAATGGTCAGAAATTCACAATAAAGTCCAATATTCATGAGTTGATCCGACTTTTCGAGTTTGAAGTTTGCAGTATAACGTGTCTATCATACGTTATTTATGATGTCTTTTACTGCCGTGAAACGGACCTTATCGGGACCTCTTTAAAAATAATCGTGCATAAGCACTTTGAAATATTTAAAAATAAAAAAAAGAACGTGTTTACGTCTATCGTTGCATGAGAATTCAAACGTAACACAGTATTCATTTGGAAGTGTGAAATCCAATAACTGCATGAATGGCATTAGAATGCAGTCTATCGTTTAGATGCAAACAAAAATCAAGCTAAACTCTTCACATTCAGGCCTATTTTTCTATAAAATATAGAAAGTAGAGTAGCTTTGTCAACAGAGAATACATAATACTGTACGCCAATTCAATATTATTGTGATTCTATTCGAAGTATTGTGGGAAGAATAGAGGCCTACCTGAGGTAGGCACCTGCTGTTACTCTATGCTATTTGTTACCATAGACAAGTAAATTGAACAAATTGAAGCGCCGCGTGAAGTTATTTGTACTGCAGTTAGGGGTTTCAAAGAAGAATAATTTAATTGTAGGTTTTGCAAAATCTGCGTGTAAGTGGCATTTCTGTTTTGAGGACCACCCAGCTATAGCGAAATTATTATCTTTTCTGTAATACCGTCCCTGTAATACTTATCAAAACAAGTCCGTATTACGAAGTCTTGAGAGTATTAATATGACATCCTTGGGTATGATTGGACATGTTCAAATTATGGCGTTTAGTCAGTCAACAGCGTAAACACAAGGAGATATATTTATAACAATACCTAGTTGGTGTCATATCTTGCAGTTTAACGGATACTTAGTACCCATTGAAATTACCTTCTAAGTGACATATTGTATACAACTGCCACTCTGAGAGCGGGACTTGTCACCATCGAAGTTATATGTATCGTATAACTATATCTAAAAGACTCACCTCACTTTCAGTCCAATCGATAAGACTAGACTTCTCTTCTAGAAGGTTTTCCGAGCTCCGTTTCTCGTCCTCTCCGTCGCCCTCGTCTTTGAAGACCTTGACCTCATCCGTGGAGCCCAGGTCGTCGCCGCCCGAGCTCGCTGCGGAACTCGAGTGCGCATGCGGCATCTTCAGGATCCACCAACTCCCATCATCATTATCCCATCCTCAACACAACACTACACACGCGTCATCCATAACAGAGAAATCACACCGCCATTTTGAATCTGTCAATGGCGGTTTAGGCCGCCATCTTGAATGTCAACGATTGGCAACGTCAGATTTTGGCGGTATTAAAATTAGGCGCCTAGAAACTAATGAGATCACAGATTGTAATTTAACTTAAAATGCCTATTGAGGTGTTCCGTTTCGCTTTGTTCCAAGTCGCATCTGAAACAAAAAAACGTATTCAATTTTATAAATTTGAAATGGTTTGAAGGCATTGTTTGAATGGGTGAAGTGTCATGGCTTGGTGGGGTGCGGACTGCCAAAATATTTTATATCTTAAAGTAAACAAGTTAATGTTGAAAGTGTCTTGAATAAAAGCTTGGTCGGGAACTGTATCGCGGTCTAACACATCTTTTGGGTCAAGCTGCTAGTCAAGTGTACGTCAACAGCCACTTTTGGCAGGAAGCCAAGTGTCGCTAAAATAACCTTCGGGGACATATTGAGTAAGGTATACATCAAAAGTATTGTCTTATTCTCAATAAAGAATATAGAAAATGAAAAAAGAAACAATACAAATTTTTATGACCTTTTTTTTAATAATCTTATACAACTAACATTTTCACAGACCTACCAGTCTGTGTGTACTAATTGGGTTACGAAATGTATATGGGTGTTCGCCTAACATAAAGGTTATCTCAAATTCTCAAAATGGAGGTGTCCGTTGCAAAATCAGTGCACAGCAAACCTAGACAATATCTCGCACAAATGGACGTATTTCAACATATTGGTATGTCTGTAACAAACACCTACCTGATACATTTGTAACTGAGCATTAGTACAAGCAATTTTTTATAACATTTGGTCTAACTGGAATAGTCTAGAACCTAGAGAATGATAGACGTCACAAAACGTAAAAAAAATGCAGTATTCAATGCAGGATAATGACAGGTAGACACTATGATCCAGGATATCGTCGTTGCGAATCAAAGACCTCTTATGTGTAAAATGTAAAAGTTTTGGGAAAACGAAAAAAACTTTCCACTGAAAAAAATTCAAGGAGAACCTTAAAAATAAATAACACCATTTTAAGCTTAAAAAAATTAAACGTTTTAGCTTGCTATAATAAATTTAAACAAAATGCTGGAAATACTTCAAAATTGATTTTTTATCAAATTTCTTGCACATAAGTGGTTTTGGTTGCGCATTACATAGCACATGTGAGTATTTTAATAGAATTTGTTTATTGGTTAGGTAGGTGAAAATCATGAATTATACGAATTATGTACTCAAAAAATCAACAGAATTTATTTATATTATCACAAAAGGCATGAAGCGCAAAATATTATTACAAAAAGTTAAATCATTGTTCACAATTACGCAAATTTTGCAAATTTTAACACCAATAAACTGCAATCATAAAAAGGATGATAATCCTTATCCATAACAGTTTTCAGCTCTTGTAAGTGCTTGTACTTGCTTTCAGTAATTTTCAACGGCCTTGTGTACAGCGGATTTGGTGTCAATAAACCTTAATTGTTATTTTTTCTTCGCTGTGGAAGTGTAGCCCAATCTTCCTCATGTCTCAAGCGATAAAGTATTGATCCATCAGGTAAGTACTTTAGACCTCTAATGTCTACTATTACGGGATTTCCCTTCTTTTTGCCTGGACGTATAGACTTCAGATTTGACTCAATTGCTTCGAAATTTCAGAAGAAGTCATAATTACTTAATTGATTTTATTTCATAAGTTTTTTTGTGGACGTGCTTGTCTCATTCGTGTGAGATAGTCTTTGGGAGCGTATATCGGCGGTTTAATATATTGTTCGATAGTAGAGTGAACACTACGAACCTCCATTATCGTATGCCCTTTTTCTAGGTACAGTTGCTCAACAGTTATATTCCTTCTTTGCGCAAAATCACTGAGTGTGCTCAACAAAATCCGATTTCAGTTCCGGTGTCCACATCCATCGGAAATGATTATAATGTGTTCAGTTGAAAGTGGGACATTCTCGCAGTAATCTATCAGACAATTCGTAAATTCATTAGCTGTAACAGCACCATCTGCTTCATGCCAAAAGTAAACAGTTACATCCTTGGATTGAGAGACTGTGAAATTGTGAAATTGTAATTTCAACTTATAAGTGCACTTGCTAACAACTTTGGAGCCAGTAATACGCTTTGAACATCAACTGTAATGACAACAGTCTGTTCGCTAGCACTGGCTATAGCATTTTTATTTGAATGACGGGCTTCATCTTTCTTTAAAATTCGATTATCATATTCTTCTTTTGAAATAATGCCAGTTTGATAGCTGCAACGAATGAATGGCATTATTTTGTTCAGTCAAACATCCAAAAAAGTTCTTGATGCAGCTTTAAACTGTTTTTCAGCTCATAATGTTTTAAAAACTTGATGCGTATGCAGTTCAGACCAGAAACTTGATTCAAAATACAATTTCGTTGACGAGGCACGACAATAGTGGCTTGGCACTTTTGGCAACTCATCCAACCAAGTTTTTACAGTATCTCTTAAGTCAGAGTTTCTACGAGTCGTTAGAGTATTAATTGTAGCAGAGCTTTCGGTGTAATCTTCGTCTCTATTCTCTTTTAAAGTTTCACGGGTCCACCGACGAAAACTGTCTTCTCCAATACAGAGTTTATTAAGAAAGAATAGTTGTCTGCACACTGTTGATGCTTTCACAAAAGAAATCTTGGCTGCCCATGTATTTAGCTTCCAAAATTCTTCATTAATTTTTTCCCGTTCTAGGTCAGACACAAGAGCACATAGGAAAATATTATTTGTTTTTGGATTCGTATATGTATGTCGACAGGGTGGTTTTAACACTCATGACGGTTTTTCTATGCAAGCGGTTAATTTATTGTCAACCTTCTTGAATCCAAGGTATGCTTTAAAACACGGGCATTCTTGTTAAGCTTAGTGGTACCAGGAAGTACTGCTTGTGGCTTAGTTAAATAAATTATTTCGATCATAGAAAACTCCTCATCCTCATCTTCGTCACTTTCTACTGAAGTATTAATCAGACATTTTCAGAAACAAGTGCCTTCTTTATCTCAAATCTTGTACATCATCTCCTCATTAGCCAGTACAATAACTTCTAAATCTAAGGAATGCACTAAATCCTCTCTCCTATTCAATCGAGCCGGAGTCCATTCTGGATCGTCTCCACTATCATCACTACCGAAAGTTTCATAATCTGGCAGTGGCGTTGGTGATACTTGCCCCGAAATTTTCAGGAAAAATCAAGGTCCCTATAGCAGTTAGCAAGCTGGCACACTGGTCTGATCTTTCTTCACTTTCTAAATTATAATTTAGGCTATTCAAAATCGAATAGATGAGATTTAGGTCTTCTGGTGTTACCAAGGAGAACTCATCCCATTGTTGATGATTCTCGGGGATCATAAAAGGTACCTGAATCATCTTCTTGGTTCACTAATTGTTTGATTGCATCTAAACGAAATTGGTTATTTATTTTAAACAATATTTATTAGACATAACTTCAATTTAACTTTATTTTCATCAGCTAACAACGCACAACAAACAGTATCGTTATTTGTGAACATTGGGCTACATAAAACCGTAAAAATGTAAAACTACCCTCATATTGCTGTAGAACACTTAGCACATAGTAGGTACATTTTAAACGGTGATCTTGGTCTTGTACTTGGTCTGTCGTACTAATTAAAACCTCTTATGTGCACATTTACACATAAGATTTTTTAAAATACCAACTTATGACGAGCAATCACATAGGATATTTTTAAATCAATAGATTTACCGTGATAAATTTATCATACAGACATGAGAGTTTTTTTAAACGATGGAGCGCAAAATTTTATACCTGATTGTTCAATAAAAGTATTTTTGACAAAAGTGTCACATACGAGGTTTTAGATTCGCAACGACGTTATGTAACTATGCAATATGAAGGTGTGAACAGAACATGAATAATGCGAGACTATGCATGACAATGGGCTGGGTTACTACACTTACAAAACTATAGAGCGGTTGTGAAATACCAATAATAGAAATACTTACAGGACGCGGAAGCCTATAAAAGGAAGTTGTTGGGAGAAACCCCTGTTGCTGATTAAGATATTATGAGAGTACCTACCAAGTTGACGACTATCACTTTTTCGTTTTATTTTTAAATATTAAACGTGTTTTTTTTAAATATGTAAATTATTTAATATGTAAATAAAACCTATAAAATGTCATTATAAAGTATTGGCTTCTGAATGAGTACCTACTTACCTAAATTTTGTTATTTAGATTAACTCTCATAGTTTTATGAAGAAAATCTAGATCTCTACAAACGCGTTCTTGATCGAAAAGCAAAAGAACACTGATTTCGCTGAAAATATTTTACCTTTATTTTTTTATTTCTCTGAGCCAAATGAATTAGTGGATTCAATGTCAGCTTTTAATGAGTTTTACAATTAATTGTCCCATAACTAGTTTATTGGTCCATAAGTTATGGGAAATATTTTTGATACTTTATGGCGATGTCCCATAATTAATGAGGTATTTTGATAATAGCTTCGAACAACGAAAATGTGGTCAATTTATTCATTTCGGATATTAAGTGCCTTCATTGATTGTGATTTTTTAAAACACGATTAAGAACACTACTATCATTGGGACTTGGGGACAAGCTGTAGCTTCTTTTTAAAGCTGCATGGACTATAATGTTAATCAAAAGGTAAGAAATAATTATTAAATAACAATTTATAAATACAGATTTCATTCATTGAACAAGATCAATAAAACAAGAATAGATTTTAAATAGACAAGATAATCAGAAGAAAATAATTCAAAGTAGATCTTTAAAACGAGAAACTGACCAGTCCAAACCAGACGATTTGTTGAGCAAATAATTTTTTTTTTAAAGCTAAACGATTTATGCTTCGGTTTCAATGGAAAGCATTAGAGAAACCGAATGATGCACTGAAAGCATTTCTTAATAATAAAATTAATAAGAACTATGTCACGATTTTTAATATATCATATCCTAAAATTGTTACTCTTTCACGCAAAAATTACTGAACGGATTTTGATAAAACTTTACAGTAATATAGATTATATATTAGAATAATACATAGGCTACTTTATATCCGGGTACCACGCGGGCGAAGCCGTGGGCAGAAGCTAGTATAAAATAAATGAGCGTATTTTTCTGTAATCTAACTTATTTCTCTACGATTCTTATGAATATATCCTACATTTTGAAATAAGAATAGTGATGGTCTATTTTACTCCATCGTAAAACATGTATGCCTGTATTGAATTCCATTTGTTTCCAATGAAAAAAAAATATATATATTCTTGAAGTGCGTCTGTCATTTCTTATAGATTAGTCTCACAATATCGCTCGATAATCGCGACACCCAACCTTCATTAATTCTTGCACAATGCAAACTGTGCATTACTGTGCCGATGTGTGTATTTTTCATGTGTATGTGTGTGTATTTTTCATGTGTATGTGTATTGTATAATTATTGGTGTATGCCGTTGGAAGAGAGAACGTTCGTTTGACATAAAGGCGTACCTCGATGGAAGAGTTTGTTCTATATAGAGACCGAACCCGAATAAAAATTAAATTAATTTAAAGTTCGATTGGTTCGAGGCCTATGTCCAGCAGTGGGATGGGACAGGCTGTCTGATATGATGACGATGATGTAATTTATTTATTAACTCAGGCAATATTATATCTCTACTTGATTCTATGACTTGAAAAAGCGATGTTAGTGTTGTAGCTATGTAAGTAGGTAGGTAGGATGCTCTCACACATCCCAGTCAAGAAGTCTCGATACTAACCCTCTGTTTCATAATCACTCGCTTATTCAGCAAGTCGCTTAATCTAGCCCTGTCCTTTTCTAACACTAAACAAGATTTTGTTTAATTTTCATAATTTTAGCAAGAATCATATCAAAAACAAGATTTCACAAAGTTTCTTTAATAAAAAATGGTTTAGTAAAACTACTCGTTAAAACCAAATCTCTGGTATGGTTTGAACAGATTTTGATAAAATTTTGAAACTAACTTGTTTGTAAAATAAAAATCAGAACGCTCTTAACAAGGAGGAAGGTGCCTTCAATGAATATCCCTTACTGGAAATCATATAATTCAAAAGACTTTTAATTTATCTAGCATACGATGTCTCCTATTCTTCTATGTCATAGAACAGAATTCAATTTTGGAACGCCCGTAAATCAAAGACAATAAACCGTATAGAACAGACACTGGCACGTAGGCTATAACTTTAAATAAAATAATACCCAGAATGTCATTCGCGTGAATACTAGTCCGTAAATAGGATATAACATGAGCACTAAACAGACGTTTAAAACAGTAAACGCAAGGCAATATCTTTGCTGAATAGGGATGCCATTGCTTCCTACTTCGAATTTTGAGAAGAAAGGATTCATGTGATTAATGGTGAAATAACTAGTAAGGTAAACGATATAGGTACTAGGTAGTAGTCACAGACAAAACTGGTGTCGGACTTTTGACATGACCGACCATTGTCATAGTTTCGTACAAAATAAAGTACATGGCTCGGCCCACGGCAGCCCACTAGCACAGATATAATATTAATTTTGAGGACTCGTGCAATGCATCCGATTGCCCGAAGTGCTCAAGAAGCCGAGAAAATACGGTTGGAAAAACTCGGACTGAAATCTCATGTCGCTTGGCACTGCATTCGATCTTACTCAGAGAAAATTCTTCTTCTTAGTCGAGCAAGAAGGTCGTGGTTATGCAGATCTTGCTAGAGAAAAGGCTTTGCGATGCGTCTCCATTCAACTCTATTATCTGCATTGCGAGAACATTCAGTCGTGGTAGATTATGTGATGGACTTTATAAGGTCTGATCGTCGCGTGAGGAACGTAATCTTTTGCCTTTTTGGACAACTGTTGGGGGAAAAGACAGGATTGCTGACATTCCTTCGGAGTGTGAATTCGACCATCCTCAGTCGTGTTCGGTCCTTCGGAGTCCGAAACTTCAGTCCCATCCCTAGCTGTAATGGGATCCGGCTTAGTTATCGGCTTTATGGTAGTTTTTACGATGCAAGCCAAACGCTGGCCGTTGAGGTGCGACTGAGTTTCTATAGCCTGGACGTAGCCTGGATAGACACCAGTCAGAAGTTGTTTAGGTAGTCCAATGCGTGAGGTGGGACCCGTGCGCATTACGCTTGTCCGTTTTTCTGGCTGTCCGTCACACAAGATTGTACAGTTCTAAGGCAAAAGCTATGCGCTTCGGAAATCTTCGGCTATCTTCGGAAATGGGTAAAACAGTTTTAACGCCCCCCAGTTTGACATTTCCGAAAGACGAAGATTTCCGAAGTCTATAACATATGACATGACAAATAATACAAAAATCAAATCAAACTAACAAAAATCTAAGTGAGGTGAAAGTTGAAAATACTATCTTATTATTTATCAAAGAACTATCCCCTAACGTAGTCTTCTGTGGAATTTGAAATAGCACATGATATCAGAAAGAGACGTTAAATAAATATAGTATAAAAGTATATACTTTTAAACTTTTTATTTGTTAATAAATACATAACTGTTTGGTTTATCAACAGTTAAATTATTTTTATAAATCTCTTAAATCTAATCTCTCTTCTTTTTTATAAATTCATGAGAATCGTAGAGAAATAAGTTAGATTACAAAAAAATACGCTCATTTAAGTAAGTATTAGAGTTTTTGTAGTGGTACGGAATTTTCAGTGCGCGTGTCGAATTAAACCTGACCGGTTTTATTTAAAAAAAAAATCTACTGAAAGAAAAGTTCTCTTGAAGAACTGGACAAAAATATCGGTAGCGAAACAGACAGAACCTATCACAGAATTTAACCCATGACCTTTTAGATGGAAGGCGGATCGAATAAGGAGATAACGAACAGACTAAAAACACATGTCAACTTTTTTGAACATTGCCTTTGACATTTTCGTCACATTCCAAAAACTTTACAACTCACAATAAACCCTAATTCGTCGCAACAAAGTTCAAATTAGGGAATAGATACATCACGGTCAAAGATGACTTTTGAATAAAATTTAGATGTGTCAACTTTAAATAAAGTTGAATTTGTCTCAACAATAAGAATGGTCATAGCTCCATGGTAGCATGTGGCAGTGTCACATTACGTTCAGTTGTTTTGTTTTAAACTGTCATTTTGTCATGAGGGTAGGTGCACACCGATATAAAGGCCCGCAATCCCTATTCTGTATCAGAAAGACGCTCGGTGACGATGTTTGGCAATGCAAATGATTATCAATCATGAACTCGTATTCTGTGGTCATATTGATAGTAACTATGTGCAAGTGGAAGTCATTTACTTTATATATATGTATAATAAGTATTTACAAAAAAATATATTAGTAGTATATATCAGTCATGTAGTTCCCATAACACAAGCTCTGCTTAGTTTGGGGCTAGATGATGCTGTGTGAAAAATGTCCAGCATTCTTATGTATTATTTTATGTGATTGCACAGTAATGTGACCATAAATGGGGACAATATGTTTGGCAGATACTTTATTTATTAGTTTTTCTTTTAAGAACCAAATTATGTACCAACCACTGTAACAAAAGATTTACTTTATTAATATTTATACTGTGCTTTTGTGTAAAACAACCAGACCAGAGACAAATATTTACAGATCAAACAAACATTTGTACCGCGCCGGGAATCGAACCCACAACCTTCTGCGTCTCAGGCGCGCTTTCGGCCAATGCGCCTTGAAGGTCGTCAGAGGTAGAGATAATATTTATTTACATAAATAAGTGTTCTGACGATGATTCAATGAATGCGCTTCGCCGCCACCGCCGCTGCCACCGCCACGCTTCAGAAGGCGGCAGAAGTGCTGGTTATAGTGATGTAATAATTGGACACTGAAAATGCTGTCGGTGTTATTTTTTAATTTGTACACGGACTGCACGGACAATACGCTTTTTTCTTATCGTTATCGGTCAATTAAATTTTTTGTATTAAAATTTATATGTTTATGATATTATATCAATTATTTGTTAGCATGAACTTGTTATCAATGAATTCATTTTACAATTGTAAACGTTAAATTGCAAAGTACCAACTATTCTATTATTATTATTTTATACATCTACTAACAAGTAGGTATATAAACAAAAAAGATGAGACAGCTAGCTTTCTAAAGACCGTTGCAAACGATTTATAGATAGGTCATCAGATATATTTTAATTTTCTAAACAGTTAAAAATATATTAGAGCATTTTTTTCATAAAAAATAAAAATAATATATTTTAACCGAAAAAGTTTCAAAAATATCGGATTATTTTATTAGTAACATCACGCTAAATAGGTATAGACAGTTTTTGAAGTTGCGTAAATTTATAGCTCAAAGTTTTCATCTCTGATCTGCCTACCGCGTTGATCTGCAGTGCGACAGAGCACCGCCCATTCCGAACACCATTGGTGGTCGCACGCTTCACTTGCCTGGACAAACAGTTTTTTACCTACGCACGCTCTGTTACACATCTGTGGGTTCTGTGGGTCACTTTATCTATGATAATTTTATAGCTTTATTCGCGATGGTACATTAATTTTTCAGAGAACACTGTACGCTGTTTAGTTCGTTTTTTCAACTAATCATTATTAGAAGATATAACTTACTTTTAGGCGCAACATAATAAATTTCCTATTTAATTAAGTAATTGTAGATACTTTATCATTTTAAAAGGTAAGTACGTAGTCAAATTTAAATTCAGACTAAGAATCTCGTTGTCCGTTTCATCTAAAACAATGACATGTAAACAAAGAAAAATAATAAAATTTAATGGTGTCTGGAGAAACAATGGGTTTATTTTTTCCGTTTTTTTGTTGGGGTCCCTGTGGACCGTTATGCCATCATAGCTGGTCAGGTAGAGGAGAGGCTTTGAATGGAACCTTGTTTAGAAAATAAACTCGGAAATAAACCTACGTTATTAATAACCAAATCGAACTTGGCAAAAGTTTTTCAAGAGTTGAGGACAACTTTTTGGTACGATTATAATAATAGCTGACAAAAAATATGTAATCATAGGATTGTTTTAACTCATTGATAAGCCTTAACTGGGTAAATTTATGCTTTAAATATGTCAGCCCAGTCAGTACTTAGTTTATAATAATGTCAATCCAATAAATCAAAGTGCTTTACTCCAAATAATGCTTTAATATAGAGCATAATTAATATGACCATAGTAAGGTTTGTAAAAATAAATAATTGAAGTAGAATTCGGTTAAACCCCGCCAATTCACACTACATTAACATCCAGTAGTCCAATTATGGTTCTCCACGCTCAGACCTTTGCGTGTACCAACCAAAACTAGCGTCGCCTTACACCGTTTAAAATAAGGTTCAAACTTGTTTATTTTGACCCGTAAACCGCAATGCACAGACAGTAACCCGACCGAATCGAAACAACCTCCATTATTGTATGGATGTGGCGGAGAACACGGCATTATAAATCGGTAGCTGTAAATTTGCTAAACTGGACGCCGTAGGCAGCGCCTCTCGTTTACATTTTGCTTTATTACTTACATATTTGTTTTATCTTATTTATCTTCATCAATTTAAGTATACGACATATACATACACTTTAATAATAAGCAAATTGAGTCAGGTTTAATATAAGCTATTCGTATCACTGATAATTTTAAATGTTTGATACAAAAACGCGTTTTACAGTATAGGTAAGAGATCATCTACAAACGAAGCAACATACAAATCCGTTTCAGAAGATACAGTTACTGCTGGTTATCTCAATTGAAATTGTATCAGCTAACGTGTAAGGTTTAGTACAGGTTGCAAGAAAAACCTTATGTTTTTCTCAGGTTGCCACCTCTGGAACCGGTTGCGAAGGAGATGCGTGCTCGTTGTGGTAACGATTATTATTATAGTCATATCCCAGTTTATAATGCGTCGGAATTCGGAGGGTTGAGTGCACCTACTTAATCGGTTTATATAAACTTTTAGCTTTTCACGATAAAAATGACCTTATTTTGATAGCGTTTAATCTAGCGTACCTTTTTCTACCTAAGTTGGGTTCCTGATATTAAATGTGGGAAACTAAATAAATATTGAATCGAAGTTCACTGGGTGTCGGTGAGAGTGTTCGATTTATTGTCATAATTAAAATTTATTTCAGTATTAAATTTTGCGTTGTAAAATAAGTTGGTTTCCTGATATGAAATGTGCGAAACTAAATAAATATTGAATCGAAGTTCACTGGCTGTCGGTGAGAGTGTTCGATTTAATCTGTAATAATTAAAATTAATTTCAATATTAAATTTTGCGTTGTAAAATGATACACAAACTAAACATTTTCGAATAATATTAAATGGTGGTCCGTTACTGTTTATTTACATTGATAACATTAACCATTTAGTTAGTGGAAGTTCTGTTTAATATAAGCCGTGTTGCTTACTTAACACGCGCTGGATTAAATCATTCATATTTTGCCTGAAATACGCATTTAATTTTATCATGACATGTTGGTATGCACTCTTGTATAAAACAGTAAACCACATTGATAATTGGCAAATGGAATGGATTAATGAAACCGCTACATTCCATGTCAAGTGTTAACATGACACATTTGCCCTATAACAATTATTTTTGTTATTTAGAATTACCTAACTAAATAGATGATTCATCATTATCATCAACTAGCCCGCCTGCATACAGGCCTTCTCATTATAACGCCATTTTTTCCGGTCCCTTGAGATGCTCATCCACTGATTCCCGGCTACGCCGACGAAGTCGTTTGACCATCAGTTGATCAGAGGGTCTATGCTGAGTTTATAACATGTCAAAACGTTGAGCGTATCGACAAGATTTCTATACAAGAATTGCCGAAACGGTCATCGTATCGATACGTTTTGAACGTATTTGTAACTTAGCATATGTCCTCTGCCTCTCGGCCGAGATTCTCTTGGCTACCATTCGGTAGCCTTCGTCCATCGTCCATTCTAGCCCAGTGTCCTGCCCTCCGTTTCAGCCTTACGATCCGCACATTCATCCTTAGTACGTTGTCAAATCTCGACGTTGGGTAGGTACGTGATCTAGAAGTGAAATTCCGAGCATGGTGCGCTCCATTGCCTGCTGTGTTTTATCAGCGTACGGATTTGAACAGGGGATTTATGTTAATTACTATATAATTTTACCAACGAAACTGGCTCCTTATTCAAGGTTTGCACGTTAACGTGTTTGATACACAATAAGCAATATCTTCAAGCCTTACGTTCAAACTGGATAAATAAGATGAAAATAAATATTTTGAACACTAATTAGAACGGCCAGTTGAAGCTGAACAGATGATTTAAATCTGTCATCGTGCTGTTGATCGTCAGGAATTATAATTACCAAAATTTCGGACGATTAGCTCATGTCCTTGTAGAAAAAGCTACAAAAAAAGTTGGCGCGGGGCTTTTATTCACACAACTTTATATTCGATTTGGCTATGGCATTCTGGACTTTAAACCAAACACATGACAAGACTCACGTGAAAACAAGGCCGAGCTTTAAAATTTGGTAAGTTTTTGTACATTGTTTTTGAATGCATCGTCGCTGTCTTCTTTTCTAGGAATCTCTCATTAAGATATCTCATGAATAGAATATCTTAGTAACGTAACAATACTAACATTTGATACTGTCTTAAACATTTGTACCTTTGCAAATGGTTAAACAAATATAGGAGATTAGAGTGTAAACAGAAGTTGATTCGACTGATTACCAATAATAACTTTAGGAGGTGTAAAGCACGCTACTTCGGAAACCTATTTTTTTTACATATTATTCATGGACCAGACGCGAGACAAATATTTGCAGATCCTACAAACATTTATCCCGCGGCGCAAAACGAAACCCGCAACCTTCTGCGTCTCAGGCCTTCGCCCACTGCGCCACAGAGGTCGTCATGCTTCGTCACTGCTGTTCATTAATTTAAAATTGGTACATTTCAAAATGTCCTTATCTTATTAAATATTTTCTTAATAATTTAATAACTCTTCTTGCTAATTCAATAATAATAGAGTATATAAGTCGAATTGGACTCATTGTTATTTCAATCGTGAGTCAAGTTCCTTTCGTTTCGATTCCCAGATCTACTATCCATACAACAGATTTTCTGCGACACCGCCCGTAAATAATAACAGCACACAAAGCACATTCAATACGTGGCCCGTATGGTAATCGTAAGCCGAGATAAACGTACTATGAAAACTGTGCTCGCGATGACAACTCGAAATCAATTGGAATTCCTACGACAAACTATCGTACTCAATTTGAATTCCACAGAAAAACAATTTCAGTTCGAGATTTGTAATATTGCATTTAGTTATATCTCATAGTAAACTTAGATGGAACTGTGGGTTGTAAAGGGTCTTATTTTATAGCACACATAAGTTTCCTTGTAATAACACTCGTACATTTGTTAGTAACAAGGTAATGATTTTTAGTCACTAAGAAACTACCAACTGAATTTTACATTCTTAGAAGCGATTATTTTCTATTCATTTAAGGTTTCTCAACCACAAGCTTTAAAAGATTAACGACGTATTCTAGAAGCTTTTTACTTTACTTTTAACGCATTTCGTTTGGAATAAAGATTTAAAGTGATAGTGTTAGTTGCAGTTCGAAAACGCATTCGGTATTCTGCGTGTGCGCAGCGCGCAACACGAGCGCATTAACATTCCCAGCTCTCGCGTTGGTTCTCATACAAGCCGCACGCGTTTAGTAGCTGTCCCTGTGAATGTGAAGCTTTTCTTTAATTTATCAACGTTTAAAATATAAAATTATAAATATTGATCCTTCTTCAAAGCATGACTAAAATTAATAAATAATAATCTGGAATAACTGAACTCACTTTAAGACTGAGAACGAATTTGAGTGCCTAACGAACAAAATCTGAAACGCTACTATACATTAAAGTAGATTTGGTAAATGATGGCGCTTTATGCAACGTAATAAAGCGGTCATATTCTAATCATAAGTCTTTTAATGCCATTCAAGTACATTTTAAACGAAACATACAGGCAATTATAAAGCATGTCTAGCACATTACAGGATCCTAGTCTAATAATATTGCCCCATAAGTAGCATGTTTCCGCCGTCCGAGAAGGTATCTACCTATTAAATTAATATACTTTACGTCGACAGATAGATGCAAATCCAACGTTTTAACATTAACTGGCAAATAAAAATAATTAGATCCTATAACATCCAGAAGCGTAGAAAATGCGAAAATATGAATAATTCATTTGAGATAACGACTAAAATAAGACGATTGTTTGCTTCTGAGAATAACCATATACCCATTTAGATCGCGTTCTCACAGAAGGAACGCCAAATGTCAGAGTTTTATGTATTTAAAATTTAATTAAAGCTTTACACAAATTGTATTGATATAAGTGGACCGAATAAATTGAAATATTAAATCAGTTTTAATAAACTTAAAATGATACTACAAAGCTCGTTTAGAACAGGCCATTGGTGAACCCGGTTGTCGGTTTACTGTACTCCATAAAAAAGAAACAAAAATGAAATAAAAAAGTAAGTATTTTTAACATATTTCTTTAAAGTAATAAAAGGGCTATAAATATTATTATTTTTGCTCGCAGCCGTGTGGACGCTTTGGAACAATTCTCATAGTGGGTTTCGAGTGTAAAAAATACTTTTTCGTATTTTTGGTTATTAGGGAACTTAATAAATACCTACCGACTGAAAAGCCAAGCTACTAATAGTATTTTATGCAGTTACCTACCTATTTCTTATTGCGTAATCTCTAATGTGTTTTTTATGAAAGATATGAACATTAAAACCTATGATATGTTACATCAAGGGAAAATATGTAGTTTTTATAAAGCAGGTGCATTTGCGCACATTTGAAGGGCCACTTTGTAATTTATTGGGGTCCCTTCATAATAAAAAATAAATGGCATTACAATAATTATCAAGTTTGTCCCTTCTTCAGTTGTCATTTTAGTTGTTTAATGAACATTTCAATAATTCCGCCACGGATGCTAGTACTTAATTAAAGGTCTTCTGAGTAAATAATGTTTTATGCAGCTGATTACTTACACTTTATGACGAAAATGGGTATCACTGATGTTTCTTAGTATTAATAACAGGATGGGTAGGTATTGCTTTTTCTGGACAGTTTTACTGGCGGAAGCTATTTTTACGTTAGCTTTTTATCAAGTAGATAATATAAGCACCTACCTAGGTACAGAAGGTAGACAGTTATGTATCTACATATGTAGGTAGGTACTTAACAAATGAGATATAGATATGGGTATGTGCTACAAATAAATAAACATTATTTATGTTAGAAACGTATGTACCTATCTGCTTAATTATTGGAGCAAAATATCATTGCAATAATTTTCTAAATAATTATAAGCTTCTTCAAATATCTTGAAAATTACCTACTGGAAGTTAGTAGGTACAACACTGGTCATCTTTACGCGTCGGCGGCAAATTCGTATATTGGTGGTGTTTACCCTAATTTCGCAGGATAATGGGCGACTTTTTCTTATAGGCAGATATGACTTTGTTTCGTATGCAGATACGAATTCATACGAATGTCATTAATTTAAAATGTTTTTTTAATACCCAAAAAAATATTTTATATAGTTAATTAACAAGAAAACATGATATGTAAAATCAAACCAATTCTGAGATTACTTAGAAGGTAGCCAAGATGTTTTTAGCATTTCTTCAATCTTTCCTGTCCGGTACAAACCTACCTGCCCGTTTCTCTTGTTTTATGATTACTTTGTGATTTTATTGCAAATTTCAAAGCTTGAAAAGTTCGAAGTAAAGACGATTTTTTTTGGAAACGTGGGAACTAGGAATTATTTAAAACGCGTGCTGTCCGATTTCAAGTAGGTATCCTATTTAGATGCAAAGTTCTCGTCAACTCGTCACTACACACCGTCACGATAACGGATTAATTACCTAGTAAAAATACTTGTCACACTTGCACACGCTGATAACACGGCGCCCGCAGCATAACAACACGAGAAACGGATGTAAATATTGTAAGAAACTTTACCAGTGAGTTCGTTTCTCATACTTTGTGACCGAGTTGTAGAGGGATCTGTCTGTCACCATACAAAAATAACATACTCTCGGTGGCGAAAATAAAGGCCAGCGACCCCTGATGGACCATAATTAATCGTTCGGCACATACCTAAACACAACTCGCATGACTCCACGCGTGAACTCCGATCTTCACAAACTTTGACAACACACCGTTTGACACAACACGCTTATTACATTCTCGATAACACACACTGTCGCTTGTTGCACTCGCGATGCACGTATTATAGCACATTGGTCATTATTTTGTTTATCGCCGGCGGTTTTGGGAGCGCACGCGAGCAGTCCACAGCCGGCTGAATCTCGCGAGTACACTGCACACAATCAAACAACAACTAAAGGCCGCGACGTGCGGGGGAAGGAGCAGACACGAGCGAACTCAAGCCGTCTCGCTTGCACGACCACATCTTCGGCACAGAAGGAATAATAACCGATGTATAGAACTCTCACTCCGACGACACAAATCAGAACTGTGTACGAATCTGTGTAACGCACGCGAGCGATATTTCGACCTACTGCAAGCCATTTACGACTCAATATCATCTGACAAAATAATTCGCGAAGCACCATGTGTTGACCAAGCGATATTTATAAACCAAATAATTTTTAAAATAAAACCAGTTTATATTGGTCGCCAGTATAAAATATAAGTTTAGCTGATGATAATGCATATTTTTATTGAATACTGATTCGAAGTGACACATGCCTTAGGTGTGCACCGTCGGCCGATTATAAAAAACCTACGATCGGTATGCAGACGTTCGGTTTGAGCAGGTCCTCCGTTGACGCTGTTTTCGTCTGCGGTCCAGTGTTCCCGGAATTATTCCCACTTCTCCACACAAATGTTATACAAGGATGATTTGCGTTATTCGTTGTTTGAATAAAATAAACGGTGCTCGAAAAATTTTTTGAGTTATCTTGCCCCGGGTTATTTTCATTTGGCTTGGTAGGCCACCGGTATGAATTTTGAAACTACGAATATTATTTTATTTATTTCAGTCCTCATTATCTCTTTGATTCAGATATTTTGTACTATGATTGCGTAATACAAAGTAAGTTATCGCCTATTTTAAATGAAATATGTATCCCAAATAGTTATGTAAAATAGAAAAATATTTTCTTGTCAATGTTTATTCACAGCCATAATAATACCTATTACTACTGCTCAAGTAAGTGCAAAATATACAGATGCCGATTAGACAGTTGAACCATTGTAATAT
Source organism: Perizoma affinitatum (assembly GCA_961405105.1). Taxonomy (NCBI): domain Eukaryota; kingdom Metazoa; phylum Arthropoda; class Insecta; order Lepidoptera; family Geometridae; genus Perizoma; species Perizoma affinitatum. The sequence goes on from OY560184.1 coordinate 4,732,336, forward strand.
TAATAACTAGCTTCTGCCCGCGTTTGTTAATAAAAGTAGTGTATGACCGTCACCAGGCTATGTCTTTATCAAATTTCATCACAAACGGCTCAGCGGTTAAGCCGCTAATAACGATTTCCCCAAAACGCTGGTTATTCGATAAACCTTTTTACAATCAATGCCCTATCAAATATCTGATAACAGGTTGAAATCTTAAAATTATACGTTCGTCAAAAGGGCTAAATTCTTATATTTAAAATTGCTATAATTGTAAAATGATGCTGTAGTAGGTAATGCAGGTACCGGTATAATTCAATTTTATGCAGTGATTACCGATGATCCTACAAATTCGATTACTAGTACATAAGCTGGGTAATCATCAAAACCTGGCAACATTTAAAACAAAAGAACGGCAGTCAGCGAACCTTGAGTGGGCAGGCGATACGATTCGAGCCTGCGCCCGAGCAAGGCGATCGCCATATTGCCGGCGGCGAGAGTGGGACAGCGCTCTACAAGCACTGTTTTACTCTCACTCGCACGCTTGTTAGCGTTATTGCGTGCTGTAACTATACTCGTCAGCGACTGAACCACACACCCACACGCACGCATTGTTATCTTCACAAAATTTATAACAAGCAAGCAAGTCCGATTTTGTGCGTCTTAGGCTCTCAGCAGTGTCAGTCGGACACTACTAAATTCTTACGGAAGGATTTTTTTTAATATGGTGGGATTCAAAGAAGTCCAGATTCCATCACAGATTAGATATAAGTTTGTATGTTTCGACCTCGACATTGCTCGAGGCTGTATAAAATTACGCCTTTTGCCTAGCTAGTTAGTTAAAAAGTAGTTTGTATTTTGTTTGAGTTTGGGCTCGTTAATTTTGCGGCATTGATAGTTTTGGCGCGTTGCGTGTTTAGAGAATGAATGGAGTGTTTGAATGGACTGTTTGTTTAAACACATAATCGGGACACTTTGATAGTAGTTTAAAGGCAGGCATGTAGTGAGGATTTGGTAAGGGGTGGAAGGGGAAGTGATTTAATTAGTTTTAGGTAGGTATTAAAAATCACAGTACCTACCATGTAAAATATTTCCCTTATATTATGCCCATATAAGTTATAAGTTGTCTAGAATAGATTGCTATTAGTGATAAGACCACCCATTGGCTCCCGTGATTAGTTTGTGATTTGCTCTGCTTGAATTTGTAAGCAATATACCTACCCAGGTAGGTAGGTATGTGGTGAACAGTACTTTACAATTAAGTGTTTTCGATCTATCTATCTATAAAAATGCCTACGGGTACAATAGCGAGAATTGTTGCATGTTATCACTTCCTCAGATACCTACCTAGGTAGGTACATATTTCTAAAGCTATGATAATGTTTAATGCCTGTCTCAGATTAAATATCTGCTTTAACTGCTTTGGATGTAAGAAAGTTATGTAAGTGAGAGAGAGACAGAGACATATTTATGTAAGATTCCATCCATTGTAGGTATACCGTAGGTATTTTGTTTGGTATCTTACGCTCCTTAAATACAGCTCTGGCTATATTGCGATAGTAGGCGGGTTACCTGTCGTAATTTGGACTCTATTGAGACAGATCAGCGTAGGTAGCAGATTTACAAGCAAAGCACTAATCTGTATTTATATCCTGGATATTGCTAAAGGCTTGTCAAGTTTGTTTACGATATCCACGTGATATCTCCGTAAGTGCGGGAGGGGAGGGATGCTGAGCGGAAAGCGTGAATGAGAACAAAAGTTGTAGGTAACTTACCTAACTACCTATTTGAAGTTAAGCTGGTTTAATGCACCAGTGGGTATCCAACTTGCACAAATGAACATTTGGTTTGTAATCATCATAAGACAATAGGTATTAGTCGACTGCGCGACATAGTCCCCGAAGAGTACCATGACGATAGATCTTGGGCTACTTTCATGCCTTCATAGACCAAATTCACTAGGTCTACCCTTAAAAATAACCCTCACTTGCTGGGCAAAGCTCTCCTCCAAAAATCTTTGTCACTAAAAACCTACCACTACTCTCCTCGCTGTCAAAGAGTCAAAGGTGTCGAGATCATCCCTCAAACGCTATCTCAGACGACAATGGCTTATGTCACCTTCCATTAGGCTGCAAAGGAATGGATGCAATTCACCCATTTTACTGGACTTATGCAACTAACTGCCCAATCCCACAAATACAATAATAGTCTTCGATTTCATTCGAAAACGATGGAACAGAAAATATATTATACAGTACCTACTTTTCCTGATAAATATCCGCTCTTAAACCTAGGTCATAGAATACAGGGATCATTTGGTTTTGTTGCTTCCGTTCTGTATCATATTGTTTTTTATTCTACTAGCATCTTACTTGCAGATAAATTCAAATCGATTATAAAACATTATAAATAACAAAAAACGGATGGTATTTTTTTTAATCATACGTGTGAATTAATACGGGCAAAAAAGGAGTTTCTCAATTCGTCTGTATGTTTTTGTGTGTATGTTTGCGATATCTTCAATAGTCATATACATTTTCTGAAAAAAATCCACCCTTTTTTTATATTTCATACGTTCCGTTATTATTTGTTCCTGAATAAAGATACTTAACAGATTGATGGTCGCCTTACAGTGCCCAACAGTTCTGAATACTATTGCGTTTTGTGTCGCGTTTAACCAGTGCTGCCATCTAACGAAACAATATATATATAAACTAAAGAATAGAATCTACGAGTTTATATATATATATATATAGCGATGAGGTTGGGTGTGGAGGTACTTGCCGTCCCGTATAACTACCTGCACTACAGAATAGTAATTACTGTCTCTGAACGGACTCATCCTATGCAAATTAAAAACACATAACTCATTCCCCACCGACCCTTCATCTTGTAGGTACCTAGGTACCTACCCACCAATGAATTATTCCGTGCAACACTGGGATTCTCTGTGTCGTGGGAACCAGTAATTACGAAAATCATGGTAGGTCCTAGTTAGGTACCAGAAAACATTGACCCGAAACAAATACGTATCTACAGAAGATGCAAACATTTAATTTTATCTCGCAGTGGGAACCGAACCCACTGCGAGACGCACCTCTTGTGTCCATCGAGGCCATCGAGGTTGATATTTTTTACGACTTTTTATTTATTTATTATTTTATTAGAAATTCTGCTTTGATGAAATCTATGGTCAAATTCATAGGTCGTCAGGACGCGGCACAATATCATCGAAATCGAAACTGTCCCGGCAGATATCTAATAGCCATAAAATATGGCTTTTATCTCATTCAACCAGACGACGGGATGGTCCCGGTCCGCTAAAATGGATTCCCTGTATTGTCGACATACAGTGCAGGAATTCATATTTTAATTCTTGCACTAGGCACCTAATAAACGGTCAACTAGATTGCAGTAACATAACATTCTACAATGTATGTAGGTACCAATCCCTACCAGGTTACCTAGTTAACCTAGTTTTTCCCCACCAGGAATTCAAGGCATCCAAGGTATTACAAAAATCTTTAACATACCCTATGCAACTGGTGTACTGCACCAACTCGGGCTTACATTCACCTGTTGTGCAAATGTGTAATCAGTAGACCTACAATCTCATCGATAAACAAATCCCATCTATTGATACCTACCTATCTTAAGTGATAATATTATACCTACCTAACCTACAAAATTTAAAGTGTTGGAATATTGCTGGCAAGAACCTAATGATTAGCTGTTTCCCTAGTTTAAGATATAAGTACAATTATATCTTCAACTAGGAATTTCACTAGAATTTTATTTAATGTTCTTTAAAGAATATTATGTTTTATATAAGAGCTCATGTAATTTGTCAATGCTGTGTTCGCCTAGAAGTGGCCCAGGTTATCACAACATATCCCTATCGTTAAGATAAACAATGAGTAGATCCCTACCTAAGCTGTTGGCGTTCTTTTTAACCTAATCCTCTCTTTTAAATAAACCTTCGATGGCTAAAACAACCTAGGTATGTAGGTTCCTACTAACCTACTTCTCCTGCCACCTGATGTAACCTGCATATCCCATATACCTAGAGTTCCAAGATGTCTAACTTATTTAATAGGTACCTATTTCATTTATTCACCAAAAACCCTGATAACCCCCCGAATCCTGATAAACATCCTGACATGTCAGGACAAATCCTGACGTCTGGTATCCCTACATATTATACCTATGTACCTATCTCTCATTCTATCTTCGTCGTAGGTAGGTAAGTACTAAACCATCCACTTCTGAGTTCTGCTTCTGTCCTATGACCATTATTGAGATTTGAACGAGTTTGATTGAACCAATTCGTCATGACCAATTGGATTTCACGCGTTTCGAAGATGATCTACTCTGCACGCTCGTTTTACTGGAACAAGGTACCTACCTACATAAAAAAGGATAAGTAAGTAAATATAGGTTATCTGAGAAGTTAGGTAGGTACTGACCCAGGAGTAGAGTTTTATAATAGTTATCTGTGCCTAGTCTAGGTCTTACTTAATTTCAACACCAACTCAAATGCTACCATCAAAAACAAATACCTTAAATATATATATTTTGTTTAGCATTAATTACGTAGATAAGAAATACTTAAATTTGCATACATCTTTTATTACGTTACCTACTTAAGTACTAGTCTTATTGCCTCGATCTCGATATCTCGATATCTAATACATACTTTTCGACAGGACAGGTGACGACATTATTCAGCAAGAGTCGACAGCGCCATCTATTGACATGCTTTAACTGCTAGCGCCATCTGTGTGACATTTTGTTTCGTTTAGGGTAGCTGATACATGTTTCTCTTGCGTCTAGAATAGTTTTTGGTATCACACCAGAGATGACGTTTGAATATCAAACGCTTTATCTCACTGAAGTCGTGGAGATATTTTTAACCACGACTAACTTCAACATGATGTAAAAGATATTATTTGCCTAGAAAAATATTATTTGCTTAAAACTTTTACAAGAAATCTTGGAGTTAAGTTCACCATAATTCTTTCATTTTTGGTAGTTGACGACATCTATCGACCAGATTTGACAGCTTTCAGCGCCATCTAATGAAATTCGTCCATAAACTGCTATCGCCATCTGTGTGATGATATGAAAAGTTTGTGGTATCTGAACCCCCCAATCTCGGTAAGTTTTCAAGATCTCGGCAGAGATGACGTTTTTGTGCAAAACGCACTTGCTCACTGAACTCAGTATTTTTATATCTATTATGTAAGCACGATATCATTTTACGTTACTAATTATATTATTTACTTTGGTAAGTAGATATAATAGGTTGGGGAAAAAGTTTCTTCGCATTTTTTAAGAAAATTCAAAACATTTTTTAATATAGTTTATTTACATTTAACTAAAGTATGTAGGTACCATTTTGTTCGATAACTTTTTGCCATTTTGTAGGCAGGGACATGATCCCATTGCTATAAAAACTTTGGGGCTTCTGTTCAAAATACCGCGACAAGTGGTTTTGGCAGTCCTCTCGTGATGTTAACCTGACACTGCCTAAAGAATTCTGAAGAGACCGAAACAGGTGGAAATCTGAAGGTGCAAGGTCAGGCCTATACGGCGGATGCATTAACACATCCCAGCCAAACTCTCTTAATTTTTGCTGAGTGGCTAAAGATGTGTGAGGTCTAGCGTTATCATGATGAAAAACCACACCCCTTCTGTTGATTAACTCCGGCCGCTTTCTCTCAACTTCTTGTTTTAATCTCATCAGTTGTTCGCAGTAGAGTTCAGAATCGATGGTCCTGCCTGGTGGTAACAGCTCATAATGAATAATGCCCTTCCAATCCCACCACACACACAGCATCACCTTGTTGCGAGTTAACCCGGGTTTCGCCACAGTCTGTGAAGCCTGACCGGCCTTTGACCACGACCTTTTTCGCACGTTCTTGTCGTACGTGATCCACTTTTCATCACCAGTTATCAGCTTCTTCAAAAATGGTTCGGTTTCATTACGTCGTAATAAAGAATCACAAATGAGAACACGGTTCATTAGGTTTCTTTCAGTGAGCTCGTGAGGTACCCAAATATCGAGCTTTTTTGTGTACCCAGTTTTTTTCAAATGCGCCAAAACTGTTTTGTGGTCAATTCCCAGTTCTTCAGCTACGTCGTAACTACTGATATGCCGATCTTGCTCCACTTTTTCAAAAATGGCATCCATTTTATCCGTAATAGGGCGACCAGAGCGACGTGCATCTTTGACATCAAAATTTCCGGATTGAAAACGCTTAAACCAAATTTGTGCTACTCTCACAGACACTGCACTAGGTCCATAAACATCGCAAATTTTTTTCGCGGCTTGCGTTGCATTTTTACCTTTTTTGTAGTAAAATTTTAAAATGTATCGAATTTCTTCATTAGATTCACTCATCTTGACAGTACGAAAAACAAATAAAAATCACACATTTTCCTAATTTGAATTTGGAATTATCTTCTTTAAAATTTAAACTTTTAATGATACCAAAACCAGCCAGATACAAATAGTATAGCCAAAGAGATTTTATTACAAGTTCATACATACAATAATGCGAAAAGACTTTTTCCCCAACCTAATATATACTAGGTTAGCACTTAAGTAGTAGGTACCTACATATTTAACTACATTTGTTTAAATGTGTGTAGATAAGTATGCAGATAATGAAGGGCTGAAAGAAAACAGTGCAGTTGGTAGATACTGAAAAGTGCCTTGTGCCTTCTGCTAAAGCTTATCGAATCGGAAATCTTTGAGTTTTCTGATAGGCACGCTCTTTCTCAAGCAGGTTTCTCAAGCTTCCCCAATAGTCTCATTAATAGATGGAGCCAATATAATCACAGGTAAATAATATTTTTAATTCCACAAATCCTTACAATTTATTATTTTATTTATTGATTTAGGTCACCCGCAGAGAACTCACATATTAATTATTGAGTACAATATAATAAACAATATATATATATAATACAATATATAATAGTAATTGTACTGTATAATATTGTAATAAAAATCCGGCCTGCAGACCCCTAAAAACGGAAAGGTATATTTTTTACCAGCGCAATATTTATGAATGGCTGTGCCACGCGTTTCTTCATGCCTAAAGAAAATCTTCGCGTCCTATCCGGGAAGCAAGAGTCCTCAAAATCCAAAACGAGACAATCACGCACTCGAGACCTCAATCTAAAGTGGGGATTGCAACCTCAACAGTCACTTGTGCAGTGAATGTCGACCCGACACTGGCACCGAGCAGTCACTCCAGTCTATAGCCGGCCTTACACTTTCAAATTCCGAACATGACGTTCTCATTTTAAAAATTAAATTGAATACAACGTTCGGTACATTTATAAAGAACACCAATAACTTTTATTAAGTCTCGAAATACTTTTATAAAGTTATTAAAACTGAAGTGTAAGTGTAGTGAACTTTCGCACTTTTGAAATGTTTGTAAAATGCTTCAGCCGAGAATAAGTGCAAGTGGAAATATGGAAGGTACCCGGATTTGGAGGTTTTTCGTGTTGACTGTCTTATGCACCCTGGTCACATGTCAAGGTAAGAAACCTTTTTATGAAGCCTCTTTAGAAATTACTACCTTTAGTCACGAGGCTGAAATTTTTGTAGCACGATTTTGAGTCGGTATTTAGTTGCGTAAAGCTCTCAACTGGTTGCAGTTTACGTAATATTTATTGAAAGCTGGTCTAAATATAGCTGAGACTACGAATAAGCTATTGAGCTATTGGAATTATGAATAACGTGAATGATTCATTTAAAAATATAAATAAAGTTAACCGAGTATGAAACTAAAGTTTTCCTACAAAAGACTTCAACGCGCTCGGTTTTGTTTATTTTTAGTTTTGTTTATATAATGTATATATTTACAAAAAAAAAAAAAAAATATACTTAAGTAAGTAGTATTTCAGTCATGTAGTTCCCATAATAATCCCATAATCTGCTTAAAGGGTTGGGGCTAGATGATGCTGTGTGAAAAATGTCCAGCATTATATTTATTTATATTTATATTTAATTTATCTAGTCTTTCTTCCTTAAGTGCGTGGTCATTCAAATTTTTTTTTCTTGATGAAGAAACTGAATTAAATAAAAATACATCTTAAATGTAAAACAAAAACCATCACAAACCATTTCCTAACGTTACATTTCGGAGCTATAGCTTATTTCGCGTGGGCAATTGGTGAATGCATGCCTTGACATATCCTTCCTGGTTAAATGAAATGTGCATTTAAAGGTGTAAATTAGATAAAATGACAGATATAAACCAAGACAAGACAGTCTCCACTATGTTACTTAGTAAATACGTGTATATAGGAAGGAATCGTACTGTCAGATTTCTATGATTTTTTAGTAAGTTTGGCATTATAATAATTTAAAATTTTATTTATTTATTCAGATAACTTGATCCATAATTTGTTAGTAAGTTTATATACTTGAAAGAAAACTTAAAACAAATTGAAAGAAAAATAACCAACAGTGTGGTTCCTTCTTTAATGTTTTTACGAGACATCAAGGTCTGACGATACCCATTTTGTAGGTAAGCGAAAGCATCCAAAATTACTTTCACCGGAGATATACGATACCTATAGTAGGTACCTAAATTATTAAGGCAGATAGTAATACTCATTTTAATTAACTTGTTCAACGCGATACTATAAGTAAGTTTATTAAAAACACATACATATTAAATCTGCATACAACTAAAATAAAATAAAAAACGCCTGAATTGTCTCCTACGAACAAGTCGTCATGGATACTACTCAGTCGATCTCAGTTGTCGCTAGTTTATAACATGCCCAGAGTGCTGGCGGCATTACCACGTTGAATGGCAATGCTTAGTCACTAGAAAAAAAAATGCCACACTAAAACTTCTGTCTCTACCAAGTTGTTATTAATTCAGTGTGCCTAAGGTGTTGTCGCTAGTTAATAATATGCCCAGAATGTTGGCGGCATTGCCACGTTGAATGGTAATGCTTTATCGCTGGACGGAAAAAAACCAACACTCTGGTCACATGTAGACTCCTGTCTCTGCTTAGTTATTATAAATTCGATGTGCCCATGGTCCCTAAGGTGTTTGTACAAAAGGACATATTTACACCGCTTGAGGGACTCAGGTCATTTGCTACGGAATGCAAACTTGCTATTTTTATGTAACTAGGAACATACTACAGCTGGTTATATCCACCTGTACAAAGTCTACCTTTGGTTACAATTTGGCCTGCCCTTATTCTGATGTTTAAGCGATCAAAACCGGATATCCTGTTGCAGTTACTGTCACCATAGCATCAATTTTTACACCTCTATAAGTAGTTACTTTAATAATTTACTTTCTAAAGCTAATTAATTAGTGCATTAAAAATAAGTAAATAAAAAAATATAAACAAAAGTTGTACTTTATTGTCCAATTCACGCAAATAACAAAAAAAAGTTATTCTAATGAAAAGTAGTAGGTATTTTCCTATAGTTCCTGTATCGGTTATCAGCAATTAAAATTTGGACGCAATCTTTTGATCAGAAACTGATTTTTCTCGCCAGTGGGATTTTCTAGAAAAAAAAAAACTCTATAGATCCTTTTCAATTGTTCTGTAGAGATAAACACATATTTACTGAAAAGTGGATACATATCTGATGTCAAAACTTAGAACACACACTACACTAATTAAACTATAATTAAAAATTACATAAGCATACGTTTTTGTAAGCTACAATAATGCCAAGATCTGATCTCAAATATGCATTACCATTTTGTTTATCAAGATGGTTCATACGAGGTTTTACAGTTTTACCTGTTATGTACAGAAAAATACGAACAGTTTTACTATTACAATTTTGGTTACCATTACCATAATAATTAAGTCCAGCATTGAACTGAAAAAAGTGAAAAGAATGAATGTTTTTTTTATAAGTGCTTCTTCTAAAATAGCTAGTCCGGGGAAGTACCATACTTATTTCTGCCGCCAAGCGGTAATGTTCGATTTGAAGTTACGGGCCCATGAGACTTTCACCCTGTCTCAGGGTCAGAAACTCACGAGTGATGCCTCCCCGGTGTAGCAAGCGTCCATAGGTGGCGGTAAACGCTTGCCAACAGGTGGGCCGAATGTTTGTTTACCAGAAGTGTAATATCCTGTCCATCTCTCTGCCCTTATCCGATATGTGGGACCAAGAACACGAACGAACGAATAAAAATACTTTATTGTACACAATAAAATAAACAAAACGCTTACAAAATATAAAAATAAATATGACTATACCACGTACTTAACCATTCTCCTGCTGACGTTTCGTTGACCGTTTAGAGGTCCTTCCTCATAAGCACCGTCCGCAACCACTCACGGTTATGAGACGGGAATTCTTGAAAGAGGATTAGATATTTCGGATATTACCTCCTCTCCTACATCCAAACTTTACCTCTTTTTAATATAATTAGTTTAATGGATATAATCTTTAATTTATTTTTTGGTGTATATTATTTCTGTACAAAAACGAATAAATACTTGGCAATTAATTGCCAACTTGTCTACAAAATAATAAAATTTGGTAATATTTGATTCTAACCTCAAACGCAATGTTGATGTAATTATAATGTAGGTAATGAGCAAGTGATAATACCACATCGCAACATTTTGTGGTAACATTTAAGAAACTAGATCAAAATTGTGACTTAACTGAATTAAAATTGTGTTAACGCTAAGTATCTAGTTAAATATGTTGGTATTAATCTGGGCGAAAAAAAACAATGCAACGTCACGCAACAAGCAGTGTATAGAGATATGGTCAGTTCACTAAGTTACAAAGTGCGGTTTTTGGCAATCGATTTGTATGACATCAACGATGATTCTTACATAAGTTTTATTGCCACAAGTTACTACAGGATGCTGTAATAAACGATAGAAAATACTTAAAGGATTCTGAAAAAATAAAAAGCTCAAGATTAACCAGTGGAAGGAGGGAAGGGAGGCCTTTGCACTGCAGTGGCAAACATCAATACCTATAATAATGAATGACAAAATATAGGTATCTACAGGATACTGTATAAATTACGTAGGTACTCAGAGATTGTATATCAATAGTCGTTGCAAGCTCTTGCATAATGGGTGAGTGGTCAGTTAAATGTCATAGACTCTGCTTACTGTAGGTTAGGTAATTTAGGTTTTATGATGTGTCTGACATTATATTTGACAGATGACCAAGGATGTGAACGTTTACTCGTTTACAATTATAATATAATAATGAGGTATGTATGTGTGGACTGCCTTTTCCGCATTAAAATTTTACACTTATATTAAAAACGAACCAAACAAACAAACACGCTAACGACTGTCTTCCCCATGGTGGACATCCTCAGATATATACTCAGTGAGTAGATCTTTGAGGATACCAAATAGGGGGTAGTCAAAGGCACGTCCAAACATTACATTTGGTACATGACCGCGTTTTGCAAGTAGTAAGCATTCCACGTGACAGGTTGCAAGCCCATCGCCGCTTATCGGAACACGAACTGTTGGCACATGCCTTCGAATTATTGGAAAACGAACTAGCATTATGGTTATAAAAGAGATAAAAGTTGTTTGTTTGATTTTTTATTGGGGGGTAATCTCTGAAACTATTGGATAAAAAATAACACTCATGAAAAGCTTCACTAACCTTGATTAATACAGACTATATATGATTTTGATAAACTTACGATTTCAGTTCAAAATCACAATATTTGTAAATCAAATATTGAAATTCAAAAATTCATAATTTTAATAACTACATAGACTATGAACATAGTCTATAAAGTTAACGGTTTAGTAGTACAGAGCTTCTTGTGAAAGAACACGTCCGGGGAAGCTCGCATAGTTTCAAAAAAGTTTGCATATTTTTGCAGATTAGTTCCGGGTTTATCCCACGACTCAGGGAATCCTAGTGCGGGAACAGGACTATGCATGAGTCTGTTTATTTTTCATTTAAATTGAGTTTGGTCGAGTAAACAAGAGATTCACACGAAACATAAAAGGTAAAAACCTACTTATTATGAAAACAGCATAATGTTTTCACAATACACACGACTAGTTAAGAAACTATGTCCAAAATCTCAATAATCCATAACCGGCAAATTTTATTGCCTTGTTGCGACTTCTATTGTGCTTAAACGCATCTCATTTACATAGTAAAGCTCCATCAAACACAAAAATAAATAAATAAACAAATGCTGGTCATTTTTCACAAAGCACCATTTAGCCTCAAACTTAGCAAAAATATGCTACATAACTAATATTTTTTTTTTTAAATACATAAAAATTATACATAGAAAACACCCAGACCCGAGACAAATAATTGGAGATCATACAAACATTTGTCCCGCGGCGGGAATCGAACAATTCGCACACTGCGTCCACAGAGGTTGTAATTACCTAAATACCTACCTTAACACGATCCAATAGAGCTGAAATCGATATTAGACATTAAAAGTAAATTTTTCACACATTGCAAAAGCATACCTTACTATAAACTATGTAAAGTTGTAAGTTGCAATTAATTTGGTGACACCGTAAGCTCAACCACTCTTGATACATTGAAAATGTATCTTATTTCAATAGTACTAAAGTAATTAACAGATGAGACAGTACGATCGTCGACCTAGTTTTTAAAAGTGGAACGTCGCGTTATGCGAGTCCCCACTGCGAGCGAATTAGCTAGTTTGTATAATTGCTTGAGAAATTGCAAATGTATTTTGTATGTTTTAAACATTGACCTAAGAACCGATTTACCGTTGTCGAATGCACCTCACTTTTGTGCGGTAGAAACAACTCACGAAGAAAATTTTATTGGTAATGAAAGACGATTTTCAGAAAACTTTGGAATTGACTTCTTTATTATGGAAATTTCTGCATTAAGGAAAATACTATTGTGAAAGGTAAATCGAGTTTTTATTTATTTTGGAATATTTTTTCTCGTTTTATGACGTAAAACAGTATTACACTCAGGGTAATGCCTAACAAAACCTTTTTTAAAACAAAACACATATATATGTATATATTGCTTTGTTGTGCTCACAGGAAAAAACAAATCTCCTTACTCCATTGTCTACTTTTTGGTTCCAATCTTCAATGCGTAAAAGGACCGCTATATTTCAATTGCTTTACAAACGAGTAACGATTAACGAAGACGAAATCAAACGAGTATTTAATTGCAAACGTGACAGTCACTCGACACACTTATGTCGAGACATGATATAAACTTCTCAATGAAATCTTATCTTTCGTTTAGCAATAACTTGATCACAGCTCAGCATCAGATTAGTTAGGTTACTGCAATCTAACAAACACTTTTACTGTCTTCGAGCTTTTTAGCTGCGTATCTTGTTTCTGCGTTTGGCTTAAGATTGTTTGTGTATTTGTTTGTTTGTCTGTAACAATTTATCTCCGAAGCGGTTAACAGATTTATAATAAAAAAAGGAAGACGTATTTATAACAGCAAATAGAAAGTAAGTATCAGATATAACATCAGAAAAAACTTAATATGCTTATTATAAGGATACACATTGTTATGCTGTGGGCTTAATATCTAAGAAAGAGTTATCCGCTTCCTCACTAGCCTAAGCCTTTATCGAGGGAGCCCGAGTAGCTTTTTTATTTATTTTTAGGAAAACCAGCAGCAAATATAACAGAGAGACATAATAATATAACACAGAAGGCCAATAAAAGGTTTTCACGGGTCCGAAAGGAAAAAAACATACATTGTGTGCCCAGCCACAGATATTATAAGGCTCAGCTAAAAGTTTGACAGTAACGCTTTTTGGAATCAATTTGTGTGTCTACAATGATGATTCTTAGATAAGTTTCTATTGCAAAGAGTCACTAGAAGGCGCTGAAATAAATCATGGAAATACACATACAATTCAAATTTAGAACTACTACGAACTTTTATTTGTGTTTATTGCTGGGTAGGAGGTTTTAATTTAGTGGCTATGTCACCACGCTTCAACGCCGACCGCACCTTATCAAAACCTGCTCCACTGGGTCACCAGTAGAGATGTGCTAACGGATGTCGATAGTCGATAAACATGTCGATGGTCGGTAAACATGTCGATGATCGGTAGACTTGTCGATCAATAGGACGTGTGTGATAGTTCTTTTTATGAGTTTGTTTCGCTTCCTGTCAATTGAGGTCTTTTGTATATTCCTACTACTTATGTAGTTCCGGAAGTAAAGATAAAAATATTGTAAAAATATATCCCACACTTTTTGATGTTGATAAAAATATTAAGGACACCCGTATGCTCGAGCGGCAATGAACATAAATAATAACACAATTTGAATATAAACTCAGATCATGAGGATATTTTTAGATTTAAACACAACATTTTTTTAAAAAAAAACATGACAAAACAAATTTAAACATCAATCGTAAAATAACAAACGATGTTTAATTAGCAAATTAGTAACGTACAACATGATACTAAGTAAAAAAAACCTTTATTTGTATGTTTACACAAAAAACAATTTAACACGTAACCATCGTTTAAAGATTGTGTTTTTACTTCCTCATTATTGTCTCGATCACAACAAATTGTTTGACCACATATTATAAGGGCTGCTTACACACTATAGTTATATAAATCCTTTTATTTCCTTTTTTATTGTATGTCACATTAAGTGACGGACCAATGCGATGTTGGTGGCACATTCTTCAGTGCCATCTTTGGGGGAAGTTTTTCTCCAGCATTGTACTGCTGATGATATGAATCTTGTGCACATTGCAGTGAGATGAGTTGGGCTATTCGCATGACAAAATTGCATAATCAATATAATTTAACCATATAAACGACTTGAAACAAGTAGAACCGAACTGTAACATGGTGTCAGAGCTTACAGCTATAACTAAAGAAACTTATTTTGAAACTTAAACGTTACCAGCTTAGTAATAACATAATGAATCATTCATATTTTTTTCGTTTACACTTTTACGAAAGTTGACATTGACAAAACCCCAGACTTGTATATTTTTGCTCGTGATATTCACCTATAACCTCCAAATATTAATGAGACAGACGACTTGTATTAATTTCACATAAATATGATTTTGTAAATGTAAAATACTCTGATCGCAGCCTAAGACGGACTTTCACAGTCTTCGTAAGGTCAAGTGTTTACTAGTGTGGGTTTTGTTTGCACAGTGTGTGTGTGTGCGTTTAATACCAATGATACCAGCTTTCTAATATTCGATTCGGGAGATGATTGGGTAGACAGGTATCATAATATCGATAATTACTATTTCGCTTCCATTGAAAGTGAAGATATGAATAGTTTGAAGTGGTTTGAGAGAATGGTGATAGGTAAATTAGAATAGTTGGTAGAGTCTTTAACCCAGTTTGTGGTATAACATTGTTAGGGAATCGGTATATCATCGAACCAAAAGTTTGAGACATGTGACATATGCATGAAAGAAGCCTCTACGATCCAATTGAATTATTTCATAAAATGTGACGCTAGGTTATTTTCATCGCCAACATACTTAAACCTGATTGGACACAGCAAAGAAGAAGAACGGTCCAGTTTGTAAAGTGAGCTAGGATCTAAAACATACAATGAATGTTAGTTTGCTTTAAATAAAAAGACAGATATTGTTTAGACAATTAAAGGCAGATAAGACTGATACAAACAAGATATAGAAAATTATACGCCAGTGTATTACATCACTCAATTCTCACAAGAAAAAAATAAGTAATCACGTGTTCTATTTTGTAACCATTATTCAGACACGCAAACTCATCGCAAACTACAATTGGTCTATTCACACTAACGTTTGACGAGCGTTTACGCTACCACACGATCGCTAAAAAAGAGTGGTCGGGCACGAATATAATTTACTCGAATCAAACGTACATTCGCTTCAAACGTTTTGATTGCCGACGAAACCAATCAAAACGCGCCCAAATCGCAGCGCGCGCGTGATTGGCAGAGTGTGACAGATTTCATGATCAGCGATCATTGATATATTGTCGCTGGAAAAACGTTGCGATTACGCAACTACAGCTGCAGTGACACTATCCACGTCAGATAGGTGCTTTGCGGTTGCGCTTTTTTAAAGCTGTCTCTTTGTCTTTTTTAAAGCTGGCTCTAAGGTATCATTTAAAGGCAGCTAGTTGTTACTTGTCTTATAAAGAAATAATAGCAATGGCGACGACTCTCTTGTACACCAACTTTATTTAATTTAAACTGTCACTCTTGTTGACTGATTGCACAATCAGTCAGTTGGCGCAAAAAAGAGATGGCAAGAATTTTACAACTGTCAAATTAATTTACGTGTCGGCTCTTCTTCGTGCTTACAGTCAGCATGTTTTGAATATATGGTAACCTTAAATCTGACTAATTTGACAGCACTGCAATAGTGGCTATCTCTTACTTTTGTTACTGTCAGTAAAAGAGAGATAGATACAATTAAGTTTCGTTGATGTACTACAGATTTTAAAAATCTGTCTATGGCTTTGCTGTTGGTGTTCATGATTCTGACAAGTACTGTGGTGCCCATATAAGTTCTTTTCAACAGTGATCATTGACACAGAGGAACCATTATACCATCGAATAGCTTTCGTGATCGAAAGTGAAAGTTTGTTTGATTTCTCTGTTAGTAAAGATTCGTTTTCTAAACTCGTGTATGGTAAATAGTAGATGGTAAAGATGTAGTCACGTCTGGTACCTTCACATGTTCATTTGTACCCTTCAATGCGTAAGTTTATTTATCTGTCAGTATGAAGATAGAAAAAGCATGTAATCAACCACATAAAATAATTATCATTGTTTACAGATAAGGATTTTTATGCTTTGTTAAAGTAATTAAGTAAGTCAAACCGAATGAATTTATATTTTTTTTAATATTTATTGAGCTAGTACTTGGTAGTAAGAACCTGCAAAAAACTTTTTTATTTAGATCAATATTTGTTTTTTTCTTCAAAATAACCAATAAAGAATCGACAGATTTAATTCGATTCACGTAATTTTAACGGAACCCATTTGTTGTCCTATTCAATTACCGTTATTGTTTCAAGAATATCAGTATCGTCACAAAAACTGTGACATAACAATAGCTGTGTTATTACATCACAAAAATACCATTGTCAAGTTTCAGCATGACATATAGATTGTAACATGTGCAACTATGGATCACAAACTTTAGTTCAAAAACTGCAGTGCATTTTGAAATTATATTTAGAGCAAGAAACATGCTATTCATTTATTAACACCGAAAACCAATATTATTGTCAACAACAAATAGTATGTGTGGTAACAATGGCCCTTGTGGAACTCCTTTGGGATACAGGAAGGAACGGTTACAAATAACATAAAGTGTTCAAGTAAACCGATTCGGATATCAGTGTAAAAGCCGAATTAATCTAATCTTTCATAGTTTGTTTATGGAGAAATCAGTATTCAACATTTTTTACGCTAACAAGGGATTCGTCAGTTCAGAATTTTCGTTACTTAGTAAATTAGCATGTTGATTGAGTTTGGCTATTATCACCGAAACTGCTAATTTCTTACCAATTAATTTCTATAAAAACTGAATATTTCAGTTGTTATTTCAAGTTTTAGACTGTCATTTCTGTTTTTGACAACCAGAATACTAATTAAGGCAATCGGGAAGTATATGTGCATGTCTAGCTACAATTCCATTTACGGTAAGTACTTATTGCTCTTTTCATATTTTCAATCGAGGTCGTTTGAAGGTTAAAAATTGGTTCAATTATTTTTGGACCGGAAGTTATTTTGTAAATGCCATGATTTAAGCTGTAGTCATTGAGTGTAAGTAGCCTGATACAGTTCGTAATATTTATTGATAAGCTTAGTCATCATTTCTGTTTATATAAGCATATTAGCAAAGTTGTATTTTAAATGGCAATCCACCAATAAGCACCAACAAAAGAAACAGCTAATAATAAACTAAGTAAAATACGAATTTGACCCTAATTATGTAGGTGTGACATTTTTCTTCCGTCAAGTCATCATCATGAGGTCAACCTGTTCTTATTTGTATAGAAAGTTTTGTCTCATCATGTTTAGCTTTGTCATTAAACAAATATTTCCGTGTAGAGTTGTCCAAATCACATATACTAAGTAAAGAAAAATCTATCTTTATCTATCAATGCGGGGCTAGAATAGATCCGAGTGTAAATATGAAATTAACGATGAATCTAGGTTTGTATATTTATATTGTATATATGTTATGTAGGTATATAATGTTGATATTTTTATAATAGATTTACTCGTCCACCGCCGTCTTTTGATTTCATTTTATATTGTCCACGCAAAGAATGTCTAGAAGAGATCGCTTTAGCGATAAGACCGCCCATTGTATCTAGTCTGATTATATATTCCTGCGTTTTTGGATTTTATTTGGGGTGCAATAAAGAGTTTATCTATATATTTATCTAGGAAAAAAAAAACGTGATTTTAAAAGACTCCGTGTAAGACTTGCACCTTAACTTTCGTTATGTCTATATACCCAAAATGAAAAGGCGCAAATATGTCCACTAATTCATGTAAATACCGTGAAAACGTAACGCTTTGTCCAACTTGTCCAAGACATTCAACTTGTTAATTCGTAACTACGTTCTTCAAAAATCAATTTACCGCGATACGGAACCAATTTCTTCTATGCAATGCTGAATCGGTAATTACCGTGCACGCACTGAATACAATTATACTGCGCGTTATGTATTTGACATAACATTTAAACGGGTGAGCCCACCGTCCACTAAAGCGATTTAGATCGTGCGACAAGATAATTCACGACAATACATTTTAAATTTGTAGTAATGGTTGCAACATTTGATTCAGAAAATATGTGGCATAACACGTCAAATTTTCTTATTATTAGTAGCGAGCCTCACTATAGATGCTTCAATATTGGACGCGATAGTCCGCCACAAGTAATTTCTAATAAGTTTGGACTTTATTTCAAAATGAGTTATATGACTTTGTACGTTGTCTGCATTACGGTCAATGTGGAAACTTATGATTTCAATATTTTGCTAATTTGTTTAACTGGGTTTTGGTAATCTAGTTTTAATTAGTCACAATGCAAAATTTTTTAAGGTTGATTTTTTGGCTGTGTTGTTTATAAGATCTCCTTCCATCTACGATTACTTATTAAAATTTCATCGTCTTATATTTGTTACTAACGCACCCTGTTTGATATCAGCATTCGAAACTTTTACACCAGTGATAACATACGGCATTTGTATCAAGAAATCTAATAAAAAGAACAGACCAGTTATTCTGTAACTAAATGTCACGGGGTGTTCAACGTTTGACAATTTAAATGATTTTCAATTGCTCATATGTAGTTACTATCAATATAGACACAGAATACGGAGATCATTTTTGATGATCATTTGACTTGTCAAACGTCCAAAGGGGGTAAATCTAATAAGATAAACAACGATACATGTAGGTACATCGAACACGGAGTCTGTAGATCGAACGTCAAAGTGTGTAACCACGACACTATGTAGCAGATCTAGATTCGCTTCCGCTTCTTGTTTAAACACAATCACGAAATAATTATCTTAAAATAGTGTCAAAATATTTGTTATGTCAATTGTCAGTGTCGTCCTTAGAATTACAAGTCAATTAAAAGCAGTAATGTTTCTAATCAAAGAGCACAAACGAAATAGAAAAATGTGGATTTGTCACAGATTGCGTGAGTCGTTTATAGCACTGATTCCCACGGCGTAAAATAGTCTCCACGCCCGGCTGCACTCGCCGTAATATCTTCCTAATTACTAACAATGTGCATCTGTTGAAATTGTTTAATTGCATACAGTCATTAATATTTTGCAACACATTAGAGATGGACGGTTTGTTTCAAAAACTAAAGCATAGATAGATAATACTACATTCACTACATTATGTTAAGTAGGTACTTACTTACAAAATGAAACACAACATATTAGCGGTCATACTTGGAACAAAATACTAGGGGAACGAGCGGGATGGTCCAGCTATATAGTTCCTCTCAACATCTTCCAATCCTGACCCCTTTTTTTTTTGTTCTCTGAGGTTAGACTCATTTACGAATACATCCGGTCCGGGGGACCGGAGTTATGTAGGACTCACTGCCCTGAAAGGGGAAACTTCTAGACGGACTCTCCATTTGTAGAACTCTGTTCTCTGAACTCAGTTGAAATTAGCAATGCAAACATACATATCATCTCTCTGCAAAATAGTCAACAAATTTAAACATTTATAATGTGTATCTGTTTCGGACGAATTTTGGTTGGACTGGATTTGATAAGAACAAACATAGGAGGTGTATATACAAAGTTTTTGGAGTCACTTTTAATATACCGTTTGTCGTGGTGTATTTCGTATAATATGTATGTATTTACAAAAATAATAGCCGTGTTGGCCTAGTGGGCGATAACCCGACTTCTGATCCGGAGGTCGTGGGTTCGAACCCGGTCGTGCACCAATGGATTTTTCCAAACGAAAAATTTATGTGCGCATTAACACGTGCTCAAAACGGTGAAGGAAAACATCCTGAGGAAACCGGCATGCCCTAGAACCAAAAATTCGAAGGCATGTGCTAACAGTTAGTGTTCCAATAAGCGGCGATGGGCTTGCAACCTGTCACGTGGAATGCGAATACTTGCAAAACGCGGGCATGTACCAAATGTAATGTTTGGACGTGCCTCTGAGTACCCCCTACTTGGTATCCTCAAAGATCTACTCACTGAGTATGTATCTGAGGATGTCCACCATGGGGAAGACAGTCGTGAGCGTGTTTGTTTTTTTGTTTTGTATTTACAAAAAAGTATATAAGAGGTATTTCAGTCATGTAGTTCCGTTTAGCTCTGCTAAATTAGATGACGCTATGTGAAAAACTGTCCAGCATTATTATTATTATTTTTCGAAGAAGGCCTTGATGGCAAAGCTCTTATTAGTTTTCGATTCTAGCTAATAATCATTTTTTTTTTTGCAAAATCCGACTCTAGGAAATCGTAGAAAATCAACTTATCCTAGAAGTATGCGGGGCGTATACGCTGCATGTTCCACATTTTCTATACAAAATGTAATATTCGCAACATCCTGTCTGACTATTTGCACCTATACGAGTAAATTATGCAAAGGTGTGGGTGAAAGTGGATTCTTGCAGGTGAAACTATCCATTTGCCCTTACGAATTTCTTAGCTCTAAGATAAACGATGTCGATAAACTGCATCATATTTATTGCAAGTTCTTATTCCGAGATTCTTATAAGTACATCACAAAATCTTACAGTCTCTAGGATTTATTTAGGCCGTGAAGGTCTTAATTCAGGGTTTTTCACATTAAACATTCTCCAAATTGTATGCTTAATCATTTCTTTCTTAATTATTAAACAAAAGAAACAAACACGCTCACAACTGTATTTTCGCTCGCGATTTGTTTCCTTACCGTTTTGAGCACGAGTTAATGTGCACATAATCTATTGGTGTATGAGCGTGTTCAAACCCACGACCCCCAGATCGGAAGTCCAGGTACCGTTCACAAGGCCAACACGGCTATTATTAATATTATAAAATCCATATTTTCTGTATCCCTCATTTGCTTCAATAAAACAACCCTAAATTTTCAGAATAAGTAAATATTGATACAACAAAAAAACAATAATAAATCAATTCAGAGATAAAAAATATAGTATACTAGCTTCTGCCCATGGCTTCGCCCGCCATGGTACTCGGATAAAAAAGCATATGTGTTATTCTTATGTATAAGCTATATTGCTGTAAAGTCTCATCAAAATCCGTTCAGTAGTTTTTGCGTGAAAGAGTAACAAACATCTATCCTCACAAACATTTATAATAGTAGTAGGATTGTCACTCAGTTAAAAAAAAAACTATTGATTTAGCAACGTAAAGCCCCGTACTTATCTTTTATCAATGATTGACAGTATTATTCTGGTGAATACTTTTTGTTCTATTCTAATTAAAATATCCTCACGATCGGTTTAGTAATCGCCACGCAGTTACTTTCGCTCATTATATACTACATATATGTAAACGCATTATGTAGGTACTTACTGTTACTGTATCTGAGGCAATATTACGCAAGGAATTAATACATTAATGCGTTTGCGCATAACACTTATGAAGCATGCGGCCTATATGTAGAACCCTTAAAATCGATGAATTTATTAAGATCTATTCAACTTAATATCACAACACCTTTTTAAGTCCAAGTTTACCAACACAATAACGGATAGTTAGGTCTTAATCAAAGCTTTTTGACACATCTATATGTTATTATACTATATCCTATCCTAACCTACTGCTATTAAAGTTTGTGAGGATGGATGTTTGTTACTCTTTCACGCAAAAACTACTAAACATATTTCGATGAAATTTTACAGTAATAGTTTATACATTAGAATAACACATAGGCTACTTTTTATCCGGGTATTACGCGGGCGAAGCCGTGGACAGAGACAAATATTTGCAGATTATAAAAACATTTGTCCCGCGGCGGTTATTCCTCAAATTTCTGCGTCTCAGGCAGGCTTACGCCCACTGCGCCACAGAGTATATCTGCTTTTTTTGCTACTTACGTTGTATTAAAAAACACATCTTACTGCCGCCTGTCAGTAGCATACCTTCTTCATAATATGAAAGTGGCTTCCTGTTTACGGATGATTAGGTATACGAATCACTGGATAGGGATTGATTTATTACTAAATACGTTTCATATTAACTTGCTTACGTCATCCTTGCGTCGTGGCCATATCATGCTGTTTACCAATAAGATATTTTTTTTTGCAGGTAAACAAAATTTTTATCAGAATTATACGAGTGCCTTGCTTTGGTGATTTGTAAGTATCAGAGGTGGGTTAAAAAAATATGACTTATTAATAATAAAGATATGATTTGACATAATGGAACACCCTTTTTAATGAGCCGCGTTGGCCTAGTGAGCTGTACCCCGACTTCCGATCCGAAGGTCTTGGGTGATAAATTTATATGCGCTAGACACGTTCTCAAACCCATGAAGGCAAACGTCGTGAGGAAACCGGCATGCCCGTGAATCAAAAATTGGAAGGCATGTGCAACCTGTCACGTGGAATGTTTACTTGGTATCTTCATGGGGATTAGTGTTTTTTTTTGTAATAGCATATATAGCGTTGTTGTTGTAATCTCAGTCGTTAGAATGTATTGATCTAGGTTAGTGAATTAATGTGCGTATTCTAGAATGTTCCGATACTGGTTTCACTTCGTACCGTTATCAATCTTGTTTCTTACGAGATAAAGCTGTCTATGATTGTAATAACTGGTTGTGTTTCAAAGGATTTAACTTGATGCCCAGCATAGCCAAAAGGTTCGCATGAAAAGCCTTAAAAAGTATATAAGTAGAATACTTATATTCTACTTAGCTACTTTTTAAGTTTTTTAACATGTAGTTTAATACAAGTTTAGGGCTAGATGATGCTGTGTGAAAAGTTCAGCATTATTTTTATTTTTTTATTTAATGTCTTCAGACGGACTATATCACAACCACATCACATCGAGGACCTCTCTTTCACTCCTCTTCTTCTTCAGTCTGTTCAGCTGCTGTATACAGCAGTTTTCTAGCTATATATGGCTTCCCAATTGGTGGTCGCTACAACGCTACTAAAGGCACCATTCACATATGGTCACTGCTATTGGTGTGGTCTGTCTGAAGACACCTTTAGTTATTTCAATTTAATTTATTTCTGAAAGTTTTCTATCAAATATATCCTAATCCATCCAACTTTCAGGTAAGAACATTATTCTGTCTAAATCGTTTTTCGATTTCACATTTCGACTTCAAGTATTTTAGAGCTTGAGGCTCTTCAATTCAAACTGTTATATTTAAAATACATATTTTCAAATATTTGATACTTTCATCTTTTTTAATATTTGATACTCTATTATGACTCTTTTATCGGCTTTTACGAAACTTTCATATTATTAGATAATTAAACCTCACACTTTTATATATTTTTTCGTGTACTCAGCAATAAAGCTCACAACTGCTCTCTTTTTATACCAAACGTTAATAACTATTCTTATTCACAATAATTCCCACAGTTTTGAATTTTTAGTCATACTTTCCTTTTTTTAATTGTTAGTGGGCAAGGTCTGGGAAACTCTTTGGATCATCTTAAGACTGTTATAAAAACATATTATCATCATCACAACTTTGATGTAAAACATTGTAAATAACATTGTGTTTTCAAAATAGTTTTAATGAAGCGTAAAAACGTAAAAAACATGATGTCCAATTTATCACGGTTTTGACCGCGAGATGGCATTGGTTGGTACAACATATTTATGCCCATTAGCATACCATAGCAGGTAGCTGATTATGGTCTCTGATAGAATACCTATAATTAGAGATTCGTGATTTTAACATGATATTAGAATTTGAAGGGGAAATTTTCCTCAGGCACATAAAAACAATGCTACGAATAAAAACGTATATTTTCAAGTTTTCGACTAATTTTACAATATAACGAGTTTTTTTGCCTGTCAACCCTACTAATATTGTAAACATGAAATTTGGATGTTTGAATGTTTGTTGCAAATAATCTCCTCACGGCTAGACCGATTTGTATGAAGTTTGGAACAAATATAGTTCGTGATCTAGAATAACACATTGGCTACTTTTTATCCGGGCACAACTCAAGCAAAGCCATTAGCAGAGGCTAGTAACACATAAAATTATTTATTTTTCAGACGTTAGTTATGAAAGGATTGGTAACATACAATATACGTTGTACTGTTACTCTAACAATTGTAAGTTAGTTTTACGCACATTCATAACAACGATTTGTTCTATTGTGTTCTAAATAAACAAGTTAACAGGTGTAAACGGGCCAAAGAAAGCATGAAACTCATTGAAAACCTTTACAACTGGACTGTAAAAGTGAGTCTGCAGCCAAACAATTAGTCATGGAATTTGACAGAATAATTACGATACTCTAGAGTTGTAGTTTTATAAGAACATTACGAAAAAAAAACTTAATAAAGCTCAACTTCACCTGCGATTTTATTTTGAGGGAATGCTTTTACTGGAACAAACAGTGTTTCGTATTTTCTTCATATAATTCCAGTTTTTGATGTTCATCGCAACACGTTTATTACTCTGTTTTAAATTACTGTGCCGTTCTGTGAAAATTTAGTATAATGACTGAGCTTTCTTTTGCCCAGACAAACAAGAAATACAAGACAAAAGCTAGGTCATCCAAGATCTTTGGCAAGGAACACTGTATCTTTTCAATTTATGAATGAGAAAACACCTATCTGCATTTATAAATTGTATCTCAAGTATTTTGTAAGTTGTGCTTACCTGTAGTTTGGTCAAAATAAACTCCTAAATTACTTATTTATTTTTAGTTATCTTAACTAACTATATCACCGTTTCATCTCACAGAACGCCAATAGGACCAAAACATTACGGCACATAAAAAACAAAGATGTCGGCTATCACGCCCGATTACTTTCTCCAGAGAAAGCTGCATTTCGTCATCGTCTCCGCGTCATTTGGAAGGTCGTTAGCACTGTTCACAGGTGTGGCTTGGATCCTTTATGAGGCCTATTTAGTCTTCTATCACGCGCTGAATCACTAATCATTCTAGATATCTAGCTACTGGTATGGTCACACTGAAAGGAAATGACAGATGAGATAGAACCAAAGCTGGATTATTTTTTATTCTATTTTTAATAGGCTATGCTAAAAACTATTAGATTTTTATACATTTCATTTTAATCAACATTATTAACATAAGAGTCTTCTTTTTATTAAATAACATCCATTGTCATTACATCAGGAAACCACTGGAAAATATATGATAATAGTAGATTGTTCAACAAGGGATCAAAACAGGCCACTTCATGCGAGACGTTTAGAGAATCGAGTATGAATTGGTTTTAGTCCTGAGTTAAACACTCTAATTTTCACAAAGATTTACATAAAAACAATGCTCTTTTTAAACTATATATTTCTAAGAAATTATTAATAAAAATAACATCGAAAAGACGCATGATAATAAAATATCACATTAGTTTTGTAGTCTGTTAATAATAACGAAGAAAATATAAAAAGAATTACTATTTTAGCCCTTAGAGGTTAAATGATAGACTTTACTCCAGACATGCCTACGCTAATCTAAAAATTGCACCTGAATCTTTCGACAGTCGTTTTCAAAGTCCAAAGTAATTATAAAATAAATATAACTAACCAGTTTGATACATGACAGAATTTGATGTTGTATTTTTGTCTCCGAATTTAGAAATACGACTTTTACAACATGTGTCATAACTTTTCTATCAGTATGATCAATCACATCGAGATATAAACATACAAAAGTCTAACTTTCACTGAATTTAGAGAAACCGCACACATTCTCAACAATTTGTCTCACCTGTAGTGGTCTGGTCAAATGACCTGTGGTCAAATGACCTTATAACAGACACATTTGCAGAAGAAAGGGCTTTAAACTTTATCAGCTGAGAAAGCGACCTCAATGCAAGAGTACGAACATCTTTCGTGAAAAGAGCATTTGTATCCTTCCACTAAGCAGGGTTTTTCTCGCAGTGTGACAAAAAGTCTTAGGGAAACGACAGTCGAACAAAATAACTTGGCATTATTTATGTATGGTTTATTTATTATTTCGAAAAAAGTAAGACATCAGACCGATTTTTTTTTAAATTATCCGCCACTAGTATTATCATGTATCGTGGTTATCAGGAACAACAAGTATCACAACACCGAGACCCGAAACAAATATCTACAGAACATTTGTCCTGCAAAGGGAATTGAACCCGCATCTCTAGCGTCTCAGGCTCCTCGGTCACTGCGCCACCGAGGTCATCACTGCACTGGTCAACTTAAATACATAATCTAAGTGATAATATCCGTACTTATACCCAGTTACGAACAAGGACATTCGAACCACAAAACAAGCGCATTTGATATTCTGACATGTTCTAAATAGTTTTCAATAATGATTATATTTATTACGTATTACAACGCCCTTGCAAGGCCATTGACTCTCCGGCTTCAGTGATTTACTCTTAGAGTAGAAATAAACTACAAAGTATGCCTATGCTAGCACATCCGAACGGGTATGAAATTAATTCACACTCACATAAATCACAAAATCTACCTCGGCAACTGAAACATAATTATCGAAAAAAGTACAATAATATTTACACGATATGATCTATTTTCGGTCTATCTTTGAATCTAAGTTGTGGCGTATTTTTAGGGTAAGATTGTCTTTAACAGTTGCGCAGAACATCGATTTTATCGTTTCTAAGATCAACACTACTATAATATTAGTCCATTTTATAACAATAATTTCACAATATGTGAATGGCTTCAGTAAACTGAACAATTTTTTGATTTCGGTAGTAAATTGTTAAAGCACATTTATATCAAGTGCATTTTAAAATATTATTAATCATGATACCACAATCAAACTATCAAATTAAATGCATCGACAGCCGATTCACTGCTTACGCCTAACATTATGCATCTTGGCATTCTATAGGTTTTATTACTCTGACGATTCGACTGGTCACAAATTATCAATTCACATCAAAATGACCTTCATTGCATAAACAATTTAAGCTGCACCTAAATTAAACCAAGTGGTTTCAATAAAACAAGCAAGATTTACTATTTGGCAGGTGAATTTACAATGGACCATTCCATTTGTTAATTGGATAGGAATTTATCACTTTAATATAATTATATAATCTGCTATAATGTTACCATTGCCTCAGCCTACGGCATCACCCGTGTGGTAACCTCCAAAAAGTAGCTCAGATGTTATTTTAAGTCGCAAACAATACTGGCTCCAAGTTTCACTCATATCGGTTCAGCCGCTTCGGAGATTTTAAGCAACAAACAATCATCTAAACATCCAAACTTTTATGTTCATAATATTAGCAGGAAGGTTTTGTTCTGAAACAAATATAGAAATATTTTTATTTGATAAAGTATGGAAATGATGTACAGTGGATATATCATTATCTATTTGTCGGCTACTGAGCGTACATAATCTTTGTTTTAGGCAATTGACCCGTTTTACTAAATATTACAAAATATTCAGAGGCGGCAGCTCAAAATTGCTAAAAAAGATGAATACCGTTTTAAAGATTTCTCTAAAACCAAAGTGATTAATGTAGTGAAAAAACCACTAAGTGTTTCCAATGAAGTGATCTACAGTGACTTATTAGATTTAATAAAAAAAAATAGTTTTTATTATTACAAAGTTTAACATTGATGCTTGTCACTTTGACATTTTAGTATTAGTGGTTAAACTACTATGGCACTGTTCAAATTTTTTGGTTAAAAACAAGTAACCTGCTGAAACAAAAGACTTCAACGCGCTTGCGCAAATTGTACGTTATGCTATTTTTTACTCGCGGCGTAAGTAGCCAGTATCTCTGTTTGCGGTACCATTTATCAAAATGGCTTATCCAATTGAAAAGTAATTATTTTCAATCGATTTGTATGATTTGTCAATTGTCACTTGGTTACAATTGACTATGGAAAAGAGATTGGTTTTAAAAATTTGCAAACATTACAACTCTATGATAATAAGTAAGGCAATAAAGCATACAAGGCACTCGAAGGAAAGCGGTAATCTACTTTGATGTGGATACTTAATTAATTTTTAGTATGGACAGAAAATGGAATGAAATACTTTTTCCGCTTAACGCGGGTAAAAAATGAATAGATGATGCGTTGCTTGCCCTAAGACAAAGATGAAAACTTTAAAGTGCCTTTATAATTTCACCGGCGCCCTATATATGATTAAAATCTAAAGATGATACTACAAATGCCAGTCTGTTTTAATTAGCTGCGTTGCGTCCTACAAACGGAAAAAAGCAATACGTGCATTACTGCTTGGCGGCATCTACAATTATTTCTCTGAATACCCGACAGCCAAACAAAATATTATATTAGTCCTAATATGCAAAGAGTCACCTTGTGACAGTTAATCGTAGTTACAAAACGGAACTACCACGCACCACTTGGTAAGGTAGGAAAGCTGACCCGGTTGTGTGCCGGCATTGGGGTCGTGGCGATTAAAATCGAGTTATGAATCGATAAAATCATGACATGTCTACTTCACAGACACTGTAAGCGGGAATAGTTTAAACACCTATCGCCCAATAGATACTAACAGAGTATTTTTTAAACTTTCGCGATAAGTAACATAATTGTGAAGACGGCTAAAGACTCTCGGCGTCTTAGAATCCCGTGATAAAAAGGTGTTGGCTTCGCAATCCGACAGTACTTCAATACGGACGTACTCAGTTGAAGTCTTAGATTCCAAAGTCTATAATCAGTATCTACCTACACACGCCTGCAGTATATACTACACTCTGGTGAAGGAATCCCACAAATTATCGGTCAAAAGGTGTTTAGGAATCTGTGATTTTGTTAGTAGGTATAGTCTATAGAATATACTAAATGATATGGATTTATTATATAATGATGGTCTTTTTAGTTTTGTAATAGGCAATCACATTATTGTAAATGTATTTTGTTTTAGCTATTAACTCTTAGTTTTTAGTACCACGTCACCGAAAATTCTAGTGTCCTACTCTCAATCTACCATTAAATGCCCAGTATACAAAAAATGTACCTTCCAAGTCAATGAAAAAACGGCTTTTTCTAAAAGCCGGATTTCAATATCCGTCGGAAGTTACATAGAAATTTTATAGATTTTATAATTATCCACCGTCTGTAATACAACAAAACAATTACGCACTATTAATAGTAAAGTAAAGTAGATTCTCATAATGTTTTAATGGTTTGCATCCATTAAAACATTATGAGAATCTTTATCAGCTGCCGACTAAACATACATTTCACGCCGTTTAACTCTGATATCATCTAGTGTTATGCATTTGCTCAATACGTGCAATTAGAAAATGAAAGTTCCGGTAGGTACACATCTAGAGGGAAATCAAAATAGAACAACAGAATTATATTCCCACATGAACATCTTCAGATGTTTAGTGCGTAGATCCGTGAGGATATCAAGTAGGGGTAGTCAAGGGTACGTCCAAACATTATAACATTATATATTTTCACATGCCTATGTCTTGCAGTAGAGTAGCATTTCACGTGACAGATTGCAAATATCAAGTAAGGGTAGTCAACCCTTGACTACCTCTACTTGATATCTTCACGTCCAAACATTATAACATTATATTTTTTTACATGCCTACGTTTTGCAGAGTAGTTAGCATTCCAAGTGACAGATTGCAAGCCCTTTAAAACAGTAGTTTACAGTTATTCTAGACTTTATTAACTACATTTGTTTCAAATCGGTTCAGCCGTTATATTAAGAAACCAACATCGAAATACAAAAACTTTTGCATTCGTAATTTGAGTACAATTTAGTGTTTTTACAATGTATATGTAGACAATTTATCACTATTTGAGGGGTTATTTTCTTTAATCAAAAATCTATTTATGATTTAATCTATTTCAAACAATTGCGTTAGTTTTGTGTTCATTCAGTCTAACTTTTAAAATATTTGGATCGTCTGATTATGCCAAGATTGCCAATATTATGTGACTGTATCACATCTTAGCTGTAAATGCCGAGTATATATATATATATATATATATTATATTGGCCGTTATGAAGGCCCGTTATAGAAGTGAGTTATGTAATACTCGTCTACTTGTCTACATCGTCTATTTATAAGGAAATATAAACTAACGCAGAGTAATAGACAGTATACATATTCATTTACTGTTTTTAACTAAAGTGGTAAACTAGCAAACGGCACGGCCCATCCGTTGGTAAGCGGTTGCCATAAGCTATGGACGCTTCTAACGCCGCGTCGAAGTATCACTTGCGCATTGCCGACCCTGATACATAGCGTTTGATATGCCAGTACCCTTTCAAACCGGAACACATCAATGCGAGCATTACTGCTTGGCGGCAGAAATATGTATGGTGATAGTACTCCCTGGACGAGCTCTTTCACAAGGAGCACTACTACTTCTAATATAGTACTTTCGGCAACACATTTTCTTTAAACCGAAAATAAATAATGCTAGTCATTTTTCACACAGTATCATATAGCCCTAAACTAAGCAGAGCTTGTATGACTGTAAACTACTTATATACTTTTTTTAAAGGAACTAAATTACTGTTTATCTACTTTTTATTTTTAAATACATCCCTATTATATTTAGAAAACACCCAGACCCATGAAAATTTTGCAGATCATACAAACATTTGTCCCGTGACACGAATCGAACGCGCAACCTTCTGCATCTCAGGCGGGAATTCGCCCACTGTGCACAGAGGTCGTCTAAAATAAGAAAAAAATAATTGACACCAACCATCACCAAAGGGAAAGATTGGAAAGTCGCGGGTTGGTCAGCTGAAATAGATAGTTTTTGGATATTATAAAAAATATTTGCTTATTTCGACAGGAATTGGTCTAGAATTACGGTCTCAAAAAAGTTTCGTGTATCTAGGCCAGGTTGTTTAAGTGTAATATTTTACACTTAAACAACTTTTATTTTATTTTTGAACGTCCGCAAGTTTTCATTAAATATTCTCAATTAACTCTGCACAAGATCCTTATTATTTACCAACGATATCAAGCTAGTCATAATAGCTAGTAGACAACACACCTATAATAATAATAATAACAATAATAATAAGCCTTATTCCTGAATTCTAAAGCTAAATACATAATAATTTCAAACATGAATTCCGAACATTGCAGTTTCCTCTTTTTTCTTTTCACAGACAACACACCTAGCAGTGTTTATTTGCCTTACTTGTTTATCTTGATATGAATGTGCAACATATGAGCGTCACAGGACTGCGTAAATTTCTACTACGTGACCTTGATTCGCGAATTGAAAGTAGCCGTGCCAGAACCGGACTGGTCAAGCGCAAGTGTCCCCACAATTCTACTCCGTATGACAGCACATACACGGCATAGTCTCGCGTGGCAAC
The DNA here is from genome assembly GCA_961405105.1 of Perizoma affinitatum. Classification (NCBI taxonomy): domain Eukaryota; kingdom Metazoa; phylum Arthropoda; class Insecta; order Lepidoptera; family Geometridae; genus Perizoma; species Perizoma affinitatum. The sequence continues at coordinate 4,764,320 of OY560184.1, forward strand.
CTTCGCAGTGGAGTGTCATGTAGTTCCGCAATGGGTAATTGAGGGTTTTATAATGTGGTTGAAAAGAATGTTGCAATAGTAGATTTTAGATTAATCAGCAGATTAAATAATAATTAGGCGTGGCCGTAGTATAACGATCTGTTACATTGAAAAGTTCAAACCCGAGTTGCTCAAATTGAAAGAATATGTTTTTTGAAAGATTTTTAAAACATTTCCTATTCTGAATAGAGCTTCTCTGGACTTGTATACTGGAACTGGACTGGAATGTATGATAATATTTGTCTTGAGGTCTGGGTGTTTTCTATGTATACATATGTTCATTCATATGTATGAATTTACAAAAAAAAGTACTTGCTTACTTTGGGGCTAGATTTTTTTCTTCACATATTTATAAATATCTCACACTTTATTCTAGTCTTTTGTGAGTTATTGGGGTCGAAGCTCTTTGAGAGAGCTTCTTTCAAGAGGCTCTTTGTAAAAAATATATTAGTTGATTGCGAGACAGATCAAATATTATTGCAAGTATAAAATATGGGTGAAAACATTGGGTTATTGCGAGAGTAAACGTTAGTGGAATTAATGCTGACCATATGAAATGCGGCACCGGCCAATTCTGACGAAAATTCAGATCAAATCATAGGCAGATGATGACTTGCCGTCCACTAAACGGGCCCCGTAAGTACCGCCAACAATATGTCGCTTAGGGACAACGTAAGTGTGAACCGCTAAAGGGTGTCGAGAGGTGTGCTGCAGTTTCACTAAATGCTATGATTTATGTCTGTCATTATTATTATTATAACTTTTGAATTTTGGTTGATATTTTCCAAAATTATTTTTCTTTGACTCTTTTTCTGTTTCCTTTCTCTATGAATGAGTTCACATTTTTCATTGACACCATACTAAATCTGAATGAAAAAACGAAACCGATTCTTTAAGGGCTTGGTCATGAGGACTCGGCGAAAATTCACTTATGTAAAATCGGTATTCCTACACTGATTTATAAATCGAAGGTATAATTTTTGTGATTAAAAATCACAAAAATTACCAAACTATAATAAAATCATAGTTTGTTTTAAAAATAAATTATAACAATTACTACTAAAACCTTTGAATACCGATTGCAAAAACATTTTAGTTTGAAACAGCGACAGGTCAAGCTGGTGCCATAGGTTTATCTTTAGCCTTCGAATTAATTGCTATTTGTAAAGATCTCGACCTCTGACTTTTGGAGAACCGGTTTTGAGACGTCCAAACGAGCCAAGTTCATAAAATATTATTGTCTTCCGATGATCTTAAGAAAGAGTTTTGCGGTACAAACTTAAATAAAAATAAAAATAAACAAAATAAATCCACCAATGGGCAGTCGCAATTCTCTAATCAAGTTAAGTACAAATATTTCATTACCTTTTTTCGAAATAAATTATCAACATTTACGAATTTGTATGGACTTCTCTACTAAGGTATTGGAATAGAATATAATATAATGTTTTTATTGCTTTTAATAAAGACTATAACAACATCAGGTTACATAATAATATATGTACTTATAAAATAAATTTATAGAGACAATTAATAGCTGTTTTTCATTTAAGTGATAATGAAAGATTCGATGAAATTATAATAATGTGAACCACTATTCGCATGCATCCAACTAAGTGGAACTTAGTTTGAATGAACTGTAGAACGTCATTTCAGGAGAAAGGAGCACACTCAGAAAATGCTGACAGACTCAGGCAGACGTTTTCATCTATTCACGAGGTATTAGACGGCTTAAGTATTATTTTTTATTTGACTTACATTCTATTTTACTGGTTTTTAGGGGATAGCTTTCGTCACACTGCTCGACAAAAACATCCACTGCTAAAGCACTCTTGAGAATAACGACAAAATACGAGTATGCAGTCTCGTTCCACCTCCAATTAATAACTTCCTGCAAACGTAACCAAGTACATCATCGTTGATCGGGTGGATGGCTCTCCTACAAAGCCTCTTCCGGTTAGTGGTCACTCAACATATTAACGACCACGGCTTTGTTTGCGGAAATTCGGATTCACACAATCCTGTGAGTTATTAAAGGCGAGATTCATCTATTGCATATTATATTGGGTGATTATAACATACACCCTCTCGCGTGTAAAAAATAAGCAGGAAGGATGGTTTTAGAGTAAAAAACAGTTTTATTCTTTTATGTTATGTGAATGTAAGCCCCCTAAGTCATTATAGATTTAGTTAGTGGTAGCTGTGACGTCAGCAGCTACATCAGTAGGCGGGGCTGAAAAACCTCGACCTTATACCTACTATTTTTATTACCTACTATATTATTATATTATACTTAGACTAGGTATGTTTGTTTAACTGTAAGTAAATAAATGCCCTTTTATTTTTTTTTTTTTATTTTTTTCTTTTTAAAGTTTGATTGCAACGTTGTTTTAGAAAAACTTTTCATACCATATTTCAGTATGATTGAATCTACCACACGTGTTTGAAACAGCACGAGTTTGTGTTTTAAAATACGTGTATGTTATTTATTGTGTAGTATTTCATCTCATGATCTTTGTTCGTGTATCAGCCAACACGATTCTGGTAGCTATTTGGAAAATAATGGGGGAATCTGATATGCATGCCGACGTTTTTGGAACATTTATTCCATTTTTACTACGCAATCTAAAGAAAAAGTGAACGACAAGTGTTAGCCCTTTCCCGTACATTATCTGAACGGATCGTATTTCTATACGTTTATTTAACTAGAGTTAATTCGTTCAATGATCATTTTATCTTGTTTAATCCTATTGACAATCGTTGTCAACTATATATTAGTTTAAACCATACCACAGGTCATCCTAGTTTAGGTTCTAATGTTGTCCATATTCCTATATAATAGCTAATAGGATTTCAGAGTGTAAAATAACTACTTGTAACATTGTACCTACATGTATGATTTGATTGTTGTATTTTAGAAAGAGTTTTTTATATATTCGAAAATATGTGTAAAACTACCATTCTTGCGGAATTCAAGTGGTGGTAGATTTAGGCCTTTCATCAGCCTTTCTTTGGCGGAGGCCTATGTCTAGGAGCCAACTTCTTCAGACTGATGATGATAATAATCTACCAAAGCCAACACATTAAAATGGATGATAATGCTTGCTGTAAAGTGTACGAGATTCATAAAGTAGACCTTCCATGACTATGCAAGTAATAAACATTTGAACAGAAGATACATTTACTGTTTATATACCGCTGCAATGGGCGTACGTATACTCTACGACATTCTTAAGTAGGTAAACATTATTATACAGTTAAATTAGCCAGTCGTAAACACCGTATCACATGGTGAAAATGTAACATTTCAGAGATTAAGGCCGAAGTCTGATTAAAAAAATGTATTGCATAATTTAAGAGCTTTGCAGTGTTAGATCCGTTTGATTCTTAAAAAAAGACTTGGGAATGTCCTAGTGACATATTTCTGTAAACAAATTGTAAGGTAAAGCATAATTCTTTGTCTAAGATTAGTGTAGATGCCCATCTGTATGTTGCGTTTAAATTCTAAACTTAATATTAACGAACTTGTATAATGGAACTCGTTGCCGGCGGTTGTCTTCCCCGATAAATAATGTCTTGGAGTCTTTAAGTAGAAGATCAATAGATATCTTCTATAGATAAGCGTGCTACATCCTTGACCACATTGAAACTTTCCATCAGGTGAGATTGTGTTCAAATGCTTGATAAATGGGCAATCATTAATCATAAAAAAACGAGATTAAGACCGAGCTTTGTTCGGGAACAGGCATATTCCAAACATCTCGCACTAACAATACTACGTGTTTTAGGCCGAGCTGGTGACTCGTACAAACAACAAAAAAAAAAATATAAACAAATGATTGTTTGCTGTTACATTGACTCAACCATGAATATTTCCTGCCCAAATTGAACGTTTTCTATCTTAATGTCTTTAATTAAATATACTAGTATAAATATAAAATAAAATATAAGAAATATTTTCACCAAATTTCTTCATTATCTACCAATCCACTGGAAATATTATCGCCGAAATCACGATAGGAATTGCAATTCGTTTTTTTTGTTAACATACATTTTTAATGAAATCATCATAAATGTATGTTTACCGATTGAAAGAAAAAGCGCACCTACAAACCTACATACGCGTAGATGCCAGCCCTAGGAATCACAAAATGTAGTTCATTCGTTTCCTAGTAAGTACCTGACCATAATATGTGTAGAAGTATCAGTATGTGGTCTTTGAACACGTTTAGTAGGATATATACCGTATCCGCTTGAGGTAAAAAGTAAAACCCATTCGGATAATGTAGGAGACACTCAGCTTAAAGTATTTCCTAAACGGCTATGGTTTTCATAGTTAAAAATAATTAATGAGTATTTTGTAGTGCTGATAGAATTTTTTCACCACACAGAAAAGTAGTGCAGAACATGCAAACATTTGTCCCGCAGCGGGAATTGAAAACGGCACCTCTTGCGTCATAGATGGATACTCAACCCCCACACCATAGACATCCTACATACATTGCCGATTTTTCTAACTGGTAATAAACAGAGACTCAAATAAAACGTCTCGAGAAAAACTCATCCTAAAACTCAAAAAACTATTGTTTCATTATCTATCATAATTATACGATATACTTACCCCGATATTCTTCATCAGGGTAAGTGATCGCGATGCTCTCCGGGACGGGAATCTCGGAATAAGTCCAAACTTAGTCGGTGCCTTCACCGATAGTAGGTACGGTTCGTGAAAAATCCCGTTTTACATTATGAATGTCTTAAACTGTTGATCGAATCCTTAACCAGAATTCAATGCATATTGAACATTTTTAACAGACTAGTCATTATTCCATCGATAATTTACAGCTAATCTTATCTCAACTTATTCACTGGACTAACGCAGGGTTACTTATTAGCGTCTGATTCTCATCCGACATGTACGAACGAAATTATAGAATCAACAATTTCATTTACAATCGTAAATGAAATTGTTGAATCTAATGTAGATAAAACATTAATTATCTCCAGGACCAATCAAGTATCTGGGCACACCTAATCAATTAAGTTGCAACACTTGCAACATAAGAATGTCCGAAGATTCCAGCTGGAGGTTCGGTCTATAATTAACATGCACATTATGGTCAATTGGGGTACAGTTGGTGCAAGATTCTAGTAATTGAGGTTTTAGATCGGAGGCTGCGCTCGTAAAAAGTGTGCGGCTCTTACTAGTTTTTACAATACCATGACACTAAAACTTTATGCATGCAATTATTTTACACGACGCAAAGAGCTGGTATAATGGGGTATGAGGATGTTAGTGTGTTTGTCTGGTCTCTGTAACGGCCTTAAGAGGATCAGTCAAAAGAATAATCAGTCTTGTTTCCTGCCTTTCTTTCCTGGCTTGGTCACGAAGGAAAAGGCAGTAGGTAAATTAAAGATTCAAATTCCTTGTGATTTTAACGAACAAATGAATTTTGTCTTTGGCTGTCCAATTTTTATTTTCCCTTGATCGGATAGCGTGACGAGACTCTGTTGTTCAAGTTCTTGTTGAATAGTGAAGACTAACATTTTTTTGGTATTTATTGTCAATGATTGATTTCTCCCGTCAATCGTTTTGTATGACTCAAGAAAGTTCATTAGAATTTATCATCATACGTCAGTGGGGGTGCTGCAATACATTTTTAAAAAAAATGAGTCAGTAGTTTTTTAAATCAACCTACTTATGTAATGTCAGTGACGTCACACACAAAAGCTTGACTGACACAAAACATGTAATCATTTTTATATGAATTATTTGTATAGTTCGTAGGTCACTTGACAATCGTTAGATTGTGATTAAGGGTGATAACGAGCCCTATTCAAAGAAGCCAAAACTTTCTGATACCCAAGAATCCATAGAAGAAAACTCATAGGGCGGACACAGCGTACACTTTCTATATCCTTTTTTAGTAAGTAGTGAAACATGTTCACACACGGATGTTGGTAATAGCATCCATACAGTAACTATTATTGCTATGGCACATCGTAAAATATACTCGCCTTACATGTTTCCAACTATAATTGGTTAAAATATAGTATCCTAGTTGCCATTCGTCCTAATCAATATTTTCCCTTTTGGTTGTGTTTATTCCATTCATGTTTTGTGTAATTTGCACTTGATCCAAATTTTTAGGCAAGGGTGATAAGTAATGTCGAAACAAACAGTTAATTTTTAAAAAGTAAAAACCCCTGGTCATTTATTATTATAATGGAAATAATCCATCGTCTGTTGCAGCTATGGCGATAATTACTTACAATCTCAGAACCATTTTTGAAGTCATACAAATCGATTACAATAAACAGCATTTCAATTTTACAATCAGTTTTGGTGATCAACGAACAAACGAACAATCAACCTTGTATGGTACACGCATACACAGGGGCCCTATGACGCGGGTAATGAACTAATGTACGACAGCAATAGCCATTAGATGTCTGGGGTCTAGAGATGGGTATAGACTTAAGATAGGTAAGATAAGTTAAAGACTTTCTATAGTCATTAAGGTTTATTGGCTGTACATGCGTGTCAAGGATTTGCTAATTTAGTTAGTAGATTAAACGAGCCACCTACAACCACACTGTACATTTTAAAACGACAAAGAGAACAAACATGAATAGATGTATCATATCATTGCTGTCGCCTCTCCAATATAAAGCTACGGCGAACAGCCTTGAGCCGCCTCCACTCACCCTTTAAACATTATTTTACTTTAAGAATGTAATTTTATTTATGTTTGTTTTATTTTCAGGTAAGGAAAATTTTTAACTGACTACCTACAGTTTGGCCAAAGTTAAATGTAAGTGTGTAAGTGTAAGCTTTAGAATGCTTGTAGAATCATGAGGAAAATTCTCGAGATTTTTTTTTGACAGATGACAGTATTTACGTATATGCTGTCGCAGTATAGGTTTTGACCTTTGTCAGAGTAATACTTTTAACTCCTCTCGGTCATCTACGATCAGCCGGTTGGCTATATGTCAACTACATAGTTGAGTGAGCCTTGTCTAACATTTTTCAGCCATTTTGCGCCAAATGTGTATTGATCTGTGTGACTTTGAAGAACAATAAAATAGTACAAGTATAAGATTTTAAAACGTAAATATTCACTGTCTGTGGCGAAATATAACTAGTAACTATTTTATAGATGTGATTGTATTTACTCAATCAAATTTCATAGAAGTTCTCATGGTGCAATTATAATAGAATCTCAGTATTATGGCGCGAGATGAACAAACGACTTGATATATATAACGGTTATCCCCATAAAAACCATATACATCTTCTTTGTTAGTGCCGTGGTAGTGATGTGAAAGGCACTTTACTTTTTATCGATACATTCTTATCGATTCGCACTAAATAAGTATGGCGGATATACGTATTTAAAAAATACTCCGTGTTTTGTATTTTTAAAGATAATTGTAAGTAAAAAATAATTATTGACTAATCATATTATTATATATTAAATAGTCGTTATGTGGCTTCCAAAAATTCGAAAGCATGTGCAATGTGTAAGTGTAAGAAAAATAAGCGGCAATGGGTTTGCATCATGTCACGTGAAATGCTTACTACTTGCAAAACGCGGGCTTGTGCCAAATGTAATGTTTGGATGTGCCTTTACATGAGCCACTTCTAAGGATACCTATCATGGGGAGTACTGTCGTGCGCGTGTTTGTTTGTTTGTTGTTGTTTTAAAGCAGGAAAGCCATGCATTTTAATTAATGTTCACTCACACCCGCAATAAATGCTATCGAGTATTGTACGAGAACATTTTGAGATGACGACATTTAAACTAATTTGGTCTATCAATGTCAGTGTAGGTCCTTGACGCGTCGTGATCGAGATCACTTTCATTATTTACGTCAATGGACGTAATAAAAAAGGCTTTATGTGCTAAAAAGGTAACGGTGTCATTGGCCAGCTGATAATTGTATTGTTCAGTATAAAAGCAAAAGGTATAGAAAAAACTATAACAGAATCAATCTGAACAAGGACAATAATAGTCACGAATAACACGATAATGTGTTTAATGACAGTTTTACAAATAACTTGAAAGCACATAATTAACTTTTTTTAATAAAAGATTTTTCGAATCATCTGTGCTCTTTTTCTTGTCCCCATGCTAATTAATTTTTCAAACTAATTATAGCCAGAGATTTACTAAATTTGCAAACAAGCATACGGCCCTACCTGTTGGTGAGCGGAGATCGAGATAGTTAGCACAAACAAACAAATTATGTACTTGTTTATAAAGTTTACACAGAAACTATTAAATCCAATCTCTAACCTTGAAATATCATCGATATCGATAACAATAGACAACACTATCTAGAACAATGGATGGGTCGGACGCACTCTACTGTGTCGCATCCGAACTTTAGCACTGTGACCATGATATTTGATATTTGACGAACTTTTAAGGATATTATGCGCATTATTTTAAGTGACGTTGTCTAGTGGGTGTCTTGATATTGGATTAGAACACCGAATTAGGATTAAGAAACCTTTTCTGTTTGTAATACATTATTGGACCAAGGCTAATGACATTTGTAAAACTTTTTCTGAAATTATCCACGGCCTTTGAAGTAACGTTGACCATTAGGCGCCTTAATATTATATATTAAGCAGGTTAAGGGTATTTACCGTTTTATATACCCTTTTATAAAACAAAAAGTTTAACAAAAAATACACTAGTTTTAAACAAATTGTTGAAGTATGTAACAATACTAACAATGATATTATTTTGATAATTTATTTTTACTTTGTATGCTCAAAACTAAAGCTACCCAGAAACATACAGAAAGGCTGAGTTTTCGGAAACACAGCAAAGACGTGGTACCAGACATAATTATGTGCCAAGGACGTGTCGAGAGCATATCATATTTTTAATTTAATTTTCACTTTCGCGCCACGTAGTTTTTTTATCCACGCCAGTCATAGCTTCTGTAAACCACGTATTAAGGTATCACATTATTTAAGTCAAAAATCTTTAAAAGTTTGATCCATGGTCACCCTAGTACCATCGAAGGCAGAAGCTCAATGTGTTTCTCGGCCGCTCCCATGACCCACAGCGAGTTCAAAAAAGTGAAGTGATTGGACTTGCGTTATACATGTCTAATTAGGCATCAATATGCTCTATCTATTATTATAAGAACCATCAGTCTTTGACTGACTGACGTAAAGACAACGTACAGAGTAAACCGATAGTCGTTGAGACTTGTTTGGAGGGTAGGTATATCAGTTTTGGTGCGTAGGGTTGTACTAAGAAGGGATTCTCCTACATTCCACCTCTGCAGGGTGCATCGGGTAAATTTAGTTTGTATGGCAAAAACTCAACGCGGACGAAATCGCGGGGCCTTCCATTAGTGAAATACTCTTTTAATAGTGTGTTATTTCTAACGTTGAGCTGTCAATTACTACGCACACAGACATGAAGTCATGCTCACTACGATAGATAGAAGGTTAAAAAAAAAAAGTCGTTAAATATTTTGTTTTAAGGGACATTTGGTTGCATAGTGATTTCATCAAAATTATTTGTAAATTTAAACGAAAAAATTAAAAGCTTTTTTTTCTATTCGTAAAATTACGGCTTTCTGGAAAAGTAGTTGACTAAAGCCGTGATTTGTCGTAAATCATATTTTCTACACCGAAAGATTTAATTAACGATAAAGGAAAATATTGAAGCAAAAATCATTCGAACCAAAAGTTCGAAGGCGCCATCTGATAGTGCCCAGTAAAGCGGCGATGGGCTTGCAACATATAATATAGAATAATAACTATAATGTTTGGACGTGCCTCTGACCACCCCCTGTCCCCCCGTACTTAATAACCGGACGGATCTGCATTGATCATCATGGGGATTATATTCGTCAGTGTGTATATTTTTACATAACATCATTTTCAGTACACTTTCTAATACAAAGTAGAACCCCCCCCCCCTACTTCGTTTACTTACGGAAGTTGGAGGCACGTCCTAACATACATTTGGCACATGCCCACGTATTGCATAGTAGTATATTACGTGTGATCAATTGCAAATCTTTTACCAGTCAAATCAATAATCACTCAATCAGGTACCTAAGATACACAAACTCTTGCGCAAATCAAATACAAATAAATTAGTGACTATTAAAGCATTGTCAGGTAGCAATTTTAAAACAGGTTCAAGGTGAACCGAGTAATAGTTGACTAGACTAATTACATTAATTATAACCCACTGTCAGACTAGTTCGAATAATCGGTTATTCAATCTGTAGCTAAACCAACATCATTATCAACTGCCTGTAGAAGTACAATGCTGGACATAGGGCTCCACCTAGCAGTGTCATGACGAAAGACGTGGGCCACCTCCATCCACCGACTTCCCACAACCTTCAAGGTGTCATCGTTCCATCGAGTTTGGTCCTTCCTACACGCATTCCTCCCTTTTTTCTTGTAGTGTCCGGTATCAGCCCTTCAGGTGGGGTCTATCCTACACGCCAAAAAAAATATGTTTGGCAGACTAGGCTTGTTTCTTCAAGCTCTGCATATCACATTTGTATATCTAGGAAATATATGTATATCTAAGATTTTATATCATCCCAAAAACCAACCCCGACGGGAATAGAATCTGCGATCTCCCGTTTGATACGTAGTTGTTGTAGAAACTCAGCCTTCAGGTCTAGTCCGTAAGTGTGGGTTATGACTTTGAAAACCAAATACCCAATATTTCTGCCAGTCTAAAGCTAACCTTATAGTTACATCTGTAAAAAACTATAAAATAAACTGCCAATGCCCCGGTGATAAAATAAATTAAAAAAACTCTCAGGAAAATAAAACAAGATTTTGGAAGGTTTGGTTATATCCTGTTCGAAGTTAAAGTCAAAACCTTTTGGACCTGAACTTGTGGCAACCTATATTTACTAGACTGACCAGTCCAGTATAATTAATATTGTAGAGTATGGCTAGGTAAGTACTGTCAGTATAAAAGCTTACTTGATTATACTCGTGTGTATGAAGTTGTAGGTAAGTACGTGTATAGGATAAGCTAACTCTGGTGCCAAAAAATTACACTGAGATTCTCAGTGTATTTTTTTGGCACCACTTTTTAGCAGTGTCAACTACTTATTAATAAGCTAGTTTTGCCTAACCAAAAGTTTTAAGGCATGTGCTGTAACGTTTAATGCTACAAGAAAACCTGTGAAATACTACTAAATAAAAATGTGGGAATGTGCAAAAATAATGATTACTTGCTTCTAATTACCCCTGTTTAGTATCCTCACGGATCAGAGTTGGTCCATCAGAGGTTTCAGTCGTGAACATTTTAATTATTTACATCCAATCGACTAGTAGAGTTGACATTTATCAAGGCATACTTAAGGAAGGATCCTTAAGTATGCCTTGATAAATGTCAACTCTTTACCAACCATATTTTGTCCTAATATAAATAAGGTATTGAGCACGGGTAACTGTGTCTATCCTTGTGTCACGCCTACCTTTGCCCAAATTTGAATTAACTGTCTTGATCCATAAGGATTGAATATATAAACAAAAAATAAACTATTTTTTTTTAGATTTAAGCTCTGTATTTGATGATAAGCAACCTTCCAATTTTACATGCAAGCAAGACAAGACTTTGTGACTCCAGAATCACTTTTTTATTATTGTTTTTTTGTCTTCTTTAGAGCTATGCCTGTTTTTTTCGAATATTGTAAACAGTGTTTATGGAACTGTCCCTTACCATTCTTAACAGTGTACCGGGTTCGTGTAACCTAGTTTTAGTGATAAAGTTCTCAGGTAGTGCAATAAAACTTTCAGAAAAGGCAGTTCACAAAACAGAAATGTTTTACTAGTAATGAAAAAACGTCAAAAACTAATTTAAAAAAAACCGCATCGAAAATTTAAGTATTTTTTGTGGATTTTTGTGCATAGCTGTGTTCTTGCTCTAGAACACTATATTGCAATAGCAGTATTTTGGTAATCCAATTTTTTAAACGTCCTTACGTCGCAAATAACTCAAGTTTTATTTAACTTGCATAATTTTGTTTAGAGCTTGTTTTGAGAGCAAGGCAATTTATAATACAACTAAACTGGCATATAAGCATACGTCCCATCTGTTTGTAAGTGGTTACTATAACCTATGGACGCTTGCAACACCAGAGGTATCACTCGCGCGTTGCGACCCTGAGTCAAAAGTATCAAATGCCTGTAATTTCCGCGGCACCTTCCTTCAAACTGCGCGCATACTTTGCGATAATTTGGGTCCGCGCTTATTTTAGCTTCAGGAAGTTTACGTAAATGAAGTTTGACCTTGTAAGAAACGCTTGTTATGAAAACCGTTTCACACAAACAAATCGTTAGCCATATGCATAGTTATTACATATGCAATATTGTTAGAATTACAACATTCATCTTGTTGGATAATTGTTACATGCCTAATTGTTATTATTGTCTGATGAAAGAGGTACTGCTATCTCGTGTTTTTCAATTATCTGAATCTGGTGTTTCAATGAAACTTGACTTGTGAAAGATCAAGGAAATATTCTACTTAGCTTAGTCGACTACATTATCCGAGTTTGATTTCCATAACTAATCTTGATTAAATCTAGAATCTACTTCAATCATTTTTTTTTGAGTCTTAACGTATTTTTTGGCACATTTTCACACAACTTAATCTATCCCCAAACTAAACTAAGCATAGCTTTGGGTTAATACTACAAGATTGACATTATATACATTTTATTGTAAATACAAAAGAAAATTATTATACATAGAAAATGTCATTGTGTCATATTTGAATACATAGTATTGAGCAATAAACAGCATGTAAAATTTACAAATGAGTATAAGGTTAATTTTACAATAGTAATAATAATAAACAAAATGGGCATGTCAAATTCAAGTTATTAATAAAAAATCTAAAATTACATTAAAAATTGTAAGTCATTAATAATTTAGATAAGGTATAATTATAAACAACGAGTTGCCATAAAATCTTATTTGAATCTGAGTCTGAATATACATGTATATTCATTTTTTAGGGTGTCCAACAACAGAAGTGTCATTTAAAAAAATCACCAACACAGTAATAACCTTTTTTAGCCAAACGTTTAGCTATAAAGTTTTTTTAAATACGTTACAATTACTAACAGCTGATGAGATTTTGTTATAAATATGTTTTTGTACCACCTAATCGGAGCGAAGGCATCAAACAAGAGGATAGTTTAAAAATATACGTCAATTACGTAATACTCGAATTGTTTGATTCATAACTCCACATGTAGAGTAATTATTTTCACCATAATTAGGTATTTAATTTAAATAACACCATAATTCCATGGCAAAGAGAAGATTCATTTTCATCATCTTTAACTACCATTGCTGTGTACAAAATACCGCCTACATTATTTTGACAATCACCACTGTCCAGACCTCAAACACAATAATCTACGATATCGCATACCTTTAAAAAAACCCATTGGTTGCTCTACATTATCTCTATACATTGAAATAGCTTGTTTCTAACATCGACGCATGATTTCTACACATTAAACCTTTTTGTCACATCTTAAAATAATTACGTCACGCCTCGCCATAAGCCGCTCAAACATTTACATACAAAGATAAACATCAGCTGTCTACGAATAAGAGGTCCATCCAAACTGTTACAATTTTCGCACTGATTCCTCCGAGTGCCAAGGTCATTACCCTCGAATATACCTACCTACTTACATTTTAAAAGCTTCGCAATAAATGTTAACTTACGCAGTTATGAGCAAGAAATGCTAAACTGATTTGAAATGGCCATCCAGTTAGATAATTCACGATCTACGTGCATAGCACACTAATTTAAAATCGTTTAAGAATTTTTCATCCGCGACGTAAGAACGTTTATGCTTTTGCCATAAGAGGTTGTTATTCATCTCTAAAAAGTTTTATCCGATTGAAATTCAGTTTTTTGCAATCGGTTTGTATGTTCCAAGGATGGCTCTTAGATAGGTCTTATCGCCACAAGTCACAAGGGATGCTGCGATAGGCGATGGATAACGCGTTTGAGAATTAAACACATAAAAAAAAATATCTTGTTATTTACTTGAAAATTTTATTCGCACAGTCATAAGATATTGTTTTTAGCCATGTCCTCATAGTTTCTTTCGTTAGTTTTTATCATCCATCTATGAATAAACAAATTTATGTAACTTTATATAACTGTAAGTAACTTTATATTGGAAACTTGATTTCCGACATAAAAACGAATCGTGAATTCGTGAGTGGCATCATAAAGCACAAAGTTTAAACACTCCAAAAATACTTTGTATTGCGTGAGCTTTATTTATAAAATGAGTTTAGTAATATAATGCTTGTCATCATCATCATTAGCAGCGGGTCGTCCAGTCACAGATAACAATGTAATCGGTCTGTTGGGTGTGCAACTGTGAATCCAAGCAATCTTAAATGTCATCAGCAACTCAATTATTAAGCAACTACAGACAATACAGTTTGTACCAAAACCCGGTCTGATCCAATAAATAATAAGAAATATGTTAACTTCCCCAAAAAATAATATTTTAACCAACTAACAAAACTCTACATTGCTTTAACAGAATGAAAAACATTATTTTGGCTATTAAATAATTTTATTCAATTAAAAAGCTATTGCACTAGCAAATTTTTCAATTAAATTCAGAGAAATGAAAAATTTCAATTCCATCAACCTATTTATAAGATCACATATTGATATCCAATTATACCATTGGGGATCGGACAGGGCATTTATTACATACTGTATAGCCAAACAAAATGAACCAACCGGAAATTACAAATCATTTCATACTTAATATTAGCCAACGCGGTAAAAACTGATGTCAGACAGTCACGATGCGAATTTACGTAAAAACATCTTGGAAATAAAACACCTGTGACTTTGTCCGCGTTCAGTTCTTTCTATCCAAATTTCATCTTAAGAAAAAGATGGCAAGAATTTGACACCTGTCAAATTAGTTTACGTGTCGCCCTTCTTCGTGTATTTTTTGAAATCACGACTGTATGGAAAAACTAAATCTAATTAATTCGATAGCGCTAACACTGTTGCTATTTCTTCCTTGTATTACTGTAAGTAAAAGAAAGCGATAGTTAAATTAAGATTAGTTGGTTACTAGACCATTATACCAAAGAGATCAACCTAGACGGGGATAATACCAACGACCATTTCCGATTTTCCGAAACTCTCATTGTAAAGTCACAATCAGAGGCTTTGCAAAATAAGTTCAACAAACAAAAGTACCCACCCACGATAGACAAGTCTTCCTACCAAGTGACAGCGAAAGTATTTGGCTGCCCTGCAGGTGGAAAGTGTGAATCAGGTTGTCATTGTATTCGTTGGCAGTAGAACTTGGCATTGACATTTGTGGGTGCCTTTAGAAAGCACTTTCAAACATTTACTTAGATATACCAATGATGAAGCTATTTAATTCCCTTGATGTTTTGAGATTTATAAAAAGTTTTTATCTTCCACTTTATGTGTGTACGATTCTTAGAATATTGATTAACCTAGAAAGCGCGTCGCGCGTGCCGCCCAAAGAAGCACGCGCATTATTTTTCAATAAGTTTTTCTGGAGCTCCTTGATAGTAGCCAATCTGTGTATAAGTCGTTATAAATTATCTATTACCACTTCTAACATTAGACTACGTACATACATACTTACCGTTACAAATTACACGAATGGAAACCATTTGCAAACCTGTAAGATTTCGCGGGTAAGAAGTTGACACGGGATTTATTAGCTTCACTTTACCTCGTACTGTTTGCATGTGATGCGGCGTCTGGTTAATCTATTTTTTATTTTTTTACACAGCATCGTCTTTCTATATTTTTATTGTAAATACATACATATTATATATAGAAAACACCAAGACTCGCGACAAATATTTGCAGATCATACAAACATTGTGGTTATTTTCCCACTGTTATGGAGGTCGTCTATTCTATTATGCTTTATATTATTTCTAAAACTAGCTGAGCCACGGCCGCTTTCGGCCCACAGCCCACTGCGTCGGATCGCCCGCCCGCGCTATTTTCTCGGTTCCTCAGGGTCCTAGCGTGAAGTTAAAAAGCCTTTACCTCAAGAATTAGGCTATCAAATGCAAAAAGATTTTTCATATCCGACTGCTAGTTCCATGGACTTTTGACTGACTAAAAAAGAAAATAGTTTTGCATGACTCCCTTTCGGTCTCAGCGAAATTATCTGATAGTATGGACGGAATGTGGGTAGCTATAGTCATTTGACAGACCAGACTGGCTGGCTGACCTACTCACGACAGTCCAAGGTCACGCGATATGTGTTGTGGTAAATGACGGATATTTTTAAGTAAGCTGGCAGTGTTTCAGCGTATGACATTCATGACCTTTTGACGAAAAAAAACTAGATTATAACGTAGGAAGGTATCTCTGTCCCACTCAAAGTTACCGGTCCTATAATTTTTTTGTCATCTTTCAAGTTTACATTGGTGAAAACAAGGTTGATTATAATTCACAAAGATATTGATGTGTAAAATCATCATCTTTGTTTTGTTTTGAACCTTCGATGTCTGAAGTAAAAGCTTTTTTTTAGTGCGTAACGTCTGACTGTTAAGTCGAAGTCAATAGGTTTTTATTCATTGAAATCACAAGGATCATATAGAAACGTCAACTTAAAAACTAGGTGAATTTAAAATATTAAAGTGAATTTACGCCGATTCCTCGCGCGCGACCAAGCCTAGAAGAATCAGGCAACAAACTCTGCTTGGTTATTTTTTTCATGATCCTTCCTTCCTTAATAATAATGCTTAATAATGTTATATTCTCGTGGTCGGAAAACAATAAGGTTGTACCTACCAAATCCTATCTCTTTTGACAACAGAGAATCGCTAATCGTCGCTTTTGAATATCGGCTTCGAAGATTTACACAAAAGCTTTTATAGTCGTCAAAATTACAGGAAATGATCAAGTCTAGTTAAAAAAAAGGCAGGAATTTATACGGTCAAACAAAAAACGTACTCATAAATATGCAATGCCACTTTCTATTGTTTGACCTGAAGGATACCTTTTACCAACTGCTTGATTATTCTATGGGCGTTTGATCCGATCTGTGATTTTATTCAGGTGGTTCACTCACCTAGTGACAGACATGCAGACTGTTAGCTTTTACTATCTTCACATCATTGTGAGATTTATTATTTTCTAAACTTTCTTGATCAGTTAGCATATTTTTTACATTGTGTCATCCTGTGTTCCGAAACATCGGAAAATATGAAAAAAGGTAAACGCGATAAGATCCGGTAAAACTTATAATAATTGTGAGATTTCATTTAAAACTGACATATTTTCATCATGTTGTACCATGACGTAGACCTTTTTACCTACACTTATAACTCAGTTTTTTTTAAATCAATAATAGACCATAATTTGGCATTAATCTCACTTGATGGTAACTGATGATGATATGGCTGTGAATGGAGCATAAAGGTTTAGAAGATACCTGTTCACTGTTAACTTGAAGAGACCCAGATTGTATTTTTCAGGAAAAACAAATGATTTATTCGTTCTAATACAAAAATAACAACACTGTTGAAAATAGTAGTTGAGCATAATCTACACAAAAATATACAGGTTGTGGTAAGAAAATGGGACTTATACTTTTGCTTTTGTATTTAGCATGTTGCAACAAACAAATGCAAATTGCTGCAAACTATATATATTTTTATATATAGTTTGTAGCAGTATATTTTTTGTTACAGGTAAATTACTACAGGGAGCAATAGTAAGCCTCATAACAATATGGCAAACATTGACATTGAATCTACCTATAGGTTAAGTCTTTATATATTTTTGTATTCTTACCAATACATTTTGGTAAGAATAGATACATACATATAGAATAGATAGATACATATGACTAAGACAGTCATTACGACGACGGTGTAATTTATTAAGCGATAACATGTTATTTTTTTTTTTATTTCTTAATCTATTTCTTACTAGTCTCTGCCCACAGAGACTATATGTGTCTAGGTCGAACTACCAGTTCCAAATTTAATGTAAATCAGTTATTAGTAACAAACATCCAAGATCTTGATATCCAAATTTTGACGTTTATTTTATTATAAGGTGAAAAAATATTGTAATTATAATTCGTATAATTTTATAATTTAAAACAAGCCAACGGCCAAGATTCAAAACCTACGTGTATTTTTTTACGTTTTCACATAACTTGCATCGGTATAATTATTCCGTATTGCAATAACCTGTCAACTAGCCTTGATATTTAAATCTCTAGAATGGTCGGCACAGTCCATCGTGATTTGTGAAGTGTTTTTGGTGATTCAACAAAAACATAAAAACTCTTGCGAAAACTAATATAGCAACATGAATACGCCAGAAAAGTCTTAATTTTGTATTTTGATCGACAGATCTGAAGTTTTCACTACAGCCAAACTAAGCTACACAACGTTTTCACTCCAAATCATCAGTTCAACGAGTGCGAACGATCTTGAGCCACCATGGAGCGCCTTCCCACAATAAATTTTTGGTCTATCGATCGGAGCATTGTCCAAAACGCATAATCTTTTTATTTGAAAGAGCGAATATAACGTATAGATTTGTCTACGACACCTATACTATGTCGTGCCGTCAGGTTTGGTGGTTTTTAGTTCTGCAAGTAATATAACCGGCAAGAATTAAATACCATTTATTTATCGGAATCATTTCTATATTCTTATATTCGTTTAACAGTGGAGCTTGGCGAGTTATTTACCATAGGCAAAATACGTGATAGATGACTTGAAAAGCACATCAGCAAATTGACAGCAGAATGTAGCACATTTATCTAGTATGTGGTATATGTGTTAGGTACTGTTAGTAGCTACCCGATTTACACCATCGTGTAATGGCGAACAGAACATCCATTAAACTCATTACATTCGAATTGATAATCATTTGAACATAGATAATCGAAATCGTGGTTTGGTATAATTTTAAGATAACGTATCAGAGGTGGTAGGGATTTATAGTTTTTTTCCGCAAATCCCGAAATCCCGCAAGAACAGGAAAATGCAGTGTAGGAAGGCCCCTGCTGGATGAATGATACCTTCAAGATCGCGGAAAGTCAGTAGAGTTGGCTCAAGAACGTTCGTCATGGCACCTCAGAAAAGACTTGAGAACTTTGAAATAGAGTAGACTTCTACGAGATAATGAAGGGATAAATGTTTGTATCTGCAAATATTTGTCTCGGGCTCTGGGTGTTTTCTATATATAATATGTATGTATTTACAAAAAAAAAGTATATAAGTAGTATATCAGTCATGTAGTTCCCATAACACAAGCACTGCTTATTCTGGGACTAGATGATGCTGTGTGAAAAATGTCCAGCAGCATTATTATAAACTCCGTTCATATAAACTTAGGTCATTAGCGAAGTAACATATAGTTTTGTCGTTAATAAGTCTTAGTAGTAGTAGAGTTGGGAAATACTACTATCATACCTATTTTTGCCGCTAAGCAGCAGTATGAGCGCCGGTGAAATAACATTCACATGAGACTTTTCACCCGTTATGTCTCAGGGTCGGCAACGCGAGGAATACAACTGGAGTCGCAAGCGTCCATAGGTAACAGTAACTGCTTACAAACAGGTGGGTCGTATGTTTATTTGCAACTTTAGTTGTATAAAAAAAAGAAAAAAAAAACATCGTACTTAAATCAGGCCGCTAAATAGCGCGTTGGCATGGCGGTGGCGATCAGTAGGACATATTTGTATGGGAAGTACACACTGACGCGAACTTTGACAACTTTTTACCGTTAGTAGGTAACGATTTAAATGGGAAGTGAAACCGTCAACCAAATTACAAAACGGTATGACATGTGGCTTTCAGCCCATCATTTCCCAGATGGCACAAGTTGCGCACGCGTCGATCGAACGGGACAAACTGTCATTAGATATTTATACCGCTGAGCCTGATATACTAGAATCTGCTCGATATACCTATTTCCAGACGTGGTTGCCTTTTTCTTGTTTATTATCAATATCATCAAGAGACTGTAGAAGTACACTGTTGGACATACGCCACATACATAAATTGGCAAACAAGCATACAGCACACCTGTTGTTAAGCAGTTACCGTAACCTATGGACGCTTGTAGCACCAGAGGTATCACTCGCGCATTGCTGACCCTAAGACGATACCTGACCCTAAATAATAATAAAGCCTTTTTTATTTCCTTTCCAACAATATTTACAAATTAAATACTCTTGATTAGGAACCCCTCTTTGGGTATATGCCTCCTCCAGTTGACTCCATATCTCTCTATCTCTGGCTATGAGCATCCGCATCATTCACAGCAGTGTCTATGATGTCATCTGTCCAAACCTTTTCTTGGTAGACCAGGTCTTTTTTTGCCATTAGGTCCTGTCCATCGTTTTCTTGGTAGACCAGGTCATGTTTTGCCATGAGGTCCTGTCCATCTAGTCGCATCTAAAGTCCACCTGTTTTCTGTGTATCGGCCTAAGTGGCCTGCCCACTTCCATTTTATACATAGACATAAAGGGGGAATTAATTCCACCGGCATTTTAAACCTGAACACAGCAATGTGAACATAACTACTTGGCGATAAATAAAAATGATTAATAGGTATGGTGGGAAGTACTTCAATTTCACAAGCAAAATTTATAACTTATACTACACTTAAGTAAAATCGGTTGGTTTCGCTAGTGTAGTAAGTTTTGCTGGTATGAGTTATATCAACTTCGCGTGAAATCAAAGAAATGAACGTTTTCCAAAGAATGCAATTCGTTTACGTTTTTGTCGCTGATGCGTTTTTAATGGTTGGAGAGCGGCTGTGGTTTCCAATATGCTGGAACTTATAGTTGATCGTAGAAAGTTACAAAATAACTGACGTAGCTAAGGGTGCTAATAAGCTTAATACTTTCTCAAACATTTTATTTCATTTTATTCACAGATCTGATTTAAGATTGAATTGTATGGAAATTATATATACTCCCGTGACCCGGCTATACAGGCTATTATAGACCTAGTGCGGGGAACAGAGCTCACCTATGGTACAATTTTAATTCCTTGTGAACCTAATTATCTAAGTTATTTATAAGTACTAAATGTAACAAAATTAAGGCAATAAAACATTATTATTATATTATTATATACTCGACGCTTCTGCGTTAGCATTAAAAAATAACAATGCATGATATCTAGACACATTGATTATAATAGAGCAGCCCTTTAGTTTTCGGAATCTATTAAGACCACTATCAATTTCAAAGGAAATGTATAAAATACTAGCTTCTGCCTGCGGCTTCGCCCGCGTGTTATGTTGATAAACCTCCAACTTTTGAGTGTATCAAACCAGGGAATATTTTTTTCCATAAAAATTTCAGAACTTTATTGCATACCTCCTAGGAGTAGTTTTGAAAAAAATAAAAAAAACATGTTTTATTATTTATTTTGAAGTTTTTTTGTATCGAGGTTTGAGCAAATTTAACCAAGGAATAAAAAAATCCATAAGAACTTTACTACCCTGGGTTAGGGTTCGTTTTTCGATAATTAGCCTATGTGTTATTCCAGAACCTCAACTGTCTACATACCAAATTTCATCAATACCGGTTTAGTAGCTACGGAGAAAGGTAACAAACATTCACACACAGATACTTTCGCATTTATTATATAAAATATATATTAAGACATAAGAAAGTAGGATATGATAGGATAGGATAGTAGGATATCTTCATAAAAAAAATAAGATAACTTTATAAAAAAATGAAGACCGCCTAGTGTTTTAAATCGTCTATTTCACGTTTCTCATGGCTAGTATTCTATGTGACAGGTTGCAAAGCCATGGCCATGGACGCAGTGTTCTCAAGAAATCTGACCTGCATGGTGTGAGGAGCTTTAAGAGACCCTCTATTGACTTTCCCTGTTTTTTCCTGGAAATGGTGTGTAATTTAGCATCTACAGATACGACGAAATACTTACCTCCTAAAAAGTTCTCAGTGGCATTTTGACGTCTCCTCATTGAACAGATTTCATTGATAGGCATTTTCTTATCAGAACCAGTGTAGCAGGAAATAGCTCTGTATAGAAAGTAAGGTCGTGCAAAGGTCATTCGTACTATATTCAATTCCTTGAGTTTCGGGTGGGAAGCTATGTTATAATTAGTTTTTTGATATCTAATAATATCTACTTATATTTACATTAAGACAATAATATCTCAAGTAGTATAATATGAGTTTTGTAGGAAGTATTGTTATAGTTTTATAATTATTATCATACCTGGAAGGAATTAATATCTATAATACAGGCTCAGCCTAGTTTATTTGTATAAATCTCCGTTAAGCTCCAATGCCTACCTATTTAATAAGTAGGGAACAGACATTAGATTTAATGTAAATAAAATTATTGAAAATAACAAATGGTCGGTCAGATCTCTGTGGTGTAGTGGGCGAAGGCCCGCCTGAGACGCAAAAGATTTGATTCCCAAAAAATGTTGGTATCATCTGCAAATATTTGTCTCCGGTCTGGGTATTAATGTATTTACAAAAAAAAATATAAGTAGTACTATACTATATAAGTAGGACTATATCAGTCATGTAGTTTATTATAATATAGATTGCTCGTCAAGTGCAGACATATGCTTGGAATGCGATTATTAAATATATTACTAAATTAAATACCCTTGGTTTTTCTGCTGGAAATTACGAAAATGTTTCTGATATTTATGAGATTTAAATAAATAATGTTGTAGGAAGCTGTACACGCTTGGAATGTGAAAACATATTATGTGCTATAATATCCCTGTTGGTACAACTTTGAACTTTTGATACAAAGTGCATAGGCTCAAATCCGGTCATGGGCATCTGGGCGTGCTCGAATGGGTCTCATTTATGAATGTCTGGTAGTGTCTCGTTTATCAGAGTATATTATATTAGTAATATAAAAAAATAGGTATTGTATTAACATTATTCACTTATTTTTAAGTGAGTAAGTACTATGTTTGAGTATCCGATGGAACTGAGACTAAACATAGAAGGTTATATAATGCTTTTAAGAGGTTTTTATAATTGTTTCGTGTTGAATAAACAAATATGGACATTTTAGGATATATAAGGTCCATACAACTACGAACTTCTACTGACATTCACTTTTACAAATAAATACAGACGTTAGTAACTGGATCATGAAAGATCATCACTTTTACAATCTCATAGATTCATCTCAATCCAAAAATTGACTTAGAGATCACTTTTAAGCGATAACACCGCTTCTAATATTGTTCTTTTAATTGTATAAGAAGTTTTATTTCATCTGACTTCTAAAGAAGGAGGATGTTCTCAATTCGGCTGTATATTTTGTTATTTTCCTGTGTGGCCTGGTTCCGTCTTCTATACTTCGTCTAAAATCTACGTATTTTCACTAAGTTTAAAAGACAATTTGATACGATTCTTGTGATTTTAATGACTTTGCCTGTGACAATTACAAACTTTATATACTATAACATGTGTCCACAGGTTACAAAAGCTCATGCACTCACTGCTGGAGAGTATGCATGAGTCAGTTTAAGTTTTAGTTTTAAACAAGTTTGTAGGTTGAGGTTAGCAGGGCTGTTGTAATAATTATCTAACACAATACTTATGTTTGATCCAAATTGGTTTAAGCTAATAATTATACGATGTAAAAGTTAAGTGCCTGTCTTGAAAAGTAATTTACTTTTTTTAAGTCTACTTGGCCGACTCATAAAATTACTAATAAATACACAAAACATGCACAAATCAAGGGGGTTTTAGAAGGACTATGCTAGATTTAGAGGGACAGAGGTGGTTGTAGATTTGGAGTAGACTTTTGCCCAGCTTTCTTTAGTTTAAAAAAAAAGACAAACCAACGAACGTGTTCTGGAAGTAGCGCAGGATAATAATAAAACAGTTTGAGTGGCAACTGGCCGAAACAAAAAGAAAACTGGCCGGAAGTTTTCTAAACGTATTAAAAAGTTGGACTTAAACAAAGGGTATAAGAATCTACTGCCGGATATAGTGGCAAAGGAACCAAGAAAAAGAAGACGGCGTCAATCTAGAGACGTTCCTTTTCCGTTCACAGATAAAAAATCTAAGAGACTATTGACTAAAACTTTCAAGAGTGTGATTGTGGGCGTACCTACTCCCTATAAAGTCAAATTTCCTAGCGGGCAAAGCCAGGCCAAAAAGCAAGTGTCTCACAAAGGAGAAAAGTGGATGACATCATGATTCTCATATGCCTTGCACCTTGACTTTTAACGCATTCTTGACTTTATTACTGACTATGTCTGCTTCAATACAGATTGTAATAAATTTTTATGAAGTCATATTTATCTGACCTGACCGACTTAAGGACTGCCTGGATAACACTTATAAAAGTGAAGTACATCCAGTACTTTTAAAAAAATAAACACTTATTTTTAAAAATAACAGTCATACATATTTACTCAAAACCATCCAAGTCTTTGCGCTGCAATAATCGCTTCTTATGGATCATGGGACAAAGCATCATATTATACAAGTTCTGTAAAGATAATACTGTTGCTAGTAGGTACTGGCAGACGATGAAAGCACCTCAAGGGAAAGAGAAAACAACCTGCTTCGAAATTCGAAAACCTGTTCGCCTTTTTGCTTTTACCCCGACTTCGTATACCAATAGTTTGTTGGCAACTGACCCACATTTGTACGTACTAAGTATTGTTTATTCTGTCTCGCGGTCGTCGACGCTAGAGATAATATTATGTATTCCGTGGCTGGAGCTTTTTTGTAGAATTTCCACTTTTCAAATACTTTCGATTTCGGTGGACTGTGAAGGAATTAGATTTTTATTTGTGGCCAGTTATTTTTTTAAGGTTCCCGCCATAAGAGACGCCATTTTGTTTTTGGCATCATAATGTGTATTATGCCAATTATTCCAAAAGGTCTCTTCCACTGAACTGTCTAGACGGCTGTCTATTTTTAGTCACGTAAATGAAAGAAGCCCTAAGCAGAAAATTGTATAAACAACTTTTACTAGTAGCCAGCGCCATCTGTTAAAAAATATCTGTTTTATAGTAGTTCGTACCTTGGTGTATGAAAAAACACTTGTTGTTGCCCACCCAACACTATTCTTTTATTAAAAATGCATCTGTCAAATGTGTCACTTGTCACTATGCTAGTGGGTGGGGCCATATAAAAATGTGGTTTCGCTCTCGACTCGGCTTATGACCTCAATATTCTGAATGATTGCTTTTTGCGCACGTCTGTTACGAGTAAATTACTTAAATATTTTTGAATTTTGGACATTACATCTGTGAGAAATTATATTGCCAATCTTTAAACTTAAAAAATACATTTATTCCTTATTGTACATACATAAACTACAGTCAAAAAACGTATATATAGGACATGTACAAAGGCGAGCTCAACCCTAACAAGAGTTAAAATAAAATAAGCAGACTTCAAATTTGAAAGAATAATTACTTTGTTTACGGACATTAAACAGTCGTGTTTTTGGCTTCTTAATTGTTTTTAGAAGCTTTTTGACAATACGCGATTACCACGGTCTAATGAAATATTGGAATAATGGGCAATGGAGAAGAGAGGAATATATATTTTTAATAGATCAGTCGATTGCAGTAGTTTTTGTGAATTGTTTAACTCTCCTGATAAATGGAGGCCAAGTAGGATCTTGAACTTTGTACTGAAACTTATCTACGCGAACAAATTGTGGTTCCGTTATATACTAATTTAATAATAAGTATGCAATGAGAATAAAATAAATAAATGAGGAGAATGCTACGACCAATCGGAGCCACTGGCCTCGCGAAAGTGTCCGAAAAATTAGCGAATGACTCTCAATAATCGATTTCATGTACTTGACATTCAACCCAGCTGTTTCAACTGATGATCAAAAATGAACTCTACTGCTAATGAGATAAGATTGCTATAACAACAATAGAAAATACTAATAACTATGCGACACCAATGGCTGTCGCGCGGTTTGTGACTACGATCTGGGTTTCCACGTTTTGAATTTCGAATGTGTAAACATCGTGATTTTATTATTTAATTCAATACTCGCTTTCTTTTGACAAAATATGTGAAATATAAAGATAAAATAACTTTAAAAACAACTTTTTAAATCGCTTAATATATAGTAGGTAGATGACGAATTCATTTTATGAGACAAAGAAGTTTATACATTATTATTTTCGCAGCAATTACGCTAGCATCAAATAGTATTGCATTTGCAATAATTACACAACAAGATGATGGTACAAACCGTTAAATATTTTACATTTTGTTGTGACTAAACTGTGGGCAATGGCATGTGAGTATTATTATTGAGTAAGAGAATACGACGCCCTATCATTAGATAAGCCTCCTTATTGTGAACTGTAAAGATTGAAAATAACTTTTTCATAAACATTTACTTTTAAATTGTATGAAACGCCAATTTTGTATGACAACACACTAAGTAACATAATTCAGTTTCGCGGGTATTAAAGCGTGAATGCGCAAGTTATGAGTTATCACACCGGTCGTGTGAACATTTGTTTACGAAATGTGAAATTCTATTTTTGAATTTGAAACTTGCAATTGAAGTTGAGAGTTTAATGAGGCCATGGTGTGAGTATTTATTATTTTCTGAACTGGGAACATCAGTTTTTACGAAGTAGCGAAATAATATTAGCTTTTTAATATTTAGAGCTTAAAAACATATTTGAAAAAATAAACAATACTTAAAGTATTGCCATCTTTTACTATTGGAGGATGACAGATAGTGATAAGGCTAGTTTTAATATGAATTTGGTGTAGTTTTTGTACTTTAAAACTTTTGCACTCTATGTAAATGGTTCAATGCGATTTTATTTCAATCCATTACAAGTGTTATTTAATATTTCTTTAAAGTTACTGAGATGACACTGAATGGTTGAAAAGATGGCAGTCAAATATGTAGCATCGATTAGTCATGCTACGCATAATCCTAGCCTACATCATCATCACTAGATGGTACAGGTCTAAGTTAAGCGCTAACTATAGCGCCGAGACTTAGACCTGCCACTGATAAAAAAAAAAGTTCTCATTCCTATTTTGAATTAAAAGATTTGTTTTAAAACCTTCCTCTGTACTTCAAACCAACAGAATAATGATCCTTATTAAATAACTACTGGTATTATATGCTAATAGACGGCCCCATTTCCCATCCATTGTTCTTCAATGGCCCATGGGACCAAACTATGGCCTACAATCTACAGTCTGGGACCTTGTCAAGTTTATTTGTAATAACAGGTTGTAGTGAAAGTATCATTTGATGATACGGTTTTTGAACGCAACAAAAGCAGTTGCGAATATATTGACCTTGGTTTATGACTTAGATTGGTTTTAAAAAGCTCTTTTCACCCGCAACATTCCTATTTGCGGGCTCCAGTCCGTGTATGCGTTTGTCATAAGAGATTTTTTGTTTATTTTTTTGTCTTCAAATTTTTTATTACTTAGTGATAAAACTTGTATTGGTACAAGTTTTATCACCAAAAGTCACGAAGGAGTTTTCAATAGATGGTGAAAGGCACGTCAAGCTTATAAATTTTGCAAATTTAAATTGTCTTCCTTGTTTCAGAACTTTAACTATAAAGTAAAGTATTAAGATTTTAACTAACTTTACTTTTTCTTTCTTACCAACAACACGTCATGATTAGTGATATCTTATTAGGTAACTGATACCCAGATATCAGAAAATATAATTACCATGAGATGGTTACTAACTGCCACACATTGTGTCTTCACTTAAAGTAAAAGAGATCGTTAAAGTATCAATCTATATAAAAAAATGCTCATACAAATGTATATTAAATAATGCCCGTGAAACACACTAAAGTCATGAAAATGAATGTATGAAAGAAAATGAATGTATTCAACACACCTTAACACAAAAAGGATATAGGTACCTACGTATATATTACGTTTCCATTGGATATATGGTAGTAGGTACTGCACAGATTACTTAG
Source organism: Perizoma affinitatum (assembly GCA_961405105.1). Classification (NCBI taxonomy): domain Eukaryota; kingdom Metazoa; phylum Arthropoda; class Insecta; order Lepidoptera; family Geometridae; genus Perizoma; species Perizoma affinitatum. The sequence goes on from OY560184.1 coordinate 4,792,390, forward strand.
TCCTTACCGTGTCCAAACAAGTCCTGTCTCAGCATATTTTGCAGCTCCACACTGGTCATGAAGCTGTACTGGTTTTCAGCCTAGTCTATTATACTTTTTGAAATACTCACCTCTCTTTAGCTCCGGCCTTATATCACACCGTTGTGTAACGCTCACACCGTGTGAAGGAAGCGAGCGCTTCCGAGCATTCAATGGAGCTTATCGGTGGTAAGTTCGGTGTAATCGTGGTCACATAATTTGTGATTTTATTACGACAGCGGTTCTGTCTAGATAGATAGATAGGTTCACCATTTTACAGTACAAAACACAGAAACGTTATATATTAACAAAAACAAAAGAAATGCACAATAGGCGCTGAAATCAATCGCTGAAAGCGATTTCTTCCAGACAACCTTAGGATGGATAAAACTATTTATGTATTTTTCGGAAAATAACCTGTTAAATATAGGTAAGTACCAACCTTTTTGTTCCTTAACTTGCTAATTATATCAAAATTTTTCAAAGTGCTCTCTTTTGTGACTAATGTTACTTAGTCAGAATTATAAGAACCTACTCGTACTATTATTGATGAATTTGCTCGCAGTGAGACCTTTTTAAGTAAACTTACTGTTATTTATTTTAACTGTGACTGCTACGTACTATTTTAAGGTTAGAAATTTAGAATTTATGTTTTTTGTGAGTTTTGTTTTATTGACTTGACTTACGCATTCCATATCTATTTATCTCACAAAACTTATGTAGTTCCAATATTTTTTAAAACACCATCTTCATTTCTTGATTAGAAATAGCAGTACGTTGACTCGCAGGAAGCTCACCCACTGACATAATTTTCCGTCTCATTCACAAGGGTGCTGTTATTGATGCTGCTATCTCGCTTCCACTTGCAACTTTTTACATTGCACTTTTCCCGCCGTAAAAGTTGATGGCTTATTTTATGAAATTGCTGGCGGAAAGGATTGGCCATTTAGCCACACTCTATTACAGATAATATTTTATGCATCTAACTAAAAAAAAAAGGCGCCTTTTTAAAAAGATACCGGCTCTTATATAAGTTAAAAGGAAAACATTCACAAACACAGACATTGATCAAAAGCTACTAAATAAATTAAAACATAATAATAAAAATTGTTTACTTACTGAAATTAAAATTAACAATTGACGACAACTTGAAAATAATTCTAAAATAATCTTATCTTTATTCAAATCTGTAACCTGTCCGTGTGAAATATATTTTTACAATTCCATGAACTTTTAAGTAGGAACCTAATAACTATTTATAAAAATCAATCTTGAATATACGATACCTCGTCATAGCAGATATGAAAATCAAAATAAGAGGTATTTGTTAAAAATGTCGCGTAGAAAAAGTTTTAATACACACGGAAATTATAAAATACGGGAAATGTGAATTTAGTTAAGGTGTTTCCGATGTAAAGATAGAGATATCAAGTATTTTATTGAATAATTACCATCGATATTTAAAAAGTAAAAGAGAAATCCCTGCCAATTTATAATCTGTCCGTATGCCTTCAATAAACCAACCATAAATCTGACGAACTAGTTTTCACTGGCATAGTATGTGATCGGAAGCCGTGGTACGCAGAACGCATAATAATTTTGTAGTTCACAGCTTTGTCTATGGATCTATGACTTTGATTGCAATGGGTCAGCGTGTGTCATGTACTCCCGCGGTAAGTACCCGGAGCTGAAGTGACATGTGTCATTTCAGCTCCCTTATACCCGATAAAAATGGCTTAGCAAACATCTACACCCCATGCCCCCCTTTAGGAGTCTCTGAGGAAAATCACCTTTTTAATTGAAAAAAAAATCGAACTGCATTTTAGTTTTATTCAAATTGGTAGACACGGTATGGGTCAACCAAATCGTTTCTAAAATGAAAATAAAAATACAGCCTTTTTTGTTGGCTAAAAACAGTTGTGCTGATAGTTTTGATTGTAGGTAATCTATCTATTGTTTAACCTTATTCGACCAACTTAGTTATTCTTTTTAGAGTAGGAGCCAATACCTAAACGAAAAAACCTATTTGTTTTCCCACACATTCTGTAATAGGTAGGTTTTTTGACATCCATAGATAGTTTAATTTGTTTACACTAAAATAAGGACTAACTGCTACAAAATAGAAAAAGCATTTTACATTCAAATATTCAAATATTCAAAGGAAAATATTATTCCAAAAGCATGTGATTACCTAGTCATCATTTTTGAAAATATTAAAAACATTTGTTGTAACTATCTCAGGCTTCATTCATAATAGTAAACTCTATAACAGTAATCTCGCAATATTACTAAATCCAAGCCTACCTCAAGTATAAGCGGCAAGTTATCCAACTGTTTCGTAAGATCCTTGCGAAATGTACTACTCAATATTATATTAACTGTGACTTATTTACCTTTGGGAAAAAATGACGCAAAATCTACGTAGACAATGTTACTTTTTCTCACAATTACTTATGTGCTATCTTTTACTGATGTTTGGCAATTCTATAAACAATTTAAATACCTTTACTGTGTGGACGTATTCATCTTTTATAAAATATAATTTTGGAAAAAAAAATTATTACGTATATAATGAAAGCGCGCACAATTCATCAGACATGTGTATTATTTATGTTATTGAAAAACTCAATGTTTTTTTTATTGCTTATTGCAGCGTATTTGTGATGTAAAAACCTTGTAAGGATCTTTCCTAAAGTCATAAATTACATGAGCCGTTTTAGAGATAAATAATAATGATAAACGCATACACAGACTACTTACGCCGCGGGTTAAGAAGCGTCATGTCTAGTCACCAGTTTGTTCAGTAGGCAAGATACCTACTATTGAATGTATGGATACAAATATTGACTGTGAACCTACAAAAAAAATAATAAAAAAATCTTTTTTTGTTACAGAAATAAACGATGAAGAACTAATCGAATCTTCAAGGATCAAGAGAGAAGGTGTTCCAGAAAACAGAGGTACGTTTTTCACTAATTAAAACTATTCAGTAAAACCTCTTTTGTACTAATCTGCTATACTTATTTTTAATATGTAGTATTTTTTTAGGTCACAAAAATATTTAAAAACATAATTATTTGAACCCTATATATGGGCACATTAAATGAAAACCTTAAAGTTTATTATTCATTATTTGTGAACATACATAAAAAATGGACAACTCTCTTTATATAAGAGACATTTAAAAAAAAAAAACAAAAAGTGTTTTTTGTTCTGAAACATTTTCACTGTGCCTTAAATTTAACAGGGGAATCAAGGAGAGACTGTTTTCTGTTTAAGATATATTTTTAACGCGACCTTTGTGACTCATCTTGCCGGATCTTATCTTAATATTGCCAAACGTATTTTTTCTAAAGGCTGGGCAAATTACTCACTCTATGAGTCATAGATACGCATTTTTTTAAAGAGCTTTTAAGTTGCTACATTTATAATAACTTAACAACCCTAAGAGCTAGATTTTTTTGATATACTCTTTTGTCTTTAAGCTTGAAATTAGCTTTTGGTCAAAAATGCGATATCTAAGTTTGGTATATGACATGTATATATAAGTATATAATATCGATATACAAGTTTGATCTAAATTAAATTGATTCAAATATGACTAAAGCAACATAACGCAATCGGACTGTCAATCAATTCAAAAATAATTAATAAAACGTTTTTTTAGCAAAATATGTTAATATAATAATTTTTGTAATTTTTAAAATTACCTACCTCTATTTATATGTGAGCATGATTTTCGTAATTTTTGTTTGACAAGACTAAACAACAAGAAAGTTTATGTTCACCTCCATAAAATATACATAACTGCTAAATACAATGCTTAATATTTAATCCATCTATGATCCAAGATCAGTAATCACCATACATAAAACTAGCCAAGTGCGAGTGACACTTGCGAATTAAGACCATTTAGTAATAAATTCCTTTTATGGTACGAAACGCTAAAACCGACAACGGATACTGATCTTGGATCCTAATAGGATTAAATATTAAAAATGGCAGGATGGGAAGTTTAGATATTGTCAAACAAAGATTATTATCGTTGTTACACATTAGCTGTACAAAATTAGTGCTAACACGATTGCGTCTCTATTAGCATCCTTTATCTCTTCTTACCCTGGTGACATCTATTTCATACAATCTTGAATAGAAAAAAACTATTGTTCGAATGCAACTAGGTAACTGACTGGACCTACACACTCTATATATCTATTTAACTATCTAAGTGCACAGGCACACATATTTTTTTATTAGCTTTCGCCCATTGGTTCTCCCGCGTGGTACCCAATAAAATGTACCTATCTATGTGTTATTCTAGATTACGCAACATATCTATTCCAAATATCATATACATCGGGTCTGCCGTTACAAAGATTTTTTACAACAAAATATCAATAAATCTATGTATAGTTTTGCATACATAATATAATTAAGATTGTATGAAAATAGGCGCATTAGGAGCCTCTTAATGTTTTTCATTATTAATTGTTTGTTTTTCTTTCTCTTTCATCTAATCCTCGGGTCGTGGAACAACGGACTGTATATTAAACGCACCTCGATCCCTTCCAATGACGATGACAATGACCTTGATGATGACCCAGACTTGACAGTACTACTAGTGAACCAGAAGAATGACTATAACTCGAGGATCGGCCGGTATCACCAGGTCAAACCACTCATCGGTCTACTTACGGCTACAGCGAGGACGTTCATCCAAGATGGCGTGACCACGGAATTTGCGACCCAAATCTTAGGCACTACGTTGGACAATGGACGCATATACGCGCAACTTCTAACAAAATCGTCCCTAGTTTTGTATAATAAGCCCTCAAATATAGATGATCCTGTCATAGTTAAGCCGTCCCGAATTCATTCAGCTTTTGATGGTGAATGGAACGTTAAACAAGATTTAGGATTTATAGACCCTGAAAAGTTTGTTCTCAAAAATACTGACTACTTAGCTCCTAGTAGTAGCAAAGTTTCAGCAGTATACGCCAGCAAACCTTCCTATAGTGGCTTCCAGTCTTGGAGTCTACCACAAAGTCAGGTTGATAATAATCAAATCAACGAAGAACCTGTAGGTCGTAGAGTACAACAGTACAAAGAAATACCCAGATATACTCAAAATGAAGTTGACGGTCCAGTTATTGAAAACGAAAAGAAACTCGAGTATATTGTCGAGCCATCCATCATTAAAAATGTTAATAATTTGCACCGCCAAAGTAAAGCGAATGAGCCGGTTACAGAACCTATTAAAAAATCTGAAGAAGAAGTACCAATCGAACCAAGTGTAGTTAAAGTTAAACCAGATTACGAGTTACCGACATTTACGATAAAGAATGAATTCTCACCAATATTTTATTACATTGACAATGTAGAATCAAAGCGCTTGCAACCGCAGCAAACGAAAGTACCCAAAAAGCTATTTGGGCAAAAGAGCGAACCGAGACCAAAGAAAACATTTACTTATGAAGGCTTTGCTGATTTCACGACTGTCGTCGGAGACACTGTTATAATATTTACCCCTAATACTGAAATTACTCGTCCCCAAAATCCCGAAGAAGTTAATGTATTTCCATCAGCTAAGCGTATAGATAAACTAGCTACTAAAATAACTTTTCTTTCCGCTGATATCCCTGTCGCTACATCCACTTACAAAGCCCACGAAGACATGCTTGCTTCTGCCATTACAACATCCGTCAGCAGCAAAGAAGATAATAGGTCCGAGAAAGCTCTGTTCAGTGATGAAGAGAGTTTAAAGAAAGTACTCTATGAGGTTGATGATAAAATTCCCGATTCGATAAGTGTACAGTACAATAATAATGGATTTGATTTTAACATGGACGTGATCCAGTCATCTGAAGCTCCAGATATTACTACTGAAAGCTCACGTATTACAGATGATTTGGGAGTATTACCTATTCAAGAATTAAGCCCGCAAGCTACTCCTTTCTTAAAAGACAGTTTGACTAATTTGTTACCAACAAATACTATTTTTGAAATAGCAACGGAATCAGCGGTAACTGAGGATATGACTGAGCTTTTCACTAATTCTGAAGAAGAAAATGAAAATACAGCGGCAGAAGTAACTGAAAAACCAGGAGAAGAAGAGGAAGAAGAAGAAGAAGAAGAAGAAGAGATTACACCTGAATCCGAAATGGAGGTTATAACTACAACTGAAAGTGGGCATAGTGAAGAATCTTTTGAAGAACTGGAAACGACTACAGAATCAAAGTATCACTCTCAACACAATACAGAGCAAGATTTCCACGAGGATGTTATTTGTACTAATGGTCTTGAAACAGAGTCGACAATGACAACGGCATACAAGACGCTTACGTATTTGACCACATACTTTATACCTTTAGAAAGCACAGAAACCACAACTTCAGTGAAATCAGATGTTGTTGTTGAAAGTAATGTAGGGTACATCACAAACGTTGTCTGTAAATCTGAATCCATTGAGCCTACATCCGTAGTAAAGGTTGATGTCAATTACTCTGTACAAAGCAATATACAAATACCAGAGGTCGTCTCAGAAGAGCCTGTTATACCTCCTGATATTACTGAATCATCTACAGAACAAACACTTAAGACAACTGAATCTGAACATGAAGAATCAATAACAACTGTTCAAGAACAAGAAAATATTGAAATAAATATCCAGACCGATGTCAATAGTTCCTATGAAGATGAGAGCGAAGAGGAGGAAAGGGAGAAAGAACAAAGCACATCCACTACAAAAGAAGCTGTTAGTACAACTCAGAGTCAAGTTGAAGTGTCTGTCAGTACTGAACAAACAACAACAACTACAGAAAAGATAATTTCTGACGAAGAAAAACTTGACGAAGAAGACTCAGAGAATGAAATTGACATAATTTACAAAACTTTCTACACAACTTACACTTACTTTACTACGTTCTTTGGTGAATCGAGTTCCAGCGTTGCTAGTCATAAATCAGTGGTGACTCACATTATTACTTCTTCCTTAGATCTGTCTAAACTAGACCCATCTATATTAGGAGCTTTCAATGAAGATGAAATAGCCCCAACAAATGTAGGAATTGGACGTCCGACAGAAACATACGTCAATAGTATTATTGATCTTGTGAAGAACAAGGATGTTATTGAGTCTGTTGAAGCAGTGGAATCATACAGCTCACAGACACCTACGCCATTTTTGGGTGATGACGTTATAGCTAGCATAAAACCGGACGCTGTCAAAACCTTCTTTACAACATACACATTTTTTACTACTATCTACGTTGGTATTGATGCAAACGTGTGCAGTAGAAGTGAAGTCTACACCAACTATGTAGGTCCAGATGAACTGATTCCATCGAAAACCAATCCCTTAGTTGAAAATACAAAAGCTCAATTCGACTTCAGAAACTGCAAACAAGTCAAAAGGGAACAACCCGCCGATCCAGAAACAGAAGATAGTTCTTCAATGGTGACGAGCGTATCTATGGAACAAAGTAGTGCACAAGCTGTGAAAGTAAAAGATGTAGCAAAAGAAGAGACACACGAGGTGCCACAACCAACACCTAGAGAAGTAGATATGTTGTTCAGTGTAGACTCTAATCCCATAGAAACAGAAAACTCATACACAACAGACGTGAAATCGTCTTCTTCAAAGGGCGACAGACAGTATTTAGACAGTAACAATATTTTAGACGATCAAATAAGTTCAGAGAGCAACATTGACGAGATTATGCCATCACCTACCCTGCTCTTACAAACGAGTTACACAACCTTTACGTATTTTACCACAATGTATATTGGCAAGAACTCAAGTAAAGTTAAGAGTCACTTAGAGACAATAACTAATGTCGTCACGGAAACGATTACGCCAAACAAACAACCCGAAGATGAAAGCAATCTACCGATCACTTATTATACAACCTTCACTTATTGGACCACATTGTATAAAGATAAGTCAACATCTATTACAAGTCGCGAGGAAATAGTGTCCAATGTTGTAACGCCGTCTGTTCAATCAATATCTACTATCAGCCCTATTGATACAACACCTATCGATATTGATAGCGTATTACCACCGAAAGATTTGGAAGTTGAGATCAAACCATCACTCATAGATGAAAACTTGGAAGCAGATGATGGTAAAGCAACTTTTTACACTACTTACACTTACTTTACAACGTTTTATGCTGGTAACACGTCCCAGATCAGAAGTAGCTTGGAAACAGTTACTAATATCGTAGATAACACTAAAATAGTTGAAGATAACCAAATCGCTAGAAAAGTACCATCAGGTTCGGGTGACAAGAATCTGATTCAAGATAATGGAGAAAAACCTTTGGTTTTGCCGACAGTGGTAAAGGAAGGAATCACGCCAACAAAACTACCTGACATTTCATCAGCGTCTCCAACTGTTCTTTTGGGCACATACATTGACAACTTGTTCGCGGAAGTAAATCCAATAGTGACTTCTCCTGAACCAGATAAAAAGATCCTGTTTTCTCAAGTTGCTGTTATATCAGGGGACTCTACCATAGTAACAAGTGACAATAAAACTTTAAACACTGAGAGTACTAATTCAAAATCCACGACAACTACAACTGAGGCTTCCAACATAAGCCTTACTCCAGACGTTATTGAAGGTTCTGAAGCAGAACCAGAACCAACAACTGAAAAGTTTGACGATGATGATGGATCGAACAAAAAGAAATCTCGACTTACTTTTACTCCCAAGAAACCATCAGTCACTCCCGTCATCATTCCATTTTCGTCAAGAAATAGACCTACATTCGTTCCGAAGCGCGTCCCATCGGCTAGCGGTGCCATAACTATTTCACGCCTGGATGCGACGCCGACGATTACTGCAACACCAACATTGAAATCTGCTTCTAGGCCTTCTAGCTTCAATGGAAACAGGAAGATAAATTCCGCTTCTCCTGGGCCAAGTGCTGGTAAAAGAGTTTTTGGCCGTAGTAGCATCTCAAATCCAAATGTGAACGTGCCTTCCGCATCAAGAGCAGGAACCTCAGGAGGGAGAAGTTCTATTCAACCATCTTCAAGGAGAACAGGATTTAGGACCAGCTCATTACGAAGCAACAGTGCTGATTACATTAGCAGATCAGCGGTTCCTAGAGTCAGACCTACTGCTTCATCACGACTGCAGTTTGGAAGAAGTAGTATCAGGCCATCTGCCTCAATAACATTTCCGCCACAAGATCAGAATGAATATGGCGAGACCTTTGGAACTCAACAAGATGAAACTGTGACCGAATCATTTGATGAGGTTTCTGACATTCCTTCCCGAACGACGAACAATCCTTTGTTTCGATTCAGAAGACCTCCAGTTGCGAGACAGCCAGGAACTCCATTTGTTCCGCGGTCAACCACACCTTCTTCGAGAAAGCCGGCAGTCACACCTCGGGGTAGACAGACGACTACAACAAGAAAAGTTACCACACGAGCCACTACAAACCCACTGCTCTCTCTGCGAAGACAAAGGACAAATGCCCTATTCCCGAGGAGAAATTTATTTAAACAACCAGAACCAGAACCAGAAGATGAAATTGAGGAAGAGGAAGAAATATTAGAAGGAGAAGAATTTGAAGAAGACAATGATTACGGTTCATCTGATAGAAAGGAACGACACGTTGAAACCCCATCTACAGCGGCTCCCAAGAAAAGCAATGTCGTTCAAATAAGGCCATTTGGTTTCAGAAGGCGTTCAAAACGTCAGGTCGATTATGGAAGTAGAACGAAGTATTCAAACTTCCGGAGACCAGGTTTAAAGACTACTCGCAAACCCGACCCGGAAACAGAGACCGAAGCTCCAACCTCTTCTACACCCAAACAGAGAGCTGGCCGTTTCAACTCTCGTGTTACAGCCAATTCTAGGACAACCACCGTTAAGTCAATTGCTCAGAAGGCATCTCCCAGGCAATCATTTATTGTTAGAGGAGAGAGTAGGACTACGACTACTTCCGCACCTGCCTATAGAAGGGGAAAACCAGGAAGCAGACCATCGGCTAGAACAACTACATTAGCATCAAGACCTAAAGCTCCCCGCCTTAGTAACTCAAGAGGCAACTCCCGACCGAGCACGAGCAGAAATACACGAACACGCACGACAACGAGCAGAGCCTCAAGCAGACAGAGAAACTCCTATGAAAGCCACAGCGGTGAAAGATTTAATAACCACAACTACATTCCGAATGATGGAAAAATAACAATTACCCATCAAATACCAACGAAAGTGACTATTCCTATATATAATGGAAAATTCACAGAGTACAAAAATGTTTTATCTGCTACACCTAGAATCGAGATACTAAATCTCAACCAAGTTTCAACTTCACTCGGACCATTAGGTCATCCGCAACTAGCACTTATTGATGAGTCCACTGAGATAGCTGAAAATGGAGCTACAAAAATAATAAAGTACATACTTCATGAAACTGCCACAACTAAAGCTATTTTTACACCCACCACTATCAGAGGACGTAAAACATCTTTCGCTCATATTGTGCCAAGTACTGTTTATAACGTAGAAGCTGTAACTCAAACTCAAGCTGCGGAGATAAACTCCAATGTTCCTTTAGCAAACTTACTACTTTCTCAACTGCTTCTTGGCAATCAGCAGCAGCAGATTAACCCCCTTCTAGCACTTCAGGGACAGGGCTTGATACCGCAGCAGCAAGTTGTCCAAACTCCCGTCACGGAATACAAAACGCGAACGACAACGTATGTGACCACCGTCATTGACAATAGAGAGTCAGTCTTGGCTATAACCTTTAAAGGCAGACCTATACACACCACTATTGCTGACCCAACAACAAATATAATTACTGCTACAGAATTCATCACGGATACAATTGTCACAACACCAACTGCTTTCCAAGCTCAAGCTCCTCAATTTAACTCTATTCTGCTACAGCAACTTCTTCAGCAGCAACAACAGCAGCAATCTCTGTTACAAACAGCGAACCCTCTTCTAGGCCTGGGTTTAGCTCAACCGGATTTAAACTTGAATAACGTAAACCAAGTACAAAATAATATTAATAATGATATTTATAATAATAGTCCTAAACCTAACATTCTTTCCGATTTGGCTAGTAATGAAGACTTTTCTGAAGATGTTCAAGAAGTAGAGGAAGATGCTCCTCCCTCTCAATCTCCTCCAGCTAGGACTAGATTTAGAGCTAGAGCACCTAAACCTGCTCCAGCCCCTGCAAAGTTGTCAAGCATAGTTACATTGTACGTATCTGGTAAATACCCTGGTGAATTCAGTACGGTTCTATCAACTGTGATATCTGATGACACTCAGTTTGTGAGAAAACGTGAAGCCATATATTACGAAGATGTCAAAGTATCCTCTTCAATTCTTCCTACAGTAGATGAGCTTTTCGGTTCGCAAGTTGATACAAAAATCATCGCTGATACAAAAAAGTCTGTAGATAACACGTCAGTAGAGAATCAAGTGGAAACGCAAAGCCTGGAGAGTATAGTAGGAGAAATAAGTCAACACATAAAGTATGATGCGTCGCCGACGTATGTTCTGGAAGCAACAAGCCCATCTGCCATTAGATATATTAAACAAAGCTCAGTTGACGATGTCTCGTGAAATACAAACGAACGATTAGGTGTATAAATATAATGATAATAGTTATTTATTTACGTTTGTATCATAGTAAAATAACTATGAATAGTGCCTTATAGTTGTAACAAATTAGTTTTAGGAAGGAAATACTCTTTTTGTACTTGTTAGTCTGTGAAATTTCTTTTAAGTTCACCAAAAATATTGTCTTATGTTACCAGATTCATAATTTTGGTTCTGATTTATTGTGTACGTATTGAAACTAGTTACTGCCTGAGATTAGTCTTTAACTTAGATAACATACTCGTAAGTCTTCATATCTATACTTCTTATTTGATTATGGATGTACATTGCAAAATACAAATTAACGTGTTTAAACATTAAATATGTTCAAAAATTATTATTTGTTTTTTTTTTAAACTTCGATATTTAAATGTCCTAATAATACATGTAGGATCATGAAGAGTTGATCCCTACATAAACAATTAAATTTTGAGCATAAAACTGACTACTAATTCCTAAAGACTAACCCAACAACAAAATGACTTATGATAAAGAAATAACTTACGATGACAATTTACATGATTAGAAAAGACTGACTTGGACATTGATATTCAGAAAATCCCCTGAAGGTCCTCGAATACTTCTGGACGACTCTAAACCCCAAATCCCGGAACCACCTACCCAAGAGGTGAGTTTTGATGCTATTTTTATGTAGTGTGTAATTAGTTTTTTTTTGATGTATGATATTTAAATTTGTATCCTGAATGCATAAAACACTATATTATGTAACTATTCGTTAGAAAAACATATTACTGACGAATTCACGATACAAATTAAGACATGCACTTTTTGTAAATATATTATAACACTTGACAATGGATTTAATAACCGTAGATAATAATCTAATCATAGATGTAGTTGTATAACAGTGACAACGTTAGTATAGATGTAGATAAATGTAATACTAATATTAAAAGTAAAATAAGATAGTCGTTTAATATAATTATGTAATATTTTAATATTAACATTTAGAAAACCGTAGGATTGGAAACACAAAAATAACTTTTTCTGTACTTAACTTAGTTATATTTAAAAATTAACCAGAAAAAAGTTACGTCATTAACTAATATCTTATTTCTGTCAGTATACATATTTAATTAGCATCGGGTACGGATTCCAGCATGCTTATATTTGAAATAGGTGCCTTGTTCCTATTATTAATTTTAAAACCAATTATTGTATATGTATCATTTATTACCCATTTTGTGGTATTCTTGTTTTCATTAATTTAAATAGAAAAAGGCTCAAAAAATCTGTTTAATGACAAATAATCTATATTTCAGCTTTCAACCAAGATACTATAGTATACGATAACACACCATGGAGACCAGGAAGAGATTTAGAACCAGTGGAAAAGTCTGGTGTAGAATATGAGAGGAAACTCAAAAACGTTGCCACTAGAATCATGTCGAACGGCGTTGAAGTTTTAGTCAAAGACAAAAGTGGAGAAGGAAAACAAGAACAGGTAACATACCTATCCTTTTTCATAAACAATGTTTGTTAGTATATATAAAACATGTGTCATCATTTTGCTTATTTATTAAGTGAACAAAGTGGAATTCTGGGTACTATTGGGTAGATTTTTGTTCAAGATCTTTGGGTAGATTTAATTGCAAAACTGTTACTGATTTATGTTTAAATGTTAGTGCTCTATTTTTCTCAGCGAAAACTAAAAGTTTTGCACTTGCCGACACTGAAATCATCGCACACGTCATCATCACCATCTCCAAAAAAGTCATTGCTATCATCAGCGGTAGCCACTGTTGTCAATCATCATCAAATAAGCGCTCTGTTTCCGTTACACCAACTGATGCAACATAACTACATCATCAAGACGTGCATGACTACATACACATACTTGACAACAGTAGTTCAGAATAAAAGAAGTGCAATTTCTACATTTGAAACAATAGTCTCAGTTGTGACAACTGAATCTATTACAAACTATCCCGATGCCTTGGCCGATCTAAAGCCGACGAAAGTAAGAATTGGGACCCTGGTTGATTCTAAACATCTCCAGAATTCAATTCCTCCAAAAACTACCACCCTGTACATCCAAGACTGGTTTAATAACCTTAACCTTGCCTTATCATATAAAATGTCACTCAATATTTACCTATTAAGCCCTAATCCTGTCATGTAAACAAATTTAATTATTAATAGATTCAGAAAATAAATAATAATTTGACATACTTTTTCAGACAAAATACATGGAAGTAAAGACCATACAACCTTCTGCTTCGACAAACATGTATGTGAGCAACATTGCTAAAATTGACAAGAGGATAGACAGTGCTGAAGATGGCCTGAGCTTTGAACTAATCCAGCCATCTGAAATTAATCACATTCCATGCTCAGGATATTCATGCAGTCATACAAAGACTGAGAGCTTAAAAAACAAATATACTAATATCGATGCTTCAGCGACCAATATTAAATATGCTGTGAAATCATCTCAGCTTAAATTGGACATAAAACCAACAAATAATAATGATAAAAAAACTCAATATCCTTACAAATTTGAGAGCAGCGCACATGTAGCTCCAACAGACAAAATGGTCGAAAAGTATACTGAAGTCATGAATGACTATTCTGAGGAGAAAGATAGCAATTCTGTAGAAGAAAGTGAACTATTGACGAATGAACAAGCACCAGGTACTACAAACAAAGTAGCTACGAAAAAAAAAGAGAAAGTTCAAGAGAAAAAACCTGAAAAGATACAAAAAATCAACAAATCTAAATTTCAAGTATCCGACCTTCTAAAGTTAGGGACTTTAGGTATTAAAGGGCTGACACAACTCGCGCCTGTTATTGAAAAAATGACTGGCTGTTTTACAAAAAAGCAAGCAGAAATTGCTGCTGGCAAGACCACATCAACAACAATCAAACCAACTGAAAATTTGATTGCTTACAGCTCAAACAAGAGAATTGATAATATTCTAGAGTCAAAACAAGGAACGTTTCCAATCTATATTCCAGTTGATGAGTTAGAAACTTCAGAATCACAGTCGATTTTCACAAATGGGACATTGCACCAAAGTCTAGCTTGGGCTGCAGATCACAAGAATTCTAAATCACATCTCCACCCACATAAAATGATTCACGAAAGTCCATTAGTTAATGGTGGCATTCCTATTAGCCCTGGCGAAATTATAACAGCCAACTCGGATGTCATTGTTGGTAAACCAGCTGTGGGTGGGCCATTAACCTTGGCAGCCAGTGGAATTAAACTACATAATCCAGTTAATCCTCCTCTAATAGATAGCTTTGTGGCAGCAAATGAGCAGTATTCAGTCAATGAAAGACCTTTAGGTGATCAACCTTACTCAGAAATCAAAGTTGATGATTCGTACGATCTGAGACCGCCCAGTTTACCTACGCCTAAGCCCAAGAGACAGCAAAATATACAACGTCCTGCTATAAACAACGATAACTATAGCAAATATCCTTATCGTATGCCCAACGGCCCTAAAGACGATGAACCTAAGAAACCAGCCAAATCTTCAAACCACGGTCCAATTAACTATCATGGACGACCTGTTTTCCTAGATTATATTCCTTCGATGTCAACTTTTGCCACAAATAGCGCTCAAAAAATACATCATGAAGATTATTTTAATACGAACAATGAACCAACCAAGCATCATGTTGATTTCAAACCTACTCAAGATAGCCATAAAGAAACAGATATACTTGATAACAGTCCAAGTTCGTCAGAAATAGTAAACACACACATAAGTACAGATGAAGATTTTACTATAACTGGAGACCCCGATTCTAACCAACCATTTTTAGTTGATATTCAACCATCAAGAGTCGCTAATGTATTGATTCCACATGGGAGCTCTACTGCTTTGGTATTTGCTGGATCTTCAGAGCCACACAAAACAGGAGATTATGTAGATGATCCATTACCATATCCGGAACCTGGTTATTTTGGAAGTTTTAGCATAGATGCTCCTAAAATGACAAATGCCCACAACGTAGCACCAAATAATAGACCTCACTCAAATAAGCAACATATTCTGTCACCGTTAGAGCCTTACAAATCTAACTCACCACTTCATATGTTCGGAAATGATCAGAAATTAAAATGGAAGGATAACAATAGACCTTTAGATATCAGCAAAATCCCACCACCAACAAGTAATCAAGAAACTCACTCGCAAGTTGGTCCACAAATCACCGTCTATGACCCAAGTATATATAGCCCCAGTAACGGTGATTTCGACAAGCACAACACAGTAAAACAGCTCGACAAAAGTAATGGAAAGGATGTGATAGATAACGAATATGAAAATTATTTAGCAGTACCACCTCCACCACCAAAAATGATATTCAATGAAAACAAGAACAAACCTTATAACCAACGCCCCATTGTTCAAATGAAACCAGTTCAAGATATGAGTGTGTTTTTGAACATTCAACATCCAGTACCTAAAGAACAGTTGCCACCTAAAGTGACATCTGAAATATACTTTGCAGCTCAAGCTCCACACAATAAACAGACTCCAACTTATACCATTCACATTCCACCAGGACCACCTACATTTAATTTCAATAAGCAACACAATAACGCTCAACCACCTAAAACTATCAATACTGGCTCGAGTCATGTTCTAAATACCTTTTCGATACCATCGTCGCACAATCCAAAAAACAAATCATTTGTAGCTCAAGACAATGAAAAAGATAGTAATACTTACACGGTCACACTTAATACTGCTACAAACGTAGCAAGTAATGTAAATGACCATAGACAAGTAACTGGCTCTAGTATTCCTGTTTCAATTGGAAATGGCCAGATGAATACAGATATACCAATAGGAACGAATTTCGCTATCAGAGTTGAAGATAACAATACACCAATAGAATCTTATAATTTGCAAGGCAACAAAAATCCTCAAATTATCTATGATCATAATGGAAAGGTTCCTAAAGTACCTCTTGGCGATAACAGATGGAATAAGAGCACGATTGAAACAAATACAATCATAGGGCATAACTACGGAGACAGGCCTGTTCACATTAATGAGATAAAACCGTCTTCCATTTCCACAACTTATGAAAATACTATAATAGGACAAAGTTTCAGCAAAATACCTATTCAAAATAATGTTAGGCCTACACTGGCACCAGAGCACGAAAATAAGAATACAGAGCTGAACTATGGGGAAAAGCCTTTGCAAGAATATGCAGCAATAAAAATACCAATGCCCCCTTCAAACAATGAAAATACCATTATTGGGCTTAATTATGGTGAAGAGGCTCCAAATGGAAACAAAGAGTTGCCATCTTCTCTTTCAAATAATAAAAATACACATACAGAACTAAACTATGGTGAAAGACCTGATCAAGAATATTATGCTCGAAGACCACCTCCTTATTCAGTGAACTATGTTGAAAAGCCTGCTCAAGAAAACACGCTCCCTCTGCCTATTCATGGAGATATTAATATAGGACTAAACTACGGTGAGTTACCTGCAGAAGAATATTCACCAAAGCCTCCGGTAAAAAGTTATGAAAATACAATTATAGGACAAAGCTACGGTAAAATACCTACTCCTATAAATCCACACCAGCCATCGGTTAACTACAATAGCTACACAATGAGACCTACATCATTGCCATCTACAAACAGTCATGCAAACTTCCCGATGATGAATGAAGACAGCATTGGCTCTCACACCAATGACAAAGCCAAACCTGTAACAGCAAAAGTTAATGATTCCAAGAGGCCAGGCAAACTTATACCTAATTTACCAACAAACTCACATGGTTGGTATTCTAGCGTTGTGCTCGAAGAAAACAATATCAAGAATATTGATATTAAGACAGAATCAACGACTAGAAAGGTTATACCATTGCTATATTATGATGATGAAAAACATAAACCTTCATCATTCGGACAGAAAATCACAAGTGCTGGCAAGCCCCCATCAGAGTACTGGACTCAGAATAAGCCACAAATAATGTCTAGTTTCAACCTTGGAAGGCCATTCACAAAGCATGTACTGACTGAAAAACCGGCGAGTGCTAAACCGTTTACATTCAAGCCTTTTAAACCAAATTACATACCTAACCTCGGTGCCGTAAATCAACCTGCCTATGATATACCAATAAGAGACAATAGCGATGAAACAACTACACATAAAACTGTAAATCCAAGTAATGAAAAGGTAAAGCCAGTTTATGAAAATTCAGAAGAAATCTATGACGGAGAAGAAGAGTTAGATAATACAGGAGAAATTGATGGAGAAGTTAGCTCTGAATCCATGAAAATACCTGTCGTTAGCGCTTCAAACGAGGCAGCAAATGAAAACCCGCCTCAACCTTCAACTGAGTTGACACACATAAAAGATGAAATAATTTCTGCACAAAATACACTAAAGCCCGATACCGAAACTAAACAATCATCGAACTATAATTCTGGCTCGCAGACTGAAAAACCATTTGGTTCGTTCAACAAATCCAATACATTCCAATCAAATGCTATGAAACCAATCTACGATTCAAATCCCTATATGAAACCAAGACCATTTACTATGGGTACTACACCGGTTCTTGATCTTCAATTGCAACAACCTCATTGGCAGATCAACCAACTTATGGAAAATTCCACTAATAACATGTCATTTGAAGATAATCTTGAATTGAATATTGGAGAAAAAATGAATGCACCAACAAGCAAATCGCCTTCAATGGCTTCATCACTGAAACCATTACACGGATATCCTAAAGAATCTGGCTCGAAGTACAAGAACCCTCCTAGACCAGTCTACTCGACACGTCCTAATGATTCAAATATCATAACATCATCGGTTCATATCAAGGATAAAAAGCCTCTTATCGTTGAAAAACTACCAGAAAAGACAACATTGCCATCATTTACGATAAATTCTGATATAGAAATCAACCGAACATCAAGTGAAATTATAGATTTATCACCTCCACCGCCGACAATGGATTACAATTTCAAACCGCCTACAAATGACGAGATGATAATGGGAATGAGTCCTCCGCCACCACGAAACCATGCACCAGTTCGGCAACCTCCTAGAATTCCTGTTACTCCTAAACCATCCGTCCCAACGAGGACGTTACCCCCACATATGAATAAGCCACCAAGAACACCACCACCGAGATTACCTTCACAACGGCCCATGAGAAAACCTATAAATAGAGATGAAGTATCTACTTACAGACCGGCATATGATATTCTGAATAACATTAGACGACCTGCGTACAACCATGACCAGCCTTCGTCTCAGCTTTTACCACCACCTAGAGAAATACTATCAAGACCCCCAATTATTGATACTCCGGCCACAGCAGTCACTGCTCCTGCGGCTTCAAATATTGTTTTCCCAACACCAATCTCATCAGGTTGGTTGACTTCATCTGGAGTTGAGTTCTCATCTAGCTTCAACTTTGGCCCTACATCTGTACGATACCCTGAAACTCCTAAACCATCTCAAATTCCTGAATCTTCTGAGCCATCTCCGGACAACTCATTCTCTTATGAAAGTGAATATTCATCTGAACATGTTGATGAAACAAGCTCCGAAAAGCCGTTGACAGATGATGAAGTATCAAACTCGAAAGAATTAAGCACAGAATCAGGCACAAAGTTTTCATCCTCTAGTGAAGAAACGAAAAACAATGACTCCTTAGCCTACGAGTCTAGTCAAGAACAAGCTACAACGAATGGTACGAAAGTGGTACCTCTTGGAAATAAAAACAGAACTAGAAAGCCATATCCGTTCAGGAACGAAGATAAAAAAACCAATACAAATAAATTTAAGCTAACTCCCAGGCCTACAACAAACGTTCGCCCAAGCAGACCTTTGTCTCGTCCAGAGATACTATACCCAACACGACACACTACAATCAAGAAAATCGTGAGGCCAATTCCAACAAGATCACCTGAAATAGCTCCAAGTATAATTGAAAGCTCAGAATCATCATTAGACGAAGATTTCATAAAGCCTACAGAAGTATTAAAACACAACTTACTACCATCCGTATCTCAGCATGGAGATACATCTGCAGCCCAGAAAGGTTCTGCTAGTATCGTAACTCCTAATTTAGAAGACGTCAATGTTTTGCTGCAAGTAACGCATCATGCTGGTAATGAAGTCAAGATTTCAGATGAAATTCTTCCAACCAAAACCGAATTCAAGACCACTGTCATCACACATACGAAGACATTGTCCGAGCCACCACTCATAATATCAAGCGTTGGCTATTTAAACCTTACTCATACACATACTGTGACGCATACGGAGACTAGCTTGGTCAGTCAATCGGAAGGAGCAGAGATAAAAACATATATCGTGACAAAAACTCACACTTCAACAATCGTCGATGTGGTTACAGAAATACATACGCAGGTTCAACCAACCACTATTATAGAAACTGTAACCAAGCACATACCAATCCCAGTGTCACCGACTTCTGTTCAAAATGTCCCAACGAACACCAAGATAGCACTTGATGATATTACTATGTCATCAGAAGAAGATGATAATCTTATTATTCGAGATAGCGATACAACGGAAAATGTTCAAAAAGTAGATACCGAAGCAGATGGAGATAACGACACATTCTTTGTTGTAATGAACAAATCACAGAACGGAGGCCAAGCTCCGCCTATCAGCAATGATATTGAGACGGGTGATTACGATGTCACAAGGAACGAACAGGTCAACAACAATGGTGTATCACAAGTTCTGTTTGGTGAGATATTGTTAGCTGGAACTCCTTATCTAGAAACTACAAACGTGCATTCATCTGGTGAGTTTTAAATTTTTTTTTTCAAATTGTTCCAACGCATCATAACCTAATCATCTTTTTCAACTGCAGGGTACGGAAAGGAATGCCAACCAGACTGCAAGGCTTCGAGGAATGAAAGATGCCAGAGAATCGACGGTATTATGAAGTGTGTCTGTAGACCTGGGTTCGCTCGAATGTTCCCAGATAGACCTTGTAAACGTAAGTTCCTGTAACAAACTTCATCTATATGTTCTTCACTGCTACATTGTCTTTCAATTCAGCATTCACCTTTCACAAATTCTAATGATAGAATCATCTACGTTAATAAATAAAATAATAAACAACCAACAGTCACACACATAGTCCTGATCCTAAATTAGGATTCCCTGCATCTTGGGGACCAGGAACTACAATACCACAGTACCTATAGGTTCCGGGTACAAATATATGCAGAACCTGCAAACATTTGTCCCGCAGCCGGAATAGATCCCGCAGCTCTTGCTCCTCAGCCGACTATTCGCCCACCGCGCCACTCAGGTCGACCTTATTGCATTTCATTGTTTTCTATAGTTCAACATGTCTACACTTGTAACTTACTCTACCAAAACATTAATTCCAGCTACTTACACCTACTCAGTCAAACTGGCTCTCGGCTCCCAAGGAAACGACCGTCTCCTCTTCCAAGAAAGCCTGGCCGATAACTCCAGCAAACACTTCCAAGCGCTAGCCTTCGCTACACATGAAGGCATCAACAGAATGGTCATGCAATCTGACCTTAGGGATGTGTACCACGGAGTCCATATCACTGGCTTCCATCCAGTTCAGATGAAGGATGATAATGGAGACGATTACCAGGGTGTAATGAATGACTTCTATGTACAGGTAATGCTCGATAAATAACATTGCAACTGTGATATAACATATAAAAACAATATACGGAATTGCGTCAATATACCATATGCCCAGTTCAAATACGCATTTTGCAATTCTTCATCACAAAGTTCGTTATCATCTCCAACCCTTTAGTGCATTACGTTGGATATCGGGAATAGGTACATTATTCTTAAGCATCGCTTTTGATTTTACACTTAATATAACTTTTCTGTATAGTGGTAACATTATTGGTTAATTTTCTTGATATCACTTTTATTTATCCACGACGCAGCTGTTACCGTTCGGTAAGAGGTTGTCTTTTAATTAATTTGTCTTTTACCATTCCTTATCTAGAAGGTCTTCTTCGATTGTAATGTGGCTTTTTAAATAGATTTGTATTATTTCAAGGACGGTTTTTGGATAGGTTTTATCGCAACAAGTTACTTGATGGGATGTTAAACGGCGTAAACGATGGTCATGCATTTTTGACTTTAAGAAAGGATCTTAGATAGGTTTTATCATAATACGCCGCTAGGGAAGGGTTAATATGATAAAATATGCGTAAATAAACTTATATTCAGATTTCCTTGAAAATGTACGTCAATATAGTATTTTTTTATCATTGGTCATAAAATCATTGCAGCTTTCCGACAACGCCCACGAGAGCAGACTTAAGGAAGTCATCGAGAAATATCTGAGGAATAATAACTACAGCCTTGGAGGTACCGACGTTCACGCAGCTGGGGAGCTGGTGGATAGGTTAGATGTTAGCGGTAAGTCATGCCAGCACTGTCAAACACCACAAAAAGATCTCAGTAGCACAGAACAGATGCCATGCGGCACGATATGGTTGCATGCAATGTTTCCAGGAAGAAAAATTGCATGCCACTATAACAATTCAGAATGTACCTACCTAAATGTAAATGACAGATAAAATCGAAAGCGCTACATAAATGAGATACGAATGTGCACTAAAATTTAAAAACACTTTTACATAATAAAGTTATGTATTTAATTTATAATTTAAGATGTAACCTTTTATTTAATTTCTATAATATAGAGATTAAATAAAAGGTTACATTTTAAATTAATTAATCCTAACTTACTAAACTAATATTATAAAATGTTAAAGTTTGGATGTTGAGATGTTTGTTATCTCCGTAACGGCTGGATCGATTTGGATAAAATTTGGAACAGGTGACATAGAACAAGGCATAGGCTTCTTTATAGTGAAGCCGTGGACAGAGGCTAGTATTCGAGATAAGTTGACTGACAGTCCGCTTCTTTTCTAAGATGGCGTTCAGAAACTAAAAAGACCGAATCATCTAAGTACGAAAAAAATTGAGGGTGGTTTAATCCGTTTTCATCAAACGGAATAACCAAAGCCTAGCCCCATAATAAGTTTAAAAATATAGCCCCGTGATAGACAGACAGATGATAGACGGAAAAGACACCCTTGGATACAGAAACCTGAAAAGCAAAACTCTCAATGCTCATTGTGCGTTTGGTTATATGTTTGAAAATATGTTTTATTTATTATTCAGATTTTAACGAGTGTACCAGCGGCCAGTTCAACGACTGTTCAGAGCATGCTCAGTGCTTCAACCTCCGCGGTACCTATACTTGCAGCTGTCTCGAAGGTTTCGCAGATCTCAGCGTCAACAACTTGTATCCCGGCAGGATTTGTTCTGGTAAGGGTTTAGCGACATCTCTCGCCACATTAATGAACTACGTCGCAACACCGAGAAGGTGGTCAACTGTTTTACTAATCGTAACTACACGCTACCAACAGATGGCGGTATATCGAAACATACAACGAAAGATTTAGATAACGATGATGGTATCTAAATCATTTATTAATTATCAATCACTAACTTTAGCAGGTCGATAAATCTAACCCTGTCCTTTTCTAACACTAGTAATAGGATAGAGGCAGACAACTTTTATAACGCCGCTAAATTTACGGAGTGATTATGAATAAAGGGGTAGGTCCCTTATTCATAATCACTTGAATATAATAAAACAACACTAGGACCCTGGGTAGGTAATGGATCAGATGGATCAGTTCGATGGAAGCTGCCATTTTGCAATGGAAGACAAACATCTCAAAAATATCAACCTCGCCGGGGATACGCCGGTGCTAAAACCATTCAGCCACTTGATCCGGTAACAGCCTGGTCCAAATTCTTGAGATGTTTTGAGATGTCTTTGTATTTCAGCGGAACCGGTTGGATGCGAAAGATGTAACTATCACGGATCCTGCTACTCTAGGGATGATCAGCGCGTGCTTTGTGAATGCTTCCAGTGGTATGCTGGGTCTACATGCCAAGTCAATTTGAAGGGTGAGATTATTTTTCTATAACGTTTAGGACTGATAAATAGTCATTGGACCAAATAGTGGCCAATTGGCATTATACTTATATTTAATAAGGTTATATACTGGTACTTCCCAAAATAAAATAAAAAACAAAACTTTAACGTATGAATTCTATTTTTATATACTTTTTCCGTTCAGCACGTTAACAATGGATTTTCATTCATTTTTTCCAACCACATATTTATACAACAGAACATTCACTTAATGCCTATTTTTTTAAACTAAATGGTTGTTTTTATAAAGGTTTTCTTTCCCCAAAAAAATAAAAACAAAAACTACGGAAATTGGATATTGGAAAAGCATACTTATAAGTACAATTAAACAGAAATGACTCACACACCTTGCTTGTCGCGTATTAAAGCTGTCAGCTCAGCATATTATGCTGGGTTCTAGGTAGAACCCAGCATAATAGTAGGTACTTAGCGCTCATATTCTGCTGACTATCAGCAGTATTCTTTAACTATTCTTTTTTTTCAGTGGTCCTTATATCCCTGGTGGTGTTGGGAGCTCTCCTTTCCGTGGTGTTGGCGGTGTGTGCTGTGATTGCCTGCTCTAAGAAACGCCCTCGTCCACCGAAGAGATCTATCGTGACCTGTATCCAGAGCATGCCTAGCTTGCATCAGGTGAGTGACCCATTTTTTATTTCTTCCTTACGTCTTCATGCCACATAAATCGAGATGTTTGATCGTCATTAGTTCTACCTTTTAGCACAGCTCTGCAGAAACTAACCACTGCTTTTGGACTTTGAAGAACTATAAAATTACACTTGTCACGAATAAAGAGAAACCTCTCCAAAGTGAACTCCTTGGAAGTTATTGCGAGCAAACTGCTAGCATTGTCAGCAGAGATAGTCCTGGTATTCCAGCTGCAGGATACTCATAAGAATCTATGTTTGTTTCCAGGGTGCGATGCCTAAGCAAAGACAAGACCGCCGCGCTCTAATCAACGAGCGAGGGGATTCGGGAGACGCGTCTAGTGTTCAGAACGCTTCTCTACCTTACATGCCTTCTAAGGTAACATGCGAAATTAATACAAATTATGTATCCCTTTTTTTATTACGTGTTTTAATTCAAGATTCTCAAATACCTGCCGATTTTTGTTTACTGAGTCTCGATTTTCTGATCCAAGGTCCATAATCAGTTTGTAATTTTATAAACAAGAATTTGCATGAAGATGCTCTGCAAGGGCACTTTGTTTTATATCAAAATATGGTTATTTCTTGGTCACACTGCGTAACGACCAAGAAAGAACAAGACCAGGCCATAGAACCAGTGACGTGATGAACTAAAACTAGGATATTTTAATTCCAGAGAGTGTCAACTTCGAGCAAAAAGTGCGTGATCTCAGATCCACCTTCTCACGACCCCCCACCGCCCCCCGCACCCGCTGTTATGATCCCCCGCGCTCGATTCCACCCCCAGGACCGGGAGCAGCTGTCCAGGAAGCGAAGCACCGAGATATCTGAGGCAAAGCTCATCAGCTACTTGGAGTCAGGAGTTTCCAGCGGGAATGAGGAGGTAAACATTTGAGACATAGATTCATTCCAACATTCAGCTGTCTTACAAATGATAATAAAAGATAAACACCCAACGGTCACAAATGTACATAGTCCTGTAGTTAGTGTCCCTGACACTAAGATTCCCTGTATTATGGGTATCAGTGACATTCAACTCTACGGTATCTGTGACGGGAAGATAATGTAATTTTCAGCCATTAACTATTTTTTTTTTATTATAGATGAGGAGGAAACATAGTTTGGAGTCATCATACAGCGCGAATAAAGAAAGACATTGTAAACAAGGTGAATAAACTAATTAAGTATACTCAACAGACCATAGTGCATTTACCCAGTCATCTAAATACAAGTTAATTTTCAGAAAATTTTAGTAATAGATAATTATCAGCACCCTCTGCTGATGTGACTGTGACTTGTAGCGGTACAACCTATCTTGAAGTCATAACAACCCCATTTCAATAGGATAAGCGATTTCGGAGATAAATAGTAACGGACAATCTTAAAAACAAACAATCAACCTCTAACACTTATACGGGTTTCTCTCAACACTGGTAAAAGGGAGAAAAGCCTTAGACTACCTTCGATCATAAAAGCAAGGCAACGTCAGGAATTAAGACAATGTGATTAATCTGTCTATCACATTATTCGAATAATATCAATTGCAGGTGCACTAGTGTCGGCTGGTTACAAGGTGTCTACCACAATCAGGCCTGATGAGGCAGCCATGAAGGGGGACCGAGATGACCTTTCCTCAGTCAACAAAGCTGATCTTGAAGATATGGAGCGATTCGACTCATTACGAAAGTCTTACAGGTAACGCATCCCTGCCATTATGTAATTTTTGCACAGTAATATACCTAGTGGCCTTATTAATGTTGATTAGGCCTTCCTCCAAGAGTGGCATGATAAACGGTCTAGACCCATCTTCATCTACCGACATACCAGAACATTTAAAGACGTTATCAGTCTATTTTCTGCAAAAGCTGAAATAAAAATTCACCAAATAGGAAGTGTTCCCGTCTGTGGAATTTCACTTCACTCAGACTATTTTCAACGGGAGACCGGAACAAACAAATTTTTTTTTACTCACCACATTTTTATTCTTTCAGTCAAGAAGATCTCTCAGAATGGACTGACGGTGAGAGGCGAATAGGTGAATTGTAAGTAACTTGTCTGCCATAGTTATGCCTGAGCCAATTTAAGTGGTAATTTATTTATTTAATTCAACAAGGATTATTTATTTTCTTAAAATTAATTATATGCTAATGAGTAGTATATTGTGTTTGCGTCATGGACTAACGTATTCAAAGAACTGTTGGATATATAAATTGCATTACTTATCTACTAAAATATGTATCATCTATCCACACTTTCAAACTATAGTGGTTGTAAATCGTTATAAAATAAACACAGCTTCCATTGCTTTTAGTCGTCAATTTCCTGAAGTTTCGAGATACCAATACGCACGTATTATTCGTCAGTCAACCGTTGGCCACGGTCGCGGATGGAGCTCGTGATGAGGAGCTTCTTAATTAGCTACGAAACGTCAGTTAATTTTCTAAAAACATTGGAAATTAGCCATATTTTCCATTTTAAACTAATTAGATCTACCTTTATTAGTTTAATGTATTTTTTTTACAAAAGAGTTCTCATGGTGATGTTTTTCTGTTTCTAGAACCCTGTCAGAAGCTCGGTCAGTAGGCGGAACCCTTCCTGCTAGCACGGGGAGAGCCGCTTCATCCACGCGACTAACACACCAGGTAACACTTTTTTTATAACATTATTTTCCCAATATTCTATCCACCATGAATTGATGGACGCTGGAAGCTGAATAACAAAGAGCCAGAATGTATCCAGCACTTTGTATTCAGCTGAGTATATTTTTAAGGACACATTTATTGTTCTACATAGATACGCATAGTTTTCACTTTAATATTTATAAACATTTTAAGGTTTCTGATAGTCTTCAATTGTACGTTTGTTTGTGTCCTACCAACGATTTTGATGCAATTTTGATTCGTATAAAATTCCACTTACCTTTATTGTTCGGATAACAATACTATATTATTGTGATAGCGAGCTGAACTGACAATGGAGATAGAAGGTCGATGACAGAACTTGTTTATGACTCTGTTTGGACTTAATTAAATCAGCTTGTGGTTACGAAACCTATCCTACTCGTAGTATAAATGTCAAAGTTTGGTTGTTCGTTTTTAATAATATCCAGACATATCTGACCTATCTACCGGGGACATAACCAATTCAGATGAAATTTGAAATTTGGTCCAATAAAATTTTGACCGATTTGGATGTATCTATTAAAAATTCTATAAAAATATGGATTTCAATTCCGGGATTGGAAATCGATAAGTCAGGTATAAATGCCGCCACGAATTGTGTGTATGAAATGAGAATGAGGAGAAGTAGATTTATAGGTGTGCATGGCGAGATAAACGGGTCGCGTGATTCGACGTGTGATAGTGACGCATGACTGGTCTGTCTGTTCGACGTCGCCGAAGATTAGATACACGCGCGTCATTCAAATTTCTAGAGTCAAATAATTTATGTTCATCTGCGAATTCCGTGCTTATCCCTCGGGGCAACTATATCTTACTGTATTATTATGCTTTACCATTGTATATTTTGCCGTAGTTTTATTTTGTGCAATTATAATGTATTTTATACCTTGCTATGTATCCAGGAGGCAAATACAATGGCGGAGCGCGACCTTGGCTCTACCTTTCTCCTACCCCACGTGCACCTTTACAAACCGGACCTTGTGCGTATCCTTGCACTCTTTCTATCACCTCATTATCTATCTCCTATTCCAATTATTCATTATCATACATATAAATTTTATATTTATCACCAATACAGCCATCTCTTTATTAATCAGCTTAAATTAAGTTATATCGTTTTTTGTATTCATCTTAATGATGCTTCACATTTTTCTCCAAATCGTCTTATTATAACTAAATTATCATTATCGTATTTATCAAAACGTAAATTATTTATTTTTGCATAACATATTTTTTATTTCTTTATAATTTATTTTAATGTTTCATATTCATTTTTCGCCGACATTTTTCACTCTTATCATTTATCTTTTTAATAACGCAATCTTTCTTATTTCAGACGAGCGACGTTTCGGAGTTTGACTCCTTGTGAAGAACATAAAAAACATTGAAAATTAAGTCATGTCTAAATTTTTCTATCTTATTACTCTTGATAATCACATCTTTTATCAATTCAAAATACGTTATTTACCACCAAGTAGAACTTAAACTATTTATTCATATTGTTTGTTATTATTTTCTTGTTAATAATATTATTCATCAAAAATTACTCGTTAAAATGCCATAGTAAGTGTAAGCATTTGTTTAGATGTAAGTTCGAAAATGAAAATAATTTGAATGAGAAATCGCATATGTAAATTTTCATTATGTGAGTTTTGTTTTTGGGCAATCGATTTCTTATTTGAAACTTTTTCATTTGTTTTCTTTACAACAAATTGTGCAAAAGTGCCAATTTTTTATAACCTTTGAAATCATTTCATCAGTTTGTAAATGGTTTCTTTTTTTGTAAGATTTTTACTACTTTTTATAATTAAATGTTTATAGATGTTTTAATAAAGTTTTATTTACTTTATGCCTTTATGATGTTCCCTCTCTCCTTTGTCTAGCGCGATGTGGGCGCGGGTATGCGCGTCTTCGCAGGGGTCAGGCAGCCTTGCGCAGCCCGGCAGCACTATAAAGTATGTAGTATGTGGGTTGGTTGGTTGGGCCACAAACTTTGTGTTTTAACAGGCATTGTTCCTTGGTGATCTGTTTTATGCGCTTACAGTGGTTGGATGTATAAAATAACAAAATACAAATCAATATGAGACAGCATTTTATTCAATATTCAATAATGTTTTAGTTAATCGATAGAATATTCAGCATTACAAATACAACGTGAAACAATCGAATAGCAACTTATTTTTGAAACTTAATACAAGGCTAAGCAACATTTGACACTAGCTTTATAATCTTAACATCGATAAAGCACACATACTTTTGGAAATTATCTATAATATTATAAATACAAGCGTTAATCTTAGTTTGTCTAGGGCGTGGAGCTGATATGATATACATTGCTTTATCAGCTATTTGCAGATTTCTAGCAAAGCATGTACCATCTTTACCGATATCAGTCTCATCCCGTATTGTTACGTCATCAACTTTCCAAATAGTGTCAATATTTATGACAATTTTCATTATTAACTTTCTCAATTTCATCAATTTCATCATTTAGTTTTCCAGTTTGACAATCGAAAACTTTTATCCGTCTCTTTTTAAACAAAACCATATCGATAACAAACCTTAACGGTACGTTTAAAGTACACTTATGCTAAACGATTTGAAGTGAGCAAGCTTGTCCAGATTTTGTGGTTTTCTTGTGAAATGTGATCGCCCAACTGAATATTATCATCATAATTAGAGAATATTAATAAAAATAAGGTACAGAAATTAGAGGAAATAAAAATAATACTTAAATTACTTAAATGAGTCATCGTTAAAAATGAATAAATTGTATAGTTAGTCGTTATGACTAACTAACCAAATACTATGACAAAACATGGATTTGACGTAGTTTACCCTAGAAATAAAAGTAAAAAACAAACGAACCACTTCTAACTTAGTATACGTTTATTCTATCTACTTAATTATGAAAGACATTGTGCAAGAATCCAAACGGTCTGATGTATTTTTTTTAGTTCATATCTTGGAAGATCATGCATCTTTAATCTGATATCAAAATCCATATCTTTTAAATCAAATTTAGCATAATACTTATAAATAATTAATAGATCTACAGTGTAACTTCTGAGTAAGCATAAAACTAAGCTAAGCTAGAAAGAAACATGGACCAGTGTCTAACGACAGTTTAGTACAAAATTCAGTACCAAAATACTATCCAAAAACGATCAAATGTTTTTACAAATGATGACCATAGATGACACTCCAATGAAAATTGAGTATTAAAAAGATAACATCCAAAGTACTATGCCCACTGAAACGCATGTTCTAGCTAACTAACACTGCTGATTTTGGACAGCTGGTGTCAGGAAACTTGGCATGATACGACTCAGTGTACATTGTACATAACGCACCAACTATTTTATTAAAGACTTAATTTATATGCGAGTACAAAAAGTAGAGTTCGATAGTAAAGTTACTATCACATGGCTTATGTAGGTATCTATATGATTGTAACTAAGTGAGTATTATAGGATCATCATCACGGCATAAAGAATAGAGATGGTTAGTGCAGTTTGGCTAAGCCTCATGCTGCAAGATATCTAAATTTTCTAAGGAATAAAAACTTATTTAAAGAAAGAGGAGGGTTTCGAAATGTCCAATCATTTCTTGCTGGTGTCTTCTAGGCTAGAAGTTTGGGACTTTGCTAGCATGGTGAGCGATCTGTGAAAGAGAACCATATATGAGCCAGTTTTCCACTAACCAGATATTGCTTTAGGGGAAACTATGGATTAAAAACATTTAGAGAGAATGAACTATATAGGTATATTATTAGAATATAACTACCTGTGCTATTATAATAACATGGTATAGTTAAGCAATTGTTCACACAACTTCAAAACTTCAAAACAAAAACATGCAAATGATAAAAAAGCATAATTTAAACTGATGGTTATAAATATTGGTTGCGATTACACATAATTATTATGATAATGAATATGAATCGATTATGCAAAATAAAGTAAAAAGCATTACAATTAAGAGGTCTTGTACCTATTTGTCGAGCTTATCTTGAGAGTGACTTAAACAATAGCAGCTGCAACAACGTTTTGTGTTTTAGTAGGCACATTTTTATAAATTTCTACCATATGAAAATATATGTAAATTAATACAATTGAAAGAAACAATAAGAAGCTAGGAACAAAACAGAAAGTGCAAATCAAATAATGATTGAAACAAAGAAATGTAAATCTATAAAGTAAAACAAGATAAGTAATTAAGTAGACATGAATTTAAACGCAAACATAACGGTAGAGCAATATTAAGAATACAAAGAATTATTAAAGTTAAATAAATTATGCTAGTAAGAATGAATACAGGCACAGTGTAAATTACTGTACAACACGTTTTAAAGTAAACAACCGTAAACAAGTATAGAGAGATTGTTATCATTGTCAGTTCAAGGTAAATAGTTTAATGGTAAACTCTTGTACCTTCTTTGAGCTGGAATCGGAGGAGACGGCTGCGTAGCTGGGGGAAGCGACGCCGGACAACTACCGGACAGCTTCGGCTGGTCTTCTTCATCTTCGGTCTTGTCTCCTAAAAGTGAAGAAAGAAAGTGACTACTTCTGCCAGTAATATGAATATTTTCTGGCTACTAATGTTTTTCATAATTGACAATATTTTGTGAAATGTGGAAATAATGCTGGACATTTCTCACACAGCAGCCATCTAGCCTCAAACTAAGCACAGCTTGTATTATGGGAACTACATGACTGATATACCACTTATATACTTTTTTGTAAATAGATACATTATACATAGAAAACACCCAGACCCGTTACAAACATTAGCTTATCGTACAAACATTTGTCCCGTAGCGGGAATCGAACCCGCAACCTTCTGCGTCTCAGGCGGGCTTTCGCCCACTGCGCCACAGAGGTCGTCATATTTGTCTCATTTAATACTGATAACGTACGTATACGTAATGGTACGTAGGATGTTTTTGTTTGAACAAACACATTCTTCTAAAAGGAGACTCTTAGAGGTCCTCTGAATCCTTTACCACACTTGTTATTTAATCATCGGCAACAACATTAATATATATTTTGGAATAAACAAAGGCATTGTCGTCTAGCAGATCATTATCTATGACGTCATCAGTTTATATGAACTGAACCAGAATATTATGGTAATGTTTCATCAATAGATTTATAGATTTATACCTCTGGTAATAGGTGTATCTCCAATATAGAAAGTAGCAGCGGGTGCCTCTACTGCTGCTTCTCTAACTGATCCATCGCCGCTGACCGCACTTAGTGTGTCTGTGCTGTCGAACATTATCGTGCGTTCTTTAGCACGAGGCACTCTTCCATCAAGCTCCTGTAATTTGGTATCAGGCTCATTAAAATTGACAATACGAAGGGTAAACAATTATAATACAGAGTTCAATTTTGTAATAAAAACTAGAATTTCCGCCGTCTTTTGATTCCATTTCATCCTGTCCATCCAAAGGTTGTCTACGAGAGATCTCTTTTAGCGATAATACCGCGCATTGCACCTTTATGACTTCCTATGTCTTTGTACTTTACTTTGGTGTGAAATAAAGAGATCTATCTATATATTCTACTCACCAATCTCTCCGTATCCGAGTCGGGTTCCTGCACCTCATAATCATGAGAATGCTGCTCACTCGTGCTCTGGTGCTCCAAACTCTCCATCTGAACTGCCGTCAGCGGTTCCAGGGTATCAAGCGAGGATACCATGGTGTTCGACCCTGCAGGCGGTCTCGCTGTTAACTTCTGATTAGTAAGCGGTGGGGTAGCAAAGTCGGTTATGTTAAGCGGGAATGAGGTATGGGTTTTAAAATTCATGCAAATTTTGATTACATGGATGATAAATAGTTATAATAAATAATTAGTTATACTTGTTAGATAATAACTAGTCTAAGGCACTATTAGATATATCTATTTACAAAACCAAAATAATGAAATGGTAAGCAAAAGTTTGATTTACTTAAGCAATTTATCGGTTGCAGTTCTGATATTATCATTACGCTATTAAAACTAAAATAATTTACAAAAACTATTACTTATTAGCAGTGTAAATGCAGGTTAATAATATAGCATCTTTGTACGCTGATATGCTAATACAATTCAGAAAACTCTATTATAATAATTGAATATTATTAAAATAGAGACACTTGAATAGAAAATGAGAAGAATGAACGTATGCGTTGCTGAAATGCTTTGGTCTTCCAAAATTGCTAGATAATTGTATCGTACACACACAAAATTCATACGAAAGCTTACACGGCCGATAATATATGGGCCGTGGACCCCTAAGTTTTATGCTTCTTATTTTTTTGAGGTTTTGCTGTCTTTGTTTTTTACTTTATATGGAAATCGATTTATCTGTAATCGGCCTCCCGCAATACAGGCTCGACCTAGTGCGGGGACCAACACCAACTCTATTGTAACTTTATATTTTTGGTAAATAAATGTATTTGTATTTGTATTTGAGTAAGCGGACTGAACTAAGATCTCCGAGTCTACTTGGGCAATCTAACGTTTGTATGCCATGTTCGTTTATCCGAGGATAGCTGCCAAACCGTTTATTAAATCTTGATGAAACTTGGGAGTTAGTAGATTAATTTTACTAATAGATTTTGCAGTTCATATAATAAGAGCTTAATCGGTAGGGAGGTTTTTAAACTATGTAGGTAGATGGGTTTCGGTAGAGATCTCTCAGTTTGTGGCGAACGTAAGTAATTAATTATTAATTAATTAGGTATTATTAATCAAAACACTCACCCCCAGAAGTAAGACTGCCTGTCATCGGCGTATCGACCTCGTAGTTATAAGTAGCCCGAGTGGCGTTGGAGCTGGTGGCTTCCAGGCTGTCGGTACTACCCAGCATCAGGTCAGCACGGGCCCTGATATAGAAGAAAAGGATGAAGGAATTTTAAAGCAAACCATTGACAGGAGTACGGACATAATCAGATCTTAATTGGACCTTTATAGTGACTAATATCACCAAATATCATTTATTTACACAACATTTATATTATTTTAACACATTACAACATGACCACATATTTCTGTCTTCCGTCTATCATCCATCGACTTTTCGACTCCACCAACAGTTGCTAACTTCAATGCACTTTCAACCCCCTAATATAATGATATGATTATTTTTAGTACAATACCTACATACAACAAAAGAAACAACATAAGGCTCTAAGACTTACAGTTAAATACTGCGTTGATTGGCAGGGAAATAAACTCATGTCCAAAGTCATGCTTACCTGCTGAAACTTCCAGAGGAGCTAAGCTCTTCATCCTGTCCACTCCACGAACCACTTGCTGGATCTGTAAAATGTTTTCCGGAAAACGAAATGACGCTGTGAGCAATTGACCTCCCGGAGGAGGGCGATAACTCACGCACCACACTACCCTCCCGAGAGAACTGTAGGTCCTCAGGCCTATCAGACATTACAATCGTCTGCTTTGCGAAAGTCATACCCTCCCCATCCTGACGTTCCATAACAGTCATCAAACTGTCCAACTCAGATGGCTGAGACGTCATCGATGATGAAATTTCTGAACCGTAAGACATAGCACTTTCGTCAAGTCTGGGCCTTCCTGGAATGTCGACAGCCCCATCTGCATCGGAGCTGGTTAAAGTATCTGAAACCTTTCTTCCGTCTACGAATCTTTGCTGAATAACTGTTGTTGTTCGAACGATTTCGATCGTTCCACCATCGGTAGATGCTTTAGTCACCACATCGGATTTTTTTGATTTCTCTTCTTGGTCAAGTAGTTTCATCATTTCCTCGCAGTCACCAGGGATGGACTCGGCTGAGCCATCGCTAGGTGGCGCAGCGCATATAAATGAAGACGCCTTTTGACAATCTTCCGACACCTCACAAGTCTTATCTTCAGTTGGTTTACTCTCTTCCGGTACAGGAACAAAGAATGCTCCTCTTTCATCAAACTTCTTCACTGTTACCACTTTCGGTACCAATTGCTCTCGCAAATTTTGCTCAATCGCCATTTGCTGATCGATTAGTTTTCTAATTGTGGCTGAGTCTGTGAGCATTTTCTGAGATGGACTACCACTACTTTTCTGCGAGGGACTTCCACTCTTTTGTCCCGGACTTCCTCCTTTTTGCGGGGGACTACTTTCAGAGCTGCCACTGTAGGAACGTTTCTCGCGCTCTAAGAAACAACTGCTTACTTCTTTAGGATCTGCTAATAGTAAAGCTTCTTTCTGCTTCGCAAGTATTTCTGCCTTCAAGGCTTCGAGGCATGCCGATTCTAGACCTTCAAATTCTTTCAGGCTTGATATTGAAATATCGTCTCCTTGACTTCTGCTTAGAATGTATCTTTTGGGAAGAGAACCATTCAAGGAATCTTGAGATGATGAAGAGTGTTGTTGGTATTGCTCCATCAATGCTTTCTCAAGATTTTCAAATTCTTGCAATGAACTAATTGAAATATCGTCATTGTCACCCTTGACTCTAAACCTTATACGAGATGCCATTTCGGATTCTGATAAACTACCGTAAGAATTCCTGAAACTTCCGAAACTACCTATAGATTCTTTTTGTGAACTCAAACTTCCAATCCTGCTCGCATCAAAGTCAGTCATTTCCTCTTCCTTGATGTCTTCCAAAGGAAGTCTCTCGTAGTCATACCGTGGGTCACCTTCAAACTGCATCTGAATCCAACGCTTACCAGCTTCAATCTCTGCAAGTTCTTGAGCTTGTATTTTTTTCTGTTCAAGTTCATAGGCAAGTAATTCTTCATCCGATAGTGAGCCAGAAGCTGTGCTACTTGTTGTACTTTCTTGTTTTTTTGTAGTTTTAGATAAATAGTCTTCGACTTCCGTGTCATGTTTCTTCTCATATTTCATTGCTTTAATTTGCAAACTTTTTCCTTCGGTATCACTTTCATGAGCTTCTTTCGCTACTTCTTCAATGACTACAAAGTCATCCATTTCGCTAGGCTTATCAATCATTTCGAATTCATCACTCGTTGGGGATTCTTGTTCTTTTTCATACGTCTGTAATGAGCGTTCTTCAGTAGTTACTACGAGTTCAGATCTACTGATCTCAGTTACTTGTTCTGATCGTAATTCAGGTGTTTCGGAGATATCATACATGTCATCTAAAACATATTCCCGACCATTGTCAGTGGAAATTGAACTCTGACTTGGTGCAGATAAGGGTGTCTGTGGAGTAGATAAGTGCTCGTGAGTTCTTAAACTTGAAGTTGAACTTTGTTTACTGTCCAATTGAGAATCAGGTGTTTTTTCTGCATTTTTCTCTAGTTTGGTTTTAGGTACTGATGTATCACTTTTTGACTTGAGTATTTCTTCATATTGTGCAGATCCCTTTGGAATAATCTCGCTTTCCAGGTCGACAAACTCTCTCTGGCTTGCTGGAATTTCAGTTATAGAAAAAGGTACCACAGCTACTTCTTTTACTATTTTTTTATGACATTCCTCTACCACTTCTTCCTTATCTTTCTCATTGGATGCTCGAGGAGTATGTTCTATCGTCTGTACTGTAATTTTCTGAATATGAGTTTCCTCAGAAGATTTTTTCTTTATTTCAGGAGTAATACTTCCATGTTTTACAATATCTTCGTATTCAGATGAACCAACTGGAATAATTTCACTTTCGACATCAACAAATTCTCGTTGTGGCTTTTCAATTTTTGTAATAGTGAAAGGCAAAGCTTCTAATTTAACTTCTGTGGTCTTTGAAATAACTTGTTCTTTGATTTCAGATAACTCAGAAAGTGTTTGAGAGGACGGCATGTCAAGTTTAGATATTGACGAAGTAATAATTTCATCAGTTTTTAATTGACTGGAAATTGTAGTATCAGATCCATCCT
Organism: Perizoma affinitatum; assembly: GCA_961405105.1. Classification (NCBI taxonomy): domain Eukaryota; kingdom Metazoa; phylum Arthropoda; class Insecta; order Lepidoptera; family Geometridae; genus Perizoma; species Perizoma affinitatum. The sequence continues at coordinate 4,829,228 of OY560184.1, forward strand.
TGTCTTTAGTAGAATCTTTTTCAACGTCAATACTTGTCGAATCTTCATCCGCAGTGAAACGATCCACCATTAAATCCTTGTGAAATCTCATTTCATGAGACCTCTTCATCTTTCCTACATGTTCCACTAAATCAGTCTTATTATCTTCTTCGTCTCCAGACACCTCTTCATCGCTCAAATCTTTTACTTTTACGGCTTTTGCTTTTTCTGTTTCTGTTTCATGAAGGAACTGTTCCACGTAAGTGCTACTTTCCATTAATTCCTCTTTTAATTCATCGGCTGAAGGGACGAGTGTTTCTGACGCGTCTGATATATCAATACTTGCTACATGACTTGAAGCATCTGAGTCTAGACTTCTCATACTGTCTCTTGAAGCTAGTGAGCTTGCTGCAGTATAGTAATCTTTAGACGTTCTCAGTGATTGTGATGAAACGTCATGACTAGTCATTGCAGTCTCAAAGTCAGTTCCACTTTGAGCTGTCATCATTACTTCAAAATCAGATGATAGAGGTCTACTCTCTGAATGTTCAAAGCTCTGGTAGTGGCTCGAGCCAGAACTAGACCAACCTTCTACTTCGGAAGCAGATCGTCTATCGCCAATACTCAATTTTGATTGAATGTGTTTATTCACCCTATGTTTGATTTCTGGACTACCTTTGGACGATTCTTCACGATCGGAAATAATTACGTCGCTTTCCGTTTCTAATATTGAATGGGGTCCACTATCAGATTTGATAGATGTATCAGTATCCAACGGTGGGGTAGATTCTTTAATATGGACAGTAACTTTTTCATCATCAGAAGTAGTGGTTTCTTCTTGTGAGCTTATCTTTTGTGAATCAGATTTTTGACTATCCAAGGTATTGTCATCTTTTTCAGTTTCAGACACTATTTTATCATCAACGGGATGACATGGAATCTCTTTTGTAATAATTTCAGGTTTTTCTGGACTTATTAGAAGTTTGAATTGGAACTCAGATGGAGATTGCTTGTATTTGCTGCTTCCATCATTTTTCTCACCAATGATTTCTCCTTGTGCGGCTTGTAGTGATTGTTTAACTTCGTCAATTGTTTTTTCCAAAACTGATAAGTCATCTAGTGGCTGGCCTATCAATGAATCATAATCTACCCTTTCTGACTCAAGTTTCGTTCCATGAAACTCGGCAGAAGAAAGATCGGTATCATAACCACTACTGCAGATGTCTTCAAGGCTTTTTTCTTTTATGAGTTTCATTTCCTCTCTTTTGTGGTCGGTTCCAGTTCCAGTTAAAAAAGCTGAATCAGCTTCAGTTGAAAATTCAGAAGGCTGTAAAGTCTCAGCGCTGACTGTAGAATCCATAGATTTCTGTAGCATTTCACCTTCGTGTGATTCTAAGGATTTGATCATGAATTCTGTGTCCAAACTTTCACCAGATTTGATCATAAAATCTTTAGATGCGTTACTCACATCATCAGATAGTTCAAAAGTAAGTGGTGACATGTCAGTTTTGGAAGTCTTAGTTACTTCAGTTCTGCTTTCAACAACAGTTCGGATTTCAAAGGTAGCTTCACAATCAATGCTTCTTGATGATGTTTCAATTGTGGTGGTAACTTTTTGCCTAGCTGGAATTTCTTCAGCAACTTCAAAAGAATCGGCTTTTTGCAGTGACACTTCCCAGACTTGGTCCTGGATTTGTTGTATTGGGAGTTTTATTGGTGATCGTTGGTGCTTTTCTTTTTTCGGTGTATCACCAGTTCTGTCATCATGAGGCAAATCTGGGGCAGTTTCAGATTCAGAATGCGTATCTTGGCTTCCAGTGCGACTAAATGTGCTCTTTACAGGAGACGTTGACACTTTAATTTCTTTAATGAAATCCACTTCGTAAACTTCATTATCCTTTTTAAATGATTTTGACTTGCTTCTAGGACTTCCTTCTGAAGAATCACGCCTTCCAGTAGCTTCACTTTTAAAACTTGGGGCATGAGATGCATCAGAACTAAGATCGTCGTGTTCTTTACTTTCAATGACGGATTCTTCTTTGTGATGCTCGACTGTCGAGCTCACTATTTTTCCTTTCTCAGAAAGTTCAACACTAGAAACAACTTCATCTTTTTCAACAATTTTTAGCGTTGATTCCACAAAAGCAACTCTTGACTTAGAATCATCGTCTTCGTCAATATCTTCTAGCTCTTCAGGTTCGGTAAAATATTCTTTACCCCATTGTTCATGTGACATATCCCTTTCAGAAATTTTAACTTCGTGTTTTTTTTTGGTGGTTTCGTCTTTTACAGCAGTCATTTTCTCTTCAGACTTTGTCTGGCGTCCAGTATATAAGCCTTGTTCAGAAAATTCTCTTTCAACTTTTATTAGGTCAGTATCATCCGTACTCTTAAAAACAGTTTTGGTTTCAATATCGAACCTCTTCGCTGAAGCTTCATGACCTTTTTCTAGTTTCTTTTGGGAAGTTTCGGTTTGGTCACCCTCTTTCCGCATCGTGGTTTTTTCTTTAGTTTCATGTTCTTGCCCTCGCAGCTCGTGAGTAGTTTCAGTTTTGATGACTAGTGAATCATCGTCTGATGACGATACTTGTTTGGTTTCAGTGAAAAATTCTTGACCGGATATTTTTCGTGTTTCTATTTCTTTGTGGGTTAATATTGATGTGTCAAACTCATCTGAGGTTCCAAATTTAGCAATCATATCAGTCATATGTGCTTGTGGATCAATTGATTGGAATTGGAGTTTACCACCTTCGTATGTTTTATGGACCGAGGAAGAGGAAGTAGAGGTTTCGATTTTAGACTCAGTGAAGAATGTTTCTGAAGAGGTAGACTTTTGCCAGTCTTCCATTTTGATTTCTTGTTGTTCTTTCTTAATTTGGCCAATGACGTCAATGCTTTTTTCTATAGTACGATCAACAAGTTCTTGGGCACCGATGGTTATTGTAGGTTGATCGACATTTACAAATGTTATATTATCTGCTAAATGTTTAACGGGAGATTTTGGCCTGGCTGCTGCGGTCAGTGTTTTCGACGCCTCCACCAATACGTCTGCAAAGATACATTTTGATTTAAAATAAAATCGCTCCAATTTTAAAAGATTTATTTTAGATTGACTTTTACATTGCACATAGCATTGCTTATTGCGTGATATTTCATATGCCTGTACATACATGTATGTATGCGTGTAGAATAGTTTTGTTATGGTAAGATATAGTAGCATGAATGTTAGCTTTAGGCTGTGGAAGCGCCTGAAGCGTGGTTATTTATAAACATCGATTAAACTGAAGGAATAGTAAGAACCTATACAGGTTTGTTTGAGAATGATATGAATAAATAAATAAAGAGTTAGAATCAAAGCGAAACGTTACTCAACGTGTGTGATACAGGTGAAAATTGCGAAGATTAAATCAAGAAAAACAATTTTGCCTTGAAGAAATAATGAAGCGACTTAGAGATAAACAAAAAGGATGATATTCGCTTGTCGGTCCACTTACCTATAGCAATGTAAGGGCTCCGCAAGAAAGAAAGTAAAATTCAATGTGCTTACAAAATACTGGCAAAAGTTGCGAAGCACTATCAATGCCTTACAAAATCAGAACTCTCAAGACTCTTCAAACTCGGCAGACATTAATTTGGTACGTAAGTGCTCTTATAGACTATCCTATCATTGAAGTGCCACTGCAACTAACAAATATTAAAACCCCTAATGAATCCCATCATGATACTAGTACATGCGATTGGCATTATGATATTGTGGCAAACGGATGGTTTCTACCAAAATAAGAGTAAAGTTTCGCTATGACTCTACTTTGCCACTACTCTGCAAGCTTGCTATTACTTTTTAACATCTTTATTTTTATTTAGCTTTATTATTATTAATAGGGTTTTCTTTCACTAAAGTATTTATCACTGGTCCAAGTATCTACTAAATAGCTTTGTTCTGCGGTTAGTGTAATAGAAACAGCTATAGTTGGCAGTTACTTAAACAAGCGATGCTAGTGGGCTACCCTTGACACTCGATTCTAATCGTTATTTAGGATATTATATTTAATTAGGTGGAATTTTAGTTTTTGTTGGGATTTATGGAAATAAATAAAATCGACTATGCTATTTATTGGCAGGTACTTATGACGTGATTTTGACGTCGCCCTCGAGATTGGAGTAGAGTTTGCGATAAATAATGATTCTTTTTTTGAATCCTGTGTTACTGTCATCTGAGAAATACAACCTGGGAGTTTTCAAATCCAAAGTAAAAAGTTCCTTTGTTGATAAGAGTGCTTCACCGCAGTCTACAGCGTTGCTTATATAATATGAGAAAAACTGTGGTCAAATGCGAATAATTAGTCGGCAGGGATGGCAATCGCGAACGGGTACAGCTAGTAATAAATAATGCTGTACATTTTCACATAGCATCATCTAGCCCCAAACTAAGCAGAACTTGTGTTATGGGAACTACATGACTGATATACTACTGTATACTTTTTTGTAAATACATACATATTATACATAGAAAACACCCAGACCCGCGGCAAACATTAGTCCCGCAGCGGGAATCGAACCCGCAACCTTCTGCGTCTCAGGCGGGCTTTCGCCCACTGCGCCACAGTGGTCGTCACACTGTGATAAAAATGTTTGGCCGAAAAAAATCAAAATAAAAACAAAGCAAATTTGCATAAGAATTACTTGAATTAAGATTGCATTGAGTATCAAGGGTAGCCCTCCCTGATTACTAATTCTTGACAATCGAAAGGAAAATTAACATTTGAAAACGAAAATTTCCACGCACCGTATATTATCAGCAAGGACACTGACTGTTTTGACTCATTCCGAATCTTTATCAAAGCCTTATTTTTATCATCTAATTCATGATAGCTTTTTGAGGGATAACCTTGAGTTTAGTGTATTTAATTGGCTTATACTGACCGCTTTGATGTGCTTCAGTTTCGCTGATGAGGCTATCTCCAGCTGATGAAGCTCTGGGAGATTGACGGTTGGCGTCCAGGAATGACGAGTCGGAACCTAAATGAAAGGGTGTTTTACTACAACTAGCGCTTATGGTTGTGTCTCTAGCAAACTGTGCTTCGGTGATAGTGTGTAGAATAGCAAGCTTAAAGAGTTCGCAATTTTTAACCCTAATTAGCTTGCTCATAAAAATATATTAGAAGTTAAACACTGCTAAACTATCATCAACTGTTCCCAGAGGATTGACTGACAATCATTGACAGAACTAAATGAACAATGTTTAAATTTAAGCAGCGTTTAAATGCCATTTTTAAATCAAGTGAATGGGCTAGCTAGACAAATACTCTACTTTATCTAGTCCTTAAATTATCAACAGCAATAAATCATGTTTCTATTATAATTAATATCTCTTTAGTTTGATATAATACAAAATCATTGGGTTTTTCACAAGTAAATTCGTTACCTCTTAGTTGTAGCCCGATGTGCTTATCGCCAATGCTTTCCTCCGCTTTATTAGCTTTGTCCTTCAGATTTAAGTCTACAGGTGAGGGTGGCGGTGTTTTGGAAAACTTCGAAGCAATATCTACAAAACATGCGATTTGCATTTATTTATCTACAATTTCATGAATAGGTTAAGAAGAAGCAATACGATAAGAAAGCGGTTTCCCAAACTGGTGCCACTGTTTCTCATCTATTTTCTGACGTATAACCATGTTGTTTAATTTAGTAAACTCAAAGCATTTTAATGTTAAATAAATTATTTCCCATTTGTGTCCAGTGAATTACATAATAGTGGTGACAAACTTAGGTTAGTCAAATTGTTAATAAATAAACACCCAACATTCCCATACATAGTTCTGATGTCTACACTAAGATACCCTGTATCGTGGTTGTCTGGAACTACGTTTATCATGATACCTCAACCCCAGACCTAGAAAGTTTGTCGCAAAACATTGTAGATTTCACATTAATATTCAACTGGTTTTAAGAGACCAGGTTGTCAAAATAAATACTGCGTGGTTTGGAATTTCAAATTCTGTTTACTGAGAAACACTATTAGGGAAAGAAGAAGACTGCATGCCATTAGATCCTACTGACCTATCATGGAGCACTGCAAGCCACTTATCAACCATGGACTGTGGTAGCGTCCTTTTCACTTCCATACAATTTGTGCAAGAGAGAGTGCCCTTTATTAGTATTTCTCAGTGAACAGACATAAGTTTGGGTTTCTGTTTTCCCATGCCAAGCTAGGCCAATAAGAAAATGCTAGTGCGTAGGTACGACATTCATTCAAAATTCTATACTAACCGTGAGTCACATGACTTGAGTCGATCCTTATCAAAGCCCCTAGCGAAATATCTTCCAAAAGGGTTGAACATCTTCTATTCAGTTCAGACATATCAGATACTTTGCCTTCTTTTTCAAAATCTTCAGCATTTTCTTTTTTTTCGTCAGAATTTTTCTCTGTAGGTTCTCTCAACATGTCCACAGAAACTGTAGAAATTTCTTTTTGAACTACTGTTGTTGCTGTTATCGTCTTTTTAACCGCAATATCAGTTGGTTCGTTCACTTTGGAAAGGTCTTTGTTAATGTCATCAGCAACTTTAGAAACTTGATATTCTGTTGATTCCTGTGCATCAGTTTTTAAATTCATTTCTTTTATATCAGTAGTTATTGGTTCAGGCATATCCACAATGAGTGGCTCTAATTTAAGTGAGTTGTCTACAATTTTATGGTTATCCAAAGATGATTCCTTCTTATATTCAGACTTCTGCTCTTCAATCTTCTCTTCCATATCATCAATCAAATCTTTTTCAATGTCCATTTTCTCCGATGTTTTCAATTTATCATCATACTCACTGAAAATTTTACTCTCAGTCAAGATTGAAGTTTCTTGTGATGAGCTAGTTGAAATTTGCACTAGTTTTGATACTGATCTCTCCTCATCTATGAAATCTTTGCTCATTGTAATGCCATCAGAAGCATCTGAAGCCAGGGTTTTTGATACGTCTAAAGATGAATGATCTTCAGAGTAAGTTTTCTCATCAATTGATTTTGATGTTTCTTTTATACTTTCGATAGAAGCTTTAGAATAGTCCTTGGATAAGTCAACTGTTGAATCTTTTGATAGCTCGTTTGTAGCAAAGTCTCTTGATGTATCTTTGCTATCTATAGATGATTTTGAGTAGTCCTTGGTTAAATCTATAGATTTCTTTGATATCTCAGGAGTAGCCCTATCATCTGCTTGCTCTTCGAAGCGAGAATCTTCTTTAATATCCATTGATGTCTTTGAAGGATCTTTCACCAAGTCTGCTCCGCTGATTTTGGAAAAGTCTGCAGATGTAGCATCTTCCAAGATAGATTTCTGTTCTTCATCAGAAGATTTCGTCAAAGTTGATACAACTGTTGTAACCGATGATTCTGTGGTAGATTTAGACACAATATCACCACGAGGCAGGCTGTCTAAGAGGGTGGTTTTCCTTAAATTTTCCATGTATTTGTCTTCGTCTAAAAATGGTTCTGAAACCATACTTGTAGGAGGGGCAAAAATATCAGACGTTTGGATCGATGAATGTGATATTTCTTCAGATTTTCCTAGTACGTCATCATCAAAAAATTCAGCCTGAAAATCAAATCAGAAATAAAAAAAGGTGTTGAAAACCAGATTCAGCAATACAGTTCAATATCCCTGGCTCAGAACGTAGTAGGATAAAACAAGATATTTTCCGTTCAACACAAAAAAAAATATGACGCAAAAAAATACTTTCTTTTTAGAACAAAAAATATATGGCATATCATTCATACCTCTTTCTCTGGAAAATCATCAGCGTCGTCTAGAGAATCAGTACGATTTTTTCTAGAATCAAAACTGGTAGCAGGAATTTTTCCATCAAGGTCAGAACTAGGTTCGATAATTTCTAGAACCTTTGCTTTATCCATATCTGAAAGGCAAAAAAAAAAGATTTAAAAATAAGAAAACTTTGCTAGATTCTGAATGCATTAAATATTGCGTGGCTGAAATATTACCAGATTCAGAGTCAGTATAAATCTGCTCCTCAACTTCCTCCGGGGAACTTTGTACCGAAAAAGTTCTGGCATGTTTTTTCTTGGGCATGATTACAATCTCTCCACTATCTCTTGAAAGAGATTTGATCAGTCCTGGTCTATCCTTAACATACTTCTTAGTTTCTTCATACATCATTTCCTTTTTAGAGGCGATATCATCTTCTTTCTTTTCACTTTTTTCAAGATATCCTTTAACTGTATTAACAGCTTCTTCTATGATTGAGTCAACTGAAACTTGCCCTGCAATATCTTGTGATTCAGTTTCTTCGACGGGGTGTTCTTCTGACGATAATTCGACATCTTCGGATGCCTGTTTGATGATAATTTCAATATTTTCAGCCATTTGTTTCATAACAGAATCAGATTTTTTTATTCCACTTGCGATTTCTAGCTCGTTATCTTTTAGTAATACTGGTATACTAATAGTTTTAGGTATTTCTTCTTCGGCTTCAACATCTGACTCAGTGATTCTCTCTAAAGAAATTGCAGGACTTATACACGAATGTCTTCGTTCAGTTTGAGGTACTTTAGCATCATATGATCTTTTTTCGGATTCTACTAAATCTTTTGACAAATTTTTAATATCCTTTTCTATAACTGGACTTCTTGCAGCTGCAGCGACAGATCCTTTGTGGAGAATATCGTCAATCACAGGCTGGACTTCTTCTTTAGTTATTTCAGGGGTTTCATGCAAGTCAAAATCTAATTTAGGTACAAACTTCTTTGTCTCTTTTGGTGAGTCTGTAATATCTTCCATGTCAAAATGACCCAAAGTATCAGTCCTTATTTTGCTTACATCAAACTTACTTTCCTTTACACTGGTGTGTATAGTCGGTTGGCTATGTTCTACTGTCGAAGTGTAATGTTTGATAGCGCTTGTAAATTCTTTGGCTTGAGGATCTTCCTCAGTTGTAACACTATAGGTAGTTTCATTTACCGTGGTGGTTGACCCTAACGGAGCTTTTCCTTTAACTTCTTCAAATCCAACTTTTTTGTCTTCTTTATGTTTATTCACATCCTTTAATTTAATTTCAACTTCTTTATTTTGTCCTACAACAGCTTCTTTAAGCTGTACTACTTCGGTTACTAACTTTTCTGCTGAAGTTGATTGAGTAGTAGTGGAAACTATCGCAACAGTTTCACGCTTCAGTTGTTCTTCCCTCTCTTTGCTCAGGAAATCACTAGTTATATCTTTATCAGTGATAGCCCTGATAAATAAAATATTTTAAAAAACGTTAAATTGATTTCAAAATAAGAATATTTTTAAAATAGATGTATAGAAGTATCTTACCCAATTTCTTCAATGTGAGGTAGCTTATGGATATAGTCAGCAACATGATCTTCCGGGAAACCTTCCACGTCATCCAAAGAATCACCATGAGTCAATTTTGCAAGCTTTGATTGATCGGTTACTTCTAAAAAAATACATAGCAGCGAATATCAGAATACACACTCTTAAAAACACTTGACGGTCACTCCCAAGGATATCCTCAAATATATACTAAGTCCGTAAGTTCTTGGGGTTGGTAAACCCAAGGTAAATCTCTATAATATATCGACACTGCTCACGTTTTTCTTAATAGTTAAAATTTTGCGTAAAATTTTGAAAGCCCATTGATCGACGTATATTAGAATACTAACTAATGGCATATGCCCTAAAATGTTTGGTTCTAGGTAATGCCGCTGTTTTTCTTTAACATTTTGAGCCCGTATTAGCCATGACTAAGGTAATATTAATATACTTTGTTCGGGCATAATTACTTAAACAATGTTAGGTAATGCTTACTTGATATAGTTTTAGTTTTAGAATCACTCTCCAATTTGTCACCAGCCTTCTCTTTAGAAATATCGACATGGGTTCCCTGTGTCCCAATATCATCTTCCGATTCTTCAAATGTATAATCCCTGGATTCTGTGAGGCTGTGAGCATCAGACGGTCTCTTTTCTTCTAATCTTAGCTCACTGATAGATCCCGCTGATGTTACGGACTCCCGTTTTATGGCTTCAGCTGAAAGATAGTACATTGGCAGCATTGACGGCGTTAGGAGTCAGCGATGTCGGCAACCGCCGATGGCCTCGTGCCTGGGGGGACTCGCAAAAAAGTTTTACAATTTATTCAGTTTAATTGCCCTTATTTATTTAATATTCCGTAGAAGTGATTAGTATTTATGATGCAAAGTCGTCTGGCAATATTAATAAAGCTAGGCTTCGGCGCGCGAAGCCCGGGGAATTCCCGAGTTATTAATTTTTCTATTTCATTTATCTGCCACAAAAGTTGCAAACTCGCATATACAAAACTTCTGCGGCAGATGTTTCAGTTCACACGCGACATGACAATGTACATATTATTATTATTTTAATTAAAGAGACGACCAAGAGAAGAAAGACTATTTGCGTTATCAGTTCTATTAATTGAACCTGAAATAGCGGCTAGTGTTAGACAAGTGTTGTTTTTTTAATTATGTTTATGAGAATTATTATAATCTTGAGAAAATTGTTCAGATATTGCTATAAAACGATGCTTTAGATGCCATTATATCAGCTATTAGACACCAAAGTACGTCAAAACTATGTGATTGTATTTTACGGAACTTTAGATTAAGAAGGACCTTAAGTTGATGCAAGGTTTAGTTAAAATTGAGACGAGAGTTTGCAGCGAGCCGTAATGTATTTGTAATACTTTTAAATTAAACGTACGGTCTTTGTATGCTGTCACGTCTTGAGGTTGTTGAATTGTTGTTTCTTTTACAACTGATACGATAGCTGCAATTACATTCTTCACTTGTTCGTGTACGATAGGCACCACCTCTTCTTCAGATGATGTCTTTTTCTCAGAGGCGCCATCTTCAGAACTAATCCTATCAGAAATACCTTCTGATGATTTCTTTTCAGAGATTTCGATTTCCCTGCTGCTTTCTGAAGATATTTTATCAGATAGGTCATCTTTTTCAGACTTTTCGAGTTCCTCAGCTTCAGTGACTACTATTTGAAACTCCTGTTTGGTAAGTGGGAGGTCAAGATCTTGTAAATCGCTGAGTTTAGTAATCGATATAGATTCAGTCCGAGAGTGACGTTTGGATGTCATCTTTTTGAAAACTGGTTCAGGTTCATCAATCTTATCAGAATCTGTTGAGTCATGTTTTTCTGTTTCCATAGCTTTGGGGTCTATTCTCATTGAAGTAAATCCAACACTTTCTTCGAACTTCTCATCTCCAAATCCACTACCAGAGTCAGCTGTTTCTTCATACTCAGCCCGTTCATCAAAATCTGATGATGAAACTTTAGCTTTTACATCTGATTGGTCAGACTTAAGCGATTCCGCCTCAGAATGTCGCCTGGAGTCCGATTGCTCAGAGTCTTCGAGTGAATCTGAGTAAATCCGTTTGGAGAAGAAACATTCCTGAACTGAATCGTCTTCAGGTACAGTTTCAATGAACTGGCGAGCTTTTGCGCTGATAACTGGTGACTCTCTTTGAGGTGACACCTGAAAATCAGAACTTACTGAATTAAAAAGTATCTGTTAATAATAATTATTTCTACAGGCAACAAATGAAGCCAAGCTAATTGGGTAATTCACTCAATACGACAAACCTTTTGAGTCTCTGCCGTAGCTTGAGTTGTAGGAACATGAACCATTGAACTATGTTCTGATTCAAACTTCAAAAACTCTAAAGACTGATCACGAACGGTCGTTTCCTTTCTTTCAACGACTGATGTTGTATCTATCTTGACCGAGCCAGAAACAGTTGATTCAACAGCATCATTGTCAATGACTGGCTTGGTAGCTGGACTTGTACCAATTTGGTCATCGAGATCGGAGAATTGAGAGGTCTCATCTAGAGAATCACTTCGATGTTTTGAATCTTTGGAATATACCTGAAAAACAATATTTATTTAGTAATTACACTAATTGCTGCTTTATGGATCACATTTTGTTTAATTGATCATATTTTGCAGTATTGGATCTTATTTTGTATTTTTGTGAAAACTATGTTTACCCTTGATTCAGTATGAGATACAAAACTGAAGTCCTTCTCAGTGCTTTGTTGTAAATCAGCGAGTGAGTCCGCCTTATCAATACCAGACTGCGCAGCCGAGTCAGCTGAAACCTTTTGTCCAAGCAAATCTTGAATGTCTGATCCTATCGAATCAGTCTTTGTGTGTTTGCTCAAGTCAGACTTTGTACTTGCTACCGACACTGATACTTCCATCTAAGAAAAACACGTAAAAATAAATTAACAAACAAAATGTACTTATTAAGCATGGCAATATTTTGTATACTTAAAAACTCATACCTTTTCTTTATGTTTCTCACTCAAAGACACGTCTTTTTCTTCAAAAGCTTCGGCTAACTCTTCCCCACTTATTTTGGTTCTCAATTCTTCAGTCAATTGTTCTTCAAATTTCAGCTCTTTGAAAACTTCAGCTTGGTCGTCTTTCTTATTATCATCAATTTGTTCCCTTTCCTTGTTATCCTCTTTACCATGTTTGGCGAATCCATTGACGTCAGGTTTCTTTTCAAGTATGTCTCTTTCCAGTCTAGACTTGATTTTTTGTTCTAGTTTATCTACTTTGACAGTCGTTTGCGATTCTGTTTCAGTTTCGGAATCGGTAGATTTTTTCAAAAATTCACTGTCTTCTTCAGAAGAAAATTGTACTAATGTTGAATCAGTCCTCATAGTTTTAGGGAATATTTTTGTCTTTTCTTCCTGTTTGATCTTAGCATCAAATTGTTGGATGGTTTCTTTTACAGACTTGACAGTCTCAACATGTTTTTCAGATTCTATAGACACCTTTTGAGTGATTTGTGTTTCCACATTTGACAGTTGCTTAGATTGTTCTCTGACAAATTCTTGGGTGTATTCAATACCTTGTTCTTGTTCTAGTGTGTGCTTTTTTAAAGCTTCCTTTGTCAATTTGACGGTTGGCTTAGGGAAGTCTATACTGCCGTCTTTCGTCATTTTGGATTCAAATGAATTTATTTTATCTTTCAAAGGAGCTTCAGCAACGTCTTTTTCATCTTCAGAGACCAACTCTGGTGATCTTTCTCCATCGTAAAATTTTTCTTCTACTTTAGAGCTAACTATTTCTTTTTCTGATATAACTTCCTTTGTAAGAGAGTCTACTTTAGTTTCAGTAACTTGTCGGACTTCTGTTGTTTCAGTTATTGTCTTTTTTGGGGTTATAGTAACATTGGAAAAGTCTCCAGAAGGAAACCGCATTGATTCGTTTCTCATGTGTCGTTGTAAATGTTTAGGCGTAGGCTTAGCTGGAGATGACGGATCAAACTTTCTGAATTGTTCTACTGGTCTTTCTACAGCTTTTATTTCTTCTTTTTTTACTTCAATTTCTGCTAAAACCTCACCTTCCATATCTTCTTCAAACGTTTCGGGCGATGTTTTTGACCGTGTCCTTTCCATTATTGGCTCTTTTTGGACCTGAAAACGAGAGGGTAATTATTTATGCTAGAAAATATTTCAAAAACTAAAATAATTCACTTTCTCGTATACCAGTTGTTCAATATCTTGGAATTTTTTGATGTCAGGTTTAATTTGTGTCTTTATTTCGATTATTTCTTCCCTAATTTCCTTCTTTTGCTTTGAGGCTGGTATTTTACTTGAGCTTAGCTTCCTTGTTATTTGTTCCTTTCTTTCAGCTACACTTCGCTTTACATCTGTAAACATCGATTAATTAATTTGTTTGAGTATTAAACAAAATCAACCTAAAACACATTTCAGAAGCAAATTAACGAGTTATTACTGTTACCTTCATCTTCTTCACTCTCTTCACTTGGTGTAGGAGTTCTGTCTACTTCATTCTTGTCATCTGGCTTTTCAGCTATTGATTTCTCCTCTGGTGAATATTTGGCTTCTTCTTGGTCATTATCTGAATGATACTCAGTAATTTCGTCATCATCATAAAGTTTGTCTTTGAGTTTATTGTCTCCTTCAGCTGTAAAAATAAGTTCAACTGTACAAAATTCTTCATTCTCAAATTCGTCGCTGCTTATACGATCTATTTACCTTTATAAGCTTCGATTTCTTCAGAAGCTTGTCTTTCTTGATAAATGTTGCGCAAAATGCGTCGTTCATTTGTTATTTCCGATTGCGGAGCTATGATGTCATCTCTACCGATTCGGCAAAGAGCTAGCTCCAAGGAGGTATCTGAAAAAGTTTCATACTTTACTTTCTGACGATTTTAACGGACCGTTTGACCGTTTAGGGCATAGTTGATTCATTGTGCAACCACTATCTAGCATAAAGGTTCTCTCGAGTTTGTGAGCCTTCGAGAAACAAAATGACCACTATTCTACTGTTGGCTAGAAACAAATCTCTTTCATCACTTATTTTAGTCCTGGTCTCATTTTTTTATAAACCTTTTACCTTGAGCTTTAGTTCCAGACTGGGTCTTCCAAAGTTTCAGCATCAGCTGTGCTTGATCAGCTGCGGTGATTCGCTTTGCTTGTATCTGGTTGACAGTCGCCACGCTCACTCCTAGCTCATAGGCGAGCGCCACCCAGTCCTTGCCTAGGAGGTTACAGATGTCTTCCAACCTAAGCAAAAAGTTTTATAGCGTATAGGACTAGTATCAATTCATTTTGGTTTTGAACTAATCTTTATCCGAGTTTAAGTTTGAATATAACTGATTGCCTGAATCTGTTGGTATTCCTATCCCAAGGTGATATTCTAAGATGGACCCCCGACGAAGCCCCCCCCGCCCCTTCCCCTAAAATCTATTGATTCGGATTAACGTGATGCATACCTTGGATCAGCAAGCCTCTGCCTCCAAATTAGCTCTTGCTCCTCAGTACGAAGTGGTACAGTATCTGTTGGCACTGGAGATATTCTCTCCACGGGATCATCAGGCACCATTATATTGAGAATTGCGATCTGATAGACAAAAGAAGATTATGTAGTTAGCATTAAAAATAAAACGAGACAGAAATAGAAATCCAATAACATCTTTAAATTTGGAATTTCATTAGAAACGTCACTAACATTACTACGAAATAAGTCAGTTTAATTCGTCTATGTTGAAAGAAAGAAAATACATTTATTGACCTCAACCCAACACAACAGGTGACAAAATACAGAACAAATAAATTATTAAATTATTTCGTACTTTTGAGCTCATACTCTAACTATTTTCTACAACATCATAAGTTGTTGTTTTCATATATACTGCGCATGCTCTGTTTCTCTAATTACGGAAATTTATTAAGTAATTAATTGATGAATTAAACGAATTAATTGATGTTCAAAAACCTTTATATCTGTTTTTTGTATGTGCGGTGTTTATCTGTGTTGGGTGTCCTATTAATAAATAATTAACTGTTAGTTAATTAGCTTGATCGGTTAAATCCATAGCTTTGATACATGGAGCTATGAAATCTTGCTTTGGCGCCAATAACGGTGTACATGCTAACTAATTCGTCTTCGACACAGTTTAAAAAACTTCATTAAAATTCTTAAAATCACGACAAATGTGTCTGAAATGTGAATTCCAAAATTTACTTACAGGCGCTGGTGAAGGTTCTCCCTTAGGAACCTTCGGGTCTCTCATGAACTGACACCGGCATATAGGCTCCAGGTCTTGAGTCTTGATCATGACTGGGAATGCCATCCGGTTCTCCCGGAATGCACGGAATGGGATAGAGAGCTGCTCTCCAGACTTGGCTACTGGGACCAAGTTCCCTCCGAATTCGAGGTAAATTGGTTTGCCTTCGTGGACCTGTAGTTGAAAACTCCCTATTAACTGAACACAGTAAACAGTACATTCAAGAAAAGTTACACTAATTCATTGTTTGTATGGTTTTCATATTAGTATAATCATATGTCCAACCAGATAAGTTTACTTAAGTCAGTTTAAGCATATAAGTTTAGGTTAACATAATTATGTTTTGTCATTTTTTACTGGTCTTTACCCACGTCCTCCGTGACCACGGCTGTTGCAAACCAGTCGAAACGTCAGGCAAATAATAAAAAAGCTTAACACGATAAAGACCCATAAAAACTTATAATTATATTGACTGATAGGGAAAGTGTAAAAATATTAGTTTAATTTATTACAAGAAGACGATAGTTTGAGATTGTGTATTAGTTTGAACTTCGCTCTTACCTCAACGTCCCTACTCTTAGCAACTTGGATGAATCTCTCAATCCTCTCCAATGCCTTGTCCTCCTTATCATCAGTAACGCAGAACATTCTCAGCTGTGCCTGCAGTTCATCTGTTCTCTTTGCGTAAACAACGAAACGCGCCATGAATGGTACATGGATCGCCTCTCTGTGAGGAGACAATATAACTTAACAATATTTTGTCTGTCATAGAAGTGAAATAGGGGACAAAAGCAGAACAGCTTAAAAATTTACAAAAAAATATAAGTTTTGTTTCAACTATTTCAATAAGCTAAGCTTTGGAACTTCAAAACATCCCAAGAATATCGACCAGGCTGGTAACGATCTCGTGGCTTAGTTGGTATAAACCATGCGTACCAAACGGGAGGTGACGGGTTCGAGTTCGCCAAATTACATTTTTGTAATATTATAAAATCTTAAAACAAAGAACATCTCCCAAAAACACTTTTTTTTTGGGTCGCGAGTTAAAATATGTGACTTATTATACCTGTAGAGCTCGGTAGCCATCTTGGTAGCATCCTCCACATGTCGACAATCAATTAGCCAATATCTAGCAGACACAGTAGTCGTGAATGAAACGCAATCGTTCACGAAAGTCAACGGAGTATTTTCGGTGACATCTTCCCAATGAGCTCGATTTGTTCCACCTGCCATTTCAGACACTTTATCAACAACAAGTTAATATAACATTTATTTACATAAATTATGATCTAAATACAAGCAGTAAAATGCTTACCTACATCTTTGTCTTTGGCAGGTAAAGCAGTAACGGCTACAACGCTTTTTAAACTGCTTTCATGAAGACACTAATCTTTAAGATATGCATGCCCAAGCAGGCTCTTAACATCTACAGAAACTTTATCATTTATTGAATCTGTAAGATCTACTTTATCAAATCTATCTGCTACAATGCATTCTAATTTTGCTAAAGTAACAAGTGTAATTCAAAGTATATTGTGTAGATCTGATAGATATAAAGTAGTTCAGGCCTATATAGAAACAAAGGGAAGTATCTGATGTTGAAGGAAGATTAGAAAACAGAAGTGATAATTAACAGGAGAAACAAAACAGAAAATGTTTCCAAAACGGCCTATAGCAAACACACAACAAGCAAAGACGATACATCACACAAAACAATAAAAATCGTACCATTTTATTTATACTTCAAAAATGACAATGTGATTTAGAAAAGTGGCACACAGACTAATTTCAACCTGTTTCTTATAAAATATTGCTATTTCACAAAATGAAAATGATGCTACATCTTTAAATATTGCTGGTTAGGTTTTCAGAAAACGGATCTCTCGAAGGACATTCACTCAAATAAATAAAACTAAAGTAAAACAGAATTACGATTAAAATAAACCGTGTAAAAATGACAAAAAAAAAATGATAATAAGATGACGTGAAAAGAATAGGCCGTTTTGGAAAAGAACTTGATAAGTTCAAGCAAATTAACGACAGGAACTAGGAACACTGACGCTGAAGAATGACATGAATGTATTAATGTACCGACAGGGATCGTTTTAGATACTTCATACTTACGCTAACAAACAACAGGTTTTTTAAGTGAGTCTCAAACAACGTGCCGAAAATGTATGTTGCTTTAGTCAAAACTAATCAGTTTTATATTTTAGTCTTTGTACAATTGTTCTATTCTGCTCTGACAAAGATAGTGGTCACGCCGCAGTGCATTCTTGAACTTCCAAGATTTGTTAAAAAGTATGATACAGAGTGATCGTGAATTAGTTAAGCGTAAAAAATTCAGCCCGTGCAAAAAGTAAGAATGTATGAGAAGCAAGAGTATGGAATAAGCATTAAAAAAGTGATAGCGAAAAGAATCAATGGCGATAGATATACTCAGACACGTTCCACAGACATGAAGCGAGAGTACAAATATCTCATTGCAATAATGAACGTGGAAAATAAAAAACATAAAAATAGATTTGGACAAAAAATAATTTCGAACAGAAAACAACGTGAAACGCAAACCGACATTTTGATTTTGTTTTATGTAGGTATTTGTATAATATTTCTAGGTTTTTACCTTCGAGAGATCGTTTGCGAAATACCCCTGATGGTGCGCGCCGATAGATGGCAGCAAATTAAATTGCGCCACACACGGTGAGCGTGCAACACACACAAACACGAGAACAAAGACAATGTAGACACGCACAAAACGCACACACAGGGAGTTCCCTTAGCTGCATTGTGTATTTGCTCTAAGCTGACTTATTGTATACCTAGCGACCCTATCGAATCCCTCACTGAAACATGTTTGTCTGTCATTGAAATGAGATTCTCAAACTACACTATTGTTTCTCAAATCATGCTCATCCCGATGAATATAAAATTGGGAGTAGTAATACTAGACTTTTCAAAAACTCGTAGCTACATTAACTAACCAATAATGATTTAAAGATAAAATTCTATTGATGTAAAATTTCGACTGAACTATCAATACTCTATGAATTTTAAATAGCTAAACTATTAGTCTACCAATATCATAGAGTTCTATTCGGAACCACCTAAAAGTCTTGATAAATGATCCGTTGAGCTAGATTATTGTTATCTATATCTAATGTGTTGTAATGGAATATTGGTATTTGATTAACTTTGAGACCTAGAATTGTACTTGGAAGCGTATCAAGCTCTTTACTCTTTGTACGCACACTTACCTTGGTTCGTTACACAAAGCGACACACGTCGTAGTATGTCATCAAGATAGCAAAAGCCATACTCCATTGCAACACTTGTCAGAACTCTGCTTGTTGCTAGAAACGACTGAAGAACCCAAAGATTTTAATACGTCTTCCTTAAGAGGAACGTCTAAATTCAAATATCACTTAATCATCTAAAAGTTTTGGACTAATCACAACTTAACTTCCACATTAAAATAAGTTAAAAAGGTTCCGACGGAATTCGACGAAACATTTGATGTGATTCAGGTCCATAGATGTTTCCAGCAACAGAATGAGAACTGATCCATAGAATTATAGAAGCTAATATTGATATCGTACCTGATATAGAACAGAGAAGCCTTAACGTCGGTGCTGATGATGTGCTGTACTGGTTCGTCATTCCTTGAGTGTGAGGTCTTGGAGCGGGCATGCTAAGAGTGATAGCTTTATGGAACTTCCTCCTTCGCGGTTCCACGGTGACTACTGGAGAAACAGCCACCCCTCGGCCAAGGAGCTTGGCGGTCAATTCCGAATCTATGATTTGCGCCTGAAAAGCGATACCGAGTTGATGTCGCTTTCAGGTTTCCTCAAAGACCAAACGAGATTCGTTTATGATGTCAAAGTAGTCATGCTTGTTGTTGCGAAATTAAAAAAAATGTGCAGTGGTGAATACAACATAAAATACGCACTTACCCATTAATATTTTCACTCAAGCACGATTTTTTTTTTTTGTTTGAAACTTAAACACGGTCATTGCAATAAAACTTAAGGTGATAAAGGGGCGGTGCACAATGAAGCAAACATGAAAATTATGAAATCACAGTAAAAGCCTTAATGGAAAGTACACATTTTGAGACCATACTTCCATCAATTTCTCACACATGCGCTTAGAGATGCAACACACAATAAGCTTAAACACCAAAAAAATAAAGCAAATAAATATTTACATCATGCAAATCTCACGTTTGGTCTTTAGGAAATAAGGTTCATAACCACATAAAAGTAAAGTTACATTTCAAAAAGCATTACCATAATAACAATACCCAATAAATTTAGCATTCATCTTAAAAATAGACTACTTAAATATGTCAATAGATATAATCAGACAAACTTGTTCAAACCACACAAAATGCCTAAACTTAATACAATTGCATAACTAGGCTCCTTTAAAGTTCTTTCACAAGTCATGCTATTTCTAAAGCCTAAAGACCAACCTGGAGAATCACCAAATCAAACTTTCTATTTCGAAAGTGCGTAAACACGCAGTGTGAGAAAAAAAATCTACGTACAGTGATTTCATTATTCATATTTGCCCAAATTGAAAACAATTGAATCGAATAAGTACGGAATTTATTAAAATTTTCAACTACATCAATGTGAAGACATACATTTTAATTCAAGTTAGTACTAAATTTATTGGGTATGAAAATATTTATAGAGTAACGTACATTTGACATTCTTAATGCAATTTCTAATAATTTAACTTATGCAGTATGGTAACTAATCACAAACATACTTAATCAAAATAATTTAAAAAAAACTATTTTCGTAATACGGATAAGATATGTAAATAAACGAAGCGAAGTTATATGTAAATTTAATTACAATAAAAACATATTCATAAATACCTACATAGATGAATCAAATAAAAAGTTGAGTAAATATAAGTAGAAAATCTATCGAATAATCCGATTTATATTAAAATGTATAAAACGTTTGATCGTACAAAAATTTGGCAAAACTTTTTGTACTTTATTGTGATATACCAACTAAACCTACCTTCTGCTACAGAACACAATCATAATTGGCTGACCATAAAACACAAATATAAAACTTGTAAACACATTACACGACTATTTTAATTTCAACATATAAAGGTTAAACATTCTAAGCTTT
Source organism: Perizoma affinitatum (assembly GCA_961405105.1). Classification (NCBI taxonomy): domain Eukaryota; kingdom Metazoa; phylum Arthropoda; class Insecta; order Lepidoptera; family Geometridae; genus Perizoma; species Perizoma affinitatum. The sequence goes on from OY560184.1 coordinate 4,849,948, forward strand.
GCTAATACTGTAAAATGGCTAAGCTATTGAAATCTGGTAATTCTTGAATAAGTTCTTAAATATTTTGATATAATATAATTTGTAGGCTTGTTGACAGTAATGTCAACCTACTCATCATATTCGCTATAAGTCATAATAGCTTCTGGATTCGACTTAATTTCTAACATCTAGACTTCAACCTTACCCGGCAATTGAACAAACCTCGGGTCGGAACGGAGAATAGTTTGTCAATGAGGGATTTTTTTATCTGTTTGCAGTCAAATTGAGAGTATGATAATGCCATTCTCATAAAAAATGGCATTCTATAACCAAAAAATAGACCCCTCATTGTTTTATGCCGTTTGACAATCACTAATCATATTATTTTGTCTCATAAGCAAACGTGTATTTTCTCTACCACACCCAGAAACATCTTTTTTTGTGACTTTTGGCTTTGACGCTTTTCTCTGATCAATTTTGCTGATGTGCATTCTAGAGTCACCATACTATTATCTAATCTTTTGAATCTATCGATTGATTATTGATAGCCGTATACTTCGCTACATAGTGTATTTGAGCTTAAGCTTCCTCTACCTATCCTTTTATTATAAAAAGGGTTCAGAAAGTAGCGCTAAATTTTACAACCAATAACATTTAAAACAGTATCGACCATCGACTACCATATCAAAGAGAACCTCTTCTTCTTAGATACGTTATTGACAGTTATCTTTTTGAGGTTCTTGTCTTTGACTCCATGGCGCGGTTTGAAGAGGTTTACCTGAAGGCCCACTTTGATCTTCTTGGTCAACGCGCCTTGAGGGAAGACTGCTTGAACTTGAGGGACCACAGAACTGGAGACCATACCACCTGGTGGAAGAATAAGAGTTAGATTATGACTTCTAGGCAATAATATTTGGATCAATCGCGATAGTACCAATGGGTACTACTATATATTTATTATTACGCGTATTTATATTTTAGTTTATTTGCACTTGTTATCTAGTCGTCAGAGTCTTACGCCAATTTTGGAACTCCTCACGCAATATTTTAACGATCTAATCAAATAATTGTCACAGGATATTTTTGTTAACCAAAAAAAATCTATACCGGGATTCTATTGACTTTATCCTATATCGCATGTGACAGGCAAATGCGTTTGTTTAGAATTTTCTAGCACTTGTGTATGACTTGTTTGCAGGCGCTGCTGGACCCATAACCTGATTTAATATTTTAATAATTATGAATCTGATCTGAACAAGACAAACCTTCAGGTCCAATTGCATGAACCTCCTGTCTGATACGAGAGATGACGGCGAAGTATTGAGGAAAATCATGGGTCAGGATCCGAGTAACGCGAGGGTTATCCCAGCTGCCTTTCTCTTCTTCTTGGTTTGTCTCTGTAGCAAAAATAAAAATAGTATTTTATATCGTTTCAGTATTCCACATTATATCTTCATATTCATATGTATAGGTAGAACTACATTTTATTTTAAATTCACCACAGAAGTTAATATCATAAAACCAAGGTAATATATGTAGTAATTTCTGTTGTTTTGGGTCTTCTCAAACTCACCTTCAATCTCAAGAGTTTCATGCAGTATGTCCTGGACCACATCATCAGTTGCATCTGCGTTGTGCTCCCTCCAACTGGTTCCGTTATCGGAACGGAGGATAACTATCTCCCGTTCTTTGCCGCGTAGGGAGGCATAGTGGGGTACTTCGAGAATAACAGGCCTGAAAGGTGAAATAAAAGAACTGAAGAAAGTACATTCCGGTTTGTAAGGTATGTAGCCATTGAAATTACCGGCACATGAGATCTTTCATATTGATAACTCAGGGAGGCAACGCGTGAGTGATACCTCTGGTATTTCAAGCAGCGTCCATAGGCTACGGTAACCGCTTACCAAAACCGACGACGCAGTATAGGATTTTTCCTTTAAGCGCGCTGTCAGACTTTTTTCCTTTGTTTGGACAACAGGTCTTTTTTTTATTTAATTAGTAGGAGACCTGTTGTATGTGGAATACCAAAAATAGGTAAAGTGTTCTGGACGAGGTCTTCCACAATAAGCTCAACTTCTTTACAATATCTATGTCTAGCAGTAAAATACGTCGGACCATTGATAACATCATAATTATCAGCCCACTTAAGTCCACTGCTGGGCATAGGTCTCTCCCAATACGCGCCACTGAGTCCGGTGTTCGGCTCTTCTCACCTACTCTCTGCCCGCCGCCTTTCTTAAATCATCGCTCCACCTAGCCAGGGGGCGCCCCACACTACGTTTGCTCAGATGCGGTCTGATGATAATTGGACAAAATAAAATGTCGAGTCTCTATCGGATAGTGGATTTTTTCCACTATCAAAACTAAGGTCCATTTAATTCAAAACTAAGGTACTTACCCCAAGAACTTGGCTGAAACCGGTCCCATTTCCAAGACTCGGGCCGCTAGAGCCTCTCCCTCCATCAAGGGTGGCATGTGGTTGATTCGAGATGGCTTCAAGTATCTGGAAATGGAAAAGGATGACTATGGTCAAAAATGTGTTTCCGGGTAAAACAAACAGTGAAACGTTTAATAGCGCATTTCTCAGCTAAGCAGCTAACTTCAGGGTGGCTTAGTTAGCATTCGGTATACCGCACCGCTCTGTACTTTTTTTTAAATACAATATTATTTATCATATCCTTTATAGTTGTCCGAACAATTATGAAATTTACATTTCTGGCTATAATAAACATTGTATAGTCTAACATATTTTATAATTAAACTATTTTACATTAAGGGAGAAATACGATTCCACCCGAGCCTAAACATCAGGATCAAGGATCTTTACACCGCCTCAGAATCTGGAGAGTATAGTACTTGAAACCAGTGGTGCTACTCGACTCCAGACGATATTAAGAGGTTTTAAACGAACCCTCGATCCGGCTTTTACACCTCACACAAATTAAAAGATTTCGTTTCCTGACATCTTCTCATCTATTCGGGTGAGGTAGATTTTGATGGTTTGCACCACTTTTTTTGATACTGTAAAGACACTTCACAACTCTAGTCAACTCTAGTGTATATACCTGCATGTGATCCTAGTGGGCTGTTGAGCGGACAGGGGTGGTACAATAACCCTGACACCACCACCGCGGCAACCCCGCATCGCTCCTCCGCGAGCGTCCACCAGGAACGAGACCAGGAAACTGAAATATGGATGTTAATGGAAAACCATGGAAGACTCATTCAAAGTCCTAGGCAGGTATCGAGCGTACAATTTCCAAAGAAACCCTGTCCGATCTAAAAGTAAATGCATACATAGTAAGGCATTTTTCCCGGATCGGTAAGCAGAGACCACAGATTTCTACTTGCTTCGATCCTGGCATACCTTTTTCAATTTGTCTGATATTTGCGGTCAGTTGAAAATGCATTACATCAAGTATTATGATGACACTTACTTTTTCCACGTGAGCTTCTTCCTGTGTTTTTGTAATCCAGTAAGCGTGCGCAAGAATGTTTGGTTAGAAAAAAAATTTGGAATTGTTGTCTGAAATTGAAGAATAAAATACTTAAATCTCATGGAAATTATAAAGTTAGTCATGGTTAACAGGTACCTACTCTCTGAAGGTACTTGAATTACCATCTTATCAATAAAAAAAAAGGATATCATTGTACAAATTTAAGGCACTATACAAATTAGAAATTGTATAATTTAGGAATTTTTATTCCTATTCAAAATGAATTTTTATTTCCTTTTTTTCCGCTATAATGTACTATTTTAGTAGATTTCGAACTACATATATGAAAGACTAGCTTATGCCCATGGCTTCGCCCACGTGGTACCCGGATAAAAAGTAGTCTATGTGTTATTCTGACGTATAAGCTATATTAATGTAAAGTTTCATCAATATCCGTTCAGTAGTTTTTGTGTGAAAGAGTAATAAACATCCATCCTCAGAAACTTATAATAGTAGTGTGGCCCACTGTGGCGAAGTGGGCGAAAGCCCGCCTGAGACGCAGTAGGTTGCGGGTTCGATTCCCGCTGCGGGACAAATGTTTGTAATGTTTGCCTCGTGTCTGGGTGTTTTCTATGTATATTTTATGTATGTATTTACAAAAAAAAAGTATATAAGTAGTATATCAGTCATGTAGTTCCCATAATACAAGCTCTGCTTAGTTTGGGGCTAGATGAGGCTGTGTGAAAAATGACCAACATTATTATTATTATTAAGATATAAGATTTTATAAAAATGTAACTGACTTAGGCTGCGTGGGGTCGACGTTGTAGCAGTATCCTTCCGGCGCCTGCGCAGTACTGTACCGGCTGATGCTTTTCACTACCACTTCTTGTGGCATGTATGGCATCCCATTCACAGATCCTGGAATATAACCATTATTTTTAAATAGCTATAAGTTTTAATCATTCGAATTATACAATTATTCATACAACTATGTACAAGTAGGTATATACAAAAAATACAGATGAAACAGCTAGCTATCTAAAGACCGTTGCAAACGATCTATAGATAGCTCAACAGATCCAGCTATAAGTTGTAACATATTATAAACATTAATACCCAACAGTCAATACATAGTCGTGAATCCACACTAGAATTCCCTGTATCGTGGGTATCAGGAACTACAAGTAGGTACCATTGCAGCGGGAATCAAACCCACATGTCTTGCCTTTCAGCTGGGTACTCACCCGCCATGAGATCGAAGTTGTCAATAGGTCCACTATCAGATAAACCTTCAGTTTTGTTTTCATGACCTTTTGTTCTTTTCATCCAGTTACTGACGCACGAATCTTTTTTCAACGGAATTCAAATAAGGAGGCGGTTCTGAATTTGTCTGTTTTTTGTGTGTCACGCGATTTCTTAGCCAATTTTAAAACCGATTTTAATTATCATTTTTATAATACTTTAAGGACCATATTGATTTTATGAAAAAGTCCTACCCCTAAGTTTATAAAAAATGGGGGATTATATTTCTAATTGACTATGTGGCGCTATATTTTCGCCAATTGTAAAGCTATTTTTTTGATTATTTTTAAATGGGTAGGTTAGGTTGAGTACCTTCAAAAATTTTAAGTTTCAAGTTGAATGGACCATCCCCATTCATATCAATTTTATGAAAAAATACCACACCTAAGAATGAAAAAATAAGAAATGAAATTTCATATTGGCCTTTTTATAAACTTCCCGTTATTTGAAGTCGTTTTTTTTTCAGAGGTGTGAATGATCCCACTTTGCTAGAAATTTGATCAAAATTAATCAGCTGGCAAATGGTTACCTTGAGACATCTCCATTATATTCTTATGACTGAGTGCTGACTCAGTGCGTTCGTCTTTGGTCACGTCAATGGGCAAGGAGTCATCTCCCAAAGACTTCATGTCATCAGCTGTCAGGTAACGGTATGGCTGATCGTTGAGGATTGTGTCTTCGCCTGGGAGAAGGAGGCATTTCATAATTAAACACCCTATACTTATAAACTAGTGGAACGCCCTGCGACTTCGTCCCCGTTGGATTTTTATCAGACAAACTACATATTATACTGTACATATTATTTCACTAGATACATAGAAGATAAAAAAAACTTTATTGCACACTAAATATTTCAGCTTAAATAAATACTACAATCTTAGACAATGAAGAGAATTCAAACAATCACTCTCACCCTCAATACATTATTTAGGTCGCTTGTGACACAAGCTACTAATAATCGTAATAGAAATGAGCTACTTGTTTTAATGTTCTCAACTACTTTTGAAAATACTAAAAAACAGACACGTACTGAGTATAGACTTAATTACAACATTAACCGAAGATGCATGCCGTTGATTGTTTGGTCTAAAGCCATACCGGTTTCCTCACGATACCATTTTGAAAAGTACAAACCTTTTTATTTATGCTTTTGTTGATCTAACCAACTACTCTCTACCTATATACTCAGAGCGTTGTCGTTATCTATTAACGACACGTTCTAGATTACAATATTTTTATTTAAAATCCAAGCGGCTATAAGCGTGGTGCTGCTGTTTTAGATTTATTTTTGCACAAGTTTTTTTTTAAATTGATAGCTTATTGTTTATACCACACCGACTCCTTCACCATCCAATACAAGCTACAGAATTCGTTTCTTAAAATGATGTCAGACAAAAAAACAGTATAACGAAGACTGTCTAATTACTTGACACAACTAATGTTTTGTCAAGTAAATAGACAGTCTTCGATCGCAACTACCATCTACATAAATATAGAGCTTACCACCTTCTTCTTCAGAGTCTGACATGAAAGTCTCCAGCATCGTCTCCGGAGCGACGACCTTGTATTTCTCCTGAGTTGCGGGTGCTATCGAGGGTTCGGAGACATCTTTGAGGGTTTCCATGACTGTGACGTAGCCGAGTTTGGACGCAATATCCAATGGGGTTTGCCCGTTCTACAAGAACAATTTAAACTATTGAAGTGACTGTTATTGTTTTGTTTTTTTTAGAGAGCACGGATTTTCTCCTGCACTTTCACTTCCACTTGCTTTCAATTTGCGCTTCATTCATCCTCATCGCATTCTTTAAACAAGCTCGTCGGTTAAGTGGAATCTAGAGTATTTAAAATTAGATTAAAGAATTTATTTCTGATGAAAATACTCACCGTGGTAATAGCATTTGCATCTGCCTTATGCTCCAGCAGAATGTTCACGATATTGATGTGGCCTTGCTGGGCTGCGTGATGCAGTGCCGTGTACCTATCAACAACATTGTTATGAGGATGGTATGTGGGCGTTTACGTATACTGTACTCAAGTGCTAGGAAATAAGGAATAGATTTTATAAAAACTGCATTGTCTCTCGTTGATTCGTTAAATGGACGGAGAAATTTCTGCACATTCCAAGACAATACTTTTTTTTTTAATAGAACTTCATTTGGTGGCAATAGATGATATGGCCGACGATGGAACATGAAGGTGTAGAAGATACCTATTCACTCTTTCCTTGAAGAGACCCAGTGTCCCATTCCTTCGCTGTTCTCATTTTAAGAGGTGGAACCGAAACACTTGGTTTCTTGTGGTATACTGACAAGATACGGGTGGTACAGAGCTGTGCGTCTGCTTGTCCTTTGGTGAAAGTCTACATCGTCGAAGCATAGTCACCAGAACCCCGAATACACGAGAGGAAATTGAAGAATGAATGAATTAAAATACTTTATTATGTAATAAAAAAAACTTATTCTTAAGAAAGTACAATTCTCAAAAAAATACATTCTTTGGATGGAGAAGAATATAAGAGATTGAGAGAGTGGCGGGGGTGTATATAAAATAATATTAACTTACCCATGTTACTCAGTCATATTGGAGACTTACCCATGAGTAGTCTGAGCCTTGACGGATGCTACACTCTCGAGGAGATATCGTACCATGTTGGCTTGCCCATAATGACTGGCAATGTGTAGTGGGGTGTACCCGCCTTTAGTACAAATATCCACCTAAAACAGCATAAGAGTTTGAGTGGCAGAAAACCACTAAAAATAGTTCTGTTTTAGACGGAAGGAGGAGAATACGCGTTCGACTTAAGAATTTGTTTGTTTGCATGTTTGTCTGTTACCATTTATCTTTAAAAAGGCTTATCTGATTGAAATTTGGTTTTTGCGATAGACTTGTATCACCTCATTCCCTTTGTTTATTTATATAGCTACTATGTACAACACCAGTTTTAATATTACTTCATATGATGTTAAGTCCGGGTGTGACCCTTCAACACAGGCTCTTTAAGACCTAATGTAGGGAACAGCGCTCCTTTAGGTACATGATATCATTAAGTTATGACTAATGTAGAAGTATGGTACTGGTATAACCAGCATTGTAACAAACTATATTTTTGAACAAATAAACTTTATCTTATAACATGAAACATTGTTTTTAGATTTTATAACCACTAGTCACCAGAGAGCGCTGTAATAAACGATGGAAAACAGTCAAAGCTTTATGATTTTGCAACTCAACCTCAAAGGAAGAACGGTTATCGAATTGCCATCAACCAGACCGGACGATGCAGTGGCCTATGATGTAAAGATGACAATGTAAAGGTTGTGGGAAGTTGTTGGATGGAGATAACACAAGATCGTTCATCATTGATGATTAAGTAGTTATTAGACAATAATTCTTAGTCTAACAAATTTTCCAGGAAGAAACGCTCAGGGGTATAGGAAATTTGTTAGAAAAGTTTACCTCAGCACCACTCTTGACGAGTAACTGAGCTACTGGAACTCTGTCTTCCTGGGCTGCGAGATGCAAGGCAGCTAATCCATTCTTTGCCTGCTGGTCACCTTCAGCTCCATGCTCCACCAGGAGAGAACACATTTCTGTGTGACCCTGATGATAATAAAACATTAAGTGATCCTTAGGCCTTATACCCTACCATATAACTAAAAGAAAATGTAGCCATTGTAAATGCAAATTGATCAAAATGAGCCCAATTACTAGTAACGTCTGAGGAGCCAACTTTCAGTCTCCATCTTCAAAAGAGGTTAATTTTTTACTATTAATTAGCTGAATAAGCGTTTTGTCTCCAAAAACCGCACGGTTCACCTTCTATAATTTCAATGAACAATAGACAATGGATCATACCTGCTGCGCAGCAAGATGTAACGGCGTGAATCCAGCTTTGGACTCTGCGTTTGTCAGAGCTCCGTGCTCCAGTAGAGTAGCTGCAGTTTCCATCTGGTTCTTACGTGCTGCTATGTGCAGCGGTGTGTGACCATTCTTGGCCACGGCCTGCGAACAACATTAGGTTAGATGAGATAACAGAGGTGACAGTTGATATAAATAGGTGACGTGATGTCAGATGAAATTACATTTAACGAAATGTGTATCAAAGTGGTGTGGTGGCGCAGCAGAGTCTACAATGGACACTGAACAAGTAAATATTTAAGTATCCCCAATACCAAAGCATAATATAATATAACCAAGTATAATATAACCAAGGAGTTTCTGAAAGTATAAATAATACCTTCAGAAACTAACTTCCTCTAGAATTTGATCAAGATTAACGATGCTCGATTGTTGAGAACTAGTATCTAGTCTCCATTCGTTCTAAAACTATGACAGCTTGTTTTAAGACTTTTCCGGTCATTAGTAAAAACTGTTTGCGAGTCTCCACCACTATTCAACTCGTTGATGAGACATATATTTCTGTGATCTCTGAAATTTATTTACTTTGTCTTTGTTCTATAAAACAAAAGCACTATTAAGTGCTTAATAGCCAAAGATGGTTTTTTCATCAGTAACATTACTTCCCAAAAACCCACCTTTGCGTCAGCCCCTTTCTCCAGAAGCGTGGAAGCAACCGCTTGCTGATCATATTGTGCTGCGATGTGCAATGGAGTCATTCCGTTTTTACCGGCTTGGTCAGGGGAAGCACCATGAGAAAGTAGTAGATTTGCCACCTAAATTATAAAAGTAATTAGTAGTAGTAGTGAACTAGGAACTGCTCTTTCATGGGTGATTCGATGGTATTTTACCTTCAGGTTGCCATATTTAGCAGCCAAGTGTAGGGCTGAGAAGCCTTTCTTTGTAGTCGCAGTCAAAGGAGCATTGTGCTCAATCAAAGCAGCTGCCACCTGCAAAATATAAAAATTAAGTTACGACCTTCATTAGGTATTTTGAAATTATCAGTGATTTTATCAGCATTTAATGAGACAATAACTGATCAAATGCAGTGAATTGTAAAAGTATTACAGTATAAGAAATAAAAAATAATAATAATGCTGGACATTTTTCACACAGCATTATCTAGCGGAGCTTGTATTATGGGAACATGACTGCTATACTGCTTATATAAATACTTACATATTATACACAGAAAACACACAGATCCGAGACACATATTTGCATATCATATAAACTCCCGCAATAGGAATCGAACCCGCTACCTGAAGAAATAAATAGGAAGACCGACTTACGTCATGATTATGCTGTTTAGCAGCAATATGAAGTGCGTTGTAGTGGTCAGCAGTGCTCGCTCTGACGTCAGCACCATGTTGTAACAGTAACACAGCAATGTCTACATTGCCAAGTCGGGATGCTATGTGGAGAGGGGTTTGACGCTCGCGAGCTTTGGCCTCAACTGCAGCTCCGTTCCGAAGTAGGATGCGGATAATGTCCGTCTATAAGAAAAAACCAATGGAAATGCTTATTATGCAAGATTCTTAATATTCAATTTTTTTTTAAATTTGGCACTTAACATTTTAAAATCATAATATTTGTTTGTTTCAGATCTTTCTTAACATATTGTTAATTTATTTTGAAAAAAATGCAATTCTAACTATAACTTGGTACCCAACACTTGCTTAGAAATCAACAAGCAGAATTATCTTGAATCTCTTGAAAAATCTTTCATATTTTGCTTTTTTTGTCTATTTACTTGGAAATGAGCAACGACGCGTATGACGTTGAAATTTCCATAAATTTCTGCTTCATTAATAATTTGGCGCCCGACGTGGGGCATATACTTAACGAACAATAACTTAGGCTCGCTAGCTGAATTGACGACCAGTTAAACTAAGCTATTGTGTACCCTAGACTGAAGTTATTAAGATTTCATTTCGTTTTAAGAATTAGGATTTTTAGGAAATTAGGGAATTTGTTTAATATACCCAAACTGATACCTTCAGAGTGGCTTATTTATATCTGCAAAAGTGGTACATAGTCTACAGTTTTTTACTTTACCTGGTTGGCCCTAGCAGCTAAATGTAGGGGAGTTTCACCCCGCACTGTTGGCACGTCAGGGTTGGCTTCATGCTGTAGCAAAAAGATGACTATGTTCATGCAGCCCATGAATGCTGCGACATGGAGTGGAGTCAGTCCAGATTCTGTAGTAGCTTGAATACCTAGTAAAATACATAATATATAAATTTAAACAATAAATCCAAGAAAAACGCGTAAAATTATTCGTAAACGTTAGAAAATACAAGCCTTCAGTTATTAACGTACTTAGAAATAAGTACTCGTTGCTAGTAGAATCAATATTTCATTATTTTACATAATTATGTATGGAATTCGAAGAATACCCTCCTATTAGTATTCAATTTCAAACCGTCGCGCCGTCTGTTGGATATTCCATGTGTGGGAATAATGCCAGTTGTCCCAAAGGTGCCATAGAAAGAGCCAGATTGTTTTATACTTCTTATATTTCAAGTGACATATATAACAAAAGAAAATTATATTTATTCACCAGAAAGTTACAATTTTGAAATTCCGATTCTAGTCTTTATCGCGGGAAGCCGGTCACAACATATACCACTACTTATAGACTGAGCAAAAGTCACTGTACCAAGACAAACTACAAGATAAATTTACCAATTATAAAATTTACATTAAAGCTTGTGTTGTCTTGAATGTTACTGTAGAATATTGTTAAACTTTCAAGTAAATAGCCAATAAGTATAAAGTAAAATAACTTACTTGCTCCATACTTCAGAAGCAGCTCAACAACCTTGATCCTATTCTTCTTGCAAGCAATGTGCAATGGCGTGAATCCATTGAGGGCTCTTGCATTTGCGTCAGCGTTTCTATTGAAAAAAGTTACATTGTAGTACAAGAAACACGGCATGAATACTGGATATAACAACTCCTGGAAATTGAAGGCACACGTAGGCTTTAGATGAAGACAAAATTACTTTCTTCCGAAGATATTTATTCTACAACTGTTTTTGCTGGACTCCTGCTTCCCGAAATAATTGCATAAAATATATTGTCCTGGAAATGCAAGAATAAATCATGCGTAACTTCCTCTTCACGAAGAAGTATAACGTTTACCTCAAATAAACTGCAATACAATCAATATCTTTCAAGTTCGTTGAGAGAGCCTTGTTGCATTATTTTTACTCAGTTATGTTTGTATTGTTACCTGTCCAGAAGCAGCTTCGCCACTTTAGCATGTCCGCAATGAGCAGCCACGTGCAATGCGGTCAAGTAGTCAACTGTGACGTCATCGACTGGCGCTCGACGGGACAGCAGTACCCTAGCTGCATCAGCATGATCACCCTGAGCAGCCATGTGGAGAGGGGCTAGGCCATTCTAGAAAATACGAGAATATACAGTCTACAATCAGAGCAAACATGCTCTGATTGTAGACTAACAACCAGAGATGTCATTATGGCACAGAGACTTGGTCCCTTACTGTTAGACTCATACATATACTCATAGTGATTATACTCAAAGACACACAGCTAGTTATGGACAGCTGTGCTTAGAGTTTCACTACATGATAAAATCCTGTTCAAGGAACCTAGAAGAAGCAATGCCGACGATATAGCTCGTAAAATTATCAAGTTAAAGTCGTAATGGACAGGCCATTGCAGAACCTACAGAATATAATGTCGATTATGAATCGGACACAAAGTAAGTTTATTTTTTATTTGTTCTATTAAACGTCTCAGTCGTGCACATAAAGTGTTACTACAGTTTGGGCTCACCTTACTCTTACTAGTGATAGGTGCCCCCCTGTCCAACAAGGCTTCTGCAACTCTCTCATGCCCAGATCTAGCGGCACAATGGAGAGGCGTCAGACCGTCGCGTGTCCTCGCTTCGACGTTAGCACCGTTGTCGCAGAGCAGGGTTACCATGTTATCCTTGCCTAAGATCAAACCAGAAAGGTATAAATCAAGCGGTCACTGGAAGCCAACGCACTTAAAGAACCAGAGAAGACGTAACCTTGGAAATTACCAGCTCAAAGATATCTTACAACTTACGTTATGCTTACTCGATAATGATTTAGATGACAAAGCATCGTTAGGGAACTGGGATTTGGATGGGGTAAAATCTTACCCCATTTGGCAGCCACATGAAGTGGGCAAATGTTGTGCTTAGCAGCACAGTTTACATCAGCTCCTTTTGCCAGAAGCAACCTGGCAACTGACTCATTGCCGTAGTGTGCGGCTATGTGAAGTGGTGTGAACCCGGACTTTGATGTCACGTCGGGGTTGTGTTCGTTCTGTTGAGAAAGATTATCATTAAAATTAACCTATTATAAAAAAAAAACATCTTATATAAAAAATAACCTTTAACCTTTGACTGTACAAAAATTTTCGGTATAATTGAAACACAAAAATAACAAGGTAACTCTCCCTTGAGACACCCCAAATTTAAGTAAAGTCAGAAAAGTCTCTACAGTGATTTTCTCTGCTATCGACTACGAATATCAAATTAAAAATGGAGTAAAATAAGTTCCCAGATGATGTATAGCTTTAATTCTGTGAAGTATAATTCGTCTTGACACGGTATCGGAAGCATTTGCAAGGTCAACTTACACGCGACAAATATATATTGCTTTAAAATACTTACCTCAAGTAATAAATTAGCAGCTTTCACGTCGTCTTTCTTGGCTGCGATGTGGAGGGCTGGTAAGCGAACTCTGCCTCGGGTATCTGCTTCAAGGAGTACAGCTACCACCTTCTCGTGGCCTTGTTGCATAGCTACTGCCAGTGGTGTAAAACCATCCTATTTAGAAACGTAAAATGTTAATGTTTATAATTGTGAATCCCTTTAGGGCATTGTTTTTTATTGATTATAAGGTTTGTTTCTTCTCATACAACACTGATTGTATTTACCTCAGTAGCCAAGCTCTGGTTGGCTCCGTTGACCAGCAAGAATTTGACGACGGCATCATGGTTCTCCTGGGCCGCCATGTACAGCGGGGTGAAACCATTCTGAGACTGGATGTTGACCTAGTGACAAAAATAACATTGAATTGACCGAGCAAGCGAAGTAAGCAAGATCTCCGAGTCAAGTTAGACCAATCAGCACTATATTAAAATTTGTGTTAGGACTGTCATTGTAATCAAGTAAATGATTATGTAATCTGTGTTTATTTTATAGTATATTTGATTTGATGGATATGATAAGTTTTGTTTTATATTTAAGTTATTGCTCACATAGTCAATTGATTCAAAGATATTATTAATATTCATACTCTCAATTGACTACAGTTGTTGTTTTGACTAAGAGTTACTGTAGCCAATCAGGGGCTTTCGTTTTTGTCACGTCACGTTTAGAGTGAAAGGGAAGTGTAATGTAGAACTGGGTGGGTGTATTCGAGGCAGTCGTTGAGAAGTGTTGAACGAAGTAACAAGTATAAGGAATATAAATAAATTCAAGTTCATAATCAGTGCTGTGTTTCAATTCCACCTGACCCACCCCAAAATTTGTTTGTTCAGAAATACAGTTTGGTACAATTCCAGCAATACAAGTAGGTATGCAAGTTTATAATGTATGTATTACCACTAGCCACAGTGTAGGAAAGCCCCTACTCGACTGATTATATCTTTAACAGTGCGGAAAGTCAGTGAATCAAGGTGGCCCAAGATCATTCGTCTTGGCACTCTATAGGGGAGGCCTATAGGCCTATATATGCAGCAGTGGACTTATATAGGCAGTTGATGATGATGATGATCTATGCATGTGTCCGACGACAACTTTCAAATATTAGATACGACCTTCGTTATCGCAAAAAAATATTGGTGAATTGACACCAAAAACACCATAAAGCCGGCCGCGAAGGGAGCACACTACCCTTAACACGACCAAGATTAAAAAGCTACTTATAATGCCGCATATCAGAGAAATGAAAAACTAAAAAAGTATAGTAAAAGGTATTTTTTGCTTATTCTGGTGTCACTGGGTGACTGCCGGTCTAAATGTAACAAGGTACTTGGCTAGCTACTTGGGTAGTTTCCCTAAAAAGTTAGCCCGGAGACACATATTCGAACTAGGGTAAGCGTAGACCATTATTTTGTGAATATTAACCTAACGCATTATGCATAAAAATAAAAATATTATTTATTTCTTTCTTTCTTTCTATCTTTCTATGTATTTTCATAATAATAACCGATTACATCATTCCATCATTAAGATGCTCTTATACTAAAAGCATTGCAAAAAACACCGGATTTCCAAAACAAACACTGCCTAGTGATGTGCAGTTTCCGCTTTTCAATCATGAAGTAAAAACCATCGCGTCCTATCAAAATGTTTCGAGACTATTGATTGGCATAAACAAAAGCTCTTATTTTAGTGATTTATTTTAAACTAGTTTTTGCCTCCCGCTTCGTGTTGTATGTATGTACTCGGATTAGAGGTATCTTAACTTGACTTATTTGCCAAGTAGGTGATGAAAACTGTCCTCTACCTACCTTCTAATTCAAATATCTTTGTAATTCAAATAAACGAATCTATTATTATTATTATCTCACGCAATGACGTAGGTTTGCTTAGTATCAAAGTGAATTCTGCGTACATTGCCGGTACGTCGTAATTTGAGTAGCAAATATCCAGCCAAATTATGTTTGACTAACATACAGCTCTAGATACAACTTCATCTTTATGGTATCCTGGTACTAACGAAATATGTCACATACTATAATAATTCCATCCTTAATCGATTCAGGCGTCACATAGATGAATAGCAACAAACATCCTAGAATAAATAGCATAGGTCTTACGCATTTTTGTAAACTTAGTTCAACTTAGATACAGACCATTTACTATAAGGAAATTGTAGATTAGCTAATAATATTTCTCAAACCTATCTCAGTTCATTGACCTGGTATTTCAGCAGGGCTTTCTCCTGAGTCATATCGTTGGCAATTTGTTCAACGTTCCCTTTTGATGGCTTATTTATTTCCGTTCGTTTTCCTCAGAAACATTTATTTCTTCGTCGCTATTTAACTTACTAATGAATAAAGGCTCGCTGGCGACTACATGCGTCTAGAGTAACTTTGTAAAGGTAGTTTATATTATTATAAATTTTATTTTATGACCAGCTAATTAACATATTTAGTGTTCACTCCAAACTAGTCTCCATTGTTATTGTTTTTATAAATCTAACAAAATAGTGGAATTTTCTCACTACTCGATCTAAGCTGTGACATTTTCTATTGCCTAGCTTAGTGAATGCCACTGTCTCATTTCCATAGCTTTGTTTGTGTATTAGGAAGTTGGAACACTGACTTGCTACATAAAAAAGGCTTTTTACTTCTCATGTTTTAAAAGTGTCTTTTAAACTTAGCGTAGGCGGACTTAAGTGTATCATTTAATCACTAAAGACTTCTTTTTTTAATAGTTATTATCAACAGACTACAAAATGAATGTGATCTTCTTTATAGACTCGGCTTATCGATGTTCCATTTTTGAAATAATTTATTAGAAAAAATATAGAAAGTTTTTTTCTTATATGAATTTATTTTTGAAAATGGAACTAAAAGCGATCTACACTAGCATTTATGGGCGGGCGACCGTTGGATGTATGCGTCAGTGCGTCTGTCAATAATAAAATAAAAAAAAGTTTATTATTAGTATTTCCTCGAAATCTCTAGAATTTTTACTGAAATACATAGCTTATTTTATTTACTCGCAAAGTATTTTACTCTAACTAAAACCATGTCATACTCGATTTTTAGCCTTCTATAGTCAAACATCTCGTATAAAATAGCTAATTTTAGTCCCATGTTGAACAATCTACTATTACTCACTAGGTTGAGCAAACATTAAAAATAGCATGAACAATTTCCTTGAACAGTTAAAAACAGGGATCCGATATCAGCCCTTATCAAATGATAGGGTTGGCCGAGCAACCACTGCTGTTTATACAAGTTTCAGACACGAATGCTTCCGTCATACTTATTTAATGCAGGTTGCATTTGTAGGGGTAGAGTTCAAAGTTCAACGACCGCTATGCTGGAATAACGACCATGGAATAAATAGTACAGACCAGACTAGAATTCCACATAGCGTTTTGCAACGAGCAAATTGACTCCTGTTATTTCGCTATTGGATGTCAAGCATTCTGGAGCAAATGGGACGTGTCTCTATGTTTTTATACAGAAATAATTGGCTTTCTCATACGATGTTCCATCACAGCACCCTTTGAATTAGAGTATTTTATCCGATGAAAATACGCTATCTAATAAGATACACCAACGGAATATAATATATAGATGGACCCCATAGGAGTCACCAACGTCAATATTGTTAGAGCCAGCCACTGTCACGGCAAAACCAAAGATACGATTGTTTAAGATAAACATGTCGACTCCGGCCAACCATGGTGTCAAGATTATTTATCTTGGCTAGTAGCCATATTGTTATGTGGTCTCATTGATATAGTTTTTCACTATTTGTAGTATTGACTTTGCACTTACTCCTGAACAAGTGATATATTTCCTGTTAGCCTTGTCTTTAACATGATAGTATTCATTTCCTCATGAACATGGTATCTGCCTATTTAGCATGAAGACCCAAGAAAATGGCCGCCGAGTAGACTAAACATATTTTGTCCCTCTCTTTTGTTTGACAGAATAGGTGACAGAAATAGTCTTTATCTTCTCTTTCGTAGACAAAACGTTGGGTGCTAAACGGACTGGTCTCCTAGAAATGAGTCAGCACTTACTTGAGCTCCATTCTGCACCAGCAGTTTGACCACCGCTTCTTGACCGGCAAGGGAAGCAATGTGGAGGGCTGTGTTCCCCTTCTTGGTCGCAGCATCGATGGCGGCGCCTCTGTCAAGGAGTTCCCGGACCACTTCCTCGTGGCCATCTTTAGATGCTAGATGGATTGCGTTTAGTCCGTTCTGTATAAGAAATTGATTAACGTTAGAGCATAAATAAATAAATAATGCTGGATATTAAGAAAACTAAGCAGAGCTTGTATTAAAGGGAATAATACATACTACTTATATACTTTTTTTAAATACTTCATATAATTCTTAAAAAACACCTAGATCCCGAGACGAATATTTGCAGATCATACAAACATTTATCCCACGGCGGGAATTGAACCCGCAACCTTCTCAGGCGGTTCTTCGCCCATTGCGCCACAGAGGTCGTCAAATAAGTCTGAGCTAACGCTAAGTGTCAAAGGTACCCGAAATTTATAAAGTCATGACTTGATGGTTTTCCATTGGTTAGAAGGTATTGTTTGGATTCGTCATTCTGCGAGAATAACACAAACACGAATACGACTGTTTTTCCAATTATGAACTTCCTTAGATCCATACTCGGTATGCAGATCCATGAGGATACCAAGTAAACAAGTCAAAAGATTACGAGGCATATGACCGCATTTTGCTTAGTAGAGCATTTCCCGTGACAGGTTGCACATAAATAGGCCAAAATATGGCAGGCACCAGCCGTTATTATCTCATGCGTGCTTTTTCCCTCTCAGTTCCAAAGGCTTAACTTTTGAAGTTTAACGCTACGACTGTACCGCTTTTTCGCGACAGGAAAAGTTGGCACTTTTCCATTTCTTTATTTTCAATTTACCCAGTCATACAGTTTTTACTTTACAATTTTCGCGCAAATTCGATTCTAAGTGCCTATACTTTATTATAAAACAAGTGTTTATCTTTGCCGAAATTACTGAACACACACGCAAGTTGTTGGCTAATTGAAAATAATGGGCAAGTTAACAGTTTAAACTAATTTTGGAAATATTGGCTACTTTCCAGTCTGTTTTGCATGGCATGACTTACTTTTGAACATTAGTATGGTGATGGGCTCTTTGGTATAATTTATGAATTAATAATGTTCAGAGCTTAATTTTCTTGTTTTGGAATCTGAAAATGGCGTTATTAAGTTTCGACCTTTACGGACATAGACGGTCTAGGTCAAACACATCAATTCAGAAAGCGTACGATACGATTTTTGATTGCATCTTAGTAATAAATTTGACACTCGATACAACCTCAATTCAATTCTAAACCAGTCCAATTTTGTTTTTTTTTCTAGCCTGTGACTCTGTGATATATCAATCGCAACCTCTACTCCAATCTCGAATGTCAACGTCGAAATCGCGTCATCTTACCAATAAATAGCTTACCTATTCAGTTTCATTTAGTTCCACCAAATATGAATCCCATTCGTGCGCTAGTATTGCTTTCAAAATTACCAAATTGCACGAATTCGATCCTAATCCCAAATTGCGATTCGAGTGTCAAGGGTAGCCCAGCCCACCCAGTACGTTGGTTAATAGTGTTGGGTTACTATTTCCTAGGTACAACTTTTTTTGTAAAATTTTGAACTTACACTATTTCATCACTTTCGATACCAATAGGGAATTAGCGAATGCTTGTCACGAAAAAATAACAGCAAAACGAATATATATAATCTCCAATTATATACCAATATCTTAATATTGGTATACTTACAGCTACGTACAAATCAAATAATATTTCATATGTCTCAGTAATAAATTGTGTATTTTAGCTGTCCTAATTCGATTTCCAGCGACATCTAAACAACGCGAAATAATACACTTCAAATTAAAATTGCCGTTTATTTGAATTTGATAGATGTAAGAATATGCGACCAAAACTCGCGCGTTTGCGTCGCACCAGAGACTTTAATATCTAAATTCGTGACCAAATAGCGTGCCTAAGCCTCATATTGAACATACATCGCAAAGTTGTACTATACTATACCTATGCTAAACCGTACTTTTATAATGAAGTTATAAAACCTTTTTTACTCTGATTGGTCCTTGGACATGTTGTTTTGCTAGGTAATGGGATAATTAGGTTACCGTCATTTATGGAAGCAGTGGTAACAAACTAAGCAGAGCTTGTGCTATGGAAACTACATGACTTATATACTAGTTATATTATATATAGAAAACACCCAGACACGAGACAAATATTTGCATTCATTTGTCCCGCGGCGGGAATCGAACCCGCTATCTCCTACGTCTAAACAGCTGTAACCGGCAAACGATTTGTAGATAAATATTTAATAATCTGGTCTTCAGTTTCTAGAATTTTTGTCAGGTAGCTATTCCCATAACATAGATTTCAGTCTATATAGACGGGAACTTTGTAGAGATTTACAATCTGTATTTTCTCAAGTCAATATATTTTTAATCTGTACTTACAGCATTGCTAACGTTGATATCTACTCCTTGTTCAAGGAGGCTGATGATCTTGTCGATGTGACCTGCGCGCGCAGCACGAAGGAACGCTGTACTGGCGTCTGCCTGCAACAAAGGAATGGACAATTGGTACGTGTGACACGTGCCTCTTCGAGGTGCACTGAATCTTTTCATCATAGTTGTTTCACTACCATATCTCCATCTATCTGATCAGACCACTGTGACAGTGACCAAGATAGATCCGGTTACACAACGAAGAAAAAGATTACGTAGAGAATAAAGTGTCGAACATAAGTTCCATCTATATCGGAAAATGCTTGTAGGTAGGATAAATATAGTAATTAGTAAAAATAAAATCTCATCAGCCTCAGATTTATAAATCTGAGACGATGTAGTCAGAAGCAAGCCCAGGTATGATTATTTTTGGCTTTGACGTTTTGCATTAGTCAGCATTCTACATAAAAAGTTGCAAGTCCTTAGCCGCTTATTGAAATAGGTAAACCGAAGGAATATAGTTTTTTTTATTTTAGAGCATGTATACTGGTTTCCTCATGCTGTTTTCCGTCACTGTTCCGAGTTAAAATTAACTGATTCAAACACCACGACATTTAGTTTATTGATAATATTATTTGAAAATGGAATTAATTTTTCACCGACAACTTGCTTGTTTTAAAAGTATGAATGATTTTTGAATTTGGAATCAAGATAGTTAAAATCACCACGACATTTGTTTATAAATAATTTGAGAACATAATTATCTTTTCATCGAACACTTTTTTTTAAAGTAAAAATGCTTGTTTGAAATCTTGATGGACTATTCTTCCGAGAAAGTTTTGGGACAAAGCTTTGAGCTTTGGCTTTGATATTGTCCTGGATACAGGCTTACTCGGATGGTGTTGGTCCCTAGGGACATTGTTTATTGCTCAGACCGCAATAAAACCTTCTTCAGTCTTGCAATTTATCTTTAGGTTGTAAAAGACAGAAAATAAATAAAGTCTGTTTAGTTTGAGTACATAATTTTAGAGTTATTTTATTTTTTGTAATTTTTAAGCTATAAGCTTGATCTTGAGACGCTACTGGAACACAATACAGATATTATTTAGGTGGGTATTATTTTGAAGAGTGAATTATAGATTATGTTATATTCACTTTTTCAACATAGAGGTGTAGTTCTATTTGATTTGTGGCAGTTAACAGTAATAAAAAGGAAAAGGATTTTTTCAAGTTACGGGTGATTTTTTCATAGAAATTTTCTACTCAAAGTCAAAATTCATTTACTTATTCATTAAAAACACAAGGATCACTTTGAAACGTCGGTTTTATCTACTGCCTGTTCATCCGCGACCAAGCCAGGAAAGAAAGGCAAGAAAACACGGCTGGTTATTCTTTTTAATGATCCTTTTACAAAACAACGAGTTGGAGCATTTTCAATCCCAAGAGCTTTTATCATCTAAATAATCAGATATTAACATTCAAAGTAGGCTGCTATCAAAAAGAAAACCCCTTATTGTCGTACATATCTTTGTATTTTGCCTCTGTGTAAGTGTTAACTCGATAGATACATAAGTAAATATTTTGACACAGGACCTATTTATTATTGAAGAGAAAAACTAAACTTAATACTTATCTCGTGGTCATGATATTTTTATGAACTCAGCCTCTACAAGACCAGAATCTATTTATCTGCGATTTATTGTTTAAAACTTAAAATAACCGCAGTTTTTTCCCAAAAGGTAAACGTAAGTTTCTTTTAAGATTGAGATAAAATTATTATTATTTTAATATAAGATGATATTGAAGGCCCGAGAAACTGTACTCTCACGTTACATTTTACGACATTTTCCTGACATTTAGCCTTGGCCTAAACAAATTCCTTGTAGCCTGACCCAGTTTCTGAATCGAACACGTGAAAGAGAAATACGCAATTTTCAAGGATTCAACCAAGAAATGTACTAATGTATATTGAGATTTTAATATTTCTAAAAAGTCTTTCACAATCTGACTTTACGACCTGGCCCAGTCGGCCCTCATATTGGCCAAGGAAGAACAATTGACACGCATATAATAAAAAAAAATTAAAAACTGATCGTGACATCAGTCAGGGCCAGTGCAGCGGCCGATTTGGCTGAGGATCCGAAATGCGTAGAAGGCATACTTAGGCATTGCCATTCAATGTAGCAAGTGACCAACATTTTTATAATAATAATAATTTTGGTAATAATAATAATACATTTTTATTCAATATCAAGCATTTACATAACCGAAATCAATAAGAAAAACAGAACATATTTCCATAAGGCTTGGACTGGCACAGGTTGGTTTGCGGTGTCTACACTGATTGCTGTAGACATAGCGTTACCTTCCATTGAGTAGAACTTATTTGATAGCCGTACTTAAATATTTAAAACCTTTCTAATTGGATAGGTTGCGCAATCTGGATAGGTTGCGCAATCTGGATAGGTTGTGATCATTTGCAACGGTCTTTAGATAACTAGACTATTTTATCTGTATATTTTGTATACTTTGTGTGGCAGGGGTTACGCCACAACCTGTATACTTACTTACCAAAGTTGCTGTATTTTGTAAATGTATCATATCTCAGAAAAAACAAAAGTAAACAATGGAAAACTTCTGTCTTCCTCTAAATATTTTCAAAGGCAAAACTTTCTACCAACGATGCTTTGATCTATAAGTGAATACCTACTTACTTGAAATTCACAAGTGACAAATCAAAAGTGGTTACCACAAACCTCTACGTACAATTATTCACAACCCCTTAACTTTAACTTAACCCTTTGCAAAAGCTTAATCGTAGGTAGAACCAGTCAAGTATAAAACCTAGTACTCAAATCCCCTTCAAATCTTTTGACACATCAAACTCAATAAAGTTCATTAGTGAATACCCCTTTTGAACTGAAGTTAGGAGGGTGGGTAGGTGGACCAAAAACAGGAGAAACAAAGCAATCTCAGATGCCAATTTATTTGACCGCCTAGAGAGAGGCTATGGAATCCAGTTTTAGGGTAGGTACGATTGAAGTAATCATTATCTTCAATTGCCGTTTCTCACGATTGCGATCGACGTGCTAAAAATGACATGGTGTTAGCAGATATTTGAAAATATCTGAAAATATTTGTAAATATCTGGATGGACATCCACAAATTCAAACTCAATTGGTACCTAGATCTTTGAGAATACCAAGTAGGGGTGGGAAGACACTATGTTTTTACGCATTAAAACCCAGCTTGAAGTCAGAGGCACCACACCACAGTTGCAAAAATGACACCGGGCTGTGGTTGTTTGTGAATTGCCTGCACTGCCTGAAGTAGGATTGTCGCGTCAAATTGGGATGGAACAAGTTGCATTTTCCAGCAATAGACAGAACCGACTGACGAAGAAGTGAAATAGGGGATATAGTTATAATGTGGTCGTGGTCATCAACATGTTGGATGTCAACGACTACAAAACGACTGAAAGGAAATACGCGCTTTCATAAACAATTGTCATTTAATAAACAACTTTTTGTCGCTGTCGTCTGTCTATTGTAGCCGGTCTATGGAAGATTTAAACTTGTCTAATAGGAATTATAATTTTATTGAGTAGGCAGCATAAAAATATGAACTGAGCAGTGGGTAGCTCAGATATCTTTGGAAACAGTCACGTGACAAAAAATTACGATTACGTCATAATTTAAAATATGACGTATTATAGATGACGTATTATAAAAAAAACATGCCACTCACACCGAGTGGCATGTTTTTTTTTTGATATTTCCATAATTTGTTAAAAAGTACAGTAAAGTCACAAGAGTTGTTTGTAGGATTAAGAAAGAATGATTGGCATGACACCAAAGCTGCATAAATAATAATAAAAAACCCAAGCCTTGTTTGTTACCTGATTCTCCTAGGTCGCGAGAAATCGGCGTAAATTTACCTTATTATAAAATTTTAATTTTTTTTATTCGTAAGCTGACGTTTTTAAATTATCCTTCAAATTTAAATGAATAAATCTATTGAGTTTGTCTTTGAACTTTGACGTGATATAATTTGAAACTCATCTATTGCAATAATTACGTGGGTTTACATAAATCCTTGTTGGTAAGTAGTTGTAAACAAAATTATTCTTTGGAATGATATTCCCAAAAAATCGAAAATGTAAATATCAGATTAACATATCATTTACTCCATTCCTAATTCTAGTAACAAAGCGACATAGAGCAGTGCACGCGAGCAATTATTTCACACCCCATTCTCAGGGGTGCGCACCCCATTGCATTCTGCGGGGATTTCTAAAGCTATGGACAGCTTGTAAGTTTTTGTAGGGTAGCTTTGTAAGTTGAGATCCGAAGCAAGGGCCAAATTTATTTTAAAATTGTATATCATTTCATATTTATACGATTTTCTGGTAACAACCACTGCCTTCATTATTTTCCTCGTAAGGGTAGCATAGATGTAAGTAGATGGATGGAGGTAGACCAAGATCTTTCGTCATGTAACTTTTACTGGAAGTATTATCTAGTAATGGACTTCGCAGGCTGTTGATGATGATGAAAATAAAGGTAAGTATAGTATTAAGTAAGTTATATGCTCATTTAAGATTTAATTTTTATTTTTTATTTTTTAAGATTTAAAACACTCGTTTAGCTAAACAATGTTCTGTTTTCTTCTGTTGAATTAGAAATTACACATATCAGAAAGAGACAAAGCATTGTCTAGTTGTTAAACTGTTCAATAATCTTTTTAAGTAAGGCCATAGGTACCTAGGCAAATTTGAAGGTTCGTTTGTCGGTCACCGGTACTTTTTATAAGACTGTGTTAGGTCTAGAGTCTTGATCTGCCTCCTTATTACACTCACAAAATGGCAATGGAGAACGATTCATTTTACCAGGCTGCGTTAGTTGCGTTTTGCTAGTGAAATTGGGGCTCTAATTAAAATCTAAATATAAACCGATCGTGAAAGTATAAGTGTGGTGGAAAGACCTAACAAGTTGCTGATTACTGTATAGTATTACCACAGACTTTGGACAGACTTTTTAACAAACTAATTTGACCATCAGTTATCAAACGTAACGAAGAACCGAAATCGCCTTGAGTTTCAGTTTAAGATAAAGGTCAATATAATGTGTTTGTATTAAGACACTCTCTTTCACATACATACACACAATCTACACACGCACAAAATAAGCTATCTCAACAAACTCTTCAAACTATAGGTACTGTGACTCAGCCCTCTTACAAAATGCATGATAGCCCCTCAATGACGTCACCGATAGAGCTGTGACGTATATCGATAGCTAGGGTGTAGTATCTATTTTTACGATTACGCCCCACTGAGGGACAATCACATTTACCTAATGGAATAACTGAGTAGAGAATTTTCTGTTGGCATTGTTTGATGTAGCCAATGATTTCGCATATAAATTGCAACTTCATCTAACTTCAGTTTAATCTATTTCTAATTCTGTCATATTCAATCCCTACAAGTATTTTTTTGTTTAACACCGAACAGACTCCTTCATAGTTCCGTCCCCATACTAGGATCCTTTGTGTTGTGGGAAACAGGAACTACGAGTACCATGGTATTTCCATTTGACATTGTCACGAACATAAGAAAGAACAGCCAAGACTACTTTTGCTTTTAAAACATTTGTAAAGTAAAGAAACTATATACAGTTCAGTCAGCCCAAGCACACGAATGAGTCGGTGAGTAAACAAAGAACGCTCTGGACGTAGACACTTTTGTAAACTGACTCGCGACAAATGGGGTTCTGTTTCTGTAGACGGTACCTACTTTGAGAAGAGGGGTTTGAAATGAGCCGAGTCAAAGGAAAGTTTGTTTTTGCAAAATTTTAAAACTCCCGACTTTTTATCGCCTACTGGAAAAAACGTAGCGAAAAATCTATCTCAAAAACATCCTTGAATACAAATCGATTGTGAAATTCGCATTACACTGCTATAAGCCGTTACTGAGATACATTATAACAGATAACCAAATATTTTATGAAAACGCATATTACTTACGGATTTGTTACGTCTCGGGTAAATAGATATATTCGTTTTTTCAATATTTTTTGTTTTCCAGTTCGAACGTACTATGCACGTACTTTCCACTTTTTTTTTTAAGATAATTTTATTTTTCGCTGTATGTGTAATTTTAACTACTATCTTATATATATTAATGTATGGATGGTTGTTGCTAAGAATCTTTCTACCGGTTTAACTTATTAGTGAACTAGAATAACATTTAGGTTAATTTTTATACCGATAAAACTAGGATAAAGTCGAGGGCAAAAGCCAATATATAGATAAAATTCGCTATTTACGTGTAGGTAATAGAATAGAATATAACATATTTATTATGAATATTACTATAAATACACATCTTATTACAAAGTTATAATTTAATGTAAAAAAAAACAAAATAAAATCAAAATATATTTATTTGGGGCAATACCTAAATTTTTAATTATTACGTATTTAAACGTTATCATACATATTAATGTTTTACTACGCATTTCAAACCTTTTGGTATCCTGATCACGTATCGTTTTACTTAAGCAGGTCAAGTCATGGCTTCATTTTCCTGCATCGCGAACGCAAGGGATGTTATCTTATGTATCGATCTAGATATTTATAGATTCTACTCGCGCCTGATTAAGTTCAAATCGCTTTGAGTAAAATGACTTGTAATGTACTTCTACAGGCTGGTAATGATTATGATAAAATTTGGTTACAATGTTGGAAGACATAAAGCTTATCCAGTTTCTGAAAAATTAAACTATATGAAGAAAAGTATTGATTGTTTTTTAATCTGTGTTTCCAAAGTGCAAGGAATATATTTTTTATCTGTGCAGTTTTTTTTGATCAGAATGCACTTCATTTTGACTATGTCGCTCATTAAGCACCCCACACTCTACCACTCAAAGGTAGACAAAAAAAATATACAAATGGCTTACAACGTCCGTGTTTTTGGTTAAACATATACGAGACATACGAGTAGACTGCTTTTGTTATATAAACAAGTAGATATTTGGTTTGTAAATAAAATCAAATGTATTCAAAAGAGGTACCTATGAATATGTTGTGATAGTAACAATTCATTAAACACAATTCTTATTTATGAAACTATAAATAAATACGACCCATAAAGTTTCTGGGACCATATGAATACAAAGGTATTTACTTAATATCCTTTGTATTTATATGGTGTACCAGCAATTTTATATAGACTTAATTGATCTGACGTTGTGTTTATTTTTAAAACCACAATAATTTTCCACCTCATTTCACGACAGTCATCAACCGAGTGCTAGGGGCCAGTCACCCTTTTTCCCTTCATCGAACGAAATCGAGTAAAAAGCCATGTTATTACAGCTATCGTAAATTTATATCGAGACTTACCATTCCCTTGTTATTACAAAATGAAATTGCGTTTTCTAATATCAGTGGAATTATAAAAAGCTGCACGATTCTGGGGAAATTGGATTTTCTTTTAGATTTCTCTTGGAAACCGCGCCGGCAATTTTATTTTGTGGTTATAACGTAATAAATTGATTAGCTTCAATGTATAGTTAAAGTTTACTAGCTATTTTATATATTAATCGTATAAGATACAGGCTAGCCCTCGAGCGGGGAACACCAGAATATTAAAATTTTAACCTGAATATTGTTTTATGTGTATTATTATTTAATATGGTTTTAAACTTTGTTATTAAATTCATAATTAAATAGATTAATAAGTTGTATTTGTAACATAATGCAAATGATCCCTTACAGATTATTAACATATCTCACTTTTCATAATGACGGGATGCAAAAATTATCAATTTTCTTTATTTACAAAAATAATAATAAATACCTTACCTATAGGTAATAACATCTATCATTTCAGTCATCAAATTGCAAACGATCTATAAGGTCAACTAGATCACCAAACGGAAGCGTCCCCGATATTCTAGCTGATGAGCAATGTTTCTGACGCAGCTGCGGCCAGAAGTCCTGATATAATTTTCAAATGAATGAAATTTATTACTACATTTTTTTCTACTCGTGACATGAAATATATCTTATTTCGTGCCTAAAAGCCCATTAACGAGTGTATCCCTTAACCCAAATAATTGGCATGTCTCTCAATTGTAAACCTCGAGCCACGCCTGCGACGACAGACATCATATTTCGCGATAATTGGATTAAAAAGCCTGCGAAAGGCTAATTTGTGCCAGTTTTGGGCTGGATCAATTTGCGATGTAGTTTATGAATTTAAAACGTGGCAGTTCTTCGTAAAAACAATCATTAGTAGTTCCTATTTTGTGAAGAGTCCTTCAAGTAATTTATTTGACTATACTGGTAATGATGTCAAGTCTTCGTTGAAAAAATATTTTTAGGATTCATTTTTGACGTAATACTTTACATGTAAACAAACTATAAAATCAAAGGTCGTCATGAACTTGTCAAGCCCTTAGTGAACATTCCTAAGAAGCCTTACAGTTGGTGTCAAGGGCGCCTAATGTACCGGCAAACTGCTATGTGACCGTAAACTGAGGTAATCATATTACATAGCTGTTATGTAAGATTGTTTTTCATTGGTCCAGTTTTTTTCATCGTTTCTCATAATTATTTTATAACAAAGTCTCGATATAATACTGCGTCAGTTTACTGTCGATTCACTTTCAATCTCAATTTTTTACGTTTTTCTATTTATATTATTTTAGTAGAATACTAAATTGGGTTTCCGTACTAGCCAACCGATCGCTCAAGAAATACGTCCAGTCATAATATCTGTGGTCCATTGTAGCGATTTCAAAAGGTATTTATACGTTTCGTTACAATTCACGTTTATCACTTTGTCACTATAGCATTGTGTCACATATCAGTCAATAATCGACAATAATTTAGCTTGCACACGATCTGATAGAGCTAAGCGATCTTTCTAGTCAACCTGGACGTATTATAGGCGTTTGTTTACGTGAGTTTGTGCAATTTGTTTTATTCCAAAATGTGCCAATAAGGATCGATCAGCATAATCCATTGCTTTTCTTCTAACTCGATCACCTATTTTCTTCTTTCGATATTAACTTTTATGATTATATCATTCAGAGATAATAATATGTATGTACCTATAGCAGACTCCAATCCATACAAGATAAGTAATTGAATGATTCGGTTATTAATTAGACCCGAGAGCCCGGGCTCTGGGAAGTATTTACGACAATTTTATATGGATCTCGTCCTGTTTCTTATTAAATTATCTAGGAAGTTAATGTAATTTTGCCCTGTAGCTAAATTGATATACAAAGGTACTAAGTCGTTTTTGTGTTTATTACTATCAACCAAATATTTTTTTAGTTTCTCGATTTTGTCAGCTACGCAATATTAATGTTATATTCATTTATTCATGCTCAAATATATATCAGCTTAGGTGTTACATCAAAGTATCTTTAGGGAAGTACATGGAACCTGTAAGGGCGCTGCAAGTTTCAGTCAATAGTTATTTAAGAAAAAAACATGAGATAATAAGATAAGGTTCTAAATAGAGGGTAGTAAGAAGCACGTCACAAACATCATGGCACATGCCCACGTTTTGCAAGAAGTAAGCATTCTACGTGACAGATTGCAAGCCCATCGCCGTTGAGTCGAATGGTTCCTCACGATGTTTAGTCGCATAATCCGATGGTGTATGACCGGATTCAAAGGCACGACCTTCGGATCGGAAGTCGTGGTACAGCCAGCTAAGCTAAGTCAAAATGGTTGTAAGAAACGGAAGGAAACGGATACTCGCCGCAAAGCACGTCCAACGCCGTCACATAAAAAGAGAGCTTATTAAAAAAATGACAATACGGTGTTCAAATTTCCATTATCACAAGACTGTGAGCATATGACTGTGAACATATGACTGTGAACATATGACTGTGTCCAATATCACAAGACTCTGTCCAGGTTAATATACCTTGAGAACCTCGGAATTGAGAGACCTTTTACTGCCTAGTCCTTAATTCAATTAGACTGAATAAGTATTAGTGCTATAATTGAAAGATAAAACATAGGTACTCTGCAACGAAGGAGGTACTACATAAAGCAGGCAGTACCTTCACACACGCAAGACTCTGTGCCTATAGATTTCATTCCTAGGCAATTATTTTTATTGTTAATGTTATAATTGATATCCACATTGAAATACTTACCTATCAATGTTGTAAAGGAGGTAGATGAGGACTAGGTATATCTTAGAAAGCTATAAATCGATTGATTAAATTTTTGATCGAATACCGTTCGTCATCTATTAAATCATCACCAATCATTCGTACGATTAGAAGAGAGTATAAGATGTATCGCTGAAAACGTTTCCTCTTGTTCGTTTTGACATGTGACTCATACAACATTAAATCTTTGACCAAGCATCTTATTTTATCAAAGCAACAGTTGATATTTAAATCATTAGAAAACTCCATGAGCTCTTTTATATAACTGTATTTAGACAGTTATAAATCTAGTTATGTAACTGTCTAAATCGAGAAGGCCAATGTCCTTGACACGCCGTGTTATAAAAACGCGAGCGCCTGCCGTTTCAATGCGGCAAAACCTTGCGACTTTAACTTGCTAACATACCTGTGTAGGCGTAGCCGTCTCATCCGTTGTCATCTCGACTTCGGCTATGGGCACGCTACTCCGCTTCTTTTTCCTCTGACATGAACAACAGTTTCCGAACTTAGTCAGCTTTACCCGGCGTCGTACGAAGCTAGCTGATCATCGATTTTACCGTTCTTACACACCTACACTGTCCAATAATAAGTCCGAACCATCATACTGGTTTTTAATTAAATGACAATCTCAAAATTGATATTTACGTTCCAAATTTAATTCGAGCGCGATCCGCGATCCGCCATTTTCCTTCCGTATTCCGTGAATAGTCCTTTTTGCACTAGGATCTTTTGGTTATGATCGTTAGATTAAAACACCAAGCGATGAAGCAGAAGCAGATAAACAAGCAATGCGCGATTAAACACAATATTTTTTAAGATTTATGAGTAAAATAGAATATTTCTTTCGGTTGTTGCGTTTTGTGGCTAACCCTCGGGGGTGTAGAAGAATTTTGCCGGCTCTGGCTAGACGACAAGTGAATTGGGTGGGGTGGTAAGTCTGCTGCGCGCTTGCGCGGGGGTGTATGTGTGTGTGCGTGATTTGCGTGCACGATCGCTGGTTTATTACGACCCCTGCTTACCCTTCGTGTAGCACAGTGATCGGTGGATGAAGGGGTGGTATTTCTAGGTAGCGGAGGTCAGGGAATGCTAGCCAAGGTAGCTGTATTAATGCAATCGATAATGTAGGACGCGCGGACGGTAGGAAATATCAGACATATCGGGGCCTGCAAAGAATTGTTGATACAGAGTCAGACAAAAGCGTTTGTAGAAGTGACCGACGGTGAAACGAAATGTCGTCCATGTTATATCATACTATTTTGTTGATTATATATATGACGTCAGCCCTGTGTGCAGTATAAACCAAACTTCATTCAATTTATATCCATTCTCCTTTACTTTTCGAACGATCAAAAATGCTTTACTTTTCTTTATCACAAAATTGTCCATTACGAAATTTTAACTGTTTATTTAGAAGACTTTGGCATCTGCCTTTAGTTAGGGTTACAATAAGCTATGATGGGCTTGCAAACTGTCACGCAGAATGCTATCTTCTTTCAAAAGCGGGCATTCACAAATGTAATGTTTGGACGTGTCTCTGACTATTACATGGTATTCTTAAAGATATACGCACGGTATCCATCATTGGGAAAACAGTCGTGAGTGTGTTTTTTTTACCTCCCTAAAATGCCTAGCCTCCACCCACAGCAACATCACAATGTCTGCTGAACAGTCAAAATGCTGATTATTTTGGAGTCTTTTACATATAAGCCTGCTACGTTTATTTTAATGTGTTCTTAAACAGCCATAATGGGGCATTAGTACAGTTCCACGTGGCATCTACAAGTACAGCATGAACCCACGTGTCTTTGATTCCGCATTCTGGGTTAAATATAAATATCTGGACTACGGGTTCTGGACATTACTTATTTTAGATGGAGACCATAAATTATTCCTAGATAGATGAATAGGATTTTATTAATTTATTTATTAGAGAAACCAACGGCATTACATAGTGTAATTACAAATAAATATAAAACATTATAGCAATAGTAAGGCTAATAATAGGTCAACGTGTGAGACGTAGGTTATGTATTAAACTAATCTATGTAGATAAAATTCTTTATTCTTTATTGTACACACAGAAAATACAGACAAAAAAAACTTACATATAGGACATGTACAAAGGCGAGCGTAACCCTAACAAGAGTTTTCTTCCAGCAAACCTTTGAGGTTAAGGACAGGTGAAAAATAAAGAATAAAAAAGAAAATACTTGAAAAATTTCGTAAGTAGGATATATTTTCAGAAGAAATAAAAATACTGTAACCTCTGTAAGTGTTCTTCTCACTTTTACGTCGCTCCTCTTTCTCACATGAACAAATTTAGGTTTGAATTAGCTGGGCTGCTTTGACATGATCAAAGTTAGCTTGCACAAATTAATGAGAGTCTGTGTGGGTTTGACAACTTGGACGATACTTTGATCGTGGCAACACTGATCTAAGCGCTTTCAAGATTTTTTTTCAGAATCATTTTTTCTTTACAATAGACAAATTATATTTTTCTTGAAATATAAAACTTTTTGTTCTGGGTTAACATAAGTTTTCTGGAGCTGCGTAGATCGCTCGTTTTTGAAACTAACACGATATGTAAAGATCTTATCAGGAAACAGTAAATACATGCATATAATAATATTTATCTATTTATATCCTTTGTGTTATTATTCATGCTCTATATATTATTTTTAAAGGCACTACTCTTATTACTGAGTATACATAATATATTTTTATTATTTCTTCTTTTTTTTTTACTGTTTGTAATCGCAGGGTCCTGTGATCGTTCTTGTCCTGGTCTAGGCAGAATAACAGCGCCTTCTGTTCACAACAGTCGGCATTATGCTGAGCCTAGGCCAATTTGCTACTGCAGCACACATAAGTCATACTTATTTATTTCTATGTTTCAATAATAATTATTTTTTCAACCTATTATTCCTATGTTTTTTATTGTGTAACCTTTTATTGTGTACCTTTTTTAATGTTCAAAATGTTTAATTTATATTGTGTGTATTGTGGTGGTAAATAAATGATATGTCTATGTCTATGTCTATGTCTAAATCCAGGGCTTTCAAATTCCAGCACAGATCTCCAACATCTGCAAAACGTTATCGTACGATCACAGCATCCCTACTTCAGTGCATTCAGTTTTAAATTTAGCCAGTATAAATCGCGAGCCCACAGACGCCATACGACGTACGATGTTTACATTATCGCCTGTAAACCGATGTTTTTCATTAACGGGTTATTTTTATGAGTGAAAATCCTGTTGGTTGAATGAAGTGAACGCGCGTAGTCGCGGTTACAAAAAAGCGCTTTGACAGTTTTCTTCGCGCGGTTTGCGGTTTCGAAATTCGAAGTGTTGTATTCCGTTGCATGGTTTATTCGATTGTAGAACTTTGTGCGCTGCTGTTGTTAATTGTTATTTTTATTGTTGCAAAGTGATCATCTGTAATTGGATTGTTACGATTCAGGTAAGGTTTCATTGAAATCGGTTATTCTGTTTTCGTAAGCGACATTATCCTTATACCTTACTTTGAAAGTCGATCCTACTTATGAATGAGTTTTGATGTTATGGTGTTTGGATACATTATCGCTACCTTTAGGAAATATTTGATTGTAACAACAAATAGGTTACTATTATGGTAATTTTTATGCTAGCAGACTCATGGATAAAATATCTCTCTATAGAAACTAAAGTGCCAAAAAGTAAATTATAAAAAAAACATACCTACAGCCGAATTAAAAACCTCTTTTTGAAGTCGGTTAATAAATAAATAAACACCAACAGATACATACATATGTAGTTCTGATTACCTGTGTCGTCGGTTTTGTGGTACCGTGGTACATCCACAAAACACCCAGATTCGGATCAAATATCTGCAGAACATGTAAATAGATATATAATAATGCTGGTCATTTTTCACACAGCATCATCTAGCCCCAAAGTAAGCAGAGCTTGTGTTATGAGAACTACATGACTGATATACTAATTATATTCATTTTTTTGTAAAAAACATACATAGAAAACACCCAGACCCGAGTCATATATTCGCAGATACAAACATTTGTCCCGCGGCGGGAATCGAACCCGCAGCCTTCTGTGTCTCAGGCGGGTTTTCGCCCACTGCGCCACAGAGGTCTTCAAACCCCTCTGTCATGTCAAACATTTGTCTGACAACGGGAATCGAACTCTTGCATCGCTGCTAGCTACTCGCCCGCCACGCCACCGAATTCGCATTAAAGCCTTATATTTATACTTTACATCAGAATTCCTGTAAATTCTTCTAAAAAGGTACATTCTTCAATGTTTGATAAAAGTGAAAACGACACTTATTGAACACTCACGGAACCAGCATCTACGCATGCTGGTTCAAGTCCCACTGAATCGGAATTATTGCGACACTTTTTAATTTAATGTAACATTTTTCTTTTCCCAATTGACAAAACATCGTAAGAAATAGATTCGTTAATTAAAATAAGAGTTACACAAATTAAAAAAAATGTGACTACAAGAAAACAGTCAACTGAAGGGCATTTTGGCCTTAAATTCATAGCTACACAAACTTCACAGGCCGATCGATAAAATGCGGTTCCTAACTAAATGGCTATCATAAAGTCATAAATTAGTCGTAACGAGACGTAAAGTTTAATTATAACACGATCACTGCCAGATGGGTCATGGATGAATTGCATCCAGAGTCAAGTTATGAAACTTTGAGATCATTATTTTTGTACTTACTACGGATAATGTGAAAACGAAGCCCCAACAAGTATTCTGAAACCTATTAAAAGAGAATTAGTAAATTAAATCATCAAAGCATGGCTGTAGAAATACTTTTATCATGAACAATCTACTGCTGAACATAGGCTCCGGCCAAAGATATGACTAACGATTTTGTGCTACCTACCTCCGTCCATTATGCTTTGCTTTGGGGCTAGATGATGCTGTGTGAAAAATGTCCAGCATTATTTATTATACGTCACCTTTAAGTTATCATTGGTAGGTACATTGAGTGGGGGCCTTCCTACAACGTATCGTCGGTTCGTGGTGGACAAGAACCCTTCTTCTCCAGCGGTGATCGGTTTTACGAGCTATATGGCCTGCCCATTGCCACTTCAACTTACTGATTCGAAAGTTAGGTAATTTCGAATCAGTAAGTTGTAGGTGTGTTGGTAGTTGTCAGTGGCGCTGTTTTTCTACAGATTTACTTGTTTTAAAACAAATAAAACTATAATAGCTATGAATACTAATCATTTATTACAAGTTGTAAAATACACAATCACAAGCAACAAAGTATGAAAAATGTTATCATAACTATTATTAATTAGTACCTACATCATACATAGCAGCCCTTTAACCTTAACGGATGGGTTTATTACAGATTGGCAAAATTTATGATTCATAAAATTAACCTTTATTTATAAAATCGTTATCTCGAATTGACCAGGATAGAGGAGGCAACTTAAAACAGTGGCATTTTATGGTAATGACCTTCTAATTATTTACCTGCTATGATTATAATCAGTCCACTAAGTGACAAGTGATTCAGTATTTTGACATACTGTTAGCATAGTATAGGATCTGTAAATACAACCTATTGTCAGCGGCGCTGCAATCGGAAATTCAAAGTTTTTACTGTGTATTGAGTAAAACAATACACAGATAAAATAAAGTTTTTACAGTGATTAAATAACTAAATATACGAACGGGGAGCAAACATTATGCGTTTTTTTAAATAAATTTACGTATTTCTTGACCAAAACTATGACAATAATGTGTAAAATATAATGATAGTGAACTCAATGATTAATATTGTAAACATTCAATAATTGCTAAAAAGCATGCAAAGTACAGTGAAAAAATAGAAAAAAAAAAAACAAATTGATGTATTCTTTAAAAAAGCTAAAGGTGGAAAAAAAAGCAAATCGTATAGAAATATTTTTACGCTACGATTTTTGGTATGTGTGTCTGCGAAATTACACATACCAAAAAATAATACAATCATTATTTATATCTAATTAATTTTAACAAAAGAAACATCATTTAAAATTAACACTTTTCAGCCGTTATGTGTCAGGGTCGGCAACGCGCGAGTTATACCTCTGGTGTTGCAAGCCTCCGTAGGTTACGGTAACCACTTATCAACAGGTGGGCCGTTTGCTTATTTGCACCCTAATTAAGTAAAAAATGGATCCTTTAACATTCCGGGTTGCAGTTAGTCTACGGTTGGGTGCGCAGTGATGTGCCCCTCATCAGTGCCAGTGCGGTACGGCGGTCGAACAGCTTGGTCATCACGGATTATCGTGTACCAGAGCCGCCGGTAGGATCTCTCGCCACGCTAGCCTTAATGATATCATACGCCGGGCTTTTACCAGCGTCAACGTTCCAGCTATTCTCGAACCGAATGGTCTACTACGTGACGATGGTAAGCGGCCTGACGGCATGACTCTTGTCCCTTGGGAGAAGGGAAGGCCTTTGGTATGGGACGCCACATGCGTAGATACCCTAGCACCATCTCATCTGTCGGGGACTTCAGTTAGAGCCGGTGCAGCGGCTGATTCGGCCGAGGATCTCAAGAGGCGCAAATATAGAAGTCTCGACAGAGCTTACTTATTTGAGCCTTTTGGGGTTGAGACTCTGGGTCCGTGGGGAACCGGGGCCCTTCGCGTTTTCAAAATTCTTTCAGGGCGACTGGTCGAAGCGACGCGTGACAAGAGAGCTGGCTCTTATCTGGGTCAACGCATTAGCATTGCCATTCAGCGTGGCAATGCGGCCAGTATTTTGGGAACGCTTCCGCCTGGTAGTGATCTGGATCAGTTGAGCTATCTATAGATCGTTTGCAACGGTCTTTAGATAGCTAGCTGTTTCATCTGTATTTTTTGTATATACCTACTTGTACATAGTTGTATGAATAAATGTATCAGTCTTTATTTTAGTAAAAAATTAGATAACCACATTAATTGTTAAAATAATATATTCATCTATTTTTTATTAAGTTGTCGAACAGGCTTTTTACGACTAAAAGGAAGACGAAGAATTTTCTAGGATGGAAAACATATTTTATCCGTTTATTGCAGGATTATATAAAAATCTGAAACCTAAAAAATATACTGTTTCCTTCCGATTTCCCTCTCACACGCGTTGGTTCGTGTTTTATCTCTATATCTATCTTTAGTATCTTTAGTATCTAGTAGAATGTCTACTCGTCTTGGAGGCAATAGGTTGCTTGCTTTTGCGCTAATTATTGTACTAGTGCCACAATTAAAACAAAATATTCCAAATTAAAAAGAGATTTCATAGCCACCTGCTAGCCTATAGAGCTGCGATGCGATGTCGCAAGCTTGCATGTCAAGGGCGCTAGAAATAACCGCCTCTAGAGACGAGCAATGGTTTGTCAATAAATTCGTCTGTCTATATTGATTTGGTTGGGGTGATATTATGATCATTCGCGAGTTTATATTCATCCAGTTTATAAGAAGGATTCCCTGTGATGTATGTATCAAAATGATCAGTGTGATTTTGGTGGGTTGTGTGAAAGGTAGAATACATGCTTGACGTTTCAAATGCTTGTTATTTCACTGGGAATATGGTGGTGAATCAATGTTCTTAGCTTAGCAATAATCCTTTATTTGGGTCCTGATGAAGTAGAAAGTTTCGCCTGAGACAGCTTGATCAGGACTAGTAGAGGTGCTTAAACCTTATTTTTGAATTTGCTTTCCTTTTATATTAACATAGATCTTAAGACAGCTCACTAACAAAAAATGGATCTAAAATGTTGTCTGAATTAATAAATGAATTTAATTTAATAATTAAATGTCGTGTAGGTATAATCGTGTGTGCCTGGAATATTGATTCAGAATTTCTTGTTAATATCAAAATTATACAAATCTAAAAGCTACATCTTCAGAGAAATTCTGCTAACACTAGTCCATTAATCGTCTTCATCTGATGATGATGATGATGACACTAGTTCTAGAATTTTTATGATCCTACCCAAAGTAGTAGTAGCACGTATCTCTGTAACAATGTAATCAACTTGCCCAGAAAAGTTTAATAGACTACGAAATCTATCATTTCTTTACAAGCAAGCTGTAGATTTTACAACAAGGTCGAAATCTAAAGAATTCCCATAGAATTTACTAGAACTTGGCCTATTTTTGAACTCGGAATAAACAAGGTATGTGTATATGTATTTGCTGTTTATAAATTGCTATACGTTTTTATATAATGGTCTATTAATTTATTACATAAAGAGCAACATTCGTTTGTCAGTTTGATCTAAGGTTACACGATGATGGTTACAAGGATGGGCAGATTGTTGAAAGATTTGGTACGGTTTGGTTAGCTGATTGAACTTAATTTATAAAATTACATCAAACATTATTTCAGAGCAAAATTGTATTTCTGTAGAAAAGCAGGCAAAAGTAAACTTGGTAAATAAGCCTTTCTAAAGTCTGTAGGACAAAAGTAGTAGAACTACTTTGTTACCAAGATCAGCACAAATCAAGCTCAGCTAATTCTCCGTTCTTTTATGGGTTTCCTATTAGCTATTACAAAGATTATTGCACCGGTATGTTGAAAGGATATGCAGTTGCTGCAGGACTGACGGATTGTTTCCGTTTACGAGCAGATTCAAGATAAATTTTGCCTTGAAAATATTTTTTATTCGGAATTCTAAGGGAAACAAGATTCAATAGAATATTAATTTGTAAAAACATCTTTACAGGTCATTTACAATTTATGCGACATATTTTGATGCTCACAAATATATTAAAAAATTACGTCCCGTTGACCTAGAATCATGAAATTTGGTAACAAGCAAGGTCTCACAGCACAAGAAAAGGAAAAGTCGGCAAATCTTTAATTTGTAGTTTTATCGCATAAAAATATATATTTGCGATTACAAACTTCTCATTAGAGCAATGTTTGGTGCTTTCATAGTTTATGAACTTGAGTAATGTTCATTGTTTTCGTGAAAATACCAGCTTGTACGTAAGCCGATTTTTTTTACCTATCGAATAAAATGGTTCTCAAATGGCGACCACAAACTGGACGGAGCAATATAGGACCTCACCCACCCGATGGACCGAGTAATTCCGTGGATGGAGGTGGTCGTATTGTAGTTTTCGTGGAGTCCAGCAGTGGACTTCCATAGGCAGGATGATGAAAAACATTATTTGGAAAAACAAAAACAAACAAACACGCTCACGGCTCCCCATGATGGACATTCTTAGTACATCCCTCACTAGTCTGTGATCTTTAGATACATACCTATTCAGTTTTACTAATCGGTTTTAATTTGTATTTACAATATTTAAATTCATTTTTATAGGAATCCAAATGAATCCAAATGGTGGAACTATCATCAAAATATTCCAAATGTATTTTAGTTTCGTTTCCTGTTTATTTTATTCCGTGTAAAATTATATCGTATCGAAGTTTTTATAACCTCGCAGACATACGAAACTGAAATTAACTTTTTTTAAAATAGAATTGACATTTTGAGTTATAATTTATAACAGGCAAATGCCTGGAGTTATTTTATTTCTTAGTTTACTGTACTTCGGTCCGGAATAGACGTTTCTGTAGGGACAGTTGGAGGGATTATTATTGCCTCGTTCACAAAACTTTTAATATTATTACTAAAGTACACAAATCCTTCGAGAGGGAGAGGGTAGGATCAATAGTGTGGCAGAAAGTTTTTATTTTATTTTGTGATAGTGAATTTCGCAATAATTATGTCTGCGTTTATGCAGGTATGTTCTTAATTAGTTCATTTTAATTTTATTCAAATCATTATGACACTCTAACATTCTAATCAAAATCATTACGAGTCTCATAAAATATTTATAGAACATGATTCACACTCAATTTTTACTTAAATATTTTCCATAAAATTTCTTATGAGTGGTGATTTGTAGTTGAAAAACATTTCAATCATTTTTAACCTGAGCTACCTAACTCATTTCCTAAATATGTCCAATGTTACTAAATTGTAGCTTGTACTTAAATCAATAGCTATAAAGTAGGTAGTAAAATCTTAACCGCCTTCCAGTTTACTGACCGTTTAACAATCATGGCTCTTTGTAAACGATAAACCATAATTTTGCCATAAATTTTGGACTATTCCGCTGTCTACTTGCTAAAAATATAAACC
This sequence comes from Perizoma affinitatum, assembly GCA_961405105.1. Lineage (NCBI taxonomy): Eukaryota > Metazoa > Arthropoda > Insecta > Lepidoptera > Geometridae > Perizoma > Perizoma affinitatum. Next base: position 4,890,157 of record OY560184.1, read on the forward strand.
TATGCCTGTTTCCCGGAGGGGTAGACAGAGAGAGCTTCATTCACTCTCATAACATAATCCATGCATGCTCGTCAGTTCGGTTAAGGGTACTCTGGCATTGAATTACTTTGGTACTGATACCGAGAAACGACAGCTACTGCCCGGTTAAGTGCATGTCGTGCCACGCGCAGTGTAGGGTTCCGTATTTGCCCATAAACTTATATTTAGGTACTACCTGTTTTACACAGCCAACAATATCTATTACGAAATTTGTACGAAATTATCCTTTTAATTCTCCAAGTACACGTTATAAGTTGGTCGACTATTACTCGTTAACTTGTAAAGGCTACAAGCTGTGATAGTTTTCCTTTTAACTTAATTATATACACATTATTATGTACGCCGTGATTTTTTCGAATATTTAAAAGCAATCGTTTAGCTGGCACGGGTGGGGTGACATTAGACTCTAACAAAAAATAGCACTTCATCGGATCCGTAAATCGAAAAATGGTTTACACATACCCCCAACATGTTTGAGGTTTTATTCGAAGCTAAGTTTGCAACCACGGACTATAAAATAATGTGTCTGCATATGAAGTCTTAATTTCACACATAAACTATTAGGTATTTTAAAAGTTTTTTGAATTAAGTTCTACTAACTCCGTTCTAATTCCGTTCTCCGTTCAAACGTCATAACTATCTAAAGTTAATTTTTAGATAGTTATGACGTTTGCTACCAACAAACTTCGTAGAATTTTGTTATTATCGTGGATTGGTATGATTTTGGGATATTATTACCTATACCATGTACTTTATTCTCCTGCTGACGTTTCGTTGTCTGGACAGTTCGAGCGTTCGTGATGTATTCTGTGGTATTGGTTAAACTGAATTGGAAGAAATCAGTTACGTTATTTTATTATTTGTTTTTACTGAACTGACCAATCTAATTAAAGATTTGGTCAACAAATCGCCAAGTATCAGCTCTAACCCAAATCGTTGAACAATAAACAGAATAATTTTTAACAGCTTGAATTTGGCACAGTATCAAACGACACGGAATCTTTTTATGAATTTATCAGTTTTATGGTAAACACTAATAATTTAACACTGGTCTAAATTAAATTACTTGATGAGAGAAAAACACCTTCAGCAAAATAACAAAATGCGGTGCAGTAGGCACACCATTATAAAGATTGAAGAATAAGGTTACCAAAATCCTATTAGTGCTGGCGATGTTCACAGAGTTGACCTCGAATGGGCGATGTTTGAGGACACAAGCACTATTGTTTTAGAATATATTACGACCATTCCAAGTACTAATATCAATTCAATGAGCACAGCAATTTGAAACAAAAACACTTCGTAGCATATGTGAAGCAGTTGGGGAAAAGGAGGCCATTTTTTTGTTTAACCATTTTCGTGTACAGTCCTGTTAAAACCTATAGTTAGGTAGGATGCCAGAAATAAACTATATTAAGTACCATTACGAATTAACTTACTTCTAAGATTGTATTAGGTTCATATTTTACTAAATGAAAAATATATTTAGCATTATAAACTGGCAGTTTTCTAAATAAAATATTCTATATACTATCTTCAGTCCAGAAGAAATTAAAGTAAGCTTTGTAAATCTTTAATGTAAATGTTTACAGCGCTACATTTGATATCATTTTGCTCGTAAATCCTGAGATTATGGCCCAAACGACTTTAACGTGTGTTTTTCAGATTGGTAAGAAGCCTTATTCACAAACCATCTGAAATAACTCCCTCAGGTGAACCACTCGTTCTCTTTGACACCAAAAGATATGAAATTTAAAGTGACTTTCCAAGCATTTCTGAATAAGGGGATCTGGACTTTCAACATTTTAGGTATTTTTATTTATTTTACGACTAAATAATGTGCTCATTTCGTTTAAAATAATGTTCTTTGTTTCGTGGCCGAAATAACAACAGATTCAGTAATAAATGTTAATTTTGAAGCCCTTGATGCTGGTCTTTTCTTAAAACAATTTTAGTTCTCTCCTTTCACTTTAAACAGATCATGTCCAAGGCCTACAACTTACGGTTTCTGAAACTAAGATTAAAGTTTGAGATAAAAAATAATTATCTATGTGAGTAAATTCCACTCTTAATTCCCCACTATCGTTTATTTTTAATTATAATTGTGCGACATTTTAAAAGCTAATTAAACAATTTCACTTGTCAAATAAGATCATGTTAGTCACTTACAACATATTTTGCTACAGAAATGTGTTTTGACTTTCAACAATATTCTATACTACATCGACCAGGCTGTCATGGCCGATTAAACAAATTTTAGATTGCTAGATCTTAAAGATAAAAGTTTTATTTGTGAATACTGGCGCGGGCTGTTGACACTACCAGGGGGTTAAAAATCGCCAGTGGAATTACTGATGATTTCTCTTCTGCTTAATACTAATCTTATTCCCCCGTAGCTACACCATCATTGATTCATATTACCCATAAACATATGGCAAAAACTCTCAATTAAATTACTTAACTGATAAAAATTATGTATTGAAAAACTCCTTGAATGGGTGTGCGCATTCGAGGTATAGATTACACTAACTGCTGCCCGTGGCTTCGCCCGTATGATACCCGGATAAGAAGTTGCCTATGCTTTCACGAACCAAATGTAATCCTATTACATTTCGATTATTAGAAAGATCCAGACGTTGACATTTATAATAATAATAGTAAGTCAACGGACGTTTTTTTACCCACTAACTAGAGTAGATAAGCATGATGTCACTTTCATAAGTGTTAGACCTAGTTAGTCCATGGGGAAATTATTTTAAACATGACATCACTGGTAGTGCCACGCTTTAGTATTAAGCGAAACGAAGAACATGGACAGGCTACATGATGTTATACATGGAAAACGTGTCAGATGTCACTTAATTCTCTAGAAATAAGGTTGCGATTGGCACGGCTGCCGAAAGTCAAATTGTAATGGAAATGGTATTTCGTAGATGCAACCTCCTACGATGGACCTTGCGTAGCTGTTTGCTACGACGTAGAGCCATAACGGAATGTAGGTATTGATCTTCTACACGATCTTGGCCCGCCTCCCTACTTTCTTATTACATGGGTATGTAAATGAAAACCGAGCCTTCTCCATCGGTCACTTTTTGCGCCCCCTGACTACGTTATCAAAATGGAAATAAGGAACGACTCATTTTGACAGGCTTAACAATTTAACAATGTAAAAAAAAATTGGGACACGTTTTAAAATAAAAGTTCCCATTTTAAATGTTTGGGCATAGCTAAGACTGGTTAAATGAGTGCAATTGTCACGTTACCATGGTCATGTTGCTAGTGTAATTGGGGGCACGTCCTAACGCTGGGTGACCAAGAAATACACACACGATAAACTTTCACTGTTTTTTTATACAACTAATGTGGCAAACATGCATACAGCCCACATGTTGGTTAGCGGTTACCGTAACCTATGGACGCTTGCAACACCAAAGGTATCACTCGGGCGTTGCCGAGACAACGGGTAAAAGTCTCATGTACTTACATATAATTTCACCAGCATCCATACTCTTATAACTGGTACATTACTTGGCGGCAGAAATATGTGTATAACTACAAAGTATTTAAAAACCACAGACTATCATAAGAGAACCAGTGACATGAAAAATAACTGAATAGTTAATCTGACTCACTGTCGGGGTCACTCGCGTTCATTCTATTCTAGTCCAGAATCGCGGCTAGTCTAGCGATGCGAATCGCATTGTGCATTATGCTCTTGCTAATAATTCTATGTAGAGTCTGAGTGTACCTACCTATAATCTTTTCTTTATTCTTTATTGTACACACAGAAAATACAGACTTAAAAGTATATATAGGACATGTACAAAGGCGAGCGTAACCCTAACAAGCGTTTACTTACATCAAACCTTTGAGGATAGGGACAGCTGAAAAATAATGGTGGGTATGTGTACACAGACATAATAACTCAGAACCTTTCTAGGCTAGATCACTAGAAATTAGCTTAAATGACCTGATAAATGTACAGTTATACATTTATTCATATAACTTTGTACAAATAGTTTTATACAAAAAATACAGATGAAACAGATAACTATCTTAACACCGTTGCAAACTATCTATAAATAGACTGGTTTCAATAAATGATCCTTCAATTTTTTTTGACATTGACAGCTAAATCTTGTATCAAAATAAGTAGAGATCAAAATAACACTAGGTGTATATAGATAGCTGACCAGCTGACCCCTAGTAGGCGGAAGTTTCTCAAAATGGGTATGTTATCACGTTGAATGGTAATGCTAATACGTTGACCCCTGTAAGAGCCAGCTCTCTAGTCACGCGTCGCGTCGACCTGCCCTGGTAGAATGTGTTGAATAAATAAATAAATAATGCTCGACTTTTTTCACACAACCATCTAGCCCCAAACTAAGCAGAGCTAGTGTTATGAGAACTAAATGACTGATGTACTACTTAGATATTTTGTAGGGTTGGAGAGTTGACCGTGACGTACGAGTCTATCGTATATTCGAATGGGCGAAAATTTTGGCAACTAAGAGTACAAAGTTAAGTTTGTCTTTCAATCCGACTTGTCTTTTCGTTAGAGCAAATTTTTAATTTATTCTTGAAAATAAGCTATTGTCAAAAAAATCCTGAATGTCATTTACATAGAAATACTAATTCACGCAGATAATTTATCAGATATTTAAGATCATCCAGTCGTCTGTAGATTTTGTAGAAATAATACAATATTCTAAAAGTTTCGCATTTTTTATACTCCAATTGCTGTGTTATTTTTATCCCGACTAAAATAAACTAGGGTTTTTCTAGCAAGACTGCCGATGTAGGCGCGACACAAAATTTCGTGTCAATGCGATGTCGATTTGACTGAACGTATAAGGCAATCTTACAGTACTGCAGAATAAATATTGGGCATCGGCTAACTTCGTATTTCCGAACATGACCGACCGCATCACCACAGTATATAATATAGAGCTTCTCTTACCACATTGCAGTAACGATTTTTGTACGATAGAGAACGCCTCACGTTTATTAGAGATATTTATGAATAAGCATACATTTTCAGGTCGTTTTACAGAACTCGATATCGATAAATTAAAATTTTAATTTAGAATCGTTTAATAGTAAATGGATTTTAATAATACATGTTTGATTATAGTTACATACATAGTATAGATAAAAAAACAAAACTTGAAAAAAAACAAAACACGATGGGGTTTGTAATTACAGCTCTGTATGATTTCACTAGGTGGCGGACGTCTTCTCTACGTTCGATCCTTGTCGTAGCTGACTTATTTGCGGCACTCCCCCGCACGGCTGTTTCGATTGTTTCCGATGTTTGCCTATATGCACAATATTGATTATTTTTAGGACAAATCCGATTCTGAAGTATTTAAGATCATTTGAATACTTTTTAACGCCTTTCAATTTCGAGACAGTTTTTAATCGTAAACTTTTTTTTTCAATCGATCTCTTACATTCAACATCTCTGAATATTTGAACCCATTGAAATATGCGGAGCTTGCTTACCTTTAAATGTAGCCAACGGCTACAATCAACGTAATTTCAATGCTGAAATTACGTTGATTGTAGCCGTTGGTTTTGATATCCGGACACTACTGTATTTTTAGGACTCCATATTGATTCAAAACTGCAATGGAGTTCACAAATAGAAGCACTTGCAAGTAGACTTAGTTCTGCTGCATACGCAGTTAGAACAATTAGACATCTCACTGATGAAGCCACAGCCAGGTTAGTATATTTCAGCAACTTTCATAGTGTCATGTCATATGGTATCTTACTGTGGGGGAAGACAGCAGATATTCAAACAATTTTTGTTTTACAAAAAAGAGCAATACGTGCCATTTATAATATGAAACCTCGTGATTCTTTGAGGGAACGATTCAAAGAAATAAACATTATGACAGTAACTTCACAGTTTATTTATGAAAACTTAATGTACACGCATAATAATAGAGCTAGTTTTATAAAAAAGGTGATGTGCATAATAGGCATAAAAGGCATAATATTAATACTAGAAACAAAAATAAATTACTCATTCCGAAATTAAGATTAGAAAAGTCCAATGGATATTTTATGGGAAACTCTGTACGCTTCTATAATAAGCTTCCAGTAAATGTAACCGAGCTGCCTATTCGAAGATTTAAATCTTATATAAAGATCAATCTAATGAAGAAGGCGTATTACACCTTAAATTCCTATATTGACGATAAAACTGCATGGCCCGATATGGTCGCTCCACTCCCTCGTTAGCTTAATTGTCAAATTGCATATCTGTGGTAACATATTTTTTTTAAGAATAGGTTTATCATTATTATTATTATAAAGCGTATCGTGTGTTGTCTTATGATCTTTGGTTGATACTTTTTTAGACTTGATTTTATTCTTTGATTAGTACTTTTTTTCTATAAACTAGTTCACCTTGTTCGATTGGCACCACACTAAAGCTGAATGAAGGATCATGAAAAAAATAACCAAGCAGAGTTTGTTGCCTGATTCTTCTAGGCTTAGTCGCGCGCGAGGAATCGGCGTAAATTCACCTAGTTTTTAAGTTGACGGTTCTATATGATCCTAGTGATTTCAATGAATAAAAACCTATTGACTTTGACTTTGACTACAAAAAAACAGATTTCAAATTACTCACAGCCAGTAGACGTGCATCACATTATTTTCCACCATTGAAAAATTCTTTATAAATAGTCGACAAGTTGTCTTGATGATTTATTGCTTGTAAGATGTTTAAAACTTTTGAAGATTAAAAAAGTCATGGCTTGTACTCAAAAATTTAAAATAGAATGAGAAATGTACATTGACAGACACATGTTCCATACCTGACATATTAAACCTTATTTTTAGAGTTCCATACCTGAAGGGTGCCAATAGCTGTATATTTGGAACCATAATGATGGACATTTTCAATTTTCGCAGAATAGGTTTTGTCTCATGTCTACAACGTGGCAAAAAATAGAAATAGTTTTTTTCAATATTCTGCTTGGGTTATGGAGGCCCTAAAACAATGCGAGCAATGGTTAAGAAACCAGTTCTGTCCAGTACACTCTTGCTGAGGGGCTCCTTTCCTCCTTGTTCAAAGTGTTTATTTTCTGCTTTTATTTTCTTTATATACATAATAATAATGCTGGTCATTTTTCACACAGCATCATCTAGCCCCAAAGTAAGCAGAGCTTGTGTTATGGGAACTACATGACTGATATACTACATATATACTTTTTTTTGTAAATACATACATATTATACATAGAAAACATCCAGATCCTGAGACAAATATTTGCATATGCAAACATTTGTCCCGCGGCGGGAATCGAACCCGCAACCTTCTGCGTCTCAGGCGGGCCTTCGCCCACTTCGCCACAGAGGCCATATTTTTATATTAATAAAAATATGGCCCATAACTTTATAACCTCCAAATGTCTGTTTAGTAAACAAATGCAGGTTTACTCAATGATTTATAGGCCGTTTAGAGTAGTGTATGGCAAGCCAAGGTCACGTCTATTCGTATACATGTATCTGTTTATGTAAGGGATAGGTTTTCCGTGGAAATAGAAGTGAGTAAAAAAAATATGAGATAAATCACCAGCATTATTTATAGACTTTTCGTTGAGTGCGGAAAATAACTGGCAAACTTTTCAAAATCTATCGTGATAGTTTTTTTTACTATGACTATGCCATTATCGCCAGGTAAATTATCAAATACTTTTTATGAAATATGTAAAAACTAAGGTACCTATGTTAGTTGTTGTTCTACAAGTAAATTTGAACGTGTATTTCATCGAAAGCTCTAAAAGGTACACTCTGACGTGTGGATTTAAAACCTATTTAAGAACCATCCTTGAAATCTTTCGTCTTGATTGGACACCGATTACTTGAGGGAAAAGGGGTAACACACAAACAAACAACATCTTACCCCATCACATTATCAGCTCTTGGCGTCGCTGGTAAACATCGATATAATGACCAGCACTTCAAGATAATCACTACCTAATCATTAAAACTGAGAAATCTCTTTTTGTAAGTAGGTTTAAAAGGTAATACCTACTACCCGAGTATAACCATTAATGAATTTCTCGTGGTGTCACTTTCGGCACGTAACATCGTTATTTAAAACATTGTAACAATCCCTATTTATCTAATCTTTATGGGCCGGATCCATTCATAACTACTTATACATATGTATTTACTTTAGTAAGTACGTAAAGGTAGAAAGCTCTTTGATCTCGCCGCTAGAACAGGGCTGATTTGTGCATTTAATGGTTGTACATTAAAAGTTACGACTTCTAACATACGAGTATACTTCGTTATGGCTTATTAAAATTGTTATGATCTAAAGCAGTGTACATTCGAATTTGAAATATCTTTAAAATCATCTCGGCAGGTTTTTAAAACACATGTGTACAAACTGACGGATAATATATTTAATGCGAAAGCTTGTTAAATGAAAGAGATACACGAGAAAAGGTCAAAATCTAAAATAAATTGTGAGGTTGTTAATAACGCTGCAACCGGAAGTATTATCTGAATAACGTAATATTTTTCTTCGCAATAGGTACAAACAGACGTCGATTGAGCAATTCGATTGTTTTATGCGGCGATTTTGGCTTCGTTTCAATCATGCACGAGTTATTGTATTTACCTACATTTTTGATGAATGATTCCTTCTGGTACAGGAGCTAGTTTTCACTATTTTACGTCATACCGTTTACGGTGGATATAGTAGAACTACTTAAACTGGTTAGGCGTTTTCGTCGCAAAGTTAATGAGGTGTACTTTGTTGAATAAGCAGTAAGTGTGTAGCTATGGATCGTGAGTAAAGAATTTGTAATATTACTATATTAATTGAACCCTTGATCTTCACTTTGAATTTGCGAAACGGTTAGGTGATTTCGCTTCGATTACTTACAGAGCCCCTTAATTACGCTCAGTTACGAATAGGTACGTTAAAAACTTGTAGACAATGTTTGCTTGGAAATCATATAAATACGGTCACCGTTTTTGTTAAAAACTTAGCAGCAGTCAGCATATACCTTCAGTTCGGATTCTGGCGACAAAAATCTTGCTCCGACTATATTATTCTCATTGGCTAGAAAATTTTCACTCAAAAATTACCTTTTCTGGTACCATATTATGCTGTCGGTCAATATATCCTGTCCTACTAGTACAGAATCATCGAATCACGTTAAAATAAGAGTTTACAATAAAAACTAGGAAAGTAGTTAAAAATTTTTTTATTAAAAAAAGCCGATCATTCTTTTGATTGTTTGAGCAGTGTCACGTGAGAAAATCATGCCTCCCGGACTATGACAAATGATTCCCGCTGAATGACCGCGTGGGAAGTCAATCCCATGATTAAACGATAGCTAATGTTTTCTGATAATTTGATTGTTGTTGGTGAATCATACAATACCTACGTAAGATCAGTGCAAAGTTAGTTAACTGCTTTCTAGCAATTTTAGGCCGTGGCCACACTGCAAGATGTCTCATTTATCCGCCTCTATGCTGAGTTTACAACACCGGCCACCGTATCGAAAACTTATCGACAACTTTTGTATTGACATGTTTGTAACTCGGCATAGACTCTCTGAAGAAACAGACGAACGTATGTATGCGTACTTAAAAGGAGCCATACTGCTCGCTTGATCGCGAGTCGCCGACGTTTAGCGAAGTGACTTAATGTGCCTTTCTTGTTTTTCTTTCGCTAGACGCCAAGCGTAAAGTCGCACCTATACGGTCGTCGTAATATATCGGAGCTAGACGCTTATGTTAGCTAGCTACCTCAATCTTAAGCTTCAAGCACAAGCTCAAGCCACCCCGAGAAGGCTCTAACTAGACGCCAGACGCGAAGCTAGACGTCTGCACTGCGGCCACAATTTTCTTTCACGGATGCTCACGTGATCGTCTTATGGTCTTGTATCGAAATATTCATGACCACTTTAAATACGCAATCAAGATGTATACCATGCCAATCATAAAGACGCATACCATGCACCACTCACCTTTGATGTGTTTTATTAATATCAATGCTCCGCTGCATACATTTTTATATTCATTTACAGGTCAATGATTATGTGAAATCGTATCAGATTTGGACACTTGCCCAAATGATAATGCTGTTCATCACATCTCGTATTGTGCATTTAAGTCATTTAAATTAGTTAACTACTATAGACAAACGTGTATGAAACAATATACAAATGTGTTTTCGTGTTCAAATAACACTTGGTAATGTTAAAAAACTTAGGTGCATTATACCTAAAAAGAGGTTCTCAATTCGTTTTTTGTTTGTCTATGGTTACGCGATATCTTCGCCATTATAAAAAGAGTGATAAAATTTTATAATTTGTCTTTTTATCAACTTTTGAAACTATCATTAAAATTCTAAAGTCAAAGTCAAATGATGGTAAATATTCCGTTTTTTTTAATAAATATTTTTAACATCTTCACGTGATTTGAATTACTGGTTTTTGTTATTTACTAAAAATAAAAATGGATTTTAAAAACTCAAAGCATCAAAAATTGCCCCATTTTTCCATGCACTAACTTTCAGATTTTCCAGCAGTTGTCGTTTCCGCGAGCTAAATAGCCTGATTACAACTTCAACATGCTAATTCTAGGATCTAAAACAGTGGTATAGTTCTACGGATTTAATCGTTCCCGATTTATCAAATAGTAAATCTCCGAGTAAAGCTTTCTCTATAGACCGTTGCGCGAGCTTTTATATGAAGGCAATAGCTAGCGACCAAATCTTAGTGTCACTATGCCAACTCTAGCAATGTTGGCATAGTGACACTGCTCTATACCTATCCTTAAAGGTTATTCACCCCATGTATATCGCATCCGCAATCCCGCATTCGCCTTCGATACAATATGATTGATAAATTCGCGATCTCATGAATACTTTAATAACATTAGCATAAGGTCGAGTGCCTTTCTCAACACCTTTCACTTTATGAATGTTTCCAAAAACAGATGGGTTTATGAGGTTTTATTATGAGTATGTAGAGATAAATAAATATATATATATATGTATTTTAGTTATATTAAGGTTTTGTTTATTTCTTGTGGTGCACAATAAAGTATTTTTATTTATTCATTCAATACTGAAATTTGATGTCAGACAAAAGTCCAAAACGTCGGAATAAAACTTAAGTGGAACTGGGCAGGATACTCAATCAGGTGACTGAGTTTTGGCCAAAAACAGGCCAAATAAATCTATGGACTGTGGATGATGATGGTGACACGTAATTAAACTACAGAAACTCTCCATGTCTCTATTTCAGTATGGCTCTACGTTAACGGTTCGCGAACTTAGCGTTGGTATTAACTGGTGGTTGGTACCTGCTGCGCCGTAGTAAGTTTTTTGAATAGCAACAATACAACAATTGTGATAAAACTCATAAAAAACTTAATTGCTATTTTTATATAGACTCTTTTATAGGACATACACTGCTCGTCGAGATACAGTTTTTTAACTAGTTCGGCGGGTAGGGCGAATCCTATTCGACCACAAAACTTAATAATAACCTAATAACCTACCTACATACTTAGTAGGTAGGTACATACTTAGTACTCCTACCTACTTAATTTGTCATTAGTTTATGTAATAAGCTATAGAATTATACAAATACTTTATACAGTCTAAACTAAATTATCTACATAATATTAAACAAGTAAATAGGTTCTAACCCGTCTGTACAATCATTGTTCTTGAAATAAAAATAATTGATTTCATTGCATTTGATTTGACATAGGTACTGGCAACACAAAGACTAAGTGCAACATTTTATCCCACTACTGAAGTTTGACTAGATTTCATCTTCTAAACAAAAATACCTGATGGAATGTTAGTTAGTGCTGGACAAGGTGGGAAAACGGGTAATGAACAAAAGCTGTACTGAAACCAGACAGACCACCAGGTGGATGGATGGATGGATATTGTGAAGGCTATGTTAACTCACTGTATTCGATTTGCGCAGAACCGGAAAGATTTGTTATATATATCATTATAAATTACTAAATAACATAATGATAAATTTGTTTAAATAGATAAATAAGTATTTCCATCATCATTAGACGGTAGACTTTCGCTGCTGCATGAGGGACATGGAATGCCATGACTAACGATCTCTGGCCTGCGTCCTCCTGTTTATATATGTCGAACTTGAGTGCTGACTTAAGTATTTAGTTGGCCTGACTATCTCAGTTCTCTGACTTTATATTCTTCGTTAATAATCTATAAAACGGATATAAATCGGAGCAACTGATAAATTTTAATGTCTGTGAGTATTTCAACAAAATAAATTGAAGCAATGTTTGATTTCATTCACGTAGGAGTGCTAAAGATTTGAAACAGAATAAATAAAATGCTTAAATTGATGTTGATAGCAAAATTAACGCACGTTTGATGCTTGTTTTCATTTCAAATTCCACACGTTAATTCGAAATCCATCGTAAATTAGTAAAGTTATTAACAATAATATACCTACGACTAATATACTTCCGACTGTACTGATAGGTTTACCTACATCACAGTACGGTAGGTATTCCAAAGACAGGTACGAATTTGTTGCTTTTTCATAAAACTTTTTAACTTCTGTTTTCTATTCCAAAATCATATGCTTTTTATTTTAAAGTAATAGTTTATGTAATGAATTTTTTTCTTTTTTGGAAGAAGCCTATCTTAACTTTGATCTCCCAAACCCTTTGTGACGTTATACGTCGAAAGAGAATGGAGAGAAAATACCTCAAATATGAAAGGCTAGTCAATTATTTTATGAATATTTTACGGAGGCAGAACTCATCCAAAAAAGTCGAACATGACAGCCACAGTACAAAAAAAAAAACTTCATCAACTTCCTAATTTATCACTCAAACAAGTCACAACCAAGAACAAACATTCCAGCAAACAAACACATCGACTAGGAGTCTGTCAATCAACTATCGACGGTCAAATAGTAGGCAATTCGGAAACTATATTGGGGTCGTGTAAACAATAACCGAACGTGGTTTCAAGTCAAAACAGACTCTAGAAACAAAATGTTGGCAACATGCTAAATGATAATGTTACCTCTTCAAGATTATCGTTATTTTAAATTACATGTTATTTAAGAGGCAAACATGCATCTCACCACTATTGCCAACTAGAGGATAAATGCTGGGTTGCCGTGGAAAATGGACAAATGCAACACCAGGGGGGTCTATGTGTTGCCTTTCATAAACACACAAGGTAAGTCCTTAGTAAGACCTAAGGTAGGTCCTTAGTTAAAAAGTCTAGTGAGCCTGTAATTACAACGGCATCCATAACTTGGAATCCGAACAATGAAATTACAGTCTAACATTTACTTGGGTTATTTTCTAAAATACTTTCTTGCGTGGCCGTTCTGTAAATGAAATAAGCAATCAAGCCGTCAAGCGATTGATTTAGAACTAATTCCGGACCGGGCAAAACAAACGGGCAATGTAAACAATAACCGGTCGATTTACGAATCAGAGTAGGTCCAAGTCCAAACAGACTACTGATGTAATGGGATATACGCAATTAGGTCGTCCAGAATTGTACTGGGAATCTGGATTGTTTTTACGATTTCATAAGAATATAGATATTAATTATTCCGCGTGAATCTACTTTACTTAAATTATATTTATTCAGAAATATGGTCCTTAGTTGCTAAGAATCTTCGTAAAGGCTGAACCGATTTGGCAGAAATTTGTAATAAGCACTATGCTTAGCCTAGAATAACATTGTCTAAGTTATTAACGGGTTCCACAAGGGCGAATCCATGGGCAAAAGTTGCCATATAGTACAGGAAGTAGGTACGTATTAGATGTTTATAAAGATAAAAAAAATATTTCACAGAAAATTAAAGTGTGTTGAAAATCAAATTGCATAAAGATTAATTTATTAAATTTTATTTACCTTTGGTTGTACATTTCCATGCTCTCATTTTATCGCATAAATAATTACCTCTGTGGCGCAGTGGGCGAAGGCCCGCCTAAGACGCAGAAGGTTGTCTCAGGAAATATTTGTCTCGAGATCTGGGTGTTTTCTATGTATAATTTGTATGTATTTACAAAAAAAAGTATATAAGTAGTATATCAGTCATTTAGTTCCCATAACACAAGCTCTGCTTACTTTGGGGCTACATGATGCTGTGTGAAAAATGTCCAGCATTATTATTTATTTAATTTGATAGGTACTTTCTTTCCCGATTTATGAAGATGCATATTATGATATCGGAAGAAATATAATTCATTTAACCAAGAAATACCATTATATTATATCTTTTTTTAATAATTATTAAAGTAAGATTAAACTTATTATAGTTTTTAAAATTATTATCTATATTTTCTATCTATCTTTATATCTTTTATATTTCTTCAATCTTAACGAGGCTAGTTACATTATTAAAAACACAATAAATAAGGCTAATCTCATAACTGCCTTTGTACTCGTAGGTAGGTATATGACCATTAAAATAGGTAGGTAAGTTGTTTTTCCACTTCATTATCACTAATATTCTGTAGGTGCTTTTGAAAATGTGGATCATCATCATTTTCTAGACCACAGTACGTGGGGTCTGGGATCCATTTTTCCTTTATTCTACCTCTACTATTTTATGTACATTATTTTTGATTTTGTGTTACATTTAATACAAAAATATGTATTCTAAATATAATTATTACACAAAACAAAATATAATTATTTCACAAATAAGTTGAGCTATTATTACGATAAACTCATTTATATTCGACACTCTTCTCGTAATATGACTTTCTTCCTTCCTCGTGATATGCCCATACAACGCTTATCTAATCTAATACATGAGTATGAAAATTTTTCCATCCCTGACGCTACTTTCAGGCTACCCCTAATATATTCATTCCTTTTGAAATTGTCGATTTCGACATTTCGTATAAATTTCCGATAGCACTTGAAATTTTGAGATCTCTATTTCAGGCTCTACCTATTTACATACTTTCTAAACAAATACCGTTAAATAAGGAAATTATTCCACCTAGTTATTTTATTCTCTATGATTTAAGTTTTAATTTAGCATATTATTAAAAATAAAATCTATTACTAAGCTTTTTCATTTTCAAGCTAGGTCTGACAAAGTGTGATGTACCATTGTATCGTTCCCAAAGCCTTTGCTATGAGCCTGTTTTATTAAAACAGGCTCATCTTAATCTACAGACCATTACTAAATTATGTCTCATTGTACACAGTATTATAAATCAACTCCTGGATTTTCATTCTCAGCATCAATTTCTTAGCCGGGCCTAGCTTCTTCACATGTGGGAGTAAACTGTCAAAGAACCCTACATCTTCATCCTTTGGTTCACCAGCATCGTTGACGCTTCTCTGTGCATCATCGTCATCATCGTAGAAATCCGTTTCCATGACGACAGGTTTAGTGTCAAATTCATCAAACTCTTCGTCTTTAGAGGTTACAACCTCTGGTACGACGGGACAGCTGGCCGGAGCAGGTTCTTCTAGGTTATAGTAGCTGCTGCTAGGTTCCGCGTCGTAATCAGGTTTTAGACCGTAGTCATCTTGTAAAGAGTCATTGGGTTCGAAGTCATTGAACTGGTTGGTCAGAAAGCATAGTTTTGGAAGGAAGTCCCATTCGGATTCTTGCTTTCTGACCTCCTTTCTGGCTTGGTCGCGGAGGTATTTCCATTTTAATCTTGCTTCGTCTCCTGAAATTGATAGATGTAATTTTAATTGTTTTGCAAAGGCATAGGTAAAATAATCTATCTAAATCGAGCTTAAGACATGCCTTATTTTATACTTTTAATTTTACTTAGAAATCAAACAGATTCTATAATAATCCTTTTATCTATACAGGTTTTTTCAACATCTGTCAAGAAGAAATTTTAAGAACAAAAAACTTCATACTGGTAAACTGTTGAGACACAAACCAAGAAAGGATCATTGCGAAGAGCGCGTTCAAATGATGAAAAAAATAAACTCACGCGTACAATCCAGCTCCTGAGCAATCTCTTTCCAACATTCATCCAGTTTATACCAGTTGTGGTGTCCCTTGAGACCTCTGTTCCAGATCAGCTCTCTGGCTCGGACCAAGTCTATAAGCTTGCTCATGTCTACATCTATGGTCCTCCTCTTGTTCATTAGCAGCTTTTTCCTCATTGTGTACCTGCAAACGGAAATGGAATTGGTAAAAAATTACGTGCAAGAATATTGGAACATCCCTAGTGTACATGACAGTGATTGAGGTGGGCTAATGAGATCCTTTAATTACTCGCCACTGCTTGATTGTCCTTCCTTTCACTCTATACCTGTTATCTATAAAGACGTAGAGGCGACGTTATAGCGTAGTCTTTGATTAGCGCTCTCTCTCCCTATATGACATTTGAGGAACAAAAAGGAAAGTTAACTCTTTACTTTAAAATCTCCGTTCTCAAAATATCGTTTAAATTATCATCACCCTCATCAAATTTATAATTGCAGCTCGGGTAGTGGCTATCTGCTATAGGTATCTATTAAAGAGACTATACTTATGCACTTTTTTTTTTTCCTCGAAAGTATTATCCAAAGTCCGTTACGTGAAATTCTTCTCTTTTACGCACCCTTTTACTTCTATACTATCTTGATGATACTTTGATGAGTCAAACATTCTACGAATGATGAAAGCTAGTGTAGCGCTCTTGGAGTGGGCTTGCCTAGTCATTCTTAACAGATCAGCTGGGTTAAGCAACATTTCGCCAGGTAACTATTTGGACAGGTGCCCGGTAGAAGAATTTGGAACTGAGCATTTCCGTGCTATAAAAGTCAAGTCACGTTGGAGGCCCTCAATCAAATGTAACTCCAGCACCAGAGTTGGCAATTATTTAAGTTCAGAAAAGTGTAGGATATGATGTAACCATACCCGAGTTTTGGCGTCTTGAGAGTCTCGTCTAGGGAATTCAAGACCTCTTCGTTGGTATCCTGGTCCCCTTCATCATCATCAGCCAGGAACTGATTGTGTATGAAACTGAGCTTGCTGAAATGCGGCCAGTCGGAATTGCTTGGGTGCCTTTTCATTTCTTTCCGGCACTGGTCTTTGAGGTTCTTCCATTTCTTCCGGCAGTTAACACCTGGAAAGTTTTGAAGGAGAGATTATAGCGTGAGTAAACTCACGTTGCAGCACCCTTACATTGCTCATGTACCTGCCTTTTACAAACTATGTATGTGCATGAAAGCAAATAAAAAATTAAATAAACGCGCATTATATAACTTATGTTTCAAACAAAAACGGCATCAAAGTCTGCGACTCTCTACAACTCCCATTCGCACGAAAGATTTACCAAAATAATTGTTGTTTTCATTCATTCGTTTATATCAAGAGACGCCACAAAATGAAGAGTAAAAGCTAAAGGTATTCAGATTCAGATTTTCAAATATCATTTACACGAGCACAAGTATATACCTTCCATTTAAATAATCACACATTTTTAAATTACACTACGCTTCATACACACATTCACATAAAACCCACATAATCTAACACACAACACTACACTTACATAACACATTATTACTTATACATAAATTCATACATACAAAATATAAGTACAACATTATCCTTCAAGCATACATAAAACATGGAAACCAAAAAAAAATCGCTTATTTTACTTGTACTATGTTAAGAGTGATTGAAACAAAATGATAGTAGTGCAGTGTTATATCAGCAAGGTGCGAGGAGGACAAACACTGCTCGTCGATATACAGTTTTATAACTAGTTCGGCGGGTAGGGCGAATCCTATTCGGCCACAAAACTTGATAATAACCTAGGTACATAGTTTAGTAAGTTTATGTAATAAGCTACATAATAATTAAAAACATTCTAAACTAAACTATCTACCTACCTATATAATATTAAAGGAAATAGTTCATAGTTATTATTAAGTGGTCTGTACAAATTCTTTTGTCTTGAAATAAAATATTTGATATTTGATTTGACATCTGTAGCGGTGCGTCTGATCCACTGTTCTCTTTCACATGGCATTTTGAAATGGCAAAGCAGCTAATCTCTTGATCCGTTAAATCACGGACCGTGTAAAGAACTTCGGGCATGGCCGCGGCTGTCCAAGGCATCATCCATAAATCACGGATCGTGGAAAGCCGTGTTTGCCTCTTTATACAATGATTAACAAAATCTCTATTTTTAAAACATAATATAGTTTATCTTGCAACAACACTACGTACGATAAGTACATGATAATAACGTTATGGACTTAATCTATGGTAATAAAGACTAGGTACTTTCGTTTTCTTGTCTCTGAACTGCTAGTTTATCGTTTTAGTTTTTACCTCTAATAATATTATTATTGTTTTAGTACGTGTTTGTAGGTATATAAGTAATACATGTTGTTATTATTATGTAGGTTGCATATTAATGTAGGTAAGTATACTAATTATGTTATTGTATGTTATGCTGGTACACCGCCGTCTTTTTGTTTTATCTATCTATTCAACGGTGGTCTGGACCGTTCATTGTATCCTTTGTTTATAATTAATTCCTTTGTTCTGTACTTTTTTGATGTGCAATCTTTACAATGATGCAGTTAAAAACGCAGCAGTGAATCTGAACTTACCTGCATCTTTACTTGCGATGATAGGAGCCCGTATATGCATTTGCTATAAAAGATTGTTTGTTTGTCTGTCGCCATTTATCTCCGAAATACCGTATTGTATGCAGTTTTTCGTAATCGATTTGTATGTTCAAAGATGGCTCTTAGATAGTTTTAAGTCACTAGGGCGCGCTACAATCGATGATGAAAAAACAAGTCGGACATTTCACATTTAATTAATATATATAATGTTACTTTAACAACAAACTCAATCATTTGTCACAGCACTTTCTATTGTATAGCAACCATATTAATTGATGTCATATAAAAACGATTGAAAATAAACATCAAACAGGAGAGAAAGGGTAACAGACCAAACAACCTCTTATGGCAAACGCATGACTGGGATACCATCGCAAAAAAAAATATGTAAATGTAAAAAAACAGAACACACTAACAAACATCCGAACAAAGCAACAACCGCTGACAAATACATATTTCTTATTCCCACGAAAGCAAAGCCATTTTAAATCTACTAATAAATACAATTTTATTTATTTCCCAGTATCAAATACTAGTACCTAGTACTAGGAATAATTACCTACAGCCAGCTCCAATATTTTTGATTATTATGTGTCTATAGTAACAGAAAATTACTTAACGTCATAATCATTCACTCGCTAACTTTATCGAATAACTCTAGCCCTGTCCTT
Organism: Perizoma affinitatum; assembly: GCA_961405105.1. NCBI lineage: Eukaryota > Metazoa > Arthropoda > Insecta > Lepidoptera > Geometridae > Perizoma > Perizoma affinitatum. The sequence continues at coordinate 4,909,491 of OY560184.1, forward strand.
TTCAAACACTATACAAAGGATAGAGACGGACTAGGTACTTTCATAGTCGAGTGATTATGAATAAAGGGGTAAGACACTACTTTGAATGGTAGAAACATGTTCCTTCAAAACTAATATTTATTTGTACGAGACCAAGTTGACGCATAAAATTACATTTACACATCGTCTTAGTAAAAAAAGTCTAGGTATATTGTATATTGCTGTAGCACTCTCTTACTCTAGCATCACTTACAGTAACTTAGAGTAACAAAACATTTTGCCGATCTGTTGTTGAATGTAGCTTTTTTATTGTAGGTATTGCTTTGAATTGGTTGGGAACTATCTATATGTAATTATTATTCAACTATTTGATGTTTTTTTATATATTTCCACCTTACGTCGCGGGTTAACCCATAGTAACTGAGTTCTCTACTCTACATAGATTAAATAACAGTCTCTCCGGCAAGCCGTGAGTCTACCACAGTCCAAACAACAGTTACTAGCTAACACAGATGAGAAGCAGCTATTATGAAATGGTAAATCGCAGATCGCTACTCACTTGACGTGCCCACTTCAGCGGCGACTTCATTCCAATACCGTTCCAACTTGAACCTGTTCCTATGTCCTCTGTAGCTCTTGTCCCATAGACATTCCCTTGCTTGAACAGCTTCGATTAGCTTGTCCATGTTTTTGGTCCTAGCTCCTCGTGGTTTCGGTTTCATTGTGAGCGTTTAGCGGAGCGCAAAGCGGGCGTTACTAGCAGCGCGCGACGCGAAACTGGCGTACGTAGGCGCGATCGACCATACGCGTCCGCTCTCTCTTATGATATCGCTGTCCTCTTCGCTCGATGCGGTATGTAATCCGCTTTATTGACTTTCCTTTCTAGAGCCTGCACATTCATTGCTCGTTTGAAACTGAACGATGTACCCGCTCGCGCGGTGAAACATCAGTGGTTGGGGCGCAAAGTCGAAAAATAGGGTGTTCGTTAGGGTGTGGCTGAGTTCCGAGGCGGGCCGGGTAGCAACAATGGTCACAGTTGAAGCGATTTCGCAGGAACGATGACAAAATAATCGCCTTTGTATACGTCGTACCCGAATAAATACCACGCGATTTTATAGTTCGTGCTAACACAAATCATTTTCGAACAGTTTTTTTGTCTTTACGCAAAACGAATGGGCACTTGAGCAGTGCAATCAAAAATTGTAAGTAGTTGTAATGATATCGTTGTATACCTTTTTAGGCAATGGTTAAATATATGCGGCAAAGATACTGGTTTGAGTCCCGCTGAGTCCTAAAGCCCGTCTGCACTAGCATAGATAAAAACTTAAGCATGTCTTAGTGAAAGAAGAAGAGTTATTAACCAAGATGACAAAAGTTCTTACTGATTCCAAGTAAAAACCCTTTTTTAAAAAAAAAGCTATATGTATTACAGACACATGACAGTTTTTTGTGTAATAGAGGCAACGCATCAGCAAAGACGTATCAACATGAAAATAGTAAAGAACTTATGTGATATAGTCGTAATATATCCTGAAATGATACCAAATCACGATAATTTAAATTTCAATTAAGTATATAGTATTAGCAATGCCCAATAGTTCAGTAAAGTTGTGCCGTTATCTTTATTGGGCCTTATGCCTATTTGTCACCGAATGGCTATTATTTACTTATGTAGGTACTTACCAGTAATCTGAAGCCAGCATTGAGTCGGCTGATTAGCAGGCTAGCACTGATGAACATTCCGAAATCAAACACCATGTTACTCTCACTAAAACGGCACTAGGTTATTAAGTGATTCCGTCCCGAATACGATTTTAGAAGGCAAGGATCGTAAAAGGTTTCAAAAGGTAATCAGGGTTTTAGGTATCTAAAGCTGCAAGTGCATTATGGATGGGATGTTTTTTTTTTTACTTATGAGACTAAAAAGTTGACACATATCGTATTACACATATTTAATTTTCATTAATGACATTAAGGCATTGACGATGTTCTATCCTTCGGCTAAGAATCGAACAGACTAGAAGAGATACCTTGCATGTTGACATAGAAAATGTTTAAGCAGGGTGACCATAATTATAAGTTTTTTACGGATCTTTGTTATTTACGTTAGTTATGTTAACTAATCGCGAAAGTTTGAAAAATACAGGGTGACCATGTGTTTTAGAATACAGCTAGATAGGTAGACTTACCATAAGTCTGCAAAAAAAAAGAAAGTATTAGACCCTCGTATCCCAAGTAGTACCTACTAAGACTTGGACGCTAAATCGACCTCGTGCATAGACATCAGCTATGCACGGAGTTTTGCTACGTGAGAAAATCTGAAACGAGGAAATCCATAAAAGAACTAAATACTCCGATATATCTCTTAGAATAAGCAGGTTAAAGTATCAATGGGCCTTATAGCACGCTGAACCGACCACTCCTCTGGAAAAAAGTTTCTCGAATGGCAACCACGAATCGGAACAATATGGATAGATCAGCCCATATGGATCGATAAAATTTAAAAAGTTACAAGTCGTTGCTGAAGGTAGCCCAAAACCGTTCGTCATGTTACTCTTTGAGGGATACCTATAATAATAATAATAATGCTGGACGTTTTTCAAACAGCATCATATAGCCCCAAACTAAGCGGAGCTTGTATTATGGGGAACTACATAACTTATAATTATTTTTTTTAGTAAATACATACATATTATACATAGAAAACACCCAGACGCGAGACGAACATTTGCTAATCATACAAATATTTGTCCCGCTATAGGAATCGAACCGGCAACCATCTGCGTCTCAGGCAGGCCTTCGACCACTGCGCCACAGAGGTCGTCGAGTCCAATATGTCCAATAGTTGACTTTAAAGGCTCTTAATGAAAACAATTTTATATCTTTGTATGTTGTACTTTAAAATGTTGTTATGCATAGTAAATAGGCAGGTATCTATGATGATTTTAAGTTGGTATAGATACACCGAGTCAGAACCAGTGACATAATAACGTTACATCCTCAAAAATACTATATTTATTACTTTGTAAGTACCCTACCAAAATGTTCAGTCTTTGAAAAACCGTGAATCACAGTCACACCTGAACCCTTTATTGCATTAAAGAATTACAGCACATTTACTGTGCATTATACACATGCATAACGTATTTCAAACTCTGCATAACACAATTAAAACACGTGTTCCTCACGGACAAACCGGTATGCACAACTAGTTGTGCCACAACTTGGTATAACTAGTTGGTAGTTCCGATTGACACAACTTGATGTACTATATAACCTTTCATAGAAATCTTCCATATGTAATCATCCATTTTGGGTGGTCATATAAAAAACTTAATAACCTAACCTATCCGAATCGATTCTGTCCAGGATACATTTTTTAGTTGTGCCAAGTTGAGTCTAAAGGAACTAATAATTGGGATGGCACAACTAGTTGTGAATACCGGTTGGTCCGTTATTAACTCTCTAATTAAATAGCCTTATGAGTAAGAAAATCTAGTTACATATTACCTTGGAGGACTTTATAAGTCAAAGTCAATAGGTATTTATTCATTGAAATCACAAGGATATAGAAACGTCACCTTAAAAACTAGGCGCGACCATACCTTGAAGAATCAGGCAACAAACTCTGCTTGGTTATTTTTTTCATGATCCTTCATTCGGCTTTAGTGTGGTGCCAATCGAACAAGGTGAACTCGTTTATAGAAAAAAAATACTAATCAAAGCATAAAATCAAGTCTAAAATGTATCAACCAAAAGTAAGAACTAAGTGAGGCATATTACGCGAACAAATTCAAAGCTTTTGCGCAGTCTGGACCCTTCCATTGTTTCTCCAATTTAATACATCACTGAAATTGAGACGGCAGGTACTCCAATGCATATTCATGAAAATGTGTTGGGAAACCGTGCTGTCAGTAGGATACAGTCCTCGGCAAAAAGCAAGCAAGCTAGTGAATATGTTATTGGTTGATTGTTTTTTAATTTAATAACGAACAAAGTATTTGTTGTAGGTTTCGTAGCACAAATAAAATGAGGACCAAAAACACAAAAAGAATACGCTCACGACAGCAATCCTTATAATGGTCATCCTCCGAGCCACTTGATTAACCTTCGCTTCGGGAGTCTAAGTATAGTTCACTAAGCCAACGCGGCTCTTTTCAATTAAGGACTTGAGGTCTAAAATAGGTAACACATGAGAATCCATTCTGATCTGGTAACCTCGGATAGCAGTCTGAAGAAGTCTACGGACGTAAGCTTTGCCCAGAAAGGGCTACAACATACGGTCTTAATTGTGATCTGCACTGATCTGGTAATGGTAGCCTGAGAACTTCTTCCTGGTAGTGTTAGGTAATAAGCCAGTTTTTTTAACCGATTTGAAAAAAAGAGGAGGTTATCAGTTCGGCTGTATTTTTTATGGAGTATATTGATTACTTGATATCTTCGCCAATTTGTAACCGATTTTGATGATTCTTCTGTTGTTGTATAGCGAATGATTACCCGAGGTGGTCCCATAAAAGTTTTATTCTTGAGAGATTGCTATTTTCCGTAAAAAAAGAAAAAAACATCATCATTTTATGGAATCACGACCAGCCGAATCATTTTTTAGGGGCGATTTTATTTTGTTTTTTATTGGAAATAGTGTCATCCTGAGTAAGCACTTGAAGATCTGATAGAAGTACCTGGATAGAAATGTAAACTGCAAACTTATCGCAATTTAATTATTATCAACCGACTTCAGAAAAGGAGGAGGTTCTCCATTTGTATGTATGTTTTTTTTATGTGTGTATTTTACGCGATATCATTCTCCAATTGTGAACCGATTTTTTTTAAATGATGTTTCGGTACAAATTTTATTAATAACCCCTCTCCTAATGGTGAAAAAATGGGTGAAGAAATTTCATTTTATTAATTTCCCGTTATTTGGAGTCGGTTTTTTGAGTCTTTTATATTTTCATGTTATAAAGAGGGCAAACAGGCATTCAGCCCACCGAATGGTAAACGTAACCGTGTCGACTATTGTCATCAGCTACACCATAGATATTACTCTGTCCTGTCCAGACAAAAATTTAAAACCTCATGTATAATTTCGCCTAACAGTAAAGTTGTCTTTCGGTATGAAGATAATGTCGTTGAAAATACAGGCACATAAGACTTTTTAACTTTGTTAGGCAACGCATCAGCAATGCCCCTGCTGTTGCAGATGTAGTCATTGAGGAATTCTTCAGGTCAGAAACAACAATCCACGTGCAAGACCAAGCCACCAAGATTACAAAGAAAAACTTGTCCGGTTAGGACAAATTTGAGTCTGACTAGCGCACCAAGGCTTCCGGACAAGCTTGTAAAGCACCAAACATTGCTGTAACGAAAATAGAAATCGGATTGAAAGAAAAACTTAACTTTGTAGTTGAAAAATGTTTGCCCATTCATCGATATACGGCACGGTCAAAGACCCAACTGCAAGTGTAGGTTTGTAATCACAAAAACGATTAACGATTTTCGGATTTTTTTCCTTTACTTGTGCTGTACCTTACTTCTTGCCAAATTTAATGATTCTAGGTAAACTGGAAGTAGGTAGGTACCCTAATAGTTTTCGATTTATTGAGAATATCAAAATAGGTAGCATAACTCAACTCACTTGAGTTGACGGACAACGACGTTCCGTATGTTCCTTTTGAGGTACGGAACCTTAAAAAAACTACTCTCACAGTCGACTGTTATCCTCATCATTTAGATCCTCAGATCTACCCCAGAATTCCTAAAACTGAATATAGTACTACGAGCATAACTGCTCGGTGGCAAGTAGTTACGATGGTTTATATACTTCCCCGGACAATCTGTTTCACCGAAAGAGCCTGTACCTGCTAAACTATTATGTAGTCTTAAATAAATTCTTTCGTCACCAACTGTACTTCTATTTTTGCTTTCTCAGCGGGTCTACTGCGCATGAGCCAGGTCGAGCACCTTTCTCACCGGTACCAGTCAGTTTGCATAATCTGATTAGGGAATTAGGTTATATAACTATACTTTTAATTTAGTTTTAAACGGCAATTGTGAGTGATGTGTGGTTATTACTCCCAAGTCCCAACTAATAGGATTCTTCGCTAGCAGTAAAATACTTGGAACAGTATCAAGACTTTTGTATTCTATTGTGTGGTCACAGTGTAATAAAGATTATTACATGAACTCGTTTTAAAAGTTAAGCTTTCGAACTGAGTAATCTTTGTTCGCTCGATTTCAAAATAGATAGAAAAAATTTTTACTATTACTTCACTAACATCGTTGAATGTCTTTGCTGGTGATAGATTATTTTCTGAACTAATACCACTAATATCTTAATCTTTAAGATACGCCTTCAATTCCTAAGAGCTGCAGCGCTTAACTTGAACTCCCTCTAACTAGGAGCGAAGAATGATAAGGCCGCGGTGATAGTAAAGCCACAAATCACCAATAAAAATGTCTAGTCACTCCACGAGTAAACATAGTATGCGGTTTTTGACCTATAGCCATTTGAACCTGGTATAAGCATTTTTTTTTTTTATCTTTGCAGATTCTAATCGACGTATGGCTCGCCAGCCGCAAGATGTCGGGCATGACGGGAGCCAGTATGCTGCGCACCAGACGCAAAGATGTCAACATCAAGCCGAATCGCAAGTAAGTCATCTCAACACAAAAGTCTCGCTGCCCTCCTTACTATCATGCTCTCGTTCTATATCTTCTTAATATATAGATTCGTCGTGTGACTGACTAGATAAAATAAGATAAATCAAGTTTATTTGCTCAATAATACTTATCATGACTAGTGGTGACTTACCATCAACGCACAGCCTAAACCGTAAATCCTACCCAGTACAGTCTACGAAACGGAAGAAAAAACGATTTACGTAAAAAGGGCCAAAATACTTTTTGTCTTCTCGTCGGTCGATTAAACCATTGTCTTGGGTCATGCTGAGCAGGCTGGAAGAGGCCTTCTGATAGATGCCTGTATTTTTAATAAATGCTGCACTTTTTAATAAAGTTATTTTACTAAATTTAACCCTCAACGTGCAGTGGGAAGACAAACTTTGTATAGAAAAAAAAATATACGAACGCAAGCATTCTACTAGTTGTTTATGTCAGTTTGATGACGTCCGCTGCTGAACAAAGGTCTCTCAAGTTCGTATTCTGTTCAAGTCCCAGCAGCGCGATATATATATGACGGAGCAGAGGCTCCAAGGTGGTCTTTAAAAGTGTGACGTCAGCAATGCTAACGTCACTATCATCACCAGCATGCTGGTGGCTCATAGTTGATGCGAAAGTAAACTCCAGGAGATGTTCTTCAAATTTATTCTTGGTTGTACAGAGGCTTTTGAGGTCTGTACGGTCCGACGGCTCGAGCGAGAATGAATCGTACTCGGTCCGTCGCCCGTATTTATGCAAAAACAAAGACAAAGGCAAGCAACTTGTGCGAACAAGCTAAAATTACCTGGGAGCATTAATCATTTAAGTTTACAAATGGTTTTGAAGGTAAACATGGTCAAAATAACAACTTGATTACGTAATTACCTAATTGTCATTTGATTACAACAATCAAATGATAACTAGCTATTAACTAATGATTTTACACTGTAATATGACAATCTAGGTGATGATTCGTTAAGTAACAGGTGGTACTGCGCCGATGACTCATTGTAGAAGCAGAATAACGCCTTTGCGCCGATATATATATATATATATATTGAGTTTGTATAAATATGGCGTCATTTTGACAGGTTGGATCGAAAGTCATCGCGGGGGATGCTCTACGAGAACGAAGAGTTACGACTGCGAACCATCAACATCAATGCTGAAGTCGAGAGAGGTAAGAATGATGAAGCATTCAAAAAGCCATCGAGTGGTTACGGGCCATAGCCAGGAGTTAAGAGGTTGCAAAAAAAACTGGGTTTGAAGAGCTAACCTATAGAAGTTTAACGCAGGACCTAGACATACTTACCCCAAAAAGTTCCAGGAGCAACGGTTTTGACCCACCATCATTTACAGAATTCCCGCAATTCTTAAGATGTCATTGGTCCATCGAGTGGAGGACCAATGCATTTTTTTAGCCCTATGAAAGATTAATTAGATTTGACGACCTCTGTGGCGCAGTGGGCGAAGGCCCGCCTGAGACGCAGAAGGTTGCGGGTTCGATTCCCGCTGCGGGACAAATGTTTGTAATGTTTATCTCGGGTCTGGGTGTTTTCTATGTATAATATGTATGTATTTACAAAAAAAAGTATTTAAGTATGTAGTATATCAGTCATGTAGTTCCCATAATACAAGCTCTGCTTAGTTTGGGGCTAGATGATGCTGTGTGAAAAATGTCCAGCATTATTTATTATTATTATTTATTTATTAATCCTACTATCCTACTACTATTATAAATGAGAAAGTTTGTGATGATGGATGTTTGTTACTCTTTCACGCAAAAACTACTGAACGGATTTCGATGAAACTACAGTAATATAGCTTATACATCATAGGCTACTTTTTATCCGGATACCATGCGGGCAAAGCCGTGGGCGGAAGCTAATAATTTATATATTGAACACCAAAAGTAACACGCAAATAAAGAATATACCTACACTTACTAAGGATTGTCAATATTTTTTCTAGGTCAAACAGATATAAAGAAATTGAAGCGAGAGAATGATCAGCTAAAACGGGAGATATCAGCACTTCGGTACGAATATGAACGATTGGACAGTATGCTGAGGGAGAGACGATCCTCGCCAGAACATTCGGACGTACGTATGATCATCACTAATCGGCGCATAGCTCATGAACAGTGGGATAAATAATTAATGACGTGATAAGTGAAATTGTCACGTACCTTGTGCGACGATTCAAAATTATTATTTCACTTATAGTGTTACCTTTTGTAAAGTTAGTTTAAGCCTCCTTTTTGCGCTGGATAAACGGCATTTGTGCTATATCTAGCCGGAACACTCCAGCTTTCATTTTATTAATGGTTTTTTTTTATTAATATTACTGTTTCGCACGGTGTGACGACGATTTCATTTTGGCTAAATCTAGGTTCTGGCTAGCAAGCTCATCGTGTCATACTTCGGCCACATTTTGGGGGTACTGAGGGATATTTCGAATAGCAATTTATGGTTTAACTGACAGCTTATCAATCAGGCTTTCAGTTTAACCATAATGACGTTAAATAAAGCACATTTTCAATTGGCAGGACAGCGCGTCCATTTGCAGCGCGTGCCCCGAGTGTGCCAGCACGGACGCCGCGTCGCGGACAGTGGCGTTCAACGAACTTAGTATGGTGCCTGAAGAAGGAGAACAAGATGGCAACAAGGTTTGGTCACAATCTTCTTTCGTGTAAAGGCTCTTTTTTGGTATATATTTTTTGGTTTTCGGTAACTTTGATACTTATCATCTGCATATACATAGTTAGAAACAGGGACTGGTACTGAAGGACAACAGTCACTAGACCAAATCATAAAAGGCCGACGACTAGATTAGGAAATAACCACTACGGCCGACGTCATCCCTAAACGCCATTCTCAAAATTCCAACACATTATTATATTTTTAATTTTACTTCTAGTTTCTAAACTAGGACATGCTGTTTCCCTACCAATTTTTAAGAATCCTTTTCGTGTCACTTCCTCCCATACGAACGTTCTACAATTCTCAAATACAAGACTTATAATTTTTTTTGAAATAAATAAAATTGCTTTTATCGATAATACTTTGCATGAAAGTACGTACCTACCTAAGGTAAAATAAGTGACTTTGTTTTTTTTTTTTTCGGAAAATCATGAATTTGAAAGGTTGTCAACCAATAGTGATGCTCATTTAGTCACATTATTGTTTCTACGTATCAAGGAAGCTGATCGCAGTTATTATGAAACATAGAAAGTAACAAACCCCACGTTTTACGTCGAACGGTTTGACGCATACGATAGCTTCCGTCAGCTAGCCCGAAATAGCCAATGTTAGCAGCATTAGAGCTTTATGCCTCAGTTTTCGGATCATTTCGCGGGTATATAAGTCAAGGGCGGGTGCAATTGGGTAAAGGCTGGTGTGGACGAATTAGACTGCAAAAACATACAGACAGATTCAAATTAAGTCTCATAAGAATGAATTCCGCAATACTATTCAAAGCTATTTTCTAGGTGTACTACGGTAAATACAACGTTTGTTTCAATAACAACTCAAGAGATTTGAGCTGGATACTTAAATAAGCATGAAAATTAATTGAAATTCAGTTTTTGAACAAATATTGAAACGCTACTCAAGATTTAAGTAGAGTTGGAATCAGAAAAAAATAAAAGTTGAGTAACATTTCTATTTAAGAGACAGGTACTGCAGTCATTGACTACAATGGTATTAATATACAATGAATTTAGGGCGTAGACAGACATTTCAGTAATGCGTTTCAATACGGAAGGCGCCGTGCCGTCACAGTCTGTCCCTAGCCTTACACAAATATTGTAACACCTAATGTTATTAATAAACTCAGTTGTGCTGTAGACGCGAGAGGCGGTTGTCGGGTGCCGGTAATGGAACTGCGCTGATAGTAGTGTTTTGATTTATTGCGAGTGTGGTGTGACCCTATTTTTCTATGGTAAGTGGCCAATTAAGTTAGATGAGCGCTTGCAAACTGTAATGAAAGAAGCCTCTGCGAGGCGCATTTAATACTTTCACTACAATTATTATTTCGCAGCTTCTAAAGCCTTATTCAAGTTTTGGAAATTGCCAAAATTGTGTGTAAAAATAGGTGACACGCTTTGGTCACCATTGCCATTTTGTTAGTACGTTAGGGAGCAGGTCCTTTTCAGGGCCACCATTATACCTCAACCTGGTCACCGATCTAACATAGGGTGACTAAGAAAGCACTAGACCAGATACTATATCAATATTGCTTAAATAATGCTCAAAAAACTTATTGATTACGAAAAAACACGCTCACGACTGTATTCCCTATGGATATCATCAAATACATACTCAGTGCGTGGATCTTTCAGTATACCAATTAGCGGGTATTCTGAGGTAGGTACGACAATTAGCGAAATAAATTTAGGATAAGAGCTGGCTAAAGCTGAATTCAGTGGCTAAAAAATAGATATATCAGTCAATGTGCCCATTGTGCACCGTGGTCGATAGTCGATACACATTAACAAAACTTTGTCTATCTTATGTGACAAAACCAGCAAGCTGATGCCATATTATAAGGAGTAGGTATTTCTGTCACAACAGAGACACCAGATGAATAGGACCGCATAGTACTATTATTTATTCTGTACCGCAGCCGTCAGGGTCAGAGTTGTTTATAAATAAACTGTGACAATGGTCCCGAAAACTGAAAGCTGCTGAATTACATGTTTTATACGAAGACTTGTCCCTGACCATATACCTAGATAGTTGTAAGTTGTTTACAACGAAGCCCTTTACTCCAATGTGAAGCAATCACAGAAACGTTGGCAAATAATCACAAATTCCAGCAAGCGTTACTGCCAAATCGCGTCACTAACTATAAGAAGGTAGCAACAGAATAATCTTAAAAACATGATTTCAGAGTGGCGCAGAGTCCCCTTGCAACTGCGAGGAATGCCAGCTCGAGGATCGCCAAAAAGCCAAGCCGATGACGCCGCCTAACAATACAAAGTCTCCAAAGAAGGAAAACAATAGAGTCGTTGACGTGTTGGTCCACGATTCACCGCCAGAAATGCCCCAGTTTTTTCAATCTGTGACATCACCGCCTTATCACGTCTCTCCACCACCCCCCGGCTTCTCACCCCCACCACCAGGATTCGTCGTAGCTCCAATTCAAAGATTTCACACTGGAGGCAACGTTGAAGACTTGCTAGGCGAAGTATCGGCACAGTCATCACCCGCAATACAGACAACGTACATTCAACAGAATTCAGTCTTCATGTGTAACACCAAAAGGATAATGCAAAAGCAATGCTGCTGCCAGAAAAACGAACAGAAAATTGATGATAGGATACCAGATCCAGAATCACCAAAACATTATGTTACAGAGAAGAACATAGAGTTAACCTATGACTATCCAAGAGGTACACCGATTCCAAGCTCAAGTAAAAAGTCAGGCGATGATTTGACGACTACAACGACAGAAGTTGCCAGCACTGTTGTGTTCGTCGAAAGAAGAATACCAGTCAAGCCTAAAAAGTTTGATTTCTTCTTCCGTTCCAGATCAGCTCCCGTCGGAGACAATGAAGAACCGATATACGCAACAGTGAACAAGCTTCCCAAACGGTTACGGAGGATGGAGTTAGCTAATCTTGAGAAGGAAGTTGCATACAAATCTGGCGAGCCTGACTCTTCTACCAGAACAGACTTGACTTTGAAAACAGATTCAGAATCCCAAGTGCCGCATCCTGACGATGATACAAGCCGATCAGAACGGGAAAAATCAACAGCTCCAACTAGACCAGAGTCTCCCAAAGCCAAGAAGCGAAAGAGGTTCTCGCTGACCTTTAAGAAGAGGGAACGAAAAAGAAGAGAGAAAAAGGAAGGGAAGAATGGGGTGGTTAAGAATGGAGTGCCGGTGGGGGAGAGTGATAATGAGAGGTTGATTGACGAAGTGCATGAAATGGTGAAGCCTAAGCACTGCACGAGGCATAAGGCGAGGAATACACTGTCGTCATCTAGTTCTGGCCCGCGGTATAAGCGGGATAGCTATCAGGTAAGGACTTACTTATAACTTGATAATTCTAAATGTGGGTGGTGCCCGTGAAATAATATAATGAGATCTTTCAATTTTGTCTCTTTTGGAGGCATCTTATCAGCAATAGTATTGGTAGATGTCAATAGGCAATAACAAAGCCAACGAGTTGTCTATCACATAAATAATCTTCATAAATAACTTTGTTGAAATTGGCTCTATGTTGAGTCTCCCCGGGTTCCAATTAATTCCAGTCGTTTTTTAAAAAACGTTTAATTTTGACAGCTTTTAATAGAGAAACGACGTCATCCGCTTCAACTTTGGAACCCGGGGTAAGTAAGTCGTTTTTCGTTACTTTTTCAGGAGATGACGACCTCCCACTCCGAGCATGAGCGGACAAACAGCGTGTGTTCTTCTGTGAATTCGCTAGGATCCGCTTGTACACACAAATCCAGAAAACTCTCCGTGCCACCGAATGACGGATCCATTCCTTGGTGTGGATGCTGGGGCGCTGGGTGTGTGTAGTGTTGAAGTGACCCTGAAAACTGACAAAAGTGTGCGGATACCGTTGTGCGATGTTTTGGGCAATACGACTTGTGAGGTTTAGTTACTTTCATGAAAGTTTACGTACATCGCTTATCGAGTCTAGTAGCTTCTTCTGGAGAAATGGATGGGACTGGCCGAACTGTGCACTATATGGCCTCACCGCCGAATCGAAGCTACCGAATGCGCTGTGTCTTTTCTCGTTAGGTATAATGTCAAGCTAGGCTTTTGACTTCTTCGGCCACCATGTATCCTAGCAAGCCACCTAGCTAGACGCGAAGCTAGCCGCTTGCAGTGCGACTCGGCCTAAGATTTCCAAAGGAATCTCAATAAGGTAGGTAAGTACTGGAACAATATAACTTTGTGAAGTTATATTGTTCCAGTACTTACCTTATTTAGAAAAAAAATTATAAAAAACTTTAACGGTTATTTCTATTTTAAGTGTATAATAGACAAAGTCCGCTCCACATTTACTTGCTCCAAAGCCTTTTTAGTGAACATTTCATCATCCAGTGAGATAATAGATCAAAACCGTGTTTATATAAGTAACGCATTTTGAGTTGGAACAAATGATAAGTATTCCGCGAGAACTACTGCCAAGGCGCCATTTTGTGTTATCCGCGAAATAAAATGGCGCTTTCAATAATAGTATTAATTTAATAATTTAGATAATATTTTACGAGTAATCTGTGATGGTAAAAAAATTTGTATTATCTATTCGATGATTAAAATTTTATACAGATATGTGTACTCCTTCATTTCAAACTATGACAAAGACCCGATTTACAGTCAATTTTAGATCTCCAAAAGTCACAAATAAAATGACTTCAGAAGAAATGATGTTAAAATAAATGTCGTCACACAAGTCACAATCAAGAAGTCAAAATAAATGTCACAGTAAGCAAGATTTACGAGGATATTTAAATGAAACAGCTCATAATTACATAGACGGTTATTTATTATAAAATATGACACATTCTTTTGAACTGTGTTCACAGTATGAGATGCATAGCAAAATTTGATACGCCGTCAGAGTGGCGCCATCTGCAGAAATATTACTTTATCACAACAATCATCACTACGATATACAAAAATCTTATTCTTGTTAGAGAAACTTTTGCTAGTCGTAAAAATGGTTGGCGTAAAAAGAAAAAGATAACAGGTTCAGATTGCTTATATTGCTTTTAACAGCTCATAAATCCCCTCTCATTGGCGCGGTGGCGATGGCGTTCAATTTGCGGGTAAAGGTTGTCAAATTTTGCGTAATTGCTGACCTCTTCATACAAACCCCAAATACGACAAAACGATAAAAGTTATGGACTCTCGGAAACTGACAACATTGTAAACCTTATGCATGCAGTTTGAGTATAATTTGGAAGTGCATAGAAACGTCCCTCTTTCTGATATCTGAAGATAGAAGATAGCTGATACCTCCGAATCTTTGTATGGGGTGAGGACTATCTAATTGATTGTTTTTTTTTGTTTTCTCTGCTCCTTATTTGTTAAATGCTACTGATCGCCACCGCCAGCGACAATTTTCGTATCACTTTAATTAATCTTAGGACTGCTGGGATTGCATACACACTAGAAATTCCTTTATGTCTCGACTGGGCATAAGCATACCACGTGTTAAGCCTAAGCAAAACTATACAGATACAGAGACATTTATTGCGCCTTGGGTGCGTTGATCGTTCGTTGCAACAAAAATACAAAAGCTAGTCCAATTTAACGAATCTATTACAATTAAACGAAGCTTTTCAATTAAATTAATCGTTGTATCTTTTTGATAGGTAGTATTTTAAGTTTTAACAATAGGACTTGAATTATCTATATTATCTTTCTAATACGGCCCGATGGCACCCATTGTTAGCATTTTAACCCAGAGTAAGATTAATATAAATCACACAGTGCAATTACCTCAAAGTTAATAATGCTAACCCTGACAATAGCAATGGGCTTTGGAATACAAATCACTTATGATAATTCACAACATCCAAATAAAACACACCAATTCCGTACATTCCCATACAAAAGCCTTATCTCATACACAAACAACATGGAACTTTGTAATCTCACTCCTAAACGAAGTCTTATTTCATAGCCTTACCTAGACAAGCAATAATCGCCATCACAACAACAACTGATATCTAGCATATTAAGATCCAAAATCGTTTGGCAGGTGTCGCCACTCTGATCGGATAAGCGTACATTGATTCTACAATATAACATTCGAGACCCTACTGGAAATTTATTAAAACAAAATATAATGAGATCTCGTAGAAATAATACTATGGAGCGCGCATTAAAAATTAATAAAATGTGAAAAGTTTGTACACGTACAAAGTGGAAGTCCGTGGATTCTACCTAGCCCTGGATACAATATGCAAAGTTTCATGTATGTATATAATAGCCCAGTTGTTCCCTGCTTATAAAATATAAGCAACGAATCTGTTTATTGTCTATGAGATACGCTATTGCGTAATTGTATAGTTCTCTGATATTTTGTACGTTTTCTTTCAGCGCGCTGTGTAGTAATTTTCCTCTGAGCAAAAATTAAGAAAAGTAAATTTTTAGGAATCATAAAAATCACCGCAAGTTTCCAACACGAGAATGGCACTTTTAGATAAAACAAATTTTAATTTTAATTCCAAGACGAAGAAAGAAATACTTACTCTGAACATTGCATTAACAAAATAAAAATGTTTTTAAAAACTTTCATAAATAATCTCAATAAATAAAAAAAATAAACGAATGTACAATATTTACATCGAATATTTATATAGAAAAATGCATTTTTAAAACATTAGGGGAAGTATTCGATCAGTAAAATAAATAAGCTTTCGTGAGATCTAGGAAAAGCGAGTTTTCGTTTATAAAAATAAAAATTTAATCACACCTGTGTAGCCTACCTAGGCTCTGTCTTTTCGATTCATAGTAAAATATCAAAAATTCACTTACACCATTCCCCTAATGGATATGATACTGTCTCTTTCGCACACACTCGTTCATGACGCGTAAGAATGCGTGCGAAAGTGACGAATTATAAATGACGTTATCATACGGATAAAAACTTACGATACATGTTACACCTAAGCTTAATGGAGACGTCTAATATATTAAATATACTTAAATAGTTACTTTGATTGAAGTACGCTTACACAATGGCTTTTGAATAATACCAAAATAATCACGCATGTGAATAAAAGTCCTTATATAGGACGCAGGTTACAAGTGCGGACGCATACACACCTCTTACCAAATAAAAATACTTACAAAATACTTCGGACATTTTAAAATTTTGTTTCCTTTAGATAGCAATAAATGTACTGTTAAACAATTGAGTTGATACATACTCGTTAAAGTTTACAGAATACCTATTTCGTACAAAAAAATGTATACTTTGGTAGCGGGGCTCATTTTGGAAAGGGACAAACTGTAAAAATTATAAATCTGAAGAAAAAGGTCTCTACAAGTCACACTGAATCTTTCATCACATTGGATATTTCACCTTCAGGCTCTGCTTCTTACTACACTTGCAAACTTGCAGCAATGTCCAATGCACTTGCAGCAATGTCTAAACACTGTATTTCAGAATGAACCCCAAAGAATTTAGACTTCAGCAAAGATTTAATATCAGTTTCTATAGACAACTGACAAATAGACAAATGGTACTTGTGGTTCCTAATAGAACCCTAGTGTGGGGTCAGGTCTATTTTGTGTATGTTGGGTGGTTATTTATGTACTATTTAATAAAAAAATAAAAGAAAACTTGGCAGTGGTACGGTTCGATTTAGGTTGCAAGTTTCCCCTTTTGGTTTTAGAAATTTTGGTAATTAGGGTTATAAAATATGTACCATGGTTTTGTCGTTCCCCATAGCCATTATGCTAGTGCTAGGTACTAGTTTGTGATCTCCATACCTTAATCACCGAACTAAACCATGGTAGCCAAAAAGAACCAGAGACACTACGATCAAATATCTGTTAAAATTATGACCCTCAACATTTTAATGAAACCCATTAAAGATATTCATGATTGCCAGTTCGAATTTATATGAAAATAGTGATAGTATAATCGATAAACAAATACATTCAGTCTCACAATTATCAAAAGCTGCCAAAGAAAAAGGTTTTATCTAATGTTTTTTGCCGTTTTTTCTAAGATCATTCATGGCAAGATTTATTACCATCATAGTTTTTTGATTATCACAAATATACAACTAGATTTTGTGATGTTTGCAGGTGTGATGTGAACCAAGAACAATGAATTATGAAGGAAACACCTTCCAACACACTAATTCTTTCACCATCAGGGTGACCAATAAAATGTACTTAACATAAACTTTTCATGGACTCCATTGTAAATATGAAACACTATACATAAATAATGCTGGACATTTTAACACAGCATCACCTAGCCCCAAAATAAGCAGAGCTTGTGTTATGTTTATCATAATATTATGACCTACCTATATGATCTAAGAGTTATCAATCAAGGACGAATATCCGTCGTATGGTGATTGATACTAAGCAACATCGAAGCAAACAAAATATATTTGAATCACTTCGGAGTCACAATCTGTTACCTGTTCACAATATGTGTGTCTGTTTATGGCTCAATCCCAAAGTTTTTTTTAAACTGAAGTCACACATATGAGTTATATAAAGATAAAAGTTTAAAATCCTACAGTTTTCAGGACAAAATGTATAAACGCACGCAAGCATAACACCGACCCTTAATACCTATTTTTAACCAATGGATTACACGAATAACTATTTTATTTTACAATATTATTACATAATATTATCGTTAACATAGGTGCGTACTCTCAAACTACGCAGCGCAAGTTCATATCGCACGTTATAGGACATCCCAAAACGGCGTACCTTAATGTACGAGCTAATTGCTCTGCGTGGCTCAAGAATAAGGTCCCGGGTTCTATAAATAGACCGAACGGAATGTGCTCTTACGTGGATGCCATTATACAAATATAAATACCCAATAATACTTATTTAAAACCTTCAGTTACATTTTGTGCATGAATTTCCAACCTTACATCTAAAAATGCGAAACACTTATACAAAATACAGCAACCTGAGTGATTCCCGTACAAAAAAACGTCCACAGTCCGTAACTATCTTGTAAATTAAAAAGCCAACATCGTTATGCAAGCATCATTTCTCGCGTACCTAAGCATTATGATATGAAAAACGCTTTCAAAAATAACTGCAATTGCCCTAACCTGACATTTATGATAAAAAACTACTTTAAGAACAACAATAGCTAAACGTGAGACTACCCGCCGAATGATGAAACGCTACTCGACGTGTTACCACGACTTATGGACGAGTGGAAAATGACGGCTTTAAACATTGCATATAGCGCCATCTCTTTCCAACACTACTTGAATCTTGGGTAGCGTTTCAGCATTCGCCAGTAAGAATGAAGTGATAGCTTCACGTCCGTCGTCGAGTCCTTATCCCTTTGCGGTAGGGCAAAATCACGGGCGGTACACAAAACAGCCAAACATACGCACTACGCCGATAATAAGAACCTCACTGGTTGAAAGCGCTCGTCGCGCGCGCAGTACGTTCACTGGGTGACGTCACTGCGTCGGTGACGTCACACGCCGTCCAACACGAATGCGACGTGCATTGTGGGCCCTGCAAATAAAAATAATAATTTTGATTTAAATAAAATAACGCTGTGTAACTGTACCCAAAACTGCAAGAAGCTCGATTGCTATGCGAATCTATCTAGCGGCCGTATCTTCATAATAAAATTAATATCAATCTTCATAACTACGAAATTACATTATATAAATGCAAATTCACTAAAACTACACAGAAACTGGAAATTTAATAGTCATCCTATCATAAAACATATAACCACTACTAAATACCCCCCCCCCCCCCACACACACCTCTACACACTCTACATACTTTTTTCCAAATTTACCTACCTACTTTCAGACACTCTTTACTTAAAATTGTTGGTGTCCAATTCTCAATAATAATTCTAACCTGCTACTTAGTTATATATATTGTTACCTATCTTATTATGTGCTTGCATATCCGGAGGGAGGTATATGTATGCCATCATACTAACCTAGTTTGGGTACCCTGCTCTAACAATGGTTTTACTGTAACTGTAAAAAAAACAGTTCAGTTCTCTAGAACTAAATTTGTAAAGTTTGTCGTTAAATAAATTATTATTTTTATCTACGTAAACATTCTCACACTGAATGAGAGAGGCCAGCCGGGCTAGTTCCGTGAATCTAACTAGATAACACTGTACAATAAAAAGCCACATTTTGGTCAGTCATCCTTTCCTTTCGGTATATCGCCATCAAGTCAATAAGATCATCGATCCTTTAACCAATTAACAATAATAATTGGTCCTATCGATAACGCTTGTTTGAGTTTTTTGTAAAGATATTTTTGCCATAGATGTCCTCTCCGATGCAGTACTGATGAAACTATTGCATTGGCCTTTCCTTTGATACCATTACGATCACGGGCTTTAGCGCCGCGATATTCACGGCACATAGTATGCCTAAAGTACAAAAATCTCCTCGTCTCTAGAGATTTCAACTCACCGTTCTCGTGTCCTCACAGAATAACAAAGGCTTCACGTCCGCGGGAGGACCATTACTAGGGATGATGGTGGATCATGATAAAGACATCAATGCGTGTCAATAACCGAAACTCTTCCTACTCCGTGTCCGAACTTAGAAACGTACCGTTCTCGTGTCCTCACACCATCACAAAGGCCTCCCGTCCGCGGAACAAAAAGGGGTGCTGGTCGATCATGGTCTGCACTATGTCCTCGAGATACGGGCGCGTCATCTCGAAGCGGCCCATATCCGAGAAAGAGACGGGCAGCAGAGTCGGCCACCAGCAGATCGCCAGGTTCTTGGAGTCCATTGAGTTCAGTTTAGAGTTGTCTGCCACTCTGTGGGAAATAATAATAGATTATACAGTAAGGTATGTGCCATCGCTAAGTGTTTCAATAAGCGATGATATGAAACCCATCCTGTCATGTACCTTGCGAAGTGATCCATGAGATAGTCGAGTGTTGTCCTCGATAGGGGCGTCAGCGATGTGTTGAGGAGGGACCGAAGCGCCAACACTCGCACGCTCCGGTCCTTCAGCTCGACGCCGCCCGCTATGCAGCCCCGCATCGCTGTTACCAAACTAACATTTATCAATCGAATTCAAAAAAGGAGGAGGTTCACAATACAGCTGTGTGTTTGTTACGCAATATCTTCGACAATTGTGAACCTATTTTAAAGATTCCGCCACCGTGAAAAACCCCTCTTAAGGATGGAAAATATGGGGGCTGAAATTTAATATTCTACTTTTTATCAACTTCCCGTTATTTAATGTTAGTTTGTATTTTTTTCCTGAAATACATGTATTAAGTCAACAAGATAATTAATTTATACTAGACTAGATAGTTACTAGTTGCACCTGGGGACTCTAAAATGCAACCAATTTTCCTAATTTCCTAGTCTAAGATATAAGGCTTTTATAATAAAAGTATCAAAGCCACAACAGGGTGATTTTACAAAAAAAAACATGTTTTAAAATAGCTATTGCAGCGCCCCCCTAGTGACTTGTAAAGCCTTAGATAGGCAATTAAACCTATCTAAGGGCTATCACTGAAGTCATACAAATCGGTTGCCAAAAAATCGCACTCAAATCAAATAAGCCGTTCCGGAGATAAACTCACAACACATAAATAAATAAACACCCCACATACACACAAATTAACAATTACAAAAGGCAGAATTATACGACATGTTCTTTCGAAGATGTATACTTATTCGACGACCTATGTCACGCAGTGGGCGAAGGCCCACCTTAGACGCAGAATGTTGCGGATTCGCCACATATTTTTCTTTGTATATGTGTGTATTTACAAAAAATATACAAGTAGTATATCAGTCATGTAGTACCCCTAAAATAAGCTCTGTTTACTTTGTGGCAAGGTGATACTATGTGGAAATGTCTATGAAATGTCAAATGCATTATATATTTTATTGGAAGCTGACGTAGATAACGTCTGGATACTCGTGTACTCACTGGCAATGTCCTCTAACTTAGCCATGCTATCCTCGTCCAGCAGCGGAGGTAGTTTCTTTGAAAAGAAGTCCTTCAAGGCGGTCGCCACCGCGTTTACCGGGATATCTAGCGCGTAGAAATCTACATTGGGATCTGTAACAAACCATATTTTTAAACACTGCTATTTTTATTGTTTCAATATAGTTATTTCAAAACCACTAGTTCGCTTAAAATATACACGATATAATTAAGACATATGCAGTAAACTTAAACGATACATTCACACCGAAATAAAACAGAGAAAAAAACCTTAACTACGATCGACTCGCCAATAAAGCTTCAGTTCCCGCCGTGATCATAGCTCATGCCAAAACAACGGCAAAATATAACTCAAAAATCACTAACCCCTAATCACGATTATGTTCTTATCCATAGCAATTTCAAAAGTTATATTCCCTGTGTTACCACAGTGCCATCTATTGCTCAACTGCCGAACCACACAGCAAGGTGCTTGCCGTGTCTGTTATTTAATAACATAAGACTCGATCATTGGTACATCATAGTTCCAACATCTGCCTTTTACCAACTTTTACTATTTCAAACTTTTATAGCGCTGTTACTATAAAAGTTTGAAATAAACCAAGGGGGTCTATTGCAATCTAGGTTTTTTATTACAACAGCGTTTATAGTTCACTCCAAACTGGGGCTACTATTGATTATACACTAGATTATAATCGCAATTTGGGATTAGGATCTATTTCATGCAATTTGGTACTCTTGAATGCAATACTAGCGCACTATTGTTTTTTTTTTTCTTATTTATTGGTATTTATTCTTGACTTGCTTTTACGTCGACATTCGAGTTTGCGATAGAAATGTCAGTCTGGAAAAAAAACTAAACTGGATTGCATTAGAATTAAATTATGATTGTATCGAGTGTGAAGGGTAAGCTCCCCTTAAATTCACACCAGTTATTACTAAGACTTCATTACGTAATACTCTGAGCACATTCATACATAGTCCGTTGCGCGACCATGAGCTTATTTAATGATAACTCACCTTCATTGAATTTGTTGAAGAGCATTTCAACGTGAGCTCTATTGCCAGGCACCCGGTAGAGACCTTCGGACGCGAGCCCCTCTCGTTCGATAAACTCCACGCACTTTTCCACGAATAAAGGAACACCATGTGCCCCCTGAAAAAAGAAAGAATTGTTTTAAACCCCGACGCAATCACTGTCCGTTCACGGTGCGACCTTTCTAAAACACAGAAACGCAAACGAAACGTATATCAAACTTGTTATGCAGTCCCCTGATTTCCCAGTCTTCATGAACAGATTAGATACTAACCTGAGGACCCCAATTGACAGCGGGCGGCGTGTTCGTATTTTGCGCGTTCTTCTTATCTTTGCTCTTCGAGAATTCCTGAAGAGATAAATACAGTTTTACATATTTTTAAAGAGTTCATTCGTGAATGTTCTAGCACGTATTTATTTATGCCGGCATGCTAATGAATGCTCGGATTGTTGTATTCCGGTTTGAAGGGTAACCGCTCTTATTCATTATTACTCACTAACTTTAGCAGCGTGATATAAGTCGTCTGCCTCTATCCTTTATTTAGTGTAAGAAATGAACAGGCGAGCCCTGTCCTTTCGACCACTCGACAACTTTAGCAGCCGTCTTGAATAGATTTTTCAACGTATAATATAAATGTATTTTAAAAATATATATATAAGTAGTATATCAGTAATGTGGTTCCCACAATACAGGCTCTGCTTAGTTTGAGGCTAGATGATGCTGTGTGAAAAATAACCAGCATTATATATATTTATTTTATTTAGGAGGGTTAGTGTCGGTGAAATTGACACATGAGACTTTTTAACTTTGTCTCTACTTCAGGCAACGCATCCGCAATTGTGCAGATGTCGACAGGCAACGGTAACCACTTACCATCATGTGGCCCCTATTGTTTTATTGATGATAAATAGCATGAAAAACTTTTTCTGCCATAGATTTGAGTAAAATACTAAAATATGTTTAGTAATCATTTAAAGTTGAAGTTTGGATGTTTATTGCTGATAATCTCCGAACGACTGGACCGATTTAATCAAATCCGAAACAGATACAGTACGTGACCTAAAATAACACATTTTATATGGTGCCACGCGAGCGAAGCAGCGTGCAGAGACTAGTAATTGATGAACAACGAGTACCTTGTTATGCCTACGATCGTGTTTGCTGAACGGATGGTGTCTCCGACGGGAGTCAGCTGCACTTGATGAAGAGTTGTCTTGAGCGGTAGGCGGATACTCAGCCGGCAATATCTAGTAAAACAAAATAAGTTAGGTGTATTTAAGAAGCCGAAACAAAGTTTAACATAACAGATTTAACAATATATCTAAGGTGCCTCTAAGTTTGTTACGTATTTTAGCAGTCGGTCCTAAACTAAGCATAATCTGAATCTTGGTGTATAATATCCAAGCCCGATCCGATGGACCGATGACATCTTAAAGGTTGCAGGACATCAATGAATGTAAGTAGCCAGGATCGTTCGTCATGACACTCTTTAGAGTAGACCTTTTTAGCAGTGACCTTGTGCATGCTAGTCGGATTAGGCTTGAACTTGTCTTTCTCTAAATTCTATAACGTCACCCGTTTGGTCTAAGTGCGTTCGTAAGTTTCACATTTGCATGATTACAGAAAATGCATATTACATTTGGCCAATAACACTCTTTGATCGTATTTCAAAAACTATAGTCAATAATTTATCCTGTGGAACGGAGATTACGCTTCTAGGACGGTGGAGCGTCACGATCACTCTCTCAGATGAAGGACTCCCGAAATGAGTCGAAACTTAGTATACTAAAATAGTATCTCCGAAAAACTTAGCCTATAATACGCTATGTGCTCAATAATTTGCTCAATGCCTTGCTTGCTCAGAAAACAGAAATCGACGTACACTTTTGAAATTTTAATGAAATTTTAAACAGCTGTATCAATTTTTTTTAGTTAATTGTATTCTTATAAGTGACAATATTGTAAATGGCTCACTGCACGTGTTGGTTTATACTGTAAGTGCAGTAAGCAGCTGAATCTAAATAAATAAATAATAAATAAATGTGAAGATTTCCTTTTTACAATATGAATCATTATGACTGTTACCTTGTGCGTGGGTTCGTGATGGGGCGGGGGCGGTAAAGGCCTCGGCCTTCTTGACTCGCCATCAGAGCTGCCTTCACTCGAGTCACTTGCCGCTAAAAATATAAATAAAGATATGATTCTGAACACGAATCCAGACTGCAAATCGTTTTTTTTATTAAGTCGAGGCAAACAGGCATACATCCATTGAAAATCATACATTGAAACTGGTTACCGTCGCCTACTGAAATCTGCAACATAGACTTTTCACCCGTTATGTCTCAGAGTCGGCAACGCGCAAGTGCTACCTCTAGTGTTTAAAACGTCTATAGGTTACGGTAACCGCTTACCAACAGGTGGCTCCTATGTTTATTTGCCACTTTAGTTGTATCAAAAAAAATGTGATGAATTTCTTGAAAACAAAAACTACGTTGTAAAGAAATAGGTACCTTTGTCCTCCTGCGTCCTTGCCCGATAGCCGGTCGGTAGTTCAGGAGGTCCAACGAACATGCCCAGTTTCGGGACTCTAGGACTCTGAACGGCTACCAAGTTTCCTAATGACCTGTCAAAGATATAACAAGGTTTTATGTAAAGTTTTTACTGTTCCAAATTTCATCCGTATCGCTTCAGCCTATTACGGAGATACTTAGCAATAAACAATCAAACTTTCGAATTTATAATATTATAGTTAGATTGGTATAGTAATTGGTAGGAAATCACGAACAGTTATTTGTAGCTAGATCGACTATAAAATGACATTTGGGACAAATCAAAAAGAAGTTAAAGTTAATACGAAAAAAAGAGTATAATTATTAGATAATAATTTATAGCGCGTTACACCAGTAAGAAACCCTAATTGGAACCGCAAGCTGATCAAAAGGATCAATCCCATATGGCATTTTTTTTTATATACACATTTCTACATTTAAGTACATACATATTCCCGTGCTTTCAGAGTTCAGGAGCTGTCATATTAAGTGAATAAATGAAATGAACATTTATATATTTTCTCAAATCGTAGCGGTACAATTTCTATTGGTGCTTAATTTAATGTTATAAAGTAAGTGAACCTAAGGTAATTTTATTCAAAAAAATTATCATATTGTAAAAACTGGAATTTCACCTACCGTACTATCGGTGAAGGACCGATAAAACCGATAGGTCGAACTAGTGTGAACTAGTGTGATGTATGTGAGGCAGAACATCGACTCGTTTGAAACGCGTGGAGATGGGCACGCTCAATGCTACAATACCCGTGACGCTGGCAAGCTCGCCACGATAAATCACAGACTTGCCAAATCGGAGAGGCTCAAACATGTCTGGGGACCTACCGTATATAACAACCGTATATATCTAGAATATAAATTATTTTAATGCAAAATTTTATATTTGTTTTTTTATTTCATTTGAATATTTTAATATTTCCATGTTAATATTACCATTTGACTGACATGTAAATTATTATTTACCAATAAATTGATTATTCTGCTTGTTATTCTAATTATTCTGAAACTTAGTAGTCTCGACTCATTCCGAGAGTCTTCATCAGGCGCGCTCTCCATCCGCGTTGCGTCGTGCACTAATGGTGCCTTCACCGTACGTGCAAATTTACCGAAGTGAATTCGGGTTCTTCAATGTATCATAAGATTGCACCTCTAGAGCTGTATTCCGTACACTAGGTCTCTGTCGAGCCTGTATTTGTAATTACATGGTATATTACCGTTTCTTGTAATGTCTAGGCGCGTGATGCGCGTTGTGGCGACGTCGCGCGTGCGTGCGTTGCCCGCCTGAAGCCTCGCTCGATCCAGAACTGTCAGTTTCAGAGAACGCTGGAAAGTGGAGAACAAAATGTTTCTCTTTTTTATGTTAGCCTTCTAAACTAATCGTTACACAATACTAGCTATAAAAAAATAACAAACATAGTTATTGTTAATGTTTCCATGTTCTGCAAATATTTGTCTTGGTTCTGGGTGTTGTCAATGGATAATATGTATGTTTTTACAAAAAATATAATTATATATAAGTAGTACATCAGTCATGTAAATCCCATAACACACGCTTTGCTTACTTTGGGGCTAGATGATGCTGTGTGAAAAATTTCCAGCATTTTTTATTTATTTGGTATATTACCCACTCATGGGGGAAAGCTCAACAATTTCGAGCAGGCTGTTAACGATCTTGTGGCTTAGTTGGTATAGCCCCGCGTACCAAGCACGGGTTCCTGCCTAGTTGAATTTTTGGGATATTATAAAATATTAAATTTAAAAGACGGCGTATATCCTTCTAGAAGTCGAAGTAGGAGATTATTATCATACAAGCTAAGGAATAACAAAATACAACTGCTACTTTTGAAAAGTTATTTCCGGAATTAGCCGCTAAGCAAAACGGGAATACTAAGCATGCATAGAAAAAAACTTAACAGGAAACAAAATTGCTCCCGTTCCGCACTATTTGTAGTTCCAGCTAGCTTCCAGATTTCTAGTTTACATAAAAGAGTACTTACACGGTTGATGTAATGTCGTTTTTTCATGCCTTCTATGTCTCCTCAATCGCTGCATAGATGGCGCCTCCATGTATTCATTGGATTCTTTGATCTAAAACAAAATACGGTATTTAAACCAAATCAAATGAAAACTTGAGAAATATTCTACTTTCCTCCCAGATTCTATTGTCGTTTACCGCGTTTTTTGCATATTCTCTATGATTCTGACTGTCAAAAATTATATAGTTTAAAGATGAAAAACAGTTATTTATTTCCAGACAAATGTCGTACATGAGATGTCCATTGAATCTTACTAATAGGTTCATAGAATGGGTTGCTGATAGTTAAGGAAGTTATAAATTATGTTCTTCTTGTGTTGAGATAATAAACATTTAATTATTATTATCCATCGAGAAAGAGTATCAATAAAACGAAGATAAGAAGAAGCCTAAAAGTACATAATGTCGATGCCATTTTTTATGTTTTAATTTTATTATTTCTGATCTGTGTATCTTACTTGGGCATATTGCGCGTCCAATTCAGTCTCAGAGCTGACCCCGGACGGGTGATGGTGACCGCTTTGCTGATTGCTCGAATGCGGCCAACCAGATCTTTGAGACTTTAAAAGAAAAAAAAAGATTTCTTAGTTTCTTTCTATAGATATATACCTAATCTTTTGCTGTTATATAATCTTTTGGTAACTGATGAGTGAATAGTAAGTAGTTCTTATACTGACCTTCCTCTCCCGAGTGGAATGCGCGGGCGCAGGTCCTATAGTGATATGCTGCAATGCATCACTGACCATTGTGTAGTTATTCATATCCAATTTCCCGGGTGCCTATTAATAAAAATAATCCTCTGTCATACGACTTTCATAGAACTTAACATTCACCAATTAATAAAACTTGACACATTATCAAAAATAAGTTACTTGCTTGCATATTACGACATAATATGCAGCGTTATTGGGAATTCACCGTAGTCCTGTCAATGGGTGATAGTTGGGTTCATTAGCTACCAATTTAACCATCATGCAATATTTAACCTTGATAAAACACAATTTAATATTTGGTATGAACGTCAAGGGTCACTAAGAGCCAACTAATAGAACGAATGCGTAATGCGTTCCATAATTCGGCAACCTTGAATAGGTGGAGCAATCCTATACTGTGACTCGCCCCACCTCAGCTATATCAATCATTATGACACGATAATGACCGTAGCTTCAAACTCAAAAGGGGAAAAACACGACTTATACATTCCTCTTATTAATTTTTAGAATCTATGGAGATTGCTACTACCGTCAGAATGATAGCCTGATAGCAGAATGTAGCTGAGGTGGGCGAGTCACAGTATAGGACTACTCCACTTATTCAAGGTTGCCGAATGATGTGGGGCACGTCTTCATGGAGTGAGTACGAGCCATATGTGACCAAGACCACAAACCAAAGTGAGTAAGAGAATGTGTTGCTGTGTGTATCTAGGTGTTAGCGTGTACGTTGGCGATGATGTATGGCTCTCACCATATTATTAACTTTGAGCGTCTGCGAATGTGTCAGTCGATGCGGCGGATGCGGCGGCTGCGGCCGCGTGCGTCCAGTCGTGAACGCGCGATGCCCGTAACCCGTCGACGGCCATAGTCCCCCGCCATCTGACAATTCATATCACACAATTGAAATTATCGTGGTCTGCTAGCATTTTACGGATATATTACGACTATACCACGTACGAAAGCAGAGCATTTTTAAAAGGATCCCAACGCTTGATCACAATCTCACCTAACAGAAAGTTTTGATCTGGTCTGGAGGATATTATAGCAGGCTTGCCTAGAACTTACCTATTTACCTCCGACTTGAAAACTTGCAAGATTATTTTAATTGGGCAGTTCCTGTCAGAGTCAGTCCCTGTTGTGAAACAAAGTCAGTTCCCGTCTGATTTTGTGCTCGCTTGGTCGCGGACAGTGCTCATGAGGAAGCACCCCTAAACGGTCGAGGAAACGACAGCAGGAGAATAAAAAGTACCGACGTGGTATATAGTAATATATCCTAATAAGTTCACATAATTTTTTTAGAATGTGTCCCAAAACTCCACTTACAAAATTGATACAACTACCTAGGGCATGCAAACTTATTTTTTTTTAATTTGGATTAAAAAAAACAAACAAACAAACTCTTGTCCCCATGATGTGCATTTGAATATCATATAGCATATACCCACAAATATATATACCCATATAAGTATACTCATTTTGAATAGTAGTCAGCACGTTTTACCCTTGATTAAATTAAAAAAAACATCTTACAAAACATAAAATATTCGAAATTCTATCTATCTAGTTATACTGAAACAAATCAACCCAAAACATAACATTGAAATTATCGCAATTTGGTATCATTTTAGGATAAATTCATTGCTACTTAACTTCGGTGTTCATATGGAAGGACTTTTTTAAACGTCTGTAGGAAAAAAATAAAGTATGTGGGTATGGACGTAACATACCCCAAACAAACTACAACGTGTTCATGCATCGAAAACAATAACGCATTCATTTTCTACAAGCACATAATATAAAATAGTATATTAAGGTACAACACAAAAATCTATCTACAAACAAAACGGAGCCCTCCACAGTGGTCTTAAGATAATAATTGCGTTCATGCAATCACCTGACTCGTGGGTGCTGAGCGAGTCCTCCGAACAGTTGAGATCAGCTGCGTTGTAACATTTACAATTAAGTTTTCGAATAATAATACCAACACTGTCACTGATGAGGTTTAAGATTCCGGTGACGAATTCGTCAGCCAAAGATACTATGAAGGAAGTTCTGAAGAATTGTAAAATGTGACGTAACTTGACGTGTATATTATTACGTATTATAGCGCCACCTTGTGACGTTAAAAGCTATCTAAGAACCTTTCTTGATGTCATACAGAAACGATTACAAAGGTTTGGGTTAGGTTTTATCGCCACACCTCTGCAATACAAGTTGGAATACATGAGCAAGGGATTTTAAAATTTTTATTCATCTTTGGCAGATGTCAAAGTTCTTCAAAGTCACAGAGATGGCGCTGAACCGAAAGATTGAAAGGATGGCTGTCAAAAATGTATGCAGGCCCTGACATATACTGCTATCTAGATAGCGTTAGGGAACAGATAAAAGACCCGTTACAGATAAACACAGATATTTAATCTGTGGTATTCATAGTAGCCTAGCCTAGTTACTCATATTGCCCCCGTAGGGAAATGCGTGGCATCATTAGCAAGGTGTATAATAGTCGCCCATTAGTGATACTTATTAGAAAACTTGTAAAATTAACATAGCGGATGCCCGAGTAGTCTAGCTCATAATTCTAACCATAAACGGTAAACGACATTTACCGTAATTTATGTTTTTTTTATTTTTTCCAATATATTTCGACACAGTTGCATGTGCCATGATCACGGAAGGAGCTAAAGTCTTTACGGATAGATGTTAGTGGCAAACGATTCAATCTACCCTTTTTCTCACTCTTTTATTGCGAACGATACCACTTCCGTTCAAACTCACGAGTCATGGTAAAATTGGTAAATATCCTGTTTTTAGTAAAATTATGTTATGAACCATGATAGTTTCAACCTGTATATAATCCTAGGTCGTATTGCAATATGTGCCATCAATGGTAATGGGAATTCTCTTTAAGTGATGCCCATTATACACCTTGTAAATTGAACAAGCTACGAAGTCTATAAAACAACTTACGTGACAAATCATGCATTCTGTGATCTGGGGGTGCTGGTTCAGGGGGTGTGCTAGGAGGAGGGTATACGCTAAAACCTGTAAACAAACAAATCGTTTGTTATATTTACCAAAGATACATTTAATTATAAGTAAATAATAAATAAATAATGCTGGACATTTTTCACACAGCATCGAATATTTGTCTCGGGTCTGGGTGTTTTCTATGTATGTTATGTATGTATTTACAAAAAAAAATAGTATATAAGTAGTATATCAGTCATGTAGTTCCCATAACACAAGCTCTGCTTACTTTAGGGCTAGATAATGTTGTGTGAAAATGTCCAGCACTATTTCTTTAATTAACTTTTGACACTAATGAGCTGTGATTGAAAATAACTTGTAAACATCTGACAATAAGGTGACAAGTATTTTTTGTAAATTCCCGTATCCCACTCTCCCACTCTCAAGATCATGACGCGTGAATGAATGAACGCGAAAGCCTACGAGTTAATGATAATAATAATAATAAAGTTTTTATAACCACATAAACATGATAGAAACCGTAGCACTCCTGATTTCAAGGCGGCCAACATAATTATCTGCAATACTGTACCGTCAGTGATTTTGTTTGACAATTCAAAGCGTGAACATAGAAATAGCTCTAAATAATAATAATAATAGCACTCAAATTTTTCACAAAAATACAATTTTACTTAACTAGTTTTACAGAATCTTTGATTTGATTAATTTAAGCAGGATTTGCACGAGATATTCGAGGTATTTTCCGCATCAGCTTATACAAGTCCACTGCTGGACATATGCCTCGCTCAAATATTTATTCATTTAGATGTTAACACCAAAGTGCAACCAATTAAATCACCAAATTAATTAAATAATTATCTTAGCTAAAACTTGCAAACACTCTCCAATACTGATAGATACATGTAAGACTATCGTTATAGATGTCTACATGTTGGAACTTTTGCAAGAAATCATTTTTAAGTATGAGCGCCCGTTGATTAGTCGCCTCTTATTATAGTTGTTGAGAACATGAAGGGGCATGCCGCTAATTGTGTCGCTAAACGTCCTTAAGCCACCTCCATCTACCAACTACCCGTTACGGGAGGGCGACTGTGAACTGCTTTTCACAGTCACCCTCATCACCCAGAGATATTTTAATGAATACAAGATTTCGTTTATTATTGTAAATATGTATAATGAGAGCTTTTTTTAATCAATTTGCATACTGGTTCAAATTGATCAAAAAAATTTAATTTATGCGAGTTAAAGAGTGTCATCGTTAATTATAATAATAAATAATATAATAATAAATATAATAATATATAATAATAAATATTTTTTTAAGGCTGTGTACATAAATGGATCAGGGGATTCCTGGAACTCGCTTTTGCTTCCCCTTTTAGTACCGGAAGGGGATTTCTGGACAAAAAGTCCAGTCCTCTTCGCAGGGGATTTGTGGAATAAGCTTATAGCTTAATAAGCTATAAGCTTATTCCACAAATCCCCTGCTACTTTATAATGTCATCGGTCCATCGGGTGGGAGGACCTTCCTACACTGGGTCATCCGGTTCGTGGTAGCCGTTTGAGAATAATGTTACCCAGCAGTTTTAAGTTCATCAAGCTGTAAGGTATGCCCATTGTTACTTTAACTTTATTTTGAGAGCTATGGTGAATTTGAGGTATTCCAATAAACATAACATGAACACGAATAATCTACATGATAGAAATCCTTTAATCTATACTCACTACGCCGATCTCAATGGATACCATGGAGGCGGTAGTCAGAGGCAGGTCCAATCATTATATTAAGTACAAACCCATTTTTGGCGAATTTTGCATTTCACTTGATAGGCAAAAAACCCATCGTCGCTTATTGGACATGCTTTCTAATTTGAATTCCATATTAATAATAATGATTTTTTTAGATGACACGTTTAAATTTTGATGACTATTTGGACATTTCTTTTGTCATTTGGTATGTTTAGATATTTGCATATTATTTGACATGGTAGAACATAATGGTATTAACATTATGTTCGAGCACAAAAATTTAATCTGAATCTGAACCGTTCACGAGCTATTTCTGTGTGTTTCAAAGGTTACCTTTCAAGAAGCTTCTATTCTTAGAGTTATTCATAGTGTCACTGTACTCGGAGTCAATATCCGCGCGTGAGTCTGGTCCGATCAGCAGGTCTAGAGAGTTCGTTAGTTTGTGTTCTCTCCTGAAATTCACAGAGAGATGTTCTTTATTTTTCAGTGTGCACACAGAAAATACAGACAAAAAACGTACATTATATGACATGTACATACCCTAACAAGAGTTTTGTTCCAGCAAACCTTTGAGGATAGGAGCAAAATGTTAGTAAAGTAACACTCAAAAGTCACATATACATGTCCTGACATACTGTGGATTCCCTGTGTCGTGGGTATCAGGAACCTCGAGAACTATTAAACTAAGACATGGGCAGTTTTTTTTGCGTGTCATATACAATATGTGTATGATATTTTGTCATAGAGTTAACAAAAATCGTTTTGTTTTTGCTTGACATTTTTTTATTATCCATGACAATACACGCTATTGTTAGGGCTCTGTCTGTATGTATTGACATTATGTTCAACATCGGTTCGATATCCATGAATGAAGTTGTAAAAGTTATGTTTTTATAAACAGAGAAGAACTATTACTGTGTTTTGTTGATATTTTTCAGTGGGTATGTGTTTTGTGTGTTACAGTATACAGTGTTTGGAACTCACATGTGATTGAGGTGGTAGGAGTGATTCCGCGGCGGTGGGGCGGGCCTGGCTGCCGCCACGTCCGGCAGGTTGTGCGGCGCTTCCATACGGAACGCACGCTCGATCTCGCCTTTACGCTCCCAGACTTCTTTGAAGAACGGCGTGTAGAAAGCAGCTGTAGGACAATTCTCAATTAAAATCTGAATTGCATTATAGATAGATAGAAAATACTTTAATGCACACCAAATATTTCAGCTTATATAAATAACATTTTATTTATTAACATTTTTGTACAATGGGCGGTCTTATCGCTAATTAGCGATATATCTACCATATATGGGTTCGGCACATATTATTATGTGGGTTCGTCATAATATGCTTTGCTCCCCCATTTCGCAAGCTCGGCACAACATGTTTTACGTTCATTAAATCGGTTTGGCACAACATGTTTACTTCTTCCACTTCCATGTATCAGTCGGCAGTCTCAGCACTCACTCCTTTGCTCATATCATCCTTCACACAATCCTTTGCTTTACTTACACTTGTTTTCAGCGGTACTTGTGTATGTAGTGAAGTGTGCCGCAAGTCGATCGGCCGTCGCATTCCCCTCGGTGATTAGAGCGTGCCCGAGATCCGTGCCGAAGAACGCGCTAGCAGCCGAGCCACCGCCATCGGTGACAGCCACCATTTGGATCGGTAAGTTGGGTATGTTCATTGAGAATGCACTGTTGAGATAAGAGTTAATTTTTACAATACTTTTAAAGCCCTGTTTTATTTTATCACGTATCGTAGCGGCCGCTAGACAATGTAAAATAGAGCATTTTGAGATCAGTTCTAATATTGTGTAAGCGAATCGAACCTACAAGAAATGTCAGAAAATATAAATTATCCTCACGGGAAATTGAATCGAAACACATCATACATAGAAAAATAAACTTTTTATCCACTTTTTAACTTTTTTTAATTCAAACAAGAAATTGGTTAGAATTTAAAGTTTACTATTATTGAAATCTTTCATATGTCACCCCAAACAACCTGTTATTTTATATACAGTTTAAATATCGTGGAGATTGGATCTGATTTTTACAACTTGACAGATCTTAGCTCGCCACGCTTACCCGGTCAATTATAAATACTAGATTAACAATATACATCTATTTGTCATTCAATTGAAACTATGCATTCAAGGTTGTACTTACTTAAGAGTAGCTAAGCTTGCTTTCCTCTTAGCAGAGTAGATGAGAATAAAGCCGTGTATCAACTCCTCCCTAAACTGTGACGCTCCGTGATAGCTCGAAATAATGACCTAAAACAAACAATATTCGATGCATTCCTTTATCTCCACTGGTATCTTTATGGCAACTGAAACGTTGGTAAGAATTTGACTGCCTGACTGGCCGCATTGTGAAAGCAGAATTAACGCGTGCCAAATGTAACATTTGGACGTGCCTCTGACTACCCCTCCTTGGTGGATACCAAAAAGGGGTAATCAGAGTTTCAGATTCATACTCAGCGAGGATTCACTGAGTATGAATCTGAGGATGTCCAACATGGGAAATATAGAAAGTGTCTGTTTTGTTTTTTTGCTTTCTTAATGCTTCATACGTCACACCTTTGTTCAAAAGTTTCATAACAATAGATATCCACTTTCCAACTCTACTCAAACGAGTCGAGTTGTAAAAGCGACAATACGGCCATTCAGGCAGTCAAATCAGTCAATTACTGTTAAGTATATATATACATTTATTCATACAACTATGTACAAGTAGGTATATATAAAAAATACAGATGAAACAGCTAGCTATCTAAAGACCGTTGCAAACGATCTATAGATAGCTCAACTGATCCAGATCACTACCAGGCGGAAGCGTTCCCAAAATACTGGCCAAATGACTGTTAAGTAAATAATTACATTTAAAAACTCTTGTAGAGATAAAACCTATCTAAGAATCATCCTTGTAGACATACCAATCGATTGCAAAAAAACGCATCAGAATCCGATAAGGCGTTTCAGAGATAAATGGTGACATATAAAACAACCTCTTATGGTAAACTGGCTATATACGGGCTTCTTACGTCACGAATAAGAAGAGTAAACATTTTCGTTCAAAATCATTTAAAAATCAACTCAATACAGAATGAAAAATTTTACTCTTTTTACCCGCAACTTAAAGAGCTGCACATGCGTATGCCATAAGCGGTTAATTGTTTAATAGTATTATCCAACTGCATGACTCCGCAGTGTGAAAGCAGCTTGACCACTTCCTTCGGTTAATTCACCTCGACTTTACGCTTCGAGTCACCGAGGAAGGTTTCGATGACGATAGACCGATCGCCGGTGAGGAAGCACGCGCGGTGCGACAGCAGCGGGCTCAGCACACGCTCCGGCGAATAAGGATCGTCGCAGAACATGCACACCATTATCCTGTAACAAAAACAATTACGTAATTTTATTATTTAACACTGAGCTGCGCTCACGAACACACATTGCGGATGTAGCGACGAAAGCCGCCAAGCTCAAATAAGACTGGGCAGGGGTCTAGACAAATACCACTTTCTGTTGGCGTTAATTAAGCATTGTAGGTGCGTTCACCTAGTACGTGAAAAAAAGATTTTGTGAAGTGTTTATTTTCTTAGTGTATATTAAGGCTTTTCGCTAAACATTAATGAAAAGCCTATTAAATACTATTTTATAAAACAAAACAAACAAACAAACAAACACGCTCACGACTGTCTTCCCCATGGTGGACATCCTCGGATACATACTCAGTGAGTAGATCTTTGAGGATACCAAGTAGGGGGTAGTCAGAGGCACGTCCAATGCCCGCGTTTTGCAAGTAGTAAGCATTCCACGTGACAGGTTGCAAGCCCATCGTCGCTTATTGGAACACTAACTATTGGCACATGCCTTCGAATTTTTGGTTCTAGGGCATGCCGGTTTCCTCACGATGTTTTCCTTCACCGTTTTGAGCACGTGTTAATGCGCACATAAATTTTTCGAGTGGAAAAATCCATTGGTACACGACCGGGTTCGAACCCACGACCTCCAGATCAGAGGTCGGGGTATCGCCCACTAGGCCAACACGGCTTGTTTATCGTGATAAAAAAATAGTTTGCATGCCTAAATGGTAGAAATATCCAAGTTGATGATGCCCCAACTCGTTGTTAAATGTAGGTACCTATGGTTTTGTAAAAGTATCAATAAACAGAATAAGCAGCCTTCTTAAAAGTTTCTTGTCTTTCTTTCCTAGCTTGGTCGTGGAGAAAAAAATACGTTTCAAAAGTGTCCCTTGTGATTTTAATGAATAAATTCATTTTGACGCTTTGACGTTGAATACTGTTTCACTCAGATTGTTAGATTCATTGATCAATTTCAAACTCACCTTATATCAGAATCGAAGCAAACGATGACATCATCTCGATACAGATGCGCGTAGCTGGCTTTTTCTCTGTTCGCTCTTATCAGCTCTTGGACTGCTTCCGCGGTGAAAGATTCCGTGCCTAGCTCGTTCACGGACGCTTCTAAGTAGGAGCAGTGTAGGCTGAGGAATTAAAAAAACTTTTACATCGAAAATAATAAAATAACGTTAATTTGGCAAACAATTAAAAGATAGGGAAACTTAGACCGACTAATAAAAAGCCTTTTTTATATTTATAACCACTTAAGGTCCAAAAATCGGCCTGAATATCGCTATCTCTTTTTGGCTGATGCAGGCCCGCCCGTGCTTACGCGGTAGCAATATTAGCCGTTGTTATACATTTGGTGGTGTTCCGGAATACCAAAAATGATAACTAAAAACTTGTTGTATTTTTCTGATCGTATTGTTATTCTGTAACTAGACAATATAAGGTATGTACGTCATCAAACAATACGTAAGATATTGTTGTTTTTAATACGAAACAAATAAAATTAAAACACTTGGCAAAAAACACACACAATTTGGCTTTTTGCAACTAGGTTGATTTGAGAATCATGTGTCGTAAACGGAAGTAGCAATAGCCAGGCTATATAGCTCGCAGAATAAATAACCGATAGGAAAGAGAGGTTCTCAAATTAGGACTACGAACCGTACGACGCAGTGTAGGAAGGCCCCCCACCTGATGGACCGATGACATCTCAAAGGCTGCCGGAAATGGGTAGATAGAGGTGGCTCAAGATCGTTCGTCATGACACTCTTCGACGGAAACCTATGTTCCGCAGTGGACGATGATTATGATTCGAGAACCTTCCCCAGCGGTTTTCGGTTCTACTAGCTATATGGTGAATAACAATAATGGTGTGCCGAAACTTACTTTTCTGCCAGATTCTGCCCTTCCTCTTGAAGTCTGACTAGCTCCTTCTTATCCATACCATCGTCTTGTACAAACATCACCACTAATGGCAAACCCTGCGAACAAGCAAAATTATTACCCTTCTAAATAATAAAATGACGTGTTAATTTACGCAGAAGGTTGCGGGTTTTATTCCCGCCGCGGGACAAATGTTTTGATCTGCAAATATTTGTCTCTGATCTGAGTGTTTTTATATGTATATAACATGAATGAATTTACAAAAAAAAATGCATACAAGTAGTATATCAGTCATATAGTTCTCATAACACAAGCTCTGTTTACTTTGCTTAATGTTATTATTTCCAGCGTTATTATTAAATGAATTTACCTGAAAGGGTAACTTGTCCTCTTGTTCGAGACTCGTCAGTAGTGTATTCTCGGCGCAATTCCGTATGTATTCGAACGATTCTTGATCTTGAAATACACAGAAATATCCTGGAAAAGCAAACATGTCTTTAATTTGTGGAGCCGCAATGGTATATGATTGAATTAATTGTTTATTCGTGTGTGTGTGTGTGTCTGTCAGCATTTTTTTCCAAAACGGAAAAAATCAAGAATTGCCGTGCCGTTTTTTTTCATAAGTGCTACATGACAAGTATGGTTCTTACACTAACTAGGTAGCGCTGCAATGAACATTGGAATGTAAAACAGAGTAACTGATTCTAATGCAGTTTATTTACGATCGCTTCAAAGAATATTTAATTCAAAGAAAATATTCCTGATTACCGAGTTGGGTGAAAAATCACTTTTATCACCAGAAGTCACTAGAGAGCACTGTACTAGACGATGGAATGTTGAACTAAGTAACCGACTGTTATGCAGTATTTTATATGTATAATAAGTGTTTACAAAAAAAAAAGTTTTTAAGTAGTGTATCAGTCATATAATTCCCATAACACAAGCTTTGCTTACTTGGGTGCTATACGATGATGTGTGAAAATTATTATAAACTTTTCTTTAACTTTTCAAAGCATGTTTTTTTTTTAAATATAATGATAGAATACCGTTGGGCGCAAATTCGTCAATCGCCGTGGTGTGCGCAAAATCATCAGTTTTAATCTGTTGCTCGACGCGCCACGAGTGACCGTCGCCGGTGTTGATGCGGTGCTCCGAGTCGCATCCGGCCAGGAGACGCTTCCCGAACTCACCGGCCACCCCTTCAACCTGAACGCAAAACCAATGTACACTAAACCGACGAGCTACGAGAACCGAGAGGTATGCCAGGATCGTAGCAAGTGACAATCCGTGGTCTCTGCCTACCCCTGCGGGGAAAAGGCGTGACTTTATGTATGTATGCATTGCAAAACCAGTGTACACTAAGCCGACAAGCTATGAGAACCGAGAGGTATGCCAGGATCGTAGCAAGTGGTAATCCGTGGTCTCTGCCTACCCCTGCGGAAATAGGCGTGTATGTATGACTACACTATCATCTGCCTGAATAAGTTAACGGACATAGACCAAAGAGTTCTCTTGAGCAGCAAATTCAGATGTCGGATAAAGTAAACCACCTTCACGTCACGATGTCATCGGTCCATCGGGTGGATGATCGTGGCGACGGCTGCATGACACCACAAATGTATTCCCATGTTGGAGATCCTCAGATATGGATCTCAGTACGCATGTCTGTGAGGATTGTTGTAGAAAAAAGACGGTATCCGTTTCGATGATGTTATCACAGAAATTTAAGTAAGCACTAATAATTTGTTTTTTTTTCCTTACTACAAAATGTTTCTTGGTTCGTCTAGTTTCCTGAAAATTGATTGTGACACTTTCTTACAAATAACTGTTACTAAGTATATTATTAAGATAATAGAATCTTGAAAATCTTCACATTAAAGTTGCTCCAAATTAAAGATTATAAAATTATAACCAGCCTTGTTTTCCATTCTTTCCTGGCTTGGTCGCGGAGGAACAGGCAATTTAAATTGAATGGAAATGACATTAGCTGTGGAAATGTCATGCGACGGCTGCCAAGTTTTAATAACTTTCGTCTTTAGAATTTCCTTCTTATTTCTATATCAAACAATTAATTAAAACCGCCTTCAAAATACTTACGCCTAATATGATGACGTTGATCTGTTTAGAATCGTTAGTTAGCGCCCACGGAGCCGCTGGCCCGGCGTGGCATTGAGTTTCACCAGTGGAAGTAAGCGATCTGTAAGAAAACTAGCTGCTTAGGAACGCGTTAGCGCCTAATTGATGATTGGTAATGTGCATCTTACTGCTGAGAGTTGAAGATGATCATTGACTCTACAAAATAATTTAAAACGAAAACACAATTTTATGTGGAATGGATACTTAAAAAAATTTAATTATCCATGTTTCATACACATTTTAGTCCTTCACTAAATTTTTCTTGAAGTCCCAAGTTTACGGTTTCTATCCTGCAGGTACCTACTCTACCATCAGATCCTCACGGGCCCTTGTTATTTTGCTTACTCTTTCGAATAAAATACAAAATAATCGTGTTTCCATAACATGATGATGTTTATTAAGTTTTACGGAAACATAGAAATCCCTCATGAATATAACTTTTACGAGACCACCCCGGGATCTTTCTCTATACAACAAAATAATATTCAGAATCGGTTACCAATTGGCGGAGATGTCAGGTAACAAACAAACAAGATAAAAAAAATATACAGACGAATTGAGAACCTTTTTTGAAGTAGGTTAAAAATTGTCTTACGTCCATATGCAAAGCCAGCACGAGAGCCTGTTAAAAGCTATGCAATATAGTGATATGAGATATCCTTCCTTAATAAACTGCACTAACTTAAAACAAATTGTTTATATGTTATTCTGCTGATTTCGTAAGGGAACGAAATAGTCCTGTACTAAATAAAGCAAACGCACACGAGGATAGTCTGGGACTAATTCGTACAGATAGCGAGTCTACGGTAGACGCTTAGTAGAGGAACTATTAAAGGTATAATAAATGCTTTTTATTTTTATTTTATTTAATAGTGACATGAACTCACCCGACTCGTGTGTTGAGTATCAGCGGTAGATTGACATCAAGGCAGTTCGCCGCGGCAGGACAATGCTCGCGCATCGGACAATGGACGAATCCAAGATGCTGGAATAGCATTAGCTTCCGGTCTTGCTCCATTCGGTCCAGCATTTTGTATCTAAAAACAAATCTATTATACTACACAACAAAACTAATCATCGTTACTAAATCCAATGTGTTATAATCATAGATCATTTATGCAAGAGATTTTCCGATGAACTAACATCGCTGTCAAGCAGTTATGTTCGCAATGTTGTATACCGGTTCCAAGTGTATGGTTGCCGAGGAAATGGCAGATACGGGAGAACTTTGTAAAATTATCTTTATGGCAAGCAACGCAACAGCAATGACATAACGTAATATTATATGCCGTACCAAAAAAAAAAAACTATGCAACCCCGATTGGAGGCGCAATAGATGTTTCATTCAAGCGACTAACATTATTGATCTATTTATATCGTAAGCAAGCCTCATTTTTAGTCTGCAAGAATAGGCGCCCTAATCAAGTCGGCAGTTTGTGAAAACACTCAAAACAATATCATAAATTTTTACCGCTTTCGTAGACCTCGGGTTATCGCAAAATAATTGAATCAAATAGAAGAAAAACTTTGGTTTACAATAAACCTTTGGTAAATAATTGGACGGTTTTGGCGAATTTATACAAACCTGAAATCATCCTGCAATACGTCAGTAATTTCCTTGATATCCTCTTGAGTAATGGTCCCTGTGGGTGATATGCTCTTGAAATGGTAGAACAGATCAGCATGTTCCAGTAAGAGTTCCTGCAATTACAAACATATTATTGAAATATAACACAATATGTTTACAACAATTTGCAAAAAATAACTTGTCGTGCAACACAAAGGGCTCATTTACGAAGACGCGGCGCGGCCTGCAGTAAATTCAAACATATGGCGATGTATGAGAGCGTTTATTTCAAGCAAACGCGCGTAAAATAGCTTCTCCGTAAACGCTCTCATACGTAATATGTTCAACATATGTCGCCATATGCCTGTGGGCTGCGCCGCACAACGCGACAACTTCTCCGTTAATGAGCCTTAAGCTGTCGTGTAGCTTAAGTGAATATACTCTGTTATACTTAACAGAGTCTTCAGGCAAACAACAGTACTTAGTAAAGTAATAAGTCCGACTCGAAGGACCATTTGATGGTACATCAAAGAAAAGATTTTGTTTTGCACACTTAATTTATTTAAACGGGAAAATGTTAATGAGCCGCGATTATGTTGTGGACTGACGTTCCGGGCAAGACGGACCCGATTTCCACGCAAATGCATGGAAATCCAGATATTGCACAACTGTACGTTCTTGGAACCGTACATGGTATGTCAGGAGCGTAGCAAGCGAAAATCCGTGAGCTCTGTCTACCCCTCCGAGACACCTTTATTTATACAAATACTTTTCGTTTTGTCAAGTATCTGGTCTAAATAAATACCAGACAGTTTCGTACCTGAAGGTTGTGCTTAGCGCGACGTTGCAGTTGCCTTTGGTGTTGCTCGTAAACTCTTTGCTGCTGGTGCTCTGACAACGCTTCGAAGCACTCGCGTCCCATTAGCAAAACCCGAACTTCCGAGAGCTGCTTGCCCGGGGTCACGTATCCAGTCTCTTCTAGGAGACGCTTGAATTGCTGGCACCATCTGCACACGAAATTAACATCAGCTTGTGTTGCGTGGTGGAATCAGAAACGAGGAATTGGGAAAAAACGAGTCAACTAGCTCTAAAACAATAATTTTAAAATATGTGAGTAGTAGTTAGTCTACTCTGGTTTGATTAAGGTTGGGTGGGTTGTGAATAAATGTGTAATTTGTAATATATATATTGCTTCTAAACAGAATCGTAAATTCAATCTTTTACCACACTAAAACAAAGACAACTACTGTTTGTAAACAGTAGCAAAAGCAAAACAATAACTGTCTCCTTCATACTCATAAGCATGACCGCGCGCGAGAGACGGACAGACTATTTTAATACGCATGCAGTGCGACGTCACACCGCGCGCTTATTCACAGACAAGCGCGTGGACTACGCGGTTGTGACAGCTATAAAGAAAACTTACTCGTAGTTCCTCTGTTCCTCCTGAGCCTCATGAAGATAAGACTTGAAGACAGAAGCTGCTTCGTTGGACTCCAATATCTCGTACGGTATCTTCTGAGATTGACCCAAGGTCTGAAACAATCAAATAGTATTCCAGAAATATCTCCAGAACCGAAGACTCAAAACAACTTGCAAGTACACAAACAAACACGAACACGACGTAGATCATTGAGGATACCAAAGATCTTTGAGGGTAGACAGAGTCACATCTTAACATTACATTTGACACATACCTGCGTATTGCAAGTAGTAAGCAATTCACGTGATAGGTTGCAAGCCCATCGCCGCTTATTGGAACACTAAACTGATGGCATATGCCTTCGAATTTTTGGTTCTAGGGCATACCCACACGTGATGATTCGCAAATATTTTTTTCGGGTGGAAAATCCATTGAAGCTCGACCGGGTTCGAACCCAGGGCTTCGATCGGAAGTCGGAGTACCGCCGCCCACTAGGCCAACACGACTCTTCATTGAAAATACTCTGCTAATAATTATATGGGTTTCACGTTTCGAGTGTTCAGAAATTGTGTATCATTTGGCTTTTTTTATACAACTAAAGTGGCAAACAAGCATACGGCCCACCCATTGGTAAGCGGTTACCGTAACCTATGGACGCTTGCAATACCAGAGGTATTGCGCGTTGCTCACCCTGAGACAACCCGGATGAAAATTCTGATGTGTCTGTAATTTCTAAATGATTTTACCTGATATCTGGCCCTTTCGCCGACACGAAGGGTAGTGTCAATAGCCAGAGGGCTATCGAGTTCAGAGCCAGATTCAGAGCCGGAATGTTGCGCCCGTCCTTCGCTGAAGTACACGGTAAAGTCGCGGTGGGATCTTAACTGGCGTACTACCATTGGCCAGTCGCTGAAACGGAATCATCGTTAATTTATTTCAGGAAAAGATAAAAACTTCACAGAACTGGGAGTTGATAAAAAGTCCAGTATTAAATTTCATCCCACCAATTCAATTTGTTAGCGATCTTACAACACAACGCTGACGTATGTCCCTCTGCTTAGAGCAAATGAAATGTGTACTGAAATCCGGGCGGGGTGAGGCAAGTCGGTTCGGGAGGGGGTGAGTGGTCATTCTGTACTTCGTACTATTATGTATTCTGTGATAAATAAATGAATAATGCGGCGCAGTGGGCGAAGGCCCGCCTGGTACGCAGAAGGTTGCAGGATCCATTCCCGCCGCAGGACAAATGTTTGCATGATCTGCAAATATTTGCCTAGGGTCTGAGTGTTTTCTATGTATAATAAGTATGTATTTACAAACAAAAGTATATAAGTAGTATACAGTCATATAGTTCCCTTATTACAAGCTCTGCTTAGTTTGGGGCTAGATGATGCTGTGTGAAAAACGTCTAAAACTTCCAGAATTATTACTTCTCTTGAAGGTCTTCAGTGGGTAGACTGAGCCTGGACAACACTTGAGGGAGCTTCGCGAGTTGTTTCCGAAGCTTCTTCGCAGAACGTTCTTCCTTCAGCCTCTTTATATGACGCCGGAACATCATCTGAAGCAAATTAATATTACAAAACTGTTACCCTAATGACGGTTTTCTATAATTGATTGCAGTGCCCTTTGGAGACTTGTGGTGATAAAACCTATCTAAGAGACATATTTGAGGTCATACAAATCGACTGCAAAAAACCCGTTTAAATATTCAAACGTATAAGCCGTTTTGGAGATAAATGGTGGCAAACAAACGATACCTCTTATGGTAAACGCATATTACGGGCACCTGTCGTCTCG
The DNA here is from genome assembly GCA_961405105.1 of Perizoma affinitatum. NCBI lineage: Eukaryota > Metazoa > Arthropoda > Insecta > Lepidoptera > Geometridae > Perizoma > Perizoma affinitatum. The sequence continues at coordinate 4,954,044 of OY560184.1, forward strand.
GGGAAAAAAGATGTTCATATGGGGTTGATTTTTTTTATGATGAGTCGAAGTAACCTTATACTGAAACACTACTCAACATTTAATCACGACTTAATAGCGTTTAAATCGCAGCTTTATAAATTGCATATTAGCGCCATCTCTTCGAAACTCATCTAAAATCTTGAATAACGTATTTTTAATTATTCCGTGGTACCGTTTCAGTATTTGGTCGTAAGATATCTAGGTCGTAAGGTACCTGAGTTCCATCAATTCCAAATTGCTGCACAAACTTCACCCATTCAGGAAAATGGGACAGTCTCTTGCTAGCTGCGGACCAAGTCTCTCTGAAATTACATAATTCCTGGTTAATTTTATTACATTGTACTAAATATAAACTTCCGACAGACAAATACACACTCCTGATTGACCCCACACTAGGATGCTGCTATGCAAGAGGTGCAGGTTCGATTCCCGCTTCGGGACAAATGTTTGCGTGTTCTGCAGATATTTGTCGTGGGTTTGTGGTACCACGGTTCGGACACAAGATATAGTGTGGTGTCAAGACTGTGTATGTCCATTGGATGATTATTTTTTATTCATTTATTTGTAATAAGTTATTTAAGTATTTTCAGACAAAATAAGAGTTTTATTTTATAAATATTTGCATGAAGGATTCTATTTTAAAAACTTTTGAGCATATATATTTACAACAGCAAAGTAGATCTTACTTGTAATCTTGTATGTGAATTCTAATCAACTGTGTGAAAGCATCCGTGACGAAATCTAGAGTTTCTCTTCTTATCCGCAAAGCTTCAGCATAGTTCGCAACCTGAAGGAATAAAAACATGTTAAACAATTGAAAAGTTTACAATAATGAGCCGTCTAAGACCTCGTCTGTCGGTCCTGCCTGCTTAGCATGAGTACCCAAGACAATGTTTTGTCTTCGAAAGAGAAGACAAAAACATTTTCTGACGCATATTCTGTCAAACAAAAGAGATGGACAAAATATTTTTTGTCTTCTCGGCGATAGACAAAACCGTTGTCTTGGGTCTGCTAAGCAGTTATAAATTGCTATGATTTTCTATCTAGGCGCTTTTGACTATGCAGTGGAATAGATTCACTTTTCTAACTACAGGACTGATATACTACTTATATACTTTTTTTTAATACATAGAATTCCATTCAATTCCATTAAAAGGAACATACCCTCTTCAGATTCCTAGAACTTACGGTGGCAGTTGCGTTTATTGTCAGTCGGTCAGTTAGCCATGCAAATATTTCATCATCATCATCAGTATGTAGAAGTCCTCTATTGGACATAGTCCTCCCCTAAAGAATAACTCGACGAACAGTCTTCCATCGAGTGGTGGCTACCCTACTTCATCCGGTTCCGGTCGCCTTTCGGAAACTTCCTCCGATATTCCACAACATTTACACGCTTACGACTGTACTCCCCATAATGGACATTCTCAGATACATGTCATACTCAGTGTGTAGATCACAAAGGATACCAAGTAGGGGGTAGTCAGAGGCATGTCTAAACATTATATTTAGCGCATGTCCGCGTTTTGCAATTAGTTAGCATTCCACGTGACAGGTTGCAAGTCCATACCGCAACCTTTAAGATGTCAATGTCGAAATATTAAGAAAGTATTTAATTGACAACAACAAAGCACAGAAAGAACAGTAGTACGAAAATAATTAAATAAAATAGAAGATTTTAACTCAGATTTTACAAAAAAAACGCAGAGACATAAAGGAAGATTTTTATAATATATTGTCCCAATACCGTACCTTAATCCTAGCCTTGGTCTTGTCCACCATCTGAGCCAATAGCAAGAACGCCTGATCGATGTTAACGTTCTCATGGCTGGATGTCTCAACCAATGGTATGCATCCTTTGAATTCCTTCCTTTGCACCAATCGCTCGGCCTCTCGGACACCCTGCTCGCAAACTTCGTCGTGTTTCGCTGTTACTAGGACCACGGGTTTCTTTTGTTTGAGGATGTTCTGGAGTATGGCTGCCAGAACTTCATTCTAAAAAAAATATACTTTCTGTATTTCTACACACTACCAATAGTATAGAACCGCATTTCCAGTAGTATAAGCATCCAAGACAACGGTTTTGTCTACGGGACAGAAGACAAACTCGTCTCTTATGTGACGGAAAGGATAAACGGTAAGAATTATTGTCTTCTCTTCCGTCGACATAAGCATTGTCTTCATGTAGAGGTCATTTGCGCTAAGAATCTTAAAATGACCTACGGTGGAAGACGCCTATTGATTTCACACCCGCAAAGATATAAGGAGGCTGCCGTATCCAGAAACAGATATTTTAAGACCACGGTGTGGCGCGGCGGTTGAATAGCCGTCTGAGACGCAAGAGAGTTCGATTCCCGCTCCGGGGCATAATGCTTGCATGTTCTGCAGATATTTGTTCCAGGTCTGGGTGTTATGGTACCATGGTACCCGTAGTTCCTGATACCCACAGTACAGGGATTCCTAGTGTGGGGTTAGGACTATGTATGTGAATGTTGGGTGTTTATTTATTTGTAATTTCCGTACCTGCTTTTCCCAAGTCCTGCCGGGTACTAGACTAACGTCATACACGCAGAGAAATCCATCCACCACGAGTCTACCATCAGGCATTGTTCTTTGCTCGTACTCCTAAAGAATTTAAAATTACACCATTAAAAGACTTATTTTTGAGGTAGTAAATATAATTATTTTCATATAAATAATCCCCTTAGCCCAAGAACCCACCATAGCTTTGTACAGCTGAGCTAGCCTATACCTTTTTATTTACTCTCACAAAGGGTCCCCATAGGTATTGATTCTCGTGAAAAGACATTCACAAAAAGTTAAAAAAAAATGTCTCTTCCTAACTTTTCGAAATATGTGTGACTTTATACATACCGTATAAAGTCACACATATTTATATACGCCCAGGGACTTTGCCCACGTTTAGATTACTTCCAACTGCATCTTCTTATTACATTGTGGGAAAACGATTATTTTTTAAATATGATAACATTAAAAATACCTTCTCAATGCCCAGCTGATTCTTGCAAACATACATCAACTTTTCTGCTGACTGAAGCTTCGTAGCAACGCATCGTTTCACGTACGCCTCGGTTTTGCCAACTGGAGATCAGAAAAGTATTAGCGTAGAGAGAAACACTGCTAACATGTCCTTAGCTCAATTAATACTCATTATTGTGTGTCAATGATTGAAATGAAGAATTTCGATCAATGACACACAGTAATGAGTGTCTTTATTGTGTCCGGACTAAAGGGCGGACTACTCAAATAATACGTCTGTACTTTAAGCCCGTGATAGACATGCCTGAAGGTGGCATTCCAGACACTGGCAAGTAGGCATGAGAAATACTGGTATTTTGTGTCAAACTGATACACATGAAACCAGCGCAGCATATAGGTGGTACCTAGGTTTTGGTGCAGCATAATGCTGAGACCACTAAATTAGATACTTATTTTGTTTGTTTTTCGTTTCGTTTATTATTATTATCTGCAGCTTTTGTGCCTAATGGGGAAAATAGATGAACTTTCTTTCTTTCTATCTGGCATCAGCTGGCTTGCCAGTTTCTAGAAACGTTTCATGACGTTCCAGTTGCGGACCATAACAAGAAGAATATAAATACTACGTTCAGTCTTTCGTCAACTTGACCTGAAAAACCCGTCCCCTTTTGGACAATGTGACGAATAACAAAAATCTTTGTATTTTCAATTACGATTTTCGAACTCAAGCCAAAATAGTACCTACATTCAAAGGTAAAACTGTTAATTAATTGTAAAATAAAATGAAAAGCATGATTTCTATGGAACGAATTAGAGTTTAACAAGATATTTATTAATAGTATAACGAATAACATGAGACAGCAAAACTTTTGCTTTGAAAAAAATAAAAATCATGACATGTGAACAACTAGCAAACATGGGAAATGTTCCTAGCATGTGTTCCTACTAGTCGGACTTTGTAGCACACACTTGCCAACATCTGGCATGCTTTTATGCAAGCTACTGGCATGTGTATCACCGGCTTTAATATAATATGAACGATGTCTCACCTCTGCTCTCACCTTTGAAGGGCTGGAAGCAAGCGTCATCCACAAACTCGGTCTGCTCCACAATCTCGAATCTGTACTCCTGATCATCATTCTCCTTGTGAACGCTGCCCCAGTATAGAAAGTGATCATTGTTGACCACGCGACCACTGAAGTCAGACTGAAAATTTCGTATAAATACTCAGTAGTGCAAATTTGCTAGTTAACTTCAGTAATATCACAGACTGGCTGTGACACGGCCGCCTTCAGGCCTCGACCGACCCACCGCGCTATTACTTCGTTCTATCTGAATTTGTTCCTTTTTACTCGGCTCTTAGGGGTACGACCCCTAGGAGCCTGATGTTAAATAGCCTATAACCTTCCTCAAGAACGCTACAAATTCTTTACGCTTAGCCATCTTTCTGACTTTTTACTTTTTGCTCAGCTTCTAAGAGTTGCAGCAACATCTATTTTTTTTCAAATCCGTCTGGTAGTTTCAAAGATTTAGCCCATATAAACAAAAAAAAAAAAAACTCTTCATCTTTACGTATGACATAGATATCATAAAAATCTACTAGTGTAATATTGTTAAGTGTAGCGGGTGGATGCGGATAATTTATTCATTGAACCATTTTATAAGTCATAAAAAATATACCCAAAGTAATGGTAAGTGAGGAAGCAAGTCTTCATTTAACTAGTAAGTATAGTGGGCTACTTGGACTCGCCATAACAGTCATTGGTTTACAAATGTGGCGAATTAAGAGATCCTATTTATAATACAAACGTCAGGGCATAAGTTCAGACATTTTGTAATTATACTAGTATTTAAATTGATTCTCAATCAACCTATTGACATTTGCATACCATTTAGATGGTAGAATATTATAAGGGCCTTTAAATTGTAACATTGTGTAACAGAACTATATTCATGCAATGTTCTGATTTCTCCTTTTAAGGGTTCATATGTAAAACATAAAGGGACACTATTACCACCTATTACTAAACCTATGCAACTGCATAGGCTCTGTCATCTTTCTGTCTATGACAGGACTGTATCTTTTTAACCGTGACACATCAGGAGCCTGTTTAAATATGTGTTTCATGTGAGAAGCTGTTTGTTTGTTTGTCTACAACCATTTATCTCCGAAATGGCTAATAGTCCTGTCCCATACAAAAAACATAACAAAAGCAAATATTTATATTGACGGAACCCTTAATTCGTGAGCCCAGCTTTCACATGACCAGTTTTCAAAGTGGATTAAAAATACAGAATTAAAACTTAAAGTGGGAATATGAACAGGAAAATAAACACAGGCCTATTTATTTACTCATTTACCTATTGCATTAACTAAGAAATGAACAAAGAAGTATTGCTACTTTTACCTGACTCAAGACACAGATGTGGTCAACATTGTAGTCATCAGCATGGGTGCGTACAAATCTATTACAAAGGCACGACTTGCCCACACCAAGCTGCCCTTTTTCCTTTTCAGTGCCTGTCAAATAACAAATAAAACATTAAAGCTTAAAAATCTGCCTAAAACTCTCATTCTGCGCACTACCTACATATCTACAATACACAAAGTTTATAAGGAAGATAAACCTAGTTGAACACTTAAGAATCTTTTATGAATCACTCAATTCAGATGGCCCTGAAACAAGTGTACTGTGAGGAATTCAATTGATCAATTAATTATATTACCCGCATCAGAAATTCAAGAACCATGTACCTACTGAGGTGTACATAGAGTAACAGTTTTCTGTACATCAAAAGTGTCAACACATAGGTTAGTTTAGGCTCTGCTTAGTTTGGGGCTAGATACTGTGTGAAAATTGTCCAGCATTATTATTATTATAGGCATACAGCAGTATTTAAGTATGAGAAGGATAACAAAACCAAGACACTCTGATTTTAATTCCGATGAAGCCCATCACCGCTTATTGGAACACTAACCAACGACACACACCTTGAGACTTTAGGTTCTGGTGCATGCTAGTCCCATAAGGATATGCTATTGGCATACCTATTACAAGGTTATGATAGTCTATTAGAATTAGTAAGTTGAAGTGGTAATGGGCAGGCCATAAAGCTTACAGTACCAACAACCACTACAGAAGAATGGTTTTTTAATGGAGCCCAAAAACTAGACAGGGCAGAGTAGGAAGGCCCTGCATTGAACATGCCCTTGACATCTTAAGAGTTGCGGTCATTCGGTAGATTGAGTTGGCCCAAGATCATTTGTCATGTTTGGGGGAGGCCTATGTCCAGCAGTGGACTTCTACAGGCTGTTGATATTAGTTATGCCGTCAATCTAGATTGCTGCAGCTGCCTCATAAAAATACATTCTCATTCAACAATTCCAATATCAAAAACCCAACAAATTAGGTGGGTATCAAGTATTATTTGCTTTCACTATGATAACAGGAAGCAGTTTAGATAACAATAGATAGTAAGTATCCCATTCACAATTTGATAGTCACAATTTGGTTTCCTCTCTTTCAGTTAGATGCATTCTTAGGGTTATTTAAAAGCAGTTATTTTAAATGAGTGCCCTGATGCTTAGGATTGTTACTTAAGTGGTTGATGACAGAACTTTGATCTGACGTTAGATTTTGCCTAGATGTGGGCCTAAGTAAATGAACCTAAGTAAAAAGTTTTCATAACTCAATAATAATCTATTGTATTATTAAATCATATTCTCCTTCACCGACAACACTCTCAGGTTTGCTATTTCAAAGAGTTGAGCTGATTGGGGTCACATGAGAAGAACGGGCACAATGCTCATTACACTTCAACGTGACATCAGTGCAGATTTTGTTTCACCCACTTAGAATTAGAATTCTTATTTATGTAGAAGCCAGTCTAGAAATGTATGTAGTAGATTTATACTAGTTTTAGAATGAGGTAACTAAGGGATTTCGGGATCATGAAAGCACCATTTAGATGCTCCTGAAGATATCAGGGATTAGCTGAGCAATGTATAGTTCAGATCATAGAATTAGCAACATCATATTTCCAAGCAGCCAGGATAGAGAGTAGTTGTTTAAGTAATATAATTAGGTGTGAAAACGTTTTTGAAAAAACAAGCAGATCTGCTACATGAAAATAAACTATGTAGTTTGGTAATCATTTTAAATCTATTGTAATTTTTTTCATAAAAATATGTTTCATTTTATCACATACCTACAGAATTTACATATTTAACTAAACACTTGAAAAGCAAGACTTTAATTCTTGGCATTGTTATAATTCAGTAAGCTTTCATTTGCAATGATGCCAAGTCTTACCTAAAACTAAATTCTAATTGGTTTCAAACAAGATAATTACCTACTCATTCATTTCTATCAACAAATAACAGTATTTGATGGTTTTGAAATTAATTTTTTTAGGTCCTAGGTAAATTTAAAACTCTTAGATAACGGACAAACACATACACAGCCTATACATATAAGAAGTTTGGATACAGACTTTGTTAGGTGAGAGTGTAAAAAAAGGATTATGAAAGTAAAAGCTCTTATTTGTGCAGCAGGGAGTAGTGTGTTCAGAAAAAAAACATGTAAACAAAGAACCAGGGGTTCCCCTGATGTGTATCAGGGGAACATGATTTCTTTCTCCACACAACAAGATGAGCAGTGTCAAGTTTAACTTGGCTAAAAAAGCTCTAGATACTAAGTTAATTTGTTATTTCTTACCTGACAGTCCAACAACAGAAACTGTGATCAGCTTTCCTCCACTGTTATCAGACTTCTTGGCCATTTTACCAACTCACACACGATTCGAAATCAGTAGAACTACTTGGTGAAATCATCACAACACTACACTGTAACACATAATGGAGATTATATGGCAATCTCAGCCCAGGATCCAAATAAAACTTTATTTTTACAAGTTTAATGGCATAGTAAAAAAGATTAAGAATTCAAGGGAGAATATTAGAGGATGTAAAGGGCAACTGATACTCCAATTAGTGTGAATGGAAAGGAAACCAGTTAATGAAAGTGGTCGCCAGATGTGCCGATTTGGATTCGACGTACAACCTAGCGCTGCGTGTATTTAATCTATTACAAGCAAGTACTAAACAAAAAAGCTGAAATCACTAGAATTTATCAAAATATACCATCAAAAAAGGACGAAAAGCAATAATTCACGAGTTCTACTGCCATGCACTTTGACACATCAATTTTATATTGCGACCACTCCGTACGTTACAGCTTTATTCATAAATTGAGTATACTACATCGTTACATACATATTTAACTTTGCGTGGATGACTTATTTTACATTTTTTCATTCGTCTAAAAGCAAATTAATACACAAAACGCAAAATTTCGTGCTTTGCTTCTTTCTTTCTTTTTTTTTTTAATCTACCTTTTCGTGTTGGCTTTAGTCGTATGACCATACTACCCGTCTTCCGTAACTTTGTTTTCATTCGTGAATATGTTCAATTTTTTTTTTACAATAACTGAATGATAATTATATTTATTTCGAACATATCATTTGGAGTAAATTATTTCATCAAAGTACATCTGAATGAATAGTTTCAATAATTGTTCATGTCTTTTTTTTCAAAGTTTTTTTTTGTATATACCTGATGTAGGTATACATCAAAATTTGTACAAGTTATCTTATCTTAACTTCCAAATAGCTGTCTTTATTTGGATTATATTTAAACTATAAATATGCTTGTATGAAATTCAAACATAGGGTTTTTTAGGCCCATGACTGATGACAATTTACCATAGTATATAATTTACTATAAAAATTAGGATTCGATTTCGCGACTGCTGTTCTCAAAGTATGACAGAAATGCATAATGCGTATAAGAATTCTGAGGGTATTGAATGTCCATTTCAAAATCAACCAACAATGAATAATCTACACAATTCCAAAACATAATCCAAACTACCCGTACAATAAACATTTACCCATCGTAAATGTTTCAATCATTCAGCAATACTAAATTGTTGTCATCAATTACCTCTAAAATGTCCCTACCATGAGAAGAGTCATAACCACAACCCTAAGTGGAATGGTGAGCGTTAAAGTCACCTACAAATATGAACGAACCAGGAATCGACTTTATTAATATGTCAAATTTACCCATATTGAAAACTGGATTACTGTTTGTCGGAATGTAAAAACTGATAATACTCACTTTTTTCTTTATTTAACTGTTAATCGAATACTAATGTTCTGTAGTGATTCATCAAAAGATTTGTTTATTTTTGAATAGGCGGTACTGTTATGTTATGAATTAACCAGCCTGCGCCACCATCGCCTCTCACTCTGCGCTTAAAACGCCTCACCTGGATAACGTTCCTCGAACTTCCGATCAGATAAAATATTTGATTGTTAGACATCGCGGTTGGGAATAAGGTAAGAACCCCAGTCACTTCGGTATCACCTGCCGGTATGCTGGCTTTGAGGGACAACTTCTCTAATAGCTTTTTATTCTGTAGGAACATGTTTGCATTGTTTGGGAGATCAAATCTGATCCCCACCATGACGCTTAGGTGCATGACGCCCGAAACACCTTGCTCTCTTATTCCTTTTGAGAGGGCCAATCATTGGTCATTGGTCCCTATCATTGAAATATCTGTCGAAACCCTTTGTTTCGTTCTTTCTTGATACAACTCTTTTTTTTTCCTACGCTACATCCATAGATAAAGAAAGAAATCTTCTTTGTTTGTACGGCAATCGAAACTGACAACTTAGAGAAATAAACAAATAAAGAATTGAAACCACAGATGTTAATCCAGTAAAAATAAACTATCAAAATTAAACTAGGGCTACAGAGTAAAGCCCTACTTATCTTGTCAATTACTTATTTTATAGACTTTTATTTTGGGTTATCGTTGAAGTAATATAACAAATGAGTACCTATTAATTACTACTACTATTTTGTGGCCTACGTAGCGACGCGACCCGACGGTCGGTCGGACTCGTACCTATGTTATATCAAGTGCGATCAAACCTCATATTTTATTCTTCGTGTCATTATAGGTGGTAAATAAACACTATGACACAGAATTAATAATAATTACCATGACCGTAGTTGTTAATTTTTCAACGCGAGCATTACTGCTTAGCGACAGAAATATATTATGGTGCTAATATTTCCACGGATAAACTCTTCATAAACAACGTCGTTTATGTGACACCATGCGTTAGCATGTGAGTAAGTAATTGATCATAGCATTTTCCACAGCAACTCATAGTAAAACACCAAAAGAAAGTATAATCATATAATTTATCATAAGCAATGATTATTTGAAATTTAAAATGATTTATTTAGTGATATAATTGTATTGAAATATTAGTTTGGGAACTGCAAAAGACGAGTGACAAATGGGGAAAAAATCGGAAAGCTATACAGCCCAACTAGGCTGGACGAATTAGATGATTGTTACTTGATTTTGTCCCAATAAGTAGGTATATTATGACGGCTGTGTAAAAAAAAAAAATATAAGGTATCGTAGGTGTTTTATATTTATAATATGTATGTATTTACAAAATAAAGTATACATGTAATAATTAGTCATGTATAGTAATCAGTTCCTTTAATACAAGCTCTGCTTAGTTTGTGATACCGTACCGTTTTACTTATTTTTTTTTTACCAGTGGACATTGTTTTTATGGCTGGTAACTCCACAAATAAACCACAAAATTTGACAGCTCCTTTTCGAAAACACAAGCGCCTAAATGTCGTCCCGTGATTTTCTTGAGAAATGACTTCTACAAATGATGGAAAAGAAGTGAAAAGTCATTTATCAAGTGGCCCGAAGGGCAAGACATATTTTATTGAACTTTACAAGGTAAGTTTTATTCTTCATATGCCTGAAATTTGCTTGTATTGCAACGCCGTTGTGATGGTGAAATTCACTATGTCCGCCATATTTGTCTTCAAATTGTCTTGTTTCTTCTTGTTTTCATGAAATCCGTGCTATTTGACCATATTTCACCCCTAGCGTGATTGTACGTTGATAAGAAAATCATTATTTTCCTATCACGATACCAAAAGCGCCTTACTATAAAGTAAATTCTGAACAAACTTTTATTCTAATGTACAATTGAAATCCCTATTGAATTCTGTAAATATTTCATGAAATAGAGCAGCTGCGGTTCTATATGTCGTTCAGAAATGTTTCGACTAGAAAGGATCATCATTTTTTTATCATTATTTACTAAAAGCCGTGTGTATGAATATAAACATAGAATGCAAAGGCACTTATGATGGATTCCATTGACAGCCATACTCTGAACTCGCGATGTCACGTACGTTTGTTTACCAATCAGCCGGAAATGAACTGACCAAGAAAACCCGTAGTATGTGGTGCTAAAAATGCTTGGAGTTCTAGAACTGTTGACACCATTAGCTGAAGAAGTAGGTATAGCGCTTCTGTAATAAGTACCATGTGGCTTTGGTATGATATTGAACAATAAGGGTTTTGCATAGGTAAACATTTTTAATAAACAAAGTTATATGATAGGTTCATAGTTATAGTGTTACTTGAAGATGTAATTATCTGGCTTGAAGATGTTTTAGACAGGACTACAACACTTATCATTTTATAAAAGCTCTTCTTGCAATGGGCCATTCTATCAAAAGATTCTAGTTTTCATTATCTGAATATAAAATAAATAAATAAATATTGCTGGACATTTATCACACAGCATCATCTAGCCCCAAAGTAAGCAGAGCTTGTGTTATGGGAACTACATGACTGATATACTACTTAAAATTTTTTTTTTTTTTTGTCTCAGATGGGCCTTCACCCACGCCACAGAGGTCATATAACTGACTATCCATGAATAGATTGTTGTTCTAAAGACCAGGCAATATGAATGTAGGTTCCTTTTTTGTATATGGTAAAGAATAAAGGATTTTTTTTCAAAAAACCTACCTGTATAGTGTGCAATTCAATTATTTATTTTGTTTATAGACTATACCATGCACTAAAATGTGTGTGTTTCACTCAATATGAAGGCTAATGAAGTACCCATGACTTAGTTTGCATGGTACCTGGATAAAAATATTGGTCATATGGGTCTTCATCCCAAGCAGGCTGTGGTTATGAAGATTATTAGCTCAAACATCTAAACATTTATAACATTAGTAATTAGAATTGTATCGTCTTTTTATTTTACTCTACTCTGTGAAAAATTGGAATCAGCATTCACTCACAAGTGCCAACACAAGTGTTAATAAAAGAGATATACATGCAACATCAAATTATACCTGATAAAAAAATAATTATTGAAAGCTAAGATTTTGATTTTATGTAAATCAGCATGATCTCTGGTTACATCTAGTGTCACTATCAAGTTTCTATAAGAGTTTATTTTATACCAAATATCTGATGAAAAAAAAATTGATTATTTTAACCTTTAGATCTTTTTGAGACTCAGATATTAGGTAAATATTTTGCACCTATTATTAGTATAGATTAAGATAGTCTATTAATTCATAACTTAGACAGTGTTGGGTCAGACAGGACTGTTAATGTATCTGTTGGGTGTTTTTAATTTTATTAACTTAGTGTTCACTATTTGAATACAATGTTTTTAAGAATATTAATACATTATTGTTAGTAGTTCTATATAAAATATTTCTAATTTGTCGATGTTGTAAACATTATCTTATTTTGGGAAACATAATTGCATTGTAGTTAGATTCTTTTATTGTCAGATTATTTTGATACCATCCTTATTGAACACTTATCATCACACATCCACTTATTGAATGAAAAAAAAAAAGAACTCAAATTACATGAATCATAGGATATTACAGATCAAATACCACAGGCAAACATCACAAACATCTGTCATCTGACAGTTTTTTGTTTTTATTCAAGGCAAAATTTAGTTTTAGCATATCAATGTACTTTATTACCCTCGACACAAGTTTTGCCTTAAGAGGTTGTTTGGTAACATGAAATGCCTTATCCAATTGAAATGTATTTTATTGCAACCTATTTGTACAACTGCAAGGGTATTTCTCAGATAGGTTTTATACTTGAAGCGCTGCAAAAGTTGATGGAAAAAATGAGAGGGGATTTAAAATTTTTGAATGACATGTTTTTGTTTTATTAAACAAAGTAGTCTTTATTATGTTATTTTAAAGTTCATTATCTAAATAACTCTTGCTAGAGATCCATCTGTGTACATTAACAGGGTGTTAGCGGTCACCTGGCAGTTTCTGACATAACTATAAGTCCATGAAGACACAGAAAATTATTACTGTGTCTTCATGGAATGCACAAATTGTATTATTACAAATTGATGAAGGTTTGTTGCTATTTATAATAAGTAATAACTACTGATAAGGATTTAAATATAACTATTTAAAAAATATGGAGGTATTTACTTCTAGGAGTTTAGCTACTAGAGTTTAAACTAATGTTGTTGGAAATCTTTTGAAAGTATTTTTTTTTTACACTTAACTGTCATATACATATTTCTCACCTCATAATAGGATTCTCTGTGTCATGGGCATCAGAAACAAGTATGGGTATCAACACCCAGACCCGAAACAAATCATATATCTGCAGAACATGCAAACATTTATCCCGCAGCGGGAATCGAACCCGCACCTCTTACGTCTCAGACGGCTACCCGCCGCACCACGAATGTTTTCATTCTTGAGCTGCTCTTGTTCTAATTTCTATAGCTTGTTTTAAAAGTAAAATGGTTGTTTTTTAATAAAGTTTTAAACAAGTGTCTGTAGTTTCGTTGATAATAAATTGACGTGAGTACAAATACTTAAAAAAAATGATTCCTGAATGATTTACTTATAATTGTGCATATTAGATATTTGGTATAGTTTTTTTATGTAATATCACAGAATAAATAATCTACCTAAGAGTTCTACTTAAAACCTAAAGCAGCTGTCTTAATAGTGGGCCATCATTTTCATGTATATGAATGAACACTTTGTTATCAGACTGAAGTTGACTCATTCTAACCGTGAGAACAAAACAGACTGATGAATAAATAATCAAGAAGTTTTATTTAGAAATCAACAATCAATACTGATAGCTGATAGCTGCACCTAATTTATTGTTACTTTGAAAATCGAATTACTAACTACTTGCAAGGAAATGCAGACATGGGCAAAATGTAATGTTTGGATATGCCTCTAACTACTCCTACTAAGTATGTATCTAAGGATGCCCATCATAGTGATTGGAGTTGTAAGCGTGTTAAACTGCTTCTTTGCCGATATTTTTAGCACACCAGCTACTGCCTACGGCTTCGCCCGCGTGGTACCCGGATAAAAATTTGCATTCGCGCGACCGTTTCTTCGTCGACTTACGTTGCAAAATTGGTCTATCAGAACATTTTTTTTGTCCACAGACGCTTGAAGCAAAACTCAACGAGGCTAGTTCAGTTAAACAGCGTATCCACCATCTTTGCGAGGCGTGGCTACGTATCCATAATCTGTGCTTGCATTCCGCGCCTTCCACACACCCGCATTTGCTGAGCTGGTTGCAGAAACACACCTCTAGAGCTGTATTACAGGTATAGTCATCATCAAAACAATAAAGATTACTTAACAATTAATGCATTTTGCTTTCTGAATTAGTTCACCTTTTTCGATATGAATGGAAGTATTTAATAAACACTTATTGACTTTAAACCAGACTGGTTGGCAGTCACCGGATCGTAAAGATGAGCGCTCGAGGCTAACGGAAGCGATCAACGTGCTGATTGTCGAGTGTCGAAGCGCTGCCGCCAACAGAGATGGCGCTAGCCCGCCGTGGGAGCAGCAGCTGGTGGCCAGGGGAGAGTGGTTCAAGAGAGTGCTGGACCGGCCGTGGGAGCATCCTGTGCTCAACTGTCTTCTCAACCCGGATGGCACCCCGCCGACTGACGACGAAGGTAGGTAGAATAGTGAATATGAGTTAAAGACCCAAATGCACTGTTTTGCAAAAGATAAACAAACAAAAACGCAAAAGTCACATACGTAGTTCTGACCACAGTCACATCACAGTAGGATTCTCTGTGTAATGGGAATCAAGAAATACTAGTTCTGACCCGAGACAAATATCTGCAGAACATGTGAATATTTGTCTCGCAGCGGGAGTCGAACCCAGACCTCTTGCGTCTCGGCCAGATAAACGTCCGCCGCGCTACCGTGTATGTGGAATGCTAACTACTATGTAAAGCGTGGGCATTTGCATTATAATGTTTGAACGCCCTAAGTACCCCCTACTTGGTATTTCCACTGATCTTGTGGAATTACTGATAGATCCAAAGTTGTCCATCATGGGAATTAGTCTTGACCTGTTTGTTTGATATCCAAGTCTCGTCCCCAGTGCTAGAATGGCTGACGGAGGAGCGCGGGGTGACGTTCGTGATGCGTCTCCAGACGCTGGTGGCGGAGAAGCAATGCGACGACATTGCCGTGGCCCTCGCCACCGCCGTCATGGACCGCGTTAGGAACGACACCGAGCTAAATCCAGAAGCAGACCAGCCAGTGGAACCCAAAGGTAGCTATCCTAAACCTAATCCTTCTATTTCTAAGTGGGGAAACCAACATTGTGCATAGTCCAATTTTAACCTGGCCCACCTACCTACCACCTACCCCAACTCCTTGGTATAGTGGAGGACTTCGGACCTGATGTTTAGAAGCATGATTTGATGTGCCTTTGCTGTCCCGTTTTTGGCCTGATCGCGGCGTTTTTATGTAAAAAGCAGATTTAACAATATTAAAAAACTATGACATTCAATGACACTATTTTTGTTATTTTTTTTCACTTTAAGAATGGCTTTATTTTAAGACAATATTTGCCCTGAAACTGTTTAAACTGTTATGATCCTATATAATAATTTTAACATATTTTGTACCCATAGTCGCAATAAATGAATTAATTTGATTTAGAAATTAATATATATGTGTCACTCTATATTAAGAAACTCTCAAACTCTTCTGTAAAAATTTTTTTTTGCAGACAAACCAGAGAAGACTTCCCCAAGTTTCGGCGACAGACTGAAGGAAGAGGCTGGTTTCACACAGGATGTTTGGGAGCTACTCACAGACATAGAGTTTGTTCTGTTACACAAACGTGACAGCTCACGCTGTATTGCCTTGGTATGTATTACTGATCCTTCATTATACTTACTGTGCTCTTGTCAGTGCAACTGATCCAATTCCACTTTCCTTGGCCTCTTTTACCTCCCTTACGACATGATAGAGCTCTTTCGTATGATACTAATATTATATTGTCGATGTGGCATGGCATGGTGTGTATGTAGCCTTCTGAGACGCAAGAGGTGCGGGATCGATTTCCGCTGTGAGACTAATGCTTGAATGATCTGCAGATATTTGTTCCCGGTCTAAGTGTTGAGGTAACAAGTATTCATAGTTTCTGATGCCTCGACACAGGGGATCCTAGTGTGCGGTCAGAACGGTGTAATGTGACTTTGTTTTTTTTCTCAGGCTAAACAAACGCCGCTCCGCAGTGCGTATCAGCTGATAGAACGGCTGCAGTGTCGCCTTGACACTTCGCCACGCGAGAAGAGGCTGTGGAAAAACTCCAAGGAAGTCGCCGTACTTATTGCGCAGGTACGGAAGGATTTAAGGCAGGCCGTATAGCTCGTAGAACTGACAACCACTGGGGATAAAATATTCTTAAATGATAACCAAGGGCTGGACGACACCCCAACCGATCAGGACATCCCAAAGGTTGTGGAAGGTTGTTGGACGAACATGGCCCAAGATCGCGTTCTATGAGGGAGGCTTATGTCCAGCAGTAGACTTCTTAAGGCTGTTAATGTAGATGAAAGGATATAGTACATGAAACCGAGGTATAATGTTTTTAAAGTTCTGCGTCTCAGGTGAGCCTTCGCCCACTGCGCCCACAGACATCGTCAAATACACGATAGAAATACAAGTTAGGGACTTTCAAATTCTGTAAAAATTCACTATCTCTGAAGCGACTTATCTGAGTAAAATTATTTTTTTGCAATGGATTTTCATAACTTTATTTTTAGTACAAGGATGAGTCTTAAATAGGTTTTTTTCAACAAGTGCAGGGGGCGGCTGCAATAGACGATGGACGTTAAGAGTATTAACATTGTCCATTTTAAGATTAAGAATATGGAGGTATTGAGTAATAGTGAATAAATGAAATTGAAGGACAAATAACAAAATAAACAAAATTTTATTACTATTAAAGTACAATTGGCGGTCTTATCGCTTTGAAGCTCTTCGAGACAACCTTTGGATGCAGAGTAAAGTGTGTAAGATTATCAACTTATCCTCTTTTATGTGTTTTTGGTAGGTGGTGATAGCCCGATGCATGGTTGTAGCGCAGTGCACGGGCGGCACGCGCTCCGCTCTATACTGCTGCTCGCGCTCGCTGGCGCGGCTGATGCCGAGCTCGCGGCTCCCGAGTGCGGCGGCCGCATTGGCGGCGCCCGCGCCCACAGCTGCGCACTTACACACGTTGGCCGCCGCGGTCGACGCACAGCTCGCATTGGTAACTCAGAAACAAACACGAAAACTAGAAAAAAAAACTCTTTGTAAACCTTGTTGATATTATTAATAGGTAGTATTTTTTATATCACTGAGGTGGCAAAGCATACGGCTCACGGTTGCTAAGCGGTTACCCCATAGCCTATGGACTCTGGCTCTGTGGTCTTGAACACTGAGCCACCAAGCGGCTTCTATGAGGCAAACCCGATGGCCAGACCCCCGTGGCAGGTCTAAACTCAGGTGGCTAGATGGTGTAGAACAGGACATAAAAGTAATTGGAGTGTGATCCTGGAGAGAAAAAGCCCAAGACCGACCCTGGCTGGAGAAGTTTACTCGACCAGGTCAAAACTCCCAACTGAAGGGCTTCAGAAGATGATGATAATATGGATGTTGCAACACCCTTTAAAAGGTTCAAAACGATCTCTGAAGAAAACCATACAGTTACTTTTTTTTAGTGCCCTAAATACTTTTGAAATATTGGAGCTTGTAAAAGAGCTCGTCTAGGGATGTACTGCCACCATACCTTTTACTGCCACCAAGCAGTAATGCTTGCATTGCTGTGTAACGGTTTGAAGGTTATTTGTGCCGGGAAATTACAGGCACATGAGACTGCACAATTCTGTCTTAGAGCCGGCAATGCGCAAGTGTTACATCTGGTTTTGCAAGCGTTTATTGGTTACGGTAACCGCTTATTAACTGGTGGCCTGTATGCTTGTTTGCCACTTAAGTTGTATAAAAAAAATCGAGTGTTAGCGGGAGGAAGTTTCTCTAAAACTAGATATTATTATCTTTACAGAAAACCGATGCGAGTATGAAGCCGTTTGTGTGCGAATTGTACGTGCGCGCTATCACAGCCGGCATGAACGAATTGGAGAGGCTTAAACTCAAGACTGAAAAGGTAACTGACATTATACCGGTATCCCCTATTGTTTTAGCGTTTTGCTCTTCTCAAATCTATATTTTATTTTCCTCTTTGCCTATATCTCTTTCTCGAAATTTACCTTGTTTTGTTGGCACCATACTGAACCCGAACTCTTGAAAAACTGACAAATGAGTCCCGAACTTCGAGCGAGCCTTCGCCGAGCGTTAAAAACCGACGTCAGGAGGCCGTATATGCGTTTGCTGTAGGCGGTTATTTGCCTGTTACCATTAATATCTCCGAAATGGCTTATTGGATTGTGCTTCTTTGCAATCGTTTTCTGTCTTCAAGGGGGTGGTGTAATTATTGATGGAAATATACGTCGTGGGTATTCAAATTTTGTAAACTCTCTTCTTCATAATCCCTCGCTAACTTAGCAGGTCGCTAACTCGAACCCTGTCCTTTTCTAACACTAAACAAAGGATAAAGGCAGACAACTTATAGCACGCTGCTAAATTTAGTGAGTGATTATGAATGAGAAAGTAACTTTTATCTGCAACGACGACCGAAGTCCGTTTTTGTGGTCGTACAACCTCTTACGTTGTATTCATCTCTGATACGGCTTATTATTATTCATTTATTTCAGATACAGATCTATGATTAACATAAAAAAACACAGAAAATAAAATACAAAATAATTTATAAAATCTGAATTAAATTGAGCCCATAATGATCCGTTTCCACCTGTTTTGGATAGGACAGTCTGCTCGCGCAGCGCTTATCGGATTGAAATGCGGTTTTCGCAGTCAATTTGTATTTGTTCAAGGATGGTTTTAAAATAAGTTTTATTGATATAAGTCTCTATTTCAACGCTATTCTCAGGACACGGAAGCACGTTCTATGGAACAAACATTGGCAACATGGTTCGTCCAGTTGGGCGCGGTGCTCGCGTGCAGTGATCGCTTCAAGTGCGAATGCGCGCTCACTGCGTTCAGCGTGCATCCGTCGCCGCAAATGTATGAAAAAATCAAAGCGGCGCCTGCACTGCCACCTATACACTTGGTACGTTCCACTCAGATTCTATACTAGCTACTGCCTTCGGCTCGCGTGGTACCCTGATAAAAAGTAACCAATGAAAAGTAGCTATTACCGTTAAGGCAGCGTTCATGAGAAACGCATTCGCTTGACTGTTATTTTGACCGATCTACTTAGGTTGCAAAATTGGTCTCCACGAAAAGCAGGATAATATACAGCCTATGTCCACCTAAAAGTCCTTACTAAATATTGGTGAAAGACTTTTTTTAAACAGGATTAGTACTTCCTACATCCAGAATTACAAACTTCACTTATAATAAATAAATACACATTTTTCACACAGCATCATCCAGCCCCAAAATAAACAGAGCTTGTGTTATGGGAACTACATGTCTGATATACTACTTATATACATTTTTTTTTGTAAATATATATTATTTATTGAAAACACCCAGACCTGAGACAAATATATGCAGATCATACAAACATTTGTCCCGCGTAATATTATGATGTCTAATGAATGTTTCTTAGTTTGTAATGTTTACCTGTATGCATTCCTATACCATTTATCCGATTGCAATGAAACTTTGGCACGTCTGTGGAGGTTTCACATGCTCATAAATGGATCCCCATGGTGTATATCCTCAGAATGTAGATCCGTGAGGATCCCAAGTAAGGATTAATCAGAGGCACGTCTTATAAACAAATAAACTGTTATTACAGGACTCGGTAGAAACAACTTCGACTGAAGTGACTAACCCTGAATTCGGCAGTTGGGCGTCAGACAGTCGTTCTCAAACCAACTTCGTCAAGACGTCAGAAACGCTCAATTTGAAAGCTCGACAGTACCAGGCTAATGTTTTATCTATGGCCATCTTTAACGAGGGCGAAGCACTAGGGCTTAGCCCGGAGCTCTGTCAAGATATTACAGCACTATTATCAGGCCCTAGGGTGAAAACCCTATCGTGGGACATGGACAGGTAAGATCTTCCCATTTCTATCAGCATCCTAATTACAGTGGCATATTGGCAATCAAATGAACAAATCATTTTAACAATATAATTACAACACTTCTGAAACTTCACTTCTCAACCTAAACATTCCCTTTGCTAAGCTTAGCCGTTTCGCCCCATACTCAGGGGCGGGTTCGAAACCTGGTATTTATTTTTACGAACTTTTAGAATATCGCCCATAATTGGGTTGGATGAGATCTAAGAAATGAGACCTCCTATTTTAGTATAGTATGATGCGATTTTGTTTATTTTGTTCTATAAATGAGTATTTTCTTTAATAAATAATTTTCTACTTTTATACTGATGGTGAGGGGCTTTGCCGACAATGTTTCTAAAACGCTCTGATGTTGCAGCTCACCACAACCAACTCCAAACTTAAATGCGACTCATGTTATTGGCGCTTATTTCAATACAAATGTTGTAACTTTTTAAATCTTATCATAGCCACATTTAAGTTTCATTACTAATATTTCCAGAGAGCTACTCCTTGAAAACTGCCGCGCATACCTAGAGCGGACGCACGGCGGCACCAAGGCCGTCACTACGGAGCTCAAGTACCTGAACCTTAATCCTGCTGACTTCCAATATCTCCCTGAAGAGGATGAAGATGAGAATAATATCTACTACGGTATTGAGAAAGGTAATAATCACTTCTAAAAGGATGGGGATATATTGATTATGAATCAGGTTATGACTTTTTACATCATTATGTTTTTTTTTTTCGAATAAGGAGTTTTATTGAATTAATTGCCAGGGCAATAATCTGCTGCATCTTATTTGATACGTTCTGATTTGAACTAATATAAATGGAAAGTGGTAATGTTCCAAAACGAATCGCTAACTGAATTCAGGCTCAGGCATACTTTTTTAGGCGATTTTAAATATAAACCTTTCAAAATATCCGTCGATTCAGCTTGTGGTTCATTCTGGATTACATGCCAAAGTAAAAAAATAATTCCACTAAGCTAAATAATACATAAAAAAATACTTCTCTCACTTTCTGACAAAAACACTTGTTCTGAAAAGGTTATGAACATCTAGTGGAGCCCGGACCGGAAGACATTTGGGAAGATGCGTACGAACACTTCGAGAAAGCAGATCCTGTTTACAGTAGCGAAGAATACAATTTCACACCACCACAGCGCAAGAAGAAAACTAAAAAACCTGTATCCAACTCAGACGAAGACGATCCTCTTAGTAACGTAGCTGAAACAAAACGGAAAGAACAGAAGGAAAGACCACACAGTAAAGAAAGATGTAAAGAGAAGAAAAAACTCACTGATCCTCTGGAGAAGAAAGTACCAGAGGATAAGACAGCACCAGGAGATCCACTTGAAATTGGTGAAGGCAGCCAAGTTAAGAAAGAAAAACCCAAAAGAGTACGGAAGAAGAAGGAAAAGATTCAAAAATCAACTGATGGTTCTCTGTCTAGCCTTGTTGGTCTCAAAGTGGGCAAGTCTAAGAAGAAACATATTCAAAACCTAACGATAGTCAGTGATGCTGATAATCAAGGAAAATCGATGATACAATCAATTAACTCTGAAGACAATGTATTATACGATGGACAATTTTCAATGGACGATATGAAATCGCCGCGAAGCTCTTATAGCTCGGACAGCTTGATACAAAATAACGAGTATACGATGGCTAATGAAAGAGAGAGAATCACTCAGAAGACACACCAATCTCCTTTCTCGAGGCCGTATAGACCGGAAAGCATAAGCAATGTTCGCATGACATCACCGACGCCTTACAACCCACAATCACCTTCAGAACATAACAGAAAAAACTCTCCAGTACGCATCTCGGAAGATGTCAAAAGCAGCATATCTAAATTGCTCGATTTCCGGCGGCTGAAAGCTAACGCGATCATGCGGGAAGCCTCTGTGGCTATAGATAACCACATAAGCCCGAAAGCTGTCGTCATTCCAGAAATACCTAAATCGTACATCAATAAACAGCAGAGCGAGAAGATTATAGAACTCAAACAGAAAGTTGACGATTTACTGAAGCTTAGAAAGCAATCCGAAGTGGCAATCCCTAGTCCTGTCATACAGTACGCTAATAAAAAGTACACCAGTACTGGTCAAACAATTCAGTCATACTCTAGCAGTCAATACAATACAATAAAAAAAGACCAAAGGATACCGGTAGATCGTTGTTTTAGCACACCGTCTATGGGTAAATCTGACAGATTCTTACAATCTGTAAGCTTAGTCTCAATTTACGACAAAAACGAGCCACCTCACTCACTTAATCCTTTCGCTGTAAAACCATCACCCTATTCCAACGTGCCTGAACGCAGACAGCCGAATATTGATTTGTCGCAATTAAAACACCAAGACTATCTTCACGAGTTTCACAGACACAACGCCTACAATCAGTACGCTGAAAGGAAAGAATCTACTAAGAAAGTCATAAAGCCCACAAGCAGGGTTACACCTGTGCTACCAAATATGAAGTCTGATTCCCATACTCCACAAAGTGCCAAACAACAGTCGCAGAAAAAACCTGATGGCTCCCTTAACACCTTCTCTAGACTGAGTTACTATAAAAACAAACAGACAGACATGAGAAACAAGTCGCAAGATCCTCAACTGAATCAAACAACAGTTGGTTCAAAGTTGGATGGATTTATCACGGATCATCTGTTTCAATCTCAACATGCTGACAAACTAAATGACAGTCAAACTATGATCAAAAATTATGAAAAACCGCAAATGAATGCTAGCCATCCTCTAATCGCCAATATACTGCAAGGTAATGCCCAAGTACAACATCGACAACATGTCACGTCGCCAAAAACGGTACTATCGGAAAATGAAATGCTTTTGTTGTTGCGAAAGCAGGGTACATTCAACAAATCGCAAAATTTGACGAACGCGTCAAGTTCTAAGGCGATCCCTTGCATGCAGAACTTACCGGTAGCATCCTGCTCAAAAACAATGATCTCAAACACAGATGCTATCTACGATTCAAATTCTAGCATCATGCCTTCGAACCCTCAATTAAACAAGTCTAAAGAAGTTAATAAGAAGGTGAATGATGGCCAAATGACAAATATTATGTCAACTTCCTTTGTAAAGTCAGCAGAGCCAAATAAAGCGCCTAACCTTAAACCTGCAAATACTCAGAAACCCACGGCTCAAGGAAAATGTAAAAAGACTGAAGGTAAAAGTCAACAGAAGTCCGCAGCTAAATCTGATACGTTTGTGCATAAAACCCCAGAAGAATGGGAAAATGTGATGAATGCTATTTTGAAACAGAAGACGCCATGTAGAGGACCGAATGCCCTAGATATGGCATTGAATAAAAGCTCCTTCGAAAAAGCATTCGAAGAAAGCTTACGAAAACCCCCTATGTTTTACATGTCGTCGGATAACAGTTCGGCAGAAAATTTAATATCCAGTGTTGAGTATAATCACGAACAATTTGTGAAAACCCCAAAATCCGAGACACCGACCTCTTCAACGACCATCACTATGCCAAACGCAAATAAGAAAATGAATTCACTACTAAAAACTCAAATATGTAGTCCGGCACAGCCCAAAAATTTTTCTAACACAGTTGAGAAAAGAATGAAACAACAAAAAAATTACCCAAAAGTTCTTGAAAATTTGATGCAACAAAACAACATCGAAATTACTAGAACGAATACAAATAATATGCAGATTGAAATTACCGAAAAGGCACTGAAACAAAGTAACATTATCAAACCTAAAGACGCTGCACAGCGTCACGCAAAGTTATCTAAAATGCATGTACAACAGATTCACACTGAAATACCGGAAAAAGATGTGAAACCAATCCAGTTTGAAATACCTAAGAACAATGCAAAACAAATAATTGACACATCTGAAAAAGATACAAAACAATTGGAAAAACCTAACAAGGAAGCAAAACACGCTGAAGAGTTTAAAAAAATACACCCAGAAGTTCAAATGAAGCAATTCACTTATGTAAGGCCAAAGCAAGAAGATCCTTATGTATCAGGAATACCGAATTCCGATTATGATTTATTAGACGAATTGATGGATGATGATTTACGGAAAGAAATCGGTGAACTATCTTCCGACGAGGAAAGCTACAACGCGTCTACCCAAGACTTTCTGCAAGATAACAAAACTGTAAAAAAGCCTATCAGTGTTGTACATAACCCTCCACTAAATCAGGTTGTGGCTAAACACCCACACAATGACATTGTGATTAAGGCACCAGGTCATCTGCCTATTTGCAAACCAAACGAGATGCCACAATCATTTGCCCACAAACCTCATCAACGGACGAATAATAAAGAACCAACAGAAGTAAAAATTACTCCAAAAAGGCCTAATCAGGTTAAACCGGTTATGGACGAAAATGCAACCAACATACAAAACATTGTTTTAACTCACGGAGTGGCAAAACCTGGCCAAACTCGCAGTTATAATAATTCGAACAAGCTACACTCTCAAATAACTGTGGAACCGAAAGTATATATCGCAGCCTTGCCTCAACCGGTACAGAATGTGATGATTATTCCCTCGAACCTGGTGTATGAAGGCTATTCGTCAGTTCAAACGCCGATACAAGCAGTGATGAATATAGCACCTAATGTTTATATGACTGTAAATAACGAACCCAGTCTTAATGTATATCAGACTAACCAATTCAGTGCGCCAGTTGTAAGCCCACCAATAATCGCCAGCGCTGTGACCGTACCCGTTGTTCATAATATGCCATGCGTTACGGCTGTACAATCAAAACCACTTACTAAAGTCACTCACTCTCAATATTCTTATTCCAATAATCAATTACATGAACCAACGCATTCAACAACCGCTCATGGGAACATGGTTGTGGATGATGATAAGTTAGATGCCAAAGTATCTAGCAGCGTATCTAACAGTGTAGTTCAAAATGCAATGCATGTGAAACCAGAAAATATAACACATGCCAATGTGAATGTAAATAAAAGCGGCGAAAGGAAAGTTTTGAAAGAAGTACAAGAAAAAAAAGCCGATGAAAATATTGACTGTAAAAGAAGGAGCCAAAAAGTACGTGATAAACACTTGAAAACGCAAGCAGACCAAGAAAGACTGATGAAAAAACGGATGGCTATACTAAATAGAAAAATTAGTAATTTTTGTGGGGTTCAAACCATTGCACTTGGTTATTCGCCCTTGCAACTCTCTTTTCCGATAGAACAGAAAAAACACGATGTTGTTGAAAAAGAAACTTCATCAATCCAAAACAATTTACAAGAACTCAACAATGAAATAAAAAGTCCTGCTACGCCTGATAGCTGTAAAGAAAATAAAAGCGAAGTTCTACAGTTCAGGCGAATTCTACTGCGATCTTCAAACAAACTGAAAAGCGAAATAAGCTCGTCTATAACGTCTCCAAAACCGTCCCTCGATAAAAAACTATCGCCAGTCGTTTCTTTAGCTACTCAAAATGAAACTTCGAGTGATAATGTCCACAGTCCTCTTGAAACAAATAATAAACAGAAACGTGCGTCGAAGAGAATTCGGAATAAATCAATAAATACACCTAAAGATGCTCAAAACAAAGATACTAAGGTTGCCAGAAGTAATTTGCCTCGTAAAAAAGCAACCAGAACTCCAAAAGTGTCTAAAAAGAATAAAACTAATAACATTTCAAGCGTTATTGAAAATCCATCATTGACCCAAGATTTCGATACCGAACAGTTCTTTGATATTGAAGCCGAACTCTTGGGTTCAACGATACCAAATATACTTCCGATTAATTTGCATGGTCCTGATCCTCATAAAGTAAAGTTGCCTGTAATTAAAGAAAAAGAAACAGCAGAAACATTGGCACCGGACATGAAAAAAATCGAACTGCTACAAAGTCAGGACGATCCGCTTCAGAAAGGTATAGAATTACCAGTAAATAAAACAAAATCTTCTGAACAATTGGATTCAGTCAAAATATCAACTGAATTTTGTCATATCACTGCAACTAAATCAAATGACACTAACCAAACTGAACAAACAAATGAAATAAATAATGATTCTGCTCAAACCAGTGATCTAATTATTTCGACTGAAATTAGGTCAGCAGAAACAGGGATTAACAAAGAAAAAGACGATAATATTCTTGAAACAGTAGTATACAAAAGACTTCCTATATTGAAGGAGACGGTTTTTGAATCAATAAAAACTAATGAAAATGGTACTCATATTGATGAAGGTAATATTTCTAATGAAGCTGACGGACCTTACACGGGTTTAGTTTCAGAAAAAATACCAAATCTTCAGTTTATCAATACACCTACATCACCACAAGTCTACCTCGATACCATTTCAAAGAGCGAGGAAACACAAACATTACCTATCAACTTAAAATATCCTGCGAAGGTTAACAGCTTCAACCATAAATCCATGGTTGATCAGACGAACATTGCACATGAAATACTAGACTTAAATAAGAGTAGCAAAACGGCTACACCTCAGGTTGGAGTGGCTATACCAGCTACTTCAACGAACGACGTTGATGTTGTAATAATTGGAGACAAACCTGCAATTTCTCCGCCCTCTCACTCTACCGCTCACAAACTAAAACTACCACACAGCAATGTTTCCAAAGACCGTTTCATGATAAAAAATGTAACGACTTCACACAATCGTGATCCACTAAAGAAAGACTTTAGGATAAAATTGGAAAATGGTCAAATATTCAGAGGTACAGCAAGTGGGTCTGAGAATATCGAAACCATAATGGAGAACCCAGAATTCATGTCTCTGTTGGCGAACCAATTCCGAAAGCCCAAGAAGTCTTATGTTCTAAAAATAAACGTTAATAAAAATGTATCTAATGGTAATATAGTATTATCTAGTCACATTCAACAAGAAGTCAAACCGCAGGCACCTTTAGAAACTGTTAGCTTGCTTAGTGACGACGAAGAAGAAGTCTCTCCGCAAGTGTTTGAAACTGAATATGGCAAACACAGAATAAATTCAATGGACCTTGATATCTTTACGAAACATCAAAACAAATTCAAACTTAAATCTTACGTGCTTGTCAATAAACTATCCATGGTAGAAGATGTCATTAAACACCGTTCTGAATCGAATTTAATGGATGCTAAGTTTAATGAACAGACGCAGCCTGAATGTGTTATCCTTGATGTCGATTCGATTAACCTAGAAAGCTCACCAAGTCTTGTCTGTGTAAAAAAAAATAGTGGAGAAGAAATCTTAACAGCGATTCCTACTAAGTATGTGCAAGGCGTCTTTGATGATATTGAGAATATTCTAGCTCCATTAAACAAAGATCCTAAAGAAGAGTCTATTGTTCTTATCGATGACTCATCGAATGACAGCGATAAAACACCTGAGCCAAAAGAAAAAATTGATGAATTGAAGAACAAGTTGTTAAAAGATCTAGGCGTAGATAACATCTTGTCAGCGACAATCGAATCTTCAGACGATGTTCAGGTAACTTGGGCCTCGGATGCTATAGATTTGACTGACGATTCGGTCATGGAAAATACAAAATGTCCTCATAAAGAAGAATTGACAGATGATTCAGTCATGAAAACATTTGAGTGTTCTGACATAGAAACGCTTTATGGCAAACTAGACTACCAAAAAATTATCAATCGACACTATTTTGTGAAGCTGGTTCGCTGTGATCATTTGGTAAACCCATCATCTAAGCCTAGGCCCATTGAAATAAAAGACGATAAATCAGAAGAAAACGACGCAATACCAGCACCGGTATCTCGCTCTGGTTCATTCTCAATTTTAGAAGAATTTCCAGTTAGAGATGCTAATATTACGAAATCAGAATATGAGATTCATAGAAGTTCCCCCGTCATGGAAGCATACGATGCAATAGCCTTATTGGAAGGCAAATTCAGTGTCCGAAATATTAATAAACTATCTGTAGATTTACCGAAATGTGATTCAGAATGGATGGCCACCAAAAAAATTCAACATGTGGAGTGTTTGAACAAGTTGACAGTAGAACTTTCATTTAAATCGTTTGTCGTGCCTAAACTAGCATCATTGATTTTGGCATTTATACAAGAAGGAGAATTATTAAACAAATATAACCTTCTGTATAGATTTCACCCATTACCCATTTCTCTGAAGAGGAAATCAAAGTCAACCTTAGTCCCTATCACCAAAATATCGAAATTGGATAATCTGCCAGAGCCACAGCCTAATGGCTCGTCATCTATCACACTTGACATACCTGCAACTGATACCCCAAATGTGAAAATGATCGACGACAATGATATAATTGTTGCTTTTAAAACAGGAGCTGAAGAGGACCTAATGATTGATGATCTCGATATCACCCCTGATTTGTCGGATACCGAAGTGGCAAATATCAAAGCATCGGACTATAATAACAAAGATGATGTGACATTGATTAATAAAAATACCGACTATAAAGATGAGCAAGTGGTTGACCATCACGTGGTAAATGTAAAAATAAATAAAAGATTAGAAGAGAGCGTCATTAAAAAGGTTACGTTATGTCAAAATGACTATAATACAGATGCTGAAACTGAAGAGGAAACGATGATTGATGTTACTCCTGATTTATCGGATACCGAAATTACTAGCGTTAAAGTATCGGACAATAATGACAAAGGTGATGCGACGTTGATTAATAAAAATACCGACTATAAAGATGAGCAAGTGGTTGACCATCACGTGGTAAATGTAAAAATAAATAAAATATTAGAAGAGAGCGTCATTAAAAAGGTTACGTTATGTCAAAATGACTATAATACAGATGCTGAAACTGAAGAGGAAACGATGATTGATGTTACTCCTGATTTATCGGATACCGAAATGACTAGCGGTAAAGTATCGGACAATAATGACAAAGGTGATGCGACGTTGAATTATAAAGAGAATAATTATAAAGATAATCCAATGGTTAACTACCTCGAGGAAAATATGAAAATAGATTGTATTATTAAAGAGGTTGAGGTTTGTCAAAATTATAGCGAAACAGTATCAACGGATGTTAAAACTGAAGTGAAACCCATGCTTAATTCCCTTGATATAATGACCTCTGATTCGTCTAAATATAATTTGACTAAAATTACTGAAGAGTATCAAACAATCAAAATATCAAAAGAAACATTAATTGAAGCCTCGCTGGCTGAAGAACTAAATGATGATATTCCGATTGATTGTTCTAATATTAATTTTTGTATGGAGCAAACTGAAGACGGCCCCTTACCTATTTCGATACAGACATACACTGATACGCAAAGCTTTTCGGCTCATGCTGAAATAGAAGATAATAATAAGACGATAGGCATAGCCGTTTTCCAAAGCGACGTTACAGAATCTAATAACAACAACAATTCTGCTTTACCAGTTGATCAAGCTATAGTCAGTGAATTTTGTGGAATGCCTACAAATAAAATAGAAGAACCATCTCCGCTAAAATTTATTGAAACAGGGTTGACTGATGAAGTTTTTACAGATAAAGAACTTGACGATAGACACTATGATAAAAATGACAAAATATTTAATGTTGAAGAACTCGGTTATTATAACGTGTCAATGGATGTTGATGAGAAAAAATTAATCTGTGAATTTTCGTCCGATGCTCAAGAAACCGTAGAAGAAATTGATTTACCAAATTATAATGCATCAGTTCATGTAGATATACCATTAGAAATCATCGTAAAATCTGTTGGCCTGGAAAATGCATCAGGTGCTTTGCGTGAAACTATAATCGACGAAGTAACTATTGAAAAGTGTATCGGAGGAGATTATCTATTCACGGACGAAATAAAAGTTCCTATAGCTTCTAAAATTGAAAAAGCTAGTTTGGAAGTTACTGTAATGGATATTCAAAAAACTGATGAACCTGCCTGTACAAACTTTTCAGATAAATCAAACTGTAAACTAGCGCCAGAAAATAGTTCCGAATTACGACACGAGGATAAATGTGACTTACAAGACATCTTAAGTACTGAAACAATGAGTATCCAAGACCCCAAAGACATTGAAAATAAAAAAAATAAAGATCATGTAATTCTCAATGTATATAAGCTAAAAGATAATTCCGAAAAAGTGATAAAACAATCAAATGAAAATAACACTACTAAACAAGAAAACCATTTAAAAATTAATGAGACTTCAGTGCCAGAAACCTCTGATGAGGTTTATAATGCTCTAAACAAAGTCTTCGGAGAAACAAAAAATAGAGATGTCACGGATATGAGTGAGTTCATGTTAAATGAACATGGTCAGAACGAAACCACCTGTATGTCAAATGAGAAAAACGATTCGTGTATTATTGTTAATAGTGAACAAGAAACCTGTGATGTGAATATCGTGAAGTCCATAGAATGTCAAGATATCGAAAATGCTAAAATATCGAATGAAAAAGTTCGGATCAATAATATGAAGCTTGAAAATGAAAATATAACACTCGTGGTTAAAAAATCTGATAAAAATACCACTACTGAACAAGACTGCACTATAAGTAAAGTGACTCCGATGCCACGAACAGCTGATGAAATTTACGAAGCTCTGAACAAAATGTTCGGAGAACCAGAAGATGTAAATTCTGTGAATGTAAGTGTGGTTGTAATGACTGAAGATAGCGAGAGTACTCTACCTACCAAAATCTCTAAAAAGTCCAATGTCGAAGATCAATTAAATTATGCTGAGGACCACGATGCTGATGCAATAAATGCTACCTTGCGTGAAGGATTATCATCACTAACAGAAGATTCTTGCAGTGAAATCTGGGTGGAAGAAGTAGAGATCGAAGACATCACTGAGTGCCCCTTGAATTCCACACACAATGACAAAGAAATTGAAATAAACAACATCGAAGATTTGGTATCAGGCAAGAACTGCATACAAGAAGTAGCCGTTCAAGAAATTGAAATCGAAAGTATGGTAGAAGCCAATTGTTATAGTTCATCGGAGAATACTGGTAACAACAAATGTAGTGGAATAAGTATACTGAACCCTCAAAAAATTATCGGCCAAGTTGAAGCCTTGAAAAAGAAACACATTTTAGATAACACTGTCTTGAAACCAGACGTTACTTTGAAATTAGAAACACCTGATCAAGAAATAGAATATAAAAATGAATTTGAAAGTACTTTTGCAAATGATTGTAATAATACTAATATAAACAGTGAAAAACGCGCAGCCATTCAACTAAATGCCTTTAATATACCTGGGAAATATCCTGAAATCGAATATGAGGACCCAGATATCGGAACAGGCTATATATTTTCTATAATAGACGAAGATTCTGAGACAATTAAAAAAAATATTCTTTTAGATAACTCTCAAGAATACATTGCAAACAATAGCGAAGACGAAGTAGTCGAGGACATTCGAATAATTATGCCTAAACACACTTACGCGTGCCCTAATGGTTTTATAAATGAAATGGTCAGAAGGTCTTCTAGAAATATGAAGCGTAAAAAGGACATGTCGGACATTGCAATTTGTGAAAAGAAATACAGAAAAGGTAAAAATATAGATAATCCCAAAATAACCAAATCAGCAATCGCTGACCTAGCTTATGCAAAAGAATATAAACGCATAATAGACTATTGCAGCACCATTAAATTCTCCTACGCAAGACCTTTTCATATAGAAAATATAGTTGTTAGTGATATGCATAAAGCTTGGCCAATCCAAAGGTGTCATGCAAATGAAATAAAATATTCTAATAATGTTGAAGAACTATTATATATGGACACCAAAGATACTGAAAACGCCATGGCCATCACAGACCCTTTAAAACAAACATTAAAGGAAGAAATTGAAAACGGGGACAACGTAAATAATTATAAACCCATTGATATTAACGAAACAAATTTCAATAAGGGTTTTGGTGAGAGGTCCGGCAGAGTCATACAAAAAATGAAAACTGGAATTACAAAATTATCGGCTGCGACTCTGTCGGACGTAAAACAACATCAGCCGTTTTCTAGGTCCAAGTTAACCAAAGTTAATCTAAACTTTGGTCACGAAATAGAAACACAGAAAGCTAAGTTATCAAATGTTATGGATCTTATCAACATCAAAGAAAAAGTGCAATCAATTTTCAAAATGACAGCGTTTGAATTGACTAAAGAGTTGTTACAAGATAAAAAGTACGCAACCAACGATTGTCATCTCTCGAAATTCCCTTTCGATCTGACAAGTATGGAATTTATGGAAGTGTCTCGCTTGGAAACTTTTGTAAATGTAGTACAGGTTAATGCAACTGCTCAAAACCCTATGACATGTGACCCGCGGGTGACTCAAGTCTCTGACGCTAGTCCCTTGCAATGCTCGGACAACAGTCACAGTGAAGATCCTCAAGTCACTATGGAAACAGAATATACTGAACTCACCACCGCTCATATAACATTGCCATTGGTGCAAGAATATGCACAGCACAGCCAATCACCTCCGTCTCAAGAACAACATTCTCCCGGAACCGACGATGACGTGAACGCGTCGATACCCACAATGTCCATTGTGAAAATTGAGTTGATGGAAGAAGAAACATCACAGGAAAATTTTGAAAATGATTTTTCACCACTACCAAATAATAATGTCGAGTATTCTTTCGAAGGAACAACAAACACCTCGTTCAGTACATCTGCGAATACGCAGAATACTTCTAATGATGGCAATACGTTGAACACTATATTTAATGCATCTTCCGATGTGGATAATACTTTTACCAGAATGTTTAATAATTCTAACAACATGGACAACGCTTATACTAATACGGAGAACACTCCTTCAAGTATGGAGAGTGCCTACACTAATACTACCAGTATGTACAGTACATCTTCTAACATCTCAGAACGTCATTCTTCAACTGAAATGGATAACACTACCAACATGGATGACGCATCTCCAAATACGGACACTACTACGAATGTGGATGATACAGCTATGAATGTGGATAGTGCTTCTACCAATATTAACGACACCTATACCAATGTGTATCCTATGGGCAGCGATTCAAATGATATTCCTAAAACGACAACCAATGGGGGCAGTACTGACAATAATATAGGTAATTCGCCTATTGATTTGAAAAATAGAGCATCTGACATGAATTCTACGCCAAATGTGGAAGATTCAGCTTTGGAAAGTACAGCTTATGATTATTCTTACGAAAACATTGAAGACTATGCTGCAAATATGGAAAATAATAACAATGCTGAAAACTATTCTAGCAATGTAAACAATTATGCTGACAATGCTGAAAACTATTCAAACGTTGATAGTTATACTTCAAATGTTAACAGTTACTCTACTAACGAAAATTATTCTACAGGTGTTGAAAATTATGCATCTAATGTTGAAAATTATTCCACAAATATAGAAAACTATTCATCAAATGTTGAAACTTATGAATCTAATGCTGATAATACTACTTCCAACATCGATAATAATCTGACCAATATAGATAATTCCACAGCTGATATGTTAGAAGAATCACAACCACAAGACCTGTCTATAGGAAATTCAACCCAAGAATCAAAAATATGTAACACATTTAAAAGTCATGAAAATGAACCATCCAAATCTGATCAAATAGCGCATGCTATGAACGCAGCTGGTATTTCTTCGGATTCAGTAATAACTTCAGGTGCGAATGAGTTGGTCAATTTAATATCTCAGAGTGCTCAAGGAACAGCGAACAATTATACAAAACAAGCACCAGGAAATCAGCAAATTAATGTCATGACATTACAACAAGCGTTAGCTCAAGTATTACCTCCACCGCTTAGTCAAACTGGCACGTCTGAAAATCAGATGCCTAATAATCCAGTGGCACAGCAAGTTCTTCACATTGTGCAAGGGAACAACGCCCAGACAGTCATAAACAAGCCAAATGGAACTCATCTTCTTCATATAGTACAAAATAAAAGTAACCCACCAAATGGTCTGTCATTAGTTGACGCGGGATTGCAACAAGGAGGAAATCAGCTTATCCATATTGTGAACAATGGTAACCAAAATAATGCCCAATTCCTAAAGCGAGTAAATCTACTGACGAATCTTACTAATGCCCAAGGATCGAATGAGCAAAAGATGATTCAATTCATGTGTAAATCTGCTGATGGAAAGTCTATACAGCTCAACGCGGGCCCGCAACGGAGTATGGTACTAAGATTACACCCTTCGTCAGTTCAAACTGTGCCTAAACCAACCGAGCCTCAAGACCCGAGTGCATCTGCAAGTGGTGAAAATGCAGCAAATAGCCAAGATCCTTCTCAAGAAATAAAATCAAGATCGGTGTACGAGGAAAATTACGCGCAATTTATACAAAACTCGGCCCCTACACAAGGGTCATCCACGTCATCTTGCCAAGAAAAATCCACGAGTTTACCAAAATTCAATCAAGTATTCGGAAAACAATCTTACCAAGAGAATCAAAACGAAATAAATCACAACGTATTGCAAGAAAACTCTGAATGTCCAACAGAAGAAAATAATATTAATCTTGAACAGCCTGCAGAAGTAAATAACCCACCATTATTGGAAAGAAATGCACCACCGGAGACCACACAAGCCCAGCCGAATCCGGTCCAACAAATAAAGCAAACAATATCTCCAATGAATATACACACGACTATGCATGGTGGTGTTATCTACACTCGTCAAATACCAGTTAACATTGGTGGAGGGCAAACGATAAATCTCATCACTGTTCCTAGCACTGAAATGGTGGATGAGTCGGCCCAAAATCAGCAGACGGATAGATCTTTCGTAAACCAAGAATCAGAACAATCTTCCATTATCAAATTGGTGCCTCACAATACTCCAAACAAGCAACTATCACCAGAAGAGATTAACGCACAAACAGGTCCTTTGAATGAGCCAAATCATAATCCCCAACCCCAGCCTCAGCCGGTGTTGACGCAAATGAGAATAAAACTGCCTATGCTGAGCAAAGGACCCCACATGATGCCCGGGGCGAGGCTAGTTAGGCCTTCTTTCTTCCAGATACAAAGAAATGTTATTGCTGGTAGGAATCAACCTGTGTACCAGCAGCTGGTGCTGACAACAGCACCTTCTCTTGGGCAGACTATTAGAATCCCAGTTCAAGGTTCTTCAGCTCAGTCACCTCAAACTCAGCCGATACTAGTTCAGGCAGCTCAGCATACACAACCATCTCCGCACATTCCGGTTCAGCAAGTAAAACATGCTCCGTCATCTCAACATGTTCATTCAGCTCGTCAAGCTCATTCAGCTTCCCGAACTCCGCAACCTCAACCAGGACAGCCGGAACATACAAAGCCGGACAAACCGGACTCTGAACTAAGCCCTCTTATCCTGGAACAGCTACGGGAGTTTGATATGGTGCTAGAACAAGTTAAAGAAAGAAGCGTCCAACCAACCCCATCGACGACTCCCAGTACACCAAAGCCGACACCCGCTGATTCGACTGACGGTCCAGCATTAGCCACTACTTTTGTATCTGAATCTTCGCAGCAAGTGCTTTATTCCGTGGAAAACAATCAGCCCACGAACGTCGTTAGTTACGTTAACAGAAAGTCGAAAATAACATCAGCTAAAACGTCGTTTGCACGGTCACCTGATTCCTCTGGCATCGTAGACACACAGCCATCCTCGACCCAAGTTCAAATAACTCGCACTGTAACGTCGAAGTCGTCGGCGGGCAATGGTGGATCTACCACAGTGGCTCATCGTAAGAAAAAGAAAAAGAAGAAATCCTCATCCAGCTCGAGTGCTATGGCCTCGTTGGGCTCACCGTCGAAAATGAGCTCTTCGTTAAAACCGCAGGAAGACGAACAGACTACTCAAAGAATTCTATACATATTGGCAGAGTATAAAGAGCAAGTTGAAAACTGTCCCGATAAGAATAAACCCGCGCCTCGGAGAAGAAACCAATTTACTCCGACTCCGGGCTCAAAACGCAAAAGGAGTCACTGCAGTTCGCGCGCATCGTGCAGCCACGAAGGAGTGGAAATGAGTCCTACGCATGGTGAACATGGAGAAAACGGGGAAGATAGCCTCATCACTATAGGCTCGGAAGATAGCAGTTGTGGCACCACATTCAGTGAATGCACGGAATGCCAAGAAAGCCATTCTCCCGAAGACACTCCGACAAAGGTCGTACGCAGTCTAACTTTCGAGCAAGAGACAACTACACAGACTATAACGCAGACTGAAACACACACGGCGTTACCACAGGGAAACGTCATCGTCGGCGATGAACAGACAATCACAGTAGCGAGAACCACTACTGCTACAACAGCAAAGCCTACCACAACTGTTCTCATGCCAGCAAACTATCTCTTACCGGTATCCATGATCAAAGGAGGCCAGCAGATTGCAATAATGACGAATCGTGGACCGAAGATACTGGTCGGCACTGGGGACACAAATGCTGGGGCATTGCTGTTTCAACGTTTAATCGGACCTGGTCTGAAGCCTGTACTAGCCAGACCGGGAATACGTCATATTAGGCTACCGGCGACTGCATTGCATAATGTGCAGACCTTCAACCTTCAGACAACGCCTGTCACGCAAATCCATCCACCTGATAGTACAGCTCCGCAAGCCCCGACGCCTGCACCACCTGATTTGGTCGACACGCGAGCTATGAGTTCCCCGTGGCAAGACCGAGAAAACCAGGATAAACCGGAGCGAGGACTAAGCCCTGACTGCACAGAACCATGGAACCTGCCTTCATCGAGTATCGCAGATGATTACGGCTACGAAGAAATCGTACGGACTGACAACATGGAGAGAACGATTCTGGTGAGTTGGCTTTCTTGCTTTTTTAATGTTTTGTTCTGAAGCTATTGGCATTTTTAGATTATGTTTTAACGTAACTCTTTTGTAAATGTAAATCCTGTGATATGTCCAAACCTTTCAGAATATGGATTAAAAAAAAATGCTAGTAGCTTCCAAAATCTTGGCCAGTATTTCCACGTGTTCCTTGTACATATCACAATATTAATCTTTTGAATTTTAAATGCTGTCTAAACCGCAGTGCCTACTGCCTAGATCTGTGTATGACGCACATTTTGCAACTTCAGGATGCGATCCCAGATCGGTACAGTCCAGATATGGAGGCGCAACATCTTTTTGATAAGATGTTCGATGTCGACTCCAAAAAGTCGATGTACGACTCGACGCGATGTGGTTACGATATTGACACGTCAGACGGTGATGACAGGCCCTTCCAGCAGGTGACCGTCGTAGCTGACGCAGACCCTTCGTCAACTAGCGTTGAAGCCTCTTTCGTAGTTTTGCACGCCTCCATTTATTTTGTCCGCTGTGTCTGTTTTGCTATACTGGTGTGCCGATGTCAATAATTAAGATCAACTTATCAATTACCAGTATCAATTACAATAGCCTCAAAAGCGTACAGTTTATTTGTTCGACCACATACTAATAATATAACAGCCCTCTGTTTGCGTCGGTGGTTAGGAAATTTAAACTTGACTTACACAATTTATTAGCTGGAAGTTGTTTAGTGATTTGTCTGCCATCAGCTTGCTGAAAAGCGGTGTCATAAAAAATATTAATCCATAGCTAGCTCGCTTTATGATCGTCTTATAAACGTGCTATATTTTATATGCTTCTTGATTATTGTCAACGGATCGCCAGCATACAGATTTAAGACAGATAAAACCGGTGTAGATTCGCATAAACACGGCTCACATAACGTTCAACTAATCGTACTAACATTAACGTTATTAGAGTTCATACAAACTCTTAATATTCCATAATATACAGTTTCGTGTAACGTTACTGTGAGTTCGCTTTGTGCCAATTTACTCTTTAGGTGTTATAGTGATTACCTTTAATTTTCGATGTTTCGTACGATTTCTATCACCTTCCTTGTAATAGGTAGGCGTTTCAGAAAGTTATCATAGAAAAGTGTTACTTATTTTTTGCATGATGAATTATTGAATTCGTCTTCTTTCATTGTCAAGTCTGGATCCTGCATTCTATCGTGCATGTCCCTTTCATTTAAAATCCCATTTCCGAACGAAACCTCATTAGTTGTTGAAATATCTCCATGTTGTAGTTAAAGATTTTATTTTAAAATGATAAAAATGTCCTACGTGTCTTATCTAGCTTGAGCAATGCAGTCAAAGTAAATCTATGTTGAAACATTCATCGTAAGAAATAGAAAGAAGTATTTTTTCGGCTTTGAGCTTTAATTGATAATGCCCTAAATAAATGTAATAAAGTAAATGATAGAAAATAACCTAAAACGTGTGAGTACCACAACAAAAACTCCTCAAATTAAAGAGATTAAAGTAAAATTAAAAAAGTGTAAAAGATACAAAACAATTCATGGTCCTACAAGAAGTACTAAAACATCTAAAATCACAAATATCGATCACAAACATGTTTGTAATTTGTTGAATTGTATAGGTTGTTCAACAACGAAAAGACGGAAGACACCACAGGGTTACACACGTATCAACCGCTGCTCTGAGACACAAATACGCAATATTGGAACATGAGTTGCGCTTACAAGTAAGTCAAACAAACACGCTCACGACTGTAGTCCCAAAGAAGGACATCCTCAGATCTAAACTTAGTACATAGGTCTGTGAAGTTACCAAGTAGGCATTATGCCGAGGCAAAAACGTTCAAACATCTTATTTGGCACAATTTGCCCATCTTATGCATAGTGGTGAGCATATCGCATGACTGGTTGCAAGCCCATTGCCGTTTATTGGAACAGTAACTGATGACTCAAGTCTTCGAATTTATGGTTCATACATGCATAATGTCCTATGCCTATGTTCTAAGGCATGCCGGTTTCCTTACAATGCTTCCCTTCACCTTTGAACACGTGTTAGTGCATACAAATGTTTCGAGTGGAAAATCCATTGGTGGCTTTGAACCCACGACTTTCCGATATGAAGTCGGTATACCGTCCGCGACACATCTACCAAAATACATTTATTGAAAAACATACTACGGGATTTATTATTATTATTATAGTCTGAATGTATCTATTATTCTTACGCGGAATTATTAGCGCAGCCGGTAGGATAGTACAATTATAGACAACGAAAAACCATTTATTTCTCAGAAATCTTTATCGGAAGAATGCGAAGACCTTGGTGTGGATTCCCCATCCGCATCAGATCTGTTCCCGGAAGCGGATATCTTGTTCGGAGCACCGTCGCCTGCTCATGAACAGACTATCGATGAATGTAATACACGTGAGTATTTTATTTTTCTGCCAGCATTCGTTTCTTCAAGTTGAGACGCTTGAAAATTATAGCAACGCAAGCACCATGTTAAAGAATTTGAATAATTGGTTACAGTGAACTGGTTAAATCTAATGTGCCTTATGGTCTAAGTCGCGGAAAGTGAAATTCGGAAAATGTCCAACTCTCAAAGAGCCCAATTCGTTGTGTCAAAATTGCAAAATATCCAACTCTCAGAAGGCATCGGTGAATCAACGTTGATCAATTACATGATGCAATCTTCGTGGCGCGTAGACCAATAGCTCGCATATTATTCCAAAGTAACAGGAGTTGTAAAAACTTAACTAATCTACAAGAAATTATCCTGAAATGGAATATTCTGTGCTTCCAAACGCCATAGTTATCCGCTTTTTTATTCGGCCGCATGAGTAACTTTATAGGTCCACTTGAGTCCTTAACCATATCCATTGATGCACCAATAAAAATGATTTTGAAAATCAACCTTATCGATTTTATTAGTTTGAAAATTGTTCCAATAGGTTAAGACATATTTAAGTCGTCTAGTATTTTAACTTGCCTATCATTTTCAGCGCCGCCAATTCCGATACCCCAAAACACATCACAGCCAGACTTCGACGACCAGATCGCCACCGACCACCTGCTGACCCACAACGAGACTCGTCACGACGACCTCGACCTCAACCTTGACGATGTCGGTGAAATAGTGACCGTTGGCGAAGACGGCGTGGCGACCATTCCCACTATAAACGCGGAGGAGTTCGCGAGGTCCCATCCCAACACAACTTTCCATACTGAACCGGAGGATGGCGAGGTAGTTGTATTTTAACCTTGGACGATGTCGTAAAGGAGTCCTCCTCATATAGGTTTTCCGTAAGACGTTGTTTGTTTGCTATTTATAACCGAAAAGGTTTATTCAATTAAAATACGGTCTTTTGAAGTCGATTTTGTAAATCGAGTTGATTTACTTCTGAACTCAAGGATGGTTCTTAGATAGGTTTTATTGTGGCAAGCCACTACGGGCGGTGTAATAGACAATTGAACCGGTGTGTGTTTTCTTGCAAAATAAACACACTGCTTGAATAATGATTAGCCGATTAGCGATGTACCAAACAAGTGTGGCTGAAATCCCCCCGTTCGCCTCCCCATGTACCAAACTGCACTCAGATGCGTAGTAGATTAAATTATTTCACTGTGCATGAGACTGCCTGGGGTCTAGACAAATACCACTTTCTGTTGGCGTTAACACCTGCGAAAAGATTGAATTGTATGGGAATAACATTAGTTGTGAAAATGACACGTGACAGCTGCCAAGTTTTACCTTGACAAATTTGCGTTAGCGTGAAAGTAAAAGCGTGAGGTATTTGTTTAGACACCCTGGTGTTGCTATTTTTTTAGACCCACCCCTGGTGTTGCTATTTTCTAACCAACTTAATGTATCTTTTCAGATTACGATTGCCCAACCGCCCTTCACAATCGCGCAAGCCCTCAAAGGTCGTCACATCACCTTCCACGCGAACCGAGTGCCAGGCACTGTCGTGATGGCTCCTCAGACAACCGTCATCTCCCAAGCGACTATAAACTCAAATCAAACTAGTACCGTCAAATTCACTGATATCGATAACATGATAAACTCCATGCCCTGCCCGCAACCTGTTAGCATAACATCGATTCGAGCCAAAGAATCTATTGTTTCCACTAGACCACTGTCAACCAAATTTGACAGTATAAAAGACGAAAAAAAATCTGCTACGAAACCGATGTCGAAATTCGATAGCCTCCTAACAGAATCAAAGCTACACCTTTTGAACTCATCGCGACAGATTGTCCATTCAGCGGGACACGGGACCCAAGTTATACGCCGTCTAAGATATGACGATAAAAGAAACACTAGAACCAGGTTCCAATTCGAACAACCACGAGCTAGGACCAGCGTCTCTGATGAGGTCAAGATGAGGAGTGATCGAGCGATCGTAGAATCTATGGGTGACAACGCTTCCTCGCCCGACCAGCCCGAGCTATTCTGGGATTCGACGGTCACGGAACGACACGAGAGCCGATTCCATTTCAGCGAGAGCGAAAAAGCGACGAAGAGCACTTTCGATGAGTTGTTAAACGACTCAAGCGCGTACGGACCACACACGCGACTGGATTCGGTGATCAAAGCGGCACGACCAGAGCGGAAGTTTGAAAGAACCTCTTTCGAAGGCATTAGCGTTAGCTCAGATGATAGTCGCCCATTACGTACGTATCCGCCAAAACGCCATACACAGGAAACGGAAAGGCACTTCACACTCAAAACGACAACAACTACCACCCATGAGATAGATCGAACGACGACCAAGACAACTCACCACCACGAGTTGGTTGATAAGAAGACAACGCCACCTATATGTCAGG
This sequence comes from Perizoma affinitatum, assembly GCA_961405105.1. NCBI lineage: Eukaryota > Metazoa > Arthropoda > Insecta > Lepidoptera > Geometridae > Perizoma > Perizoma affinitatum. Next base: position 4,996,067 of record OY560184.1, read on the forward strand.
AGAATGAAGGCAGGCGTAGAACAGGACGAGGTCTGGTCAAACGCGGCTGTAGTTGCTGCAATAATGGCTCGAGTGCGCCGCCCAAGAAAAGGTCCCGCCCAAAGAAAACTACGCCGACGGATTTATCTACTAATAGCTAAACAAACAAGTATATCAGGACATGTGTAACACGATGATAGCACTAACAGCTGAGGCGCCTTAGGCCTCAACTCTCGCTGCGGAGCAAATGTTTGCATGAGCTGCGAATATTTGTTCCGCTATTGTGGTACAATCAGCGACAAAAGTTGAATAACAGTTGCAATTTATATAACTTAAATATTATTGGAACCTGTAGAACTTAATTAAAATATTGTTTTGCCTTGACACTTACCTATTTGCAATCTAAAGTGAAAACTAATCGTTATTCTACTTTTGTCGCTGACTGTACCATGTTCGACTATGATGCCTCCGACAAAGTTAATTCTAGTATGTCTACTTTGCTTGTTTTCGTGAGCATTGTTGGACAGTTAGTGATCAAATTTTACTAAAAACTACTGTACAAAAGATGATGGCAAGGCGCGAAGTTATTCAGCGTTGAAGGTAAAAGGAGAACTTTGAATTGAGAAATATTTTGTAGATGACAAATCTACTAAATCGAATGGAGGGTGTTTCCTTGTGAATTTTCGGGTTTCACGCGACATTTTAGACCAAACTTGACTTGCTTATGTGATATTGTATAACAGTGATCTGTAAGGCTGTCAACGAACTGCAAGCGGCTGGCATCGCGTCTTGCCGCTTCACCTTGAAAAAAGCAACGCACGTTAACGGACGGATGGGACCGTAGTGCGCACTTGGCGCCTAGCGTCGCCTACGCAGACACCATGTGTCGTAGCAAGCTGCCTAGCCGCCTGCAGTGCGTCCACATGTATTGTAGCAAGCCTCCTGGCCGCCTAGTCTAGTCGCCTAGCAGCCTCGACGCCTACAGTGCGGCCTGATAGTCACTGTGAGACTGACCGAGATCTCCAATGATGATTCATAATCTGTTTCTATGAATTATTAACAGTTTGTTTTGTATATAATTATTCCGGTAGCTATGTCTTTAGTTTTTTTAACTAACGTTTAGTTACTGTATGTGTTATTTTAAGCGATTTGGTCACCTAATAGTTCAAATTCGTTTGCTTTGTATAATACCGTGACTATTCTTAATTGCCTTTTATTTTAAGTTGACTTAAGATAAACGTATAACCTATAAACGTATTTATAGGTAACCTCCATTTTGTAGTTTGTTAAGTGTTTCAAATAGTGATTACTAAGCCATACTCAATGTGAATTTAATCGTCTGTTAGCCGTGTAGTTTTTGACTATATCAAAGCCCTTCTTAGACTGAATGTATTGTTTCTCCGTTGTTTCATTTTGTAACTTTTATACAACATTCGTTTTGGATAAAAACTAATGTACTAACCTTAGGTCTTAAGCTGACTTCCATATTATGAACAGCACAAATCTTTTTAAAGATGGAAGTTTTAAAGTTTGTTGATTCGAGTTATTTTTGTGTTTTTTTTTAGATTTTGGAAGTAATAGTTTCGGTGCCAAGAGTTCGATACATTCTTTGCGTTGCGTTTTCCAAAGGGCGTTTCTCTTGCTGTATTTTAATGAGAAGTATCAATGTGTAAGTAAGTAAACTTAATATTCGTAGTAATTGTAAATAATTTGTCCTCATCTCTTTGTTCAGGGGACTGTCTAGTCACTCTAATGATAATGGTGTACCTTGCCCGGCGGATTCACGCGGGCTTCATACGGCTTTAAGCCTGTCATTGTTTCATTTTACATATACAGTTTGTAAATAAGGGCAGTTAGATAAATGTGTGTGATCCACCCCGTTTTAATTAGCAGTCGGTTTGATGCGAAATTCCGAAATTGTACATAAACAGGGGTGAGGTCGATAGAGAATTTAGGTGACGTTCGGGCGGACTTTTAGAGAATTATGGGAGTTAGTGTGATTGATGCACGCATTGGGCCTATGTAGCCCAAAGTTATATTCTGTTTAGCGTAAGTTAATTAACCGTGCCGTTGCCCTAATATACAGCTTCATCTTTATTTTGAAAATACCATCAGGGCACTTTAGATACTTAATTCGGAAATGTGTTATTTACCTTACTTACAAAACAACGTTTTATTTTTTAGTTTGAGGAAGTTCAGGTTTGAAACATTTCTAAAAATAAGGTTGAATTTTTATAAATAATCCATGCATATTGTTAAAATTGTTCGTATGACGTAGGAAGCATTATATCTAGATATTATCTTCAGGATATATAAAATTACAGTATTGCCTTAGTTTTTTTTTGTTAAATATTTCATTAAGATGTTTTAAAATGTATTAGCAGTAATTGGATATTCACCATAAATTAATGTTAAGAAGTTTCAATATTTTTTAATTAAAACATTCATTTTTGTTTTTGTGATTATGTAAACATTATTTTGAAAGATGCAGGAGGAATGATCATTAAAACTTAACTATTAAACATCAATTAGTTTTATTCTTCAGTTTTACCCTATTTGTTTTATTCCGAAAAGCTATGAAAGTTTCAAAAGTTTATTAAAGCTATATAGGTTGCCATTGTTTGTGCCTTACCAAAAATAAGAGGTGGTAATAAGTACTATGGATAGGCATTTATAACGAGATATACCTAGGTTTTTTCTTTAATTCAAACTAAACTCAAAGTAGCTTGTGCCTAGTCGTGCTTGTGTTATGATGTATACATGCAGAAATCCCCCAGGGATTTCTGTACATGTTTTACATTAGGGTTCTGTTTCCACTGCGAAATTTCTATCAGGGGGGGAAAGTGGAATAAAAACCAAATAATAATGGGGATATCTGCACTTTTAACATTAAAGTTCGGACTTCTTAGGGGGGATTTGTGGAATAACCTGATGTAAATTAGATGCTTCGCCAACGTTGGGGTTTCCGAATAAGTACGATTATGCAACCGATGTCCGGCCGCCGCCGGTGCAGTTTCATGGGCAGCGAGCCCATTAAGTACTTGGATGCTAACGTATCCAGCGAGCTTCCAAGGCGTTAGTTCTTCCAGTAATTGAAAGTAAATAGCTGTTAACACCCTCCGTTTTCACATTTCGTAGCAGTAGGTACGTATATTTTTGGATTTTGTCATCCCATTCTTGTGGCGATAATTGGCATTAAATAACTGAACTATTAAACAATTTGAAAAATTAATTTTATTTTCCGAACTATAATAATCTCACATTATCACTATAAAAAAACATTAAACATAATTGTAGTATGTAACAGCTCTAGATAAAAATCACTATTGGACGTTCGTATTTCCGATTATGGACGAAATTTTCCGAAGTACCTATCTAATTTACATCTTAGTACTATAGGTATAAGTACCTACTTATATTATTTTTTGGTAAATACATACATATTATACATAGAAGTTATCACTCAGTCTTTATTTTGATAAACTTCGTTACTTACGTCCATTTTAGTATGATGACCCAGACAAAAAAAAATACTAACGGTCTGTCTCATAAAAACTTACAGGTACCTAGACATAATATCTTGATAATATAGAGGAAATTTTAATTCTTGCTTATACGTATTTAATCTGCATCCAATCCAGATAAGAAAACGTTTGCAATTTGCGTATGAATAAAAAACCAGCCACATTTATCTAGCCGCGTCAGTCAATGCTGTGTTGGGACGCCCCGATATTTTATACGGATAGGTGTGGATACTTTAATTACACATAGCCAGAGAATGCAAAAAAAACTATGTCTGCTTATAGCTATGTAAACACCTGTGCGACGAACAGCGCACGCCGATCCGCCTTAGACATTTAGACATTTAGCCTAAGAATCTGCAAAATGAATAGAAAGTTGAAGACGTAACTTAAAGCTATAAAACGCACAGTCACACATGGACTTTGCTATGCAGTGATTTGCGACTAATTTAATCACAAATCACTGTGTGGAATAAATATTGAAATCAAAACCAAAAAAGCCTTTCTTATATTTCCTGAAATCAATCAACAGTTCCGTCAGTCCACTTCTGTCTTCGCTTTTCGTTGATGATCTTCATGACCGCTAGCACCTCGATCCTAAACTCTAGTCTTTCATCCTCACTGTATTTCACTATGGTGGGCAGCAGCGAAGCAAAGAAAGCTTCGTCTTCGTTCATCACTCGAGGATCATTGGCCTAAAAAAAAAAAACGTTTTTACAAAAAAATAATTAGCCTTACCTAAAGATACTTTTCTAAAGCTGGTCCCGTGTAATAATTTTTCATATCCGGTGTGTGCATTATTTATTGCCAATAGGTACGCTGCTAGCAACGGCATTTGCCCCATTTTGCCTGAGTTATTCCCACTCAATATTTTACCCGGGTTTTGTTCGTTCACATTTAGTAGACGGAGTGTATTTTTGAAATGGAATACTTAATAGTAAAAACCGATTTTAGCCTCTCTAAATTAGTCAAACCTATCTTCATATCAACAGTTTAAAAAAAAACTAATGGTACTTACCTATGCGCCACCATTGATTTAAAAATTAATGTCATTTCCATAATCAGCATCTACATATTAGTCAAACCAATCCTATTAAAAGAAAAAAAAAACCTCGCTTATCTCGACGAAGTCTACAGCTGGGCTATCTTCTGGTTCTGATCTCCTTCTTTCTGACTCTGTCTTCTTGGAGCGCTTTCTGCGCGAGTAATCGCTTTCGGGTGACGACGATTCCAAGTATTTCCTTTTGCTTCTGAAATGTTTAAACCAAAAGATTTTGTTCTGTAAAGTAAAGTCCGAAGCGGAAGGGAGAATTTCTATAATTGATACTAACATCGCTCGCGTTTTTTCAATTCAATTTCATTTGCTGGCGTTGAAAATTATTAATAAGGAGGGAATGTCAATAACCGACTGAAGCTTTTCCTACTCCGCGTCTATTGACGTTTGAGACATTTATGAACCTTACTCAATGAATATGTTTGGCTTACTTCGCTTCCAATTCAGTTAACACTAGATACACTTATTTTAGTATTCACAGCACTTTCTTAACTTATCACCATGGGTTTCGTATGAGCTAAAATGGGCAAAGCCCATTCGAGAACTTCAAACTCGAAGGCATTCGCCGAGCTACAACGACTCTATTTCTGCATCCAAGGGTCGTAATATGATTATGACCAATAGGAGTCATATCATGACTCAGTTATTTGACGACCTGCGACGTGGCAGGCGCGTAGCCGTCTCAGACGTTAGTTGTGCGGGTTTGATAAGGTACCTATTTTAGTATGTAGGTACCTACCTACCTATACCATAATTCTTGTAGTTCGCTAATACCTTCAACACAGGGAATCCTAGTGTGGTGGAATATTAGGTAGGTACTAACCTTTCTGATTTCTTCGGTCGTTTTGCCTCCCTTTTCTCTGGTAAGCTAGAACTCGCTTCACCATCGCTCAGATCGAGATTCATCTCCCGTTTCAAGTTTGTCATGTAGTTGAAAGAAATCGGGTCATCGTCATCAGAGGCGTTCGTTGAGAAATCGGGGATGATCTCTTGGGGCATCACTTTGAGGAGAAATGCCATTTCATCATGATGGTGGTACTTCTTAGTTCCGCTTTTGGTAGTTTGGTTTTTAAGAGATTTTATGAACGTATCCCTTAGGTTCGTCCATTTGTTTATTATCAAGTCGCCTGGAAGAAAAGTTAAGGTATAAAAATTCTCTATTTTTAAATTAAGCCTAGAAGCAGTCTTCCTGCACAGCGTCTTCCGGAGCCTCCCGAACCGATGAACCAATGACGTCTCAATGTTACGGGAAGTTGGTGGTCCAAGATAGTTAATCATGGTTTTAGAGGGGGCATCATAGTAATGTCCAGGCAATGAAATCCTACAGGCTGTCGATAATGATGATGATGAAGCCTAGGCTGCAACTCGCAACAGTGGGTGCAACCAAGTTGACCGTTAACGTAACGTAGGTACCTGTGACCCGCCTATCTTCCCGCGTCATATCGTCGAACCCATCCTCAAGACTTCGGAATATCTCGTCCCAAGCCTGTTTCCGCTCTTCTCTATCTTTGTAGCTCTCCGCAGTTTTGTCCCAAAGAGCTGGTTTATCCTCAACCGCTTTTATCAATAGCTCAACTGGATATTTAAACTGCTTCATTTTAACAAAAAATATCGGACGATAAACACTGTGTGTGCACACTTACTAAAACGACACGTCACTGAAGCTCGTTCGATTCGATTCTCGTATCGGATGTTACCCCGTCCTTATCTTTCTATACGGTAATGACGGAGATAGAAAACGCTTGAAGGTCGCCAACCTTAGTTGCCTGTTTCTCACTAACACCTCACTGTAGATAGAGACAGACGCCAGGCACGCAGAAGTTATCGTGTCCCAATACCGTTTGGACATCACCAGTATAACTTGAACTCTTCAATGTATGGGCGCTGGTAATTAATGGCGATGAAAGGAAGTTCATGTGGTTTTTGCTGTGAATCATTCGTGTCGTGCGTGCTCGAGTTATGCCCGTTTTATGTTGCACAATCAGCGACTCCGCGCGATATTCTCGATTCGGAAGATCTTTGACACATCCCGAAATTCAGTTTTCTTAATATCTGTGTGGTGTTTGGTATTAACCTATCCTATCATAGGATCAAATATAGATTTTTACAATAGGTAGGTACGAAGTTAGGTAGGTACCTACCTAGGTAGGTACACAACCAACCTACCTTTCAGGAAAGACACTGAGTTAAACCAGTTTATTGTAACTAGTCACAATATTTATTTTGTGCTAAGTTTTTTTCCTTGTAATACCTATATTCTTATGGCAAAAATATAAAACATGGTCGCTAATTAGTGTTAACAACTTTACCTATAGGTAAAGTTGTTAACACTACCTACCTATAGGTACCTACATGAAAAAAAAATACCGCACTTATCAGCATTCGTTCGAACAAACACTAACTCTTCTCTGTCATAAATGTTTTATTTCTAGAATTGTATCAAAACATAATTGGAAAGCACCACTCGAAATTTGACTGATTTGTTTAAACCGTAGGTTGCACAATGGTCTAAATACGATTTTTCAAGGTCCTCAAAATAAGAATTTCTTAAAGCGATGATTTCCCTCTTCCCACAAATCCATTTATTTAGGAATGAAAACAAAAAATATTGTAAAAAATGTATAAAATGACGGGTGTAGTACCCACCTAATGCTATAATGACTAGGTAGGTACGCACTAAATTATGGACCTTTGCATTGTCCTGGTGTATGTTATGTATTTTCTTGGCCGTTTTTCTTTTAAATTGGGGTAGGTACACACACCACTGCGAAATTTAGTAAACCACTATTTTAGCCGATAGAAAAAGATGTGATGAATATAATGCTTAAACTGAGCACAAGAAATTCAATCTTTTCCTGTAGAAAATAATAAATTAATAAAATAGATCAAACTATATTATATTTATCTTCTAGTAGTAGGAGACATAGGGTAGGTTCCTACATAGTACCTAGATAGACGTACCTATATATCAACGAAAGTAAAACAGCTTACATATTATGTGATAAAAAATAAATAAATTATCATGTAAATAGTAAATACCCAAATCCACAGAGATGTACCTTGGGTATTAATTTTTTTTTTATATTTTCTAAATTCAGGCTAAGAATTTAAAATGTAAAAAAAATCCCTGTAAAATATCGTTATTTAATTACTTATGACGAGCGATAAATTAAATTTTCAAGTTCCTACCGTTTTTTTAAACCGATACCTACTTATATTCAAATTTGTACACCACATTTCCCTCCCCACCCCATTAAAATGTTAATTCTAACCTTTCTAATTCTAGCCTTTCAGTATTTCAGTAAGACACATTTTTGTTAAATCTGTGCAAACACAGATTTAGGTTAGATGTCATTTTTTGTGAAATCAAATTAAGGTGTCTTCTTAATGTGACATAATCAATTAGATTGAAACATGTAGGTAGGTATGTGTGTTTTTGATATACCTACTTATGTTAGCGATAGCTGATTTTATAATATTAGAACTTATTCCATAGCCTATTTAGATGTCTAGATATACAATACTTCACGGGTAGGACCTTCCTACATCTTATCGATCGTAGTGCGCGCGCATCCTCAGTTTTTCAGTGGAAATTTCTCCCTGACAGTGTGCTGACAGTGTTTCGAGGTTATTTTTATCGAGATTACAAGAGAATAAAGTTTGTATTCCCTTAATCTAAGTTTTATTCAAGTCTAGCAATATGATATATACGTGTATTTTTAAATTTATGAGTTGAGTGCTTAAATATTTTACCTACGGTTAACGCAGCCGGCTTTCAAAACAGGTGAGAAAATACCTACTAGGTATAAACTTTATTTCTTATGAAAAGTCACCTTTATTGGTGTTGGTGTGCATTTTAGCTTTCAAAGTCTCAAAGTAGGAAGAACAGAGCACCAAGAACCTGTTAAAATTTCATAGCAAGGCAGCTAACAGCTGGTCAATAGATTGAGTAAGTTCAATTACTTCTATTACTTTACCCTCTGCTGGTAGACCTTGACCAGTAGGTAGGTATATCTACCTATCCGACGCGAGGTAGGTTCTTGTCCATCCAATTTATGGAGGAAGGTACTAACTAGCTAGCTAGGTATCGATTATGATGTCTAAGTATCCATGGATAACCCCTGGTAGAAAGTTTAACCTACTATGGTAGTTCATATAACATACCGTGGAAGTGCCTCAGATTCTTTATCTTTAAAGGATTACTTCTTTAAAAAGTAGGTAGATAAAGAGGTATTCCTTCAAGGCTTCAAGTTAAAAGTTAGTTACTAAGCCAACCAGACTTGTGAAGCTTAGAAGCATGTCGAAGGTAGGACATAACTATCGCCTGTTTAAATTACACGAGCAATTCTCTATCTACGATGGGAGGACCTAACTAACGCCTGTTTAAATTACACGAGCAATTATTTATCTACGATGTTAGGACCTAACTAACGCCTGTTGTATTCACAGGAGCGATGTGGTCAGTTTGCCTCCCCGGCTGGGGAGCCGCGATGGCGGCAGGCGTTATGTTTCTCTACGGTACGTTGGACGTGGCATACTTCGCGCGGATGATGTACACTGTGGCGCGGGCAAGGTACTTCAGGAAGAAATCTTGTATCCTGGAAACTACTGAGATTCACTGTGAGTGTTCTAGTTTTCAGTTCAGAAACAGTTCATGTACCTACCCTGTACCTACAGTGTCGAAAAAACAGGATAGGTAATTATTTATAAGTTAAACCCAATAGTCTTATCGCTTAAAAGCGAAATCTTTTCAGCGACTACCTACCTTTTTTCATACCCAACTACGTAGTATTATATACTGATTCATGGACTATTTAGTAGGTACCTACCTAATTACCTTAAAGTAGTGACAGAGTGGCACGAGTTCCGAGCTCCTTGCCAGTGTTGCCAACCTTACAATTTGGCAGTAGCGTTCGAATACGCTACTGCCAAATTGTAAGCAGAGGAAAATATTTATGTCAAAAACTAAAAACTTTTTTCCCCAGCTTGGTGTCTCCTCAATGACATCGACACACTCCTATACCACATGAACAACGCTCGGTATCTCCGCGAGCTGGACTTCGCCAGGGCTGATTTCTACGAGCGAACTGGCCTTTACGCCAACATTAGGGCGGCGGGTGGCGCTGTGGTCCAGGCTGCAGCTACGATCCGGTACAGACGGTATCTGAAACCGTTCACCAAGTTTACTATTACTTCGAAGGTAAGGCTTTCTATGAAGAACTTAGTTTAAGGTGGAGTGTGCCTTACATCGCCTTGAACCAACAACATTTAACAATCACAACGATAGTATAAGTAGAGAAAAATACATAGCATAGTAGGTACCCTTTGTAAGAAATCAATAACTAAGTACAACATATTTCATTAAACTATTAGTTGGCTATACCACAGATATTATAATATTTATTTAATTATACTTCCGCACAAACAATGCAGTGCTAGGGGGACTTAATGCTAAAGCGTTTTCTACCAGACATCCTGGGCGGGCAAAAAGATGGATTGGCGTGTTCAGTAATGACCAATAATTACATGCTTAATACAATATATATACTGTATATAAAAAAATCATATATGTAAAAATAATATACATGAAATATAATAATAATATATAAAATATACTTATAAAAATATACAAATAAAGTAATTAAATATCAATTGGTAGTGGCATCAGATGGGGGGGAGAAAGTAGTCAACCTCCTAAGAAAGTTAATAACCGATTAATACGCTATATATTATATATATTGAAGTATTAAGTTTATCAAATATTTCTCTGCTATTTCCAGGCAATCTACTGGGACGACAAAACTGTCTTCATGGAGCACGAGTTTATAGGACCCGGCGGTTTCGTGCACGCGGTCGCGGTCTGCAGGCAGCGCGTCATCGATACGAGTGCATCCGCTATAGCAGAGCTGCTTCTGCAGTTACACTGTGCCGGCAGCTGCCGCCCTATACCAGCCAAGATGCCACCAGAGGTACCTACTCCTTCATAGTAGTGGAGTGTGACATGAGCTACTTTAACGCAGATTGTAAGAGGAACGAAGGACGTCCCGTGCCTGCTAATATGTCACCAGAGGTGATATATTCATACCTCTGTGACGACCTCTGTGGCGCAGTGGGCGAAGGTCCGCCTGTGACGTAGAAGGCTGCGTGTTAGATTCCCGTCGCGGTACAAATGTTTGTATGTTCTGCAAGTATTTGTATTTGTTTTCTATGTATAATATCTATATAATAGGTTGGGGAAAAAGTTTCTTCGCATTTTTTAAGAAAATTCAAAACATTTTTTAATATAGTTTATTTACATTTAACTAAAGTATGTAGGTACCATTTTGTTCGATAACTTTTTGCCATTTTGTAGGCAGGGACATGATCCCATTGCTATAAAAACTTTGGGGCTTCTGTTCAAAATACCGCGACAAGTGGTTTTGGCAGTCCTCTCGTGATGTTAACCTGACACTGCCTAAAGAATTCTGAAGAGACCGAAACAGGTGGAAATCTGAAGGTGCAAGGTCAGGACTATACGGCGGATGCATTAACACATCCCAGCCAAACTCTCTTAATTTTTGCTGAGTGGCTAAAGATGTGTGAGGTCTAGCGTTATCATGATGAAAAACCACACCCCTTCTGTTGATTAACTCCGGCCGCTTTCTCTCAACTTCTTGTTTTAATCTCATCAGTTGTTCGCAGTAGAGTTCAGAATCGATGGTCCTGCCTGGTGGTAACAGCTCATAATGAATAATGCCCTTCCAATCCCACCACACACACAGCATCACCTTGTTGCGAGTTAACCCGGGTTTCGCCACAGTCTGTGAAGCCTGACCGGCCTTTGACCACGACCTTTTTCGCACGTTCTTGTCGTACGTGATCCACTTTTCATCACCAGTTATCAGCTTCTTCAAAAATGGTTCGGTTTCATTACGTCGTAATAAAGAATCACAAATGAGAACACGGTTCATTAGGTTTCTTTCAGTGAGCTCGTGAGGTACCCAAATATCGAGCTTTTTTGTGTACCCAGTTTTTTTCAAATGCGCCAAAACTGTTTTGTGGTCAATTCCCAGTTCTTCAGCTACGTCGTAACTACTGATATGCCGATCTTGCTCCACTTTTTCAAAAATGGCATCCATTTTATCCGTAATAGGGCGACCAGAGCGACGTGCATCTTTGACATCAAAATTTCCGGATTGAAAACGCTTAAACCAAATTTGTGCTACTCTCACAGACACTGCACTAGGTCCATAAACATCGCAAATTTTTTTCGCGGCTTGCGTTGCATTTTTACCTTTTTTGTAGTAAAATTTTAAAATGTATCGAATTTCTTCATTAGATTCACTCATCTTAACAGTACGAAAAACAAATAAAAATCACACATTTTCCTAATTTGAATTTGGAATTATCTTCTTTAAAATTTAAACTTTTAATGATACCAAAACCAGCCAGATACAAATAGTATAGCCAAAGAGATTTTATTACAAGTTCATACATACAATAATGCGAAAAGACTTTTTCCCCAACCTAATATTTACAGAAAAAAAGTATTTATATATTATTATTATTATTATAGTAGACAACGAGCGAAGCGAGTTATAAAGCTTATGAGAAGAATAAAAGCCACCCCGTGCTCGTTAAAATATCGCTAGATATATTATTCATAGTTGACATAACAACATGCGAAACTAGTCACTCATACTCAGTTTGGGAGAAGAACAAAAATCAAATCAAATCAAAAGTTTTTATTTCAGACAATACAATCCATTTTGTTAGTAGATACTTATAATTAATAAGAGTATTTATAAGTAAATTCTGCGGTGATAGAAATATAAATAAATGCACGTAGATAAATTCTGCGACGAGAGGTGACCAAACAATAAGATCATATTTATTTCACTGATTGACCAACCTCCGTACTATACGCACCATGGCATGGAGTGTCCACATGGATTGCCTCCGTTCACTCCATGCCGACCAAGATGTCAAGCACTCATTTTAGCTTAGCGAGAATACTATGATGCTAAGGCTAATCTTATTTCAGCCAGGCCCCCATTTGGTTGCGCATCTAGAACCGAGCACTTTTGAGCTTCGGAGTTCTTGAAATCGCCTTAATTTTTGACATGAATTTGATGAGTTAAACATGAATTTGAATGATTTTCAGTTGGAGCTTTGGGTTCAAAGCAACGACCTTAGCTCCGCCAAGCTTCGAGCCTCGACTGCCCCTCTGCCCATGCTCTCATCTCCCCATAACATTGGCTGTGGTGAAATCATCCCCACTTTGGCCAATGAGTGAGAAACGCTTCACTGCTCGGAGAACCTGCGCTCTCGCTCGCACGCTACCAAACAAGCGTGCCTGAGTGAGACGGCAACAGGGTATGCGCGCTCCGGCAGTGATTAATTTATCATTCGATACGTGTCTCTCGCATTGTGTAGACGAGTCTCGGTCATCGTCTTGCCAGGACATTCATGAAAATGTTTCGTTGTATTTGATGTATGTTAGCTGAGCTAATCTTGCAATTTAACTAATTGAAAGCTTATTGTTGTATTGATATACTGTTATGCAGGTTATTTATGTAACCTAATATGTATTGGCATTGCGTTGTTTCCAAAACTACGTATATTTGATAAGTGTCTAGATATGTAGTTAGTGAAAATAAACAAATATTTATGGTACTTAAGGCACTGTGTAAGTAGGTAACATACGAAAAATAAATCTCGACTTATTCGCAAAAATGCATCTCGCATTAATAGTTCTATACTTTTGAAAGATTTGTTGTTGGATTAATTTTTAATGTTTATAATTTGTTAAGTAATTTTCTCTTTTCATAGAGTTGGATCACATAATTATGTGTTATGTTACTAACCTTAATTCTAAATAATGTATTTTTTTTACATTCTTCTGCGCTAAATGCTTTGACAAGAATTAAATTATTTACTTACCTCTATAATTATGTAGATATGATTTTCACGTTTTTGAAAATCAAGCTACGCAAAGAGAATACTGAATTTGAATTCGTGCAAAGAATAATGTTTAATGGGATCGTATCTTACTCTATGTTACAAGTCACTACCCGTGTTAGTAAACTTGGTTTCGCCTCGGTATAGTTTAGCTAGTTTCTGTCTCCAAATGACGGATATTGAAAAGCAGCGCTAAAATGAAGCAAAACGTTCATAATGAAAGACTTAAGTTTGCCCGGGGTTTAACTTGTCTTTTACTGATCATTATTTATATATTGTAATATCAATTGTATCTGTTTGTATAAAATATCATTAAATTAGTTAATCTTTAAAATTGTTTTATTGTAATTCTAAATAACGTAACGTCGGTTTTTCGTTTGTAGTATTTCTTTAAAATGGTTCTTTAAATTTCTATATAGGGGAATTCTTAAACGGTAAGAGATATAGGTATAAAATGCTGGAATACTTCATATTCTAAGAAAATAATAATGAAATAACATCAAAATTACAAAAACATCCTTGAATATGAGTTTTTCACTTGTCGTGCTCAAACTGTGTCATTTTAGCGAAGCGTAGGCGAACTAAAGTGTACACTGAGGATTTTGATAGAAATCAAAATTCCAATCAAAGATGTTGGAAAAAGCTTATACGCGCCTAGGGAATCGAACCCGCTTGTATTTTACTGGTTGAGGCAAGGGTACGCAAGATAAATGCGTTTGACCACAATCTCACCTGGTGGGAAGTGTCGATGTGGTCGAGGATATATCAAGCTTTTCTTTAAATCAGAACACATCAATTCCATAGACTGAAAGCTCAGCAAAGATTCCTTTGTTTCGGGATGTGAGAATGGATTATGCTCAGTAGCTCAATTGAAATTGAATTTTTTAGAGGAAAATGTTTCAGAATGTTTTGAAATTTTGAATGGAACTTATGAAAAAAATGTCCCACTTTTTTACCCAAAATCTAAATACGTAGGTAGGTATTTTATATTATTTTATATACCTACGTAGGTAGGTATAATTACTGACTCACCAGAGCCAATGTATCAATCAAAAATATGTAAGTAAATCTTGTCCTGAGACAGAATGTTTCATCAGGTTTTAATAAAAAATGCGTATACCATGATTCAAGCTTCCTCTGATCATAAAAGTCTGACTCAGACTCATCTAGTTTTGCTAATATATGTATGTATTTACAAAAAAAGTATATAAGTAGTTTGACAGTCATCTAGTTCCCATAACACAGATGTGTGAAAAATGAGCATTATTTAATTATTTATTTGTCTGTATAAAGGTATACAAAAGTATACCTTTTACATAGTTGTATGAATAAATGCTTTATATTTTTCAGTAGGTTTATCTATCAGTCAGATATAGCTAAGTACGATTTGGTTAAGAAACCCAATATTATGTTTTTTATCATATTTATGCATGTCTGCGCTAAGCTAAGGCAAAGACTTAGGCGAGTTTTCTGAACTTTTATCTTAAAAACTTCAACTTCGTTGCTTAGAATCTCCGTAACGGCTGAAATGATTTGGATGAAATTTAGAACAAGTATATTTCATAACCTAGAATCACACATAGGTTTACTTTTGATCTGGGTACATGCGTGCGAAGCCGTGGGCAGAAGCTAGAGACAAATAATCGTTCGCCCATCCCGCTCCCATCAAATTTTACTAATCTGGTAGGTAGAAGGAAATCAACACTGTATGACTTCTTGGAATTTTCGAACGAGCATTTAACTCTACCTACTAGAAGGTAATGTGGTACCAAAGTTTTTCCCAAACACTTCGCTATACATAAGGTAAAATCAAAACGAGGAAATCCATAGACCTAAGGTCATCGATATCGCTCTCAACGTTAGCATGTTTAAGCTTGCTAACTTTGAACAGCTGAGGAAGAAAGGTTCTTGAATAGCGACCATGAACTGGATGTCGCTATTTAGAAAGGCCCTCAGCGATAGACATATGACCTATGAATGATTTCAGGAAGTCGGTGGTTGGAGGTGGCTTATAAGTGCATTCATCATGGCCCTCTTTGGGGGAGGACTGTTTTTTGATTTCTACATGCTGGTACTGATGATGTCTTGCTTATGCAGTAGAAATTGTAGTTTATTATATCTTTAGAAGTATCCAGAAGTATACAGTCAGTATGCACGTATTCTACAAGAATGACGCTGTAACTTATTTTTGAACGAATTGAATCTCCAATGAAATAATCTAAAATTGTGATTATCTTCTGCAATGCGTGATATGTTTATCATTGACTTTAATTATTTTATTTTACTTTTGAGAAGTAGATTAGTTTCCACTTCGGAAACTTTATTTCTGAAGTGGAAACTAATCTATATTTTGGTCATAATTTTGTGTGATTTTAACATCATATGCTATTATTTTTTAGTGTTCTGTCGCATTGTAAAAAAAACGGAATACTTTTCCATAATTTTGATCATCTTTTCTATTGTTATGATGCATCTACAGGGTAAATAAAATTCATATCTTATTAATGTACACAATTTATTCATATCGTAGAGTGTTCATTATACAAAGATAATAAATTGTAAAATCCTCTCGCTGATCTAATAAATAAATACTTAGACACAATACCACTCCTTCAGTCCTATCACTTGCCCTTAGGGCGTACCAGGGGCCTGTTTTACAAAACCTACAAGTTAGAAAACACAAGACAGCTGCCATTGTAACGTTTGTACGTACAATAATAAAAAAGTTACCTTGGCTACAAAATTGTAGCTTGTAATTTGTATTTTTTGTGAAACAATGCCCAGAAGTCTAGCCTATGATTGAAATACTTGACAACTTTCTTCAGGATTTGTATGAGTCCTTATTATTAGGAATTTTAATATAAGCCCTTATGAGTCAACCGAACATTTCGTAACAGAAACGCAAGAACGTTTAAATCTTTTGTATGCCAATTTCGAAGATGGTCGATTGATCCATAATTGAAGTTAGAAATCGCTTCTTTTTATATTACAATTACAAAAATATCCCTTTAGAGCTTTTTGTATAGGTAGGTATGTATTGTCAAAGGCACTGGTATACTTATTCTGGTCATATTATATACAATCCGAATTACACATGTTTTATTGTAGTTCTATCAAATTACTAAGATGCGATTTCTTAAGAGGACTATGATAAGTATTATATTTTTTTGGTTTGGAACTAACGGACAAATTTGAGAAATTACATATTTATAAATAACACCTAGAAAGAGCTTACAATACTTAAATCAACTTAACCTACTTACAAGAGCATAGTCCTTTATCGTTCGATTTTCACAATCGAATGTTTGAAATGATGAAACAAATCTACCTACCTCTCTTACTTATTATTTACAACATACATACAATAGCTCATCACTAAAAATGCATTTTTAATTCTATCACTGAGTAGACAAGTTTTATCTGCTCGCAAAGTCTGTAAACCGAAAATAAGTCTCATCTTTAAACATGTACACGAATACAATACACCAAGTACGACATACAAGTATACAACTACTAGGAAGGAGAACTAATTACGGCTCAGCCGCTCAGCTGCACAATATCATACATAACATTCTCTGTACAAGTGGTAACTTCGACTACTAGGGGAGGGTAGAGACAGTTTGTACGAACGGTCGCAGGCGGTGCGTTTGCGGCGCGGCTACGGGCGTCGCGCGGTCCAGGCGCGACCGAGGCTGGCTCAGGGGGCCACACGCACGCTCAGTGCTCAAGCCCGCGAGCCTTGTTCTGATGCATCATGTTCTTCAGCGTCGCTACTTCAGTAGCGAGCCGCGCGAGCTCCGCCTTAAGGTGAGCGTCTTCCTCCTCAACGAGGCGGTCATCGGGTCTGTTCACCGGGCGGTACTCCCCGTTCAACGAGATCCCCGAGTCCCTCTCATCGCTGGAGCCCTCACCATCCCAAGACGGCGACGAACGTGGACCGGGCTCTTGCTTGATATTTTGGAGAGAAAGTAGCGCGCTGGCGACGTCCTTATCACCCAGGTGAGACTTGTGGCGGAGTTTCAGTGGCAGGCCGTTGTTCTCTGACGGATACTGTTCCGCGGTCTCGTCTCCTGAGAGAGAGGATAGCTCGTAGGGAGACGGCACGCGTCGAGATCTGGACAGGTTGAGGACTGAACCGGGAGGCTCGTAGTGTGCGGGGTGGGAGTAGTAAGTCTCCGGAGCAGGGAGGCGCTCCTGGTATGGCTCGGGGGCGCGTTGAGGGGGAGGGGAGCAGTGGGAGGGGGGAGATGCTGGTGGAGGCGGCGGTGGTGGCGGCGCGGGCAAGAATGTGCCACTTCCAGACAGTTTACTCCTCTTCGTCACGCATAACACCTGATCGCACGTCGGTAAAGTAGCAAGCACCTGATCTATGCTTATGAGAGCTTCACCGCATATTCCGTATTTCTCTTTTATGGCATCGAGTTGGGCCTTCATGACGTGGTTTTCTTTAGATAGTTCTACGACGCGTTGCTCGAGAACCATGTCGTTGAAGCGACGCTTTTCGCGGGAGCGCTTAGCTGCCTCGTTGTTGCGGCGACGGCGGTCCCAGTAACCATCGTCCTTCTTGTTGTCAGGGATGAATTCACGCTGCTTGCGCTGGCCAAAAAACTCTTTGCGTTTGGAGTAGTCGTAACCAGGTGGGTAATCATCAGGTCCTCCGTTCATCGGGGGCTCCATCGGGAAGTGTGGTGAGACGGATAGTCGGCCACGGTTGATGGACTGTGGCCTTGGAGACGGCGGGGCTGGCCCCAGGGGCCCTCCACCCCCCATCAGCTGCTGCTGGCTCAGAATAAACTCTGCAACCATGTTTCGGCGGACGTGGATTGGTCCGCGCGAATCTTCACCGTAACTCTGTAACAAAAGAAACAAAACATAACTAACCAGAACAAAAAACATTTGTTCATTGGGAAAATATCCGTTTTCAGTAAAAATTATGTGAAAAGTGAATCAGGTCAAACCTGATGTTTAAAAAGGTCGCCAAAAGACACCGACATAGTCTTTGTTAGTTACAAGTTATAGTTGCAAGAACTGTGTCTCAACGTCCCGTGTAGAATCTTTGTGAAATAACTTGCCACATGTTGCTACATTGCGCTTTTTACACCCTTCATGTTAGCCAAACTCATTTATAATCGTTGCTAAACCTTCTGTTACACAAATATATTTTTACCGGATGTCTTCTGTTACAAAACTTGCGTCCTTTAAAATTCAAGTCAGGTAAGTATGTACAATAAGTAAGTATGGAAAAATTGGAAACGTGAGTTTTAGATTCAAAGTTAATAGGCCAACTAAAATGGACAAACATCAGCGATAACGTTGCGGCCAAACGTGCCAACTGCATTCAAAATCCAATAATTTTCTATTTAGTTTCTCAAACATCAATAAAGTCGTTAACCTTTACGCAACATCCGCGGTAAAGGACAATATTATCGAGACTGTAAAGCCTTATCACTAGTTATGTGCAACAACGGCAGGAAGTATAAAAATCGATCAAAACATCGTTATCAACTTTATTATCCAAGAAGAAAAACAATAGAAGAATCAATCTCCATTGTGTAGCATAGTTTTTTTTATTTGTAAACAAATGCAAGCTTTTGAAAATAAAGCACTGAAAAGAAACAACCAATAACACAACGAGCAACGTGAGAGTTCTCTATAACAAGTATATAGCAATATCTCTTTGAGATAGGGTATTTATTTTATCTTTGGCAGCTGTTTGACAATATTCGAAAGACATTCCCAACTATATAGACTGTCACACTGGACAGTCATAGATAAAAAAGAAAACCAACGTGACGACTAAGTCGTCTATGACGTGCGTTCTTTCTTCAAAACTTTACAACAAATTTACCTGTGACCGCTAGCGACGCCGCTAAAAAGTGCGATGCGATGGTATTGATACGTTCCGTGTCACGGCACCATTGGTGTCACTAGGCCGCCCCAGATGCAACCCGTTACGACTAACTGTTCAAATGATCGAGCCACTTTAATTGGTACCTACTCTTTTGTTGGTAAAATGGCAGCTCTGATAGGTGATTAAAATATTTTTACGCAATTAACCTATAAAGATAGAGTTATTTTTAAATGTCTCCCGGTTTCTGAAAGTTTGATCAACGCAATATTTAGTTACTCAATGGCCGAATCTCATAATAATTGAAGTGACAAGTTTTTTTAAAAATTTATTTAACCTTTATGAGATTGAGGTTAGATAGATTAGGCTCTCAGAAATCGGCAGTAAAACGCTTTTATTTCTCATTAATTTTAATTGTTATAACAAATACAATGAAGTCTGATTTTCTACTTTTGTAAACTTATTAAAAAGGAGTCACTTGCACCGTAATTGTTATTAGAACAAGATTATCAGACATTTATTCCCGTTCTTTAGCATTTGACGCTTCGACGCAGACAGTTAAACACCGGTTTAAACAAACGGTTACTATTTAGCATGGCAATAAAATATGGTTATTGTTAACTTAACGCTACTTCTGCCGGGAAATTGAATCATGACCGTTATGGTAACTATTTTTCAAAATGTAATTTGCATATAGCTTAGACACAGGCACGGTATTTGAATTCCGAATATTAATCCTCTTATCATGTTTTTTTGCCATGTCTTACATTATACTTGGCCTATAAGGCTCGTGTAGGTATTACATCGTTTACAACTGTCTTTAGCTAGCCTGTTCCATGCGTATTTTTTGTACATACCTACTTATACAGTCGTAAAAATAAATGTATTGAAGTATGTATATAATTGCTTGTATCATAATTGGTTTATGACGTCAACATGCTCGACCTGTGCCGCGTTCATGGTCAATGTCTATTGATCTATAAGCATCTAACGGTTGCACAATCAACAGCGGGTTTTGACAACCAACAGTTATCGCTAATCGTGTACTTTCTCCGGCGGACCGTTAACCGAAAACTGGGACTGTACGGTACACCGAAAACGGTTTTTTTTGCTCATCACATTTTCTAACTAGTAATACTGTTATGAAACAGCTACATATTTCGTCATCGGCCTATCTACAAGGCTGAGTTGGGTAAGGTTTAATCTAATCGTGTCCCAATAACGTTCTAATTTGATTGATAAAAGCCAGACTCATTTTCTCAGACTGTTAGACTGAAGTTGACGTCGTTTTTATAAGTAAATGTATAGAACAGAAAATTGTATAAGAGCGCTATGGATAATTAAGTAATAAATAATGTATAAATGCGTGTAAGGCTTTTACTATGGCACGTGATACAGAAACGTTTTTTTCCATTATTAATTACACTTTTTTATCATGACGTGTGACGTTACCGACTAGTCATGATAATATAAATAACATGAGTAAGTTTAAGGTAAGTTAGTATTTTTCGTGAGCTCGCTAAGATTTTTGGGATCTTCTTTTTTCATTAGAATTGTTTTTTAATATAAATTGTTTGTTTTTTTTTTTCTTATTTTTCTTACCTAGTTCATTTTACTAATAGTGTCACAAATAAACTTGTCTGAAAAACGTAACGCAAAATGACCGGTAAAACATCAGTGATACGTCGAAGAAATAGCTTTTTGAGAAAATACTTGGAATGTCAAAGAAACGTGCTAAAAACTGCATTGCCGCCTAATCAGATAGGTACGTTTCGTAACCACAATGAGTCACTGAACAAAGTCCTCGAAATTATAAACACAGATATGATAACATTATATTTATATGGAACATATTTTCCATATTACACAACGAGTAATAAGTTATCAACAGAACGCAATTTTGTTATCTGTGTCGTATTTTTGAATGAGGTCGGGATTTCATACGGTTTTTGTGGTTTCATAGATTCTGAATAATATACATTATTTTTTTTCTTCGATCAGTATATAAATAATCTACACTAATATTATAAAGAAATATTATTGGTTACTATCTTCGAACTGCAGAATCGATTATTTCGTTAAAAGAAAGCTACACTATCTTTGATTAATATAGGCTATTGAATTTTTGTTAAATTATGTTTTTAGTTCGAAGTCTAATTGGAATCATCGGAAAAATCGTCTGCCCTCGACATTGTATTGATGACCCATTATTATCAGAAATATCGCAGCGGGATTACCGAGAAATCGGTA
Source organism: Perizoma affinitatum (assembly GCA_961405105.1). Taxonomy (NCBI): domain Eukaryota; kingdom Metazoa; phylum Arthropoda; class Insecta; order Lepidoptera; family Geometridae; genus Perizoma; species Perizoma affinitatum. Next base: position 5,017,659 of record OY560184.1, read on the forward strand.
CAAAAAACGTTTTTCTCCAGTGCGAGTGTTTCTCCAGTGTGAGTGTAGGTAGTTCCTTAAAAAGAAAAACGGAAAATTTATTCAACTTTTTGCGTCAGTTTGTGTTGTTCTAGAATGTACCTTTGAAGACGTATTAATTCCTAGCTTTTAGCATGTTTGTGTAGGACGTACTGCAGTTGACATAAGGCGTGATTGTCCTATGGAGCGGACACACGTGTGTCGATCGCGAGGTACGGTCACGAGGCACATAGCCAGCACGTGCCGCTCTTGAACCTCACGTTGGAACGTTGCGCAACAAACACGCTTCGGCTCCTCTCCACAGTTATATAAAATGCAACGTGATTTAGGAACGTGTAATTAACCACTCGCCCTTGACCATTAATTAATATTTTGCAGGGTTAGAAAAATTTTTTATATTTGGTTGCGATAGATCAGTAAAAAATTGGACGTCCTGTTTCTAAAATTTAATATTTGTTCTAGAACGAAAAAAACATCTAGGTTACCTATTGAAATATTAGAAATATTGAGTTAGGTCAAAAGGCTAAAAATAAATCGTTATCTCTTGGGATATCCAGACGTTTTTTTCTTCCAATTAACTATGGAAATGTTTACTTCGACGTCAAGAGACTGAGTTTTCTGCGAACTGTAAACAACTTTGTGTAGTCTTCTACACAAAGTTGTTCTTTCATAATATGTCATAATTTAGTATTCAATGTTAGTCTTGACCTTAGTTTAAATTAACGTTTTACTTCAGCCATCTTGGAAAAAGTTGAGAAAGTAGTTTAGCGGTAACTTTCCACGCGTTCGCCGTTTATTGCGCGGGAAAAGTAGGCCGACCGCCATCTTTGATTTGACATTTTACCGGCGAGTTTGCATTAGAGAACTCTCTGATAAGGTTATAATATTATAGTACTCTTGAAAGTACTATAATATTTACAAGGAAATCTTATTATCACTATTAATTCGTTATCGTACCTATTACTTATGTAACAGTCACTCATTAATGGTTTAGTTGGCGCCAGCCGGCCATTGTCTGTTTCCTCTGGATTATGTCAAGATGGAATTGTTATGAAAACTTCAACTCTTCAGTCACTTGTTTTGTCTTGAAATCGCTTCATTCCTTATGTTTGGCTAAAAACGTACAATGGCCACCTGTTGATCGACGAAACCTACTTTTCACACCTCAAAATCAGCACAAGGAAAACATTGCTTTTCCGAAGAAACATTTATCATAAACGTTGAAGGCCAAAAAAGATTTTGGACGTGGTTCAAACTATTTTCTCGAAGACATACTTGACCGATTTTTCACAGTCGATTCCCGCGCATAAACCTAATTAAAACCGGGATTGCTAATTTTAGGGTGACCTCTATTGGCCATGCGATAATGTTTGGTGTCAAGGCTCGTTGCGTAACTGTTTAGCTATATGTGCCAAGGCTTTCCCTATTTTCCGGTTAAAAATTGTCTTTATTTACACGATTGATGTTACTGAAGTAACCTTCTTTGAAGACCTTGTTTACCTGCTAATTGCGTGTTATTAAGAAACACTTAACCTATTTTAATGAGCTAGTTCCATTTAAACGTCTTATGTAATGTGATGCTATTGTTTCTTCGAATTGTAAAAAATATGATGAATAATTTTAAGCTAGGAAGTTGGAAAATGCGTGATTCATTGGGAAAACCGGACCTAGATAAACATGTTAACGTCGAAACTGACTTTTCGGCGGTCGTTCCAATTAAATATCATTTACCGTTCCGGATTGCGTCAACGCTCCAATTCTCTATCATTTTTGGGCGCCATAAAAACTCGTCACATACTCCGTCGCAATTTGTGTACACTCACGCGAATAAGTAGGTTACAGTAACGAGCGAGTGAGATAAAAAAAATGGGTCAAGTTATCTTTGCTTGTCCTCGCGCCGATGAAATTATCGCCGGTCTTTGTTATTGCGCGTGAAAAAAAAATTACGTAATACCACACGTTAATAAAAGTAGTCTCAGAATGCATCTTTGAGGTACCCCATTGCCTACAAATTTTGCATCTGATAACTTCTAGGAATTTATCATACTAATATATTTTCAGATAAATATTTACACGGTCAGGTGTAATACGCAGTTTTCTCGGAAAGTTTTGTGGCAAATTCATATCAACAACAGACTCCAACACAATACTCGAATCTGTATAAAGATTTCCTTATGAATTTCTCGGTGCATACAGCATGATTCAGACTGCATACAACGACCTCCTGGTTGAAACCTTCCGGGCAACCTTGCATGTCTGTTCCTCATTACATCATATACCTACAAAGCATTTTGTACAATTGTTTATATTCGTAACGCTCTTTGTGTATTATTTTGGATTCGTATTGCATTAAAGATTGATAAATTGAAGGATTATTAGGATAATTTTTGATTGGTTTCATGTCATATCCGGAACTTAAGGCGGATCATAACCATTCCATAGGTATTATTTCAACTATAATAGAAATGATGATATCTATTTCTCTTTGAAGATTAAAAATGAAGCTTTTTCTAAAAAAGCTTCTAAAACTCAAAATGAAGCTTTTTTTGGTCATGACCATAAAGTTGCCTTGCGAGTCTATCGTCAAAAAATACAATTCGCCCTAAAACTTCAACCGAGTCATAGACAGACTGAAGACAAACTATTAGTATCGATTCGTCACACAGATAAAAACATTATCTGCCCTACGGCTGTGTTCATTGCAAACCGTTGCGCAACACCTACCCTGGACGTTGCGTCATGCGACACAGAACTGACCTTAGTTGCTCGATCGATTTTTGCACTACAGAATAGTTGGCCAGTCTTTTTTGTAGGTACTTATCTGCATTGTAGCTATTATTTTCGTGGTTCATTATAATCGTTTCATACATAGGTATGATTTTACGATTTACTAAATGGAAAGGATAACCAAGTTTCTTTGTTGTCTGAGTTTTTAAAAGTACTTTCAACTTACAAGAAATGTATCTATAATATCACAAAAACATGGGGAAAAGTGATTTCAAAGGATACAATAAATCATACAAGTGTGACAAGATCGATTGTTTTCAAAGTTGCAATACCAACAAAACATGAAACAATGCTGGAACTATTGCAGGTGCATATTCTGCAATCTAGTTCCCGTACATCCGTAGGCGAATGTACGCTGTATGAAGACCTTGAACCAGTTGTGTAAGCAGTAAGCAGCACAATGGTTTACGACAGAACGGTGCCAGGCGCCGCTTGCGACATCGCTCATAGCAATGCAACAATTGCAAACTGAAGTAACCGCTTGTTTTATGTGGATTCATCTTGACATTGAAGAACCAACGGTTAAAAGTTTTTTATTGCGTTTCGAAAGACAGACAATTTTTTTATTGAACTTAAGAAAAATATAAAACGCCGAACAACGAAATAAAATGTAATTTCAAATAAAAAAAACCTAACTTTATTGATTCCATATAAAAGTACCGATACACTTTACCGATTCCATCACTTTATAAAGGAAACAATAAACAATTTCAAAGATTTATACAGAGGAAATAGAGGAAGCTAAATCACAAACAAATGATTCAAAACAAGGTGAGACTATCAATGAACTGACATAACCCCAGCTATCTTTCTCGACCAATGATGAGTTTTGGCACGAAGTTTCGCGCAGTGAGTAAACGAATTTCGAGAAGTCAATGACTTGGCGGGAGATAAATAAAATTCTTTGAAGCGTGCTGAGATTTTGTCACTCATACAAATATTTAGAAGTAAGAATGACCTTTTTTTATTCTTACAAGTTCTTTATTGCCATTGCGGTAATAATCAAATGGATAATGTATTTAATAAACTGTTATGAATTTTTTGGTGTAAAAAAAAAAAACATATTGGATTTGTATAACATTTTGAAGTTTTCCCAAAAATTGATCTAAAATATTATTTGTATATATAATATTTATTTATAAAAAAAATGTGATAAGAAATAATATTTTGAGTACTTACAAAAATATTTGCGGTGTTGAAGTACTCCTTATCCGGAATTATCCAAATGGCGGGTACAAAGTCAAAATCCAGTAAAAGTTCACAAAACTTCAGTACAAGTTATAAAAATGTTTCACTCCCACTTTTCACGTTCAGAAAAATTGTTGTCACTATCACAATGTTGTTATGACGAAATATCCAATGTGAATATCGTATCCCCAGTAGCTTGGGCACGTCTGTTCACGGCGAAGTCTAGAGTGCGACTAAATTTTGTAGTGGGGTATCGGCAATGCCGGCTTGCAGCCCACAGACACGAACACAGACGCAGGTGCCGTAGTGTGAGTGCGTGCGACGTCTGTGTGGGTAAGTAAGCGTGTGTGGGTATTTACGTAACTTACCCAGAGTCTGTGTAATCACTAAACTGATCGAGGCAATGTTAGTGTCGAATTTTTTAGCTAATTTTCGATTGAGTCATGTGTTGTCGTTTCTGTTCTGGAAGTTCTGAGAAATAGAATGATACCGTCCAATGTCCACTAATAATTCTCAATGTTGACGTATATTTTCTAGTACTTGTATCGTAGCATTTTTTTTTGAGAGTAGTTAAGCTTCTGTTAAATGTCTCGTCTGGGGCAGTGCTACCACCATGAGTATTTCTAACGCCAAGCAGTAATAGTCTTATTTCTAGGGTATGGTTAGGGTTGCCGGTAAAATTACAGGCACATCTTCATCTTGATCAGGAGATCTTTCATCTTGATATCTCAGGGAGGCAACGCGTGAGTGATGCCTTTGGTATAGCAAGCGTCCACATTCTACGGTAACCGCTTACCAACAAGTGGGCCGTAAGCTTGTTAGCCACTTTAGTAGTATAAAAAAAGTATCAGTCGGTGTAGCCGTACTAGCTGGCTGTGTAAGATTTTTTGAAGTGCATTATTTTTCGTATTTATGGGTAATTTGCGCAGCTAGGCGGAATGGCGTGCTGTATGAGCTTGTATGAGCATTGCATTTATTTTGTAATGTAATCTGTTTCAGGCTATTTAGATTGCTATATTGAAATTCAATAATATTGCCAAAATGCACTAATTTGAAAGTTTTTCGTAATTTTTGTTTGAGACTTTAAATATTTTTGTAATGACATTTTAGAAATCATTTCGCGTTTCTGTTCAGTGACATGATTGAATATTTTTAGCTAAAGACAATAATTATTGTATCATATGAGGGTGTACAGCAGGGGATCTTTCTCGTGTGACCGTTTTCTTCTTGGTTAGGACCGTTAGGATCGAGTGGTGGTATGGCGGCATTGAATATAGCCTGTGACGAATTGTGAAAAGATGAACCAGTTTGTTGAAGTCAGTGGCTTTGATACGCCACATTTGATGTATCAAATTTATTTTTGATGTGTTATTTGCATGAAAGGATTTTGAGTGGACGATTACGGCTGATGATAATAAAACTTACGTTCATTTTGTATGTCAGGAACATAATTCATGAGTCATGAGCGATACCTCACATAGATTTTTGAACTAATAGTCGTCCAAAAAAAAAATGCAGTAAAAGTCAATAATGTCAATAAATTTCGATCGTTATAAATTTATTAAATAAAAGTAAATGTAAAGTGTAAAGTATATTTATTTTATGACGTGAATGACATTGGTCAACGGACTTGGGAGCTTCCCTAACTTATCATTTCTATCGAATCATATTGCTTAACAAAATGATTCGATAGAAATTACTCACATAATAAAAATCGAACTTCTCTCCGAGAACCTGACGGATTCAATGGCGCGGCTGGGGAAAAGCCGGCTGCGACGTAAGAGGTGCGGGTTCGATTCCCACAGCGGGATAAATGTTTTTTATGTTCTGCAGATATTTGTTCCGGTCCTGGTTTTTGTTATGCCACGGTACTCCTCCGGTTATTGTTCCTGATACCCGCGATACAGGGAATCCTAGGGTCTGCTGAATGTTAATTGTTATTATTATCATATAAGTCTGATATTACATAATATTATATATATTGCCCATATATAGTATATTACTCAACAGTCACATACATAGACCTGACGCCTCACAGTCGAAATCCCTATGTCGTGGGTTATCAGTAACTACTAGTTCAAGTACCATGCCACAACGTCGAGACAAAAACACATGAATCATACTTTATGTTTATAATTATAATTTTGATACAAAAATTACTCATCATTATACATTTGTCACGACACTTATAATTACGTACTTATCATTATTAAGGATTTCGTAGCACCTGCTACGACGTAGCACCGGGCCCCTATAAACTTAAGTGTATCATAGAGACAAGTGAGCGGTTTTGTATGTTTCTTTATATTATCCTTATTTAAACAACATCATGTTACGTGGCCTCAACAACAAAAATCCATAAAACAAAAAAATAAGTGGTAACCCATTTTGTTCTATTTTCCTTATGAGGTTTTTATCGCTTGGTTACGTATTGTCGCGTGATGAAAAAATGTATGAAAAAGTGTATGTTAAATAATAATATATATGTATGAATGGATTCAAGGCCGCCTTTTTTGTTATAGGCGACTATGTATGAATTATTCAATAGATGATATAATGGTGGACATTATAACATAGAGTTTAGAACTCTTTTATATAACAAGACAAGCCACACTCTGAAGGTACTAATATTAAATATTAATCACTAGCATCAAATAAATTAATTATATTTTAATAAACCTATCCTATCCCACTACTAGGCAAAGGTCCCGTTTTTTCACAGATCGCATTCCAATGCAACATCAGACTTTGTGGTTCGAATGAATACAGCCAATTTTTACATATTTTAACACTTATTTTGAAAAAACATATCTAAAACCCTTAAAATCTTATAAATTGTGAATACCATGTTAAACTCTGACAAGCCGTTTTAGAGAAAATGGTCAAACAACCCATTCCTCCAAGCGCATATACAAACTCCTTGCGATGCGGGTTGTAAGAAAAACCCCAGTCTACAATTTTATCAGTCAAGGAGTCCCGTTGTTTGCAGTTTGCATCAAGATCAGCTAAACGTCTCCACTTATCATCGGAACCTGAAAGATTTGCGAAATTTCCACTCCAACTGATGATAGGAGCTGCATTAAAATCATCTCGCAAGATATTAAAACAAAAAAATGCATTGCATAACTTTAAAAGGTAGCAATTATAAGATTAGCAATCGCGATCAGACATCATAACAAACTATTAATTATTACATAATACCCTCCCTAATTTTTATACTTTTTTTTCACACGTTGGTTCGAGATGTATTTCTATATTAATATTTCTGATTATTTGAAGGTCCGATCATCCAAATAAGTCTGCTAGAAACCAAGAACATAATACCGCTAGATGGCGTTGCTTGTTACCGGAGCGGAGTAATGGATAACCTACTTTTTGTGGTAGTGCTTGTATTTTGTAACTAACGAGTAAGTAGAGAGAATACTTTTCAGAATATATTTATTGCCTAAGACCTACTTATAAAAATATTTAGAAGTCTATGCGAACATAGAATAGATTTTTTAAAAAGTTTGTAAATGTTTTTTTGTTAAGTATATAACATTGTAACTTATAACTTGATAAGGCGATAGTCGTAACACGTTTTCATAACGAGTTAGAATATAAGCAGCACGTGACAAACAGATATAACCATAATAGATACTTAACAACATAATTAAGGTAGTGATAACCGGTTTGAGGTTATGCAATATTTGATGTTTTGACCTTATATTTCTAGATATTTGTAGAGTTTTTGAAAAATATCTAAAAATATCTCTCTAGTCTGTTACCTGTTCTTTGATCTTGTAAATTATGTACCTTCGCACTCAATACTGTTTTTTTCTCTCAATCTATAAAATAACTGAAAATATTATTTGTCTGGGTAAGTACTTTTATCTAGTGCAATAATACGATTATAGAACCTGGATGTCTGGACAAATACCTCACGCTTAGTTTTCCTTTCACGCTAACGCAAATTTGTAAAGTAAAAACTTGGCAGTAGGCACGTGACCTTTCCACAGCTAATGTAATTTCCATACAATTCAATCTTTCCGCAGGCGTTAACGCCAACAAAAAGTGGTATTTGTCTAAACACCCTGTGCGGCGCATTCCCGCCGCAGGGCAAATGTATGATCTGCAAATATTTGACTGTGGTCTGGTTTTTTTTTAAATAACATGTATGTATTTACAAAAAAAATATATAACTAGGTTATCAGTTTGTTCCGATAGCACAAGTCTGCTTACTTTGGGGCTAGATGATGCAGTGTGAAAAATGTCCAGTATTTTCTGTAAATACATACATAATAAACAAAAACAGCCAGACCACACACAGGTTGTCTAGACAACTAGACAAATACCACTTTCTGTTGGCGTTAACGCCTGCGGAAAGATTGAAGGAAAAATATTAAATGACATTAGCTGTGGAAAAGTCACGTGACTACTGCCAAGTTTTTTAGGTCGTATAATCGCTTGATTATTTGTTTTATCTAGTGCAATAAAACATTTTCTATCTATCCATGTTTTACGTGTTCCTAGTCAGTGAAATGGTTCAGATATAATGATCTAGTAAATTTAATATGTCATTACCAAAGTATTTTAACAAGTGATACAATTGGATACAATGTTGTTTACCGGGTCACTATAATAGACAATGGCGACCCGTTTAGTAAACACTTTGTACATTGTTTGCATTCTGCAGTTTGTATCTACGCTACTATAATGCTTGTTTTTAGTTTCTACGTAAAATTCATAGACAAGGCGTTTTGTGTCTATGATTTGATCTTTTCCTATTTCTCTTTTTCTCTATCTATTCGGTCGATTAGATATGATCATTTCCTATTTCCCTTTTTCTTTAGCTAAATCTATAATATGATCCATGTATGGTCAAACTGTTCCAACAAACACGCCCACGACTGGTATCCCAATGATGGAGATACTCAGATCTATGCTCAGTATGCAGATCTGTGAGGAAGTAGGTGTTGGTGAGAGATATGTCCAAAAAATTTGGCACTTGCCTTCATTTTGAATGGTAGTTAGCGTAACAGGTGACAGATTGCAAGCCCATCGCCGCTAATTGGAACACTAATTCACTCATGTTCAAATTTTGAATCCTAGGGCATGCCGGTTTCATCACGATGTTTTCACAGATACACAATTTTGTGTACGCATTTTATTATGATAGTTGGTTTTAACATGACATGGTTAAAAGCTAGTTTTTGAAAAACTTTGTTTTATTATATTATTTGTATTCTGCTCAAAGAGATTTGACAATCCTTCCATATCAAAACATCTTAATTTAGATTGTAACTCAGTTGCGGTGATACATTGGGTGTCCTTATTGCTAAGAGCTATCTCTTCCAGGGAACCTTTGTGTTTGAAAAATGACACGGAGACAAAAAAACCCTGGAAAATTGAGTCTAAGGTTAGATACTAGAATCCCTCGTATTTTGTAGTAATTCTTGTTTAATCTGTGATGGACAAGGATCAGTTCCTTGTTCCTGTTGGACCTTAATTTGTATATTTTACGAGATATTAAAATTTATAACACTAAAAAATAAATTAATAGCAATGACGAGCCCTGTGTTGCGGCGGTACCACTGTACCACAGTATTTGTAGTTCCTGATTCCCACGATACAGGGAATCCTACAGGGATCAGGGGCGTATATGTATGTGTTTGTACCTATATACAATTGTATAATTTTTATTCCTGTTAGATCATTGAAAGACTTTTCAGACAGGTACAGTCATGCTAAAAATGGCTAGCCATGAGCATTAAATAACTTTTATTTTCACCCAATGCATTGACTTACGTGTTACAAACCAGTTCACTGATTCGTCATAAAAATGCAAATACCCTACTGGAGCGAGTATGAGTATAATACTCGTAAATTGTTTCTCTCGACGCTGTGGATGAAGGTACTCAGCAATCAATTCATGTTTTTAGATTATTATGTCATTGTTTTGCATTCGAGTACTAAGTACTGATTATTTGTTATTACTTTGATAAGAGTGTTTTTGACGACGCCATTGCCTTTTTGTGATAAAATTTTAATGAGGCTTTCCGTAAATATATTATAACGTCAGGTCTAGCCCAATACAATGTTTCATAGTAGGTAGGTATATCTGTTTCTGGAAATCATGTAGAAAATGCTCCGCCTTTTGTACACTCTTATTTCTTTGTGTAATAAGAATAAAATAAATAAATAAAAAACGAAGTAAAAGGGTAGTGGGGCGCCGGCATTAGATTCGAGACGTAAAAGGGGGGTTTCAATTCTTGCAGCGGGAAAAATGTTTGAATGAATGATTAGCTAAAATTTATCCCATAGCAGGAATATTTGTTAATAAAATGATTAAAATTCACACTTCGGTTTTAATCTACATAATTTTATCGTCAATATTTCCAAAGATATTGCAACACTTAAAACATTATTGGAATAGCTCTGTGGGAAAATGGGGCCTTTCGCGTTTTCGGCCAGTTTTTTGGCAACGCTTCCGTCTGGTAGTGGTCTGGATCAGTTGAGCTATCTATAGATCATTTGCAACGGTCTTTAAATAGCTAGGTGTTTCATCTGTATTTTGTATATATATACCTACTTGTACATAGTTGAATGAACAAATATATTTCTATCTTATTATCTTTTAATAATTCAAGCTTTTATTCTGGAAATGTATCCTCAAGATATTCTTTGTTCTTTGGTCCAAAAAATATAAATATTAAATGATCACGTATACAAATAGAAGGATTTACAATATCTTAATATTTGCCTATATAAATAATTTTAGGGACAAGAAGCACCTATAACAATTCAAATAAATCATAATGTAAGTATATATAGTCTTTAAACCCGGAAAAATAATCGCAATGTATTTTAAACCTTATTATGATTAAGTAGAGTTTTAAAATAGTCTCTTTTAAACTAGTGTCTCGTATGTGTGTGGTCTTACCTTTGTTTATGTCCATCTTTATGCCAAAAGATAAAATGAATCATTGAACTCGAATACATTGATTGCGATCCAACCAGTTGTATCACAATCCTATATTTACAAACAGATTCCTAGTTTTTTTAAAACTGTCGCTACATAATTATAAGTTTTTATTGGTCTTTATCGCGTGTACAAAATTTTTTTTTTTTTTTTTTTTATTGTCTAGAATCCGTTATTGACAAAACATAAACCTATTATTAACTTGTGTACATACCTACACTGTTGGAACGTCTAACTATATTCCCGGAGGTGGGCGTTGCGATCTGCGACACAGTATTTTACTTCTGCAGGTGGCATCGCTTCCTATTTTTGTTATTATGCTTATTTTAAGTTCCTAATAAAGACTTTTTTACTTTACTTTACTTTTACTTTTTTTATTATTTTCATACCGTGACTACGGCCGTTGCAACAGTCGAAACGTCGGGAAAATAATAGAAAAGGTACACGCGATAAAGACCCGTGATAAACTTATAATTAAGATTCCTAGTTTATTTCTTCACTCCTAATCCTAAGCTAAGAGTTTAGTATCAGGAAACGGATGATGAAGTGCCTTCCACCCAACTAAATGATTCGGTTGCATTGTAGATGGTGATAGATAGTTCGTCGCGGTAAGTTTGTGAATGAATGGTTCCCTACGGCCCCGCTGAAACGGCCACCACAATGGCCGTAGGGACGTATCTATTACCCCTTTACTGAGCCAAAGTAAACTACATTAACCCAGAGTTTTCATGACGAAACATTTAACAACATAATTATAAGTTTTATATGGGTTTACCTCTTTTATTATTTTCTCGACGTTTCGACTGTTTCGTCGACACAGGCCACGGCTGTTGCAATAATTATGTAAACAAATCGCGAAAATTTGGAAAAAAAAAAACAATATTAAATAAATGTATTGTGAATAAATTTTTACTATTTTCCTACCTTATAAGTTTACGTGTACGATATTTTCGACAACTAAACATTATATACTAATAAAGTCTCAAAATTCAAAATTCAAATAATAATATTTTAACAAATACGTATAAAGTACGATAGTCAGATCACGCCACTTGCCTCCATCATGTGATCTGTGTGTCATATCATATAGGTACCATACTCATATTCACAGTAACTTCATGTATACACAAGTTGAACAGGTCACTGTGAGGTTATATTCTATGATATAATAAAAAGGTTTATGAACATTGCTTATAATATAGTATGGTAGATTGTTACGAGCGGGCAATACTTGGCCTGCGTCATCAATTATAACCTCCAGTGGGAATATCGTATGACGCAGAAGGACACACCCAAAGTTTACCGAATCTGGTTTGATTCTCAGTTTATGTTGATTAAAAGATAACACCCCAGAACAAGTTTTAACCAGTCCATATTTTACAGTTTGATAATCAAAAAACTTGTAAAATTATGAGTCAAACGTTTTGTAAAAAAAATATAAAATACATAGAAACGCGAATTTACGTCAATTCCGTGCGACCTGTAGTTAATAGTTCCGGAAAACCCTACGTGACTTAAATAACCACTTTATAATAATTAGTTTTGCGTTGTTTGTACTCTCTGACATTCTGTGCATAAACATTTTTCTAAAATTCTAAACTTACATTCTAAGCCACAATGGTAACATGGAAGTGATTGTTATTTTTACTTATGTACAACCTTATAAACCAACCATACAGATATTTGCGTAATTGACTCTGAAAATAAAATATGAAATGCCCAAGACATGTCCAGAAACGCTATGTTAGGGTCCCAAAGTTGCCTCATAAGTCCTAAATCTATAATTAGAAAAAAACAAAAATAATTATCAGATATCAGTCTACTAGTAGTAAAAGCTACACGCTTTAAACTTTGTTTGTTTAGGACTCAAGGTTAAAAAATTAGAGGGACGCCACTAAACCACAAAAGAGGGCGCAGTGGAAAAAAACATTCCCTACGAGTACGTCACATGTAGGACAAATGTACTGCGTGAATAAAATGCTCCTATAAGAATCTTATCTGTACACTTTACACTGAGCGAAAATCGCTCACAGACAGACATACGGGAATGACGAACCTATAAGGGTTCCGTTTTTGCCATTTGACATCGGAACTCTAAAAAAACATAAAACAAATAGCGATGGCTCTACCAATGACAACGTAACTTTTGGCACAAAATGTATGAGTCATCGTAATTTTGGTAGCGTAAAATAATTTGTGGATCACGATGAATGGAATTCATGGGGTTTCCTGGTAAATAATCCATTTATTCTAAGTGTTTTGATGAGTCAAACTTTCTTTCGGAAGTAGGCTTTATGTATGAGTCATAACTTACAGCGTTTCCCTGAATTGACACTATAGCCTTAAAATATACTTAGATGTACTTTCTCCTATAGCTTCATAGTTTTTTGGAGTTTGTGTAAATTATTTTTTCTACTGGTAATTTCGTCCATTGTTTACTTTACGCATACGATTTTGAAAATATACATAGTCACTTTTAATTGGACCACAATTATAAAAAGGGGCATTTATTTACAGATAGAATGCAACTACTAAGGTTAAGGTCACAAACCTTCGATAGATCTTGTGATCTATTGATATCTTGGTGTCTTGATGGTTGCGTTCTTACTGCATTACTGCGCTAAATGGCAATGCAAATGCGTTGATTAACTTATTATTATAAAAATAATACCTTATTTAAGTAACTTTAGTATGTAATTATAGTTAGTTTTTTTCAATGAAAACCTAGTTTGTCACATCACATGTTATGTTATGTGTGTGGACTCCCTTTTCCAGTTTTTCGACATGACCAGCCCACTGCCTCTTTAAATAAATAAATAATGCTGGTCATTTTTCACACATCATCATCTAGCCCCAAACTAAGCATAGCTTGTATTATGGGAACTACATGACTGATATACTACTTATATAATTTTTGTAAATATATACATATTATATTTAGAAAACACCCAGACCCGAGACAAACATTGGCTAATCGTACAAACTTTTGTTCCGCAGCGGGAATCGAACCCGCAACCTTCTGCGTCTCAGGCGGGCCTTCGCCCACTGCGTCACAGAGGTCGTCTTTAGCCTTCTAATTCTCTTAGCTATGTCGGTGACTTCCGTTCTCTGTCGGATAATTACGGAGTTACTTTAGAGAAACTCCGAAACTATAGAACTTATGGATTAGTTCTACTGTGTCTAGACACCATAGATTATCACATTACGTCTATAACTTATATCTTAATATTATTATTATTTCTCGGATCTCACGTGTCAGGTTTAGTATATCCTGTTATTGCGAATAATCCATTACGAAATCATTTATCGAATTTGATAAAAAATGAGCGACGAACGATTACTCACTAGGTTGTTTTGAGGTTGAAAAACAAAGCTTTTGATATAAGATTAAAAAAGTTATTAGATACTTGTAACATTGTTAATATTACAAGCTTCTGGCTACGGCTTTGCCCGAGTGGTACCAGGATAACATGTTGTAAAGGTGCTATTCTAGGTCGTGAACTAAACCTACTCCAAATTCCGTTCAAATAAATTCACATATAGATTCTTAGCAACAAACATTCAAACAACCATACTTTCGCATTATTTATAGGTAGTAGGATATAACTATTAGATACTTAGTACATAAACACAGTATTTCATAAACAAGCAAGGGACAATGGTTGGTCTTATCGCTGAAAGCGATATCTACCAGACAACATTATTTTACTCTTATTGTTACACTTGCAGAAATATAGTTATATTTGCAGTTGTATGTAGGTATTTATTATAAAACGTCGAAAATCCGCTTGAAATTGATCGAAAATAGACTGACACAAAATTATAACGTCTTAGTTGTAAATTAAGAGATTTTGAGAATTCGGCCTCAGGTCTAAAGATTCTAATGGAAACATATTATAATATATCCTAGATATCACTTGATGACTTTATCAATAGCAATGAATAATAATTAATTAATTGTTTAATAAAGTATTTTATTTTCTGATAAGCAATAATCTGCATATCAGAGATCAGATAGGGAATTTTGAAATGCATTCCTAACACATTATTAATTAAAGCCACTTCGGAACCTTTGTGATTTGGTATATGGTTATCGTCACCTAATTATGACATCTGCAACACTAAAGACCATAGAGTCAACTCTATGGTCTTTGGTGTTGCTAGGCATAAGAGACGTTTCGATTTTGAAGTCGAAATGTCTCTTCCTAGCACCTGTAATTTCCCCGGAATTTTTATAAATGAGCATTTGACCAGAGTTTCGTTTGAGATCATACCTAGCATCCATATCCTTATACAAACAGAACAATGCAAGCATAACTGCTTGTCTGTAGAAATAGATATGGCGGCAGCGTATTCCCCAGTAAGTTTTTACTTATGGTTTTCTGTTCAGACAACAAAGAGAAAAACTAAAAATCAAAAGTCGTTACGTTTACATTCTTTATTATACACACAAATAAACACTTACAAAAGGCAGAATTAAATAACATGTACCAAGGCGAGCTTAACGCTAAAAAGAGTAATTTCATTTTGATAAATAAAAGTTGGCGCTTCGATACTACCATGACGAATTCATGATTACCGAAGACGTAACCCGAGAGTCAAGTTGTATGAGACCTGCCAAAAATTCTTGGAAAACAAAATTGGACGCCAAGTTCGTTATTATTTCCGATCCGATAAATAAAATAGATATATACATATAGCTGTAATGTTTTTCACCCTAATGCGTCGAACCGCTGTTTATCCGATAGACAACCTTATCACGATCCTGATAAGGTGTTATTGTGTCTATGGAGCAGACTGCGCAATTCATTCAAAAAATATTGCGACACCAGTCGCAAAGCTGAAACAAAAGTAGGTATAGTTTTATCATAACATTGTCTATGTAAAAATATCCGTGTTAATTTATCAGAGGGTACAAGCATAAGCGGGTATTTTGGTATGTAGATGTTAAGTGTTTGAAATGTTTAATTAATTTTAAACATATAAACAATAAGGGTCTTATATTACATTTTCAGTTTATTACTAACATAACAGAGTTGGGTTATTCCCGTTGTCTCCCGATCTTCGGCCCGGTCCTATCATCGTTTTGCCATCTAGTATGAAATCAAAGATTCTTTGGGGATGCTGATCATGGAAAAGAGGTTAAATTTAAAATCATAGATAAATTACAACTATAAGACATATAACACACAAAACCTATAGGTACGACATTTAAAGTTCTTTCTAAAGTAGTTTTTTTTCTTAGCTTTTTTTACACATAACATTCTAGCCCCAAACTAAGCAGAGCTTGTATTATGGGAACTACATGACTGATATACTACTTATATACATTTTTTGTAAATACATACATTTTATACCCCAACCAGGACCTCTGTAGCGCAGTGGCCAAAGGTCCGAATGAGACGCAGTAGGTTGCGGGTTCAAATCCCGCCGCGGGACAAATGTTTGTATGATCTGCAAATATTTTTCTCGGGTCTATGTGTTTTCATGTATAGTATGTATGTATTTTCAATAATAAATGCATATAAGTGGTATATCAGTCATGTAGTTCCCATAACACAAGCTCTGCTTACTTTGGGGCTAGATGATGATGTGTGAAATTTGTCCAGCATTATTATTATTATTATACATAGAAAACACCCAGATCCGAGACAAATATTTGCAGATCATACAAACATTTGTCCCTAGACTAGAGTGTCCTAACTTTGCATACACGATTACGACTCTAACATTAATAAAGATATGTTTTATTCATCATCAGTCAGAAATGTTATGCCGGCATAGAACCTAACGAGGCTCGATCCTAAATCAATGCCCGATAAAACGAAGCCAAAAGGCAGGAAATTAGTAATAACTGCTAAAAACATACTGCAAACGCAAGTAATTACCACATACGAAATAATAGACGGGTTTTCCTTGACCGCAAGTCTGGAAACGGAGGGACGTCTAAGCTAAAGGTTATTTATTGAACTTTGCCCCATAACTTGACCATTGCTTACGTAAACGAAGAATTATTACATATTCGATGGAAAAATCCCCAAGTTTAGCGTCATAAAGACAAAAGTCAAGTCATTGCTCAACTTAGGTACATATACTCAGGTATGGTACTTTTCAGTCGTATTAAAGAATAGACAGAATGATAATGAATAATTATGTAAAAGAAATAGGACGTATATTGCATAATTATGTATTTCATGAGTAGTTTTACCTATACAGAATTTCCTATACCTAATAAGGCATTACCTGGATAGCCTCTACTCAACAGTTGTGTAATTTTCCGAAAGATTTGATGATAGAGAATTGCAATCTCTAGAGGTTAGATAACAAGGAAACTATTCCAAGACCTTCAAGTCTGAAATTCCCTTATTGTATCTTGTTTTTATTGTCTGCCCTTGGCGACCTTGTTAGCGCGGCGGGCGTGATAGCCTTTTCGTTATACACAGACGATCAAAAAAATTCATGAACTAAAAATATTTGAGGCAAGTCTGGGTATTGTGGCAGTCGAAGCTCTGAAAATACTAACTGCAAGAAATCCTAGTGTGGGGACAGAACTTGTGTGCGACTGTTTGTTTTTTTTTACGGTAGTACTAGTACGGTAGTATTACTTATGTTCACTGCTTCACCCATGTAGTTTTGTTATTTTGACTCGAACCAAACATGCATTATCCAAATGTCATTTAAATCGGTTCAGCCGTTACCAAAATGTTTAACAACAAATATCCATCCATACCTTCGAATTTATAACATTAGCAGGATTTAACAAGCAATCATTTTAAAAAAATGAAACCAGGTTAAACCACGAAACTATAAACGAAACGATAACTATAAAAATAACCACGTTTAAACGTGGTTCAGCCGTTACCAAAATGTTTAACAACAAATATCCATCCATACCTTCGAATTTATAACATTAGCAGGATTTAACAAGCAATCATTTTAAAAAAATGAAACCAGGTTAAACCACGAAACTATAAACGAAACGATAACTATAAAAATAACCACGTTTAAACGTGGTTATTTTTATATTTATTTATAAAATGTAATAACAAATGACACTTCGTATTCTTATATCATATAAATAAATAAAGAAATAAATAATGCTGGACATTTTCACACAACATCATCTAGCCCCTAAGTAAGCAGAGCTTGTGTTATGGAAACTACATGACTGATATACTACTTTATATATTTTTTTTTTGTAAAAACATTCTTATTATAGATAGAAAACACCCAGACCCGAGATAAATATTTGCAGATGCAAACATTTGTTCGGAACAGGAATCGAACCTGCAACCATCTACGTCTCAGGCGGGCCTTCGCCCACTTGCGCCACACACTATATAACTCCAAGACGAATCAAATATATATAGGTAACGAATAAATATATTAACCATCAGGTTTTAATTATTATTTTATCGTTTATGGCGGCATATAGCCACCGTATTACATTTTTGTAATTTTGTGCATTCTATCTCACTCTAGTGATCAAGACGATTCCAATGACACCTCAATTATCAAAATCAATCAAGCCGTTTATACTACAGGATAAGCTAAAGGATTTTTGCTATGTCGGAAATTGAATATGGCGGTTTGTAGCCGCCATACTCGATTTCTTGATACGTTATATAGCCTATGTTAGTTCCATAATCAAGGCGAACCAAATAACACCTCATTTAGGAAAATCCATTGAGCCGTTAAGTCACTACAGCGAGAGCTAAAGGAACAGACATAAGTATGTTTGAGTGATTTTATAAAAGTCAAAGTCAAAATTCATTTATTCATTAAAATCACAATGATCACTTTGAAACGTGGGTTTTATCTACAGCCTGTTCCTCCGCGACCAAGCCAGGAAAGAAAGGCAAGAAAACAAGGCTGGTTTACAACATAACATCGGGAGGATAGTTCATTATTAAAACTACGTAAAACTTGAACTCCAAGGATACCCTGGAAGTCAGGGTCTGCGAGATATGATGACGCTACTCTGCTGGGCTCAGAGGAACGCGCGGTCCTTCGGCAAAGACTCCAACTATGTGACTCTCATGGGGCACAGTGGTGGAGGACCAGTGCCCATATTCTTTCTCTTTATAAATCAACTAAATGATTGTTTAAGAGGTATATAACACCCCACTTGACTTGATATTTTATTTAACCTCCTTTTCCCCCCATACCTCAAAATCTCTCCCATTTATTAAAACCCTCTTATGTAACCCGGGAGAGTTTAAAAGTGCAATATTATTCAAAATAATACGCCTTCGATTCGCATGCACGCGCCTCATGCTTACACGTGAGTTACGTAACCAAGGTCACTTACGTAACGTTTAGTCTATAAGAAACCACAGATTACTACAATGTCACATCTGTGAAACAAGCTTGGGATTGTGGGTCTGTTTACGCTTATATTAATTATCTAGATGACTACAACTACAGAGCGAATATAAGCGCACTGGAAGCGCACTTTCAATAATAAACATTAATACTAGTAAGCTAAGTTTGTGATTGAATGTGCGTGAAAATATTCTTACCCAAAGAAGTTTCATACAACGTCCCAATGACCGTGGCCACATAAAAAGATACCTTTTAGTCAGTGTCTTGCAAGATGCCAAAGACAAAGGTAAACTTAAAGTCTTGCTCTAGGGTCGTTATGAATATGATATCATTTTCCAAATATTTAATTTATACTTGAATGAATAAAGGTGTAAATATAAATATATATAACGGGACAGACAACGCCCTCACGAGTCGTCTGGCGTGGAGCGAAGCGATCTGTTTATCTTGATAGATGCTAACTTATAAACAACCGGCGCCTATAGCGATTTATTTAGCGATATAACTATGCAAAAAACCACGTATCATAGCCAAGCCATCGGGGAAGGTAGAAGACGCTAAAATAGGCGCCTGGTCGTGAGCCTTAAAGTGGCCTAAGTAGGTACCTACCTGTTATTTGTGCCTACCTTAAGCTGAACAAACTAATACTAATCCGAGAGTAAATCTAAAACAAGTAGATGACATAATAACTTTATTCCAATTAGACGCTGCGCATAACATAACTGGCACGTTAGTTATGCAGAGTTTCAGGATTTTCGCTATATCGATAAATTTTCAATTGGCATTTGTTCAATTGCACAATTTGTTACCTATTGTATTTTATTGAAAACTTCAAATAACTAGGTACGATACTAAAAAAAATATTGAAGCACCTGAAAAAAGCGACAGAGGTGAATTAGACAAATTTTAGTTGATACGCTTTATGGTCAGTATTTTAAAGTTCACTGCTAGATATATTCCTCGCCCAAAAATTGCCATGAATGGCCCTAGGCCATCTCTATCCACGTGATACGATTAGGCGAAAGAGGCGATTTCATATAACCGTCATAAAAGCATGATTTCCTAGGAAACTCGTAACTGGGGTTTTAATATAAAATAAATATAGTTAAATCCTTCTCCGTAGGGAATCAAAACCGAGAAGGAAATCATCGTGAGGAAACCGGCATGCCCTAGAACCTAAATTCTAAGGCATGCATCCTGTCATGCAAACAAAGTATTAGCATGTTTCTCTGACTACCCCCAAATTAGTATCCACACGGATATGCATAGGTACTGAGTATGGTTTAGGATTTTTTAATCCTACTGTATTTATGAAAACGTAGGTTTTCCCAGATTTCAGTGCCGTGACTAAGTTACATTTTAACGGTGCTACATATTTTCGAAATGAGGCAATCGCCCTTATCACCTTGGAGTTTATTTTATTTTCTAAGCAATATCAATGATATACAGGTATATCATTGATATTTAAACTTATTATAAGTATAATTATAACTACAGCATGTTCATAAAAAGTTTGTTCCTCCTAAATTGTAAAGACAAAAAATTATAAATAAATGTATGTATGTTTGTCATACACACATTTACAATTTAATTTGACAACTCTCGGTACCAGACACAAGTGACAGTCGCTGAAGTGGTTTATCAGAATTCACTGAGAAAATATATATATAATTATTTTCGTAAAACGACAAAACCTGTTTGATCGCATATCATCATCGCATCATTATCAACGGTCTGTAAAAGTACACTGCTGGACAAAGTGCGACCTGACGAACTATCTTGAGTAACCTCCTTCGGGTATAAGAATTCATATTTTTAATTTACTTAAACCTAAATAGTAAATATTTCTGATATGAAATACATTCTTCTTCCACATCTGGAATCTATAACCGAGCCGAGACCAGACGAAACATATATTTGTACCATAATTATGAAAAACAACGGAAAATGACCAATTGGGCAATGGATGGATAGGTACCTTACGACCGCTTTGAAACAATATTAAGTTTCAACTGAAACCTTACTAATACTTACCGAGCAAATAATAAATTAATTTTTTTCCCTCTTTTCCTGATCACGTTTTCTTTTTGCGTAACTCGTTTCTAAGCAAAACTTTTCCAATTTTATAAAACCATACAACATTTTATCGTCCAAGAAATTTTATTTGCCACGTTTTAAACTGAAACTTTACAAAATTCAAATTTCCTTTATTTTTTTTGATTCTTTGATCAATTAAAATGTTTGATGTCACGTGGTACGAAAATGCTCTGTTTACGTTTGGAGAAAATAAAGTTTGAAATTATTGCGCTTGTCCCAAAGTTCTCATATCAATACAACATAGCGTATTTAATGTTAACTCACGATAATATCCTGCAGTAATAACATTAATACCCATAACAAAATCAATGGCGAACTCGGGGTTCCCAATTTTTTATAAATAATGCTAGATGTTAATACACAAATAAACATCTAGCAGACACATACATAACCCAGACCCTACACTAGGATTCCCTGTATCGTGGGTATCAGGATCTATGAGTACTGTAGAACCTCAACACCCAGACCCGAAAAAATATCTGCAGAACGGGCAAACATTTGTCCCTCTGCGGGAATCAAACCAGCACCTCTTGCACCGCAGGCGGCTAAAATAACAGATAGACAATAAGTGATAACGGGTAGGTAAGCGAGATTTTTTTAGCAATTTCTTAAATCACGTTTATGCATAGTTTCTAAACTGGCTTCTGCCAATCTTATGAAAAAGCTTTTACCTGAGTAGAAGTAGCTTCTAGTGGATCCAACAGCTAATTACCAGATACCGTAATTCTAATAAACTAATGTATGTTGAATAAATGTATGAAAGATAATATTGTTTTTATTTTTTGTATAAAACAAACAAACACGCTCACGACTGTCTTCCCCATGGTGGACATCCTCAGATACATACTCAGTGAGTAGATCTTTGAGGATACCAAGTAGGGGGGAGTCAGAGGCACGTCCAAACATTATATTTGGTACATGCCCGCGTTTTGCAAGTAGTAAGCATTCCACGTGACAGGTTGCAAGCCCATCGCCGCTTATTGGAACACTAACTGTTGGCACATGCCTTCGAATTTTTTGGTTCTAGGGCATGCTGGTTTCTCTATGATATTTTCCTTCACCGTTTTGAGCACGTGTTAATGCGCACATAATTTTTTCGAGTGGAAAAATCCATTGGTGCACGACCGGTTTTGAACCCAAGATCTCCGAAATTTTATTTATTTACCATCACTAAAGTACTGCTCCATTTATATGTTAGCTCAGCTTAAACCCTCATTCATTATCCAGTTAGATTAACCTAAAATTACATCACCATTGATAAGATAGGTGTAACAGTTACCACACAGGAGAGGTGGAATGAAAACGGGCCATATTCTTGCTTGACTGTCGGAGGTGGGTTTTGTATTTCGCGCGTGGTAGTGGTTGTTGTCATAATTACTCCTTGCCTAGAACCCAAACGAATTTATGGATTACAATGTTAGACGTACCATGGCACTGAAAATAATAATCGATATGCAAAGCGTGTGTAATTTTTAGGACCTTTAACTATTCTATCAAATGAGCCAATTTTTCTGAAATCCAAGCAGTTTTGGATCAGCATGTACAATCCTATTAATTAGATTCACGTGGAACGTTCAAACGTAAAGCATCACGTTTTGTAGTCTTGCAACATTGTTTTATAGTTGTTTTAAAAAAAAAACGGTATTTTATTGCAACACTTTTTGGCATGTACCGTATCTTTGAGTATCAAACACCCACTTGTTGCTGGAGCCGATGTTCGCCAAATAACTCTCTATATAATAATGACAAAAAAAATCTCATGAAGAATTATATAAATGTATAGCAATACTTGTCTTGTCTGAGATGTATATTTTTTTTCATTTACAAGTATGTATATGTAATTATGTAAAAATATATAGTCACCACGTTATGTCACGTAGCGCGATCAATAGCTATGCATTATCAGCTTAATCACTTATCAGAGATTAAGTATAGACGAGGTCATTCAGCACACATCACGATAAACCTATTTTTTCCTATACGCTAATGAAGGGTATGTTAATCGCACGTACTAGCTATACATACATACATTCATACATACTAGCCTCTCTTCACGGGCTCTATCCCCGTTATTGGGATGGAATAATTCGTTATGTGTTATTATGTAGGTTATATGTTATATGTTTTGAATTTGTTCAAAATTTCATCCAAATTGGTTCAGCCGTTAAGAAGATTATTAGCAACAAATATCCAAACTTTCGCTTTTATAATTTAAATAGGATAGGATATGTATGTGTGTTGTATTTGTCGATCAGCACACGAGGCGGAAGTAAAAAGTGAAAAAAAAAAGATTTCACTCAAATTGGCTTGATGAGTAAATTGTCGTGTCTATTTACAAAACAAAATATCGCAACACAATATTTGTTTGTCGATAGTAAAAAAAAACATATAGTATACGAGAAGTTCTTCTCATTTAAATGTAGGAAAGTGGTCATGACATTTCATTCTAATCTAACATACTGATGCTTTCTTGGAACAATTTATTTGATTTTCACTTTTATTTTCGACTATTCGCTTTCAAAGGAAAGCACATAAATGTTTCAAAAAATAATTTTCTATTTCGATCTATATAAAATATATAAAAAGTTATCGTTCACACACGTGCTGCTGGTCTTGAAATAGGTATATAGAGAGAGTATGTTGTTTCCTTAAAGTCCAAGCAAGTACGTAGTTTTGGTAGTTCCGAAAAGCTAACAATTGAAATTCGAGAAATCAAAAGCACTGTACGTACCTTCTAATAATAGTGATCACAATGAACACAATACATGAATACATACAAATATAAACACAATGTTCCTACTTATTACAGGGTGGAATATTACCAAGTCCTGAAACGTGAGCCACGGTCAAGGCAAAAAGGCTCACGCGACTTACTAAGCCAATTATAAGTCTGATCAACACTTTGGTATGATACAATAGAATAAGTACATAGCTACATAACTTATACTCCGTCTTTTACCGTGGGTAAGCAGAGTTCATAAAAAATGACTTTTCTATTTCTTGTAGCTAGTTATATAGTTGCTAGTTAGTATTCATCATCATTCGCCTGTAAAAGTCACCTGGATATAGGTCTTCCAGAGGCCCATGGCGGACGAATTTGAACCCCCTCAAATCGCCGACTTCACGAAACCTTTGAGATGCCATCAGTCTATCGGGTAGGGAGGCTTTGCATCTGCATCGTAAGGTTCTCGGTCGCCATTCGAAAACCTTTTTGGACCCATTCGCCGACTTCACAAAACCTTTGAGATGTCATCAGTCCATGGGGTAGGGAGGCTTTGCATCTGCATCGTAAGGTTCTCGGTCGCCATTCCAAAACCTTTCTTCCTAAGCTATTGTCCTTACAAACGAATATTGCTCATTCATGAATACATGAGATGACAACTTCGGTACGGACGGTGCTATGTGGCCGCGAGCGACAGAAAATGCAAACACAACTGACGACTGAATTGGAGTAGTCTTCATTTGGCCGCGTGGTGCCATACGTCCATATGTAGGTCGATCGCCGAATCCAACCGCGGTCACATCGCAGTCTAGTTAAATTCGTTTTTGCTATATATGCTATGGTCCCTATGTATATGTACTTAACTGTTTTGTCTGAAATAAATAAATTATTAATGTTGTTTTATGTGCATGTAGTGACCACAAGTCACGATCACATTATTAGTAGTGAGAATTCATTTTATATTTATTTAAGTATTTTTTTGTTATTTTCTTGCAATGTACCATAATTATTTTCATTCATTCACAATCAGTCAATGTCGGCATTGGACCAAAACAGGGACCTAACCATCAAGTCTTATTACGATTAATTTCAGGCAAAGATGTCAAATCTCGCTTTGCGATTGACGATTATTATGGCCATAGCGCCCTCAACTGCAAAACAGGACTAGACATCTTTGGCTAAACTGAATCGCAATAAAACTTCATGGTTAAACCCCAGCACTCTGTAAAAGGCTAGGTACGATCTAAGTCGTGCTTTGGTTTTGTAAACAAACAAAGGTTGTATCATCGCATTGTCCTATCGCCCGTTCAGCCAATTAGACAGTAATCGGCTTATACACGTGATACTTCGTCTGTTGTCCTTGACCATCACATAATACGACTAGCGTATTATGTGATGTCACCAGTCGTTATAATAATACTATTACATACTCTAATGAGCGACGCGTGACCCAAGGGCTGGTACTTAGCTGGGTCAATGCATTGGCATTGCCATTCAACTTTGAAATGCAGCCAGATCCAAGACCAGTGCGTCTTGGTCGGATCTTAATGAATTAATGCATTTTCCATACAACCTTGACATAAAGCGAAATCTATGTAATTGCAAAAATGGTTAGCAGTGCAAGTAATAATATAATAGGTTGGGGAAAAAGTTTCTTCGCATTTTTTAAGAAAATTCAAAACATTTTTTAATATAGTTTATTTACATTTAACTAAAGTATGTAGGTACCATTTTGTTCGATAACTTTTTGCCATTTTGTAGGCAGGGACATGATCCCATTGCTATAAAAACTTTGGGGCTTCTGTTCAAAATACCGCGACAAGTGGTTTTGGCAGTCCTCTCGTGATGTTAACCTGACACTGCCTAAAGAATTCTGAAGAGACCGAAACAGGTGGAAATCTGAAGGTGCAAGGTCAGGACTATACGGCGGATGCATAAACACATCCCAGCCAAACTCTCTTAATTTTTGCTGAGTGGCTAAAGATGTGTGAGGTCTAGCGTTATCATGATGAAAAACCACACCCCTTCTGTTGATTAACTCCGGCCGCTTTCTCTCAACTTCTTGTTTTAATCTCATCAGTTGTTCGCAGTAGAGTTCAGAATCGATGGTCCTGCCTGGTGGTAACAGCTCATAATGAATAATGCCCTTCCAATCCCACCACACACACAGCATCACCTTGTTGCGAGTTAACCCGGGTTTCGCCACAGTCTGTGAAGCCTGACCGGCCTTTGACCACGACCTTTTTCGCACGTTCTTGTCGTACGTGATCCACTTTTCATCACCAGTTATCAGCTTCTTCAAAAATGGTTCGGTTTCATTACGTCGTAATAAAGAATCACAAATGAGAACACGGTTCATTAGGTTTCTTTCAGTGAGCTCGTGAGGTACCCAAATATCGAGCTTTTTTGTGTACCCAGTTTTTTTCAAATGCGCCAAAACTGTTTTGTGGTCAATTCCCAGTTCTTCAGCTACGTCGTAACTACTGATATGCCGATCTTGCTCCACTTTTTCAAAAATGGCATCCATTTTATCCGTAATAGGGCGACCAGAGCGACGTGCATCTTTGACATCAAAATTTCCGGATTGAAAACGCTTAAACCAAATTTGTGCTACTCTCACAGACACTGCACTAGGTCCATAAACATCGCAAATTTTTTTCGCGGCTTGCGTTGCATTTTTACCTTTTTTGTAGTAAAATTTTAAAATGTATCGAATTTCTTCATTAGATTCACTCATCTTGACAGTACGAAAAACAAATAAAAATCACACATTTTTCTAATTTGAATTTGGAATTATCTTCTTTAAAATTTAAACTTTTAATGATACCAAAACCAGCCAGATACAAATAGTATAGCCAAAGAGATTTTATTACAAGTTCATACATACAATAATGCGAAAAGACTTTTTCCCCAACCTAATATAAAAGAGAAGAGTACAAAAGCTCAATAGGTCATACAAATTACTAGATGAATATAGTTACAATTACCTAGTACACAATGATAAACTACAGAATAAATATAATCAATATACACCTACCATCCCGAAAAGTAAAATTATAATCATTTGAGTTGTCTTTAGATCGTTTGCTTGTCTTTAGATAGCTCAGTTGTTTCATGTTACATGTCTCATAGAAAGTCTAAAGCCACAATACCCTAAACTGATCACTGACCTAGAAGCCTGACCAAAGAAATACCGGAACACGACAAACGATAGGTTTTCAACTTGATAAGAGTCGCGCGACGATCGTGACATAACAACGATGATTATCACGCTTTACATAATAAGTAGTTAACTATCCGTTATCTGAATTCAATTAAACATTGTTGGGAGTTGGTAGAGTGACAGCGATAAGTTATAAAAATGAATTATACTATATTATAATGAATTATATATAAAAAAAAATATTAATATGTGATCCTTGTCTCACATTACGTAAGGTCGGCACAACCCTACGTTATATGGGATTCTTCTTCCACTCTATCCTCTATCAGCCGTCATCTCAGTAATCACTAATTTCTTACCCTTCTTCTTTCTCAATTAAGATATCTGAATAGTAAACAAAACAAGTAAACAATAATAAAATTGTTATTATAAATTTCAACTTTGCTCCACTGAAAACAGCTATTGTGTATCTAATTATAGGATTTGGTGTTGAGAGCATGAGATGAGAATTGATTTGTGCTCTCTTCGGACGAACTTCAAAGAGTTCGTCCGGGAAGTATCTACCTACGACCACCGTATTTATGTAGCCAAGCAGAATGCACTCTTTGGTGTGTTTTGGTTTTAAGTGGTGCCATTGAAATTACAGGCACAAGAAGGCCGACGAAGCACCAATGCCCTTGGTGTTGCAGATGTCAATAAGGGACGGTCATTGCTTTGCATCGGTTTTGCCGTATTTGGCTTCTTTTATATAAAAAATGGCGAGTTTCGTAATATGATACAAGATATTTTTTTATCTGTTCAATATTTATTATATTTTTAATATTAACACAATAATTTATGTTCATGAAAATATTAAAACAAAATGACAAATGTTCGTGGCAAGTTTCAAAAGGGTTCGCCTCGTAGACCCTCTACGATGATGTAGAGGCATAGGTATAGTGTTTACGAAAATAGATTATTTTTTTGATAATTCCTCAGTTACGGTTTTTGTGTATTGAAATGCTGTGCATTGCAAACGTTTTGTATTACCTAAGGAAAGTTCTTACGAGTAAATTGGGTTTTACCGCGTCACGGTTTTTTTTCTGTATTGGAAGTCTTTTGGCCAGACTTTGAAATTCATTCAAAAAACAAAAAACAAACACGCTCACGACTGGCTTCCCCATGATGGACTTCCTCAGATACATACTCAGTGAGTAGATCTTTGAGGATACCAACTAGGGGGTAGTCAGAGGCACGTCCAAACATTACATTTGGTACATGCACGCGTTTTGCAAGTAGTAAGCATTCCACGTGACAGGTGAATCGCCATGTTATTCATTCAAGCATTTGAAATAGTGCCATGATAAACGATCTTGAGCCATCTCTATCCAACTTCTTGCCACCTACAAGGGATTTCCCACACACGTCTTCTAGTTTGTAGTTGCTTGTTATATGGCTGGATTTATTTGCTAGGAAACGTAAACCTGAGCTATCTCTAGAAAATAACTGCATCGTGTTTTTAGGTAGCATGGGACAAGTGTCACGTTTTCAAAGGCACGTGTGATTCGAATATTTAAAGAACAAACAGAATAGCGATTGTTACGTTATAATCTAGGTATTTGATGATTTAGCGTATTTGAAACAAAGAAACTAGAATGAATTTTTCTGTTTCACACAAAACATATTTTGATTTAGTTTATCTGTACAAAATAATAAACTCTATAATTGACTCACCTGATTTTTTTTCAATATATTTTTTACCTCGTCTCGTACTCGTCTATATGAACAATATTTGTTTTAACATTCCTCTAACAAAAATGTATCGACAGTATAATGAGTTATCTAAGGAAAATTCGGATCTGGATATTTTTAACTCTAAATTATATAAATGAATTAAAACACTCAAAGATATCCTCCATTTTTTCATCGTAGCGTTTTTTGCCCTTAAGTCCAGTGTAGTCCAAGTAGATAGATGTGTTAGTATATATATATTTTTTTAATATCTGTTTTTGTCCTCAGTAGGTGCTTTAGTAAGTTATTTTTTATTTATTTTTATGAATTTGATCGTCAAGAATACTTTATAGTTGGTTTTTGTCTGCTCAATACTGTTATACTGTTTTACGGTGGGCACATAGGTTATGTTCCAAACCAGATCAACTGTATTCTAGTTATGTATTTTTTTATAAGTGCCCAGATAAATAAAACGCAATCTAATCAAATTACAGAATGCCGTGAAATTCCTCGCAAGGTTAGTTTCTCTAGAGTTTCGTATTAAAATTTATTGAAATTACACCCTTCTGGTTGAAATTTGAATGAATGAATAAAAATATTTTATTATGCACCATAAGAAAAATAAGTACAACTTAACAAAACTTAATATTAATAATAATATATTTTGTTTTAGGTTTAATCGTACACCGCCGTCTTTTGATTTCAATTTATCCTGTCCATCCAAAGATTGTTTTAGCGATAAGATCGCCCATTGTGCATTTTCTGTTTATGAATTCTTCTGTTTTTTACTTTGGTGTGCAATAAAGAGTTTATCTATCTATCTATATTAAGTTACAGTGGGTGGTCTTGTTGCTTAGAAGCGATCTCTTTCAGATTGGATAGAGAGGATTTAATGAGATTACAAGAATGGCCGGGGGGTGCAGTCATAATTTGTATGATAATAACTCCTAATCAAAGGAGTAGTCTTTTTGACAGTTTTGCCATGCCGTCGGGGAATAACCATTATCTTGTTTATTTCTATCATAGATATAATGAATTACTCATTTCTACCTACAACCAATAGCATGCCTAGTTTTGAGATGCGTAGTTTGTGAAATAACATGATTACCTCATTAGTGTAAAATGCAATGGCATACCTACGGCACAAGCTGCATCAGAGTCGGTCCCTTTTGTAGGCATTTTTGATGTAAAGTTTTAAATATAAGTGTAGGGATGCAGTGTGCATAGGAAATTAACTTATTTCAACGTTGTACCTAACTACCAACCTAGACATTCAATGTTCAAAATTAGTTCAAGACTAATCCACAACACAGGGAATCCTAATGTGGGGGCTAGTAAACATGATATTCTATTATTTGCCAAGTAGGTGATAAAAACTGTCCTCTATCTACCTACTAACCTGCTGCTACTAAGTAAGGTGTTGTACCTTTTTTTAGTTTGTTTTCGTTAACCTAGTAAATAAGTCTGATGTAAAAAATATTCTTTAATTCAAATAAACGAATTTTATTATTAATAATATTCAAACGAAGCAGAACATATCCTTACTGATCTACTCATAGATTTTGCACAGGTTTATGGCTATGTAGAC
Source organism: Perizoma affinitatum (assembly GCA_961405105.1). NCBI lineage: Eukaryota > Metazoa > Arthropoda > Insecta > Lepidoptera > Geometridae > Perizoma > Perizoma affinitatum. The sequence goes on from OY560184.1 coordinate 5,048,218, forward strand.
CTCACAAACTTCATAAAGTATCTAGTTTCTGAATAGAGCAGTGACTCGTTTCAATGGACTAGTTCTTTCACAATCGTCACAAGCTTTTGTGACGATTGTGAAATACTGTGAAATCTTTCTGAATTCTGACCAAGCTCAGATTAAAAGTGACGATATGAAAGAACGAATCAGATGAAGCAGATAAGTAAGACAGTGATTTAAATAATTAAAATTAATCTCCACCGCATCCAAGATTTCCGGAATATTTTTCCTGAAATTTCCTCGCTTCTGCGTTACAGGCTTGATGGGAATTACCGCTAGGGGATATTCCGTGAAGGGAATTTTGGGAAAAAACTGTACAAAGTCATATCTCGTAAACCAACATTGCAATGCTGCGATGCACGAGATGTGTAGTGGGAAACGGAAGATGAAACTATGCTCAGGGATATTTTAATACAATACTAATAGAAATGAGCGTAATAATAATAATAATAATGTTGGACATTTTCACACAGCATCATCTAGAGCTTGTGTTATGGGAACTACATGACTGATATACTACTTATATATTTTTTTTGTGTAAATTCATGCATATTATAAATTGAAAACACCCAGATCCCGAGACAAATATTTGCAGGTAGGTACAAACATTTGTCCCGCGGCGGGAATCGGACCCGCAACCTTCTGCGTGTCAGGCGGGCCTTCGCCCACTAAGCCACAGATGTTGTCTATATACACGCTATATGTATTAGAAATGAGCGTTAACACACCATACGCTCATTTTTATTATCAGTTTCATTCTAGAACACATGACATTGTGGTCTTTGGAATACTTTTCGTGTCATTCCTCGCACAATAAATAAAATATTAGCCTAGCACGTGTTTGTGTCCTTTATTATATAATTCAGTGTTCAGGAGTCTGTGTGCCTGAAATAGTCACGTGAAACTCTTGTTCAGGGTATTGAATATTACATGATAAAGATTTATCTGTTTTCAGATTTTCTAGATAATTCCAGGTAAGTTTTTTAAATTATATTTTTTATCTCTTTAGAGATTCTTACTAATGGTACCTCGATATACTAAGCCGTAGTTTTGTAATTTCAAAAAATATCAAAGATTATTAATTACTTTTGAGCAGAATATCTAATCAGACGTTCTTAAGATCGAACTTTATTGTGATAACTTTTTATTAGCTTTAAGAGGATTGGATTTAAGTAGAATGCTAAGCATTTGGTTATTTTTTTTGTATAAGTAGGTACAAACTTGTACATAAATAAATGTATTATCTACAATTCCGTTTAAAATCACCAATTACCTAACTAAAGCGCTCTTAACTGATGACGTCTTTCATGACGCAATGGAAAACTTTTAGAATCTTAAAAGGAAGCGATACTCCACCCTTTTATGTAAACATATTACGGTGGAAATATAAATTACGCTTTCGAGAAAACTGAACAGTGAACAACTTTCAAGGATATCCTTAGACTTTGTTTAAGCCTTTGTTTTGATATCTATAACCTTCATGATACAACCACCATAATAGCCTAACGTCAATGATGGCTACAGCCTCATGAAGATAAATAAATCCAACCGGTATACCAACTGGCTTTTGATGACTGTGAACTTTTGTGAGTAAACAACGTATGTGACAATAATTTAACAATAAATTCAAATTATTTATCCAACGAGTGGTCTCCGGTTCCCAGAACTTGTCACACGTCAAGAACAATAGTAGTCTTAGTTTTTATAGTTTCGTTTTTTTTTATCATGAATAGTCTTTCGTTTTTGGCTATAATCGCACCTGATGTTAAGTGACGATATAGCCGACTATGAACATGGAGCTTTAAAATATTCTTACATATTCACTCTGCCCTTGAAAAATACAATCTGGGTAAATTCCAGATTGTATTTTTAAAGACAGATGATGGTGTGTATATCTGGTCTGGTCTTGCTATATTGCGGTCGTCATAAAATGGTCGACGTTTCTTTAAAACAAGGAATTTAAGAGCTTATTAAGAGAGTTATAGGGCGTCTTTTGTTACAATTGTAACCTTTGTTTTAGCTTATAATGTAACCATACAAAGCATAATAGTTATTGGAAATTGGCTAGTTAGTTTGACATTGTACTGTTTTCAAGGTTTGTTTAAGGATACGCAACATACCCATAAAACTCATAACTACCCAGAGAGTTTTGGTGTTATAAAACTGTATCTTGGATAATATAAATGTAGATACATTGTAGGTATAATAGGTTTTATACGAGTATTATAAATTTTATTTAATAGTGCCGTTTTAGACGGCTTTTTGTAAAAAATCTGTGGCATACTAAAGCAGATTCCAAACGCAAAGAACAGAAAAGTCTGTACATTATTTTTTATGGCATATTAGTATTTTATATGGCTAGTATAGAGTAACCAGACTCTGTACCAGTATCTGACCGACTGTACCAAAAGTACAGACAGTCAGATACTACATAATAAAAATCTAGATAAATTGTAACAATGTATCTACATTTATATTATGTAGGCTCTGACTGACTGTACCAAAAGTACAGTCAGTCAGATTCTGGTTACTAATACGAGCCGGGCCAACTTGTGCACCATGAGAGTAAAAAGTGTCGGTAAAAATATGCCATAAAAAAAAAGGTTCAGACTTTTCTGTTATTTGCGTTTGAAATCTGCTTTATTATGCCACATATTTTTATTACAAAAAGCCATCTGATACTTTTCTATTAAATAAGATCTCTAATAGTCGTATAAAATATGATTCAAATTTTAGATGCCTACGTAGTTTATTTTCATCGGAACTCATAACTTGCTTTTTATGCAAAAAGTTGAATAAATTTACTAACGTGACTGCTCACATTTGAATAATAAGAGTTTTGTGACGTTATTATTTAATCCTGTTTCTAGAAACAATATATTATGCCGACTTGGAACTCATTTTTGTTTTATAACAAAAATGTGACGTCAATTTTATGCAAATAATCGTTATGTACGTTCTGTGAGGTAACTTTAGTTTAGGAAAATACTCAGGATCCGAAAAACAACTGCTACTGACGACATGAAGGGACTGACTAAATTTCAACTGATACCGATAGTGTATAGATAGATAGATAAAAATGCTTTATTGTACATGATAGAACTAGTATATAGGCGATCTTAATGTTAATTTGTATTTTTTGCTAGTTCACCTAGACAAACAAACTACTTAAATAAAATAAAATAAACACCCAAAAGACACACACATAGTTCAAACTCCATACTAGGATTCCCTGAGTCATGGGTATCAGTAACCACCGGTATGACAACACCCAGACTTGGAACAAATATCTGCAGAACATGCAAACATTTATCCCGCAACGGCACCTAACTACATTATATATCAATTAGGTAGGTTCTTACATACGTTATATGTGTGTGTTTTTTTTAAATAAATCCTATGTAGTTTAGTCAAAGACCTAAGAGAACCCATGTTCCAGATGAAAGCCCATTGCGAAGTTGCTCTTTCAACAAACTTTTTGTTACTCCGTCACTGTCATACGAAACCGTTTAAAAAAAACAACAATAAAACACGCTCACGACTGTAATCCCCATGATGGACATCCTCAGATCGATATCTCATCATGACGACCTCTGTGGCGCAGTGGGCGAAGGCCCGCCTGAGACGCAGAAGGTTGCGGGTTCGATTCCCGCTGCGGGACAAATGTTTGTAATGTTTATCTCGGGTCTGGGTGTTTTCTAAGTATTATTCGTATGTATTTACAAAAAAAAAGTATATAAGTCATGTAGTACAAGTTCTGCTTAGTTTGGGGCTAGATGATGCTGTGTGAAAAATGTCCAGCATTATTCTTATTTATTTATTTTTATTCAGTAGATACGCAGATCTGTGAGGATACCAAATAGGAGGCACGTCAAACATTATATCTGGTACATGCCCCTGTTTTGCATAGTAGTTAGCATTCCACGGGACAGGTTGACAGCCCATTACAGTTTATTGGACACTAACCGAGTTTATTTTCTTTGAAGCGGTTGAGCTATCTAATAACCGTTGCAAACGATCTATATATATATGGATATCGAATGTCAGGCACACTTGATAGATAGATAAACTCTTTAAAGCACACGAAAAAAACACAGGAATTCATAAATATACAAGGTACAATGGGTGGTCTTATCGCTAACATCGATCTCTTCCTTTGGATGTACATAATAATATGGAATCAGAAGATGGCGGTGTACGAGTATACCAACTATACAATATTATATTCATAATATATATATACCTACATAGAATTTATACATATCCTGTACAATATACGGCCAATATATTTAGACGGCCTCTGTGGCGCAGTGGGCGAAGGCCCGCCTGAGACGCAAGAATAGAATAGAATAGAATATAATTATTTATTCAGGTAAAAAACAACATTACATTTCGGTTAGAAGTGCCTTAAAGCCTATGTTAGGTTTAACTAGACAATAAAAACCAAGACTATCCGATGAATATCGGGTGCCTGTTGAAGAACATAACTTTTAACAAAGCTTATCTTAACAATGCTTAAATAGGTAGGTACTAGATATAAGAAGGTTGCGGGTTCGATTCCCGCCGCGGGATAAATGTTTGTAAGATCTGCGAATATTTGACTCGCGTCTGGTTGTTTTCCATGTATAATATGTATGTATTTACAAAAAAAACGTATATAAGTAGTATATCAGTCATGTAGTTCCCATAATACAAGTTCTGCTTAGGTTGGGGCTAAATAATGCTGTGTGAAAAATGTCCAGCATTATTAATTAATTAATTTAAATACCATCTTACCATACCATCATACAATATACATACAAATAATAATCAAACGATTAACTCTGAAATACATGCTTTAGGTCTGAGACCATAACATAAAAAAAGCGTGTGATTTTGATGATTTTTTAGAAAAAGGTAAGGTGTTCGATTTACCATAGAGTTGTGGCGAGTTACCAAAAACGTGATAGTTAGATAAGATGAAGAGGATTAAAAAGAATACTTACTGTAAAGCAAGTATGAATATGTGCAATCCGGCGAAGGTGGATGGTGCCACAATAAAAAAAATATTTCTGTAAAATTGCTTGTAAATAAATACAATTTTCCATTCAATGTATATTTATCATCTCACCCGTTGCACTCTCCTCATTTTATTAATCATTACGTACCTACACCGCCGTCCAATCTTACGGTATCATGGATTCCTCTCCATCCAAAGGTTATCTGAAAAAATATATTTATTAAGCGATAACACAGCTGTTTACTAGAAAAGAGATCTTTATTAAGCGATAAAACAGCTGTTTACCAGAAAAGAGATCTTTATTAAGCGATAAAACAACTGTTTACCAGAAAAGAGATCTTTATTAAGCAATAAATCAGCTGTTTACTAGAAAGTTTTTTGGTGTAGGTACCCTGTTTTAGTACAATAAAATATTTTCATTCATTCATCCATTGAATCGGAATTATAGTATACTAGCTGTACCCGCGACTTGACATCCCTGCAAACTAATTATTCGCATTTGGAAAAAAAAAAATCGGCTCTAAGCTCGGAGGAAAAATGATTGAAGGCGATAGTGTTATGCCTAGAGTCGATTATTTTCCAAAAATATAATTAATAATTTATAAGACATTAAATGCCAAAAAACCGACTTCAATTAACGGGAAATCAATAAAAAGTCCATGCCATTTCATCACCCCTTTTTTACCCTTAGGTGTGGTATTTTTCATAAAATGTACATGGAACCACCGTTGAAGTATACGCATTAATATAATATATTAATAAAGAAACAGTAAAATCGGTTCACAATTGGCGAAGATATCGCGTAACATGCACACAAAAATATATACAGACGAATTGAGAAACTCCTTTTTTGAAGTCGGTTGGTAATAATTAAATAGTCATATTCGCGATACGCTTGCAGTCCCAAGTTTTCTATCCGTAAATCTCTATTAGTAACCGTAAACTTGGAATAAAAAAAAACAAAAAAAAATCGCCCACAAAATTATGTTTCGGCTAGTCGTGATTCCATAAGATGATGCTTTTTAATTTAAGTTTTACGGGAAAAACAGCAATCCCTCATGAATAAAAAAAATATGGGAACACCTCGGGATCATTCTCTATACAACAACAAAATAATCATAAAGATAAATTTTCAAAATATCTTCGATGTACAGAATTTGACCTGTTAAAGTCTTATTATAATATATAGATATAGATAAAGTAGGTATTGTGCAATGGTTTTATTATGGCTATATCTGCATGTGTACACTCACGTGCGCCAAACGCGAAGTGCAACGCAATTAGAAAGGTTGCGTGCTGAGATTGGAAAACAATATTTTTTTTGTACAATGTTTATTAGTGAACTTTCTTCTCTAATAAAAAGGCTCGTTGGCAGAACCCTGACTTCCGATCCGGAGGTCGTTCATTCGAACCCGGTCGTGCACCAATTTTTCCATTCGAAGAAGTGATGGCACGTGGTCAAATCGGTGGAAAACAACAACGTGGGAAAACCGTCTTGCCCTAGCTAAGAATTTGAGCTGTCGCTTTATCAGGAAAGCTATGGACAGATTTATGGAAACTGCATAGCATAATTTATTGATCCATATCTTAAACAAATTTTTACTCTTATTTTTTTACTCTAATAAATACTCTTACGTATAGTATAGTTTTATACTATCTGTGCTTACGTTGTATTAACTAATACCTATAACCTAGTTAGGTATGTATTATGAGGATATTCAGATTTAGATGAAAAGTCTAGTCTTTTTGTCCTCTACCGTCATTACGTGGGGACCGCACAACATTTTCTTCTTCCACTCCTCCTCTATCAGCCGAAAGGAAAAGTCTAACCTTGTTGTTAATATGCTTGGAAACGGCTAAACCGATTTAGATAAAAGTTTGAATAGTCCGCGACCTAGGATGAAACAGGCTTTTACTCAAGAACCACAAGGATATCTAAAAAAATACACACGCTCACGACTGTACTCTTACTCTACTCTTTGAGGATAAAAATACACCGATAGCTAGTATTGCATAAACTATATAAAAAAACCAAAACAATGAGTAATACCAATTTAAAGTACACACCTTTCAATAGGTATTTTACATGCCTTCAGTACTTCAGTATTACAACACGGGCTGCAACGTGAATGCGCACGTGTTCGCGCACGTGGCACATCTCGTGCTGGTCGTATGCGCCCGCGCCGATAAGCCAGTAGGGATAGACAAGGAAGTATTAAACCATACTCAATAGATACTAATAAGCCGGGAGTTCACAGTCGTCAACCCTATCAATCGGCCAAGATAGGTCATACATAGGGGCTGAAAGTGGACAAATAAAACGAATAAAGAACATATACTGACAGAGCGCTGCTAGGCAGGATTTATTTTGAAAACTGTTTTTCTTGACTGTACCTCATCTAGCAGACTGTGCTTAAGCAACTAATCTAATGCTGGTATTGAAATGCCTTCTTATACCAGCATTCTTCTACGTGGTGAAAAAGTCCATACAAATTATATTGGAAAGTCCGGGTGCAGCTGGCTACATTAGGTCCAGTAAAAAAAGAGCTTAAATGATCCTAACAAGTAGCGCCCTGGTACTCGACTGTGAACTCTTGATCTAAAATCCAAACGTGACACATGAGACCTTCATGAGACTGATTTCAATGCTTGCGCCACTTTGCAGTAGCTATCTATCAATGATAGCAGGCTGACTGAAGCTATGTCATTTTCATCAGCCGTGAGCTGTAGTATCTTTGAAGAAGCACGTCCAAACATGATGTTTGGGACATGCCCGCGTTTTTACAAGCATTCCATGAGACAGATTGCAACACTTACAAAATACAGAATGATAATATAATATGGCATGTATAAAGACGAGCTTCAACCTAAAGCTTAATTCGTGTGTGCTTGTGACGATTGCTAGAAAAACCAAGCCCTTTCGTGCCTAACTAGAAATGTGTAGGGATATTCAGGAGACTGATAACTAGTTTTACTAATACCTTATGATACTTATTCTGTTTTAACCTACACAAGTATAACATATATGTTTTAGCTCAATTTATTTTATAAAATCCTAAATATATTCCCCAGTCGGGATCAAACCCACGACCTTGCCCTAGCCTGTCCCCTAATGACACTACCTAAATTAAAATAGGAACAAGACGTGATCAAAATCAAGTATTATCGATATCATTGATCCAAGGCCTGGTTGACCAAGTTTTGGTCTAACATCAGGTGATAAACGTATTTTTCAAACTTTTTCCTTTCAACACACTAGATGGCAAAACTTGAATCGCGAGAAAAATACTTCTCTTTGTTCCCCGATGGGGTCGAAGATAGGGGGACAACAGGAATAACCTCAGGATTTTGGTTGCAAGCACCTCACACACAATACTGGTACTTTAATGGATCCTATAACATTCCGAGTTGCAGTTAGTCAGTGCCAGTGCGGTACGGCTTTCGAACTATCTATAGATCGTTTGCAACGGTCTTTAGATAGCTAGCTGTTTTTCAGTTTTTTTTGAATAAACCATTAACATACTCGTAGTTATATAATACATTATAATTATAAAATAAAAATAAACTTATACGTATCTTTATCGGAATAATAATAAAAAAGGTAAACACAAAAAATACCTACCATGTATATAAAATACCTATATAAAAGTTATAGGTACTATACGGAACGAAACATATACCCTACAAAGTTCTCATAACATAAACAACTACAATCTATGTCTGATCACGTGTTAGCTAATAGGCCAGCCATAAATAGATAACATTACATTACGCTATGTCCTAGCTATGTATCTTTACCTAGACGATTATTTACCCACGTTATATCACAATCTTGAACTTGCACTTCATTGCGTAACAGATAGCTGGCAGATGCACAAGTATCTATCCACGTGTTCCTTTATTTAATCTAGAACAGAATTTATCTATTAATAAATAAAATTATTCTATAGATTTCATTTCGGATTATGCACAGGCTCTTCACGACAAAGGTGTTTAAACAAAATATGTACCACACGCTTAGTTTCCTTTCACGTTCACGTAAATTTGACAAAGACAATTATGAAAACAGGGCAGCAGTTTCGTGACATCTCAAAAGCTAATGTAATTTCCATACAATTCAACCTTACCTCGGTGTTAGCTCCAACAGAAAGTGGTTGTTGACTAAGAGTCCTGATCCTAATATCACCATTTACTACCAGACGCTCACTGACTTTTTACCATTTAATGGTAGAAGTCCAATTATCCGCACAAGTCTGCCTTCATCAGCAGTTCAGCAAATCTGCCCCAATAAATATAATCTTGAGTCTTCAAGCTTAGACTTGAAGACTCCAAAATAAGTATCTTTAAGACAAGCATGCTACAACCTCAATCATATCGACACTTTCTATGCGGTGTGATTGTGGTCAACGTTAAAAAGGTATTGAAGTTTTGCACAAAATGCACAAATGAAACATTTCAATCAGCGCTGTAAACGCTGATCCAGATTACTATCAGACGGAAGTGTCCCAAGCTAGCGTTGGAAGCTGCAATGCCAAGCTGATTAGCAATGACATTTACATGAAAGATATGTTATTTTAAAAATCAACAAACCTAACAACCACTTTGTAGAGCACATTCCGCATCTTTTCCGTGGACAAAAACGCGTGAACCTTCCCACGCGTGAGTAAATGAATTCGAGCAATGCCATTTACATGAATGTTTTGTTATTTTACACTCTCAGATGTTACGGAGAGAGACGAGATAGTACAATAAGAGACATTCGGCATTAAAATTTCTACGCAAGGTATCGATTCCTAGTTTACCGAAAACTTGCACCTACTACGATAATTTTAATAAGATTTTACAAAACAACAAAAAACAAACACGCTCACGACTCTTCCCCATGGTGGAAATCCTCAGATACATACTCAGTGAGTAGATCTTTGAGGATACCAAGTAGGGGGTAGTCAGAGGCACGTCGAAACATTACATTTGGTACATGCCCGCGTTTTGCAAGTAGTAAGCATTCCACGTGACAGGTTGAAAGCCCATCGCCGCTTATTGGAACACTAACTGTTGGGGCATGCCTTCGATTTTTTGGTTCTAGGGCATGCCGGTTTCCTCACGACGTTTTCCTTCACCGTTTTGAGCACGTGTTAATGCGCACATAATTATTTCGAGTGGAAAAATCCATTGGTGCACGACCGGGTTCGAAGTCACGACCTCCGGATCAGAAGTCGGGGTATCGCCCACTAGGCCAAAGCGGCTAATAAGATTTTAATATTATTAAAAATTGATTACATAAGCATTCCATTTTCCATTTCTATTATTCTATTTTTTATCATTTTTTTTATAGAAGAGTTATCCAATATAATCTTACCTTCGATTAATTATCACATAATATGTAATTAGTTAATCTATTCTTATCCATTCATTGGCTCATCAGACTTCACAGATAGTATGTTAGTGATCCAACTGCGTAGCGCTGAAAGCCTTAATAGGAGATGTTGCATGTTGTACATTCTAGTAGATTAATACTACGAATATCGACTGTTTACCTACATTGTAAGGAGAATGCGGCGAACGCACACGTGAAGATACGGTACAAAGAAAGTAAAATAGAACATGTAGATAGTTATAGAAAGTAACTATATAACATATTAGCTTCCTACTCAAATAGCAACAGTACACAATACAATTGTAAATTTTACCATTTTTAAAATGTCCTTTCATATGACACCCCACACTGATTTAGATAACATACACACGAATAGACATACACACATGTGTCAGACGATACACATAAAATAATTCGAGTAGATTTTTTAGAAAGAGAAGAATAAAATACCGAGTCATATTTTATTTCATTTCCTTTGCTCCTCAATATCTCAAAAAACGTTTATATTCATTCAAAAAATCTTCTCGAATTATTTTTTGTGTTATCGTCTGACACATATGTGTATGTATATTTGTGTGTATGTAATCTGAATCAGTTACAGGAATCCCAAATTTGATAACATGATGATGAAACTGTTACATCACTACGTATACCACCACAGAAGGTCGCATCACAGTCTGTACAACCTTCACCAGCTTCCGGTAGAATCGAATGCGGGTCACGAAGGCTTGACAACATCTGACTTGCAATTGATTTGTTGATTATCATGGTCAAAAACATAGTCATACTTAGTAGTAACGGTAACAAAAAGTGGAAGAGTTTTAAGTACTAAGTTATATACGAATTTAAGTATGTAATAACTTTGAGTAGAGCGTAGTCATATCACAGCCTAAGATTTACATATTAGTTAGCAAACATTCCCAGAATTTTGGGTATACCCAACAATTACAGGCATGTACCATCGGTTAGGTACGGTTAGGCCCTATAGGGATGCCGATTTTCTCACAGTATAAGTAGTAATTTAGTTTTACCATGAAACAATGCTCATTTACAGTAAAAGTCTGGTCGCGTAACCGTTTTTTGGTGGCTAGATTTGTGATTTGCGATGTTTTATCAATATATATATATTGGTTAGTATTTGGCAACATCTCACATGATTGTTGCAGCTATAGATATGGTTAGACAACTGATATTTATTTTCACCCGCTTTGCTCTCGATTTCCGATATCATAAAAATCATCCCATTTTTTCTAATACCCCTACTTGAACGTTGGTGAATTCCAGCCGTATTAGCTACACACAGTTTATATTTCATGAAGATTAGATTAACCATTCAAAAGTAATCATCGGACATACACAGGTACATATAGTACCGATTTGTCCAACTTGACTCGGGGATAATCTACTAGGCTATTAGGCTGAAAAAAATTGTTACCTGTGAAACAACGCAATAGGAAAACTGTTACTGGTGACCCTACGGGTTAGAGTATCCTTATACTGACCGCAGTGAAGGTTGCATTCGAGCGTCGCTTGCATAACAATATACAATGTCTGCTTCCTGTTTTGTATGTCATAAAATGAGATTATAATAGGTATAATTATTTTGCACCATTTTAATCTCTGTCAACACTATGTTTCAATGCAAATAATCGAATCTAATAAATAGTTGCCACAATGACTCTGATAATTAACGCACTTCCCAAATTAACTCATAAGTCATGCCCGCACAAAGACTTCGGCAAATTTCTATGAAATAAATTGAAGTAAGACAAAGTATTTGTCTTAACTTAATTTTACAAGATCCTTTTTTATTGTGCACAAATAAACACATTAACCTATGACATAATAAAATGCAAGGTTAACTCTAAAAAGAGTTTACTTCGAGTATACTTTTGAGGCTAGTGAGAGGGAATTATTGAGATTGGGTTGTGTATAAAATGGAAAGCAATATAGATAAATACTTAACTTCATAGGTATAGCAAGTTATATACTTTACTTTGTATTACTACACTTTAAATGTATATAGTATACATATATTTTTTATTTGTATTTGTTTAAATATCTAAATAAGTATAGAGAGAAAGAAATATTTCGTAAGTTTAAGGTTTTGTTGTAATTAATCAACCATCAAGGCTCGCTATCTTATTATGACCGTATACGAAAACAGTAGGTATTCATTGAAACTATCTCGCCTTGGTGGAAAAGGAAAAAGCACGGCTGTTTCTAAGCAATTTGCTACTCAAGTGAGTATATCTACTCAATGTCAGAAAACTAAGCCATGGGCCCTATTTCTTAGAAGATTGAAGCTACTACTTTTATATTGTGATGGTATAAAATACCGATGATAATTAATGATTTAATTGTAATGAGTAGTAAAGTCATTCAATTCTTTGCTCTGGCTTCTACTCATCGAAGATGATTTATTATACCATCCTCGAAATGTTGCTTATAACTCAACTTTAACCTGCATCTACTACCTTAAAATCCTATCAATCCTATAATGCCGGACATTTTTCACACAGCATCATCTAGCTCCAAACTAAGCAGAGCTTGTATTATGGGAACTATATGACTGATATACTTTTTTTTAGTAAATAAATACATATTATACATAGAAAACACCCAGACCCGAGACAAACATTAGCTAATCGTACAAACATTTGTCCCGCAGTGGGAATCGAACCCGCAACCTGCTGCGTCTTAGTCTTTCACGCAAAAACTACTAAATGGATTTTAATGAAACATTACATTAATGAAGTAATAATGTTGTCAGAATAACGCAATGGCTAGTTTTTATCCGAGTGCCACGCAGACGAAACCGTGGGAAAAGGCTAGTTTTGTAATAATATTTTGACATCTTGTTGTTGGCGAATAGTGGTAGATGAGAAAAAATATCACCGCATATCTACATATCATCTGTATTTTTTATTTCTGCTAGGAGCAGAAATTTCTGTTTTATCCATACCACGGTAATCTAGATAGATCATATTTTAGTATCAATTTTAGACTTAGACCTAGATAGGTCTAAGTCTAAAATTGATACTAAAATATTTTTTATTGACGTGACTAAGTATGAAATAATATGAATATGTTTTCAAAGATACACAAAGTACAAATACGAAATTATGATTATAATAGCATGAATTGCGTTAAATATTTCTATGTGATATCGATGTAAAACAATTGCGAAAGAGAAACGTTTACTGAAACCCTTTACGACAAACAACAGTCGCAAACTCATTTACAAAACACAAAAGAACATTTTCAGAGCCCTCCCAGAGTTTATCGAGAACACGAAACTCGAAGAGTTTTCCTCCGAAAATCACAATTGCGCCACTGACGGCCTTTTCGAATTCCAAAGTTTTATGAAAAGGTAACTTTCCCTTTTATGAAATCAACGTGACGGTTACATGACAAACACGTGTACTACTGTACACGTCACAGGCGTAGGTACACGTTTGCAAGTTGAATACGTTCACGTGATGTGTACGTCAGAGGAACGAATGTACTCTACATTACAAAATAGACTTATGTAAAAGAATCAGCTAATTCAGTAATAAGGATTGTATTGCGTATATTAAAGTTGTATGAACTGCGTAATTGAAAAGAAGCCATGTAAATTCTTTGGGAAGAAATACGTAGATGTTTTTTTATGTAATATATCACGCCCACCTGATAGAAAAAGGTTACCTATTTTGCAACTCCTGGGGAAATTACGTGTGGCCTCCTCTAAAGGACTCTTTTAAATTTTATTGATGATGTTTTACTGATGTTTTATTTCAGCGGAAATACCTAAGTAGGCAGGTAATTCTACAGTTTACATGTACGCGGAAGAAAGGATCTGGTAAAGCGGGTAGTACGAGATCTTCGGTGTTGAGAGGTGCTTTAAAATAAACTAAGTACCTACCTAATTTAGATATAACTTGGTCAAGGTTTTTCACCCTATTTTTCGAGAACCATTTGTGATATTTAATATGCTTAAGATCCTTATATATCCGTAGCGTTGATGTAGGTTTTTTGGGAACGTATTTGTAAGAAATGAAACTCTAGAGAAAAGTGACTATTCTGAATTAAGTCAGATAAAATTTAAACGGGGAAACCATTGACACGAAGAAGTAGATAAACATATTGTTTTGATCGCTGAATTACAAAAACTTTTAAGTTTGGAGGACCATAATTAATAGTAAATACACCAGACAACTTTCTTTATAATTCTATTCATGTTTATATTCTATACATTTATGTATACATATATTTTATATCTACGGAACATTTATATTTACGTACATTTTATAAAAACATTAAATGTAGGAACTTTTTACAATTTGTCAATTTATTTTGTCTCATTGAAAAAATCGACTGCCTGTTATTTTTTTTTGGTTAAACATATGTTTAGTAAGAAGTATATATTATTTGTTTTATAATAATGGCTGTGGATTTTGTTACATAAATAAAATAAATATCATCTACATTCCCGACATACATAACTCACGTGGGCTGGGTTCTCACGTGTCCACAAACTGCTTACTAATCTACGCCCTTAGCATACTAACTGCTGACTAATCTTTGTCTCCATAGCAACTATGTGCTAATCTACTGTTATTGCATAGTAAATATGAGATAATCTGTATCCTTACGTAAGCTACATCAGAACAAGGTCATCAGATCGCATTATTACAATCGAGTGTAATTAGACACGCTTCTCTGGTATCCAAAATCACGTGTAGCGTTTTGCGCCGTTAAGAAAACACTGAGAAGTATAGGTTTTTCTACATACAATAACAAGGTCCTACCTACTTAAATCCGATGCTGGTGAAAATTGATGCCTCACCGTAATAATAAAAACGTCGTCTGTTTTTCGTAGGTACGTTTCTGATACGTTCATGGATCGTTTATTGAATCTATGAATCGGTGCTCTGCTGCACCACTGTATTGCACCAGAACAGAAGAGAACAGAAGAGGTAGACGCAGAAGGTTGGGGGTTCGATTCCCGCCGCGTGACAAATGTTTGTATGATCTGCAAATATTGTTCTCGGATCAGGGTATTTTCTATGTATAATATGTATAAAAGTAGTATATCAGACATCTCTGCTTAGTTTGGGTAGTATCTGAGATTTGGGGCTAAATATTGCTGTGTGAAAAATGTCCTGCATTATTTATAGATAGATAGTTAGAAAATTCTTTTTTGCACAAAATAATAGTACTCAGACGATACTTTTTAATGTTAAAAATTATTCTCTTCCAGATATCCTTTGTGTATTGTGGAAGATGTGTTGGTAGTGCACAGAATGCACATATTTATTTTTATTATTATTATTAACATTAACTCTTTATAATATTCGTATAGACAAACATTTGTGGAGTTTACTTGCCTATTAACAATCGGTTCAATGCGACTGAAGTTGCGTAAGGTGCACGTGTAAGGAAGGTCACGTGTGCCCTTACAATGTAGTTGTTTACGAGACAGTGGGCATAGGTACCTAACGTAGCTTTCTGCGGTCTGAAAGTAACGGGATTTTTTAGTAAAACTGTTGAACTTCTGAAAAAAAACCCAATGTAGGGCAAATTACATAATTATATGTTTTCATTCTTCCTCTCTTCGCGATCTCATGTGTTCATAACTGGATAACTTAATTATACAGAAAGAAATATACAGATATAAAGTTTTGTGAATAAAATAAATTACTTTCTTTACCTAAAAAAAAACTTTCCTGTTATATAGACGATCTGCCCTGAAAATTTGATTGAGCTAGCCTCATAGCTTCATCAAAAGTTATGTCAAAAGAGTTACTAATATAACCCTCTTCCCTAATATTTATTTTCACCAAAATAGCCATACCTTAAAACAAACATAGAAGTGATTTGTATGAGTCACAAAGTCTTCCATTTTGAACCATCTCGCTTTAATAGTATAACAATGGATCTAGACTTTCAGCCTAGACCAATTCCTGTGACATCAGACTCGCCGCGTTTTCGCAGAAAGAGTTGTTTTAAAAGTTCCCAAAAACATTTCATAAGGAAAACTCCTGAAACTGGTTGCCACACGATCAAAAAGGGCTGAAGTTGTATAAGGTCATAACTCCAGCCGATTACGTGCTTCGCCATTGCACGTTATATTGGATAAAAGGTCACGTGTTTCACCAACAACGCCCGCCCCGAACTTTAATAATTAACTTTTTTGGTTCTAATATTTACTAAAGAACCGTTGATCAATAGATTTATTATATTATAATATATACGTTGTGGAAACTGAGTGGCCTGTTACACAGGTTTCTAGTTCAGAACCTGTCGTGGGAATCAGGAAGCTTGATGTTTGGAGACCATGAAAACATTTGTCCTGCAGCGAAAATTCATCTATATATTATATTTCAGAGATACACATTATAATAGCATTTATACAAACATCCAGATATGTAAGTACGAGTACTTATCATAATTCACGTGTCAGGTGTAAACTAAACGTAAAATAATTGTAAAATATTTGATTTATCTTTGAATTATCAGCCATCCTTGAATTCCACAAAGACTTCCTTGTTAGGTAAAACAATAGACAATAAATTCTAGATGAATTATTTTAAATATGTAGGATCTTATTTAATGTTGTTTTGGTTATATAAGGGTGCAAATCTGCTTAATAGAGTCGTTTTGCTATTCATACGGCTATAAAATAACTTTTAATGTATGGTGTGTATAATGAAGTATCACTTATTTATATGTTTTTTTCAAAATATAAAAATAGGCTAGAAAAAATAGATTGTTTACAATTCGTCAAGTCGTTCCAAGACAAGAGGGACGCTTTTTTCGGGCCGTGACGAACAACTCGCCAAATATAATGTTTAAACGTGGCCTTACTAGTCACGTAGAAGGTCCGTGTACTTCCCTATAGAACCCTTAAATGGAAGAACTATGCTGATGTAAAACTGAGCATTCGTAAATGAAGTACCTATGTAATACTTGGTACATACTCAGGGATTCACTCAGCTGAAGTGTCAGATGGGTTGGTCATAATATGCTGAAGAACCGACAATCTTTGGGGTAAACGAGTTCATGAGTGGAGACCGCGTTTTGGCGAACGCAGGGTGGGGCGCCCCCGGCTAGGTGGATCGAGGCTCAGTGGCGCGTATTGGGAGAGGCCTATGTCCATCAGTGGACTGAAGATGATGATGACTCAGGGATTTACGTCCTGAGTACAGGTCATTGGCATGAGACAAGATTCACTCACAACCTTCAAAATTCTGTTTTACAATCCACTACACACGCATTCTATATATTTATGACGCCCACCTGCGTTATCCGACTACCGGTTACCTGACCCGTTGACCAGTAGTTAGAGTTTATACTCGTTTCTAACGGTGCGAGTCCGATTCGAAATAGGGTGGTAGGGCTTGTTGCTTTTATCTGATTGGAATTGGCACTATAACATTTGTTTGGCATAGAATAGAATGCGTAAAGTTTGTATTTTGTTCGGTTTTACGTGTGGGTAAGTATATCAGATTTGTAATGATCGTGCGAATGTGGGTTCATATTCCTCTAAACGGTCAACGAAACGTTAGCTTAATAGTAAAGTACGTGGTATAGTCGTTATAATATTCTAAAATGATACCAAAACTACAATTTCAATTCTATGAGTACATATTGTTTAAATCAGTCATGGCTTAAAAATACAGAAAACATTGTTTTTAATTTAATGAGTAATGATGAATATGTTAATTTATATTTATTTTATCGTTACACTGCATTATTATTGTTTCTTATCGAGTTGTGTTTAAAACATATTCGTGGGCATTCCATATAGACTAGTGTATAAATGTAAAATCGAATATTATTAACTGTCTGATTATAAGCGCACAGAGATCTCAATATCAAATTTTTACCAGCATTATTAAGGAGTAATAATATATGCGTTTGCCAGAAGAGGTTTATTGTTTTTTGTTTGTTTGTCTTTTACAATTAATCTTCGAAACGGCATATCGGTGCGGTTTTATGCACTAGACTTGAATGTCTTCAAGGATGGTTCTTAGATTTTTATCGCTTTAAGTTACTAGAGGGCGCTAATATCTTTGATGGAAATACACGTCGAGGGTTTTATAATTTCATAAAAGTTTACTTTTTTATGGTACATTCCTTTTTTACATTACTAATGTTAAGTGGAAATGGGCAGGACATTTAAGAAGCTACAACCGTTGGGGATGAATGTTCCAAAAAAAAAGGCAAGTTCCTTATCTTACAGAAAATAATCTGTTAATAATATAGAAAAAACTCAACGCTCGTCTTAATTGTAGTAATATAGACTTCAAACCTCTAGCTCTCGCTGCCCGTACTGGGATCTAACCGCCTATCGCAATAAGCTGTTGCAACGATGCAAGGTTGTGTGTTTACGAAATTACATTTTGTGAATGCACCGTAGTGGGGCCTTTAGACTGGGGTGTTTAGACGCTGCAACTCTGTCTTCAGTACAAGTCCACTGACGTAAGCTTCCCGACGATAATTCCTAGACTATTATCATCCAGCGTCTACCCGTAATCTTTATGATATATCATTAGTTCATCGGGTGTGGGTTTATACGAAACCACAATCACATCCAGAACTGAACGACCATAAGTCGTACGACGAGTGGAAGCTGTGTTGTCGTTTGAGAACCTTTACTCCCTCGAGGTTGTCAGTTCTGCGATCTAACGCTTGACTTCAGCATCAAAAAAACGACAGTATAATGTGGCTGACCTTTGTGTAGATAGATATAACATTATTTACAAGATAAATTAAGTACATAGGTGAACTTAATGCAAATTAACATTGTCTTCCAACTAACTTTTGTGTAATAAGAATGTTTGTGTTTTGTGTATACTATTTTCTTGGTTGATAGCTGCATGAAACTAATGTAGATCTAATGAAACCTAACAAAGATTTCATATCCAATTTCGATATAGCATTAATGGAGTAAAATATAGCAGTGTGCCACATAATTTTACAAAAATAAATCTACAGCCGTTTTTATTATTTTGTTAAGATTTTTTTAAATTGAATAAGCTGGTTCCTCATTTTAGTTTTCTATATACATTTTGTCTGTTGCTGTCTTTTGTAGTCTCTTAGTTTTAATGTTTCGGTCATCAGCTTTTGTCCAGTGAAATTTTAGGAGGATTCTGAGACTGCTGAAGTCATTGTGTATACTTCTTTACACCGAAGAAAAGGAAAGACTATATTTTATCTTATTGTCGTATAGTTCAGTACTTCTCTCAATAATTTAAATTAAAATAATTTATTTAAATTAAAAAGAAAAAGTAAAGGTGCTTTTAGATAAGGTTTTTACTAGTCTTGCTAGATTACGGATCGGTTGCGGCATATACTTGCACTTAACGGTTACAAATATTGACCTATTTAGAGGAATAAATAGTATTACTGGTTCTTACGAAATAACTAGCTGATGGTGAATAGCAACAGCATGTTTAAATATACTATATTATTATACTTAAATATAGGCACAGAAAGAGTTATAAGATTTCCGCCCGAAAACTTGATTATCAATCGATTGAAATCAATCGACAAAATAAATGGTAAAATTTATTGTTGTCATTTTTCAAAATCCCGATTTCTGGGTGAAAGTTACATGATGGTTGCATAAAATCTCATATTTGAGTTTGTTTGAGGTTAGCGTAACCTCCTCCATAGCTTTTAGCTTTTCAGGACCGCAAACCGTTTTCTACAAGTATGATATTTTGAAAATCAAGATTAATATAATATATAGTGGTACATTGAACAATGTTACCTAAGGAGTAGATCTATTATCTGATTATGTATCTGTACTCTATTATCGGAAGTAGTATTTTTTTTTAAAGTAGGTAAAAATATATGTTTGATTATTTGTGGGTCTTTTCAAAGTCATAATTCCCTCACGAAAATATGGAAAAACGATTAGTGCCGAAGTGGAACAATTTATGCAAGAGTCGGATTTTTCTCTATACATCCCTCCCTGTGATGGCACGATCCAAGGAGTGCTAATTTTAGAAGTACTCATAAGATATGTGATAATGTTATCCCACTTATTTTTGCAGTCCAAGAAATATGCATACGATGTTTTAGAGGAAACGGGTATAATATGGCTTATCAGATAACAAACATTTTTCTATTAACATCTGCAACACCAGGGGTATTGGATCAAAGTTGAAAAGTCTTATATACCTACCTGTAATATCACTGGCCTCTATCGTACCGGAACAGGGGAATGCGAGCATTACTACTTGTTGGCAGATTAGGTATAAGATTGCATATTAAAAGTAAATAGCAACAGTGGCTCAACGAAGTGTTGCCAACACACGTTGCAATCACTCAATCACTTGATTCAACGAATTGCGTAGCGGATCGATTAGGAAGACGCAAGGTCAGGTGGAAGTGTTTTGTAATGTTTTGTCGAAAATTGCAAAGATTCGTTCGTTTCTTTTTTTTAAGATGAAATAATCAGCCTTGCTTATGTTTTCCAATATTTCACGGACCAGGAGATAAATTCTGGTCTCGATAAAATATTGTGTTAGAATACTTTTAGTACAGTTTCAATAGAAATTTTGTCAGTTTTCATCGCGATATATATATATACGTTTGTGGCAAGAGGTTCATTGTTCGTCTGCATCGAGGAGATCAGGGGGAAAGTGGTAGACAAATACCACTTTCTGTTGCTGCAAACGCCTGCTGAAAGATTGAATAGTATGGAAATTACATTAGCTGTGGAAATGTCACGTGACAGCTGCCAACAGTGACAGATTTGCGTTAGTGTAAGGTTTTGTCACCGAAATGTATGGGATTATTTTGCAGTCTTTATGGATAGTTCTTGAATAGGTATTATAGTTACAAGGAGGCGCTGCAAAAAATCCAAAAATTTACTGGTTACATATTAATATGATAGTTTGCACTTGGGTTGCTAGAATCGGCTAAAAATCAAATTGAGCATGTAATTAATTTAGATTTACCGAATTCGCGAGGCAAGATATCTGGTGTCGACACCGTGGTTCCTTGGATATGTCAACACCGCGTTCATACGCTGTTACCTCATGCTTGCTAAATATACAATAAGTGAGGTTGCCCGTACGCCTAGTTAAGCTACCACAGTTACAGAATTAGGACGGCAAACGTCCTAATTCAAGCGATTTCTACCATAATGTACCAGTCTACGCAAGACCCAATACGATCTTACGTTATCCGAACAGACAAAAAGGTCTTACATTTAAACTTACTGTCACTTTAAAAGTGACAATACTCTGTTAATTACTCCATTTCTGAAATGTTTGTCTGAAGACCAAATCCAACCAAATTTCTAGGAGTCCTCTGTAGATTTAGGTAGGATACCTAAATCTACAGAGATCTCCTCCAAATATTACCAATCCGCTGAAAGGAGCATAGACAGTGAAGCAGTCCAACCTTGGAATAGCGTTTTCTCTCTCTGTCTATCTTATGAAAAACAAAAGAGAGATAAAACTATTCGAGATTACGACGAGAATATGCTATATCGTCGCTGTTCCGGCTTTAAATAAAGTCGCACTCTTAACTAAAGTACGGATCAGACCTTCCGGAGTGATTTCGACATAAAGTTAGTTGACCTGTTGCATTTCCACTCGTTGCAAGAACGTTGATAGTAGGTAGGTCTACTATACCTACCTATTAGCCGTTTCTTTGACGAACGAAACTAATAGATAAGCTTTGCTCAGAAAATATTGTTGAATACAAGAAAAGTAAGCTAGCTGCATCATAAATTCACAAATAAGAGAATCACTCTTTATCCAGGATTTGAGCGTTTCTCGGTGGTCGTACTTTGAATTAAAAATGTTTTTTCTACATTCTGTTGATCTGTCTACCAATCTCAATTGATTGAATAAGCCATATCAATTTTTTCATAGTTTGAAGACATCCTCAGATAAACCATACACTATTAGTTTCGACACTTTATTAATCCAATAATGGGTTGCAAACGACTCGCAGCAAGAAGTTATAGCATTTGGAGGTAGGCTGTTTAGGAGCCTTCAAGTTTAATAGGAATTTAACGTAATGTTACGTACACAATGTTGATATACGGGACCCGTTCACGTAATAAGCAACATGTTTTTTTTTAAGAAAAAAAACAACAACAATTTGCAAACGTGGTCATTTGCCAGATAATAAGATGATTTAAAATGCTTCCAACTATCCTCCAGAATGTCTAGAATGAGCATTTTTTTTGTACTGGTGTATTCTATCACATACTGCATCGTATCCTAATGACTTATGCCCAAACCTATTTAATACATCCTTGAAGACATACAAATCGATTGCTAAAAACCGTATTTAATAAATGCTAATGTAGTCTCGGGTAAATAACTAACTAATGTACATTGACAAGTAAGTATTTGTTAAAAATATAACAATATAATGCTAAAATCACACTCATCTTACTACTATTATAAACTCGAAAGTTTGTGAGGATGGATGTTAGTTACTCTTTCACGGATTTTGATGAAACTTTACAGTAATATAGCTTATATATCAGGCTACTTTTTATCCGGGTACGAAGCGGGCGAAGCCGTGGGCAGAAGCTAGTAACAATATAATGCTAAGGTCACACTCACAAACAGTGATAGTGAATCAAAAGTGTGAATTGGGTGGCATTGACATATCTTCATCGTTTGGTAACTATTGATGGACCAGTGTGCTCATGGCCTTAATGTCATAAGACGTTGCAAAACAGCGCTTGCTCTTACTCGAGTGGAGATAGAATGTGGGTAATCAATTTACACACACTTGATAGGGCCATGTACCTTATTAAATTTTCAACATATTGAATTATAGAAACAAGGTATAGCAGGTATGTAAATACAAATTGAGTTCCTTAATATGTAACATACCATTTGTAACGAAGAAGATTGCTGAAAAATAGATTTTCCAGCCGTAGTCTGAAAGTAATCGACCACGCAAACTGATTGCTGGATGTTTCGTCGACCATCTTCAATAATGCTCATTCTTAATATGCATAATTTGATAAGCATTTGGGCAATTCCTTCAACAATATATACAGAGTTTAACCTATTAAAATTACCTGAAAATAACGGGTTAACTACTCAAATGGTAATGGAACATATATACGAAATTGAACCTACTTGAACATGTCTCTTTGCGACCACTTCACCTTCACTACCATTTCTCAGAGACCAATTTATGTGATCGTTACACAACTTTCGCATAACCAGTCCAGTTACCGATCTTCACCTTGGCGTGACGTAACTTGTCAAGGTTGATGTAATGTTGAAGTATCTCGGGGTATTGTTTTTTTAGTGAAGAAAATACAAGTACCTAAATGTGGTGAAATTACTTGCCGATGATGTAAAATGTGAGTCTTACAAAAGTGAAACTTAATAAATAAATAAACACGCAAAAATAGGTCACAAAAATAGGCCTGACCCCACACTAGGATTCCCTGTTACGTGGGTAACAGGCCTAAAATAAATATCTACAGATCATTGAAACATTTGTCCCGTTCTGGAATCGAACACTCGCCTCTTGCGACGCAGCGGGCTACTCACCCGCTACGCCACCGAGGTCGTCAGCACCTCATTATTTTGTTACCTACATATTTATGTAACGCAGGGTGACCAATAAAAATAATAAAGAGGTTATGCGAATAAACAGACATGTAGCAAGGTAATTTGGTCGAGGAATGATACGTAAAAAAAAAACCAAAGATATCTATTACAATATTGTTCACTACAATATTGTAGCTCAAGATAAAACCATCGGATTAATCCGCAGATAGTGATGTAACGCACTCGTAATAATATGTCAAGGTTCCGTACCTATAATGTTTTGTTTGAAATCAAAACAAACACAAACCAGCTGTGTTTGCGTTATGAAATTACGAGTAACTGGAGTCTTATTGATATAGTTCTTGATGTGTAGGATACTTGAAAGAAAAAAGGTGTGATATTAGATTCAACACTATTTTGTCAAGATTGATCAACAGTGGCCATCAAACATAATATTATAATTTTATCAACCTTGGACTATAAACGCAGGGAGTATTTCGATATTCCAGAATTGTGAGCTATTTAGTACCACTAAGATATACCTTCGGCTTCGCCCGCGTATAACACAAGTAAAAGGGAGCTTAATTGTCATATTCTAAGTCACGGACCAGTATACAATTTTATCCGAATCGGTTTAGCGGTTCCGAAAATTAGCAACAAACATTGATGATGTTAAAAACACTAATAATAATTTATATTATTAGTAGGATCGTTTAAGAGTTACATATCAGGCTGGGTGATAAAAAAGTAGTCGCATTCATCATCATTAACATCCTGGTAGAAGTCCACAGCTGGACTTAGGATTCCACTATAATTGAGCCGTGCCCATTTCAAACCAAGGTAAAAATTATATATTGTCAAGACTATGCGATCAATACAAAAATCTTTCAAAAACTATAACAATATATATTACACATCCACCATACAAATTTTATAAAAAAATAACCAAAAACATTGAGTAGGTAGTCCATCTTTAGTTTATTAGTATTATTACTTAATGGATTTGCTTTTATTTTAAGTAGGCAGATACAATCAAATATATATTTTTTAAATATTTTGGCAACTTAATATTAAAAAATAAAAAAATGATGAACGTTCTTGGGCTACCTCCATCCATCGTCGGTCCATCGGGGCCTTCCAACATTGTAAAATTAGAAGTAATCGCATTAGAGAAAAAAACCATAGATTCCCCACTAGAAAACGATAAAAATCTCAAAACAATCCGCCCATACTTCCATAGATATAATCGCAAACTGGTTTCGCCAACATAATGATGGCTTGCAGCAAATGCGTTCATAATAGACCACATTACTACTTGCTGTGAAATAAGAGTGTGCAACGTTGATGTAACGTTGTTGTAACCGTGTCAAGGTGAACGTTCAGATCACTAACTTGAGATGCTTTATCATCAGCCAATTGCAGAAGACTGCTTGATAATATCTCATTGATGCAGTGGACAAAGGTCACTGGGCGTGTGTATACTTTCATCTTAAAATTGCCTTATTCCCTTTTTAATACATATATCTAGTCTAGCGTTTTGGGAATGAGTCTGTGTGTGTGAATGTTTGTTACCACGTATCTCTGTAGCTACTGGTTTTTATGTAAATAAAAACGTAAATTAAATTTGGAAATAATTTGGAATGTAGATAGTTAAGGTTCTGATATAATCTAATTTATAATATAGACTAATCTAATAGCGGGCAGAAGCTAGTTGTTAATAAATTCTTTATCCACTTTGCTGCAGTGCGGCGCAAGCAAATGAAGCTGGATCGGCATATTAGGTTTTTGGAGGCATGAAAAAAGTTGCACGTAATATAGCACCTCAAATGAAGAGGTATGTTGCAAGCAACTGGATATTTACATTTAATATAAACTCTCCCAATCCAGCTTTCTAGCGGGAGCGTCTAGACGCGGTCTCCACTCAAGAACTTGTTTACTCGGTTGTCTGTTTGTCAGTATATAATGACCAGCCCACTGTCACACCACCTCGATAATCCTGAAGCTATGACGTAAAACAATATGAAGAATGTATGAATGTATGTTCGTAGTATGAACTATGAAGAAATTTACCATGAGCGAGCAAACAACGAATATTATGGTGTGTTTTTAAGAATACTCAATAATTTTATAGGAATAATCCTCTATAATTACCTCTCTCTGGCTCAAGGTTTGCTGGAAGAAAACGCTTTTTAGGGTTAAGCTCGCTTTTGTATATGTCATGCTGCCTTTTGTGTTTGTTTATGTGTACTTACTATAAATAATTAAAAATACTCTATGGTAAAAGACATACTCAACGATATAGACGACTTCTGGTAGTAAGCATGTGTAATATCTGATAGGACCTAGAATAATATTGGACCAGTTGAGCTATCTGAGATCGCTTGCAAAGATCTTTAGATAGATGTTTTATTTGCTTTTACAGATATCTACTTGGACGTACTTAGTTGTATTATATTATTTGAGTGAATAATGAGGAAACTAGGAATTATTAAAAAAATATTATTTGAGAATTTCTAAACATATCTAGGAGTAACTCTATAAATATACATTCGCCTTGCAGACGAACATTATTTAAGTTAAAGTTATTGTGTTCTTGTAAATGTTAGAAAGAAACAATGAATTCTAAAAAAATCATATTATTAAACAAAATAATGTACAACTTTAAATAAAAATATAATGCTGGACATTTTTCACACAACATCATCTAACATATAACTAAGCAGAGCTTGTATTATCTATATGACTGATGTACTTTTTTGTTGTAAATACTTACACATTATAAAACCGCCAGACCCGAGACAAATATTTGCCGATCATACAAACATTTATCTCGCGGCGGGAATCGAACCCGCAACTTTCTGCATCACAGGCGCCCGCCTGTGCGTCACTGCGTCACAGAGGTATTCGTCCATTGTAATACTTGTTAATAATTGTATCAGACTAGAAAGTATAAAATTGATTGAGAGGAGTCTAGGAATTTGAGAATTTTTTAATTCACCACGAATGTCGTAATTGTAACGTGAATAAAATTAAAACTTAATTGAAAAGACTTATTACACATTGTGACCTAATCTCGAAACCTTGGCTGACATGCATAAAAACTGGGCCGAATATGATGCAACTCATTGCGTCGCGTGGATCTATCGCACGACCCAGTTTCGTCATGTAACTGAAGTCACTGATAATTACACTGAAAAATTATGTGTATAGAAGTTTGAAAGTTGAATCACTTAATCTAATTATATTATAAACTAGCCTAACTAGCATCTACCCACGGCTTTGCCCGCGTTATACTCGGGTAAAAAATCACATGTATGTTGTTCGAAGTAAACAGGTAGGTATACCTAAGTATTCCAAATTTTATACAAATCAGTTTAGGCGTTACAGATATTATAAGTAAAAAACCGGACAAGTGCGAGTCTGACTTTTTTTCTTTACTTGTATTTTGAGACCTTGCTCTTTGACAGATTTCATGAATTTACGCCAATGGGAAGTACCCTATAGGTTTTTATTTTCATTGCGAGTGTCCATAATGGATGTATTTTTTGATTACGTTTACTTAGATGCTTGATATTTTTACAGCTCCAAGGGACTGCAGACATAATTATTTGATATTAATTTCAACTTGATACCTCCACGCATTCCTGAGAAAAAGGGGCTTGACAGACAGACGGACAACGATGTGATCCTATAAGGGTTCCGTTTTTTTCCTTTTGAGGTACGGAACCCTAAAAACATCCAAACAACCAACGAATTTATAATATGAGTAGGGTAAGATAGTATGATCGGTTTGGATGTTTGTATGATTGATATTTTTCGAAACAGCTGAACCGATTTGGCTGGAACTTGAAACAAGCCGATAGTTTTTGAAATGGAATACCATAAACATAGACAATTTCTTAGCGAGAAAAGTACGTAGAAACTATATTAGCGTGGTTTAAGCCTTTGTATAGTAACAGACATTATAATACGTATAGTTCATAGTAGGTTTTTCGTCGATGCATTTATAAATAAGTTATGCAACAAAATGTTTTCAATTACCATTATTGTTTTTGCTTGAATAACCATAACGAACTTAACGTAGAAAGGTTAATTTAAAAAAAAATAACAAGCTTTATGCTTAGTTATCCTTGGTACATTTGTCATTGGCCAGGCTTTATACATTTTCGTGCATAATTGAAAATTCCTAGACCAAAACTATAGTTAACAAATCTCACAATATTAACATTTCAAAACCCAACGTTCTAAAATTAGCCAACACAAATCATGCGATTGACCACTATATCGTGATCTCATGCCCCGTTTAGTTCCTCAGTAAAACGGTTCAATTTAGATAAGACTATTGGTTCCCGCGGTTCAGGATATACTGGTTAGTCTGGCTAGGCATTATGCAACTATTTTGACCTTAAAAACTTACGTAACAGTAATATAAGCCGAAATTCAACGGTGCTCTACGGATTTCAGCTCTTAATAAAAGCTTTTAAGTTACGTTTCGGTTGGCAGAGATTGTTGCTAGAGTAAATTAGGTTACAATAACGTACCATTTGCAACGGTTGATATTGTTAGTACATAATGTACTTACAGTGCTGCCAGTTCCGTTCGAGCGCTGCGCGCTAGATCAGTTATAAAAGCGCTAGATTCTGCTACACAAATGTGATTTTTGAAACGCTAGATTGGTGTTATTTTATTTTAAATAAGGATCCAATTCCAAACTATGGTCTTTAGCTATAGTTTTTGGAATGACCAAAAAATACCTGCCTGATTGCTTGGTTTTAGTGTTTTTTTTACGTCAGGTTATCTGATTTAGGTAGGTATGTACCTGCTGCGTAATGAGCAAAAACAAATCTCTTATTAATTTCTTATCTAATTAATTATTCTCAATTCTCTTAATAAAGGAATGTAGAAGATATCCAGTGATAGAAATAGTTGCAGAACTTTGGGGAGGCTTTTGCACAACAATGGGAAGATTTCGCTATTGTATATATAGACAGTTTTGATAGACCCTAAAACAGTTTTAAAACATTCTGAGATAAAATAATATTTGTTTCAAAATGTTAATTAATCATTATTAAATATAAAGTGAGTAAATAACGTCAAATTGCGCGAGATCTAGCGCTGAAAGCGCTAAAACGGCAACACTGGGTACATGTGTTCTATTGAACAATGATTGCTTCAAATATGTGCCATCCTTTGTTGCTCAATATTAAAGAGTTGATCTCGTGATTTGAAATGTATCCCTTTCGTTCCATCATCATCATCATCATCATCAACCGCCATCAGTCTTAAGTATCTTGAAAATGCTCCAACTCGTTGTTTTGTATAAGGATCATTAAAAAGAATAACCAGCCTTGTTTTCTTGCCTTTCTTTCCTGGCTTGGTCGCGGAAGAACAGGCAGTAGATAAAAGCGACGTTTCAAAGTGATCCTTGTGATTTTAATGAATAAATGAATTTTGACTTAGACTTTGACTTTGAGTCCACCGCTGGACATAATAGTGTCATGACGAACAATATGTTAGAAAACTGCATCCTTAAGCGTCACCTGTTAGACTTAGACCAATCCACGTTGTATGGGTATTTTTTTAATCTACGAAAATTACTATTACAATTGAAAATATACAGCCCTGATACAGAAAGACAATCGGACGATATGATAGATACTTATATAAGAAATACTTTATTGCACGGGTCACTAAATAGCAATCTATACCAGACAACTTTTGGATAGAACGGGCTGTACATAAATACATGGTTTACCTACTGCATACATTATAGCATAGATAGATTAACTATTTATTGTACTTACAACTTTACATACCACATTAAAAATAAAAATTACAAGGAAAGTACCTACAAATTTAAAAAAAAGTTCAACAGGCAGAATTACCGCTAAAAGCGATCTTTCCCAGGCCATCTTATTACCTAATTACTATGAATGAATTACATTATAAATACACAATAATACGTTCATAATATTACACATATTAACATGTAGGTCATATTACAAACTTTATATAATTAGTATAACATAAATCAAAATTTAAAGACATAGGCATAGTAGTGGGTTTCGTTTGCATTCCTTGGGTACGGAACCCTAAAAACAATGTAGTCGAGTTACCAATCATCAGCCTACTTCCCTTGATTCACAGTGTTTTTTCCCATTTGTCGTTTTCATAGGCCATACGGATCATCGGCCTCAATTCCCATATCTAGACTAACTGGATCCCGGCTCTGCTCACCACACAATGAACATGACATTGTGACACTGGGACAGTTCCCATTGCCATCCGTATCGCAGCCTCGAAGGGTGACTACTTCTTAAGATTTATGGAGACTGACATTCCAGAATTAATGTGTTTAATGACCTCTGTGGCCCGCCTGAAATGCAAAAGGTTGTGGGTTATATTCCCGCCGCGGGACATGTTTGTACGATTTGTCTCGGGTCCCAGCCCCTGTTTTCTATGTATAATAGATAGTTTTTTTTATTCAACATAGCACAGTCAAGTACAAATGACAAGAAGGACAAACAATTATGTATGTATTAACAAAAAAAAAAGTAGATATCAGTTATTTAGTTCCGATAACACAAGCTCTAGTTACTTTGGGGCAAGTTGCTTCACAAAGCCATCTGTATCGTATATATGTATCTATATATACATTTATATATATATTTAATGAGTGAATGAAAATAATAGGTTGGGGAAAAAGTTTCTTCGCATTTTTTAAGAAAATTCAAAACATTTTTTAATATAGTTTATTTACATTTAACTAAAGTATGTAGGTACCATTTTGTTCGATAACTTTTTGCCATTTTGTAGGCAGGGACATGATCCCATTGCTATAAAAACTTTGGGGCTTCTGTTCAAAATACCGCGACAAGTGGTTTTGGCAGTCCTCTCGTGATGTTAACCTGACACTGCCTAAAGAATTCTGAAGAGACCGAAACAGGTGGAAATCTGAAGGTGCAAGGTCAGGACTATACGGCGGATGCATTAACACATCCCAGCCAAACTCTCTTAATTTTTGCTGAGTGGCTAAAGATGTGTGAGGTCTAGCGTTATCATGATGAAAAACCACACCCCTTCTGTTGATTAACTCCGGCCGCTTTCTCTCAACTTCTTGTTTTAATCTCATCAGTTGTTCGCAGTAGAGTTCAGAATCGATGGTCCTGCCTGGTGGTAACAGCTCATAATGAATAATGCCCTTCCAATCCCACCACACACACAGCATCACCTTGTTGCGAGTTAACCCGGGTTTCGCCACAGTCTGTGAAGCCTGACCGGCCTTTGACCACGACCTTTTTCGCACGTTCTTGTCGTACGTGATCCACTTTTCATCACCAGTTATCAGCTTCTTCAAAAATGGTTCGGTTTCATTACGTCGTAATAAAGAATCACAAATGAGAACACGGTTCATTAGGTTTCTTTCAGTGAGCTCGTGAGGTACCCAAATATCGAGCTTTTTTATGTACCCAGTTTTTTTCAAATGCGCCAAAACTGTTTTGTGGTCAATTCCCAGTTCTTCAGCTACGTCGTAACTACTGATATGCCGATCTTGCTCCACTTTTTCAAAAATGGCATCCATTTTATCCGTAATAGGGCGACCAGAGCGACGTGCATCTTTGACATCAAAATTTCCGGATTGAAAACGCTTAAACCAAATTTGTGCTACTCTCACAGACACTGCACTAGGTCCATAAACATCGCAAATTTTTTTCGCGGCTTGCGTTGCATTTTTACCTTTTTTGTAGTAAAATTTTAAAATGTATCGAATTTCTTCATTAGATTCACTCATCTTAACAGTACGAAAAACAAATAAAAATCACACATTTTCCTAATTTGAATTTGGAATTATCTTCTTTAAAATTTAAACTTTTAATGATACCAAAACCAGCCAGATACAAATAGTATAGCCAAAGAGATTTTATTACAAGTTCATACATACAATAATGCGAAAAGACTTTTTCCCCAACCTAATACTTTATTGTTCACAATAAACAAATCTTATTATTATAAAGTATAATGCGCTTAGAATCGATCTCTTACAGGCAACCTTTTCTGGAAAACAGAGTTTGTAAGACTGATATATATCTAAGATGAAAGAAAGAAGATATATGTTCTATCTATGTGGTCTACCTTGGTCTGCCTCCCTGTTCACTCCATTAAGTTCGCCTATGTACTGGTTTTACCTTGTTTAATAAGACATTTTCTATCTATCTATCTATCTATCTATCTACTTGTTAAAACGACTTTGTAACCAAAAGTAGGTATTTAGTATTTTAAATAGTACTATCATGTATTCTGTGCTCCAGCCTGCTTAGCATGAAGACCCAAGACAACGGTTTTGTTTACCGCCGAGAAGACAAAAAATATTTTGTCCCTCTCTTTTTTGTTTGACAGAATATGCGTCAGAAATAGTTTTTGTCTTCTCTTTCGTAGACAAAAAGTTGTCTTGGGTGCTCATGTTAAGCGGGCGGATTAACATTCAGAATATCCAATATTTTTCAATTCTTCATGGTCATCCTACCGCGTGGAATATTGTCTGTCCGTAAGTATGTCTTCCCATAGTTAGGAGTTACATGCGTTACCCGTTCGCACTTGCACAGTGACATAATCCGCTTACCCAGTAACGAGCCGGATGCAGGATAGGGTTGTCAGCCTGCCAGTTTGTGCCAACTGGTAGCAAGGTCTAAAGACGTCTGCACGAAGATGAGGTAGAAAGATAGGTATCATTTTCTGCCATTGTTTGTCCCGTGCTTATGGTTTTGTCTAAAATCTAGAGGGGTTTGATAAGTTTAATACATACCTAACTTAGTTTTAAAGTAAAAACCATGAAATGCCGTAGTTTCGGAGTTCATCAAAATTTTACAAGATATTTTCTGGATATTTTGAAAATATCGTGAAGTTTCTAACAAACAGTGTTACAATAAAATTATTAATAAATAAGTTTGAATTTGAAAAAAATAGAGGATATTAATTTTAACACACAAGATAGGAAATTCTAGATTGGAATCAGGACTGTGACAGTTGGGAGAGGAGTGAATGAAAAAAAAAACTTTATTGTAAACCCTACGAGATAAACGAAACAAATAATGACATATAAAATCAATGGTACAATGGGCTGTCTTTTGAATCAAAATTTTAAAAGCGATAATTTCCAGACAATCTTTGAATTGAGAAGATTAGATATGATTTTGGGAATTTCCAGGGTTTTATAATTTACGAATTAATAGAAGATACTTAATGTATAATTATACCTTAGATATTTAAGTTTATATAAATTGTATATGTATGTTTGTTTGTAACTTAAACACGTGTATGGTGCCAACCCTGAGCTTGCAGCATCACAGGGATGTGCTCTGCGGATGCTAACCTACTGCCACGTAACGGGACTATGTGATAGACTAGTATAGATACACCAGAGGTAGTAAACTACTTTTAGATTTATTAGGTACTTTGCATAATTATGAAATAAACCTTAGGTAGCTTAAGGGTAGTTAGTATATAGGTATAATAGATAGAAGTTTGTCAGATACTAACTTATGTGAGTGCATACCTTAGACAAAACCCTATTAGGTTTATTAGGTGTACTTAGCATAATTATGTAACTGTAAACTTTATTTCGAATGAATACCATCCCTACGCCTAGTTTGCTATTGGTTTGTTTGAGTATTGATTTGAGGATGTCTATACAGGTGGTGAGCAAGTTTTTAAAAATTAAAGTTTTGTCATTTTATTCAATTTAAATCTATAAAATCTTTGAAAACTATCATAGTTTAGAAACCTGTAAAAACTGTGCCGAAATATTATGAAACAATAAATCTCTAAAATTTTGATTAATATCTCGATTAAGTAGAATAAATGATTTCTTATCCATACTAGTCTGTCCATCACAGCATACCAAGAGAGTCGGCACACTGGTCTACATGCGAACACGTATTGATAAATCGTGTAGATAACATTTTTTTCCAATCACATCAGTATAACAGGTCTAGTTCTTGTATTATTTCATATCCATAATACTATATAATAGGTTGGGGAAAAAGTTTCTTCGCATTTTTTAAGAAAATTCAAAACATTTTTTAATATAGTTTATTTACATTTAACTAAAGTATGTAGGTACCATTTTGTTCGATAACTTTTTGCCATTTTGTAGGCAGGGACATGATCCCATTGCTATAAAAACTTTGGGGCTTCTGTTCAAAATACCGCGACAAGTGGTTTTGGCAGTCCTCTCGTGATGTTAACCTGACACTGCCTAAAGAATTCTGAAGAGACCGAAACAGGTGGAAATCTGAAGGTGCAAGGTCAGGACTATACGGCGGATGCATTAACACATCCCAGCCAAACTCTCTTAATTTTTGCTGAGTGGCTAAAGATGTGTGAGGTCTAGCGTTATCATGATGAAAAACCACACCCCTTCTGTTGATTAACTCCGGCCGCTTTCTCTCAACTTCTTGTTTTAATCTCATCAGTTGTTCGCAGTAGAGTTCAGAATCGATGGTCCTGCCTGGTGGTAACAGCTCATAATGAATAATGCCCTTCCAATCCCACCACACACACAGCATCACCTTGTTGCGAGTTAACCCGGGTTTCGCCACAGTCTGTGAAGCCTGACCGGCCTTTGACCACGACCTTTTTCGCACGTTCTTGTCGTACGTGATCCACTTTTCATCACCAGTTATCAGCTTCTTCAAAAATGGTTCGGTTTCATTACGTCGTAATAAAGAATCACAAATGAGAACACGGTTCATTAGGTTTCTTTCAGTGAGCTCGTGAGGTACCCAAATATCGAGCTTTTTTATGTACCCAGTTTTTTTCAAATGCGCCAAAACTGTTTTGTGGTCAATTCCCAGTTCTTCAGCTACGTCGTAACTACTGATATGCCGATCTTGCTCCACTTTTTCAAAAATGGCATCCATTTTATCCGTAATAGGGCGACCAGAGCGACGTGCATCTTTGACATCAAAATTTCCGGATTGAAAACGCTTAAACCAAATTTGTGCTACTCTCACAGACACTGCACTAGGTCCATAAACATCGCAAATTTTTTTCGCGGCTTGCGTTGCATTTTTACCTTTTTTGTAGTAAAATTTTAAAATGTATCGAATTTCTTCATTAGATTCACTCATCTTAACAGTACGAAAAACAAATAAAAATCACACATTTTCCTAATTTGAATTTGGAATTATCTTCTTTAAAATTTAAACTTTTAATGATACCAAAACCAGCCAGATACAAATAGTATAGCCAAAGAGATTTTATTACAAGTTCATACATACAATAATGCGAAAAGACTTTTTCCCCAACCTAATACTTTATTGTTCACAATAAACAAATCTTATTATTATAAAGTATAATGCGCTTAGAATCGATCTCTTACAGGCAACCTTTTCTGGAAAACAGAGTTTGTAAGACTGATATATATCTAAGATGAAAGAAAGAAGATATATGTTCTATCTATGTGGTCTACCTTGGTCTGCCTCCCTGTTCACTCCATTAAGTTCGCCTATGTACTGGTTTTACCTTGTTTAATAAGACATTTTCTATCTATCTATCTATCTATCTATCTACTTGTTAAAACGACTTTGTAACCAAAAGTAGGTATTTAGTATTTTAAATAGTACTATCATGTATTCTGTGCTCCAGCCTGCTTAGCATGAAGACCCAAGACAACGGTTTTGTTTACCGCCGAGAAGACAAAAAATATTTTGTCCCTCTCTTTTTTGTTTGACAGAATATGCGTCAGAAATAGTTTTTGTCTTCTCTTTCGTAGACAAAAAGTTGTCTTGGGTGCTCATGTTAAGCGGGCGGATTAACATTCAGAATATCCAATATTTTTCAATTCTTCATGGTCATCCTACCGCGTGGAATATTGTCTGTCCGTAAGTATGTCTTCCCATAGTTAGGAGTTACATGCGTTACCCGTTCGCACTTGCACAGTGACATAATCCGCTTACCCAGTAACGAGCCGGATGCAGGATAGGGTTGTCAGCCTGCCAGTTTGTGCCAACTGGTAGCAAGGTCTAAAGACGTCTGCACGAAGATGAGGTAGAAAGATAGGTATCATTTTCTGCCATTGTTTGTCCCGTGCTTATGGTTTTGTCTAAAATCTAGAGGGGTTTGATAAGTTTAATACATACCTAACTTAGTTTTAAAGTAAAAACCATGAAATGCCGTAGTTTCGGAGTTCATCAAAATTTTACAAGATATTTTCTGGATATTTTGAAAATATCGTGAAGTTTCTAACAAACAGTGTTACAATAAAATTATTAATAAATAAGTTTGAATTTGAAAAAAATAGAGGATATTAATTTTAACACACAAGATAGGAAATTCTAGATTGGAATCAGGACTGTGACAGTTGGGAGAGGAGTGAATGAAAAAAAAAACTTTATTGTAAACCCTACGAGATAAACGAAACAAATAATGACATATAAAATCAATGGTACAATGGGCTGTCTTTTGAATCAAAATTTTAAAAGCGATAATTTCCAGACAATCTTTGAATTGAGAAGATTAGATATGATTTTGGGAATTTCCAGGGTTTTATAATTTACGAATTAATAGAAGATACTTAATGTATAATTATACCTTAGATATTTAAGTTTATATAAATTGTATATGTATGTTTGTTTGTAACTTAAACACGTGTATGGTGCCAACCCTGAGCTTGCAGCATCACAGGGATGTGCTCTGCGGATGCTAACCTACTGCCACGTAACGGGACTATGTGATAGACTAGTATAGATACACCAGAGGTAGTAAACTACTTTTAGATTTATTAGGTACTTTGCATAATTATGAAATAAACCTTAGGTAGCTTAAGGGTAGTTAGTATATAGGTATAATAGATAGAAGTTTGTCAGATACTAACTTATGTGAGTGCATACCTTAGACAAAACCCTATTAGGTTTATTAGGTGTACTTAGCATAATTATGTAACTGTAAACTTTATTTCGAATGAATACCATCCCTACGCCTAGTTTGCTATTGGTTTGTTTGAGTATTGATTTGAGGATGTCTATACAGGTGGTGAGCAAGTTTTTAAAAATTAAAGTTTTGTCATTTTATTCAATTTAAATCTATAAAATCTTTGAAAACTATCATAGTTTAGAAACCTGTAAAAACTGTGCCGAAATATTATGAAACAA
Source organism: Perizoma affinitatum (assembly GCA_961405105.1). NCBI lineage: Eukaryota > Metazoa > Arthropoda > Insecta > Lepidoptera > Geometridae > Perizoma > Perizoma affinitatum. The sequence continues at coordinate 5,085,304 of OY560184.1, forward strand.
TAAATCTCTAAAATTTTGATTAATATCTCGATTAAGTAGAATAAATGATTTCTTATCCATACTAGTCTGTCCATCACAGCATACCAAGAGAGTCGGCACACTGGTCTACATGCGAACACGTATTGATAAATCGTGTAGATAACATTTTTTTCCAATCACATCAGTATAACAGGTCTAGTTCTTGTATTATTTCATATCCATAATACTATATAATAGGTTGGGGAAAAAGTTTCTTCGCATTTTTTAAGAAAATTCAAAACATTTTTTAATATAGTTTATTTACATTTAACTAAAGTATGTAGGTACCATTTTGTTCGATAACTTTTTGCCATTTTGTAGGCAGGGACATGATCCCATTGCTATAAAAACTTTGGGGCTTCTGTTCAAAATACCGCGACAAGTGGTTTTGGCAGTCCTCTCGTGATGTTAACCTGACACTGCCTAAAGAATTCTGAAGAGACCGAAACAGGTGGAAATCTGAAGGTGCAAGGTCAGGACTATACGGCGGATGCATTAACACATCCCAGCCAAACTCTCTTAATTTTTGCTGAGTGGCTAAAGATGTGTGAGGTCTAGCGTTATCATGATGAAAAACCACACCCCTTCTGTTGATTAACTCCGGCCGCTTTCTCTCAACTTCTTGTTTTAATCTCATCAGTTGTTCGCAGTAGAGTTCAGAATCGATGGTCCTGCCTGGTGGTAACAGCTCATAATGAATAATGCCCTTCCAATCCCACCACACACACAGCATCACCTTGTTGCGAGTTAACCCGGGTTTCGCCACAGTCTGTGAAGCCTGACCGGCCTTTGACCACGACCTTTTTCGCACGTTCTTGTCGTACGTGATCCACTTTTCATCACCAGTTATCAGCTTCTTCAAAAATGGTTCGGTTTCATTACGTCGTAATAAAGAATCACAAATGAGAACACGGTTCATTAGGTTTCTTTCAGTGAGCTCGTGAGGTACCCAAATATCGAGCTTTTTTATGTACCCAGTTTTTTTCAAATGCGCCAAAACTGTTTTGTGGTCAATTCCCAGTTCTTCAGCTACGTCGTAACTACTGATATGCCGATCTTGCTCCACTTTTTCAAAAATGGCATCCATTTTATCCGTAATAGGGCGACCAGAGCGACGTGCATCTTTGACATCAAAATTTCCGGATTGAAAACGCTTAAACCAAATTTGTGCTACTCTCACAGACACTGCACTAGGTCCATAAACATCGCAAATTTTTTTCGCGGCTTGCGTTGCATTTTTACCTTTTTTGTAGTAAAATTTTAAAATGTATCGAATTTCTTCATTAGATTCACTCATCTTAACAGTACGAAAAACAAATAAAAATCACACATTTTCCTAATTTGAATTTGGAATTATCTTCTTTAAAATTTAAACTTTTAATGATACCAAAACCAGCCAGATACAAATAGTATAGCCAAAGATATTTTATTACAAGTTCATACATACAATAATGCGAAAAGACTTTTTCCCCAACCTAATATGTTTAGGTTTTATATTTTGTAAGATAAACGTTTTTTTCAATATCATTTTTCGAGATACATATTAATTTTAATCGCCAAGCAAAACAAAAGGTTTCAATTACTAAACTTTCGGCCTGGCCTGATATCAGAAGTGGGATTCAATTTGGCAATAACTTTTTTGGTGTGATGTATTTTGGCGCAATTCATAATTTCGTCAGACAAAGCAGAACGTGATTTTATTTCTAAATTAGCTTAAACATTTTGGAAATTTTGTTGAAGTGATAATGAATTTGCATATAAAAGACTACTTTTTTACTAAAATCGCATTCACAAAGTTTTTGATACAAATACAAGACACATCAAGTAATTGAAATGATTTATTTTGTGGTAATCGCCCTGGCTCATGTAAGTTTCTTTAAACATTTTACTGTAATTAATTATGGTTTCTCGATCGTCTAAATCGTTGAAAAAAAAGATATTTATGAAAATAAAAATAATCATTTGTTTTTTAAATATTTTAGGTCCTGTTTTTGGTGTCTGCTTGCCCAGAACCCATAACTACCGTCCACATTCAAAACCATGACGGCCCTATTTATGTATCACCTTCTGACCGCTTGCCATGTGACAACCAGATAACAATCGGCAACCGCTCGCCAACCGACTGCTACGGAACCTGCGGCAACCGCCCATCATCATGTGGAAACCAATTACCAATTCACCCCTTGTGTTGCAACCAATCACCAACTTGCCTCTCATGTGGCAACCAATCACCAACTTACCTCTCTTGTGGCAACCAATCACCACAGTTGCTCCACAATTCTAACCACCCTTACTACCATACAGTCTGTGAAAGTGACTGCAAATGTGTGACGAAGCAACTTGGTACATGTGTACCGATTAACACAGTACCTCAAAACCTCTGTACCGCTGGGACGTACTACCCCGCTTACCCAGACTATGGAAGCTATGGGTATGCGTGCTACCCAGAAGGCCAATATAGTTCAGATGCGCCATGTCCCATTGCCTCAGACAGTTTGATACCTCTGCTAAAGTCTTATATAGGGCAGAGTAAGTGCCCTAAGCATGGTTGCCAGTGTGGGCAAAGTTATTAAAACTTTCTGATCAAATTTTTTATTATTTTTAAAAAGATAACTTATTAAAAGACCAACCAACAGCTAGGTGGAGGAATGATTTTGTGGCCGTACAGAGAATTACCTAATCGGAAAAGGCCCAAAACCGACTAGAGTGGATTTTGTGGGAGGGTAATTTTGCCCAGCATTAAATCCAATGATGAAGATATAAATGAGGCATAACAGATAGATATATAAACTCTTTGTTGTGTAAAACATCATTTTACAGTAAAACATATAAATACTGGCTTAACCACAAAAAAAAGGAAATGCACAATGCGCGGTCTTATCTTCTTCCAGATAAATGTAAGCTGGAGTGAACCATGTAAAAGAATGGACGCTGTTATTGCCTAACTGAAAGAAATAACGATGTATGGAGAATGCTATATGTTGGTAAAAAATATTTCCCGAGCTAGAAGGGATGAAGAATTTTGACAAATACAATTAAAGCATTACTATATATGTCATGAGTCTTTATATAAATTATTTTGATCCATGGCCCTAAAATTCCTTTCTTCTGTCGATTCGGACAGGATTTTGAAAGTAAACACCAACGAATTATTTTATGGAATATTGCAATTAATATTTTATGCCTATAAAGTATACTATGAAAGGTACACGCACCATGATAATCAACGTAGATAGGTCAACTATAAAGTGTCTCCTCCAATTTGAAGTCACAGTTCAAAACTACGCAAGCGAACAATAATTTATTTTCTTGCAATACCGAACGCATACATTTCGAAAGACCAACAAATTGCCATATCTAAGGCGGTTCTACGCAAAATGTTTGCAAAATCCAAGCGTTTACACCATGTTGCGATAACTTGCTATTTGGTAGTTTAATAATTTTGCAATTGTTGCTGTTCATAATAGAAATTTGATTTTTTTTTTCACAACATTTGTGTCAATCATAATAAAAAACACCTTTAGCACGAAGAGTTTTGTAGTTTAAGCTTAGTAACGCTGTCGGTGGGTTCATTAATAAATATGTTCTGTTTGAAAACCAGCGCACATCCTGGAGATGTGGAGCTGTATAATATGCTGAGACAGGACCTGTTTAGCCCACATGCCGGCTGTACCTATAGGGCTGAAATGTGCCTGTAGCCTTTCTGTGAAATTGTGTGTCAAATATTTATATTTTCTATGTTCTTTTATTTTCTAAGGGTATGTGTTTGTTTAGTTGAATAACGACTTTGAATTCGTGACAATTTATAAAACTTTTTAATTTTATTGTTATTTTCTTGTTTTTTTTTTATACTTATCTTATTGTATACTATCGGTGACTAGACAAGACTATATTGTTAATTGTCAGATCTACTTTGTACAGTTTTATTTAGACATAACTGGCAACAAAAATATAAATATGTACTAAAAAAAACAATTTTTCTTCGTGTTATTTAGCAGTTATTTTATATAACATAATTTGCCTAGATTTAATACAATAGTTTCCTTTTAATAACTGCAAAGACAATTCAGGATGAAGTAACTTCTTTTATTATTCCAACACAATAAATAAATAATAAGTTTGTTTACCATGGAATTATTAGGATGGAATATTCACAATAAAGTATATATACTTCGTACTTCGAAATATTGTAAATAAAATGTGGTCTCGGTAAATCAGGCATAGGCCTTTGTAATTAATTAGTCATATCTATCAATAAATACAATACAAATAATTTATTTCTCAGAGTACTAAAAACTGTTTACAATATTACAATGGATCCCGCACTAGACCTAGCCTGTATCGCGGAAATCCGAACAAAATTTTAAGTAGTATTTAATGGAGAAAACAATTCATTTAACTTAGCTTTAATGCATGGATTTTATCCTGAATATAGTCACTGGGAAATAAATAAATTGTTTGCCACCGAAAGATTGGTAAATAACCATAATATTTACCAATCTTTCAAACAAAAACACTGCTTCAAAACTTTTAAAAACGAGGTTGTTGGAAACCTTAAAAAAGTAATTGCGCATAGCTTTTGGAGAGCTTTGAAGCATGTTTATGGAAAAGTAACTTTTACAAAATGTAAAAACTTCTATCGTGCATCACGAATTAGCTCCCCTTAGCGACACATTGCGGTGAAACCTATCTGAGAACCTTTCATGAAGTCAAATCAAGCGATTACAAAAAACACCATGCCGATTAGTTACGCCGTTTCACCCACCGTTTCACCTTCAATTGTTTATTGCACTAGTCCCTACTTACTGGTAGCGGTTTAACTTTTCTAACCTTTTTCAGAGGTGAAGTCATAAAAACGATTGCTAAAAACCACATTACAATCGGATAACCCGTTTTGGAGAAAAGTTTTAACAAAGAAACAATATTTTACCCAAAACGCATCTATCCCATAGTGTCATAGTGTGAGGTCTTCATATGCTCTCATCATCAGCCCACGTGCCACAGAGTCCGGTGTTCGGTTCTTCTCATCCACTCTCTGCCAGCCTCCTCTCTTAAGTCATCGCTCCACATACCCGGGATATTATAAAAATCTCGTCACCACACATCCATCAAGAAAACGTAACAGTACCTAATCATGAAGTAACTCTTACGCAAGCCAAGGATACCGACTGCAGCTTGCGAAACGTCAAAATGTCGGCTTAGGAAAGGAACGGTTGGCGTGTCAAGGCGGCTCCACTCCTTTCAGTGTTGCCCAATGGGATGTATCCCACCAAATGCCAGTGGTTAGTTTATGTTTTCTTTTAATTAAGCGCCATCTAGTAAAGTTCAGGGAAGAACCGTTTTGCCTAGGATAAAAAAGAAAATCTAAACCTTTCATTGTGTTTCGTCAATTTTTACCGTTTTGGGTAAGAGGTTGTTTGTGTGTTTGTTACCATTTATCTCCAAAACACATTATTCGATTTGTGTTTTATTTAGTTTTTTTCAAACGTTATGTATGTCTTTATAGGTAGTTATTTCTTATATATTTTTTATTGCCATAAGTCACTAGGAGAATCTACAATAGACAATGCAATGTGTGATGAAATGGTCATACGTTTAAAGGTTTTTAAATCAGTATGTCACTAAGAAGCACTACAACGCATGATTGAAAAAAAGCCGGAAAAAATATCCAAGTAAAAAAACTATAATATTACCCACTCATATGAGTAATTTTAGAACTAAACCATTTCGTACTTTCGTAATAGGTATTAATTAAAACAATGAGAGGTGTGTGCTTCCACATATTTTGAGACAGACTCATAAAATATAAAAGTCATTGCATTTCAATGTCCCGAAGGTAACACGTCTCATTACAAGTTTAAATTATTACAATAACAATTGAAATGTCCTTATTTGTTATCTGTTGTTACGCAAACTTATGTAATGAACTACAATGTAACGCGTAAAACCTTGTGTTGTTTTAATTATGGTTTATCAACAAAAACAAAACCTAATTGTATATTAAAATATAAGCCTTATATTAAAATTGCCCAAGATCTGTCAAACCACGATAAATTACCAGCCTCATGGAAATTTCTCGAACCAATTTTCGCTTACAATTTTGAATACCCCCCTACCTCTACTTGTTTTGGAAAGCCTAATTTGGATACGATTTTGAAGCGGTGTTTTATCGTATATAAAAAGTAGAAATAACTTATTTTATGAACTGTTATTTTCTATTTAACTATTGTTTTTATTGAATATTTTTTAATGTTAATAATCCCCTGGTTTTTAGCGATTTCAGCGCTATTATGGCGTCATTACTTATTTAACAACCATCCTTGAATATATACATTATCGTTTGCATAAAACGATTAGTCAATTCGGAGATAAATAGTAACATACAAATTAACAAATGGGACAAAAATAAATAATTGAAACGTTAATAATATACTTCCATCACTATCTCAGGGCGTTTAACCCGACGATAAATTCAAGACAATTAAATTTTATCTATACTTAAAACTAAGGATATTTATGTTGCTTAGGTTTTTAGACTTATTTACTCGTATTCATGTAGACAGCTATTTTATTAATAATAATGTAATAATTACCACTGTTTTATAATAGTTAGTCACTTCCTTATTGTCTGTTATGATTATCGCTAGAATTACGGAACAGTAATGTCACCAAGGATGTTTGTCTTGATATAGATTTACGCTTCTTGTGATTTCAATCAATAAAAACCTGAATTTTATTTTTTATACAAAAAAAAAACAAACGCTTCTATGGCTGAGCGTGACAAACAACTGCACTTCCCGAAATATAATATAAAAACACCCAACGTCAATGCTATTGATATATCTAAATTTACAATAAATTAAAAAAAAATATGGGTAAAACACAACCTGATTACTTAAAGGTAATAGTGTATAGGAGTTCGTTATCCATCTTCGGCCATGTCATCACTTACCATAAGGTTAGATTATAGTCAAATGTGGTCAAATCAAAGTCTATTCATGATTAAAAAAATAACTTTTGATTATTTACCAATATTTGCATATCAACGTTTTGGTAGGGCATACATTGTACTGGAAATATACATAAATTAGAACTCATCTCTACATAATTATCACAATTATGTTATTCATAAATCTAATCTGAACCTAAATAATATTGGTCATTTATCATCACATTTTATTGAGAGGTAGTTGCAAGAAGGAAATAAAATAAATATAATGCTGGACATTTTTCACACATCATCTAGCCCCAAACTAAGCAGAACTTGAATTATGGGAACTACATGATTGATATACTACTTATATACTTTGTTAAATACATACATATTATACATGGAAAAAACCACGTGAGACAAAAATTGCAGATCTTACAAACATTTATCCCGCGGCGGGAATCGAACCCGCAACCGATCTGCGTCTCAGGCGTGCCTTCGTCCACTGCGCCACAGAGGTCGTCAATGCCCTTATGTAGTTGTGATCAAAGATAAAACGTGAAGAGCCCTTTCAAATAAAGTAGGTATATCGCATCTCTGGGAGCGCTATCATAGGACTATCCCATAGACCATAGCCGATACTTTTGCCCTAGTCTTGAAGGGAAGGCGTGATAAATCCTTTACCTAGAAATATTTCAGAGCATGTTGTATATGGCTCGGTTACAAAATCACTACTGCAACCTATATATTAAATCGAAATTTCGTCACCAGTTCGAATCTTCACAATAAAGGTCGGTATACAATGCCCAAGTTGCGTGTTAACAGTGATGTAACTTCATAAATCATAGCCGCGTGCAATCTATGCCCTTGGAGTGACTGGCGTGTACTGCGGCTTTACTTTGGTGCAATACCGGGGTGATTAGCGGGAACGAGACAGAACACACTTTCGAAACAGACGATGTTCTGGCAAAATGTGCGGTTTCAAGAAATGCTGATTCGACACACTTAGCACTGCCAACTTTGCAGCTAGGTGACTGGGTGGCTTGGTTGGTTAAGCTAGGCGGCTTGCTACGATACATGGTGGGCGCATAGGCGAGTCTCTAGGCTTGAAGATAGGTGGAAACGGAGAGCGGTCACTTTATTAGAAGCTAAGCTTCATTACAAATGGCGCAGTGCGTCCATTTACATGACTTGGTTTTTGCGGAACGAGATGATTTCAGTCTGCGAGGACGATTGAAGGTCACTTTTTGATCTGAGTCAAGATCTATGAACTCTTCAGACCACTGAAGACTCCTTCAAACGACCATCAGTTAAATGGCCTGTCCAGTGCCATTATTTATTTTTTTATATAAGACAGATTTATGCCTGTTAGAACACGTTACCGTCGCCTATTGACATCTGAAACACCTGGGGCATTCATTCACTTCACCGTTATCGTCAAAAGTCACCGATATTCATACTGAGATCAAAGTCGGTGACTTTTGCTCTTCTGCCATTGTTTCCAAGAACCAATATTTAATTCCACATAAATATTCCGTTTCAATACCATATAGAGTAAAAAAAAAATGAAATCTCATCATCAACAGAATGTAGAAGTCCACTGTTGACGTAGGCCGTCCCCAAAGAGTTCCATGATGGACTATCTTGGGCCACCTCCATATACCAACTTCCCGCAACCTTTACGATGTCATCGGTTCATCGGGTGGGGGAGCTAGCCCAAATTTTCAAATTTTAGGGTAGGATTCTTCCTACCCTGTGTTGTAGATAAAATTTGACAGCTTTCTCTAAAGGCAGATCACTCTCGGACAACTTTTGGATGTCATTGTTATAATTTAGTTCCTTCGCACCTCACCGTTCTTTTGTTTTCAGGGTATCCTGGGCATATCACAACACGTGGCACAACTGCCGCAGTGCAGAGGACATGAGAACATAGACCGAATGTAATAATATATTCACAATCATTAGTATATTTTTATTGCACTTTCGCGATCGGAAACTGAAGTATAGGGGCATATACAAACGCACTGAGTATGTATCCATCCTGGCTCCTCCATCCTCCTCCATCATGGGGAATGCAGACGTGAGCATATTTTGTTCTGTTTGTTTACATAATTATTTTATCATAGCTTGGTAAAATAATTAACTAAGTTTTACTTAGATACTTATACGATACCATTTAACTATTCTCCTGCTGAATAAAGTAGTGTTAAGCGGTATATGTGCCTATTATTACATAATATAGAACCCAATACCGTTGGATACAGGTTCTCGAGTGGAAATCACATACCCCGAATCAGAAGATGCCATGTACCTATCCGACAGACAATATCTTGACAGGTCGTGGTAGTTTTTGGGAGATTCTTATGTACTCTGTTCATGATTTCTAGATTGGTAAAATATACTGCGAGACAAAGTTCGATATTTGTCCATTCATGTGTCTCCATGATTATCGATGGATGATATTGATAAGATACTATGGTAATGAATACTCGCGTCTGCGCAGAGAGATAATTTCGATATCGTTACGACATCGTTCTGTGATGTAATCGAGATAGGCTATTTATAGCTATGACAAGGTTACAAATACGTAACGCTTATAAGAGATTCTTTGCCGTTGCTTTTATATATAGGTTGCAACAAGCATAAGTTTGTGGTTTTTTATTAAAATAAAACCGTAGTTAGCAAACTATGATATAAATTAGCCGAGCCACGTCGCATCGCCCATCCGCGCTTTTACTTCTTTTGATCGGCTCCTAAGGGTTGTAGCGTGATATTAAATAGATAAAAAAACTACTTTACTCTTCAGTTTTATTATTAGTATAGATATATAACTATGATATATTTAGAGGCCAAGCTTTAAACATGGATTAACGTGCCCTCTGAGGCACGGAAGAGCTCAGTTTTAAACGCAAATACCGGCCACCCATTCAAATGGCTCACCTTGGGTAACGTCGCTCAACTTAGAATGGCTAGACAAGCTATGCCGTAAGCCCGTCTTCTTTGTACAAGTCATTATCATCATCAGTTTGAAGAACTTGTACTTTCATCCACCGACTTCCTATGACGTGATCAGCCTGTCGGGAATTAGACTTGAAGGACGTGTCAACATCCTGCGTTGAGTTTTTTATACAAACTTCTAACGTCTACCGCTTCAGAAGTGTCACAGTCATACATGGGCTATATATATACAGCCATATATAGGCTATATGGTATATGAAATATGCTGCCAGGACGCTGAATATATAATACACAAACGATACCTACCTTCCAATTGACGAATGTGAGATCACGGTCTATCTACTCACTGCACCCTCAATGAAATAAATTTCAAAAAATATTTTCAATTCATAAAATTACACATAAAAAAGAACTTCTATCAGATTTCTAGGGTTAACCATTTATGCGTTGATGGTCAGGTGAGTTGGAAACGCAACAATCTTTGAATTTAGAAGATTGATTATCGAGTTTTGTAGGAAGGAAGTAAAATCTCTTCAAACCTAGTCATGTGTGCACACGACCTAACGTTAATCACCGCTTAAGGACGACCGGAAGTTCTGTACTAGGCCTTATCGGAAGTGAACTCACGTACCAAGTACGTTCAAGTACAAAGATATGATGTAAGAAGTATGGTGAAGGTCAGGTCGTACTTAGATTTTTCCTGTCGTGTTTATGCTGTACAAAAAGGTGCACAGAATCCTTTCACAACGCTAATTATTTTACCAGTGATCACAAGCCAAATTCAAACCAGATGCCCGATTTGCTTATTTTTAACAATAGTCAAAATAAAGCCTCGGCCAGATAAACGTCAAAATAGGCATTTTACTCAAAGTATTTGACAATTCTAAGTAAGAGAAACGTCAAAGTTGAGGTTGAAATTGGATTGACAGTAGGCTGACGCAATATTATATCGAGACTTGATAGTGAAAGAATTACGAGAATTGGGCCTCTGTTCAGTGATCAAGTAGGGTAAGTAAAACAATGGTGTTCAGAAATAGTATCTCTTTATAGCTCTTTGATGTGCTCGATGAAGCGGCGAGCGAGTTGCCGGCTGCGACGCAAGGGATGTGGGTTCGATTCCCACTGTGAACCAAATGTTAGCATGTTCTGTAGATATTTGTTCCGGGAATGGGTGTTGTGGTATCACGGTACTCGTAGTTCCTGATACCTATGATACAGGCAATCCTAGTGTGGGGTCTGGACTCTGTATGTGATTGTTGGATGTTTATTTATTTATTCATGAAATGTCCTGTTTCACGGGGGCTTGCAAGGCTTGCAATAAATTTATTGGTTAATCTAGGCTCTGGCGCAAAATGTCTTCTTAAGGTCTCGAAGACCTTAAGTGGACGAATAGAAGTGAAAAGAATATGAGGAGAAAAAAGGTTGTTAAAAAAAAATATTTTTCATACATGATTTCTGAACGTTTGGTTAAATTATGTACGTTTGGTTTACTTTTATATAATTATCCTACAGCCTTCTTATCTTAATAATTCCTACTAATATTAATTAACGGCGTACATAAGTATGGCGTTCAAACATCGAATAATCCAGTTTATATTTTTGAATATTTGTTGTAAATAATTTTCAAATTAATAATAACAATAATCACCCTGTAGACGATTTAATGTTTGTTGCTCATAAACCTCATAACAGCTGAACCGATTTGGATAAAATATAGAACTGAATAGACCAAGAGTAATACACAGGCAACTTGTTACATTGGTACCACGCATGTGAAACTTGTGGCAGAATTTGCCATAAAATAAATATTCGTGCAGGAGGTATGCACTGGGCATTGAACTATTTAAAATTGCTCAACAATTAAACACATTTATCTCACGCACACACACACATACACACACAATAATGTAGCTAATGTAAGCCAACAATAGTATCGAAATAGTTCAGTTATGCAAGTATCGATGGCGCAATTTGGTGTGTTTGTAGATAAGTCGGAACTGGGCCAAGCGGGCTTGCTACGACGAATTCACTTATCAGAAAATGAAAACAAATAAAGTATTTTCAGGATGCACTTTTACAGGGCAGCGACACTCTTACAGTGGGAGTTAGTGACAGGATGTTAAGACTACAAAAACTATTGTTTTTTTTATAATATTACATAAATACTTATTTTATAGAGTTTTTTGTTCTTGTTTTCTTAAAATGCCAATTCTATAACAATGAGAGTTTCATCATGAAATTATTCCAACGGCTTCCTAAAAAAAGCTTTTTCTTCGAAATGTATGAAATCAGGACACTAAAATAGCACTTCCTCCTGAAATAAAAAAGTCGTAGAACAGCCATGGGGTGATTCGCATACGTATATCTTTAAATCTGAAATATTCACCTTTATCGTTTCTGATGATAAGTTTCAGAGATGAACCTATAAAAAGAATTTATGAAAAAGTATTTAGCATGAGTCGTATTTAGCCGTGTTGGTCTAGTGAGCGATACGTAGACTTCCAACCCGGAGGTCGTGGGTTCGATGCTTGACGTGAACAAATGGATTATTCCACTAATTAGTATAATGTTTGGACGTGCTTCTTTTTACCCCTAATTTGGTTTCCTCAAAGATCTACGTACTTAGTATAAATATATACAGTCTAGTCTAATATGTTTTTTTGTATTTAACATCATTAAATACTTGAAAACAGAAGGTGCTCAATAACACCTACTCGGCAAAACATTCGAAAAATGTTACAATGTAATCATTTACACGTGTATTCATTATTATTACACAAACTAATTAACTGACACTTATTGAAAACTATTTGCTTGGGTAATGTATTGTAATTTTTGCATTACGAAATATTTAACTGTACTCATCATAAAACGTGATGCTATTTATTACTTAATTCATTGAAAATCCTATGATCTTTTATTCAATTCAAATCAAAATATTTTATTGCGAATATGGGTATGTATATAGATGTTAAATTTATAATAAAGTATTTCCATAAACGACTCTCTAGCATGCAAATATAGTCTTAAATCTAGCCATTAGTCAAGTAACAAAGTGGAGTCATTTAATAGAACCTATTGATGAAACTATGTGATTAAATTAAAATAAAATATGTAATATTATTAAAACAATTATTAAAAGCAAGTTAACAATATTTCGTACCACCATCATGAAAAAGTAATTGGAGTATATTTTTGGTTTTGAAAAACAAACAATCGGTCTTCCTACGTCGAACTTTTGTCTAAAACCGAAGTTGTTCAAACGTAACATTTTAGTGGCAACACAAATCGAATTAAAAGGTTTTTTTTTACTTTGTAACATTGGTTGTTATTTGAAATTCAAATTGAATTACGACTAGATCAAGCGACACGCATTCTGCTCAATCGAAGTATTCGTAAAAAAAATAAAAAAAAACATAACAAAAGATGTTATGTTTTTTTTTATAATGCATAATTAACAATACTTCCTACCAACGTCATGTCGTTTCGTTTAAATATGGCTACGTAGTTTTTTCAGTTTTATAGTTTTTAAAATTAAACATTTTAATCGCAATTTAGATCGAATGGAAAGGGTTTTTTTTATGCTACATGGGTCAAATAAGGACAAAAAGAAATTTGTATATCAAGCAAAAGACATTCTGACACCACTCGAGTATTCGTTCCTTTAATAATGCATAATATTTGAATAAAGTATTTTCTATTGATTATCCTTAAGTAGGTAGATATTTTACAATATGGATTACTTCACTTGATGCTGATATTTTCTCATCACAAAAAGTTCAAAGAAGCTCCATACAAGATTATCTGAAATGCATTAATTTCGCCTATGTAAAGTACGTTTTAGCTGTGCAATATCATTTTCTATCTTATTTTTTCCTAGTTTAATATTATATAGATAGTGTAATTGATTTTTACCGTTCCTAATGTAGTAACAGTTGTATTATGTCTGTCAATAAAACTCTAATTCTTGTTAACAGTTGCGAACAGAATATACAATATTGCAAATCGATCAAATAACGTAACTGACCGACTAACCGGCAAAATGTAGGTGATATGCTTTGGCAAATTAAATTGCCGAGTGCATCTTTTGTAATAAATACTCGCAATGCACTCGTGTTTTTACCCGTCCACGTAAAACAGTACAAAATGTGCAATGTTTAAAAGACATTTGCAGAATTAATAAGGTACCTACCTAAATTTGTTTTCAAGAAAAAAAGATCAATAGTTTATTGTTAGTAGTATGTTTTTTTGTGAAAGAGCTCGTCTGGGTAAGTACTGCTCGGACGAGGTGCGCGTCAGATTCCCGATTCTGCACAAATGTTTGCACAAATGTGGACATGTGCCAAATATAATGTTCGGACTTGCCCCTGACTACCTTCTACATGGTATCCTTTAAGATCTAAAGGCTATGCTAAGGCTAGTATGTATCTGACGACATCCATTATCTACACGAATATTGATGACCTCTACGACACAGTGGGCGAAGGCCCGAATCAGTCGCTTTTGCGACTTGAACCTTTTGAAACTTTTGGTTGCGGTTTTGCTGTATTCCGTTTTGAAGGGTATGTGGTCGGTGAAATTACAAGCACATAAGACTTTTCACCCGTGATGTCAGGGTCGCTAACGTGCGAGTGCTTACCAACAAGTATGCTGTATATTATTGGCCACTTTAGTTGCCAGCTTGCCTGGTTTTTTTTGTGCTTGTTCGTCTACTTTGTGCACGCTGTGGCGTCCTTGTCTTGAAAACAATGTGGCCATAGTTTCTGCGATTTCTCAGTTGAAGTCCTAAATTAATTAGTAATAAATAAAGGCTGATGATTTTCAGATCATCAGATCATCAGTCATTGTCACGAAGTATTTGTCTCACTCGGTGCACTCACCTAATTTAATAAATTAATACGTACACCATCGACCATTCACACAATCTTATTTATCCCTCTCCATCCAAAGATTGTCTGGAAGAGATCGTGGTTAAGCGGTAAAACCGTCCATTGTTCTTTTAGTTTTGGAAAGTTTTTATTTTTTTATTTTCCTAAGGTGTACTCAAGTAATCAAGTATTTTTATTCATTCATACATCACCCATAGTAACTTTGAAGATACTGCACGTGACAAAAGATTATGTATTGATATTTCAATACATTACCAGTTTCCTTCTGCATGACTGTTCGAGCATAATAAGCTCATGAACTCAACTGCCCTTGAAATCATTCCATTTTAGGACCGATGCGCCGGCGCATCTTTTTATGGTCCGTCGGCGATCACCCTTTTTGTTTTGTCGCGACGGTATACATAACTGTGTGTGGTATCCTTGTGTTATTTTAGTCTGGTTTTGAAATGTTAGGCAGCCTCTTTGTGACAAAGTTTGGGAAGTAAATTCAATTCACCGACACCATTTTAGGATCTTTGATCGTGATGAGAGGAGTCCGTACATGCGTTTGGCGTAAGAGGTTTCGGGAATATAATAAAAAAGGTAAACGCGATAAAGACCCGTTAAACTTATAATTATGTAAGAGGTTTTTTGTTTGTTTGTCTATACCCAGTTATCTCCGAAACGGCTAATCGGATTGATTAGTGTTTTTTTTTTAAATGGATTTGTATGTCTTCAGGTTCTTAGATAGGCCGCCACAAGTCACTAGGGGTGCTGAAATTGATGATGGAAACACGTCGAGTGTTTTCAAATTTTCTAAAAATGTACTTGTGTTTTTAACAGGCGTTTGGAAGCTGCAAAGTTAGACTTAAGTTTTCTTCAAAAAAACTTAAATAAGCAAGGTAGCGAGCATTCATCTAAAAAAATATTTACAAAAACAATTGTCAACTGAAATGCGACTGAAAACTTTTTAAATTACCTCTTTGTTTCGTAACATATATCATAATTAAAATTTATCAAGCTTGCGTCAAATTATTTCAGCTTCGTAATGATCAAAGAAAATGTTCCCGATGGTTACAATGTTTCTGATAATTGGTTTCTTTCCGCGTGCGTCATACTTTGTGATGTTACTCTTTTTGAAAAACACTTGTCAATAAATTTCCTTTGATCGACGGTCTTTGTGTCATCGTCGCCGAGTCCTAAAGATTTCATACATACCATCCCTCGAAATGATTCTATTGTTGGTTTACATCGTTGTTTTTTTTTTAATACAGCTAAAGTATCAAACGAGCCCACCTATTGATAAACGGTTACCGTAACCTGCATCATATGTACCTACCACTTGTTGTGACATCAAGCATCAATCTATCATCACCAGACTGCAACACAAGAGTATCTGGTTCGATTCCCGCTGCGAGACAAGTGTTTGCATGTCCTGCATATATTTGTTTTGCGTCTGGGTATTGTGGTACCACGGTACACTAGTTCCTGATGCCCATGGTACAGAAAATCCCAGTGTGGGGTCAGGACTATGTATTTTGAATATACTTTATTGCACACCTTATGAGTATAATGAGCGGTCTTATCACTTAAAAGCGATAAGACCGCCGATTGAATCTCTTCCAGTCAACCGTTGGATGGAGAAGATTCTATGTGATTTTGAAGTGGTTGGGGGTGTACTTTATAATTTGTGTAATGCGTGGAATATTTATTAATATTATGCATATAACAAAGTAATAATAATTAATTATTATATAAATACTTATACATTCTAAAAAACCACAAACTTTGTGTTTTTTATCCACCTAGACATAACTCTACGATTACACGTTTCTTAAAACCTTTGAAGTTAGAAAATACAATAATTATTTAATATGTAAGTGTTGATTTAAACATCAAATTAGTAAAATTCGGTAAATAAACCAAAAGCGAATATGCCTACTATATAGAAATGTTAATTAGACATTTAAGCAAACTATCAAATAAGTTCAACTCAATGGAAGGTAACGCGATGTCTACAGCACAAGTCTCGCACCAACCTGTGTGAGTCCAAGCGTATGGAAAAATTGTTTTTTCTTAGTGATTGTGACTATGTATTGCTTAGTTTAAGAATAAAACATATTTGTATTATTAATATTTTATTTAACATCTCAGGCTTATGCCTGGAGCCTTTACAGGCATAAGTGGAGCCGAAGCTAACACTAAAAGGGATTTGTACAAAAACATAAAAAACTTAATTTTGTGGATGGCGACTATTATTATTATTATAAATTGCAGACTGAACATTCAAGTGCACAAACTTAGGGCAAAGAGGGTCGAAGAGGGTATGGATTAGGGAGGGGACGTCGCGACGCATGACTCAACGTTCCAGGAACGTGCCTCTCTTTGAATTGCTAATCTGGCTGCAATTTAGGGTTTCTTATGTATACCGTAGGGTATGTCGGTCTGTCTGTCTGGTGCCGTTATTTTGTAGTTAATGTACTTAATTTTAGAAAGTCTTTCATTCGTTTAAGAACTTGATATAGCTTTCAGAAGCAAATCTAAGTGGCGATAATCCTACTACTATTATAAACGCGAAAGTTTGTGAGGATGGATGTTTTTACTCTTTCACTCAAAAAATACTGAACGGATTTTTATGTCTTTTTTTACTTTTTATCCGGGTACTACACGGGCGAAGCACTGGGCAGATGCTAGTATAATAATATAAGTCAGGCAGGATAATATAACTAACCTAACAGTCATCATCATCAGCATGTAAGACCACATTATTATAACTTTTATACATTCATTAAAGGAAGAAGAAGAGCTCCTTGTAAAAGAACTCTTTCGGGAAAGTACTACCAATAAAATATTTCTACCGCTCGCATTGCTGTGTTCAATAAGACTTTTCACCTGTTATGTCTGAGGGTGGGCAACGAGCGAGATATTCTTCTGGTGTTGCAAGCGTCCATAGGTTACGGTAACCGCTTACTAACAGATGGGCCGTATGCAAGTTTTCCAGTTAAGTTGTATATAAAAAAAGGTTAATGCAATAAAGACCCTTATCACATTTATAATTAGGTCTATATCAAAGAGTACCACGACGGTTTTGGGCAACCGAGTTTTCGTCACCTTTAAAATTGCATCGGTCCCTCGGATGAGGGTTTTCTACACAAAGCAGCAACCTGACAACTACTGGAGTATATATTTTTTTAAATGGCGACCTCAAATCGGACGTCCCGATCGCTCACCCTGATGAAGACTCTCGGAATGAGTCGAAACTTAGTCCGTGCCGTTCCAACTCATTACGTGAAAATTCCCCTATATATTAATTTTTAACATTGCAGGAAGTCGATGAAGGTGGCTCTAGATCAAATGCATGGCACCACTCATTTAGGAAAACGTGGTCTTCTACAAACTGATAATTTTGATGAAATAACAGAATTCATTGCAATCGGTTGAAGGATAACAATGTCACAAACTCGATGGCAGAAAAAAAACAGTGGATAAACTTTATTTTTACCCGCGACGTCAGGAGCCCATAACATGTATTTGACGTAAGTGGTCGTTTATTTGTTTGTTTGACTGTCAGCATTTATCTCCAAAATGGCTTATCGGATTGAAATGCGGTTTCTCGTCTTCAAAGATGGTTTATATCGAGGTTTAGTCATAAAGCGATCTAATCCTAACTACTATCTAGTCAAATCGAGATGTAGTCATAAAGCTTCTAACCCAACGACCAGGCCTTTACACAAGTGGCGGTGAGATTTCAAGTTACAACATAGGTATCATGTGGAAAGCTACTTCTACACAAGCGGCAATGGGCTTTCAAGTTTAAAGCTATCACGTGGAAAGTTACCTTTACACAAGTGGCAATGGGCTTTCAAGTTTAAAGCTATCACGTAGTAAGCTACCTTTACACAAGTGGCAATGGGCTTTCAAGTTTAAAGCTATCACGTAGTAAGCTACCTTTACACAAGTGGCAGTGGGCTTTCAAGTTTAAAGTTATCACGTGGAAAGCTACTTTTACACAAGTGGCACTGGGCTTTAAAGTTTGAAGCTATCACGTGGAAAGCAACCTTTACACAAGTGGCAACGAGCTTTCAAGTAACAATCTATGACGTGGAATGCTATCTGATTGCAGAAACGTGGACTTGTGCCAAATATTTATGTTGTTTGGCCGAGCTTCTGAGTTTCCGTACTTAGTATCTACGGATCTACTTACTGAATAATGATCTGAGAATGTCTATAATTATGTGATCATTTGTGTTTTATGTTCATTCTCATTTTTTTTTTATTATTTTGGTTATCAGCCAAACGCACTACCGCTCCACTCTTCATCACACAAAGGTTAGCTGGAAGAAAATGCTAATTAGAATTAAGTTCGCCTATGTACTTGTTTTATCTTGTGCAATAAATAATTTTCTATCTATATATCTATCTATCTATCTATATATACTTTCATATTTATATCTTTCAGTAAGGTTTATTTCACACAGTTCTCACCATATTAATGTTGTCTGAAAGAAGTAGCTTTCAGCTATAATACCCCCATTGTAATTGTGAATTTATTTTGTTTCATTTGTGTTTTTGTATGGTTTACTGTAAAATAGTGTTATGCACATTAAAAAGTGTATCATGGGAATTAAAATATCGTGTTTTTGTTAATACCCAAAAACTCAAACCCTCTTGTCTCAAGGTCCGCAGATGAAAGCAAAAGTCGAGCCAAGCTGCACTCAATATAAATCTAAACCAGACTTAAAAAACAAGCAACGGGTGCTTGCATTCATGATAAGTAATTCACAAGGAACTTGTTAGACAATATTGTTGTACTGGATCCTGCCTTCTTTGTTTGAGCACCCTACTTACCTTTTTAACGGATCTTGAATGTTTTATTGGAATTAACTTGATGCATATGCAGACATGCTCCATCATCATCATCATCATGGCTGCTATTAATCGAATTCAAAACGGGTATGATAGTAGCCTTAATCCGTACCTGTACTGTAATGAACTTAACCGTTTATATCGATTTGTCTACGAAAAGGCTAAAAAACTCCTCACAGATTTACATATAATAGATGGAGTACACAGAAGTACTTACTAGATAAATAAACTCTTTATTATTATTATTCAGGCATTTTTGTCCCACTGCTGGGAAAAACCTCCCTACCTTCCTTCCACTCCTCGTGATTTAACACTGCCACAGTATGATAAAGTGTTTTAACAATGACCTTAACTAGTTTTAAACTACCACGAAACCTATTTCTACGAGCGGTAATGCTCGCATTCCTATGAAATTACAGGCGCAAGGGATTTTTCATCCGTTATATCTCAGAGTCGGCAACGTGCGTGTGATACCTATGCTGTTATAAGCATCCTTAGATTACGGTAACCGGCTACCAACATCGAATTACCGGTTTCATGAGCGTAGTCACATACGGTATTTATGAGGAAGATTCTCCAACGTCAGTAGTAGAATGTGAAGTACGTAGCATAGTCGTAAAATATCCTAAAATATTTAGTAATTTACATAATAATATCTAATAATAATATATATATTTTGGTAAATGTGGTCTGACTGTTCTGGTTGCGACTCGGTTTGCACGAGTTTGATAAACAGCACAGCTGCATTCAGCAAGAATGTATGTCTGTTTGTCACAAAACAACAGAACTTACTTTGTAGTTGAGTACCTACATGCGTCATACTTATTCACGCCGAAACCATATTTTCTGCCAGATTTACGATAAACGAATTATTCAATAACTCATAATTTTAATTTATAGTCCATTATCATTTGTTTGTAGGAGTCTACTGGTGTACACTGCTGCCTCTTTCAAAGAGTGCCATGACGAAAGATCTTGGCTACACTCAGCAATCGACTTTCCGTTGATCCATCGGATGGGGAGCCTTCCAACACTGAGTCGTTTGGTTCGTGGTCGTTGGTTCTACTTCATCATCATTAATAGACTGTGTCCACAGCTGGGCATAGGCCTTCCTCAAAGAGTGCCACTTTGACTTGCTAATTCTAAAATAGCTGTGTCCATGTTGAACTAATGGCAATTTAGTTGCAGACAAAACTGCTAACTCTTGGTTCGGTTGGTATTGCCCGCGATGACAGTAGCTCATTTATGCGTTTGTCATAAATGAAATGAAATACGTTTATTCAGTACAACTTAAAAAAAACAAGAGGTGCTTTGTTTGGGTCTCTTTGTTTGTTTATTCCGCTTTATATCGGAAACACAGCGTATACCTAGGTACTTAAAATCCTAATAACTAAAAGCACTAGTAGTTATGTTCGTAGGTATGAGCTAGTATCTAATTAATCTAAGTATGTGTAGGGTAGGTTTAAGTATGTAAGTGCGAAAGCAATTATGAAATTTATTAGACCAAAACTAAGAATATAATCCACCAAACGCCAAGTATATATTCACATTAATGAATATCAAAACATTCAATTAAATGTTACAAATAAATATGTTTTTAACCCATACCCATTCGATAACCACTTCAAGGAACAAAGTATTTGGTAAACAGTTCAAAATAATTAACAGGAACAATGATGTATACACCATGTAGGTACCTATAAAATTAAGGAAGTGGTTACGCAATACGCTTTCGTGATTATATATATATATATATATATATACATTTACATATACCTATATCTATCTGACATTCAGCAGCAGTAGAAATCTCGAGCGGCTACATTTGCCTTGAATATACTAAAAAAAAACATTAAAATCCCATATATTTTACTAATGAATTAAACTTACTCCAACTAATTTACGCAATGCTGCCTTTTTTCCTTGACAAACATAAAGTGTATATATACTATGTGTATTTGATAAAAGGTTGTTTAAGGATGTGTTGCAGTCGTAACATACTCTTAAAATTGTACCAAATCACTATTTCAATTCGAGTGGGCTGTTTGGTGTATTGTGTTTGTCGGTATTTTTTCTTCAGAAAATATTTTTTTTTGCGATCGTCTGTCTTCCAAAAATTGTTTTATTGCCAC
Source organism: Perizoma affinitatum (assembly GCA_961405105.1). Lineage (NCBI taxonomy): Eukaryota > Metazoa > Arthropoda > Insecta > Lepidoptera > Geometridae > Perizoma > Perizoma affinitatum. The sequence continues at coordinate 5,107,077 of OY560184.1, forward strand.
TCTAGAGGACGCAACCAAGCATAAATAAATAAATAAATAATGCCGGACATTTTTCACACAGCTTCATCTAGCCCCAAAGTAAGCAGAGCTTGTGTTATGGGAACTACATGACTGATATACTACTTATATACGATTTTTAATACATACATATTTTACATAAAACACCCAGATCCCGAGACAAATATTTGCATATGCAAACACTCGTCCCGCGGCGGGAATCGAACCCGCAACCTTATGTGTCTCAGGCGGCATCAAGCATGATGGAGCACAAGTCGGTAGAGGGCGTTATTACCTTTGTTAACAACTGAATTAAACTTACTATAATATATGCTTACGTGTCTAAATCGTATAGGTTTTTTTGTTGTTAGAATTCTCTGTTTAAACCCCGAAGCACCTATCTATCTAGTATGAGTTAGTATGTACCGGGGACTGTCTAGACTATACGCCCTTCTAGGAAGGGGGACTGCAAGGTGAAGTGATACATAAGTGTGTATGCGTCACTCCGATGTTACCCGAATGCAAGATTATTTTGATTATTTATATATAAATAAAAACAACAATTAATCAAATGGCCTGTGCCCAATTCTGCTATGAAAATCGTTAAATCATAAGATGGAAGGAGGGTAGGGAGGTCTTTGCCCAGCAGTGGGACGAAAAGGCCTGAATAAATATGTCCATCCAAAGGTTGTCTGGATCGCTTTAAGCGATAAGACGGCCCATAGTACCTTTTATATTTTTTAAAATGCTGTGTTTTTTTATTTTGCTTTGGTGTGCAATAAAGAGTTTATCTATCTACCTATCTAAAAGAGTTTATTTATCTATTAAGTACTTTTACATACTACTATCTATTATATTTATTATATGTAAATCTGGGCGGAGAAGATTTTCTGCTTTTCGTAGACAAAGCGATATAATTATTTGGAGGAAATAAAACTTTTATTTCTTATAATTTTCGTAACCGCGATTTGGAAAAAGTTTGAAATAGGAAAAACGAACTTATCGTTTAAAACTTGTTTGCGAGATCCTTATAATTCCACTGACTTTAACAACATTGCCAAATATCTACAAAACAATAATAAACCACTTCTCCTTTGGTGTGCGTTGATAAAAAAATAACATTATAATTCGTTTGGGTTTAAACAAATTCTCAGTGTTTGCTCTGCAATTCATTTGTTGGTCGATACACCGCTTCATATGATCGTAATCAAAGCCTAGCAATCGATGGAAAAATAACTACCATAAATAAATAAATCCAATGTCCTACAGAGGCTTTTCATGCACTAGAAGAATAGCATTGAAAGGAGTTCTTGCTAGAAGCTTCTTAAAGAATATGTTTTTAAAACCCTGGAAACAACAATTATTCCATGGCACCATCCTTTATAAAACTGAAGACCGCAAGATTTATGAAATATATTAATAAAACTACTGACACATGAATAAGTTTATGGTACGAATACCATATCCATCTTACCTATATATGGTTACAAACAATTACGAGAAAAATGACACTACAGTACCAGAATATGAACGTACAATGTTCTTCCTGTTTCCCGCTTTACCGTTACGTGACTTTAAGCTACCAGTAAACACCGAGATATGCACAATTTTTAAGGTAATTCCTGGACTTGATAGGCGTCGAAAGGGATGTATGTACGCGTATTATTAGAATTGATAGACGTTTGTAAGGACGAAAAGATGGTAATTGTTTAATTACAAGAATTTTCAGACTGAGCACGTAAGCACAGTGTAACAAAACCTCGATCTGAGAGTAAATATTCAATAGATTTTGTTCTTTTACGGGAATAATAAAATATATATTTTCGAGTTGATTTTAATTAATCACGGAAAAGACAGTATAATAATGGCCTAACTAACATCGTTGGTTACCAGTTGGGTCGGAGTAGTCGGAGGAAAAAACATATCCATTCATGTTTTTAAATGAGTAACGATGCTTATAACAGGAGACTCTTTATAATTGACGTCAATAGCTGTCTGATATGCTGTGGTTTTAACAAAGAATCGTAAATACTCATTTATAAACTAGGGCAGCGACGTCTCACCCTAAATTGCATCATACAAATCAAGAAATTTAATTAAAAATCAAATTAAACATCAGTTTGAATGTAGTTTTTGATTTCAAAACTTCTTTCATAAATATTTAAAATGGACTTTCAGGCTGAACAAAGGTTGTTTAATTATCCCTTTAAAATTAAAAGAGCATTTCGTGGAGACCAATTTTAGATGGAGACAGAAAAACGGTACTAACGAACGCTGCCTTAAGAATGAGAGCTACTTTTCATCGACTATTTATTTGGGAACCACACGGACTAAGCCGTGGTCTGTAACTATGATAAAGCAAAGGCTAATTACACAGATATTATTTATGACCTCGAAGGTGGGATTTCCTGTATCGTGGGTATCCACAAGTAGTGATACTGGAATAACAAGTACCGTAGAACCATAAAATCCAGACCAAGAGCATCCGCAGCGGGAAACGAATCCGCACATCTTGCGTCTCAGCTGGTTACTCTTCCGTCATACCACCGGGGTCAACCAATCAGCTGATCATTATTTATCATTAACTGATTCATAACAAAACTGTTTTATGTCGCCAAAATATTTTAATTTTAGTTCGTTCATGTGCTTAGTATTCAAAAAAAAAAAACACGCTCACGACTTTATTTACCATCATAGACATGGCCAGATACATAAGTACTCAGAGCTTGGATCTTTAAGGAAAAGTAGGGCGAGTGGTTGCAAGCCCATCGCCGCTTATTGAAACGCTAACTGATGGCACATCTTTGCCATCAGTTAGTGTTTTTCACTTCCATTTAAAAACTTTCTTTTAAAAATTTGTTCACACTAAATTTTATGTTGTATCTTTATATCACACTATGAGCCCAAGGCCAGACGTTTCCGAGTCAAACATAATGCACGTCCTGACCTTACGCAATCGTATAACAGTTTTTTGCGCGTCTGTCGAACCAGAGCTTGGTTAAGGCCAACTGCTACTAAAGCGATGCGGCTGAAGGTATGCTATTATATACACAACTTAACTATCTTATATAACCACAAAGCAGTATTCGAAACTATTCCAACCAAAACTGCTTAGCATGTTTTTTTTTAATTATTATCTAAGGTTTTAGAAAAAGTAAGCTAAAAAACCTATCTCAGAACTATCCTTGATCACATAAATACTTGAGCATTTCAGTCGGATAAGCCATATGGGAGATAAATGGTAACAGACGAACAAACAAACAACCTTGTTATAGGTTGTTTATATACAAACACTAGCTGAAGATTGGATCTGCCCTTGCGCGTCTGACCTACCAACGCACTGCAAATTAAACTATACCCGGGTGAAGCCGGATTTCCCAGCCAGTATTAGAATAAATCTACGCACCGCTTTAATGGACACCAAGCTTTCACTTCGGTCGGAATCGCTCCAGGCGATATGTTCTAGGAACAGGGGGTTAGGGTAGGTCGTCAGGACTTTAGAGTCACCTTGCGGCCGATGAACCAGATACATTGGGAGGAAATGAAACGAGATATTTATGTGATGAAGGTATGCGAGGTTTTATTTGGTAATTAAATTGTTATTGCTCGACAATAACAGGAGTGTAACATTTTAAAACCACTTCAGGTATTGCTGTTATAAGCGAAGTGGTTTTAAAATAGAGATAGTCATAGAAGGTCATATAAATATTCTGACTTTGGCCCTAAAGGGGTATTGTGTATGGGATTGTCGAGTACGAAAAAGAAGAAAAAACAAAGAATTGGAAGTAGTAGAACTCCTTGTGAAAGAGCTCGGCCGGAGTATACTTACCACCAGCCAACAGGTGGTACTTTTAACACATTTTTTTTATTCAACTATAGTGGCAACAAGTATACTTTGGCAAGTATACTTATTGCAACTTTTAAAAGTTAAGCTAAAATAACAATATAAGACATTAGGGCGCGATCCCTACTGAAACCGGCCGTTATTTATTTTATTTTTAACAAGCAAGTGCCCTTCATACATTAGAAGACAGTTTTACCAACTCGTCCCTTAGGGACCTGAATTACATCTAAGAACCATACTTAAAGACACAAAAACAATCCGAAAATGAGTGTACAAACAGAGAAACATTTATTTTTACAGGTTCCTATCACACTAGCCTCTGTCCACAGCTTCGCCCGGGGGGGTACCCCGATAAGAGATAGCCTTTGTGTTATTCTAGGTCACGAACAATAGCTGTTCTAAATCAGTACAGCCGTTATGGAAATTATTCACAACAAACATCCGAACGAACGACGGTCGAACTACTTGGTCACCACGTATTATCGTATACCAGAGCCGCCGGTAGAATCTCTTGCCACGCTAGTCTTAATGATATCATACCGCTTTTACCAGCGTTAAAGTTTCAGCTATTCTCGAATCTAATGGTCTACTGCGTGTCGTTTTTTTATCTATTAGTTTTGAATCAAACTCTAATTTATTTATATATCCATGTACGTAGGAATAATTAAAATAATTACCTTATAACGTTATTTACATAACGTCACAGACTGAATATACAGCTTCCTTACGTAAACATTACTAATACTGAATATATTTTATTCAGTATAATTATAGTATTGAATAAAATATATCTAAATATACTTAGTGTTGACCAAAATCTCGTGAGTGGTAAACAGGTGTATATTTACGTCATTGTACAACATACATACACAATACCAAAATGAAAAGACGGGGAGGCAACTGTTGTCAAGCCTACGGATCGAGGGCTAGGAGAGGCCTGCTATGCATCTTTTTCGGAGTGGTAAAGTTCAATTATTTCCGCGGGGGTAAGGATATACCACTGTCCGACCTAATAGGGGACAAATTCGTTTCAAGTTGTCCCCTATTAGGTTCCTATTATCTACTTTCATCGTTTTTACCTGCTTTTAAGCAAACATTCTTTATCGAAATTACACCAAAATGCTAGTTTTATTTATGACTTTCGTCACATCTAGATACTAGGTCACTTCTAGATAAGAAACGAATGTTGTCGTTGTTGGAAATCAGTAATATAGTGAGAGAATTCAGTCTGCTAATAAAATAAAAACTTTTACTAGATGTCGACATTTCGGTATAGTCTAAATAAAAATGGTGGCTAGTTTACCGACCTCACTCTCGGAATTAGAAAGTTAAAGTGGCAATAGGCAGGCCATAATAGCTCGCAAAACCGACATAAGGCAAAAAGGGTCTCAAACTAACAAACCCTTCGACGTAGTGTAGAAAGGCCCCCCCACCTGATGAGGTGGCTCAGACCATTGGTCATGACACTTTTGGGGAGACCTGGGACCTAATCATCTATGACTAAATTGAATCGCAATAAGACTTTATGTACTTTTTATCACTCAGCATCATCTAGCCCGAAAGTAAGCAGAACTTGTGCTATGGGAACAAATACTACTTAATATAACTATTTTTTTGTAAATACATACATACTATACATGAAAAAACCCAGACCCAAGACAAATAATACATTTGCCAGATCATACAAACATTTGTCCCGCGGCGGGAATTGAACCCGCAACCTTCTGCGTCTCAAGCGGACCTTCGTCCACTGGGCCACAGAGGTCGTCATAGAGGTTTGGCCTCAGATCTAGCAGTGGACTTATAGATTCTGATGATGGTGATGATAATATTATTATTTATAAAGTTACAGTATCGACGTCATAAACCTCGAATCAGCGCTATTTTCGTACGTTTGCGTAAAAAATAAGAGATTAGACCAAACCGCTGTTCTGGCTTTTTAAACAACAGAGTAAAAGCTGACTGCATTATGTATGTTCTTCAAACATTTAGTATTGTTTAGAAGATGCGTCGGCCCAGACAATGACGGTCACCTTGTCGGTCGATGAACGTTCAACGCTTGCATAGTTGTGGACTTGAGTAATAATCAGGTCGCCGCCGACTTTCCGGCGCTTACAGACAAGAAGCCGAGCCTATCTTGATTTTTGTGCAAATCAGACGAATCGATCTCTAACAATGGTTTGCACACAATCAAAATTTATTTACAGAACTATGGAAATAGAACAACAATGATATTTGACACAAGAGTACAATTAAAAGATAGTGCCATGCTTTGACGACTTCTAACTCTGTCTAGGTGCAGTGTTGTGATACGCACGGCAAAAACATGTCAATTTATTTAACGTCGTGAGTTCATTTTAGGTATCTGCAAGTAGCAATCTGGTTTCTTTATGAATGAGGTCTTATATTTTTTTCTCGCACCCGACTCGAAACTGCGCAGATCTTGTTTTGGAATTTTCAGATCTAATTAGATGTTGTAAATTGCATAAAATATGGCCCTTCAGATGATAATTTTGGGTAGGATTGCGTAGGTAGGCGTCAAAGGTTTTTGATCTGATAAGTTTCACAAAAATATATTTTTTAAAGAGACTTATTTTGTTAGCTGTGTTATTGAATTTGCAAGGTTTTTGATCTTCAAAATGATCTTCGGTCACCAAGCCCTGACATAGGCGGCTTCTCCACATTGGTGACGCCGATGTGATGTGCATTTTGTCTCTGATGGGAAGATGAAACATGAAGACCCTGTTGCTGGGGAGAAATTGCTTTAACGACAATAAATTGAGCAGGATCTTAAACCAACCGGTGACCCTACGAACGAATTTAGCTCTGGGGAAAGGGGCCTTTTATAAACGGGATGTACGAGTTTGAATGGGACGAAAAAAGTGTCTGGGTCGCAAATAGAAATCCGTGATCTTAGACTATTCCTGTGGGAAGCAGGCGTGTCTATGAAACGCAAATAATAAATGACGCCAGTTTACGCATGCTTGCATAAAATGACGTCGAAACGCCCACGATAAAACATTAGTAGGAAATCCTATTATCACCACGCGTAAACAAGGTATTATCGTCAAAACAAAGGCGATAGGTGTCTGTCCTTGGCTATCAACCTTGGAAGGGTCTAGAGGACCGGGTCACCTTGCGGTGAACGACCTCAGAATTGCATCACGATGCGAATTCAATGCCATCATCGACGTGTGTGGTGATTGTTATTTCTCACTTAATAGACCGCCAGTACTCATAGTTAATTTCAGTTTTGTGGCAAATGTATTTTCACTGAAAACCACTAACAAACACCAAACTCCTGAACGAAAAAGATTTCTCAATACCTACAACATCACTAATTAAAGTCTATTTTCGTTTAGGTCAAACGCCAACACTAGAAGCCAGAAATGCTAGGATTTCCTATGGATATTTATGTAATACCATGCAGATACTTCTAGAACCGAAACAAAACCTGATAAGAGTCTCGAAAATTCTCTATTCTGTGATAAATTCAAACATTTTGCAAAGACCCTTGTATCCTTAACCTTGGGACCTGTAGGGTCACCTTGTGGTCGTCGACCGCTTGCGTAAGTTGCATCATCGGCCAGATATTCGTGCTGATTCAGTGCAATCAATACCAAGGAGGTATAGCGAATCGAAGTTTGTAGTGATTAATAAGATATACGTTCATGTTCAAATGCATGGATATTTTTGTAACAGAGTGAAAAATATTCCATGAAATTAGGTAATTAATCTATAAAAGTAATAATGAAATGCTGTTCGTTTGTAAGCGATTAATTTCTACTTAAAATGGGATATTTACCATAATGTTTCCCGATATTCCGGGAAAAAAATTGCCCGGAATATGCAAAATAAAAACGTTTTTGCTTCTATATAAACTGATATTGGTGGTCGAGCGTAGTGTACTTCTTGTCTGTCGGGTCAGTCCATTAGTAATTAACAAAAAATTGGTTGCATTGACTAACACAGAGTTCTTATAAATAGTTACTTATTTAGTTGTATTGTTAATGTTAATATTTTTTAAACACCCAACAGATACATAATATAGTCCTGACCCTACACTATGATTTCCTGTGAGTGGATATCAGGAACTTCGACTACCAAAACACCCAGACCTGGAACAAATATCTGCAGAATATACAAATATTTGTCCCGCAGCGAGAATTGCATTTTTTTTCGTCGCAGCCCACCTCGCCATCGAGGTCTTCATATTTTTATATTACAATCATAATATCATCATGACTGTCTGTCCATCAATTTGTTCCCTCAGTTGTAAACGTAGGCAAGTTATTTTACGTTCTTACAATTTCAAATCAGAAATAACAAAATAAAACGCACAGCCCTACTAACAAGCAAAAAATATCAAGTCAACTATAGTTGAATGCTATCTGTTGTTCAGTTCCTATAGGAACTGCCACTGAAAATTACTTCGGAAGATATCCAACGATCACTTTTGGAGATATGGAACTCAATCATATAATGTCGGGCCATGTGGGCATTTAATTTGCTAAAAGTATCGGTACTTACCTAATATGAAAATGTAAAAAGTTATTACTGCAGAGCAGTCTAATGCCACGCAATCGTAAATGCTTTGTTTTGTTAAGCCCTTGGTAAACTATTTCGTTTCTCAGGATAAAGTGACTAAACCTTCCTTTAAATCCAACGTCATCCTGACCATCCTTTATCCGTAACAAAAGGCAAGGCGTACGTGATGTCTTTGTATTCGTCATTCCAAAACATCTACCCACGTAACTTCTTCCAATATTGAGCATTTTTATTACTATGCTTTTCTTTGTTCATCGTCGTCATTGCAAAAAGTAAACTACATAATACCTAGATACGGCGTCTTCCTTCATTACAAAAATAGTCTCAACATTTTCCCTTTTCACACCTGCATCTACACTATCAGTGTGTGTGACCAGCATAATCTGATACGTCCTACGTTTTGACTATCTGAACATTTGAGAGTTTGGAGAGATCTGGATTGTTTGGTGGTGGTTGCAAATGTGTGATAATGAAGTTAAGGAGAAGTCTTGTAAAATACAGTCTGTCAAAAATTTATAAAAAAAAGAATTTAACGTATTTTTGTACAACCGAAAAGGTTAGGTAGAGCACAAAACTCTAGACTAGAAATTACAGAAAAACTACCTACCTAAGTAACTTTTACCGATGTGGTCAAATAGCTTTACAATTCTTTTAATATTATTATTTAGATACAAGTTATTTAGAGACATCCTAAACAAAGCAAAAACCTATCTTATTAAACAGAAATGGGTTTCAAAGACGAACTTTCATTAGCAAATAAGTACCTAGGTACTAGCATTTTAATTTTCCAACATAACATGCACTCTCAAAAAACAGAGTCCAGACCCACGCTACAATTCCTTGTGTCTCGGAACAACGAGTAGGTATCACAGTTCTACAACACTCAGACCCTAGATCATACATGTGTATACATGTCTCGCAGCGGGAATCGAACCCTTTACTTACAGCCAGCTGGCCCACAGCGCCGAGGTCGTCAAATAAACAAAAAACATTTACCTACAACCCAGAGGCATAATTTAAAAACTTGCACAAGCTGTTCGCTGTGCAAATACCTAGGTGTCGTCAGCCCTTCAAGCCATACAAACTTCGATTTAAATAAACACGCACTGCACACATGCATCGCATGGTTGAATACAGCTGCGTGTGTGCGTGTGTGCGTTGCGACCTTGGGCGGGGTCGCTGTACCGGCACCAAGGGCGGTGCGATTCGTAGTCCCTTCATGCAGGACTTTATGACAGTTACATTACAAGTTTAATAGTTATATCAAACATGCAGTTGCGAGTATCTGCAGCATTATGAACCCTTATAGGCAGCACTTAAAAAATAACAAAATGTATATAATTTTGGACAATATAAACTATTACTATAGGTACTTTTATTTCATCCATAGCACTCTATAGTGTTAAGATTCGTAACATACGAATCCTTAGATTTAAACTAAGTATCTACCTACATATAAATTAAAATTAAATCCGTTCAGTTTATTTGCGTTTGAGCAATGGCAGAGTACCTATATAAAAGGTCATAAATATTTTAAGACGAACTCAGTAACGCGGCGGGCGTTCGCCAGCTGTGACGCTAGAGGTGCAGGTTCGATTTCTGCTGCAGGACAAAGTTTTGCATGTTCTGCACATAATTTTCCAGGTCTGGGTGTTACTACAGTACTCGTAGTTCCTGATACCCACGACACAGGGAATCCTAATGTAGGTCAGGATTAGGTGGGTATATGTCTGTTAGCTATTTATGAGCAAGCAAATGTGTAAAGAATAGTGTTAGAAATTATTTGAAAATATAAAATATGGATACCTACTTCAATGTATTTGAATTAGTTAATATTAACTAGCCTCAAAGTCAGCAAATTGGCCACCATCGTAAGCCTGTTGCCTCCAAACAACATGCATGAAATTAAATTCCACAAAATAACGCAAAATGGTTTTTCATCTTGCACTCATCAACCTTACAGCAGCAGACTCCTCCAGGCTAAAGATATCCCTTGTTGGTTGCTCGTCGTAACCAAACTGATGAAACCACACAAGCTGAGAAACGTCTCTGAAAAAAAGGTGTCTATAGGTAAGGTAAATTAGAAAAAAAAATAACATGAAAATATCCGAACGAAAAACTACATAGCACTTTTAGTTTCGGCCAGAACTTGCATCTCGACGACAATTACCAGCTATTTAAGTTGTTGTAAAAAGTGGTCGATACACGGCAGGTGGGCGAATCGCATAAGAATCCCACGCTCTTTTAAGGCCTACGATTGTGCGTAGGTTATTAACAGGTGCGTTTGTCGTATCACCGGTTATTTTGGATCACCCTGGGTTAGGTCAGTGTCCTGAAGTATTGGTGGCCCTGAAAAGGGCAATGTGACTAATGGTGGAATGATTCAGTGTGCCTTGCAGAGGCACTTATGCGCATTTAAAAAATATAAGTGGCCTGTATTGCAGAAATAACAAATAAAAAATAAGCGAAAACGAAAAATTGGTGTTTAATTTGTGGTTCTGATACTATGTCGGTTTCCTTATGATGTTGATAAACCGTTTAAGATTGCGCTCATAAATTCAATGATAAGGAATCCTTATGATCCTTTGGTCTTTTTTTACCTGACCGTAATTTCACTGTTCTGTAAACGGTTCTGTGTTATACCTCGTTTAAAAACAGCCCGATTGAAGCCGATCACGAGCTTTGGAAAAAACTATGGCCATCACATTTCAAACTACTTTTACTAAATCGGAGGGTGTAAAGAATCTTCCAGAGATTATGCGAGGCATAACGGTATAGCCAGGTGTCATGCGGGAATATAATTATAAATAGGCAACCTAGTCTACTGTGTGCTAGTTCCATACTTTTCAGGTTAAATATATTTTGAGTAAAATGCGGGTACTTTCTCATTGTTCGATATTTTTAGTATCACTGCTTATATCTTGGTCAGACTGCTTTAGCAGTTCCCTAATTACAATTACAAAATGGCTATGAGAAACGGTTAATTTTGTCTTAAAAATGAAGGACTTACACATTTTCAAATTTTAGAACTTTTGGATATTCCTTCAATTAGTCTGGATTTCATATGGTTGAAGTTCACATATTGCAAGTCGAAGCTCGAAGTTTAGTGATAGATGGTGAAAAAGTGTGAAAGAACCAGTGTAGTAAAATAACAAACCAACTGGTTTTACTATAGAAAAATATGTTGGCTTAAGATTATTAAGGAATCATAGGAATCATAGGAATCATATGGAATCATGTGTTAATTTTATAGGGCTATCACATAAATATGAAAATGAGGTACAAAATATACCGAAATCATTCCTATAACAGCCTGCATTTTTTCTACCACCATCACATCCGCAACAGCCAATTTTCTCAGACCTGTCTCTACATAACAATTCCAAAGAAAGCTAGACCTTGAACACTAGTTGCATTCTATAGCCCAGTTTTATCAGACCCTTAACTTCGAAGCATTTTCAAAGAAGACTAGGTCTTCATATTTGGTTGCGTAGCCTAGAATTCTAAGACCTATGTTTCTGCTAAAATTTATAGGATGAGTAGCTCTTCATGAGTGGTTGAATATATATCAATTATGCCACCAGGTGACGTTTAATGCGAACATTTTTATGTTAGTATTACAGAGTAACTGTTCTGGCCAGGTGTACTGAGCAAATGAAGTCTAACGCAATCTGGTGTCTTCGCATACATGAATAGATACATTATATTTGTGTTGTAATGGGCCACAAACGGTTCTTTAATTTTTAAAGTGTTCCCATTCGTCGCTTTTTGAAAGATTAATCTAAGGCTCATTCCTTAAAAAAATCGATACAGGGCAGTTTTCTTTCGATGAGTTCCATCATGTTATGTTAACGTTGCAAAAAAATGTAACGGAGAAAACCAACAAGAGGCCATGAAATACCACAAATGGCAATGAAATAGACCTTTTGAGCTGACGAGGTATGAAGAAAGTGAAAATATCATGAAGCATTAGAACATGCCTGTATTAAAATTAAAGGGAAAACTATAAATACACTCGAAATGGGGACAAAACCGGACAAGTCCGAGTCAGACTGGCAAACTGGGGTTTCGTACCACCACATAATATATACACATTATTTAACTACCAATACAAAGTTTTATATATCATTTTCATGAAATTAAGTAAAAAATTGTTGCACTTTTCAACCACATTACTGAAATATGAAGGTTACACGTAGATAAGGTCCCTATGCTCGTAACTATGAACATTGCATTGTATTTCGTGTTAATGCGTTGTTATCAATATATATTCCTTTCACATTTAGAACACGTGGTGCACCAACGTGAAATTTTCTGTAACGCCTCCCGTACGTACGCTCCAATACGTAACTTTTCTTACCAAAACTTCAGTCAGTCATCGCCCACAGATTGTTCATAGTGTCAACGCCCGGTCATTGTATGAACAATGACCTCTTTTAGAACTCAAATAATTAAAATTGTATGGTCAATAAGACGCACGGGCTGATTCACATCGCCGTTGTGAAATGTAACTCATTACTTTGTAAGCCATCACAATTCTATCCGCGTGAGTTTTGTCTACACATCAAAAACGTTGACTCTACATCGCCCGGTCACTCCGTACAGTTACCTTTATGAATAACTCATCCAAAGTACGGTCACTGTGTATCAATCACTAGGTTATGGCCTGGCAAATCTTCACATCAACATTGTAAAGTCAAAGTTGTTGTTTTGTGCCATATCACGCTTAAATAGGCATGACTTTTATTACATCCATTCAAATTCGTCCGGTCATTTGGTACGTTTACCCATATGAACCGAATAGTATCAGATGCTTGAAGTAAAATCTTTATAATGCGTTGATAACTCTCAGTAATTGTGTCTTCTTATGCTTATAAGCGCGTGATATTTCCAGGGATATTGTAATTATTGTCATTAATAGTCCAGTAATTCCTACAATCACCTTTATGGATAACATACATACGAGTACTATCAGATGTGGTTGGTAAAATCTCCAACTCCCGTTGATATATAGAAAATGCTTTGTTGCACAAGATACAAAAAGGTAATAGGCAAAATGAATGCTAATTAGCATATTCTCTCTGATCTTTGTGAAATGAAGAGTGCGGGACGGTTTGCGTTGGTAAGAAATTAGAACAAAATACCGATTTATAAATAACTAGCAACCAATATATATACATACTACTGCATACATGCCACTGACGTACATTCTAGAAATTAAAAGAAATTAATAATTCTCATTTATATCTAGATCTAAAAATATAGCACGATACCCGTACATATTATAATGTATTTCAAGTTATTGTGTCTCATCACTTAAATCTCATCATTATAATTTGGCTAAATAAATCATTATTATTATTATTATTATCACGTCTCTAAACGCGTGACTTTTCCCTAAACATTGTAACATCGCCCGGTCATTGTACACTATTAAATCTATATAAAACCCACACAGAGATACAGATAATAATAATACTGGAAATTTTTGACACTACATCATCTAGCCCCAAACTAAACAGATCTTGTAGTATGTACATGACTGATATACTACTTATTTACTTTTTTTTAAATACTTACATAAATAGAAAATACGCAGACTCCGTAACAGATATTTGCAAATTATACAAACATTTGTCCCACGGCGGGAATCCAACCTTCTGCGTCTTAGGCAGACCTTCGCCCTTTGTGCCACATAAGTAGATTTGTTTCAAGAATACCTGCAACGTTGAAATCTTCACAAAATATATGTAAAAACAAAGTTGTTTTGGTTTCACACCTCCGCAGATACACGTGACTTCTCAATGTGCAATTCAACATTGCACGGTCATTCCTCTTAAATAATTCACAGCTACATAGTATTATAAAGAGTAGTTTTTCACTCGAAAAAAATATGTGCACATTGACACGTGCTCAAAACGGTGAAGGAAAACATCGTGAGGAAACCAGCATGCCTTTGAACCAAACATTCGAAGGTATGTGCCAAAAGTTAGTGTTCCAATAAGCGGTGATGGGCTTGCAACCTGTCGCGTGGAATGCTAACTTTCAAAACGCGGGCATGTACCAAATGTGATGTTTGGACGTGTCCCCCTACTTGGTATACTCAACATCTACTTACTTGGGTATGTATCTGAGGATGTCCACCATGGGAAAGACAATCGTATCGTGTATTTTTTTGTAAGTTTGTTAGTTTATTTGTTATCTCAGAAACTACACAACTGATTTAAAAAAATGTTTCACCAATATTTATAATGGACCTTCAGGGTAGACAGGCTGTATATTATCCCATTATAATAAAAGTGCTTTCTGTGGAAACTAGTTTTTCAACGTAGGTCATCGGAAAAACTATCAAGCTTACAAACGCTGTACTTTTCATAGACTAATTTCGGGATACCATGCGAGCAAGCCGTGGTGCGAGCAAGCCAGTAGTTAAAAAACAAAGACGTTTCAGGAACATGTTTGACGTTAAAACTTCACAACTTAACAGGTGTTTTCTGGCAACACTCATGACCAGCAACTAGGGTACGTATCTTAAAATGGTGGTCATATAGAGATAAATTGTCGAGTTGTGATAAAACTGTCAATTACTTAATTAAACGTAACCTTTGCAGCAAAACCTTTTATAAAATATCAGATCATTTAGATGAAAGAAAGCTTGGGAAGGACTTGGTCCAACTCAGTCAAAAAAAATGGGTTATAAGAGTTTTGTAAGCAAAAATCACCATAACAAAACAGCTTGTTGTTAATTACTTAATTAAACGTAACCTTTGCAGCAAAACCTATTATAAAATATCAGATCATTTAGATGAAAGAAAGCTTTGGAAGAACTTAGTCCAATTCAGTCAAAAAAATGAGTTATAAGAGTTTTGTAAGCAAAAATGACCACAAGAATAACAAAACGGCTTGTTGCTGATTCTTAATTGCTTCGATCGCGAGAAATCCCTGAGAAATCCCATTGTCTATGTGATTTTTGTAATTCTATGAATCACATCTAATGTCACTCACTAAAATACAAGTTACAAAATATCGAGAGTATGGCCACGCAATTTTTTGGTGGATTACAGTCCTTATACTTGTTCTAAAACAACGAAACACCATTTCTCCGTCTAAGTTGTGAGCTATGCTACATTGGACAAAAATAAATGTACGCCACTAAGCAACTTCGCTAAAAAACTAAACTTTGGCTACCCACAGTGAGATCAACACGTGCAAACATTGCACAACGTTTTGCTTTAGGATTTCATAACTGTGTTGACGCACATATCATATCGCTCTCATTAGCGTAGGTGGCATGTGCTCAGAATTCGATTACATAGGTAGTTATTGAGATACTATCTACTTTTACAAGTACCTTATTTGAGCAATGCTCAAACAGATGTCTATAAAATTATGTTCAATAATCGAAATTAGATAGCTGACTTAATAAGTCGTGTTTTTTTAAATTTCCGATTAGATTAATTTTGTATTATCACGTGAGATATGTGGCGATTTTTACTAAAATAATAAATAATAATAATGCTGGTCATTTTTCACAGGGTATCATGTACCCCCATACTAAGCAGAGCTTGTATTATGGGAACTACATGTATGATATACAACTTAGTTTTATTTTTTGCACATTTTATATAATACACACATTCATAGAAAAAATCCAGAAAAAAACACTTCTTCCGCGACGGCAATCGAACCCGCAACCTTCTGCGTCTCAGGCCTACTGCGCCAAAAAACATCGTATAGTGAAATGTTTTTATTCCTTAATTAGTTTTTATGAGTAAATAATTTATATAATAAATAATAAGTAAATATTAATTTTAAACACACTAAGAAAAAAAAAGAGTTGATATACGTTTGAAGTTTAGTCTTTCTGTGACTCAAGCTGCATAATTATGTTTGTCTGTGGCATCGTTGCATCCAAACGTAGTCCAGTTGATGATTATGATGATAAAAAAGGGGTGATAGTTACCTATCGTATACCTTGTACAGTTGACGTCAATGTTTACAAAATAACGGTTGTCAATACGGTGCTATATCTCATGAATAAACTGATAGCCGTTGCAATTTCCATAACGCCCACTTATTGCTTTCATGAACATACCTAATCCAATGTGACTTTCAAAATAGGTACTTCTACGAATTTAATATTCGTACGCTCCTGCCTCACTATACATACGTAATAGCGTGACTTTCAATTTATTTTATCTAATTAATTATTCAAACACTCCTACCCTGTGATTCATTTAAGAGTTACGTTTTTCTTCTGGTAGTTATGAGCTCTATTGTTTAAGAATAGTTCGGTGAATTCCACAAAACAAAATTTATGAAATCCTAATTTCTGTTTAAGTAGTATTTTTCAGAAAAACCTCTCCGCTCTATTGTATAACATCAACTTTCCCTCTTGCGGGTTAGTATACTGTCCTGGGACACTCTATATAGGTCTTTACGTTAATTCCACTCAACCAAAGTTATATATTTGTGATCATAATCGAATATTATTTTTGGCGTCGTAAAAATTCTTAACCTTCAGCACAAATGTTTTCAAAACAAACACTAAGGTATTTTAGTAAAAGTATTCCTTAGTTAATTTTTTTACTAGTATGCAATTAGTATACTGTTCTGGTACACTCTATATAGGTCATTACGTTAATTCCACTCAACCAAAGTTATATATTTATGATCGGAATCGAATATTATTTTTGGCGTCGTAAAAATTCTTAACCTTCAGCACAAATGTTTTCAAAACAAACACTAAGGTATTTTAGTAAAAGTATTCCTTAGTTCATATTTTTACTAGTATGCAAGTATTTGAAGAAATTGCATTGGATTTCAGCATTTTCAGCATAACAGTCTGGTAATAAGCTGCGAAACGCTGCCAGACAACAAAGGCGGCTAAATCACTAACCAGACGGTCAGGTTATCACCCAAACATAATGTGCAAGCACCTTCGACTGTCTATACCTAAACTAAATACCGACCATAATGCAGTCACAATAATGATTGTTTTTGTCGTTATCAGCTTTATTATTTTCAAACTTTCGCGATTAGATAACATAATTATTATAAGTTTTACGTCGGGAAAATAATAAATAAGGTAAACGCGATATAGACCCGTAAAACTTATAATTATATAATCAGCCTTGATGGAAGTTTTCTCGTATAAGGCGACCAAGCGACGCAGTATAGAGAGGTCACGGTGAACGATGACATCACAAGAAAACGTGGCTTTCTTTGGGGTAGTGCGTCCTTACCATATTTGTATCTATCCTTGTAAGTTGCTGCCGAGCAGCTCGCATTGCTGTGTTTCAAGGGAGTAGGGTGATGTTACAGGCACATGGGACGCGCAAGTGCTACCACTGGTGTTTCAAGCGTGCATAGGTTACGGTAACTGCTTACCAGGTAGGCCGTATGCTTGTTTGCCTCTCTATTTGTATAAAATTATATAATTACGTATATATAATTATATTTATTTATAATGATAGTATATATAATTTATTCAGGTATTTGATATTGTTTTATTTTTGTAAGTAAACTTAATTTTAGATCTCAAAACTTTTCCGCTCTGTACACGTAGTTGTTCGTACGTGTACAAAAATTACTTGGATATACTCAGCGGAAAATGTGAGTGCCATGTGAGTCATCTTAGTGAATGACCGAATACCCATCGTCGAAATTCGACGAAGAACTATAGTTGTGGATGTAGTTGGAAGAATAAATCTGTTGGTCAGTTCAGGTAATCAGAAGTGTAGATGGGCAGGGCATTTGAAGGCGAGAAGACAGTAGATGGACGAAGGCAGTGACTGATTGGTGGTCACGCGAGGGTAGATCACTAGGCAGACCACCAGCCTGCTTAGCATGAAGACCCAAGATAACCCAAGTTTTGTCTACAGCCGATACGACAAAAAAATGTCCCTCTCTTTTGTTTGACAGAATAGGCGACAGAATTAGTTTTTGTCTTCTCTTTCGTAGACAAAACGTTGTCTTGGGTGCTCATGATAAGCGGGCTGCTATGTGGTGAGTTGGTATGGTGAAGGCTTTGGGAATTCACTGAGTTCGATTGGTGCATAACCGGAAAGAGTGGAGTTGCTAGAGAAAAGGCTTATTCCCACAGAGGGCGAGTGTGGGCTGATTTGATAGACATATTATGTTGATTGTTTTGACGAGCTCGGTGGTGCGGCGGCCGAGATGCAAGGTTTTAATTTTTGAATGCACTAGTAAGATATTTTTTTTAATGCACTGCAGATATTTATTTCGGGTCTAGGTGTTATGGTACCTTGGTACTCGTAGTTCCTAGTGTGGGATCAGGACTATATATGAGACTCTTAGGAGAAAATTTGTTCTACTAGTTTGTGGGGATGGCAAGATAAGATCGCCAGTGTACTTCTAGTTTAATAAAGTATTTTCTCTTTTTTATTGTTTCTTGTATTACTGTTTTATGTAGATCTGCCCCCTAATGACACTAGCAAAATGGATATAGTTATGAGACAATGGCACGTACTCAGGGAGTCGACTATAACTCCTTCTTAGATATTAATATTGTAAAAACGGGATTTTGCATGTGCCGTTCTATCGGTGGATGCACTGACTAAATTTTGACTCATTCCGAGAATTCTCATCCTTCTTAGATGTTAAGTTCTCACCATAACGATGTGTATGCATTTATTACGCCTAAGATATGTTTATTATGTTAAATCAGAATCCTACTATTTATTTGATGTATTAAATACTTCGATTTTTGATTTTGAATTTGAATACTAACTTCTCAAACCTGACCAAACTTCCCTTTTCAAGTTTGAGAAGTTTTGAGACATTGCTAAGCCTGTGAAAATCAGTTGTTTCCCATAGCCATTTTGAAAGTGTAACTAGGGGGATGGTGGCACAGTTGGTTACCAACCACATGTTATGAGCGTGAGCTGATGATGTCACGGTATAAATCAACACTTTATAATACGCCAAAGTGTGTGAAATAAATATAACAGGGCTATCGTTCGTTAACCTTTCAATTTCACTCAGCAACACCTGATAAGTTGGTATAAATTATTGTGTAACAAAGCGATCTATTTATTTGGTATACTTAACGTTGAAATTGAAAGACATTTTTTTTTCAAGAACTGGTATTCCTATTTTATGTCCTCATAATTGGTATAGCCCTCGCGTACCAAGCGGGAGGTCGCGAGTTCGAGTCCCACCGAGGTTAGGGTATAATAAAATTATGTTATTTCCATTAAGTGTGGTTTAATAATACTTTTAAAAAAATTTAATAGTGTGCCAACACTGAACATTTAAAAACTAAACAGTATGATACTAGGCATAGTATACCATGACATCTTGATGTCCCGGGAAGCCGATGGATGCAAGTGGCCCGGAACCGTTCGTCATAGCACTCTTTGGGTAGGCCACGCCCAGCAATTAAATTGTACCTGCTGTAGATGATGATAATGATGACCAATAAGTAAACCACCGATCAAAGTTGATATTGTAAACCACATGTAAGTAATATATTTTAAGTCTTTTGCTAGCCCTTTCGATTGTAGACATAATGTGTTATCTACTAGGTATTACAACGGAATTCAGTTAAAAATTAACTGTTACCAAAACACACGTTAAATCAGACGAGGTCAATAACCGATATCGCTACGTACCTACTATTCGTAGCAGTTATCTACACGCTACGGTTCGGGGGTGAACGACCGCGTAGGCGTCTACGAAATGGTGCAGATAAAATTTTCTTCCGCTTTTTATATTGTTTATTCTGTGTCTTTAAACTGATAACAGGTTTTTATTAATAAACTAACCTCTGCCCGCGTAGTTCCCTGATAAATAGTACCCTATGCGTTATTCTGATGTATAAGCTATAGAACTGTAAAGTTTTATCAAAATCAGTAGTTTTTGCGTGAAAGATTAACAAACATCGATCCTTACAAAACTTCGAATTATTAATAGTAGTAGGATTTGTCTCAGAGCAGGATTTGAATATGGACCTCTTGCATCGTAGCCGGCTATTCCGACCGCGCCATCGTAATCCACAAGAGTAAATGAGGACAATCCTTAAATTTGCATTTATGTATATCGGCAACTTAAAAAAAAAACTTGAATTAGTTAATTGAACCGAGCTTCAAAGATCTTATTTATCTTATTGGAACGCATCACCGAACTTTGAAGTAAACGCGAGGTCCTTACCCTGGGGGTGATAAAACCTATTTAGATGGTTACTTGAGCCCAGATCCACAGAACAATCAAGAGTTCTATCTCACAGAAGTTTTGCTACCACTAAATAACTTTAAGTCACTTAGTTAGTTTGCAGAATAAAATATCAACATATTTATGTATATTGATAGATATATATATTTTATATTAGTATCTATTGCCCGCACTATTATATATAACCAAGAATAAATTAGAAGAACATCTCCTGGAGTTTAATTTCGTCGTCAATTATGAGCGACCATGCTGGTGATGATAGTGACGTTAGCATTGCTGACGTCACACTTTTTAAAGACCACCTTGGAGCTTTAGCTCTGTCATATATTTTTCGTAAATATTATCTGTGAATGGAAAAGGAACGTCACTAGAGCGACGCCGTCTCTTCGTGCTAGCTTCCTTTTGGCCGGTAGGTGACTTTTAATCCATATGTATCGATTTGGTGAATAAACGTTTTCCATACATTTTACACTATATGAATAAAAATGAAATACTGTTGAGAACGGCTACACCAATTTGACTATTTTTAATTTTTTATGTTTGTATTAGTTCGAATTAGGTTGTTATGGAAAGAAAAAATTAAAAAATTGCCTGAATATGTTTATTTCTCCTATACAAACTGATATTGGTTGTCGGATGTATTGGTTACTTCCTCAATGGTTACCGAATTGACGTTTCGTATGTGTTACACTCCTGAAATCAGAAGACTGGACCAATGTGGCAATAGAAAGAGACCGCTGGAAATAATTGGAGGAGGCCTCTACCCGAGTGAGGGTATTAACTATATTGA
Organism: Perizoma affinitatum; assembly: GCA_961405105.1. Taxonomy (NCBI): domain Eukaryota; kingdom Metazoa; phylum Arthropoda; class Insecta; order Lepidoptera; family Geometridae; genus Perizoma; species Perizoma affinitatum. The sequence continues at coordinate 5,128,451 of OY560184.1, forward strand.
AATTATAAACAAATATACATACAAACAATAATCATTATTCAGTCCTACTATCCTACTACTATTATAAACGTGAAAGTTTGCGATGTCGGATGTTTGTTACTCTTTCACGCAAAAACTACTGAACTGATTTTGCTGAAACTTAACAGTAATATAGCTTATACATCAGAATCACACATAGACTACTTCTTATTCTGGTACTACGCGGGCGAAGCCGTGGGCATAAACTTGTATTAAATAAATATTAAATGAATGAATTGCATGAATTGTATTTTTTATAGAATAAACAAGATTTTTATTTTATCTATTTATTATGTGTCACATTCAAGGACAAAACAACGTCTGTCGGGTTAACTAGTATTATTATCATATAGTCAGCTGTATTAGTTTGTTTTATATTAATTAAGTTAATAATTATTGTATTTTTTATAGAATAAACAAGATTTTTATTTTATCTTTTTATTATGTGTCACATTCAAGGACAAAACAACGTCTGTCGGGTTAACTAGTATTATTATCATATAGTCAGCTGTATTAGTTTGTTTTATATTAATTAAGTTAATAATTATTGTATTTTTTATAGAATAAACAAGATTTTTATTTTATCTATTTATTATGTGTCACATTCAAGGACAAAACAACGTCTGTCGGGTTAACTAGTATTATTATCATATAGTCAGCTGTATTAGTTTGTTTTATATTAATTAAGTTAATAATTATTGTATTTTTTATAGAATGAACAAGATTTTTATTTTATCTATTTATTATGTGTCACATTCAAGGACAAAACAACGTCTGTCGGGTCAACTAGTATTATTATCATATAGTCAGCTGTAGTAGTTTGTTTTATATTAAGTTAATAATTATATAGTTCCCATAATACAATCTCTGCTTAGTTTGGGGCTAGATGATGCTGTGTGAAAATTTCCAGCATTTTATTTTTATTTCCAGCATATTATTATTATTATTAAATAGTCTACGTCTTATAGTAGGTAAGTACCCTCATGCATTCATCTTTCTACTAAAATACCTTATAAAGTACACCCCCGGCCATTCTCAAAATCACATAAAATCCTCTGCATCCAAGGTTGTCTGGCAGTCTTTTCTGAGATAAGACTGCCCACTGAACCTTTAATATCAATATGTTTTTGTTTGTTTTATAATTATTTAATTATTTATTATTACTATGTGTTTAAAAAAATAATATTTTGTCCTATGATGTTGCAGCAATTTGTTGCAAAAAAAAATATTATTTCATTATATGAATAATGGCTTTAGAGCCACGATCACAAAACTGGCGTTTTGACAGCAACATTGGGCAATTGTTGCGGAATTTACCGACCTTTTGGCGCAGAGGGCGAAGTCCCACCTGTGACGCAGAAAGGTTCAATTCCCTTAAATATTGGTATGATTTGCAATTATTTGTCTTGGGTCTATTTGTTTTCCATGTAAAATATGTATGTATTTACAAAAATAGTCAGCTGTATTAGTTTGTTTTATATTAATTAAGTTAATAATTATTGTATTTTTTATAGAATGAACAAGATTTTTATTTTATCTATTTATTATGTGTCACATTCAAGGACAAAACAACGTCTGTCGGGTCAACTAGTATTATTATCATATAGTCAGCTGTAGTAGTTTGTTTTATATTAAGTTAATAATTATATAGTTCCCATAATACAATCTCTGCTTAGTTTGGGGCTAGATGATGCTGTGTGAAAATTTCCAGCATTTTATTTTTATTTCCAGCATATTATTATTATTATTAAATAGTCTACGTCTTATAGTAGGTAAGTACCCTCATGCATTCATCTTTCTACTAAAATACCTTATAAAGTACACCCCCGGCCATTCTCAAAATCACATAAAATCCTCTGCATCCAAGGTTGTCTGGCAGTCTTTTCTGAGATAAGACTGCCCACTGAACCTTTAATATCAATATGTTTTTGTTTGTTTTATAATTATTTAATTATTTATTATTACTATGTGTTTAAAAAAATAATATTTTGTCCTATGATGTTGCAGCAATTTGTTGCAAAAAAAAATATTATTTCATTATATGAATAATGGCTTTAGAGCCACGATCACAAAACTGGCGTTTTGACAGCAACATTGGGCAATTGTTGCGGAATTTACCGACCTTTTGGCGCAGAGGGCGAAGTCCCACCTGTGACGCAGAAAGGTTCAATTCCCTTAAATATTGGTATGATTTGCAATTATTTGTCTTGGGTCTATTTGTTTTCCATGTAAAATATGTATGTATTTACAAAAAAAATGTATACTAGTAGTATATAAGTCATGTAGTAAAGTAAGCAGAGCTTGTGTTATGGGAATTACTTGACTGATATACTAGGTACTTATATTTTTTTTTTGTTAATAACAATTTTGTTGGAAAACACCCAGATCAGAAGACAAATATTTGCAGATACAAACGTTTGTCCCGTATAGTTTAATCATAATTATATTTAGTTTCATTTGGTAGGCATCAACAATTGCGCAATAAACATTAAATGTACGCCTGTTGCTGATTGCTAAAATCACATAATCATGTTGCGATATAAAGACGACACAGGGCTTGACCTGGCCAATTTCTCCCATGATTCATAAGCGCACTTTTTAGAGTTACTAAGCGGACTGATATGCAAACAAAGTACGTCCATATGGACGTTACTATCGCCACATGGTTACAATAGGCACACAATTTTAAGAAAAAGTATCGTAGTTCTACTCACGACCACAACGCAGCCACATTGCAGCTACATTACAGCGCGCGTGTACACCTCCGCCCTCTTCACTTCTTCGTCGGTCGGTTCAGCTATCTATCGCTGTACAAACGAAATTACATCCCAATTGGTGTCTCATTGGTGGTCACAGTAACGCTACTTCATTGAAAGTAGCGTTGTCGTGGCCACCAATTTGATGGTTGCGACTATATGCACGTTATACAGGCAGCTGCAGAGTAGAGACCATTCACACACGGCCCGACGTCATTTTTGCAGTTGTGGTATGGTCCGTCTGATTCTGGCACTGACTTATTTCTGGCACGTAACTTAAAAACAATTTTGTAGTGAGGTATGAAGAGGTTAAAAAAACTTAAATTTAGCTAGGTATAGCTCATTTTCCACCGTAATTCTATATTCAGTGACATGGGCTTGTTGTCAGGGTGGCTGTCTGATCCAGGTCGATGCCCTCATCTCTAGAAAACTAAATTTCATGTGAGACAGCCGATTTGAAGTCTACGAACTTTCTTTTTCATTTATACAGGATCAGATTTGGGAGAGTCAGAAGAGGCTTATATTAGAAATCAGAAAGATATTAAACGGGCTAAGGCGTCCTTACTAAAATTAGATGAAGCAAAGATAGTTTTTCTAAAGAAACTTGCCTTGCCTGGCCTAAGACTTGTCAGGAATAAAACAAACCATTTTACACATTTTTGGTTGATTGCAGTGCAAACAGAGTAATAATAGTAAATTTTGGAAAAACTTAAAAATTATCTATATAAAAGTATCGAGGCAGCTCGATACCAGCAACGATTAAGTATAAATTACGAAAAAATACATACCTATAAAATTTATATATTTATAAAAGTATTTGTTTTCGTGGAAGTTTTTTCCATAGGATGTTATAGTAAAGTGAATAAACCGATCAGACCCTGTCTACTCACGAAAACTACAGTGAACAAAGCTTTTATAGTGAACAAAGTATTCATGGCGTGGTGGGTAAAAATATAATCACATAAAAATATAGGTCACGTTTTAGAGTATATTCAAATTTCATTAAAATCTGTTGATACAAAGATCTGTAGCAATTATCAATCATTCAAACTTTCAATGTTTATGGTTTCATGGCATTTATAACATTATTGTACTAGGAAGTAGGATAGGATAGGTTTAGTTGTATCACGATTGAATTGGGTTTACCAATGTGAAATGACGAAACCTTCATCAAGTTTCTGTTTTTTGTATTCAATAATATTACGTAATTATTTTTATGAAATATTATTGATTTGTACTTGAAACCACCTTTTTGAGGAAAATCATTGTTGTGTATTAATTTTCCTTACCCATAAATTTCTGATAAGTAACCAGTTACTGCTAACTACCTAAAAATGGGATAAGGCAAATCACCAAACACTGTCGAATGCAAATCATAAGTGTTTTCAATTAGATTATATTTTAGGGTCTGAGTTATATAGTTCACATTCATCTGAACTTACTTTATAATCTAATTCTTATTTGTTACATATTATTCAACCAAAACCATGTCTCGACTAACCTTTTTTTTTATGTGAAGAAATACATCATTGATACCTTTCGCCCCCTCCTGGGCGGAAGGTTATGTCATACTCCTACTGACTAAAACCTCACGGTGATCCTTCGGGCATCTTTGCCTGGAGATCAGCCAGGAGATTGTAGACTCCATAAAGTCAGTAAATCGTTTAAAGGGCAAGGCTTTTATAACAAACTCCCAAGAGATATACAAAAATTGACAATTAACAAATTTAAAAACGTAATTAAACAAAAACTTTATAAAAAGGCATACAATAAAATATCTGCTTATTTAGATGATAAAAACTATTGGTATTGAAAATGCTTCAACTCGTTAAAAATGTAGGTAACTATTGTTTTGTAAAAGGATCATTAAAAAGAATAACCAGCCTTGTTTTCTTGCCTTTCTTTGACTTGGTCGCGGAGGGACAGGCAGTAAAACCGACGTTTCAAAGTGATTCTTGTGGTTTTAATGAATAAATCAATTTTGAGCGAGCCCAGCTCAACCAAATTTACTGGAAATAAAATCCTTCTCGCACAAAAAAACCCACTCAAAAGCCTTGAGTCAGCAAATGATTCAATTAATATATGTATTTTGATGAAAAGGATTATGAGGATGTACTTTCCTTCCTTAAATCATTCATTCACTCATGTTTAGATTATATAGTGATAATTATTAGTGATAATGTTTCCTTGTGGAATAACAAGCTTTCCAGCAATGTAGACAGGGAACGCATCAGCAAAGCCGATGTCTGGTGTCCAGAAGGGTGACAGCTGTCACCTACCATCGTTTGCTGTTTGCCCTCTATACATAACACAAAAAACCAATGGTCATCCAATGATGAAAGTTATTAGATTTTGAGTATATTGATAATAGGCATTATAATACGTATTTATTTGTATTCCTTTCGGTCATAGTAAAACCTGCTGAACCTAGGACTCCCTCAAAGAGTGCCCTTGCGAACGATCTAGGGCCATCTCTATCCACTGACTTCTAGCAACCATGTCGATACTAGGCACAGATGAAACACGAAACCTTTTTTTCATGATTGATAGGCAAGATTTTGACCATGATCTCACCTGACTTTAAATCAAGTAATTCGTAGCGTTTAAACTGTGGGTTGTTTACGCGAAATAAAATAAAACCATGGATAACTTTGATTTGATAGTTCTAAGTTCGTCCCTGCTGCAGCATCTGAATCGATCGGTCGATGACCTTTGTTTGCCGAATCTAAGCGTTTGCTTGTTATTTGAACTGAAATGCAGAAATGACGATGGGCTTGCAACCGGTCACGCTTATGTTAATAAACTGGTGTGGACTCATAGTAGTTTATTTATTCATAACAAATAATTATTACATGTCTGAGGATAAGGTACAAAAATATTTAATAAAGAAAAGAATACTTAAATATGCACTAGAAATTTATTAAAAAAGAAGAAATAAAATTAAAATGATTTAATATATGTTTTTATAATCCTTGCATGAGAACAAAAAAACATTTATGACAAAATAAAAATAATATATTTTTTTTATTATTATTCGTTAAATAAAGATTGCCATTTAGTAATTTTATAAACCTTGCAAATATTTGCTTGTAATAAAATATAAAATTAAGACTGATAATAATAATTAACGTTTGTCCAAATTTAAAAAAGAAACTGGCTCACTTTCCAAATGCTGAACATTTTTCACACATCATCATCTAGCCCAAAACTAAGTAGAGCATTTAATGGAAACTACATGACTGAATACTACTTATATTTTTTTTGTAAATACATACATGTTATACATAGAATACACTCAGACCCGTGACAAATATTATATCTATAATGCTTATATATTTAACGCAATATTGAATTTAATATCCAAATACGGTTTACTGCCGCATCTACAGCGAGAAATTGTATTTAATAAAGATAACAATGGTGAAAAAAACAGTGTGATGTACAAAATTAAAAACCCAACAGTCACAAACATAGTTCTGACGTCGCACTAAATTTCCCTGTATATGAAGAGTACCATTATTGGCAGATAGATAGATAACTCTTTATTGTATATACCAGGATTAAAAACAAACACTTTACAAAGAATCTTAAAACTAGGTTGTGGTAATACAATTACAATTGGTGGCCTTATCTCTTCAAATCAACCATTGGTTTGATCTAAAGGTATGTGAAGAGAGGTCTCTTCGATCATTTTTCGCAGATATTTTATGATGCATTTGTCCCGCAACGAGAATAAATCCGCAAATCTTGCGTTGAAAGGATTCAGTGTGCCCTGTAGAGGCTTCTTACATAGTCACATGTCTTCGAACTAGTAAACTTCACTAGAATATTCTTAATGCGTCAGCTAGCGTCATGGGTCGGCGCAAGGGCGGGCGGCCATTGCTCTGTGGTGCCAATTAGTTAGCACTGTGTGTTGCATAATATGCAGACGGTCTTGAAAAATACTCCTTTCAAATATGACACAAGATTTTCTTTGTTACATGTCGATGGGTCCTTCGCACGTTATGATTCCTTTGTTCTCAGACTCATACGTAACCTACCAATGCATCTACTACCTACTGGTTGCATTTGATAATGATATTGTCAAAGTTAGTGGCGAACGTACTCTAACCAAATTGGAGACGTTCAGGAGGAAGGTCAGGTCAAGAGTAGCCCTGAAGAGTATACCTGAAGAATGTGATGAGAGTTTACGAAACAAAAGAGTATGTCAGGATCGTAGCTAGTGGAAATCCGTGGTCCCTCCCAATATAGAATGAAATACTTTATTCCACACCAAGTTATATTGCGGCTTAGTTTTGCACTACAAACTTTTACAATGTTATACAATGATCGGTCTTATTGCTAATTATCTCTACTAGGACAACCTTTGGGTGGAAAAGACTGCCTACCCCTGCGGGACACAGACGTGAGTGTATGTATTGCCAACGCACACAATTATGACCAGTTTCGAAAATAAGTTGCATATTTTATTTAATGTATTGAGTTCACGCCAAGTTCAAGGGCTCCTTCTTTGTTTTGATTTCAAAAGCTATAAAGTTTATGATTTCGATTATTTACAAATGTAAAAAAAGGGATCTATAAAAAAACGTTTTTAGAGGACTAAGCCGTGTTCGTCCGTCAGTTTGCCAGAGGGCTATCTTTTGTAGCCAGTTAAAAGCATTGATTTTTATCTAGTACAAGAACAAAAATCCAGTTAAAAATATCATTGCATATCTTACTATCTCCATCCACGGAATATAAGAGGTATAATATCCCGAAAGTATAATATCGGCGGGACTCGAACCCGCGAACTCCCGCTTGAACACTTTAAAAACCAAATAACTACCTATAGTCTCATAATCATGGCAAATTATCATTGTTTAAATTTATTAATAAAAAAAACAATAATCCAAAACACAATCAAAAAACATACTTTGCTGTTTACTGTGTTTATATTGTGCGATGGGATCTCGCGTATTAGTCCAACTAGTATTTATGTTTTTGTTTAGATTTAGATACTTACTTATCAAGTACTTAGCAAGATCAAGGTTGACTCCGCTTGACTCCACCTTTTTTTCTTGCCTTGATGTTCAGTAACTGCGATAATGAGGTCCTTTTATAGAAATATAAGATGAGAAATAAACTCTTATCAAATATAAGATCAGGATTGTGACCTCTAAAACAATAGCATAATATTTGATAACAAACCTTTCACATAAACCGCCTGGGTGCGTTACCCTTTTCCATATTTTCGTGAGGACAGTGACTTATCTATCCCTTAGGAGTGACAGTCGTTTGTTCACCCCAAGGGCAAAAGCCTGCGTGCTATGAACCCTTAAAAATGAGGTTTAAGTATTGAAACTTGGAGTTGTTTTTCATGAATTCAAAATTGCAATCATACTTATTAAATGCCAATACCTAGGTATGTTCATTTACATTTTGAATACCTAGCTACGTTCACTTTTTGTTCATATTATACTGTCTACCAACTTCGGCTCACGGGAATGGGCCGTACCATGTGGTTATAATCATGCAATAATATGCAAAACATCGTGTGAGTAAACTATTATAAAAAAAATATGAGAAGGTAATAAGACTGATCCCGAAAACTTAAACAGGATGCCATATTCAGGTCGCAAATCTAGATCGTCATTGAAAAAAAAAAAAAAAAACTTTTTTTTTTTTTTTTTTTTTCTGTCCATCTTTTCCTATATATAGGAAAAAAAAATGATGTTTCTGTCCATCTTTTCCTATATATAGTCATAATACCTTCACAAATAAAACAAGAGAATAGGCACCTCAGCCTATTCTCCTGTTTTCTTGTAATTTATAATCAGTATGGCAACAAGAACAAATATTATATTTGGCACGTGCCCACGATTTGCACTCTGGCATAAATTCCACGTGACCATGCTATTCCATAAAAATGCACATCTTCAAAAATTAACAGCTTGTTAAAAACTATAAGCCTGGTTAAAATTGCTTAGCTAACAATATTTTTATTATTTAAACAAGCTGTTAAGTAATGGTTTCAAAAACTTATTACAAAAGACGCAATATAATACTACTAAAGATGCATAAAAATATACATAATACCAACACATGCATGCATAATAAATACACAATGTACTTACAGGATACGTCTACGTGTGTTTGTTTGCGTTTCATTAGCATATTTTGTGTTTTCCCTGAAATTATCCATGTGTGTGTATCTTATTTATATGTGTAGGTAGCAGAAATACATCTGTTTTATATTAAAAAAAAACGTTTGTTTAAAGAAAAGTCTTGCTTCTGTAAATATTTACATCAAATTAACGGTCTAGCTAGAAGTTCAATGAAAGTCGAATTAAGATTCACTACAAAGCTTTCATTGTGTGAAGCCAGACTGCATTGCACGCGTCTGGCTTTATATGTGTGTGTGCACCCTTTTCGCTTTGGCCATTAGACTCTACTCACTACGAAATCCTTGTAGACTGTATTGTTGGTAGATAAGGTTGAAAATGGACTGTTATTGTTGAGTATGTTGGTGGGTGGTACGGTGGTTGGTCGTTATTTTGAATCACATACAGGTTGTGCATGCATGAGGAATGTATGTGTGTGGGTTCACCTTGAAAACTGCCAGTTCTTTGTGCATTGGGTCATTCGGTTAATGGCATCAAGAAAGTCAATGGATGCCGGTGGTACCGACAGCAGATTGTGAGGTTAATATTAACACCTTGTTTGTTGAAATTGTAGAATAGCGACTGTAATGTTAAATTTACCGTAGTCTGTATAATATGGGTGATCGCATATAAAACCAAATTTTCAACTCGCGAAAAGACAGTTTTTTTAAACTAATATACCTATTCCACTTCTTACGTTTGCTTGCAGCCATACCATCAGTCACTAATCGTCTTTCAAAATGGAGGGTGTTCTCAATTGAGGTTTTTTAATGTGTGTACTTCGATAACTCCGTTACGCTTGGTTTTACTTAATCGATATTTTCCATGGAAATATTATCATAGTCGTATAAAGTCTATTTTAAAAGTCAATATTTTTCAATAATGTCTTTAAAGGAAGGTCAAGAAAACGTTTCACCAAAGGAAACTTTGGAATATCTACCGAGCGATCATAAAAAATGAGTCAAAGCATCATGGTAAAACAACAGAAATGCTGTTGAAATAGTATTTTTTAAATCCTAAAATAAAGCATTTTATCAGAGTCGTCATTTATTAATTCTATCATTTTGGGGACGCTTCCATCTGGCTGTGAAATAGATCAGTTGAGCTATCTAAATCTTGTTTAAATAGGCTCAACTAAGTATCTTTGCATATTGTATAAACAAACCTGAGTTGTATTTATGTAAATCAATGTTTATTGTATACTGATAATACATAGTAGCAAAAGTTAATGATTGGGTCCCCACCCAATGGACCGACGACTTTGTATAGTTTGCGGGAAGCCGGAGGATAGAGGTGGCCCAAGATCGCTCGTCATGTGAATCTTGGTAGGCATTTGTCCAGCAGTGGACTTGTACAGGCTGTTGATGATGATGTTAAAAGTGAATATGAATCGCATTCGTACGGATAACAAATAAAATAACTGATTTTAATTAACGAATAAAACGAGTATAGTCGTTAATTAAATAACTTCCAAATAAGGTAACTTATTTTAATGTATTAAAATAACGAGCTGGGGAATCACTAGGTATTTTAAACATCACATTAGGGTACCACGTGGGAAACATTATTATTTAAACCCTCAAAAGTTGCCAAATCATACTTAAAATAATGAAATGTAGTAGTTTAAAAAAACAATAAAACATACGCTTTTCAAAACGAATCATAATGCGTCCAAACTTAAGGGATTTGCTAGTAGCCACTAAGGAGTTCCACTATCCACCTCCTAGCCACATCATCAAATCAGCTCCAAGATACTCAATTATAGTATTGTTATCTGAACTACATATACATACAAAGTTTCATTTCGATACGACTATTAGAAGTAGGTTAACATTTACATCCAAGATTTGATTACATTGTTTGTTTGTTATTCTGTTAGTAAAATAGTTACAAACGACGCTTATATAAGCGTGTTAAAAATCGCTTACGCCCGCCTACTTTTACAGCTCTTAAGTTTATACTTAGTGACAGGTTTTCTAGAGGAAAACTGTTACTAAAACGTGCTCAAGTCTTTGCTTAAGCTTTTTCGACTTTATTATACAAATGTCAGTCTTTTCCTCCACCAGTACATGGCGTCTCGGAATACTTGGTTGCGTGCATGTGCGCACACGCATCGCTACACGTACCCACACGTGCATCTGTGTGCGTCGCCACTTGAGGTAGGTCCCTAGCCAGTAACGTTACGTAGTAACTACCAATTATTCTGTTCTAGGGGTGAGCAGCGCGCATCGCAGCGAGTGGCACCGAACAGTAAGCAGTTAAAACGTCGTAACTTTGTGTTAAGGAAACTTTTATCGATATCATTGTCTATAATATTTTAGGGTTAAGGAATATAGTGATTTTTAAAACAAAAACTAAGCTCGCGTAAGTCTAATGGCCCGGTCAAACAGACGCGGTGGCGGCGGCGGTGACGATCAAAGGGAAACTATCAAAGTTCGCGTGAATGTATTGATATAATCCCCATTCACATCCCCCTCCCCCCCCCCCACCCCCCTTAGACTGGGAAGGTTGCGGGTTCGATTCCCAACTGTTTGATAGTAAAATATCTGTAAAATATTTGTCTCTGGTCTGGATGTTTTAAACGCATACTAAGTATGTATTTTCAAAAAAAATATTAAGTAGTATGTAAGTCATGTATTTCCCATAACAGAAGCTCCGCTTACTTTGGGACTAGATGATGGTGTGTGATAAAATATCCAGCATTATTTATTTACTTATTCAGTAATAATGTTTGGTAGGTCCTTTTAAATGCCATCAGATCACTGACCTAACGCAGGATGATCAAGAAAGAAGGATTACACGACGTGCGGTTGGGAATAACCCAGAAAATCGTTAGCTTAATTACCTTACGCATCTGCGTTGAAAATAATAGGTATAGAAAAATATGTATTGGCTATTATAGTTACTGTATCCTTCTGTTTATAAAACTGGGAGACAATGGAATTCAGTATCAGTTTCAATAAATTTTTGATACTAATATTTATATGTTTTTTTAGGGTATTACCCAAAATGAAGAGAACCAAATGAAGGAGGAAATTTCATTCATTTCCAAACAAGAGCAATGAGATAATCAATTTAAAACTTATCTTACGTATTTACATTAATATTCCTATGGTATTATGAATTAGGTACCTATTCATTACACCGGTAATGTGTAAGTGCCAGTCGAACTCGAGTATTATGGGTTCCGTACCACACCACAACATAAAAACGTATTCTTTAAACGGTTTTTTCAAAACTCAAAGGGATTCTTTAAATTTGACTTGAAAAAGTATGGATCTCATTGCTTGCGACTAAGTCATTTCCGACTTTTTCTCAGGTTTGGCAGCTTGGAGGTATTGCTTTTTCGAAGACCTTTTTATGTTTGTATTCATTTCTGCAATATTCATTAATTATTTCAGTCCTCAGTAATTATTCCGCGGCAGAGCCATTTTTCGTTGTTTTTCATCCAGTACAACTTTCAAACAATACTAATAAAAAAAATTATCTATCATCTCAAAACGTACTACAAATTTTAAAAATTGATACTTTTGCAATGCTTTGTTAACCTTTTCTTAAAATGAACTTTTTCATTTTTATTTATTAACTGTACAAGTTAGACACAACATTTATTGTGCTTTTTTTATATTTCTACCCTCTGCAATTATATCTTCACTAGTGCCAACACTACTGTAGATTTGTCGAGGCTTAATGTCAAACTTACCTTCCTAGCTAGTGAAAGTTGGCAACTTTTTACGTCATTTAAAATATACATAAATATGTTACAATAGGGCCAATAGGGTTCCGTTAGCACCCTTTGTATACAGAACTCTAAAAACTGTTAAATGGATATTTGAAATACGTGGGAACCATGGAATGCAGGAAAACAACTTATTGAAAACAAGTATTTTTAAATATGTTTGTATGCTTTCATATATTCAAGTAAAAACTACATTATTCCACATACAATAATCTATAAATTCGCATATAAGTAGTTTTTTTAAGATGGATGCAAAAAATACCTGGACAAATAAAGTAAAAACAATTCTAAAATTAATCTCGGAGTAATCAGCGTAATAAGTTTTACATAAAACTATGTCTAGAAAATTAAGAAAAAAAATTAACCTAGGAAAACCATGTGTCCACTACAGGAACATCCTTCCTGATCTTTTTCTGTATTAAGACCAATTTATAAGTTCGAGCCATTCCTAGACTTGGTAGGGCACAGCTTTTTATATCCAACCAAATATTTAACCAAGCTTCATAGTCAAACAATGAATTACACATCGGAGGTCATCAAATAAAGAAACATTCTGTATACAGACATACAGATAGGAATGTTTGCAGATCTATCACTGTAAGCCTGTAATCTTTGTTACGAAAGAAAAAGTGGAGCAAGGAGACGATATTTCTGAATGTAATTAGATATATATATAACTTATATGTATACGACAGAAGGAAGTAGAGTTATTTAGCAACCCTGAAAACCATCTAGTATAATACTGATGGTTGTAAACCCTCATTTAGTTTTTACTCCCTATTTTAATTTTTCTGTCTATGTAGCAGTTACCGATAATATGATTACGTTCCAGCTACGCAAATGTCCATCTATTGTTCTAGCAAAAGTGGGACGTGGGATGCATTAGTTCTTCTTGTTGGTTGGTTCTTTTTTAGTCACTCTGTGTAAGTGACTATCCGCATGATAACACTAATGAAAAGGTAATGGGAAGTCGTTTCCCATGCCAAACATTGAAACACTAAGCATAGATAAAAAAAATATAGTTTTACAATTTATGTATATCGCTATCTCTTTCTAGTCCTACTATCTTAAGTAGCGTTTCAGTACTTAGCCGTTAGAAGTAGTAGAGCTGAAAAGTAATACTCATTTTTGCAGCCAAGTAGCAATTGTGAGCATTGCTGTGTTTCAAGCTGAAGGGTATGAGAGCCGGTGAAATTTTCAGGCACAGGAGTTTCACCCGTTATTTCTCATAGTCGGCAACGCGCGAGTGTTACCTCTGGTGTTGGAAGCGTCCCTCAGTTATGGGTAACGCTTACCAACAGGTGGTCTGTATGCTTGCTTGCCATTGTCCTAGAGTTACTCTTCTTTTATTAATCTTTTTCATTTTTATCGCGAAGCTATGGAGCTACATTGTTAAAATTTAATATAAATAAAAGTATAATGGGCGGTCTTATCGTTTGAGTGTAGTACGTACTTATTTATAAAAGATGTGATAGCTACAATTTATTGTCTCACTGACCTTGCGCACTTGGTTCCTGATGTTCATCAATATTATGCTCTTATCAGCATGATGCAATGCGTGCCTGTACCTACGTACCTACGTACCTATGTATGTAGTTATTAATGCTGTTTCCAATAAATTCCATTCTCTGACACATACTCAATGCGTAGATCTTTGAGGATACCAATTAGGGGGTACAAACATTATAATTATGGCTTACGCCCGCGTTTCGCAAGTAGCCATTAAATACAAACTTATCATTCTACAAATGATGTTTTGAGCACGTGTTAATGCGCACTTATATTACCAAATATTGGGATGTGCCTCTGACTACTATCTGCTTGGTATCCTCAAAGATCTGCGGACTGAGTATGTGTCTAAGGATGGCCATCATGGCGAATACAAAAACGTAGGGGAAATAATAAAAAAGGAAAACGAGATAGAGAGCCGCAGTCGTGGGCGTGTTTGTTTTTGTTTTTTAATATAGTTCACATCACGTGAGTAGTTATCATGTTAATTTGTATTGTAGAGGCAAATGTCCTCGCGTCATTTACAATTGAAGCGCCAAAAACAATGATAAAAACTCGGTCGGCCAATATTTACATTGGTTATTTAAACATTACTTATCCTTAACACAATGCCCCAGTTTTGATAAAACCAAGGATTTTGATAATGCGACCTCCAGTTTGGGAGATTCGTTCAAGGTGTTACGTATTGATTAATAAGAACATGTAATGTCAATTTACCAGTTGCATCATATAAAACTGGGCTATATCAGAATATCAATAGTAAATAAATAAAAATGCTGGTAATTTTTCATACAACATAATTTAGCCGCAAAGTAAGCAGAGCTACAGGAATGACATGACCGATATACTACTTATATAACATTTTTGATTATACATATTTGCAGTTCATACAAAAATGTGTCCCGCGGCGGATAGATCCCGTAACCTTCTGCATCTTAGGCGGGCCTTCGCCAGCTGCGCCACAGAAGTCGTCACTAAAAATGTGGGGTCATGTCTATAGGGTGTTTATTTATTTATTGATCTATTATTTTTCAATTAGAAAGCAGATAAGACTTAACATAAAAGTTAGGTATAAACTTTGGTACTATCTTTAAAAAAAGCGATTTTATGAAATATTCGGCAATTAATAGGATGATTGGCAATTAATATGAGGATTCCGTTATGTCATAATGAAATATTCAATTGCATGAAGAGAGTTTTCACTAAAGTCAATCTCTCATCATTGATTGAAGGGCCCGGTATCTAACCAACCGAACCGTTACGAAGAAAATACCGTTCAGAAATATAACAATAGATGCCTTGTAAGATAAACATATCTCAAACTTATTTTCAAGTGCTTTGTAGAATGAAACGTACTGTTTTTAATTTCTTGGTATTACCTACAACTTTCTTTGTCTCTTTCAAAAGTAGGTTGGATTAACTGTACAAGTCTGCAATATTTTCTTGTAATCATAAAAAAAACAACATACATTGCTAAATAGATAACAGCTAAGTACATGATAGGTAAACGAGGAAGGAATACAAAGTACCTACCGTTTCTATGACACAAGGCCACGATAAAAACTATATTACAATGTGAGAAAAGGAAGATATAAATAAATCTCGTATAGTGAGATGAATATTTTCGATATGGTCCGAATTAAGGCCACCAACGGGGGGGCCGATGGCGCGTTGGGCGAGTAACCAGAACCAAATGTTTGCATGTAATGCATATATTTGTGCAGTCTCAGTATTGTGGTACCATGGTACTAGTAATTTCTGATACCCACAATACAGATAATCCTTAATAATAATAAATCAATAAATAATGCTGTGCATTTTTCACACAGCATCATCTAGCCCCAAACTAAGCAGAACTTGTATTATGGGAACTAGATGACTGATATACTACTTATATAGTTTTTTTGTAAATACCTACATATTATACATGGAAAACACCCAGACTCGAGACTAATATTTGAAGATCTTACAAAAAATTTTAATAAATTTATAAAATAAAATATTTTATAAATTTATTAAAAATATATTTTTTTTTTTTAAATTTGCGGCAAGAATCGAACCCGCAACCTTCTGCGTCTCATAATAATAATAATAAATGTTTATTTTCTCAATATAAGTTGTTAATTTATAAGGTTCTTCACTATCCGTATACCCACTTTATGAACCACTAGCTTCAGCCCAAGGGTTCACCCGCGTGGTACAAGGATTAAAAAGTAGCATTGTGTATTCATTCATTCAGATGTATAAACTACTATATTACTGTAAAGTTCATACAAATCCGTAGTTTTTGCGTGAAAGAGTACCAAACATCCATCCTCACAAACTTTTACGTTTATAATAGTAGTAGAATGGTCTTTATTATGACATCGTTCACGATAGTGAACTTTAATAGAACATATAAATTGCAAAATAGAAAAACTCCCTTTTCATATATCGTTACGTTATTTATGGCTGCAATAAATATTATCCCTCTGTTTCATAATCATTCGCTACCTAACTTAGCAAGCCGATAAATCTAGCCATGTCCTTTTCTAACACTAAACAAAAGATAGAGACTGGGCGAGTGATTACGAAACAGGGAATATTGTAAAAGCTTAAATAAAAAGTTTGAATTTGAATAAACCTGGCAATAGCATTCGCTCTCCTAGCCTAGTTCAGACATTTGAGAAACAAAAGGGAGAGAGAACGCTTTTCCATGTCTACATAACACCGTCTCTATACCGGCTTTTCAAATAATATCCCTTTACATAGCCGACGAACTGAATAATTCTCCTATACAAAAACAATACATTTATCGTAACACATTATCGATTGTATGATAACATGGAAATGTATGATGGCATTTGTTTTTACAAGTGAGCGGTCGTGTAACCTTGGCTGAGCGGAGGACGCAACGCCGGTCGTTGTACTGATGTGCCGTGATTTTTATAGCAAGCTGTAACAAAGGGCTGGTGCTATACTTGATCGGTAAACAAGTACCTATAGCGATGTGGATAGGTTTTACCCTCGGATTTGCTTATACGTCAACGGGACTGACTTCAAAGCTTCCACAGATTGTCCATAAAAGGCGAATGCGAAACTATGCTACGCTAAAACTATGTTGAAATTCAGGGGCCCAGGGGGCGCTGCTTGGTAGGCAAAAGTAATTAATTTTATGTTTTGTATTTTTTTTTCTTAATATGCTTTTTATTTTATTTTTGCAATTTATCGTATTATTTTTAACTGTATACTTATGATTTTTGTTAAAAAAAATTGTGTAATTGGGTTTGTCCCGTTCTAATTAAATCAATAAATTCCTACAAACTCAAAGACAGATACATTTTTAAACAATCTCTTTATTCTTTATTGTACACACAGAAAATACAGACAAAAAACTTACATAAAGGACAAACTCAATGCTTTTTTTAATCTACTATTTACGGTACTTTACTATTCTCCTGATAGGTGACGTTTCGTTGACTGTTTAGAGGTTCTTCCTCATAAGCACCAACAATGTGAAAAAATGGTAACAGACAATCATACCAATTACTTTAAATGCATATACTATGCATCGCGTGTCAATAAAACACATTATCTATTAAAACGACCAAAACTAATTATCCTAATATTGATGTCTGTATGTCTAGATGTTTTTTACAAATGTAAGGTAATGGATTAGGATGAAGAGTTTGTGACCTGCAATAAGAAAATCTAAAGTAGCTTGTGGGCTTCTTTTGCAAGGGTACCGGGTAAAACCGTAAGCAGAGGCTAGTACGCTTTAAGTATAAAAAAAAAAAACAACTAGAATAACAAGAAGAGTGATGTCATCAACACAAGTCTCTGCTAGTGGTCCACCTACATAGTTCACCTGGCTGTACCAGGGGTTTTTATTTCTTACCATGCTCTACATAGATAGATACATACTATATAGATAGTTGTTAATATATGGTTTTTAGAATGTATTGCCCGTGGTCCACCTAGAAAATACCCAATGTCCTTACCATAGTTCGAGCGATTTAATGCGATTCTGAAAAACAAGTGAATGCAGAAAAACAAATAAACGCCGGAAAAACAAAAGAAACATCTGTATATTCTCATGGATCAAAACTGAGTCTGATAAAGCCCAACATAGGAAATTACAGTTGGAAAGAACGCGACTCTATGATCCCCTGCATCTACCTACCGCGACTTTTGATCGCGCAATGGATCACTTGTGTCTCAATTACTTCCGATATGGGCCTTAATGACTATAGAACTTTATTACTTAAGCTTGGGCATAGGAAATGTAAAATAGAAGGACTATTCGCGAAAACCAATTTTGCAACGTAACTCGACGGAAAAATGGTCGAGCGAATGCGTTTCTTACGAACGCTACTTTTAATCCGAGTACCACGCGGTCAAAACTATAGCTAGTATATAAAATCCTAACATAAAAAAAATATGTAAATACCAAATATTCGACATAACAAACAATTGCCTGCAGGTAATTTGATTGATGCATACAATTTCTGCGAGCAAACCAAGATAATGAGATATTGTCGTTCTTTTTTTTACTTACAAGCAGAAGATTAGGTAGTTGTTTATTTCATAAACCTGTGAGACAAAGAAGGGCAATCTACAGACTTGTTTGTTTTGTTGCTTGTTGACTATTATTCAGGTTTCAGGTATCATTAAGATAGATAAAACGATATCAGGGACGTTAATTGTATGCAATGCAAAACGGTTTGGTGCAATTACCTGTTTTTATCAAGGTTTTTGCCGTTTTCAGTACATTGTCCTTAATCTTAACTTAGGAAAATAATAAAAAATGCTATCACTGAATAATAACTAGCACCTCACTGGCTGGATATAATTAAATGGTACCTATACTAATTAAGTTAATATTTTTTGACTCATTTGTTTAATAATTGATTAGTGTTTAATAATTGATTAATATATGTCATAGTTTTATTGTAATTAATTTTATCATAATAACATCCGAGCGAAGCCGCGGGCAAAAGCTAGTATAGTACATTTTTATTAAGCACAATTTAATAAATTAAATTCATAATCACCATTAACAAGCAACACTAACCTAACAGCTTTCAAAGAGAATTATAAAATACCACTATAATAATTCCCTCATAACGAACGGGATGCAAAGAATGATTCACCCGCGGGCGATTTCCGTTGCGCGCGCCGTTCTAATTTTAAATTCAAACCCCTTTCGAAAATGGAACAAAATCCGGCGTTTGTTCAGTATTTTTGATTTTTATTGTTGTAGCAATCACACAATATCCGATGCCCTGTTACGACAAAGGAATTAGAACGGAAACGGATGATTGTAGGATCGTGTTGCTAAGATGGTGGCGCTAGTTATGATTTTTGGGTGCCAATATTATATGATTCTACCCACAGAGTATGTATATCTAAATTATACCTTAGCATGTAGAATTTGTTATAGTCCTGATAAATGTCTCAACTATTCTTCATGTTTTACTTGACTCGAAAATTATGGGATTTGCTTTAACTCTCCTTAGACGGGGTTCATATGAGATACCTACCAAAAATACTTACTATCTATGTACCTTTCATACAAAAAGAAAGAAAATACATTTATTAAACACAACACAACACAACAGGTGCCAAAATACAGATCAAATAAACACACACACAAAAAAGTTAGAAAAACAGAAAAAATATAAAGAATTAAAAAAAAAATTTTTTTTTTGTGTGAGTCAAAAGGTCCCTGTCTCAGCATATTGCTGCACCAAACCTGGGAAAGGTGTAGGGCTGATGTTCTGACAGGGCCTGCATCGTGATGTCACGAACAATGGGGAACAACATAAGAAATAATACTTATAAAAATAGATAATAAATGAATATGTGCTATGCACAATACATAAAACTATCATTAATGTTATAATATAAAGATAATGATGTAGGAATAAAGTATTATTTGTTTGTCTGTTGTCTGTGCAGTGTGAGTCTATATTAGTGACCATTCGAACTTACTTGAAATAGTCTGTGGTTATACGTAGTAGCTAGTCTGTGCTTTTCCTATCAATTTATTAAGTATTGGGAGTTAATTGAGATTTTTGGAAAAAGTTTCGTTAGTACCTAATCCGATTTAGATAGTTGCGTAGGACCGATTCAGGATCACCTTAATAACGAATCATTTAAGAACGACGAACAATCATCAGTCTAACATAATATACTGATATCGGTATATACATACAAAAAAAACCAAAGCCATCGAATTGAGAACCTCCTTTTTTGGCATTGAAAAAGGTTGAAGCATGCGCGCAAAGATATTTCAGTAGTTATGTACCGCCAAACATAATAAACTTATTTATGTACGATGCAGTCAGGGAGCTGATGACCTTCGTATTTCATCTCTTTATCCGGCCACAGAGCCGGCAATTGCACAGAGCTGATGGAAAGAAATTCAATGGCTTTTGTAATATCCCAAAATTATTAGACTGTTCGGGAACTTATCAAATTAGCAAGCAGGCTGAAACGCGAGATGTGTGGGTTAGATTTCCTGGACAAAAATAAGCATGATCTGGGTATATTTATTTCAGATAAGCCCCATGACATGGGGTTTAATAAGACTTCGACATTGACAATTTGTTAGTCTTACTAAATACACAAAACAATTGACAACGGGCTTAATTTTGAACAACGTAGCAATGTCAAAAACTTAAAATGGGAATGCCTAGTGAAATGCATTTGTTGCCCCGTTCCCATATCCATATTGTTAATTAGGGGATCGTGCTGATACAGTTTTCTTTATCAAATTAATAAGATGATAACCACCACTTTCTGTTTCAAGGGTTTCATTAGCTAAAACAGAAAGCTGTCCCTGCAAATACTAAATGTGGAAAACAGGACATAAGTACTTAACTTATTTTTAAACTTCTTTAAAATTTAAATTTCTATATATTGTTTTGATAAAGAAATAAAATATTGCAGCTGGTCAGCCCATCTAGTTAGGGATATTAATATCATTACCATGTTTTTTAAATTAGTAAAAAGTAGGTTTGCTGCCACTCTAGTAGCGAAAGATTTATTTTGTCTTATTAGTTTGTATTGTAGGTATACGTTGTACTGGAACTTCATAATATTATTGGCGTGGAGATTCATTCGTAGGCTTGTAAAGCGCATATTTATAGCGCAGTCACTGCGCCGTTGACCTTCGCACTGCTTCATCTCTTTACCGGTCACAGAGTAGAGCACAAATGAGACAAACGAAGCTGTTGGCGCATTAAACTCTAGGCGCACGCGCACTGAAACCATTTTGTTGATGCTACATGATAAAAGCCATAGAAAAAACACTTAATAAGCTGTCGCACTAGTCCCATTGTGTGAAGATATAAGGATTCCCTGTATCATGGTGCGACGAATATGAATGCCACTGCCAAAATTCTAAGGTAGCTCTGCCGAGTGGCTTGGATTACCTAATCTTTAACTGAATGGAATCGCAATAAGACTTGATGGTTAGGCCCCTGTAAACTCTTGTAATTCTTGTGGAGCTATTTCATCGTGTTACCTGACAATTGTGATCATGCATAGTAGTCGCATTACATAAAGAAAGAGGACTGCAGATCAAGCAACTATTCAGTCGGTATCACAGTATTTGAATATCCAGTACCATGGTACCACCGCACCCACCCCGCAAATTAATTTGCAGATCATGCAAAAATATTATGGCCCTCAGCGGGATTAGAGTTTGCATCTCTAACCAGCTACAGACTGAGCTACAGATGAAAGGGTCTGCTAATATCTATGCTAATTAGCATTAAGTTTGCCGATGTACTTGTTTTATCTTGTGCAATAAAGTATTTTTTATAAGTATTATAGTACATCAGTCTGATTAATTTTCCATAAGTTTTACGAGTTAGGGCACGTCCAAACTGATGCGATGGCGGTGGCGATCACATTTGAATTGAAAACAACTTGACAACCATTTTTCCTTTGATCCTTTGACCGCAACCAAGCCAGTATTGCTATACCATATACACCTTATGGTAAAAACTAATTGGACTATAATAATAATAGAATAATCAACATGGCAACACCGTTTATGTCTAGCTTTTATTCACAATGAAATATTTTTTCACTTTTCGACGTAACCATTTATTATCTCTGATACGGCTTAGGTGATTGAAATATGTTTTTATTGCAATTTGTAAGATCAAGGTTATTTATCGCCACAAGTACATGGAACAATAGACCATGGAATGAAGGGTGTGATTGGGGTTTATTTAGCAAAAAAACAATGGAATTCATTATTCAGTTTTACATTTTATTAAAACGCTTACGAGGGAAATGCGAACTCAATATAACGATCTCACTGCATCTTATGAATTAATGATGGTTTGGAAATCACGTCAAAGGTTAATAAAAAATAAATAAAAATATATATATAAAAAATAAAAAATATCTATCTATCTATCTAATGTGCTGCGCTTAGCATGAGCACCCAAGACAAAGTTTTGCCTACGAAAGAGAAGACAAAAACTATTTCTGTCAAACAAAAGAAAGGGACAGAATATGTTTTCTCTTCTCGGCGGTAAACAAAATCGTTGTCTTGGGTCTTCATGCTATGCAGGCTGGAATGGTTGATCTGTAGTGTGCGCTCACGCACCGGATGACGCGTCGCGTGTAAATTTAGCCGCGCGCCAGGTTCAGGGACATGCACAGGCAGACGCCATCTTGATTTTGTTGCAGCATTGCACTCCTCATTCGGTAGGGATGTCACTGGTAAGTTGAAAAATAAACATATTCTTATTTATTCACACAGCTCCAAAAGTTTATGAACTCGAATGAAACTAGTAGCTACTAGCTATTATGACACTAGCAGAATGATTTTGATTGAATAAATTAATGTATGTAGATTAATGATCTGGTCAAGACATAATTAAAGATTTTCTGTTGCCTCTGGATTCCTTGCAGTCCTAGAGTTTAGTCTTTCTCTACAATTTCAAACTGAGTGTGTCATTCAGTCAGTGTTCCCCTTCGAAAAATCACTGTGACTTCCCTTTATCATTATCAACAACAGCCTGTCCACTGCTGTATGTAGGCCATCCCCAAAGAGTTCCATGGCGAACGATCTTTGGCCACCTCCATCCACCGACTTCCCGCAAACTTTAAGATGCCATTGGTCCATCGGGTGAGGGGTCTAGATGTTATGAATATATGTCCATCCAAAACTGCGTCGTGGTCACCATTCGAGAACCTTTCTTCCCCAGATTCTGCAAGCTATATGACCTGGTCATTGCCACTTCAGCTTGCAAGTTCTAAGAGCTATACCGGTTACTTTAGTCCTATACCGGTAACTTTAGTTGATAAAATCTGAAACGAGGAAATCCGTATTTCCTCGTTTCAGATTTTAATGCGACAGCCCTAGAACTACAAATTATTTCATTATACTTACTACAAAATGTCAGTAGACCATGAAATTAATAGCATTTCTGTTTACATTCTTTCATTTTATTTTTGAGGTATTAATTTGAGATTATTTCATTATAACTTCGCTATTTTAAAGTAGGTACTTTGGGAAGCTCTGTGTTTTATTAAGATATATGAATAGTTTTTATTTATATAAAAGTAGTTCTTGTGAGAAAGCAATGCTAAAAAGCGTTCTCTTCCAGATATCCTTTGTGTAAAAAGATGTGTCGTTAGTGCACAAGCAAAGAGAAAAAAAGCAAGGTTATCTTTATTTGATTTGCGGCAGGCTAGTTCTCTTAAGCTTATCAGATCACTCTAAATATCTAGAAAAACAATATAAAATCCACATTTTGACAGTCTGTAACATATGTCATTTTATGACACAAACCGAAAACAAAAAAAATTTACCTCTATTTGCGACGCTGCCGACATTTAAAACAGGAAAGAACAAAAGCAACAAACATAAGTTAAATAAAATCTTGTAATATAGCTGATCTTCCTTGCATCATTTCCGTATTCTGAGGGTCGTGGCCTCACTACTTCCCTGTCATCTGCCATGATCCAGAATACGGAAATCTGCTCATATGCTTCTGTCGTAAAGAACGTGGTTCCTGTTTTCAGATCTGAGCCAAATTATTGTGGCAGTTTTATTGGTAGATTTGCTGTAGTAGTTTTAGGAACGTTCCTTTACAGACGAATTGAGAACCGTCTCTTTTTAGATTTAATACACAATCGGTGTCATTGCATAATATTACTATCATTTGAACGTCACCGGTGACCCGTATAATTAATACGTTGGTCTTATTGCCCTCATGATATTTTTAAGCTGTTCCAAATAGGTCGATTCAATGTCTTATCTAAAGAAACATTCATCATTCATCATTTTCTTGCCACGCATTAAGTAGGGTTGGTACATGTTTTTTCCTTCCTTCCCTCTGTATCAGCCGTCATCTCAACGCTCACTCCTTATCCATGTAATCTTTCACACAATCCATTCACATTTTTCTTGGCCTTCTACTTTTATATCAACACTCTGGGTACTTTTAATATTCTAATTCTTCCGTCCTCATGACATACCCATATGAACCACTATTTTTAGACTTCCCTGAATATCAATTATCTAGGTGAATTTAAATATTTGCGTTACATAATCTCTACAAGTTTTTTTTTAACCCATCCTGTGCACTTTTTCAATAATACACAAAGTTTATCTGGAAGAGAATGCTTTTTAGCATTAAGTTGGCCTGTATTTTGTGCAATTAAGAATATTTTTTCTATCCATCTAACATCTACAGATTTTTAGACTTGATGATTTGAATCTCGACGGAAAATATCTGAAACAACAAAGGCAGGTTGGTTCGCCAACATTTTCAAAGTGTTTATAATTGTACTTTAAGATTAAGAATATTACCACAAACTTACAATAACAATAATTTTCCATGGCCCAAGGCCAAGCATTCAAAATGGCGCTGACGCATTGCAAAATGTAGGTAGTTAATACGTGCATCTCGATTTAAAGGTCAACGATTACGAGTATGTGGACAATAAAACGAAAAAGTAGGTATGTACCTATCTCTCCTGGATCCCACATCATGCAACTACATGCTGCATAAAACTGGGTAGCATTGAAAAGTTCATTGGTATTTACATGCACTTCCTGAATGAACGAGGTTGCAGTGCCAATGGCGGCCATCTTGAATTTTTGACGTTTATTTTTGGCGGGCTTATTTTTTTCAATTGCCAGATAAGGCAAAGTAAGTAAAGACGGGTTGAATGTCAAAAGGTTTATGGTTGTTTTTTAATGGTTCTTGATGCCATGATGTTTTTAATTAGTTGGGTACCTAAACGTTTCCCTTACCATCTTTAAAACGAATGAAATATTACGTGTGGACAATTTATTTTAGTCTGTAATATTATATTGAAAATCTTTTACGGTTGTTACAAATTTATACACCGACAATTTTGTGGTCTCTTGATCTAAAGTGAAGCAAATAAAGAAATTAAATAAAATCCAATGAATAATAGATATTTTATTTGTAAGGGGTGACCACGAGGAATCATCATATTACATTGAGTGTTTGAAAAATATGGAAATATAGTCACGCCGATGCCCTTTTCTGGTTCCAGTTAATAAAATACTGATGACTTTGAATTTGACAAGAAGTAAAAACGAATTGTGAAAATATAGTTAAGTGGAGGGAAATACTGATGCATGGGTCACTGCAGGGTTTGAAGAGGTACGGTGGGTTGAAGCATATCGTGCGGACATCGACGTCCGGCCTTGACGTCCGATTCGTGACTGTAGTCGAGACGATTGTTATTCAACTCTTGCTAACGAACAGAGAGATATATGGAGAAGTGCCTATAATAATGTTTCGACGTGAAAACGTCGCTTGGGGATCTGATTGAAACTGAAATGATAACTGAGTGAAACTTAGGTACAAATGGTAATACATTCAGGGACCTGTTGTTACTTTAAATTGAATGAATTGATTTGAGTCTATATTTTCTGCTTAAACTATTATTTATATTAAATCCATGATGTGAGTGTGAAAGTTGGTTAGTCGTAACTCTGTAAAATTGTCGAAATACAAATCTAGTAATATAAAATATGTCGCCTATCATAATTCTCCTGTTAGATAACATTAAAACATTGTTTAAAATTTTCTACTACGTGTCGAGCCCCAGATAACTGACATGGCTCAGAAAACCGCAAAATTAAAGTGGAACCGCAGGGCGATCACACTAACCCATGGCTATCGAGATGGCAAATCCACAAATTATCAATTATAAGTTATGTAAATAACGGAACGTCCAATGGGAAACCAATTTCGTTCATTCGCATCTATGACACACCTAGCCTGCAAATTAGCGTGATACGATTCATACCATCCGTTTTTTACATAACTTTTAATATATAATTTGTGGAGTTGCCATCTCGATAGCCATGGGTTAGTATGATCGCCCTGTTGTCTAGACACGTTTGCTGCATGCCGGAGGAACTATCGGAGAAAGCCACCATGAAATGGGTTCAAATGGCCAGCGACCGTGTAGAAGGCCCAGAAGGAGACGGAGAGACGAACTAGACACATATAGCACAATAAGCTAGTAATGGAGATCAATGGAAGGAGGAAAGGAAAGCCTTTGCCCTTCAGTAAGAGATTACAGTTAATAATAAATAATAAGGAATGATTTACAGTCTAATCCACAGCATTTCTGTCCATGCCCTTGAGCTTGGCGCAGCATTGTGGCAGGTCGCGTACAGTTATAGCCGTGCATCCAGCTCTCGAGTGTTTAACATTCTATGTGCATGATGAAAGTAAATATTTATTTTACGTTAAAAAATGTGATCCTTCCTGTATTTTTATTAATATTTAGCCATACGTTTTTACGTTAGAGATTGAATGCAAAAAGCAAGGATTATGTTTGTCGGTTCGTTTTCCGGCATTTTTTGCGAGTGAAACGGATGTCGATAAATTCCTTTAAAAATGCAGCGGATCCCGCTTCTTTTAGAAGTAACACAAATCATCTATCTCTGTTAACAAGATTCGCTCTAGCACGTTTGCTGCATGCCGGAGGAACTATAGAAGAAAGCCACCATGAAATGGGTTCCCAATGGACAGCAACCGCGTATATTTTTACTTATATCTAGTGATGTAGAGTTACCTCAGGTACCCCTGGAGTTTGTTACTTTAAAATGTAAGTCAAAGTAAACCGTAAGAAAACTAACATGACTTGTAACTTTTAGAATTATGAACTTAACTTTGGAACCCTAACAGGCTTCGGAAGTTTTAGGCGTTCTGTTTCATAAAATATCAGTATCTTAATAATCATCCTTAATTTTAGAAAATTATCTAAAGAAACATCGTTTTAAAGAAATTATATTAACGATTCCTTTTTTTTTACCCAAACACAATTTTTGATACTCCCTACTGCAAAATCAGCATTTTTCGTTGTGAACAAACCATAGTTTAAATTAGCCGGGGTCAGTAACCAGATATTTCAGCCTAAAAAAGTAGTGAAGTCAGTGACCTTTGCTGTAGCTAATCAGCCCGAGGGTTACAGACCCCCAGACAAATATATATTTATGTAACTATGGCGACTATTTTTATGTTATTCCATGTTTGTGTTACATGGAATTATGTATGCCACAGCCTACGAGATGATACCTAAGCAGTTACCATCTGCAATACCAGCCCGCTTGAGCACATGAGCACCCAAGACAACGTTTTTTCTACGAAAGAGAAGACATAAACTATTTCTATCGCCTATTCTGTCAAACAAAAGAGAGGGCCAAAATATGTTTTGTCTTCTCGGCGGTAGACAAAACCGTTGTCTTGGGTCTTCATGCTAAGCAGACTTGGGCATGACTGAAGCCTTGCCTGCCATTGAGACAAAGTTGAAAAAGGTGATGTGCTTTCAAGTCTCAGTATACAGTTATTTAGTAGATACACTCAATGAAAGAGTTTTTTAAATCACTTACACTTGTAAAAAGCAGGTCACAAATGTGGCTCCATGTGGCATGGAAACTCTGAAAATATAGCATACCATTCAGTAGGTGTTAGGTAACTTACGCAGCCTGCAACAGAAGAAAATAAATAAAACTTTATAGGTAATGGCTGGCACATGTCCGCGTTTTGCAAGTTAGCATTCCACGTGAGAGGTTGTAAGCCCATCCCGCTTATTGGAATACTAACTGTTGGCACATGCCTTCGAATTTTTGGTTCTAGGGCATGCCGGTTTCCTCACGGTGTTTTACTTCACAGTTTTGAGCACGTGTTAATGCGCACATAATTTTTTCCAGTGGAAATATCCATTGGTGCACGTCGATAGATTTGTAATAATAACCTAAACAGTATTAAATAATGGATTATGAAGGAAACTAATGTTATGAGTTATTGGGGGCAGACAACGGGACAGATAGGTGCTTAGACACAACTCCTAAACACCCTGTATAATCGTAGATATACTTACTTACCTAAATTAGGTTTATTCATATTAAAAAAGGTTTTGGCAGTAGCAAAAACAGTCAAAATAATGGAATCAAATCCTTGCCAATAACTTTAATAAGTGTCTTGATTTTATTTTATACAGC
Source organism: Perizoma affinitatum (assembly GCA_961405105.1). NCBI lineage: Eukaryota > Metazoa > Arthropoda > Insecta > Lepidoptera > Geometridae > Perizoma > Perizoma affinitatum. The sequence goes on from OY560184.1 coordinate 5,157,119, forward strand.
GCCCATAAAAAATACACAGGTACCTAATAATGCTGAAGCAACGAAGATAGCATTGGTAAAAAAAATTTTAAGATTGTTCTGTTTGATTTTTTGGCGTCAAGAACTAAAATTTACCTACGAAATATATCTGACAGAAAATGAAATTTAAAAATTAGCTTTCTCGTTCAATTGCGGGATTAAGTAACGATGACGTCACAACCGCGCTTCCACGCGCTTCCGGTCGCTTTCCCGGGCGGTGACCGCTTGTTTCTGCGGAGTCAATACCGCGAATGTGTTCAAGGGTAGTATTGGGACTTCAAGACGACTTATGCGGTCTCAGTTGAGAGTGGTCTCCCAAATTTTCCACCGAATATTAGAGGGGCTCTGAAATTATTGACGGCCTATGTGGCGCACTGGATGAAGGCCCGCCTGAGACGCAGAAGGTTGCGGGTTCGATTCCCGCCGCGGGAATCAATATTTGTCTCGGGATCTGGGTGTTTTCTATGTATAATATGTATGTATTCACAAAAAAATATATATAAGTAGTTTATCAGTTAAGTAGTTCCCATAATACAAGCTTTGCTTAGTTTGGGGCTGTGTGAAAAAATTACCATTATTTATTTATTTGTTTGTTTGCCGGAGGGGTAGACAGAGACTCTATTAGCCATCAGAAAAGTCTATAAAAGAAAATCTTCAAACATTTGTCCCGTGGCGGCAATCGAACCCTTCTGCGTCTCAAGCGGGCCTTCACCCACCGCGCCACAGAGGTGGCTATATGTATGTATTTATATGAAAATGTCCATGTTACAGTACCTATTTGTTCATATCACTGCCAACGATCATAACTATTATAACAGAATATTTACCAATGTAATTAGAATTAACTAGGTCGTCTGCACGCAACAGTACAGGCTTCTGAACCTTTCATTAGCGTCATCGGATATGTACACACTATGCCAGCTAGCTTTTCCTGCGGTTCCACTTGGCTTGGCTGACATATTATTGACTAAATGTGATGCTTGCAAACACTTCCGGAAAATATGTATGCAATAAATTATTTCGGAATTATGAATAAATAAAATCGTTTCGTGACACACTTGACTGACTGATTGGCTCACTAACTGACAATCAACGCACAGACTAAACTCTAAGTCCTAGACCAGAAATTTGGGATTATGTTCCTTTGGGTGTGTAATAGGGGTGTACTAAGAAGGGATTTCCCAAAATCCCACCCCTAGCGAGAGCAACAGGAAGATGAAAACTCAATGCGGACGAAGTCGCGGGGCATTCCACTAGTTTTTATATATTTTAGTGCTGGAGCCAGTCTAGGCTGTATTTAAGGTCACTTCTATGTAAATTGTGTGTGTTAAATCAGTTAGTTGCTTCCTTGTTTGTGGTTCAAAGGTGAAAATTATAAAAATTATACAATGGTCTACTTAACTTGATTCTCATTCAAGATTCCAACCAAAAATCAAGCACTCTTACTTCTTAGTATCATTAATACATTGTCAACATACCGCCCAATCGCGATGTCGGGTACAACCGGGAATATATAATCTGGGTCTCTTCAACGCAAAAGTTATAAGGCATATGTTTCGGGACTACCTATAAACTCTTTTAGCCATCAGAAAAGTCTAGACAAGAAAATCTTCATGATAGCATAGCAAGGACCTTTTAGTATTTTTTGAATTGCTATTTATTTATTTCATTGTAATTTTAAGGTTTTGTATGAAAATGGTATCCTAATAAACACGTCTTGTTTGCACGGCTGTCGTGACAGTCAAGATAGACACTGAGGCTAGAACTGAGGTATATACCTATCAACAAAACTATTGATATGAACAGAAGCACGCTTGAATGAAGAATTTGGTGAGTATGAACGAAGCGAAAGAAGTATGCCAAGATCGTAACAAGTAGAAATTCTTGGTCTCTGCCTACCCCTCCGGGAAACAGGCGTGACTATATGTATGTATGTATCAACAAAAAATATTTGATTTTTTGATTAATTTTTATTTGCATAAGTCTAATAAGCCACATACAAACATTTCCGTATTTATGTATTTGAACCAAAAATACCAAACGATTCTATAAAATTCCAAAACCAATAAAACACAGTTACCAACACGTCAGATTGGACCTAGTTCCGGGTTCGCATCGGTCATAGCACAATTTTTGGGGGTCAATGTTCTAATGTAAACGCTGAAATGAGCTGAAATTGTAACTGAAAGTTCCGTAGGTTATTGACCGGTGTTAACCTAGTTACTGATGGATAGTTGATTGTTTGAAAAAATAATGGTTTTTTTTTATAGCTTAAGCTATAAAATACAGTATATTATGTATTTAAATACAGTATAGTTAGCATACTTTGTACTGCTTACGCTAAAATAATTTGTTTGGCCGAGAAGATATTAAAATAGGTTTTAAAAAGGGTTCTAATAACATTTTATGAAACCATGCGTCTGACAGCTGCACTAAACTTAAACAAAAATAGCTGATAAAAATATATTTTAGTAACATATTAAGTTAATAGACACACAAAAATAATATTTTTGAGATCTATAATCACTAATCCCAAACACAATGGAGAAATAATCTTAGGCAATAGTTACTTTAATTACCTACAAAATCATTTTTTCTCTACAGGAATTTTATAAACAATTTATTTGTAACCAATCTTTTTATTTTATAAGTCATATAAGATGTCTGCCATCTCCAAATATTTCTTAGTTACAAAATACACAGCTAAAACCACACGGGTTACTTTTTATCAGAGTAACAACACAAGCAAAGCCGGAGACTAAAGCTAGTTTTCATAACAGAATAATAAAAAGAGATTTATTAGTCAATAAAATATATGCGAGCTACATTCGCAACACTTCAATACTGAAAAGCTACGATATCATGTCTAATTTGGGATCGGCAATGTGTTTTAAATCAATATAATTTAGTAGACTGTCGGTCAGTGACTGCAATGTCTTGATTGGGTGAGATGATGATTACTGGAACGATAGCTATTAGTTATATCAACAGATTCAGATACGTGTATTCGAAATTATGTATAAAGTACCGTATAAACTAATAGACTCGTACCTATATTACTAATTCCAACGGTTTCGGCGCGTTTAAACTGAGTTAAAGTAAGATTATGTTAATCCAAGTCGTTTTCTACGAGTACTATCAACTTCATAAATACTTGTACAAATTGGTTTAGATAGTTTCAGTATTACTAGATACGCCATTGTGAATTTGTGACACATTCGCTTTGTAGAGAACTAGATCTTGTCATGTCTTTAAAAACTTGTTTAAAAGGAAACCAATGATAAGATCAAAAAAGGACATAGTAAGACAGCGGTCTTACTAGTTAGTTTCAGATTCACACAGACAGTGGTCTGTGTGAATCTGAAACCACACAAAGTAGGTATACTGTATAAAACGACTTATATCGAGTTTTATGGAAAATTTACATCCACGTTGTTTTTTTTCACCCATCCCCATTAATTATCACCACTTACCCCTCCATAAAAGAGACAATGACGCAACCATATTCATCATCTCCCAATATGTTTTGGAGGGGCCGTCGACCGAGGCCCGGCCGACGACCTTGCGATTGCGACCTTGTCTTGCGGTCGATGACATCACGTATTTCGGGCGGTTTTTCTTCAAAGAAAATTCACCGACCACTTTCTTAGAACTACCACCCCTCTCCGCATCCCTAAAAAAGCAGAAGCTACAGAGGGAATTGTTCGAGACTTAGGGACCACGGTAATTGGTCTACAATGAGGACAATGTTTTTGCGTTGAACTCACACCTACGTTAGATTCGTGTAGATGGATATTTCAGTCAAAGTTCGAAGCTTTGGTAATCTGAGATAGATCCAGCAGATCCTTGGGCGTGTGTACGTTTCGGAGTTTGGGGGTATCTAAATAGCCAGTTATAAGTGTAAGTACCTACTAATGTCTGCTCACGCTTAATCAAATAAAAGTAGCCTATTTGTTATTCATACTTTACCTATTCCAAATTTTATTAAAATCCATTCAACCGTTAGAAAGAATATTAGGAAATATCCACACTTTGGGATTTCTTAATAAGAGTAAAAGAAGGGATAAATTAAATATAGGAAAATGCATTATAAGATTTGATTGAAGTATTCATTATTTCTAAATATGAAATATAAAGAAGCTTATATTCATAGTTTGTCAAGGTCATGAAATTTATTTCGAATTTGAAAATGAATATTCGTTCAAGCTTGAAATGGGATGTCTGGGCAATGACTGGATAATGAAAATTATGCAGTAGACTTTAATGACCAGACATTATGTTTAAAAAAGCTATGCAATTAATTATAAAAAACAATATTATGCGAATTACAAAAAATATTTTATTTGACCATCTGTGTTGATGTGAGCTTTGAGTAGTACCTATGTGTGGTATGACTTTGAGAGAGTTAGGCACAACATGATGGGAGAGCAGTGTGAAAAAGTGTGGTATTTATAATTTGTGGATCTACATTAAGACCTTTTGTCTAGGCTTTAAACAACAATTATTAAAAACTGCAACAATTTACCCAATTTTAATTATTTTCGTCACCGTGCCATCTCCACTGTAATCTGTCTGTTTCGTCAACGCAACGGATTGCGTTACGTTCTACCAACGTTTTACGAAATTAATGCTTTAACAGAATTGCTCAAAGTATCCTTGACTTGGCTGTTGGGCAACACTTTTGGACCTATGTACCAACCGTAGACACGCAGTATCGTCAGCAATGAAAACCATATCAACCTGCCAACCAGAAGCACGCAGAGGCTAAGCACGTGTTCCTAGTTTCACCCTATAGCAAAATGAACGAGGAGTCACCTATACAACAACGCGTGCAGAGGCTACACACGAATGGCTAGCGTCATTTCAAAACTTTATAATGACAAAGCTAAACGTCCTAGTATTTTTTAACAATAAAAAACCCTTCTTCATTACATATTGCAGCGCCCTCTATTGATGTGTGGCGGTAAAAAAAATCTACAAACCATTACAGTCCGTTCCATCCAAAGGTTGTCTGGTAGAGATCGCTATTTAGCGATAAGACCGCTCATTGTACATTATCAAAGTTTTTTAGTTATTAAGCTGATGTGTTTTTTTTGGTGTCCAATAAAGTATTTTCTATTGTAGTTATATAAAACAATTACAAAAACTGCATGATAATCGGTTAATTAGTTTTTGTGGAAATTGGTAATCAACTAACTACGTAACACCCCAAATGGTTACTATGAGCTCCGTCCATTGTGAGTTGGAATAGGCATGATTAGACAAGGTTTATTTTTACTGAATCGATTCACTTCACCGGTTCACCATCGGTCAATAGGCAATTTTCAGGACACCCAACCTGAACCCGGGTCATCGATTTAACGCAGGGTGATTAAGAAAAAATCAGTGACACGACAACCGCACTATCAAATATTTAACTATATATAACTGGATGGTTTTTCAAAATAGTCTTCTTTAAATACAATTATTTTTGTAAAATGACCTTAAATTGAAAATTTAATAGGTCTTAAAATGTTTTCCAATAATAATCTACTGTCAAAGAAATAACCAAGTATTCAGTAGAATAAGTGAGACGGTATTTTCTTACAATAAATTAGAAAGTTGGTAAGTAATAGTTAAGCAAACAATTATATTTACGTGAGGTTGGGATGAGGACTTGACCCACAAGATCACTCAACCTCCAAAACACCAAGAAAAGCATCGGTCACTACTCTTTGACGCGAAAAAATGGCAACGTTGTGCAATCCATTCTGCCGAAAATTCGGCGGTCAACGAACCTCTTTACTATCAACGCACACAAGCAACTTTACGTCCCTCGTACAGACGGTTTTCCTACACGCATATTTTCACACACACGCCTGAAAATGCGATGCGATAGGCTGAATTTTTTGTTTGCTAAAATAAAATTCAAATGTACTCTAATGAGATCAAATAGGATGGGTGCTTTTTAATTCACAACTTTTTACATTTTTTATGTGATAATTGTGTCTGTTTACACGACTGACATTGGTCACGATAGCAATTTGGGGCAAAATAAATATTATCTACGGTTAGAAACAAATAATTATCTTCAATGGTCTGTAAAGTAGCTTTTTAGCTTTGCTGGATAAAGACCTCCCCTCAGAGTGCGATAAGGAAAGAACATCCATCTTTAAGAAGTCACCGGTCCAATTTTCCAGAATTCCATCTTCCAGCAATCTTTAAAAAGTCACCGGTATTTTTTTTTTTCTTTTTTTGGCCTTCGTACGCTGCGCCTTTCTAGTTCGTAGTAGCCTTTCGAAAACATCTCTTCCTAAACTTTGAACGCTAGGTTCCAGCTACAAAATAAACATGCTCACGACTGTTTACCCTGCCAATTCGGTAGAAAAGTTTCTGAGTCCTTGTCTGTAAAGTTCCTTATCCGTAACTACGCTATCTCAAGTATTTTTAGTCATCGATAAAATACGACATAGGTACCCAAGAACCAAAATATTTGGAAGGCATATGCCATCCACTTTTCCACACGGCATGCTAACTACGATGCAAACTTTGTGACAGAATATAATGTTTGGACATGCCTTTGACTACCTTCTACTTAATAACATAAAATAAGTTGAGGTGGTCGTAGAACCGTGGATCTACAAATTGGCTAAAATATCGGTAAGATATCTTGTGGAGATTACCACTATGTTTGCTCATGTTTGTTTGAATAAATAAACTTCTGTTTAAATAAAAAAAAAAAAAAATCTGGACATTTTTCACACAGCATCATCTAGCCCCAAACTAAGCAGAGCTTGTGTTATGGGAACTTCATGACAACTACTTATATACTTTTTTTTTGTAAATATTACATACTAGCTTCTGCCCACGGCTTTGCCCGCGTAGTACACGGATAAAAAGTAGCCTATGTGTTATTTTGATGTATAAGCTATATTACTGTAAAGTTTCATCAAAATCCGTTCAGTAGTTTATCACATTTGCGTGAAAGAGTAACAAACATCCATCCTCACAAACTTTCGCGTTTATAATAGTAATTATTATAAATAAATAAGATTACAAATAGAAAACACCCACATCCCGAGACAAATATTTGCAGATGCAAACATTTGTCCCGCGGCGGGATTGAAACCCTAAATGAAAATGTATTATGTAGAGATATTTTTGTAACCATCTTGAAGAGTTTGCCGTAATCTGACCTCTGATGACCCTTATAAGTATCTGTCATCATCAGGTGGCAGGTGTTATTACTATCATAACAAAAAACTTACAATCGAGGTAGGTAAGAACTAAATCAATCGATTGTTAAGTATACTGTGTCGTTACGTAAAATTGTAGGTATGTTTAATTTTTAAACAGGTTCATTGGTCTCAGATGAGCACAGTTCAATGACCTAGATGACATAGTTAGACTAATGTTTTGGCAAATTGACGATTCGTTTTTACTTATTGGTCTGTGGTACAGCCACTAGATTCGAGCGAATTTTATTTTAGCCACGAACCACGCTACGTCTTAGGTGTTCCAATAATAAATAGCCTAGGTATTATTCGAGGTCACGAGGAATAATTCTTGTCGAAATCGGAATCGGTCCACCCGTTATTTATTCAGATTATTAGCAAAAAATATCTACGACATTTTATAATGTTGAACAATGCCGCTTTGTAACAATTTTTTTTGTTTTAAAACAATTTCTTCTGGGCTTAGGTTAGGTTTTTGGAAAAATGCAAAATTAAACTGTATAGAGTGAAAGTCGTTAGATTTTTCAGACATTTCCTCATTTAAAATTGAAACAGGTATATAACTACTTCATTTAATTGAAAAAAAAAAAAAGTTATGATTTATTTTCTTAAACTGTAGCGGTACCATGCGGTTATTGTTGTTTATTGTGCTTAATTTAAACTAATAAATTATGTACCTCGGCTAATTAATAAATGCTTCTAAATATTGTATTTTCTTAGAGCCTTTTAATCATGTCCTAAAATTAGGTAGCAACTGAATAAAAGAAAGACTGTCAAATATAAAATCACAGACCACACAGGAAGTGTGATAACATTTTGATAACGTTGTTACTTAGTTATTTACATTAAATTTCTCGTCAATTATTATAAAGTCTGTCCCAGAATACACAAACGCCCGAAACGTATAAAGTCGAACGTGACTTCATAGTGAGATTAGTCAACATTTGCGTAGGTGCGTCTTAATAATTGATTACATCAGAGCGACTTTAAAAAAGTTTGGGTTCAGAACTATACTACTAACAGAAACTACTAAAAATAACTAAACTAAACTAAAACCAAGAGGGTAACTAAACTAGACTAGTTTAGTTACCCTCTTGGTTACTATAACTAACTGGTTAGTCTTGGTTACGGTAACTAAACTAGACTAGTTTAGTTACCCTCTTGGTTAAACTCTAGTTAATTATCCTCTTGTTTCTAGTCACTTCGCGGCAGATCCAGACAAAGATGGCGGGACCTACTTGACTGTTCTAAGAAGGATTGGCCTTTAATATCCCAGGACCGAAAAGGGTGGAGAGGGGATAGGGAGGCCTTTGCATGCAGTGGGACGACGCAGTCTGAAAATAATAATAATAATAAGGGGCGCGCTTGTGGCGAGTGTCGTTAATAGTTGATTGTCCTTTGAGTTGAAAGACAATTTTATGGTGAGATTTTATAAAATCCCAAGCCCAAGCATACCAGGAAGACGCGGGTTCGAGTCCCGCCGAGGTTAATATTTTCTCACAATACAACGCGGACATGTGTCTAATCCAATGTTTGGTCGTGTCTCTGATCATCCCCTACTTGATAGCCTCACAGATCTTCATACTGAGTGTTGATCTGAGGATCTCCGCCATTGGGGACAATCGTGAGCGTGTTTGTTTTGTGTTTCAAAATAAAATTGTCCTTCAACTCGGTTAACACTGTAAAGACCAAATAAATATATTGTGTACACTACGCCATCATTTATCTACTTTAAAACAGAAGGTATATGCATACCTTCACACTCTCAGCCCCTTCTACGGACGGGCCATTGCCCTAGCAATGTACCGACCTTGCAGTACTAGGGTAATCACCTTGCGAATTTGATGGCCAAATCAATATTTAAGTACAAACTTCTGCCCACGGCTTCGAACGCGTAGTACCGATGAAAAATAGCCTATGTGTTATTCTGATGTATAAGCTATATTACTGTAAAGTTTCATCAAAATCCGTTCAGTAGTTTTTGCGTGAAAGAGTAACAAACATCCATCCTTATAAACTATTGCGTTTATCATATTAGTAGGATTGTTGTAAATATGTCTCTGATTCGGATCTTCAAGGACTTTATATTTATGTCGCCTTATAAACATGAGCCATGATAGTTGAAGTCACCTTATTTTCTGAACCAAAGGTCATGGGTGTAAATCCCTTGGCTAAAGGCCCGGTCAAACTGATGCGGTGCCATTGGTGGTATCACAGGAATTTTTATGACCACTTCACTAGCATTTCCCTTTGTTCGCCACCGCCTCCGTGTCAGTTTGTCTGGGCCCTAACAATACCATCAGTGTATTCTTACTTGCATGGTCTAAACGATATATTTTTTTTCCTAGGCAGTGATTACATTTTTTTATCAGACTTCAGGCTAATTTTATCAATATCGTATCGTATCAATAACTCATTGATATTTAATCAATATCCAGACCAAGGATGTTTCATTTATTCACATCCTTGACACATTTCGCAATCTTAGGCAAGACAAATGTAGAAAAATATCGGTTTAACATAATAATAATAACAAGTGTCAAGACATATGGTAATTTACACAACCAAGTACCTACAAAACATTAAAAAAACACTAGGTACCTTAGTCATCTACAATAGCATAGTCAAAATTGTATAAAATGTCTGGTAGAGATCGCTTTTAAGATAATACCACCCATTATACTTTTAGTTGTATTAAGTTTTTTTAGTTTGTTAACTTGTGGTATACAATAAAGTATTTTCATTCATTCATTTATATTTCCTAGCGGTCACAATAAAAGGCTTTTTTACACAGCCCCTACCTTTAGACTGGGTGAGTTAAAGGAACCCGAACTGGGAAGACCAAGGTGCACAAGTTCAAGACGCACGAACAGCAAAATTATCTGAGAAATATTTTTGTAGCGCAGGCGTGCGCTATGATTTTATTTATTTGGAGCAGAGGAACCCTTTCTAATAAAATTTGTGGTTTTCCCTTATTTAATGCGATTTCCACGAAATTTACTCAATTTTGTGCAATTCAAAAGGAAAATCCTTATTTCATTATCATCCCATAGTAACAATAGGTTGCATTTTAATTATATTTGGGGGGATTATACCATTCTGAGTAAGATAAAAATAACAGAGATTATGGTTACCTATTTGAAAGATCTGTTAAACGAACTTACCATTTTTATAAAAAAAAACTTTTTATACAAATGTAAGATGGATGTTTCAGATTTTCATGCTTAGGTACATAATAATTATTTGTAATGTAAACACTCCTTTTAAATAATAGCCTAACACATTGTATTTTTTGTAGTACGGTTCAATTGTTTTGTTAATTTGATAACTGTCTAAACAATTTTCTAAGGTGACTAAAGTTGTTGAACCCATCTCAAATAGCACATCATTTCGTCACATCGTTATCGCGTTATCACCGCGTCACTCTGTCATAGAATGGCGAACATATTAGGGAGAGATATAGGTATATGGCTGGCCGGAAAAATGAAATTAATCGAGTGAGCAAAGCGAGCAAAGACCAACAATCAAACAACTTGGCAAATACATATACGAGCTCATGTCATCGTAATTATAATAAAATAAATATTATTTAGTTATTACAAAGTTAAGTAGAGTAAAGATGGCGTACAATACGATTTCATGTTCTTAATTAATAAATATTATCTCGATCCAAACAAAAACTAGACAACATAGATATATGTGAAAATATTTCATATTTCAGACATATCGTTTGTCATTTTGTATAACTTGATATTCGTATGCTTGTTAATATGGTAGATCATAATTGAACTTTATTATTTTATCTTAAAACCCATTGCATTAACGTTATCTTCGAGCAAATAAATTAATCTGAAAGCCGGAAACTTTAGCCGGATAAAATTCTAAAATGCCGGACGCCTCTAGGCGCTACGTCGAAAATAAGCGAGCATATGAAGGTCGCTCGGGCATTAACACGTTGCGTAATAGTGACTCAGTATTTTAGAGTGTGGCACTACGCATTCAGATCCAAACGTAGATTCCAATTTCAATCCATTACCAATACCTTCTTTATGCAGCGAAATGTATCATAATAATTAAACTTTATGTAAAATAGCTTCAAAATTTAACGCACACTAAGTCTTGAACGTCCATTGCCTGTCTGCACCAAGCAACGGGCTGAAGCCGACATTTTTTTGCAAAAAGGTTGTTTTTTGTGGCAAAACTTTAGTTTTCTCAAGAATAATTACAAAGTTACGTCTATCATAACACTTGACGAAAACACTTTGATGTTAGCCAATATGTTTTTAAAAGTCTCACTTAATTTTGTAAAAAGTACTTGTTATTCTAAATATGCACTTGTATTTTGAATGAAAGAAAATACTTTATTGTACTTAAACAAACAACATAATAAAAAAAATCTTATTCTTAAGAAAGTACAAAAGGGCGTCTTATCGCGAAGCGATCTCTTCCAGACACCCTTTGGTTGGAGAGGATAATAAGAGATTGTGAGAGTGGCGGTACATAAAATAACAATAAAATAATATTAACTACAACATACATATATCTTTAATAAATATCTTAAGATACATGCCTACAGATTTACTATTTGTAAACACATACACACATTATAAGACGTCGTCGGTAAAAGAGCAAGACATGAATGTGCGATGTTTCTATCAGATAAAAGAACTACACACTAGTTTTGAATACGGCTAGAGACTGGGCCTTCCATATCGAGACAGTCTAAAGTCTTTTTCATATTTTATCACTCCACTCCTATACACTTTTATATAATGTCTCGGGTCTGGGTGATTTCTATTTATATAATAATATGGATGTATATTACTGTACATATGTATGTAAAAATATGTTGTTCTAGGTTTTTATTCGAACGCAAAAAATACAGCGCAATAAGGGTTTAGGTATTTCATAAGCTCTTTGTAATGCTATTTCACAACAATGAAATCATATTACTCATCCAAATTCAAGGAATTCAAGGATACGTAATAACCTCCTGACTCTAAACGTTTCAAAGACAAAGTTCCCCTTTGCTTTCAAAATAGCCTCACAACCTTCCTCTTCATTTTCCATCTGTGCCCATGTTTGTCCAGACTCTGCTCTAGCACCATGTAGCTGTTATAATATTGAACGGGCATCTTCTTTGAAGTACCTTGGGGTCTATATCAACAGCACTATGACTTGGAAACCCCAAATAGAATCATCCATCTCAAGGGTCAGAAAACTGATATATGTGTTTAAAGCCTTAAGATCGGTCTAGGATTTTCATAGTTTGAAAACTGTATAATTTGCACTAGCTCAATCAATCCTATCGTACTGCATCACATCTTGGGGTTGTACAGTCAAGACCCGAATGCTACGACTTGAAAGAGCTCAGAGAGCCTTACTTAAGGTGCTATCAAAAAAACCAATCCTTTTTCCTACCTCTGATCTCTACTCACTATGCGAACCGAGGGACGGTTCGAAAACTCTACATCTTTCCGTTTTTCTCCGTTTTATCCTTCGCGAACACTCCAAGCTTTCTTTTGACACTGAGTTTGTGGAATCGAGACGAAGATCTGATAAGATTAGTGTGATCGAACATCGCCGCACGGCCATGGCTATTTTAGCAGTTCGTCGCTGTACAATAGAGTAAACCAAAAGTTAAATTTACCTGGCTACAAATGCAAATTAAAATGTCTTGAATGGCTCCGAACTTTAACATAAGAAAATACTGAAAAATTTCTAAAAATTTTTTTGCTGAATATAAATCACGTGTATACACTCATACCCACACTATACACACTCACACAAACACAGAAACCCTCTCACCCCACACACTTCACACTCACACCCACACACAACCGCCTACATAATCGTTTATCTGTTTTTGCGGAAACTGTAAGCTAGGTATATTGGAGGAGGGCGTTGATGCTTGCGACGCAGTATTTTTTACTATATCATCGTTTTTCACTTTTTATTCAATCACATGTAAGTGTTCCAATAAATATATTTTAGTTTTTTTTATATGTCAGTGACGATCAGTTAATGAAGTCACCGCACTGAATTCTTTCTCTGTTGTTTCAATCATCTCATCAGGGCTACGAAAGGTCAGAAACGGTATAAAAATATAGAAATAAACACTTAACAGTCACATACATTGGCCTGACCCTAAACTTAAATTCAACAAGTTGTGGATATCATGAACGAGTATCATAGTACCAAATAACCCAGACCTGGAACAAATATCTGCAAATATCTGCAAATATGTGAGACTTTTCACCCGTTGTTTAAGTGATACCACTGGTGTTGCAAATGACCATAGGTTACGGTAACCGCTTACCAACAGGTAGACCGTAGGCTCATTTGCCACGTAAGCGGTTAAAAAGAGAGAAGAGAAACCTGTTGTAAACCATCTCGATGAATCTGCAGGCAACAATTTCTACGCAGAAATTTGTAGACCTACTATTTTAAATAAAAATACCTATTTTAAAAATAATACTGCGTAGAAGGGCTGATTTCATAACCCACTTGTCAGACTAGTCACGACACGTAGGTAACCTATTTCACAACACGAGTTATTCAGTAAAATCAAGGTCATGCAAGTGACCTGAACAAGACACGTAAGCCACGTGGTGGGTTTAATGGTTATACACGTCATGTGCACGTTTTAATTATCCTTATTTTGTTAATGACTCCTTGTCAAATACCCAGCTTGAGGGATCAAAGTTAAGACACCGTCACCTGTGCCAAGAGATTGAACCTCAAATATAAAATTGTGACATCACAAACCCATATTACCCAATTCTTGTTATTTAAAAGTCGAATTAATGTTCAAATCATGTCTCGGTCTCATAAACGTAAAAAATGGCAAAATAGCACTTTGCTCAGAAACGTGAAAATTTAGAAAAAAATAATAATAGTGTTCGACGTTTTCCACACAGCATCAGCAGCTAGCCTCAAACTAAGCTGACCTTGTATTCTGCGTTTCAGGTGGGCCTTCGCCAACTGCGCCAAAGAGGTCGTCATTAAAAGCGTAATGCGTTAGCATCTCTAATAAGTCTGTGAAAGTGAACAAAAAGTAGATGATAGATAGTAAATAATACCAAGGCTAGATTGTAAATAACTTACGAAAATAAGGGCTTCAGGAATAACCCCCACTAGTGAAACGCCCCGCGACTTCGTCTGCGTTGAGTTTTTTTCCATACCAACATACTTTATCTTTCCTGTGCACCTCTATATAGGGGTGGAAATACTTTCATAGTGCACCCTACACACTCATAAGGCATACTTTTCAAATTTTAGGACTCACAGTTAAAACAAACCACGTTATGACATTAGTAGTCATACCTCTTAAAAAAAAAATAGATGTTTAGCTAAACAGCGTTCTGCTTTCTTCTTTTTAAAAATTACACCATCTCATATATAAACCAAGTAGCGTTTAGTTTGTATTTATAATTCAGGATCTTATAAAAGGGATGAAGACTACCAGTGCTTCCATAAAAAACAAACAGATTGTAGAAAAGTATTTTTGCTCGTAAACTGTCGGTAAAAGTGTCAGGCGTGCTCAACGCGGGGTAGGAAAAATATTTGATCTAGAACAGAAAATTCAGAGGCATGTGGTCAACAAAGGTACTGAGCTAGGTTTTGTCCAACTAACAGACTTATCTTAAACTTGAAACTGAGAATGTTTTTCGAGTTCGATTTGCCCCAGCTAGTAAAGGGAGTCAAGTCACAATCTTTATTTATCGAAATCACTAATGAATCAGATCCTTTGGAATAGTGGAATAAATATGTGCTAGAATTAATAGGGTAGTTCCTTCTGCCACTCCAGCATCATCAATCAAAAAAATAAAAACAAAATGTTTTTTTTTTTTTAAATTTTTTGGGTTGGGACCTTCATTTATGTAGAAAATACTTGTGTTTGAACCCGCTCTTCTAATATCTAATAGTATAGTATAGTTAAAGTTATTATGATAAGTACTTGTATATGCTATTTTAGAAAGATTAAATAGGTGTGTGCAAAAAAAGGTTGGTAGGTGACATAAAAATGTAGGTATGTGTGTGGGTGGGTGGGAAGTTCCATATAGATGGTAGGGTGTTTGTTTATGCGTGGGGTGTGTGTGAAAGAGTGTATCTGTAGGTTCTCCTGATACTGAAATACGTTTTAATTTTGTGTCTGATGATAATGGGTAAAGATCAAAATTTTTGAACACTTCGTCTTAATTAAAGACTAATTACGAAATTGAAATAGTAGGTAGGTAGGTATGCCTATATTTTTATTGCATCATTAAACGTGATGATAAGGTGCACAGATGTAACCGCCACCTGCCAGACAGTTTTACCGAATATTGATTAGGTGTAACTTCTTTGTCTTTTTTGTGGTAAATGTGTTTTTTTCTGCAAGTATTTATTACCTATCAATTGTAAACGCAACATCTAATTGCATCACATTTCATTCACAATTTACTTTATTATCGTAAATAAACGCAACATTATCCGTATATTTATCACACTAATCCTAAATTCATAATAAGTAGCGGTTTTCCACGAAGATTCAAATAACATGCAGTATTTTGTGCAAGTTGCACAAAATACTGCGAAAATCACCGTATTATTAGAATTCGAATTATTTATTTCAATAAATAGTAAGCTTACAGTTTATCAACGAAATGCTAACTATCAATATATTATGTTGTGATATTTTATATTAAATTATGTGATAGTCCGGGAATTCACAGTCGTCGACCCTACCTATCGATTACCAGAACGGCAAAATCACAACTAGAATATGCTAAGAGTATAATGTTATTGATAATTCACCTTATTTGCTATGTGACCTGCAAAGAGCTTGCATGGCAAAAAATCTCCTATATCTATGGTTACTGTCACCGCCCCTTCGTATAACCCAAAGAAAAAAACGAACATAAAAAAATACGTACTTTAAAATGCAAGAGATCTTTATAAGTTGTACCATTATTAAACTGAGTTAATTTTATTATAAATTGAAGGTCTCAGTTTCAGATAAAACGTTGCACAATATTTAATAATTTTATTGTTCTCGAACATAAGAACACAGATGTTATGAAACTACTTATGATGAGACGCAATGCATGGACTCGCGTAATCATAGCATGGATAAGGAAGACAATTGTTCCCTATTTCAAGGTCCTTTAAAATTGTCTACCTACTCTGAGATATCATGACAGGTGGGATATATCATGACATGCTTAGGTATGACAAAAACTTTCTATAACTTATATAAATTACTCGAACAAATCTTTCCCATTCTTAACTTTAAAATAAAAAAAAACAGCAAAATGACTGTCTTATTCAATAGTATATTTCATTGTACCTAGGTATATATAATACTAGTAGAAATCTGTAACATTGTCTTATCGCTAATTAGCGTATATTTACCAGACAGCCTATGGATGGAACGGACTGTACGAAAGATTACAATGCGTTGCAAGTGGTAGGTATACCACTTACTATGAAAACATTATATTATTATTTTACCTACTTACTTAGTACACGTCATAATACCTACATATTATAATTAACTATTCTGTAATACATACTTAAGTAAGCCAGAAACAGGCAACAGTTAGCGACTCGAGGCTAATTATACTCTAGATTCAGGTAATATTTTCATGGGATCATACCGAAATCGTCCCCAAAAATAGAAAAACCAACAACAGTTTGGACCAAACAACATAGAGTATTCGAAGTGTGAGTATTTACATACAATATGTAGCCTCCGAATTGAGGACTTTTTCCTTTTCTTAAAGCTGTTTTAAACCGGTTCTGCGGGAAATAAAGCAAAGCACAAGTTTACATTTGCACAATTTTAAAATCCGTGTTTTCTATCGTCTTATACAGCATCCTCTAGTAACTTGTGGCTACAAAACGTATCTAATAACCATCCTTAAAGACATACAAATCGATTGCGAATATCCCATTACAATCCGATAAGCCGTTACGGAGATAAATAACAGGCAAACAAAAAAAAAACGACCTCTTATGGCAATCTTATATGGACAACGTAAGGGTTGGATAAAAATACCTAAGTACAAATCAAAAACAAACACGCTCACGACTGTCTTCCCCATGGTGGACATCCTCATATATATATTCAGTGAGTAGATCTTTGAGGATACCAAGTAGGGGGTAGTCAGAGGCACGTCCAAACATTACATTTGGTACATGCCCGCATTTTGCAAGTTGGCATTCCACTTGACAGGTTGCAAACTCATCGCCGCTTATTGGAACACTAACTGTTGGCATATGCCTTCGAATTTTTGGCCGTGCCGGCCATTTCATGCCGGATTCCTCACGATGTTTTCCTTCAACGATTTGAGCACGTGTTAATGCGCACATTATTTTTTTGAGTGGAAAAATCCATTGGTGCACGACCGGCGGATCGATTTGTACGTTTTCAAGTACAAGGATCTTATAATCAAGTTCTATAATTGTAAATGATTCATTAGTTGCGTCATCTTCAACCCTATACGTATACAACACTAGTTAAGTGGGTGAATCACTATTTCACTAGTGACGCCAAAATCGATAGTATTACGTCATGAACGTCTGCTGAAGTGGTCGTCAAGTAGGACAATGGATTTAGCTCTTTGATCGTCCGTTTCATGGTATTAACATTTGCATGTCAATCAAATTCCGTATTTCTAAACAGTCAAGTTAAGTCAAATCAATGTCATTATCGATTGTTGCAGGCAAAGATATAGTGACGTTCTCTGAGTTATCTAATTCACAAAACTGAACAACAATGATTCAAGTGTCATCCCAATTATAGATCTAAATGAGAAATAGTTGATGCAAAGATCTTAAAAAAGTATCTACTTGTGGATAAATGTCGATACTTCGTTACAACGATTACTCTCTATTTGAATGGTTTTTTTATTTTATTTTGGTGAGTATGTAAATCGGATAAACAGTTTTTTTTTGTAAAATTATAAGAAACTTCTTGCGAATTTGTATTAAAAAATATCATACACTGAAACAATACAATGACATTTCAAGTGCCTTTAGACTATACTCCGCCCAAAACCTAGTAGACTTGAAATTACATTATTTTAGCCAGCTATTTAGGCTTCATTCGTCATACAGAGGCAATCCCCGAGGGGTAGCGATGACTCATGCTATCGGGAAATCTTTGCCACTCCGCGTCACAGGGAAATTACAACAATGACGTCATAGAAAGAAGCGAATATTGAAGTTCTGAAAAGAAATGTTAAAAGAAAAGAGGTTTTTCTTCAAAGATAAACTTATACATTTATCTTTGAAGAAAAAACGTAGAGTACATTATGATGTACATAGTTAAATTTACATACGCACCTTAGTAACTAGTATACTTAAAGCCTTATTTAATATTGCACAGATATTGTAGTATGCCCGAATGGGTGTTTGTATTTTTTCAAAAATCTTTTTTTTTAAAAGCAGTTTACAATATATACTAGGTATATTGTTTGCTACTCTGAAGGAACAAAAATTGTTCGAACCGAAACAAAATTACAAATCTCGGCGATTGTAAACACACTTATGTCAAATTGACCGTTAACTAAGATTTTATTCAAACAAGTGTTGCAATTTGAAAAAAACCAAGTCTAATACAGACAAAAAATTACACATATCTGTAGTATATACATGTACAAATCCCTACGTTTTGTCATATTTTCTAAGAAATGTTATAGGTAATAGTTATAAATACATTATTTAGCATACGCTTACGCCACTTATATTATCAGACGTTAAATAATTCTAATATAATAACTAGCGTAAGCCTGTGAGTAAGCTGAATAAATATACTTAGAGCTGCCTTCTATAATTATTATAAATGCCAAGGAAAATATTGTTTAAGTAAGTACTTACATAGCTGAAATAATAACCTGCGCTTCAAATGAGTTTAGGCAGTAGCATTCGTAATGTTTAATTAAAACTAGTTTTACCATGATTTGTAATTTATGATCACCATTAAATGATAATTTAAAAAAAAAAAAAAAAAAAAAAAAAAAAAAAAAAATGATTTTAAATATTTTCTAATATTCCAAATACATCATCACAGGCTGAGTGGTTACAGCACATTCGTACCGCGGAAAGTCATGTATCATAGTCGAGGTTAATATTTTTGGTATACTTTTCATCAATGAAAGATAATTAAAAATAATTCCTTATAACAATGAGTATATCAGGGGAAGTTTGAAAGTAGCACCCGTGACGGAAAAGTTGAGGAGTAATAGGTTAGCATGGTATGGGCAGGTCATGAGGAGAGAAGAATGTCACATTACGAGAAGAGTGTTAAATATGTATGTGGATGGAAATAAAAGCAGAGGTAGGCCAAAGAAAAGATGGATGGATTGTGTGAAAGATGACATGGTTAAGAAAGGAGTGAGTACTGAGATGATGGCTGAGGAGAGTGGAAGAAGAAAACATGTTGTGCCGACCCCACGTAATGTGGGATAAGGACAAGAAGATGATGGTGACTATTCATAAAGTCTTGAAATCCTTTTAATATTATGAATGCGAAAGTTTGTATGTTTGTTGCTAATAATCTTTGAAACGGATTTAAATGAAGTTTGGAAATGTTATATATAGTTCGTGACTTAGAATAACATATAATTATGCTGATTTTTATTCAGGTCCCAAGCAGGGAAAGCCTAGCCCAGTTTGTAAGTGAATCATAACACTTTTTAAACCAAATAAAAATATTTTTGTTATATTGCGGTTTAATATAAATCAACCGTACGTTTTAACTAAAAACAACTTACTGGTAAAAAATCTACCCCAATTGGTAATTGTCCTTACTTTTTGGTTACCCGGTAATACCTAATGCTGGTAACCAAGCAAATCATCATCAACAGCATCCTATCCACTCGAAGGCCTCACCCAATCAGTTCTATTATGAACGACCTTGGGCCACCTTCATATAATGACATCCCGCATCCTTAATAGTGAAAAAAATAAGAAAAAAAGATAGAAAATTGTTTTTATTTGGTTTTTGTTTTTGAAACAGACAAACTAGATGCCTAATTTTTTGTTATATGGTGTCAAAGAAGTCCCCGTCTCAGCATTTTGCTACACCAAAACCTAGGTAGGTCAAGTACGGCGCTAGTTTTCAAAGGGGCAAGATGCCATTGGTCCATCGAATAAAGGGGCCTTTATTCACTGCGTCGTCCGGTTCATGGTCGCCATTGAGAACCCTTCTTCCCTAGTGGTTGTCAGTACGAGCTATATGGCCTGCTCTTTGCCTTTAGCCAACATACTAATTCTAACTCATTCCAAGAGTTATGTTGGTGACTTTGGTTCTTCTACGGATTCAATGAGCGCAGCGCGCTGTTATTCAACTGATTTCCTCATCCACCACGAGTCATGTTTATATTAAAGCAATTAGCTCAGTTGGCATGCCTTCTTCCGAGGTTCAAGGCCCTGTAATAACACCGGCAGTTACGTAACTTCCCCGTCTATAGGAAAACGGCAGTTCAACGGCTTGCTTCAAGTGCCTAGGCAAATAATTAAACTGGTTAATGTTATTTCGTAACACGTTTTGTTAAGTTATAACGACAGTGAGATACATTATTTTCAGGGACAATATAAATTCCCTCCAAGAAATTCCTTCAATGATGATGATGGTATGACTGGCCATGCTACAGCGTAGCAGTGGGGATTTCAAAAATATCTTGATTTTTGAGTCAGCCACACGATTTCAGGTATTTCCTTATGTGTCTACTTAGCAAACATATGAGAATATAATTTACTAATTCTTATCGAATTTGATTCTAATTTGTGTTAATTTTGTAATGTTGTTCACCTCAAGTATTTGTCCTCATTAATTCACCAAATTCTTACTTACATTGTTTACTTTAAAAGTATTGAATTCTAGTGTTAATGAGTCATAGCTTTCTCCCCAAAATTAGCATAGAATGGAGCCGAAGGTAAAACGTCACACACGCCAGTAATAAAAATGTATAATCATAGACAGACAGACAGACATATCGTTTATTTGCCACCACAATACACACAATATAAATTAACAGTTTTAAAATGAACAATGAAATGAAAAACTTAAATAAGTCAATTACACAATCAATTACATAATAAAAACATAGGAAAACACGTTGAAAAGGGAATTAACATCAAAGCAATATAATGTATTTTATTTGCGAGACATATTTCAACACATCTTGCTAAAGATGATACATAAGCACCCATACCTAATGTATATTTTATGTCTAACGTCTGTAGCTACGCTGTAGATACGCTACGACAGAAGGGAAATAAAATCATATACCTAAGTACCATAAGTATAGCAAGATGGTAAATTTTTAAAATATATACAGAAGATGCACTTGTGGCAAGAAACAAATACCACTTTCTGTTGGCGTTAACACCTGCGTAAAGATTGAATTGTAATAGGTTGGGGAAAAAGTTTCTTCGCATTTTTTAAGAAAATTCAAAACATTTTTTAATATAGTTTATTTACATTTAACTAAAGTATGTAGGTACCATTTTGTTCGATAACTTTTTGCCATTTTGTAGGCAGGGACATGATCCCATTGCTATAAAAACTTTGGGGCTTCTGTTCAAAATACCGCGACAAGTGGTTTTGGCAGTCCTCTCGTGATGTTAACCTGACACTGCCTAAAGAATTCTGAAGAGACCGAAACAGGTGGAAATCTGAAGGTGCAAGGTCAGGACTATACGGCGGATGCATTAACACATCCCAGCCAAACTCTCTTAATTTTTGCTGAGTGGCTAAAGATGTGTGAGGTCTAGCGTTATCATGATGAAAAACCACACCCCTTCTGTTGATTAACTCCGGCCGCTTTCTCTCAACTTCTTGTTTTAATCTCATCAGTTGTTCGCAGTAGAGTTCAGAATCGATGGTCCTGCCTGGTGGTAACAGCTCATAATGAATAATGCCCTTCCAATCCCACCACACACACAGCATCACCTTGTTGCGAGTTAACCCGGGTTTCGCCACAGTCTGTGAAGCCTGACCGGCCTTTGACCACGACCTTTTTCGCACGTTCTTGTCGTACGTGATCCACTTTTCATCACCAGTTATCAGCTTCTTCAAAAATGGTTCGGTTTCATTACGTCGTAATAAAGAATCACAAATGAGAACACGGTTCATTAGGTTTCTTTCAGTGAGCTCGTGAGGTACCCAAATATCGAGCTTTTTTGTGTACCCAGTTTTTTTCAAATGCGCCAAAACTGTTTTGTGGTCAATTTCCAGTTCTTCAGCTACGTCGTAACTACTGATATGCCGATCTTGCTCCACTTTTTCAAAAATGGCATCCATTTTATCCGTAATAGGGCGACCAGAGCGACGTGCATCTTTGACATCAAAATTTCCGGATTGAAAACGCTTAAACCAAATTTGTGCTACTCTCACAGACACTGCACTAGGTCCATAAACATCGCAAATTTTTTTCGCGGCTTGCGTTGCATTTTTACCTTTTTTGTAGTAAAATTTTAAAATGTATCGAATTTCTTCATTAGATTCACTCATCTTGACAGTACGAAAAACAAATAAAAATCACACATTTTCCTAATTTGAATTTGGAATTATCTTCTTTAAAATTTAAACTTTTAATGATACCAAAACCAGCCAGATACAAATAGTATAGCCAAAGAGATTTTATTACAAGTTCATACATACAATAATGCGAAAAGACTTTTTCCCCAACCTAATATGAAAAACAATAATATTTTTCCTTGACAAATTTGCGTTAGCGTGAAAGGAAAACTAAGCATGAGGTATTTGTCTAGAACCCCATTACGTTCTTACTTCAAAAACAAAGATACATTAATGTTTCATTATCTTCCCACATCTTGTTATACATTATCGTTATCTTCGTCACGACGGCTTTAATTTACATAGCATTCCAATACTTTGTAGCCTACACATAGGGATGTTATATACCTAGCTTTTTTTAATACCTGTGTTTATGTATTTTCAAAAAAAAAAAAAAAAACAAACACGCTCACGACTGTCTTCCCCATGGTGGACATCCTCAGATACATACTCAGCGAGTAGATCTTTGAGGATACCTAGTAGGGGGTAGTCAGAGGCACGTCCAAACATTACATTTGGTACATGCCCGCATTTTGTAAGTAGTAGGCATTCCACGTGACAGGTTGCAAGCCCATCGCCGCTTATTGGAATACTAACTGTTGGCACATGCCTTCGAATTTTTGGTTCTAGGGTATGCCGGTTTCCTCACGATGTTTTCCTTCACCGTTTTGAGCACGTGTTAATGCGCACATAAATTTTTCGAGTGGAAAAATCTATTGGTGCACGACCGGGTTCGAACCCACGACCTCCGGAACAGAAATCGGGGTATCGCCCACTAGGCCAACACGGTCGGTATTTCTTCGGTGCAATAAAGAGTTCATCCATCTAGAGGTAGTCCTGCTCCTTGTCATAGAGCTTATTCAAGATAGTACTTCCATTATACCTATTTATGTTAAGCAGTAATGTTCGCATTGGTGTATTTCAGTTTGAACGGTATGGGTGCCGATGAAACTGAAACACATGAGAATTTTCACCCTTGATGAGTCTAGTGATACCTCTGGTATTGCAAACGTCCATATGTTATAGTAACCGTTTACCAACTGGTGGACAATATGCTTTAGTTAAACAAAAAAGATCTATAACCACACTATAAAGAACATGAGTATAACCTTAACTTACCAGTGATTTATTCCACCTCAATCAAGTTCAATGGCTGATAACCTGAATATTCATATTGGGGTCATAGCCGTAAGCGTGTTTTTTGATCGATTTTTTTAGTTGTCATATAAACCACTAATCACTAAGAGTGATCTCTTAGAGGCAGCCACGATGAACTTTTGGTAGGCAGGGTTGCACGGTCGGCTTTGTAACTGATGTACAATTATAGTTCAATGACCAGTTACCTAAGTTTTTTTAGTTAAATAATTTTTCTGTCCGTATCCGGTCAGAAAGTCCGCGCGTTTCACTGGAGAGGGCGCTGGGAGCATCGCAAGTGGCTCGCGAAAGTGCGCACGCGCACAGAATTACAAGTGGACGGAAGTAGTGTTTGTAGAAAAATGTCGAGGCTGAAGTGTGACAGAGGATGTCGGGTTAGAAAGTAAAGAAATAATTGGAAAGCATGGGTCCAAAAATAATATATACTTTTTTAAGAGCGTAGGATATTGCTGCTCCTGGATTTCTAAGGGCCCGGTCAAACAGACGCGATGGCGGTGGCGATCTGAGGGAAATGGTTGTCAAAGTACGTGTGAATCTTTAGATGCCTTAAGAAAATTTGCCATCGAACCTCATATCCACTGTATTGGTTCTGGTATTGCTTATTTAAGACGAGCTTGTTGCCGAATATGATGTGTTTATTATGATGTAATGTATTTAGAGATATATTATACTGTATGGAATAGCAGAAGTATTTAATTAAATAAGGATCACTGAGTTGATTTACGAACAACTACCTCAAAAATCTATTCTAATTGTCATCACGGGTGATCGACCGCCAGGTTTACAACAAGGGTCAATGTTCGGACCTACTTTGTATATTTTCTATACAAGCTGCTTATATTTGAATCTGTAATTTATTATTTGCTTAAATTTAGACAGGCCATATTGGCCTGTCTAAAAGATGACTATTCAGATTATAGTTTCTATCCCTTCTAACTACCAGGCCATTGCTGAACGAGGTTTTCAAGAACCATAAGACAAACTTAAAGATTTAAGATTCTTCCAACGATATTTCAATAATATTGTTGATATTGCTGATGCACTATTGCTACTAAAACAATATTTCTGTAAAAATGTGTGGACTATAATTTTATTCATGTTATTTGTGTTGTACCCTATAAATACCTGATGCCCGATAATATTCAAACAATTATAAACACAATAGATGTGTCATTATAAATCACTCGATTAGCAATCATAACCGTAAATTGGAGGTGAACGACCGATGACGTGATGTTTGGGGGTATTCAGCAACCCAAATGGAATACACGAGAACGTAAGTACATGCTTTCTATTGGTATTGACGTAGTAAACTCTTGTCAATGCTCGTAGCATACCTATGGATGTCGGTATAATTATCGGTTACATGAGCATTTTCAATGAATATGACAAAACGAATAACACAAACATAAAATTACTATCTTATGTACATGGCTTTGCCCGTATGATACCTGGTTATAAGTAGATTATGTGTTACTAGCTTCTGCCCACGGCTCCGCCCACGTGGTACCCGGATAAAAAAAGCCTATGTGTTATTCTGATGTATAAGCTGTATTACTTTAAAGTTTCATCAAAATCCGTTCAGTAGTTTTTGCGTGAAAGGGTAACAAACATACATCCTCACAAACTTTCGCGTTTATAATAGTAGGATTCTACGTCACGAACTATACCTAATTTAAATTTCATCCGAATCCGTTATGTTACAAAGATCTTCAGCAACAAACATAAATTCAAACTTTCGTAATTCTAATATTAATGGGATAGAAAGTGAGATATAACACATTTTACTATAATGCATTTTTTGCAATTGCTTTATGTGTATACAAGGAAGGTTCTTAAAACTAGCGCTTAACAGTTAACAAAATCCACGAGTCAGCTTTATAGTTTTGTAAATATTTTCTTGTTTCCATTACAGTAACTTGTTTCCTTTAAGTCGATAGATAAGGAACTAAAAGTGGTAGCTTAAGTATTCAGTATACCATAATCGAGGCATCTTTCACCATGCACACATTTGAAGTAAATTCACTTTGACGAACAAGTGCAGCGTACGAAAAACTAACGGAACAAAACAAACTGAACTCAGTTAAAGAAATTGGTTACATCACTCGGAAGCTGAGTGCATTGCACCTAAGCCTAGAACATGACGTTAGGTGAAACGCGAATCGCTTATGTAACCAGGGCCTTGAACCTTACGGAACTGCAAGCAGGAACTTGAATGAAGAGTTGGAGGCGTGGAGGGAAGGGGTTTGGAGCTGAATGGAATCCGTTCGAGGCTATTTAGTAAATTAAAACTTCTTACTACGATCAGAAAGCAGAAATCGTGATTTTGTTCAGGCTCAACAGAATTGCTATAAGAGCAAACTAGTAAGTTCTTATCAAAATTAAATGAAAACATTACGGAGCGACATGGAAAAAAAAACAAATTTCGTATCAACAAAGGAATAGGATTATTAGCTAGTGCCAACTCTTGTAGTGGAGTTTTAGGTCGTCTGAAGGCTTCAGACAGGGCTCAACTGTTGTAACCCTGGAACCCTGAAACACGGAACGAAAACGGTCATTTAATTCTGCCTTTTTGTAAGTGTTTATTTGTGTGTACAATAAATAATAAAGAAAGGTATTGTTTGTGTAAATCCCGTGTGTGTATTGTCTGTTTGTTTTCTATTGTCTAACATTTGCAAATAAATGCTTTTTCTTTCTCTTCTTTCTTTCTACTATATGGCTATTCTATAATAAATACATTTTTAATGCGACGAACAGCTATGATACTTCATTGGAACAGCGGGAATGACAGAGGGTATCAATATTGGATATGCCGATCTCACTTCGGATTTCTGGTTCGCTGTTGCTTATAAAGAAAAAAATAAACTCCCGGATCTCACCATAAGCTTCACCAAATCTAGGAGCGGTACAGCGCTGGTTTTCGGATGGGGCCATCGATCATAATTTCACGAATATCGGAGAATGGCTTGTTTTTTAATAAAATAAAATAAATAAATAAATAACGCTGAACATTTTTCACACAGCACCATCAAACTAAGCAGAGCTTGTATTATGGGACCTACATGACTGATATACTGCTTGTATACTTTGGAAACAAATACTTATTACACATAGAAAACACCTAGACCCGAGACAAATATATGAATATTTGCAGATCATACCAATATTTATCCCGAGGCGGGAATCAAACCCGCAACCTTCTGCGTCTCAGCCACACAAAATATAGAAAAAAATGGAATATAATAATTTTATCATAATTATGTGTGGGCAATTCTCAAATAGGTACCTACATTTAAATCATTAACATTTAAAACATTTATTCATAAATGCTCTAATGCATAATCATAAAGTCAAGTAAGTAAAAATAGACTTGGTTATTTACACAAATATATGATAATTCATGATAATCTCTGTCAACTGAAATTTGGAAGGCACACAGAAATAAGGTTGGGCAGGCAGGCATGCCGTGTGATGGGCCCTGTCGGCATTCGTTGCCGGCACTCCGTATTTAGAAATTGGTTAAAAAGCAAAGTTTGCAGTTGAAGTAGGTTCAAGGCCCGGTTGCGTAAGCATTTCTCTTGCGTAAGCGGCGGGTCGACGGCCGACGATTCGCGATACATAGCTCACGGGTTTCGCCCGTGACTTTATTTGCATTTAAAATAGACGGACATAGGTTCATGCTTGTTTCTGGCAGAAATGTCCCTCCACCCCAATCTTTCCCAGGCGGTCGATTTAACTAGAAGGTCAATTTTAAGACGCGTTTTTCATAAAAAGAAACTTGGTAAAAAAAGAGACTGAATTAATGATGTGGAGATAATATTTTATAATTTTTCTTCCTATCCTATTCTATCCTATCCATCTTCCTAATCCTGCTACTAGACCGCTTATTGTACAACAATGTTAAAGTTTTTATCTTCTATATCTATCATAAATGGATTATGGATTATGGTCAAATTTTGGATCAAATGTCAACTTAATTGCTAATAATGTCCGTAACAGTTAAACCGATTTGGATAAAACTTGGAATCGTTATCATAAATAGCACATACATTACTTTTATATACTGTAAGCAAGTACATCATAAAGCTATTTTCAGGGCCACCTATGGCAACCCCCTCAGTTTGGTATATTGGTACCAGACCAAATGCAAGGTAACTAATAATTATCCAGCGACATGACGGACGACAGAAAACAAAATTAAGTAGATAAATGCAATATAGCAAAAAAATAATAACCAAATTATTGATTAATAACCAACTAAGTGACAAGTATAAAGAGAAAAAAGCTAGCTAAAAGCACAGAACAGCGACGGTATTGTGTAGACCAGGCGTATCCTCGCAATAAATGTCGGATTATATTCCGATCATCCGTAAAAACGTATAATTATGCTCTAATTTTGGTGTCAATCTACGTTCAGTACGAGAACCGAATCAGTGATGGAACCATTGTAAATAATTGAATTCCATAGAGCATTATACGTAATATTTTTGCAATGTGCACTCATTGTCCGCTTTCCTCACGCACTTCCCCGGTTACGTAACAGGAACAGGCGTGGCTTGACGAGTGAAAGTGAGGGCGCCGACCTGCGCGTGCGCTGCGAATGTCAATGCGAACTTTGCGATCGCTAGGTGTTATTAGGTTAATGCTATTTGGAGGCTAACAAGCGTACGACCCAAGAGATGGTAGGTGGTGGTCCCCTCATCTGCAACACCAGGATTTTTGCTGATGCATTGCCTGCCGTAGAGACAAAGAAAATCTCATTAGGGTAAAGGAAGAATTATTCCGTCATGAAACCGCCATGTTCGGCTGACATTTTCAAAAACAGGGGCGTTGCTGATGCGTGATGCGTTGCCTGCCGTAAAGACAAAGTTGAAAAGTCAAACATAGTCAGAAAACCGATATATCTAAGGAACCAAAAGTTCGGAAATATGTGACTGTATGAAAGCCTCTTACCATATTAGTTCTTTCACCATCTGTAACTAGGCATTTTCAAGGCTTCGCTACCCCTCCCTGGTCATTGACGTAAATCAAAGTGACCAAGAAAAAACCGGTGACACTATAAACGAATTAAATTACGCAACACTGAACAGGAAGCCAAGGAAGCACAGGAAGGCCAGGTGTATAGTGAAAGTGCGGTCGGTAACCTGCGTCTGCGCAGCGAATGTCAATGCGAAGCACGAATTGGGTTACGCAGTACACTGGTGAATGCATTCCTCGGTGCCGTCAATGACTTATTGTGAATGGGATATCATCACCATCAACAGCCGATAAAAGTCCACTACTGGATAAAGAACTTCGTTAAAGACTATTTTGACAAATGCTCTTTGGCTAACTCCATCGACGTCCCGCAAATTTTACGATGTCAAGTTGAGTCAAGCCTTCCTCCATAGCACCGTCTGGTTCATTGCCATTCGAGATCCCTCAGTAGTAGTAGAGCTCTACCACCATACCTATTTCTGCTGCCAAGCAGTAATACTCGCATTGCTGTAATTCGGTTTGAAGGGTATGAGTCCCGGTGAAATTACAGGAACATGAGACTTTTACTCTTTATGTCTCAGGGTCGGCAACGAGTGAGTAATACATTCTGCTGTTGCAAGCGTCCATTAGTTACGGTTATCGCTTACCAACAGGTGGGCCGTATGCTTGTTTGACACTTTATATATAACAAAAAAAACTAGAAAGGTTATCCGGATAAGAATCCCAGGCGATTTTTAGTACCTCCTGATTATTAGCTTTCACCACGCCTACTGGTGAAAACTGATGATGTCGAGATTCAATCTCTACCTCATAGTACGTTCCTTCATCTAATCTCTACACAAATCACAGCTAAATGATTCATCGAACAGGCAGAATATCGAAACATCAGTCAAAATTTATGGTCAACACATAGATGTAATTATAATTACCGTTTGCCAATCTTAACAGCTATTTAAGCGGACGCACATACATCACATCTTACAATTCGCAGCGTCTTATAAAGTTTGATTGATTGATTACAATTCTCAGAGCGGCAGCAAGCCTTAACAACATCTATGCGTGTGGAACAAGAGTGGTATGTAATAGGGATGTAGTTGAGAAGACTGTAAACGCGTTATGTTGGGGCTGTAGTCCAGCGAGCGGAGCGAGAAAACGCTACGGAGCATAATTTACAGCTATAAACAAAACACGATCGCGACTATATTGCCCATTATGGAAATTCGCAGATACATACTCAGTGCGTAGATCTTTGAGTATACTAAGTACGTCAAAAGAATTAATTTAAATTGAGACCGGAGGTACAGAGTAGCTCTTCGTACCGGCTTTGAAGAGAAGCAATTCACTCTTTTTAACATTATACCTGAGTCCATGGGTCACACATAATAATCTCCGAAACGTCACACACATCTGACCCCACACTATGCTATGGTAGATATTAGAAACTACTAAAACCATGGTACCACAAACCCAGACCCAGCTCTAATATCTACAGATCTGATTTGTCCCTCAGCGGGAATCGAACGACGCATACGTTCAGCCGGCTAGGCACCCACCAAGCCACTGAGGTCGTCGGATAATAAAAATATATAATTATATTATCATACAAAAACTAATAGAAAGAAAGAAACTTTTTATTTTGAGCAGAACTTAACACAAACCTTATTAAATAGTTTTGTTATAATTTAATAGCTTAGCTTGCTGTTTGTTTTACAAATATCTTGATGTGGAAACCAGTCTTAACCAGTAGCAATCGTGAGAGATCACCGGCGCGGGAAGTATTCCATAATTTTCACCACTTTTCCTCCAATACACTTTCATCACTCTCATTGTGCGATTGGAAAACGATACGTACCGTCAAACGGTATTTTTCATAAGTGGATCTGTATGAAGAGAGTGAAATTCTGTTGTTTAGTTCCCATTCTTCCTTAACAGATTAGGGCTGTAATCTTTAAGAACAAGCAGATGAAGCGAATAAAACCTAGCGGTTACTAACGACAATTTAAACAGTATGTAACAATAATAATAGATTTTAGCAATAAGTTCAAAATTGTATGACGTTCTTCTGGCGCAAACAATTTATTTATCAGCCTCTATTAAGTTTTCAGCGGTTAAAAAACGAAGACCTCTAAAGCAAAAATACATGCAAATATCAGTCTGTTTTCTCTAACAACTCCGTCACATTACCAATGCTCCGAGTAATTTGCTAAAGGCATTTAGTCAGATGTATGCCACAGACAATGTTAGAAAGGCAGCGCCCAGTTCGCGGTCACAACATGACGCTAGAAACAACGACGCCGGTAAAGGCGATTGTACAACAGCATTCTGGTAGACTACCAAAAAGCTTCAACCATGAATTATCCATTGAAATACAGATGAAGTTCGTCATGAGTAAATTAAACTACCTGTAATGCAACTTTAGCGACTTTTATTTTAGAAAACAAAAAATAAATAATATAATTATACCCAGACTTTTGTCGGATATCTAAAAAGTAGGAACCTCTCACAGTATTGCTAACCACCACCGAAGCAACACTGAATTTAGATGTCTATCAACATAAATCAAATATCCAAAAGACACAAACATAGTCCTAACCTCACGCTAGGATTCCCTGTGTCATGGGTATCAGAAGCAAGTAAGATATCATGTGAAAAACGACAGAAAAGGTGAAAATTGGATATTGATATCCTTTGACTATCTTTGTCGTAGTTTCATGTGTTGAGGGAACGCCGAAGTGATACAAGCGTCTTAAAAAAAATCCCCAGTCAATGTAAATCCACCTTATACAAAAGTGTGCCAGAGAAAGTTGGGGAAAGGTGGTCGCAAGCAGGTCAGTTACCAGCGTTACGTCTATACTGTCACACTTAAATTCGGCGCCATCTTGTGTCATGGTGAGGTCATGATCATAAGTTTATTGACCTATAAAGATTAAGGTTTTTACGTGCCAAAATTGGTGTTTGTAGGCCGTCGTTATGAGGCTTTTTTGAGACATTAAAACACTGAGCCATTTTCATTTATAGAAGCTGGACCAAAGGCTGAAAGATACGAAAGTCTCTTTCTCTCTCGAAGTTTCTATGAGACTAATTTTTGGTTTCAGCAAATGGAAGGTCATATGGACCTCCCTCTATTTTTTTTAATAAACACCTTACAGATACATGCATACTCCTAAACCTAGGAGTATCTGTATCGTGGGTATCAGGAATTACAAGTACCGTGGAAGCCCAACGTCTAGACTCGGGACAAACACCTGCAGAATATGCAAACTTTTATCTTAAATTAATCTATACTTATAAAATCGACTGGCTAATCTATCAACGCATAGCAAAAATTACTAACTTTAGAAAGCTGAAATTTGGCACGTAGGTTAATTTTATAACGAACGTGTTAAGAAAGGATTTTTGTTAATTTCCACTTGAAGGGGAATGTCGGGGGGTGAACTTTGTATGAAAGTCTTTGATCTATGAAGTTAGAAACACAGCATAAATAATTAATGAATGGGAGGCAAAAGTTTTTAAAAAATTTGTAGGAACTTTAAAATTGGAAATGAACCTTAAACATGAAAAAAAAAAATTGTAAAAATTATTTCATTTGTAGTGAAAATTATGTGATGTGTAAATTTATAATTATGATATTACAATAATAACATTAGTATAGTACATTTATTCATACAACAATGTACAAGTACCTATGTATATACAAAAAATACATGACGGAGCAGAAGCTCCAAGGTGGTCTTTAAAAAGTGTGACGTCAGCAATGCTAACGTCACTATCATCACCAGCATGCTGGTCGCTCATAGTTGATGACGAAAGTAAACTCCAGGAGATGTTCTTCTAATTTATTCTTAGTTGTACAGAGGCTTTCGAGGTCTGTACGGTCCGACGGCTCGAGCGAGAATGAATCGTACTCGGTCCGTCGCCCGTATTTATGCAAAAACAAAGACTCGAGCAAGCAACTTGTGCGAACAAGCTAAAACTACCTGCAAGCATTAATCATTTAAGTTTACAAATGATTTGAAGTAATAACCTAATTATTATTTGATTACAACAATCAAATAATAATCAGCCATTAATTAATGATTTTACACTGTAATTTGACAATCTAAGTGATGATTCATTAAGTAACTCGTGGTTCTGCGCCGATTACTCATTGTAGAAGCAGAATAACGCCTTTGCCTTTCCTACGCCGATATACAAATGAAATAGCTAGCTATCTAAAGACCGTTGCAAACGATCTATAGATAGCTCAACTGATCCAGATCACTACCAGGCGGAAGCGTTCCCAAAACACTGGCCGCATTGCCACGCTGTATGGCAATGCTAATGCGTTGACCCAGATAAGAGCCAGCTCTCTTGTTACGCGTCGCTTCGACCAGTCGCCCTGAAAGAATAATAATAATAACTAAATACATTAGTCTATAAAAAAAAGCTATATCTCCACGACACTCATCTTCTTCTCCATATCCCACATTACGTGGAGTCGGCACAACATATTTTCTTCTTCCACTCTCCTCTATCAGCCGTCATCTCAGTACTCACTCCTTTCTTAACCATATCATCCTCCACACAATCCATCCATCTTTATATTTCCACTGCACTACCTCACAAAATATAGCTTATGATAGCTTAATAATATAATAATACAATAAACAGCAATGCTTTTCAGTCTGTTTCCAAACAGATGACATAAATCAACAAAGCATTACAGTCTGCCAACTAATCCGCTATTATAAAGTGTTATACGCAATGCAGCTACCGTTAGACGAGGTCGCTTTCCCATTTCACTAGGAACGCGGTCACTCCATCTGTGCCGTGATCGACGGATCACTGCGTAGTTAGAGCGTTATTTACTAGTTTCGAATTCGAAGTACAGGCTCTGATACACTGGCTACGGGTGCGGCTGCGTTTAGATCAGCCTTATTCTGTGACGAATGTTTGATGAGTCAAATGATCAACATAAGCCCGTATTCTGTGGCCATATTTATATTAACTATGTGCATTGAAAGTGATTTAACTTTTCACCGAGTGATAGGTTAAATCTTTCTTATTATTATTAATATTTCGATGGGGCGGATCGTGGAAATAATGATATCAGAAGGTATTCCTTTTTGTACCCTAAAAAATTTGCCCGGGGCACGTAACTTTGTAAAATATAGTACACGTCATTGCTAATATGTAAACAATAGATTCCAATCAGATAATTAAATAATGCTGGACATTTTTCACACACTCACATACACAGCTGAGCTGTGTGAAAAGTTGACTATAGATAAATCATGTTAATTTTGTTAGCAATTAATGAACACTCTACATATAATAGGTACACCAAGTTAATAATACACAAAAAATAAATAGTGAATTAAATAGTATCATGAACTATAAAATTATATAAACATTATATTGATGAAAATATTTTTTTCCAGTCAATCTTAGGGTGCAAATAAATATGAAATGGTAAAGAAAGGCAGTGCATAGTTTTGAAAGTGATTCAAAGAAAATAAACGAATGAACAGTTTTGTTCTGAGCATATAAGAATACAGAACTGAAAAACTGAGTAAGGTGTGTACAATGATTCGTAATTTGTGATGTTTAGAGATTTTAACGATATGCATCGACTAAGCTTCGGCTTTTTAATAATCAAGTAAAAGCTAAAGTCATTTCAAATACAATCTACTTTAACCTACTCCCTTCTCTGTCCCGCCATTATCCGCCACCATGTGGGAACGTCCCAGTTTCAGGGTTCCGTTAGTAGAGAAAGTGGTTGCACCGTCTCTATGCAAATTATATAATTATGCCGCACCGCTCTGCGCATTCACATTAACAGATATTCGAGTTTAGAACCGTTTTTTTAACATCCTATTCTACCCAAGGTTAAGTGTCATTACTACATACCCATTTTTTTTTAATTCTGAAGATGTTATATTTTTTGCTGAAATAAGTATTAAAATGTATCGAGGTTTTTTTCTGATCATTATTTCTGTAGACTGCGTTTTTTCACCAGGAAGGACACAACAATGTTCTTCAGTCTCTTTAATTAACTATCTAGAACAGATGCTACGCTATAAGTTATTGCCCTCGGGTGAATTTTGGAGTAGGTATACAGAAATCATCACAATGTGTAGAGTTCCACTAAAGAGATTGATCTGAGTTCAACAATCAAGCATTGTCAAAATATTACTAAACATCATTTTCCGCTTACATATATTTAGTCCCTGTTTCTATGCAACTTTCCAACAAGAATGATCTAACGTGAGTGAAAAATTATGCCATCCGCCATATTGATATTGGCTGCCACAAAAAAACTAACGGAATTAAATACCTAACAGCCGTGGAGAAAGGCTTTCGATTGCCCCACATATCAATGCACGCGAATCGTATGCGAGTACAAAACAGCGCAACACTAGTGCAGCGCCCGCGTCGATTCCCGACCCTATTCCTAACTAGCAGCTGTCAATATAATCGGCGGGAGATTTGACGTTACCGCTTCAAAATTCAAATGTCAATTGTGACAATTGCACGCGTTAACATATAGCCATCTTGCTCTGTTTTACTGGTAGAGTATCGCTATTTCGTTTTGCCGACATTGAAAAAGAAAGCATTTAGATTTTTTCCTCGCATTTTGTTATGTCGAAGAAAGCAGCTGCAGTTGTAATAGAAACTTCTATTTGTACCGGTTGCATTGCATTAGTTGCATAAGAAAAATTCATTTCCCCGCGTTCACTTGACAATGTGGAATTAGATTTTCACCTGCTTGTAGCAATCGTTGTGTCCATAGATCTTTAACTTTGTGGGTCGTTCAAAGAGCGAATGATCTGATGCAGCGTTCAGAGTTGAATGAATTTAGTCCTGCCTAATTTGATGAGTGTGTTCCTTTTAAATTATAAAAAGGAAGTAACAAGAATATTTTGTGATTCTTGCATTTATAAAATCGGTCGGCGCACGTTAAGTAAAAGCGTTTTAAAAGAGCAATACCTACTTGAAAAAATACCCAGCAGTCACATACATACATGGAGTCAATCACACTTGGATTCCCTGTGTATTCGGTATCAGAAACTAAAAGTACCTACCATGGTACCTCAGCACCCGGACCCGGAACAAATAAACAAGCGAGACAAATATTTGCAAGACATGCAAACATTTGTCCTGCTGTGGGAATTGAACCCGCTTCTCTTTCATCTCAGCTGGCTACTCGCCCGCCGCGTTACAGATGCCGTCGTATTACACATAGACTTTAAATCACGTAAACCTTGCGCAATCGGTTAAAACGGAAAAAAGATTTTCATACTCATAACATAATCTGTACCTGAGGTTACAAGTCATTCCGAGAAGAGCTCTTTTGTTCTCTGTGGTTTTTAAATAGGTAATGCCATGACTAACCATCGGCCCCCACCCTCATAATCGCTTGAACTTAAGCGTGAACTTGACCGTTACTTCGCTTTTTCAATCGAATCTGAGGATGATATGGCTATGTGAAAGGAGAACAAAAATACGTAGTTATGTATTGCAAAAACATCAGTCGGCAAAAAGTTCATCTTATACCTCCAAATACGAAGAATTTTTCATACAAACAGGGGATCTTTTCCTGTACTTAAATATTATTCGCACTTAATCATTTATTACGTGACGGAAGGAGCCCCTATATGCGTTTGGGGTATGAGCCTGTTTGTTTGTTCAACACGGCTTATCCGATTGTGATGGTTTTTAAATAGGTTTTATCACCACAAGTCGCCGCAGATGGTGGAAAACCATATATAACTTGTTTCCGAAACGTCTTGAACTTTAAATACGCTTGTATACTCTAAAGATTTTTCATGTCGCGGATCTTTCCCGATTTTTGCATACAATCGTCTTTGATAAATCTTTATAGGTAGACACCTACCTACTACAATATTTAGTTTGAATTTATAGCGACATAGGTTTCGTAAGTAAATTTCATCCATAGCTTCAAGTCAAAATTTCTAACAAAGTAAATAGTTAGGGTACTTAGTATTATAATATATGTGGTTAGGGTTCGGTACATAAAGACACGTCAGATTATAAGTTCAAGGATCTTAAAGAAACGTCAGATTAAAATCTAAGTACGTGTTTATTTTTAAGTTATCAGGTGCCTGACGAATCAGGTAACAAACTCTGTTTCCTTCATTCAACCACAAATCTAGTCAACGCATTAGCATTGCCATTCAGCGTGGCAATGCGGCCAGTATTTTGGGAACGCTTCCGCCTGGTAGTGATCTGGATCAGTTGAGCTATCTATAGATCGTTTGCAACGGTCTTTAGATAGCTAGCTGTTTCATCTGTATTTTTTGTATATACCTACTTGTACATAGTTGTATGAATAAATGTTATTTATTGGTTAGTCAAATCTAGTGGTGGATGTATTATAATAAGTATGATAGTTCACTTTAATAGTTATTTATACACATTATTTAAGAAAGAATAGAACACAAAGAACAAAGTGAACTCATTTAAGTAGTCAAAGAATAAATAAAGTCTATAAGTCTAAAAAGTTCTTAAGACGACAAACGATACGCTTTTAAATAATAATGCTTAACCAATTACTTAAAAAAACTTGCAATTAAATTGCGTCGCTCAATTATAATATACTGACATACATAGTATATATATTACACTCGTATAGTAAAGCCAACTAACAGACTGAGTTCAAAACACGA
Source organism: Perizoma affinitatum (assembly GCA_961405105.1). Lineage (NCBI taxonomy): Eukaryota > Metazoa > Arthropoda > Insecta > Lepidoptera > Geometridae > Perizoma > Perizoma affinitatum. The sequence continues at coordinate 5,194,723 of OY560184.1, forward strand.
ACTTTCATCTTGCCGTTATGCCTAAGTATACCGCGACCTCGAATCTCGCTCTAGATCACTGCATCCGCGCAAGCTTCGTCTCGCCGGCCGTGATGCCGGTCAAAGAAAATGCACGTAAGACATTGGACGTGACATTTTAAGTGAGAAACATGTACTTGGCCATTACTAATTTGGAAAGCTTCATTGAATTAAAGATCATAATCAGCTTACGCAAGACACTAGTGGTAACACCGCGCTAACAAAAAAAAAACTTAATAAATTTTTAAAAAAATTGGCATTTACATCTCACTAACGATTAGGTAGGTTAGTACCTACTTGTAGAAAATATAATCTTGTATTAAAGTTTAATGAGTAAGTTTTCTAAAATGACTCAAAACGGTGAAGGAAAACATCGTGAAGAAGCCGAAATACCCTCGCACTAGCACCAAAAATTCAAAGGCATGTGTTAGCATATGGATGCTAACACATGCCTTTGAATTTTTGTTCCTAGTATATTATATGGATAAGCAGTGGTAGGGCTTGCAACCTGACACGTGGAAAGGTAAATGATTAGAAAACGCGGGCTTGTGCACAATACAATGTATGGACGTGCCTCTGACTACAACCTACTTGGTATCCTTATTATCCCTCTCTGAGTATGTATCTGAGGATGGCCGAATAACGTCATGAGCGTGTTTGTTTTTTGTTTTAACATTTTGGTTGGTATCCGAGATATTTTCGCAAGTGTTAGTTACCTCTAGATAATATTTCATTTTTTTTAATGAAATTTTCTTGTAACTAACTAAGTACCTAGGTAAATAACAACGAATGTAAATCAAATCTTGGAAGTAATAAAATTGTCTTATCGAGATTAAACTTTATATGTTTTATGTAGTTTGGGTGACAAAAGGTATCATAATTTAATATCTTGGAGCTAATGATGGAGCCAGGAGGTGGATAGTGAAACTCTTCAGTAGCTTAAAGTAAACCCCTCGAGTTTGGGAGCATATGATTAGTTTTGACGAGTGCGATAGATTGCATTTGTTGTCGAGGGTCCGATAATGAAGCCAGGAGGTGGATACCTAGTGGAAATCTTTTTTATAATTGTGAGTGCGTGATAAAAGTATATTTTTTTTATTAACTATACTTTTTATTACATTTTATTTATACATTTAATTAGATACCTATTGCGTTTTGGTAAAACTAGGTTCTGTACGTATGGTACCTACCTATGCCACGCTGATTGTATAACATAATGTTTTTATACTTACTGCCGCAAAATAAATCGACTGGGCTGAAGAAAACTGTCATTGAATACCTATTTGTTTTTGAAACCACAAATTGATCATAATAAGCCCCAACAAAGTTGTTAGTTATCCATGTCAGCCCAAATAAAAACATGTCACAATGAACGCTTGAATCACCAAAACCACAGGAAATCATCGGTTACAAGACAACTAAATAATAACGTAACCAATAAGTAGGTATGAACCAGGTAATAGGTATGAACGTGACTTTGAATACAAGTAATACCTACAACATAATTTCTCGTCTCAAAATCAGAAAGCGCGGCAACACTCCTGACATTTACCACGATCTTGACTTTTACTCAACTCTACCGTCACACATTACTCTGAGCGTTATACATTCCCGGTTGAACACTGGAGAAAGAAGAGAAAGTAGCAATGAAAACAGCAGTGTACTTAGTGTTTTGCGATGTTGACAATAAGGTTATGAACACAACAGGCTGTGCGGTCGCGGCGAAATGTTGAGCCAAAATGTAGGTCACTGCCGCGTATAACGGCCCGTGCTCGTTGTCCGCCCGCGTAACGTTACGTGTGGGAAATTATTTGAATTTGGAACACTGTTTTTTTTTTACTTTTTTATCAGGTTGGTATTGTCATTGTTACTTTACATTGTTCGATGTGATCTAGTTTATCTAACGAGTCTGACGCAAATAACCGTTATGGTGGGGTCAGTCAGATGCTGAATATTCTGCTTTGATGTAATTTTGAACTTTGTGTTTTAGAGACATTAACGTAGTTATTGATTGAAATAAGAAATTCTAGATTGTTTAGATTTTTTTATCAATGGTTGGTATAATATCCTGGAGAAAACGATGATGAAGTCCTGGACCGTTTGTCAGGACACTCTTTGGGGAAGGATATTTTTTTAAATAAAATAAATAAGTTAGACACAATTAAAAAAAAATCCTTGTCATTTTTTTCACACAGCATCATCTAGCCCCAAAGTAAGCAGATCTTGTGTTATGGGAACTACATGACTAATATACTACTTACATTATTTTTTATGTAAATACATACATATTATACATAGAAAACAACCAGACCCGAGACAAATAGTTGCAGATCATACAAACATTCGTCCCGCGGCGGCGCGAATTAAACCCGCAACCTTCTACGTCTCAAGCGGACTTTCTCCCACTGCGCCACAAAGGTCGTCAATAGGTAGTAGGTACATCTATAAAGTCATCTATAAAATAATTGCATATTCTTGCATATTCTTGCAATAAGATGCATATCTACCTACTTTTGTCGATGACTGTACCTACTAGTTATGGCATGTAATATAACTCAGTCGAGTAACGGTAAGGTAACATAGTGAGTAAGTATCCGCTCAAAGCCAATGCCAACTTTCCCTGGTTTCAGACTAGCATTCGATGGGATATAGCAGTTTTGATACTTGGTATATGAACATTATTAACAATAATAATGTTTTCGTGAGAACTAAGATAAAAGGATCTCGAATAGCGACCGCGAACCGGACGACGCAGAGAAGGTACGTTAGCTGTAACCGATAATGAAGGTAAGTTTAAGAATTTATAATATCACAAAAATTCAACCTCGGTGGGACTCGAACCCGCGATCTTCTGCTTGATACGTGGGGGCTATACCAACTAAGCAACCAGCCTGTTTGAAATTTTTGAACTAATAAAATAAAATGTTTCCAGGGATACAGGGGATCCACTGGTGACCATTGGATTCTAACTGTCGATATCAAAGAAAACTTAACAGGGAAGAAAGAGAAACTCTTTGCATGAGGAATTGCTAAGCTGCAAAATTAATAAATAATAAAATATACACTTTCAGTCATCTAACTATGTGTGACTGTAGGTTTTTATTTTATTAAAATTATTATTTCTTACCACATACGAGTACCACACTAGGATCTCTTGTATTGTGAGTTTCAGAAACTGCAAGTACCATGGTATGTACCATAACCCTCGGACCCGGGCAAAACATTTGCAGAACATGCAAACATTTGTCCCACAGCCAGAATCGTACCCTTGCATATCAGCCGGCTTTTCGTCAAAAGTATCAAGTCGGTTCCGCTGATGCATCAGCTCTTAGACTGCAGCTTTCACTGCACTTTACAATTTTACTAGGACTCGGTGGAAAATGATGACTGAGTCAGACCTGCCTGTTGTTAGGTGGAATCCTCTGTTTAATTATAACTAAGTCAGACCTGTCTGTTGTTAGTTGGAATCCTCTGTTTAATTATGACTGATTTACATCGGCCTGTTCTTAGGTGGAATCCTCTGTTTAATGATGACTGAGTCAGACCTGACTGTTGTTACGTGGAAACCTCTGTTTAATTTCGACTGAGTCAGACCTGCCTGTTGTTAGATGGAATACTCTGTTTAATGATGACTGAGTCAGACCTGCCTGTTGTTAGGTGGAAACCTCTGTTTAATTTTGACTGAGTCAGACCTGCCTGTTGTTAGGTGAAATCCTCTGTTTAATTTTAACTGAGTCAGACCTGTCTGTTATTAGGTGGAATCCTCTGTTTAATTATGACTGATTTAGACCTGTCGCTTGTTAGGTGGAATCCTTTGTTTAATTATGACTGAGTCAGACCAGCCTGTTGCTAGGTGGAATCCTCTGTTTAATTATGACTGATTTACATCGGCCTGTTGTTAGGTGGAATCCTCTGTTTAATGATGACTGAGTCAGACCTGCCTGTTGTTACGTGGAAACATCTGTTTAATTTTGACTGAGTCAGACCCGCCTGTTGTTAGGTGAAATCCTCTGTTCAATTTTAACTGAGTCAGATCTGTCTGTTATTAGGTGGAATCCTCTGTTTAATTATGACTGATTTAGACCTGTCGCTTGTTAGGTGGAATCCTTTGTTTAATTAAGACTGAGTCAGACTAGCCTGTTGTTAGGTGGAATCCTCTGTTTAATTATGACTGATTTACATCGGCCTGTTGTTAGGTGGAAATCTCTGTTTAATTTCGACTGAGTCAGACCTGCCTGTTGTTAGATGGAATACTGTGTTTAATGATGACTGACAGACCTGCCTGTTGTTAGATGAAATCCTCTGTTTAATTTGACTGAGTTAGACCTGTATGTTATTAGGTGGAATCCTCTGTTTAATTATGACTGATTTAGACTTGTCGCTTGTTAGGTCGAATCCTCTATTTAATGATGACTGAGTCAGACATTCCTAACTACAGGTTTTTAGGTGTTATCTTTTGTTTTAATTTACCTAATTTCTAAAACGCAGTGTAGAATGGCTTCCATGGATGAATGACATTTTAAAGGTTGCGGGAAATTCGTGGATGGATATAGCTGAAGATAGTTCGTTATGACACCTTTTGTTAAAAATAATAATTGTAATCATTTATTTTAGGCAACAACATTAAAAATTATGTCAATAGGCCCACGACATAAATACCTTATCACTACTTGTTAACTCGTTAAGTCTGAGACGTGTTAAAAAGTTGCGCAGTATTCATTAATCGGCATCGGCAAAGCAACACTTTTTTTTTTGGGTTAGGCCTATGTCCATCTGTTGACCTCTTCTACAGCATGATTATGATGGCGTTTTTAAACAAGAGGACCCTGACATAGTGGATAACAAACGACCCCTTGAATCCATCAGTCGTGGTTCCGAATCCTGTCATGCAGCAATATACAGTTTTGAAATTTTAATACAGGAAACACATTAAATTATTAGGACTCTGGAATAATCTATAACAAAACGTTAATCACAGTAAATTTGCACGATAGGAGACTAAGAGAGGTGCACTGAATATTTTATTGATACTACTTAGTTCTTTTAATAAATATGCTCTTTATAGGACTATCCTGATTTAACCTCTCGTCTTTTGACCTAAGAGAACTTTAATGACGGTCACCGCTTCAGAAACCAAGCTTGTAACAGATCTCAAAAATGTATGAAAGTTATAAAGCAAAAAAACTTTAATATTCGTGTAATAATGCTCTACAAACATAATTTTCACATTAACTAGGCTATGTTGTCCTTGTGATCGGACCACAAAATCTGAAGTCACTTTGTAGTAGTTGTCCTATCAAATAAAAATACCGGTCGGATAACGCACACCAAGGGTTTTTTTTCCGTTACCAACTTTTTCCGGACTCACGACCTTTGGATCGACCAAAAGGTCGTGGGTCCGAATCCTGTCACGCAGCAATATAGTTTTCGACTTGAAATTTGAATAATAAAATGGTAAATCAGTGTGAGTAAGTCAATAACCTCAAATTACTACACACAGTTCATCCACCCCTATTACGTACACATAAGTTCCGCCACACGCCACAAAAAATAACACGCAAAATAGGTTACTATAATCAAGCACTTGAAAAAATATATTTCCTTCCAGTAAAAGAAATTTTCCGGTCATGTAATACTTATTACCGTAAAAGTTTTACAACTTTCCGCGCGCGTAACTGACATTGGCATTGCGTGCGTATACGCAACACCCACACTGACGTATAACGCACACAAGTTTACTGAGTACAGTGTAGAGACAAGACAGATTCACAGCCACGTCCCTTCTCTCACGCACACAGAAAGAAAATTGCGTGCATTGATGACAAAGAAAAGTTTTCAACCAGCAGCGCATCTCTGTGTTTTTTAAATAAAATTACAGTTTTATTGTAAGCCTATCAATTGGTGTTATTTTTTTAAACAATGTTGGTTTTTTACACAACAAAGTTGGTTTATACTATAAAGGTTCCTTAAATTTGTAGTGTCGCTGTTAAAACCAGACTGTAAACTATAATTTTCTGCAAAAAGGACCTCTACAAGGTGGACTTTTCTCTACACTTGATCTTTTTTTATAGGTTTACAGACATCTCAAATTGTTTACTGCGTAGGATTACCAAGAAATAACCTACGAAGAACGTGATACTGCAAACAAATATAATCCAAAAGTCTTATCTAAATGCCAAATCAATTAGATACTTATTGAGTGAATATAAGATCTATGTCGGGAACTGAAAGACGTAGAAAATTATGACATTGCAAATAACCCCACACAAATAAACTCTTCTATGATACACAATATATATAACGTAGATGAAAGTTTGTATGTGTGGGTAAAGAAAGGTGTTTAGCTGGGTGAAATGGGCACATCGTCACAGATAAAATAATTACAGGCTAACTTAACAACATGATTTACTATTACAGACGTCAATTGGGTTGCTCGTGTTGTTGATTTGAATAATTAATATGGCGATAACCTACAAATTATTCTAGATTTTTTTTAAATTAATTTGTTCCCGTATTTTATTAAAAAAACGATAAGTATTCATTTAAGACCATAAAATAACCGAGTACATTTAAAAGGGGCTGCCCTTCACGCTGTAAAACTATCAGTAGATACTTGTTTGTTTCTGCTCTACCAAATTGACCTACTGCTTACTTTACGTCAATAGCAAATTAATTATTATAATAATAATAATAATTCTGGACATTTTTCACACAGCATCATCTAACCCCAAAACAAGCTTGAATTAAAAACGTGGCCATAAAAAAATATAATGTTTGGACGTGCCTCTGACTATTTCTACTTGATAACTCATGGATCTACGTCGTGGATGTGACGCATAGATCTGAAGTTATAAATAATTGGGATTACAGCGCGTCTGTACTTTTTTAGAACAGGTCATATAAAAATATAGGAACTGGACTAGGAAAATTATCATTAGGTACAAAATTTACCCAATTCGTAACCCACTCTGTAGCCGCTTTAGCCCAGAGTTATTCTCGGGCATGAAACTTACGTGACTTATATAATTAGAATTATTTATTTCAGAAAATAGTAAGCTTACAGTATAACACTAAAATACTAACTATCTTAGGTTAAAACTTGCCGAAATTAAATATTAATGACGAGCTGTCATACATGCTGGAACTCGTGTGAATGCATTAAGTAAAGCAATTACCAACACAGTTTTATATACAGTTATATTAGAGATGTTTTATGCAAATTTAAACCTACCTTTACATTTAGTTTAACCTTTAAGAAATTTAAAATACGCATAAATCAGAGAGAAACAAGATTATTTAAAGTAGGTGATCCAATCCATAGAAGAACTGAAGTCGGCAACTTTATTTTTAGAAATATCGAGTTGAAGTGGCAATAGGTAGGCAGAATGAAATCTCAAATGAATTCTACAAACTCCGGACGATACTAGACGAAGGCCCCCGCACCCGAGACACCGAAAGCATCAGGGTAACCCAAGATCGTTCATCTAAGCTTTCTTTGGGGATCCTTATTACTTCTACAAGCTGATAGTGATGATGATGATGAAGTACTTAGGTACCTACTCAAAATTGATATTTATTTAAGTGTCAGTAGTAAAGTTGGTATACAATCGTATAATTTCTGCATCGTAAACCTCTATGCACTTTAAAACATCCTATCCACTTGTCTACTTAGGGCCATCGCCCACGGTGGCTTTTTACAACGATACAGTCAGGTTGCTGTATTTGACCGTGTACTGCGTTACTATGATTCGATACAGACACGATATAGATGCGATGCAGCCGTTTTTATACTCAATAAGCTTCATACTAACTAATCTCAATAAACTTAAATTGCCTGTCAAATCACACTGTAGGGCAAGGGCCTCTCTTCCCTTTATGCATATTTCCATGATTTTTCGCTTGAGGCTGAGTAGCAGAATTTTAATTATGTCCAATAAGCAGTAGTGGTTTGGAAAAAACCTTTGCACGCTTTAGTCGCCGGATACAGTGTCGCATCGACGCAGTAGGGAAGTTGAATAGCGACTCTTCTGTCGCGCGTTGCGACCAGTGCATTTCGATTGCATCTCTACCACATGTAGAGATGCAATCGGATAGGCCAAATCCATGGGTTCGAATCCACGACAATCGCTTTCAGCAATTAGGGTACAGCCAATGTTTTTGTAAGTACCTAGGAACTTTTCTTCGGTGTGCAATAAGGAGTACGTTCATCTATTACCTACCTATCTAGAAAACGGTTATAGTCATTGCTGAAATGCGCGTTCTTCTCTTCATCTCTCTCTGAAACCAGCCCTGTTAAACTGTTGGTAGGTACTTACGTACATAAACTAAGTATTACCTTACCTGTGGCAGTAGGTATATATGTATAAGTAGCTGTGTCCGTTTGTACTTACATAAACAGTGACCCAGAACTTGGAGAAAGGTTCCCCTCTCAGTGCAACATAACCTTGCATATTATTGCATCTTAATTTTACTATTCGAGATCTAGTATGGATGAAGAGCTGGCTTTACCAGGACTTGGTGGAGTGAAGATGGTCAATGGAGGAAAATAATCATCTGTTCAAAGGGTCACAACAGTCGCGTTTGGACTGAATAGTTTTTGTCCCGTCGAGGTTGATATTATTAGGATATTATAAAAATATTTCTATGTTCGGCTTTGTGATAGCTACAAGGGGCTGGTCGACCGTGGTGGGTGCAAAATGGCCTTGAAATTTGCATGGAAAACCCTCCACACAAACGGACGTTGCTCTAGTAGATAGATAGATAAATAGAAAATACTTTATTGTACACCAAATGAAACATCAGCTTAGATAAGTACTACAAACTTTGATAAAGTTGTACAATAGTACCTGCCTTTGTTGTAGTACCTACCTTAATTATTATATAGCCTATAATCCAAAAATTAAAATAATAGATATTAAACTTAAGAAATAACTCTTGAGTCGATATCGACTTCTGTGTCTGTTTGACTTTAAGTGGCATATACCTAAGACCCATTATTATTATTACAGCCTTTATTCAAATACTAAAACAATATTTCACTTGAGACTAATTAACTTTTTTAACAGAAGACATCTTAAGGGGGGGTTATTACCGTTACCCTAACGGTAATAACCCCCGTAACAATAACTAAGAAGAAAATGATCTGGGGGGCCCTAGAGACACTTTCAAAATTAATCTCATTTTCATTCCTTGACCGAATGAGGGACCGTCCACTCCCACTGCTTTTATGGTTCAAATTTCAACACTAAAAATTGCAAAGCATAGTCACCTTAAAAAATGTCTGTTATTTTATCAAGTATAAATATACCTAAGACATTCGGCAGTCTTAGATTGCAAAGGGCTCCTGTGACTTCCTCCACTCCTGCCTGTTCAGCTCCAATTTCTTTTTGCTGTTTTTTAATAATAATTAATCCTCTTATCTTCTAAATAGCGTTAACTCTGTTTATTTTCTTGTAAATTGGGTATCTCTAGTCTACTTATATATCTTGTATTTCAATCTCTCTAAAAAATGAAAAAAGTTATGTCTAAAACAAACAAAATTTCCGAGGAAATAATGAAATAAGACGACCTCGGTAGCGAGGAGGGCAAGTAGCCGGCTGAGACGCATGAGGTGCGGGTTCGATTCCCGGGACAAATGTTTACATGCTTTAGTAAATTGGTAGGTATTAAGGTAGGAAATAAGATTCCCTGCATCAGATTTTTGCTCTTTCTACGAAAAGTCCAGACCACTAATCATCCCCAAATCAGCGATGTATTCAGCAAGGAAATTATCCGTCCCGCCCTCAGCAAAAATCGAACCCGCACCTCTTGAGGGCAAAAGGTTCTCAAAGTTCGCACGTAGTGTTTACCCCCTCGTCGCCCGTCGCGTCTAAAAGTATTTTACCCGTGACGTAAGGAGCCCGTGTGCGTTGTCCTTAAGAGGTTGCTTGTTTGTTTGTCTGTTACCATTTATCTCAATACGCAGATCTGTGAGGATACCAATGTTTGGCGTAGTCGAAGACTCGTCCAAACATTGGTATAATTTAGCACATGTCGCGTTTTGCATTAGAAGGTAGTAAATAATCCACGTGATTGTTTGTTGCAAGCACATCGCCGCTTAATGCATTGGGAAATAATAAATGTCCAGGCTTCGCCAGCAGTGAACCATTTGGTTAAGGACTAAGTAAATCACACTAAAAAACACAACTGTCAAAATGACAGTTGCATCAGCTCTATGCAACGTAGAAAGCGGCCCTAGCTTTCGCTTCATGGCCTAGTTGCTCTGCACGCGCCAGTATCATGCCTAAAGCCCTTTACCTCCCTACCTGCCTAGACTAGGTAGGTATATGTAGTAACAAACAGTAAACCAAGTAGGTAACTACCTACCTACTTCGTTTACGAACCTTTCCTGGACCAGCTCTTTCACATGCAGCTCTATTAGCAATTTCGCAAAATTCTCTCTCTAAAAAGGTAATTTTTTTCTTACCTAATTGTCTGGGACTTCTCAAAAAGTATCTTTCGCATATATATGTTTTTACCTACGTGTTTTAGGCAAGTAAGTAGGTAAAGTATGTGTGAAAACGTTTTGAAAAATAAGCAGGTCTGCTTCATGTCAATAAACTATTAGGTTTTGCAATAGGCATACAACTCACCCCTTTATATTTTGTCATAAATAAAACGTTTTTAAACCTACCTACCTGTATAGTTAGGTTTTTTTTTCTTGGTCGCGGTAGTGTTTCGTGACTAGTTTAAGCTAGGTGACCCTGAAAAAAGGGCCTAGTGACCAATGGCTCTACCAAAGAAGACTCTAGTTACCCATGCTATCATACTATAAACTATCTACATAATATTAAACAAGGAAACAGGTAAGACTGTTTTCTACCTGTAGTAATATGGTAACAGGTGGTTTAGTTTTAAGTGCCTACCTATTATAGTTCATTGTTGTTATTAGTGGTCTGTAAGTATAAGTAATCTTTTTTCTTGTAATAAAAAAAAAATATTTCATTTGATTGATCAATGGATATGGACGCGCAGAAAGTAACCGACATACCTACCTAATACCTACAACAGCCTATAGAGCCTCTAATTAACAGCATATAGAAGTCCACACCTAAGCCTCCCCCAAAGAGTGCTATCTATAAGTAGGTAGTATAAAATAAGTAAGTTAACTACCTACATAACGTACTTTATAGGTAGGTACCCTATCGTAATAAATTGTATAGTACCTACTTACCTACCTAGGTACTTACCTAACCGTGTAGGGATGAAATATGAATTAATATTGAAATAGGTATTTTCGTAAAGAAGGTAGGTAGGTATAGCAAATCTTACAAATTTAGATAAGTAGAGATAGGTACAGTATTAATGTTTTAAAGAGCTAGTCTTCCAGCTAATACCTAACTAACTGTTACTACCTAGTTAGGTACATTCCTCGGCTAGGTTACCTAGCTACTCTAGGAGCTCAGACCTAGGCCACATAGGTAATACATATTAATACAGATATCAATACTCTCAGAGTATTGATAGCTGTTGCCAGCGGCTTTATACGCGTGGAGTCGTGTTAAAAAAAACATATACCCATACAAATTTTCACCCTCCTTAAAATGTGAATATCTAAAAACCCTGAAACTCAACATTATTTACCTAGTAGTAGCTAGAATTCAATTTTTCAAGTTCTTTCCTAGATTTAAAAAAGCCGATACCTACTCCCATACAAACTATCCCCCCTTAAAATAACAAATCCAAAACCCTTGAAATTCATCATTATTTATATATGCATAGTAGCTGTCATTCTAATTTTAATGTTTCTAACTTCAAATAACAAAGACTTTCATACTTACAAAGTTACCCACCCCATTTCCTCCTTAAAGTTGACATTTCCAAAAATACTTTCTTAGCGGATGCTTAAGTTACAATAAAAACCTATGTTCCAAATTTCAGCTTTCTAGACTAAGTAGTTTTAGCTGTGCGTTAGATAGATCAGTCAGACAGTCAACACAAACGATTTTTTAGTTTATATTGTCTGGGATTCAGAATTCCAAGCTCCAACCTTAGCTTGGCTAGTACTGCCATCTAGTGGCTAACTTGAAAACCATTTACCTGCTAAGTAAACACCATTCACCGGATAGAGTAAAATAATATACTCCCTTCAAGAGATGGCGCTACTTGATGGCCGACGACGTAGGTAGTTAGTAGTTCATAGGGTGGGTGGCCAAGGTGTGCCTAAGCCTATAACTAAGCTTCGCCAACACTGACATCTAGTGGCGATTTTGAAAACCATTGGCCGCTAAGTAAGTCGCCGGGCACAGTAAAATCAACACCTTCCCTTCAAGAGATGGTGCTGCTGTAGCAAATCGAATTTTATTATTATTGTTATCAGTATAATAGCCATCTATTTAACATCGTTTTACAACTGTTAACAGATTTTACACACATAATTAGTACGTGTGTTATTTTTTTTTCATAGGGAGTATAAGTTCGCCTGGCAATAATCTGCTGCATTGCAGTAAAAATATATTTTTCTATAGTTACAACCCTAAAATTAGGTCAAGGAAAGGAAGTGGGAAGTGCATCGAACGAAAGGTTTCGCTTTTCGCTCAATTTTTGTTATTTTTTCTAATTTTATCATGTAAATCGTTGCATAAACCATCATTGCAAAGCATGGTGACATAAAACAGTGTGTTTTCGTAATGTTCTTCAAGAGTGCTCGTGAAATACACAGGACAGAAGAAAACTGTACAGACAATGACAACCAACTGATCTGAATCCCCACCACCGTATGCAGTATTTTACACCTGAAAATCTTGAATCAAACGCAAATTATTCTAACTTTGCCTGTTTTGGTTGATGAGTAATTGAAGAAAGTTATCAGAGGGATAGCTCAAGTCAGCTGTGAGAGAGAATCCGCTAGGAAAGATACTTGTCATAACATTTGACCTAGTTATACGATACCGTGTGCGTTGACCTATCTGAATGCGGATACCGCGATGCTATTTTTATCTAGCTATGCCCATAGCACTTAATAATTTATAAATGTATAGCTTGGTGTCGTATATATGAAACAAACCACATGCAAAACTGCTATAAGACCTTTATGCATGGTGAGTTCTTTGTTTGCATTATGTACTTAAAAATAATTTAATAAACTTACCTATTTTAGTTTTTATTTTAGGCCAGTTTAGAGTGCTTATCAATTTCTTTCTATTAGGTCTATTTTATCAAAAAAAGTGTTGAAACAGAGCTATAATATTCTTCATATGAATGACTTGATCTAACAGAAAGTGTCTTAATATTATACTCTTCTTTTCTAAGCTGTACATAAATTTCAAAATAAACAGTTAATCAGTGTGTGCTATATTTAGGTATTACATAGATCCTTGGTCCTTGTGTCTTGCCACCTTCCAAATTAAGTACATACAATCTGTACACTTTTTTCAGATGCATTCACATATATGAGTGAAAAAAAAATATACAAAGAAATCGATTTTACATAAGGTTTTGAAGAAACCTAGGCCAAAAAATATATAAAAATATATATCTTCCAATATAGAGGCTGTATGATGAAAACTAGTTGCCAAAAAACAGTGCCAAAATGAATTCCAAATTCAAACTGTTCACATAATTTTCGGAAAGAATCATTGTTCTACAGACTTGAAAAGCCAATTGAAGTGAAGTGAAAATGAATTCCATATTCAAACTGAAACATTTATGAGGAAATTATTTTAGTTAGCTAGCTGGACTATTTATGATGAAATTTTGAAAGTTCTAAAGCTGGAGATAGTGAACGGGCTTCCTGCCCTGGCCTGGGACCCTTGGCAGGGATGAAGAAACAGAATGTTCGCACTCTATCGTTAATTGTGTGCACATTTACATATTTGCTGGTCGGGGCAGCTGTATTTGATGCATTGGAATCTACTACGGAGAGGAATCGTTTTGAAGTACTGCAAGGTACAATAATTTTAGTAAAATTTTACATTCCTACTATTATTATAAATTTATTAAAGGCTGGACTAATTTGGAATAGGCATATTTGTGACTGACTAAGGTGTGGGTTTGATTCCCGCTGTGGGATAAACATTTGGATGTTCTGCAGATATTTGTCTTGGGTCTGGGTGTGGTACCATGGTAATTGTAGTTCCTGAATCTTAAGATTCTTTAAACAATTCCTATGTCCTAAGTTTTTTTGTTGAAAATATTTCTTTAGTTTAATTCTCACTTTTGTTTTACTACAGTTTGGTAATTTTAGTGATAGACCTATCAATGGAGAACATGTTTAAATTGAAAACATGTCCTAAATATATGTATAAATATTCAGAGTGACTTGAACACATTAGATGCAAAGCCTTAATTGGAAATACATTGACCCATTCCAACCACTAGTTTAAATTCTGAGAAACAAATTTTATTTCCAGCTATCGAAGGTATGATAATCCGGAAGTACAATATAACTGAGGAAGATTTTAGAGTGATGGAGACAGTTGTTCTGAAGTCAGAGCCGCATAAAGCTGGACAGCAGTGGAAGTTCACAGGCGCTTTCTACTATGCCACCACTGTCCTCACTACAATTGGTAAGATATTTCTGTTTTTTTTAAATATGAACAGCTTCATTTTACTGTTCTTAATTTACGGGTTTTCTAGAGGCCACAAAGTTTTCAGGGACTTCCATTTTCCCTCCCCCCCCCGCCCCTACCATAGATTTTTAAGGGTGAAATAAGCATTTTTTCGATTCCAGTTTTACCCCTTAAGGGAGACATTAAGGGGGATTTCTAGACTCTTTGTTAATGTCATGTGGGGTATCAATTGAAAGGAAAATTTATAATCAATTCATTTTTGCCTTTGTTACATGCAACTTAGTTTTTATTTATTGTTAAAAAAACAGGGCTAGATGTCGATGGTAAAATGTGACCTCTGAATCGAGACGACGATGCCATATGGCAAGGTTACCTTATGTTTTATAAAACACTAGCCTCTGCTCACGGCTTCGCCCGCGTGGTACCCAGATAGAAAGTTGCCTATGTGTTACACTGATGTATAAGCTATATTACTGTAAAGTTTCATTTGAATCCGTTCAGTTGTTTTTGCGTGAAAGAGTAACAAACATCTATCCATCCTCGCAAACTTTCGCGTTTTTTTATTAGTAGAATTGCTACTGTTACTGTTAAACTCATAACCCTCCTGGAAGTCGGGCAAGGAAAGTTTATCGCGTGATCAGCTACTAATCATTATTGTTTCAGGGTATGGCCACTCCACTCCAGCCACGATCGGAGGAAAGGTGTTCACGATGTTTTATGCCATTGTGGGCATACCACTTGGTCTCATCATGTTCCAGAGTATTGGAGAACGTGTAAATAGACTCAGCAGGTATGAGACTTTAAATCAATGTGCATATTAAAAAAAAGGACTATTTCCATGAAGGACATCCTCAGATACATAATCAGCGCGTAGATCTTTGAGGATACCAAGTAGGCGGTAGTTAAGAGTCACGCCCTTAAATTATAATTGGTAATATCATCCTTTTAATCAAATAGAATATAATAATCGTTTATTAGACAATAATACTGTGTGTACAAAGATGATATAAATTGGTTACATTTAGTAACAACAGTTGCCCTTCCTGGGCATACAATAATAAAAATATGTCTACAAAAACATACAGGAAACATTATTATACTTACATTAGAAATCATCATCAAAATATTCATTTAAGATAAAGAAAACTTTTGAAATCAGCCATTTTTTTAGAGAGTTACGAAACATTGGACCATTTAAACTTTTTATAACAACAAACACGCTCTCGACTGCATTCCTCATGATCCTCAGATATACTCCGTGCATAGATCTTTGAGATACGAAGTAGGGGGTAGCCAGAGGCACGCCCAAACATAATTGGCAGATGCCCGCCATTTCCAAGTTGTTAACATTCCATGTGACAGGTTGCAAGCTAGGACCCGGACCCGATTCCCGCCGCGGGACAAATGTTTGTATGGTCTGCAAATATTTGTCTCGGGTCTGGGTCTTTTCTATGCATAATGTGTATGTATTTACAAAAAAATGCATATAATTAGTATATCAGTCTTGTAGTTTCCATAATACAAGCTCTGCTTAGTTAGGGGCTAGATGATTAGTGTGAAAAATGTCCAGAATTATTAATTTATCTACCTACTAGGCCAACACAGCTCTTGAAATCCCATTAATTTCATAATATTTTCGATATGACTGTAAATAAGTAGGTTAAATTTTTTATATACAATTACAATTATTTACAATACAATATTTTGAATTATTTCCAGTGTAATCATCAAGTCGCTAAAGCGAGCGCTGAAGTGCAAACAAGTGAATGCTTCCGAGCTGGATCTAATATGTGTGGTCACCATTCTATCATCTCTAACGATTATTGGTGGTGCCTCTGCATTCTCCAGCTTCGAAGGATGGAGTTACTTTGACAGTGTATATTACTGCTTCATAACACTAACAACTATAGGTATGTATCAGTTGCACATAAGCTAGGCCTACCAATTTCCAAACAACATTCTTCATTAATGAACAGCCTGTAGAAGTCCACTTCTGGATTGGCCTTCGTCTATTAGGACAAACCATCAGGTTTGTCCGAAAAATAAATTTTAATCAACTGCACTGAAACGAAAATTATATTACCTCTTAAAACCAAACCTAAATTCTAAACGTTGAGTTTGTACGTAGGACGCCTCGTTAGGGCCTTAAAGGATGTTTTTATTGCATTATAACATCAGGCGATAACTGCCGATCATAGCCAATTGAAAAGTTGCCTACAAAATTCGATGTTATTCATTTTTAATGTCTTTGGTAATTTATTATATATTTTAGTCTACTACTTAATATTCATCTTCATCTTCCTCAGGTTTCGGTGATATGGTGGCCCTACAAAAGGACAATGCTCTGAACCGCAAGCCATCCTACGTGATGTTCGCACTTATATTCATCCTTTTCGGGCTGGCTATAGTGGCTGCCTGCCTTAATTTACTCGTGCTCAGATTTGTGACTATGAATACGGAGGACGAGAAACGTGACCAGGCACAAGCGGAACAGGTATTAATTAGGATTCTGCTAGAGTCATATTATGTGCCTCCCGATACATACTAATATGCTACCAATGTGCAACGATGCAAATTGTGATGGCCAGCTTTTTTTTCTAGAAAAATACCTCACGCTTACGAAAATTTGTCAAAGTAAAACTTGCAGCTGTCACGTTATATTTCTACAGCTAATGTCATACCCATACAATTTAATCTTTCCACAGGCGTTAACGCCAACAGAAAGTGGTATTTGTCTAGACCTGATCATAGTTCTGATGAAGCTCGTGTTTCCAGGCGCAGCAGGTGGCGGTGAGGCTCGAAGGTGACGTCATCACGGCGGACGGTGACGTGCTAAGGGGTGTCTCACGTGGCACGCGCTTACCAGCCGACCCCAATCAAATACTCACAGGTAAGCTTCCCAACAAAACACGCCCACGACTAACCCCCTCGCTGGATATCCTCGGATAAATGCTCAGTGCGTAGATCTTTGAGGATAGTAGGTAGTTTAAGGCACGCCCAAACAATATTTGACACATGCCTTAAAATGTTTCACGATGATTTCCTTCAACGATTTGAGCACGTGTTAATGCGCACATAGATTTTTCGACTCGAAAAATCCATTAGTGCCCTTTCGAACCCACGATTCCGGGATCAGAAGTCGATTTACCGCCGACTAAGCCAACACGGCTCATGGTCATGGATTCCTTCTTCATCCGGTTCGTGGTTGATATTCGAGAAAATTTCTTCCCCAGTGGTAATCGTTTCTGCAAGCAGATTGGCCTTCTCATTGCCACTTCAACATTGTTTGATAAAATAAATAATCACCCGACCCCACTCTAGGATTGCCTGTGACGCCTGCCTTATTTAACATAATTTTAATTATCCTTTTACAAAACAATAGGTACCTACATTTTTTATCGAGTTGGAACATTTTCAATACCAAGAGCTAAAGATTGCATTGCCACGCTGAATGACAAACCCAGATCTATTGATGAATGTCATTGTGATTACAGGAGACACCTCCCTTCTTCCGCTTTACACTGATGAGGACTACGCACCGAGCGTCTGCAGCTGTTCTTGCAATTGCTTCGGACATAACAGGTATGTTTAAGGTATGAAGTTTAAATTTATAACAAATACTTAAGTGTACAATACATGTAGCTGTAAAAAAATCAAGCTTTCAATTCAACGCAATAGAAAAATACGGCCATTTATGCCTTATATATTGACAATTGCTAGTAAATCAAAACCTACATGTTACTTCCTCTTGACATAAAATTTAGAATCCAAAGCCTCGATTCTAAAAAAATCCTCGATTGAAATAATCAAGCCTCTAAATCGACGCAATAGAAAAATACGGCCATATATGCCTTATATTTTGACAATTGCAAGTATCAAAACCTACAGGGTAGTACCCATTGGCGTAGAATCATGAAATTTAGAATCGGAAGCCTCGATTCGCGAGTCAGATTCACACTCGTCCGGTTCTTTCCGGATGAAAAATCACATGTGCCTGTATTTCACCAGCACCCATAAACCTTCAAACTGGAACTCAGCAATGTGAACATTACTGTATTAGCGGCAGAAATAGGTATGGTGGTAGTACTTCCCCGGAGGATTATAGAAGTATAATATAACTTCTATAATCTTCTATAAAGAGCATACTTCTTCTATAAATATTAGATTT
Organism: Perizoma affinitatum; assembly: GCA_961405105.1. Classification (NCBI taxonomy): domain Eukaryota; kingdom Metazoa; phylum Arthropoda; class Insecta; order Lepidoptera; family Geometridae; genus Perizoma; species Perizoma affinitatum. Next base: position 5,213,458 of record OY560184.1, read on the forward strand.
AAAGAAGTAGTAAAGCTCTTTCACTAGGAACTCTACTATTTTTATAAATCCATCTCAACCTTAATTAATATTTGCTTACGATTATTTCAGACTCTCACCGTACCGCGATCCTCTATCACCGATCCCGCCTACCAACATCAAGCAAATCAAGGCCAAGAACTACCAGCTCGGAGGAATCCCTCGCTTCATTGAGAAATCATCCTCTAAAAACCGCTCGCAGTCCCTCCGCCTAAACTCAGCGTCAGGCTACCTCTACATGAACGCGAAAACCAACGACTTCCAACTGGAACCCGACGATTTCAAGGAAATGGTGGCGAAACGACGCGAGCAGCTGCGCAGAGGAATGATGAACGCAGAAATGATGTGTAACAACAACGAACAGTTCCTACATCCATACAACAGCATGCTTAATAGATTGAATAGCCCACATAGCTCATCACTTTACTCAATGAACATGCAATCCGAAAACCGCAGCCACGATCCACTGGTCGACGACTACGATTCGGAAAAGTCAAGCTACGCTAAGAAAAAGCTGATGAAAAACATAGCTAGGAATACAAAGAAAGTGCACAATTACTTCTACGATGACGCAGTTTTGCACTTCGACGAGGAATACGCGTTCGATGGCTCTGTTATTTTCTCGAAGCGGAGAAAATCAGTGGAGAAGAATTGGGATTACGCGTGCCAGATGCCGAAAGAGATCGAGCCTCCGCAGATCGATGATGACTACAGCTACTATTTGCCGGACGAGACAGATCTGTATGTAACTGATACGATAACGTTGAACCTACCATCACACCGGGCTAGTGTGTAAAGTCTGGATCACGATTCGAAAGCCAGAATTTAACCAACACGGTGCCGAATAGGTTAGTGATTAATCGGGCCCATTAAGATTTACAATGCTAGTAGTACCCGGTGTTATTAGCTTTTTACGATTGGCGTATCTGGATCTGGTCTCTTCATTGAACGAGCTTCGATTCTAATTTATTGAGGTAACGATGGCGAGATCATCTCTCAGATAATGATTTACTTGTCACCTAAGCTTAGTACTGAATTGGTACGAATTGGTACCTCTTTAAAAATAACTCGACGTGTTTCAATAGTAATAAGATTTTAAAAATTCACAGCGTCATGTAACGTGATCAGCGTAGTGAAGCACTCATATTTATTACCAAATTTACAAGATCCATATCTAGTTAAGTCAGACAATTCAAATAGGTCCAATTTCGACAAAAAGGTCAGCCGATGAATCCAACTCTGAAGGCGCTCAGAAAACTTGAAGAGTTGGTCAGGTTAGTTGTACTACGGATTTCCTTGGCTCGGATTTTATCATGTAGTGAAATTCTGAGCATAGCTCTTTTTATGATCTGTTGACCTTGAGCTTATGTATGAGGCCAATAGACCTTTAGTTTCTGATTAAGATGATTTATCCAAGAGTTGATCCGCCATCTTGTCGTTCACCGGTTATTCTAAAAATAGCTAAATGTTGTCGCAATCCAATTGATCCAATCAGACACTGATATAGTACCTTGTAGTTGCGCCATTTTAGAGTACAAAAAGCTTGAGCCATGACAGTGTTTACATAGAAACTTGTCATCAGGCATCATCTTCCACATGACATAATCACTTAAAAAGACAAGTCACTTTATCAGCTTAAGAGATTTCAAAGTTTAGCGCAAAGAAAATTGACGCAGCATGATTGAATGATTGGCTTTTTGCTAAAATTATATAATTAGACCGCGGGGCAGGGACGCTGACGTGTATAACGAAGGCCCATATTATATATATACACACCCGCGAATCTTGTCTGATTTGGCAAGGCTTCTAAATTCTGGTTTGCTTTTATTTACAATTTAAAAAAATCCAATTAGTTTGATAGATGGCACTGACTTACGAGAGCACGATGGCAATCAAAGGTTGTTTTTGGTGCTTGCTTGACAAAAAACAGCGAAATCTGTTTTTTAAGGCTGAAACATTTTTTGGTCATGTATAAAGTCTTAATTGGTTTTAGTCTAAAGAAAGTTATAAAGCAGATTCTGAAATTGCCGTTACTTCTTTGTAGTTATTTGATAGAAGAAAGCCCTTGTACATATTGTAAACTGAAATAATTCGATAAGATTTGCCAAATAAATATGCTGATTGCACGCTATGTGCGTAAACCCTGGCTTAGTTAATTGTCAACGAGATTTATTTAACTTATTTGTTTTATTCAATATAACTGTAATTTTTAATTGTTTTAGAACATTAAGCGATAAGTAGTGAACTACCGAGCTTAGAATGTAAATACATTAATTCTCGAAAATCGTGCCATTTATAATTGTTTTTCGTACGACGATTTTTCCAATTGCCAAAGAGGGATGTGTTTTTATTACATATTATTTTATTTGTGTAACAATGATCTCTGGTATGACCATTCTGTTATTTTTAATAAGTCAACAACTAAGTTATAGGTGTAACCTTTTGTTAAATGCCAAAGAATCTTTATGCATGTTCGGGCATTCAAAGAATCAATTGTTCTGTAAAGTATTTTAAGTAATACTTTAGTTGTATAATAAGTGATAAAATAATTTAAGGCTTGAACTGACTTGCTTTAAGTTTTAATTTAATATTTATTTTTGAAAACTAGTCATTTTTTGTACAAATAATTTTTATGGGCTCATTGATTTTTGCTGATTGATGTTCATAAAATTGCCAAATAATGTCAGTGTAAAAAAATAATAATGTGTACATAGTAATTTATAATAACGCAACTTTACAATTTTTATGCTTGAGAAATCCATTTCCATAAACTGTGCAAATCCAACAGTATTATTGATTGTGATATTTTTTGAATTTATTTAACTTATTTATTTTGATGTTTTGGCCAAATATTTGGTTATCATAATTTATAATTTTATATACCTTTGAACTTAGGTGCCTTTTTTGAGGATATTGTTTGTTTTTTTAGTTGTTAACCTATTTTTAGCATTGATTTTATATTTTTTTTATCAGTAAGTATTCATCTATGTAACATTTAAGTTTACTTATGATTTTAACTGTGATGTAATTATTTAAATATCATGTTATATGCCCGATAAATGATACGAAAATTAATTATTATGATATTGTCAAAATATAGAGAAATATGATTAACATATTTATTTCTGTTTATACACATGTATGGACATCTCTGTCAACTATTATGTATGGAGATATCCCTTTGATTAAAGGCAAAGCATTATCTTATATTTATTTGCATCAACCATTGAAACTCAGAATTGTAGAAATCATTTTTTAATGCTTTGTATATCTAAAAAGACATCTTACATTTCCAACTAGTCAAATAATAACGATGAAGACTGTGCCACAACGAAAACATAGGTTTTTGTCTTCAAATCTTAGGGAAACTCACAGAAGGATCATCGGATGCTCTGTGGGGAAAACGGTCTTCATAGTTTCTATAAAACCATAGACAAACTGTATATTATAAAGTTTCTGACTATGAAACCATAGTTCCGAAAAGTGTTTTGGGACCATACATTGGCGTTAAAATCCTTTTGAATTAACTATTTTAATTTGATAAAACATTGTGGTTCGCTTGTTTGTGTGCAGGTAAGTTACTTAAGTTGTGCCAGATACCTAGTCTATAATTTCTAGTGGTACTTATCAAAATGTTAGTTAAGGAAAATGAATGTTATGGATAAGATGCGAAATATGTCAAGAAGATATTGAATTTCGAATAAAATATTCATAATAATGTAAAAATAAATATTAAAGTTTCTCTAATAAAACTGAAATTTACTATTTATTTTATTTCAATGATTAAACAACCCAAGTCTACGATAAATATCTGTATAATACTATCTGTTATAAGATTTTTATTAAAACGCTTTTCGCGTATAGTCATTTAAACAAGAAGCGCGCCATCTGTTGCTTACTCCTAGAAGTTGCTGGTTCTGCATTGCTCAAATTCAGCCGAGGTAGGTTTAGCTAGCTGGCCCACAAATAAAATAGCCTTTGCTATTACTAGATGACGCTTTGAAGAAGTATTATTTTTCAATGCCATCTGACTCAATCAGAGTAATTAATGTAGGTAGTGTTCTACCTGGGTACCTACGACACAGATAATAAAATTATACGGCTATTATATTATACGGCTGACATCGGCTTTTGATGTTAGTGTCAAACAATATTGGACCATCTGTGGCAAATCAAAAACTTAATAAGCTATAACCAGCAATTTCAGAGGTGTAATACAATAATGACCAAATACTTATTTAACGCCGATGATAGGTTGCATGCAGCTAAAAATCAGAAATGACGTATTCATGATCAGATTGATCATGAATACGTACGGTGCATAGTTTAAGGTAGGCAAACCTAACCTAACCTACCTACAAATACAAAGCCTATATTGCTTAGGTTAACATGTGTTACAATTTTGTTTTAAGCCCCTAAACTAGGGCTAATTAAGTACCTAGTTAAGGAGTCAGGAGTCAGTTCCTTCTCAATACGTAAGTCCATCCTATTCTATGAAGCTACGTCACTAGCATAGACTAGGTATACCCCTAGACATGGCAATTATAAGTAGGTACACACATCAAAAGTGTCTAGGGCCAACGGTAGCTATTTTTAAAAAATATTTTGTTTCTCCAATGAAATTAAATTAAAATGTCTATTTAGATTGATTAAATAAAATGTTTTCGTATGTGTAAATCGACGAAGTAGGTACTCTGCTTTGGCATTAATAAAGACTTCGAGTTTTTTGCTTAAATGCTGGATTTTTCACATTAGTACTTAATACTGACATTAAAATGTGATAAAAAGATAAAGAAAAAAGTTTTAAAGTGCAAGTGATTTCTTATGGTTTGGTCGTCATCGCGGTCATTGTACGATTTCGTAAAGCAGTAATTTGTATGTAACGCAAAAAGCAAAATATTCAAAAAAAATAATAATAATTTAACAGCAATACCTACCACCCTTATTGGTATTGAAACAAAAGAAAAGGTATAACTATGGTGAAACTGTGTTGAAGCACAGAGTAGGTCTATAACTAGTCTAACTAACGAGTAGGTCTGACGACCTCGGTGGCGTAGCGGGTGAGTAGCCGGTTGGGACGCAAGATGTGTATTCATTCCCGCTGCGGGACAAATGTTTGCACGCTGGATGTACTATGGTAATCGTAGTTATCCAAGATACCTACAAGATATCCTAATGTGTCGGCAGGACTATGTGACTGTAAGTTGTTTATTTATTTATTTATAGTAGCTAGTAGTATATTTATACTGGTTAATATCTTACTTTAATTAAAAATGAAATAGGTAGGTAGGTATCTTACAGCAAAATATCTCGCTGAAACAGCAGCTCTTTTCTAGCAATTCATTTCGAATGCTGGATTTAATAAATGCTTAACTCGGAGCACTGTTATTTCTCTTTGTGAGTAGCCAAAGAGAATAGTAGAAGAAAAATGGCACCGCCCGCGCCCGGGTGGCACCCCTCCCACTGAATAAAGAAAAGTTAAAATTTTCTTAAGCACCCCTCGGGGTGGTCTATCTATCTTCGTTTAAGTATTGGCAAAAATTACCCCCCTGTTTTTTGTCCCTTTCGCACCTGGTGTCATTGGATCTTTAAAAGAAAGTTGGGGAAATCGACGATGTTAAAATCGTTCTTTTTGCTTTTTAATCCGATCGGAGGCAGTGTTCCGAGTCTGAAGAAAGTAGATACGGCTTCAGGTTTTCGTTGTACAATTCTGTAAAATCATTACTTGTTAAATGAAATTTAGGCACTTGAATTCAAATTCTGTATATAACGAGCATATTACGTCCTACTTAGTTGACTGGTTAGCTATTTTAGTAGCTTCTTTATGCTTGCAACTTACCATATTATTAGTATGTACCCACCATATTGTAGGTATACCAAAAACACCAAATTTTTACCACTGTATCTATTCAATGAAAATAACGAATCTCGATAAGTAGTAGTAAAGGTAGGTATTTGGTATATATTATGAGTAGGATAATTTCCATTTGGGTAAGTAGGTACCTACACATACTCTGGGACACCCTATATTAAAATGAATGTACAATATTGAAGGTTGGCAATACCATATGTAGTTAATACTGTACTTACCTTGGTAGGTATTTGCAAAAGGCACACGTTAACAGGTGGCTAATATATACCTAAATATTCTACCTTTTCATATAAAAGTACCTAGGTACCATCAGCAAATCAAAGACAAAACGACTGTATATTTCGACTTTTTGAGGCCAAATTGGTGAGTGTAATATGCAAGAAGTGCGTTACTTGCGGACAGCGACGGTTATAATGAAAAATTATGCTGAGTTGAACTAGTTTTACACCGTCCTATAGTTATGGCTCATACATCCTATAGTTAGGTCTGTAGGACTAACTCGCTGTCGCATGCCGGCACCAGCATATGGCGAGGCCAGAGAACCTAACCACTTTATTATTTATCCTCATTGTTGGATTCCTTGTTATTATTTAGTTGTGTTATATTTTATGTTTGTTTTTTACGGGGATAGCATAGCAGCTGTTTGGCTAAAACTCTTCAATCAATCAAAAATATTTGAAAAACACGCTGTCGGTGAGTAACAAACAAACCAGTCTCTATAACTTACCTTAACCTGGATATCGAGGAAGGTACATGACCTTGATTCTGACTAAATGATCCTGCCTATCACTAGCAAACCGAGTTTAAGGGCCTGAGGCCGAGAAGGATTTTTACCCGTTAATGGATTTTCCCCAGCTATTTCCAGCAAGTGGGAGTCACATCGTATTTTCTTGCCCAAAACCCATCTTGTTAATTTATTAAAAATCAATTAAGCTGTTTTCGAGAATAATTAACAAATTAATATACTTAGTACGTTGCTATTGGAAGAATTATGGGGTTATAAGGATCAGCCATACTAATTCCACCGTTGACATATCAGTGACAACTCGCTAGGTCTGCGAGGGTCTACAACATTGGATTGAATATATACGCAAGTAATTTTTAATATGATTGGAAACTTTTTCCTCGTTTATTTAATCATCAATTGCAGGGCCATTAACCACGTGTGGCGATAGAGAGAGAGAGAGAAAAAAACAATATAGAGACTTCTATATTGTTTTTTTTTTATTTATCATAAGTTTTTGTTAATTTGTATTTGTTATTTTTATAACGTAAAATTAACTAAGTTGGTATTCATTAATTTTCATTCAGTATTTGGCCGTAAATGTCACCTATGACTCTGCTAACCGTACTTAGAAAGAGCTTCAAACTAAAGTTAACGCGATTAAAGTTGTTTAAAACGGAAACTTGGGCGATTTTCACTTACACTCGGCCACAAGGACGCAAATCTCGATTATAAGGTACTTACCATAATGGCACAATGTTAGTAAACTTATACATGGTTTAATCCGATTTTTAACCGACAAAAAAGGAGGAAGGTCTCGATTTATGGGCTATCAAGGTAAGTAAATTTACGTGGATTATCTGTGATGCGAGTTTTTGAATGGTTTGATCTAGGTACATGAATGCTTTATTTAAAATAAATAAGTGCTTAGATCTACATTCTTTGTCGTAAATTTATCGTAATGATCTGACCACAGGCACGAAAAGTTTCGGTAGTCAGATCAGTCTAACACAGCCGATCGACCGTGGATACCGAAAGTATACCCTGTGCTTTAAGTTTTCGGGGCAGTCATAATTAGTACACCTATTTAAGCAATCCCTTAGTCAAACCTTCTTTTCCCTGAAGCCGAGTGATTTCTCAAAACAATTCCTTTGATATTAAACTAAAAGGAAAGAAAGTAACAAAGCCCAGAATTGCTAAGAAGCAACAAAAGGTCCGCCGTCCGCCGTGCGCCGAAAATAATTTTATTTTAGCAAAATTGAAACCGTTGCCGGTCTTGAGCAAATTTTAATATTCTCTCGAGGTGGATAGGATAGCTATTTATATTTTTCCTCCCCAGTTTCTTTTGGCGATTATTATTCTGTATTCCAATGGGCTAGGTGGGCGGAGCCACCCCGCGGACTCTTTCCTTTTTGCTTCTTAAGTCCATCTTGAAACTAAACAGGAGAAACTTTAGAGTAGACTGAAATGTTCTTGATAAAAATAACGCGGCTAAATTCCCACATGGCGGTCATTCTAGGATTCATACTCATTGCGCACATCTGTGAGGATACCAATTATGGGCATTCTGAGGCAAGTCCAAAGTTAGTTAGTATTCTACGTTATAAGCCTATCGCTGTTTATTGGCTTGCCACAACTTTACGTGTTACGACTACCAGGTTACGGAAGATTTCGATTTATTACAAACAAATTGAGAAAAAATTGTTCCAAGTTTCAAGACAAATACCTAGTTCTGCTCATTATTGCTAAGATAATGAGCGTTATAATATTTTGATAAATATTTAAAAAAACATCCCTTAGTACTCTTTCTTATTGTTTTGTTTGTATTTTTCGTGAACTTGTACCTAATAAACTTCATCACCCTGTTTAATAGCACCTTTAGCGGTTTTTTCGAAAATACAACACTATGAAACATAATACCTACACACTCTTAGGAATTACGGTTTAAACCAACAGACAGTCATTTAACAATCAATAGTATTTGGTTATTTTATACTTTTTATTTTTAAACATGGTATATGGCTAGCTAACAACACCGCACATGTCGACATTTTGGTGTTTAAACATTTTAATGCCGTTGGATAGATATTTTCACTGCGCTTCAAAAACAATGCATTTTAACAAAGGCAGTTATTTAAAAAGCAGCTTGACCGCGTAAGTCGTCAAGGTCTTCAAACACACCTTAAGTTTCCAATTCTCCATACATAAAAACTTGAGTGGTTAGCTAGCCAACTATATGCATATTAGGTAGGTATAATTTACAATAACATAAACTATAATGTAACTTCCTGTAAAGTCAAATAATATACAGCCATCTATAAAAATTAATACATCTATGAAATTTTGATGTATGTTCACAAAAACTTTAATTTGTTTATGAAAAAAAGTGATAATCAAGATATTAATACCAGAAATAAAGATTGTAGACTCCATAAGGTTAGTAAATCGTAGTTAAAGGTTTTATAACAAACTCCCAAGAGATATACAAACATTTACAATTAACAAATTTAAAAACGTAATTAAAAATTAACTTTATAAAAAGGCATACTATAAAATATCGAATTATTTAGATGATAAAAACTCTTGGGATTGAAAACTCGTTGTTTTGTAAAAGGATCATTAAAAAGAATAACCAGCCTTGTTTTTTTGCCTTTCTTTCCTGGTTTGGTCGCGGAAGAAAAGGCAGTAGATAAAACCGACGTATCAAAGTGATCCTTGTGATTTTAATGAATTTTGACTTTGACTTTGACTTTGAGCCAGCTGAAGACCGTTGTAAGCGATCCATAGATAGCTCAACTGATCCAGATCACTACTAGACGGAAGCGTCCCGGAAGCTTGCTGCATTGCCATGCTGATAAAAAAAGAAATAATAAGTATTTATATTGTTTGCAATCAATGTCCTCTCCACGCCTTGTTATTCTCTGGTTCTGTCACTTACCCCTTTCACTGGAAAAACCGTGGCACCTACCCGGAAGGGGTTCGATATTTAAATATAAGAAGAACACCCCCTTTTTTAAAGGGAGGCCGACTCCCTTGCCCCCTGGATTTATGGATCTGCCCTCCCAGAGTAATTACTTATCTTTGCGAATACAAATCAATCGGAGTAAAAAGAGATGAGTTTTGGGAAAATATTTTAATATTTCGAGGGATGTTTGATCGGCTGTTGAGGCAGTGAAATGATAGGTGCTTGAGACTGTGGTTTTTCACTCAAGTGTAATGTAAATCGAGCGGTTTTTGAAGAAGGTACAATTTTAGACTTTAGCTTTTGAAAGTAAAACATACCATATCTCGTTAACTTTGACTTTTTTCCCTGTACTAAGACGATATTACTTTTTTTGCCAAATTTCATAGTTCTAGATCAAGGGAAAGGATCCTATAAATTATGATTACCTTGAGAGTGTCGAAACATACGTTTTTGCACATAGAAGGTCGTATCTTTTTTTTATGTAGATTTTATACAAGTTTTAAAAATCAAACTTAGAATTAAATTTTTTCACAGCTTCAAGGGACTGTAGAGTATATGGTTTTAATTTCAACTCGATACCTCCTCGCGTTTCCGAAATAAAGGGTCTTGACAGACAGATGGACAACAAAGTGATCCTATAAGGGTTCCGTTTTTTCCTTTTGAGGTACGGAACCCTAAAAACAAAAAAATACAGATGAAAAAACTAGCTTTCTAGAACTATTGAAATATATTATTTCATTCCCTTTCAGATAGCTTTGCAATTGACCGTCCAGTCATCAGTCAGAATAACCGAGTTATCGGAATGCGATGGAAACATCATTTATTTATTTATTTTATCATTGCGATCAACCTTTCAATCAATCAATCATTTCAAGTGATCGAAATTATTTATTTATCATCAGAGCTCTTTGAAACATTCACTCGTAGCTATCAGTGATATCAAAAAAGCTTTTTTATTTCCCTATTTATTCCAATTGATTGGTAAAATTGAAACGTTAAATTCATTGTAAAACGGGGGGAATATTTATACAAAGTTTTGTTTCATTGACGTGTTTTCAAAATTCTGGTTGATCTATATTGAAGCCAAGATTAGAAGAAGCATAGTTTATGTCGATCTTTTCTAAAGACGTTTGTGGCTTAAAGGTTTTCTTTTTAACACGCATAAATAAACTTCACTTGTAACTAACTTAATAACAAATAAACAATGTCGTCAACCTTGAAAGTAAATAAAATTTTTTTTTATACTACTTTTTTGTTGTTGGCAAACCAACTTACGGTCCACCTGTTGGTAAGCGTTTACCGTAGCCTATGGATGCTTGCAATACCAGAGGTATCACTCACGCGTTGCCTCCCTGAGATATCAAGATGAAAGATCTTATGCCTGTAATATCACAGGCAACCATACCGGCTTCAAACCGAAACACAGCAATAAGTGTATTACTGTTTGCTGGCAGAAATAGACATGGTGGTAGCACTTCCTCTACTACTCTTAAACTTCTTTAACCTACTTCTAATTGTCGTATCGAAATGAAACTTTGTATGTATATGTAGTTTGGATGACAATACTATAATTTCGTATCTTGGAGCTGATCTGATGATGGAGCCAAGAGGTAGTGGAACTCTTCAGTGGTTACTAGTAAACCTCTCGAGCTTGGGCTTATATATGATTCGGTCCAGTAGATTAGGCTTGGTAACGAGGGTCTGATTATGGAGCCAGGAGGTGTTTTTTATATACTAAACTTTTATTAATTAGTGGCAGGCTGATTACTATAAAAATAACATTCTTGCCTTTTTCATGGTTTCTGAATGCAAGTTCAGATTTAGGATAGCTGTAGGCACAACAGTTTTCGGTAGTAGTCTTATATATATATAAATACAAATAGTTATTAGTAAATCCAATATTTATTACAGCCTGTATTTGTCATTTTTGATGCGAAACAAGAACCTGCTTGATTACAAAATATTTAAAAAGACTAGCTAGCTAGGGGTTTGAAAGTAGCGAGCCATCAGCCCGTCAAGTCCGAAATTCTAAATTGAGATAATAAAACGATAAATAAGCGATACTTTCAAAACTCCAAATTGACACCGACGCTAATGAATACAGATAGAGTTACCGATTAATTGAGGCTTAATTTAATTTCTTTAAAATTTATTCGAACAGTGATAATAATTCGGATAACTGATATATCCAATGACGAAGTTAAAATTCTAAAAACGAACTCAGGTTTGGATGCTAAGTACAGATTTCGTTTAAAAAATATAGTAAGATTCAACTAAGCTCATAATATTATAATACTATGAGTAGTTCTTTGCCTTAGTTAAGTGCAGAACAGCATTACTCAGTTTCTTTATCGTGAAGACGGTTATAGTTTCTCTGCGTCTTAGAATCCCGTGATTCGATTTCGTAGCGCAGTGATACGGCTAGTGTATTGTCATAATCAGAATACATACGATTTTGATTTGTTTGATATTTACATAACCATTACTTTCCGCTGAACTATGTTAGCCCAGGATTATTTACAATATTTTTGACGTATTTACGTAGACCGTCTACGGTGCTGTAAAATTGCTACGAGCAATCGAAAGACTTCTCCTAACGACCTCTTAGTATTACTATCATCGAATAACGTTATCAAGTTTTTTTTATTATCATTAACCTTACTCTGAATAAGATATATTTTCAATTGAAATAATGCGTTATAATGGTAATTCTTCTTCTTCGTCGTGTCACCGGTTTTCTTGGCCTGTTAGGCCTGTAATTTAACAGATTGAGAAATGTCCTTGATAAAAGATTAGTCACCAATAGTGAAAGGAAGCCTCTAAGAGGCATTTCTTATACCACATAAGAATCACCTCGTAGATCCTTCGTTGTGTTGTGTTCATGTTTCGCATGTTTTCAAATTTGTGTTGTAGAACATGCCCATTTTATGTTGTCCTTTACCGTTTGAGAGCACTAAAAACCCACGACGGGATTCATACCTACGTCCTTCAGATCGAACGTCGGTGGTTTTAGCCACTACACTACTAAAGTGCTCAATAATAGATAATCATGAAATTTTCTTAGATAAACAAATATCAGATACCTGCGGAACGGTGCGGAACCAATAAATAGGCTTCGTAGCCTATTTATTGGTTCATTTTTTTTTTAAACCAAGATTATATTTAACCTTTTAATCTTTATAATTATCGTTTATAATCCAGATAGGCTATCAGCAGTGACTCTTGTCTACTTCTAAGCAATAAAGGTCCTCGGTCACGACCACTCCCAAGCCTGGCAATTTCCTATCTGACTGACAATTTCCTCAGCGAGCCCGATTTTAATATAAAACGAGAAAAAACATCGCCCCGACTTCTGTAGTTGACGCCAGATTTGAGTGGATAAGATACAATTAAGCCAAATATATTTTAACAAGCCAAAAACAACATCATCTGGATGTACCGGATGACTAAGGGCCACAACTGGTTGTCAAAGTTCGCGTGAATGTATTGATCGTCACCGCGTCAGTTTGACAAGTCCTCAAGACATAATAACTATATATAATACTAATAACTATATATTCGCAAGAAGAATTCAGATTGTTGGAAGAACTTATTTTCGTGAGACTATACTCCGAAACATACATACACAAGAGAAGTATATACGAAATGAAAAGCTCCTCATTTGAAGCCGGTTATAACATTACAACTTGAGTATAGATCAAACATAAAATTTTATATTGGTGTGCAATATTTTTTGATTAGCGTTTCCTGTTAAAATTGTTCAAAATAACCTATAGATAAATATTACTTTGCTCGTTGATGTCTTTAGAGCGCCACATCTTCGTAGACTTGCTACGAAATACGTATTTTCAAAGAAAAAGTGATGAAGCATTTGATTTTTTTTTCGTAATAATCGACAATTTAATTAGATTTTCTGTGCGTTGTTGTTATTTATAATGATCCTAGCTAACCGTGTGAGTCTAGGGTGGTGTGGTAATGTAAAAACTGTATAAAGCCAAAACACTATATTATTTCTGTATGAACCGAGGAGAGGGTCGAAAGGTGACTCTAGCTGTCTAATGCATTACATTGGCAAACGTAATTGTTGCGACTACTATTTGCTAACCGATGTCACCACAGATTGATTAATTTTTATTTGAAACAGATATTAACATTAAACACAAATAAAACATAATAGTAATAATAAGTGTTATTTAATTAAAAGCACACTGTCTATGTAGGAGGTACATAGATTGCGTGTGCACAAAATACTCGTTCGTTCAGCGCTCAATGAAGGCACAGTCGGTGTCTAGCCTCCCTGCAATAAGTTGTAGGTAGTTGTTAGAGCTGTTGTACACCCGGCTTCTCTTGCTCATGTCATCCATCCGACCTTGTTATATTGGATGCAGGGCATAACAGAATATCTGCGTACGACTGAACAGTGAATTTAAAAATTTAAAACAAAATATTCGTAGAACTACCGCTTCTATATCCAATAATCAAAACTTTGAAGGCAATGGTACATGCAACAACACACATTTCGCATAGTGGTTAAAATGCTAATCACTAAATATGGGCAAGTCCAAAAATATTATGCTTGTACATGCCTCTGACTACCTTGAACGTAACCTCATTGAATTGCGTATAAGTATACAGGGGAGCATGTTTGTTTGGTTTTTTTCTACTAATAATTTGTTTTAAGAACTTCCGTGAAAGCCCGTTCCTTTGGATTTAGCATGTTTTTTTTTCATCTATACTGAAGTGGCAAACACGCATATGGTCACCTGCTGGTAAGTGGTTACCTCTTAACCTATAGAGAATTGCAACACCGAAGGGTGTTGCTCGCGCGTTGCCGACTCTGAGACATAACGATTAAAAAGTCTCATATATTTCACCGACACCCAAATCCTTCAAACCTAGGAGCTCTACTACTACTAAAAATAAAGTTGTTTTGTGTTATGTTATTTGATCTAATATGTTGTTTAAAATACATTCCAAGAAAGGTATATCCACACAAATCTTACCGTTCCTTTGAAAATGGCTTTGGCGAGAGAAAGAAAAGTGGTTCGTGATGGCCGTCCCTCTCCCCCTCCCCCACCCCCTGTTATTTTATATAATGCTTTTATTTTACTTGCCATTGTATTTTTGCTTCCATCTAAGTTAAGCTCTCATCTAAGTTATGGATACTACTTTCGTTTGAGTGGAAAATTAATTGACAGTGTTATTTGGGTTGTCATTTGAAATACGTTGATTCGTCTACAAATTGTTGAGTATATTTTGAAGAACTTTTAAAAGTTTATCTTCGTATCTAGATAAATAAACTTTTTTGTGCATACTTTAGGAAAAATTTAGTCGGCATTATGCTGAGCGTAGGCCAGTTTTCTACATTAAAAAAAAATAAGTATGTGTGCTACATTAGTCACCTACATATTTATTTTTTTACATAATGTTTATTCCGTATAGTCACTAGATTTTAATTGTGGAACATATGATTATGTACTTATTTAATTATCATTTCAAAATTGTTAATTTATATTGTATGTATTGTGGCAGCAAATAAATTATATGTCAATGTCTATGTATAGACCATTCCATTGGATGAGTATCTTACTACTAAATAATACAAAAATATACAAGTAGTTATTAAACATAATAATAAGGAATAGATCTTTCTTTCGTTTCGTTTAGGTATAGATTGATTGTTTTGGGGAATAATGGTATTTTTGTACTAGCGATGCGTGACCAAAGAGGCTCTTCTCTGGGTTAATGCATAAGCATTGCTACTCAGCGTGGCGTAGAATACAGTATTTTGGGGATGCTTCCATCGGTTAGATATAGAACTATCTATAGATCGTAGTAGTCGACTCATACTAGCAGATTGAACTAGATCGCTATATAGTTTTAAATACTATAGTGGAATGTACAATATGCTAACAAAATGTTAAATGTTCAAACTTATAATTGGGTGACCATAAAAGGTGTTTGTTTATTTTTCACAGAATGGTTGTAAACTTATAACGTTATCATCTTAAAATTATCTACCAAAATAAATATTTCAAAAGTTGAGTGCTGCTTATCACCGTTTCTTCTTTATGTACCAAACCGACCAAAATAGTCAGAGCTCTATCAAAGCAAAAATATTGTTTTTTCCTCCATTTTATATCTATCTGGAGGGAAGACGTAGCTCAGATAATGCTGGTTCTGTTATTTGGCAACGTCATTTTTGTCTCGGCGTTTTTTGCGATTCCCGGGTTTCCTGAAAATAAATTAAAACTTGTTATTTATCGCTAAAAACGTTGACAACAATATTGCATTGTGAATTTCAGAACTTGCAGACTACACTGAATAAAAATCAGAGTTATTTAATATTTTGTCAATAATTTAGAACCTTACATAAATCGCTAAATAGTGGTTTCCAAAAATGCATTCACAAGGTTTGGACTAGCCTCTAAACTACCCCCTCCCACTGATTCACATATTGAGTATATGTATATATTTGATGACGTCCTTCACAATGGTTAAAATCTCATAATCATCAAACACCTGTGTAGAAGTCCTTAGTTCAGCTAACCAGGTTGCTGAACTAAGGCCTCCCGTAAAGTGTGCCTTGACGAACAGTGTTCCCGATGTTATCGGTCAATTGGATGAATATCTTACTACACTGTATCAATCTGTTCGTGGCACCTACCTAAAAAAAATAGTAAATACCTAATTAATTACATGAAAATTCCCATCTCAATTTGTTTCACAACTCCATCCAAAGTCGCAGTGCGAGCTAGTTAAAAATACAGAACAAAAGGGGATGCCAAGCGTCCAGCCTCCTATCTTTTTGCGAGACTTTCAAATAATTGTATAGATAACGGAACAAAGAAATGGACCCCCACCCGACGCACAGATTAAATAGCACTGACATAAAATAACTTTCACCCACAAAGCGCTTGTCACTCTAGGATCTAGGACAAGCATTTTTAAACAAGGTTAAAATGTGATGGATGGATCGATACACAACTTAGCGATCGTTTCAGTAGGAACGTTCAATTGTCGGTTCGGAATCTAATCAATATCCTCTTGGAGTCAATCGTAACTAGTCTCTGTCCATACCAAGCGGCATTGAATCTAAAGCCACTACACTAAAGCTCACTTTCCTTGAAAGTCAATTTGAAGTGACACAAGACTGTCCGATGGAGGAGGGTGGGTATTTTTAACGTCTTGAAAACCCTCTTTGATCAAGCAGCATTTTAACGTCGCCTCGCTGTTTAATTACCCAAGTAAAAAATGTGATGTTGTTTTGTTTTTTAACTTGCTTTTTGCTTACTTTTCAAATATAAAATCGAGCAAAATTATATAAGATCGGTTGTTGCAGAGGCGCTAGAATAGTTGCAAAATGATCGAAAAAACTTTTTTTCGTCATTTTATAGATATTGCGTGTGTGTAGATAGATTAGTTAGGGCATCTGTGTTGAATTAAAAAGAACACGTTAATATTTTAATGCAACATTAAAATATGAAAGGTTTTTTCGATACTCGATGGACGGATAGTAGTACTAAACATCAATACTTAAGATCACAATAAGTAGGCGTTTAGCATGACGTTTGACGTTTAGTTAAGTTGATAACACGTAGGCCACATAGGCAGTCTTAAGTGGCATTCTAGTTGCCATATAGGCAATTCATTGGCTCGTTGAAGATAAAACAGACAACACATTTGGTCGCTTTAAAATACGTTATTTTTCAATAAAGAAATAATTGAAACAAAATATGCAAAGCTAATAATTTTTCACGATAATTTCAAAATCGAAACCATATTGAAAGCAAGTAAAAGCACACTTGTATTTCCTTTTGCTATAGGTCAGAGATCAGTTTTAGGCATGGAAAGAAAGGCTCATTATTTCATGTCGTTAGATACCTAATACCTTGCAATACAATATACAATTATTTTTCTAAGTAGCAATAGTTATAATAGGTCTTACATTTTAATTTTTCGTTATTTCAGGCCTGTTTAATATTTTCTCCTTTCGTTCCTCTAATTACTTTCCCCAAACAGAATACCTAGCATCGTCATTACTATTCCAATAATGTCTTACCCCAAAAGACCCTGGACTTTTCACCAAAAAGAAAGACATAGAGATATACTACTTTAACAAGAATAAAAGAGATAGAAGAGTGACCGTTCCTCGAATTTTAATTTTCTTTCTATTTGAATCTTAATTTTTCGTGGGGCGATGTTTTGTCCCTGTTTGACTCGTTTTCTTATTTCTTCCAGGGGTTTGTTTATCTCAAGGTAGGTAGTTGTAAGTATGTTAATTTGTTTCTTTTACTTGAGGCTATCCGAGTGTACTTGGAATTATAATGAACACAAAGATTGCAATATTTTAAGGATTTGCAAGCTTTTAACAGCTGTGATAAAAGAAAAAGTTAAATATATTTATGGATCATCATAAGCTGGAAGAAATCTGATGACTAAAAAGTGTTGAGAACAATCTTCAATCAACGTACACCATCTTGCAACTACCTAATTTATTATATTTTAATATATTATCATCACCACAGATTATAACACTATGGGTGTTTAATATCGGCCGTTTATCTACTACTTAAAATTACATATTTTCACATAATATCGATATATTTAAAATACAAATGTGAAAGTTTTTGTTATTATCTGGTTCAAAATAACTTTAAAGTTTTTCTAACAAGAAAATCAGCTTATTTTTTATCGCCGTATCGTGACATGATTATTTTGGCGTCGTGGAAGAAACTCACTTCTTCCTACTCTGCATTTCGACTTTATGAAGTTTATATTTTATTTTCTTAGGCGAAAATTACAGTAAGTTAGATAAAAATTCAGTTATGTCCAGTAACGAACCCAATCTTCCTTCTAAGTGAAGGCGGGAACGTTAAAATTGTCTTAATTTTTCATCTCGGCCACCCGCCTCCCTGCCATAATTGTTTTTAATTTAAGGGCGAAGCAAGTTACAACAAAAATACTCGTTTACACAGGTAATTTTATTGTTTTAATAAATTGTTGTTGTTTTGACATTTTCCAAGGTATGTTAACAAGCATTTATTATTTCCTTGCTGGTTTTCTATGAATTTATTTGAATGATAAAACTTTTTCCTTGTAACAACTTTGTTGTTGTAGATAAAAATAAAGGTATTTTATTTGTTGAACATAATAAGAAATAACAGTAGACACTTGTAAAGTGATTGATTCTAGAGATTGCCCAGGACAGAAGTACACTAAATCGCTGATCGTATATAGAATTTGATGAGGATGAACGAACCGAAAGAAGTATGCCAGGATCGTAGCAAGTGGAAATCCTTGGTCTCTGCCTACCCCTCCGGGAAACAGGCGTGACTATATGTATGTATGTAGACACTTGTTCACAGTAGTTTTGCCATTACTTACTTACAAAGCATCGAAAAATAACCAAGTCGATTATTCCAGGCTTACTCGCGAGGTAGGTATCATTGTAGCAATCCACTTTCTACAATAACATCTTTGTAATTTCCATTACTAATAAAAAATATATTGGCTTGTCTTCTGATAAAATTGATGCTCTTATTTTTTTCAATTATAAACAGTCTGCACAATTATAACTGACAAAAACGGCAACATTTATACCCGTCTTTGGACATATTTCCAGGGGTTAGCGGAAACGGATGGAGACAGCCTCAGTCTTCTGGAAGGCGGCCAGGAATGAAGATTTGTTGATTTTATAAAACAAAAATATACGTGGTGTCTGGAGGCTTGCACTTCGGAAAAGTAAAATTTTAGATGCAAAATGAAAAAATAATACTTTAGAACCTATATTAAAACTATCTTCAGCCAGTTACTAAAACTATTCGTTCAAGGAATGATTTCATAAACTATTTTATCCGGATAAAAAAGGACTTAAAAAAAAACAACGTAACAAGTCCAAATTTAATCTACATCGGTTCAGACGTCACGAAGATTATTGGTAGTGAACATCGATACATTTTCGAATTTTAAATATGAGTTGGATCGGATTGGATATTATTTGAATTAATGAAATGGATTTGGAATGGATTTGTTGGAATAGTTAAATAGCGAATCTGGCAACGCATCGTCGATCCGAGGCAAAGGTGCGAGTGCCAGTAGGTTGAACATTTTCGTTCACATTCAATTTAAAATTCCCAAATTAACAAACTATCTAGTAACACTCTTTCATTGGAAATTAGCTTGAAATCTTATGACCCCTCTCAAAAGACCAAAAAACTTATTTGTAGAATTACAGTTTTGAGATAAAAATATTATTATCTCAAAACTGTCATTCTACATAAATGTCTATGTGATTGGTAAGATAGGGTAGTTACCTAAAGGGTGGCATTGCGAAGCTAAGGAGAGCAGAGTTTTTACAAGGGGTGCCTACCCCATTTTATTTTTTATCGGTGCTAAATTATTGTAAGTACGGCGGGAGTAAGTATTGCATCGGGTTATTGTTACTTCTAGATAATTTTAAATAAACTTAGATCTATAAGCCAATTCATTAAGCTTTTTTTATAATGGATTCTTCATAAAGTTTCCGTCTAGAATTTGCAATAGATAACTTTGTTTAAAAGGCCGTTTTTATAACTCCCGAAAAGGTTCGTTTTTTTTGAGTATATGTCTGTTGCTAGGTATTCATCTCCGAAGCGGTTTAACCAATTGGAATGCAGTTTTTTTATATCGTTTTATTTGACTTTGTACATAATAACAAGTTTTCATTCCAAACATACGAACTTATGATAGATATCCGTTTATCTGGAATAAATATTAAAAATTGAGGGTAGGAAAAAAGGTTCATAAATCGTATAGAAAGGAGAGTGAATTATATCAAAGTGTGCGTGCAAATAATTTGATGCGAAGTGAGTGTGTTAGGTTCGGGACACAATAATTTTAAATAAATTTAGATCTATAATCTATAATCTAATTTAATAAGCTTTTTTTATAATGGATTCTTCATAAAGTTTATTAGGTATTCATCTCCGAAGCGGTTTAACCAATTGGAATGCAGTTTTTTAATATCGTTTTATTTGACTTTAGTAAGGATTCTTAGTTAGATTGTATAAGAACAAGTCACATTTTGAAAAATGATGCAATAGCCAGAGATTTTTATATTATGTAAAAACTTGAAAATTTGATAATTCCCTGACAGATTCCACGCCAATGAAATAAATAGCGTACATTTTCATGTACTTAGTAGGTATATAAAGTAGCAGTCTGTTTCCTTAGTATACTTATATTTTTTGAGTATAGCAACTAAAAAAGCGCATTACTTAATTTCACGTCATTAATCAATTTTTTATTGTTTGTTTATTGGATCATCGTTTCAGAGATCAATTTCTAACTTAGTAGAGGCACATTTTTTCTTTCGTCCTCCCGTACAGCATTCACCCTATCTAGGTGGCACCAAAACTTTCCGTTGGACCCCGCGAGGGAGAAAAATAAATCTAAATTGGCCCAATCCTCTGAAATCCCCTACTTTTTCTGGCGCCATTTTCAAGAATAATTGTTCAAGACCAAGTTGAGGAACTTTTGTATTATTAAGGCTTCTTTAAAAGTCGAAGATAGAGAGTAGATTTTTGTAAAAAATAAGGGCGATAGGTTAA
This sequence comes from Perizoma affinitatum, assembly GCA_961405105.1. Classification (NCBI taxonomy): domain Eukaryota; kingdom Metazoa; phylum Arthropoda; class Insecta; order Lepidoptera; family Geometridae; genus Perizoma; species Perizoma affinitatum. The sequence continues at coordinate 5,234,628 of OY560184.1, forward strand.
AAAAAATAATTTCGTAAGATGTATTTTAGAGCGAATTCATTTGTAGACTAATTTATTTGACACCTTGTGATATTTTTTGATTGTTTTTAGCACTACTTGTGGGGACTACTTTGTAGTTGGTTTGTTGGCATTATATAGTTTAACATAAGATGGATTCAATATATTCATAATTTCCGATATTTCCTACTCGGCGTCAAGTGAGTATTTAAAAAAATATACACCACGAAAAGAAGTAATTTTATTATTCTTCTGCTGACATGTCGTTGACCGTGTAAATCCTATAATAATATCGAAATACGATAATCTCAATTAATTACTTAACACCACTTTAGATCAGCAAGACACGGTATTCAGAAATTGATTACGAAATAAAGCTCATTTACCTTTGACAGCTTTAGTTGCCTTGTGACAAGTTCCTACAGAAAAAACTGTCACTTTGTCTTACCTAACAAAGTTAGCCAGGGCACACATCGGAAAACAACACATTTTGTTCTAATAAGATTTTTCCAAAATATTATCATTTTGTGAAACAGGAAAACAGTTAAATGTTAGAAATCCCTTCGGAATAAAGCGATTTGATTTTTACCACTTATACGTACATATATTTTTAGTTACCGGTAGTAATCATATTAAACCTCTTTACACGACCTCCTTTCAGATGAGAGATGGGTTAGGTTATTTTTTTATTGCTAAGTAACCCTTGTTATATATATTGATATAAATTTACGTTCTTCGGTATTAGCCCGCTATACCGAAGTACTATAAGTATGATTTTAAAATGCGATCTCAGTGCCATGCATGGTCCAAATACTGTCGTTAAGCAGTAATATTCGCATTCCTGTGTTCCTGTTTTAAGGTTATGGATGCCGGTGAAATAACAGGGCTCATGTCCCTTTTTACCCGGTTTGTCTTAGGGCCGGCAACGCACCAGTGATACCTCTGGTGTTGCAAGCTTTCGTAGGTTACGGTAACCGCTTTCCAACAGGTGGGCCGTATACTTATTTGCCACTTTAGTTGTATTAAAAAAACAGAACGTAAAAAACACCATCGAAATATTTGGAATCCTGACTTAGAATCAATAGTTTTGAGTGTAGTTACTTACTGATAGTCTTTCCACAGTCTATCGTTACTTTGGCAACACATGAAAAATTACCCTAATTGTAAAGTTTCCCGCGCTCACAACATCGCGTTGGCCGGAAGTGACGTAATAGGAGAGTTCCGGCGTCACAGGAAGTATCCGCTATGGAGCCGCAGTACGCTAAATTTGTTATTTAACTTTAAGTGACCACTATGTATCAAAAGGTTTTATATTATAATAAAACATTAATTTTCTTTCACTTTTTATAAGAGTCCTTAGGAAACGTCCGGAAAATAATAAAAAGGTAACTCGTAATAATTGATTAGATTGAAAACAAAACTCAGGCAACGTTTTTCCACATTTTCAAACTATACGGCCTTTTCAAATCAACCTCTCAAAAAATAACTCATTTATCACTAAGAAAAAACTGAACTTTTTACTTTGCAAACAGTTTCTCAAACTTTGAAGCGGGACTATTAAACTGTTCCGCACCTCAGAACTACAGCGTAAACTTCCCGATGAAAAATTCGACTTTCGACCGTAGCTGGTTCGCAAATTAAAAAGTTTTCGAAACACTTTCCCTCAGAGTTTCAACTATTCCGCCATTTTGGTTGAGCGGTTAACTTTTTAATTTTCACGGTTTTTGGAGTTTTGGCATTCGAACGCGACGTTCGAAAAATAAATTAGCTGTATTTCGATGATATCGTTTTTTAATATTGATTTAGGGTCCCGTAGGTAAGTGACAAAATGGAACGCTCATAGTCTCGTCAGGTCCGTCTATTTATCTGTCTGTTTGGTTTGTTTAAATATAGTTTTTAGGGTCTCGTAGCCGAGTGCTGAAAATGGAACGCTCATAGTTTCGTCAGGTTCTAATCTTTTAGAGTTTGACGAAATTACATCCTACTAGGTTGATTTTCTTTTCTGTTTGACAAAAATAGCAAGATATATTATTAGGTAGGTTAATTAGACTTCCCTTAGAATTGGTTATAGATCTTAAAATATTTTTAACTGTCAGTTTTAATCGATGTTAGAAATACAATAACAAACCTTGTGAGGTGCAATGAATCCTTTCAGTACACTGGTACTTTCGCAATGACACACAAAGCCTATATAAATGACGATAAATATAATTATTTTAATGAGTGATAAAAAAAGCAAGAGACAGGATGTATGAACAAGTATTTAATTTAGTTATACGGTTTGCAACAAAAACTACGTTCGATCTAAAAGGGTACTACTAGGTATCAACATGCGATCGCTTAGGTATTGTTATTTTACGGAAATGAAATAAGAATTTAATTGAGAAAAAAATGGCTCAATAATGACTTGCTAAGTGTCGTCAAAGTACCTACACTGTGTTGATAGGGCACCTATACTTCGAAAATCGTTTTTATAATTTTCTTTGAAATTGTCAGTGGAACAGAAATGCAACAAAGTTTTCCTACTTTGTTTGAAACCGTGAAAGAAATGATGAAAACATCTCGAATCCCATAATCTTTTCGAGATTAAAAAAGGGTTCGATGCGAAGTATTTATCTCAAAATTAAAATCCGAGTACTTGGCATTCAAACTGGTGAAATCCACCGTCTAACTCATTATGGAGAGATAAAATTTAAATTGCAAAATGCTCCCCCTTCGAAAAAAGGGCTAGTGGGCGTCAAAAAAGTAGCTAAATGCCTCCAAGATTGGGGAGTAGCCACCCTCAAGACCCTCTTAGACCCCTCGGAATTAATATTTTTACCGCCGTTGTTTCTTGTTATCAGAAATTTTAGATATTTCACGGGGTTGAAAACGCTCAACGAAATTTGTTTGATGCTTTGTTTCTTTCTCTCGTTTGTAAGATTCAATTTAGCATTTCTCAGGATATTTGTTTGTTTATACTCGTTTTATATTCCAGGTTTAAATACTATTTGGCATTTATTTATATAACGCCGTTTTCTGATAGAAATCTCTGTAATTTCATATTTTTTTTACACAGTTAAGTGACGTGTCTACCTAAGATATTATAATGTTACAGTTTAGTATTATTGTAAATTAAAATGATACTTTTTATAGTTATTATTTCACGTTATTTATTTCTGAACACAGATCTAGTCCATGAACCTATTAAGGTGTTGGTAGAACTGAGGTCCACGCCTTTTGAACATTTTGCTAAGTGAACATGATAATTGGGTGAATGAGAGACTATGGAAAATTATTGGAAATCTGGATGACAAATTGATCTACTGCACGAGAAAGTCACCAATGTTGACATTCCGGCGATTCATATTTATTAAGTCTGTAGAAGTCTATTGCTGGACATTGTCCTCTCCTTAGAGTGATATGACGAACGATCTCAGGCTACCTCCTGAGAGGAGATGTCGTCGGTCCATCAGCCTTTCTACATTTTGTTGTCTGGATTGTTGTTTATACTGGTATATTTAATAAAAACCCGACTTTATCCTCTTACTTAACCCGTAAAATTCTAGAACAAAATCATTAGAGTTTGGTGGAATTTTTCAAGTTGTCACGCCATTGAGGGCCAAAGTTTTGGGAGCCAATTTACTGTTTAATAGGACCCATTTGTTTCGTAAAAACATCAGCTATATCCAGCGAAGTTTGGCTATTTGTTGTGAGCTCAACTTTTGATTAACACTTGACTCGTGCTATTTTTATTTTGGAAGCTTCGAACACAGAGAACAAAAAACGTTTTATCCATAACAAAATACCCTAGGTACATATTTTTGTGCATTTTCTACAATACTTGTCTAATCAAGTAATATTTCATTTTTTTATCAAATTTTGTAGGTTATATGTTCCTTAAAATCAGTAATATTACTTAGGAGTCTATTTAATACTTCATTTAATTCCATGTTTTTTGTGATACGAGTTTTTCAAGAGTATAGAACATCTGCTAGCATAAATATTTACATCAATATGTTAAAACTTTTTATTTTCAGATTGATAAAGAACTTAAAATAGTAGAGCATGAATCTCTATCCATCTATAACTAAAACAGCGCTTTACCTAGAAAAACAGAGCAGTTACGCGTAGCAAAGTCCATAAAAACTTCTCAATCATTAACAAATATAATTACGAAATCCAAAGGTAGAAGGGGTCTCTGAGAAAAACTTAGGGAAAATTTCTTCAAAATTAGAAAGGGGTAGAAAAGGGACGAATTGATTTTATTTGCAAGACGACACGATTTTTTCATTAGGGGAAGGGAAGAAATTATAATGATGGAAGCTGTCTTGCGAGTTTTAGACAGGCTGAGATTGTAAAGAATTTTTGATCAACTGGAACGGTTTAAAATAAACTAACACTCTCCATAATTTCTATATTGTTATTTTAAAGTGTAGTGTACATTTCTTTGAAGCCTAGTCTATTCACTGAAGTCACATGAAAACCTTTGCTATATACGGGTTAAAAAATAAATTCAACACCAAGCTAAATATAATATTTTTTCCGCTCAGAAATGCCCTACATTACAATTTTACGATTTGTAAGTATCAAAAAAGTTTTATGTAATAAAATCTTTAAACTCAATACCCATTTTCCACACAAAAACGGCGAAAAGAGGACTCAATAGAAATCTTAAAGGACTGCGCTAAATACAAGCCATTATTTTTTAAGAACGCCATATTGCCTGCCACCCTACCCACCCCCTGACGCCTACAAAAGAAAAAGCTTTTGAAATTCGAACAAAAATACTCGCTTCAACCAATAGGAGCACCGTTCGTTGAATAAAAAAAATCGATAGTGGAGGCGGGCTACAGTTGAATGAGTTAGAAAAAAGGTCAGAATGCTTTCAAACTTTTTGGTGATTCGTGGTGGTAAAAGTTTCGAATCGGTTTGCAGTTCACGAGTCAGAACCTTGAACGATATCCTTTGTTCGCATGGGTTCGATGTTTTGACTTAGCCAAGCCAATATTAACACGTCCAACAGTTTTTTTCTTATTTTTGTATTCACCTACTTAGTATCATTCCCCGCATAATGGTATAAATGACGTGATTATCGTATAAGTAACTGATGGGCTCTTGTGGAGAGCACTTTCATATTAATTTGATTAAAAAAGATTCGGGGCATACACTATAATTTTGCTTACGTTTGGCATAGCGAGCTATAACCATGAGGAATTAATCTTTATTTAATTTGTATTAACAAGAAAAACACAAATTTTAACTATAACAGACTCACCTGAGCAACGTAACGGTCACAGAGCTTAGCCACTACTGATTTAACCCTACCGATGCCGTGCGGGTCAAAAGGTCCGCACTTTAAAAAAACTCGTCTTACCGGTTATCTTGCCCGGGGCCGAACACAAAAGATACCGAAGGGTGCAAAACTGGACATAAAGGAATCTTCTATAGGGTTGGTTTAATAATAGCGCAATGCATTATAATATTTGGACCTATTTAAGTATCCAATGGGTTAGTCTATTGTGATTTTTGCGAAACTGACCTAACTGGTTTTTCGTTTTATGTCGGTTAGTGAAGTAACGGTATCGATGTTTATTATTTTCTATTTAAAATTTACTAAGTACTAATATGAGATTTGGTCATTTTATTTACACATAAGAAATGATATCTCATTCATAACGAAAGTTGGATGTTTGGACGCGTGACCGTTAATCTTCATATCACCTTAACTGGTTTAAATAAAATTTGGCATAAATATAGATTTCAACCTGATTTGAAATATAATATAATCAAGAAATAATAATGAATATGATCTCATAATGTGTGATGAAAATATAATATAATAAAAATAATATAAAATAGGTAATTACTATGAGAGTGAATATTATTAGGGTTCCAAGGTTCAATATCGAGATGTTTTTGTTTGTAAATTTATTCATTGGTAATTTTATGGGCAAGTTTTTATGCACACCATTATTTTGTGAGTGTGTAGTGATTTAGGTAAAATAATTCTATCGATAAGCTTAACTTAAACATCGATAAAACCGAAGATTATCTACCGTCCAACTGTTAAAAAACTACAATTAACCCGTCGGAATTGTCCACGGGCACAATGGACCTAATTTGCATTCCGGCCGGACCGGTTCTCACGAGCAGGGTACACCGGGCCTGGACGGTGGACATGTGTCTTCATCGCACCTATAGGGTAGAATTTTGGCAAATTGCTCAAATAGTTTAATTTGAGAATTAGATATTAGGCGAGTAAAACTTTATGGTCCAAAGAAAGGATTTCGCCTGAAGCTAAATATTTTGTTTTGCAACTATAGAATGTGTATGGGTCAATGAAGAAGTATACCTTTTAACGGATATTTATGGAGTGTGTACGAGAAAGCTTAAACGATTCTGAAATTTAGTTTTTTTATGTTTTTTTTCAGGGAATATTAGCTTTACCGGTGGTTGGTTAACGAAATTGTATCCAAAAATAATGTAAACAATGTACACTTTCGAAAATAAACGAAACATTTCTAAAATAAAATTATAATATAATTATGGAGTGAACATTGGTCATCGTTTGTCTGACTGACTTCAAAAACCCTATATTGTCTTTGTAAATTCTAAAAAAAAAAAAAATATTATACCTACCAGTTAGCTAAAATTATAAACCCTAAAAAAATATAATTTTGAAAAGTAAGTTTACGTATCTATCCACATACTAAAGAATTAACTACTTTAAGAATTAAATAAAATGTCTAATATTTTATTTAGACATTTTATTTAATTCTTTTTATCATGCATGTATGTATATTGTCAAGTTTGTGAATAATAATATTATATGGATTTTTATAATCTGAAATAAATGAATAATAATTAATTAAAATTTTATTTATATAAACAAATGATGTTTTATTTTAAAAATAAATACTTAATAGCTTAATTTTTACAGCCAAAACGAGTGAAGTAACTTACATCTTGTATCTTACTGTGTTTTACCTTTTGGCTCGTCAAATTTGCTAAGATAATGTCCAAAAAAACGGTTGTTATTGTCCGCGAGTACGAAGCGGTACAATGGACCTCATTTGCATTCCTGCCGGACTGGTTCTCACGGCGGAAGCGGGGTTAATGTGTCTCTATTCACACCTACGGAAGGGTTAAAGATAAATTTGGAGTAAGATGTTAACCGATTTTTGCGGAAGACTGTTTTGGCTGATTGTTTTGACGTACCTATTTTAGAAAAAATTAGACTTATTTATAAATTCTTAAAATTATAATTAATTTTACTTTCTTTAAAAAATAACGAACACGCTCACGACTGTGATCCCCATGATAAAGATCCTCAGATTCATACTCATTACGCAGAACTGTGAGGATAAAAGTAGGGGGTAGTCAAAGACACGTCCAAATATTATATTTCAATATAAAGATTATTAAACAGTCTATACCTAAATAATGTTGACATGTACCTACATATAGAAGTTGTTTAAATGTAAATTTAGACACTGGCTTATTTTCGTTGATTAGCTTTTTTTAGTAAGCTTTTTTGAGAAAATATAACCTATTTATTTTCTTTGAACTGTTACACTTGGGAAAATTTTGAAACCTTATTAATCCTCCGTAACTTCCGTTGCGCAAACTCTTTTACAAATAATTTTAAAAACAAACATGTAACGCGACATAAATTAACTCCAAAAACGTTTACTTTAAACAATCTTCATCATATCTACTAATACTCTAACTAACTGCCCTCGATATTGCAATTAAATTAACTACAGACTTGACCCAGTTAGTATACCTTGAACTATGAATATATATTTCAGTCCTTCATTCCTTCGTTATGAACAAGAAATTTGACATTATTATTTAAGATTTGAAGATAATAACTACTGAAAATAACTGATAAGTTATCTTCAGTACTGAAAAATAAATACCTACCCCAAAATACTCAAGATTTTATAAGTACATAAATACTCAGTACCTACCTAACGCAGACTCGTAATACTATCTAGCAGGGAGTAGTCAGAGACCAGTCAAAATTTGGCACATACCTACTCACATAAGGCATTGACAAGTTAATTTTTAGACCCATCGCCGCTTATTGGAACTCATACCGATCGATGGTACAAGCTTTTAAATTTCTATGCTTGGTGATATATAGCTGCTTCTGCCCACGGTTTCCCCCGCGTGGTATCCGGATATAAAGTAGCCTACGAAATAGATTCTAGATCACGAACTATGTTTCAAATTTCATCCAAATCAGGTGCTGAGCTTACAACATGTCACGAATGCAAACTACTATGCAGAAAATGCCAAATATAGATAGATATATTTGGCATTGCCGTCCAATGGGCGGTCTTATCACTAATAGCGATCTCTACCAGACAACCTTTGGATGGAGCGGACTGTACGAAAGATTACAAGGGGTTGTTAGTGGTGAACCAGATACTATGAAAACACTATATAATGTGTTAACTGTTTCTAATATAATGTGTTTACCTGTTTCTGCCCTTAAGTTGGTTTCTACAAAAAGCTGCGAGTTCTGAGTTTGAATACAAGGATTTCCAACATGGGGATTACCTCGTCAGCGTGTTTGTATTATTGATCAACCTGTAGTTATTTGACAATTAGGAAAGTTCTCCGATTCTCTCGAATTATGAAGAAATTATATTCATTATTTAATTATAAGTGTGTGTAAATAAACTTAACGAACGAAATGTCATCTGCCGAAATAACCAACGGTCCCACAGACTCGGGGTCTGTGCACCACTAGCCATTCAAAACTCGAAACAAAAAAGCTAAACAATTTATGATAATACTTCTCACAGCCATCCCCTTGTCCTTTCATCGCAAGACAAACGTTATCTTAACCGTAATTAATTTGAATATGAATACGGTCGGTTTGACCCGTGGTTCATTCTTAGACCGTGAAGGGTTAGTGTCTTGTCTTGGTCATATGTATCTGTGGGAAGAGCTGTTGAAGTATGCGTGTGAAAATACTATTTAATTGAAATATTGATTCAATACTAGTTGTTACAATGTTTTTTTTATGTCATACGTACCTGATGGAAAGCGATTACCGTCGCCTATTGGCAACACTGAACTGTTTGCATGCTCTGAAGTATGTTTTTTTATTAGTTCTTGTTTTTAAAACAGCTTTTTTTATAAAATACTAAAAAAGTAGGATTATTAAACGTAGGTAGGTAGGTACAGCGATATTTCTTCAATGCCTAAATCACGAAGACATGATTTATAATAATTGTTAATTGGATTTGTTTATTAATTAGAACGGGACAGACTCAGTTACACTAATTATTTAAAAACATAAGTATTCACACACAACAGATAAAATAATAAGATAAATTGAAAAAAAAATACATTATGAACGAAATACAATATTAATTTTAAATTTGAATCAAAACTATTTTGAAATAACTGAAATAGTCAAATACATAAAATCACTCATACACCATTGTCGTACTAGTCACCTCGAGCATACCAACATAAGTTCCTTCCATTCGTCCGCAAATATATCACAATCGGCGTAGGCAGTTAGGAGTTGTATGATAATATCTCGGCCTCCAATTTGGTTGTTAACTCAATTAAGTATTAAAATTAATGTAAAAGATTTTTATAAGAAATAATCGTGTCTACAAAACATCGGGTGCTTTTGTAGAACACAATCTCATTGTATTTAGTGACATCTAGCGTGTAGTAGCTTATTAGAGACTGCATCTGTGAGTGAGTGGACGGCTTGTTTGTACAGAGACATCTATTGACGAAAAGAAAAACCACGGACATAAGCGCTATCTAGTGTGAGGTGGCTACAACTAGCTTAATAGAGCCATCTAGCGGTGAGTAACTTATAATACATTTATTTAAAATATTTTTGCGAATAGTACAAGTATTTTAATAAAAAAGGCAGCCATTAACTAAAATAAGACTGTGGTTTAGCCCAAAATTAATAAAAAAAAAATTAGAACTCCTTCATAAGTTCGATTCAAATTTCATAAAAAAATGATAAGTAGGTACTTACTGATTTTGACCTCACAAAATATAATAAATATTTATCATTCGGTATTATTAAAATTTAAATTATTACGTATAACACAAATATTTTTTAAATTACCGTTTTCTAATTTAAAGCACTACAATTAATAACAATTATATTTTTCTCACTAATTTATCTACCGCATACTAGATGGCGCTGTAAGTCCATAGTTCACCAGCGACCCTTCCTGATAAAAACCCCAAACGTTTAGACAGGCTGATTGAATAAAGGGGTGCCTTCATATTGTTGTACAAATGCTTCTACAAATTGGAACGTCAGGTTATTATTGAAAAAATATTACATTACAGTAGGGATCAAAAATAAAAAGATGACAAAGAAAATGAAATAAAAATACAATTTATAGGAATTAATTGTATTATTAATGAGTATAATAATAATAATATTATTAATAAAATACTACATTTTAGAAAGACAATAAGAAAGTGACCATAGACAAATTTTACTAATATTAGTTATCTATTGCGGAGCACAAGCTGAGACTGGACCTGTGTATCCTACACGGAACAGCTGGGAGCCTAGGTAGAGCTATAATATTTTTATTACCTATTCTAAACTAAAAATATTTTTTTTCTCACCAATAACAGTCAACTTGTAACTTCTAAAATAATTATTAAGGTGTATTTTAATACGACTACATACAGTCGAATTCATTAAATTTCAAATTGAAACAAAATATCCCGTATAAACAACCAATTATTATAATAAAATAGTTTTATTATATCAAAATGACAGTTTATTCGTGTGAATTTTGATACCGTTAACGTTAATATAATGGCTATTACCGTGAATACCATGCATAATAATGCAAACGACTTTTTTGCTTCAAGTCCATATTAAAAAAAAAGAAAAAGTTAAACCACCCATTTCCATTTCAGGAACAACATCTTTAAAAGCAAAAAATCAATAGAAAAACATCCCGCAACAGATTGTAGCCACTTCATTCCCCTACATTTACCCCGTTTTTTTCACATCCGGTTACGGGACACCGGGAATATAAATGGCTTTTTAAGTGTCCAGCGTTTTTTACTCCATACGGGAATAGGGTGAAGATAGGGTAAGTGTCATCCGGCCTTTTTAATTATTGTGCGGCTAAAAGGGCTGTATGGCTTTTTTATGAAAATTATCCATTGCAATGTGCGCGTGGTGTAGTGGGTAGCCGCAACATTCAATCTGAAAGACGTGGGATTGAAATCCGATATTCACTGATTGATTTAAGGAGCATTTACAAAGTGCACTAGAGATAATAGGAATAACCAAGTCACGTTGCAACTCTAGACGTTGCAATGTATTTTTAAGACAGTTTTTTTTAAAATGAGCAACTTTTAGTAAAAATACTTAACTTTAATAATTAACTTTGGAGTCAACTGCTTATTGTAAAATTATACTTTGTAGGGAGTACGCACTATTGTAAGATTATTTGATAAATTATCTGTGAACGGAAAAGGAACGTCACTAGACCGACGCCGCTCTCGTCGTTCTAGCTTCCTTTTGGCCGGCAGTTGACTTCTGGTAGCGTAAGACGGCTGAGTTATGAAAATATATTTTTATACATCCTACAACTTTATATTATAAGTAGTTGACTCTTGCTGGTGAACCAGTACAAACTTATGAGTGCAAAGTTTTAGTACGATGATGTAACTTATCCGTCTAAAAAAAGACGTCAATATTTTTTTTTGTAGGCTCCGGCTTTTCTTTTTTTCACCTTCCAACCTTGGTAGAGTGTTAACATATTTTTTTCCGGATTTCCCGGGGTTATAATGGTTAATTCAGTTGACTGTCGTGTGGAAGTATTTTTTACTTTTTTCGGGTTAAAAGGCTATTTGTCAGCCAATTTAACGTTGGTCGACTCTTAATCAGTGATTTATGGCTTTTTTACAGGACATAAAGTTTTTCTGCGTTGGATATGGCCATTATTCATAAAATAGAGTACCTAGTAGGTATATAAGTATTTATAAACTATAGTTAATTTATTATTAAAGCCAATAAGGTGTGATTATGGCCAAAGTCTAATAATGAATTGATTCCAGATAGATTCCTACAAGAAACTGGATACCACTGTGCAATATTTTAATCAAACTTGATATTTGCATGTGTGTATGCGGCATGTGCCATTTTTTTTGCGTGAAAATAATCTCTAATTTTTAAATTATTGAGCCAATCAATAATTCAAAGATGCAATTGGGTTTGCACCCTGACTAAAAAGCCTTGGAGCCCTTGGCTATCTACATAATTAACCTAGGTATTCAATTAATAAACACATGACTTTGAATTTGACAAATATTTGCATATCACCGCTAGTTGGAATGTCCTCGCGTAATGAGACCAGCAGACTCAGCCAAATCACCAACAACCGTTTTGTCTACAGAATAGAAAGACAAAAATGACTTCTGTTTCGTCACACATAGAGAGGGATATAAATAATTCTTGTCTTATCAATAGTCGTTGTCTTCGGTGCAAATGCTACTAGTGCTGTATCTGAAGGTAACCTTCAGTAAAATACACCCATATTTTACTCAAAGAACATTATCACAAACTAGCCCCTACCCGCATGATAGCCGGATAAAATTGTATAAGTAAACCAGTGATGACGTTCCCATAACACAAATCTCTGATTACTTTGGGGCTAGATGATGCTGTGTGGAAATTTACAGTATTTATTTACTTATAAAGAAGCTGTAACGGGCATTTACACGTTTGTTAATTTATATGCAATAATCATACAAAAAGACTATCGCAAGGGAATCTCCTGGGTTCTCTCGCTTTAGTTTGCATATCTAGGCTTCGGGGCCTTACATGGTAATGTTGGTAAAAGTGCTGTGTTTGTTATTTTAAGTGGTATGTATTATGTTATTGCGAAGAAAAGTTAGCTAACGCCATATTGGAAATAGGCTGGCTTAACGCTTGGTTGTCGCATAACGAAGTTTAGGTTGGATGACAAAATAAATGTATAAATATAAATATTTAAATATGTTAAGTTATTAGTATTGTTCTGTTTCAATATTTTTTTCTGTACAAGATCCTACCTTTATAATTAGCTCAAGGATTGCTGGAAGAAAACTCTTTTTAAGGTTAAGCTCGCCTTTGTACATGTCATTTAATTCTACCTTTTTGTAAATGTTTACTATTTATTGTGTACAATAAAGAATTAACTGGTTTCGCATATACGAACTGGAACAGCTTGCGTGCTAATCTTGATCACAAAACTATACCTGTTCCATATTTCATGCAAATCGGTCCTGCCGTTATGAGAGATTTAGCAACAAAAATCCACACTTTCACATGGCTAATATTAGAACAGTACAGGATATTTACAAACACGAGTGTTTACGGTTTTTATTTCATACGACATTATTCAAATAATAATGTCATTTAAAACGCAGAGCGTCCATTTAACATGAAACCACCATGATCGTGTCGATGCTACTCGCAGCGTCCCGTCCAGTGATTTTTCCTGGACGTCCCAGGGGTGTACTGTTAAGTTGGGGGCACAGCGAACGCAATTATATAAACATTCAATTATTTATCACAACATTTATTTCTAGTATTTTCTCTGAAATTAGACTCTACTCTGGAAATCAGTTACAAATACTTCCTGCTAATATTATAATTTGTCAAAGTTTGCATGTTTAGATGTTAGCATGTTCGTTGCTAATACGAACTATTATGTAACGGTATCAGTTACGTTTTATCTACGTAACTCATTTGGATGATATTTGGAACAGGTATAGGTCGAATAATAGCTAGATTTATTTTTATCAGGGTACCTCGCGGGCGAAGCCGTAAGTAAAGGCTTGTAGAATGTATTAGACATTCTAACTATAGACAGCGATGGGCTTGCAAGCTGTCTTATGGAATACTTTCTAGTGCCTAATGTTAGGACGCGCCTCTGACTACTCCCTTGATATTCTTAGAGGTTTACGCACTAAGTCTGTTCTGAGGATGCCCATCATGACGAACACAGTCGTGAGCGTGTTTTTGTTTTGTTTACTATGAACTTTTGAGTAGTTACCATAAATAATAATAATAATTCTGGTCATTTTTCACACAGCATCATCTGGCCCAAACTAAGTAGAGCTTGTATTATGGGACCTACATGGTTGATATATTACTTATATACTTTTTTGTACATTTTATACATAGAAAACTCCCAGACCTGAGGATAATATTTGCATACAAATACATTTAAAAAAGTACATAAATGTACTTTTAAACCAAGTATGTTCAGCAACTTCTGTTTTAATTTTATTCTGCTCTCGCTGTATCACAGCCCCACTCTGCTAGTTAACATTCATTGAGGCTTTTTATTTGCGTGTTTTAACACCATTTTTCTTTATTTTTCGCATTTTAACACCCGACTGGGACGTGTAACAATTTGCAATGTGATTTTTATTCGTTATTTTTGGGTTTAATCTGTTATTTTATGCTCGTTTTGGTTTTAATACGAAAACGAGTACTGGTAAACGAGTACTGGTAAAAGAGCTTGTTATTATTTTAATAAAAATGGTATCTCAATTGGTTTGTCTTTATTCACGACACAATGTTAAATAGTCCCCCACCCAATGTACCGATGACATTCTAAAAGAAGCATCTTAAAGGATAGAGGCATCTCAAGATTCCTCTAGGCAATCTGTTGTATATTTGAGTACTAGCTGTTCCATGGCCGCCCTCGGCCCCGACCCACCACGTCGCACAAACCGTCCGCTCTATTACTTCTTTTGCTCGGCTCCTAAGGGTCGTAGCATGATGTTAAATAGCCTATAACTTTCCTCAAGAATTGGGCTATCCCCAATATTGTTTCCAGAAATTAGCGCGTTCAAATAAATAAAGAAACAAAATCTGCATCTTTTTTTTTATTTATTATCTTCTAAACATCAATCTGTATCTGTATGACAGTTTCTTTTTCGCAAGTTAAATTTTATTGACTGCCACAAACTAAACTAGACGTTGAAAAAATATTTTTAGTAAACTGTATTATTGGCACCTTATGTGTAAAAAATCAAAAATCTTTTAAACACTACTACAATTCGAGCCCGCTATTTACCCAGCAAAGTAAATACATAAGATATAATCTAAGTTATCTGGAACATAAGTAGGGGGTGCGGGTTTGGGTGCGATCCTAATCAATTTAATTGGAAATTTCCTTTGATTAAACGCAAAGACGTTGAGAAGTTGACCTAATAAAACAGGGAGGGTCAGCAAAAACACGCAAATGTATTTAAATTCATTTACGAAAAAAAAACCTGACAAAATTAAAATGTATCTACATGATGATATGTTATTTAGTAAAATTGTACCAAAATAAACAAACAAAGTATTATGAACTTTTAACCGCCTAGTAATAAACTTCATGATACGATGAATAAGGAGGTCCTCCTAGCCTCTTATAAGAAACAAACAAAACAAAACAAGCACGCTCACGACTGTCTTTCCCATGGTGGACATGCTTAGATACATACTCAGTGAGTAGATCTTTGAGGATACCAAGTAGGGGGTAGTCAGAGGCACGTCCAAACATTACATTTGGTACATGCCCGCGTTTTGCAAGTAGTAAGCATTCCACGTTCCAAGCCCATCGCCGCTTATTGGAATACTAACTGTTGGCACATGCCTTCGAATTTTTGGTTCAAGGGCATGCCGGTTTCCTCACGATGTTTTCCTTCACCGTTTTGAGCACGTGTTAATGCGCACATATATTTTTCGAGTGGAAAAATCCATTGGTGCACGACCGGGTTCGAACCCACGACCTCCGGATCAGAAGTCGGGGTATCACCAATTAGGCCAACACGGCCTTCATAAGAAACAGACGGTACTAAATAGCCACAAAAACGAACACATTTGAATATAATATCAAACTTACCATAATATTAAGTAACAATTTCTATATAACAAGGCGCGGTTTCTTACACCGCGGTGTAAAACTTACCATATTCTTTATGCGCTCAATGGTGAAAACTTTATGGAAACGATAAGTCCTATAACCAAAATTTCGAAGATAATGGGCATTAAAACGTATTGAATCTTTTCATCACCGGTCACTAGACCTTTTCAAAGCCACCATTTCTCAAATTGGTCAGGTCACCGACATAACCCAAGGTTACCAAAAGAGCATTAGTATCACGACGAATGAATGGACAATTTAATGGCCTAATATTCTACCCCAATACAAATATGACGTCATCCTCAGATCGGTAGGAATTCTATACCAAGGTAGCGAGCAGCGTCAATAATATTATATTTTATATTTCCAAAGTACTGTGTAATATACACACTATTTTATTTAAAAATAAAAGAGTCTGTGTCGCCGCTTATTGAGATTCTAACCGATGGCACATGACTTCGAATTTCAAACAAAAAATAGTTTCCTAATCTCTTGTTATATTGCCCTTTTTGGCTTATGGTTTTATGCAACTTTGATTGTTAAATGTAGGTACATTCGAATTTAGAAATAAATTTCTCTAACTCAAGGTAGTCTGAAAATTATCGATTTTAAGCGATAAGCCGCCCATTGCACTTTTAGTTAGTTATATTAAATTTTTGTTTGTTTTGTTATCTTATGGTGTTACAACAGAGTATTTTAATTCATTAATTTTTTTGTCACAAATTTAAAATCTGTTTGTTATGTTTCTGCCAACCGTACCGAAATTCGTATATCTTAAAATTTCTACCCACTGAATCTTGCGGCGGGCTAGATTACCAATAAAATTTAT
Organism: Perizoma affinitatum; assembly: GCA_961405105.1. Lineage (NCBI taxonomy): Eukaryota > Metazoa > Arthropoda > Insecta > Lepidoptera > Geometridae > Perizoma > Perizoma affinitatum. The sequence continues at coordinate 5,251,374 of OY560184.1, forward strand.
GTGAGAGCATGCCAGGACTTCGCCCAGTGAGTGAGGTTATCCAATACAAAGTTACTGTTATTGCTAGTAGGTATGTCTTATTAGCTTTTAGCGTTTATATTGTAGTGTATTTTACCAGTTTGACCATAGTTGGTTAGTAGAATTTACGCATTGGGTTCAATTTATTATTTTTGATCTAACTTGAAATCCTATTAGCGTTTTATTTTGAATAAGTAGATGAAAAAGTTTCTTCTCCAGTCTATATGGTCCTAAAAGCCCAATTAGATTTTCAAATTAGAAAATCGCGAGAATCGTTTTTGAGCCGTTTACTATTAGACAATCTTTCCAATAAAGTTATGATAGCATTAAGATTATAATATCAACTATGTTTATTGTATAAATGTATTGATTTCTGACAAAATAAATATTGTTCCGTAAAAAAACGAAACCAGTAAAGAGACCCAAAATAAAAACCAGACACCCGTACCTGGGTCTAGACAAATACCACTTTTGTTAACGCCTGCGAAAAGTTTGAATTTTATGATAATGACATTAGCTGTGGACATGTCACGTGACTACAAATTTGCGTTACCGTGAAAGAAAAACTAAGCGTGAGGCATTTGTCTAGATCCCCCTGGAACAAATATCTGTAGGACATGTACATTGTACATTTGTCCCGTAGCAGGAATCGAAACCGCACCTTGTCTCAGCTGAGTACGCACCTACACTAAAGATAATCACTTCCTATATAATTCGAAATAACATGTACCACAAATAATCCGGTTCAAAGGAATTTCATAGATCAACAGAGTGAACTAATGGAATCTTACTTGACCGGGGTTCTGTTGAGTTGTTACCAAAATTCAGTAACTTCTGAACGAAGGAAAGATTTATTTTATTTTATTTATCTTGACCCATAAATACACTCAGCATCATTAGGAAAAAAAAACAAGTTATAACAAAAACGGTAGGCTAAGGTACTACCTTATTATAGCATAATCCTTACTGTCAAAAAAGGTTCGAACTACAGAAAGAAAACTCTTTATTCTTTATTGTGCATTACACAGATAATACATACAGAAACAAAAAGGACCTATATAAAGGTGACTTTAAACCTAATAAAGGTTTTCTTAAAGCAAGCTTTAAAACAGCTGATAAACTGTGGTGGTCACGTGTACACAAACGTATAAATTATAAGAACAGTACTAATTTAGTATATTTCGTTATAATTTAGTATGTTATACATATACATGCATAATATAGCACGCATATATATATATATATATATATATATATATATATACATACAGGGTGTAATCGTTAAGTGTGCACAGGCGATTATTCCGTAACTATTGCAGATATCAAAAAACTTTAAACTGATATCGAAAGTACTTTACCTAATGAGTAAAATGACATTAATAACTTTTTAAAAATAAAACGAGAAATATCCAAAAAAAAATACATTAATCACTCCCATACATTTAGTATGAGATAGTAGAAAGGTTTTAGTTTCCTTATTTTAAGTGGAATAGTACCTACTCATTTTACCCTTGTCATTTTATAATTATGTACGATATGAAGGTATTAATGAATTTCAAGTAGATACACGTGTAGATTAATTATCTTACCAAATTTATAATAAACCTTGTTTCAATATTGTATTGATTTGAACTAGCTGAAAAGCAACATACTAAATAAAAACAAAAAGAAAGATACTCTTTGGTGTTCGTTCTAAATTCAAATTCTTTATCGCGGGTTCTCGTTCCCGCCAATTTATTGTATTTTTCAATTTGCGTTAATAATCGTGATTGTTGCATTTATTGATTGAAAAATGGCATATTCCAATACAGAAAAGAGGGACATGTTAAAAATGTACTACAAACATGATTGTAACAATAGGGCGGCCATTATCGCCTACAGAAGAGAGTACCCAGATAGAGAAGTTCCTTCTGGTACGTATTTACGTAAGTTGGATAACAATTTGATAAATTATGGATCTTTTAACAGAAAAAAAGGTTCGAGAACAAGAGCTCCGGAATTTGATAATGACTTAGATAACAATATTATTAACTACGTAGTAGATAATCCACAAGAATCAACGCGTTCAGTGGCCCGATCATTTCCAGTGTCCCACAATTATGTACACAAGTTATTAAAAAAACACAACTTCAAAGCATTTAAGATAAAACCTACTCAAACGCTGCACAATGATGATCCTGCTCGTCGGCTGGTCTATTGCAATTGGCTAGTCAATAATTATGTCAATGTAAGGTCAATTTTATGGACCGATGAAAGTAATGTTTCAAACTGCGGCATTTACAATAGAAAAAACTCGTATTATTGGTCAATTGACAATCCTCGCTTAACTACTGAAGTTAGAGCTCAGGTGCGATTCTCAATTAATGTGTGGTGTGGTATTCTTGGAGATCGGATCATTGGGCCATATTTTTACAGTGGAACCTTAAATGGACAGAGTTATTTCTCCTTTGTACAAAACGATATGCCAAGTCTCTTAGAACCAATTCCAGACGATGAAAGAAGGTCGATAATTTTTCAACAAGATGGAGCACCTGCACATAATACAAATGTTGTAATGAATTTCTTACGAAACAATTATAATGGCTTAATAGCCAATAATAGTGCAACCCCTTGGCCTGCCAGATCCCCGGATCTCACGCCTTGTGATTTCTTCCTATGGGGATTTGTCAAAGACCACGTGTACGCTGAGAGAGTACACAGCCTAGAAGAGTTACAGAATCGTGTACGTCGTGCAATTGCTTTAATTACTCTGCAAATGTTAAGGAAAGTTCATTTAGAAACTGTAAATAGGGCTCGTCATTGTATTGCACAAGGAGGACGTCACTTCGAACATATGCTTTGAACACAAAATTTTGTACTTACTAAGAAATAAAATGTATGGGAGTGATTAATGTAATTTTTTTGGATATTTCTCGTTTTATTTTTAAAAAGTTATTAATGTCATTTTACTCATTAGGTAAAGTACTTTCGATATCAGTTTAAAGTTTTTTGATATCTGCAATAGTTACGGAATAATCGCCTGTGCACACTTAACGATTACACCCTGTATATATAATTAGGGGAATTTAATGAATATAAAAATACTTCATAGTACTTTATATTATTGGGATTTAGGGCATTAAAAACATATTATTATAACTACTTATAAGATTGTACCTAATCTTGCCAAATCGGTCAAAACATAATGTCCATGTTCAGTCATCGTCACCAACTGATTACACGATTACGGTTTAAAAATGTACCTATCTAAGTTTTGTAAAAGAATTATTAAAACGAATAACTAGCCTTGTTTTCTTGCCCTTGTTTTTTTTTCTTGCTAGGTCGCGGAGGAACATGCCAAAATATGAAGAGCAATATATTAGAGCTATATCTTTAATATTTCCAGTATAATTATATACTTGTATTTAAATACAGTTGGTTGGTTTTTAAGATATTTGGGGTCCATAAGTTCTAATAATAATAATGTCATTCATGCATTATCATTATTTTAACTTATCCTTCATATTAACCTTCAATATTTAAACCTCAGAGGGTTATACAAATTGTAAAGAAGAAGGCCACCTGGTGACAGTTACCGTATCCAGGTTCTTGTAATTTATAGTTTTCTGGTCTTTGCCCACGGCTTCGCCCACGTGGTACACGGATAAAAAGTAGCCCATGTATTATTCTGATGTATAAGCTATATTACTGTAAAGTTTCATCAAAATCCGTTCAGTAGCTTTTGCGTGAAAAAGTAACAAACATACATCCTCATAAACTTTCACGTTTATAATAGTAGTAGGACTAGCCTCTGCCCACGGCTTCGCCTACGTGGTATCCGGATAAAAAGTAGCCCATGTGTTATTCTAATTTATAAGCTATATTTTCGTACAGTTTTATCAAAATCCATTCAGTAGTTTTGCGTGAAAGAGTAACAAACATCCATCTTCCCCAAACTTTCGCGTTTATAATTGTAGTACGATTCAAGCTAAGAAAGACTTCTAGGACATTCTTCATATCTACGTACATATATACACATTGTAAGTTACACCGTTCAATACAATGTACCTTCCACATAAAACTACGTTCAAGCACAAAGCTCACCCACACCCACGCACACACACACACATCGCCAACATAAAACTGTATCATACAAGGCTCTTCCCAAGACGATATTAATATTAAGATTACGACCCGGGCGTAGCTACATCTACAGCTAAAAACCACCTCTATCACAACCCGTTTAAGTGGGAAGTTAGATGGCACAGTAAGGGGCTGTGGGTGGTGGGGTGGGTATACTTGGGGCGAATGTAAAAACCACCCCGCGATCGACTTATATGCTGTATCAAGACGATGACGCTGGGAAAGTATAAGGCGGTAAATGAGAATGGTTTTCTTAAGACGTTTTCGTGAATCAACAGATTTTAAGGCATGATACAAAAAAAAAACAGAAGTTGCCTACACTTATGACATAAGAAAAAAAATAATGCAGGTAATTTTTCACACAGCATCATCTAGCCCAAAACCAAGAAGGGCTTGTATTGTGGGAACTACATGACTGATATACTACTTATACACTTTTTTTTTAAATACATACATTCTATGCATGGAAAAACACCCAGATCATCATCATCATTGGCCTTTGACATCTATTACAGATGATTTAGGTGGCGTCAGTCAGTTTAAACTACAATTAGAAAGAGTTAAACACTTTCGTTTGTGAATAATGAGACCTAGACAAATCTTCGCAGATCATACAAACATTTGTCCCGCGGCGGGAATTGAATATCCAAACTTCTGCGTCTCAGTCGAGCCTTCGCCCATCGCGCCACAGAGGTCGTCAAATCTGCAAATATCTGCGATTGGTCCTGCAAAAGGAATCGCTACTAAGTCACAAAGTCTGCTTACAACCTTATCCCGAGAAACGTGAGAAACGCGCCACCCTCAAATTTTACCTCATCTCGTTCCTCGCGAGCTCCACACCTACATATTTATTATGTACTTATGTACTCCTTATGTACCTACTTAATATGCTGAGACTCAAGACGCTGGAGATATTAAATGTTGCGGGTGTATGCTTCTCTTATTACAAATGCTACTTAAGTGCTTGAACATTTTGGTAAAATTATATACAGCCTTATGAGGGTTACAGAATTGAAGAAAATTAAAGGGCTCTGTAGACATTTCTTCGTATTTATGGTATTGAGAAAAGGATGCCTTTAGGATATAATTGACTTTTTACCAGAGACACCACGAATCCGTATCATATGAGTTGGCTATAGAGTTTGCTGTGTCATCATTTATCTAAGAAACGGCTTACTGGATTTTAATACCTACAGGAGGTTTTTTTCAATCGATCTGTCTTTAAGGACAGATCTTAGATTTTGTAGCCACTGAGTGATTCAAGTCACTGAGGGATGCTGGTATTCGATGGAGTTTTCAAATTTTGTAAAAATCATTTACCTTTTTTAGTAAATTCTTATTTTTGTGTTGTGTCCACTGAGAAAAAAGTATCGAGATCAGGTCTACAGCATGTAGAAGTTCACATAAACTTTCCTTAAAGAGTGTCATGACGAATGGTCTTGTGCTATTTCTATCAGCCAGCTTCCTTTTGTTTCTTTCTTTTTTCCATTTCGTGTGGGGAAAAAAATCTTCATTCGTGGGTGAACTTTCATACACTGTGTTGTCTGGTCTGGTCGCTATTGGAGAACCTTTCTTCCCGTGGTTTTCTGTTCTGCAAGCTATGGATAAGCTGATTCCCACTAGCTAAGTGATCGTACTTCTAAAAGGCATTTCGGTAACTTCTATAAAATTTATTTTCTAATTGAGCCTTTTATTGTCAGTAAATCTTAAATAATCTACCAACGTAGCACAAGCTTTTCTGAAATAAATTAACCGTTTTTTTTTTAAATTCGCATTTATTTTTCATACTTAAATAGAACTTTTCAAACTTTCGCGATTATATAACATAATTATAAATATAACGGGTCTTTATCGCGTTTACCTTTTTTATTATATTCCCGACGTTTCGACTGTATTGCAACAGCCGTAGTCACGGTTGTTGCAACGCGATAAAGACCTAACGGGTCTTTATCGCGTTGCAACAACTTATAATTATACTTAAATAGAACTTATAATTATACTTAAATAGAGTTTTGGAAACAATACGATATTTATCTTAAAAAAATATGAATGTAGTTTATAATGTTGTCGTTTCGATATAATCCTTGGTTTTATAGATTGACTAATAGAAGTTAATTTTTGGCTTTAGTCCCTTTCGGTACCTAGTATGCATTTTAAGGGACTTTGGTCAGTCCTCCCGTTAATGACCTTTTTGGACCAGTCTTCGTTTTCCCGTTTGTTATAGATAATCTTCGTAACGGCTGAATTGCTGTTGATGTGAAATTTCGACCTGTATCGTAGGTACTTGTAGGTACCTACGTAGGCTTGCTTGTCAAGGCCCTTGATTAATTATGAAAATTGGTAATACACATTTTTCAAACGGGATTGAAATGAGCAACTGAATAAAATAGGCACGTTTTCAAAAGGCAATCACTCCCACTTCTAGCGCACCACGCGGCCAATATTTCCTATATTTATTTAGCTAAGCAGGTTACGAATTCAGCCCGCATCGGCGGAATAGGCAAAAACAAAAACATCCGCCATTTTCCCTAAATCCCACGAAATTAAAACTAAATCCCGCGACCCGAATTCAAAATTCGAACCCCTCACAACTACACGCGCAAAAACACCAATGAGCAACGCGCATTCATATTAAGAACGCAACTATAAAGCTAGCCAGGTATCGTCAACCCTTGGTAAGAATTGCAAAAATATACGAGTAGTTAGAATAGGTGGAGTAAAGGATGGGGTGGGGTGCAGGAAGTAGGGTGAAGTAGCGGGGTGTTTCTGCGGGCGGGGTGTCTCCTAAAAACGGTTAAGTAGCTCCCCCTACCCTCTATAACTATTTTATGCGGTCCCCTTAGAAAGACAGCGGAGATGGGGCCCGCGCGATATGCTATAGGCGTAGTTACGTAGGGAAGTGAAATTTTAATACGTCTAGTCGGTTAAGAATTCATGTTGGATTTATAATTAAATGCCTAATTAGGGTATAGCGTTGTTTTCGTATATGAGTCGCGTATGAATTTTAATGTTATGGGTAATCTCGCTGTTTTTAGGGGAGCAGTTAGTTGGGAATTTGCCTTTTGTTTTTCAGACCTTTAAGTATGTATGTATTATCAGTGTTAGAAGAATACATTTATGTGTACCACGTACCTAATCAGATATAATTAGGTAGGTACGTGGTACAATGACTTTATCGAACTGTTTCTTTTCTAGGTACAAATATTATTGTTGTTATCTTAAAAACTAAAATAAAAGGAAAATTTGTGGATAGAAAATAAACAAAAAAATAAAGCAAAATTATATTGTTCAAAACGTCAATAGTAGGTATCCTGTAATAGCTGGAATAGTCAGACACGCCAAAATGTTCACTTCAACGTCAAGTACCAATTTACTACAAACAAGTATAATAATATTGGTATAAGTTATTGACTTAAGAATTATTTTTTGAAGGGCAACCAGCATTTACCTGTTTACCTGTTAAGTTTTAAAAAAGGCTTTATCACAAATATAAAAGCACATCAACAAACAATTCATATCACAGTTAATCTTGCAAAATCAGAATCAACTCTTTTTTTAACATAATAAACATTGAAAGATAAAATAAATAACACACTAAGAATATTTCTAAAGAGACACCATAGTCCACACTAAGTCAAATGCACTTTGATATACACCTCAAGAAAAACACCTGCAAGAGATTTATAGCAGCCCTTGCTTAAATAAAGCAATAAATAAAAACAGGTCCCTTTGAGATTTCATTGTGTGACAAAAAGATAAAGGAATTTGATTCAGAAAATAAACCGGTTTTGCTTTAGACATTCAATAAAAAAATATTAGCTAAATTAAGCTCTTCATCTAGTTATTGTTTTAAAAAGTTCTCAAATGGTTTATGCTTATAAAATATATGCTCAATATTGTAAAGAGTAGGTAATTAAAAAGCACGGTGACAAAAAAAAACATTTGAATGCATAATATCGTACAAAACGAAACGAAAATGGCAATACGCCTCCAATCTGCAAATCAATTTATATATTTTTTTAAATATATGTTCAACTACAACAAGTTTCTCATTTCTAATTCATCACAAATATTACATGTACGATGTATCTGTTTATACCAATAATTAAAATTAATTATAAATAATTATGCTAGACATTTTCACACAGCATCATCTAGCCCAAAAAAAAAAACAAACATAATAATATGTCCCGCGGTGGCAAACGAACCTGCAACCTTCTGCGTCTCAGGCGGGCCTTCGCCCACTGCGCCATAGAGGTCGTCGAAAAATAAATAATGCGGAAATTTTCACACAGCATCATCTAGCCCCGAAGTAAGCAGAACTTGTATTATAGGAACTACACGACTGATATTATTATTTGGAAATACATACATATTATACAAAGAAAGCACCCAGACCCGAGACAAATATTTGCAGATCATACAAATATTTGTCCCGCGGCGGGAATCGAACCTGCAACCTTCTGCGTCTCAGGCGAGCCTTCTCCCACTGAGCCACAGAGGTCGTGAATGATTTCTGATAAAGTAAATTTTCAATGTATAAAAATCTATCACACAATGTAATTTATATCCAGCTGGGAGTTCTCTTTGAATAAATTCTCACGACCTCAAAATTATATAAGTTCACCAAAACGGGTATTCCATAAAATGAAACTCTGTGATCGTGATAACAAAAATCAAGATTGAATTGTCCAAAACTAGTTGTCAAGTAAACCCTACCCCAAACATAAAAACGAACAGGTTGTCCAATAAAAGACAAAAATTGTGTTACTTTAATAAAATTCCCACAAAACTACACGTTTCGAATAAAAACTAGTTTTTCAAAACCTGTCGTCGCAAAGAACGTCTTGAATTGGACTAGATACAAAATAAGATCACAATTGAAAACCGGTTCAGTCAAGAAAACAGGGTGATTTTATTTCGAATGTTCTTAAAAAAACGCTTTAAACGTGAGTAAAAAAAGTAAACACCGGTTTTTATACAAAATTTACTTGGGCTTTGTTGCAAAAAAGTCTTGGAAGAAATTTGAATCATTTTGCATCGTTATTCAATTGTGTGCCAGTAAACTCTAAGTAACTATCGAAAGAGAAGTTTAACAGCTTTAACGTAAATAAAAACACTGCACAAATAAAATACATTATATTACTATAGAAGAAATGTATGAAGTTTAAAATAAAATTTATCGACATACATTTTCAGTTCAGTCGCGAACCAAATGTTGCGATCTCCAGCCCGGCTGCTTATACTCATGTAAAAAGCCAACGTCTAAGGCGCGGTGTGGGTGGGTGGGAGATTGTGGGACGCGGGTCGTACACACCTGACCTATCGCTGTGTGCGTTCTTTGTTTGTAAATGTGAGCTTATATTTTCGTTTGAATAGTTTTTGTGCAGCGGTGTGGGTGCGTATGTGTGCGTTAATGCCGTATTGATTCGCCGTGGAGTCAGCAAGTTTATGGGTCTTGAAGACGGAGCATATTTTCGCAAGGTGGGTTATATTGTAAGGATATTATTTATGAAAGCTTTTAGAAAGGTTTCGGGGGATAGGCACAGAGTATCGGGACTAGAGTATGCTTTCGTGAACTCATTAATTTACTATGGAAGGGTTGATTTCAAAACAATTATATTGCAGGTTAGAAGACGTATGATCAAAATATTTTTTTAAAACAACTAGATATAAATTATAAATAATTATGCTGGACATTTTCACACAGCATCATCTAGCCCCATGACTGATATACTACCAACTTATATACTTATTTTTATAAATACATTCATAGAATGATCGGCAAATATGATTTGCCGGTCATACAAATATTTGTCTCGTGGCGTGAATCGAAAAAGCAATCTTCTGTGTATCTCAGGCGGGCTTTCGCCCACAGCGCCACAGAGGTCATCTTCTTATCTGGAATTATTGAAATATTTTTTTATAAAAAATCTAGGAATCTGTGTCATATTGTATGCTGTTGAGGCAAAAACAGAGCCTATCAATCTTCTTTGTTTTATCATTCAAAGTCTTTAGCAAAGTTTGAAGACACGGGCATCGAGTCATAATTTTATTTTAGTAATGCGCACATAAATTTTCCGTGGTGAAAAATGTATTGGTGCACGACGAGATTTAAACCCTAGAACTTCGGATCGAAAGCTCGGGACTCTAGCTGATACACTACTAGGGCCCCCCATTACTTAACACATTACACATTACTTAATCGAAGCAAAAATTTAAATACGAACCAAATGTTGCCACCCCCACAGCGCACACCGCAGTTTGAAAAAGCAGCGTCTCGAGGCGGGGTGGGGCTCTTATATTTTAAGATGGCTTCCGCGCGAATATCGACGTCGCTGCCTCCCCGTACCACGTGGCGAGTTTTAGCACCGATTTAGCATCTTTGTAGGAAAATATTGAGAACGCCATTTTAACGATAAAAAAATAACCTTGGTGCATTTTTAAACTAATCTTAACTAGACAGTAGTAAAATATGGCTTCCCCTTTTATTTTCGTTCATTAGTATAGGACGAAACCAACTAAGTGCTATGAATTCAGGATTGCTACTAGTTACGAGTTTGACTTCGAAAAAAGTATTCTCAATTTGTCAGGGTTGTTTTTTTTTGGGTTCGTTGTGTTAAAAATACCTATTCATGTTCCCTATTTTTTTCTTAAAGTGGATACTTGTGAATTTGTTAATACATTTATGATGTAAGTAAATAGTGTACTTTAGTAAAAAAAAGTACACAATGTAAAATCGGAGTATTTGTTTTTCATATAGACAATAGTAAAAAATAAAACAAAAATACCGATACTGAATTTTCTTGTAAAGTTTAATACTTGGTGCGTACCTACTTATTAGATATTTCATTGTATCAAATTAAATGAATATAAACGTTTTATTAATTTATTGTTAAGACCCGTTTATTAACTCAATCAAAACTATGCTATAAAACTTAAGAAAATGAATACAAACTAAAACATAACAAAGATTAAAAATAAGTAAGTAATTAAACTGTCTAAAATAAATTAAAATTAATACAAAATCGAACTATAAAGCCAAACACACAAAACTGTTTAAAAAAACTACTTTCCACTTCGAGGCAAAGGTTTTTTTTTCACACCAGATGAGTAACTCCGATTGTGTGACATCAGTCCCGTTTCTAATATATCATCGATCTGAGCCAGTTCTTTACAAGTCACAGGCAAACAGTTCCCTTCAATACACAAATTGATCAAACCTCGTGGCTTCCTATTCACCATTTTTTGATACAACAGAACATTCAGTAGTTTCTTTAATGAGAAGTAGCTGAGGTTGTTATACGACAGATTTAAATAGGCCAAGGCGTTGTTCCCGCAAGAGTACACAACGCCGTCTTTTGAAATCGTATTCATGGTCGAATATGGGTCGCTAAAGATCCCCATAGCATTCACTGCAATATTTTCTGCTTTTTCGAATAACCCGGCGTCCAAATTAGTCAGGCTTTTATTAGCGTCTGCTATTGCTTTAAGTGATGGCTCTTTTTCTACTCCTTTTCCAACCTTTTTACTCGGTAAACTAGACGGTCTCACTGTTTTCTTTTTTATTGATTTTCTTTCGTCACTGCTTCTAAGCTCTGTCACTATTCTAGCTACCAATTCCCTTTTTTCTTTTAAATACTTCATGTGTCTGTATCTAGATTGTATCAATTCTTCACACGACATTGGGAATTCTGCCAACACGTCAAGTATAGCGGAAACTCCTTCGTCAGTTACCATATTATCGGCTAAATTCAAGTATACCAAGTGCCTATTGGACCTTAGTGCTTGTGCTAAAAATTTGACTCCTACATCCGTGATCCTATTAGTAGAAATGTTTAATACTGACAAAGTATTTGAAGAAGGCAGAGGGTAGACCAAGTTTTCAGCAATTTTCTTTATCATTTCATCATCTATATTGCATCGAGCAAGCGATATTTGTTTGAGACAATTTGCGTTTTCTAGCAACATGTAGTAGTTAGCATCTTCTAAAAACGTTCCATCTAAACAAATATCAGTTATTTGTGATGTTGGCAATAGTTTGCAGATTTCGTGTATAGAATACACATCAAGGCCTCTGTTAATAGTGATAGAAGTTAAATAAAGTTGAAACTTTACGATCAAACCGATGATTTTCAGCACAGTTCTGGGTATGTTTCTGTTTTTATCGAACTTTATATGCACGAGGTTATCATTAATATCGTAGATGGTGTAGATTCTGACGATTTTGTCATCGACGGCATAGTTATGGAGGCGGCAAGAGGCGCTTTTGTCTTCCTTATCTTCGTCGGAGCCCACTTCGGTGCGCGATTTCTTTTTGCTTTTTCCACGAGATTTGGAACGTTCGGTGGAGGCCATGCTGACGTATTCATCTGCAAATCGAAATGGTTGAGTTGGAGGGTTTGCGTAATGCAGTCTAAATAACAATATTTTTTGGATACAAAGTGTGTTGTTTTGCCATTAAAATCAGTGCGCAATGGAAATACAATAAGTTTTTCTTAGAGTAAATAAGTAAAGGGAAGTGTCTGGACAAAACATACACAAATAATGGTCTTGGGCCACTAGTGTGCGATTACCCAGAATTGTTTCATGAATTAGTGAGCTAACTTCGTATGAGCACGGCCAATGTTGACCTTGATGGCGCAGCAGAAGAGTAGCGACGCAAGAGGGTTCGATTCCCGCTGCAGGATAAATATTTGTAGATTTTTGTTTCAGACCTGAAATTTGGGAAAATTGTGGGACCATGGTTATTGATTGGATGGCAAAAGATTCATGTGATACTCACTTTGCAAAACCCTGAAGGTCATCACCAAGACTTCCACTTGAAGCTGGTTACATGCCCAGGGTAGGTACTGATCGAAGTCACTCGGGCTCGGTCTGTTATCAATACTTGCTTCCTCGTGCTTGCTCTCATGTTTGATGTCATATCTATCCATGTTTGTATATAAAATACATGTAAATTCCGTAGAAAATTATAAGGAAAACTAAAACAACTGGCGTAAGAATTCTGAAAATTGATTAGTGATTTATGTCAAAGTGATTGTATACTTACTCATTGGTGATTGTTGATGATAGACAAATAGGTTTTAGCCCGTCACTAAAAAGATCTTGTATAAATTCATGACCACATCGTTGTACTACGCTACTCGTAGTTCCTGATACCCATGACACAGGGAAACGTTGTGCGGCTTGTTTTAGTCCATTAAAATACGTTGGTTTTCTCTAGAGGAATCCAAGACGCGAGACGTGGAGCTAGGTGGCTATAATTCGTCCGTTATCTGACACGTTTTGTACGTCTTCGCTGAATAAGAATTGACTTGACTACCTAAAACTGGGAATAAATTATATCGTGACTTAAGGCGTATCTATAGTGCATCCATACCGTTTTACTAGCCTGTGCAAACTATTTATACTTATTGATAGAAAAAGGTAACATTTGTAAGTTTGTATGTAAGAGGTAATCTACGAAACTACTTAACCGATTTCTCACTAAAATATTTTTTTTCCACTAAAATATAGAATGGACTTGCAGGGTGGACCTATGCTTTATATATTACCTCGTTAAAATAAAATTGGTATTCGTAAGACCAATTTTGCAACATTAGACGACGAAAAAACGGTCGAGCGAATGCGTTTCTCACGAACGCTACTTTTATCTGGGTACCGCTGTTACGCCCGTGGTCAGTAAGTTAGTCGTACAACTATCAAAGTGTGTGCACATATTATGGACGCGACCGTACGTTATTTGTGCTCCGATTTCTGCAAATATCGTCTTCGCTATCCCTGCTACTCGACTTGATGTGATAACGCGGCTCATTGTAAAATACCTGAAAGGTACGTCTGACCTGGTGACATGGAGCGTACAGAATGCTGTCTCACAAATTACGGGCACGACTATAAGCAGTGTTTATTTCGAGCTAAGTATTTGTATAATATGTTAATATTTATCTGGAGTCTGGGAGTTTTCTTTGTACCTATAATATGCAAATAGTAAATAGTATAAATACGTAAGAAATCAGTTATGTAGTTCTCATAACACAAGCTTTGCTCATTTTGGGGCTAGATGATGCTGTGTAAAAATGTCCAGCATTATTCATATTTTATTATTTGCCTAACCATGCAATATTTTTGGTTTCGTTGAAAAAATCACAATATAATGACATACTCCCAAAGTGGAAACCTTTGAAAAACAAATCGGTTGACGTACATGTACGATGAATGAAGTCTACTTGTAAGAACGTGTACCGGCTGATAATACTGATATCTTACATAATATTATCTTAGAAGACGTTACAACTTGCCAATAAACGATACGTGATTATGTAAATAAGTACTTATAGAGGCGAAGTAGTGAGTTCCCCCACAGGGTGGCTCCGCGAAAACTACCAGCAATATTATAACTTTGTGTACTGTCGGCTAAAACTTATGGCGATGGATTTTTTTTTTACAGAAAAGAATTGACTATATTTATTTTGAGCAGAACTATACTCATATCTTATATATATATAAGTAACCAAGTTATAGTTACGTTACATTTTTTTAAGTATATTATTAGTAGGTTATAGGTACTAATATAATATTTAAGTTCGATTTGAGCTTAAAAGGTAGGGGGTTTTAAACTATGTGTTGGTGAGATCTTAGTTCTACTATTATAATATTTAGATACGAGTACTAACCTGAAACGACAAAGGTAAAAGGCTATATAAATAAAATGTGTTTGACTCCACATAAACCTAACTTCCTCCGCGCGAGTGCTAAGAACTGCTTAAGCGTCGCCATCTTGAATCTCATCTCGCTCGCAGCTCGTTACTTATGTGCCAGATAATGTATTAAAATACCTACTGCTATACCTTCTATACCTAACGCATCTTAGACAATGTGTACACTCGCTTCTGTCCGTATATTTGCTTATGTTACCGTCTAAATGTGACGTTTTTTGACACTTATTGAGGCAGCTGGACAAAAGTAAAAACACCATTTTTTTAAATGTATTTCAATACTAGCATCTGCCCACGGCTTCGCCCGCGTAGTACCTGAATAAAAAGTAGTCTATGTGTTATTCTAATGTATAAGCTATATTACTGTAAAGTTTCATCAAAATTCGTTCTATAGTTTTTGCGTGAAAGAGTAACAAAGATCCATCCTCACAAACTTTCTCATTTATAATAGTAGTCAGATTATCGGTCTTTTGTATGTGATGCTTTCCAGCGTCTTCCGGTTCGCGGGTACTAGAGAGAAACGGCAATCGCTGGGCAGAAAAGACTTCTCCAGCGGTTGTCGGTTCTGTCGGTCGGTTCGTTCGAGCTTTATACAATTGTATTGATTGAGTTATACTTGGAACTTTTTTCATGCTATAAATATGTTTTGGATGTATATATTCCTTTTATAACTCCTTTGGGGTAAAGAAAGGAAAATTTCCTATCCAACTACCGGTGTTCTGAGGCAGGGGTGAAGTGAAACATTAATTATGCATACAATACGCTTGTTTCACGGAGGGGAAGGCAGAGACCACGAATTTCATTTAACTATGAACCTGGCATACCTTTTTGCTTCGTAAAAAACAATTGGACACTTGCTCAGTAAGTCAGAACCTGTGGGGTGTAACATTGATCTAGTAGCAAGGTCTCACTGCATAAGTAAAGAAAAATGAGCGAAAATCCTTAATTTGTAGTTTTATCGTAACTTTTTTTTTATTACAAACTTACGTTTGCGGTTAAAGAATTGACCGTGACATATATCAATAAATAAATTTGTCTTTCAATCCGCTAATCTTTTTGTTAGAGCAATGTTTAGTGTTTTAATATTTAGAAACTTGAGTAATGTCAATTATTTTGGTGAACATACAAGCTTATGCGGAAGCCTCGGTGCGCACTTGTCCGGTTTTTTCTTTTCCATTCAAAGGTTGTCTTCAAGAGGTTGCTTTTAGAGATAATACCGCTCCTTGTATCCTGTTTGTTTGTGTGTGTTTTAATGTTTCTTTGATGTGAAATACAGAGCCGTGAATAAACTTTTCATATACTTTACCAATATACCAAAGTCAAACACAGTTCATTTGCCTAGTACTTGATTGAATATCAAACCAACATGTTTGTATGTTGTTCCACACTGTTGTTTATTTACAGCCATGAGGTACCTACTTTTACGTATGTATATTATTTACCATCTCGTAGCACATTTACCGTCTTGTAGCGTATCGTAGAGCTTCGTAGGCTACGGCGTAGGTTGCGTGAGTGGTTTTTGATGAATGTTAAATTATTCTCGTTGATTAGTCTGACTCAGCTTTAATTTGTTTAGATGTTTGGTAGTGACTGTGAAGATACAAGCTCAATATATCGGTTTCGGGTCTGAGTTTCGTGGTACCACGGTATTCGTAGTTCCTGATACCTAGGATACAGTGGAATCCTAGTGCGGGATCAAGATGTACCTGTCTGTTTAGTGTTCATTTAATTATGACGTCGTTTTAATGTTTATATTTTAGTGTATAGAGTTTTAAACGCAACCAGTTTTCCATTTCCGATGATAGACGAAGATTGCCGTGGCACATAGTTGTTATTGTAGTTCCTACTGTTAGTCAAAAACACGTCCACGACTGTAATCCCCATTATGTATAATTAAACCCAGATTTAAACCCAGTACGCATATCCGTGAGGATACAAGTAGAAAATAGTCAGAGGGACACTTAACGTTATACATAGAACAGTATATTTTCAGCTTGTTGTAAGAAACTATTCATAAAGCCTTTGAATTTTCATATCAAAATGTACCTCACGTTTTAATCATCGCTGGTATCCGGAGAAGTTCGGATAAGTTCGGAAACTTATTCCGGAGATCGCGTTCCGAATCTGAAATCATTTAGAAACTGAACGGAATAGGTACTTCGTTCGTTTTCAATCTAACTTTGCTCAGATTTCTTGGACAGGGCTGGTACGTTGTAGTTTTTTAAAGAAATCGATAAAAAAACTGAACAAAAAAAAACAAGTTCTTCGTTTTCTATTTTCATATCAACAAGACGCGCTTGGTGAGCATCATAGTCGGGGTTGTCTGTGTTTCCAACGCATACAAGTGGAACTAACATCATTCAATCTTAACGTTGACAAAATAACAAGTTACTTTTTATTCGGGTACGGCACGAGCAAAGCAACATCAGCTACTTTTTTTTTGACACATCTAGTGTGGTAAACAAGCATACGACCAATCTGTTGTTAAGCGTTTACCGTTACCTATGGACGCTTGCAACACTATACTTCTACATGCTGTTGATGATGATTAGATGTAGCATAAACTAGCACCAGCCCTGTTCGAAGCAAAATACAAAACAGCAGAGAGATCGGGAATTCATAGTCGTCTACCCTATCTATCGAGTACCAGGACGGGTCTTACAAGAAGTGAAAGAGGACCAAAAATAACGTAATAACACCTACGTTCCTGGTAACGATATGCAGTGCGTATCTTGGCAGGATTTTTAAATATTTTTGTATTGTGAGTGTACCTTACTAATCTAGCAAGCTGTGCAAGGCTAGACGGCAAGTGTTTATAACTATCAACCCCTTGTACGCATTAAGCTAAGTCATTCTGTGTAGTCAAATCGGGAATGCCTTCAAATACCAGCATTATATATAAGGTCAGAGAGAACACATATAAATGCACAATTTCAAAGGCTCAAGCGACTAAATTAGGTACCGTGTGTTACTATGGGATTCGTAGTTGCTGATACCCATGTTGTAGGGAATACTATTGTAGGATCAGGACCATGTATATGACTGTTGGCTGTTTATGTTTTTTTATATAGTAAAATAAATGTGTTTAACAAAATCAGCTGCGTCTTGGCAGTATACGTTTTTTACACAAGTACTCCTCAAAAGTATCTATGGCTCGTTCTGGTACTCGATTGATAGGGTTAATGACTGTGAAATCCCGGTCTAAGAGGAATGAGGAGCTGGGGTAAGGAAGTACGTGTTCCAAGTTCGCGATGCCAACGGTTGGCGCAAGATTTATTTGTGTATCGCAGCTCCCAAATATATTGGCTTTTACAAGATAAGGGGAAGGGATTTCGGGATTTCTAAGTTAAAGCCATACTTAGAAAGTGTGATACATCATGTGAAATTCGAGGAATTCAAGTACACAGTCAAAACTAAAATACTGATGGGGACAGTTATGGTGAACTAGCTTCTGCCCATGGTTCTGCCTGTTTGGTAGCCGAGTTAAAAGTAGCATAATGCGTTATTCTAGGTTATCCTATATAAATACACAATCATACTACAAAAAACAAACACACTCACGACTTTCCATGATGGGCATCCTCAGATAATACTAAGTGCGTAAATATTTGAGGATACCAAGTAAGGGGTAGTCAGAGGCACGTCCAAACATAACATTTTCATTTTACTAATATTCGCGACACAGTTTTTTTAAACTCCTGCGAATATTACCGTTCCTTAAAGTTATTGTATTTTGTTACTGCCCCAAATAAATATATTTGTTTTTTTTTGCACATGCCCTCATTATGCAGTATGTAGTAAGCTTTCTTCGTGAAAAGTTGCAAGCACAGCAACGCTTATTGAAACATAATTTAGAGGGTACGTCGGCTGTTTTGGCTGAAGATCTCACAAGGCGCAAATATGGAAGTCTATACAGAGCTTATTTATTCGAGCCATTTGGGTTAGAGACTCTGGCTCCGTAGGGAACCGGGTCAGTTTGCGTATTCAACTTTTCAGAGCATCTGGTCGAAGCGACGCGTGACCGTAGAGTTGATTCTTATCGGGTTCAATGCGTTCAGCGTGGCAAAGCAGCTAGCATTTTGGGAAAGTTTCCATCTGGTAGTATTCTGTATCAGTTGGTCTATCTATAGATCGTTTGTAACGGTCTTTAGATGGCTAGACTGTTTTATCTGTTTCGTTTGTAGTAATCGTATTGTCAAAGTTGGTTCAGCAGTATAGGCTTTATTATCTAACAATCACCCTTGCGAGGACTTTCGTATTTAAAATATTAGTATATTGTTTAAAATCATATCGACGATTTCGGCGGGGCGGAGTGCCATCAGATTTTTGCAAACTTTTAAAACCACTGGTGATTTATAGCGAGTCCCCCTATTAATCTATAGCAACAAACCTTATCTTAGAACCATAAAGAAGACAATCAAAACGATTACATAAAACCACATTGCAATTAAATAAGCCGTTTCGTAGATAAATGGTAACAGACAAACAAGCAAAACATACAATCTCTTATTCCAAACTCATATACGAGTTACCTTTCGTTACGAGGTGATTTATACATGTGATTTCAATGAATAAAATACAGTCGAATTTGACTCTGAGTTTCATGTACGTATGTTTTTGAAGGCTGAAATAATAACGTCCTCGCATGTTATATCCCATTACCGAAACATAACAGGAACTAAGTAAATAAGCAATCTTACGGCTTTATGTCAAAGGCTCTGAAGGCGCAGAAGATGGAATTAATTAAATTTTAATTAAATTGAACGTCTGGAGTGTAATAATATAATAGTTTCTATTCGCGTAATTTTATACGTCGGTTACAGCGTATATAGAGTAGCTGGTTTTTATTATATTAAAATCTGTGTTCCAACATGCCGCGAAACTCACACACTGTCCTTTTTTTTACATCGAGAGGACTTCAAATTTGAGTTACAACAAACACATTATACAATTGTGGGTTTTTATTATATTAAAATGTATAAGATGCCGCGAAACTCCTTTGGTAGGCAGTGTCCTTTTTTATTCCCTCGAGAGGACGTCAAATTTGAGTTACAACAAACACATTCGACAATTGTCGAGTCTCTGTTGTGTTCAGTCAGTTAAACGGTCAGTCAGTTAGTAAGTAGGTTAGTAGGTCAGTAACCTACCTAAATAATTCTAAATCCTCTAAAACTATTTAGGCTAAAGCTTTAGGCTAAAAAATATAATTTACCCTTTTCAGTTAATTTCTGTTTTTGTCGGTTTATATTTTTGTTTAAAAGTTTTTTATTTAGTTCTTTATTGTTCGATCGCAGTTTTTTTTACTGTACTGCATGCGTTCCTAGTAAGTCTATGAGTACAGCTAATAATGCAACAAGCATACGGCCCACCTGTCGGTCCATAGGTTATCGTAACCTATAGATGCTTGCAACAACTGATATCACTAACGCGTTGCTGACCCTGATGAAAATACGGATTTAAAGTCTCATATCAAAACTAAAACAAACAAGCGTAAGGTACAATGTGCGGTCTTATCACTTAGAAGCTATATCTTCCAGACAACCATCAAAACCAGAATTCATCAATCTAGCTAGTAGGATGAGAAGCAATAATTTCTATAGAGTATTTATGTGTTGCTACACATTCATTATCACATTAATTATCCGAATGACAAGTGACGCCATTTTTTTTTTTCGGTTTTTTGGACTTTCATCCCAATAATATAGTAACACGTTATCTGGTGACGACAGTATTCGACTACAATAACGGAATATTCTGTAGAATTTAATATTCAGTCGTTTAAAATTGTGTTATTTATTTATTTTTAAAGAAAAACATTGGCTAAAAACGTCATGCCCAATCAGAATTTTAGTACCAAAATGCATGAAGTGTACCAGTCGTTACAATATCTGCCTACGCTTACACCCTCCTTTCCCCCCCAAGAACCCCCTTCACCCCCAGGATTAACAAGATTCCATTAAAATAATTATGCTGCTATGTTGTTAAGGCTTCTTTGCGTGGCTGATGGAGGTTTCGTGTTGTTACCGTAACTATTTAGCAGTTAAATAGTTAAATTTTTAAAATATCCGCGGATTCTAACATAATACTGTCCAATCCACAATCGTTGAAATATGATCACTGATTAAGATGTACCTACAACATAAAGTTTAGATCAATCTAGTTAAGTAGGTAGGTATATGTGAATGGGTAGGTTAATTTGCCTGCCTAGTTCATATATATCAAATACTTAACATTTTTCTATATAATAAGATTAATAGTAAAGAATGTGCATCTGTTGATCTACCAGAGCGGCATAATCGCATCGTGATTAAGCTCTTTCAGCGATAAGACTGCCCACTGTTAACCTTTGTTTTTTGTTATTTTCATATGTTCCTGTCATTTGTATCTGCTTCCTTAAAGGGAGTTTTATAATGTAGCTGGTATGCTGCGGCATCCTTTTTACGTTCGTTACACAGTAATAGTACCCATATGAATAGAGGACATTTATACAATCAGACCTTTGTGGCGTAGTGGGCGAAGTTCCGTCTGAGACGGAGAAGGTGGCATGTTCGATTCTACAATTATTTGTATGAACTGCAAATATTTGTCTCGAATCTGGGTGTTTTCTATGTATAATATGTATTTATTTACAAAAAATTAAGTATACTAGTCTTTAAATATGTAAGTAATATGTCTCAGTCGTGATATGATGTGTGAAAGAATATCCAGCATTCAAAAATGCACGTACATATCTATATGTACGTAAAGTGTCACGTTACCAATTTCGATAAAATATCAAAACTCTATATTGCTATGCCTTAACCTATGTGACTGAGTCCAGTTTAGTGCAACTACTAACGATTAGATAAGTAAATTTGAAGCATGCAGAAATAATATTTATTTTACCAAAGATAATAAAATTTACCTTGACATCTTGGTAAGCAGACTTAAATGCCAAAAAGTTGAAACCCAAATTTATACAACCAAAACGTTTGCAACGGTCTTATAAGATAGCTAGCTATTTCTTCTTTTTATATGTACTTGCTTGTACATAGTTGTATGAATAAATGTATTACATTTTATGTAAAAAAACAAAACATTGAAGATTTGCTTTAGCATTAAGTCCGCCAATTGTTAACGTTTTAATTAAAATGTGCAATAAAGAGTTAATAAATAAATAAATAAGAGAATGTATACCTCTCATCTATTCATACATAACCATAAAACACCACCTCCAAACCCACATGATGGCCAATAACTTTACACAGTAGCTCCATCCGAGGATATAAATTTAACGGTATACCATCAAAGCCCAAGGTATAGAACCAAAGGCGTTATGGTAAAACTTTGCTCCATAAAACTAATTAATTCCCTTCCCCGTTATATAAGCCAAATTTTGAGTGCCTCCGTCTTGGCGGTGTCTCAGGTGCCTCCCATTTACCCCACGGACGGGGAGTGTGAGGGTTTTGGGAACTCGCGAACGTCTCTAGTCGCGGCCACTGTGGCGAATAACTAACGGAGGGAGGGTTACGTTAAAACGCTTAGATGTAAATATCGATCTTGGAATAAAATGTAGCCTGATTTCCTGAAGAGTATCAATTAATGAATGAGAATACTCTTTTTTACACGACATGATAAAAAAATAATAAACATGTAATATAACCAAAAGAAAAATGGGCGCTCTTATCGCTTCAAGAGATCTCTTCCAGAATTTTAACGGGTTTTTATCGCGTTTATCATTTTTATTATTTTCCCGACGATATTTTTGTTTTCGTGTTCACCTCAAAGTTTCCGTTTTCAGATCAAAAATATTGATTACATTCTAAAAATAATGATTGCATACCTACTTATCAAAATAACATATTAAACTAAGTGTTGCAATTGATAAGTTAATGTTGGACTTAAAAATCTTTCCTGGGTAGATCTGTTAGGATATTAGGTTGTGTGACCACCCATAGAAAGTCGCATAATATATGGTAATTTGAATTAATAGTTTTCTTAGACATATACTGAGTTTGAATAAAAAACTAGTAAATTTTATACAAAAAAACATTGTTAGTTTATAATATCCTTATTTTAACTAGTATTATAATATACGAAACGTTGTACATGAGAGCAAAAAATACTATGAGAACTTGATAATTATGTCTCGCAAACGGTAAATAGGGAAGGCCGGCGTGCCCTAGTTTTAGAAACTCGAAGGGAAGGGTGCCTGGGTCCCGCAGACAGAGAGGATACTGAGCGGTGTATTGGCATATTTGACATCGATATTAGTGCACCTTCTTTTTAGCCTGCCGGCCGACGGTACACGATTATTATCATCTGTGGTGATTTCTCTTGTCATTGTAATAAGCGATTAGTTTGTAATTTATTGTTGAAGATTCGATTCCCGCATCGGTATAAATGTTTGTATGATCTGCAAATATTTGGTATTGTCTGTGTTGGTATGAATATTATTTACAAAAAAATGTATATAAGTAACATATCAGTGATGTAGTTCCCATAACACAAGCTCTGTTTACTTTGGGGCTAGATGATGCTGTGTGAAAATGACCAGATTGTTTTTTTAATTTGGTCTGTTAGAATTTGTAACATAATATTATTAAGTGATTATCTATCTTTCTATTTTCTTCATAGATCATCATCCTCCTAGTCTATTTTGTACAGTTGACAAGTTTACTAAGTAATATTACTCGTCTCAGATCCGGTTAAAACGCCGTATATTTAAACGCGGGCGGTAAATGGTAATTAGCCGGAGGATCTTGTCCCTCCCTTCTAACGTCTCATCTTCCACTTGAAAGGGATGCTCAAACTTTTTTAGTGCCATAATAATAACATCTATTCAGGTATTGAGAAGGTAAAAAATATTAGATATATTTAATTACAAAAAAGAAGAGTGTGGATCCTTTGGAACGTACCGCGGTTTACCTAAAAAGACGTTGCGAAAGAATATGACAATATGACGTCTACATACTTCCCTTAATATAGTTACTCATTATTAAAATAGAGAAAACTATAACGCAATGAGCAGATCGGCGGTTAGGCCAAGTCAGTTCCCGTCTAACAACCGTCGCGGGTCGTCGCGGACGGTGCCCATCTATAAACGGTCAACGAAACGTCTCACATATTAGGCCCAAGTTCACCAACACAGTATCGGGCGGTTAGGTCCTAATCAAAGCTTTATGAAACATATTATAATAGGCATATATCATCATAACCGATGTTTGACCATCCGTTTATTCTGTTGGTGAAAACAAGGTTTCAAGTCGTAATATATTCTGGTGATGATAGTTAATTGTAATCTTGGAGAGCTGTGTTGGTGGGCTGTACATCGACTTCAGATCTGAATGTTGTGGATTCGAAGCCGGTCGTGCATTAATGTTTTTTTATTTTTCTGTGCGCTTAAAACAGTGAAGGAGAACATTGTGAGGAAATCGGCATGCCCTAGAATAAAAAAATCTAACAAATGCGTCAGCGCGGACGTGTGCCATTTTTTGGATTTCTCTGTAACTACGCCTTACTTGGTATCCTCACAGATCTGCGAACCGAGTATGGATCTCAGGATCTCCATCATGGGGATTTATGTCATACGCGTGTTTTAACCCAACTGCCCAAAAGGAGGGTAATGTTAGCTTATCCTGTAGCCTTTACGGCTTGATGGACTTTTATAAATGGGGTGTCATTGGAATCGTCTTGATCACGAGAGTCAAATAGTATGCACAAAATGCCAAAAAAAATAATTCGGTGGCTATAAGCGATTACCGATTTAAAAAAAAAACAATCAAAACCTGATATATAAATCTAAATGTGGTGTAATTGGATTCGTCTTAGCCTAGAGTATGATATAGGCACATAGGCATAGGTGTGGCATATATAATAATACGATTTAATATTAAATTTTATAAAGGAATATTAAGTTTATATTCCTGTTTATATTCCACTCTTAAGAACAGAGGTTTTGCTTGGTTTTGAAACTGAATACTTGTTTTGTAAAATTAAAGCGAGCTTTCCTTTATTATCTATGGCTTTTTCCACAAAACTTTTAGCACCACTGCCTTCTCCCTCTTCTCTTGCGACTTGTCGTAAGTGGCATTATGAAATTCCACGCGAATAATGGAAATCGGCTTCTATTTGTTTCCACTGTCTTATTAGCTGCGGGGATGTGAGGGTGTGTACGTACCTGTAAGGGTGTTTTTGTCTGCGTGTTTGTATGGAGGGGACCGAATTAATTATATTAAGCTACATTAACTATTTAGTAAAGAAGATGTCTATATGATACAGCAATTGTTTTAGACTTTGTTTTTCACGAAAGTCATTATAATCACAGGATTAAAACAACTCACTATCCTAAAGGTTACTTATTCTGGGTATAAGTACCCCAAAGCTATTCGAGAACCTAGCCCATTCTTATTGTATATCTGGACGTGATGAATATGTTATATGAATATTCCAGGTATATACAAAACAATTTTCAACAAGCTTTTGACACGCGAATTTAAGCATGAAAGATACTATATATGTATTTTAAAGTTTTTTTTTCTTTTTAATGTTTTATCCTTTGCATGTCCTTGGCAGATCATTAAGAGTACTTTTCGGGACAGGCTTATGTCGAGCATCGGTCTTCCACAGTTGATAAAATGCCGGCTTCACGATGTTTTCCTTCACCATTTCGAAAAATCTATTGTTAAGTGTGTTCGACCAACATATATAATTTAGTACTTAAGAACTATATAAATAACTATTTAGATAATGGCTACCCTTATTTCGTTATCTTACCTACCCTAATTTAAAATAACCTTACTCCTTATTAAATTGTTTTATATAATACTTTCTTGAAAGTAAATCCCACCTACTTTCCCCATTAGGGCAGATGTCCCCGCCGGGCCCTACATTAATTACTATGACTTATCGTACAATAGTTTTAACAATTCATATCTTCATGATTAATTGGTCTGTGTTTTAATCAGGTTATGTGCATCTATTCTATATTAAAAAAACACGGTCACGTCTTTCCCATGATGGACATATTCACATACAGTTCGTGGATCTATGAGAGAAAAGGTGGTAAGTGGTCAGATGCAAATCCGCGTTAGGCAAGTAGTTCGTATTCCATGACTTGCAAGTCGATCCCCTTTTATTGGAACACTAATCGATGGCACCTTCTGTCGAACTTTTGATTTTAGGGCAAACCCTAGAATCATACAGAATCATGTAGATTCCTTACGATATTTTCCTTCGAGCATTTATTTATTACGCACATTATTTTTCGAGTGGAAAAAACAATTGGTGCACGATTGGATTCGAACCCACGATATACGGTGTACCCCATTAGGACAATCCGGCTTAAGAGCCGAATACAATCAATATAAGTCAAGCCGAATACTGAAAGTTAACCCCTTGCCGCGGGAAAATTGGAAAATACTTGACGCGGAGAAAGTCGCGGGCGTTTCACTTGTGTTCGGTATGTTAGACATAAATTCACTATAAACGTAATCTTTCCTGTGACATACTTGTTGTAAACGTAACATAATATTTCCATACAAATTCTAACCCTTATTTACATTGGCATCCATCAATGTACCATAATAAAAATTTTAAAAAAATGCTGGAGGTTTTTCACACAGCGTCATCTAGCCCCAAACTAAGCAGAGTTTGTATTATGGGAACTACATGACTGATATACTACTTACATATTTTTTTTTTGTAAATACATGCATATTATACGTAGAAAACACAATAGCCACACTTAAGTAGTTATTTTTTTTTATGTTGTATAGCATTAACGTCAAGTAGATGATACCCGAAAGTTGGTTTATTGATTTAAAAAATATCGTATTACTCTGGTAAGGTACCTTATAATTCACGTTTGCTTCCATCACGAAAGTTACCTACAATTTTGCAAACACCCACCCTTAATCTCGAGACGTTACCACCCTTACATAAGCGGCCGTGGAAGCGAGTCACCTGTGTCATTAATTCATTTTAAGACGGCTAGCACCGTCCCCTTAGAAACATCCCCTTAGTCACTACATTTGCATATTACAAAGTATGGAAGTTCGCTAACGAAGTGCGCGGGTTGGGGGTGGCGGCCGGGTTGGGGGGGTGTCTAAGGTTGCTGGTGTAAGACGGGGAATTGGATACAGGGATGGACTTAAGAGTAATTTAGCTAAATATTTTTCTTTTCAAACTAGCTTAAAAGTATTTTTTTCAGGTTAGAAGGCACAATACACCCAATGCAGAACGTCAAGGCAGATCGTACTCCTTCCATTAAGAATTAGAATTAGAAGAAATGGCGCTTAAGTTCGTGGTATCAAAGTAACCGACAAAGCTTAAAAAATTGCATGCTGAACGATGGACAGGCTTTATATATACGAAAATTCACCATCACTGAAGAAAGGGTCTCGAAAAGCGGCTAAAAAACAGAGTGTTGCAAGACCAACATCCTATAAATAATAGGATGTTGGAATTATGAAAAACTTAAAGGTTATGGGTCGGTAGATTAAAAGCTTACGTTTGTGGCCTATTTTTGGTAAGGCTTACGTACAGCAATTGACTTCAACAGTCTGTTGATGATGATGATAATCCCCAGTGAGCGAATGAATAGCTAATCGGGTGCGCAAATTGACTTTAATTTGCGCACCTGATTAACTTTCTGTAAAGGCTTAAATGTTACGATGAGATGATTGAATGCCGTACGCCACAGCACTATTTGGGTGATTGGAAAAGGCAAAGCAAATCTTTTCCTCATTACCCCAAATCCATCCCTGAACCTCGAAAGCAGAGAAAGATGAAGGAAATGAAAATGTACGTAGCAAAAAGGGGGGAACCCCGCCCGCAGCCCGAAAATTCTATAAAGAGGGGCCGGCTCGTCTCCAATACCTTTTGATAAGCCCTTTTAGGGTCTGAGGGGCCCCAAGGAAAACGGAAACATTAGTCTTGTAGACACCTCGAGTTCTTATCGGTTGATTTCCTATGTTGAAGGATGCGGGTCGTGATAGTTTTGGGATGTTTCGGGTCGATTATGTCTGAGAAAGTAGGTATGCGGAAATATTTAACTTTGTGTTTATCACTTTACTCAAAATGATTATTATGAGTACAGTGATAAACACAAAGATAAATATTATAAAGAGATAGGTGAAGTGGTGTAGGTGGTGGAAAGTGATATTAAATTTCGATCTCAATCTCGTGGGTGAATCCCGTTGGGAAAATTTTTACACTCGATATATTTATGCACAATGCTATTGTGCTCTCAAACGGTGAAGAAAAACATAATAAGAAATCGGAAATGTCTTAGAACTAGTAAATATTTACGTACCTACTAGTTTATAATTTGACGTTTCTAAATGATCCTTATGATTTAAATGAATACAAACCTATAACTTTAAAACCAGATGGTCGAATAAAATACGTTCATGAAAGGCTCTAAGAGCACTGAATCCATTCAACTGTCACTTTTTCTTTTTCAGGGCCAACGTGTCTCAACCTGGTAAGTAGGTACAGGGTGACCAAGAAAGAACTAGTAACACGATGAAAGAATATTGCTTCCAAAATCGGTGTGCACCCTACGTTTCGCGTATCTTTTTGTCTGAGATACGTGAGAAATTCACACAATTTCTATAAAAAAAGCCGATCCAACAAAAGCAAAAATGTAAGTACGAATAAAATTCAGGTCAAATAACAATAATACATATCCAAACCCACGACCTGCCGGTCAACAAAACAGGTTGACAAGAATCACTTTCTTTACAAAAAAGGATGAGTTTCTTTACAAATAAAAAGATTCGCCGTATAAAAAAGGGGTGTATGATTCTCAGTTATTGATAACTTGATTCCAAAAAGGTAGCAAACAGTATAGCGTTCTATAAATTTTTAGTTCAACGATATGTTTTGGGTTTATTACTAGTTTTTGAAATCATTTTCACACGAAACTTGTTTTTTTTAGTCAGATAGAAATAGTAGGGATTCTTTGTAAAAAAGTTTGACCAGGGAAGAACATCCAACGTAGTTTTATATTTTTGCCGCAAATCAGTAGTTTTAGTTTGTAGTTGTAAAATGTAACTCGCCGTGTAGTTTGAAGATATGAGTGCTGGTGGAATTAATGACCCATAAAAAATATTTATCAATAATTAGGTTACATATTTTTTTTAATCTTTGCACTTATATTACGTCGATATTTATAGTATTTAATAAAAGTTATAATTTGACCATTACTCTTAAGTAAATTACGATTTGTAACAGACTTGGAAGTTTCGTTTATTTGCCGACGGGCGGGCGCCGCCCTAGCCTTCCGTCGGATCGGTTGCCGGCGTTTTTTATTATGTATTTATTCATATTCATATTTATTTCTCTCTGACCGTGGTGTCAGCGTGTGTGTCATGTACATAATATATTTGTATAGGTCTTAGGTAATACATTTAAATAGGTAAATGAGCCCTGTAAGGGCGCTGCAACGTAAGTTCGATCACGCAGATGCGTATTACAAAATATTACCAAATAAAGCGTAAAAAAATCGAATTAAATAACCTTCATTTAGATTAATGTCCACAATAGTGGGTTAATAAGCTTGAAATAAAATAAAATAATTCATAATAATAATGGCGAATTCAAGTTACTTTAAAAAATAAAGTAACTTGAATTCGCCATCTTTTCTAATACTTTAATAATTACGAGTGCGTTTAACAAATAATTACCAGCAGATTTCCTGTCCATCATATTGAAATTGAAAGAGTGCAAATCTACCTTTCATATAGAAATTAAAAAAGATGGCGTCCTCTTAACTAAAAATGTATAGATAGATTCAGGTAAGACAGCTGCAAACATTTTGTTCAACAGTCACCTACCTAGTTTAATCACATATACCTGTATCTTATGAATCACAAACAACGAGTACGAGACCACAGATTATAGCAAACATTTATTTTGTAGCGGACCTAATCGAACCGTCATTTGCATCTCAGACTACACTCTCCCGCTGAGCCATGAAATTTTTACTAGAATCCTTATTCGTCAAGATGGTGGACATTCGAAGCTCGCAACGGGCGTCGGGCTATAAGTTATTATCACCGAAATCTAAAGTCCCAAAGACGGCAATGTCAGTCGAGAAATCACGACATTGTAACAAACACCAACCGGACCAAACAATTAGCTGACCCAAACACGCACAAACACGCACCCCTACCACAGAAACTCATGAATATTCACAGCCTTGCTTTAAACAAGATAATAATTGAAAAATAATGACAGATATTCAGGGTAAAATGCTTACAGAATTTACATACCTGGGCAGTTGTCACCAACGTGTCTAACTGCTTAAAAGGTGTTTTTTTATTCTTTAGATGAACAATTCTTAATATTACTGAGTGACTAAATGCCAGAAAAATTACCGATGGTGACCGATTTCTAAAATTCCGTTTATTATAAAGCTCATCGATAAGCTGCAGAAGAGTAGGCTGAAATGGTATGGGCATTTCAAGAGGAGGATGATTACATGGGCAACCAGGCACTAGAACTGTCCCCGGTAGAAAATCTAGAGGAAGACCCAACCCACTATTCCCACAATAACTTATTATCCTCTCCATCCAAAGGTTGTCTAGAAGAGATCGCATATAAGCGATAATACCGCCCATTGTACCTTCTTCAGAATATGAATTTGTTTATTATGTTATTTGTTTAAGGTGTACAATAAAGTATTTTCATTCATTAATTCTAGGCCACATGCACAGACTATAATGTAAGGGGCATGTTAATAATTATCTTATGTCCGTTTGCACTGTACCGAGTCCAAAGTATATACTTAAGCATTTCTGCCTTGGTGCCACGATACTTAAAATTATCGTGTTTTGGTATCATTTTAGAATAATATTACGACTTTACCACGTTCACGTCTCACGACCACGCTCGACGGTCGTTGTATCTCGCGACCGTCGAGCGTGGTCGCGGACGGTGCTCATGAGGAAGGACCTCTAAACGGTCAACGAAACGTCAGCAGGAGTATAGTAAAGTACGTGGTATAGTCGTAATAATAAATGTTATTTTTTTGTTTGTAATGTAAGTTTTCCTATGCCTTAAGGACGGACGTTTTTCAGCGTTCCTTTTGTATATTATGTTCTCATGTAATAACTTTTTCAAAATTAAATAAATACAAATACAAAAAATACAATCGTTTGGTATTCCAATTAGCAGCGATGGGCTTGCAACCTGTCACATAGAATGCTTAAGTAATATAAGCAAAAAGTGGGCATGTGCAGAAAGTAATGCTTGAAATGATCTCTGATTAAGTAGGGACGTGGAATCATAATAAAAAGAATAGAATAGAGTTTTTTTTTGGAACAAAACTACATACGTTATAAGATTATATAATTATATCCTTATCATTTATTTGCCATAGCAAAATAAATATATTTTGGTTATTAAACATAGGGAAAAATAGCAAGAAATATATAAATTTACAGTTCTTATAGATTTGCGTAGTTAATATTTACATGGTATGTACATCTTGAGCATATTCAATCGTGAGCGTGCTTATTTTGTTTACAAACAAACAAACACGCTCACGACTGTCTTCCCTATGGTGGACATCCTCAGATACAAACTCAGTGAGTAGATCTTTAAGGATACCAAGTAGGGGGTAGTCAGAGGCACGTCCAAACATCACATTTGGTACTTGCCCGCGTTTTGCAAGTTAACATTCCACGTGACAGGTTGCAAGCCCATCGCCGCTTATTGGAACACTAACTGTTGGCACATGCTTTCGACTTTTTGGTTCTAGGGCATGCCGGTTTCCTAACGACGTTATCCTTAATCGTTATTTTGTTTGATTATAACTAATCGAGTTACGCAAATGGTAGTGGACATCACATGGTGTGGAGGTCACCGGCCGCTGACCGCTCGATCTCGGCTTGATTAGGTATCAACACCTTCATCGACCGATGTACAGATTTGACTGAATTAATGCTTTAGTATTAATACTTGAGTCATCATTGGACATTGACTGGAAATACGAATAATCACGTAACTACGCCATCTATTAGTAAATCGATGAATTAATATTTGCACGCATAATAATATGGTAGAACATAATTAAACTTTATTATCTTATCTTAAAACTTACGTAATAAAGTGAGCGTAACTTTTTCTATGAATGGGTTTGTTTTTTTAGATCGGCTGATGAACTGAATGAAGGATCTTAAGGGTGAAAACAAGCCTCGTTTAGATAAGATAAGATTCATTTATGCGCTCGAAAATTACGTAAGTTTTAAGATAAGATAATAAAGTTTAATTATGTTCTACCATATTTTTATGCGTGCAAATATAAAATACTTACTTCAGTACAAAATGTCAGAAGAATCAGTAATATAGTTAAATATCAAATAAAGTTTAAATAAGTCATCTTAAAATTCATTTATAGATTACAAAACCATATTTTCATGATGGTAGTTTTTGATTTTTATGATTTTGATGCCTGAATCTCTAGGCTTGGTCACACGGATTTGGTGTGATTTCTCGATAATGAACTGTTAACTTTTGCAAAATTTTGTAATCCCCGACGTGTTTTCCATCGTCTAGTGCCAATCAGCCAGCCACAATTGCCATCTAGTGACAATTGTTGATATAATTTTTTAATTATAAAAATTAAAATATTATATAAAAAGTTTATATAATTTTTCATACAAATCGATTTCAAACTCAACATAGTCATTTCATCGCTAGTGATTAAAAAACGAATAAATAGTTGAGATTTAAATGGTGAGACAAAGGTACCTTCCTAATCAACAAAATGACTATATACTTCAACATATAAACGATTTATTTCAGTACAGTAAGGCTGTGGACATTCACAAGAGAAGTCAAAAATAAAATCACCAAATACCAAAGAGCCATAGAATGAAATATAATGAAAAAAAGGTTGCTCGATAAAATACGCCACACGGAAATAAGATCCAAAACCAAATTCATAGACACTCTAGAGCACGCACTAAAAATGAAGTGGCAATGGGCAGGACACGTAGCCAGAATGGATAAAAAAAGATGGGCCACCGTAATCACCACCTGGAAAGGACCAAAAGGAAAAAGAAAAATCGGTAGACCACAAGCAAGATGTAGGTACCGACGAAATAAACAGATTCCTAAAACTAGAAGACTGGACGAAAGTGGCAACAGACAGAGACCGCTGGAAAGAACTGGAGGCCTTTACCCGAGAGGGGTCCTAACTATAAATTAAATCATAAAAAATAAAAATAAATGGAAATAATAACAATTAGTCAATTATTAAATTAATTAATTAAAACATAAATTATCTAGATAAATGCATGAATTGTAAAATAATATTAATTAAGTTATGGAATAAGTAGGCTTTTTTATTTATTTATTTATAAGGCTGGCTGAATACTAAATAAGCCGTTGTAAATGAATCCTAACAGACATACAAACAAACAACCTCATACCTATGGCAACCGCAGATCCCGTTTAAAAGTATTTCTGTAAGTAAACAAACTTTGCTGGCGAGAATAGTATTCGAGTTAATATTATGGTTTTAAAATAGAACGGCGAGTCTCGTCTTCACATTAATTAAAATCGATTTGTACTATACTCGTGTGAACTTGAAACTTGGATTCAAAGTGATCCTTGTGATTTTAATGAATAAACGAATTTTGTCTTTGACTTTGACCTGACTTTGAAAAAAATAACATAGGTACGAGATTGTGTTTAGCCAAGTCGATAAATCGTAAGGAATTATCACCTAGATACTTGATTGATACGCAAGATCGCGTAAAAAAATTACATGGCGATTATTGCCCACCTTCCCGACGAGTCCTAACTGATGGCATATTCATAGACGAGTTTTTTGCTTTAATGTTCGAGAATCTACTAAAGATTATCGCTATAGATAAAATCCTGTAGGTATATTCTCCAGACATAGGTCATGGTCTATCGACCTAGTTAGATCCTGGCCTATTCTCGAATTATATCTGAAATTGATCCAATTTAGCAATTAATTTGTCTAATAATAGACATCGACTGCTTGTCCTTGACCGGAAGTCCAGATATAACCGGGTAACCTTGCTGATTCTAGTAGGTATACGCGTAGTGAATTCATGGTCTTATGAAGTAGGTACCTACTTTGTCCGTCATTGCTTTACCAAAGATTAAAAATCGGCAGAACTACCAACAATAGTACTACAATTACACACGATGTTATCTCCTCCTCGGTGGCGCGGCGTAGCAGGCTGCGACACAGGTGCGGGTTCCATTCCTGATGGAGGACAAATTATGTCCTGCAGATATTTGTTCCGGATCTGGGTGTTGTGTTACCACGGTGGGGTGTAATGCTAAATTTTAATGTTTATAAAAAAATGGTTTTGATATCTGAATTGACGTTTCTATAGGATCCTTTTTATTCTAGAAAACTAAGTAGGTATTGACTTTTAGAGGGCTTGGTTTATTTGATCCAGAGGAAATAATTATTGTGTTATCGGAGTACAATTTTATAGATTGAATTCTATTGATATTTTCTACCTTTTAAGATTATTTATAAAGTTTCAGAAACCAATATTTTTTAACGATACTAACTTTCTTAAAATGTTAATTTTTATTCTAATATAAGTCGTAGCAACCTTAATGATGACTAGGTGATTATGATAGCTAAAAAAAGGACCAATAGTTGGGTATAGCACGTATTGATTCGAGCCGAAGTCATAGATTCGAGCCCGGGAGTGCGCAACGGTCGGTTTTCTTGTTGAAAAATGTAAGTTGTGTCTTACACGTTCAAAACAGTGAAGGAAAACAACATGAAAAAACCGGCATGCCCTCAAACCAAAAATTTGAAGGCATGCGCTATCAGTTAGTGTTGCCGCTTATTGCATAACAACGGCGATGGGCTTGCAACCTGTCACGTGGAATGCTTACTACCTACAATTTATGCAAAACGTGGACATGTGCCAAATTCAAAGATTTACGCAGTAGTGAGCGTTGTTTAATTTCATATTTGATAGAAAATGGCGGTTTACTTTTTCAGTAGACGGCATTCTAATTTAAAAATGCATACCACTCTTGGTATGAATTTTGAAATCAGAATGTTCTTTACAGACGAGACA
Organism: Perizoma affinitatum; assembly: GCA_961405105.1. Classification (NCBI taxonomy): domain Eukaryota; kingdom Metazoa; phylum Arthropoda; class Insecta; order Lepidoptera; family Geometridae; genus Perizoma; species Perizoma affinitatum. Next base: position 5,286,304 of record OY560184.1, read on the forward strand.
AAAACCAGTTTTGTTGAGTTTTCCAACATGTCGGTACGCTTCGATATTTTTGTATGAAAATTTTAAACGTGAACATATTCGAAATGTTTTTATAATTTCGAAATCTTCAGACATGACAAAAGAAAAACTAGTCCGTACCAAAAGAAAATCATTATTATGTATATAGTACCTATAGCTACAATATTATCAGAATAATTTAGATACGTCCTGAGAGTGGAGTTGTATTTATGCCGGACCTATGTAGGTACTAAACCCGAGGTTACTTGATGTTGATGTAACAATTTGCTGGACAATAATACTGTCGATGGCCGGCCTTGACCGTTGGCTCTGACCCACAGTAGAATACCTAAGGGTCACTGTGTAAATTAGTCGGGCAGAGTTGTACCGTATCAATTATTAAATGCTTCATACAGAATATCTAGAGTATATAACATACCGATAAACCTGATTCAGATAGTACGATAAACCTGATCTATTGCGTGCATATGTTGTCTTTCTAGGTGGCTTTTTGGCACTTTCAAGCCTCGGATTGGATCAAATGCGTCAAATTCGTATATCAGTTAAACAATTTAATATTGTGGAAATAGATAAGTACAAAGAGATGCGGTTTTTTTTAAATTTAGTAATGAAGGTAAAAAAAAACGACTTTCTACCATTTTTTTTGTAACACACTTCATTTCAAAGTCCTGACCCTACACAAGGACTTCCTGTGTCATGGGTATCAGGAACTACGATACCGTGATACCACAACACCCAGACCCAGAATTAATCTGAAAAACATGCACAAAATTTGTCCCGCAGCGGGAATGGCTTCTCGCTCACCGCGCCAGCGAGGTCTTCATATTTTTTTTTTCAATATTTTCACTCACTTAGATCTTAATTTAAAAAGTAAAGAAGCCAGACCCTTCTTTCTTGCATTAAAAAAAGACACAAACACCCTTCTTGCATTAAAAAAAACATAAATGAATACCTGTTCGACAGTTGCAGGTTCTTAAAACCAGCTCAAATATAATAGGGTCACTCTCACGTCGAATTCTCACAAGAAATTTGAATTTCGAAAGATATCTTGTCTGTACTAGTTTGAACTGGTTGAAAACCGGTTTTTCAATTCGATCTATAGAGAGATGATTAGATCGGTCAAGTTTTAAGGTCAATAATGTCATGGGAACGGATTTGAAGAGGTTTGGGAATTGAAATACCTAGCTTAATTCCATTTTATTTTATGGAGCTGTTAATTTTTTTTAGTAGGTGATGTAAAACAAACAAGCTCACGACTGTCATCCCTATGATGATTATAGTGAGATCCATACCAGTAAGGATAATAAGTATAGGAGTAAGGATAATAAGTAAGTATAGTACGTTTTATATAGTAGTCCTGTTAGTGTTTCACGTGATAGATTGACAGACAACCTTCGGATCGGAAGTCAGGGCACAGCCCACTGAACCAGCACAGTTCTTTGTGCCACTAATTTATCCCATTAGGTAGTAGGTACAATGACTAATGTGCCCATATTTTTTTTTATGAAAACGGGACAGGCAGGTTTAGGGTAGGTACTCTTGACTTGGCCTTTTATAGTGTTTAATAAGTTTAGTCAGTAGTCAGTTTAGAACTTACCTATTATAATTTTCTAAGAAAACATACCTATCATTTATGGAAATGTATTTTAATATCCTTTTTTATTCTAAACAAAAGTCTAGCGTCGGAAGAATTCAAATGAACAAGCCTTACGTACAACATTTCACTCAAATGACTTTTCAAAATCTTACATAAACGTAGTGAGTCTTGAAACAATGGCACATCATAAAGCATTCTCCCTCTGAAACACTACAAAATTCAGCACGAAAATCGCTTTCCATCTTCTCATTAATCGCTTTACAAAGTTTGTACAAAATTGACTGCAGCGCTACAGCGGCTAACTCCCAAAACTTACCCCTTCATAACTACACAGAATACCCCACTATTCCTCGGAGAAATTTAAATTTCGAACGCCTCTCCGCCATCTTGCGCAAGACGTCGATAGAGAATAACTATGCGCCGCGTATTTTTTTCGAGAACGTCTTAAGTTGGTAATTTTTACGCCACTATAGCTCTTACGCCTTCATCTTACGTTGGTAAATCGCTCGCGGAAAAATTACGCTCAGCTCCTTCACGGTTTTTCTTATACAAGATCCTAAATCTCAATGTCGTCAGCATATTCTTAACCATAACAGCGAAAACTAAACTATCAAAATTGCTTGTATATGCAATGACTGTTACGACGATTCGAAATGGATCGCTAAAACTATAATAACAATGCACGCGGTCAGACTAGTTTCCGTCCTGTTTAACGTCGTTTCTTATTAGCATGCCAGAGAAGGATGGATATACGTGAACCGTTGCGTCCTAATGGGCGGGGCTTGAAATAGTTTTGATAGTGCTGCAAGTTTTAGAAGAAGTTTGAAAGAGGACCCGCTTTATTGGATTTAGTTTGGCTTTTCGTTCGCGACCATTTGTCATTTAATAAAACATCACTAGTGTTTGAAGATAGTGAAACATTTTACATTGTATGAATCTCGTTCACTAGTTAGTCTTAACCTGCTTAAACTAAGTAGGCATTTTTTTTTTATAAAATTCTAATTTGACATCGTCACGTGGAACGCTAACTATACCTAATGCAAAACGCGAACATGTGCCAAAATACACATAATGTTGGACGTGTTTCTGACTACCCCCTACGGTATTTCTGGTAGATCTGGAACCGAGGTTCTCCATCATGAGGATTAGGTACAGTCCTGAGCTACCTTGTTTTTTTTTCTTTTAATTCGACAGCTTTACATAAGAGTTACCAGTTAAACCAATTAGAAAAAAATACAAAAAGCCGATTTCATATTTAAGTAAACAAAACTCTTTAACAGCTTTATAGGTATACCTAGTCACCCTATTTATTTCACATTCTCTTACTTAAGGACTGTTTATATATGTATTACCCACAATATTCTCAAAAATTGACAAATCAGTTCCTCACTAAATTATAGCCAGTATTAATTTTTTTTATGCCGGCTAAAATATGTTTTTTATGCCGGCTACAATATGGTTTTATGCCGGCGACAAAATGTTTTTTGTGCCGGCTACATAACTGTTTTAATATGCCGGCTATACCTAATATGTTTTTCCGGAAATTAATGCGTTATTGCAGAATATAATCAGAGCAATAAAAAATAAAAAAGATGACTAAACTTAGGGTCAGTCAGACAAAAAGTATTTTTTTTAATGTTTACAATCACTGACCCTATATCTTAAGACTTACTGAGAAGTTTATGGCTACTTACATAATATAATGTAAGATTTTAAATGTTATAAAATTTTAACAATTAAAAACCATTTATATAAAAAAACAAACACGCCCACGGCTGTATTTCCCATTATGGATATCCTCAGATACATACGAGTGCGTAGATCTTTTAGTATACTTATCATGTACCTAGGGGGTGTTCAGAGGTATGTCCAAACATTACATTTGCGCACCTTAATATAAGGAAACATCGCAAAGGTAGGTAAGTATATACAATAACCAATGCAAATTACCACTTAAAAGTAATAAGTTACAAGTTATACCTAACTATTCTAAATTTATATAGGTAAGTATTCTGCAAACACTGAAAATTAGATCCTAAAAAGTAGAATGGCCCATGTATGTACCTATGTATGTATGTAGACTCCTTTTCCCGCATTGGGACTCATAGTTGGTCCATTATGCGTCATCTAGCCAGGCTTCCGGCTAGATGACTAGCCAGCCTATAAATCTGCTCAGAAGCACAGAAGCTTCCTGCGATCTTCGAGGGCTTCGCGGAGTTACCTCGGGTTGTTGATGAGAGAATGGCCCATGTCCCAAAATGTTATGTTTGGACGTGACCCTGTATGACCCGTGACCCATATGTAAGGATTATATTTCGTAAATTACATTTTGGGCTACAAATTATACGATCGCGACTGTATTCCACAAGATGGATATCTACGTATACATATACTTAGTGAATAGATCTTTGAAGATACCAGGTAAGGGGTAGTCAGAAGCACGTCCAAACGTTATATTTTACACATGCCCGCGTTATTGCAAGTAGTTAATATTCCACGTGGCAGATGGCAAGCCCATCGCCGTATAATACTAACTGATGGCACATGACTTAGATTGTTTGGTTTTAGAGCATGCCAGTTTCCTCACAATGTCTTCCTTTTGGGCACGTGCTAAGCACAGATAAATTGAAAAATACACAGGAACCTACTACCTCCTGATCGCATGTCAGGGTACCGCCCGTTAGGTCAACACGCTCACAATTTTAGCATTAAAAATTTATGCTGTTGGTGCCTTATGCTAGGACTTAATTTTTCTCCAATTGATATCTTCTTACTGACCTTAGCAGTCAAATAAGTGACGTATCTTACAAGAAACAATACTTTGTTTCTTGTACTTGTCAATACTTTAAGAGCGGGTCAAACCAAGCGCACATAAATTAAAAAATGCATAGGTGCATGACCGGGCAGGAACCCACGACCTACGGATGTCGGGGTACCGCCCGCTAGGCCAACACGCACACCTTGCCTTGCATTTTTATCTCTATTTTTTTTTGTCAAACTCTATCTGTGCTAACTCTAACGCGGACGTTACAAATAAAAATACAAAATACTATATTTTTGGAAATAAAGTATTAAGTATTTGTTTCTCAGATTATGTCGGGGTATCTACTGCCCGCTAGGCCAACACGCTCACAATTTTAGCATTAAGAAAAATATGCTGTAGGTACTTTAATTTTTCTCCAATCGATACCTACTTACTTACCTTAGCAGTCAAATACTCTTACAAGAAAAACAAGAGACGTATCTTAAAAGAAACAAACGGTCAAACTAACGCGGTATGGATCTGTACCTACATTCAAGCTAACTTTGGCAATCACTTGACAACCATTTCCATTTGGTCGCCACCGCTGCTTCATCGCCACCGCTGCACCACCGCACACTAATCTTCTAATTTGCAAAAGCAAATCCAGTTGGAAAATTCGAATCGATATAGTTTATTTAATACTACTTCAAAATAAGGAGGAGGTTCTCAATTCGGTTGTATTTTTTATGATTTTTACCTCAGAACTCCGTTATTTGTAAACCGTCGATTCTTTTGTTGTTGTATAGACAATGATTCCGAGGTTGTCCCATAAAAGTTTGAATACTAAGGGATTGCTATTTTATTCGTAAAACTTAAAAAAAACATAGAATCACGACTAACCGAAACACTTTTATTTGGGTGATTTCACTTTTGTGAAATCACGCATGTCATCAGATTGAAGCCGGTTTTTTGACATATAATGTCTTTAAAAATATTTTTATCGTGTTTGTTTGTAACTTAATATCTTCGCCATTTATGAACCGATATTAATGATTATTTTTAATGGGTATAGTATTACTTCTAGGGACCAAATCAATTTTATGAAAAAATCCCACTCCTAAGGGTATAAAAGGGCTGATGAAATTGAATATTGGACTTTTTATCAATTTCCCGTTATTCGAATTCGGGTTTTGACATATAGGTAATGTCTTATAAATTATTACCATTAAGGTTACGTTAATGAGTGGAGGTGGTCCAAGATCATTCGTCATGGTACTCTTAGGAGAGATCTACGTAGCCGTGGACTTCTACAGGCTAATAGTGATGATAATTTATTAAATTACCTATCTGTTTCACAGAATACAAATAATAGTATTACGCCTGAGTACACAGCATTTTGAAAAATAAAAACTGTATATCCAGTTATTTATTTAAGGGCCTCACTTAAAAAAGTTATTTAAAAATGTTGACTTATTAAACACTCTTCGCCTCTTTCTGATTTCAAATGCAACAGTAGAAAACAAAACATTGTTTAAATATTTATAAGTATGTTAGTATTTATTTATGTGGTGGTACGGAAGCATCAGTGCAAAAATCTAACTCACATTTCACATAGGTAATATCATGTATAATATTTCGAGGAACCACTCGCCCACTGCGCCACTAAGGTCCTGCCAACAGACGCATACATACCCTAGGATTCCCTGTGCCGTGGATATTGGCAACTATGAGTACCGTGGTACCACAATATCCAGACCCTCAACCAATATCTGCAGAACATTTGTACCGCAGCAGGAATCGAACTGGGACCGCTGCGTCGCAACTTGCCACTACACCTTTCGCCGAAACATTTCGCTATTTTAGTCAAATCGAAAGAGGATTCTAGCAAGTGAGAATTCGTGGTCTCTGCCTACCACTCTGATAATCAAATACAAATACAAAATACTTTATTCCCATTTGCTAGAATCCTTTTTCGCTGCATTCATTATCATCACATTCTTCATACAAGCTCCTTTAGCCTTTCTCCGGAACTTCTCCAATTCGGTACAGAGTACGTTCGCCGAGGCCTTCCAACTATTCCCTACACACTCGCCATGTATATTGCAGGTATAGGTACCTACTTGTTTTGTTTACCATCTCATCTTGTATACTTATAATAATACTACTGATATTTGTTAGTTACATATTAGGTGGTACTTAGAGCTCCGTATGCTCCCCGGATGAGCTCATCCGGGAAGTACCTACTATCATTAGGTATGTATACCTATATGTTTCTGCCACCAAGCAGTATTTTATGCTCGCATTTGTTGAGTGCCACAACCATGCCGTACACCAACACACCATAGTTATTGGAATAACTTTCCCTCTTGATTTAAATTCATATAAATTAATCACCAGATTTAATGATAGCCTTTTGTCAATTTTTTTTCAAAAATTAATCTAACAAAACAAAAGCATTCGAATGGTAGAATGCTTTTGTTTTGTTAGATTAATATTTTATAGCGGCAACACTGATTTGGTTGTTTACGTTTCGGAACGTCAAAAAAATGACGATAAAAAAAATGGAGGATGGTTTAAAAATAGAACGGCAATTAGAGATTATTCGTTTCGAACGTAGAATACACGCTGAATATTTAATCTACGAAGTGTTATTTCGTGCTGCAAGAACTGATTGCTGTGTTCCAGTTTGAAGGGTATGGGTGCCGTTGAAATTACAGGCACATGAGACTTTTCATCCGTTATGTCTCAGAGTCGGCACCGAGTGATACCTCTGGTGTTGCAAGCGTCCTTATGTTACGGTAATCGAATACCAACAGATCGACCAAGGGTGACCAAGAAGGATCCTTTAAGGGACGAATTAATGTACAATCACGCGCAAAGTTGTAACACGTAATCATTACCGAATTATGATCATTCATTAGCTCATTCGTGTATTGACACCCGACACGCATCTGCTTCCGGCGTCGCATTCCATATTATACGCGGCGCCGGACAGAACATTTGTGGAGTAGATATAAATAAAATCAGCATAAAAAAAAACAAGTTTTATGTTTAAAATAACAATTCTAAAAACGTTCTCATGGAATTTGTATTTGGAAATAAAATGTCAGTTTATAATAAAAATTATATTTAAGGTATTTATTCCGAAAAACGCTCTCATAACATTCAAATTAGAATTGCTAGCTGATTAAAATGTACCTACCTATACATATTGTCTTGTGACAGACAGACCTACGGCGCGGGGCAGCGTTGGCTTAGTAATAGGGTCCCATTGGCACCTAATATTCATATTCATTTATTCATACTTTGGGATCACAAAGAACACGTAACGTCAATTCAAAAGAGTATAAACAATATAAAATTACAGAGTTACAAGGATATTTCGAAAGTTGCAGCTGTATAGGGGCTTTGTCAAATCAAGGTCAGTCTAGATAATAAAATAATTCAATTAATTAATATTAATAAGCGGCCGTAAAGCCTTGTCAATAAATAAATAACATTACTAAAAGTACTATACAAATAATAGCAAGCAGCTGTACAGGGGCTTTGTCAAAACTATAACGAAGTACCTACCTACCTTCCTCTTCATTCCACGCTACTGTGTCAGTTAAATAGTCATTTACGGTATAATAAGCCTTTTTCATAAGATTATCTTTTATAAATTTCTTAAATGCCTTCTCTTTTAAATCTGTTACCTGTCTCGGAAGTTTATTGTAAAATCTAAGAGAATTGCCTACAAAGCTTTTATTAGATTTTTGTAGCCTATATGCATTATTTATTAATTTATCTTTATTCCGTGTGTTAACATTATGGAAATCACTGCGTTTTTTAAAATTACCTATATTTTTGCGAATGTACATGATGTTCTCATAAATATATAAGGAAGGTAGTGTGTAAGGAACCCTAAAAATAAATAATTCCATGAAATGCAATGGGTTTTATTAAATCTTCTTGTAAGATGGATTTAAAGCGTACACGTTGATTATTCTACTCGAAGGACTACTTAATAATCAGAAAATCAATCATTTTATCAGAATTAAGTCATCTAAAAGATCAGGCAAGGTTATGTTAAGTTGACTCTATTTTTTAAATATGGCAACCAAAATTCATATACATAATACTGATACCACACTAGGATAACTTGTGTCGTGAGTATTAGAAAATATGAGTACCAATATACCTAACACCCAACCCGGAACAAATGATCAAGCAAATATTTTTCCTGCAGCGAATATCGAACCCGCACCTCTAGCGTCTCAACCAGTTATACTTGCAAGTCTTCTTACAACTATAAATATTATTATATATATATATTTTTTTTTATTTTTGCTTACAACTGGATATTTTAAGAGGTGCGGGATCGATTTCGATTTGACCGATGTTTGCATGTGTTTCAGATATTTATTCCGGGTCTAGGTCTTGGTACTAGTGGTTCCTGATACAATAAATTTTAGTGTGGGTTTAGGACAATGTGTGCGGCTGATGAGTTTTTATTATTTACTGCTATTATATAGAACCCACTAAACTGAGATCTAAACAGATTTTTTAGCCGACTTGGCGACTGGCCGATCACTGTATGTACGTACTACCTATCTGAACTAGGGCTTCCAATACCGGGATCCCGGTATCAGCCAATACCGGGATCCCGGAATTTGATTCGAGATTTTTAATACCGGTATTGAAATGTTCATAACCGGGATCCCGGTATTAGTGATTTTATTTTAATTTTAGTACAAAACACAAAATAGGTTATAAACTATCACTACCGCACATATAGGTACATTTTATCCATTTATTTATTTTGGAATATTTTAAATCGGACTTCCTGGAAGTCCCGTGTGGCTCTAAGTTTTGAGATTCTTATTACTTAAAAAATCTTGTTAGACAAGTTTTGTGAAATTCTATAATAATAAATGTGATTAGTCATAACTTTTATAACGCATATTATCGTAAAAAAAAGACTGATCTAATTGACACTTATTATTTTATTGTCATATAAAAAGATAATTGTACCTACCTAAGTACATGTAAATAATATATGATTTGACAATAAAACTTTGTTTATTAATTTTACCTTCTAAATACGTATACTTCCAAAAAAGAATAAAATTAAAAGTCTGATAAAAATAAGGTTTTTTTTTCAATACCGGTATCCCGGAATCCCGGTATTTAGAAAAAAACATTCGGTATTAATACCGGTATTGAAAAAATCCGGTATTCGAAAGCCCTAATCTGAACCCCTTCAAGATTTTTAAGATTGTTAAGTTTGTTTTCTGGGAGTTTTCCCAGCAATAAAATCTAGTTGGATTGTATTTTTCGTACTGTAAATAAAAAAACTGTAAATAAAAAAAATATTTATATATTTTTATTATTTATTTATTTTACATATTTTGTTTAATTTATGATAGATTCTTTTTGAGATCCTATTAAACAAATAAATAGTTATGAAAAAAACTAACACGCCCACGAAAGTAATCGCTAAGATGGGCATCCCCCTTTCTATTACCCAGTTCGTAGAACATTTAAATCACCGAATAAATAAAGGCACAAACAAATATTAGGCACATGCCCACATTTTATCAATAGCATTCCACGAGACATCTAGCAAGCCTATCGCAACTTATTGGAACACTAACTAACACCTATCATTTATTGGTTCTAGGTCAATCCGGTTCCCTAACTATAATTTGCTTCATCTGGAGGACTTATGAACAATACTCAAGAAAATAAATAAAAATATGTGCAGTGTCGTCTCCACATATTTTTTGTTCTAGGTCATTGCCCGAGGCTGTTTGACCGCGCGACAGATCGACGGATGGACTTCGCACCATTGTTTACAGTTTCGATGAATTCGCATTTACAACTTTCGTTCTGTGTAGGTATATTTTCGCAATTTTTCGTATCGTATTTACCTACCTACCTACCTACTATTGTGATTTTCCGGAAATTACAACTTGACAGCTGTTTTGACTTATTCCGCGTGCATCTGATTTGGCTCATTTATCGGAACAGTGTAAATTTATTTAAAAAAATGTTACCCTCTTATTGGGCTCTAATATTATTATTATTAAGTCGGGTAAAAATACGAGTGTCAAGGCGAACGACGAAAAGCACCTACTTAGTACTAATCTGCCATCGAAAAGTACATGGTTTTAGGTATTAGAAAACAAATGCATCTAAATGGGCGAAGAAAAATACCGTATAAACTTGCAATTACTTCACTGGTTTCTCACTATGGACTATGTACCTATAACTGGCCTGATACGAAAAAAGTATTTTTTACAAGATCTTATCAGCGAAATGTTTTAGTAATTTTCGGCTAAGTACCATCTTAAAAAAGCATTGACGAAAGCTTTATATAGATACTATTCGGTATACTGTGTCAAAAGTTCAGTTTTCTTTGAAGGAACGGTTGTAGTTCCTAGCTTTTCCGATAGAGGCATTTTCTGATAAAATGTTTTACCACTGAAAACAATCTGACGACATAATAATAATAATCAAGTTAAAATATTAAAAAAATATTTATTTAGCAAGGTTCGTTCATACTTATTTAGTTTAAAATGTTATAATACTATTACATTTGTGGTAAAGGAAACTTAAACCCACCTGACGCTAGATGGCAGTACTTAAAGTTGTAATAAAACTATCACTAGATGACAGTACCAAAAGTTGCAACCATTTTCTAACAGATGGCGCACTCAATTCCAACTAGAAAATTCGAGATTTGCTTTGAATATTTTTTAGGTTACTAACATAGATAGATAATAGGTAATTGAAATTATAGTTTTTATAATCATTCTAAAGCCACCTTAACTCAACGCGTTTACTGAGAGAACGCAGAATAACCAAGAATAAACCAGTGAGATCACGAGACCAAACTAATTTAATGTGTTAAGGTAATATTGCCTGAAAATGGGTTACGGTAGAGGCAATTATTCAGACGCTGCACACAGGAATGCTCAGACCATTTTAACTGCAGCTTCTAGGTCATTACTTCTAAAATTCCTATAAAATACCTAAACAACTCATATATGATTAAACTTAGACTTTGCAAATCATTAATTAAATAAATAAACACAAAACAGACGCATACAACTGATCCCATGACTAGGATTCCCTGTATCGGTGCTATCAAGAACAACGAGTACCGTGGTACCACAACACCCAAACTTTGTCCCGCACCGGGAATCGAACCCGCACCACCTGCGTTGCAGATGGCTACTCGCTCACCACGCCGCCGACTTTCATTAACATTGAAAGTCATGGCAATGACTTATATCGGCCATGCATTGGTTGTCTTCTGCTTTAGTTTTAAATTAATAAATTCCTATTAATATAAAATGTTTTTACCAGTTTCTGCCTATGACTTCGCTCGCATGGAAGCCGATTAAAATTTATGAGTTATTCTAGGCAATGAACAGAAGAAAGGTTCTCGAATTGCAACCAAGAACCAGATGAAGCAGTGTAGAAAGGACCTCACTCAATGGACCAATCTCATCGTAAATGTTTCTAGAAATCGGTGTATGACGCGCCACTTAGATCGTTCGCCATGACACTCTTTGGAGGAGGCCTATTACTAGCATTTGACTTCCACACGCTGTTGACTATGATTAGGTCACCTATACCTACCTATTCTAAATTTCATCCAAATTAGTTCAGCGGTCATGAAGAATATTTGCAAAAAAACATCCACAGTTCGAAAGATTCATACTTTCATATTATAATAGATAGATTGAATAAAGATAAACTCTTTATTGCACCATAACATCATCTACAACATACAAAAATATAAAATAAAGACTGTTGGAAGTAAAATAGTTTTTTACGATCTTTGAATGAATGCATTGATGGGGGGGCATGCCTGATCGATACCGGCAAAAAGTTCCACAGCCGTACAGCTTGCACGGTGAAAGAGTCAGCCAATAAAGAACTATTGTGCACAAGATTCTTAAGAGAGAGAGAGAGAGAGAGATTGTAATATAGATATAGAGAGAGAGAGAGATATATATAGTATATATATATATATATATATATACTCCATTTTGATAGGAGAATAGTGCTTTTGCAGTCATCCAAGTTTTGCAAGAAAATGGCAAAACTTAAATTTTCGTATTTCTTTATTCAAAATAAATACTGTCTACCTGCTTATTGATACTTCCAAGTCACAGATAAACAATAGTCCATTCTCAATTCAACCCTAAGATTCCCACGCGCTGACCACTGTCCGGTAACATCTTGGGGTCATTTCGACCCTCATTACCATAAATAAAACCTGTTATAACGCAAGTGACTAGATTTCTTAGAAAACCGGTTTCTGTTCCCATAGTGGACATCGGACAGTAAAATAGTCGTCATTTTTGATTCACCTCTGAAGGGTTAAAATGTTACAGAGGACTAAAATTGATATTAAACGAGTACAATTTTAAGCGTTCGAGGCGAAGCGAGATCAGTTAAGTTAAGTGATATTTCACTAGGTCACCATTTGTATGGGTGACCGTTAATTGTATTGAGAACTAAATGATAAAGTGTTTCGAAGGGCACGTGGTTTTGAAATTCCAATTCCAATATCAAAATTTCTTCCCATGGTCATGCAAAGTGACTTTTTGTGAAAATATTATTGAAACAGTGTAGTTTTAAAAGGTTCCTAGGAAAAATATTAGTGCAAATCAGACCATAACTTTGTGTAAAGTGGTGCTTATAGTGACTTTGTGAAATTTTTTCGAGATTTCTTTCTTCTACTGATAGTTAATTTTGAGCAGAGTGTAAATATAGATAAAGATTAGTCATCGGGTTTTGCACTGAGCAGTATTTTGTACAAGAACCCGTAAAAAAAAGGTGAGCAAAACTATTCATTATTCATTGACCGTAGGAGGATATACAACTTTTTATTTTGGCTACGCACGTAGCAGTGCTACGATCAGGGCTACGCACGTAGCGTACGCCCACGCTTAGCCACACTAGGATCCTTTGCATGAGAACCGGAACCAATATTAGTAAACAAAAAAAAACACGCTCATGACTGTATTCCCTATAATAGGAGCCCTCACATATTCAGTTCGTCAGATGAATCAGTCTAGCCACCTAAAGACCGTTATACAAGTGATCTTTAGATAGATATCACAAATAATCCAGATCCAGACGGAAACGTTCCTAAGTTGAAGTAAGTTAATTTTGATATTAAATAGTATCGAATTTACGCCAATTTCCAATCTAGAAAAACTAGCGTTTTTTTAATATCCTGCATTTAGCTGTTTTGTGGCATGTCATGAATGATCTTATGCCATCTCCTTCCACCGACTTCGTGTGACTAACAATGGTCTTTGTAAATCATCATCATCATGAACCTACATTAGTCCACTGCTGGACATAGGAATCTTCCAATACGCACCACTAAGCCATGTGTTCGGCTCTTTTCGTCCACTTCCTGCACACCTGACTTTCTTGTATATAACAGAGCCTTAATTTAATAAATCCTTTCTTGGATGCTTTGAGAATGTGGGAGGGACTTAAACCTTCCTTAACGTAGGTAATTTTTCCCCGCCGTTAGGAGGCAGGTGGTCATAAATCTTAAGCAACGGTAAAACGTAATGAAACGCCGTGCATTTTCTCCACGCGGCATCCGTCACCCACGGGCGACTTGTAGAACTCTGTAAAAGATACGGAAGTGAGCTGAAGAATTTATGAAACAAGATTAAGAACAAAGATTTAAGAACAAACAAATTTAAATTCGATTAATAGTATGAATCATAAAGATATATTATAAATGCACAATAAACATTGTGTGTTTGGTCCATGTAGGCAGAACTTCCGTAGGTTCTTCCGTTGTATTATGCCACATATCCATAATACTTGATATTCGTAAATAGTATCAAAAATGCTATTGTTATAAATTAAATTATTGTTTTTTGTTTAATAAAGGTTTACAAATTAATGCTTTAATAACTGTGCAATATTATTTAATCTGTCCGGTAAACTTATAAACAAAGTTTGAAAAGTATAAGCATAATACAGACTTGCAAAAAGCTAGAACGTTGCATATCATCAAATCGTGATTTTCTGGAAACACCTACAGTAAATAAATATTTTTTTCAATTCAGGCACCAGTTACTACCTTATCCACCTAGAACGATTTAAGCCAAGAGCTACAGAAAACAAATTACGAATCATCTCCCCGCGAAGACGCCCCCCCCACCCCCCACCCCTCACCAAATGACTCAGTTAGAGCTAAATTGCTCCACCATATTGCTTGCCGGCAAAATTTCCGTAGTTTAAATTTCCAAGTTGTGGCGTTGTTTTGATGAAATTGTATCGATTTAATGCTGAATCAATTCATTTAATTCTGTTATCGAAAGGGTGAATAGGCATAGAGAGGGGTTAAGATTGTGGTTTTAATTCCGGGTTTTTCATGTTTATTTTTTGATAATGAATTAATGAGTGCTCCCTGAAAGAGATAAATAAAAAAAAACATGATGAGCATATTTAATTCCTTTGTACGATCCTCAAGAATACCAAACAGAAAGTAACTAGTTAGAGACACGTGCAAACGTTATATCCAAAATTATAATGCAGTTTAATAAATAAATCGAATTCAATTCTGTTTGATAGGTAGATTCGAATCGAGAGTGCCAGCTTATGTGGTTTCTAAGTCGAGAAATTCGTGACAAAGTGGTCTTAGATATATCTTTGTGAATAAAATTGAAAATTCTACGGTTTTTTGCATTTCATTCTATTCTTAGAGAGATCTCTCTAAGATTTAATTTAGATGGTGTAAAATTTTTTTTATGATAGATTACGTTTAGGACGGACTCAAGTTTTTCCTAGATTAATGCCTTCGGGTTGCCGATTTAACTATATCGGCATATTTCAAGTCAAAAAAGGTTGCAAAAATTGCCAACGATGACATGGCGGTCGGGTAGCCGTCTGGATCGATTTTCTTTATTATTTCGCGCGTTCGACGTAGACACAACTTTGCATCTTTATAGCATCGATTTAGTTATTGAATTTCCGAATCTACAACGAAAACAAAGGCGATAATGAAGAAAAATAATATTTAAAAACTTCTTTAACTATTAGTTACCTCCCACAACCTAGTCAAAATAAAATCATATTTAAAGTTCTAGCATCAAGATGCTAGTGGAAACACTAAAATGTCATTTTTCATAGGTCATATACCTACTAGATTATCTATTCTACGTTTTTTCTAAGTTTCGTCGTATCGGTGTCACAGTTACGACGTAATTGAACCACAAACTATCGTCTCACCTTCGTTTTACTAACTACCTACATTCGTATTAGTTGCGAGTATAATTTAAAATACTTATAAGATAAAACAGCTAAAATAAGAAACTTACATTCTGGGAAGTTCTGAGTAGCATTTTGGTGGAATATAGTCCGCGCTGATAATTCGCACGTTCTGAGCATCTATATTGAGTTTTGAAACATACCAAAACGGTGAACTCGGTGTGATAATTTTTGCCTGTTCACATTTTGCAATCTCTAGTTACCTACATGTTGCAACGTTAAACCATCAAGTGACTCAAATTATACGAACGTGAACGAGTCGAGACCATTAAGAACATTCTTATCTGTTTGGAATTTTCCAAAACTGACAGCTCAACGCTCATGTGTCACTTTTCGTAAATCGTTCACCATTTCGTATTTCGGCAACAATTTTAAGGGAAACGCTACCTGTTTACCAAGCAAATAATCAAAAATCTTTGAAGATTTTGTAGTTCTTTTGAAATGTCTTGTTTGAAAATGTCAATAAGATATTTTCAGCTCGGTTGTCCGTTTATCAAGTGACACGCAATATGTCACCGACTAATTTGGTGAACGCCGGCTCGGCCATCAAATGCGAAAAAATGGTCAAAAGGGGCTCTGCTCCTTCTACGATCGAGTGAAGACTGTGAGGAGACGTGTGAGACGTATTTGTATCGGGTCTGGACCTGATATTTTTTTGACTGTTGGGTCTTATTTGTTATTGATGTATCATCGAATTTTACAAAAGTAAAACAATGCCTGATTACACTAAGTCCAGTTGCATTTTATTTAAACCATATTATACGATAAAAAATATATTCTAGTGGTACTCACAGATCACAGAATAATAAGTGTTCTCTTTCCATATAGAATATAAGAGAAAAAACAAATCAAATTTCAAAACCCTGTACGTTTATTTGCATTGCTTGCTTGAAGACCCTGAAATTGATTTCAACAACCAGCATTTTAATTTGTTAAGCCGTTTTGCAGAAAAATGTTGACAGACAAACTAACACACAAACAACCTCTTACGTCAAACGCAAATATACGGGCTTCTGTTGTCTTAGGTAAAAACGAGAAAGAATGCTATTCCGATGCTACGCTCAGTTTACGCTTCACCGTCACTATTCCGGCATTTTAAATAACAGGCACCAGCATATTTCTACTAATAAAAAATTTTAGCTTCGAATTTAGTAAAGCAAAATTCATCCCCTTCCAAACAAAGCCTTTGGAATCCCCTATTTTAATAAAGTAAATACACGCGAGATTCTTCTCAAGATACTCAAAGTTTCCCCCAGCCTCCCCCTTTAAATAATGCATCATAAAAGTGTGGGGTTTAAGGACCCCGCTAGGGTTACGTCTCAAAGAGTAAAGATAAGTAAACGAATCCAGCTGCTTTATATTCTAAATAATATACAGGATGTTCCGATGCATGATTTTTTTCTTATGATTTTTTGTAACAAACTCGTGCCAAGTAGGTATCGATGGTTGTGACAATCACTACCCCTTATCTCACGAATCATGACTTTTACTAAGTTAATGTCATAATAGATATTACAATCGTGAACGTGTTTGTTTGCTTTTTATAAAGACGTTTCGCTCACTACCTTGTTTCAAATCTTTTTGAGTTTGCTACGTAACAAATATCTCCAAAATAAGTTCAATCATGTTGAACTTATTGTTAGTTTGTGATAAAAGAAGTGCACAAAATCCATTTTTTCTAGTGGATTTTGCTATTGTTTCTTAAAAAAAGCTGTTGCGGTCGGCGCTTATGATAAAGAAAAATAAAATTACGATATTATGTAAAAACAGCAGTAATCGGCCATTTTTTTTAAGTATGAACTCTTGTAACTCAATTCAATTTTGTAAATATTTAAATGAATTATATTTTTTTAATATCCACATTTTACATTCATGTTAATTAGATAAAAATAAATTCTTTTTTCATATACCTCACATCTCTGATACGTACCGAGTCATCGCCACACGTCACTAGGTGGACGCTCCAATAAATGAGGAAAAACACGAATTGAATAAAAAAAAAAATACTTGTAAATGCAACAATAATCTGATGTAATACGATCAAGTGTTCGTTCATTCATTTCTTATTAATTACCTATCTTCAACCTACACTGTTACAACAAAAACATTTTGCCCGCACATAAATTGACACCCTATATAAACATTCGCACCCTACTGAAAATCTTCGCGACTCATTACCGCGGCCCCCTTAAGAAACATTCATATAGTCCCGTACCGTGGTCTATCACCAATTTCGAATCGAGGTCATTTTGAACCAAAAATTTACGATGCAGCATAACTTGAAGTAGAAGATAACTTGATCCGGCACCAATGAAATAGATCACTACTTATAACTTTAAATTTATAATCAGCGTCATTAGAATAATTTATACAGTTCTATCAAATCTTAAACAACGTAATTTTAAGCCACTAGATTGATTTCGGTGGCCAGTTTTTTTTATTTTCGATACTGGATTCGACATTCGATTGTTCAAATAGTCTTACATTGGGTTGCGATTTGAAATCAGAACAATTGTATTAGATTCAAGCATCAATATTACCAGTGGTATCTACTGTTGGGCATAATCCTACCTTAAACGACAGTCAAGTCAGTTCTGTCCACAAAAGGTTCTGTAAAATGTTAGTTACGACCTTTGTTACTTACTAAAACAAGTTAATTTTACAAAATTTTGAAACCTGCGTCTATTGCAGTGCTCCTTAGTAAATTGTGGCGATAAAACTTTAAGTCATACAAATTAATTGCGAAAAACTAACAAAAAAACCTGCCTTAGCCAAATAAAGCCAAAAAAAACATTCAACGAAACAAAAGACAAATGGTGCGGTAACACGGTTACCGGCCGTGTGAAGAGCCTTTAACCCCCTGAGTGGGCGGGAATCTTCGTTCAAATCTCTGACGTTTTATCTAAATGGGCCTCGGAATGGGTGTCGTTTCTACTAATGACCCCGAAGAAATAGTAAGACGCAGCGTGACAGTGAGTTAGCGACTGTAATTCTGTTGTTTGTGTGGAGAATGGAAAATTGTATATGCAATTAGCTTTGCTTGGTTGGTAATGTTTGTATTCGTACGAATAATCCCGTGTCTAGTACTAAATTCTCGCGTTTTTACCAGCGACTCAGAGCTATGGGGTAATTAGGTCCTTCGTTTGTTATAAAATATAATATAATTATAATAATATACATAGTGTGTTTCTCTGTCAGCATGTTTTCGATCGTTTTATATGGTTCTTATTATATATATATATATTGCCGCACAATATATAGAGTAATGCAATAAATAGACGTATACTTTATGAGTCCAAGTACGATTTGGTTTGGTCTTGTTTTTTTTTGTACTTTTAAAAGCCTTGTAGGCCTAATAACACCATATACGACAAACGACAAAGGAAACATTATCATTTACAATAATGTCATGAGATAAATCAAAATGTACCAACACTATCAAAAGACAATACTCTATATCCCTGTAAAAACAACATCTTCCAATCATAAGCGTCACAAACCATACCTTTCCCAAAAATCCAATATAAATATTTCGCCAACCGCAAAATTATCAGCCAGCCAACGCCATTATAGTAACCAAAAACTTCGACCCATCTCAATTCGTTAATAATACTTACAACTATACACACACACAGGCGAAGAGGGTAATCTACCCGCCTGCCGCGCAAAAACACCTCCTGCCTTGGGGCAATTCTTCAAAGGGAGAAAAAACCACCCGGCCCCCACCCCTAGGGGGCGCGCCTTAGCGATTCTTGGGTTAAAAAAGGGGTGGTACTTAGCAACCAACTATGAACACAGTGGGGTCGCTTTTTGCTGTATTTTTATTTGGTTTCTGAACGTTGGCAGCGCTGGTTCCAATTTTAAATCCGTATGAAAAACTCTTTGGGACTCAATAATAGTTCTCATTTACGTTTGTGTTTTTTTTTTGTCGGTAAGTTTTTCTTTTGTTTCTGAACGTTAGCAGCTCTGGTTTCATTTTTTTAATTTAAAGTTACATATTATCATTCACGTCTGTTTTTTTTTTAAGTTTTGTTGACAGATCTTTTTTTTTCAAAATCTCTTGCTTTATCAAAATTAGGCTTATTTTTCGGCACTGCATTGTGTTAGATATATGTGTCTGGAACGTTCGTTATTATTCAGAATATATATATTATAGCGTTATAGCTCGAGGTACTAAGCTTCTCGGCTTTATATCAAGAACCACTAAAGATTTTAAAAATCCAAAAAGCCTTTTTACATATAAACTGTCTGGTTCGAAGTATAATGGAGTATAATGCTGTTATTTGGTTTCCGTTTTATAGTGTAGATATATACCGTATTGAGAGGGTCTAAAATACATTTTTGAACATCCTGTCTTATAGATGTGGGATATACAGAGAACTTCCTCCTATTCTGCTAAGCTTATTAAATTTAGAATTAATTCGCTTGCAACTAGGCGTCAATACCATGACTTATTGAACCTGTTCAAAATTATTCACTCACCTCAATTCCTTTCTTAATTTCAGTATAAAGCCTAAATCTCGTTACCCTTTCCAAAACACTTTCGTCCTGAGAGCATACGTTAATAATACGTCATATTTTAATCCCGTTGTCAGAATGTGTCGCTTATACAATGATTTATTATTTAAATATAGTGAATCAATTGATGTTTTTAACAATAAATTGCTTAAATTAAAAAAAAATGTTTTAGCCACTCTTTTTAAAGAGTGTGCTTAGAATTAAAATTCTGTTATTTTTTTAGTTTCCTTACTTTCTTTCTTCTAAGGGTCGAAGTTTATTTATTTTTACCTAACTCATAATTATTGAAGTCAAATATTGTTGGTTTTTCATAATTAAATAATATAATTGTAACTGCTTATGACTAACCAAGCTGTGTACACATGTTATAGGGTACCATCTAGCTCATAACATTTGTGATTTTTTTGAATGTATTTTAATAAGATTGTATTCTGTTATGTGTGCCAAATAAATAAAAGAAGACTAATATATCCAGCAAGTCATTTTTTCTTTACTAATTATGTTGCCATTTGTTTTTTTAATTTCTTGTGACACATAATAACGTAATTGAAATACTCCTAAGAGTCAATTGGGCTTTATATTTGGAAAAATAGGAAGCTTTATTGGAAAAATACAGCACATGGGGAAAATTACATTAAACCTATGGTATCTAAATAACCAGTTTTTCTTTAAATTACATATACTTTCATAATCTATACGAAACTATCTTATAATAATTAACTAACCTATTATTAATAGTCATATCTGGGTGATTGTGTCTATTCCCTATTAAATAAAACACTCTAGGTACAGTAAATAAGCAAAGATAATTATAAAACTATGATCATCTCCTTAATTACAAATATCCACTCAAAAAGTAAAACCCGAAAAGTTACCCAAAAATAGCGAATGAGACTAAAACTATTCAGCAACCCGTATAGTTTTTGTTAAACATATTAAATTTTACCCTTTTCAGAATAAAAGCTCTCCCGAAAAACCGTTCACCCACACACGCATACAGCACACACAAATAAAAATACACACACGAGCAAAAAACGGTAACTACTCCCCCTTCTCCCTAAGGGGTGGGGGGGTACCCTCATATCCTTGTAGAAATTTTGTTTACATCTCTCTGCAAGGAACCGGGGTTTCCGGGAGGAAACGCAGGCTTCGTTTGAAATAGGAACTCAGCGGCATTGCTTTTACGTCGAAATTGAAATTTTAGAAGAAAATGTTTTTTTTTTTTTGAGAAGTCGTATCTAAAGAATAACACTGTTTTAATATTTCAAAAGAAGCAGCTACATAATTGTTTTCTAGATTAAACATAGGTTGTACCATTAGGTAACTTATCGAAATATAAGTTTTACTCAAAAAAATACTGAAAATATATATTTCTAAAGGTTATATTTCGATTCATTGTAGGGTTCATTGTAACACCAGAGTAATTAGTGTCCATATGCCAAAACTTCTAATTTACATATAATTTTCCCGTATAAAAACTACCCCTAGTCAAATTAATAGCGCGATGCCGTCGCGGGTGTGATATGAAAACTCGTGTTTCGAATACTGAGTGTTCTCAATTCAAAACTTGAATTTAAACGTAGAACGCTGCCGCTCCAAGTTTCAGAATTTGGAAATTAAACGACCTGGCGGGAATTAAATACAATATGGCGGGGTGACCTATTTGATTTTAATTTTAATTTTTGATTTAACGTTTGTCTTTCTTTCTTAAGAATGAGTGGGCACTGTGTTAAGGTATGGCAAGTTTTATACTGAACTTGTTGGTACACAGACATAACTGTGCACCATGACATCTTCAGCACCAGGGAACCGTTAAAAGGTTACCGCTCATCATCGTCATCTATGAACTATAAACATCATGACCTACTATAGGTCATCTATAAACATCTTCGACACCAAGGGTCTAGACAAATAACTTACGCTTAGTTTTTCTTTCATGCTAACGCAAATTTGCGTTAGCATGCAGGCGTTAACGCTAACAGAAAGTGGTATTTGTCTAGACACCCTGGGACATCACTAATGAGTTACGAGCTAGTTAGTAAACAAAGTTGAAATGTATAATTTATCTTTTATATCTTTACTTTAAATCGGAACACAGCAATCGAACATTACTTCTTGGCGGAAAAATTAAATACATTAGTGGTCCTCGGAAAAACTCTTGCACAAGGTACTCTACTAGTTTTCCATTTAAATTATATTGTCAATTAATAATCACGGAACCTGCCAACTGCAGCAAGGGAATTTTCTTATAACAAACTCCAAAATCTAATAAACGAAACGCAAGCTCTCTAATAAACTTACCTTCGCAATAACAAAACGTCAAGTCTCATTACGCGCGCAATATAAATAACAATATTTCTTGAGCCTCAAATTAAGGTTCATTGTGAAGCGAGGCACACCTGCTCTCAAGAAATTTTCATGTTACGAACTTGTAATTAACAAAATACATTCAGAAACTTGTAACTAGATTTAAATAGTAACGCTGTGCGTAGGGATGGGATGATAATCGACGAAAAATTATTCGACAGGCGTCAGTTTCATCAATGCCGTGTTCATTATTTTTATAAAAATGGTAAATAGATTATAAAATACTGATAAGAAATGCCAAATATATAGGTTCGATTCGAAAGAGCCCACACATGACCACGTTGAGGAGTTCCGTCGACCTTCATTTGACCTCAGCATCAGGTCCAGGTCATCACAATTCAGAAAACATCTAAAAATATAATATTTATGTAATTTTCTACCGAAAAATCCCCTTATGCATCTCCCTACTCCATCATCAGATCTTGGTGACCATGGTTTTTGAACTGCATCGTTAAAAATATGATAAAACGCTCAAAAACTTACATTTTATTGATAGTTTTCTAAAGAATATCGATATTTTTAATTTCTTAAATGAAAAATATAAATCGACGCGCGTGCTGAAAAAAGCATGGCCAAAATATCTGCCTGGATCTGCATAAGCAGGTAGGTACTTATTTTATTTTATCGATAACGTCTTTATTGTTTGAAGGCCATCCCTATCTCTTATACAAAGAGACACTAAGAAATTATGTATTCCCCTTAACGTAGTTTCGGAAACTTTATTGAATTTGTTCCTAGGTGTTCAGTCGACTTGAGATGCAGCACTTTTGTCAGATGTTCGTGATTTGAATGCGAGACTCTGTTCGTTAGAAAGCTGTTGTAAGTGAAGCCGCCATCTTGAAGCGTTCGATTTTTGAATTTTAAATGAGATCTCTTAACATATTAAGGTATTTTATATCTTAATGTATTAGGAATTAAAAAAATAATGAAGAATAAGTGAAATATAAAATTTCAGTATAAATAAATGTATTTCGATAAAATTCGCAGTACAATTTCTAAAATGTATTAACAAAGCAATTAATTATGTAATTTATCGTTCGCTTCGCGAAAACGGTGGGGTCTTATCACATAGTGCGGCGAAATTAGCTGTCATATTTAACAACGTACTAATAATATTGCGCGTGGAATTTATTTTTTAAAGTGGGACTATTTTTATTAGTTCTGAAATCGAAATTAAGAAAATTGTTACATGAATTATTGATAATCAACGCACAGCCTAAAGAGTAAGCTATAAAGAAAAAAAATATGTAGATAATGTCAAGGGGCGCATTTGTTTGTTTTATAAGGAACTGGCCTTCAAGGGTGAAAGTTTGACTGCAGAATTCGGGTGGAGAAACCCATTCTGCAGTCAAACTACGACCGAGATATGACCCCATGACCAAAATCGGAAGCCATGGTTTACCAATAACTTACTAACGTACCTAGGAAATATTTGCAAAAAAAAAAATGAAAAGAGTGAACGAGAACAGAGATCAAATAGAACTTTTAAAAATAGAAGGAGAAAAATAGTTGGTCATCAAAAGTTACCATATACAAAAAAACAGCTTCCTACAAACCACCATCATAGGAAAAGTAGAGGACAAAAAAGGCCGCTAATAAACATCTTAAGCCATATAGAAGAGAAAATAGTTTTTATGTTGTTTATGGAGGTAAAAGAGGTCTTAGGAAGAAATAAATGGAGGAATGTCATCAGTTACACCGACAGGAATATAGCTATGATGATGACGTAACGCCAGTACGATGGAAATGTCTAATAATAATAGAGATGTCGATCAAAGACCAAGAAAGAACTGGAAATACGACAAACGAAAAATACGCAAGGTTTTTAGTGCGATTCTCCTAAAGGATTCACAGTCAAAATGTTTTCGATACTGCAATATGTGGGTCAAGCTCGCACCGTTAGTAGGGTCGGACTAAGGCTTAAAATAAAATAATAAAATATTTAGTATAAATTAAATGTGTTCATACACTTAAAATATCAAAGCTTATGTGAAGAATACTTTTACTAGTAAGTTTTTTTTTGTTTCAGATTATATCTCATTAGGATTATGGAGTGGTTTCGCTCTAGAAAAATAAGAAAAATCCCTGGATAAGTCACAAGTGGCACATTATGATGAAGTAAAATAATCAGACGGGTAAAGAGATCTACTCGTAGAATAAGGCCCTAGCCCAAGATGAGTATCAAGAAGTTGCCTGACGATGTAGTACTCAACTCAAACATGTAAATATACCTACCCCAGGATAGTATGAGCTCCAACCAAAGACATGATGATTAATTGGGGCTAGATGATGCTGTGTGAAAAATGTCCAGCATTATTTATTTATAATTTCAATTGAAAAAGTTTAAGATGTTCCATTGAAATAAAAAAAACTGTCTTATACTTGTGTCCACTATGGGAACGAGAACCGGTTTTACAGAAATCTTTATAAGAATCAAAGGAATCACACACGGTCAAACTGGTTTTATCATTTTAATGAAGGGTAAAAACTGACCCAATATTTTACCGGACACTGGTCATCGCGTGGGAATATTAGGGTTAAGCCGGAAGGTTAAATAAAAAATATTATAAATTAAAAATTATTATAAGATTATTTAATTCATTAAAAGTGAGTTGCTCACCTAACTTCATATCAGCTAGTAATCAACTTTGAATACCAAAATTGAATGAAATAGTAACCCAAACGCCGTTGACATGAATGTTATAATTGGAAGCATGGAAGCGCTTAGTTCTTAATGTTACTAGCGGTCATCCATAAACATTTTTAGGCTTTAGACGTAATTTATTAATATTAACGTTTGAGTTCGTAAATCGATGACATATGGGAACTAAAACCGGTTCTCCTTGTAAAAGACACTACCAAAACAGGTTTTAACATTTGAGGGGTAAGTAACCCAAGTTTACTGCCAAGACGTTGCTGGGCATCGGTCAATGCGTGAGAAATGAAGGGTTAGTTATTGATGTCATACTGATATATATTTTTTAACTTCTTTACTTCTGTTTGGGTTCTTATGCGTTTTAGCGTAGGCCATCGTGTGTACAAAAATGAGAAAGCGTAGCCGACTAATACTCGTAGAAATTCAAAAGTTTGTGATTATTGCTAATAATTTCCATAAGAAATATAAACGATTTAAATGGAATTTGTAATCGATATTGTTCATATATTAATATAACGCGGGCCAAGCTGTAGGTAGAAGCTATATTATTAAGAATCCTGAGATATTTGTTTGTTCTAACACTACAAATCCGTCTTAAAATAAATACCTACGAGTATGTCTGACACCTACCTCTATGTTTATTTTGGTAATTAAGAGCCTAACACAGAGTTACCAAAAGTAACCGTCGAAAAAGAAAACTAAATGAATTTATTTTAAGGGTCTTAGTCCGCCTCTGTTCAACCCGGGCGGAAAATATAAATTGGGATTCATATATTTTAGTGCCCCCACTACTTCGAAAGTGTTTTGAAAAGTAGACCAATCCCCCATCCCGTTAATTCCTTTAGTTTTACTGCCTTTTTGGACGGTTTTTAGCTTCGGGGTTGTTTTATAAGGGTCGGTGTTTGGTTAGGCCGACCTTTTTTAGTCCGTAGGGACCGAATAGTTTTAGTTTTTGGTTGTAGAACGTGAATTGTGCTTTGGAAATTTTCTATTGGAAATGGGTTTTTCGTGATTGGCGTTTGCAAATGTTTTTGTTTTTTAGGTTGGCAGCAGTGAGAAGTCCTTACCAGTACTAAAGTTAGTTAGAATGTTTATTAGATATTGTGCTAAGTGATTTTTGATATTTGGTGTATGCGATAACGAGTTATCTATTTTTAGACATGTGTATGAAACATATATTTCAACGTCGTTTGGTTTTGACACTCGAGAGTAAATCTTTGACCAATTTCAAAAATAGCTGAAGTTCTCAATTATTATTATACATTACTACTTTTATATTATTCGTGATGGGTACGTAGGTACACCAATTTTTTTGTGAACGTTGGTCTAACTCGCATTTTGAACGTGAAATAGATCACTCCGGAGTAACAAGTGTCGTAACATTAGTGTCACCACACATATCGTGATACAAGTGTCACGACTCCTTATGTCACAAGTTTCGTGACTCTATCTAAAAACCACTTCGTGGATGTTTATTTTATAGAATGAATAAATACTTACATCATTTTTGTGTTGCAGGAAAACTGAAATGAACAGTAACTATAATTTTAATAAGTAAGTCTGCAGAATAAGCCGACATTTTTATAGTAGGCAACACTGAAATATAAGTAAAAGTAAGAAAAATATAGGTAAATGAATACATAATCAAAATTAAAATTGCATTCGTCGCAACGTAATTACTTTCGAGATAGGTCACAATACCAAACTGACTGCGTGTAATCTGAACGCCATCTTGTTGCAATTCCAAATTCAAATGAACAGCCATCTGCATAACGTCGTCAGTGACATGTGGCGTAGACATTACTTTTTCATTACTATTTATACGAGAAAAACATTTGAATTTACTTCCGTTCTGTGATTGGTAAGACTAACATTTTCAAATGTTTAGTTTCAAAATGCTTTTAATTTCAAGGTAAAATTTTGAAGGTAAGGTAAAATATGAGGTAAAATTTTCTTTGTTCTAAAGGTTTTTGATGTTCATAATATTTTTTTAATATAAAATTTTAATTGACCACGTTTATTATTGTTACGATCCAACTTGTCGATTGAAAAGTACAAAATGACCTGCGAAGTAAATTAACAACAAAAGTGCATAACATTTATACAAACACGTATAACTGTTATACACATTTAATTATTTACAGAAATCACAACACAATCACAACTTTTCATTCAAATAAATATACAAATGAAACAGTTGAGCTACCTATAGATCGAGTACCTTCATTAATTTTTATCCCCGAATTATGTAATTTTAGCTACGTGTTTCTCAAACTTATGTACCCAACTCCTTGAATTCCTAATCCTTAATATTTCAAGCGCTTCCTTAACTTCTACCACCCCACTTCTTGAATACCTAAGTATACCTACATATTTGTGGTTCAAACTTTCCTTCCGTTCCTTAAATACCTACTGAAATGGGGGCGTTTGGAACGAGCAGTTAATTTAAATTTCTATTAAAACTTGCCGCGGTACTGTCAGAGGCAATCACAATGTTCAAGGGAAACACACGATACGAAAAATCGCTACGATAAGACGGTATCGTTCGAAATGCACCGATAACGTAGCGTGTTTCTGATAAATCAGTGCAGTTTTGTATCGATCGATAACGAGAACAGTATCGTATAAACAATTTATGGATAAAAATATTTTTGTGGTACAAAAAGGTGAACATGGTTGAGACAATTTCCAATTTTAATTTGAGGGTTAAAATGACTCTCCACCTAGTGTTGTGTTACATAGTAGCACTTTGATCCTCTTTGTGTAGCAAAGACAATCGTTGCTGTTTTGTCTGTTTGTTTGTTTGTGTTGTTTGTATGACAGCAAAATTACATTATACGACATTAAAAAACTTACAATCTAAGCGACATTTATTATTGTAAAACAATATTTAATAATGATCCTATCTTTTTTTAGAAATTGGTCACAAATTTGGTAACAATACTAAAATTACTCATAAACTTTCAAACTATGGGGTGATTTATAAAAGATTTTTGCTCTTTCTTTTAGAAAATGACGCGAGAATCAACCTATCTAAGGAAAAGCTAATCAGCTAGTTGAAATTTAAATTTGCCCCAAGTTGGTATGAAGACGCTAGCAAAATAGTCGCACCATCAACTTATGATTGTCAAACAAGAGGCAACGCGGGACTTAACTTTGAGCCATTTCATTCGTCATGAAAAGTGATGGACGAGGACATATCGATGTAATACATTATTGGCATGTCCAAGCAATGCTTTTTCATGGCACGTCAGTGATTGTTTATTGAATTGTTTGTGTTTGTTCGTTAAATATCAAAGACTAGGGATCTGGGTTAACATTTTATATCGCCGCCTGCTGAGAAAATACACGCATTACATTACCTTCAATTTATTCGTGAATTGTTTTCGCCATGACAAGTTTTTTTAAAGATGAGTCTTCCTAAAGTTAGAATAGTTTCCTCAAGTACTAAATCAATACGTATGCAGTTCTCGATACACCGAGTCCTTAGATCAGTGAGTTTATCTAAATTGTATATGTTAAACAAAGATTTGAATAGAAATATTTGTCGTGGGATTTTAATTTAGTTACAAAACAGAAAAGTCTGTTTTTATGGACATCCTCGCAGATTTCTTTTCTTGAAATTCGACGTCTCTATATTTAACACCATTTCTAACACTACTTAGCTTCGTCCAGACCCGTTTTTTAATGATACACAACTGCTGTTTGTCTTTATCATTAAAAAAAAGGTTGGACATCAACAACACCAGAAACATTGCAGATGCTTTACCAGTCATAGGAACAAAGTTGAAAAGTCTTATGTGCCAATTTTTCATCGTTATGCATTATTTCTTTATGCATCGATAACTCGATTTAAATTCATCGACGCGTCCTTTCCTTACACGGAACTAGCGTCTCGAAGCTCGCCGGCTTCGTTCGGCAAGTTTTGATAGAATTTTCAATTACCTTCCTTTGTTTCAAGTTTCGCTGGCGTTGTGTACCCACCAGTACCTACCTACTCTTCTGAAGTACTCTGTAGGTGTTAAAGAGTAGTTTTTGTGTATGTTCAGAGTTTACAAGGGTTTTTGCGAGGCTTTGAATCACGTGAAGCCGATTGATCATGCCTTTTTGTGAGATTGTTGTCTCAGTTTAGTTAGACTGTATTTTGGTGGTTATGTTTTAATATTTTTGTTTACTATTATAGTTATATTACTGTTTTTTTTGGTATGTAATGTTTGTATTTTTATCTGTGATGTCACACTAAATGGGGAATAAGTCGCCTCCAAGAGTCTTTATTGCTTAGCGTGAGCTTGTATCGACTCGGTGCGGCTCGTAGCTAACTTGATAATTTTAAAATCAATTTAAAAATATGTAATGAAATAGTTGTTGCGTTAGCATTGCCGTTGAACAAGGCAGTGGAGTCTGCTTTTTGAGGACTTGCATCGGGTAATGATATATATGTAGTTATAATATCAGTTTAGCTATCTTTAGATCGCTTGAATGAAGTGTCTCTCTTTCATTTGTATATTAATGAGTACTGGTAAATTAATTATCTTAAACAAACAGCCGGTTGAATATAATGAATTAACCAGTCACCTACCAGAGATATGTTTTACCAAAAGTGCCATGACGAACGGTCTTAAAACACTTCTATCTATATTTATATTTGTTATTAGCTATGTCTTAAGGAACTTTTAATTTAAACGGTTCATAAGTAAAACTATGTGCCTCACATTATTCTGTGGACTTAATTATCAAACTTGAAAATATACAAGTTTCTCAAACTTTTGCCAAGCGTTCGCATCTCGTATTTACTTAAAGAAAATTCATTTAAAGTTAGAATCGCTCCACAGATCTTAAATCTCAATACGTTTGAAGTTTGCAAAATTCAATTACGATTTCAATTCAAGACTTGAAACCAATTTGCAGTACAAAAACTTTATCTTGAGAATATATAAAGTCTAGTATGTAAAGATCTCTTAACTTAGCGTAGTAGAGAATACACATAGGTTGCGATATCTTTCTTCTATAATCAATGGCACACGATTACTTTACAGAATCGAATAATTGAAATAAATAATAATTTTGGACACTTTTTCACACAGCATCATCTAGCCCCAAACTAAGCAGAGCTTTTAATATGGGAAATATATGGCTGATATACTTTTTTGTATATACATATTATACATAGACAATATTCGTACTTTAATAACATAATTCTAAACATTTCATAAGTAACTTTTGAAGTTACTCATCATAGTTATGAACATAATTTTTACTAATAATAAACATATTTTTTGTTCTTCCCGTGATCATGGTACATTAAACTGTGCCGAAATATAGGGAAACCATATCAAATTCACAAATCATGGTAAATATCCCGTTTTTTTATTAAAATTTAATAAAAAAACGGCTATTTTAGTGAATTAATGTTTATTTATTTAATGTAAGGAGTTAATTTTGTAGTTAAACCATTGATCACTCACCGATAAATGTATATAAAATATACACTTGTTATTTAAGTGAATTACATTGGTCTAGTTAATTTTTGTAAAAAAATTCAAACCTACGACTGTTTTGTAAGATGTTCAGTTTTGCACTGCTTTGATTTATTAGGAGTTGCGGAAAATGACTATTTGTAAATGTAAAGATTTGTAATATGGGCAATCGTACACACTGGGGTTTTCTTTTATGCTCATAATAAGATAAGTTTCTTGCGTGAGATTTGATGAATGTAAAATGTAATAGAGATTGTGATACTGGTTTGACTTGGATACGAGTCGTTTCACGATATTCTGATATTTAGTATAAAACTAATAAAATGTTTTATTCAAATCATAAACTCTATTTTTTCTCCAGTGACTAAGACTAAGCTCTACTTCAACATTTGAAAGAACCATCAATAAAAATAATGTTTAAACACTGACAGCTTAGTCTTGCTGTGTTTGCAAAACTCAGGTATTTAATCAATTTCTTTCGGGTGCCATATGCTATAATTTATCTCTTTCTTACAATGCATTTTATAATTTTCAAGGATGCTTTTAGTGTTTTAATTACATCGTTAAAGCATTAGAAGTTATGCTGAAAGACTTTACAATGAAAACTCTACTTATTACAAACCTACAAGATTCAAATTCCAACCTTACTCTTATTTCGTATGAAAGTTAGCAAAATAAATGACAAACATTAATCTAAGTAAACGCCATTAACATCAAGATATAAACTTACCTTCCCGTTTCCAAGTCGGCTAAGCGGGGTAACTTTTCACCCCACCAAGACGAGAAATATTTACATAAATTTACAAATTTCGCTGCGAAATAAAGTTGTATAGGGGTGGCCCAAGTTTTACTTCCATCCGGAAGTACTTAGGTCACCCATAACACTCAGAATCTGTAAGATAAGATGGTCATCTATCAATTCCTTCGCAGATCTTACAAACGGTGTGCTTTAAAAGATCTTAAAGAACCACGAATAGGATAATGCAATTAAAAAAAAAAGAAATTCTGTAAACTTCTGTCTTAAAAATAAAGATTAATAAATAAAAAGATAGAATAGTTGAATAAAAAAAGAGACCCAAGAGATAAAAGCTGACAGTGTAAAAGTGCTCCCGATACCAAAGACAAATCGTATAGGGGTCATTTTACACAGATTTAGTATGGATTGTGGCAAAACAGTCAAGAATGGAGGTTGAAATTAAAGGATTTTTTTACAGCATTATGCGTCGATGAAAACTTTAAAAATATAATTATACGTAAACAATAATTTATAAAGCGATTATTTTTAAATTGCGAACACTTTCAGTACTGCCAACCCTAGCACTAGAAGCATAGTTCGCGCGGGTCGCCCCCCTAGGTAGTTGTTAGTGGGGGTGGGGGGGTCGTTTTTCATGTTTAATTTTAACTTTGCAAAACTGGCGTTTTAATAACGGCCCGTCTTTCGCGCTCCGAATTTTATGCACGGCCAGCAACCTTTTTGCCGTTTCGAAATGAGAATTTCCAGTTTAATGCCACACTGGAGACGAGAAAGTTTTATTGTGTATGAATTAGTTTTCGTGTAGTCGTTTTCAAAAATTGCTTATTTATAATTTTGTTTGGTGGAATGAGTTTGTCGTGAATTGCATTGTTTTGATAGAATGCAGAGCTGTACTTTTTAACTTGCGGCCAGGTAATTGCTTGCAAAATTTTTAATTTCGATAAATACTACATTACTTACTTAAGAGTACCTACGTTTAGAAATAATGCAATATTATACATCACTACTCTTCATATGTGGAATAGAGTTGTCTACTAATATTTGCGAACTAACTTCATTCGTGCAACCATTTTTCTTATAATAGAATCTTTTATTTATTTGAGCCATCTATAAATGTATATGTTGTACATACTTACCTGTATAGGTAGGTATATACTAAACTATACTTAAAATATCACTCATTATAATACTTTTGTGAATGGTTACGTACATCGCAAAAGACGAAATGCCAAATATCATATTATTTAAGAAAACGTCGTTTTAATAATGGCACAGAACCTTATAAAGGCAGTTTATCGCCCCCACCCCTCCTCGGAAGGGGCCAAGAAGCAGAGATTTTATAGCCGAGTGCCGTCGCGAAGGCTTTTAATGGCTTATTTGCCCGAGGGGTGGGTATATTGCCTATTTTATTCAGCCGAAGAATGATAACGGTATCGGCATTGTTAGGAGGAAACTTTAGAGGTTACAGAACCTTTTAGATAAGGATATTTATAATTACCCACCTACGTACATTTTGGTATACATACTTCTACTATAAAGACTGACTATAATGTGAGAAGCCAAACGCTTCATCCAAATAAAGCTAGTTTTAAGGTGAAGTGAACAAAAGTCAAATAAAATTTAATAAATCTTCATGGAACCATCTTGAAACCAACTTCTTTTATGGATTAGTCGACGGACAACCTCATAGCCTTTTTTTTGCAGGTATTTTGTTTTGTGTTTATGTAAAGACGAAATATACGCCATTTTATGTATATAGTCCCTTCAAATTTTGTCTATGAAAATTTTCATATTACATTCTAGGGGTCAACTTTTCGTTTCAATTTACAGAATCACAGTAAACTAATGTCAAGAATTTGTCAACTCATTCTTTGTGATATTTTGTTACCTAAAACTATTTTACCCACTTTGTGTTGTTTGGTCCTAAAATAATATATTTTAATTATAACGGAAACATAGTTTAAAAAAATCTATTCACCTGTGAATTAATTAGTTGGTACTTGTTTGAATGATTTCCATAATGAAGTATATTCAATGTATCGCTACGCCATAAAAGTTTCAAGTCCAATATAGATAAGGTATATAATATAATACAAAACTTAATCGTGGCCCCTTTAACAGTTAAAACAAAACTAAATTTGAAGCACCAGGGAAATTCACCGCAAAAGAGGCGACCGTCTAATCCCACTAAAATCAATACTTTTTACCTACCCTGAAAATTTTCCAAACAACCCCACCCACCCTTTCCATTTAAACGACAAAGTATTATTTAATTTCGCCGTCTTTTCTCCATTGTAAGGCGCTACCCCCCCTAAGATACACCCCATCTCGCTCTGACACGAAGGAATGCCAATGAGCGAGAGAGATAGCTATACGCAAGACGATAGCGCTGTTTTCTTAATGACGTTATATAGATTTATACGTGTACAGATAGGGGATGCCTCCCCCACTCGCGCGGGGGTTGTTTTTATGGCTGATATTAATATTAGGTTTTATGTTTTTTTTGTGAAAATTTATAATGCTTTTCACAATGACAGGTTGCATTTTACACGTAGCAGGCCGAGTTTCTGATATATCTGAAAGATGACACTATAATCTGAAAAAAAAATGAAACATATTAATATGAAGCCACATTTGTGTCCCAATCTTTTGCTAGAGCGCCATCCTTGTGACTTTTATGACTAGTGCCATTTTATACACTCAACTTTGATCACTAAGACACTGATTAAAACAAAAATCTCTAATTGTAAATGAACCAAAACCATGGCCAAAATGTGTTTTTCATAAGTAATTAAAAAACACACGTTCCAAATCTAAATTGCTCTAAAGCGGTTAATCCATTTAAATTCAGAACGTTCCTAAACCGAGTTCGAGTCGAGGCATAAAACGCAGAGACGTGCGTTCGAAATACGAAAAAGCCGATGTAATCGCCTAATCTTGAGACCTTGCTCATGACGTATGTGAGGCACGTCGGTATGCGTACACATTATAACACCTCTACAGTGTCATTTATATTTGAGATTGCAATTGTTGTTATAAAAATGCTGTTTATTTTTACGATCAAATAAGCAATTTCTTTGAATACACACGCTATTTACCTGCTCTTATTAAGAAAAAAGGAATAAAACGTGCTTGATAAAAAAACACGACTGTCATGTCATACCCATGATGGACATCTACAGATAATAAAAACATACTACTAGATATAACTAGGTATATAGCTTTTAAATAGTATATAGTGACCTTATCGGTAAGAGCGGTCTCTCCTCTCCACCAAAGATTTCTTATGCAGCAGAGAAACCTTAGGTGAAGAGATTAAAGAAAAAAAAAAGTATCCTACTATGAACATGGCTGAGGAGGGAATAGAGGAATCTTGGGCTCCTAATCCAGCAATTACGCATTTTAATGGTGTTCTGTGCCGGTTTTAATATTCCGTTCCTGGTTTTACGGCGGAGGTAGTGCGGGCTTAGGGGCATTATGTATTTACTGATTTTAGTTTGCTGTCTTTGAATAAGGTTAGGCATTTCAGGCGACCATTACTAGCACCCAGAACAAGAACAACGCTTTTTTGGTGCTCATGCTAAAGCCTGCTGGAAGAATCTACAGAATCAAGACTAGTTAGTTTAGCTTCTTTGTAAATTAACTCGTCAGGGTCGGTACTACAACCACAGGCATCTTTGTCATCAAGAAATACTTGCATTGTTGTGTGAAGGGTATGAGTTCCGTTGAAATTACAGACCCATGAGACATTTAATTTTTGTATTTATAGGCAAAGCATCAGAAATGTCTTTGGTGTTGGCTCCATAGTCCCGGGATGTACACTAACAATTTTAAAAGTTATGGCAGTGTCTGGGAATGTTTACCGGCTTTTAGTGCTAGTTAAGATTTCGTAGCTCAGGCAAATAGCCGGCTGTTAGGTCAGACGTTTGCTTGATATGCAAATAAATAGGTATATGCTTCTGGTTTGGATTGCCAGGATTGTGTGTCGCACACAATACTGGCTATGTGCTATGGCCTAGTGTGGAGTCAGGGCTATATAAGTCTATTTATTCGGTTGATATCATTATTATTATCAAGACAGCCTTAATTTTTTGTCTATTTTGAGTATAACATAAACATGAAACCAACTTACTTAAGTAAGTGGTAAGTATAATATCCTAAAATTATACCGACCCACGAGTTTGAAACTAACATAACTAATGCTATGAAAACTATATTTTTTGGTACGAATCTGATTTAAAACCTACAAAGAAGCAGAAGGTTGTAATTCATACCACTATAGGTGCCTATTACACTACACTGTGGTTTTACCTTTCACCACAAAATAGGTGATAATATTCGCTCGAATAAACGTGTGGACGTCGTCACACTGATTATGCTCCGGTTGGAAGGATAGGCAATTGTTTTCATGAACGCGAGATCCTGTTCTATTTCATGTCAATAGATCTGACTTAGTTGATTTCGTTTAATAGCTTGAGGTGAAGTGGCCAAAGAGCCAGTTTTTTTTTGTCACCCGACAGACAGACTGACCCTACTAGGATTCCCTGTGTCAAGTTTGGTGAAAGTATTTAGTGCCTATAACTCGTAGAATAGTGTAACTTTTCATGATTATCTGGTTGGTGGAAACAAATTTTAATTAAAAAACTGTTTTTTTTACTATTTTCCAACTTGTTTGTTTTGTAAAAAAAATGTAATGTAGACGGGTTATTTCTTCACAAAACAAGTTATACACGTGTTGAAAAAACACAATATCTCCAAAAAGTAACAATAAAAACTTGAATTCTATTAATCAAATCTATCTACGACCGAACAACTCGAATTTCAAATATCTAGTTTTAGAATAAAACGTCAAAATTCAAAAAGAGAACCGGATTCAACCCTTCAATGTTAAAGGAATTAATTGGAACTAGGTTTATGATGGCCAGTTGGCCAGTTATCAAGTTTGGCCGGTGTCCGAACAATCGGATTTAGAACGAGTTTTTGAATTTAGAATATCGATAGAAGCGTAATTTTAAATTTCTTGAAATGTTCTTTTGACAAAAGTTATGAAATAGGCTTTAAAAATCGAATCATAAAATGTTAGATATTAATTTTTCAAATATATCAATAAGTACCTTGGAAAGTATTAACATTTTTATTTATTTTAAAAACATTCTTGTTTTGTGAATAGACACTTTTTTGTTAGACAATTTTAACATCTTCCTTACTAAAATTTGCTTTCAAGTGAACCCTATTCTATAGTCTTTTTTAATTAGACCAAAAAAACCGGCGTATCTGTAAATTCATACATAGGTATGAATTTACAGATACGCCGGTACATAGGTACCTCAGTAGGTAAGTTTTAGATATCTATTGATATCTAGATATATATCTGAAACTAGGTACCTGCCTACCTACGACATAATAATATATCGAAATATATAATTTAAGTAGGTATATAGTTAAAATAATGAATGCAAATTGAATCTAAATTCTTCCTAGTAAAATGTCTGAAAATAATAGACGAAATTCTTGGTTGTTCATAGTCAAAGTAATTAAAATATTCCATAGAATAGGTATAGCGTTAATTAAAGGGATGATCAAAGAAAAGCCGCCGCGAACAGCTATTGTGCTGACTTCCTGCAACGGTCTACAAGTATAATGTGGTATGTACAAATTATTCCCGCTGCTGGACAAATGTTTGCATGTCCTGCTAATATTCGTACCGGGTCTGTGAAGTGCTATTCTCTATCACCTATCAAGACACAGAAAATCTTAGTGCGGTGTCAGAACTATGTATGACTATTATTATATGACCGTTTAAATATTTAATTAATTATAGCGTAGTACTCGTACTTAAAAGTTATCCAAAATCATACATTTCAGTCTTATTATAATTTAGTAGATTGAGCTACTTTAGGTCAGTTTCCAATCTCTATTTTGACGGAGCAATTATTGTGAAATGATAGTCAATAATTTTAGAGTTATTAAGAATGCTTATTTGTATTTCAAGGGCCTAATTCTCTGAATTATTGATCACTAATGATTGATCATCGGTGTATATAAACTTTAGATTATTTATTCCTCGACGTTTCGAGGAACTATTCGTTAATAAGAATTTTATTTCTTAGAAACCTTAAGGAAGTTTGACTTCAATCATATTTTTCTTCTTAAATACTTAAACAACTTTTTAGCTGTTATTATAACCTACATGTATTTTTATCATAAATTTTGATTGTTTTTCCCCTAATTATACCTACTTTATTATATTGTAAATTTTATTGTTCCAAGAATATTATGGTGTACATGTGCTTGAAATTTACTTTATTTAATGAATGAATTTACATTCATGAAATCTTCTTTCGAAAACCAAATAATCTTCAATTGAATACTTTGGGCAGTGGTCGCAAGTTTTTGCTAAAATATTACGAAAAAGCACATACACCCTTATACCCCCACTAACTTCCAACGGGCGCCATCTTGGAGGAAAACACAAAGATGCTGAATGGTGAAATTTTCTTGTGTAATTTTCACGCTTTTCCGCCCCTTCGCCCGCCGTTAGGCTAGAGTTGTTACGTCCTATATATATAGCCGGGAATATCCGACTTTTACACATTAATTATTTAGATTATTTAGATGCATTATCTCAGACATTAATTCATCTACTTTAAGACATCCTATTGTTGCCTTTTTAAGTATTATGCACATACTCATTTTATTTTTGGTTAGTTTTGGTACATACGTATTTTATCAGTGTATAAAATATATGTGGCTGATTTACAAATGTAGACCGATATGTTTTTTAACCTGCTCTGCCCCATTTCTGGTTGAAAGTCTCGTCCACCCTCATCCACTCTTACCAATCCAATCAGTCAAGGTCGTTACACCATCCATTCCTCGGGTGGCCACGACATCTTCTACCATCTGTGTTCACTCCAGAAATATTTTTGTAACGAATCGAAAATGATGATCTGCTTTTATCACTGACTATAGACGAAGCCATGGGGAAACGCTAGTATACAGTGTAATGAAACGTAACTTCGTCCGGCTTTTATAGTTTTATCACAAAGCAACACTGCCTCTAGGCAATTTGCTTAGCACCAGTTACTACAGACCCCCAACTTTACGTGCTTCGACTGTTAAAGTATTTTATTTTACTGTGTTTCTGGGTCTCCTTATAATGGTTTATGTGTTTATAGTGAATTTTAGATTCATAGAAGTATAACTTTTTAATTGAATCGTTATTGTAAGATGTGACGTTATTTTGAAAATAGGTCAGATGTACATGATATTGAAACAAATTAAGTAGCTACGTTAAGTACAGCCAACACTTGGACGGTTAGTCGTTTGTGGTATTTAAGAGTAGTCAATGTTATCCAGACCTTTGAAGACAAAATATCCATAAAAAGATCTAAAGAACAGTACGATGAACGTTAGTTCGAAAACGTTCAAACGTAATTCGTTGTAACAAATATGTGTGATGAAAAATGGTTATTACGCCAATCTTTCGAACTTCAAAGTTCCGTTACAAAGTCGTGGCCAATTTAAAGCAAACATTAAAAAAAACACTCCTTTCATCCATCAAGTTGTAAGTAGATGTATCAACGTTTTTACGTTTGCCACTAAGTTGCGAAGCTTGCCATTACTGTGTTCCGATTTAAATGGCATGGGTGCTGGTTAATTACTGGCACATGAGACTGTTTAACTGTATCTTTTTGGGTAAACAATACATCGACAGCCCTGCCTGCTTACCATGAAGACCCAAGACAACGGTTTTGTATACCGCCGAGAAGAAAAACATTTTGTCTCTCTCGTTTGTTTGACAGAATAGGATGTCTATTCCCAACCGCATACCAGTTTAAAATAATTGTATTATATTATAAAAATGACAAATTTACATTGAGTTAATTAAATAACCAGTCATGTGCGAGTCAGACTCGCGCACTAAGTGTTCCGTACCACCACACAGTAAATCTCTCTGAATAACGATTTTTTCAAAGTTTTTTGTACAACGGATACTGTTTAGTTCTGACTTGTTTTTTTTAATAAGACAGAATTTGTTTTTTTTTGTAAATAAACACAAGTAAAGTGTTACAACAAATAATAATAACAAAATTTCAACTTGCTTAATATTACGGCTAAAATGGTGTTAGTAGCATTAATTCTGAGTTTTTTTGTATTGAGACAGTGTCTTTTTTTATTATTTGCATTGATAAAAAATCTGTAAAAAAATCCAACAGGCTGGCGGCGTAGGTTTACTTTACTTTAGCCCGTTTGGCACCCTTGAAGTAAAGAACCCTAAAATCCTGAATTTCAGAAATCTTTAGGAAAATACCTACTTTAAGGTATTTTTGCAAAATACGTCACTCTGACAACTTGCAAAAAAAAAGACGCTCAGTGCGAGAAGGATGGATTCGACAGCCAAAAGTACAAATAAAATTGTCTAGACAAATAGCTTTTAATTAAAAAGTTTTTTTCACTTATCTAAGTACCCACTGAATTATATAAAAAATATTGGTTAGTATTTTCTAGGTGAGAAGTATGGATGAGTTTTTGAAGAGTCAATTTTAATAAATAAATATATTATTTAACTTTTTACTAATCGTGTTTCTGTAATTATTTATTTTGATTATATCCTCAAGTAACCACTTAATAAACATCAGTTTATTACTATAATAGTAACTAAGAACTCATGTAAAGTAACTCCTAAATTTTAAAAAATATCGGCTTAAATATTAATATAGTTTCGACTCATCTATTTTCTCATCACAAACTATCTCCGAATCCCAAACTATTCGATCTAAGCTTTATTAGCAGATAACAAAGGACGCCATAAATATTTAATGCTGTCAATACACGTATATACTAGAACTTATCTTAGATATTATATACGCCTCGGGGTATCGAAGCGGGCGATGTAAAGAAGGCTTTAGATTGGTCCAGAAACCGCAAGGGAATGAAGCCAAAAATACGCTTGACTAAAAAATATTTTTAGCTAATTTGACTTAGTTTGTGGCAGTAGAAAATATATATCTTCATCATATTATTACATAAAACCTTGCTATTTCTAGAAGTTGGTACGTACAAATTTTCTTTGTTCGTTGTACAAACAATGGCAAAAAATAGCCAACAAATATTGATGAAATTAAGAAGACTTCCTAAATATGTTAAAAAATATTTCGTACAATTAATTTACAACAATTACTTTTCGTCAATGTTGTTTTACATTGTTGAAAAGTAATTATTCAAGATACCTAGAAAATGTCAAACACAAAAAGTACTTTGTTTAGGTGTATACAAAAGAAACGCTAAAAGCGATCCTTTGACTTGGAAAATTTTCAATATAGGACACTACTATTATAAATATAAAGAGTGGAATAAGACTAAACGATATTTTCAGACTGAGATTCTCACTCATGGATTAGGAAATCAACGGACGATGCTCTGGTACCCCCCACCAACCCGCACTGAACCAGTGTGGTGAATAACGGTCTAAACCACCTAATACCAGGTCATGGTACTCCTTGGGGGAGACCTATGCCCAGTACTGATATGCAATGTAGAAACATGGAATTTCCTTACTGACCCAGAGTATCGTTTAAGTATTCGGCCGTTGGAAATAGGTATTTCAGTTCAGTGTGAAGACACCTTATGCCTGCCGTAATGAGCCCCAGCACAACTTTCTGCAGAGCCGCGAAAGTAGCACGGAAAACTTTAACAGCGTCTTCGGAGTGTAGCCTCAACTCCACGGAGTTGATACTTTAAGCCAATTTGTGTGGCAAGAAATCGATATCTTGGTATCGTGGGGTTTCTAATAAGTTAAGCAGGAGAGTAACTTTAATGAGAAATTTTAATTTTGCTATGTGGTAATACAGTTGACTGATAAATTGTTTTATAAGGTCCGAATTGCAGATCAAAACTCTAACTTCAACAAGATTTTTTAACAGATTTGTGATTTGTGATCAAGTGTCATTAGTCGTTCTTCTCTTCACTTATTCAGTATATCCAAGACAAAGGTCCTCTTCAACTGCTTGAGTCGCTTGGATTTTCGACTAGCGCTCTTGCTAGCGGATTGGCGTGACATTTAAGGCGAGCTGAGTATACTCTTCCTCTATCCTTAATTTCTTCGTCTACTGTAGGGTCTTGTAGGTATTAATTGTACTTACGGTGTTGGTGAGATAGATGTCACCATGGTGATAGTTCTGACAGATAGATGTTGTTATTCAGTTCGAGATTTGGAATACGGGCCAAGAATAAATAGCTGAAGCCTAAAAGTACCTAATAGATATAATTGTTTATAAGCTTTACCACCGTTCTTAATGTTCATTTTTTGATGATTTTTTGGGTGTGGTAATGATTTATTGACTTGATGTTTCTGTGGTTACTTATTCGTGATCATCATCAGTATAAAACCCCTGCAAAGAATGCTTCAAAAAATGCAGTTTTCCTACAATCTTTGTATTGCTATTAGTTTGGAGTATGTTAGTATGAAAAAGTATTGAAGAAGCATATTTTTTTTATTCTATATTTTTATTTTGCGTACGATTATATTTCTATTGTCACACGATTCAATAATGATTTATCTAGCTATTAGCATTTGTATCACAAAGACCACACAAACATCTTCAATAAGTAATTGTAATTTTACCCTTTCCCACGCTGACCTCTGTCCGGTAACGTCTTGGGGTCAGTTTGGCCCTCATTGTTATGATAACTGGTTAAGAATTTGTATAAAGTTGAAGCTAAAATCTGGTTTTTGTTCCCATGAATTTTGTTTTTTATAACTTTGTAGCTTAATAAGTTTTTAAAGAAAGAATCGTCGAAAGTAATAATGACTTCAAAAAGATGTGTTTGTGATGATTACTACTATCTAAGCTGTAGTAACAGCTGAATAAACATATACAACTTAGCCAACTTTGTGCAAGTATTCATGTTATATCTGAAAAAAGCTTTTTAAGCGCTGTTTAGGAAAAAATATACGAGTATCTTGCATTAATAAAAATAAGTATATAAGTAGTATATATCATTCATGTAGTTCACAATACAACACAAGCTGAACCATGAAATATAATTTGAGTAAAGAGAACACAAATAAACAATCAATTTAATTGGATGCCCGTCGTGGCCGATATAATTTATCCTATTTAGAAATCCAAAGTTAAATTATAGTATTTAAAAAAAATACAATCAATGCCTCGAACTGATAAACGTCAAAATCTATATCCTCAACAACAATGGCAAAGAAAAACCCTCACCACCAAGAAGACCACCTACATAGAAAGTACCAACATTGTGTTCCTCGATAAAGTGATTTTTCATTTAATTTCATTTCGATGTTATATCGATACTTTGTTGGTTGTTAAATTATAACAAGAACCTGAAAATATTAGTAGTTTGAGATAGATAGGATTAAATTTGTTTCAGGTAAAATATGAAAGTAAGTATAATACAATTATTTAAATCACATTTAAGGAGTTACGTAATCCAGTATCAAGAATATTCAGTCTCTCGACATTGCGCTCGAGATAAATTTCGGAGCGTCAGTGAAATTTTAATAACTAATTTTCTTGTAGGACTCCAGCCCGGGGCGCGACTCTGCATCGTGGATTTATGTATACTGCTAGTATATAGTTCTTATGTACTGTTATTACCTACACTTTTTAGGTTCATTTTCAGGAAATAAAGAACCTATATGTTGTGATTTTTGTCAAAAGGTATTCACTACAAGTACGCTTACGACATTCGCACTGACAAAAACTTATCTTATCTTATCTATTCCGACATTTTAATGTTTAAAACATTCCAAACGTCGTTTTCGTTTAAAATAACCCCCTACAGTTACATACTTAGTCATGACCCCAAACTAGGATTTCCTGGGTCGTGGGTGCCAAGAACTACAAGTAATGGTACCAAAAGTCCTAGACCCAGAACGAATATCTAATATAATATAGTAGGGAATCAAGCTCGACATCTCTTCGATTGCAGTCAGCTACTCGCC
Source organism: Perizoma affinitatum (assembly GCA_961405105.1). NCBI lineage: Eukaryota > Metazoa > Arthropoda > Insecta > Lepidoptera > Geometridae > Perizoma > Perizoma affinitatum. The sequence goes on from OY560184.1 coordinate 5,329,712, forward strand.
AGCTGTCAAAAACAGCTGAAGTTTGGGAATTTTAACAAAGAAGTTATAAAATAAAATTTAAAAACATAAACAGTTTCTTGAATAAAAACATTCGTATTGACTCTTCCGAGCGAAGAATTTGTCCAAAATAGTCTAATCGCCCAATCATGCGCCTTAAACTACAGGGTGTTCGAAAAAAATCAATCTCTCAGAAACCGACACATTCTGCGGCCGTCATTTTGCCCTCCCAGTGGGCCAAGGTGCCCCCCCCACTCCATTTATCCACATTAATATAACTCGACTCGTGATAAATTGCTCCGAACCCGGCCCTACGTTTTCTTAGACGAATTTTGCGGGATGGCACAGGGTGTTCCTTGTGGATACAATTTGGAAGGATGAGATATTAATGGTATATTACCATGATTTCTATGGGGAGTGGTTTTTTTTTGATCGTCAGATACTGAAAGGAATAGGCATTAGATAAAATTGACGTTTCAAAATTGTGATTTAAATCAATAAATTAATTTTGACGTTGACTTTCCTCTTTTACGTTCAATCACTACTTTTTTATGAATAATATACCTTCATTTAGCTATAATCTAACCTGATGGTAAATGATGATACGGCTGACGATGGAGCATGAAGGATGGAAGATACCTCTTCATTCTTACCTTGAAGACATATGGACCTTACTCTTACTTAAGGATGAAAAATTACAGCTTTATTCATTTCATGTAACGCCATCTCTTTCAAAAATGTATCTTCTATCTTGAGCGTTTCAGTAGTGGTCAGTATTTAGAAACAGTAATTTGCCTAGGTTAATGTCAAATTGAGGTATAGTGCCAACGAAAAGGGAAATGGTAATGTTATTGTGTATGAATGGTAATAGAACCGGTGTTTATCATCATCAAACCATATCAGTCCACTGCTGGACTCTCCCAATACGCACCCCTGAGCCCGCTGTTCGGCTCTTCTCAATCACTTCTGCCTGCGCCGACTTTAAGTGATCGCTCCACCTATCCGAGGGGCGCTCCACACTACGTTTGCTAAAGAACTCGTTTACCTCAATGATTGTCAGTTCTTCGGCATATATGACCAGTTCACTGTCACTACAGCTTGCTAATCCTCTGAGCTATGTCGATGACTTTCTTTATCTGCCGGATAATCTCGTTACGGTATTTATGCATGTTCTAAATTATAATGCCTTCGAATTAGTTATGTGGTTCACAGTGACAAAAACAACACGTCTCCTATTTCATAATCATGGCCTCTAGCTTAAATAACTTCATTTAAATTCCACTGAAACCGTAATAGAAATTAACAAGATTGCGAACATCCTGTGGATATTTTCGGGCGAGTAATTAACGACAGAGGAGGCCTTTTCACTAGCAAAAAACATTTTCCTCACGTTCTTAGAAGCTCACGTCTACTTCAGGCGTCGTGTGTGGGTTTTATGTACCTACAGCTACGGTGAAATTGATGTACGGAAATATTCGAGAGTTGAGGCGAAGGCACGGTACCTTTTTGGTAACCATTGGTCTGTGAGCATGTTTAGGTACTTCTTGGTAACCCTGTCTTGGTCTGTGAGCATGGTTACATGGAGTGTAACGAAGCGACTGAATGCAGCATCATGGAACAACAGACACACAAAAACCAAGGCATCGAATTTAGAACCTCTTATATTTTGAAGTCGATAAGTAAATAAGCTATTTTGAGGGTTTTCTTCGTCATTTCTTTGGCTTTTTCTTGTCACCCTGTTTTAGGTCAGTGAACTGACTAGGTTGAGGTATGGGGCCCTGAAAAGGTACTAGTAACCGATGAAAGAATTCAGTGAACGTAGCGGTGGAACATGCCGATTTCCTTCTTCACTGGTTGAATGTACTAGCATTGCACATACAGATTTTGCGCGTGTAGAATTTTAATGGTCCATGATGGGATTCGAACCCGGGGACTTTTAGCCACTGAACATCGCTAATGCTCTATTTTCGAGACACCAGCCTCTAGCCACGGCTTCGCCCGCATGTTATCCGAATAAAACGTATCTTAAATTGTGTTCTAGGTCACGTGCTATACCTGTTCCATACAAATTAGTTCAGCCGTTCCGGAGATTATTAGCAACAAACGTCCAAAACTCCAAACTTTCACATTTATAATAATAGGAGTTGGGTAAGCTGGGATCTTATCTCTATTTTCTTCACGTCAGTATCCATTATGGAATCTTATCTCCTTATCCTTGGCAAAACTCTTATAAGTGCGAATAATAATTACGGGGCGTCGCTACCCCCTACCCCCTTAAGGGGTGTTCGTTAGCCCTAATGCCGGCAGACATTAATCATTCCTTTCATAAAGAGTGGGGCCCGTAGATAAATAAGTGTACTATGTGTTTTCTTAGGGTACCCTTCTTGAGAAGACGAGAGGATTGTGTGGATACGAAAATTAAATATACTTAAAAAATATATATATATATAACTTCCATAACTTTATCTGTTTATTCATTAGCTACAAGATATGATCTCCTTTTCACCTAAGGACATGCAGATGCACAGCTCATTACCATCCGTATCTTGTCAGTTTACCACCCATTCGCAGTAAACGTTTCGGTTAATGAAAACGGCGAAGGAATGGAACACACTACCATCATCTGTATTTCCAGAAAAAAAAATGTAGGTCTTTTCAAGGTAAGAGTGAATATGTATCTTCTAGACAGTAATGAATGGATTTGGTTAGATAAGGTCAAGAGTAACATAAAAGTGTGTTTGAATGAAGAATTTTATAAGGGATCATAAACGATCCTAGGGTTAATTAGTGGTATTTGCACCAGCTTCGGGTTATGTAAGTTTGCGATATCGATGCAGTTTGAAATTTGTTTAATAACAAAATGTCAAAATAAAACAGGTAATGATTTTGCAGTGTTTGTGATATTAGGAATAGATAAAATAAAACCGAGATAAAAAAAAACAGAGAGTTACTTAATCAGGTTAAGTACCTATATAATTCATTTTGACCCACTTTGATTGTCATGGAATCTTCAAACTTGTTTTCTTATTTAATTTTTGTGACACAAATAATCGTATTTACAAATCGAATCGTTTTCTTTCATTCCAAGTGTTCTATGCTTCTGTCAGAAATAGCTGAAAACTATTAGGCCAGTTTTAAAAAAATAAAAAAACATAAAACCGTCAAGTCTTAGAACTAAACATGCGGATGCGTCATCTGTCAGTTAGTTTTCCAATAGAAATAATTGTCTTGAATCTTTTCACGTAAAAGAACTCGTTATAGTAGACCTCGGTAAAAAATCTAATTCAAATCAAAAATATTTGCACAATCTTTTTGATATTTTGCCTTATCAACCTTAGTCAAACACAACTTCCTCAGCGTAGCAAGGCGGCGCTGCCACATAATTATTCATCTTAAATTGCACGTGTGTGTATGTATGTATGTACAGTCGAGCCTAACGATGTTATACAAAAACCGAAACATAATTTCAAGACATGAAATAAAGAAGGTCCGTATATTTTAGATTTCACATTTTGCATACTGTACTTCATTATCCTGCAAAGTTACATCGACAGAGAGACGATTCCGAGGTCTTCTATGCAAAAAAATCTTAGTTGATTAGACTTTAGAGTTAATCTTAATTTTACCAACTACACGTGACGTCATCAGCTGCTGTTCTTCCTAAAACCTGTCAATTCTACATAATTTTGCGAGACTTCACTGCGTCGTGTGCTAAATATATAATTTGGAAAAAATATAATTAGTACTTAAGTATTCTACACTACATCTTTATGTGAGTAGAGAAACATGTAAGATTATATTCTAGAAACATTTTTGCTTGAGTAATGACCTTGTTTTGGAAGCGTTTTCACAGCGATAGTACACGAAACTCGGAACCGTGTGAGACTCAAATTACTCCTTTTGTAAGAAAGCTCGCTTGCTCGGCGAAAATTTATAAATTTATTAAAGATTCTGCTCGGCGCCTTGGAATTTAATTATAGGGTGGGAATGGGGTAATTTTACTGATAAGGGGCTGGTAAATAATAAGGCCATTATATAATTTTATAAGTATGTAACCATATTTGTTATGAATCTAAGTATCGTATTGTATCTCTGCTAGTTCGTTGGACATACCACTGGTTCTTTCATGGTAACCATACGTAGGTCAGTGACAGTCAGATGTAGCGATGGGTTTTGTTGTGCTCGAAGAAAAAGCGGGGTAAAATGATTCAATCTGCATAGATTCTCTTTTGTATAACAAAATTAGGCACCTAGTTTTTCGGTTATTTGTTTCGTTTTGTATATGATATTATTTAATTATTTTGTGTATTTGTGCTTTTTTTCTTTATTTCTTTAGTTTTACGTTGCTACGTTACTTCCCCTAGTTGATTTAAGGCCAAACTGTCACAACTTCAGATATTTAAATAATATGATAATAATAATGTTTGTTCTGGCCCCAAAAACTTATACCTCCCTTTCTGGAGCAATATTTCTTCATTTCGCCTCCTATAGGGTGGATCCACATTTTAATTATAGCGCGACAGCTCGGGTAAGAATTGGTATCTTCTTTATATAATAGGTTATAGGTTTTATTTAAAGGAAGGCTTTTAATTTTTTTTAGAAGTCTTTCCAAGGTCCTTTTGGTTTTGTAAAGTTTTTTTTATATTCTTGTGGTTTACCATAAGGTAATTTTATTCTTTCATTCTATAATTCTTGGGAAAAAGGGGCACGAAGCACGTTCTAGACATATCCTTATTCAGAAACATAGACATAGGTTAAAAGACATCATCTTTCTTTTTGAATTCACAAATAATTTGATGAAATACAGATATATCAGTTATGTAATCCCAGAAGAGGTTGATTCTACAATATAAGGTACGTTCAACGTTTTATACAAATTCATCTGTTTTCAGTGAAGAAAATGGTCTTCTTTGTCGTGATACTCTAGTATCTTGCTCATACTCCATTAAGTCAGTGAGTTGATCAGATTGAAAAGAAAATGATGATAAACATTCATTTAATGGCAAAGTTTCCGAAGCAAAGAACAAACACAATACAGAGTCTTGTGTCTTCGAATTTAAACCCCCAAATTAGATACTCTACTTAATACTTTTTTAAGTTGGTAAAAAGAGCGTCTATGACCCATCCTTCTAACATCAGGTGAATTTTCGGATGTTTGTTGATAAGAATCTTAGTAAAGATTAAAGTGATTTAGATAAAATTTTAATAGGTATGGTTCGTGAACTAAAATAACATATAGGCTATATTTTATCCGAGCACACGGGCAGAAACTGGTCTTGTATAAATGCGGTATCATTGCTACCAAAACATCCCCCATTCCCCAGACTCTACCACAAACAAGATTAAAATGAAAAAAAAAAACAGCAACAAAGCAAGCACAACAGGTTAAATTGTAAATTAACTGTTGCGGTTAAACGGTAAAAACACTGTGGTTAAAAAAACCTGTAGATTAACTGATCCAGTGCGGCCAGTAATCAGTGCTCAGGGCGTATGTCCGGGAAAAAATACCGCTGGGGTATAGTGGAGAGAGACTTTTAAATTTAAAATTTTTATCATTATCTAGAGTGGGTACTAAGCGAACACTCTTCAGGATGCCGTTCTTAGCAATAAGGCTTTTTATTTGATGTTTTCAACTATGTTGTATTATTTTATGTTATTTTTTTAAGTTGATAGCTAAAAGGATCTATTAAGGTCCACCATCTTTGATATTTAAATTGTATGTACTTTAGTTTGTGACCGTTGAAGATACAGGTGTAAAAATTACAAATCTGGATGGTTTTCACGGACAACAGACAAACAAATAACTATCTCAGATATTCAACGCACAGAAATATTTTATTATCTTTCTATGTTAATCCACTATAACGCGGAATGCCCAGGAAAAGAGTTTAGTAAATACTAACTCTTTTCCTGTTTTCGTAAAAAAACAACTTCTCAGATCCAAAAATACTACTTTATGTGTATCGGCTCTTTGAGTCGCGGTTATAAATAAATAGCCTGGTCCATATTAACCTTGCTTTGAATCGTTCTTACAATAAATCACAGGCTTCCGCAGACGCCACTTAAAAATCCATTCCCCATTCATCCCTAACAGCGTAATGGAGACTAAGGGCTGTTTTCAGTAAAAGAACACAATTTTGGGGGATTTTTTACCAGTTCATTCTGAGCTTTTTCAAACGGCGTCAATAGTACTGCGACAAGTCGCTAAGTTACAGTTCGACAAGGCTTGAAAACCTAATTACACACATAATGGTGATGGGTACAAGACAATTACCAATAATATACCAATAGTAATTAAGCCACACTGAGTAATGACTAAAACTTGAAAAAACCTTGAAATGGAAGTCGATAAGTGATTTAAAAGTTATGGTGAATTTGACAAGCAAGTACCAAAAAACAATAACCTCTTTATTTGCCCTCGTCAATGTAGATGGCATTCGAGCCAGTAATCAAACATCATTGCGCTATTAGTTGATACTTAAAAAAAAAGGCTAACTAGGAAATAATCCCTGCGTCAAATACGCCACGCGTAGATATGCTTTACTAATAATTAGCTATTAAATTTTAAGCTAACTTATTACATTATTAGGTAATTTTTCAATAGCGTTTTCCATTTAAATTGAAAGAGTTCTGTTATAAAAATAAATTTCACGCGTAGTTTGACCGGGTTACTTAAGAAGACTTTTTCCCTGTATTGGATAATACCTTTTGGACTTTTTTCTGTTTGAAGTTAGATATTAGGGTGTATTATTTAATTACGTAGGTAAAACGAATATACCTACATTATTAAAATGTTTTTGTAACTCTCTATGTGGTAAAACACTATGACTCATATAGCGGCACAGTATTTTCGCGTGCAAGAGCCTTCATGATTTTAATTCCGTGGCCTTAGGGGATATGAGGGGATTTTTCAGCTTGTTCGCTGATTAACTTGGTCTTGTTAATACAAGCTTTACAACGTTTTTTACTCTTTCGTCCAAAATAAATAAAATAACCAATGCGCTTGACTTTTATGTTTCTCTTTAGACATTTCAGACTTATAAACTCCAAGATATTTTTGACATTTTAAATGATTTGCCAGCATTAAATGTGTATTTAATGATAATAAATCATTCATAATATGATAATAAATTACTATTCAATTGTAATTTTACCTTTTTTAAAAGATAAGTAATTAAAGTTAGTAAATCGAGAATTCAAAAAAAAAATATCTGCAAAAAAAATTCAACGAATTATCTAATCGTTTTTAGATTGTTTTCAAACTGACCATCTCATTTTCAGATATTTTTTTTTAACAGGAAATATTTATTCAATTTTGACCAAGATCCAGAGTAATCAAAGAATAAATGTCTTTTTTTCTTATTCTTTATTGTACACACAGAAAATACAGACAAAAAAATTTACATATAGGAAATGTACAAAGGCGAGCTTAACCCTAACAAGAGTTTCTTCCAGCAAACCTTTGAGGTTAAGGACAGGTGAAAAATAAAGGTGGGTATGTGTACACCGACAGATAATTTCTGATAATATAAATAATTATAACATAATACTATACAAAAATACATAATATACCTACTTTTAATACAAGAGAGTTGTTGTATGTGTTCTATAAACAACTAATGTAAGTATTGATATATATACAAAGATTTTAAAAAAACATACAATATATATTGTTATAATTGCTAATGAATAAACGAGTAAGAAAAATAATAAGCCTCCGAATTGAAAGATGTTTTAAATTACTTTACATGTGACCTCTATGGTAATATACAAAATGTAGTACCTACCTAGAAACTATTTACTAGTACCCATAAATATTTTATTCATAAAAATGCAATGACAATATGCCTCATGCATTATCAAAGATAGGTATGTGGTGGAGGTGATGTGTTATGAATATAATTCTTTTTTAATTCAAAATCTAACTAGAAATTACTAATAAGAAAATGTTCTTAAAAGAAACTGTTGGATTAGTTCATCTACTCCCCAACAGATGACACTATGTTAGTTCACCCGCTATCCGCCCTCTCACAGCGACACCGTCACTCCTAATCCAACAAGACAACACGTTTGACCCAAATCCAATAAGCCTCCAAAGCTTTAAAAAAAACACGACCTTACCCTCTCACTTACAAGCCAATGAAGCGAGCAAATAAGCGAAAAATCCGCTCCACTCGTGGAAAAAAAGATAAATTGAAAAAAGGGAAAAACGAAAAAAAAAACGTCGCTCGTTGATGTTCAGTCGTGTGCGGTGTAATTGCAAAAGGACGGGAAAATACTGGTATTGTGAAGCTTGGTCGTTTAGGGTTCCGTGTTATGAAAGTTATAAAGTCTGTCTTTTTTACAAATTATTATTAGAAATTTTATATTGTCGCGGATAAAATGTAGCTTGTGTGTTCCAGGAATAATATCTACCTATTATTTATTGTTTCTTAATATTTTCAGCAAAAAAAAAGTTTATTTTGGTACTATAGTTTGTTTTATAATTAATGACTGCCCACGGCTCATCAGAAGAAAGTGGCGCCCTCAAATGTTTTCTACACGTTTTTGCCACGTTGTACGTACTGATTAAATTATAATAAATTTTGGTCAATATATTTATTTTCAAAGTAGGTACTATGATCCTAATCCTGATTTTTTTCATAAAAGAAACATAAAAAAAAACAGTATGAAATGTTACTTTTTGCAGAATAATATTCCAACTCCATGAATTAAGATGGTACATTGGGCTGCGGATATTTTCCAGGCAACGTTTGGATGCACAGGATAAAATGGAATCAAAAAGTGACCTATAAAATAATATAAAATATATTATTTTATAGGTCACTTTTTGATTCCATTGATAAAAATATTAATATAAGGTACAATATGCTTCAATAACATAACTCTTATAAAAGATTGTTAGAAGGAATTAAAAAAAAACTATTGTTACAAACTATACGGAACCCAGAATAAAACAGGCGTAGGAGAAAATTATAACTTTCAACTTGTGATGTCGCTTCTGTCCGATCGCTGCGATCAGCCGATTGAGGGCTTATTGCTAGCAATTTTCACGTCAGTATTTTTTAGAATGTAAATTTCGCCTTTGTTTCACACTTTATATTCTAAATCATGAGGAATTATGAAGATGTTAAATGTTAGCTGATACGGAGTCTTTAAGCTGACGGCATTCGCGATTATTAACAAAATATATTAATAATATAACATTCTAGTATGTAGTTATTTTATTTTTCATTCCTACCGAAATCCACTCAACGCAATCTACAAATGATAGTCCATTTTTGTCAGTCTTTATTTTTGTGTTAATTTGCATATTGTATATAATTATTTTAAAAGAGTTGTATAAACAGAAGACTATGAATTAATTTGAGTTTTCTTAAAACGTATGTATTCTCAAAAATTGTAGTAGTTAGTAGAGTAGAAGTCATGGTATTCCGTTCAGCTACTCGACAACAGATGGCGCTAGCAGCTTTGATAATGAAATATTGAATGTTCAAATTATTATACATCTACTGTAAAGGACTATCAAGACGTCATCTTTGCAGTTGTACCGAGCTGGTGCCGGTTCACATAACTAAAGAGTATTATAAAAATAATAAAACATTTATTTATTTACTCTCACAAAGGTTTTTTCCTTTGTCATAGTATTTTGGTCTGGATTGTACTTATTCCATAAGGGCCAGGCCAGGTGGGCAGTTATACATTGACTTCCGATCGTGAGTTCAAGCCCGGTCGTGCACCAATCGATTTTTCCACTCCAAAAATGTATGTGCACATCAACACGTGCTCACAAAACTAAAATTTCGTATGTTCGATATTCGGTTAGTGTTCCGATGGGCTTGCAATCCGTCACGTGGAATACTGAATGTTTGCAAAACGCAGGCATATGCCATACTTATATTTTAACGTGTCTTGGTATCCTTAAAGATTTACGCATTGATTATATATCTGATAATGTACAATAAAGAAAACTGGTGTGTTTGTTTTTATTCTTGAATATTATTCACTAGATAACCAAGCTGACGATGAAAACCTGTAAACAAAAAGTGTTATTTTATTCCAAAAACTATCGTGAATTTGATTATTCATTGTAAAAACGGGATTTTTCACGTACCGCACTATCGGTGAAGGCACCGACTAAGTTTCGACTCATTCCGAGAGTCTTCATCAGGGTGAATCACCGATACGTGAAAAATCCCGTTTTTACAATGAATAAAAAGTGTTATTCTCTGAACAGTAATCCTTGTAATATTTTCCAGACAGAATATCCGTTACATTAAAATATTAATTTACAAAAACAAATTTACGGTTGAATTCACGACAAAAAATCCGCTCAAACGCACCGAACCATCACTAACTCCCGACATAGACCCGGCAGACAGTTGATAAAAACAAATAAATTTTAATAGGAACACCTTTTTCTTTTTTTTTTCCTTTTTGATTTACCCATGGCTTACCTTTAACGCTACGCAGTCTACGAAGCTCTACACGATTATGTTTCATACTTTTATAAAACATAAGTTCATAAAGGAAAAACAAAATTTTATCTACTTTAAAGGAATTCCTCCGCTAGGCACACTGAATCCTTTCAACACCCGTCGCTTGGAGGCCTTTTTCAGGCCCGCCATAACTCAACTTAGTCACTGACCTAACGCAGGGTGCCCATAAAATAACCAGCAACCTGAAGAACGAAGGAAGCTTTGGTATTTTTTCTATGAGAGCTGCTAAAAATGATTAAAATGAAACCTAAAAACCTGTTATAAAAACCTGTTCAAGGATACCCAGCACAGGAGTGTAAGAAGAAAAAAACTAACTTTATATGTTCTGGGGATGCTTCACAAATGTCAGAAATTGGTGACACTTTTTATCTAGTATAAGGTACTAGAGATGTAATTGTTTTCGGGTTTAAAAAAAAGTCTGTATACACAATATTGTATCTTACATAAAAAGGAAAGAAAAATGGAGGTATGACACGCGGACGGACAAACATGACAAAATAAAAAGGATTCCTTTTATCCATTCTACTTCGGAACCCTAATAAAACCAAGAACCCGGAAAATGGGAAACTCCAAAAAATAATCACCACCCGACTCGGATACCTTTACTCGCATTAATTTTAAAAACTTTAATGAAAAAATTATTAAAAGGTGTACCCTAAAATTTTATCCTTTTTTCCATTAAACGTGGTCTCAAGAACATCGGAAGGCATAGAGTAGTTGGATGGGTTAATATCGTACTTTTCAAACTTTCGCGATTAGATAACATAATTATAAATTTGACGGGTCTTTATCGGCGTTTAACTTTTTTTTTATAAAAAACGCAAACGCTATAATTATGTAAATTGTATGACTGAAAATCCCTCGTGCCATCGTCAAGGAACTAACCCAATCTGCCACAGGTAAAAAAATATCTCAATATGTTATTTATTAATCTAAAACAGCATAACTAAATAATAATATATTCAAAAAAACGTACCAAAAATATTGTTTTACAAAATCAATGTGAGTACTCAGAAGTATCGTCTCTTCGTATTTTCTCTTCCATCCTGGAAATAAGTACAGTCAACTTTATAATACCCCTTTCAGAACCTAATACCTAATAATTGGTAAATATTTATGAGATTATAAAACGCCCGTTTAACTGCATACAAACTCTCCTAATAAGAACAACATTGGAATGAATAGATTGATAGTTCGTCAATCCTATAATGGTATATTTAGCGATAAGACCGTCCATTGTACATTATCAAAGTTTTTTTTTTTAGTTATTAAGCTGATGTTTTTTTTGGTGTGCAATAAAGTATTTTCTATTCTATTCTATTCTATATTTAATTTTATATGATTTGCATTCCAGGTCTGGGTATTGACCAATAGTACTCATCAGGGAATCCTAGTGCGGGATCAGGTATAAGTAGAGTCTATTGTCTATTGTCTAGTAGAGTCGAGTTACCACTATTTAATTCCCATTAACGCTAAAGTAATAAAAGCTTTAGCAAAGACGTCTTAGTGTCAGTTTTTCTTAAGAAATGTCTCACTTGGTATGAACTCAGGAACTGTGAAAGTTCAGTTCAAATGTAAAAGTATTACTAATTATAATTAAATAATATAAGTGTTCCTTTCATGTTATATAAAGAAAAACTAAAACAAACAAACGCCCTCATTATTCAAACAAACTCCTCATTATGTATATCCTCAGATCCATACTCAGAACTGTGGGGATACCAAGTAGGGGGAAGTCTGAGACAAGTCTAAACGTTATTTGTATATGCCCGCATTTTGCCAGTTAGCATTCCGCGTGGTTGGTCGCAAGCCTAAATAAACCGATCGCCGTTTAAGCATGTTATATGAAAAAAAAATATTTATAAAACTTCAGCATCCTTAATTATAAAAAAGGTAAGTAAAATAAAGTAGTAACGAACATCTGTGCGTGACAGTACCGACCATATTTTACTTTCTCAAGCAAAAATAAATATTTTAATCTGCGGGTTTAACTTTGGATCCCAATTATAACCAGGGCCACCCCTGGGTTTCAAAGTAGATTTTTTTCATATTTTCGGTTTTAATGAAGAATATTTTTTTTAAATTAGTAGGATTTTTGTATATTATTACGACTATACCACGTAGGTACTTTACCATTCTTCTGCTGACGTTTGATTGACCGTTTAGTTCCTCATGAAATTACACGTTAGTACGTGGTATAGTCGTATTAATATCCTTTCAATGCTATTAAACTAAGTATCTACTATGAAAATAACAGATTTTAAGACAGCTTAAACGTATAGATCAAAATATCGTAAAATAACAGGAAACTACAGAAGCCTTTGAAATTTCGGAAAAAACATCTTATTTTAAGGACCTGCTGATTTGCTGACGATGTTTTCAATAACTGTTTGAGAACAAAATAGTATTGCACACACAATTTTTCCAATTGTATTCTATTTTAATATAACTTCAAAAATGTTTGGCTAAGTTTCCGATTATAATAATGTAACAGCTAAACCGATTTAGATTAAATCTTGACCTAGCATTACACAAAAATACTTTTTTATATTTTTTCTTGATAGCAACAACAACAAGCGACACCTAGATTTTTAAAATTATTTATGAAAGTACATTTTCTTAAACGTAAACATAGATTTGCCTTTAAAAAATTATTCAGGATGGAAAACAGAGATCCAACTCCAAACTCAATTCCCCATCGCTTTTTTAACACAAAAGCGCACCATTTTTCCGCTTCCAAAAAAATAACACAACATTATCAGCGAAATTCACTTAGCTACTTACCAAAAACTCGGAACAATACTCCCCTTAATGTACCCCAGAAAAATGCTCTTAAGCTCCCCCTTAACCACCCCTTTTCGTCCCCTTTAAGGGCCAATTTTTGCAAGGGTCCCGATTTTCTTTTACCTGCTACGTTTTGTAACGATCTTTTGAAGATTGGGGTGTGTTTTCGCTTCAACGAATATAAAATGTAATAGGGTATGTATTAATTGTTTCTTGTAGATTAGGGGCTGAATTAAGAATGGAAATATAGAAATGGATCGATAAAAATATTCTGTAAAAAAAACTATGCGTTTATAATTTAAACCGTTCATTTATCGCGGAATAAAATGATTTACATCCAATAAATAATATATCTCCGTTACGCTATAAGTAGTCTCAGAAGGTGTAGGAAAACGTCGTAAGGAAACTGGCATGTCCTTAGACCGAATATGTTGAGCCAAATGTCACGTGCATATAAAAAGACTCATCGATGCGTAAATTCATTCTTTCACCACACTCGTTCTTTTATCATCGGTCACTAAATCCTTTTCCACCATCCCTCAAACTAGTCACTGACCTAACGTAGTGACCAAGACACCAGAACCCAAACTAAATACATGGTCATAGAATACAAATCACCATGGTTATGTTTTAGGATTGTCATGAGATACGTCCTAATGTCAACGAAACATCAGAATAGTAAAATACGTCATAGGTATATAATATCCTAAGGTATTTTACTCTTCTGTAGTTCGCCATGAACTGAGATCTCGCGATGTACCGTTTTTACCTATCTTCCAAAAGAGGAGTTAAGAGTTATTTTTGAAATATTGTCCAAAATAAGGTTACTTTGTCTCTGCGTGCTTCACAAAATATAACTTTTGACTACCGACGACTAAAAACGAATTTGTTTATTATTGAAAAAAATGTGTAAAAGTGTAAAAAAAAATAAAAGTGTCGCATCTGACAGATTATCTCAAGTTTTCTCATTTGATTTCTTAAGGCTTCTGTAACCCTTAGTTCAAAAACCGGTTAAGCTAAGGCATTTTTAAACTTATAAATTCTGTTAGTAAAACCTATGTATCAAGTTTCATTAAGATTGAATTAACGGTTCTGATATTCCCAGCTACTTCAGAGCTCTTCGCCCGCTTATCCATTAAAGGTATCTAAATTCTTCATCGCACATCAGTCGCAGCATTTTAAAACAATATAAAGGTAGAGCTACATATACTATATTATTATATCTAAAGGCATAACGCGGCTGCTATAAAGAAGGGCGGTATATTTTTGTGATAAGGCAGATTTATAGAAACGAGTCTTCGCTGCCGGAGGCTTGCGGTGTCTGCCCCCGCTTTTTAGGGCTGGGGAAGTATGGAAAAGGGTTAAATAAGCTTACAAGATAAGCTCAAAGAAGGAAGAAAATTTTTGAGTTTTTTTAATCAACCTTTTTTAACTTATTACTGGGCAAAGTAAATAATGTGAAACAAAGCAAAATTTTAATACCATTGACTTGTTTTCCATAATCATCAAATCCCAACTGAAACCATCGCTGAAGTCACACAAATCGATTGTAAACCGCATTTCAATGGGATAGATAGATAGATAGTTTTTTACTCATCACCTACGGATACATAAATACATAGATAAACAAGTTAGTAATTAATTACTTATGGATAATCTATTTCGAAGGTAACAGACAATCGAACAACTTCTTACGGCAAACGCATATACGGACTCCTTATGGCACTGGTAATAGCTTTTTAGGTATAAAAGCTAAAAAGCTTGTAACCGAAAAAAATGTTTGTGAAACGTCCAATCTGTTAGTCCGTCCGTGTGTCACGGTTTACAATTTGACATTCAGACGTATTTTGATAGCCAAAAACAGCTAAGAAAATAACATGGTTGATGTATTTTCTTGGAGATATTTTTTGCCGCTCCTCTTTTGACTCTTAATTTTCCTAATTTTGTTTGATGATCATTCAGTTGGTAAAACAGGAATAAGCAAATCCAATTGTAGAAGGGTTGATGGTAGGAATTGTAGTTCCGAGATATTTTTGTGTGATTTATAGAAAATTTTGCATGATGGAATACACGAGTTTTTGTAACTTGAAAAAGTCGATTCCACATAAAGTGTGCCTTTTCCATCCCTTTGTCTTGCCTCGCTCCGTATTTTTTCCCCATTACATTTTCATTTTATTTCATATTTCTCCTTTGGGGGAGGGGGTGGATAATAAAATTTTTCCCCTTGCTCCCGTCTCTTTTATTTATGGGATGGTTAAGGCACAGAATATGTTTTTCATACATTTCGGTAATGAGCCAAATTATTAGGGATGTTTTTCAGATTGCTCGGCATTTTTATTTTTAGGGGTTTGGTTTCTGTTTGTGCGAGATAAGTGTCGTATTTCATTCACAATAAAAATGAAGGTTTGTTTTTGTGATTTTTATTTTATATTCAGAGTTCTTGGTGTTTTTCTTCTTAGAAGTAGTAGAGCTTGTCCGGGGAATGACTAGCATTATACCTATTACTCATTGGTGATTACCCTTCAGATTATGAGTGCTGGTGAAATTACAGGCATCTAAGTAGTATATCAATCATGTAGTTCCCATAACACAAGCTCTGCTTAGTTTGGGACTAGATGATGCTGTGTGAAAAATGTCCAGCATTATTTATTTATTATATCTCAGAGTCGGCAACGTGCTGATTTACAAGCGTCCATAGGTTACGGTAACCGCTTACCAACAGGCGTATATATATATAGAAGCTGGTACGTAGATCCTATTGACAAATTAGAAAGTAAGGATTATTTAGTTTTTAAAGCGTAACCCATACTATAGGGAAATCTCGAGATTTTCATAATATCCCATAAATGAAGGTTGATAGATATTATTTTTCATTATTTTTCAAACCAAAATCAGAGTAATTTTGTAGTTGAGGTAAAAACTACGTATCAGATCTATGTAATAAATAACTACTTATTATGTAGGACTTGTATATAATGTGTTAATTAATAAATTCTTACTCAATATATTGAGGGTAGGTATCAATATACTTAAATACTTAGTGCAATAATAATTATCATCGGATTTCACCGGGACCATCACCTACAAAACAAAGAAAAAACTAGTGTTAGATCAAACTTCACGGAATACCAAATCGAAAATACCTCAAAATATATAACTCTAATTTGAGAGCCAGGTTATCAATTAGCACGAGAAAAAAGTTTATGTCTCTGATAAACGTGAGTAAAAAACACAGAAGAATCTAAATATAAAGAACCTTTCTACTGTAAGGAAAATATACCAACCGTTTGCCAACTTTTCGTGCCAAATTTATCTTTTTTGCCAACAATGCTATCGCGCTAATGTTGTAAGCAAAACTATATTTTTAGCTTTTTGTAGCAATTTAGCATCATCCTGCTGAGATAGGGGAGTTTTAATACTAAATTTATAACTACCTTCTATTCCATTCATCAATATTATACTATTATCTTACTAATCGATAAATGAAATAGGATATTTGTTGCTAAGAATCACAATAACTGCCGGAATGATTTATATGATATTTGGAACATGTAGTTCGTGACATTAAATTAATTAAAAAAATAACAACACGTTGACCAAGAATAAGAAATAGGCTAGATACGTTTTATCCTGGCCATTGAAACCGGGGCCGCAGCTAGTTTAAAATGATTAGATTGATAAGATTAATGATTAGATAAAGACATGATTAAATTTAAGCAAGAGCTTAATAAAAGGTACGAGATTACTAGACGCTGCCTGCTAACATTCAAAACCATCCATCAATCCATATAAAATAAATTATTTTTTCTAGCACGTCCAAAAGCTATATTTTAAGAAATGGTCACATTAACTCTCACGTCCTTAATTTTTAATAATACAGCTTTATTTTTTTTTACTAGACTGATATAGATTATCTCTATATGTATTTATAAAAAGTAGTTCCCATAACACTAGTGCTTACTTTGGGGCTAGATGATGTTGTGTAAAAATGTCCAGCAATATTTATTTATTGTATTTGAAAGTATTCAAATATCTAAAATATCAAAAGATTGCCTGGAAGAGATCGCTATAAGCGATAAGACCGCCCATTTTACTCCCGCGATAAGCGGTTATGTTATTTGTATGCAACATATTATGCGGTGTACAATAAAGAGTTATCTATCTATCTAATATTCATAATATTAGTTATATCATATTTTTACTTAGTTTCAGGTATTTGTCCTTGCAAGTTATGTCTATTCCAAATTCCATACAAATCGTTTTATCCGTTACAAACATTAAAACATCCATACATTGCATGTATAGTTGATAAATACGGCAATAGATTTTCTATCTGTATGTACAACTAGCTTCTACCTACGGCTTCGCCCGCGTAGTAAAGTTTCATCAAAATCCGTTCAGTTGTTTTTGTGTGAAAAAGTAACAAACATCCATCCTCACAAACTTTCGCGTTTATAATATTAGTAGGATTGTATACCTTACATATCCTAAAGTATTTTTACAGTAGGTAAGGAATCAAATGAACACACCAATGAAATCCGGTTTCTAACAAAAATCCACCCAAAAAATAGTCTTAAAAAAACATTTCCGCGCATTATCGCATCGAAAAACTCCTTGCGGTATAACACAGCCACAAATAACATCTGTGTGAGTAAAATGACTTATACAGACAGAAAGGGTTTGGTTGTGTGCGTGATAGCCGCTGTGCCTCCATTGGGCACGGCGCAATTTCTTTATTGATCCATATTTCTTCTTCTTCAGACTGGCCGAGGGTGGTCCACCCACACCACTCTCCCCTTGGAAGGTGTTTTTCTACAGTTTTAATGAACGCAGGACGATGGCGGAAGGAGATGGGGGAAGAAAGGTTATTAATGATTTTTTATCGCCTTGTTTTTGAGGTTTTTAGTTTTATGAGTATGGTAAATCGATAACCCTATATAAATTTATTGCGTTACTGACTGACTGTCGGGGACAACCAATAGTTAGTCATAAAGGCCTTCAAATTTGGAGGGTCTTTTTTATTGATGTTGGATACATTGAGAAAGGTATATCCGAATTCATCCCTTATTAGAATCTGAAGAGAGATGATAAACGATATTTCAACGCAAAAAGAGTCGCAGACTTATACTAGTAAATTTCACAAACAGTACAAAAATTTTACCTACACTATTATTTTTAAAGAGAGGTTAGGTTAAAAAATCATAAGGGTTTGATAGCTTACCCCCGACGATATGAAATGTTTGTTGGTCCGTCGTTACAATTGCAAGTTACAATATTTGAAGCTTTGTGAAAGATTGTAATCTCAATAGTAAATAATAAAATATCTCAGAGACACATTTAGAACATTTTCTTTACAGTGACAGTTTCAAAGCATTTTTCGAATTTTAAGAGCACTTCAAATCATCAGACTCCGAGAAAGTAGAGTATCTACCTCATAAATATAACTTTTACCAAACCCCCTGATGACGTTCTTTCCGGTGTGTCAGCACAATTACATCCAGCATAAAAAGATCTTCTTCGGCCCCTCTCCTCGAAAAAATACACACCAAATTCCCCCAAAGCTAAGAAAACGACGGGCCAGGATATCCTGGATGGAGCTGTTTTGTTTTCAGCGTAAATGATGCAAAAAGGCTTAAGAAAATTATGACGGTGGGGGTAGTATTGTTGGGAAGATGGATGGTGGGGAAGATTCTTTATTGTTTATTTACGTTATCTTGGCGAGGTTTGTTCATTTATATTTTGGTAAGAACGTGATAATTTTAAATTTATAAACTGTTGGCTTTTGTACCAGGACTCAATTAAAAAGTAATTCCGGCTCAAAAATATTAGAAATTATTAACGTGTTTAGAGATTTATTACAAATTATCCACATAAGTGTACTCCATTAATTTCAATATGTTTTATTGAATTGTAATTACAATTTTTACAGTTACACAGTTACAGTTAATAAACAGTTTAGAACTCGCTGATCGTAGCTGAACTTGGTGAACAAATAAAAATGTTCATATAAAGTACGTTTCCAAGATCTTTATTAAATATTCCCAGGGTAAGTTTAAAATTAAATGCATTACGGGAACAAAGGGGCTGAACAATAAGTATTGGACTCGATCGGGTGGGAGCTCTGAAGAAATATGTAAAACAGTACCTACGGAACCCGGGTGGCGCGTTACAGGGTCGCACTTGGCAAGAAATTAATTAAATGTCTATGAAAAAAAATATTTTCTTAGTAAAATTTGGGCATGCTTTACATTGACCTCTTTTCATTGGCGTAGTTTGTACTTGTTCGTGACCTAGAATAACATATACACACAGGCAAAGTCGTATGCATAAGCCAAGTTTAGTTAACCGTTAAAAACAAAATTATAAAAAAATGCGAGATTTATTACCAAACATACAATTAACGATTAAATAGAAAGCGTTTAAATGTCGAATCCAATTTTCTGTCAAACACAGTAAGCAAAAAAAATTTTTATTTTTCAGTAAATGGGGTAGATAGTTTTAGTTTATTGATAAAACTTCAAAGCTTTTCTTCGTTTTTACTGAAAATAAAGTAATTATGGGCCAGTTTGATAGAAAATTAATTTATTTTATCGTCCTATTAGTCTAGGTTCTAGTTTCAAACCGAATCGTAAAAGAAACATTAACCTAGATTTTCTAGGCATTAAAAATACATTTTATGGGACAGAAGAATCTTAGTGTTATGGCTCAGGTTTGATTTTATACTTTAGGGTCTGGATGGATAACATTGTACATTTGAATAAAAAAAATCTCTTTATTTTCCAAAAAGCAAACAGGATCATTTTTTTTCCGCCTATCAATTTTGTTCTTTCAGTCCCAAAAAACGACTTCTCGTTTTTCGTAGATGTCTAAGTTTTGACAGTTTTTTCACGGAGAAACGAGACTTTATCCGTACATGCCTGTAATTGGAACCCGCCCTAAGTCCGCCCGAGGAGCTGTCCGCTCATCGTGCGGGGGGCGTCCAACACACCACTCCTTTTTACGCTCGTGGCGCGTCTGGGATGGAAAACATTTTCTTGAGAGAAAGCGTCGTTTACTCGCGGTACGGTTACGAGAAGTAAAGTCACAAGTGAAAAAATCCGACAGCGTTAAGATTTTTCTGAATGAACTTCACCTAAACGATGCAGCATCCAGAGGAACCTTCGAAAAATCCTTTCTATGTGGCATCCCTATACACCAAAATGGATTTAACCTATAAATTTTAGGTCTATGACTTACGGCTTAGTATAAGTTGATCTCTCAGTCAATCAATCAAATAAGACTTGTTATTTTAAATATATAAAAAAACCGGTCCCAGGCAAGTACATGCGAATTCGCAAAGGCATAAGCAAAGCCGGCGCACACTGTCTTCTAAATTGGCGTGATGGTATAAGTATAGATAGATAGATAGATAACTCTTTATTGTACACCACATAATATGTTGCTTACAAATAACACAGCAAATTACGAGCTTATCGCGGGAGTACAATTGGCGGTCTTATCGCTTATAGCGCTCTCTTCCAGACAACCTTTGGATGGACAGGAATTGACGTGCACGATAAAGGACGGTGGTTTATAGCCAATAAAAACATACACAGTGACGAATTTTTGTTAAAAACATATATTCATACATACATCAATTTATACATATACCAAAATATATAATCTATAACCATAAATAGTCAA
This sequence comes from Perizoma affinitatum, assembly GCA_961405105.1. Taxonomy (NCBI): domain Eukaryota; kingdom Metazoa; phylum Arthropoda; class Insecta; order Lepidoptera; family Geometridae; genus Perizoma; species Perizoma affinitatum. Next base: position 5,350,675 of record OY560184.1, read on the forward strand.
TATGATTGAAACTCATAGTGACTGCGCAATAGCTTTTTGAAGATAGGAAGAGATTTGGCAGTTCTGATATTGAGGGGTAGAGCATTTTATAAGCGGATAGCTTGTACAGTAAAAGAATTATTATAGAAGTGTGCACAGGAGTTTTAAGTTTCAAGGTCTCAGAGGAGCGCATTAAATGATGAAATTTTTTTTTTGTTTGCCCGGGTAATGTCTGCGATACACCGCTACCAAAAAAAAACTGTAAGTACGTAAAGAAGCGACAAACTCCACCCCCGCCCCAGTTTCACGTCACCCGCAAATAAAGGGTACTTCAATACTGTACGAGATTAATGTCATAGTTAGGTTTTTTTTTTAAATATTGTAATAAAATCCCCGCCAGTCATGCTTTTGCGTAGCAGTGGGGATTTCTGGAAAATAATTCGAAAATCGAAACGAAACCAAATGTTCCGCACTGCTTCAGCAAGAAGGTGTGAGAGCCGCGTCGCCTCAAGAATGCTACAATTTTCCTGAGTTTTCCATTTCTCGACCCTCCTCACCCCCTTGCCTCCTTTTTTCACCCCACTGGGTTGTGGGGGGGTGAAAAAAGAAATGGTCTCTCGGTTGCTAGGCAACTAATTCCTTGGGACTTCTTTCGTGGGGTGTAGTACTTTACGGCTCGTATTTTTGCTGGTTTCGTTTGATGTATTTTGTAGAAATGTTAATTATTAGGTATCTCAAAATGATGAGGGAATTTATTTACTAGCATTTATTTGTTTAATAATTCCACACAAACACTGAAGGAAGACTTAATCTTTTAGCATTCTCTTCCAGCTATGCGTAGTGAATGTTAAAGCATTGGCATAAAGCAGGGCGTGTGAAAGTTGGTGTGGCGTGAAAATAGTGATAATCTTTAGCAAATATCTCACTAATGGTTGATGAGATTTGGATGAAATATAAATACATATGGTAACACAATGGTTATGTTTTATTAGGCTATCATGAGAACGTTCTCATGGCTACGTAACCATGTGCAGAAACTAGTATAACATTTTAATATAGGACATTTTTTTGATGAAAGCATGTAAAAAAAGGGTTAGATAAAAGTATTTAGGATATTTATGAACATGGCCTCTGCTGCGTTGTAGTTGATGTCTATAACAATGATGGCGAATTTATTACTTTAGTAACTTGAAGAAGACAAATGGTAACATTAAAAAATATTTCCGACTTTGGTAAATGCTCTTTATAAAATATCAAGAATTTAAATGTTTTAAGTTTGTAAAATGTTAAAATTTCACTTTCAATTTTGCGTTTAACTCTATAGACAGGGAATAACGTTTAGAAGCCCAAAAAATTTAAGAAAATAGGAAGAAATTTATAATTAATAATTAAATTCGCGCATAAAAAGTCATCAACAGTTTATAATTAATTCTCTCAAAGTTCCAACGTCCGGGAACTTAAATTTTGGCGCAACGAATCTCCGACGGCATGAGAATATAAAAATACTTCAAAAAAGCCTATGTCCAGAACTTGAAAACCATTTAAATCTCAACCTTAGTCACTATAGCACAAGTTTGAATTCAAATCACGAGTTAAACTTTTTACGACTTACCTTCAACTTAATGCAAATTTCGTAACCAACAATTCCCTCCAAAGAAAAACATGCTGTAAATGTTTGCAACACAGTTGATATTTCAGAGAATATTTTTGGCAACTTATGACATTTAGAAATATCAAAAACAGGCTTCTAAGACAGTGTTGGGCGAAATCCCGAGTGTTTCCCCCTCTCCCTACTTCTTTGCTGTGTTAATTTACATTTTAAATTGCACTTACATAGCCAAACGGCGACTTGGTCTGTTTTGTAGCGTCCTGTATATACCTACGTACTGGGGTGGTGGAGCAACCTGTATAGCGGGTGGAAAAACAGCGCAAACGACAATTTAATGTTAATTGAACGAGTTTTCTGCAGAACGTTCTTAGTTCGTTTTCGATAACAAAGTAAAAGTAAGCTTTAAGTAAATGCTTTTTAAAAAATATAATAAGCAACTAATTATGCTAACTAATTAGCGCTTAATATATGCTGGAGGAGGCCTATACCCAGCAGTGGGCGAATGTGGGCTGATTAGATGGATACATTATACAATACCTACTACTTAATGAATATTCAAGAAGATGTAAGAACGTTTATCATAACATGTTAATAAGAAGCCAAACTAATTTTTATTTTACACTTGTAGCAAAATTCAAAAGTTTTAGGTTATTTTTGGGATATTATAAAAATCTTGAGGAGCCAAGCTCGAGTAGGAGAGAAAAAACCGGACAAGTGCGAATCTAGCTCGCGCACAGAGGTTTCCGTACAAGCTTGTATCTTCATCAAAATAATTAACTCGAGTTCATAAACTATGAAAGCACCAAACATTGCTCTAACAAAAAGATTGAAAGACAAACTTAACTTTGTAGTTGAGAAAATGCTCTCCCATACACGGTAAATTCTCCAACTGCAAATCTCAGTTTGTAATAGCATTTTTTAAGTGATTAAACTACGGTTTTCAGACTTTTTGCCTTTACTTGACCTGTGAGACTTTTATTTTTGACAACAGGAAGTACCTTAAATGTTCTAATTTATTTTTAGTATCAAAATCTGTTGCATAAATGACTGTATGTTTTATTGTGTTGACTTAGAAGCTTGGTTTTTTAGATCTTCAAGAAACCTTAGATATAAGTATTTGATATTAATTTCAACTTGATACTTCCACGAGTCCTGAGAAAAAAAGTATTGACAGACAGATAGACAGACGGACGGATGCACAATGAAGTGATCCTATAAACGTTCCGTTTTTTTTTTTCTTTTGTACGGAACCCTAAACAAACAAAATTCCATTAATTTCACTGTAACTTTATTCTAACCAATATTATAACCGCGAAGGTATGTTGCTAATACTACATACCTTCGCGGTATGTTGTAATGCACGAATCAGACGTGAAGATAGACTTTGTTTATTTCCATCCAAAACTGCATTGTTGCAAAAAAGTATTGAATGCGTGGCACCTATTATTTATAATAAAATACCAAAAAGTTACAAGAAACTTAACTCAAATGAATTTAAAAAAAAAACCTATGTTCGTAACGAGTGAACCGATTTGGGCGAGATTTGGATGAATATATTTCGTGACCTAGTATAATACACAGGCAACCGGATATATAAGATGATATATTAATAATAAATTGATTTATCATTTTGGCTTTTGTGTTGTTTAAACACATCTAAGTACATTCTCAATACATTTAATGGAAAACTAGGGAGCGGACAGACAGACTGACATGACGAAATTAGTAGATGTTCCGCCAACAACAGCATAGTTGGGTCGGTATTTCAGTGATCTGCGCATACATAGTCGCGAACACAGCATTGTAAATAGAGAATGTAACACGTAAATGCAAGAAAATTTACTCTAATTAAAGAAAATATAAAAACTTGAATTGGACTAAAACAAATTTTGTCGTTTAGACTCCGTTGTTTCCAGTTGTTTTATAGACGGATAAGGTGTAATTATATATACAGATCGTGTTCTTGTTAAGACAGAAGTATTAAGTTCTTTGTGTATAATGTTACTGTTTTTGGGGCTTTGTCTACTTTGACTTTTACTTTTGACGACCTCTGTAGCGCAGTGGGTGACAGCCTCAGACGCAGAAGGTTGCGGGTTCAATTCCCGCCGCAGGACAAATTTTTGCATGATCTGCAAATATTTGACTTGGGCCTGGGTGTTTTTTATATATAATTATGTATGTATTTACAAAAATAAAGTATATAAGTAGTAAATCAGTCATGTACTTCATAATACAATCTCTGCTTAGTTATGGGCTAGATGATGCTGAGTGAAAAAAATCCAGCATTTTTTATTTATTTATATATTCAGGTCAGGTCAAGAGTACCCTAAACCGGCGAGCATGTATGAAGAATGGAAGAGGTATGTCAGGATCGTAGCAAATGGAAATCCGTAGTCTCTGCCTACCCCTCCGGGAAACAGGCGTGAGTTTATGTATGTATCTATGTTATATATTTATTCAGTTTATTTATTGCTAAATAAACGGTTGGTTTGTAATGATATAACACTTTGACGTCCTTCCAGTGCTCTATAAACGAGCAACGTGCCTTGTATTTTGTAATAACATCTGGTATCCAAGTATTCTCAGTCACGAGTTAAACCTATTGCAAATTCATCCAAATCGTTACAGCCGTTACAGATATATAACCCTACAAATTTTGACATCCCCATCGGTTTGGCTGTCCACTCGTGTATCACACCCGATTTCTCCTTAAAAATGTAATAAGATGCAATTGAAAAAATCAAACTGGAAAATTAATTAATTGCAGCAATAGTAATAACAACTATTGCTGGGAATAAGCTTCAATTACCAACTTTCTATTAATTTTATTTGGTTTTGCCTTGAAAACTGAGTTTTGTACTACAATTTTCGTATTGAAAAGTCGTGACGAGACATATAGTAAAGTGCCTACGTGATATGGACGTAATATATACTAAAAAGTAGCGTGTAGCATTAGACTTACCAGCATAGAACTGAAACTCCTATTTTTAATGCACTTTTTATGATTAGTGATCAGCGCATCGTGAAAAATACTTATACAACAAATGCCTTGTTATTGAATAGATACGTGCAAATTTAGAACTGTTACTGATCATGGCAATAATGACTTTTCTTCAGCGAAATTGCATGTTTAAACGAATTTTATAGCAACGTGAAATAATATTTTCGATACATTGTTTTTAAATGACAAGGCGTATTAGATATGCAAAAGTATAGATGTTTTAATTGTTTGATGTTTTAATCAAAATACTTATAAGCCATGAACTAAGCCCATTCCTAATTTAATTCAAATAGTTCCAGCTGTTTCAAATATAATTCACAACAAACATCCTATTTTCGCATTTTTAATATGAAATCGGATAATATAATCCATTTGATTATATTTCATTCCACAAACAAAGCAAGTACCTTATTGCCACAATGGTAACTTTGATTAGTCACAATATAATTCCATCCGGTTCTCGAAACTGTATAAAAACAAAATCGTTGAAGACGACCTTCGCTTTCAATTTCTATAGGCTGTCATGACATGTGTCCTCACCTTATTGTTACGGCAATTTTCACCCAAACCTTTCACCCTCCACTTAAACCCTAATCTTTATCTTTAAAAGAATAAGGATAGAGTTTGACTGGCTGGTGAAGTCAAAGGAAGTAGCCATTTTAAATTTCAATAAGTTCACTTTCAATAAATAAACTTTCGACACCTTGTTAGGATTGGCAAAGAGTAAAAGGCTGATACAGATATGCCTATCAATAAAAATTACAATATAAACTGCTTTCACTATTGACTGCAAAACCAAAACCCCTGACAAAGGCATCATCATCATTAGTCGGAGTCAGAATTCAATTTTAGGCAGAATTATAAAAAGTTTAAAACACTTTAATTACTAAAACCTAGTCACCTAATTTCAGGCAATCCTAGTATGGGGTCAGGACTATGTAGGTATTTGTTGGATATTATTGTAACTCTTTGCCTTAATTTTACGTAAATTTTGACCAACTGTTAAAAAAAGAGGCTGCATCTCAATATTTATTTTCTAAGTATGTATTTTTAATCAGCTCCGCTCGTCTGTGTCCTTCTTACTCTTTTTTATTACACCCAACAAAAATAATAAAAAAAATAAAGAAAAAACATTAATTCATCTGAATTGTACATAACAACCACAACAAATAACACATATACAAACACTATACAGATAGGTAAAGCAGGATGGGACGACATTCTGGGACAATACTGTACAAGCTCAGCATGTGCTGTGAACGAATTCTCTTCTGCGCTGATTTTCAGCACAAGGCCTTACACATATCGTGGCTATCAGGAACCACAAGTACCGTGGTATTACAACACCCGGCAACAAATATCTGCAGAGCATTCAAAAATTTGACCCGCAGCAGGAACCGAACCCTTACCTCTTGCGTCTCAGCCGGGAACCATGCCACCGAGGTCGGGATCGTAATTAATCGCATTCGAATAGTTTTTGTTGTGTAGCCAATAATTTGATGTAAAACGTCTCATCTTCTCCACATCTTTGCCTAAAGCCGTGACCACACATCATCATGAACACCAAACACATGTTCATATGTCCAACTGGTCGTCACCTGTTGTGTGTTTTTAGTGTTTGGTAACTTTATGACGTTTCACTTTCATAAACCTTTTTTAATGACAGATTGTCCACCTGTTGGGATAGTAAGCAGTTTAGAATGTTGGAGGGTTAAGATTTGTGTTTTATGTAGTCGATCGTAAGGTGAGACATAACGATGACGTTGTTTTCTGGAAGTGATTGTATTTAAAAGATATGGTAAGCTATTTTTGAGTTATGTTTTTTTATGATTTTAACAAAAAAAAAGAATACTAAAATCCTTTTTTTTAATACATAACGACATTGTTCATTTTTAAAACTCAAAATAATCTATGCCGTTATCGTAAAAAATGTCTTTGAATTTAAATGTGTCCCTAATTCAGACTCGAACCAGCACCTTCGTCTCTAATCGACAATACGTTTTCAATTTCGAGTCTCATTGAATTAAAGTTATTATGATACATTTTAAACTGTTCTCCATAGTTTGCTTTTCACTTTAAAAATAGCAATCGTTGTCTTCCTATAAGTCTACTAAATGGTCCAAAAATTCATACCTCAGTTTTGTTTACGTAGACTTTGGAAATGTAGTAGGTATGTAGTTAGGTAGTTTTATTGCTCACAAAGTTTGCACGTACTTATTCAGTTCCCGGAGCACATACCAAAACAATGGAACTTCCAAACCAAATATTCAGGTACAGTCGAGTGGCAAATTTTTAGTGTGACGTCGCCGGATATCCGCACCCGGCAACTATACCTCTCGCCGGATAACCGGTGTAAATCTTACATTTGTACCCGCTTGTACAGACGGAGGGGATAAGAGGATTTTAACCAAACATTCTCTTACGAATTCTAAACATGTGCATCTCTTACCCTCCTAGTCTATTCATCTGGGTTAAAAAATTGTTACTAACAAAATTATAAAATGATTTTATTATTATTATTCACCTTAGGACTGCTGATTCAAGACACAATAGAAAATCTGTTGTATCTCAAACGGAAAGGGTTGTACAGGTTTTGCAAATACTTAGGTGGGTCATTTTTTTATTTTAAACTATCACTAAGATATGGCATACGGTCAAAATTTTATTAACATCAGTGTGTGTGTGACTTTTTCATATAGATCTATCACTTATTTAATTCTCTCATTCTTCACATTCTCTTAATATTTTATATCTTATAAAAATATATACTTATTTATACTCCGTTTTAAAAATATTATTATAGACCACAGAAAAGAGGGGACATAGGTTATTTCAACTTAAAAGAAGAGCTCCTAACCCTTATCATGTAATTGTACTGTAATTTAAATAAACAACTTTTTGATTTTGATCGTATTGCCTTTAGTGCAGAATTTGGTATCATAACTTATGATGCGAAAATATATTTTATGTTTGGATGTGCTTCTAGCCTTGACATCCTAAAGTCAACCTTTGCTCACGGCTTTGCCCACGTGGTACCTGTATAAAAGTAGCATATTATTCTTGGTCACGAACTATACCTGTTCCAAATTTCTTCTACCGGATATCGATACAGAAGGTTTCATGCGATACCTTCAGTATCGCATGCGTCCATATGTTACGGTAGCCGATGGGCCGTATGCTTATTTGCCACTTTAGTTTTATATAAGAAAACACCTAAGATCCACTCTCGCCTGCGTGAGTACCACATATCAGCGGAAGGCGGCAATAATTCGCTGTTGTTTTCGCGAATTCTTCCCGCGCTCGCGTGACGTCACCCACGTTTCCTGTTACCGTGCCACTCCTGTGTGTTATATAATTTGTGGTTGGTTACAAATTTAACCTTTATCGTATTACTACATACTTTTGTAGTGCCGTCTCATAAGATGTAGACAGCTGCCGAAACAGCACACGTATAATTTGCCGTAGATGCAAATATCAAATAGTAATCGAATTAAAATAAATAAGGTTCACTTTTACCGGAAATTGGTAGTTAAATTACATAACAATACGTAGAATTGAATAAAAACTTGCTAAAACCTATAATCGTAAACCAAACAAAAATCCATAGACAGTGCGTGACTAAAGAGTTTTTTATTCAACCCTTTCACAGCATATGTCTGACCATAGATTATTACGTGACCGATAATAAAAGATTGTAAAAAGTCTTACGTGCTTTCGACGGCGCGTATGTCCGTGACTATTATAGCGTTTTTTGTAGTTATTGTTTAACAATTTCAATAGATAATTTAAGGGATGGTCAGTGGATAAGGGTGACCAACGTTTTAGAAATTTTAAAAATTCGTATGTGTTCTGTTGTATATGTTTTAAACCAACATGTTTTTTTTTGTTTTGGCAGTTATTGCTAAGCTTCTGGTGTTAAAAAACACAAAACAGCTGAACTGAAATAAGATCTTGATAATAATATTTAATATCTATCTAAATTAATTGATTCTACGCTATTCAAATGACTGCAAGCTCTGCAGATATTTTTTCCGGGTCTCACGGTATTTATATTTTCTGATACTCTATATTTTCTATATTTTAGGACTATGTGTATTTAACGGTAGCACGTTTATTTATATTACTGACCATTAAAAGTTTGTTTGGAAGCAACGTGTTATTTGTGTTATACGAATATTATGTTCATATACTTCAAATAACACATCAAGACTATTTTGTGACTCTTATCATATTTTTATTGAATTTGTAGTTTGGTCCAGAATTAATAACAGTTAATAAAATATGATTACAAAATATTATTAAAAAATGGACAACCGTTATAGTCACTATTGAAATTCGCCGGTTAAAACCGGTTGTAGAACCGGCTAGTTCCGGTTCTGACCATTGAATGACCCTTTCTTAGTTTTCTATTGTGCCGCTCGGGTTGAAAGGTCACTTGGCAGATGTTACCTGGACACGTAGCATTCAAGGGTTGAATTTTAAGGAATATTTTATTTTGCCTCAATAGGTGCCGTTAGGGCTAACATTACACTTACACCAAGAACCATAATCATTAGTTTTGTAAGGGTCGTCGTATGAAAATTATAATAAAAAATTGTTAAAAAATTTTAAGAAATATCAGCTAATTTCGATCCAGCCATAAAAAGGTATAGGCAAAGGATAAAATCGGAAAACTATTTTCGCGATGCCATCAAGCCGTACCAAGCAATTGAAAAACAATCAATGAAAAACCGACTCGTTTGATTGGACTTTTATAGAGAGTTCGCGTGATCGCTCCGCATTGGCTGCATTCAGGGTGGCATTTCAGGAAAAATACTTTTTGTAGATTGCTCATGAAAACTTCATCTTCCCGCTGCGTCCATTAGCGGTGGCATTTCGGAAAATTATTTCAAAGTGGCCCTCTACACACCTACCCTTGAAATTTTAGGTCTCTAAGACTTACATTGCTTACGGAAATAATGCATTGTCATAATTAGGCAGGAATGCAAAATTGCACCTCTATCGGATGATAAAAAAACGTTTAAAAAATCAAATGGATTAATCTAGTGAATGCTGCCTTTACTGCTGCAAATACCATACTCGCATTTTATAACTTGCATAATGAGGGAGATGGAAGGGTCCGATAGGAATATACAATATCTTTAATATCTTATAGTGGTATTTAAAGATATTTTATATTTGACTCACTTATTTCTAAGGAAATTATTCAGCCTAAATCCACCCCTGCCACTAAAAATACGCAAACCATGTAGGTAATAATAGACTACAGATCTACAGAATAAATACAGTCGATAGGACATCGTTCATTTATATTATAGTCGGTAGGCCCTTATAAATAGTTCATTTATAATGGCGTACTCTTTAAGTAAATTACGCGTTTTGTTGCTTTTAAGTTGAAACCGCCCCTAGAAATAGTATGCTTTAATAATAGTGGATGATAATTTCAGCGGCTTTTAGGATCTTTCTTTAGGTTTAAATTATGGAGTTTATAAAGCCCAAATTTCACTGACTACTGGAATGGCTTAGCAATGTTCAATTCGGGAGTTCCAGCTAAACGTGCGCTCCTAAGGAGTCAGTACCAGTGTCAGCACGTTCATCGCTTAGAATGTTTTTAGGTTTGAACGAGCTAAATGTTGCTTAATCTAGTTGGTATGTGCAATACAACTAAGAATATAAATAGCAGAGCTAAACTATTCAATAAAACAGAATGTATCGTTTTACAGACCAATTTTGTATTCAAGGAAACGACCCGAAATGCAAAATTCAATATTGTTTTGTCACAAAAACCAGTTCGGGAGCAGCTGCAATAAAATACTGACACTTACAAAACATTTAAAAAGGATAAGGAAGGGTCAGCGAAACCAGATTGACCAGTCCTATTCATAAATAGACAATAACGCAACGGTCCTAGCGCTGACCCTTGGGGGACACCGGTCACTTTCGCGTGTTCTACCCAAACCGGTTAGACAAAAAAGGGCTTTGCATTTAGAAATTGTTATTATTATTGATGTCCACGTGAGTTGATTGTAATGGTCAGTTTAGGATTAGTTTTTGGGTTAGCTTCGTGTGATCAACAGTGTCGGAAGGTTTGGTTGAAGTGTAAAAGGTTTTAGTAAAGTGTAAAAGTGAAGTTGTTTAGGACACCAAAATAACGCGAAGGTGTAAATTATCCTATTATTTTTCAGTGAAAATGAATCTAGGAAAGCACAACAGCTAAATTAAAAGATAACACTTAACATTTGCGAAATATCATCTATTTATCCTAGAAATACGCATTGTAATTCGCATAATTTTGCAGCTTTTGAGTATACATGTAATAAACATAAAAGAGTTTTTCGTGCAATGATGTTTCCTCAAATTTGAACCTTTTTATTTATTTCAAGTCACCGTGTCAGTTGCGACTTCTCACGCCTTCAAAAAGCTTCCAAAGTAGAAAATTAAAAAAGGTTTCTCCTTGGCCGTCACAAAAAACCACCCCACATTATCACCTTCATTTTGTTCGGCAAATAGAATTAGGCGTGAATTAAATTAGCCTGGGAATTAACAAGGATAATACCCGGTTCTTGGTTTTTTCCTCTTTTCCCTTATTTTTCCCTTAAAGCGTTTTTTTGCTGTCACGTCCCCCAGTGACGCGGGAAATTTACCCGCCAATTTAAAAAAATAATGTGTTCTCCGTGTATTTTTTTGTTGAAAACGTTTGGCGATTTGAGAATGAGTCTTGGAATGACTTTTTCATATATAATAGCTTTTCAGATGATAAAAAATTCTTATTAAGAATATTTATACGTGTACTTCTTGGTTCTGCTGTTCTATTAAATTAAATAGGTTTATTTAAAATACAATTTAACTTAAAATATCCTGCGGCAGTTATAAACGATATTCGTTCTTTAATGGTTCTAAATATCTTTCTTTGGGGAGTTAATCACGAACATAGAGAATTAGAGATATACGTGATAGGACATCTCTATGTTTAATTCAGTCAACAGATAAACTTTTTCGTTTTGACTAAAAGAGCAAAAGTTCCATTCTTTAAAAAAAAAAACATTATTTTTATCACAGCAATAACAATAAATAAAAAATACCTTTTAGATGATTAATCTTAAAGGTAACGAAAAGTCGGTGGATAGAGATGGCCCAGAACGTTCGTCATGGCCTTCTTTAGAGAAGATCTATGTCTAGCTGTGGACTTCTATGAGCTGTTGGTGATGATAATGATGGTTAAATAATGTAGGTATAGAATATATAGCTTTTAAATCATGATAGCTTGCCGTCAAAATATCCCTTAAAAATAAAATTAAAAATGATTTGTAGGTATTATTAATTTCACTTCCAGTAAAACAAGTAAGGTTTCTTAATATAGGGGAATAAGAAAAGGGGTTGTTAAAATGTCAAAAGAAGGCGAATTTCCCTGAGGGAGTCCAACCCCTTAATTATATCTTTTAATGTGATGTCTGAGTGCATTTTTACCCCCTCCTTGTACATAATGACTTCGAGGGGAAGAAAAGAGGATGATTTTTGGGGATCGAATTTATATTGAATTTTTAGACGTGGGTGGATAAGATTTTGAAAATGTCTGCCTTTAAAATGTAACTAACATTTATTTGAGGACAAAATACGATGACGAATCCCAGATTTTAAACAAACAAGCTCACGTCTATTCCCAATAAATCATCAAACTTTCATACCTTAAGAGTAGGGCTATGTTACTTCAACGCAAAACACTTTAATTTTATAAGGAAACCACAATGGAATATGCTGGTTTCCTGAAGCAATCGACTGAGTTATTTACTAGTTTATCTAAACATTGTATTATTTTATTTGTTGAGTATGAAATTACACAAATCAATAGAATACAAGAAAAAATAAAAAAATAGAGATAGAGATATATACTGATATATATATTATCTCAAAGGATATAGACAAATAAGTGTTTATTTGTTAAACAGTTAAAAAATATCAATAAGTTGGGCCCCTAAATACTAAGATGGTATGTATCTAGGGGTTTAAATAGAAAATTTAAAAAAAAGATGCTTATAATACATAACGATATGTATCTCTAGGGAATTTTTGGTTTCTTATAAGTATTAATTCATCATTATCAGCCTGCTGAAGGCTACTGCTGGACGTTGGCCTCCCACATAAAGAGATCCATGACGAACAGTCTTGGGCCACCGAGCGTAACCTTTAAGATGTCATCGGTCCATAGGCCTCATACACTACGTCATCAGGTTCATGGTCGCCATTCGAAAACCTTTCTTTTCCAGTGGTAAATAGGTATGTATTATCTTCACTAATATTATAATGAGGTAAAGTTTGTAAGTTTGGATGTAGGAGGTAATTTCCAAAACTAGCATTCTGGTTTCCAAAACTCTTTCCCCAATATTTAGAATGGATATTTATCGGACATAAGTTGTATATAACCCCATTTAAATAAAAGGGCTTATCGTGGAGACCAATTTTGTCCTTACCTTAGTCAACAAAAAACGGTCGAGCAGTTTCTTGCAAACACTACTTTTTATCGGCTACTTTTTGGTCGGTTACCACGCAGACGTGGGCAGTAGCTAGTTACCTGTATATTTAAAAAAAATGTTTTCAAATAAAATATTCAAAAAATGAAAAACTGAACAAAATCCTCAACGAACACGAATAAAATAACAAAACAAAAACAGAAACGCTCCCCGCATCTTAGCAATTTAAAACAGGGGTCTCTCATTTATTCCTTCTTCTTTCACCCCACGACCCCCTCCACATTCTTATTTCGTAGGGGTTGAGGAGAAAAATTAGTTTTGACGCAGCCTTAGATATATACGATTCTTTATGTTTGTAATTTCGTATACTCCTAAAATTTGTCTATAACTTTGCCGTGTTTTTTTTTTAATTATGCTCTCAAACGGCAAAGGAAAACAGTGTTCAGAAACCAGTATATTGCCTAGAAAAAAAAAATTAAGGCAATAACTTGAGTAAGAAACGATATGTAAATCCTTTCAGTACTCTGGTCTTTCATCGTTGATCCTATGTGGAGCTTGATATCTTAGCCTAGTTCGGTTATTGATTTAAAGCAGAGAAGAAATGAATAAACATCCAACAAACGCATACTAACATAGTCCTCCCCCCTCTCGCCCCACTAGGAATTCTCTGTGTCATGGGTATCAGGACCTAAGGTACCACAGCACCGAAACCGCGAACCAATATCTGTAGAATATACCAACATTCATCCCGAACCCGTATCTCTTGGGTCACAGTCGACTTACCAACCACGCCATCCAGGTCATCATTTTTCTTAAAGGTAGGTAATAATAGTGATACGATGAACGCTAAAAAAAGTATTTATTAATATTACACGCTGTAAAATGAAAATTTAAAATCAGAACATCGGAAGATCGATAAAATTCAAAATAACCCTCCTGAAGTTTGAAAATAGAACTGCTCAAACTCGCCCGCGGAATCCCAATGACGAATCGCGTAGGCTTTTTCTTGTTTGAATTCACCATTTTATTATTATCTGCCTATATCATTTAAAATCAGAACGTAGTAATTTATTATCTGAGACGTAAAGTTAATTTTCGTGATGCAGTATTTTCAGATGGGTTAGAATAAGTTGGTAAGATTCTCCCTACTGTCTCTACCAAGGATTTATCGTCTTGCAGGGGGGAAAGAGTGGAAAAATAAGAAAGGGTTGTTTTTCCTAGGGGACGTTAGGGGGAAGGGGATAAGAGATTCAATTAAGGCGGGCGCGGCACGATTAATTATGCTTTCAAAATTATTGTAGAAGAAAAAAAGTAATTTTGCGCAGATGACGCGGGATAAAGGAAGGCAAAGTTTTGGTCATATTGTCTTAATGGAGAGTTTTTAAGTAGAAAGTTAGTAAATAGGACTTCAAAATAGCAAGACTTTCTTTTTAATACTTAAATCAAATATTTGTAAAATGAACGAAGACACTTTAAATAGGTACCTACTTTAGTAAGCACCCACTTCAATAACTAGACCGGGACAATGTGTCGACCGGTTACAGTGACATAGTGTAGATAGGCTTCCTACTCGATGGATAAATGACATCATATTATGGTTGCGGGAAGTCGCTGTATAGCCCAAGACCGTTCGTCATAGCACTCTTGAGGGAAGACATGTTGTCTATGTCGAGCAGTAGACTTGTTTTTGCTGCTGATGATGATTAATTAAGTTGTTGATAGTAATCATTTGATTCACTTAGCTGATACTAGAGAAAACAAAGCTACATAACCTCACTTTGTAAAACTAAAATAAGATCGAATCTGAAACAACAAAAATATAGTTTTTGTGACGTCTTTTGTTTATGTCACTGGTATTTTCTTGGTTTCAGTAATCTGGCAATGTTTGAAGGCCCTGAAAAGCCGAGTAAGAAAAAGAACGTGTGGTGAAAAGAATCTGATTGCATTCAGAGGATTCCTGAGGAACTGTTTTGACGTCATTACTCTCTTAAATTTTTCTTTATTCTTATAAGTTGTTGGTAAGTATTATATTTTCTACGACTGATAAAATCTTTACAGCCCTCAATATATACATCAAGAATCCCCTAAAATTAACTCAATAAAACCGATATTTTTATTGTCATATACAAAGCTAAGACCGACTTAATTTTGAAAACAACTATTTGTGACCTTCCGTATTTGCAAATTAAACTAAGTCACAAAAGTTCAGCTAAACCTCGAAGGACCATGACCTAAATACTGGCAGGCTTCAACCAAAACATACGTTACTCATACGTTGGCCCACTAATGTGTAAAGGTTAAAGACCTCATACGATTATTGGCACAAGTAAACTTCTAATACACAGAAAATAGAGTATATTTTATCGTGCGTTTCACGTACGATGGTACTATCGAATAAACTTGAGTTTTGATACAAAGTCGTAGTGACTTCAAATAAAAGTAACGTAGGTATAATTCACATGACCATTATGAGTACATTAAAAATATATCTCATCATCTACATGAAAATAAACTAATTTCAAAATGAAATAAATCAGTAGGTAGGTATATACTTATTAACAAAATGCTGTAGGATAATATAGTTAGGTAAAACATTTCAGTGATCATAATAATTTAAACAAAACTTTCCCCACAATTAAAATTTGAAATTCAAACAAAGAACAAAGACGATTCGAATTTCAAAAAGCAATTTAAATTTTGAACGCAATCGAATCCTCAAGTCCCAGTCTTGTCCCCCACCTCGGAAGGTACACTTTTATTCTTAGGGGCAGAGTCCACCCCATTTAAAAGAAGCCATCTTGGGATTGGTTGGGGTGGACCCCCGGGGGGCGTCCCCCCGCAGGGGGAACCACTTTTCTCTCGGCGAAGTGTTGTTTTAATTCTACCAAATATCTTTTCGTGAATACCTCAGAAGTTCAGATATAATTTTCTTGGGTAATATTTATACGTTTTAGGTGTAAAGTCGGAATGAATGCGTGTTTTTAACGGAATTGCGTCTTATTTTTAAATAATGTTTTTTGTTTAAACAGCTTATTGAAGCTAAATAATACCTTAGAAAACTAAGTTGCTGATTGCCAACTTAATTTTCTAAGGGGGTTCGATTCCCACTGCGGGACAAATGTTTGTACGATTTGCTAATGTTTGTCTCGGGTCTGGGTATTTTCTATGTATAATATGTATGTATTTCCAAAAAAAAGAATATAAGTAGTAAATCAGCCATGTAGTTCCCATAATACAAGCTCTGCTTAGTTTGGAGCTAGGTGATGCTATGTGAAAAATGTCCAGCATTATTATTATTATTTAAAATACCTTTCCAGATATCGCACCGATGTAAAATAATACATATGTACAGAACTATGATTTTCAGACGTTCATGTTTGTCGGATATCTTAACTAAACAAAGGATTTGTAACAAGTTTGTCCTAAAAACCCGATCGACTTGGGCAAAGTTTAAAACAGTTTCCAAATTAGAATTCGACGACACTTTGTAATTCTACGCCATAGTTGGGCAAAGGAATGCCACTTGGGTCCACTAGCTTTCGGCGTCCAGGTAAATTTTAATTTCTATGCAAATGTAAGCTTTCATTCAGGGCTTAATCTACGAGCTTTGCTAAACTGACGGTATCAAATCGCGATAGGAAAACTTAATGAAAATAAAGTCGGAGACATGTCGCCATTTTTAGTTCGAAGAGCGTATGAAACTCGTCGTTTTTATGACACATTTTTTCACATTCTAAATTTAAAATTGTTAGGAACTTGGTCATATATTCCTTTTTTCTGGAAGGCTTGTTTATACTGTTTTTTTTTTAAATAAGAAACAGAGATTTAATAATGCTTTCTGATACATATTGACGATCATCATCACTTCTCATACTGAATTTTAGGAATAATTATATGTTAAAGTATCTTTACCATATCCTATTTTATCAAACAACTCTGTTTAATTTCAACAAAGCGGTCAACCGTAGCCATACCACAACAAACCATGAAAATAAACAACCAAAAACCACTCAAAGCCACGAAAAAGATAAAATCCCCCGAAAGCCGCGGGAATGATAAAAGTGTAAGAATAAAGAGGATTGCCAGCGCAATAATAAAGAGGAATATCTCGTAAAGTCGATTATAACTCGACTGTGTAACGACTGAAAGAATCCGACGCGGTTTCAGTGTAGATAGTACGATTGGTTCTCGATGTACCAATTTTGTAAAAATAACATTATATAACACAACATTTATGGCGTTATGTTTTTGGAATAAAATTGTATTCATAATGTATTGTTGTTTTATTGTTCTTCTGCGACTTTATAATTTTAATATTACAAAATTACAGGCATTAGTAAAAACTTTTAGAGATCTGTGATTTAAAATGTGACTGTACTTAGTAATATATTTTGACTTACTTATCTTATTTGTATGTTATACTATTTTTATACTAACTAACAAACAAACTTACTCTTGGTTTGAAATTCTGATAGTACTAGTTGTAATAAATTCTTAGATACTGGAAAGAGAGAGAGAGAGAGATATATAAATTACCTTGAATAGAAAAATGGGCCGGAGACGCTGATAGTTTTGATAACAGTTCTAATGGAACGCCTGCAACTTTATCAGTGTTGTAGTTTTTACATAATAGCTCTGAGACATGAAAAGTACCTTTTGATTTATAGCTCTAAACTGAAAGTCCGGACAAACAGACGCAGACAAAAGTCACGGACTTTATTCCACGTGAGTCTTTATATGCAACGCAATAAAGACTCACTGGCACTTCACACAATACCACTATCAAATCGCGTTCAACTAGTAATCCCGACATCCCGCCAACCCGAAAAGCCGGTGAGATCACGTATACCGATAACATTACCAAGTTTCCACATTACGCGAACTTTTATTACACTTATCTTGCAGCCAGGTATGTGTGCAAAAATGTACTCTTTGTAACAATGTCTATCGATTTGAATTTGGAATACACGTTTTGTTTTTAACGGATCGTATTGTTCACGTGCTTTTTGAAAATAAATGTGACACAACCGTGTTCGACATTTGAATCACTGTGTGAATGAGTATAGGTATAGGTACCTATATAATGTGTGACTCATATTTTGAAAATACTTTCAGGCTTTTTTTATTTTTTTTAAGGAGTTTTAGCCAAACAGCGGCTATGCCACCCCAGTAAAAACAAAATAAAAATACAAAACAACTAAAAAAAACAAACCAATGACACAAAAAAACTGCTTACTACAACAAAGAATCCTCCAATGAGGATAAATATAATTGGATCAGTTCTCTGGCTTTGCTAGATGCTAGTGAGGCCAAAATACTGTTACAAATCCCTACCTCGCTAGTCTATTTTCAGAGGTAAAAATATTTTAAGTTTTTTGGGCTAACAAGCGGAATCTGATAAAAAAAACGAGTTTTACTGAATCAGTTTGTTTATCTTATATCTTAATTCAAGTACACAACGCGTGCAAATATGTATGCTGTTAGAAACAATAAATATTTTCTATACTTATAATATTTGTAACGGGAATTTTAGACCTCCGGATTATAATCTGATTCTTATAAGATATATATGAGACAGTCTTAGACGAACTTGTTACAAATGAAGTTTTAGTACATGATAAAATCGATGTCAGCTTTATGAACATCGCTCACGGCGACTTTTTGGGGCGATGGAGTAGCCTGTTTCATAAACGCGCGACTGCATCTCTGACTGTGGTCACTTGTCGCATTTGTACAGAACCCACGCAGCTGATTTACAGTCGCATTGTATCAAATGAGCATCGCTACTGCATCGATGCGATAATGTATCGAGTGACTGAAGTAAATACTTTTTTGAGCCTCAACTGCTATAAATATATAAATATTCTGCGTCGCGACTGTATCGATTCTTCATTGCGTCCGTATTGCAAAGTATGTGGCGTACACGGTAAGAGACAACATTCCGACTAATAAGCGCGGCTTGTTTGTTTGTTTGTATCGCTGTAAAAAGTCGCCATGCTCTATGGCTACTATTAAGTAGTAGGCTGTGGGATGTCAGTGGATTGATGCTCAAGGCTTTACGCCATGACACTCTTAAGGGAGGCCTAATGAAAAGATTCAATCTCTTATAAGAAAGAGCTAAAACTGCTAGGTTGCATGGAAGAAATTGATTTGAGCTATAAGGCCGCATTGTTCTAATTAAATTATGCTTTTTTTTGGTGATAGATTATCCTGGCGTTTAATTAAGAATCTATTAACTGTACGCAAAGTTGAAAATTCTTATTCAAAATTCTACTACCAACCTTCTAATAAAAACGAAATTCCCCCATAAATAAATCCAGCACTATACAATCAGAACAAATGACCGAGGCTAAGTGAGTATGGAGTCGGGTTTACGACAATGCCTATAAGAAAACGGGCGTCGCGTTATAAAATTTGCATTCGTCGGGTGCTGCAGGCAGGGGGGAGGCGTGCTATTGTGGAGACGGTTTCTTCTATTTAAGGGTAATACACGATAAGTAAGTATTTACGTCTCCATTCGCTTGTTTCGTCGTGGCTATGGTTATTTCTTGGTCGCACTGCGTTATGTTACCAAACTATTGTAATAATTTATTACATACTTATGTACTGACATAAATTGTGATAGTATTTACATTTTTACTTGACTTGTATACCTAGTGTTAAGCATCAAATTAAAATTCCAAGAAGCAATTTCAATTCCTCATGTATTTTGACTAGACTGTTTAACCGGACCTTGTACCAAAGTAGTGCTTAAACCACTATTATTCTCGTAAGAAGAGGGAGATCAGAGGTTTTAAGATAAAAACTGCCAGGTAAAAACTAAAATCCTTAATCAAAAATGTACCTAGGAATCAATAATCAATCTAGGTAAACTGTTTCCTCCAAAAATACCTTCAAGACAACGTACTTTTTTGACAGCACTTTAAAAAGTAAAACGTACTTGTATACTAATAATGTGTTAGGGTTATACCTGTTTCAAAAGTATACCTTTTAAAACGCAGTTTTGGTCTTAAAAAAACTTTAACTTTGCTTGAAAATAAAAAGCCGAGGCAAATACTTTGCTTAGTGAAATTTTCTTAGGTATCTGTAACAAACACATGCTTAGGTTTACGTTTGTACGTAAACTGCTTAAGTTTACGTACAAACTTCTAAAAACTTTATACCCCATGATGGGCATCCTTAAATATATACTCAGTGAAAAGAACTTTGAGAATACCAAGTAGGGTTAGTCAGAGGCAAGTCTAAACATTACATTTGGGACATACCCGCGTTTTCCAAATAGCTAGCATTCCACGGTTGCAAGCTCATCGCCGCTTATGATAAGATAAATGGTAACAGACAAACAAACATCCTCTTATGGAAATCGAGATACTTAAAACATATTATACTGTTAAGTTAAATAAAATAACTGTATAAAATATAACGTATATTTTTTATATAAGTAGTTTAAAATATTTTAAATAATAGCCAAAAAGCGAACGCCACATTTTACTAGCCACCCAGGGGGGTTGTCCAACCTCTTTGCGAGGCGAAAAAGGGGGGTAAAGTCTAACAGGAAAAAGGAGGGAAGCAAAATTTCCATTTTCTTACGTCTTTCGCTTTATGCAGCAGTTTTTGATTAACGGACGAGTAGGAACGAAATTTCATTATGTATTCATCCCTCTAAGGCTTATTTACTTCCAACAGGGGTGGATACGGGTTTATTGTTTCAGAAATTTATATTTTAGAAAAGATCGATAGGTAAGGTTTTTTGATTATCTACGAAAGCTTTGAGAAACTTCGTTTTCTTGACAACACGCTCACAAAATATAGTTTGCTTGTAGACATCTTCAGATCTTTATTCAGTAGAGGATAGTCAGAGTCACGTCCAAATATTATTCATTATTATAGATATTTGTTCCGGGTGTTGTGGTACCACGGTACTCCTAGTTCCTGATACCAATGACACAGATAATACTAGTGTTAGGTTAAGACTATGAGTGTCTGGTGTATGTTTATTTATTCATAGTTGGCACATGCCCACGTTTTGCAGAGTAGTCAGTTTTCAATATTCCACGTGGCAGGTTGCTAATCGCCCATTCTTGGAACACTAAGCGATGGCGCATGCTTTCGAGTGCTTTCGAATGCTTTCTAGAGCATAGCACGTTTAGATACAAATATTTGTTGAAAAAATCCAACAGTGCAGATCGAATGTCGAGATTACTAATATCATCATCATCATCATAATTTGCCTCATCATCATCAGTCGTTAGAAGTCACAGGACAAAGGCCTACCACCAAAGAGTGCCATAACAGAGAGGGCATGTCCTTCTGAATGTTTCGTCCGGGAAATTTACCACAATACCTTTTTCTGCCGCTAAGTAGTAATGATTGCATTGCTGTGTTCCGGATTGAAGGATATAGGTGCCGGTGAAATTACAGGCACATAAAACTTTTCACCCGTTATGTCTCAGGGTCGGCAACGCGCGAGTGATACTTCTGGTATTGCAAGTGTCCATAGGTTAAGGTAACCGCTTATCAACAGATGCGCCTTAGACTTGTCACATTAGAAGTATAAATAAAAAAAATATATTTTAAGGTACTTCACCTATATCTACCAATTTGCATTTCGCCTAATTCTACAAGAATTGATTTACCCAAAAGCGAACTATACCTTTTCCATTCGGATATGGATTATGTAATAAATAATGTAAAATTATTTGATGACCTCTGTGATACAGTGGGCGAAGGTCCGCCTAAGACGCAGAAGGTTGCGGGTTCGATTCCTGCAATGTTTGTATGAACGGCACATATATTTGTCGCGGGTCTGAGTGTTTTCAATACATATCAGTCATCAAATTCCCATAAACATAAACTCTGCTTATTTTGGAGCTAGATGATGCTGTGTGGCAAATGTCCAGAATTATTTATTTTATTTATTTATTTATTAACTTCCAACTTATTATTTATTATGTTCTTTTTATTATTAATGAGAATAAAACATTAAAGTAAAATGCTCAGAGATATTAGTATTGCTACTCGCCACAAGATGTCGCCAGCTAAGAAGCGTAAGAAAACTGTGTCTTATTAAAATCAATATGATTGAGTTAATTTTTAAAGTTATGGAAATGATTGTTGTGATTTATTAATTATTTATAATGAAATAAGTTCAAAGAAAAATATTTTACGTTTCTTATTCCTTTAATAGATGGCGCTAAGTTCACAGACAGTGTTAACTATAGATGGCAGCACTCAAAGTTACGTAAACATCAACCAATCTAGTAAGGAAGCACTAGACATCGAACTTATTACGGAAATTTCCATAGTTGTTCCCAGAAACGTAGAAATGTATAACCTTTCTAATATTAAAATGTTTGTCTTTTCGAGAGTATTCAAATAAAATTAGCTTCTGCCCACGGTTTCGCTCAAGTGGTTACCAAAAGTAACTTAGTTAAGATTGTATTGTTCTACACCTATTCCTAATAGTGAATGTCAAAGGTTCAAAGGTTTTTATTGATTTAAGTTACAACATATTTATATAAACTTCAACGTAAATTGAATTTACATTTAAGTGAATTTACTCTTATTACTGTCATGCCAAGAAGAATCAGGCAACAAACTCTTTTTGGTTTTGTTTATTTTCATAACAGCACATTATTCTGATTAGAATAAGTGCTGTTATGAAAATCGTCTTGAACTTGAATCGGCTTCTTTATAAAAATGTTGTTCACATTTTAAAATGCGTAGAGCTGAGCCAATAAAAGCTACACGTGTGTTTGGTACAAAACAAAATGCCATGTAAAAATAATTACCAATTTCATGGCAAATAAATTTCAACACAAAATCAATATGGGATTTGAATAGTGTTCAATCTTTTAAGTAAGAGTGCGCCCGTAATGATTTCAAGATAGATTTTAAAAATGATTTATAATTTGTTTGTTTTTATAATACTGTGTTGTATTTTACCCGTTCAACTCGTGAATAGTACGTATAGTTTATAAAATTAATGTTTTGATTACATAGTGAACATAATAATAAAATAACAAATAATTACAAAAAAATAAACGATTGGTTTTTATAAAACATAAATCAATTTACTTTATTTGATTAATTAATTCATTTTTTGGGAACGTTTTTATTTTTCAGAGTACGACGTAATTGTTATACCGATTTCAAGAACACCAGTACTCATAAAAAAGTTCATACAACTCCCAAACATCCATCCGAAACTACGGAATAAGAAAACTAAAAACGACAACTATATCAGGATAGACATTGAAAATTATGAAGAACCGACAGATGTACCGGATTTAGATAATTTTGATTACATGAAAGAAAAGTATGGAACTAAAAGAGCAGAAGATGATGTCTATGATACGCAATCAAACTATGGGGAGGATAAGATCGTTGGTGGAAGGGAGGTGGATATAAGTTTGTACCCGTACCATGTTGCATATGGAACTAACTGTGGAGGTGCTATCATTGATAAGAAGTGGATAATTACTGCTGGACATTGTGGGTAAGTAAACAAACTAGGCTTTTATAAGAAACACAAAGGCGAGGTGAATAATAATAAACAAAAGACAAACGAGTACATAGCGACAGCATGGTACCCAAAAGATACCAAAGAAGAGGTAGACCTACAAGGTGGAAAGACAAGATTGATACTCTTATGAAGGTGTGCTGTTATTATTTGCTGTTTGAGACCTCAAACCGCAAACAATAAGATATAATTGAAGAAGAAAGGGAGGCCTTTCCCAGAGGTAGGATGAACTTTAAACAAAATTATCTAGAAAAATAAGCTGATTATGATGATAATGTAGGGAAAGTAGATAATATTCTAGAACTTTGACCTTATTTTTTAAAGAATAGTAGTTGTGGTTTGCATTTTACCAATTATGCATATATTATCTAAAACACTAGTTAGTTGTACTTATATAAAAAAAATATTTCGGAACTTTTTGATAAATCTAGTTTTTTTGTAAGTAGAATCGATTTTAAACTTCTGTCAGATGTTTTAACTAATTGCAATATCTGTTTCCAAAGCAAGAAGCCTTACATAAAATTGGGCTCCAAATACCTGAACCAAGGCATGAAGGTCAACATCAAACGATCCATCATCCACCCAAACTGGTCTGCGAAGAACAAAGAACATCCCTTTGACTTCGACTTTCAACTTCTAGAGACAGCTGAAACGTTAAAGTTCAGTGACAACGTACAACCCATAAAGATTGCTCACATCGAAGACATGGTTATTGGTAAAGTAATCACTGTGACAGGATGGGGAAACACTGAAGAAAATGTAAGCATAAATATTTGTAAACGTACATTTTGTATTATAAAAAGATAAACGTAAAACACGTGCCGTAAAATAGCAGTAGGATCTTACTTTAACGAAATAGTCTGATAAAGATGTTTACGTAGCATGTTATAGGCAAAATATACGCTGGGTAAAAAACAAACAACGTGCTGTTTGAAAATGCTAAGATGTCATATAAATCTGACTGGAACTGAATGGTTGCAAAAGATATACAGTAGGGCAGACCGACTGCTAGGTAGATAGACGGATATAGGAGATAAAAAACCTGGATGCAAAAGGTGGAGAACCGTCTGAATTGGCGTTTGAGGGCGGAGGCATAACTGTGGGTTACTAGACGCTGATAATGATGATATTTATATAATAACTATTCATAAACGATTTTATAAGTTTTCAACGAAAAAAAACAAAAACGCTCACGACTGTCTTCCACATTGTGGACATCTTCAGACACATACTCAGTGAGTAGGTCTTTGAGGAGACCAAGTAGGGGGTAGTCAGAGGCACATCCAAACTTTACATTTGGTACATGCCCGCGTTTTGCAAGTTAGCATTACACGTGACAGGTTGCAGCAAGCCCATCGCTGCTTAGTGGAACACTAACTGAATTTTTGGTTCTAGGATTTCTTCACGATGTTTTCCTTTACCGTTTTGAGCATGTGTTAACACTCAAAACGGTGTTACACATTAGTTTTATGCACGCACATATGTTTTTCGAGTGGAAAAATCCATTGGTGCACGACCGGGTTCGAACCCACGTCCTCCGGATCAGAAGTCGGGGTATAGGGGGTGGCCACTAGGCCAATATGGCTTATAAGTTTTGATTATAAAAGGTTACGTGAGTCATTTATAGAGTCATTGAAGGTGTTTCACCGAAGGAAATTGCCTTATTGATTAAATTGCAAACTTTAATTTACACCACAAATTGGTGGAATGTAATGTTTTTCAGTTTAATATTAACTAGAAAATAAATTGAAAATAAGATTTCAATACATCGATAGCATAACCAGTGATTTTAAATTAAAAGAACATTGGTTGCGCCTCTAACATGTTTCAATTATGTACCGTTAGTAACAAAACAACCTGCAAATTGACTATCTGTGTTATGGAAAATATTCTGAATAAACATCAGTAAGATTTAAATCATGGATGATATCGTTGTTTGCAATTTTTTTACATTTATAGAAACAATGTAAAGTGCAGGACCAAAAATAGCCCCTTGTTAAACACTTTAACAAAAAAATTAAGTGATGAACATAATGACAGTTCATCATCATTATTACCATCATTATTATAGGAAAGTACGTATACTTGTACGCGTGACAAGAGAGGTAGCTCTTATCTGGGTCAACGCATTAGCATTGCCATTCAGCGTGGCAATGCGGCCAGTATTTTGGGAACGCTTAATTGGGTCTGGTTGTGATCTGGATCAGTTGAGCTTTCTATAGATCGTTTGCAACGGTCTTTAGATAGCTAACTGTTTCATCTGTATTTTTTGTATATACGTACTTGAACATAGTTGTATGAATAAAACTGTTTCCCTACGTGAAAAAAAAACATATGATAACGAATTATATTATGAATTCGTTGTGTACTGAACTTTTTGTCTAACATCGAACGGCCTACTAAATTCAGGCTATTTTCATAGAAGTTTGAATAAACAGCATGATTCAAGCGAGATGGTCAAAATATACAGAGTAAAGGAGAACCACTTGACCCATTCGAACCATTTAGATGTATATTCTACAGTTTTGAACAGCTTTAGATTTGTGCGCAAAAATTAAACATTTACCAGGAAACAGGGTTTACTTGTAACCTAGAGATGAAGCTATTGTTAGCGCAATAAAAAAATAATAATAACATATCATTTTTTCCCATAGAACTCGAAAGTTTTCCAAAATTGTAGAACGTTCACAGGAATGGGTCTCGAGGTATTAAATAATTTTGTAAATTTTGGCAATTGGGCCATCTTGTTTTGTCACCCTGTGAGAGAGCGTGAAACGAAATCGAACAAATAATATAAAAAAATTGTTTTCAGGGTCCATACTCCAGCATTCTCAGAGCAGTCAGGGTCCCAATAATTTCCAAGGAGAACTGTCAGAATGTGCCGTTCCCTTACTTCAGGGGCAGCCTCACATCTAGAATGTTCTGTGCTGGATTCTCTGAGGGAAAGAAAGATGCTTGTCAGGTATAAATTATAAATCAATGATTTTTTTGAAGGTCTTATTATCGGTATCTATTGTATTTCACAAAAACCCTGTCTGATCAAAGACCAAAACCCATGACAAAAACCATGTACTTCAATAAAAGTCTCTTTCAAAATATTGCAATGAAATCATAAGTAGTTTATTATTATTTTTTATACAGGGTGTAAAAAGACCCATCACCAGCCCGAAATCTACGCATACAATAATAGGAGTAATATTACGAGAAATAATGGGAAAACTACTTTTAATTTTAGGCATAAAAAACTGTTTTTTATAGCTCGCAATGTAATGCACGCTCCTGCGGTTGGTTGCTCCACAAGTAGGAGTCAAAGCCGTTAGTGCGTTTTGCGTTTTTGACCTTCAATATCTCCAGAACCAATGGATTCCTAGGTATAGTCTTGTAGAAAAAAAATAACCCAATGATGTTTAGAATAATGTGGCTTTGTGCTAGGCGATGGTTCTTTTTACACCCGTTATACGTAAAGTTTGTCTCTTTTTCCAATAAACCACTGCTTTGACACATCTTTGTCAACACCGAGGTACATTAGTTAAACTTATACAACATAAACTATTTTTTCTCGATTGTGAAATTCACTGGGAGAAAATAATCATACCCTTACGGATCGGATAAGGTCTTTCTTACATTTGGTTTCATTACTGACAATGAGGAACATTGGACGAATACATTTAAACATTTTTTTTAGGGTGATTCCGGTGGCCCAGCTGTTGCATACGACCGCCTACTCGGCATGGTGTCATTCGGGTACGGCTGTGCAACTCCTGGCTCCTATGGTGTCTACAGCAAAGTGGCTAAAGTCAGACCCTGGATCGAGCAGATCACCGGTCTAAAACTAGATTGAACTAGGGTTTTGGATTTTTATCTCTATTTAAGAGTTATGTAACATACCGAAAATGTTGACTTTGACACAGAAATAAAGGATATGCAGTTTTTTTATTTGTAAAGATTGTACTCAAAACTAGTAAGAATTTTAGTTGTTTCAAGTTCTAACATTTCTATAACTGAACAATTGTTGTGTACAAATTAAATAAAATGTATTTTTTTTATGTCCCTTGCGTACACGTAGGTACTCTTACAGCTATTTATCAGCTATCCCTATCCTCATAGACCTCTGTGACGCAGTGGGCGAAGGCCCGCCTGAGACGCAAAAGTTTACCGGTTTGATTCCCGCTGCAAGAAAAATGTATGTATGATCTGCAAATATTTGTCTTGGGTCTGGGTGTTTTCTATGTAAATGTATATTTACAAAAAAAAGTAGTAGGTATAACAGTCATGTAGTTCCCATAACACAAGCTCTGCTTACTTTGAGGCTATATGATGCTGTGTGAAAATATCCAGCATTATTTATTATTATCATAGGTTTGCTGGAAGAAAACTTTTGTCAGGGTTTACCTCGCCTTTGTACATGCCATATTGTGTATTATCTTTGTTTACAATAAATAATAATAAAATAAGATTCAACTATAATATCAATAACATGGTATAAAAAACATTTTATAATACCTTATATCGGTACGAGTATATTATATATTTATTTATTTTTTTACGCTAGCTTATGTACATGAGCACTGCAAAGGCTTGTTTTGCCCATAAAATACTACAACATTATTTTCAAGTGTAAGTCGTTGCAGTCAAAGGATTTTATTTCAAAGTTATGTTTGCCATTTTAATTCTATTGATAAGGTTTCTCGTTGTGTCTGGGTGAGTACAAGAACTGAAATGCATAAGGTTCATGACCTTAATTTATATAGGCCTCGGCGTAACCTAGGAATAGCGTATTCCGTCCTGTCTGACATTTGACCTACCGGATTTTTATACCAAAACAGCCCTAGTGTGCAGTGTAATGACAATATTTGAAAGAAAATTATGTGCATATTAAAACTTGCGGTGAAGAAAAATATTGTATCTTGAGAAAACCCACATGCCCTAGCTAGAGTGTACTCTTGTAACTTGTCCACGGTACCCACGACTCATAAATAAATAAAAATAATGCTGGACATTTTTCACACAGCATCATCTAGCCCCAAACTAAGCAGAGCTTGTATTATGGGAACAAAAATACATGACTGATATACTAGATAAATACTTTTTTTTTTGTAAATACACACATATTATGCATAGAAACACCCAGCCCCGAACAAATATTTGCAGATCATATGATTATTTGTCCCGCGGAGGGAATCGAACCCGCAACAATCTGCGTCTCAGGCGAGACTTCTCCTTGCGCCACAGAGTGACGACCTCTGTGGGTGGTTTCTGGTCAGAAAAGTGGTTCGAACCAATTTCTAGGCTTGTAGGTGGAAAGAACATCAGTATACTTCAGGCGCCCTTCCAAGCCAACTACGCTGACATATGTGGAGCGGTCATAATACATGTGCGATGGGTACTAACAACTGCTCACTGTGGGTAAGTCTTAATAATCATGTCATCATAATTTCATAAAACATTAGGTCTTTACCTATGAAATTACCGTTTTGCATACAAAAATAGTAATCCGCGTAAGCTTTTTTGTATTGCCGACCTGCCACAAATGATCCGATATTAAATAAATAATGCTAGACAGTTTCACACAGCATCACCCAGTGCCAAACTAAGGCGAGTCTCGAGCTGTTGGAATCATTTTTGGATCATAGAGAGCAGACTGTGGAAATAAAAATAGATGAAAAACGAATAAGATCAAAGCCAAAATGTATCAAAGTAGGAGTCCCACAAGGATCCTCGTTAGGTAATACTCTCTTCTTAATTTTCCTCAATGATATGGCCAGAAATAACATCAGCGGAGATATTATACAGTACGCGGATGATACTACGGTTGTTATATCAGCAGATAACATTCATGACCTTTTTAAAAACATCAACCAGACAATAAGTGTACTAGCGAATTGGTTTAAAATTAATGGGCTTAAACTAAATGCAGAAAAAACAAGCGTCATGATTTTTAATGCCATGTCTGTAACCAATCCTACTACGATGATGATTCCTCTGCAATGTGGCACACTGATAAATAGCTCTAAGCTAACTAAACTTCTTGGCTTTGAGCTGGATCCAGGTCTGACTTGGAAACATCATATAGATTCTACAAGTAAGAAAATGTCGAGAGGAGTGTATGCTCTAAAGCAGCTACGCCCTATCATGTCAGAATGTAATCTCAAGGAGACATAATACGCTTATGTACACTCTATTATGTCGTATGGAATTTATACTCTGGGGAAGATCAACCGATTGTGAAAGGGTATTGAAGATACAGAAACGTGCAATAAGGGTACTCGTAAGGGCCAAGTATAAGGAGTCATGCAAGGATCACTATAAGAGTCTACATATATTGACTTCGACATCTGTCTATATATTTGAAATATTAAAATATGTAAAGAAAAATATTATTCAATACAAAATAAAAGGAGCCAGCAGTAACCGGAGCATTAGAAATGTAATGTGTTTAGAGTCAGCTAAACATAGGCTGAGTTTGTCCTCTGAGTTTGTTTGTTTGTGAAAAACAACCTCAGGTTATCGGACCCCAGCTGTTCAACAAGCTTCCGCTGAGCATAAGACAAAGTACGTGTGAAAACTTTTTTTGTAACAAAGTCAAACTACTTCTCCTCTACAAAACAATTTATAATGTCAGCGAATATTTAGGAAATGACTATACTAACTTCAACTCTTAGTTGCAAATGTCGAGTAGGTATAGTTTTTTTTTTTGTTAGAATGACAACCAATCCAATGAACAATTATTGTTAACCTACTGGTTAGTTGTTATACTTATATGGACATGCAATATACATATGTAATTAGTAATTGAATAAGTAATTTATTTACAAATGTATTGAAATTATTAGAATTTATTAGGACTTCTTTAAATTGACGAGAGACTGATGTCACACCAATTATATTAATTAAGTTTAATAATTGTTAATGTGTATTCCGTCTTAATAAATAATATTCTATTATATTCTATTCTATTCTAAGCAGAGCTTGTATTATGGGAACTACATGACTGATAAACTACTTACATACATTTTTTTTATAAAATACATACATATTATAGATAGAATACCCAGACCCGAGACAAATTCTTGCAGATCATACAAACATTTGTCCCGTAGCGGGATTCGAACCCGCAACCTACTGCATCTCAGGCGGCCCTGCGCCCACTGCACCACAGATGTCGTCTATTATATGTTAATAGGATATTGTTTTGATATTACCACCAAAAGCCTATGCAAGCTCAGCTGTATTTTGCTGCGGATACGCTTTCAATTCGTCATTACCAGCGTTGTTCTCCAGGCGTACATGAAGTTCGCTTGTGACATCAACATTTACAGAACGAAAGCGGTTGGACCAATAACAAACTGTTCGTTCGTTGGTAGTATTGGGTTCACACTTAAAAAAATATAAATTTCAAGATTGTATAATATGCCAAACTAAAATACCATGTAATAAGTTCAATTTTCAGGATATTATAAAATCTTGTTGATAGCTCTATTGCATTATTTTTTTTATCACCAGTTACAACGCCTTGTGGTAAAAGAATTGAATGCTCCACCAGGTCAATGGCCTAACGCAGGGTGAAAATAAAAGTACCAGTGAATGGATTCTATCTCTTCCATGCTATTCATCCCTCGGGTTGGATCAGCTTTCCTACTGTTTTTATTTCCTTTTTTTAAGACATAGTTCTGAACCCCACACCAGGATTCCATGAGTCATGGGTACCGTGGACAAGTACCGTGGTACCACAACACCCAGACCCGGAACAAAATTATCCGCAAAGCATGAAACATTTGTCTCGCAGTGGGAATCGAACCCGCACTTCTAGCGTCGCAGCTACTCACCCTCCGATGTATATCTCGTACTTAAATATACTTTCGTCTATCCTCGAACTTGATCGAAAAAAACAAGTAAAAATAACTAAATCGAATTGCATTGCCATTCAGCATGGCAACCAGCATTTTAGGATCGCTTCTATCTGGCAGTGATCTGGATCAGATTACCTGTCTATATGATATTTAACAACGGTCTTTAGATAGCTAGTTGTCCCATCTGTATTTTTGTATACACCTACAAAACCGAATGAATAATTTTATTCCTTACTTAATCATGTGAACTCCAGTGCTGTAGGAACCTTTATCCGAGCTGGAAATTCCAATCGTCTCACTGGCACTAAGGTCCAAATATCAAGACATATCATACACCCCAAGTATGTTGGGCAAGGACAGTTTGACTACGACATCCAACTCCTGAGGTTATACAGGGAGCTGAGGTTCGGAAGACAGTTGACGAGCGTAGAGATATGTGAAGACAAGTGCGGAGAGGAGATCAAAGTTTTCGGATGGGGTTATCGAATGGAGAGAGTGAGTTTATTCATAGAACCAACAATTCAGACTATAATGATTTAATAATTTGATTTTATGATTTATTTAGCCAAATTGTATTACTATGACATCAAACTCTTTAGGTGATACAGGGAGCCGTGTTGGGCTCCCGATCCGGAGATCGTGGGTTCGGGGCCGACCGTGTACTTATAGACTTTTTCTACTCGAACAATTTATGTGCGCAATGATACGTGCACAAAACGATGAAGGAAATTATAGCGAGGAAACAATGTTATTGAAAGTTTCAGTCCAAGGCTGAAAGGAGCCGCACTGAATCCTATCAAAACACAGGTTCTTTTCAGATGATTTCGGGCAGTCTATAAATATTTACATATACATGTGGTTAGATTTTGACTTAACGCCACGTGATCAAGAAAAAGCCAAGAAAAAGCATTACGAAGAACATACATTTGTATAACTATTTATTTCATGCAGGGCGACTACAATACCTACCTACAAATGATTCAAGTACACAGAATTCCTATCGAAGCATGTCAAGAGGTCCCAAAACTATTGCACTATCAAATCCATTTGACTTCCAGAATGTTCTGCGCAAAAGGCCTTGGACAAGACGCTTGCCAGGTAAGATGAAAGTTTAGGTATTGTTAAACATGTTAAATCAATATATTACAGTGATATTATTTATGTGCGCAATGATAGTTATAACTCTAGTATTGCAAGCGTAGGTTACGGTAACTGCTTAAGAACAGGTGGACCGTAGTTATGCGTGCCACTTAATTTGTCAAAGTCGAATGAGGAGTGCACACTCGAGTGCTTCTCCCTCATTCGACTGTCTTCAGACGAATGCCACCAAAACATTACAGATTTGCATCATAATGTCATTGCTGATGCGTTGCCTGACGTAAAGACAAAGTTTATAAGTTCAATGTGCATGTATTTTTTTTTATCCTAGCCTTCCTATCCTATCCTACTAATATTATAAACGTGAAAGTTTGTGAGGATGGATGTTTGTTACTCTTTCACGCAAAAACTACTGAACGGATTTTGATGAAACTTTACAGTAATATAGCTTATAAACCAGAATAACATATAGGCTACTTTTTATCCGGGTACCACGTGGGCGAAGCCATGCGCAGAAGCTAGTAATCTATATAATAATTATAATAATAATAATGCTGGACATTTTTCACACAGCATCATCTAGCCCCAAAGTAAGCAGAGCTTGTGTTATGGGAACTACATGATTGTTATACTATAAATAAACATTTTTGTAAATACATACTTTAAAAACACCCAGACCAGGCACAAATAACCAGGTCATACAAAAAAAAATACCGCGGCGGGAATCGAACCCGCAACTTTCTGCGTCTCAGGCGGACCTTCGCCCACTGCGCCACAGAGGTCGTCAAATTTCATTGGCTTCATACATACCCTTGAAGCTTGAACAAAGCAGCTAAATAATGTTCACTATTAATGTCGTGCATTTTTCTGCTGGCCAGCATAATCTTCTTGGCAGAAATAGGCATTGAGGTATTACATCTCGACGACCTCTGTGGCGCAGTGGGCGAAGGCCCGCCTGAAACGCAGAAGGTTGCGGGTTCGATTCCCGCCGCGGGACAAATGTTTGCATCTGCATATATTTGTCTTGGGATCTGGGTGTTTTCTATGTATAATATGTATGTATTTACAAAAAAAAAGTATAAAAGTAGTATATCAGTCATCCAGTTCCCATAACACAAGCTCTGCTTACTTTGGGGCTAGATGATGCTGTGTGAAAAATGTCCGGCATTATTATTATATTATTATTATTATCTCTGGACGAACTAGACTGGATTTGTTACAGGGTGACAGTGGGGGTGCAGCGATATCATCAGGCCTGCTCGTCGGATTGTCATCTTTTGGTTACGGTTGCGGAAGGAACCTGCCTGGAGTCTACACTAGTGTTACAGATTATAATATTAGAGGGTGGATCAGACAATATACGGGGGTTTAGAAAGATAGTAGTTTTGTTTATAATTAGATAGTTGTAAAGATATAATAAAATAGTAGATTATGATTATTAAAGTAACACAAACACAACAAAAAAAATATTATTCGATCAAGTTTTTATATACAAAAAAGCACAGATGATAAAGACCAGCAGAAATGCTGCCAGAATTTTGGTAACGCTTCCGATTGGTAGTGATCTGGATCAGTTGAGCTATATAATGATCGTTTGAAACGGTCTTTAGATAGCTAGCTGTTTCATCTGTATTTTTATATACATAAAAAAACACTATAAATGGGGCGTCTGATATCTACCTTTGCCATAAACCAAACGACGCGGTATAAGAAGGCCTTCACTAAACACCACAATCATTCGACCATACTCCCCACATGACATTCTCACAATCAGAGAGTCAGTTAATAGAACTGACCGTTCATCGTTGCGAACTTTGGGGAGTGCCAGTCAGAGGCATGCCCATCAATGGACTTCTACAGGCTTGTGATGATGATAAAACGTTGAATAAAACACACCTTGATAGAATCACACATGTTAGAAACTCACTAGGTTCGTAAAATCGTCCATAATCCTACTAAAAAACTTTACTTGCCACGAGCTGGATTTGAAGATTGCCGATTTGAATGGTTTTTTTTTCATTGCTGTTTATAAAATGAGTCTATTTATGTAATAGGGTAAGTTTTTATATTAAATCCTGTCCTAACACTCTACACCCTAGAAATAAGAATACACGATAGACTTGCCCTTCACAGCTTCGCATTTCTATCCAACACAACTACACATTCATACAGGTTCAGTGCCAATAAACCATTATGTAGTATGACAATAATTGTAAAATACACCCCTTTGTATTTACATTTTATACATTTTTAATTTTAGTTTATAATTTTTCAAACGACTCATACATTTAGTTGAACTACATCACTCAGACATCTCTTAATATCTCTTACCAAACTTTCTAGCCCGTAGTAAATTGTTAATAACAGTTTCTGCGTTTAATTTTACACTTTCTGGTGTTAATATTCCACTTTTACTACTAGAACTCATCTTTTATTCAATTTGTGTGTATCAAATTAAAATAGTTCCCGCGGTTTTTTTTTAATTTAGTTGACCAATGACGCGCACACATGCGCGCTTTTTATATTACCAGCCAGGACTTTATCGAAGCAAATTATTGCGTTCAAATTTTTTAATTACATAGTGTTCCAAATTCAAAAGTCATTTCGTCACTGTTATTAAGTGCGCCGGAATGACCTATTTTGCTCCCTCTTATCGAAGAACAAAACGTCGTTTTTCGAATAGATGGTATGAAAATAATATTATTACGGCGAGGGCACTAAAAGGTTCAGGAGGTAGCCCGAGGAAAACATATTATGCAGCTGAGTGGTAAACTCTACTTTTCTTACTTGAGATCATTTAATAAGAAGTCATTCTTGAATGTTTTTTTTTACCGGAACTTAGTAGATAATATATTTTTTGCGTCTGTTTTAACACTTTCACATCTACTGTTATGTTTTCACTAATAAATTAACTTTTTTTTTAATTAATTGCATTGAACTGATTAAGTTTTCGACTTTTTCATTTTATTAAAAGCGTCTGCGTGTTCATTCTCCGTACGCCCCTCTCACCGGCCAGTAACTTTATTTATACAATATTACAATATTTGGCTTTCGATCTCTTTGATCGCCTCGCGCTTATTAGAAAAATCATGTTCCAAATTCAAACTCATTACTGCCCACTGTACAAGAGAAAATATTTTTCCTCGCACTTATTGAGGAACAAAACGTGAGAATATTTTACAGGGTGATCTTGACCAGTGCATAAACTTTGAGGAATAATTCTATTCCAATGCAATCTACGATATCGTTCGCTGAAGCGTATACATACTGGTCGAACTATTCTAGTATTAGCTATTTACAGGAGATTTAAGTATATTTTAAGTTTATTTTCACACTATTTCGATTTGATTACAATAGTATTCGGTTCTTTTTTATTAACACTGCGTTAGGTCAGTGATCTGAACTGAAACTCAGACGATTGCACAACCGAGTCACGATACTATATATTGTGCCATGTCTGCTTTTGGTCCAATTTCAATGACAAGTTTTTTTATGAAAAATATCTACTTAGTTTTTGAGTAGAGTTATTTTGACGTTTTAGAGATCGTTACTTTACATTGACTGGTGTGATGTTAGATAGTCCTGAAATAAACATAGTGGCTCATGATGAAATAACCAGTGTGATAAAAGGATTAAGTGCAGGGTGCACTTAATCCTTTTATCACATTGATGATATTCTAGGTTACGAAATATACCTATTACAAATTTCATTCAAATCGTTAAAGCTGTTACGGAAATTATTAGCAACAAACACCCAAATTTTTACATTTAATAATATTATAGAATACATGATAACTCTTGGCAGTAACTCGAAACCCGTATTGAATAATCATCATATAAGCCCAACTACTAGCAAGCATGGAAACCAAAGTGAAGCATACTGCAAAACTACCTGGCTTCTCACTGCCTTGAAGAGAATGGTGCCAGCTCAACAGGCTAAGAACTGGCTGCAGCCATAATCGAGCATTCATGTATAAATGCGGTCGGTGACTCTGGCCTGTGTGCGAGCGTGGAGGCCCAGTGCAGGATTTCGGGCATATTATCAGAAACTGCCCGTTCACCGAATACAATGGCAACCCAGCATACTTATTCATACTTAGAAGTGGCGCTATATGGATATAGGAATTGAATATAGTGCTGAAATAATAACTCCTCGAGCGATTGACATCCCTACGAATAAATAAAAGTAACATTTGGAAAAAATAATTAACAATTTTCCAGGTAAATTCCCATGAAACCATATAAAATGATTTGTAGACACAATCTATCTCGCTTTTGTTTAAAGCTTTGTCTCGTTTAATAACGAACAATTTTCCAAATAGATTCCTATCAAAAAAAACTATCCACGCATAAAAAGTCGAATCCAATCCAATGGGACGCTATCACGCATTTCCAAATTGGAAAAATATCCGGAAACATTTTCACATTTTTAAACTATCCCCCCCCCCCCTTTGTATATGCCCTCCCTCACATAACACCCCACTATATATTCTGTTCATGTAATTATCTGCGTTAAATTCTGTATA
Source organism: Perizoma affinitatum (assembly GCA_961405105.1). Taxonomy (NCBI): domain Eukaryota; kingdom Metazoa; phylum Arthropoda; class Insecta; order Lepidoptera; family Geometridae; genus Perizoma; species Perizoma affinitatum. Next base: position 5,387,728 of record OY560184.1, read on the forward strand.
ACGTTCACTAGTGTGTGTAAAGTGGGTACGAGTGTGTGTATATTTATCTACAAACGTTGTTTGCCGTATATTGGCGTGGAGGTAACCCCCCTTCTCCCTATAGGAGGGGGGGAGTCATCACGATGATTCGAGTCTACCCAGCAGCGAGAGAGAGATAGGAGATAAAACATCTATAGGCTAGCTATGGTGGTGGTATATGCGATGATGACTAGAGATTTCGCCCGGAAGCGCTTGCTTTATTATTTTATCAACTTTTTGCGAAAAACAATGATTTTTCGCAAACTCTAATTAGAAGCATACCTAAATATCAGAAAATGCCTCCATCGTTCGCAAAACTACTAAACGTCTAATGCCCATGCTGTACTTGGCTCATGGAAAGATCGTGTCTTGTAATTCGTTCATCAGTCACCTCATTGCAGGAGTGAAGGAATGAAATCTTCCAATATTTGGTATATGTACTCAAAGATGTAGATCTTTGATGCACTTAGTATACATCGGAGGATGTGTACTAAGACACCATGGAGAGTATAGTTGTGAGCGTGCTTGTTTAATTTTTGTCACGTACCAGTGTTTATATGCCACCGAAGGCTTCTTCCACAGTTTCAAGTGTCCTCCAAAAGTTAAAATTTCCGAAATGACAGTGCAAGAGATTTTGATCAATTGTGTACTACCCATTTTTTAGTATTTTTTTGCACAGAATATTTTATAAGTACCTAAGTAGGTACGCAATGTATCATGTAGCCAATGCCTAAAAGAACAGTGATGGCAAAGTTGCGTGTGCGCACAGTGCTATGCGATTGTTCATTTATGATCATTCAACGTGTTATTAATTTTACAACGGCTGTTTGCAAAGAGGATTAATATAATTTTTGCTACTGCGTTCCGTTATGATGAAAACCAAGCAGTAATTATTGCAATACTTGAATTTAACAAGTTTATTTAGGAAAATCTAGAAAAAAATACATAATATAGCAGCTTAAATAAGTACTACAAACTATGAGAATGTTGTACAATGAGCGGTCTTATCACTAACCTAACTTCATATGGTCATACAATGCATGTGTCTCTTGCTGAAAGTTGGAATAATTTCTTATGATCAACAGACAGACTGTCTCGCTTTGGAAGTAAATTCCCAAACTCGTCAGTCCAGAATAATATAATCTCAAACTTAACATAAAACATAAGTTATCTTTCTATAGTTTTTTCCATTTTGTGTTTAGTTAACGTCCACCGCAAATGTTGTGTTTAAAAAGTTTATCACCACTTTACCTTACTATTTTATCCGACTGCGCCAAGCTAGGGAAGGTAACGTTTTAAAATAATGGCAACACCGAAAAAAATCACGAAACTTCCGTAAGCCATTTTAAGTCCCGCGATTCAATATATTAATTTCCAATAATTTTTACACTGAATTTGCATCAACCGTGACGTACGGTCAGGAGGAAAAGAATAATAAATTTGTTGCGAATTAAATCACAGTAAATATTAAATGTGTTTTTATTCGCAAGTATTAAAATTGTTGAAAAATATAAAGAAAAATCTAAATTTGTATCTAAACATCGCGTTATGTTTGCTAAAATAAATATAACAGTTGGATGCATTCCGATTCGAATAAATCAACTGTCCATGATGTTAATAGTTTATGGACAATGATGTAGTGGTCAGTCACAGAGTGACGCAGAAAGAGCCAGTAGTAGAAAATCTAGGCACATCACTTAGGTATTTTGTTCTTAGGAAAAATATCACCAAATGTAAGTATATATATTTTAATTTAGGTAAGTATGAATGTGTTTAGGTATTATGTACAAAAAAAATGACTGACTATAATATACTATTTGATTTAAATAAAAACCTAATTTAATAAGACTGTAATGGTAACAGCTGATAGAACAATTGCTATACAACTTAAAAAAAAGGTTGGAGAAAATATATCTTAAAATTTGTGATATTTTGACTTTTGTTACGCGTAGGTACATTAGAAGTCCACATAACACTATAAAAAGATAGGTAGATATTATGAAATTGAAATAAATGGTCTCTACAATTTTCAGTTCCACAAAACCATATCCTTTTACTGAAATTATCAAAATACCCACATTATTCCACATCAGAAATGCACAATCGTTTGCTACTTTCCGCTGCAATCAAGCGCTGTCACGGTAATCTCACTCAGCTGCCACTTTAATATTTAACGTCCTTTTATGCGAACCGTACTGCAGTTAATAATGACGTATAGAATTTTGCGAACACCCTTTATCCTGGATTACTCGGTGGCACTGAATATATCTATTCTTTGTATCCATAGTGCAGTGTTGGAAAAAGATTTACATGTCGCGCGTTGTGCAAGTACCTACGCGTATATTTTGACAGGTTTTTAAACATAAAATTGCTTTTTCTGTCTGGGAGGGGAGGTGTGATATGGTTCCTGTGGATCAAAGGTGGCTTGGCCGTATGACGAGAGGTAGTAGGTTTGATTTTCTTTCCCTGAAGATGGTATAAGTTATAATTATTTCTTGCTGGTACATATACAGATTTGACACAGAAATAAAGATATTATGTAAGAGAGTTTTCTTCCAAAAGAACTTTAAAGATAGAGTAAAATGGAGGTATTTGTAAATTAATATTAGTTATTACAGTTAGGTGGCGAGAAATTATGCCATGCATCCCGAAAGTCCTGGGTTCGATTCTCTGAAGAACATCTGAAGGAAAGCCACATACATAAACATTGCATTTTAAATTGGCCCCCCACCCGATGACATCTTAATGGTCGGTGAAAGCTACATATTTCTCCTCATGGCACTATTTTGAGGAGGCACTATTCATATGTTCAGCAGTGTACTTCTACTGATTGATGATGATGATAAACCTGCTTAAATATTTGTGAAATGAAATCCTTTTGTAACCAGTAAGTATCTACTATGGCATAAGTAGGTATAATTACCCCCTTTCACGGGTAGGTATGCCTCATACAAGTACGTCGATTCATTACGTTATGCGAAGCCAGTTTCAATCCATTTTAATATAAGTACTTACCATATTAAATGTATACAAACCATCGAAATTTATTTCAATTAATGGAGTATTCTAACATAGCACACTCACACATAGCGCTTAGAAACTGCTAGAACTGCCTACCATGAAGAGTTTTAATATAAGCTCGTGGAATCATTATTTGATGATTTCGAGGTGGACGCGAGTCATTGGGGTGGGTTGGGTGGCTTGTGGGGTAACCTCATCCCCTAACTACCAGGGTGGTTGCACTGCAGCGGCGATGCAAAGCCTTCCAGCATCAGTGTGGCCGGCGTGGCTCCTGCCGACGCGTGTTTTCCATCTACGCACCGCGCAAAAAAAAACCAACGCATTAAAATACAAAAAAGACACTGTTAAATCCAATTCAAAAGTGTTTTAAAAATCGAACGGCCTAAATTTCAAAAATCGAATTCTATAAACCAATAATTTGGTTCGAAATTCAAAATTTGTGCGCATGCGTTTTAAGCGTTCTCGCCCGCCGTCACATTCAAGCGATAGTTTTATGCAATAGACAGCAATTCATTTTCTTCACAATATAATCAATAGTTTTTAAGTGATTCATAAACAATAGTATTCAGCAACACTTGAAAGACAATAGACAATAATAACAACCGGATTAATTTCTACAAACTGTAAACTAGTGTTAAGGCAACTGGAGGAAGTTCAGCTCGGATCCATCGTAAAAGGGCTACAATAACATCAACGATCATCCGGGAGGAGCAACCTAGAAAAATAAAGAAGAAGAGGAGATTCATGGGAAAACCATTCAGAATACCATGGAATCATAAATGCAACCACCAATAAGTTAGATGCGCGAAAGGAAGAAAACCCGCAAGATTTCATAGCAGGAGGGAATCTAGCAAACAGTAAATAAAAGCATCGCCATTTGACGATAAAGAAACACGTTTTTTCGCAATAGAACAAGTTTTACGTTTATATCAACCGTTATTATCGAAACCAATAGAAAGGACATTTAAAACTTTTGATTTCTTTAAGTGCATTTAAACAAAACTGGTTTTTTTGGAACTTTTCAATTGATTTACATTGGGTTTTATATACAGACTCTCTATAATATATTTAGTGAAAATAATTTAGTGAAAAACTCTGGACTACAAGTTAAGGCTAAGTGATATTGGAGACTTTTGGCAGATAAGTGATTTTTGGGACAAATTTCGACCAATTTTCACCGTCCGTTCCTGATTGTATGGAAGGTGAAAACAAAATAAATTAACAAATTGTGCCTTAAATTGGCCTTAAATTATTATAAAAAGGTCAGCCAGAAAATTACAAAAAAAAACTAAATTTACCATTTATCTACTTGTTAAAACAACTTCTACATTTGTTTGATAGTACAAAATTACAATAAAAAATAATATTAAGACTTAGTTAAATGTTTCCGTTATTTCTATACCTATAAACGTTTTTTATATGAGTATGTATATATTTTAACGGGCTATAAAAGGACTAGTCATACAATAAAGAAGACAATACTTGAAGAAGAAAAGAAGATAGAGATAGGGAAGAAGATAGAAGAAAGAAGAAGCAATTTATAAACATTTTACCGATTAAACTGACGAGAACGACGTCTGAAACGATACAGGTAAGATTCTATACTATATTTTATACATAGAGTGTATTATAGACCATGATTATGTAGCTTAAACAACTGATATTGTAAGATATTGGCTATAGTTGTTTGGTGATCATCACGATCTCTGTATGGAAATGAAAAAGATAAAGGAAATGAAATGACGCATTTTGTTCCACGTTGCGAAAAAAGAGTAATTCCGCCAAAGCGTGACGTCATTATTGCCACAAAATGGATATATCTAGTTGTCTCGCTCGCACTTGCTGAAATCATCTACGCGTCGCACGAAACCAATTCAGGACTCATTTTCGTATTCAGACAGAATAAAATACCGAGCATCTCATGAATTTTAACTTGAAATGTTCTGTCATCTTGATCTTGACGTTCATTAAGATCATTTGCTTTGGTTTTATCTCCGATAGCGTCTCTATCTTTTCCATCTAAGAAATCATCACCGAATTTTCTCAAGAAATATTTCTAAGTAAACAATAACATACTGTATCGTATGCCAAGTAGGTATGCAGTAGAAACATTTGCCTCTAACTTTCGTTTTCGCCAAGTCAAGTTCAGGTTTTGCCGATGACTCGGGAAGGTTTTACTGCGCATGCCCGAGTCATCACAGTCATTGCCCAGCCAACCGATCGATGCCGGATATGGTGGAAAACTGCGGGGGAGGGGGCGTCATTTACCACCGTGATAGTTTTCACAACGCTCAATTATGTAGGGTGGGGTGGTGGGTGAAAAAAATGTACACATCAAAATGGCGGACTCACTGGATTTCGTATTATAATCTATCGGTTACGCCTCCCGTTCGCTGAATTTATGACGGTGGCAATATCGATGAAATATTTAATTAAAGTCCTCGATCAACGAAATTAAGATTTTTGGTATGAAAACTTTACAGGACAACGTTTTGTGTAACGGATTTTGGGATTTAAAAATGAAGTGTATTCAAGATGAGGTAACGGGTGAGAACATTTGCCTCATTCGTTACCGCATCTTGATTTCGAACGTATTATTGCATAATACCATTCATATTATTTGAAAAATGCTCAAGGATTCTAATAAACCATAAAGATAAGTGAAAACGAAATAAACTCCAATCTGATAGCGGGTTTCATCATATTGGGTGACATATTAAGTCACCCAATGCTAAACAAAACCTTTTTTTATCTGTAATGTGCCAAGTTAGTTCACGGAAGCTTTCTAGATGTCATAATTATGACAAGGAAATAAAGCCACACATGATTTGACTTTAACAAACTCTAAATGGCACTAGTAAATGATTCAATAAGATATAGATGTTATCTAATATATAAATTGAGCCTTTTAGCTCCAAACTAACCTTTAATGAGCAAGACGTTTTGTTTATTATCTCTCAAGGTAATAAAATATTTTAAAACTTCTAAAGATTGTAAAATATGAATGATAAACATTAAATTAACACTTTTACACATTTTTTTGTGATACCTACCTTACTTACCTTTTAATAATCTCAAAAAACTGTTTAGTTTGACAACTGTTTAAAGTTTTTATAAGTAACGCTCATATTTACAATTCAAAGGTTTTGCTTCCGCGACGTTTTACAGCGCAGACTGTCTAGAAAGCCAACCTGTCTATCCGATTCGTAATGCTATGCCCCAAAGTTTGCCCTACTATAGGTAAGACGTTTCATTTTTGACAAAGTTGTAGCTGTTTTTTATCAAAATTAGTTTAACATTTCAATGATTTACTTTTCATACCTTGGGTTTTATGTATTTGACGTTTTGAGTAGCGGAAGTATCTATTTATGTACTTTTAATAAAATCGCTATAGGAATCAGATTTACTTGGGATAGTCTAGGGTCCGTCCGTAATATAACGGTAACGTGGCAGGTGTCAAAAAATGTATTTGTAAACTATCATATTTGGGATGCTGAATAAGAAACATTAATATTCTTTCAGAATTGCAATTAATCAGAATTTTCTTCCACTAACCTTTGTGTAATGAAGGTTGGGACGGTAGTGCGTTTGAAGGAGATTATCAAATAAGTGAACCTTTTATTCAATTAAATAACTAGCAACTTTAAAATACAAATGAACTACATACATAAATGAAAATAAATCATATTTAAATACGAACTTCGAAATATATACTTATTTTATCTACATGTATATAAATGCTCAATTCCGTTGACTATTTAGTACAGTCTGTGATAAAATGGTAATATTGTTTGGTCTAAGCAATAAATTATGAAGTAGCCTGTTCTTTTTGTATAAGACAGTCTAAAGTATTTTTTTAATAGCCACCGAACTCATACATGATCTCACACTAGGGTTCTCTGAGGATGACAGGTGGATGAGTTCCAGATCAAGAACACATAAATATTTCTCTTTTTACGTGGCATTCGCAATCATGTAAAAAGTTAAAATAGCTCAACTATCAATACGTAGTTGATTAAAGTTTTTCCTACCTTGTGTCAAGTTATTTAATTTGAAATCGCATTAGGGACGATCGTAATGATAGACTGCAAAAAGTGAGTTTTTTTTTCGTAGAATGGTTTTGTCATTAACTAGTAAACATCATAGGAACTTAGATACGTTTGTAGGGTAGGTACCTACTTTATTTTACGTATGAAAAATCTCTGGAGTTTATAGTTTAGAATAAGCAAATTGAAGTGGCAATGGGTAGGTCAAATAATGGGTAGGTCATCGCAGAATTGTCAAATCCTGGGGGAAAATAATTTGAATGGTGACCACGAAACTCAGTATCCAAGCCTTCCAGATGAACAAAGGTTGTGGAAAGTCATTAGATGGAGCCCGAGATCATTCGTCTTAGCACTCTATGGGAAGCTTATGACAATTAGCAGACTTCTACGCATCTAATGATATTCTAAGTTTAAAAAGTTGAAGTAATACGGACGGACATGTTTATTAACAAGTTACCTTCTTATTCAAGATCACTCACTAACTTTAGCAGGATGATAACTCTAGCCCTGTTCTTTTCTTACACTGAACAAAGGATAGAGACCGATAACTTTTACCACGCTGCTAAAGTTATTGAGTTGTTATGATTTAGAGGGTTATCTTTACATAGTTTTAAAACTCGTATATTTTATAACGTAATAACGTAATTCACGTAATATAGCGGCACAATGACGTGTGGCGTTAAAATCTTAAAACCAACATTGAAGTCATACAAAACAATTATAAAAATCTACATGAGAGTCAGTTACGCTGTTTCAATCCTATTGTATATTGCAGCGACCCCTTGTGCAATAAAACTAAGAAACTTTAATCAGACAGAGCGATCGCAAAATGAAGATCGAATAGTTTTAGAGAACAGAACAACAATCAAACAAACTATTAAATCAAACGCATACGGTTTCTTCGCGTCTCGGGTAAAAAACTCACTGAAGATCCAGGAAGTAGAGGCGGCATCACAAAAGCCTCTAAAACAATATTTGCGTACACGCACGGGTAGCGTTGGCGCGTTTTGTACATGCTCAGGAATGTACAGTGAAGAATGTGTGCAGTAAAAACTATGCGGCACAGTACGGCTGTTAGGTTGCTCTACCTTTTTTGAAATTGCATGTTTTTGACTTCGCTGCGTGAAACACAGATAAAAAATTATCAGTTATTCTTGGTCAAAAAATATAACTATTCTTAATAGGATCTTAGGATTCGCTTTTTAAATACCGACGTTTGTTGACGTTTTTCATAAAAGATACTAATTGTGAGCTTTTTATACTTTTCGTTTGTGTCTTTAGTTGTTAGTTAGTTTTCATTTATAATTGCCAGGTTTTTGATGTACATAAGTTAAATGTGCTTGTAAACTGTCTTATCTCTATCTAGTATCAATCGACAACACAAAAATGCGATAACTTATCCATTAGAAATACTTATTTTTAGTTCAGCGTTCTGATCAAAAATGTCTGGGTCATCATAATACGCCTACGAAGTTTACCAGCTCACTTTGAAATTGCAAACCACAAAAAAGTTGACTATGCTGATTAAAAAGAATAATGGGCGGTATTATCGTTAAAAGAGATCTCGTTTTGGCAACTTTTGAATCGAGTTAAAACGGTCAAAAATATTATTACTTACTAAAATAGCTCGTATATTATGCGTTTATCTGTTACCATCGAAACGGCTTAGCTGATTGGAATTCGGTTATTTGCAATTTATTTGTATGATTTTAAGGATGATATTTAGATAGGTTTTACTGTCACAAGTGTAACAGGCACTGCAATAGACGACGGAAAACACATCAGGAGTTGTAATTTTTGTAACGAATTAACTTGTTTAAAGTTTTTATAGTAGAGCATCTTACCACTCGTACACCATTGAGCATACATCGCGTCAATTTTCCAACACCATCATGTGTCTGTTGTTTTTGTCTAAGAAAAATCCGTCTTATTACATTACGGAGTCCGATGTCGTGTCATCTCAGGTTTTGCAATCATTTGTATTATCGATATGTGCGGAACCAGTCGTGAGGGGTTTCGTTCCAGCGATTCTGTAGAACTCTAGAGAATTACAACTGTAGTTTCCCTAAGATCTCCATTTTGTAGAAATTATTGTAGTTTTGATCTCCAGTCTTTTTTATGTTAGAACGAGTTTTTTCAATACAAACGTTAACTTCCCGCTACAATAAATGACCTTGATTAGCACCACATTAAAGCTGAATAAAAAATCATTAAAAATAAATTCAATTAAAAATAAATAATTAACCCTACTTAAAAGGACTGAATTTTAAAAAAAAATATTTTCTTAGTTCATCGATTTACATCAAAAGAACCCGCCCTTCATAGGGTTCTTGGACTACGCTTTAGGCTAAGCGTTGATTAGTCAGTCAGGGAGTCATATGACAATTTAAGTATACAAAATAACAGGATATTTTTTAAACGAAAGATCTGGTCTTCCGTTACATTAAGCAAAAATCGAAGACTGATCAATTATCTGTTTAAAAATTTCTAAGTTTTTAAACAAGAAGTCAGGTGTCGATTTAAAACATTAATTTTAGAACCTGAGATAAATTGTGCCAAGGACTTACAATTTTGGTAACAAAACAATGTAGACATTCTGGCACAAACTCTGACTATCTAATTTTACTTTCAGAATCTCAAAACTTACTTTGTGTGTTAAAATATGCCATACATGCTGCCTTTTTGATGTTCCATACCTAAAAGCCACAAAGGCAAAAGCAAAATAGTCCTAATATTTTTTTTTCCATTTTTTATTTGTATTATTTTTTCCTTTGTCACGCTAACTCAGCACGACTGTATAAATGTATGTATATTTAATTTTATTTAACCCTGATTTTGATCTTATTATTTATTGAGGCAAAATGCCTTCGAATGTAAGGTTCTATGGCATACCAATTTCCTCACGATTTTTACCTTCATCGTTTTGAGCACTTGTTACAAAAAAAAACGCTAATATAAAATAAATAACGTTTTTACTTCACTTCACCCAGCAAAGCGATCATAGTATCAAATAGTACCAATTTTAATATATGTCAAAATGCTATAAATTTGCACGAATTATGTGACCTGATGTTATTAAAGTTACTTGCTTTGGTTTAAAATAAAAATCTATTAAGATGTATTCTAATTAAAACTCCGAACACTAACCTGTACCACAAGCCGTTAGATTACTGGTATTACCGTAGGAAATATACAGGGTGTAAGACAACTCATGACAAATTTGATCGTCTTTACTTTATATATAATTATAATATGACAGTAAGTTAAAGCTTAACCTAAGATAAAACCTTAGTTTCAAGTAGAGTTTTGATGTAAAATGTAAGTATTTAAAAAAAATCTAATTCTAATGACAGCAGAAGGCTATTATCACCATTATTTCTGAATCGATAGAGAATCGCAGTCCAAAAGTCCCGTTCAGGTTTCATTCTGTCTTATTCTTTTTTGCTTAAAAAAAATCGCCGCCTTTGGCGGTCGCTGATGAAAAACTACTAAACTAGCTACAAAACGTCAGCAAAATCGATGACAAACGATAATTTATCATATTTGATTTTTCATTATTTTATACAATTATAACCATGTTATCTTATAACGCCCTGTATACTGCTGCATTACATTATACGCAATGGAATAAACTTTTAGTTACCGGGTAATGCATTGTGGGAGGATAAGTAGAGTTGTAATTTTTGACGTTTTCGATATAGAGTCCGTTGCATAATATCAAAACGTATAATACATAATTATTAGTGTATGCCATACTACAATGTCGCGGCTTCGCTGACGCGGTACGCGAATAAAAACCATCCAACAAAAAAAAAACCTAACTTTCGTGTTTATTGATCGAGTGAGCGAAGATTTCGGAATCTACTTGAGTAATCTAGTTTTTATGTACCTATCTATGTTTGTCCACTAATCACTGCCGAAACCTTTATTAAATCTTGTTGAAACTTGGTAAGTATTTAAGTTAATTTCTAATAAAATGATTGAGTTCTAAAATGAGCATAATCGGTATGAGAGAATAGAGTTATTCTAGTCATGAACGAAATATTTTATTTAGGTACGAATAAAATAATAAAAAAATAAATAACTTCTTATCTTTAGTAGGTACAATAAAACAAAACTAGATGTTGGTAGGTTACGATTTTTCATATTCTAAATCGCGTTGATGTAAATTATTTCAAAAATATGCGACTGCTAAGTTTGTGGCAAACTACCTACTAGTTTATGAATTTTGACTAAAGTATATACGATCACCGAGGTCTCAACATTCCAACTATCTAATCCCAATATAATGCCAATGGTTCTTATTTCTCTAGTTGGGTTAGTAATTTACCGAGCTTTGATCTGAAAATTGAATTTTGTACTATCTCTGTGAGATCTAGCTGGATTTTTGTCTTGAAACAGAAATAATTCAAGTTATTTTATTTAGCATGTTTATTTATGTGGTCCTACCAAAAATACTCACATAAAAAACATATTTAACTCTCAACTCTCTTAAATACCTAACTAAAAAAATCAATGATTCAATACATCAGCCAAATATAATACCAACCTAACGGGGAAGATTTCTAACATTCGCCGTGTCCTAGAAAAGACGCCCACAGACCAGCATTTCTTTCTACATCTAATGCCAGTATACCTAACTATACCTAACTAAAATTCATAGTGAAATAAGTATAAGAACCTAGCTTCAAAAAAGTGTCAAGCTCTGGGCTCATAACCAACTTTTTACATTCATTCTACTTTCAACTCTATCCTAACACCAACATAGCTCAGAATAAAAGAAAGAAGGAAGAGGTTTAAGATGTTTTGGATGATAGGTAATCACGGTTGTGCAGGCCAATGCACGATGCATACAACTAACTAGTGTTGGGACGTTGAAAATAACTGTTTTTAGTGGTGGGGCTTGCAGATATTTGTGTAATGTTTTATGGTTTTAAGAGCTTATGTCCCATTAGTGGTTTGAAGGGTATTCTAGAGATATTATGTTTTTATTGAGAGTTGACAATTAAATTAATTATTTATGTGAAATTGTATTTTTTAATTTCTTGGACTTGTTCTTAATCATTATAAATTTGCTATTGAATTTTACTATAGTATTGCATGAATTAATATAAATTTAATTATGTGTTTAATAATAGTAGGTATTACAATAATACCTATACAAATTTGTAAAAATGTGGACATAAACTAGAACAGTGACATCCGTATTTACCTTTATTTCACTACAAATTATACATAGTTTCAAATGTGATAATTTAGTAAAGGACAAATGATATACGAATAAGAGAAAAGGACCCAAAAGTTTCTACAATACTCCCAGAGTTACCGACATAAACTTATTCACTTTTTACTTTTTGTCTTGCATATAATAATATGTTTTAGCCTATATTGAGCGCTTACAGGTATCTAGACGGGTTGAAGCATTCGCACCTTTGCGAAAACAGTTTTTGCTACGTTATTCGACAACGAACAGTAAATATACGAACAGTATATTTACTGTTCGTTGTTATAAAACAACAACTATATAACTATATATAACTATATAACTGTAGTTATAAAACAACTATATAAAACAATTTATATAAATAGACATTTTTTATCGAATAATCCAATAGGATTAACACTGTTTCAAAAACAGCAAACACTGTTTTCGCAAAGGTGCGAATGCTTCAACCCGTCTAGATACCTGTAAGCGCTCAATATAGGCTAAAACATATTATTATATGCAAGACGTTTCTTGTACTACGATAAATCTAAGGATGGATTCACTATCGATAAGGAAAAATCGATAATTTATTTATGTAACGTGCTTTCTAAAACAAGAGATATTTTATTTTATTGCTTTTATTATACATAATTTGTAAAGTTGAACTTTACATATTAAGGGTTTTTAATAATATCTACATACAGTAGTACCTGATTCAGTTAATCAGCAATAATAATTTTCAGCGCTAGAGATAAAAAATAATGAACATGTTCTATATTTGTTGAGATCATAAAGGCAATAGTAAAGTTAAAATAATTAAGAATATTTAAATTATAAATGAAATATTCAGACGACATTATTATCAATATTGAATGAGAACACTAATGAACATCATGTTCGTAGAAAAACAGCTTTTCAATTTATTGGTAACCAACGGTTTAGAATAGAATAAAGGTCTAAAGTCTAGATTCTAACTTCCTAGCGCAACCCTACGCCCCGCAGGCAAATATGAACGAATGTAAGTTGACTTAGAATAAGTATGTTCTGCAATCGGTCGCCAGTGTTAGATCATAATGTGTTGAAACAGCATGTGCGCGCAACTCTAAGAACTTACAACAATGAAAACGTACAGTTTCTCAAAAATTTAAAATAGGAACGTGGTTTTCACTGAAGATGGTAGAGCGTTGTGGTTTTTTTTCCGTTCGGCGTCGGCGCCGCGGCGAAAGTCGATACCCGAAAATGTGAACGTCAATCACTAGCCGAAATCTTTATTTGTGTTTTTTCGATAACTTTTTCAGTAAAAATTAATAATTGCGATCAATAATCTGTGAAATTGGATATAAAAGTCGCCTTGCGCTGTAAAACATAGTATGCACTATTAAAAGAATTTGGCGCGCATGTTTTAGAAGCGGTTTTTTTAAAGACGTTTATCACGAGTGAAAAAGGACTTTTTGTGAAGTGTTCGAGCATTTTCAGGTCAGTTTTTTATGTTTTTATCCAGGGAAGTAGCTATTAATCATGTTTTATCTATAGTAGTAACAAAAATACTATATAATCTATAGTAGTAAAGTTTATATTGTAGAATTTCCCAATTCTACAATATATACTTTACAACTTTTCTTAAACGGATACATAAAGAATTACATGATGGATCATAATGCTTTGAATTAGCAAAAATTAAATCTTAAGGCAGAACGTTTATTGATACGTAAGTACTGGTACCTATAGATATATTGAAAAGAACCCAAAAACCATACCAGTCCATACCATACCTTACCATAGCATAGTTGCGTAAGTGCATATCTAAGTTTAGTATTTAGGACTTACCAAACTAGTTCTAGCATAAACAAAAAAAATTAGAATAACATATATAAAAACACCAACAAATAAAAAAAAAATCATCTTGCCTCGAGATTACAGAAATAGAGTTTACCATTACCTACTCATCAACTAAAAATAATGGCATAACGTGGACCATATAGTTTGTTTCAAAAGTAAAACTCATGTTAGAAATACAGACTAAAATTCAAAGTAATATTATTCTATTCAATTAATATTATTAATTCTCAATATGTATTCTTCCAATGAACAATCTTCGGAACGCCTTAAATTAATTTGGATTGAAACACAGATAAAAAAAGGATGTTGATAAACATGCTTTTTTTTTGCATGCGGGTAGAGCTACTATAAAATAAATTCAGTTGATTTAGATATGGTTTGGAACTCAAATATAGCAATTTTTTATTTAAAAAGTAATTCTCAGGTATTTATTAAAATATTTTAAAACCATTCATCGATAATGTTGGTGTGTGCTTCTCATTTTAATTATAAGTAGCTACTATTTATTATAAAAGCCTTATAATTTGTAATGCAAATCACCTCTATAGAGTTGTTAATTAACTTTGCGAGAAACTTAGTATTTTTCAATTGTTTATTTTCCTTAACACTTTATTCTATGTATTTTTAATCGCAAAGTAAGGAGCCCTTATATGCGTTTTTCATAAAAGGTTGTTTGTTTGTTTGCATATTGTTAGCATTTATTACCGGCTAATCCGATTGATATGTGTTTCTTTTTAATTTGTGTGACTTCAAGAATGGTTTTTATTTAGGTATTATCGCCACAAGTCATTGGGCAATAGACAACCGAAGACACGTTTAATATTTTGCTAAAATCCTCTTGCTAATTTATTAAAGTATTTTTTTGACTTTAATAAATTTCACACAACGACGTCCACGATTTATTTCCATACAAAATGTATCTTCCCTGGGCTGGATTTTTCTACCATGTTTATTGTGCACTACATATCAAAACTTACAGAATCAGATCTCTTAGATTGTCAAGAATTTCAGATCTCTATGCATTTCGGCTAAGACTGTGCGTTGATTTTAGGATATTATTTAATTTTTGCCAAGTTTACAAACGCGGACGATGCTCATGTGGAAGGTTCTCTTAACAATCAACTTAATAAGCAAGAGAATAATAAATTATAGTCTTATTAATATCCTTAAATTATATTAAACCACTATTATTTCAATTCTATGTCCTTTGATTGTTGTCAGTGAGTCACACAACGATTTAGTATATTATTTCAAATTGGTCTTTCAATCTTGATAAACGAACAAATTACAATAAAATATCATTCACTATAACGTAAAATAGTATGACATTGAGTCCTTGCAAAAAGTAGACAAAGTTCGTTTGGAAAAAAATAATTACTTTTTCCAAATAATTAGGTCTTTTCTGAAATTAACAAACGTTACATTTAATACTTTGATTTATGTTTTTGGTAAAAAAAATACGTCTTTATACCAAATTTTGCCTTGATACGTTCCAAACTGAGTCAGAAATATATGTGTGACGTATGGACGGATAGACAGACAGACACGCTGGTATGAAGAAATTATAATGGTTAATTTGGCTCCGGAATAGTCCTTAGAAAGCGTTTGGTTTTTACCCCTTGTAAGCACTTCTACCAGTTTTTAACAAAACGGTACCGCAGTATCTCGAAGGGCACACAATGGTAGCTCGTTAGACCTGACTCTAGAAATCTAGGAGATATTTACCTGTAGGTACCGAGCTGGTAGTATTTTAGCGTGTAACGGGATTCGCTACTAAAAGTGCGGATAATGGTAGTTGTAAATGCCTTGCCAGCTTCGTGGGGCATGGCCTCGCCTTCTGATCTTTAGCTCATGGGTTCGAAGTAAACCTGCAGAAACACTGACGACTGTAATTCAAATGTACTCATTCGATTCCTAAACTCAGGAAGTTTAGGAAGTTTTTTCCCCATGTGGGAAGTCGTGACAAATGGATGCTTAAGGTGGCTAAACTTTAGTTTTTTAGTTAAGAGTAGCTTTATGCTACATCATCAGCCATGGTTTAGCCAGCCACCATTACCAAAAGGTGAGATTATGGTATGGTCAAATGAAGGTCTATTTAGGTTCAAAAATAAGTTATAGCTATTTTTTAAAATTCCCAACGTATTTTCTAATGTACATTGCAGCGCCTTCATAAGATTAATGGCAACAAAACCCCTATCTTAAAATCATTTTAGAAGTCATACAAATTGATCGTATCAGAGATATTTGGAACAAAAGAACGCACACAAAAAACAAACTCAATGCATATACAGGCGACTTAATTTTCGGGTAATAAATAGATGTTACGGAGTTTGTTGGTCACAAACACACATACTTTGGCTTTTATAATACTTTTCACACACTCGTAAAGCATAAATTTTATTAAACAAAAAATAATAAGAAACAAAGTAAAGGCTAACGTTTATTGAAGGTAAATCAAGGATTTTATCACTTAAAAAAAAACAAAACATCTTTAAATCATAGATTTATCCTCAAACTAACATTAATAATATTTACTTGCAGCATCAAAATAATATGTACCATGCGTAGAAGTGTACCTCCGAAATTCTAGCTTTAGTTTTTATAGTTGTCGTGTTATACGGGTGTTTTCTTTCAGTCATGTAGTTCCCATATCACTAGCTCTGCCTACTTTGAGGCTAGGTTATGTTTTGTGAATAATGCCCAGCATATTTATTTATAAAAGGTTGACTATAAAAAATTGGTTTTTTTTCGGAGCTCTAAACCAACTCAAGAAGCAGCAGTTAGAAACACTTTACACGTCCTCTGAATTACATAGTCATAATTATGATGAAATGGCAAAGCTTAGGATGTTTAGCTGTCTGAAATGTTTTGGATGAATTTCAAAACAGGTATATTGAATGACTTAGCATAACACAAGCTTTTTATCCAAGTACGCGGCTCCAGCCGTGGGCATAAGGCTAGTCTGTAATAATATACTGTCGTATTCACACACGTCATTTGTCAAGTGCTTGCAGTGTCGACTGGCATAAAATTAATTTACTCAGGACCGAGAATTTACAAAGAGTTGCGCATCTATGCTTGTATTAACTTTTACCAGCCGACATACATAACCTTGAATTTTCACAAACAAGTGGCATGTGGAAAAATTTAACGACTAATGAAGTCATACAGAATACATTCTGCAAACAATTAAGGATTAAACGTTTTAAAAAAAGTTTTATTTCGCTATCTGTGGAGAGAGCCATTATGCTCGGTGTTTCAATATGTGAAAAATAAAATTGACCGAATAGTTTGTTTCGTCTAGCTGTCACATGATTTTATATTGCAACGTCATATAAAAAACTGTCTACACCACTATTTGACTTTTTTAAATTTTCGTTATATGATTATATGATGATTATTATCGTAGTATCTGAGAGCTCAGCAGAGCCTCTCTCGGTTTCAAAATGCTTTTGGCGATGAAACACCATGCAAGGCGACTATTTGTAGCTGGTTTGTAGAATTCAAGCGAAGTCGTGTTTATCACAGTGATTTCGTGATGGTAGCCCGTCCAGCGATGTGAACAACAAAAACGTCTCTGCTGTGCACCGTATCATCGAAACAGACAGGCATGTGACCTACCATGAGATTCGGGAATCCTTAGGCATAGGCATGAGTCAGATACAATCAATCCTTCACAAACATTAGGATGGATCCCTCATAATTTCACTAATGCTCAAAAAACGGACTGCGTCACTTGGTTCAATAATATACACATCATTGAATCTGGTAAGCCGTGCGTTAATAAGGGACATTAAATTTGGTCTGAACATATGACAAAACTTGGATTTAAAGCTACTACCGCTAAGCGTATGATTGCTTCTTTTTTAATAAAACTGGAAACGTGAACATCGTTTTTCCGAGGTCACCATGGAGGAGACGCATAATTGATTTCAAAATTGGTTAATTCGTAAGAAGAATTACGTTAACGCAAGAATATATTCGTATAATTAATATTTAAAGCAACACTTATTTAATTTTTGACCATCTATATTATATTTTCTTATAAATCCCGGAAAATTTTAAAGCGCCTGTCTTAGGCTACGTATACTGTCAGAAAAACGAATCGAGTCAAATCGAAAAACCAAACAGAGACAAACACGCTCACAACTGTCTTTCCCATGATGCACATCCTCAGATACAGTGCGTTGATATTTTTCAGGGTACCGAGTAGGGGGTAGTCAGAGGCACGTCCAAAAAAAAATATCCATGGTCCTAAGAATGAAAATGCTTCAAATTACAGCTGTCGTATTTCTCTACTCTACTTTGCTACACATACATCTACATCCACGCACACTACAGTAAGTTACGTAACACGTCTTATAGGCAATAAGTTGTGTGGAGTGCCTATTATGCATACGTGGATGCCTGGGGGTGAGTGTCCATTGTAGTTTAAATAACGGATGTCGGTTGAGATCTACGCTTGGTCATACAAGTCTTACGAGATTGAAACAACTTTGTTTGGAAATTTTGTAATTGGTCTTGATACACTTTTTCTGATGCAGGACCTAGTCTTTATTTATATCACATCATTTCTTTTTCATCTAGCAGTTGCCCGAAAGATAATGCTATTCGCGATTAGGCCATAGTATCTCTGATGTAAAATGTATATTACTTATTGATTCTTCACATTGCTTATTAGATATATAATCTATCTATGTTTTTCAAACCACAGCTGTGTTTATAAGTTAAGTAGAGTGGTTTAGCGAATGGGACTCTAAATTATATTTATAATAATAATAATAATAAATACAAGTAATTTTTTTCACACAGCTTGATTAAGCCTTAAACTAAGTAGAGCTTGTACTATGGGGACTACATGACACATATTTTTTTTGTAAATTCATACATATTATACAAAGAAAACACCCAGACCCGAGACAAATATTTTTAATATACAATATTTGTCCCGCGGCAGAAATCGTAACCGCAACCTTTTGCGTCTCAGGTGGGGCTTCGCCGAATGCGGGACAGAGGTATAAATAAACAAAGATACAAGTATCAAAGTAGCTTATTCAAATTATCTATTTAAATAATATATGGTAGAAAGAATACTCAATACCCTAGAAATAATTATACAAAATATCGAAATCGATCAGTTGAAATAATAGGCATTTATTTTTTAACGTATAAGAAAAACTCTGGGATTGAATTAAACTCGGGAGACAATGAAAACGTACAAAAGCGGATCGCCCAGCAATACATACAAATTTACATACATTTTAATATAACTAGTTAGAAAAATGCTGCACTTAATACCGGGAACCGAACTGAGATTTCGCGATAAAAATAGTTGCCCTTTAATCATTATACCGACGCGGTCTTAAAAGGGTTTAGAATTTAACTTAATTACTGTTGAGACATTTTATCTTAGCCAGTTTGTACTCAAAGTTAGATAGGCCTTCTATGACAGTTTTACCCAGCACACGATCAGCTGCTGAATGCCACAAACGGTCTGAAAATTGCCTTAACCCGCTCTATAGCATGAAACAACTTCTAAATATCAAAAGAAATCCAATCACATCGTTTATATGTCAAAAACTCTGCAATAATATCGTTTTACTTTGAAATCTTTATGCAATGCATATTTAATTTTAGACATATGTGATGAAAACGCAAAACTAATACAACTGGGTTTGTGGTACCACGGCACTCGTTTTTCCTAATACCCACAAGCCATCCTAGTCTACCTAGTCAGTGTAGTACAGTCACTACACTGACCCTATGGTCAAGACTATTGATTTATCTGTTGAGAATTTATTAAAATTTACCGTACCTGAAATTCAATGCTTTAAATGATCACACCTCTAAATTTAACAACTGCTGAACATCCTCAGCCTAGTTCATCAGATCAGATCAGACCAAGCTACCCCAAGATATGAGCATTTTGTACGAAGCTGTACCGTGTGCCCCCAGATTTTATTAGGCTATCGCAGTTTAAAGGGGTTAGCTAAATATAAATCTAGATATCGAAGTAACAAATAAATATTGGAATGCAAAGTAGTTTTACACTTTACGAACACGCAAAAAGTTTTAAGCAAACCTACAGAAACAGACAAGCGACAGATATGTTTTTATTGTTTTTAATTAACTAGAAAAACAATGTATACTGACCAAATCAAATAATAATAATTAATACGTATAAATTATGATTAAAAACCAAATTAGGTTAGATAATATAGATTTTATTTATTTACAATAAAACTAAAATAAGAAATCAAATTCACCTGGGATAAAAAATATCACCGGTCTGCCTCGCTTCAGATACAACTCTAGCTTAGCCAGGATGTTGGAGCTCATCCAACTAGTCTAGCTCTCATACAAAACATCTGTATGGTCGGCGTTTACATGATTTCTATTCGCGAAAACTGCATTAAGCTTTTTCCTTCTTTATTTTAATGTTTACCTATTTTGGAAACTTGTTCTAGTTCGGGCGATTTGCACTATCAGCTCTCAGTTTCAACATTAGACTCACACGGCATCTTATCCTAAACTTTCCCACAATAAACATCTCCAGATCTACTAATATTAAAAAATACGATACTTAGTATGCATGTTTTTTAACAATAATCTTGTTCTGTTACAATAACTAAACTTAAATGGTTGAAATGTGGTAGATATACCTACGTAATCTAGCTTTCAAGTATGCCAGCAAAAGTGTTAAACTAACTGAAAACCATATCGGGATTTGACGTTGTGTAAGGCTTCTTCAGCGTTTATTCCATTTATTTAAAACTAGTCGCAGGGTTTAATAATTATTAGCTACTGCCCACTGCTGCGGTCGAGTGGATAAAAAGTAGCCGATGAAAAGTAGTTCTTACCGTTATGGCAGCGTTCGTAAGAAACGCATTCGCTCGACCGTTTTTTCGTCGTCTTACGTTGAAAAATTGGTTACCACGAAAAGTACTTTTATTTGAACTGGATAATATACAGCTATGCCCACCCTGAAGGTACATTCTAAAAATTTATGAAATTTCTTTTGAAATCGTATAAAATATTTCGAAAATTACCTCCTACATTCAAACATACAAATTTTAAGTCTATGTTAGTGTAGATTGAATCCAGCCAATATTCCAGCCTTACAGAAAGTTCACTTAAGAAATTAATCGATTACACACAAGTTTACAAACTAGAACTACATCTATTGTGACGTTTTTCCGGCAAGCTGCCTCCTACCAGCTTATTATCTAAACATGGCTATTGTTACCAAAGTGCCTAGAAACCTGAGATATAGACTAGGAATCTGGTTTTGCATAATCATCATCGGCGGTAGATGCTAAAGAACTAATACAGAAATTGCCACGTCCCCTTCAGTCCTAATATCTACATTGTTATACTGCGTTTTTCGGTTCGTATCGTAGTCAACGCTTAAAAACCTATATTCTCCTGAGAAATTACAAAAATACCACTTAGGTCTTATCATCCATACTTGCTATTACAGTCAACGCTTGATCGTCATGTGATCTCTTTTATCATATTATCTAGGTTTCTCACTTTGAGTACCTAGCTATTTTAACGAGATGGTTCTGATTAATTGTTTGTATTCAGAAGATAATTATTTGATCAAAACCAGTAAAGATACTCACATACTTTAAGTTTTAAATCTACCATTACTCATTATCCAAATGAGAGAAGTTAGTTTTCTTTACAATCGTGCACACGCGCAATGTTTACGTATTTTTCAAACACACACACACAGATATGGGATGCATCGCGTAAACTGATGTTTGGCCGCTGTGCCAAAAATTACAAAGGAGCTAGAGTCTGGAACAGTCTTGGTACTTTACCGTAAAAAAACACAATGTAATAAGGCCCTCGATGGACCGATGACACATTAATGGTTGCGAGAAGTCGGTAGATATAGGTCCTACAAGATCGTTCAACATGGTACTCTTGGAATGAGGACTCAGTGATCTTCCACATGATCTTGATGATGATGATGATGAATTACATCTTATCGTCGCATGCATAGTCTTGATCTCTCAGTTGTTATCAGGAACTACAAGTTGGTACTATGGTTCATATGTCTGACCAGACCGGAACAAATATTTACGGATCTTGGTAACATATGCCAGCAGGTACTAAGCCCGCACCTCTGGCGTCTCAGCCAGCTACTGCCGCAGATCGTTAATTTGTACAAGATACTTTTGAAATCATCTTGAAAGTATCAAAACATCGCATACACAGTAACAAAGGGATAAAAAGTAATAAACACAAAAATAGACTTGCGAAAAATATGCTATACTTACCGTACATTTCGCGAGCGCTGCGCAAGCGTCACTTTGCGCACCAATAATATTTCTAACGCTCGTGTGTGCGTGGATTTAGACGAAAAAGTGTATCTATTACATGAGGCAGCGAGTTTTTTATTGGCTGATCTGAAATAACTGTGATAGTGGATGTCTGTGTGCGTAGAGTATATACATAGCCGAAATATTGGTTAAGCTGCCTACGCGTTATTCTTGATGTAGATACGTTAGGTATATTTTGTTTAGATATCTTAATATTTTTTTCTGTTCAATATTTTATTGCGATATTCTAAAATCGTATATATAAAAGTGGAATCTTATCCTCTAAGTTTTTTTTAATGAAGCAAAATAATTAATGATGAGAAAATCGTACTTATTTTAGTAATGTTAATCAGATAACTAACTATCTTTGACTATTTCAATTAAAAAAAGTTAAAGATGAAAATGTACCTAATTCTGAATAGGTAGGTAAAATAATGAATATTTTTTGATAGATATTAAAATTCATGGTCAATCTATCTCCGGTCGGTGACATGAATGTTTTCTACCGGGCTAGTAATAATTACAATTATATTCGTTTAAAAAACATTTTTAAAGTAGGTTGAACTTGTTTAATTTTGAATATAGGTAATTAATTTCATGATACACGATAATACTTTTTTGGAAATTTGCTATGTACTTAGATAAAAAGCTCTAATCTGAAACGTTTGAACGCATAAAGCGAACCGCAGATACATCGGGGGAATGGAGCGCGTTATTTTTGCATTTCAACCTTGAATTTTGTCGGTATTTTTGTATGCACCTACTGCACTTGGCTCAGATGCAGATTGAAAAAATAAATGATGATGAAGCGGCTTCAAGGTTGAGCGTTTGCGTACTTTTCGGTGAAGCGAATTTATATTCTTGTCCATTAACAAATTGATTTTTAGGAAAATTTAGTGTACAATTTTTAAATGCATTTCAAAAAAATATTAACTTTTGGGTATAGAATCCGCTGCCTATTTTGTGCAGCAGGACCGGAGTAACACTTTGGAAGCTAAATCATCAAAAGAATCAATATTATTAATAAAGAAGCATGAAAAATATTAATTCTGTATTAGTTTACGTAACGAAGGCCCGATCAAACAGAGGTTGTCAAGTAGTTCGCATATGCGCGGGCTTTAAAAAAAAACATTTTGCCTTTTCCGTTTCAAAATCAAGCTACTTAGTGTAGTTTACTGTATTTTTCTAGCAAAGAAGTATTATTTCAAAATGTATTAGTCCTCTCACGGTCTATAGATTGTAATTGCATCATACCAATGACTCTCAATCTATCTTTACAACACAAAAAGAACTATTCATGAATCAGTTGCGTGTTATTTTAAACACTCCATTCATAGAAGTGGCTTACTGTAAAGCCGCAGCTCCACTGCAGGCGGCTAGATTCACGCCTCACGTCTCGTGTCTTCCCGGCTATACCTCCATACATGGCCATAATGGCTTTGCATCTAGCAAGGTTGATTTGTTCGTAGCCAACTCTAGCATCGGAGTTACCACCTATAGACTTCTGAAGTCACTAAAAGACTTAGAGAGTCGGGACCAACCTATTAAAGGCTCTTCAAAGCAGGGAAGCGTTACTGCTAGGCCACGGCTGGGCTAGGCGGCTAGATTCGTGCCTCGCGTCTCGCGTCTTACCGGCTATTCATACTATACAATGGCCACACTGCAGGTGTTTCACAATTAGAGGCTAGTCTAGTCGAGGCTGTCTAACAAGGTTAATTCGTTCCTAGCCAACTCTGGCGTCGGCTCGCATGAAAGAGTAAAGCCCATCCATTTACGACCTTTTTTTGGAGGCGTGGTACACGACTCGTAGAATTAGCCGCCTGTGCGTAGACAGCTTAACGCCAAGAAAAAAAAAAATATGTATACATAAAATGATCGTGTATTAAATTAAATTTCCGTTGTCTAGAAAAAAAATCGGAAATTACTGAAAGTCACACGCATAAAGAAGTAGCCTGTAGATCAACCAGGCTGACCTGCGTTCGATTGGCCGTTTATACTGAGAGCGGCCGTGCTTCAAGTGACACGCTGAACTGTTGCTAAGCCACTTATGAGGAATTTAGTCGGGTTTAAACTCCGACACTAGAGTTGGCCACGAGCTCCTACGCATTTGCCATTTAAAAATGGCAGTGCATCCGGCCTCGCCGTGAATTTGTGCATAAAACTCCGTTGCGCATAAACCGATCCGAACATTTAAAATAGAATTCATTGCTAGAGCTGCGCTCACATTTGGAAAAACTACGGATGTTAATGCGCAAGTTTTGAAGGAGTATACTTTACTGGCATACCGGAAGAAATAGTATCAACTTTATTAGAAGGTAGAAAGCGATGTATTTTTTTGTAGTACATATCTACTTATGTAGGTACAAAATTTTGCTAGGTTTTTGGTTTTATGAAAACTATACTAATAGTTTTTATATAAACGGTATTATATAAGTACCTACTGTCAGCGAAATAGTAGTAAAGGTTTGTTTTTTTTTCTCAAATAGTAGAAATTATTGATTTCCTAAAAATATTACGTTAGTTTGCAAACCTACGCGTATAGAATGCCAGTTAAAATTACTTGCAGACATCAAGCCAGTCAATGGTTTTCAACTGGCATAGATTAGTGCGAGCTACTTGCACGTTTTGCACACAGCTTAAAAATCAGTGGACACTGACCAGAATAAAGGATGTCGTTCACTTCCTTATACACAAGGCTTAGAGAATATTGATTTGGTATTAATTATGGATTATATACATTGTATGAATGCGAATTTTCCATAAGTGACAAGTTGACAAATGTTCAGAAGTTATAACGTTGTACATATTTTTTTGCAGGAATAATCTTAACAAAAACAATAACACCCAAATAAACCTACCTATACTAGAAACATAAGAGAGAGAGAGAGAGAGAGAGAAAGAGAGAGAGAAATAGTAATAGAGTAAAGTTTTGCGAGCAAATCTGATCTTCAGTATTTCATGCCATAATTATCATTAAGTAACACCATAAACACCAACTTACTCAATAATCTGATTGTTACCAACATTTACTAACTACGCACTTTCGTAATTATACGTTTTTACGGGTCATTATCGCGTTTTCCTTTTTTATTATTTTCCCGACGTTTCGCTTCTATTACAACAGCCTCTATTACTCTATCGTCGAGAAATAAAGGCAGTAGCCGCAACTACCCTCATTTCATCTTCAGAATCTGAAATTCAAAGTGGCTAAACAGCTTCGAACACCAAAGGACGTGCTACCTCTGCGAATGCCAGGTGTTTAAAAAATAGAATGTAGCCGTGGCTGAGGTTATATCGGGCCAATAGAACGGACATTTCCGAAAGGGTCAAATATCATATAAACGCGATAAAGACCCATAAAAACATATAATTATGTTATCTAATCGCAAAAGTTTGAACAATACTTGGGCACTCTCGTGTTTTAGAAGGCACGCTAAGCAGTCAATCTCAAAGGGCCTTTGGCGAGGCAAACAACTTCAACAGTATTGTTCACTAGCGCATACAACCTAACTCTACTCGATTTTTGATACAAAAACTTAACCTTTTTTCAACGAGAAAGTAAAAATTAACAGCAGTAAGTACCTACACTTAGACCCTGATCACGCTAAGATTATCTGTGTCATATCAGAAACCATGAGTACCATAGGACCACAACATCCAGACCAGGAACAAATATTTTCAGGTCTTACAAATATAGATCTAGTTAATCTAGCTATCTAAAGGATTTTCTAGCACTAGGAAGGTCTCCTAACGTTGCGCAATCCTGCACTAAGCTTTACAAACGCCAGATTGCCTTCTTTCAACTGGCTAAATAAACATTCGCGATATTTACCAGCTCTTTCGAATGCGTTCGAGAACCTATCTATCTATAGGTATTGCTTTTAACAAAGACTAGGTTTAACCCGTGGCTTATCTTGTCTTTAAACGATAATTATAACACTGAGATTGATTTAAAGTTACCTATCTATAGAAATTGTTCGAACCAATTTTCGTCGGTAGTTCCTATATAACTTCATACTTAATTTTTCATGCTTCTAGGACTTAAAGTTAATGAGGATGGGAAAGGGCATAATTCTTGTTACTTTGAAGCATTAGATTCCCTAGACGAGGGTTCAAATGAGGTTATGTAAGGTCATCATTCTGTTAAATTACGGTTTTTTTATCTGTGGCAGTTTTACTGCCTAGAAAGCCAATTGATATGAAAATATCTGAGTATGACAGACATCTAATATAGTACGATGAAATAGAAGTACAACTATTTTAGACCAATACATTTATATGTTTAACGTTAGATAAAGGAATGTAGGTATATAAAGAATGTTTTGCATCTATCTTGTTTGATCTCATTGGTACGGCACTGTAAATCTTTTTACGTGGGCGTTGCATGGGATGTTTAAAGTACCGACTATATCTATACAACCATTGATAGAATACTATAATTGTTATGACAGAATATAATTTGTTTTATTTAAAAAAATATACTAATCAGTCACTATTTTAGGTAATTTTTTTACATTTTTGGCTTTGTGACCTCAAACTGAGTTGAACATATTTTTTAATATAATGTACCTACTATGTTTTATTTATCAGCTAAAAACATCTCTCGTTGGGATTCCTTTCCTCTATTGCATGTGCAATATCAAAAAGGGTGCTGAAATCTAAATAAAACAACTGCACAGTTGCAGTTAATTTATTCTGCTGATTAGTTTCCCAAATACCAGCCACCATTTTAAAAACAAAATGGCGTCGTTACACCTAATAATGCCATTGTCTAGAACCGGTAGAATTTTGGTTGCAAAACCGTCGCCCGCGCACGTCTGACTCACTAGTTGGAAACACAGATGACATAGTACTAACACACAGACATTTCACTCCAACAACGACAACAGACAATTTGTATGTAGTCAATATAGGCATGCGAATGTTTAAGAAACTAAAAAATGTTATAATGAACCAAGTTATCTCATTCAATAGAGCTCAATTTATGAATGAAAGTCTACTCGTAGTGGTATAGGCCTTGTCGGTGGAGGGAGGACCTAATATCTAGTAAATATTCTAGCTAAGTGAACGGCTCTGATGTAAGAAAAAATGTTACGCCATCTTTTTATGTCGTATACCTATTGGTCGAGTAAAAAGATACAGCTACGTTTTATGGAATAGTTGCATTGGCTATTTAAACTGCTAGTTAATTGTCTCGTAAACATTTCCAGTAGTTAGTTAGTGTGTATGAGAATGAGGAGAATAAATAGTAGTAGTTGGCTCTTTTTGGTCACACTTTTGGTTTCAAGTTGCATTTTTGCATAACTTTAGAATTAGACTTCAAATTGATTGGCTTCTCTAGTTCATTGACGGTTCCGCTTTCAATTCGCCTTTATCAACCTTGTTCTCCAAGCACAGAATTCGCTTACGAGATCAAAAAAGTTATAAAGAAATGTCGGTAAAATCGCGTACCATTTGAGTTGCATTATTTCCAGGTCGAAGTTCATATTTAAAAATGACGTGAGTTCTCTTAAGAGTCCATGGTTGCAAATGTAAATATCGGGAAACATTCAAACTGTGAATCATGGTAAATATCCCGTATTTTAGTAAAAATGTTATTAACCATGATATTTTCAAAAGTAAAAAAGTTTAATTGAGTTTAGAAATACAAGTCAAACCGCAGATATTTCAGTTTAAAGTTCCGTTCGACAAAACGGCAATTTCATAGTTATAAAGACTTAATAATAGCAATTTGACATTAACTGTCTTTCTTTATTGAGGGGTTTAGCCCATCGGCTATCTTGAATCAAGAAAGGAGACTATTCTATGAAGAATAATAAAAATTAAAGAAAATAAAGTAGTCACAGTGTCTTTTAAAGAGCAATTTGAAACTATTTTTTTTAAATCATTACCTTTTCTAATGTCAAAATTAGTTAGTTGATGTTGATTAGTTGAATTAAATAATGAGACCGATTGAGGTATGGTTGTCTTTAGGTCTAAAGGACCTTGTGGTGAAAATAACGAGTGTGGTGAAAGGACTCAGAGGCTCCTCACAGAGATTCCTTTCATGTTAATTAGCCTGAAGAAGTCCAATCTAATGGATCTACATCCAGCATATCGCGTCCGAACAATCGGAAGTAACCATCATCCATCAACTTCCTGTAACCTATAACGACCTCTGTGGCACAATGGGCGAAGGCCAGCCTGAAACACAGAAGGTGTGTTCGATTCCCGCCGCGTGTCAAATGTTTGTATGATCTGCAAATGTTTGTCTCGGGTCTGGGATGCTGGACATTTATTGTTTGGTTCTAGATGATGCTGTTTGAAAATGTTCAGTATTATTTGTATATTTTTCTTTATTTAAGATGTCTCCGGTCTATTAACACGCATCATCCAGTTCGTGGTTGCCATGTAAAAGAACCTTTACTCATCAGCAGTCTTATTTAGGTTCTCCAGTTCTCAGAAGTTGCTAAAACTGCGATTTATTCAAACATAATTCAAATGATTCATAATAAAACGCGCAGAAACTCGATATGTATAAAAAACAGGTTGTACTCGCTAGCATGCTTCGGTACCTCCAGCACAACGTTATTATATTTCTTTTGATATACTACGAGTATGATAGTCTTGCATAAGACTGGATAAAAATATTATAAGAGTTTTATAATAAAACGACTTCACTAGATTATAGACTATAATTTATTATTATAACATTTTTAAATCTCCATCGTGCATTTCCATATCCGATTGCAGAATCCAACCCCCGGGTTTAACTATTGCCGCTCGATTACAACGCTTTCTATTAATTTGTGGCTATTAAACCTATCTTAGAACCATAATTGGTATACAAATTGTTTATAAAGAAACTGCATTACAATCATTTATGCAATTTCGAAGATAAATGGTAACAAAACGTATAATGGTAACGGACGGTGTGTATCTTCACAGTATTAGTGACATCAAGTTTTGGTGGCGATAAAGTAAACGTATTTTAGAAGTAAAATAGATCTCCTTTGTGAGAGTTCGTCCTATTAACAACCTCGATGGTATGGTGGGAAAGTAGCCGGCTGCGACGCAAGAGGCTTGGGTTCGATTACCGCTGCGGGACTAATATTTGCATGTTCTACAGATATTTGCCCTGAGTCTGGGTGTTGTGGTACCCAGTTCCTGATACACACGGGGAATAGTGGGGGTGTATCCCCATACAGAAGTA
The DNA here is from genome assembly GCA_961405105.1 of Perizoma affinitatum. Classification (NCBI taxonomy): domain Eukaryota; kingdom Metazoa; phylum Arthropoda; class Insecta; order Lepidoptera; family Geometridae; genus Perizoma; species Perizoma affinitatum. Next base: position 5,417,380 of record OY560184.1, read on the forward strand.
GCATGTGCCTGTAAAAAAATCCTAAAACATATGTTAAATAAATAACATTCATAATCTTTTAGTAGTAGCAGTATGTGCTTTTTATAGTATCGGACAGAGATTTTGTTACAAAATTTAGGGTCCACTGAATATTTTTCCTGCGACTCGTTTGAGTCTAGCTCAGTCTAAGAACTAATCAAAATAAGATGCGTTTTCCACTAATGCTAAGTTAGCGTTAAGTATACCAAGCCATTAATTCTTCTTAAGTTACGATTAAGGAAGCGTTGGAGGCTATCATAAAAATGGCCGCGTTCCCGGCGGTGTCTATTGAGAGCACTAAACTTGGTGACCGGTTAAGGCGAACATCTCTGTTTCGAGATATACCTGAAAAAAAAAACATAATTTTTCTAGGAACAAAATATTGAAGGAGTCATTTCCGATAAGGGAATTTACATTCGTAAAGCAATGGTCGCATTCTACAAAAAAACACGCTCTTTTTCTTTTTATGGACATCCTCATATACATACTCAGAGGAACGTCCAAACATTACATTAAGCACATGCCCGCATTTTGCAAGTAGTTAGAATTCCACGTGACAAGTTGCAAGCCCATCGCCGCTTACTAGAGCACTAACAGATGGTACATAGATGGTACAATATTTAAACGATCCTGGACATTTTTCACACAGCATCATCCAGAGCTTGTATTATGGGAACTACATGACTTATATACTTTTTTTCACCAACATGCCTTCGATTTTTTGGTATTAGGGCATGTCAGTCTCCTAACGATTTTTTTCTTCACCGATTTGAGCAATTCACTTCAAGATATAATAAAATAATACCAATTCCCACACAAATGTTTGCATGTTCTGCAGATATTAGTTTCGGATCTGGGTTTTGTGTTAACACGACAGAGATACCCACGACACAGGGAATTCTTGTGTGGACTCAGGACTATGTATACGTCTGTTGGGTGTTTATTTATTTATAATATTAATATGATAGTAGGCTAGAATATGATAGTATGATAGGATAGGATAGGATAGGATAGGATTATCCATGCTCTAATTGCAAATATTCATGAAATGTTAGAACAAAATTTTATTATAATTTGGTTAGTACAATGAAATTAAGTAGGCCCCAGGGTAAAAAAAAAATACGGCAACTGCTTGTTTTTAAAAAGTATTTTATAAAATAGAGAAAAGGCATCACTTAAAACGCTTTGCGAGAGTCTTAAATCAATGGATGAACAGATTCATTAGAATCAAAACAACTTATTTGATGTTTAGTACTTAGAAAATACAGTTGATTTTTGCAAAGCCTCTTCTGAAAGTTAATAAAGATAAAGGTACAAAGTAATAGGAAGAAAAAACGTGCTCGTTATTTTGATCTAGAATTTTTAACTCTGCACATTTCCAAGTTTTAAAGATTCTTTAAAAGGATTAAAACGAACTGTGAGTTTTGTTATTTTTTTTTTCTACATGGTTTGAACGTACTTACTGATCGATAAATTATTGTTTATTTTTTTTGTCTATCATAGGCACAAATTAAATATATTTTTATTTGTAAGAAGCTACACATACTTACCTACATGTTGACATTCCTATTTATTTTAGATATTACACTTTTAAATTATACATTTCATCTAATATTTAATATCTTCTATCACCATGTAAAAAAACAGAGCAACATTAAATCGTGAACTCAAAAGGAACAAAATCAAAACAGGAAGAAAATTTTCCCGGCACTGCAACGCTCATAGCGGCAATGCTCGGTACTAAAACAAGCGCGAACGACCGCAACTCTTTCCGCGCGCTTTCTTTTCCTCCATCTCTTTCCCTCCCGCAAGGACTTCAGTCTATTTTGGCGCGAGAGAGGGATAGGTTATAAAAAAATAAGGAACGCACATGTGCGCGGGCGCGCGTTTTCGTCTTATTTTTCGCGAGTCGTTCACCTCAGATATTCGCGGCGTTCATTTTGCTATTTTTTCTTGTTTTTTTTTTCTTTTTCTCTCCGTGTGTGTCCGTCCTAGGTCGCGTGCGTAGGTTGTTGATTTATTTTTCGCGGGATAATCTTGTATTTCTAACGTTGAGCTCCAACTTGGATTTTATGGGGTCTATTTAGAATCTAACGTGGGTATTTTTGCGACTCGTTTTATGAGCTCGCTTTCTTTTTTACGTACTTGCCTTGCTCTTAGGATTGTATTTCTTGCTTTCAAACTTAAATATGCCTTCAGTAAGATTTTGCTAATCCATACATTGTTACTTTTTAAAGGTATTTTCGTGACCAATTGTTTTCCGAGTTCTTTTAGTTCTTATTTTCTGATAATATTTATGGTTTTGTTTCAAAATTTATACATTTTGATTAAAAAAACATCATATTAAGAACATTGTGCGATGAGAGTCACAAATTTATCTCTTAACGTAGGTAAATTAAATTATAACTTAAATTAAGCATGAAAACAGCCCTTTAAACAATGAGGAAGAAACAAAAACAGTTTAATTAACCAACTCAATTATTATTGGAATTTTCTAATCAAAGTGCGCAGTAAAAAGATTTATCTTGCGCAGACGCAACTTCATCAGAGTATTACCAGATTAGCATATTGTACCTAATTCTAGCGGGATTTACAGGGATCTGTACCGTTTTTAACTTTATAAGTTAAGTAAAATATTATATAAAGTAATAATTATTAATAAATCTATTTTAAAACGAGATCTTCATAAATATGTACCTTATCCAATAATATTGGTTGTTATTTTTAATGATTATTATTGACTTTATTAAAAAACTTGCGAGCAATCTAAAACAGTTTGATTAAAAACTTGCTCCATTTTCTAGGAAAGTTAGCTGTAGTTTTAAAACCCAGTTGGCAACACTGCATTTCCGTTAGAGAATAGCGCAGTGATAATTGGTATCGATATAGAGGTATTATCTATGGGCCAGATTTTATCTAATTGGATTACAGATTGTCGATAAAAGTGGAGTACAACACTACAACATTGATCCTAGTCTTATTGGAATTAAGTACTAGTCCAATTTCATTTTCATTATAAGAAGGTACCTACATAAGCTCTAAATTAAGTTTCTTTTCGTCTAACATTGTCAATAAACCTGTATTAATTTTTCATTTGAATTCTTAGAAAATATAAATAAAATTGCTTATCACCAGGATCATTTTTAACGATTAATACAGGGTAGCCGAAGACACCAGTCTTAGCAATGCAGTCGTATCATTCTCATGGGGAATAAATTTGTCCAGGTAGAAAATCGTTCCTGTAAAAATCAAAGATTAAGATTATTAAGCTAATATTCAAATTTAAAATAAGATATCCCAAGTCAACTAAGTTTCATCAAAATTGACAAACAAACATACATACAAATGCTGGATTTCCTATGGTAAGTAATTCATTTCGCTTCTTAAATGTATAATTAGACATTTTCGACGCAGCGTGAATCGAACCGGCAACCTTCTGCGTCTCAGGCATCAGAATCGTCTGATATGTATCTATGCAATCATTATCTATGAATATATTGAGTATCTGATCAAGAGTCCATAGATTTTTCTTATGTGTCAGGAATCCCAGCAAACCTCTATTGTTTTTTAATCTAAACAGATGTTCGTATGTTCGTATTACACTAAAGATTCCCTGTCTCGTGGGTAAAGTGCATATATATTCTACTATAAATTAACAACAAACGAACATCATTTTTAAATACTCAAAAACACTTACATACCTAGTCACATGTAAGTACTTCACTTTTCTAGAATGATCAAACCTGCAGTATTCTAGCAAGTCTAGATAGTAATAGTTATTTATCTACGCGCACAAAGAGGACTTTGATACGTATAGTGCCTAGGTAGTAGAGATAAGACGTTTATTTATAAGGAGGGTCCGATTCATAGTCAGAAGTTAGAAGTTAAACAATACGAAAATGCTATTTTGTAAAACCCTGCTCGCATTACATGCACTCGAAATGGTGAATGAAAATCAAGTGGTTGATGTTTTCCTTCACCATATCGAGAGCCATTTGTGGATTGCCGATTGGGATGATCTGGAACCAAAACTTCGAAGGCCGTCGTTTTCAGTGTTCTGAATGGTGTTGGAAATGGTAATTCCCAAAAAAATACGGGCACGAGCCTCTCTGATCTATGTTTGGTATAATGAGTATATATCTGAGAATGTCCAACATGTTGAATAGTCTGTTTTGTTTTTTCGAAAAATTTTCATAATTGTCGTTGGTGCTTCGCAAGCTGGGTATAATTTGTGTCACGTGCCTCTTTTTTGTGCTGATCAGGGTCCTACCCTACCTGCCATCACATCTTCCCACTCATCACCACTACAGTTTCAAGATCCAGTTAACGATATCGTGGACCTTTGTCTGTTTCCGGATTATGCAACACAAATATATATATATATATATATACGAAGCTGAAATTTATTATTTTGTGCACAGTTCTTATAAAATAAATACCCATAAGCATTGGAGCTCTAAGGAAACTTATCGTTCAAAAGGTCAAGCTTCATTTGGCACTGAATAAAATATAAAAGTGGCTGATAGTAGATTTTAGACTTCGTCACGGTGGGCATTCTCAGACCTATGCTTAGTTGGTACAAAAATTCATGAATTGGTCCATTTGTCCATTAGGTAAATTATACACACATATAAAAAAAAACTTCTAAAGACCAGACTATAAATAGGACCAGAGAGCTTTTTTTTCTACTCGCTACAAGACGGGGTTATCGCGGAAAAGTCGAGGATTTTTCAAAATTTTATCAACTGCAGTAAAGATAACACGCACACTGGCATAGGTAGAGATGTCCTAGTCGTGTTCCTTAGTCGATCGATTAAGTTGCACAGCAATCGATGGATTAAAGTCTATATACAATTTATTATGTATGCCTGAAATAAACTTGCATCACCACATAGAACTGATATATTACAATTTTTCATAATTAGACGACATAATTAAGTAGTAAAGCCAAGGGGAGAGTTACGCAGGAAAAGTTTGATGACCTCTGTGGCGCAGTGGGCGAACGCCCGCCTGATACGCAGAAGGTTGCGGTTTCGATTCTCGCCGCGGAACAAATGTTCGTATAATCTGCGAATATTTGTATCGGGTCTGGTTGTTGTCTATGTATAATATGAAAACATTTACAAAAAAAGCATATAACTAGTATATCAGTCATGTAGTTCCTACAATACAAACTCTGCTTAGTTTGGGACCAGACGATGTTGTGTGAAAATGTCCAGCAATATATAATATGAGACGAAGAACAACAATTTTATAAGTTACAAAATTTCACTTTCTTACCCACCCGTATTATAAAAAACATTTTTTTTAATGGTGTTGCATTACTTTAACAGTAATGGTATTACATTAAGAGTGATTTTTACAATAGTCAGATTTAACAGAACTTACCAAAATTTACAAATCATATTAATTAAATAATGCAGATTAATTTAACAAATATCTTGCTTACCTACTTAATTTTACTGGTTGCTCACATTCTTGCTTACCTTTCTGTTGATATGCCCCTAAACGGCGTCCATATAAGATAGATACTATAACTTGGATCATCTACCATGGGAAAGCGAAAAATATTTTGAGTAGGTATTGCTTTCTTTTCACTCATATTAAATCTTTTAAAACTTATAGTTTAAACATTTTTTTATATTACATTATCGCAAAATTCAGGACTGTCGATTAAGAAATCTCGATTATGACTTCAAGATTGTTTACCCCAACTCTAACCATTAAAGTAGACCAAGGAATCGACACGCTCTTCCTAAAAGTCTTATAAGAACTTCACTTATACTTAAAAACCTATTTTATTTATTTTCTTATAAGGTGCACTTTCGTTTAAAAGTACGCGGTTTTTGTGGCTTGAAAAGTCGAGTGAAAAATGCATTTTTTCGTTAGAAAAATGATAATAATGTTGTATGTTTTAAATGGAAATTTTATAAGAAGACACTGCGCTGGGTGGCTGTTTTTTAAGTTCGATCGAGGTAAAATTTTCCATCATTACGCAATAGATTTTTCGTCAAGTTTTTATCTTTTAGTTTTGTTTAAATATTTCAAATCACAATTTCATCAAGTAAAAAGGGATAAACAATGAATAAGGTGAGTAATTACTTTATTAAAAAAAACTAGCAAGATTTTAATACTTGATTTTATGTCAGACGATAGTAGCAGACTTATGAGCGATGAAACTAGGCATTCGTTTATAAAAGTAAAAAAATATATACAATTAGTTGAAAAATATCTTTAGAAGACTTGACTTTCATACACGCTATTGTGTGCGTGACTAGGCCCAAGACATAAATAACTTCCTTAAACATACAACAAAATATCTAACCCATAAATTATGCAGTGTTAACCGTTTAAAAGTAGTAATCTTAATAAAATTTGACGGCTGTATAACGCAATGCCTCTATAATTGACACAAAAAATGCACCCCTCAATAGGCTGTATGGCAGGGACGCTCGTGTCACGGAAAAGAAAAAAAGTGGGCCGGGCACGCGCCAATTAACTCGTTTTTTTTATAAACGTAGTTTTTTTTATTCTTTTTTTATTGGTTCGGCCTAATAGCCTAGGGGTGGTTTTTGTCGACTTTTTTCTAAACAATGTGTGTCAGAACTTTTTTATTGGTCGTGCCGTTTAGTGAGCGGTGGATTCTGACACGCGAGGTTTGATGTTTTGTCACTTTTTCTTTTTCCGTTTTTTAGATCCATTCACTTTGAGATTTTTTTTATTCATTTTTGTGGATTCAGTATTTGGCTACTGTTTAACGGTTGGGTTGAGTGAGTGAGTATGGGGTGTTTTTTTTTTACTTTTTACATGTTTGTTTAACGATTGAAGCGATACGGGCTTATAATGGATTTTATGTTGTTTTAAAATTGATTCGGGATTTTAGTGTGAACTATACTGACTTTTATGAAGATTTAATTTTATGATCAGGTTTTGTTTTATTTGACAAGCTGTTATTCCGGTTTTTTGCAGCTTACGTTTCATTATCTGCCTATTATTTTGTTAATATTTTTTTTCATAAATGGGTTTTCGTTGTTACATTTTATGAAATTATCGCAAAAAAAAACATTATTCCTACTGCCATCCAAATCTTAACAAGAAATATGATTTTTAAGATTTCATTTACTTTGTTCTTGTTTACAAATTTATGTAATATTATACATTCGTCAAACTCAAGCCACGCCACTAAATTGATATTTCCATATATTAGTTATTAGCGCCAACCGTATTTTCCTAACTTTATTTACGAAATAATATCCTTTTTAGTTCTGCTATCGATCAGGCCGATGGACACGCTTTGTTTCGGCTCGGGACACAGTTGTCACGGAATCGTACCATCAATAATGTTACAATGTGAATGGGTGCTTGGTATGGAGTAGGACATTGTGAATGAACATCATAAAAAAAATGATAAAAAAGTCGGTGAATGGAGGCGGATCGAGACTAATTGTCCCAACATTCCTTTTCATAATTGTATACGAGTATTCATTTCAAAATCCCCGATTGTCAACTGTTTTTATTACATACGAGTAAGTTCGTAGACATAGTGGCCAACTCTGGTGCCGTCCGAAGGCCTCCAATAACTGACTGTTATTGCCGAGACCGACATCTTAACGTACCCTACGTAACATTTAACACGGAAACACTGAGTTATGTCACTTAAACTAGCTGTTTAAGAAAAGCTAAACAAAAAACACTTCGTTGTTTTGTTTATTAAAATTAATTTAATAAATCGTTGAACGGATTTCCAGTTACATAAATTTTAATTCAATCCTCCATGTGAAGTTATGTGCCTAAGTAATCGGGCCCATGCACGCGACTGACTCTGAACCTGTGACCTTTTAGATCAATAGGTGGAGTAGTTTCTCACTCGAATACCATTTTACTGTTGGAGCATGTGAAAAGTTTGACCATATTCTCATTCACTTAGCTTAAATAAACATGCTCACTACTGTAAATCTCATGATGGATATCCTAAGATCTTTATTCAGAACAGATCCGAATGAGGCTACCAAGCAGCCGGTAGTCAGAAGCACGTCCGAACATAATATTTGGCTTGTAGAAACTTATCGGACCTACCACTAACATGTATCTACCTAAAGTATCACGTAAGTGTAAAAGTTTTTCTTTCGTCAGTCATTGGCTTATCGGATTTTTAAAACCTATTTATTTATTAAAGTTTATAGTTCAAACTTTATAAAGAAGTCATTTCCACATTATTAAACTTAACCCTTTACGGCTCTTCCAAAAATGATTAAAAATAGGTCGCGGTGCGTGAGCGCGGGGTCATTACGAACACAAAAACTTTTTCATCGGAACTATACTTCCTTGGGTTTCTTATTGCTTTTCGAAACGACTTTTTCGATGGTAAATTAGTTTTTGATTGGTCTACGTTTGTTACATGAACCAACAGTTCTATGACGCTCATTAATTTTATTATTGAAGGATATATATTTTTAATTCGATAACCAATGACGGAGTTTAGAATAGAGCACTTAATTCTTCTCTAGATTTTTAAACTGACTTGATGGTATTCAGTTCCTAAAAAACCTATAAATATTATTTAAATTGGTACGTGGTTATCTAGAAGCTCTGTACAGACAAACAGATGAACTTATAATTATAATATGACTACGGCGTGGAAAAAAATACGATAAAAGTAACGTAGCTTTTTTGTAAAAATATGGTTACCTACCTAACCTCTTTCAATTGTCTGTGAAACTTAGACTTGGAAGTTTAGAAGTTGGTTGTCAATAAACTTCATAACAGCCGAACAAAAAAAACATGCTCACGACTCTATTCCCCAAGTTGGACTTCCTTAGATATATACTCAGTGAGTAGATCTTTGAGGAGGATACCAAGTAGGGGTAGTTAGAGGCACTTTCAAACATTACGATTGGCACATGCCCGCGTTTTTGCAAGTATTTAGCATTCTACATAACAGGTTGCAAGCCCATCGCCGCTAGTTTGTGACCTAGAATAACACTATAGGATATTTTTTAATAGGGGACCACGAGGTTGAAGCTTTACAATGAAATGTATCATCTCTTTCACATTTATCACGACACTAAGTGGTTTCGGCACAGCACAGAAGCTGTTCTTTTCCATTCTCCTCTGTCACTCGTCATCTCGGTACTTGTAACTCGGTAACAACAACCTTACTTGCATATGCTCGTAATTATCATCATTCACACAATCCATGCATCTTTCTTTAGGTCTTCTCTGCTCCTATATCCATACACATCTCTTTGTAGAAAAAAACTAGTTATAAACGAGTTATCTCTGCAACATAACTAACAAAACCAGGCGTAATTTTTTTGACAATCCAAACTCTGTTCTCACACCAAATAATAGAACAATATCAAAATTCAAGTCTTTTATCTCAATCTTGTCTATGATCCTTTCCCATAGACACAATATCGCCTCGACTAAACAACCGGTTTCTTTTGTTTTATTTGAATGGAAAACAAAAAAGTGACATTATTAGAGCCCTTGTGAAGGTACGTATATTTGCATAAATTTTATGGGGTCAAATAGACCTTTTGTGTTTTTGCAGTGTTGAGTACCTTTACGAATTGATGCGATTTGTCTAGCATCGGGTTTCATATGGTTTTAGAACTGTTGATATTGAAAGGGCTAAAAGGTGCCTTCACACAGACCACAGCTGCAAGCATGACGCTGGGCAGTGGTTGTGTGTGAGTGTGTTGAAGCCGATTTCGTCCAAAAGTTGGCAATCGTTGGTCTGGTAAATTGACCGCACTTGTAGTTCGTTGAATGGAATTACGCATTATCATACACATTTGTGTCTGACCCTTTTAATCGTGTCTGGCGCCCGTCTGAAGACTTTTTATGACTTCTTTCGTCCACAGATTCACGTCTTGTAGTTGGCTTTTTTAGTATGCAACCAAGCGGTACACTTCAGAGAGGCAAAGTTATATAGTTTAGACACATTTCGTAATGGATTAACAAAGTAATATATGAATGATGCAAGTTGCCAACGATGTCTAGATAGCTCAATTGATCCAGATCACTACCAGACGGAAGCGTCGCCAAAATACTGGCTTCGTTGTCACACTGAATGGCAATAAAAAAAAGCCTGTTCGCCATCAATACTGAGTGTTGAAATCATTTTTTTTTAAATAAAAAAACACATTTATCTCCTACGTCATTTTTCTAAAATCTCTTTGATAGTTCAATAAATTGCCCTACTATTTTTTATTTTTCCTCCGTCAATGTACTTCATATTTCGATGCTGATGTCAATCTATGGGCTTACAATTTTTTGTAATTTATTTATTTTATTAACAATTTTGAACTCTATCTGAATCATGTTTGTTCAATAACAGCTGCCCCAAACTCGGGGTCAATAACAGACCATTTCATTGTTTCGATTATTATTGTAGGTCCGTCCGTTTTGGGAAGGGTTAATAAAATCAATAATAGTATAACGTACCTATGTGCACGCGCCGCCATGTTTTTTTATTGGAATAGTTTAGTTGCATTGGGGAACTTGGAACCAGTATGTCTATCAAGGTTTGATTTAGACATATAGGTACATACATATATTGGTTTGGTCAAAAGCCTCAAGATTCGGAAAGTGACCACAGACTGCAAACCGCAGCAACAAAACCGCAGCAAAAATGCAGCTACTAACTGTTGATTCCATATAAAGATCCTGCCACTTAGCCACTGATTACAAAAGTTTCTATGTCCCTATTTAATTTTCAAAATCATAGTCGTAGCTTAAAAGGTATGATCCCGAATTTGAAGTTTGTGGCAGCACTGTCGCTGCGTTCTGCAGTCGTATTCCATTCCAATCATACCTTAATACTGAGGTCAACTAAGGTACATGCTGAAAATCAGCATTATCTGCAGTTTACTATAGATAGCTATGCTATTTAAATTATCCTGGTTATGTAGGCACCTGTGTTTGGCAGTACTATGAATGGTACAATAGTAAGGATGCATGGTATAATAGAAACATATTTATACTGTAGGTACATAATGTAGGTTGAAATAAAATTAATTTATTTCTTCCTTTTTATAGTGCCATAGATAAACAAGATTAATGAAGATAATGTTTTAAGTCGATAGACCGTCTGTACTTTAGTGATTTGCACTAAATACCAACCTCTTAAAAGGAACTTATCATCGATGTCGCTTAGTAGGTATATATTATGATTTTGGAAAACTAATGTAGGTTTGATTCAGATAATATTTTTATGGAACAACAAACAAAAACATTCAAGTCCTACTTGATAAACATAATAAATACTTACATATACTCCAAATTAAGAACCGAAATTAGTTCAAAAATTTTGAGCTTATTATAAGCTAGTAAACCAATCATAGACATATTGCTCAAATATTTTTGATATTATCATGCTTTCCTGAGGGTTTTCTTAAACCGACAACCTTTTTCGCGAAAGGTTCTCGCATTTATAGAAAGGTGTTACCATTTTCTCCACACTCCCTTCTCAATGCAACCCTTTAGCTAGAAACAGCCACCCATGTTACTCGGGTTCTTGTAAAGTTTGATATAATTACAAAGATTTTTCTATAACTATCCGATTCTAATAATATTTTTTAATGGAAACGGGCCGGAATCACAATAAAATAATATCATTCAAGTAGGAGTAATAAACAAACAAACACAAAAAGTATATGGACCTCAAATTGGGAACCTTCTTCTTTTTCGAAATCGGTAAAAAACTCTCGATCTCTTATGAGCTAGTAAGCCAATCATAGACAGGTTTTTTTTTAGCATCGTCTAGTACTTTCGATACGTTTTCTTTCAACCAAGAACCTTTTTCGCGAATGGTTCTCACATTTATAGAAAAGGGTAATATTTTCTCGACACCCCGACTCGAGGTCGAACAACCCTTTAACTAGAAAAGCTACCCTGGTTTCTCGGGTTTTTGTAGTGGTTGAATTTTTTGGAAAGATTCTTGTTTTGTTATTTTTTATTGCTAATGTGATTATTTTGTTTTCATTAATCATGCCATTTCAACAAAATAACATCTAAGAAAAAAAAATGTTTAGTTTGTGCACATTTTTGATTTGGCTTCTAGATTTTGGGTGTAGTCTAAACATTCCATTAATTAGTCAGGTTAAATCAATGTCAATAGACTATTCACTGTAATCACAAGGGCAAAGGCTTGTTTAAAATTGTTGGCTTATGAAATGTGAATTAAAGATTTTATATTAAAAGTGTATTTACTCCAACATCATCTTTAGAACTACAACATAGATTGATTCTTTTAAGAATAATCTCCACGAGATTTCATTGGTTTATTTAACTACTAGACAACGATAGATGTAAAAAAGATACTTAATAAAAAGTGGGATAAAAATCAAATGGTTCTTATTTCCCACTGTATTTAACATGGGAAAATTCGCAGACTTTTTTGAGTTCCGTTTCACCTTTTTACAACTTCCCCTTGGACACACAAATCATAAAAAAAAAACAATAAAATCTGACTAACAAGCGTAGATTTCTAAACCTGATAGTACCTTCCTACCTACTAAGGCTGTGTTCACAAACCGTGGAAAAGAATGAAGTCACTCCCATGTGACCACACCTCTTCATTATGGCATACCTAACTTGGCAATTGTCTTAGTACATAGATTTAATGATTAGTCTGTACTTTGCCTATTGTTGTCACGGTGTGCAATTTTGCGCCTTATGTATAACTATGTTATTTTCTTTTGTTGCCTACATGAATTGTTTTTATGTACTTTGATGTTTACTCGGCATAAAAACATTATAAAGATCATCGAATCATCATCATCATCATTAGACATGTCAACTAGGTAGTGTTGCTTTGGTTCGGCTTCTGTAAATGTAAACTCAAATAATTTTGGAAAATATGTCTAGCCTATGTATGAAGAGGTTGTGTTGACCTCGGTAGAATGTCTTCAATCAAAACTCAATATAATTTTAAAATAAAGACAGTCAGATATATTTAAATCTGGTATCACCATTGTCTACCCTATTAACATTCTTTGCATAGTACCACTGAGAATCCAAACTTAACAGTTGTTAAGTTAGTCGGGTGTAAACTAGACCTTTCAGAAAGAAAACAAATATTATGGTTTTGCTTTCAGAAGTTTTTTAAACAGTTAAAAAAGTGTTTAAGACATAAAAAGTAAAAAAACTCAAAATATTTATAAGGTCAAAATAATTATTATCAAGACAATCTCGTAGCACTACGCCATCTATCGCAGGGTAGCGGCGCAAGTTTTCCGAAGCTTGTATTAGGGTAAGGAAAACCTCTTGAGACCCTTACCGATTAAATGAGAACCAGGGTTCTCATTTGACGAAAGTTAATAACAGTAAAAGTTTGTATGGTCAAGAATATAAGTAAGTGAAATTAAGGCTGAATAAGATAAGAAGGCTGAAAATAGACGAAGTTTGGCGATTGGTCAAGTCATACAGGAAAAAAAGTTTGAAAACTCTCATTTCCTCAGCTTTAGGTAAACCCGGAAACACGAATCACACCAACGACCGCCGACTAACCCCATAAGCTCCGCCTGAACCATAAAAATAAAAAAAATACAATAGGAAAAGGGCGTCGAAAAGAAATCGTCAAAAACTCAACGCGTGATAGAAAGATGCAGCGAGCTTAAGTGCGAGCGAGATAGGGGCGACTAAGAAAAAATCACAAAGAAACGCATTCTTTTTCATTTCCTCCCTCACTAATAGCGGCTTAGAAAAAAATGGGGAGCGCTACCCATCTCACTCTACCGCGCAGGGGTGGGATGGTAATAGGGTCGGGCGAGCGAGAACGCGGCCACCCTGTTTAGCGCCCTTTTAATAGTTCTTATTTCGGCCGGCGTCCGAGCGGTCTGTCATGTCCTGCGGATTCGGGGAAACGTTTGAGAATGTCCACCGCGCGCCGCTCGGACAGACGCCGCGCGGCGCGCCGTCTTTTCCTTAGACGCATTTTTCCGCGGAAAAAACGCGGGGCGCACGCGCCCAGTCGGAGGGGATGTTCTTGTGGACGTCTAAGGCGGGGGCGGGCCGCGTCTTGCTAGTTGTAGCGGCGTCTTCGGCCCGCGCGCGCGTCCGCCCCACCCCGCAAGAAGCCGTCGCGACGCTCAAGTTTTCCACCAAGAAGTTAGTCGTCGCCCACCCGCGTCTCGAAACGGTCTTTCCGCTTTTCCGGTATTCAAACTCGAACTTTTCTTCTCGCAGACTGACGGCGAGTCGCATGCTCTCGTGACGGCAAGTCCTAAGCTGGAATTAATGTTGAAGTACTTCAATGAAAACATATCCCTAGCGCTGCAGGAGAGGTATAGGGACCTCCATGAGTATCGAAAGACGGAAGCGGTAGAGGAGGATTCACCGCGGGAGGCTAAAATTCCGAAAATAGCGGAAGAAGGAGAAAACGTCGGCGGCGGGGGCGCTTTTGAAAACGCCGCGCCGCCGTTCACCAGACTCCTGGAACAGCCGAAGGAGGAAGACAGCTTCGTGGCTTCCTGGCTCCACAACTCCTTTAAGATGACTGCAGCGGAGGGGAACCATCCACCCAATAACACTGAAATACCTGGAAGTAGTGCGTTAGACCTGCGAGCTGCACCGCTGTCCCTCCATATACCAGCTCTTCAGCAAGCGGAGGCACAGAGGCAGTTCAAGATGGACTTCTGGAACCGGAGTCGGCCAGGGTCACCAGAGGCCCATGACCAGCCGGGACCGCCACCGACCCCGCAACCATCAGCGACTCCGGACCACAAGGCTATGACAGAGAAGCTGGTGAATGAGATTCAGGTGAGTTTTTGCATATTACTTCAGAAAATTTGTGTCAATTATTTGAAAACAGCTCTTTTTATAAGATTATTTTCTTGAAGTAATCTTAAAAAAATTCTTAATCAAATTAAAAAAAAACTACTCAATAAATAAAAAAAATATCTTTTTGTTAAAAACAATTAACAGTTAGACTAAAATAAATTAAAAAGAATCAAAGAATTTAAAAGCGAAATGTGAAAATAGTTTTCGTAATTCTCATCGCCCGACGGCAAGTGCTCTTCAACTTTTTAAAATATTTTTTTTAATTATTTTTAAATGATTTAGACGGATGAAATAACACTAACAATTGATTCATTATTATTAATCTATAAATGAACAACACTTAGAAAAAAACTTTTATTTTCACATCACTGATAAAAATTCAAATTTAGTTTTCTGTGCCATTTTTAAATTATGAACAAATTATTTTATTTATTTTTACAAACTCAAAATAAACGAAAAAGAGCGTGTATAGTCTTTGAAGATCCAAGATCAACTGACCTCAGGAAATTACACACGGTGAGGTCTCACAAAACTCGTTCCGAATTTGAATGATCCCTTCCTTATAAAAAATAAAAGACGCCAGGGCAACATATTGTAAAGGTTTTGTTGCACAAGAAAGGGTTATGGTCCTTGCGTAAAACTTATTATTAAATCGTTTTTGTCCTTATGTCGCATCCGGTGTTCAAAAGGATATGTAAATTACAATAATCTCTGATAATTCTATTATTTCTGTATTAGTGTGATCAACTTGTCGACGACATTTTTACCTTCTTTTTGTTGTACACCATCACAAATATTTGTTTAGAACATATGGCTTACTTTATCGGTGACGTCTCGGTTGCCGTGTTTATTGTAATATCATTTCTGGTTTTCCGGTTCGGCAATGTGTAATTTTGTGCTAACGTTGCATTAAAAGTGAATTAAAAAGTTGCAACTGTAGACAATGCAATAAAAATTCAAATAACGAACGTGCAATCAGTATTAAAAACAAAAGAGGAAAGAATATTACTTTTTAAATTAGTTTCGAATACATACCTCACCTTGCATTTGTCTATTCCCACGGCTCGGATTAGGGAACGTTCTGATTCCATTTTTAATTTTTTGCCGCTTTGTTTCACGAAGGGGTGTTGACAGTTATTTGTTACTGCGAATCTGTCGTACTTTTTTGTTTTTAGGATTTTGAATCGAACCGGTTTTGACATCCTGTTCGTATTCATTCGATTATTTTTTTTCCTAAATGAAAATTTAACGGTTCGCTACGAGTGTTTGGTCTTTTGTGGTTACACTTTTTCTGATGAACGGTTAATTAAAATATGATTTATTAGTATTTGTGTATGACACTTGAGTCAAGAGCTTGTTATCCTAAAATAGGATTAATTTTATTTTAAAAGAAATACTTGGTTTTTTTTCTTATCAAATGTCTCGAAGTCAAGAGCCACGGTCCGTTGCGTTAATTATATATGTGGGTAGCTTTTTTGTTTAAGATCTAGGAAAATAACACATGTACGGTTTTTAATTGTTTTCTTTCTTTATTTTTCACGCAACTTTTTCCTTCTTGGAACGGGACAGCAACAACAGCAATCTCCATCAGCAGATTCTACGATGAGCGAACGCTCGCTCGTACCGTTTGCATTGGTAAATTTACTATCAACATTTAATAATAATAATGTAATTATCTTTTAACTCATAACGTGTGGTAACTAGAAACATCCTTGTAATTTTTAGAAGATTTGCTTGCTTGTTAGCACCATTTTTATGAATTTTCAAATCATCTAGTTTATTTGACGGTCATAAATCCGCTTGCGTTGAAATTTTGCATATTGTTACGTTTTGATAACAATTCAATAGTATGGTGTCAATGAGTAGACTAACAGTGCTTAACTAAAGGTTGTGTTATACATAATACATGTTTTTTTAGTAACGCACTAAACGTTTTTTTAGTGCGTGACTAAAAAAATAATCGATAAGATTTAGAATCGTTAAATTTTTGATTTACATGCCAGTGTTTTGTAATAGATATTTTGTAGTTTATAGACTAAAGCCGGTTTGTTTTTGCCTTTCTTATAACAAAAACTAAAATATTTCAATTGCATTTAGGTTAATAACTATAATTAATTTGTATCTTTATTGTAGTTAGTATTGTATTAATATATCATTATTTCATAACTAACTGTTAATATTTCTGAAATTAGAGCACTGCTTTCAAAATCACGAGAAATAAAAAACGCTGATGTAGTTTTTTTATAGATCATTTGATTATATTTCGATCAAAGATGCTTTTTTGACTTGTTATAATAGTCCAACCTTTGCCATAATCGTTACGGCTATTATTAAAAACAAACATGTAAAGTTTCATATTAACAATATTAATATAATAGGATAGGATTATTGATGATTAATAGCTTATCCTTTTTTAATGCATAGAAGTTTCGTTAGTGATGTACCAATTTATCTATAAATTATTATCGACATAATATTGATCAGATTGTTGGATTTAGTAAGTTATAATGACTCAACACCAACTCAACTCGAAGTAAAGCATTGAAATCTGAAATTTATATTGAAACAAGGACTGAATATTTAAAACTCTATTTTAAAGAACTTAAGTATACGACGCGTGTGCCATGGTCTGCTTAAGCGTCTTAGTCTGTCGTAAAGTGTGGTGTCGTGAGACGATATAATGCACAAATTTCAATCTTTTACTTTGAGTCGAGTTAGTGTTGAGTCAATATGGTGTTTAGAGGCCTATAAACAGTTACACTCTATATCCTTCTGGTTATGTGTACCTCTTTCACACTTTAGTTTGTGATTTATCTTTCTTATAGACCGCTTAGATTGTAGCAGTGTGTAAGCGGTATGATCGTCTCATAAATATTTTTCTATAGGTGTTTATTATTAGTTACAAATAAGTAACAATTCTTAATTGTTTCATGCAGCCACAACAGCAGTCGCCGACAGGGGACGCCGCTATTGGCGATCGGAACTCGATGTTGCCATTCGCATTGGTAAATGTCCTGAATAGCCTGAATATCGATGTAATTATTTTAATTTCTTTCTTTCTCTTCACTATTGCGGATCACGGGAACTCATTTAAAGAAATACTTAAATAAAATACTGTTTTACGCGACGTCTCAATTGCAAAGAAACATTCGGATTCCTGCGACTTTCTCTGCGTTCAGTATTTTGTAGATCTAATTCGTCCTCCTGTTGCAGCCTCTAAGATTTGATTTTTGGAAAATTATCTCTGAGACTCCACTGCACATAGAAAACCTCAGGTCTATTTGGGCTAAGGTTTAGAGTTGGGCCTTTCAGTCATGCGACGATCTATGATATTTACATATCTTTAATTTAAATTAACTGAAATTAAAAAAACAGCAGAAACATTCGAATAAGGCAATATAACAAAATTAATTGTTAAGTACTTAATTTAAAAAAAAAAGTCAATTCGTATTTATTGCAAAAATACCAAATCGAATTATAAACGGTTTCTTAATTCCAGATACACTCGAAAAGTAGATATTTTATTTTCTTTCAATATTTACTTACAAAACTTAGATAGACGTTACTTAAATGTAGATTCGTTCAAAGAAATGGTTCCGTTTAGTCGATTTCTCGGAATTATAGGGTGTGAAAGCAATTTCGATGAGTTTCCGTGGTTCCTTTCTGAGCTTCCAAGAACAGTGAGCTTTATTGCTATAGCTTCTAAGATTAGTCTCTATTGTAACATTCAAGTTACTAATACGATTTTTAAATCGATCGCAATTTAAAACTCACTGTTTAAAAAAATGGTCTGAGGTAATATAAAGGAGCGGACTTTATTTTGTTGTCTTCTTCGTTGTTTTAGTTCTTTTCTGTTATCCAATTGTTGTTTATTATGATTATTATGAACATTATACTTTCTTATGTATTACTAATAATAAAACGCCCATTTAGTATCACGCGTTGTATAAAAAAGCTTTTAAAATTTAATTTTATTATACATTAATTATGCCATTGTACATTGCCTCATTGTACAACATTGTATATTGCCTCATTTTCATTTTAACTGACCAATCTAATGCTTACGGGATAATTCTTATTATTCGAATATAATTTTGTTAGTTTCTTCTAGTACCTACTAGGTCATTATTATTAAAATTTTACTTAGCAATGTTTTATTTTCCGCATTCTAACCACTAAAACTCGGAAACGGCACACTCGTGTTAAATAAAACATTATAGTAACTCGTACAAAAACATAGGTAAGTATTTTATCTAATCTATGTTCTTCTCCCAACAGCAACAGGCGCGGTCAGGGCAGAGCATCAGCGAGCGAACCCTGGAAGAGTGCTGGTCAACACTTCAGCGAGTGAGTTGGCACCTGTTTCAATGCGTATTGTTTCTTCCAAGGGTAGGGGACACGCGGCGGCGGTTGAGGCATCACGTTGGAATTTTAAATCTTGATTTTCAAATTTAGAATGTCAATTTACGTCATTCATAAAATCCAAAAAAAAATATGTTGAGAAATCTTATTAGCTTGAAATTCGATTTAATTTACAGACAAAACTTTATATGAACCGTGTCCGTCAACCGCCAAAACGCATCCTCTAGAAGGGGTATTTTTAACTGTATTCTAATTTTAAGGTGAGTTTTATTTTCTTTTAAACTATAAACATGACTTTTTTCTTTTTATCTTGAATCTAGCAGTGGGTGGCGGAGGAAGTGCGAGGCACACAGCCAGATAGGCGTTTTACTATGAATATCTAGTGTCGATCTAGAATATTCATTAAAACATTTTCGCATAGCGTATCTGATAAAAAGTTGTAGGGCCAGGGGGCGTAGCAATTTATCGAGATTCGCAAGTTTTTGTTCTCTTTTTTACCGCGCAAGTGTGTAGTGATGTGCTGCAATCTAATGTAGTAATTAAAGAAAACACGTTCGTATTTTTATCGTTTGAAATCAGTATAAATGAAAATAATTTGGTGTTACTTATTTTACATAATCAAGATGGAAAGGGACAAGGGACACTCTAAGAGGTACAAATATGTACCACGCGGAATCAACGTTTATCTCGTTCTTTTCTCTTGACACCTCTGGTGTTGCAAGCGTATATAGGTTATGGTAAGCGATTATCAACAGGTGGGCCGTATGGTTGGTTACCACTTTAGTGGTATAAAAAAAAACATACTCAGGATGTAGAGCATCCCTACGACCAATTGTAGCTGACCATCTGCATACAAGGTGGCGTATGACCAGGAAGTATTTACGGGATGTTACGGAACATCTGTAGATATTTTGTAGTTCTTTATTTACAACAGGTAGAAGTAAATTATGAAAATAATAAATTACAAGCACTTCTCAGAAATATAATTTATTTATCTCATAATAAAGAAAATCTAAGATAAATATTTTTTAATGGGCATTTTTTATTATAACACCACTCTCGTCTGTTAAAAAAAAAGATTATAAAAGCATCCTAAAATAAATATTTCATATAAAAAACTTAATCACGAAATTCGCAACACAATGCAACATGCAAAGTACAGGTGCACGAAAAAATAAACCTGCACTGCGAAACGGAAAAGTACACTCAAAATAAAAACTGTTGTGTACTTACTTGATCTTTTGAGGTGGGCGGCGAATGGAACAGAGTTAATGGAGCCGGCTTTTTTCAAGGATGGCTTATTTGTTTCTACTTGTTTATTAAAACGCTTTCTTCATCTCTGCCCACGTTTAAAATTTTCTGCAACAATATTTATGCAATATGGAATATCAATCTTTAACAATCCGTGAACCTGTATTTTATGTTCTAAAAATTCACTCAAAGGCAACGAAATATATTTCTGACAGATATCTTGATATGAAAATAGCCTTTTTTTAACTCAAATTACTCTCGTACATTACATTCGACTCTACAGTTTCATCTAGTCTAAAACAAAAGTACTCGATGCACGTTGTCGAAAAAATCCCTACATTTGCATGTCGATCCGCAATGAATTTATCGTTATTGCCGTGAGATTTATTATCCCGCGCCGCTTTCCGAAAAAATCCGCCGAAAATGACCGCGTTCCACATTTGAATTTCAAATCGCGATTGTTTTTCGGTTCGAAATTGAGACGATTTTGACATTCGCCGTCCGTCGCCAACATGTGTTTTATTAAACCTTTTTATGTTTGGGAGTACTTTTTATTTTTTAATTCCAAAGATAGTAAATCAATTCGTGTTTGTCGTGTTTTTGTGTCGGCGTCTTTTCTCTTAATAAATATTGTTCAAAAAAATGTTTTAATGATGTACGGAGTTCCGAAAGTGTTGCTCTGTCTTTATGGCCTCTGTTTTTATATTTGGTATTGATTTTGTTAGCGTTTGCTCACAGCTTCGTTCTTCATCATGCAAATTTTGTTATTTATTGAGTCATTCCTCAAGTCGTGCAGGCATTCAACGTACTAAATGGGTCAAATAACAAAAAAAAAAACAATTCTTAACTCGCCCAAATGTGTTCCTTTTGTCGTATATCTATGTGTTGTACCAAAAACACAGTTAGTATTTTAGAATGTCAAAATAGTCCTTCAGAACAGGAATGCTACTACTGTTGCGGTAACTGCTATTCATAAGATATACTTGTTTGCTCGATTTAATATAAAAAAAACTTACAATACTTATATAGGACACAGGAAACCTTGCGTGATGATTTTTAATTATTTATTTATTAAAAATATCTTGTCTTGTATCTTGTCATCTCTTCTATATAGAACAAAAATTGTACGGAAAAACTCGTAAAAGATTTAAACTCAATTGAAATAAAACACAAAAGAATCTTCTACAAACTTTGCAAACATTTTTTTTCTGTAACATCTTTTAACAAGAATCAGACGGTAAAGGGTAGGGGAGGCTGCGGTAATTATGAAAAGTGTCTAAGAAGGGAGAGGAAAAATTGTAAGTGAGGACGTTTAAAAAATTGGTTTAATGACCGAACGGCTTTTAGAGTTAATAGGTTCGGAGAGTCGATAGTCGGAGGAAGGTTTTTATGCATTTCTTTAAAAAAGATCTTCAGAGGCAAAAATATAGATTGTCACATAAGTTGAGTTCTACCCAAACTTTTGAACTCATTAATTTACGGTTTGTTTTTCTATAGTTAAATCTTTAATTGCTGGTCAATCGTTCGGAGAGTCGGTAGTAGGTGAAAGTTTAGGTTTTCTGGGAAATTTTTATATTGAACAAGAATGTAGTTAAAAATGTGTTGAAAATGCGTTTGTTGGATATTGGTAGAATTAATGAATGAAACGATAATAAACTCAAAAACAGGACAGAAAAATACAAAAATATAAATCAAATTAAGTACTTTCAGGAACTTATTAGTAACTGCAAGTACACCTAAAACGTCTAGTTATTTTTCTTACCCCACTGTAATCGTTTTTTCACAGCGACATAACTCATACTCTTTGACTTTTTTACCCAAACTTGATAATTTATATCGTAATTAGCGGTGGGCTCTTAAACTCACGACATTATTAGGAAACTTTCTTATAGCTCGTAAAAAATGAAATTTTTCGACTTAAAACACCTGTGTTTTGTGAAACAATTTTATGTACAATGTTGTTTTATAGGAAAAGTTGTGAAAAACTAAAATTACGTGGAAAACAGTTTGAAAACTCACCGATTTACTTAGGCCTGTTTTAATTACTTTATTTATTTGATTAGATTTATTTTTTGCTCTATCATTAAATATATTTTACTGATTTTACTGAAGTAATAAAACAGGCAACAGACCCAAAATTAAAAACCAATAATAATTCCCTACGTTGTGTTGTACAAAATGTTCCTTTTAACAAAACGGAAACAAAATGGTCGCAAAACGAAAAAATAACGGTTAAAACGCTTAATTAACAGTAGCAGAAGACACGACAACAGTTTAAGGTCGAATTTCACAAACACATACAAATTGGCGGGAAAACAGAGCCCTCTGGAGACCCGGTGGAATAAGAGAAAAACTCGACAAAAATTAGATTTCTTCAGTAGGTACTGTACGGTGAATCAGCAATCTTGATACTTTAAATTATATCTTAATTGGAAAGCTTATAACTCTTATTCTATCGTATAAAGTTTTATAAATGTTAGGTCTTTCTGACGGATGGACCAATTTGAATATATTTTGGAATGGTGATGGGTAGGCAGAGGCAGATTCTCGCTTTCTACGATTCTTTCTACCTTTTTTGCTATATTCACTCTTTTCATATTCCTAAAATATATGTTCGTCGACCAGGCATTTCTTTAAAATTTCTCTGATTTCGTCAGAATACGTTAGCTGCGTCTTTCTGTAGAAAACATTAGCTTCTTGTATATAATTACTCTTTTTTGATGTGGTCAGTATTGTAAGTACCTATTAAATTAAATTATAAATTTTAAGTAACATTATGTTACTTAACATATATGATTTCATTTCATTTCATGGTCAAATTGTAATTAAAATGACTTACATATCAAACGTTTGAAATTAATTTAAACAAACTATTCCATGTAATAGTTTGAAATTTGTTATATGTTTCAAATATTTACTGTAAAAACCAACTTGTTAAATTATTTGTAGGTTTATATTTCATAAATAAAATGTACCATATTAAGGCAATACAGAATTTTGTTATTATTTTTATTTAAAACTATAATAATTTAAACATATTTTCCGAAGTATCAACACGTATATTTCCTCCACAATCGCAGCTAATGGTCCGTGCTCTGTAAAAATGACGACGGACGCCGGCAAGATAAAAATTAGCTGAAATTAAAAGAGGCTAACGAACGCCATTCTGGCGTCTTGCATCTAATATCTCAGTTTCTAGCAGGAAAACATTTTATGTTAATTTGTGCCAATTTCGTCGTTTTAATGAGAGTTTCAGATAATATTTTACAAACGAATACAATAACTTTTTTCGTATAAGGCAGTGCCCAATAAATAATAATAAATAACTTACAGTCACATACATAGTCCGGCACTAGGATTCCCTGTGTCATGGGATCAGGGACTACGAGTACAATGGTGCAATACCCAGACCCGGAACAAATACCTATGTAGAACATGCAAACATTCCCGTAGCGGGAATTGAACTTGCACTTATTGCGTCTCAGCCAGCTTCTTCCCTGCAGCGCCAGATTATCGTCCTATGGTCAAAGTTTTGTAGATCGTCTGATCGACTATTATTCTAATAACCCCAGCAACAGTTTACAGCGCTCCCATGGTATGGCTCAACAAACAGGAGATAGGTCGTTAGTAAAAAATCTGTGTTAATTTTTTGATAAGAAAATTATAATTTTCTTTAGACAACTTTTGTAACTGCACTGCCATCCTTTACCATTTTACCATCTACTGTTCATTCTTTAGAGTAGGATTGCCGATAAGAAATCGCTTCAAAACTGCCTACGGTAATATCAAATGTATGTCTCATTTTTGCAAAAGAAAGCTCATTAATTCATAAAGGCTCATTATTTTAATAAATTAAAAATTAAAAAAATAAATGTATATTACTAGCTTCTGCCCACGGCTTCGCCCGCATGGTACCCGGATAAAAAGTAGCCTATGTGTTATTCTGATGTATAAGCTATATTACAGTACAGTTTCATCAAAATCCGTTCAGTAGTTTTTGCGTGAAAGAGTAACAAACATCCATCCTCACAAACTTTCGCGTTTATAATAATAGTAGGATTACTTCTTCGTTTTCGACACTAAAGCCAACAAAATAACGATAATAAAAACCGACACACCGTAAAAAGAGCTAATCGCCGATTTCCATTTCGCATTAAAACTATTAAAAGTCTATCGCTAGGTCCTATTTAGGGCCCAACGAAGCGAACATGCTTTGTATGGCCTTATAATAAGGTGATTCTAGGGTTACTAATAATGACTTGTTGACATTATTGTCAACTGCAAAATCGTCGCGTTTGAGTGAGCGAGTAACTGATTTTTACTCGCCACGACGCAAGTCTGTATATGTGTTTAGTATAAGAGGTTGTTTGTTTGTCTGTCACCATTTATATCTAAAGCGGCTAAACTAATTCTATTTTAAAGCGCTTTCGAAATTGTTTTGTGTAACTTGAAATATAGTTATTTAATAGGTTTTATCGCCAAAATCCAATCAACAACTGAAACACACAACCAATTTTATAAAAATTGCTTTTCAAAATCGTTTTGTTTTAAGTATGTATTCGTTTTTGATTCTTTACTTTCTTATTAATTCTAATTTTTCACCACTAACTTAATACATGTTTGTTTGACATTTATTCTTCTATCTAACTCTTATATACTTTTTTTTAACAGATTTTTTTGTGGAAACATAAACCATTTCAAAACGATTCTTTCTTATGCATAGCATTGCATCATTGAAATCAAAACCCTCTCCGATGACCATAAATAAAAAATCTAGATGCTCGACCACCTACGAGTGCTAAAATCCAACATTATAAAACTTTCAAACATGGTAAGGATATAAAAGTTTTATCATGAAAAAACGCGCCAGTACTTATAGCAGTGAAGAAAACGCATGTTGCGCTGTCTCCCTCACTCACGCTATCGAAAGGAAGTGGTTTTGATACTTGTGAATTGCATTTTATCAAGTTGGCAGTTAAAAGAATAGTTTTTATGTTGTGTGAAAATAATACCTTTATAATAAAGATTTTGACAAATTATACATTAGCGTTTGATAAACCAATTCGTAATTTTACGTGTTTTTTTAACAAAAATAGACGGCGTAAGGTCTGTTGTCGCAGATGTCAATAAGTGATCGCTTTTCATCAGGTACGCCGTATTTATGCTTATTTGCCATGAAATAACATAAAAAACAGAAAGTACTAAAAGCCTATTATTTCGGGATACTAAAATTTTCGCAGTCTTAGCTCTGTCTTGAAATTTAATAAAAAAACTGCCAAAATAAGAATATAATTTATGATAGTAAGTTATACCCAAAACAACCAAGAATGTTTGGCTAAAGCTGATCGCTAAAAGTATGCCTTAACAAAGCATCAAGAAGTTTCAACTCAAACTCTGATATAACCGACTATAATAAAAACTTAGCGAGTACACATACGTGCATTACGATGGCAGAGCATGCTTGTGCCACTTTAAAACTGCTCTCAATGTAAAATACCATTTATTACGCTTCAATCTGTCTTCCAGAATGAACCTCAAACTGTATACATTTTGATACATAACTGTCAAAACATATTTTTGTATTCATAGTTACTTGCAATCGTATTTGCTAGAATATTAAGAGGCCCGGCTCAGTTCCTCGTATTGTTTGATAAACGGAAATATATTTGTTTTGTTGCCAATAAATCAACTTATAATATCAATAGTTTGTGCCACAGATTCATAAATATGGCAAGTTTTTTGTTTGGAGTGAAACATCTGTACGTCAGCGCATTTCTTCTGTGCACATACTACTCTATAACTATACAACAACCACCAACGCGCGAGCGCAGCGATTTTTTACCGCATTTGAAAAATACATTTTGACGTAAACAGACACATTTTTTGTTACAAATTTCTTAAGCAAAAAAAAATTGGCGACCTTTTTCATTTCAGTTTTGAGTTACGACTGTTTAGTTATTTTCGTAATGTGATCATAAAAGTGAATCTGAGTGAGTGAGTGAGTGAGTGATGCACTTTCGAAATTGTGAAGGATTTGTGCAGATCTTCAATGCAGGTATTTCTTATTATGTAGGTTACCATTGGACTACTTATTACGATATATTCTACCTAGATATATAGTTAGGTACAGTCAGCGATGTATGTCTATTAGCAATTATCGCTGTAAATATCTATCTAAATATGTTTTGGGCTGGCCTATACAAGCCGGTGAGGACATAAAAACCAAACGTTTTGAATCTCTATAAAATGTTATATGAAATATACGTATAATAAGCTCAAAGCTTTGTTGTTCTGCTATATCCTAATGTTGTATGACCATAGAACTACACAGTACAAAGTAAAGGTACTAGTTTGTATGACTCTACAATCATAGAGCCTAGAATGCAGTGTGCTTCTGTTGAAGGGGTACACAATTTTGCGCGTAAATTCGGTTTGAATGTTCTCTAGATCAATATTCTTCCTTTCTCCTTAGGAACAACTGATTTCAGTAGGTACCTACATCGTTGAATTATATTTGTTGAGTACCTATCTTTGAATTGTGTCTGATTTTCCGGTTTTGATAGTAAGGAAAAGAGTTAGTTTTTTATAAATAGTAAAATAATTAATTATCTCTCAGTATCACAGCACTTTAAGTATTTTTCTAAGCTTAGTGTTGATGGGTAAATGGGAAAAAGTTACTGCTGTAAAAGAAACTGAAGTGAATTACGGTTTACCTTTTTAAATTGTTTACTAACTTTGAAACGAACATAATCACTTTGTTAAAAAATATGAATAACTTTCTCGTCGAGTAAGAACCTAACTTTTAAGGATGTTGCTCGTATAATATTATTTATTTTGTTTGAAAACAGACGTAAGTAAATAAGATAAAGTTAAGTTTTGTAACATAATGTCGCTGTTTACTTAGTATCTATAACTTAGTGTTTGCTTAGTGAAAGCGACCTTACTTATGCGTCGTAAAAGTCTATGTGACATTTATTTTTTATTTTAACGAGCTCTTTTTATAATACCGTATTCGCTTCTAGTCGAGTTGAATTTGCTAAGTAATGTGACTTTCGCCCTTCTTGTCTTTTGTATGTCAAAGCAGAAAAAAAAAATGCGTTCTTAATTTGAATCCATAACGAAGTTTTATAAATCACGCTTTTCTACTCGTATTAGTTAAAGTTATTTTTCATCAAGAGATTCCAAAAAGATTCTTTTGGAATGTTTAAGTGTCAAGTCAAATTGAAAATAAGTAAAAAAGGTTTTGATCACTCTTGTACTTTACATTGATTTACCAGCAGAATTGTAACTAGTGGTTGTAGAAACTGTGAAATTTTATAAAATCTTGACAAAATCACAAAATGTTTTATTTTTACAACTCATTATCTTGACTATGTAAGTAAGTTTTAAACCTACATATATAAAAATATATATTCAAAATAACTATTTATAAATTTATAAAAGAGCGAAGGTAAACAGTTTCAACTGGCATGTGCCATCGGTTAGCGTCCCAATAAGCGTGGATATGTGCCAAATATAATATTTGGAATGGCTTCTGACTAACCCCTTCTTGGTACCCTCATGGATCTACGCACTGAGTTAATCAAATCTGTGGCTGTCCATCATGGGGGTTATAGTTCTGAACGTGTTTGTTTTTTTTTATTTCTTTAAAAAATCTACTCGATCCGAAAGCATGTAATAAATTTACTTAGATTATTTAACTTACCTAGTTCAAAGGAAAAATTAAAACTATTAAAGTATTCTTTTCTTTTTCCATTCTTTGTAAAAACTTAATTATTTCGCGTCTCAGCGCCGAGCTCTTTGTTCGCATATAAAAATAAACCTTTTGTCCGTCTGTCTGTACCTACTGGGTCGACTTTAGATAATTATGTTTTCACTTGAAGGAGTTTATCTGAATCTTTCTGTTTTTGGTTCGAGGTTTTTGTGTCACGTGTATCTGATGGTAGTTGTAATGTTTTTGCAAAACGTGCACAAATGTTGTTTAAAGTTTTTTTCGTATTCAGTAACAATTTAATTTAAAAAGCCGCTAAATTTCACGTGAAATTATTTAATAAATACATATATAAAATTTTCATGATGAATGTGATGAGAGTGAATGAAGCTAGAGGCATGACAGGATCGTAGCCAGTGGAAATCCGTGATCTCTGCCCACCCCTGCGTGAAACAGTGGTGGGTAAAATAAACGAAAAGTAAAGTAAAGTAAACGAAAGTACTTAGTTTTAGATTATTCATATTGTAAAACAGGATTTCTCTTGTACGGTACGGCTATCGGTGAAGGCATCAATTAAGTTTCGACTCATTCCGAGAGTCTTCATCGGGGCAAGTGATCGCAACGCTCTCCCTCCACGTCGCATCTGTACTGACTTGGCGTGCACAGATTCATAACAACAATAATTAATTAGGTCAAAAATAAATGAGGGAATCACATGTTGATAAATGTAAGATAGTCACATACTTTATAAAGAAGCAACGGTCAGGCCATACAGCTCTTAGAACCCACATCCACAGGAAAAGAGACGTTCTCAAACGGATGACGTAGTATAGGAAAGTCTTCATCCGATTAAGCGATTATATCTTAAAGGTTGAGGAAATAAACGAGGTTGCCTCAAGCAGTAGATTTTAACAGGCTGTTGATAAAAATAAAGAAATAAATTAAATTTACTTTTGATAATATATATTCCGATCTGGATGTTGTCCATTTTATAAAAAAAATGCATTTAATTAGTTCCTATAACACAAGCTCTGCTTAGTTTGGGGCTAGATGATGCTGTGTGAAAAATGTACAGCATTATTTTTTTATTATTTCCTATGCACAGCATCTATAGGTAAGGAAGTTACTTACATTAAACACAATATATAATACCTTAGGTACTGTCATACTATTGATGAAAATTATTAAATATCGATGCATACTTTCAAAGAAACAACAAATATATAAAGGAAGTAAAGTAATTCCAACCCACTTCATGAAGTCGTTATCCAAATAATTACCAACTAAAAATGTATATAACCATCAATAAACAGTTATTCAGGTCATTTTAATTTATTTATAATTGGTAATTACAGTTCGTCCAATAAAAAAATCCACGCACACATACCCAGTGTTGTCGCAGGTCAAGACTCACGCGCACACGCAAAGTTTAAAAATGTAAGGAGCAATGCTCGAGCGCTGTGTCAGTTTTCGCGATTATAGCTATTTTTTACACTGGTGTAAGGTTTATTTTTGTAATCTTATATCAGTGTTGTTTGTAATGTGATAATGCTGCGTAATCGGGTTGATAAAACTGTTATGATTCTGTAAGGACTATTGTTACCAAAAATATAAAGCACTGTGTTCACTGGAAAAAAATACTCAACAGAGCTATAACTAAAAAAAAAGAAAACTGTTTTTTTTTTATTAACTCTAAACATATATTTTATGAAAATGATTAAAATTCGTTGATTTCACCAAGATGGCGGGCAATTTTAGGACGCGTGAAGAACAAAATCGTGAAAAATAGCTCTCACACAGAGAGATTTGGCTGTGGATAATGGTAATGATGGTGATAATGAATCTTAACTTATTTGAAATATTACTTTTAAACCCGGAAGTGCACATGCATATTACAAAAACGTAAATTAAAAAAAACAAAGTATTTTTTTTACATGAAGACAAAATTTCTTGAACCCAGAATGCTCGCAAAACATCCACATACATCAGGAATGGTACCGGCAAACTGCGTACCTAAAAAGAGAATAATATTTCTTCCGTTTGTCTAAACTTGCTCTGCGCACGCGCTGCGCTTGCATGTGGGCGTGGATTGCGTGTGTGCGTGTATTCTTGCGACCTACAAATGCGTCTGTGTGCGTACACTCTTGTCTTAGGTTAGGGAGGTGATCGAACTCTGCTTTTGCGCAGATATTTTATTTTTATAATGGCCCATGCGAACACGTGGCGCAGATACAGTTTTATTGCATTACCTTCCTCTTTGAGCCCGTAAAATGGACTGGTGTTTTAGTATTTAATTTAAATTTAAAAACTTTAAGCAGATGAAAACTTAATGTTAGCGCAATATTAGCAAAACTCTTACCTATTTTAATTAGATTTGTAAAAATATCAACAAATTCTTTAATTATTACTTAATAGGTTTCTGTTGGAGCAAAAGGTTTTTTTTTATATAATAAGAGGTTCATATTAAATTACTTATATAAGTAATAATTTCAGTCATTCATACAATCACAAACAAAACATCGCCTTGAACGAAAAGTGAAAGTCAATATCTGCATAAAAAGCAATGAAAGTATTAACACACAATCACGTGATAATTGGAATACAATCGGAAAGGAAATAAGTTTAAAAACGGAATCGATTCAGCCGCCATTGTTGTGATCGCTTTAAAAATGCAAGTTCGACGTCCCTGATCGTGACCTGCGCAAGCGAATGAATACTGTATGAACGTCACTTTACGCCTTTTTTAACTGTGTAACGAGAATTGTCGCATTTGGACTTTTGTAGCAGACAAATGATCTTGGTACTTTCCTTTTGGTATCATTTATTTAGCTACTTCTTTCAAATGTAAACAAATTGAAAAATATTTTTTTAGAACAGGCAACGCATCATCAATACTATGGTGTTACAGATAATATTAGGCAGGTATGCTAGTTTGTTTCGTTAAAACATAAAAGTTAAAAAAAGTTGCATCTATCCTTTTCACGCTTATATTGTCAAAATCATTTTTTATTTTTTATTTGATTAATTGTTTTTTTTTAACAAGTTTGATAAAATACCAATATGTACAATGAAACTTTAGGGAGTGGACATAAATTATCCCGTTTTAATAAAATAGCTATTCGTGTATAGTAAATATCGATAAAGGATATCCCTTCGATCTACTGATCCGAACCTACAGCATATAAGTAAATGATTGTATAAACAACTATGAATCATGCACGTCCTTTTGTGTGTTTCTTCATAAAAGTGGAATATAGTTCTAGTTGATAAAAATTCAAGGCCCCATTGAAAGTTCACTGCCCACCCACGAGTTACCTACTGAATGTCCTTTGTATCTCTTATCAAGTAGCCCTGAAGGGACATTCGCTCTAGTAAAAACTTGAGATGGTACATTTTTCTTAATTCTATTCTCATTTTTGATAAAAATATGTATTTATTCCCAAATGTAAAAAGTACCTAAGCTGATAAGGGAGTTCTTAGCTAAATAACTGAATGTATGAAAATCCTTTATTGTAAACTAATAACTAGATAAACAAAAGCCTATTCTTATTTAAGTAAAATAAGCGGTCTTATCGCTTAGAAGCGATCTCTTCTAGATAACCTTTGGATGGAGAGGATAAGATATTGTAAGACAGTAGCTCACCTTGTTTCCAATCCGTTATTATTTTGTGAATCGCGTTTGAAAATAATACAAACAAACACGCTCACGACTGTACTACTCACGATGGATATCCTCAGATACATACATAGTGAGTAGATCTTTTAGGATACCAAGGAGAGAGTAGTCAGGGGCACGTCCACGTTTATAGGCACGTGATTTTTGCAAGTAGTACCGAATAGAATTTCACGTGATAGGTTGCAAGTCTATCTCCGGTTATAAAACATTAAATGTTGGCACATGCCTTCGAAATTTTGGTTCTAGAACCTTGAATCTAGGGCATGCCGATTTCCTTACGATGATTTCCGTTTTGTGTACGTGTTAATGCGAATATACATCTTTCGAGTGGAAAAATCTGTTGGTGCCTGACTGCATACTACCCACTATGCCAATACAGATCTATGGTCCCGTCTATATGGTAGCCAAAATGGTCAGTCATTTTATATAATTGTAACATTGAAGTCGAACAGAGGACTTTTGTTATATACCTAGATGGAAGATGGTCACCGTTGCCCATAGACATCTGCAACACCGGGGGATAAATTATATAATTTCAAAGTAACTAACATTTATAAAACTACATACAAATTTCATACGTTTTATAAGTTACAAGAAAATGATTCGTACTTAAATATCTAAAACCAAATAATTACTTAGATACATATATTTTGAAGTATTCAAGCTTCTGTGAAAGAACTCTTCAGAACTTCAGAGCCACTGACCACGGCTTCGCCCGCGTGGTACCCGGGTAGCCTATATGTTATTCTAATTTATAAGCTATATTACTGTAAAATTTCATCAAAATCCGTTCAGTAGTTTTTTCGTGAAAGAGTAACAAACATCCATTCTCACAAACTTTCAAGTTTATAATAGTAGTGGGATTCACATTATAAACGCGATTACCTCATTTCATGCAAATTTATTTAATTTGTCTTCTCCAAAAACGCGTTTGTTTCAAAGGAAAAAAATAAAATGAAATGAAATACAGGTAGATATTTCGATACTACGTTGGCTGCAAAGGCTTCATTCACGCAAAGATATCTAATTTATAAAAAGGTCACACTCGCGTTACATAACAGAATAAAAAATGCAGGGAGCATCGTCATTTCTCCGATAAACTTGATTAGGCATTGCATCACCGTACACACATGCATCCTACATACATAACACATGTGACACACACACATGTACGATACAGTGTAATTATTCGTGTTTTTTATTGATGTACACATGTGTGCGAAATTCTTGATTGGCTCAGGTTTCATGAAAGCTGTTGTTTTCTTCAGTAAACATTTGTATGCGTTTTTCGTTAAAATTTTATTGCCATTTTTTTTTGTTTATTATTATTTTTTAATGTAAATACCATGTTACACAAAAATCCGAAACTCAAAATCCGTGATTTCAAAGCATTTTGTCTTAAAAAAAGCAACTAAAACGTTTTTAACCATATTTTTATGATCTGAACTGTAAGTTCATTCTGCCAGGACATGTTTGAGTTACGAGTTCCTAGTGATTCGTATCATGATTGTGTTTGCATGTCGTTGTGTGTGTGTGTGTGTATGGTATCGCGGAAAGAAATGAGGTTATCTCCGCCTGTCATTGTCTGCTCGGCAGTGTGATCTGTGGAGTGAGCACTGGTCTAACTACTAAAATCTAGCAACTTCCTTCAAAAACATAACTTTTTTTACTAAATTTTGCAAACATTTTTGAAACCCCTACGTGTTTTCCGTTGTCAATCTCAACGGTCCCTAGTGACTTGTTGCAATAAAACTAATTCTTCACACGTCCTGCCTTTGCTTAGAGAAATAGGTGGATAATAATAATAATAATAAGTGAGTGGATTAGAATCATCCTTGATCAATTACGAAAAACTGCAATCGGACACGATGCTTGGAAGATCAAATGGTAATGATACTAATACAAACGATCTCTTATAGTAAACACATAATATACGGGCTCCTTTCAGCGGGTGAAAAGATTTTAGACAACGTTCTGATTCCATTTTTTGTTTTTTTACTCAATAGCGTTTCAATTCGTTTGTTAGCTCTTACTCTGGGCACTGTAGAGAAACTTTTGCAGTAGAGATAAAATTACTACTAAAATAATTTATTTATTAAGAAAATTATGCTTTTCAGACACTTTATCAAAACAATTATTTGAATAACTTTATAAAGTTTGATTGTTTCGAAAATTATACGATGAGAAAAACTACTTATTTGTAAAAATGTAACTTTACCTATCACCATGAATATTGTTCTGTTCTGTTTGTACAAAACGTTTTATAATGTAAACTAGGTACTGTCCGCCTGATATCCGGATAAAAAGAAGCTTTCTATGTCATTCTAGGCACAAACTGTAGTTCGTTTAAATCCTATCCAAATCGGTTTAGTCGTAACTAAGATTTTTTGCAAAAGTCTTTCCATATTTTAGCTTCTATATATTATTTTAAGCGAAAAGTCAATCTGTGTTAACTTCAATATTTTACGACATTTACACACATAAACATTGTTACATTTATTTTGTTGACATAGTGTTTTACCTACAAGATTGGAAAACATGGTTTTAAAATTCATTATTTTTTTTATTTGTACACTCTGTCCATCCCTACTCTATATACACACACATGCATACCACTCCGTTTGTTGACATAGGTCAGTGTCGGAACGCCAGGCTCATGGAACTTTATTTTTAACCGCGGCGTAAGGGACTCGTATATGCATTTCCTTTAATTAACAGGTTGTTTGTTTACTTCTAGATAAATTATGACAATTCGGTGTTTATCGATAAGGTTTTCTGTACCATCGAGGTTATTTTTATATCTTCAGCAAATCAGCTACAGGAACGCAAACAGTCAGACAGACAACCAACCAAATTATAAATAATTACAAGTTTAAAACTCTCGTATAATCTTAAGCTTCTTCTCTTAGCATGTAATCTTAAGCTTTGTTCAGCAATTTGCGTGATTCTGAGCGACCAAAAAGGGTTTTTTCTTTTTGTTCTATTGCTAGAATGCTGACTTCTTCTAAAAACGCTATCATGTGCCAACTGTAATATTAAGACGTACCTCTGACTGTACCCTACTTGGTATCCTCACAGATTATGAGGATGTCCATCATGGGGAACAGAGCCGTGAGCGTGTTTGCTCTTTGTTCTGTTGAAGAGAACCGGAATAATTCGGGTGTTTTCCCATATTCTGGAGGTATTTTATCTCTGAGTATATCATTACTCTACCACACACACACACACACGTATTGCGACAGGTCAGTGTCGCTTGTCTCGTGACCGATGCTTTTTTATTGGCACGTACCTACTGTTCGCTTTGAAGAATTGTAACACATCTCGTAGTATTGTTTTTAACTGACTTCCAATAAAGGAGGTTCTCGATTAGGGATTTAGTTGTGTTTTTTTGGTATACCACTGATTACTCCGTTTTATTTGGTATTTGCAGTGGGGATGATTCCAAAGTGATCCTAAGAAAAGATTGTGGAAATAATCTTCTAGTACCGTAATAAATTACAG
Organism: Perizoma affinitatum; assembly: GCA_961405105.1. Lineage (NCBI taxonomy): Eukaryota > Metazoa > Arthropoda > Insecta > Lepidoptera > Geometridae > Perizoma > Perizoma affinitatum. The sequence continues at coordinate 5,452,686 of OY560184.1, forward strand.
TATAAATTTAAATAACTGCAAGCTTCTTTACCATACATATCATAAAAACACGCGTAATTTCCACGAGAAGACGCGGAATCTACGCCACTTTGTCGCGCAATTTAGACTGACTGGCGATCTTAGTCAAACTGACCGCTGCGATAGTGGACTCGATGTTTTAGAATGAAAAAAATATTGTATATTTTGTCTATATTACGAACGAAAGTTATTCAACTGGTCAGGACTTTGAACATTTTAAAACTTCAGTTTTCCATATATTATCTTTTTTTTTATCACACTTCGTACTGCTATGAATAATACTTTACCATTTATTTGCCAGCCATTATTACGCCAGATTGAAATATATATTTTACACGATTCATTGAAATTTGCTTAAATTAATAATCATGATTCATTTCCGTAAAAGGATAATTCTAGGGCATAGGCAATACACACTTAATAATCAATAACAAACTCTTTAGGATCAGACTTGTTTTTTTTTTATACAGATACTGTTGACTACAGCGTAGGTACTAGGTACTGCATCGTGACATAGCCAGATGACAACCGGCAATTCGGTTAATGTCATAATTTGACATGTTGACATGTCTATAATAACTAATCATTACTTAAATAACGAGTGATAAACAACAGCACACAATTTATTCTTGGACAAGGTTGGCTCGTGATAAGGAGATTTATATAAAACCTTCGAGGAATGGAACATTTAGTTTTATATAATTTGTTTCCGTTGCTATTTATCTACCACTAATATAATTATTATTCTCCCTTTCTCACACACACTCACAACCCACACCCCTCCCACACACACACAAACACACACACACTCACCTCCCCCCCACATTTTACTCCACTCATTTATACCATTTTAAGGTAATTTTAATCCTAATGTTACTTTACATTATGTACCTGTTTATGTAGTTAATCGTAGTTAACGTAAAATATTTTTAAGCTATATCTGGTAATTCATTTAAAAGAATTACCAGATTTCTAGATCTCGAACTTTACCTGTTCCAAGTCTTATAATCTAAAGCCCGTTCCAAATGCTCTATCGCTACCATACAGAAACGTCCCTAAAATGTTGGCTACATTGTAACATTGAATGGCAATGCTTAAAACGATACATAATGTAGAATGTTGTTTTGATAAACAATATCAAAAACAATGACATAACTTTCACTTAGTGATTTATTTAATGAAATTATCTTTGTTTTATTATTTTTAAGTCTGTTTACTCCAATACAAGGTTCAGTTTATTTAAAGATGCGCGATACGTATGAGTAATGGTTGCCTTGAAATGTTTTTATTTATATTTTCTTTGTGTAGGCATGTGCCATCAGTTAGTGTTCCAATCAGTGGCAATTGACTTTCAACCTGTCACGTGGAATGTTAACTACTATCAAAACGCGGGCATTTGCCAAAAATGAAATGTTTAGATTTATCTTTGATTACCACACTTGGTATCCTCAAAGATCTACTTACTATGTATGTATCTGAGAATGTCTATCATGGAAAATACAGTCGTGAGCGTTTTTATGTTTGTGAGTTTTTTTTTGTAGTTCTTTATAAATGAGTTACTTACGTAAATAACCTATTATTTATCTAACCATTAAAATAATAAAACGTAGGCATGAGCTAACTATAAAACTAGGATATGCCTCTGACTGTCTTCTTACAGGTTACAGGGGATCAATAATAAAAAAATATGGTTGTTATCGTGGTTTTTGTTTTCGAAAGGGGTCAAAATAAGGAATTTTCGAAATTTTAAAAAAGGATACCTAATTAAAAAAACACGTACAGTTTCACCCTTCTAGGTACGTACTTCTAATTATACAGTAAAGTGACGTAAAACAGTCACTACCTACAAATTATCACTTAACGCCTGATATCCCCTGATATAAATCTACACTCAATATGGTGTAAACGCCTTAATTTGTCAAAAGGCGTTGTTTCTAAAACAATAGAGTGTTATAATAGCGGGTTTTAATTGCATGGTTTTTAATAACACGTTTTGTGTTATACTTTTTACTTCTTTATAAATGTATCGAACGCAAAAAAGGGAGAACTAGAATAAATGAAAAAATGGTACGTTACAATATTATTAAAATGATGTATCGGTTAAGATCTATAAAAAAATATAAGTTTATAACTATGTTTACAAACTACTTTAAGTTTTGTTGTGTAAAATGTAGTATAGCCCACCCATTTAAAAACAGTAAGCGTAATAAATAAATAATTGTATAGAGTTCTTAATATGATGGCTCTTTTTAATGAATAGCTATTGGCTTGCTTTGCCAACCGTACATAAAGCTGCATTCACAAAGGGAAGTGATAACTTGATAATTGGCATGTTTACACCTGTCCTTACACACGTTTTGATTTGACACATGTTCTAACACGTTTCCGTGAGAAAACTACAATTTGTGTTGACTCTTTTTAATTGACCGTTTGTACATGAAGTTCTACATGCAAGTATAAAATACTTATAAGTACATCCAAGGTGTCTGTAGAATTGAAATAGGCGTTGCTTAGGTACGGTTTTTACACGTCAGAAGCCTGTCTGTATACCTACCTAAGTTTGACGTAATAAGTTATTTATCAGATTTGCAGATCATACAAACATTTGTCCCGTAGCGGGATTTGTACTCGCAACCTTTTTCATCCCCCCGAGCGGGCCTTTGCCCACTGCGCCACAGAGGTGGTCAACAAACCGAAAATATTAATATAGACTTGTATACAAAAACAGAGAATAACATTTGAAATAAACATTAAAAAATAAATTAAAAATGCACTCAACAAGTAATGTTTCTGGGTGAGGTTTTATAAACTTGACTCCAATCTTTTCGGGTCATTTAAAAATAAAACATGACTTTAATTTTGCGAACATTTTTTGTCGGTACCATTTTTTGTGACGCACCTTCTTCCCGGTCCATTTAAGGAAGATTAGCTCTTATTAGCTCATGTGAAAGTTTACTGTCGTGTAACAATGGTACGTTATGATGGCATTGACCTGTTTTTATTGTGTGACATGACACAATCAAAATGTTGCATTTTAATCCTTCCACAGCAAAACAGTTAAATACTTGTCATTAATAATAGATAGTTTTTTTTCTCGATCAATACTCATAATTGATAGTTTCTTTACGGGGCTTTATACACATGAACTTTTCAAGATAAAATGAGGCTACTTCTTGACAGTAGCTCCATATACTCCAGTCAATCCGTGAGCACGGCTTTTGCAACACAGCCGAAACGTCATTAAAATAATATGAAAGTTAAAAACGATCCATCGCTCATATAAAACTTAGGTACATAATAAATATGACCCTAAACTACGTTAACGATTGTCTGCCTAGAACAAATATTTGCAGAACATTATTCTCGGTTTGGGAATCGAACTGCGTCTCAATTTTTAGACGACCTCAATTCGCGGTTTGTACCCGCGAATTGAGGTCGTCTAATTTAATTTCAATTGCAGTTTTTTTTCTGTTTCCCTACAATTTACTTTATGAGATTTATAAATAAACAAGCTATATACATATTTAGATAAACTTGCCTCAGCCCACGGTTTCATCCGCGTGGTACCCGGATAAAAAGTATTTTATGTTTTATTTTCACGTCGTTTGTTCTGTTCCGAATTTAATTGAAATCGGTACAGCTCTTGAGGAGATAAGTAGCAACAAACTTTCATATTATATATTATATTAAACTATCAATCTTCTAAAAAAAATAACTTTTTTTTATAATAGGATGGTATTCTTTTCAAAACATGATTTTATGAAATTTTCTGAAATGGTAATATTTAGTATCATTATATTTTCAACCAAAATACCTTCTGAACTTAAAAGGGTTGCTAATTTTTTGCTAAAGCCATGATACTTCGTGACAAATTATGTGTAAAAGGACTTTTCATTTTTTAGACGTAAAAGCCACTCAATTTTCTACGTTGCTAATTACGCCCAGTTTTGTCCGAGGGTGTAAGCGACACCAATTTTGTAAATCGTTTTTTTAAGTGATGACTTTATGCCATTTTACAAATTATAGGCTTTATTTTACGTCTTATACTGAATCATCAATGTACGCTGGAATGTAAGCGGTTAATTATTGTTTTTTTTTTTAATTTCTTAAGTTGCCTGTCAAGTTTTGCTCGGATTGTTAGAGAAGACAATAATGACTTCTGTTTCTCTTACATCCGACAAAATAGATAGATAGAAATAATTTCGTAAAGCAAAAATTTTGTCTCGTATTCATGATACTGGTGCTGGGATAAACATATCCCTACAGCATTTTGCGCTAACAATGCTAGCCGTGTATACATTTTAAAATCCAAAACTGTTTATTTGAGAAATTTGCCAATTTTGAGGTTTTTTGACAGCTAGCAGGGGCCCTAAATTTCATCATTTCGCCCCTGAAACCAATAGACCTTTTAACAGATTTCTTCACAAGACACAAAAACAAAATTGATTTTTTTACACATTGTACTATAAGTGAAGGCACCTGGCTTCGACTCATTTCGAGTCTATAAAGATGAGTGATCCCCGTTTTACAATATGAATGTTCTAATTCACTATATTTTTTGGTATAAAACTAAAACGAATTTAAAAATGGAAACTACGTATAATTTACCTTTACCTATTGAGACTAGGGATGCACATTTAAAAATAAACTCTGGACGTCCAAAGCAGATGCAAAATTCAGTACCGTGCCGTGTGTTTCGGCCTCAAAAGCTTTACCGTTATGGGAAGCTTAATCACATAAAATTCCTTCTAATCATAGCTTAGAGCGATAATATTCGCCTGAGCCGATACTTATCTTAAACATTGCCACAAAGTACTGAATGTATCTTGTCTAATACATCTTTTCATAAGCTTAGTCTATCATCATCATCTCGTAGAAGTCTACTGCTAGGCCTCTCTCATCGAGTGCCTAGATGAATATGATAATAGCCAGCTGTATCCACCGACTTCTAACACCACCGTCTTACGATTCGTGGTCGTAATTTGAGAATCTTTCCCAGCGGTTGTCGGTTCTACGAGTTTTATGGCGTGCCATTTCATCTCTCTGATGCTGAGAGCGAACCCACGGCTTTGCCCGCGTGGTACTTGGATAAAAAGTAGCCTATGAGTTATTTTGATTTATAAGCTATATTACTGTAAAGTTTCATCAAAATCCGTATAGTAGTTTTTGCGTGAAAGAGTTACAAAAATCCAAGTTCACAAATTTCGCATTTATAATAGTAGTAGGATACTTCTGACTAGCATATAAGGAGTCTAGCTGACGCACAATGTACCCTTTCACTACACTGGTAGATCAAAATTTACAAGTTCCTTTTACAACCACAATACCTATCTTTATAACATTAGCAAAACGGCAATGGGCAACGACCAATTATGCTCGGTTAGCAATGTCCTTTCTAAAATTTGAAAAGGGGATACTTTTTGACCTACACTTTCCAATTGTATGCCATTGATTCGTTCGTATTGCGATTTTGTTAGGGACCGGTTACTGACTTAACGTAGGATAACCAAGAAAAAATTGTAATACGAGATACGAACGTTCATACATTACGGTTATTAAGCATAGTTAGTTACCAATAACTTGTTTTCTGGCGTTCCTGAACCCGAGACCCCATATCGCCTTAAAATCATAAATTCTTTGCAATTTCTTAGTTGCGTGATCCAACGTCTAGCTCCACTTTCTACCACGCGTGAAAGGGCCTACACTTCAGAGCAAATTATCGGTAAACTTACTGAAAAGTTTATACAGAAAATTTTAAATATAAATCTATTTTAACGCAAAATAAGTATGTTTGTTTATATTCGGAACGTAAATCTATTTGAATGATGATTGGAATATGCATATTTCGTGACCTAGTATAAAGCATAGGTTTCTTTTGATCCGGGTATCAGGGTAACACCAGGAGCTAGGTTTATATTTGTAGTGTCGCAGATAGTCAGTAATTTAAGTATCTCAAGATCGTTCGTCGTGGCATAGGCCTTTATTAATGCTGATCAAAGAGGAAAACCTTTGCATGAAAATAGTAGCCGTTAACGTTGGTCCCTATTTAGATGATTTGAGATAAATATGTTTTACGATATTCTGTTAAAACTATTTTGACAGGATTTTATTAAATGTTTTGTTTTGCGGTAACAAAACGCTATATTTTGTATAAATAATCTCTAATAGAAGATTCCATAAGACATACAATATATGCATAAAACTGGAACACCTAACCTTTACATCTAAAGTGTCCCACTTTTTTCCTCATAGAGACAAAATAAACAAGGAAGGGATTGATTATTTAAATTTTAATAAATTGTAACTTATTTTATTCCTGTATTTTTAACTAACTGATAATGTTTAATTAATTTTTAAAACGTTTTCCTGTGCTTTAACCAGAAGGAAGCAATAATTAGTTTAGTATAATTCTCATCCCAGAATAGTGTGGTTATGTTACTTCAACTAAATAGTTATGGTGACAAGATGTGGTGCCCTCCAAATTCAGACGTGTTGCTCGAGGTAGTCCTTTCTTTTTTATAATTAAAGCTAAAATCAGTTTTTTTTTATACGAAATATGGCAAACAAGCATTTGATCTACCTGTTGGCAAGTTACGTAGGTTATGGTAACTGGTTGCAACACAGGTGGTATCACTTGCGCGTTGCCAACATTGAGACATAACGGGTGAAGTCTCATTTTCACCCATACCCTTCAAACACAGCAATGCAATCATTACTGCTTGGTGGGAAGGTAGTAATACTTCCTAGCTAGTAGCATTTCACAAGGAGCTCAACTGCTACTATTTTCATGGATCTATTAAAAAATAGATGTTTTTTTAGTACTTTATATGATGCAGATAATATTATTTTAACCATTGTAGCTTTCCACTTAGTGAGAAAAATATAAAAAATAAAAACTGACCATAGTTTTAAAACTTAAATTATTTAAACTTTTTGAAAGTAAAACAATCAGCATTTAATTTACCATCTCTGTTCCGTTTCCGTGTCCTCAAGTATATAGTTGCGTGTGCAAAGTCGTTTCTTTGCAATCGCACGGCGAAGGGTTTTCGATAAATATACTGAATGTATACGTTGGTATACATAGCACAGTATAGAAGATTAGGTCGAGATTACAACAGTTTTACTTGACAACCGATATTGATAAAACTTAGCTGTTTTGTTCTAAGTAGGTAACAGAGATTACGCAACACGCCTAGAAAATATTACTAGGTAATTATTTTTATGTTTCCTGTTTGTTTGTTGGTAAATATATGTACTATATTACTTATTACCTCATTCTACTTCCTTATACATATCTAAAAAAGTATGAAAATAGTAAAAAGTACCTACAACATAAATGGGTCGGGATCTCTTTTATTGAGTAAGCCTGTTATTGAAGGTATAGATTTTTAGATATTTGTAACCTAATGTTAAGATTAAGTCTGAAATAAATATTAGATACCTAGATATTGTGATAATAGGCTACTCTTGACTTACCTTGCAAGCGAAACCGCGGGCACAAAGCTAGCTGCCCATAAAAGTGTGAATTTGTAGGTCCCACAAAGAACACCTGTCTCATCGATTTTACTAATTGATAATTTAAGTCAATAATAAAGAGTATAAAAAGCCGACTACCGAAGACGAAAGAAGGTGGTACAGGAGCCCGAAATACAACCAAAAGAAAAAAATTGTCCGATTTTTTTTTTTCTATATTCAAACAAAATTTTAGCTTCCTTATTTCCCTGTTATACCAATTACGTACCTATATCCATGTCAGTTACCAAAATATAAAACCAGCAGAATCGCGTTCTAAGTACAACAATAAATAATATTAAGTCCCTATAATTTGAGCTTATCTGACAAAGACTGAAGGCAATTTCTTTGCTGCAGTGGAAATTATAGGACGGCCCGCGTGAAACCTAGCACCGTATGTTGCGATATACACTAATGTCGGCTTTTGTATACAATACATTAGTTTTTATTAGTACTATATTCTGTGTCTCTACTTCCATAGAGTTTTATATGGGTAGGGTTACTAAGGTGATATAGAAAGGGTTATCGTATGAGTTTAAAGATTTGTTCAAAATTTCTGTCAAACGTCTTACTTCTGTCTTAAAAGTAAGATAATATTTTAACGAGGAAATACCTGTACATAATAATATTTTAAAGAGGAACATAATATTGATTTGACAATTATCCTATTGAGTATTTTTCTAAGTAATGATTTCATTTTTCCTGGCTGTGTGGTATCCCTACTGACAATACCCAAAAACGATGGACGGTATCTGTATGTTTTGAAATTGTGGTTTTAACCATACATTTTACATTGAAGTGTCTAAAATGAGATATTAATTTTCTCCACTTTGCAACAAGGACAATGATGGTCGTTTTACTTAAAACTGGAATTTTCCCATGATTCATGAGTAGTAAAATTAAAAGAGTGAGAAAGAGGGTAGATGAAATAAATAAATAATGCTAATCATTTTTCACACAGCATCATCTAGCCCCAAACTAAGCAGAGCATGTATTAGGGGAACTACTTTTATACTTTTTTAAAAAGATAATCTATATTATACATAGATATATAATTTCACAAATACATATTATACATAGATTGATTCGTCTGCTACTAACATTCAAAAACGTTAATTCCTCCTGTGATAACAATTCATGCCGAAATATCAGGCAAAATTCAAAATTCAAACTAACCATTATTCGTGATAATGGTAAACCGTACCTATTAAAGAAAATTGATCCCAGAAAACAACCAAACTAAATTCTACCCGGCAATCCCTAGTCAATCAGTTATTTTTACATGCAATATTTTCCCAGATATTCATGCACAAGAACGCAATGCAGATGCACGCTCGAGAACTCCAGCGAGGTCTTGGTGGCGAGGTGAAGCCTCATCAGTGCCAGCAGTGCCTCAAATCCTTCAGCTCGAACCACCAGCTCGTCCAACACATCCGTGTTCATACGGGCGAGAAACCCTACAAGTGTTCATACTGCGACAGAAGATTTAAGCAGTTGAGCCACGTACAGCAGCATACGAGGTTGCATACAGGTCAGTTCAGTGAAAATATTACCTCTCATTAAATGTGTTCAGATCATGACGACCTCTGTGACGCAGTGGGGGAAGGTCCGCCTGAGACGCAGAAGGTTGCGGGTTCGATTCCCGTTGCGGGACAAATGTTTGCATCTGCAAATATTTGTCTCGGGTCTGGGTGTTTTCAATCTATAATAAGTATGTATTTACAAAAAAAAATGTATAAGTAAAGTAGTATTCCCATAACACAAGCTCCGCTTACTTTGGGGCTTGATGATGTTGTGTGAAAATGTCCAGCATTATTAAACCATCATTACGTTATGGAGTATAAGGGGTAAGATATTCCTATCTATGCCATACCTATCATGTGGGTCGTAAGCCTTTCTTTGAGGTTGTATTCAATACAAATTAAATACTGTGTTCTAGCGTGTTATCAGCTTACCTATTACGTTCTGGGGTGTAACATACTGCATACCTATTTGCTGCCAAAAAGAATACCAATGCTAATTCAATCAATGTTACTTATAGATTTTAAACTTAGCTTGTAAATTACTTAAAGTAAATTACTAGAATATTTTCACAGTATGTTGTGAAAATATTTAAACATGTGTAGCATACACAAACAGGTTAACGAAGTAGATACATGTTTAAAGTAGTCTGTAACAGTTCCATTTAATTGAAGAGTACCTATACATTTTCGAACCACACTTATTATTAAACACAACTAAGATGGTAAAATACATTTTTATACGTATTGAATAAGGTATAGAAACATTTTCAAAAAATATTCGGTAAAAGTATTCGGATATGCATAAAGTAGTCCCAAGAGTCTCTTTTAGAGCGAAATCGGTCGTAAATAATGTCTAAAGAAGTAGCATGGGAACCAACTTAGCCATTTGATCCAAAGATCATAGGTTCAAATCAAGCGTGCATTAGCAGTTAGTCTTCTAACTTTTGTGGCCTTATAACACTAATTGCTAAACCATTATTGAGAAAATTCTAACCTTAAATATTATGAAATATTTAATATTTAAGCTCATTAAAGTAGGTAGGTAACCCTACCATTAGACAAACGAAATACGTGTAGTTTGTATAACAAATTAATAAGTACAAATCTATCAACCATAGAAACTATGAAAACAATAAAAAAACTATAACGTGTAGATAATTCTTCTTTATCACTAAAGTATGACACACAAATCATTTAAAATGAAAACGTAGCTTAATAGCAAACAATCTAAAAACACCGCGAAAAACTAACATTCACTAGAACATTTGCAATTCAAAGTTCGAATCTGCAAAAAACAACTGCAACTCGTTACGAGCTAACCGCAAAAAAATTAAACAACTTTTATAATTAAAGCACCGCGTGACTATTGGCTGGAGTTTTCACAGAAAAAATAGATTGCCGTATACGTGAAAAGTGCAGAAAAAAAACTGTCCAATGGACGGAGCGGCCGTCCGCCGCCGGCCAATCACGGCCGAGTGGCGGACGCAACGTAACCTACGTGGCTTAGAAAAAATTCACGTGTTTTTCCACGTCTAAACTAGCGAATGGGCGGAGCCGTCAATTTGTATGCGCATTATAATTCAATTTGTTTTTATATTTAGAACGATAGAACGCTGTGATTAGCTTTACTTCTTGTGATATTTTGATTATTCTGAAACGATGTCATGGGAATGTACCTATTTATTTATTAGTATTCATTTAGTTCTAAAGATACTAAAGATTTATTAAGAAGATTAAGATTTAGCACTTACTTAGTTTCGAATAAAAAACAAAAGAAAAGTCACACAAGAAATGTTTCGGCTAGACGTGATTCCATGATGATGATGCTTTTTTTAAGTTTAACGTTAAAAATAGCAATCCCTCAGAAATAAAACTTTTAAGGGACTACCTCGGGATCAAATTTCGTTAAATAAATTAAAAAAAAACATATATGAGTAAATCATTATTTCTTGTTTATCCTAGTTTTTGTTAAAGGCCGGCTTAAATTATGGTTTGAAAATAGCCTTGATATCTATAGTGATAAAGTCGGAACATTTACAAAAATAATACGTATTCTTCTAATAGTTTTTTTTGTAGAAAATTTGTTGGAGAAAGTAAGTAAGTACCACCGAACCAGTTTCTGCCGACATGCATCCTCGTATACATACTCAATGAGTAGATTTGTATGCCAAATAGTGGGTAGTCAGAGGCACGTCCACACAATATATTGGCCATGCCTTAGTATATTTGGTTATAACCAAATATACTAAGGCATGTGCCATCACACATACACATGCAAACATACACATGTTTGCTCAAATAAGAATCATTGATACACAACCAGGTTTGAACCCTCCATCTCCGGATTGGAATTCGGGGTACCTTCCACAAGGCCAACACGGCTTATATATATTCCCATCGATAAAATGAAAGGTATATCTAAAAATAGTACCTTTATCATAGGAAATTACTAGAAAACACAATTAATATTAAATAAGAATGTTCAATACAAAAGGGGAAAGACTAGTCCTAGTTGAGTTTTTCGTAATAAAGGGTAATTAACTACAACGAAGAAAGCATCTACGGTATAATTGTAAGAAAATTATAGGTTTCTTGTATTTTTAAGTGGTGAATGACGATTCCCCTAGGTAATCAAAATTGACAGTAATGCGAGTGGTTTTATCGATTTTGTCGTCGGACATAACAGTTTAATGGTACCTGCGTCACATGCTCAAACTCATGGAAAAATATCATGAAAACCGGCAAGTTTTTTTAATGTTATGACTGGATAAATAGGTATGTGGCAAAAATGCATTAATGATGCGCGGCTTACTCTGAAGGACTCTCGCCTTAGTACCGAAAATTCGAAGGCATGTGCCATGGGTTAGTGTTCAAATAACGCGTTGGGTTGCAAATCTAGCTGTATGCAAACCGTGCACCGACTGTAATAGATGGACGTGCCTCTGACTATTCACTGCTTCGTAACCTCCCGTTTCAGAGAACTGAGTATAGATCTGAGGATTCTGTGGATGGATATCATGAGATTAGGGTCGTGAGCGTGTTTTTATAATATTAAAGTATAATATAATATATTTTTACAATATACTTGTCCAAAATTTTCCAGAAAAAAGATTTTTCCAGAAATCCCTACTAGCCAGTAGGTATCCGGGAATATTTACCAGATTTATTTTTTCTTCCCATAATCAAATCAGAGTGAGTAACTTTTAACTCTACATAAATAATTACTTTAACAAAAGAAACCTTCGCAACTAAAACATAAAAACTACGAAATAAAAAAAGGCAACATAACAAGTGTCCAACTTCTCTTTGTGATCAAACGAGAACTTCAGCCATTATGGAACTAATAAGAAAACTTCTGGAAAAACTTAAAGGCCAGGATCATCTGAAGCGTTAACGTGCACGTTCTACCTATTGGTAATTGTCTCTTTCAGAAAACTTTTGCTTGTCTCTAACATAGTCTTTATTAACTTTCTCTAAAACGTTATTTTCATCCATGTTTTATTGTTTTCCGATATTTCAGTTTTGATATGTGCATCAGTTTTTGCTTGACATATAACATCATCAGCCTGTAGCTGCACATAGCTGAATAATGTTGCCCATAGAATGCCATGATGAACGGTCTTCTGGTTAGAGGTATCCACCAGACTTTTCGCAACCTCTGATGTCATCGGTTAATGAGACCGTATACTAAAACCAGCTTAGAATTTCACGTTTACGCTTACCACTTTAGTCGACAACGTACTTTAGTAAAATACTGGACAACCTTTAAAAGGTGAGATTTTTAGAATTATTTAAAATGTTCCGTTGAAGAGATCTTTTGTATTTCAAAGAATTTTTCACTTCGTAACTTCTAGTTTAAAATTGAGTTTTGCCGGAAAAAGACCTTTCAAGTTTGACTGGACACCTGTGCGTTTTTAAAGTTGAAGAAAGTTTTTGAGAAAGGATTTTGTCTCAAAAACGGCATTTATGTTACAACTAGCTTGTGCTAATGGCTTTGCTTGCATGGTACCTACAGGAATAAAAAGTTGGCATATATTATGGTGTTGTTTCTGCTCTAGATATGTGACATATTTATTCTGAATTTCATTCAGAACAGTTGAGCTGGTATACAATGAAGACTTCTCATTTACGATGTAAAAAATATTCCAACTGTCTTGATAGATAGCAATGGCTTTAGGACAGTAAAAAAAAAGATCTTACTAGTCCTCCGTTTAATCATTGAAGATGTGATAAATATTTATTTGTGATAAATAAATAATAAATAAAGACTTAACACACATACATAGTCCTGATACCTCATTTGGATTCTATGTATTGTGAGTATCAGGAACTATGAGTACAGTGGTTCCACAACATCCAAATCCAGAACATATATCTGTAGAACATGTAAACATCTGTCCCTGTTTAAAAGATTAATTACAGTAGAGTTTTTTTTTAAGTAAGAGTTAGTATTGTTTTAGAAAATAAGCGCATTAGCTTGGCGATGCAACTATATTTTAGGAGACGTTTCCGTCTGGTAGTGATCTGGATCACTTGATACCTATCTATAGATCGTTTGCAACGTCTTTAGATAGTTCAACTGTTATATTTAATACATGCCGTATGCTTTCTGTAAATTATTGTTTTATTATCTACTAGATTCTGCCTACGGTTTCGCCCGCCTAGGGAGTCCTAGCCCGGATAAAAAGTAGCCTATGTGGTATTGTGATGTACTGTATTTTACTGTAAAGTTTCATCAAAATCCGTTCAGTAGTTTTTGCGTGAAAGAGTAACAAAAATCTATCCTCACAAACCTTGTGCGTTTATAATATTAGTAAGAAGTTTATACAATAAAGAAATGTATACAATAAAGAAATACGCGAAATCTTCTGAAGGTAGGTAAAATAAAATAAAATAAAATAAATAATTATAAAGCAAGTTAAGTTCGACACATCACAAAGAAAAGCCAACGAACAAAGTGAAACTTTTGTTTCACTTTGTCCGTTGAAATGAGTTCTTTGTTGGAATATAATATGTTTTGTTTTGTGATAAGTGTTTTTAAAGATTTAAAATGAAAATTGCTTTGTAATGTATTGTAATTATAATGAATTCCGAATTTTGCGATCAGGAATCATTACAATACCAAATAAGTTTTTTTTTTCAAAATATCGGTGTATACAATAGGTACATAGCTTAATTTCATCATACGGATCTGTGTGATATCGTATCAAAGTCTAATATCATAACCTTATCAAAATGCATTTTTGTTTAAACTTGAATGTTTTACTTAACATTATAAAAGTACAATCAATTTGTTCTTCGATAAGAACAATTACACGCATTTTAAACGGTCATCGTACAATCGCGTGGTCAATAAATTAAAACATTTGTAATGAATATCACAAGGCGACGATTGTCACTTCACTTATAACGAGTTTTAAAATTTTTAATAACTTAATTATAATGCCGTTACGTACGTGACTGTACAGAATTCTTGTTTTACTGCTCTAGAGACATTTTTTTCTTCATTCTATAATGTACAAACAAATTAAAAATAACAAAAGGTATGATATGACATGTACAAAAGCGAGCTTATTAAAAATAATTATCTTCCAGCAAACCTTGACCTAGAGACAGGTAATAATAGAGACGTGTACTACACATACTTTCTAAAATATATATTAAATTTATAAAAAAAAACATATTTATATTGTTATTTTTCTAAGTTGTTTTTAAACGTCTAGAATGGTTTTTAGTCCTAGTCAGAAATACTTTGTATATCATCCCATGTAAAAATATAGAGTGGCGTAGCTGGTTATTCGTATATGCTTTACGCTACAGTCACGTTCATCGCGGTCATGAAATGGGTGACCGTTAGTTATATTAACAAATGCGTATATATCTGTAAGGTTCCTACCACAATAGCTATCATAGCTTTTATTAGCTACGAAAATACGCATAGATCTCACCCTTCAGCCATTACAGCATCGCTCCATACAATCCGTCACTCTCCACCACAATTCTACATACATATACACATTATAGATACATGGCGTAGTACCAGGTCCCACTATGGACGTGTTACGGCCCATTGAAGTACTTAATGATGGTGGCTAAATTGAATTCTAACGTATTCCAATAGATTACTTCCGTTGTACACTATGACAGATTATACTCATGTCTGTATCTAGTAGGTTCTAGAAATATCTAGGCGTATGTCTGCACTAAGCTTGGGTGAAGAGTTAGGCGTATAACCCTACTTCCTACTATTATTATAAACGTGAAAGTTTGTGAGGATGGATGTTTGTTACTCTTTCACGCTTATGCCAGTGAGGATATCACATTTTCTTTTTGTTTCGTGACGTAAACAGCCCGTATATGCCACTGATTTGAGGATGTTAGTTTGTTTGTATGTTTCTCAGTACCATTTATCACTGACCCTTTTATGTAGTTCATAGATAGATTTTAAAGCCAAGCGGGCGTTGTTGTTTTGAGATTGATTAAAACTGATTTTCTTTCTTCTATGCATATTTCTTGATATTAAAAAAATGTCTTTACACAGACTTATGTCAGATAGGCATTACAATCTAAGCCCTCAATAATCCTATATTAGCCGAGATATTAAGCGTTTTCATCCTTCGATAAGTACATTCAGCTCTACGTATAGAGCTGTTTCGCGAGCCACTATGGAATCATTGGGTACCTAGCTGCAATGATTCTATCGATTTTCCACTAACCCCCTCCCCCTACCTTCTCGCGAGGTGGGGGGTTGGGGGAGCGATGACAACCCTAAAAGGTGGTTTACTGTATATTGTAGGTAGGTAATATGTAATTACGCGTATGTACCTATGTTTTCATGCAGCTACGGTAATATTCATTACCTTTTTAATATTCATTTGTAGACCAAAGTGACCCTTACTATAACAAAAAGTGGCGCGGAGGTCGAGATGAAACGACTGAGAAGCGCGGGTTAGATTCCCGCAGTGGGACAAATGTTTGCATGTTCTGCAGACATTTGTTCCGGGTCTGGTTGTTGTGGTACCATGGTACTCGTAGTTTCTGATACCCACCACACAGAGAATCTTAGTGTGGGGAAAAGACGTTTGTGACTGTAAACCAATATAGGATTTTTTTATTTTAGTAAATAATATACAGATATATTTTACTCCCGACCAAAGTCAACCGTTTTTTTATTGTATTATTTAGTAACTTGTATCACATAGTAATTATTATTGTTAACTCGAGAAACGGAGCATATTCCTGAAAACTATGTAAAATCTTTAGTTTCCACAGCTCATTAAGTTTAAAATATCTTGGCGCATCCTGCAAGATAACAATCAGAACCCCGCTGGACCGTTTCAACCATAATGGACCAAAATTTTACAGGATTTGCTGAAACCTCGGAAATAACGCAATATTTTACTAAAATGATAAAACATGGAGGAAATATGCATTCATGTAAAATGTATATATATGCCTGTAACCACAACGCTGCGGCCGGTCAGTGCTCGAACGCATTTCTGTGAAATTAGACTAATGTCAAATATTATTAATTATTATTATAGGTTCTAAATTTGAGTTAACGGTTTAGTTAGCAATTTTGTAACTAATGAGGCGTGAGTACAATTCATTGTTGGGAAAGGTACTGTTTAGTTTTGGAATTTGTGCATAACAGCATTTTAAAGTACAACAAAATAAATACACAATTGGTGGGATTATATATAAAAGCGATTTCTTCCGGACAACCTTATGATTTAGAAAACTATGTATAGAATGCGACAATTTTGTTGCTTGATTACCAGACATTTCCAATACAATATCCAAACCGGGTTTCTACGAGTTTTGTGAAGTTGCACCTAAATACTGATAACGCCTTGTTGTATAAAAATATGGAAAATAAATCATTAATTTATAATGTAGCGAATACACACTTTTTTGATTGTTTTAAACATAAAAAGATACCGCATTTGGATGAATTAGGTGGTTTGCGCTAATTAAGTTATTGAACCTATTTATAACGCCGTTTGCGTTGACATGGACGTACCTCTGACTACCCTTTACTTGGTATCCTCAAAGATCTACTCACTGAACATGTATTTGAGGATGTTCATCATGTGGACCACAGTCGTGTGTGTGTTTGTTTTGTTTTTTGTGGGTATTTGAAAGTATCTTGCTTTAATTCCTATTTCATCTAGAGCAGGTATCTAAAACATGTTGATAATATGCTTTAAATCAAATAATACGTTTGTTGTATGTTGTTACATAAAAAAAAACTATAATATATAACGTATACCAATCTTGCAGGATCGAAAATTATTTTTTAATCTTCAAGATCCATCCGCCATATTTAATCTACCCGCTAATTCTCTGTAGGTACCTAAACCACATCAAAAATCTATATAAAAACCTTGAGAATGGGGTTCCGTACCTCTGGGGATAGTCGTAATCCATCTTATCACGAAAATTTTTAATGGAAATTTCTGTCCAAGTTAAAGAATAGTCATCCCAGGAGGGTTGGGATTGTAGGGTGATTATTTTGGTGGTAAACTTACTATGTGGGATGAAAACTACTCTACTCTATGGACACAGAATACATACCAGTATGTATTATGCATAAGGTAACAGAGGCATACATTTTTTTGCTATAACTTTCACTCCCCTTTCAGAAGTTTCAAGATGTGTTTTTTATACTACTAAAGTACAAACGAATATACGGCCATTGGCCACCTTGCTTCATACAAGTTCACACTCACATACATTGTGAACGAATTTCAATCATTCGCAAACATACAAACAAACAAGCAACCTCTTAGTACAAATGTATTTAAGGACTCCTTACGTTGCGAGTAAAACAAAATGTCAAATATTTATTCAAAATAAGAAACAGAGGCTACCAATAAAAAAGCGTAATTTCCATGATTGGTTCAACAGGGAGGGATTCAGTTATCTTTTCTGTCACTTTTTTCATTTTCCATCGTGTCTTTGTGCTACCCTCTAGAAAGAGGGCAGGTTGTAGTCGGTAGCAGGAGTTTTGATGCTTGAAACTTTCAGTCACGTTTCGTGCACTTGAAATGTACCAAGGCTGATTAGCTCTCAAAATTACCACCTATTTAGACCGGTTTCAAATTAGAACCGTGTACGGATGACGTCTCGTTTCTCTATGAAATACTGTCTCAACTCTGTCATGTTTATAAGGAAAAATAAAGCGTTTTCTTTTACGGACCGAAATTGGAACACTGGTTTATAATAGCAATTCATTGGTAGACTAATATTAAAAAAAAATTGGTTGTTCCAATTATGTGAATAATTTCAAGGACCAAGACGTATCACACTGGGTACGTAGGCCTATTTGCAAATGCCGAGATGGAAAAAAGGTTGTTTCGCGCGATCGGTTTTTATTTGATTTCACCAATGTTTGCGTCCAAATTAGTAAGCGTTGGTGCCTCCAGTTTGTTTATTTTTCTTTTCTTTTTTTGTATGCTTATGCTATGGACTCATGATCGGTATCTTAATGTCAAGGGTTTTAAAGTTATTTTAAGTTGTGTTAATACTATTTCTTAACATTATTTTATGACTATTAATAAAATAACATTCTACTGTGGTCCTAATATAGAGCGTGTTTTTGTTTCTTTAAGTGGCAATTATAAGTCGAACTTACTAAATATAAGCATTAAATCATCGATCTACAATCCTCTTTTAACACCGCAACAACCATTTAACAAATCCAAATAATATAAATAGTTCAACAAAAACTAGTTCTAGTAATATTTTACTCAATTTTGTTTTTTATTCAAATTCATAAAGTATCATCGCAAATAAAAACTTCTACCAAAAAATAATATCTTACGAAAACACCTGAAAAAGTATACACAAAATTGAAAAAGGTCAGAGTTGATAAAGTTCGTAATTTTAAGTAAACCAGAGGTTAACCCTCTTCTAAAAGAATCCAAGTTATCTTTCAATTAATTTGAAGAGCTTCGTGTAGGATTTGTAATGAAATCAACTTGTTTTCCTTAAAATAAAATAAATTGGATGTATTTGTTGTCATTATCATTTATTCATACAAATAAGTACAAAAAGGTATATATAAAAAATATATAGATGATATAGCTAGTGATCACTTCTTACTGAATCCATCATATCTGGATCACTTGGCTTCTTTAGATATATGGATCTAATTAAAATTAAATGGTAATAAAAAATAGTACCTTACAAGTTTGCCTCACGCTTACCAAATGGTGAGTTATAGGTATAACAGAATATTATAATTATGAAAAGCTGTCAAGAATACATCTTCTATAAAATTCAGACAAGTCAACTTGTCTCAAAATAAATCGTATCCATATGACATAACACTCCTAAAATATACACGACATGTAGTATCATGGACATTTAAGGTGTTAAATAAAGTATCATATTATTTAGGTACTTACGTAAAGTAAATAAATAAATAATGATGATAATTTTTCACACAGCATCATCTAGCCCCAAAGTAGATCTTGTGTTATATCTTGTGTTATGGGAACTGCATTACTGATATACTATATATATTGTAAAAACATACTTAATACCGAAGAAACAATACAGTAAAATAGGTAAATATTTAAACAGCCATTTTGTTTGATCGATAGAAATCTTGAAGTACCTTCCTCCCTTACTCAGTCGCAATCGTAAAGAAGTCCCGATACTAATGGGAAAGAAATCACATCCCTTAGCTCACCCTCTCTCCCTCAAGTGCCCCCTAAGGGCAAGGAGGGCCCAGATGTCGCCGATTTTTGTGCCAAAATGAGCTTTTGCCTAATTTATTTTTTGCCGCCTTCTTTTAACCAAGTAAATATTGGCTCTAGAGTGTTTGAAAATCGTGGACATGCCTTTCATTTAATAAATTGTTCTAATTTACCCATTATTATATAACTATTGAGCAAATGCCTACATTCTCTCTTTTCACTCCGCCTTTAAAGGGCTTCGTTGTACTTCAGGTAAATTAAACATTTTTAACATAAGTACTTTTATAAACCTTTCTAAAACGAAGAAGATATTTGGTCATCAAATGTTTCTAAGAAAAAAATGTAAGTTTTATAAAACCCTAACATTCATCTGGAGCTACACATTTTTACGTCATATCCACACTATGCACATTTTTGACAAGACGATATTCTTCGTTTCGTATCTCAATTTTTTCCCCGGAAACGGACTTTCGGTCCGGTGATTATAAAATTTTGGAGGGAAAATTCTTAGGTTTTTTGTCTTTAGGTGTCGGACGATTGGTTATTAAAAGGGACTTACCGAGTTTTTGTTTTAATTGTCTAGAGGTGTCCAAAAGTATTTTTTATTAAAAAACTTTACCAAAGTTTTACGAATAATTATCACTTAAAATATAAAACCATTTATAATTTAATTTAATAATAATAACCTGAATTTCGATAGACTAGTGGGTGTGTAGAGCTTGTATACCTACCTAAGACCCCTAAAATGGAAAAATAACATCCAGTTCGATACATGAGATATCTAACCTCGAGTTTGAAATTGGAACCTAAATACAATTGTTGATGTGCCCAGTTTTTAAAAGTCAGGTTCTAGAATAAAACATTCGAAATTAAAATAAATGAGCTGCTGCTAGCAAAGAATAAACATGGTTTGAATAATATTTCAAAAGCAGAAAATCTGTTTTTCTCGACGATATTGTTTCGTTCGTGTCCATTCATTATGCGATGTTAATTGTGATGGTAAAATCTGCCATCTTTGTTTTACAAATTGTGTCCTCGATTCACAATGCGGAAAATTTTACCTTGTGTGTCAAAAAGAAAATAGAACTAGGTGCTTCAAGATAAATCATTGTCATCAGCTGGAATACATTTTTCTCCGCCCTCCTCTCAAAAGAGGTTCTGTGAAAGGGCTCGTCCTGGGTAGTATTAGGTACCATGCCTATTTCTGCCGTAAAGTAGTAATGCTGTGTTTTGGTTTGAAGTGTATTATTACCGGTGAAATTACAGGGACATGAGATCTTTCATTTGATATCTTGCAAGCGTCCATAGGCTACGGCAACCGCTTACCAACAGGTGAACCTATGCTTGTTTTCCTGTTTAGTAAATTGTATAAAAAAACCGTCCCAAGACAATGTGCACTGATAAGATAAGATAAAGGTCGCAGAATACAATTTTATTTTATTAAAGAAACTTCTTTTCTGGCTTACCTCGTAAAACGACACTATTTAGATGAAGTTGTTAGCTGTAAACCAGGTATCAAATATAAGTGTATGGACTACTACGGAACCCTGCACTGTGTGTGACCCTTTTTCAAGTGATCGAACTCCTCTAACGGAGTATTTTTGAAATAGCAAACAAATTAAAATGTCGAACTACTTAACCGAAATAGATCGCAAAACTAAAAATATGGGTAGGTAATTAGTTAAAAAATACAAAAATGCACTCATTTATTTCTCAGGTATATTTCTTCTTATCCCTCAAGGCATATGGTATAATTACGAAGGGTGCTAAAACCAAAACGGTTATAATTAATATCATCAATTAATTGTATTCTTTGTGAACGCAATGAAAGTTGATGAATTTGTTCGTTAATTTTCAACGCGTCGGTCGTGAACGCATTGTTTTTTTATAATTAATTTTATAAAGTTTCAATTATTTTTTAAGTAATAATTGGCCTTAGACTCGTTGCGTATTTTATTTTGATTACACATTTTTATCAGCAGTGTACCTACCTCAACAAATAAGTTCAATTTAAATTTAATTTGTTAAATTCAAGGCAACTTATAAAATTGATGCTAGATGATAGTGAATTAGTTATAGTTACTTTGGTTTCATCTGAGCTTGTTTCATTGCAATTTTACTAAGATCCTAGTTACAGAATAGCAAAAGTAACTTATATAATGTACGAAAAACAGGTTTCAGTAATGTCAAAGTTTTAAAAATAATGATTTAAACTTCACAGCTTTAGTTTCTTCTTTAACTCACTTGATCTTAAAACTTCCATTGAACATCTGTTACAGCAACTGTTCCCAAAAATCCCGGTAAAAAACACGAAAAAATCACGTTATGTTGATGGGAGATATCCGGTTTTTCGGTAAAAAGGAGACTTTATGACCGTATCGAGAAACAGCTGTTCCAGTTTTTGTATTAAATCGATTTATAGTATCGATTTCATTGATTTTTTACTATAATAAAATATTGGTTATTACAACTTTCGCCATTTATGATTGCCATTTGAATAAAAACGTGTCATAGACGATTTGTTTTTAATAGATTTTTAGTTTATCTCTTTCAAAACGTCTGGAATCAAAATCCAAATGAAATTATATTTTTTTCTAAATTTGTAATCCTTGATGTATGTTTCCAGCATTGAAGGCATACAAATTGATTGCGAAAAACAGCATTATAATCTTTAAGACTTTTTGGAGATACCAGAAAAACAAACAGACAAACATCTTCTCATATTTTACGGCCTGTGTGGTGCAGTGGGTGAAGGCCGACCTAAGACGCAGAAAGATGCGGGTTCGATCTCCGCCGCGGGACAAATATGTTTATGCATATTTGTCCTGTCTCGGGACTGGGTATTTTCTATGTATATATTTACAAAAAAAAGTAGATTATCAGTCATGTAGTTCCCATAACACAAGCTCTGCTTAGTTTAGGGCTAGATGATACTGTGTGAAAATATCCAGCATTATATACGGGCACCTGTCGTTATGAAAATTATGCTCAAAAATACTACGAAAAGCGCTACAAAATATTGTGTGAATTAATTTAATCCAGCAAACTGACGCGAACATGCAAACTCGCTCTCATTCTGTTTTTAAATCCCCGTCCTTTTGTTTCTTTTTAAAACTAACTTGGTACTTAGGCGTTTCTTTCATTCTCCCCGTTTCTTTAATTAGCAACAAAGAATACCATTGCGTGTTGCTTTACTTTTTAATATAATTACTGCCAGAGACAAAAGAAATAATGCGTTGAAACAATTTACGAATTATGACATGCAAATATCTTTTGTTTTTACTAAAATAATGGGTGACTATTATAGTCGATATGACTATTATATTTTCCGTTGGATAAACGCGCTATTATGTTATTATAGGCATCAAAAGTTGCATCAGTACCAGACGCTGAGTAACGGGACTCGACTGTGCAATACTCCATCCAAAACTGGTTTTGTTTAGCAAAAATATGTAGATATATAACACGTTAGGATTTTGTTGCGTGCGGGCATTCGCGACCTTTACGGTAGGGTTAGCTTGTCTATAGCTAGATTGCCACATTCAAAGCTAACCTAAAATAATTTAGCGATAATTTTTATTCACTTAATTTGAACTCAAAAGATACTCGAGATAATTGCTCTTCGGTTCCTTTCAATGAGTTTGAATCGCGTTTTGTACGGGAGCAATTTTCATTCATTTTCCCCATTTTTTGGCATTCTTAGAGAAGGCGGGGTCCTCGAAGGCTATTGTAAGAATCGGTGATTAAAATTCAATTTCGGAACAATCGGATGTGTTCGGGGTTGAGATGACGCGGTGCATTTTAATTGGATGAATAATTGACGGAATTAATAGCGTTTGGTTTTTAAAATGTTTGTTTTTGAACGATTTGAAAAGATCCATTCAAGTCTATTTCAAATTATGTGATGTCTGTTGTAGAGTCACAGCTACAAAATAGCGTAAGGTATAAGACATTTAATAGAACTACATAACTTAAAGTAAGTATTTTGTATTGGACATTAGTTAAACCATTAACAGTTAGTAGCATATGCGTTATAATTCATCAAATTAGTAACAGTGTGGTTTAAAAGACAAAAAGTTAACCCTACATCTGCGTTATGAAAAATTACAACAAACATAGGGTCGGATGGACAATGGGACCGTCCGGAAGATATCCTTCTTTATACCTGTGAAAATAATAGCTTTCGCTGCAAAAATTTGCATAATAATGCGTTCGTACTATTATTTTGGGGCATCGGCTTGGCCTGGCCAACAAAATGGCTATTATGTCTAAGGACAGCTGCGGATCAGGTCATTGTCCATTTCGGATGCGTTTTGATAACAATACGTTGATCACGGGTCAACCCTTTTATGCTTTTTTGTATTGTAAAATATTATATTCAAACTTACGCGTTATTTTTAGTAGCTGATTTAGTTTATTATAATAGTTGTTTCGTGTTATGTACGAAATATAAGTAATACGAAACATGTTTTTTTAATACATAATGACAAGTCCGTATGCGAAACAGGAGCTAGTTTAGTATGAATTTTAGGTACTCCTATATAAATTATTTTTTTGACAAAATTATGGTTAATATACCTAGCATGAGTTCAAAAAACTAAACAAAACACTTTCACCATAATATTGTGAAACTGACAGACAGTTAATCTATAAACACTGCTAACGAGTGAATATATTTTTTTATCCTAAGCCCCAGTTTTAAATGTATGAAATACAAATGTCGAAATAATAATTAAAACGACATGCGACAAAAAAATGTAGTGATTGTCGCCGGACCCTCCACTTGGACTAAGACAAAAAATAATAACAGGTATCAGAAGGGTTAACTTCTAATAATAACTGTTCGGATTGAAAGACAAAAAAAAATATCAAGGGTTGAATTTAAAACGGAAGTTCGAATGAGTTCCATTTTTAAAGATTAACGGTCTATGGGAAACTAAAGTAACAATTTCGTCTCACATGACAAGGTTTACTTTCTATATAAAATTAAATTTATTTTCAAGTTTTGATGACATTGTATGTATCATGGAATTAAAATTATCGTGGTTTGGTATCATTTTAGAATATTATTACAACTATACCACGTACTTTTACTATTCTGCTGCTAATGAGGAAGGACCTCTAAAGGGTCAACGAAACGTCAGCAGTCGTAATAATATTCTAAAATACAATGTATGTATGTTTTGCATTTGTGTGTAACATTATTATTAGATTATTTTATAGTTATTTTAATTTTTTATGTCTCAGAAAGGAAAGCACTTTTTCAAAATTATTATAATTTGTTACGCAGAGACGTTATGCTATGTTTAGGTGATGAGAATACTAAATTTTCGAAATTCTTCTCCAGTGTTGTTCTATGTTTCTTTCGTAGTTGCTTTATTTTGGTCAGTGAATGCAGAAATATTGTGGAAAATCTATTTCCCCGCGCCAAGTTGAGAGGTCACAATAAAATTAGCCCATCAAACGGCAATGTATTTTAAATCGCCCCAGTTTGAAATTCGAATCTTTTTCCGGACTGCAGACCGATGAATAAGAATAATCGTCCGGCGGGAGTGATGTCTTTGCCGACCTCTTTACTATTCACACGGTTAGACCCATAGGGCTGTCGCAAAATGAAAGCAACTTGAAACTATCATGATGTGTCTTTTAAATGTTTATATTTTTAAAGTTCTGAACCGATAAAAGTAAACACTTAAATCCGTGTTTTCGATCCACATGCTTGTTTAAGTATGTCTGTGTTGAAAAAGTAAGGTTTAATTTAGCTAAATGAATTAAATGTTTTGATTCAGTTGCATCATTCCATAATATACAAAATGATAACGCTGAAAAAATGTATTTCAATGAATCTTATTATCTAATTCACAAATTGAATGGCATCCATTTAAATTAAGTGTTGATTGATGCTAACTTTAGTAACACTTTAGTTTACTTACCTACTTATTTATTTAATCACTTTGGGCAAATAATTTGCCAAAAATGTATTAAGTTTGTTGTGAATTTGTTATTCTACATGGCGTATATACTAGGAGCATAGGCTTACCGTATTTCCAGTAAATCTTCAAAGAAATCCCCATCTAGCTTATTTTTGTATATCAAAAAACTCAACTTAAATAACTTTTAAACTACACAAACATTAAGATAAAACAAACAGGAAAAGTCGTTAGCGGCAACCCTACCGTAAACCCAGACGCTTCCCACAAACTTCGGGAAAACTTGGCAACTATAAGTTTGCTCTTTTTGAATTTTTTCCTCTTTTTGCTATTTCCTCAGTTGGAGCGTTTTATTTTTTGTTTCATTCTCTCTGTTAGTTTTTATTCGTGAGCGCTTGAATCGCCTTGCTCGAAACGTGTACCCTTTTCAGGAGTTGGCCGGCTATCTTTCTTAACTTGACTGTTTGGTTTCGAAAACTAAAGAGCGGCCAACGTTTTTACTAAAATTATTTTTTATATTCATTAGCAGTATTTAGCTTGAGTAAGTTAAAAAAAAAGTTTTTCAATGACCTTCTGACAATATTTTAGACTGTTGTGCGCTAAAGTTTTCAAATACCTACAAAATATAACAATTAGCAATTAAATAGCGATTTTATTTGAACGCTGTTCATATTTTTGTGTAGCAATTTGATTTTTCCAAATTTAAACGTAAGAGCACGATAAACGGACGAAACAATGAAATTTTATAGCGATGTTCTTCAAAACTGTTTGCGCCATTAAATCCAAGACAAGCGTACATTTATCATTGGTGAAGGGAAACATCGTGAGGAAACAGACATGACAACGCACTAGACATTCAAAAATTGGAGACAAAATTTCATAGACCTATGCAATTGGTAGACTTAGCTTAGATTACATTTATTTTGTTACAAATTTATGAGCCATAACGATTAGTGAACGAGTCTAGTTGTTAGTCTAGTAGACGGTGCTCCGCCTTCCGAACCGGAGATCGTGGGTTCGAACCCTGTCATGTCACCCTGTCACCCTGTCATCGTGAGAAATCTGGCATACAAGTTATCTTTAAATACACTCCAATTTCGTCAAACCTTATTTCGTTTGCCTATTTTTCATAACAATATATTTTTTTAGGTTTGACTAAACTTCGCGTGTTAACTATAACATTAGATTACATAGACAATTATTGTTTCTTCTATTTATCGGTTCGTCCTGAAATTTGGTATCTCGTCTCTTAAGCTCGTCTCTCTCGCTTAAGCAGCGGTCAGTAACGAGAGGACACATCGAACGTTACGGAATCTGACCTATCGAGTATTGATTTCATGAGATAACTAGTTTAGTAGCGCTATCTAAAACGTTGAGGGAAAACATCGTGAGGTAACCGGTTTGCCCTGAATAATTGAATCAGTTACGTGGAATGCTCACTACTATCAAAACGTTGGGCATGTGTTAAAAATAATATATAATTGCCTTTGCAGATCCTCAAGACGAAGCTGTTTTGTTTTTTATTTAAAGAAAGGTGTTTTGAATGCACAAAATAATATGCTTAATAGACTGAAAATAATCCTTGAGTAAAAAAGTATGGGTTGTGGGTACTTTGTTGGAACTAAAAATAGTGCAGTCTTTTAAGGTCGGCTGGGTTAAGATTTTTAGCGTCCATTGAACATTGATAACTACTACGTTCGGTTTATTTTCGTCTTACTGTATAATCTACAAATAAATATGAAAAAAAGAAGTCTCCAAGCAAATTTTTGTTCCTTGAAAACTCCTTAAGTTTTTATTTGACCACTGAAGCATTCGCGAGATAGCGCCAGCGCGATGAAAATTAAAAAAGAATCCACTCGGGATAAAAGTTCCAACACGGTAGGAGAGGGGTTAAAACCTCTTGAGAGATACTTTTTATTGCTTTTCTTTCAAACAATTTGGTTTGTTTTTCTGTACAAAATTTTCGTTTTACAACATTTAATTTAACGTATGAAAACAAAATGGCCGACCAATATCCATAATTTAACGGAACGTCAATACAAATTCCGCCCGTCGCGCGCAGGTGGAATTATATTTTTTTCATGCCCACTGCCCACCCCAAATAGTTGGGGGTGAGGGTGGGAATAGTTGGGTGGGTGTGCGTGACCCCACGCTGCCTCGTTGCCCCTTGGTGGGGGCGTCCTCCCGCTTGCATTTACCATGTGTGCACGCAAATTCATGCCCAATAATTTAAATTTCGAATAGCTATGATTAATGCTGTATTAATTTTATATTATTCGCTGGCTGGGCGTTGGCTATGGTAAAATGGTTTAACATTTTCTGCTATTAAAAACTAGCGCATAAAAAATGCCGCAGTTTGTGGTGAGAGAGTTAATTGCGTCATTCCTGTAAGAAACATAGAGAAACCTTAATAATGTCTCTATTTGTCGTAAAGTGCAATGTTGATAGATAATATTATTACGTACCTAATTACACAAAACTTAATCAATTAAGTTTAGTGATTAAGATAAAATAATCACAAAACTGTTATTAAGATTTAATAATATTTAAAAGTAACTAACTAAATATTAAAATATTTTTCCCCCTTAGAATCTAAGTTGCTAGTCTATATCAAACTAAGTACCTTCTTATCATAGGCGATAACACGACAAACTACAAGTGTACCTATGAATAACTCCTTTAATTTAATTACTAAGAGTGTATTTACCTACCTACCTAAATACAAACTGACTAATAGATAAAGTTGTTATCTACTCTAGTTATAGCTCCACCGGTCTATGCCTTTTAAATTTACCATCAAAATATTAATTCAACTATGTTTTCTCCAACTATCACAACCGTTAATTATTTCAGCCTACTTCCATCATGAAAGGTAATCAAATATTAACTGTCAGCCTGTCACTGTCACAGTTATGTCAATTTCATCTATCAAAAGACATGATAACTATAATTCTTCAACTAGCCTCCCGAACTTTGGACTACTAAGGAAAATTTATATAAAATGCTTTTGATTCTGTAGATAATAGTGAGTACACCAAGATAGAGGTAAACAGAGACAAAAATTTTTTTTTTAGTCGTGAAGTTGAATGTTCATAACCACGTCATTGAAAATTATGCGATATACATATATCTTATGTCTTCGATCCTTTAGTTATTCGCCGGTAGCCATACGATGTAAATATGGTATCCCATAGATAAGAAACTACAAGTGCTTTTTGAATGCAGTTATTAAACAGTCAATGTGCGAAATTAAATAGGTTATTTTTTAAAAAGATTAAGTAAGTAAAGCAGAACTTTTAATGTTTCAAAACTTTAGTCGCCCGTTATCCTTCCTCCAGATATCTATTAAATGGCTGAATAATACATATTTACTAGTTTGCAGATGATACACAAGACAGAGTTAATAACTAGGTATATAGTATGTAACGAAAACCCAGTCCGTCTTACGTAAATTGGAATCCATAAAAGAGAGTGTCCTTTTTAAAATCATTTTTATCTAGTGGTCAATTCTCAACCACAATGCTAAAAATAAAAATAAAGTCTCAATCTGATAAATGTCAAAATCGGTAATCTTTCTTAGAAGAACATTAAATTTGCTATTAAAAGTGGACCGAGAGTAAACTGAAACATGTATAAAAGTAATATCGAGACTTGATTATGTAATAATTATCAGTTTTGTTATTTTTTACGTTCAGTTAACATAGTTATAAGTCATATACGAGTCTTTAGTGCTTTTACATTTTTTTATTGTTTTGCTGATTTTTTTCTGTTATATATGGCGATTAAGACCATTATAAAACATTTTTTTCTTCTAGTGTTGGAGTTTTTAGGTCTTACGAAGGTCTTACATAGCCGTGGTCGTCATCTTTAGGTACCGACTATATCGTAGCTCTATAGTTCGTAGCAGACACGTACACATAGCCTATAGCTAGATGGGTATATATACACAGTCTATAGCTAGGTACAACTATTATAGCCACCCCTTATCGATCTGACTGACCGCTCCGAATTAAGCTTCTACGATAGTGATGCGTAAAAAGTGCATAAGTGCTCATAGAACTGTTATTTGCTCTTTCTTGGTCAGTATCCCAAGTACAGTTAGTGGCACTAAAAAGGGCCTCCTATCCGATGGTGAAAGAACAAGTTTGGTGAAAGGATTCAGTGGGCCTCGTAGGATTTTTTGTATTCTAGTAAGTACCTACCTACATGCCGGTTTCCTCTCGATGTTTTTAGAACCATGAGCCTGATTGTGACAGAAAGCAGTGAGGTGAAAGTACCTATGGTACTAGCCTACTTGTAAATTGCGCCTTACAGAGTTTTGGTTGGAAGGTAGGTAAATAATTTAGCTACATATTGCCATTTAAAATAAAACGAATAAAAAGTAAAATTACTATGATCTACATGTATCAAAAATTATAACGTGCGACAAAAAAAGTTGTTTATCTTTTTATTTATTGAAAGCCCGAAATTATATTATCGAAATAAAAACTGCGCAGCGCTGCAATAATAAACTGGCAAAAACTCGAGATTCGAATGCAGTCAGAATTGCGCGAGTCTGCGTTCCATATTCAAAAATAAATTCGTAACACGCACGCGCTCTCGGCTGTCGTGTTTTAATCGACATGGAACGTCACAATTTTAAATCACATCTTTTATATTAAAAGTAGCTTCTTACTATTCCTTAATTATTTCTTATAGTTAGGAAATATAAATTTGAGGAAACAAGTCTTTTTGTGACCCTACAGCGGCCTAAGTCATCTTTATACCTCTGGGGTATAAAGATGGAACTT
The DNA here is from genome assembly GCA_961405105.1 of Perizoma affinitatum. Taxonomy (NCBI): domain Eukaryota; kingdom Metazoa; phylum Arthropoda; class Insecta; order Lepidoptera; family Geometridae; genus Perizoma; species Perizoma affinitatum. The sequence continues at coordinate 5,483,165 of OY560184.1, forward strand.
CAAAAAAGCAGCATAGGTAGTTATTTATTATTAAGAAACATAATTATATATTTTCATAAAATTATACATCAGTAATTTAGTTTTTAAGAACCTTAAGGGTAATCAGTTGGTGAAGCTGACGGTACCAAATGTAAAAAATGTGTCAACATTTTTATTAATTTATGTTCATTCAAAACTACTTCTACCTACTTTATTAATACTTCTTTTACGAGTTTTTTTTAAATCTAAGCACAGTCAGGAATGTTTAATGCCTACACGATGCCAGTCAAAAGGTGCTTGTATAACTTAGGGAAGTACTTTTGTATGTAAATCAAATGCGTAGGCTTCATGTAGCTCTCAGCTTTGTTAGGGCTAGACCGCTCGATTGCTTAGGTTTAATGTTAGTAACTGCTTAATAAAATTGCTTGATGTGTCACGACTTTTTATTGTTATTCAAAGCATACTTATATAAAAAAGTAAGAATTAAAAAACTGTATTTTAACGTTTTTGAGGTTGTATATTGAGAAAAGAAGGACTTTGATTTTAAGTTTCTTGTCATCATAAAAAATGAATTGATATAAGTAGGTTAATAATTATTTTAAGCATCGTAAATAAATGTAGTTACTACAGTTCTAACATTCTTAGGTGTAGTTATAACTACCGATGTGTCTTTTGTTCGTAAATTATTTATCTTGTAGGAGTCGGACTATTTTCAGATTCAAATTCATCCAATAGTCAGTGTATTTTTTTTCCGAATTAAATGTTTAAGTTATCTAGTAACATAACGATGTTATAAGGTTCCTTAATAAAACAGCAGTAAGAAACATTTTATTGAAAGTCCAAAAAATTATCAAATAGCCTAGATCTAAATTTTACAACACGTTTCTAATTAATAAAATAAGCTACATCATGCCAGAAATTTCGACTCACAACTAAAAGGTAGTCACCGCAAAAATACCTCCTAATAAACACACTCACAATCTAAGAACCATCCTTTAACCATCGCGTCCAAACTGTGTTAAGGCGAACGCCTTTCCCTTGCCTACATTTATTCATAGAGAAATAACAAAAATATCCATAGACAACCAGCCAGTTGAAACTGAACTCCCACGCGGACTGTCCCGCACAGTTATATGAAGCGAGCAGAGGTCAAGATAGATTTGTCGGTGAACGCGTAGGTTGTATACGTTGAAAAATGGCTGCTCGGCCACAATAGTATAAGGAACGCCGAACCCGGAAGAAATATTTGCAATAGACAAGATTAATCTATGGTCTGTTATGTAGAGATAGAAAAGTATTAAGACGTTACAAAGTATGTATTTTTAACATTATTGTATTAGAAAATATGTGGGTCAAACGACACAATAAGAATACTAAAAGTTAAAATGACTCTAAGCGTTTTAATTTCTAACATAGCCTTGTATAAGCACAGAATGAAAATAAAATGAAAATAATACCCATTTTACTGTATAAATATTATTATTATTGTTATTTTATGAAAAATTAAAAGTCTTTCTCACTTTTTCCATTCATAATTAATTCTTCCAAAACGGTCCAATTGACTAGAAATAACCTTTCAGACTTCCGATTCGTTCTTCCGTGACGTGTCTTCGGGATGTGGCAGGACCGTATTCAGCTTGGCCTACTGAGCAGCAGCCTTTTAATTTTCCTATATTTATTTTATTGTATACTTAAACGAAATGAATAAGTTTCAAGACCTACTTATTTTAATTACTATCGAATAGAAAAATAAAGTTTGGAATCTGGAATAAAAAAAATCTTATTGTAGCTGATTTTGAAACAGGAAACTTGTAAGGATTTTTACTTAAGTACAAGACTATGAATTCTATGAATTTGACTATGAATTTTGTTGAAATGTTTTGAAACGACAATTAACCAAGGATATTCTTTATTTAATTAATGGTTTTTAATTCTTCCACGCTCATCAGTTATTAATTCAATAAATAAAGTATTAAGGTAATCATATTGAAAGAAAAATAAACGCATTAATTTCCTAACGATCTAAACCATATTTGAAAAATGATATATCTATATCACCAACCATTTCCAACTATGATCTCATAGTAAATTATTTATTGTTTCAATTCACACCAAAAAATACTGGTTTTTCATTAAATACCTCGTCCGCTTACAATAGTTCTCTTCCTTATGCCTCTCTCTAGAGAGATATTGCATAAAACAATCAACCATAAACTACCCGTTCTAAATACATAAAATACATTAAATAACGCAATATTTTACCCACACTTTTATCTCCAACCAGCTAAACCTAACTCAGTTATAAAATTTAGTGTCAATAAATAAAGCAATAGACCGTTAGTGCCCGATTAGCTATACAGACTAGATAGCAATATTTCTATGCCCCATACATACCATATATCTTGTTGCATCTAGGAAATAATTCTGCAATATCTACAAACGCATGGGTATAATACGAACGCATTCTTCTCTTACATGCAAAATCACCAACACAACGATGTTGGAAGGACCACAAGACGAATGCGTATCTGTGTGGGTTCCTATGTATGCGTGCGTTCGTTGACCTATGCATTTGCTTGCTGTACAGGCTAAAAGTATGCGTTCATTTTATTATGTTCTTATTTTAAAAATGGTGCGGTTTTCGCGCGTTGGGTTAGGTCGGGATTTTGGCGCGATTTCGAACGAAATCAGGTTACTGAGGTAACTGGCTTGACTGTTTGGTCTTGTGTAATCCTTTTGGGTTACCGTTAGCGTTCGAATTAATTTCTACTTTGATTTTTAACAACTGTCACCTAATTTGTCATTTTACATTCGTAAAATAAGTAAAATTATTAAAAAGTATAAAATTGATTTAGGCTTCAAAACTTTCTCAAAGATAGTTTAATTCACTAGGTTAAGTAGATGGTACAAAAATCGAATATCAAATTACCGTAAAATACCTCGTTTTAAGTAATGTATCTAATGAACTTTCATTTCTACAATGTTGGCTAATAGCCATTTTATAATTAAATTACTTACTTTACTTACTTAGTTAGCAAGACATGGGCGTATTTTTTTGCCATAAGAACGATCAAGTACACATTTGTCTCGCTGTGGGAATCGAACCCGCACCATCTTCATTGAATAGGTACTGGGTCATTGACCACGGTCGTCATCATCTTTCACGGTCTCCAAACTTAAATTCAAAGGATCCCATTGATCTACTCAGTACCAGATTTTGTTTCCCTTACATAAAAAGAAGCAACATTTTAACATCATTATTCTTTCCAGGCGAGCGTCCATACAAATGCCACCTTCCCGACTGCGGGCGTGCGTTCATCCAGCTCTCGAATCTGCAACAGCATCTGCGGAACCACGACGCCCAGGTAGAGCGAGCTAAGAACAGGCCCTTTCATTGTAATATCTGTGGGAAGGGCTTTGCCACTGAGAGCAGTCTCAGAACGCACACGGCCAAGGTCAGTATCTATGTGGAATAAGATGATTTTTCCTCCATCAGCAGCCTCTATAAGTCTAATGCTGAACATGCCTCTCCCAAAGAGTGCTATGCTAGATGATCTTGGGCCAAATATATGCATCGACTTCTCGCAATTTTTAAGATGTCATTGGTCCATCGGGTGGGAGCGTTCCTATTTTGTCCGGAAAATTTTAGTCGTACATGATTACGACGCCATCCTCCTGATGATAAAGATATAAAAATATAACTTATTAACTGCAAATTATATGTACAACATGAGGACATAATAAATATTTTTTGTCATTATCTTGAAAAAAATATTTAGATGAATGTATATTTTAATATAATCTTAGTAGTATTTTAACTTAAGATACATACCTATGACATTTTTGTAAAATACCAATTCTTCACTGTTTCAATTCTTCAGTTCTTCACTGTATTTTTCATTGTATTTGTAAAATTTTAGGTTTTGAAAATATGTAATTTTATATTATTTTGATGATTTATTTTACATTTTTGTTAAAAAAAATGCTGTAGATTTTTACTTTTCCTCTTTCTTTTTTTATGTTCTTGTTCTACTTTATAATTTCATGTCAAATTGACGCTCAAAATTACTCTTTCGGCCGTTTTGTTTCGAAATTCCCTTTGGACTGTTATATTTTGTGTGTGTTTTTACCGTGTACCTAATCTTTGTAATGCTATGCCCGCATCGCCGCCGGCAACAGGAGCTTCAGCTGCACCTTGGTGTTTTGCAGCAACACGCCGCACTCATGATCGGTGGTGCCTCTGCCACGCCATGTCCTATATGCCACAAAGTCGTATTCGGTGGCGAAGCACTTGTAGAACACATGAAGAACACGCATAAAGACCCCAATGCTTCCGGCGTTGCGAGTAAGTTTCGCGGTTGGATTTCGAAATGGGTGCGCGGAAAAAGAATTCCTCGGCGTTCTTTTTTTGATTTAGAATTAGAAGTCTCTTTTGCCGGCTATTGTAGATCTTATTTTATATTTTAAAGTAATATCTGAAAGTAGTTTTGTACAATGCTGTAGCAGGAGAGATTTATTAGTTCGTAAGGTCTGCCACTGGAAGGTTGTAGATAAAATTTTTGCATCATAGTAATAGCTACAGTTAAAAACAACTTTGCTACATGTTTCGCTTATAAAACCTTCCAGCTGGCACAAAGCCATGAGGGGTGTTGGTTGCAAAATCAACGGTAAAACAAAAACGTATCGTCTCCATAAATCTTAGCACTTACTTAATAAATAAGGTCGGTTGGTAACGCATTTCGAGGGAGTGGATTCCATAGACAAATGTTATTGTTTTAAAATCATTGGAAGGGTATAGTGTTTTGCAAACATTTCTTGTCTGTGGTTAGACAAATTCTTCGGATGGCGTTCCAGCTGTTATGATAACATGTTTTGTTTATGTATTAAATAGCGACATTTTCCGTTTTCTATGGACTTCGTGTTCCGTTAATTAAGTTGTTTTTGTTTTTCTCTAAGTTCCGTCGCATATTGATTTGTTTTAGTTTTTTTAGTTTTTATCTTTAATAACTATATCAATAAGTTCATGGACGACTTTTGTTACTTATTCAAAATCTTCGAAAATATTAAATATGTCCTCTAAACAACTTAAAACAATTCTTCACGCCATCTTACACTCCACTACGCAACAAACGTCGTCTATTCGTGAAAATTACTATAACCTTGAAACTAACCTGTTATTTTTTTTTTTCCTCCCCCCTAACCCACTAACCTACCCATTCCTGGTGACGTCAGGTCCCCCTGCCACGTCACCGTACCCAGCGCAAGCTAAACCAACTGATCCTTATATAGCGAAGCGGAGGACGGCCAACCACCCTTGTCCGGTGTGCGGAAAGCATTATGTCAACGAAGGGTCACTGAGAAAGCATCTAGCATGTCATCCAGAGACGCAGCTTACAAGCAGCCTGAGGATGTGGCCGTGTTCGGTGTGCCAGGCCGTGTTTACGCATGAAAGTGGTAAGATCATATTCCAATAAAGGGTTCGGGACAGTCTTCAATTGGTAGTTTCCTGATTAGCATCTGATGTCTTGAAGATTTTAGAAATTAATAAAAATAATAGGCATACATTATTTTTGAACTTGGACGTCACGAAAAACCCAACGGAATAAATCTGAACATCTATCTGTCAACACAAAACCTCTTACTTTGCAGCTACTTCAGTGCTATTTCCTGGTTTCGAAATTCTTCATGCCCAATTTCTGCTTTCAGGACTCCTTTCTCACATGGAGCATATGAGAATGGAACCAAAGCATCAGTTCGCAGCACAGTACGTCCTCTCACGAGCCGCAGCGGAACGGCGAGAGAGAGATCTTCTTGCTGCCGTGTCCGCTGGAGGGTCCGGTCTACTTAACCTGGCTCCCCCGTCCCCTGCCCACTCCGATTCATCCTCCAACGGTCGACTGTCATCCTCCGCAGGATCTGAAGCAGGAGCAGCAGTGAACAAACTATCTGATTTATTACGTAACAACGGTCATCCAGCGTATGGAGATGAAAGAGTTGCAGCAATTGCCGCAGCCGCAGCCAACATGATGGCACAGCCTGGTGAAGGCGCTAACGCTGTCCAGGTTGCAGCTGCTAATCTAGTATCAGCAATGAGGCAGCAACTGGCTGGCCGAGAGCAGCAACCAATCCAACCACCGCCAGAAACGCCTCCAGCACCATCCGAAGCTACTCTCAGAATCCAACAAGCAGAAGCCCTGCTGAGAAGTCAAGCGGAGGCGTTGAGACTAGCCGTTTCCCAAGCGGCCGCCGCACAGAACGAAGCACCAAGTCCATTGCGTCACAACGGAGGATACCCTCCGCAGCCGAACGATGCGAGTGGACAGTTGTCTCCAGAGTTAGTGGAAGCGTTCAGAATCGCACAAGAACAGAGGCTAGAACAGGCGTTGAGGTTGCACGATCCCAGAATGCTGGGCTTCAATATTCCATCACAAGCTCAGCAAGCGGCTCAGCAAGCAGTGGCTGCTCAGCAAGCAGTGGCTGCTCAGCAAGCCGCAGCCCAGCAAGCTGCTCAACAAGTGGCGCAGCAAGCTGCCCAGGCCGCCCAGCAAGCGGCTCATCAAGCTGCCCAGCACCAGCACATGCAACATGCTGCTCAAGCTGCCCAACAAGCTGCCCAACAGGCTGTCCATCTCCAACAAAACCCTCAACCATGAAAATTCACCTATTACTAATCCGACGCGATTTCGATTTGATCGTAAAAAAAAATAGTTCGTGATAGAAAAAATTATATAATTTCGTATTATGAGATTTTTTTTGGTTTATCGGCGTAAATGAAATCGCCTCTGGCTAGTGATTTGATTCAAGGCTATTTTTGTTTATTTTTTAGCTGGTGAAAATGTATACAATTGCCGTAGATAGATCTAACTTTTGTAAATAAGGAATGTTTTAGCGGAAACAAAAATTGTATATAAATTGACATGGTACCTATAGTAACATAGAATGATTGAACAAAAATGGAACAAATTCTCGCCCAAACAATTATTTAGATGTAGAAACTATGACAAATAAAGATCAGTGCAATTCAGTTATTATTTTTCGATATTAATGATTTGTATGATTGTTATTATTGATTGTTTTATCATTGGATTAATAATTATTATGTTTTACTATTAGCTTTACACACAAAGCGATGTATTTATTAGCTTAGTACATTTTGGAAGTGCCAAACAGGTATAAGCATTATCGCATTTAGCGAGTTGGTTTCTTTGCATTATTAAGTTTACTAGGGAATAGTTATGATAATAATTAGTAATTGATCAAAATTATTATTTTATTTTATTATTTTGTCTTTTCACGCAATAACACGTCTTATGCTAGTCACGTTATAAACGCACAAAACAATTCTATTTAGTAAAAATTCGCAGAAATATTTTTATTTTTATTCAGATTTACTCAGATTACTTTTTTATTTTATTTTAATCTTTAATGCCATATTAGATAATAAAATTGTACTAAACATAGGCCTGTTACGTAATGTTAACGCTTTTGTTTTTAAAAAATTCAGTTTATTTTAATAAACGAACGATTTTAATTTTATGAAAATAAATTATTTACACCATTTATATATATAGTTGTATATAAAATTTACTGATTTATTTTGTTGAGAAGACTGCCGTTTATTAATTTTTGTACATAATCGATTGATTTTTCAGCGTTAAATAGCGATTTTTCACTATACCGAGACAAGACCGTAAGATCTCTAATTTGAACGTCAGAGCGAAATGAATGCACCGATAGCTCTTGACAGACCTTGAACAGACGAATACCTTCAATAAACACGAGACATTCTTCTTCGACGTGAATGTTCACACAATAGCCCAATAAATATATATACAAGTATTTATTTATAATTTTATATCCTAATCGACTTTCAAACTGCAATAGCCCAGATAATTTAATAATGGTTTTAATGATATTTCATAAAACCAAGTCAGCATTTCAGTAATGCTGAATACAGTTGCCACAACAATAGTTTTATAGTTCGTTGTATTTTTCAAAATAGTTCTGATCCTACCCAATTCCGTAGTAGGAACTATTTTGGAAAATGGAAGTAAGAGAATGTCAAGTGTTGCCGAATATTAATTATTTTAATATTAACATGTGTATTATATATAAGTGACAGTGTATGTGAACAGTCGAACACTCTTTCCGAGTTCGTTTGTTCATATGGATTGTAATCTACATATAACAATAGGTAAGGTACTTCTAAGCTGATTTTAATGTACGTAATTATTTCATTATTGAATAATTGAGAATTCCGTGAAATTGTAGTTTTTTTATACTACTACTGTCACGGTAATATCAATTTAAAATAGAAAAAAAATTACAATGCAATAGCCCAAGATAATTAATAATTTTGTGTCGTGTGTTTTAGTTATCGACAAGATATTTGTTGAATTGTTTTCTTTAATTATTTTTATTATGAAATACAAAACTTTTCGGCAATGTTTTATTATGATTTGGAATGAAAGGAAAGTACCAACGAGGCGCGAAGGTTACCCGATAAAGATTAAGTTTTCGAGGAAACGTGAATACAAATTTACCATTTAGGCAACATAAACTCGATTTGACTGAAATAAAACAAAAATACGAAAATCTCAATAAAAATTCAAAGTGGATCGCTATTTATGTAAAAATATGTCCTCATAAATTTAATATATAAATAAATTAATATAACAACAAAAGAAGTTCCTATGAATATTGTATAAATTGTATTGTTTTAAATTTAGGTCTTAGTAGAAGGAAAAATTTATGGAAGTTTGGTATTTTTAAAGTTATAAATAAAAAAAACATCGCGTTAGGAACTGACTCGGAGTCGAGTTGTACAAATGAAAAAGCACGGATCGTGAATCCTAACATTAGAGTTTAGATCAAAAGTTACGTTTCCAAGAAAGTGTTCATGACGCACTGTAGTCTCCATTTTTGTGCAGCATTATTTTAGATTTAAAAAAATAATGTTTGTATTGAAAATATTGACATTGTATTTTCGGGATTAAAAAAATTTAGAAAAGATTTTTGTGGATATACGACAAAAACACTCAATAGGCTTAAAATTAGGTACAAAATGCAGTGCAAAAATGAAGACACTGTATTCTCTGTGATCATCGAAAATGGAATAGTTATAACGTGTCTGAAAGTTGTCCGATTATTTTTAAGTTTTTAAAGGATACATTTTTTAATGTTAACAAAAAAATCATGAAAAATATATGATGTTTTCTACATTTATTTTATGAAAAATTCCGTAGTTAAGCTGTGTAATTTAAGCCTACTTTAGCAGGCGATTATTTTCATCGCTGAAAGCCAATTTGCAATAAAATGAATACATTCATGTTTTATTCATTTTATTACATTTTGGTATTATTATCAATAATACCGGTTTAAGTTAATGTCATTGGAATGTGGTAGACCCCACGTTGCAACTCAAAATGCACTGTCAGTTGTAATTTTGTTAGAAATGGATATGGTGACCTAGTTTTATCAGCATTTGATATATACATTTTGATATATACATTTTGATATATACATTTTTGTTACTAAATGTTTTGTTGAAAGATGATATCGTTGAAATATTACGTTTCCGATTATTGTTCTTAATTTTCTGTGCAATAAATGAAGATATTATTCAATATCTTATAATAATCGCTACTACCAACTTGTGATTACATTACATTTTTTATTATTACAAGTTACGAAAAATATCTTGAAATGCGTTCATTGTACCAGCTTAAATAATAATAATGAAACCATTCAGATATTTATCTGGATTCAATTAAGGATGTTGAAGAAATCCAACTAGTGTAACTTTAAAACAGATCAATTGAAAGATCAAAATCATAAGTACATACAATATACCTACAGTTAAATAAATTCAATTTATAAATTTTGCGGTTAAAATTAATTAAATTCAAATGTGAAATTAAACAACATTTTGGAAATAAATTATTGATTTCGTAAAAATAATAATGTCACTATATACTGTATATTTTCTGAACACATTTTAAGATATTTTTATTGTTAAGTTTTTAATAAATAACTTGCTGTTGATTTCCCATTAAGCATCCTCATTGAAGTGTTCAAGTTTTTATTTAGCTTCTTCGTTTTGTTGAATTTCTCTACGTTTTAAACTACAATTTAGCAAAATATACCTTATTACTCTTAATATTAAGCAATAGACAAGATAGCCCGGTTTTCAATTCATATTCACATAGAAGTAATTACAATAATTCTCTTTAATTAATAAGTTAGCATAATAAATGTAATGTAATATTACTAAGTCATTTATAAAAATTACGTTATGTGCAGTCACATGCTAACTGTTATTTTTATAAATGGCTAAAAAATAACAAAAACTAAGTATTTATTTGTGAAGAAACGATGCTTAGTTTTTGTTAGTGTAGTAAACAACGAAATAAAACATAAATACAAAAAAAATTCTTACTTAAATATCATAGTTAATATTTATAATAATTGGTGTTATATTATGGGGGTCATTGTAACCCGTTCTCACGCCATATCCATTTTGAAGCAAGAATATATGAAAACAAAACAAAAACATTAGTAAAAATTGGTTGTTTCGTTTAAGGTTGAATAAAACTAAAATGGTTAGGTATTACAAAAATATTAAAAAAAAATACAAGGCTTTCTGACAATGTTAGCGGATTATTCTATGAAATTCTAAATTGCATTTAGAATGAAACTTTGGCTAAGTTGTATGGTACTGACAGTGCATTATTTTCAATTTTATTGTATGCGTAGCCTCTACAGTGTCACATCGGCATTTACGTTGTTATTACGTTATGTTCATGTTCGCTCTTGTTCATGACCGCTTTGTTCATGAGAACAAACGTGCGAGAACAAATTGTTCATCTACATCTGAAAAATGTTAACTCTCCAATTGGTGTACTTCTAGTCTTATTTTACGATTTCATGATCTTAATGTATGTCGTGATTAATATAGAAAATATTAATATTCAAAAAAATGCATTAAATAATTTATCGGACAGAAGTGAAAATCATTGTCACCCACGGAAAAAAATAAATTATAATAGAAAAATATAATGTTTGGATGTAAAAAGTAAATGTATAATGTACAATCAAAATTATCGTATTTCGGCATAAAAATATAAAATTCAATTTAGGCACTAGGATAATCGATAGAAGTCAAAATTCGCGTTTGGCATGTTTATGTACTTATTAAATTAAATACTGAACTAAAAATGAATGTAAATACTTTAGGAATGTGATGTGACGATATTATTGTACCTTTGGTGTTAGCATCAGTACATGTTGGAAATAATTCTAAAATGTAGATGACTTCTTAATAATAAGAATCACGAGTGTTCACGACAAACACGTTTGTTTTTTTATATTATTATTATTTTATTTATAGTAGATTTATTATTCACTTTAATTCTATAAAATTACAGCCTGTATAATTTTGTAAGGTTTAGTTACTTATGTTAAAAATATTGATGCCATGTTTTAGGTATTTAGAATTTGCAATGTGTTTATTGAGTTAAGTATATTTTTTATAAAAGTTATTTTTTGTAATCTTTACGTAATGAACTGCTATGTAATTTATAGTAATAGTTGAGTTTATGTTTAATTATTAGTTTTACAAATTACGAACAAATTAACACTTTTAATTTTATTTTTCTTGAAAACATTTTATTTTTAACAACGGAAAATGCTTATTGTGTCATTATTGAGATAGTAATTATTATTGCCGAAACGGTTAGCTATAATTATTTTAAAAAATAAAAAGGATGATTCATATGGTTGGTTTTTTTAGACTATTCCTTCCTCCTTAGGTAAAAAACCTAAGTAAAAACTTTTAAAATTATATTTGTAACTAGTAATCGAATTGAATTTAATTTAAATTTAATTAGAAAATGACGTAGAGGATTTTATCTTGCTCGAAATCTACCTTGTAGTATCCAATGAGGATTATAATAAATCTTGTTAGAAATGAGATTCTGCTATTGCCATCTAGCGTCGAGTAGACATACAAACCGAGTAGACCTTGACGTAATAAAATTTTTATCACTAAAAAAAATATTAGGTACGACATTATTATGTATCGATGGTGGACTTCGCAGATCTTGCTTAGATGCAATGTAATTATTATTCAATGAGGATAAGCTTCAAATTATATAGGAATTTTAAAGCAAGACGGACCACCTAACACTATGTTATCAGTAGTATTTTTAAATTACATTGCATACTGATATGGCATGCAATATAAAAATAATGTAATTTATGATTATTTTTTTAAGTTTTTCGTATACCAAAATATATAAAAACTTATAAAAACAAGGAAAGGAAGGAGGAAAACACAAGGTTATTCCTGATCATATCTCCAAATAAGTAAACTTTATACAATGAGCTATGAAAAGTATATAGGTACCAAACAAAAAAAAAAAATTTTACTCATCCAGTTGTACCTATGTACGAGCCACAAGAACTAAAATATAATTATTTGCTACCGTGACATCTAGCATCATGTGAAAGAACTAATTACAAGGATAAGAATAGGTAATAATTATAAGGTCGGTATCAATTTAATTACAGAACTACGCCATCTTGCTAAAATTTATGGAACTTTATCGATGCATGAACCCTACAGAATATCTGTGCCTACAGATCAAAATTTACATTCCAGTGCACGCCATCTGTATTTAGTGCCTAAAAAAAAACATTTAAGTGACATCTATGAGAACTAACTTGAACTTCACATTGCGCTATGTGTGCGATTTTGCCGGTTATGATTTCGTCCAGAGCAGCTAAGCTAGAATTTACTATTGTCAAGAGATGGCGTGATTTACAAGTGCATTATATGTATTATTTTCAATAATTAAATAGACGAGTAAGTTGCCGAATTTTCGCATCGATTTTCTAGTACTTACTTACAACAACAAAATTTAAATAAACTTACTTTTTTAAACTGTTGCTTTCTTTTACTGATAGTGCATGCAAGAATTTTACGCCTGTGAAATTTGATTGTGTCACTCTTTTCGTTTTTATAGTCAGCAGTTTTGAAATCACTGCTAAACTAGTATGGAATACTTAAACCTGACTAAGTCATTTGGCAGCACTAAAATTGTAAAATCTCTTTATTTTTCTACTGTAAGTAAATGACAGCAGAAGATAAAATTAAGTTAATTTGGTGCACAAGAGAATCGACGCCATCACTTCTTCTGGAGTTTGTAGCAATTTCAACCGCATATTAAAGAGTTTCAAGAACCTGATTTAGGTGTCAATAAATTGTTTCCTATTGTATTTTCTTGAAGCAAATATTAACTGGCAAGTGCTTGTAAAGACGTAGAATATTTGGTTCTAATCATTATCAACATAGCGTGATGGTAAATAATAAATTAATATTGCTAAAAATGTAGCGGGACGCGTTCTCTTGTAAGTTATCTGATAGACGCACGCAAATTCACTGTTTACCATAACATACCATATAAAATAATAATGACGTTAGGTACAGAAACGCAACTCCGTGCGACACGGTAAAGGTAGGTTCGCGTAAATTGGTGCGATGCTGATTACCAGCAGCTGCTCCACCGTTGCGAAGGTGCTGATGGTGGCCATCAACTTACGTGAAAAATTACATTGGTAAGATAGTCAGAGTTTGCGCAAGTGTGAACCGTTGCATTAAACCGCTAATAAACCGCTAGCAAAATTGCTACTGCGTTAATTTGCGCGGGCTTTAGTTTCGTCATTAATGACATGACCAAAATACGCTCGTACTTTCTGCAAAATAAAAAATAGGTTTAAAATAGGTTAGGTATATCAGTCACTAGAGAGCGCATCAAAGGGTAGACCATCAAAGCCCTCAGTATCAACGTCAGTGGTACTTATCAAGGTTGATATTTTTTGGATATTTTAAGCATCGGTTAACTCATTTAAAATCAATTACTTTCATATCTAACCATTCGTTGTCTATGTTCCTCCAATAATACGACGTCTTAGCGATTTTTATGTACCTCCGTGCGAGTCTCACTTCTATAGTTTTTGACTATTTTATGGTTGAGCATAAAAATGGTTGATAAAAAATGCGTTTATTTTTAATTGCAATGATAAAATGATAATTTGCGGGACTTTTAATGAAAAAACGGACGGTGTTTGGTGTTTTTACGGTTAGTTTGGAAGTGATACGTTTGATGATACCTATATTTTTTTGACGGTTAACTTTTAGTAATACAATTCATTAAAATTGTCTGAATGTGCAAGTTGCAGTGGAAATGGGAATGCTATTCGTAAACCCAATAATCGCTGGCGAATAAAGGCGGATGACGTATTGTAAGAAGAATACAATAGAAACGTTATTAAAAAAAAACCTTATTCATCAATTTTGCAGCGCCCTTGTGGTGAAAAACTTGTCTTGAAGTCATACTAATTATAAACGCCGATCCAATTGGAACCAATCCAATTGAAATTGGATCAGCCGTCTCGAAGATAAATAGTAACAGACTAACAAACAAACTACCCCTTACGACGAACATATATACAGGCTGTTTACAACGAGGGTAAAAGAAAAATAATGTTTTTTTCTTAATCTCGTAAAGTTATTAATATATTATAACTTTACGGTTTCATACCACCTACATCTCCAAAGGTACTTCAACAAGGGAGTTCTAAAATTGTTAAGGGATCGGCAACGTGTGTGCCTCTGGTATTAGTCTGCCGTAGGCTTGTTTGCCAAATTGTTTAAAAAAAAAATACCAAATTCCTGCTACGCCTTAGTCATGTTCTGTGCTTCTGGGCGGGTTCAAGCTGGCCATCCAGTTAGATATAAACTACCACGCATTATTATTAACCAACTTTGAGTTTGAATGTGGAAAATGGCGTCCACAAACATACATACAGATAATTATAAGTTAATGGGTCTTTATCGCGTTTACCTTTTTTTCCCGATGTGATCACGGGATTTTACATACATACAAACAAACATAATTGTCCACCGGATGGCATTCTTACACTGCGCCGATCTTTGTACACAAATCAATAAAATCGATTTAGCCGTGTTCTTAGTAAAATTTGACGACTATTTGTCTAATTCTTTCTATGTTTAAAAAGCACTGAGACACATATTGAATTATGTTACTGCAATTCTGCAATTTATGCCGACCACTACAAAGTTCTTGTAAGGGGATTTTTTGTTGAGCTAATTAGAGCTAAGATTTTATAGACGATGGCAATATTTGTTAGAAAACTACAGACCGTACATATCTAGACGTGGGAGAAAGCAGGTATCGCCAACTTTTATGATGAATGTAGGTCTGAATGTTTTGTTAAAAAAACAAAATGGAAAAAAGGAAAAGTGGATTTTAGCCATAAGCCTGTTAATTCAACTTCGTATAATTATATCATAAAGTATTTTTTTTAAGTTCAAGTGATCATTTATTATTGTGAAGGTAGGTGCTACTTACGTCGTTCGTCAGTAATTAAGCATTTTCGTGAAATTATTCAAAATTTCGGATTTTGAGCTAGACAAGCGATACTTTGCGATTGTCAAACATACCCAAACTCTAAACCCGTGAACAGAAAGAATAACATTTCAAAATAGTTTCAACAAAAAGTCAATGAAAATAATGTTTTCCTTTAAAAACTCTGTTCTGTGAACCTTCCCTGAACATTTAACTGCAACAATCAACATCTTTATCACTAGGTTACAAAGAACCCTGTTCCTTATTAAATATTTTAAATATTCGCATAAACAAGGCCATAACTCTAAAGTTGTCCAAAAACGTAGAACATAATAGGGGTGATCAGATGGGTTACAAGATCAACCCTCCACCCTATAATATAAGATATGACTTAAAATTTATCTAAGATTCATTATCTACACTTCAATATCTTCCAAGAAACAATTAGTCGTGGACGAGAAAATCATTTCTATTTCCTTAATTCAACTGAGAATACTCATGAAACGATCACTTGACATGCCATTAAACCATATGAAACATATTCAAATGTTTAAAAGAAATGTAAACAATACATAAAATTAAATATATACATGAAAATCATAATGCCGCGGCCACACAGCCCGCACAACACTCGTAGCTATGCGTCTTGCATTTCGCGTCTCTCCCCTAGTGCATGAAATAGAGCCCAGCTTCGCGTCTTGAGCTTAGCTTTAATAAGCCGTAGTCGAATCAAAGTTAATGTCAATAGGTATTTGTTAGTTGATAATTTACCCTCTTATTCATAAACACTTAAGCAGGTCGATAATTCTAACCCCCTTTTTTTCTAATACCCCCTTTTTTTTGTTTAAAAAAATATATGCAGACTACGTTTAAGCTGATATAATTATGGTGATTATGAATAAGGTAGTTAGAAAAATTAAAACAAACACGCTCACAAATTAAAACAAACAAACATGTTCCCCATGATGGAACTCCTCAAACACATACTCAGTAGATCTTTGAGTGAAAACACACAGAAACACTTCGAAACATCACATTTGACAAATGCCCGCGTTTTGAAATTAGTTAGCATTCAACGTGGCAGATTGCAAGCCCATCGCCGTTTATTAAGGTAAGGTAGTTAGAGTTAAATAATTTTAGAGTAGCTAGGCATCTAGTTTGACGTTTATAAAAAAAAACAGACAGGACGTTCGGCTGCTTTGCTCCACGCCATACGACTCGTGGTGGCACCGAACATGAGTTTCGATTAGTGATAATGGCCTGATAAAAAGGATCATGAGTTTCGTATACATTTTCGAAGTGTCTTGGAAGATAACCCGTCACAATGCAATGCGGCCGCAGCCTTACAGATGCTCCGTTTTCAAAACAAAAACAACTCTGTCAAAAAAACAGAGCAAAAAATTTCGAGTGAGGCGCCCCTGACTTAAAAAGCGGTAAGTCAGAATGAAAATTATATGCGGACGATGTGAAAAAGAGTTTTAAAAAATGCAGTTAATGTATTCTTTGTGATAAGCGAATCACGCGATCGTTGCGAAACGTCTAGAATAACATGGATATGATTGAATAGATACTTTTATTGTAACCAAAGAAAAATCGGAATGAGTCGAAACTTAGTCGGTGCCTTAGCCGTGAAAAAACCAGTTTTTTAAAAAGAAAAGTTCGAAATTTTTTAATTGTATAATTTATGCAAGGTACAATTTGCGGTCTTATTACTAAAATCAATCTCCTCACGAAAACTGGTTCATAACTGTTCTTACATTATCCATATATTTCATAATATTGTCATTGTCATTCGTTTGTCTGAGGAAGTCTAAGGAAGCCTAAGATCGTTTGTCATGGCACTCTTTAGGACACGAAAGCTGTGCTGCCGTGCACTTCTACATGCTGTTAATGTTGATGATCTTATTAGAATATCCACACTACTCTTTCATTTTACAACTTAGCTCTACGCTTCGTAGTCAAGTCTAGGTTTTTTTTTAATCCGGATTGATTTATTTTATAAAGCGTTAGTCTTCATTCAAATAAATTATTTGCCTTTGATAGTTATTTAATAATGTTTATTACACGATTTGACAACATAATGCTAATTTGACCAGCGATGAAACCCGATGCGTTTGCTATTGTGTGTTTGCTTATCTGTTAGCATTAACAAAACGGCTTATCGGATTATAATGCGGTTTTTTGCACTTGATTTTGATGTCATCAAGATGATTTTGTCGCCAGAAGTTATAACTTGTGGCGGCAAAATCGATAGAAATACATTAGTGGTTTTAAAATTTTGCAATTTTTACAAAATGTTTGACGATTATTGCCTTTTTCAATAAGTCAAACTTAGTCATAGAGTAGGTACCAAATGCACCAAATTGGGTGTAAAATCAACTTGCGGTCCCATTACGAAAGATGGTCTGGTCTAAACTCGAGTTCAATTCGAGTTCAGGAAGGCTATGTATGTATTAAGTTTTAGGTCAGCTTTGCTCATGCGTTAATATTTTATTAAACATGTTTTTTTGACCTACCAAGTACCTTAACGTAAAGGCTTAGTAAAGCCTTTACGTTAGTTTTGTGTTAATTTCTATCCTCTTTCACCCCCATATGTGACTCATCCTAGTATTCGATAGGCAGGGTTGACAACAGTGGCCACCCGGTCTATCGAAGGTACATCATAAAATATTTTCTGAGATATTATCTGTTTTGTTTAAAACAATATACTTATAATAAATTAATTGCACCAGAATGATGAATGACTCTTTATTACTAGTATTTCATAATTATATTCTACAATCAATCAGTTATTAGATATAAATAAGCAATAATAATTCGAGTTGATTTATGTTGTATAAGCCTCTGACCCACGGCTTCGCTTGCGTGGTACCTCGATAAAAGTAGCTAGCTTATGTTTTTTTTTAGGCCACGAATCTATTTCTAATTTAACTAAATTAAGGCTAATTTAACGAATAATATGGAGATGGATATAACTCTTTTTGATGAGCTTATCAACTATAAACTCTTAAACAGAGCCACCTTATGGCTTATAACATTTTTATGAGACGCAGAAGGTTGCGGGTTCGATTCCCGCTGCGGGACAAATGTTTGTTCGATTAGCCAATGTTTGTCTCGGGTCTGGGTGTATTCTGTGTATTATATGTAGATATTGTAGATATTCCCATAATACAAGCTCCGCTTAGTTTGGGGCTATATGATGCTGTGTGAAAAATGTCCAGCATTATCTATTTTAGTTTTAGAAGTCTTAAGGCCCACGTAAACTGACGCGATCACGACGGCAGTAGCGGTGGTCTAAATTGACGCAAACTTTGACAACCACTTGACCTTTGATCGCCACCGCCACCGCATCAGTCTTACCAGGTCACATTTCCTTGCATGAAAGGCTTCTGAAAAGCTTGTCAAACTAATCTGTTCTCAATCTCATACTCTCTAACGAGATTGGTTGACGTTTCAAAAACCAACCATCTTACATAAGATTTGACTATTGATTAATTAGCCTTAGAAAATCCGCTTCAAAAGATTGCTTTGTTTTTTTTTACATTGGTAAAAAGTGTTTTTCAGAGTAGGCAACGCATCAGTAATGCCATAAGTATTATGGATGTCAATAGGTGGCGGTAACCACTTTCAATTGGCCGCTTTAGCCGCTTCAGTCTCGTCAGAACATAAACAAAGAGAAAAAGAGATGCCTTTCTGAAACTGGTGTAAGCCTGGCGAAGTTAGTGCTCTTTCGTTTCATTCCCCATAGCCATTTCGCTAGTTTAAACTTATTTTGTAATGCAGGGTGACCATGAAAGACTAACAACTGGCTCTTATCTGGGTCAACGAATTAGCATTCCCATTCAGCGTGGCAATGTGGCCAGTATTTTGGAAACGCTTCCGTCTGGTGTGTGATCAGAAGTGATCTGGATCAGTTGAGCTATTAATAGATCATTTGCAACGATCTTTAGATAGCTAGCTGTATTTTTGTATATACCTACTTGTATGTACATAGTTGTATAAATAAATATATTAATTCCAGTAAATGAAATAAATATTAATGAGAATAAATTTGTCAAAATTCATAAAATAATTACTGGCCCTCAAACAGACTCCGTTGAAGACACGGAATTTTCTAAGAATTTTGCGTGCTGCGAGTGTGGTCTAGGCTTTATAAAACAATGGTCTAACGCAATTAGAAACTCAATGAGAACTGCTTTCTAAGAAAACTTAATTACATTGCGTATTATGTTTAATCGATATAACCTATTGATTCCCATGCCTCGCTTAGTTACAACTTATGATTTAGGGTGTATGTCCACGGCAACTGATTAAAACAGCCGACAAGTTGGGTCCGATTCAAATGGATAGGCCGCCACATCGGCGCGTTGTGTGGAGTGTAGACTTGTCGGTTCTAAACTCCACACAACTATTTTTATGCTGTTTGGTGTGCCCTCGTGTCGCATTGTCGCGCGCGCTAACTCGCCGTTGCCTTGCACCTTCCTCCTCAACCTCCTCCACCTTCAACGAACTATCAGGCCGGGTGCCTGTGATTTGTTGCATGTAAGACGCTCATGACCGTGACTCTGAATTACTGTGAGAATGATGACTAAGATGCTCATATTTGTTTTTGTATGGTATTTTAAATTACTTTTTGAATCTTTTGGAAGAGATCGAGGTACATTGTCCCTTGTATGTTTTTTTGTATTTTCTTCTATGAATTCCTGTGTTTATGTATTTTCTTCGGTGTGCTATAAATAGTTTATCTACGAGTACATATCTATCTTACTATGTACCTTTTATATAAATTTATTTTGTTGAAATGTAATTAATTTATGTAATATTTATCTCTTTAAAAAAAAAAATCTGTCACCTTGGACAAACGCCCTAAATGGTAAGTTGCAACTGAACAAGGTATGACAACTGAACAGTAGGATATATATATTTGACGGGGTGTCTGTCAGGAGGGCCACTCGTTCACCATTGTGGTTTATCAATATCTTTATTATGATCGACATTATTACTACTATCTGGAAGAATATAGATTCTAAACTATTGACTACATCAATGGAAGAAGCTGCGTTTCGTTTACCGAGTTTATTTGGTACTGAAGATGACTTAGAAATAGTTTGGAGGTGGTCTTCAGCATCAGATATCTTCGAATCATGAAGGTGCGCTGTTCATATCTCAGACACTGGGGATTATTAAAAATAATACGCAATGTATTAAGCTGCGAAAGAATAGCAACCTGTCACGTGGAATTTAAACTACTTGCAAAAACGCGGGCATATGCCAAACGATATGTTTGTACGTGCCTCTGATTATCTTCTACTTTGGATCCTCAAATATCTAAGCACTGAATATGTGTTTGAGAATGTCCATCATTTTAAATACAGTCGTTAGCGTGTTTGTATTCTTTTTTGTCCCATTTAAGCGCCTCAGTTCGTTTAAGCTAGTGATCCGGAGTTTTTCGACATGACTCAACTACTATAACCGACCGGGATTGACAATTTAACGTGTCCTCAGTTGTGACTCCCACTAGCAATCACTTGTCCGTTATATTGACCGTTCTGAACGTAGCTTAACCTAGTTTATCAGCTATGACCGAATAGGAAAGTAAGTGCAAAAGTTCATCAGTAAACGCTTAAAGCGAAATAACTTAATTAAGAATTAAAAGCTACTGCGATTGTGAATACGTCACACATAATTAACTTTTACTGTCAGTTAAACTGCATTTAACTACGTTTAACCAAACAATAATATTTCGCAGTTAAATTTTACCACACTGTTCCTGCCAGTGTATGAAAATAGTTATTTCGTTGAATTTCTAAAAGCAAGTCTATGTTGAAGTCAAAACGATGAAGGAAAACATCGTTTGCCCGCGTGAAGTATTCTAATAAGTGTCGATGGGCTTGCAATCAGCCACGTGGAATGTTAACTATTTAAAACGTATTTGGCAAATGCCTATGCCAAATATATAATGTTAGGACGTGCCTCTGACTACCCTACTTGATAATCTCAAGATCTACTTATAATAGAGCACTGACGATGTCCATCATGGATATAACTCACAGTCATGAGCATGTATCCTTTCACCACACTATCCCCTGACTTAAAAAACCCACGTTATCACGACTAAATTCAAGTTGGTAACTAGATTATAGAATTAGGATAAAACAATATTTGTCACGACGCGACGGGCAGAAGAAAAGTTAAAAGTATATGTTTTTTAATTTCTGTAAATAAAACTGGTTTTTTGATATATTTTTTTGTAAAAGTTATTTAGTTTGGTGTTATTTATATTGTCTATACTATTTAGTAGTCAGGAATAACCTGGAGAAGGAATCTTCGAACCCTTGTTACGAATGAATAAATGAATGATAATACTTTATAGTACACCACAAAAAAAGAAAAAAAAACAAAATCTTATGAATATCTAAATTCAAGACAGAAGCTCCGAAGAAAATCTTCGAAATACCTACTGTCATCCTATATAATATGGAGCTCAAAATATCAGTTATGGAGCAACTGAGAAGAGCCGTTCCAGAGAGAGACCACAAACATTTACGAGTCTCTGTTATCCCTGTGATCGGACAACAAAGGCTATATAGTCACAGATCCATTATCCGATCACGGGAAAAGAGCGGTCAAACAGCTTGCACGAAAATAAACATTCTCAGCATCTAGGCATTCTGAAAATGTCTAAAAGGTTACACTTCGCCGGTAACATAACCATAAAATAATAACTACACAGTTTTTGAATAATACCACATGATGGCACGAAGGTAATTGAAATTGCAACGTTTGTATGAAGATCACAGATAACAATAATGAAAGTTTAACGCGATTCTTATTTCTTTTCTTTGTATTTTTAATGATAGCGTGTTAGATAAATAAGCTTTATTCAAGTGAGGCTACGGAACGGACTATGCTCGGGGTTTCTTTGAAGGATAAAATTCGTAACGAGATTATCCGTATAACGAAAGTCAATCCTACTACTATTATAAACGCGAAAGTTTGTGAGGATGGATGTTTGTTACTCTCTCACGCAAAACTACTAAACTGATTATGATTAAACGTTACAGTAATATAAAGTATACATCAAAATAACACATAGGCTACTTTTTATCCGGGAACCACGCGGGCGAAGCCGTGGGCAGAAGCTGGTAGCAATATATGCCGAAGAACAGACAACCGTTGGGGTAAACGAGTTCTTGAGTGGAGACCGCATCTGGCCAAATGCAGTGTGGGGCGCCCCCCGGCTAGGTGGAGCGATGACTTAAAAACTGCATCGGACAGGCGTGTATTGGGAGAGGCTTATGTACAGCAGTGGACTGAAGTGGACTACTGATGAGGTGATCGTTTACACTCCTCACACTAATTATATAATGATATAAAGTTTGGATAACTATCCCAGATCAGGATGAAAAGTTTAGGACCTAGAAAAATATCTACCTTGGTGGCGCGGTGGGTAAGTAGCCGGCTGCGCGTATTGCTTACAAGTGATCTCTTCCGGAGATAAATGGAGACGAATCTATGAGATTGTAGAAATGGTCGGCGGTGTACGTAAATTTTATGGGAGTAGCGATAAAACCTATTAGATAAATAAAAAACTAAATGAACAGTTAAAGGTTTCTTTCTTAAATTGTTTCATGGAAATCGGTCACTCAGATATGCCTTAATTTATTGCAAAGGTAAAAAAAAACAAAAACTGAGAATGGTGATGGTACAGCGTACACTTAGCGTAGCGTCAAATAGCGTTCTATATACCTTTTGTTTCTCAAATGGTTGACAGAGGGAGAGACCGCTATTCCAAGGTTTCACAATGATTGCAGAAGTACTCTAAAAACCTAGGCAGACCAACAGCAAGATGATGACATCGTTGTGAAACAGCGATAAAGCTTTATGCAAAAATGCAGAACCGCCTGAAATGGCGTTTGAAGGAAGAAGATCCCGCTGTGGGCTACTATAAGCGGTCTATGATTACAATGGCACAAATTCGAAACCTAATGCAAATTAACCAAGAAAGAACTAGTGAAAATAAATGAGCGGAGAGGGATAAGCACGTATGCAACGGTCTACATAAAATGATAAGTTTACTATCATAACGTGTGTTGCCGACCGTGTCTTAAAGCCACCGATCTGGGTAATTGGACTCATTAAAAAATAGCTCAACGGTTCTTAGGCAAGGGAGGAAATAATAGATGGAAAATGTTTTTACAATGAAAATCATAACCATCAACAACCTGAAGAGGTCCACTGTTGAGGACTAAGCTCAAGTATTTTGATTTTTAGAAGATGTTTTATAGATTTTCTAATGTCATCTGAGCAAATTAACAGTGGGAATCCACTGCTGTTGCGTCTTCGTCAACTACTAGCCCGCTGCGGCAATTGATGTATGGTATACTACCTCTGCCCACGGCTTCGCCTGCATGGTTCAGATAAAAAGTTGCCTAATTAATATAAATAATAAACACCCAACAGACACATACACAGTTGGACCTAACACTATTATTCCCTGTGTCGTGGGGGAACTGCGAGTTCCGTGGTACCATAACACAAATACCCGAAACGAATATCTGCAAAACATGCAAACATTTGTCCGGCAACGGCAATCGAACCCACACCTCTTGAACCTCCCATTGTACTTTTAGTTATGTTAAGTTTTTGTTTATGTTGTTATTTTCTTGTGGTGTACAAAAAAGTATTATAATTAATTAATCAATTTATAACAAATTCTATAAATAATTTACTTATTTATTCAGATAAATTGATTCATTGTAGTCATTTAGTTCCCATAATACAAGCTCTGGTTAGTTTGGTGCTAGATTATGCTGTGTGAAAAATGTTCAGCATTATTTATTTATTTATAATTTGTTAGTAATTTAGGTACATAATGTCATAGTGTTAGTACAAATCCTTATTTAAAATATGTTCCTTCATATCCCGATTCAATTTATAAGTGGATTCATTGCCTAAAAGCTAAGAGTCCAAATAGGCAAGGCTTCATGAGTCTGAGGCCTAAAGAACTCTTGATGTTTTTTTTTTTTAATTTTATTTCAGTATAAAATCATCAGAAGTTCACCTAAAACAAAGTAATATCTCAGATCTAATTGTAAAACCTGTATTGAAGCCGTTACATTCACGCAACGGGTCGGCCACTCCTGACCTTTTGAAAAGCACCTGTTTTTGCGCGCAAAACGGATAACGCATAGCTTTTATAAAATGTCATCGTTTCCGCTAGTGTGAAGCTAGGTTTATATTAGAAAAGGCGTGGAGTGGCTGTCCATTAGAAAATATATCTTTTAGATTCATCTGATTCCAAGCGTAAATGCAAAATGGAATTTCCTTCTAAGAAAGTTTAATATCATAAATGCTTATTACGAAACGCGGACATGTTGCAAACATAATGTTTGGACGTCTGTATGACTACCCCCAACTTGGTACCTCACATCTTGGGGATTACAGTCGCAAGTGTATCAGTTTTCTTTTGTTTTGATTTCTTAAAATACTTTCGCGTTACTTACGCCGTATTCGGTACTATAACGTATTTTATTCAAAATTTACGATGTATCACCATCACCATCACCAAAACATTAAATCATTGCGACAATCGCATTACCATCGATTAAGCCGCTTCAGAGAAAAGTGGTAGTAGACAAGTGGTAATAGACAAGCGCATAAACAAACAACCTCTTGTCTTTCTCTTCGTTGTCCTGCCCTATTCCCATTAACTTTTGAGGCCGGGCCTCCTAGTACTTCTAATTCTAAGCGGGGTAACTAAGGTCTGACTGACATACCGCATTTGGGGGATAATGAACAATATCCCCCTTCTAACCTGACCACAACCAGCCCAACTCCTTGAGGTAGCGGAGAAGGACTCTGGGTTGATGACAGCATTGTTCCAGTATCCCTAACTTCCAGTCAGTTAATGATGACGGAGAGCATGTGAGTTCTTGCAGTCCCGTGTTCGACCTGGCTTCTGCGCCCGGATGCTCTGTCTTGTCAAATATGCGATGGGAGTCTACCTCTGCCTCGGGGCTTGATTGGCATATTAAGAACGGTCTTTAAAAGTAGTTGTCATCTCTTCGTATTAAATAGCCGTACCATCGGAGCCTGTTCTCTGTTAAATTTTCTATCACTGGTGCTATCTTATAAACCCCTAACGTACCTACTCATTGCAAATCGTGTCCAAGCTTGTCGCGCCATCCGCCTCGTGATTAATTTTCATTTCAGCATACTGAAGAAAACTTCTTCAGTATAAACAAACACACAGCGCAGCTAAAATTCATTAGATTAGCCGCTACATTTTGCCTTATTTGAAATATTATTTTTACAAGCGGGGCTCTGCTAAAAAACCAAAACAAGTAGGTCCTT
This sequence comes from Perizoma affinitatum, assembly GCA_961405105.1. Lineage (NCBI taxonomy): Eukaryota > Metazoa > Arthropoda > Insecta > Lepidoptera > Geometridae > Perizoma > Perizoma affinitatum. The sequence goes on from OY560184.1 coordinate 5,508,931, forward strand.
TCAAGAAAAGTCGACTCCAAGCCTCTCGAGAAAACACCTATATCATCCACGGTTCATATCCTCTTTATCACGCTACAATTATAAAATAAGTCAGTTATGGAATAGTCACTGACCCATCTATTCCAGGTGGGACTATGGAAACTTGAGTGAAGTAAAGACTAAAGGAAAAAAATGATATATATTCATATGGTCATACAAAATCGAATGAATTTACTTGGTTTTTATTCATATACCTAGTACTGGCACGCACTAGGATTGCCTGAATCATGTTAGAAACTAGGATAACCATGGTGCCACAACAGCCAGATTATCAAATATCTGCAAAATATGGAAACATTTGTCCTGCAGCAGAAATTGAACCCGCAACTCCTGCATCTCAGCTGGCGACTGGTCCGCCGCGCTACCGAGGTTGTGTACTAGTTATAGTAGTACTATTGATTTTTTTACCCGCAATACTACAGTAAACTGAATTCAAATGTAATTTATTAATGGCGAAAATAGGTACAAGATTCAATGACAAAATAAAATCAAAGATTTGCCATTAACCGCTTAACAGCAAGGAATCATTAGGCTTGTTTATGTTGTGGCCTAGTAAAATTTGTCCGAAATTTTTGTTACAATGTGGCCGTCTTGTAAATCTATACGAAAATATGGCCAGAAGTTTTTTTTTATCAGATATGAGGCAGAAGTATAGTCAAGAGGTTTCTTGATTGACTGTTTGGTTAAACAATTATAAACATTTCAAAGATAAATATTCACCAGTAGTTCGCCTCCGATTGAGATCTTGCGATGGACCTCTTGGACTACAAAACAAACAAATACGCTCACTACTGTATTCACCATGATGGATATCCTCAGATACCTAGTCAGTTAGTAGATCTTCGAAGATAGGGGTAGTCAGAGAAACGTCCAATACACTTGGCACATGCCCACATTTCGCAAGTAATTATCATTCCACGTGACAGGTTATAATTAGAATTAAAATTAGATGGGCTTCTTATTTGTTTAGTACTAAACAATTAATGTTCAATTGCAAGTTAGTTTTTGCAAAAACCTCTTACGTGTTTTTCTTCGTCTATTTGTGCTCCCTGGTGACTTGTGGAGATAAACATATCTTAGAACCATCCTTCAAGATATACAAATCGATTGAATAAACCGCATTTCAATCGGATAAGCCATTTCGGAGGTATTTTATTGTAACAAATAAACTCAAACGTAAACACGGGTTCCTAACGTCCACGGATCCCAAGTATAAGTCGTGAGCATGTTTGTTTTGTTAAGATGTCCTATTCCAGAAACTAGGGATTTCCCAAAAATATTTTGGCATTGTCCTTACAACGCTGAAATGTTTTAGATTTTTGTTATACCAATACCTAGTGCTGTTTAATTTGATTTTAGTAATTATCTTTCTCCAGCCTCAGTTGAATTCATAACCGATTCCCACGCCCAGACAATGACGCGCAAAAAGCATCGGTTCCCACCCGTGGGCAGACTTTCGCCCCGATAGTATCAATCGGGGCAAGCGCTGAAGTAACTAGGTTTTCTTGTAAGCCCAGATAGCTACACAATATGGATACAGGATGATGAAAAAACTTGTAGAAGACTTGAAGTTGTCAACTTAACGTAGAGGCACTGTGCATAAGGTAGCTTATGCACAGTACGTGTTATACTTTAAAATAAATAAAAAGTACTCATGACTTTGAAACATGAAATAAAAGAGTCCTTCAATACAAAGCAATGTTGTAGAAGTCAAAAGCCTAAGGTAACTTGCCATCAGGTGGACCGTACGCATGTTTGCCTAACATAACAATAAAAACAAAGTTAGGGGCCTGAATTTTCATACCTATTTTTATCCCTTAGGTATCATTAGAAATCCGAAAAAAAACATTTTTTTTTGGCAGTTCCTAGAAGTGGGATTTGGTACACACTTAAACTTTCAACGATAAAAAAATCGAAAACTTTGTATCATACCTCTAGGACACAAGGTTAAATAGTTGGTCACACATCATTATGCATGAAATTAAGTCTTATTTTGTAATTTTATACAAACGCACTCTCTTCATTACATCAAGGTTGGCTGTTAGAAAACGCTAATTAGTATTAAGCCCGCCAATGTACTTGTTACATGTCTATCTAGCTTCTTTGAAGCCCTATTTCGTAAATGAAAACTTCAAAACGATTTCAAGACCTATTCGATGTTACCCAACCTGAAAATATATTCATACTCGACTTTATTTAGGTACCTACGTAGGTACTTGAGATTGCACAAAACAGTTTCGTAGCGATCTCTTTTATTTTAGTTTTTTTCCTGTTTTTTTTTGATCGCTTTAATGTATCACACAAACAGTCAGACAAGCATAACAAAATTATAAGGGTTCTGTGCCAACTTGGGAACCCTAAGATTCTGATTCTGATTTTGACTCATTAGTAGGGTTATCAACTCCTATTAACTGCTAGGTTCACATCATTTGAACACCCTTTACCCATGAAAAGGTAATTATTTAATCTAGTATGCAATGCAGGTCTATTCCGTGTTATTCTCAGCTTATTATAAAGTAGGCTCTATGATGTAATTGTTCTGAATTTAAAAAAGGTTGTTGACATCTGTTTCTTGTTAGGTCTATTGCTTATTTTTCCATATAAATCTTAGGATTGTATGACGCTTACAGAGGTACGTCACTCTTGGTTTTTAATTGGAATACTGGGGTGGTCAGATTAGTCCCTCCTTACTATTTTTCTTCTTACTACACTAGGATATTTTTTTAGTCGTTTCTATCATCATCATTAACAACAGCCTGTGGAAGTTTACTGCTGGACATTTGCCTTCCCCAAAGAGCGCCATAACGATGGATAACAAGTATTATATAAATTCACTTAGAATTATTTATTTCGGAACCAAATAACACCAAAATGCTAACTTAGGTCAAAACTTAAATATAATCTCAAGGAATTAAATATTGAATGAATGAAAAAACTTTATTATACACCTTATGATATGAACAAAATAAACAATAACACATTAAGACAATGATACAATGTATCTTATGCTTATCGCATAAAAGTGATCTCTTCCAGACAACCTTTTATATTGATATTGATGACGGGCTGTCCTAACAAATGTCGACATGCTGGAACTCGTGTGTGAATGCATTTGTTACATTAAGTCTTGATAACCTGGAAATACATTAAAATTGTCTGAGGCAGAAAAGTTGCAATATATAAAAAAATGAATTGAATTAAAATTGAAATATATAAAATAAATTAATCCCAACAGACACATACATAGCTGACCCAACACAAAGATTCCCTGTATCAAATATACGCAGAACATAGAAACGTTTGAACCTCAGCAGGAACCCAACCCGCAGCTCTTTCGTTGAAGCCGGCTACTTGCCCGCCGCGCCATGGAGATCATTCGGATAATCACTCACAAGACAGAAGACCAAGATTACATGTCACGATACCTACTTACCCATACCTAGGTAAATAGCTAATTACACATAACTTTACGCCTCCAAGATGCCTTCCAGTCATTCAAAAATCTTCAATACCCCTTCGCTAATAACTTTTCATTTCTCTCTCACACACTTAACAATGAACAAAGACAAAAATCTTCCTCCCATCTTGCTCTAGACCAATTTTGCTAGAGCTATGAGGCTTCAGCCTTGTCAGTTTAGATCTACTTTTCATATAAAATAATCGAATGCACTGACTTTACTTATTACTAGCTACTGCCCACGGCTTCACCTATATGGTACCCGGATAATAAGTAACAGATGAAAAGTAGCTGACGCATTCGCTCGACCATTTTTTCGTAGACTTACGTTGCAAAATTGGTTTCCTCGAAAAGCCTTTTAATTTGATAATATACAGCCTATGTCCACCCTGAAGGTCCATACTAAATATTAATGAAATAATTTTAGAAATCGGATGTGTGGTATTTCTGCCGCCAACCTGGAATTCTCGTATGTATACAGCAGATAGAAAGAGGTTTGAAAACTTTAGATTCAATACGGCTTTTTACCAGAACGTAATCTGTTTTCCGGAAAAATTAAAGCATCATACCCGCGATAGCACGACCCCTTATACGCGTTTAAGTTTGAAAGTTTGTCTATTAAGAGTACCTTTGATTGTCAAAGCGGCTTATCATAATTATAGTTCATTTCTATTGCTTTAAGAATGTTTCTTTGATAGGTTTTACGCCACTTGTTTTTATAGGGCACCATTAAACGTGATAGGTCGCATAATATAATGTACATTATGTCCGCTGCGGGACAAATGCATGCATGTTCTGCTGATATTTGTTTCGGGTCTAGGTGATTTGGTATCACGGTACCCGTAGTTCCTGATACCCACTACTCTGTGGGTTCAGGACTATTTATGTGTCTGTTAGATGTTTAGTTATATTTATTATTTATTTATGATGATAGAACATGTACAAGATTTTTGACGTTGTAGTTTTAGTGATGTTTATTTATTTTTCAGTGATATATAGTGATGGTTCTATTCAAGTTGTTGTTTCTAAATTTCGTAAAATATCATTTCATTGTTTGTCATTTTTTGCCGCCAGTTTTTTATGTAAATGCTCAGAAAGGTTATTCCAAATCTCTGGATTTAATTATCACTAAATTAATATTATAAAAGCGAATGTTTGAAGATTTGTATATTTGATTAGGACCTTAAACCAATCGAATTTTTGGTTATAAGCACGTTAAAACATCACATTTGACACATGCCCGCATTTTTAAAACTAGTTTGCATTCCACGTGACAGGCTGCAAGCACATTTAAACACTAGTATTTTCCAAACGACTTTTAAAAATAATCAAAAAGGTTAACGCGGTAAAGACCCGTATATACTTATATAATAACTAATAGCACATCCCTTAGATTTTTAGTTACTATAATTATAGTGAAAATACGTGCAACAGATACAGTAAAAATTTATGTTGTTCAAAAACATATCATGTGAAATATAACGCTTTTAAATGAATTAAACGGGGTGTTTTTTAAAAGTCAGTTTAAATTAATTAATAATTCATTAAACACCGGGCTCTGTGGCGCGTATTGGGAGAGTATTGGCTCTGTGGCGCGAAAACCTAAAATATGTTTTTCTGTCTTTCGGGTGATTAAAATGTTGGCCTAAGCTATCGCTAAGCCATATCAAATGCCTTCGGGCGGCCTAACAACTCCGACAACAGATACATAGAGGTCACATCGTAAAGATGGCTGGGTCTATGTAACTATCGAGTTCCAGGTGAAGTTATTATGAGAACATAGTGAAAGAACGCAAGATTTTTTTTTTCTCAACTGTACCTAACCTAGCAGGTTGTGGGCTGCGAAGGTAGTTTTACTATCTTCCATGCCCTTTTTACCAGCAACGAAAGCAGCTCGTATATGCGGTTGTCGGTTCTTTGTTTGTTATCATTTATTTCCGAAACGGCAAATTTTATTGTAATTTATTATTTTTTTCAATTGTTTTGTATGTTTTCAAATTATGAGTCTTAAAAAGTTTTTATCGCTACAAGTCACTTGAAGGCGATGCGCTTCCAATGATGGAAAATCATGCCAGATATTATATTAATATTATAAACAAGTACAATGTAAGATATCAAAGAATTGACCTCTAGCTCAAAGGTACGAACCAGAACAATGTTTTTGTAATAAGGTTTTGTAACACTTAAAATATTTATAGTTCACTTACTTCTGCCCACGGCTTCACCCGCGAAGTACCTGATCAAAAAGTAGCTTTTATTATGTTTCTGTGTTTTGTACTGTACATTGATGTTATGCACAATAAAGAGTTTATCTATCTATCTATCTATCTTGTGTGTTGATCTAGATCACGAACTATACCTGTTACAAATGCCGTTGCAGCATACCTGCAAACATCCATTATTTCGCATTGATAATATTAGCAGGTAAGATGTTTGGTCAAAGATTTCCCAGAGAAAGAGTTCAAGATAGAGTGGTAATGCTGTCTCTCTCTAGCGTGGAACGTATGTGATAAAATGAGTTTAGTAAGGACGCTCTTTTTGCTGATCGTCTGCGGGGGTAGGCGGCATATTTGCGCAGAACAACGAAGGTTGTGGAGTCGAAAAAGTATTTTGATTTGATATTTGAATTAACTTTCCATTGAAATAATAACTAACTAGCTTCTGCCTACGGCTTCAAATGCCGCTAACGGTACCTTTATAGGGTATATTATAAGCATTAACTAACCTTTTAGTGTAATTAGATGTCCCGTAGCCAAAAAAGTGGTTGAGTCGGTTGAGTGGTGGCGGTGCCGATCAGTACATCAACTTTGACGACCACTTGACAACCATTTCCCTTTAATCACCACCTCATCAGATTGACTATTTATATAACTAGCCGCTGTCCACGGATTTACCCAGATGAAAACTATTATGTGTTATTCTAGGCCACAAGCTAAACTTGTTCCATATTTCATCCAAGACGGAGAGTTACCTCTATAATATTGATTTACACCTTAAATGCAAATAGCATTCAATCCTCTACTTATTAGTTTTAAAAAAATGGAAGTAGTTCTCAAAAAGGACCTATATACGTTTTTTAATGAATAAAATCCTCTGCCCACAGCTTTGCCTACTTATATGTAAACTGATTAGAATAAGTCATGGTTTCATAATACTTCACCGAAATAATTCCCTGAGCAGCAAATAATATACAACGAACTTGAACGAAGCAAAAACTGACTGAGTAGCTCCTTTTTTGAGTAGATAACTTTTACAAATCAATATTTTTTTTTTACCGTTCGCATTATCTGAAAATTCAAATAAAGGTTTTCTCGATTACTGTTCCGCACGGCGCGGCATGCACGTCAATGATAAGATTCGAAGAGTTAAAAAGCGATAAGAACTTTTCACTACGGCAAAAACAATAAAAAAAAAAAAAAAGCAAAAAAAAAAAACAATAAGGTTGTAGATATATCAATTTACTATAATAAAAATAATTTGTGGTGTTTTTGCGTTATTTCAATTAGATCCTTTATGAATATAAAAAGGTGTAATATTACCAAGGATCACTGAATAATTGATATAACAAAATATAGATTTATGCAAAAATAGATTTTCATCCCATAAAAAAGGAATGAGAACAATGTGTAAAACAAATTATTTAAAATTTTCACTCTAATAGATGAAAATTGTATCATAATGATGTCTTCTAGAAAGTTTACCGAAGATATCAAACAGAAATAAAAATACAGGGCATTGCTTCTGAATGATTTCATTTTGTTGGCAACTCCACTCAAGTTATTGTTCGTCGCAGATGACGGCCAGCATTGCGTGGTCACTTTTTGTACGTTATCCGAACTGGACGTTCCAAGTTCAAATTTGAAAATTGGAAGCCGAAGGGATTCGATATTTGAAATTTTAAATTTAGCATAAAATACTGGCTGTTGGATACATTCTTAGAATTCGACTTTCAAATGTTATTTTTATTGACCTTAAGTTTCTACATGTTTTTGTTAAGTAATCCAATTTCTGTTGTTTCGTTGTTATTTTTAAGTTATAGCAAAGACTAAATCTCTGTAAAGCCTTAAATCTGATCATGAAACATTCTCATCCATTCATGACTAGATAGGTGCTTAGCAAATCCTTAGCTAAGACATGCTACATTCAGTTCAGATAGAAAAAAAGTAATGTAAAAACCCGCATTTTTCTTGCAGAAAATTGTAGCTTTATATAGTAAAGAGGTAAATAAACTCTATTCATCCTAGACCCTAACCTACCGCAAGCGAGTCGAATTAAAACCAAACACATTTCATAGTTCATCCTTTAAAAAAATAAGTTGAGACAATGCACTCTTACAAAAAGCGGTCTTACTGCTTAATGTATAGCCCGGCAAGACGTGTATCGCCTATCACTTATGCAAACTTAGGCCCCTCCTACAACACACGCCTACACCAACATCTTCCATCTCCTTCTTGCCTGCGGAAAAGTGTACCTTCGTCCCGCTTCCTTGCATAACGCCTCCACATTTTCAGAAGCAAGTTTTTAGTTGTCGCAAAGACATCGCCGAGGTTAACGGTCCCGGGTCGCATCGGCGAAAAAACCGGTAAAAACGGTTTTTTGTTAATATTTTGGATTTGGAACAGTTTTTTTTAAGTGTTGACAGGTGAAAGTGACGGTTGCTTTGCATCCCGCTTGCACGTTTTTTTTGACTGTGTGTGGTTTTTGTGTTGTGTTGTGATGGTGTGATTTTGTCGTGTGCAGGTAATATATGGTTTATATTTACTTGAAACGCATGGAGCCGGTATATGGGCTTGGGGCACTTCGTGTCATTCATCATTTTGTATAACTTCAAAATAGATGCATAGATAATACTTTATCGTATACCACATAGTGTTCCTTATAAATTCATACAGAGAAAATTACTAGCTCAATGCGGAAGTAGAATGGGTGGTCTTTGCTCTAACAGCGATCTCTTCCAGAAAACCTTTGGATGGACAGGATGTTATCAGATAGGTCTATTGCCATAATTCACTATACTGCAATACATGATATATTTATATATATTTTTTAATGAAGAATGTACCTAAATATTTCCATGGTCTTTCGTGTGGATAATATGTTTACATAACCACGCAGTAAAAGCTGGTCAAGACACTATGAAATTAGATGGCAGAAACTTGTAATCTAAGTGAATAATGTTAGTAGAAATACTTCAATGCGAAAAAGACAAGCAGTCAAAAACATATCTGTTCATCTTCAGATCCATACCCAGTACTCAGATTTGTGAGGTTCCCAAGTAAAGGGTAGTCAGAGGCATGTCAAGGATTATATTTGAGACATTTTCACGTTTAGCAGTAAGCAGATATTCCACGTGACAAATTGCAAGCACATCGCCACTTATTGAAACACGATGCGATGGCACATGCCTAGTATTTTGGGCATGTCGGTTTCCTCACGATGTTTTTCTTCACCACGGTGGGGATAGTCTTTCATAAAATTTTGCATACATCCAAAAGTCGTAAATTTAAAAAAAGTCTTGTGCATTTTCCTTCCGAAAAACTTAGGCCATTACAGTGAGGGTAAACATTATGAGGAATCCGGTATGCCCTAAAACCTAAAATTGGAAGGCATGTGCCATCAGTTGGTGTTCAATTAAGCGGGTATTGGCATGAAACCAGTCTGCCCACACGAATTTACGTACTGAGTATATACATTTGATATCCAACATGTGGATTGGAAAAGATTAATGTAGTCTTTTCCATTCTGCTCTCTTAAATTGTCGGGTAAAGACCAGAAGGCTACTAACGTCAAGCCTATAGAGTACCAGAGTTGTAAAAAGCTGCTCTGTCAGTCGGTTGGTAGGCGTCGAAATCAACCAATTACTTAAATCGCTGTCAGACAATAAACCGTGAACTTACCGAATGATAACAATAAACCGTTTAATTTTATGAATGGTGTTTAAAACAAATTAAAGGGTTACTTAAACAACAATTACAGCATTTAAGCAAAGTTTTGTTTGAGAATAGTTATTGCATTTATTACAAAAACTTTTTCAGTGAAGCTACAACACAGTACTCGTTATATATAATTGAAGTACCTACAGAAAAAAACTAAAATATAGTTAAGAATAATTAATATCCAACAGATATTTGCATAGTGATGATACTACACTAAGATTCCTAAAAATCTAGTTAAAGTGGGTATCAATAATTTTTTGGTTTTTCATGGTTTTCACCCTTTATGTAACTGGGTCGGCAACGCGCGAGAGATACCTCAGGTATTGTAAAGCAGTTACCGTAACCTATGGAGGTTACGGTAACTGCTTACCAACAGGTGTGCCGTATACTTGTTTGCCATATTAGTAGTATAAAAAATAAATACATATCTATCACAATATCAACATGTCATTGTCTGAATCAGTTCACCTCTATCTATAGATCGCTGACCGGTCTTTACTAGCTAGCTGTGTCAAATGTTTTTTTTAATTAATTCTATTTCTTCATCTGAAAACGCAACAGGCACGGAAAAACACAAAATAAATAGGATCAACATCAGTAATATAAAAGAAAAATTAATGATAGCGCGTTTAAGTCTTTTATGAATAATAATTGAAGCTATAATTTTTCGTAGCAAATTTAAGACAAATGTCTTCATACATAAAAAATCGAAATCTGTCTAAGTAGACAGGACTAGCATATTACAAATTTTAGTCAATTGAATTAGAATTATTTATTTCAGAAAAATAGTAAGCTTAATAGTTTACACTAAAATAAATCTAAACTAATATTTTAAAAGTAACTCTGTCTGTTACGTTTTCATGCCTAAACCGCTAACCAATTTTAATGATTTTTGGTAAAGTGACGGATGGAATGTTGGAGAAGGACATGGGATACTTTGTCTCACGAAAATATAACTTGAAGGGAGTGAAATAGGGGACGAAAGTTTGTAGAACCAATCATTTCTCAAATTATGGGTATAAAATTTCATCATAAATATACTTTTGGTAAGAAATAAAAGTAAAATCAAGGTAAAATAGGAGATGTTTTTTTGAAGTACTTACCTACCTTTGTATATCTTGTATCTACAGTCTATGTATACCAATCGCTGACAGATTTTGTCAGAGAGAAAACTTGCATCATATTATGCATGTAGGCATATGTGGTATTTAGTAGAAACAGGTATCTTAGAGACATGTTAAAAAAGGGACATCAGAAAATATAAACACAAAGCTTGCAAATCCCGTAGATGAAGTACAAATATATATATAAATCTGGTCGTTATGTCAACACTTCTGCAGCAATGAAGCCGTGTGGCGGCTGTTAGGGTTCATCGTCACACTTAGTGTGAACGGGTTTATTTTACTGAAAATAATATCAATAAGCGACTATCTACTTGATCAAAAAACCACGCTCGCCACACTTTTTAGATCTGCCATAGATATGAGTTTGCAAAATCTCTTCTGTATGCTAAGGTGATGCATGAGGCGTAACCAGAAGAGCTTGGAAACGACGAATTCAAGGAACTCCTGAATTGGCCTGGTGGCAAATCTGGAGATGCTTTAGGATCAGGTATTGAGCCTACAAAATCTTCATGTTTTTAGCAAAGGATGGAAAAACCATTAGTTAATTAAAATGTGTTAAATTGAGCTATTACTGTTTTAAATAATTATATCTCAATTATTACTTTTGTTACATAGATATTGACGTCAATTATTTTACCTACGTAACAACTAAACTTAATTTACACTCTCTTTTACTGATAGTGAACGTAAGAAAGAGATGGCAAGAATTTTACTTCTGTCAAATTAGTTTACGTGTTTATTAGTCAACATGTTTTGAAATCTCGACTAAATTTCTATGGAAAACTATATCTAACTAATGTTGTCAAATATTGACAATAGGTACTTAAATTGTTGCTATATCTTTCTTTTATTATTGTTGAAAGAGAGCAATAGATAAAATTAAGTTTAGTTTACAAGAGAATCGGAGCCAGTACTGTTTCCCGTCTAAACCACTGAACAGTTTTTTTTATTAGTATGGCCATTGATGAAAGCTTGGAGGAAAATATACGCTACTTGAAGTACTAGTCTACGCAGACGAAGTCACGGGCACCAGCTAGTACTTTAATATAAACTCAATAATTGAAATATTGATGGTATCGGTGAGCTGGTACTTGTGTGTGAGTGTTTTATGATCTTAATAAATGAGGTCACAAAATTAAAGTTTAAAAAATGTGTATATCCAAAACCTCGCCGATTTTGACTAGTCAATGAAAAAGCATACATCCTGCGGCCATCTACACCTAGACAACCACATATAACCATGTTTACTAATAGACTTCCAACCGTTTACACATTTTTACTTTTAAAATGTAATGAAATTAATTCTTATTTTTTTCATCTTCCATGTAGTATTAATAAAGTTTAGCTCTGTATCGGGTACTAATGTTGTCAAATATCGACATTAGACCCTAAACTAGGACGACCTGTGGTATAGCGTACTAATGCCCTCCACCGGACAAAGTTATGAAGCTAATAATATGTATAATATAATATGGCCCAGATTCGAGAAACTCGAGCTTTTATAGTCTTTGTTATACATCTATCTTTCCATATCTTTATGAACTTCTTAACGGAAAATTGTGTCACATCACTTCGTCTTCGGATCTCATCTTCACAACCATCGGCATTGCCAACGTTGGAACCCAAGTAGGTTTTTCATGTCTTCTTTAGTTAATGTAAGAAGCGTAGTGTCATCAGCATATCGCAAGTTGCTAACTCACCGACCTCCAATACAAACTCCAATGACTCAGTCATCCAGCACTATACGCATAATGTATTCAGTATAGATGTTAAACAGTAGTGGAGAAAGGATACATCCTTGTGTAACACTAGCTTGGGTTTTAAATACATCAGAGTCTATTCCGTCAACCCGAAGAGCTGCTGTGCCGTCTTCGTAGAGTTTTCGAATGAGGTACGTTAGATGTTCTGGTATGTCCCAGTTTCTGCCACTGTACTGTATCAAAAGCCTTGCAGAAATCGATGTAGGAGCCTTCTCCACGATTTGGCGTAATACAAGTAAATTTTCTCTCCAGAGCAGGCAAGCTTTGTAAAGGTTATTCTACACTCGAATAGTTTTCCCTGCTGTTAGATTTTTCCCAATCATTAGAATCTTAATTGTTTCATCATTCCCACAACCTCAACTTTATTTTGTACATCAAAATCGTTCTTGATATTTCATATAATCAATTAATATGAACAATTACTTATGAAGCGTTGACGTGTATCCCTGCCTATGCGGTGTCCTACGTAGGTATTCGGCTAGGTAGGTAGCGGGTAGGCAGGCCAGGCGGCGTATGGAAACAGCAAGAATATTTACAGGGTTTAATGAGGATAGTCGAAAGTTACAGATGGTAGAAGATAGGTAGAAACGATACAGAATAGTTACAGAATGATAGATAGATGTAGGTATGAATTTAGCGTGATTCGCGAGTACAAAGTGCGTGAGTAGCGAGAGCAAGCGATACGTGTATCCCGTCGGAAGGCTCTGAGCGAGTGTGTCGGCGGCGCGAGCGGTATGAATATTTATTGAGCAGCCGGTGTCCTCCGCCCGCGCGCCTCTCGCATGCCCCGCAGCGCAGGCGTGCACTCGGGTGACGGACTCGGATGCGAGGATGACGCCACAGTACTCCCCCGCCGAGATCGTAACTACGATCGATAGTAGTCGGGGAATCTTACGGTTCTCCCGCTTTTCGTCTTCTTGGCGGGGATTGTAGATACCCCGTCAGGAACTGGAGCAGGATCGGAAGCGGTCATTGGCGTCGGCGTTGGCGTTGTCGTTGTCGTAGAGGTTGGCGTTAGCGTTGTGTCGTCGCTTGCGCTGTACGCTGGCTTCAGTCGATCCATGGTAACGGTAAGTACCTTGTCTTGCACTTTGATGTCGTATGTCTTGGATCCTCTCCGTACGACCATGTATGGACCAGCGTAAGGTGCTTGCAATGGACGTCGGATTGGACCTTGGCGTAGGTAGACGTGCGTCGCGGTAGCCAGGTCTCTTGGTATGTAGAAGGGACGTGGTGAGTGCCACGAAGTTGGTGTTGGTGCCAGCTTGCACATGCGGCTGCGCAGGCGATCGGCGAAGTCGGTGATGTCGAGTTCTTTTTCGAGTGCAGTGGTGAAAAACTGTCCAGGCAAGCGGAGAGGCTCGCCGTAGACGAGTTCGGCGGCTGAAGATTGAATATCGTCTTTCCACGCGCTGCGGATACCCAGCAGCACAATGGGAAGTACTTCGGTCCACTGTGATGACGCATGGCAGGAGATGGCGGCCTTGAGTTGGCGATGTAGACGTTCTACAAGACCGTTGGCGGCCGGGTGGTATGCGGTCGTCGTGAGGTGAGTGGCTCCGATTAAAGCGGCGATGGCCTTGAATAGGTGCGACTCAAATTGGCGGCCACGGTCGGTTGTGATGCGTGCGGGGCAGCCAAATCGTGCGACCCAACCTGAGATGAAGGCAGAGGCGCAGGTGGTAGCTGTGATGTCAGTAAGTGGGTACGCCTCAGGCCAACGTGTGAAGCGGTCGACTATCGTGAGGCAGTACCTGTGGGAAGCAGACAAAGGTAAAGGACCTATTATATCCATATGGACATGTTGAAAACGGGCTGAAGGTGGGTTGAATGCTTTAAACGGTGCAGTTGTGTGTCGCGTTATTTTGCAGCGCTGGCATTGATGACATTCCTTAGCCCATTGTCGACAGTTTCGCCTTATACCCGGCCATACGAATCTAGAAGTCACTAATCGTACTGAAGCTTTAGCGCCGGGATGACTCAGGTTATGTAGCGATTCGAAAACTTGACGGCGAAATGGTGGTGTGACGTATGGTCGAGAGTTCGTAGTAGAAGTATCGCAGTATACTTGCGTTTTAGCGTCGGGTAGGAAAACCTTTTGCAGCTGTAGACTGGATCCATCCACGAGTAGGGTTCGTAGCTCTGCGTCTGTCTCTTGGGCTTGGGCAAGGCTCTGGTAATCTAGGGGCATCGAAAGTTCTTCGATACGGGAAAGAGTATCAGCCACGATGTTGTCTTTGCCAGCGACGAATCTGATATCTGTCGAAAATTGAGATATGAAATCTAAGTATCTAAATTGTCGTGGCGAGCATTTGTCTCTTTTAGTGGTGAAGGCAAACGTTATAGGTTTGTGATCGGTCAGTATGATGAATGGTCTCGCTTCCACCATAAAACGAAAGTATCGTATCGCCTCATATATCGCCAGTAGCTCGCGGTCGAAGGTGCTATATTTCTGTTGGGCATTATTTAGCTTTCTGGAGAAAAATGCCATGGGCTGCCAATCGTTACCTTTCCGTTGTTGCAGCACGGCTCCGATAGCTACGTTAGAAGCATCGGTCTGTATAGCGAGTTCGGCGTCGGGATCTGGATGAGCTAGCAGCGTAGCGTGAGAAATGCTCGACTTACAGTCTCTGAAGGCTTCCAGCTGTTCGGGTGTGAGGTCAATCGGCTTCGAACCTTTGCTCTGTTTTCCAGCTAGCATTGCGTTGAGAGGTGCTTGTTTCTTGGCTGCTTCTGGAATGAACCTACGATAAAAGTTTAGCGTCCCTAGAAATCTTCTGAGCTCTTTCGTATTTTTCGGTGTGGGAAAGTCCATAATAGCTTTTGTTTTCGAGTCGAGGGGACTAATTCCATCGGCAGAGACGCTAAAACCTAAGAAGGTGACCTTAGGTTGACCAAAAATACATTTCGAGGTATTTATCAGGACTTCGTAATCCTTTAGGCGTGCAAAAAGTATTCGAAGATGTTCCAAGTGTTGATCTTTATTATCTGAGTAAATGAGTACGTCGTCCAAGTAACCGTAGGTGAAGTCCAGTCCATTCAGAACTTCGTCCATGAAGCGCTGGAATGTCTGGCCCGCATTCCTCAAACCAAATGCCATGTATGGGAAATCAAACATACCGAATGGAGTAGTGATGGCAGTCTTCGGTATGTCATCCAAGAAGACTGGTATTTGATTGTATGCTCTAACTAAGTCAATAGTAGAGAATATTGTTTTACCTGTGAGCTGATTGGTAAAGTCGTGAATGTGACGCACAGGGTATCGGTCCGGGATCGTTCGGGCGTTCAGGGCTCTGTAATCCCCACAAGGTCTCCACCCGTCGTTCTTTTTCTTAGCTAGATGAAGAGGAGAAGACCAGGCGCTTTCGGACCTTCGTGCTGTCCCGCTTTGTAGCATTTCATCGAACTCTTTTTTCGCTATCTGCAATCTCTCCGGATCCAAACGACGTGGGCGACTCGACACAGGTGGTCCAGGCGTAGTCCGGATGTGATGCACGGTACTATGCTTAGGTATGGTTGGCTTACCAGCAGGGCGAGTGATATCAGGATACTCTCGTAGCAGGTTGGTGAAAATGTTGTCGTCTGCTGTGGTTCGTATGGAGGAGATATCAGGTACGTTTTCGTTAGGCTGCGGTGCGTCAATAGAGAGCATGGTGATTCCGTCGATGAGCCGTTGCTGTCTACAGTCTACAAGTAGGTGATAAAAAATTAAAAAATCTACACCAATTATAGGCTTTGTGACGTCTGCCACAGTAAAACGCCAACTGAATGCTCGTCGTAGCCCAAAATCCAAGTTAAGTTGAATGTGACCATAAGTAGATATAAGCGTGCCATTCGCGGCAAAAAGTTGGTACTTAGTCTTAGTTCGCGGCTCCCGTATGGCTAACTTTGGAAAGACACACAGGTCTGAACCCGTGTCGATCAGGAATTGCGCCTTCGATTTCCGGTCAGTGGCAAACAGGCGGCCCGTTGATTTTGGACAGTCAGCTACCGCCACTAGTGACTGCCGTTCGCATTTCCCGCCGATTTAAACGTACACGGCTGCCTGCATTTGATGGCACTAGATCCGTATACGTAATGGTACCAGCAATGCGGATGGTCGTCTGGGCGTTCTCGTGACCTTGATCGATTCCTGGAGTTTGAGCGGTATCTACAGTTACGGACGTCGTTTCTGGGTCTAGGATTTCGAGTGGATAAATTTCTAACCTGTTTCGCCAGTTCGTCAACACGTTTTGCCATTGCTTCCAATGCCGACACCGTACCTGGTACTTCACATGCTGATGAACTAGCCGCTACTGATTGCTGCGTTGGAGAAGATATATCGTTTATCTTGTCCGCTAGCTCGGCCACGGTGTGTAGTGCGCTGTCTGGCTGTGAAGCAATAATCGTTTGAATTTGTGTTGGTAATCTGTTCGACCAAATCTGCCTGATAAGGCTCTCTGGTACAGTCGGTCCCGCTAAACTTTGCAAATGTCGCATAAATTGGGAAGGTTTTCTATCACCCAGCTCTTCGTGGGTTAGTAATTGCTGGATTTTACGCTCTTGAGAAGCAGACAGTCGTTTGATTAGCTCAGTCTTGAGCTTTTCGTATTTACCGGTTTCCGGCGGATTCAAAATAACGTCTTTTACTTCGGACGCGTACTGTGCTTCTAACTGTCCAACAACGTAGTAAAACTTTGTCTGGTCTGAAGTAATATTAGAAATCGCGAACTGACCTTCGATCTGCGCAAACCATACGGCCGGTTCCTCTGGCCAAAATGGGGGTACTCGTACACCCACTCTCCACAATCCAGGATTTTGTCCAGAAGTTCCAGGTTCTTGGGGCTGTTCCTCGGTAGACTTCCTCATCTTCTTCGTCGGGGTCACCAGTGAAGCGTTGACGTGTATCCCTGCCTATGCGGTGTCCTACGTAGGTATTCGGCTAGGTAGGTAGCGGGTAGGCAGGCCAGGCGGCGTATGGAAACAGCAAGAATATTTACAGGGTTTAATGAGGATAGTCGAAAGTTACAGATGGTAGAAGATAGGTAGAAACGATACAGAACAGTTACAGAATGATAGATAGATGTAGGTATGAATTTAGCGTGATTCGCGAGTACAAAGTGCGTGAGTAGCGAGAGCAAGCGATACGTGTATCCCGTCGGAAGGCTCTGAGCGAGTGTGTCGGCGGCGCGAGCGGTATGAATATTTATTGAGCAGCCGGTGTCCTCCGCCCGCGCGCCTCTCGCATGCCCCGCAGCGCAGGCGTGCACTCGGGTGACGGACTCGGATGCGAGGATGACGCCACACTTATATTAAAATAAATAAATTAAGTACTTTATCCAGTATTTTGGAAATGCTTCTGTCTGGATCATTTGAGCTATCTATAGATCGTTTGCAAAAGTCTTTGGATAGCTAGCTATTTCATCTGTATTTGTTGTATAAACCTACTTGTACCTACTTTTAGTTTTACTTTTTATTGGTATCGAAATTTTAAGAAATCTTATAAAGTAGTTACTTTAACATATAAAATCGTGAACAATAATAAAAGGAAGATAAGGTTCACACTATTGTAAATCTTATCTTATACATTTCCTGTAAACACGTGAACAACCTTTTATCAAAACACTTGGAAATCATCAGAGCAACGGTAAACTCTACCAATTGTACAATGCAACCGTTTTTCACCGTGTTATGAACAGTTTTTAATCACTTTGCATAGTTAGATAACGTAAAAAACACCATTCATTGCCAATGTTAATAAGTTGAATAATTGGCTACAGCTATGGTAATGTTACTTGCAAACCAACTTATAAGTAACTTTGATATTAGATGAGTATAGTAGCTTCTGCCCACGACGTCCCTCGCGTTACATCTAAACCTATGGTAAGGTATACTAAAAAAAAATCCGTCTAATGAACTAGACTAGACATTAGTATCTTGGATTTAACTTGGAATTCTAAAAAAAAAAACATAAAAATAAAACATTGAAATTAATATAGTTTGAGGGCATGATATTTAGTTTTTTTGTCACAGTTATATTGTTTTTGTATTACCTTCACTTTCATTGCATATGCAACCATGGACTCTTAGAAAACTTGCATTATCTGAGTTGTTTTAGTTTAACGTTGAAACAATGCGCCTTTAACGGCACGTTATACGAAGAAATTCAGCAATAAATGTCCAAATATATTTATCTTTGACAAATTCGTAAAACGATGACTTATCTACTAAAATATCTTGTTGTCACTTTAAAGCTAATGCACATATTATTAATCCACGAGCAACAAATGACGATGAAAACATGTAAGCGCAATGTTACAAACTACAAAAAAATTATAAAAGACTCAGGTTTATATAATATCAAAAAAGTTAAACCTCAGCGGGACTCAAATACATGACCTGCTTTGTCGTGGGTGCCAACTTAGCCACGAAAACGTTCACAGCCTGGTCGAAATTCATAGGATGTTTCAGCCTCCACCTTCTGAGGACCTTTTGGGATATTATAAAATCTTGTAATTTCCATAAAGTGTGGGTACTTTAAAAATTAAATAACCATTGTAAAGACACAAACAGTCCTTTCAAAGTAAATGCATCGATGACCGTATAAAACATTTTACATAGCATATACCTTTCAAGACAACGGATATCCTCCACTATCAACATAAAGATAACACAACAAATAGGTATGGGTAGCACTATAAGTACCGAAACTTATTACGTCATTCCAGGTAGGCGGGGCGAGGAAGGGGCGTGTCAGGGGGCGTGGCATAACGGTCGTTGACCCGGCCATACAATGTGCACTTGTATGGTGTATAAACTTATTTGCAATTCTATTAGCCGACATTATGGTGTGTTTATTACCTAGGTGGTATTTTTAGCTTGAAAAGGTAAGATTTGGATGACCGGGCATGGCGGGCATTCTTCATAATTTACGTCTGATTTATAGTAATGGTGAGGTTACTTTGTAAAGTAATTTTCAACTGCTAACGAAGTACCAAAACTCAAAACAGAAACGAATTCCTAAAAAAGTAGTATACCAGTCTCAAACTCATGCATTGGAATGATCTCCAAAAGAAACTGTTTACTAAAATAATGTAATCTACATTCCAGTTACAATTTAACTGAACAAATCTTAAACAGAAATAAAAAAATAAACAAGCTCACGACGGTATTCCTCATGATCGACATCCTCAGATACATACTCAGTGCGTAGATCTGTGCGGATGCTGAAAGACGGGGTTGTCAGAGGCACGTCCGAACATTAAATTTGGCACATGCTCCCGTTTTTACTAGTAGTTAGTATTCCACGAGCAAGCCCATCGCCACTTAAGAATAAATTGAATTTAAATTTTGAACAGAATTAGGGCATAATTAACATTATTTATTTAAAAAATAAATAATGATGCTTCAAACCAGTGAAATAAATCAGGAAATCGGTTTTCTGTTTTACTGCTGGCTCGCACGTAATTTTGAATAGAAACTAGAGTTCAATTAACCAAAAAATTGTGTATGAAGGACCTCAGAATAATTCCTCCATCGATAAAACTTCGCAGAGTGATGAAGTGTGTTAATTTGTAATTTCAAACATCCTTTTCTTGTATTTGCGTTCCAAAATAAGAAATTGCACAAACCTAACTATTCATAGTAAAAACGGGATTTTTCACGTACCGCCCTATCGGTGAAGGCACCGACTAAATTTCGACTCATTCCGAGAGTCTTCATCAGGGTGAGTGATCGCGACGCTCTCCCTCCGACGCGGAGGGAGAGCGTCGGGATCACTATTCACTATTCACCGATAGTGCGGTATGTGAAAAATCCCGTTTTTACAATGAATAATCAAATTCACGATAGTTTTTGGAATAAAAATACCTAACTATTGGTTGAATATAGTTATGAGCATAATCTCTATACAGAATAACATTGATAGAATCCTCTCCATACTGTAGTGGTATTAATGAGATCGCTTCTGGGCGATTAGACCACCCATTGTACTTATAACTACAAGTTTTTGTTAATTTTGTCATTTGCGTAAGATGTACAATAAAGTATTTTCATTCATTCATGACGACAAAACATGGCGTCTACCGGTAAAATAAAAAAAACATCTTGTAATTATTTTACAATTAAGACTGGATATTATCTTACTTTCAGACTACTCTGTCATCTTTTAATCTCAATTTGAATTTAAGTATTGTCTAATATTTCTTTGGCTTGAATATATATTTTAATCTCAATTTGAATTAAAGTATTATCTAATATTTTTGCTTGAATAGATATTTGGTATACCAAATTTTTATATTAATCCGATCGAGACTAGACTGGAACTGCAATTTGACTAGATTGGACCTCACAAAAGTGATCTATTCACCATGATTTATAAATAAACCCACCATTTTCAACAAAATACATAATTATTTATTTTCAATTCAATTCAATTTCAATTTTCAATTGATTTATTTTTTCTTGTTTCAGATTACAGGAAACTACGAGTACACTACAGCAGAACATCTTTTTTTAAATATTCTGTTTTCAACTAAGTGCAATATTAAAATTGTGATTTTATTTGATTACAAATCAAATTCTGTTATTGCAATCAAATTGTGTTTGCGAAGTTAATTATACTGTGATTCATTATATGAAAAAGCTCAAGTATACGATATTTTTTTTATAAAATTGTTATCATGACGCGGACATTATAAATAAAGACCACTATAAATATAAACATTTATTTGAATAATATTAATGATAGAAAACTGACTAAATAAGCTAAAACTAAAATAATAACTGAATTAAAATAAACATGAAATTATCTAAAGTTAAAAATGCAAACAACTATCGATAAACTAATGAAAGTGATTTAACATTCACAAGTGTAACGGTAACATGTTAAAATAATAGTGATGCGCTTAGAACAATAGTGACAGATAGTTAAAAACAGTAAAAGGGCATAAAAACAGTGGCATCGTCACAAAAAACAGTGATAGTGTCACAAAGTGATGTGTTCACAGCAAGTACGAAGGACGGTGTTTTAACCAAAATTAACAGTGATATGTCGTATTTATGAGTAACTGTGAGCAAGGCTACGGGATGTACGCGACGTGGTACCGCGGGGACAGTGGCATGCACCATCATCAGATGGGGCAACTGTACCACCACGGGCCACCAATGATCAAGACTGAAGCTGGCATCAACAGTGACTGCATGATGGCGGTCGACTATGCGCCACCGATCAAGGTACGAATCTTTCCATAGTTTTTTAATGATATTATTACGACTATACCGATTACTTTACTATTCTCCTGCTGAAGTTTTGTTGATCGTTTAGAAGTCCTTCCTCATGAGCACAGTAAACGACCACGCTTGACGGTCGTGAGATGAGATCTGATTTGGTCTCGTCGCTCTGTCCTTTGCGAGTGACTGGATAGTGCCACCTGGATAGTAAGTCTGGGTATGAGAATAAGAGATTAACAAGGTACATCACTAGTGAGAAAAAAAGCAGGTGCTTTATTTTTAAGGGAACTCCAAAACAAATGGGTGAATGGAAAAAATAACAGTTTTATTTTATTACACCATGATGAGAGATAATAGTGATTACATAAATCTAACTTTAGATTATTTTTTTATATATTATTATAGAAACGGTTGCATTCAATTATTGCCACTACGGTGTTAATTATTACAAGCAATTTGTAAGGTGTCTATGTTGTTCTCATATATTGCAGATCACTATAATTAGAAAACTATGTACGTAGGGTACGTTGTTGTTATTTTAAAAGAATGAGTTTTATTTTAAGATGGGTTTAGTTTTCGATTAAAAATAAAAAAAAACTTTCTTAAAAAGAAATTAAGTTGCTTTACCTTCTGTGTAAAGCAACTTAATTTCTTCAACTTAATCTCACCTTCACAGTGCAATCGGATTCCTAGGTGGGAGGGATTACATTGTGAGACCGGCACTGTCTTGTATAATCCTACTAATATTATAAATACGAAAGTTTGTGAGGATGGATGTTTGGTACTCTTTCACGCATGATTTTGACTACTGAATGGATTTTGATAAAACTTTACAGTGATATAGCTTATCAGAATAACACATAAGCTACTTTATATCCGTGTACCAAGTGGACAAAACCGTGGGCAGAGGCTAGTTATAAATAAAGGTAAAAATACAATGTATGGGATGAAACAATACCACGTTAGTGTGCACGTGCACACTGACCCACGTACGCAGCGTTGACGCATTCCACGTTCGAGATAAGCTACGTTTACCGTACTTACTAATAAAAAGTAACTAATAAGTAGGTACTCAAACGATAAAAAAAAGATGAAGTTCCCAAATTATCACAACCCCCGTAAATACCTACTTACGAATATTTAATTTTCACTGCATATATTTCAATAAATTTTTTACCGCCCATTGTGCGTTTCTTTTGTTTTTTGTTATTTTATTATGTTTCTTGGTTTTGTACTGTAAATTGGTGTTATGCACAATAAAGAGTTTATCTATCTATCTGTCTATTTATGATTTGTGAGTTTTCAATGTAAAATTATGAACAAGTAAAATAATGTCCATAAATTTATTGAGGTATTTGTCTAGACCCCTGGACAGAACAGGTTGAAGTCCCGTAGCCGTGTCCGTATAGCTAAAGTAACATTCTAATAATCGATTAGCAATGTCGCTCCTTTCGATAAAAGTTATCGAAATGACAAACGATCACATTTAAAAGCCATATGAAAAAAAAAACATTTTTTATTTTTATCAGCTCCAATGATTACAAAAATTCAACTTGGCTAAAGGTATCGTTATGCGTTGTTAGTTTTTCTGGCAGTCTTCATAAGTCATCACCTCTGTTGCTCAGTGGGCGAAGGCCCGCCTGATACGCAGAAGGTTGCGGGTTCGATTTCCGCCACGGGATAAATATTTGTATCATCTGTAATTTTTTGTCTCGAGTCTAGGTGTTTCTATGTACCTATAATATGTATGTATTTATAATATTTATATATATAAGTAGTATATCAGACAAAAAGCTCACATAATACAAGCTCTGCTTAGTTTGGGGTTGAATGAGGCTGTGGGAAAAATGTCTAGCATTTTTATTTTATGTCTCCCGGTCAATGGTAGCCCATAGGGACCATGAATGGTGGCATTCACCCAAGCATCAATGGTCCATCTGATACCAAAGTCAACAGTTAACTAGATGATTACCCACGTAGTGGGGACGTGACGATTTTTTACTGATAGTCGCATGAATCCAATAGGAAGTCAACGGAGTGGAAAAGACAAATAAAAATATTGATTGAGATAAGAACAAGCCTTTCGTCTACTCAGGGTTCTGCATAATCAAGTATTTTATTTATAAAATTAAAAACCCAGTCTTATCCATACTTTTAATTAGTCGGGAATCGATGTGGATGTTGGCGTATTGCAATGTCCTCTTCACTGAGATAATTTTGTGACGATAAAAACTGTCTTAGAATATTTCTTGTTGTCATAAAAAACTGTAACGAAAATAGCTAAAATAACATCGGTTAAGAAGTTTTACATTTCGAAATCTAGCAGCTTATTGTCATGAACAAAGCCCTAAAATAAGTTGTATCTCTTGGAGCGTTTTCTATTAATGTTTTAAAAACATACATACATACACTCGGTATTTCCCGGAGGGGCAGGTAGAGTTCGAGGATTCCCACAAAAAAATACATATATCAGGTGAAATAGACAGAACACGAAATCAGAATCATTTATTGCGAATATGGTTACAAAATACATGTAATAATTATTATAGTACAGACATACTTATTACACTTCGATCAAGTATTTTGGCATCTGAGTTTTGAAGATAATATTACAGGGAAATCAGAAAACTATTATGCAGGCTTAATTATTGATTGACCCATCCGAATCAATCTCTACTAACCCTTGAAATCGTGTCTTCTAAATAAAAAAAAACAACTCATTACTGTATTCCTGAGATCTAGGTGACGTTTGGAAAATGAGAGAAAGAACACAATTCCGAGGTTACGCCAATTCCACGCTTCATTTCATTCACTTTACAATCTATGACCAGTTTCAAGAGATTGATGGCGCAAAAGGAATCTTATAATTGCTTCTGTTTTTCTGGCCGTCCATCCGTTCCCATTACAAATCCTAGGGATCCCTAAAGTAGCACAGGCTTGGCTCACCCGACGCCAAAGCATAGAAAATTGCGAGCGTTCGTGCGTAACTATTTTAGAATAACTCAAACAGGTTGTTTGACTTTTTGCGGTTTTTTTTTATTTGGTAATGCCCAGCACAAGTCATGGACCCAGAAGCGGGATTAGGGTAATTGCTCTGGCACGAGTGGTATCGTTTTAAATTGTGGTTCCATGAGATCATTGATGATTTAGATAGATACCCACAACTTTCGATTTGTAGATCGAGTTGGCGTAGTGGGCGATGGCCCGCCTGAGACGCAGAAGGTTGCGGGTTCGAGCCCCGCCGCGGGTTAAATTTTTGTATAACATGTAAATATTTGTCTTGGGTCCAGACCCAGGTGTTTTCTATTTTAATATAAATGTATTTACAAGTACAAGTATATACAGTAGTATAACAGTCATGTAGTTCCCATAGTTCCCATAGTGCAAGCTCTGCTTAGTTTGGGGCTAGATGATGCTGTGTAAAAAATGACCAGCATTTATTTATTATGCCATCGCGCAATATCTTGGACATTTCGAGCTATATCAGTATCATCAATAGCCTTAAAAGTCCACTGCTGAACAGTCTCACCTTAAGAGTGCCATGACGAAAATCTTGGGCTACTACGATCCACCGACTTCCCTTAAACCAACCTTTAAGATGTTACTGGTCTACTGGATATTGGTCTTTCCTGTATTGCATTGACCGGTTTTTCACCTCTTGCCACTTCAACTTGTCATGCAAATATATTCATCATGGAGATTACAGTCGTGAGCGTGTTTGCTGTATTTATTTCCGGACCGGTCTAAATGACGCAGCAGCAGTCGTGTACTGATCGCCACCGCTATCTCTACCGCCACGTTAGTTTGATCGGGCTTTAAACCCTGGATATTTTGTCTTACGCGACTGACAATTCATTTTAGCTCTTTGGCGGATAGCCTCGTTTTGGATGGTGATAGAAAATATATACTACAATCCAAATTATAAATTTCATTATGAGTGTTTTAGTAGTCATACTAATAGTACTACGGCTACTTAGGAACGCATTTACACGAATTCGATTCAATGCACTAGAACATTTTATAATTCATAAGTTTCATACAACTTATGAATTATAAAATGTTTGGTATTTTTATCGCAGGTTTCACACATATCTACTAAACGCCTTGTAGATCCTAAGCACGGATTAGGAACTCAACGCAACTGTGGTGACATTGATGTATGAGAAATGGCGACAGAATTCTACAAAATGCTTTGCTCGGATTCTCGAATGTTATCTCCAATGAAACTGTTTCATCATTATTATCATAAACAATCTGAAGAGCAGACTGGTAACAATCTCGTGGCTCAGTGGGTACAGCCACTGCGTACAAGCGGATGCTTGCGGGTTCGAGTCACGCCGAGGTTGTTATTTCTGGGAGTGCTTTACTATTTTTTTTAATTCCATCCACTTCACAGTCCATACAACTTTTCCCTTAGCAATCATTAAAAGAGATTCTCACCTTCTATTTTTATGAAGGGCTGTATTTATTCTGGAATCTATATTGATTACTTCATCAAGTTTGGTCTGATATTAGAAATAGTTAATTACCTAGTACATTTTCGAAAACTTCTAAAATACAACTTCTTGTTTTTGCATAAATTTACTTAAGTCGAAGACTTGTGTACTCACCGTTTTCCTCCATAGGAAGTTAATCTGGAGGCACGGTTAGTGCCCCTGCGAAGACGAGCGAAAAAATCTTAAGCAACATTTTAAAAATATTTCAAATAATCGAAGTTGGCGGAAATCGGAAACTGAAACTTGTTCCCCTATACAATTATACGAAGCGGCAGTCTCGGGTTCGAATCCCATAAAGTATGATATTTTAGGGACATTGAGTTTACACTTGAAAAATCAAATTAAACCATTAAAAAATAATCTTCTACAAGGAAGTGGACCAAAACGTCAATACCTGGAAAATGTTGCAAAACTCTGTAGATTTTATGAGAAGTGAATAAAACTACATAGTTGTTAACGTTTTATGAATCAATACCACTACCAATTAAAGTATCAAGTAAATAATTGTAAATAGTCGTAATATCTGTAGCAAATTAAATTAGTAGCATACATTTTTGAATTATTATACTACTTAAATACTGACTAGTTTTTGTGTCAGCACGCGCCGAGTAACTAGCGCAAGCTACTATTAAAATATTGCTATTAAAATACCGACTAGTTTAAACCATTAGCCGAAATATACCACGTTAACACTTGCACTTGCAATTGGTAGAAACAAATTTTATGATTCTAACTCGTAAGCTGACTCACGCATCGCTTTGCCATTCAGCGTGGCGATGCAGCCAGTGTTTTGAGGAAGCTTTCCAACGGTAGTGATCCAGAAAAGATATTACCACTTTAGCATTTGCAATTGGTAGAAACTAATTTTATGATTCTAACTCGTAAGCTGACTCATGCATCGCTTTGCCATTCAGCGTGGCGATGCAGCCAGTGTTTTGAGGAAGCTTTCCACTGGTAGTGATCCAGAAAACTACCATATTAGGTACAGTCAAGTTTCTTTTTTAAATCTTCCAACCAGCTCCCTGGCAGCATATGTTTTTTTTGTCTTATTTTAAAACCCCTACGCAAAAAGGGATGTTATGGGTTAAACGTGAGTATCTGTGTGGCTGTCTGTGGCATCGTTTTATTTTATTTAAAAGGTGACTTGATCGATAGTTGTCTTAAATAAATAAATAATGCTGGACATTTTTCACACAGCATCATCTAGCCCCAAAGTAAGCAGAGCTTGTGTTATGGGAACTACATGACTGATATACTACTAATATACTTTTTTTTGTAAATACATATGTACATATAAACATCCAGATCCCGAGACAAATATTTGTTTATGCAAAAATTTGTCCCGCGGCGGGAATCGAACCCGCAACCTTCTGCGTCTCAGGCGGGCCTTCGCCCACTTTGCCACAGAGGTCGTAGCTATTATTCAAGAAAATCTGTTCAGTCGTTTGTCGATCATTACGTCTTTTCTAGTTTTTGCAGGGATGTGTGCAAGTTACTACAATTATATTAAAATAACACCAACCTTGACTTGATGCTGTAGAATCATATGGAATCAGCAGGATACCCAACTCCTCACTAACTTTTATTTTTTATTATAATAATGCTGGACATTTTTTCACACAACGTCATTTTGCCCCAAACTAAACATAGCTTGTACTATGGAAACTTCATGACTGATATAATACTTTTATACGTTTTTTTTGCAAATACATAAATAATATTATACATAGAGAATACGCAGACCCAATACAAATATTTGCAGATCATACAAACATTTGTCCCGCGGCAAGAATCGAACCTACGACGCAGAAGGTAACCTTATAAACACTTATAGGGTTTTCAAATTTTGTGAAATAAAATTTGAAAATTTCGATCTCATGTTCCTATGCCTCGTTCTGTTATTCGATTGATATTGTTGACGAATGCGATTTCCCAGTCTAAAACTAAAGCCCACCACCGCGCCGCCACTGTGCCAATTTGCGCGGCCCGTAAACGCATTCTAACTTAAAATATCTCCTTGGATCCGATATCGTCAACTCGCATTTTCTCATGACTAGATTTCCACACACCGACCTCCCTCGCCCCAAATCGTTTGATTAATGACGTCACAATCCCGTAACGTCATTACCGTGGCCGTATCACTGTCTGTTTGGATTGTCTTGGCTAAATATTGGGACAATGTGAACGGAAGACGAAGAATTGGGTCTTTGTCTTCAAGGTTAGTCTATGTCACTTAATGAGAAACGATTAGAAGATGCCTAGTAATCAATGGTCAAAGTGTACTGAATACTTTTACCATACTCGTAGATCCTCACGCAAAGTCAATATATAGATTTTTCTTCATTGAAATCACAAGTATCATGTAGGTGTATAAAATGAACCTTGTGATTTAAATAAATTAAGCTTAAAAAATACGTGAATAAAGATAGTTTATGTCGATTCCTCACACACGACCACGTGGGACGTGTCAAATGTCTTAAAGATAATGCGAGTTTCCTCTCAATGTTTTATGTCCCCGTGTACGTACCTACATTTTTGTCGTGCAAAAATATATTATTGTCGGTGGGATTTGAAGTCGTCGTTAAGATTGAAAGTCGCAGACTGACTTTGTCTTTACTGTTCTTTTCGTCTTCTCGTAAAAATCAATAATAAAAGTTTCATATCGGTAAAATTATGAAAAGAACGAAGCAAATATTCCCGCGGTTTTGATCTTTTGAAGCTTTGTGGTAGAAATAAGTGAAACTATTCTGTTCAAAACTTTTACGAACCTCTCCACCGAACGAGACATGCAGAGACTACGCACGATGACGTCTCAACACCACCGTAGGAAAATTATTTCTCATTGTAAAGTCGATCTCATCACCTTTGCTAGAAATTGTTAGGAGTAGCGAAAACAAAGGATAGGGTGAGTCTAAACCTAGTTAAAAATTATACGACAAATCCGTCACTGTTTTTTTCTTGAATTTCAACAGAGACGTTCATAGGATGCTCTCTCTTCCTGGTTGATAAAATATGTGACATGTATAAATTGAGCCTTATACGAGCCGTCTTAACTTTTAAAAATCACTATGATTATACTACATGAACTAACGCAGAGTGACCAAGAAAAAACCAACGATAAAGAAGCTTATTAAAACGTGAGTGCGACATCCCTACATCTAAGTAAGTGCGCACACTAATGATAGAAGCGTGCGGTTGAAAGAACAGAGCTCCTCTTTTAAATTAATTGTTTCTTGGGTGTGTGCTCGGCTTTAGGATCTTGTGTGGTTTTGCTTGGAGAAAAGTAGAGCAATTATCTTAATTTCTCTTATAGATTCATTTAAAATTTAATTTACATAATATGTTTCAATCTTTAGACAATTTTCAGTGGAACAATAATTTACAAAATATCCATAGCCTGAGTGAAACATCAAAGTTTGTATTTTGTTCATAAATATTTAAGAATGTTTCCATACAGAAACGTCAATATTGAGATTTAAAGCTGACTGAAATTAGATTGATAAAAAAGTAGCGAGATTAGAATGTAAAAAAATTACGAGGATAAGAATTATACTTCACATTTTTTAAAGTTACTTTGAATGCTAACACTTATGCAAAACGTGGACTACTTGATATCCGATTTGGGTTATCAACTCAATAAGTACAAATCTGAGGAAGTCTATTATGAGAATTAAAGTCGTGATAGTGTTTGTTGTACTTTAATAACTTGAATAGATTAGTCTCCTGTGAAAATTGATGTCCCTTGATCTACGCCAGCCTTGACAGTTTTAAAAGGCCCCAATTTTCTCTGGCCGTCCCCCTTTTTCTCTGCCCGTCCCCCACAAAGCTTAGTGTGTTGATAATAACAAATGACAATCTCCACACATCATGTCGTTCGCAGACGGAAAAAAACCATTTTTCACTATCCAAAACGCCCCAATACGACTTGCTTCAAATTTTATTCTATTTTGATGAATAAAATAGAGGTTTCTGCGACGGTAGCTACCAACAGGCTGGCAATCAAATCAACACCAAGGGAATTCAGTAACTGAATCACAATAAAAAAACTCATTCTGTTTTGACTGATACTGTCAAAATCGCATTTTCATGGTAACATTTTTACAGTCATTATTACTTACTCTCTTTGAAGATTTAATGAAATAACTTAGTACAAATCATAAAGAATACGTCTGATTGTCTCATTAATTACCATTACCATACTAGATTATGTATTTGCACATAACCCATTGTCCTCATCAAAGTCGGTCAGGACAGCAGCGAAACCGAACCCTCCATTTTTTCACCGTCTCGCCAGCGACATCTGAAAAACCTCTAAAAACAGTTACAGTTCACATTAGCTAGATGGCGCTACTAGATAGAGGAATGAGCTTATGTGACACTTTATCACCGAATTATTGAAGATCTCGATAAAGACCGCTGATGAGTTGTAATTCAGAGCTTTGCGGGATTTTTGTGATTGTCGTAATACTTACCTACTTAAATCTCCCTGTTTTTTTAATAATACCAGTGGTCATTCATCGTATTCCCCGTTGATTTGACCTAAGTAATTAATTATTTCTTAAAAATAACTAAAGAAACTAATTAGGTACTGATAGTGCAATGGCTAGTGACGCTGTTTTCGATACTAAGGTGTTGGTCTTGGGTTTCAAATCCGATCATGTTTTAGATAGGTAGGTACTTACTAACAATGTATCATTGAACGTAATAAAGAGTTTTTGTGAATATTTACAATGCGACTCGCACTGATGTCTCGCACCACACTGGTTTGTCCAAGGCCCTTTTGTTCTAGGCCTATCATGGCTCAATTATTAATAACCTAAACTTGTGTTAGTTAATTTTGATAATTAGGTATGATTAATAACCAATCCAACAATGAATCTATGGCACGAAGGACGAAAGAACTAAAAAGTATTTACGAATTCAATCATAATAATAGACATACAGATAGACATACAGATAGCCGGGTTTCAATTACGGTAAACGTATACGGATGAGATCTCGTTTTTCTGTGAAAAACTGACATGGTAACAATTAATTTTGCACTTGTCTTTGAACCCACCTTAATTACAGGTCACAGCCAGAGGCAAAATAATACCGAAATACATTAACAGAACACTGTAAAATGAATAGCGCATTTTCATTTTGACGCAAGTGTTCATTGCTCTTTGGCTATTTGTTTAAAATGTAAAAAACTTATTACAAATCTCTTTAATTTCGGTAACATAAATCACTCCTTTATAGTTTAATCACTTTATTTTGATATCAATATAAATGTTTTACGCGAATCTACCAAAAACACTTAGCTGTAACTGATGGGAGTTCTCAAATGAATTAGGTTAGAAAAACTCAGTGGCGTTATTCTGATGTCGTGCGATATGCTGCTATTGAATACGTTGAGTACCAATCGAGATTTTTGCAATCGACTTTTTTACCATCGCCATAATGTAGGATAAATTCTCAATAAATTAATGAATTATATTTATTACAAGAATATAGGTAACTAAAATTGAAAATTTTGGAACATAATAATTGTTTGATTATTCCAGAACAAGAACTTACTATATTGAAAAAAACAAAACGTTGAAAGTATTGTTAAAGAAACAAAATTAGCACCTTTAACTATTCTAAAAATATTAGTATACACATGAAAAATTATTCGGGTCGGCCAGAAGGTGCTCTATCACTCGTTCATTTTGAACCATGGTGTCTGAATCACCCTGTATAGGTATTATAAGTACATTTTGTGTATTTTAACAAGTAGCTTTAAATAAAAGTAAAATGTCAATTCTTGAATATCCTTATGGTTTCAATGAATAAAAACAGTCAAATAAAATTGTTGCTCATACTGAGTTCAATGACTAATTAATAATCGCATGAAATTTCTACAATTAGGTAGGTCTCTTTTAAGTGTTTAAATATTTCGTAAATACGTTTATCTTACGATGTTACAAAAGTAATAAAGTTTAATTTTCAAATTTTTATTCCATGATATTAACAAGTTCAAATTGCTTTAAGAATCAGCCCCACAGCGCCACCGTCGCTAGAAGATAGCGGGAAAATGCTGTACTAATTAGAGATTACACCCCAACCCAGTTGAGAAAACCCTTTTCATCGAATATCTGAACGCTAACGGGGTATTTTTCACAAAGTCGGATCATACTGCTTAACCCTTTACTGCGCATGCTTCCATACATAAGTAGGGGAAAGGAAAAAACACAAATTTATACCGGGTAAATTTTAAACCTATACTTTTTTTTCCTACCCAAGCATTTTTATGTCGAACCTTTGTATGTGTGAGTTGGTGCCAGCTTTAATTACGTATCGACTTAATTTGCCTGTGACTCTCGATTCGAGGCAGAGTTTTGACACGTCCTGAATGAAATTCACTGTTTTCTTCTCAGTTTTGACTCAAAAAAGTATTCTATGAGTGTTTTCTTGTTGTTATTGTGGCGTTTCAATGATGTAGTGGTGATTTTTGGTGGGAAAACCATGCATTGTCTTGCATTTGAATATGGAAGAGGTGTGAAGAAAATTGTATAAATTGGAGTATTCAAATTACGAAAATGTGAGCTGGGTGAGTTCTTTATTCAAAACTATTAATTTCTTTTTCAATTTCAATTGTAATTTTTTGAGTTTTGCATGATTACTTAGAAAAAAATGATTACTCAGGTTGATTATATATAATTATTGTTGCAGAGTAATTATTTCACGTTTAATACCTCATAGATTGATGATAGGAATTTCAAATGACGTGTGGAACCACCTGTTGACAATATCATAACTGTGTATTCTTCTGTGTCATTTGTATACTTATGTCATTTTTTATGCCTAGATAATGTTTCAACTTATTTATCGCCTAATTACATTAAAGCAATTTTTTCTTTCCAAAACCTATTTCAACTTATCTCAGAACATTTTAGATATGATTTAAATATAACAATTATGCTGGTCATTTTTCACATAGCATCATTTAGCCACAAAATAAGCAGAGCTTGTGTTATGAAAACTTTATGACTGATATTATACTTGTTTACATTTTTTTATGTAAATACATACATATGATGCATAGAAAACACCCAGACGTGAGACAAATATTTGCAGATCATAGAATCATTTGCCCCGCGGCATAGAAACAGATAAAACATTTTTTTTTGGTTAGCATTTTTATTTTCATAGTTCTGTTTTGTGAAGTTTTAGTGAACTATGATGGTTCTTGGAAATGGTTTAATTTTTTAGAACCTTTAAACTTATCTCTGTAAGAACCTAACACTCCAGTTCAGTGTTAAAAACCTGAAAGTCTAGTCTAAGTCATCTGAAAGTAATGCGCTACAGTTGCCAAAAGATGGCGTTTATTTAAATGTTCATTTTTATATTTGTTAGCTTGTCAAAAGTTTTAATGATGTTATTTTATTCATTGGTTCTTCTCATTGTTTCTTCAAAATATTTTAGAATATTAACTTACAAATTCTGAAATCAAATATTTACATTGTTGTCCACACAAATCATCTCGCGTTTTGAGTTGTTAACAATATTTATTACTAATAAATGAACGGTAATGTTTACGGGTCATAAATGGTCATTTTATATCGCTGTACCCTGACCGAGTTTATGGGTTAACGCCTTCATGCCAAATATGACCCTTTCGTGCTAAATTTGACCCCATGATGGTATAAAAGGTTTGGATGTATAATATTTTTGAACTTAAGTAGATAATTGATCCGTGCTGACCTAGTGTGCTGTACCCCAAATTCCGATCCGGTGGTCGTGGCTTCGAATCCGGTCTTGCACTAATGGATTTTCACACTGGGAAAAAATATGCGCGCATTAACACCAGCTCAAACATGCCAGGAAACTAGCCTAAAATAAAAAGTGTTCCAATAAGCGGCGATGAGCTTGCAAACTGTCACGTGGAATGTTAAATACTTGCAAAACGCGGGTAGGTGCCAAATGCAATGTTTGGACACACATAAACAGGTACCCAGATAATACAAGATAGTGTGAGAATACATAGTAAATTCCATAGAGAAGAAGGACACAAAAACGCTCCAAACATGGGTGGCACAAAAAATGTCTCACAAAATCGCTACCGACAACATTTCATAGTATTTACACCTTTCAATAAAAAACACTATAAAATCAACATGTCTATTCATATCGGTCTGGCGGCCGTCTGTCGTAAATGTATCGGGTACAGACAGCTACAGAAATACTTTCTGTAGCTTTATAGATTTTGGGAAGGGTGAAAATCTCATACCTTCTTGTAGGATGTTAAAACAACACAATTCACCTACAAACTTAGGTAAACAATAAATACATTATTGATAGTATTTTAACAATTTAGGATTTCCCGTAGGGAGCAAATAACGTTTAAACGTTTTGATCCATATCACCAAAAATTTCTACAATTTCATCGAAAGCTCTTTCCAAACGTTCAACTTTTGTCGGTAACTGTACCTATCGTGCCTACCCGAGGGAGGCGGAACGCGTTATTTTAGCGAGCAATAAACAAATATTGTACTGAAGCCTGATTTTACGAAAGGAAAAAGTTGAGAACTCCACAGAGAACTTTGCAGACACGTGAGAATTTAACGTTTTAAGGTCATGAACGCTATGGTCTTCGAAGTTTTATTTAGTTCCTCTGTTATGATGACAATATGAAACATTATGAATGATGTTTTTATTCTAAAAACCATCGTGAATTTGATCATTCATGAAAAACGTGAATTTTCACGTTCGTTGATAGCACTGAATAGGATTTAACTCATTCCGAGAATCGTTATTGCGTGCCCAGTGTCTCACGTCGTGGATGGAAAGCGTCGCCCATCCTGATGAAGACTCTCGGAATGAGTCGAAACTTGAGTCGTGCATTCTCCAAAACTATGGTACTTGAAAATTCCCGTTTTACAATACGAATGAATAAGGCTTTATTTTCTTCAGCGCCGCTGTATTTTCATTCGAATTCGTGGCCATTTTTTAGTGTTACGTCGCGTCGCGTCCTCGCTTGTCAAGCGTATGTGTCTTACTTTGACGCTTATCTATACCATACAGGTAAAGTATGTAAGTTTGATAGATGTAACGGATAACTTTCAAAACTACTTATCCGATTAAAAAAATAAAATAAAATAAATGTCATTCAATGAACATAATTATATTTTATCAACAATTGTATTAATTATAAACCAAAATTATTATTTTCGAAATTTTGAAATTACTTACAGACAACAAAACGTTAACAAGGATATTTTTATATCTATTATTTTTTACTCCGTAATGTGTAACGCCTTATCACGGGTATCTGTCACACTACCGTAAATACATACATACATACATACGTGTGAACGGTATTTGTGAAGCGGACAACGCCAACGCGGCGTGGATCGTGACATTTACCCATGACAAACGTATGTTATAATAGTTATAATAGTTATATATTAAATATCACAACAATATGGACGGTCTTTAGCTAGTAGAACAATATAATTTTACGATTCTAATATAATCAAACAAATAATAAACTAATAAAGATCATCACAAATAAGATATAAAAAGTTAATGATGCTGTGATTCGTTCCGCGGAGGCAGCTTCCGCTCACAAATTCAAATTCAAGCTTTTTTCTTGTTTTTAGGGATACGCATGGTTGGAGTAAAACGGCTGTCTGGAAAAATATGTCAAATTAATTATTTTTATTTTATTGTTGACAAGATGAATCCGTTTAACCTGTCAACACAAAATAATCAAAAAATATAGTAATATAGTATAGTAATCTACTAAAATATAGTATTGTAGTGTTTGTTTCTAAGTGTAAATTGTATAAATTCTGATGTCTATGTTAATAGTTAAGATATTTAAAATAACTAAGATTATGCTAATACATTGTACAAGTGCAAATTAGTATAATGTAAAAATGTTATAATGTGTTGTGGCTCAAGTTTTAACAAAATGATTACCAAAAACGGAACGTTTACTTCGGAAGAAATGTTAGTTTGTTCTGCAGATATATGTTCCGGGTCTGGGTATTGTGGTACCATTGTACTGGAAGTTTCTGATACCCACGGCACAGGGAATTTTAGTGTGAGATCAGGACTATGTATGTGACTGTTGGATGTTTATGATTTATTTATTATTATACCTTAAGTGCGATTAATTATTTCACCCTGGCCATCGCCTTAAAGCAAGTATAATTTTATAGTTCTACAAAATTATGGAAATGGAAATATTCAATATTCTGTACCAGAATATTGAAAACATAGCTGTCAGAAATGTGGCTTTATGTAGTCTGCAGGTACCATACCTAACTTATGCTTTTCTAGTTAGCATCAGGGAAGTAGCCCGTTTTTTTATTCCTTTTTTTATATATGCACGCGGATTTTCAACCGGTTACAATGTAACTACTAGGCAAAACGTGAACATGTGCCAAATATGGACAATATACTGTCTAAAGTACAAAGTAAATGTATACTGTCAATACACATTTGTGATTATTATGAAGTTAAGTAATGATTAGTCATAATAATTGTATTACTGGAATTGTACCAAACTTTATTTCGAAAAATTAAATAAAAATAAAAAAGGTCTGACTTGAGGATGTCCAACATAGAAATAACCAATCGTGACCATGATTGTTTCTTTTTATACGGAACCAACTTTCATACTAGCACACACTCCTGACCAATTTTTTTCCACTATTCGGGTGGTACTTTTTCGTCTCTTTTTGCCGCTAATGGTTTCAGATTTTGTTATGTTTTTTTATCAAAATATGTTATTGTTTTCGGAACTTCTGTAGACCTAATGGCGTAGTCCAGTGGCTGGTAATGAATTGCCAAATTAATTTTGTATCAAGTAATTTGGCTGATGATTTGAAGCAATAGGGTTCGAAATTAAATAACGGAGGTTCTTTGAGAGCTTTTCGGCTCTGTTGATGTTGATTCGATCAAAAGATTAATTAAAGAAGTTAAACAAACATGCTCACTACTATGATCCCTATGATTTGGCACATGCCCGCGTTTTTTAAGTAGTTAGCATTCCACGTGATAGGTTGCAACCCTTTCGCCATTTATTAGAGCACTACCTGATGGCACATACCTTCGATTTTTTGATTCTAGGACATCCGCACAATGATTTTCTTCACCGTTTTAAGCATGTGTTGATGCGAACAGCGTATTTTTCGAGTGGTGCAAAACTGGGTTTGAACCCACTAACTCTGTATCAGAAGTTGGAGTACCGCCCAGTAGGCTAACACGACGCACTTTTTTAAATAAAAAATACTATCAAAAAATAGATTTTAGGGTGTTAACATCCTACTTATATTGAATAAGAAATTGTGGAGAATAGAATAAAATAAGTTTAGAACAGAATAGTGAATGAAAGTGGTACATTTTTTCTTCGAATAGGCCCCTGATCTGTGGTAAAAACAAAAAGTAGAGCAGGTCCGAACAGTAAACCAACATTGTTAGTGGTCGCCGTCCGACCACCGGATGATTGTTACGGTCTCTAATCATCTGTATTGAGCTTCTGCTAGTATTTTTTATTCTGTGCTTTTTGTCTTTGATACGCCGATGGCCGATTTACTCAACCTCCAAATTTCAAAATCGAGTAACTTTTAGCTTCGAAGCTGGATAGATTATGAATAAAACAAACGTTTTTATATATTATTACGACTATACCACTCAAGTACTCACAGACCAGGATCGTGGGCGCGGACGGTGCTCAAGAGTAAGGACCTTTAAACGGTCAACAAAACGTCAGCCAGAGTAAAGCACGTAATTTAGTCGTAATAATATCCTAAAATGATACCAAACCACGATAATTTCAATGCTATAATTAACAAATACGCACACAACTGTATGATGGACATCCTCAAATACATACTCAGTGAGTGGAACCTTTAAGGATACTGACAAGGGTTAGTCAGATGCACGTCTAAACATTACATTTCACAGTATTCCACGTGACAGGTATTATCACTAACTATTGGAACAACTGGTAAAAACAAAATAAAGGCTTGCATTTTTGGTTCTAGGGTATGTCAATTTACTCACGATGTTTCCCTTCACCGATGTGAGCATCCAACACCCAACAGTCACATACATTTGTCCTGCAGCCAATTGCCGAAGATCTCAAAAGAAAAGTAATATAAACACACCCAACAGTCACATACGTAGTCTGGACCCCTGTATCGTGGTTATCAGAAACTACGAGTACCTTGCTTCCACAATACCCAGATTCGGAACAAATATCAGAAGATCATGTAAACCAACTAGCGTCTGAGCCAGCTATCCGCCCACCTTGCCACCGAGGTTGTCGGTCGAGAAGAAAGAAGGTTTTGTTGATCAAAAGCAAGACTTTCGATTTAAGGATCCAAATAAGTGATTTCCTCTCAATAACCGACCAATTCGATTTAAGTGTTCAAAAGATCGGAAGACACCTCCTTTAATCATTTACATGATTTTACCGCATTCAATATGATCGATTTTAAATCGTTTTTGTTCGGTAAACATCGATTACGATTATTGACGTAATAAGCTGAATTAATTTTAGGATATTATATAAACGGCTAAATAACCCAATTGCTAGAGTACCAAGGAATTGTGAGTTTTATTGTTTCCCGATATTCCGTTGCATGTACCATTATCACGGGAGGAATAAAGTTTTCGCGGGTGGATGTTATGGCACGAATCGATCTTTCCTCTAGCTCACTCTTTTATTGCGCCATGTATATATAGGGAAACATCACAAATCATGGTAAAAAACCTTTTTAGGAAAAAAAAATCAACTATCCATCTACTAAATTAAGGGGTCTAATTAAACTTCTGCAGAAATTTAAAGGCACTGAAGTTATTTAGAAGGCCTTTGGTGACAGCAACATCCCTTTTTACCCATAACTGTGTTTTCATGAGTTCTGAATATTTTACACCACTGTCTTTTCTTTTCAACGCCGGTCATTCTCCTTTGTGTTAAGGCCTAACTTGCAACGTAACATTGGCGAAATTGCAGACTCCTTAACCCGCAAAGGCCATAAACAAAAAATATAATTGAATTGAGTTCTGCTTTATTTACACTTTTGGAAATGCTAGGAGAAAATGTTTCGTTGATTTATCAAATCCAAATATAACTGAAATCCGAAATTGGGACTTAGAGATATGACAAAAGTAAAAAAAACATCGCGTTCAATTTTAAGTCTTATTACTATAAGTTAGCCTCTACTATCGGCTTTTCCCACGTGATACTTGGATATACGTGATGTTCTTGATCATGAACTATATATCTAGTATAGGAGAATATGATTTAATATATATTCATTATAATAAGTCCTATTAAAAATTGCATGTTGATTTATCTAAATACCTCTCTGTGAAGAAATTTTGTAGGTTCTCTATGTTTAGGCATTTTAATAACGTTTGAAGTTTCTTTTCAGCAAACTGTTAGTGTGTTTTAAAAGAACATACTATATCATTTATATGAGAATATTTCGCGCCATAAAGAAGTTCTCTAATGCATTATCCGAAACTATAAGTTATAGGTTGAGATAGTGCAGTACAGATAGCAAAATAGTTTTTCTAGAACTATATTTTTATATTGTAAAAACTTTTTAGGATTTTTTTACGTACCGTACGGTGAAGGAACAAGAGTGCATGACGCGAGGCGGAGAGAGAGCGTCGCGATCACTTACCCTGACGAAGACTCTCGGAATGAGTCGAAACTTAGTCGGTTACGTGAAAATTTCCGTTTTTACAATAGGACAAATCAAATTCACGATAGTTTTTGGAACTATATGTTTATATATTACTTACGAGTACTTACTTATTGTTACTTACTTAGTACTTTCTTTTCTCGTATACACCTCTACGAGGAGTTTCAGGATGAACCGAATGTGGATTTCTGTGATACTTATACTTTCAAAATGTGCCATGCAAAACATGGGCAAATATAATGGGAAGATTCGAGGATGTCCGCTATGGGGGCTAAAGTCGTGAGCATGTTTGTTTACATTTATTGTCGGCTGCTTTTGCAATGAAAATTGCTCTTTATTGATACCGTTATCCAAATGTTTATGCCGATACGAAAATTATCAATAACTACGCTATAAATAATACTCAAAACTAGCTCTCAAACATTTTTGTGAAGAAAACATGAAAACCCAAACAAAAAATATAAGATGCATTCGGTTTTGCAATTTCGCTGAAAAACGTTTTGAAATAAATTCATAGAATATTTTATGTGTTTTCTGACCGTACGAGGCTTTTCGTGTATAGTGCGGGACAAGAAAATTGTTTTTATCGAATCTAGCAACAATCAATTTCTACAAAAAAGTACGATGGTAATAGTATCGCTGAGTTCTAGGTTAAAAGTTATTTATAAGTTCCGGTGAAATTGCTGGAATTTTGGGTGAAAATAAAATTATTATTTTATTTCAACCAACATTCTCATGGCACATGGCTTACTCTGCCATGTGCCGTTTGCCTGTTTAGCTTTTTGTCACATAAAAAAACTAACTATTACTTCTCCACCATTTAGTCAATAGCTAAACGTTAGAAACATGCAATCTAATTTACAAACTTGATACCAAAGTTTTTCATCAATTTTTAAACGGTTAATTGTAATAAAAAAGTATATGTGATTGAAACTACAAACTGGTCGCTGCTGTCAATCAATATTGCGACGCGAAAAGTGTAACAAAAAACAACTGATTATGGCTCAGAGTATTAAATTATCTAACGATAGAAAATGTACGAACGATATCCTATCTCATTTTCTCTGTATTCTTTCGTCGTATTATCAAATAATGGGGGCCTTGAAAAGTAAATGGTTTTTTTTTGTGACCTATGGTATAAAACGATGGCATCGTAAAGGCTCTTCTTCTCTTCTATCTTTACTCAATTATTTTATGTCTGGGTGTTGTGGTATGATAATACTCGTATTTGTTACCCATAACAGAAGAAATCTATAGGTAATTAAAGAAGACTATGATATAGGTAATAACTGTTGAGTGTTTATTATTATTTATTACTAAATGTCACATGTCTTTGAATTTTCGGTTCTAAGTATACTTAGAACCTTCCCTTTGTCATTTACTGCGCTATATTCAGTGTTCATACCAAAACATGCTTACGGATTTCTGACGTGCTGTAATGTATCGTCTCCTAAACTCTTAACTTTCCTATTTACTCACCACGCAGAATGATAACAGATTAAAAATGATAAAATGATCAACAGATTTAAAATGATAATGGTTCTGATAATTCCGTTTTGGTCGAGTGCGGATCGGTGCGTGAATCCACTGAAGCGAAAGTATCTATCTCTCTCTACATATCAGTAGCGGTGTTGGAGAAATTACAGTGTATGAAATGTCAAAGGTTGAGGACCTAATTTGCAAATTGTTCACGCTATCTATGTTTTAACTTATTAGTCCTTGAAATAGATTATCATATTAACAGCGGTTGATTAGCCTCAACAATTAATTATGTGCCCAAGTGTAACGTAATTATGTGCTATGTTATGGATACAAAGTTGCTTCATATGCAGCTATCACTGGAAATCCGTCGAAGAAATCTTTTTGGGCAGTTCATATCAAATGCTCTAATTGAATTTGAAGATTTGGTTAAAAAAATGAAAATAATTGTCTTTTTTACTAATAAAATTATTCCAAGTAAATACCTTTACTTGTTTTTTCCTACAGTTAGTGCAGTAAGCAGCTGATTTAAAAGAAATTACTAAAAGAAAGTAGTAAAAAAATGATTTTAAAAATATTCGAAAATCTATCGTGAATCTGTTTATACATATAGTAAAGACGGGAATTTACGTACCGTATTATAACATTAGTGCCTTAACCGATAATTCACTAAAGTTATAATACGAGAATTTTCGTTTTTACAATATGAATATTTAAAAAGTAGTTCATTTTCTTTGCCACTAAGTGTATTCTCAAGTATTCGCTTTATAAAGGGCGTAAGTACGATATGAGTTTGGTTCACATGCACGCGTATGTATGTGTTGCCGTTGATAGCGGGCATATTCAGAGATTTTAACTGGAAACGCCATATTTGTTTTCAGATTTATCATCATCATCATCATTAATACAGAGTCAGAAAATATATGGCACATAACACTCAAAAGTCATATAAATAGTCATGTCACTTATATGTCGTGTGTATCAGGAACTACAAGTAACATAGAACTACAACTCATTACTACTTGTCCAGAACAAATATTTGCAGATTACGCAAACATTTTGTCCTTACTACCGCCGGCATCAACGAGGTCTGGTTAATATTGATTTACCCCGGATTGTGCCTCGGTAATAGGAAACTAAAATACATCAGTAACAGCAATAGCAATCCATACATTTAGGAATATTATATACACAAGCACAAACGGCGATTCCACACTAAATTTAGTTCCAGTTAGATTTTTTTTTATCTCATCTTATTAGAATAATCCAATTTCAAAATAAAAAAAAGTTTAGTGATCAAAATCCCGAGTGGAATTTTTATAACACTTTAATTTTTTATCCAGAACTTTTTCGGAACCAGTTAGATTATATATCTAACAAAACTCTTGTAGGGTTTTTTGTCCCTTCCAATTTAATTAATACTTTTATTGACGGTACAAATAAAAGAAAACTTAATTTTCATGCATTTTTCAGATCCTTGAACGGTAAGATTTTGTGACACTAGAATATGTCACAAAATCTTACTGTTCATTTATTGAGAATGAACTACAAGTAAGCACATGTGAGGACAATTTTTAACCGTCAACTTTCTGTCTAATTCAGGAAACTTATCAGCAGATCCTTTGGTTGCAAGCGATGGTAACCACATACCACTACCTACTCCGGTACCGCCTCCAAGGAATACAAAAAACCTGTTTAGAATGTAAATTATATCTCTATTCTCTTTGAGATTTCTTCTTACCTGAAAATTAATGTTTTTTTAATATTGTCTATTCCAGTTCAGTGTTCATTTCTAATATCTATGTAGCGTTTTATACGTAAAGGTGCATACGCACACACACATAACATCGCCTATCCAGTCTACGAATATTCTATAGTGGAAACTAGGGAGTAGCGGTTTTAGAATTATTTAAAATATTTGGCGCATCATTTTTTTCACCGCAGTAGTAGTGTGACTAGAGTCTCAGACTTGCATTGAAGTAAAGGTTGTAGGTTTGAATTGCGTCATATCAAACATTTTTTTCACGCGCAATTCTAGTGGTCTCAAAAGGTGAACGAAAACATCGTAAGATAGTCTGGCGCCAATCTGAAGTTAATAATAAAAAATAAATGCTTATTAGTATTTTCTTCCAGCTAACTTTTGCGTTATGAACATTAGGCTGGCAGTGCGCTTGACCAAATGTATTGATTTAAAAATAACAAAATTATGCAAAGAGCGTTTGACGTAAGAAGTTGTTTTCTGTTTTTTTTTTATCATTTTGTATGACTTCAAGCATGATGAGGACATCATAGAGAGACACAAGGGGCGCTGATAAATTTAACAATGGAAACACATCGGGTTTTTAACATTCTGCCAAAATAAGATATTACAGTTATTTTCGTCAAAAAAAGTACCGGTCACAAAAATAACAAAATTGACATTTTAAAATGTATCTTCTCCATTCCTTTCTTTAAACTCGTACACATGCACAAAGACGCACACATGCGAACACACCTGTGTGCATGACTTGAGAATAACATATTTTTGTTGCTTCTATATATTTTTTACGCTCGTATTTTATATTTTTCCTATATACGTATATAACGTCTTGATATATGGGTAAATAGCTTTGCTTCTCTGCGGGTTTTAAGTTTTTTTCATTTTCCTTTGAGGAACTGAGTGAGCCGATGTAGACGTATTGTGTGGAAGGTGAAATTATTGCAGGTATAAAGGTTTTAAGTCCCAGTAACATGAGTTTAAGGTTCTCAACAATGTAGTAATTGTAGTAGCCATTTGTTATAGTCGTTCTGAAAAGATTATAGTTACCAAAACTCCCAAAAGGAAGCTTCTACGAGTAGCACTGAAACTTTCCAAATCATTCAAAATTGGACACAAGACTATTTTTAACGACACCATACATTATCCTGGTGATGTCACTGACCTACCTCATAGTGACCAAGAACGAACAATTTTATTGGGATGGGTGACGGCAGTGGCTTTAGAACCAAGTTTTCATGCTTCGTATGACACGTTAAGGTGTTGGTCAAGGCTATAACAATCATTAAACCATGTCATAGGCCTTTTGGTGGCCTTAAAACTCTTATATCAAAGTTGGTTACTAGATAAATTTT
This sequence comes from Perizoma affinitatum, assembly GCA_961405105.1. NCBI lineage: Eukaryota > Metazoa > Arthropoda > Insecta > Lepidoptera > Geometridae > Perizoma > Perizoma affinitatum. The sequence continues at coordinate 5,553,234 of OY560184.1, forward strand.
AGTATTTAACCATTCCAGTACATAAACTAACTAAATGCTAACATTTTTGAAAGCCATAGTAATGACCTAATTTACCAAAATACAGGGTTCATCAGAACATGTAGTAGGTTTGTTATCCAATGAATGAAATTTCCTAAAGATATAATCATACTTTCCATTGTTATTTTTAAACTTTATTGAATGTAATTGTGTGACAACTGGTGAATTAAAGATTGTATAATATCCCGAAAATATCAAACGGCTGGGAATCGTATCCGCGACCGACCTTCCACTTGATACGAGGGTGCTGTAACGACACAGCCACGAGGTCCGGTCCCAGCCCTTTCGAAATTTTAGCATGTTTTGTTAATAATAGTCGGATATTATAAAAATCACAATGCTTATTAAAATTAGATAGTTAAGTATTGGACAGATATGTATGTAATTATTTTCCGTATTTATGTTCTTGTTATCAATTAAAAACCAGAGTTCTACTGATTTATTTGTCACACAAGGCCTTAGCGATTTCAGTTGGCAAAACAATTTCCTGAAGAGAAAGAATAACAAGCATAGCAAACGGATGGACTATTTCGTTCATTAATCAATAAGCCTCGGTGGCGCAGTAGGCAGCGCGTAAGTCTCATAATCTTAAGGTCGTGAGTTCAATCCTCACCCGGGGCATAATTTTTGCATTTATTTCTTACAAAATATTTTCGATGTTAATTGATATTTTTTTGTTTTATTATGAGCAATACTGAAAAACAATAATATTAAATACTTGTCATTTGCATAGAGAGAAGTTTTAAAATAATCTGCAAATGTTTAACCCTGAAAATGTTAAATATTATCATTTATTTCAGTCAGTGACTTCGGAAAATAATAATTACGAATAGGTTTGCATTTCTTGTTATAAAATTTGGATTACGAAATTTACGCAGAATCACGTTTACTATCTCAGTAAGTTGGTAAACGTGATTCTGCTTTTAGAAAACTAGACGACTATAAAATATCTCTTCGTATTTTCCATCGTCTGAGACCCATAAGTTCAGCAAAAAATATTAAAAAATAAAGAAAAGACTATAAAAGCAGCCGTCTTGCGATGCGTTATCATTTTTATATGTTCACCCCCTCCCACCCTCCTTGCCTCCTCCCAAATGTGACTCACACACACGAAACATCTTATAAATGGGTTAAAGAAAAATGTGTCTACCTGAAAATGTACGATGCACGAGTTTTTTTATTCCTTCTGACATTTTCTTTGCTACGCGATTCTCATATCGCCGATATAAAACTGAAAAATACATTTCGTAACCACACACGAATGTGACCCCTATCGCGTAGACGAACAGGGAAAAAATCGCTTGCGTGTTCTAGAAAAAACAAAACACACACGTCGATATCCTCCACACGCGTACAAACATGAGACCGTTTAGAAAAAAAATAAAGTGCACACATATAAATCGCTTGCAAGCTCGAAAGGGATGCACTCAGAGTCATAAAATACCCACACAGGCCAAGCTCCACCCACACGTGGACATGTCGCCTAGTGTCTGGACGTGACGACGTGTAGAGCCCTGTACGTGAACACTCACACACGGCAACCACGAAGAAAACTTTCCTTGTGTTGGAAAAATGCTTTTCCTTGCTGCAACCTCACGGGAAGAGTTCCACAGCGAATACCTCGCGGTAAAGACTGTTCGTTCACAAATATTTTCAAATATTTAAAAAACGTTGAAAAACCTCAGAACATTAACTGGGAATTTGATATAAATACTTCGAAAATCAATAGAGCGTGACGGCTCAGAGAATTTCTTCGCCCGTTTCGTCAAAAAAGCGCATTCCGAATACAAAAAGTGATAAAAGCCGCGAATAAAAAATAATATCATTCTGTAATTAAAAACTTACTGCTACAAACTTTGATTAAGTTTGAAACACGTGTCCGGCTATTTAGTGAATGTAAATGTGTACTCTAATGAGCGTGTGTATGTGTGCGTTCTAGTGTTGTCTTTGTCTGAGATGCTCCGATAGTTACGTGCTTATTAAATATTTTCGCGGTATTTGACTGCGATTACTCGCGCTCGACTTACGTGCAATTATTAAGTGACGTTTAAAATTATGCGCATAATTCAACTTTTCGACAATTTCACAATTCTTTCAGCTGCTTTTTTATAGCGGCACCGTACAATCAGACTACTTTTTGAGAATTGATGCTAACTAGAATTTAGCCAACAGTGTTTTTTCTATTGTCTTTGTTTATTTTTCTATTGTGGTCTACCAACAAACATTATTATTTAAAAAATCATAACCAACTTTATTTCTTTTTTTCTTCAAATCAGTTGACCTATCTATAGATCATTTTATATGGTATAGCGGTCAATAACTTAAGCTGTTTTATTTTTAATTTATTTTTATTATAACTCAAAATGTATATTCATAATAAATACCTTTTTTATAAGGTATTTCATGAAGCCTTATTTTTGTTACAAAAATAAAACTATTCTTATTAGAAATACACAAAGTACATTTTTGAAATCCATAATCATATTTTCAAAAGTATTATTCTATACAACTAGTCAACATCATTGAAATCTGACGCCCTGATCACAATAACAAAAAGAAGCAATAAAAACGAATCCGGAAGTTAGCTCAACCTAGTCCAATAAGTATTTATAATATCTGTGGCTCCGAAGGGCTTCGTGCCGACGAACGTGACTCGTGCCACGGAATAATTCCACAGTACCTTGGGAAAGCCCCTTTGTCTCTGCATTGAAAGCGTTCTGGCTTTGAAATCAAATGTATTCTAACCAACGCTGTGTCCCACAGCAGCGTATAAAGGAAAAAATATTTGTGTCAGTTGCAAATGGCTTTAAAATAAAAGTTTGAAAATAATATTTGAAATATTTTGGGAAAGTTCTTACTATGTTATTCTAAGAATAACATAGTAAGAATATCTTATAAGAAGATTTTTTTTTCCAATTTTTTTTTTTTTAATATTTGTAACTAGCACTATTCACAAAATAACTCGGATAATCCCGTCTCTAGTTTAAACTAATAATCATTATTTAATTTAATTTTAATTTTAAAACTGATTATTATGTTAACTGTTTGTGAAAGTTTTAAATATTATTTCATATTTAAATTCTGATACATCTTCGGCTCTGGCTTCGTTTACGTGGTACCCGGTTAAAAATAAGACTTACATTTAAGTTTTATTCTAAGACTATTCTTATTCCAAATGAGCAAAATGATTCTTGTTTCTACACAAGAATCATTTTACTCATTTGGAACTCTCATTTCACGAAAATGATAACAAGTTTTGGTTTAAGATAAAGTTTTTATTTTTCGTATAAGAAGCGTGTGTTCTGAAATAGGGCACCTTAAGGGCATCCCCAGTGATTCTTAGCTCCGAGCTTTGTTTGAGAAAAAGTAGGTTTTCAGGCTAAGTTAAGGGGTGTCACCGTAATAACAACCAGTAAACATAAACAGATTCTTTTGATCACAGTGTCATGATATACTGTGTCAGAAATCCTATTACTATTATAAACGCGAAAGTTTGTAAGGATGGAGTTTGTTACTCTGTAACGCAAAAACTACTGAACGGATTTTGATGAAACTTTACAGTAATATCGCTCGTACAACAGAATAACACATACTTTTTATACGGGTACCACGAGAGCGATGCCGTGGGCAGAAGCTAGTAAAACATCTACTTGGTTTTGACTTTATAGTAACATTTTCGTAGCATCGAAATAAAGTCCTAAAGAGAAAGATTTCAGTAAAGCGGTGATGTGCTTGAACTTGTCACGTGGAATGCTTTACTAGTATGCAAAACGTAGGCATGTCCCAAAATAATATTTGGACTTGTCTCTGACTACCCTATACCTGCCTGTGGATCTGAGCCCTATGCCTTTCATTTTGATTGTTTTTTGTTTAGATTTGAGCCTACTGACAGGTGAACCCCCAATTTATTGATTATCTCAAAATGTTTTAGAGTACTTCTTTTACTCATTCCTTAAAATTTTAACGGTACTTTAACTTATCTGCCAACCCTACCTAGTTCTACCTTAAAATATGAGAGCTCAACCAAAATATTTTTACTCACGACCTAGTTTCGGCTATATCCAGCATCCAGACCGATCGATCGAACTCCAATTTCAGTTTGAACTTTTGACTTTTCCTTATATTTTAATACAGAAATAGACAATTTATTAGAGACTAGGAAAAATGTTAGGTCAACGATCAATCGACTAAATCGGTAGACACTTTCAAAAGGTTTGATTATTAGATCCATTTTAAGTTATTAATGTTGCCTTAAGTTACAAAGAATTTTGTTTGATTGAAATTGAAAATAAAATTACCTTTATCTTTACTGCTAAGTATTTTTTTTATAAACAACCTGATAATCAGCAAACACGTGTACGTTCTGATAAGAGTACGTAATTCTCCTTTTTTCTAAAAAAAACATATGTTATCTGTAATGATAATCATGAAACACATAAACTCGCAAAACAAAAGAAAACAACAAAAATTCAACAAACTAGCAAAAACACATTACGCGATTTTTGATAATAGATTATTCGATTGATATAATAAATAACTCGATAAAAATAGAAATATTAATGACAGGACGAAACGGGCGAAGTAAACAGTCTTACTATGAGTGATAAAACTGATTCTAAATGTGATTCTCTGCAGTAACGGTCCAGTCACCTCCTACCCAACGATAGTTCCTATGAATACCTACACAATTACAAAGATATATATTTTTATTTCAATATAGACTTAAACTTAGAAAAATATATTTATAAGTGCAAAGTGCCAAAAATGTCAGTAACGTTAAACACATGTTATATGAAGAATATTATACAAATGAAGCGAGAATTTGAAGATTTTACCGAAGAAAGCGAAGCGAAAAACGATAGCAATAATTCTAGCGATGTGAATTCTGAAGCTAGTGACGTAGAGAATAGTGGAGAGATGAATAACACAGCATTGGATTATACAGACAACACTTTAAATTTGTATCCAATGGCTGGCCTGATAAAGAAAGAGTTCCTACCAGAGTTTTACTCGAACCCGTTCCGAAACCAAAACTTTACTTTCAAAGATTCTCCGTTCCTCCTGCCAACGCAGCTATACAAAAGCTTTTTGGCAAATCTTGGAAAGAGAAGGCGGAATATTGCTGATTGCTACTCGTTGTATCCGAGGAATATGCTGTTCACAAACAATTTCGGTCTCGAAGCGTCTGATGATGATGGTGATAGGACCACGGAGTCTCCAGAAGAGGTAAAAATTGGAATTGATATTTTTCTTTCTGGGAGAAACAGATATCATAGTATGCGGCTAACTAAAGTATCCCAAGAGTGTTTTAAGATATTCGTTGTTGCAACTTAGTTTCTAGATTCAACAACAAACATAAAGCCACTGCTGGGACCCGGAGTAGAGTGGTAGGCATTCTTCATCACTGCAGATTCAAACCTATGTGAGGGATTTCGATGCTCTGGATCTGTGTTCAGATTGGCTTAATTCGATTGATTTGACCACAATCACAGTGGTCACAGAATAAAAAAAACATTCTCTCAGTGACTACAGATTTTTGAACTGCTAATGCTACCGTATTTCAAGTTATACGTACAAAATCACCACATTGAATGGTGAGACTGATATATAAATCAATAAATAATGCTGGACATTTGCACACAGCATCATCTAGCGCCAAATTAAGCAGAGTGTTATAGGAACTAAAATTATAAACTACTTATATGTATACATTTTTGTAAATACGTATAAATTATATATAAAAAAAGTGCTTCTAGCAAGCGTTACGTGTACCTAGTATTTTTCAACCAACTTCAAAAAAGGAGGAGGTTTGTCTGTATAGTTTTTTTTTTGTGTGTTTGTTACGCGATATCTTCGCCAATTGTGAACCGATGGTAATGATTCTTTTTTTAATGGGCTTCAAGCGTGATTCCATATGAATTTTATTAAAGAAATCCAACCCTTTAAGGTGAAAAATAAGGGATTCATATTGAACTTTTATCAACTTCACGATATTTGAAGTCGGTTTTTATTTTTTCTGTAAAAACTATATAATTCATATGTGCACGCTTATATGCATGTACGGATAAACAATGTCCCAAACTTATAATACAACTTCTGGAATCACTATAACCTGCCAGCATGAAATAATAGAGTGCGTACATAAAATATAACTCAGCCTAGTAAAATGTGGACGTACATAAATCCTGAACATGTTAATAAAAATAATATAATAACTTTATTCAACAACAAACTTAGAAAAACAATTGTATGCACTAAGGTTGTTAAAGATCTCCTTGTTGATATTTTGTAGGATTTCCATTCCAATAGATACCTTCACATTTCTTAGGCCATTTTTAGCTTGGAATCTGTTAGGACAAACGGTTTTCCAAGAGTAGCTTTAGTTTTCATGACTGCTTGTTAATAGGATCTGATTAAAGTAATAAATGAAAACACTTTATTGTACACCTTAAGATTACGAAATAAACAAAAACCGAATATAACTAAAAGTACACTGGTTGTTCTTAACGCTTAAAAATACCTCTTTCCGGCAAATTTAGATGGATCTTTTGTATTTTCTTATAAGACAAATTATGTTACTCAAACCATTTAAGTTTAAGTTTAAGTACCATTTAAGGTGCTCTTTTTCTTTGGTCTTTGCAAGAAAATTACATCTTTATATCGCAAAATAGTGAAGGGCTGAAACCGATCATTAAATGTAACCCAATATTTTGACCCAATATATTGAAGATCTAAAATTTGACATTGTTAATCTACTTCTGTCGCAGACAGAAGACTGAGCTTTGCTCGGGCATTGGAAATGACATACAGTCAATTCTCAGTCTATGGCAAAGCTCAGGCTATAGTTGATGGTATTTTGGGTTAATGCATATACACGCATACCCCAAAATATCATCTTGCGCTAGCAATGTTACGTGTCCTTGCTCATCTGATAGCGACAACACAAATAAATAAATATTACTGGAGATTTCGTACTGTAAAATACGGTGAATAGAGATGAAAACGTATTGACCTTTTCACCTCTATTTAACCCATTTTACGGTTTCTATTGAGAGACAAAACGAACAGTTAAATACTCTCTACAAATTCACCAATGCCACTTCACTGCACCAATGCCACTAAGGTTATAAAAATTTCACCTTTCCGTTTTGTCTCTATTGCATTTTTATCTTTGCATCTCTTTTCACCCCATTCTATTCTACACACAAACATTTTCACCAGGGAAGAATTGGTATTTTTTTGTCACTTTTGACGTCTATTATTCGTTTGTCATCAAAAGATCCCATGATGTAACCTGCAAGTGGATAAAATTTAATAAGGAATCAAAACTGTTGTTATCATCTACGGACATGGGTACTATGGCAGATCAAGTTTCTTTTACCCGTTGTAACATTATGGGTACAACTTAATGGTCCTCAAGTAAAGACTCACTTAGAAATGTGGGATAAGGCATATGTGGCAATATGGGGCTGATTGCTCCCCAAAGGACATGTTCTTATCATATCCTGCAAATCAACAGATCCTAAAAACAATCATTTGTTCCAGAAGGCAGGGGCATCGTCAGCATTCGTGTGGAGTGGAGGGGGGGTGGGGGGTGGCCAAGAACAAGTTCCTGCTCAGCCCGCCGCCGTGCCTACTGGTAAGCATTATTTTCGTATTTGTATTTATAAAGAACTAGCTACTGCTCACGACTTCATCCACGTGGTACTGACCTAAGAGGTAGATCTTACCGGCTAAGACTGTGTTCGTAAGGAACGCATTTGCTCGACAGTTTTTTCGACGACTTACGTACCAAAATGTGTTTCTACGAAAAGCCCTTCGGGTGAATTTACAGCCTATGTCCATTCTGAAGGTCCATTCTAAATATTGGCGAAATAATTTTAGAAATCAGATCTGTCGTTTCAGTGATTCCTTCCTACATCTACACATTTTCCCTCTATATAATTTTATTATTATAAATTAAAATTAAATAGTGTGTGTGCATATAATTTTAGTTTAGATCTGCCAAGAGAGATTAACTGGCAGAAGACATCAATTTACAATAGATATAAAAGGATACATGGATAAGAAGCCTATGTTTTATTCTAGATCATGAACTATATCTGTTCCAAATTCATTCTAATCGTTTCAGCTTATACGGGGTCCTTAGAAACCAACACCCAAACTTTTCCATTTATAAAATAAGTATGAAAGAAAGTGTTATTTTATGTACTCTTCGTTCGAGAGTCTTTTAATACTTTTTTTGGTGATGATTTATTTTTCTTAGCCACGTCAGGCGGCGGCGGTGCTCAAGGCCTGGCCCACTGGATGTCGGTGATGGCCGAGCACATGGGAGGAGGGCACCACGACCCTTCTCACTACGCCCTACCCCCCTGGAACAATGGTGCAGTTGATGTAAGTACCCGATTTACCCTCAACAGCCTATAGAAGTTATCTGCTGGACAAAAGCCTTCCCAAAAAAGTTCCATGACAAACGATCTAACTTCTAGTCACCAATTTCCTAGATTGACTAGAACGCACAGCCTAATCCGTGAGTTCAAGACATGTGGTAGGTAGTTTCCTTTGATATGTAATAGGAAAAAAAAATCTGTAACAACGGGGAGCGGAAAAACTCCACGCAGATGAAAGCGTGGAGGTTCTACTAGGCAAATAATTATACAATTTTGTCTTGTTATGTCAGATGATGAGCAGGATAAACTGATAAACTGTTTTTAGTTAAATCATGGTAGCATAATCAACCCAATTAATTGTACCCACAAAACAGTAAATTAACAACCTAAATAACATTATTTGTTCATTAAGTTTTGTTATTTTTCCAAAAAAAGTTATTCTTAATATACTCGTGTCAAATTATCATCACGTAAACTACGCGCCTTCTTTACTGTTGCAGCTCTCTGTTAGGGCTCGGACAAACTGACGCGGTGGCGGTGGCGTTGACGACCAAAGGGAAATGGTTGTGAAGTGGTTGTCAATAAAACTGTGGTTGTGGTTGTCGTAAATGTTGTGGTAATAACATTTATGCATAACGGATAAATGTTATGCGTTAATGGTGGCTTTGGCGGTGGAGCGCTCAGTTTAACCGGGCCCTTACTTGGAGCAAGCATAGTATTTATTTATTTCATATATTAGTTTCGACATTAGAGGCGGGGAAGGTCTTTTGTGAGAATAGTTTTAGTCGTTTTGTCGTTAAATAATTAATACTCTTTTAGTGTAGAATTTCGGAAAAAGAAAGTCTTGTTGGATCATTATAATAAGAATAGAAAAATATATACGTTTATCAGATAATATCATAAGATTATAAGTTTACATTCGTTAGAAGATTCTAACTGGCTTAGTTAATTCATCATCTAGTAATTACTAACTAGCAGTTGCTAGTGGAATCGAAAAACCTATGAATTTTCGCCTGTTGATCTGTTTTTGTACTGTTTACTAAATTAAATGCCACAAAGCTAAAATACATATAAGTTGATAAGTTTTTCTGAGATAGAAATAGTTTTTGAAATACCAAGTAAGTTGATAAAACATGACATTCCAATACATTTGTGGAAGACCAAAGAAAACTTATTTCAATGATAGATAAGAATTACTTTGAACATAGGCATTACTTAAACTTACAAACTAACTATTTTGAACTTAATAAAAAGATATACCGTATCAACTGTTAAGACACCCTCATAACTTCTAAGAATTATACCTCATCTACTGCACTTAAGTCATTTAACCCTTCTGCACTTAATTGCTAACTTCACTTAACAAGTTTATGCTAATAATTAAACTGGTATAATAACCAATTATTTGCAGTCTGGAATTCGGATTAAATACCTCCAAAGTTCACTGTTGAGTTAAGTACTGTTTGCCACATTTACACCTTTTAAACACATTAAAAATATTCGTGTTATTTATTTTTGAATAGAATTTTTCAAGAGCGACTATCTAATGGCCGTATCCAGAGTAGTTAATCAAATGCAATGATTCATTAAACTCGTCTCTCCTCTGAGCTGTGTGCGAGGAACATGTAGAACTGCAGGGATTTCTGACATAGTAGAGAAACTAATGAGGCTCGATCAGATATGTGCAAAGGGATAAAGTCATCGATATCACAGGTTTATAGGGCTAAAATTATCTATTAATTTTATTGTACTATATTGAATTCAAAACTATCATATGAATTAGCTTAAATCAGTCCAAATTTAATGTTGTATGGACCTAAAAAACTATTACCATTAATGATTATTTGAACTTATTAGATGTCTCTGAGCAATAACATGTTTTTGTTCTTATCTCACCTTTGCTTTTTCTGCCATAATGTCCAGTTAGTGCAAAATATTCTTAGTTAATTACTTCTGAAGACGAGTTTTGGAATTCAAAAAACTATTTTGTAGAACTGTTGTTTTTAACGCCATTAAGTTATTTTTTGTTAGTTAGTTAGTTAGTTTTGACATTTAAGGCGGAAGGTCTTTTGTGAGAATATTTTTTGTCGTTACATAATTAATACAGTTTTAGTGTTGTAATTAGTAGAAGTCGTTAATTTGTTACTTTTAACACAACTTACGCTTTTTATTTAAAATATCTTTGTAATTTCCAGAAAATGGGGCTGCTATCACTTTATTGTTAGTTGTTTACTAATTATAACATAAAGAGGTAATAATTATCGTTTATTTCGTTCGTATAACTGACAATCGCCGGGTTCTCGAGTGGTGATCATGAATCGGAAGACGCAATATTGTATACAATATTGTATATTACCCCGGTGATCCAGCCATTCTGAAGCAGAAACGTCTGATGAAATTTCTCAGTAAGGCGAGCAAGGATTTAAAAAATGAAAGACTTTGCTCTTCGACAAAATAAAACTGAGACTCGTCAGTCTCTGCTGTGAAATCATTGGAAAAGAAAAGTCGGACTGCTTCCTTCCACCGGTAAACCGATTTCATTGGAACGGTCGCTGGAGGGCAGTGAATTGAGACGGCTCAGTATGATACATTCTGGAGATATTGATGAATTTTAAAATTATTTTAATTCAACTCATTAATGCATAAGTAAATAATTTATTTTCTAGTAGATAAATCTATTGCTGCTCGACCGGGTTCTAACTTGCGATCTCCAGATCAAAAGTCGGGATAGCGCCCAGCCAACACGGCTTTTTCACGTCTATCTATTTTATCTAATGTAAAAAATAAACTTTTCTCACGGAAAAGTAATTTACATGTAATTTGCATTAAACTAAGAATAGATCATTCATTACACAAATAAAAATAAAATCATGCATCGTTTTACTAAATAGACAAAACCTGTTTATAGATTCTGAACGCATCATTACCAATATTCAAACTTTACCGAAACATACGAAAATAAACATTATTTTGTTCAGTGAAAGTTCAAAACGAACTGTAACGCCAATAACTTGTACGTAGAATGTATGTCACCCGCAGCGTTGCAAAAGTATGCAAATATTTTGGGCAACCCTATAGATATTATGACAGTTGAATTCTAACTCTATTTTTACTAATGTAAAGTAGCCTTTAGATTTCAACATTATCGTCGGGAAGTAGGTACGTTTCCGAAAACGGGAACCTTTTGATGTATTAGGCAAATTACTTGTTACTAAAGATTTTTCACGACAAGTGATTAATTATTATCATATATAATTTTAGAGGTTGTAAAAGGAATATTAAAAGTGTTCTCAATAGTCATAATTTGCATATTGGGAACGTTACGATGCAAAGCTACTATTTGAAATATGTACTTATGTGAAATTTTATTGATATCAAAGTCTTAGTAACTATTTACCTAGACTTTGTCATTTTTATTCTATGAAATCATAAGAAAGGAAAGGATGAAACTTCAATTTATAAACAACTTGAATTTTAAAATGAATTTAATATTACGCCATTATTTCGCTCGCGACTAAGCCTAGAAGAGTTATGAGTGTTAGACCATTTCTAAAAACACAATCCATATCATAAAATATTTACTTTTTATGACATAAATTTATGCACGATGACTTACAAAGTTACTTAATTTTTACTTATTAATAGCGGATAAAAGACTGAAGAGGGGTTATTGTATTTAACAAGCTCTCTTTAGAATCTACTAGAATTTTTGCGGTTTTTGAGAGCAACACGAGGTGTTATGTGATTAAAAATAAGACACCAAATCTAATCAAACAACATTATGGTTTTATCATAATAACATAAGCATTCATAAACTTTTTGTTGATTAAAACACACGCGATTCACGCTTCGATACCTCGTGAAAGTGAAGCATTTGATGGATTACTAATATTTCTAACGTGGAATAAACTTAGTAACCGATTCGCTTATCTGTTAAGTTTTTAGCCGGTTGCAGCAAAAAAGTGTGCAACACTACCAATTTATACTTCTTTTTGTATTGTTAAGGCCACGTTGGCGCGGTGACAGTAGCGGTGACGGTGGCGGATCCTATTTCGGGAAAAAGTTGTCAAAGTTTGGGTCAATGAACCCTTAATGCTACTGAACAATGCCACTCAGGTGTCATATTATAAAATGAAATAGAGTACTACAAATATGGTTGTGATATTTTGTGTAATTTCGCCTTGGTAGCGCGGCGTCGGGCTGCGACGCAAGAGGTGTGCGGGTTTGATTCCCTCTGCGGAACAAATGTTTGCGTGTTCTGCAGGTATTTGTTCCAGGTCTGAGTGTTGTGGTACCACGGTACTCGTAGTTCCTGATACCCACGACACAGGTTGTACTAGTATGGGGTCAGGACTGTTTATGTCTTTTGGTTGCTTAATAATTACCAATAGACACCATACATTAATTTCTACTTTAGGTACTTACAACAATGGAATAATTTCAAGCACGTATCAAGCCTGTTATTTTTGTGTGTATCTGAAACTACGAGTACCGTGGTACCACGCCAGACTCAGAGCACATATCTGCAGAAACATTAGTACCGCAGTGGGAATCGAATCCACACCTCTTACGTCTGAGCCGGCTACTCGACGGCCGCACCACAGGGGTCGTATCTAAAAATCTTCTAATAAAATCTTGCACTATCTAAAACCTCTCGTTATTATTAAGTTACGCCAAAAATATTGTTCACGTATCAGCTGTCTCAAATCAAAATAACGCATAATACGCATTTGTAATTGTCACTTTGTATCTTTCTTTATCACAAAGAAGCATTGCTTCACATTTGTGAAATAGCAACAAAAAAAACTACAATACCACATAAACAACAAAAGGTAGTCGATTTTTGAGTTACGACAAAAAAATTGCCAATAATACATTGTACGAGAGGTTGCTAACGATATTTTGATGACTACTGTGAGCATTATATTGTAATGAAATAAAAATAATAAAAAAACAAAAAATAAGTTATGAGCTTTCAGAGTTGGGGCGAAAACGATGAGCAAAAAAAAATACCCTGTGAAGATGATCGAATTTATACCAAAGTTTGATATGATTTGGGGGAATTTGGTTGATTATAAGTAAGTTGACCGTGATATCTGCTACCACTCGAATCAAATATAATACAATAGCTTCCTACAACCCTATCTTAGGTGCTTACCTCTCTCGTATCTCTTCATTATTTTGATTTTACCTACTCAGAAAAATATTATAATCGTATGCTACTTCCTACTAATCCTACTACTATTATAAACGCGAAAGTCTGTGAGGATGGATGTTTATTACTCTTTCACGCAAAATCTACTGAACGTATTTTGATAAAACTTAACAGTAATATAGCTTATACATCAGAATAACACTTAGGCTTTTTATCCGGGTACCACGCGGGCGAAGCCGTGGGCAGAGGCTAGTATTACATATTTTCGCAAACCTACTCAGACCCTTTCGCACTAAACTTAGACAGCTCCTAAGTTTATACCAAGTGACAAGTTTCTGTATAAAAACTGCCAGCAAGATATGTCTAAGTCTTTGCTTTAGCTTTATGGACGCTAGTTAAAGACCGATGGAGGGCGCTGTGAATCGGGATACAGTAATTCTCATAAAAACTGCAACGCTTCATCTCATAAAATGTGTACTACCAATTATCATAGACAGATAGATGGATAACATGTGCTGATTCAAAGGTGAGTATGTCCAAAACCTCTTTTATGATACCTCAAATGGTTTAGGAGATTGAAAAATCTGACAAAATTAATAAGGGAACCTATATTTTTTCATAGAGACTATATTAATAGTCTGATAAAATATGTTTGGGTGTTTTCTATGTATAAAATGTGTACATTTACAAAAAAAAATTATATAGGTAAAAATGTATGTATATATCAGTCATATAGTTCCCATAACACAAGCTATGCTTACTTTTGTGTTAGATGGTGCTGTGTGAAAATGGCCAGAATTATTTTTACAATTATTGTAAATTTATCGTCTCACAAAGCAGTTTGTCATGCTTATTAGTAGAAAGCGCAATATTGATTTGCAATATTGAAAGCCTCCTCTTATTTTCTAAATAAGAATATTAAAAAAATATTCTATTTTATTTTTGAATAAAATATATTATCCATTAAAGTTGATTCAGGGCACAGCGTGAAACTATTTGAACATCAATTTCTCAAAACACATTTTACCATTCAAAGATATTTAAAATGATGCGAAATACATCTTCATCATTAGATCAAGCCCGCGGCAATTAATAAAGTGAGATTCAGTTCTCACAGGAACAAATCTATCGCAAACTCAGTGAACCATCAAAAATGGATTAGCATTTACAATGCAAGCTAACCGACTGTCAAATATCTATAACATTTTAATTACTGTACGTCAAAATCAATTATGCACGAATAGGAATTTTGAATAAGATTTATTTCTAATCATTTATCTTTGCTTCAGGGGGTTTGAAACAAACGGTTCTATATTGTGAAAGTTCCCCTACAACTCAATCAAAATTCAAACAAGGATGAAATACATTGCTTCCTCTTAAAATATTCAGTCTTCTTGTCTGATATTTAGATATATTTTACTTTTGGTATGAAAACCTTTTTTTTGTAAATATTTTTTTAAAACTGGAAAGCAACAACTCTCAATAGAGAGGTGTGGAAAAAAGGAAGAGAGGCATTTGTCAAGTTATGGGATGCCATAGGCTAATTATTTTTTTGTATATCAGAGTCCGTGTAGAGCCCACCATACCTCAAGCAAATGACATTTCAACGAATGTACTGCATTTTGCTGGGAAAATGTATCGAAATATTATAAAATCTTTGCTTACTGAATGATTGCTAATAATTATTATCTCTTGGTACGATTAGTGAGGAAATAAAAAATGATAAGCTTCCTTAGAAATTTTTGTTCGGCTATGTACCGACTAACCCTTTCAGCCCCCTGTCTTGTGAATGAAAGATTTTCACGCGTGATTGGGCATGTATGAGCAATATTAATTATGTTTACTGGTTGTGTCAGATTGTATTACAGAATTAGATCTGTATATTCACGGTCTTAGCCAAAAGCGATTTGTAACGTCTCAATTAGCTTCTTTCTATAGATTACAGTGCAGCCGTCGATTCAGATCAAGCTACGATTTTTTAAATTATTTTTAGAATCACCCGCAACAATAAAGTATGACAAAGGTATGAGTACACTTTTTTTTAATGGTGTGCCAAATATATATTTTCATTTCATTTAATTTCTGCGATGTATGTTAAATTTTCTATCTCTATGAAATCTAGAGTCCTATCCAACATAAGCTCAGAATATTAGACATGACATGACTAGATTGCGAGAAAATTGTAAAGTAACAAGTAAAGTATGGTATAAACATATGGTAAAGCGGTATTACAAATTGCAGTTATAGTTGCATTAACAAGTAGGTACGTGCTTATAGTACTGTAACTGTAAAATACACATAAAAATCTGATAAATTTGTGAGTACACTAGCTCCTATCCTAGGATAAGCTGTGTTGCGGGTAGGTAACCTCTTTCATAACTCTGTCCTCAAAGTACTAATCTTGGAGAGGTGAAGTTGTTAGGTAAGTTGTTACTTTTGACTTAATGCATACGTTTCATGTATGGTGAGTATATAGTTTGATAATCAGCTGGATAATTTATATCAAACTTTAAGGAAAAAACAATTTTAAAAAGTTTTGATAGTCCACCATCCTGTTTCTACTGGCGAGATATAAGAATGCTTAATCAGGGTGGTACCTACTTGATCCTCCGTAGTCGGATTAATCGGTCCACGGAAACTCAATGGTGTCTAGTCCTATCAAACGCACCAAAAATTTAGCATACAGAGTCGGATATTTTTAGTCTAAATACCAACAAAATCTATCTTAGATGATCTAACCTAGAGAAGAGCCTTCGAACCGCTTATAAGCTAAGTTATCTGGTTTGTTATAACTCAAACGAACTTTCTTCCTAACAAAATCGTAGAGAAATGAAATTGTCCAACTACGATAGGCAATAAACAACAGTCCAGCTAGATAAAAGTAGTATCTCAAAAGAAAACTGAAATGTTCTGTCCTGCAAGTATACTAATAAAAAAGTTTGTCCGTCGGTTTATGGCCTCAGCGCAGCAATATATCGATTCTTGCAGTTTGTTAGTTCTTTCAGAGACATGGCCCTGGGGTGTTCTATAAACTGAACAAGGGGTGGGTGTGTATAGATCACCCCTCTACTACCGTTCGGATGACCTCTGTGGCTTGGCGATTGAGTTGCCAGCTGAGAAGCAAGAGGCGTGTGTTTTTTCCGCTGCAGGACAAATCTGGCCAGGCGATATTGAGTACCTGTCAAGTTCCGATGATGATTGAAATATTATGGTGATAGCTATTTGCTCAGCCCCATAATAACACTAACATTGACAAACATATCAAGTTTTAGAAAAAAAATATGTTTAAAACATTGCTAAGACAGTCAGAATACAAACTTTTGCAAAGCCATGGTTTCAGGTTTCGCTTCCATCCCTATTTTTCTAGTGTAATTAAAGGGCTGATGATTGAGATTGCAGGTGAAAGGCGGAACTCCTCGGTGGACTAGCATTGGGCTTAATTTCATAAGCATCTGGTATCATAAGGTTTTGAATACGCGAATAATCACAACTTATTTTGAATAATAAAATATGTTTATACCAAAATCTTACTAAACGGTAGATAATACGTTTCCTGCTCTAGAGATTTTTCAAGCATATTATTCAGTAATACGTGAGTAGTAAGGCACAATATCAAAGACTGCTGAAGTTATGAATATGTGATTGAATCAGAAAACTTATTATGGAAACCTGACGACCCCCACTATGCATGAGAGTTCCTGACATTTCTGAAATATCTTACTAACGTTTCGAATCTGTATCTAAGGTCATAAAATCCACAAAGGATGATAAAGTATGCAAAATGAAGCGGTCACCAATGCCCCCTTTAACCTCCGAAAACAACGGACGAAAACAATGACGCGGGAACACATATACGGTGGCCACACTTTTGACAGGCAAGAGACCGGTCTTGGAAGATTAATGGTGGCTCTACTCATCGCGGTAATGACACCCCCTCCGCTTCGTCTAATGACATACACTGTAGGGTAGCCATGGGTTTGGGGGCGTGATGGTCACATGAAGTGATTTATCTACGAAGACTGTTATCTAGAAAGTTCTAAAAGTTATTGAAGTTTATTTTTTCTATTAATAATACTTTGATTAGAAATTATAAAATATTAGAGGTATTTCTTGTTGATTTTACAAATACAACAAGAACACATTAGATACGCTAACAGTTTAAGTTATAATTATTTGTAAGTATGCAATCACAATATTATATTAAAAAACAAAGGGAAGGGCTATTGGTTGTCATTTCATTTTAGTACGACGTCCGTTATAATTTTCATAAAAATAATGCCTATTTAGTTTCTTAAAACAAATACACATCTGAATATTCTTTATAATTTTCATAAAAACGAATGTTTAAGGTTTTCCTTGTCGTTTTCCTGTCCCGTATCTCGCAAACTTATGGGCACCGAAACATCCTTGGTTAATGTCTTTGGCGTAACGAAAAAACTGGCATGTTTATCTTGGCGGGACGTAGCTGCGGATTGCCACTACCGAATTTCGGACGTCCCTAATCGATTTTACTAGGGACGAGTCTAATTTGCTGGATTAATTGTGGACACCCTCGTTCATGGGTAATTTCCTTGTTTATGAGATGATGGTGTTGCTAAATAATATGATATTATTTTCTATATTCTTTGTGTCGCTAAATTATAAACTTTTCTACTTAGAAAAGTGCCCTATTATATTTCGATCGATAACTCATCGATAAAACGTGTTATTTTCTCTGTCCCCCGATCTTCAGCTCCGTCAGGATACGACGGTTTTTTTTTCCAATGCCCTGGTGATATTTTGACTTGAAGCGCCAAGGTTCCACCTACAGGGAGGTTGCGTGTTTGAGTCTCGCCGAGGTTGAATTTTTAAGTTATTATAAAATCATGTGATGTCTCTTAAGTGTGGGTCAACACTTTAAGCACATAGTTTTAAATGCTACTACGTAGGTAATTCAATCCGAACGGTGAAATGGCGGGACATTGCTTAAACTAGCTGATCTATAAAGAACAATTGAAATCTTCGAAGCGAGATCTTAAAGTCAGCAGCAATAGAAAAAAAAAAACTTCATTTTGTTGGCTTTTACTTAGTTTGCTTTCGGTCAGCCATGACGAAAATGCTTTCTAAAATAGCACTTAAAATAAAATATGACTGTAAATCTCAAGTTTTGAATTTTTTTAAGCGTTCTCATTGCCAATGTATCATTTACAACCGTTCCCTTATCGGAAGACAATTTAACGTGTTCGATAAGTTATAGTTATCAACGTACAAACCAATGACATCTATTGATACCAAAAGATCTATTGATAAAAATACAGACAGACATTCCTCCTTTTAAAGTCTGGTAAAGAGAATAGCCAATAAATAACATGTCAATACAATATTATGATGTGTGATACTATAACTATTGTTATTAAGTTCATAACGTGCGTATTATTGGGGGCATAAATTCTGAGGTCTAAAGGGTTGAGATCCTGGGTCATGAAGACAGGGGTTGGAAAGTTTTGATACTTTTGCGTCAAATCATTTTGCGAATATTAACAGAGCCATACGAATATGATAAGTATTTTAGTTCATCAGAAGAAAGAAATAATGAAGGAAAAGCATTCGAGAAGCGGTTTTGCGAGTTATATAGCCAGCCCATTGCCACTACAGCTTACAAAGATATATCGGTCAAAAAGAAATGGTTGTCAAGTGATTGTCAAAGTTCACGTGAATGTATTGATTGCTATCGCCACCGCGTCGGTTTGACCAAAAAATACGAGAACAGCTTCAAGTTCATACAAAACTTTTCTTGAATTCAAAGTTCAAAACTACTTCATCCATGTTGTAAAAAGTTACCTGTGATACCATTTAACTCAAATACGATGACAACATAATTTAAACTAAAGAAAGGGTAACAAACCGCTACACACATTTTTTTCTTACTCTTTTTGTACACCTTTCTCTAGGCACCCTTAGGGGAACTCTTTTGCCGATTCTCTAAGAAGATTTAGTAGCTTATTATTTGAGATTTTTTAATCCCTTTTTTTTAGATAACGATGCTTGAGTAGTCAATGGGTTTAAGTGAGATGTCACTGTTATGTTTCTATTTGCAAAAGCAATGTGGCTTAAAATATTTAAAAAAAAATGAAAGTTTCTCCACGTAGCTTTTTTGTAGCACCCATGCCAAGATTTTTGAAGATCTACGACTGTAACCAAGTTTACTTTCAACATGAATCTAAAAATATATGGAAAAAATGAAAATCATACAAACATGTGTTCCGCGGCGGGAATCGAGCGCCGCAGAGGTCGTTGACACGACCTCTGCAAATAATTGAATATGAAATCAAATAAAAAAAAATGCTGGACATTTTCACGCAGCTTCATCTAGACCCAAAGTAAACAGAGCTTGTGTTGGGAACTGCATGACTGATACAATACATGTATATATTATTTTTTAATTTAAAGAGATTATATATTGCCCGCTAGCACTAAATTTGACAGTTCCTAATGCCTAATGTCAAACCATAAACAAGACTGTTTCCCTCAAGGTCCGCTCAATCTAAAGCAGTGGTTGGGGCATTGGTGATCAGTACACGGAGGCGAACTTTGACAACCTTTTCCTTTAGATTGCCACCACCACTGTCAGTTTGACGGTCACATTTTAATGCGTATGTATATCCCATTTTGTTTTATTTTCTACTAATGACATCGCTAATCGCTAAATGTAAAGTTACTTAGTACGGCAGGTTTATTTCTAAGCATATGATCAGATCATGGTGCTCTTACAACATGAAGGCCCGTAACTTTTGTGTTATCTCGAGAACAAGAGCATTGGTTGGTCATGAATTCCATCATCAATATCCTCTTGAATTTTAACTTACTCTTGTTAATCGAGATTGAACGTGATCTTCAATTCAATGCAAAATCCAAACATACAATTTTAAAGACAGAATAATACAAAAATGTTTTTACAATACGAGAACAGAATTGAAACAGTAAAGTCTCCAAAGACCGTACAAAAGATTTGTAGATCAGGATCAGATTCAACTACGAAATAGAAGCGTCTCCAAAATATTGGTTGCATTGCCACGATGAATGCTGGTAATAATGTAAGGTTCAATAATGAAGTATTTTTAAGCTTCTGAGTCCATACAACCACGAAAATGTCAAAAATTCCATCAGATTCAGCAGCACACACAAATAAAGAAATAACAAAATGAGACAACGTATAAAGATCATTAGCTCCCAGCAGTGGGACGAAACAATGAGCAATCAATTGTTCAGAAAATGCTACCTAATAATTACCTACTGCCCTCCGTCCTTTGAGCGGGCTTGCTACGCCGAATTTGGGAAAACGCTTTTTGAGTTGCTTGTCTCACTCAAACCTACCAAGTGGATTCGGTTTTGAGGTTTAATTTGAAGATGGACTAATGTTAGTTTATTTACTCGGATGGCTAGATTTAAACATTTGAATGTAAATTCGTTTGCTTATTACCTGTAAATTGTTTGTTTTATTGACATTTGATATACAGTGGATTATTAAAGCGTATTTAAGAGCTTGTCATGTTGTTTCTTTAGGGGCATTAAATAAGAGCGCTTCCGTATTTCAGAGAATTCGCTAGTATAATAAGGTAAAATAATAACATAAACTTTAATAAAATAAATAACACAGCTAACAGTCACCGTGAGTATTAAAAACTGCGAGTACCGTGGTATCACAACACACACAGACTCGGGAAAAATATCTGCAGAACATTCCGCATCAGAATAGATTCAAGAAATAAACTAATAAAATGCATGAACTAAAGCAAATCCACCTTATTGTTTTGAAGTTCCGTACCTATTAGCCATTGTCTTTAAAATTCCACCACTAGATTTGGCTACTAGCTCATAATGAACTTGGAATAATAAATAAGTAGTTTTTGAAAAATTTAGAGGTAATTCGGCTTAGGAAACCCTCCCACTATCATTCCTTCCTCATCCATCTTAGGGCGTCGACAGACTCACGGCCGGCGACTCATCACGTTAATTTGTTCGTGTGTACGCAGCCTAAGCGTCTTGGAAGCTAAATACTGCTGTCAGGGAAGGCCCCATTTGTAATTGATATTTTTCACACTTGGACTGCTATCAAGAAAATTGTAGCAAACTTGTTACTCATTTTGGTTTATAGTGATTTGGTCAGCAAACCAAAATGCAGAAAAGTGAATATGCTGAATAAAGAAAATAAAAAATGTTTTCCTTCACCGTTTTTCAAATTGAATAAGTCCATAGGTATCATAGGTCCATAGGTGTATCTAGGTTTAAATACCTAGATACACACCTATGTATCCTTCGGATAAGAAGTCAGTAGTTAAAAATAGTGAGTTCATGCTACTTCAATGCTTGCATGCACTAAGATTCTTTGAATAATTATATAAGTCACGCAGAAATCCATGCCTAAATTCAATGCAGATGGATAGAATATAATAGAAAGTGGTTTACAAAAAGAACAAGTACAAAATGAATAAATAAAATATACACTTATTAATAGGTGCTAAGATTTTTATTAAAACAAAAAAAGGATTTTGCTAAATAGTTCCAACTATGCCGTGTGGGCCAGACACACGGCACAGATAATATCTGTGCCGTGTGTCTGGCCCGCGCTTTTATACTTTTAAGTCGGAATAAAAAAATATGATACAGGGTTGGACTACTAAAAGTTTGTAGATATGAACAAACATAATGTTTGTTCATATCTACAAACTTTTGTTCATATGTTTGTTCATATCTACAAACATATCTACAAACTTTTAGTAGTTGGAATAAAAAATGTCTCATATTTTTTATTCCAACTTAAAAGTATAAAAGCGCGGACACATCAACGTCGCATAGCTCTATCCTGCGATCTCGTGCATCTGACGTTGACTGATACCCCCCTCAGATTATATGGCTTTTGTGGAAAACGCCCTAATCCGGGATGACTGGAGGCCAGTTAAGATTTTTGTGACAAACTGTTAAAATTAAATTAGATCCACGAAGTATTTTCTGTAGTGTATTGCAGCGTCGTCTAGTAATATAGAGCTATAAAACCTGCTAAAACCATCCTTGAAATCATAGCAATAGATTGCGAAAACGGCATTTAAATTGGATGAGCCGTTTTAAAAACAAATGGTAGAAACAAACATTCACATATGGCATGGCATATGGCTCATTGTCATAAGTTATATATGTGCTCCTTACTTCACTGTTAAAATATAAGGTTCCGTTTGAGTTTGTTTTTTTTAATCTTGAAATACGCATATTTAAAACTTGACCTTGTGCTATCCCATGGGCTATGGAAAGAACTGTGATCGGAGTTTAAGTCCGTAATGAAGAAATACGTGGAAGAACTAAAGACACCGACCTAGCTCTTAGAATTGGTATGTTAATGTGGCAATGGGCAGGTCATATAGCTCGAATAACCGACAACTGCTGGATAAAAAAGGTCCTCGAATGGTAACCACGACCCGAACGAAGGTATGGGAAATCCCCCGCCCGATGAACCGATGAACCATATCTTAAGGGTTGCGGGAAGTCGGTGAATGAATTGGTCTCAAGATCGGTCGTCATGGCATTCTAACCTAATTCTGCCCGGCTTACCTATTTTATTTCTCGATGTTACTCAGGGTGTTTTGTTTTTAAAAGTAGTAATTTAAATGGTTTGCCTTGCATTTGTTTATCACTTTTTAATATATTTTTTTGTTTAACGCCTGTATCCCAAGGCTACACTTAATGCGGAGCTCATTGTTAAACTTGTAACTTAGGCATACACTATTTTTGGATTAATAGTGTATTAAGGGTAGGCATATGTCCAGAAGTTAACTTCGACGTGCTGCTAATGTTGATGATGATGTGCATGCCGGATGTGCTTGAAACGGGGAATGCTTATTACTTGAAAAAACATGATAATTTTAAAGTATTCCAATAAATCCGGATCCGATTTTCCTGGACTCAAATCCGCATCTTCGCCTCTAGTCGGCAATACGTTGACCAATTCCACCAAAATCGAGTGTCGTTGTATGACGGACTTGATAAGATTTGACTATCGCATAGGTGAGAGGCTACGTAATATTTTGCCCTCCACCTTACATTTCTTTATTAACAAACATAATAATATAACTATTTAACTTTCCACATACTATTAAACTAGGGAAGAAATATATTTTCTAAAGTTATAAAACAGTTTAACTTTCCCCGAGAAAACCTATGTTTTGTTCTTAAATTCAATATACAATACATTTAACTTTGACTTTTCTTAATTTTGAGTACCCTAGTTTCAAATGATTACACATCATTCCTTACGATTGGAGGCGTCACCCTGTATGTGACTGTGACGGATGGCTTATTCCGGATGCGGTTCTATCAACTTGATAGATACTGCGAGGGAGAAGAGCAATTAACATAATGTTTTCATTGTGTGAATGGCCGCATCTCCTTATCGCGAAGTTGTTTGACCTGAGTTTTAGATGAGACCTGAAACCAAGCCAATATCAACAAACACATTTGTAGTTTGGGTGAAGGCTAAATATAACATTATTCATACAACTGTGTACAAGTAGGTGTTTAAAAAAATACAGATGTGAAAGAAAGAAAGAAAATACATTTATTCATCTGAACATAACAACTACAACAACCAATAAAGCATATACGAACACTTATACAGATAGGTATAGCAGGATGGTACGACATTTTGGGACGGTACTGTACAAGTGTATGCAGAACGCTGATATGTACAGGTTCCTATGAAAAACCCTGAGAGCTATTTCATATGTAGCTATCTAAATACCGTTGAAAACGATCTATAGATAGCTCAACTGATCCAGATATTATTTAAATTTGAATAATAAATAAACACCTAAACATTCGCATACATATTCTTGACCCCACACTAGGAGTCCCTGTATCGTGGGTATCAAGAACTATGAGTATCAGAACAGACCCGGACAAACACGCGTGTTATACTTTTGATCTTGCAAACGTCCAAGTATCCATTGGTTACGGTAACCGCTTACCAGCAGGTAGACCGTATGCTAGTTTACCACTTCAGTTGTATAAAAAGTTATAAGAACGTGCAAAAATTTGTAATCGAACCCGCACCTCTTGCTTCTCAGCCGGCTGCCCTCCCGCCGCGCAACCGCTAATAACCAACAAAACTGCAATGGTTAACGACTCTTTTTGGCAGGCTATGTCAAAAAATTCATAAACGAAACACTTCTTGATTATAAAATTATCCATTTTCAAGTAGTCTGTTAGAACGTAGCTCTTAAACTACGAGTACATGAACTATTAAAAACGGCTAGTTCAAGCTTTAATACAGCGAGCATTCATAAAGAAAATCAAGTAAAAATATGATGAAAAGAAAACCGTCTCCAGTTTAGGGTGAACGTCCCGAATGACAGCTGACATCGCGTCGGGGGATTGATCCGATAAATCACACACTGACTCAATGTGCGTGCAATTTGAGACTCAATACCTCTACCTAGTAACCTAACTAGGTAATAATAATAATGGTGGACATTCCCACACAGCATCTAGCCCTAAAGTAGAGTAACACAAGTTAGGAAAACAACATGACTGATACAGGTTTTGTAATATACATATATCGAGAACATTCACCCGTGACAAATATTTGCAGATCGTGCAGATGTCCCGCGGCGGGAATCAAACCCGCAACCTTTTGTGTAGTCTGCTAGCGCATTATATCAATAAAAGCTGAGATCACAAGCAACCCTTCCGTGGCTATTGAATTATTTTTGTCTAACTTTATAAATGTAGGAGACTTAACTTGCGAGCTATGTTTGCTCGTGTACACCGATTTCTACTGAATAGTTAGGCCTACTCAAATAATAAAAAAAAGGAAACATTAAAAAAAAACTGAAAGTTGCTCGACAAAGATTTTCACGAAAAAAAATAGTCATAATATCAGTCAGCATTCTCAAAAAAATTGCAAAATCTCCTAAATACATATTCTTAAGTTCCATGTTATTCGTTTTCAGTCTATTAGAAGTCAAAAAATGTTAGCTTTAAGGCGTATGCATCCTTTTTTTTGGAAGCAAAAGCTAATTTTCTAATGTGTACGTACATCGTGATAATCCCTCACTTCCCAGTCGCCAGTTTAGCTGTGACAAATGGACGTGCCGCAAATTGAGTTCGGATGCCGCCACACGTTGAAACGTTTAATCATTGTTTTCTCTTTTAGATAATGTCTTTTAAAGATAGCAAAACAGGAAAATAGGACAGTTAAAAAATAAAAAATAGTATATCAGTCATGTATTTCCCATAATGCAAGCTCTGCTAAGTTTGAGGCTAGATGGTGCTGTGTAAAAAAAATGTCCAGCATTATTTATTTTTGTTTATAGTTCAAAACAAGAAAAACTCTAAACTAAAATATTTAACAAATGAAATTTATGTCGTAGGATATAAGGTCCACTTTCATGACGCATTTTAATGGTTACTATCCAACTCGTCGATTGCGCTGTACAAAATGATCTGCACAGAAAATTGACCCGCAGTTGATTTGACAACACTGCCCCACGCAAGAGAATGTTTCTTTTTATCATGTACTAGAGTTTGATCAACTCTGGTGTCGGAGCCCAGCCAAGAGCCTTCGGTTGAGACTTTTGAACGTGCCCTCCGAAGCACTCAGATTTTAATACCACTGCCAGTCACCCATCCAAATTGCAAACTAGCGAAATATTCCTTAACTGATCTGTATTTCCAGTAACCTTAACGCCTGATATCCAAGTCAATGCAAAACATCTATCATTATCAAAGAAAAGTTCAAAGCCGTTTGTATAAAGATTACTTTAAACGACATACTAAATCCCTAGCTTCGAGTATGAATCCCGATTCTTTCTCTAGTCACCCAAAAACCCTTTCTAGCCTGAAACCTAACGCCCTGATATTCAAGACCTAACACATTTATTGATTATCTATACAATGTTATTTCAAGACCCGACAGCATAATATTTTACTACCCAAGACGGGCACACATGCACACACTCATATTATACACGCACACTAACGTCCAGCACACATGCAAAGGGAAGGTGAAGGAAAATACTCGCTGTGGGGTTTTCTTGGGAGCATGAGATGTGTAGAGCTGTCGAGCTTTATGTGACTAAAGTTATTGCATATTATTTTGTTCAAGAAAAAAAATGTTACATGGTAAGTTTAGCTACCATAAAAGTTGAAAATGTTATGTGGCATCAGAAGGCTAATCACAAAGAACTTTACATTTTACAGTTTTTTTTAAATCACTCAACAGACATATACATAGTCCTACAACCTCACACTAGGATTCCTGTGTCGTGGGTATCAGGAGCTTCGAGTACCACAACACCCAGACCCAGAACAAATATATGAAGAACATGCAAACATTGCATGTCTCTCAGCGGGTATCGAACCCGTGCCTCTTGCTACTTAGCTCGCTGTTTGCCCGCTGCGCCACCGAGGTCGTCAAAGACGTCGAGATTTCAAAGGCATTAGTGAATTGACGCTTTGCAATGTGATAATATTATGAAACTTGGGCAATATAATTTGTCAATGTGATATTACGTTTGTTGAAAATGGAAAGATTGATTGGAAGATGTAATCTATTCAAGTTATCTGTAATTGTTTACATTCATATTCTTATTTGTGTACCAAAAGATCATACCGGATCATATCTAAATATTTTCTTGACTTCAACCAATTTTATTCCTTTTACAGTTATTTCACGAACCTTAAAATAACACGACTTCGACTCCACGCCACCCCTGGCCTATTCCTCCACGTACACGTATACGTCTCTGCGTCACACGTGCATCCGTCTTCTTCACACCTCCCGAGTAAGAGCGAGATAGACAGACTTTAGGACTAACATTTTATATGTTGGCCGGGTCATGGATATAAAAATCGTTTTTCCTACGAATATATAACTTTATGTTGTAACGTAGAAAGCATTAGGATCTCCTCTATACGAGAAATATGGGTATTTGTGGTAGTTTTAAGAATATTGTTTTTTAAATCGTTTTATGGCTATTTTCTTAGTCAGTGTTTGATATTCCTGCTAGAATACTTAGCCATACCTACATGTAATTTTTGTGCTTTTACAAAACAATTACATTTATACATTTTCCACGAAACACTCGAAACGATGTTTTTTTTTTCAAGTTTTTAATCTATATACTGAACTTATTAGACTGATTCTTTACTATTACATTAATTAAAATAAATTGCCGCATGCACGAAAGATTATCATTTGATAACGACTCAACCGATTCGGCAGATTTTTGCACAAGGTTTGCATGAAATAAACTTTTTGAAAAATCTACCTGGAAAAAATTGAAATTTGGATTACCCATGCAAAGCCGGGGCGGGTCGCTAGTTATTTATAAAAAGACAACTTAAACTTAAGTAGCGTTTAATGTAAGATCTCCCCACTTTTCGAACCAGCGACGGAGTAGTCCGTAGTAGATCTATTAGTATTGATAGATACCAAAAAAACTAGCAACATGTCGCCAAGGTGCGAGATTATGACTCAAGTCAAGCGGTTTCGATAGTTCCGCGTTAAATTAAAAACCAAACACAAAAGTATTGCTAGCCTCATATATATCATTCTTAAAGCCTATATGTAGTCTATTGTTAGTAGTCAAAAAGGTAAACAACATTTGAACCCTGCAATTGTTTGTTCAACAGCATTGCCAACAGAAGGATGGTCTGGAGTATGCCACGTGGTCCCGGCCACGGGGTACCATGGCCATCAAGCAGGGCTACGAGGTGAGATGTAGCAACCAATAGCGTACAATTGCAGCAGCGTAGTGACTTTGATGGCGTAGCAACGTAGCAGCGTAGTTGCTTTTGACGTAGCAATGAATTAGATTATCTGCCTTTAATGGCGTAGTGGACACGTATAATGTAGTGGTATCTGAGATCGTAGCAATGTAGAAACGTATTCCCTTTTGATGGAGTAGCAACGAAGTAGCGTAGTTGCATTTACTTAATGGCGAAACGTAATTTAAATATGACGTGTATTATTTGTTTTAAGTAGCTAATAAAGTAACGTTTGTAGGTACTTGTATTTAGAATTGATAGCATACCTCTAGATATTGATATTTTCCCTGATAAATCAAACTCGGTCCATTAACTACAACCAGACAACCCTCCACAACAAAGAAAATAGGTATCGTACATGTTTATAATTCAGCAATACATTGCATAAAAGCTACAAAATGAAATGGGTCACAATATCCGAACACTTTTATGTTTGGGTCGTAAAAAGTATCGTCTCGCTAGACCGTGGAAATAGTTTAGTACTACGCCATCTATCCGCGGTTAATGGCAACTTTTGACGTAAACTGCGAACGTAGTTACAAATGGTGGTGTTTTTTGACCTACTTCGGAGGTTTAGGGTTAAAATTTCAGAGAAATAAATCTTAGAAAACAAAATAGCAAACGGGGTGTTTAAAGACATACATAGTCCTGACACTACACTAGGACCCCCTCTATCAGGAACTACGAGTACTATGATACAACAACACCCTTACCCGAAACGAATGCAGAACATGCAAACATTTGTCCCGTAGCTGGATCAAATTCGCATTACCTAGCAGCTGCCTACTTGTCCGCCGCGCCACTGAGGTTATGAATCTACGGACTGATTATAGGTCTGAGAAAAGGGGGGATAACACGCTGATGGCTTATCATGATAAACCATCAGCGTGTCCCCCCCACCCCGCCCTATATTTCGGATTTTACACTGTAGTTAAAATCTTAACTATCTACTAAATAGAACAGATTTTTTTTTTCCTTCACCTCGGTGTTTGCGATGTCAAAACAGTGAACGTGGGCGTACCTACTGCAGGGGACAGTTGCAAATGAGACTCTTTGTCACATCTGTCCCTTCGGTCATGCTTGAGGCTTTTGAGGGTGTGACGTGTCGCGGTAAAACGCTGCTCATTTAGAAAAATAGTAAAGATTTTCTATAAAATTGACGACTGTGGTGTCGCGGTGGGAGAGTGCCATCGCTAAGTGTAACAATAAGGGGCGATGGGTTTGCAACCTGTCACGTGGAATGCTAAGCGAAATGCGGACATCTGCCAAATATAATAATAATGTTTTATTACCGCTTTACTGTAGATCTGTGAGGATAATATACTTATTATCCTCACAGATTTAAGTATGTATCTAAAGATCTACAGCATGGCCCTGTTTTTGTGGGGATAGTTGTTACAATAGGGATAGTAGGGATAGGGATAGTTTATTTTTTATTACTTGACTGGTTGTTACGTTGCTAACTAATATTATTTTTTTATAATATGACATACATTATATTATGATATCACATTTTTCACCAAAAAAAGATTAATAACCATCCAAATGCTAAGCAAACCATGTTTTTACCATCTTTTTTTTTTACTTTCGTTTGAAAGCGCTAGAAGTTTACGCTCTCAATTAAGAAAGGCCATAACAAACAAAGGCAAAAACTGTAAACTCTGGACTATTTGTGAAAATTCTTTACTTCCGCCCATTTCCCACTCATTTCGATTGAAATTATAATTAATACACCTCCTCAAACCCGCGGTTTCACCCCAAACTTACCGAAATGAAATTCTACCGTTAGAGGGCGTTATCGGTACTAAATTAATTTGCAACGGAACGGGTCAGATAGTTTAGATTTATTGCGTGCTCCTTTTGGGTGTATGTTTGACGTGTAAAAATAATTAAATAATGTTTTACATACCTAATAAAATTTGTAAGGAACGGTTAACGTTCCTAAGGAACATGTATATAATAGATAGTAGGTACTTAAAATGTAAATGTATGGTAGTGACTCACACGTCCCGCCTTTGTTCAGAATAAATATCTGGTCAGATATTTGAGAATAAACTTCTAAATCTAATTAGATGATTAGTTTTTATCATAAGAGTACTTAATTTTAAGATGTACCCAAATTAGTTATATAATCATAACTCGTAAATTGATTACTAAAAATAGAAAAATTCTACTTATATAAACCTCTAGCTTCTGCCCACGGCTTCGCGCGTGCTACCTGGATAAAAAGTTATTCTGACGTATAAGTTATATTACTGTAAAGTTTCATCAAAATCCGTTCTGTAGTGTTTGCGTGAAAGCGTAACAAACATCTATCCTCACAAACTTTCGCGTTTATAATATTAGTAGGATGGGATTGTAAAAAACGGCGTCTCTAGGGCAAAATGGTAACAAAATAATACGAAAGATCAAACAACCCCTTTACCCCAAAACATAAAACGGATACTTGATACTTGTGTCGCTGTTAAAAATATGCAACGTAAGGGCTGTCAGAACGAACTGTAGAGCTTAAGAATAATGTATAGAATTAGTTATGGAAAATGCTCTGATTCCAGTATTCATAAATCTTTCGAACCTTCCTTTGTTTGTGCTGATATACATTACAAGTCACAACTTAGGGTGTCCAAAATTCGATAACTCGGAAGTCGGAGGTCTCATTAATAACGCACGATTTGTCCTGACCGCGTGGTCACTAAATTATGATTGTGGGACCTTTAGTTTGTAAAATATTAGTTTTGAGCTGCCCCTTGACTTTGGTAGAATTTAAAGGATTCGTATAGAGCTGATGATACGAGTATTTAGATTTTTATGTTGAAGTCTACCTAATAAATATAATAAAAAATATTTTAGTCTTGCATCTGACGTAGTGTATGAACCTAGGACAGTTCGCGAGAACAATGCGATCGGTCGTCAAATCTTTGGGAGTAGCCTACGTCTAACACTGGACCATTACAGGTTGATATTGATGATTTCAGTCTAGCACATAGATTGTTGATTCCAATGTTTGGCAACTAATAATATAATATCCTCAATAGCAACTGGTTGCGATGACACTTGACAACTATACTATAGTTACTATAGTTGTCAAGTAAGAGTAAAACATTCTGGTTATGTAACTCGGTTTTCATTGTGAATGAAAAGTATTATTGTATTTGGCATTCTCAAAATACCCTTACCCCCACTTGCATGCAAAAGTGTGGATGTTTCGGTGTTTGTAATTATCCCTCTTTAACTTTTACACGCGCTGCGTTAAGTTGAAAGTTTTCTTACCTTTCTGTCACTGTTATCGATTTCCTTGTACACCAACAAAATGTTATCTATCGCTCTTTTTTACTAACAGTAACAAAATAATGAGATAGCAACAATTTTAGTGCTGTCACTTCAATTAGTCAGACTTAAGTTTTCCATATAAGATTAGTCGTGTTTTCAAAAATGCTGACTTTAAACACGAAGAACTAATTAAACTAATTTGACAGTGGTATAATTTTTACCATCCTTTTCTTACGAGCACTATCAGTAAAAGAGCGACAGTTTTAATTAAAGTTAGTTGGTGTACTAGAGAATCGGCGCCATTGAATTCTAAAAAGCTTTACTAAATAAACTACAGTGTGTATCAATGTAAATGATACTCTTATCTTCACGGTGTTTAGCACTGACCATCAGCCGTCCCATTGTGCGTCGTAACTTATTCGCAAGACTATCGGAGATTTGTTTGGCAGTCGTAAATTATGCGAATTTAGTTAGAGACGAAGGGGTTTACTATTTGATAAAATACTATCCATTAATTGAGGTTAGAGAAGGACAATGAATTATACAGAGTGTCCTGGAATATGTAGAAGTGCATACTTTATTGGACACCAAATGTTATTTTAAGTAATATTTTTGACAATATACTCGTATGTTTTTAAACGTTATCAGGATAGCATAGGGTAGGAACAAGATAGATCTGGATTTTGATACCAGTTGAAAAGATTAAGAGTCTGTGAATTTCATGAGATTATGTGTCCCTAGTAAGTATGTTGAGATTAAAATGTGGTGTCCACTTGTTCGCGGTTTTCAGAGAGCGTAGATATCAATATTTTTCTTTTCTATGTCAATTTATACATATTTGCTACGTAAAGAGTCAGAATATGTTTAAGGTAACAGGTTATTTGTTTGTTTATATGTTTGTCTGTTACCATTTTTCACGGATAATGCTGTTTTTGCAATCGTTATGTATGCCGTAATGTTCACTCAAAACGGGATATTTGGTTTGTTATGGTTTGTTAGTTTGAATGTTTCCTGATATTTCGGCAAAGTTGTACCATGCACAAATCATGCGACTATTCTGTTTTTAGTAAAAATTATATTCATAATGCATTTCTTGCATAGGATTATTCTAGAATTAATTAAAATATTTTTTTCCCTACTAATCCAGTAATAATTCATTATTTTCCAGGCTAAAATGAGCACGGGAGAAGGCGCTGTAAGCGGACATCAGAAAGTGGATGACAGACTTGGACACCACCAGTCTATGAGCCAGATGCTGTATGGCGCCGGACTTGGGCCTGGAAGATCAGGTAAGAACATTCTGTTCAGTTCGTTGATCGTACCATTGGTTCTCTCGGGGTCACCCCTTTATCGCATTTTCTTACGTAAACTAAAGTAAAGTCTAAAGTAAACATTTATTATTGGTACGTCTATAGTTGATGACCTCTGTGGCACTGTGGGTGAAGGTCCGCCTGAGTCGCAGAAGGTTGTGGGTTTGATTCCCGCTGCGGAAAAAATGTTTGTATGGTCTGCAAATATTTTTCTCGGGTCTGGGTGTTTCTATGTATAGTATGTATGTATTTACAAAAATATTAGTAGTATATCATTCATGTTCCCATAACACAAGCTCTGCTTACTTTGGAGCTAGATAATGCTGTGTGTATGTAAATGTTGAGCATCATTATTATTATTAGTTATAAATTAATTTTGAATATTTTTAGACTGCCTTTGGATGCGATTTAAAAAGTTTAATTTACAAAAAGTTCAAACGTTCGACGTTTATTTTCATCATCGATATCAGCGACCCCTAGTGACTTGTGGTGTTAAAACATATCAAGGAACCATTACTTACAAAAAGATTTAAAAAAAATACATTAAAATACAATCATCCGATTTTGAAATAAATGGCAATAGTCTTCTATGGCAAACGCATACACAGGCTTCTTATATTGCGGGTAAAAAAACAGCACTATCCAAAAGCCGACAGCTTGTGAGCTTTTGGTGAATTGTAATATTATCATCCACTCCTGCTTTTGTTGTTGTAAATTTGGTTTTTACACAAATAAAAAACAATTTGGTAAGTAACTGGTTACAGACCTATCTACACTTCCTTATGAAAATGTTCTACTTCCAGGATCTTCATCATCATCACCAGTGGGTGCGAACAACAACAGCTTGCTAGTGGTTCCCCAGCCGCTGGGAAAAGGTCCCACGAAGCTACAACCACTGCATGCACACGCTAGGAAATACCACTGCAAGATGTGTCCTCAGGTAAGTTCTAACACTTTGCTAAAGTACAAAGAATCTAAGGCACGTGTCATCGGTTACTTTCCTAATAACCAGCAATGGGCTTGCAACTTGTAACGGGGAATCCAAAATGTGGGCATATACCAAATATAAAGTTTGGGCGTGCCTCTGACTACCTTCTACTTGGTAATCTCACAGATGAACTGAGTGTAGATCTGAGGATGTCCATCGTTAGGATTACAGTCGTGAGCGTGTTTGTTTTTTGTACTACATCAAAAGTCAAAAGTAATATCAAGTCATTCAAGAATCATTTTGAAGTGTATCGCTTTAAATTTACACCAGGAATAAGATAAGGCTTTAAAAAGATGCATGAGATATGAAAAAATCTTAAAAGATTTACGTCACCGATTTTTATAATAAAAAACTGGATTCAAATATTTTTGAAAAATTGAAAAAACTATTTTTTTTTTTACTGGCATTGTTAACGTAGGTTATATAAAGAGTTAGCAATACCCGGCTACACAACAAGATTGTGGGAAGTGTTGTACGTAGAGTTGCCATCTATATTGCGCAACTTACTTAGGCTACACAATTGCAGCAAAAATTGCCACAAAACTAGCCCGTTTAAGAGTAGCGAGTTCAACTTCTAACGTAGCGGGAACTTTAGAGTTCCAAAAAATACTTTGGCACTCTGACGGCGGCTGTCATTATATTCACGAAGAAGCTTTGGTCAACACGAAAAGATTGTTTTTTTTTATCTTGTTAAAACCAAATATCTTAAACTCCGCTGCGCGTTAGAACAATAATGTACAATAAAGCACAAAAACCACTCAATATTCTGATAATTTGAATACTTTGGAACTGACAAGATTCGCTCAAAATGGGTGCATACTAATACGATTTGAGTTTAATTTAGGACTGAACGTAGTTTGACGAGCAAAAACACTAAATAGGGAATTAATTGCAGTATCTACAGGACACTGCTATTTTGTGTACGATCAGCAAAAAAATATAACCAAATATACCTGAGTAATATGATACAAAATACTTTTTTTTTTTTTTTTGGATATTAATATGAAATTAATAAATTTGATTAATGCAAAATAAACCGAAACGCACCTGTCTTACTATTATCATAAGCCCATTCTTACAACCTCATAGAATCCTCTCCGTCTAAAGGTTCTAAGGAAGAGATCGCTTCTAAGCGATAAGATCGCCCGTTGCACTTTAAAGATAAGTTTCAAATGATAAGTTTTTGTTTTTTATTGGTGGTTTACAATAAGGTATTTTCATTCATTCATACAAGCTAACATTGAACAAATTGTTCGTAAAAAATATATTTTTTTTGCCAACAATACTAGCGAAGAAACACATTTTTTTATAAACTATATTTTTTAAATAGGATTTTTTTTTTTATTATTATTATTTTTCTGACATTCTGACACTCTGAATACTACAGTAGTATTGGTAACTCGGCTAGGGTATTAGCGTTTTCATTATTTCCTTCCACATCATAAACTTAACATGTATTTTGAAGGAAATGTTTGTTTTTGCTACCACTACAAGTTGACGAATTGAATTTTGATGGCGAACAGCCGCGTTCATTATCATTTCGACATCCCGCCGGCATTCCACTTGTATGAATTGTATGAATTCCGAGATTCGTATCTGAAGATACGACTGAATGCAGTAAAGAATTGAATATGGGTAAAAATAACTTTTACTGCTGCCTTTACTAACCTTATAAATGAAAACGCCAACTCCTATGATTATTATACAACTAACTCCCTCTTTCTTTGTATGCGCTATCCTAAATAATTTGTATCCATAGTATATTTTTGCATTCGATTTGTATGACTTTAAGGATAGTTCTTAGAGGTTTTATCGCCACAAGTCACTAGAGGGCGCTCCTAATTACTTGTCACGAAATAAATAAATACCCTAGACTCGTGTATTTTTTATTTACTGCAGCGTTCCCTTGTGACGTATGGCAATAAACCTATCCGAAAACCTTGCTTGAGCTCATACAATGAGTTCATATAAGATAATTGCTAATAACCGCATTACAAGCATAACTATATTCTGGAGAAATTTAAATTTAAGTAACAGACAAGCACAAACCAACGAAAACTTACCCTAAACACATACTCGTACTGGCTTATTGCGTCTCGGGTGAAATGAACCAGTGGGTCTCGATAAAGAAAATAAGAAATTAATTTAAAGGAATAAAAAAAAGTGTATTACCGTATGTGCTACGTGCAGCGCGTTTTGTTGATACGAGTAGCTTTGATCTTATTTTTATACATTATTTGATGAAATGTTTTTTGTGGAAAAGAGAAAGAGAATTCTATTTTTAGTTGTTTTTTTTAGAAATTCCATCATGGTTTTCACGTTTGTAGGTATTTGCCACGTTTCTTAGTATCTGCAGTAATTAATTTATTTTATTCTTATTTCTTCAGTTTGTCTGCGGTCGGCGTCATCAAACAAAAGGGCTTATGGCAGGGGCTCTCAACATTTTATTTTGATTCATAGTTTTTTAGGAAGCTGAAAAATAGCACGTGCTCAGGTGTAAGAAAACATCGTGAGGAAAACAACATGGCCTAAAGCCAGACAGACATGTGTTCGATGACATGTGTTCCAATAAGCGGCGATTGGCTTGCAACCGGTCACATGGAAGTACAACTAATTTTAGAAGTTGAAGAGCTCGTCCTTTTAAAAGAACTCGTCCGGGGAAGTATAGCCATCAGACTTATTTCTGCTGCCACGCAGTAATGATCGCATTGCTGTGTTTGATGCGTGTCAGGGAAATTAAACGCATATGAGACTTTTCACTATTACGGTCGGCAACGGGCAAGTGATAAGATAGGTACCCACTAGTGTTGCAAACTTCTATAGGTTGAGGTGCAAAACAAGGCATGCGTCAAATATATATTTTATAAAATAAATAAATGACTTACCTTACTTGAACCCCATGGCTCTACGTACTAGATAAAGATCGGTGGTTTCGATCCTAGATCAAGATTGATAATTTTCGTTATGAGGACCTAATATTCAATCTTGGTATTTTAATAGTTATGGGAAAACAATTTGAAAACTGATAACCGAGCTTAGACGAATTTTGAGGATGCTTTTTTATGAATTGAAACACAACACATTTGTACTTAGTTACAGAAAAGTTTACGAAATCCATACCTATTTTATCATCTCAAAACCTTATAAGTAACATTTTTGTACATAAAAGTTTAAGAACTATACGTATTTTGACATTCCAAAACCAGTAGCTCAAAGTTGACCACCGCTGCGGCGTCCAAAAAGATGCGGCGTTCATTCGAAAATTTACACAAACGGGCAGTATTAAACGATTCCACTTTTTGTCCAACCGTCTGTTCAAGACATTTTTGCGATGATATTCTTTCGCTCCCAACTTTGATTAGAAAGCGGTCAGGTTACTAATTTAAGAATGGCTTTATCCTTTTTCGGCAAAGAAAAAACTGGAAGGCTGATGTCTTTTTGGCGCCAAAAGAATAAGAGGCTCGAATGGTGAAGATTTCACAATACACAGAAATCATAAGCATTTTTGCCAAAAATTTTGTATAAAATCAGATTTTTTATCTTTTCAATTCTTTTTTTTTACGTAAGTGTAGAACTAAAAAAACCCAAAACTAGGATTCCCTGTATCGTAGGTATCAGGAACTACGAGTTCAACACCCAGACCCGGAACAAATATCTGCAGAGCATGCAGACAATTGTCCCGCGGCGGGAAATGAACCCACACCTCTTGCTTAACAGCTGGCTACTCGCCCACAGCGCCGTCGAGGCCGTTTATAAATGGCTCCTAGGCTAACATCAAGTAGTTATCATTTCCTCAAAAACCTCTAAGCACCAGTCGATTTTTCACCTACATACATTCGCCCCAATACCGCAAAAGGCTCTACAAATTCCTATCATTTCCGAAACCAACTACCTACTCGCCCAAAACTATTGTGAACCCATCCTTAGCGCTATCAAAATAAGTTTTTATCCAACCGAATTGTACAATTTTGTAAGCAACTGGGGAAATTTTAGGGGCCTATAACATTGGCGATACAATTCGAACGTTATCACATTACGCGTAAGGCATACTTTTCAATATGGTTGCGGTTAAATTTTGTCGGCTTTTATTAGGTGCCAATTTTTCAAATATCACATCCGTTTCCGGTCAATTTCAGTTCCAGCTGTGGTGAGATTTTTCTTATATTTTGTTGTATATACGTTTATAATACAAGTCCTGTAATAAAATATATTATTATACACATATTTTTGGGGTCTGCGGACAAAATGAAAAAAGAGATGCGTCGCGATCGCTCATCCTGGATGAAGACTCTTGAAATTAGTCGAAACTTGGTCGGTGCCTACACCGATGATAATCCCGAGTTCGCAATCTTCATCAACAAATGCATATGCGGACTTAGTAATAACATACTGTGTATGTAACACTAGCTGCTGCCCACGGCTTCGCCCTCGTGGTACCCGGATAAAAAGTAGCCTATGTGTTATTCTGATGTATAAACTACTGTAAAGTTTCATCAAAATCCGTTCAGTAGTTTTTGTGTGAAAGAGTAAAAAACATCCATCCTCCCAAACTTTCGCATTTATAATAGTAGTAGGATTCAGTGTGTTAACATTTTGTTCTCTCTAAACAAAATGAAAATGTAATGTATACCTACCTACCTAATAGATTATGGGTAAGTAATTTCGGTGTCCATACCCTGCGTTAGTTTTTGCCACCCTAATGACGTCATTAGGGCGGGAAAGTGCATTGTTCACGAGGGTCCAAGATTCTGTGATTTCATCTTTCGGTTCGAGAGTGTGAATATTAATTTTGTAAATCGTTTTAGGCTCTACTGACTGGTTTTCATCAAACTTTTCCTAAAACAATTATTATACCGTTACCAGCAGGTCTAAAAATATGAGCTTATGTACCATCAGTAGCTTATTTATTAAGGATTTCTCTACAGAGTATTTTTATCCGCAACATAAGCAGCTCCTATATGCGTTTTACGTGTTTACCAATTTGTGTCTTAGTCTGTTACCTATCTCCGAAATGGATTTTCGGATGCGTTTTTTTGCACTAGATTGGAATGTTTTCACGGTTTGCATAACGTCAAAAGTCACTTTTGACGTTAAAACCTATGCAAACCGATGATAAATACACGATATTGGAATAAAAATAATACCGGGGGTTTTAAAAATTAGTAATTTACTTGACATTGAGGTTTGTTTATTTTTAATGGCGTGTAACAATTCAACTGTTTTTGGTTAAATCGAGGTAACCCATAAAAAGTCACGCATAAAAATAATGGCTATAATGAATTGCTTTCCGAGGTCGCATGCGCAGGCGCAGGTGGCGTCGCAACCACACATCGTCACTTTAACAGTCACTTAGCGTTAAAAGAGGCCATAAAACAGGAGTTTTCATGGCGAGTTTTAAGACCAGATTCCACGTACGATGGGTACGTGATTGTTACTATTATTACTCAGGAAAGCTGATAAGCTTTCCTTAAAAGGTTTCCTGGAAGATCCCTTGTAAGGGTTAAGCTCGCCTGTGTACACGTCCTGTGTGTAAGTGTTTTCTCTGTATTCTCTGTTTGTACAATAAGAATAAAGAAATAATAATAACATGTACTTAACGTTTTAGGGTTCCGTAGTCAATAAGGAAACCTTTTAGTTTTGCCATGTACGACCGTCTGTCATGCTGTCTCTCCGCGGCTTAGCTCAGAGAACCTTCGTTCTAGAAAGTTGAGTGCCTAACTCCTCTACACGTAAATTGGGGGTGTGACAACACGCCACCTTGTGTTTGCGAAAGTTAAAAGGAAACTATAACAGTTAAGTAGGCTTTACAAGTTATAATCGAGTAATAGTTTACAAGTCGTCCAAAATAAAATGTACTTGGAAAAGTAAAAAGGAGTTTCGTATATTCTGACGAGCAACTTTACCGCATATTGTAAAGAGCAACTACGGAATCCTACACTGCTCGTGGCTCGACACACACTTGTCCGGTTTTTATGACGATAAAGTCCGAATGTACTAACCTTTACATATATTTTTTTCCTGTTAGGGACTATCAGTGAGTTTTCAATCTTAGCATCCGCTCGCTAAGAATGAATTGTCTCAAACAATAGCATCTCAAGAAGTCAATTAATGGACATAAGAAATAATGTATGTACCATGAGATTTGGGTTTAATTGTTCAAAATCATTATATTTTCAAAAGTGATAGCTTCTAAAGCTACTTACATCATGTTAAATAAAATAAAAAATAAGGTAAATAATGCCTAGACATTTTCCACTCAGCATCATCTAGCCCCAAACTAAGGAGAGCTTTTTTTTATAAATCGTACTTATTATACATAGAAAACACACAGACCCGAGACAAATATTTGCAGATCATATAAAAAAATCCCGCGGCGGCAATCGAAAATTATCATCATCGACAGCTTGTAGAAGTTTACAGCTGTGCCTCCCCTTGTGGGTGCCATGAAACAAACAAACAAGAAACGATCTTAGGCTACTGACTTCCATAAACAGACGTGACGTTGCATAAATAGTTACAAAAATGTCATAATCGCTAGTTTTATGGCCCCACGATGGTTAGACGAAGCGAATAAAATTTTTATAATTTCCCGCCCAAGACCGTTAAACGCTTGACGCTATCAGCGATGCCTGCTTTGTGCTAATTAACAATATATTTGCAAGCTTTTAGGGTTCTGTGGCTATTTAATACAACCCATAATCACGAACAGCTTATAGACGTCCACTACTGAACATATACCTACAACTTTTACATTGGTCCATCGGTGGGGTTCTTCTCACATTGCGTCGTCAGGTTCGTGGTCGACATTTGCGAACATTTCTTTCTCAGCGGTTGTCGTTTCTGCAAGATATATGGCCTGCTACGATTAATGGCAAAAAAATGGCATAAAAAATCGCAATTGAATCTAATAAGTGGCTTCGGAGATAGGTAAATAGAAACAAACTCCTACTCCAAACGCATACACGAACTCCTGGCATTGCGGCTAGTGTAGAAGAGGATATACGGAACCCGTCTCATTAAAACATCTACATTTTACAGTCACTCGTTAAATTACAATAACTGGCAGAAACTGGCAATTTCAAAGTTTAATGATGAGGTTGGATTCTAAAATAATAATTATGAAGTTACGGCGAAAGTTACGGCTGATGGACTATCAGGACTATTTACCTTAGGCCAACCGCACACGATTTCATTTACGAACAAAGTGATACTGAATTATTGAAATCTAAAATTTTTGTAAATTATTTTTACTTGAAACGTGATCTGCGGAAAACGTCTCCTCCTGCGATCATGGGGCATGCAATTGTGCCGAAATGTCAGTAAATAATGGAACTTACATATTATAGAAATTACCCCGTTTTTAGTAAAGAGCTATTGTTCAATCAGCATCAGCAAGTATATATTAGACGTGTGACAAACGGTCTTAAACAACCTCCATGTTGTGCTTGAGACGACGTCATCACCTTTTCCAAGCTTGAAACCAAGATTATTTTTTTATTTCCGTACTGTAAAATTCAGAATTTTTACCAATATGACAATATCTGTACTCATTGTTTTACTGACTTCAAAAACGAATAAGTTTCTCAAGTTGAGGTATGTATATTTTTTGTGGGTATGTACGTGAATTACTGTGTTGATTTTTTTTGTAAAATCACGAGATGGTTTCTTGATTTTATGCATCGGATAAGTACAGCTTTTCCCTAAAATCTTAAGACTCGTCAGTTTGTTTAAGTGAATGATAATTTGCCTTGGTGCTGAGAATACCAAAGTCGGTTTTATTTTAAAGTTAGGAATCAAAAAGTTATTTACCATAAATATTGATTGCTTTATTAAATGTGGAAAACTACGCAGCTGACCTTAGTGTTTCGCTCGTTGAGTCAACTAAACGCCGTATTTATTCGGATCATGATACCTTTATCGTGGAAAATCAAAATAGCTAAAATGATATTATGGGTACACGCTACGTAATTGAGTTATTTCTATTTTATTACATTACACAGATTTTTGTATGGCATTAAATTCCTTCATATTATAAATTGCGCTTTTTAAGTAATTACAATTATTTATCTTAATTTAAATATGATAATTTATATTAATTATTATTTCTGTAAACAAGAAACATAAAATAAATATTTCTGAGGGTATGCTTAAACTATATTGGTTATAAACATGATTCTTACTATTTTTTATCCTGGTTTTTGTAAAAAAAATATTTCTGTTTGCATAGTCGAAAAGGTCTGAAACCACTAAAAATAACCCATTATTACATTCAATACCCTCAAATAAGGTAACCAAGAATTAATCAGTGTATAAGTATTTTAATACAACAAAGTGCAAATATTCAAATAATATGCCCCTTCTTCTGTTTCTGACGCGTAGATTAATTGTATCAAATCTGGAGGTCGAGGGTTGGGACACCCTTTTCCTAGATATGGGAAGTGGGTAGCTAAATAGTGGCTCCATTATCAAAATTATTGATGAGCTCGGGCTCATAAGTCAGTCATGTGACTAACCTCACACCATTTAGGTTTAAGTACTACATATAAACTCAGTGTTGTGCTGTATGTTTGTTCGTCTCCAAAATACGACTAATAAACCAATAATTATACCCGGATCTATGTTCAATACGCAAATCGATATCTCTATGGGGTAATATTTGGTACCTGCTCACGTTTTTCATGTGCTTAGCATTCCACGTGACAAGTTGGCAAACCTATCGCCGCTTATTAGACAAATACTCATTTGCGCTAAGCCTCTGACCTCTGTGGCGCAGTGGGCGAAAGCCCGCCTGAGACGCAGAAGGTTGCGGGTTCGATTCCCGCTGCGGGACAAATGTTTGTACGATTAGCCAATATTTGTCTCGGGTCTGGGTGTTTTCTATGTATAATAATGTATGTATTTACAAAAAAAGTCCAGCATTTTTTATTTATTAATATATATTATTAATAAATAAGCAAATTTGGAACGCTTGGTGACAGTCTTTGTTTGAGCTAAATTTTTAACAAGCTGCAGATAACATCATAAAACGAACTAAACGTCACTAATTCCACGTTAATAAATGGAATGGCAAAATTTTGAAGTAGCAGTATTACTTTTAAACAAAGGTTTCTTGTAAACCTACACACAAGCCACGGTCTAAGCCCATTTACGTGTGGTTTTCGAGATGCTGTCTTTCATAACCAC
This sequence comes from Perizoma affinitatum, assembly GCA_961405105.1. Classification (NCBI taxonomy): domain Eukaryota; kingdom Metazoa; phylum Arthropoda; class Insecta; order Lepidoptera; family Geometridae; genus Perizoma; species Perizoma affinitatum. Next base: position 5,596,365 of record OY560184.1, read on the forward strand.
AAGGCGATTGCGGTCTGCTCCTTTCTTTGACTTTGGGGATTATGTTGGAATGATTGTTTGGAAGCATGTAGCGAAATGTGGAGTATTGAAATTAAATTCATTAAATTAAATTATTAATTCAGATATAGTATGACTTAACAAAAGTTTTAGTGATGTGGTAAAGATATGCAATAAGTAAGTATTTTGGTATATGTGAAAAAGCATTCACTCGAAACACAGCGTCAAGCAGTCTCAGCTTCTAAAATGTTAGAAATTTACAAACATTAAATTAATGAAAATCCTATATTGTACACCTTATGGAATAATCAATCACAAGTAAAAATATAAAGTAAAATTTACAGACTTATTAGCGATATTTTCCAAACAACCTTATCTATTATTTTCTTGAAGTGAGTTCACAATAGTAATGAGACAATTAACTGTGTCATATACTTATGATTCGATTTCTGTTTAAACTATTCACTAGCTTCTTCTCGTGGCTTTGACCGAGTGTTACTGGAATAAATGGTAGAAGTAAAAATTTTATTAAAAGTGTTATTCTTGGTTACAAACTATAGTTATTCTAAGTTTTATTCATATTTGTTCAGCCGCTACGAAGATTATTAGCAACAAACATACAAACTTTCTCGTTTATAATTAGTACGATAGGATAGGATAGAATATAATTTAAAATATTTTTAAATAATTTTGCGAAAGGTAGAAAACTATCGCCAACATCTCGGCTCATTACTAAAGGACTATTAACTTTTGGACGCCAAAAAGAATAAAACAGAACTTTAATGTTCTCACCAAATCTTTCTTTCACTACCCATCTTTCCGGAAACGAAGCTGCATAATCTTCCTTAATGACCTAAATTAGATGCAAGGCATGTACTACCAACGTATGCACCTTTGGAAGTTCTTAAGGGTTGGACTGCACCTTTTGAATGTCTTAAGGGTCTCACAGGTTAAACACAGAATCTGAATGACAATGCATTTGTGCGGTAATAGGCGTTGCGGTGCGAAGAACCATTGTTGCTGATAATCCATCTTACTAATGCTTAGGGATGGGGTGTTTCTCAACATCGATGTTTCTGATATTTCTGTGATGTAGAATCTTGCGTTTCATGTATTGAGGCTGGTAGTTCAGCATTAACTTTTTAACTTTGCATCATTCATTCCATAGCTATCATTTATTTTTGCATACTTTCTAGAGATTCGATTGTATTTGTTTTTTACATTTGATGTTTTTTTTTGTTGTTTTTGAAGGCAAACAGGCATACGGCCCAAAATATGGGAAGTGGTTACTGTCGTCTTATTGACATCGGCATTATTAAAACTTAAGTCACTTTAAGACATGTCTCTGTAACTTTTGGCTATGAAGGTACTTATACCTCTTTTTAAATTTGATTTTAGAAATTAAAACATGGATTAAAGAAATATTTTCTTTGTCCTATATTTTAATTTCTAAAATTAGTGGATTAAATGATAATTTTCTGTATAAACAAGGTTCGAGTTTTTGTTTCTATGTTTCAAAGAAGCATCCCGGGCGGTATTTAAAACATCGATATCGATAAAATAAGTCAACCCTACGAATAAATCAAACACCAGATTGATGGTATTATGTCAACATGCACAATCACAATACGGATATTTTGCATAATAATTCTAATGCTTGTCAATTATTGAATAAAACATTCTAACTAGAGCAGCTGTGAGAAAGAGCATTTGTAGTTAAGAGTAATTTGTCACTGCGAATTTTTAAGAAATTTATGGAAATTTTGAGGATTAAGGAGATAGGACATTTGCATGCTCTAGTGGTGGGCTTCTGTGAGAACTTTTGGCTAAAATAGGAAGATACGTGACAAGATGACTAATGTTTGGTTCTACATTTGAATCAGGATATCCGTTAGAAAATCAATCATAAAGGTAATGCGGGATCATTAGAGATCTTTGTGAAAATTAGAATACAAATAATGTTGCTTAACTGATGGAAAAGTTAACTTTAATTTTATTTATTAATTAAAATACATCTGTTTAAGTAGGTACGTTATTCGTTAATTATCTGATTTAGAAGTTTTCCATAAAATAAAATGCATAGGGGCATTTTCTTTTATACCGACGTTCGGTAGATAGGAAGGAATATTAAGAAATTCTAGTTCTTAAACGTCAACAATTCTATCAAAAACAACCGTATTTTTACTCGAAAATAATTTCCAAGCAGTATATAGCCTCCATTATGGTATCCTTAATTATCAGGAACTACAAAAGCTAAAAAGTCATATCGACTAGGACATGTTATGTTAGGCCAATACCTAGAGTCCATGCTCTTAGATATGAAGTTACATTTATATTGGACCGTACAAAGCGGTATTGATATTTTTAGAAAACATGAAGGATGCACCAATAAAAATATGCAAACGAACCAAAATTAATGATTTCACTTTATTCCGCCTGAGACACAGAAGGTTGCGGGTTCGATTCCCGCTGCGAGACAAATGTTTGTATTATCTGCAAATATTTGTCACAGGTCTGGCTGTTTTCTATGTATAATATGTATGTATTTTCAAAAAAAATATGGATATATGTATTATCAGTCATACAAGCTCTGCTTAGTTTGGGTATAGATGTTGCTATGTGAAAATGTCCAGCATTATTAAATTGTTTTTTTTTTTTGTTCCTGAAATGGCAGACAGGAAGAGATAGCGCTATTCAGAGGTTATACCAAGTCTAGGATGCTTTTAAACAACATCCCTATAAGCTTAAGCTCACCCATTTTCTTCTGTTTAATTTTATTTAAGTTTAAAACCCCTTATCGATCTTTATTGTTTTCACAACAAACCACAGATAACCAATTCCACCTTTCAATACCTTGAACAATACTACACTTCAACAAAACAGTTCCAAAACGGTAATAAGACGTACTTACCCCTTTCGCGCCCTCAACAAAAGATCAATAGTCAATAATCTTATAATAGGTACCTAAGTATAAGGGTAGTATAGGGTGCAACCCTCATAGATAAAACAACCTATTGATAAAAGTATTGAGGATTAGCTAGTCGATTTTACTTGACAGCTGTTGATAAGGGAATAATCAAAGTGGCTTATGTATTAGTGATGTCCGTTCCTACCTGTCGTATAATTGTCTTAAACACTTAATACTTAAAAGCACTAGAAATAAACGTAATATTTCAAGGGCAGATGACAATATTTCCTTATAGAAATTTAACGTGACGACTAAATAAGTACGTAATGACAACATATTGCTATTACGATTGCATACACAGTTCGAGAACCTATTTATCAATATCTTACAAATCGATTTGCGGTACAATGGGCTATCAATAATGATAGTATGGATATTATCAATCCACAAAACAATTAATCGAGATCTACAAATCGTAGGAAACAAAAACTCAAATACAAACTGATGGAGTAATTAATGGTTACATTTCAAATCATAACACTTTGTTTATAGTTACTACACACGCGAATAAACAAATCAATCCAAAATTAACATAATCATTGAACTAAAAATCACTGTTACAACCACTGTCACGATATCATAATGCATATCGTGACAGTGGTCAGCGAAAACTATCGCATTACCAATTAAAAGATCTATAGATCATTATCGATCGCACGCGCAACCATTGATCTATAGAAATATCAATAGTTATGATTTTCTATACACCCGATCGATGAAATACAATATTTTAAGGGTTGAAAGTACGTGTGTCGATGAAAAGAGTAATTGTAGTATTGTTACAATTGAAAGATGATATTTTGTACATGTCTAACTAAAAGTATGATCACATGATCATACTTTTAGTTACACATGATAAAGCAACGTTTTCATAAGTATTTTAAGCTTAAGTTATATTCAGTCACTAGTGGAACACCCCGCGAATCTGTGTCCGTTGAGTTTTTTCCTTACAAACTTCATCTTCCCGCAGCATCCTAAAGGGGTGATATTTCAGGAAATACTGTTTACTTTTTTCCCTTACACACCCAAAAAACACCCTCCATATTTCAGTACTTTTAGAACTTACGGTTTAGGCTGTGTGTTGGTTTTCAGTCATTGAGTCAGAGTAGCATTCAAACATTTTCTGTATACTGATGATGATTCAGGTTTATGAAAGTTAAAAGCTACTTTTGAATATTTAAATTGTACATACTGTATAACAAAAAATACTATCAAACATTTTAGTCTACAGCTCCAGCACTAGAATAGCAATTAGGTTAAGTCATTTATTTAACTTTAAAAACTTGTACCACACGTCGATTTACACTTTACAAAAACATCAACGACTATAACCGCCAAATTACAAAAAAAACCTTAACGGCACAGCAAAAACTTGCTATAACATACAATAAAACTACTATCACATTCTTACATTAATTATAATAATGAATCCGGACATCCTCATTCATCCCCATATTCTCACGTTCTTTTAATTACAATTCCAGCAGATGCTTTGACGAACAAAGACTCAGAAATCAAAGATAAAGAAGCCATAATCAAAACCCATACAAGAAACTAAAATATTCAGCAAACAAAAAAACCAAGAGAAAGAAAAAGATGACTACGCATCAAAACCTGAATTCAATTAGACACACAAAAGAAATTACTTCAGGGGACAAACTTACTCTTAATTATTCAGAAAACGAAGATTCACATACTCACACGATAGAAAAAAGCTTCACTAATGATACTGACAATGCAATTACAATAACTAAAGAAAAAACCTGACCCCACAATACTATGAATCAAATTAAAAATTCCGCTTACTTTAAAATAAAGCTCAAAGTAAACACATTGCATCTTACAATATGCAAAATATATGCAAAGAACTGGATATGCAAATCGTGTGAAGTTGAACTCGAAAAACAAATAGTGAAAAAACCAATGTATGGGAGAGTGATAAACATAAAAACAATTTTTGCATTGTCTACGTGCATATTAAAGAGTATAGGGCCGAGTATCGTCCCTTGCGGTACGCCGTTTTTCTCATATGTTCAGTATGCAAATGAGCGATACTCCTTAATCTTTTATTTTAATGGCATCTTATTGTGTTTAATCCTTTCAGGTTTTGTGGGGAGAGTGCAGAAAGAAAAAAAACGCTTGATAAAAATTATGATTGAACGTATGTAAAAAATCTTTATGTGGGAATTGTCTCCGGTAAATGCTATTCAGGTTTTCCGGGGGATTAAAAAAAATCGGTTACTTTTGTCAATTGGCAAATGTGACCCCTCGGAAACTATGCACGTTTTGGAACAATCCCAATATAATGAGCAAGAGTCACGCCTAAATCTATATCAGCTTAGTTTAGACTGGCATGCAACTTAAGTCAAGCGAAAAAAACACAAAGAAAAGGCATATTATTCCTTTTATTAAAGTCTGTATATACTAATTTATATCAGTAGGTACAAGTAAACAAGGTTGTTACTCTTGTTTCCTATCATAATTATTGAATAATAATTAGTAACAAAGTATTAGCGGTTAAAATAGTGATTACCTATATATTTTAGGTCACTTAGTTGGCCAACGTGTTATAGTAGGTACCTTTGCCACTAAATAAATATAACCAATTCGTGTAATTAAAATGTTCTTTATTTGTTACAGGTATGTACTACTACACCCACAATTTTGCGTGAGTAAAATTGCTATAGTAAAATCAAATTGAGAACCTTTTTATGAGGTAACCGATATAATTATTAATTTATGGACCCCTCCAAAACGATAAGAATATCGACATTTCTCGTCTTTGAGTGACATCTAGGAGAAGCCATAGGAACTAAAGCTTTAGTTCAAGTGATCTTTACTAGGTGGCAGCAGTAGCGCCAATTCGTAGACGTTGAATCTAAATGTCAAAAATCAGTATAATTTATAGTTATTCCCGATTTAGCTGAATTGATGTAATCATTTTTAATATAGGACGGTTAGTCTAGAACAATATTACATTTTTTTTTTTATGTTACACAATGTCATACCGAATGCATCTCCAAATATTCATGACTAAACTTTAGTCAGTAAGGTTTGGTGAAATAATTATTTAACATTGTAATAATACTCAACATTCATAATGAATTGACGTTATATTTTACAACATTGTCCCAACACAAACGCAAAAAAACATAAAAGCCTTTCACGTGCATTCAATATTCGTATCTACTATGCGCTAGCACAGCTCGCAAATCATGTTGTGTGTGTAATGTGTAATTTAAATATGAAAAACAATTACCTAGTCACATTGTGTAGCAATAATTAAGGTATACAATAGTACCACTACATATGATAATAGTTAATAATAATAATAAGGCGGTTTTGATGCTTCTGGTGTTGTAAGCTTTCATGAGCCAACATACCAATATAAATACTTACCAACAGGCGGGCCATAATACTTTTTGTTGCCGTCTTGTATTTATAAATTAAAGTTTAAGTATTTAAAGTTATATCGTAATTAAAATTATTGATGACTTATTTAGCCGATTTCTACTATTGTACAATTGTAAAGTTATATCGTTATTGATGACTTATTTAGCCGATTTCTACTATTGTACTTGTACAATTTCTTTTAAATATCAGTGCATGATAGGTTCTATGCCCATCGCCGCTTATTGGAACACTAACCGATAGGACATGCCTTTTTATTTTTGTCTGGAGCATGAGTTGTACATACATTTTTTGTTGAATAACCAGGTTCTAACCAAATTTTACTCGCGAGATAAGGACCCTTATAGTTTTATTATGAGTTTGCCATGAAAGGTAATTTGATACGGCTTTTCCGATAGAAATGCTGGCTGTTTACAATCTAATTTTATATATTTATTCTTATGTAAGTTTTATCGCCCCAATTCAGCGCTGCAATTAAAGAAGCACAACGCGTCGGTGTTTTTAAAATGTAGCAAAAATTAGGTATAATGTCGCAAATATTTTAAAACGATTCTTAGTTTTCATCTGTTCTTTAGAGATAGACGTCAAATATATACAAAAGTAGGCAATTAATTATTCTCTACGGACTGACGTCCGCGAGTGCCTTTGACGCGACTCACGCGCAGCCGCTGTGTCGATAGAGGGGGGGAAACCAGATTTTCGGTCTATGCTGACCTTGAAAGATAGATTACATAATGCTATATTATTTTACCACACTATTTTCAACACTGGCAACAAAGAAAAAAGGTTGGTTTCCGTTGGATGGTTTTGTGGTAGTTGTAACGTTTTGTTCGTAGTTGTTTTGGGCGCATAGAACATGAATCTGGTTGATTGCTACCTACAAGTTTTTCCGCATTGACTTTCCGCGTAACCTATATGTTATATTTGGAGGTTTATGGAGGTGGATATCTTTTCTTTCTAATTTATGCATTGGAGATGAAAAACATGTATCTACTTTTTATAGAATTACTATTATTAGTACTTATGGTTAAGCTTCGATTTAGCATTTTTTCGTCATCTGTCATTTGAATCTATGAAGTGAGTAGTATTTTGAATATCTTATAATATAATATCTTCAAAATGTTACCTCGGTGGGACCTGAACCCGGGACCTCCCGCAAGTTTGCAAAGTAAATCGACAGAACTTAACTCAAGAATGAATAAGAATACATTTTTGTATAAAAATAAGTAAATTCAATAAATTTATACTTATTCATTTCAGAAAACGTTTTCTATACACAGGTATTTGATAACTAGGAACTTAAGCTAATCGCAAGGATGCTAATTTTAAGAAATTAATAATAACCTACACAATTTAAGACACTCCGGAATATAGCAATACAATTCTAAACAAAATTAACATATTTGTGTTCACTGCTAACTAGCTAAATCTTAAGGCTTTGTTACACAACTTAGGTACAAACGCGAGCGCGAATTTATACCTTTACGCGATATCACAATATACATATTATATATTTACGAATACATAGATAGTATTTGTTTTTGTAAATTATATATTTGTTTTAGGTTGGAAGAGAGATTAGTCCATTAAACGTAACGCTGTAATTAATAATACCTAAAACTCGAATGTCCGTCTGCACTAAGCATTGACAAAGACTTAGATTAGCGTATCTTACTGATATTTGATAATAGAAATCTGTCATACGTAATATTTTTTTTTCCAAAACCTTATGTAACCGGCCAACGACTGTCTGATCCGTGTATTTAATGGGTGTGTCTCAATTGCTCAATATAAATAAGTTTTGGCTTACCAGATCCCAGACACTTCCAGTAGACGCTAGTAACTAGGGGTAGACTAGGAGTTAGCAATCGCTAGCCCTGGCGGTTGAGTGCCAGGACATGCCATCTATAATAAAAACAAAACAAAAGAAGAGTTTATACTGCTATGGAGCTATTTAGCAGTTTTTTTTAAACAGTCTTCTTCTTAGCTATACCTAATCCACGCCTGGGCAATCCAATCAGACGGGCGATTCTTGGGGGCATCCTATTAATTATCCCTCTTAATACCCGATATTTAGATTTGACGACTGTTATTCTCGAGTCTGTTAGTTATAAGAGACCACGCCTGCCACTTTTCAATTGTTTCATAGAATGACAAAGGCTTTATTTATGTAGATTTATTTAAAAAAATATAAGATAAAGTGTAATATAGATATAACCTGTTATTATAGATCATTTATTTGACTTTGAGTGTATTTATACCTTAGTCAAAGTAGGTACCTACCAATTTGTTAATTTAAACCTAATTCTCTCAATAACCTTTCTAGTCACATAAGGTTACGAACATTGATTTATCGAGTGGGTAAATAATAATTTTAAAACACCAAGTAACATTTACTTAATTTGATTATAGGTACTGAATGATAAACGTATTACACCCATATATTCTAATAAAAATAACCTTATTTTAAATAATTTATAGATTAATGAAAAAGGTACCAGTAGTGTTGTTTAACCTTAATTTTTCGTCGACAAGTTACTAAAAAACACGTTTTTATCACTTACTAAATATTAAAATAATTCCACTATCCACCTCCTGGCTCCATCATCAGACTTTCGCCCAAGCCCAATGTATTGGACTCGTTAAAACGAGGGTTCTCAAACCAAACTCGAGGGGTTTACTACTCAGCCACTGAAGAGTTCTATTATCCACCTCCTGGCCACATCATTAGATCAGCTTTAGGATACCAAATAGTACTTTTGTCATACGAATTACATTGAAGTAGGTAAATACAAAGTTTATTTTAATACGACATTTAGAAGTAGGTTAACATTGATTTCCAAGATTTTATTACATTGTTTTTTAGTTACAAGTGAAGATTAATAATAATTAATAATAAGATTAATAATTAATGCGTTTAAAAAATACTTTCGCTGTCGAAACACAAATAAAAACAATTGGTTCATTCATTGTTCATAATCCGCCATCTTGTTTTTTGTTTCAAAAGCGCGCGTAAAAATATTTTACGACTGCAAAAACCATAGTTTTTACTCAGGGTTTTTTTCTAAAAATACTAGGTCAATGTTATTTTGTTTGTTCTTCTGAACAGGTTTGTGGGACTGTTTTATTTTTATATGGATATTTCTAACTCATATTATCATTAAATGTATTTTTTACTGTAATGGATAAATGATTTATTCATTATCAAACTAAACATAGGGTCTTAAAAAGCTTGGTATTATGGCTTCTATCTGGTTTCTTTTATATATTTATTTATAAGTATGACAATATTAATTATTAATGCTGGACAATTTTCACACAGCATCATCTAACCAAACTAAGCAGAGCTTGTATTATGGGAACTACGAGATTGATATACGACTTAAATACTTCTTGTAAATATATACATATTAATACATAGGAAACACTCAGACCTGAGACAAATATTTGCAGATCATTCAAACATTTGTCCAAGGGCTGGAATCGAACCCACAACCTTCTGCGTCTCAGGCGGGCTTTCGCCCACTGCGTCACAAAGTTCGTCACGTATTGGCAAAGATAAGGTTTTTTTTAATTTGTCTATTTGTTATATAACATGCTTACCTATTCTTTGATGATATTTTTTTTTTGGAAATGGCTGTTTGTTCAATAGAAAGGAAATTGTGTAACAAAATTGATGATAATTATTATCTAGAAAGAAGATAAGAAAAAGAAAAAGGAAGATATAAGAAGAAAATGTGTCATATTATGCTATTATGGCATATTATTCCTCATAATAATTTGGGATACTTTGAAGGAAAATGGAGTCAGGTAGTATAGCTAGTCCATCAATTTCATCAATTTGTTTTCTTCATCCTTGAACCTAGCTTGACATACCTTGTTTACATTTTTGACATTAATAGAAATCTGTCATTAATAACTTTTCACGTAACTCAGTGTATGTTCCGTAATGCGGTTCAAAGGTTTCAGTTTAAAAAGCATGATACTCGTACAAAAATAATGTAGTTTGTTTTGATGATATAACCGTAGAATGTAGATTAATTAAGTAGAAGCCGTATATGATACAAATGAAATAATGTAGTACAAGGTTTATGATCTGGAATTAATCACACACATACCTGTTTCAAATTTTATACAAATTGTCCAATCGTTACAGAGATTAACCAAACAACATACATATATCTAAATATCACAAGTTAATTTTTTCAAAATTTTAATCATTGATTTCAGCGCCCCCTTGTAGCCATAAAACCTAATAAATAATTGATCAAATATATGTGGTTTCGGAAATAAATGGTAATCGAAAAAAAATCAGAAAAAAAACAACCCAAAAGAGGCAAACGACGGTCTTCTTACGTCGTCTTAAAATAAAATAAAGAGCTTTTGACCGTGTCATTACATTTCTGAGTGTCTACTTTTCTCCGTGTCTATTACTATGTAATAGGTGTAAAGGAATCCAAATATTTTCGATTTCTAAAATCCCAATTTCAATAAAACCTCTTCAGCCCAATCAAATAGGATATTTTGTATGGAGGACAAAAAATACGCTTTGATTTTTGATGCTATAATAGTTTATGGTGAGTTCAGCTGCAAATATTTTCCGAGGATGCTCATTATAAATGATTTAATCTTATTCAATTTAACGAAGTATGAATTTAAATGTAATTACGTTTTTGTAGCCTTCGCGGTTCTTATAAAGTGTAAGATTTATTAGGAAGATTGCCGGTAAAAAAATTGCTTGCAAACATTTACGTACGGGGAAATCTGTCGGAGAACCATTTACCGATATAGGTCTCAGCCAGAATCAGCAGGTTGTTAAGACTTATATTCCTATTTCTAAATGGACAAGTTGAACCAAATTCTGCCGAGGTCTTTGCAAAACGCATCGCAGGCGGATAACGTCGCTATCACTCACCCTGGTAAAGATTCTCGAAATGAGTCGAAACTTAGTCGGTGCTTTCACCGACAGTACGATACGCGAAATGTACTATTTTACAATATGTATGCCAATAGGTTCTCGTAAATGAACCATCTACACACGAGTGGCATTATCTTTCCCGACATTTGGTAGCTTTATAGCTACCAAATGTTACATTATAAGCATTGTTATTGTTTCAGAGATAATTCCAATTTTATGGCACAAACAGTTTATTTTTAGTTTGTTAAAACAGAAGTTAAGTAGAATGTTATAAAATTGCCAGTAAAGTAGATAAATTGTCACATAATAATTTTATCGAACATTTATGTTGGCTTTAAAGAAACCAGAATTCAAATCAGCTTAATTATGCGTCTCGAAAAAGTTAGCCTAAAAACACGGAGACCCGCTAGGATTCGCCACTAGTTACTATTTACAAACTTAAAATTGAAAGCTGGAAGCGAAGCAAGCATCTACTGTTGCTAAGTACTTAAGTATTTACAAGGTAGATACGAATGTGTTTTGTATGATTCAATGTTTAGCCCGCCGATCGATTTGATTGACGTGCAGGCATTTAATACGTGTTCCTACCCTAGCCGGTGTACGGTGACCATACGATATAGTCGGCGATAAATATTCTATGTAGGCCCGAAATATTTTGCGTTGATTGGCAGTTTCAAATTCAATCGAAAGAGACTAAGCAAAAGATCTCTACTCTTATAGTGATGTACTTATAGTGATGTGGCCACTTTCTATAAAATCTGCACGCGAAACAAGTTGTCTTCTGAAAGTTTTAGCTAAGACTAAAAACATTGATTTCTGCAGTTGCGGTTGCCACTTGCCAGTGAACACTTCACTAAAAGGTAACTCCAGCAATAATACTCAGGGAACAAGTTGAAAATGAGAACGGTATACTAGTGTGGCCGAATGAGCACTCACGTTCCTATTTATCACCTAGTGATGTAATTTGGGTATTTATTTTAAGGCCTTACAAGCGCTTTTTTATTTATGGAGAAATCTTGGATTTGGACGGTTAGATCAATACGCACTTATAGCAAACGTAGATTTGTTTAATTTTAGAAATCACTAGGTGTATTTTTTAAGGAAACTTCAACTCAGAATTTCTAACCAGATCATCATAACAGAAGCCAAGAATGACAAGAACAAGTTATAAATTAAAGAGATAAATAATGTCAGAAATATCTAAAAAGCAAGCTAATAACTATTTGTATAAACGCCCCTAGCGCATATGTCAAGAACAAATTTTTAAGCGTTCGCAAATTTTTATAATTATATAGAATCGGCAACTTAAACGTGCGTTGTTTTTTTTTACTATTACATTTTAAACATTCTAGCACAGGAAAGATCATACTTCATGGTCCCACTATCAACAGGTTTTAGACTAACGCTTGGACCTGACCTCACGATCCTTAATTCCAAATAATACTCTTGAGCATCAAGTATCTGTCATCATCAGAGCTGGCAACCTGTTACACCGATCTGTAACATTAAGATGGTAGAATTTAAACGTATTTATAGTGCAACTTCACTGCAGAACTGGTGGTCGTTGATCCAAATCCTAATCCTATACTAACGGATTTTTCCAGTTAAAAATTAATGTGTGAATTGTGCTGAACGGTGAAACAAAACTTTGTGAGATAACCTGCATGCTTTAGAACCAAGAACTCGAAAACCTGTGACATGTGTGGAAGAAGCTTTTGCAAGGCGTACTGAATCCTTTCATCCAAGTGGGTAGATATTTGGCAGTCTATATTTTTGTACATTTTTATACGTTCATCGTCATTATCAACAGCCTGTAGAAGACCATTGTAGAACAAAGGTTTCTCTCAAAGGGTGCGCTGACGCATGGCGCTGATATACGTCCAACCACCTACTTTCCGAAGCCTCTAAGATGTCATCGGTCTATCAAGTGATGTGCCTTTCTGCGTCGTCAGATCCATGGTCGCCATTCGAAAACCTTTTTTCTTCAAGCATTACACTGCGGTGTGACATACAGCCTATTGCCAATCTTGTAGGTACAGAACATTTCCACAGTAAACCCATAGCCTTTATATCATAGAGTCATAATTCAGGATTCGGCTATGACATCATCGTAATAAATACTTTTGTTGTGTTAGTTAATACTTAATTATACCTACCGATGTATTTTGGTGGTAGGTAGGTAGCGTACTTGTTGCTTGGGCGAAGTTCAACAATTTTACCTACTAGTTTAGTGTAGGATATTTTTAATGAGTATTCATAATTAAGTATTCATTTAGGTATCTATGATGGTAGTATTTTTATAATTTACCAATTTAAATAAAAAAGCATCGTGGGCACTTCTAACCAAATGATCCTGGTCTTGAACTGTTTGTATATTGTATATTAATAGATTGTCACTCAAAATGTAAGTACAACAGATCGTATGTACTTTCTCAATACGGTGAAAGAAAACATCGTGCCGAAACTGGGACGAGGTATGCCCTAGGTGCCAAAAATGTAAAGCCAGTTGGCATCGATTAGAGTTCCAATAAGCGGCGATGGGCTTGTAACCTGTCCCGTGGAATGCTGACGACTATGCAAAACGTGAGCATGTGCCAGATGTTTGCACTTGCATCTGACCAATCCCAGGCTGGTATCCTCTTGGATCTACGAACTAAGTAGATCTGCGCATGTTCAGTCGTGTGCCGGCTGTTCTGTTTCCTAATTTTCTTATCTGTTTATCAAAGTTTTCATGCTGTTCTGTTTGTCAGCAAAGAAGTAGGTAGGTATTTGAAATTTTGTCTCAAGCACCATTTTTTTTTTTTTTACTTTATATAGTGAAATCCTATGGGGAATTGCGCTTAAACTCGGCTGCTTCAAAAGTTTAGAATATAAATGTTTTCCGTAGAGCCACATGCAAGCAATGTATTGAGTTATGTCAATTTGACACGTTATCACAACATGGATACGCTAACGTATGTCCGCCAGTTTTTCGTAAACCAAATTCATATATATGAGAAAAAAAATTAAGAAAACTATTTTGTTGAAATTAAATGTGAATGCAATGTGCATATAAAGTACACACAAAAAATACCACGTGTAAAAAAAAGCAAATTGACATCATCAGTCCATCGGGTGGAGGCCTTCCTTCACTACGTCTCGTCCTGTTCGTGGTCGCCATTTGAGTATTCTTTCTCAGCGGTTGTCAATTTTACAAATAATAAAAGTAATAAAACGTCAGAATATCAAATGATTATGGATGAAAAGTGGCCTGGCTTACCGGCTGATGATCGTGAGACGTAGATTTGTTTCTATGTGCAATGCGATTCAAGTCATTGGGTCAATATCGTCTGATACAATTTGTGGTCAGCCAATTTCCACTGACCATTTAAGTGGAACCTTGATTTTTTTCTGAAATGACTGCTTTTTATCGCGATAATCGTCTATTCGATTGAGTCTTCCTATCGACCTTCAGATTATGACAGCGCGTTTCGGATCACGACGCAGATAGGTGAAGGTGCTTAGTTTCTTTTCCCTACTTGTTACTTCTGAAATAGAGTTCCGTCATCAAATAAGTCCAATAATGATTATTAATGTGAACTAGTTGGCTGATTAGTCTCTTTAAGCTAAGAAGATGGCGATTCATGTCAGGGACATAATTTTATAAAGCACATTTAGCCATTATTTTCTTTAGTTTTCAAGCACAGTACCTACAATCTGTATACATTTTTTAAAGATCTGTAAAATAATAACACAAATTCTGAATTCCAGCTGTTAATGTCCACACTAAATTAACCATGCATCGAACTGTGAAATAGAATGACAGGGGCGACAAGACAAGTGTTCTGCACATGTTTGTGTTGACACCAAACTATGTTGGCATTACTGAAATCCTGGCTTTTACATCCATCCATCCATACAGTTAGGTAGGATGTCAAAATCCAAAACTAAAAAGCGAGCATAAACTTACATGTGCTGACTTTTATATCATTGTATGTAACTCACGCAAAAATAAACGCAGTGCCAGTGAGATGGTTCGGGGCAAGAGAATATTTATTTATTTGGGTCAAAAACAAAATACAAAAATTTTAAGGAACGGTAATATTAGCAGAAGTTTAAAAAAACTGTGCTTGTTTGCCACTATAGCTGTATAGAAACATAATTATAAATCGATCTCAAAGCATGTTATAATATTATTTTAATTCGGTTTACATATTAAAATTGTATACGTTAATTAATCAGCGGAGATTTTTTCAAGTCAATATGATTTATTTCATTACATCATCATAAATGTAAAATTTTTACCTTAAAGGTGGTCTCAAACCACCTTTAAGGTAAAAATATACATGTGATTAGCGGATCTCGCTGTTTGATAACAAGGTTTCTTGTGGTATATTCTAGTATAGATACAGGCAAAGTTCTCCAAAAATGATAGCCACCAAAATAGGTTTTATTTGGTAAAGTTTCATTTCCCATGCGATTTCTAACACTCGTGAGTTACCTGTTTCTCTTATTGACATTAAAAAATCTTTTGAATCTTCTCATCGCCATCGTCCCAAAGACCACATCGCCAGCCCCCGTACCCAAAAACCTTTTAAAACAATTCGTAACACCTGTTGCGCCTACGCATCCGTTGAGAGACCGCGCCATCTTGTGCGAGCCATCTGTCAAAATTCAAATACAGAACAAGCTTACAAGCTAGGTAGAGTACTATAAAATTGTAGAGATGTGATGTTCATGTAGGTAATTTAACTATTGAACTGCTTTGGGGCAATATAATTGCTATTTTATATTTTTAAGTAATACATAACTTGTTTTTTTACTTTTATACGCTTTGGTAAATAACTGCCAGGATTATCTTGATCTTAAGTTATCTGTTGGTACTAAAATCATTATGAGTTTATACTGTCAATACACAATTATCATTTAGAAATGGCAACTTATGAGCTTTATTGGATTTACATCGATTTCTTGTGACCAATAAAAATAGCAGTACAGTTTGTGAGAACAAAAACACATCCAAACATTCACATTTGTAATTATATTTTAGTAGCTAAGATGAATAAAAAAACTATTCATAAAACAAGGTATGTACAAATATGACTGTCTATAACAACGAATAATGAAATTAGTATTGAGGAAGTGCGCACAATGTTTCAACATAACTATGGTCTATAATTTTCATAATTATTACAATAATTTTAGCTTCTGATTCAAGTGTATTTTAAGTTGTATGTAATGTAAACGCTGATGTGATACCGAGATAATAAATAATGCAATTCAAGGTTACGAAGATTCAACAGTTGGAAGTAGGAACTATCAAAGTAACCGACTAATTTGTAGTCTGTAATTTGACCATTGTTTAGCTTTATCAAGATAATACCGACCTCGGTGGCATGGCGATTGGCCTTCGATGCAAGAGATGCGAGTTCGATTCCCGCTGCGGGACAAATGTTTGCATGTTCTGTTCCGGGTGTTGTGGTACCACATTACTCGTAGTTTTATTTCGCAATACTGATAAAACTAGGCAGAATCAGCACGGTTTTACGATAAATTAAAAATAAAACGTGTGAAATATCAACAATAATTGCCACACCAAGTTTCGTTTGCCATATATATGCATAACTATCTATTAGTTGCCTATATAGATACAGGCTGTATCACTGTGGTTTCTTCGTTGTAAATAAAAATTGTGAAATAAATTATTTTATTTCTTTCAATAATTTATAACATTCACCAGATAAATCACAGTAATTATTCAATGCCAAATACTGTTGTCTTAAATATATGTGCTGTCCCAATTATAGGACGACACAGCGTACTTTGAGTGCGAACGCTCTTATCATATTCTTAATAAGTACACGTAAATAAAAATATTTCAACGTCCTTATTTAACGAAAATGCTCTAAATAAGGTCAAAAAAACTGACCGTTCTTCTGACCCCAGAGTTACGCAAGAGGGCCATCCCACAAAAACCAAAGGGCAAAAACGCATAACGGGTTGAACATCGAGGAGTCAAAAAATTTCTTTTCCTCCTTTTTACGTCCGAAACGGGGGCAAAAAGGAGAACAAAAAAGAACACAATGAATAAATGTTTTTGCAAATACAAGAATGGTCTTTTTCTTAGCACGTGTTAGCTTTTTGTCAGTTTTGTTTTTGTCAATAATGTTGGGTTAGGTTAGGAATTTGCGTACGTTCGAAATAAGGTTATTGTGACGTATTTTGCAAAAAAACTATTTCCGTGTGCGACGTTTTATGGGTCAGTGATAAAGATGTGAACTTATATTCGAGGAAATTGTTGTGTCTGGTTAAGGTTAGCTGATAGAAAATGCTAGTTAGCATATAGTTCGCCTAAGTACTTGTTTTATTCTGTGCAAAAATGCATTACCTGTCTATCTGTCTAGTATGCTAGAAATCGTTCTCGAGTTTCTTTGTATTTATGTTTTATTACCCCCCAAATATATTTTTATTTCATTTTTTATACTTGCTGCGCAACTGCTTCTAGTTGATGATAGTAATTTGGCAATCAATTGATATCATTAGTGATGATGATAAGGGAACTTTCAACTATAAAGATTATTTACCTTACTATTTATGAGACCTATTTTAAAGTTGAATTCATTCTAATTACGATGTAACTGAATTTAAGATTTACGTGCATTAACGCTGATTCCTCGCAACCAAGCCAAGTTAAGAAAAGTAATACTCATGAAAAAAAAATCTGCAACTATAACTATCACCAACTCGGTAACTGTAAAAATCATGAAAAAAATATGTAAACATTGCAAAAACACCTTGAAAATAAGCAGCAAGTGAAATTTCAGTAAAAAATATAGCAAAAACTTCGAAACCCCCTTAGTTACAATGTTAGCTGGCGTCACAATCTTTTTTCGTTCAAAATTTATAAATGCTAGATTCTGCGCAAGCGCACACTGGCAGGTAAGATTTTGGGTTCGCAGGTAGAAAAAATCTTTTGGTGGATGCTAGAAAAAAAGGTTTCTTTATGCGATCCACCCTTAAAATAAACGCCTACGATTTGTTACCCTGTAGTCGGATCGAACAATCTTGATATTTGCATAGAACCTGCAATAAGAAGCAGGTAGTTTCATTAAGCTAACACTCAAAATACCCATTTATATTGTAAAACGAATATCTGATAAACTACATAGCAATATTAGATCACCGTTGACCAGTTTTATTTCAGTTCACGATTTAATAAGATGGCAACATCTTGCATAAATACGGCTTAATAAATTGAAAAATGCAATATTTCGACAAGAAGTATCAAAAACTGTCTGTCGCCCTAGCCGGCCGGCGGGGGTGGGAACAGCGTGCAACAATGCAAAGCGTATGCTCGCACACACACATACATGCGCCTGCGCCTGCGCCTATCTATTGCATACACACAGATACACGTGTATCGGATTGCACTCTACCATGTGGCGACTTGCGAGAATCTAAGACCAGGATTTTGTGCACGTGTTTACAATTTATGAGAACTTTGCAAGGATACTCTGTGATTTATGTAGACGTTCATTATAATTGCAGGAAAATGAGTTCGTATATGTTGCCATTTGCTGCCAAACGGTGATGGAAAACATCGTGGGATAACTGGTAATACAAACCAAAAATTCGAAATTAAAAAGACCATCTTCGAGGTGCATTGAACCCTTTGAACACACTTGTTTTTTCATTGTTGTTCATTAAAGCCTTTGAAGAGTACTATCCCGTATCAGTACACTGACTTAATGCTGAGCGACCATAGAAGAACCGATAACAAGGCAAAGAAAAAAAGCAGTAACATTTAATCTCCACTTTCAGCTTTGGTCGATTACACCCTTAATAACTCGGAAGCAATAAATCCAAACTCCAGTAGCGAATTACCAACTAAAAATTAATTAAAAACTACTACGAATCTACTATGAATTATGTGTCTAAACCGAATGCCAATGTCAATGGCGAGATTAAAATAATGTGCGAGAACTTTACTTTGCCTGCGACATAATAAGGTGTCTATAATATTTAAGAGGATGTTTGTACGTTTTAATGTTTGTACTTCACTTCATTTAGTCATTTGTTCGTCTATCTCGGGTTGATCTCAGCACAACGGCTGAAATAATCTCATTCTACGTTTTTTTTTCAAGCTACCTCTGTTTTGCGGAAAAGTGGTTGGCATAATATGTGACAATTTCTATACGCAACGACTAAAGCCGTTTGCATATTTATAAAATTCATTTAAAAAAACATTACAAACGCATCATTTATTTTAGTTCCTCGAGCTACGACTGAGTCAGACCAACACAAAAACAAGTTTTTGTTTCGATCTAAAGTCACGGTCATTGCCTAATACTTGATACCTACCTACGTTAGTTTATGTTCGCGAGTTCCTTTGATAACTAAGTTAGTTTGAATGGCCCATGTCTATAGACTATTCCCGTGGTACTAGACTATACCGCTTCTTTTTAACACAACTTTTATTCTCTGTGGTACTACCACAACTGATTATTATTATTATTATGTGTTTAATAATAATCAGTTGTGTTAGTACCAACTCAAAGTAAAAATAACTCTTCATCATAAATTTTGATAACAATAAAATTTTTTTTTTTTAAACTTAATAACAACATTTATTCATACAACTATGTATAAAGCCACAGGTATATACAAAAAATACAGATGAAACAATTAAACGAAATATATAACCTCGAATATGCGCGTGTATTTGGGATTTGCCTACTATCTAGTAAGTCCACGGGTAAATTATTTTTACCATGACACTACTGGTAGTGCACGGGGTGTGCGAAAGCCTCCGTGACGCAATGATAAACTGAAGCATGATACTCTTAGAACAGAGAATAAATAACTCTCTATTCATGAAAAGTTTAATTTTACCTCGTTTGCAGACTGGGCTATTCCCTGACGTCAACAAAATGGCGGTGAACATGGACACAGTGAAGCTAGACTTTAACAAATTTCCTTTTTCCAGTATCATCTCTGTGGCTTCTTCTTATCATCTTTATAACAGCATATATAAAGCCACTGCTGGACATAGAACTCCCCCAAAGTGTGCCACGATGAACGATCTCTATGTAAACTTGGGTTTTTCCCGTGGTCCCCTGGTCTTCAGCCCGCCTTTATGATGATATCGGTCTATCGGATCTTCTTTATCGTATCGTCCAGTTTGTAGTCGCCACTCGAGAATCTTTAATCCCCAGCGTTTGTCGTTTCTTCGATTTACATGGTGGCATGCCCATTGCCACTTCAACTTGCTGATTCTGAGAGGTATGTCGTTGAGGTTGGTTCTTCTACGGATTTCCTCGTGTCGAATTTTATCACTTATTGAAACTTCGAGCATAGTTCTTTCCATCGCCCGCTGGACAACCTTGCGTCCAAGTCTCAATCTTTGTCATCACCATCATAAATCCCACTAAACACTTGCAAAAACACTGGCCAAGCATATTTTTTGGACGTGCCTCTGACTTGGTATCAAGGATCTACACACTAAGTATATAACTGAGGATATACATAATATGGAATACAGTTCCATACATATTATGTTTTCCTAGTATTGAGTTCTGGATTTTGAACAATGCTGTATTAGTTAAACTGAGACCCGGATTTGAGCTGATCGATACTTCTCTATGAAATGTGAAGAAGGATTTTGATATCTTTAGCTATTTGTTGCCTGCTCGCCGCAATTCGTTACTTGCTCGTCGCTTACGTTGAATCTGGTCGACCTTGAAGTGTACATCGGGTCGGACGCTACCTACTGTGATGAATTTGACTGTGGCTATAAACAATTTGTTGATTTGTTAAGCTGTTTCTACGAATAATGCTGTAGCAATAATTATTAGTCGGTAAAACTTAAAAAAAAAAAAAAACTTATCGAATTCATAAATCTTAGCGAATACAGACGTACTGTATTCGCTAAGATGGATGTCCTCAGATACTCAGTGGATAGATCTTTGAGGATACCAAGTAGGGGGTAGTTAGAGGTATGTCCAAACATTATGTTTTTCACGAAGATTGCATTTCATGTACAGATTGCAAGCCCATCGCTGCTATATTGTAACGCTTAACGATGTCACATGTCCTATAATGTTTGGTTCCAGGTATGTCGGATTTATCACGATGTTTGACCTCTCGGTTTTGAAATATAAATTCTTGTGATATATTTACCTAAACTGTTTTTCAGTTGATGTCTTACTTTCTAATAATATTATAAATACGAAAGTTACCTTTAAATGTTTGTTGCTCTTGACTGCTGAACTGATTTTGATGTAGCGCAGAAATTGTATGCCTAAGTACTTAGTTGTTATAATTGTATTGTAACAAGTAAGTTAACTGAAAAGAGTAACCTACCACAAACATAACATTGGTATATATTCAGTTGTTACCAAAGTGTGCGACAATATACAAACTTGAGCGAGGTAGACCTCAAATATTTATAGAACTTTTAATTAAAAAGTTCAGTTACACAATTATAATTGTTACATTCAACGAAACCAATCTAATAAAAGAAATACATTTAACGACAGTCAAACAATTTTCTATTCAATTTGAATAAGATAAAAATAGTAAAATGGCTTCCAAAATATCAAGTGATTTTACGGCAAAATCTGTCTTTATTCACACAACCACCTGAGTTTTTAACAAAGAACGCGTCCCCTAAAAAGAAAAAAGTTTTTATAGAAAAAAGTCTCCCACGATACGCAATGCATTTTTTTTTTACTCTATGTGCGCCTGTCTACAGGATTTTTATTGCTATTGATTAAATGTTATTGTACAAAACTGGGATTTCTCCAGATTAGACATCTTTTATAGCGGGTCAGTGTATCAAAAATAGGCGCGTTTTAATTTCGTATATTTTATGTCAAAGATGTATAGCAAATTGGGTGAGGGGGATGCATCTACAATAAGTTCTATTAAATAAAAATTATTGTAATACTTGTTTGTGCATGTTATGCAGTGGCATGTTTTCTTCTTAAAAATGTTTTATAATCATTTCAAAAATATAAAACCTTACAAAGAGCTTTTGATGAGTTCATGTGAAGTGTTTTTAAAAATAATTGAGGAATTGTTGTAGTCTAAAAAAAATCAACGTCAAACATAATTGTAAAAATTTAAAACATATTTTTAGTGAATTGATACTAAATACTAATACTAAAGACTAGACTAGAGTTCAGATGGGTATAACTAAATCTATGTATCAAACTATAATGTTACGTATCAGATTATATAATCTAAGTTATAGGAATTAGTCCTACTCTAGACAAAGGCATTTTAATCTACTAGTAAGTAAAATGAATAAACTCTTCCGGTAGCATAGATGTACCTATACTAAGCCACCCAAGATAAGTTTCAAGTTAAAGTCATCTGCAGACCAACACTCAGCGCTATTCCTTTAAATCAGCCTCTCTGCAGGACGCAGTCGATAAATTCCGAAACTACGGTAAAATCAACATTTTTGAGACTCCGTAGCAAAATTAAGAATTGCTTCCCGACGACGCCGTTGCTAATGATTGAAATTCACAAAAAACTGCACGAAAACAACCCTTACCATACTGTAATAGAGATGGAAATTGGGCAGCTAATCATGAATCTGTAGGTCATTAAGTCTTAGGGGATGCTATTCAAGATGTTGCAGATGCAATGTTAAAGAGAAATGACGTAGAAAATAGAGTTGTTGATGCAAAATAGATTGTATATCGTCAGATTAAAGTTGTATTTCAATGCAGGGAATTTGTGATATAGGTTGGGTGTATTCTAATAGGATGGTGCAGGTAAAGAAATACGAACATTTTTGAGGGATGAAAGAAAAAAATTAAGGGTCGTATTTAAGACACAAAAGACGGCGTTGGCGTCACGCTGGGCGATGGATGGTCTGCGGATGCAGTTTTAGATTTTTGTCAAGATTTAGAATGTAATATACTGACAGTTAATTGAATGTGACCACTTGCAGCTATTCCTGTTATATTGAATGCTGAAGACGACAATCAAAATTGGTATTTTAGTGCATTTCGGAGGTATTTGTTAATAAAAAGTTTCAGTTGTCAGTTTCATTTAGCAAATAATAGTTAATATTAAGAAGAATCACAAATCCACATAAATTCAATTATGAATCTTTATTAAGTTTAGTATTAGATATTACTCATGACCGAATTTTCTTGTGATGCAATTGATAGAGCCAAATAGAGCCGACGACAGCAAAGCATTAGGAAAATTCTTTAATTTTACACAAATCATCAACGAAAACGTAAGATACATAAAGTCAAAGTAAAAAATTGGCTACACACAAGCCCGCGTGGTGTATCAGTCCGCCCGCACCCTCTCAAGACCCGAGGCCGGAAACTTAAGAAGTGGATGCGGGGTTCTCTTGCCGTTGTTTGATATAAACTTATCGTTTGTTTATGGTAAATGGTCACCACTATTAGTAATTATGAGCAAAGCTGCATATTTTATTGTCATTATAAACATAATATTTTATCACATATTGTTTCTTTTAAAATTCTCAAACAAAACTTACGTAGGGCACGTAGCGTAAGAAAATAATGGATCAAAGAGTATCTGTAGTATACAAGCCTCTGGCCACGGCTTCGCTCGCTTTATACCAGGATACAATGTATACCTATGTGCTTTACTGAATCGCGACTGATAAACTAATAAGATAACTACCTATCGCGTAACAAATTTCATTTGGTCTCGCCGCTTCGATTTTATTAGCACAGACATTCAAACTCTGACATTTAGAATATTATTGGTATAGGAGTCTAACGAGTTCACTTTTTGGGTATCGAAAGGGTAGAATGGTAAGAAAATGTAAGTAAAAAGAACCCTTTTTTAGAAATTTTGATTGATTTCATTAACAAAAAATATATCACGACATCTGCATAGAGCAATGTTTTTTAAACAAACAGAAAAAACTCTAATCGAACACATTGCCACAATAAAAGCCTCAATCTTCTCTTTTTTTCGAGGATATTCTTCGAAAAAAGTTGATAGTTCGTAAGTCGAAAGGTATAAAGTCCAAAATAGGCATTTATATTATTAATATGATGAAACAAAAAACAGGCGCCCACATCTTCCGACAGGAAGAGGAACTTATTTGATTATAATAAACATTAGAAATCTTAGTAAAAACTATCGAACCAGGTGCAATAGAAAAACATATTGTTTTTTACTATAGTTTTTAGTATTTGTTTTGTACGCACCCTTTGCTTATTGTTTTTTTATGTATTCAAGTAGCTAAAATAAAAGATGCTAAAGTTTTCAAAAAGCGAAAGTTTCAAAAAACCATGTCGGCTTTTTTATTCGTTTCCTTAGAAGTTTTTATGAGTCCAGTAGTTATCATTTTTCTTTTCATACTTCTGACATTGTTTTTCTTAACAGATAACATTGTTTCTATTTTTAAAAAAAACTATAATAAAAATTGTAAGCTGTTCACAAATATCAATACTTATAGCTTCCGCTTTTTACAAAGACCTGATCCTATGAACTGCCGACAAAAGTTATCGGTAGGTAACCTAGATCATCCATCCGTTTTGTTGTGATATGTTTTTATGTATGTATATAATTTTTTGTAATAAATACTTAGTTTACTTGCTTAAACTATGTAGTTAAACTATATAGAACTACACAACTGAATATACAACCCTATTATTCGTTTAAAGTGGCTATCATAATTATAAGTTATACGGGTTTTAGTTTAGGTGCCACTGTTTATGTGTATGATTATCAATACCTGGCAGATGGCACGCCTAATGTTAGATCCTAGATGGTTAAAAATAATATAGACTTATAGGAAATAAAAGGAGTTTTAGGCATTTATTTAGTTATGTCCAAAGCCTGTGACATCCAGTGGCACCATTTGACTACACAATATAGCTGCATTTTAATTATTTCAGATTGTACTTACCACATTTATTAGTTTTCTAAATTGTGACCTACCTATGCACCTGTAAAATGAATGTCACATAGTGTTCTATAAGTCCATCGTGTTTGAAATAAATCAATACCGTGTTGGCCTAGTGGGTGATACCCCGACTTCTGATCCGGAGATCGTGGGTTCGAACCCGGTCGTGCACCAATGGATTTTTCCACTCGAAAAATTTATGTGCGCATTAATACGTGCTCAAAACAGTGAAGGAAAACATCGTGAGGAAACCGGCATACCCTAGAACCAAAAATTCGTAGGCATGTGCCAACAGTTAGTGTTCCAATAAGCGGAGATGGGCTTACAACCTGTCACGTGGAATGCTTAATACTTGCAAAATGCGGGCATATACCAAATGTAATGTTTGGGCGTGCCTCTGACTACCCCCCTCTTTGGTATCCTCAAAGATCTACTGACCGAATACTAAAGCTGGATAAAGGATCACCAAAAAAAACCACGCCGAGCTTGTTACCCGTTTCTTCTAGGCTTGGTTGAGAGGAATCGGCATAACTTCTCTTATTTTATATGCAATCTTATTTTATTTTAGTTAATAAGTTGACGGTTCTAATGATACTCATGATTTCAATCAATAAATACCGACTTTTACCATTATTGTCATAAATTTCACCGGTTTCGCAAACTGATAAATGTTCTTCAAAATTAACACGCCACCAATGGTGTTTTTGTTGGTAACAAAAACAATAGTAGTTTCAAACCAAAGCTTATTTATAGTAGCAATATTTGTTATCAAAATAATAAAGATACCTCAGTTCATCTCAGAACCTGTCTGACGCGGAATCCGGTTCCAACTTCGCGTGATGGATCACCGGACGCAGCACGCGCAATACCCCGTACCACTTCACTATCGTTCACTTCCTCTGGCAGTTTATTAACTTAACCATACATAGCTTCTCCACAACCTAAATTAGTTTCAGCAGTTTATTATGAGCCATCAATGGTTATGTGAACCGGAACAGCGCCTTCTTTTTCTTTCAGATTTAAAATTTAACATGTTTATCTATTAGCTTACTTTTTAATGTTTATCAGTATCGTTAATTAATTCCAGAATACAAATAATTTTTCATGACTGCTTTAACATATGTATCTACAAGATAAAATATATTAATATCTATGATATTTAAAATAGTGATAGCCACTGTCTGACGATAGAACCTCAGTTTTCACCTCGCTATGAACGAGATCTTTACTTACTCAGATAGGTATTCACTTTACGATCCAATACTGCGTTTACAACTTTACCTACATCGTCAGATGAGTCAAAAAGAGCAGTGGTTACATCATAAGTGATAGTGTCGAAGAAACAGACGAAATGTGGTCATTATTATAAGCTATAGACTGAGTAGACCAAAATGGCGGGCTCCCAAAATACAGGTTCCGCGATGTGAGTGAGATGCATAATTGGATAGTGATGATGTAACGAAAAAATATATGCACTTACCTACTTTTAAGGTAGGTGCTTGTTATAACAATTGAACATTTGTAGATATTTGTCATACATAAGTAAAATTCCCGAGTTTGTTACTGAGTAAAGCATAATCCACATTTAAAATAGATTTTTGATACAAACAATAAAGCTCTGAATTACAATATTGAAATCAGATCAATTCAAGGTTTTAAAAGCACCCTCTAACACCTGCAAGACGATATTCACCTGATTATTTCCAAACAACAAAATACAAACCAATCTCAATAACAATTGACAATCGCAGGTCGACATCCTGCTTCCGTACCTTTAAACCGAAAACAGGTGATTTCAAATCAAAATACGACCAAAAACCTATTCATTTATTTATACCCTTTTCTTTGTAAAAAACTTCAATGATAATCATAAATCCGAACAAAAACGAAGGACGAATGAAAACGAAATCATAAAAAAGTGAACCCTTTCAATGGAGCAATGAGGAAGCCAAAGTGACGAGTATCATTTCTATTATTAATTTGGCAAAAAGTTATTTTAAATAGTTAAAAAACGTGTGTTTAAACTTTGGATAACAAGTTGGGTAGCTAGTCCATCCATTTGAATAGAGCTTTAAAGCATATTATTACTAAAGAAGATAATGTTCCCAGTAAGGAACTTTTTGTCCTAACTCCGAGTTTAAATTGAATGTCTGCCAAACAAAGCATAATTATTTTATGACAGTGATTTTAGTCATAAAGTCATAAAACTAGCTCCGCCATCCTTTCATTATTTAAACAAATAACTTTTGGATCTAATAAAACGCCGAAATATTTAAATCTTTTTACTTTTGTTTTTCATTTTGTTTCTTGATTTTTACAATAATTTCGTATATTAACTAAACGATAGTTATTTCTGTAAAATTATAATAACTTTTCTGCGATATTAATTTAAATTTGTTATAAAATTTCTTATGAGATATGTAGTTGGTTGTACGATTTGTTACGTAGCTTGACATTATTTTGCCTTTGAGATTGTCATAGTACTGATTTATAATGATGGTTATTAGAATTAATTATCCAATATGTAGGTAGTAGGTACCTATATCGTCACAACAAAAAGAGTGACTTTCTAAACGACTAGGTATTGAACGTTATTATAATTATTTATCTTAACAGATCATAAAAATAGGGTCCAGTGCGTACCTTCACTGTTCAGAGTTGACCATTGTTCATTGGTACATCTGCTCAATGTTTTGTTGAACCTCCCCTGATTTAGTTATGCATATTCATTTATTCACACATTCATTTCAATGTAGGACGGTGGCCTCTATTCGAAATAAATCCGGCCTCCGATGGTCCACTTAAACTTCACATTTTTCTTTCATTAAAATAAAACAATGTTTGTCATGCATCTCATATCTGTAATAAAAAGATACAGATTTTAGTATTAAAAAAATGAAGATATTTTCAATATATATCTATAGATAAGTATTTTTTGTGTATTGCTGGATCTTCTTCATAACACTTTTATTTCAATAGAGATTTAAAGATTTTATTCGTTCTACCTTATCCGTGCAACCGTTATCGTCTTATATTTATTCTAAGAAAGCAGATTATAACTGGTTCACTAATCTTTAGAACTATGGATGGATAAATTGTAGTATACTACCTGCAAAAAGATATGTCTCCTTCGCTTCTTGTAATAACGATAGATTTATTTGTTAGTTTGCTTGCGAAAATAATTTGAACGTGACAGCAACAATTGTATCTTTCAGCACTTTTTACAATTAATCAAGTTTTTTTATCACTTATTAAATTTTTACCACCAATATTAGATTTGAAATAGTAGATACCTACGATTCATACACTGACTGTCTAACTATGATATATTTTTTTTAAATAGGCTACCTAAAATAGTATTTGAATAAATTACTTAACTTAGGCATTTTCGCCAAACAAAATAAGTCTTTCATAATTCATTTATCAGCTTTATCGTATTTTTTTGTTGTCTATGACTTTAGTTTCATTAAAAACAGTGTTGTTTGCATGGAGACTGTTATAAATGTTAAATTCTTTCTTTCTCTAATAGGAGAGGGGTGATCGGTTCTTACCGGATCCAACGTTGCATACAATTAAGCACCCTCATTTGCCTCTGGTCAATGACAGCCCTCTTTTAATCAATAACTTCTTTTCGTGCGGCCTTGGTTTTTTTGCCCCGGCGCGACTTTTTCTGCGCGCATTACGTTTATTAAGTGTCAATAGGTCTCCGCTTTTTTCATTACAAACAATACCTCTAACACCTTACCTCGTTTTCGTCAATTCCGCAAAAAGCTCGGCAAAAAAGGTAAAAGCTCGGCCAAAAAATCGTCTACCGAACAGTATCTCGTATCGCCAGTCTTATAGCCATTTTAATTATTATTTAATACCGAGGGACTAGCACGTGGCGACGCGCGCCATCTCACTCCAACTTGTGCAGTAAAGTGCTCCCGGTTCTTTCTTCTCCCTTGCTCCAAGCCCACTTACACACATAAAAATCGTGAATAATAAAAAAATGTGTACACATTTTTTTCGCTTAACCACCGCTTGGTTGTGTGCGTGGGGCCTCACGCCGCTAAAGCGAGACGCAGATATGCCAGTGAGCGAGTACGACTACCCCCCACTCCGATTTTTTAAGCTCGGCAGTTGATGTGTGCATTTGTGTGATTTTTTCATTTTTATGTGTAAGTGTACCCCTCGCGCGGTGTAGTTCACTTTTTCTACTATAGATCTGAATTTCAGTCTCGTTTTTGCCGCGTTGCTCTAAAGGCGGGCTGGCGTTTTGTATTGCATTTTTGTGATCGTGGCCCGCTAGTTCGTAGCACTCGATCAGTTGCTTTGAGTCTGGAGACGCCGGCTTTTTGTAAGCACATGTCGTCTAAGATCCTTGCTGCAGCCGGTGCACGCGCAAATCGTCAAGCGCGAGAGGGATAGAACATCACGTGTGGACTACCCACAGCCACAACAAATTATATAGCACACTCAAATATTGAACACAAAAAAATCTGGTAATTCGGATCCTAGTAACGACGCTCGGCATTCATAATTTACCCGCAGGGTCAAGAGCACGCACGGTGTTTTTTCTCTAGAACTCGCCGGTATTTTTTTTTTAATGTTTGTTTGGGGACGTTCGTATTTTTTGAGTATTTTTGGCGATCTAGCCCCGGACTGTTGCCTTTGGGAAGTGTTGTGACCTAGTGTTACCTTATTATGTGATATATATTTAGTGACATTATAGTATAGGAACAAACTGTGATTTATTATGGTGATATAGTTGGTGTTGTGAAGATTTTTTGGATAGTAAAAGGTGAGTGAATTTTTTTCTTAATTAATTTGGAAGCAAGTTGTCTGTGCGCTCCCTAAGGGGGTGGTGGCACCCTTTAGGGTGAGAATTTTTACGTAAGAACTGAGAGTCGAGATGGAAGTGGCATAGTATTTTGTGTGGCTCGGCTGTCTGTCAGAATCGACCTTGAATCTCCCAGGCTATACGGAAATATTTTCGGACTGAAACGAGCGACGTTCGTAAAATTTAAGAATTAGATTATTTACGACTGTTGTCTGTTAATGTCATTGTTAAAGAAACAACTCTTAGAAAATGACAACATGCTTCCAACTTATATAATATTAATATTTATGATTTAGATTTTCTCGATTATATATTTTTTTTTAATCTCAGAATGTTGCCAGTCTCTAAATATAAGTACCTACAAAATGTTTATTTTCCACAACATAAAGGCTACCTATGCAGCTGATGATTATCCGCATAATGATTATGTTAAATCTATAGGACCTTATCAAACATAATTATCTACTCAAGGAAACAGGAACGATTCATTTTGCATAGACTTACACCTGCCTTAAAAAATATAAATATGTTATTAAATTATATTTTTTATGCATAAATGATTTTTTTTTATTATTATAGGTAATTCAATAATTTATTTAATTTCGTCCTGTTTGTTAACTTTTCCCCAAAGCTTTAAGAACTACCTACCATAGGTACCGTAGCATAGGAAAATAAATATAAGCTCTTATTTCTAGGTCGCATCGCTAACATAAGTAAATAACATACATTTACTTATGTTAGCGATGCAATAACTAGGTATGAGTAAAATAAAAAATAAGTAAACGATAAAAAAAGAAAATAATCATATCCATTTTAATTGTTTCCAATGACACAATTATGATAAATAATAAATATTCCAGAGCTTAGGTTACTTTACCTTATTCAGGTATAAAACAGTATAGCATTATACTACTATAATCTATATTAGTAGTATAGTATTATAATATCTGTAATAAAACACAGATTCTATTTTGTTAGAAAAGTTACAAGTAGGTGTCCAGTCTAGCAACCTTGTATCGCACGCTTCAGTAACTTCGAAATTTCCAATAACTTGAACTTGGAGTCAATAAAAAATATGCTGCAAAAAACTATAGGTACCTACCTACTTCTAGGTGCTTGGTGACGTGACAACAGGATTAGTTAAGCCAAGCGTCATTTTGAAATAATCCTAGAAAAAAATTACTCACTAACCTACCTACTGATTTCTGCCATTTTTTATGTAGATATACGAAGTATGATCTATATAAATATAAGAACTCATCTTTAAAAAAAGTTTAGTATTTTTTTAAATATACAATACATTCTTCTAGTAATATCTTATTTCAATAAAACAACATAAAAATATTAAACACTCTTCTAAAAAAAAAAAAACATGATTTTCCATAAACTCACAAAAAACAAAATGATATATTTTAAATTAAAAAACTTACTATAACATTTTTTGTACAAATCATAATTAAACTTTACAAATGAAATGATCAAACTTCTTATCAGCTATAGGCTTGTAATATTAAAATAAAATCTTGCCTATGACATAAGTAGGTAGGTACTTACAGGTACTCTACACAAAAAGCTAATTACATGCCCGGAGCCACTTCCCTGGACCAAACTAGTATTATGATTACAAATCTAACCCGATCGAGCGTGAGGCCCTCTACATATACATCACCAAATTATTCCAAGTCATTACCACCTGCGTACATCACCTTTTCAACCTAAAGCTCTGTACCATACGATACAGAATCAAGTGCGTCATTACAGTAACCGCAAAGATTTTTGTTTTCTTTTCTATACGCGCAATTATATCTTTGACAGCGTGTTCTGGTACAGGTGGCGACAAAAGTAGATTAGTTATTGTCAGTTTTGAATTAAGAAGACACTTTGAGCTACAGTATGTCAGGTCGCTATGTAAAAATGTATCGCCCTTTAATGTAACCCCTTTTTTCAATTTGTAAATTATATGATTGCAAACATTATTTTAAATAATATTTGATTTTAGTTTCCATATAACATTTAAAGGTTAAAGCTTGTAAAGTAGCATAGTCATTAGCAAACATGTACTGGACTGTACACCACAGTGTGATTATCGATGCCTTATTCGATCCAACATATTGTGGGCTCTTGGCTAGATCATTGACACAACCTACGCAGAAGCACTCGTCACCTGCTTGCCACAAAAAAAACAGCACGTCTTGTATCCTACAATCTTATAATAAACAATACATTTATATTTTTTCTTAACAACCTAAAATGACAATCTAAACTAAAACTGGCAACATTTTGAACTAATTAAAAAAATAAATTACTATATCTATAATGTTTTTCCACAGCCAATGAAAACTGAAGATCTCGGACATATTCCATGACAATTTACCAGATAACAAGACAAGTATTTTTGTAAGGCAGTGCCAAATTAGAAAGAATTTTATATAAATTAGATAGAAAAATTATCAAAATGATGGAAGGAAGGACAATTGACTATAGGCCAGATGGCGGTGGCCTGGACTATCACAACTCACCGCTGATGGCTGAAATACACTTAGATAACTATTCTCATATACATAGAAGCATAGAACACCTGAGATCTATTGGAGTGCCGCCTTCTATGGACCCTCACAGACACTTAGCAACAAATCTAACAGATTTAAGAAGATACGAGCAACATGAAGAGATGCCAGAAATAAAGCCGTCCGTTTTAAGACTGTCAGAC
The DNA here is from genome assembly GCA_961405105.1 of Perizoma affinitatum. Taxonomy (NCBI): domain Eukaryota; kingdom Metazoa; phylum Arthropoda; class Insecta; order Lepidoptera; family Geometridae; genus Perizoma; species Perizoma affinitatum. The sequence continues at coordinate 5,629,082 of OY560184.1, forward strand.
TTTAAGAGTGTCCAGGAAATGAGGCAGGACATGAGGCAAGACCAGGAGAATGACGCTCACAGACAGATGACGCCTCAGGATGATGGAGGTAAAGGATACAGTGCTCCGTCAACCCCACTTTCGGAGAATGGAGGACAGAATGTGCAAGAGGAAAAGGTTCGTTTCTTTTTTTTTATAAAAACAGTGTTATTGAAGTCTTTATTAAATTAATTATTTCTTTGTGCCAAAAAATTACAGATCAATAAGGTTTAATTTAAATCAGGTGACATGTGATTTTTTTAAATTATATACCTTTGTAGTTAATACTACATTAATGTGTGGGTTTTACAACATTATTATGAATATTGTTGTACTTTTAGGATGACCAACCAAAGCGTTTCATATTTGAACTTGAACCTAATTTTTATCGAGTTTTTGCGTAGTTAGTAAGTATTTATTATTTATTTTTAATCAGTTTGTCCTAAGATAAGGAAATTGCATTTTGACCTATAACCTAAACTTTATCCATTATATTATTAATAACCAATTCATCAGATTTTGCATTCCTTCTCAATTATTCTGATTCTGTTTTTTCTCTGTTAAGTTAAATCTTATGGATTTCTATTTGTTACAATATTAGTCTCTTTGACGCGTTCAAAAGTCTAATCTCCATTATCTAAGCCAGAGATTCAAAATCATAGACAGTGGCGTACTCATGCTCATTAATGGCAATTACTCCAAATGGTAGGTGTTCATCCTTGAGCACTTCGGAAGTATTCTGACGTCAGCGCCACAGATTATAAATTAAGCGTACATTTTGGGGCGTATTGTTCACGATCATTAAAACATCACGAATTAAGTTCGTTTTCCGCATCAAGTATTATTTAATCTGTAGTTTATTATGGCTATTTATCTTAGATATTGTGGTGTCAAGCCCATGACTGGTAGTGTTAAACATACTTACTGTCATCAGAAATATTTAATCCTTGGTTCTAAGATAACTTACTTTAGCAACATATATTTATATAAAATATCAATTTTGCAATGGTTACTGATCTTGAATCCAAGATGGATGAAATACAGAAAATGAACTTCAATGATACTTTTCTAAAAAGACAAACACTTAATATCTTTTGTAAGATATAACCAGACTAACTAAAAAATGTTTAGAAAACTTACTGTTTGTGCAACTAACTTTTACCTCATTTAATAAAGAAACATAGTTAGTTTTTTACGTTAGCAAAGAATATTCATAAATATCCAAACAATTTGCAATTAGTTTTAAGGAATTGTTTTGATTCTATTATCTCATAAATTAAATATTAATTATTGTGAAGGGTCAATCAGTTCACATATAATTTGTTTCAAACTGACACTATTTGTTGTTTAAAATTTGATATCAAATTTTCTTTAAACCTATGAGGTCACTCATAGTAACTTTATGAGAAAAAGTATTTGAACGTCATTTTCTTAAAAAAATATGCTTTCAATTATAATCCGTGTGGTAGACATTCTCAATGAACTTGAGCGTTTTTTTATTTATTTATGTTTAGTACGGAAACCCATGACGATTTTTTTTATTGATTACCAACATATCATCTAAACGAAAATAAAAATTCACAAAAACACTCATTAATCTCAAAGAAAAATAAACATCAGACACTTTTTGACCGTCCCGGAAAATGAATTGAAAATAATTCATTAGCTTATCTAAGTAATTTCATTAAAAAAACCACATTCACACAATAGGCTTCGTCCCGTACAACCTTTGTACGACCCGGCTTCGCTTGACCTTGGCCATCGTTCAAGGCACATCCGTACTTAGTTGCTCCAACGCTTTCGTCAGTTGCCAAATTACTGTGAATATCTTCGAAATACTTTTGTAATCAAACTCGGAAACTTGATAAGTAATAAGTGTGACGACTTAAAAAACAGTGTGGAGGTTATCAACGAACAGAATTATAAAAGATGACATAATTTTTATCCTAGCATTAAATATTATCAATGTTTGGATATAAGTATTTACCTTATGATCTTCGTATATGGCTGAACAGATTTTTTTTGAAGGAATTGACGTTCTCATAATTTATAATTATTCTTGTGTCAATTGACAAGAACGTAAGGTCAGAATAAACATTTTCTTTAATTTTTGACAAACCAAACAAACTGCACTCTTTCGACATTTATATAGAAAAAGAGCTTCAAACAAAAAAAAAATATCCGAGTACATGACGAGCAAATTTGTGCGTAGAAATTATGGTTATAATCATTAGTAGTTTTCGCAGTTCGACAGTGTATAAAACTAAAAAACTTAAAATAGATAAAATTATTCATTGACTGCATCTTGGTAGTCGGGGTCTTATTTGTTGCTTTATCATTATTATAAGATGAAATAATGATATAGCAACAGATAAGAAGCATGTCGGAAGTGTGATCGATCTTTGCATTAAAAAAGTAGATGGTAATGCAAAATTATATGTTATTGATAAATATTCGAGCAATTTATGGAAAGAACATACATACATATAAATAAGATCAGACTCTAGGCGCAAAGTATTTTTTATGCAAACATTGAATGCTTATTAAAACAATTTCTAAAAGATAATAAAGGTTAAAACCAGAGTAACGTTTGCGGATGCTATGATGACAACTATAATTAATTACTTATAAGACGATAGTGTTTTATTTATTTAATTAATTTAAACATATTTATTCCATGGATTTAAAAGCCGTTATCAAAAAACACTATGAATAAAATTATCGATTGTTAATGTTAACGCATCATGTTTTAGCGTGTGAATTAATGGTCCTTCAGAGATGATGATGAGATGATATGATGATATAGAAGTTGTTAAAATAAGTAAATAAGTATTTTTATTAAAAGGGTTTTACTTCCTAGTTGGGTAAACCCCTTTAAATTAAAACTATTTTTGAAATCTTTTCAAACTACTCCCAAAATCTTATAAGAATAAAAACTTCCAACGTGGTAAGTCTGAAGTAATTCTATTGACTCACAAATGAATGAGGAAACGGTTAGCCAAATATCTTGAAAGATACTTGAAAAACCACAACCACTCGAGTTAATGCAAGGTCCAAGTACTTTCGATATTTGTTTATAAGTAATAGTTTAAGTTGAAGTCTCTTAATTCGCATACTTACTAATTTGAATATAAAATCTCAGTAAAAAAATCTTATTGTCTATAACATTTTTCTTCTGCTTGTCACAATTATAACCCACGGTTTTTTTTTAATTGTTCACATATCTTTATCAGCAGCCCGACAAAATCTACCGCTGGACACAGGCAATGCCATGTTGCACAATTAGTCAGTTTTTAATAAAAAAATCACTTAAGTATTCCATAGCTGAATGCATAGTATGGTCAGTCAGGATTTTCACCAAAATCTATTTAGCACATTGGCTAATTTTGTCCACATACACTTTGTTCCTTACACGAACTATATAAGTCTCAAACTCTTTAGACATGGTCCATCTTCTTTTAATTATTATTTATATATGATTGGTGTTATTGGCTCAAGATGTCAATGTCTTTAGAAGGATGTGCCTAAAAAGTGTGCCTACATTTCAGGACTTATGATTCTCACTTTTGCTGATAAGCAGTATTTGTTACATTTTGTTCGTGACCCTCATAGGCATACGATTAGAACTTTACAAGGCCAAAGATAAGGTATCCCCAATAAACTTTTGATGTAAAGCTGATTATAAACTAGCTTCGCCCGCGTAGTACCCGTATAAAAAGTAGCCTATGAAAAGTAGCCTGATGTATAACCTTTAAGTTACACTGTAAAGTTTCATCAAAATACATTTAACCATCCTCACAAACTTTCACGTTTATGTTAGTAGTAGGATATTAATTGACAGTTTTTAGCTGATATTTTTAACACAAAAATATATGTTTAATCTTAAAAAATATTTTGTGCAGTAGGTACTCAGTAAAACAGGATAAAAAGCTGACTATACGAACACCAGTCTCACAAGTATTAATTGCAATTTGACAATACATTTTATTTATTACCAAGCAAGCCATAAATTGTAGAATTCCATGTATATTCGTATCTTCTAAATATTCTAAAGTTTACTTACACAGCTTTGAGCAAGTAGGTATTATGTGCTTCATGAATGGTTTACATTCATAACCGAATTTATTATCGAATATCGACTAAACGACGCAAAACTTTATAGGTTACGCTATAATCATACAGTATCAGTTGGGGTGTCTCTAACATACGAGCCTATTTTAACACGCTTATATAATTAATAACACGTGCTGAATAACTGTTAAGTAAAACACCGTAAGGAAACCGGCATGCCCTAGAACCAAAAATTCGAAGGCATGTGCCAACAGTTAGTGTTCCAATAAGCAGCGATGGGCTTGCAACCTGTCACGTGGAATGCTAACTTGCAAATGTAATGTTTAAACGTGCCTCTGACTTCCCCTACTTGGTATCCTCAAAGATATACTCATTGTATATGTATCTGAGGATGTCCATCATGAGAATGACAGTCGTGAGCGTGTTTTGTTTTTTATATAATTATTCGCTTCACATGTAAAAAAAAACAATGTAACAAAAAAAAAAGTCAATTTTAACCTACTTCTTATTGTCGTATCTAAATGAAACTGTATGTTTAGTTCAGATGACAATACTACAATCTGGTATCTTGTAGCTGATCTGATGATAGAGCCAGGAGGTGGCTACTTTCCAGTGGCTACTTGTAAACCCCTCGAGTTTAGGCTTATACGATAAAGCGCGATTGGTTATACTTTTTTATTATTTAATTTCCTGGAAATAGTTCTTTATTAAAATAATTGGAAAGATAACCAAATTTACATTTACATGAAACCATAAATAAATATTACAAGACACTTCATGGTACATATTTTTTGGCACGCTTCTGGTGCCTTCAATTTTTTTTTATGAATCTATTTAACAGATTTACACCATCATTTATAACTAACTATGTAAGTACTTATATAAAAAAGATTTTTGCGACTTGAATAATTTGGTCTTAGATACAATAAATAAAAAATATTATTCCTTTCAATACAAAAACTTGATAAAAAATATGTATGAGCAGAACACAATCTCGAAATTTTCCCTGCTTATTCATTACAAATCTGACCTCGAACCAGATTTTTACAAAATTTGACTTTCAATCTGCAAAATTCCACCTTCAGAATTGATTCGAATTCGATTGTCAAAATGTACGCATTGGATATGAAACGATGTCGCCTGAATAGCAAATATCTGTTGCTGGGCGGAAAAATATAAAAGAACGTTGTTATGGAATGTAAAAAAAAGAGTAGATAAGTACCTAACTTAACTTAGGTATTTAATGCCAATGTTGCTTTTTTTTTTCAAACGGAATAATTTGAATAAATTTCTTCTTCATGAACAACCGATCCACTTAGGTTTATAATATTAATAATTTTATACTTAAATACAATATGAACAGATTTATTTTTTAAAGTATAATTTGAAAGCAAAAGCAATGCTATTCAGCGTGACAATGCAGCCAGAATTTTGGGAACGCTTCGATCTTGTAATAAACTTGATTAGTTGAGTTACCTATCTATGAAGATAATTATACTATTTTCCTTTAGAATAATAACTTTATATAATATAATTACTAAGTAATTCAAATAACTTTAAAAATATTTGAGTTAATTCGAATTGTAAAGTTGCTTATCGAATCAAATGAACGTCTACAAATCTATCGGGAGAAAAAAAATCGATCTCGTTTCCCGCGCGAATCGCCCGCGCTCCGCCGAATTCGATTCAAGGCCGCATTCCGATTCGGAAGCATCCATTGTCAATGTCACCGGCCAGCGCGAATGACGGATATGTTTTCTTTGGCTGCATCAAAAATCTATATCTTTTTTTTAGCTTCTGCAGAGTGTTTCTTTTTTTATATTACGTTAGATTTAAAAAAGAACTTGGTTAATTATTATTGAACCAATATCTCGCTTGAAGGATGGATGTCATACCATTTAAAATATTATATTTATGTGTATTTCTTTGTTGAAGTATAGGTACTATTCCATATCTAGATATAAATGATCATGAACATTTTGTGTAGGTATACGAAATCTATATAGGAAGTTGCTACTTACAAATGAAGTCAAATAATTATAAATAGTAAGTAGGTAACTCTTTTGGTATATTTTATTTTATCTAAATAAAATCTAAATAATTACACAGCGAGCAGGAACTGAAGGTATAATTTGACGAACTTCAGGCATCGCCCGATCCAAACATTATTCTTAGAACGTATTAAAAATATTTAATAGAAAATCTCCTACCGTAGCATCTATGTCTCAAAACATAAAGTCGAGAATTACTTGAAATTATTTTGACGAATTTATTCCGTGTGTAATTTTGATTGACACCAACCATTACGGCTGAGTAGTTATTGCGTCAGCGTCTTCCTAAATAGAAATAATGATATAACTACCTGAGTACTTCTATACCATTATACACCCTATTAAATTGAATAGTACAACCGATTTTTCCGTGTCAGATTTGCTAATGGTATTTGATTTCACGTACCTACTCATTACACGTTATTTTTCAACGAAACTTTTCGGCGGTGTTATTCGAGGTTGAGTTTTGTTTCTTCTTGACTTACGAGTTATTTCCCGAGTTGAAATTACGAGGGTTAATAGATAGCCTGAATGTCCTCTAATAAATTCATTGTCCTCTATCATGTCCTTCCTTTGTAGAAGCGAACAGTAATTAACTCTTTGCGGGTGTGCAAAAAATTACAACACGTTTAATGTTAATTTAACGGTAATAATCTGTCAAATTGACAAGTTAAGCTAATCTTGTTTTGACGAAGTTTATTCAAAGAAGAAGCAATAAAATATATCAAGCATTTGATTCATTTTTAGAATTAAATTTCTTCACAAGCTTCAAGTTTTTTCTATAGGTAACTAGCCTTTAAACTGAATGTTGTTGTACAAATGTTCTGTTAGGTGCCTGATATTACTAGTTTCTAACTTTTCAAGTTTTTTTCTTAAGAGCTTAAACGTAAATTTGATGTTTGAGTAACAACACCAAAATAATATAACAAGTGAAATAATTCGTGGTAAAACCAAATTACACTAATCTGTGGGCCGTCACGCGATTCGTCTATCTCTCAGATAATTTGACTGATGCCGGAGGCAGAGGCATTCTTTAGCTGTGTTTAGTTTTAAGGTTTTGACGATGGTAAGCACTTGAACCAAAAAATGCTTGACGTCATTTTGAAGGTTTCAACGCGCTATGGTTAGAATGGAATTCTTCTTTTTTGCATGACACCTATCAGTCATGACAAGGTTAAAGTCAATAAGTTTTTATTGATTGAAATCACAAGGATTTTTCCACACACCGCCATTTCTCTCACTGTTGATAATTTCATATAATACTTAAATATACATATTATAATTATATTAGTATTATTATAAATGTATTAAGTAGGTATGTTTGGTATGTATTTTTAAATAAAAATTCAGTTTTTCACTATTTATGACATAATTATTACCGATTATTTTATAAACTAAGTCTCGAATTCGACACCGTAATAGCTAAATTTGTATTAAAATAATAATATCTATAAATAAGTGTATTTAAGGTCATCGTACAGCAAACTTTAAGTTACTTATAATAAGCATGTGTCTGATTGATAACATCACTTCCTTTTACGACGAATTCGATCACCATTAGAAAACCAACTATACTACTATTGGTATTAAATTCACATTTGCGAACCTATGTTTCTATTCTTAATCGACTATATTAAACTCTATACCGCCCGTCTCAAGGTCTAAGAATTCGTTGAAGGTTCTGACTTCGGCAGGTGTACTTATGTCATTGCGTGTTACTAAGTCGTTGAGCACTTCCAGTTCAAGTGTATTTAATATGATAAGTGCTTCGCTTAAACTTGATCTAAGGTCTTCGGTAGTCCTTAAAAATATACATCTTTGCACTTTTGCACAATATTACATACTGTATACTTCCTTCCTTCTAAAATGTGTGATCTATTCACTGACCTTACGCAGAGTAATCAAGAGAAAACAGCGACGCAACGTTTTTGTTGCGTGACTGTAGATGTTATAAATATATTATGTACTGAGGAAGGACAATTCAAGTCAAAGAAGCAAAATTGTTATAATTTATCATAACATTTGTCATTCGTATATCCTTGAAACTCTTTGCCACTCTTGTTTGCTATGTACTTGACTAAATCTTACTTCCAATAAGTGTTTTTCATTATTCTGGTTCATAAGTACCTACACCATTTACTACGAAGTAAATCCAAATTTTATTTAAACTTTTATAAACTAAATTTTTATCATCTTTTTCCAGCATTCCCTTCTTCCTTATCGTCTAGTAGCTTAACTGTCTCATACATAATATATTTATTTTCGGTTCTTCGTTCTCTTGAATAAAAATGTAACATAATAAAAGGTTAAATATTGTTCACCTGTCATAGTTATTTAATCTGTCTTCCTATCCCACTATCACTAAACTTCATAATGAAACTTCATGTTAAACCTGTTTGGTGGAGTATAAATCATTCCGCGGTCGGAGGAACCAAATTCTTGTTTAACCGAAATGTCATATGCTGTTTATGTATTACGTTTCACTGTGGGGGCCTCCGCATTGTTTCAATGTGTGAAAAGTACTTGCAGTATGAAAATGTATAGCTTTTTGTTTCGTATTTAGTCGTTATTTTTCTTGTACCGTATATTTAGTTTGTATGCTACTGTGCCTATTTTGTTTAGTTTTAGAATTGTATATTGTTCTTCTTGGTTCATTTCCGGTATGGGGTTGTCTTTTCATATTCATCAGAATTTATAAGATTAGGTTATCTACTTAAAATATTGTATATATATAGTACACGGCTAAAGTAAACTATTTTTCAGACCTTGAGTCTTTGCTCAGCGTACTATTATTTTATGAGACTTCATTTAATAAATTTATACTTAGGTATATTTGATTCTAAATAATGTATGCAGTCAGACGCCAAACTTGATAATAAAACCGGTATTAGGCTATTTATCACGATCCTAAGTGTCAATCATCTTTTGAGTAATGTATATTTTGGTAAGTATTAATGAGAGACTTCAAAAACTCCAAAATAGTCAGATTCAAAATTAATTAAAGGCGTTGATTCAACCTCCTTTAAACTTCCATGTTTTTTTAAGTTCAATTCACTCATGTGAGAATACTGGTAATTATTCAAATCCGGTTTTGTTTGTAGATAACTTTATTGTTTTAATATTTTTTACAAGTTATAAGTATCTACACAAAAATAATTTAGGTTAAAAACCCTTTCGAATCTACATGGTTTAAAATGTTAATAATGTACTCTCGTGTCCCATAGGCTTATTCCACAAATCCCCTTCCGGTTCCCATTATTTATCCATTTATTTATCATAAGATGGATTCCTGCAAAAATTGTTTTTTTTTAATTTCCTAAAATCACTAAGTTTTCTTCACATTGTAGGTACAAAACAAACTTGAACTTTATTTTTATTTTGAGACACTTAAAGCTGAATAGGCTATGGGGCTTAAATATACAAACGTTCAAGCAGTAGGTATCACTTATTAGTTCATTAAACGTTCTGTTCTAATCAACAAAACCGGTGTAATAAAGAACTGCCAATGAACTATTGTTATCACTTCATTCATCGAATTATTGTATAATCTCGATCACCGAATTAACGAAAAATTGTAAAACAAACGCACACCCACAGCCGGCGCGTCTGGCACGGTAACAAACCATGTGACGTCACGCACGTCGGTTTTAGCGTGACCTTCACGACGACCAATGCCAAGCGCGTTGGTTTGCTCCCAGGTGCTCCATCATCAATATTTGATATATTGTCAGAGTTGATAATTAGTCCCAAAAATAAGAAACAAATCCTAGACACAACTTATTAACAAAGTATCAATTTGATAATTATTTATTATTGAGTTTAGACGTAGGAGAACCAAAAACTTCGTTACACAAGTCACAAAAATAAGATTAGTGGCGTCAGCTTATCGAAAAATTAATCAATGTCTTAATTATGTATAATTTAGACTATGAGTTGTAGATAATGTATGTTAATAACTTGAATCGATCCACAGTGACATCTGTACTAAGTCATATCAGTTGGGTCAACTCAGTAAAATCTTCATTGGCTTTTTACATCATCTTATTTTTATATTTTGAACGTGTGTTCCAATAAGCGGCGATGGGCTTGCAACCTGTCACGTGGAATGCTAACTACGTTCAATGCAAAACGGGGGCATGTGCCAAATGTAATGTTTAGACGTGCCTCTGACTACCCCCTACTTGGTGTCATCAAAGATCTACTCACTGAGTATGTATCTGAGGATGTCCACCATAGGAAAGACAGTCGTGAGCGTGTTTGTTTTATATTTTTAACCTACTACACATCGTCGACTTCATGATCCAAAAAATCCTGAAATGATATAATCCATTGGAAATACAAGAAAAATAATAACCATGCATAAGAATGTAGGTACAATCCTTATCAGAATAATTTTCGTAAAGAAAAACATTTTGGGAGCTCTTGGTAAGAAGCTTTCGAGCGAGCTCCATCGGACAACCGCATGAGGCATGCAGAGTCGCATCCACATCATTCTTACGTCAATGTTCGTTGCGTAATATGATTTTTTTGTTACATTTTTTGTTGCATCGCATGGCTTCTGTTCGGCTTTATTTGTTTGATGACAATGACATTGATTTGCTGTCAGATTTGAATTTGGAATTAGTTTATCGTGTATACTAAATTAAATGATCAAAGTAGTTTTTTTGCGAATAATTATGTAAAAACGAATGTTTCAGAATAAAAGGACCAACAAGTAAAACCTGTGTTGTAGGTAATAGAATACATAGCCTATGTCATTTTTCATTTTTTTAATCTGAATTACAGGTAGTTTATTTTAATAGTAACAATAATTATTACAAAATTAAGATTCTTCATTGTTATTTCTTTAGCATACAAATACGTCAACAATTTCTGCAAATAATAAGTGTAGGAAACTATAAAATTTGTCAGTTAACCCCAAGCAATTAATTATTTAACCCGAAACTACCGCGTGCCGGTTGAATTTCAAGTGGAATGAGCAGAAACCACCAGTCATCTGAAGGGGTGACCAGACCACCCTTCCAAAGTTATTGGTGATGAAGAGCCTATTTGATTCTAGTAATACATTACTAACAGCCATACTCAGAGTGGCCAATAAATATCATCCATTATGTAAATTATATATTTACCATTTCTACAAAAAAGTATTGTTAGCCTGAACTAATAATTTATTAGGTAAATAAAATAAAACTCTCAGTAACATACAAAATAAAATACAAGTAACTTTTTTGATAAAATTGTGTCCAGCTCCATTTTCTTTAGTTCAGACAAAGCTGATGATTGCTGTTTATCCTGAAAACGGCTTACAATCTCGTAACAGCTTTCAAACGAAAAAATGCATTACAATTCAATTTAATTTAACGCCCTCTATGCCTCTGCCTTCTAAAATGAACACCCTTTTTTAAGAGGTTAATAATTAAAAAAGTAACCTTGACAAAAAGTGCAATTTTCTACACACCGTATGCTAATATTTGGCTGAGCGCAGTTTCCTGCTAAAACTAAGGCTTCTGTCAGGTGTTGGGACAATTCAGGTCATATGGTCAGTGGTCCACAGACCACCATCGAAGACTTGGCCAATTACTATGGGAGAATGAACAATGACTTCACGCGTATTTGACACCATCCTGCGAACATGTGGGGAATATATGACTTTTATACAGCCTGTAGCAGCAAGATGGTGAATTTATCGTTATTAGTAGCCATAGAAGCCACCTTCGTGAACGTATTACCCTCGGTGAAGAGATTCTTGGTAGGATTTGATTAGGACCAACGATAACGGAGTAATCGGCGTACCTATATACTATAACAAAAAATACATAAACCCGTACTGAGAAACGCCTCCTTATTCAAAAGTTGGTTAAAAGAGGTGATTAACGAAATTAGTATACAATTGTGTATAAATAACATGAAAACGCAAAAAAAATATGAATTAAATTTCGTAGCTGATTATAAAAATTGTTGAATCAATCTATAAAAATGGTTTATTGTAAATTAATAAACCATTTCCATGGTAAGAAAAAAAAACAACTTAACGAAACTATAAAACTTAAGTACCATCGAGCGGTCTAATCGCTATTACTGTTACTCTCTATGGTGATTTTTTAATAATTGAATCATGTGGGGATACCTACCAGGTAAGCTCATAACAGTTAAAACACAAGCATTGGTTCCTTACATGGATAAACTATGATATTTTATCTATGCATACTAAAGGTCCAGCCACAAACCTATAAATTAACCCTTAACTAACCCTTAATTAGCATAGATAGCTCCTTAGATAGGGTGCCAAGACGAATCTTATCTAAAAGGTTACCTACGCCTAATTTATGACGTCTGCGCGACAAGATCTTGAAAAAAAAAACCTTAGGCAAAATAAAATAAAGTTTAATGCAAACATTACCTATAAATATTACCTAATAAATTCATTAAAGATTCAAACCTTCATTCAAGACATTGATAGTCAGCCATATATAAAAAAATCACTGCCTTAATAGGCTTGTAAACAGTTTCCATTATTTACTTATTGAGTTACCAATAACGGTTTGTAATACTAACTTTTTAAAATAGTATTTTTTTTAATGTTCTGCAAATACCGTAAACTCTACGCGTATGCTGATATAACCTCAAATTCAAAGATATTGTGCCTATTTTTCTACTTTCTCATGGCTCCTAAATGTACCTTAATATAGGGCAGAGAGTATTATACAGATATACAGAACAAAAGACAGTGTTAAATAGACATATAGAATTCTTTTAAATGTCCCACTTTTATGTCAAACTGGACGCAGATGAAGGCAGATGCGTGTAAACTTGAATAAGGAATAGCATACATACACCCTCTAAAAGGACGTCCAGGTATTTTTTTTATAAATGATATCCATAGTTGATACACATGTAGACTTTATTCAAGTTTTCTTCAATATATATTTTCCACTTTGTTTATCATGTGAAATATAAAAACAATGTTGCAAAATATATTTAATTTATTTTGTAGGCCAATGGGCAAGATTTCAAAAGTACAATGACATTCTACTTTGAATTTTGAACGTTTTAATTTGAAATGATTCATTGCGATTTTTTGACGTTTCCAAAAGAAGACATTAATTTATTATAGATCTTAAATATCATCCAGGTTTCTTTAGATATGTTTTGGTTTGTTGTATTTAATGTTCTACACCTGCCAGTTGCTCCGAGAAAAAATCAATACTTACAGGATGTGCGGATTCCGTATTTAAACAGGATGTTCTATTTAAGAGGGATGCTAAGACCTGTCTCACGACCCCGTGACGTATCATGTGGTAGCTAGCATCACGCACAAAACTATTCTTTAGTGTAACATAAATATGGTGCATTTTGGTGTGTGTTTATGTGCAAATTTCGTGGGAACCGAGTTTACGCCGCTACGGAAATTCTTAAGATTTTTTTTTGAAGTATTCTGCATTTGTATTGCACAATGTCGATATAGATTTATGTGAATATTAGGGATACTTAGATGCTTTTGTCATATCTGCATCTACTTAGTGGTATTGTTCTGTGAGAATATTTTGTATTTGAGGGGAATATATTGATCGATGTCTTTATTTTACATTTTCCGGGAATCTTCTGCTTTTTTGAGCGTATCTGTATTTCAAATTACCTACAAACACGGCCCGTCTGCATTTAGTTCAAGTTGAGACCTAAACATAACTTACCATACGAAAATAATCTTTGCCGGGCGGGACTCCTATGTTATCCAACTATACTAAATTTATCACTTTTTGCTTAAAAGAACTGTACATATAATGCTTTTGTATTTTTTTTGTATTGATAAGTCCAATAAACATTCTTAGATCAGCAAAACTACCCCATATAACAAATAATAAAAGAAAACAACAAACACCCAAATGAATTTTATCACTCGTAAAGGTATAACCATCCCTGTAACGGTCATCCCGCGCACAATGACCGACCCCACAGGGATAAAACTAGGGGATGATGCGAGGGATAAATGACTCAGCTGTGACACACTGCCCGAATTATACTTTACTCACCGATTTATACTTTAGTAAACATAGTTCTTCATGTGAACGATGATCGTGAATAGAAATGAGATATTTTTATAAATCTCGTATGTTCAGTTATATTAATAGTAAGATTACTAACGGTGGCATTTTTACCCTCTTTCATAATCACTCGTTAATTTAGCAGCGTACTAAAAGTTGCCAGCATCTATACTTTGTTTAGTATTAGAGAAGGACAGGGCTAGATTTAGCGACTAGCGAAGTTAGCGAGTGAAGAAACAGAGGGTAAGTCTTTAGTTAAAACGGGATGGAACCCGGATTACGGATTTATAATGCGTTTTGTGACACAGACCCTTGTGTTATAAAGATACAATTCAGCGAGATTATAAAATGACTTAAATGGATGCAATTAAAATTCTAACGTATTTGAGAGTTTGTTTTCGTTAAATTGTTGAAATATAAAACTCAAATCAATTTTATTATGACCGGGTATTTCATTGTCAGTGAGAGAATCCTTAACGGAATGAGATATAAAAAATATTGAAAAGAATCACGTCACTGATTTCGATAAAAATATAAACGAATATATAATTAAATAAAATATGTTATTGTAGCTTTAATTATTGAGAACTGCGAAACGCAAAAATATGGAATGAGTGTTTTCCGATAGTTTTTCGTTCGTTTGTGAAGTCACCGGGTTTTTTTTTGGACACTCAGTTCAGTGGCTGAATGCATTCAGATTGTTTGAAGTAAAATTCATGTTTATTGTTTTCGCATTAACCTCAACAGATGTTGAACCTGTCAATTAAAACAATGTAAGAAAATTACAGCCTGCCGTAATAAGTACGTTACAAAGTACAGCCAACAACAAAGTGACTTTCAATTGTTATGTGAAGGAAACAAAGCTTTACCATCTGTTCATGTTACAACATCGATGAAATTGGCTTAACTAGTTATTTAGGGCAATTTTAGACTAAGTTGTTACGTAGTCTTGTTTTTAAGAATAAGGTACTGGCACGCAGTACTGTTGCGGTGTTTAAGACATTTATACTTATAATTTTTTTCTATATTCTTGTTTTTTTAAAAAAAGTGCACTTATTCTAAAATCTTGTCAATTGATTCAATTTAATGGCGATCTTGGTAAATATTAAGCACATTTGTTATCCACTGTACAGTTTGTGTATGCGATTAACATTTACAAAATAATAATACACTTTCTGTGTACAACGTAAAAGCAGTATTTCATCAAAACCTCGCAAAGTTAAAACATTGTGAAGTTATAATAAGGATTGTAACTGGTTGTCTAGATGAAATCGCTATTATACCTTCCGTTGCAATTGACCGCCCATTGATTTTTTTTATATAATGTGGTGGACCTACAGCTAAGTGTTAAATATATACATACATCTTTTTTGTTTTTGGATGCATCTGGTCAGCTGTTTGTTCATACTTAGGAAGGTACCTGGTCTTGCAAAACGTTAGCATGTTATCGTTGGACGTGCCTCAGACAAACCTCAACTTGGTAACCTCAAAGATCTATGCACTGAGGATGTCCTCATGGAGAATACAGTCGTGAGCGTGTTAATGACGCTAAACAATTAAAACGTTCTCCCATTTTTGTAATTGTCTTGTGTTAATTTGAAATATTGTACTTGGTGGGTTTTACTTTATGAAAGTAAAGACACACATTCGAATATTAATATATAAAAAACCGGACAAGTGTGAGTCTGAATCGCGCACCGAGGCTTTCGTACAAACTTGTATGTTCACCGAAATAATTAAC
The DNA here is from genome assembly GCA_961405105.1 of Perizoma affinitatum. Classification (NCBI taxonomy): domain Eukaryota; kingdom Metazoa; phylum Arthropoda; class Insecta; order Lepidoptera; family Geometridae; genus Perizoma; species Perizoma affinitatum. The sequence continues at coordinate 5,645,005 of OY560184.1, forward strand.
ATTACTCGAGTTCATAAACTATGAAAGCACCAAACATTGCATTAAACAAAAAATTAAGTCGGATTGAAAGAGTTATCTTTGTAGTTGAAAAAATCGCTTATACATCGATATACATCACCTCAATATTCCAACTGCAAAATTAAATGTAAGTTCGGAATCGCAAAAAAAACTACAAACTTACGATTTTCGGCTTCTTGCCAAATTTTATGATGAATGGTCAATGGGTATATGGTTCTATATGTTTTGATTTACTTTGCAATTGTCCAAATATAAGGCATAAATGGCTGTAGTTTTTATTGTTGACTTAGAAGCTTGATTTTGTACAGTTCCAAAGGACCGCAGGTATAAGTATTTGATATTAATTTCAATCTCCACGCATTCCTGAGGAAAAGGCTCTTGACAGACAGACATACGGACAACGAAGTGATCCTATAAGGATTTCGTTGTTTTTTCCTTTTGAGGTACAGATCCCTAAAAATAAATTGTATACAAAGAACTTTTACATAATCTAAGTAAAAGTTTAGCGCCTCTATTTTTTTTTTATACAATTTTACTAGCACTTTACTATTGTCAAATGAGATTGATACCAGTTTTTTCAAAGAAATCTGTCTTTCGCTCGAATAGATTAGTGTAGAGATGCATAAGTCTTCTTCAAATGGAAAAGTATAATTTTAAGTTCAGTCTTCGAAAGTACATGCAATATCAAAGTCATTATAGATTTTGTACAGATGCAGCCACTGTATACAGGATAAATCAATACCATTATCTTAACCACTATAAAAATGAGGTATATCGAACTTCAGACCACTTTTCTGCGAAACATTAAGGATTCTCTCAAGCAGATTTCAACTTTAAAACTAGCAAATAAGCCTTCAAATTCAACGTGTTTATTGGGCTATTGTATCCTCGTTTACATTTCTTAAATGTAAAGCGAAATTTATCCTTATTACTGTAATGTTACAGCTGATAATTCAAGAATAAACATATTTTGACGGGATGATACAAGACTACAAATCTACAAGTTATTTTTAAACATTTGTTTCCCAGAACAGGGTTCAAAATCGCTTGCTACGGCACTTTATTTGTAGGACTTTTTGAAAGCTTGCGTATGCGCATCTCGCGGCAAAGGGCGGAAATCTTAATGGCTCCTGGAAGCTGAACTAACGATGGGATCCATTGATCCCACATATTGTAGTGTTAAGAATGCGGTTGAACTGAAGTCATTTCAAATTGAACATAATTGTTCTTAGTGAAATTTAAAAAATAACTTAATTTTATATTACAATTATTTTTATAATTGTAAGATAAAGTTATGCCCAAAAAATCAGAACCTTAGTTATATAAGCTAGCATTCTATTTTACATTTTAAGCTTTATAATAAATATATATATGTTCTTTAAAAAACGTGTGTGAAGGTTACACGCATTTTATTATACATATTTAATCGTTTAAACAAAATATTTTATTCAATTAGGTTAAGCATTGCTAAAATCTTATTCAGACATTAATTTATAATGTGTTATTTTTAAACTTCTAACGAATATTTAGAGGTTTTAAAATAGTTACTATGAATATCATTACTAAGTTAAATAATATATTTGTATATATTGCGATTTGATTACTGAAAATCGGCACGCATCAACCCTTATGTTTTATATGGTTGGTACATTGATGGTATCTATAGGTCGTTATCGCATAACTATGTACCCTGTCTTAGAGTATTTTAGCAACAGATAGTAAGAAGGCAGGCAGACCTTTTGCGTGAACAACTAGTTAGTACCTATAAAATTAAGTAAGTAGGTACTTATCAAACTTTTTTTTAGATATATTAAAACACGTTACATTTAAAATTATCGCGTTGTTGTTTATTGCATCACTGCGGAAATACGAGTACCAGAATCTAAAATCAATAAAATAAGTTTAAAATAAACAACCTGTCATCATACATAATATGTGATGTGTTTATAAAAAAAACTAATTATATGAGACTTTGAATTCAAAATATGTGTCCGATATGTAACTGATTTAAATGTTGATCGAACTTTTAGCCCTATAATATTTTTTCGAGGTCCCGAGATCCCGATCGCCAGACACGATAGATCGTATAACACGATTGTCATAAAATTTTCCTGCAATTTTTACAAAAAAAAATGCCAGATCGATATCTTTCTAAGTCTACATGTCATTACGGCAGGCATATTTGCACTACCTTTCCAAGTTCACTTGTATTGTATGGAAGCAGTTTTAACTCAAAATATTTTACATTCATTGCTTTTTGTTTTATAATTTATCATTAAAACATTATGACAAGCCTATTCATGATACCTACATAAATAGGTACCGGTTATTTTTTATGATGCTAAAGTTTTCTTTAATTTTCTGTTTTGTGCTCGTTAGGTAATTTTATGCAATAGAAAACGTTGATAATAAATTTAGTGTTGTACAGGGGGTCTTCACAAACACAAATACCTCACGCTTACTTTTCCTTTTACTCTAACCCAAATTGGTAAAGGTAAAACTTGGCAGCTGTCACGTGACATTTCCTCAGCTAATGTCATTTCCATACAATTAAATATTTCCGCAGGCTTCATTCTACATCATCATCTTATTCCTTAATATATCAGCATTTTGAGTAAGTAGTTTCTATATATACATTCGATAGAAACCTAAGATAACTAGCTACTTTTCTCTGAAAACAGAGCATCACTATCCTAAATTTTCACGCCCAAATCAACGCCAAGCCGTTCAATGCCAATATTAAACGGTTTTTTATTCTCCGGCACGATTTCAAACTTTTTATGCGTTTGGGTGACAAAAGGCAAAAAAATCACTAGAAACTATTTAAATTTCGTAGACCTTATCCTAATGTAGCAAAATACTATTTGGCTTAGATAATTGTTATTTGGGTCTTGGTCGCTTAGATTTATTATTACGCTTAAGGTAGGAAAATTAGACAACGGAACGTTTTTCAACAAGCACGAGCGACTCCTGCTGTTCGTCACACAAAACCTCTAAAGTTAGAATCAGATTATAGATTCTTATTTACATTTTGGAAAAATAATTTGTTTTACATTGCACTTGCCAGGCAAGTAGACTTTCTATAATCGTTGACGACATGCCTACGAAATATGATTGCAATAAAGTTCAATAGCTTTGGCTACCAGGGCTAAAAAGTTAGAGAAAAAAAAGGTGGACTTTTCACACATCATCATCTAGCCCCAAAGTAAAAAGAGCGTATGTTATGGGAACTACATGACTGACATACATATTATACATAGAATATACCTAAACTAGATTTGTTTTTTTTCTATTTGATTTGGTAACATTTCTGCCTGATTTCTCGCTGTTTACCTAAATTACTTGGTTTTTTCCACGGTTGCACCAATATTTAACGCATGGTCGGTGGTGACATTGGCGTAGAATCGGTTTTTTGCCACTAAAATCTTGAGCGGCTAAGGTCGACGTGAAAAACTGTATTTTATACAAGTGACATTATATCAAATTGTCAAAACGTCAGCGGATACAGTTATAAAAGCAATTCGAGTCGTGATTGATTTTTTTGTTAATATATTTAGTTTTTTTTTAGAGCAGGTAGTTTAAGATTAAGAAGGTAAAGCTTTAATTCAGGCGTAAAATTGGAGAGCGAATAAATATATCAAAATACATTACTGGCATTAAACACATTATTGACAGAATTTAGGGGAACTTATGCAGATTATTTATTAAATTGCTATGTAAACACTACTGTCTCGTTCTGATATGTGTTATCTCAACAGACGACACTATAACACTGTTTAACTAAACAACTTTAAAATCTTCATAAGTAAGGCTCTAAGTCAAATGTGCTATCAATCTTAACCCAGTTAGCTAAAAACATACAATTTCGTGAAAAAAGTAGTTTGTAAATTCAAATAAAAGTTCCTAAATATATTCACAAGTTCATTCATACTTAAGATAAAACGTGAGCATGTATCAAATGTAATGTTTGAACGTGCCTCTAACTACCCCTGACTTCGTATCCTTAAAGAATGTATGTTTGAGGATGACCATTAACCTTTTTTTTATTTAAATTTTTTCACTGCAAAATAAACGAAAAAAAAACAAATAAAATTTTTACAAAAGGAAACCTGAGATATGGTAAATAATATTTCGCACCCCGTAAAGCTTTTCAAATTAATCCTGATCAACAAAAACTATGCCTTATTAGAGCCCCTAGGACAGACCCTTAGATAAACAGAGAATGTATGCCCGCAATTTATAATAATTTTGGCGGCAAAAAGCGGCGGAAAGGGACGACTTTTTGCTGCCGTAATTGTGACGAAGGAAACCGTCACGGTTTTAAGAAAATTAGTTTTCGTGGATTTGGTCTTTTAGGCACTTAATTAGTACATTTGTTTTAATTTTTATGGAAAAAAAATCGTTCTATGATATGTCACCCAGGTAAGATTCATTATGGAAATCGATTTAAGTATTAAATTTAGTGTAATTATAATTAAAAAAAAAGTAAAAAAACGTAGGCTTGTGCCAAATTTTATGTGTTGCTGCCTCTGACTACCCACTTATTGGTATCCTAAAATATCTGCGTACCGTACATGGATCAGAGGATGTCTCTCATGGGGATTACAGTCGTTATGAAATTGAATTAATGTTATTCTTAAAAACGCCAAACAAACATGGTAAAAAAACGGGAAAACTCTTATTTTCTCTGAAAATTGCTTCGCATTTCTCGACAGTTTTCCCGCCAAAATCTACGGTTACTGATGAGTGTGCTTTATAACGACTTATCTGGTCACCCTCTTGTCATGTAAGAGATGTCATGACACTCTGCTAATCTGGTCCAAATGTCCACTTTACATCCCTCAAAATGTGTAGGGTTCAAAGATGTCAAGGGGTCAGGTGACATTATTTTATACATTATATTTATTACTTTATAAAATCTTCTGACTCTAGGGCTTCCACGGCAAAAGTGTAATGAGTTGGGAAAAGAAATTATTGAGGAGAATGCTTACCGTCTTATTAATAAACAATCCTTAACTGTACGGTTCAATAACTTTAGCCCTGTCTTTTACTATTCCTAAGCAAATGATCGAGGCGGATAACTTTTATCAAGTCGATGAAGTTATGGAGTGTTCATGAATAAGGGAGTTAATATTAGTCACTAAGAAGTTATTGCTTTAAAATTTGTACTTTTGTGATTATTTGTGCTCATGCGTCGACATTAAATTAATTACTTACAATCTAGACAAAGAATTTTCACGCTTTATAATTTTAGCTAGTTTGAAACAATCAAACAAAATTATGCATAGTAGGAAACTTTAGCTTTAGAACTTATAAAGCGTAAATAACTGAAAAGAAAAAAAAAAGCAAATCTTTTATCATATTTTTGAATATCTTGATTTATGACCTTACTTGGCAGTTTGAGAAATCACATTTGATCTCACTAGTACCGAACCGGAATCTTGAAATGTGACCTTGAAATTCAGTGTTGCCATGCACTTAAATATTTCCTAAATTTTCTAACGCTACCTCACAGTTTTTGTTCATCCTTTTTACGTTTGTTTTTGCCACTTCCTCAATCTGATTAAGAGCTTTTGTATATCTGTAAATCACTAATGCTGTTAGGAACACTGTTTTTGTTCAAGTGTTGTATACTTTTTGCTTACCGATAGATTTGTTTCGATTTGTTTATTTTCGTCTCACCAATTAAGTTATAAATCATAATTAGGTGCGATTTATACCGTTGGAAATCATCGCAATGCGATACGATGCAATCAATGATGCAGTATCTTTTTTGTATAATTTTGTACAATATACGGTACAACACCGGTCGGTAAGTATAGTAGGTATTTATTATTGACCAGTAATTATGGTACTTAGAAATTAGCAAGTTGGAGAGGCAATCTCTTCACCTTGAGATATCTTAAAGATTGCGGGAAGTCGTTGACGGAGGTAGCCCAAGATCGTTTATCATAAGAACTCTTTGATATAGAGGTCTATGGCCTGTGACGTATTGGCCCATCAGTGGACTTTTACAGGTCCAAATATGTTGATTTTAATGGATGTATATCGCGTGTGTGAGTTTTTTTTACAAACAATATCTTTATTTCAAGCAATTTTGAAACATCATAAGTTTTTCTCGTTTTTTCGTCGCGTTTGTAGTTAAGAAAAACATGCAATCATATTTTTAAAATTAAATTTAAGATGCTCATGACTGCAATCGCCATGTTGGACATCCTCATATCCATACAGATCCTTGAGGGTGCCAAATAAGGGTTCGCCAGAGGCATGTTTCACATAATAATAGGTTGGGGAAAAAGTTTCTTCGCATTTTTTAAGAAAATTCAAAACATTTTTTAATATAGTTTATTTACATTTAACTAAAGTATGTAGGTACCATTTTGTTCGATAACTTTTTGCCATTTTGTAGGCAGGGACATGATCCCATTGCTATAAAAACTTTTGGGCTTCTGTTCAAAATACCGCGACAAGTGGTTTTGGCAGTCCTCTCGTGATGTTAACCTGACACTGCCTAAAGAATTCTGAAGAGACCGAAACAGGTGGAAATCTGAAGGTGCAAGGTCAGGACTATACGGCGGATGCATTAACACATCCCAGCCAAACTCTCTTAATTTTTGCTGAGTGGCTAAAGATGTGTGAGGTCTAGCGTTATCATGATGAAAAACCACACCCCTTCTGTTGATTAACTCCGGCCGCTTTCTCTCAACTTCTTGTTTTAATCTCATCAGTTGTTCGCAGTAGAGTTCAGAATCGATGGTCCTGCCTGGTGGTAACAGCTCATAATGAATAATGCCCTTCCAATCCCACCACACACACAGCATCACCTTGTTGCGAGTTAACCCGGGTTTCGCCACAGTCTGTGAAGCCTGACCGGCCTTTGACCACGACCTTTTTCGCACGTTCTTGTCGTACGTGATCCACTTTTCATCACCAGTTATCAGCTTCTTCAAAAATGGTTCGGTTTCATTACGTCGTAATAAAGAATCACAAATGAGAACACGGTTCATTAGGTTTCTTTCAGTGAGCTCGTGAGGTACCCAAATATCGAGCTTTTTTGTGTACCCAGTTTTTTTCAAATGCGCCAAAACTGTTTTGTGGTCAATTCCCAGTTCTTCAGCTACGTCGTAACTACTGATATGCCGATCTTGCTCCACTTTTTCAAAAATGGCATCCATTTTATCCGTAATAGGGCGACCAGAGCGACGTGCATCTTTGACATCAAAATTTCCGGATTGAAAACGCTTAAACCAAATTTGTGCTACTCTCACAGACACTGCACTAGGTCCATAAACATCGCAATTTTTTTTCGCGGCTTGCGTTGCATTTTTACCTTTTTTGTAGTAAAATTTTAAAATGTATCGAATTTCTTCATTAGATTCACTCATCTTGACAGTACGAAAAACAAATAAAAATCACACATTTTCCTAATTTGAATTTGGAATTATCTTCTTTAAAATTTAAACTTTTAATGATACCAAAACCAGCCAGATACAAATAGTATAGCCAAAGATATTTTATTACAAGTTCATACATACAATAATGCGAAAAGACTTTTTCCCCAACCTAATATATCTAAATTTTATAAGGCACATGTCCACGTTTTGTGTAGAATCTAGAATTTCACGTGACAGTGGCGAGCTTCTATTTCCTTTTACACTTTGGTTTTAGTTGACGAATTTACGTATAGAATTCTTCGTAAAAGAGCTTCATCATGACGGAAGGCTCGCTCAACTGATTTCACGGATTCCTCTGAATCCTCTACGAGCTATCTAAGTTGGTGCTGCGATGCGAGTCTCCAATCGTGCCATTAAGTAGCGCTACAAACTTTAATTACGTTCGGACTGTGACCAATCACGGTCGTGTCTCGATCTCACAAGTCATGCGACGTGCTACCGTATCCTATACCTCCAGGCCTCCAGCATCTCATTGAGGAATCTATTACCATCTTTATTAAGTCCACTTTTGAGTTTAAATTCATTTGTATAGAGCAGTAGGCTCTATCAAAATCATTTCCTAATGCATTGTTGGGTGGGTATTAAAGCGATTTGAGTTCTGTTGTTGGATCTTTAAGATTGGTTTTGGGTTTAGGGCTGTTATTGAGTCATGTTTCATCAGCTAGGTTCCGAAGGACCGTGGTTCCATTGTTGGATGAATAAAACGTATCTGGTGGATGACGCGACGGTTTTCGCTTAGAAACTAATTTGAGGCATCACAATGTTGGTACCGAAAGTTTTTGAGTGCCGGTGTCGTTTAATAGCTTGCATTGTTGGCACGCGTATTGAATGATTTGGCTACGAACTTTGATTATACCATCATAAAACTTAGATTAATTCAGTATTACATATCAGTATTTTTTTCATCCAGGTATACCATAGATGTATTCTAGGTTTTTCGGCTTCTATGTTCGATCGTGGCGTCATTAGTTATTTCTTAGTCCCCCTAGGATATGGTTGAGATATGGTAGTTCTGAATCGAATCTGAAGACCGAGAGACACTGTCGATGAAAAAATGTTTTTCTAAATTTATAAATTTATTTTGGTCTTAACTTTATTTATGATTAGTATTTTTTTGGGCTTGTCAGTACATTACCCGAAGTTCATGCTGAAAACAAGCGTAGCACTACAGCAGCAATATTTTGGACCTTTTTATCACAATACTGTACTCAGCACACATAATAAGTACCTACCTACAGTATCTGTTATACCTAATCTGTATTTATAAATCGTTTCTCTAGTGTTTTATAAGTTCTACTTACCTAGGGATAGCTGTGTGCGGTTTTTCATAATACAAACTCTTAACTTAGCTACTTTAGTTACATTAACATTATTGGTAATAAGGAAGATGATGTGCTTGTACCGTGAAAACCTCCATGAAGACGGCATCCTGTCAGTGGAAAAAACCTGACGTTTGAGTAGATATATAATTTGTTCCGGCTACTCGCGGATGTCGTTCAAGGGCAAAATTCACTTTCTGGTATCAGAAGATGGTAAAACAGCTCATTAGGTTGCAATTGTAAGCAAGCAAATCGTCCGTCATAATGCAATCACGCACCTTTTTGTGCTAGATTATTCCTTCATAAAATTATCATTTTATTACTATATTACAGCCACTTGTTATTCAGTCGCAACGTATTACGATTAGTTATTTACTTATATTATGATTATATACTAACATAAGGAAAAACTGACAATAACCTATCCCTTGTTTGATCTGAGATATCCTATTCAGGCTATCAATTCCAGGTTATTTTTCATCACAATGTTTGAGTTACGTAAACCATAATAATTCCATAATAATTCAGCTCAGGTACTTTCGCAGACACAATATAAAGCGTATATATTCAAAACGGTCACGTCTCGCTAGCGACTTCCATGTCTAGTGACCTTGAGTTAATAGTTGCTCTTTTCGTTCCAGGTGTTCGGGTCTAAGGCGGATCTACAGCTACACACCCAAATCCATCTCCGTGAGGCGAAGCCCTATCGTTGCACACAGTGCCCCAAGGCTTTTGCAAACTCCTCATACCTGGCTCAGCATTCGAGGATCCATTTAGGAATCAAGCCCTACCGTTGCGAGATCTGTCAACGAAAGTTCACGCAGCTTTCTCACCTTCAGCAGCATATTCGCACACACACAGGTGACAAACCCTATAGGTGCACCCAAATCGGTTGCACCAAAGCCTTCTCTCAGCTCTCGAACCTTCAAAGTCACAGCCGCTGCCACCAAACCGACAAGCCATTCAAATGCAACTCCTGCTACAAATGCTTCACCCACGAGAAGGATCTGCTGGAACATATCCCGAAGCACAAGGAGTCGAAGCATTTAAAGACGCACATCTGCCAGTACTGCGGCAAGAGTTACACGCAGGAGACGTATCTAAGTAAGCACATGAACAAGCATGCTGAGCGTGCTGATAAGCGGCCGCCGATTTCCGCTCTAGGGCTTAGTGGATTGAACAGGTCCTTAGGAGCCGCTGCTCCAACGCAACCGTTCGCCGAGCACCCTTACTGGCCTAAAGTGAGTCCCGACTCAGCGGCGCATATGTCCGATGACGGAGGGTACCACCAGCAGAGGGAGAATGAAGAGCATCACGAGCAACAAATGCACCAGCAACGAGCATTGTTCGCTCAACATGAAAGCCAGGACGACAGAATTCAACCGCCAGTGTCCTCGGCGCAATCTGCCTTCACGCCGATCAACTCCATGGCACCGCATTTAAATGGCCTATCGCATCACAGTGCGTTGCCAACACGGCCATACCTATACGACCCCCTGCACTTCCAGCAAGGGAAACAGCAACCAAACTCTTTCCCAAATCAGCTGATATCTTTACATCAGATCAGGAACTACGCGCATCAACCCTCCCTCCTACCCGCGGAACACATCCTACCCCACGCCCTCTCGCACAAAGACAAGCAGTAACTTGCCGAAGTACACCTATTTTAGTACTCCCAATGGTATTACTAGTATATAAAATTTTAATGAAAATATTTAGAATCTCGCTCTCGAAGACAGTGGTATTATAAATACGAATGTTGGTACTATTTAGTGATTGACTTCACGTTTTTTAGAAATATAATGAAATTGTACGAATACTCTGAATTCTGTAGGTAACAAAATTACTGGGTATATTTTATTGTGATTTATATTTTTCGTGATCAACTGAATGAATGAAATATATACTAATAAAGATAAATTTTCCCGAAAAAAAACTTAAATATAGCGTTAGAAGTTTTGTCAAAAATTTTAATGTAACTACTGTATTATTTTTATATTTTATTGATTCCATTTACCATCATTATTATTTGACATTTTATAGTTGACATCACTTTCGGCTCTATTGTAGTTTTTGTTCAGTGAAATTTATCTTTTTTATGAGCAGCATAATAAGAAAAGTACCTGCAATTAATGACATAATATTGGTACCGAGAATAATAATTACTTGATAAAGCATAATTCATCTGTTGATAAATATAATTTAAATGTAACATATTAGTTATCGGAAAAAAACATTTTACAAACAATTTTATTAAAATTTTGTTCATAATGCATTAAAAACCAAACAAAATTTTAAAAAATCTTTATCAAAATAAAATTATTATGCACGTGTAAAATGGTAGTTTTTTGTTAAAAGTTTCCAAATGTTTGTGAGACTGCATTAGAAATTAAATCTTCCGAGTAATTGTTAACAATTTTATAATAATAGTACACGTTTTAATAAAACAAGTTCCTGAAATAATAATATGAAATAGCAGTATCATGTTTAAAATCCTTGTTTTGTGTCATTTTTTTCAGTTGCATTTTATCTTTGTACCTACTTTAAGATTATCTTTACTAAATAGATCTCTTAACATCACAGTTTCACTCAGTTCCTACTTAGATCATATATTTTAATTTAGCTTAATTTCTTTCTCTTAAGCTAATCTTTAGTTTATTTTTGTTCCAGAAAATGTCGTCTTCCTTCAACAGGTTTTAACAGTTTATTAAACAAAATTTTAAGTTAATTATTTATAAGCCACTACCACTGAAGGTCGAATATATTTTCTAGATTGTAATTATTTCGATGTTTGTATGTATATAACATTACCTACTATTGAATGGTCAAAATTGCTTCCACAACTTTCAAAACAGTAAAGGGCGCACCTTTGTACATATTTTGTAAATATAAAAATCGATATTGATTTTTTTTCAGTTTACTTATGTAAAGCTTATGCTCAAATATTTAGCGTTAAGGAGATGGAAGCTGTCAATCGGAATTGTAACATTTTAGTACTTAACCAACGGCCTCTCTTTCGATCAACGAAATACTTATTTAGACTTATTTCAAGTATACGAACAAATTGTTGATTTTTTATTTTCGTTTTTGAATCAAAGTTGTTGTGGAGATTGAAAATGTGATAGGATGGATCGGGGTAGAACGAATATTTTTTGGGAGGAAACAAACTTTGTTCCAAAAAAATATGCTTTTGATCTTTTAATTAGTTTTAAATTTTATTGTTAGGTTGTGGTTATTGGTTCTCGAAACTATCACAAAGTTAGCCAAATGCTAATATAAGTTCTTTGTACAAAAACTTTTTTGTTTCTTATTATTTAATAAAGCAATACTTTTTCTTCCGAAATGTTAGTGCGAGCAGTTTTAATGTATTAAAAAAAATACATGACAATGAGCCAAGATTATATAATTTTTTTTTAAATTTCTTTGTATTTAAGGAAATTTTAAACGCCAATATCTCTCTATAAGTAGAAATGTGATATTGTAATTTGATTTTTAAGCGTAAACTTATTTTAAATGAATATTTTTGTAAGTATTTTTTCGTTTAACGTTAGGTTCGCTTTGTCTAGCTCGGTTAAGATTTATAGATGAAAGTGAACAAAACCTTTGTTACTTAAAATCGATTAAAAATTAATTACAATTATGCCAAGAAATTAAATTTGTGTTTATTTTCATTTCCTTGTCATCAAATTGAAATTGTTCAAGTATAATGTTAAAATCCTTAAACCTTAAATCCTTGGTAAAAAAGACTTGGTAAATACAAAAACATTCACACTCCAATCATACTCAAGATATAGAATAGATAGACGAAATAATTAAAATAAAATAAAAGTTGAAGTTTTTCCTTTTTATTTAGATAACAGTCGCAATACAATTAATTAATTAGAACTTAATATTTACAATAGGGGTAATTCTACCTACGTAGGTAAACACTTCATACACAAACCATACAAAAATTAGAAAGCAAAATTAAAGTCTTAAAGTAAAGGTAATGGCATAAGATACTTTTTGAAAAATCGATAGATTTTTGTTAAAACTTTTGATATTAAAAAAAACGTGATTTTAAAATCTACCGTAAATTTTCAAAACCAAAATAAGAATCACGAGATTGATGAAGAATTCTCTAACATTAAAAACCTTTTTTAAAAAAAAGATGTAGAATATTCTAAGTGTATGATAAATCGTGTCATAGATTGGCTAGTAATATATGCCATTACAAATCTTATAAATAGTGGGAATATTTCAAGTTAATACTTTATATGTATTGTCATTTAGTCGCCCTAAAAACTAAACGAGAATCATATAAAAATGAGTCTTAAATCACAGTACATTTTACAATACCACACAATAAAATCTTATAACATAAAAATATGTAAACAAAAATGTTATATTGCTGGTATTGTAGTATATACCGCATATATATTTCGAAATGCTAGTATTATTTCGAATATTAATGATTTTGATTTTAAATATAATTTAAGGAACAAGAAAACTTTAAACGCAAAAGAGATAGCAAAAAGATTTTATTAATAAATACTAAGATATATAAACATTTTAAGTTTGATTTCGTTATAGAAGAATTAAAATCTTTTGTCTATCCCAATATAGATGACTCAATAAACATCATGTTTTTTTTTAATTTTTGATTACGTATTATCTTATGCAACTTAAAGCAAAATAATAATAAAAAATTAAGCGTATCTTAGCACCACAGCGTATGTAGGGTTATTAATAAAGTTGCCAAAATTCCAATAAATCTGTCTAAAATTCAACTACCATTCATTTCGAAACTGTTAAACAGCAATCAGAATTTGTCGATACTTATTGACTAGATTGACTCATGTAAATTACATATTTAATTGAATAAAATTGAATTATAATCTTTTACACAAACATAAAGAGGACATAATCTGAACCACAGATCATCTCCATAAACATTACAAAACGAAGATCAAAATAAATACCAATATAAAACAAATCGATGAATTAAAAGATACTACATACGCTGTCTAACTCCTTAGACCTCGACCTTGTAAGGTGAGCCGGGGATGTGCTCGTCTCCCCACTTGACGATGACGATGTAATCTCCCCTGTCACGGACGACGTACCAGCACTCGTAGTTGTTCTTGCCCTTGTGCTTGAGCTGGACCTCATCACAAGGTCCCTTAGGACCATAGATACCGACGTACAATATATTGGTACCTGCAAGAAAGATAGGTAATATAAGACATCAAGTGTCTAAAATCCGACTTCAAATAACGGGAAGTTGATAAAAAGTACAATATGAAATCCTGTAGGTACTCTATTATCAGATCCTCAAGTGTACGATATTTTGCTCAATCTGACAATCTTTCGAAAAAAGAAAAACGCACATAAAAATGTTTCGGCTAGTCTTATGGAAATAAGATGATGATGTTTTTTTAAGTTTCATAGGAAAACTAGCAATTCCTAAAGAATAAAACTTTTAGGGACTATCTAAGGATCTTTCTCTATACAAATTATTTTGTGAATAATCATAAAAATCGGTTAACAATTGGCGAATCTTCGCCATTATTATGGTGTGTTAATCAATTCATGAAAATACTTTATTGTACACGACAAGATAACAAAATAAACAAAAACTTAATATAACTAAAAGAACAATGCGCGGTCGATAACGCTTAACGATATCTTCCAGACAACCGCTACATACGCGAAATGTAGCGAAAAGTATGCAATTGTAAGAATAGTTGGCGGTGAACGTAATTATTAAATACAAGAGGAGAGTGCAATCCGATAAACAGACTACTAGATAAATATAATTTCATACCTACCATACACACCTAATCTAATTATAAAAAAAACAGCCCAATTGAGAACCTCCACCTTTTTTAAGTAGATTAAAAAGTGAGTATTTATCCGAATTAGTATAACAACAAGAAGAGACTTGTAATAGTTATACCTAAAATTAAATATAAAGAAAATCAATGTATAGAAGAAGAAAAATAAGCAAAGGGAGAACAAAAGTAAAGAACACTGCCCAATAATAGAATCTCAATCAGTCGAACGATAAAGTTAATAATAATGCTGATTCTAGAGCGAACTAAATAAGGTACTGAATTCAATAAAGTTCAATAGAGACCAAAGCAAAAGCTAAATTTTTAGCAGCAGCGACGTCTGAGGTTGATGATGTTAACATAATAGGTAACTAAAGATCCTTCATCATAGTAAACTATAAGGGAAGCCTATGTCCAGCAGTAGACTTCTGCAGACTGTTGATAGTGCTGATGAATCAGACAATGTCCTGCAGTGGACTGATATTAAAAATATAATGATGATAGTACCGCTAAAAGGAAAATAGGTGCTTTGGAAAAATCTGCTGAATTATGGTTTACTAGAAGAAATCACGTAGTCGGGTTAACCCTATGTGTAAGTTATATTTTAGTTTTTTGTCAGTATTCTCTGTGTGTGTAAAATAAAGAAAAATAAAAAAACAATGATCATTTCTGTCGAAACTAAGCACCTATATTAGATAGAAATCGCGAGGTATAATTTGGGCAACAGATAGGCACTTAATACATACCGGCATCACCAGCGTGCACCGTGAACTGGTTGTGTTTGTTAAGGAACGCCTTTTTGAGCCCCATGCCCTTGCTGGTGACCTTGGATGCGTCTGATTTGAAGTTCGGCAGCACGGGACCACCCTGCTTCTGCGCACCTTTGGCCAATTTCTGGACAGTCTCCACTGTGACTGAGGATGTCTCTTGTGCGCCGACTTCGGCTAGATTAGCGCCTGGAAAAAATATTGCTTTATAGCTACCAGATCAAATAGTTTTGCTGTAAGGACATGAATAAATCGGTGGATGAAGGCGGTTGTAGATCGTCATTAAGGTTCTCTTTAGAGAAGGCCTATGTCCAGCAGTAGAAAACCTTTATGCTGCTTCAGATGATGATGAAGATATTTATCATCAGAAAAATTACAAACACTGAGTTTAACTGCTACAAAAAAGAGTCACATCGATTTTCTCATATCACTCTGGTTTTCTTTATTTTTCTGACCATGTTGTGGTATGATAGCTTTCTAACCTTTGGTAAACTGACTAGCGTAGTCTCGCTGAGGCTTCTTTCATAACTTACCAGTGGCCTGAATTTTGAAGGGTGATCCTACAATGTGGTGGCCGTTATACTTGACACTCAAGTAATAGAAGCCAGGAGCCAGCGGCGTATAACGCACCTACAAGAAAACAAGAGAGTATTACAAAGATTGTATTGGCAATATTCTGGCCATACATTTAACTCTCAGTTCAAACAATCCCTGGGATAAATTAAATACATGTATTTACACTCAGGTAGGTTGAATGTTTTGTATTCAAATAAAACAGTTGAGCCATATGAAAATTATTGCAAACGATCTATAAATCCAGATCACTACCAGACGGAAGCATCCCCACAATGCACATTATCACGCTTAATGACAATGCTTATGCTTTAATCCCTGATAAGAGGTCATGCGTCATTTCGATCAGACGTCTTTAAATAATAAACAAAGAACCACAATTTCCCATTAATCCCTTCAAATTCAAGGACTAGAAAAAGAGGTTAACTTACCTTGTAACCCTCTTCAACCTCAGTGCAGTCCATAGCAACTCGGGAGGGTCCATCCATGGTTACAGCCAGGATACCGACTCCAGCGTTGCAGGTGTCAATGATGAGGTCGGTCTTCACTCCAGTCTTTACTGCGCCAAGACCTGGACCATGAGCGTGGACGGCGGCGGGATCCGAGTCATCTTTTCCAACCTAGAATGTTAAAAAGTTAATAGATTATATAGGACCAGAATAGGCGGAAGTTTCTGCCTGGTTGAAGGAGCGGTTTGGAACTTTTGATGTATGGTAATTTTTGGTGATGCGTGATGGATAATGTCCCTAAGCTCTGAATCACTTAGTAAAGAGCAATATTTTGATTCTTATACATTCAACTTGAAGGAGCAACACGTCAAGACGTTTCGCATGGACCACTTCAATGAAAATTACAGATGTATTCATTATTTGACGTAGATACCTACCATGCAATTTTAGTCGTTCGCTTTTCTCAAAAATTTTAAGTGAATTGGAGTATGCGGTAAAATAAGTGTAAATATCACATAAAGAAGCAAAGTTTGTGTTATGAATGAACATTTGAAATAGAGACCCATTCGTACCAATCGACCCAGAAATCGTATTGAAGATTGCTTTTCTATGTAGAAAAGCAATCTTGGATAAGCAATCTTCTGGAAAAATGAATTGCACGAGACCACGGCAAAAGTCAGATGGTCGCCAAATTATTTTCAGAATGTAGCAGATCTGCGAGTTGACGAATTGCTGATTTGTCATCATCTCCATTACGTGGGGGTCATAACATCATGTTTTCTTCTTCTACTCTCCTCTATAAGCCGTCATCCAAGTACTCACCATGTCATCCTTCACACAATCCACACATCTCTCCTTTGGCCTACCTCTGCTCTTATTTCCATTCACATTCATATTTTATTCATAGTTTTTCGAATTGTGTCATCCTTCTCTCCTCATGACGTGCATATACCAACTAACCTATTACTCTTCAACTTTTCCGTTACTGGCGCTACCTTCAGACTTTCCCTGATTTTTTCCTTATTAGCTCCATTCTTGTAATTCCACACATCCGTCTCAACATTCACATCCCAGCCGCGTGCACTTTTCCTTCATCAATCTCTTTGGTTGCCCAACACATCGATCTATACAATCCGACAGGTCGTTTTACAGGTATTTTTCCTTTGAGCCTAATTTGCTGGTTTATAAAACAACAAAAGGTAGGTATACTTTTGAACAAGCTACGACTCGAGTTATAACTTATTTATTTACATTCTCACTCAAGATAACACAAAAGCACGAAATCATTGTTTGAAAACTACTTAATTATGTATTTTTGAACTTTCCAGCAATTAACTGTGATAACTACTGTGGAACACGAGCCTTACTCTGAATTATAAGTACCTACTCGTTTCTACAATTTATATTCCATTCGCTTTTTCGCGTACCTTGATCCTAAGAGGAGAGGCGGGAATGTGTATTCCGTTAAACTTCACATTGATGTTGTGGACGCCGTTCTCTCGAGGCATGAACCTGACGCTGAACTGGTCCCCGTCGATGTTCTGGATGAAGCAGTCATCGGTCTTTCCGGAGGGAGAGACGATCTGTAAAAAGACATTATTTAACACACACAGTATTTTAGTGGGTTGAGTACCGCTCTTTAGTAATGACCATCTTTTTATGATTTCTAAGTACTGTTTCACAAAACTAGCCTCCAACTCCAGTACATTTTATTTTTCAATACTTTACCTAATTTTGTTTCATATTAATTTGTCGGAAACTATTCAATCCCTAACTTTGGGAATGGTATTTTTGGAATGGGGGCGTCCACCCTGTGTGCTTTATTTATCTATATTCGTGCGACGACTTTCTAAATTCCACCCAAATTTTGTGCGAGATCAATTATTTAAGGACTTCCCATTTTCATAATATTTCGTGTCACAACATTATTAAAAGAAAATGTTGCCCAAAACCACGGAAAATACCGCCGAAAATATGCAGTGAAAAAACAACGCCTGCACAGTGTGTCTTTACCCAATTTTGGCACCAAAAAAATGTAATAAAACGCGGCACGTGACCGCACAGTGGAGCGAATAAATCTCTCCCGTGTTTAATATTTTATGGCGATGAATGCTGGACAAAAGTTTTGCGATGCGTTATAAAAATTAATATGGGGTCGGGTAACTTCTGTGCTTGGAAAGTATACCCTTCAATATTTTTTATCCGCGACGCAAGAAGCCAGTATATGTATTTAGTGCCAGGTTGTTTGTTTTTTTTTATCTAAATAGTTTTGTATGACTTTAATGATGTTCTTAGTTCCAGTTCTTATCGCCACAAGTCACTTAAGAGATCACTATGTTGCAATACGTAATGGAATGTAAAACAGCGTAACCGTTTTTTTGTAAACTATTTTCAAGAAACCTAAAAACCTTTCTCATTACTACCTTCTTATTTAAGATAAAAGTTTTATTGCCATAAGTGGATGCTACAATCGATGATGAAATTCACGCCGTGGGTCTTACATTTTTTTTTATGAATTAATACATAGATTCTCGAAAAATATAACCCTCCTTTGGGATTCGAGCAAAAATCACGTCTTTTCACGCCACTGCCATCTATCATAACATGACGTGAAGACGCAGTCCGACAGACAAATATCATGTTCACACGATAAATCACACTGACCCTTGCAGATATTGTCGAATTCTGCAAGTTTATCTTAAAATAGACTTAAAGTTTATTTCCCATAAGGTTATAGGGTAGACAGTATGTATAGTGATTGATATACGGTTATATTAATCCTCTATAAGGATTATGGTGTTATGGTCTCATGGACTATTATAAATAACTGAACTCTTGGTGCTCATACTAAGCCTGGTGGTTGAATTTGTGTTTCAACTTACCCTGCCATCTAAAGAACCCTTTGCTCCATTCAGCCTGATGTAGAATTGCGTAGGCTTGTCCACCTGAGCCGAGTCTGGGAATTGGGCCACCTCCAGCAAGTGAGCTTCACCCACCGCTGGGGAGATGTACACTTTGAAGGGAGAATCTGGGATGTGCTGTTCGTTGAACTTGAGACCGATGCGGTATTCACCTGGTGAAGAGATCGAAGAATTATTACAAAGGCAGTTTTAAAATATTAAAACATCGCTTAACTTAAATGAAAGTAGAAGTTGATTGAGCTCAGATTTACAGTGCCATAATGGACGGGCCTAGGCCACCTTCCTCCGACTTCAAAATCTTTAAGATATCATCAGTACATCGGGTCAGGGAGTCTACCTACGTCGCCCAATACCTTATAAGTTATTTTTTTCCGATAAAGCTTGTCACATAAAAATTCTTACCTTCCAATAAGACAAAAACTCAACTTAATTTAGCTTGCCAGCTCAAATTCTAATTCGGCTGCACTGACAAAATAATAAATTTGCACTGTGGTAGAAAAACATGTAAAAGTACACAAAAACAAAGGATATTGGTCTAAAAAACGGATAGGCTGATGTGTCACAGTTGTAAGTTTAACGTGGATACGTCGCATAGAAATATACTATCCGATCCTACAATTTTATAGTATAACATACAAAAATATAACTAAAACAATTAACAAAATAAATGCGAGGTAAGCGGTGGTTTGACGACATCTGTGGCGCAGTGAGCTCGCCTTTAACGCAGAAGGTTGCGGGTTCGATTCCCGCCGCGGGACAAATGTTTGTATGATCTGCAAGTCTGTGGTCTCGTGTTTTTTTACTCATACTAAAATATGTAAAATAAGTACCACGTATATCAGTCATATAATTCCCATAATACAAGCTCTGCTTACTTTATGGCTAGATGATACTGTGTAAAAATTTGTCCAGAATTATTTATTATTATTATTATAAGTGGTCATCGCTAAAAGCGATTACTTCCACACTATGCAAAAGAATAGTACGGTGTTACAATGAGAAAGTTAACCAAGTAAATTAAGTTATATAAACTTTGTAACATTGTACTTATCAATGGTCGAACCAATTTGGATAACATTTCTAACAAATGAAGATCACATGAATGACCTGATACAAACGTTGCTATTTTTCGAAACCCAAGCGATCTTATTAAACGTAGCTAAATCTTTGTTATATTTATTTCCTGGACATTTTACACTGCAATTGTCTTTGCGTCTATACTACGAGGTGGCTTGCTATCAATACCATGGTGAAAAAAACATTATGGTCATAGGTTTCAGTATAGTCTTAAAATCTTTGGTTCTAGGCCATATAGGTTTTAAAATACATTCTTAACATATCCACGTTCGTATCCACGTTAAATCCTAAACAGATGCAGAAAACGTCACTCAATCTGAATAACGGGCTAACGATGCCCTCAATATTTCTTCCCATCTTCGAGTGGTATTTAAATTTTTGCAAATGCATCCTTTTTTATGTAACTTTTTATCTAGAGAAAGGCCTGTATCGACGCGGTGGGCATATTGTTACCGCGGATTTATTTGCATCCCAAGTGGAGGTTTTTTGGACAGCTTTTTGCTGATTGAACAAAAACGTATTGTTTTTGGCGAGGTTCTTTTGTTTGGGAATTACGTGAGGGCCGGTGGCGTCGCGTTGGTAACCAGTGGCCAAAGTATGATTGTTGAATAAGAACAAAGCCAACATTTCTTTTAGGACCATACAAATTTAAAAGTACAATGTTATTATTACTGCCAGAAGCTCTGGCCTCTTTGACCAGACTTTAGAGACTGACTTACTTTGCCACCAAATGCCCAGACGCAGTAAAATTATTCCAAAGTTACGTCATGCTCCCAACACTCCGTATAGGTAGAACTTAGGCGCTAACATCCCTGTCAGTACGTGTATGCCGACTTCAAAGTCAATATATTTTTATTCAATGAAATCACATGGATCAGTTTTAACTGTTATCTTTTCGGCCTAACAGCAACACACATAAACACAGTTAATTATTTAATTGTTGTGAGGTATTTTGGCTACAATTTTTATTAAGGGTTAATAATCTGTGGTGGAATCGTCCTCTACAAATAATGATGTAGGCCTCATGCAATACGGTGGTATTGACATGTTACAATAGGGTTCGATGCCCGACATCCTGGTTCCTATATTTATTGAACGTTTTTATTCAAATGAAAAACTTTACATTTTTAAACTTAAAAAGTGCAGATACTTTACATGCAGATGTTTCCCAACTGAGATTGAGAAAATAAAATTGAGTTTAAAAGCAATTAGAAAGCGATTCACTTTTTCTAAGAACGTTAATATTGTATAGGTAAGGTATGGCAGCTGTTCGTGTGTTCGAAGCCACATATTTTTATTTTGTATGAAACTGAAGTAACCTACGCTAAGCTTTTCCTAGAATCCTCTGCATTTCAGCTTACATGGTTTTCTCGAGTTTTGTATTACTTTAAGAATTATTTCGAAGAAGTTTGTTTACGAGCTAATACTGAAACGCTACTCAAGATTTAAGTAGAGTTGATGATGCTATATGCAATGTATAAAGAATCTATAGATTGTTTGCAACGGTCTTTAGATAGCTAGCTGTTTCATCTGTATTTTTGTATACCTACTTGTACATGGTTGTATGAATAAATGTATGTATATTCATACAAATGTTATTTTTTAATAGTCCTTAAGTCATGATTTAAATTTTGAGTTTTTTTTCGGTATACGGTTGTAAGTATTAAAAAACAATTATACTCTATACTTCAAAAACTATATCGTTGAATAAGTAAAATAAATCAATACAAGCCTTTCTCTAGAGAAAAAGTGGTTGAAACTTCAAAAATTTGCGTGTGCCTTGTTTTATCAACGAAAAGTGACAAATTTAATGTTCAGACGTGTCTCTGATTACCCCCTACTTGGTATCTTCACAGATCAACTTAGCGGATTTTTTTTACTGCTGTAGATACTTATGCAAAACAATAGATGGGCAAAATAATTGGACTTTTTAACCCAAAATACTATGAAACGAGAACGTAACCCAGTGGTCCAAATACCAAAACTGCGGCCAAAAACCCGTTCAAAGTTGCATTCCATTCCATCATAGGCGTTGTCCTTTCCCCAAAGAGCTTTTTTAGGGATCAGTAGCCAAATTGGGAACCATAATATGTTTTTATTCGTCTTTACTTAAACATATGCAATTCAGACAAATCAGTAGATAAGGGAAATTGTAGCCGGAAATTAAATCTGTCCTTTTTGGTTAGAGTATATTTTACGTTAGTGATATTTAAAAAAAGACCATACTGTAACTATTATGAAATGAATTAGAGTTTACCGATTTTGCACAGAAAACCGACGTTTGTAAAACTTATTTTTCCTTTATATATCGCTGCGCGTCAAGACACTGATATCTGTCCTGCTATATGGTATAAAGGTGGCTTCTCTTCTTTCTCTAGCTATAACGGAACAGAAAGTCGTGGGCCAACAGCAACTACAGTTTTATCGTAAGTACAGTTTTTTTGGTAAATAAATGTATTTGTACCATTTTCCAAAATAAACGTACCTAATTTAGCATTTTCAATCGATTGCAGGTACAATTTATCGGAAAGGTGATGAGGGAGTTACATGTTCTCTTTACACCGTATGTGTTTTATTGCAAAGATCTTGGACTCTGATGCGTTGCAAGCTAAAGCACTGCACCAGAGATTGATCCACTACATGAACCATTTGGTAGCCCAGCCTCATTGATTCTTAATAAACGGTATGTCGATATGTAATAAGTCATATGAGTGAATGCAAAATTAAAATTTTTGTATGCTGCACACCTACTCACGTAAGTACCTGTGTCGACGGAACCAATCACGTCAGTGCCCGACATGCACTTAGCCGTTTTTTCCCAAAGATCATTTCGGACGGACCTTCAATTAAAATGACTGTTAAACACCACAAGGCCAAGAATGCCGTCTCTAACAGAATTTGTCTCGAAACGTCTATTGTATTCTGAAACACAAAAAGTCACCTCCACCCGACAAAGAAATTGGTCTTTTTACCCCCGAATACTTCATAAGTGTATCGCGATTAAAGATTTTAGAGGAATAATGACTTAAGTTTTGGAGTTCATAATTTGGTGGAGGCGAGAGGTATTCCTTTGAAATTGTTTTGCTGCGTTTTTGGTCTGGATAATCGATTTCCGTTTTGGAAATATAATTTAAGGTAATAGCTTCAAATGTAGTATGTTGTGTATGTTGAAAGTGAGTTTTGTCCAAGTGTTAAAATGATATTTTAACAGAGGCTGAATAAATGTTTTCATTTTGATAATTGCAAGTCATTCATACAAAAACAAAAGTTCTGCATCATTTCATCATAAGTCAGAACGTATTTATCCAAAATGGGATATAATGCAGTTTATTATTTGCATCAATCATTGCAACGCCAACTTTTATTGTAGCGATGATGAGGCGATAACATTAAAGGTGCAATATAACCTATACTAAGAACCGATTCTTAACTAATAGAATGAAATATTATCTAAGCCAGCGTCAAGTGTAGGCAAAATATTTATGAGTATGTATGGTCAAATTTTTACGATACTATTCTGTTTTATTCGACGATGACAGATAAAAAATGCGTTTAAAATTCGAACGCATCGGCCGACGAAGCAGCCGACAAAGCCGCGCCGCTGCCGACGTATGCGAATTTATAATCCGTATTTATTTTTATCTACAAAACAAACAAAATATAGCATAAATTGTATTCTTCTGTTTTTGGGATGATATAATTTTTAGCATTATATTAGGTTGGGGAAAAAGTCTTTTCGCATTATTGTATGTATGAACTTGTAATAAAATCTCTTTGGCTATACTATTTGTATCTGGCTGGTTTTGGTATCATTAAAAGTTTAAATTTTAAAGAAGATAATTCCAAATTCAAATTAGGAAAATGTGTGATTTTTATTTGTTTTTCGTACTGTTAAGATGAGTGAATCTAATGAAGAAATTCGATACATTTTAAAATTTTACTACAAAAAAGGTAAAAATGCAACGCAAGCCGCGAAAAAAATTTGCGATGTTTATGGACCTAGTGCAGTGTCTGTGAGAGTAGCACAAATTTGGTTTAAGCGTTTTCAATCCGGAAATTTTGATGTCAAAGATGCACGTCGCTCTGGTCGCCCTATTACGGATAAAATGGATGCCATTTTTGAAAAAGTGGAGCAAGATCGGCATATCAGTAGTTACGACGTAGCTGAAGAACTGGGAATTGACCACAAAACAGTTTTAGCGCATTTGAAAAAAACTGGGTACACAAAAAAGCTCGATATTTGGGTACCTCACGAGCTCACTGAAAGAAACCTAATGAACCGTGTTCTCATTTGTGATTCTTTATTACGACGTAATGAAACCGAACCATTTTTGAAGAAATTTTTGACCATTTTTGACCTCACACATCTTTAGCCACTCAGCAAAAATTAAGAGAGTTTGGCTGGGATGTGTTAATGCATCCGCCGTATAGTCCTGACCTTGCACCTTCAGATTTCCACCTGTTTCGGTCTCTTCAGAATTCTTTAGGCAGTGTCAGGTTAACATCACGAGAGGACTGCCAAAACCACTTGTCGCGGTATTTTGAACAGAAGCCCCAAAGTTTTTATAGCAATGGGATCATGTCCCTGCCTACAAAATGGCAAAAAGTTATCGAACAAAATGGTACCTACATACTTTAGTTAAATGTAAATAAACTATATTAAAAAATGTTTTGAATTTTCTTAAAAAATGCGAAGAAACTTTTTCCCCAACCTATTACATTAAATAAACTGGGCTTGCGATAAGCGATGCTTGGAAAACATTTGATTTATTCGCGGTCAAGACCATTTTTTTTAAATATTTTAATGTTCCTATCTTACATACATATTGACATTGTATTTCAAAGTTATAATTGCAATACAGCCATTCTAACAAGAACTAAATAAGACATAACATTAACTTTTATTACCAAAACCAACTGCAGCAAACGCATTCCTGCAAGTAGCTCACGGCTCAGCATTAACCTCCCAAGAATTACGAGTTTCATTAACAAAAACACCAATCGTAAATCGCTTCAATCACCGGCCGTCCGAAAACGCGACAGCCATTACCTACTTGAAAAAAAAGACTCTATGGTCATAGCTTTAAAAAAAAGGAAAAACAATTTAAAAAATCGAACTGTCACAATGGTTCGCGGTAAATTTTGCCACGATCGTTGTCCGAGTGGCCAGGATTGGTTGATGCCTTGAGAAGGCGTGGTCTTGAAGAAATAACCTTATTTATTTATGAAATTGCATTTCTCTTGAGTTTTTGTGGCCGGTTCGATATGGCACTGCGGGGGCGGTGGTCATTTGACTTGCTGATTGTGATGTCAACGATAACAGCCGTAAATAGTTTAAGTCGTTTTGGGTAGTGTTTTGGTTCTAAGGTAAGGTGTCTAGTTGGCAGAAGTCATACATTTGTTATGTCAACACGGTCAATCTTATTCGAAGAATCATTCATTGTCTCACCATTTTGTTTACTTCTAAGAACAAAACGAAAATTTTATTTTTTCTTGCTTGAAAATGCTCGTTTATTATGGTGTTTAAGACGAAATTCCTAAGAGGACTTTTCTAGAAGATTGTAGTTAAGTTCTAATTTAATTCTCGTGCCTAAAGTATCGATATTTCTGTTAACTGTCAGAGTTATCATCTATCTTTAGCATTAGATTACCGTGTTATCAGACAAAAATGTGTTCTGTACTGGAACCTGACAGTCATTCTGTGACGAACATCTGAACAAATTATTTTCACTTGCACCTGGTTACTATCAATGTGGCCACAAAATAAGTGATGATCATTTGGCTTGTCAAACGTCCGTCACCAACTCACCAAGTGACTTTACGGAGGCTGAGGCCCGGGCACAAACAAGAAACGAAAGCAAATGTCAGATTTTACCTAAAGTATCGACGTTGCATGAAATATTTGTCAGAACAATGTTTGTCATTTTCTGTCGTTCTACGGTTTTGCGGTTTTACTTGGACCTTCGAAACTGAACAAAAAATAGGTTTTTAACTTACCAGGCTCATCAACTTTGTAGGAAACATCACATGACCCGTCCTTCCGATCCTTAAAGTCGATGTCCCCTTTGCTAGGCCCCTCCAGCGATATCGCTAGCTGGCCAGCGCCTGCCTCGCGGGTCCATACGTTGAACTCATTAAAGCGACCAGCTTCACCCCTCTCTAAACCAGGACCTCCAGCCTTCACGAGATGGGCGCCGGAGTCCTTCAGGGGGCCAACGGTGAACTGGAACGGGGATCCTGGAAATGAAGAATTAATCGATAAAAACTCTGATGTCAATAACCTCAAGGAAAAGGAAAAGGAGAGCCTTCTCTTTCCATTTTCAAGTTATAGTTTTATTTTGAGATATTTTTTAATTAGAGGGAAGATCTTGGATAAAATATTTCTTAACCACAAGTTCTTTTTATTTTTTATTCCCTGCGATGTTTTCCTTCACCATTTAAGAGCACAATATCAATGCATACATCATTATGCAAGTCACTCACCAGGAATATGGATTTCCCTGTACTTTACAGACACAGTGTGGACGCCCAGCTCCTTGGGAACGAAGTGGACAGAGTATAACCCATCTTCCACCTCCTGGATCTCAGCATCTTCGGAGACGCCTCCAGGACTAGTGACGGTCGCAGCTAAGTCAAAAGAAGTGATGCCTGGAAGAGAAAATTAATTTCTTAAGATATCACACTCCACTTTTCACTGAATGAATTCGTAAAAGCTACACTGGATATAACTTACTGTGTTTCTGTAATAAATAATTCAGAATTATTTTTTAGGTACATTGTTGACTATACTATTCCAACAGGGATACCCTCTTCAAATTGTTGTAAATTAACTAACTAGTAATGATACTCTTAATAGTCTGGTAATTTTAAATGTGACCGAAATATCAGAAATTGGGATTTTGTGAAATGTCACAATGCCAGCCATATTGTCTGTTTTAAGCTCCTTTGCTCCTTTGTGAATGATTTTGTCGAGGCAATTGGATACCACCATATCTTGTTATGACTGTCGAACCCTGTTGTTGCTATGAAACAGCAGAAAAGTCTGATGTGTTCGTCATCAGACTTTTCAACTGTGTCCTAGAGCTTATTATAGGGATTTTATTAATCATTGTAAAAACGGAAAATCCCGTTTTTACAATGAATTCGCGGTAGTTTTTGGATTTTATTAAGTTATTTTAATTATTCGCGTTATTTTGTAATTTATTTGTATTATTTTAAGCTTAATTTGTAAAAAGAATTGACTTGCCTTGTATAATAACCGTTGTTAATATATGGTTATTATAACATCGGTTATAATATTAAAAAAAATATTTATAATTAAATTAAATGAAAAAGAAAATAAAATCCTTAGGGCAGGCAACGCATTACCTTTGATGTTGCAAATGACAAATTTGTGTGATGGTGGCCCGACTGCTTTCCATCAGTAGAGTCGTATAAGTGTATTCTAAAAATAACATAAACACCATGAAGGTTAAATGCACTCACCAGGCATCTTGAAGGTGAGTTTGCAGTTGGTGCCGACTTCTGTGAGAGGCGCCTGGTCACGTTGCCTCTGAATCTTCTCTCTTTGTCTGTTGCTGCCCTCACCAGAAACCTACCCAACAAAGTCATTATGATTCTTAAAAAAATCTTCCCGACAGCGCCTTGAGAAAAACAATGCATGTTTTTCTTTAGGCGTAGTCAAACACAATGGATGAGACTGACGCACTGAAAATTTCAAGACCTGTGCCACGCCGCCCATGTAGTAAATGTACTGTCTTTTTTTGTGTTTTCTCTAAAACGAAACCCAACTAGGCACCTAGCATCTCGCCTTAAATACTTGCAAATGTAACAGAGCGGCTGCGGTCTTAAAGTTTTATTTAGCAGTAGCAGTAGCATTCTAGGACCAAAGGCTACAAGATGTCAATCTACCTTCACAGTGAAAGGAGATCCCTCAACATGGTGATCAGCGAACTTTAGGTTGATGATGTAGTAGCCAGGTTCAGTTGGCTTGTAGCTAATAGATAAGACTCCATCCTTGCTGTCAGCGCACTGGATTTCAGCTTTGCTGGGACCTGGTAAAAGAGCAATATTTTCAGTAATGAGAAAAGATGTACCAAGTATGAACGAATCTAGAGTTCTACAGAACCCTCAAAAGCCAGACAGAATATTTTTTTAGGATTATGTAAATAAGCAAGTAGTTGCTTATTTACATAGTAGTAATAGTAATAGTTTTTTTAGGAAAAAAAACTTTAAATATTACCTTCAATAGAGAGTGAAAGACCACCGTATCCAGCGTTTCTGGTGTCCACGGTAAATGTGTTCTCGCCATGAGTCTTGCCTTCCTTTAGAGCTTGGCCTCCAACCTGTCAATTAAAAACTTTGTATATCAAACTACAATAATCAAAATACAGTTTGAAATTACTTTATTCATTTATTTCATGTTCTTTGCAGAAGCTCATATTTTGTCAGCAAAATATATTTTTTTCTGGGACCTTGGAACCCTTAATATTTTGAGAGGTCAACGTTTCAGTAGATTTTTTTTTCTGTAGTTGATCCATCACACTGATGGTAAAACAAAATCTAGAAATTGACTTTCCATCCAGCTTTACTTCTTTCTGCTTTTAGAATCCTCTAATAAATTAATATACTAGCTATAAGATCATCTTTTCTCCAAGTAATTTTGAGGGCTCTATCAGAGCTTTTTTGAGTCCTGTTCTACCGGAAGATCTTGATTCCTCCAGCAGATCTTGATATGTAAAAATATTTTTTCTTATCTTACCTTAACTTTCTTAGCATCACCGACTTCTTGTAACTGCACAGTGATGTTGAAAGGAGAGTTCTGGATATGAACGCCCATTTTCTTCACGGAGACGATGTGTTGACCTGCCTCGCGAGGTGTGAAGCTGATGCCAATGTTACCCGATGGTAATTTCTTAAGGAAGCAAGGCTCTTCGAGGCCTGATGGAGCCTAAGGATAAACTTATTTTCAAACAATATTTTTTGAGTCGAAACAATCAAAACACTGTCGGCAAATGAAAATGATGGAGACCACCAATTGGCAAAATATTTTTTTTTTGTAAATACATACATTGAAAATACTCAGATCCGAGGCAATGGTTTTTTTTTATTTTTTGTACTTAGTAGATTTCATGGCATTGTGTACTTTTTAATATCCAAGAGAATGAGTGATATTCACCTGAATAGAAGCGTTGAGACTGCGGATATCGCTATCAGCCACTTTGCCAGGGAGAGTCACTTCGCTGCAGCTACCAACAGAGATCTGATTCCTTTTGCGACCTTCACCGGTCACCTGTAACACATCACACTAATTATAACAACTCTTAAATTTTCAAGATAGTTACGTTTCAGGCTAAATACTCTTGAAACAATTTCCTCCTTAAAATGTAAAACAGCGTGTCGGAGTAGAATTCATGACCGTCATTTTACCGTCTTGAACAAAGAAGAGAACTGCCTACGATATAATTTTTGACCGAGACATTATTTATTTATTTATTCAATATAACAACATTAAAGGTTTTTTTCTAACCCTAAAGCGATGATAAGTTTAAGAAAGTAGTATATAATAACAGATAGAAGAAGAGAACTAAACTAAACAATTAAAACAATTTGTTTCTAAAACTACCTGTGCTATTTGTAGGAGTTTCGGCAGGCTATTGTAAAAAATATTCATGTTATTCGCAGACAAGATACGCTAAAATTATAATGTTGAAAATCATCATCTGGAGTTTCCTTGTAATGATTCACACCTTAGCCAAGAATGGTGATCCTTTGATGTGCTTGTCTCCAAATCGTACGGAGACCTTGTACTCTCCAGGAGCGGTCGGCAGGTAGGATACGGCAACGGTACCATCTTTGTTGTCATGACAAGTGATCTGGAATGAAAAACCAATAAGTTATTAAATCTACATGAGAGCAAAAAAGTTTAGGGAGTTTGCTATAGTTTTGCTTATCATCATCAGCCATAAGACCATTGCTAAAAATAGACGTAAACTAAAGATTTCCACGACAAAAGCCAAAATGAATGAATGAAAATTAATTTTACATGTGGTGTATAAAGGAACACAAACTTTACAAAACGAAAAGTACAATGGGTATTAGAAGCGATCTCTTCCACACAACCTTTGGGTGGAAGAGATCGTTCAAACGCCATATTATATACGTCACCACCTAGCTCTTATGCGCACTTATTTATATTTTGCAGGTCACCAGCTTGCTCTTAAGCTCACCTCAGCCTTGCTAGGGCCTTCCACTGCCATGGACAGCCCACCAGCGCCTGCACCCTTGGTGCTGATGGTGAACTGGCTCGGCTCGCCGCTGACTCCATTTAATAGGCCGGGGCCGTACGCCGTCACATACCCTGAAGAGATGGAGTCCACGTGAAACTTGTAGGGCGAACCTGGAAAATAAATTAAATTTGTAAGATACAATATAGAAAAATACAAATTAGAAAATATAAAACTTTATGCTTTGATACAAGGTGATTTTGCTGTCTGAAGAGTAACTTCAGGGTAAGCCAAGGCCAACGTTGATGATAAGAATGTTGATGAAGATGATGAGAATGTTATTGACGGTGATGATGATTAGAATGCTTACCCTGTACATGTTCTCCATTATACTTGACGTACAGCTCATGAACGCCTTCCTCACGAGGGTCATACTTTATGCTGACTGTACCGTCACGGTTGTCTTCGATGACGGGCTGGTCGATGTGTCCACTGGGCATTTTGACTTCGGCTAAAAAGAGATGGTGATAGGTAAGTTCGATGATATTGAAAGAGATATACAATGAAATGAAATTAAAGGAAACGCCGTTTTTGTAGTCCCGTCTTTTGCTTCTGATTTTTTTAGAACGCACAAAGAATTTGATAAAGGTACAGAAGCTTAGTAGGTTTAGTTTCCTACTTAGTTAATATTATGATGTGCTGTATTTTGGCTTAAAACTTCAAAAACCTACACAGAAGTAACAGCATTTTATACAAATTTAAAAATGTCACACAAACATCTAGACATATTTTAATTCGTCCAAAATTATCTGAATAAATTCACAATAAAATCATAAAACCCACAAAGTCCTCATTACTACTGGAATCTTTGACGCACGCGCACGTCACTAGCTATAAATTGTAAGTAGGCACGGACTAGATAACATTCTAATATATAAGCTGGAGAATTTGATAATTTCATACATTATCACTATTCTACAGTTTTCACGAAGTTTTCAGCACAAACGAGAAGAAAACAAATTTTAAGCCCGCTACCATAGATTATTGAAAGCTGATCTTGGAAAGTAGATACTAAAGATACCGAAGTAAACGCAGAAAAATACGTTTCTCAAGTCCACCAGCTTTTTTGAGATAACAAATAAGGACTTTACAACTCAAACGATTTCATATAAGTTACTTCTGTAAATTTTCCTCAAAATTCAAACCTATAGCACCTATAGCATAAAGAGCACTCCATAGAGGTCCATTTGCATAGCCGTAGGTAATATCAGTGTCAATGAAACGACATGATTACATCGCAATTGCAACTGAATTGTTGCAATTGCTTTTTTGTTGCAATTTTTACAAAAGCCATAATCACCTACTGACAGATACCATAATTGATAGCTAGATAACATAACATATTAATTAAAATAATTTATAACACCCCAAAAGATCAAACTCGGCGGGTCTCAAACCCACGACCTTCCGCTTGGGTGAGGGGGCTATACCAACTAAGCCACGAGATCATTAACGCCGTTTGCAGTCGCATCGAATTTGAATTTTAAGGGATATGATTCATTTCTAAAGTTTAGGTAGTAAATATTTATTTGTTGTTATTTAATTTTACGCAATTTTATAAGAATACTAACCTTTTCTGGAATCAATGTGGTAAACAGATATAAAATTCAACGGCGCAAAGTTAAATCCAAATCCTCCAGTCTTATTAAACGATATGTTGTGTGATTCGCTGAAAACGATGACCTGCTCCTCCTTATCAACTTCGGACACTGAGAAGTATTTCTTTGTTTTGTCTATGAACAGCTGGGACAGAACGTGCCAGTTTTCCTCTTTATCGTTGCCTCCGACGATTGAATTCCACAGCCCACTCATAAACGCCATCACCCCTTACTTTCAGAAAATTAAGCCTTTACGGAAATTTCGCTAACATTTATGCTAATAAGAAATATGTGTCACTCATTTTAAGTTCCTTAACTTTGAACTTAGTTTTTTCATGCTCTATTTGATCAGAGAGCATATTTTGATTTGAGATTTGAGTTTACATAATAGTGGAAAAAAAAACGAAAATAATATTTTTACTACATTTATAGATATAAAAATATATAAAACACTAAATAATTATATTCAATATCTAAATTAATCCAGATCAAATCATTTGATATGACCATCTTCTTAAATTAACCATTGGCTGGTTGTACACTGAAATCCTATTCATTTCACTAACACATCTTTTGAACTAAACTGCAATGAAACGCACTTTACGTGTTAAGTTTAATAGAATAAACTGGAACTAGTTTATTCTATTAAACTTAACACGTGAGGATATTTTAATAACCTGTATTTCCGGATTGTCTGTAATTCTAACGCGTAGTCTACCAAGAAATCTTAACATAATTAATTGCTGCATAAACGCTTTAATACAACCATTAAAACAACCTTTTGCTGTAGAAGCGACAACCAAAAAGTTAAATATTTAAAATTGTGGAACATACTTAGGGGCGATTTAGATGAGTCATAAAGTCCACAACAACTCTGATACTGTTGGTCATGAAGCCTGAATCACTCTCTACGAAAAGTTAAATGCAATAAAATAGTACGATTCGCGCTTCTATTACTGGATAATAAAACTTCTGCCGTAATAGAACTCTCGTGTTTGACACAATCTGACAGGAGTGGGTTAACCACCGTAGAACGCTTTCAAGTCAAATAAAAATCTATGTTTATAAAGCTTTCACATTTTGGAAGTCGTAAAAAAATCGATAGTAAAAATGTCCGGCATATTGATAGGCGAAAAACTACAACTGCGTGTATTTTTATTTTTCACTTATAATTATACTAGTAAGTTTTATACCATTTTACTACTAGTCAACACATGTTCAGATACATAAAATAAGCTCTTATTTACTAGTTTAAAAAAACAAAAGTTAAAGTTTTTGGATCGTTTGATTTTTTTATTTTATTTTAATATGCAGCTGACAGTTCGATGCGGATAAATTAAGGTGTTGAATAAAACGATTATGACTGTTGTTTGACGTTTTATACACGGATAATTTAGATTAGTGTCAAAACTGGCACTTTGTATGCTAGCATACGCCCACTTTCTTCAAATGGGATTGGTTATGCCATTATGACACGAATGCAAGAAGAACCATCGCTGTGTCAATATATTTGACTTTTGTAAGTCAAATATATTGACACAGAGGATAGCAAATAATGGGCAACCTTACCACTATCGACCAAGAAAATGATAGTATGATGAAGTGACGACAACATAGGCTAATCAAAAAATCTTTAAACTAAAGGCTTTGTTGGAAGTACATTTATGATCTCAAAAATGAAAAAGTGCCCTATCTCAGGAAAATATAATATAATATCTAAGGAAATAGCGCCCTCTAAATAGATCCAAATTCTAGTTAAATAATAATAAACCTCTATCATCACAGTAGAGCAGTTGTGAAATTGGTACATTGTAGATTTCAAAGAGACTATAATTTTAGATGAAGTTGCTAGTTTCAGCGCTGAAATATTTACTGTAAGTAGGTACTTGGTATTCTGTCAGATACTTAAATAGTTAATTAAATAAATTTGAATAAATAATGCGTGGCATTTTTCACACAGCATCACATAACCCCAAACTAAGCACAGCTTGTACTATGGGAAATACATAACTGATATAATGCTTATATACTTTTTTTTTAATACACACATATTATACATAGAAAATACCCAGACTCGAGACAAATATTTGCAGATTATACAAACATTTGTCCTACAGCGGGAATCGAACCCGCAACCTTCTGCGTCTCAGGCGAGCCTTCGCCCAATGCGCCACAGAGGTTGTAAAAAAAAAATATTCTAAGAAAATAAGCCTTTACTCAAGTTTCCTAATTTTACAGTCACTACCAAAAGTCTTAGCTTTCGACATAGTTCGTGTATTAGTTGGTTTGAAGGGTGCTGGTAATATTTTAGGTTCATAAGACGTTTCATGACCATAGGTTGGCGGGCGCAATGCAATACCATGAGGGGGCTAAGGAGGATCATTTGCTTGTTTCGTTTTTTGCACAAAAAGTAAACCTTGAACGGATACTGATAGCTAAAGTGCCCACTAAAGCTTCACTTCATGCTTCATGGGCACTTTCAAGCAATCAGTTGTAAATGTCACAGTAACATATTAAATAGAACAACCATAATTATATTTTGGTAGAAACATAAACAAATAGCTTTCTTCTCACTTTGTTAAAAGGTGTATCAAAAAAAATATTTCGCCACTCTGATTCCAACCGATTATTTTAGAGTCGAAAATAACTTTTGATTATTCAAAAGAATGTTAATCGATCTGAGATCTCGAATGAATCACTCAAGCTAAAATATTTGTGATTTCTTCAAAACGTTGCAAAAACGACATAATTATAACGTGGTCCACGTAATTTTGTTAACATATACTAGTGGAGACACTCATTGGTGTGGTGTGAAACCTATCCGTGAACCATCCTTGAAATCATGCAAATCGATTGTAAAAACTGAAAATAAGCCGTTTCGGAAATAAATGGTAAATTTGAAATAGGAGGTAACGTTATAATTAGACTGAAAAACTTATGAATGTAGAAAACATCATAATATTGGCCTAATCTAAGCCAACAAATAAACACTATTTTTATACAAAAATGCAAATAAAATTTTTAGTCGTTGACTGACACCTACATTTATATATTAATTACGTTGGCTCTGATCCTATCAATACAAACAGTTTCGTAGAAATGTTTATATTATGACGCAATCTGTTGATCAAATATTGTTGATATTTTTATGAATGTTCATGAAAATTATTTTCACCCGCGACCCAAGAAGTCCGTAATGCGTAGGTTATTTATTTGATTGTCTGTTGAATGCTGGAATGCTGGACATTTCATCACACAGCATCTAGCCCAAAGTAAGCAGAGCTTGGGTTATGGGTACTGCATGACTGATATACTACTTATTATATATTTTTATTTGTAAATACATACATACCTATTACATATAGAAAACCCCCAGACCCGAGAGAAATATTTTCAGATAATACAAACATTTATCACCAAAACGCCGCGACCTCAAGGGTGGTTTTTAGAAAGGTTTAATCGTCATAAGTCACTAGAGGGCGCTGCGATACATATATATTTACTATATATATATATATATATATATAATCTCAGCATATACTTTATTGCGCAAAATATAAACTGTGTAAAAATGCACAATACTGTTAAATATTGTCAAAAATATTTGGAAAATACTATGTTTTCCGGAAACACGGTTTTTTGAGCTTGACGCTGCGTTCCTTTATTCGTGCTGGCAACACTGAGACAGTCTATTATTATTATAATTTATTACTTTTGTTTGTAGTGTTAATGTAGACACTACGATGGCCACATCCTGTGTTTTCGTCGCGTGTCAAATACTATTTAACAAATTGAAATTGCCCGTGGCTTCGAATAACTATATTTTTTAATATTTCATTTACCACAAGTAGAGGTACATTATTACACAATTTAAGAATCTCCGGATCGTGTATTCCATTTATTCCAGCGCCTTCTAGTAACGTGAGGCGATAAAATCTTTCTACAAACCTTTCTTAAAGTCAAAGTTTGCAATGGTCTTGCCATTGCAAAAACCACATTTCAATCAGTTTTAGCCAACCGTTTCAATTTCAGTTTTAACAAACGAACAACCTCTTACTCCAAACACCGGCTCCTTGTATCGCAAGTAAATTAAACCATTGTTATTATTCATACAAAATGAAAACGTAGTCGACCTTTTTGTGTGACGGTTTACAAGTGACCATTAATTTATAATCTTTAAAAACTATGAACTATGTTTTCATAATGAAGATGAATGATACAATTGGATTTCCACGATTTTTGTTTACATAAATTCATTCATAGAGATGATAATACAAATTAACTCTGAAAACATTAGACAAAAGATGATTTACTGATTGCACTTTGTGTGATGAGAATTTATACAACTATTTATTTAGTATATTTATACACATGGTTCTTTCAACATTGGTCACTGGCTTTTTTCAGGGCCCATGCCCATACCTAACTTAACCTTTTTTACCTGGTCACATGCAGCCTAACGTAGGATTTAAAGATGTATGATGAAATTTGAGTATTTACTAAACTGGTCGCCAATTTAAATCAGGATTAATAAGAAACAGACAATGTGTTTGTAAAACGACAAACACACAATCCTGTCGGGATTCCCACTGTCGGTTTTGTTACTCATTTTAAACCTAACCTATTCAAATCAAAACGCATTAAATGAAGAATTATACCATCACTGTTGTCCATATTGGATGTTAGACGCATTTTGTAAACAGTTACTATACCTCTATTCTATAAAATAGACAAATTACAAATTGTCTATCTTGCTCTATGAAGTAGATTTCTGACAAGTTGTCTTACAAGATCTAAATAATAAATATGCGGTGTCTGTCGTCTTGGCGCCTCGGGACAAATTATTAATACAACTAGGAGCCATTTTGTGACACTAAAAGACTGGACAGAACGTAAAATAAATCAAAGTTTTCAAGAATTTAGCGTGAAAACTTCAAAAGAATAATCAATTTGACTGATTGATGTAATGTTTGGAACACCTTCATTAACACTCGGGACATTAAAACATATACTTTGACCCAATCATACATGTACTTTTTAGAAAATAGTTGTACACAACTTTTAACAATAAGGAGATTAGTTTCGTATTTTTTCATCATTGTTTTCTTGACCTGACAATAATTATTCAGTATTCAGATAATAAGATGAATTGAGGAACAAGAGAAAAAATATATGTATTTTCGGAAAAAAGCGGTCAATACTTTTCTTAATTTAGGTATCTAATAATAGTTTTCGTCAAAACTGTTTTTAATCTTTTTCTACCAAAAATAGGTACCAAAATAACACCCCGATTCCGACTATTTAGATCCGACTATTTAGATGAAGGGTGTTCATCTATTTAGATGAACACCCTTCATCTAAATAGATTGCAGACAATTTTGCGCAAGCGTTCCATTTTAATCGTGGAAACTGGAACGCAGATTAGCTGGATAACTACAACGCTTGTGTGTTTGACTGTACAACCCAGAAAACTAGTACTTTTCACAGTACTGTCATGACATGCTTGTATTTGCTGGATTTTGTGAATTTGAGAGGACAGGCCACTCCCATATAATCGTACTTCCTTGGAATTTAAGACTAGAGCAATTGAGTTCTTTGATAATTATAAACAAGCTAGGATCCTTCAATGTACCTTAAAAATGCTTTTTTTAACCGTTCTAAAAAGCCATGCTAAATGCAGCATGAAAAATTGTTAACAATTAAAAAACTTATTTCATGGGAGTTAAGGACGACGAAACAGTAGAAAATATGAAACCTCGATATCTGTTGTTAGGTATTTAGATCCTCGGTAAAAGGTGCAAACAAACTTAGAAACTTAGCTTTGACCATTGTTGTTGCTGGCCTTCCCCCTTAATCCACGTCGTCATCCTCATTTGTGCACATCGACCCTATCCATTGGTAGCAATTAAGGTACTCTAAGCGATAAGGCCGATCAATGTACTTACACAGATAGGCTTCACCGCTACTTACCTCTTCTTCAAAACGTATAGGTATTATTTTCTTTGTGTCTCATATCATGATGTAAAAAAAACTGAAATTATTCATCTACCTGTTTCAAAAAAATAATAAATTAAAGAAACAAACGTGTTTCATAAAAAACATTTTCAACGAATAAGCAATGTCATTTTAATTCTGAAACATTAGTTTTTACTACTCAATCATTACGCAGTTGAAAGAATGTTGACTTGAGTCAACGATGTATTTGTCTGTAAATCTAACCGATTGTGTTGACGTTTCTATAAAAATGACTAATTTGATTGAGAATTTGCCACAGAATGTGTCAATGTTTGCAAAAGATATAAATATTCGAACTTTTGTCTTGCAAACTCAGCTTATCACAAATTAATCATCTTTTATTCTGTGCTTAGTGAGTTTGGAGTGGTTTTCTACTATGGGCGCAGCTTACATATCATCAGTCTTTCTAACAAAAGGTCAACAACTTTTTAACAAGAACTTAATGATATTTTATTATAGTCAGTAAAAATATTGGGCTACATTTTAACATCCGCCTTGGCTCTTTACAATCTAAAGTTTACATTTTCAAGTTCATCATCATAATCATCCACAGCCTGTAAGTCCGTTGCTGTCTCCCAAAGAGTGCCATGATGAATGATCCTTCTCATACTATGTCGTGGTCCCCATCTGAAAACCCTTCTTCCCCAGCGTTTGTATTCTGCGAGTTATGTGGCCTGCCCAATTCCACTTAAACTTGTTAATTCTAAGACAAGAATCGTTTTCGTTCTAACTATATTCATTTTAAGAACAACCTTTTGGGTTGAATGTGAGTTTTCCGAGTTAAATCCGAAGAAAAAGAGCATTTAAAGACTCAAATTGTCAATCTACTTTTGTCGCTGACTGTACCTACATGCAATTGTTGCCAACCAACACTCTTAACCCAAGTCGAGAACTTACAAACTTTTTTTAGAATGAGCATCATTTCATTAAGATGTACTTACGTACAAATTACAGAACTTATAGTTTTATAGTAGGACGTCAGTTGATCAAACAACTCCAAGTTACTTGATACATTTTAAGAATATACTAAAACTAATAAGATTTAAAAACATTAAGTATTATGCATTTAAAATTATTGTCTAAGAATTAAAAATTTTGATAAAACACTCTACAAATGTATTTAAAAATTTGAAGAAACAGATAGTTGCAAGACAAAACAATTTAGTTAGTTAAAATAACTCAGAAATTCAGAAAAATATTGTATAAAGTTTATTTTTTCTGCGTGTTAATTATTCTTAGTAGATTTGTATAAGATTTTCTTTTTTAATAATCTAGTGATGTTTAAAAACGTGGAAAACATTAATGTACGTTGCAATATCAATATATTATGTGACGTTCGTGATCGTCAGTCAGCCGTGACTAGTGTGCAGCCAAGAATTTTGTAACAAAATTGTATATCCGTCCGTTACATATATATTTTATACGACGGACACCTGTGAAAGGCATGTCGGGGAGAATATAATTGTATAACTTGAGTTTGTGGCACAAATATAATGTTACGAAATAGGGTACTTTCCGTTTGCTCTAACGAGGATCTAACTAGATCTACCATCAATATCAGGGTATCGATATAGGTATTTCGATAAGTGACTAAATATCAGCATTGATTTGCCAAAGTTCATATTTTTAAACCACCAACTAAAATTCTCACACCTAAGATATAATTAACGAGAGCCATAATAATACTTGTATTAAAAT
Organism: Perizoma affinitatum; assembly: GCA_961405105.1. Taxonomy (NCBI): domain Eukaryota; kingdom Metazoa; phylum Arthropoda; class Insecta; order Lepidoptera; family Geometridae; genus Perizoma; species Perizoma affinitatum. The sequence goes on from OY560184.1 coordinate 5,684,993, forward strand.
CATATCGCAACTATAATTTTCCAATAACGTTTTACTCTAACTTAAACTTCTATCCAATTCGCTAAGAAGATATGAAATAATAGGGAATGGGCATCGATAAAACACATTTTCAATTCCAATACTAGAAGGCCATGTGAAATCTATGACTTGTTTGGAATGTGCCACGTACTTTTCAGAACAATATTGTCGTTCCTTTTCCGTTGGTTTCCATTGATTCTCCATCTCACTGAACCTAGCTCACGGACAAAATATAATATTTTACATGAAATTCATTGGTAAATGCGATACGTTTGATTGTCATCATTAGAAACAAACGCCGTTATTTAGTTTTATTTTATCTAGGTTTACTGAGTAATATAGGACGCAACAACTGTAAAATATTTGTAGAACGATATTTGGTTCCTTTTTCCTTTCTTTTAAAATCATTGATGATATTAAAAAAAATTGGTATTTGGGTATCTTAATTGAAAGTAGTTACTTTAAAGATATTACTTCGCATTGCTAATCAATTTGCTTATTCATTCTCAACTGATGCTAGGTTGACCATCTTTCCGCCAGGTCTTAGGATTGGTGACCGATAATGGCTTATAGAACTGAGCTTCGCAGCATGAAAGTAACAAAAATTAAGGCAAGAGGCCTCGGGTGGCCTAAATATTACGACACTATGTAGAGTTGGCCACTAGTTCATACTTCACTAGAAAGATTTCGTATTTTGGCTCTTAGGTTAACTCATTACGGCTTTGACATTAAACGTCAAAAATGACACTGGAAGAACAGATGTCCTAGCCTGTCCTAATTACCAACAAATGCACTTACGATGTTGAAACTGCATTCTCCTGTCACACCGAACCATAATCCATTCTCGAGACCTATTTATAACGACTAAAAGCTTGACTAGAACTGTAAACAGTTGGTATAATTGAATTATAAGTGGCCAAGCAGCTGATCGTTGCATCAATCGTGCGAAGGTTTTTGTGATTAATTTGGTAAACTGGACATTAAAAGCAGCAGATAGGTTAAAAGGAAGAAACATTCTGCACAAACACACTACTAACGATCGTTTCATGGAGGGACTCATAAAAACTTCAAAGGAGGCATTTTATATGAAGTCAATGCTTGATATCAACGCAGATTTACTAAACATACTAATGCAATTCGTGGAAGTAAGTGCCTTGAACTGAAAACGGGTTTTAAATTATAGCAGTGTTGTATTCAAACTAGGATGGAAGAATACCCTTTTTTAGGTTTTGACATTTAGATGACATGTGACACTTGGCAATGAGAAGCCAGTGGGTGATGGACTCAAGGAGAGGTCACGCACGGTCATGTAGATGCCATGACCATGCGCCAGGAGCCTGGAGAATCCTGGCGCACCGTCTGCTACGGTGGTCAGAATTTTGATCAAATTAAGGTAGGGCGGTCATTATATGCAGTATGCTTTACAAACCTATGCGTATTCGGAGGAGATAATGCTACTCGAATTGAAAACGCATTTAGAAGTATGTTAGCATTCCGTTTCCATATGGGCATCGCTACCGTGAGTAGCGATGCCTCCTTTTGAACATGGAAATATAAAGTTGCAACCCGGTCTGCCACAGGTAGAAAATAAGATCTCTAGTTGTCTAAATTAAGAATTCTAGTCTTAAATATTTTGTGTGGTTTGTATATTATGATTGTTTTAAAGGATAACTTTATTAAGGAAAAGGCAGTAATAAAATAAAATCTTAAAGAAATTCATAAACTGACAATCAAGTGTTAGACCACTAATGATTGCGCTAGAGCATGTATTTTATTCTGTCAAATGAGTTTCGTACTCTTTTTCAATCTTACATATTTATTGAGAAACGCCTTGAGTTTGAAATTTCAGTACTCTGAAGTGGATGTTAGCTTTCATTAATCAAGATTTCACGGATGTGTCTCTCTAGGATACAACCTTGGGCTCCTTTAATGCTCTCACCATCACTAATACGCCTATTGACATCCGAAATTCACAACGAACAACTGAAATAACACCGGGAATTTTGGCTCAAACTTCTAATATAAAAAACATTAATAAATTTTAAATTATTGTATAATAAAATAACTAAAGCTTAGTTATGAGATCTGAAAATAAATAAACGACTAGGTAACTATATTGAATGTAGTGGTTTTTATTCCTAATGTCATCAACTGTATTATTTAAAGATCTGTAACTCGCCTGCGAAGCGCTTCCAATGCTGTCAATTTGTTTATGATAACATAATCAGCTGTTACTCTCGTTTTCGTCAAGGGAGTCTCGGGAGTCAGGTTTTTCTGTTAACAAAATAATAATTTTGAACGAAAAAAATATTCTCTAATAGCGTATATAAGGCGCCCCATCTGATTAATTGATGCCATATTAAAGATTTGTATGAATCTTCAAGTTTTGTATTTTGTTTTTGAGCAATTTTTTTTTTATTTTGATGTTTTTGGGTTTTGGTGGTTCAAACCATTAATCATAGCACTTTTAAAAAAGTCTTTATGTAGGAGTAGCTGATTGAGATAAAATATATATAAAGTCTAGTATGGTCTAGTTTATGACAACTAATAGGTAAATGATCTTGATTGTTTGAGCTTTTAGCAATGCTATGTCGGCTTTCCAGAGTATCCAGTTTTTAATCCAAATCCAAGTATTTTTAGGCATTTTCATACATTATAATATAGGTTATTTATACATTTTATTTAGAGTTTCTATCATAGATGTCAATCACTCATGAGTAACGGTGGCCTAGTTAAACACCTGTCATGTCGCATGTCTGGAAGGTCATATATAAATTTAACTGGAGATTTTTATTAATAACCTATTTAAATAAGTTCATTAATAAATTGTGTATCACATAGTTTCTTGATTTAAACATGAACAATACCTATACCTAGGAGAAGTATTTTATAAACTACTCGCACTATCTCTATCTTTCTCTTGCTGTCTGTATTTATATTTTGAATAGAGAGATACCTATAAGACTAATTACTTCCTACTTAGTATTCGTTTTTGAATTTGAAGAAATAACCTGCCTCATACATGATTTCATCACTGTTAAACACAAAGTCCTGAAATATTTTACTGAAAAATATAGATTTATGCTTTCATTGTATCGGTTAAACGTAAATATAATTCTTATAAATAATATAACGTCTAAATAACTTTAGTTTCAGCCATTACGAATATTGATAATGGCTATAAATCAGTTTCGTAGCTGCGTAGCAATTCCGTAGAGAGTCGTAGCAAGATTATAGCAACGTAGAGCGTACCGTTGAGTGACACAAATTATTTTTTTTATAAAATTCAGTGAATTTACTAATTCTATGAATGTAATAAAATAAAGTTGCAGTGGGAAAAAAAAAACTAAAAAATCCGTACTGGCTCCATTCTCTGTTTAAAAAACACCAACCGTAATTCCAAATTTAAATACCACTGATACACTTCACACTTGACACTTTATAATATTAGCCCGTACCAGAAAGTACCACCCAGTGGAAAGCGCGTCGACTGACTAGAACCAACCGCCCGATCGCGTGGAAAGACGATATTATTTATATAATATTGCACTAATTATGTTTATTTTTCGGTTATTTCGGTCACAATAAATCGATTTATAATTATAATGTGTTGACGTTTATAACACAGCAAAGTTATTTGTCCTCTTCTTTCAACGTCAAACTTGGGAATGAATCTTGGTAAAATTAAAAGCTGGCGTTAATTGGAAACTGTTTACGATTTTGGTCACCTTTTAACCTGAAGGTTGAATTTGGTTATGGTTCAATGACATTGGACAAAGAAGGTTTTTCATGTAAATATGTCAAATATTTTTATTGGCTCATCTGTCATAACAAAAGCATACTGCTAGCTTTTAAACTTATAAAGAAGTAAAGCGTTAAACGTTATTCGACGAATTACATTAGTATAGTTTTCCGTGTACCTACTTGGCGCATGCGCATTTAAAAATAAAGAACCACAATAAAAATCTAGGTAGGTACATATGTAGGTACTTAATATAAAATTTATTGCAAAAATGCCAACCTACGGGTTGAAAAGTAAATATTCCTCAAAATTATCTGAATGCAAAAACTATTACTGACATCAAAACAGGTTATAAAACATCTTGTAATCTCGTAATAATTTCATGAAGTACTTAAAACGCATTGTTTAAAAAGTAAACATAACAACTGTTTGAATAAAATTGAAAATAATGAACACTTTGTCCTCTTTGCTCTTCAATTGTATCATTATAATGAATAAAATACTCACGTTTTGACCAGGCCGCTTTGTCATGCAAAGCGGGCTGGTCACCCAAGATAACGTGTTGTCTACGAAAGTGATTTCTGTCAAAAAGAGCGGGACAATTTTTTTTTTGTCTTCTCGGCGGTAGACAAAATCGTTGTCTTTGGTCTTGATGCTAAGCAGGCAGCTTTATAGCTTAAAAAAATACAAATTACTATTATTCGTGAATTATCAACACGGTTCTGATACTAGTTGAGTATTTTCTTAAAAAACTAGTGTTATCTACTTATAAGTTTTCCGGTATGATCAATAAAATAACCTACTTAAAAACTTGTTTTGATTTAAACAAATCTATTAAGAAGTGATCGTTAAAAGCTTGCAACCTGTTACGTGGAAAGCTAACTACTAAGCAAAACGTGTGCATGTTCCAAAAACAATGTTGGAACTTGCCTCTGGCTACCCATACTTGGTATTACCTTAAATCTCCGTACTAAGGCTTAATAATAATAATTCTGGACATTTTAGGTTATGCTATACTACTTATGTATAGTTTTTTGTAAATAAATATATATATACATAGAAAACACACAGACCGAGACAAATATTTACAGATCATACAAACATTTGTCTGCGGCGGGATTCGAACCCGCAACCTTCTGCATCTCAGACGGGCCTTCGCCCACTGCGCCGCAGAGGTCGTTCTTTTTTTTATTAATATATTTGCCAATTTTACAATTTCTTCCTGACCTTCCTTTTTATGAGTTCATTTCACTTCACAATCCAAACACACCAATTGAAAGATCACAACGATGGATGTCAAAAGATTGTTCGAAATATTTGGCTGGAAATACCAAGCATACTGTTGATATTCGAGTTTATTTTTAAACGACAAAACAAATGCATTTTAACCGCGTGATTCACATCGTATGCGTCCAAAAAACATTAATATAATCGTGCAATCTTTCATGATACTTTAGCACTTAAACAATACATATGTTTAGAAAGTTCAAACACCTCTTAAGCTTTCAAAGTTTTTTGACTGTTTTTGATTCTGAAAATAGCGAGGATATTAATTAGTGTTGATTTAACGTCAGGTCACCGAAGAAATAACAGTAATACGTGCGAGAGTTTCACTTCAAAAGCATGTCTTATTGATCTACACATTGTATGCTCCAACACTGTGCCTGTCCCATACATTAAAAGCATTGCGCTCTTGCATTAGAGTTTACCACTACCTCATTAAAACATGCTTGTTTGTTTGACTATTACTATGGCCACAGAATAATTCTTGGGCCGTAGTAAGTAGTAGTATGATCATCATATGATGATCATTTGAGCCGTTAAACGTTCGTCTTCGCGTGACTTCAGACACATAATAGAGGGGTTGCTCTAACCTAGCAATTTTTTCTAAGCGTAATTTTTTTCATCACTCACACTTTTAATTTTGACCCTTTTATATTGAAGGGTAACTCAAAGTGACACAGACGATTATTTGGTTGGTGTCCAAAATTGAACGACGAATGACAGGCCTCGTGTGTTGGCAAAACGTACCTATTTAGTCCAAAACTGGATTGCTGGAGAGCATATCTATACTATAAAACGTCGAATACGTTCTAATACATATTATGGGTAAACATTTGCAAGAATCTTCAAACAATAAATACTAACATCCATACCGTTTTGAACCGACTTCAAAAAAGGAGGAGGTTTTCAATTTGGCTGTATTTTTTGTATCGTGTTTGTTACTTCGCTAATTGTTAACCGATTTTGATGATTCTTTTATTGTTGTATAGAGAATGATCCTGAGGTCGTCCCATAAAAGTTTTATTCTAGAGGGGATCGCTTTTTTACCCGTAAGACTTAATAAACATAATCATCTTATGCAATCACGACTAGCCGAAACATTTTTAATAGGTAATGTTTCTTTTGTTTCTTTATCCCGAATAAGCAAACTAATGTAAGCACGTGAAGATACACGATAAGAACCGAAACTTGGGGCTACAAACGTAATTTAATTATTATCAACCGACTTCAAAAAAGAAGGAGGTTCTCAATTCTTTTGTGAATTTTTTGTGTGTATGTTACGCGATATCTTCGCCAACCTTCATCCGATTTTAATGATTCTTTTTTTAATCAGTAAGGTATACTAAGGTAAAGCGGTCAATACACATTTTTTTTAAAAATCCCTCTCGGTGGGGAAAAAATGGGTGACGAAATTTTATATTGTACTTTTTATAAATTTCCCGTTATTTGATGTCGGTTTTTTATTGCTATCAATAACGAAAACTCCAGACGAGTTCTATCGCTCTCCGTCAATATTTTTTATGAAAAAAAAATTGCTCTTCTTTGGTATTCCATTTTAGTTCTGAGACTGTGGAATATGGCGAACTGAAAAATCGACAGGACAAGACATTTTCAGTTTTTCCAGGGACTTTCCATCATCTCCTTAGTTGACCCAAACGGTCAAACATGTTTTTTTCTTCCATTATCAGTCTCCCTTTGCTCTTATACCGCATTCATGTACATTTATACAAATCTCTTTTAGTTATTTGACATTCTCCTCTCCTAGTTAATCTCTACTCTTCAACTTTCCAGTCACAGGCGCTTCTCTTAAACTTCCCCTGATGCCTTATCTTGTCTCTTGAAAAGCGTTCCATAGCAGATTAATTCGCTAAGTTAATATTCTAATATCCGAAACGAGGAAATCCGTAGAATAACTAGAATTAGCATCTTGAAAACGCAATGGACACGACATTATACTTGTAGCTCGCAGAACCGATAACCGTTTCTCGAATAGCGACCACGAACCGGACGACGCAGTATAGGAAGAGAAAGTAAAACTCCTTGTATAGAAACTCGTTCGGGAACGTACTTATACCTATTTCTGCCAAATAGTAATGCATTGCTGTGTTCCGGTTACAGGCAAATTAGGTCATCAGGTCAAATTACAGGTAAATCAGGTTTCAGGGTCGGCAACGTGCGAGGGTTACGTCTGGCGTTGTAAGCATCCATAAGTAGTCCAAGCTATGGATTATCATGTAAATAGGTATTTACGTAACAGTTATTATGATTTATCGATCTATCTTATGTGTAATGTTGCCTTCGCAACTCATATTCGTATATACCTTGCAGACTGGCTACCAGGTATAAGAATATTTTTGTCAGATTTCTAGACCGACGTTTTATACTAATAGGATGTGATGAGTAATATCAACATGGCGTGTCAAATAGGCCACGCCAACCTTGCCGCCTGCGCCAATATACTTGACTTCCGGAAACGGGGTAGGTCAGGACCTTGACTGGAACCAGGGAACAAGAAATCGGAATATCTCATGGAATAAGACCAAAATGATATGGTTCTCAACATATGCTGGCACGCATTCGATATAAGGAGACGATAGAATATATATAATAGTAATTTATTATAATTATTTATGTAAATGATCACCTTAGTAGCTGGGTACGCATTTTTTTTTAATATTATTTATAACAGTTAGAACGTTTGAGATAATCTAGATAATTACAGAAAACACATTTTTAAAGAAGTATATATTTATAATACTTATTAAACACTTTCTTTCTTGAAATAGTGTTTGCTTCTGGCTTCTGTGAAGTCACTGCTCAAGGTCAGCAGAATACCAGCGCTAAGTAGGTAGCCACCTACCTAGCATTTTGCTGAGTTGATTTTTTGGTGCGCCATTGAACTGTCTAGGTGGAGGGATTAGTAAGGTGCGTTTGACATTTCTGTTTCAGTTAAAGTAGGCTATTTTTACTTATTTAGATATTGTTTATTACCTATTATTATTATTATTAAATTTCAAAACTTATCCCTCTAAATTTGTGTTAAAAAAAAATTTATGTCGTGCTAAATAAATGTTTTTATTTCTTTATATATATTTTTTTCCTTATTCATTATAAGTATGAGAACCATGTGTTATGTTACTTTCTGAAGTATTATCAAAGGTTTTAAAAAAAATAAGATTATAAAGGTTATATGTGATTATGCAACGGAGTTAACGGAGAATATAATAATCAGCAAATCGAAGTTCAAACCTACGTGGTGTGATAATTTATTAAATAATTAACTTATTTTATGGCTCAAAAACTGTGTGAGGTTTTAGTTAGATTATAAATAAATTATAATACCAAGTACCTACTTAATCCACTACCTGTCACGCTTTGTGGCTACGATTCAGTCCCGAGGATAGCCAGAAAATATTACTACAAATTATAAATACCCCCTTGATGTTACTCATTACCAATAAATCGATTATAGGAGTCGCGGTGAGACATCGTCACAAATAGATAAAAAGCAAAAAAAAAACACCCAAACGGCATATACGTAGTTCTGACTCCATACTAGAATTCCCGGTGTCGTGTCGTATCAGTAACTACGAATACCGAGGTACCACAATACCCAGACCGGGTATTGTGGTACCTCGGTAAAACAAATATCTGCAGAACATGCAAACATTTGTCCCACCTCTTGCGTCGCAGCAAGCCTAGCTACTTGCCCGCCACGCCACCGAGGCCGTCAAATAAACGTAGGGTATCCTTGGAAAAATAGTGTTTTAACCTTTTCTATCTCTGAAAATGCCTGCACGCAAAAGAAAAATGTTTGTTGGAAATGCAATGATCAATTAAAATAATACAATACCTATCTTCCTATTGATGTATCACTACTATCAAACCCAGTTTTCACTTCAAAATCGAATTTACCAAACTAAACCAAATTAAACGGGCTGAGTAAAATGACTCAGAGGTAAGACATTTTGAGTATGTCACACTTTTTCATGCACCCTGAACCACTGCCAAACGATATTCTGACATTTTATTATAGATACAGTATTATTATAATTATGTGTATAAAACCAACGCACTGGGTTGGATAGTTACACAGCTCAGAGACAGATCGCTGTCTCACTCTAGATAGAGGTGCTATGACATACTTTAGAAGAGTATTATTGGTTCTAATAATCATTCTGTTTCTGTTATACCTTCTTATGCATTAATAAATCACACCCAACGTTGGTAAAATCTAGATCGAATGCAGCTTACGTTTTTAAGATTGCGTTTTTATAAACTACATTAAAATGTTTATGTTTAAAACGTTTACTGTAAATATACAAGTTTATTTTTAAATCATACAAAACCTCTCGGAACACAAATCCAACCATCAAATATTTTATTAAATTGTTTATCAAAGAGCTTAATCACAATGCGATTATGTCACTCTGATAATTAAAAAAAACTCAATATTTATTCATCATGTAAATACATAGGTATTTACGTAATTAATTTTAGACAATACAATTTTAGCATGACAATGTAAGTAAATATAGATAGGGAATGGTAGGTAGGGAAATTAACCGACCTGCTTACGTTTACCTACTTACTTAACTAGATTGATCTGAGCTAAACTTTATGCTGTACAGATTAATTTATTTTATTTTATCTGATTGTGGATTCGACACTTAAATATTACAGGCAGTGGATTCTCTCCAGAATTGCTCACACTTATTAGTTTGAAGATGATTATCTTCAAACTAATCTCCATCAATTTATAACCTCAATTTTCTCAAAATTATACCAGCTATCCTCATCGAAACTATGTTTGTCGGTGCGCATGACGACTGAGCGACTTACGTCACCTCGTCCAAGAGTAGGTAAACTCCACTGGAGAGATATTCAGGACATTAATTACAGCGACTGGAATCTAGTTTTTTCGTAAATACTGTCTACTACGGTACTATTTCATAATATTGTATGCTAATCATTTCAGTTCATTGTCTGTGTTTAAACTTTTGGCTGGAAGTTTATGTCAAAATTATGTCCTAAAAGTTATAGAAAAAGCGCAACCGTTCTTAATAGATGTTGTAAGGAATGGATGGAATAATACATGTCTATTTTCTCATCAAGAATACTTTACAGTTACTTAGCCTTCACGGTACTAGGTGATTGTAATGGTAATAACAAATAATGCAGAACTTTACAACAACCAATAATTATACATGTGGAAATTTCGAACATTGGGTGTTTGTTGCAAATAATCTTCGTAACGGCTGAACCGATTTGGATTTGCTACTCGTATGAAAAACGTAACAACATAGAAAGCAATATTAAAGATTTTTTTCTTGCTAGATAAAATAATGCTACTCTTTAATTCCAGATTTACATTATGACAACTAATGAATCCAATGTGCGTAAGTCCGCTCAGTGCGTCCCAAATTATATGAATTTAATAATTTGGCATCGTTTGCTGAACTTTGTAAATCAGAATGTACAGAAGTAGGTATTCATTAAAATTTAGAACGGGTAGGTAGTTCATTTAGACTGATGGTATTTTTTTGGCAATTAAATTTTTTTATATTTTTGTAGGTTTCTAAATGGCATCTAATCGACCGATGCTGCTGGTAGTATCTAAAACTTAATTTAACTTTGAATTTTTAAAAGGATTCTTGTTTTAGCGATCCAGAATTGGGGGCCGTTTGGAACCATCGCAAACCGATTTTTATCTAAATCGATCTATTCGTTCTATGAAAATTTAATCTCTTGAAGTGTTTCGAGTTCTTCTAAAAACCTCACTGGTATATTTTGCTTTTATGTTTTGTGCGTTGTCATGGTTGTTACGCGAATATATAATCAAAGTTCATTTTCACTAATTTTAAAAATAAATAAAGCTCCTCCCCCGGCATCGGCTATTGCAGCCTTTCCTCAGTACGTGTAACGTTAAAACCTATCCAAGAACCTTTCTAGAAGACACACAAAAACCACCCTGGGCATCCGGTTACGCCGTTTCAGATTTAATCGTCTTTTGCTGCGCCCCTAGTAACTTGTCGCGATTATTTAAAAATGATTCTTGTAAAAATATTAATAACTAAAATAAAACTCGTTAAAATATTGACACTTGCCTGATTTTTTATTACAAAATTGATAAACGCATAAACGCGATTTACAAATCTTATGTTATATTTTTGTTATATGGGTTAACACTTAGCCTACGCGACTCTTTCAATTGCTTTATGATATATTATATTATTCGTTTTCAAATGTACTAACCTAACAATATTAACTTTATGTCAGTTGATAATTGGTATAACGCTTGCGATAAAATAATACACAAATACAGGCTGGTTTATGAACACAGGTCATCGGCTTTTGTAAACCTCGTATCTCCGTTTTTTAATTAATGTGTTTTACAAGAACATTTCTGAACGCATCTTTTGGTAAATCTCGTATAACCATTGATAAAGCTGTTCCTTTTTTAATCTTAAAAGAGGTAACGTCGTAAGTATGAACTGCCAGTAACAAATTATATTTAATTGATCTAATATTTTCCTCATAAGCTAGAGTTATAACTTCTTCTGAAAAAAACATTATATGGATAAACAAATTCTACAGCTGTTCGAATAAAACAAAAAACACTTGCGTCACTCATAGTTTTTAATAAAATATTACGAGTGTAAATTTATAAGCCAGGTCACATTTTCCGTGAACATCAATGTTTTGAATTCCATAGAGGAATTATTATGATAACATTTAAAAAGATTTTTGCTGATCCATTAAACGATTTCCAAATAGAATAGTAAGTTACCTTCGACTGTATCTTTCAGAACTTTGTGTGACGTAATAAAATAATAGTAAGCAACCAAAATTAAAATATGGTTCTTGTTAACCCCCTTCTTCTTATGTCTTAAGACCTTCATGATCTTAAGACATAAGTCTCTATATCTGTGTGTACAAACGATTGTACATGACAATAATATAATTTATAATAAGGCTTTTAAGGATTGTATTAGCTAAAAATGTAACTAAGAGACATTGCTAATTCTCAACAAGATGTCAACGTCCCAAGATCACTCATACCTATTTTTCTTATTTTATTTGCTTTCGTGTATATATTACTCCTCTCTTAATGCCCCATTATTATTTAAAACGATTAAAAAATTATAAATGTAAAGATTCACCTTGTGCACGACACGGCACATTAAGACAGTCTTCCTCTTCTCATAAAGTGTTTATATTCTGTATAATCTAACTGCTCTTTTTTTCGTTTTAGTATTTGTGAATATTAGAGCAATTTTGCTATCACTAGCAAAATTGCTTACTAGCTCACGCTAGTGAGCTTAGCAGATTTGTTTAGATTTATTATCAACGGGGCAAAAATGTTTATTTAGGTATTTACTGTACATAAGTATTCATTAATTAATGAGCTATTTTTTATGATGAATGAATTCTGGGTTTAACACAAAACATGGATTTAAACGACCATAAATTATTAACGACGACGATGCCATAAATAACCTATAAATGGTTCAACACAATAATGTTTGTATTTCTCAAGCAAACAGGACTAGGCTTGTTACAATGCCATCTATTAAGTTACTAAATAAGTGTGTCCTGCAGACACACTGCCGCCACCTAGCGGAAAATAACGATAACACATCGAACATAGCTGAGACGAATCCCAAAACACAGGCAGGGAATTAATCATTTAGTACAACCGATAGAACAAAGATGGCGCTTTACAGAAAAAAAACGAAAATAGTTGATAAGAAAACAGCCAAGAATATACATGTTTACAATTATTGTAGCCGACGCGATATCTGTATTTTAAATGAAATGTAATATTCTAATGTAATAAATACCGTGATACAAAATTGGGATAAACACACACATGTTAGCAAAACTATAACGGTAGCTACATAGGTAAAAAATATAAACCATAGTTAGGTAAGACAACACATAGGACAAAAAACCATGATTAAGTATACGCTTTAAAGTATCCTGGAGGATAAAAGTCTGTAAAAACAATAATTCATAAATATTTTATAATTTAGGACGATAGGAAAGGTGAGAAACTATCAAAATGTGGTGTGCATATTTTATAATAAAAAGTAACACATTCAAAATTGAACATTCTAACTGAACGTCCTATAATAAGCGATAAGACCTAATAGCGCTGATTAGCAATAAGACCGTCCTTTGTACAACGTTGCCCATTATTAAAGTTTGCTAGTAGGTACATATCTTAGCTGTAATATTATTTGGTAAAATAAAGTATTTTCAAATATTTTAATAATTAATCTGTGCATAAAACTAGTTAGATGACATACCTGCGCACAATGTTAATCTCCAAATTTCTTCCTCTTAAATTAGGCCGATCGTTTTGTGCCTAACTCATTCTTAACATTGTTCTGTTAGGTTTGGTGATCCTTAATAAAAAAAGTGTAAAAAACAGTTCTAAATTTGGATATTACCTACTTAGCCCCTCTTACTACTGGATTTAGGCATTTCCCCCCAGAGAGTACCTAGTCATCAGATGAACAATATATCTTTTAAAATTTTAAAACGCTCGACTCTTGTAGGTATTCCATCATCTGTTGTAGCATTTCCCAGTTAATCATTACGTGTACTAGCGATATCGAAGATTCATTTTTTATGGTAGCTGCAAGGCGATATTTCTCCTTACACCGCGGGTAAAAATTATTTTCACCGCTAAATAGTTACAGCTAAATAATCCTTAACCTTACCTTCTAAGAACTGTTTGGTGGGTAGACGCAGGGAGACCTTCAGTGAAGAGGCGTATACGGAGTCAATGTACCAATGCGGGTCTCGCTGGTCTCCCAGCCTCGAACTGCCTCTGTAATGATGGACGGGATCCTTAATGCAGATTCAAACTATCAAACAAAGCCACCGTCATCGCTCCCAAAAATACCAAGTTGAAATGGTAATGGACATATCATAGAGGTACATAAATATTTAACGAATATTTATTCACAGTTTTCTTATAAATAATTACAAGATCGCAAAGATGAAGCATGTAAACAGAATTAACAGCCTCTAAGGGATAAACATTCTTAAACGGCACACGCAACCGCGAACTGGCGAACAGTGCGTGTAGGAAAGCGCGATGGACTTGAGTAGAAGTGTTCGGTGGAAGGACTGAATTCTTCGGTTAGTTGCTAGATGAAGGCTCAAACCGTTCATCTTATCACTTCTAGGGAAGCCTATGTCAAATTTCCCGTACCAAATTCCTACCTACATAACATACTGCCAATGAGCTTAGTTATAAAAATAGATACAAGTAGGCACTTATTTAGTTAATTAAATAAGTGTTAAAGACATAACACTTATTTAATTAACTAGTAGAAATATGTTTAAACTGTCATAGCGGTCTAAAGTAAATGGTTAGTGTTGATCTAAGAACTATTTTCAACATGCGGTTAAAGTCGAAGCGTGCGAGGTAATCACGATCTCGTCTGCGATATTTAAAAACCGTACAACCATAGTGTAGCATCCATATGACCGAATACCATGATCCTGAACCATGTGTATTCGTTTCATTTTGAATGAACCAACGAAGGTTCTACGATATTTTGTCCTTGCGAAGACTATTTCGAGTCTCTATGGTGTAGTGGCTCTACGAAATAAAAAAAAAGAAATTTTTCGTTAAAAAATAATTTAAAGGGAAAAATTAGTAAATTAGGAGTAAATATGTATAATAAACTAATTTAACAGTTCCAACATTCATTGGCAAATTATATATGATAAAGGTAGTGGGGTCACATAAAACGTAGGTATAAATGTTACAGACAAAGCATCTGGACATTATAATTTTTGTGGCAATAAAGTCAACAAAAACAAAAAGGTGAGGTTAGGAACCAATCAAAACATTGCCCGTCTCAAATACTTGACATTGAAAAAAGCAAAACATCAACAAAATTTGTAATTATTTTAGTTACCCTGAATCCATCTTGACTACCATTTATTGGAAGCACTTTAAAATCAAAACATTTGATTATACGAAAGCTTTTCGATAAAACTACATGTTTCCTACGTTCTTATGTCAAACTGTAACTATTTTCGTCCACCCCCCAAGCTCACGTTGGTTCGCGTACATAAATATAATATGACTTTTGCCATTGCGGAATTTCTAAAACTCAACAGGGTTTGAATTTCGCTCCTGAAAAATGTAGATGGCGTTTGTTTATCGATCGCACGTGTTGAGTTCAGCCACTCATCAAGAGATGGCGTTAGTAAGCTAAATTGCTGACTTCATCAAGAAATTTGACATAACATGCAGCTGCTGTTATAAATTCAAACCTTTTCTATAGATACAAAAATGGCCCAAAATTAGATTGTTAACATTATTTATTTTCCTTTATTAAAGACGTTTTATAGACAAAAGGCTCGCTATTTGACCAGCACGTTGAAAAACTAACTATATTATGTATAATTAACTCAAAGCTCCTAATTACATTGTTATAAAATATTAAGTAAACTGTGTTTAAAGGAGCCGTGTTGGTGGGCTGTACTTCGACTTCAGATCCGAAGGTCGTGGGTTCGAGCCCGCTTGAGTACCAATAGAATTTTCACTCGAAATATATGCTCATTAAAACGTGCTCAAATGATGAAATCGTGAGGAAACCGGCATGCCCCAGAAATACGATGGCGTGTGCTAGCGTTAGTGTACGAATATTAGTTTGCAACCTAACACGTGGAATACTATGCAAAACGCAAATGAAATATTTGGACTTGCCTTTGACGGACCCCTACCTGTTATCATCACTGATCTACGTACTGAGTAGGGATTTGAGGCTGTCTATCATAGTTATCAGAGCTCTCACTTTCTCGGTATCCTAAGAGCTAAGAATCCAGTTACTAACATTGATTAGGTGATTAGAGATATAAAGTGTGATAGCTAGAGTTTTTATCGCTACAAATATAGCCCATTTCGATGTAACAATGTTTTTGCAGCTGCTCTACCAGATTAAAATTCTCAGAGGCGCGACGGCGGCCGGTCAAAACGATGTAATTTGTGTGTTTCTGACTAAGAAAGATGAATTGCAGGGTTATTCCCGCTGCCCCCGACCCAAAACTAGGCACACAGTTTTGATGGAAAAATCTCGTAATTATTTATAGTAATTGTTGTGATATTGTAAAGGCGGTGAGAACGCACTGGGTTCGATTAACGCAGAACCGGGAAGAGTGGCGTGCAGTGGGTGGATTTTTTGTGTCATTAGATACAAGGTTATAATATATATATGAGCAGATTATGTCAATCTGCTTATCTTCAATCTTAAGTTCTTTGTTCGAGGTTTTATCGCCACAAGCCACTAGAGGGTGCTGCCATAGACGATCGCATTGTAAATACGCAAGTTTAAATGATAACATGTTCTTTGTTGCCAGGTAATGGCTGGACCCATTTGGATTAAATTTAGAAAAGGTAGGATTAGGCTACTTTTATTCGGATACCAAGCGAGCGAAGCCTTGACCAGATGCTAATGTTTCATATCTAGAAAATATTATTATACCTAAAAATAAACAAATAATATAGGAAACAGAGTATTTTTAAGAGAGAGTATATTTAAGAGTATTTTTCATTGATGAATGAACGGGTACACGATTATTGCATCGACCAGTGTTTTTATTACATACCTACTATATTGGTTTCGACCGACTCCTACACAGGTGGTAATTCTCGTAATGAGATATCGAAAGTCATAACGTATTTGCAATTGCCTGGATTTATTTTAGGGACGATGCTCTGTGAAAAGCAAGAATGATTTTATAGCTATCAGCTGTTTCAAACACATTGCAGATTGCAATCTCGCTGTTTCCAGAACTTATCCAATTCTACCAATACCTATTGGTATTATAAAGGCGAAGACCATGTTTTTGCATTTATAATACAAATATTTATAAATGAGAAAACATGGACGGATATTTGCTGCTAAGAATTTTCTTAGCGGTTGAAGTAATGTAGCTAAAAATTTGAATAGTTGACTTGGAATAACACATGGTCTACCGAGCGGGTTCATGTGTCATAGCTTTATGACACATGATCATAAAGCTATGGGCAGAAGCTAGTACTGATATACTAACGTCAAAATATGAGCGACGATTGGTTGATCTTAAACTGACTTTTTCCAGTTTTTATTTATCGTACATTCTTGTACGTGTCACCAAAAAATTACAAAAGTTGTTGACGCACTGAATTTATTACCCCATTCTGAGTATTACGGAATTTACGTAAACAAGCAAGCAGGTGACCCACTAATGTGCCCTATAATTTAAAATAAATTGCAAAAAGAACTTTGTTTTACATTATTATCAAAATAAATCCTCTGAATCGCTAATTAAATACACAATGGAGGTACTTGGCTACAAATTCTGATAGTTATAATAGCGTTGCCAAAGATTTCAAACAATAAAGTAGCATTACTGGTTCTTTATTGCATACGGGTTTCGCGATGCCTTTATTTATGGCAATGCTTGTAATAGTTCAATCAATTGTTAAATTTCAATGTAATATTATTAATTAGTACGCCCTCTTGTATTATGTTTTGTCGCGGTACTGACATATAGCACATTCGTGCTTTATTTTGGTATCACAAAAATGTTTATATTTTTACGCGAATTAGTAATTATTATTTTTTACTTTATTACATGGTCATCCAATCATTAAACTTAGACTAGGAGTTATGAGACAAAAAGGCTAAAACAGGGTTACAGAAAATACTACATAATTTGTTACATTTAAAATTATAATAAAGAATAAAAACACGTTAGAAAAAAAATACAAGAATTTGCTTTCGTGGATTTTACTTTGTATTTGATTGAAAAATATTTATCGATGTGGTACCACTAAGGGTCTACTCCATAGAATTAACCACGCACTCCGGAGTAACAGACATTTTAAGAGTCTAGCTACAAATCGAAAAATATTTGTTCATTTATCCATAAAATCAATGTGTTCGACCAAAACAGAATTCATTCATATGCATAAATACTAGTATCTACAACTCCTGAATCGACCACAACCTTGAATTTTATGTAATTTAATAGCACAAACAACACTCAATGTACCACAGCCTACTTTATATGTTTGTAACACAATATTGCAGCGCCCTGTTTAGCCGCTATAAATAACCAGATCATAATATTTATGTTGTAAATAGAAATGAATCGTAACGTTATAATTATAGAGTTGAATGCTCTAGATGCCTTAAGAGTTATCAGACTCTTTTAGACGAAGTTCCTAAACGAAATAAAAAAACCTTATGTTGTCATGGCTTTCTGACCATCGACGGGTACTGAGGTACGGGTCTGAGTAACCCCGTAACATGTAAAGAGGGGCATGAGGGGCGAGTACTGTTAGATTCGGTAGCACGGGATATGAAGATTCTCCGCATCCTCTGCCTCAGGAACAAACTGAATTTGGAAGAGTCATTTCTGTTTTCCCCACCTACCTCTATCCTCAATTTCATACTCACACACTACATGTGGTGAATTATAAATAAACGCGCAACAATCACATACATAGTCCTGACCCCACACAGCTTCCCTGTGTTGTGGTTATCAGGAACGACAAGTACAATGTACCAGCCCGCTTAGCATGAGCATCCAAGACGACGTTTTGTCTACGAAAGAGAAGACAAAAACAATTTTTTAAAAGGGAGAAACAAAACAGTTGTCCAGGGTCTTTATGTTAAGCAGGCAGGAACAAAATATCTGCAGAACATGCCAACATTTGCCCTGAAGCGGGAATCGAAGCCGCATCTCTTGCGTCTCAGCCCGTCCCATCACCGAGGGCATAAAGAATGTTTTAGATATTTCCCAATATCCCCATTAGTAGAACGACGTGTGCCCCTCTGGGCAGCAGAAATCGAGGCCCATTAGTTTAGAGTGTGATTCATAATGATGGAGAAGGATAATAGCCATAAAGCACTTCTTGGTGAATCGCCAGAGCCTCGTTAGGAATTCAGCAGTTAGTAATTTATAAACCAATGTTTAATTATAAATGCACACTGCACAGGTGTTGTGAAAGACACTTTTCATATGAATGAATATCTCTCTGAGATGTTGTTATGGAACGTAGAAAGCATTGGATGTAAAAAGGTTAACAATTTTTTATATTAAAACCTTCGACTTGACTTTTTGTTATCTATTGCAACGCCCACTTATTTATTTATTATTTTTCAATGAGAACGTTACAGGCCCAATTTAATTAATTGAGAACATAAAAGTAAAAATAATATATTAAATTAAAATGCATAATAATTATAATTAAAATTATTGTAATTTAATTTTGTATTTAAATTTATTAGGACGTTTAAATCCGCCGTCCCGCAGCCGGAATCGAGCCCGCACTTCTTGCGCATCAACCGGCTTCTCACTCGCCGCACCATTATAATCGTCTATTAAAATAATTGATGAAATAATAATCATCAAAGGTTATAAACCTCAAACCTGAAGTGTTAATGGTCTGTACTGACCGTAAAATTATTTAAAAGCGTTATAAATTTCACTAACAACCTTCACACGCACGTGTTTCGCCGTTTATTTTACGGTATGGTCATATTTTTATATACTTACGAGTAAGTATAATTTATTGGGAAAACTGTTGATGTAGGTGCATACAACTAATCTAAAAAAAATACGCATATTCTCGTAAATGTAGTACGTCATCTAAAATACGAGCAAGAGTATTTAAACAGTGTAACCGACTTCAAAAAAGGACTTTGCATGTATGTTACGCGATGTCTTCGTCAATTGTGAACCAATTTTAATGATTTTTTTTTTAATGGGTAGGATATACCTTAATGGTTTTTTTTATAAAAATTATATGGGACCACATAATTTTTATAAAAAAAACACAAGGTGAAAAAATCGTATTGGATTTTTTTTTATTTTACGGATTTTATTTTTTGCCTGGTAAAAAACCGATCGAAATGGTCTTGTAGTAGTTTTATTAAAGAAACGAGATGTCATCCGCTTGTGGATGTAAACGGAACCGACCTTAAGTTTCACAAGGGCTTCCTAGTGCGAAAGTGGCTCTGGAGATGTGACGCTTCAAAATGACATTTTCATTCCGAACGATTCAGAAATAGGACTCATACATCAGTCCAACGCTAACAAATTCACAATACTGAGAATAAATCATTGCACGCTACCTGCACTTTATTACTATTGCAGTGATGAATATGTAGTTTAGTTTCAGTCTTTTGGCTGTATGTAAAGTCAGGCCCGTACATTAAAGATTCAATCCCAACCTGAATCAAGTATCAATAGGTTTTTGACAGTGTTCATAAAAATATGTATTTTCGAGCGTGAACCTCTACAGATATACGAATACTTATGTAGTTGACCAAGTTTTTTGATTCGAGTCGAGGACTTGACTTTGTTTAAGGTTCCTAAGACAAACATTTTGACGATGGCAGAGTCTCTTTCTTATGTTAAACTTGGAAATAAATATTTATTACTCCAATTTAAACATTCAACACCCACACTTGCTTTAATCATTACTAATTAAAAAATATTTATTTTTTAATTGGTGATGATTAAAGAAGATGAGAGATATAAGCTCTTAATGCTATTTGAATAACATTTGCATAGACATCCGGCCACTAGCGACAGCGGTAGCTATTAATATAGCCAGAAACACAGCAGACATTATATAGCTGTTTATATAAAATCTGTTTTTAAATAAAAGGAACTGAAGATAGCTCAACTAATCCAGAACACGTAGTTTTTTTTACTGAAAAATCAAAATATTACTATAAATACGATAGGACGATCGCCCTGACACGCTTTAGGGCTTTTTCTTGCCTTAGTTTACGTTCGATGAAGTATTTCAAAAGTATACCATAATAATAATCAATATTACTTATATCCTCTGATCTGTAACTACACTATAATATATAATATTATAAAGACGTATTTTTTTGATTTGTTTGATTGTAGGGGATGTACTACTGAACTGGTTCTAAAAATGTATATTAGTATACATTTTGCTTAAATAATAAAAGCTATATTATTTGATAAAAATAAGTTATTAGTCCGAAATCTCAATATTTGTAAAAAAAGCTCTGTTTGGCTGCTTTATCCGCGTGCGTTGACCAAATGCATTTTCGTGAAAATAGTGTACAGAAATATTAATCATCAGTAGGTCTAAAAAAGTGAGACACTATACTCTCATTTTATATTAAAGCAATAAAAACTTTTTATGTCCGAAATTCCATCCCATATAGATGAAGTTTGCATGGAAATAACGCAACGCGGACATAGTCGTGTAGCGTACCATTAGTATTATAAATTTTGACTCATATTATTACTCCCTATAAGTGAACGATGTTGGTAGTTCAAAGGGATATGTTTCACAGTACGTGATACAAGCTATGCATACCAGCGTTAAGTGGTTTCATCTTCATCTTCTGCCAAAAGCCGGATACAGTCGGATTTTGAGAAGTGACTCTATTTTTTGAGACGAGAAATCGATCTCCAGCAAGTGCCCATACATACGCATAACTACTTATCGAATAAGTCTTAATCTGTCTTTAAAATTTCCAAGGATAATTTATTTTTCAATCTTCATATTTTTACCCGCGACGTAAAGAGAAGTAAATGCATTTGCCATAGAAGGTTGTTTGTATAAATGTGTGCCTGCTACCATTTTTTTTTTTTTTTAGAAATTATTTTTTTTTGTATTCGATTTTTATGACTAAGATACGTTTAATCGCCACAAGTCACAATTCGCTGCATTTGATGATAAAAAAAACATGTAAAGGGATTTTTAACTGTTGAAAATTTGAACATAGCCTAGAAAAATTGGGCAATACAAACGACGTACGTTATTTTTATTCAGCTTATGTCATGCCAATAGCGGAGCCTATGATTGAATCAACTAACCACAGATCCTCGCCAGTGAAAGCTATTCTCAGATTGAAATGGATTTGACAGGACCCGTTGACTCATCCAACAAAGACTGCTACAGGTTTTATAACTGTCCTTCAGTGAGTGAGTGAGGAAGCAGTGGAAGATCTTTAAGAATAGAATAGAATAGAAAAATATTTATTGCCTGAAATTACGATGATAACAGCATTAGGTTACATAAGTAGGTACTTATACATATTAGTATAATATTCCTAAAGTTAAATTTGTATTGAGGGTGTATTGAGTGGATATGAGGGTGAGTGTGTAAATGTTTGTGTGTATTGAAAATCCACGCATGTTTGTATGTGTTTATGTGTTTGTCCTTTCCGGTCTTCTAAGAGTACAATTGATGTATTGGGCATTCTTAGTTTCTGGAGAGCTATGAGTGAGACATTGCATTGATTGGCGTCGACAGGTGCTGGCGCGGTGCCCGCAGCCCATTCTGTGTGACTGACAGCTGTTATAACAATTACGGAGAGCGTCGACGCGTCAAAGTAAGATTGTTTGATCAATTTACATTTCAGATATATTTTATTCGAAAAATTACGTGTAAACACAAATTTTTATTAAATTGACAATGAGTAAATTTTTACAAAATTTAAAACCTCTAACGTTTTATACGTCTATCCATGTTTGATTGCAGAGCCCCTAGTGAGCCATTACGAGAAGAGTGTTATATGAATGTGGATGAAAATAAAAGCAGAGGTAGGCTAAAGAAAAGATGGATGGATTTTGTGAAGGATGACACGGTTAAGAAAGGAGCGAGTACTGAGATAACGACTGATAGAGGAGAGTGGAATAAGAAAACATGTTGTGCCGACCCCACATAATGTGGGATAAGGACAAGAAGATGATAATGATTGCAGATAATGAATGATTAGTGGCTTGTGGCGATAAAACCCATCCTAGATGCCATAAAAATTGATTGCTAAAAACTGCATTACCTGCAATCCGATAAGGCGTTTCTGAAATAACTGTTAATAGAATATTCATATACCTATTATGTTTCACGCGCTATAACTCGTTTTAGTTTTTTCGTTTGTATAGTAAAAAACTGTGTTCTATCTGACAGTCTGACAGTGCAAGGTCTTAAAAGTCAGGAGAAACAATTGTGGCATGAGACAATATAAATCACATAAAACTAGGTTCTGTACCGTAAACTGGTACAAAAAAATGAATTTTAAATAATAAAATCAAGGAAGTAAAACCTATAAAGGTATACCTATGCTTAATTACTTTCTTTTTCAACGGACTTAAAAAAGAAAAAGGAGCAGGTTCTCAATAATAATTCGTCTGTATGCTTTGTGTATGTTACGCGATATCTTCGCGAATTATGAAGTATAAGGATAGAAATAATTATTGAAATCGTACAATAATTATGTTTTTAGTAAAAGTAAAAGTATATTTATTGCAATAACATGTGAAAAGGATGATACATATAAAATGTGTGACAATGTAATTTGCCCGTTGTGGGTATGCAATTATTTTTCTAGTTACATGCATTATTGGAATTAAGGTGAAAAAATAACACTTAAAAAAAATACAACATGGTATGAATTAATATTGTCAGAGTGTTGTAGAGTTACATAAATAAATTGAAAAAATAATAAGTAATAATATAGTTATTTGTCAAAAT
Source organism: Perizoma affinitatum (assembly GCA_961405105.1). Lineage (NCBI taxonomy): Eukaryota > Metazoa > Arthropoda > Insecta > Lepidoptera > Geometridae > Perizoma > Perizoma affinitatum. Next base: position 5,708,587 of record OY560184.1, read on the forward strand.
TATTATCGTTATGACATTCTTTAACTGTATAATAGCATAATAAGGGATAAAATATCGTATTTTACTTTTTATTAACTTCCCGTAATTTGAAATTGAACTCATTTTAACTAAACTTTTTTAATATGTTAGATTAGGTAAGTAACCTGTGATTTAATACTAACTTGGGTTCGGAAAGATGTTGAAACTGAGAATCAAGGGCAAATAGTCAAGGCCACATAAATGCGAGCCAAAGTTCACGCAAGCGACCTATTTTCGAGGCCATGTCCTACCTGCTATACGTCCTTGGCCAAGGGCAAAAGTTCACGTCAGCCTATACTAAGGCCATTCCAGGGCTTTCGAGGCCATCCGGGTTCTGCTGAAGGTTACGTGAGGTTAAAAGTTCAAGGTTTGAGGTCGATTCAGGTTACGGGAAGGTTTTTGCGAGCGTCCAGGGTCATTTCTCAAGGTATTTCGAGCCCGCAGCGCCACGTGTTACAGATGTAGGTCATAGATTCAGTCGGTTTTGCAAACCAAGCTGCAATTCAGGTCATCTTGTCAACAATTTTTGATGAGTTTTAATTTTGATGTCAAAGTTTTTGTATAAGTGTATTTAAGAAAACAATGGAACTAAATACAATAGGTAAATAAGGTATTTTAGAAATAGAACATTTAAGATATTATTGCAAAGCCCAAATAGCGCTGTTAAAACTTTGGTTCAGACTATTCTGTACCATTCTGGCATAGATAAAGTTTTTGAATATGTGTATTTTAGAAAACAATGAAGTTAAATACAATAGGTAAATAAGGTATCTATATGTTTTAATATGGTTTATATATATATATGGTGTATAAATATATGTTTAGTTATTTTTAGGATTTGTTTTGTACACTATCCTACTTCTATAAATACTTCTCTCTAGCTCAAGGTTTGCTGGAAGAAAACTCTGTTAAGGGTTAAGCTCGCCTTTGTACTTGTCATTTAATTCTGCCTTTTGTAAGTGTTTATTTGTGTGTACAATAAAGAATAAGGAAAAAGAAGGAATTTTAGAAATTGAACATTCAAGTTATTGTTGCAAAACCGAAAACAGCGATGTTCAAACTTTGGTTCAGACTATTCTGTACCATTCTGGCATAGATTATAACTATCACATCTTACAATACTTATGCTGGCCAATAATTTGTTCTCCTATAAAACAAATAATGCTCCATTAATTATTATAGCGTAGTCGCTATAACTCAAAACTTAGAACACATTACTAATGTATTGCAGATATTACAAGTCATAGAAAATTACAAAAATAAGTACCTACATACGAAACGTACAATTTGGTACATAAAATAATTATCATTTTTCACTTCTTTTTCCAGACCGACGACGCACACGCGTCAACAAGCTATGTTAATTTGACATTAGTAGTCCGCCATTTTTCTTTTTATGTATTTGCATGTATTTCTCGCCTCATTTGTCATCTAGAATTAGGTGTCGTCAATATTACCATGAGTTAGCTTGTCTAGTAAGTCTGTGATATTATTACCTGATATGTTGTAATAAAATAACCACTGGCTTCCGGTGTTGAATCAGTGGTCATTGTATTTCAGAATATTAATAATGGCTAATGATACCTATCTGCATCATTTTGATTTAAGCGGCCATTTAATTAATTCGTTGAATGTTTAATGTTTGCAAATGTTTGGATTTACAAACATAAATTTAACAGGATAAATTTATGTTTGTAAGTCCTGAGAAGAGCGTTTTTAAGTAGGTATTATTGAAGTACCTACTTGCATTTACATCCATGGTTTATCCGAGATGGTAGGTCGCGAGCAAGCGGCGTTACATAAATTCTCATTCCCAGTTGTATAAGACCTACTCAAAATGATCCTTGTTACTTGAACCCCACTTACAGATGTAACCGAAAAAAAATTTTGTCAAAGGTTTCATTACAAGACGACCTCTGTGGCGCAGTAAAGGCCCGCCTGAGACGCAGAAGGTTGCGGGTTCGATTCCCGCCGCGGGACAAATGTTTGTATAATCTGCACATATTTGTCTCGAGTCTGGATATTTTCTATGTGTAAAATGTCTGTATTAAAAAAAAGTATATACGCATTATATCAGTTATGTAGTTCCCATAGTACAGCTACGACAGCAGCTAAACAGCAGCTTAGTTTGGGGATAGATGACGTTGTGTGAAAATAAATGTCCAGTATTATGTTATGTAAGTCTTCTTTGCACCCATAGGGTATTTTCTTATACCTACTAGTATAGTATTATAATATCTGTAATAATACCATGATAGCAGTCTAGCAAATAAAGGTTAATAACCTAAAAAATATATAAACGAAACGAGTAACTTTGACGAACTACGAGTTTTTAAAAATCTTTTTTCACTTTAAATCATTTTTGCACGTGTTTGTTTAAGCCAACCAATTTCTTATTTTTACTTCAAATAATAAGCAAATCTAACAAAATAATCTCCTTTTAGATAATGTAGTCAATTATGTTAGTATTTGTACAGAAAACTCTAATACAGCTAATAATTAATAATAACTAACATTGACTCATACAAGTTGAGAGATCTTTAATGTCTGCATAAATTTAGTGACACGTCTCAAGTGACAAGTGTCAATGGCTTCTTGATATAATTATGTTTACTCAAAAGCAGTTAGAAACGAAATGCAAATACAAAAAATCGATTCGCATCATTAAAATTGAAAGCACATCAACTATTTCAAACTATAAACAAATCACACGTCACTCTGGCCATTTACACTTACCAAAAAAGGTTAAATCACTGAAAAATCACTAAGGAGGAGAAATCCTGAAGAGAAACGACTAATCGTATCGTCAACGTTAGTGGTAGTAGCCGAAATATAATGTCAGATCGGTCAGAAATGCCGGTTCTAAAAATAATTCCTCGTGCATATCGTAATAATGAATATCGTAAACGCACAGTTTTATGAGGAGTCGTTCGGATGTGGGTTCTATATGTCCTAGATTCTAGGAAAATACAATGCGTCTTCAAGGAACAATACATATTAATATATATATCTGAAATATCTGTAAAAAAACTGACTGGTTTTATATAGTTAATACCAAAGCTGGGAAATATCTTAGTTCTGCGCCACGCAGTCGACTACTGCTACCTACAGACCTACAGCTAGTCCTAGTGTAGACCTACAGCTAGTATATACCCAATGTGGTATCTATCCACCTTATTTCAATATTTTATCCAGTTATCTAATGATCTGTTTAAATCAAAGCTAAAACATTCCATGCTTTAATGTTTACCACAGTTTGGAGAGTAAACCGTTCAAAGCTATTTGTTTACTCCTTAGCTTCGGAATGCTAAACATTTATGCTAGAAATGATTATACGATTACATCACATTCTTGTTCGACAAATTCTACACTATGCAGTCATCATCAACATCAGTTGACGTCCACTACTGGACCATCTCGTAGAAAGGCACGACGTTATGTCACATAACGACGTTTCGTTCACATAACCTCTGCGGTTATGTGAACGAAACGATCAGCTGCGTTCATTTTCTTTTGTTATTTAGAGGCAAAGTAAGAGTCAATAGGTGTTTATTCTTTGAAATCACAAGAAATATAATTTTATTCTCACGTAGTTTTTAAGCTTAGAACATACGTGAGAATAAAATTTCAAAATGAAACCTAAAAGAATTTTAATGTAATTTTATTCTTATGTAGTTTTTAAGCTTAGAACATACGTGAGAATAAAATTTCAAAGTGAAACCTAAACGAATCTGACAGCGAACTCTGCTTGGTTTTTTTTAATGATCCGTTATTTAGTTATAATATCGTGCCACTATAACTGAACGGTGTACGGTAGTTGTATTTTGAAATTTAATTCCGGGCGAACTTTTTCACAAGTGAGCTCAACTACAGTGTATTTTTTTTTAAACGTAAATGATATATATAATATAATTGAAAAGACCCGTAGAACTAATGAGAAAAGAGTCTCACTAGGTCCATGGAACATTACGATGGAACTACTAGGAATCATCCTAAAATCCACCATCATCATATTTTTTTCCAACACTATGTCACTATTTTTTGATGGTTCTTAGAAGAACGGTAAAAGTAATTGAAAATAGGTAAGTCTATCTAACCTGCATAAATCACTATTACCGTAAAGAATAAAATAAATAAAAAAATAAAACAATTAGACTATGTTCATCATACAATAATTATTTTAAAAAGTTTTCAAGAAAATAAGGCAATTTACTACAATTTAATTTTCTTTGAAGTCTCGTATTGGTTTTTCACATTTAATATTTATAAAGTTTGCAATTTTATAATTTTCTTTTCCTAGTTAGAGGCCCAGCAGCGATTACAGGAAGGTTGTTGAAATTACCTGTGTTTTGTTTAAAGCGAATGTAGACTACAAAATTAATAATTTGGTGCTTTTTACCCGCGTATCAAAGAGCCGTGGATTTAAGTTTGGCGTAGGAAGGTGTTTGTGTGTTTATCTTTTAGTTTTCCTCGTTATGACTCCAAGTTCTTGGATAGTTTAAATCACTACACGTCAGAGATTTTGTTACTATTAACGTATGTAACCATACGTGAATTTAGTTAAGTAGCCAAATATTTTATTCTGAAACGAGGGTTTTTCGCAATAATGTGGGGTTGAGGCAATTAAATTACCTTTATAACTTTCTATGATGTTTTGTAAGTAGGTACATTTAGATGTTTAAGTAATTATCTATGTATATAAAATATATTTATTCATACAAATATAGTAGGTATATACAAAGATACAGATGAAACAGCTAGCTACCTGAAGACCGTTGCAAACGATCTATAGATAGCTCCAGATTATTACCAGACGGAAGCGTTTTCAAAATACTGGCCGCATTGCCACGCTGAATGGCAATTCTAATGCGTTGACTCAGATAAGAGCTCTTGTCACGCGTTTTTTTCTATAACCACTTTGCGCTAAACGCAAAAGTTGTCGGAAAAAAACTCGAACATGTTTTATTGTTCATCTTTTCTACAATAAAGAATATGCTTCTCCTTAAATACTCGTTATAAAAGCGCTCGTGAAAACTTGATGTTTTAAGACTTAAAGCAAACTTTTTAATACACACAAGTTTTTAAGTCAGTCATGGAGCTAGACTACGAAAAGATGTTCAAAATTTCCTTACTGGCTATGAGAATGAACTTCTCAGACCCTACCATTAAGAGAGACGTGAAGTGGATCATTGCATTTATCATTTTACATGGTCAAGCGACTTTCATATTCCTTATAATCATGTACAATATATATCTAAATTTGAAGGATGACGACTTTTCCCAGGCGTGTAACAATGGCACCTTATCGATTGTGTATATAGAGATAACATTTATGTATTGTATAATGTTATGGAAACAGCCGCAATTATTAGAGTTAATGAACAAAATGAAAGATGACTATATCGAGGCAAAGTCATTGCCAATGGAAGAGCAAGAAATCGTTTATAAATTTGCAAAGAAAGGAAAACATGTTTGCAAGCAGTGGTTGGTAATATCGGCTATGGGGGTGGGTTTATTCCCTCTCAAAAATATAGTGCTGTTAACATTTTACTGGATCAAGGGAGAGTTTCGTTTAATTCCTATGTATGAGCTGGTGTATCCTTCTGTTATTCAAGATAGAAAGGATTCATTATTTATGTACGCATTCATCTACTTTTTAACTTTTTGTTTCGGATTTTATTGTTCGGTCATGTATTCAGCGTTTGTGCCACTCGGTCCAAGCTCTATGCTTCATGCATGTGGCCAACTGGAGCTGGCGACAAAAAGAACCAAAGTTCTCTTCAAGAATCATGATATTGTGGAAGTAAGGGATAAATTGAGGAATATTGTAAAGCATTTACAGCACATTTACGAGTAAGTAATTTTAACGCTTCTAGTGATCTGGATCAGTTGAGCTATCTATAGATTGTTTGCAACGGTCTTTAGATAGCTAACTATTTTATCTGTATTTTTTGTATATACCTACTTGTACATGGTTGTATAAATAAATACTAATTACTTATGTCAGTAAAAAACTTTTTTCTATAGTTATCAAATAAAAATGACATCTAAGTTTGCATTTTTGTTCGCAGTTTTGTAGATCTAATCAATCTGTGCTTCAGAGTAGCCTTTGAGATAATCCTTAAACTTACTACGATTATCTTACCAATAACTTGCTACGAAGTTCTAGAGGTGAGAATAAATGCCTTTATTTAAATAATAATAATACAACCTGCCCATACATAGTTATAACTCCACACTAGGATTTTCTGAGTTGTGGGTCTCAAGAACTACGAGAACCATAGTACCACAATATTCTGACTCGAAATAAATATTTGCAGAACATAAAGAGGACCATTTAATAGAGAGATGTGATTGGCAATGGCTTACTTTTGCGCAAAGTCGTTGGTTTCACCATAAAAAGTTAAATCCTTTTCTTAGAAATACGTCAGATTTGCGCACAAATTAATATATGGCTCCTAAATTATACAAAATTATAGAACTAAATATACATATTTAACTGCTCTTTTGTAACTATGGTTCAGTTGTTTGTTAGTTATTATTTTCACTTCATTATTTAAACTATTGGTATCGAAATTCTTCACGTCAAAACGACTAGGTTGAATCTCGATTTTTTAGACATTACATTTGTACGGATCAAAAAAGTATTGATCAAAACCAGGGTGAAAACTAGCAATATTTTAATTCCGAAAAAGTACCAGTAAAACCGCGTGGCCACAGAAAGGTGTATTTATTGTATTACAGTCTTTGAAAAACTGGGACGTGAGCTTGGAGTTTGTTATGTTTATCGTCGGAGGATTGCTGATCAGCAGTTCTCCTTGTTTCTACAGCGATATTCTCATGGAAAAGGTGAGGAAATATGAATCTGCTGCACTTTTGTTCATCCAATAGTAGCCATCAATCAAACTGAAAGCCTCACCAAATAAATAAATGGGCTTCATAAAACATATTTGGGACTTATTCATAATTCTATGTATGTCTTGCAATGTTGATTGCAGAAAGATTTCAGCTCAAGAATGAACTTTTTCTGCGTCAAAACTCTTGAGAAAACGAGACCATTCACGTAAACAAACAAAATTATAAACAAAAAAAAAACAAACACGCTCACGACTGTCTTCCCCATGGTGGACATCCTCAGATACAGTATCCTGTATCTGAGGATCCTCAAAGATTTACTCAGTGAGTAAATCTTTGAGGATACCAAGTAGGGGGTAGTCAGAGGCACGTCCAAACATTACATTTGGTACATGCCCGCGTTTTGCAAGTAGTAAGCATTCCACGTGACAGGTTGCAAGCCCATCGTCGCTAATTGGAACACTAACCGTTGGCACATGCCTTCGAATTATTGGTTCTAGGGCATGCCGGTTTCCTCACGGTGAAGGAAAACCCTTCACCGTTTTGAGCACGTGTTAATATGCGCACATTCATTTTTTGAGTGGAAAAATCCATTGGTGCACGACCGGGTTCAAACCCAAGACCTCCTGATCAGAAGTCGGGGTATCGCCCACTAGGCCACTTACACGTATACTAAATTATATCAGGGCGTCAGGTTGCAGCAATGCATGTCAATTTAAAATTGCAATGTAGCCAGCATTTTGGAAATGTCCGTCTGATTTTCTGAATGGTTTTTAGATAATAGTTGGTTATCTAATAAAAAAAATCAAGATTCCTTTAGGCGCGGTCCTGTTTACTCCAACAGCTTAGTCTTACGGTAAACATGAAATTACTTCAATTGTTGATGCTTCCAGGGTGAAGATCTCAGACTGGCCATGTATACCTGTGGCTGGGAGAAAGTGTACGATAGAGGCGTTCGTAGCACCCTGTGTATAGTGCTCCGGCGAGCAATGAGACCGGTAGCCATCCGCAGTCTTTTCCGCACTGTGTGTCTGGAGGCACTTACTGAGGTAAGAAATATATATCATATAAAGAAAATACCCAGACTCGAGAACATTTATTTAGACCTACAAACATTTATTCCGCAGCGAGAATCGAACCCACACCTTCTGTGTCTCATGCGGTCCAACGCCCACTGAGCTACAGAGTTCGCCATCCTCTTGAAGTGGATGAGAGGTAGCTTGCTCGGTCTTAACATGTCAGATAGGCTAAGCTATTTTTCATAAAAAAAAGTGAATATACGGGTAGCCGTAACTTCCCTCATTTTATCTCTATAATATTTTTCGAGTATTTACCAGTTCACCATTTGGACACGTGACTGGTATTACTAAGCACTTTTGTGCTTGAGAAAACTCACTTCAACGTGATACCCGGTTTTTTTTGTCACTCTGCGTTAAGCAAGTGGCCAGGTTCGGGTATAACAAGAACCTATATGATTCGTGCACGTGTTTCTTTGAATTTTTGATTTTTCTTTACCTTTCAAAAATATTTTGCGCATACTTCAAGAAAAATCTATTAGAATACGACAAGATTCAGACACACGCCTCCACTAAGTGCTAAGAGATAAAAAATGCTCTTAGACATGATCCCCTCCACATGGGCACCCTCATATCTATCCGATATATACTATTTTTTTTTTTTTTACAGGTATTCCATCATTCTTTCACACTATTCAACCTCATGAATGCCGTATTTATATAATACAGTCTATAATCAGTTAATTGCATTCATCTGAAAAAAGAATTTGAATTTTAATCTGAATAGGTAGTAATAAACACCCAACAGACATACTACATAGTCCTTCATATAAAATTAATGAGTTTGATAGAATTTTAAATTATTTAAGCAGTGAACCTAAGTAGATTTCATTAAAGGCTTAAAAACATCACTCTATTATTTATTACACAAACCTACATCGAAATACTACTCTGTCAAGAAAGTACCGGGAAAAGATCAATAATACACAAAATGTTAGTTATTCATCTAAATTTATTTTATCGCCTTCAAAGTATGCTCCTTCAGAAACGATACACTTACGCCAACGAATAGTCCAATCATCAAAACATTTTTTAAACGCTTTTTCCGGAATTGAGTTCAGTTCTCGTCGCGAATTCTCCTTTATGTCTTCTACCGAATGAAAGAGAGAGATAACCGCTGAACACAGAAAGTTCAGCGGTTATCTCTCTCAAATTTGAATGAGGATTTTCAGTCACTAATTCCTTCACTTTTGTGACGTTAACTTCAGTTGAAGATGTTGATGGCCTACCAGAGCGAGGCAAATCTTCTATCACATCTCGACCGCTTTTAAACGTTTTGTACCACTCATAAGCACGTGTTTTTGATAAAGTCAATGAATTGGGAACCATAGACAAATTATCCATTCCCGATACTTTTTTGACTAAATGTATGTCATTCAGTCTCTTTTAGGTTTTTCAAAATATGACGGACAGGGAGAGAGAACGCCATAAGAGCCTAAGCTAGGCTATACCTTTACTGTTCCGTCTTAGCTGTAGTAGACTTTTCAAAACAAGTATTTTTTTACATTGGTAATCCCCGGTTTAAATAAGAAACATTCTTGAAGGTGGACAAATCGATTGCATGATGCTGACAAAGGAGGCATTGTAAGGCGTAATAAATCTTTTCACCACATTGGGTTTTTCGCCATATGTCGAAGCCCTTTACAGGGTCACCACATCTTAACTTTACATTCTGCAGAGTGAGACGGTGAAAAATCTAGGTGTTCTCATATTTAGCATACGCAAGTATGATCACGTTTCTGAGTTTCGCAGTAAGTTCAAGTGGTTACCTATTCGCTTTCGCCGGAATACTCATATCCTAAATCTGTTATATAACATTATTTTCAATCCCTCCACACCTTCCTATCTCAAAGAACGTTCCAATATATTAATCTATCCCATGCTCGATCCATGCGCTTTTCTGAAACTCTTCAACTTCTGACCTCCTCCTACTATGATAATTCCTTTACAGTACAGGCTGTCCGTTTATGGAATGAACTACCTGTTACCATGCGAAATCACTACCTATTTCTAAATCCTTTGTTAAGGAACACTACTTGTCCTCGAGTCGCTAACTGTTGTCTGTTTCTGGTTTATCTATGTTTTGTAACATACAATAGTTTTGGTAGGTATGTAAGTATATTGTGCTTTATATAGGTATATTACGCATATTACTATATTATATACATAATATGTGGTAGGTACACAAATTAAAACCCTTGTCAACTTTCGTACAGTCCATATCATCCAAAGGTTGTCTGGTATTCAGCGATAAGACGCCCATTGTACAACATTGTCAAATTTTTGTAGGTACTTAACTTAATTGAAGTGTTTTTGGTGTGCGATAGGTATTTTATATATATCTATCTATCTACCTGCTAGCTTTACCATGTTTGCTGCTTTTTGTTCCTACACATTATTTTCACGGTTCGCATCGTTCAAGATATACTCCATATTATTATCGTGGTTGGTTCTTCAATTGCATAAGGAAATTTAAATAGCATAAAAGTATACAAAGGTAATACATGTTAAGTAGAACATGAATAATAAATAGTTCTTTAAGTATTTAAATTGATCAAATTATTTGAAATTGAACTACATAATCGGTCTAACTAACTAGGTACTTAATTGCTGCAAAATGTGGAAATTATCGAGGCATCGGGGTTCAAACGATGTAAGTGCTAAAATGACAGAAAAATCAGAAACTTAATGATTTAAAACTTTCTAAAAGCTAATGCAAATTAGCTATTGCTATTTATTATTTATTGGTATTTGTTTTCGTATAAAAACAAATACCTACAAATTGCTTAAACGTTATTTATTGAAAGTTGTTTACTAAAATGTACACAACAAATACACTGTCTAAGATGAGTCCAAATACTCTTTATTATTATAACGAAGTTGCCTCACAATTTAATTATAATTTGAAAAACTGTCGAACCAATTTTCGGTGGCAGTTCCTCCTAATACATCTATAGCGCACAAGGTTACAGGACAGGGGGATGACATCGCTTTAGCATAATTATATTTTTTATATTTAACGGGAGGGAGTGAGTGATAAGTAAAATTTTTTTTTTTTTTGTAACCTATTTACATCCTCACATGCAGTGAGATGTAATGAAAGTGCGAAAAAGTGAATCTATTCACTATCGGGAGTAATTAGAGTGACAGAATTTAGAATTTATACACACGGACAGAAAATAGGAAGCGTTCTTTAAAACCAAATAAGTGGCTGAAATAACTTTTTTTCAATGTTAAACGTTTACGTTGTGTCAAATACGTTTAAAACCCATTTTCTACAAAATGGCACTTATATTGTATGCGACAGTAGCGTTCTGATGATAATTAAGCAAAAACCTTCATTATTGGAGCTATAAGACCTTTTGGACTCATACCGTGATAAGCCGTTGTAGAAGTTGTATTATTTTATGTTATACTGTTAATCAATATGGCAACTAAAGCTGCAAAGACCATCGACTTCGAAAAAATGTTTAAAATTTCTCTTACTGCTATGAGAATAAATCGTTCCCATCCCAGCATCCCACACAACAAGAAATGGATGGCACAACTCTTTATAATGCATAGCATTTTTACCATTACCTACAACATCATTCTCTACAACATCCACCTGGATATACAATTGAAGAGCTACTTTAATGCCTGTCGAGATTGCATAGCCGGCGCCTTGTATGGCCTCGTTTCTTTCCAGTACTTTATTTTAATAACCAAACGGAAAACAATCAACAGACTAATGGATATGATGAAAGCAGACTATGCTAAAAATATGCCAGAATATGAAAGGGAAATAGTTTTTGAGTATGCTAGAAAAGGAAACCGGGTGTGCTTTCAATGGTTTTTATTGTCCGTGTCCTGTGCAATTTCATTCCCCGCTGCACATATATGTTTGGAGATGTACGAGTATATTACAGATGGTTGGAAACTACTTCCAATGTATGCGCTGACGTACCCTTCACCGATAGAAGAGATTAAACAGCATCCATTGGCGTATATAATATTATATCTGATAGTAGCATACTATTTTTTTTATGAAGGGACTATGCACGTGGCTTTTCCGTCTCTGGGTCCAATATTTATGCTCCATGCGTGTGGGCAGCTGGAGCTAGTAAAGATAAAAGCTTTAGCTCTGTACAAAGATAACTGTACAGATACAAAAGTGAAGCTGTATGGTATTGTGAAGCACTTGCAGTATATTTATGAGTGAGTACTTTATAGATTTATTTCATCTGTTAAGAGCCTATACTGCCTTAGATTGGGTTATAAGGAGTCCTGGTTTGATTAATAACATTGTAGTATACAATTTGTATTAAATATATATAGGTTGACGACTAACACTGTCCGTTTATGTTTAGCTGAACCGTATTTTCTGAAAATTCACATTAAACCCGTGTTATAAATTCTGAACTTGAGAATTTGAAATTTAGCAGACTACAAAAACTAACAGCTTTTGATGTTTTCTTCAATTATAAAATAAAGGCAGAGGTAGGACAACGAAAAGATGGATGGATTGTGTGAAGGATGACATGGTTAAAAAGGAGTGAGTACTGAGATGACGGCTGATAGAGGAGAGTGGAAGAAGAAAACATGTGCCGACCCCACGTAATGTGGGATAAGTAAAAGTAGATGATGACTCTGGGGGAGGCCTATGTCCAACAGTGGACATCTAAAGGCTATGTCCAACAGTGGACATCTAAAGGCTATACATGATGATAATGTTAAAACTAGATTTTTATCACCTGGGACGGCAACCGGAGCTAAGTGGATGTTAGGTTTATTGCAATAGTTTCTTCAAGAAGTTTTCTTAGATACATTGTAGTACTGCAATAAATTATGGTACATAACAGCAATTTGAATAAAAAATATATTTATTTTTTATTTAGAATTTTATTGTTTTTTTCAAAAATACGTTTATTTAAGTATTTTCCTACTGCACTGCATCTTTCAGTGAGTTATGTTTTTCACGCGTATGCTACTAGGAATATGTATGCATATGTAGGTGGAATGTGAGATCTTTTTCTACCTCTTAGTACTTATTGTGACTTTGATTTCATGCTTTTTTTACAGTTTTGTAGAGAGCACTCAAGATGTGTTCGCAGTGATATACGAAGTATCACTGAAGGCTACAGCTATTACTCTACCTATAACTATGTACGGGGTGATAGGGGTAAGTCCATTTCTATTACTTAATTTCATTATCTTTAGATACGTGTAACAGTAAATTTGACGTTTTCACATTCTAATGGATGTAAAAAGAATAATCTCAAAAAAGAAAAGTACCTACAGTTATATACATAGGCCCTAGGTGAAAACTAAATCGAATTACCCCGAAAGATGTTCAAATTATAACTATGGTGTGATGCTGTAGTACTGCAGTACTGCTTTTAAAAATTTCGTGATTGCAGAAATCCTAGTGTTCTGAAAATGCTAGGTGCTACGTTGTTATGTTGAACTAAAATAAATCGAAATGCAAGCAAAATAATACGTAGTTTAAATTATAAAAAAAAATAAAAAAAACATTCACTGTCAAATTTGTTTCGTTTATTTCGGTGTTTGTTGATATTCAGGGATTTCCCCAATTCAGGCTTACAGCCAAAACGCAAACGACATACGAACAAATGTGCCGAAGTAAAGTTTTTGGGGAGTAAGTACATACTTTATTCACTTTTAATTCGGCAGGGTTACTATACCGTTATTTAAGGACCTTACAAATAAAGAACCATTTTTTAAATGTATTTGTTATTATTATATTGCTGCCGAATTATTATCAAAGTCGACATAGACACAATGAAGTTCTGCTGGTTTGATTCTCGCTGCGAGACATAATGTTTGAATGTTCTGCAAATATTTGATCTGGGTCTGGGTATTTTTGTACCATGGTACTTGTGGTTACAGAAAATATCAGCTTGTTATTTTCTGTAACCACGATCAGTCAAATGAAGGAGCTCATGACTCCTTTGTGAATGTTGGGTGTTTATTTATTTACATTGTTGCACACTAGTGCCGGTGGTGTCTAAAGTGTTTTGCGGCGGTTTACAAGTCTCTTAGAATGGACAAACAAGATTTTAAGTGCTTTAATTATGTACCGTTCAAAATTAAAAACATTGTGTCTGATAAATTTTCAGTCCTTCATTCATGGAGAATATAACATAGAGCTGTTACCCTACATCGCTGGCGGAGTATATTACTGCAGCTATCCATGTTACTTCAGCGATATGCTTATGAAAAAGGTAATGTTTTAAAACAGCTTTAGAGCTTCTGAAACTATCGTAGTTTTAAAACTATGGAACATAATTTCGCGATAAATCTCCATCTTCACGATCCTAGAGAGCCGCCGCGCCGCTGAACAAGTATTTGCCAGTCCAACGTCAATCGCAGTTGAGGGCGAAGCTTCTAAGCTAATTTAGTAACTCTTTATCATGAGTAAAATACAGGTTGAATGACATGTCACGATCCATGAAACGTCAGGAAAATTGAGGAAAACACAATTAAGAGCCCGTTCAAACTGATGCGGTGACGATTAGTGGAAATGATTGTCTGTCAAAGTTCGCGTGGTTGTACTGATTGGGATTTCAGTTCCTCACGTAATGCATGTGAGTCTATGAAACTGTGCCGAATAATCGCAAAACAATAAAACTAACCAAATCATGGTAGGGAAATATATCTTTTTAGTGACAATTAAGCTATAGAGCTATCGACTAAGGCTTTACTTTAAAAATATAAATTCATACTTTGCAGGGTGTGGCAAGTAGAGTGAGAGGAACTAGATTTTCTTGACTTAAAGAAACGGAGGAGGTTCTCAATGCGGAGATTATTTTTTTGTGTTAGATAGTTTTGTTCTTTGTGTGAAACATTTAATACTGATGAGAATAAAGTGTACCATATTTGGATTATTCAAAAACGGTTCAGTCAGCCAAATAATTACTGATTTAGGAGCACTTTCCCAAAAGTGAACAGAAGTACTTGTTTACTCATATAAAGCATTATATTTTCCATGAAACTTTTCACCAAAATTCACTTTAATTCAATGACAGTAGAGGTGGAATCTCCGCAACTATCACGAACGCGACCGTGTGAATAACAAATGTGATACACGCCCCGTGTATTTTTTTTCTCATCTAGCTAGATTATCTTATTTTGCAGGGAGAGGAGGTGCGTCTAGCTATATATTCCTGTGGATGGGAAACCAGATATGACCACGGCGTCCGTAAGACCCTGCTTATCATGCTGCTGCGTACCCTGCGGCCCACCGTGATACGCACCGTGTTCCGTACTGTATGCTTGGAGGCGCTTGCCGATGTAATCAGATCATTGTATATTTTACTTTCATGCTTAATGCATGCTTTTCTAGTGTCCTAGTAAGTTATGGTTACTACTTACCGATAATTAAATGGCGACTTTATTCAATGTTAGCATCAGAGATTTTTTGAAGTCGCTTTCAATAAGTCCAGAGCGAACCGGCCAAATTAAACAAAAATGTATGTACCATTTATTTCCAAAATGTAAGCGGTGTTTTGCAATCGATGTATGCGTCTTTAAGGTTGTTGTTTGGATAAATACTTTTGCCACAAGTCATTAGGTACATTGCCAACGAAGATGGAAATACGTCAGAACTCAGGGCTGTTTGAGAAAAATAACTTGTTATGGTAAGTACCGATCGAAAGACCAATAAAAAGGATTAATTATTTCTATAAGTTACATAAATTTAACTTTCAAATACATAATTTTTAAACTGAGGAATAATTAATAGACTTTTTTTATTCATTAAAACCTGACGAGCAAAATCAGCCTCTTTTAAGATAACGGGGTAAATTACCTACAATATTCACCATAATTAGGAGAGGGAAAAGATGCGTAGTTTTTAATTCTGTTTTCAGGTATGAGTCACTAAAAACCCCGATCATCATCGTCTTACACCGTTTCGGTACCTATCTCAATACATCTATCTACATATATCTATGTATACTAATAATAATGCTGAAGCGTTTGTTTTTTGTTTCTTTATTTGAACGCGCTAATCTCTGAAACAACCAGTCAAATTTAAAAAAAACTTTGTAATTTAATAGCTCAATTCATGAAGAAGGTTGTAGGCTTTAAAATGACGCTACGACCCTTAGGAGCTGAAAAAAAGAAGTAAAAGCGCGGCCGGGTGATGAGAAACAATCAAGCGGTGGGCTAGGGGCCGAGGGCGGTCGTGGACGTGAATATAACGATCCAAGTATTTTTTTGGTTTCAGGTTTTCCATCTGGCGTACGCTATTTTCAGTCTCATAAATGCTGCCTGGGGTTAAATATGGCTGACGAAAGTATTTTATTAGAAGATTATTAATTTCTATATTATTTCTATATTTCTATATTTCTAGAACTGTGTACAAAAACAGAATTATTTGTTATTTTATTAAGTACCTACCGCGAATAAAATAAATAATACTTATCAACCAAATCTTCTACCACTACACTACATGACAAATATTAAAAGCATAGAATAAATTACGATGCTTGATGTCGATGATGGAGAATAATGCGTTTTCCTCAAGAGGTTGTTTGTTAGCGTGTATGTCTGTATGTTTTACTGTTATCATTTATTTTCGAAACGGCTTATGTGATAAAAATGCGGCTGGTACTTCAAGAATAGTTCTTATATAGGTTTTAGTGCCATAAGTCACTAGAGATTAGGCGTTGTAGAAATTGTATCAGTTTATGTCATACTATTAATCAACATAAAACTGCAGAGACCATAGATTTCGGTCTCTGCAGTTTGATTTTATTTTTAAATCTCTCTTACTGCTATGAGATCAATCGTTCCCATCCAAATATCCCACAGAACAAGAACTGGCTGATACAACTCTTTATCATGCATGGCATTTTTACCATTACCTACATCATCATTATTTACAACATCTAGATCGTCTAGGCATTAAATTGCTACTTTATTGCCTAGGAAAGTCAAGGCACTTACCTATTTAAGTGACAGAGTACAAAAAGTTGTGACGTGAATGGAAAGGGTTCTCCGATGTCTCTGGTGACTATGGGTGTATCGCAGGGATCAATTCTTATACCATTTTTATTCTTAGTATACATTAATGATCTATCCCATCTTGTGAGGGACGATCATGTATTGTATTGTTTGCAATGGCACGTCACTTTTATTTAAATTAAAGCGTTGACAAACCGATTTTGACGTTGTAAACAATGCAACCTCTAAGGTTGTAAAATGGTTCAATGTAAACAATCTTCTACTAAATGAAAAGAAAACAAAGTGTATTAGATTTATACTACCTAATGTTACACAAGTTAAAGCAAATATTAAAATCAAAGATGAAGAGTTGAGGACACCACCGTATTATTAGGTATAAGCCCTACATAATAAGCTTTAATGGGGCCCTCACATTAATAAGTTATCGTAGAGACTTTGTTTTGCGGCATACGCAGTCAATAAGGCTACCTATATAGCCTCGTTTCTTTGCAGTATTGTATTATAATAGCCAAACAGAAAAAAATCGACGGACTAATGATTATGATAAACAAACTAAAGAAATGCCAGAAGATGAGAAGGAAATCGTCACCGTTCGCAGGGGAATAAGACATTGTTGAAGTGGAAGATATACAGGCTCATGCGATGGTCGGATGACATCTTAACGGTGGCAAGAAGTAAGTGGATGGAGGTGGCCAATATTTAGCAGCGGACATCCAACAGAAGAAGATTTAAAAAGCTTGTATGTTGTGTAGATATAATTGGTATTTACGTAACGATTTCGTCTACGCGCACGCAGAGGGTCAAAATTCGTAAAAGTACCTATACCATAAAGAGTTGTTCTGGGCTATACTTAGTAGTATATTCGGTCAGTCGAATGTGTTAAGGTTTTATGTGATAAGATCAATAGGATTTTATTAATTGAAATCACATACTTAATACAACGTGGTCATAAAGATTCAGATTTACGATGTTCAATTTTTGAAATATTTCTGTGAAAAAAATAAAAAGGAAGAACATTGAATAATATTTTAGGGTTCCGTTGTCAACAAGGAACCCTTATAATTTCGGCATAGCTCAGATACTCTTAGTACTAGAAAGCTGTAATTTGGCATGGGTATATTAATCACGCAGACAAAGTGGTATTTTTTTAATGGAATTGTACACGACCTACACTAGAGTTTCTTGGCGATCGTGGAATATACAGAATAAAAATGGTATTGCCGCGAAATCTCTAGAATTTTTACTGTTATAGGTACCTAGGTAGTTATGTTATTTTAAAAACCGCTGGAACTTCTTATTCGTTTTTCTATTACTTTTTATCAAAATATTACAGACAATTTTAATTTGATTCTAACAAATTGAATAAAAGATGAGTTCTAGTAGTGAAATAGGAATATTAACACCAGAAAGTTTAAAATTAAACGCAGACACTGTCATAAACAATTTACTACCAAACAAATCGAGAGAAAAATATCTAAAAGCCTATGAAAATTTAATTACATGGAAAAATTAACATAAAGTTTATGTAAATATAAATATTCGTCACTACAAAAAGCATCTCTTATTTATTTTTCTCATAGAGGGGGATGAAAAGCAGAGTGTGACACACGATACCAAAAATTATTTGACCTCGACCAACTCTAGAATCCTTCGCTTCGCTCTGGATTCAAACAATCGCCCTCGCCTTCAATACATTATTTTGGTCCCTTGTGACACAGTCTACTATTGCGTACTATTTTATTTTTCAGTGCAAGTATTAAGCCTCCTCTAACTGTTTCAATCCTCATCGATATTTTTCCACTCGGCTCCACAATTTGCCTGCTGTCCTGACTAGGTCATTGCTCCATCTAATTTTTTTGTTTATTGAACACCAATATGTTACGGTCATCGCACACCTTTCATCGCTCTCTCTCTGGATATGTTTCCATTTCTACTTTAAGCGTAGAATCTTTATATTTTTTATTGGTTGATAGGTACAACAAGTCACTAGATTGAAGCACCCTTCAATATACCAAGGAAAATACGTCAAGGGTTTTAATATTTAACAAAATTTAGTAGTGTACAATTGTACATAGTTAGCGTTTTTGTTTCAACGTGCGTGCGGCGCGGTCAATGGGTTTATATTCTTATTAGGTATGTAGCTAATGGTCTAACCGATTCTACATTAAAATTCATAGTTAATAGGTCAGTTAGATTGCAACGGTAATGTCAGGTTACCTATTTGGATTGTGGGAATTATCAACGACTACGCAACAGAACCTAGGCAGATTACCTAGTAGTTTTTTAACAATTCGTAATAAGAATCGAAAAACAAACTGAATTAATAAAATCGTAATTGCTACTATGCAGTTATTCATGATGTGGATCAAACCATATGTTGACCGTGCTGAATGTTGCTTTTAATCTAGGTACGACGAAATGGTCACCAAGCGGAGATTGTTGTCGGATTCTTCAAGACTTAGTTAATAATAATAATAATTATATTTAAAATAAAGGTTTTTCAGTTGTTAGGGTTAAGCTCGCCTTTGTCCTATATGTAAGTTTTTTGTCTGTATTTTCTGAGTATACAATAAAGAATAAAGAATAATGCTGGTTATTTTTCACACAGCAACATCTAGCCCCAAAATAAGCAGAGATTATATTATGGGAACTACATAACTGATATGTATACTACATAAATATAAAGGTAATTTTTTTGTAAATACCCATACCCATTATAAATATATAACACCCAGACCCGAGACAAATATTCGCATATCATTGTCCCGCGGCGGGAATGGAACCCGCAACCTTCTGCGTCTCAGGCGGTTGCAAGCAATCGAGCCGAAGAATTATATTTGCACTGTGATTTCCCCAAATTAACGAATTATTTCATTATCCGTTACATTTCCTTTTTAGGTACATCAGTTAACTGAATGAATGGAGAGTGCCTTTGAAGCAAAAGGGCGAAAATAATAAAATTATATTGACTTTACGGCATCTTATGTCTACTAATCCGGACTCTATAGTGGTAGGAATTAAACTACGGAAATACGGAAATGCATACTATTTCCGTATTTTAATTCATCTCAAATCTCGTGAGTGGCGTGTGTGAAGGAGTAATCACATGACCCAGCTACATCGATTTGAGACACATGGGACACTACGAGCTATAAATGTATAAATAGCTGGCCTGGCGACTCTGAAATGTTCCGTGAAAGTTTCGAAATATTTTGGTAGGTAGTTATGCGCAATGTTTCACTGAGCTTTTTTGTTTTGACAGACAAAACTATTATCGCTTGGGATTGGTAGACGTAACAGTTTTACTAAGTACCTTAGTAGCAGGTCGTAATCTAAGATAAAAATATTTACTCATCTATTTTTAACAACATAAATAACGAAATCCTTATTCTAGGTTACATGACTAACTAACTAAATAGGTATATATAGCAAGTATTTTTAAGGAACCCCCGATGAATTTCAATTCGAATCTATCGTCATTGCAGCGCCCAGCACAATAATAAATGTATGGAATCTAAGAAGCAAAGACATAAATATTGTGTTGTTCATATCTGCGATGATTTTAATGCCTTCAATCTTGAAATAAGGGTTTTCCTGCCGTCATATGGCGGTCGTAATATGAACGCTGAATAACGTTTTCAAAATGCTTTTTTGGTATGCATAGTTTGTGTTAAATTGTTGTGAGTACTTGAAAATAACTCTAATAGAATTATAGAAGTTTTGTAGTACCTAATTATTGATAATGTGCTACAATAAAATAATTGTCATACCTGGAAGGAACTAATACCTAAAATAAAGGCTCGGCCTAGTTTAGGTGTTAGTGTCTTGTATACATTTCCGATAAGCTCGAATGCCTACCTACTTCAGAAGTAGGTACCGGTACATTGGAAAGTTAATGTACGTATAAATCTTATGTAAATTATTTGATCAAAAAACATTTTTTTTTATATATTGACCTCTCTATATATCTAGACGATGAGACGAGTGTACCACCACTCAACCGTTGCGTCTGCTCTGGTGTCATATAACAGTACCGCTTTCGCAGAACCCTATCATAAATCTCCTTCACGCAACAGAGCCCTGTTTATACTGGCTCGTTGTGGACACTGAGATTTATAGTAAGTACTTATTACACAAGCGTTATTACTACCCGTTTGGATGCCGCGTGGCGTTTGATGTATTCCAAGCTAAAATTGCGTTCTCTTTCGCCACTGTTACAAGACGTTAAATCACAGCCAGACGATTCAAAATGATGTTTGAGACTGAAGGTACTTTATAAATTTTCGCGATCACTTAACAACAAGTATTTACGGGTCTTTATCGCGTTTACCTTTATTATTATTTTCCCGGCATTTCGACTGTATGGCAATAGTCGTGCAATACAGTACAAACCATTGGATAGAGCTTCAGGATCCTAAGGTGATATTGAAAGTTGAATGATGGTTCATTTAAAAACCAAGCATTTATATCTAAGTCATTACTTGTGAAGATTATTTTACAGATGATTAACTAAACAAACACTGCTTTGTCCTTTTCTGATATATGTATCATCTCAATTCAACGATAGAAAACAAAACATAGTTTAGCTAAAACATTATTTATAAGTAAACATGTTAGTTTTGTTAATGTTAGCACGGTGAAGCTGTAACAAGTACAGGAGTGGGCTACACGCACGCGTTAGTATGCACAGTAGATGCGTCACTTAGTCGACACAATGCATATAACCTACGCAATGCATATAACCTACGCAAGAGCCTCAAAATGCGCATGATACCCGCGCCATATACAATCACCGTATTAAGTTAGTGATTTCAATTAATAAAATCCAATTGATCTTATGAGACGACCTCTGTGGCGCAGTGGGCGAAGGCCCGCCTGTGACGAAGAATGTTGCGGGTTCGATTCCCGCCGCGGGGAGATCTGCGAATCTCCGCGGCGAATGGCTCCTGAAATACAGTTTATACTAGTTCAGGAGCCTATGGATT
Organism: Perizoma affinitatum; assembly: GCA_961405105.1. Lineage (NCBI taxonomy): Eukaryota > Metazoa > Arthropoda > Insecta > Lepidoptera > Geometridae > Perizoma > Perizoma affinitatum. Next base: position 5,730,491 of record OY560184.1, read on the forward strand.
CATATACAATTTGTAACATTTTATTATGTCAAAAATAAATATTTCTATTTCTTATCTATAACTATTTGTCTCGCGTCTGGGTGTTTTCCATGTATAATATGTATGTATTTACATGAAAAAAAAAGTATATAAGTTGTATATCAGTCATGTAGTTCCCATAATACAAGTTCTGCTTAGTTTGGAGCTAGATGATGCTGTGTGAAAGGATTATTTATGTATTTATAAAACTTTAACACATTCGATTGATCGAATATACCTACCCACTAAGTATAGCCCAGAACAACTCTTTATATAGATACTTTTACGTAGGCAATTTTGACCCTCTACGGCGCGCGTAGGGGCTCTACGGAATCCTTACGTAGATAATAATTATATCTACAAGCTTTTTAAAGGTTCTTCTGCTGGAAATCCGCTGCTAAATATTGGCCTACCACATAAAGTATTACTCGTATGCGGTGGCGTACAAGGTGAGGTGTCCATCTACCGACTTCTTGTCACCATTGCCATACGTCCATCGCATGAGCCTGTATGACTTCCGCTTCAACAAGGTCTTATTCCCCACGAATTGTGATCGGTTCTGCTATAAAACCTGTCTGTTCCCACTTGGTAATTTTGTGATTTATAATTTTTAGGTACCTTAATTCTTAAGGTTCTTATTATTCATATTCTTATTATCTTAATTATTTTACGAATTTCCTCATTACTCACTACTAATTGATAAGCGTTGCCTCTGCTCTTTAGAAATAACTTTTGTCGTTCACTAGATAGGTTCTTGATATTTCTTATTTTTTGATTAATTAAATAAATTTTAATAAATAGCAAGCTACTTTCATGAAATTCAAATACTAAACTAAATAAATAAATAATGCTGGACGTATACACAGCTATTTATTGGAATTATAACTGACTATTATATACTACCTATATATTTTTTTTGTAAATACATACATACATTTTAGACCCATAACCTTGGTTCTTTTACGGGTTTCCTCATTTCTCCTGTATTTCGATGAGCATTGCCTCCGTCACAGAATAAGTCAAAAGATGAAAGAACTTATTTGTCTTTCACTAGGTAAGTATCCCCACTGGAGCTCGTCATAAATGTCACATATCAACAGAGTCTACGCTGACCTATCCTTGTCCCATTTTCAGCTAATTAATTAAGGAACCTGACAGACACGACGTAAACTATCTGAATATATTTTAATTAAATTGTTTGGTTACTGAGTTTAGGCGGGCAATGTACCTAGATCTACTAATGAGCTTAAACGTGAAAAACATGGGCATGAGCCAAATATAATGTTTGAACGTGTCTGGACTTCCCCCTACATGGCTCCCTAGCGGCCTCGTTGTCTACGTACTAGACCACGTATACCGTGTGTAGATCTGCAGATATACTGAATGATCCTCAAATATTAAACGCTAGGAGAGAAAGAATTATGGAAGTTAGTAAAGAAGGCAGAGTATGTGGGTACCCCCACGATACCGAATTTTATGCAATTTTAACTATGAACAGTAGTGTATGATGTGGTCATACTAGCATAAACCGTACAGATATCTAATGCAGAGATAAAACAACCGCTCCAATTTGTAAAGCTGTTCCTCAGTAGCGTCAGGATAGCACACATCTGCATATTCTAGGATAGGGATTAGAATAGTTAACAATAGTTTGTTTTAGCAGAGAAAGGGAGGAAATTTTGCACGGTTGGAAATCGGGGACTCTAGCCACTATACAACTAGTGCTGATTGAGATTAAAATATAAGGTAGTTCCCAACCATTTTAATTACATATTTAATAGATTTTTATCCAACTGGCAACTGTTAAAACCTTTCTCTATAATTTTGCAAATCTAATAGCGAAATTGATACTACGACTAGCTGTATGGTTGACATAAAATAAGAAAATGTCGTCCTACACAAAAATACAGCGCTACAGTTTAAAATAACGATATTCCAAATCTGAAAATAGCAGGATTCTCCAACCGATTACATCACATCACGATTCACGACACTCAGCTCGTTTAATATTACGCGTAACTTCACGAAATCCAGCGATCTGCCAAGCTCAATTTAACGGCAGGACCGTAATTAGTTTACTGGTCGTGAGTACAGTTCCAATGACTTTTGAATGATACAATGTAGAGTAGAAGTTTTAACTAAGTATAAACGCTTAAAGCTACCTTACCTTACTTGAGTTACGGACGCCCACTCACAATGTGAATCACTATACTAAATCAACTAAATGATTGTTCTGATTGCACACTTACTTCCGGTTTAGAAAAAAAGTTCGTTCCAAGATGGCTGCTGAAAAAACGCGCGAATGGCTTCCGACTTCCGTTGCTATTACAACAAGGGTGTCAGAGTAATTTTATCGAATCTATGTTTATGAGTATGTTTGATGGAATTTTCACCACAGAGTCTGCGCTCTCGGCCACTGAGCATACGTGACTAAGACTTCACGTGCTTTTCATATAAAATTTAGATGGCCAGCGCGGTTGGTAACGATGTATTTTAGATCGTCATACTTAGTCGAGCTTGCATGGAAATAATAATTGGATGGAAACTGAGTGTATCTAGTGACTCATGATAAGCGAGTTAACATTGGGAATGAACTTGTTTGGATGTGCTGACGATGAGATGAATACGCGGCTTATTATACGACCTCTATAGCGCAGTGGGCGAAGGTCCGCCTAAGGCGCGGAAGGTTGCGGGTTCAATGCCCGCCGCGGGACAAATGTTTGTATGATCTGCAAATATTTGTTTCGGGTCTGGGTGTTTGTATATATAGTATTTATATATTTATTAGAAAAAAATATAAGTAGTATATCAGTCATTTAGTTCCCATAACACCAGCTCTGCTTACTTTTGGGCTAGATGATGCTGTGTGAAAAATGTCCAGCATTATTTATTTATAAGTTTCTGTAAGGTGTTTCCTAGAACTCCTCGTAATTAGGTACCAGGTAATATAATAAGTGTGTTTGACACAGATGTGGTCTATAGGTACACAAATTATTGTTATTAAGTATCTCTCTTTTGATACAAGGAGCTAAGCCACTGATCCGATCCGATGCCGAACTATTGCAAGAAAATATTTTGGCAAAGCAAGCTGGGTAATTCTCTATTTGCATCAAATCGGTCGGTAAAGCTATTTCGTTGAAAAATAGTAACTGACAAACAAAAAAAAACAAACGTACAATTTCAGGCAATAAACGTAAAACATAGAGCTTTCAGACTTGTACTGAGACTAATATGTGAGCAACACATGGCGAAGACTAAGATCCAGAGTGTGTAACACTATCGTAAAGTTGCATGCTTAACGATGTTAACGTAAAAAGAAAAGTAGACGAACAGCTCAGTACTATCTTATCAGTATAACTACCTACCACCCATTCTCACCTAATACGTTTCGGTTCCACCTAGTGGCGTAGCTATCAAGGGGCTAGGCGGTGCCGTTCCCCGGGGCCCCTAAGCTTAGGGGGGCCCTGGCTTCTGACCGGCATACCTCTTACTCTAGCTGTCCTCGCAAATATTTCTGTCAAATGTTTTTTTAAGAAATCAGTGGCTTCAAGTTTCTTTCGATAACTCTTAGCTGATATGGCTTGCTGTCTTTGCCAATTTCTGTAAGTAAGTAGTATTAATGGTCTATGGTAATACTATAGGGTAATTATATTAGTTATATTACTATTGTTGAATGCATACTAACCAATAACAGTATAGTTATACGAGAAACTCCCCATTATCCAAACTGTATTTCGGAAAAAATAAATAAAACTTTATCTTATCTTATCTTATCTATCTTATCTTATTCTAAACAGATATTGATAACTAAACTTAGAACTATTAGTAAACTATTCCCTAAAAGTTATAAAATAATAGAAAAGGCTAATTGTGCTATTTCAGCTGGGACAACTAGCCAAGTGGTTGTAAACTTTTCTTTTTAATATCATTAATTTGCAGGTAACTATAATGCGATCTTATATAAGCCATTTCATATTTAATTTTATCTTCTTTGTTTTATTACCTAATTGAAATCTAATCCGTTTTTTGTTATTTTTTTTTTTTTGTATGTACTTGTTATATAATTTTACTATTTAGTTAAAACCCCAATTTTTTTTCTGCTCTAGGGCCAATCGTCACCAAGCTACGCCACTGGTTCCACTGGGTTATAATGGGAACCACCAAGGAATAGAACACACTACCATCGTTTGTCTTTCCTGAAAAATACAATCTGGGTATCTTCAAGGTAAGATTGAATAAGTATCTTCTAGATTTACATGCTCCATCATCAGCCATATTATAAATTAACATTAGGTGAGATAAGGGCCCTTATTCCCTATGACCATACAAACTCGTAACGCGGACGAAGGTCTATTCTTGATTTTTAAAATATGATTTATAAAATAATAGTGGTTAGGTAAGTACCTAGATCTCTACTTACAATATACTCTAGTAGGTAGGTATTAGATATATGTGGTATTAGTAAAGGTGGGTAACGTAGGTTCTGTTGTGCCTGAACGTGCCGTGACAGAGAAGTCTCGTCTCTCTAATCTTATCACGCCATCTGTCGTCGAGTAGTGTAACAGATGATAGTAAGATCAACATTAATTCTCAAAACTTTTACTTTATTCTAACAGATGGCAGAACTAAGGTACGATTATTCTAGTAGATTGTAGTTGAATTTGGCTTGTTTATAGTCATTGAAATCACTAGGATCGAAAAACAATTTAAAAGACTTAGAGATATTATCTACTAGGTACTTAGGATACAGATTGATTCTCAACTTTTATCAGTTTTTAAAATTACCTTTTACATAGCAATTTTTTTTTCCGTTATATATTATTTATCGGCGCAAAGGCGTTATTGTGCTTCTACAATGAGTCATCGGCGCAGAACCACGTGTAACTTAACGAATCATCACTTAGATTGTCATATTACAGTGTAAAATCATTAGTTATTAGCTAGTTATTAACAATTAGGTAATTACGTAATCAAGTTGTTATTTTGACCATGTTTACCTTCAAAACCATTTGTAAACTTAAATGATTAATAGTTGCATGTAGTTTTAACTTGTTCGCACAAGTTCGTTGGAGTCTCTGAAGGCATTGGGAGTCGAGATATGTGCAGAATGCCACCCCCTTGCCAGAATGCCAACTCTTCGCCGACTACGGACCTCCGAGGTCTGCACTCAAAAAGACTGACTTGCTGAAACTCCTCCCAACAGATCCAGTCCATCCCATCATCGTGGCCGGGGACTGGAACTGCAAACACCCCACCTGGAACTCCTTAAAGGCAAACAGTGACAGCAATTTCTTACTCAAATACACTGAGAGTCACGAGTACGAAGTGGCCGGCCCAGAGACTCCAACACATTATCCGGACTACGCAGCCCACGCTCCGGACATCATAGACCTGGCGGTCCACAAAGGCCTTGCTGCACACCCGAAGCTGGAAGTTCTCCTGGACGACATGCAATCGGACCACCAGCCCGTGCTGCTCCTGGAAAACCGGCCCACCAAACTCCAGCGCCCAACCCCAAGACCCGGGACTGACTGGCCAAAATTCCGCCGCCTCCCTGAACCACACGACTCCCACCAGGCCACAGACGTGACGACTCGCAGACGTGGACTTACTGACCCAGGAACTGACGAGCACCATCCAGGCAGCGCTAGCAGAGGCATCCACTCCTCGCTAATGCAGAATGCCAAAGACCCCCAGACCTTACCAGACTACTGGGGGCAAACGACGCCTCAGGAAAGTGTGGCAAAGGACGAGAGATCCAGCTATTAAAACGGGACTGAACACCCTATCTATTTATTTATTTATTTATTTACACTTCCGCACAAACAATGTAGTGCTAGGAGGACTTAATGCTAAAGCATTTTCTACCAGTCATCCTGGGCGTGCAAAAAGATGGTTTGGCGTGTCCAGTATGACTTTAGATAACATAGAAAAATAATATATATAAAATATAATAGTAATATAAAATATATATATATATATATTATATATATACTTATAAAAAAAGGAACTTAAATATCGATTGGTAGTGGCATCAGATGGGGTAGTAGAGACAAAGTAATCAATTGATTAACTTCCCAAGAAAGTATTCCCGGACCGATTTTTTAAAAGATTCCTTTGAGTCAATCTGTTTTATTTTGATGGGCAAAGCGTTCCACAGCCGAACTGCCACGACTGAAAAGGAATTAGTCCGAAAAGAGGTATTATGTAAAGGGGTGTAAAGGAGAAGGTTGTCAGCCGACCTAAGTTGTCTGTCATGTGCGTCAGTCAGGAATCTGAAACGATCCTTCAAATAACTGGGGGTGTGTGGATCTTTTAGAACGGAAAAAAGGAGACATAGGATTCTTTACGTTTCTACGGTCACGAATGGAAAGCCATTTAAGTTTAGCACGGAAATGACTAACATGATCGTATTTGCACAGATTAAAGATAAAGCGGATACAGGTGTTAAGCAGACGATCGAGTTTACTGAGAAGTTCCTCAGTCAGGTCGATAAAGGCAACATCAGCATAATCAATAATCGGCACAAGAAGTGAGTTAGCAAGAGAAATTTTAGTCGAAAAGGGAAGGAAGTTCTTAAGGCGTATTATGGAGTGCAAGGTGGCATAAAACTTTCTAGATATCTCTTTTACATGAGGTATCCAGCTTAAATTGGTGTCAAAGATAACCCCAAGGTTCTTAACAGTAGAAGAGAGAGGAATAACAGAGCCATCATAACAGAGGGAGGGCAAGTTGGAAGCATTCATATTACAGAGACGATGAGAGCTACCAATCATGATGGCTTGACATTTGTTGGGATTGACTATGATGCCAAAACGATTCGACCATGAAAGAAGGCGACACAGATCGTCATTGAGAGCACGGAAAGCATCATCTATTTTATCTACCGTAGCAGAAGAGTAAAGTTGGAGGTCATCGGCATACATATGGTATTGACTGTGAAGGTTTGGAGAAAGCATATTAATAAAAAGAGAGAAAAGAAGCGGAGATAGTATTCCTCCTTGGGGTACGCCGGCCTCAATCTTTCGCCAATCAGAGAAGACTTCGCCATCACGTGTTCTCTGGCGACGATCACTTAAATAAGAGGAGAACCAATTAACAGCTGACGGTGATATATTAAGTTGAGGGAGAAGAGCTAATAAGAGATCATGGTCAACAGTGTCAAAAGCACTACTAAAGTCGATAAGCACCATGAGTGTCACCCGAGATTCCTCCATATTAACACGGATGTCCTCTGTAACATTTAAAAGTGCTGAAGTGGTACTATGTCCCTTCCTGAAGCCTGATTGAAAAGGGTTGAGTAGTTGATTATAGGAAAGAAAATCTGTGATTTGAGTATGCACCACTGACTCAAGAATTTTAGATACGAAAGGTAAAATAGAAATAGGGCGATATTGATTAAGGAGAATCGGGTTAGAAATTTTGGGAAGGGGAATCACGTGGGCCAAACGCCATTGATTAGGAAATTGGGAGGAGGAGAGTGAGAAATTGACGATATGAGCTAGAGTAGGGAGGGTTTGTTTCAGGATGTGAGAGATCATAATACGACTAATGTTGTCACTGCCAACTGCATTGGTTTTAAAAGAAAGAAACACTTTCCTGATCCTGTCTTCGCTGACGGTTGTGAAAGAAAAAGGGATGGTATTAGGAACGGGTAGGCTGGATATCTCGGAAAGGGCATCAGACTTATCTAATGGGCTAAATAAACATCTAGCGGTGAAATGGGCATTCAAAGCATTCAAGTCGAAAGTTAGCTTAGAGTTGAGGCATTTCGACTTTCCGAAACCAAGAGTTCGAAGGAATCTCCAAAGATTTGCAGGCGTAGCAAGTTCGATTTGCTCAGCGAAATGGCGCTTTTTGGCATTACGTACCAACATGTTACACCGGTTTCTCAACCATTTGTACGATGCCCAGTTGTCATCAGACCTGTCACGCTTATATTTGCGGAATGCACGGTCTTTCTTACCCATGGCTTTACGAATACTGTCATTTAACCAGGGCGAGGGAGGGTGTTTGATTGTGACCGAATGGACAGGCGCATGCCGATCGAATAGACGAATAATCTTGGAGTTGAGACAGTCAACCTTTTCATCAATAGAATTTGAATTACTAGACTGAGCCCAATCAAGTACAGATGCGTCATCCATAAGATTAGCTATATCCATGCGCGAAAAATTACGTTGATTAATAATAACTGGTTTTGGTCTAGGTACACGGATTTTATAGGCTAGGAAGAGAAGATCGTGATGGGAAAAGGCTGGTGCAGCAAGTTGACCGTAGGTAGCCACAAGGTCAACGTCAGAGACTATGATGAGGTCGAGAAGGGTGTCATTCGTAGAAGTGTGGTGAGTAGGTTGTGAATTGATGATATTTAGGTTGACAGAATCAATTATGTTAATAAGTTTAGTTGCCTTCGGGTTACTAAGAAGACAAGTATTGATGTCTCCCATTATAATGGAGTGCGAGTACTCGGAAGTTAGATTTTCTAAAACAAGTTCCAGCTTGGCATAGTAGTCGATGGTCGGAGGGCAGTAAACGACCCCCTGTAGCACTTTAACACCAATGTCAAGCTCAACAAACAAATTTTTTTTTTTTTTTTTTTTTATTCAGGAGATGCGCTGTAGAGTGAAGGAGACTGTGTTAGGATTTTGAAAGAAAATTTACATGGCTATGTGGGTCATCATGATCCCGAAACCTGGCAAAAACATCCTCCTCCCCCAGAGCTACCGTCCCATCATCCTCCTATCCAGCCTATCCAAACTATTTGAGAAGATGCTCCTGCAACACCTAATCCCGTTCATTCCGCCACGCCCAGAACAGTTCGGATTCCGATCAGAACACAGCACCACGCTCCAACTGTCCAGAGTACTGCACCACCTGACGGTCACCCACAACAAGAAGGAGCACACGGTCGCAGTATTCCTCGACATGGAAAAAGCTTTCGGTTCTGGCACACAGGACTAGTCTACAAGCCCGCTACCTCCTCAACACCGCGGAAGGTAGTGAAGGTGATAGCCTCATTCTTAGAAGGTCGAAGCTTTAGAGTGATTGTGGAGCAAACGGCTTCTACTGAACGCCGCATAGAAGCCGGAGTACCCCAAGGCAGCTGCCTGTCCCCAGCTTGCTACTCACTCTACACAGACGATATCCCAAGAACAGAGGACGTGTCTTGGTCTACGGAGGGTTTTCAACTCGGGTGACTCGATCGAGTAGTCGGGGATAGTCGAGATTAAGGGGTTCGGGTGGGATGAGGCCAGTTCATAGTACCGCTGAGAAGCGGTTTTAATGAATTGGGCTATGGACTCGAACTTAGTGTCTCGGTGGAGGTCTATATTACGCGCATACCATGGCGCACCTGTGGCTTTGCGCAAGAAACTATTTTGGACTACTTTTTTTTTTATATGAAAAAATGTATAGTTTTTTGATATGAATGGAGTGGACAAAGGCCACTGCGGCATATGTCATAATAGGGCGGATACACGTTTTGTAAAGTGTCACTTTATTTCTAAGGGACATTTTACTCTTTGCACCGATGAGAGGGGAAAGGCGACCAAGGATAAACTTGGCGCGGTTGCTCACTTTCGTAATGTGAGTGAAGAAGGATAGACGTCTATCAAGGATCACTCCTAAGCAACGGGCTGACTTAACCCATGGAATGGGTTTGCTAAAGAGTGAGACCGTTCTTGTGGGCAAGGGCTTCCTCCGAGAAAAGAGCACTGCTGCACCTTTCGTTGGATTTACCTTTATGCGCCACTTGCGGAACCATGCACTTAAGGTGTCGAGAGCGGCTTGCAGCTTTATGCGCACTAGAGTTCTTATCGGATGCGTATAAAGCTGTGTCGTCCGCGAAAAGGTCAAATTCGACCCTTCGGTAGCTAGAAGGTTCATTTGCACTTTTGCCGGGCTTTCGGATACTGATGACAATGGCTTCCTTCCAGGCATTAAGAAATGAACATGAGGACATATAAATAATCGTCATTACCTCTGAAGCTCTGACAGGGGGCAGAGGTGGAGCAGAGGCGCGAGATTAGGCGCGTGACTTCACTGTTCACCGTATCGAGGTGAGCAGGGTCAACGGGGTAATGGCTAGGGGTACATTGGGCTTCAAGGCTTTCAGCCAAGCAGTTGGCTTTGTCCTTGTCATCGAATGCGGGAGGCTGATTGGGTCGGTTGAGAGGAGGCATCGTTGAGATCTTGCCTGATTTCATAGACCGAGCCAGTTCCCAGTAAGCCAGGTGACTGGGCTCGATCTCCGAAAGCAGACTGTCCCATTGACGTTGGCGGAGATCTTTAATGCGTCTCCGCACCTCGCGGTGTAGAGAGCGCATTTTGACTCTATAAAATTCGGTGGGCCATCGGCTGAAGTAGCGGTTCGCTGTGTTTGACTCCGTGATTAGACGCCTCACATCATCTGGCAGGACCTGGCGAGGGTGAGCCATCCCCGGGACCTGTTTCGATCGTGACTAGTCAGAGAGTCAACCGCGATCGAAATATCGAACTTTGGAAGTGACATTTGAGTATTGACGTTGAGGAGGGACACGATTGGGGGCCCGGTGGGTCACCTTCTTGTTGGCCTTTGGTGCCATGGGACAGCCGCGATAGTTCGCGGTGTGTCCCTGAGCACGGCAAAGCACACAACTAGGTGGCTCGGGGGTATTGCCTGTGCGGGTGCAGTCAGCAGTGCCGTGGTCACCCAGGCACTTGACACATCGCGGGCGGGCGTAGCAATTTTTCGCAGAGTGCCCATAGAGTTGACATCTATGGCACTGGCTAGGGGAACCGTTACGGTGGGGGGCCTCAATACGTAGACCGGAGAGGCGGTTGACTGTCTTCAGGTTAAAGATGGCCTTACCATCCGGCGAAAGGTCTAGTACGACTAGTACTAGCTCATTATGGGACTTTGGTTTTGCCGCTGTACATGCGATGGACACAGAATTTCCCCGTTAGGGAAGCCTAACGGGGAAATTCTGTGCCACAAGGTCGGCTTTAATTGAGTCCGTGCTGTGTTCAGCGGGGAGACCGCGGATCACAACTCGGAGGAGGAGTTCGACTTCAAGAGCATAGGTGTGGAAACCTATGGACTCTTGTCTGAGGATGGAGGTAAGGCGACGGTGATCATCGGAGGACTTTGATACCGTCCTTGGTGTTTTGGGCTTTTGTGAAATCGATCTTCTTGAGGACAAGAAGCTTCGAAACATTGTCCCATTTAGCCTTCTCGCGAAGGTAAATGGGAGGAGGGAGTTTCTCCTTTTTAGTTGCGTCTGAAGGAGCGGCGGGAGGAGAAGGGGATGAGACCTGACGATCTATGGCTGGAGGGACTGACGTTTTAGCAAGCGGGGCTGAGTCGGACTTAGGAGACCGCTTCTTCTTCCTCTTACGGTCGACAACCGAGAACGGAGAGTCCGAGTCAGCGGAGGTTACCGGGCGGAGGTCTGGGTCGGTCTCCATCATCGCGACCGGAGAGAACGGGTGAGCAGGAGACGCGTCGGGGGACTCCGGAGAATCGGGTAGGGGAGTGGCCAGAGGGGCCTGAGGGGTCGAGGCTGCCTGAAGGGCATTGCGAAAGCTATCAGGATCGAAGGTGAAAATCGTTGGATAAGCTTCGTTCAACGCACGAAGCAAGTCGCAGATTGACTCGGGGGCCAAACTGGAGATATCCATCTTCTCCCGGGGGGATGCACCCGGGAGGGTGTGTAGGTGAGTGACCCTCCCGTTGGGTTAGACGGGAGGGGGTGAGGCCTCAGTGTCCTACCTAAATGATGTGTCCCGACTGCCACTCTTACGGAGCAGAAGGGGTGTGTCCTAACCGATAATTGGTGTCGGCGAGGGTAGAACCCAAAACCGGTGGTACCAGACCCAGCCGGATTCTGCGTTCCTCTAAGGGAGGAAAGCATACACTCCGGGTCAGCTTCCAACCCAGTTCGTTGGCACCGTTAAGTATCCCTGGCTTGACCACTAGGCGTGGATTTGGACGTTTTAAGTCAAAAGAAACAAACAGAGAGGATCGCCTTAACAAAGGCAACGATCTCGGTGCTTGTAGAAGAGCGACGTCACACAGCTTGAGCTGCGTCGGCGGGCGTAGATGCAGCGAGCAGGTATTCGGGTTGACTACCAACGGGGCGGCTGGAGCGGGCGGCGAGGTCCGAGCGGAATGCAGGTAGCCGGGTCGGCGTACCTAGCAGGAGCGCAGAAGCGACGTGTTGCCGGCTCGGGATCCGGCAGTGGAGGGAAGCCCCACACACCGGCTACGCCGGCGTGTGAGAGACACCCAGCAAGTTGTTCGCACAAGTTGCTTGCTCGAGTCTTTGTTTTGCATAAATACGGGCGACGGACAGAGTACGATTCATTCTCGCTCGAGCCGTCGGACCGTACAGACCTTGGAAGCCTCTTTATAACCAAGAATAAATTATAAGAACATCTCCTGGAGTTTACTCTCGTCATCAACTGTGAGCGACCAGCATGCTTCTGCTCCGTCATATTTATTTTCTCGATATTTCGAAAATTTAAATTTGATTTCCAAAATCGACATTAAAATAAAGGCTTGATTTAATGAATCAATAGAGGTAGGTCATACTAGGTAAATCGTAATACTAGGTTTGAAAGCGATACCTGTGACGAATACTTGTTAAAAAAACTGAAAATGCATTTTTATTCAAGTATGCACTATGGCACTGTTACGAGTATCGTATATCTAGCAGAAAAGTATCAAAGTATAACACTGCTACCAGTACTAGTTAAAAAAAATATATAACTGAATTATCTGAAAGTAACAATCAAACTTCTATATTTACTATATAGTTTTTAAATAATTATAACGATTTGGTTCACCCGTTATGTTACATTTAGTAGTAAATAAATAATTTGAATTTATCGTATCTATCCAACTAAATAACCTCTTTTTTACCAACCAACCAAAATCATCAATCAACTAAAAAAATCCATCAGTCTAGTTCGTTCGTCGTTTGTGCTTATGTCGTACGTAGACGATACGTAGTCTCTCCAACTAATCTGAAGTAGTCTGTGCGTAGACTGCTTAGCGGTTTTTGTTGTGTTGGTTTGGTTGGTTTTGGGTAAAAAAACAACTTTCTGATAGTTACTTTATTTAAATAGGCTGTTCCTAAACTCTTGCTATTGAGTGAATGTGCGATTCTGTAATGCGATGTGTTTTTTAATTTAATTATGAAACGATGGTACAATCCGAGTTGTGGAATGTGCCTGCGGCCCTGCCTCATTCCAAAAATTCCAACCGCTAAACAAACAGCTGTAGTTACCCTGTCTGCATTAACACTTGTTGCATCTACTTTAAAAAATACGATATTTATCACAGAAAGTGAAGCCTATACCTAATTACCTAACTGCTAAGCACAAAATAGTGCTCATCTTTTGTTATTGTACCGTTATTAGCTGGTGTACGTGGGAAATGTGTTGACGAAGTACGTTTCGATTGGTTACGTACGATGCACCTGCGATGCAAATGAGTGCACAAATGAATTATACCTACTACAGGTATCCTGTTTTTCGATGCGATGAAACCGCATGTAAAAAGTAATGTATCAACAAGTCAAGCCCAAAATGACTCATAAGTGGCTACCTACTGACTCTGGCTGGCTGGATGGTATTGTTTTGTTTCTACGGAATTCCTTAGTGCTGAGTAAAGTGACTAGCTAACAGACCTTGTGCCTCTTTAGTTTAGAAATAAGTGTTGTTCTAATTTTAAATTATACTGCTGGAGATAAATAAAACTGAAATGAAATTGAAAAGTGATTGAATTATTGTTGTAAAAATGGCTCAAAGTTCAGTGGACTCCGACAAACTCTCATCAGCTGGTATTTCAACACATAGTTCAGGGACTGTGAACACAGCTGGAGGCTCCGTAGTTGGAGTCAGAGGTCCAGAAGGCAAGAGGGATGATGAGGATGAATATAACTTAGGACCGCTGCCACCGATGTGGGAGAAAGCTTTTACTGCTACAGGAGAAACCTATTTCATTGAGTAAGTTATTTAATTGTAATTTTGAGAACTTAACTATGTGGTTATTAGCAAAGCTTTTATTCAATTAATTTGCTTCTACTGACTACTACACCTCGTGGGAGTTATTGCTGATGAGGAGCATGAATTGATTAGCTCTTGCAGTCCTATGTTCGACCTGACTTTGTGGTGGTGCAGTATATTGATATAATCTGAAACATTATCAACGGGAAAAAGGTCATAAACTATGTCTGTTCCATATTACATCCTAGTTGGTTAAGCCGTAACAGTCTATTAGTAACAATCCATACATTCACATTATGTATTAAATAATTTGGTAGTTATTTACATACAAGCTGGTGAAAATAAATAAGACACTGTCAGATCCCTATAATTATTGTATGCCTGATATTGTTAAAATAATAATGATAAATAATAAACACCCAAAAGATGCACAAGTGGCCCAGACCCCCAGACCCCGCACTAGGATTCCCTGTGTTGTGGGTATCAGGAATTATGAGTAGCACTGTACCACAACGCCCAGACCCAGAACAGATATCTTTAGAACATGCAAACATCTGGTTTTAGAATGTATATTATTACGTTAAATAATACCATGCCTACCAAAAGATTTGCAACTAGCATTGTTTAGGTTAAACATTTGTTCCAAAGCAGGAACCAAACCTGCATTTCTTGCGTTAAACCAGCTACTCATCCATTATTATTGTTTAGCATGTTAGTATTATTTATTTATTTAAAGGTAACCAATAGCTTAGGTATCTAACACTGTGTTAATCTTAACAAGAGGGATTTGTTTTAAGAACCTAAACCAGTTAAAGGTCATTGACACTAACAAATGTGTGGTATAAAAATTATATAGCTAACTTCCTTACAAACTAGTTCATTTAGATGATTTATATTATTATTATTACATAGGTACAGTTAGCTTCTCTATATTCAACATTTTACATCATTATTTATGTAAAATGTTGCAAATTAAAAAAACTTCATAAACTCTATTATCACAACAGATATCCTCTCATTTATACTAATCTTTTTAGAGGTCTAAAAGGAGGTAAATCAAACATTTATTATGCACATACTGAATGAACCCATATTTTATAAAACAATATTTTTAATAATGATGCTGGTTGGAATGTGATCCACATTCTGGTTTGTTAGTAAACTTGCTATTTTTAGTCTTAAACCTGCACCTGCTATCAGGTGTTGATGGTTGTTTGATGTATGAATTTTAGACTTTATGCCAATGAAATTAAATCATACTTTTGTGTCAAACTCTGTTCTATTTCCAGTTACAAACTCTAATTTCTAAAAAATGTTGACTAGCTTTGATACCAACAAAATAGATGGATGGTTGAATCTAACCATTGATTATGATGACAGATTCTACAAAACATGTACAAAAAAAAAGTTTATAAGTAGTATAGAGTGTGTTTGCTGGTTCACCGACCACTTCCTATCTCTATCTTTTAGTGCATCTTTGCTAGATATGCGAAAAAAAATGAATTATTGACATCTAATAAAGTGTGTTTTAGTGGTTACTTGAATATCTTGGCTAAACACACGCACCAATTCTCACACAACGGTTTGGCAATTGATGGCAATAAAAATATTAGTTTTTTATGTTTAAAAAACCAGTCCAAATGCATCAAATCGTGCAAGAAAAGTAGCCGTGAGCCTTTACCTCCAAAGAAAAACTAGAAAAAAATCTATTTTTATGATTATTTATAGGTTTGGTTTTTCTTTCTATTCCTTTCTTATGATCTCTAAACTGAAAATTGCAGTTAACTGTTCCATATTTCCAACCATTAAAGTTTCAATTTATAAATTTCTTTCAGCAATAACACTGGCACATCCCACTGGCTAGACCCCCGGCTAGCCAGGGTTCGTAAGCGTTCGCTCGGAGAGTGCGGAGAGGATGAACTGCCATACGGCTGGGAAAGAGTCTCTGATGAGAGATACGGGTCCTACTATGTGGATCATATCAACAGAAGAACTCAGTATGAAAATCCTGTGTTGCAGGCTAGGAGGTTGAGAGGTAAAAACATTTTATTTAACTTACCTATCTTTTGTTTCATCTCATCGCTGGTTCTATTTAATGTGAATTCAGAGACAGATTGAGGTATAATGATGATTATAATAAACCTTATTATGTAGTCACATACATAGTCCTGAACTCGTGACCGCACTCTAGGATTTCCTGTGTCATGGATACCACAAGTACCATGGTACCATAACACTCTGATGGAAAAAATGTCTGCAATATATGCAAACATTGTCTAATCGAACCTGTTGCGTCTCGGCCGACTTATCGTCCACCGTGCCAGAAAGGATAATTCTGACTAATATATAGAGATACCGTTGCGACATGCAGGGTTCATGCAAATTATATTTCCAAGCCATATCTACTGCTTCTTCAGTGTGCCCTTATGACGCCATAATAATCTTAATCTATGATTAAATACTCTCATCATCAAGGCTTATCTATCTTAACCATAATGTGATTATTTATTTTTCTGTGCAAAACTGAAAACTCTTGTTAGGGTAAGCTCGTTTTTGTACATGTCCTATATGTAAGTTTTTTTGTCTGTATTTTCTGTGTGTGCAATAAAGAATAAAACTGCTCAAAAACATATTGTCATGTTGGCAAACTGTGGGTTTGTGATCAGCAGGAAAAAGACCAGCTCCCAAACAATTCTTGGGCGTTTACTAGTCATATACCAGTCCATACCTTTACAAATTAGCTGAGTGTCAGTTTTAACATAGAGTGTGAGAATCTTGGATTACAAGTCACAACACACATTTTTGCATCCATACATCTGGCTTAGAATAAGACTGACATGTACCTGTAGTATAATACTTTTCATAATGTTAAGGGAATTATATAATATCGAGGTTAAAAGCCAGCAAGTTCTTTGCAGCGAGGTCATATCAAATCAAAAATTAAAATATCTTTATTTGAAACAGTTACATGTGATTGAAAACAAATTGTAAAACGATGATACTCGCAGAACTAGAAAATACTGTGTCGCAAGCATGAACGCTCTCCTACGTATAACTAGCAGACAAGTTTTCATATAAACAGATTAACGAGTAGGTAGATGGGTAAACAAAATAAAAAGGAAGATAAACAATAAGAAAGTAAAGAGATTAGAGACACTTTAAAACTATTGTTTGTAAATTAATTATGAGTGAGTTTGAAGTAGTAGCCATCTCTGATATCGGAATATTTGGACCACTCAGGTCTCGAAAGCCTTCGACACGGCGCATCCTTGAGTTGATTGGCTCAAGCCGAATTTTTTATGGCTACTTTCTGGGTCTAGGAATTACCATAAAGAACACAATACTTAATTAATAAATAAATAATGTTGGACATTTTACACGTATCCTTAGCCCCAAACTAAGCAGATGCTTGTTTTATGGGATCTACATGACTGATATACTACTTATATACTTTTTTTTTTAATTATTATACATAGAAAACACCAAGATCCGAAACAAATATTTGCAGATCATACAAACGCGGCCGAAATGAAATCAGTCATCCATAAAAAACAACCCAACTCATAGATACTACAGAATCACAAGTGGTGTGTAGAGATAAGTCTAGGTATCTACCTATCTATCGTGTCTTTCTCCCATAAGGAAACCAGACACCCAAGTTATTCACTATTTGGTAACACATTACAATATGAATTCCTCACGTAAGAAAGCGTTGATAAGCAGCTAACGCTAATTAAGCGTAAAGTTACGTACGAATCAATTGATCATGCATGCGAAGTTATACTCCATCGCTTTTGTGATGTATGAATACTGAGACAAAACATGCAATGGCTTTCATTGAAAACTAGCCAACGCTGCTGCTTCAAGCTGCCTGACCTAAAATAGGAATGGTCACAAAGCCTTGTTGATTTTCTGACCCCACGTAATGTGGGACAAGGAGATGATTATGAAAAAAAACATTGAATTTCAGCGGAGAAGCTCGCCGTGGAAAATGGTAACAGTCAGAACAATCTGCAAGGACCACCGCCTCCCGGGGAACTACGCGGCGAGCGATTCACTCTCTCTCTCACTAAAGGCACTCAGGTTAGTTGAGGGTTTGTTGGATTATCCATACACCATGACCAAACTTAGAACCGTATTAAAATTAATTTTTAAACTGATGATTGATGATTAACTAAATACTGCTTTGTCTCTTTTTGATGTGTCATTTCAAATTCAACAGTAGAAATCAAAACAACTGTTTAAAACCTTTTATAAGTGAACATGTTGTTTATTTCTCTGCATTGCAAGTATAACTAATGTTTTAAAAAAATGAAGTTCTAACAAAAAATATCAACCTCTGCGAGACTCGAACTCGCGATCTTCCGTTTTGTACGCGGGATCACGAAAATTTCCACCAAGCCGGTCATGAACAAAACAATCTGCAATAATAATTAAGTTATTATCCAATAAATATAACGTGCTTATGAACTCCTTAGGATCAGAACATTACTTAGATGTATGAGAATACGTCGCTCGAGGTTAAATAATTTTGGTATCGTGTGGAACACTCTATTTTTACATGATTAATTTCGAACACATAACCAGAAGTCGGGGCCGCCCATTATTGTAATGGGCGGCAACCCTATTGGATAGTAGTATAGTATTGTTATACTTTACTGCTATCCACTATTATAGCCTAGTATAATACTAGGCCACACTGCTATTTAGCAATTCACGCTTGTTACTTCGCAGGGTTTAGGCTTCACACTGATTGGCGCTGAAGGTATACCAGAGGCGGAAGGCTACCTCCAGATACGCAGCATCGTTCCAAATAGCCCAGCATGGATTGATGGTAAATAATTTCCATTGATATACGGATACATTAACTCTCTATTGTGCTTAACAACTTAAAAAAAGTGAAGATCGTTTATCATGCCGCCCAGTGTATTACCACGACATAAAATATCTTAAATGTAAACTATTTTTTATCCCTGATATATATATCTTCCTCCCTGTTAACTATAACAGATACACATACTGAGTATAGATCTAGGTATGTCTAACATGAGGATTACAGTCGTGGACATGTTTGTATTTGTTTTTTTGGCCCGTCTCTAGCGGCCTTTTTCAGTTTGATGGTAAAATGGCAATAAATCTTGTTTCTAAATTTTGGCTCTAAATCGTGTTTCCCCACAGGTGCTCTGAGGCCCGGTGACGTAGTCATAGGCGTGGGCAATCGCGGCGTTCGTGGACTGTCGCACGCGCGAGTCGCGCAGATTTTCCAGTCCATCACTCCGGGCACTGAAGTCGTCTTACATCTCGTCAGAGGTATACAATTTCTATTCCTGGTTTTTTTTTGTTTCGTCAGAAAAGAGCACAGATACAAAAGAGACCATAGTAACACGTTTCCGTGACCGTGAAACTGTGACAACCATGTCCTATTGATCGCCACCCCTCAGTGACGGGGCCTTAAGAGAACTAGTGCAGCCTGTCATAGAAAAAAATCACATTCGTATTTGAATTAAATAATAAAAATACATTAAAAATATTTTTTTTTTGTTTAGAGAGCACACATAATCAGATTTTAAAACCTTGTGACTATAGATTTTACGTTTGCACCTTGTGTCTAAAACACAGACTTACTAGGGATGCTGACGCATGTCACAAAGTAAAGTATTATAATATATGTGTCATATATAATTATTTTATATTTCAGGGTACCCATTGACATTTGATGAAGACCCCAATACCCGTGTTCTAAGCACGTTAGCCGTAGACGCTACCTCGCCTCCCGCTGATGAAGGAAATGTGGCCATGCACGCTCTCACAAGGGCTTTGCAAACAAGGTTAGTTTATGATGAATTCGTGAAAACAGCCTTCATAAAGCTGGGACTAAGTAAGATTTGACGTGAGACGTGAGTGTAGCTAACTATGATCGTTTTCATTGGCCTTTAGATGGTTCAACCATTTCATTTACAATTGAAACGGTATTTTATAAATATTAACCTAAGTAGCAATATGAAGGTACTTGTAACTGGTTAGTGTTCCAGTAAGCGGTGATAATACGCGGAATAAATAAATAAATAATGCTGGTCATTTTTCACACAGCATCATCTAGCCCCAAAGTAAGCAGAGCTTGTATTATGGGAACTACATGACTGATATACTATTTATATACTTTTTTAAACATACATAATTATACATACCCAAACCAGAGACATTCAGTCTACCCCAGCCTCTACAGCGGTTTCGGTCAAAATATATTACTCATGAGAACATACGTTCATGAAGATTAGAGTCGGCGACAGTGTTTTTTTTTTACTAAATTAGTTGCTTTGTCCTTTCTGTAAATAAATATAATACATTCCTTACAGATTCAATATACGTTCTCCAGACCACGAGACGGTCAGCCAAGGCCGTGACGAACCAGACAATTCCCCAGTCACCCACAGTCCTGGACAAAGGCGACTCATGTCCCGGTCTTTCGACTTAGATGAATTGGGAACCAGCAATGAAATTAATACGGTCCCTCCGAGATGCCCCTCAGCGGACCATCTACTGTCTTTAGCTACAGGTACTTGTTTGTGGCGTTTCCGTTCGTTGGATGATCATTTACAAACCTAATGGCATTTTGTGTATTCGAAACAACTGGTATGAGATACTAAGGCTGTTTGAGAAAGTCTGGTGGATAGATATAATTATTATTCGACACATACGGATACAGCAAAGACATGTAGAAATGACAAGAAAAAAACAGTCAGTACAATAAAATGCAAAAGGTTAAATAGATAAGGGTCTCGAACGGTATTGTGAATATATGGGCTTGTGTGATCAAAATCCCGAAAGTAATTGCTAACGTTTCGAAAGGACCACGAATAGTGATTACCTACGGCTAAAGTCTTAATTTAATACAAATTGTTTAATTACAGATCATAATGATATCAACGAAAATGGTACCACGAACGAGGCTGGCCGAGAATTAGTGTTGACGTTACGAAGGGGAGCTGCTGGCTTTGGTTTCACAATAGCCGACAGCGTGCATGGGCAGAAAGTCAAAAAGGTAAACCTGTCGTATTTCCGATAATAGACGAAGCATGTAATTAAAATCGTAGAACTATTTTATACAATTACCAAACGAAATTTTATAACTTTTATTCTTTTCGCTCTCATGAACGTATCCGTGCCCCTCACATTGCACGTATTTTCACATCGTGTGGCTAACCAATGATTGATATCATGTAGGTATTGGATCGGAGTCGTTGCGGCGGGCTGCGGGAAGGCGACGTCCTCCTGCAGATAGGTGCGCGAGACGTGCGGCGCGCCGCGCACGCGCTCGTCGTGCTAGCTCTGAAGGAGTGCCCGGCGCGCGCCGACACCGCGCTCAGAGTATGGCGCCCGCATCAGCCGCGCGCGCACCGCTCCAGGTCCGCTACCAGGCATCACGCAGGTAATCTCATAACTCAGAATGTACGATGCGATAATTCAGCGATTTTTTTTAACTGATAAGTTGATAGAATCTTATGATAACGAGACGCGTGGTTTGATTGTTTACAGCGGCTCCAACAAATCCACAACTCGGTAGAAGTAAAACGCCGACAGCCGAGCAACTGAGACCCACACTTCACACACAGGATTCACTGCGAGACAGACTGAATGGAATGAATTCAGGTATGCTCGTTTGTTCAACTTTTTAACTTTGGTCTTTTTTCAAGTTTTCACGAAAACAAGCTTTTAATTTGTAATCAAATTCGCAAGTTTCAAATGAACTTAATTGTTGCCAGTTTAATTATTCGCTTAGGAGTTTCACCACCGCACACCTTCCGTCCCCATTTTTTTTAGATTATGTCAGATCGCTGTCACTATAATTTGCATTGTCATTGATTTAATAATGTGTACAATGATAATGAAATGCGGACTATGTTTGGGCATTATTTTTTTTGTGTTGGTCAGTGTATTAATATTGATCGATCAATAATAATCGTTTTAAATTCCTCTCATTTTCGCTTTGAAGTTACACAATAGGCCGCTGACTGGCCTTTTATCTCAAACAGATGAAACTACCATAAAATCGTCTCGAATATTATAACATCAAAAACAATGCAATCTTTGATTCTGCAGAAGCAACATACGCAGTCCCCGAGCACAAAAACCGCGAACGAGAGAGTCTCATCGATCGTCGCAGACGTAGTTCTACGCCGGGCGGCCGACTCACCCTGCCACAAGTCGCGCCCTGGAACGAACAGAACCAGTGGCATGAACAGGAGACATGGGTTGACAACTCCAACAACATTAGAAACTGGGCCGAGAACGCACAGAAATGGGACGAGAATGGACAGAAATGGGACGAGAATGGACAGAAATGGGACGAGAATAACCAGAAGTGGGATGAGAATGCACAGGTAAATATTGGTACATCGTAGTGAGAACCCAGGCTATAGGCACTGCTTCGATTCGCTCACTGAAATGAACAGAACCAGTGGCATGAACAGGGAACATGGGTCAACCAACTAGAACAACATCATAATCTGGGAAGAGGACGCTCAGATATGGGATGAGAATGAACAGGTAAATTGGTAACATATTAATGTAATTAATAAGCATAGCCGGCTTATTCTCGCTGCTGCCACAAGTAGTGCCGTGGAACGAAAAGAACCAGTGGCATGAACAGGAGACATGGATCGACAGCTACGACATCAGATACTGGGGCAAGAACGCACGAAAATGAGACAAAAATGGACAGAAATGGGATGTGAATATCCAGAAGTGAGACGAGAATGAACAGGTAAGTTGTGGTTAAATTTAGTAGCAAACTGTCCCAATTTGTGCTCTGGTACCAACAAATAGGTTATATATAGGAGAATTCTTCTTCATTGACATCTGTAATTTTGTTTCAGAAATGGGTTGAAAACGGACAGAAATGGGACGAAAACGGACAAAAATGGGTGGCGAATAATGGCAACGGCTGGGACGCGAATGGGGGGAGATGGGAAAATGGGAATTGGGGGGAGGTTCCCACGCCGACTGTGCACGTGGACATGAATGCCGCGTATTGGAGAGGAAACGCTAGTGTGGCGGATAGCAGTGATAACGGAGGTAAAGTCCTATCATCCTAGTAATATTTTAAAGTGAGTGCTAACCAGTACTAACGATAGCTTCAAAGTTATATAGTTCGAGATTTAACCAGGTACAACAAGAGCCAAGTTGGGTATTAATCAATATTTTATCTTTTAATAAGGTTTTCCTGAAGATGGCATGCTTCATTCGCCCACGACTGCCGCTATTGGTCTCGGAACTCATATACAGTCACCATCCACCAGCAGGCTAAGGCAGCATTCACCATCTAACTCAGGTTAATCTATACTATTACAATATCCAAAAGCAACTGTCCCATTGGCCGGCGGCGAGACGTTAGCTATTAACTTTTTTAACCTAATGCAATTTTTTTTAATTGTGTATTGTTGCCCATTACACTGCGATTGTTGGGTCTACTTGAATAGTTTTTTCTCTTGCTATCTGGTTATGGTCCTATAATAATGTATCTATCGGATTACATATTTCTCCAAAGAATTAAAAAAACTACTTAAATTTCTAACATTATGATCGGGGCGACACATGTTTTATAAATTTTGTTACGCCGATTACTCTATGACGCAGTCCTATATAATGTAGCAGTCTTGTCTCTTTTGTATAATCTATCTTCTACTGCTATTATAAACGTGTAAGTTTGTGAGGATGCATCCATCCTCACAAACTTACTCTTTCACGCAAAAACTATTGAACGGATTTTTATGAAACTACAGTAATATAGCTTATACATCAGAATAACACATTTTACTATTTTCCGAGTACCTCGCCGGCGAAGCCGTGGGCAGAAGCTAGTATACAATAAAAATAAAAAATCCATGGTACTCGGAAGTTTCTGATATGCGCAACACAGGGAACCCTAGCGTGCGTTAGGACAATGTATGTACATTGTACGTAATCGATTTTATTTATTACCCAGGTCGATTACGAAGTCATTCGCCGTCTACGCACAGCGCAAACGAAAGGTTACTTGCCAACTCACCATCAACAAGACTTCAGAGCCAATCGCCGTCTAATAACTCTTCAAATAGCAGATTAAAGGGATCTCCTATGAGGTAAGAATACGCTCATGACCATGAATCTTCATGATGGACATCCTCAGATCCTCTATCTGGTATTTTCACATCGGTGAAAATAGATGGATAGAGGATCAGAGGATAGCGAAGTCAGGGGCAAGTCCAAAGTAAAGACTTGGCAATTGCTCACGATTTGCATACTAGTGATTATTAGTAGTTAATAGAAATTCTTGAAACAATCGGCGAAGAATTTCCCGTTAGCAAAGGAGTACGACAAGGAGATTCCCTCTCACCGAAACTGTTCTCAATGGGAAAGTATATGTCGAAAATTGGATTGGAAAGACATGGGTCTAAACATAAATGGCACTCCACTAAACCATCTTCGATTCGCAGATGATTTAGTATTGTTTGAAGAAAACCCCGAAACTCGAAAAAAATGCAATAATCGCAATAAGACTTGATGGTTAGGCCCCAGGACTATGTATGTAACACTTACGGTGTTATTTAAGTGGGTGTATACATTTTGAATATTTGTCTATACAGGTTACGAGAACAATCGCCTCCAAGACATATGCACCTACCGTACGGACGGCCGCCATCTTGTGACGAAGGGGAACCGCTCGCAAACCACCAACCTAACTCCGTATATGTTGGGAACTACCCTCATGTAAGTGGCTTTATCTATAGCAACATCATCATTATCATGAGTACTAATGGTATAGTGACCAGAGTC
The DNA here is from genome assembly GCA_961405105.1 of Perizoma affinitatum. Taxonomy (NCBI): domain Eukaryota; kingdom Metazoa; phylum Arthropoda; class Insecta; order Lepidoptera; family Geometridae; genus Perizoma; species Perizoma affinitatum. Next base: position 5,755,316 of record OY560184.1, read on the forward strand.
CCGAGCCACTCACCTATCTATGTTGGCGAATCGGTAGAGTCAGAGCCGATTAGCTCGCAATGTTTTCCTTCAATTTTGATTGATTTTAGGTTGAAGCTGGTGGCAGTACAGATCCTGAAGCAGATGTGCTGGTGCCCCTAGCACGAGGTTCGGCAGGTTTCGGTTTCCGAATCGTCGGAGGCACTGAAGACGGGAGCCGAGTCGCTGTGGGATACGTAGTGCCTGGTAAATAAATAACACCAAACTGACATATTCCTGACCCCATACTAAGATGCCCTGTGTCTTGGTTATCAAAAACTATGAATACCATGGTATGTACTACAAAACCTAGATCAGGGACAAATATCTGCAGAGCATGCAAACCTTGACCGCTTGTACCGTAGCGGGAATCGAACCTGCACCTTGCGCCTCAGCCGCTCCTTAGCATTGGCTAAGCCTGTCAAATTGGATCGTTCCCCGCTGTCATTTTGTCAATGCAACTAGTAGGGGCTTGTAAATTTGTTTGCTAGCGATTTATAACACATTGCTATTTCCATCTAGGAGGTCCAGCGGACGGATTACTAAGGCCAGGCGATCTATTGACATCAGTGGATGGGATACCATTAGCCGGTGCCACGCACACTCGCGCAGTCGCGTATGTGTGCCAAGCTGCCACTAGAGGCCATGTAAGTTCATTCATAATCTTGAATCGGGACGCTAGGCTGAAAGACATTAGGTCATTGACACGCAGCTCGTTGTGTTATACAAGTTAGTATTGCGCTATAGCAATATTATAATTTGTACTATAGTCGTGTCAAGGACCTGATTTCTTCCTGACTGACGTCCGGATTATACAAACCATAACGTATCGTTAGCAGTTGCGTTGTGACCTCTTCTTCCTAAGGTTGTGTGTTCGAGTCTCAGTCGTGTATTGCGTTCACAGCAACACTACGTACTAACAAATGGTCAAGGAAAACATCATGTTGAAACCAACATGACTTGAATCTAAAGTTGGAAGTCATGTAAAATATTGTTCACAAAAGAACCTGAGAAGCGCACTTAATCTAACCACTGGTTCTTTCCCCATCAGATGCTTTCTCCTTCAGGGACAATATCTGAACCTAGTCATTAGTACTGGGCCAGTACCATATTGACCCAACGCAGTGTGACTGAGACAGAATCGGTAACCAGACAAACGGACAAGCGTTGCACTTAGGACGTGCGTTGCGCGTTTCATCCTAAGACATTAATCGTCTCGTGTTCTCGTAATTTCATCGACACCTATATCCGAAATGGAAGCCAGCAATGCGGGGCTCTTTCATCAAAAATAGTTAATTGTCTCAATAAGTATTATTTAATCATATATTTTTAGGTAACGTTAGGAGTAAGGCACAACCGTGCCGACATACAGTCGTTAGGAGTACCTACAATGATGACGCCGCATCAACATCAACCATTACTTACGTAAGTCACGGTTTTATTATAGACGTTTCTATTTGTAACTTTTTCATGTTTCTACTCAAAATGTTTTCATCTCTTTCTAACTTTTGCATAGTTCTACTTGTAATCTTTTTCAAGTTCAGAATTGTTCCCATTTCGCGCCTAAATTTAATTGTGATATATTAGCGCCAAAATTGCGCCGAGGTATTGCCACAAATCAATGTCATCATAATTCAGTGTGGATTCATGTTTCATCTTAATTTTTTCGCCTAAATAAGATTTATTTATTTTAGTAGCGTTGAGCCGGCAATGCACCATATACCACAAGCATCTTACAACATTCTACACCCAGCACCTATGTACCCTCCACCCACACAAATGCCTATGTAAGTAAACCATGTCACATATCAAAGTCAAAATTAATTTATTCATTAAAATCATAAGGATCACTTTGAAACTTGTCGGTTTTATCTACTGCCTGTTCCTCCGCGACCAAGCCAGGTAAGAAAGGCAATAAAACAAGTCTGGTTGTTCTTTTTAAAGATCCTTTTACAAAACAACTAGTTGGAGCATTTTCGATCCCAAGAGTTTTTATCATCTAAATAATCATATTTTATAGTACGACTTTTTATAAAGTTTTTTTTAATAACGTTTTTAAATTTGTTAATTGAAAGTTTTTGTATATCTCTTGGGAGTTTGTTATAAAATCTTACACCTTGCGCTTTAAACGATTTACTAACTTTATAGAGTCTTCAAGTGGCAACAGCGAGTATATCTTTATTACTGGTATTAACATTATGATTATCGTTTTTTTTTTAAACAAATTAATATTTTTGTGAACATACATCAGATTTTCATAGGTGTATTGACAAGAAAATGTCATTATATTTATTTCTTTAAACTTCTGGCGAAGTGATTTTCTGGGGCCCATATTATAAATTGCTCGAGCAGCCCTCTTCTGCATCACAAAAACGGTATTTATGTCTGCAGCACTCCCCCCAGCAGTATACCGTACGACATAAGTCAGTCCTATCATAGGCCTGTTCGTGTAATTTAAATTAGTATATTTTTCCCTATAACACTAAACATATTATATTCTATCTTTTACCCAAACAGGTATGGTGTACAGTATGAGACGAGTCCTGGTTGGGCGCCTGTGCCCTATGACGTCACAGTGACGAGGAGCGAAGGAGAAGGTTTTGGATTCGTCGTCATATCTTCAACTAATAAAGCAACCAGCACTATCGGTTAGTAACACATCTGTATACATCATCATCATCAACCTCAACATGGAAATTCTATATCTATACTAATGATAAAGCTGAAGAGTTTGTCTTTTTGTTTGAACGCGCTAATCTCTGGAACTACCAGTCGGATTAGAAAAAATATTTTTGCATTTGACAGCTCAATTCATTGAGAAAGGAGCCGAGCAAAAGAAGTAATAGCACGGGCGCTGCGACGCGGTAGGTCGGTCGAGGGCCAAGGGTGGCCGTGGCACAGCTAGTATCTAATAATATGTAACATACGACGTTTGTATATTGACCGTCACAAGTACAGTAAAACAGTACAGAGAATCATAATTTCACAGGAGTAAATTACATAATTATCATCATCAACAACTTGTAGAGTCAGCTGGAAGTCGGTGGATGGAAGTGGCCCAAGATCGTTCGTAATGGCCCTCTTTGGGGGAGACAGGTAGTTGATAATGATGATGATGATTATGACGAAAGGGATATAGGAAGAAGATCCGCGCGCCGTACTATCGGTGAGGGCACCGACTTGTTTCAACTCGTACCGAGAGTCTTTATCAGGGTCGAAACGCTGGCATAGTTTAGCATAGTCTAGTGTGGGGTTAGGACTCTGCATCTGACTGTTGGGTATTTATTTATTATAATTATTTTCCAGGTCAACTAATCCACAACTCTCCAGCCGCGCGATGTGGTCTTCTCCACGTGGGCGACACAATTATAGCCATCAATAGGACCCCTATCCGCAACCTACCGCACCCTGAGGTGGTCGCTTTAATCAAGCATTCGGGCACGTCCGTCACTCTGACGGTATTGCCTGCCCCACCCACGGCTGCGGATTGATGATACCACTGGTATTTAAAAAAATATATAACATTCAACAGCCAAATTCATATTAATAATTAATTGGTTTACTGAATATCGACAGTTGGTAAAGTAACTTTCATGAGTTTTAAACTGTGAACAATAGATGGCGATATTATTTTAATAAGTCAAAACTATATGCGATCGACAAAAAACATGATTTCCCAATTCTTCGTCCTAATTTTATTATTGCGACAGAATATAGATGGATGGATGTTTATTAACGATAAACATGTAAAGGACATAACTGATTTTGATTAAATTAAAATGTAAGGCTTATTATAAGCAAAGGTTAATTATAAGCAAACATAGCTTTAATTCAATTAATGTAACTTAAAAGGTTGTGGCAGCAGCTGATTGTGGATAAGAAAAGCAATTTTATTATCTAGTTGATTACTTAGAAATAGGTTAAAATGAGTTCTATAATAAAAAAGAGTAGGTGTTTTGGCAAGTTTATGGAATACCTTTTAATTTGTAGATTGATAAGGGTCTTGAAGTATTGAATTCACCGCCGACATAGTTCTTAGAATGGGCAAGTTGAAGTGGCAATGGGCAGGCCATATTTACATAAAGAAACTTATACAAACAATAGGATCACAAGATTCATAAGGGAACATAAGTTCAAGTTGCAGAACATTTATAGCTCATAGACCCGTCAACCGCGCCGAGTAAGAAAGGGTCTCGAATCGAGACCATAAAGCGGTCATCGAAGTGTCGTGCCCCACCCGATTTCCGAAAGTGGGTGAATTGAGATAGCCTCAAATTATTCGGCACTCCTTGGGGGAGGCCTATGTCCTGTAGTGGAATTCTACAGGCTGTTGATGACGATGAAAACAAATATATTGCTAACCGTGTTATATAGATGTGTTCTGGAAATATGTATTGGTTTTGGAATCTTCATTCCCAAATCTAGGTATTTTCACTTGTCCAATTATCATACCACGCTCTGTAAAAAAACTATCTGTTGGTATTTTTTATTGTTTTACAAATACCGTCCATTCCAAATATTATGTATAAATGTATCAAATTCAAAATCATGTGTGTTCAAAGCCGTTTACTGGGATACATCCAGTAGATTCCATTTTGTCTTCCTATATTTGCTCATTCTTATGTAGTAGTGTATTGTAGTTTTATCAAAGAACCTTTTTTTACTTAGTAGTGCAAGCATTGCGATACTATTGCTGGAGTCAAATGAGGGCGTTTCATATACGATTTTATAAATATATATTATACTTCCAACTGTCTCGATAGATGGCACTGACTTGACGAAGGCAATCAATGATCGTTTGGGGCTTTTTAGTCAGATTCACTTAAAAAAATACAAAATTACTTATTTACGAAATGACATTGGTTGGTATTTATTTTTGAGCAGCGCCATCGGTTTCCAACGCTGAAAGCTTGATTTGAGAAAGATGTGAAAATCCTCATTAAAAAAATTTTATCTGCTAGAATAAGCTACCCTCCCAAAATCGCCATTCAGTCTCGCCAAAATTATTGCGCCAGAAATTATTGAATTGTCATTTTCTCACATCAATCTGTCAAAGCAAATTGAGCGCACTTTAATCATGGTTTTGGCTCATCGCGTATTCAATTTGAGTGTAGAGGGCTTAATTTTCTATAGTATTTTTTAGCAAGAATAATATTTTAGAATAGTTGTAAAATTTAGTGCGTAAGTATAAGACTGACTAAAGACGTTTTAAATCAAAACCCAGTCTGATGATTCTGCGCGGGACCACCGAGTTTGATATTTATTTTAAGTCGCTCTATTGAGCATATTTTTAGATAAAGATAATTGTAATTTATAGGAATAGGTATAATTTAAAATGCAATTTTAGTGCCTTATTTTTCAATGTCTTGCCTGAAGTAGTGATGATGCAATAAGCAAAATGTGTCCAAAGAATTCAGAATTCCATTACTTGTGCCTATTCTATACTTAAAACTTATTTACAATCAAATAATCCTCTAATATGTTTTATTATGAAATAAGAAAATTCGAATGTATGATCTGACAAAACTCTATTATCTATTAAATATTGACATTGAATTATTCAATGAAACATGTTTTATTTTATACCTATGTAGCTTAATAGGACTAGTATACTAGTAGTAGGTAATTGTCATAACAGCTCCTAGAACCATTTCAGAAGGCTAGTTTCACATATTACAATTTAGTTATTATAACAGAGACATAGAACACAAAGCTATGTATCTAAACCTATTTGATCCAAGAAGAAAAAAATAATGAATATAAACTACTTATACAGATAATAAAGTAATAAACACTGGTTACCTATCAGACTCCTAGAGAAGCTAATGTAGTGAACGTAACGTCGACTTCATAGAGGAAATAACCGTTATGTTTACACGTCGTCACGCACCCCTTGTAAGTCTGTGCACGCTGCTTTGACAGAAAACCCAAATGCAAAACAATTCAAAATTTTACGTGTGATTTTTATTGAAAGTAAAAATTTTAGTACCGACTAAAGTAATGGGGAATCAGCAAGTGAAAGACATGCCATCTAACTTGCGTCCTCTTCGACTCGGTGCAGGAGATGGAATGTCTTCAACTAGTGTCCAAATGTCAAAAGCCAAGAAACCAAGAAAACCTCGCATGGCAAGGAAATCTTTCAATAAATCTGCAAAATCCTCCAAAACGTCTGTAATAGAGTTCAAGAAAATACGTTCTCTAATTGGCGACAATGTGCCTGTTATGCTGGCTATATTAGCCACAGATCCAAACTGCCAATTACGAATTGGAAACAAACGTTTGGTACGTTGCTTTTCTCAGCATAGTAATCATAGAAAACCTTGTGTCGATATCGAGCAACAAGTGTGCCGGCGAGTTCGATCTTCTTTTCCATGTGCAACCTACTGCTATGAATGTGACATGAAATCATCAAAAACTGCGTCCAGGCGTTCATTAATTACAAAAGGTATACAGTTGCGATGCTAATTTGGTGTACCTAGTTCTTGTTTCGTTGAAAGTAGTTTAAAAAAATCTGGTAAATCATACAGCTGACTTTCTGTTTTTGTTGGTACTATTTTATCTATTCCGCGGCAACACCATATGACAGCGTGGTGCGAAGGGCCTTTCATGATTGCCAGATCCAAAGAAAAGGGACGATTTTGTGGTAAGGCTTTGTCACCAAGCGTCTCATGTCATTTGACATGCATGACTCGATGTCATTGCGGCAGGGCATCTATGACACATAAGTGACTATAGCATTGTCTGCTTTTTGTATTAGATTACCTTCTGTCTTGTCACTAGTTATTTTTTGTCATCCTCATCCTACGTTAGGTCAGTGATCGATCTCTCACCAGGTTGATTGAAGTGTGAAGTGTGGCCCATATCTCTAAAAATGGCCCGAAACTGATGATGAAGGTGAAATTATTTGGTGCACCTTGCAGAGACTCATTATGATTACACTCAGTGGCCAATATTTTACTTATCATTATCAGCCTAATCGTTTATATACACCACCAAAACTTTTTACAAAGACGCTTTCCAAGACAACAACGGTGATCATTTTGACAGTCTTAGCAATGCCTAAACTACTTAAATCTGAAAAGGGGAAACTTGGCTCATACATTCCTCAACTTCAACTTTCATTGGCTTCTATAGTTTGGATTGCAAAATAAAAATTTCTGTCAAAATTATTAAATTGTGGTGGTGGAACATGTGTCATGCGTTTTGTGCCATGCAGGAACTACAGTTAATGCATGGCACAAAAGTTGGGATTTTGAGAGCCGTCGCACGAATTTCGATAAAAAAGGATAGGGGTGGAAGGGGTGGACTCTCAAATTCCAACTCCCAAAGTAAGGAATTGAATAGTTTCCGAGAAATTCATATTTCCCACCACGCGTTCAACTCAGTTTCCCTTTCAAACCTGTCTCTTTTTTATCGTGCCGCGGGACATCACTGTCCGAAATAAATTGCTCGCATGGCAACACAGTTAGGTTGGTAGGAAGGTAAGTATGTAAAGCAAAGGTGATCTTTCTTCGTTCGTTTCGTTTCGTTTTGTCGTGTGTTACAAATAAAAGTTAGAATGATTTTTTCGAAATAGTGCAATAAATCTATATTTTTTTTACTGACATTATTGTGGAATATGTGCTAATAATATGAGTGGCGGAGGTGTATGCTAAGGGTAAGTATTTGTCGTAATTTTAGTTCCACAAATCTGGCGGTGGACGAAAAACTTCTTTCGTACTTAAGTACTCTGTGATTTTAATAATATCTAGTGATTTAATCGCGGTAAGAAGTGAAGCTTTTTTTATGTCAACTGTAACTGTTTTGTCTACCGATTACCATTGCACTGATGTCATTATTTCCGCATTCGTTCAAGTTTTTGAAGGCGCCTTTGAGAGCATGATGTTGTGATGTTTTTACTTCCAAAGTAGGTAGGTAGGTAATGCCATGCATGACACTGGTGCAATACATACCATAGGTTTGGAGAATTTAATAATTCATAGTCTGGTTGGAATCTTATTAGAATTGCATCAAACATGCACATTCTACTAAACATAATATTTTATCACTGTTTCTATTCTTATGTCTTCTGTCTTGATCAGCAACTCTATTAATATAATTATATAAAGCATAACACAAACACATTGAATATTGAATACATTTGTTGCATTTTTAAGCAGTTTTCTAATTTAATATTGATATGGTGTTCAAATCAGCCAACACCTGTAACTATGTCTAATTAAAAAAAAGTCTATCAAAGTTTGGCTGTTACTCATCAAAATGTGACATAAGATAATTCAACAATAATTTAAATATTGTTGAATTATCCAAATAATTCCACATTTGGGATGTGCTACATATATACTATGTAGCACATCCCAAATGTGCTACATAGTAACGGGGTTAATTTTAAACAATGCTTATGGGTAAAACCTTTATAATCCAGGTTGAGAGTTAAGTTTTTCTTTTCATTGAATATTTGTATTGATGTTTCAAATTCAAGGGTTATTACTAGTCGAAATTGACGATAGTCTTGTACACCAATTTCCTTCCATAGACTGTCATAAATAAATGTCACATATCTAAACAAAACTCTTAATTACCCAGGAAACAAGATTTGGTGGAATGTGTCATCAACTGTCAATTCTTCCACGAGTCTGTACTGATTGCTTTTGTACTGCAGTTAGTCGGGCAGTCAAACCATTTGAAATTCATTCAAATTAATGTTAATTTTAGAACATGGATACACTGCTCCAACACAAGCAAAGTCAGGTTGAAGATGACTGCAAGAGCTCATCAAATCATGCTCTCCTACATCAATAAACCCACACTTTGGGGTGTTTGACCCCAACCAGCCCAACTCCTTGAAGTAGAGGAGGACTCTGGGTTGATGACAGCAGTGTTCCAGTATCCCTGACCTCCTGTCAGTTAATGATGATGGAGAGCATATATTGATAAGATTTTTCAGTCCTGTCTTCAATCTGACTTCATTTGTGGCGGTGCATTACCACATGCTCCACAGTCTCTTCAATCTGGAGACATCCTCGACAAAGTCCACTGTCTGTGGCCCCTTTCTTAAATCTCCTTAAGAGATTTAAGAATGGTGATTCAGATCACAGTGTCTCGTGATGATGCCCACTATCATCCTCAGGCCTCCATGTTTAGTTTTTAATAAAGTGTTTGTTATTTTGTGATTTTTGCCAGTACAAAAACTTTTTTTTGTACTGGCAAAAAGTTTTTGTATGCTTGCAGTCGTTATCTGGACAACAGCCATGTCCTAGATTAAAATATGGACTTTTGAATGATTTTGATGAATAAAGATTTTTTTATAAAAATTCTAAGAGTCAGCTGCCTGACTGGCTGCTCTGTGAAAGCAGCATTAGTTTGTAACACTTGTTGTGTAACTTGCTTGCCATTAACCGCCTTGCCCTTGTGGACTGCACCCTGACTTCTATATACAAAAGGATGTGCGGACTAAATATTTTGAAATATGATGTGTTCATTAACTGACTATCCTCTCCTCATGGCTCTGCATACAGAGTATGCCCATCATGGGAATAACTGTCGTGTTTGTTTTTTGCTATTGACATAATGCCGAGTGACCAAAGAATAATCTGCAATCGACAAATAAATAGTTTCAATAAAAACCAGCTAATTCACAAATTAACAGTGTGCCAACAACCAATTTGTGTAAGCTCCCTCATAACAATCACGAAATGACATAACAATACAAATCTCCTCTGTAGCTTAATTGCTTTAATTGACGCAGTCGGTTCTCGCGCCGCTGTTAGGAGATGTACAGCTAGATAGAACTGTCTTTTATTTTGTGGAAAATAATTATTTACTAAGTAGGTATTTATTTGCTGCACTAAGCGTAGGCAAGACTAAGGGGTGTCTTAAGTTCAGATTCTTAGTAAGAAACGAATGCCTATCTGCGCTAAAGTAACTATAGACACAAAAGATATTGCAAAATCAAAAATATATTTTTGATTTTGCAATGATTTTTTGATAAGGTCAACTTAGGATATGCATCAACTTGACAGCTCCTATCCCAAGTTGCAAACGGGCCTAAGATATGTTAAGAACTGTCAACGATAAAACTACGTCAACATAATCTAGATTGCACTGAAGCTTGGTTGCACTTAATTTATTAGCCTAGTTGATCAGGATCAGGCAAAATACGCCAAGATAAAAAACTACGTTAAACCCATCCACCTTGCGCTGAAGTCTGGTTGCACTTATTTATTACCCTAGGTTGATCTGGATCAAGCAAAAATACGCCTAGATAACACTACGTTAACCTATCTATATTACGCTGAAATGTGGCTACACTTATTTATTAGCCTAGGTTGATCTGGATCAAGCAAAATACGCCTAGATAAAACTATGTTAGCCTATCTATCTTGCGCTGAAGTATGGTTGCGCTAATTTATTGATGGTCGGCGCTAAGTAGTTTGAAGTTTGTTTGAACGATCTATGTTTTATTTTAATGATTCTGTTGCACGACCTTTGCCCAGCTGTGGGATTGTGAGAAAGATTAAGACCGAAAAACTGAATTGAGATCCAAAGGGAAAGAAACAATGTCAAAAGGGGAAATTTCTCTCTACAAAACCAACAATGCTAATTAAAGGTACACCTAACTGCTGACTAATTTTTGTATACTAAAATGTACCGGTACCTATTAAAAAAACCGATAAACAAGTGGCAAAAATATACTTTTAATTAGATTTCACTAAAAACCTTATTGAGACTGCAATTTTTATGAGCTTTATTAAATTCCATTGTTTTGGTTTACAAATAGATTTAGTTTTAACCGACGGCCTTGAACGGTTTCATATCTTTGCATAGTATTTAGCGATAATGCTGGTTGTTCACTGACGAATTCTGATTATTTTTTCCTCATACCCATGTGTACGGTTTTCTTCCTTGTTGAAGGGGGTTTTACACTTCCTGGTGCATAGGTGCACGTAGGTATCTAGTAAGCTAATAGAAACTTCGCCTAATAATGTGTTTGTTGCCTCATTCTTTTAGGCTTGGTCACGAGGAATACGTAAATTTACCTAGATTACTGAAAGACTTGATTTCAGTGAATAAACATACAAACACAACCCTTCTTACGGCAAACTCATAGACGGGTCATGACGGGTAAAAATCAGAGTTGTGAAAGCAGAGCTTGTGTTATGGGAACTGCAAGACTAGTTATATTTTTTTTTGTAAATACAGGCCTATTATTCATAGAAATAACCCAGACCCGACACAAATACTTGATCATACAAACATTTGTCCCGCGGCAGGAATCGAACCCGCATAATTCTGATCTCAAGCGTGCCTTCGCCCACTGCGCCACAGAGGACTTTAAAATGAAATGATGTCTTAAAACAGTGGCCTTATTTTGAAACTGCTAATCGACATCTTCATATTTGACACCAATAAAAAGACTTTAAGGTAATAAAAATTTTGTATGTCCTGTAATAGAAAAATATAAAACCAAAGACGTAGGTACTTGAAAAGATCTTCGCGCACTCCATCCTCTCACCACACTACTTTTTTTAACTGCAATGCCCTTTACAGGTTCTCATCACAAGGCTCTTTTCAGGGCCACCATACCTCAATGTCGATGCTGGCGCGTATTGTTATCAGCTACACAGAGTGATCAAAAAGTAAACTATGATAGTTGTGTCACTTTTATTAGTTTCACTTTAAAATATAGGTCGCTCTTTCCCTCTTTACCAATGGTGCCGGGCGGCGCGGCGTGTCACCCGCGGGGGCGGCGGCGGCGTTTTTTTTTACTTGAGTACCTACTGCAGTCGCGTTCTTCAATTTGTAGACCACAGTAAACAAATAATCCCATAAGTTTGTCGGAAGAATTTTCGACCGAAGGCTGTCAACATAATATAACCGAATCTGAACATATTGGTTTCTACCTACCATTATGCTGACATCAATACACGTAATACTGTAATTATGATATACCTTTCCGTTTATAGACTCAACTACTATTTAACTTTACTCATACGTTCGGACCATGAAATAGGTGATTAGAAAATAGGGATTTTCTCCACTTCCAGTAACAAACGTAATACTTTATGAAAAGGTATACTATAAAATATCTGATTATTTAGATGATAAAAACTCTTGGGATTGAAAATGTTCCAACTCGTTGTTTTGTAAAGGATCATTGAAAAGAATAACCAGCCTTGTTTCTCGCCTTTCTTTCCTGGCTTGGTCGAGGAAGAACAGGCAGTAGATAAAACCGACGGTTCAAAGTGATCCTTGTAATTTTAATGAATAAATGAATTTTGACTTTGAAACTCTACAGATTGTGTCAGAATATGTATAACTAGTCGATTCCCGCGGTTGTACTTGCGTAGGGTAGGTAATTGTTAGGTGCATTAAAGATCATTGCATGCCTTGCACAAAACCCTAATACGTATTCAGTTCGTTTGTATATACAAACTCATCTAAAAAAAGGAATTGAATACTTTATATTAAGTATCCAAACTTACAGCAGATTGGACCACGCGATAAACATTTCCCATAAAATCTTTTTTTCCATCACTGACGCAACCTTCATAACTTATCCATTTTCGTTACATTACACATCGTGGACCTATTAGGTTATGTCTACCAAGACCCCTCCTAGAGCTATTCCACACAACATGCTTTGATCTAAAGAAAAGTTAGATGTGCCTGTAATTTCAACTAAACTATATCAGAATATATACGACGGAGATAAGTACCTACTATTATTTTAGCTTTACTTTCTGGTAGGCAGAAGCACACACACCAGAATCACCCACTGCTGGGTAGGTATAGGTCGATGCCGGCCGGTCCCAACCGTAGTCGCAGTTCAGCATCGTCGTACAAATTTAAGTCAAAAGTTAGTCCACAGGACGGATCAACTTTGACATTGCATTTTTGAAGCGCTCGTGGCGTAGCTTGCCTTGCCTTTTTTTGTGACGGCTATTATGCTCAGACCCAGTTCGTGGATCTTGTCTACCACGCATGGCATCCCAAGCTCGGCGAGCCCTTTGGCCCCTCGAAGGTGTCCCCGCCAGCCAACACGAGAGTGTCGATCGCATAGCAGACCACGTGCAGGCCGACGGGGAGAGATTGCCTTGCCTAGTCGTACTAAGACATATGTACATTTATTTAAGTCGTACATTGGATCAACGGTAGTGGAATTTAGAAATGAATACTTCCAGACTTCGGATGGCATGTTATGACGTAATTATGGTCGGTCTGATTAGGCATCTTTAGAAAAATTCTTCTCTAATTGGATTAATTACAACTTTTTGATGTGCTAATCTGCGTCGATAGTTCTTGAGATGTCGGTTCCGGCTATAATAGTCGTTAAGCTTTGTCGGAGGCCTTCGGCCGGCCCAAAACCTCCGACACCAGATTTGTCTAATCGTTGATACGAAAACCGAATGAACGAAGTTTTCATCACTCATAGGTGACATAGCGTCGACTCACTGTCTGTTCCTTTACCCTATTTAACTCTGGATGTTGTCCAGTTATTATTGATTTTGAGCGTGTCTTGGCTGATCATGGGTCGAACAACCTACCTAGATAAGTACATTGCACTAGCTCTAGTTTCTTTGGTGAATCTGCATTCAGTTCAGTACATAATAATATAAAGGTGAACCTCCATTTTATTTGTAGTGAGTGAGGTTGTTTGTTTATTTGTCTGTTACCATTTATCTCCGAAACGGCTTACTTATAGTATTTTAGTGCAGATTTTTGCTATCAATTTGTATGTCTTCAAGGATGGTTCTTAGATAGGTTTTATCACCATAAAACATTAGAAGGCGCTGCAATCGATGATGGAAACACACGTCTGGGGTCAAAAATTTCATAAAAAATGTATTTGTTCATGGAAGAGTTGTGAGGAAGTGCCACCGCTGTATCTATTTTTTCCTCTAAGCTTTGCATGGCTGTGTTCCATTATAATAGGCACATGCGATTTTGCAACTTCTCCTTCCCCCTGTAGATGTATATAGAGTAGGTATATAACCGTCGCCGTTTATTATCTAGGCAGTATGCCTGTAGTTTGTCTACAGGCATAAAAAAAACATTAAAATAAAACTTATCTGAGGGGTACTAGATATTGCATGTCAATAGACCCCAGACGAGTATAATGCTACATAGAACCTAATAGTGTCATGGAAGCATGTCACAATAGAATCCACGTAAAGGCTTTTTCTTTCAACACGGTGGATCCTCTTTCTCAAACTGATCGTCCAATTCAATTTCCCTCAATTTCCCAGCTCACAATGCACTCATATCGTAACTGTACGTAACTCTCGTACGTACAGTTTACGACCTAACTAATTGGGCTCGTTTATTTTCAACTCACGTCGGGCGGCATGAATGGGAGATTTTCGTTTTGATTAGTCCAGATCCTACCTAAAGCTATGATGTAGATATGTCTCAATTTAATTTAACTATTCTAATTGGTTGGTACGATCAGAATTCGATGAATTAATTTGTGGCCGCCATAAAACTAGATAGTGCCACAGAATAATTAATAAAACCAAACGTATATACTTACCAAGGACAATGCTGCGTCTGTATGAATATTCAAAGCTCGATGTAGATGCCGTGGACTTATAGAAGGTTTATGTTGTACACCTAGCAATATCTACCGTAAGGCATTCACTGCTGGATGTAGGCCCTTCCATGCTTTGTTCAAAGCAAATCATTGATCCATCGAGTGGGTCGTTCTGCGTCTTTCGGTTAGTTGCGCGAGTTGCGTAGAAAAGGGACAAACATTGACATTATAAGATTTCTAAACGATTAGGTATACTACGTTTTTTTTACTTTTTTATGCTTCTGCGGTCATTTCGTTGACCGCTTGGAGGTTCTTACTCATGTGCATTGTCCGTCGAAACGTCAGCAATTGAATAGTAAAATAGGTAGTAGTGGTACCTATGTGGTATATTTGTTTTCATAATAAGGATATATAGATTGGAACGACACCAAACCGATTCAATTCTATAAAACATTGATATTTTGAGATTACAATGACCTTCAACTTTTCTGTTTCTCAGAAAATATTTTATAAAATATTTTCTGTTTTTCTATGCTTCTACTTCAAGAGAAGCATAAACGTTGCGAAGAACAAAGGCTCAATTTGCTAAGAGCTTTGCGAAATCACAGTACACTAAATAGTGACTGTGACGAGATCAGAGAATATAATAGTAGTTAGTTGGTGAAACCAGTTCCCTTCATTCATTTTACCAAGTCAAATAAACAGCATAACACAAGGTCCTAGTGAACATCTTTCATCTCTAACTGACAAACAAACTATCCAGATACACGTATCCAGATCTCAGTTCATAGTTTTGCTGCGTTGAAAGTGTTCGTTTTGTGCTAATTAGAAATGAAATAATTTTCCAAATACAGTTTTCACAAAAAACTAACAAAAGAAATCCTCCGTAAAGAAGTTCAAAGGTCTGATGTTCGAATTAGTGCCTTGTTCGTATAATAAAGTTAATAAATTATATGGAATAAAATTCATTGCACAAAAACAGTGTTTGGGCAGCCTCGTGTTATATTTTGAATGAATGTAGTTAAGTTATCATGTTTCCTCCTAGCGTTGTCCGGTTCAAATATGAACCTGCTACGTAGGTAGATACGATGTTAAAGTCCATTGAATTACAGGCACATAGATAGATTGATCTAAAATGCTTTATTGCTCAGGATAAAACAATGGGCAAACTTAATGCTAATTAGCATTTCCTTCCAGCTAATCTTTGTGTAATAACGGGTGGGGTGGAAGTGCTTTTGTATAAAATTACAAAAATAACTAGCATATAAAATACAAGTAAACTACATACATACTGCTTAAATACATAGAAGTTACAAAAAATAATAATTCATACCTACTTAAATATCTACATCCAAATACAAATACGATTTGTTCCACGTTGGCCCCACTTGTTTGCCCCACATTCCAAAAAATTCTGCTTCTGCCCCATGTCAAAAAATGCTCAATTTTGTTGACTATTTTGCAGTGATGAAATCTTTGTTGAGTTTAGTTTAGTTTACTTAGATTTTAAAATAACATGAATACATCATGGCGGGTGCTGGAACATAGTCCGTGAAAGAGGTTGAAAGCTCAGGACTCAGGAGTCGAAGATTATTGCGCACGAGAGACTTTTTAACTTAATCTTTAAGTCAATGTCCCTGGTATTGCTGGTGTGCACTTGCGACTTTATAACCGCTTACGGTAACAGCTAGATCTTAATTTGGGAAAAAGTAGTGTTCCAGTTTTTTTTGTTCACCTCGCGATGGGTCAATGATCTGACCAGGTTGAGGTATGGTGGCCTTGAAAAGCACCTTATGATGGTCAAAAGATACAGTGATATGATGGTACAAAGATGCATTTGTCAAATGTTTCAAATTTTCGATGCATTTTTCGAGCGCACGTATTTTGTTGCAAGTCAGAATTCAAACCTAACAGCGAAAGTTTAAATTACGTGCTCTCTACTTGGTGACAACGGGAAACAATACAGTTAATAAAAAAAAAACCCTATTTTTTTTTCTCAAAGCTCACTCAAATAACTACGGACAAAACATCGAACCCAAGGTAAAGCTTAGTCTATAACACCTTTCGGAACCTCTCAAGCCTCGTATCTAGGTCACTACACAAAAAAACATAATACACCCTATAGCCAGAGATATATAATGCTTGAGAGGATTTTTATATTTATCCACGTCCCTCTTGATGCTTGATTAACCACCCAGTATTGATTAACACATACCAGTGGGCTTATCTGACGGTATGGAAATAGCTAGTTGAAGATAATATTTGTCACTACATAGCCGCGTTTTCATCGGAAAATCGGAAATCTCATATAGTTGTGACCCTAAAGCCCGTAACACACGTTCAAGCTAGTGCGGGATGGTGACTGATGGTATTTTGTAGTGTAGTTATGTTTCGACAGTTTTCCTTTAAAAAAAACAAAAAAAAAACTAAAAAAACATTTTTTGCCATTATTATGTTGCTATATTACGCAAACCTTCAACTAAATAATCTGAACATTTGGTAAAGAATATTGTTCTAGCTTTCTCAGATTGAAATCAGAAAACTGACTCTTTCTTTGA
This sequence comes from Perizoma affinitatum, assembly GCA_961405105.1. Taxonomy (NCBI): domain Eukaryota; kingdom Metazoa; phylum Arthropoda; class Insecta; order Lepidoptera; family Geometridae; genus Perizoma; species Perizoma affinitatum. The sequence goes on from OY560184.1 coordinate 5,772,425, forward strand.
AATCTATTCACGAACCGTGAGTTTTAGGAAGACTTCCCTATAAAATTGAACGTGTGTAATGTGCTGAATCAACCGTCGCGTTGATTTAATTCCAATTCAAACCCTAGATTCAAAATCACACGCAACTCGCTAACGGAAACTTTCAGATGGTTATTGACAAGAAACTATGCTGCGTGATCGGTTTAATTCTGCTAGTGTTGATTTATTTGTACGTAGACTTGAGAAGAGCTTGGTATAAGCTGCTACTTCATACGTTTTATATCGCTTGTGATCTGTTGAAGTTGCTCGTGAAACTCGTTGAGCTGTATTGATGGCTTTCTGGTACGGGGGTAAGTTATATCGTGGATGTTTCCAACTTTCAAGCGTTTGTTGATGTGGCCTTTTGTAAATAGAACCCTCAATTCTAAAAATAAAACCCATTTAACTGAATTCTAAAAAAAGAGGTAGTATTCAAATCTTGTGCGATGTATTTTGTGTGTGTGTATGCACGTCGTTGAGGTAATCGGTGATGCCAGGTGGTCCTGCTCGGACAACAGTGACCTGCGAGACGATTATCATATCTCTAGGATGATGTCTACTTATATAGGATTCTATTCACATAGTGTATAATGGCACTTAGTGCTCAAAATAACAAATTTAAATATATTTTTATAACGCTTATATTAGTTTCACTTGTAATTAACTAACAAACGATGTAATCAAATCTTGAACGTCAATTTTAACCTACTTCTAATTGTCGAATTTAAATTAGACTTTTGTTTTTTACTCGTTTTATCAACTTTCAGGCAGAAAAATGTTGGCAAAAATATAATTTAATGTAGGTAGTTCGATTCAATTAAGTCTTTTCAATTTTTATTAATGGGTTCTTTTTAGTTTATAAATTATAGTCAAAGTCAAAGTCAATAGGTTTTTATTCATTGAAATCACAAGGATTATAATAGAAACGTCAATATCATAGTGAGTCAATAATAGTTGGTCGAAGCGAAGTTGACATACTTAATTAAACCGTTATCGATGGCATTATTGTTTTATCGGTGATTTTATCAGTAAAAGCCTAATCTAATTGCACAACTGCCCGGTCTAATGGAGTTAACTTTGTAAGCTCGTAATTGTTGATTTTACGAGCAAATCCGTCGGTCCATCAACAACACGCTAACACCAGTAGTAAGTAGCATGAGCGAGACAGCGCAATTTTGTCGTCGGAAGAGAATACAAAAATGAATTATGTCTCTCTCCGTCTGATGTCTGATGGAAAAAGACACAAAATTATTTTTTTGTCTCCTCCGCAGACAAAACTATTTTCTTGCCTATGTATCACCTCAAAAACAGACGGGCAGACAAATTAATGCTTGGAATTTAAATGTAGAATGTTTGACTCGTTAGTGTACCACCTACGCAAGCCGGCGTATATCAACTATCCTATCGATTAGACCCTTGGCCAGTTTGCTAATAAATCACCCAAAAATTACAACGGTATAGTTAGGTCAACACTTGGTTTAGCTGTTTCATTACTTCTCAGACAGCTACGACGATCACCGGAGCTGATGTCTCAGCAGCTCCGTGACAACTGTTTTTCCTACGGAAGAGAAGACTTCCGAGACTTTAGAAAAAATACTTCTGTTTCGCATTTTGTCAAACAAAAGAGAGACGGAACAAAATAATAATATTGTCTTCCGTTGACAAAGTCGTTGTATTGAGTGATAATGCGACTGATGCTGGTTCGCTCAGCGTCTGATATAATGTCCTGGAGCAATAAAGTCCGGTCTTTTTCAGCGGCTTGAAGTTCAATATCAAACCTAATCCAGGACTGTATTATAATATCTGTGACCAGCATAAGCCATCAGACTTTAGGCGGGACACGCAGCTAGGCAAACAAGATTCGAAGGGTCTTGAGGAAATCCTTCCAGATTTCTATTCTCACATTGAATCTTCTCTTAAGCCTCTCCCAATTGTTTTCCTATTTCACACAGCATCATCTAGCCCCAAACTAAGCAGAGCTTCTGTTATGGGAACTACATGATTGATATACTATGTATATATATTATTGTACATAAATACATATTATACATGGAAAACACCCAGACCCAAGACAAATATTTGCATATACAAACATTTGTACCGCGTCGGGAATCGAATCTGCGGGTTCACAGATGTTTGCGACTTCTGCGTTTCAGGTGGGCCTTCCCCCACTACTCCACAGAGGTCGTCAATTACCTTAAGAGGTAATTAACATTAAGATCTACCAGAATAGATAGATACGTGCTTACATTTTGAGGTTGTGGAAATGACATACCTACATTAAGCCACACCTGTTTCCCGAAAGGGGTTGGCAGAACCACGGATTTCCAATTCTAAGATCTTGCATACCTACTTCATTTACTAATATCACTTACTTTAATCTTACACGTTATTTCTATTATTGTTCACCTTCGTCGACGTTGACCAATCATCTGTTCTACGTTGGCCATTTTCGTATGTTCCCAAGCGAAATTCAAGAGTAAATTGTTTTTCCTTAAAATAGACAATTATTTCCAGTTTAAAGGCATCTGCTATTCTATTTTATGTAACGATGTGAATCGCTAAGCTTTTGCTCCCTTTTATTGTGTAACTACTCACCTTGAGATCACGAGCAGCTGTGTTGTAACGTAAATAATCGCACATTTGATGTAACATGCACGTATTATGAAACAATTTTAAAATAGGTAGATTTTTAACACCCATCAGTCACATACATAGTCCCACTAAGATCCTCTGGACCTGGGTGTGCGGCCTGAGCGGATTAATAAGAAAGACTCATTGTTTTCTCTTGTTGTTTCAGGTGTAGTTGCATGGTGGGGGTAAGGAGACACCAAAATGGGGGACAGTTTCTTACACCTGGGGGATATTGTCTCCCTCTACGCGGAGGACAGCATAGCAGGATTCCTCAGTACCTTAGGGTTAGTTATTTATGGATTTACTCAACTCGGGTTATGGAATGATCTCCATGCTGAGGTTTTTCCAAGTGAGTACGGGTTCTTCAAAAGGGGAAGCATATATAGGATACGGTAACCGCTTACCGACAGGTGGGCCGTAAGCTTGTTTGCCACCTTATTGGTATAAAAAAAAACCTCTTACGGATTTAACTACATGCTAAATCCATATGTTATTTTTTTTTGTGTCTGCGTACTGTATTCCAAGACGCGGATCCCACACGGACTGTGCCGTATACAAGGAAGCAGATGTAATATGATGAATGATGATGCAGGAGTGGTTCCTGAATCACCATGATACATTGTGGTATATGTATCATGGTCATGGTGATGACATCACCATGACATTACACATTGTGTAAGGCCCGAGTTTGTGGTCTAATGCAAAGTGTTTTATTTTATTACATGGAACACATCGTTCGTTTGTAGTAGTACGGTAAATGTAGAGTCTGCATAACTCACACAAACATGATTAAGCTTGACTTGTATACCCTCAGTGCCTTGAGGTTTATATCTTCCTGGATCGACTCCTTAATAACTACATATATAGGATACTAGCTGTTGCCAGTGGCATTACTCGTGTGAAGTCGTGTTTTTTAAATTAAAAAACGATACATTCGACCAAAAACCTTGAAATACGACCTTATTTATTTATGATGATGGAGGGAATTGGAGCTCAATTCCCACCTTTTCAATTTTCATGTTCCCTCCTTTAAAATAAACGATACTCCCATACGATACTGTAATTCAAATTTTTATGTTTCAAATTTCAAAGAAAGACCAAAGACTTTTATAAAAGACTCCCCCCCCCCCCCCACCCCTCCCCTTAAATAAAGTGGAAATTTCCAAAAATCCTTTCTTAGCTTACGTTATAAACCTATGTTTAAAATTTCAGCTTTCTAGGCTTAGTAATTTTGGCTGTGCGTTGATAGATCAGTCAGTCAGGTAGGACAAACGATTTTATAAGTTTAGATTGATACAATAAATGCAACTAGGGTTAGTTGCATTTATTGTAGAATAAATCTATAATTATTTTTTACTTTTAGATTAAATATTAAAGTACTTACGTAATATAATCACAAAATGTATTATTTTGAGACTTATTTATCTTTTGTTTTTCCCCTATATTTTTTTAGAGTTCAAATAAATAAATGATGATGATGTTGAAACCACGCGGCGGGCGCTGCAAGGGGAATAATGTTTCCTATGTTTATTCCTTCGTAACCAGGTTAAGGTTCATACGATTGACACACACCGGGCCGTTACCTGAGTGATATTATTTACTCATCAGACTTTATTTTACTGCTAGATTTGTTACGGTAGTTTAGTTAAAAAAACAAAGTTTCCCCCATTCCTTTCAGTGAAAGACAAATTATTGAATGGTCATAATATTAGTAACGGCTCAACCGATTTTGGTGAAAATTAAAATAGGTATAGTTACTATTTATCCGGGTACCACGCGGACGAAGCCGTGGACAGACAGACGGACATGACGAAACTATAAGGGTTCCTTGTTGACTACGGAACTCTAAAAACGATGAGACGGGTGGGGGGGATTATTAAAATTATCCTTCTTTTATTATCAACACCAACGTAAAAGTGAATTTCCCGCATTTTGTAACGCAGTAATCTAACACGAAAACTATTTAGTAATAGCTATATATACAAAATAGTTATGTATTTGTTTTACGAATGAGTGGACCGTTGTCCTTGTTCGAACACCGGGGTGGAAGGGAAGTTACACACCTTTTGTAGCCGAGAATACACGTCTTTGAAGGACGATGTGAGATGAGAATCGATCGACCTGCTTTTACCTAAATCAGGTGGTAGTTACGTTGTTTTAAATTTGCTTAATATTACATGCGCTTTTACACGGTGAAACAAAAAAGAAAGGAAAGGAAATCATTGCTTCTATCTAACTAAATAAACTTTGCGTGACCCATTTACTCTTGCATTCAACACAACCCAATTGGTAACCGGTCCTGGAGATTTCGAGGCTAATTTCCTTTTGGTGTGTTTGGTGTGCAATAAGAAACTTGCACTTTTATTACCATATTAGATATAACAGCTTCAACGCATTAAAAAGAATAAATACCAACAGTCACATACGCAGTCTTGACCCCAAACCAGAATTCCCTGTGTCATAGATATCATCAACAAATATCAGAAAATTTCCGCAGCGGGAAACGATTTTATTTATTGTCACTCTTTAACATAAATCTTAATCGAAAATCTCGTGTTATAGGATAACTGTAGTATACAATTTAGAAGGAAAAACAAAACGTTAAATTTGGCAGGTTTCAGTTATGTCAACATCTTACAAAAACAAATTCTTGCGGCTAGAAGTAGATTCAAGATTTTACGTTTTGAAATGAAATGCAGGCATACTATTCGCTGTTTGCAAATGCATATTATTGAAACAACATTCAACATTTCCTAGAATCATATTGAATGGAGATACCTAGCCTGCCTAAGTAGGTATTGGTTAGGTACCTATGTACAATGCCGGCCAGTAACTGGCGTCGTGTGAGATGGGGTCAAATTACTTATTGTTTATTGATACGCACTTTATCAATATGCCCGTGATAATGATGATAAAACGCTTGTATGAATTGGTTAGAAATTGATTTTAGAATCATGCCCAGACGGGAATTAAAGTCAAAACAGCTTATGCTTGCGTACAGTATTTTTTATGGAAAATTGTCTTTAGGCATCAACTTAGTAGGAGCTGTTAAAGTTTAGTGCAAACGGGAATTTGTGCGTGCGGTCATTCATTCAATAGTGGAATTTTCTGGCTCATGATGATTAATATTTATAGACCAATATTATGACGACTTCCATTGATCGGCGGGCGAGTAGCCAGCTGTGATGCCAAAGGTGCTGGTTCGATTCCCGCTGCGGGACTAATATTTGCATGTTCTGCTGATATTTGTTACAGGTCTGGATGTTGTGGTACCACGGTACTCGTAGTTCCGGATTCCCAAGACACAGGGAATTCTAGTGTGTTGGGTGTTAAAAAAATTGAGCAAAGCTAGGGTCGTTGTTGGCAAACGAATTCCGAGTCGAATATATGTTTATCTGCGGCGAATGGATTCGTGCGCACTGCGTTGCAGGGCCGTCCTTCCTTTCAAAGTGGAAAGTTTTCCGCAAATATTAGAGGTTTGACCAAATTCTACTTTACTAGAAAGCGTTTGGTATGAATTTTTAAATATGATAATTGGAAATTATTAGAATACTTTCTTCATGCTCGTAAAACGCAGATGCTCAACCCATTACCAAGAGAAATCAATACGTACGAGGAGGGATCATATAGATCACCATCACCATCAAAAGCTCTCGAATACGTCACTTTAACTTTTTTGTTTATATACTATTTTTATTCGGCAGGTTGGTAGATGACAGGTGTGTGGTCTGCCCTGAGGCAGGCGACCTGACTGATCCACCCAAAAAGTTCCGGGGTAAGTTACACTGAATAGCATGTGATCAGTATGAATGAGTCCATCTTTTTCGATTGGCACCTGAATGAATTCTAGACTTATAGAATTTTCATTTAGGTTCAATAAATATTTTTTCTAGAGATTAATTTAGAGTCAATTTTGATAAAGTTTTTTTTTTAATTTGACTCTAATTTATCACGCTAACCCAATTCAGACTGGAAGATGTCAAGTTCCTTAGATTTTTTTGATGTTTCATGCCGGTTTCCAGTTTGTACAAATGAACAACAGCAAAATAATTGTCTTGATGGCAGGATTGGTCACGTAATTTCAACAAGTTTTTACCGTGATAATGTTCCCGCTGTAACTCAAAAAGATGAGTGTTTTATAACTTATTTAAGAAGCTTTACTGAGCATTTGAGCCAAATTTCAAGTTCTGAGGTCACACCTGTGTAAATAATATTACGCGTAGTTTTCGCAGAATTTTCTGCGAAAACTACGTTTGGTAGTGAGCCATCTCTTGTTAAATTATGTGATGGGTAGTTTTAGCATACAGCCACTGTTATCGTAGGTATTAAAATAACAGGATTGAGCTTGACGTCCTCTGTGGCGCAGTGGGGCCGCTTGAGACGCAGAATGTTGCGGGTTCGATTCACGCTGCGGGACAAATGTCTGTATGATCTACAAATATTTGTCGTAGAATACACGAATTGTATACATATAGGATTCCGAAGGTGTACTTTCCAAGTTTATATTTACGAATAGCAGGATCATACTAGACCGTGTATTTTGTGAAATCTAAGACACTCTTACTCACTCACTCCTATCACATGTTATAGCTAGGTTTGCTGCTTTTAAACATACATCTTCTAGAACGTACGGTAGTATTTTGAGGCAACAGTTTTATACATCAGAGGGTTGTTGTGTTCTCAGATTGCCTGTTCAAGATATGTCCTATGAACCGTTACTCCGCTCAAAAGCAGTTCTGGAATACAGCTAAGCAGTCCGCCAATTCAAACACCGACACGGGACTGTTGAAGAGGTTGAACGTAAGTACATCTTCGCTGGATACGGTAACCCCGTATCCAGATGTTCAGCTGGTCTGTTTCGACCAGATTGGTCCATGGTTTAAGAAGTCCACTGTTGGACATAGTCCTCTCATGATGAGGATCGACGATCGTCCATCCAACGAGTTCTTGCAATCTTTAGGTTATCATCGGGGTTTTACCTTATTTACACTTCGTCGTTTGTGATCACCATTAGAAAAACTTTCTTCCCCAGCGTTTGTAAATTCTGCAAGCTATAATGAACTTGTTAATTTTGAGAGATATGCAAGCAATAGTCTATGCTTATAAAAAACTCGGCCTTTTCGAATGAGAAGCTACGATCATATAATTTTTCACTAAACACTGGATATTTACGATAATTTTTGAGTTTGAAATGAAATAGAATCATAATTAAAAATCTGCATGAAAATACCAGTCAAAGCTGTTATTTTCATCCAGATTTTTAATAATTCGAGTTTCGTTGACCTGGCAGTTAAATATAAATCATGGAATAGCGTTAGATCTAGTAAATCAATCGTCCGGGAGTCATTAATTATTCTGATGCGGTTTCGTTGGTAATTACGTATTTCCTTAGAAATAAATTAAATCGCGGAAGAGACCCGATTCGTTTATGGACATGAAAAAATATTCAAAGTATTTGGTTGGTGGTTGGTGTATTTATATTTGGTTTATGGATTTTGTGTTCTTTTTTTCCACTGCAGTATGTACAAACGCATGTGCATTAAGGAGCCCGTACATGCGTTTGGGGGTCAAAGGTTGTTTGTTTGTCTGTAAACGTTTATCTATGACCGATCGTTTTAATTGTTTTTTAAGACTTTAAAAGTGGTTCTTAGGTAGGTTTTATCGGCATAACTAACTAGGGGGCGCTCCAATAGACGATGGAGTGTGAAACGACGTAAGTAATAAAATTGTCATCAAGTTTTATTTGTAATCATTTTGTATGACATGTATGAAATTTGATTTAATTTTAACGCTACATGCCACAAGGGGTTGGCTTCTTAAATTTTTGAAAAAATATTTTTGTTGTCGAAATTAAGCCGTAAAGGTTTACATAGTAGTTGAGGCTTACCTAAAACATCGTTCGTTATCAGTGGTTGGTGAAATAAAGGCACTTTGACTATTTCTTGGAAAAATTATAATATTCTCTGCAATAATTTCTTAAACAACAAAACGGTGCAGTCTAAAGTCATAACTAAGATTTATCACGTCCAATAAAGAATCTTCCTTTGTTATAGAGACTATTTTCGTCTGGCTACTCTTTTTTAATCACCGTCTAAAGTCACACTTTCCACTATTGTAATAAGCTCGATATTTGCCTGTATGTTAACTGAATAAAAGATTGCTTTCGTGTGATGTTATAATGTATTTGATTTATTTTGTAGGACATCTGATACAAAAGTAGACTTTTAACTTATTATTATAGGTAGTTATGAAAAACGTATAAGAAATTATATGGGATACTAAAATATTATAGATAATAGCCGTGTAGGCCTAGTTAGTGGGCTGTACCCTGACTTCCGATTCCAAGGTCGTATACGTTCTGAGTATAGATCTGAGGATGTCATGGAGATTGAAGTCGTCGATTGTATAAGTATGATAAAATATTCAACTGTCTCGTATATTTTTCCAAATCGTTTCGACCGATTCTTTATACTGCTTGTCCATGCGGTTTTTGCATTGTGTTTTTATTTAAAATCTATACCTACGCGACATCAGATTTAATATTGTCTTTGTCTTATTTTAATGGCTAAGCCTTTTACAAGATATTTGATTATGAATCGACTCAGCTTTTGATATATTTAGGAACATTTTGGCCTTGTTTTTCAGCTGAAATAATCCTGAACAGAATACAATAATAACCTTCAGACTTTCAGATTATAGCGTCTGCTAAGGCCGCATTTGTGAGCATAACGCTCAATCAAACGTTGATTGGCTGTTGATAGACGATTGAATGTGTAAACGAATGTGTCTATTGCGTATTCTCGAAGTCTGTTGAAATGTTTACTATATTTGTCTTCGATTGAAATCAAGTTTCATCTACTAGTGGAATGCGACTTTGCCTGCGTTGATTTTTTTCCCATACAAACGTACAGATTTGAAACTATAGTGGCTGAATATCAAATAGGGATCTTATACACGAGCGGCACGTTGCTAACTGCAGGGACAACTGTACCCTTCGGCGGCAGTGGTAGACGTGTCGGCGGCCGCCGACGAGTTCGTTTGTCTAGGGTTGTTATCTATGTATAATATGTAAGTGTTATAATATCGGTAATTTAGTTCCCATAACTTTGCTTAGTTTGGTGTTACATGATGCTGTATAAAAAATGTCCAATGGGAGCGCAATATACGTCGCGGGCTTTCAAATGTTTGTGTTATATTTTCAGCACGCAGCCGAGATAGAAAAGAAACAAAATGAGTTGGAGAACAAAAAGTTGCTGGGCTCCGTCGTTCAGTACGGCAGTGTCATACAACTTCTGCATGTCAAGTCTAACAAATACTTGACAGTGAGTATACTGTTTTTTCATTGGATTTCGAAGACTAAGCTTTGTTCGTGAACTGATGGAAAACATCTCGCGCTGCGTAAATGAAGATTGGTGTAGTACCATAAACCGTTTAACAATTTCATCCGTTATGGGGTGTAGGATTTTCGTCAGCAATGGTACCTGGCTAGATCCTTTTTATAGTTCTCAAAATCTCCGATCCTGTTCATCAAAAATAGAGGCTTCTTATTTCTTAACTTAAAATAGCTGAATCAGACAGACCGACAGTCCGTCTTTTCACATTTACTAACCAGAAATAACAGATATACAGGCCAGTAGATACTCTGTCTTGAGTACGTCGAGCGAAAATATTAGGTAAACCGGATTTAGTTCTGGTTCTATACCTAGATGGCGCTAGTAATAAATTGAGCACTCTTTGTAGTTGTGTTATTGAAAACGAGCTTTAGGTATTTAGCAATTGTGAATTCTTTTACAGAGCCAAGACAATTGCTCGATTCAAAAATAATACTTTTTCCAGGTGAACAAAAGACTACCCGCATTGCTAGAAAAAAATGCGATGCGGGTTCATTTGGACGCGAATGGAAACGAGGGCTCATGGTTCTATGTGATGCCTTTCTACAAACTACGATCCACAGGTAAGTTTGGCCAGGAAAAGTAGTTTAAAGCACACACTTTCGGGATACCATACATGTTTAAGGATACTATTTAATTTTAGGACACCATTTAGTTTTATTTGCATGTATCTCGGTATCGTATCGAAAATCTTAATTTTATTATTCACCGAGATTAGTGCAAAGTTCGGACACGGAATAGATGACACGAATTACTTTTGTTTCTTAGTTTTGTTTGAATTCATAATTTCATATCGTTTTATATCTTTCAGGTGACAATGTAGTTGTGGGTGATAAAGTCATAATGAACCCGGTAAACGCGGGCCAGCAAGTTCTGCACGTGTCCGCTAACCATGAGTTACCCGACAACGCGGGATGTATGGAGGTATGCCTTCTTGTTAGATACATAAATACGTAGTAACTTATTCCGCTATCCGTTGAATTTATTGGACGTTGAAAATAAGGTTGAATGCAGCATGCGTCCACACAATCTACATTAGAAAAAACTCAATAAAAAATCAACATTTGTTTGGCCTCTATACGAAACATCCTCAGGAATATATTACTAGACTATTTCTGTCTTTTGAATATCTCAGAATTTCCGCAAAGTCACGCCAGAGACAACTATTTCTGACACAAATATCTATAATTTTGGTTTTATACTATTTTAAATAGCTTCAATAATATGAATTACTTTATGAATCTAAAAGCGCGTTGAAAGAAAATCATAGCAATGTTATCTAAACTACTGTACAGACGCCAGTTTAGTTACATTGGAAGGGGTTTCTTTTTTAACTAATAATTTTTCTTTTTTGTTTGTAAATTTTCTATTCGTTTCTCCCCAGGTTAACGTAGTAAACTCCTCAACATCATGGAAAGTTACCCTATTCCTGGAACACAAGGAAAACCTAGAAGACATACTTAAAGGGGGCGATGTAGTCCGTCTCTTTCACGCTGAGCAAGAGAAGTTTCTAACCATGGACGAGTATCAGAAGAAACAGCACGTGTTTCTACGGACTACTGGGCGTAGTAGTGCTACTGCGGCTACTAGCAGCAAAGCGTTATGGGAGATTGAGGTAAAGCTTTCCAGAAAAAATATAAATTTAGGTATTTCTAAAAATCACAATATTTTTCTTAACATGAACGATAATCAGAATAAATCAATGTTATAGATTATATATTTTTAGTGGTAGATGTGACGTTTGCAGCTTCATCAGTATCAATATCTGCTAGAGATAATAGCTAGGTCTTATCGCTAATTAGCGATAAGACCGCCCATTGTACAACAATATTAAAGTTTGTAATATTTATTTAAGCTGAATATTTGGTGTGCAATAAAGTATTTTCTATCTATCTATCTATCAGAGGCGGTGTTGAAAAACAAAGTGGCTGAGTCCTCGACCTTTTCCTTACATACAGACATACCTATCTACTATTTTTATTACCTACTTTTTATTATATTGTACTTAAACTAGGTAAGTTTGTTTAAGTGTAAGTAAATAAATGCCTGGTTCACTCTGACTTTACGCTTAGTATTAATTAGGCATAGCTACTCTTTTTAACCGGTTGAGGTGTTTTTTTTTTAAATCGCGTTAATAATTATTTTTTTGTTTTAATGGGGACAAATAATTGTATTTTCTTTTATATCCACAGGTGGTTCAACATGACCCATGTCGAGGCGGCGCCGGGCATTGGAACTCAATATTCAGGTTTAAGCATCTTGCGACTGGACACTACCTAGCCGCTGAAGCTAGTATAAGGCCAGTGTAAGTGTTTTTTTAAATTTGTTAAAACAGTGGACGAATCGTCCAAAATACTACTATTTTGGACTACACACAGTGACCAAGTTGACAAGTTGTTAACTCATTGTAGACCGTATAGGTCTTTATGACACGGTGTAAAAAGACCAATCACCATGCAGAAACTATTATATTCTATACATCATTGGGTTATTTTTTACCTGGGAATCCAACTGATTCTGAAAATATTGAAGGTCTGATTTTTTTTTGAGTTCTTTACGGATATCAATTCAAATGTTATTATGAAACTTTCGTCCTATCACATTATCAAATTTTTCAAAATTATGTATTTGAACTTGCATAATTCATTGCTTGAATATCAAACTCAAACGCACAATACAGCCTTGACTCGTACATTTCCCGGAGCGTGGTCAAACGTGCGATCAGCGTGCATTACATTGCGCGCTACAAAAAACAGCATATTTTTTTTGACTAAAATTAAAAACCGTTTCCAGCAATTATTTTCCCGCAGTGTTAAATTTCGGCTTGGTGATGGGTATTTTTACACCATTTGTGTCTTTGATGATTTTAATAACTTTAATGATTTTATTTATCCAATTTCAGCGACGGCCCATTGGAATCCGACGAGCCAGCCTACGCACTGGTTTCAGTACCACACTCATCTGAAATAGCTACCCTTTTTGAATTGGACCCCACGACAATGACGCACTGCGATTCGGCCGTTCCGCAGAGTAGCTACGTCAGGTACTTTATAAACTTTATTTTGACAGGCTACGTCACCTGGCGTTGACTACGTCGGTTAACGTTAACTACGTCAAGTAACTTTTACTACGTCGAGTGACTTCCATGTTTGTTTAAGTCTGATTACAATGACTACGTTACATAACGTCAACCATTTAAGATAAAGGTTTTTTCTTAATGTGCCTTTGTCGAGTAACATCGTACTACCTCAGATGGCATGGTTTGCATGAATCATGGAAAATTCAAATCCTTTGATGTGTTGCCTATCTATTGTATTGCCTAGTAGATAGGATAAATAAATTAACAAAAACACTCACGACTGTAATTTCCATGTTTGACATCCTCACTTCAGTCAAAGTTATCAAGTATATTTAGTTATCTACTACGTTGTAAGTACTTCTTCAATAAACTAACACTAAGCCATATGACGTCAACGACTCGTACATCAATAAATGTGAAGTACCTACGTCCATCAAAATCAACAAAATGTATGTAAACTACGCCCTATGACGTTACCTACGTCAGTTAACGTACGCACCATCCTACTAAGAAACTGATTCGCTAGGCTTTATTAATGTTTTAAAATTGAAAAAAGAAAAACTAAGCTTAGTGCAGGTGTGCACTTGAGTTTGATTACTAACAGCAAGGTATTTTGCAGACTACAACACTTATGCACACACACATGGGTACATTCTACTTCCATACCTATAGACAAAGAGGAAGAAAAACCTGTCATGTCAAAGGTAAGTTTTATTTGACTATTAAAATGCAAAAAAGCACACGGCCCAATAGATGGTATGCGCGTACCGTCGCCTATTCACATGTTCAACACCAGAGGCATTGCTGATGCTTGGCCTGCCATAAGGACAAGTCGATAAGGTTCATTATACTTGGAATTTCACCAGTGCCCATACTCTTCAAACACAGCAATATAATCATTGTTGCTTGTCCCAGATACACACGAAACGGAATCTTAATATAGGGTCAGGCAAGGGTATCACACAATTATATTATTTATTGCAAATCAAGAAAACATATTGACAGTCATTAAAATAAAAAATAAATGAAGAATGTATGTAATTCGCATCACCAGTTGTTTGCCTAAATATGTAAACGTTTAAAATAACAGATAGTGTCCTGGAAATTAACCTCATATACATACCAACCTTCACTTTGTATATTCATTTGGTGTGAGGTACATAGATTTTTTTCATTTTTCAGGTGGGATGTTCCCAAATTAAAGAAGACAAAGAGGCTTTCGCGCTGATATCAGTATCACCCAGCGAAGTACGCGATTTGGACTTCGCGAACGATGCCTGCAAAGTCCTATCAGCGTTATCTACCAAGCTACATCACGGGAATATTGAGCATAATGAGAGGAAGTAAGTTGCATAATCATAATCTTTGTTATGATACTCAAATCTTGATCTGGAAATAACAGAATGCACCAAATAATGACCCGTATTTATATAGGGCGCGAATCATTACCTTGCCGTTACAGTTTGTAACTAGCACGGGAGGTAAAGATTTTTAAACTGTATGCCTACCTTCATTATTATGTTTATTCTGCTGATTGTGTTACGTACTAAGCATTTATTTTTTAAGTTCATTACGATAACCTTAGTGCATACAATTGTTTTACTAAGTTTGTTGATTAATAAAGTTATTATTAATAAAAAAAACTATTTGCATAATAGCTTATGGATAAGAACACTGTTGAACATATTACAATAGAATATAATAGAATAGATGACACGTTTATTTGGCACAAGCAATGAAAAGCTATGTATGAGCTCATATACGAAGACGCGGCGCGGCCCGCAGTAAATACAAACATACGGCGATGTATGAGAGCGTTCGCGAGAAGCCATTTTAAGCGTGTTTGCTTGAAATAAACGCTCTCATACGCGCGCCGCGTCACCGTAAATGAGCCCTTAACATAGGCCGACAACTAAAAGTAGAAGTTCATGTGTCTAAAATACACTTCGTCGTCCTGTTCGTGGTCGCCGTTCAAGAACCTTTCGTCTCCAGCGGTTGTCGGTTCTGCGAGCAATATAGCCATTAAATATTATATTGCAATTTTAATGCTCTTAGCAAGGGTTACTCTTTATTTTTAGGGCATTGACCTGCCTTCTTCAAGACATCGTGTACTTCATCGCCGGATTTGAGAACGAACCCAATAAATCGGAAGCATTGGAACTGACCATAGAGAACCCTAACCGAGACCGGCAGAAACTTGTCCGAGAGCAATACATTCTGAGGCAACTTTTCAACATCTTACAGGTACTTAAAAGTTATTTTTTGCATAATAATAAAACACCTGATTTGTTTTCCGCCGACTTTTGCAGCACCCTCTAGTTCCTTGTGACAATAACACCTATATCACCCTCTAGAGACTAATTCGACTGTAAAACCCGCATTTTACTCGGATAATCCGTGGAGATAAATAACATACACCATAATATACAACGTCTTACGGTAAACGCATATACAGGTTCCTTATGTCGCGGATAAAATGATCTGAATATATAAAATCGGCAGTGCATATCTAAGAAGCCGTCTCACATCGAATTAATAAAATATTAGAAATATCTTGCCAAAACTATACAGTACAAAAGTACCTAAAATAAAAGTTTAGATTTTCTTAGCACAAATATTACCGAAATCTGTTCATAATATTGTTAATTAACTTTTGACTTGGTGACTGTGTTTCTGTTTGGCGCTCGGCATGGCAACATGTCTTTGGAGTTGCTGCGCAAAGTAGGTAAAATTAACTATTCAAAGTGATTGAATTGTAGTCCAAAATACCTTGTAGTCCTGAGAATACTTCATGAAGAGACAGACCACATGTCTATTTCTATTCAGCTATAGAGCACTTATTACACTTATTTAGGGCATGTAAATTTAAATTTGATCTCCATTGTACAGGGTCCATTCCAAGAGTCAGGCGAGGGAGAACCTTTTCTTAAAATTGAAGAGCTCTACGATCCACGTTACGCGCCGTACAAATACATATTCCGACTCTGTTACCGCATACTGCGGTTAAGTCAGCAAGACTACAGAAAAAATCAGGTAAGAAATTAAACAAATTCAGTAGAAGCTTTTTTTTTCATTAATAATTAATAATTTTTTTTTAGAAAATTTGAATATTATGTTTTCACATTTTTTTCACCACATATATTATTAGCTTTACACTCGCAGCTTATTTTTACAGGAATACATAGCGAAGCACTTTGGATTCATGCAAAAACAGATCGGTTACGACATTTTAGCTGAAGACACCATCACAGCTTTACTGCATAATAATAGGAAACTGCTTGAGAAACATATCACTGCTTCGGAGATCGAAACTTTTGTTGGTAAGTTTTCTAAATAATCTTGCTGTTTTTACGTTTCGATTCTATGTTCGCCCGTAGAACTCGCCCGTGTACCATCGAAAAAGAAGAAGAGCTTCTAAAATAGCGTCTCAGCATAATCAAATCGATGAAAAATAGTGTATTTTGAAAATAAAAAATAAAAATCGGATAACCACGAATTTTTGTTTAAAATTATTTCATAATGCATTGCTTCAAATTAAAGTCATCTGCACCAATGGATTTCATTCGTATCGACACTGATTTTATCTTGGCCATCTTACGTAAGGTCTATATCCAGGTCGTGGTATGTATTATAGCCTTGAAAAGGGATATGTGACTGATGATAAAAGTGTACTCACGGCGTCCGCCATATTATATTTCTGTTAAATTTGTCCGCCATATTGGTTGTCTGTAACATGCGTCCGGCATGCTGGACTATTTGCGATGTTATTATACTTAGAAGCGATTGTAATGATTTTTTTAACAGGTCTCGTTCGCAAAAATATGAAGACATGGCAATCTCGTTTCTTGGACTACTTGAGTGATCTTTGTATCTCGAACAAAAAGGCCATAGCCGTGACGCAAGAATTGATTTGCAAAAGCGTTTTATGCGCTAACAACTCGGACATACTTATTGAAACAAGGTAATTGTATGTTTGAATATAAAAAAAATATGCTCACGACTATTAATCCTCATGATAGACATTATTATTTGGCACATGCCGACGTTTTCGCATAGTAGTTATGCAATACGAAAGTAGTGATATATTGATATAATTAGTGTTTTAGTGGTAGAAAATTATTGATTTTATTTACAGATTAGTATCAACAAAAGCTCTTATCGACGATACAAACAAGTTTATAGTTCAAGACGACGACGTTATGTTGCTGTGGAACAATAAAAAGGTATTTATAAAATACTGCCTATGGTTTTTACATTTTGTCGGTTTTTACATTTTGATTTCAACGTTATTTATTTTTTGATTTGATTTCAGTGTCACCGCCTCCTGTCTAAACTAGCAGAGGAAGCCAGAGAGGACCCGAATTGCGAAGCGGCCGCCATCTTGGATTACTATCGACATCAGCTAGATTTATTCTCAAATATGTGTTTAAATCGACAATATTTGGCTCTGAATAGCCTTTCCGCGCAGCTGCATATTAATTTGATATTACAGTAAGTATTCTTTCCAAATATAATACTAGTGAATGTCTATAGAAATATAAATGCCTGGATATAGCTTTATCCAAATCTAATATGTCCGTATCCAATATGTCGGACAGCCGATGTTTGGATTACAGTCGATATTTGTTTTCTAATGAAACCCACTAAGCGGAAGTGCTTTAAGAAAAGCAGAGTAAAATGAAAGATCGAATAAAAAGTCGAAGAAATCCGTTGGAGTAGGTAAAGGCTACGTGACACTAAAGTGGATGCCATGACCAGCATGACAACTTATTCTGGCTGATAATGACTACTATTAGTCTCGCCCTAGAGTCTCGTTTGAAGGATATCTTTCGTTTGGTGTGTCCCTTAAACACTAAGAAAGCATTCTTCGAAATTCCAACCCTAGAGAGAAAGAAAGAAAGATTAAAGCCAAATCAATAGGTATTTATTTATTGGAATCACAAAGATAATTTAGAAAGTTATATTTTAACATTTTATATTTAGTAGACCATGTATGGAAAAAACTGTACGACGAATCTGTGGGGCGTTACACAAATTTTATCATAATCGTATTTTTTTCGTATAACAGATGCATGTCCAACGCGTCTCTATCTTACGAGCTCCGAGCCTCGTTCTGTCGTCTGATGCTGCATTTGCACGCAGACAGAGACCCTCAGGAACCAGTCACGCCTGTCAAGTACGCACGACTGTGGACTGAGGTCACTGACCTTATACACATACATGAGTAAGTATAGATAAAGCCTATTATTGTTTCTATAATAAATGGACAGGCTATATAGCTCGCAGGACCGACAATCGCTTCGCGGAAAGGTTCTTAGATAGCGACCTCGAAGCGATTACGATGCAGTGTAGAAAGAAAACCTTGTTTAAAAATCTTTTTATATAAAATCCTAACTTTTATGTTTGTTTCATACAACTAAAGTGGCCCGCCTATTGGAAATCGGTTACCGTAAACTATGGACGCTTGCAACACCAGAGGTATCACTCGCGCGTTGCCGACCCTGAGGCGTGACGGGTAAAAAATCTCATCTACCTGTAACTTCACCGGCACCTTATGTTATCCACAGCTACCAATGCGTAAAAGGGGGTTCGGACGCGAACCGTGAAAAGGTCAAGGAACAATTCGCCTCGACTATTACCTTCGTTGAGAACTACCTCTGCAATGTGGTCACCAAGACCTGGTACTTCAGCGACCACGACCAGAATAAACTGACTTTTGAAGTTGTGAAATTAGCCAGGGAGCTGATATACTTCGGGTTTTATAGGTGAGTTTTCGTATTAATTTATTCAATACTAACTGTGCCACGGCCGTCCTCGTTATAACTTCGTTTTCGCTTAGCATTCTTTGTAAAGTTACAGTTTGCTCGGCTCCTAAGGTCATAGCGTAATGTTAAATAGCCTCAAGAATCGGGCTATCAAAAACACAAAGATTTCTTCCGAATCCGACTTTAGTTACAGAGATTAGCGCGTTCAAACAAATAACAATTACTATGTATTAGTATTACTATGTATCTATCTATCTTCATATTACTATGTATTAGTTAGTTACAAATTCTTCATGTGACTATTAGTTTATAGAGTAAGTATAGATTATTGAGGACCTCAGCGCCGCGGGCGAGAAGCAGCTGCGACGCATAAGGGTTCGATTCCTGCTTCAGGACTGCAGATGTTTATTCCGGTCTGGATTTTGTGGTATCTAGTTACACGTAGTTCCTGCTCAGGTCTATGAGTGTGTTTATAGGGTGTACATTCATAAAAAAACAAACATTTGACTAAACTACTCAATATTAAAGTTAAAAATAGAATAATATACATTGTCACATAATAGTGTATGTTCACAGGGTTTTAGTTTTAAGTGGAGCGCTCGTGGTGTTAACAAGATGTTGAATGTTTTCCTTCACTGTTTAAGAGTAGAGTATAATTTAGCTAGTTATAAAATACATAAATGAATATGGGAACGCAATTCGAACACACGATCAATAAAGGAAATATTGATAGATATTTAATATATTTGACACTGGCCCACGTTTCTCATACGTATCAGTTATCCACGTTGTAAAACTTATTGTTGAATTTGAAGTTTATTGGATAACTTACCGATCTCACATACTTTGGAATTACAATGAAATGTTCGGTTCTTTGGCATGCCGGTTTCCGCACGATGTTTACCTTCAACGTCCCATAACAACACAATTTTATTTGCAGCTTCAGCGACCTCTTACGACTGACTAAGACACTACTCAGCATTCTTGATTGCGTCACTGCAATGGATCTTCTCAACGAATCAAACGCCCTCACTGGCGAAGGCGTGGAATGTAAGTGAAATATACAATTAGTTAAATAGACAATTATTATAGTAGAATCTCTCTAAATAAGTAAAATCTTTATGTCCACAAGCAGCCCAGGAAAATGAGTCAAACAAACGTAAGTTGCCATGTTATTTAACACTCTCTTGAATTTAATTATGAATATTGTAAAACAATAAAATTTACGTGATGTATATATTACTAGCTTCTACCAACGGCTTCGCCCGCGTGATACCCGGATAACGGTAGTCTATGTGTTATTCTGATGTATAAGCTATATTACTTTAAAGTTTATTCAAAATCCGTTCAGTAGTTTTTGCGTGAAAGAGTAACAAACATCCATCCTCACAAACTTTCGCGTTTATAATAGTAGTAGGATTCGTGATGGCATGGCACCGACTGTTTCGATTGATTCCTAGTGTCTCAGAGAGCAGCAGCCCCTAATGCAAGACGCAAACATTTACCCAGATAATTACTCTGACAATGTGAAACAGTTGATGCCATCACCGATTTATGGTCCCCCAATACTGTGAAGAAATGATGAAGGAATATATATAATGCAAATTCCATCCAAAGGTTGTCTAGGAGAGATCGCTAATTAGCGATAAGACACAGATTGTACAATATTGACAAAGTTTGTACTATTAAATATTTATTTAATTTGAAATATTTTTTGTGCAACAAAGTATTTTCTATCTATCTGTAATGCATTATGAATATATATTTGCTCGATGTTTTGTCTTAGACTCGTTCTTAAATGTTTAACATTTTTTCAGCGGAAGGTGGTGTTCTTCGAAGTATTGGAGATATGGGAGCTGTCATGACATCCATCACTCTAGGATCAGTCGCTAGAAATGTGGGTACCCGACATCTGTCTGTGTCCTCCACTACGGAACAAAGATATATAACTACTTTATTATACACCATTAAAAATATACACAAAGAATACACGATTTAAAACAGATGTACAGTCAACGAATACATATCAACAGTTTGAGTTATTAGCAGTGATCGGAATTAGGTGAGCTAATTTACCTAAAGTTCAAAGAACAGAGTCAAAAAAAATGGAGACTTCCTTACCATTAACATTTTTTTCCGGGAAATCTTTCCCGGAAATTGGGAATTTGTTCCAAGTTTTAGGATATCAGTTAAGTACATTTAATATTAATGTTATTCATACAGAAAACTAACTGAATTAATTTTCCTTTTTAACAAACTTCAATAAGATTTATTTTGTTATTAACTCAGGTAAAAAACTGGATTCGCCTATGTTTTCGTTTCCCAGAATAGCCAAATCATGCTGTCCCTTTAAGTGTTTGTAGCAATACACTGCAAACCAGTGATAAACAACAACAACAAACGCTAAGAAAGGGACAGCATGCTTTGGCTATTCTGGGAAACGAATCATTGTTTAAGTAAACAATGACAAAAGGGTTGAAGGGTGAGGGTGTTTTGCATCCAAACGGCGTCATAACTTGTATGCGTGCGTGCATCACTTCTATAGTTACCTCGGCAGCGTGTGTATCTTAGACTCGTGAATATTTTATTAACCTGTTTTCGTATCGTTTATTGGATCTGCTTCACATAACTACCTTGGCTTGAATTTACGGACTGCGATTTATTGCAACCATATCACTACTTGTACCTATCTACCTTGGCTTGAATTTACGGACTACGATTTACTGCAACCAGAAATTTACTGCGCTTTACGGCAATCAAATTACTTGGTAAGTCTTTGATTTGTACTACACTTTTAAAACATTCTAAATATTAGACTGCTTTTGATAAATTTACCAAATTCAAACAATTTTATGCAACTATTTATTTATGGAATTTTATTCAGTGTTTTATATTTGAGTTCGTGCACAAATGTTGGAGCTACTGGCAATTCTATCATCAAACTATATTTTACGCGAAGACGTCCCTGGAAAAGTGTAGAAACTATATATTTGTCTCATTGTTTTCAGTAATTTTTCTGCCTCAACGCAACTAGCAAATAAATGGCGACCAAACCTACCGACGGGATTGTACAGTCGTGGATTAGAGATCACCCCGAATTGTACCACGACCCCGCTAGCAACACGATATTTTGTTCTAAATGTGAGAATTCTATTGTATGCAAAAAAAGCAATATACAGAGGCATATTGACGGACCAAAACATCAAGGTACTGCTAGGCAAGTGAACAAAGAATTTTATTTAGATTTAATACAATTTCTTATATGGTGTAACATACCCTGGTCACGAGTAAATCGACCAGAGTTTAAAACTTTTTTAATGAAATATATGTGTTGTAAATGTACAAATGTTAAAAGGATTCCCGATGAATCGTTATTGAGAAAGGTTTATTTAGACATAGTTTTTAAAAAAAAAATTGCATCAATCCATGACCATATTCTTAATCAGAAACTTTGGATATCTCTAGATGAAACTACCGACTATTTAGGTCGTTATATTGTAAATTTTCTTGTAAAACCTTTAAATCTCGCAACAAACAAACCATTTTTAATAGCTTGCAAAATGTTAGAAAAAGTAAATGGAGAGACAATAGCTCATTTTGTGATTGGATGCCTAGAAAATATGTGGGGTGACTCGTATGAAGACAAAGTAGGAGATGTTTTAGTTTTATGTTCTGATAGCGTAGCATATATGTTAAAAGCAGGAAGAATGTTAAAGAACTCCTTGCCAAATATGATACATGTTACCTGTTTAGCACACGCTCTTAACCGCGTTGCAGAAAAAATACGGACACAATATGCGGATGTGGATACTTTAATTTCAAATGTAAAAAAAATATTTTTAAAAGCTCCTAATAGAGTAAAATTGTTAAGGGAAAAATTTCCGAGCCTGCCATTGCCACCTGAACCTGTCATAACAAGGTGGGGTACATGGCTAGAAGCAGCTTCGTATTATGCTGAATATTACGAAGAAATAAAAACTATTGTAAGACTTCTAAGAAGTTCTGATTCTTTGTCTATCAGGCATGCTAAAACTGTCCTAGGAAAAGAAAGTTTAAAAACTGATTTAGATTACATTGACGAATATTTTAAAATAATTCAAATTTCATTAAAAAAATTGCAAAAGTCTAACTTATTGTTGACGGAAACTTTCCATATTTTTGATGAAGCAAGAATTGTTCTAAGCTGGTGTTCTTCTGAACCAGTAAAACAAAAATTAGAAAACGTTATGGACAGAAATCCCGATCTAGATGCATTAAGAGACATTTGTGAAAATATAGATAAAGGATTAGATAATGAAAATGAATTATTGTCATTCTATAAATATGTACCTGTAACTTCAGTTGATGTTGAAAGGTCCTTCTCTACGTATAAATGGATTTTAAGTACAAAAAGAAATCGTTTGAAAATAGATAATATGGAAAAACTCCTAATGATTTTCTTTAATTCTCCGGACGAAGATATTTCTTTATACTCCGTCCATGATGAAAACGTTAGCGATTCAGATTAAGGGACAAATTCAACATCAATGGAAATAATGTTTAGAGTTCCGACTGTGTATCTTAGGTAGGACTGGTTACTTTCTTAATTATTGATTTTGAGTTCCATTATCTGTACAAAATGAATAAATGGTACAAAAACTATAAAATGGCTTTTTTATTCCCTTGCTTAAAAAAATGTTTTTATTACTATAGCTATTTACTAAAGCTGGTTTATAAATCACATTAGCTTCCGCGCTTACTTACATCGTTCATTTTATTTGTTGAAAACAATAAAAATCGTGCTTACCGTTTTTTACAACAATCGAATTCGTTTCCTCTTCTTGTTATCAATAATAAGAAGAGGAAATTAATTCGATTGTTATTTTACTGTATTAATTTTAGATGGACCTAAGTAATTTCTCGAAACCCGGGAAAATTTTCCCGGAAAAATATTTAGTCGCAAGGCGTCTCCACTTAGTCTCTGTTATTTTTCGAACTTTAGGTATTTTAGCTCACCTAATTCCGATCACTGGTTATTAGATTCAGTTATGAGATCTTTTCCTTCCATGTTGTATGGTAACATAGATAAAAGAGTCGAGGCAGATCTTTAAATGTAGCTAAAAATTTCATTTGGCTACATTTGTGTCCGTGAGATGGCAAAAAGAGCCATCAAAACTCAGTCAAGAATTGTTATTTATTTATATTAATAACTAAAATATTATGAGCTTAGGCCTTAGTCTTAGGGTTCCTGAAATATTTGAGTTATTAAGATCAAAACTGTTAATATATTTGTATAGCTTTCTGTACAATGTACTTTATCGCTAAAAGTGATATCTTCCAGGTAACCTTTGGATGTACATGGCTCATAGGTGTGAATCTATACTTTCAGACTACTGGAAACAACAATGCGGCGGGCAGTGGACTACAGAGAAGCGCTTCAGCATTGATGCTTGCAAGAGAGCACCCACTGGTTATGGATACAAAGCTCAAAATCATCGAGATATTACAGGTATCTGACGCATATTAATTTGGTAATAAATAACATGTGAGAAGTCTGATTAGACGCAAGAGGTGCGGGCTCGATTCCCGCTGCGGGAGAAATGGTTTTGGTGTTCTGCAGTCATATCGTCTGGGTGTTGTTATACTACAGTACTTGTAGTTCCTGATATCTACGGTACGGAGAATCCTAGCGTGGGGATTATTAGGACCATATAATATGACTGTTGGGTATTTATTAAGTTTTATTAAAAATTATAGAGTATCTTGGATAAAAAGGTAATTTTTCTGTTGGCAGTTTATCTTAGACGTTCGACTTGACTACCGCATTAGTTGTCTTCTATCTATCTTCAAGAAGGAGTTTGAGCAAGGCACCGACCGTAGCGCTGATAGCATCGCACGCGCCGATGTGGAGGCTATAGGCCTTCAAGCCGAGGGAATCTTTAGCTGTCGGTAAGTTCTTTTATGTGTATTTTTCTAAAGATAGAGAAAAACAAAAAGTCGGGTGAAATTTGAACTGTGTAATATTCTGTATACGTTTTGAATAAAAGTTGAACTAACATGCGATTTTTATCTTACTATTCTCACATCATTGTAATAGGTATTATTTTATAGTAGTATGATTTCAATACATTCTTGTAGACTTTTTAAATCTCTTCAAATGTATGCAATTTTTAGTAACTAACATACAATTTTCTATCAGAGTTTCAATTAATATTTCAACTGTCTTTGAATATTCTCTTCTGCTTTAAATTATTTAGATTTATAGAGGATCTTAGTAGAATAAAAGACTTACTCATAATTGCTGTTTTATTTTAAATTTTGTTCAATGTTAGCTTTGTCACCTTTACGACAATCTTTTGACAGATTTTTATGAGTAAGCCAATTAATTCATAATGATTAAGTATGTTTACGGTGGTGGGTTCGGCAAAAAGTAAAATGTTCATTGCTCATAAAATACCAGAAGACATTTAAATAAAATAAAATAAATAAAATGGATTATTGTATTATAGGTATCAAAAAAGTGTTTAGTTTCGTGTCACAGAGCAATGAGCTAATTACTTGGTAGTTTGTATAACTATTATTTCTACTAATCATGCAAAATCTTTATAAATAAGGTATTATACTGAATATTTCTACTAATCTTGTAAAACCTTGATAACTGGGGTATCTGTGGGTATTTCTACTAATCATGTAAAACAATTATTTCAGAGCAATACAGACTGTGCCTGACGGTTGTCTACCAAAAAATGTAGATTTGTTAGTAAGATCATACATACATGCATGGAATGCGTTACTATGAAATGAGCATGAATAGAATATTGTATTTGACAAAAATAAATTTATTTATTTTGAAGAGTTTTTGACTGATGCCTTCTTACGAAGTGGCGCGAAATTTGATTAATATTCGGATAAAAAAAAACATGTTCACCCGTTACTCCAAACTCATTATATGTCAAATACTTTATTCAACTAAAATTCTAAACAGCATGAGAAAGTAGGATTTCCTAATTTTAGAACATTGTTCTGAATTTTAGCTATTGCCACTAATAAAACCCTGCTTCGGCATCGCTGTTAAACAAAACCTAATCCAAACCCGCCTTAGCTAGGCATGATAACCTAACGTGCATACACGCCCTTAGATTTATAAACCTAAACCTGTTTTCTGTTCAAAAACTAAACTTTTTTTTCTTACTGTCTCTTTCCTTCAAATCAAATTAATGTTTATATTTTGAGATAAGCTTATGAACTCTTAAAAACTGTTTTTTTTTTCGTGTTGTTTTGAAAATAATTGTGATTGATCGAAATGTGTACTGTACGTCCAATTTTACAATGTAATGTTTAAAATGTAAACTAACATGTGTTGAATATTGATCCCCGTATTTTTTATTCCACTCAACGTGTGACGAATGGAGTTTGTATTAAATTTACAGAATGATAGACAATAAAAGCACACTCAAGCCGCGCTTTTAAGCAAGAAAAGTCCAAATCCTGAAGCTTTTAGACCCTCAACATCATAATTAGCCTGTAGAAGTCCACTGCTGGACATACCTAGGCCTCCCCTACAGAGCGATATGCGAACGCTCATGATCCACTTCCAGCCACTGATTTATAATTAATAATAAATAAATGCAACAGTCACAAACATAGTTTTGATCCAACACTAGGATGCCTGTATCCCGTGGGTATCAGTAACTACGAGTACCATGGTACCACAACACCTCTGGACCCGGAAAAAATAACTGCAGAACATACAAGCATTTGTCCAGCAGCGGGAATCGAACCCGTATCTTGTGTCTCAGCCGGCTTTTCACCCTCTGTGCCACCGAGGTCGTCTTCCCGCAAACTGTCATTGGTCCATCGATTTGAGGATTCTAGAACCTATCCTTGATTAACAGCTCACTTGCTTCAAAACAATGCTCACAAAAGTTCACAACCCATCCTCCGCTTTCGCTATCCAATTTTCACATGTACCCTCATAAAGTGAAGTTTTTAAATCCAGGGACGGACTGGACTTAGACGAATGCGGAGGAAGGATGGTCCTTCGAGTGTTGCTACAGTTGTGTTCGCAAGGCGCATCAGCGGCGCTAGTGTCTGGTGCATTGGCGCTGCTTTTTCGGCACTTCAGCCAACGCCAAGAGGTCTTGGCAGCGTTCAAACAAGTAAGTGAAAAAATTACATGTTGTATGAACCCGTTCGGATAGTTGTGGGTGTATTGGTTGAGCCCAAATACGATACATGGTGGGAACATCGTTATGCGCCTAGCTCTGCTTCTCTTAAGGACATAGTTGGTATAGCCCCCGCGTACCAAGCTGTCGCGGGTTTGAGTCCCCGTCGCTTGTATTTTTGCGATATAAAATCTTAGTTCCAAACGTGCAGTGCGGCATTCGGCTATTTACAAACGTTGCTTGTCTCAAGGTGAAGCCGCGAGTTGTGAGACATTAAGGCAGCCAAACAGACTACCCTCACATTGTAAACGAAAAAAAAAAACAAAACGAGTTCTATGTAATTTTCAACGTGTCCCTAAACTTTCAATTCAGCGGAGCATGTTTGCCTCAAATCGGCGTTGGCCAATTACGCTATCAATCGAGTAACGCTGTGTCCGAATTTATTGGGCACTATCTTTTCAGCTGATGGGTGCTATCTACAGATGTCTCAATCTGAAAGTCTTGCTTAATGTTTAAAACTCATTGGAACGATTGACGAGAGATGGCCCAACTGTTTTTTTTTTTCAAAGTTTTATTGTTTGAATGTTTATTCTGCACATTACATCTAAATGTGTTCCTAAAATTCTGAGTGTGTTGAACTGAATGAACGTAGTTGGTGAAGATTGTTTAAAATAAAAATAAAAATGCTGGACATTTTTACAGAGCATCATCTAGCCCCAAAGAAAGCAGAGCTTGTGTTATGGGAACATGACGGATATACTACTTTATATACATTTTTTTTATAAATACTTACTTATATAGATAGAAAAAACCCAGACCCGAGACAAATATTTGCAGATGCAAACATCGGGAATTTAGTACTAAATTTGATGGCTAAGCATGAATTAGCCTAGTAGTAGAAAGTTACCGTACCTAATGTAAGTAATAAGCTGTTTTTTCTATCCAGGTTCAACTCTTGGTTTCCGATGCAGACGTGGAATCTTACAAGCAGATAAAAGCGGACCTAGACTTACTGCGGCAGAGCGTTGAGAAGTCCGAACTGTGGGTCTTCAATAAAGGACGCGCGGTTTTGATGGACGACCACGCTGGTATGTTAAATTTATTGTATTTACTTACTACAGGATATTTTAATCGGGATATGTTGTACAACGGGAATTTCACTTACCATGTTATCGATGAAGGCACCCTTTCCCTTAGTACCTTCACCAATGTGACTTCGTCGAAGGTACGGTCGTGAAAATTTACGATAGTTTTTTGGAATAAAATATCTTTTGATTATCATTATTGGCATCATAGATTTATTGCAAGCATAGGCACCCAAGATGGCTTGTAATTATAAAAAAAACAGAGGCTGCATAGTTTTCTATTACCCAAATATTATGTCCTAAAATATTATGTATTAGTATTTCGCCGGCCGCACTCTTTCACTCAGTAGCTGTTATATTGGTTTGTTTGATAGGTATGTCCGGCACAGTGGGTCCGGGTGGCTCGGTCTTAGAGCGAAACGCTTCAATGGATAACGTTTTAGACACATCGAAAACGGCCAAACACGATCACAACGAATACAAGAAAATCAAAGAGGTGAGCTATGGCCCGATGAAACTGACGCGGTGGCGTTGGAGGTGTCAAGCTTGTCAAGCGGGTCAATGTACTGATCGCCACCGCCTCGTGACAGCGCCAGTTTGCGCGGGCCCTTCATTACTACTTTTCAATAATTAAAATAAAAATGTATGAATAAACAGAGGTCCTTTAGATACAGGTATTACAAGTAGTAACTATACCTATGTTGCATTTAAAGCTGAACTAAACATTAAAAATAGTGTAATGTATTATCTATTAATAACATAGTTTAACCAGCGACGTAATGAGCCGTATATGCGTTTGACGAAAGAGGTTGTTTGTTTGTTTGTTACAATGTATCTCCGAAAATGCTAAACCGAGTGAAATGCGGTTTTTTGCAATCGATTCTTTGATACACAGTTGTTTTAACCCCACAATTCAATGGGGGCGATGCCCCATTGCCACATTTTAAGTGCTGTCATATTTTCTTTATTTAGCTATGTAATTAGGTTAATTCTAACCTATTTACATTACAAACAGATGTTTTCATGCAATTTTCACAGATCCTACTTCGAATGATAAAATATTGCACGCAAGGGAATAGCGGCAGCGGGGAAAGCAACCGTCCCAGGAGACACGAGCAACGATTGCTGAGGAACATCGGCGTTCACAACATCGTCTTAGACCTGCTGCAGGTATCAGCATCAAAGCTGTCCACTGCTTCTTATATAGATAGACTTCTCTAAAGCGTGACATCACAAACGATCTTGAGCCAACACTGCCCATGGATAGAGATTGCTCCAGGTAGCCTAATCCATGGGGCTTGCTAATGCTGGAATGCGGGATTTTTTTCACACAGCATCATCTAGCCCCAAACTAAGCAGAGCTTGTATTTATGGGAACTACATGACTGATATACTACTAATACACTATATATTTTTTTTGTAAATACGTAAATAAATATTATACATAGAAAACACCGAGACCCGAGACAAACATTTGCTAATCATACAAAAATTTATCCCGCATCGGGAATCGAACCCGCAACCTTCTGCGTCTCAGGCAGGCCTTCGCCCACTGCGCCATAGAGGTTGTAATGGTCCGCAATTTTCATTAACGTTGTGACGAACTCAATGGCGAGACGAGCGAGTAGCCGGCTTATACGCAAGAGGTGAGAGGTGTGGGTTAATTCCCGCTGCGAGACAAACATAGACTTGATACACTCCAAAGCCGGTTCTTGACAGTTTTATAGCCACACTGGGAGCTGTATTTTTAATCTTGTATTTTTTTTCTAATATTCCGTTTCGCAGGTACCTCATGACGAAGATGATGCCGGTATGGACGAACTCCTGGCTTTAGCGCACGAGTTTCTACAGCACTTCTGCCTTGGCAATCAACAGAACCAAGCCATCCTGCATAAACATCTCGACCTCTTCCTAAATGCTGGGGTAAGCTTTTTGTTTTACTAGCATACTCCCCCAATATCCGTGTCGCCTAGAATACAAATCTATAATATCATTCCAAATCGTCTTCCCCGTTACGAAGATTGTAGTTAACAAATATCCAAACATATAAGTTCTATATATACAAGCTCCATCCGTTAATAAATATTATTATTAATGGATGGAATATTATAATATTAGTAGATATGTACTTCGAATTCCGAGTATAGCTTTCTCTATGGCTATCTAAGGTCCGTTGTGCGACCTTTTAATTTAAGGCTTATATGAGAAAAGAAAATATGTTCTTGAGTTTATGGATGAGGCCAATAGTTTTGCCACCAATATTCGAAGTGCGTAGCTTGCCTAGTCATTCCTAACAGATCTGCTAGGTTAAGCCAAGTTTCGCCTGGTCACCAGATGAGTGTCCCGTAGTGACATTTAGTGGACGTTTCCGTGCACTGGAGGGTGCATTGGATTTATAATTCTGACGGCCTACAAACACTAAACATGCATACATACAAACATAAAGTCCACTTGCTACGATCCTGGCATACCTCTTTCGCTTCATTCATCATCATCACATCCTTCATACAAACTCGTCGGTCTAGGGTACACTTGTCCTTTCTCCAGTAAGTCTCCGAAACCAGGATCAAATTAACTTTTTTAATCCCACAGATCAGAGAAGCCCAAACAGTATGCGCGATATTCAAAGACAACGCCACGCTATGCGGTCACGAAGGGAACGAAAAAGTCGTTGCGCATTTCGTCCACTGCATAGAATCCAGAGGTCGGCGACCCGCGTACTTGCACTTTTTGCAAACCATCGTCCATGCTGATACTCAGTACATTAGAAGAAGCCAGGACCTGGTTATGCAGGAGGTAAAACATTGCAAAACGTACTAACGGGCATATTATTTACTTGCCTCTGACTACCTCCTGATAGATCGGAGAATGTATTTCCATCATGGGGATTATATATATACGTGTGTGTTTTGCTACAGGTTAAAAAAGGTTAAAAAATTAGGATTCTTTTGACAAAAATTTTACTGAGAGAGTTATAAAATATGAAGGTTCAAAACCCTGCTGTGGACCAAATGTTAGTATCATCTACAAATATTTGTTCTGTATGTGGTGGCAACAGAGTACCTTTAAATGCTTACACAAGGAATCTTAGTATGGGGTGAGGGCTTTGTAAGTGAATAAGAGGGAGGCAATAGAAAAGACGATGGATTTTGCGAATAGAATAGAAAGTGGTACATTTGACAACAACAAAGCACAAAAAGGACAGGTTGTATAAATCAATAAAATAGACACTATAAACAGAGGACAAAGAGGACGATTTATCTGCTAATTGACATGGATAAGTTAAGGATGACATGGATAAGAAAGGATGATAGAGGATAGTGGAAGAAGATAATATATTGTACCAACCCCATGTAATGTGGCATAATGGCAAAAATATATTAAGTTTTTTTTTTTTTTGTTTTTTCAGATGGTGAATTCAGGCGAGGATGTACTAGTATTCTACAATGACAAAGTATCATTCAACTACTTCCTACAAATGATGAGGCTCTATAAACAGACTAACGAAATGCCGGAAGCTTTGAGGTAAGATATGAATTAAGATTTCAACAAAAATATGTAATTTGTACTGATCTCGATACGTACGGTAGACGCCATTTTGTGAATTAGTAGGGTTTGATCTTTCATCACCTTGTGTGACGAATCAGAATTATATCAAAGAATCCAAATTATATGGATTGAGCAGAACACTAAGCATGCTCTCAACCGAACAAAAGGACATAGTTTTTAACAGGTAGGTTAAGCATTATTATAATAACGCATACCATGTGTTGTCTTAAGAACTTAGGTTGATAGTTTTTGACTTTATTAAATATAGTAAAAATTCCTGACTATCTTTTTTAGATAAATGAGTTCACCTTGTTCGATTGGCACCACACTATAGCTGAATAGCATAAAAAATCAATTTTGCTGCCTCATTCTTCTAGGCATGGTCACGCGCGAGGAATCGGCGTAAATTCACTTTAACATTTAAATTCACGAAGTTAAAAACTACTGACGTTTCTATATGATTTCAATTAATAACAACTTTGTCATTTTTGAAAAACGGCGTTTCGAAGCTCACAAGATTTTAAACAACCATATATTTTTTAAACGATTACTTAGCTGTTACTATCGCATTGACCATAAAGGTTTTTTAATTGAGTTTAATATTTCATGAAATCGAAAGTATTAAATACGTACAGCTATATTTCACTACTATTATATGAACAAGCTGATCTGAAGCTTATAATTTGTATAACAAGTGTTATATATACTAACTGTCTGCGAAACAAAAAGTTTAATAAATTTGAGTTTTAACATGACAAAAATCAGCCCTGGCAGTCTAGACAAATACCTCACGCTTAGTTTTCCTTTCACGCTAATACAAATTTGTTAAGGAAAAACTTGACAGTAGTCACGTGACATTTCCACAGCGTTATATTTAAATTCCTATTTAAAAGATGTAGCGGCTTAGGTTTAAGTAATCTGTTATGCTACATGTTTAATGAATAAATAACTAACTTTATAACAGCTTTCTACACAATGAGTTATATAATTCAATCTTTCCGCAGGCGTTAACACCGAAACTGGTATTTGTCTAGCCACCCTGGTACTCGTTCCTAGTGTGTTTTTAAAGTTTTAAACTTTATGTTCATTTTTCCAGATATCATATCCAGCTAGTAAAATTGCTAACATGTTGTACAATGGGCAAGAACGTCTACACGGAGATCAAATGCCACAGCCTCCTTCCGTTAGATGACATCGTATCTATGATCACCCATCTAGACTGCATACCTGAAGTAAGAACCTACATAATTCCCACAATTATTTAAATGACGACATTATTTTTTTTACTAACTCTGTGACGCAGTGGGTGAAGGAGACAAAAAAAAACAGATTAAACAAACATTTGCCCCGGGGTGGGAATCAATCCGACAACCTTTTGCGTCTCAGGGCGTCCGCACACAGAGGTCGTATAAACAAAGCCTCTGCAAGGCGCACTGACCCCTTTCATCGCACTGGTTCTTTCACCATCGGTCATTAGGCCCTTATAAGGTCCACCATACCTCACTAACTTCACGCCGGATGACCTAGAAATAACTGTTGATACTACGAATGAGTGTATGTTCAAAAATATCTAAATGGAATCGATTATTTGATTCCTCTTAAATTACTCTTTATTGAATACACCAAATTAAAAAATAAACAACAACATAAGATGTTATAAACTAGGTTGCGTGACGTAATGGACGGCCTTATCACTAAGACTGATTTCTTCCATGCAACCTTTGGATCAAAATAACGTTGGTTCTTCATGCTAAGCAGGCAGCAGTCTAGTTTAGTGAAAAAAACATTTTTTTAGGTGAAAGAAGCCTACGTCGGCTTCCTGAACCACTGCTACATCGACACAGAGGTGGAGATGAAGGAGATCTACTCCAGCAACTATATGTGGGACCTGTTCGAGAGGTCCTTCCTTCAGGACATGCATGCTATTCTACAGAAAGAAACGGGCAGTGTCGCTGGTACGTATATTTACTACTGGAACCTTCCTGCACACTGAAATATAGAGTGTGGCCTGCGGCCATGCTACATGGTGGACAAGTATTTTAAATATTGAGTTTTACTTAATGGAGAAATTCCTTTTTTTAATTTTAGTAATCCTGCATTTAAACATCATAAAAAGTCGCTTGCCTAAGCCGGGTCTCGAACTTGCTAAATGAGAAAACAAACATTCTGTGTTTTTATGATATCGATCGAAAGGGTAAATTACCATCAACTCCTTCTCAATAACATATTTAGTATCTAATAAAGTCTCCAATTAATAAAACTTCCTCAGTTCAATATATAAAGTACTTGTCATTCATGCAGCACGGCCGCGGGACATACAGACTACACGGTAGGTAGTAGGATGACCAAGATAACGAAGGGGAAGGAATGTTCCCGACCATGACCATGTTTGGCATTGTATTTAGAATTTCTTATTATTATAGCAACGGTTTAAGAGACCTAGTTTTTTCTTCTTTATATTATTTTGTATATACCTTGTACATAGTTGTATGAGCGTAATATGTGCCTCTCCTCTGCCGAGTAGCGGGTTCAAATACCGCTAGGGGACAGGACAGCATTTTGCAAAATCTACAAATAATTGCTCCGCTCACATATGTAGAAGTACCATGTTACCGGTAGTTCCTGATACCAACTACATGGAATCCTAGTGTGTGGTCAGAACTATGTTATGTATGTGACCGTTATGTGTATTTTAATTTCAGGACCGTCCAGGGCAGAGATCATGAGTCTACCTCTTATCGGTAAAACTCCCGGTGGGGCTTGGACTAGCTACGTGACAGATGTACTTATGCATACGATATGCACTTTCTTTAATTCCCCTTTCAGTGATCAGAGCACGACCGTTCAGGTGAGGAAAGTTCTGGAAGTATTACTTGCTATGACTGTATCTATGACTTTTTAAACTTTTTGCATGAGTTCCATTAAAACCTTATTATCTTTCCCACAACTGATATGTGTTCCAATAGAGAAAAATACTAGATAAAATCGTTCCTGCAATATTAATGACGATATTTGAAAATATTTGCAAGAATCCGATCACTTTAAGAGTTACATACTAAAAGTTATTCACACAAAACGGTGGCGCGTCTTTATTATGGCTTTCTATACAATTGGTCACGGCACTTAAAACAAGATACAGAGAGCAAAAAAAGGCGCAAGAGGTGCGGGTTTGATTCCCGCTGCGGTACATATGTTTGCATGTTCTGCAAATATTCGTTGCTGGTCTGGGTGTTATTGAACCATGGTACTCGTAGCGTGATACCCACGACACCGGGAATCCTAGTGTGGGGCTATGGATGTGTATGTTGCCAGTAAAAAAAATACTGTTAAAAAATATAGTTTTTGTGAACATATTCTGAAAAATATCCCTGCAATTTTGAAAGCACTACCTTTCCAAAACCAGCTTTTAACTGTTTTGTTGTACCTACCCTTATGTTCCATTTGCTTCACATTCGGATTGGAAAATCGTTTTCATGTAAGTAAATAAAATGTACATAACATTCTATCTTCGTGGCAAAGTGAGACGCGAGAAGCACGGGTTCAATTCCCGAGGCCAGATATTTTTTTTTCATTTTCCTAAAAATTTCCTAAAGTCTGATTGCTTGTACCAATACGTACAAAATACTAACTGTTTTCTGTAGAACAAAAAAACCAACATAATTATAATAATACTAGATTCTGCCCACGGCTTCGCCCGCGTGGTTTTCCGATAAAAAGTAGCCTATGTGTTATTCTGATACATAAGCTGTATCACTGTAAAGTTTCATCAAAATCCGTTCAGTAGTTTTTGCGTGAAATAGTAACAAATATCCATCCTTACAAACTTTCGCATTTATAATAGTAGTAGGATACATAACCTTAATATTCGTATACATACTTAAATAACATTATTTGATGTCATTTAAGTATGTTGTCCTTTGGGAAAAGAAAAAAAAACTGATTGTTCGTAATTCGTTCATAAAATACCTACATACTAGACTAATTATTATCTCATTTCAGACTCGTCAGTCAATATTCGTGAAGTTGCTACAGACAACTTTCAGCATCTACCAATGTCCATGGCTGACTCCGCCGCAGAAGCTCAACGTAGAAAAATGTATCAGAACACTCAGTGAAGTGGGTAAGTGTACGTTTATTCATTAAAATACAAAGACCTTTTTTTTAATTGTATAAGAAACGAAATGAATTTACGGCGACCCTTTGTGCCCAGCCTAAAAAATCAAGGTAATAAACACGACTCGTTTATGATGATGCTTCACACAACCGAAACTTGGGAAAAATTTATATAAGAAGAAAAGCTTCAGGTATATCGTTTATTAATATAGACTTTGCTTGGTAACAAAGTGCTTTCCTATCTGTGGAGATCTTACCAAAAACCAATAATTTGTAAATTTTATAAAGATTCGTTTTTGAGCGGTTCTGTACATACAGACATTTACGTTGATCTTTAAAAGAATAGCAGAATACATTTTTTTTTTACAGCGAAGTCACGCAGCATAGCCATACCTTTGGAGCTAGAAGCGAAGATACTAACCGTCTTCGAGAAAGCGGCAGCCTTGTCCCGTCAAACTAGTAAATGGTTGCTGGCTTCCAAGACATCGAAACTGGAGAAGATGGCTTCACAAGTAAAACTACAACATTGTTTTTATTTTTATCATCTAAACACTAAAACTATGAAAGCAAGAACATATAAAAGCATTGCTTGTTTTCTTATCAGCTTATACATTCTTTATACCTAATTTACATACAAAGTATAAAGACTTACACAAGGCAGAATGAAATGACATACAATGTACGTCATTTCAAACCTAGAGATCAGTTAGAGATTTTATGTTATTATTATATTTCATGTCATTGAAAACACAAGAATAATTTTAATTCCGGTAACACACCTGAAATATTTACAGTTAATAGAGAAATATTAATATAGGGCGCTCTCTTATGCACAATTGTATGGAAATAAAAAGGACGCACTACCACCGTGTGTGTCCATGACTAGTCAGCGGCCACCAATGACGTGCATTCCCCTGATTTCCCTAAAAGTATTTATGATATGAACTTAGTAAAAACAAACTGCTAAAGTTTCAAAGATTTCGTAGCTCGTATGTACAATCACGAGCACCAATGTGTAAACCTTGACATAAGTTATAAATGCATGCAATTCCTGACTTTATTTCAATAAGTGCCGAATTGGCCTTTGTCCCACTATTTTGTATTCAAGTAATCTTGTACAGTGGCAAAATTGTATTTGCATAGATTTAAAGTTCGCCAACATTTACACATTGGTGCCCGTGACTGTACCTCATGAAGACTGTTACTTCAACCCACTGGGGTCGTGGGTTTATTTGCCTCTTAATAGTAAAAAAAATATTTTCAGTCTAACCTACAAAACGACCGGTCAGTAATGGAAGGACTGCAAGAGATAGTGGCTTTACTTGAAGAGCAACTGAGGCCACTTTTACAAGCCGAACTATCGCTTCTGGTTGATATACTGTATAAACCACATCTACTGTTCACTAGCCCTGGGGAGGTTTCACAACCGGACACCAGTGGTATTTTCATATCCAGGCAAGTTATTAGATATGATGTTTTAAAAGTTATTACTTATGTTAACAGAAATAATGATACAAATTCATATACAGATGAAACAGTCTAGACATCTAAAGACAGTAAAATCTTTAAATAGCCCAACTGATTCAGATAATTACCAAAAAGCAACATCTCCAAAATGATAGCGGCATTGCCACGCTGAATGGCAGTATCCACTTGTTATGGGAAATATCAAGTTTTATAATATCCCAAAAATATTAGCTGGACCCAGTGGTGAAGTAGTTATTGTTTTGCATGCGTTGATATTTTTTTAGATTAAAAATAATCTTGTTGTCACATTTATTTCATGGGTATTTTTATGTTAAAAATTGGAAGCTTTATGTCTTTCTGTAGCTCTTAATGGAGTAAATTCTGGTGGTAATTTTTTTTTATACATATAGTTCAGTATAGTGGTTCTTAAATAGGCTTCATCACAATATTTTAATATTATACAATATTTTATAAGCTTTGTAAACATTTTCTTGTTCAGACTGATTCGCCACACGGAGAAACTTCTAGAAGAAAAGGAGGAGAAACTATGCGTTAAAGTTTTGCGCACCTTGAGAGAAATGATGGCCGTCGACCCGGAATACGGAGAAAAGGTATACAAATTACTAATTAAATTATTTCACTTATAAACTATTCATAATCACTAGTCCCTCGCTAGTTAGCGAGTTTATATAAAGGTTAGTCTTTCATGATCATTCTCCATTCATGATTAGTAATTTAAACACATTTGACAGTATCCCGTATGGTCTAGTGGCTAGGATACCTGGCTTTCACCCAGGAGGCTCGGGTTCGATTCCCGGTACGGGAATTTCTTTTTGCATTAAACTTTTTTCTATGTTTTGTGATGTTTTGGTTAAAGAAGATATTATTTCATTTATTTATGAAAAAAAACATTAAACCATTTTTGAACCTAACAAAGATTTATCAAATGTTTTTTTTTCATTTGACAATGTCTTGTTTATTCTATGTTTCGTTTAGTCTTTACAAAGGTGGTGGTGTTTACTCAAAGTTATCACCACCAGTTGTACACAGTTTTTGGTAATAAATAAGTAATTATTAGCATTTCCATTCAGCGTGGCAATGCGGCCAGTATTTTGGGAACGCTTCCGCCTGGTAGTGATCTGGATCAGTTGAGCTATCTATAGATCGTTTGCAACGGTCTTGAGATAGCTGTTTCATCTGTATTTTTTGTATATACCTACTTGTACATAGTTGTATGAATAAATGTAGTAATTATTATATGTCAAATATGTCAAAATGTATTACAGGGCAATCAACTCCGCAACAAACTATTGTCTCAATACTTCATCAACCGGAAATCCGAGCCGAAGATCCAGCCTCCACCATCGATAGCTGTTACCCACGGACCAGGCGGTAAGATTTTTACAATATTTGTTATGAAATTATAGTGGTTTTCCACTAGAATCTAGATTAACTAGTGTTTTTGAAACTAAACATTCTACTAAAGATTTTTTTTTGATACTAATTTGATCCGCACTTAACCATAACGGCTATGTAGCGTTACAACGCAGCTATGTGGGGGCCGGTCATACTTCAAGCCTGTTATGGACTCTAGAGAGCACAAAATAGTTGTTGTCTGTAGGGAATGCGTCGATGACCGCTAGATGGCGTTGATAACCAATTTCACAATTACCAGTTTATTGAACTTTATACTAATTAGACGTCTTCGTTCATATAAATTAGACCTTTGTTCTTATTAAAACCAGATACTTGGATCTTTTTTCGCATCACACTTAGAAGGTTCTTCATTGAGTAAGATATTTTAATTTATAATCTACAGAAAATACATAGTAGGTAGTTAAGAAAGATTAGAAGAATGTGCTTTTATCCTGTTCGTAATGATTGAACGGAAAACAATTTATCTTAATTTTTTTTTTAACATATTTTATTAATTGTAGAAATCCACTGCAGGACGTAGG
This sequence comes from Perizoma affinitatum, assembly GCA_961405105.1. Lineage (NCBI taxonomy): Eukaryota > Metazoa > Arthropoda > Insecta > Lepidoptera > Geometridae > Perizoma > Perizoma affinitatum. Next base: position 5,811,628 of record OY560184.1, read on the forward strand.
TCTCCCCTAAAGAGTGCCATGACGAACGATCTTAGTCTACCTCCATCCACTGACTTCACGTAACCTTGAAGATGTCATCGGTCCCGGAGGAGGGCCCACAGAGACCCCAGCGGTTGTCAGTTCTATTGCGTTATGCTGTGGCGGTCACTTTAGTTCTTTTACAGATATGACAGACATATTTATCAAAAGAAGCTTATATTTTATAAAATTTTAAGTCTGAATCGCAAGATACCAACATTTAGTACATTTTACATAAAAGCTCATTCTCCTAATATGATAGTTGTGTTTAAATAACATCTAGTGTAGAATTAGACATGTTTTTCTTTATTTTCATCGCATGCGAGAAGATCACCAACATCAGCCGAAGAGAGGTGGGTTTACTACGTTATTGCGGTAGGTCGATTATACATCTGTGGTTTCATCGACCTTCCACAGTTTTTGTTGTTTGCTATTTATTACTTAAAGCCGGTCAAAAACTGTCACTTTTACAATAGCTTCTGACTTTTTGACCTATAGTCAGTTCACGGAGAAATACCAAAATGCACATTGCTTGTTTTGTGATAGTGAAAAGGACACACTCATGAGCGACCACGATTGTTCAGTGGCACGCTGTGCGCATTGTACAAGGCAATCAATGATAGCGTAGTCGTGAATTCCATTTTGTATTTCTGCGTGAACAGAGCATGGTCATGCAAGCAAGCCTACGTATTATAGCACCGCTATAAATTGGAAAATATGAGCTTACAACTTCGCACTCTTATTTATGTCAAAAGCTTGTTTTTTTATTTTGAACTGCTTGTTTGCACGACAGATTTTTAGGTTCCTTGCACTCAACGATTTGATTAATTTCAAAATTTAAATAAAAAAGCCGATTTAACATTTGATTCGAGCACCGTACCAAAAGTACAATTTATACACAATTTTCAGTTTCTATAATTTAAATTACTAAGTTTACATTAAAAAGACGTGAATAAATTTCAAAAACATCCAATTTGATCCCGCCAGGTTAAAAAAGCATACCAATAACTCCAACTACTCGTTCCTGTTTCGCAGCTGTCATGCATAAACAAAACCAATCTATAGAAAATTGTGTAATCCGAATAGTTTTTAGTACGGTATAGTATTCTAAGGTTGCCTGGAAGATATCGCTCCGATATTACGGCCGCTAATACAACATGTATTTAATACGTAAAGCTTTGTATGTATTAAGTATATATTTTATTTCTCTTGTAATGTACAAAAAAGTTGTATCTACCTATATTATATTTATATATTTTGCAGCAAAAGTACTGATGCGCACTGGACAGACCCTAGCTCAAGTCCAAGCACATCTAGACAAGGAAGGGGCTTCGGACCTGGTGGTAGACCTTGTCATCAAGAGCACCAATCGACCTGCTATATTCCTAGAGGCTATACAACTCGGTAAATATAATGTTCCCTCATCTAGATCTAACAAGCCTAAAAAAGGGGCATTCCGAAGAGGGGGGTTCCGTAGAACGCCCCTATACAAGTAAGTAATTATTATAAGTAAAACCCTTAGGCCCTTAGTTGATTAACTAAACACTTTAACACGCTTTGTCTCTTTCTTTTATGTTTCATTACAAACGAAAAATCAAAAACGTTAGCTAATGAACTGTTTTAAAAAATGTTTAATTATGGGCCTAAGTTCAAATGGTTTGTGGCATTATATCTCTCAATCTGGTCGACCAAATTCAAGACACTAAGAACCCTTGTCGTTCTGAGACATCAGGCATGCCAGGCACGCCAAGCACCATTTGGGTGGGTGACCGGTAGTGGCATTTAGAACCATAGATGCCGCTAACACCGGAACCAATATCTGAAGAATATGCAAACATTTGTCCCGCAGCGGGAATCGTACCCGCCTAACCTCATCTCTCATAGCTCACACTGAATCTTTACGAGTTTTTTTTTGCAGGTATTGCTCTTTTGGAAGGTGGCAACCCTATAATACAACAAAGCATATTCACCAAGTTGCAGAACGGTGAAATATCACAAGCTTTCCTCAAAGTAAGTACTTTCCTCACTATCTAGAGGATCATGATCAGCAAAAAGGAGTAAATGTAGGTGCCACTGGTACCTACCCAATAAATTTTACGATTGGATTTTCTTTAAACCATTCACTGCTAACACATCTTTTCCACAATACACAAAGGAAGAGAATGCTTTTTAGCATTAATTTCGCCTATGTACTACTATTTTGTGCAATAAAGAATTATCTATTTATCTATTGGCCCATTGTACCTTTTATTTATTTTGTTGGTTTTATAAGTTGTACAATAAAATTAAATCAGCATAAACAGTTAGTTACGTGAAACAGTGTTTTTTATATTTTGTTTAGTAATCTTCATAAGTAAGACCCTTACGGTCTCATTACGAAACGTGGTCTAAACTAGAGTTCAACTGAGCGAGTTCTGTCAGAGCCACTAAACCAAGGTATATCCAATATAACAAGGTAATAACCAAGGATATACCTTATCGAAAAATGAACATTATTGAAAGGCGTCTAAGGTCTACAATTTAAATATAAAATAAAACCGCGGGATGTCCATTTGATTTAAAAACCACTTCAAAACCAAAATAAAAAAGAAACACTTTATTTTGATTGGCTAAAAAAAAGGAGTTTCCCAAAAAGAGGTTGACTTATGATAGAAATAAACTAGGTGACCGCCTGGTTTATCTTTTAGCAGTTATTTGTGTGCAAATCTCTTTTAGAAATGTCAAAGAGACGTCGGTTATTTTAATAGAGCATTCAATTTAAAAACTTTGTTGTCTATGTACTTTGTCTTGAAAGTCAGGATTCAAAAGTTTAAAACACTGATTGAAATCACTTTTCGTAATGAGATCCTTAGTGTCCCGATTAGCGCCCTAGGCCTACAACCTATGTAATGCGATAAATGTTATTGATACAAATATAGATCTGAGAGGATGTCTTTCATGGGGAATGTAGTCGTGAGCGTGTATGTTTTGTTTCATTTCTTCTACCGGCGTCCACAGAAGTCTGTATATGCGTTTGCCATAACATGTTTGTTTTGATGTTCGTCTGTTACAATTTATCTCCAAACTTTTTATCAACTTCGTCAAAATTAGTCGTTTTCAAGTTGGTTTTTATTTATTTCTAAAAAATATATTATTTGTCTATTTATTTATGTAGTTATTATTATTTCTGTAAATAAAAGTACCTTTCATAAAATATGCGGTCGACAGGTTTTCTACGACAAGATGCGTGAAGCCCAGCTGGAGATAAGATCCCTGGCAGCCAGCAGCACGGCGGCGGCCGGTTCTGACAAACAGCGCTCGAGCCAACCCGAACTCAAGAAACCGATTACTGCCGATGGTAGGATTACCATCCTTAATTTTTTTATCTAGCTTTGATATCCCTCTGGCCGTGTTTGGTCTACTGGGGGTTACCTTGTACCCTGATCTCCGGTTCATATAATAATACTAGCTATGCCACGGCTGCCCTCAACCTCCAGCCCACCGCGTCGCAACGCCCGACCGCGCTATTACTTCTAGGGTCGTAGTTCAGGGTCGTAGCGTGATGTTATTATAGCCTTATAAACTGCCTCAAGAATTGGGTTATCAAATGCAAAAATATATTTACAAATCTGACTAGTAGTTCCAGAAATTAGCGCCTTCAAACAAAAAAACAAACAAACTCTTAAGCTTTATTATTAGCCCCCGACCGACCCACCGCGTCGCATGGTCCGCCCGTGCTATTAATTCTTTTGCTCAGCTCCTAAGAGTCGTAGCGTGATGTTATAACCGTATTAGGTTATACACAGTCGGTTCGTATATCGGTTCATTACACAGTCGTGAGCCTTTTACTACCCGCGACGCAAGGAGCCCGTATATGCATGTATGTCAGGATCGTAGCAAGTGGAAATCTCCCTACCCCTCCGGGGAACAGACGATACATATTTATATGTATTAAATTTTTTGTTTTTTGTAGGTAAACCCACTCCGGGGCCCATAGTGGTCGGTGAGGAAATGGACGACGAAGTCACCAATGCATGTGGTTCCGCTGTTCACGCGTACTCCGATATACATACTATGTCGCATGGTAAGTTTTTATTTTATTTTGAACTAGATTATGCCAGCGTCTTTGCACGCGTATACCCCCTTATAATGTGAAAATCCAGGAACTCTGAAACACGTCAATATGTATTTATGATGAGGAGCTACTATTCCAATTTCCTACTTTAAAAAAACGATACTCTTTTACAATCAGTCACTCACTTCTTCATTTCCCATTATCTGAAAAAGGCCTGGTAACTGGTGATAGACCCAGTGTTGTGGTCGGAGAGCTTCTACTGTTCTTTCATAAACTGGAAGACGGATAGTGGTGTAAGTCATTGGTGCCATGTCAATGTCAGTTGTCTGGAAGAGATCGCTGTCAGCTATAAGACCGGCATTTTTAGGACGTACCTACATTGTGTTCCTCAATAAAGTGATTTTTCATTAAGTAATTTTTCATTTCATTTAAATTCATGTTAGAAAAATATATTAATTACTCACCACGTCAGTTAAAAATAAAAAGCTATTTCATTTCATAGATGACAGTGTTATTTTTTAAGGCACAACAGTTCTGGAAGAGATAATGTCTGAGAAGAAACGCGAGAGCGGTTCGTCAGACGTTCTTCCAGCCAAGGTGTCGGTCATGAGGCCGATTCTCAGGTGTCTGCAGCTACTCTGCGAAAACCACAACCCAGAACTACAGGCAAGTATTTACATCATCATTGTCAGCTCACATCAGTCCACTGCTCACATCTGTATATAGGACTCTCCCAATACGCGCCACTTAGCTCGGTGTTCGGTTCTTCTCATCCACTTCCTCTCCGCCGCCTTCCTTAAGTCATCGCTCCACCGAGCCTGGGGGCGTCCCACACAAAGTTTGCCCAGACACGGTCTCTATTCTATTCTCGTTTACCCAAACTTTTTGTCGGTTCTTCGGCATATAAAATATGACCAGCTTATTGCCACATCAGCCTGCTAATAATCTGAGCTATGTCGATGATTTTTTAGTTTTAGGGCATGCCGGTTTCTTCCCGATGTTTTCCTTCACCGTTTTGAGCACGTTTTTATTCAATAAGATCTTTATCATCTATTTTCAGAACCTCCTTCGCAACCAAAACAACAAATCTAACTACAACTTGGTCTCTGAGACGCTGATGTTCCTGGATTGCATCTGCGGGTCCACAACCGGAGGCCTAGGGCTTCTAGGACTGTATATCAATGAAGGGAACGTGGCGCTCATCAACCAGACACTCGAGACATTGACTGAGTATTGTCAAGGTGAGTCTCAAATCTGACAGTGCCCTAAAACATTATTTTATTCTTATAAATAATGTTTTCATTTCATTACATTCTGTATATACACAGAATGTAATGAAATGCATGTCTGTATTGTATACTTACTTACAGAAAGGACATGTGGAAAGGCTTAACCCTAACAAGAGATTTCGTCCAGCAAACCTTCGCGGATATTCGAGGGTTCAACCTTTTAACTATTGATTTTATATATCCTAAACTATTGATGTAAAGAACCGGTGCCTATGCGTTTGACGTTATTACGTCTTCTTGGGTTGTTTGTTTGTTAACATTTTTCTTCAAAAGTGCTTACCCGACTGAAATGCGGTATTTTGCAATCGGTTTGTATGTCTTCATGGATTATCATCACAAGTTACTAGGGATCTATGCTATGATTATTCTAGGGTTTCACGCGAAAAAGATCCTTTTCTTCACCTAGTCTATAAAACGACGATATAAATCGATCCTGTGATTTTAATAACAAAAACTGTCAACAGGTTTTTGTAATATCTCTATCTTACACCTTCTAAAACTGGGTCTGCGAACTTGTTTCTATTACCTAATACAGGGTTCATATGAGTTCCTAATTGTTATAACAACTTATCGTTTAAAAATAATAAATGTATTGAATATTGACATCGGCTTCTATTATTCCTTACAAAATGTTTTAGGCCCATGTCACGACAATCAGAACTGCATAGCGACCCACGAAAGCAACGGATTAGACATAATAACGGCACTGATACTGAACGACATAAACCCACTCGGCAAGACACGCATGGACCTGGTCCTAGAACTCAAGAACAACGCCTCGAAACTGCTACTTGCCATTATGGAGTCCAGGAACGACTCCGAAAACAACGCCGAAAGAATTCTTTACAATATGAATCCAAAACAGCTGGTGAGTTGAATTATTTTTATTTTATTATACAATAAAATTGGCAAACAAGCATACGCCCCATGCATGTCGGTAAGCGGTTACTGTAACCTATCGACGCTTACAACACCAGAGGTATCACTGAGGTGGCTGGTTGATGACCCTATGAAGGGTGAAAAGTGTCTTGTGCCTGTAAGACAGCAATGCGAGCATAACTACTTGGCGGCAGAAATAGGTGTGGTGGTAGTTCTTCCCCGGAAGAGCTCTTTCACGAGGTGCTCTACTGCTGCTAACATACACACTACAATTAAACATTGACACACTAAACAAGACTCAAATCTAGATAGATCTTTACCATAATTGAGTCCAGAAACGACTCCTAAAGCAACGCCTAAAGAATACTTGTTATTATTACAACTATATGTTTTGTGTTTAAGGTTGATGTTGCCTGCTCCGCCTTCCACCAAGAACACGCGATGGATGCCGATTCTGATTCGGAGGACGACACGCCCGTTCAAGGCGTCTCTCCTAAAGAGGTCAGTGCACTGCTTGCTTTTATTAAGAAAATAGACAGGTTGTAATCTTGTTTTGTGTGAACAGGAAAGGATGTAATCTCGAAAGCGGTTACAGGATAAGATGTAATCTTTTATTGTATTTTATTGTTTTAGGAACGACAAACAGTCAAACATTAAGTCATAGTTATAAGTTAGAAACGAAAGAAAACAATATTACGTAAATGTATGACCCGCAGCGTCATCACCTCAAACTCCTACTATTGGTTTAACAAGACTGTATGCATCCTTGTATTGTGTTTACGTGATAGCATGTAATTTTGTTTTTTTGGATCTGTATCCTCCTATCCTGTGTTAGGACGTAATATGGTGTAATGGTTGCAGGTGGGGCACAACATCTACATCCTGTGTCACCAGCTGGCGGCGCACAACAAGGAGCTGGCGGCGCTGGTGCGGCACTCGCACCCGCGCGCGCACGCCTCCGCCCACACGCACGCGCTGCAGTACTACCGTACTCACACGGCGCAGATAGAGGTACCGAGCCAGGACAAACTGTAATTGACTCAGTCGCACTTTTCTTTGGAGCAAATATTTTAGACTCGGAGGTTGAATCTCTCATTCCTCCGACTGCGTCTAAATACTACATTCCGCTTACTTAGTGAACACTGATTATCTATTTAAAGTATTCTGATAGTCGGACTGTGCAAATATATGTTGTAATGAAACGCGGCCTTTGATCCCACCGACTGCGCCAAATCTTCATTTCGGAATTGGGCATGTTCTAGTACAGATTTCTACAAACTAATGTCAGTAATACACGCCATAATATTTTCTTAAGCTTAGTGCGGACGGGCAGTGCTAGTCTTCTAAGGTTTGAATTTGGTAAAGCACGCCTAAATCATAATTATATAGCATTTAGTTTTTATGATACTTGAAGGATAGTTTTAAGTTTTATAGTCTAAAGTCACTGCACTGTAAACACGTCTTTTCAAGAAAATTTGGCAAATCTAAGCTTGTTAGAAGTCCATATGATTCTCATAATAATGTTGTTCCAGATAGTCCGCACAGACCGGAGCATGGAACAGATAGTGTTCCCTATTCCGGAGATCTGCGAGTATCTGCCGGCTGACAGTAAGCACCGCGTATTGCAAAGCGCGGAGCGTGACGATCAGGTAAAGGAACACATCAAAATAGTGCACTCATACTCTTTAGCAGATTATTAGGGCAACAAAAGTTATTGATGAAAAAAGAGCGCCTGCGGTTAAGATGCAAAGAGAAGAGTATTGAATATGAATGTGGATGGATACAAGAGACGATGTAGGTCAAGAAAAGATAAATAGATTGTGTGAAGGATGACATGGATAAGAAAGGCGTGATTCTTTTTTTTACTGAGATAACGACTAAGAGGGGAGAGTGGAAGAAAACATGTTGTGACGACCCCACGTAACGCGGAATAAGAGAAAGGATATGTTTTTAGGATATAAAAAAAATGCTCATGTCTGTATTATTACGGAGTCTATGGTTTCTAGTGTCCCTTGGCCAGAGATATTATAATACTATTTTGCTAGTACCGAAAGATTATCACGACACGACATCCTCTGATGCAGACATGCAGTGCTGTAAGTTTAGAAAAACAACTTCTCCCTGTCTCACCCCGTTTTGAAATTGTATAGAATTCGCGCTCTTGTTCGTCTGAACAGGGTTTAAATATTTAACGTGACAAAATGGCCAAACAAAACAGTGTTTGTGATAATTAAAGTAAATTTATTGCAATTATTGCAGGGCAGCAAAGTGGCAGACTTCTTCTCAAGACTAGACAACCTGTTTCACGAAATGAAGTGGCAGAAGAAGTTAAGAGGTTTGTTTTCACGAATCCACTCACTACCGTTTCTATTTCTACCGCCAAGCAGTAATTCTCTCATTGCTGTATTCCTGTGTGAACGGTAAAATGCCGGTGAAATTGCCAGTGCAAAGGTGAATAGGCGACGGTCACCGCTTACTATTCGGGGCCGTGTGAAAACGAGACATTGGCAGTAATTTTAGCAGGACTAGTAACGTCCCAAACTAAAAGAAATATAAGTTTTTGAAGTCAGCCTTTATTTAGCCTGACAAAATGAGTCATTGGAGAATTATAGTTAACTAGCTTCTGCCCACGGCTTCGCCCGCATTGTACCCGGATAAAAAGTAGCCTATGTGTTATTCTGATGTATAAGCTATATTACTGTAAAGTTTCATCAAAATCCGTTCAGTAGTTTTTGCGTGAAAGAGTAACAAACTTCCATCCTCACAAACTATCGCATATATTGTAGAAGGATTTTGAAGAATTTCGGAAATATTCGTTTTATTAGCTTAGGAGATTGGTGAAGAAACAGTAAAATGATATAATTTATTTATTTAAGGCTTTGCCTTTCAGCGTGGCAATGCCGCCAGTATTTTGGGAACGCTTCCAACTTTTAGTGATCTGGATCAGTTGAGCTATCTATAGATCATTTGCAACGGTCTTTAGATAGTTTCATCTGTATTTTTTTATATACCTACTTGTACATAGTTGTATGAATAAATTTATATTAACTAACATTTATTTAAGGTAATTTACAACATTATTAATATTGACTTAAGTACATTATATGTGCTTAATTGTTAATTGATGCGTGTTATTTTATCCTCAGGCCAACCTCTTCTGTTCTGGGTTTCGTCCTACATGTCTCTGTGGAGTAATATACTATTCAACTTCGCTGTTCTAATCAACGTCATAGTGGCCTTTTTCTATCCATTTCAAGACGAAAATCCAAGTAAGTGCTCATTTTACTAGCAATACAAACGAATAATTACAAAACTGCTTTGGTTATAGCAAATAATTTCTAAATATTTTATATATAACTTTTGAAATTATCACGGTTATAAACAGATATTCACCATAATTTCGTTTAGAATATCGACAAATCAATAAGTTTATCCTGTTTTAATAGACGATCCATGTGGTGGTCTTTTTCGTATTGTGAGTCATAAGCCTCGGTGGCGCAGTAGGCAGCGCGTAAGTCTCATAATCTTAAGGTCGTGAGTTCAATCCTCACCCGGGGCATAGATTTTTGCGCTTTTCATATTTTTTTCATATTTACTTTATAAAAGTAGAAAAGCTTTAAGGCATGTATTAATAATCATTGCTTATCGACTAATTTACTTTTTCATACCTGCCACTGGATCGAAGTCTTGCCCTCAGTTAGTGTTCCGATAAACGGGCTTGCATCCTACCTGTCAAGTTGATCGCTTACTACGCTTAAGTAAAACGTGGTCATTGACGTATACCTACTTACCTTTACTTACAATTTGTCATTAATTTATATGACTTTAGGAAGAAATAAATTCGGTCTTGGTCAACTAACCTTTCAATTCACAACATGGTGACAGTGGTGCCGAAAAATAATAAAATAAACTTATACTTAAACTTTTTTGAATGATGATGGTGTTTGCTTTATTTTTATTGCTAATTTAAATTTACATATAGAAATCTACCGAATGGTTCTGAATTATTTACGAATAAATAAATTAATGACAACATGTACTTAAGTAAACCCAAGTCCACGCTAATAAAATCATTGTATTAGTGTGGACTTGGCTTTGACAACTTCCTACTTGTACCACATATCTGTATACCTTTTTAAACTTTAAGGACCGAGTTCACTAACATAATAATGGGTGGTTAAGTCCAAATCGAAGCTTTTTGACACATGTTTTCATATGAATCTGTCATCATAATCAATGGTTAGACTTAACCGTCCGTTTATTTTGTTAGTGAACTCAAGCCTTAAACGTTGAGAGTAGGTATTTTATACTTGTGACGCAAGGAATCCGCGCATACGTTTGGGATTACAGCCTTTCGGTGATAACAGAAAAACCTACAAACAACACACGGGCTTCTGACGAGTCGCTTGTAATAATTGAGTATACATTTGTGCTCAAAATAAAATATTTCCATTCTAATAATAAATAAACATTTACTTCAGGCAACAACACGAATATTATTAAAAAAGATGGCAATAGGCATGGGCCTATTGGCATTTATAGGTATTTATGCCATGGACACTAACATATTATAATAGTATAACTTATCACTACTTGGTAACAAGTGTTTATTTTATTTTATTTTATTCGGAAAACAAACAGTATTTATAACTAGATAGACAACTTCTTAAGATACTATTTACCATTAAGATGTTTTCACATATAAGAAACGAAATAAGCTTATTTGCCTGAGTTAGCTATACAAAAATAAGTTTAAAAAAAAATGTAGGTACGATTATTTATGTTGTAATTCCCCAGAACTCGGTCAGCACTTATCGCTGGTGGTATGGTGTGTATCCGTGGTCGCGGGGGCTCTGGTCACCTGCCTGCCTCGGTCTTCCGGCGTGAGGGCCCTACTCGCCAGCGGCATAGTACGTCTCATGTACTCTGCCGGCCCTGAACCCACACTATGGACCCTTGCGATGCTCACTGTGAGTATAACTGCCGCTTTCTGAAACCCTGATCGAACTAACTAACATATTGTCAAATCTATTGTCAGATCAATGACCTAATGACCGATGGTGATAGAAACAGTGTGATGAAAGGATTCAGTGCGCATCACAGAGGCTCCTTTCATTCACGTGTTTAGGTTTTTGATTAGTTCTGAGATATATTCCTCAAGATATTTTTCTTCATCGTTTGAAAGCGCATATGTTTCACGTGAAAAAATACGGTGGGATTTTGAACCAACGACCTTCGGATCAAAAGTCGGGGACTCCAGCCACAACACCACTAGTGCTCATCACTCAACATGATTGATTGACGTTTAAAAAAATAATCACTTTGAGATTTGACCATTGATAAACTAATTAATGTTAAATCTTTCGGGTGTATTTATAAGGCTGGTTTATACAATGAAAAGTAACGTATCTGGCAAATGTCAATAATGATAATCGCTTTCCATCAGGTAGACATTGTGGCCGTAAAAACCTTGTAAGCTCTGAAAATCTAATATTCGCATAAACATTACTTGTGAGGCCATAAAAGTATAAAATATCCCCCATATAGTGATGAAAGGCATCTGACCAGCCTGCTTAGCATGAAGACCTAAGACAACGGTCGAGAAGTCAAACAATATTTTGTCCCTCTTGACTTGTTGAAAGAATAGGCGACAGAATAATTTTAGTCTTCTCTTTCGAAGGCAAAACGTTGTCTTGGGTGCTTATGCTAAGCGGGCTGGTATTCATCCATAAGTACACATTGCTCTTCAAATAACTCACTGACTTTATCGAGGCTTGTTGTGAGAACAGCCAGTTTATTCTTGTTTCTAGTATTAACAGTATGAGTGGTCTCCCAGATAGTGGTGAAGGGCATCCATCTGGTGTCCATAATGGGTAACCAGGGCACGCTCTCCAAGTCCCCGCGGCACGTAGCCACCGACCCCGAGCTACTGTACCACTCCGTCTACTTGCTGATATGCTTCCTCGGAATATGCTGCCATCCCTTCTTCTTTTCAGTTCTGGTGAGTTCATACATGATCCAGTTACAAAGTCGTCATCTTAACTAACCTAAAATTTCCCTTCAAATTTTAGGTTCAATAAAAGTTCAAAACCAAAGACACTAATGGAGAACGATTAATTTTGACTGGCTTAGCAATATCCATAACGTCTAAAACTTGAAATCGGACACTGTTCGACCTGACCATTTAAAATTGTCAAGTTTTGGACACGTTTAAACGTGGCCAAATAACTAACATTGTCTCATGACCATTCACTAGTGTAGAAGCATTTTCACACTATGTATGTAAAAGTTGCTGTCAAAAAGAAGTATTGAATATTGGGAGTTCGCTGACATTTCTAGACTCCATTTCATGAACCATACATTCATGAATGTATGGGTCATGGTTTGCGTTTATGGACTCCACTATTGTAGATGGCATTGCTAGACCTCAAAAATGCCTTGTCATGAACCTTGCATTCATTCTTCCGCTGAACGCAACAGCGGAAGAAAACCACAGTCGTTCGACGATTATCAACCTTGGTGTGTCCAAATTGAACGCACCCCTGCAGGCAGAATATAATCAGCGGGTGGAGGATATTTTTTCAGTTCAAATTTTTTCATGCCTACCTGTAATATGAGATGTAAATTTGTTGCCAGCTCCTCGACATAGTGTACCGCGAAGAGACGCTACTGAACGTGATGCGGTCAGTAACACGCAACGGGCGGTCGATCCTGCTGACGGCCGTACTGGCGCTGGTGCTGGTCTACATGTTCTCCATCGTCGGCTACATGTTCTTTCGGGACCACTTCCTCGTCAGCGTCGACAAACTCGACGGTCAGTACAGAACAACTATTTTATATTTGCTGTGTTCCGGTTTGATGGGTTATGTATTCCAGTTAAATTACAGACAGAAATAATTGTTCTTTTCTCTTTTATCGACAAAACCGTTGTTTTGAGTGCTCATGGTACTAGTGCCGATTTCACTACCGTACTTTACTTGAGAGTTCTCACTATCACGCCACTTTTATACTCTATATCTTTGTATTCTATAGATGACGACGACCCCCGCTTCGAGCCGAGCTGTTTGGACGACCCCTCCAGCAAGTACCTGAAGGAAGGGGGTCAATGTTCAAGACCATCGCGACTCGTCTCCGTAGGCGGCGAGCTCAAGGAACGCAGCTGTGACTCGCTGATCATGTGTATAGTCACAACTCTGAACCAGGGCCTGAGGAATGGGGGAGGAATCGGAGATATACTGCGCGCGCCGGCTAGCTTTGTAAGTACAAGAACTCTCGTGGCTCGTCTCCGTAGAGGGCGATCTGAATGGAGGTGGGAAAATCCATTGGTTTGCGACTTGTAACTTGAGAGCAGAAACGGTGGTAAAATTCCTTCAATATGAGTCTATACCGAGTATTTCTGTCAAATTATAATGAAATAATGCTGGACATATTTTACACAGCATCACCTAGCCTCAAAGTAAGCATAGATTGTGTTATGGGAACTACATGACTGATATACTACTTATTTGTAAATACATATTATACATAGAAAACACCCAGACCCTAGACAAATATTTGCAGATCATACAAATATTTGTCCCGCGCCGGGAATCTAACCCACTACTATTGGGTTCGGAATTTGGTATTCGGGGCCCCTCTAGGCCAACACTCGTCCGGAGAAGTATCCCTACCCCCGGGTATAGCTATTTCTGCCGCCAAGCAGTTATCGTATTGCTGTCATCTGCTTTGAAGGGTTTATGGCTGCCAGTGAAATTACAGACACATGAGTCTTTTCAACCGTTATGTCTCAGGGTCGACAGCGCGCGATTGTTACCTCCGGTGATGCAAGCGTCCATAGGCTACGGTAACCGCTTACCATACCAGGCCGTATGCTTTGTACGGCATTACTCAATATGTTGTTTTTGTAATTTCCAGGAGCCGCTGTTTGTAGCGCGCGTGGTGTACGACCTACTATTCTTCTTCGTGGTTATCATCATAGTACTGAATCTCATTTTCGGCGTGATCATCGACACCTTCGCTGACTTACGTAGCGAGAAGCAGCAAAAGGAGCTCATACTCAAAAACACCTGTTTCGTATGCGGTGAGGATCTACCCACTAATTACACTGGCAAAATGGCTATGAGATTATTCCCATAGTCATTTTGCTAATAACAATGCCACGGTACTCGTAGTTTCTGATATCTACGACCCAGGGAATCCTATTGTGGGGTCAGTACTATGGACGTATATGATAGGTGTTTTGTAAAAAAGAAAAATGCCACTCATTTTGCCAGGCTTAACAATGGACAAAACTTGAAAATGGTAAAGTTTAAGTCGCAAAGTGTCCCTTTTTCAACATTTTGAAGTTTTCGACATTGCTTAGCTAAAAATATGAAAGTGAATCATTCCCTAATGCCATTTTGTTAGTGTAATTACTGCTTGGCCTAAGGTCGACGATGCCGCCGCTTGTTGTGTACATTTCCCGCCGCCGAACCGTACGACACGTATTTATGTTCGCGGCTAGCAATGTATTACTAAATATACGGTATGATATGGGGGGGGGTGGTAGTGCGGTGTTGACGCCATCTGCACTCGCCCTAAGGGCTCAGTAAATAGACCGCAACTTGATGCTAAGAACCAAATATCTAAGTGAAGGTCGATTTTGTTAAATACAAGTGTTTAATCTAAAAATATGTTAAATCGTTGCGTTAGAAACTGGCGCGGTGGCGGTGGCGGTGAAATCTGAACACTCGCGAATTTTGACAACCTTTCCTTGTGATCGCCACCGCCACCGCGCCAATTTGCCTTTACTGCATGACAATCAACGAATATCCTAAACAGCCATGAGTTTTAGAGACCTAAAATTGAGAGAGCATGTTAAGGGTGAAATAAGAGGGGTTATTCCAAAACTTGAAATTCATAGTTGGTTTCCGGTTTTCAGGATTGAACAGGTCGGCATTTGACAACAAGACCGTCTCATTCGAGGAACACATAAAGAGCGAACACAACATGTGGCACTATCTGTACTTCATGGTGCTCGTGCGGGTCAAAGACCCCACAGAGTTCACCGGCCCCGAGAGCTACGTGCACTCTATGATAAAGGTAACAGACGAAACGAAAAAAAATCCTCCAGGCTGCGCCAATTTTATATTTTTATTAACGTTTGTTTGACACAAATAATGAAACGATAATAGGTATACCTACTTTAAAGGTAAAAAGTAAAAGTTTAATTTCTTCGTAAAACATTGGTCCGTACATAAGATGGCATCCCTTATTCTCGTAAAGTATGGTATGATAGTCACAAACTCACAGTTCTTAAACACACACTTCGTCTGTGTAAAATAAATTGTAAAGTACATCAGTAGCATGAGCATCAAACGGGTTTTTTGACAGAAGAGTAGACAAAAATTATATCAGTCTCAATTTCCTGCAGGAAACAGATATAAACATTTATTATTTTAGGTATTTTATCTATATTGCATATCTTATGTCCGTCGCTATCCATAGCGGTACCTCGCCAATTCCATCTCATATGTATATTTTTGTTGTCAGTCAAACAACCTGGACTGGTTCCCGCGTCTCCGCGCACTCTCCCTGGTCGGCGGAGGGGAGGGTGAAGGGGGGGAGGTGGAGTTGCGCGCGTTGCAAGCGCAGCTCGAAGTGGCGCAGCAAGCGGTGCACACCCTGACGGCGCTTCTCACGGAACTACGGGACCAAGTAAGTTTACAACTGCGACGCAAGATAAAAAATGTTTTTGTGGACTTCGTCGCTGGGTTTTTTATATCTACTGATAATTAATATTTCCGGAAACATAATTATGATGTGCAGATATGATATAATTGTATGATAACCTTACATTAATTATGCCAGTCTTGTCGCGTAGGATCGTGTTTCTGATTAAATCAGCTCTGCAAGAATTCTCCTCTCCGAATGCATTTTTGTCACTCTTTGACAATTTCACTAAGACAGTTAATAAAATATTCAAACATGTAAAGAAATTCTTGAAATAAACACTAATTAATATTATTCATTATAATAATAACACACAATAAAAAATAACAAAAAATACACTATCCACAGATGACAGAACAGAGGAAGCAGAAACAGCGCATCGGATTGCTGAACTCAACCTCGGCGTATCTACAGAACTTGCAGATGAATCTCCCGCCGTGAGCGACATGCCTATTACTATTACACTTATGGTGACACACAATAACCAATAGCAAACCAAGCAAGAGATGAGGGTAGCAAGAGACATATCCCAAAAAAAATAGCGAATTAGATCATTCATTGTAGAACGGGAATTTTACTGTCGGTGTAGCCACAGACTTTGTTTCGACTCATTCCGCGAGTCCGATTTTGTTGGGCACTTTTCATGGAATACCGAGTATTAGGGCAAACAATTGGTTAGTGCCCCATCTACAACTTACAATATTTGCATGGACAAGCAACAGAATGATACTAAGTAAAAAATGATACTTATTTTAAAATAGGTACGTAACAATGTAAAATGTGGTGTTGCTAATGTCACGGTAACCGCTCACACACTCATGGATCTCAAGATATCATTAAAAATTGATCAAAAGAAGAAAAGGTCAAGAGATATTTTGTTCTTTAATTGTAAAGATGACCTAAAATCACGGAGCGTGACATTTCACCCACTGTCTTGCTGCCTGACGTCTTCATTTAAGCGCCACCGAAATGTTTAAAATGAAAGAAACTAAAATGTATTTTGATATGTTCGAAGAATAATGTTTGTTTCTCGAAATTGAAAGTTCTTGTTCTGTGTGTCACCATTCATTAACATATTCACACCTCTTACACTCATAATACATCAGCATATATCGCACAACAGTCTATTTACTAGAAAATATATTTCAAATTGGATTTCCTGTAACACCGATCGGTACTTTGACCAAGAACATTAATTTATAAATTAATCGACAAATTATAACAAAAACGCCTTATTACCTGACGTTTATTATGAAGGTTTTAAGCTATCAAATTATCGTACTTAACTGTACAAAGTTTATATTGACAAATTAATAATTATATACGTAAACATAAAGTTACTATATTTGTGAACTTAAAGTGAGTTACCCAATTATTGGCACTAAATTATACAAGTTTTAAATATAATTTTATCTTACCTCTCACTTTAGTTGTTCTATTTTTCTTTCTTTCAAGTATCTGGCAGTGCTAATAATTGGAGGTCATCCTTATTCATAAACGTAGCGTAGATATTATTAATGATATTCATAGTTAGCCAAATCGTAGATAGTAAAACGAAGGATTTGATTAGTTTAAATTGTTAACAGGGATCGGTTGCGAATCTTACAAGGCATTAGAAAAATGTACAGCCACGTGATACTTACTTCTTCGTGAAAGCTTCAGATTAATTACATACATAGTTTAAAAAATCTGTAAGAAATAATGTAAGGCTTACAATACAAAACATAAAAATAAGTAAGTATTACATGTCCTAAAAATATATTTTTTCAATAATCTAATTGCCACTGCAAGATTTGCAACATCCTTAGATCTTTATCTATGAATCTACTCACACTGTTTTAAGAGGGTTCTTCAGGGGTTGTTAGATCATCATTGTTGTGAAGTTTCTTCTTTTCTTATACTTAGGTATTCGATCAAATATTCTAGAGTAGTGTTCATTAGTGGTAGTGACTTCGGGGGAATTTATGAGGCTTGAACAAAAACTGTTTCCATTAAGCTTAGTATATGAATTATATACTAAGTCTTTAAATACATTATTTATTCTTGTGATGTCACGTTGGAAAATATTTTTAACTCCAACGAATTTACGGTGTCTTTTTGAAGTAAGAATACGAAAATTTGTTTCGAAATAGCGAAAATATTTATATACGCAAATTTTTGATAAGAGTACGATACTTTCTCTCCCCCTTAGGAAACTTCGTGCAATACCTAGCTCAAACCTGTTATCATGTAGTTAGCTAAATAATAAAGCGATTTTAATAATTATGTTTAAATATCTTTAAAAGATCTGAAAATGTTTTATCTTTCGAGTTGTGGTGTTTGATAGTTTTTTTTTACTTCGTAAATGTTTTTTAGATCAAGGATATTTTTTAATGTATCGCCGTTCTTTAAAATTTAAGTAGAAAGTACCATTTCAAATTTTAGGTGACCCGTTAGATCATGAAGGTTATGGTTTTATTTTTTTAGTTAAAGCGTTTTAGGTTAAGTGTACTATTTTGTTTCCGACTATTTTTATTATGGTTGTCATGAAAGTGACTTGAAACGAAACGTTCTTTAGAACTACAACCAAATGAAGCAATATACATACATACCATCCATTTTACTATATTATATTTAAAATAAGTACCTATTTTATATGTTACTTTGTAACTAATAGCTGGAAAAGAATGTTTGTTCAAAACTGTTTGAAATATAAAAATAGACTTAAAGGAAACGTGTAAGAAATCAGCAAATGAATTAAATCAAGTTTTGAATCAAATATGCTTTAAGAGTTATTTTAATCAGGTGAAACAAAAAATTTATTCGTAAACTATTTTAATATTTTGACTTTATACTTTTTAAAGCCATATATTTTATGCTGTGCCATTTTTCCAGCTTACTTCAAACATTATGTTACGGTCAATGTCACTTTTAGAAAATATGTAAAAAGTTTTTTGTAGTTCAATTAAAATATACCTATTGACGTTATGTACTATTGAGATAGTTTTTAATATTTAGGCCAAATATTCAAAAATGTTATTAAATATAGTTATCAAGTTGTTGATCTGTTTTAAACTATTATGTACTTAAGTTTCCTCTCTTTCATCGTAATACATATTTATTATACATTATGTGATATACATATTATTATATTTACATTGTTACTAAGCATTTATGCAAACTAACATTCCGTCGTGTCTTCGCATCTTTTTTATAAAATATTATCTTTTCACACAAACATTATTTTTATTTTTTCGGCCCGTTTTATATACAATCGTCACGATCGACAAATTAAAGGACTACCAAAATAATTATTGTAAATAATTTCGTCCAATTTAAAGCCAAATATAGTAGATTTAACACATTCATTGATCAATATTGACCTTACTATTTAGATCTTTGACCAACTCGTAGGATAAATAAATCTATAATTACTTATTCTCTATTAGCGTGTATTCAATATTTACCTTATTATATTGTTTTAAAAGGTATGTTGCAGAAGCAATACGTAAAATGAACGAGAACATATATAACTAGGTCTTTTCTGTGTAACCTATTATTTCATTTTTCTGCAACATACCACTGTCTAACAAATACATTCCTATTTTATAATCATTAATATTCCATTGTAGATCTGTATTTGGGATCTTATACTTGCATAATTCTATTTACTACTTACTTTCTCTATTTTATATACTTTACTATGTACTTACATAGAGGATATTACATTGTGTAAGATCGTGTACTTGAGTCGTTGTGATGTTTGCAATAAGTGAAGTGTTTTGTTTTATTGAAAATAAATAAAGATATGGCACAAAGTGGACATTTTTTATTTATGTAATCCGAAACATTTTTTTTACATAATTTTTTGAGAAATCTGCAAAAAAAATAAAACAAGAAAAGCCTTTAATTTTTAAATTAATATAATTACATATAAGTATCCTTTTAATTAAAGTGTAGTCAAATAAATTTATTCATACAACTATGTACAAGTAGGTAAATACAAAAAATACAGATGAAACAGCTAGCTATCTAAAGACCGTTGCAAACGATCTACAGATAGCTCAACTGATCCAGATCACTACCAGGCGGAAGCGTTCCCAAAATACTGGCCGCATTGCCACGCTGAATGGCAATGCTAATGCGTTGACCCAGATAAGAGCCAGCTCTCTTGTCACGCGTCGCTTCGACCAGTCGCCCTGAAAGAATTTTGATTAAATAATTATTTCAAATGACAATAATTGATGACGACCAAACAGTTTTTCAGTGCAATAATTGACTCGGGCTGTTCATCAAATTAATGTCTGAGACTACGTAACCCGAATTCTATAAGGATTCTCAAATATAGATTTTATCTCTGATCAAAATACCTGATCGGATTTAGAATACGGGACGTAGGACGTACGTACGTCTAAACATACAAGAAATCCTTATAATTATTTATATTAAAGTAAGCATCTGTTCTCAGATATAGATTACTTACGCATAAAATCGGACTTGCAGATTACCTATCAGTTTCTTGATAAGGGTATCAGGTATAGGCATTTTTAGGGCACAGTAGGTTATAACCATCGATATGAAGTGGTTTTCAGTGATCATTTTATCTGTGTGTTGTGAGTAATGTGTATTATTATCTGCTTGCATTTGCTTTGCTAGCTACGGCTTCCTCCAGCTACATTGCGTGTTACTGGATAAAAATCCGCTTTTAATTACACTAGCAAAACAGCAATGGGAACAAGACCATGCTACTCATATTGCCGACCTAAGGTCCAGTCAAACTGACGCCCGTGGCCTGTGGCGATCAAAGCTTTTAATAACAATCAATGTTCACATAAATGTAATGATCACCACCGCGTAGGTTTTAACCGAGCCGTCGTCCAAAATTTCAAAAACTTGAGGTTAAGTTTACTATACACACAAGATTTAGATTTACTGAAGATTTCATCGATTTTGATTTTGTTTTCAATTAGTCATTGTTCCAAATGTATAAATGCTAATCCTGTCAAAACGAATCGTCCTCTTTGTAATTTTGGTTGTGTACTTAATTAAAGAGTGGCCCCGTTAATTAAATTAAGTACTTATTTTTGTAAGGAGACAATTGCACTTCATTTATTAGGCTTAGCAATGTCCATAACTTAAAAAAAATATAAGTATAGGAAAGTTAAAAAGTTAGTTCAAGAAATATGTTCTGTTTTCAAGTTTTATAAGATTTAGCAATGACCAAGCCTAACAAAATGAATCGTTCCCCATTGCCATTTAGTTAGTGTAATAAGTCATGCCTGTACCAATTTCATCCAAATCGATTTAGGCGTTGCAAAGATGCCAGTTAAGTACAAACATCTGTAATTTCGCATGTTAAATACATATATATAATTTAAATTGTTTTTTTGGTTTTCGCTAGAACGAGACTATAGATAAACACAGTTCCGTACCGTAAATGTTCCGTTTAGCCATCCCCTGTTTTTGTGCTCTTTTCTCAACGGAAACTTCAGTCTCTGTTTTCTTCGTATGGTAAGTAACTGATTGACTTTGATAGAAACCAGTGTGGTAAAAGGCTATTAGGTAGAAGGATCGATATAAATATATGGTTTTAATGGCAGGCGTGGCACAGGAGTATACAATCGAAACAGTAAAGCTACCCACTACAAACGACACAGATACCCACACACGCATAATTGGAGGGACGACGACCACTGTACAGAGGTTCCCGTATATTGTCCAGGTAAGTAACACTCTATATACTAACCTTATAAACTTGAAAAAAAGATCAGTGTCAGAATCCATGGTAGAATCGATGATAGCTAAGTATTTCTTTGGCTATAGGACTAGTAATATACGTCATGGTGGGACAACGTATATATATTGTTTTTGCGTCAAAACAACCATTATAACTTCCTACCGCGAACACTCAGGTTATGGAATGATCTCCCTGCTGAGGTTTTCCTAAGTAACTACATGAGGTTCTTCAAAAAGAACGGTTTGGCATCGCGCGTGTGATGCCTCTGGTGTGGCAAGCGAACATAGGCTACGCGGTAACAGCTTACTAATAGGGCCTTATGCTTTTTTGACACCTTAGTAGTATATAAAAAAAAAACTTCCCGGAAGTCATAAAACACGATAAAAAAATGCATGACAACCGGTCCATCCTTTTTACATTCCAATATCTATTGTAGCGCCAATAAACCAACAATCAAAACTTGAGGATTTTTGTCAACCCGTCCGCAAATTGGTGACCGAGACTTTACCATCGTAATCTCGTAAGTTATGTGAATAGCTAGGGCACATTATTTGTAGGTACTTAGATACCTAACCTAATCATGTTATGATAACGCAGTAAACTTAGCTAATTTTAGTTTAGCAGTAAGAACCATTATTAACTGTTGTATGCCCGAAATGAGAAACTGTTTTTTACAAAACTTATCATCTTATGTAAAAACAGTCTACTATTCTGATTCTTATTATTATTATTATTAGGTGCTGTATCTACGCCGCCTTGCTTGTGGCGGCTCGCTGGTCACCAGACGTCATGTTTTGACAGCTGCTCACTGCTTCTTTGACGAGTAAGAATCAACACTAGCACCCAGACCCGAGACAAACATTTGCATATCATACAAACATTTGTCTCGCAGCGGGAATCGAATCCGCAACCTTTGCGTCTACTGCACCACAGAGCTGACAATGATTGTGAATGATCAAATCCTGCAAACACATGCTCATTCACCATAAGAGGATGTTCCATGATGGGCATCCTCTTATGGTGGTCAGTGCGCAGATCCGTTATGAAACAAAGTAGCTGTAGTAATAGGCAAGTAATTTGGCTAACAGCCCTTAAATACACAGAATGCTAATGGGGTGAACGACTTATTTTGGCTGCCTTAGCCTAATATCCTTAGCTTATTTTCAAGTTTTAGAAGTATTGCATTTTTCTAAGACTGGCTAACTGAATATTCGCGTTCCATAGCAATTTTGCTAGTCTTTTAACTAAGGGGCTGAAAGTTACTGACCAAGAGGGAAGTAATATTAATAATAATATACTGTTCGCGCAGTCCTAGCCTCTAGGTTTGTTGCAACAGTCTCCATAATAATGGTTTCAAACATTATTTTCCAGACGTGGTCAATTCGTGAGCCATAAACATTACACTGTACGAGCGGGGACTAGCAAATTAGAAAGTGGTGAGAAAATACTTAGATAATTTAATTATGGTGTAGATTCTGATTTCACCATCAGTGGCCGAATAAAAGCCTATGCTGTTTTTTAATGATGATCGACATTCTTTAAAACAGTTATCTCCATCGGATGTCTGAAAAAATTCAAAGACCATCACGAGTTTTTCTATGTATCGCCTAATTCTCTAATTCCAGGTGGATCTGTAATCTCCGTGTCGACAGTAATCGTCCACGAACGCTACAACACTCCCATAATCCGAGACAATGATGTAGCCGTGATGTTGTTGTCATCAGCCGTCCGCCTCGGGCGCAGCATCGCCGTCGCGCCCATACCTGTGCAAGGACAGGAGGTGCCAGACAATGTGGCCGTCATCACTGTCGGCTGGGGCAGGACTAACGTAAGTCTCAGTTTCTTCAGACGGACGGATATGTAATCATATTTTTTTTTTCAGGTAATGTATTAATATAATTATCATGTTCCTGTCCTTATCCCACACTACGTAGTGTCGGCACAAAATGTTTTCTTCTTCCACCCTTCTCAATCAGCCGTAATCTCAGTGTTCACTGCTTTCTTAACCATATCGTCTTTTACACACTCCACCCATCTTTTCTTTTCTTTGATAGTGATATAATACTTCATACCTAATATTTAAGAATAATAACTCCAGGTGAACATAGCCTCAGCATCACAGACTCTCAGACAAGTGGAAATCAGGACTGTGAACTACGAGGTGTGCCGCGATCAGTACCGGATGCTGGAGGGACTTACGAACCATAGCTACCCCGTTACAATGAATATGATCTGCTCAGGACTGCTTGGTATAGGAGGTATGCTATTGTTTAATAGTTTGAAGGTGAATATTGCAGTCTTAAGTTACCTATTCCTTGGCAAACCCGAAGTAAAAGAGCATCTTATTTTTAATCGACCATTAAAACCTGAAATATCTAGAAGAAACCGATACGTCCTAAAACTAAAAATGAAGACATGATAGGAGCTTCGAATGCTTTAAGCAATCGCACAATACTTCACAAGATCCTTTATAATTCCTTCAAGCCCCAGGCTAGGGACTTTAGCACGATGATCAGGAAGAAGACGACAAGAAAAGACTGCATAGATTTGCACTTCCTCACACACTCTAGTGATTGAACGACTCTCTTCGCCCACATTTTGAGGGGAAAGAGACTCATTAACATATTTTAGAATTGAAACTGCTCGCTTCGCTCACCTATGTTACTGTTTTCAGGTAAAGACGCGTGTCAAGGGGACAGCGGCGGCCCTCTCGTCTACCGCGGAATCGTGGTGGGGGTTACCTCGTGGGGGTATGGGTGTGCTGAGCCCCTGTTCCCTGGGGTCAACGCGAAGGCCGCAGCCTACACCAACTGGGTTAATGTAACGGTATGTAAACAGATACAATACAGGGAAGGGGTATGGTCATAGTGTGCAGATTAAAAGAAAGCGCGCCTTGCTTATTTCCTATATTCTTCTAGGCTTGTTTATCTAGTCTAAACGACAAATTTAAATTTATTTTATTAGCCGTCAGCCATCCGTATTATAATGCGAAAGTTTGGAGGTTTGTTAAGAATCTCCGTAACGGTTGAACCAATTTGCATGAAATTTGAAACAGCGATATTCGCGTTATCTTGAAGTTCCAAGTTTACGGTTTCTATCCTGTATGTACTCAGATAATCACGTGGCCACGTTATTTAATAAAAAACAAAAGAAAAGTAGCCCACAAAAAATGTTTCGGCTTGTCGTGATTCCATGAGATGATGATGTTTTTTAAGTTTTATCATATACGATAAAGTGCGCACGCCAGCTTAAGAGGCCCACGTCGGATGAATTGCCCATACAAACGTAATACCAAAATCATTTGTAATAAAAGCTTATTTCCACCATATTATGCTATTATTTGTATTCGAATAGTATTTATCTAGGTACCTTGATAAATATTTTTTCAAAATACTTACCTAAAATGAAATGTAAACGAATCGCATTTTGGATATTTTTACGTCATACATGATATGTTTTCATCTTATTTGTTTCGTATTAAAAACAACAATGTCTTACGTATCGTTATATTAGGTACATAGATTATATTGTCTAGTTACAGAATAACAACACGATGTGAAAAATACAACAAGTTTTCAGTCATCATTTTTGGTATTACGGAACACCACCAAATATATGACAATTTCCAAACGGCTAATATTGCTATCACGCTTGCACGGAACGGTGCGGGGTCGCGGGACAGGACACTTCGGTTGTGTGATCGCTCGGACAGGCACTCACACTAGCGTAACATGTATTTAAACCACGCGGCGCGAGCGCTTGTTCATTATTTGGTGTCGGGTAGTCTGATATTTACTATTTTATTATCAGCGTTCGACAAGTTTGCTAAATTGTATGTTAATCTTGAATTCGGTCTTCTCGAAATAGGAAGAATTTTATTTTAAATGTGTCTTCCTGAATTAAAAGACCTTTTGCCAAGAAATACCTAGAAATACTACCTATTCTATCTACCTAGAATAGGTAGGGTATGTACGCCGGTTTACCGACCAAATTCTTTTCTCGACCTTTTATCGCATTTTTGTTAAATAAAAGTAAAAAATATAACTACTGGGTCCGTGGGGAACCCTTCGCGTTTTCAAAATTCTTTCAGGGCGACTGGTCGAAGCGACGCGTGACAAGAGAGCTGGCTCTTATCTGGGTCAACGCATTAGCATTGCCATTCAGCGTGGCAATGCGGCCAATATTTTGGGAACGCTTCCGCCTGGTAGTGATCTGGATCAGTTGAGCTATCTATAGATCGTTTGCAACGGTCTTTAGATAGCTAGCTGTTTCATCTGTATTTTTTGTATATACCTACTTGTAGTTGTATGAATAAATGTATTAAATTATATAAAAAAATATATATATAATAATTGTTACTCATATTTTAGTAAAGTGTGTTTTAGTGGTTACTTGAATTACTTGATTTAACACACGCACCAATTCTCACTCAATTAATCTAAAATGCCAAAAAAAATAGCTTTTGATAGCTTTTGATAATCAAAAGATTATACATCAAAACAAAAATTTTTGTATCGCAAAATCGTGCAAGAAAACTTTAAATTCTATGTTTATAAAAATTTATAGTGTTGGTTTTTCTTTCTATTCCTTACTTATCTGTAAAACATGGTTCATCTGTTTTTTAATTTGATTTTCACCAATAAACCGGTAAAATGAAATGGACGAGAACTATGAAGTCATAGAACACCCAGTTTTCGATCGAGTGGTCGGAAGTTGGCATGTTCAATCTCCAATTTGGTTGTGTCTTGTACAAAAATTATTCATGGCTTATGGCTCTATTAAGCATTCTTATGGCTAGATTTCGTCTGTAAATCACATTGCATAAAAAAATACAGGTGTCCAAAATCCCTCGTGGTCGCGAACAATGCTACTTAGCCGTTGAGAACACACTAGTTCTCGACCATCTTTATTTGTAGGCTAAAGAAAGCGAACATTGTAAATAAATATTATTGTTCATGTGAATATAATTCATCACGCTAATTCCATTATGAACATATTTCATTATATTTTATTTTTTGTCGGTTTATCTACAATAACTTAGTGTCATAAAGTAATACCATAGAGAATCATAGTAAGAAATTGGCTATGAGCCTAGATTACGCAAAGGACTACTTCTTGGCCAGTCGCAAGCCCAGCCCCAAATAAAGTATCGCATGTGAGAAAGAGCACCTGGATACCAGCTTAGGATTTTTGACTCGGTCTAAAGACGTGCAATAAGCATTTTTGATAATCCCATGGTCACGAGTAGGATTAAGCCCTTGACAGACTTCGTGCTCAACCACTTGTACTGGACTTCAATTTCAATTTATTTATTGCGATACCTGGGTTACATATCACATACATCTATTGAATGACCAAATAAATAATAGCATTTTTTTATATTAAGAATAAGTTCTCGTTACTCTTGACAAATACTGCAACTTCGTAGATATGTAAAGAAAGAAAAGTTAGAATGTTGAATTCTGAAAACATCCTTACATGTATTCACCAAACATTGTTCGAATGCATCTTTTTAGCGCTTTGAAGACCCGTGTTTTATCGGTTGAGTAGCCTTGTACTTGTAATACAAATGTTTTTATTGAGTTTCCAAAAGTTACTTAATTTTAACAATGATGAAATCTCCTTTTTATGTAAAAAAACCTTTTTAAGGAAATTTCGCTCTTGCTTTGGATTCTGTTTTTTTTTATATGCCCACCTTTTGTCCCAGTGTCGCATCGCTCTCTATCGGCTGGGAATTGATCTTAACTATAGGAAATCCCTAACATTATAATAATATGGTCTATATGAATATGGAGAACACGGTTGGTAGTGTGTCCTCCATTTGCAAAGGGGAAGATCTTCCACCAAGCTGATCCATCTGATCCACTTGCTCGGGGTCCTAGGACCGACATTTGTATGTCGGAGGTATTATATTCTCAAGAGGCGTGGAATCTTCGCTTGTGCCATCTGTATATTGATTATGGTAGCTCTTCGTGTATAGTAACGTAGCTCAATCATGTGGCGAGCGATGTCGCTATATTAACACTCTAGAGCAAAGTCGCACACTTTAGTTAGAGGAACTTCCACAAATATACCCAGGTTATGACATGTTTTCCCAAGTACTGGCAACAGTATGGGGTTCTTAAAAAATAGGAGTTATTTGCCACCTAAGTGATATAGTATAATAAAATAGATGCTCATGTAAAACTTTATAACTTAAAACTAATACAGAATGCATAAGACTAAATATAAGTAATTAAGTCCTCCTAGCACTACATTGTTTGTGCGGAAGTGTAAATAAATAAATAAGTAAATATATGTAGTGGGCGGTACTCCGAATTTCGATCCGGAGAACATGGGCACGAACCCAGTCGTGCACCAATGGATATTTCCGCTCTAAAATTTCATGTGGCATACCTAGTAATGATGTTTTCCTTCATTGTTTTGAGTGCGTGTTGATGCGCACATAAATGTTTCGAATACAGATAATTATATGTTACTAGTTAGTGCGGTGCGATAGGCTTGAAATCTATCACTTAGAATGCTAACTACTCGCAAAACGCAGGCATGTACCAAATATAATGTTTGGACGCGCATCTGAATACCCCCCACTTTGTATCCCTAAAATTTAATTTAAAAAAAAAATTGATAAGGTGGACGAAATTTAAAACCGGTATTTTTCATATCAATATAAAAAAAATACTGAAGGCTCAAAAACTAAAATCTTTACTTATAAATAAAATTGACTATATAAAAAGTAACTTTGACCAGACTTTTGTTTAAAAATGTTAGTAGATTTTTTTTCGCATCCTGAAATTGACAACTCCACTAATTGTTCGAGAACTGGCGAACCTACCCTAGGTAGTTTGTTTAGTGTGGATGAAGACCTTTCACACTGTATTTTGATTACTTATCATATTATTTTTCACAAACTGTTTAGCCTATATGGTCACACAAGACTTTTACCAAAATCTTGAATTAATTTTGTAGGTATTTTTATAGATGATCAATACCTATCAACGAACAACAAAATAAATAAATTAAACTTTGAGATTCTTGTAGGTAGGTACGTATTTTATTTACAAACCTAGGAAATATCATAATTTCACAATGCTGGTATATTTTGGTACCATCCTATATTTATGGGTAGGTATCCTATTCTAGAGGTAGTAAACGTATGAAGAACCTAAATACATTTCATAAATTTCCTAAGATATACCTAGGCCGGCTTTGTACAAAAACGCATTTCTAATACCTACCGCCTTCCAGATGTTATGAATGGTAAGATGTAGTTATAGGTACCTACTACCCATACACGCATAGCACGTCTCGCGTCACGCGCGCACCTGCATCAGACAAAACGAGATAGCGATATTCGGCCGATTTTTGAACGAGCCTCGAATTGAAGTTGAGCGCTAAGCGCCGCATTCTTAAGCCATACGTTCAAAGGTTCCTGTACATTCCGAGTTTCAAGTTATTTCGACCACCCTCAGTATTAGGTCCAATTAACTTCATCCCGGTTGCGATGTTTGTAATTGTTGAACTATAAAACCTTCAAAAATATTTCTAAATATCTTCTATCTATGGAATTTGACCTGTTACAGTATTATTATAACATAGATAGATAGATAATGACAAAACATCAGCTATCATTATAGATATTAATATCTTATCTTGTAATGTAATGGTAAACAATCAATTTTTGATATATTTAAGTATTCTTCTAAAAATTAAATCACATTTAGGATCGTTGCCTATTTATGACAAATATTTATTATTTTTTTGTTTTACAGATTACCCGGTACAACGCAAGCCCACCGCTGGCCAACGCCAGTGGCATTCTGATAATTATATCTTTACTAATGTCTTTGATAATCGGTGGTTTAAGTAATTTAAAATAAGTAGGCAAGTATCAAAATTAATTAACAGCACCTTATAACCACCTAACTTACATATAATACTGGGGATCCGGTATCGTGGGCTAGGAACGACGAGTACCATGGTACCGCTACTTCCACACCCGCGGAATCGAACCCGCACTCGTCCGCCAAGCCACATAGGCTATAAAAGTGTAAAGATAGAATAATTGTTGACTATTTTGATTGTTTTGTAAGTTTAACAATAAAATTATTATTTTTTTAAATATCGCACATACGGTGCTATAACGTCACTTATGCAATTTTTGTCAAAACTGAACTGAGTATGAGAAAATACACCTAACCTACCTCTTTACTTTGTGCGTAATTGACGCTTGTGTAGTACGCATACTTTCCGCGTGAGGGTATTAGTGTCGTTATGGTTTTGGCGCGAATCTGGACGCCACTGGGAGAAACAACGTTTCATTGGTCAGTTGCGCGCGGGCTCCCGGACAAGAAGCGATATCCTGGAGCTACAACGTTACTAAGGTAATTGTGACGCTTGTATCTTGAAACAACAATGCCATTTGTATAAGTAGTGACATTGTTTCCCCAATCTTATGGTATTTTATGGTATAAAAATAAAGTAAGATTAACAGTTGTGACAATATTGCTCGAGTATAGTAAGAATTAATGTTTTTATTTTATACTTATTTTATATTTTTATAATAATTGTTTCGACATGATCAATTGATTCCTTTAAGCAATCTAATAAGTAATTATTTTGTGGTAATTAAAAATTATAATATCGATAAATCAGTCGATCTTTTATTTTGTTATTATCATATTTTTTTGTTTACGAAGGGTTGGGCAATAGAGGAGCCATCGAAATAGGGTCGTGTGTGTATAAATACCTGGAGCAGATTGCATTTGAAAAACCAGGCTGCGATGTCATCATTTATTCTGATAATTGCTGTGGTCAGCAAAAAAATCTATTTGTTTTTGCAATGTACCACTAAGCAGTGAGTCACTTAAATATGAACTCAATTCAACACAACTTTTTGATTCGTGGTCACACGCAAAATGAAGGTTACGCAGCTCATTCAGTAATAGAAAAATCTGTGTCTAGAGCCAAAAATGCTGGATGTATTGACATTTCCCTAATTCGTGGGGCCAAAAAGAGTGGCAAACCATTTGTGGTAAATGAAATTAATTATGTCGATTTCTTCGATTTGAATTCACTTGAGGAGAACATGAACTTTAATATGGCGAAAAATGTAAATGGCGTTGTTATCAAAACTGGTGACATCAAGAGTATTAAATTCATCAAGAATTGTGAAAATTACCAATTCAATTCAATTCAATTCAATTTATTTCTCAGAAGGCACATAAAATCATTGCACTTAAGAAAGTCAACTTTACAAAATAATAAATAATAATGATCACATAATTATAGGTAAAATAATATTAAATCACAAGGATATGTAATGTCAAAAACAGTTATTAAATTAAAATAAAATAAAAAAATACTTATAACTAGATTAACTAGATTAAAAAAAAAAAAACATGTCAACAAAATAAATAATTACACGGATAGGCAAAGTAGCTAATTTCATATATTATTAATATTTTCCCAATATTTATAGTCAGAAAGAAATTCATTGATGTCATAATATGCTTTGTCTGTCAGTTGCTTTTTAATAGTTTTCTTGAAAACTTTCTCATTTAAACTCGTTATACTTATTGGCAAAATATTATAAAATCTAACGCAGTTAATTAAAAATGAATTGTTAATTTTGGCCAATCTCGTATTCGGCAACACAAGCTTATGTTTATTACGTGTTTCATAGCCGTGATTATCACTGTTCCTTTTGTAATTATTTATGTGTTTTCTTATGTGTATTATATTTAAATAGATGTATAGCGACGGCATGGTCAAAATATTAATTTTCTTAAAAAAATCTCTCAGGCTATCTCTTGGTCCGAGTCTGTAAATGCCTCTAACAGCTCTCTTTTGCAAAATAAAAATAGTATTTGCATCTGCAGCATTACCCCACAACAGAATTCCATATGACATAAGAGAATGAAAGTAACTGTAGTAAACCATCCTTGCGGTTTTTATGTCAGATAACTCTCTTATTTTGCGGACAGCAAATGCTGCAGAGCTTAGTTTACTGGCTAAGTCATTAATATGATAACCCCATTGTAATTTAGTATCTATAATTATTCCTAAAAATTTTGTATGGTGAATTATGTCAATTACATTATTATTAATATGAATAGGTGTTGGTAGCATAGGATTATTTGTCAAAGAAAATTTTATACATTTCGTTTTGTCAGAGTTAAGAATAAGATTATTAACATTAAACCAATTTTGAATTATAAATAAACAGTCATTGATATTTGAAATTTTGGGATTTGATCGATTAATTTTAAACAAAAGAGAAGTGTCATCAGCGAATAAAATAATGTTTGCAAATTTTTGAGCCAAAAAAGGGAGGTCATTTATGTATACCAAAAAAAGAAACGGACCAAGGATTGAGCCTTGGGGTACACCTATTGTGCAGTCCAAAGAATTCGACATTACACCGTTTACATCGACAGATTGTTGCCTTTTGCTAATATAAGACTTCATCAAATCAAGTGCCCCCCCCCTTACTCCATAGTGACACAGCTTTCCAAAGAGTATTTCATGATTGACACAATCAAAAGCTTTTGATAAATCACAAAAAACTCCCAGTATATCTGATGAGTTCTCAAAAGAATCATAGATTGTTTTGACAAAGTCGACTATGGCATCGATAGTAGAGCACCCCTTAGAGAATCCATATTGCTTATTAAAAAATATGTTTTTGTTGTTGAAAAAGGCTGTCAATTGAATAAAAATTATTTTTTCAAAAATCTTACTGAGCGCTGGCAAGATAGAAATAGGTCTAAAATTGCTAGGGTTCTTATGGCTCCCATTTTTAAACAGTGGTATTACTTTAGCACATTTCATAAGATCTGGGAAAACATTATTATCAATACAGCTATTAAATAGTCGAGATAGGTTGGGAGCTAAGATACCAATCACATTGTCAATAAACCTAACTGAAATACCCCAGAAGTCTTCAGAGTCTTTTAACTTGAGTGCTTTGAAGGTTTTTACTATTATAGAGCTTGTAACTTTATGGAATTTGAATTCCTCAGAACAATAATCTATATTGTCTTGCAACAGGCTTACAGCCTTTTTTTCACATATGTTAAGTGTTTTTGTGATGTGATGAGGTATTTCAGTAAAAAAACGCACAAACGTGTTAGCAATCATGTGTTTATCTGTGATATTTTTCCCATCCTGTGTTAATACTATGTCACGTGACGTAGTACGAGCTTTTCCAGTTTCGGTTTTGATTATGGACCAGACTGATTTTATTTTATTTTTAGAGTATTTAATTTTATTTGATATATGAATCGCCTTAGCTTGTTTACAAACAGTTTTAAATGTTTTGCTATACTGGCGAACATAATTTATAAATGTGTCACTAGTATTCGTTGTCTTAAGATTATATAATTCATACATTCTATCTCTGCTTGTTCTGATACCCTTTGTAGCCCATTCATTAAATCTCAGCTTAGGTTTTAATTTCTTGGATGTGACAGGAAATAATGATTCAAAATGTTCGACAAAAATGTCAAAAAATAATTTATAATTTAAATTAGGGTCATTATTCAGATACGTCAATTTGGATTCAAAATCATTAATTAAATTATTTTTAAAAATATCGATTTTCTGTCGGGTCACGCGTCTTACGCTGATTGTCACATCCGGATCGATTTTGACCGCAGGTACTTCAATGTATTGTCCCAAGTGATCCGAGCTTAGGTTCCGTATAATGGTTTTCCTAATAATAGTGCAGTTGCAGTAAATATTATCAATACACTTTGCAGAATGATCCGTAATTCTTGTAGGTTCCAAAAATTGGTAATTTAAATTAAAGCATTGAAAAAGATTAATAAATCTATTTTTTGTTTGTGATTCTACAAGTAAATCGATATTAAAATCACCCATGACAATCAGACTCTTGCTTTTGTTGCTTAATTTTTTCAAAACATCCTCTAGAATCGACTCAAGGATGCTGAACTCTCCCGTTGGAGGTCTATAGACATTAATTAATATGTAATCTTTCAATTCTACACATGACAATTCAACATGACGTTCTACTGTTAAATTTACTATATCATCTCTCTTCTTATACTTTATTGACTTGTTTACCATAATAACGGAACCACCTCTAATTGCTGATTTTCGACAGTAGTAGCTGCCTAAGCAATAATTATCAAAATTTAATAAAAGTTCATTATCCTCTAGCCAACTCTCAGTAAAACAAACTATATCAATTTTTGCCTCTTCCAAAAACAAACTTACTTCTAATTCTTTATTCAAAAGACCTTGAATATTGTGATGCATTATCGATATACATTGTTTGTTTGTTCTGAGTCTAAAAAATCGGATGGTCTAACAATCTGACATTCATTTGCTTTGGTTGCTAAAAAACCATTGTCACACTCAAACGATTGAGTTATAATTTCTATAACGGTTGGTATCTTGCCAATAGGTGTGTCAATGTTCCATAATAGTAATTTACACAATGTATTCTTTATCTTATTCAATGTATAATTTTCGTAAATGTCTGCAATATTATTCATGTCAATCAGGTGTATATTACTATTGCAACATGTCAAGTTATACAAGTCAGTATTTAACTGATATACATAGTTGTTGTACTTAGGATACAATCCGTACGGCAAGGTGAAAATGATTATTTTGTTGTATTTACTAGCTGCACACAATTGTAGGATACATTCTTTAAAATCTTCGCGACTTATGGATACTTTTTCACCCACTATCAGTGCATAAACAGTTTTACTAGAATTTTCATTCACACTCTTTAATAAGTCCGTGATAATTCTTCTTAGAGATAAACCAGGGCTACAGAAGTTAAGCACATTCTTCCCTAATGATTGAGCAGCTAGCTTATGTCCTAGTCCAAGTCCATACCTGTCAGAATATATGTAGACGCTTTTAGTGTCGTTTTTAAAAGGTGCTTTCTGAGGGGAGGACAAGGCAATTTCATAGGACATTTCCTTTGTTTCACCACATTTATCGGTCATTTGTTTGATTTCTTCTATGTCAATCATATTTTTTAACTGCAGAACTTGCTTTTCAATAAATTGTACTGTATCAATCGTATTTACTCTTTTATTTAAATCATTTTCATACTCTTGTACTAACTTTAGAATTTTCTCATTCTCTTTTTGAAGATATTCTATCATTTTATTTCTTTGATTCAGCTCATCTGTGAGTAAAGTATTTTGTTGAGACAGACTTTCTGTGATTTGTCTTGTCATTTCTCTTTCTAATTCGTAATAATTTGTATTGTCTTTTCCATTTTGTCTTATTTCATTTAGTTTATTGCTTATATTTACACATTTAATATTCAGTTTTTGAATTTTTTTAACGAGCATCCTCATTCTTTTTCTGGAAAAATTGCATGGTTTAGACCCATGATATTTCTTTTTCTTTTGCATCAGTTTAACAGCAGACTTTATTTGCAAATTACTATGTCTTATTTGCAGGGCGTTATAATTTTCTGTTAAAGTCCTAAGCTCTTTCTGTATGGGAAATATACCCTTGTAAATTTCATTTTCCAGTTCTTCTCTTTCTGTAGTTATATCATGTAGTTTTTTCTCTAATGTTTGTACTCTTTCGATCAGATGCAATTTGCTGTTTTCAATTTCTGTTTTTTTTTCTTAATGCTTATATTTTCCACACACAGTTTTTCAAATTCATTTAGGTTAGAGTTTTGTTCGTCTATCAACGTTTTTATTAAATCTTCTTTTTTCATCATATCTGTTTTTAATTCTTCAATAGTTTTTTCGTACCTCCTCAATATTATTCTTAAATTTGCATCATTTTCAATATTTGCGACTAAAGTGTCTTCTTGAATACGTTTCACTTTAGAACGCGTATTCATTGTGAATTGTAGGTATATTTATTCCCAAATAACTCAGACAGGTTAAAGGAGAGAAAAAAAAAAAGTAAAAAATATCACAAAAAGTTTATCCTTGATGGATTTGATCCACAGTCCACAGTTAGAACATTACAGTATGCCTGCACCGCTACCAACTCAGCTACCAATGTTGTTGCGTCATTAGTTGAAATAGATCACCAGTTGTGACTTGTCGACGTACTGTTGTTGTATATGACTTGCATGCCGGGTCCAAAGTTCAAAACAACAAAGTGCAAACAAGAGTCATAACAAACCGCCGTGTTCACAATTTTACAATGCTTTTGCAAAATTTGCCAAAGAGTCACTGGGGCTATAATGTTTTAGCTTTATTTTCAATAGGCACTGTCACTAAGTTAAATAATAATTGTTTCTTTACTTGAAATCACTGGGGATTCGTTCACATTGTTGTCACTTTTTTCTGTCTAATATATTTCTGTAGTTTCCTCTAGGTTTATATCACAAACGTTGTCACTTCAGAATTAGCATATGTTTAATACATTTAGCACCAATATACGCATATATTCGACTTGTTTATATTAAAATTAATATTTATTTTGAAGCCAATGTTTACATTACAAAGATGGCGGCACCAATCAATATCGAACCACTTACAAAACTGGAAGGAAGAAATGCTATTGTTCAACCAAAAAAATATATATCAAAAAAATATTATATCCGCGGCAATAGAAGAATAGATTAAATTCCCTTGAAGCAAGCATACACTTCAAAAATACCAATTATAGAACACAAAAAGCGTGATTTATTGCAATTATTGGAGGCTAATCGTGCCAAGATACTATGAAAGATTTTACAATGATCTTATTTAATTATTATTTTACTTTTAGTCTACAAAGCCACATTTACACTTGCAGGGAAAACAATTATTGAACATTGGATAACTAACAGTAGGGTTGGCAAGTAAATAAAACTCTGAGATTAATTCACAGGTTTGTATTACTCAAGAGAGAAGCAATTTATAAACTTATACTAATTGGGTTAACCATTTGCCTAAAACACATCGATACCGCGATGTAGAAACTGGTCACATTTACTAGCGCCATCTAGTTCTGTATTGGCTCACTAACCTAAGACCATTCGCATAAAATGCACCTTGTGGCTTCTGAAGGCTTTAAACATACTGCCCACCTAAGGACACTATTAACAAACTATTGTCCTTACAAATTAGTTACATAGATAGGAATAATTTGAAACTATGCCTGTTGAAATAACACAAAACATTTTACAAAAAAATTACTAACCTATGTGTACAAACTTCTCCAGAACTATTAACTATTGTACATAAAAATGAACTCCATGCTATTAAAGTTTAAGGTAACGTTCAGACAGACAACAAAAACTTATACAGTAAAAATATACACGTTTTAGCCTACCGATACAGAAACCTGATCATATGTTTACCCTTTACCTTATTTATTATAATTAGTTAACTTACATTCATAACCTAATACATTTATATCTTATAACCTAATAACTAACTCTATGGACTTGAGATTCAATCACATACTGGAAGCACAATTAGTTTTGAAGTCGGTCGTTTAATTAAGGAGTTTCTAGTTCGAAGAGTGACTACCCTAGTGACATTATGCGCGTCAGGATGTTTGGTCTCAATTTTTCCTAATAACCATCTGCTTGGGGGTAAATCATCCTCCTTAATTAAAACCACATCACCCTCTCTGGGTTCAGGATTCTGATCTCTCCACTTGTACCTTTGCTGCAGTCTGTGCACATAGTCACGGGACCAACAACGCCAAAAGTCTTGTAACATACGTTGCGTTAACTGCCATCGTCTTAAGGTCGACAAGTTGGAGCTTTCAAAATTGCGATCGGGTGCTGTGATGAGTGGTTCTCCTACCAGAAAGTGACCTGGTGTCAGAATTGATTCCACATCCACTTCTCCTTCAATTCTAGATAAAGGTCTTGAATTTAGACACGACTCTACCTGTGCCAGCACAGTAGACAATTCTTCGTATGTAAGAGTGGTACTTCCGATGACTCTCTTCAGGTGGAATTTCGTAGATTTTATGGCGGCCTCCCATAGACCACCAAAGTTTGGAGCACGGGGTGGGATAAAATGCCATGTGGTGCCATTAGTGGCAAGAGTCTCCGCTATATCTCTGCCCACCGTGGAGTTCTCTACGTCCAATAAGGTACGTAACTCACGTGCAGCCCCGACAAAATTGGTTCCATTGTCGCTATACAGATCGGTGCAATGGCCTCGTCTAGCGACAAATCTTTTGAAAGCCGCTAAAAATCCTTGCGAGGTAAGATCACTCACTGCTTCGATATGTACTGCACGAGTCACCATACATATAAAAAGGCATATGTAGCCTTTATACGAGTGATGCCCTCTCCCTTTAGTGGTCCTTATATCAATGGGCCCTGCATAATCTACGCCACTTTTTTTAAATGCCCGACTCGGCGTTACTCGAACAGCAGGTAGCTGGCCCATAAGTTGGGTTTTTGTCACTGCTGCGTTTTTTACACAATTTATGCATTTCCGAACGTGGTTTTTCACCAATTGTTTGGCTCCAATTATCCAGTATTTGGCGTACAAGAAACTAAGCATCAATTGAGGACCACCATGCAAGGTACTTTTATGAGCATTATCAATCAATAGCTTGGTAAAATTTCCATCTTTTGGTATTAATATTTGGTGTTTTTTGTTTTCAGAAAGTTTCGAGTTTTCCAGTCTTCCTCCTACCCTTAAGACCTGTCTGTCATCCAGGAACGGATTCAACGATAGCAACTTGCTGGACCGTTTTAAACTTTTCTGACTTGTAATTGCTTTAATTTCTTCAAAAAAGTAATTTCCTTGACATTGCTTTATACACACCTCCAATGAGTCCTCCATCTCTCCTCGACTTAGCATGACACCTTTATGACGTTCGGCTTTAGGTTTCTTCATACTGAGGAACCGTCTACAGTAAGCCAGAACTCTTATTAATTTTGTCAACGAGGAATATTTATCCCATAAACTACATTTATTTATTGAACCATGCATGCAGACTTGCCTTGTAGCTTCTTCTAAATTTGTTTTTAGTATTTTCGGTTTTCCTAAAATGATCTCTTTGTTTTTCAGCATTTTAGGTCCTTCAAACCACAACGATGACTTCAACAACTCCGCTGGACTAAGTCCTCTTGACGCAACATCTGCCGGGTTTGACTTAGAAGAGACATGATTCCATTGATGCGGTTCTAAAGTTTCCATTATCGTTGTAACTCTGTTTGCAATGAATGTCTTCCACCTGCTCGGATGACTGTTTAACCACGCAAGTACGACAGTGGAGTCTGTCCAAGCGAACCAGTCATGCTTTGGAATTTCCATCACTGTTCCAACTTCGGCTAGCAGTTTAGCTAGCAGGACCGCACCACACAGTTCCAGCCGTGGCACAGAGACTTGCTTAACAGGTGCTACCTTAGTCTTAGCAGCGACTAAATTAACTTGGACTATCCCATTGGCACCCACGATGCGGACATAGACAACTGCAGCATACGCTACTTGAGAGGCGTCACTATATCCGTGCAACTCGATCTGCGTGTCATCCACTGTATATCCCAAGTAACGTGGTATTCTTACCTGTTCCAGAAATTTCAAACTTTCGCGGTAAGTAATCCATTCTGTCAGTATAATTTCCGGTGCCTCTTCATCCCATGCTATTCCTGCTAACCAGAGCTTTTGTATTATTATTTTCGCTACAATTATTGCTGGTGCAACCCAACCTAACGGGTCAAACAATCTTGCTATATCTGCAATAATGTTCCTTTTTGTTACAGGTCGCTGCAATGTGGTAAGAATCACTGCATAATGGTAAGAGTCATCACATCGGTTCCAGGTAAGTCCCAAAATTTTCATGATTGAATCCATTTTTATTTCCAGGTTCCTATTTATATCCTCCTCCTCCTTTCCTTGCTTTATTTTTACCAATAGTTCTTCGCTGTTACTTGACCATTTTTGCAGGTGAAAGCCTGCCTTTCCCAAAAGTTTTTTCATTTGTCTGTAAACCTCAATACCTTCACCTACTGTTTGGCAACCGGTAAGTAAGTCGTCCATGTAAAAGTCTACTACAACTCTCTCTGCAGCTTCTGGGAAGAGATGACCTTCATCAGCAGCTACTTGCATTAGACTTCGGACAGCTAGATGAGGTGCACACGCCGTTCCAAATAAGACGCGTACTAGTTTATAATCGGTAATTTCATTTTCAGGGCTGCTTCGCCAGAGAATACGTTGGAAATTTGTATCCTCATCATCTAATTTTATTTGGTGATACATCTTCTCGATATCAGCTACCAAAACCACAGGATGTCTACGCCATCGCATTATAATATGCCTTAAATCCATCTGCAAGGTTGGTCCAACCATCAGATCATCATTCAGCGAGACACCATTCGTCCCCTTAGAAGAAGCATTCATTACGATTCTAACTTTTGTTGTATCCTTATCTTCTCTGATGACCTCATGATACGGCAGGTAAACTGAATCTTTTTCCCTTTCATTTTCTTTTACAGGGACCATATATTTCAATCGTAAGTATCCTTCAAATGTTGTTTTATATTCTTCTTTTAATGCTTCATTTTTGGCTAATCGTTTCTCTAGGGCTTGCAATCTTCTCATAGCTATTAACTTGCTATTTCCATCTCGGCATGCAGGATTGTCGCTTCGAAATGGAAGTTTAACTATATATCTCCCTTCCGGATCTCTTGTGGTAGTTTTGGCATAATACTCTTCACACTGATTTTCCTCTTCTGTAAGCATTTTCTTTTCCTGATAAGCAGGTTCGGATTCCAATTCCCAAAACTTTTTTAGGATGTCATTTTCTTTTTCTGTAGTAACGTCAGCATGCATTACTACTATTTCTTCTTGATTAGCAGAATTTACCAATCCCGAGATGATCCATCCAAAAGTAGTCGCTTGAGCTAACATAAGTCCATTGGGATCCTTCATCACCCCTTCCTTTAAGATCTGACTGTATATTTCCGCTCCCAACAGAACATCTATTTTGTTTGGGGTATGATAGTGAGGATCAGCTAAACTTATTTCGGTGGAGTTAATCCAACCCAATTCCTCCACTTCTTTGCTTGGAAGGTAGGAAGTTATCGACTTCAAAACGTGAGCTTTTACTTGCACGTTTACATGAGGTTCTGTCCTGGATGTCAACTTGAGTAGTACCACCGCTCTCGAGTTGACAGCTTTTGCTCCGCCTACCCCCGAGATAATTCCTCGTGTGGGTATTTTCTTCAGCCGTAACAGCTGTACGACCGATTCTGTCACAAAAGACGCCTGTGACCCTTGATCAAGCAAAGCCCTTATCGTACAATAAGTTCCGTTTCTGGTCTCAGCATCAACTAGTGCTGTCGCTAATAATACTGATTTATTTCTTACTGCGACAGTATTCGTTTGTATTTCCTCTACGGGTTCATCTGTCGGCTCTTCTGTCGATTCCTCTGCAAACTCCTCCGCTGATTCTTCTCCCGAATCTTCAGTTATCATAGCGGTCATTAGTTTTTCTTTACTTACAGTCCTCGGATGCAACAAAGTATGATGATGACGTCTGCATAGTCTACACTTTATTGGGATTTTACAGGATTTGGCAGAATGATTTACTCCCAAACAGTTAAAACAAACCCCGTTTTTCAACACAAACTCCCGACGAGCATCACTGTCCTGAGCTTGAAATTTTTTACATAGATGCAATTTATGATTTTCAGAACAAGAAGGGCATTGGTAGGTTGGTTGTTCCGAACTAGCAGCATGCATTGATCGCGGTTTACTACCAACTATTTGTGATGGTTGAGCTTTGTTAAAATACTTTTGGCTAACAAACTCTAATGCTCTAAATCTATTGGTTATGAAGCTCCTGAATTGCTCGAAGGTAGGCAATGTATCAGCAGAAATGTTGCCAGTTACGTACAACTCCCACTGTTTTCGCGATTCGCCGTCCAACTTCAAAGTAAGTATGTGTATGATAATTATATCCCACTTAGACACATCAATCCCTAAATTACTTAACCCGTTCAAACAATCTGTAGACGTATCAATTAAATCCTTCAGCCCTTGTGCTGACTCAAATGTGTGACTTTTTTGACTTAATAATCGTTTCAATATACAATTTGATAAATATTGTTTATTGTTATAACGGTCTTCTAACAGCTTCCAACATTTATCATAGTTGTCAGCCGCTATGGGAATTTGTCTTAACAACTGTTCTGCCTCGCCCAACAAATATCCTTTAAGATAGTGCATTTTTTGTACACTGGCTAAGCTTGCGTTATTATGAATAAGAGAAATGAATAAATCCCTAAACGTGACCCACTCGGTATATTTCCCGGAAAACTTTGTAATAACAATTTTTGGTAGGTTTATGTGCGACACCCCTACAGCTAGTCCCACCTCTTTTGTGGCAGTAGCACTTTCGGTCTTTTTTATATAAGAATTTAAAATAGTTTTAAGTTCCGTTTTGTAATCGAGGTACAGCTCTTCAGTCTGATCATAAATATCTTGTTCGAAATACTCATGTTTACTAAGTTTCCCCCCATACGTTCCTAATAACTGCTTGTGGTTTGCCACAAATGAAGCCCATAATTGCTCCATATTTTCAAGCCGTACCTGAACATAAGTCTCAGTTATTCGTTCCTTTGGAGACTTCTTGAAATTTTTCCTAGCCTTTGTTAAATTGTGGTAACTGTCCATTTGCACTATAATTTTTTCTTCCATTTTTATTTGCGTTTATCTAAACAAATAATACCACAACTTTTCTTTAAAGTACATACAATCAGATTCACTAAACAAAGTGTTTTTAACAAAAAATATTCTAAGTGTTTGAACTAATTTAAACTCTGTTCAAAATTGGGCATGGATTCCCCGTCTTGACCAAATTCGAGAAACTATTCTAAGTCCTAATTTATCACAAACATGCACTTTAAGTTAAAGTCTTTAATAAAGTTCACCTTCTTCAAAATTATAACTTCAAAGTACTCACGGTTTGTCCATGCACTCGAATACTCGATTCACCTCACGCAAACAACTTCACTTCACACCTAGCTTGGAACGCCAGGGACTTCCTCTTCAATCGCACCTTTCTCGCACGATTGCCTGCGCAATAAATGCGCTCCTCCTCCGTACACTGCAACTTCAGGGCACCACGTCACTGGTCTCCCGGCTCCGTCTGCAGACCTCCGGTGGTCGTTACCGGTAGGACTCCGCGACTGACGTAACTGGTTCCCAGGCTCCGACGACTAGGCCTCCGGCGCACGTTACCGGCCAGACCTACTGGTATCCGTCCCGAGTAGCAATCCGCCACTCCTTCAGGCACGGGGAGAGCGATTCCACACACTTTGTTGGAAACACTCAAAAATATTGCCACCCTTCTCTTTATCCGGCTCGAAGGACCAAATGAACATTGGATAACTAACAGTAGGGTTGGCAAGTAAATAAAACTCTGAGATTAATTCACAGGTTTGTATTACTCAAGAGAGAAGCAATTTATAAACTTATACTAATTGGGTTAACCATTTGCCTAAAACACATCGATACCGCGATGTAGAAACTGGTCACATTTACTAGCGCCATCTAGTTCTGTATTGGCTCACTAACCTAAGACCATTCGCATAAAATGCACCTTGTGGCTTCTGAAGGCTTTAAACAATTATTGTAACCGCAGCGTTAAAGACTTCCTGTTTCATGGGAATGTGGCAGTGATTCTAAGTTAGAGTGTTTACCAAATTAGTATGAACATAATGATAATTAGGATAAGTAAAAGAATTTGTATTTGATACTGTTGATTATTACGTAATTAGATTTAAATACCATACGGGTACAATCACAGTCAGGGGCATTCAACGCTGTCATTGCAATTATCCATAGAACTTTACTAGGCTTTTTTTAATTATTTTATTTAATGAAATAATAAAAAAAAATATGATTTCGTGTTTTATTTGTTTTGACATAATTGTCCGGTTCATTGTT
The DNA here is from genome assembly GCA_961405105.1 of Perizoma affinitatum. Taxonomy (NCBI): domain Eukaryota; kingdom Metazoa; phylum Arthropoda; class Insecta; order Lepidoptera; family Geometridae; genus Perizoma; species Perizoma affinitatum. The sequence continues at coordinate 5,855,164 of OY560184.1, forward strand.
TTCTAGTGCCATAACGTCACTTCTGAGAGGGTAGTAATTTTTAAACGTTTATATTTTTTTAATAGTAATAATTGAGATGTTTGCATTTACTTTAAAATGAAGTTTAAAGTTGTAGTTTAAATATTATCATTTAAATTGTTTAGTCGAGAAGAACTATACGTTGTAATAGGATGTTGAATTTTCAAATGCTTCTCCTGAAATATTACGTCATTTGCATAAGTGACGTTATAGCAGCGTATGTGCGATATGTGTGTTAGTAATTAACCTAATTAACTTATTTGATGCATAGTCCTATCGTATAGTCCGATTGACCGATTGTCCGTGGTCCTAGAACCAAAAACTGCACGTGCATGAAAGGAGGTTTCGAAGCGCATTTCTTCCACCACACAGATCATTGGCCTTTAAACATCTATTACAGATGATTTAGATGGCGAGTTATTGTAATATATCTGTGACCACACTTAGTTGTCACCATTGGTCACTAGGCCTTATTCAGGTAAACATCAAGAACACATCCAACGTCACAGTTCAGCCATGTGTGAACAAAAACAGAAGCACAGACGCAGAGTAGATACTTTTTCATTTAGCCTGCTCTTATGCAATAAAGCACTGTCTAACTACAACATAAGAACCAGACTATTTAAATAAAAATTCGAATATAGACTCTGACTGCACAGACCACAGACAAGCAAATAATAATTTATTCCTACACGACTATTTTAATATTATAACATTAATGATATATTTATGTATTGTACACATCACTTATTAATATATTACCTATCTATATATGTTTTATTTTATTTTTTTAAGTTGCTCGCCGTTGTTCATGACATCACGATGCAGGCCCTGTCAGAAAATCAGCGCTGCACCTTTCCTAGGTTTGGTGCAGCATTATGCTGAGACATCTAAAAAGATGTGTTCATATAATTTTTTTTTTTTTTTTTTGTAGCTATTTTGTCACCTGTTGTGGTTAATAAATGTTTTTTCTTTCTTTCTTTCTTTCACGCAGGGTTATAACTACTAACTGAATTACTAATTCATCTCTGAATAAAACAAGAAAGAACCAATGATTGGACGCAAAGTTGCAAAAAATCGAACCAAAAGGCACTAACTAAACAAAAGCACAATGAAACAACTGAATAGATATCACATATGAATATTTTATTTACGAGTAATGATATAGATATAGTATATGTTACATCGTACAATAAATATATAAGGTACAAAGGTGAACGTTACACATGTCATAACTGAGCCGGTTCTATTGACAACAGCACCACCTGACGGCACAGCACTGAAACAAAACAAAAACTATTAATGAATTGCAATAATGCCTAAAGTAATAACCACATACTGTAACTGTGTATTATTGTTTAAGGTAAGAGTAACATTGACATTCGTTGAAGAATTCATCGTCTCAAATAACGACCACAAACCAGATGAAGCAGTGGACATCTTAAAAATTTTAGGAATTCAGAAGTCCAATATTGTTCGTTATGGCTCTTTAGGGGAGGCCTAAGTTCAGCAGGGAATTTGTGATGACGATGATGACAGCTCAATATCCAATATTTCGTTTAAACAACTGGTAAGACTTAAATTTACTTAAATTGTTTGAAGAAAAAATTGACACACCCAAACAGCCACATACATAGACCTACCTGGCCCCATGTGGCTTGGTATATGTATGTAACTACGAGAATAATGGTACCAGAATACACATTTGTCCCGCAGCAGGAATCGAACCCAACCCCGCGCCAGCCTCCATCCACAAAAATAACGACATACCTTTATCAGTTAGAGTTTCGTGCACCAGGACTTCAGCTTGGCTCCCGGCGACGCGCGCTCTGAGCGTGCCACCTCCCCCTCCCCCCACTGCTCCTCCCCGCGCGGCGCACTCCCCCGCGGGGAGGGAGATGCCTTCCCGCCATGAGCGGTCTTCCAGCTCTATCGTCCGCCATTTTGACAGCTCTTCGGATGCCGACACCGTTTCTACGCCCTGAAAGTTTAAAAACCATTTTATTATGTTGAATATGAGTGTTCTAATTCTAGTGAATTCCTATTCCTAATTCTATTAGACATTCTTGTCGAACTCGAAGGGTCATCGTCCACAGCGACATTAGTTTGAGAGTGGTCCTTACCTCTGGCAGGTCGGTGGAGGCGGGCAGCGCCGCGTACTTGCGCTCGGTGAAGGGCGCGAAGGCGGCGTCGCGCGGCAACGCCAGCGCGCGGTCGATCACCGTGCACGTGAGCGACCGGCCCGCGTCTATTATCAGGTAGCTGCGGTCTTCCTCCTCGACTAGCTCGGGGCTGGTTTCACTCTGAGGAACAATCAGAACGGTTATGTGTCTTCCTATGTGAGAGAAACGGACGAAAATATCAACACTTGCAGCTGCTTGAAGTGGCCGACGAGGAGAACATGTTCAACAGATGATAAGCGGTCATTCTCTCGCCTATTGACCTGCCATAGAGAAATTAAAAAGTCTCATGTGGCTTTAGTTACACCAGCACCCGTACGTGGATTTTGAGGATTAGGGGATTTTTGGATAAGAACTTACGGCAAACGCATATTCGGGCTACGTTAAAATGAACACACTAGCAGTCATTAGTTCGTACCTCTTTAGTTTCAGCAGCCTGTGGTTCTATGATGGTGGATATCCTATCGTGCAAAGCGTCCAGCACTAGGTAGGTCCTGGCGCGCGCCGGCGTGATGACGTAGGTGTCAGCTTGCGGCGCGCAGGAAGCCTCCTCGTACGAGGAGTTATTGTCGGCGCAGGATAGTTCGTCGAGGGCCGTATCGGTGGGGAACTGACTTTGAGATAGCAGATCGAGTTTTTCTTTCGCTGAAAAAAAAAACAGACTTATTCTAAGTGGAGGAACCAGGCACTGCACTGACGTCCCGCATGACTGCCTTCTAACCTCCCAACTCATTGAAATAGCGGAGAAGGACTTTGGGTTGGTGACAGCAGTTTCAGTATCCTCGATCCCTTGGGGTTTGTTGATGAAGGAGAGTGATTCAATGTGCTTTTGCAGTGCGACTTTGCTTGTGGTGGTGGTGAGTTTTCTCATGGAGTATATGCAGTATACATAGAAAACTTCATATTCCAGATCGGATCTCAAACAGAATTTAGACGCAAGCATAGTTTTTTTTCTATAGATCCCAATGACAACAACCCCATGCTTTAATTTTTGATTCTGGAATATTGCGGTAGTAGTTACAAATAGTAGTTTGTAGCACAAGGGAGAAACATCATATTTTTATGGAGAGAGCGTTATTTTGAATCTAGCCTGCTTAGCATGAAGACCCAAGACAACGGTTTTGTCTAAAGCCGAAAAGACAAACAAAATTTTCTCCCTCTCTTTTGTTTGACACAATAGGCGACAGAAATATTTTGTGTCTTCTCTTTCGTAGACAAAACTTTGTCTTGGGTGCTCTGCTAAGCGGGCTGAGCGCAGCGAGGGATTTAAAATATATTTCCAGAGGAAAAAAATCTGTTTCAGTCGTCACTCTACTTTTCAACTCCCTCTTATGAGAATATTAAATAGTAATTTCGATGGGTATGCGGCCGAAGAGTTTATATGAGTTTACCGTGATTGGGCGGCAGCAGCCTGCAGAGTGCGTAGGGTCGGCAGGCGGTGGCGCGCGCCACGCTCACGCCGGCCGCCGCCGCCGCCGCGCCGCCGCACTCCCACTCCGACCCCGTCTCTGCACAACACACACACACTTATAAGGATGCCGACCGAAACACCACTTTAATCGCGTTCTACTTGCACACACAAAGGATCATTTACCGACGACCATCAATCTATGGTTTTCTCTCGACAAATTAAATGCACGGTTCCTGAGATGCGTTCAGGAACATCATCAGTAAGTGTTCATGGTGTGATACAATCGTAGTGAAAAAAGTTTGACTTAGTATAAAATATAGATTATACTAAGTCTGATGATAGTATTGTGATAACACAACGTTACCTTCTTCGTAATTGCTGGCAGCGTTGTCATTGATGCCCGCGGCCAGCATCTCATGCTCCTCGGCGTTGTGTTCGATGAAGACGTCCTTGTTCTGGTTGTGTTTGTAGTGCAGGCTGATCTTGCTGAGCTCGTGGTCCAGCTCTGCTAGTTGTGCGACGTGCCGGGCCGCGCCGCCGCCGGGACCCGAACCCGCGCCTCCGTTCTGGAACACGTCGCGTGCTCTTGACGTTAAGATGCTGAGTTCATGTTTACTTTATAAACATCAATTGTATTTCAACAGTTTGTGTATTCCGTAACGTATTGCAACCTAGTGCAGATAAAATATAGGAACGATCACGATGAAACCAGCCTTCAAATAAAAACAACTAAGATGAAATTTAAAAATGTTGCAGTGTTTGTGCATCAATACAAGGTGGATGAATACTTCATCTTGCGTTGCAGCGCCCCTAGCGTGCCGGTAGAGAAAATCGTTTGAGTATCATACCCACTATTATTCTTAACAAATCTAAGGCCGACAACAAACACCCGAAATGCCGGAAGTGCTCATAAAACCATTTGTACCCCGCACGAAGACAAACGACTTAACGCGAACGGGCAAATAAAAGTACTATCAAATTCAATGCTATGTATTTTTTGCAACACAGAGTGTTGCAGAGTTGACAATGAAAATTATGTTTCGAAAGTACTTTCAGTAAAATTTAACAAAATAATAAAGACATTAAAGTAAAACATGATCTAAAAAAAGTCGAATACAAAATGAAGTCGCCTGCTGGACATCACAATCTTTCATGATGTTTATATATTCTCGTACTCACTTTTGTAATGTTGTGTAGTGTGCGGTGTGTGGGCGATAAAGCAGGACTGTATTCTAATGGAGACTGGGGCGACACGGGACCCTGACCAATCATACAAAAACAAAACATAAAACATAACACGCAACAATCACAAATATAGACCCGATATCCTGAACCCAGGCAGATACCCTGTATCGTGGCTATCAGGAATATAATCAGTTACTACGGGTACCATAACACTGCAACACCCAGACCCACTCCCTAGTTACTGTAACATAATGACAATTGGGAACGACTCATTTACTCAGACTTATCGCAAAATACTAAAACGCAACTAACGTTCAATCACGACTTAAGGACGATCAGAAAATTATATATTTATAACCATTGCGTAGAGCATCACCGAAAATTTCGATCTCTACTTAAAAAAGCTCTCTTGAAAAGCGTGCGTTTCAGTTCTTACCCGTTAGCAATGTCCAATACTTCTTAAACTGTAAACTTCAAGAGTTTCAACCCAAACATTCCCATTTTTAAGTATTGGACATTGTTAAAGCAGGGAAAGTGAGTGCGATTGTCTTGTTCCGATTGCCATTTTGCTAATGTATTTACATTATCAAAATTAATAGTGTAATGTATGTACATTGGGGCCGAAACAAATGTTTGCAGAAGTACTTTTCAAACTTTCGCGATTAGATAACATAATTATAAGTTTAACGGGTCTTTATCGCGTTTTCCTTTTTATTATATTCCTGGAATCTCGTGATAAACAGGTGTTCGCGTCGCGATCCAATTGTGCAGTGCGGTGATACGTTTAGTGTAGAGTGCCGTAATGTGAACATGGACTTTTCTGATTCCGAAGATGAAATGAGGGTAGTTGCGGCTACTGCCTTTATATCTCGACGATAGCTCCGTATACTCCAGTCATCCCGTGACCACGGCTGTTGCAATACAGTCGAAACGTCGGGAATATAATAAAAAAGGTAAACGCGATAAAGACCCGTTAAACTTATAATTAAATATTTGCAGATGATGCAACAATTTGGCGGAACCGAATAACCACCTCTATCTGCTGGTTACTCAGGGTAGTTTTTAACATAAACACCGGTATTCGTAGTAAAATGACTTAAATTAATGATTCAATTCAATAGGAACATGATAAAACTTGCACTACGTTTTGACTGTATCTTGGCGCTTATAGTACTCAAGTAAAGTCAGATTCTTGACGACGAATACCGGTAGAAGCCACATCACAATAAACACAATCACGAAAAGTCTATAATGAAAACATCGAAGTGCTGTGTATTCTTTTTACATGTATGTATCTGGCATTATAGTTGGCACATACCCACGTTTTGAATAGTAGCTAGCATTCCACGTGACAGATCGCCGCATTATTGGAACACTAACCGAAGGCACTTGCCTTCAAACTTTTGTTTCTAAAGCTACTTTATATTGAACTTTAGATAGACTTGTCTATAAATGTCATTACCATTGTTGCCTTGACATCATTGCTTAACCGTCGGTAACTACTCTTTCTTGACCATACCCATACCTGCCTCTAATTACACTAACAAAATGGCAATCGGAAACGACTATTATAAATAGGCAGGCGACACTTCTTGACGCAAACATTATAAGAATATGAGAGACATCGTCTCGTTCCATAGCCATTGAGCTAATGTAATTAGGGTGCTAGTCAGATCACCGACCTAACGCAGGGTTCGTCATTTGACATGACGAATGAAATATAAACCCTTATGGCTATCACGTGATAAAATATGACAATAACATAAACTTTGTTTATATTTTGTCTGATTTTTATGAGCCCTTTAAATTAAAACAACACTTACGCTGTTGGATATAGAGGAGAGTTTCTGCTGCAGAGAGAGCATGTATTCGTTGTACGTCTGTCCTTTGCTCGGAGTGCCGGGTTGCGTGGAACCGGCAGAATTCGCGTTCGTCATGCCTACAAAAATATAAATAAATAACTACAAGATTTTATGATATCCCAAATAATTCAACCTCGCTCGAGCTCGAAGCTGCGACCTACCGCTTTGTACGCGGGGGCTATACCAACTTAGCCTAGCCAAGCTCCACGTAGATTGTTTTTTTGTATATTATAAAATTGTGTGATTTCTCTTATGATTGTCGGACATAATTAATTTATGTCCATCAATCATTTATTTAAAAAAGTCTTCAAAGATAGTCCTTAGGTAGGTTTTATCGTTACGAGTCACTAGGGGGCGCTGCGAACGATAATGGTAAAACATGTCGGGGGTTTTCAAAAAAGGTAAGAAAAAAAAACAATATTAAAAAAAAATGTATGTGACGTCTTTGGCGAATTGAATAAGTATTTATTCATTTCGCCAAATAACAATTAATGTATTATTAATCCAATAATTTCAATTTAAAGCAACTTACTTAAGTCCATATCTACAGCTCTTCTCGCCAAAGCGTTCTGTACCGCTCTCTGTGCCACGAAATGCCCAATGTTCTGCCCTATAATGCCCAGATTCTGCCCGCCTAGGCCTAGGTTCTGTCCGCCCAAGCCTAAGTTCTGTCCAGCCAGCCCAAGGTTCTGTCCGCCCAGGCCGAGGTTCTGACCGCCGATGAGATTCTGCCCTGCTAATCCTAGATTCTGACCAGTTAGACCTGTAACACCCAGTTAGAACCTTAATTAGGGTCACTTTCGTAGTTACTTTGCCACAATTTTGTTAATAGGTCAGACACTTATAGGTTTTATTTGTATTAATGGGACACATGAATAGGTTTTGTCTGACCATGTTACAATTATCTACGTTTTGTCTAATATTGGTATACTTACCTAGGTTCTGTCCCAGGTTCTGCGCCATGAGGTTCTGTCGCACCATGCCCTGCTGAAGCGCCAGGTTGCACGGCGGCAGGGGCGGCGGTAACGCGAACCCCAGCCCGTACTGCCCCATACCGCCCATTTGCTGATTAGCCAGGTTCACTTGCGATTGTAGCGCTTGTTGTTGGGCTGAGGATATTAAGTATATTGGTTACCCTCAGATAGAACGCTTTCGCACTAATCATTAAAGCATTATGCTTTAATTATTAGTTCGTTCAAGCTAGTGGATCACCTGGTGTTAAGAGTTTTAGGCCGAACATAGGTCTCCAACTTTGATAGCCAGGACGGATATCTTAACGTGCTCTCCGAAATACGGAAGAAGCACTCCGATCTAAATGCCACCACCCCGGTGCCCAAAATATTGACCCGGTGGAAAGTTGTATAACCTAGCTGATCTGTTAAGAACGACTATGCCACGAGTTACGCTTCCAGTTATATTGGTGACCCTCAGACACGAGGCATTATTAATTTAAACATATCTGCGCCCGTGGTTGGTTCATTATAGGTATTATTTATACCCTAATTAAGTCGTGAAATCAATCAAACAAATGTAAATTTCGTTTTGATTGCGGATTTGTAGTTTTCTGATTCATTCATACTGGAAGTCCGCAATCGAAACGAAATAAGTATCACAGTGTAAGTATCTTTAACCTTGTTAATTGTCGTAGACCGCGTTAAGATAGATACTTTAAAATGTTAACTGTAAAGGTGAACGGTCCAAGCTGTGGCCGAGAAATGAAATATAGCGGTTTCCTGATACGAAATTTGGTCAACATGAGATTTTACACAATATTTACGATTCTCGCAGTCATTTTCTTATAACTGCTGGAACGTAGGATATATTAGAAACAGCAAATGTTTAAATTTCGCGGCACAACTAAGTCCATTCTTAATACTAATGACAGTCTAAAATGAAGGGACATTCGGAATGTGAAATGCAAAACAATCAGGGTGCGTACAGAGGCATATTGTCATTTGACAACTAAATAGGAAGTTATCACATATTCAAAGCAGGTCTAAGGTTCAAATCTAGAAGCACACATTTCCCATGAATTTTCTGACATGGTTATCAAATTTCACAACTAGGTTTCTTATACCCACGAAACCGAGAATCCTGGTGTTAAGAGTTTAGGCCAAACGTAGGTCTCCAACTTTGATAGCTAGGACGGATATTTTAACGTGTCCTCTGAAATACGGAAGAAGCACTCCGATCTAAATGCCACCACCCCGGTGCCCCAAATATTGACCCGGTGGAAAGTTGTATAACCTAGTTTGGTGGTTTATGAATGTGACTGTTATGCTACGTCTAGCACATTGCTGACACTTTTTAAAGCACTTCGCCCTTCTTAAAAAGTTAAACGAAGTACCCTCAGAAAACTTGTTTTAAATTGAGTACCTTCTTCTAATACAAGTACGCTTCAGATTTCACCCTTAGACCGCAAGCTACAACCAATCTTACCGTCTTACCTATAAAGTCGTTAGCCGTCTGCAGCATCGGTTGGTAGTATTGCTTCTGTGGGTACTGCGCCGGAAGCCGCCCGCCCGCTACTAGTGACGTCACACGCCGGGTTAATCACACACACACGCAAGCACGAGTATACAATGAGAGGATACATACAGAGAGAGAGAAAATAATCGTATTTTTGTGAACTAAAACATTGTAATAACAATCAGAGACATTATACAGGCCTGTCTCGCCGATTCTGATAAATTATATCAGGAACATTTAAAACAAGTACTGACTGACTTGATAGATGGCGCTGACCCAGCATCGCCACCTAGTGAAGTGAAGCCCAAAAGTTTTGATTGAAGCTAAGTTAAATAACATCATTTAATTTTTAAATATTGTTTTTTGCCTTTGACATTTGTCTTTAATATCATCAACACTAGAAGCTTGATTGATCACGGCTTTATAAACTCTATTCATTGTCTATTATTTATCTGATGTAAGAAATAAAAATCTGACAAGGGTGAGACAGGCCGCCAGGGCTCAGGGATGCGGCGCGGCCCGCATTAAATTCAATCATATGGCGATGTATGAGAGCGTTTATGGAGAAGCGACTGAACGCGCGTTTGCATGACATAAACGCTGTCATACATCGCCATAATATTTCAATTGACTGCGGGCCGCGCCGCGTCTCCGTAAATGAGCCCTCACTGTTTCTGAGCATCATTGTGATACATGTTTTACTACACTACTTTTATTGTTCAGGTATATTTTTAAATGAATTGAATTGATCTGTATTCTAGAGATTATTATGAAAATATATAAAACACTTACGTGAATTTGATAAATAAAGATATTACACGAATAAAATTGAGTAAAACTAAAACAAAAAGCTAGCGCTTTCCCACACGTCACTAATGACCGCTAGAATTGCGATAAATAGCTTGCTTTCTCAAGCTTTTAATCGTAGATCAATAGAAAAAGCTTTCAATTGTAATAGACCAAGAATAAACAAGTTACAGCGATCTGTTTATAAACTATGTGATAAACTGCCGAAGACTGAAACGCTTCTCAAGATTAGAGTAGAGTTAAAAAGTGATTTCTAATAGCTACGTTAAGTAGCGTTTCAGCAATACTATCAGTAAAATTATTGTTTATCAAATATATATTCATTCTAGACACAGAATCCAAGCCAAATAAGGCCAAGATTATTTATTATAATAACTATGGCAAACACGCCTACGGCCCCACCCGTGTTTAAGCGGTCACCGTACCCGCGCGTTGCCGACACAGAGACAAATTTTACATAATCTACGTGGAATCAGCACGGAATCTTCTGCGTAAGTACAAACCAACTAATTATCCTAGAAAGAGACATGTAGTGTTTATACGGAACCGGAGAGATGTGTCTGGCGTCATACCTGGTTGAGTATTGTTGAGGAGAGGGTTGTTGAAGCTCATGTCTGGCTGGGGGAAGGCCGGCTGGTTTAAAAGACCGAGTAAATTAGGCCCCGAGAGATTCTGCTGCTGGCTGTAATGAGAAGAAATTTCAAAGGTTAGTAGTACATAAAGCTTTTAATACAATAAAGATAATGATTTATGAGCTATATTCAATATTTCCTAAAAAAAACGTTTATAACCATGATATTTTCCGTAGAATTATTTATAATAATAATAAATAAATAATGCTGGACATTTTGCACACAGCATCATCTAGCCCCAAAGTAAGCAGAGCTTGTGTTATGGGAACTACATGACTGATATACTACTTATATACTTTTTTTTTGTAAATAAATACATATTATACATAGTAAACATCCAGATCCCGAGACAAATATTTGTTTATGCAAACATTTGTCCCGCGGCGGGAATCGAACCCGCAACCTTCTGCGTCACAGGCATTGCATTTGCATTTTTTTTTCACTAAAATGGTATATTTACTTGGTGCCTTCACCGATAGTATATGGTACGTGAAAATTCCCGTTTTTACAATAAGAATATTTAGTTGTATCAGTTGTGATGTCGTCTCTCGTGCTTTACCTGATGATGTTCTGTTTCAAGAGCATGCGCTGTATGTTGTCGGCGGTGGGCATGGAGTCGGGCAGCGGGGCCGAGTGGAGCGGGTCCGCGCTAGCGCCCAGGCCGATGGCCAGCTCGCCCGCCATCGGTGTACACACTTGGCTAAGACCTGTGAAGAAAGTAGTCCTTAATATCACATAATCTCTCTAAGACTCACTGCATGATTCACCAAGACTTCTTAGAATTTCCAGCCTGCTTAGCTGCTTAGCATGAAGACCCAAGACAACGGTTTTGTCTACCGCCGAGAAGACAAAAAATATTATGTCCCTCTCTTTTGTTTGACAGAATAGGCGTCAGAAATAGTTTTTGTCTTCCCGTTCGTAGACAAAACTTTGTCTTGGGTGCTCATGCTAAGCGGGCAGGAATCTCTCCATCCTTCTGAGCGCTAAGACCGCCCATTGTTCTTTTTATATATATATTTTTTTTTTGTTATTTTTGTAATTTTTCTGTTTGTGTGTGTTCATTCATTCATTCAAGACTTCGGCCAAAAACTTTAAATAGTTCAATAAATAAACACCCAACGGGCACATACATCGTCCTGACCCCACACTAGGATCCCCTTTAACAAAGATATCAGGAACTACAAGTACCATGGTACTACAACACCCAGACCTGAAACAAATATCTGCAGAGACTGCAAACATTTTTCCCGTAGCAGGAATCAACCCCGCACCTTCTTGGACCTCTGCCGGCTACTAACTCACCGCGCTAATGCAATACATAATTTATTATTTTCTAATCTTCCTTAAATCGTGATTAAACTTTGAGCAGACTTTTATAATTCGGCGTCTAGAACCCTGACATTTGGAAGATAGGTTCATGAGGTTCCTCGGTTTTCGAAATGTGCCGTAATTGTACTCTCCTGATCCTTAGGACTTGTAATAATGAAGTCGGTAACTTACCCAGTAAAGGTGAATCAGTAGCAATCTGCAGCGGCGTGGTTAGGTTCGGCTGCAACATAGTAGCATTCAGCAAGTTGCTGTTCATGATGTTCTGAACGGTTCTCTGTGACTCTTTTATCTCTTGTGGTATATTCTTAAGGGGTCTCTGTGGCTCTTTTAGCTCTTGCGTGATATGCGTAGGCTCTTGTGGTGCATGCGTTTGTGTTGGCTCCTGTCAAACGGCAAAAAGTCGGTATTTTAAAACATTTTTTGAATGCTTAAATTCCTATAACGAACTTTTTAAAACATAGCCAAATCGGCACGATATTTTTTTATTTATATAGCTTTCAAATGACAACTATCTTGTGCCTATTCACCCTATGTGACTGTACCTGTGGTATAAGCGTTTTGTGAGGGGGCTCTTGTGGTAGATGCTGTGAAACCTCCTGCGACATATGTACTTCCGGCTTCACTTCCGGTTCCGCCGGCTTCATTTCCGGTCGGTGGTCGGTGCTGGTTTGCGGCATGGACGCCGAATACTGGTGTGTAGGAACTAAGTTTTCTTGAGGAATGACCTGAGAAATCAAATGTTAAAGTTGCAGTGTTCATTTTTTGGAGAAAACATACAATAGATGAAACGTTAATAAAGTTGTGACAAATTTAACAAATCTGTGTTTCAAAATTATGGACGAAAAACCACGCTAGTAGACGTAACAGGTCAGTGATTCACTAAAAAGCATGCTACTAGACGTTACAGGTCAGTGATTCACTAAAAAGTACGCTAGTAGACGTAACAGGTCAGCGATTCACTAAAAACCACGCTAGCAGACGTTACAGGGCATTGATTCACTAAAAAGCGGTATAAAACGACTGCTATAAGAATTTGGTTTATATACTGCCATACGCCAAAACGTTGAAAGTATGATGTGATCTCTATATTGCTACCTGATCGAGTCCGTTCTCGTTGGCGTCCAGTTTATCCGCCTCCGGGATGGACTCCTCGGGTAGGTTGTCGCCGCGGTCCACCACGGGACTGACTAGAAAGCGGGATATCTTGCGACCCGGTTTGGACAGCTTCTTCTCGCCGCCCGTGGGCTCCGTGCTGCCGGCACGATCAGGCGCCGACCCACCATCTGATTGATTTGAACCTGACATTCACAAGAAAACATACATTATCATAGCATATAACGGAACGCAACTGTAGGTATATGACAGAGTTTGACATTCAAGAATACGACTTTTCGTAAATCGTGATCTCAAGATATCTTGCCGTCACACAGTTTGAAACCAGCACGGGAGGTAAATTTCCTTTAACCGTATGCTTACCAACCGTACTTTTTTTCTAGCTGTATTTTTATCTACCTACTAAAGCAATTAAAGTTAATTCTATAAGTAAAGTTAAATAAAGTTATTCTTATGATCAGTGGCGATATTCAAAACTCGATAACCAGTTCCGTTTAGGCACCGCACCGTGGGGGCCACGCCTTCATTCTTTCCGATTTGAGTCCAAACTCACCAATGGAGGAGGCTGTCGATATCTTGCGCGGGAGGAGGTCCGCGGGGAGGGAGGGAGGGGGTTCCAGCGCCAGCTCGGCGGCGATGTTGTCGTGCGAGGCGGTGGGGGTCGTGCACTCAGAGTTGTCCTGGTTCGAGTCTGTGAGGTTCTCTTCGCGTTCCGTGGTCTCAGAATCGTAGTCAGTCTGCAAGGTACAAACTTATTTAGACGCATGACAAAACAAGTTAGTTTTTGTATGATTTTAAAACCCCCGTTGTTTTACATATCCATTGGAGCAAACCCCTAGAGACTTTTGGTTATACAACCTAACAAAGAAATATCCTTGAAATCATAAGATTCGATTGCACCGCATTTCAATCAAATAAGGTGTTTCAGAGATAAATAGTTGACGCGTTTGACGTACCAGGTTGTTAGTGTACGGGCTTTTTACGTTTTTGGTTATTCCTTGCTTTCTGAGCAGTATACAACATGGCCTAAATCCCCAAGATTCCCAGTAGATCTGACCGTTGTGAATCACTTAGGTCTGACTACAAACACCAAGAATCCCTTAAACATCGTTATAAAAACTCTCAAACTTGAAGAATCCTTTTAGATCTGACCATACACCCCCATAATTCCTAGAATCAATAGAGAATGAAATCCCCTTAGAACTTACCAGAAACGTTTATTGTAAAACCAACCTTATCAATGTTGAGTCTGAGTGCGGAATGGTGTGCGGGGCTGAAGACAGGCGTCACTCCCGGGTTGGTTTTCAGCTGGTTCACTATGTCTCTGATGAGTTCCATGAACGTACTGCTCTGCCATTCCGGAAGTAGGTTGTTTGATACCTGAAAAAACAATCTTGCATTATTGTTTAAAAGGGTCTTGTTTAAAGAAAGATAGAACCTTAATGTGTGTGCGTCTCCTGCAGACTCGAGGTTTCCTGCACTGTTATAAACGAACGATGTACTGATTGAAATAAAAAAGTTTTCATTTGGTGACGAACTCGGGCGGTAGTTTTATTTCAAGCACGCCGCCCATCAAGGTATCCAAGGCAATCAAGGCATCTCCAAGCATCACCATGATGCAAACGGAACCACTTTTACATTATCACACCACTTCTACTCCTTTGAGTACGGCATTGCCCGTACAAAGCTTTGGTGAAATTAGTAAAAATCGTCTGTGTTCAGTTAAAATCGACTGACTATGTCAGCTGTTAACCCAAACATCTGGATAATTTAATATGATTCTTAGGATTGGTACAAAGACCAAAAACCTCTGATTAAAGGTATCAATTTCAAATGATTATCTTGGAAATAAAACTTTGAAAATCCCTCAATCTGCAAAAATCTTACCAAGTTAGTAGTAATCTCTTCAGGGTTGACGTCTCTCACATCGAACTTGAAGGTGACAGTGTTGCATTTCGACTCCAATTGACATTCGACCATGGTTGATTCCTCGTTGACCCCCAGTACGGAGAGTTTAGGGAGCTTGTCCTTTTCCCGGGAACGTTTCTTGGAGCCGCGGGATTTCTTCTCGCTTGCGATGGGAGAAGGAATTGCAGTGCTCACTATAACAATTATTTTGATTTTTCACATTTCTATGTTTACAATAACGTTTGTCAGTATGTATTACGACCTCTGTGGCGCAGTGGGCAAAGGCCCGCCTGTGACGCAGAAGGTTGCGGGTTCGTTTCCCGCCGTGGGACAAATGTTTGTATTTGCAAATATTAGTCTTGGGTCTGGGTGCATAATATGTATGTATTTACAAAAAAAAATATTTATGTATTTTAACATTCATGTAGTTCCCATAATACAAGCTCTGCTTAGTTTGGGGCTAGATGATGCTGTGTGAAAAATGTCTAGCATTATTTGTTTATTCTAATTCAAGATTAGTAATTTATCCCAAAAATACATCATCGACAGGACTCGTACGCGGGTGCCAAGTGAGCCACGAGATCGTTACCCTTCTGATCGAAATTCTTGAGATGTTTTGGCTCGAAGCGCCGAGGCTCCACCTACAAGGGAAACTTTGCAGTTATCCAAGTCTGTTAGTGACTAAAGTTACATTGAGTGCTTTGTTAGATAGATATTTAGTTTGCTGGCCATGGGCAAACTCCAAAGGGAACAATCTTGGGCCACCTTCATTCACCAACTTCCCGCAACCTTTAGATGTAATATATCCAGTGCTGATAAATGCTAACAAAAATGAACGAACTTTGGAAGCATAGTATTTAATTATGATTTTTTACCTTCCGTCTGTTCCTCAAGCTTCTCTCCAACAGAACTGAGTTCCGGCTGCCTGATCGCTTCCCCGTGCGTAGCACCAGATGGGAATTCACTCATCGGAGTCAGGAACTGTTCCTTCACGCCATTGTTATTGAACCCATTCTCCTCTGGCAAGCTTAACTTCTGAAGGCTCAACTCTTGGGGTTGCGGAGTTATGGGGATTTGTGGAATGGTTTGGATGGATTGGGAAGTAGGGGCTGATTGGGGGGTGATTGTTTGGGGTAGTTGCTGAGTTGATTGGGGTGTTGGTAAAGTTGATTGAGATAAAGATTGAGTTGATTGGGGTACAGGTTGATTTGGTTGGGATAGTGGTTGAGTTGATTGGGGTACAGGTTGTGTTATCAGCTGCGTTGACTGGGCTAATTGTTGAGTTGATTGTGGTAGGAGCTGGGTTGACTGGGGTAATGGTTGAGACGATTGGGAAAGTGATTGAGTTTGTGGTATTTGGGGCGGAATCTGTTGAGGCAGCGATTGAACAGGCTGGGGAATGCTTTGAGTTAGTTGGGAACCTTGTTGAGGAATTGATTGAGAGGATTGAGGGATTGATTGAACACCGGACTGAATAGTTAGAGGTTGAGACATAGACTGCCCTTGCAGCATCGTTTGACCTTGTGATTGGTTCATATGATGCACCATAGTCTGAGGCATTGACTGCATAGATTGAGGGACTGACGTCATGGACTGAGGTATAGATTGATTCATTTTTTCCATGTTTTGCTGAAGAGCTTGTTCGACCTGATACGGCATCAATTGCACAGGCTGATTTTGGTACATTTGCAAAGGATTGGCAGAGTAATTTTGAATGGGCGTGCCTTCATGACTAGATATCTGCCTCTCCTGTTGCACTAAGTAGTTCTGCGCCATTACAATGTTATGTTGCAACGACTGCCCTGGCAATGTATGCAGTAATTGGTATGGATCGTCTTGTATTTGCTGTTGTTTTTGCATCTCCACATACTGGTTCTGGTAGTTAAGTTGATCTATTGACATTTGTTGCTGAAGAATTTGTTTTTGGTATTCGGGCATAATGTATTCGTGATGGTCTGCAGAACTGATTTGGCTTTGCTCTGAGCTTTGGCGTTGGTACATAGGACGTTGATTACGGAACATTTCTTCGACTTTTTGATGATGCTGACCGATTAATTGCTGCTTTTGTGCGTATATAGCTAGATTTTGCTGATCAATAAAGTTTTGTTGGCTTTGCAGTTGCAGTTCTTGCTGAGATAAGTACTGCTGATGTTGTAAGTTCCTTATATGTTGTGGTGATAGAGTTTGTCCGGGCATTTGTTGTTGGCTGATCATTTGCTGTTGTAGGACTATTTGCTGTTGTTGTAGCATTTGTTTTTGCACATTCAGCTGTTGTTGTGCCTGAGCTACTTGTTGTTGGGCTTGCATGACTTGTTGGTTCTGTGCCATGATTGTTGGATCGACAGCAGAGGAGAGGATAGGTTTGTAGTACTGGTTTTGTTGATTGTAGTTTTGTTGTTGCATTTGAACACCAATTAGATTCTGCATTTTTTGTTGCATTCGCTGCATATCTTGCTCTTGGCTTTGCTCGAGGTTTTCCGTCATCATTTGCGGCTGCTGTTGCGTCTGTTGTTGGTTTTCCGATTCTGATTCCTTTCTAGATTGTAACGTGTCAGGCCTTTGGATGATTTGTGATAATACGTTTTGTAAGTTTTGTAAGGAAGGGTCGAGCATTTGGTTTGAAACGAGATTCTGCGGTGCGTTCATAATGTTGTCTTGTTGTAATTGTTCTTCGATTTGTTTTTGTTGGATGGTAGCCGCTTGGTGAGCGATGATGCAATCTTGTTGTTGAATTATTTGTTGCTGTAGAACCTGAAATTAAATGAAATTTTATTGTCTTTTAAACAAATGCAGCGCACAGTGGATTTTTTGCAATATTCTGGGTAATTTCTCGTGTTCAAGCCTACGAATGTAAGACAACAATTATAGCGCTAAATATAAAAATATATATATTTAATTTAATTAAGCTCCAATGTGAACTATGCATAGAAAAGGATATTAGTGCCGCAATTAAATGAGCTCTTTCTTCTATAAACTCGGCTACTTTCCACAATTAACTTAGCCTCTTCTTCAATGTAGTTAACCCCTACCGCCATTGAATCAGTCCCTCCATCAACTCCTAACGCAGTCGACTCTCAACCCCTACCTGGTTCTGGTTGCTGATCTGATCCGTCAGCTGCTGGTTATAAGTCTGCGTCTGCGCCTGGTTTTGCTCGAGGTAGTTCCTCTGCTGCTCCAACAGCTGGCCTTCTACTGTTTGCTCCAGCATGTGCTGGTTCAGGTGATGCTGTTCCATTACCTAAAAGGAATGTATAGAATTTCAGTATATAAATTTATTAAAATTAAATTTGCACAATACACACAAGTTTTAAATTAAGGTAAATACATACATATATAATAATAAATAAATAAATAAATAATGCTGGACATTTTTCACACAGCATCATCTAGCCCCAAAGTAAGCAGAGCTTGTGTTATGGGAACTACATGATTGATATACTACTTATATACTTTTATATATATATATATGTGGAGTGATTTGTAATAAAACTTTTGGTTTTATTACAAATGACTCCACACTAGGCTTTCGGACTGTATCCAGCGAACCGAAAACAAAACAATTTATTTCTACTCACCGCGCGACCGCGCTTGTGTCAGTATAGTGCCTTTAACACCGAGTGCTGACAAAGTAATCTGGCAGATAAAGATTTTCTAGTTCACGACAAAGGGAATGAAGTTCCTACAATCCATAATTATCTTTGTCGCATAAATTAGCATAGAATCATATTATTGAGAACAGACTTTAAGTATATAGATCGAGGCTAAAATTGCATTTAAAAATTAAACATTAGTAACTAAAATTAAAGTTTGCCAAATACCTACAAAAGAAAGGATAAAAGTAAATACCTTCCCACTGCTATTTCCTGTTTGTGAGTAAGAGATGTCGTTTATATATATTGTATAATGATTATATGCTTAGGTAGGTTTAGATAAAAGTACCTATAAGAACTAGCAATTAAAAAATGCCAACCTAGCGAATGTGAGTTACCAACACGAACCTATCTTGGTTTACGTGGTTACAACATTATTAAAATATTATGTATGAACCTTTTTGTATGAACAAAATTTATCTATCTATAGGTTTTCGCGACAGGAGCTCTGAATGTTAACATTTTGTTGTAAAAACGCATGTTGCTACCTTGGTACCTTGGTTTACGTGGTTACAATATTATTAAAATATTACGTATGAACCTGTATATATAGGTTTACTGGTCAGAAGCTCTGTTTTACCTTTTGTTGTAAATACGCGTGTTGCTGCAACAGTTGTTGCTGATCCGCCGGCGACACCCTCGACTGCATCATGTTATGTTGCAGCAACTTCATGGCGGTCTCCTCGTTCTTCAGCTGAAGCTGTGTTTGCAGGTACTGCTGCTGGGCTTGTAACAGCTGGGATTGCTGATCAAGTCTGTAAACAGATGTCATTCCATCTAATAATATGTAAACACCCAAAAGTTACAATCTATTATATTCATTGATCCAAACGATTCAGAAAGTAGCAGGTTGAAGATCGCTTCAACCTGCTACTTCCTTGCGCCGCTGAATCTTTCAATATGGAGTGTACTTACTGCACCGCGCCCATAGGTTGTGTCCCGACACCGTTCAGTAGCCCCGTTTGATCCACCGTACCTGGCTGTTGCTGGTTTTGAATCATTTTCATCTGGGAAAAAATATATAAATAAATAATCCTGGACATTTTTCACACAGCATCATCTAGCCCCAAACTAAGCAGAGCTTATATTATGGGAACTACATGACTCATATACTACTTATATACTTTTTTTGTAAATACATACATATTATACATAGAAAACACCCAGACCCGAGACAAACATTGGCTAATTGTACAAACATTTGTCCCTATGTAATGTAGAATAGACGCAATTAAAAACCGGCCAGTGGCGTGCCGCACTCAAGCACAAAGATATCCATACAATACAAACACTTGTTGAATTGGTTATAATTAAGTGCTACGTTAAAGGCCGTAATAAAATCTACTGGCTACATTTGATGATACCGTCAAAATACATAGCCTCCAAGTTAACAACCTCTGTATGTTAAGACCAAAATCAACAGTATTTTTATACATCTTAAGTGGCAAACAAGCATAAGTTCCACCTGTTGGTAAGCGGTTACCGTAACCTATGGACGCTTGCAACAGCAGAGGTTTTACTTGCGCATTGCGACCTTGCCGACAGCGTCAGAAATAGGTAATTCCCTGGACGATCTTTTACAAGGAAAGATATTATTGGAAATTCTTCGAACCAATATTCGGTGGCCGTTCGGAACCCTAAGAAGTTGAAAGCTGGTAAAGGATGTTACCTGCAGCGTTTCGTAAAGCTGTAATTGCTGTTGTTGGTCGTACAGCTGCTGTTGGCGGTTCTGCTCGATGATCGCCTCCTGGTTGAACTTCATCTGCGCTTTCTTCTCGCTTCTTTCACTGTTCACAGAAACAAAATTAAATATTAATTAAATGCAAAACAGTATTAGGTTAAAAAAACGTAAGTTAAAAACTGACTGCAATTTTAAGATGAGATAAAACTGGCTGTATTGAAACTGTAGTAAATCGAAATAGTAATAAAATAAAAAACTTCAAAGCTGCATAGCTGGTCTTTGTGTTTAATAGGAATAGTTCTTAAAAACCGAATATACCTATTTGAAATGGTCTCATCACGACACACGCTAGTTATATTAAATGAAAGCAGGCATGAGCGCATGCTAGACAAGCGTTTCGAGAGCTTTAGATATTAAAATATACACAAGTTATTTGCTGCGTATAATACCACAACTGGATCACATTACACCGGATGATCTTAGTACAAATAATTATATCACTATCCTTACGCTACGGCATTATTAAACAGAAGATCGGTCATTCAGCATAATTATTCATCATTCATAATTTCTCTATAGGCTTATTTTTGTCTATGCTAGTTTGGAACATTTAGAATCTGCTAGCGAACGTCATGGTGAACATCATAATTTCAGCCCAGATTCACTCGCCGGGTATTTTCTGAGTAGGCTCTGCTTTCGCTTTCGCCACTCTCTTCTGTCTTGGTCATCCCAACGCGCTGCGGCCACCAGTTGAACAAGACTGCTTCATCGGCCATCACTTCGTGGCCAGGTGTCCTGCCTACCTCCTTAATTCTCCGACGACGTCTTGAACTATCATCCGACGTAACATTAGCGACATAACATGACTGATTATTTATTAAGATTTTAAAAAAATAATATGAATTGGAAATTATCACTTCTCGTCCGATAAGAAACTCTGCTCCAAGCTCTCTTTCCAATATTCCTATAGCAAACAAACACGCATGTCTTCTATTAAAATTCATGAACTTTAATTTTAAATTTACACGTAAAACTTTGATAAAGTGCCCCCGTACGTACTGGTAAGCAGGTATGATCACGCGAGGTCGCGCGGGGTTGAGTAGAAGCCTACTGAACCTTTAAGGCGAATTTATTTCACTGTCGGTGTCATGGTTACGTGTTTCAGCTATACATATTTTCAGGGTCAGGTGATTGAAAAATATAGTAATATCGCCAATTTTGTAAAAGCTATGTAACAAGTACACAGCATTGTGGGCCCCAGCCTCTTACTATTGCGTGTTCATATGTGTGCTTATCAATAAATGTATGCCTGACAGAGCAATGTCGGAGCCCTGAGTCTAATAAACCTATCGACTTTGCCATCGCAAAATAGATAGATAGATAATAATTTCTTCAAACCACCACTTACAAATAATAAGTTAATAAGTAATAAGTTCTCTTTTTTATTTTTATAATAGTTCTTAAGAACTAAACTAAAATAGAAAACAAAATAAATAAGGCTACTCTGTGATGGTGAATTGGCTTTCAGCTCAGCATGTGACATGCTGCATGTGACATCACTCCATGTTGACATGCTGCATGGTTTTCAGCTGAGACCAGTGTTGACCTCAAGGACATTTTGAAACACTTACAAACAAAAACTTTTTTGCGATTTACAAGTCTAACATGGTAAAACCAGCCACGTGCGAGTTAGACTCTTGCACTAAAGGCACCATTACACAACATAAATTATTATTTTCTACTTTTTATGTAAGTACCTCCCTCTCCTCTGGAGTATGAGTTAGAGGTCTGAGTAAAACGTAAGCTTTTTAAATTTCAACCGTTTACGTATTTTGGTCAATAAGATACTGCCATCTCACCGGACATAGGCGTAGGCGTGGGATCCTAATAATAGAGTAGGAAAATTGAATTAATACAATTAAAAGTTAAATTCCAGCTATGACCATTAAATATTTTAAAAACATTATTATTATGTGTATCATTATTTTGGTAGATACGTCTGTTTATCATTTCTAAACTTCCTTGCCCAGTATAATTTTGTTTATGAACTCAAATTTACGAATTCATGTTTAAGAAAAAATAACGGGACTACAAGCCAAATTGTCATTCAACAAAGTTAGACAAACAACTTTTTCGTCTCCCCACATCACGGCCGGACGCAGTCCTGCATAATTTGCGATATTTGAAAATCGAAATCTGGAATAAATTTTCAATCTCCATTCGAAAGGCCGGATTGATCAGTCCTACGATCAGTTGGTTGGTGTCCGTCCACGTGACTGCAAGTCCATTTTGTAAACTACGCACCAAAAAAGCTTTTAAGCAAAGACGTACCACAGCCACAATCTTATATTTGATGATCTGTGAGGTGAGTCTGTTATAACTTTAATTATTATTGCCTATGAAACAATTAAAAAATAAAATAGTTCTTTGTGAAAGAGTTCGTTCGGAAAAGTACCATCGTGTCTATTGAATAACACTACGAGAAACTTGTGTCTAGAGTAGACAAACCTAAAATAGGTTATAAGATACTATTTATTGTGTCTACTCAGTTTGTTAAATCAATATATCTAAATATTTCTAACGCCAAGCAGTAATGCTCGCATTGCTGTGTTCTAGTTTGAAGGGTATTGGTGCCAGGGAAACAACAAGCACGATACTTTTCAACTTTGCTTTTAGGGCAGAATCGCATCAGCAATACCACTGGCAGATCTATTCCCGGAACTCGTACTAAATGCAAGCATGTCAACACTACATTGAAATTCATCTATTATGACTCTTTAAAAGTAGGGTACGTTGATAAACGCATTATTGATAAGACTAGATAATGCACGATGTTATTTAATAGTGCGTCCACGTTATCAGCGGTGTCAGGCGTCACGTTTCTCCTACGCATGCTTATCATGATTTTTATAAGGTTGGCACAACTGTGAGTCACTGACAACATGTCATTTAGCGTTTCTATTCGGCAACAGATGACCAAAGTCATTCGAGTATTGTAGACAGAGTTAGTGAGTTTTATTGCGAATATTTTAGATTCCGAGTAAACAAACAGAAATAGTGATTAAATAAACCTATACACACCTACTAAAATATGTTAGTTTTTGTCTGAGTGTAGAAATATACAGCAACTAGCCTCTGCCCACGGCTTCGCCCGCGTGGTACCCGGATAAAAGGTAGCCTATGTTGTTATTCTGATGTATAAGCTATATTACTGTAAAGTTTCATCAATATCCGTTCAGTAGTTTTTGCGTGAAAGAGTAACAAACATCCATCCTCACAAACTTTCGCGTTTATAATTTTAGTAGTATAAATACATTAATCGGTTTTAAACATTATCCAGCTTGAATCAAGATATGTATATTAATGAAAAAACTCAATAACGGACATAGTGTTCATGGTTTGCGAGGCAACAGAGGTTGCTACAAGAAAATATTGATACAAAGTTAAACGTGCTTTTATTCAAAGCTATTGTCATGTTTGTTACAGTTGAGCAATGGATCTATTCTTCCTATGGGTATGCACATTCGTAGCTGGTTTTTGGATCTGCAAGAAGATTAAACAATGGCAGTCCCTACCCCCCGGGCCATGGGGCCTTCCCGTCGTAGGATACCTTCCTTTCATCAACCAGAAGTGGCCGCATTTGACTTTAGTCGATCTGTCCAGGAGATACGGCTCAGTTTACGGTATCAGCATGGGGAACATCTATGCTGTGGTGTTGTCTGATCATAAGCTGATAAGGGAAGCGTTTGCAAAAGAGAGTTTCTCGGGACGAGCGCCGTTGTATCTGACGCATGGGATTATGCATGGAAATGGTGAGTATTTGATTTTGAGTTATCAATATCATCATTTTCTAACAGGCACACCAATACAACCGTTTTGTCTACACAAAACAAAAATAAGAATCAAATAAACTTTTGTTTCTTTTTTCCGTCATGTAAAAGAGAGAGGTAGGTATATTTATTTTGTGTAGCAAAACCGCCGTCTTGGGTGCCCAGGCTATTGGTGCAGATACCTAGTCACTTTTGACACTATTTTAATGTAATTCACTCTTTAAATTAACACTTCACTGTACTGTGACCAGACAAGCAGTTTCGGAATGAAACAGGAAAATAGTCTAGATAATGGGAAAATGTATACATATTCTTCGTAAAATAATATATACTGGAATTCCCAGTTTGATAATGGGGCGAGTATCTATGCCGGGTAGCCGACAGCCACTGATCACTGATATTCATAAAGGCTCTTGTGTATACAGGCTACAGGACAATAAACGCAAATTGTTTACAGTGAACTTACCTTAACCTGGTCACTGACCTACATAGGGCGACTAAGAAAGATCCGTACGAACACTACGTACAATCAAAGAGGCTAGCTAAAAGAGTTAAGCCTTGTTGAAGAATGTTATTTACTAACAATTATAAAAAAAATATTTTCCAATTCCAATAACTACTATGTATATAAAAAAATATTTTTCTTTGGTATTGGTAAAAACCCGAATACGAATAATTTTGATTATAATAGTATTCCTTTTTTTTGACCTTAAGGTCTAATTTGTGCGGAAGGACCACTATGGAAAGACCAGAGAAAACTGGTAACGTTGTGGCTGAAAAACTTCGGTATGAGCAAGCACAGCGTGTCAAGAGAGAAGCTAGAGCAACGCATTGCAGCTGGCGTCTATGAGATGCTAGAAGTACGTATCAGAATACTATCCTACCCTACTTATATTATAAACTAGCCTCTGCCCGTGGCTTCGTCTGCGCGGTAACCGTATTAAAAGTAGCCTATGTGTATTCTAGATCACAAACTATATCCAAACCTGATCCAAATTATTTCAGCTGTATCTGGAGGATGCAACAAACATCAAAAATAGGATAACGCCCGCGATTTAGTTGACTTAGAGGTTTTTAATACAAACTTCCCCCGCTATACTCCGAATCGGATGTTAGAAATTTTATTTTTTATTGTATACTTTGTCCACAATGAATTGTTGGGTGGATTTTAGGAAAATCCTTTCGTAGTGTACCCCTACATACCCCTATGTGATTTTGTGATTTTTATTAGGTAAAAATAAAGTAGTAATGGCTGAACTGATTTGAATGTTCGCGAGCGAGTCCAGGACAGAAGCTACTTGATAAACATGTAATCACTTTAAGCATTAACTTTCAAATTAGATGGGGACTCCAAAGGATATTTACATTTTTATGGAGTCGATAAGTGTCGATTCTGTAATATACACAATAAAATCACGGGTTTTTCCCGGTGGTATATTTCTACTGGATACGTTCCTGGCATACCTAATTTGTTTCATTCACTCACATCACACCCTTCATATATCGGTTTAGAGTATTCTTGTCCTTGCCTTTCTCTAGTATTTTAATTGCTGAGAACTTCAACAAGATGCTTACGTCATGTAAAAATCTGATGACTAGTGAAAAGTAATTTATTATTACAGAGCCCGCGAAATACGCTTTTCTCAAAAAAATGCAAGGAATTTAAAAAAAAAATTATGTAAGATACGTTTGCCTGTTTTTCTTTTGACTTAGCAGGGAGGAGGTTTTCCATCGCTAATTTGGCTTCCGACCTTAGATCTGGTGAAGTTTAGATCAGTTAATATTCGGAACCTTCGAAACTCATTTTTATTGATGTATTTATTATCAAAATAACAATCGGGACGACCTTTTTCTTTACTACAATTTTTTTTACTGGCGTCTGCATACAACCGACCCAATTTTTTGTAGCAAGCTCGATGATCGAAATTCTAATTAGACAAACAAAAATAGTTATGTCATAGTCATTATTGCTGGGGCGTACTAAGTGCATGCCCAATTTCCATACAACACTAGCGCGTTTTTTTGTTCAAAATTCAAAACTGATGCTGTGTACGTAAAAACTATACTTCGCGTGTTCTTTTTTCAAAGGTAATGACAATATTTCCGCGCATGTTTGAGAAATGGTATTTTTTGTAAAATGTAAAACGTATGACGGGTTTTTCCATCATTGATAACAGCGCCCCCTTATGACTTGTGGTTAAGAAACATCCATAATTATATAAATCCATTGCGAAAAACCGCAATCCGGTAAGCCGTTTTGGAGATAAATGGTAACAGACAAACACACAACATCTCATGACAAACGCATAAAAAACATATTTTTATTTTTCAGAACGTTGCTAAGGCATCAGGATCAGAAATAGACCTACAGCATATGCTGACAAACTCGCTTGGAAACGTGGTCAACGACATTATTTTCGGCTTCAAGTTTCCACCTGAAGACAAGACCTGGGTCTGGTGTAGGCAGATACAGGAGGAAGGTTGCCATGAGATGGGCGTGGCTGGAGCTGTCAACTTTCTGCCTTTTGTCAGGTTAGATATAGAAACGTTTAACTAGAACACTAGCAACACGAAGTGATTAACTTGGCGGACAGAAAGCTAGGAAACATGATATTGTTGCCGTACAGAGGAAGACACCTGGATGACCAACAGTAGGTGATTTGTATGTACAATAATGATTAGATTACGCAATTTACCTTTTTTAACAATCACTGTTTCTTCTAAAACCCTGAACAATCTCTGCTTTCAGATTCATTTCACCATCCTCCCGAAAGACCATGGAAGTGATTATCCGAGGCCAAGCACAAACCCATAGATTATACGCCAGTATGATAGAACGACGCCGAAGCATGCTCGGACTAGACAAGCCAAAAGGAGCCGAATACGAACCGCATAAAGATATTTTCAGCGACCACCCAGAAGGACACATCAAGTGTATAAAGTACAGCAAGCATGCATCAAATACCGAAGAGCACTTCTTCGACCCGAACGTCCTTACTCCAACAAACGGAGAGTGTATTTTGGACAATTTTCTGATAGAACAGAAAAGAAGGTTCGAGAATGGCGAAGAATCGTCGCGGTTCGTGACTGATGAGCAACTGCATTTCCTATTGGCTGATATGTTTGGTGCAGGATTGGATACGACGTCGGTTACTCTGTCGTGGCTCTTGCTGTTTATGGCTTTGCATCCTGAAGAACAGGTAAGTTTTCAAATTTGTCAGCTGTTAATAATAAACTGACAAAAATATATTCAAAGCTGTGAGCTAAGTAACATTAGTTACATTTAAAAACAGTGTGGTTTAGCGACAACTCATTTTGAGATTATTGTCCTGTAATACGGACCTAAATCCGAATTCAAAGATCTTATTTCTGTTTAAAGTCCGCATCTATTGCGGATTGCATTGCTTTGTCCCGGTTTAGAGGGTATGCGACTATGCGTACCGATGAAATTGTCTTTTCTTTTTTGTCGTAACTTTGTCTTTTGGGCAGACAACACATCAGAAATCTCCTTAGTGTTGCAGATGTTAATGTAAGAGACGCTAAACGCTTACCACCTGGTGGAACTTGAGATTGCATATGATTGCCTCCAAGTTATATTGGTAGATGAATAAGCAGAAACCGAATACTATTTTCTATTTAAATAGTTCTGCTATGTGTACCTATCTTGTGTATTTTTGCTATGACATTTGCATCTCTGTGAAAAAATTGTTTTTATATCCAGTAACGTTAATTACGTTTTGTATGGTTTTAAGGAAATAGTACGCAAAGAGATTCTCTCAGTCTGTTCTGAAGATGAAGCGGTGGACAGTGCTAAACTACCTCGTGTTATGGCAGCTATATGCGAAACGCAACGCATTCGGTCTATCACACCGGTTGGCATACCACATGGATGCATAGAGGTACGAAAATAACAGCTACCCTACTATTTTAACATTTTGTTTCTCTTTTTGTACAAAACAAGACCCAGAAACTAGAGTTTTTAGTACGCGAAACCGATCTTGGCTAGGTCCTACAGCTGAAAAAAGGCCAAGTTCTGAAAAGATTACCCCGAGTCTCTCTTACAATTTCCTTAACATATCCCAGCAATCTTACCATGAGCACCAAGACATCATTATTGACTAAGGAAGAGCTTCATATTTCTCCTTTCTGTCAGACAAATAAAATAGAATTAGAAATCGTTTTTGTCTTCTCTTCCGTCGATGAAACCGTCGTCTTGTGCTCATGGTTTTGAGTTCTCAATCAAGCTACAGATGGTTCTTATATTTTAGGACACCTATATAGGCAACTACAGAGTGCCCAAAGGAGCTATGGTGATCCCGCTTCAATGGGCTATACACATGGATCCTGATGTATGGGAGGATCCTGATGAGTTCAGACCGGACCGGTTCTTAGCTGAAGATGGAAGTTTGCTGAAGCCTCAGGAATTCATACCATTTCAGACAGGTATTTTTAAGTATTTGTAGTATTAGGAAAGAAAATAATAAAAACGAACGGCGTAGTAATGGGTAATCCCGTTGGCACCCTTTGGATGAAAAAATAAACAGTCTGATTTCGCGAAACACTTAAATTCCAACAAATTTCTTTGTTATAATTGCTTGCAAATTTAAATTCAATGCAACATGCGCGAATACCTACTAATAATATAGCACTGGCTACTAAGTTCCCCTGTTAATGGAAAATTCTTATACGCCGCGGGACAAATGTGCAAATATTTGTCTCGGGATCTGGATGTTTCCTAGGTACTTTTTTTCTGTAATTACAAAAAAAAGTATAAAAGTAGTATATCAGTCATGTAGCTCTGCTTATTTTGGGGCTAGATGTGTGAAAAATGTCCAGCATTATTATTTTTAATTCTAATAATATTCGAACTTTTAGTTCAATTACATTTTCTTTTCTACGGCACACTACAACATCCTATTTTGTCAATAAAAAGTTCTAGATTGATTTTGAACTTACAAAAACATTATTTCTTCAGGTAAACGAATGTGCCCAGGGGACGAGCTAGCCCGAATGCTGTCATGCGGTCTAGTATCGAGGCTGTTTAGTAAATGCCGGATCCGTCTCGCATCAGAACCCCCGACAGAGGAAGAAATGAGAGGAACGATTGGATTGACTCTGACACCACCACAAGTTACGTATTATTGCGAGCCGGTGTAGTTATTGTATATCTTTATAAACATTATTATAGTTGTTAAAAGCCAATGCAGAAGTTTAAATGACAGAAGGCGTACACAGGCCTTAGGCGCTCGTGGCGTTTTCTGTCTAGCCTTTCTAAGCAGATCAACTAAGTTAAGCTATTTTCCACCAGCCTCCTAATTAAACTAGCAAATTGGCAATAGATAACAGCAAATTATCAGGCTTAATGTGCAAAAACTTGAATATGGGACATTTAAAGACTTCAACTTTGCCATTTTCAATTTTAAATATTGTCCACTGCCAAATTATTTATATTGTTTCGTTCTTATTGCTAATTTGACTGTGTAATTAGGGGCAGGTCATCATTAAAGTCAAGGTCAATAATAGTGACAATCTGCGGCGGCTCACAGAAAGTTGATGGAGATCGTCGAATATCGGAATAAATGTCGCAGAATGGGATATGATTAAAAAAAAACAAAAACAAAAAAAAAACTTATATGTGTTGATGATACGTGAGAATATTGATTAATAGCATTGTCATAAGTTACACGCTAGTTTATCCGCAGGTTGCTTCGATCAACTATGTAGCAGTTTGTGAAAAAATGCCTCGTTCTAAATGTATTAAAACTGTTTGCAACAACACGGATGTAGTTTTATTTAATCACACAAATCATTATTTTATTGGCATTTCAATACAAGGAAGTGATTGCTTTGGTTAGTACTTTCTCAGGAATATTGGTCAACTGTGTACTTATTTGTTTCAATATAGTACAGTAGAGATTCAGAAGGTTTCAATCTATATAACTTTTTACTTTATTACAAAAACCAAAAGTGACATTGCTATACCAAACTAGCATTTGTATTGTGCAATTTATAAATAACAGTACCGTGTCCTTCCACCTTTATTCTGTCTAGCCGCTAAACTTTAAGAATGAGTAGATAAATAAATAAATAATTCTGGACATTTTCACACAGCGTCATCTAGCCCCAAACTAAGCAGAGCTTGTATTATGGGAACTACATGACTGATATACTACTTATATACATTTTTATTGTAAATACATTCATATTATACATAGAAAACAGATTATATTTCCGGTTGCAAGAAGTAACACAATCAAACATTCGCAAGTGACCGTATGACCCTTCATTCAACACCGGTATTACCCGATTTAAAATAATACAATCAATTACCTTCATAAACATAGTACAAATCCCATCAAACGAGTTATTTCACACACTGATAAGACGACTTCCTCACAATGATATCATTTTATGCACAATATTTCCAACACTTATTGGTATTAAATATTGAACACCAAAATACACTAAGATCGCTTTCACTTAAACTACAAATCCGCCACGTTATTATTTACACGTTATTCTTGCATCATTCGTACACGTATAACACAATATACACAACGTTTAAATATTTTAACCAAAAACAATATTTATTATTATCACTGACAACAACTGGTTAATTATTTTACAATTCAATTTAATTTAACAAACATCTAATTTTTGCCACTTGAAATGAAACCGTTCGCGTTTTATCATTCTAAAAGTATATTAATTCCTAAAATAACTGATTACTCTGTTATCAGTAAAGTTATTCACATTTATTTTCTTTGTTCTCACATTGTCTTCTTTTATATCACTTTTGGTTCTATTTTATCTAATAAAATATTAATAAGATTCAATTAAAACCACGAATACAATACACGACGTATGTCCGTTTGTGTATAAACTGATGAGTAAACTACGTACTCGTGTGACGTTTACAAAACGTTCAAAATTTACTTTCCTACCAGAACCACTATAATTCAACACGTGTCAAGACAGTGCGTTTGTGTACTACTACGTACGGCCTTATTCGGATGTGGGCAGTTGCGTCAACGTTCGGGCAATTAATAGTGCGCAATGTTGCGAATAAAACAACGGATTAGTGCGTTATGCGAGAGAGAGTCACGTTTTAAAAGTCACTGAAAAACAGCAATATGGATCGTGACTGGAATAACAAGTTACTATCCATAATAATTTAAACACAAGTTTGGAATACTGATCATGAATTTTTTAAATACGATAGAAGCGAATATTTTTGTTTGCTAAAGTCAATAGCTCCCTTTTTGAATTTGGCAATCGTTCAACTTTCGATGTATAAATCAAGTCACGCACGTCATTTCAAATTTATAATTTTAAATTAACTGAATAAAGTGCTGGTCTTGATATAATAATTTGCCCCGGGGGTAGTGGATGAGGGTTCTGTGATAGCCTCATAGGGATGAGGCTATTACAGTCGCGGTAGACTAACAAGACAGGGTTCGGATGTAAAAAAGGAATTCCTTATCATCAAAGAGCCAGGAAAGCTTAATGGAAATGGCGTTTTATTCTTTACTTGAAGAATTAAAGGCTATTTCCATGAAGAATAATGTTAGGTTAGGTCTTTATAGGAATAATTCTTTACTCGAAGCAGAGGGTGTTACCTACCGGCTGAATTGAGTACATAACATTGACACGTGCATTAAAAAGCAAACTGAATCCTTTCACTACACTGGTTTGTTCAACAAACCAACAAATACTGGTCGCAAGGCCTTTTTCAGTGCCATCGTAGAGTATTTAGCATACTATGATCAATGTTTAATACGCATTTCACGTCAGGGGTTGCAAGCCCATCGGCGCTCATGGGAACACAAACATGCCCAATTGCCATCCTTTACGTTTTAAATATGCATCTAAAGGTCGAAGATAAGTCGAAATTCAGCAATACTTTCGCCATCAATGTACACATACTGTTACTATGAATCAATCAAACAGCGGTAACGAATCGCGTGACAGTGCCGAGTTTCGACGACGATTTCACGCAAACCATCCGCTGGCAAAAAGCGAAATGTACAGTAGCAAGCTGCCTATATTAGCATGTTTTTCGTAATTTACATCGGAATCAGCGGCAGTTCACGCAAACATGCCTAGACATGGACTAGACAGTTTTTTAATGAGACTAGAATGTTGACTTGTACGTTATTGGGTAAAAGTCATCTTTTACAAAATAATTAATTTTTATTTAAGCCTATATAATCCTGTTTCTTAGGCATTGATTTCTAAATAAGCTTTTGTGAAATTTGTAATTAAGGCATAAAAAGTACAATAACGTATAATGCATTACCATCGTAACTAGTTATTCGATATTTCAGCTCAATAAAATGCCAGTAACTCTAAATCGTCTCGCAAGGTTTGTAAAACGTATACATACAAACTACAGACTTTCAGACAGTTATAGGAAGAATAGAATAGGTAATGATTAACAAATCTTTGAAAACATACAAACATGATATACTCATACGCGGGTCCGTGAGGATACCAAGTAGGGGTTAGTCAGTCAGAGGCTAACAATTAAGGATCTCAATGGCGCGGTGGTCGAGACGCTAGAAGTGCGGGTTCTATTCAGGCTGCGGAGCAAATGTGCAGATATATGTTCCGGGTATGATGTGGTGCATGCTTCTTATTATTCCCGATACCCACGACACAGGAAACCCTAGAGTAGGGTCAGGACCTATGTATGTGACTTTTGGGTATTTATTTATTCCGCGTGACAGATTGCAAGCTCATCGCCGCAAATTGGAACTTAAAACGTTGGCGTATACCTTAGAATTTTTGTTTCTAGGGCACGCCGGTTTCCTCATAGCGTTCAGAACACGTATCAATAAAACCTCATGCCTCTGCTCGCATAAACACATCGATATCAACTCATCACAGTAATTACAATGAGAAGTCGAAGGCCGACGCATTATCTTCGCGATTGAAATCTAACGTAATTGTTATGTGCGATGAACCGGGGCGCACCATTTTATAGTTTTAGTATTGTTGCTTCGATAATTGGTCTTGATAATTAATACGGCTTTGTATTGGCCTAGTGGGCGGTACCCCGATTTCCGATCTCGGCTCCAGCTCGGAAAAAAATTGTGGGCTATGTGCCTTTTTGATACGAACATAAAACCCAAGTTATTAAAAACAAATATATACACAAATGTTCTACAAACTATGCTCTTTAACTGCTGATCAAGCAATGTGACAAATATTTTTTCGTCATGAATATCTTCAACACATTGACAATATTTGTCTTCAGAACTCGCTAACTACGTCATCTACAACCCACACATTATAGCTGATCAGCTGGCTCTTCGGAAGTTGTATTTTTATTTATTTATTCAATATAATAACATTACAGGTTTTTTTTTAACCCTAAAGCAATGATATAGAAAGAAAGTATATAATATCAGATAGAAGAAGAGAACTAAACTAAACAATTAAAAACAATTTGTTTCTAAAACTACCTGTGCTACTTGTAGGAGTTTCGGCAGGCTATTGTAAAAAATATCTACCTTATTCGCAGACAAGATATGGCTATGTACAAGTATATGGCTTGGGACGGCTTTGTTCACTCACTGGCGAAACTCTCAACCGTGGAATTAAAATCATCGTGGTTTGGTATTATTTTAGAATATTATTACGACTATACCACATACTTTACTATTCTCCTGCTGACGTTTCGTTGACCGTTTAGAGGTCCTTCCTCATGAGCACCGTCCGCGACCACGCTCGACGGTCGTGAGACGTCTCACTAAAATAAAACTCTCAACCGACTACACATCTCACAAACTACATCTTTAATTCACTGCCTACATCTACATAATAACATTATGCTATAGTAATCCGAGTTGGCTACTTTGCTTTGCCGATTTGCCACAAATAGCCCAAGAATATTGGACCTACACAATAATATTGGGCTAATGATACTAACATTAAAAGCATTTGTAAGCTTAGCTGTAGTTTGAGACGGATCCGCTTTTAATTCGTCATCATCGGACGTACACGAAGTTCGCTTGCGTCATTAAACATTTCCAGCGGTTGAACCAAGAACGCATTTTGCGTGCCGTTTGAGATGTATTGTTTCCTCACCTTAAGTCATGTTCCAAAACAACGCGATACCATGGTTGCAAATATAATGAAAATGGAGGTAAAACAAAACCCAAAAAACAAATGAGTTACGGATTTTGAAAATATAATGGAATGCCTTAAAACAACATTAATTTGAATTTAATTCCAAATCCAACCGCAGATATTTCTACTCAAAGTGGCCAGTTCGACAAAACGGCAATTTTTATTATATGCGATTCGCTAACTACATCAAAAACTCACCGCCTACATCTAGAACTCACTGGCAGCGTCTAAAACTCACCGGTTCAAGCTGATCAGCTGGCTCTTCAGCAGCTTGAAGACTATCCTTGCGTCCTCCTCCATGATGAGACCAGCCTTTGCCATTTCGTTGGCCAGTTCCTCGCAATCATCATGCTCCATATCAAACTCGAATTGTATAGCTTCGTTCTCCTTGTGTGTGTACGAACTAGGATAAGAGGAGGTAACTATTATTATATATTATATTGTTACTAGCTCTGCCCACAGCTTCGCCCGCGTGTTACCCGGATAAAAAGCCTATTATACTGATGTATAATCTATATTACTGTAAAATTTCATCAAAATCCGTTCAGTTCAGTTCCTTTATGTGTGAAAGAGTTACTAACATCCATCCTCACAATAGGATTTATTCACTCGCGACATATATGCGTGTACGTTCGTTTGCCACAAGAGGTTTTTTGTTTGTATATGTGTACATACACATATACATTGTATGTTTGGCTGTTATCATTTATTTTAGGATATTATTATGACTATACTACGTTCTTTACTATTCTCCTGCTGACGTTTCGTTGACGATAATTTTAAATTTCACCATTTATCTCGGGCACTGCTCATCCGATTGAAATGCGGGCTTTTGTAATCATTAGGATGGTTCGTAAAAAGATTTTACTGCTAAAGGGGCGATACATGATGAAAAACACGTTAAGGGTAAAATCTTTTACATAATTTTAATGGAATAATGTACTTGCCATCGAGGACGTCAAACACTTGGCGATTGTTGGTTGTGGTCAAAGAATATAAGGTATTTAATATAAGGGTATCTAGAAATCGTTCTTTAGTACCTTACCGTTTCTTGGGATCGATGATCTTCAGCCGGAACTGTATCTTGGCTATATCTGATGACGTCACGAGGTCCCGACCCACGATTTCGAGTCGCAGCCCGATGTCTTCGCCGAAGAATTCGTGGTTCAGTAGGTCTTTTACTTTTGGCCTGTTGAGAAACAATTATACCTTTTTTTAATGACCACAAGGAACATGCAGGTTTGATATACTTACCATGACTTACGGTTTAGGCTGTGCGTTGATGTTAAGTGAGTACTTACTACTATTTTATATATTTAGATAAGACTAGCCTCTGCCCAAGGCCCGCGTGGTACCCGGAAGAAAAGTAGGCGATTTGTTATCCTAGGTCACAAACTATAACAGTCCCCTATTAAGTATCTGAACTGAAGGTGACTCTGTGACGAGTTAAAACTTTGACAAGTCAAATGATTTTCACAAGCACGTGGTTACTCAATCAATGTGCCCACGGAATACGGATTGCGATGATTATTTAATTAGTCAGGAGCTTTTCCAAACTTCATCCCAATCGGTTCAGCAATAAACATATAGGTATATAAACATCCTTTCGCTTTTATAACATTATTATAGGATTTATATTTATACGTGTTTTCAACCATTGATAGTATATCGTTCGTAGTATCGTTGCTCAGTTTCTTTCTTACCCCGAGTTCCAATAACAGCCGCAACCGAACGACGTCTCGTTATTCCTTGAAGTTTTTCATAGAGAAACGAGACGTTGTAGATTTACGTCTGTAATTGGAATCCGAGGTTAGTTACCCTGTTTTAGGTTATTGATACCTATCTAGTATGCCCGCCCTGAAGCTTGCTATATATAGTTTTTACCAAATAGTCTAATGGTTCCATACCGTCTTCCAGATATTCCCTTATATTGTAAGGAATAAGTTACACAATTGTATTTACCTGTCGCCCTTATTCGGCTTGATACAGGATTCGATGATGTCTTTCACCTCATTAATGACGACTTTCTCCATGCTTTGCGGTTTCACTCCCTGCGCAATTAAAATAAAATTTTAAATATACCACAATGGCGATAAAAACTAGATATTTCAGCTATAAATTAAAATGGACTGTCCGTAATAAGTATACCTACTCTTTACAGGGATTTAGCCCCCCGCCCGATGGATGAAGTCCTAAAAATTGCAGCAAATCGATGAATTAGGTCGCGCAGTGGACCTATACAGGCCTTAAGTCGCACATACGCAACGTAATATCAATTCTACAGACTATAAAAATATAGTGACACCTCTCGTCACATGTTTGAGCTACTTTAAATCACATCGGCATAGTTAAGCTACGTGCTACCACATTAAACCCACAGAAGGCACTCCAATAAACACTCGAAGGGTCTATAACGCGCTCACGACATTTTATGACAGTTTGAACGTATATAATACCTCCCAGCAACAACAGTCGGTCCTAGCACCTCGGGCAGATGGACCAGACCAGTGGAACAGATGATCTTCCCCTTTGCAAAAGGAGGGCATAAAGGATAATCGACTCACAGACACGACTTTCTTGTAGATCTGTGCGGGTCCGCTGCACTCGCTGTAGGGGTATTCCCCGGTAGCCATCTCCAACATGCACATGCCAAATGCGTAGACGTCTACTAATTCGTCGTAATGTTCTTCGTACATTTCTGGTGCCATGAATTCTGGTGTTCCTGTGGGGGATGGATCGAATATTTTTATTGAGAAACGAAATAGTCTTTGCATGGCAAATAGTTTTGTTAAATGCAGGCTTCAAATTGGCGTCCAACCGTCTTAGCATGAGAAAGAGAATAACGGATACCACTGTTTTATCTACGGAAGAGAAGACAAAAATGACTTCTGTTTCTCTCTCAAACATATAAGAGATGGACAGAAAT
The DNA here is from genome assembly GCA_961405105.1 of Perizoma affinitatum. Lineage (NCBI taxonomy): Eukaryota > Metazoa > Arthropoda > Insecta > Lepidoptera > Geometridae > Perizoma > Perizoma affinitatum. The sequence goes on from OY560184.1 coordinate 5,892,299, forward strand.
ATTTTTGTTAACTTTTCTGTAGACAATACCGTTGATTTTGGATGGTTATGCTACTGGTACTGCAGAAGCATAAATGAAAAACAATCAACAGCCACAAAGATACTTTTCATCCGGAAGCTGTAGGCAGAAGCTAATAGATGTGGAATAAATAAAGAGTTAATTAGGAATGATTTTAGTTGTTTAGTGAAAAGCGAATCTTTTTAGAATTCCATAAATGATTTCGGGAGTTTGTTATAGATTTTAATTGACATTATTTAAGGGCCTTCACTCTGCAATTTTAGGTGTCATTTTTTGTTGTATACCTCTAACTCTAATATTTACCTATGACAGATTTAGCAAAACTTCGATTCTTCAAAGTAGCAAGCCCCAAATCACCAATCTTCACACTGCCTGTAGTGCCGGTGATGAAGATGTTGTCACATTTCAGATCTCTGAAATATAAAATACAAAGAGTTACGCCATTCGTCTCCTCTTCTCCATTCTCGACCTCGATGGCGCGGTGGCCAAGTAGCCGGCTAAAACGCAAGAGGTGAAGGTTGTGTTCCCGCTGCGGAACAAATGATTGCAATGGCTTGCAGATGTTAGTTCCGGGTCTGGGTGTTTTGGTACCACGGTAATCGTTTCTGATGCCCACGATACAGGGAATCCTAGTGTAGAATTAGGAGTTTTTAATCAACTTCCAAACTCCAAAATCGATTAGGTTTTTCTTTCTCATTCTTTCTAATGTGAGGAATATGTATGAATGCTGTGGCGGCGACAGCTTTACTTATATTGGATCTCATGACGATTAATTAACTATGCACAAACAAGTTGACTAGACCTTGCCGCGCGCGGCAGCCTTGTGCAATAAATCTTCAAACCGAGGCTGCCTCATACGGCAAACGTCGGCTGCCTCGCGAGGCTGAACCCAACTATTGATTAGGGAGCAGATTGAGGTATAATGACTAATGAAAGAACAAGTGTGGTTAAAGCATTTAATGTGCCTTGTATGTCACATGTCTTAAAGATTTTGATTCAAGGATATGACGGATTGTTCACGAATTTATTGTGTTCCCTCACCAGTTCGAGGTTTCTCCATATTTGTAGTTAAAGAAATTACCTATGAATGATAGGCGGTGTTCTTGAGTGTAAAAAATTCAGACCCTTGAGAATTTGGCGGCACCACGACTTCAGGACTTTCGGGTTTATGGTCTTGAACCTTCGGAGGTACCTGCAAGGAAACAAAACACATTGAAAATAAAAAAAAAACTCGATTCTCTGCAGTCATGCCTTATAATGTACCGGTGGAATTTTGATGTTCACTTCAAATGTATGCATGGAAATTGTGTTTAAGATTTTTAGTAATCATATGATTTGATTGGATGAGTTGGGGCAAAAATTATCTATTGTAAATAGTCGATTGAGCCCATTTAATGTTGTAGAGGATTTTTTGAGTTTTGAAAAATCAAAGGGGTTAAATTTCCTTTAAAATCATAAAACTTTATAATCGTCATTAACCCCTAAAGACTGCCATGAAAAACGATCTTGACTCACTTTCATCGCTTCCCAAAAGATTACTTAATAACTATAAAAAGTCCCCTTATCATAAAACATTTGTAGATGCTAAACAAAAAATCTTATTCTCACGCTTTCAATGTCCCAGACAGCATGAGTTCCGTTATCAGAACAATGTTTTTCTTCTTCGCCACGGTTCCTTCCCAGTAGTTGTAGAAACGCACGATATTCGGATGCTGGAGTTTCTTCAGCATATCCGCTTCTTCTCGAAAGCGAAGACGCTCAGTTTTGTTAAGCTTTTTCTCCTGCGAACATATACATTTCTTCAAGACCGACATAAGTGAAATATGAAGCGCTTTCATTTTAGTTTACCAGCGTAATTAAGACAAACATAACGTCTAAAAAAAAAGACTTATGCAATTTACAAAACAAACACGCTCACGACTGTCTTACCCATGGTGGACATCCTTAGTTACATACTCAGTGAGTAGATCTTTGAGGATACCAAGTATAGGGTAGTCAGAGGCACGTCTAAACATTACATTTAGTACATGCCCGCGTTTTGCAAGTTAGCATTCTACGTAACAGGTTGCAAGCCCATCGCTCATGCAATTTATATTATTATAAAAATAGAAAAAGAACTTAATAACATACCAACAACTCGCACCAAGCCACAGCCACTCCAGTCTGAGTGTCCAAACCATGGTAGACTGTTTTGAAGGAACCCCGACCGACTTCTTTGTCGTATTTGAAAAACCTTAAATAAAAATAAACAAAAGTCAAAACTCAAGGCTGTACCCATACAAAAATTGATTTAACATCTGTGACAGGGCTAAAAGACATATTTTGACGTTGATATTTTGATTCCTAAATTGTTTGATTAGATCAATTAAATATTGCGTTTTACTAGGAGTACAGGAACTGGAACTGTTTATTGTTACTACCGCGAATTATCCATATTTTAACTGTAGCCAGTTTTAACGGAATACGTGTTACTTTGGCCTCTATTACGGCAATTAATAAAAAAATAACAAGTCCCAACGGGGTTACCCCTAAGAAAACCGCTGAAAAAATGCAACTATTTTATTATTTACCAAAGAATTGGTGTCTAAATTATGTGGTGATACGGAACTCTAAGTGCACGACTAAGATTTATTATTTAATAATAAATTGTGTTATTTCATTTTGTTTTTAATTTTTTAATACATTTTTTGTACTTAAATACAACGAAAGATTTAAGATGTTGTATTTGTATTTACTTAGAATTTGATATACAAAATGGTGAATTCCCATGGTGAGAATAAGCAAATTGAAGTGGCTATGGCCACGCGCCATATTGCTCGGTGAACCGACAAACGCTGAAGTTTCTCGTCTCGATAAAGACGGCCTTCCAGCACTTTCACCAGACAAGAATATGCGACAATCCTAACAATGGGACTGTGGTAATAACGGTGTTGATTCTCACCGGCCGCACGGCGAGACTCCAATCGGTTCCTCTTCATCCTCCTTGTCATCCTTCTCTTTGTCCTTTTCTTCGAGTTTATCCAGCTCGTAGATAGGACCATAGACTAGACCTGAAATTAATCATGGGCATAGTATAAAATCGTTGTTTTCTTAAAATCTTCGCCTCTAATCGGCAATGCGACCAATTCCGCCAATTAATCGAGTGACACTGAGTACAAATTTACTCGGACTTATTAAATTTAAGGGAGTGTAGTTCCATAAGTGTAGTTTTCACTTTAGAATTAAATAATAAAATACATCATCTCATTGGTTGGTGGTAATGGGAAATGCAAGAGATCGTTCATACCGTTTTGTTGTTCTTGCGGCTGTTCTTCGCCCGTCGCGTCGGCGGTCGGATGCGGAAGACCCTTTTGCGTAGCCGTCGCTATCTCTATGTTCTCTTCCTGTAAACATCGAACAACACATCAGAAGAATGAATTAATGAAAATTAAAATTTATGAATGAATGAAAATATATTGCACACCACAAGAAAGTAATAAAAACTTTACATAACTACAAGAACAATGGGCAACTATGTATTAATGATGCATTTTGGTATGTTCCTGTGTATGACTTTAAATTAACCTGTATCACATCGGATACCGGATAAATAAATAATGCAGGACAGTTTCACACATATTTATCTAGCCCCAAACTAAGCAGAGCTTATATTATGGGAACAAAATAACTGATAAACGACATATGTAATTTTTTTTTGTAAATATATACATATTATTCATAGAACACCCAGACCCGAGACAAATATTTGTAAATCAAATTGTCCCGCGGCAGGAATTGAACCCGCAACCTACTGCGTCGCAGGCGGGATAGGTAGTCGTATTAAGTTAAAATATTGCTATCACGAAATCAGCTTTTAAATTTTTATTCAAATATTTTTTGATGAATAAACACAAGTTTATACAGACGCTTGGACAGAATCTAACAACATATGTTAGTATACACTTTATAACGCCACTGTGTGAACACTCATCTACTTGGGTTTCAACAGCGACAGCTGCAGCAGGGATTTCAAAAGTGACTTACCAAGTCCTGTTCCGATATGAAAGCATCGTCTTCGAGTCTGGCGACGAGCTTATTGCCGCTGTCGTCTAGTTCTGGGTCACAGATAGCTCCCTGACCCGAGCTACGGCGACGGTAACCGCCCACGCCGACTACTGGTTGACTTGCCTGAATAAACAAATAGATTTGAACAGAGTTTGTTGTCTGATTTTCAAGGCATGTTTGCGCGTGAGGAATCGGCGTAAAGGAAAATCATCAAACACTTAAAAACACTTAAGATTTAAAGCAACGTAGTTTATAAGTTGACGTTTCTGTTACGATCCTAATGATTTCACTTAATAAAAACCTATTAACCTTTAATTTGTCAATGATTCGTACAACTACTCTATAGAAAATGTAATAATAATAACATCTAAGGTTAGACTGAGACGTCTAGCTACAAACGATCTATATATGTCAAGATTTTGCATAAGTAAAGTACTCCGTTATGGCCTAACAATCTCCTTGTTTCTGAGGGCAGAATATACCAGTGATCAGTTGAAAATATAGTGTCCATTCGGATCCAGCTGCTGGATCGGTAGATTTGAGACATATTTTTTACACTTGTCAATAGGATTATTCGCAAACGGAACTCACCACACTAGTGGTAAGAGAGTTGAGCATATCAAAGGTGCTGCTCTGTTGAGTATGGATGATGGCGAGAGCGTTGCCGTAGGGCCGCGCGCCCATAACGGGCGTTTTCATCACGCCCACCTCACTGCCTGGGACCACCACCTGGAAATAATGTACATTTTTACAAAAAATGTAATACCCTCGACCAAATAAAGCCTATGTAAGAACCATCCCAAATAACCAGCTTCGCGCCGGGGGTTGACAAGAATTGAAGTTTTAAAGAAACGCCGCATCAGCAAACAAAGGTTATATCGGGGCTATGTGCGGTGAGGGGAGTTCCCTTAAACTATCAGCCGATAAACACCCACTATCTTAATGCACAACATATACGTCAGGTACCTGATATGTAAGCAGTCGCCAACTGTGGGGCCGAAGTTTTTAAGCCGTCCGAAGGCCAACTACGTCGATGTCGACAGCTATTATAGCACAGTAAGAAACCTTCCAGTTCTAAATTTACCACCGTTCAACTCATTCAAATGATGACCAGAATCATTTCGAGGGTGCATGAGCACCCAAGACAACGGTTTTGTAGATGGTTTTGTAGTTTGAAAAGACGCCAAAATTATTTTTTGTCATTCTTTTGTTGGATGGAAAGCGAAACGCGAGTATTTTTTGTCATCTGGAAACAAAACGGTTATCTTGGTGCTCACGCTAATCCTGCTGGCGGAACCTCGGTAAAGCTTGCTGTTCTGATATGTTAAGAACGAGAAGGCAATAAAATCTTCTAATGTTTACATCTGTGCTGCAGCTCAACTCTGTATGCTGGATAGTCAAACACGCCCGATTCTAATCTATTATCTATGGATTACCAAGTAAATTGGTTCCTCTTATGTCACTGATAAAACGTCCTACCTTAAAGGTTTTCTCCTTGCCATGGACAGTCTTCTCTTTAGGAGGTATAACCGTGGTGTTATCTAGGTGATGCGCGGGCGGCTGCGAGATCTGATGTCCATGCCCGTGTAGGCCTGATGTCATCTGAAAAATGGTTTAATGGTTATGGTGATGGAAATCAACTTACAGAGACCAGACGCTGTCCTCCTCAAGATTCTAACAAAGAAGATGTCATCTGGAAGAGACATGGTGATGGATGACATATGCGATACAGGCAGTGACGAAGAAAACAGAGTTACTCTGTTCTACAGAGGATTTGAGCTGACAATATGGTGTTAGGATATTATTACGACTATACCACGTACTTTACCATTCTCCTGAACGGGTAGCTGCCTCCCCGCCACAGCTCGCGCCGGCGTCGGTGCCACTATGCAGCCACGCGCAAAGGGTAGGGTAGAGGGGCGAGGTCAAGTCAGTTCTCGTCTTACGACCGTCGAGCGTGGTCGTGGACGTTGCTCATAAGGAAGGACCTCTGAACGGTCAACATAACCTCAGCAGGAGAATAGTAAAGTACGTTGTATAGTCGTAATACATCATATCCTAAAATCATACCAAACCACAATAATTTCAATTCTATGCAATATTGTGGTGGATAGTAGCAATTTTCAATGTCACCATATCTCGACCTGCTCAAATCAGTAGGTAAGTAAAGTACGTAACGCAGGGTGACCAAGAAAGAAACGATGACACGACAAAAAAACAGAGTTGCATCTTAAGAAGCAATTTTATTGAATATACAAATACTAGTCTATATAAGTTTAGTGCTGCAAATGGGCAACTTTCGGAAGGAAACTTCAAAACATATTTTTAATAGAACAGGATATGTTGTGGACATTTCACATCCTCATAACATAAACAATGATTTTTCATTGAGGGTAATGACATTAATCTTCCCTGAGGCCAGTGTGGTTTTTCATATCAAACAAGTTTCGAAATGATTTTTTTTCAACATTTTATGAGTTTACTGTCTCATAGAAAGATGAAATAGGCATGTTGATACGATGATTGACTCACAGTTCGGCCTGCCTTTTCAAAATAAACAAACATACCCAAATTAGCATAGATCCAATCACATTTTTCAACAAAACTTCGTCGTATTGATGATGATAATAAACGAAATTCACACCAATTATCTACCACCACAATAATAATACGACGTAATCCAGTGGCACAAACAATCGATGAGTGTTCCATTCAGCGGTTCGGAAATGCACCGACCGGCCGTAATCTCCGCTGAATGGGAAGCATGATAAAGACGTCACTGCCACAGAATCGATAACACAAGCAGACACGAAATACTTCATTATCAATAGCACACAGTGTGCTCAATAGACTGTGGTTAATAGAGTTGTGCGCATATTCATCATCGATGGTGATGGGATAAGGCTCAACAAATTAAAAATGGAGCCCCTTAAAATCTGCGCCTAGCAATGAATCAATATCTATAATAATAACTAGATATCAATATCTAGACAATTCAAGTATTCCTATATAGACTGTTTTTAATAATCTACCTCAGAGAAACTCGCAGAACGCGCCTTGAGAATGAGTAATGTCGAGGGTATAACCAAAACCTACTGGGGCCCGATTCTCCAGCCAAAAACAAACACGCTCACGACTGTCTTCCCTATGGTGGACCTCCTCAGATACATACTCAGTGAGTAGATCTATGAGTATAATAAAAAAAAAACTAACTCTTGGTACATGCTTTCCAATTTTTGGTTCTAGGGCATGCCGGTTTAGCAGAAACAATTGTTTGTGATGATACAGATGAAACATAAACGTCAAAAGACACGTATAAAATTCTGACCACAAACAAGGATTACCTATTTTGTGATAATGCCTGTGACCCTTGTGTTGCGAACCACACAACAGAATACCACGTTTTGATCATGCAAACAATTTTCTACTTAAATCTACGCCACACAGGCATCAATTTTTCAATTCCAAATGACCAATTTTTCAATTTGATCAATAATGAATTGCTCCGATCACGACTGTGAACGCTAAGGTAATGTACATAGGTAGTAGCGGATAGGTTGATATGTATATAACAAACAATATATTATATAACATTCCTACAGGTTACTTATAAGGTATGCCGGCTCCTTCACTTTACAAGTTCCAAGGCATTACAACTTCGAGAAAGAATTTTCTTATCCATTCAACCTTACAAGGACATTATCGTGATGTAAGAGCATTCTTCAATCATGACAAGTAAGGTCATGCTTCTGTGTCTAATGACTAATTAACTAGATTAGACTATAGAACAGTAGATAGCTCGTGGACAGACGATTAGTTCATCAGGTGGAAATTTCGTGTTGCAAACAGTTTTTATTTAGGTTTTAAGTTCAACTAGTTGGTAAAACAATCTTGGTGCTGTTAGACACATGAATACATACAAAAACGTTTACCACAAAATCACACAAAAAACCGCATACCCCAAACACATATATCAGTTTTGAGTCACGGGTAAAAAGTAAAGTAAACGGAGTGAAAGAGGGCAAGTTCCGTAGCAAGTAAGTAAAGGGTTTGATAAACAACTGCTAGACTTGAAGTATTGAAAAGATTGTATGAAAACAAACTTACCCAGTTTTGGATCGAAATAAACTGTTTTATTTGTTGAACACAAAACAGATCACAAAAACTACAAGTAATATTACTGCACGATATGTTCACCATAGCTGTTTATTTCTACGATTTCAAGTCCAAAAATCGATAATGTTTATCTTAGATTTCCAAGCAATTGACATAAGACAAAACATAATCTTCAAAATCACTTATCAATCGCACTTCATGTACAAATATATTGTATTAACGCGATTATTTTATAAATATTGTGCATAGGACCGAGCCCAACTGGCTTCCAGCACAAACTGACACTATCTAAGGATTTAAAAAAAACATCAATAACTTATTGAAAACACAGCAATGACGAATTATTTCCGAGTATATACAGGTATTAGATAAATAATCTAGGTTAGTACTCATTGATAGCTGACAGGTGAGTGCGTCATTACACTCTAGTTTAGGAAATCAAAATAGTACTTAGTTAAGAGAAGCATGTCAATAAACCAGGGTTTGTGGGTTCTAAAAATCAGTTTTATTAAAGCGTATCGAGATCAAATTTTATATGTAGCCTTTTTTTATACCCTAGAACAAACTCAGAAACTAAAATACAAGCGTATTTTTTTCGCGCCGAGTATAGTGTGGTAACTATATCATTTTTCTACTGCATGCATTGCATCACCCCTTGTGTGGTATAATTTTAAATTGTTTTGCGTACTTTTGGGCACGACTAATATATGTTTTTTTGTCTTCTGAAATAGTGATCTTGTGTTATTTGAAAGGTACGATCGTCTCAAACGGTTGGTTTGACGGATTACCAATGATAACTTTAGTACATAATAAAACAAATTTCGGAATCCTAAAAGAGTATCTCGGCTTTTGTCTTTTGGAGTTTATTTAATTAATAAAACTGTGACAAACAGTAAAAGCAGGTAATGCTGGATAATTATTGAATCGGTTTGTAGTAGATGTAGGTAATGTTTACAACTTCCAACACCATTGGACTTAGTCACTTGTCATAAACTGCTTTGCATTGCGTCGCATGTCGGCAAATTATTACCTTCTAATAATTAACGTATCATAAACAAGTTGTGGTTGACACAATACAACACAGAACATTGGTCAGAATTTTGGACTCTATCGGAGACACATCCGATAGAGTCCAATATCAGTTTAGTGTGTTCAGAAAGTATGTACTGGGGTAGTTAGACACCGTCTTTAGGCAAGTTTTGGATCAGTGTAAAATCAATAATTTTGAAGGAACAACTGTTCGGAATATTACTTTGCTCGCATCCATTTAATATGAAATATCTTCCAACAGGCTGATTCACTACTACGTACGCTACCCATACGTAGGACTCATTGTTTTAGAATCTTTATCCGATATTGCGCGCAGTTAGAATATTTTTCAACATGGCAAAACAGAACCCTAATTCTTGTCAAAGTTTGCATAATTTAATCAAATATTATCGGCACTCAACGTCTGTTTGATGATACGAATCGTAGGAACACTGCGAACTTGCAAAGTTTAACTTAAACAACTTATGTAAAATCTTTTATGTTTGCTCTCAGTTCTTAGAAGACTATGGCGAAAATACATACTGGTGCAGCGACTGGATCTGCCTGGGATTTTACATCATCATCATCATCAAAAGCCCTTCTACCCTTCCACTGCTGGTCATAGGCTTACTCTAAAGAGTGCCATGATAAACGATCTTGATCTAACTCCACCGACTTCCTGCCTTGGAAGGAAGTCATAAGGCCATTGGGTAGAAGGGCCTTACTGCACTACGTCGGTCGCGACGTATTATGGTTCGTGGTCGCTATTCGAGAATCTTTCTTCTCCAGCGGTTCTAACATACCCAGGCAGGACATTCTGACTTTTTTATGAGTTCTGTTGGTTCTTTTTAATGGAAAAATAAGACTATTTATTTTATTTTCGACTATGTTTCAACTATAACGTCAATAGACGAGCTCTCAAACACAATTTCAATAGCATTAATGGATTAATGGAGCAACTTAATATTATTTTCTCAGATCAGACTAAAATCCTGTCAGGCCACGGTCTGACATATCTTTGTAATAGGAAATCAGAAAGGCGTGATGAATATGGAAAGCAGTGGGTGAATATGGGCTGATAAGATAGGAAATCAGATACGATGAAGACATTCCTTACGTAACATGGATTAAAATAGTCCTTCCCTGTATGCCTGTGGTCAGATACGTACAATTCACAAGTGATGTAATATTTCGATTGAACTACGAATGGAGAGCGCTTGGAAATATTTAAGCGACAAAATATTGACTCAGATAATTGTCATCTTTACCGTCCGGTGCTTGCTAAACACTTTCGAGTTTTTAATGTTTTAGCGTTAAATCACGTTTCTTGTGATAACCTGAGATGCAGTTGTTCGACTATTGTTGAACTTTATATGCATAAAAATTAGGTAGCAAATAGGTCTAATGCTTTCTTTGACTGTTTTTCTAAGCCTGAGAACTGTATTACAAAATTCAAGATACAATTTTACTTCAGAGTTGCCACAGCATCTGAATGTCGTAATTAAAGGTATTTCTCACAAATATACACGAAGACATGATTAACAAACTTTACTTACTGAATTTTTTACCCGCAACGTAATATATGCGTTTGCTAGAGGTTGTTTGTTTATCTGTTACCATTTAAAACGGATTGTTATGCGGTTTTTTTGCAATCGATTCCTAAGTTTTCAAGGAAAGTTTTTAGATAGGTTTTATCGCTATACTTCTAAAAAAAGGGCTTTTATAAAGTAAAAAACTGACCTGTCCATAGCGTGAGGAGGCTAAATGCACGTTCCTGTTCTTAAGCGAAAAGTCCGGCCGTTTCCCGAGACCATAGCTACTCTTATTCTGCGATATGAATTTCTTTGGTCTATCCAGTCTTTCCGTCGATCCCGTATCCTCATCGTCAGTCCGTTTGGAAGTCGATGGAATACCTTAAAAAAGATTTATAGATTATGTTATCATCATCAACACTAGTCCACTAGAAGTCTACTAGTAGAGGTCCAATAGTGGACTTCTACTGGCTGTTGATCACCCAAAGAATGGTCTTGGGCTATCTACATCCACCGATTTCTCGCAACTTTGTGATGTCATTCCATCGCAGGTGGGGAATAGATGATGTTCCTAGCTCCTACTGCAAAATATCGAGAATCGAACCCGCCTCCCCTATTCACTCTTTAGGCCTCCCCTAAAAGGTGCCATGTCGAATGATCTTAGGCTACCAAGGCCCCAACATAAGTTTTCGACTGGCATATTAACATGTAGTACATTGATTGTTACTTTAACCAACTTATGGTTAAATCAATTATTATTAACGTGCCCTCCGATGCACTAAAGCACTCTGTATAAATGCCAGAACCGGTCACCCATCCAAAGAGTAACTTGGGGAGCATCACTCTGGTATCAATGTCTTAGCAATCAACTACTCTAGTACTCAATATCTCCACATACCTCTGTAAGCCCCTCGGGTCCCCCTGATGGTCTTCTCAGGGGACTTGTCCTGTTTCCTCGTTATAAGATTGTCCTTCCTCTTGCTCCGTAGAGATACATTTGAAGACATATTATCCATATTCTCCATCAAATCCTTACATTAAAATTGATTATATTCATGACTAAATAAATAGCAATTCCTAAACTTCTACTTCATTGGAGTATACAACACTAAATAATAATTAAATATGGATAAAATTAATTATTCAATAAATAGCTAGTTCCGTCTTTTGATTCTCTCTCTCTAGTTGGCATCCTTCTCTGGTTTCGCTCAAACAATCTATAAAGTATCTAAGTTGAAAAATAATTGTTTTTAAATAAAAAAAAATAAACAGTCTTCAGGAAGATTTTGGAAAGTTTTCTTGCAGTTTTTTTATGTTATCTGAAACAATACAAAAGAAATTTTAAAAAAAACTCACCTTTACCATTTTTTTACAATAATACCTAAACATAATGAACCTTTCCTGAGCTCATAAATAGAAACATAAAAATAACTTTTTTTTTAAATATTTATAAATATCTCACATACATTCCATCATATTGCAGAAACCATGTAACTTGCTTCATCTTACAAAATTAATTTTATGCAGATCCCTTGCAATCAAGTCGAGATAAATCAGGCAACAATACAGCAAAATTTATTTTTACACTACACACTATTCTGTAGCAGGTAAAAATCAAACCCTAATGCAACAGTTTCAAACAGAGACAGTATGCAGAGCTAATTCAGTCCTAATGCCCACCGCTTAGGTCTTATTTACAAGTCTATCTCCCAATGAGATCTTTATGGCAGAAATCAATGTCAAACAAGATTATAATCAATGAGTAATATGTAGCAGCTGGTATTTATTTTTGACTGCATGCATACTCGTAAACACCTACTTCTAAGAGGGTAAGTGATGCTTTAAAGTGACAAATTGTATATTAATTATACTCAATTACAAAAAAAAATATGAGAGCTTCTACTTGTATTTCGAGTTTTGAACAGCGTAATAAATTTATGAATAGGCCTAGTTCATGGCCTAGGTTAATGCTCTTGCACAAAGGCTACTTTTTAGAAGGTTAACACACGGCAAAGCCATTATTTGGAAGCTAACATCATAAACATGTTAAATAAACATTAAATATTTCTGTCATTTCTAAGTTTTTTTTTACTAGGATATCACATACCACTGCTTGCCCATACCGCTTGCCACACTTTTTAATAATAGATGTACTAACTGCCAATGTATGTGTGCTGGCTGTGTGCAACTGAATCTTTTTTTTTATTTCACCTACATGTTATACCTACTTAGAAGCATGAGATCTCTTGACATTGAGAAATAAAAGCATTTACAAAATATATGTTGTGGAACCATTGTTTACTTGTAAAGATTTTGAAGAAACCTTTAAAATACTAGACAAACACCAGACTTGGTGACCACATGAATGTATCCGCATAAAGTATTATTCTTGAAAACTACATCTTAACCCTTCACCCTCAAGGGGTTGAATTTCAGAAAGTCTTAGTGCATATCAAAAAGAATATTCCTTCCGAACTTTAGATCTCTTGGACTTATAGTTATGGCTGTCCGTTGATTGCCAGTAAGTCTTGCTTTTGCATTAATGTATTTTATAGAGGAATAAAATTTTCTATACAAACTTTTACTTCTTGCTGCAAAAACTAGTTTGATTTTAGAATATTCCTATAAACACTTAGAAATAAAAAGTCACCTATAGGTAATCCAGATACCATCTCTCTTTGACTGCCCGCTTAAGCAGCGCACTGACTGTCAAATAGTCAGTGAACTAGACACTCAATAATTTTGAATATTAGTCTTACGAGTCTGTTGAATACTTCTGTCTTATTTTAAGCATGTTAACATATAGTCACATACATAATAGAAATAGTCCTACCCCACAATAGGACTCCTTGTTGTGTGGGTAGGCTGGTGAAAACTTCTACCTCACAGGACATCAACACTCTTGACACATAGTTTTTAACAAATATAGTCTATCAAATACTGATTTCAGCCTTTTAGAGTTCAAGGTCACACAACTTAATTGCTAATGCAAAACAGGTGTTTTGCAAAACCCTAATAATTACATGGATTCTAGGGGAACTTCTCATAAAGTCAAAATATAGTGTGATACATTCCAACACATGGTGACACATAAAGGTGAAGGTATTTACAAATTCGACCACGAACATGTTGCATTGTTTATAACAAGCTGATAGCATGATTGTAGGAATTCACAAAACAATGACATGAGAAGAGAACTGTCATTTACCTGGCGAAACTCCATTACATGTCCCAATTCTCTAAGTTTCAATGCTTACTCTGCGACGTACTCACCGATAAGGAAACTACACAAACCGCAATAAAATCATTGAAATACTAGCCGGCATGGAACATTTCACGACATCGCGAAATACCAATACCGTGCACACAATCACATCACACCTTCCAATTCACAGTACAGTACGAAAGACTCCCTTGAATTCGCAATAAGCATCGATATGTGCTAATCTGCAGACTTCTATTGCAGTAAATGGCGCATAGATGAATCAAGATGAATAAATCGCGTAAAAACTGAAATGACAGCAAGTCAATCAACTACCTAGTGATTTTTACGATGCTGATCACGGGTTATGTACCTCGGTATCACCATGATTGGGTGGTTGAACCTTTCCGTCACCCCACAAACGTTATTTTTGCTGAATTGATATCGAATTCTATAAATACTTACAAATAAAAATCTGGAAGTGGAATCACACCATTGTTTTTTCTTCTGCACAATCAGTAACTCGATGTTGCTACATTAGAAAAACTTGTCTCCTTACCTCACATCACATCATAGAAAATTACCATTGATGATAATGATGATCATATAATATTTTATGATCATCATTGATAACCTAGAGTCTAAAGCAACTAACCACTACGTATCGATTACATTGCTCTTATCTTCTTTCTTAGCTATCACTTTCACTTCTTGTTAGTGTTCTTAAAGTTTTGGTCAGGATACGACAGTTATCTATCACTCACAATAAATAATATAGCTATCCTTCATGCTAGTGAACTTATTTGAGAAAATAAATGGCCTGGTTTACACTTAGGTAGACAGCGTTATTTCCGTTATGGACAGGCAGACAGATGGTAAGTTGCGCGCGCAACTTATCAACTTATCTGTTCTAGAGCTAGTTGTACATAACTACTTGCGTCGAAGTAAAAAAAAGATGGTATATAGTTGAGATAGAGATGTGTGTGTTACTAACCTGTCTGGCTGGCTTCGTCTAAACCAGACAAAAACTTACCATATTGCTATACCTAGTAAATTATATTTTAAGCATTATTTCTTACTTTTATATGTAAAGTGCTCTTAAGTATTGTTCTGTGGTGAAGTATACCTGTGTTGGGCATCCTAATTATATATATAAATATAGATAAATACCCACGTAATAGATAAATGATAAATAATATATATTCCGATATTTTGTTTCTATTTTCACATGTGTTTTTGATTAACAAAAACTTTTTAACTTCGCTGCAATAAGAAATTTAACATCGTTGTATGCACCGCCACTTAGAATAATAGCTAAATAGCTCGAAAAGTTTTTCCAATATTGTGGGTAATTATTTGGCTCTGGAAACACCCTCGAAAATAACGTTCCATTTCACGTATATTTCAGATTAAAAAGTCAAAAGTTATAAAAATATTACTCGTAAAGGAATAAAAAATTAGTATCTACTTATTTTTTAGTGAACCAAATAACCGGAATAGATTCTAATTATTTGAAATGGATTGAAACTTTAATATAACTTCAAGCGGCCGAGGCACAAAAATCTTTGCCACTTGAGGTCAAAAATGTGCTTTGCAACCTCTTTGGTTCAAAACCGTATACAGAAAAACATTTCAATTATCCTCTTTGATTTTAGGATCGGTATTCTCATTCCACATTGTAAAATGGGGTGAAAAGAAACAATTATCAACTTCATCTTTAGTTTTAGACTGCTTAGACATAGTATTTTTTTTATACAGTATGTAATACGGAATCACAATATTTTATATATTATTAAAATTTAATTAAACGCTTTGTATTTTAAAAAAATCTCGAAACATGTTCTGTATATGTATATGTACATATTATATATTATATCGGCACAAAGGCGTTATTATTTTGCTTTTACAATGAGTCATCGGCGCATAATCACGAGTTACTTAAAGAATCATCCATCACTTACTTAGATTGTCAAATTACAGTGTAAAATCATTAATAGCTAATTATTATTTGATTTGTTATTTCATAATTGAGTTAATATTACGTGATCAAGTTTGTGTCTATCGAGTCTGTGTTTTTGCATAAATACGGGTGACGGATCGAGTACGGGGGATTCCCGCTCGAGCCGTCGGACCGTGCAGACTTCGAAAGCCTCTTTACAACCTAGAATAAATTAGAAGATCGTCTTTTGGAGTTTACTATCGTCGTTAACTATGAGCGACCAGCATTCTGGTGATGATAGTGACGTCAGCATTGATGACGTCAAACTTTTTAAAAACCACCTTGAAGCTTCTGCTCCGTCATATACATAGAGAACACCCAGACGCGAGACAAATATTTGTTAATCATACAAACATTTGTCCCGCTGCAGGAATCGAACCCGCAACCTTCTGTGTCACAGGCAGGCCTTCGCCCACTGCGCCACAGAGGTCGTCGAGAATCGAGAGAGGAGCAAATATAAAAAAATGTCTAAAGCTGTCAAGAAGTAAAATTGAAGCAGCTATTCAATATAATACAACATCCACATCCTGGATTCATTCACTAGGTAAGGGATATAGGCTTTCTTTAGTTTGTAAATACAATGCTTTGAGTTGAAACTAGTTAAACTAGATAATTAGATAAAATATGAGTTTAAAAATTAGTAGGTAGGAAACTGATGAAACTTGACTATATATCAGTCTTTAATTTAGTATCATATATATGAACTTACCTATTTATTTTTAGACCTTAAAATCGAATTATGTTTATATTTTCAATCAAATATTTTTGCAGTCTAACCTCCATAGGTTTTCATGGTTTTTCGATTTTGTCTGTACAGAAGAATTGTGTATGCCATATTACTTTGCTACTTCACTTAAAACTGCAGTTGGAATGCACAATACAAATTCTGCTTGTTGTAGTATATCTGCATCATACTTTTTGTATTTATTCTTTACCTTTTGAGGTCAAGTTTATAATTTCGTGTAAAAAGATAAATAAAATTAGTATATTGAAACAAGTTCAAGAAACTGTTAACAGAATAAATAATGCATTTAGGCCTCCATGCATGATACATAAGTAGGTAAGTACCTATCAAGGTGGATTTTGTAAATTAAAACATATTTTGGCAACTTTTTGTAGGGTTGCCAAAATATGTTGTTTAAGTAATATTATTCCCCTCTCAAGCGTTTCTTTTTACCCCGTAATCGTTGCTATTGCCCACAGACTAGTCAGAGATAATAAGTATATATTGTCCCCTTTCTCCGTTTTAATCTATTCACCCCCTGTTTTAGGAAAGCTTATAGCATACCGGTTTTAAGCAAATATCTTTACTGATAAACTTTTACACCGTGGTATATTGATAAACTTTTTATAGAAGGCCAGCATTTAAATACAAGAAACTACAATATCACAGTAAAAAACATGTTTTACGAGAAGACATTTTCATGTTTACTTACCAAAACTTATTTTATTATTTTGACATAGTACTGACATTTGACAAATGTTGCCATAAAAAAATAATACTTTTTAAAATAATGTAAATTTTACCTTACTCTAATGTAAGGACATGGTAATCTTCCAATGGTACCATCAATAAAAAAAGATCACCAAAACTCCATTATTTTTTCTGTTAACACACACACACACACAATGTACATCACAGTAGTGAAAATATTTAACTAGTCTGTGGTGGTTATAAGGTTCCAACGCAATTTAAGACCATATAAGAAACTTTACTTATCTCTATTATTCTCTACGAAATATAAAATTGTTTTTTTTCTACTATTTTCATAACCAAATTGTCTTTTGCTGTCAAAGTCAATTACTACGTAACAAGAATATTGCGTAGAATGGAATGCAATTTTCGTTCAGAAATAAAGTTGAGGCATATCACAGCACGAAGTGAGTGCAGTACATACATACAATTCGCAAGACATACATATCAACTATTTTCATCGGATTCTTTTATTAATTTCATGCTCAGCTATTTCATAGTATAGTTAAGATTGCTTGTTATAAAGTTTAAAATATTCAAAAATATAACAACATATAACATTACGTATTAACAATATTTATGTATGTATGTACTAGCTGTGCCACGGCTGCCCTCGGCCCCCAGCCCACCGCTTCGCATCACCCGGCCGTGCTATTACTTCTTTTTCACGGCTCCTAAGGGTCATAGCGTGATGTTAAATCAATGCAATCAAAAATATAATTTCGAATCAGACTATTAGTTCAAGACCGCGTTCAAACAAAAAAAAAACAAATTCTGCAGCGATATTATTACTATAGATATACTTTACCTAGATAAAATATTTCATGCGATGTAGGTTCCCCGCAGTGGCCTGAATACTGCATTGGCATGTAGCCAAATTAATTGAATCGGGAACTGTCAAAATTGTAACTGTTTTTGAACGGAAAATCTCGCTATGATGTCGACCGACTGTGTACATGGCAAGAAATTTATTTTTCTTTGATTAATCGCGTAAAACATGAAGTTATAAATTTAACTAGACATTGAAAATAATTATGGCATTCGTCAGTGCTGTTACCGGTGATGACTCCACAAAGAAATTTATGGAAGTCCTTCAAAGTGACTTCAAGACACTCAGCATAGAAACCAAGAAGAAATATCCTCAGATAAGAGAGGTTTTTATCTTATTTTATTTATAACTCAAATAAAAACAAGCTTGTCATAAGCTTTTAGCATCCTACCTACCCAAACACAGGCTTAGATGTGCAGTTGTTCTTAAAAAAACATACGTTAAACTATTACCAAGTTGCAAAACCATCATTGTATTTGTTTTTGTTTGGTTTTTTCGACTTGGTGTATTGCAATTATAATAGCACCTGAGCAAGCTTATAATTCATCAATAAATGTAAATGATCAGATAGATAGACGGTTTGTTCAGATAGATCAACAATCTATCAGAAATTAGTTAGGAAAGATACATAAATTTCACTTACTTCTTTCTGGGGTTGCTTTTAATGTGGCAACAATCATCAACAGTCTTTAGAAGTCTGGAGCTGGACATAGGCCTCCCCCAAATAAAGATATGATGAGCAATCTTGGGCTACCTCCATTCACCAATTTCCAGCTGCTATAGGATGGCTGACTAAAGCAGTACACATGGATTAAAACATTTTATTATAATAATCCTGTGTTTCTACTCATTCCTATTATTCTAGTGGTCATCTGAAGTTGCACTGAACTGCTTCTCAGTAAACCAAGACCACACATTTTTATAAATATTGTATCATTATTATATATCTCAAAGTGCAGTAAATGGCAGCTGATCTGATGCCTTTAAATGAGTCAGCTAAGAATAGGGCACTTGGAAAAATCTACAGAGATTTAAGCCGAAGTGGGATTTCTAACTCACAAGTTAGAAATCATATTATATGGACAGATGACATTTTAATAATAGGTAGTTGATAGATGGAGTGAATTTAAGATCATTGCGGAATTTCAAGTCAGGCCCATGCCCCATCAGGGGATGGCTTCGCTTCAAACTGATGATAATGATGAAATGTTGGGAAAATAACTAAAAAAAAATGTGATAAAGACCTGTAAAACTTATAACTATTTCATTATTAACAATAATCTGCAAATTGAAAACTTTTTAATTTCACTTCCAGGCATGTGATGAAGCCATAGAAAAGCTGTCCCTAGCAGCAAACAACCCACAGGCATCTCTGTATGGAGTCGTCAACCAGATTCTATACCCATTGGTGCAAGGATGTGAATCAAAGGACTTGAAAATCATCAAGGTTTGTGCTGCTTGAAGCACAATCCCTGATATCAATGCTTACTGTGACTTCAACTCTGTTACCAAAAACCCAAGTCTTGTTCCAATATTTTAAAATGCTGTACTGGCTGGGGTATGGTTTGCTAGCATAGGGAATGCCCAATTAGCTTTGAGATAGGACCTATTACACCTGGGTTCATCATCATCAATATCCTGTAGAAGTCTGCTGGACATAATCTTCAAATTCTAAGTGAGGGAAACCAAGATCTGCACAGAGGTCCCGCATTGAGATGTTTTATGCAATATCCCCCTTAAAACCTGACACTAGCCAGCCTAACTCCTTGAAAAAGCAGAAAACGACTTTGGATTAGAACTCAAATTATTATTAATATTTCTTTTTACACTGCTGCATAGCAGTGTTTCAGTATACCCAACCTCATGGGAACTCTTGCTCCATTAAAGAGTGCTATGACAAACAATCTTGAGCTAACTGCATTTATCAAATGCCATTAAAATAACCTTAAAGACCTTTGAGATTTTATATTATCTTCAACTAAAAACGAATGTTTTCAACAGTTTTGTCTCGGGACAATACAGCGTCTGATCGCCCAACAAGGCATAGACGCAAAGGGCGCCAGACATGTCGTTGACTGCCTTTATAACCTCGGCCAGGGCTCTGTACTTGAGTTGAAGCTATTACAGACTGCTGCGCTATTAATGACCACCTCAGACTTAGTGCATGGAGACACTTTGGCTAGGGTAAGTATCAGAATAATTTATGGACCGCAATGGATGACATGAGTGAAGGAACATCTAAAGAATACTGAGCCATGTCTGTTGGGATTATTCCATGTATGATCATGAGAAATCTCCTCATAGACACATAGTGTTTAAGGAAAATGATTCTTGTGATATTATTTCACTGAATAAGAACGCCATTTTTTACTGTTAACATTGTATATGTGTATTAATTTACTTCAATTTGAAACGAAAGTAAATATGGATCTTCACTTTATATGATGTATTTTGTATATCTACAAAATTATAAGTTAGTAATTACAACTCAATCGAAAGACAGCAATTTGGTAAAAATCAGCTTTTCAAAATTTGAACTACAAAGCAAATAAATAATATAGGTACATAAAATTATTTGGCGCAGCCGGTCAGATAAATATATCGCTTTTCAGACGATGGTAATGTGCATGAAGATGGTGACCATGAGTGAGACACGTGACATCAGCACCAGTCACGCGGCTGCGGCCACCGTGCGGCAACTAGTGGCGCTTGTTTTCGAAAGAGCACTAGCTGAGGCGGAAGGTAACTTCCACACTGATAAGCTAATTAATAAAGATTTTTAAACTGTTGTTAAGCTAAACAGTGTTAATTTATACTATGGAATTTTAACTGAGTCAGAGAGGCAGAGAGAAATAATGCAGTATATAGTTAATCAACTGTTAAAAAATATATATAAGGCCCGGAATCAATACACACAACAGTCACATACACAGACCACCCCACAATATAATTCCAGTGCTAAGTTTACCTACCTTTCTGGGGCTACATTGAACTGTCTAGCTCCTAAATGAAATCAGAAAAGTGCTTATTTAATTTTTCGTTTAGTTACGAAAAACTACTTGTAAGCAGGATATTGTAATTTACCATATTGTTGTTTTCGTTCCATAAGTTTTCTAGTTAATTTGTTTTTTTATGTCGTCCTGAACAAATGTTTGTCATTCATTCTCTTAGCCGTAGATATCTGGAACTATGAGTATCGAGTATATATATATTTGTTCATACTTTGGGATCACAAGGAACACTTAGTCACGTCAATTCAAAAAGTATAAACAATGGAAGTTACAAAGATAGTTAAGAAAGTTGCAGCTGTTTAGGGGCTTTGTCCTACAGACTTGTTACTCATACTCTTTATATTATAAACACTAGTGTTGTGTATACTAGTGTTTATAATATAATATAAAGATATATTGGGAGAATAGATGCACAAGCAGGTTAGAATCCACGACCTTTGGTTCGGAAGATGGGGTATCGCCCACGACACGGCAAGTATCTCATTTGGCTAGAGTTGTCCAACTGTTATATTCCCTTAATCGGAAAACAGAGACTGAATAGTCGCTTTGGTAGTATCTGTTGCCCGATCAAGGGAAAAGAGAAGTAAGACAAGGTGCAGTGGAACTCTTTCGGCTGTTGTTGTTGATGATGATTATTTAAATTTGGTAAATTTATTACAGGCACACTCAAAGTGAATCCAGCCGACGTGAGACCACAGACTAACAACAAAGCGCCCAAAGATCTTAAACCCTGCGCTGTCGATGCTTATCTTATACTACAAGTACGTATTTTACCGTTTTCTATGACATTACTTAACTAAGAAGCCGAAAAATTTATAATTTTTTTTTGCTAAATTTGTTCAGTTTGTGGCACAAGTAAATTAAAAAAAAAAAACCGGAATTTTTACACTATCATCGCTAGCAGCGCCTACTAATATAACGATAGTACTCTGAGCCTTCAGATTGGAAATCAGGAAGAGGGTTTCATAAGATTTTTTTCTTATCTTTATTCTGTTGTTTTCAGGATATAATTCAACTGATCAATGGCGACTCGGCTCATTGGCTGGTCGGACTGACGGAAGTATCAAAGACGTTCGGACTAGAGTTACTGGATACAGTACTCACTGATTTCTCAGCTATATTCTTCAAGGTACACAATTCTTCATAGTGGTAGTCATAGGCGCTTACTCAGAAGGCTGTCCACAGGAATAGTAGTACTCCTCACAGAATGATCCCGTCTATCCGACCTACCTAACCCTGCACAGATAGAATGGTTAAATACAGATTTCAATGGTTACTTCATTTGGTCTAAGCATACTTCAGCGTTGTGTTGAATTGATAGCATACTCGACTCAAACCTGCCAAATGACGAAGTGCGCGAAAGCATGCCATCACACTCTGACATTAAGTCAAATTAATTCACTCACAAATACAAAAGCACCATTCACATACACACAAACCTTGCATGGGGTGATTAAAGACGCGATTGTTTCATTCATTTTATCTAGAGTAACCGGGGCGTGGTACGGGTTAAGTTACACAGCCACCTACTCGTCATCATCATCAACAACTAGCTGTAGAAGTCCACTGCTAGACTTAGATCTTCTTTTAGACTTTAGGAATCTTGCATTCTTGTATATTCACAGACTTCCCGCAATCTTTAGGGATAATCTGTTCATTGAGTGTGAGGCCTACCTACACCTCTTTGTCCGGTTCATAGTTGCAATTCGAGAACCTTTCTTTCCCAGCGGTTGTCGGTTCTGCGAACTGTATGGCCTGCTCTTTTTGACTGAAATTGTATTGTTTTCAGATTTCGGAGTTCAAATTCCTATTAAAGGAGCACGTATGTGCACTGATCATAAGACTGTTTTCGCCAAACGTAAAGTACAGGTAAGCAAGATAAAATAAGCCTGGACTTATGAAATATAGATTGGGGTTGGTCTGATGATGCAGCCAGGAGGTGGATAGTGGAATTCTTTTTATATTTTTTATCTTGCGATAACCGGGTGTTTTATAGGTTTTGTTTATATTTTACGCCTTTCTTCTGAGTCATACATCTCGAAATTATTCATCTTATTCGAAACAAATGCCGGTTGTGGTATCGGCCTTTACGTCATCGTTATAAATGCCCGCACATACAAGTTTTTATTTTGTGCAATAAACTATTTTTACATCCGACGACGCAACAAGCCCGTAAATTGTGTTTAGGGATAGATGTTGTTTATTTATTTATTAAAAGCCTCTGCCCACGGCTTCGCCCGCGTGGTAACCGGTAAAAAAGCAGCCTATGTGTTATTCTGATGTATAAACTATATTACTGTAAAGTTTCATCAAACATTTTTTTTCAGTAGTTTTTTGCGTGAAAGAGTAACAAAAATCCATCCTCACAAGCTTTCTTATTTATAATAGCAGTAAGATTAATTTATTTAAGACATCCAACAGAGAAATAACATAAATTATCCAGCATAAAATATTGTGGTCTTAAATCGATATGTTACAAAACATATCGATTTAAGACCACAATATTTTATATTTTATCTTGTCCACTGCTTGCTCTTACTCTTACAAAAACTGTGTCATTGTATGTTAAGATTGTGATTTTTTCCACAGGGCAGCTTTCACCTCCTTACACATACCCGGGGCGCAGCCCCCTTCGAATGCAAACGGCGCGGGGAGCCCTGCTGCGACTGAAAGACCGCATTTCCCAGTTACCATGAGACTGCTGAGACTTGTATCTATTATTGTTCACAAGTACCATGCTGTTTTGGTGAGATTTCTTGAGATTTTGGCCAAGCGTTTGATCTCATTTTATCTGTAAGCTTAGCATGAGCACCAACCCTACGGCTTTATCTCCGGAAGAGCAGACATAAATTATTTGATTTTGTTTTTCCATCAGACAAAGAAATCCAAATAAAAATACAGTAGCATACTATGCCCCAATCCCACACTAGCATTCCCTGTGTCTTAGGTATGAGGAACAACGACAAACCGGCATCCCTTAGAACCAAAAATTGTGTTAAGAGTTCCAAAAAGCGGCGACGGTGTTGCACACTGTCACGTGAAATGCTAACTACTTTTGCATTTCAAGATATATTATAATTTTTACGGATATTGATCAATATGAGGATCGATGATGATAACAGCCGTGCTCATTGTTTTTCGTTTGCTTTGTGTATGTTTTGTAATTAATATATTATTTTAGGTGACTGAATGCGAGATCTTCCTGTCTCTAACAATAAAGTTCTTGGATCCCGATAAACCGCTGTGGCAGAGAGCTTTGGCTTTAGAAGTGCTGCATAAGATGACTATACAACCTGGTAAGTAACACTGTATCGCCGAAGTTTCCCGAACCCTGCCTATCCGAGTTGGATTTGCTGGCTGACCTCTTCAAAGTTGGACCTTCCTAGTTGAATCGTTTGACCCAAAGAGACATGATATTTTTTATGTGTTGTATAATTTATGCGAGACGATTTTGACGCTATTCCTGTTATCCGATTACGTCTCTGGTAAAAATCATAGTTACATTGGCTGACCATAATATTCACGTGTTCGCTCCACAGAACTGCTTAAATCCTTCTGTTCTTGCTACGACATGAAACCGCACGCTACCAAGATTTTCCAGCACATTGTGAACGCGCTCGGAGCCTACGTGCAGAGCTTGTTCGTAGCTGCCAACGTCAACACCCCTCCAGGTATAGTGTATAGTGTTACGTACCACCTTTATACTGGTCTAGCTACTGTCTGTCTGAAAAGCCGATTTTAAAACTTCGACATTTAATGTAGTGTAAAGTAATCATCACCGGGAAGTTTCACACTCTCATCATCAGTATCCTCACCGCCATCTCCATACACCAACTGCGTGTTAATCGCTTCATCACCTGATGACTCGTCTTCGTATTCTTCTGATGATGGAATATTGAGCCTGGAGTCTGAGCCTTCTCGTCTGCCGGGAATACCTAGAATGGCAAAAGCGAATTAATAAGTGTTTTTTTTTTGAGATATTACATCTCGATTCTCAAGGAACAAACCCTCAACGTGAGTTGACCCTCAAGTCAACTTACGGTTTAGGCTATTCGTTGATTGCCAGTCAGTCAATGTATCACGCAACGATTTTATATATATATATATATTGATAGTCGTACCTTCGCTTCGCAAGAATAGGTGTGTATTGTTTTTCCCCTCGTAAGCCAATATCTGCATGTAGAGCTCCACTAGTGACTGGCAGCGGGACATGCAAGCGCGATAGTTGTTGAATCTATTCGTGCGATGTGATGACGAGCAGCCGAGTCTCTCCCTAATCATACGGATCTATACGAGCGATCCGTATCCGTAATCATATGGATACGGATCGCTCTTGACTGTTACATCATGATTGACATCCTCAGATCCATGCACGCAGATGAGGATGCTATTAATAGAAATCCTGAAAGCTTACCAATTAGGTTTCAATTAGCTATCCTAAACGACAGAAGCCAGTATATACGTTTTGCTAGAAGAGGTTGTACATTAGTCTGTTACCATTTATCTTATATTATATACGGATTATTGTGTGCGGTGTTTTGCAATTTTTATGATGTCTTCCATGATTGTTTTAGACATTTTTATAGCCACTAGTCACTAGCTGCAATCGATTATGGTAGAACAAAACATTTAAACTAAAAGACGGGTTTATTAGTATAAGACCATGGTATTTGTCATAAGCCACAAGTCGATGCGCTTTTTGTATGAAGGCTAGTGTTTGCGAAATCGTTGTTGCAGCTGTTTTCAGGATCATCAGCGCTCTAACCTTCTTTTGAAGGGTCAAAATGTTCAGCGTTGACGATATCTTACGAATTCAGAATCCAGGTTTCTAGGATGACCAGTGAAGAATGAAATGAAGTCTTTTAGGTCTCATGTTTTAGGTATTTGCTGTCCGACTACAAGAATATCGTACGCTTATGATTGTACTAACGTGCAGTTCTGTATTTGGAATTCGAAAGTCCATACGCTAGTCACGGACTCCAAACAGACGCCGGGCGTGAAGCGACGTGTACAGCGCACTTTGTATGCATTTATCCTGTCTTCTATTTTCATTTGCTCTTCAACTGTCAAACAACATTGTATGTATCAATGTCCTACGAAGTATCAGGTAGTGGCTATCGGTGGAGCTGCTGCCACAGACGTGAGTTCGTATGAGCCAGAGCCAGACTGATTGCTCCAGAAAGCCCTAAGGGCCAAAATCAAGCTAGCTCATCAGGGAACCATACCATCACTGACAAAATTTAGGTATGTCGTCTCAGTAATCTGTAGCGTGGTGCGGACCCCGCCATGTTCGCAAATCATCATGGACATGTCAGTTAGTAAACAAAACATCAGATTTACGGTTAATTTGTTTGATTTGATTTATCAAAATAACTTAAAGTGTTGATCAGGCACGTCAGGGCTGGCCAGATTTATGGTGCTCTCGGTGCCGGTGTTGGCCCGAGGATTAGTTTAGAGAGTATACTATGGCCCGAGGGCTGAAGTTTCGAGACCCCCGGTATGAGCTATTGGCCAACTCTAGTGTCAGATTTAGGCTGCTAGTAGTCTTCAGTCGTGGCTTAACGAATGTTATAGCTAGGACATTGACGTTCTCTTCGAAACATTGAAACTCTTTAATTCTAAATACTGATCCATACGGTCAGCTGACGGAACTACTTATCGATTCTCGTTTTTGGGAGATATAATATGATCTCTCCATTGTCACTTCAACTTGCTCCTGAAAGCGATGACTTTGGTTCTTCTACGGACTGCCTTGTTTCTGATTTTAAACTTACACGACATAAAATCATCAACTTCCAAATAATCGGTTTGTGCTTTTGCGTTAATAATGCACAATATTACTACAAATAAAGATAGGTTTATATTTATCTTATTCATATTTGTCAATCATAGTAAATCGCAACCACCTTGAATTCAGTGTGGGATATTTAAAAACGTCAGTTTATTAGTTGGACTTCAATGGATTTATAATTAAATACAAAAGTTCACTCTTCTCGTTAAATTCAAAGATTTTACTGGGACAATGTAATATATTTTACGGGGACAATGTAATATATTTTACTGGAACAATGTAATATCAGCATTAATGAGATACCACTTCATACTCTTCAATTTCATATTCAGACTCATATCATTTACGATTTTGATCAAAACCTTAGGACATTTCGACCAATAAAGTTACTGATTTTCGCGAAACTTGTTATTTTACTTTAGTGAACATTTGGAATACGGAAATAAGATTAGTACATACGAACAATTTTTTTGTGAAATAACATCGAAGGCCGTTTTACAAAATTTGATTTCGCCTTTTACTCAATAACATAAAACTAACTAACAAAGGAGAAGGTACTTTCCTTGTGAGTCCTACATTAGATTTAGAAAAGAAAAAGAATATTCTTCATTCCACATTAGATTTAAACTCTACTTCTATGTTCTTCAGGTCAATCAGGTCTTCCGCAACAAGCTGGTTTCTACTGGAAAGGGGTCTGGCTACCTCTCTGCGTCACCTTTGAGCCGGGAACTGCTAAGTCCATTTAGTAAGTCTAAAGATTTTGCTTTCCATTAAAAAAAATACTGAAACCTACTTACGTGCGACCTAAAAATCTATAAAATCTAACTTTTATGTTCTTCCTATATTTAATTACGTGCGCTTTGATTTAGTTATTTTTTTCTGTAGACTGTCTCAATAATATTGATGATTGTATGTGTTTTTTTTCTTTAGCATAGAAATGCTAGACCGAACCGAAGCGCCATCGATACAAGAAGGTTATGGTATTTCTGTAGCCTACGCCTGTCTCATGGAGATCATCAGATCTATCGCTATCACCATCGAGGGGACAGAGTATTTCAGGTAAATTGAATTATTTAAATCTCGTCGCTTTGGTGGTGAAGAGATTACACACTTTTATGAAAAATTTGTTAGGTACATTTTTAACTTCAGAAAAGCATACTTTTTACAGAAGTGAACACAGACAACTCGCTTACGGTACATGCATACGAAAATTCGAAACGTGCTTAATGAATATACAATCTATACAATATTATATTATTCTATACAATATATAAAATCATTGCGTTAGACACACTGACTGACTGATTGTCAATCACCGGACAGCCTAAACCGTACATCCTAGAGATCTGATGTTTCCTTTTGATGTTCAGAACACATCTTGTGTTCTGAGAAGTACATTTTCGAAAATCAATACTTTCATCAACCTTTTACACCCTAAAGTGGTGTAAAAGGTTGATGAAAGTAAATAACTGGAAACTTACGAAAACCCGGTGCATTCCTACTTGTCAAAGTTCGTCGCCTTGCTTAAAACAGGTATTGCCATCTCCTATTTCTTAACACATGACATCTAAAAAAATGAAGGGGGAAAGAGGGAAATTGGTGGGTGGAGGTGGTTTAAGACTGTTCGTTATGACACTCTTTGGGTGGAATTTTACAGGCTGATTCCTTATCACTTAATTAACTACACTTTTAAATTAACCCGACATGTTAATTTAAAAGTAATGCGATAGCTCTTAAAGAGGGTTTGATTTTTCTTTAATAACAGCTTGAAGAAGATGTACCATTATTTATTTTTTAGTAGGTACGTGATTTCTAAATATAACGAATATATTAAACATTTTGTATTTTTGTGTATCCATAAATTTGAATTTGTGAATATCTGGAGAATACACTTGCACTCACAGAATTGTGCGTTATAATATAAAGTCACTAAAAGAAAACGAAACATCGCGTACTTTTTTTTTGTTCTAGATTACAAGAATTGTATGAACAGAACGATGCACAGAACGAATCAGATGAGAAGGAAGTAAATTCTAACAAACCTGCTAGCATTAAGGGTAAGTTGCTAACTTTAACAGCACACATCTGGACGGGCGAGTAGCCGGCTGAGACGCAAGTGTGGGTTCAATTCCCTATGCGGCACAAGTGTTTGCATGATATGTACAAATTTTACCCGGATCTGATCCCGGACAACGCCCATTGTGGTACCAAGATACTCGTAACCCACGACACAGAATCCTAGTGTGGGATTAGAACTAAGTATATGGCAATGTACTTTTTTTTGTACATATGTCCTATCTAAATATATAAAATCGTTGCGTAACTGACTAACTGTAAATCTACGCACAGCCTAAACCGCTCTGGAGACTTATAATGGATTTTTCAAAATCCCATCCCTAGAGGGGTGCAGCGGGAGCATGTTTGTATTTAAATCAATGCAAACGAACCCCTGGGGCGTTCTAGGTAATTATATTTATGTTTTAGATACAGATAGCAAAACTGGCAATGAAATAACAAATAACGGACTTAACGGTGAGGCAGATCAGAACTCAAATGTCGTGCAGAAGATCGAAAACGTAGAAGATAAGGAATTCCAGCTCAAATTAGAGGTAAAGTGACATTGGTTATTGGTCTGCTGAGTATGCTCACGGATCTATGTATTGAGTATATAATTGAGCCTGTCCGTCATGGGGATTAGGTATAGTTGTGATCTAAAACCCTGACGCAAAAACACCTCACGCTAACATCAGCATCACGTGACATCTTAAAAGCTAATGTAATTTAAATACAGTTCACCCTTTCCTCAGGCGTTAACGCAAACAGAAAGTGGTTGTTGTCTAGGGGGCCTGGGGGTTTCTTTTAAAGTAACCAAGTACGTTGAAATTTTATTGTTTTTGTTACAGCTTTTAAAATCATCATGGTGCGGTCTAGTGTGGGGTTTGTCCGTGTTGGCCGAAGCTAGCGTTGGTGAATTGGAAAATATACTCCGAGCTATTCAAACCCTTGCAAGAGTTAGTGGAAAGGTGAGAAGATAAATAGTATTGATAAGTGATTATTTTATTCATTTTCTGACGATAACGACTTGGTATTATGGCTTGATTTTTTTTTAGGATTTGACTCCTTGACATACGATTGATTCGCCATTAACTACTGAAGCAGTAACAAGACTGACTTACGCATGAAGTTTGTACTTGAAACATTAACTACCTGTTTTTTTCTATACGGGTCGACCCATTAGTATACTTACTTGACTCAGTCATGACTTGTGACTTGACTCGTGACTGACTTGATTCACAACGCCTTGACTAGACTGACATGGTTGAAAAAACTTCAGTATCACTTGTTAAAAATCGAAGGTTGGATTAATTAATTATGAATCTAGTTAGCACCCGATTCACTTATAATGACTTATGATTCCACGACTTACGATTGACACATTCATTAATAAGTAATATCCTGACTCACTTATGTTTCCAGATGGGTCACGCCGTGGGCCGTGACGCCTGCATAGCGGCCCTCTGTCGCTGCGCCCTTCCCGCCGCGTACTGCGTCGCCGCATTGGGCGCCTGGCCATGCCCCTGGCGCCGCGAGGCCCCCGCCCCCGAGCCCGAGCTAAGGCACCAGGTGGTGTGGGTTGGCACCCCTCTCCCCACAGCGGCCCCCCCTCCAGGTACTACTGCGTCGCCGCCCTTAGTGACTGGCCCTGCCCCTGACGAATAAGGCCTATTGTATAGCCGTTTCACATTTTCAAAGTGGTATAACAAATAATGAATATGAAAAAATCCGTGTTGGCCTAGTGCGCAGTACTACGACTTCCCATCCGAAGGTCTGGGTTTTGGATTTATCTAAGTATACGTTTTCGCGTTTCCCAGGCCAACAGCAGTCCTTCGTGATGGTAACCTCACGTCACGTGACCGCAATGAGAGCGTTACTTTGCGCCGCGCAACAAGATGGCGACACTATACAGCAAGCCTGGCTCCCAGTGCTAACTACGCTTCAGCACCTTGTAAGTTGACATGTTATTTATAAATACTACACTTGTAAAATAGTACTAGTAGCGGGCCTTTCTAAAAGTCGTTCAGGGCAGTAAACGCTCTCATTGATGTGTTCCATTAGGCGGTCCCCGACTTCAAATCTACCGAGGGTTCAAATCCAGTTTCAATATTCTAATTAAAAAATCATTTTTTTTTAGGCATATTAGTTTCCTTACGTGCACATCGTAAGGAAACTGACATGCCTATTCGAAGGCATAGGTTCGGTGTTCCAATAAGCGCCGATCCAATAATGCCCGAGTTTTGCAAGTAGTTAGCATTCCACGTAACACTTATTGGCACATTTTTGGTTCTAAGTCATGGTTTCCTCACGATGTTTTCCTTCACCGTTTTGAGCACGTGTTAATGCACACATTCATTTTTGAGTGGAAATTCCATTGGTGCACGACCTGGTTCGAACCCATGACCTCCGGTTTGGAAGTCAGGGTATCGCCCACTAGGCCAACACGACACGACAACTCGACTTATCAATATCTGATGATTATTTTGACTACCAGGTGTGGATACTCGGCTTGAAGCCATCTACCGGCGGTAGTATGAAAGCAAGTAGAGCCAGTGCCGACGCAAACGCTGTTATGAGTACATCGGCTGTCATGGCTGACTTACCAGGTAAGTTTATTACAGGCACACATTGTGAATTCATTATAACTATACGAGTGTTACTTCGCCCTTAACTGAGATTTCGCAATGTACAGGCCTTGTCGCGCAATCCGTGCTCAAACAGGAATGACAGGGTACAGTACGGAATAACATGGGCAACAAGTATTATCATTAAATGAGGATGAAATAATGAGTCGACCATAATCTACCTGCTTCGCTAGCTAACTGCAAACGCGACCAGTCAATGAGGCTAAAGCCATCCACTGGGGGCCTTACGGTTACCCCGATCGATCCTGGCTCCGATCTGGACACTAGCACTGTGGTCGTGCCTGGGTGTCTCCTCCAGGTAGTTGATTCGATTTACGGAGCTCTGACATATTACCCTTCGGGTCGTTAGACACCCTTCGGACGTGAGTTCTGCTATGCAGTTTCCCACGATGGCCTCCACCTCTCCTTAGGGAAACAGTGGGCATCACTGTTTCCCGGCAAGAATCGATCAAAGCCGGACACACCCGGAGAGTTATACATTCTTCCCAGAGCATCGCGCTCTCCCTCAGAGCATCGCGCTCTTTTTTGAGCATATGCGCCCATCCGGTGCCTAGCACATGTGACTATAGAAGAGCCACCCCGGGCTATAACGGAACTCCTATCCAATCAACTGACTGGACTAACGATGTTCGTAATAATTAGACTAAAAGATGAGATGAGAACTATCGGTCGTCTCATAGTTGCGCATCTTAGCATAAACATTTTCTTGTAACATTTAATACTTACCAGGAACACATTGGCGGCTTTTCCATCGTTCTGAGAACCCATTACCTTCTCTCCACTTTTTCTGCCAACCTGTCTCCACTTTGACCCAGTTTTTATCCAACTAGCCGTCTTTTGCCGCCAATGTACCTTCCCGGAAAATATCCATAAAAAAACGGTGCAAAAAGCAATTTTGACACTTACCTTGTTCACCCAAAAGTTCTCAACTTACACCACCAACCAAGGCAAGAAGTACTTTTAAGTACTCAAGTTGCCTTGGTTGGTGGTGTAAAGACGAAATGCAGGATCGAGTCCTGTATCAGATTTGAGACACATTTAAAACATAATGGTAGATTTAGTTTGGTAGTCCTTTCTATAGCTAGATATATGTTGATTTGAATGTAGTGTTTTGCTAACACCGTATTTCAGGTCAGCAAGTTCCGGTGGCCGAGTCACTCGGAGTCATGAGTGGTATACAATAAACATATTAATGGTGTATCTTTGTATCTATTTGGAATTAAAAACAGCTTGATGTAATTTTCTGTAAAGAAAGCAACATCTTATAAACTCTTCAGTTCAGACACAGAATACATAATAGAATGGTCATTCAACCCCATAGTTACTCATACAACTATGTATAAGTAGGTATATACAAAAAATACAGATGAAACAGCTAGCTATCTAAAGACCGTTGCAATCGACCTATAGATAGCTCAACTGACCCAGATCACTACCAGACGGAAGCGTTCCCAATATACTGGCCACATTGCAACGCTGAATGGCAATGCTAATGCGTTGACCCAGATAAGAGCCAGCTCTCTGGTCACGCGTGTACTTGTTGAATAGATGAAGTTGTGTATGAATTGAGAAGTTTAATATGGTACTAAGATTTTTTTTATTCTGTGACTTTATCAAGGAAAATCGAATAGATGTTGTACTAGATGATAACGTTGTTGACTATTCCAAATAGATATAACAAAAGGGTAAAGCTTTTGTCTTCACGAGACGCACTGAAGGGGAAGGAAGTTGAGCTTGCTGGCCTTCGGATTATTAGTCGCGCCTATCTTTATGACCGGTCTGAAAATAGGCACACTTAATCTTACTTTTGGATTCAATTTCCCCCTTACACACTGCAGCTAGTTAAGTTAACTATTCGTTCTTTCAAATTAATGAACTTTTTTTTCATTCAATCAATTGATATTGACTGTGTTGATTGGCTAACAGTGTGGTAAAGTACTTTCAAGCCGGCCGCAAAGTTTTGTGTGACCTTTATGTACCTATGTAAGTTTATGTATTATGTTGTTATGTCGCACTCCTCGTTAACGCTTATGTGGGACACGTATGATTTTACTGTGTATGTATTTAGTATGTAATTTTACAGGATTTAATTTATATAGTCACAGCTGAACACTAGTTTTGCTTTTTAAAATTCATATCCTCAAAAAAAAAAGTTCCTAATATCGACCTAATATTTCGCGTAAAAATAAGTCCGGATAAAAAGTAGCCTTTGTGTTATCTTAGATCACGAACTATACCTTTTCCAAATTTCATGCAAATCGGTTCAGCTGTCTTAATATAAGTAGGATATAACTTTATGAATGATGGTAAAACTAAACGCTGATATATATTTTCATGATGAAGAAATATCATTGAATTTCGATGGAAAAGTTACGTTCAGCCCATCAACAAAAAAATCATGTTACATTTAATTTATTTTGATTTTTAAGCGTTATCAGCAATGTTATCGCGGGTGTTTGAGTCTTCGAAGAACTTAGATGATGTTGCTTTACATCATCTGATCGACGCACTATGCAAGCTTTCCAATGAGGCTATGGAGCTGGCATATTCCAATAGGGTAAGCAAATAATGACCTTGAGGATATTCTCACGTAAACGAGTTAAATTAGGAAAATAGTTCTCTACAACATTGAGGTGTAGTATAGGTAGATATAAGTATACACATAAGCGACCGATCTATTGTTTAAGGAGAGAGTAATAAAAGGTATCCATCTTCATGGCAGGGTCGCCATGAAGGGATGTTATTGAAACGTCTTAACTCGGTGGAGGACCTTTTATTACTCTCTCCTTAAACAATAGATCGGTCGCTTATATGCTAGCTTATGTGTATACTTATATCTACCTATACTACACCTCAACATGTCGCTTCATGTAAATAAAAAGTGTGTGCTCTCAAATTTAAACTCTTCTTAAGATTACGTTTCAAATCCGCGACGTACCGCAAGTATAATAACTAAACCACGATAATAATATCGTCATTGTTAGCTTGGTTGAAATTTTTGGTCTGTCACGGCTCGAAGCGCCGAAGCAAAATCGAACAAATATTTTCAGATCAGGTAAACATTTTTCCCAAGCAGAAATTTAATGTTCATATCTAGCGTATTTTCCGGCTACAGAAGCTGTCAAAAACATATTCTTAGATGGTGGAAGATGGTTACACGTTCTACTTTTTCGATAAGTGAGTTCACCTCGTTCGATTACACCACAATATAACAAATGAAGGACAATTTTAAATAACAATCCGAGTTTATTGCCTGGTTCTTCTTGACCCGGTCGCGCGCGAGGAAACGACGTAATATTAATTTTAAGCTGACGTTTTAATATGATCGTTATGATTTAAATCAATAAAAACTAATTGACTTTGACTTTTGACTTGGACATTTCAGGAGCCGTCACTATTCGCAGTGGCCAAACTCCTGGAGACAGGTCTAGCGAACATGCACCGTATAGAAGTGATGTGGCGGCCGATAACGAACCATCTTCTAGAGGTGTGCCAACATCCGCACATACGGATGAGGGAATGGGGGGTGGAAGCCATCACGTATCTGGTCCAGGCAGCTTTCCAATACCACCACAACAACCCTGCGCTCGTTAATGAGGTAAGAACTGGCTTATTTTCAGAGATTCTACGTAGACATTTTCTTTTTTTCTAAATATACAGCCACCCTGTATTTATATTTTTTTATGGAGAAGTGAGGGCCCGATCTAATGGTGATATAATCTATTTATGAACGACTCTTGGAGTCATACAAAACGATTGTAATATACCGCATTACAATTTATAAAGCCGTTTCGTAAAAAAAATGTTTTTCGAATGAAGTGGATGGAGGTAGCGCAAGATCGTTCGTCATGGTACTCTCTGTGTCAGTCCTCTGTCCAGCAGTGAACTTCTACAGACTGTTGATGGTGACAGCGATCTGTTTTTCAGGCTCGCGAACGTTTACTCCTGGAACCTTTATCAGAACTGTGTGCAGTGCGGCACTGTGATGTCAGAGCGAGACAGCTAGAGTGCGCGGCTAGGCTGTTGCACTCTCGCGGGGAGCAACTTGGAGCCGCCTGGCCTCTGATGATGGAGATCATCTCGGCCATATCCTCACATCATAGGTGAGTGAAACATCTTTGGCTTTACATACGAGTATGTGACTAAATAAGTAAAATTTAGCAAATTATTAAAACCCCGTAGTGTTTACCATCGTCTATTACAGCAGCCCCTGGTAACTATTACACATTTTTGTAGTTCTGGTCTTGTATATTGAGCATGTTGAAGGTAGCTTCATCCTCAAATGTTTTCTCTTTGCTTTATTTGTGGATAAAATTATGAACTCGGAATTCTGGAGTGCAAGTTATATTTTTAGCGTAGATTACATGTTGACTCATTATAAGGATAGGACGACTGGCCGGCCACTCTGCAATAACGAGCGCTCACTTGCAAATTGTACGAGGCAGCTATTCTGTAGTAGTGTGTAGTGTGGAAATGTACAAAACTTGAAATGAGGCATAACGATGTCAGTAAAAATGAGTCGTTCCCATTGATTTTTTTTAGTAGAATAACTGTCAGATAATACTACGACT
The DNA here is from genome assembly GCA_961405105.1 of Perizoma affinitatum. Lineage (NCBI taxonomy): Eukaryota > Metazoa > Arthropoda > Insecta > Lepidoptera > Geometridae > Perizoma > Perizoma affinitatum. The sequence continues at coordinate 5,928,615 of OY560184.1, forward strand.
GAATTAATGATTATTTTTTCGCAGCGAACAACTGATCCGGTCAGCGTTCCAATGTGCTCAAGTGGTGGGCGGTGATCTGCTGGGCAGCGCCGGACCTAGATGTCTTCGAAGAGTTCTGACCGCAGCCGCGGCGTTCGCCCACCAGACTAAGGAGCTGAATATTAGCCTTACAGCCGTTGGACTTATGGTATGTAATACGACCTCTGCTGATAAGCAAGAGTTGTATAGTATAGGGGACAAATTAATGCATGTTCTGTAGATAGTTCCTAATTCCCACGATACAGGGAATCCTAATACTGAGTGTGGAATCAAGAGGTGTCTCTTGCATCTTAGCCGGATACTCAGCCGCCGCGCTACCAATGACGCGATAATTCTATTAACGGCTGGTGATTATTATGTAGTTAATTCAATGTTAATTTTGTTGGTTTCCAGTGGAATATATCCGACTATCTGTACCACAATCGGGACAAGCTTGTGGTGGCGTTGGCTAACGATACAGCCGTGTGCCCAGAGGTGCCAAATCACGCAGAACTGCCGCCCTTGGACAAACTGTGGATGTGCCTTTATATAAGACTGAGTAAGTTACATTAAACATGTAGGACATAAGATGAACTCAAAATTAAAAATAGGTAAAAAAAATACCATGGTTTTTAAACAATTATGTACCTAAAATCTTAGGTCCCTTTTCATACCCTTATTCTTATTAATTTACAATCACAGTCCTAATGTTTTTTTTCTGCAGGTGAGCTATGTACAGAACCCAGGGCGCCGGTCCGTCGCGCCGCCAGCCAAACGCTTTTCAGTTGCATCGGCGCCCACGGGACCCTACTCGGAAAACCAGCGTGGCGCGCGCTGCTAGCAGTATTATTTCCTATGTTAGATCAGGTACTGAAAACTGACCAATAACAAATACTGAACTAATTTACGCTCGTCCATTAGAACTTTAAAATAACGTTTATTTTTTTATATGTCCAAAAAAAGCGTCCAAGTATTTGAGCATATTTTTATAGATTTAACATACACTATGTATATTATGTAATATGTGTCATATCTCCGTATTTATAATGGGAATTTCTTCACAACTGGTATCATTATGCACGCGCCACGCCATTTTGCTTTCCTAGTGGGTGTATATTTATTTTATTTTTATTGGTGTAATCATAAAACGTATTTGATTTTGAACTTTTTTAGCAACTATTATGCTTGTTTTTGCAGGTGCAAAAACAATCGAACATAGCTAGTTCAGAGAAAGTCGACACCGGAGAACACATACTGATTCACCACACGAGAAATACAGCCCAAAAGCAATGGGCTGAGACACAGGTACTGAATTTAAAACGCAAGTTCTATTTTTAAATGAATAATGCTGTGTTCTACATATATGCGATCGCGATCGCGGCTGGTACGAGCTTTTAAAAAGTCTCGAAATGTCTTCTGAGGAAGAAGAAATAATGGTAATTAATCAAAATTCCTAAATTATGCCTTTTGATGATTATACTTAATCTCGGTGGGTCGGCGGGTGCTTAACGAGCTGCGTCGATTCCGGGACAAATGCTTGCATATTCCGCAGGTATTAGTTCCGGATCTGGGTGTTGTGATACTCGTAGTTCCTGATACCCACTACAAAGGTATCCAAGTGTGGGATATGAGTCTGTTGGGTGTTTTTATTTATGCAACTTTTTAATTGTTACGAGTATTTCTTCCGCTTCCTGGTCGTTTCTGAAGTGTTCGTTTAATTAACAAAGTGTTTTTTGTTTCACCAGGTGTTGACACTGTCTGGTGTGTCCCGTGTCTTTCACTCTCGTTTTCAACTGCTCATGACAGTGGGAGACTTCAACCGATCGTGGACGGCACTATTGGACTACATCACTGATTTTGCGCTAAGGAGAAGCCACGAAGTAAGACATCCATCATTCACCCAACTAATAGTAACCAACTAGTAGCCTGCAATGATCTTGTTAGAAGTACATCCCGAACTGGGCGCACTTGCGCGACATCGTATTGGTATTTTAACTCTAGGTTACGATACGATAGTTTCTTGTAAGTTTCTTAGTTTTATGCTAATCCCATGTTGTTATTGATTGGCAGGTATCAGTAGCCGCCCTGAAGTCATTCCAAGAGGTTGTATCAGCCGCGGGGAGGGTTTGTAATGGAACGAACAACGGGGAGGGTCAGAGTGAGCAGGCGCAAAGGCGAGTCTGGTCTGCTGCCTGGGCTGCCTGGACCAATATAGCGTCGGCGCTGCCCACTCAATCTGTTAACAGTAAGTTCTGCCAATTTATATGTAGCGACATCTCTAGCTATATGATTTATCTATGATACATCACATTAAATATTGTATGGAAAGGACGTATCTAAACAATTTTGTTTTACCAAATTTTATGAAACTAATAATCTTTTATTTTACTTTTTACCTTTTTTTCAGCAACAACAAAAAATCTCGGAATTTTTCAAAATTATTCTAGCAATCTACAGGTTGTGGCGGGATTATTATCCCGACAAAATAAAATGCACTTTGCATGAGAGTCCCGTTGGACTCCTATGCAAAATGCATTTACTTGCAGATGGTTGCGGGGTTTTTTTTATTTCTTTCTTTCTTCTAATATTTCTAACTTCAATAAAGTGAAATTCATAGGAGTAAAAAATCTCTTTGTAGTTTGTTAAAAAAAAAGTATTTTTGAAGCCAAACGTCACTTATATTTCATTCTCATATCATGTTTCAACTTGTTTCAGTGATTGAAGAAGGCAAGGCGGCTGACATCTACGTGCCATCGCAGAGCTTCCTCACCACGCTAGTGCAAATATTTCCCCTGATATTCCAACACATACGGTCCACGTATGTTTGACCTCATTATTTATATCGTTGTCCTTGTCTATCGTTTCTAAAACTAATAAATGAGTTCTAAATTAAGTTATGCTCAAACCGCTGAAGGAAAACATCGTGAAGAAACTGGTATGCCCTAGAACCAAAAGTTCAAAGGCATTTGCCATCCGTTGTTCCTATAAACGGAGATGGGCTTGTTACCTGTCAATTGGAGTGATAACTGCGATACAAAACGTGGGCTTGTTGCCAAATACTCCCATAATGTTTTAACTTGCCTCTGAGTACTCCCCACTTGATAGCCTAGCAGGTCTACATACTGAATAGATCCGTGTTTTGGATCTGAGCATATCCACCATTTTTTTTTGGGTTTTTTTGTGTCTAATCCCAATATCTTGTTGATATTATCTTAGTGTGATGTAGTTATAACCTATTCAATCTTTTTAAGTATTTATCTTTGTCTATATAAACATATCTTTTTTTTAAGTTGTTATATGTTGCGATGCCATTGGTGGTTCGACTTGAATATTATATCTTTCAGATTCACTCCGGCTGATGTGCAAAAGCTAGGGGAATGTCTATCCCTGATGTGCAGCATCCCTATAGTGGGGGGTGTGGGGTCGGGGGCTACCATAGAGGGGCTAAGCACCCCCTCCGCTCCTGTTAGCTTGCACGCGTTGCGCTGTCTCGATACTGTGCACAAGGTAATATCTCAAATTCGTTGATTCACAGTAGTTCAATCATAAATATAATAAAGTTTTTGGCTCAATACTTCTATGAGCCATTTCAGAAAAACTTCTGAGACAAAAATTTTCGTAATTCCAATGTGGACCTACTGTAATGGAACGTATCTATTACCTAGGTGTAGTTATATTATGTAATCTGTGCCTAGGTATTGCTTCTTGTTCTAAGTATATACTTTTATATATTAGTGCCTAGGTGTGTGTTACTGTTGTATCTTCTGTATAAATAGTGTGCCAAATAAAACTTCACAATAAAAACAAAAACACTGTATAGGTAACTCAACACTATCGCACAATAGCCTCGTTATCACCTCGATTAATTCACATTCAAACTGAACTGAACTGTTGCTACGGGTCGCGTTCCGCGCTTATATATCCCGCCAAAACAAGGCCGCGTTCTTTCCCGAGCCTTCCGTACCTATTCGCAGTACAATCTCGTTCGAGCGAGTCCCCCTTTCAATCTAGAGACATCGTGATATCCCTTTCTAATACATCGCTGTCTTACCAATGCGGTTAATGCCTCCGCACGATACTAGACGGCGGGCGGTAGAACAAGAAGTGCGGCCATTCGATAAGCGATGGCGCTAGGATACCGTAATTAGCTAGCCGCGCACGTCCCAATATAAATAGAAATCAATTGTCACATCTGAAATATCATCACTTGAGAAAGGCTCTATTTGGCAGTTTTTACGAAAGAAAATCAATCCACCGGAAATTTGGATGCCGAAGCCGTTGCGGGTCTTTAGTAGTGGTTTTAGTTAGTTAGTTTGGTTATTGGTCAACCAAAGAGTGCTGAACTACCATAATTGTAGATTCATTGTTTCAGGAAGCGTTAGTTCGACACGAGCTCTTACCATCGATGTTCACTGCGCTGACGTCGTTGGCGCGGGCCTGCAGCGCACAGGCGAATGCAAACAGCAATGCTAATAGTGGTGGAGGGGCGAGGTGCCTGGCCGCCGCGGTCGCCTTGTACAGAGCCGCGCCTGCGCCGGCGCAACCCGCGCTACCTGAATTACTCACGGTAATGCTTGCATTGCTGTGTTCCGGTTTGAAGGGATGCCGGTGAAATTACAGGCATATGGGACTCCTTACCATTATGTCTCAAAGTGATACCTCTGGTGTTGCAAGAGTGCTTACCAACAGATTATATGCTAATATACGGCCCACCATGTAAAATCTTGATTGTTAATACTAGTCCTTCCTCAAATACCAAGACATAGTTTTAAAATCACCCTTCACGTTTAAATAGAATCGCCTGAATGTTTTATGGAAATAAGTTTTATTAGCCTCCTATATTAAACAGTTATAAGGCGGCTAGAATTGAAAATTAAAACTGGTGTATTGTCTGATTCGCTGAATGACCTAATTGTTACAGGCCTTACACTCTTCAGTATTGCAATGCGCTCAAGACAAGCGGCGACGAGCTAGCGAAGTCAGCGAGGAAGCTTCTCAGCTATCTGGTTTATTATTACAAGTATGTACCCCTTCGTATGTGATTACATAAACAAACACGCTCACGACTGTCTTTCCCATGGTGGACATCCTCAGATACATACTCAGTGAGTAGATCTTTGGGGATACCAAGTAGGGGATAGTCAGAGGCACGTCCAAATATTATATTTGGTACATGCCCGCGTTTTGCAAGTACTAAGCATTCCACGATGTTTTCCTTCACCAAATATTCACATATAGTACTGACGCCACGACATTTATTTGATACCTTCATTATGATCCAAAGATAGGATGTCGGAACTGTTAAAATAAAACAAATATGCGCATCACTTGAGAACAGCTGGATTGATTTGGGTATTTTTTATTTTAACATGTTCGTAATAGTGCGAATTAGATTTTTATGTATTTTTTTATTTGCCCAGAATATCCAAAAAAGTTGTTACTTTCTCCCATACAAACTGTTCTTTGTTGTAGAATTTACGGTTTTTATCTAGACTGAACAATGTCTGTCGGGTGAGCTAGTTAATAATAGTTTTTATTTTGTAGGTTTTACAAACGGGTCTTCCATTAGCGCGAGAGCAGCCTGAAGCGTATCAAGAGTTTTGGGATATCCTGCCGAAAGTGCTGGAGACATTCCTCTTTGAACCTCCGTAAGTACAGTGACGACGAACCAGAAGAAGCAATGTGGGAAGGCCCCCCACCCGATAGACCGATGACATCTAAGGTTGTGGGAAGTCGGTGGATGGGGGTGGCCCATCGTTAGTCATGGCGCTGTTGAGGTTTATATCCAGCAGTATACTTTATAGGTTGTGTTGTTTTTTGATCGATAATGTTTCAAATATACAATTTTAAGTAACTCAGCTCAGTTTCTCGACCGTTCAAGTGACGCTCACGTTATAATCGACCTTTTAAGTCATACACGATGCACGATAAACTCGCCCTAGAATACACTAGAATACAATGTTCAAACTCGGCTGTTCAAGTTACACGGCCGTTGAAAATCTTCGATCGTTCAAGTCATCCTATCGCACAATAAAATCGCCTGAAATACACTCTGGTCACTCGGCCATTGAAAATACTCAACCTTTTAAGTCATCCTGCCGCACGATAAACTCGCCCTGGAACAATTTTAACAGACATAACAGATTGTATTCCAAGGCTGAGCGGTGAATTATGAACGCCCCTGCTGGGAAAAGGAAAAAACAAGTGGCGATGACAATAGGCCTAACGGCCGCAGTGATGATTGGCTTTTAGTGATAAACATACTAAGCCAATAAAAATAATAATGTACATAACAGAATGTTACTAGGCCGTTTTAAATACACAATCGTTCAAGTCATCCTGCTGTACAAAAACATTGTCCCGAATACCCCTATCATGTTCTTCTTCCTATCATGTTTGTGCCACCAAAAACACGCATTATGATGATTGTTAAAACATGTTCGATTAAAATCGAATTGAATAATAAATCACTGCGATTTTTCATGTTAATTCATTCTTTCAGTGTTGGTTGGGGGCGGAGCGCCCGAGCTTTAGTGGAAGGTGTGAGGGATTTAGCGCTGCGATCGCGGCCAAGACTGCCCGCGGCACGCAGGGCTCCTTTATTGGCCTTACTGAGGACAGCGGCCGCCCACCATCATGCACAACAGCCAATGCGTAAGTAAAAAAACCCCAGGGATCAGTAGCAAAATAGGAAGCGGATGGACATTGGCTAGTTCCTCTGATCTCATTATCTTTTCATAATTACTAGGCGCTATAATACACGCTGAAAAACAGCGTGGCTGCGTGCTTGACCTTTTACTTACTTACAGACCACCTTTGATTAAAAGCGACTTTAAAAACTGAGGAGGTTCTTAATGTATGGGTTTTCATAATATATGAGGCCCAAAAACCACCACTCTTAAGGGTGAAAAAATAAGGGAAATTTAATATTGGACTTCACAACTTTCTGTTTATGAAGTCTGTTATTAATTCCTTAAAAAAAATATTATAACACCATTTCTAAATGATTGTAACTAGGTTAAGTATGTTTGTTTGTTGCAAGTAAATAAATACACATTTTTAAATTGAAATTTATCGTTTCAGAAAATGAACAAGAATTGAAAGAAAGAGAGGAATTCGCACGGACGTGTTTCGAAACGCTCCTACAGTTTTCAATGCTTGAAGACATTGAGTCCTTGACTGGTGTCGAAGGTAACAGTTATTATTAGACCATTTAATTCGCGCAGCTGGCTACATAAAGTACTACACTTAAAGATACATTGTCTCAATTACTTGAGTAGCCTTACTGTTTTTTATTCAACAACAAGCATGTATCCCATCTGTTGGTAAGGCGCTTGCAACACCAGAGACATCACACGCGTGTTGCTGACTATGACACATTATGGTGAAAAGTATCATGCGCTTGTAATTACACCGGCACCCATATCTTCAAATCGGAACTCAGCAATGCAAGCATTACTGCTTGGCGGCAGAATTATGTATGGTGGTAGTACTTCCGCGGACGAGCTCTTCCACAAGCTCTACTAATTCAAAAGTGCTGTATAATGTTATTAATTTATGACGTCATTACTGAATAAACATTTCATCTTATCGTTATGGAGATTTCCGCCTGGTCTCGCGACACGTATAAAAATTATCGTAATAGAAAAACCACGATACGTGTTCACTCATTAACGTTTATTAGCGACTAACTTACGTAGTTATGATTATAACGCCTAAAAGAAACATCAATATTTTGGACAGGACATTATATTTTTAATGCTTTATCATATTTGTTTCCATTTAATCTACAAAACCAGTTTCGTGTCCCGCTAAATTCTAATATTCTGAGACACATTAAAATTGAAAGTATCAAGAATAATGTGTTGTTTCTGTGTTTCAGATGACACGGACCCGCTAGCCATCGTAGCTCTACTAGATAGGTATCACGAAGTGATCTGTCGTTATACGCAGGATGACGAAAACACGGAACCATTACCGAGGTGGGCGCTATTCTTTTAAGGAACAAACTACGCGGTGGCGGTGGCGATCGATGAATTCACGTGAACTTTTACAAACACTTCCCTTTATCGTTACCGCCATCGCATTTCAAGAAGTCGTTGGATGGAGAAGGCCCAGTATCGTTCGTCGTGGAACTCTTTAGGGCATATGTCCAGCAGTGGGCTTCTCTATGCTGTTGTTGATGATGATATGTAATCAAAGTTACCGAATACTTAAATTCGCAACGATTAAATACGACTTAAGAACGGCTTGCGTCATCACTTTCTAAATTAACTTAATATTGAGTAACGATTTATTATTGGCCATCATTCTGTAAAATTTTCCATAAACATAATTTTCACTAAATACAGTTTATTTACCATGAGTAAGTATCAATTTCAATTCCCGATAAGTCAGTCCCTCCTGTGATCATGGTACATGCAACTGTATGGAAATATATAAATATTAAAACTCACAAAACATGGCCCTCTTATTCATTATGACTCATTAACTTTAATAATAGTAATCAGCCTTTATCCTTTGTTTACTATTGGAAAATGACAGGGTTCGAGTTAGCGACCTGCTAAATTTAGTAAGTGATTATGAATGAGAGAATAAGTTTAAAGTAAAAATTAAGATGTTCATAAACAACTTCATATTGATAACTTGTTGACAGGCATCAACTATCCGAGATCTCGTTCGTGCTGAAGGCGATCGCCACTCTCACAGAAAGTATGAAAAAAGCGTCGCCCGGCAAAGTAGACCCTGTTGCGTGGCAGAAATTAATAGGTAATGTCTTTCTTGTAGTTTATTTTAGAATTTCGAAGCCGAATCCCACTTCCTAGTAAAGTAAAGTAAAGCAAATATAAAGATTTTCTTTACTAGGAAGTGAGTTTTTAAATTGCTAAAAACTGTGTATAAAGGTGGTTCTTAGTATTTATTTCGACAGCTTCCCCTTACGGATTTTATCAGTTTTCCCTATCCTAAAAGGATTGCTGGAGTAAAACGCTTGTTAGGTTTCGGCTTGCCTTTGCACATGTCCTATATATAAGTTTTTGTCTGTAACTTCCGTGTGTACAATAAATAATAAAGAAAATACTTTAATGCACCCGAAAAAAAATTTCAGCTTACAAGAGTACAACAAACTTTGACAAAGTTGTACAATATGCGGTTTTATTCTTTAATTAGCGTTCTCTACCAGACAACCTTTGGGGATAAAACGGACTGTATGAAAGATTACGAGGGTTACATACATCAAGTACAGCCTGTCTCATCCCACTGCTCGGAATAGGACTCTTCGTTTTTACCTTTCTTTAATCGGAGCCATGTACAGCCTGCGGTTTTAAATATGTCGTCACTATCTTGCCGGCGGACGCCCTGCACTCCGTTTACCATCTCGGGGCCACCATTCTGTAAGCACCCTGCTGAAAATAACATACACGTAGGGATAAACACCCCTAGCTGGTACTCTGAGCAGTATGTTGTGTCCCCAGGTGTATACCCCTAGCTCATACTTTTAGCAGCAGGTTGTTCCCTCAGGTAACAACATACACACAGGGGTATGCACTCCTAGCGGGTACTCAGAGCAGTATGTTGTGTCCACAGGTGTATACCCCTAGCTCATACTTTTAGCAGCAGGTTGTTCCCTCAGGTAACAACACAGGGGTATGCACCCCTTGCTGGTACTAAGAGCAGCATGTTGTGCCCCCAGGTCTGTACCCGTCGCTGGTGCGGCTCGCGTCGGGCGGACGCGCGGGAGCGGCTCGCGGAGCGCTGCAGTCGGCTCTGCTCCAGTACTCGTCGCTGCTCTCCGCGCCAGCGCCGCTCTAGCGCAGAGTGCTGTACACTATACACATATAGAGCACCGCACTCTAACGCCCGCACAGGTATACATTCAAGTTTTTGTTGAGGAACGTATTTTACTTTGACTATTGTAATCCATTATGGTTGTGTATTTCCATAATGTGTGTAAGAACCAAAAGTTCTAAGGCGTGTGCCATAGCAATGTCTTTCTACTATTCTATTGTAAGTAATTTACTTATTTATTTCAGATGTCTGTACGACACGGAGGTAGATAAGCCAGTGGTCGCGTCATGCTATGTAATATAGTTATAGATAACTAGAACGAAATGCAATACATTAGTAATGAATTATAATTTATATTTGAAGTGTGGAAATATCCCGGAAACTTTTATGGTAGCTTTTGCATGACTGTATTCCTAACCTTTATATTTACGGGGTTTTTATGATGTATATAGGCAAGCGTTTGACCATAATCTCACCTAATGGAAAAAAACCTAGTAGGTAGTTCTATTGAATTCTAAAAAAATCTATTGAACAAATAGAATTGAGTACTATTTTGTTAACCGAACTACTGGGACTTAATATATTCGATGATGCATTACGCTTGTTAGCAAGATACCTATTTACCTTCTAATATTTTATTTTGTATTATTTTATTTCATTGGTCATTTTAATGTTTTTACAAGACAAAATGTTGCTGAAATAAAATTAAGGATTTGGTGAACTAATCAAAAACCAACTATAACAAAATGGCGGTTTAACTAGCCAATCAGGCTAGTTAAACTAGTTAAACGAATTTTTTCGGGATATCTTCTGACACAGAACTTTGACAATGAAATCATTCCTAACCTCGTTACTTTAATTTTGTATAAATTTTATTAATAATTATAGATAGTAATATATTTTTTATTTTATCTTTATTTTAACTACCCTAGATTCACATCTTCGAGTTAACTAGGAAATAGTTTTACCATGTAATTTTTATGTTACCAAAATGGGCTTGGTGCGAAAGGCCGCTACCTAAAAATACATTCAAGTTTCAAGTTTATTAAATACAATAAACTTTGTTTGCCAAGAAACTAGAATTTAATGTAGAATGGAAAGTATTCATCTTGATCTGTGGCAGGTGTTACGTAGTTCAACAAAGACTCATAGATGGTGCTGTACCGAACCAGATTGTTAATGGTTTAACAATATGTACTCATGAAGCGCGCAGAATGCTATCAGTAACATTGTCGGATTACGTCCGACTTCCACACTGGTCACACCATGAAAGTCAACTGAACTTACGACTTTCTGGAGGAACTGACGATGATCCACCGACGTTCCTGGAAAAAAAATGATACCCAGATGTATAATTTTTTTGAAAAGCACATAGTTACTAACGATAGCCAGGATGGAAAGCTCATCTGTTTCTCAAATTATCATCTAGATCTCAATTACTCCACTCTAATGACCTTGGCCAACTAGTTTTACAGATCTGCTCAAATCCAATTTCGTGCCATTTCAATAATATATAGCTTGTGCCATTGTATCTATGTTGTTCTCAAAGTCCAAAGCTTAGGTTACTCACGCCTGTTTCCCAAAAGGCAGAGACGGATTTTAACTTGCGTACGATCCCGACTATCTCATTTGATGTTTAAATTAATTATTGAGTGATAATACAATAATAGTTCATAGGGTTGTCTGAAATAAATCGCATTACGTAATAATAAGACCACCCACAGTGCACATGATGTTTCAATATTCAGTAAATATTATTTTGTTGCTAGGAGTAACAGGACATAGTCTTGCAGGTAGAAAGTTAATTTCAATAGTATAATATCTTATTACTATTATAAATGAGGATGGATGTTTGTTACTCTTTCACGCAAAAACTACTGAACGGATTTTGATGAAACTTTACAGTAATATAGCTTATACATCAGAATAACACATAGGCTACTTTTTATCCGGGTACCACGCGGGCGTAGCCGTGGGCAGAAGCTTGTTTAAAATAAAGTTAAGTTTGTATTATTTCAACAATTCTGAATTCTCTCGAGGGTCGTGTTTAAAGTCATAAAACTTTAGTAGCGATAGAAGACAGCTGAATTGTTAATTTATACATAAAAACGTAGGATTCATTTTCCTTAGTTTTAGGCATTGATAACAACAGAGATACATTGTAGTTATTTATGTGCACCTTCTGAATTAAGGTCTGCGCCTTAATCATCTGTAAGTCAGTAATTAGCACCAGGCTTCCAACTTGTAAATACATTTTCTTCCGAAAGTTTAATGTAATGTGATTACATGGTTTTAAATGTGTATGAAGATGTTCGGTATTTATTTTTAATGGCTCAATACACACGGAGCGACATCCATAAGACCATAGAGTTTGCTATTAATGCTTATAACTTATGAAACGACCACGGTTATTAAATTAGGTACCAACTTTGTCCGCATTGGTACGAACTGCATTTTCCCGATGCACTGCGATGGAATTTTGAAAACTCTTCCAAAGTAGTGTAGGTAACCTTCTTACCTATACTTCTTAATTTATTATGCTTAGTTAGCGGGTAACGTAACGATTTTATATATTCAAAGGATAAGTCAAGTTGAACGCCCGCGACTTTGTCCGTGTTGAGTATTTTGCGTATAGAAACTTCATATCTATCAGTCGGTTTGTCACGCGTCGATTTATTTTCAGCTTTGTAAGTTTTATTGTTTCCTGATATTTCGGCAGAGTTGCTGTGGTCAATTGAATTAAATAAATACTAATCACCACTTAACATGAAATGTCACGTGATCTCACACATCCATTCAATATAGTCTGCGTGGGTTTGCGCCGTGTGTGATAGCTTTAGTAGAGGCCATAGCCTACGGCTGAGTTATTATGTGTTATTTAAGTGTATAATTATATTTGGAGTTGTATTGTGTTGTTTTAATAAATGATTTTGTAATATTTAAGCTGATTTGATTCTTCATGGTATAAGTAGGTTGTCAAACAAGGTTTATTTATTAACAACTTACATACTATAAATTGGCGGTACTGAAATTCCATATTGAAAATGTATTATGTAAGTACATAGTTTACGAGAGGGCACGGCATTAAATGAAATGATAAATTGTAGGTACAAGTAGGCTACGAAAGAATTGACATGTCGGAGCTCACTTAACCAATTACTTACTTAAGGGCCTGTTTTAGGGTAGCTGCGTAAACTTCGGACGAGGCTATTATACCATACCGGTCCATATACCTACGAGCTTCGATATACCTAGTTTACGAGTGTTACTACAATAAGATTGACATCGTAGAAAAACTACTTAAATAATTAAAAAACAGAAGAAAACCAAAACTTATCGTCTTACCAAGTTCCTCCTTGCAGATACAAACACCATTGCACTATCTTTATGAGCTCATTCAACCCGCCTGAAAAAGTTCAACAAAACTTTAAAAGCAAGTCGGGCGCGACCAACTCGAAACAGTTAAAATTAACCATCAGTTCGACAACCTTCTAACCTTCTCGCGACGTCCAAAAATAACTTCTTCTCCCCAAAGTCGGGGAAACTAAGGAGTGAGATTTGCTGTGATCTTTCTCAGATCGCTAGAAGGTATCTTCGAAAAAAATACACATGCCAAATAATTTGGATCTTGAGAATAATCTTGATATAATCTTGAAATTTCCCTCATGATGTGGGACATTAAAAACCAAATATACATATATATTGGTACACAGATATCGGAACCAGTACGTAACTTCATTATTTATTGTCGATCTCGTTGGCGGAGGCTAAGACGCAAGAGGCTTCGATTCTGCGAGACAAATGTTCGCCTGATATTTTTTCCGAGTCTGGGTGTTGTGTCACTACGGTACCTACTGGTAGTACCTGATAAACCAAGTTTGGGATCCGAGCCATATATCCCAAACTGTTGAGTGTTTATTACTTATTTCGAATTGTATAAGATAGGAAATAGGAATTTATGGATTGAGAATGATTAGTAGTACTTATCTAGAACGGGTTTTTTTACGGCCTCTCATATTTATAAAATCCCAGTTATAGGTATTGAAAACTTTATTTGATTAGAAATACATTCAATCTAATGTTGATTATTAAAGCTTACTACTCGATAAATGAATATTTCGATGATGATGATGACATCAATGGAATAGTTATCTGTTAGTTGACATGTGTTTATTTAATATTTTTTCTCATGATATGTCTGATTTTATTTATATCCTATAACCTTCCTCATGATTGGGCTTACAAATGCAAAAATATTTTTTCAAATCCGACTGGTAGTTCTATATATTAGCACGTCCAATCTATAAAACAACTTCAGTTTTATTATTAGTAAGTATATATGAATGTGATGAATATTAGTAAACTAACAACTCAGTCGGATACGGTGATACATTTACTAACCTGACATCTGTAATATTAACCGGGGTTCTTTGCAAGTAAATTACAGAATCTGAATCTGACGGAATTGGAAATGAATCATTTGCATATCTTGGTTCGCGCCATATCCAGAAATAAATAGCTCTTAGTTTCTCCCGAGCGCAACTGAGTGGATAGGACTGGTTGAACCTAGTTAGATGTGTTTTCGAAACACTGTTTTCTATCATTCTCATCATAATCAGCCGAATGACAACAATATCAATAATAATATGCCTACGAGCGGTCATGCACGTGTCTCCGTCGAATATTTATGTTCTAACTTAGTATTGTCGTTCAATAGAAATCTAATCTGCCTTCTCAGTTAATAAGGCCGTTATGGTTCAGGAATTTCATGATACCTACCTTCATAATAATTATGTAGCAAAGTAACATGAACTGTACCTCCTATCGGTAGGTACAGTGGTAGGTACCTACCTGCCTACTGTTTATTCGTAAACCTAGCTGACTGAATGACCATAGGGTATTGCAGTAGAAATGGTATTCGTACCTACGTTCCTTTTGATCATTTCGTCTATAAAAAAGACCAACCTACAAAATCCTGTAGGTACCTACTTAGGTCTTTGAATATAAGATTAACCAGAAACCGCATGCCATACCTACAATCTGCCACACGATTTGTATCTTAGTGGCTCGCAAATAGTTATTTTTGGTGTAATTTGATAGATAACTCTTTATTGCATACACCAGGATTAAAAATACACTACCGAGAATTTGTAATTAATTTCAGTCAATTGATCAAGGAGTCCGAATCAGAGTTCATTGTTGGTACCAGCCATTGTTAATCTTTATTAGGTAAATGTGATAGGTATAACTTTATAGACTTATCTAGTCATTCATTGATTGATTATCACATTACCCGGTAAACCTACAGAAAGTAGGTCATCAAAATGTGGCTCGCAGTTTCGCAAAAACAAGGCGACCATCTGGGACTCACGACCAATTACGGTACAAAACTCTCAAACAGCTTATCCGACGGCCGTGACCAAATATGGCACAAAATGATGTCATATACCTACCTAGGTACCTTCCACCTACTTACAAACGAGCTGTGACCATCTGTCATACATTCGTGTAGGTCGTAGTCAGCACCTACTCTGTCTACGAGTGTAGGTTACGTCAAGGATCTAAATGGCTCTGTATGTAATGTAGGTAGTGAGGTACTATGTGGGCTGGTTGTCATGTAAGAATTGAGTTAAAAGAACGAGGTAACCTACCCAGGTACCTATATTATTTCAATGTATTTAAAGAAAGCCTGTACTATGTATGTATGTATAACTTCTATGCAAAAGTGGCCGTAGTAACGTGCCGATTATGTTTGGACTAGTCTCTATCAGTATCTACTTTGTACCCTCACCAAACTGAGCATAAATTTGAGCACAAGTTGTGGGCGTTTTCTTTATCGAGCTTCTTTCATTCAATGGGTAGGTAGCCTCCTACCTAGTTCATGTTATTACTGCCTTATGTCACTAGGTAGTATAATATCTGTGCATAAGTATGTAATGTTGTTCTCATAGGCGACATTCCTGGTCTTTTTGAGAATACATTTCTTTAAACAGAGTCTGTAATGGTAGGTTAATACTTTATGTAGGTACATACCTACCTATACATAGGCAGAATAATTCCCGTCTGCACTATGCTTAGGCAGACTCAAATTCATTCCTCTTGAGCACACCGAATAAAATGCTTACAAGACGGGAATAAAGTGCTGTTGTCCCGAGATCGGGCAGATCGTGGTTAGATAATAACCATTTTTGGTTCAGTAGCCTGTCGCGGAGACGCCAGAGTCCAGTGCAGACGGGCATTATTTGGCTACCTTACCCTTATAGTAGGTACCTCTAAGAATCTTAAGCTTCTAATTTTCAGGTTATACTCGTTGATACTGATTCAGTCCTACCGGAGGAATTATTCCATTTAATGCTCTACATACACACTTCTCTACTTACGAATCTAAGTTTTCTACTTTGATGTTCCTTCAGATTCGCATTTTTGGTTCCACCTACATACCTACCTAGTTTTTTAAGAGGAATTGGGTAAAACTCAAACAACGAAATTTCGACATAATTTTTTTTATTCAGTCACCGGAATGTATCGGTGCGTGCGCCATAACATTCTTGGCTTAGTACTCCTCAGCACCCTCGCCCTCTCCTTCCGCGGAGTCCATGCCGACCTCTTCGTAGTCCTTCTCAAGGGCAGCCAAGTCCTCGCGAGCTTCGGAGAACTCTCCCTCCTCCATACCCTCGCCGACGTACCAGTGGACGAACGCGCGTTTAGCGTACATAAGATCGAACTTATGGTCCAAACGCGCCCAGGCCTCAGCGATAGCAGTGGTGTTCGACAACATGCAAACAGCACGCTGTACTTTAGCCAAATCACCGCCGGGGACAACGGTAGGCGGCTGGTAGTTGATTCCGACCTTGAAACCGGTGGGACACCAGTCCACGAATTGGATGGTACGCTTTGTCTTGATGGTAGCGATGGCGGCGTTCACGTCTTTAGGGACGACATCACCTCGGTACAACATGCAGCAGGCCATGTATTTGCCGTGACGCGGGTCGCATTTCACCATCTGGTTAGCGGGCTCGAAGCAAGCGTTTGTGATCTCGGCAACCGATAGCTGTTCATGGTACGCCTTCTCAGCAGAGATGACCGGTGCGTAAGTGACTAGGGGGAAGTGGATACGCGGGTACGGCACCAAGTTGGTTTGGAATTCAGTCAGGTCGACGTTGAGGGCGCCGTCGAATCGGAGAGAGGCCGTGATGGACGACACAATCTGCCCAATCAGCCTATTCAGGTTAGTGTAAGTTGGACGCTCAATGTCAAGATTCCTGCGGCAGATGTCGTAGATAGCTTCGTTGTCGACCATGAAGGCACAGTCGGAGTGCTCAAGTGTGGTGTGGGTGGTCAGGATGGAGTTGTAAGGCTCGACGACAGCGGTGGACACCTGAGGGGCGGGGTAGATAGCGAACTCCAATTTAGACTTCTTGCCGTAGTCAACGGAGAGTCGCTCCATGAGGAGAGAAGTGAAGCCGGACCCAGTACCTCCTCCAAAGGAGTGGAAGATCAGGAAGCCCTGGAGACCAGTGCACTGGTCGGCAAGCTTGCGGATCCTGTCGAGGACTAGGTCTACAATTTCCTTGCCGATGGTGTAGTGGCCACGGGCATAGTTGTTGGCCGCATCTTCCTTGCCAGTGATAAGTTGTTCTGGATGAAACAACTGTCTATATGTGCCAGTGCGGACCTCATCTGTTGACAATAAAATATTAAATTAGTACATCAGGTAGAGATTTCAATACAAAAGTTTGTACAGGTTTTGATTAGAAAATGACTTCAATCTGTACAAAATTTTACTTATTCTTAATCTGGGACTGTGTATGTTACCATGGTACTCTTAGTTTCAGATACCCTCGACACAGAGAATCCTAGTGTACTGCAGTGATTAACGAAAGGTAATAAAAAAAATCTTTTAGGATATTATAAGACCTGAAACTAAAATGAATTCCCCTATAGCCCATGACCTCACTTAATTAGCAGGCAGATTGAGATTGGTCTGGTGACTCAAGAATAAGCCAGTGGTGTAGGAAAGCTTGATCCCCAATGCTTACCGACTACAGTAGGCTCCAAGTCCACAAACACAGCCCTGGGCACATGCTTGCCAGCTCCGGTCTCACTGAAAAAGGTGTTGAAGGAGTCATCTCCGCCTCCAATGGTCTTGTCTGTGGGCATCTGGCCATCGGGCTGGATGCCATGCTCCAGGCAGTACAGCTCCCAACAGGCATTTCCGATCTGGACTCCGGCTTGGCCAACGTGTACTGAGATGCACTCACGCTATACAAAAAAAAAAGGATTTGTTTAGTAACAAACTTGAGACCCTAAGCTTTAATTTTGGTACTGATAACTAACAGTACTAATTTAGATAATTATATCTTCAGTATTGTTATATAAATGGTCCACAAATAATAGACTGGCTATCCCAAGTCTTGTCAACTAACGAGACAATGAAACTAAATTTATAGCAAAGGATCATGAATTTAACTTTGTGTAGGTAAGTAAGTGTTAAGCTTCGTGTCGTTCACTGACCAAAGAGCTATAGAAAACTACAGAGTTCAATGAACTAAAAAAATAGAGCGCAAAGTTTAGACACGGAATCTACCATTCAATACGGTCGGCGAACCATGAGAAAATTACCAAGGTTAAAACCTACTTACCAAGAGAAAGGTGAAAGTCTACCATCGATCGTGTACATAGCTTAAAGCTTTCTAGTACCTACCTACTCATTCCTAGTCCTCAGTCTAGTTCTTTCAAGTGAAGGTTAAATGCAATTAGATAGGTATTGTAAATGTGATTATTTCTCGATTCTTAACGAAAAACATTTGTATTGATTTGAGATTAATGAGGTGACATCATATTGTCACGTTCATAACCTCGCTCGAGAGCGAGGTCGACACGTCATCGATCAAAAAAATATAAATAAGTCGGTACATAATTCAGATTTCTGTAGTGGGCACAATAACAGAAATTCTGATAAATTTCGTGACAAAAATAATAAATCGGTAGGTTAGGGCGTGGCCGGCCGGCCGGCATGAAAACCTTTGTCAAGAACAAAATCGATATGGCCGGATTGTCTGCCAGGTGTCAGAATTTATACATCTAATCGAAACAATATCGCATCTTCTGGATGCTGCAAGAATAAAGAAAGAAGTTCGAATACCGAATTGTATACTAGGTTACTTGTAAATCGAATCAAAGCGTGGATTTTCTAGCGAGACATGTCGCCTCGTACCGACAAAA
Organism: Perizoma affinitatum; assembly: GCA_961405105.1. Lineage (NCBI taxonomy): Eukaryota > Metazoa > Arthropoda > Insecta > Lepidoptera > Geometridae > Perizoma > Perizoma affinitatum. The sequence goes on from OY560184.1 coordinate 5,947,644, forward strand.
TGGTGGCGTGGCGTGACCACCCGGTATCCTATCCACAAAGAAAACTAAAGATAAACATTAAATTAGGACACGAATACAAAGTAAAAGATGACTTACCATTTTATTTGGAGTTTGTTGAACTTATCGTAGAAAATAGAAATAAATTAAATCAGTCGTCGTTCAGCGCGACCGGTTAAGAGGCTTGCCAAACGAATGTGAATGCCGGAAAATCCGTTACGTGGGTATTTATACTGCCGGCGTAAGAGGGGAACGACGCTACCGGCACGGCGTTGTGATTGGTCGATTCGAATGCCGCATAGGCGTATCGACCAATAAGGTCAAAGCTGTATTATATCACCATTGCGGGAATACGTGGGTTGGTGAGTCAGCGACTTCCGTAGTGTTGTGCGGCAACCAATTTAAATTAATCGACATTTTTAGAAATTACTGTTTGTACAGTGCTACTATTTATAGATGCTTTGGCAAATTTTGTCTTTAACCGAATATACGAATGCCCGATAGTGATATTTATCTGGAGCTTTTACAACAATTTTGTATATTTTTTATAGTAGATATCATCTTGAAATAAAATTATTATAATAGATCGGAAAATAAAATAAAAGTGTTTTAAATTATTTAATTGATCAGTTATTTAATGACATAAAAAAAGGAATCTGAAATTGTATGACTTGAGAGTTGGAATCATCTCTGTCACTGCTGGAACGAAAATTAAAAATAAAAATATTTTAATGGTTATCAAACTCATGCTTCAATCACCGGGACTCTAAATGTGAAAACTCGAATGCTTTCAAAATATGATGCAAAAATGAGGAGAGTCATAATTATGTCTAACTTTTGTCTGTCTGTGGCATCGTACGTAGTTCCCAAACAATGAACCGATTTCAATCCGATTGCTATTTACTTTAAAGCTTTTTTAAGCAATTTGGTTTTAAGAAAGGTTATTTTACAACATGTCACTGAGGGGCGCTGCAATACCAACGTAATTAGGTATAAAAGTTGGGTGTTTAAATTTTGTGGCATTTTAGAATGTGATCGATATTCATTGATAGCTACAGAGCATCACTATCACACAGCCTGTGCGTGGGGCGCCTTCCCTAAAGAATTATATTCTACTAGGTATACATTCATTGCCTCTGCGACAATTGATTTTTCAAGTTTTCAGGCATAAGACAGGTGCGGTAAAAATATCGTAGGTAATTTATATTTCTGAACAGTAGGTACAAAACTTACTTAGATTGCTATAATACTATTGTTTTTAGTATATTGGACGCTCGTTTAAGGTCATCTTAACCAACAACTAGTAAACACATACGTCATCATTACAAAAATATATGATATATCCAGGTAACTTATTTATAGGTATGTTATGAACGTTCTAAAAGTACATTCCTACTTAATAATACTGAATAATACCGAAGAAAGAAGGAACCAAGGTACCTACATACCTAAAGACGAAAACTAAGAACTAACTAAGAAAACCTTTTAACAAAAAGCAGTACATATTATAAATTCGCATAATATGGTAAAGTGTTTATTGTTCTCGTCCACGGCTTCGCTCTGCCCTGGATAAAAATAGGTGTGTTATTCTAGGTTACGAACTATACCTACTTGTCCAAATTTCATATAAATCTGTCCGCTCCAGAAATTATTAGCAATCAACATGCAAATATTGATATTTACAATATTAGTAGATGTCAACGTTAATAGACAGATAACACAAAGAGAGCAATAAAAAAAATATTTTCTGTTTCAGGACACATTTTAATTTAACGCAAGTACCTATTCATCTAAAAGTCATTGCACCTAACACACCAATGTGCTTATTTGGCGTAAATTCACTAAGTTTATATGACAACGATTATAAATATTTTATAAGATGGTCTATCGTATTTACCTACTTATCTATAGTAACCTACACCTGATAGGCAATTTTGTACTATCTTTTAATATTTCTAATTGAATATTAATATATTCAACCTCATCGCTTATTTTCTTTGCCATAATTACTAGTATTGGGTAAAATAACTACGCACGAATTACGTTCACTAGCATGCCCCTTTTCTTATTGCATAAGAATAGGGTCAGATATTATGAGAGCAGATGCATGCGCTTGTCTGTTTTTCGTCTGTTTCTACGTAAGTATTATTTAAACGGTCAATCTGTTACCTGAAGTTGATAGGCTTTCATTAATTTGATATCACAAGGATTTTTTTTTAATGTAAAGTGGTGGGTACTACCTACTCCAAACCAGACATAAAAATTAACAAAAGGTATGTGCCTGTGCAGTCTGCCATCATTTAAACATCTACTGGACACTGTTTTTGAAACATTTTTCTAGATACCGGTATGTTTTGTTACGAAAAGTGAATCAGTTTATTTTAAAATGTTCAAAATAATTATTTATATTATTTAATATTATTTATCTTTAGAAAAATACAAACAGTAGCCAGTATTGCATTCATTTCCTTGTGCGATCGTGTGTTTTACAATATGACAATCTATCGACAAACTCACACAGCGATAGAAGTACCCCATCACTATTCTGCAACAATCTTCAGGTCATTTCAATCAAGTTTAAATTTTATTTTAAAAAAATATAGCAATACCGTGATTTGAGGTGGACAACTACGAAAGAATAAGAATTGTAAAACATTTCCAAAGAATTTATTTTCGTTTCATCAATGAACTGCGCACGCAACTGGAAAGATTTAGAAGAGCGCCATCTTGGTATAAAAAGTGGTATTAGATCAACAGGCCGTGAACCTTTACGGTGTTGAATGAAACCAAACATCTAGCTTCTCCAACTCCATCGCCATCTGTTAGTCAGACAGAGCAGAGAAGAAAATGTTTGGAATTACTGAAAAAAATCAAGTCCTTTATATATATTTTGCTAACGTTGTTTGTGAGTTTTTGCTTGAATATGTGTACGTAGTATATCTTACTAGTCTGTGGTGAGATATGTGATCAGATCACTGATCATACCTGTGCCATTTATTTTCGAAACGGCCTATTGGATTGAATGTAATGCTTTGTTTGCAATCTAATTTTATTGTACCTATCGATGCCTTCAAGGATTGTTAGATAGGGCACAGATATTATAATACAATAACGTACCATTTCGTAATACGTTATAGTATTATAATATCTGTGATAGTTAATACTACTACCTACGGTAGCTACCTACCTTGTGCGCTTGTGGCGAAAACCCACATCTTCCAACCTATTTGCAGCGCCCACTGCAAATACCTATCTGATTTTATCAAAATTTATCGGTTTTTTTAGCTCTCCGTCCGGCTGAAACGCGAGAGGTTTGGGTTCAAATCCCGCTGCGGGACTAATGTACCTACATACCTATTCGAAATATATTTGTTGTGTTGCGGTAGGTACTTACTATGGTAGATACCTACTCGTAGTTTCTGACATCCGCGACACAGGGAAAGTCAGTAAGGTGAGTATTGTGTGAAAAAAACTTGTAGGTTGAATTCCTACCTTAGGTAGGTACCTCCTTCTTCCTATATTAGGTACTAGGTATCTAATTAAGCTATATTAATTAGGTATATACAATTTTGAGATATCTGATTGACTGACTCTAGCTTCTGTTTCCGTTTTCATTTCATGCGCGCGCGCACTCGCACGACCGTCGCACAATACAGGAGCGAGCACAAACTAACTTCACACCACTCTCCACGCGCGAAATAAAAATTTAAACACGCGCGCGTGTCTGTCGTGGTCGGTTACAAGCGTTCTTACGTTCTTAGCTCGAAATTCAACTCGTAAAAACAAAATTCTTCTTTCCAAATTAAAAAAATGTTTCTGTGAATGTGACGTGTGTGTTTTGTGTTGTGAATTTTGGAATAGTTGAGCTATTTGGAATAGGAAACCTGGTAAGTGTAAATAAATACATAATACTAAGTAGGTTCCTACACGTACCTAAATAAGCGTGAAATATACGACCTTGAGATAAATTTCTGTTAAAATATTAAAATACTTTATATTTACGTGCACTATTTATATTCTTGGCTACAACTGGATTTTTCTTGGAAAGTAGCGCTAAACTAAAAGCGGGTCTGCCGTTAGACGCGAATATGGTTAGGTACGGCAACGGCTAGCATACCTACCATAAGGCTAGGTCCAGACCTAGCCAGAGACCAGTCTAGGTACTATCTACCTTGACTACAATAGAGATAGATATACCTACGAAACTTCATACAAACTGAATAAGGTAGAATCTGATCTAGGTAGTAGGTAGGTAGGTAGGTATATATGCAAATAAGACAGATTGAAACTTGCTATCTATTGCCTGTGGGTTTGCCTTTCAAACTTGGATTTGAAAGGCAAGGCTTGATGGAAGGGATTCAGTAATAACCATTGTTTATAAAGTTGTTTGTTATTCGAGGTACCTACCTACCTGTCTATCTTGGTAGTACCTTACCTACTCGGTAGCTACTAGGTACTCATTTAGGTAGACAGACATGACCTAGGTAGGTACCTACTCTAAGCAAAGTAAAGAAGTATAGGTAATATGTCAAAATGCGCGTCATTGGTTGCCACTAACGACCTCGGTGACGCGGCGGACGCAAGAGATGCGGGTTCGATTCCTGCTGCGGGAGCAACGTTTGCATGTGGTTAATGTGCCTATCATGTGTCATGTGCATGTGGGTATTATTTTCACCTCTTCTTTTTTAACTTCACTGTAAGTATTGAAACTAACCTGCCTACCTACCTAAGTAGTCCATAGGTAGGTTAGTTAGTAGGTAGGTATACTGTGTCACAGATATTATAATAGGTACCAATTGTGTTAACTACCTATACTACCTATGACGTGAGATTTGACCAGCTCCACGTGAGATTCCTAGCATAATGATACCAAACTACCTGTTGCATCCTACGAGAAATCTAATCTCCATAGTGGTTCGTTTTCCCAATCAGCCTACCTACCTATCAAGTAGTTATCTAACCTACCTTACTTCTACCTACAACTACGGAGACCTTTTCAACCGCCCACACCTCGTAAACTGAACCAAATGTTAGTTTACTATGTGACGTGGGAAGCTGTTTACTAAGGCCGAGTTGGGAGTGGGAACATTGCATTATCTTATTTTATAAGATGCAAGAAAGCAATCGCTTTGTAGAGTAGCCGGGCGTGACGCTAGAGTCGCGGGTTCGATTTTTGCTTCTTTGTGAGTCAACTGGGTATTAATTGGTCTTCGAAACAAATTCCGACCATTATTAGTATATTAATTCAAATTAGCTTTTTATTCAAAGTTTCATTGGTTGTTTTAGTTGAACACAGATATTATATTATTATACCGATTAAAACTTGAATTTGCTAAGATGAATATACGCACAAAATGAAACGTTGCTCCTTATAGTTCTAAAATAACAAAAATCTTAGAATATACATGGGGTGAGTCAGATGGATCATGAAGTCCTCTAACCATCTGTTGCTTTTAAACCATCTTGCTTGAATCGTCACATGACTTCTAATCTTCGACTTCTTATTATTTACCACAAACAACAAAATGTATCATTTTTAGGCATTTTATATCTCCTCGAAGACCTTGTTCTCGTTCCTCTGCTAAGTAAACTCACGGCTATTTCTGTGTCTGGAAACATAACAAGATGCGTCATCATGAATTCATCTTAGAATTATGCAGAAATTGAGAGCTTGAAGGAGTCATACTTGGATTGATCAATAAAACTTTGGTTGTAAGTTTCTTGAGTCATCTTTGACTTACAAAAGTTCAGCGAATTTAACCGTTGTTGCCTTTTGTTTCTCAGTTCATCTTCGAACACGGATCGACTAAACAACAACGGCCTTATACGGTCACTTTGAACTCCTTCAAAGTGCCCGTACTTCTCTCAGGCATATCTACGCTCCTGATAATTCTGACTCACTTTTCTATTAGTCTATTAGTTAATTATAATAATTGTTACAGCTATAGACAAATTCCGATGTTTGAAGAGTTGAGAACCCTCGGTTAAATTTCCACCAAATTTTCAAATTTCCGGATCAAAGTATGTTTTACATATGTGTAAGCATTTCAACCGTGCGTGCATTAAAACAGAATAATTATGATCATACAACACATTATATCAAAACGGATTACTACTATAATCCTATACTTCTTTTTTTCTTTCTCTAAGATCTGTCTACTATACTTTTTTCCGGGTACCACGCAGACGAAACCGTGGGCAGACGCTAGTTCGGATATATCCGGATTACATGACGACCGGCGCGATGCTGTCATTGTCATCGTCTACAATATTGACTGTTCATATACTCAGTATGGACAAAATATTCTTGGTAAAAAATGGAATTTGAGGTCTATGATCATCAATAGGCGGCGTGTTTTTGCTAAGACAAAAAAAACTGATGCTTGTAATTATCTTAATTAACAAAATGCCAGTTAAATATTGATCAATACATTTATTTTCATCTTCATGATTGTTTCCAAGCCTCATGTTCAGGTTCCTATGATCCATGTCGATGGCTGCGGTGGAATGGTGCCAAGTATAAAATTAGCGCTCTGTGATGTCATCGTTTTGTTTACCGATTCTACCAATTGTTTCAAAATTTGCTATAGGGCAAAGAGGTGTAAGATGTGAAATGTTCTCCTTCTGGGTTATTTATGCTCACCTCATGAAATTTATTTAATAAAAGGGTTTTCGATTTGATCTGTATGAGAATTTCTCAAGACTGGACTGGGACTGCCACAATAATATTGTACTTTCTGCAAGTCAAGTTTCTATTGGAGTTTTTTGATTCTAAAATATTTAATTTGATGCTAAAACAGTCGAAAACAGGTTTCAAAAAAAGTTATTTTCTCTCCTACTCGCCGGAGTCTACGAATCCCGTTATTTCTTGGTGTATTGCAATTATAAGCAAATTATATAAAATAGTTAAAAACTTTGGACTAAGTATCTGAAAGTGCTATTAGGATTCTGCCTACTTTCCATGTAAAAAAAAGTTTTTCAAATATATTATAAGTATGAAGCTGAATTTCTTGCATTGCTAGTGGCAAAAGCAGATTCGCTCAACCAACTTCGATAATTGTAAGCACACTAGATCTGACACTCAGTTATTAGCAATATAGTTTTAAAAATACAATTTCATTTTGTCAGTCACAATGCATTCGGTTAATGTACCGAATTAAAATGCAGTTCGTTATATCAATCGGTCTATCCAGTATCCAACATCAACACAAAATACATAGTCGTACCTAAGAAAAACCCAATTATTTAAACTGGATATTCTTTCTAAACATTCAACATGTTTTATTTTCCTTGTTACATTTTAAGGTCATTGTTTCTCATACGAATTACGTGGAACACATAAGTTATTTCTGCATGACATAATTTTGCATGACTCTTTTAACCAAACGTGTCAGGGTCTGCAACTGTGTTCATTCAGTTATTCATAGTAATGATTAGGTTGTTTTCATACATTTATGATTCTTCCTTTCCATTTATTTTAGTTTCAGTCAATTGAATCATCTTTTCTACTTTTGAGAAGTTATTCAATCTTGGCAAGAGTTTGAGTCTCCAAACTATATATACCTAGGTAGATTGGAGTAACACGGGAGATTGATGACCTACTGATCAGACCCAAGATTGACTGGTTGTGTGCTCAACTGCCCATCATAATAATATTTGCTAAGTATCACCATTATCCACTGCCAGGTAGTTTCCCTTTGCTAGCAACTTGTCCAGTGTCTCTCAGCAGAATATTTGTGCATCCAGGTATTTCTATGCGTCTTTGACAATCTTCTTGTGCTAAAGACATGACTGATTGATAATAATGTGATTAGAAGATCATTTTGTTAATTTGCGCACTTTTTACTGAGCACAAAACAGGTTGGGAGCCAGACTTTTTATAACAAAACAGTCATGTCCCTTGTGTGCATACATAGCAATTAACAATTGTGTTTTTTCATCAACGAGAGTTCCCCGAAATGACGTGTGCTTATAATTAGCGTTTACTATTGCCTTCCTATTTTTGTCGTGACCTGCGCGTGTGCCAACTGGGCTTCCACGTCTGTGCCATCAGGAAGTTGCATCAGAGATGAGCAGGTGTCTATTCATATCTATTACTTGTACACGGTAACCTCAATCACTCTTTGGTTCGAAGACAGTTGAGTGGATACGTAAGGTCCGTAAGGTCCGTCCAATAGCAGAGCTGAGAGATAGTGTAAAGGTAACCATGTCAGATACATTGTTATTAGCAGTTTTGAGTAAAATTGCCCAAAATGTGCAATCAGAAGTAGGATAAACAACAAGAACAAAAATGGCCCAAGTTGAACAGTAGATAAAAGTTTAATACCTCTTGATTCATAATATGTATCTGAAAACCCTAAGATAGATAAGTAGATAGAAATACTTTATAGCATACCAAATAATATATTAACTTAGATTAGATAAGTACTTCAAATTTTAACACAATCGAAAATATGGTCCATTTTTGAGAAGCAAAACCACACATTATTATGTTGAGAACAGGTAAGATACTCGCAATTTTACGAGTTAGAACAGAAATAAGAGTGTTAACTTGTTTTGTTTTTTTTTATTATTTTTTCTTCCAACTTCGTCTGATAACCTTGTTTGGCCCCGTTGCCAATTTGAATATAATTTATCGTCCCTGTTAAACTATACATAAAGTTTTAGAATATAATTACGACTAGTAAAGTACGTGGTACTTATAGTCGTAATTATATTCTAAAATGATACCAAACCACGGTAATTTTAATATACATAAAGTTGTTTAAATTTTTTTTTTGATAACGCTTTTTACTTATATTGGTACATAGTTATCTAGATGGCGACTGACTCTGGTCTGTTCTGGATGGTGGTGTTTGAATCGCTAATAGTAGAAGGTAGTCCAGAGGCACCTCCAAACATTGTATCTATTACATGCCCACATTTTGCATTGTAGTTCGTGTCAGGTTTCAGCTGTTGAAAGTCTATCGCCGCTTTATTGTAACCGTAAAACCGATGGCACATGCCTTCAAACTTTTGGTTCTAGAGCATGCCGGTTTCCTCATGATGTTATCACCGTTTTGAGCGCGTGTTAATCGGCATATTATATTACATATATTTTCGCATGAAAATATCCATACTATTAAAAAGTTGAAAAACTTTTCTTTTAAAAACTCTTTTTAATCGTTCTTAATAGAAGGAATATAATCCTATTACCAGTAAATTTTTAAATACGATCACAATAAAAATATAGGTACTTATCCAAGTAAAGTGTGTGTAGTTTAATTATATTTTTACACCCAACTACACCCGACGACGCTCGCCATAAAATGTCTTCGTTAAAGGTGTACTTAATTTATTTGTTTTATAAACCAATCCACCTTGAGACCTTTGAACATAACTTCTTAGTTTATTGTAGGTGTGAATAGCATACCTACCTTGAATATATACGTAAATTACCTAGATAACAACCTGTTATGGCAAACACATTATTCGGGCTCCTTATGAGTACGTCACGGGTACAAATAGTAGAGATTTTAAATTTTCCATCACGTGTATGATTTGTACGTTCATTTTTTGATGATACTTCAAATCATTTAAAAATTAAAAACAGTAAAAATAAATTAAACTATAGGTAACTTATGTAGGTACTTAATATTAAACTCGAAAAAACAGTTTGGTTGCTTGGCTTTATAATTACCGTAACAACTGATTTGGATGAATTTAAGAACTAGAACTTTTAGTTATTTTAGTGACCTAGAGGCTTTTTATCCGGGTACCACGTGGGCAGAGGCTTTCTTGGATTTTATTATTCTTATTAAGTCTTATTACAGACAAAGCATTCGATTATAATTAGTTGTGTTAAAATCAGAGGATATGTTTAATTAATAAACCTTATACAGAACCATACTGTAAGCTATTAATCTAGTGTTTTAATTACTTTGTACCTGTCCTTTTTATGCCTTGTTGTTGTGTCAAATAAACCACATTTTATTATATGCCCCTGACTAAGCATTGGCAAAGTACTTCTGAGAGGGCAGGTGCTTACTATACAAACTATATATGTTCATTAACATTGCGTAAACAACTTCTGGTGGTTTAACAATGCAAATTACCAAATAAATATATTCGACCACCTCCATCCGCCGACTTCCCGGTTCATCGGGTGAGGTGTCTTCCTTCATTGCGTCTTCCGGTTCGAAGATAGTTGATTGGAGACGAAATAGAAGAAGCAGTAAAGGTAACCCAGTGATGTTAAGATATATATATTTAGGAAGTCGAGGACTCCGACGATGGTCCCCTAGAATGGTCTTTAAGTACCCCCAGGTGTTTAAAGACACCTTATGTTTATTAAGACATTCTTATGTGAAAATCAGCGCTTTATTGATAAAAAACAGGGAGTAGTATAAGTTAGAGTCAATAATTAGTTCTTGTTAAATAAATTGGCATGAATTGCCTTGGACCCACAACCTCAAGATGAGTTACTTGTAAACTAATGCACTGTGTGATACCATATGTGTAGGTATAAATCAAAGAGTAAGGCCAATACATTTTATCCTTATCCAAGAACATCTAGAATATAAAGTTGACACAAACTTAACCCTAGCCAGATGATATCCACGGTCGAGCACTGCGAACTTGTTGCGAATGATGTCATTACGATATTCAGAATGACCGCGAATGTTGGCAATGAAGTTCAATTTACTTAGTAATTATAATTTGTGGTTCAGTTGAGTTATTATAATTGAAGAGAATTTCAATTGAATTTAGCTCGTATATTATTGAGGTCACAACACAATTTTAAAAGTTACCGTGTTTTTAAGTGTTTACTCAAACTTAAGGGGAATTTTATAAATTATTTATTAAAATAGGTAATTTATTATTTAATTAAAGTTGTCATTGAATTGGAAAATGTTCGCACAGTGAAATTTTCAGGTATTCCTATGCACCGAAATTAGAGGTTGTCATAATACCGACTTATGAGATATTATAGGAATATCAATCTCGTGTGTAGTCTAAAGCAGAATGACCAAGATACGGTAAATGTTTTTACGATAAACAAATAAAATTTAAAGTAAATATGTATTCATCTTGTTTTTTTTTTCATAATTTTAATACAGACCCACCTACATCCAACTGTGTTTTGTTTTTGCCTTGAGCCTTGTTGACCAACCGGTCCTGTAGAGGACAGGACCGGAGTCTCTAAGTAGGAAATCGTTTATCACTGCTTATCTCTAGGCTAGAATAGTATTTTCCTTGCAAATACCTACTTACGTCTTGCCAAGTGTTAAAGGTATTTATAGTCATTTAATTTGAGAATATAATATTTAAAAAATATTATATTCTCAAAGGGTGTAAATACCTAACTAACTTAGATATTATGTACCAAGTGTACTAACCCACAGGCATCAAACTTAGAAATCTTGGATCTTGGTAAGCAGAGTAAACATTTCTCTATTTCCTCTAAAAGCTCTTTTTACAATTGATTTGTCTGGATTTATAGGATTGTTGCTTGCCTAATGCAAGATAAGATTCCTTTCCAGGCTTCTTTTCAAAAATCCTGGTACCTACTTCTACCTGGACCTCCCATAATGAATGCTACTTAAAATGATGACTAATTCATTAGCCGAGAGTATCTAAAAGCAGAATCACCTCAGTTGCACTCTAATTGTATATTACGACCGTTGCTTTTGTTTCATAACAATTTTACATCCAGCATCTCTAAGCTATTTCGTGAGGATGTGAGTTCATTCACCAAGTAATGAAAAGACTCGACGGCGGCGGCGGCGGGTGTATCGTGAAAATGCAAATTCGCAAGATACAAGATCTGTACAATGATACCAGTTGCACGATCAAATCCCCTTTGGCTACTCAGGGTCACGTAATACTCTCAGTTACCTGAGACCCTGAGAAGTTAGTAATTCGGTAAGTTAAGTCAACCAAGAGAGAACCAGTAATTGAGACGAACATGCCAAAAAGACATTTTTTTAAATATGCGCTATATTAATTTTGCTGTACTTCTTTTTTATTCCTCTAAGATCGGCTATTCTAAGAAACCATTCATTTTAAAACAGAGTTTAGCGTTTTAATTACGCAGCTGAAACAGCAATACCGAAAATGGAGGAGTAAAAGAGAGAGTTGTTGAGCAAAAATAAAAGGCATACAAAGATGATGTCATGCGAGTCGAATAGCGGTCAAGGGTACATCTTGGTTCGCGAGAAACGCGAGATAAGTCGAGCCATAATTTATCAGAATATTTTGCAAAAATTCTTGATGACGGGATGAGCTTGAACTCCACATTTTTCGGGAACAACACTCCTTCCTTTCCGTTGAAAAGAATGTTTGTTAGACATGTTAACACACTCTACCGTGTTATATCAGCTCAAAATATAAGGCTATCGTTCTCTTTTCGGTGTTTATTATGTCAAACTTTTCGCATTTTTTTGCAGTGAGAAATAAAATCAATTTTACACAATCTTGGAATACTTATTCTTGGAGAAAAACGTAGGAAGTATTATATTTCCATAAAATTGCACCTACTTGAAAATATTTTAATAAGCTATACGTATGCAGTAAAATAACTGTTATCGTATTTCTAGGCAGATAATTATTTTATTACTGTCTTAATGCAACGCAAATAACGGCTCCGAGATAACCAACTTGAAAAACGTCATATTTTTTTCAATTTTGAATCAATAACAACATGGTATATTTTTTGTTGCTAGAGACGAGCTTATCATCACGCATGTATAGTACCTAGACCATACCGGGCATGCCTATAGCGTGCATGACATCGTAATGGCCAAGGTTTCTCTTTTTCGTTCATAAATTCCACTTATGTCATAAAAACTATTAAAAAACCTGCAGAAGGCGCCTGTCGAAGTCGATAAACTACAAATAATCTGACTTCATACAAATATGTCGTGAAGGCTTCGGCGGGCGCTGCGTAGGCGCATTACGTCACCCATTCACAATACTCCTACGCTGTACTTTACTTACTGACTGGTCTTGTGGGGAAACAGGATTGTATTTACACGTAGAGCTTGCTTATTGTGCTTCTTTACCATAATAATAAATAAATAATGCTAGTAATTTTGCACACAGTTTCATCTAGCCCCAAAGTAAGCAGAGCTTGTGTTATGGGAACTACATGATTGATATACTACATATACACATTTTTTACATATACATATTATACATAGAAATCACCCAGACCCGAGACAAATATTTGCAAATAATACAAACATTTGTCATTTATACATTAATAATCATAATACATTCTAAACGATTGAATGTTTGAGATGATAATATACATTAATATGCCATCGCGATTAAACCATTTTTTTAAATATGCTGTGGGATGTGGGACTTTCAAAAATAAATAACCATCCTATTTCTAGATCGTAGGTAACACAAGTCAATCGTCTTTCTTTCCTGAATAAATACAATCAGGGTCTCTTCATGGTTCATAGTGAATAGGTATCGGAATGTGTTTTTTCCTTAAAGTTGTTCAGCTCTTTTCACCCCCTTAGGGGTAGAATTTTCCTAATTCCTTTCTTAGTGCACCCCTACATCATTGCCATTGGGCGAAATTTTTAATAAGACTTTTATCATTTGGATTGAAGAATATTAATGTGAAATTTCAAGATTGTATGTTCAAGGAATACGATTTTTCATACAAAGCCTTTTTCACCCCCTTAAGGGTAGAATTTTCCAAATTCCTTTCTTATTGTACCCCTACACCATAAGAGGAATATACCCTCCAAGTTTCATGCTCCTAGGACTTATGGTTTAGTTAATCGCCAATCAGTTACGGAACAGTTATATGATTGACAAATGCCAAATTGTTTTAAAGTCTGCGATAAGAAAGTACTCATCCCATCTATTAGGTATATTTAGTATATTTTAATATAAGTATAATTTTTTTCAGAATACCTGGATGTTTTTTTTCTCAAAAAACAAGACAGTCAAGATTATAATGTTTTCAGAAGAAATAAATAAAACGATTTCCAAGTAAACATAGATAACTTTTAATTATTGTTCGTAGCGAAGCTTGATGAAATCTCTTAATATTATTTTAATGATCGCTGAAATGAGACCACCAAGCTAAAATTAAATGAAATTAGGACATTCTATCGCCGTGTTTCAAATTAAATCCCTTGATGTGGTTGTGATTGTGAGCCCTTTACAAGATTTATTTATAGAAGCCTGGCGCTTGTTTTACTGCAAAGTTTCTCTCGTCGTCTTTAGATGTGGATTTTCATCAGCAGATCATGTTTACTAAGTCTTAGAAATATGTATGGGGATTATTATAAGCACATATCCGTGCGAACATAGTTATTAGGTACATACAAATTTTCGGGCAGTAGGTGAGCAAGGGATTCACATGTTGTTTACAATATCAAACAGTAAATTGCTATTGGCATCTTCCAGACAACCTTTGGATGGGCAGAGATGCATGTGAACGATAAAGGACGCAGGTGCATAGATTATAAAAAATACATGCATAGTGGTCACGATTTATTAGATAAATAATCCAAACATACTTATACATTTATTAATATAATATACCTACGCATATAATCTAATCTGTAGGTAATACCTAATACTAATAGTTAATTTTATTAATTTGTTATACATACGAACGGTAACACGTTAAGACAAATTGCATTTACAAGTTGATTTAATGAGAACTTTTGAGTGTTGAAGTATTTTTTATGGTATCTAAGTGTTAAAAACATATAAAAATTGTCTAATCAATTTGTAAGACACGCCCTATGACAACCTGTGTTAAATGTTTGTGGTACTATGGTACTCGTAGTTCCTAATACCCACGATACAGGGAATCCTAATGTGGGGTCCTGACCCCATAGTCCTGACTATGTAAGTGTTAAAAACATATAAAAATTGTCTAATCAATTTGTAAGACACGCCCTATGACAACCTGTGTTAAATGTTTGTGGTACTATGGTACTCGTAGTTCCTAATACCCACGATACAGGGAATCCTAATGTGGGGTCAGGACTATGTATGTGACTGTAAGCTGTTACTAATCGCTTGGAGAAAGTGCAATATTATGCAAGAAATTATTTAAAAACATAATATGTTATTGTGATCACAAAAATGATCTTGTTATTGTAATCACTACAATACTTTTACCAACGAATTTATTTAATTACGTGTATGTATTAACTAGATCCGTTTTTTTTTTTCCAAAAAATACTATTTGATTTGACGCGTTACAAACATTGGGGCAAACATTCCTGATAGGAAATATAATCCATTGAGTCTAAATTATTTACTTGAAAAAATTTAAAAGCTTGTCGACCTTTTCAAAGTGGAGACGGGAACACGTGCAACACTAACTAATATGCAAAGGGTGGGCATGTGCAAAATGTTTCGACGTGTATTACCCCCATTTGGTGACCTACACATATCCGCTGATGTCCATCAAGGCCTATGGGGTACACATAATCTGAGGATGCCCGTCATGGGTATTACAAATTGTCAGCGCTATTTGGATAAATATATTTAAGATGTGGTCAGTTCATAAGGTCATCATCATTGCATCGTCATGTCCACTTCATTTAGTTATTTACAGAATTTTTATAGGTGTGGTATTTGTAGACTCTAGACAGAAACCAGTTACAGTTGGCATTTATTCTGTTTGGAAACCCTGACACAGTCGCCGTACATAGTCAGATTTGGTGGCACAAGGGCGACACCGTCACCTGTTCAAATGATGTACAACCAGAGACAAAAGTTAACAATTTCAATTTGGATTTCTTGAATTTATTTTTCTTCGCTTGTGATGAGGAAATTGTAACTTTATATTGCTAGTTATCGAAAACCAAGGATATTCAAACACTGGTAATTTTTTTAAACAAAAGCCAAAGTGTTTTAGAAATATTTAGTTTTAAAAATCGATACTTTTATATTACTTTTATCACTGACTGTATACATAGGTACCTAAACTTACTCTATAAAGCTTTAACATTCAGAGCCTTATTTAGAAAAACCCGAAGACTTATTTTGTTTTTTAAATTAAAAACCCCTGTAACAATCAACCAAAATTAAATTAATTTGATATAAGAAGAATCGATTACTTACTTACAATTTAAGTTTAGGAGTTCTTTAATTAAGGAATAAATCTAGCCTAATCTAGTACTATATCAGTGTTCTAATCTCTTCGGTTCATCAGACACCATGTTACTACCACCAGCCGGTTGGTGGCACTAATTCATTATTGATACATGTTCCTGGAAAACACAATCTTAATATTTTAAAAGCATTGTTAAACCCTTCTTAAAATATAAAATTAAGAACACTTACAACGAATAACGAAACATAAAAAAACATTAATTCAAGTTTTAACTATATACTTATTTTACAAATGGTAGGTATAAGCTTTAGTTGGGCATTAAAAAACTGTTATTTTGTAATGCCCAACTAAATTTTTTAGCTATTTTTTAGGTAGCTACATAAAGTGCTCTATATATTAGGTATGCAATTTATCGCATGCAATTTCAAGGGCAGCATTATTGGGCCTATGCATTTTCAGATTGCATGCGATAAACAAACAAATAGGTAACTCTTGTATCTGGTGGAAGTCTCTAAACTTTTAAAGCTCGACGTCCCACGTTCACCGGATTAGATTTCACCACCAAATATAGCGCGGCATCGATAACCGTATCAATATCGATTACACGTTTTGAACGATACCATAAGAATTGGTTTCAAAATTTCGTTCATCATTGCCGTTTTTGGGGGAAGACTGTGTCTTATTCCTTTGTAATGTCCTTTGTTCATCAGTGGACTTCTAGGAGCTGTTGATGATAATATTTCAAAAATTCTGTTTTTTAATGGCAGTCTGTACCGGGAGCACGGCGGAAGGTATTTTGACTGAATTGATTAGCTCTACCACTCTACTCTGAGAGGTTCTAGGGAGGTACTAATTCGAAGCAAACTCTACTTCTAAGTTACGCTTAAAATATAATTTATTTTCAGGTAGGATACGTTTGTAGCTACGAAAGCTGTGCCCGATTATTAAATAAACAAAGTCTTTATGTAGTCGTTCTTATAGGCTGGGTTAGGATCGATGGGGAATAAGGACAGGGCATAGATTAAACGGAACCTAAACGCAAAACTCCCACCATTAAAATGCCCAGGAAATTTCGATTAAAAGCTTTGCAGCCATCGCAAGCCGAGCTAAGCTCATGTTTCCAGCAGATGCTTTAGCATCCTATATAGTCTGTGACGTTTTCGCTAATTCTTGTCTTTTGTTTGTCCATAGATAAAATCACAAAATGGCGACTAAATCTTACAGCAAGCATAAAGAGTACAAGGAGTATTCCAGCTCTGGCACCACTGTGCCCTACACGGACGAGCAGTTTGGTAAGTCCAGACACTGATTCTTTCATTATCTTTTTCATAACACCTTTTGGAATACTACGCCAGTTTAAGCGCCAGGAGTGATAATAGTTTAATGCCATTTTTATAGTGTTATTAGGGTGCTATAAACTAGTAGGTACCAGTTTAAGGATAGTTATGAACAGCATGTAACCGCTCATTAAGACCGATTACAAATTACCAATCCAGGGTTCAAGTAGGCCTAAAATAGCGACTGCCATATGGAATTTTGTATCCATAATTTTCATGGTACTTTCATGGTACTCTAAGACGTAAGTCGGGCGTACGTAACGTAAGTACGTGTACGTAAGTAAGTTTAAATTATTAAATTTGAACAAATATTCTTCTACGGATTTACTCGTTTCATTTCGGACCATGTAGTGAAACTCCGAGCATAAATGATTCCATATGTGTACAGCTTATGTACGAGTAGGTGTGAGGCCAATAGTTAGCGACCAAGTCTCAGTGCAATAATGCTATATCACTAATGATTATTGATTGATTTTCCATATTTACAGACATGATAAAGTCTGACCTGATACCAAAAGGCAGTAAGTTGAACTCACTCGGCCGCAACGGCACTGGAACTGGCGCCAGGGAGTACCATTACGAGTACAAGGAGGAGAAACATCCATCGGGGAAGTATGACAGGAAGGACATGAGGACTGTTGAGGTAAGAAAGATTTACCAACTTAAACTAGTAGTTCGCAACCATTCCGCAACGAACATTTCACGATGTACTTTTTTTCACCCGACTACCGAAAGGAGGGTTATGAGTTTAGCAGTCACATTGTTGCCTCAGCGCGATTCAGATCACTTTTACTACAGACATCTAGTTTTGTTTTTTTTGTACTAAAAATAAAAACTGATTTGTTTATTACTAAAAAACTAAGTACAAAGCCTGAAGAATCTACCCGTTTTAAGAATAGTGTTAGTTTTAAATACTGAGATATTACTGAATTCCCCCACACTAGAATTCCCTATTCTTGGATCTATCTTTATAGAAGCTAGTCAATTCCTGTCATCTTCCTTGAGATGGAAAACAAGTTCTTAATCTGACCAAGGAGATGGAAGGAGAACGCCATTGGGAAGATGTCAATAGTCTTTTATAAATCATCGTCTTTTTGTTCCAGGAGTTCACAATCCCGCCAAAAACACTTCCAAAGGCAGCAGAAAGCACTTATTTTTACGAGCGGGAGGAGAGGGAACTGCCGGCCATCAACACTGGCACCAGGACTTACAACTATGAGAGTAGCATCAGCTCCACTCCTGGTAAGAAATTATTATTTTACAAGCTTGCTATATTTTTTTTATTTTTTTATTGTTTTTATATCAGCTATTTGGCAGACAAGCATATACTACCTGTTTTGTTGGTAAGCGGTTACCGTAGACTCCATAGTCTACGGTGTTGCAAGCGTATGGACGCAGAGGTACACTTCTGATACATCACTTGCTCGTTGCTGACCCTGAGACATAATGGTGAAACGTCTCTTGTGCATGTAATTTCACCATACTCTTCAAGCGGAGCACAGCAATGCGAGCATTACTGCTTGGATGCAGAAATACGTGACAGTACATCGCCTGACAAGCTCTACTACTTCTGAAGATATCAAAAAGCCATTCAATCCATGTTTCTAATTCCAGGTTACTCTAAAGTGAAAAGCTCAAAAGCAACTAAGGACCTATCGCAGAATGTAGAGGAGCTCGACTCCCTTCTGGATGACCTTCAGAAAGACCAGGAACGGCAGCTTTATAAGAGCGGGTACACATCCGACACGGCTGAGAGTACCTCATTCGATTACAGGAAAGTGTAAGTAACACCTGCCCCTTAAGAGGCCAGCGGAGTATGATTGGCCCATACAAACGTAATACCAAAATAATTTGTAATTAGAGCTTATTTCCACTATATTATGCTATATATTATTTGTATTCGAATATTATTAATCTAGGGATGATCAAAATGAATCGCATTTTGCATATTTTTACGTCATACATGAAATGTTTTCATCTTATTTGTTTCGTATTAAAAGCAACAATATCTTACGTATTGTTTGATAAGGTACATAGCTAGTTACATATTGTCTAGTTACAGAAGAAAAACACGATGTGAAAAATACAATAAGTTTTCAGTCTTCTTTTTTGATATTACGGAACAATACCAAATTCTAAACGGCTAATATTGCTATCGCGCAAGCATGGGCGGGCCTGCATCAGCCAAAAAGCGATATTCGGGCCGATTTTTGGACGCGCCTCGAATTGAAGTTGCGAGCTGCGTTCGCCGCATCTTTAAGCTGGGTCTACATAATTATGTCAATGTATCCTAAGCTGTCTGTAAAAATAGGCATAGTCCATTTCCATTTCGTAAGTGTAATAAGGGGACACCACTGAATCCTTTCATCGCGTTGGTAGTGAAAGCTATTGATAGGTAATTAGTTGATATTTTTTTACACTAGAAAAATGCATGAGCTCTACTATTTAATGAGTTTGTGTGTTAGTAAATATTGATGATAATAATGATTAATCATCTTATCCTACTTATATTATAATTGTCAATGAATGAATGAAAATACTTTATTGTAAACCTGAAACAAATTATAAAATAACAGAATCCTATTATAAAAGAAAGTAAGAACGGCGGTCTTATCGCTTAAAATCGATCTCTTCCACACAACCTTTGGATGTTTAGATGTTTGGATATTTAATGCTAATCGTTTCCGTAACGGATTTGGATGTAATTTGGAACTGGTACATATAATTCGTGAGGCAGTAACACATCTTTTTATCAAGGTACCACGCGGGCAAAGCCATGGGGAGTGACTAGTCTTTAAATTTGTATTTCAGAGTGCCAAAAGCGCCTTCTAGCGGCTACTCGACTATGAAACGCGAGGAACGTTTGGAAAGCTCGTCTTGGGGCTCAAGCCCACCCCCTCCGCCCGCCGCGCCCCGTACCTCCGAGATCCGACAAGAAATATACCGGGAGGAGAAGACAGGTGATTCTTATAGATAAGAATATAAATAATAACAATTAATAAACAAACATTTATGTACGCATTAAAACGTGCTCAAAATGATGAAGGAGAACATCGTGAGGAAACCGGCATGCCCTAAAACCAAAAATTCGAAGGCATGTGCCAACAGTTAGTGCTCCAATAAGATGGGCTTGCAACCTGTCTCGTGGAATACTAACTTGCAAAACGCGGGCATGTACCAAATGTTTGGATGTGCCTCTGAGTACCCCCTACTTGGTATCCTCAAAGAACTACTCACTGAGTATGTATCTGAGGATGTCCACCGTGGGGAAGGCAGTCGTTAGCGTGTAAATAAACATATCTTACACTAGGTGTGGGGTCAGTACATCCCTGTGTCGTGGGTATCAGAAACTAAGAATACCGTGGTAATTTAATTAAATAAATAACCTCTAAATTATAAAGTGCCTATAATTTCACCGCCTTCAAATCGTAACACAGCAATGCGATCATTACTGCTTGGCGGCAGAAAAAGAAAACGGCCCTACCATGTAAACTTTTTCAAATAAACTTTGATTTAATCTTACATACATTCACTCACCCCTGTTTTCCAGTGGGGTAGGTAGAGACCACGGATTTCCACTTGCTACGATCCAGATAATACCTCTTTTGCTTAATTCGCTCTCATCACATTCTTCATGTATACTCGCCTGTTTATACTCATATATATGTCAGGTCAAGAGTACCACTATTTGTGGTACTCTTGACCTGACCTTTCTCCAGAATCTCCTATGAATTAAATTTTGAATGTTAATTTACAGAATCCCGCGTTATACCTTCGCAAGTGTCCCCCGCGGTCCCGATCGCAGTCCCCGCGCCGGTGTGTGCTCACTGCCATCACGTGACATCGAATACTTCCACTGTGAGTAACCTCATAGTCATTACTCCAGAAATACAGTTTCTACTAGTTCAGGAGCCTATGGATTCATATACAATTTGTAACATTTGATTGTCAAAAATAAATATTTGTATTATTGCCTTACGGCCAATTAAAGCTGACTAAACGGATAATCAATAATCGGCAGCAGCAGATATTTTTCGAATGAATGAATGACTTGATTGTACACCACAAGAAAATTACAAAAATTACAATTTACATAGGTAACTAAAAGTACAATGGTCTTATCGCTTAGAAGTGTTCTCTTCCTGACAACCTTAGAGAGGAACTCTAAGATTGTTTTAAATCGATTCGGGAAACTGACATTTGTACTCAGATAGAAAATTCTTAATATGTTTAAATTAGTATACCCATCTTATATTATATACCTACTACATATATCATCGTTTTAGGGTTAGAAAAAACCTGTGATTTTGAAAGGCACAAACGGTTTACAATATAAGATAAATGGTAAAAACTAAGGATTCTTAAACCAATTAGGCTGCCGCTAATAGTACATTATATAATATAAAAATAATTTATACTGCACCTATATTGTGTGTGTACTTCACTTAAATAAAGTATTAAAATAATAAGTATTTAAGACTCCTCGTTTTCAACCCTCAGCTCTCACGAAGCAGTACCCCCATGAACAAAGTGACCACAACCGTGAAAACTTACACGTATGAGGTGCCGGCGGACCAGGATCCGACCACTGTGCCCCTGCCGCCGCTCTCAGACCAGGAGAGATACGTCAGCACTACTGAAAATATACGCACGTGAGTCTCGTTTTGGCATTTACTTTTACGGGACTGCCCAAAGGACTCTCCCTTTGGATATGTTTTCGGGTGTATGTGTGTATGTTCCTTTGCTTCTCGCTGTAGCATAAACGACTTGATTGATTTTGATAATGTGTCAATGGATTCGTCTTGATCACGAAAGTGATGTAGAAATACATAAAATATCAAGAAATACGAATTTACATAAGATATAATAACGCAAAGTGTCATTTGTTATTTAGTTTAATAATTCCTTTATCAAATTTAAAAATAAATTGCGTTCGAATTTCTTTGTTTTTAAAATGATTACTTGTGATTGTTGTGATATAAATCTTTATGAGTATGCTACTATAATCATTTAATTTCTTATCGAGTATTACATATGTCTAAAGTTTAATATTTTTATTAATTTAAATAATTGTTTTGACCCAAGATCATTCTTCATTCTATGGAGTTGATTTCTTTATTTCAATTTAGTTTATTTGAATTTCTCCCACAGCTCAACGAACTCGACCAAGCTGCCAGTTTCGCTGCCGGTCCCCGGATCGCCTGCCGGCTGTCAGCATTGCTCTCACTGCAACACGTATACCATTCGTGACAATACCCTGACAAGGGACATCCGTGACACGAGGGAGTACAGGACCCATGTCGCTACTGATGGTAGGCCATTTTTCAATAAGTAGTAGCTACCGCCCATGGTTTCGCCCACATGTTACCCGGATAAAAAGTAGCCGATGAATAGTAGCTCAAGAAACGTATTCGCTCGACCGTCTTTTCGTCGACTAACGTTGCGAAATTAGTTTCCACGAATGGCCCTTTTTAACGGGATAATATCTTCCACCCTGCAGGCCCATTCTCAATTTTTATTAAAAAAATAAAATCTAAATCGGATGAGTAGTTTTGGAGATAACCTCCTATATCCAAACTAACAAACTTAACCTGTTTTTAATTTTAGTGTAGATGTAGAAGTATAGATTGGTAGTAGAACGGTCAGTGATTCATCTGCTTCAAGTATTTTACATACAATTGTAAGTTTCGAAGTTTCCTGCTGCTTCTTTTAGGGGAGGAATATGTTTTTTATGCATACCCAAACATCAAAATGAACCTACCCTCCAAATATCGGGTTTCTAAGACTTACGGCTAAGACGTTGATTGTCAGTCAGTCCTACAACCCCGTTGTACATTTAAGGGGTAGTTTAAGATAATACTGTGCCCCGTATTTCATTGTTTTTAAAGAGTATTATAGCGCATCCGAGGGACGATGGCATCTTAATCAAATCTAGCGGGAAATCGGCGGATGTAGCCTGAAATCTTTTCAGTGTCCTGCAGTGGACTTCTACGTACTGATGATGATACGCCAAGTTCACGTCTATAACTATCCTAGACTTATTAATAAGCTTTTTCATATAAACTGCATACATCCCCCTTTTTCATCCTCTTGAAAATAAATCCCTATATTTCATGAGTTTTGTTTAGTTCAAATTAAAATTGTAGGTGTCTAAAACAAACCATTATTTTTATTTACAGTGACAGATCACTCCAGCGAGCGAATTGTCTACCCCGCCCCTGTCAACGAGATCAAATTGCTATCCTCTGAACCGCAAAATGGACATGGCCCATACGTAAGAATATTTAATATTTTTTATATTCTTGCTTAGTACCTAAGGTCGTTTGTAGTGAAGGATATTAATGAATATTCATTAGAAAATCGGTGGTAAGATCGGCTTAGACCACGGACACCGGACACGGCAAGTATTAAGCTCAATCTGTTTGTCTGTTGGCATTTTTCTCCAATGCGAAATCGTCTCGCGAAAAGGTTCAAGTAAGGTTCTTAGATGGATAGGTGTGGGGGTGCGAGAAATTAATAGATGATGAAATACTCGAGTTGGTTTTGAAGTTTCGTCATTAGGAAAATATTTTTTGGTTGTCCTTTTTTTTGTCAAATATAGACAGATATAAAAGTTGCTGTAATCGTTGTTTTTATACCAGCTATTACCGTAACCTATGGACGCTTGCAAAAAACGGAAGTAACACTCGCGCGTTGACGACACTAGATATAACGGTGAAAAATCTCGTGCACTCGTAATTTCACCGGCACCCATACCCTTTAAATCAGAACACAAAATGCTCGCATTACTGCTTGGCGGCAAAAATAGGTGTGGTGATAGTACTTATCTCAGGACGAGCTAGAGCTCGAGAGAGAAAAACCCTAATGTGGAGATAACACAGGGTTTTCAATTATCACAGGGGGCGCTGTAGATGATGGAATACACGAAACAGGTACAAAAATTTTACTTGTATTTTTTGTTCTTCCAGGGTCCAACCTCGTACAAATACTCGGAGACTTCATACTCCGCGCACAACACTTCGCGACCCACCCCCTCCCCCGGCCCCTTCCCGCGTCCCACCACCCCTTCTCCCGGGAACCAGCAGACTCCTAAGAAACTTGACGACCTGATGGCTGACTTCCCTGAAGCTGTAAGTAACTTGGCTAGACTTGCACGAGTATAATCAATAGATATTCAAATCAATTTATTGTTTGTGAATTTAGGTAAGCGTTACATTAAGGTAATATATTAAAAAAACTATTTGTATAACTAAATCTTCTAAGGCTGCTTGTACACGCCGAGAACAGCGGGTCTAGGCAAAAATTCGTGCCGTTTCTACACACGAACTGTGTAACTGCCTCGGCGCTGACCAATAAAAAACTCTTGTCTGCGCTAGCCACGAGGCGTTTCTTGCTTCGTAGGTATCATTATAATTTTTTCCCAAACAACCGAAAATTAACGATAGATAGAGTCGACCAGTGCACAACACCTTACGCACATCTGTCCGAAAACAATCTTATTGTATGCTCATAACATGCTCATTGCAGTCTCTTGTCAGCAGCAGACACGACAAGTTTTCGTGCCTAGATCCGACAAAATTCTTGTCGTGTATACATGCTCAAATTGGCCGAGTCTGTAACAGACATGGTGGTGAAAACACCAGTTGGTTTATTTTTGTAAAAAATCCTTTTCAGCGGTTCCCAACCCAGCCGGATGGCATCAACCGCCGTAAAGTTGAAGTGACTCACGAGAGTTCCCGCGTGCATGACGTGACTCCGATCGGGCGTGACATCACCCCCGTGTCCGCTGTGAAGCCGACCCCTGTCGGAGGCAGTCGCAACGTGGCCGGTCCGGCGGTGTACTACCCGCCTGGACACGTGCCCTTCGAAAAGAAGGATGGACCTGCTGTGGTCGGCGGCGGCTACGAAGCAAGCAGTGTGAGTTTTTTTTTACTTAAAAATACTCACATTTGAGGTCTAGTACCCTGACCACTCCCCGGCCACTCTGGATAAAATGTATGAAACAGTCTGTAATCACTACATTCAAGGTTTTTCTACTTGATAGGTGCCATTGTATGTGCGAGTAGATTAAAAATGCTGAAGGTACCGATGCCAATTAATTTGATTTATCACGCGTAATGGCATACTTTTGCGCGCTCTGTCAAGGGTTTACAACTTAAAATTGTTGTTTCAGGCGATGCAAGCAGGAGGCGGGCGTTACGCGCACGGTCGCGGAATGTACGAGTACGAATCAGGATCCAAGAGCAAGGAAAAACATTCGGAGACCAAGAAGGCTGTGCCCATCTGCCTACCCCTTTGCTGTGCCATGCCTTGCGTTATCATGTAATTCTTTAAAAAAATACATGTAGGTAAATCCTACAGATCTCGGAACCAACGGAGATATCTTGAGGAGGCGTGGTTAGTGTCGCCGCGAATGCTCGAATCTTTCATATAGTTTTGATCCGGGCTCAGTCGCATTTCACTCGCACTCGCAAAAACTTATCAAAATGTCTGCTTGTACCATTTTCTAGCGATAGCACTTTAACAATAGTGTCAAATAGTAACAATCACCTGTGAAGGCGTATTGATTAGTGAAAACAGAAGTGCAGATAACACGGCAACATCGGTTTTGATACCGCAAATCAGCATTGTAGTAGTCTGTAAAATCTCTTTTGGTTTCGAGATCTGTGGTAAATCCGGACACAAAGCAGGAAGAATTTCGGTCATTGACATACAGTGTCAATGACCGTTACTTACTTTGGGGCTACATGATGCTGTGTGAAAAATGTCCAGCATTATTTATTATTATTATTTCTCTGTTGCTCGCGTACAATTAAAAAAAAAATACAACAAAAAAATTTATGTCACGATCACCTACGCGGCTAACGCTTAACGACGAAAATTTGTGTATAACCCGAATCCGGTATTCTTTCTAGCCCGCATCCGGTCTTTTAGAAATAAGCTACTGTTAAAACAATGTTCGCCAAGTAACATTTGCCATTGTCTAAATGGACCAGTAATTACAGTAGGGACGGTGCAGTCTTGAAATCTTTATTAAATTCTAATGTGGAAACCTTTAAATAGTTGGAGATCTGCTTATAAAATACGGATTTTTTTCTTAAATTTGACTTTTAAATGCTCATTTACATTGTTCTCTAAGTAGCCGTTTTTTAATATAAAAAAAATACCAGTTATTAGTGTAGAATTTTATGTAGATGTGACGTAACGTTCTATAACCTAAGCGTTTTTCCGACGCGTTTCAATAAGAAAACGTAGCGTAAAAAACGCCGAAACAATAATGTAAATCTTGTATGTATATTATTTAATGATTAATCAAAGTACAACGAAGTTAATATGAAATTTTGGAGAAAAAAATGATTTTTTGCAACGAAACCCCTATTCTAATCTAAGACCTAATATCTAACATTGAATCTCTTCTTTTTGTATTGTAAGGTCCTCCGCATTTTTGGAAATCATATTATAGCTTTCATCCTAAAAATGCCTAGGACATTTTTTTCTAGAAAACCTTTTATTGAATGAGCTGAACTAACAAAGTGCCATTAATGATATTATTTATGAGACATTTCCTTATTCGGGAGACGTGCCTTAATTTGTGTAATTTGTATCTGATAATAAAATTTAAAATAACAGCAACCTATCGTTTAATTTTCTACTCGATGGGGAACCAGTCCTTCGCGTATTAAAAACTCATCAGAAACACCTCTCTGGTAAAAGAGACGCGTGACCAGACTGGCTCTTATCTGGGTCAACGTTTAAGCATTGCATTTATCGTGGCAGTGCAGCCAGCATTTCGGGGACGCTTCCGCCTTGTATTGATCTGAATTGGCGGCCTTTATATAGTTTTAATTAAACACTGTTAAAAACTGTTTATCCTGTTTAAAGTTGTACTATATCAACTCAAGAAGGTACAAATCAAACATGAAATTCGTAATAAAAACACATATATTTCGCTTTTATATTTTACCAGTTTTTTGGAAATTTTCCAACAAGGCTTATGGTACGTGACCTTCGAGTATAGAAGCTCGCGCCCGGATTCGCCCGCGCATTACATGTAGGGCTTTTTGGTACTGCGCTAGAGTGGATCTGTCTTACCCAGTCTAATAAAAGCTGATTTACATTGATCTAGCGTTGAAATAGTTCTCTGAATCAATATAGACCAGCCTTAATACATCAGAGAGCAATCTTAACCTTAATCAACAATTGATAATAACAAAATGAACATTAATTTGATAACACGATTTCACCTATTTGCGACAATATAACAAAAATCAAGTTCGTATATATTTTTACTACTTTCATTAAGGATAACACAACAATCAAACAATTAAACACAAAAATATTATTGGAAGGTACAATAATATTTTTGTGTTTAAAAAACATTTCTAACAAGAAACTCGAAAGCATTTCAATAACACAAGTAATTTAAAACAATTGGTACAAATCAAGATATATTTAACGGACGATTACGACAGATCCACCAAAGTGCACCAAGGCAGACTAGCAAACAATATTCAAAGGAGAACTTTGATTGTTGTTCGTTAGACCAGCCTTGGGGTGATCCATTTACGAGTCAGCTAGCCCACGGTATTTTTCGCTTAATCTGTTGCTTTGTATAGTCAAGTCTGGAGTATTGCTCAGTCAACCATTACATCTTTTACGTTAACACACCTGAGATACGCTCAATCAAAAAAGTAATTAGCCACCAAAGCGCGGTGGATGGTTTTGTTTCCTCGCGATAATTTCGGTCAATATAAAATTGTGCACACAAGTTACAAAGACTTGCTCGCCACGCGATTTGAACACACAAACTCTGGTTCAAGATCATGTCCATTATTTATGTAACAGTTAAAAATAACTAGAATAATAGCGGGCACTTCCTTTTGAAATACGTCATAATATATATACTTTTCTTAGTTTTAAAGTGTGCCAACTTTTCGACATACAATGCTCCTAACGGTGTGTGAAATATAAAATAAAAAAGCGAGTCACGGCGCGGAGCTTATTAGAGACTGGCAATGAGATGAATTTAGAACCTAGTTTTCTTGACTTTTTGAATGTTACCAGCTAGCCACAAATACCTCGTCAGTGGACCATCCCCATACTCCGGAGGCCGACATTCTTTCCCCATAACACATCCTACCAAACCCAACAAAAAAAAAACAAACAAAAAAAATGTGGGCCTTCCAGAGCGAAATATCAAAATTGCGCTTATTGAAAATATATTTCTGATTTTTGTATGGAATTGTACAGTTGTGCTGTTAATTGTAAACTAATGTTTTTTTATTATTAAAGATGCTTCCAACCCTTATAAATCCCACAATTGGGACTCAGTCTTCATCTCATTTGACCACCATTCAAAGGGTACTCCTATATGTAAGGTACCCTACAAATAGGAAAACACACCGAGTGACCACGACAAAACACCCAAAAAAAATATTATTCCAGTACGCGGGCCCGGTGCACTATTACATATTTATAAAAACATAAGTTTTGTTTGTATAAAAACATACAAAATAGTTTTTCATCTTAAGTTTTCATTAGTTTAGAAATGCCAGTGCTTTGATAGCTGAGCATGAGAATTGAATATAATTACTAGTTTTAAGCTTATTCAAACAAACGGAATAACTTGATTATGGCTCTTACAACTTTTACAGTTTGTGATATGGGTTTACGCTATTTGTGAAATAACTTTTCTGATTCATACAATGAAAGTACTGGTATTATGCTCTTATGAGCACACCAATATAATTCTGACTTATTTAACAAAATTTAAAGTCGAAAATAGTAATAAATATATCTTTCATAAAATCATAGTCGCAAATAAAAGACTTTCATAATATAAATCAGACTATATGACCGCATCCAGAGCAAATTTTATTAAAACTATTCCTCAAAAATTTGTTTAAATTTTTTTTTAAAAATTAACGTCTCTGAGTAATGCCTTTGTTGCAAAGCGTTTGAATCTCCGTGTCGCTACAGGAAGCAAGAAAACCGAGCAATACTCAACACTCATAACCAAACCACCTATTCATATTTTTTTAAATAGGAAACTAAATTTTACAAGCATACATATAGACTTGTGTTTTATAAAATAGCTATAACTTTTATGTTCATTTTTACCAACTAATTAAGCAACGGTTTAGACTTAAGAGACACTTATCTTGTCTTATTGACAAAACATCAAATTGCACACAAGGAACATTCGAAATACTTAACAAAAGTACTCTACGAAATACTCTCCATTAATTGGGTACCAAGCGATGTTAAGTATTGTTGAATATAACACAAATCTAACGTTATACTCGTAAAAATCAGTTCCTAATATATTTTTATATAATTTTGCCAGTTCAACATTGTTTAGTGATATTTTGCATGATATAACCATAACAATATGTATAATACACAATTGGAGCTCCTATTAATATTAATTACCTAATTTTTAATCACAATGGGTAACAAAAAACCATTTTGATAAATTTCGGACGCCCAGTTAGAAAAAAATGTCATTGACATACTTCATACCATGATTTTCCCAACTAACATAATATCTCCCAACTTGGCGTCCTGGCGTCTATCTCCTTTCGTATTTGAAATAAAGAAAACAATTTTACAGAAACGCGTAGACCGGTTATTTGTACGTCTTTCAGTTTCAAGAGACCTTCAGAATAACTTAAAAAGTTAAACCCCTGTTTAGAAATTCTTATTCTCCGTTTTTTTTTTAATTTTATACTTGTTAGCGACAAAAAACGAGATAGGTACAATTTTAATTAACGACTAGTTGTAAATGCCTTTAATAGTCACCCATGGCGTACCGGGTCGAACGTTACCCAACATAGTTGATAGAAGCATACATAATTGCTATGAGAAATAAAATGGTAGTATTATGACAAAGTAGCTAAGCTATCAATTTAAATGAAAAAAAAAAGAAGTTAAACTACATGAAGTATTCCACTGTGTCAAATGGTGGCAGTTATGCATGTTACAGATTATAAATATAAGAACTTTGGTATCGATCAAGTTGTATTTATACTGGCAATGAGTCAATTTTATTGACATTTTACCCAGATATAATTTTGAATGACTCTTGAAACTTCATGTTTATGGAATATAGCGATGCATCTTGGCAGCCATGAAGTTAGCAAAACGGTAATCTCTGTGATGGGATGGACCTTCTCAAATCTATAGCCAGTATGAGAGGTTCCCTAGTAGGGGATAGTCAGGGGTACCTCCAAACATTATAATTCGCACATGCTCAAGTTTCGCGTGACAGCTTTCGTGCAAGCCCATCAATGCTTATAAAAACCCTAACCGATAGCACCTTCGACTGGGCATGCTGGTTTCTTCAAGATGGTTTCCTTTAAATTTTGAGCACGCGTTAATGGGTACTATAATTTTTGTATGGAAAAATCCATTGGTCCAAAAAATCTTTCGGATTGGAAGTCGGGGTACCGCCTACTAGGCCGACACCGCTATGTTAGCACTGCCGTAGTTTTGTGTTGACTTCATAGCGATCAAGACCCATCATCGCATTGTGGGAAATCACGCTTGACTCGTTAAAAAGTAACGCAGGCTGGCCGAAAAAGAACCAGTGACTTTACAAACGAGCGAACAACGCGCCGATCCACACCATACGAAAAATTTGAAAACTCAAAAAACGATACATAATAAATATGTGACTAAAGCATGGACACCGACTTATATATACTAAATAAACTTTGTAACTAAAAATAATCGATGCTTTCGAGATCTCGCGCCTTTGAGCGCGCGAGCAGCATTCAGGGGTTAGTGTGGGTGGGGTCAGAATTATGTATGTGCCTGTTGGATGTTTTATTACTTATTTATTTATGTTCTCGGAGAAATCTTATGTGCGAGATGACGTGAATCTCGGATCACGTTCGTATGAGCGTTTCTTTGCTTTGGAAGGCACGTTACTGCGTCATGGGCCTTCAAGCGGTCTATTCATTCAGACACCAACCTCTTAATTACACCAACGAAATAGCGATGGGGAATTACTCACTTCAACCGGCTTAGCTGTTTCCAAAACTACCAGAACCTGAAAAAGGGACAGTTCTCGACCCTTTAGGACATTGCTAAGCTGAGATTAACTAATCACTAACTAATGGGCTCATACATAAACTCAATGTCGCGCAGCGGGCTATAGAAAGACCTATGCTCGTAGTGATAGTCTGAGACGAAATCCGGAGTAGAACCAAAATCACCGACATAACTCTTAGAATAAGCAAGTTGAAGTGGCAATGGGCAGGAAGACAGGTTCTTGGATTTCGACCACGAATGGGACTGCGCAGTGTAGGAAGACCCCCACCCGAGGTACCGATGATATCTTAAAGGTTGGCTAAGATCGTTGCACATGACACTCTGAGGAGGCTTACGTCCAGCAACGAACTTCTACAGGCTTTGATGATGATGATGAAGCCGTGCAAAATGGAAGCCATTTTATCGATCCCATAGCTATTTTGGTAGGTAATTAGGAGGCAGAATTGGCCAGTGCCCAATAAACTTATGAGATTTGACGTGTCTCTTACACAAGATTTCACCAAGATCTCGGTCCCTGTTTATTTTTATAATCGCACTCATTCGTTACCTACCTACATTAGCTAACTTAAAAACTGTATGTACATATTCGAGCACACACACTCCTATATACAACGGGATACGCTTAAAACTAATATAAGGACACTTGGAACAACGCGGCGTAAGCGGAGACGTTTTGGCACTACACAGAAAGTCTGACTTTACCGATTCCACACGAGAGCACGCAACTTATTGCACAGAAACATCCATGTCCAACAGAACTGTATAAAAGCTAAACAGCCTATGTCATATAGACAGCCATTCTCGACTATGGCGATTTTAACACTAGGTTAGGTGATATATCGCATGCAATATGAAAACGCATGCGACATTAAATAGCATACTATGAAGCATATTTTATTGGATTAAATTAATATTTATGTAAACTTGTATTTTGAGCATGCAGATAGCATGCCCAAAACGGTAGAGACAGAATGGCACCAGAAATATTACTGAAGAACCATTACAGCCTATTTGTTGCAAATAAATGACTTGATTGATCATCACTTGACAATGGCTGGACCGATTTGGCTATTTTTAGTTTTGAAATTATCGTATTAGTGCGAATTAGGTATTTATGTAAAAAGATGGCAGATTTAAAAAGACGTTGTTTCTGTCTACCATATAAACTCATCTTGGTTATTGAGCATAGTAGTTTTAATCCATGGTTGTCTAATTGTCAAAACAACGTCTTTTTGTTCAGCTAGTATACAATATAACTCGACTTTGCCATAAATTGCATTGCATAATACAGGCCAAAACGATCACAATGGCATTTTTATGGAAATAAAGATGCAAAATCTATCATTGAGAATGGTAAATAGGCGTTTTTGCTTGTATACATTCATAATGGACACAGGCACTGATGCTTCTAAACAATGCACATAACACATCAGCCATCCCATGCTAGACTTCTGCGGCGACCGCGAATCGGATCAAGGCCTCTAACCAATGGACTGATGACATCTCAAAGGTAGCAGGATGACAGTGACTGCAAGTAGCCTAAGATAGTCCATCATGGCACTCTATAGAGTAGGGCTATCTTAAGTGCACTTCAAGATGTTGATGTTGATAATGCTCTCAGTGGACCGGTGTTTTTATTATCACAGGGTATCAGTCTATCACCACGTACGGTAAAGCGATGAGTTCGCCCAAACGCGCGCATTCATGCCACTCGGTGAAGTTATCCGGCCGTGGCGGACGGTCAAACGTCAGCCTTTCCGTTTCCGCTTCCGCTCGTGTTAACGCTTCATCTAGGGCCGAACCCACTTTCGTCACATCCTCGGGTAAAGTCACAACAGGCGCTAGCGACATCTGGTTGTAATCGTACGGTATATTGTCTATAGTACTCTGAACCATATCATATAACATCTGCCCATTGAATTCTTCTTTCGTTCGCTCGACTGTCCTGTGATCTTGGTGCTTTGTCTCAAACGCTTCTTCAACCTCCATTTTTTCGGTAACCTTTTTCTCCTTGCAGAACTGAGTTTCCTCGTCCATGGATAGTATAGGAGCTTTGAGCCTTTCACTTGGTTCTAAATTAGGAATGCTGACCATCTCAGCTACAATATTTACATCTAATTCTTCGAGAGAGCAGTTGGTCTCTTCGCTGTCCCGAGAGTTCTCAATTTTCACCTCGGGTTCTTCCTTGACTTCGTCTATTGGATACGGTCTTATAGGAGGGGGGGAAGGTGGTGGGGGCGGCTCGGGGGGGTTTGGCGCGAACTCCGTCCAGGGTAAATGCAAGCACAGGGGTACTTTGGACATGTTTTTCACGCAGGTGTCGTCCGCGTAGTCTGAGTATTTGTACAAGGGAACGACGCTGGTGAATAGATCCGGACTCTCCATGTCTGTTAGCTTCCTGACTGCGAATTGGTGCGGGTGTATCGGGGCCCGGGTCCCGTTGATACCAGGTAGGTACGCATGATGCAGGGCCCGTATGTGATAAGGATGGACTTCCAGTCGCCTCGCGGCTGGGCAATTTTCTTCGGCGGTTTCCTCGCCGCAAGTACAATCGTGGTACTCGCGCTCGTCCTCCAGCGGGGGTAGTGGGGGGGTAGGCTCGGGGATGGGGGAGGGCGGTCGCGGGGATGGCCCCCCGTTCTGGAGCGGGGAGTCCACTTTGATTGGACAGACTGGAAAGAAAGAGTACAAGGTTAGTGGTGTGAAAACTAGCTTTGTACTACATATCCAGAATGTGCACAGCCAGCGGCGCAAAAAGAAATATCGATAGCGATTCCTCTTTTTTTTTTTCATGTTTCTTTGAGGCAAACTGTCTACGGCCCAGATGATATGGAGTTACCAGGGGCATTGCTGATGCATTGCAATATAGGTAAAGTAGAATGTCTCAAGACCTGACACCCTTATAATATCTCTTATATATCCCATCTCTTCCAAGATTATATAATACTAGCTTCTGCCCACGGCTTCGTCCGCGTGGTACCCGGATAAAAAGTAGCTCATGTGTTATTCTTATGTATAAGCTATATTTCTGTAAAGTTTATACGCGTAAAATAAAGTAAGATACGCGCGTAAAACGGACCTGCAAAAGTCAAGTCAAAGTCAATAGGTTTTTATTCATTGAAATCACAAGGATCATATAGAAACGTCAACTTAA
This sequence comes from Perizoma affinitatum, assembly GCA_961405105.1. Classification (NCBI taxonomy): domain Eukaryota; kingdom Metazoa; phylum Arthropoda; class Insecta; order Lepidoptera; family Geometridae; genus Perizoma; species Perizoma affinitatum. The sequence continues at coordinate 5,982,268 of OY560184.1, forward strand.
AAACTAGATGAATTTAAAATTTTAAGTGAATTTACGCCGATTCCTCGCGCGCGACCAAGCCTAGAAGAATCAGGCAACAAACTCTGCTTGGTTATTTTTTTCATGATCCTTCATTCAGCTTTAGTGCCAATCGAACAAGGTGAACTCGTTTATAGAAAAAAAGTACTAATCAAAGAATTAAATCAAGTCATTATGCAAGTGTTTCTATTTGCGGACTCCATTGCAGTTTTGAATCAATATGGAGTCCTAAAAATATAGTAGAATCTACTAGATCTAGTGTTTCTCCATTTAATTTAATGTCGGTATCATACTGAATTACATTAGGCAAAGTGAATTTAATGCACTTAGTTTTTTAGCATTCAGTAGAAGATTATTGACAGTAAACCAATCAAGAACTCTCGATAGAGATAAGTTTACATCGTCGTTATTCGTTTTAGACCTATCAACTTTGAATATTATAGAAGTATCATCCGCAAATAGTACTAAATTACTTAAGTTTTCCACGAAAAAGGGAAGATTAACGTATACCAGAAACAAAAAAGGGCCTAGTAATGAACCCTGCGACACCCCCATGTCAATAGTAGATCCCAAAGACCTCTCACCACCGACCTCAACCCTTTGAACTCTGTTCGATAAGTAGGACTGTACAAGATCCAGTGCTTTATTTCGAATGCCGTAATGATTCAACTTGGATATTAAAAAACCATGATTTACGCAATCAAAAGCCTTAGACAGATCGCAGAATACTCCGATAGCATTCTGCGCGTTCACCCAGGCTACCCATTATGGTTAAAGTGTGACAATAGTTGAGAAAGAATAATTTTTTCAAAGATTTTACTTAGCGCAGGCAATATAGAAGTCGGTCTATAATTTGATGGATCTCTAACATTTTCAGACTTGATCAAAGTCCTTCATCAACACAACTATTGAAAACATGGGCTAAACACGGAGCGATATCAATGATTATCGCACCTAGAACTTTTGTCAATATTCCCCATAGGTCTTCAGTATTCTTTATGTTTAGTGACTTAAACGTTTTTACAATACTATCTGCATTAACGTATATAAAGCCAAACATGACTTCACATTTTTCAACCCTTGATTCTAAATAAAGAAGTCGCTCTAGCGGCTGAAGAGTTTAACGTCTGGGTTACAATTTTAGGTACATTAGAGAAAATGCCGACGAGGTATTGTCTAGACCCCAGGTCAGTTTCGCCCTAGTTTCACTTATTTAAAAGGTAACTCACTGTCTTCAATGAGCATCACGTCAGGCGAGCCGGGCGATGCAGGCGGCTTGCTGCCGCGCGACTGAATTTCTTCTAATAACTCCTTTGTCGTTTTTACCTAAAAAAATTGCAAACGAAAAGTTCAATCCAGGTCCGATTTTGAATTGGTGAAAATTCATTTTTATTTTACTGAAATCGTTAGGACGAACCATAAAAAAATACCATGAGACATGAAAAAAGGTAACTGTGATGCGCACTTGAATCCTTCAACCACATTGGTTTTTTCACCATGGGTTTAAGCTAAATATGATATAAAAAGGTAGTTTTGCTTCCGGTGCAATATGAGACGACTGTGTATCCTTAGCATTAGCGGGAACACCATCGGTCATAAGTTCTAGTTAGATAGGCCACCATATCTCTACCTAATATAATTTTTTCAAGTATTTTAGTGTATTTAGCTGTAATGGCCTAGTGGTGGGGGGTACCCGGTATTAAAATCCGATGGTTGTGAGTTCGAATCCAGTCTTGCACCAGTAGATTTTCTACTCTAAACGCCTTAAGAAGTGCTAAAAAAGGTAAAGGAAAACGTAGTGAGGAAACCGGTAAAAATTCGACGGTATGTGCCATCATAAGCGGCGACGGGCTTGTAACTTGTCGCGCGGCGTGCTAAATATTATGTTTTTTTATTAACTTGTTCAGATTATTGATTTAAGGCAAAACCAGTGACAGGACGTAGAAAGGTAATAAACTTTAACTGACCTTTTTAGCGCCGGCCGTTGGCATTCGATTCACCATCGCCGTGTATGGATCCAGCTTGTTCTTCTTGCCGTTCCGCCTCCGCTCCGTGCCGTTCCGGTCGCGCCACGCGGCGAGCGGCGCAGGCGGGAGAGGCAGTGGCAGGGGTAGGGGGAGGGGCAGGGGCGCAGGAAGGGGGTTAGGCTCGGGCGCGGGAATGGTGATGCCGCCCATGTTGGGCACGGGCGACGTCGCTTCCGTGCCGGAACCTGCCCGGCTGTGACCCCTGAAAGATACTTTTTATTTATCTCTATCTAATCAGCCGGTAACACCCACTGTTGAGTAAAGGCCTCTTCTCTATTACGCCACTCCTGGCGGTCTTGTGCCAGCCGAATCCACTGCTCACCTACTGCCCTCACAATATCATCTGACCAGCGGGCAGGTGGTCTGCCTCGAGGCCGCCGCATATCTCTCGGCCACCATTCTGTGACTGCTTTTGTCCATCTGTGGTCCTCCCGCCTTGCCAAGTGCCCTGCCCATCTCCACTTGAGCCTCGCTATCCGTATACCAACATCCTCCACTTTTGTGAAACGTCTAATCTCGACGTTTGGTATACGGTCCACGAGATGGATTCCTAGCATAGCCCGCTCCATAGCTCTTTGAGCAACTTTAATGGTATACATGTGCTCATTAGTCAGGGGCCATGTTTCGGCTCCGTAAGTGAGGATGGGCAAAACACATTGGTTGTACATCCTGGTCTTAAGACATTGGGGGATATTGGATTTAAAAACTTCTTCCAGTTTTCCAAAAGCAGCCCACCCTAGTTGGATACGCCTATTTATTTCCCTCTTTTGTGAGCCTCGGCCAAAGGATAAACGATGCCCAAGATAAATGTACTCATCTACTGACTGTATTCTGTAGTTATTTATAGTAATGTTCGGTATGCATGACAGATGATTTGTCATTACCTTGGTCTTGGACATGTTCATCCTAAGACCGACGCTCACGGAGGCATCATGCAGTTCAGTTAGCATGCTTTGGAGATCTGCAGCGGTCTCAGCCATAAGGACGAGGTCATCAGCGAAACGTAAGTGCGACATATAACGGCCATTGATTTTGATACCTCTCTCTTCCCAGTCTAAAGTTTTCATGATGTCCTCCAAAAGGCACGTGAAGAGTTTGGGTGAGATGGTATCCCCTTGGCGTACTCCACGGCTGATGGGTATCATGTCAGATAGTTTGTGCATGCGTACTTGCATTTTGGCAGACTTGTATAACTCCCGAAGGATATGTACGTAACGCTTATCAATATTGCAACGGTGAAGAGAGTGAAACACCGCCCAGTGTTCGACGCTGTCAAAGGCCTTTTCATAATCGACAAAGGCAAAACACAATGGGCGGTTATACTCTCTACATTTTTCCATCAGTTGCTTGACAGCGTGTATGTGATCCATGGTCGAGTAGCCACTTCGGAAGCCAGCCTGCTCAATGGATGGGTACTCATCAAGTGTACGCGATAGCCTATTGCATAAAACCTTTGCAAATAACTTATAGATCTGGGAGAGAAGGCTTATGGGTCGATAGTTTTGTAGATTGGTTTTATCGCCCTTCTTGTGTAAAATCGAGACGATGGCGTTCTTCCATGCATCAGGCGTATTGACTTCGATCAATACTTTGTTGAAGAGATGTGTTAGTGGTGCAAGTAATGGGAAACCTCCTGCCTGCAGCATCTCCACATAAACTCCGTCCTCGCCAGATGCTTTACCGCATTTCATTCGAGACAATGCAAACCCAATTTCATCTTCAATAATGGGTGGTATGTTATCTGTATCCATGCGTTCTATTGGCCTTGCTCTACAATCCGCAGCATTTGGCGATTCTGGTTCCACTATTTTTGACGAATATAAGTCTTCGTAGAACTCCTCAACAATGTGAATGATACCATCTCGATCCGTAACAGCTTCACCGGTTATGCTGGTTAATTTATTTATTTCTGCTTTATGTCTAGCTAATTTTCGTCTAAAAACTTTTGGTCCTCTATTTTCTTTAATAGTTTCTGTTATTACTTTAGTTTTAAATGCTCTTAAATCACGTTTGATTGATTTTCTAATATTTTTGTTTAAAAGTTCTAATCTTCGCTGATCTTTTATATTATTATTCTGCATTTCTCTTCTTTGATTTAATAGTGACTGTGTATTTGGTGTTAGTTTCATATCTTTTGGCTTTTTACCTCCTATATGTTTTTTGGTTGTTTCTGTAACTATTTCAACTAACGTTTTATTCAATGAGTCCACGTCCATGTTTTCTTCGTCTAATACTTCAAATTGATTTTTAAGGTCACTTTGAAATTCTTTCTGTAGGAAAAGATATGCCGTCCTTTCAAACTTTTGGTATTGTGATTTGATCATCTTAGTCCTTTCTTTGTTAAGGTTACATCGGAAAGTGGCTCTTACTATTCTATGGTCACTACTGGTTTTGAATCTTTTTAAGACAGTAACATCTGTAATAATGTGTTTTTGTGGGGTGAGGATATAATCAATCTCATTTCTTGTAAAGCCATCTGGACTGGCCCACGTCCATTTCCTTGCACTGCGCTTTTTAAAAAAGGTGTTCATCGCAAAAAGTGATTTTTTCTCAAGAAAATTAACAAGAGTTTGTCCCCTTGGATTCCTTATTCCCTTCCCAAATTTCCCTACGGACTTTTCGTTTACTAATGGAGGACCAATTTTGGCATTAAAATCTCCCATTATCACTGTATAGTGGCAGAAATTGTCTTCATATGCTTTCTCTATCTCTTCGTAGAAAACTTCTACCTCGTCATTGGGATGTGATGAAGTAGGGGCGTATACTTGTATGATCTTTAAAGAATATCTTTTGTTGAGAGACAAAATAACGTAACAAACACGAGTTGATATGCTTTTTACGTTTTTAACTGTGGTAGATATACTTTTATTAATGAGGAATCCTACGCCACCATAAGACGTATCGTCGTGTCCTCTGTGGAAAAATAGATGTCCACTGTCAAGCTTTGTTAGTTGTTCCCCCTTTCGTCTTATTTCGGATAATCCTATAATATCCCAATGAATTTGCTCTACTTCCTCCAATAATTCAAATAGCCGATCGTCAGTACTCAAAGATTTCGTGTTATACGTAGCCAAGGTCATTGTAGTTTGGCAGCAGGAAATCTTCCGGAGATTCTTCGCACCCTCTGCCCCGCCGGAACCAGAACCGCTGCCAGAGCTCGGAATAGCGGGGCTGCCGGGGACTGAGGGCCGTTTATTAAGGGCGTGATTCATACTAATAATAGAGAAGGATGATAGCCATAAAACACCACGCTGGCTAGTGCGTCTTGGTGAGTCGCAAGAGCCTCGTTTGTAGTTCAGCAGGGTGCACCACGTGCCGGTGAGGTTGGCTTGGGGAACAAAGTGTTAGCGCCCCCTTACACTTTTTATTTAGGAATCATAAAAATTATTTTATGAAAAAACTAATTATTTAGATATGATCCAATTTTATTGATTATAAGAAAAACCTCGTTAAAGATTATTCCTTCCTTTAATAAGGTTGTCTGGAAGAGATTCGACAAATGTGCATTTTTTTGTTTATTCGAAAGAATATAAGAGGAAGGCCGCAAACATACACGAGATTAAAGTAGAGAGTACTTGCTGTCTTGACAGCTAACCAGTGAACGCCTTGGAAAGACAGAAATAAAAGAAATTGCATCAGAATTGGAATTGATAACTGAGTTCAAGATAAGAAATGTGACATACCTTCTTTTCTTGGGTTTTTTGTCTCGTTTCGCTTTCTTCTCATCGTACAGTGGTTGCGGGGATGGTGGCCTCTTTACTGCTGAAACTGATACACACCCAGTTGATTTTCATTTATTTTTTTATTTGACAACTAATTTTAAGCATATGGGCGAATGGAAATGGAAATGTCTATTCGAAATGCTACGGTAGCAACTACAATAGCATTTCGCCAAGCGTCTAGGTTAGTACTACTCTAACCTAGACGCAAGGACGGATATTCCGTCAAAATTTTCATCGTCCCCTAGTAACATGTGGCGTAACTAAGACCTATCTGAAGACCTTTCGTGAGGTCATACATATAACTATTACAAAAAAACTGAATTTCAATCGGATGTTCCAGTGTTTCGGGGATAAATATCAACCAAACAAGCAACCTTAAGGCATATAAATCCTCATGTGGTCGCGGGTAAGAAAACTAGTGCACAGGCGGCAACTTCTGTCAATTTCAGTATCTCCGTTATAAGCCAAGCGATATGCGATGCTCCAAGCCAGCAATGCAGCCTCTCCAGTCCATCTGCATTGTTTTTTTAAGCTGTGAGCCGGGTTGGCCTTTTGGTCGGTACGGACTGCCGACAAAGGTAGTGGTTTGAGCTTGATTGTGCACCAATGGATTCTTCATTCGCATTAACCATGAGGGCTCTTTTCATAGGCATGGAAGGTGTTTTGTGGTGTATAAAGTCGAGTGCGCATTTTTTTCTTTTAGGCTGTCTACGAAGACATTACACTTACTTAGAGGTTTGTGTAGGGCGGCAAGAGGTGAAGGCGCGGGCGGCGGGGGCGGGTCGTCGTCAACTAAGATCACATCTTGAGAATCTGATTCGTAGCCGCCCCATGCTGTAAGAATAAAGGATTAAGGATAAAATTAAAGATAAAATAATTGACAAACCGGTGGCGTCATCTATCGGTGGAATAATACACCAATACACATTCTCAATTGTGACCTATCGATAAGTTAGAGTGTGCTGCTAATGTCATCTTGTATCGAGCAGATACAGAATGCATACTAGGCTAAACAAGAAGCGACATTTCAGCGGGTTCGAGATATGTACGTTCGTTTTGAGAGGCATAAAATACTCCATATTTCGTTCAATTCGGACTTTAAATGCGAAGTAATCAAAGTTATTCTAAAGCGATTCCAAACGATCAGTTAATAGAAAGTATTTGAGTGTTTTTATTTGGTAGATTTCTAATACTGTGTTAAAATTTTGTCTTCATTATTTTTGAGAATGTCTGTTCTTTTGAAATTGAAATTTCCGCAGAACAGACTGCCGAGGACAAAAAGGTTCAAAAATGGCGACAAAAAAAAAACTCAATTTAAGACTCCCAAACAAACAGATGCATTGTAATGGTAGCGAGATGTTGGTGGATGGAGGTGGCTCATGGCCGTTCGTCCTGGCATTCTTTCGGGAAGGCCTATGTGAACTTCTCTAGCTGATGATGATGTAACTGTTCCACAATGTATTTTATGAACAGGAACAATAAGACTGCGTTCGTCAAACGCCCGATGCTATCAGATAACACTTTACAAGGAAAGGTTTGCATAGATAAGAAAATGTCGATAGTGCAGTTTGTTAATGAAACCGGATACATATATTTACTTGTTATTGTGAACTGAACGAATAAAGAATATAGTAAATACACTGTAACGATTATAACAGAGACCTTATTGTACCTTAATATATAAAATGGTTGCGTGACTTGCTGACTCACTTACAATCAACGCACAGGGTACCTTAACCGTAAGTAAGAGAGACCTGACATTCAACAGAACACTGTTTTGATAGACGCGTTCTCATAACAAAAGGTATATTCATTAATATTCCTGATAATTAAATCCTTTCTTAAGTTATCTATAGTTTAGTCTTCGAAAGTTTTTAAGGGGAAATAATTATACAGTACTAGCCGATTCTCGCGTAGGTAATTGATAGGTATATCCAAAACGATTGCATGCCTTGTACCTTAAGGCCTTTTTTTAATACTCTGATACGTATTAATTTATTTTGTATTTTAAGTATCCAAACTAAGTTTACAGCAAATCGCACCACGCTTTAAACCCATATAAACTTAACACACTATCCTACCCCCTTTGAGGGTATAGTAATATTTATGCCGACTTTCAAGCAAGTGGGTCTACTCGTTAAAAAGTTTCCATAAAAACTTGAACACCCTCTCACACCCCCCCTTTGATGGTTAGTTTGGGGAAATAATTATATTAGTCTTTTATCATTTGGATTGATGAATATCTATGTGAAGTTTCAAGTTTGTAAGTTCAAGGAATACGATTTTTCATGAAAAGGTTTAAAGTTTTTAACTTTTGAAACTCATGGTTATTGTACAAAAATGTTACTAAAACAATTTAATTTTTACTCACAAATCATGGTAAATATCCCGTTTATTAGTAAAAAAAGTTTTAAGTGCTTTTCATCTCCTTAGAGGTAGAAATTTCTAAATTCCTTTCTTAGTGCACCCATACATTATAAAAGGAATATACCCTCCAAGTTTCGTTCTATGATGCGTTATGGCTTAGGCTGTGCATTCATCGATCAGTCAGTAACAGTTTTATATATGTATTTAGAACAAAACTCACCTGGGCGTGATTGCTGTCGTGGACTCGGCACCGCCGGGCTCACGACTTGCTGTAAATATATTGACTTATAAAATCGGACTCATTGATATTTCCACAACTAAAAGATCTGTGGGCGCGGTGGTACTACCAACAGGCTGTATTTAATACAACTAAGTGACAAACAAGCATACGGACCATCTTCCTGTTACTAAGCTTCCTGTTACCGTAACCTATGGACGCTTGGAACACCAGAGGTATCGTTGCAAACTCTGAGACATAACGAGTGAAACTGTAATTTCACCCATACCCTTCAAAACGAAACATAGGAATGCGAGCTTGGCGGCAGAAATATGTATGGTATAGGCCGAGCTCTTTCACAAGGAGCTCTTACTACATACAAAGAAAGGCTGCTTGAAGCAAGAGAGGCGCTACCGGACATTTTCTTCGACGTATTTTTGTTTTGAAATGTACGGTACACGTCACCAACCGGTTTGTTTTAAACTCCTCTCCTCTAAGTTTTAAAGTAATGGATTCATTCCAGACTAGTAAATATGCTGTTTCTAGTAAGATTTACGTCTATGATCCTACTAATATTATAGGATCATAGGCATAAATTAAGTTTGAACGGTTGTTGTCTGAACTGATCCGGGTATACAGAGGCTAGTAGTTTCATAAGATAGTTAAATTGCAATTTGTATTAAAGCTTTTCCTTACCCTTGATAATGCCGGCGAGGTAAGTGGGGTCCCGCCCAGTCGCCTCATCTGCCTCTCCGCGGACGATCGATTCGACCCTGGCAAGGCTGAAAGACAACAAAATTAATTTAAAAAATAATCAAAACAGATAGATAGATCAACTCTTCATTGTGCAAACACCATTTTACAGTAAAACATACAAAAACTAAGAAATGCGCAATGAGCGGTCTTATAGCTGAAAGCTATTTATTTCAGACAACCTTAGGCCGGAGAGAACTATGTAAAATAACGACGATGTTATTGCCTTTCTGAAAGACGTAATTATTATAAAATACTAATTAAAAATTATAATACATATTATAATATCTATACTAATATATAACGCTGATGAGATTGTTGTTTGAACACGCTAATCTCTGAAACTACCAGTAGGATTTGAAAAAATATTTTTACATTACATAGCCCTATTCTTGATGAAGGTATTAAAATTGACGCTAGGACATTTAGGAGCCGAGCAAAAATAAAAAAGTCAGAAAGAACACTAAGCGAAAACGAAGCAATGCGACGCGGTGGGTCGGGGCCCGAGGGCGGCCGAGGTACAGCTAGTTTTTCATATCAGATCACAGATAACAGATCAGCTAGGTTAGGTGACGTTTTGCCAGGTCGCCATTTGGATGGGTGACCGGTAGTAGCATTTATTTAGAACTGCCCTAAACAGGGAATGACATAGGGAATCCTAGCGTGAGAGTCAGAACTATGGTGACTGTTGCGTGTTTGTTTATTAATTATTAAGCGGCCCTCTGGATATAACTATCGCTAAGCCATGTTGCCTGTGTGGATCTTTACTATAGAGGCTCTATAATGAGGTGTCAGTAAATTATGAAACAATCTTACAAACTGCATAACAAAAACATAGTGCGTAGCTGCAACTGCGTAAATCAATCGATCACGAAGTTAGGCAATGCGATCTTGACACAGTTTGGTGAATGTGGTAGCTGAAATACTGGTTATCGATAGTTTTTCTAGATTTATTGCAAACTTTGACTTCACTACTAACTATCACTTCTGGGTCGGATAGAAACCGGCCAGGAAACTGATGCGTGTGACAGGGTACAGGGTACAGGGTACGGCACCGGATGAAGTTACACAATACTTGTGCTACACTTATAGTAGGTATACCTAAAAACACCCTTCTATGATATAATTCAAAGTTATGGGTGTTGTTATCGTACGATGCATTTAATTTTTTTTATAATACAGTAGTCTTTATACGAGCGAGGGTATGCTATTATCGCCTGTCTAAATTGTTCCATCGACCAATATACAGGTAACAGTTAATTCCATTTTATCCTGTCCATCCAAAGGTTGTCTGGTAGAGCTCGCTTTTAGCAATAAGGTCGCCCGTTGTACTTATTTTTTTTAATTACTGCGTTTTTTATTTTGGTTTGGTATGCAATAAAGAGCTTATCTATCTTATCTATCTGTGACTGTTTGTGATAGTCTCACGTATATCCACGTTATATTTGTAGGAATTGAGTGGTAGTTAAAGTTGTGTCCACGTTGTAACTGTAGGAATTAGTGGAAGTTACAAGTGTGTTATGTAGTATGTTGACGGCAGGACTGTGATCGGTAGTTAAAGGTGTGTTAACTGTGAGCGGTTGTTACCGGTGTGTCCCGGAGAGGCGACGGTAGGTATGACGAGGTCGCGCCATCGCTTCACGAGCACCTTGGCACGTCTCGCCAGCTGCGGATCCGACGTCTTACGACGTAGCTCATTGACGTGCTTGCCCAGTCTGGTGGTCTGGAAGGAGAGTGGACTTCGATGTTTTATGAGGAAGGCCGTTGATTAAAGCTGTATTATTTGCCCGATAAAGTGGTTGGTTACCACACTAATTGGCGGGTTTCATGAATGTGTCTAAATTGTTTTATTCTAAAGCCGGGTATGTAACAAGTGTATAATAGCAAGCGAATGAACGTCCACACGTTTAAGCGAGAGCTAGCGAGCTAGCGTACCGAGTGCCTTGGCTTGACTTCGGTCGTGGTGCGACCTTTGTCGGTACATCAAAGGAAAACACAGCGACTAGGCGGGCGCGGTCTGTCATCATCTATAGCCACCAAGTAAGGGCCCGCGCGCTTCGCTCTTGGTTTGTCGAGCATCGTAACCCTTCGCTAGCGTTCACTCACTCAGTGTGGATACAAACGAGCGAGCGAGCGAACGTGCTATGTAGGTACATTCCTCGTTCTCCTTCGCTTACTTTCATTCACTTAATGTGTCTATGTACCCGTCATAAGACCGGTATCCTTATGTAGTTTTTCTTCCACCATAAAAATGGAATGCTAATGAGAACATTAGCATTCCACATATAAATTGCATTCATGCACGACGATGATGACGGATGATGATGATGATTATATAAAAAAAATCTCACCTCCAACAACTCCTTTGTAATATTGAACTTCTCCAAAATGGATATGATTTCGTTGACGGTATGCATGTCGACAACCTGAAACAGAGAGGACATTATATAAATTAAAACTAGATTTCCAGGAAATATAAAGCCTATCACAAAATTTTAGAGTTTAGTGTAGTTCTCCATTCGGGAGTTTTTTTATTATTTTTTGCGTATCTACTCCAAAACGATTAAGCCATAACATCGCTATTGACACCCACCCAGTCACCAACTCTTAGATAGTAGGATCCCCGTTTCATGGGAACAACTGGTATACTAGGTACATAAGGAGTGCTTGTTTATAGTATTTAACACAATGTATATTTTCAACACAACTACATGGCATTACAAAGCTTAAATGTAATTAATAATTACCTATCATTGTTATCAGAATGTTATCTATTCCACAAAATATTAATGAATAGCCTTTTATCAAGATCTGTACAAAGTCAGTTGTTTAAGAGGAACCCTTTTAATGGCATTGAACCCATGCCATTAGAGAATAGTAGACAAACTGAAAGAGAAACTGATAAGTTTAGCACTATTTAAGAAGCATCTTAAAGGCTTCCAATACACCAGTTCGCGCCGTTTTTGCCGGTATGCAAAAAAACTCCTCTTATACATACGGATGGCGGCCCATCAACGATAAGAGTTAAGCTAAAGTTTTTTTTATCTAAGAGCCTTATAAATTTAAGATAACAAAGAGTCTGATCATAAAGTAATGTTAAACCTACACCTCAGAAGGCGAATGAATTTAGCACAGGATACCTAATGATGCTATGTGCTTCAAAATCGTAGACCAACCATGGCCACCACAGGCTCAATGACACCATCTTAGATGTCACAAATTATAACAAAAACCACATGTGTCTGTCGAGAGATGGGATTTGTGACATGGTCCTTCCCGCCCCTTTTTCTTTCAGATATGGAAAAGAAAACCAAAGTAATAAAAGTAAACATTACAAACAAACACAACATAAAAGTTTCTTGCTCACTTTACAACCAATTTTAATGTTCGCTTACAATCAATGCTTGGGTTGAAGTAAAAATAAACCAAACTGCTTCCTAATCTGTTATTGTGATTGTAAGTTTCATTGTTGAGATTAGATGCATTGTAGGTCCCACCTAGCAAAAAATTAATTAATATTGCGGATGGTTGGACCTAAATGTTGCATTAATAATTGAGACTGGTTTTCATGAATCCCATCTCTGAATGCAGATGATGCAAATTATGATTATTGGGAATACTGTTGTCTAAATAGAAAAAAAAACCCAAACTCCACCAATCCATCAAATCACCTGCTTATAGTCCCACCAACTGACTGCTGATGCAATGAAAGCAAAAAACATCAAACTAGGTATGTACAGAATATTTTTAGAATATCAAAAGTTAAATTGTTTACAGCTCATCTAGTAATTACGAGATGGAAAATGGAACCATGATATTATCTATCCATTATTGTGTGCCATGGTGGACAGTACTGAAGATTGCAGGATGGGATCAAACTCACAGCAGGCCCGAGCTGGATGAGAGTTGCCCAAGACAGAATTCAATGGAAAATGTTGGAGGTCTTTGCCAAAAGGTGGCCTTACAAAAACAACACTTAAAGAGAAATCCGTCTAGAATAACAAAACAATAACAACAATAATAAGTAATTACATAAGATTGTGATACTTGAACTGTTTCATACTATTCTTGGAAATTTTCACTGATAGATAAATGTTTGAGCAAGCAGGAGAGTAATAATTATTTATTAATTTCATGCTAGCTCAAAAAATCTAAATATAATACCTGCAATGTCATACTGAAAATGATTAATCTTAGTCTGCTGAACTGCTGGAATTCCAGACACAGAAGTAAATCTATTGTCTCATTGTCTTTAGCGTACCAAGAGTTGAAGGACTATGTATGCCTTCAACCCTTGTGGTATGCCTAGTCATTCATATGATCATAGATCTACTAGGTGAATCAACATTTATACAGAATGTGTATAATGAAGTAATGCAAAACCTCAGCAACTCTAATTATTTATATGATAATATATTTATAAATCAATAACTTATTTGTTTTAATTAATTATTGTAGAAGATTTTAATATTTATGCTGTAGTGAAATGTTCTGATCACTTTATAACTCTTCAAATCTTTTTAATTACATGCATACGCTGAATTGTTTCTTAACAGTTCTTAGGAAACCCTTTTTAGATTTTTGGACATGGCATGTAGCAACCCCCGATAATTCTTGATCAGAATCTCTATTTGTTATTCTACAAATAAAGATTCTGATCAAACTATTTTCAGGTTTTGCCTTATTTTATTGGGACATTGTAATTACATTATAACCTAGTAGGTGAATAACTCTAGTGTTAGAGCCTGTTATAACCAAGTCCACCATCTTAATCAGTCACCCATCAAAATAATAACCTAGCAGAATTTAGCTTAGCCTAGCATGTAAAACATAGCATTGATCTCTAAATAATGAATTAGTAAAGCTAAACATGCCAAACGCTCCATATTGGTCTAACTAGGAGCTTCCTGTCTGCAGACTTTTGATTGCACTATTTTTTATCGGTACTGAGTTACACATGGTCAGTAACCCATGTGGTTAATATGGTTTGACCATGTAAAAGCCATAACAGCAATTAGCACAGGCATGTGAATCTACCATATTAACTATGGAAGGTATAATATCAAAATATTTTAATATAACATCCAAAAACCATAGGATTTTAGATGCAATATTAATGTTGAAAGTAGTATTTGATGAGCTTAAAACAAAAAAGCATTTCTAGAAATACAATCGTAAACTTTTTGACATTGAACATTGAAATGTTAACCATCTTCAAGATAACATACATTTTGTCAATAAAGTTACAAGGCTCAACAAAGGTAGCACTAATTATAATTCTAAGTGTGGGAAGAAAGACCTGCACTGACATCCCATATCGTCCCTTCCCTTCTAACCTGACCCCATCCAACCAAACTCCTTAAAATAGTGGATTGGACTATAGGTTGATGCCAGCAATGTTCCAGTATTGCGGTTGTCTTTACGATGAAGAGCTTATGGAGCAGTGTTACCACATGCTCCACAGGCTCTTCATCGTAAAGACAACTGCAACAAAGTCTACTCCCAATTCATCAAGTGATGATCAGTGTCCCAACAGGAGGCATCACTGATTTGCATAAAACTGATGATTTCACTTAAGTAACTACAATTACAGGATGTTCAACAATAGTACAATAAGTTCTGGTGATTACGCACACAATAAGACACAAGTAGCCACCATGGTAGATCAGGATGCTGGCTGCACCCACATGTCATACACAATAATATGCTACATAGGTACTCACGTAAGCTCGTTGAATAAAATAAACCCATTCTCGCCCCAATCCATAGCACAATAATCAACATTATACAGGGGAGGTCACGCGTGGCACAGTTCCATACTTTCTTATTGCAAAATTTTTGGCACTAAGGTCGGCGCGCGCGGTACAGGGGCGCGCTAACGACGTCAGTGCCCCGCCAAGCTCCGACGCTAGCGTTCCAGACACTCCGTACATTACCGCTTGTCATCTGTATTCTTCACCAACTTTCATAGAAATCCGATTCCAACAGCATTCCTCAATGATAGCACAACAAGGGGGGCTCCGAGGCAACCTCCCAAGTGGCCAAATCGCAACTTCGAAACGGGTGTCATAGGCTCGTGGACCGTATTCGTATCTCGACTAATTTATCCAACTTACTATCATCAAAAGTCGAAAACTTACATTGTAATTGTTATCCAACGCATTCAGAAGTCGATTACTTAGTTCATGAGCGTTATTACTCATTTATAAACGAAAATATTGAACTAAATACGACGAACGTGTCTTTGGCTGCGTCGTAATGGCGGACCGACGACTACGTATGCCCGTGCCAGGGCATTTTAGCCGAATAATTCAGCTGATATCTACTGAGGCGACGCACGTTCGTGTTTTTCCGTTTCTTTTAGCGAAATAACTTTATTTTCAGATTTTTGCTCGCTAGATGGCGGTAATAATGACAAAACTTAATACTTTAATAACCCTAAAAAAGTTAAAATTGCATAAGGATATGATGCAATTAAATATATTTTCTATGAAAATTACTGAATAAGATAAATGTTTGCTCGAATTACTCTAACAATCCAAAGTAACTACAGTTAGTGCTGGCAAGACTTTTTTTAGAAATGGTAATCGAGAACGTGATTGATGCCCCTAAAAGCTAATAGATGGCGCTAAAAAATGGTGAGAAAGAGTGAACAAATTAGTTGTCACGATCTCGCTCGTTTATTTTCATACCAGTGCAAAAAAAAACATTTTTCGAATTATTTTTGATTGGTTCAGTCCCGAATAACTAGCTCACTAGGCCTAGCAGGTCACTAGGTTAATGGTTCAGTTCGCGAACCACCACTAGTCTGTGTCGAAGATTATAGTAACAGACCATAAAGGAATTGGTCTGTATATTGGTAGGTAGATAAAAAGTCCAATTTGCAATTTCACCACCCATTTTTCCGCCATGTGGTGTAGCACCGAGAGTTTTTTTTTCATAAAATTTATATGGAACCACCCTTGATGTATATACTCTGATAATCATTAAAATTTGCGAAGATATCGCGTAACATACAAACTAAAAAACATACAGGCAAAATTCATTTAATTTAAACTCGAACGACGTACTTAGGATTCTACTCTACAATCCCTCATTACGCTCGGGATTCTACTCTAGAATCCTTCGCTCTGGATTCAAACAATCGCTCTCGCCCTCAATACATTATTTTGGTCCCTCTGTGGTGCAAAATAGTCAACATGCGCGACTGCGCGCTATATAACCTAACTATAGCCTTTATTCGTGGGACGGATGACCACTATAGAGTTGCAATTTTACCATAATAATAATAACAACAGCAATAAAATCTCGCTCTTTTCTGTAACAAACTTACTACGATGAACAAGGATGATTAAATGGCGCCAACAGAATAAACTGACACTTAGAAAATTGTTCCGAATGTCGGGTATGAGGTACGTTAGTTTTCGTTTGCTGTGGAGTGGTATATTTGCAAAACTTTTTGTTGTTTTTTTTGTGATACACGCACATGATAGGAGAGTGGTATTGAAGTTAGTATTTAGTATATTTCAAGTGTATTTTTGTGGCTACAATAGAGTATTATTATTATATTTAATTGTGATTGTATTTTTTTATTTTATTTTATTGTTAAAACAAAATCAACAGCCCTTGTAGATAAACAGTTCTAACCTTAATAATCTAACTTACGACCAATGAGAGATTTACATTTTATAAAAGAAACTTACAAAATACCGACAGTCTAACATAAACAAAATCAAACAAACAAAATACAACTAACAGAAATTATTAGAAAGTTACAGTTACTTTTTTGGACCTAATTTGTGACTGGAGTAAATCTTTTGGCCTTACAGTAAACCCTAAAAAGACGCAAGTTATTGTCATTGGTAGTCACAAAATGATACCGAGGCTAAATTTCGCACAACTTCCGCACGTACTTTTTGATGGCACGCCGATACCTATCAGCAAATCGGTGAAAAACTTGGGTATTATTATGGATTCCAAGCTGTCATGGGAGCCTTGCATTGCCGAGATCAGTCGTAAGATGTTTGCGTCTTCTGCTTCGCTGCGAAGACTTCGTTACTTTTTGCCAACCACTATCAAAGTTACGCTTGCACAATCTCTTTTACTCCCTATATTCGATTATGCTGACGCCAGCTACGTCGACCTCAACGAAGCCCAGTTAAACAAACTTGAGCGACTTCAAAATCTTTGTATCCGATTCATATTTGGCTTACGTAAGTATTAGGTTGGGGAAAAAGTCTTTTCGCATTATTGTATGTATGAACTTGTAATAAAATCTCTTTGGCTATACTATTTGTATCTGGCTGGTTTTGGTATCATTAAAAGTTTAAATTTTAAAGAAGATAATTCCAAATTCAAATTAGGAAAATGTGTGATTTTTATTTGTTTTTCGTACTGTCAAGATGAGTGAACCTAATGAAGAAATTCGATACATTTTAAAATTTTACTACAAAAAAGGTAAAAATGCAACGCAAGCCGCGAAAAAAATTTGCGATGTTTTTGGACCTAGTGCAGTGTCTGTGAGAGTAGCACAAATTTGGTTTAAGCGTTTTCAATCCGGAAATTTTGATGTCAAAGATGCACGTCGCTCTGGTCGCCCTATTACGGATAAAATGGATGCCATTTTTGAAAAAGTGGAGCAAGATCGGCATATCAGTAGTTACGACGTAGCTGAAGAACTGGGAATTGACCACAAAACAGTTTTGGCGCATTTGAAAAAAACTGGGTACACAAAAAAGCTCGATATTTGGGTACCTCACGAGCTCACTGAAAGAAACCTAATGAACCGTGTTCTCATTTGTGATTCTTTATTACGACGTAATGAAACCGAACCATTTTTGAAGAAGCTGATAACTGGTGATGAAAAGTGGATCACGTACGACAAGAACGTGCGAAAAAGGTCGTGGTCAAAGGCCGGTCAGGCTTCACAGACTGTGGCGAAACCCGGGTTAACTCGCAACAAGGTGATGCTGTGTGTGTGGTGGGATTGGAAGGGCATTATTCATTATGAGCTGTTACCACCAGGCAGGACCATCGATTCTGAACTCTACTGCGAACAACTGATGAGATTAAAACAAGAAGTTGAGAGAAAGCGGCCGGAGTTAATCAACAGAAGGGGTGTGGTTTTTCATCATGATAACGCTAGACCTCACACATCTTTAGCCACTCAGCAAAAATTAAGAGAGTTTGGCTGGGATGTGTTAATGCATCCGCCGTATAGTCCTGACCTTGCACCTTCAGATTTCCACCTGTTTCGGTCTCTTCAGAATTCTTTAGGCAGTGTCAGGTTAACATCACGAGAGGACTGCCAAAACCACTTGTCGCGGTACTTTGAACAGAAGCCCCAAAGTTTTTATAGCAATGGGATCATGTCCCTGCCTACAAAATGGCAAAAAGTTATCGAACAAAATGGTACCTACATACTTTAGTTAAATGTAAATAAACTATATTAAAAAATGTTTTGAATTTTCTTAAAAAATGCGAAGAAACTTTTTCCCCAACCTATTATGATCATATCTCAGTATTTCGCGCAAAACTCAAGTGGCTTCCCATCCGCCTTCGCCGGAATGCACATATTCTTTCCCTTCTTTATAGTGTTATTTTTAATCCTTCTTCACCATCTTATCTAAAGGAGCGTTTTGAATTTTTACACTACGAGCATGACCGAAACCTTCGCTCCTCCGAAACTCTACAACTTCATACTCCTGTCCATAGTTCACAATTTTATAGTAATTCCTTTACGGTGCAAGCTGTACGACTGTGGAAGGCCCTACCTCTTTCTATTAGAACATCAAAATCTCACGCTATATTTAAAGTTATGGTATACAACCATTTCCTTTCCATGTCTCAGAGTTGCTAGTTAATCGTTACATACTTATAATCTCATTTAATATTTAAATACATATTTTATGTTATGTAGGTATTTATTATTATTATTATATTTTAATATAGGTTTACTTGTGTACCTTCTTTTGATTCCATTTTATCCTGTCCATCCAAAGGTTGTCTGAAAGAGATCGCATTAAGCGATAAGACCGCCCATTCTATCTCTTATATTATTTTTTTAATGCCTGTGTTTTTGTATTTTACTTTGGTGTGCAATAAAGAGTTTATCTATCTAACTATCTATATCTCATACTAGGTAAACAGCTAATCATTAGGTTCATGCCGGAAATATTCCACCAATTTACATTTGTAGGTTATAATATTATTATTACTAAATATATCAATAAATAGGATTTATTTATTGATGAGATTGTACTGGTGATCTTGCAACCTTCACTGTCAAAGATCTTTGGTATACAATAAAGCACATAGTGTAATGCTGTCCTTCACATTCGCATTAATATTTATAGTGCGAAGTGTAGGACTATAAAGGAAATAACCATTATGTTTGAAAAGTTTTGACTACATTCGCGATATCCAAGCTGTGTCGGTTTTCCCAAGCATATCAATCAATGTGCGCGAACCTTTACTTTTGAGTAATCGCCCACATACATTCGTGCGTCGGTTGCGGACCACAGACTACTATGATGCTAACGCATGCTGTAGACCTACAAAAAATCCATGTTACCTAAAGCTACAATCTATACTTTTAGTATCGTTAGCCCTGACTGATCTATCGACAACCTCTATGGCTCAGTGGGTGAAGGCCCGCTTGAGACGCAGAAGCTAGTGGGTTAAATTCCCGCCGCGTGACAAATGTTTGTATGATATGCTACCGCTACTCGCGAGCCAACAAATATTTGTCCCGGTCTAGGCGTTTCATAAGTAGAATATGTATGTATTACAAAAAGTATATAAGTAGTTTATCAGTCATGCAGTGTAAATGATGCTGTGTGAAAATGTCCAGCATTATTTACTTATTTTATCAACGGACAGCCAACTAACCGCCCAACTACACAAGAGAGAGCGTTTGAACCTGACAACCTGAGTTTGAACATAATGTATAGTTCTGTTACTAAATTACAGATTTTTTTTCTATGCTTGCTGCTGAATTAAGAATGGAATATTATATACTTGTTAAAACAATTTAAAAAAAAGTATTTCTATGATGTCAATGTCAAGGTGACAATATGTCACAAACAAAGTCACAGTCAAAACATAATACAAAATTGACAAAGACAATTGGGTGTTGGGTGGGTAGGGTAATTTTATTTCATTTCACAAACACACACACTGTGCTTCGCGTTCGTGTTTAGTTGTTTTAAAACAAATTGTGGATTTTGTGCGAAGAAGTCGTGTAACGCGTGTATTTACAGACATGGCTTAGCAAATTAGGAAAAAAACTGCAAGTGTTACAAACAAAAAACTGCAATCGTAATCGCCATTTACAATTGTATACGAAATCGTGATGTTTGCTATCATAATGGGACAGTGAACGCGCGGGCAGTTTTATGGGGGATAAAAGAGATAAAGCTGAGGTTTTGTGGAAGTGAGAGTGAACATGGATCGTCGGTGTTCGCAGTCCGTGAGGACGCTGGTTTTCGATGATTCCGACTCGGATCTGATAAAGACGGGGCAAAAGAAAGATCTTTTATCGTCGGGCGTTCCTCCATCGCTGAATCAAAGCGCAGAAGGTCGGTATTATCAAAATCTTAGGTACTTCGAAAATTTGAAATTGTTATCAATAAACGTAGCGCATAAACCGCTAAGTATGTAGTTTAGAAATACGTAAAGATCGTAACCTGTATTAGGTTCTCGGCAATTTTTTATCCTTTTTGTTATTTTATCACCACTCCAGAGAAGCAGTAGCTAGTCTGCTTTGATCCGTTTCTAAGAGTTTTTGATTTTAATGCATTGAGCCATGGCTACATGTGCAAAATCATTTGCATATAGGATTACATTTTTATTTGAGACTACCTACATAATTTCGTAAAAAAAATTACAATGTTTTAATATCCTTTTCAAAAATGATGTGCAGTGTACACTCATTGTTATACTTAAAGCTGAGCACTACATTGAGTGTTGTACATGTGTACACTGTTGGGAAGCTTGGCCTCAGGTCACGCTGCCCTAGTAGGGATGAGACTCACTGTTTTTTCACCCTGCCTCTGACATGTGCTTTGAGCCTATGATTTTGATGGAGTGTTGAAACTGGTGTTATAAACTGGTGAACTGGTCTTATCGCTTAAAAGTGATCTCTTCCGGTTTGGATGTTTATAATAATTTGAAATTTGGAACAGGTATAGTAAGTTACCTAGAATATCACATTGGCTATTTTTATCCAGGTTCCATAGGGCAAAGCTGCCCTATTTAAAATCTTGTATTTTCATCAAATTTTTGGCGATCATAAGAAAAGTGAAAATGCTTATGGATACATTATTTGTACACTGTCAGCAGAACATGATTAAATCTAGGTCAAACTAGATTGTTGAAACACATGTTTTTATGATTGAGTTGATGCATGTGTTTAGAATCTAATTGGGGCCATTGATTGTATTGTTAATTTAAAACTTCTGCCACCAACTATGCTCCCACTTCCATCTACCCAAGTCTTACCACAATATTTTGAGAAAAGCCAAAAAGCACACTGAACTGTGAGACACACTATAACAAAAACAACACATCTAAATGTAAATAATTACAATTAGGAGAAAAACAAGGACATTAATTAGCACTTAGTATATTAAATTCCAGGTCACTCTGCCCCCTGTGGCTAGTAAATAGATTATTCCTGACATATTGAATGGCATATACATTTGCTGTTTTAATTACTTTGTAAAAGTTTTTAGAACCAATACATTTACTAACAGCAATTTCCCAAGGCACTGTGTGTGAATTGTGAATGAGGACAGTTTCAACTGAAATTGAATTGAAGTTTTAACCACAGCTTTATGAAATAGCTGGCTCTGTCAATAAATTTTTAGCTGTTTACTACTTTTATAAGCAGTCTAGTCACATAAATATACTGGTCCCACAATCTTGGGCATTGGGACATATGTGTACCATGTCATCACTACCAACCACAATACCTAGATCCGAGCCTGGGCCACTCAGGCTGGCATATTTAGAATCACCATTTAAATGTCAAATAAGCCACATGAATTATATTAGGGTTATTAGTAATATAATTTATGCATAATTAAAACAGAAAGTAAATATTTATTTTACTAATTTACATGCTGTTACTTTTAGAAAGCATTTTGTTGGTCAAAAGCAAGTGATCTGATTATAGTAACTTGTCATGGAAAACTGGTATTATCTAGGTCAATCGAACATCTGTAAGTTATGCCTAGAAAGGAAGTTGTATAGTTACCATGATTTAAGATTTTACCTAATAAAGATTCATAAAGCCTTGGATTCACTAGAGGATAAATGGCAAACAAATATTTGGAAATAGATAATATTCAAACATTTATGAACCATATGAATACAAATGAATAAATTGATTGTTTATAGATAAATACTTACCTTAAGTGCACATTATCAATGGTCACTCAAGGTTGTAATGGTAGCCCACCAATATTTATCTAGCAACTCGCCATGTCTAATATCATTATTTTCTACCCAATACACAATCCTGACATCATCGCGTAACAAAAAAGGCATGTCATTATGTACCTAGTCTGGTCTAGGCTGCTTGCAACTGATTTGTAACCTCTGCTCGAGGTAGGTACATGTACCTACCTACTTTATAACTAGTTAAAGTGCCTGGGTTTACTAGAGCGCGGTAGTTTACGGCGGACGGACACATTGTCTCCTCTTTGAGATAACGATATCGAATAGGCATGAATGTAAAGAAAACGGCTAGGTAGCTTTAGCCACTTTAACTAAGCGAGGAGGAATATATTAAATCATTACGGGACACACTGACTGACTAATGGACACTTTTCTCTAGCTTACCTAGCTGTTTGATGATTCTAGAATATAGGCTTTCTATCTATTATCTTATCAAAGTTTCGTGTGGGCAGACCTATCACATATCTCATACATATCTCTTGCATTCCATGTTATCTACTCAATACTGTTCTATTTATATGTTATCGATGCACTGATTTAAACCGAACACAACCTTACAGTAAGTAGTCGTGGTCAACTACCCTGACTTTTGTTTCAAAGGTCGGATTCGAATCACATCGTGATGGATTTTTCTATTCGAAAAATGCGAACCTAGTCATTTCATCGCGAAGATACAATTTGGTGAATTGGTGATTCTTGCGATCCAAAATTATATATAATCTGTCGCTTTCTCTGAATTAATAATGCAATTCGTGATATGGTAATTAACTTACTCAAAATAGCAATACTTAACTAATTGATTAATGCCACAGTGCTACACTGAAACAGCGGACCACAGTGCGGACAGTCACCGCCCACCGCGTTTATGAATTAATTTATTATTAATTAATTAATTACTGTTACAAACGTTACGAAGCAGCATTATAATTTTTAGTTCATGGTCTATTTCGCTGAACAGTTTTTGCCACAGTCAAACTAATTGTAGTAAGTCCGAACCAACGCAATAACAACCTACTGTCAGTTCAGGCATCTCCCAGGTATCTGGGAGGAAATAAAGAATATAATTGACATAAAAACAATTACATAAAACTATGGATTAATGACATACATCTCGTGTGTAATTTGTCAGATTACCATTTCGACAGAAAGGCAATCGGCAATGCCTCTGGTGTTGTCTATTTCAATTATTGACCATGATATCGTCTGATGTTTTTTTTTATAGATTTTAAACTTGACTCACTGAATCTTCGTTTTTTTTTCTGTGGATGTGACTAGTTAAAGACTGCGCCCTTCATGGTGTTATTAGTTTGATAGACGCAAAACAATTCGGTCCAATGAGGCCGAGAAACTTGCACGGTACATAGACCGCGAGCTGGTGGAGATTTCTTTTTATTATAACTAGTGAAACTCTACGTGTTGGATAAATGTCGCGGGCTAAATTTGACGCGGTTCTTTCGTCCGATAAATATTCTGCTTACCCTGTAAAGCTCCGATGATAATAAATTATTATGGTGGCAGCGAAGTCACCTAACGATGTAGACGGCCTGCGCGGCGGTATGAATGAAAATACTTTATTGTACACCATAAGAAAGAGAGGAGGCGGTACTCATCGTTGAATCAAATAATAGACAGTGTTTAGGCTCATTCCTATTAGTTATTAATTTCATAACAGTGCGTACCTTTTGGATTATGTTTAAAATATAAAGTGTAGTTTAAACAAAACTATAAAACACGCTTTTATCACGTACTAAAAAATAATTCCACTATCCACCTCCTGGGTCCATCATCAGACCCTCCTAACCAAGCCAAAATTATTGGACTCGAAACGAATAATATGAGTCCAAACTCGAGGGGTTTACTAATAGCCATTAAAGAGTTCCAATATTCACCTCCTGGCTCCATCATCAGCTCCAGCATACAAAATTATAGTATTGCCATCTGAACTACATATTTATACATACAAAGTTTAATTTCGATTCGACAATTAGAAGTAAGTTAAAATTTACTTAGATTAGATTACACTGTTAGTTACGAGAGAAGCTTATTAAGCGTGTTAAAAATGCTTCCTTCCTACAAATATAATCGTAGCAAAGCACCATCTGCTCTCTGCCTATGTAACAAGGCTAACCTTAATGATTACTATCTTAGTGACAGCAGGTGACGACAAATGAATGAAAAATTTTAATTGTGCCGCATACCAGTACCAAACCTGAACCAGTTACCTATGCGTACCGCATGTTACATTTAGTTAACAACTGTTGTGTAATATACCTACTTCCATTATACTTATGGGTATCTGTAATCTCTTGTTGATTGCTATTATATTTGCCTTAAAAAATAAGGTATAAAAGTCCCATGTGTCTGTAATTTTATCGTTACCCATACCCTTCAAACGCAAACCTAGTGATGTGAACTATAGGAGAGCGTTGGCAATACTCTCTATCAGTGAAGGAAACAACATGTCCTAGAACCAAAATTTTGAAAACATTCTCGCTCACTTAAATTTCAGTTTCCTAGTAGAAGTGACAAACGTAATGACCTAGTCTTAAAACAGTGTTATAAATAACGCATACTTCACAAAATCGTAGCATAGCTTGCCTCTATGGGTAATTTATGCCACCACGTCATCGTTTAGATGGAGGACCGGTAGTGGAATTTTGAACAGAACGCTTCTGTGCATCGGAGGGTTCGTTAAGATGTTGGTCTCTGCTATAATAGTCGCCCCGTCTAAAGCCTAAAAACTCCGACTGTACTTGGCCACTTGTTCATACATACTTCAAGCTCAGACTCAATTCTCAAATAGTAAACAGAAAAAGTCTCGATACTCAAATAAAACATAGACGATCATTCGCTGCTCAGAAACCATTCTTAGCAGCGAATGAGATTGTATTTATTATTTTAAATAAATGGAAAATCGTCCATTTATTTAAAATAATAAATACAATCTGAAAATTCTACAGTAAACTAAGTTAGAATAGAGGAGGGACCACCCCGTTAAAACAGCTGATCCGCCTTACATTGTCGATATTTGTTCAAGAACTTAATTCACTCCAAAAGCTGAAAATAAGGCTGTCGTCGAGCTACGTAAAGTAGCTGCAGTATGTCAAATTATAATATATCACGATTCACGAGCATGCGTGACCTAGTTTTGTTAAGTTACTGTAATGTAAACATTCTTTACCTGAAGCCTCGAGTCATTTTAGTAAAACTCACTATAGAATGTAAACAATTGTTGTTTTCCAAAGCAGGCACTTAGAAATCATGATATAAAAATTCTATGCCATGTGGCCTTCACGGAAAGTGGTCACAAGACACAAACATTGGTCACACGCGAATGGATACGCCTATTTATCAAATAAATCAGAGGACGCTTGCAAAAAACGCAGATACTGATTACTCTGTTTAAATGAATCTGTCTATAGGAAGACACTATCATAAACAGCATCAAACCAGTAACATTATGCTCTTATAAACAAAGAATTATGAAACCTTGGTCATTTAAGCTGATAACTTTTCGCACTCTTAGCGCTCTTTGTAAAAAAATATTGAATTTAATTTGTTGTAAAAAAAACACTGAATATGAACATAACATTGAGGTTTGTCTAAAATTTTGAAGTCACTAGTCGATATTTGTTATTGATTCTTGTCTGTCTGTTTATTGAGCTCATCGAGAATGGCTACACAGATTCTGATAGGGGATTCTATTTTGCCAGTGCCTTTCTTCGCTAGTTACCCTTGGGATTTATTTCTACTAAAACATTTTAAAATGCGTACAGACAATAGCTAGCTTTGTTTCTATCTATCTATCTAGCAAAGACTATTGGCAAAGAAATCAATGTCGTGGCGTACCGCTTGCGTAATCTCTTACGAAATTTGTTTTGGTTTGTAGTGCATGTAGGTTTGATGTTCGCTTTCGGCTCGGAAGCAGTTGGGTATAGTATTTATCGTCTAATAGGCCGTATTTATTAATGAAGTTTACCTTGGATTATGATTCATGTATCAGATCCCACCCACTCATTTAAAATGGTTTGTGTTTGGAGTGCGTATAGATATAAACATTTGTATTTTACCTGGAAATATTCAGAGTGTATTACTCTCTTCTAGCAATAATGTACTGTGACCTGTCGCATTTAATAATATGACAGGGTTAGGTTGGTTCAAATTGCTCAAATCTAAACTTTGGTTCCAGTCATGAATAATATTCCATCAAGATGGTTTATCTTTTGAAATCATCCCTTACAACAATTTAGGAATCAGACCTTCTTTTCTTTCCAAGTTTTGTCAAGAAACAGCTAGGTCGCACGCTGATCTACGGAATAGGCTAAATAATACAAGGCTTGGAGTTAAATCTATTACGTTCTCCTTAATGCTTATTACAATTACAAGAAGGCCTCATTGTACGGGAGCTGTCTTGAAATTTGCAGTCCTTTTTGTTTCTTTTTGGTAATTTCAAAATTGTACCATTTATGCACACCAGTGCTGTGAGTGTTAGCGGTTATAACAACTTTCAAGTTTTCAAGGCCGTTGCGGTGTTCCATTGGAGGCCTAATTTCTATACAATGTATTTATTTTTTATGTGAAAGATGAAGTGCACCCCATGCATAGTGCTTATGTTACATTTAAGGCTTAGAAGCCTTGCTTCTCAAGTGGTATTGATTCTTTCTAACAGAAGGGAAGAGCCGAATAATATAGAGCCGGGGAAGAACTAGGTGTCATCCTTTCAAGCAACAAACAAAGGTTTTTTGAGTGCGTAGACGGGCAGGTAGTAGGACCTATCATAGAATATTCTACCGCCAACCACCTGTGTTTCCTTATCAAAATATGTATTATCATCAACATCCTTCTTTTATGTTGATTCTCTCTCGAGTCATAAACAACCTTTAATATTTCATAGCACATAAAAACTGGAATATTTTATGAGTTCGCGTTCCGAGCGTATATTCCGACTATTCTACATTCGGCATAAACAATGGGAATTATTTAGTAGGTGCTGCTTTTATTGCTGCCTTGGATTATGTTAGGTTCAGAGCGAGTGATTTTTTAAACTTACTGAATGCGGTATTAACTTCGAAATAAAGTGCTAAAGAAGAACCAAAAAAGTGCCCATAGTTGCCTCATTATCTCCTAAAGTTATCATTGGAAATCTGTTTAACCGATTTTGGTTTGCAGTTTTACCATATGCTACTTGCTAATCTTTGTTTACACTTCTAGGATATAAGGTTAAAAATATAATTGGGGGACGGGTCATAACTTAGCCTAATTTGAAGCTTTATATTTTCCAGAACTAAAATGCTGTTTTAGGCTTGTTTGTATGTAGGACACGCATAAAATGTACATTAAAAATGTGTTTTCGCTTAAAAGTTAAAATTCTGCCAACACAATACATTTTCCACTCAAAACGAATTATTTCAATACTGCTAAAGCATCTGTGCATTGCATAACATTTAAACGATGACGTTATCGATTTATAATATGTAAAAAACCTGGATAAATGTGGGAATGAGAAGTGGGACCATTAATAACTTTCCCACGATTTTTGCTACGATATTTTTTTTGTCTTCACTTATGTGACTGTCTCCATGCCTAGTATTAGGTATAATATCTGTGTTCATGCCTAAAAAGGCGCAGTGCAAGTGATTTGAAGTGAATTCTATAGAGAATAATTTATCAAATTTTTGTTCAAAAGTTTAAAATTCTTAGCAAAAGAAGGTAGCATTACTTAGCACTTGGCTAAGATAAAAAATCTTACGGTCCACCTGGTGCTAAGCAGCCACATGATTTGAAGTGATTCGAGAATGATAGCGCAACTTATCAGCTCTATGTCTGACTCGTACTACTAGAAAGCGGCTAAGCCGAAATGTCTAAGTTAAAAAAAAAACTAATTTATAGACCTGTGCAAAATAAATGCACAGGAAACGAAAAAGCACTTTGACTAAAAGTCTCTACTACTTGGAACCGAGCCCAGTTCGCGGTTTTTAGATGGTCACCGGGAACTGTGCAGGAATGCGTGCATTTTATCACCATTAAGAGGAAGTAGGAATCTCTCAAAAGTATTTTTTTACAAAATTCTAAATCCAATTCCATCCAATTTCCATCATCGATTTTAGCTTATGGCTTTTGGCGATAAAACCTATATCTAAGAACATACAGGAGACACTCTGTTAAATATAGGATGGTTGAAATAGAAATACCACTGTGGCTTTTAGATGTTTATTTGACTTGTGTGTGTTCAATAAATAACGGGATAAACGTGGTTTTGGAGCGGTAGTGGTTGTCTTGTCGGTGTTGGCGATATCTTACTGTGACTAGTTTGTAATGCAAAATTATCTATGATTGAATGAAGACCATATTATACTGTGATGGCTCATAAAATACCTGCCACGTAAAGAGCATGCTAAGGTGCATAAATAGGATTTATCGCCACAAGTCATTAGGGGGTGCTGCAATCTAATATATGATAGAAATACATACAGGTCGGGAGTTTTAAAATTTTGTAATTATTAATTACGTATAATGAGAAGTAAGGTGCCATCGGACATTTGTTACTTTAGCTGTAATAAAAAGTCTATTTGATAGAGGTCTTAGTCACTAGTATGTGTTTGATGCCAGCGGTTCATGAGAGAATTAACATTCGAAGAGTACCATTGACGTGCTCCATGTAAGACGGGTAACTACTCTACTTACAACTAATCAAATCAGCACAATACTTTGAGTTCCATATAATAATTATTTATTTATCGTCCGAATGGACAGTATTTTTATGTTTCTTGTAAGTCGTATTATAGGCGCGGCAGAGGTGTGTCGTTACTGTATATACATTCGTGACCCAAAGCCGACGCATTAATTATCATATTTTCTATATTTATCGTGCCTTTTATGGAGGAACTTTTATTATTTAATTAGCTATTAATTATGCGCTGTATGTTGATTTTACTGATAGTCTTGTCAACAGGTCATGCAGGTTTGGTTCAATTAAAGTCAATTTATATATGGCTTGAAAATATAATAAAATTGTATTGAAAAATTGGTAGTTGTAAGTTTGCAGAGTTTGTGTTTTGTTATTGCTAACTGTTATGTTATTGGTCAAAATGTCAACGAAAAGAAATTAAAGTGGTATGTGATGTCAAAAAACCATGTGGCCTTTAAAATCTATAATGATTTCGTGCTCGTTAAAATTGGTCTTGTCGAAAAGTCTTTCGTCGATAACTAACGACCAAATCTCTAAATAAGCTATAACGTATGCTTAAAAATGTAAACAAATGTCTAAAATTAAATGCTCCACTCGCTACTAAATTTAATAAAGTATTTTTGTTTGCTTACATAAATTTCTGAGTGGGATCTCTTAAATTATGTCGAAAGAAAATAACTCAGCTGACTATTACGTGTTTATAGAAATCTTGAATTGGACTGGTTACGCCTGTCGCATTCCTGATGAGCTATTCTGTGACCTGTTTAAAAATAACCAAGTATACAGTCTTATATAACTTATATTTTATGAAAATATCCAGAGCTCTAAACATGTACATAATCGTAGAACATTTAATTTTATATGAAGCAGGTTGGGATGGGTCACAATCATTTGTAAATGTTGCACCATCTCGCTTAAACCGCCTTGGTTTATGTCAGTACAGTCGTACTAATCTAGGCTTTAAATTAAAGGTCTCGCCAATAACGACACTAGCAGAACAGAATGTCTGAAGAAGATCTCCTATTGTCTTACTAACAATGGAACAGTATTTTCAAGAAGTGGCATTTCCTCCTTATTATAAACTTGACAGCTAAGATTGTTGATGAATAATCTACCTCTCGACCATCATTCTCTTGGTGTGAAGTACCATGACATCATACATCTTAAGGTACATGTATTTTGATGCCTTAGGTGAGGTAAGATAAAACTCGCGTCATGATTTAAATCTAACTTCTTACTAATATAAAATCATTAAAGCACAGGCAAAACATTTTAAATTTGTTTTAGCCGGTCAGGTAATGCGGATGGTCTTTATTTTATAGATAACTATTGACAGATGAAAGAGCTACGTTTCAGTGTTCAATTTCTACTTTCGATTTAACTATTGACAGATGAAAGAGCTACGTTTCAGTGTTCAATTTCTACTTTCGATTTGTTCTAATCCTCATACAATGCACAGTTTTATAATGGACTTCAGTAATTGTTTTTTTTTTTTTACCCTCGGGAGAAACGGCGTCGTAAGAACTGCAATACCAACCCAGTCGATTGCTCCAATAACGTATTTATTGTACTCACAAATAAACACTTACAAAAAACAGAATTATTTGACATGTACAAAGGCGAGCTAAACCCTAAAAAGAGTGTTCTTCCAGCAAACCTGAGCAAACCAGCAAAAAGAGAGAGGTAATTAGAGATGTAATAAATGTAAATAATACCATAACATATTGGGTTGTATTGAGCTCGGGGTGTTGTTGCCAACAACACGAAAATGAACTAGATAGGTTCTGCCTGGTAGAAAAAATCTAAAAGATAGTATCCCACTGATAGGTGTAGTTGGGCTTCCTTTGGTGTACGCCATTTTTAATTTCGGCTCTGTGCTTTACGCATCCTAAAATTTTCCGGTGATGTTGACCCATCGCGCTATCGAATGACCCTTTGGCCTGGTCTTGACCACCGCTCAGGCAAAGTCTTACTCCACCCACCATCATTTCGTCAAGTGTCCTGCCCAGTTACACTTAAGTGTCATTAGCATTACCTTGATTTTGGTATTAGGAACTCGACCTAGCAGATTGATGCCGAGTGTGGCCTCATCACACAGATTAAATTTAGGTTCTTTTTGATAGAAAATAACCTGAATCCTGCTGATACGCAGGAGCGTTTTTAATAAGATCAAGCGGTCCAAGACCTTAAACTTTATAGAAGAATTTCATGGCGTTTCTGACTTTCCATAGCTTTTCGCATATTATGTGGGTGAACCTATTGGTGCTCGCTTTTCTTGCTCACAAAATGTAACCCATGTTTTTTGCAGTGGAAGGTTTCCACTATTCATTCAATAAACTACATTCAACGAATAAAGTCAGAACAAATGTTTATAATAAATTCAATAACTTACCTCGTTGGAATAATTCCGCTCCACGTGAGTCGTTTGGTGTGGAAACCATTTGAATATACAACAGAACAACAGTTTGTGTTTGAAATGATTCAAGATAACGAATGTACAAAACAATTTCCTTCTTAATTAGATCAGCTGCAAGATCAGAATACAAATTTATTATTTGCTTTCATCATGTGCCTATAAAGTTTCCACTTCTGAAAATGGGTAACTATACTCTAGTCCAGCGAAATTGACGACTGCAAAGACCTAGTGATCTGATGGCATTTTATACGCTTGTACAGGTGTAAACCGGGCGATATCTTTGCTCCTCGTACTAACATTTACTGTGGTACTAATATTTGTTGGCAAGCGCCCACTGTTTACTTTGCAGTTTCGCATACCATCAGGTAGGTGATTTAGAGGGTATGAAACTGCAGATTCATTAAAATAGGAGTGATTTGCGTCAATGGCAATTGATCAATAACATTTTGAACTGGTATAAATGTATGCAATAAATTTAATTATATTAAATCCGCAAATAATTCCAGGATTGCCAGCAAAATTTAATTATTATTACTTACAAAAACTAATTGGCAAATTACCTACGACTTTAATTAAAAATTAAAGTTTCGTCATGTCTGTTTGTCCGCCAGACCATGTGCTACACCCGGATTTCTAGCTCAGTTTAAAGCGAATCGAGAAAATTTTTGGTCTGCAGACGTGATTTCATAAACAATAAACCGGATAAGTGGGAGTTTGATTCGCGCAACGAGGCTATCGTACAAGCTTATATGTTTACCAAAATAAAAAATCTTACCCGAGTTCATAAACTATGAAATAACTAAACATGGCTCTAACGAAAAGATAGTCGGATTGAAAAACAAACTTAACTGAAAACATGTTCTCCCATACATCGACATACGTCCCGGTCAATTCTATAACAGCAAATGTAAGTTTGTGATTTCACGATTCAAGGACGTCAATGGGTAGTAACCCTATAGATTTTGATTAAATTCGCGAGTGTCAAAATATAAGGCATAAATGGTTGTATTTTTTGATTGCGTTGACTCAGAAGCTTGATTTTTTACAGCTCTAAGGGACCGCAGACATAAGTACTGGTATTTGATATTAATCAACTTGATACCTCCACGCATTCCTGAGAAAAAGGGTCTTGACAACGTAGTGATCCTATACGTATGGTTCCGTTTTTCCTTTTGAGATACGGTACCCTAAAATAAAAAAATAAATTAGAAGAGCAACTATTTCGAGCACCCCCAGGATATGTAATAAATGATTTTTTAAATTGCACGCCATCCTGTGTAGGTTTAGCTGATCCAGATTATTACCAGTCCCTAAAATATATGTATTTTGACAAATATCAGACAGTCATTTTAACCCCTGAAGCCAGTAGCCCGTATGCGTTTGCCGTACGAGGCAGTTTGTTTGTTTGTTTATTTGTGTACCATTGTATAGGTTAATTTTCATTGGTAAATATTTCCATGTTTTCTAAACCATTTTTAATTGTAAGCTCTCGTCCAGAGAAATATGCCTTCACAGTAGCAAATGTAGTGTCCCTTCCCTCTAACTTTTTAACCTTGAGTCCTTCAAGTATGTAACAAATAGCATTTAATAGGAACTACTTACCAACGAATTGGTTCGAATAATTTCCAATGATAACTTTAACAACTTCGGTACCCGAATATAGCGTGTCTCGACGTCACGTCTTAGGCACTTTATTATTCGAAGAAAGCTCGGGATAAAGGCAAGAGAAATGCAATTACAAAAGCTATTCCCAAGACACGAAGTTCTATCGCGTTTCCATCAGAACTTCTTATAAACAACGTAAGGAGATCCGATATCACTAAACTCACTACTCGCATCGCAAGTTTGCGAACATTTCCACTTATATTAACTACTAGCACAAGATAACATGTAGTTTGCCATAGTTTACCTATAGTAGTAATAACTACATATCCTGTGAGGTTAGTAAATAAATAAATTAACAATATAGTATGTTTAGCTACAAAAAAGCTGCATTATGGAGGCCACCCACGTTACGAAAAACGCTAAGATTTTAGGTCTTAACTACATGGCACTGCAAGATGTGATGGAAAACGCGTTTAGGTTTAAAACTTAGCAAAATCTTGTCACCTATTTCTCAGGCAAAGATTGATGTTATGAATTGGTTTTTAAAATTTTTGGTTTGCTTGTTCGCAGATGCGTTGAAAAGCACGAAATCGAACCTCGTGCGTATGCGCAGATCAGCGCTTGGAAAGTCGGCGCCCACACTCTCCGTCCACGTTGTGAGTACATTCATCATCAGTTTTAATCGAAGTCTACTGCTAGACAGACAAATCCCTCCTCTAGTTTCATAACGAACAATATTTCGCCAAGTCTATCCACTGACTTTCCGCAACCTTTCATTCATTCATTTTTTTTATTGTACATGTACCTAAGGTAATCTTCTTTGCTGGTTTTAATTCTTTACACAATATTTTTTGACCGGAGTACAAGTGAGAACATTAAAATAACTGAAATAAATAATTCTAAGATCATTGAAATTTTAATGGTTAGAGGTTATAGAGGTTTAGTTACGTAATGTATACAAGCCTAACTGACTCTACTGTTTTGATTTAAAAAATCTATTTGATTTTCGCTTACTATTGCAGTTCTAACTGTTATTATTTCTAAATACTAGAATACTTTTTTGTACGTTTGATGGTCGAATTAAAATAAAAGCATGTCCTACCTCCTACTTAGAGGCTGGAGAGTGGGCTTTGGAAAACATAACCTAACCGTTATAACGCTTAACGCCTACGCGATGTTTTTCATCATTGTGACTGACCTTTAGGGCCAGTCACGATATTCAAGTCCTCTTCTACTGCCTTTAAGTGAAACTTTTGCAGAAATGGGCAATGTTTTTCTAATCAAAGTATAATTTGTATGGGATAACGTGTGAATTGGAGCGCGTGCAAATTTTTGTCGCTTTCAGTCTGGCCGCGAGGCTGAATTCATATTCATTTTGCTTGCTTACTGTCATCAGTTTTTATATTGCTGTGCTTTATATAGTTTCGAAAGTTCTTAATATTATAATCGAATCATGCTATAAATCACTGCCTATCCCATCTCCTCGCAGATAGATCTGCTGTTCTTGGAATAGCATGGGTGGCGTTCAAATAGCTGCCCTTCAAATTGTCTTAAAAATAAAGCCATGACCATCATCAAAAATCAAGTCCGAAGCTAGAGATAGGCTCCTTCCTTATAGATTATCATAACGGTATCTTTCACGGTAGGTCGTAGGTTACTTCTCGCGTCTGTAACAGTGTGATGC
Organism: Perizoma affinitatum; assembly: GCA_961405105.1. Taxonomy (NCBI): domain Eukaryota; kingdom Metazoa; phylum Arthropoda; class Insecta; order Lepidoptera; family Geometridae; genus Perizoma; species Perizoma affinitatum. The sequence continues at coordinate 6,017,226 of OY560184.1, forward strand.
GTCCATGAGTTTGTGGATAGAACTGTATTTTCACATCACAGCCCCCGACTGCTCGTAAAAAAAGCTCCCGCAGGCAGAATGAGTCACGTTTCAATTTCCCACAGCTATTAAACCACATAACTGTTTCGTAGAAAGAGGTAGCTTTATGTTACAGTAGTTACTCCTCCAGCCCACTGGTACACGACTTGACAATTACTGGCCTTAGTGATCTCAGTTGTAATGGCTTATTTTTAGAGCCCACGGTCAGCTTGCAGGCTGTATACGATTGCCAGCGTTTGGATAAAAAACTTCGTTCTATCTTCTCGTCACAGATACTGCCGAGACTTAAGACGAAAGTCAAAATAATTGCGTGTTGCCAGTGATTACATTAGCATTGATACGTAGTCTAAAACTAATAACTTCATGTTTAAGCTCAACGTCGCTCAACGGGCTGTGGAGATAGCTATGCTCGGAGGGAGATTCACTACGCGATAAAATCCGTTAAAAATCCGTATAACCGAGAGAGAGATAGAGAGAGTCACCGATACAAAAGTTGAAGTGGCAATGGGCAGGCCATCTAGCTCGATGAACCGACAACCGCTGGGAATTCATATTAGTGGGATTTTAGATAGCCAGCGAATGAAAGTTGTCATTACATGGAAATGAGTGAATCACGTTTCGATTTCCAGTTAATAAGCAGTGTTTGTTTTGCAGAAAGAGCCATGCTCTGTGTCGCGTCGGCCGTCGCGACTTCCTCCGCCACCCCCGCACCACAGACTTTCACTCGTGGTAAGTTTCGATTAAGGAATATTAACATTTATCTATAGATGGAAAAGTTACAGTGCGCCTAGCTGAAAGCCTCTACACCGTCTACGTCATGCAATCTGAAAACAAATGCGATAAATTGCGGAGTGTAAAGTCAAAACACAATAGTCAATACGCAATTCATTGAAAAAGTGTGCTGGAAAATATAGTGAAGAAACCGACATCTCCTAGAATCAAAACTAAGAGACGCATGTTCTCTTTACATTAAGTTTGCTATCTATATTTTCCAGCACACTTTTTTCGCAATCGCTAATCAGCGCTTTATGCCTGTCTGTACTAATCTTAGATAGAATATAGAAAATACTTTTATAATCAAATCAAATATTCATCAAATATTTAAGGTTAAATAAATAGTACAAACTTTTAAGACCAAGCTGTCTTTTACTGACAATTTTTCATAGAAATATATCACGATTTTTAAACGATATCTAGACTCGTGTAAAGGTTTTTTTGACAGTTTCAATAGAAATGTGTCTAGATTGAGTTTGAGCTTCGCGCTGAAAACGAGCCTATGATATGCCAAGTCTTTGTCGAATCTTAATGCAGTGTTATTTGATTCTAGAACATGTTGGTTTCCTTATGATATTTTACTTCACCGCTGAAAAGCAAACAAACATTGATTTCATAAATGTTAGCTTGTCTTTATTGCTATCAGATGGCAAACATCAGAGTTAGTAGTTGAAACGAAATAATTTGTTCTAATTTGTTTGTAATGAGATGACATTTTCCGTGTCCTTCGCTATACCGCAGTAACGTTAGATCGAAACGGTTGCGTAATATTACTCAATTTGCGGTCTCGATACTGTGTGGTTATGAACTTATAGTACTATCTGTGGTATAATATAAGATCGCGCACGTCCGGTAACTCAGGAAAGCCGCAACTGTTGCTTTAAATAGTCTTATCATATTGACTTCCACTGATTGGCAAAGGCATTGTCCTAAAACGTCAGGGCTCAAAAAAAACATTGCAAATCACACGGCTCGGATTCAATTCTAAGGTTATGGACGTGTAAAGTGTTAGACTGTGTCCAGACTGCAGCTAGCTGTACTTCGAGAAAACAAACTAAGATTGGTTGAGAGGTGTTTTCGGAAGAGACAGGGAAATGTGCCAAACAATCTATGCTTGAGTCAGGGTCTTGGACTTCGTGGTTATCGTTGCAGATAAGAAAACTATTTAAATTTGTATCATTTAGATTAACTCCCTCCACATGACCCTTTTCAAACCCACTATTCCTCTTACTCAAGCGAGTAACCAAATATGTATGTTCTTATGTAGAAGCACTATATTGACCTCTCAATTGCTTGTACTTCAGAAGAAAAAGTCATGATGTCCGACAGGATTCGGGAGTCAAGACAAGTCAACTTCTTGTTTTGACCAAGTGAACTGTGAACACGATTAATGAGAAAATTAAGAGGAAACAGGGTTTCGTATTATCCAGATTGCTCCCCCTTAACTTGAAAAATTTAAATTTATTATACATAAAAATAATCACAAAAAACATAAAAAATTTAAGGATTTTTTAATATAAAATAGTCATATTAACTGAAAATCGATACTAAATCGAATTGCCTGTGTGCGGCTGCCAGCCGCACGGCTGTCCTTATACAATTATCACTCTTACACGGTCATTACATGCAGCCTATCAATAGAGCCTGTCGTCTTAATGCGTTGTCACGTAACAAACCTTTTAACCGTTAAGGTCATGTTTTAATGTTAACCTTAGTTTGTAAACATCTTTCAAGGTATAGATTCTTCGTAATCATTATCATTGGAGAATTTCGGTGGTCAATTCGTCATAGATATTGGGGGATTTATCAATTACATGATAAATCCCCCTTACGGGGAGCGAGTCATAGGCTCATGGAATATATCTGATTGTGTTATGAAACGGATGCAATACGAAGTAAAAGATGGGTTGGAGTGAGTGAGTTATGAGTTTTAATGAAATATCTTATAGAAGTCGTTGGATGAAGGTGGGCCATTCTATGTTTTTTCTAGACGTTTCATTAATATATCTCTTTGGGTGAGACATATGTCATAATATATACCATTGGCTGACTTACTCTTCTTAGTCGTGTCACTGGTTCTTTGGCACTGGCACTGAAAGGTAACTAATGGTAAAATAAACAGCGTGGTAAGAGCACCAGCATCACCCTTAGACCGAGTTTAGCATTCTGTTTCACGGAACGCCATATTCCTATATCGTCCGTAGTCTCTACACCGGCTTCGGGAAATGTTATTTTACGTTAGCGTAGATCTACCTGAGCTGAATATGTTTTCTTTTAGAGAAATGTTTTAATAATTACCTGAGCTGAATATGTTTTCTTTTAGAGAAATGTTTTAATAATTTAAAGCTGGTTATGCAAATGTCATGGATAAGCTATTAGAACACATAACATAGGTAACATGAGTAGACTTTTGTCTAGACACTTGTCCGCTTTGAATCAGATATGTTGGAACCAAGAATTGATCATAATATTTTGAGTAAGTAACTCAATTGGCCAACTATTGTCATCATCATTATGCTTTTAAATTATTATACAAATAAGCAGTGTATTATATGCTATTGTAGTGATATGGTGTAATATGTATGAAGTTTCCGTACTGTCCTTAATAAATAAATCATAGGATCATCGCGTCATGCAAAACTTCTGATGTCGGAGTGTAAGTGGGTGAAAACTGACTTAATGTAGGTACATACATAAAAGCTTACTAATTATTAGAAACGCAGCGCGACGGGGCGGCAAACGAGTTCATAAATTAGACATGAGAGTTTTAGTAACTAGTCTGCTCATATCAAACCTAGTTTCACAGGCATAAATCTTCTGAACCACAATGGGGCCATTTAGACGTTTGAAAACCCTGTGTTATTCATAAAAACTGGATTAAATGCGTTCCCATAAACACAATAACAAATACGGCGTTACAAGATCAAGACTTGTTAGGGTTGCCAACTTATTTTAGTGAGATTTGTTTAGGGGAAAACAAACTTTGGTAGATGATCAAAACACATCTGGCAAATAAAATACATTTAGCACAATGAACATTTGGAAAATCAGCAATATGTTCCTCGCTTACGTGCTTTAAAGGGCACGCTGAGCTGTCCTGCCTACATATAATGACTATACGCTATGTCCGAGACTTCCGTAAACTTCGACACTAGGTTTATACCTAGTTACTAGTTCGTAACTAGCCTAGATAAAACTTGCACATGAAAAGTGAAGTCATCTGAGGTGTGAAACGAGGGGTTATATATTTATCTCTCGGGCTTTTCTGGGTTAGTTACCTGACGCTATTATGTTGAGGGCGGTACCGTCTAAAGAAGCCGGCAACAAGTTAAAACGTTATTCAGCAAAAAAAAATTACAGCCTAAAGAAACCAGCACTATCTATGTGATTATTAAAATAATATAATGGCACTTGTCAAAGATTAAAAAGTAAAGCTCATGTTGGAACAACATTAAATGGGCAACCCTAAGCCTAGCGGTATATGGTATGCTGATGGTGAGTCACAGTAATGTCAAAGATCTACATCAAGGTGATGGTTGATGGTAAAGTGAGGCAGATTAGTTGGCCGGATTCGATCTGATAAGCGAAGAGAATCAGGTTTTTTTATCGTCACTGTTCATGATAAACATTGTTGGATTTGAAACTGTCCGTCTGTCGTCGTGCACCGCACATAAAGCTCGTTATTTCCAGACGTGGCTTTTCTAGACACGACTATGTCTACACGAAGAAAATGATTTTATATTCTTCGTGTAGACATAGATAGATATATATTTAGATAGTCTTTATTTTGCATCAATTTACAGTACAGAACACAGAAACTAAAACAAAAATCAAAAGAAACGCACAATGGGCGGTCTTATCGCTGAAAGCGATTTCTTCCAGGCAACCTTAGGATGGAGAGAACTAAATATATCTTCTACGTCTAACTGCTTACCTTGACCTACACGTGACGTGAATTAGAGGCACGTCCAAACACTACTTTCCCAGTGGAAAGCGTACTGAGTTCTGCCCCATAGTTAAACTAACAATTTAATTAAATTGCTAAGAGGGTCGACTCCTTTGAGCTTAGCTACAGTCAAAACTTCTTATACTAGAAAAGATGACACTTCGCGACAAAACTTTTCCATTTTCAAGTTTTACAAGTTTGGACATTACTAAACAGGGTGAAATGAGGTGCCATTGTTTCGTTTCCCATAGCCATTTTGCTACAGTACACAAGGCACATGTTTGAGAATGTAAATCATGAGGAATCTCACTTTAAAATTTTATAATCACGTCGTTTTTAAGTTGACGTTTGTATAAGATCTTTGTCATTTCAATAAATAAAAACCTATTGACTTTGAGGATTATACTCGTAAGCGGGGTTTTCACAGTAGTCGTTCGTGCTTAAAACTTAAACCAAGTTTATTTCCAGGTGGGTTCAGGGCGGTGCAGTTCCCCCGGCACGGGTCCCCTGTCTCCCGCTGAGGGGCCCCGCTGGCCACACTCTCACCACGCGCACCCCTTGCACCACGCACTCCTATCATCCAGCGTGAAGCGAGGCAAGGAACTGTGAGTATTCAACACAATCTATACACCCGACAACTGGGGAAAAAAGGATCTCGAATGTCGGCCACGATCCGGGGCCGATGAGACCATTATAGGTTGCGTCGTCATGGTACTCTTTGGCAAAGGCCTATTTCCAGTAGTAGATTTCTACAGGTTGTTCATTCCCATGATAATACGCTATAGTACTCATGGCATTTGTCCAGCGTGAAGCGAGACAAGGGAGTATATAATACAGAAGGTCCAAGAATCTAGATACCTTATTTTAGAGTTCTGAAGTTGAATCCGTGCTCATCGTTCAGCGTGAACCGAAACTTATTGTTTCGGTTCACGTTGTCTTATTGTTACTTTGTCTTACGTCGTATTGTTTCTAATTACCGAAACCGAGTAATTAGATACAATAAGACTCGTTTCTGGACTAAGAGAATCTACTCTTGCCAGGGATTGACTCGGGACATAAGTCCCCTGTCCCCCATTAAAAGATCTCTGGCTATACGAAGAAGCAAATTTAAGTCCTTTTTCTCTCTTTTAACTGACAAATAAGCATAATGTCCCACCTGATGGTAAGCGGTTACCGTAGCCTAATGGGCGCTTGCAACGCTAGATGCATCATTCGCGCGTTGACGACCCTGAAACATAATGGTATAAGGTCTATTCTTAAAGAAAGTAATTTAAACCAAACCAAACCAAAATTTAATATTATATTTTCATCAAAGAGCTATTTGTCTTGTAGCAAATCTAAAAGCTTTTGTGCGTTTGTTCTAAATGTGAAAGGATTATATAGTAACTTAGTTAAACTTTTTTATCTATGCGAGAAAGTAGGTATCCAATTTCGCAAACGGTGTTACCAACATAATGCCTTTTGTTCTCCCGTAATAAGAGTTTGTAAGGCAATTTATTGCTTATTTCATAGTATTTTGTAAAGTTATTGTATTCTAACATGTCTAACCGCAGTAAAACTAAGGATATGTAAGTATTATTCATCAGGTAATTTAGAAATTATCCTCTAACTAGTACAATATATAAACATCAATAACAGTATGACCTATATGGTTGTGACCCCACACTAGGAAGCCAACCCGCTGAGCCAAGAAAGTAAAAAAAGAAAAAAAGTTTTAGGAAAAATCAAATCTTGTCCTGTTCAACAGCCAATATGTCTCAGAATTAATGTTATCGTGGATATGTTGCGGCCATACGTAGCTCGTTGGCTGTTTAAGAGGTCCACCGTCCGCGACCACGCTCGACGGCACTCAGTTGCTATCTAACGACCTTCGAGCGTAGTCGGGGACGTTTATCATGTGCAAGACCTCTGGACAGTCAGCGAAACGTCAGGGGGAGAATAGTAAAGTACGCTGTATTGTCGCAATTTATGCCCCAAGTGTATTATACGACATACCCTTGGGGACCCTTGGGTCTAACAGATGTGACTGCTTCCAGCGATGGTCGCAGGTGGTCGGTGGCGTCGCTACCGTCCTCCGGCTACGGAACCACGCCCGGCAGCTCCAGCTTGTCAGTAAGTATCTATTATTCAATTCTCTGCCTACCTCAGGCCGTGGACGCAATGCGGACGGATAGGCGGACACCAAAAAAATACAAACATGCTCACGACTTTATTCTCCACGATGGACATGCTTAGATACATACTCAGTGAGAAGGGGCCCCCCCTCTATATCCCCTTATTAGCCTAACGAAATGGCAATTTTAGTAGCTTACCGCTACTTGTTTTATCAGGCTTAGCAATGTGCAAAACTTCAACAACCTGTAAAGGGGCCACTTCTCGATCCCAAGCTTTCCCATTTTCAAGTTTAAGATGAAACATCTGCAAATGTCCAGCATTATTTATTTATTTATCTTAAACTTCCTGCTAGTGTAGTTAATGGGATGATCTGTACTTAAGCATACCAAGGAATAATATATAATAATTATGTAGGCAGTAATATACTATGAAGTATTCCATTAATGTTATCAATGCAAAAGGTCAAGACTAAATCACATTTGATGTTAATCGCTCAAAGCCAGAGTTTTGTAAACTACACTCATTACAACTCGAATAATGCACTTTTTCCGCGTAAATGATAGTGTGTCATAAGTTGTTTAAATAAGTAATTTAGCCAACTTCCTCGTACGTATTGTACCTACTGAGTGAAATCAATTAGCCCATATGACAACCCCTTACCTATTCATTACCCCATTAGCACTTTTTGTTGATTCATCATACAGTCGGATTAGTTTATGTTGAACTAGCTACTTATGAAAGCTCTCAAGAATTTATAATATTTCAAAAATATAAATATAATAACCCCAGCGGGAAACTAACCAGCGATCTCCCGCTTGGTATGGGTGGTTACACCACCCAGACATGAGGTCCCAGATTGGTCGAAATTCTTGAGAAGTTTCTCGCTCTGCGGCGGGTCGCCGGTCGTATGGGTTCGATTCCCGCCGGGGTTTATATTTTTGGGATCACCATTATCTTCAACCTGTACGTTCGCTTTTGTCTCAAAATAAACAATTCGAAAAGTAGGTATACATAATGTACGTTTTTTGTATAGGTACCCTTGAATCGCTTGGGTTTTGACGTGTTTATTTTTTTATTAGAGAATATGTAGAGGTTTAGACACCTATAGTTCTGTGGCAATTTGAAGTGGCACATAGTACGATTTAAAAGATTCCTTTGTTTTTGGTTATATGAAGGTTGACATTACTATTTCTTTGTATCTGCTTTTCGAGAACAATAATCATTCAATGACTCAGAAGCTTCAAAATAAACGGAGACAAGAAAACTGGCGGATCATTTTCATCTTATTGCTGGCAATTGCAGGAACGTATTCAAAAGAACAAAAAAACTTAGTGGTGATATAATTAAGGTGTGTTTCACCTTGCCGCGATTTATCATATCTTTTGAATGTTATCCAAGAAACTCGCACAATCGTATGCATCGCTGATAAAATGTGGTGTTTTCAGCTTTTTGCTAAAATACGATGATAATACGATCTATTTATAGTCATCGTATTTAAAATTTCACTAGAAACAATATTGTTTATTCGATGGTTTTTGAGGTTTATTGTCCTGATAATACGGCACGTTGCAAGCATGATCACCACAGAACAACAATAGCTACTGTTGATCACGGGAGAAGCTGACTTTTACGGGTGAGGTTGCACACCTTTACGGTAGTAGACGAATCGATCCCCTCATTGTCACACCTTTTACAAGGTGTCCGTAACCAAGTGTTTGTTGTTAGGGTTGTTTGCTTGTATGTTTGTCTGTTATCTCTAAAACGGCTTATCCGATTGAAATGCGGTTATCTGCAATTTATTTGCATGACTTTAAAGGTGGTTCTTAGATATATCTTTTATAGCCTATAATTTAATTAAAAAATAAAGACTTACAACGAACGATATATTTATATAAGTAGGTACTATAATTGATATTTGTTTGGTTTCACTTGACACTCCACAGCATCCCTTGCACGCCCAGGATGACTGGTGGAGAATGCATTAAGTCCTTCTAGCACAGCAGCATTTGTGCTGAAGTATTAAATAAATAAAATAACGATACCACTATTCTTTAATTCAATGTCTCATCACATTCTTCGTACACGATCGTTGGTTATGAGTACTCTTGACCTGGCCTTTTCCCAGTACGATTCCGATTAGGTCAGAGTCAGAACGGTATATCCGAAAAAATCGTGACTTTATGTTTGTATGTAATTGTTGCAGTCGCAATGCTCGTCGCAAGAGCGATTGTTGGCGGCGCAGGCGTGCGAGCCGCAGCCGCGAGTCTCTTGCCCGCATTGCCACCAGCACCAGAACTCGCTCAAGTAAGTCGAAGCTGATGTGTGAATGTTAACGATGACGTGTGACTATTTACTGTAATTGATCGAACTTGAAATCACCTACCAGTTAAACGTAAGCGTCACCTTTAACGTTGAACTGCTGATTCTGCCGTGTGAATTTCTGAGTCTGACGCTACCGTGCGGTTACTGACGATCAGGAATAAGAATATAATTTTTGACAAGCGTATTCTCAACATTACAGCAGCTCTCAGGGCAGCGGCATGAACAATTGGGCGTCACTCTCGGATAGCGGGGGAAGTGGGCACACAGCGGGACCGCAGAGCCCGGCTCGGAGAGTTCGCTCCAGAAGTCTGAGGTAATTATCATCATCATTCCAGCCTATAGTTTTCCTACTGCTGTCCGTGCTCCGAACGCGTCGTAGAACTACAATTTTGTAAATTTTTAGTAAGGTAGCTCAGGTTGCTTGACGGCGACGGCGTAGAGCAGTATATAAAAGCGATTGGAATGGCTGGAGATAAAAAACCAAGCCTTATATTTTAATACAACTTATTTTTTTGACAAACATGCATACGGCCCACACGTTGCTACAAACAAAGCCTGGTACTATGACCAAAAGTCGTTTATCGGAGATATTATATATGTTCAAGTTGCGTGAAAACTTCGGTTGCGCGATCTAAACACTTCGATACGATGGCAATCTGTGTATTGACTGTGGTAGCTCTTCGTTGATGTGATGTAACATAGCTCTATCATGTTGCGAGAGATGCTGCTACATACCTTAACCTTCCTTTATCTTTCAGTTCACCGTCAAGATCAGGCGGTGGGTCGGGTTCAGGTGGATCCGGGGGTTCCCGCGATGATGCAGTCTCCGCCATGTCTTCGCTCTTCGCGGCGAGATTCCCGGCAGCACAGCGCGCTATGGACGACAAGTGAGTTTAGCCTCAACTCTAGCTCCTCTAGACAAATTAACTCACGCTTAGTTTTCCTTTCACGCTAACGCAAATTTGTCAAGGAAAGTATTGGCAGCAGTCACGTGATATGTCAACAGCTACTGTCATTTTCATATAATTCAACCTTTTCGCATGCGTTAAAGCTAACAGAGTGGTTGTTGTCTAAGGAAACAACTGTTTTGTACACGGAAGAGAAGACAAATATTACTTTATTCTTGTTTCATCCATAAAAAGAGAGACGGAAATAATTTTGGTCTTAGGACCATTCATAATATGAAATCATTCATAAATATAACATGTACGTAAAAGGAGCCTCTACAAAGCAAATTGAATCCTTTCATTAGAACATTTTCAGTGCACCTTAAATTATAAACAGCTGCACATCTCAGTATGTTTAGTGAATTTTATGTTCTGTGTCTAGTCGTTACTGAGAGTGCCCCTGCGATCCCAAACAAACAAGCACGCTCACGAGTGTAATATCACTTGTGGAGATCCTCAGAAGTATTGATATCCATACTCAGTATGCAGATCTGTGAGGATACCTAGTAGGGGGTAGTCAGACATGTCCAAACATTATTTAGCACGTGTCCGCGTTTTGCATAGCAGTTAGCATTCCACGTGACAGGTTGCAAGCCCATCTCCGCTTATTAGAACAATATACCGATCGATGGTGCCGCAGTTAGAAAACCTGCCTTTCCAGTGGTGTTAGGTTCTGCGAGCTATATGGCATGCCCATTGCCATGTCAAATTCTAAGTGCTATGTTGGTAACTTTAGTTCTACGGATATCGTCGCTTTGGATTCCATCACATTTTTAATGATGTTTCGATCTAAATTGTGATGTTTGTTCTGTTTTATTTTAGATTAAGGGGGTTGATCGAAGAACTGACTGAATTAGATAAGAAACCAGATCGACCGCCCATCGAGAGATTCGTTCAAAGACAGGTAAACTTATATAATCAACTTTAAAGTAATTTTCAACCTTGAACTTAAAGTTGATTATTGAATATTAAACTATAAAAACCTTGTGGATTATTGAATTGTGCGTTGCTAAAAGAAAGTAATTATCATACCTACTTAATTCTCGGATAAGGTATCCTTATTGGATCTATGACCGACTAGTGAAATCCTGCGACTGTTGAGATTTTTCCACACATACGTTATTTGTCAGTTGCACCCTATGGAACTGGACTTTGAAAAATAATTTCTTAGTGCACTCTTATAGTTCTAACGAATATAGCCTCTAAGATCTCGAAATGAAAATCAACGCACAGCCTAAACCATAAGATCTTGAGACTTCATCCTTAGAGGCAGCATTAAGATGCTGTCATCAAGTAAACGCGGGTGAAATCTTGGGGTGATCCACTGGAAAAACTATTTAATTAAAAAAAATCTAAGACTTGATGATTTCATGAGTAAGAAAGGAAGTACTTGTTTATTCTTTACTAGGTCTTAAAACTTAAACGTTTAATCTTTATGGTATATTTTCGTTTACAGGTGTTGGAAATGGCGCGCGACTGCCTTCACAAATCAGAGTCTAAACAGGTCACAAGTAGCTACTTCTACGATATGGCGGACAGTTTAGATCGATTACTAGCCGAGGTAAATAAAAAAGGCCAAGTATTTGTTATTAGTAGTAGGTAGTTATTTTATAATTATTATTTTAAGTTTTCCATAAGGGTTCCTTTGCACCGCACAATATAAACTTTTATTCTTCAGTGAATAAAAAGTTTGTTACAAAAAACCGATTGTTCGACGTGATATCTCGATATCACTTATATGATACTGACTGATTGTATCTAATAAATATAATCTAGATAGATAGATTAAATAAAATAATGCTGGACATTCTTACACAGCATCAATTAGCCCCAAACTAATCAAAGCTTGTATTATGACTGATATACTACTCATATTCATTTTTTCTGTACATACATAAATATTATACATAGAAAACACCCAAACCCGAGAAAAGTATTTTGCAGATGATACAAACATTTGTCACGCGGCGGGAATCGAACCCGCAACCTTTTGCGGGCCTTCACCCACTGCGCTACAGAGGTCGTCAGAGAATACTTTATTGCACACCAAATAACACATCAGCTTCGTTGAGTACTATAAACTTTGTCAATGTTGTACAATGGGCAGTCTTATCGCTAAATATATGGTTATTTTTTAATGTAACAAGTTATATTTACCCCCGACGTAAGGAGCCGTTATATGCGTTCGCTATAAAAGGATGTTTGTTTGTTTCTCTGTTAACATTAATCTCCGAATCGGCGTATCAGATTAGGTTACGTTATTTTGCAATCGTTTTGTATGATCGTGGCGTTCAAACTTAACCAAGAACATAGTGAAACTCAACAGGTTTTGAAATCATTGTTTTGGATCAATTTCCATTGAACTTACTAGGATCATAAAAGTTATAAGAATTAGAACTAGAACGTGAATTAGAACCAGTTCTTGAGGTCATACAAAATCCGGTATTTCGATCGTATACGCTGTTTCGGAGATAATTGGTAGTCTGGAGGAGATCGCTATGACAATAATACCGGCCATTATACTCACGCGATTAGCTTGTAATTTGCTCTGTTTGAATTTGTCAGAAACATTATGTTTTCAAATATTATTACGACTATAACACGTATTTTACTATTCCCCTGCTGACGTTTCTTTGACCGTTTAGAAAATGATACCAAACCAAGATAATTTTATTTCCATAACGTATTATGTGTTGTACAATACAGAGTTTAGCTAACTATCTACATATCTATTGGTAACAAACGAACAATCTCTTACAGCCATGGCATATGCGGTCTCTTGTTGTCTAGTGTAAAAACTTAGTTGATCAAGAACCTTGTCCAGTAAGAACATATATTTTCAGACTCGAGAGAAGTCTGCAGAAGCTGGGAATCAAGTGGCCCCGTTAGTGACGCGACTAATATTGGCGATGGCACGGCCGGCCCGCTTGCTGGAGTGCCTCGAATTCGACCCTGAGAGGTTCTACCGGCTGTTGGAAGCGGCTGAGGGCCATGCGAGGCATTTACAGGTATCATTTGACCGAGCATTTATTATAAAAAAAGAAGATAGGTACATATGTAAGTATTGGAAATGTATGAGTTTCGAGATCTTACGGAAGTCCTCTTCGATAACTAAGCTGTCAATTATTATGCCGGCCTTGCTACGATAGGGTAATGAGCTTCCTGGGAAGGGTAGCTATCCATACCTTTTCGTATTCCATCACCATCACCATGAATGATGATGATGGCAAGACGTCCGTTGCTGGGCATCGGCAGTTGGCACAATATAAAAGTAACATCCTACAATACAAGTATCAACAACAAATAGTTCTAGTCTTATCAATGTACGAAAGGTTTATCAAGCTAATATGAACCTTATTTTCAGGGAATTACGACAGACATCCCGCAGTACATTATACACAAACTTGGTTTATCGAGGGATCCTTTGGCGGAGATGAATGCGCCGCCCGCGCCCCCACCCCCTCCTCAAAACGCTTCGCCTTCCAAGTAAGCAATACAACACTCTATTTTTACCCGCGACAATAGGAGCCCTTGTATGCGTTTATTTGTTTATATAAATGATATATATATATGAATTCAAATCAAATAGATGAGGTAGGTTTGCGTAAGAAAACCAACTCGGTAGAAGCAAATATTTATTTCAATAGAACTGAGGGTATATATCGTCGAAACACTTTGATAGGGCGATGTAGAAATGGGCTCATTTTAGCAACGCCATCTAGTTTTAATTCACACAATCTGTTAATACCCAGCGTATCTATTTCCTACTGGACATTTATTAACAGTAACCATTTATCTGAATTATACTGATAGTATATTTTAGATAAATGGTAAATGGAAATACAGTTTCATGCAATCCATTTGTAAACTTCAAGGATATTTTATAGTTTATTTAATTTTTATTATTTATATTTATTTAATTATTCATGTTAAGCAATTATTCCAAGTATGGAGCTGATCGCACTATGTGTTTAGATTTTCCCATATGATGTGACAATTGATTTGTAATGATGTGACCTAAATTCCAAGTATAATCGTTTATATAATTTGAACTACATTCTTCTTTTATTTATTTTAAAGTAACTTTATACTTTTTATTCCAAAAACTATCGAGAGTTTGATCATTCATGTTGAAAAACGGGAATTTTATCGTACCGCACTTTCACTGCACGACACGACGCGGAGGAAGAGCGTCGCGATCGCTCACACTGATGAAGACTCTCGGAATGAGTCGAAACGTAGACGGTGCCTTCACCGATAGTGCGGTACGTGAAAATTCCCGTTTTTACAATATGAATATATTTATATTTTTAGTAATTTCCTTTAACTCTCAGATTGCGAGGTCGTCAGTCGCCGCCCGGCGCTCCAGGGTCCATAAATGGAGCCCCACCGTCCGAAAGTGACTACCAAGTCATCAAACTGATCTCAAACGGGGCTTATGGAGCCGTTTACTTGGTGAAGCACAAGCAAACAAGGCAGAGGTAAGATCCGACATTATGCTATACAGACAGATAGATAGCACCACACATAGATAGATAGATATATATTACTCTATTGTACACCAAATAATATTTTAGCTAAGAACAGTACTACAAACCTTGACAATATTGGACAGTGGGCGGTCTTATTGCTAATTAGCAATCTCTACCAGACAACCTTCTACACAGTTCAAAATTAAATAAATCAAGGATTCCGTATGTCATCGTGGGTATCAGGAACTGCGAGTACCATGGTACCGCAGCATCAACACCAGTTAGACAATTATCTGCGGAACATGCAAACATTTGTCTCACCGCGGGAATCGAACTCGCACCTCTTAGAGTGTCAGGTGGCTACTACCCACCACCGAGGTTGTCAACATCCAGTCCAATCTGAGCTTGGATATTTTTATTGTGAATGCAATAGGACACTAGAGGGCGTTGCACTAGAGGACAATGGTTAAATTAAAAATTGATATTTTATTAAATTTGCTAAATGTAGTTGTGTTCACCGGTCTTTCTTTTCCAGGCTCTTAATACAGTGAAAATATATAATTGTCTGAATATAATGATTTAGAATTGAGTCTGATCTGACGTAATGTTTCAGGTACGCGATGAAGAAAATTAGCAAAAACAATCTAATATTGAGGAACCAGGTGGAACAAGCATTCGCAGAACGGGATATACTTAGCTTTGCCGATAATCCTTTTGTGGTAAGTATCGTACTAGGGGTCTAGACAAATACCACTTTCTGTTGGCGTTAACGCCTGCGGAAAGATTTAATTGTACGGGAATGACATTAGTTTTGGAAATGTTACGTGACAGCTGCCTAGTTTCTACTTGACAAATTTGCGTTAGCGTGAAAGGAAAAGTGAGATATTTGTCTAGACCCCCTGGTCGTTGTTTCTACACAGTGCGCCAGCTATATAGGTGCCCGGTCTTAACCTCGGCTTAAAGTATCGCACTATATTATATGAACCTAATGGATGCCGGGTTACATTAACGTATTATAAAAACGCAACAAAGTAACGTTTTTTTTTCAATTTTCTTGTTAGATTCCATATAGGTTTGTAGAAAAGTTTTACAAAATAAAATTACGTCGCGTGTTTAAAAAAAAACAAACCACACGATTTTAATCCCCATCATATACTTTCTCATACTGTACGATACCGGGAGGATACCAAGTAGGCAGTAGTCAGAGACACGTCCATACATTATATTTGCCAACGCGTTGCATTTTAATTAGCACGCCGCTTTATTGAAACGTTCAATCAAAATCGATCGTTCAATATAAAATGGTCGTCAAATGGTTGTCTAAGTTTGCGTGAATGACCGAGTCTTATCCTATTGCACATGCCTTCAAACAGTTTGTTTCTATAGCATGCCGGATTACTTGGCATCACGTTATTTTCTTTCGCCGTTTCGAGCACATGTGATGTTTCAAGATATATTTTTTTTTTTGTTTCCAAAAATTAACTTGTTTGCAGGTGACAATGTACTGTTCGTTCGAAACGAAACGGCATCTCTGTCTGATCCTTGAGTTCGTGGAGGGCGGCGATTGCGCCACGCTACTGTTAGCCGGACCGCTACCGCACGACATGGCGAGACATTACTTCGCAGAGGCGGTGCTGGCCGTGGAATATCTACATTCATACGGCATCGTTCATAGAGATCTCAAGCCGGACAAGTAAGTGAACATAGCCAAGGTCAGAGCTTGTCCGGATGTGGCGATATAAGCACGATTCGAGTCGTGCGTTTGAATTCGCGTCCAGATAACACGTTTTAGGCACGATTTTACGCGCGAGGAAACCAAGAGGTATTCCGTCAGTCAATAACAACTGGTTGTGGTTGAGAGATATGGTTTGTGTTGTGGCTTGCGCATCGTCGATGGAAACAACGCAAGCAAAGTAAAAATCAACGATATAAAGTGAACCCAATTCTGTATGACAGGAATGACTCAAAGTCTGTTTATAACATTACCTATATCCCAAATTTAAAGAATACAACAAAAAGTTTTTTATTATATAAATTATTATATTATAAAAACTTTTACCGTTAAAACTAAAAAAGTAAAGCCATTCATAAAATGTTGTCTACTAACTCTTCCCAAACCTTGGAAGTTTCGGTTGGCTCTTTAGGATATCTGCTATTCCAGAAACAATGGAAACTCTGTTGTTTTTTGTGGTCTGTGTTCAGAGCACAGATAACGGATGGAGGTTTATGAGGTTTTGTGAGGTCAGAGGGTCTCTGAGACTAAAAAAAAATTGATGTTGTGAGTTAATAGGTTTTTTAAACTCGCGACGCAAGCAGCTAGTATATAAGTTGTGTTAAGAGGTAGTTTGTTTGTCTGGTACGCTTTGTCTCCGAAACAGTATAACCGATTGTAACACATTTTTTTTTCTATAATTTTGAAAAGTCTTTCGTCTGGTTATTATCTGGATCAATTGACCTCTCTATACCGTTTGCAACGGTCTTGAGATAGCAAATTATTTCATTTGTATTTTTTACTTATAAATACTTGCACTTGTTTATTCATATAGTTGTGTGAATAATAAAAAGCAATGATTAATTTATTATATGTCTATTTTTTTAGTTTACTCATCACAGCAACCGGCCACATTAAACTGACCGATTTCGGCCTCAGCAAAATGGGTTTGATGTCATGTAAGTATCACTATTTTAGTTTGACTTTATTACTATGATTTAATTATTTGTGTGTATGGTAAACGTTACCACCTTAGTTATAAGGGTTTCGGATATATAATACTAGCCTCAGCTGATTTAATTATTTGTATGTACGGTAAACGTTACCATCTTAGTTATTAGGCTTTTGCATATATAGTACTAGCCTCTACTCCCTGCGTGAAATCTGGGCAAAAAGTTATCCGAATTACTGATATTATTTGCAACAAATATTCAACAAGTTCACTCAACCTGATGAAGGCTTCGGAATGAGTCAAAACTTATTCGGTTTATGAGTAGGAGGACAGTACGTGAAAATTCCCGTTCTTACAATAATGAATGCATTGATTTACAATAGTTTTTGGATTTTACGAAATTGCAGGATGATAATAATTGTGTTATGTTTTCAGTGGCTACAAATCTATACGAAGAATACGCGGACAGGGAAGCGAGACAGTTTTCCGACAAGCAAGTTTGCGGAACCCCCGAATATATCGCTCCAGAAGTCATACTCAGACAGGTATTTAGCTCCTATTTAACCTTTGGGTTCATTTTCACGTCAACAAAAGTACTAAACGATTTGTGACTCAGGAACTGGGAAAGATGGGCACACTCCTAAAACATGACGTGACGACGATACTTGTCTACTGCTGGTCTGCACTATTTTCAAACAAGCATGAGCAAAGATTTAGGCAAGTGTGGTGAAAGGGTCCAGTGCGCCTCCTACGAAAACCCATTTTTACCGGTACCACATATATTATAATACTAGTATCTATGAGATTAATAAGATAGCTGGCAATGACTGGGTTGCCAAGGAAAATAGTAGAGACGCTTGAAGCAGGAGGCCTTTACTCGTCGAGAGATCTTTAATTAATAGCATATATTATTTTATTTAATGTGTTGGCCTAGTGGGCGATACCCCGAATTCTGATCCGGAGGTCTTGGGTTCGAAACCGGTCGTGCACCAATGGATTTCTCCACTCGAAAAATTGATGTGCGCATTAACATGTGCTTAAAACGGTGAAGGAAAACTTCGTGAGGAAACCGGCATGCCCTAGAACCAAAAATTCGAAGGCATGTGCCAACAGTTAGTTTTCCAATAAGCGGCGATGGTCTTGCAACCTGTCACGTGGAATGCTAACTACTTGCAAAACGCGGGCATGTACCAAATGTAATTTAATGAGCGTGTTTTTTTTTATTAATTTAATATTTGAATCAGATAATAAATTTAATTAAAGTCTTATTTATTATTCGAATTAAGTAAATCAAATATAATTGAATTGTATTTTTAAGGAATTAAATAGGCTATATTATTATTACTAGTAGCTATATACAGTTACAATTCCATGGAGATGGAATTCCATTACGAACATAAAATCGCGAGATCTCAGTTCGCGACGATGTGTACTAGTGTTATTTAGATTTTGGGACTTCGTTTGTTTCAGGGTTATGGGAAGCCGGTGGATTGGTGGTCAATGGGAATAATCCTTTACGAGTTTCTAGTTGGCTGCGTACCTTTTTTCGGAGACACGCCCGAGGAATTGTTCGCGCATACTGTAAACGGTAAGATGTCAAGCAAAATGTCAAGTTTAGATTCAGTTTTAGATACAATAAGGAATACGAGCCTTTGTTTACTTTGTCATGCACTGGTTGCTTTGTATAGGGCGGCCGATGATCGCCTGCAATGTATTTTGGTTGGAAGTTATGCATCAGTGCCTATTTTTATAAAAAAAAACAGGTATACTGATCATCAGTAAGCGGTTACTGTCGCGCGTTTGATGCGTTTGTGTTTGATGAAGAAAATTATGTCTTGGCAAGACATACTTTTCAAGTATTTCTTAGTAATGTTAGTATTATAATATCAATGTAAGTTAGTCTCTAAAGTATTTATGCTATGGTCCTATTACCATCATTTTAAATGTTGCTAATGTTGTTGCCTGTTTTTATTATTATTATTTATGCAGAAGTATTCAAAAACAGAAAAATCAGAGCTTCTTTGTGAAAGCGATCGTCCTGCAAGCATAAAGGGTTGTGTGAACAGGCACATAAGACTTCTCAGGGTTGGGTTAGCGCGCGAGTGATACGTCCACGTTACGTGTTCCAAACGTCTAAAGGTTACGGTAACCGCTTACCAACAGGTGCGCCATATGCTTGTTTGCCGATTTTTGTTGTATTTTTAAAAAACTATGGCTAAAACATATAACTATGCCATATTGCTATGGGACCGTGGATTTTTCCATGGTACGTCCAATGTGCAAGTCCTTCAAACCGCTTTGTCTATGTGTAGATGACATCGAGTGGCCTTCAGAAGAGGACTTCCCCATAGCAGTGGAGGCGAGAGCAATCATCACTGAGCTTTTAGCGCGGAACCCGAGAGATCGGCTCGGCACTGGCGGAACTCATCAAGTCAAGGTAACTTGTTATATATTTATAAGTTGACAAAAGATGGACAGAACACTTGCCTTCGTCAGTGTAGTCGGGAATCAATGGATGAGAATCGCAAGGGAACGAAAACAATGTTGTTATAACGACCTCTGTGGCGCAGTGGGCGTAAGCCTGCCTGAGACGTAGATAGTTGCGGGTTTGATTCCCACCGCGGGACAAATGTTTGTGTGATCTGCAAGTATTTGTCTCAGGTGTGGGTGTTTTCTACATAAAATATGTATTTATTTAAAAAAAAAAGTATAATAGTAGTATATTAGACATGTAGTTCTCATTATACAAGCTCTGCTTAGTCGGGACTAGATGATGCTGTGTGAAAAATGACCAGCATTATTCATTATTTATTATTATAAAGAGGATTCCAATACCCAACAATGGGTGCAGAAGGGCTATATGATGATGGTGATGATGAAATTATTGTTTATCCTAGACACAAAGAGTAGTTACATTTCAGTCGACTACTCGGCCGCAATTAAGATCCTCGAAAGCATAATAAAATCAACAGAGTGTTAATTAACTAGGAGTAGTTACATTTCAGTCGACTACTCGGTTGCGATTAAGATCCTCGAAAGCATAATAAAATCAACAGTGTTAATAAACTAGTGGAACGACCACGACTTGGTCCATGACTTTGATTTTGATGTATTTATATTTCTTACAGGAGCACATTTACTTCTGCGGCGGGCTGGATTGGAACAACCTGCTGCGGCGGAAGGCTGAATTCATTCCTCAGCTGGAAAACGATGAAGACACCAGCTATTTTGACAGTAAGGATGTTAAGAAGCTTTTAAAAAAAATGATTCTTAAAACCATCGTCCAATGAAACTGTATATATGTATATATTACAAGGCCGCATTGTAGGACTGCGGCTGACTTTCTATTCAATTTGATTGAAAACTTTTTATTTTATCTTTCACATTACAACCATAAAATATTAGTGACTGCACGTACTTTAGGGTATTACTATATATACTTATAGTAGTTTTTTATATAGAGATATTCGCAGTCTACTACTTACTCAATGGATTTCACCGTTTAAAGTAATCTATTGGTGTCAGATCGCTTTTGAATTCACGACGTTTACATCGGAAGTTGGGCTACAGTTCGACACGACACGGATATTCAAACAGGAATAAAGAAAATTAAAATAAACTTACGACGAAAGAACCCCATATATGCGTTTGCCGGCAGATTACTCACCATGCCGTGACCCTCCCTCACCGAGTCACTGGACGACCCTGCGATTGATGACGGAAATAAACGTCGAGTATTTTTTCTTCAATTGTTTTTCGTCTATTTTGCGGACGTTTTGTAGCTAATTACCGGCCATTATAGTTTCAAAACAGAAACGAAACAAACACGTTCACAATTATATCCCCACAAAGTTGTGAGCGTGTTTGTTTGGATGGGATACCCTTATATGTATATCCAGTACGTAGATATTAAGTACGTAGATATTAGTTATCAAGTAGTAGTTTAATTTCTGTATTTTTATAAATTCCACTTATTTTATGTACAGGTCGCTGTGATAGGTATAATCATAGTGAAGTGGACACGGATGAAGCGGCTGAAACAGCAGAGCCGACGACCGACGAGGGCGGAGTCTTCGCCGCGTTCTCGAGCACCTCGCCACAGTGGAGACGGCACACGCAACATTCCTGTCATGAGCACGATTCCAGGGTAATTCTCTTATAAATATATCAAAACGTCGCATCTGTCTCACTGACAATCAACGAAGAGCCTAAACCGTAAGTTCTAGAGACCTTAGTCTTAGTAGAGACCAATCACTGCCCACTGCTTCGTCTTCTCTCCTCGACTCATCCCGTTATATAATATTAAGGCGTCATACATTCATCTGTTGAAAGGGCACGTGGTCGGCTTTCATAACATACATTTGTATGTTACAAGTGTCGCCATACATTTGTCTGTTGAAAGGCGTAGATTCGTAAATCATCCATACTTTTTTTTATAGTATATATTTTGAACGTTAATTTGCTTACGCAGAGCACGGACAGCTGGCCCGGCACTCCCGACAGCGCCGGTCCGCCCACAACGCCCACCGCGCCATTGCATCATCATCCTAAATGTCCTGTGAGTATCTATTGTGGCTTTTGCAATGGCTTTCAGTTTACAATATCATTCGCTTTTTACTAGAAATACATCTATAAGTTTAATAATAAACATATTTTGAATTTTAGAATTTTGAAATATAAATATGAGGGGAGTTTTATCTATGGGGTCCAAGAGTCCTTAACAAATCGGTAGATCGCGAGACCTTAGTTCGTGACGAATGAATTAATGAAAATACTTTTTTATACACTATGAAAAATAAATTCAACTAAATAAACCTACAAAACCTAAAGTACAATGACAAACTTCTAGTTATTTCGATTTCATGATAGATTTTGTTCCAGATTATGGGAGGCAGCGTTTCCACAGCGGAGTCTTCGCAAACGGACAGCGATGACGTGTCTCCTATGGCGCGGCGACGTCCGTTGCGACCCCTACCGCCCTTACAGCCCTCACTATTGGCCCACACACACATACACCCGCCTGCACACAGGCACAAGCCGTGAGTGTATATGCTGTTATTCGACGAACAACCAATATTTGCTTGAGTGTCTTCTTTTAATATCTTCTTTTAATACCGAAGTCTTGTCGGCTTGAATAATTGCATGAAATGTATGGAATAGGTTTTGGGGATAGAAACATTTTTTATGTAATTTGGCGGAAGAACAAAATGTCTTCTCGATTTGGTAATTTTGATTATGAATACATAAAATGAGTTCCGAATGTTCCGAAAGTGAAATGCATATTGACTGCACTCCAACAGATCTAAGGTCGGAAGCCAAATAAGCGAAAGAGAACCTGCTCCGAAGTCAAATGAAAAATACGTAAACATATAAGAAAATTATTTTATTTCCTTGAATTGTTTTGAGAAAATCACTATATAAGCCTCGGCGGAAATGTCAATTGCCTGTCTCATATCATTGAATACTCGACCTGCAATTGCCTATTTCGCAGCCTGTGCAATAATGTACTATTATTCATATTCTCGGAATGAGTCGAAACTTAGTTGGTGCCTTCACCGATAGTACTGTACGTGAAAATTCCCGTTTTACAATATGAATGAACAAATTCACGATCGTTTTTGGAATAAAACATTCAATGTTTCTGATTTTGATTTGTACGTTACAAACTTGTATATTATTTGTTAACAGAAGCGAGCTGGCGTCTCGCGATGATTCTCCTAAGATGATAGAGATCCACAAGAGCCTGGACCGGCCGGACAGACCGGAGAAGCCGGACAAGAGCAAGCCGACCATCATCGCCAAGTCAATGAGACGGTCCGCCAGCACCTCAGGACTATCGCTGGTTATACATCCAGGTAAGAAAGCTAATTGACGCTATCTATGTCTATCTAACAGGCCAATGCTTGTATGATCTACAAATATTTGTCTCGGGTCTGGTTTTTTTTATGTATGATATGTGTTGTTTTAAAAAGTAGTGTATCAGTCATGTAGTTCCCATAACACAAGCTCTACTTACTATGGGGCTAGAAAGTAAGCGGAGAACATTGGAGCTGTGTGAAAAAATTCCATCAATATTTATGTTTATTATTCAATCAATCAGTGACCACATAAACGAACTACCCTACAACTACTTGTCAATTTCGCAAACTTTTTTTTTTAACAGATTCATTAGTAGTATTTGTTGTGTTTCCAGCTGATGACAGCACGCTCAGCGCTGGCGCGGGCTCGCCTTGCGCGGGCAACACGTCTTCTACGAATTCGTCCAGAGATTCCTCACCGTGCCGTGACCCTCCCTCGCCGTTCGCGCTACCAAATCATTCGTAAGTTTCCACCAAACAAATAAAACAATACCGACCAAGTTCAGATCGAACTTTTTTATTATTATGATTTACGGGCAATATCGGATGCGAAGTGTCGATGTGGTCGAAGATGTACACACGAGGATGCGACGCTTCTAATTCTAAGTCTGCACTGACGTCCCGCATGGGGTGTATTGTGAATTATCCCCATTCTAACCGGTCCCCAACCAGCCCAACTCCTTGAAGTAGCGAAGAAGGACTTTGGGTTGATGACAGCAGTGTTCCAGAATCCCTAACCTACAGGAGGTTAGGGATCCTGGAACAGTGGATGCACGCTTGTCAACAATAAATCTATTTACCTTCAGCTTGAAGACTACAAGATTATATTTATCGGGGAAGACAGCCGCCGGCAACGAGCTTTATTATTTTCCTGTACTGATAACCAAAGTAGCCAAGCGCATTCTTATTGTTTAGAAAAAACACGCAACAATTACATAGTCGGCTAATAGATGGTATTTGGTTTTGTTCCAGCTTGATCCAAGCATCTAAACCGCCCATAGTTGTGAGACGCGGTCCCTGTGGCTTCGGTTTCACTATTCACACCGTCCGCGTGTATTATGGCGACACGGATTATTACACCATGCATCATTTGGTTTCGGTAAGTTCGATGAAACCCCTTTAGCAGGTGTATCATAAGCACCGTTTTCTCTATTGAAGAGATGTTTTTTACAAACAATATGGCGAGACGTCATTTCAGGGCAAACTATGGAAAAATCTATGGATATATAGTTCAAATGTTGGGAATGACGGTATTAGAAGAAGTGTACTTTTTTTAAAGTACGCTTAAAACTAGTATGATCTTTAACTGTACACATTTGCCAGCAATAAGCATGCACAACGCGCAATTTTCGTGACGAGACTCGGTCTGAGGTCGGATCGACAATAGAATGCTTAGTAAGCAAACCTGTTAGTCCTACCAGTCAGACCCACACCTCAGCCTGCTTAGCGTAAAGACCCAAGAGAACGGTTTTGTCTACCGCTGAGAAAAAAAAATATTTTGTCCCTCTCTTCTGTTTGACAGAATAGGCGACTGAAATAGTTTTTCAGTCAAGACTGCTGATTATGCATGCTTATTAAACTAGTAATGTTGCAATAACTCATTTAGCATGCGCATATGTGTCGGTACTTTTACTGTTTGCAGCCGTCATCAGAGCTATGGCGTCATATGTATTTTCGTTCCAGGCGGTGAGCGAGCAAGGCGCCGCATGGGCGGCCGGGCTACGCGCGGGAGATCTCATCACACAATTGAACGGGGAATCCGTTCAAGGATTACTACATACTCAGGTCAGTTTACTAACGTTTACGTACTTCCATTGATTATGGTGTAGTTGTACTAATGCCCGAATTGAAAGATATACAGATTTGTTTTGAACCTACAAAGAACCGCTGACACGAACGAAGAAGATTTGAATAGTGTGATTTTTGACTCCGATGGCGCGGCGGGCGGACTTGTAATTATCTGAGATTCAGGAGGTGCGGATTCAATTCCCGCTGCAGGACAAATGTTTTTGTGTTCTGCAGATATTTGGTAGTACCATGATATTCCATGATGATTCCCTGTATTGTGTATTTTAATTCCTAATACACACAACACAGTGAATCTTAGCGCGGGGTAAGAACTCTGTATGTGTTTATTGGGTGTTTATATCTTTATTTTGTTTATATAGGTTCTGCGGCTTCTGTTGGCGGCACCGCACGCGACGCTCCGAGCGACGCCATTAGACCAAACTACTATTCAGGTACATTACATGTAGTAGTAGAACAGCCATGTAGTTCCCATAATACAAGCTCTGTATTATGTCTCTGTGTGTTTTTTTTTTCTTTTTGGGGCTAGATGATGCTGTGTGAAAATTGTCTAGCATTATTAATTTATTATTTCTGCCCACGGCTTCGCCCGCGTGGTAGCCGGATAAAAAGTAGCCTATGTGTTATTCTGATGTATAAGCTATATTTCTGTAAAGTTTCATCAAAATCCGTTAAGTAGTTTTTGCGTGAAAGAATAACAAACATAAATCCTCACAAACTTTCGCGTTTATTATATTAGTAGGATAGGATAGGATTTACTTTGACAAATATATATTTCTACAGTGAACATCTACAAAAATATTAAATTGTTCTGGTTGTAGGCGGGCGGTAGGAGACGCGTTGGTGGTGGGCGCAGGGCCTCCGCCCCACCTAGGCCGCGTCCTAGGAGGAGATGTTCACTCTTTAGAAGGATATCTACCAAGCGAGCGTCTCAGGAAATGCACCAGGTAAATAAGGTGAAGTACAAGTACCATTATTACGTTGTTAAATTTATTTATTTTCGGCATCGTCACATTTAAATCGTAGTACTGTATCGTCTAGCAACTTTCAAAACGATTGTACCTAAGTAACTATTTCTACACCATGTATGTTTGTGAATCCGTAAATAAATGCCATTTAATTTATTTATTCATCATCATCAACAGCATGTGGAAACTGCTGGAAACAACCACTGCTGGACATGGGCCTCTTCCAAAGATTGCTATGACGAACGATTCATAAATCGACATCGTCATCGTTCCATATCGGCAGAAGATTTCTTCCTCTCTTTTTTTATATACTATAATTTAAATTATTTGTTACATAGATGGTGTCGATGGGGGAATGTGCCTCGTCGCCGTCCCCCGCGGCCTCGCCGGCAGCCGACAGCCCTCAGCACAGCGCCACTACGCACTACCAACGGTAACACCACCACACTACCACCTTTCAAATTGCACACAGTCCAAGTATGCAATACAATTCAGTGATAAGAGTGAACTATTTCGTTCCAAGTCATTCAATGATTGTAACATTAAATTGTGTAAATATTATTACAGAACAGAATCAATAAAAGAAATAAACAGTCAACATATACATACATAGTCCTGATCCCACACTAGGATTCCCTGTGTCATGGGTATCAGGAACTATGAGTACAGTGGTACTTCGACACCCAGAACCGAAACAAATATCTGCAAAATCTGTAAAATTTAACCCGAACCTCTTGCGTCGCAGCTGGCTACTCGTGTAGCTAGATGTAATATTTAAGTATTTGAAAATACAACTATTTTGACCACTGTTTTTCGTCGATTATGCTGACGTTTCGTAGCCCTTTATCAGATCGCGAAGACGGTAGATTTAGGTTATTAGACGTATTTTCAAGAATTAAAATAACTGTTTTTTTAATTAACCCCAAACAGCGTAATTGTAATAAATTAATTATTACATACGTAAATGTTTTTGATATCTAGTCCTACTTTTGGTACTACAACTCACAAAATCATGTGTAACTCGAGATATATTTCCAGCTAAATATTTTGTGTGCGTTTTGTCAATTCCACGCTTCCCCCCTTACCCCTCCAATACCGCAGACAGTGACTAGGCCTCGCACGCCTAGTCACCGCCTTTAAAAAAAAATGTTATATTTTCCTTTCTGTAAATAAATGTGTATATGTAAAAATATTTCAGGCCATCATCTCTTCACGGATTAAAGCATAAGTTGGTAGCTGGTGGCGCGGAAGTGAGACGAGCATCGCTTCAACATATGCCGCTGTCGCCTTTAGCTCGAACCCCATCGCCATCGCCACAGCCGCAACCGCAGTCGCCTACCAGGTATCACTATCTTTCAAGCAATTATACAAAAGTTATTTTGTGACCTAGATTAACACAGGCTATTTTTATCATTGTCCCACGCAGACAAAGCCGTGGGCAAAAGCTAGTTTAGATATATAAATCTGTGACGCACACATTTAGAGCTTATGGGAATTGGTGTATAGAAGTTTTGAAAACTAAGAGCAATAGATTAGGAGCCTCTGCTGGGAACGACCCAAACAAGAATACCACAAATGTGCTAACCATTTCAGAGTCCATTTTAATTCATTTGTATCTAACTTAGTATCGTCTGTTCTCATTATTGTGTACGTCTCTAATTCTGTCTCATTTGACTGTTTTATGGCACATGAAATTGACCCAAATATTAAAATTTTGAATAATATAAGACAGGTAAAACAACAATGATAGAACGGGATGGATTCACAAGCTTCACAAGGATTTCCTGTGTTGTATGTACCTTGAACTACGGGTACCATTGTACCACGCTATCCAGATCCGGAACAATAACTTGCAAATATTTGTCCGATGGAGGTCGCCAAATTTTTTTTTAGTTTTCCAAGTTTATTCACATATAACCTATTGAATATGAGCCGTTTAGATAAAAAGAGTCCATCAGGGCAGACAGTCGTGTACTATTTATATGGCAGATGTTAATTAGTGACAGGTGACCTCTTACCTTCTGTTGAGGTTTGCCAGTTTGCTTTAAAAACATTGTAATGGTAAGGCTACGAACGCCACCTATGACATTGAATATAAAATAGTTTGGGTCAGTTTCTGTGTATCAATGTGAATGTCTCGCATCATGATGAGATGTGTGAATGCTCATGTAGCCGCGTGGAGGCGCGCAGCCCGTCGCCGCTGGCGGGGCGCGAGTGTCGGCGCGCGTGGCCGCGCCGTGACCCCGCCTCGCCGCTCCTGCGCCGCGCGCTTTCGCCCGACAGGTCAGTCTCACCACTCACGTCCATTCCCACTCCCACATCCACTCACACTCCTTACTCATTTTTTGCGCCAGCTTTAATATCCTCGCTCGATTGCTCATCCCATGTCCTTCTTCAGACAATCAATCCTCCCAACCATACAAATCCTATGTTATTCAGTTTACATTCCTCATTTTCTTAAACTTTGTTCACATTATGTTCATGTACTGGTTGGTGTTAAATGATATTATGTACTTTGTTTCTTTGCTTGAATAATATTGTGCTTTATTTGTTTATTTTTTAAAATAGTGTCTAAAAAACTCGCTCTGCACGTCATCAATAATCCGGTGTGTTTAGATTTGAAAAATTAGCACTGTACTTATTAATATTGTATTATAGCCTTTTCTATGTCGTAATGAATAAGTAAAGCTATTAAAATAGGTCGTTAGAGTTTGTAGTCGCAGGCACGTTCAAATATTACGTTGGGCGTATGCCCACGTTTTGTTTTATGTAACAGATAAATAAACAATAGTAATAGATCTTATAGACCGTTTATTATTTATCTTTACTTTGTTAAAACTTCGTATGCGAAGCAAATAAAAGATAAACAGTATCCACTTATCAGTATAGTGAAGGGCTGTTTCAAATCTTTAAGGCGTAGTGCGGCTTGCTCCGGCTTTGCATTATATCTACATTTCAGACGCTCACTATAAACTAGGTAATCATAATGTTTTTTTAAAAGACCACTGGACGCATAATCTAGGGCAAACTGACTGTAAGGTATTGCTAAAAGCGATCCATGGCGAAAGTACACCGTTCTCATCATAGTGACGATAGGATCTCTCACTTTATAAGCATGTGAACTGCAGCTATAATCATTTGCCATCCACATGTAAACATCGTAAAGCATCTCACTTAACATTGTATAATATCGTTTGTCTTTCCGATTCATGACCAGATTCAAACATTCCATTCTATTTGTACAACTCTCACTGTTCCGCGTTAATCCTTGCTTGTTCCACTCCAGCGGTACAATTAGCTGATAGTTCTCTTGGATTTCTCTAAAGTCCTTTGCCTGATAGCTTCTTACCGGATTCGTTTTCACACTACACATATAAGCTTGAATGGAATAAGGTATTATGAAAATCGAAAACAATAGAGTGGAGATGAGGAGAGTTTCTGGGATGCCTTGCTTCATGTCACGTATTGTTGTCTTGTTCAAGAAGTATCCGAAAACAATTGTTAAGTCGCGTATATAATCCCTCTCACGCGATGGAAACAATGCCAGGACATACGCTAGAATAGAAAAGATTATGATGAGACAGATGATGAATATGATGACGTAAAAACTCCTGTGAAAGACAGCGCTCCATGTGTCGTAGAATTCCGCTTTCGGTATAATAAGAACCATGCGATCGATCACCATTGGATATCCGAAGGAAAACTTTCCTAAAGCGTGGATGCCGATAAAATATCCTCCGATAGCGCCTTCCACTTTACCAGTACTGACTTGGTTAAGAATGTCCACAAACGTAAAGTTTCCAACGATTCTCCCCAGCGAGTCGATTTTGGAGTATCGAACTAGTTCGATGACTATGTTGTATCGTTCTCCGAAAATCTGCATCATCCGCTGTTCCCAGCCTTCTGATCTGTTGTTGTCAAAGTTCACCATGGGGTAGTAATTGTTGGCGTTTAATTGAAAACGGCAGCCGCGTAGACTGTCTATATCTATCGTTGGGAAAATGTAAGATCCACCATTGTACGCCGAGCATTGAGTTATTCTGACCAGGAGGTGGATCTGGTTGCATGCGAGGATCGGTGATTGGAACGTATAGATCGAGTACTCATTTTCCTCCTTTCTTAAAATAGTCACATTGTATATGTTGTTTAAAACAAAAAATCTAGTCATTTTATCCAAACGAACTTCGCGTTCCAAAATGATTATGAAATTAGAAATCGGAGTCCAGTACGTATCATGCATTAATGTATTGAATACAATCTTCATGTTATGGTAGTCTTTGAAATTCATCACGTAAATTCTGTTGTACACTTCTTTATTAGCCCAAGTTTGTGTTCTAGTGATGAATCTAATTTTGCTTAGCCCCCTTAGATTTTGAATCATAATATTATCATTATTTATTAACGATACATCGACACTGAAGTTTTGATATTCTGTTATTTCTAGTAATATTTTTCTGACACACACACCGAGTGCAACATCTTGGTAAGAGATATTCATACTTGCGTGCACACCCAGTAACCCACATAGTACGAAATAACATTTTACTGTCATCGTAAACACTATACGATATCTTAAGGTCACTATTCAGATTTGATTAGGCAGAATATTATTTTTCTTCCCTTATAAATCGGTGGTTAATCAATTAGAAGAATCATAAATCACTGCATATATTTGGTTTTTGTCATTAGTAGGATAACGAATTACTTTGTCATCGAATTATCTTTTATCCTATTGTTGTGTTGAAAAATTTTAAATGACGATGAAAATGGATTCGTGTTATTGAATAGACATCTATTGTGTTACCTACAAACATAATGTTGATTGTGGAGATAACGTCAAGCTATTTCCTAAAATACTTGCCTTATAAGGTTAACTCGAATTCCATTTATTCTAACATCGATAAATTTTCAATGCTGTGAAAAAGTAAGCTATAGCATGTCGTGATCACAATACAATGACAAGCGATTACTTACGTGCGCGAGTCATCTATAATAGATGACAACAGAGGTTGTCAATAATTGACAACCTAGTGTGATTGTATGTATTTATAAAAAAATATATATAAGTAGTTTAACATTTGGTTCCTATAACACAAGCTCTGCCTACTTGGGGGTTAAAAGATGCTGTGTGAAAATGTCCAGCATTATTTATTATTATTATTTATTTATTTTTTCTGTATAAGGTACAATTAATTATTTTTTATCTTCATCCCATATATGACCCGTCCTGATACTCGATAGATAAGGTTGACGACTGTGAACTCCCAGTATACTATGGGACCAGAATTCAAGTAGAAATGACTTTGCAGACTGCACCCTCGCTCAGCGGAGTCTAAATGCTCCATCTCTCCGCTTTGCTGCGGCGGCGTAAGCGCGGTGTCGACGGGCGTGGTCACGGCCGGGCCCCGGCGCGGGGTGGTGTGGCGCGCGCCTCCCCCCGCGCCGCCCACCCCTCCCCCGCAAGAAAAGGAGGAGCCGCCGCTGCCGAGGATAGCCGAGGAGAAGGACTCACCCACGCACCATGCCAGGAACATGCCTAATAGGTGAGAAATATACCAGTACTAATAGTATATCCCCTATGATAGACATCAGATCCATACTCAGTATACGTAGATCTGTTAGGATACTTACGATTTGTTCTCGTAGTAGGGAGCACTCAGAGACACTATTAAAACCACCACTTTAATATTATATCTCAACACATTTTGAATTGTTGAATGAAGATAAAGATCAAATGAAATAGTTGTTTATCATGAGTATTATAGGTCGTGACTGAGTGGGGGGTGTGTGTTTGTGTGTGACCTTATGTATTATATATAACAAACACCTTTTTATCATCCACAGAACCCCAGCGAAACAGACAACGCCCAGCATATTCACATCCTCGCCGAAGACAAGCCTAGATAAGTCCGTCAGTTCCATCAACTTCGATGCGTCGAATTCGTTTGCGTCGCTTTCATTATCGGACGAGTCGTTTGTCGATACATCGGCGGATACTTCGATGCTGGATACCTCTAGGGAGATCTTTATTGGTGAGCGTTATATCTCGAGCCTCATTTATAAATATGATTTAACAGTTGATTAACTAGAATGCTTTGTCTATTTCTGATATGTGTCATTTCAATGCAAACGGACACAAGTCACCTAATATTTCGTTGACGACTTTACAGACGACAGCAGAACCAGCCTAGAGGCAAGTTTACTCGATGAAAAGAAGAAATCAATCGAAGTCAAGAAACTCCTTGAAGAGAAGCCCAAGAAACCGGATCCTGTAGAAACACTACCAAAAGCCAGGAAGAAATCTGACTCCAGCCTCAAAGAAGAACCTCAGAAGAAACCGGAGCCGGAAAAGAAGAAACCGGAAATGGAACGAAAGAAACCGGAATTGAAAAAGCAAGATTCCGTGAAGAGGATAGAGAGAGAGAAAGTTGAGAAGACTGAAGAAGTAAGGAGTCCAGAGGCTAAAGTTGAAGAGAAATCTAAGGTAATCCATATTTGCATCTTGTAGGTAAATAAATACAAATAAACACCCAACAGTCACATACCTAGTCCTGACTCACACTTTCCGGTAATTCCGGTTCTGGGTGTTGTGGTACCATGCATAGTACTCGTAGTTCCTGATACCCACGGCACAGAGAATCTGGGGTCACGACTTCGTATTACTGCGAGGTGTTATGGTTTGTTGAGTTTAATTTTAACAGCGTAAACTCTAAAATACAGCCCAAATGATATAAAATTTTTATTTTTCATAGTTTATAAGTTTCTAAATAATACATGTTATTTTAATAAATAAATGCCTATTGGCGTTAACTTTGTAGCGACACACATCCTTATTTAGTAATGTTCAATAGGTGGAGAAAGTGATGGAACGCGCCGGATCAGTAAAGAGGTCGAACAAGGAAGACAAAGAGGCGAAGAAGCAGGAGAAAGCCGAGAAGAAACAAGAGAAACTTGAAGCGAAAAGAACAGAGTCAGTGAACAAGATGGAGCTCAAAAGGCAGGAGTCGGTCGATGCTAATAAGGTAACAAAATTACGAACTTTTTTCTAAAAATTCAAACAAACGTCTGGAAGATAACCAAAGGCGCATGTCTTCAAATTATTTATTCTTGGGCATGTGGTTTATTCATTGCTAATCTTAACATTTCCCTAAGATGGATGGTTAGATTTTTGTTGCCAATAATCTCGGTAACGGTCGAACCGATTTGGATGTAAACTGAAACAGGTATATTTCGTAACCTAGAGTATTACATAGGCTATTTTTTATCCTGGTAACACACGGGCGAAGCCATGGGCAGAGGCTACTGGTGTCATATACATTTTAAACAACATTACATTAGTACATAGGTATATGTCATGTTTGGTATCCGAGGAGGAAGAATTAACAAGTTTAATAAAATAATCGTACCAATATAGTCGTGAGCGTATTTTTATTGCTATTTAAACGCATGTGTTCGTTCCAGTCCCCCGAGGAGCAGAGCGGCGCGGGCGGCGACTGCAAACGCAACAGCATGGTCAGCAAGCTGCTCGGCGTGATGACGCGCAAGCGCGACGAGGAGGAGCGCCCAACGCGCCGACACGACAAGCACGCCAAAAAGAAGGTCTGTCTCGGGATCGCCGACTCAGTTAATAGAATGTACCACGCAGTAAGTCACATCTTGAACCGACTTCAAAAAAGGAGAAAGTTCTTAATTTGTCTGTATTTTTTTATGTTCTAATTTATATTATACATGAGTAACATTACAGAAAATAATTTAAATTGCGTTACGCTATTTAATTATAGACATACTTTTTTATAACATAATAAACAATATAGGCTAGGCTAGGTAAATTATACGTAATATACCTAGCTTAATACTAATTAACAAACTCATAATTATAATTAAAATTAGGGTACAGACTTACTTCAAAACAGTACAAACGTAACCCTCTCTTTGCTATCTGAATTACACTAGAGCAATTGTTTTTAACAGCATACAGATACCCCAAGGGTTATATGACGGCTATGTCATATCTCTACCGCTCTAAAAAGACGTTTTATTATATATGAAATATATTAAATCTATGTATTATTCGATTATATTATGCTTTTTATTTTACAGAGTGGACAGGCCGCCCCACAGCCTTCAAAGCCCGAGGAAAAACCAACTGAAAAGGAGCCAGAAGACAGACGGAAGAAAGGACGCGGTCGTATTTCCTCTTCATCTTCCGGCGAGAAGTGAGACTAAACTATCTGATCTCTAGCATAGACAAATTTCGCTTAAAACAAACGTATGACTTATAAATCTATAATATCTAAACTTGTATTTCGTAAAGTATCAGATAAGTTACATTTAAACAATTAAGTTCAAAGGATTATCTGCGAAACAAGTTGCATCTTTTTACCACACTAAATCTTCACCATCGGTATGGGCCAATATACATGTATCTAGTTAGGTCACTGACCTTTCGGGTGTGTTCAACCAAGAAAGAACCGGTGTCATTGTCGTGCACGTTATCAAAAATCCTAATCCTAATAAAGTGGGATTCGAATCCATGCTTTCACCTCTAATCGGTGCGTTGACCACTTTTGCCGTAGATCCAGCTGGCGCTAGTTTCAAATTGATAACAATGTTGCAATCACTCTAGTACATACCTACTTTATAATTGAAAATTAAAATGCCTTATCATTTTCAACTTATTGAATCAACAGGCGAAATTTTCAAAATCAAATAAAAAGTTGGTCTTGTTTAAATTACAAAATTAATGTCTGTTTTTCGTTGTTTCACCAATTAAAGCCAACTTGAAGCCAAATTGTTAGCTGGCCTAGCAAGTAAACCAATGTTTTCCTGAATATCGTAAAATAGTTAATCAATCAAAATATGTAGATTAGAAAAAAAAAGGAAAAATTTGGGCATGCAGTAGCAAATAAAGGCACGGATTTCGGTAGTTTGGTAGAGAGTTGTTAGATTTTCGAAGCGTAATATCGATAGAGAATGAAGTAAAAGAGATGTTATCTCGTTTAGCGAGTCTGCCATCTATGATCTTAGATTGGTTACTGTAGGAACTTTCGTGAATGATGCAAATTTGCTGTGACTTACTGGAAATAAATTGATTAAATATAATATTATGGCAATAGTTGTGGTTTATGTAAATGGATGTGAATAATAAGGAAAAGATAAATGCGGTGTGGAAAAAAAGCTTACGGCTTGTTATGTGATTTGAGACCATGCTGTGTTATTTTCGATTATAATAATCAGAATACCCATGATAAACTATATTTTATGTTTACGGCTATCTTTGGGATCGTTTTGACAGATATTTTCATATCTGCCAGCTTAATAATGAGGGTTTGTTTTTTTAATCTGTGGAAGTATCATGTTATAGTTCTATGTGAACATCCGCCGAATACTGGAACACTAATCATGGTTTAAGTAGAGCCGGGAAGAGATGCAATACAGGGTTTTTTGTCAATCACCCAAAAGCTCTTGGACCACAATTCCTGCCATCAAACCCTACAACTTTTGTTCTACAACTTTTGGACTGTTTGTTTTAGAAACAAACAATCCCAAAAGTTGATAAACAGCTGATTTAGTTGAGTTTTTTCAAAATTAAAAAAAAAAAACATCCAAAAACTTTAGAATAAAAGTTGTTGCGTTTGATGGTAGGAATTATGGTCTTAGAGCGTGATTTACAAGTATCCCTGTATTTTCTAATCGTCCGTGTGTAGTTGAGTACCGGTTAATTTCAGTTCGGCGGTTTGAAGAACT
Source organism: Perizoma affinitatum (assembly GCA_961405105.1). Classification (NCBI taxonomy): domain Eukaryota; kingdom Metazoa; phylum Arthropoda; class Insecta; order Lepidoptera; family Geometridae; genus Perizoma; species Perizoma affinitatum. Next base: position 6,052,883 of record OY560184.1, read on the forward strand.
AAATGAATGGCACTATCCACTGATAAAATAGAATCATCTAAAGATGTATCATAAACATGGTGTAAGAGTACAAGTGTAAAAACTTTATAAAAACACCAGCAGCGTTGCATAATCTAAGCACAGCGTTTTAGTGTCAAAATATATTTAATCTTACTTTAAATCAAACAAATGCGTGTCCAGCTAATGAAGCTGGAGAGAAAAAGCGAGAGACAAGTATAGTTTTAGTGAGTTAATACGAATATAGCATATTTTTATCGTAGTCTTTCGTCGAAAAATGTCTCATCTCGACAACGTATTCGAGTAAAGTAAGTTTTAAAAGAAACAAGCATATGTAATACCAGCAGTCGCTCTTAATGTAATTTTAAATGTTGTTACCTATTACATTATATAAATTCAAATAATACATGAAGGAGCGACACTAAATTAGTTCAGAACGTTTTTGAATACGACCGTATTATTCCCTTCTGGGATTAAAATTCGAGTATTTTTTTTTGCTATGATAGCACGATTTAAGAAACTATTTTGCCCTTATCATATTTAAATGTTACTTAAAAGTTAACCCCTTATCCTGAGGCCCGAAGTCCATCAAAGCGGTCGTAGAAATGTGTAGAAGCAATCAATAAAACAGTGTCAAATTAAATGTGCAAAGCGATTCTGTTGTTTGGTTGCTGTACACTTCATAGCCGCTTCGCTCGTCTATGGTAGATAATGGCCCTAAGTTAAGAGGTTCTCTTTAAACTATCTGATAAATAAATATATTTAACATAAAAGTCAATATTTTGAGTGTTTTAGGTAAAGTTTCTAATATATTGATGTTCAGTGTTGTGCGTGAAGTGAGTGTAATGAATCGTTGTAAGCTTCCTTTTAGACTGTTATTAGGTTTAGTCAGTAAATGTTTGGGATTCGCAGTCAAATTGGACGCTCCTGAGAAACTTTATCGCTTTTTCAGTATTAAATGTCGACGTCAAAATTTTTAAGTATTAAGTTAAAAAATGTAATTGTTGTGCACGCAATGGTGAATGTATCTTTTTTAAATCTCAGTTTAGTTTTTAGATTAAAACTTTGTACACGTTTGATTAGTGTTTAGAGTTATTTTGTGATATACATTGATTTTTAAGAAGCTTCGTAATATTTTGAAATTGTTCATTTCTATCAATTATTTTAATCGCTTCGTTTAAACTAGAGTCCTTCTACCAGAAAAGCGTGTTTAACAACAACATCATCAACAGCCTGTAGAACTAAACTGCTAGATAGTTCACGACGATCCATCGACTTCCCGCAACCAAAGGTATCATCGGTCAATCGGGTGGGGGGCCTTCTTAGACTGCGTCGTCCGGTTCGTGGTTGCCATTCAAAAACTTTATCCCACAGCAGTTGATCACTGTCAAAATGTCAAATGAAAGTGACAGGTCTGGTGTAATAAAGTTTTGGGTTTTCGTGTACTGACTACACAGATCCTAGTACTCAGTATGTATCGGTGGATGTCCATCTTGTGAAATACAGTCGTGAGCGTATTTGTTTGTTATTTAACAAAAACACGCCTTTGTGGTTTGGCTCCGTATAAGTGATCTATTTTGTAAGTTTTTGTTTTTAAATATCTATTTTCGATTTGTTATTATTAATGAGAGGTTTTCTTTTGATGATTGGTACATTGGCCCTGACACTCCTTGGCATGCAGAAGTGTAAAGTTAGACTAACTATCCTAGCCTGCCACAGATAAAATAGAAAAATAAGTTTTTCTGAGTCAGATTTAAACGAATGTAGGTACGTTAAAAATTATTCCGATCTGAAAAAAACCCGAAACAAAGCAAAAAGTTGATTATTTTGCGGTCCCGCTTGTATGATTTTTTTTTTGAATACATATATTTTACTATAAAATATACAAGATATTCCAAGATAGTCGGGATAAAAGTAGAATTTTAGAATGTCAACAAAATATTGTTTCGGATGAATAAATTCACATCATAATCATCAGCGATAACATTCGAAGGTCTTTAAATGTCTTCCCTTATTTTATTTGTTATAATATTATTGTTATCTGGCTTTATGTAATATTTTAACTTTATCTTACATTTAAAAACTTCATAAGTCTATCTGTTTTAAAAATAAGTTAAATTATGAGTTATGGTAGCAATATTATCAGCCTAAATTGGCTTTAATGTTACACATTGTTTTGTATCAAGCCTTCCTCAAAATAACAGGAACTAATTATTTTTGTACAACAACATTCCTTATTTAACCTTATGTGAGTACTTAAGTACAGTATCGTATGGAAGAAGGAACTTAGCTTCTATGTCATCAATTAAGCTGCGATAACTTTGTCTTAACGGATGTAACAACGGATGATGTGGCAATCTTCTCCTTGCCAGCACAAAGATAGGTCTATAATTTTGTTAACACGTTATTTTACTCGGTGTAAAATAAATTATTAATACAATCTGATATTCACTAACCGCTTGTATGTTTGCAAGAAGGAAAATGTGAATACTGCTATCCTACAAACCTATTTCCATCATAATGTTGTCATAGATTATAATTTAAACAGCTCAGGGTCATTCATTGACAGCATATCCTGGCCTATGTTAAAGAAGTCTGTATTAAATTTCGGTTACATTATGTATAAATCATTCTCACACAGTACAATATGAAATAAACACCTTATATACCCTAGCAATACTCAATTTTCTTTTATATTATTATTTAATTTTTGTGCATGGTAACACAGGGTAATCACAAACAACCCACGTTTTATTATTTGTGATTCTTGATGCATAGGTACTATAATCGACCAAAAAGGTACAATGAATTTTCTGTAGATCGTTTTTGGGCATAATAAGGATGGCTTGAACAATTAACCTTTTTTTTTGTCTAAAATATGATGTAAAAATGATGAGTCAAAAAGTTGCTTAAGGCATCCTAAAATATAGTAACTGGGTTAAAATTGTTTTGGGACCATGACTGCGTATTTTTTTAAAAGTTGTTTTGCTGCTCAAATTTTGAGCAAAATACTGTAAAATTATTATTTTTCCTATTAGTATTTCTTAGTTATGTATGTAGGTACTCGACCATTTTCGCGATCTGAAATTGATAGGTGATTTATTAAACATTGATGAAATATGACAGTGACTGGGTGTTACTGCACTAGAAATAAAAATAGACTGCGTCACTGTGATCGAATTGGTCCTGCTCCGTGTCACCTTGTCATAATGTAAAATCGGAATTTACAATGTATAGATGCATCTAAAGAATGGAAGTCATGTGTTGAACCTACGATTTGAGGTCGCGACTATATCCACAGTAGTTAAATTTAAAATCTCGGTGTAATTGAGTAGTCTGCCATAATTATGTACTGCGTAAACCATGAGTAATGATAGCATATGGAAACAAAATTCCCGGACTGGCACTAATTGCATGACTTTCGATGTAGTTTATTCACACTACCAGAATACGTGGATTGAGTTTCTTATAAGCTACTATTATTAATTGTTCGTAACGTAAAAACTTAGCGCTAAACTATTAAATGTGATTTAATTATTAAACGTAAAATAGTGAGCAAGAGAATTATTTTCTCTAGATACATTGTACGAATTGATATCGATATGAAAATAAAGTCATGAATTATATATAACGTTTGCCTTATTATCGAGATTTAGCTCCACCTGCCTACTGGTGAAGTAGTTGTTGCAGTATAGCATCACGAAACAATTCTTAACTAACCAAACATTTTAGGAGAAAAAAATCAAAATGCCGTATGCTTTTTTAAATTTTATTTGGGTGTCCATTTTGATGTTACAACTGAAAATCAACACACGCTATTATAAACCCGTAGCAAAGCTAAAAATTTATATGCTATGGAGGTTAAACTACATAAATTTAAACAGTAAGGGCTTATTTCAAGTTTCGTTTGTGCGCAGAAAAAATAATTTAGGAACTCATGTAAACAAAATAATTCTTCGTTTCTATTGTAAATGTGAAAAATAAAGGCCCTTGAAATATGAAATAAGCATCGACCATCATTTTACCACTCCTAACATACAGTAAATACAAGTGCTCGTTATACTTCTAAGATACAAGATTATTGACTGCATAAATAGTAAAGACCAAGTTCTGACAATGTCTACCTACAGGATGGAGTTCGCGTAAAAATACATTTTCACTACGAATCTAGTTTGTAGAAATCTAACTGCTATTACGTTACCGATTAGGCATATTTTAGACGGATTCATTCAGGCAAATGCTTTCCAGAACTTTGCTTTACTATAGACAGAAAAGCTTATAAAAGAATATGGAAATTTCAAACGATTCTAAACATTATGGAAGGATGTTAGATGGACTTATAGGAACTAAACAAAAAATTAAAATACACTACAGAATCATTTTGCTATGAGATTCTTACAAAAGGATTGTATTACACATTAAAATTTATTCCTACACATTCCGTATAGTTAATTATTTATATTGAAGTATGTAATAATTTTTAATGCTGGCTTTTAGACTTAAGGCAATGGCAAAGATGAGACGGGGCAAATAAATAAGGCACTTGCTTGCCGCGTCTCTACTTTCCCCCGTTTATTTTGCGTCACACTAAAATATCTAAAATAGCTTAAAATAGCCGCGAAATTTTAGAGAAAAATTTATATCCAGTTTCACATCTACTACAAAATCATTTTTCATTATTTCATTTATTACCCTGTCTCTACAGATAAAACAATTAATATTTTTACTAAATTTAATAAACTTAACAAAAAAAAATCGAAACAATGTATAAATTTCAAGTTTTCAATACTTAGTATATTTTTTTAGGACAAAAAAAACAGATTTAGAAGCTATGAATCAACATGGTTAAATTATTTTTACAAGCAAATTAAAAATCAGACCGTCCAAAACATTTGTTCCTAACCCGCTTGAGGATATTATCATCTGGAGTCAGTTTCCAGTTCAGAGAGCTTGGCTGTTCCTCAACAATCTCACAATCCTGAGACTGAGATTCAAACAAATCTCTAGAGTGGTGTCTAGACCTTACAGGCATGCACTGTCTTTTCAAGTTGTCATTTTTCAACTTGTCATTTTTCAATTCTTCCTTTTTGAGATTCCTCGGAGTTTTCCACACGTGGTTATCAGACTGCTTCAACATTTGAGGTGAGAAGAAGGAATGAAACGGACTAGAAGATATAGAACTAGGTTTTTGTTCATTCTTTTCTTCAGGTATTTCGAGGAAGGAAAACGTGTAATCGGCGTCTATAACTTGCTCCCTCACGTATGACGTCATCCTACGGTTGAGCGTCTCAGGGCGTGGTTTTACCAATTTAGTTTGTGATTTCTTTACGAACATTATAAAATTGTAGTACCTTTCGACGTTTTCAGCGCACTTGTAGCAAATCGTGTCCAAAATATCGGAGTCTTCGATAACTAGTTTGAGGCAGACTAGGATCTTATCGACCATATTCGTCCTTCGGCAGTAGCTACCGAATAGTGAAACATTGAATTCCGATTCGTTTATACAGATCCGGCAAGATTTTCTGGATATTTCCATTTTTATCTTTAATAATTACAGTACCAAGCATATATTCTGGAGCAAAAAGTTTGTTTTGTTTCGTTTCCCGCTAAAATGTTACTGACATGAGGTGCGTTCGGAATCTAAAATTGGATTCTACGAAAAAAAAATGTTACTTATTCTACATTCTTTTTCCACTAATTTTGGATTGGACGGCTTGAATTATGTTAGTTCTAGATGCCTTTTTTAATTTAACTAGGTAAAATTAATCTCATCAAAACATTAGGTAGGGTAGCTACCTACCTAGGTACCTACTTTTCAACCGTTTCAATTTTAAGAATCTGTTCTTACTTTACTCGCATGTTTAGACTTTTTTATTTGGTAAGGTAGGTGCTAGGTCGTTCCCGCTTATGTCAATTTATTTTAATTGATCAGCTGTTATTCTAACTATGTATCGGTTTTTAATGAATACAAAATTATAAGATCGCATGGACTAGTAATGCTTACTTATTTCGGCAAAGATTAGGTAGGTAGGTTATCAAATAAATATCGAAGTTTTTAAATGACTGTCCATCGTATTTTACAAACCGCAGTAAGTTAAGATTATAGAGGTAAAAAAAAATATTTAAACAAAAATAACTATAACTTCATCCATCAATACTACTATCACAAGCCACCACATTCCTATTTAATAGATATAGTGATAATTTAATTCAAGTATATGTACTAAAAAGTATTTAGATATTATAAATCAAATGAATAAAATACAGTCCTTTTTATAAAGCGAAGCTTTTCTTATCTATCAGTTTTAAACGTTGTCCATTATTTTTCCTACTACATTTTGGAACATTTTACTGTTAATTGCGACATGCAGACTTATCGTAGTTAAGTTAAAATTTTAAATTCATAAATGCATAGCATCAGCTCGTTGACAGTTTTTAAAGATCTTTTTCTCATGCATTACAATTTTCTCAACTGACAGTAAAAGTGGTCTAGCTTCAGTTTGATTACACGTTATCTTCTTCCTTTTTGCCCCAGAATTTGTCGAACCTCGTACGGGCTCGATCCAGTACCTCAGACGCAGTCAGGCCTCCTGCGGAAGACTCGTTTACCACAGTAGTATCTACGACTCCCGGCGCGGTTTGAGTAGCTTCAGTAGACTTTTTGAGAACCTCCTTCTGTAAGTCCTCTGTAGGAGTGTCTGGAGTTATATCGTTGCTGTTCACACCGTTGGTACTGACACCGTTGATGCCATTTATCTTGTTCAAATCTAGAGCCTTTGTTTCGTCAATGGGGGTCAGGCTGATAGGAGTCGTCGGGGTCTTATCAATGCGTTTGCTGAGGCTAGTTGGAGACTCGCTCTTATTCTTTAGCGAGCGAATTGGTGACATTTGCTGATGGTGAATCGGAGCAATTTCTGAAAAGTTATTGGTCGTTTTAACGCGACAGTTGGCCAGTCAATATTCGCTTGGGAGTTTTAAATAATCTACGTAGAATTTGAGTTTTAGTGGAGGCAAGTCTAGCTGAAAATCAAAGTCCAAGCCATAGTTGTGACGGCAACTAAGAAATCATTGATTCTTATATCTAAAACTCCCAATTTTTTGGACACTTATAAGCACACATAGAGTTAACGTAACTATCAGTTTAGAACTGCTAAGAAAGTTCTTACTGCAGAAAAGTAGCAATATATTCGAAACAAATACAAGATTACTAATTGTATTAAGTATATTTTTATTAAAAAAACTACAAATTTGTATAACAAGATAGTCTACGTTGTTGTTATTTTAAGTAGATGGTTAATATGTTTCGATATCTATGATCACCTAAACATGCTACCTTTCACTTTAAGAGCATGCTTCAATTTATTGAAGTAAACATGCAAACGTCATGGAAATGGATAGTTGTAATGAATGTAGCGTAAAAACAAGCCGACTTTTAAACATGTATAATTTAAAAAATATGCTGAGAGGTTAAGATAAGACAGAAGCTAACATAGAATTTCAGAGCCGACCGCAGCCATTTCTTCCAAGAACTACTAAGCAAGTTGATTTGGCGCCCAAAATGGTACCAATGGAAACACTTTGTCTGCATTAAATCCGGCCCTGATAGAAACATCAGCTTCCCGAAGACAGAAGGACAAGCAGCATGCAAGTGAACGGAATGAGATGGAACAATTAAGTGCCAAAGTGACAGTGTACGCAAACATCGAAACAGACACACAGAGACAAGTGAATACATACGTGTTCGACGCCTCAGCGGAGTACAGTCAAAATAAAAAAGCATCTCAATTATTGGAATAACACAATTTAATCATGAACTATTTATATAATATAAAACAGGATATATAATTTTTCTCGTGTCGATCGTGTGTCATAATGTGGCAGTGATCTCTGTACTGTGGTGTCAATAGAGTTCACTGTCGCATGGCTGTTTGTCACACTGGTGTGTATGGTCGATGGTTTAGGCTGTGGCGGTCGTCGTACCTGCTGGCTTCACGGTGGCACCTTCTTCGGCCACAGAGCCACCCTTAAACTCTGAGCTAGGGCGTTTAATGCTCTCATCTGAAAATGATTGATTTGTATGGTCGAATGACGTGAATTTTACATTGTATGTCCACAGACATTTTATTTTGGTAGGATTATAAAAGCAACGCGTAGCTTAATGTATTCTACCAGTTTCATGTATTTATTGTTTTAATTACATAAGTAGGTACATAATGTACTTATCCAGTAATACTTATTTTATAATTATAATCAATCAAGTCCCAACTTTTCAATTTGATGCTAATAATTTTAACAAAATTTAAGTTGTAAGTTAACTACAATGTGTTTAGCAATTTTTATAATTTCTGTGGGCATAGAATATCAATGATCACAAACACCATAAAATGGAATGTGGAATGGTATGTGAATGTTAATCTAAAAATATTTTTCTAGTTTCGGAATCTACGCGCATGATTTTGTGTTCCTGGGTCAGTGTTGCAAGCTCTAAAAGTGTTACTGGTGGGGTGGTAGAGTGGTAGAGTCATGTTCTACTGTATAGTTGTATGGAGTAATGGTTATGAATGACTGTGTTTATGATTTTGGCCCTTATAATACCTATCACAAACTTATTATCTAATTCTTAACAGTTATAAATAATTCAAAGAGCATCTTTTTTATTTGTTTTGGATGTGATTCAAATCCGTGCACCATGTCCACAAAGAGCATCTCATTTATACTAATAGCCAGATCAAAAAGCTTTTAAAAAATTTAATCACCATCACCAAAAGTAGTTTGAAGTAATTGTTATTTTAAATTAAGAGTTGTGGTTTTGAAAGAAAAAGCCGTATTGCCAAATTTTCACAAAATTCAAAGAAGACTGATTTTACGATTTTATTTAAGAGCATTTATGGTTAGATATAATAATTTAGTAGGTAGGTAGGTGTACCTACCATTAGGATAATATTTAAATTTCCAAGATTTGATATTTAGTGAAAATAAGACCAAACAAGGTTCTATTTTAATTATTGGAAATGAGGTCTCATTCCCATTAGATTACATTAATATGAATGTCTACAAATTTGCATAGTTATATGTAACTTTCCTAACCAAATCGTAAAATTAATTTCACACTATGGTCTACCTACTTAAACATAACCATTTTGAAGTACTCACCGCTTTTGACATTCTGCGTCACGGTAAAAGTCTTGCCAGTATCCAGTGGTACGGTCCAGTTGACCGGGTCAGGAGACCGCATGTTCAGTTGTTCGGGTGATTTCACCCTGGTCGGTTCAGGAGGGGACTTCACCACAGGGGAGTCATCAAAGAAGTGATCTTTAGCCACCGACACGCTGCGGTGAGACGCTATGATCTCATCGTCTGAAATGTTGGTAAACTTGTAAGTCTCTTGACCTGTTAAAACTTTACCTAAGATTATGTTTTGCAGGTAGATGTTAAAAATCAATAAAAAATCTGCCTACTAACTTTATAGTATAAATTAGTTATATTTAGGTACCTAGTACTACATACCCAAATGTCACTAACTTATCGTCATTGGTTTTTTTATTTCAGAAGAACACATGCTATTTATTAACCGACTTCATAATAAGGCAGGTTACTTCAAAATGGGTGATGAAAATTCATATTGGACTTTTAATATCCCGTCCTTTGAAGTCGGTCTTTTTGACATGAATATCTTATAAATTATTTTAATAAATATATATAAAGGTAAATCTACTAAGATTACACTAACAGGAAACGCAGAAAACATTGGCATCAGCAGAATTGAAAAAAAAAAACATCAACTAAGTACGTAGGGTACCTAAGTAAATAATTACCAAATCACATGCAATGCAGCTATAAATCTAGTTTTGTGAACTATTTTTTAAAACTCCTAAACACAATACAAGAACGTATACTTACTTACCTAAGTAGACCTAGATAAGTTCATTGTGAGACCTAGGTAATACTTAATTATATTTGTTACAATTTCTGTCGTGATTTACCTATATTCCCCTTATTAACGTTTTCAGTAAGTACATATTGTTGGGAACTAAACAAAATATTTTTTATTAATATTCGTTCCAGTGTAAGTGCTCTTTAGTCTCAGGTTTATTCCCTTTTGGTCCCGGATTTATTCAATTTTGGTCCCCGGTTTAGTGCCAACTGGTCCCAGTGTCAGTATCCGTTGCTGTGAGTTTCAGTGCACATTGTCTCTGTTTCCTTTGCCATCCATTTTTATCCAGTAATTTTTCATAAAACCCTCACAGCACTCTTTGATCCTATACACCCGTCGTACTTATTTTTATCCTATTTTTCCAATTTGCAATTTCTACAAGTGGTCTCTAGTGCAGTGTTCACACAGACGGACATTCACATTTCACACCACGTGTCGTGTAAGCCATTCCCGCTGTCGGTGCCAATCAATGCTTGTGACAAACGTTGCGTAGACGCACTGACGATAAATTTCACGAGAAAGTAAGCAAACAACACAAAAAGCCAATCGAAAAATTTATTTAGAAAATAATAAATCTAATACTGATTTGAAAATAAAAAAAATAACAGTTTGCTTTCTCTTCAGATTTGTAGACTTCTACTAAAAGAAATCAACAACTTTAAAAAAGCCAAACAGGGCAGAAAAAGGACCGCACATAGACTTTATACAAGCGTCAGAGCCTAAAAGCCTGATTGGCCGGCACAACCGTAAAATCCACAGCGCGCCGACGCAACTGATGCCACGTTTTACGCACCCAATTTTATTCCGACTTTTGATACGCTGCGGCTGCGACGGCCTCGCGCTGATTCAATGCCATTCATCAAGGTTCCATTGGCCCCACTTGACCCATTCGCCCCGATCCCAGTTTTCCCGGGGGCAGATGGGGATCGACCGCCTCTTGACGTTGACCTAACTCTATGACTACTTCCTCTACTTAACGCCAAACCTACAAGAAATGTTTTCCTCTAAACTTTCAGCTATTGAGAATCGGCTCTAGGATAAATTGGGCTGAAAAAAATATTCGTAGTTGGATGTTTTGAGCTCAGGTTTATATTTTCGTAATTTGAGAGACTATTTTAGGGAAAACTAGTTATTTAGAGCCGTATTCTCAAATTAGCCAGACATAGGATAGGGGCAAGCATCAGGCAGGATAAAAAACGTATAAATTAGTAAGATTATTCTACACACTCAGATGTCAGATAGAGATTTTCAACAACTACAACATTATGACTGGCTGGCAAACTAGCTTTCTTAACACTTTTGGAATAGGGAGATTATATCATTTGATTTACTTAGTCAAATATTTTTTATACAAATAATAACAAAATAGGCTTTGGCGCATTTAAGATGATGTCCCTCTAGCTTGTAGGTATGATATGCAAACAAATTACAAAAGTCTAAATAAAGCTTATAAAAATTCTAGCTAGTTCTGAAAGAGGTGAAAAATGTTTTGCAATCACACAAGATTCAGCTTTAAATATCAGAAATCTTACTTGATTGATATACATATATATCCAAAATAATTTTCTAACAGATAGATTTGAATTATTGGTTTTTATATGGGTCTTTATCGCGTTTCTCTTTTTATTATTTTTCTGATAAATAAATGATGGTAGTTTATTGCCTCTTAGTTTTCCTTGAATATCACTTTAAACGTTTATTTCTTTTAATGGGACTCCTTGACTGTATATAAATTTGTTACTTTTTAAACTTTCATTTTATTTTGCATGCTGTGTTTACCTGCGATTAAACGTAGCTGCTTTAATATTGTTGTTAAGTTTTTATGTAACATCTGTTGGTAGACAAATCAATCAATACTCCAGTCAACCAGTGATCACAACTGTTGCACAGTCGAAACGTCAGGAAAATAATAAAAAGACAAACGTGATAAGGTCCCGTACAAAAACTCATATCTAATAGAATAGAGTTCAAGATCTTTGAATCAAATTATACGCCAGTTTAGTTATATTCTTTGTTACTAGCAACACTATAAAGCTGCGTGCAGACTCACCGGTCGGCTTAGCGGGGCGCGGTGGCTCGTGCCCGTTCGGCATGAGCTTGGCGTGCGCCGGCGCAGGGTCGGCCGAGCGCGGCCGCCGGCGCGGTGACTTGAACAAGGCATTCTCGCCGGTTTTCCCACCTGAGACAGTCGTTATCATTCAGTCCTGCTATTGTTTCATCGTCAACAGTCTGTAGAACCGAACATTTAAAGACTATTCGCAACCTTTAAGACGTCATCGGTCAATAGGGTTAAGGCCTTTCTAGCACTGCATCGTCCGGTTCGTGGTCGCCCAAAATTGAGACTTTTAAAAACTTTATATCCCAGTCATTGTCATTTCTATGAGCTTTATGGCTTACCTTTGCCATTTAAACTTGCAAAATGTACCTATGTAGATGACTTTCGCTTACGGATTTCTTTGTTTTGCAGTTTATAATAGTATCACTTATTTTTTTTTTTTAGAAAAACAAACAGCACATATAACATAAAGACATAATAATATAATACAGAAGGTGTGAGCTGGGCAGGAAACAACAGAATAAATAAAAAGTTAGTCCAGGTCATTATGCTTTTTTTATGGCTCATTGAACCAACTCGCAAAAAAATGTATTCTGTCTATAGTTGACTTAGTGAAACTCCATTAGCCTGCAGCACATTAAGCTTTTTGTTCTGTTAAAAGAGTTTGTAAGTTTGTTTTACTTTATATAATTGGAAAAGACTTTGGTCAGCGTAGAGGACAAAATAGTTTTTGTTGACACCCCGCGGGTGCAATCTAACGTTTAAGCATTCTACGTGAAAGGTTGCAAACCCATTTCCACTTATTGGAACACTATATAACCGATGGCGCAAAATGTCTTCGAATTTTCGTTTCTAGGGCATGACGCTTTCCTCACATCTAGAGCTCTAATTTAAAAGCTTACAGGACTTACCTTCGTGAGTAGCGCCCTCATCGAAGCTATGTCCGTGCATCTTATTCCTCTGCTTTTGCGGGGACTTCTGTGGTGATCTCTCCTGCGCCTTAGTCTCTTGGAGCTTTGCGTGGATAGATTGATGAGGAGCAGATCGGAAAGAGCGAAACTTTTTAGGAGAATGCCCTTTGAGGTCCTTACCATCTTTCTCGTCACGTGAAATAGCCCTAGAAAGGATATAGATAAATAGTATATAAAATACAAAAAAGGTACAGGCGGTCTTATCACTGCATGTGTAGGTTATATCATATTTTTTAGATGCGTTGATAGTATTGGACATAATGTTCTTGGAAGGGTTAGTAGATTGAATATAAATAGATAATTGCTGATTATACTTAAAGGTTTATTTTATATTTTTTTATAAATTATAAAAATCTCAGGAATTGTGTCATAAACTAATATTTCTTCGGTAAAGGAAAGCTGGCTTTTTAAAGAGTTGGGGATGTAAAGGCTTTTGATTGTTAACTACGCAACTATTTTACCAACCTACGCTGGCTTTTTCTTTTGCCATCTAAGCCATTCAGAGCATCAGCCTGCCACTAATACTTTAGCTTAAACTATAAAATACGCATCCTGGTACGAAGGACCAACAAAAAATAAATAATTATAAATAAGATATCATGATAGTTATCCCGTATACTTTAAATCCTCCGGTGGCGATGTGGCGGCAATATAATCATGTTTCATAAAAGTAATCAGCCAATAATCAAATGTCTTTTCAATAGTCCGTCAATAACGCGCTCGTAGCAAAGCTATGAACATTGGTCCTTCGGGCCGAATCACACGAAGTGCATCACTTACTTGTGATTGGTGGAAGCGAGTGATAAGGCCGACAACGAGGACCGGCGGGATACTTGATACCAGAGCTCGATTTGCTTATTGTAAAGCTGAGTGATGTGCTCTGGAGCTAGCTCTGTGCCCCAGCCGCGGTACTGTCAAAAATGGTACTCTTGAATATAAAGCATGATCGTGAAAGCGTTGACTTTATGATTTACCTACTATTAGAATATAGATGACCCAGAAAGCCCGTCGCGCATAATAAAAGTATTCTCTTAAGAATAGTTGCTATGAGACAGTCTGTGTTGATATTACATCTGTCGCACTTCTAACATTAGTATATTATTATTTTATTGCAAATTACCCCGAAAATTTAGGATCCATTCGTGAACCAGCAAGATTTTGCAGGCGAAAAGTATGGTGGCGCCGGTAATGCGACGTGGTTTCACTTCACCTTGTAACATAAGCGGCTTCTAAGTAATCTTTATTCTAAGGATATACTAGCTTTTATCGACACTGTAAACTTATCGTCAACCGGTTTCATAAAATTCGAAAACGTCACTTTGGCAAAATCGCTAAAGTCATATGATTTAGGTCCAATCATGTGACTGCTGATTAGTAACTTGTGAAACTGATCACCATTACTTTTACTTCTAAAATTTATTTTTTGTTAAAGGTAACGTATAAACGTATAAACAATTATTTCCATAAGAGTTGAAGAGAAATTGAGAACATAGAAAAAAGATAGCTAATAACTTAATTGGTCTTCCACATCCAATATATTCACGACGAGTAATATTTTATAATGCAAATTACTTTGTCAATCAAGATCCAGTAAGCACGGTAATCATTCATTAATAGCCTGGAAAGTTAATTTATTCTTCACCAACTCGGACTTAGCCGACGCGCGACGGATGTATAGTACAATCAAATCCCATTACGCTCTCATTCGCATCAATCTTTGAACGGCAGTGATTAAGATGTACATACATACCATCATGAATATTAATGGCATTTCGCTATCTATTTGCACTGAAATTACCGACTTCAGTGGTATAGACACTTTAAAGAAGGTACTAACACATTAGCGATTAGTGTATTTTGAATACCAATTGCCATTTTAAGATTTATTTACTAAGTCGGATGTCTTATTAAAAAAAAAGATCTTTTTTTTTATTCGTATTTTCATTGACAATTTGAGAGCAGTGTAACTAAGTAACTTTACTATGCTTACGTTTAATGACAGTCATTTCAATTCTAAGCTACGATCGTTGGTGATTTAGACCAATTTTGACAAACACTGAGCTTTCTTTGTTCTGTGTTTGATAATCCTAGGCTACCTATAATTATCTTAATTTAATCCGGAGGAGACTAGACAATCAACCAATTGACTGTTGGTCTAGAAAACTAAGTTTCTCGGCACACAATAATCGAGTGCCAATTGACGACGTAAAATGAACTGGAAGCGAGCAAATCCAGTCTATATTCACTGCTTTTACAAGGGACTCGATCAGTTGTGTCTTAGTATAGAGTTAGTGTCGTTTAGAATAGCGCAGACCTTGTATTCTCCAGCGCGCTTGCGCAGGTCGATGACCTCGCGATACCAGGACTCGCCCTGCGCCAGCCCCAGTGGCTGCAGCCCCGCGGCGCGCAGCGTGTGTGCGCTGTCCTCCCCCGCGCCCACCGCTGGACCCAAAGCTGGACCCACATCTGGAGCCATACCCACGCCAGCACTCGTCTCCCCCCCCGCCCCCGCGGCCCCATCTCCCAGCATCCTCTCGCTGGCTTCGTCTTTCACCTTCCCTTTCCCCCTGCATTTCGTAAATGTCCCTTTAGACGCCTCGTACACGTATTGAGAGAACGGTCTAAATTTCTTTTTGTACTCGCTTTTGTAACGTTTTCTATTATCTTTGGAACGATCCTCCCCGTTGGATATGAGGGCCGAAAGCGCGTTACGGAACGTCGATTTTCTGGAAAATTCCATTTATGTCTTAGGAACGCCTTGTGGGTCGTTCTGCGATGATGATGCAGCAACGGAAACGGCTCGCGCCGAGCCGGGATAGTACAACAGACATGCTTCAAAAAATTATCAAGCTCGCAATGGTGAGGTTAGGATGTTTGACAGAAGAGACTAAGGACCGACAGAGTGAGGGCGCGCGCCCCGTGACCTGCTAAAACTCAGTGTTGGAAGTGTGGTGATACATCGAAATACAGACTCTAATCAAACAGTTTCAACCAACGTTCACACCGACAAAGTGCAGGACACATTGAAGAATTAAAAAAAAAAAAACTATTATTAGCTGCCATTCCGAACTAGATGTTAGTTTTGGGCTAAAACTACTTGGCCTAGACACCGCCACCGTGAGGACAGATAAAATGTTAAAGCAAATACCAAAAACGAAATTTAGACTTTGTTCTGCTTAAAAAGTAATTTAATTAAGGAATTGGACAGAATAGGAGACCTTGAAGGAATCCTTTACTTCATTAGACTTTCAACCATTTACAGAATGACTTGCTACAGAATGGAAAGACTTGTCTATTAACAAAATTATGGAAACTACTTAGAATAAAGAAACCATTTAAATGTGCAACTTTGATTTTTTACTCTGTGCCCAGTTTTCAGATGCAAGTTCATTTAAATTTTCAAACATACCTATTAGAACAACGCCGCATAATTTTTTATTTAAGTTAGTTTAGGTACAATATTGTTACTGAAATTGGATCAATTGAAAATATTTAGAATGTTATTTATATTGTTAAATAACCCAATCATGAGCAAATTAAGATGTAAGTGGTGAAATTACCTGTTTTATTAACTTTATTCAATACGGCACAATGAATTTGTAAAGATTTCCTCCAAGCCTTAAAGTAAGTACATAAGCTATAGACAATCGAAAACGATTTAGCCATTTTAATTAGAAAAATCTTCACCTGAAAAAGTTGAGGGTTAATAAATTCTATATTTTACAAAATACATATTAAATTGAGAGTAGATACAGTTTAGTTTCTATAAAGTTACTTTTCATGGTCATTAACTTCCGGAAATAAACGGATTTAATGATTTTAGTGTTTATGTATGTGTGTAGAAGAAAGGTGTTTCTAATGTAGCTAAAAATAAACGAATTCAGCGTTGACCATTTTTCCAGACCCGTTTAAGATGAATTTATAAATGAAATCAATTGCGAAGAAGCTGCAGCTTTAGCTGAAGCAAAAGCTTTTTGTAACAGTAACATCATTACTGTTAATTTAAACAGATCGTGTTTGGCAATGTTTTATAGACTGTTTCGAAAATATTATCAGAAATTATTTTGTGTTGAAGTAAAAATGAAGCATGCTTTAACTAGTATTAGAAAATATAACAATATAAATGAAACAATCTATAAGTTTGAACTAATTAGGTTGGAGAGTGATAAGCTTATCGTGAAAAATGTGGTAAAGCTGAAGCAGTCGGAAACTCAGAATGTTTTTACATGAAATTAAAAATATATGTACAAAAATCTGAAAAAATTTAAAGAAATTAATTGATATAACTGTAAAAACATTCTGAAAGTATTTTTTTCATAATTTGAATTAATTAAGTATTTGTCTACGTCATGATTTGTAACTTTGATATAAGATATTAACTGGAAACTATTACTTATATTTAAATCTTAAATCATGAAGTAGATAGCAGTCAAGTTAATGGTTATTCCTAGAATCAGCATATACTAGAACAGCTCACTTTTGAACTCCCGGCTTCTGTCCATTCCAGAGGTAGTCTTCTATGTACCGCTTCCCATCATGATTTCCATCCACGTGGTTCATGAGCGGCTCAGCTTCTACTGAACCTGGAAGAGTTTAGAGAAATCTGTATACCTACTAATTATGAATTTTCACTAAAACGAGAAATAAACTATCCAGAAGGACTGAAATCCGCAACTTGCCTTTTTATTAGAGATCTAAGTACGGTACGATACATCGATACGGTACGTGAAAAAATCCAATTTTACAATATGAATTGGAGATGTATTTACCAATTTGGGTAAGGGAAGGTGCTGAAAGTGGACAGTGGATAACCTCGATTTTTTAAACCTTGCATAAATTTATTTGCATTTAAAATCTGCGTATTCAACGTTGCATTAATCTCTTTTAAAACTACCGTTGCCAGTACAATTCAAATGTTACGACCATTACAATAAAAAAATTCAACGCTGCATTTTCATAAAATACTATTCGTAAGTATAAAATTGTGGAAGCCATTGAGAATTCATAAGCCGTGCTCTAAAAGCACTTTATTACCGTTGCGCTTTTCAAACTGAAATATTCATAATCCGCGCTTTATATCTGCAATGCACACGTCCCGAGTTGAAAGGCCGTCTATAAACGTGTTCGTATAGAAAATACGAACACGTTTATTTGCAGAGTTACTTCCCCATATTATCAACTCTTAAAAAGTTGTTGTTCACCACAAACAAACATCTTCTAAAGTACCGTCTTAACGTGACTACCGAAAGAAGAGTTATAAAAAACCCTACCACTTAGCCCATATTAAAAATCATACATACAAACGATCAATAAACCTTCTTCTTCAAACGGTAACTTTTAGTAAAGATTAACTTAATTTGGTCTCGAATTCACTTTCACAAGTGTATTCTAGTCCGTGATCATCACATTTATTTAATGATAAACATAAGATATACAATACAAACGGCTCCAATGTGAAAAGTCTGTTGTTTTCTATGCAGAGCCAGCGTGACATTGAAATTTGCCTAGAATTTTAATAGAACGAATATATACTTTTTACACATTTAAATAAAAATAGTTTATTAGATTTCAGTTGTAAACCGGATTCGAAATAGTGGAAGTGGTGGAAATTAGTGAAAGCTTGCAGTTTAAGTCGATATATTATTATGACAGCTAAGAGAGTGTTACTTGTAGACTACATTCGCTTGATTGGATGTCCAAACAAGTCGCCAACACAACCAAGGTTGTGTTGGAGAATTGAAGTATAAGGAAGGTTGAAGTATAAGGATTGATTTATGTGAATCTTGAATCGGAAAATAGCAATCAAATAATAAATAATACCTCTGACGATGCTAGACCAACTTTACTCTACATATAACTCTGAAATACATTTCGTCCTAGTTCCGTAGTGGGCAAAGGCAATCTGAATATTTGAAACTACTCTGAATGTCAATTCAGTTGCTGAATGGCTACGACTCGTCTGATTAAACATTCTGTTCTAATTAGAATTCTGTCTTATTAAATATCACTGACTTGGAAACTTTAGTCACAAGAATTAGCAATGTGAGAAAAAAATATGGTTTTCTAATGGATGTATATAACATATTTCCAAAATATTTAATATGTACCAAAAATCCCTTTATTTTTGTCTGATATGGAAATCTAGTGAAATATATATAAAATGCTCCATCTTACAAGTTTAAAAAATCATTTAGGTAGGTATAATTGCATTTGAATGTGCTCTGTAATTTTAGACAAGTAAGTTTACCTTACTAAGTATAGACCGATCACTTGCTTACCAACAATTTACAAAATTAGAACAGCATGCTTGTCCCGACTAATTTAAAAACACATAGACAGTAATAAAATATTAGCGGAGCAGCAAAAGGTTGTCTAAAATTCAGTCAGGGCTGTAAAGAACAACTCACTTTACATGCAGTGGTTTAAAATAAGGTACAAAAATCCAAAGATGACCTTTATACCGCCTACATAGATTATAAGAAGGCGTTCGTACCATATACATGGCTTGTAAAAATTCTTGGGATCTATAAAATACACCCGGAACTCGTAACGTTTTTGCATATTTCTATGACTAGGTGGACAAGAAGGCTGCATGCACAAACATCTCGTGCAACTATAGAGACCTTACCACCATGGATACAGCGAGATATTTTCCAAGGAGATTCACTCAGTCCATTGTGGTTCTGATTGGCACTAAACCCCCTATCTAGGCTTTGTTTAGTGAATAGCCAACTTAAGCTATTCACTAAACAAAGCACTTGCAGACTAACTGACACTGAAAACTATGAATGCAAACCTTACCACCTTCTCTACATGGATGACATAAAGATATATTCCTCGACCCAGTATGATTTAGAGCAGCTTATACAAATTACAGAACAGTTTTCATACTATACACGATCCATAGTAACAAACACAAAATAAAAAAAAATCTATCAATTAAGTTCAACACAATGGAAGGCAACGCGATGTCTACAGCACAAGTCTCGCAAGTCTTTGTTGTAGACACCGCAAGTACCCTGCGTGAGTCCAAGACTTACAATAAAAAATTGTATTATTATTATAAATAAATAAAAATATCAATAATGCTGGACATTTTCACAGCATCGTCTGTAAATACATACATATTTGTAAATACATAGGTACATATTATCTTAAAGCATCTTTTTCTTACCTTCAGCTACAGCGGCTTTCTTTAGTGCTCCCATGGAAATGCTCTTCCGTGGTGTGGGCTCTTCTTTAGGCCATGCGAACTGGTTACGGTACTCGGTGCTTACGTTTTCAGGTTCTTTGGCGGCGATTACCTCACCCATGGCAGTTGTTGCCTGTGTCAATGTAGTTATCATTAATTAATTTTCAATAATGCAATACTGTAATTCGAGCTACATAAAAATCGCCTTGATTTAAATGCTTTTCTATAGGAAGAAATTTTAAATCATGGCATTATGTTTTTGATGAGATAAGAAGCCTATCTTGAAAGCTCATCCATTCATTATTGCATCGGTTCTGTCTTGCTCACCCTACGTTAGGTCAGTCACATCGTTGAAGTATAGAGACGTAGGCTTTAAAAACCCCGTTCTAACCGCCGTGAAAACCTTTATGTAAGAAGCTTTCTTAATTTCATACAAAATAATTACCTACATTACACAAAACCTATTGCACTGCCCCTTGACTAGTCGTGACAAAACGTACCTAACCATCCTTTTCATAGAAAACAATGTATGGATTGATGCAATGAAACGCATTACAATCAGTTTCTATAGTTGTTATGGCGAGTAATGGTAACAACACAACTTCTTATCCCAAACACAAATATATGAGCTACTAGCGTGGAATTAAAATTACCGTGGTTTGGTATCATTTTAGAATATAATTACGACTATAGCAGTCAGCAGGAGAATAGTAAAGTACGTGGTGTACTTTACTATTCTCCTGCTGACGTTTCGTTGACCGTTTAGAGGTCCTTCCTCATGAGCTACTAGCGTCTCAGGTATAATATAAAGTAAGGTAACATTTTAGGCTTTTTACCTTGGGCTCAACAGTGTCAGTCCATCGCGGTTGGCGAGGCCCTTCAGATTTGCTGCGTCTACCGGCGCCTTCAGCATTTCTTTGGGCACTCTGTATGAAACAATGTTTCGCCTTAGAAAGGTGGCATAGTCGGAACAAGAAGACAGGATAGCGCGACAGTTTTCATCAGGGTGGACCCATCCTGATGAAGACTGTCTGAATGAGGTGAAACTTAGTCGATGCTTTCACTGATTACTAGTACGGTACGTGAAAAATCCTGTTTTGCAACAAGACTGATCTGACTTGATCTGATTGACCAAAAACGTATGTATCCTTCCTTCCTATTAGAATATAAAATCTGGTAGCACTTGGTGTTGGTTCTGGCTTACCCTCGCTCTATCGTATCCAACGCCTCCCGAGCTGTGTTGGGGGCGGATGTCATCAGCCGGTGCTGGATCGAAAAGCTCGTTTGTCTTGTACGCCACTCCAGGGTACTTCTTGCGACGAGGCATCGCCGGTTCCATGGGACCTGATAGAAGTTAATAATTAATGTACTTACTTACGGCTGTATGGTCATCTTTGGATGAGGAATTTAAATAGAATCAATTTAGATGTTTGAAAATAGTACATGTTGTTTATGGACATTTTATATTTAAACTGTTTATTTTACTATTTTTATATTAGTGTAAAATAATCAGAAAATCATTAGTCAAAAAAAAAATTCTAATTCGTTATAAAAAAAATATAAGACAACGATGCTTGGAATGTGTAGTACCTATCACTAAAATGAATATAAAATATATAAAGTTACGTTATTGTACCTTATTTAATTAAGGAGTAACCTCCTCCAGAACTTCTTTAACACTCATTGGAAATATTATTACGAAACCCTACGGTTTCTGCAAATACTTACGATACCATCGTATTTCCAGAAACTTCGTAATATTATTTTGAACAGCCGGAGTCATGACTCCTTGATAGGAGTCATGACTCGAATGTTACAAAGTTTGATTGGCCATCCTGATTTTGGTATGAAGTTGAACAAAATCAATAATACCTACTCTTACACGCTTCTAAACCGTTTGTCGTACCTACATCAACTATAATCAATTTACATTGCCTACAAAAGTTGTCAAAAATAGTTCATGACGGCAAATCCTGACTTTTTGTTTAAGGATTTAATAAGCTAAAAGCGTTGTGGCACACAGTGGTATTTTGTAGATTGGGAGAGTGTATCAATGATGCGGATGTGGAATTAAATTTGGGCTGGTACCGTCAGTCATACTAGATTTTTAGAGTTCCGAAGTTTTGTAATATCCGTCTCTCTGTCTGTCAGTTTACCTGTCCGTCTGCATGTCAGACTCCGATTTTGAAGCGTATCCAAATTAAACTCCCTCATTAATGTGAAGTGCGGGATGTTAATATTTAACATTGCATCGCATAAAGAATAGGTCTCTAAAATCATTGTAAGGTTTCCTTAAACATTTTCGATTGGAGGCTACCATCCAGGAAATAGAAGCCTTCAAAGTAACTAATCTTTCAAACTATGAGTCCTAGAGTTTTTTAGTTATGAGACTAGCATTTGGTAAGATCTGCTAGCGGAATTTAGTTCGACAGGATTTTCAATGATACTCGCAACTTTCAGAGATATAGGCAACTACCCGGACCCTAACGTATCTCGACAGGACACTTTATTGTTACGAAAAAATAATCTTCGGAACAAATGTCAACATTATATTGAAATGTTTGTTCCGAGTCAGAACATACAAACACCAATACATTTGTATAAGTAGGATATAATAATAGGAGTAAAAAAATCTCATTAGCCTGTAGAAGTCCACTGCTCCCCGGACGAGTGCCACGACGAACAATCTTGGTCTACCTCTATGCGCCGACTTCCCGCAATTTTCAAATTAATATCGGTCCCAACTAGTTAGGGGCCTCTTTACACTGCGTCGTCCGGTTTGTGGTCGCCATTCGAGAACCTTTCTACCCCAGCTTTGGGTTGTCGGTTCTGCACGATTCCTAACAAGCGTGAGGAGTAGAATAGCATAGAACTTACCCCTGGTAAGTGGTAGTACATTGGGCGGGGCGGGGGCGGGCTGTTTCACCACACCCTGCGCCTGCTGTTCCTTGTACTCGTGCCATTTGTACGTGCTGCGGTATTCAGAGTGCAGCTGTAAAAAACAAATATTTTATTACAAATTCATAGCTAGGGCCGGTGCAGCGGCTGATTCAGTCTAACACTCTAGGCCACTCGAGTTTACAGCCGTCCTATCGAGTAACAAGACCAAGTACCAAGAATGTGTCAGCAGTACAATGAGTTGTCAAAGAATAATAATTTGGAGTTGGATATTTTTAACTCTTAATTATGTCAATTTATTGAAACACTTAAAGACATCCTCCATTTTTTTTTCCACGGGGGATTAGATGGTCATACATAGAAGCTTCTTGAGCCCTAAGCTCCATTGAATAAGTAGGTAGTAGATACTCCTAGGTTATTATATTTATTTAAGGTTTTTAAAGCCGTGTTGGCCTAATGGACGATACCCCGACTTCTGATCCGGAGGTCGTGGGTTCGGAAATGTATGTGCGCATTAACACGTGCTCAAACCGGTGAAGGAAACATCGTGAGGAAACCGGCATGCCCGAGAACCAAAAATTCGAAGGCATGAGTCAACAGTTAGTGTTTCAATAAGGGGCGATGGGCTTGCAACCTGTCACGTGGAATGCTAACTTGCAAAACTCGGACATGTACCAAATGTAATGTTTGGATTTTTTAATATCTATTTTTGTCTTAGTATTATTAGAGATTAAGAGTATCTCTAGGATTCATATTATATGTTACGTTTTATATTCTTAGAATATAGGTCAACAAAATAACGAAACGATTAGCGTAAATCAGTTTAATGCGAATATAACGTGTTTACAGGATTCTCAATTAGCAAAGTTGAAATTGCAGCCATGAAACTTTGTATTCCTGGGAATAGTAATGAAATGCTAAAATGGTTAGGACAGCTAAGTTAGTTACCCGTGGAACTACGGTAAGGTTATTACTAACTTAGATACCTTGTCCTACCCTTGCCTATGTATATTATAGAGCTGCTATTCCTGCGGTAAACCTTGAGAGGTATCGAGTACTGCAAAATCCTACTACTATTATAAATGCGAAAGTTTGTGAGGATGGATGTTTGTTACTCTTTCACGCAAAATCTACTGAACGGATTTTGATGAAACTTTACAGTAATATAGCTTATATATCAGAAAAACACATAGGCTACTTTTTATACGGGTAACGCGGGCGAAGTCGTGGGCAGAAGCTAGTTAATTATAAATAAGACGAGAGTGGGTATTGGCGTCATTCGTTAATATGTGAATCAGATCAACGATGATAAAGTTAGACTACCAATTAACTTTAACTTAAATCATCATTAACTTTAGATCTAAAACTTAGATTTGAAAGTGAAACTATTAAACGTAAAGTTTGATGAACGCATAAAACATTCATAATTTCTAAACTTCAAGTCGTAGTTTCACATCACATCACAGGAAGGTCATAGAATATAGAAAGGCACACGCGATCGACCGATGGCAACGTAAAGGTTAGGAAAAAACCGATGGATGATAGAGTTGTCTTATAATTGATCAACGTGACACTTTTTTTGTAGTCTCGTACTTGGTAGATCGGCTTTAATTCATTTATTAACTAGTTTATAAGGCGACGCTTCTAAACATAGTTTTGGGAAAATAGTAAAAAATCACACGAATAAGCTTTAACATAGACCTACCTATACATAAATAAATATAAAGTTTACTAATGGAATTACACCGGGTGCACCTCTAACCAATTTAGCAGATTGCCTGATAGATACCTAGGTATCATCATAGGTTAACATCTAGCTAGATGTTAGGTACGTAATAGAGATGTGGTTCAAGGGTGTATCTATTGAACTCCGAAATCGCTCCCTCGTTCGAAAGCGTTTCGGGAAAACGCGTTTTCACGAAAACGTACTCGTACAAAGGTTTAATGGATTGCTTTAACCCCAAATAATTTAACTACTCTGTTTTTTTTCTACAAATGTTTATAACACAGGGTTATACCTAGCTATAAACCCATCGGAAATGTTTTGCATAATAGTCAGAGAAAATTTGCGAGCTTTTATCTTATTAAAGTGGCGCCCTTCATTTTTACATTCCTGCTTCTAAAGAAGGGTATTAGGTAATCTTCGAGAGATCATGGTAAGAGGTTTCCCAGTTTTTTCAGGTTGATTTAAAAAGATGGGAGACGACCGTTGTGCGATCAATATTCCATAGATGCCAAGCCTGATGCTCTAGATATATAGACGAGGTAAGTACGTAGTTTTCTATCTGACAATTCATCGCTTCGGTGTTCAAGGGCTCATTGGGTACTAGTGATGTGCTTCTCATCGATGATATTGAAATGCTGATACGTTTCACAAAAAAAAGTCGACAAGAAAAGACCTCAGCTGAATGAATGAATGAAAATACTTTACCTTAAAGAAATAACATACGTAACACACAAAATCTTATTCTTATAAAAGTACAATGGGCGGTCTTATTGCTTAGAAGCGATAAGACCGCCTCTTCCAAACAACCTTTGGATGGAGAGGATGATAAGAGATTGTGAGAGTGGTGGGGGTGTACCAGTACATAAAATAATAATAAAATAATATCAACTAGAACATACATATGCATACCTACAGATTAACTATTAACAGATTACATAAATATATAAATACATATACACATTAGAAGACGTCGGTAAAAGAGCAAGACAAGACAGATGTTTCTGTCAGATAAAAGATCTTCACAATAGTTTTAAATACGACTAGAGACTGGGCCTTAGTTCTGAATGTACCTATATAAAAAACAAACACGCTCACGACTGTCTTATTGAATAAGGCTAATTCATTGAAAAGCACTGTAATTAATTACAGTGCCAATTATTTTCAGCCATATTTTGTTTGAACGACATAACTATTAGGTGGCTTATCGAATTCAAATTTATACCTACCTGATATATAAGAAGTTTTCCTCAAAGGCAAGAAATCTATTGTAAAAACTAAACGACGAAAAATATCGTTTTCCCATTTTCCGAACACACATTGGGCGTACCTAATCGACTGTTAACTCTGACCTTTAGCCTACGAAGAAAATCGAAAAGTAAAGCCCTGTTTACAAAACACTAAGCAACATTTTGTTTTAGATTACCGGTTGCGGCAACAAAGTAAAAATAATAAATCTTTTTTGACAAAAAATATTCATCAATAGATAAGTTATGTTGCTAAATATTAAAAAAAAAATTAAACGGAAAGTACTAAGAATAATAGATAGTGGTATTTATTTACGGTTAAGCTAGCCGAACCTCTAGTGGAAGTAAAAAATAGAAACCTGATTTTTTATCATTCACAGGACTAGCCTTGAGGTCGTCAACTTTGTAGTCTTATCTTGTAACACAATATTGACTGATAATTGGACGATTATTATGTTGCTGAATATTACGCCATAAATTTTGTCGCCCTATATTGTACGTCTAACGTATTCCTACCACTAAAGTGAATTCGAAAGTAACATGCTTATGTAAACAAATACGAACGTTAGTCGTATATCGATTGTATGGCTCAATAAAATCAATAATACAAACACATTCACGGCACGTGGACCATCAAACAGATGTGTCAGTGATTAGTTATTCTTTGCACTGAAACTAGGACAGTAAGGTGACCATTTTTTTATATTTATGGACTCATTATTTGGACGTAGTATAAAATAAGAGTGGCGCCTTATTTTAATTAAGTACAACTAAGCCATATTTGTTGTTTAATGTGTTTCTAGGCGTTGGTTGTCGCGTGTAGATCACATAACATTATACACGAAGTTAATTAATAGACTCTCGGTATTTTTGTATATTTTATAAACAAAATACTTAATAATAATGTTATTTAAATCTTTTCAAATTGCTACAATTCTTCAGTAAAGATACTTTGAAGATTTACCAGAATGAGAAAAATAAGAAAAAAATAAGATATTGTGTTCTGTGTTTGACTTTCTTTTAAGCCCGTGCCGAATGTTTAGGAGGTTTCATGTTATATTTATAATTAAGAAATACTACTATTGTGTTTCTACTGTAGGTAATTTATTTAAAAGTTCCACTTTCGTTCATCAAAGACAGGGTAAATAAATGTTATCATCGATTTATTTCTTAGATAGTTGCCTACATCAAGTTGTGCGTGGTAGTAAATTGTGAGGAGAAAAATCTGATCTTAGAAAATATAGGATTGGAGTTTTTAGGTAAACGAAAAAACTGCAAATATTTTATTCACGAAAATGGAATTCATTAGTAAACGCTCTTATTAGAGCTCCATAACGAAACTATTAATGGTGCAAAACAAGAAAAAATAACTGAATTTTAAGCATACAACATAACATTCAGAAACGTGTAATAATTATATAAATATTTTTTTGTGCTTTACGCTGAGTTCTTATCATGACGAAATTATGCTAAGGTACCTGATTTTTTTGTGATATTGGATATTATCGTAAATACATTTGTAATAAACACTGTAAATATTTAATAAAGGCTTTTAAAGTAAGAATAAAGTTTTACTATATAAGTTTATTACCTGCGTGACGTTATTTGTCGCCCGAAATTCTAATAATTGGTTACCCTATTCTAATAGTCACACTAACCTGATTTTCGGGGCCAATAACGAACACATCGAAATACGCCATTTTGGTGTTTAGTATTTGAAATCAATCGATATAGCTAATTATGTCCATTCGATGAAATAATTATGTTGCAATGTGACTTAGCATAAAGGGAATTTTATAGTATAGTACTACCTACCAACTACCCACTTTGATTTCTGTTTGAAATGTTGTATACATAATGAGTTGAGCTCAAATTATTTACATTGAGGCTATTTAAAACATTTTGCTAAAATGTTTCTGTACTCTTTTTTTTCATCATCGATCACTTGGCCATTTTCAGGGCAACCACGCCTATCTGGCCAGATCACTACCAAACGCAGTGGTTAAGAACCACTGACAAACAGTCCCGATACAAATCGCTTATAAAACCGCAAAACATGCAGAAACAAGAGAAAACTAACTAACGTAGTTTGAATGTACTGCCTAAGTACAACTTTTTTTAGAAGCAAGGTGTGGAAAAAAATCGACAGATTTTTCGATTAATCTCTAACATTCCATCCCTACAAGCATATCCCTATGCTACGGCTGCGCGGGCAATTTTCTCTAAGCTCTTAAACCGCAATAGCTTGTCGGTTCCAATCGGGGAACATGATAGCACGTACCTATCTGCAACGTAATGTTTGTACCATGTGAAAGTAAGTAACATATAATTACCTAGGAAGATAGTTACGTAGATGTAGTATCTCTTTGAGGTAAATAGGCAAAGAAAGACAAATTATAAATCAAATAAAACATACACCCAACACTCACATACATAGTCCTGACCCTCAATAGAATTCCCTGTATCGTGGGTGTCAGAAACTACGAGTACCATGGTACCACAACACCCAGAGCCGGAACAAATATCTTTAGAACATGCAAATATTTATACCGCAGCGGGAATCGAACACGCAGCGCTTGCGTCTCAGACAGCACTCGCCTGCCAAAACATGTACTTATGTGTCTTTGACAGCCCGTTGGCCTCTTACATCTTCGAGTGTCCTTCAAAGCACGGAAACGCATAAATACCACGGCAGAAAGGTTCATGGAACCTAGCTCAACAAAGTCTTCACCGATTGTTCTATAGTTATTTGACAAAGGTTTTGTATGAGGTTCTTAAATTAATTGACAAATAAAGGCCTAGACTTCTTATTAACAGGTTTCTATTTATTTATATACTAGCTGATCTACTCGCAACTAACTTCGTTAGCGTGGAATTCGTGTTCTCAATAATTCACTCTTCATTGGGGTAAATTATATACCTATTATAATACATATATTTGTTTCGAAATATCTGAACATTCTATTTAAACTCGTTGTAGGGGTAGTTTTGTAGAATAAAAAAAATACATAATTTTATAATTTACGTTAAGGGTTATTTAACGAACTAGAATATTTTTCCATACAAATGTTTTCACCACTTTTCATCCTGTTAGGGATTAATTTTCGATAAATCCTTTCACACTTAAAGAAACTTAGGTACCTACTCTCCAAATTGTAGGTCTATAAAGTTCTCAGTCAGTCAATCAATCAAACAATCAGCCAGTCAGTTCTTTCATATATACTTATATTGTAGCAATCTTCTCTTTAATCCATTATACTAACTTAACTGGACCGTGCAAACCTATCACTTAGCCAAATATTATCATGAGATTCAGCTTCTACTATCTACAATATACGGCTACTGCCATGGTACCTAGTAAACAAGAAAGAGTTTAAGTTAAATTTGGGTATAGAGCGGCTTATAGTAAACACCTTTGCTATAAATTACATTACATAATAAGGTAATACGTAAAGCGCGAGTAAATAGTGACTGAAAAAACAAGAATTTTTTTGGAAAGAAATTAAAACACTTGAGGGTGCAGAAACCCCTTGTGATTTTTGGCGATAAAACTTGTGTAAGAATTATACTTGTTCTCAAAAAAAATATTGGAAAAAAAACACATTAAAATCGGTATAAATGGTAGCAGACAAACAAAGAACCTCTTACGTCATAGACATATACAGGGGCTCCTGACGTCGCGTATTAAAACTGATAAACTGGTCCTAGACGAGGTGTCACAGCAACGGCCGGGTACTGTAACTATTTTGCTGGATAATGGAGAGCATTATTTGTATTGGTGATGTCATCCTTATTCCTAGTACCTGGATGCAGACTAGGTTATGATGAGGATACGGTATTTTAGAATAGGTTGAGAAAATAAAGAAAGTTTATCCCATTACCGATTTATGGTTTTCCCTGCAAGGAGCAGGAGTTTTGTTAAGAGGTTATTTGTTTGTTTATTTTTTCGTGTGTTTGTCTTTTACCATTTTGTAGAATTGGCTTATTCTTGTGTAATACATGTTTTTATTACTTCAGGAAAGGTTTTATCACCACACGTCACCAGGGGGCGCTACAATAGTTGGTGGTAAGTCGGAGTGTTTTAAATTTAATTAGGTATTTTTTATATATTTGGGCTTTTTTTCTTTTTTTTTGCCCGAGTAGCCAGTTGCGTTGCTAGAGGTGCGGGTTCGATTCCCGCTGAGTGGCAAATGTTGGCATGTTCTGCAGATACAGGGGATTCAAGTATGGTGTCAGGACTAAGTATGTGTCTGTTGGGTGTTTATTTATTGTTCATTTGGTTTTGGATATACTATTAATAAACAAAAAAAAATGTATTAAATTTAACACTAATATTACCTACTCGATTTTAATCATCTTTCAGAAAATCCCAAATAGTATTCCTCCTTTAAAATTAAGAGAACTTAACTTTGGACAGTCCTGTATCGAACAATAACCTTTCTACCTATACCTTTCTTACGAGTATGTAAGTGTTTTTTTTTGTACTTTTTAAGGTTGATGTTAAGTTTTCTACCCCTGACCATTTAAATTCAGTAAAAGGTGTTCTCGGTGCATATATTAAGACTTTAAAAAGCACATAGAGTGGCCATTAGTTTCTAGACGCCACTTTCAAGAGCCCAGAGAGCTCTCTACGACGACGCTCTAACGGGGGTATTGCGACATCTACTCGTGTGACCTAATTCCGAGATTCATCTTGTAAAACGGGAATTTTCAAGTATTGTACTAGTGAAGGCGTTAAAACTCATTCCGAGGGTCATCAGGGTGAATGATCGCGACGCTCTCTCTCTCCGCGATAATATTTTTTTAAACAATTTAAAGATTTCCTGATCGGTGTTTTGTATAAAATACTTATAATGTAATCATGTTTTCCCATACATAATAACAATTTCAACGGAAATTATTGAAGTTAGTTTAAAATTACTAAGAATTTTAGTATATAGGGCGCACTATATGATTCAGTGAACTGGTCACATACATAAACAATATTTTAAAATTAAAATATAGTAAATAGATCTCTTTGGCTGTAGAAAACAGTTTGTTTCATGTAGCTGTAACTTGGTTTTGTGGCGTAATTTTTAAAATTGCGTGTCTACATCACAATTGGTACTCCGTAAAAATAACCGTAAACGCCGTATCATCTTGCACCATGAGAAAGCCAGCTCTCACACAGCTAATTATTTTTTGAAGGTGAAAAACGTAGAACTTATGGCATACATCCTGCATACAGTCCGAACCTCGCACCTTGTGACTTCTATCTGTTTCCAAAAATAAGAACCCAATACGTCACCATAAATGTCAAAATTTATTATTCGTATGAAAAAGCAAATTAACGCTAACGGACAATATTTTGAGAATATTTTCATTTTTGACCATTCATAGTATTTTTTTTTTATTCCGGATTTTTTTTAGTGCGCCCCTCGTATGTAACAAGTTACTGAGAGCAAAAAGTTTGTCTTGCGTCGAAGAGAAAGCGTGGGGAAACCTCTTACATCGTTGGTACTTGGGAAACAATCACAACGCAATAGCGTTATGGTGCTGATCCACAAAAATTGTCTTCGCAACAAACGGTTGTGCAAGTTACCGTGATAAACAGCTAGCAGATAGAAAACGAGACACCGGTAAGCTAGCATATCTGATGCTGGCATTTTGTGTTAAAACGATGCAGCATCAGCTGGCATACCAGTAACTTCTAGAAAAGAGTCATGACATGCCAGTTAAAACCACAAAAAGGAATTATATTATTATTCCTAATCACATGGAAAAAGCAGAAACTACTAGCAATTCAAAAAAGCTAAAATCATTCACATTTTACGACCACTTCAATTCATATTCGCACTAATGTCTGGGTTTGCTATTTTTTCACTTTTACTTCTGTCAATGTCATTTGAATGTTAATTTTCTGTTAGGTTTAGTTGCAATCATATATATATATACCTGTTTATGTATTTATTATTTGTACTTTCTGTTTCTGTCAATTGTTAGTTTGTGTATGTGTTGTTTAGCCCATAACGTCACCCTGTTAA
Organism: Perizoma affinitatum; assembly: GCA_961405105.1. Taxonomy (NCBI): domain Eukaryota; kingdom Metazoa; phylum Arthropoda; class Insecta; order Lepidoptera; family Geometridae; genus Perizoma; species Perizoma affinitatum. The sequence goes on from OY560184.1 coordinate 6,084,924, forward strand.
GGCTCAGTCTGAAAACCAGCGCTGCTCCCCTACTTTGTTGGGAGTGGCATTATGCTGAGACTGGGCCTGTTTGGCCGCACACTCGCAGCGAAAGACTGATAGACGTGTCCGTAGGATCTAGGTACTTACTTCTAATTGTCTTGCCCATACCCTGTATATCTTTGTGTCACTGTCTCTGTATCTGTAATCTTCAAATTATTTTATACTTTACTTTTCTTTATTTATATAGTAGTACCTAGGCTTCTAGATTATTTGTCTAGATAATAAGTCTTGTAATGTTGTGTGTGTGTGTGTCAAATAAATATATTCTTATTCTTATTCTTATTTTTTTACATGGTGTAAGACCACTATGGATTAGGTACTTTATATATTTGAATATTATCTCAAAGTGAATTACATTAACTTTGAGATAATTTTATACAAAGAAAATAAGCTTTTCATTTCCATTGATTAATTTTGCTGTTCCCCGCTTCCCCCGCAAAGAAAAAAAAAGATATGGCTTGCGATGTCCTTGCTCATTACTGGCATCTAAATTTGACATTTAACATATGGCATGCTTTTGTGCGAGCTAGATGCAAGTGATCATTTTACTTCAAAACGACCGTAGGAAATGCTATGCGAATCTCTTTACAACGGGTAGTTTGGTATTTTTGTGTGTTTGTCTATTTGTCTATTGGTATGTTTGCATGTTTGAATGTTTGTATGTTACAATTTTTCTCCGAAACGAGTTACATCCGATTGAAATGTAGTTAATGGCAATCGATTTCTATGACTTCAAGGATGGTTCTTAGTTTTGTTGCCACAAGTCACTGCAGTAGACGATGGAAAACACGTCGGGGGTTATAAAATTTACTTGTTTTCGCACAGTCACAAAAATAAAAAGTCGTCAGTCCTAATACTTTTCAAACTTTCGCGATTAGATAACATAATTATAAGTTTAGTGCAGTGCGGTGATACGGTTAGTGTAGTGTGTCGTAATGTGAACATGGCCTTTTCTGATTCTGAAGATGAAATGAGGGTAGTTGCGACTACTGCCTTTATTTCTCGACGATAGCTCCTTAGACTCCAGTCATCCCGTGACCACGGCTGTTGCAATACAGTCGAAACGTCGGGAATATAATAAAAAAGGTAAACGCGATAAAGACCCGTTAAACTTATAATTTCGTCAGTCCTATTTCAACCAAAAGGCAGAACTTTTTCCCATATTTTGCGACAGTCTAATTTCATACTAAAAGAGACATTCGTTAATTTTATACTTAAACCGACACTTATGTAGAACATTAAATTTCAACGAATAGAAATATTAAGGACATTTGAATTCAATGAAACACATAAATGATTTTTATCTGTCTGACCTTGGAGTTAAACGTTTCCTAAAGCACTAGCTAGTTTTGCAAAATGTCTCGTACGTGTCGGGTAGACTACAAAAGGTCACTTTCACTAGGAAAGTGACCTCAATCAAAGACAATATAATTTAATTTCGTCTTTGCCGCAGTACAGACAGTTTCACTTTGGACCTTGCCTTGACAAATGTACTCGTGATTCGACACGAGCCGTAAAACCATTTGTTACGGGTAGGGGCGGAAGTGTTGTTCTTTGTGTGATGCCTCAAATTGACCTAAATAATTTTAAATACCATTATCAAAACAACATCCCCCATGTTGTTTTATGACTTTGGCTTGTTTCGCGCCAAATCTTGACTAATTCCTAAGAGGTAACGTAGAATTTAAGTTTTTAAAATGAAACAATTGCTAATCAGACAAATATTTTACCACAGCATTGTATTATATAGATAATAAATTATGTTATTACAACTTAAGCTTTAGCAGAAGGTAATGTAAATATTTTTGCAGTTTAATGCTATAGCAGTAACTAGACGTACAAAAAATGTTCCGTCATTAAATTGCCAAGTAACCTTGATAGCAGAGCCGTGCACATTAAGACTGGTGTCTCGAACAAAACCAAGTATGAAGGAAAATTATCACCACTGACTCTGAAAACCAAGTATCGTATAAAGAGCAACATTTAGAAGATCTGTTCTTGATAAATCTGCTTATATATGATTTTTTCGAGTTAAATTCCTATAACCAATACATACAATATGATATAGGAATTTCACTCGAAAAATAAATATACCTAAGTAAGTATTATAAAATATTTATATAGCTTAGAACTGAATTTGGGTCTGTCGTATGGATAAGAGTAGGTATAATCTCGAATGACTACGATAAGAAGATTATTTGAGATGTTTCGGAAAACCCACTGATGGGAAAATACTTGTTCCGAGCAAAACTGTGTACCTAATCTTCTATTTGTGTATAAAAGTAAGAAAATATCTCCCAAATTGTACTCAATATTTACGGAAATAATCAAAGTACCAGTAAGTGACTCTGGTACTCTAAGTGTTCAATTCAGTCTGAAAAAATATTCTTCTGGACGATGACGATATTCTCACAAGTCTAGAATTAGAAATGTAACAACTAGTCTACTTTTTCTCGATCGATAGCTAGGCTCCCAGTCTACCAACGTCACGTTTTCCAATATCTATTTTTACAAACTTGCTCCAGTCCTGTATTCTGCGGATCAATGACAAATAAATTCTTGATAACAAAATGACAGTCACAAGTTGTGATGCAACACGGTATCCACGAAAAATGAGAGAGAGTCAAACAAGACTCGAGCGTAGTTGACCATTTTTAAGTGGGTGATCCACCAGCGAGCTAAGCTGAGAATACGTCGGCACCAGTGAGTAAACGGTGTGATCCGCCATGTTGCAACATTTTTGACGTGTTTTCTATCGTCTATTGCAGTCTCCTTTGTACAGTAAAAAGTAATTTGTATCAGTAAAATCTTAAACTCTGCAACTTGATTTACGATTTTCCTATACAAACTTCACTGCACAAATGGAATTAGAATTTAGTACAACCCCATAGGTGCCGTAAGGTAGATGATTACATGAAATCATAAACAGTTTCGAATTGGAGGCCTTGACATTTTATCAAGTTATTACATTGTGTGTTATTACGACATATCCTTATTATGAACAATAATATAACACGTTTCAATAACCGGCGTTTTAAAGTAACTCACAGCGTCGGACATTAATTTATGGACCAACAGATTTTTGCCATTGTTTTACTAAAAACAGCTCAATGTAATCTTTCAAGGAGATCTATCGATTGCACTCATTGTAGCAGTGATAAGGAAATAAACCGAAGTAGAACCACTGAATAAGCAATAAAATGGTTGCTAAGTCTTTCACGTCTCCCATTCACTTATATATTCACATCATGAAGAACAAACGACGTCTCTTCACGCAAACAAAGGTCAGAGGTTAACGCACAATGAACCCTAAAATGTATAGAGGTAGGTACTTACTTCAGAAGCCCAATGAACGTTTCTTGGCTCCGCCAAAACACTCCTTTCCATTTTAAAATAAAACTCAATCAAAATACAATATCACACCATTTCACAGTACTGGCAGTCACTATACACCATAAAAAACATTTCGAAAATAGAACTCGAGGAAAAAATCGTTTCGTTTTCTAGACAGAAGCGTCGCTTTTGAATTTAGAAAATTGTTAACGCAAAAAGTGTAATTGGCTGCGTCCGTAGCGCGCATGCGCTGGTCGTGTCTGACTCGACAATGTTACTACGAGAAGCTATGCAGATTTCCATACATTTTTCTCGTTATCTACAAATCTAACACTATCTGGTGTTATCCACGGCTGAAGACTAACAGCTGATAGGTAAGAAATCTATAAAACGCTCGAACGGGCTAGTGTGACAAGCGAGGCAGCAGTATCCATCTCTCGCTCTATCTAGGGGGGATATAACTAGCGTGATGATTTGCATCTGATAGCTGACTGATAATTAATTTCCTCTACTTGCAAAGTAGACGTTGTCAGACGTTACGGTGAAAACATAATTTACGGTAAAAGCAATTTCGTTCAGTTACAAGAATTAATTCTGTTCAGCGCGTTCATTCTGTTTTGTTTACTTGCAATCAGACTAGACTCATAACCCATAGTAGGTAGTTTTTATCGTGTAAAAAAAGTCAGCTAGCTATGCTGAGTAATAGTTTAAACAGCGCACATCAGCCGCAATTATGAAATTTAACGCTGTAAATTGAGATTATAAGATCCAGGCCAGCGTGAATCACCACATTGCGCGTATTACAACTTTTTATTAGCACTTTTTGTTCACCAACACTTCTCACGACACAAAAGGTAATTACAATTTACAAATTCCAATAAAAAAATGTGCAAAAAGTGGAACATGATGACACTCGCGTTTGGGTTTTGAAGCAGGCGGGATGATGTCTTGGTTTGACAGTTTTTTTTTAATTTGTTTGTAAGCAAAGGTTTTGTGGTTTCACGAGGGGCGATGGCCGACTACTAAGAAGTGGAGCGCGTGGGTGTGGTGGTCGGCTGGCGGTGGTGGGATCGATACCACTGGGGCGCACGCAGTGACCGGTCGCGTGACTGACTCTACATTTGGACTAAGGGTGGGTTTATTTGTCTCTGGAATGTGAGATTGTCTATTAGATAAGCTGATAAAGATTATAATTTTGAGCTAAATTATGGCTGAAATTAAAAAATATTGGTGAAGTGTTATTACTTAAATTTTAAAGTTTTAAAGTATGGGTATTTTTATTTAGTTGTTTGCCCTGGAACAGTGACGTAATGGGATCTTGTGTAACCGGCCTCCCGCAATACTAGGTCAATAATGGGCTAGCCCTCGTGCGGGGACCACCAGAATGTCATAATTGTAACATACTTAGTGGTATAGTAAATTGTGTCACAAGGGACCAAAATAATGTATTGAGGGCGAGAGCAATTGTTTGAATCCAGAGCAAAGCGAAGGATTCTAGAGTAGAATCCTAAGAGTAGCGAAGGACTCAAAGTACGTCGCTCGAAGTTAAATAATTTTGGTACCGTGTGGCACACTCTGCTTTTCATCCCCCTCTATGAGAAAAATAAATAAGAGACGAATATTTATATTTACATAAACAAAAAAACAAACAAGCTCTCGACTGTCTTCCCTATGGTGGACATCCTCAAATACATAGTGAGTAGATCTTTGAGGATACCAAATAGGGGCTAGTCAGAGGCACGTCCAAACATTACATTTGGTACATAATCAAATTCCAAAAATAAATAAATTAAGTTAATCAAATTAAAATTGTAATATTTTGATAAAAAGTAATAAAAAAACGAATAAAAAGTTCCCACGTTTGTTTTAAATTTAGTTAACCGCTTTTAATAGGTTTCGAAATTGTGAGACGGTCAAACTAAGAGTTGACAGTTAGAAATATCCAGGTACCATAACTTAGTCTCAAAGCAACAGATGAGTTTCTTTGGGATCAGCATTTCGATTACCTATCTAATCGTTCTATCACAACATAAATCCTTATCTGCATTCAACCTTACAGTTTCAAGGTGAATTTCCCGGCAAAGTCGTTGCCCTCACCAACCAATCACGTAGCGGTTCTTGGCAAAAAACTAAATTGACCAATTGCAGTGCAGGCAGGCGCGCCCTTATTGGCGAATATTATAAAGCCATTGTGAGGAAAATGTAAGGTCATATTGGTTTTTCACGATTCTTTGATGATTCAAAGCTGTTTATAACAATTTTATCGTCAATTTCCTGAATTTGCATATGCTCAGTACACAATTGTAAATAAATAAGCATACTGCCCATCTAGAGACAACCAACGCGTGTTGCCTACCCCTGAAGAATTATAAAACACCTTTTTTGAAAAACCTCATACTGCAGTCACATGAGAAAACCTAAGTTCCGTTAGGTTTTCCATACAAAGTTCAGAAACCGGCTGCACCCGTCAGGGTTTGAGCAAACCCTGGAAGCTATTGTCAAGCAGCTTACAAAAAATATTCAAACACTACTTTTTTGTAATCTATTGAAAATATGATCAAATTCCTCCTTTGACCAACTCCTTCCAATCCTTCATTAGACCTTGGTAGTCACGTATATTCAAAAAACTTAAAACGAGAATTTAGGAAAACACTATTATTTTATCTTCCCACTGTGCTCTCTGGAACTGGAATTGGAAATCCTTTCGTAGTGAACCAAGATAAACATCCCTCAAATTATACGTACAAATTTACCATTTTCGTAGTTTGTAAGTCAGACAATCAGCCATTGTATCACGCAACTAATTTATATATTATTAATGGTGATATCGATTGATATCAATGTGTGATTGTGATAATGTAGTAGGCACCAATTTTTAGAATTATTGATAGATGAATCCTAAAATTCTAGTAAATACAAAAATCTGGGTAACATTTTGAAATTGGCGCCCAACATGTAACAGACTAATTCATAATTTATTTCTGGGTGCCGACTTAAAACTATTGAATTACTTCTAATTAGGTATTGGAAATTCAAATAAAAGCGTAATATGGGTAAAAAAAGCCAATGTTACAGTAACAATTGTAAAGTTAATGATATAATTTAATGTCTACAATCTTAGAACTTTTAAAAATGTAATTAAGCGCCCATGTTGAGTCTAAACATGTTAGGCGTCAGTATAGTATTGCAGTTTTAAAAACGTACTGCTATGTTGAAAATTTATTTTCCACAGCAACAAATAAACTATACATTTTGATTAAAGTTATTTCCTACAATAAGAAATTGCACTACAAAAGGCTAGCCTGAATTTGTTGAGTCTAAACATATTAAGCGTCAGTATAGTATTGCAGTTTTAAAAAACGTACTGCTATGTTGAAAATTTATTTTCTACAGCAACAAATAAACTACACATTTTGATTAAAGTTATTTCCTACAATAAGAAATTGCGCTACAAAAGGCTAGCCTGTGACAAAAGACATTCGATTAAGACAGGCCAGTAATTCCACCGTCCATCCCCGGGGACAGACATAAAGGCGGGATGTACGACACTTAGAACAATGGACGACCGCTGTGTTAGAAGAATTGAGGGCGTTCCTGAGATTATAGCCTGGGCTTTCACTATTGTCAGTTTCAGGGTGCTAATATTATAGGAATGCGCAATTGATATTTCTATATGATATTCCGTTTATATATGAGATTAAATTACTGTGAGAAAATGACAAGATTTAAATATATGGCTATTTATTTGAAAATGCAAGCTGATTACTAAATGCCATAATTATGTTATACGAGTGTAGATAAGTACAGTTTACGGACATATCTCTGACTATTCCTATCAGGATGACATATCCTACATGAAGACTAAATATTAAATATTCTATTTCGATGTTTTATCTATAAAATAAGGAAATGTTGTCAGATACTGTAACCAAATCCTAAAGTTTGCGAACTGTCTTTCGCCTACATATTCGACAGTGTTCTCAGTTTACTTGAAACATGATTACCGGAGTGCCTCGAGAATATAAATGTTTGCTTGGAAGTGACAAGGGTAACCTTCCTAATAAACAATGCTATCTTACCATGACAAATAACATTACCGAACTTACCTATTGTTTTCATAAAACTCATACACACAGCAACAGATGTTAAAATGAAATGAGTTTTATCATGTTTGTTATATTGGCAGTTTAGGTGTAATTAAAAAATGCTCCGTTAGAAGGATATCCAACAAAACACTTTTATTAATCACATATTAATCACGTTTTCATAGCTGTATTAAGAGAGGTCTCTTAACACAGCTATGAAAACGTGGGAACTTATGACATTGATTTTGACAGTTAAGAAGATATGAGATTGTGTACATGATACAACAATGCGTCAATCTACAAACTAAAATTATAAACTAGATAAACTAGTGATTTTGTAGTTGTACATAGGATACAAAGGTCCCAATTTAATTGGAAATAAAATAAACTTAATGTCTACAGTTCTTGACCAATTTAGCCTTCAACCTTTTACCTATTGATCTCTAATAATACAAAAGCCTGGTATTTTAGGATTAGGCGGTATTCTCGGATTAATAAACCTAAGTTAAGTACCTATATGGAAGCCTTATATTGAACACACAGCTATTAAGCCTGCTCGTTTTGGAACCGATCAATAATGTAAGGAGTGTGTTCGTGACTTTTCTTACAAAGAGGATCTGTAAGACTGATATTTGTTTTTTGTTGGTCGAATGTGAAACTTTTAGGGGTAACTAGTTCCTAAACACCTTGGGCTTTTGTGAAACTTTCATATTTTTTGTGGACAGAATAAAGATAATAAAGATTTCGCCAAATAGCAATAATTTTGTACGTTGGAACTGTAGAACCATACAAGAAATAACCATGTTAGGTATTGTAGAATGAGAATGCCGAACTTATATCAAAAAGGTTAGATGAAATGTTTTTTTCTGTATACGGGTTTGAATCGAAGAGGTTGCAAAGCACATCTTTGCCCTCCTCGAGTGACAAAGATTTTTGAGCCTTGCCTTTCATATCCATGAATATAAGGTTTTTAATCTATTTCAAATATTTTCAATAAATTCCGGCTATTTTGTTCACAGATTTTTGTTGCCATAACTAAAATATACCTATTAGACTATTTTTTTGGATTATTTCATTGGTTTTTGTGCAAATCATAACCTAAATCACCAATTTTCATTCTGTTACGTCGAATTTTTCACGGTTCATACAATTTAAAAACCAAAAATATTTTTTTACAGCTAAAACTAAACTTTTAAACTTCACTTACCTAATAGAAATTATTAAACCGAATCCAGAGTGCAACAACTCTGCGTTGGACGTAACAAAATCCATGAGCATATCAACCAAAAAAAAAACATGCCATGATTTGCAGTATGTTTGTCAATCATTCATGCAGGAGCTTAAAACTTCAATTATTACTTACGAAGGAACTGCTAAAAAGTTTGTTTTTATAACTAAAAAGTATTTTCATGAACTCAAAATGACCGAACAATGAATCAACTCTTTGGAAGCTGAAAGCTATTGAGGCTATCGCCACTCTAAGGTAAACCACTCAACCATCTGATCGCTATCAAGAAGTGCCAAGTTAGTTTTAAGTGCCTACAACTATTTATAAAATTTCCTTACTCTCAAAGGTTTTCAGGTAGAAAACTAAAGTCAATCTCACCTTTGTTTAAAAAGTTTTTTTGTATTTATTCTTAAATTTCTCAAAATTTTTGCAGACAAAGAAATAATATATTTAATTAAGCCCCAGAAGGGAAACATTTTAATAAAAATTATTATTAAAATGCTCGTAGATGTGGTTGGGAACTAATTTATGGAAGTTTTCTTTTCCGAGAACAATGGGTTTGGATGTGGTGGGAAGTAGCCCCCAGTTGATACACTGATTGTACAATAAAGAAGGTAAGCAGATGACCAAAGAAATAGGCAGAAACTTACCTTATCGACGGGCATGGAAGGACACGCTCGGCACAGGTTCCAGAATGAGCCGATCATCTGGGGTCTGCCTCTAGGCCGGTCGAGTGTATAACGGGCTAAAACTTACGCCCTGGTTCTCCAGGGTTGGTGCATTCGCTAACTGGAACAAAAAAAACAGTAAGATATAAGTATAAAAATAAAAGTCACAATATATTTTTTTGGAAAATATAATAGAATAGCACATTCCCAACAATAAAATAAAACATAGTACTTCATTATACGTGCATGACTAAAACGTCTTAATGTCAGGATACGTACAAGTTCATCATAACCTCACAAGAGTCTTTATTTTTATTGTATTTTATTTTATTCTCAGCATAATGCCTTTGCTGAACAAAATTCTAAAACACTCGAGGAAATTCCCCACTGCCAATAGACGATATAATAGCAATAGGAGCTAGGAGCTAGAGACTTGTGGCGATATAACCTATCATAGACCCTTGTTATCATATAGAAAAAAAAAGAATCTCAATCGGATAAACCTTTTCAAATATAAAATACGTACGGGCTTACGTTGCGGATGAACATACAAAAAACAATGCCCAAAACCACAAAAAGGTTGCAAGAAAAAAAAGTCTATTCAAAATAATGATTTCTGCTTTGCTACATATTCGTTATTCAAAATAATTGGCTGTCAGCAACTTCCACTTGACTTTCTACACGAGTCGGATTACCAATCGGCCAATTTTAGCTGGACTAGAAAATATTGTTTTATTTTTTGTTTCATATAAAACGATCACCGGTTATATTATAGATATGACATAATACAACTTTACATAATACAATAAATGAACATTTCACCTAAAAAAGCGATCAAGACATTAACAAATGGCAATGAGGAAATGAGGAACGTCTAATTTTTGAGGCTATGTAATGCCCAAAACTTCTCAAATTACAAAATACACTTTACCCGCGACGTTTGTATGTTTGTCTGTTATCGTTTATAGTTAATAAAAAACGCCATTTGGCTTGTGTAATTATGTGGCAAAAGATTTTTTTTTTCGTCTTTTTCAAATCTACTTTTCTGAACTGGCAACTTAACTCACTATGGAAAATATATGGAAAAAGTTAATTAAATACTGGCATGGCTCCAACTTCTGCTAGGTACTAGCATTTTTACAACTTCACCATCTAAGGCATACCTTCCAATTTACAGATACGGGGCTGAAACGAAAATGTACATAACTAAAACAGTTTTAAGTAGATCGGTTTAGTTTGGGGCAGACGAAAAAAGTTATAATTTTAACCAGGAATGTTATTGTTTCCGTAATTCGATTTTGCAAATTTTTTGTCAGCTCGGTGTATCCACGGTCTTGCGTTAATATAGGTAGAAGATTATGCTGATAGAAGCTTGTCTTTGATTATTGAAATAATCAAAGACAGGCAGCACTTTCCTGCGCATTAACTAGCTTCTCTCGTGTGGTACCCAGATAATGGTATCATGTTTTCCGACTCAGAAATCCATGGTTGAACTGTTTTAGATGGGCTCAAATGCATACACATTAATCCAAGTGGCCTACGACTATGAAAGCTCGTTAGTGCTTAAACCCCTCGGGAGTGCGTGCAAAGACTTTGAAGAAGATTTAACTTTAGCTTGACTTTTTGGAACTTTAGGCCACTGCCGAATTGCAATCGGTGATGGGTTTGCGTCTTGAAAAAATCAGCGCTATATCAATGGACGCAGAACTCGTCGCACTGCATGCTTTGGAGCTTCTAACTAATTTGGAGCTATCAAATATCCTGTCTGTTTTATCTTTTTTCCCCTCAAGAGATACCAAGCTAGGCACCAAGCAACGCCTATGCGTACACTAAATATCGTAACAAACCGCAGTGCGACTACAGTCTTATCGTGACTTTTGTGAAGTGACAGAACAAAGGAACCTCCAAGTTTGTTACGTATAGCAATAAAACCGTTCAAATACTTTGGGTAAAGTAACGTACCAGTATATGTTGATTCTGCAAATACTTAGCTCTTTAGCTATAAACTAAAATTCAGTTTACCTTCTTTTGAAGAGATGAAACTTTACTTTCAAACATTTATCTTGGTCAGAAGTAGTGACAGAGTAAAAGTTGCAAAACGACCTATCTGTAGTTGACTTTTTTTAAGTACAGTAATATTGTTCTACAAATAGAAGACAAACGTGGGTCTTCCAGTTGCTTTACCAAACCTACGACCGGGAGTTACACAGTCAATTCTACCTTTCGAGTACTGGGAGTCATACATGTGGTGAAAGAGTATATAAAAATACAGTAGTACAGGCTTCATAGTAATTAAACAATAAAATAAAATTTAAAAAAGAATCCTATAAATCGGTTCACATACCTGCTAAAAAAAGCATACTATAAAAAAACATACATACGAATTGAAAACCTCCTCCTTTTTTGAAGTCGGTTGATAATAATTAAATCGCGATATTCGCGATACGCAGTCCCAGTTCTATCCTGTAGGTTCTAAAATCTTTGCGTGCTTGTGTTATTTTGATGATACTTTTTCGAATAAAAAACAAAAGTTAAATAGTCCAAGAAAACGTTTTGGCTAGTTGAGATTTTATAACCTGATGATGTTTTTTTAAGTTTTACGAGTAAAATAGAAATCCCTCCTAACAAAACTATTATGAGACCATCTTGGGATTATGCTCTATACAACAACAAAAGAATCATCAAAATCGGTTCACAATTGGTGAAGAAATCAGGTAACAAACACACACTAAAAAAATAACAGCCGAATTGAGAACCTCCTCCTTTTTTTAAGTCGGGTAAAAAGAACATAATATGCCAGATCGTTTAGCAGATTTTGTTTTTTTTCGTGACTATTCTTTTTTCTTTTTGATGGGTAGCAAGTGATAGCAAGAACAGGGCAAGTATGACTGTCAGAAAACTTAATTATTATCAAGTAATTGACCTGGTATGCGACAGGTATAAATGTAAATCTCTCATTTTACGTTCATGAGAAACTTTAAGAATACAGATAAAAAGCATTCCTAACAAACGGCTTTGCACCGGTCCTACTCGCAGTGGTGCCGTGGTTCCACATGTCTTGCTTATAAACGAGATGGCAAAATAAGCCAATTTTCCAAGACGCCTGCCAGAAACAACAAATAAGCAAAAATGCCTCTTGCAGGCATTCAATCGAGCTGAACTGCAATAGTTTGGTGGAACGACGCCAAAACCTCGATCGATTCTGCCGTTGAGTTCAAGTGAACATTGTATTTAGTGTAGGCAAACCTTTATCCACCGATCTCGAAATGAAACAAGATAGATCAGGGGACTAACTGTAGGCGACCCTACATCAATTACCAGCATGCTGTTATTAGGTTAAAGAAGGCATAGGTTTAAAGAAGATATTAATGGTGTCGTTCATTAAATAGGCTCAACTGATGTCTCATAAAGACACAAATATACTGCTTTCTCTGTTTTCCCCTATCTTTTTGCTTGCGTAATATAGTCTATACAATCGTATAGACCATATTACAGGTCGTTACAGGCCTAAACAGGATAATGATAAAACATAAATGCCTAAAAAATATTATAGTTTAGTACTTTGGCATGGCATCAGATATTTAACAACATTTCTCTTGACTCTATACGAAACCTACCAGCTTGTTAAATATAATTGTAAGTATTTTGTACGCTACTTTGTGTATCTTTCTCTTTACGAAGGTATGTATCATGCTGGTATTCGATGAAACAGTGTTACCTACAGTGCCTGCCCGGTCTAAGAGTTTGTGTACATTATAGTGGACAATCTATTTGTTCAAAGGCCGTGCAATGTCGGCGAATCACAAACGAATGTATACAAAGCTACGACGTACACGTCATATAATATAAGTTATAAAAATAAAAATCCTATCTTGGGAAACAATAACACAATTAACGCAAAATTGTACGTACTATTAAATATTGTTTTGCAATAGGAAGCATCTGTTTATTATCAACTAGCATCTGCCCACGGCTTCACCCGCATGGTACCCGTATAAAATATAGCCTATGTGTATTTAAGTAGCTAGTTTTTACTTATTTAGTAACTAATGCCTATCTAACCATACAAACATCCATAATTTTGCATTTACAAGTAGGATGCACAAGTGTCACAAAATAGATAAAATATGTCCAGGGTCTACCTTCCAACTAATAGTTTTTACCGAACATGGCCGCCGCCGCCGCGCCGACCGTATCGAATCGACACGCTCCGCTGCGCAAGGACCCGTTTCTCGCAGATTGAATTCAAACTGGGGGTTTTGACCCTAGATACCTATTTCATGCGAGATAACACACATTCGAGGAGGCAAGTAATGGATTTTTGGGAGGAAAAAGGCTATGAAACTTAGACGGGCCATAGCGCGGCAGAACGTCACATCACCCCGCAGCTAGATCATAGGGAACTTCAAATCATTTCCATACCTCGTGTTCTCATTAATAGTTCAACGAAATGGCATCAAGGGCAATTTATAAATTGTACATACATGCTGCAGTTTTAAAAAATCGACGTGGTTAGTGGTGTAAAATTGTTTGCCACTAAAAGTTTGTCTCAGGAAAAGGCTGTTTCAAATAACAACTTAAATTCCGATTGTATTTTTTGTCGATAATTTTAATGCTTTCGTTATGACTTAAGCTGTTTTTTTTATGTTACATATTTGTTTAGTTAAACAGTGTTTGTTTTTCAAGAAACTTGGTTAAAAGGAAATAGTTTAAAGCAACACTATAATTATTAGAATCATGATGAGTTAATCTTTAATACTTTCATACAAGGTTACTTATATTTTTTGTATATACCTTCTAGTTTATACTTAGTTGTATGAATAAATATATCAGATTACTAACTATGAACTCCTACTTAGAATACATCGCGAGGTTCTTTCAGAATAGGTAAACTTTTAGAGATATTACAACGAGCAACGCGCGAGTGATACATATGGTGTAGCAACTGTTCATAGGTTACGGTAACCGCTTACCAATAGGTGGGCATTATGCTTGTTTACCACTTCAGTTTATACAACTAATTAACAATTTTTTTTCAGGAAAAAATAAAACCGTCTTTAAATAACGGGAGATTGATGAAAAGTGTAATATGAAATTTCATCCCACTTTTTTTTACTCTTACGGATGCGATAACTACGCAAAATTTATATAGGACCACCTTTGCAGTACCCGTTAAATAATCATTAAAATCAGTTCACGATTGGCAGAGATATCGAGTAACATACTCACACAAGAAAATACATAAAGACGAATTGAAAAAATAATCCTTTATCAAAGTCTGTTAAAAAATTTGTTACCAAGACATAACCGTTGAGACGAAAAATTTTATTATAAGACGAGGGAGGTATCTACTCTACTTCTTCGTAGTGTAACCGGTTCCTTGTTGCTAAACCTGCGTTGCTCAGTGATCAGACCAGGTCAATATTCAAGTCAAAATTCATTTCTTGATTAAAATCGCAACGATCACTTTGAAACGTCGCTTTCATGTACTGCCTGATCCTCCGAGACCAAGCCAGGAAAGGCAAGAACACAAGGCTGTTTATTATTTTTAATGATCCCTTTAAAAAATAATAGGTAAGTACTTAAATTTTTATCGAGTTGGAGCTTTTTCAATCCCAAGTACTTTTATCATCTACATAATCCGATATTTTATAGTATGTCTTTTTATAAAGTATTTGTTTAATTACGTTTTTAAATTTATTCATTGTCTATTTTTGTATATCTCTTGGGAGTGTGTCATGAAAGCGTACACCTTGCCCTAAAGTTAAAGTCTACAAGTGGCAATTTCTAGGATTAACATCGTGATTATCGCCATATTCCTTAAAAAAAAATATATTTGTGAGGTTGAGGTATGACGCCTGTGTGTTGGAAGGTTTCAGTGCCTTACCATCTACGAAGGTTTCATAGAGGCTCTGCACGTGTCACACGTCTTTGAAAACATGCCTGTTTTCTCACGATGTTTTCCTTCACCGTTTGAGAGCCTAGCATTGCGCAGATTTACGTGGAAATTTTGACACAAATATACATTGGTGCACAACGTTGCTTCATTCCAATTACAATCAAAAAAGTTTGTTTCTTTAAAAAAAAACAGACAAAATCTGTGACGTTTTTCCAATTAAAAAACAAGACGTCGCGTTCCGCTATGACTATTATTTAAACCCGGGATTAGATATCAGGTATTAGGTATCTACGATAGCTACATTAAGATTGTCTAGGGATATAAAACATATGGTTGATTTAAAGAATAACTATGTATAATTAATTTCTTCAGAAAACTTGCTATAGTAAGAGTCCTTATTTTATGCAGTTTTAATAATAAAAATAAAATACAACTGTTCGATTTTATTTTTTAATAAAAATTAGATTAACGAAATCCTACCAGAATTAATAATCTTTTAATTTTTAATAATCGATGTTGCCCCCCTAAGTGCAATAACACATCTGCACTGATTATTCATACTTAAAATTAGGATGTCAAAGTCTCGCTGGGATATGCGGCCCCAGTTTCTTTTTAAGTGATAAAAAAGTTTGGTTTTCTGCGGTCAAATTTGACGGGAATTTGCGGAAAGCTCTACACTGAACATTGACAACTGAACCTGGTACTATGCGGTCGAAGCCATAGGCAAAAGCTATTGGTGATTTAAACATATAAAAAAGTAAGCTAACGTCAACAGCTAGGTACCTACCCACCTAGCTGTTGACGTTAGTGGCAGAGCCCCATGCGGGCATATTCGCTGCAATATGCCCTATGCGTGTTCAATGGGGTTTAAGTCGGGTGACCGTACAGGCCAGCCCAAAACGGTGACGTCATGTTTCTAAAGGGCAGCTGATATCAGCCGCGCGTTGTGGGGAGGGGCATTATCCATGCATGAGCTGAAATTCCTGTCCAATTTGTACTCTGTGAGGAATGATCACGTCTACGACCTCGTCCCGGTATTTTAGTGCAGTCATGCTGCCTCTTAACCAAACGAGCTCGGTTGTCCCGCCTTGATACGAATGGACCTCTTGTGGATGTTGGAACCTCTCTACGAGAATGAAGATCAACTTAATGTAGCGTTCTTCTGACTGTTTGCTCGCTCACTAACAGCTGGTGGTCTGACTGGAGCCGTTGCACTAGTTGCATCGTCGTGAGATTAGGTTCCCTCGTGGCGGTTGTTTGGACAAAAACGATCCTGTCTCAGGGCGGTGACTCGTTTTTCCCAGTGCCACACTGGATCTGCTACATCCCCAGTAAAACGATAACGTGACCACAATTGAGAAATTATGTTTCGATAGGTGTTTAGAGTGTATGCAACCACGCGTTGAAAAGCACCGGCCTCTAACATGCCTATCGCTCTAATCATTTATTCTCTGCTTAACGATTGCTGCTTAGTTAAGCAGTACTTCGACAAGCAGAGCATTTGCTCTGATTGTCGACGTTCCATGACATTATAAAGATCAAAACTTTATTATACAGCCGTCCAAGAACTCACGTCCATGAAAAATGCTTATGAATGCGGGTCCTGACTCCGCAAAGGTTTGGCAGGATATACGGGCAAGCAGCCAAGACCCGACTAATGGCACCTCGAGAGTAATAGAGGATAACAGTGTGGAATGGGGTTATTTCGGCGGATATTGACAATATAACCTATCTAACAAAGTGGCAGAGTACCTAAAGGTAGGTAGGTACCTAGCTGTTGACGTTAGCTAATACTTTTTTATATATTTTAATCACAACTAGCTTTTGCCTATGACTTTGACCGCATAGTACCAGGATAAAAATTGCACTATGTGACATTCTAGATCCCGAACTATGTATATTCAGAATGTAAAAAAGTTGTAGCCGTTACGGAGATTATTAGCAACAAACAGCCAAACCCTCAAACTTTCGATTTATAATATGAGTAGGTCGAGCAAAGATAGGTTAAGTTAGGCATGTCTTCATTAAATATTTATGAGAAAACAATTTAGTGATCTGGATCAGTTGACCTTTCTATAGATCATTTGCAATGGTCTTTTGTCACCTGTATTGTATGTGTTTAATCATTGCATTTTAAGCACTTTTTTAGTTTTCATAGTGTCGACGAGTTTTAGTCTCTTCTTGATAGCCCTTAACAAACTCTTAACTCGCTGAGAAGGTGTTTATCCTACTTGAGATAAAGTATTCGAAGACTGAATCTTTTCACCACAATGTTTCTTTAGTTTTTGGTGATACAAGGGCTGTTTATGTAGTTATTTTATAATAAGGTACGAAGAACGTAAAATGTATTTAACAAAATAACTTGAAACTATCAATGGACCTCAATGTTGGAGTCACCTGAGCCATTCCTATTTCAAATGAAAATTCATCAGTCCAACAGGAGACCGTTCTATGTTAATAAAACCATTTCCATGCAAACTAATAGCCTTCATCACATTAATCCCCACTTAATTGCATACGAGGGATCCTCTGACAAGGACGTGTGACGTCACTACCACGTCACCAAGATGAAGTCATCTCAGCCGCAGTATCTAGTCCTTACATTGCCCTATCGATTCATGGTGCTGGGCACACAGCTTCGTCTAAATCGTATTGGATATGCATCATTGAGATAAAGCCAGTGATGGAGTGACAGTGGTGTGATTTGAACGTGTGATAAGTGGTCGAAATGAACGTGAGACATGTGGTTGGGAGAAATAGGCTTCTCAGGCCTATTGACAAACTGGTACGTACAGTTATTTTCCTCTAAAATACTTAATAACAAAAGAGGTGTGTCTAAATTTGGGCTAAGTATGTTTAGGTTTAGTGAATAGACGACTAAATAGATCGTACGTCAGGAATATAACCAAAACCTTGACTGGCCGTAATCAGCTGATTGCAATTATATGCGAAATTAAGAGTACAAAATTCAACAAAAATGTAAAGAATATACCCATTTTTTTATAACACAAAAGAAAACCGCAGGTAACGCTATAAAAATGCCTCAATGGCACATAAATTTGATTATCATGAAGACTTGGAGAGAAAAAAGGTGACAGATGTTATAATACTCACAAAAGTGGATTCCCAGCACAAACCCGCACACTTTTTTAACCTTTTCAAACGTATTATTTGTGTTTTGATATTGCGATTGAAACAATTGAATTTGGAATGCTAAATTGTCTTAATTTTCGTAAACGCGAGCGCGATTTGGATGTGTTTTTCGCGCTGAGCCACCGGCGTGAGGAGACTGCCGCAAACTCGGGGAAAAATCAATAACTACCCCCCCGACTTACCCGCATGCGGAACTCGACTCAAAACGTAACACTGCTCACCCATTTCCGTATTATGTAACTAGGATAAAGCGAGACGGGCATACTTCCGTCCGTTCTGTGTTAAAACAACCCCGACGCCCGCCAATAAGCTCGTCCAAGATGGCGGATTGACGTTTGACGTTTACGCGCCAAATGTGACGTTTTTGTGCGTGATAATTCAAATATGAATAGCTTTTATTGATTCAAATGCGATGTTATGGCTTAATTTCGGTCGTGAAGTTGAAGAATAATGACTTCCGCATAACTTTGCCATTGTTTTTGTTGTCTGCCACCAAAATTCATTCATAATTTATAGTCAAGTCCCATGGATGCGTGGGCATGACATCAAGGCTGTAAAACTACCCAAATCAATGACAGATTCTGAAAAGGAGGTACTTAATTTAATTGGTTCAATTTATTGCTAAAGAGAAACCTAAAGAGGTGAACGACTCACCTAAGTTATTTCAAATGTTTCTACTATTTACTGGCAGAATGCTTTGCGCAATGCAGTTTTTAAACAGTATGGCTGCAATGGAGGTTATAGGTCAAGAAAGCTTGAACGTTAATTATGGGAATATTCTTACTTAAATAGGTGATTTACTTTTGGCAGTTATGTAACTGATTTATTTTTAAAGAAAAGGAGTACTATCTTTAAAACAAATGTGTACTTATAATGATTTTACTCCGATTTTAATTTTGCTTGATGAATTTTCGATAAAGTTTAATTTTAGAGCTCTACAATTTGTAAAGAGAATAAATCACCCTTTGATATAAAGAAGCAGTGATTTTGAATAATGCAATTAGATTGCCTTTGTTCAGTCAGACAATCAAGTTGAATCAATGCTTTTATGACTATAAAAGCATTGATTCAGAGTTCAAGGGTTGTTGTGTTTGTTAGGTATATTACATTCAAGGTACATAGGTAGAATGTTAAAAATTAACAGTTTGTAGATACTTGTAAAATTATAATATTTATTATATTTAAAAAAAATATATTGACTCTTCTTTGTGAAAAATGCATTCAAAGATAAGATATCAGCCCGAAGCTACTCCTTTTTAGAAGTTTCACAAATTTCAACATAATAATCTGTCTTGTGTTTAAACTTATCGAGCTAGCTTTTTGATTTAAATTGACCCGTAGCTTACACCTACCTACAGCGAAGCAGTTGAGTAGCAGATAGCAAAATATATATTAAGATGTTAATTACCTTCCAATAGAAACGTCTCTTGCCTTAGAACCTACTCTGCCAAAATGAGCTGGATATTTCATTCATAAACATAATTATTTTTATGAATTTGGGTCACAGCCGCAGCTGATTTTGAAATTTATATTTCAGCATAGACGATGACGATACAATACTTCTGGTTTATTCGATGCAATTAATAATAGTGGTTCAACATCCTCGATCGAATACAACACAGATGAAAACAGTCATTTTCAGTTCAACGCCATCTATGGTTTCATTGACACATCACATCGAACTCTCGCTACACATCAGCGAAGGAAATGGTTCCTTTTAGCCGTTTAGAAGAATGCATGCATCTTAACAGTTTTGCCTAGATGGCGTTAAATAAGTAGGTAGTTCTCAGGAAAATCTCTAGATAGCGGTGAACACGGTATAACCACACATAATTGGAAAAGCTACTATACTAATATGAAGGCATGTTTCAGGAATATCTTTTGATGAGCTCCAAGACGCCCCGAAACACCCTACTGTATGATGAGTTAGGTTAATAAGCAGAAAATTATATCTGTGGAGAAAGACGTAGATAACCTACAGGGTATAACTACTTACTAGTATAATGGTATACCTAATTGTGTAATATCTGTGCTATAACTATTACTTCAACTATTGACTTTAGGGGCAGTCAATTATGCACATTTCATCGACTTCCAAAAAACGAAGAGGAATCTCAATTCGGTCGTAATTTTTTATGATTATTTTTCATTAAAAATTAATTCATATAATTTTTGTCTTACTAAATAAGAACTGTGAATTACTGAGCTGACATAAATAATAAGAGAGGCTCTTATATACATTATTACATGCAATCCGTGTATTTATATGACGGTAGGTGATTAATTTTTGTTGGTAGACAGACACTATATTAATAGGTACTTGACTTTCACTATTTTGACGACTTTCACAAAAATCCTTCAGCTCTATCATAAAACCAAATTGACACCATCGATTTACCATAATGCCAGCGATAAAGTTAAATCTCACGATAACGAGATTATATTTACGTTTAATGGTAATGACGTCATTACGTCATGGGTCATGAATGACGTCATCGGTCCATGACCCAACCGCGGAGGCTGAATATTGGTTTACGAACTTCCTTCGGCTTCTTTGTGGAGTATTGAGGGGTCAAGGTCTGCTGGAAGAAATTGCGATAAAAACAATAAGTAGACCAATATGTATATATAATATGAGTGTACAAAAAGTAGGCTTAATGCTTTTTCTATCCTAGAAGTTTCTACCTGCCAACCTCAAAGATATACAATTAAAAATGTAACTTAGATTTCAAAACTTAATGGAATTACGACTAGCCGACATATATTTTTTTCGAAAAAACTGTTATTACGAGTGAGCAAAATAACGTAAGCACGTGAGGATATAATGATAGAGTACCTACCTGCAGGATAGAAACCGTTAACTTGGGACTGCAAACTTATCGCGAATATTGCGATCATTATTATAGAGGAAGGTTGCTATGAATGGACCACTTAACTTTGGGACTTCATCTCAAAAAGTATAAGTGATAAAATGAAACAAGTTTCTTATTTTTATTTCGTAGGACCTTTATTTAAAATAATCAACGCACAAACATTTTTTGATATAATCGAAGATAACTAAATCTTGGGCTGTTGCCTTCTTTAGACCATGAGCACCTTCATTGAACCACCGGGTTGCCATTAATGGACTTCGAGAACTTTGTTCTACAGGCCCAACTAAGGCAACTAATTATAATTTTCAATATTACGAAATTATAAGGGTGAGACGAATATTATGAAATTGTAATTCTCGGAGGAGGGAGGTCACTTTCGGATCCCCGCATTTGGACGTGACTTCGTAAAAGTGTTGTTTTCGAGACTCCGTTTCCTTACTGATTCTCTGAGGTTCTTACTTGTTTATTCCATGCAAAGTACTATCATTTTTTTGGTGACATTTAGGAAATTTAATATTTAATCGAACTTTTTTTCCAAACGTTACTGATTTTTTTATCTATAAGTACTACCTTTTTTCTTTGAGGTTATAAATAAATACGTCCTGGAAATATATATTTTTCTGATAAAACGCTCATAATATCTTCTATAATTTTAAGTCAGGAAGACAGTTCCTGCTGGAATTTCGTCCTTATCTTCTGGTTTTTAAGGTTGTGAGTGTGAAGTATTGAAGCAAGGCAGCCGTCCAAAGGCATTGTTTGGCAAAGCCTCCAATGTCACAGCTCAAGGTTGAGGACAGCATCTTGTTATAATTAATCAATGTCACGGGTGACAAAGTTAGCTAGTAATCTTAGTACGTAATTAACTAGCTTAATCATCATCTTCATCAATAACATTTCCTCCAAAGAATGCCATGTCGGACGATCTTGGGTCACATCCATCCACCAACTTCCCGCAATCTTTGAGATGTTATTATCGCTTAATAATCAATGGAGATGTTATCGATCCATCGGGTAGAACTTTCTACACTGCGTCTCGTGCACTGTTTTTTCTTTTCAACAAATGACAAAAAAAATATGTATTACTCTTTATTTTTTTTTATGGTTTTTTGTCTACAAGCAATTGATCCCAGAAGGAAACATGCCCAGCATTTTATTACAAACACACATTCATCCATCCATCTGCGCGCTTCTCGTGTTTACAGAACCCAGTGTCGTACACGTCACTGTTGCACCGTACTATGGTTTCTCTATCCAAAGCCGCGGGTTTGAACCCTGGCATATTGAATTCGAGCACAAATAACAAAACAAAAGGAAGATGGTAAAGGATACATCAATGATTAAAATCTATGAATATGTATTGGCGCTGGACAGGACAGGTAGCTTGACGTGGTGGCTAGAGTCCAGCTTGTTTGGCCATCTTCTTTTGGACTTCTCACGGCAGTCGTGCGTTTGGGATTCATTATATGGTGGTTTTGACCCACAAATCAAGCGACATACAGCACACGTTTTTGGCCGAATCCCATTTGACCTTAGCGAATTTAAATAATGATTTACAATACTAACCAACTTGTATAGCGCATAAGAAAAGCGTGATAGTTTTTTACGGATTTCATGAACATGTTGCTAAGTCATATATACACCAATGTGTGTCTATTTTTTTTTTTACCTAGAGTTGTAAATTGATGCAGTTTTGACGTTGCTTATTTTTTTGTTTTTCGACGGAAGTGCAAAATATTAGCTTTTAGATCATGTAGAGTCTGATATTTTTGTTTCATAGGTTTTATTGTCACTTCAAATAATAATGTACGGCCATCGACAAAAAAATGTTTTATTGGAGACTGTTTTATGGGGTCAAATATATTGAATTCTTCAAAATATCTGCATATCTACAGAATTATTAATATTTATTCTAAAAGATTTTTAAATATTGTGACTAATGCAATCGGTCTATAACTGTCAATTAATTCTTTGTCACCTCTTTCTAATTATGGTGTCACAATATATGTTTTAAGTTTCACAGAAAAAAATACCACATTGAATTGACAGATTAATAATAAAACGGGGAAGATGATATGGGCTGTCAGTTTTATAACCTTTGTCACTATTTCATCAGTCACAATTTTCAGACTAAAGCTAAATGTAAATCGAACTTAAGCTTGCTGCGCTTAGCGCTCTCAACTTCAATTCGAGGCGCGTTCAAAAAGCGGCCGAATATAGATATTTCATTGAGCAATAGCTTTACCAGGCGTTTTCTGCGCGGTGAGTTATCTCTATCTTTACTGCCAGGGAAAATTACCCACGCTCGATCGTTCGAGATGTTCCAACAGTAGAGGCGCGACACAAACGAGTATTTTCAGTAATATCGCAAGTGCTGCGAACTACGTAAACGCCGGCAAGTCTGCCAGAAGACCGCGTTCTATGTGCGAGTTGTCAAAGAATAATGTGCAGATGAGAGAATTGCAAAAAAACACTAAAATAGCTGAACATTTCAGTAAAGTTATTACAAAATATTTCGTACAATTATTTCAAAGGTTATATATGTATAATATAATTATATATAATAATAGAACAACAACCGGATACATAAAGTAGCGTATACTTTTAGGGGTTCAGTGCAATGCAAAAATGCCTATAAAAACTAAAAGCAAGGTATATAAAACGGTTGTTAGATTAGATCTCTTGTTTTGCAGCGAAGTTTGGGCCTCAAAAAATAGTAGAAGCTTCATACAATAGAAATGCGTATTCTACGATGGGCGGGAGAAGAAGTGAAACACAAAATGCGCAATGAAAATATAAGAGGTAGGTACTAAGTTTGTAAATCGCCCCAATAATTGAAAAACTCTCGGAATCCAGGCTATGCTTAGGTCATATATCACGCAGACACGTAAACAAGTGCCTTTCTATGGCTACGAAGAATGAAATAGAAGAATAGAGGAAGACATCAAACCACTAGGTTGATGAATATCCAAAAAAATATAGAGAAGCTGGGCCTTAACAAAGATTATGCCTATCGGCGGGATAGATGGCGACATGATTAAGAAAGCCCACCTTGATAAACGAGAAAAAGCGAAGACAAAGTAGAAGATTAGTACACGAACTAATCTATGAATTCTTCTTCCAACTAGCCTTAGGGGAATTTGTATTTGTATTAAGGATTAGTTCAGTTCATCCCACTCAATAGTGGTTGGTATTTCAGTGTATGTTTACCACCAAGCTGATAAAATAATAACTATTGAGTAGGGGTACCCTATTCATTTAACATAATACTGAGTCAATGGACAATGTAATATAGTGGGGGCTTGGAAACCCCCCTCTAAAAACAGTAAGTACCTTTCAAATCTGAAAGTAATAACACGTATTATAAAGGTTTTCCTACAATACAAGCAAAAAACTTTATATCCACAAATATTATCAGCATAAGAAGCCATAAATTTCCAGACAGATAAAACACTTTATTCCTAGACCATGAAAAAGCGTATCCTGCATACCAAATCGTTTCATACACATTCCATCACGAGCGCTATACTATTCCAGGATTCTTCTACAACCAACATAATCTTTGACGTTTTCATCAACAGTCTACTTGCGCAAGTGTGTGTGGCGCTCGTGTCCCGATTCTAACCTAAATACGTTTCGAAGTTCGAACCTACACGGACGCGCCCGGCCACGCAATTTAAAAATAAAACATTTTCGGCCAGCGCGTTCGAAATTAAATCCGGTGATTTTGTGTCAAAAATCGAGTTTTTTACAAAAAAAAGAAAGCTGTGTGAAAATGGTGTTCAGAACATAATGGTTATAAATAGTGTGATACATAGTGATATTCTTGACGTGATTCGGTGACAAATCTTTTCGAGGTCACTATACGGCCTAATTCAGCAGCTTTGGTGATTTTTGTGATGAAAAGGAGAAAGTGATTTCGTGGAAAATTCTCAGAGGTAAATGTTTTCGTGCCTTCAATGACATCAACTTAACGTTTCGTATAAGAAACAGCTGATAATCCAATAGACTACCCTCATTTTAATTTTTTTGTAGTCTTTGCTAGTACTGTATAACATGCGAATATAATATAACGTACATAACAATTAAATCTCAGATTTATACCATTTTGATACTGACATAATCTCGGCGTACCTATGTTTGGAATTTTTACAACGTGTTTTGTCTTCTTCGATTGAATTATTATAATAGCCAAGTGCAGATAAAGTTTCTGCCAGGTTTAATCGTAATAGGGTTAATTATATACCGAAGTAAAGTAGGTACGAGTAGGTAAATAATATCTACTGAAAATTGAAATGTTTTAAAATAACTATACCATCCTTGCCGGTTAAGAACTTAAGCCGACCGTCCGCGTTGGTAAGTCTATGGAGTCTATGGAAATGTAATGCATGCGTAATTTGTTAACAATATTCCACAAAGGTAATAAAGGCATTGTACGTCAAACAAGTTCCTGTCAATGTCAATATGACAAATGATAATATTATTAAAGTCAAGAATTGTATTTATTGAAACAAAAACAAACACGCTCACGACTGTTATCCCCATGGTGGACATCCTCAGATACATCCGCAGTGAGTAGATTTTTGAGGATACTAAGTAGGGTGTAGTCAGAGGCACGTCCAAACATTACATTTTGGTACTAGCCCGCATTTTGCAAGTTAGCATTCCACGTGACAGGTTGCAAGCCCATCGCCGCTTATTGAAACACTAACTGTTGGCACATGCCTTCGAATTTATGATTCTAGCACGTGTTTATGCGCCCATAATTTTTTCCGGTGGTAAATCCATAGGTGCACGACCGAGTTCGAACCCACGACCTCCGGATCAGAAGTCGGGGTATCGCCCACTATGCCAACACGGCATTCATTGAAACATATATCTATTAGCATGCAATCACTAGGATCATACACCATTAACTGATAAACTTTTAATCTTATTCTGAAACACGACTGCAGACGGTAGTAGTGAGTATTTACAAACTGTCAATTCCATTGAAAGTTGCTATAGCTTAGCCACTGATTATTGTCAGGTCTACGGATTTCTGCAGTCTAAAATGGTTGGTGGTGAAGTTGGCGGCAGCGATCTGTCGCTGCCGCCAACTTAAAAATTATATCTAAGTATGTGCTATACTTAAAACTCACGGCGAGCGTGGTCGCGAACGGTGATCATGAGGAAGGAACTCAACGGTTAACGAAACGTCATCAGGAGAATAGTAAAGTACGTGTTATAATAGTTATAATAATGTTATAATTCTTAAAAACTTAAAAACTGGTAGCCTTAATCCTACTAAAACTTTAACTAGCCATATAAGCACTATAAGCAAAACATTCAATTACAACGGAATTCTGTTCGGTATAGTTGTAGAGTCGTCTCATTGAAATAAAAAAATAAAATATATATTTTCATTGGAATTCCTGTATTAAATAAACGGACCAATGCTATGTTTACGTATCCGTCACTGGAAAACTTCAAACCGTATCTATTCGACCACAGACTGAATAACAGAGAAGTCGACTGATTTTGTTGACTCTACAAGTAGGTATATTTCAACGGTAATTTTGCTAGCTTCGGTCACTCTATAATTTAGATAACTATTTTTTTATGTAAAAAATACAGATGAAACAGCTAGCTGTCTAAAGAACGTTGCAAACGATCTATCGATAGCTCAACTGATCCAGATCACTAACAGGCGGAAGCGTTCCCAAAATACTGGCCGTATTGCCACACTGAATGGCAATGCTAATGCGTTGACCCAGATAAGAGCCCGCGTCGCTTCGACCAGTCGCCCTGATAGAATTTTGAAAACGCGAAGGGCCCCGGTTCCCCACGGACGCAGTCTCAACCCCAAAAGGCTCAAATAAGTAAGCTCTGTCGAAACTTCTATATTTGCGCCTCTTGAGATCCTCGGCCGAATCAGCTGCTGCACCGGCTCTAACTGATGTCCCCGACAGATGAGATGGTGCCAGGGTATCTACGCATGTGGCGTCCCATACCAAAGGCCTTCCCTTCTCCCAAGGGACAAGAGTCATGTCGTCTTTTTTTTTTTTTTGAAAATTCTTGTTTATTTTTCTTATAGTGTACAGTAAAGTATTTACTTTCATTCATTGATAGTTTAGAATTAAGATTTTCTAGCTTTGAAATCTTAATCTGATTTACAACTTTAGATCTTGTTCATCAAAAATACCGGTTTGGAGATTACGTTTGGTACGAAAAATATCGTTTGAAGTCGGGACGTGATGCTTGTTTTATTCTGAAGTTTACTCTTAACTAGCCTTTGCCCACAGCTACTCAGATAAAAAAAATCCTATGTGCTATTCTGATGTATAAGCTATATTACTATAAAGTTTCAGTAGTTTTTAAGTGAAAGAGTAACAAACATACATCTATCCTCACAAACTTTCGCGTTTATAATAGTAGTGGGGTTCTTATCTTTTCTCGATGATTTATTCACGTCATTCAGATATTTGTGCCCAGCCATTCAAGTAATTTTATTTATGGAAAAATGTAAATTCTTATTTTGAAGGACAATCAAACATTTTTAATAGGTAAATTACGCTTGCTCTTAGTTATTTATAGAAGCAGATTAATACTCTTCGTGGTTATAGCACCTAAAATACATACAGATCAAATATTCTAATAATAATATCTACATAAAGTACATTTAGAACTAACTTCATAATGTTCAGAATGTGTGAATACAAATTGAACTCACTTTCACTTGGCCACGTTGAAAGCACAATCTTGGCACGAATTCGGCTGTTTTCAGAACAATTCTTATGGATGTAGCAAGGGGATGTTTTACCTCTATTTGCTTCCATAGTTTTCGAAAAATATTTCAATATCAAAGTACCATATTAAAAAATATCCTAATACACAGTTATTCAGTTCTCAGAAAAAGCCACTACCTACTCCGAAAATACTCACTTATAATACTACAAGAGCTTCAAAATTATCGGGTATTTCCCGATAGGTTCGTTGCAAACAAATGAAGGAGTCAAGTTTTTCAGGTTAAAAAATCACGAGCGCGAAGCGCGAGTGATTTTTCCTGAAAAACTTGACGACTTTATTTGTTTGCAGGGAACCTTGAGGGAAATGCCAGATAATTTTGAAGCTCTTGTAGTATTCAGGGGATTATTTTTCCGTCCCAAATGTCGGCCAATAGAATTGCACCATGAGACGAAATGTACAGTTAACAAATAAGAATTTCATAATGAATAAAACAACATTTAATTAAGATTCAGGCTAGTGCAATTAAAAATACTCATGCAAAATCTCCAATTTTCACAATTGAATTCAACCTGTCAGTTTGACGTGTGGTTAATTTGACTGGATCATGTTTTGTTTTTTATATATAGCAACTACCAGAGAAAATTTTCAAAAAATTATCAGTATAATACCATGTAGGTTGTACCACGTGACGTCGAATGGTGCAATTCTATTGGTCGATATTTGGGTCGGAAAAATAATCATCATAATATAACACCAGTCATAAAACGTCACACAGAATCACAATACGTCCAAGACGTCACGTTGATGACAAAGTTAAACAGTCGAAATCCGGAAAAATGTTACGTTGTTGCCAAGGCAATTAACCCAACAAGTGTTATTTTCAAAAATAGAGTTTGTAGATATTTTAATGAAACTGCGTAGTCAGATCCAATATCGGATATTTTATCGGTTAGACCATTTCTAGGAAAAGAACAAGGGTATTTTGAAAAATAAGCGAATATGCTTGATTTCAAAGTAATACCAGCAACTATGGTGCAATAATCCCGACAAATGGGTCGGATTTAGTATACACTATATTGGGCAAGCATTCCACCAATATTATTGATAGCTGACCTGAATCTGTCCGCTAATTTTAGATAGAAAAATATCCGGGTTCAACGGTCACAAGTTTAGTGTTTGATGGACTTGTGTTTGATTTGATGATAGGATATTATAGAATTTTGGGTTCGGAGAATAACGACGATTTATAGAGATCATCGTTGGAATGACTAAAACGAAACAGGTGCGGGCTCGATTCCTGCTGCGGGACAAACATTTGTATGATCTGCATTTTTTCGGGTCTGGGTATATTATTCGTAGTTCCTGAGACCCACGACACGGTGAGTGCCTAGTGTGAGGTCAGGAATATTTATGTACATATTATGTGACAATTGCTTTTTGTTCTTTATGTATGACAACTGTAGAATCGTTTCCTACTTATTTGTTTATAAACAAACAAATCAGCCAACAGATACTTTCAAAAGTTAAATTCCCTAGTACGGTTGGTCGGCATGCCTAGAAGGATCCCCTAAGCGGCTTTCGATGGTCTTATCTTATCGCTACAAGCGGTAATCCGTTTGAGGGTAGATACGTCAAAAATCAATACCACAAAGCCTTATAATAAGGCCATTGAGTAGGCAGAAATTTAATTTTGGTGCAGTTCATATCATACTTGGTTGTTTCTTTCTATCACAGTATTGTTACTTAGGGTCTTTTCAGAAAAACATTGTCTCAGCTGGTGATAATTTTCATTATATTCAATTTTTACCAAAAACGATGAGCGCGGAACTATATAAGGTCAACTCGGCGAAGATCGTCTATCGGGAAAGATCGTACAACAAGAATTATAACAAATTCAGGAGAACTACGAAGATGGCAATACAATCAGTGGAACAATAAAATCATTTTAGTTTTTATCAATTTACATAGATGGCGGTTTATGCAATGTGAACGGAAAAAAATGCGGTTGTTGATTTAGTACGGTGAGCACCTTGCATTGGGAGTGTACCACGTTCTAACAAAAAAAAGTTTTAAGTGTTTGAATCTCAATTATTTGACAGATCTATGCAAGTAAGTTTATTCTTCAATAATATATCTATTTGATAAGTAATACATTTTAGGATTATTCACGTTTTTTACTAAGTTATGCTTAATGAAAATAAAAACTAACCTCCAAATATGTAGCGGGGAAGGCCGTCTAGGTCTTGGAGGGTAATAAATGTCATATGCCGGTCTTCGCCACTTACAGAAATCATCAACCTCTGGTGTCTTATTAAGCCTTTCAAAAAATACCTAGGTATATAATTAAGCAAGTGAACGTTCTACAAAGTTTTTGGATCTCATCTTTTTAATACTTACTAAGCCCAATACAAAAATTTGTGATAACATTTTTTCTAAATAAAACTTTATTTAGTATTAAAAAGCATTGATTTTCTTTTCGATTTTTTTTTCTTTCAAGGTTTTGCACCCCTGGAACTGTGACGTATGCCGGTCTTACCCGACAAATGCAGCATCTCGCGAAATAAGCGAAATAAAACCTTATTCCTGAGTGTTAGAGTACAATGATTAAGTTGTTACAGGAACTGGCATTCGTATACACATACATTCGTTTCTATAACTACACCAAATACCGCCAACTAGGGAAATTTGCCACTAGACGGTCTTAACCGAATTGGGAACCAAATCCGTCTATTTCACTG
The DNA here is from genome assembly GCA_961405105.1 of Perizoma affinitatum. Lineage (NCBI taxonomy): Eukaryota > Metazoa > Arthropoda > Insecta > Lepidoptera > Geometridae > Perizoma > Perizoma affinitatum. The sequence goes on from OY560184.1 coordinate 6,115,669, forward strand.
TGTTTTAAAAAATGGTGTTTATTTTATGAATCGATGGTTTCTTTGTCATTTTGACATATTTAATATTAGATCAACTAAATATATTATTATTAGATTTAACCAAATTTGGATTTCAGGTTAAAGAATAGCCAAACTAAGACCATTTGTATTTTTTTAAATTTAGTATGCCGATCTTCGCCGAGTTGACCTTATATGAGTTTGCCATAAGTATGGCAGGATTTTTATACTTCATGACTCATCTTAGTACTTGACTGGTTGGATAACGACTGTCTAATCCCGGTCTAAATGAGATTCTTCTATTTTATATGCTAACTAGTGGTAGAACGCTGCACAACTTCATCTTTGTAAAGTTTTTTATCTTTGTAAACTTTATCTAGGAGTGGCGGAAAATGCACTTCTAGAGTAAGTACTTACTTAGTAATTTTACACCAGTGGTTACATACAATTTATAGCTTTTGCCTAGGTATACACTGGCGCTATAGTTAAAGCCACCCTATTGTGATCATGTCTAGACTAGACTCGGTATACACAGTATACGTAGCTATACCATACATGGATTTAAGTAGAAAGTGCTAATGTTATCATATTTCAAACATACACTGAAGAGTACTTAAGTTCATAGTAACGTGGTTGGTTAGTGGTTCACTCTGTCGGAGTATAGACAACCTGAAAATATCAAAGCCACCCGTGGCTACCCATTGCCAGGGCATCAATAACTAGTTAATATTTGGAAAATGTTAAACCTCCATATGTTTTCCATCGTCCATTGCAGCGTAAAAAGTGAAAAAAGTGAAGTGAAAAAAAAAACACGCATTTTAATGGTATCAGTCGTTTCAGAGATAAATGGTAACATACAAACAACAGAAGCAAACTCTTATAACAAGTGCATATACCTAATGGGCTCCTGTCGTCGCGGAAAAACACATTCACTTCAAGTATCTGTCACACGTGTAGACGCAACCGACCATAATTTAGCCACATCGCAGACCCTTTCCGTGAGTGCTTTGTCAGGTCGGTTCTGTCTGTACGTCGCTGGAAAAACGCAACTAGTCATACATCTCTAGTGGTCCCGATAACGCAACTTCAGGCAACTTTAACGAGATCACACACACACGACAACTGCTCGGCGTCATTTTTGTATCTGCGGTGTGGTCCGAAAGAAGTCCCCCGTAGAGTTGTAGTATAGAACCGCGCTTTAGATGCCCGCTGAGAATTCGAGTACGTAGTGATCTACTCACGCTGTGACAGATTCATGCTGGGTTGTACGAAAGTCTTGCCAGAGAAAATACAATATTGTGTTATTTTAGAAGGTCTTTCATTTAGGACTAAATCAGATTTTATTATTCGGTTTTGGATAGGTTTTTCAGTGTAGCGGGCTTGCATCGGTCACGTGAAAATTTGACATGAAAATTTGGGCAAGTGCCTTAAATATAATGTTGGGTGTTGGCTCTAACAACCCTACTTGGTCTCACGGATCTGCGTACTGATTATAAATCTAAGGATTATTATCACGGGGATAATATATGTATGTGATTAAAAGGGTTTGTATTAGATGGGACAATTTGGTCTTAAACGGTGAAAGATATGTTAAAAAAAAACCTAGATAGTTTTAGTTTTTTAAGTTAAAAAAAAATGGGTTAGTGTAGGGTTCCGTAGTTGCCCACTATCTTATATTTACACAACTAACAACTTTGGCTGAATAATTTTCAATGGAATTTGTACAAAATTATGCTTTTTAATTCTCGAAGTTATTTTTTGAAGTGTGATAATAAAAAAGTAACATGTCTTACATAGTATTTTTTATTTGACACAATCTCATCCTTTTGTTTTATCTGCTTATTACCGTAGCGTAGTAGTTAACAAATAAAGCTAGCTAAAATTTAAAGTAAGTATTTGATGCACAAAAAATATAGATTTTAGCAATTGTACAATTCAATTCCACTATTAATAAAACAATTGGAGACTTCTTTTTTAAATGGTTTTGCAGATTTTTTTGTAAAGATTATTTTTTATTTGTAATTTTATCAAATAACGACGGTATTGTAGGACGAAAGGAATAGTTACTATTGAGCTACTTGGAGGCAACGATAGATATTAACATGAGCCCTTCTTGACATGTGAACTATAAATATAATCGGTAGGTAGATTTTTGAACAATAGGATAAAAACGATACATTCGAGATGTATCGTATCTCAGATCGTGGAGAACAAGTCTTTATCAAAATCGGTGACAAGTTAATGGGTACAAAATGATTCTACTGAGAATTTGAGAAGGTCTAGATATGATAGCTGTCTTTGTATTTCCAATATAGGTAAATAAAGTTTGATTTTAAGTAGTTACTCTACTCGACTTTCATAAAAAGTTGTAAAGCCGTATCTCAAAATACAATGTATTTAGGGCGAGTTTTCCCCCTCTGGCTTTCGACACCCTATAAACACAGTTATGGTTTATTTATGACCTACTTAATCTATTTCGATACAAATTAACAAATAAATGAGAGACGCTCCAAAGTGCATAATGCTTCCATCAAATACAAATCGCATCATAAATAGTTCAGTAATCGTAAATCCTTAATGATGAAACTTCCTGCGGAAATCATAAATGTCCAAGTACAATAAATACATTTTATAGATTTTCTATGTATTATAAAAAAAGTATATAAGTAGTATATCAGTCATGCAGTTCCCACAATACAAGCTCTGCGTAGTTAAGGGCTAAATGACGCTGTGTGAAAAATGTCCAGCATTATTTATCTATAGACCGGGCAAAAGTCGTTAGCCCTACTCAGTGGTTTAAAGTCTAGTTCTTAACTTCTTTCTTAGTTAGGAATATTATGTACCTACTAATAATATTTCTATAGTTCGTAACTAAATGTAACTTACAAAAAAAAGTGTATTACATTAAGATATAAAATGATGTACCTACATAGTAACCAAACACACTATAAGCATGACTTTTCCATACAAGACTTGAGCTCAAATCTACAAAATGTTCAATAGGTAAACTGTTCCCTGTTAAACGTTTTTTTCTACCGTCTGAAGTATGTTTAGGCAAAAACAAAAGCATTACCTACAGCCATCGCCTATGGAGACTTTTTGCGGCGCGATACAATGCAATGGCTGTATGCTAACAGCGGCGATGCAGTCGGGATGCTGTCTCTGGCTACGCCCACGTAACCATTATTAAGTCTAGCTTCCATCTTGATACAGATGCGGTAGTGGCAGCGAACATATACACGTAGTAGCATTTTTACGGACGGATGAGTAAACACTGTCGTGCGCGAACTTATTTTGCCCGCAAGTTGACACCGCCCCGCGCCGATTTGCATTCGGCGCGGCGAAGCGAGCTAATATCGTAGGACAAATTCGTAGGCGAGATTTTCTGCTTGTGAGAATCGTCTGAAGATTATCATATCATAGTATGCATTTCCTCGCCACATAGAAAGCGAGAATACAACTACTTAGACAAAACATTTACACTCTTTCGTTTTTATACGTATACATTTGCACTTTTTGTTATGAATAATGATTATTCGGTTATGAAATGATCATCACTATTGGCATACTAACTTATCGAAAGCCGTTGCAGAAAGGCGGTTGGCTTGTTTAGTCAAAACCCCACCCCTGATAATTTAGGTAAACTGAAATATAAAACCCAAAATGCACAACTACTTATTAGGAGGGCTAAAAGCTAATCTTTCTGTTCTTCAATAGATGAAAAAACCTCTGTAACTAACATGTAGCGTAAAATGAAATTGTTAAAAGTTTATAGATCATCTAATTCCTATACTGATAAGCCCCATGGCTAGTAAGCTTTTACTCCTGATTTTGTTTGTCCGAATTACCCCATTTTTTCATCTCATAATATAAAAATTGAAGCTCCTTTTTCATTATGTGAACTAAAAAAATGCATAAAATCAAAAGATACCTCTCCAGGTGTTGATAATATTTCTTATTCAATGATCAAATATTTACCAGAAAATGCATATATCATCCTTCTTGTACTATTCAATAAGTTCTATTACTTCTCGATGGCGCGAAATACGTATCATACCAATGCCGAAGCCAGGCCTTGACCCCTCATCTGCATCAGCTTTGCGTCCTATTTCTCTTATCTCCTGCATTTGCAAAAATATTCACGCTATGTCAACGAAAAGGTTTTCATGGAAAATGGGAACTTTTTCTATTAAGATACTACGGGGTTTAGGAAGTCTAGATCATGCCTTGATAATCTTAGTAATTTGATAGCTAGAATACTGTAAATTACATTAAGCTTCATTGATATAGAAGATGCCTACAATAACGTTGATATTACAGTCTAAATTTCTAATTTAGACCGATTGGGTGTTGGTTCAAAGGTCTGTAAATACTTATGGACATTCTTAAAAGAACGTTATTTAAGTATTCAGGTGGAAAATGTTGTCTTATCTAGATTTTCTGGACGAGGCATAGCACAAGGAGATCCTCTGTCTCCTTTGTTATTCAACATTGCAACACTACATATTTGTAAAGAAGTTAATAATTTTGTGATCTCGAAATACGCTGATGATTATGCTTTATATATTACTTGTAAAAAAATGTCAGTGATGCATCAGAAGAATTGCAATTAGCTCTAAATCATGTATATGCTTATTGAATTAGGGCTGTAGATTTCTCCTGTTAAATAGACAGTCGATAACACTTTGCATAAATAATACAACCCGATAGACGTAGTCAATGTTGTGAAATATTTGGAGATGTGGTTGGACCGTTCATTAAAATGGTTAAAAATTATAATTACAGAGTTAGTTACTAAAATTTCTAGATATTTGAATACTTTTAAAGTTTTAGCAGGATCGGGTTGGGGAGTACATCCCAAACATTTAAGAAGATTATATATTGCTATTATTAAAAGTCGACTTGATTATGGAAGTTTTTTATATAATTATAGTAGCAAATGGACATTAAATGTCTAAATTGGATAAAATACAAAATCAATCCCTTAAAGTGATTGGATGCTTTATTAAAACGACCCCCATTCATGCAATGGAAAGCGAACTCAGTATTCCACCATTATATCTACAAAGAATATACCTAGCAAGTAAATTTATGTTAAAAACTAAATCTCAAGAAAATAACATTACCAGTAAGCTTATATGTGAGTTATCTCAGTATCAAAACAATAGGTATTGGCGTAACAAAAGGAAACCATTACTGCTATCTTCATATGAACTTTTAGCTGACATTCATTTCAGCCGGCAATTAGAAATGTTTACTATTAACACTTGGGTAAGTAATTTTGATTTGAGTAGCGTAATTTGTTTAAATATTCCAAATCTTTCGAAACCAAAACGTCATTAAAATATGCATAGTTTAAAATCATTGTGTTACGTGTTCATGAATCAACAGTATGGAAACTACTATAATTTTTTTACCGATGGGTCCAAAGACAGAGATAGGAGAAGGTGCAGCTTTTTTCGACCCACAATGTAATCTCAGTCAACAATTTAAGATCGATTCAAATATATGCATAATGGAGGCAGAGCTAATTGCGATTAGTGAAGCCCTTTCAAACGCGTCATCATTAGACAAGGACGAGTTGGTGATATTTACCGATTCGAAAAGCGCACTTTAGCATGTGGCTCGGTGTACCTCGGCCACCCGAGCCTCACCGACACCCTTCACGATTTTGAACAGTGTTTTTAGAGTTGACATCTAGTTCTTATTCTATCAAATTACAATGGATTCCTTCTCACTGTAGTATTAAAATCAACGAACGAGTAGACCACTTAGCGAGGCAAGCTGTCACTCATGGAATTGACTATGACATTCTACCACAATATTCTGACTGCATTTATATAATAAAGAGATGGTGTTACGACCTTTGGAAATAATAATTTAACTTACGCTCACAAGAAATAGGTATTTTGTACAAAACTATCCAACCACAACCTCCATGGATTGATAATCATAAACTATCTCGAAAAGACGTAGTAATGATTATGAGGCTTCGTTCTGGACATGTTCCATCAAATAAATTTGCATATCTCATGGGTAAGGTTCCGTCACTGAACTGTGATCATTGCGGTGTACTGGAGGACGTAATGCATATTTTAATGATTGTGTGTTAACGACACCTTCCGTACTAATGAATGTACCTACACAATTTTTAAAAGAATCCGCTAATTCTAACATAACATACACATCCAATCTACAATCAGTTGAAATAAGATCACTGATTAAGATATACAACATAAAGTTTACCTAAGATCAGTCTAGTTAAGTAGGTAGGTATATGTGAATGAGCAGGTAGGTTAATTTGCCTACCTACTTATTCACATTATCGTAGATTTATTATTTCCATATTCAATCATATTAATAGTAAGGAATGTGCATTTGTAGATTACTAGAGCGACATAATCGCATTTTTATTAAGCTCTTTAATAAAGAACAAAACAAATATATCATCATCACAAACATCCGGTTTGTGAATGGTACAAACCGTAAAATATTATTAAAAATATATTACTAAAAATTTCGCACGCCTGCCATTTCTATTATTTTTACCCCGGCCCACACCTCGATTCATGTTCCAATAATATCGCTTTTACAACACAATTTAATGAACTGTTTTTGCCGTTTTACGATTCTCTGGTATTGCACGACTGTTTATAATCTATGGCATGTCAATTATGCATTAGCGTTGCCATGTAAATGTCATTATTTGCACACTAAATTAATAACTTCATCATTTCATTTTGAAAGTAGGTACTTTACACTTCACGCCAAATAAACTAGCCAGGCTCGTACTTCTTCCGTTAGGAGCCACGGGTTCATATACCCTAGTGTATCCCACGACCTCCTGTGTGGCGGTCCTGTGGCGCAGTGGGCGAAGGCCCGCCTGAGATGCAGAAGGTTGTGGGTTCGATTCCCGCCGCGGGACAAATGTTTGCGTCTGGAAATATTGGTCTCGGGATCTGGGTGTTTTCTATGTATAATATAATACTTATGTATTAAATGCTTGTATGTATATATATACATACAAGTAGTATATAGTAATTTATATATATGTAGTATATCAGTCATGTAGTTCCCATAACACAAGCTCTGCTTACTTTGGGGCTAGATGATGCTGTGTGAAAAATTTCAAACATTTTTTTTTAATGTATTTATCACAAACTATTTTACGTCCATTGCCGTTCTGATAGATATCTGAACTCACGTCACAAAATGCCTACTGACAGAGTAACCGTATACATTCGAAGCAGGCGTTTCATATCAATCTTTACATTATGTAGTCTTATAGTACATACTATTAACATAAACTTACTGGTTTCTTTAGATAATGATTAGATGGTGTCATGCCATGTGAGTGATACATACCGCTCATATCGAGATTTTGATCTGAACAGTCCCGTGGCCAGGAAAAATAGCCCCGCATCTTTTATTCCAAAAACAATCGTGAATTTGATTATTATATTATATAAAGCTAAACTACCACTCACTCACTCACTCACTGACATAGTTGTTCTCCCACTTGCGCTCGTGGGAGGGGTGACCTTTTGGTGGGATCGTATAGAGGGTGTTCCAGTGAGTAGAGGAAAAATCCGAAAACCCCCCTTTTCCTCCCCCCTCCCCCCCCCTCCCACATCTATCTCCGAAACCCTTCACAATTGTCTATAAGGAGCTATTCGGTATCGTATAGGTAATGTTAAACAAAAAAAAATTACCCCCTCCACCCCCTTTTTTACCCCCCCTTTCTCGCCCCCTGCACAGGTATCTCTGAAATGCGTTAAAATTAGGGTGATTGTTCTACAGTATCGTATAGAGAATGATTAACTGTTAAAAAAATTACCCCCTCCTCCCCCCCTTTTTACCCAAATTCACCCCCCCTCTAACCAGATCTCGCAAACGCGACACATTTGTGGTGATTTCTCTATGGAATTGTAAAGAGGATATTTAACAGTTAATAAAATTACCCCCTCCACCCCCCCTTTTTACCTCATTTCAGCCCCCCTCTTATTTGATCTCTCAAACGCGTAAAAATTGCGGTGATTGCTCTATGGGATCTTAAAGAGGATTAAAAACAATAAAAAATTTGAACCCCCCTCCCCAACATTTTACCCCCCTTTCACCCCCCCACTTAACCGATCTCTCAAACGCGACAAAATTGTGGTGATTGTTCTATAGGATCGTATAGTGAATGATTGATAGTTAAAAAAATTACCCCGTCCTCCCCCCCTTTTGACCTAATTTCACCCCCCCTCTAATCCGATCTCTCAAACGCGTCAAAATTGCGGTGATTGCTCTATGGGATCGTGTTTAGGATAATTTAAATTTAATATATTGACCTCCCCTTCCCCCTTTTTCACCCCCCCCCTTCACCCCCTTTTAAATAGTATCTTCGAAACTTGCAAAAGGGGCGGTGATTGCATGGTTGTATCGCCTAGAGGTGTGCCACGACTTTATTTAACCTTCACCCCACTCTTGAAATCAGCCCCCCATGCACGCCCCTTCCCAAGGTATCTTCGAAAGTTACAAAAGGGGAGGTGATTGCATGGTTGGATCGTATAGAGCTGATCCACGACATTATTTAACCTTTATCCCCTCTTGAAATCAGCCCCCCCCCCCAGCACCCCGCTGCCCATTGAATTTACGAAATTTGCAAAAGGGGCGGCCTTTGCATATTGGGACCGTATAGAGGTGTTCCATGACATTATTAAACCTGGACCCCCCTCTTGAAATCAGCCCCCCCTTTACCCCCCTTCCCATCTTATTTTCGAAACTTGCAAAAATTGCGACCATTGCATGGTGGGATCGTATAGAGGTGTTCCACGACATTTTTAAACTTGGACCCCCCTCTTGAACTCAGCCCCCCCTGCGCCCCCTTCCCATTGTTTATAGAAACTTGCAAAAGGGGCGGTGAAAACATAGTTGGATCGTATAGAGGTGTTCCACGACATTTTTAAACCGGGACCCCCCTCTTGAAATCAGCCCCCCTGCAGCCCCCTTCCCATCGTTTATTCGAAAGTTGCAAAAAGTTCGATAATTGCATGCTGGGATCGTATAGAGGTTTTCCACGACATTATTAAACCTGCACCCCCTTGTGAAATCAGCCCCCCCTGCAGGCCCCTTCCCATAGTATCTTCGAAAGTTGCAAAAGGGGCGGTGATTCCATGGTTGGATCGTATAGAGGTGTTCCATGAAATTATTAAACCTGGACCCCCTTCTTGAAATCAGCCCCCCCTGCACCCCCCTTCCCATCGTATATTCGTAACTTGCAAAAAGTGCGGCCATTGCATGGTGGGATCGTATAGAAGTGTTCCACGACATTATTAAACTTGGACCCCCCTCTTGAAATCAGCCCCCCCTGCGGCCCCCTTCCCATCGTATATTTGTAACTTGCAAAAAGTGCGGCCATTGTATGCTGGGATCGTATAGAAGTGTTCCATGACATTATTAAACTTGAACCCCCCTCTTGAAATGAGCCCCCGCTGCACCCCCCTTCCCATCGTATCTTCAATCTTGAAGTAGGGGTTGTGATTGCATAGTGGGATCGTATAGAAGTGTTCCACGACATTATTAAACTTGGACCCCCCTCTTGAAATCAGCCCCCCCTGCACCCCCCTTCCCATTATATCTTCGAAAATTACAAAAAGTGCGGCCATAGCATGCTGGGATCGTATAGAGGTGTTTCATGACATTATTAAAATTGGACCCTCCTCTTGAAATTAGCCCCCCCTGCACCCCCCTTCCCATCGTATCTTCGAAACTGGAAGTAGGGGTTGTGATTGCATGCTGGGATCGTATAGAGGTGTTCCATGACATTATTAAACTTGGACCCCCCTCTTGAAATTAGCCCCCCCTGCACCCCCATTCCCATCGTATCTTCGAAACTTGAAGTAGGGGTTGTGATTGCATAGTGGGATCGTATAGAGGTGTTCCACGACATTATTAAACTTGGACCTCCCTCTTGAAATCAGACCCCCTGCACCCCCCTTCCCATTATATCTTCGAAAATTACAAAAAGTGCGGTGATTGCATTGTGGGACCGTATAGAGGTGTTCCATGACGTTGTACAACTTGCACACCCTTTGAATAACATCCCCCAGGACCAAACATAAACCGCGAGCTGCGTGCAGCTCGCGCACCGAGCGACCTCTAGTTATATTATATAAAGCTAAACTACCACTGACTCACTGACTGACTCACTGACATAGTTGTTCTCCCACTTGCGCTCGTGGGAGGGGTGACCGTTTGGTGGGATCGTATAGTAGGTGTTCCAGTGAGTAGAGGAAAAATCCGAAAATCCCCCTTTTCACCCCCCTTCCACCCCCTCCAGAATTGAACATTGAAATCTTCCCGACGAGGGTATTATTTTGCACCGGATTCGTATAGAGGGTGATTCATTTGATACAAATTTATTTTTCTTCCCCCCCTTTCCCCCCCTTTTTCATCCCCCTTCCATCGGGATCTCCGTAATGCGCAAAAAATGCGGTGATTGCTTTATGGGATCGTATAGTGAATGATTGACAGTATAAAAATTTACCCTTTCCACCCCCCCTTTTCACCAAATTTCACCCCCCCTCTAATCTCATCTCTAAAACGCGACAAAATTGCGGTGATTGCGCTATGGGATCATAAAGAGGATAATAAACAATTAAAAATTTGACCCCCCCCAGCCCTTTTTTACCCCCCTTTCTCGCTCCATGCACAGAAATCTTTGAAATGCGTTGATATTGGGGTGATTGCTCTACGGGATCGTATAGAGAATGATTAACAATTAAAAAAATTACCCTCTCCGCCCCCCCTTTTTACCTAATTTCACCCCCCCCTCTTAACTGATCTCTCAAACCCGTCAAAATTGCGGTGATTACTCTATGGGATTGTGTTGAGGATAATTGACAATTAAAATATTAACCCCCCCTTACCCCTTTTTACCCCCCTCCCCCCCCAATCCCATAGTATCTTCAAAACTTGCATAAAGAGTGGTGATTGCATGGTGGGATCGTATAGAGGTGTTCCACGACATTATTAAACTTGGACCCCCCTCTTGAAATCAGCCCCCCATGCGCCCCCTTCCCATCGTATATTTGTAACTTGCAAAAAGTGCGGCCATTGCATGGTGGGATCGTATACAGGCGTTCCACGACATTATTAAACTTGGACCCCCCTCTTGAAATCAGCCCCCCCTGCGGCCCCCTTCCCATCGTATATTTGTAACTTACAAAAAGTGCGGCCATTGTATGCTGGGATCGTATAGAGGTGTTCCATGACATTATTAAACTTGGACCCCCCTCTTGAAATTAGCCCCCCCTGGAACCCCTTCACATCGTATCTTCGATACTTGAAGTAGGGGTTGTGATTGCATAGTGGGATCGTATAGAGGTGTTCCACGACATGATTAAACTTGGACCCCCCTCTTGAAATTAGCCCCCCCTGGACCCCCCTTCACATCGTATCTTCGATACTTGAAGTAGGGGTTGTGATTGCATAGTGGGATCGTATAGAGGTGTTCCACGACATGATTAAACTTGGACCCCCCTCTTGAAATTAGCCCCCCCTGGACCCCCCTTCACATCGTATCTTCGATACTTGAAGTAGGGGTTGTGATTGCATAGTGGGATCGTATAGAGGTGTTCCACGACATGATTAAACTTGGACCCCCCTCTTGAAATTAGCCCCCCCTGGACCCCCCTTCACATCGTATCTTCGATACTTGAAGTAGGGGTTGTGATTGCATAGTGGGATCGTATAGAGGTGTTCCACGACATGATTAAACTTGGACCCCCCTCTTGAAATCAGCCCCCCCTGGACCCCCCTTCACATCGTATCTTCGATACTTGAAGTAGGGGTTGTGATTGCATAGTGGGATCGTATAGAGGTGTTCCACGACATGATTAAACTTGGACCCCCCTCTTGAAATTAGCCCCCCCTGGACCCCCCTTCACATCGTATCTTCGATACTTGAAGTAGGGGTTGTGATTGCATAGTGGGATCGTATAGAGGTGTTCCACGACATGATTAAACTTGGACCCCCCTCTTGAAATCAGCCCCCCCTGGACCCCCCTTCACATCGTATCTTCGATACTTGAAGTAGGGGTTGTGATTGCATAGTGGGATCGTATAGAGGTGTTCCACGACATGATTAAACTTGGACCCCCCTCTTGAAATCAGCCCCCCCTGCGGCCCCCTTACCATCGTATATTTGTAACTTGCAAAAAGTGCGGCCATTGTATGCTGGGATCGTATAGAGGTGTTCCATGACATTATTAAACTTGGACCCCCCCTTGAAATTAGCCCCCCCTGTACCCCCCTTCACATCGTATCTTCGATACTTGAAGTAGGGGTTGTGATTGCATAGTGTGATCGTATAGAGGTGTTCCACGACATTATTAAACTTGGACCCCCCTCTTGAAATCATCCCCCCCTGCACCCCCCTTACCATTATATCTTCGAAAATTACAAAAAGTGCGGTGATTGCATGGTGGGATCGTAAAGAGGTTTTCCATGAAATTATTAAACCTGGTCCCCCTTCTTGAAATCAGCCCCCCCTGCACCCACCTTCCCATCGTATATTCGTAACTTGCAAAAAGTGCGGCCATTGCATGGTGGGATCGTATACAGGTGTTCCACGACATTATTAAACTTGGACCCCCCTCTTGAAATCAGCCCCCCTGCGGCCCCCTTCCCATCGTATATTTCTTACTTGCAAAAAGTGCGGCCATTGTATGCTGGGATCGTATAGAGTTGTTCCATGACATTATTAAACTTGGACCCCCCTCTTGAAATTAGCCCCCGCTGCACCCCCCTTCCCATCGTATCTTCAAACTTGAAGTAGGAATTGTGATTGCATAGTGGGATCGTATAGACATGTTCCACGACATTATTAAACTTGGACCCCCCTCTTGAAATCAGCTCCCCCTGCACCCCCCTTCCCATCGTATCTTCGAAACTTAAAGTAGGGGTGGTGATTGCATGGTGGGATCGTATAGAGATGTTCCATGATATTATTAAACCTGGACCCCCCTCTTGAAATCAGCCCCCCTGCACCCCCCTTCCCATTATATCTTTGAAACTTGCATAAAGTGCGGCGATTGCATAGTGGGATCGTATAGAGGTTTTCCACGACATTAATAAACCGGAACCCCCCTCTTAAAATAAGCCCCCCCTACCCCCCTTCTTTTTGAATCTACGAAACTTGCAAAAGGAGTGGCGATTGCATGGTGGGATTGTATAGAGGTGTTCCATGACATTATTAAACCTAGCCCCCCCCCCCTTGAAATTAGCCCCCCCTGCACTCCCCTTCCCATTGTTTCGTTGGAACTTGCAAAAGGGGCGGCGATTGCATGTTAGGATCGTAAAGAGGTGTTCCATGATATTATTAAACTTGACCCCCCCCTTTTAAAAACATCCCCCCCTAAACCCCCTCTCCCATTGTAACTTCAAAACTTGCAACAGGAGCGGTGATTGCATAGCGGCATCGTATATAGGGTGTTCCATGACATTATTAAACCTTGCCCCCCCTCTTGAAATCAGCCCCCCCTGCACCCCTCTTCCCATCGTATCTTCGAAACTTGAAGAATGGGCGGTGATTGCATGTTGGGATCATATAGAGGTGTTCCACAACATTATTTAGGCTTCACCCCCCCCTTGAAATCAGCCCCCCTGCACCCCCCTTCCCATTGTATCTTCGAAACTTGCAAAAAGTGCGGCCATTGCATAGTAGGAACGTAAAGAGGTTTTCCACAACATTATTAAACCGGAACCCCCCTCTTGAAATCAGCCTCCCCTGCACCCCCCTTCCCATTATATCTTCGAAAATTGCAAAAAGTTCGGTGATTGCATGCTGGGATCGTATAGAGGTGTTCCATGACATTATTAAACCTAGCCCCCCCCCCCCCCCCTTGAAATTAGCCCCCCCTGCACTCCCCTTCCCATTGTTTCGTTGGAACTTGCAAAAGGGGCGGCGATTGCATGTTAGGATCGTAAAGAGGTGTTCCATGATATTATTAAACTTGAACCCCCCCTTTTAAAAACATCCCCCCTAAACCCCCTCTCCCATTGTAACTTCAAAACTTGCAAAAGGAGCGGTGATTGCATAGCGGCATCGTATATAGGGTGTTCCATGACATTATTAAACCTTGCCCCCCCTCTTGAAATCAGCCCCCCCTGCACCCCTCTTCCCATCGTATCTTCGAAACTTGAAGAATGGGCGGTGATTGCATGTTGGGATCATATAGAGGTGTTCCACAACATTATTTAGGCTTTAGGGTTGAAATCAACCACCCCTGCAACCCCCTTCCCATTATATCTTCGAAAATTGCAAAAAGTGCGGTGATTGCAGGCTGGAATCGTATAAAGGTGTTCCACGACATTATTAAACCGGGACCCCCCTCTTGAAATCAGCCCCCCCTGCACCCCCCTACCCATCGTATCTTCGAAACTTGAAGTAGGGGTGGTGATTGCATGGTGGGATCGTATAGAGGTGATTCACGATATTATTAAACTTGGACTCCCCTCTTTAGATCAGCCCCCCCTGCAAGCCCCTTCCCATGTTAGAGTTAGAGTTTTACCTAGACCTAGATTTAGACCTTGACCGTGACATTGACCTTGACCTTGATTTTGACCTTTAAAAAGGGGACTATTTTTATTTTTATTTTTATTTTTATTTTTATTTTTATTTTTTTATTTTATTTTTATTTTTATTTTTATTTTTATTTTTATTTTTATTTTTATTTTTATTTTTATTTTTATTTTTATTTTTATTTTTATTTTTATTTTTATTTTTATTTTTATTTTTATTTTTATTTTTATTTTTATTTTGCAAACCTTTTAACTTGCAAACCTTTTTAAAAACACCCCTCAGGACCAAACATAAACCGCGAGCTGCGTGCAGCTCGCGCACCGAGCGACCTCTAGTTATTTATATTATATAAAGCTTAACTACCACTCACTCACTGACATAGTTGTTCTCCCACTTGCGCTGGTGGGAGGGGTGACCGTTTGGTGGGATCGTATAGTAGATGGTCCAGTGAGTAGAGGAAAAATCCGAAAACCCCCCTTTTCACCCCCCATCCACCCCCCCTAGAATTGAACATTGAAATCTTCCCGACGAGGGTATGTTTTTACACCGGATTCGTATAGAGGGTGATTCACTTGATACAAATTTATTTTCCCTCCCCCCCTTTCCCCCCTATTTCATCCCCCTTCTTTCGGGATCTCCGTAATGCGCAAAAAATGCGGTGATTGTTCTATGGGATCGTATAATGAATGATTGACAGTTAAAAAATTTACTCCCTCCACCCCCCCTTTTTACCAAACTTCACCCCCCCCTCTAATCCGATCTCTGAAACGCCACAAAATTGCGGTGATTGCTCTATGGGATCGTAAAGAGGATTATAAACAATTAAACATTTGACCCCCCCCCAGCCCTTTTTTACCCCCCCTTTCTCGTTTCATGCACAGAAATCTTTGAAATACGTTGATATTTGGGTGATTGCTGTGCGGGATCGTATAGAGAATGAATAACAATTAAAAAAATTACCTCTTCCTCCCCCCCTTTTTACCCAATTTCACCCCCCCTATTAACAGATCTCTCAAAACACGTCAAAATTGCGGTGATTACTCTATGGGATTGTGTTGAGGATAACTGACAATTAAAATATTAACCCCCCCTTACCCTATTTTTCCCCCCCCTTCACCCTCTTTCCCATAGTATCTTCGAAACTTGCATAAAGAGTGGTGATTGCATGGTGGGATCGTAGAGAGGTGTTCCACGACAATATTAAACTTGGACCCCCCTCTTGAAATCAGCCCCCCCTGCGCCCCCCTTCCCATTGTTTCTTAGAAACATGCAAAAGGGGCCGTGAAAACATAGTTGGATCGTATAAAGGTGTTCCACAAAATTATTTAACCTACACCCTCCTCTTGAAATCAGCCCCCCCTGCGCCCCCCTTCCCATTGTTTCTTTGGAACTTGCAAAAGGTTCGGCGATTGCATGGTGGGATCGTATAGAGGTGTTTCACGACATTTTTAAACCGGGACCCCCCTCTTGTAATCAGCCCCCCCTGCGCACCCCTTCCCATTGTTTCTTTGGCACTTGCAAAAGGGGCGGCGATTGCATGGTAGGATCGTAAAGAGGTGTCCCACGACATTTTTAAACCGGGACCCCCCTCTTGAAATCAGCCCCCCCCTGCAGCCCCCTTCCCATCGTTTATTCGAAAGTTGCAAAATTGGCGATGATTCCATGGTTGGATCGTATAGAGGTGTTCCACGACATTATTTAACCTGCACTCCCCGCTTGAAATCAGCCCCCCCTGCACGCCCCTTCCCATGTTAGAGTTAGACTTAGAGTTAGAGTTTTTACTTTTACTTTTACTTTTACTTTTACTTTTACTTTTACTTTTACTTTTACTTTTACTTTTACTTTTACTTTTACTTTTAAAAATATTAACCTCCCCCTTCCCCCTTTTTCACCCCTCCTTCAACCCTTTCCCATAGTATCTTCGAAACTTGCAAAAAGTGCGGTGATTGATTGCTGGGATCGTATAAAGGTGTTCCACGACATTATTAAACCGGAACCCCCTCTTGAAATCAGTGCCCCCTGCACCCCCCTTCCCATTATATCTTCAAAAATTGCAAAAAGTACGGTGATTGAATGCTGGGATCGTATAGAGGTTTTCCACAAAATTATTAAACTGGAACCCCCCTCTTGAAATCAGCCCCCCCTGCAACCCCCCTTCCCATGTTATCTTTGAAAGTTGCAAAAGGGGCGGTGATTGCATGACGGGACCGTAAAGATGTGTTCCATGACATTTTTAAACCTGGACCCCCCTCTTGAAATCAGCCCCCCCTGCACACCCCTTCCCATCGTATCTTCGAAACTTGAAGTAGGGGTGCTGATTGCATTGTGGGATTGTATAGAGGTGTTCCATTACATCATTTAACCTGGACCCCCCTTTCGAAATCAGCCCCCCCTGCACCCCCCTTACCATTGAATCTACGAAATTTGCAAAAGGGGTGGTGATTGTAAGGTGGGATTGTATAGAGGTGTTCCATTACATCATTTAACCTTCACCGCCCTCTTGAAATCAGCCCCACCTGTAGCCCCCTTCCCATCGTATACTCGAAACTTGCAAAAGGGGTTGTGATTGCATGGTGGGATCGTATAAAGGTTTTCCAAGACATTATATAATTATCACCCCCTTCTTGAAATAAGCCCCCCCTGCACCCCCTTCCCATTGTATCTTCGAAAGTTGCAAAAAGTGTGGTGATTGCATGGTGGGATCGTATATACCTGTTCCATAACATTATTAAACATGAACCCCCTCTTGAAATCAGCCCCCCCTGCACCCCCCCTCCTATTGTTTCTTCAAAACTTGCAAAAAGTGCGGCCATTGCATAGTGGGATCGTATAGAGGTTTTCCACAACATTATTAAACCGGAACCCCCCTCTGAAATCACCACCCCCCGGTACCCCCCTTCCCATTATATCTTCGAAACTAGCAAAAGGGGTGGTGATTGCATGGCGGGATCGTATAGAGGTGTTCCACAACATTATTAAACCGGAACCCCTCTCTGAAATCACCCTCCCCCCCCTGTACCCCCCTTCCCATTATATCTTCGAAACTAGCAAAAGGGGTGGTGATTGCATGGTGGGATCGTATAGAGGTGTTCCACGACATTATTTAACCTTCACCCCCCTTTTGAAATCAGCCCCCCCTGCACCCCCCCACTGTTTTATCTTTGAAACTTGCAAAACGGGCAGCGATTGCATAGTGGCATCGTATATAGGGTGTTCCATGACGTTTTTAAACTTGCAAACCTTTTTAACAACACCCCCAGAACCAAACATAAACCGCGAGCTGCGTGCAGCTCGCGCACCGAGCGACCTCTAGTTATATTATATAAAGCTTAACTACCACTGACTGACTGACTCACTCATTGACATAGTTGTTCTCCCACTTGCGCTGATGGGAGGGGTGACCGTTTGGTGGGATCGTATAGTAGGTGGTCCAGTGAGTAGAGGAAAAATCCGAAAACCCCCCTTTTCACCCCCCTCCCACCCCCCCCAGAATTGGACATTGAAATCTTCCCGACGAGGGTACGTTTTTACACCGGATTCGTATAGAGGGTGATTCATTTGATACAAATTTATTTTCCCTCCCCCCCTTTCCCCCCCTATTTCATCCACCTTCTTTCGGGATCTCCGTAATGCGCAAAAAATGCGGTGATTGCTTTATGGGATCGTATAATGAATGATTGACAGTTAAAAAAAATTTCATCTCCACCCCCCCTTTTCACCAAATTTCACCCCCCCTCTAATCTCATCTCTGAAACGCGACAAAATTGCGGTGATTGCTCTATTGGATCGTAAAGAGGATTATTAACAATAAAAAATTTGACCCCCCCCACCCCTTTTTCACCCCCCTTTCTCGTTCCATGCACATAAATCTTTGAAATGCGTTGATATTGGGGTGATTGCTCTACGGGAACGTATAGAGAATGATTAACAATTAAAAAAAAATACGCCCTCCTCCCCCCCTTTTACCCAATTTCACCCCCCCTCTAACCATATCTCTCAAACACGACACAATTGTGGTGATTGCTCTATGGGATTAAAAAAGAGGATAATTAACAGTTAAAAAATTACCCTCTCCTCCCCCCCTTTTTGACTAATTTCACCCCCCCTCTTAACCGATCTCTCAAACTCGTCAAAATTGCGGTGATTACTCTATGGGATTGTGTTGAGGATAATTGACTATTAAAATATTAACCCCCCCTTTCCCCTTTTTACACCCCTTCACCCCCAATCCCATAGTATCTTCGAAACTTGCATAAAGAGTGGTGATTGCATGGTGGGATCGTATAGAGGTGTTCCACGACATAATTAAACTTGGACCCCCCTCTTGAACTCAGCCCCCCCTGCGCCCCCCTTTCCATTGTTTCTTAGAAACTTGCAAAAGGGGCTGTGAAAACATAGTTGTATCGTATAGAGGTTTTCCACGACATTATTTAACCTACACCCTCCTCTTGAAATCAGCCCCCCATGCGCCCCCCTTCCCATTGTTTCTTTGGAACTTGCAAAAGGGGCGGCGATTGCATGGTGGGATCGTATAGAGGTGTTCCACGACATTTTTAAACCGGGACCCCCCTCTTGAAATCAGCCCCCCCTGCGCCCCCCTTCACATTGTTTCTTTGGAACTTGCAAAAGGGGCGGTGATTCCATGGTTGGATCGTATAGATGTGTTCCACGACATTATTTAACCAGCAGCCCCCGCTTGAAATAAGCCCCCCCTGCAAGCCCCTTCCCATGTTAGAGTTAGACCTTGACCTCGACCTCGACCTCGACCTCGACCTTGACATTGACCTTTACTATAACTTTTACTTTTACTTTTACTTTTACTTTTACTTTTACTTTTACTTTTACTTTTACTTTTACTTTTACTTTTACTTTTACTTTTACTTTTACTTTTACTTTTACTTTTACTTTTACTTTTACTTTTACTTTTACTTTTACTTTTACTTTCTACTCTAACTCTAACAGCCCCCTCTTTACCGATCTCCGAATTCCGACAAAATTGCGGTGATTGCTCTATGGAATCGTGCTGAGTATAATTGACAATTAAAATATTGACTAAGATTGAAGTAGGGGTGCATGGTGGGATCGTATATAGGTTTTCCACAACATTATTAAACCGGAACCCCCCTCTTGAAATCAGCCCCCCCTGCACCCCCCTTCCCATCGTAATTTCGAAACTTGCAAAAAGTGTGGCCATTGCATAGTGGGATCGTATAGAGGTTTTTCACAACATTATTAAACCGGAACCCCCCTCTTGAAATCAGCCCCCCCCTGCACCCCGCTTCCCATTATATCTTCAAAAATTGCAAAAAGTGCGGTGATTGCATGCTGGGATCGTATAGAGGTGTTCCACGACATAATTTAACCTTCACCCCCGTCTTGGAATCAGCCCCCCCTGCACCCCCCTTCCCATCGTATCTTCGAAACATGCATAAAGTGCGGCGAATGCATGATAAGATCGTATAGAGGTGTTCCATGACATTATTTAACCTGCACCCCCCTCTTTAAATCAGCCCCCCATGCACCTTCTCACCCATTGTATCTTCAAAACTTACAAAAGGGGCGATGATTGCATAGTGGCATCGTATATAGAGTGTTCCATGACGTTTTACAACTTGCACACCCTCTGATTAACACCCCCCAGGACCAAACATGAACCGCGAGCTGCGTGCAGCTCGCGCACCGAGCGACCTCTAGTTATATTATATAAAGCTTAACTACCACTGACTCACTCACTGACTGACTCATTGACATAGTTGTTCTCCCACTTGCGCTCGTGGGAGGGGTGACCGTTTGGTGGGATCGTGTAGTAGGTGGTCCAGTGAGTAGAGGAAAAATCCGAAAACCCCCCTTTTCATCCCCCTTCCACCCCCCCTAGAATCGAACATTGAAATCTTCCCGACGAGGGTATGTTTTTACACCGGATTCGTATACAGGGTGATTCATTTGATACAAATTTATTTTCCCTCCCCCCCTTTCCCCCCTTTTTCATCCCCCCTCCATCGGGATCTCCGTAATGCGCAAAAAATGCGGTGATTGCTTTATGGAATCGTATAGTGAATGATTGACAGTAAAAAAATCTACACCCTCCACCCCCCCTTTTCACCAAATTTCATCCCCCCTCTAATATCATCTCTAATACGCGACAAAATTGCGGTGATTGCTCTATGGGATCGTAAAGAGGATAATAAACAATTTAAAATTTGACCCCCCCCCACCCTTTTTTACACCCCCTTTCTCGCTCCATGCACAGAAATCTTTGAAATGCGTTGATATTGGTATGATTGCTCTACGGGATCGTATAGAGAATGATTAACAATTAAAAAAATTACGCCCTCCTCCCCCCTTTTTACCCAATTTCACCCCCCCTCTAACCATATCTCTCAAACGCGACACAATTGTGGTGATTACTCTATGAGATCGTAAAGAGGATAATTAACAGTTAAAAAATTACCCTCTCCTCCCCCCCTTTTTACCTAATTACACCCCCCCTCTTAACCGATCTCTCAAACGCGTCAAAATTGCGGTGATTACTCTATGGGATTGTGTTGAGGATAATTGACAATTAAACTATCAACCCCCCCTTTTCCTTTTTTACCCCCCTTCACCCCCAATCCTATAGTATCTTCGAAACTTGCATAAAGAGTGGCGATTGCATGGTGGGATCGTATAGAGGTGTTCCACGACATAATTAAACTTGGACCCCCCTCTTGAAATCAGCCCCCCCTGCGCCCCCCTTCCCATTGTTTCTTAGAAACTTGCAAAAGGGGCGGTGAAAACATAGTTGGATCATATGGAGGTGTTCCACGATATAACTAAACTTGGACCCCCCTCTTGAAATCAGCCCCCCCTGCGTCCCTCTTCCCATTGTTTCTTTGGAACTTGCAAAAAGGGCGGTGATTCCATGGTTGGATCGTATAGAGGTGTTCTACAACATTATTTAACCTGCACCCCCCGCTTGAAATCAGCCCCCGCTGCACGCTCCTTCCCATGTTAGTTAGAGTTGGACCTTGACCTTGACCTTGACCTTGACCTTGACTTTTACTTTTACTTTTACTTTTACTTTTACTTTTACTTTTACTTTTACTTTTACTTTTACTTTTACTTTTACCTTTACTTTTACTTTTACTTTTACTTTTACTTTTACTTTTACTTTTACTTTTACTTTTACTTTTACTTTTACTTTTACCTTTACTTTTACTTTTACTTTTACTTTTACTTTTACTTTTACATTTACATTTACTTTTACTTTTACTTTTACTTTTACTTTTACTTTTACTTTTACTTTTACATTTACTTTTACATTTACTTTTACTTTTACTTTTACTTTTACTTTTACTTTTATGTTTTCTTTGAAAGTTGCAAAAGGGGCGGTGATTGCATGATGGGATCGTTCAGAGGTTTTCCACAACATTATTAAACAGTAACCCCTCTTGAAATCAGCCCCCCCCTGCACCCCCCTTCCCATCGTATATTCGTAACTTGCAAAAAGTGCGGCCATTGCATGCTGGGATCGTATAGAGGTGTTCCACGACATTATTAAACCTGGACCCCCCTCTTGAAATTAGCCCCCCCTGCACCCCCCTTCTCATCGTATCTTAGAAACTTGAAGTAGGGGTGGTGATTACATGGTGGGATCGTAAAGACGTGTTTCACGACATTATTAAACCGGGACCCCCCTCTTGAAATCAGCCCCCCCTGCACCCCCTTCCCATCGATTCTTCGAAACTTGAAGTAGAAGTGGTGATTACATGGTGGGATCGTATAGAGGTGTTCCACGACATTATTAAACCGGGACCCCCCTCTTGAAATCAGCTTCCCCTGCACCCCCCTTCCCATCGTATATTCGTAACTTGCTAAAAAGGCGGCCATTACATAGTGGGATCGTATAGAGGCTTTACACAACATTATTAAACCGGAACCCCTCTCTTAAAATCAGCCCCCCTTGCACCCCCCTTCCCAGTATATCTTCGAAAATTGCAAAAAGTGCGTAGATTGCATGCTGGGTTCGTATAGAGGTGTTCCATGACATTATTAAATCTGGACCCCCCTCTTGTAATTAACCCCCCCTGCACCCCCCTTCTCATCTTATC
Source organism: Perizoma affinitatum (assembly GCA_961405105.1). Taxonomy (NCBI): domain Eukaryota; kingdom Metazoa; phylum Arthropoda; class Insecta; order Lepidoptera; family Geometridae; genus Perizoma; species Perizoma affinitatum. The sequence continues at coordinate 6,138,325 of OY560184.1, forward strand.
TTCGAAACTTGAAGTAGGGGTGGTGATTACATGGTGGGATCGTATAGACGTGTTTCACGACATTATTAAACCGGGACCCCCCTCTTGAAATTAGCCCCCCCTGCACTCTCCTTCCCATCGTATATTCGTAACTTGCAAAAAGTGCGGCCATTGCATTGTGGGATCGTATAGAGGTGTTCCATGACATGAATAAACCTGGACCCCCCTATTGAAATCAGCCCCCCCTTGCACCCCCTTTCCCATCGTATCTTCGAAATTTGAAGAAGGGGTGGTGATTGCATGGTGGGATCGTATAGAGGTGTTCCATGACATTATTGAACTTGGACCCCCCTCTTGAAATCAGCCCCCCCTGCACTCTCTTTCTCATCGTATATTCGTAACTTGCAAAAAGTGCGGCCATTGCATTGTGGGATCGTATAGAGGTGTTCCATGACATTATTAAACCTGGACCACCTCTTAAAATAAGCCCCCCCTACACCCGCCTTCTTATTGAATCTACGAAACTTGCAAAAGGAGTGGTGATTGCATGCTGGGATCGTATAGAGGTGTTCCATTGCATTATTAAACCAGGACCCCTCTTGAAATCAGCCCCCCCCTGCACCCCTCTTTCCATCGTATATTCATAACTTGCAAAAGGGGCGTTGATTACTTTTGGGATCGTATAGAGGAGTTCCACGACATTATTAAACCTGCACCCCCTGCTTGAAATCAGCCCCCCCTGCACCCCCCTTTCCATCGTATATTCATAACTTGCAAAAGGGGCGTTGATTACTTGTGGGATCGTATAGAGGAGTTCCACGACATTATTAAACCTGCACCCCCTGCTTGAAATCAGCCCCCCCTGCACCCTCCTTACCATTGAATCTACGAAATTTGCAAAAGGGGTGGTGATTGCAAGGTGGGATTTTATAGAGGTGTTCCATTACATCATTTAACCTTCACCGCCCTCTTGAAATCAGCTCCACCTGTAGCCCCCTTCCCATCGTATACTCGAAACTTGCAAAAGGGGTGGTGATTGCATGGTGGGATCGTATATACCTGTTCCATAACATTATTAAACCTGAACCCCCTCTTGAAATCAGCCCCCCCTGCACCCCCCCTCCTATTGTTTCTTCAAAACTTGCAAAAAGTGCGGCCATTGCATAGTGGGATCGTATAGAGGTTTTCCACAACATTATTAAACCGGAACCCCCCTCTGAAATCAACCCCCGGGTACCCCCCTTCCCATTATATCTTCGAAACTAGCAAAAGGGGTGGTGATTGCATGGTGGGATCGTATAGAGGTGTTCCACGACATTATTTAACCTTCACCCCCCTTTTGAAATCAGCCCCCCCTGCACCCCCCACTGTTTTATCTTTGAAACTTGCAAAAGGGGCAGCGATTGCATAGTGGCATCGTATATAGGGTGTTCCATGACGTTTTTAAACTTGCACACCCTTTGAATAACACCCCCCAGGACCAAACCATGGTCAGGACCAAACCATGAACCGCGAGCTGCGTGCAGCTCGTGCACCGAGCGACCTCTAGTTCATATATATAAGCGTACGCTTACGCGGTATATTATCGTAGTAGGTAAATGACGGACGCTCCGCAATATAAGAATCGCTTGTATCTCAATATCTATTTTCGCTACGTCAAAACGAATAATATGGATGGAAGGTTAATTTACTATGAATCTAAAAGAATGACATAATGGTAATTTAATTTGCAGGACTTTCTGCCCTCTAATTACACAAGTAAAATGGTTATGTATATTGTCACACATTTTGCTAGGCCTCCCAGACTTCTGAAGATTAAAAATGGAAAAGTGTAGGTTGATAAAGCCCCTTCCATAACGAGTCATTGCCTATTACCATATTACTTTTGTATTATAGAACTGAGCCGCCGATGGATCAAGAAAGTACGAGCAATTAAACTCTTTTCTCGTCTCCAGGTCAAAATGGCGACCTTAGACCAGCCAACAGTGACGACCCCGGGCGCCGACAGCATTGGTGACCCCACAACCGCTGTGCCGGCGCCCCGCAAGCAGGCGCGACCTAGAGGCAAACCGCAGCCTGAAAAACCTAAGCGAAGTTTGTTCTGCTTGGGCTTGAAGAATCCTTTGAGGAAGCTGTGCTATGACATTGTGGAATGGAAGTATCCTTTTAATTCAACCATTCGCCAATTGTTTATGTTGACATAGAATCTCTGTTTGCGTTACATCAGTGACCGGCTGTCTAACACTAACAAAATGACAAGGGGTTTATTTAAACAATGATTACAAAACTTCCATAACTTTAACAAGTGAACACTTCTGTCAACTTACCTATTTTTAAGTTTTAAATGTTTTGGACGTAGCTAAGCCCAGCATAACGAGTGCTATCATCTAGTTCCCATAGCAATTTGGCTCCTGCAATTTAGGGACAGTAGAGATATGGTGTGTTGCCCTGAATAAGGCTTAGTTACTTCTATCATGAACACTAAACGCTTGAAATGCTATTCAACTTTATGTTAAGGAGGGTTTCTGTAGTTATCAAAATGTTAATGCATTAAATATTTTTACGAGTATGTTTACGCTGCCGTATTGGTGTGGTGGGCGATACCCCGATTTCCAAACTGAATAATTGTGGGTTCAAGCTCGGTCATCGAACAATATTGTTTATTTTTCCTTTTTCGTTGTGTGCTCATTAACTTGTGCTCACAACGGTGAATGGCATGCCCAAAAAGACATAGACATGTGCCATCAGTTAGTGTTTCATATAGGTGGCGGTAGGCTTACTGAACACGCACGCGGCATGAAAACGCACATTAAAAAGTTTGGACATGCCTCTGAGTGCCCTCTCACGAGACTGCGTACTGAGTTGAGATCTCAGGACGTCTACCATGAGGACTGCGGTCGTGAGCGTGTTTGTTGTATATTCTGTCAATGTTTACATTAATGCTACCAGACAATGTAGCATCTCGATGAAAACAACACCATTCCGCGAAATTAAAAAAATATTTTGGGAAACATCTTGACGTCAAGAGTGATCCGGCAGAGAAGCACGTAAATACAGGCCGTAAAATACGGCAACTACTTCCATTTGCCAATGCTTAGCCGGTGAGTCAGTGATTGTGATTGCATTCCACGTGGGATATGACTGAAGTTCCTATAGGTTCACTATTGGAAGGCAAGTTCATTGAGAATTGAGTCTGTACTTCTGAAAATCACGCCTACATTTTCAAGTAGGTAATTGCAATATTTAATATTTGCAAAACGTTGAAGAATCACTGATTCCATCTGTCAATAAGTAGGTTGTTTATTCAAAATTTGAAAACCCTCAACGTGTATGGTTTATTACCCCCCCCCCCCCCAATCACTTGGGGTGTGCAATAACAAGTCACAACTTGTGGCGATAAAATATTAAACCATCCCTGAGGTTATACGAATCTATTGCAAAAAAAAACAGCATTTCATTCGGATTAGCCGTTTTGAAGATAAATTTTATTGTAACAGTAAAATATACGAACACTTACGAAACACTTATGGCAAACGCATATAGGTGATCCTTACGTCACGGGTTAAAAACGAATAACCGAACGATTAGGTAAATTATAGGTAAACTAGTCACGTGCCAAGTGTCACCAAATTACAAGTTTGCTGTAAACGTACTGAGCTAGAAATACTTGCTGATGGCCAGAAATAATTGGCCTAGTTACCTTAACCACACAGCAACTGTTTAATAAGTTTGGATTTTATTATCAAAATCAAAGTCAATACAATTTTATTCATTGACATCACAGCGATAGTGAATGCACTACTTGGCAAAAACAATCACGCTCACGACTTAAACTCCCATCATGGACATCCAACTAAACTTTTAGTTGCGACAATTGATAAATTGGTAAACTCACTAGGATTTCCTGTATCATAGGTATCAGGAACTATAAGTACCGTGGAACCACAAAATCCAGACCTGGAACAAATATCTACAGTAAATGCATACATTTGTCTCGCTGCGTGAATTGAATCCGGACCTCTTGCTTCGCAGTCGGCATCCTGCCGCGGCACCGTCCGACCTGATAAATATTAGACATATTTTCCATGTGATGTATTTACTTGTAATGATTTCCTGAACAGATTATTACAGACCGTTTGAGTACATGATATTGACGACAATTTTTGCGAATTGTATAGCTCTTGCAGTATTCACACCCTTTCCTTCCGGAGACACAAATAATACGAATGCAATATTGGTAAGTTCTTCTGACTTTTGAATCAATTTTGTGTCCTCATTAATCCCGTGTATGACTTGTCCTGTTAAAATAGGTAGGATTGGCGACGATGGCCTTCCAGTCTGCTCTCACAATAGCGCCACGTCATCTACACATAATTCCATTTATTTGACTCCACCGATTCATGTGGGCGAACTAATGGGCTTCCTTACAAAGATTGTGTTCTGATTTTCAGGAAAAAGTAGAATGGATATTCATGTTTATCTTCTCAGGAGAATGTGTGATGAAGATCATAGCATACGGTTTTCTGTTCCACCCTGGAGCCTATTTGAGGAATACATGGAACAGTCTTGATTTTACGATCGTGACTATAGGGTAAGATTCTTTTCGCAGCTCGTCATGAACACCTCTTTTTGCTATCATGGTCAACATTATGTAGAGATTATATATAGGATATGTATTCATAAACGTGCACTGCCGTTTGAGATTTGCGATCCGTTTATATCGCATATGAATATTCGCTTATATTATACATATCGTCCGATCTGTATAATATTATCGATCTTGATATTACGTACACGATAATATACGTATATTACGTACTTTCACAATTTGTGCAACTTGGACCATGCCATTTTGTCAAGCTATAAAGGTATCGTTATATCTGCATCTATAAAATGTTATGCATAACAATAATGTATAGTAAAGTCAAAGATAAGTCAAAATATATGTTCTAGTCGATTTATATTGACTATACCATACTCTGATTACGACATTGTACTTCCCACATTTTTGGTTCACGACAGCAATAATAATAAAATCGCTGCCACCCTTCTCAAGTTTCAAACTGATAAGCTAACTTGGATAAGTCAGAATATGAAATTAACCCTAAGCTATACGTGCAAACACGCACTTGCCTGTTTATTTACATGTAACAACAAACATTGAAATTGTAATTCTGTAATAAGCCAAGCAAGTTTGAAAGTTCTATGCATAACAGGATATTTGATTTATCATAATCATAAAGTACAGGTTAGAGTTTGTTTATCGGAAGCGAATAAACCATAATTCCAATCATTGAGCATTATTGTAATGAGCTTCGTTTATTTCAGTATAGCGAGTATGGTTCTGCAGAACATTTCGAAGGATACCTTTGACGTCAAAGCGCTTAGGGCGTTCCGAGTTCTGAGACCTTTGCGATTGGTATCAGGAGTTCCGAGTGAGTTTATTCATAGCATATTTTTGTGAGTAGTTTTTTTGTAGTAAGTAATAAGTGAATCATTTAGAAAATTATGCTATCTACCAGATACGCCCAATAGCATAAACTAGCCTATGCCAAAATGGTTTGTATCGGGTAAAACAGCTAGGGTTCCTCGCTATTAATAAAGTATACAGAATGTAATTCACTTGAAGCAATCGAGAATCGATGGATCTGTGAATATCACAACCTAATATTTTGGGTTTTACGGTAGGCTGGTTTCTTTTCAAAGTTTTTATCATTATTTTGAGTATTTGATTATTTTGTAGTCATGTTGTAGTACTTAAGTTAAATAGCGTTGACGAATTCACCATACAGGTCGTATTGAGGGTACATTGATATTATTCCTTTAATTAGGGTTAGTGGTTGTATCTTATACCGTTTTAATTAAAGTGAAAGAATCATAATTTGTATTAATCGAACTGTTTTTCATTTCTAGGTCTTCAAATTGTGCTTAACTCCATCCTGAAAGCGATGGTTCCACTGTTCCATATTGCATTCCTCGTGCTTTTTGTGATCATCATCTATGCCATCATTGGCCTAGAGCTATTCTCAGGGGCACTGCATTATACATGCTACTTGAAAGGCACCAGTAAGTCATTCATTTAAATGAAACAATATAATACTTACAGTCATAGTCAAAGTTAAAATCACAAGGTTACTTTATGCATGTCCTACAACTATTGCCAGTGAAGACTTTTACTGAGGAATAGGGTTCAATTCAGCGATGCCAGATCAACTATTGGTCTATCGATGTGTTTGTACAACACGGCAACCATGTCTCACAGTCGTTAGGTCCAGAGCACGAATCCTATCCAAATGAAAAAAGTGTTAAGACTGGTAGAAGCAGAGGGCTATGGAAATAACTCGGAGTTTCACTACGTGATGAAGTCCGAAACGAGGAAATCCTTAGAAGAGCATAGCTCTTAGAATTAGTATTCTAAGTATTCCATAGTTTGCAGAACCAGCAACTGCCGAGGAAGAAAGGTCGAATAGCGACCACAAACCGGAAGACGAAGTGTAGTATGGCCCACCATCCGATGATCGATGAAATTTCAAAGGTTGTGGGAAGTCAGTAGCTATTTTCTCTGTCGTTCCAGATGATACAGTGGGTGATTCACCAGAATCGTGTAGTCCGGAGAGTGGCGTGGGAGTCCAATGCAGCAATGACTCCGTGTGCCGCGGTGACTGGGAGGGGCCAAACTATGGGATTACAAACTTTGACAACATCGGCTACGCTATGCTCACCGTGTTTCAGTGCATTACGCTTGAAGGATGGACGGATATCATGTACTCAGTAAGAGCAAATTCAAAGAATACACCTTAACCTACCAACACACACCCAGTTACTCATAAACACCCATTTTTATTAAAATGGGTGTGTATGAGTGACTGGGTGTGTAATTACACATTTATTTATTTATTTAACAAATTAAGTAGGTACATTAGTTAGTGGCATCTTTAAACCTATGTTAGGTTTGTCTAGACACTAGGTGTATTTGTAATAAAAGTGCACAACAAAAACATGAGTAATAAGTATGTAGGTATTGAAACAATCATTATAAACTTACTGTAATGGTACATAATTATAACACACGTCAAAAGCCAAAGTGTGTACAAAAGTTCATTTTACATAGAAATTATATTTTAACATCATACTCACCAAAGTTGAATCATAAAATAATCGCGTCCTTAATCCCACATGCAAGTTTTGTATACGCAAACGGTGCCGTTGTATGTGTGTGAATTAATTTCAAATTTGTTGGCATTATTTTTTTCGTATTTATTAGATTTTGACATTTTCACTTCTACAATGCCATTAATGAGAAAAAACTTACTTATTATTTGTTTGTAACCTTTCTGTTAAATTTATTTTTTCAATTATTTACTTTGTGTGTGTGTGTTGTATCGCCCGTAACGTCATGCTGTTAAGGCTCAGTGTGAAAAGCAGCGCTGCTCCCCTACTTTGTTCGGGAGTGGCATTATGCTGAGACTGGGCCTGATAGACTTCTCCGTAGGATCTAGGTACTTACCTCTGATTGTCTTGCCCATACCCAGTAGGTATGTCTTTGTCTACTATATGTCTACGTCTATGTCACTATCTTCTTATTATTTTATATTTTTATCTTCTTATGTTGTAGTGTGTGTGTTTGTGTGTTAAATAAGTAAATTATTATTATTAATTCTTATTATATCTCCAGTTCGGAGATATAATAAATAATAAATACGAAAAAAACTGGATGGTATTTCGTATTTATTATTTATCCCGGATTGGATGGTCGATTTACATGAAATTTCGAATAGGTTGTGATCTAGAATAACATGTTATTCTTGTAACACGGGTAAAGCAGTGAGTGATTCCAGTGTAGTAATCTATTTTATGGCGCCTTAATGAGTTTTTATTGTGAGCTTTAATTTCGTATAAGACTATAGGAAAATAAGTTTTTTTTCTGCTTTTAGATTGCGAATGTGAAAGGAAATACGTGGGTGTGGATATACTTCGTGACGTTAGTTATATTTGGTAACTTTTTCGTCATGAACCTCATTCTTGGTGTATTGTCAGGGTAAGTGACTTTGGACACCATTATAATGAATCTAGCTTTTTTGGTTGTAGTCTATAGGAATAGATATTTGCTCTCAATGTTTGTCAATGAAAATTATTTTATTGCAAATAATTTTAATTTCTGCACTACGAATCCCATACTAGAGAGATCGCAATGCCCCAGACCTGAAACAAATATCTGCAAAACATGCTAACATTTGTCTCGCAGCGGAAATCAATCCCGCATCTCTTGCGTCAGTGCCTACGTCTCGCCTGACATGTCACAGATGATAAATTTGTTGGCTCATTATTATATTCTTCTCTCAGAAAACTGGTTCTTTCTTTTGAGAAGCATAGTACTTAAAAAAAGGCCAGGGTGATGAAAATATCCATGCCGTATCAAGGATGAACCCGTTGCTTTGTTTACATATAATTGCTTTCACTTAAAATAGTTGTTTCCTTATTTAATTCCATAATGCATGCAAGATGCGTACGCAGTTCAAAAGGAATTTGTATGTAAATATAAAAGTATGGACATACATTTTCACGCACATCTAGATCAAAACTAGATTTACTTGACAAGAGGTTCAATTTTCCAGAGAGTTCTCAAAAGAAAGAGAAAAAGCAAAAAACCGCGGTGACTTCCAAAAGACCCGCGAACGTCAGCAGTTCGAAGAAGACTTGAAAGGATATTTAAACTGGATCACGGTGGCCGAGGAATTAGATTTAGAAAATGATCAGGGTCAAAAAGATAGTGATAATGATTCGCAAGGTTAGTAGAAAAAAAATCTGCTTTATTTAAACTATGTCTTAATCTGATAACAGATAATTGATTATTGAACTTTATTTTTTTTGTGTGTGTTCTGACTGCTGCCTATGGCTCCCTGAATCATTATGTTGCGTATCGTAATCACTCTTAATTCATTGGTTTCAGGTAAAAAAGACAAAAGAAGCAACGAAGGTTCTCAATGCAACGTAAACTTTAACGGGGAGCAAACGCAAACAACGACTTGCAAAGTATATTTTAGGAGGTTTGACAAGGTACAGTTTTGGATCCGCTACTATTTCAACCCAAGTATTATTTTGCTATAATGTTAGTTGTCAAGGTTATTTTTTATTTAAAATACGAGATCATTATTATTTTGATTTCAGGTGAATAGAAGAATGAGGAGAGCATGTAGAAAAGGAGTAAAGTCTCAAGCATTTTACTGGACTATTATAGCCCTCGTATTCCTAAACACTTTAGTTTTAGCTACTGAACATTATCAGTAAGTATCCAACTTAGCTATTCTCTAACCTCTTTCCAATTCCTCGTTGCTTCTTTCCATCTAATTTCCGCTAAATTTTTTTGGTGTTCCGCTTTTGCACCATTTTTGGAGAAAAATCTTTTAAAACTAGAAAATATCTTCGTAGCTATGTTTATTTCTGTTTTTTTCTTATTCCTTTCTTGTTGAGATTAGTATTTCCGCAGCAATTCCTAAAATATGTATTTTGTTAAATAACTTCATACATTTTATTCTCTCAGACAGGAGGAGTGGTTGAACCACTTCCAGACGTATGCCAACTATCTCTTCGTGGTATTGTTTACAATGGAGATGCTGCTGAAAATGTACGCTTTGGGGTTTCAAGTAAGTATTTATTTACATTTTCCTAAATATTACACACACACACACGCGCTCACGACTGTCTTCCCCATAATGGACATCCTCAAATACATACTCAGTGAGTAGATCTTTGAGGATACCAAGTAAGGGGTAGTAGAGGCACGTCCAAACATTACATTTGGTATATGCCCGCGTTTTGCAAGTAGTGCATTCCACGTGACAGTTTGTGACGCCCATTGCCGCTTATTGGAACACTAAACTGTTGGCACATTCTACACATGGTTCTAGGGCATGTCGGTTTCCTCACGATGTTTTCCTTCACCGTTTTGAGCACGTGTTAAGGCGCACATATTTTTTTCATTAAAAAATCCATTGATGCATGACCGGGTTCGAACCCACGACCGGATCAGAAGTCGGGGTAACGCCCACTAGGCCAACACGGCTTTTTTACCTAAGTATGAAAATGGTTTTTATCTACTTAAAATAGTGATTATTACCAGCGATGTAAGGAGTTTTTATATACTTTTGTCGTTTTAGAGGTTTGTTTGTTTCAAAGCCTCAGATGGACCACCTGAAGCCAGACAGGAATCTCTTTTCATGACCTAGAAGTTTGAGCCTCTAGTGAAAAAAATACAGTAAATAGCGCCACCTGGCTGTTGCTGGGATGAACAGGGTTTCATAAAATACATAGATCTTAAAGAGCCAAGCCAACCTCATATGCAAACTGCCGATGGGGTACCAAAGACACTACAGACGTGTCTTTGGCACCTCTATCTTCCAACATGGACCATCGTGGTGGATTATTTTACGTTAAGCATAGGTATTTCTTGGCACTCTTTCGGAGGGGTGAGAGGTGGGGGGGGGGGGTATGCCCAGCAATGGACTTCTTTAAAAGTTGATGTTGTTGATGATAATGATGGGAGGCCTTTTTCCACAGCTCCAAGCTGCTGAAAACTTGATTGATTTGGGATTCTTCTTTTTTAGGGCTACTTCGTATCTCTGTTCAATCGCTTCGACTGCTTCGTTATGGTGTGTTCCATCGTGGAACTGGTGCTCGTGGAGACGAAGAGGATCCAACAACTGGGTATATCTGTGCTGCGGTGTGTCAGGCTTCTCAGAGTTTTTAAAGTTACCAAGTAAGTTTTCACGAAACACTAGATAAAAAACGCCAGATAAGCAAAAAGCGAGCTAAGACCTCCTTTATTCATAAATATACATACAATTTCAATACCAACTCTATTGCCATTATGGGATACAGGTTTTTTAAGTATACTTAGTCTAGCGAGCCTTCAGGGCTTGAAGGGCTTCATGTAAGGTGAGTTTAGTGTTTTTTCCAATATTCGTTGCCGTTATTGAAATTGATGACGAGAACTTTTTATACATTTTTCTACAACTACAGGATGTCTCCCAATATGTTTACTATCCTGAAAAGGGTGATTCTGGAAAGTCTAATGTGGATGTAAATTTTTCAGATACTGGCGCTCCCTCTCCAACCTAGTGGCCTCTCTCCTCAACTCTATCCAGTCCATCTTCTCTCTTCTTCTACTTCTCTTTCTATTTATCATGATCTTCGCACTCCTGGGAATGCAAGTCTTCGGAGGCAGGTTTGACTACGCGCCTGAAACTGAGAAGGAGAAACACAACTTCGATAGCTTTTGGCAAGCAGTGCTGACTATGTTTCAGGTATTATAAGATTTATACACACATAAAGTCACGCCTATTTTGCGAAGGAGTGGTCAAAGACCACGGATTTCTACTTGCTCTGAACCTGGCATATCTGTACTCAGTACGTAGATCCGTGAGGCTGCCAATGAGAAGATAGGCACGTCCAAACAATATTTGGCACTTTCCAAAGCAGCAATTAGCATTGCGTGTGTCAGGTTGCAAGTCCTTTGCCATTTATTGGACCATTTACCGTTGTCCTTCGAATTTTAGGCATATCGGTTTTCTTGCGATCTTTTTCTCCGCTGTTTTTAGCTCGTTAATGTTCAAATGTTGTAGAAATGTGTTGGCCCCATGTAAAATAGCCTGCTCTTCATTGAAGTCTTTGAAGTTAGTTTTTTAAGAATACGCACCTTTGGGGTCACCAATATGGAGAACACGTTTGGAAGTAATATAATATATATAGCTGGTCATTTTTCACACATCATCCAATTCAGACTCTTCGCTGTTTATTCGATATAGCGCCATCTATGGGAAGTAGCATGTAGCTGAGTTTGCATGTGATGTACGTTTCTCGGTTACGTGGAGAGAGATGCCGCTACACGTTCTTTCCCAATTGAAGCATCTATTGTAAAGTTTGCTTTTGTCGTTATTTCAGATTCTAACAGGTGAGGATTGGAATGTGGTGATGTACCACGGTATCAATGCGTACGGAGGGGCGGGTACGCCAGGCATGCTGGCTTCGATCTACTTTATAATCATCTTTGTCTGCGGCAACTGTATCCTTTACCAAAAATGATCGGTACGCCGGTCCTTGAACTGCAGTGGTAAAAGCACTGCAGTTTTTTGTTTGCAGTTGGATGTTTGAAAATGCAAGAAAAATAAACAAATTATTTCTTATAGTAATTTTCAAACTTTCGCGATTAAATAACATAATTATAAGTTTAACGGGTCTTTATCGCGTTACCGCTGAAAGCGAACGGATATGTAGGTAGACATCAGCAGTTGAAACGCACATGTAGAGAAAAACAACCGGATGTTAGTAGACAGCCCACGTTCTTGCCGTATTTGAAGGGGTCACCCCCTTTAAGGGGGATTTAAGATAAGATTGGTAACATCTTGAAGAGGTTCTCAATCAAGTCAGTGTTCATTCCGCTCTCAAAAGTGGCTAAGCAGCTTCGAACACCTAAGGACGTGGTACCTCTGCAAATGCCGGGTGTTTATAAAATAGACTGTAGCTGTGGCCGTGCTTACATCGGGCAAACGAAGCGGACAATTGCTGAAAGGGTCAAAGAGCACATTGCAGCTGTCAAAAATCGCCAGATCAATAAGTCGGCCATAGCGGAGCACCTAGTGGACTCAGGACCAAACCACTCGATCGAGCTTCATGACCCTAAGGTGCTATCTGGTGAACGCCAATATTATAAGAGAATAGTGCGGGAAGCGATTGAAATCAAAAAGTACCCTAATTTTAATCGTGAAGACGGCTATAGACTCTCTGCGTCCTGGAATCCCGTGATAAACAGGTGTTCGCGTCGCGATCCGATTGTGCAGTGCGGTGGTACGGTTAGTGTAGTGTGTCGTAATGTGAACGTGGACTTTTCTGATTCTGAAGATGAAATGAGGGTAGTTGCGGCTACTGACTTTATTTCTCGACGATAGCTCCGTATACTCCAGTCATCCCATGACCACGGCTGTTGCAATACAGTGGAAACGTAGGGAATCTAATAAAAAAGGTAAACGCGATAAAGACCCGTTAAACTTATAATTAAATTATTTCTTATGATAAGGACGAAATTGCTTCACTTAAATCAACAACAACATAGCTCTGAAACCATTAGGTCTGAAATTATTTCCTTAGCAAAACACAGATATCCTACTGAATGTGTTCTTGGCTATTGCTGTCGATAACTTGGGTGATGCCGAGGAGATGGACGAAATACAGAAAGAAGCAGATGTAAGTATACGAATAGTTCATTTAACTGATAATTTTTTTGGTTATCCTACGCACAGAAATACTACGCAGTACTTCCAAATGGAGTAGTACTTTTATAAACAGTGCAATAATTCTATGGTTGTAGCGGTACTTCTACAGGTATAGCAGTACCTCTACGGATGTAGCAATACTTCTACGGGTGTAAGTACGTCTACGAGTATAGTAGTACCTTTCCGTACAGGTACTGAACATTTCACACCATTTGCACCCCTGTGCAGCACTACCTCTAAAAGTTTAGCTGTATCTCTACGGGTGTAGCAGTATTGTTATGGGTATAGAAGTACGTCTACGAGCGTAGCAGTACCTTTATCGATGTAATAGTACATCTTTGGCGTAGCAGAAACTCTATATATTATTATTGTTTCTTTATTCTATCAAGCTTAGGATAGATCTTGCCACCTCATGCCTGAATCAATTATCTTTCCTAAGTATTGTAAAACTGTTGCAGGCTGCAGAACATCCTGAAGCTGGCAATCCTGTGCTAGATGACAAAGGAGAGACTGATGATGAATACGTGAACGAAGAAGAGGGATATTCCAGCGAAGGGTTTGTTATACTTTGATTGTTTTGGTATTCTCAAAGCTACTCTTTAATCCAGATTATTACTTAACTTCTTGTCTTTTTTATTTTATTGTAAGATATTTTATTTATTTTATTTTATTGTCTGTGCTGTATCTGATAGTCTATATACTATTTAGATAATGATAAGACAGTGGGTTATTACGAAATCTTGATAATTTCCTTAAAATGGTTGAACTTTTTATTTTATACAACTAAAGTGCAAACAAGTATGCGGCCTTCTTGTTGGTAAACAGTAACCGTAATCTATAGGTTACGGTAACTGCTTACAAGCAATTATGAATAAAATCTCTGGAGTTGTAACTTTTATTTTTTATATTTTATTCATAATTACTTTTTTTATGATCAAATAAACATTATTTGCTCTCATGCAACTTTGCGCCTAAGTTTTGAATGCATTAGGAATTCAAAACAGATTTTTAATATTTCAAAAATAAATAACTTTCGGTGAAGACTAGAACTTTACATATTAAAAAAATACGTTAATTTAGTTATTTGTTTTAATTCACCCAACAAAAATAAAACTACTTTCTCATTACCTTGCAACATCTTTTAAATTTATATATTTTTGTAATTATTAATTTTGTATTACTTACAAAAACTATTACTAGATAATAACTTTTTTTAACTGACAAGATTTGTAAAAAAATACTACATTAATTAATGATTGTCTATATATTTTGGATAGCCGCCCTTACAAAAAGTATAAAAGAGTACCCAGGTAAGTGTATTTTTTGGTATATTCACGAATATTATTAAACCTACCAAAACCGGCCTGATATTATAATAATATAGCTATGGGGCACGAAAATATGGCGTTCATTTTGACAAGCTAGTGAACATATCGACTTTAAAAACTTCAATAATATTTAAAAAAACCTTTACATTCAATAATTTTGTATTCTGTTCTATAATTGCTGAACTGCCTGTCAAAATGAATGAACAATGTTTTTACTTGCCACTGACAACCCCCTACTATCCTCATGGATCTGCGTTCTGAGTTAAGATCTGAGGATGTAAATCATGGGAATTACCTACAGTCTTGAGCTTTTTATGCTATAATAATAATTATTTAATTAGTTTGAACGAACAACTTCTTATAAGTATGCGAAAAGTATTCAATTTCATCATCATCATCAGCCCACATCAGTCCACTGCTGGGCATAGGCCTCTCCCAATACGCGCCACTGAGCCAGTTGTTCTGCTCTTCTCATCCATTTTCTGCCCATCGCCTTTCTTAAGTTATCGGTCCACCTAGCCGGGGAGCGTCCCCCACTACGTTTACCCAGACACGGTCTCCACTCTGGAACTCTATTACCCTAACGGTTGTCAGTTCTTCGGCATATATGACCAGCCCATTACCACTTCAGCCTACTAATCTTCTGAGCTATATCGATGACTCGGATAATCTCGTTACGGATTTTATGCTTCAGAGAAGCCCCGAGCATAGCCCGTTTCATAGCTCGCTGTGCGACCTTGAACTGGTGAATTAGCCATACTGTGAGTATCCACGTCTCGGCACCGTAGTTCATCACTGGTAGGAACGTATTCAGTTTAATCATCTATAAATACTGATAGTTATCCGAAAAATAATAATAATGCGGGACATTTCACAAGGCATCATCTAGCCCGCGCCACAGAGGTCGTTAAAATAAAACAATAAAATAAATCTTCCAGGTCAGAGAATGAATACGAAGAGACTGGCTCCGAAGAGGAAGTCATGGACGAACAGGAGCCGGAACATGTGGACAACGTCAACGAAGCGCTTGTAGGAAACGATATTAAACAAAACGGTAATTCGTTTACTCATTTCTTCTTCGTAAACGTGAATAAATTATATCAATCAAATTCATTTATTAATACAACTATGTACAAGTAAATACAGATGAAACTATATAAAGGCCGTTGAAAACGATCGTCTAGTAGTGATCTGGATCAGTTGAGCGATCTATAGAACGTTTGCAACGGCCGTTAGATAGCTAGCTATTTCATCTGTATTTTTTGGTTATACCTTCATGTAGATATTTGTATAATAAAAAAGTTAGTAAACTTTTAATCGACTGGATTATCTATGGCGACTTGTTTCCTGTAGATGATTGAATCGATTTTGAAATAATAACATACTTAATCAAAAAAATTGTAAGCACCCAACAGCCCAGTCAGTCACAACTACAAAATAAAGTAAAATAACTGTAAATCGAATAAAATAAGATTGAAATAGATTGAATTAGATTGGTAAGATTTCTATTGGTAAGATCTAAGTGGCCAAAAGCTATATTATAAATCCTGCTCATATTATAAATCCGAAAGTTTTGAATTTTAGATGTTTAGATGGGTATTACTAATATATTTTTATAACGGCTGAACCCATTTGAAAGAAAATTGGATCAAGTTGTTTGTAACCTAGAATAACACATAGGCTACTTTTTATTCGGGTAATACGCGGGTGAAGATGTGGGAAGACTGTCAGAAGCTAGTTTACAATAATTGGTACTTTACAGGGGACATTAAAAAAGAGCCATCGCCACCGAAACGCCAGCCGACCATCTCGGCGCGTCCGAGACGTCTCTCAGAGGTCGAGATCAAGTCGCAAGAGAAACCGATACCCGATGGGAGTAGCTTCTTCATATTCTCCAAGACTAATTGGTAAGATTCTTAATAACCGTTTTTAACCCGCGACGTAAATGCGTTTTACGTAACAAGTTGTTTGTGGATTTGTTCGTTTATAACCATTTATTTAAAAAATGTTAGATTAGGCTTAACGGCTGTTGCGGTTTTAATCGATTTGTATGTTTTAAATGACGAATCTTAGGTAAGTTTTATCACCACAATTCACTAGGGGGCGCAGCAATCTTTGATGGAAATACACGTCAGGGTTTTTACATTTTCGAATGTTTACTGATAGATTTTTACATTTTTAATCAGGTTCCGTGTCTCTTGCTACAAAATCCAGAACAACTCCTGGTTCAAGAACCTGATCCTAGTTTGCATTCTGGCTTCATCTCTGATGCTGGCGATGGAGGATCCTGTCGTTAACAAGAGTGATGAAATGAAGAGTGAGGTAAGAGCTTTTGCGAAGTGGACTCTCTGATCAAAAGGCTGTGGGTATTTCTATGAGTGCTCAAAACGAGCAAGGAATCAGGATACCACCAGCATACTTTAAAACTATGTGCCTTGGTGGCCATGTGGGCTCTGATCCAATGGTATTGAGTGTTTCTCTTAGTGTACAAAACGGGGACGGAAAACATCATGAGGCATGCTTGAGGACCACAAATTTGAAGGTTATGCGTTGGGGTCAAGTGGACTTAAATCCAACGGCTGTGGGCATTACTCTTAGTGCTCAAAAGAGGGGAAGAAAAACATTATGCCCTAGAACCACAATTCATCGTGCCATCGTTTACGCCTGGTTTACACGATGGCAGTAGCGTCGCAGTAGCGTGGCAGTAGCGTGGCAGTATAGTGACCCAGTATAGCGTTTAATTGCTACAGGGCTCGTTTGGCCACTATATGTACTAATACTATAGATCTGGAGGATGTCTATCATGGGATGGACATCCTCAGATCTATACTCAATACCATCGACGCTCATTGATATACTAATAGCTGGTTTATATAATGGCATAAACAAACAAATAACCTCTTAAGGCATACGCATATACGGGCTCCTTACGTCGCGGGTAAAAAATACACTCGCGACTCTAATAAATGCAGGCGTGAACGTTCGCTATACGGAAACTTTGTTTGAAAGTTTGTTTGTCAGTTACCATTTGATTACGAAACGGCTTTTTGGATTGTAATGCACTTTTTTGCAGTTGATTTGTATGTTTTCAAGGATGGTTCTTAAATAGATTTTATCGCCACATACACTAGTGGCCGCCTCAATATAAGATAACAGAATTACACGTTTTAAAATTTTGTATATACCAATTTCTTTTTTAGATCCTCAAGAAAGTGGACTATTTCTTCACAGCAGTATTCACCTCTGAACTGATGTTGAAACTGATTACATACGGATTCATTTTCCACAAGGACGCGTTCTGTCGGTCTGCATTCAATCTCCTGGATTTACTTGTAGTCGTGGTATCGCTTGTTTCATTAACTAGGTGAGTTTATATCATTTCCATGGCATTCCTTTTCCTTCAGAATGGCCTCACAGAAGTCATAGATGATTTCAGTGGCGCGACGGTTACTAGCCTGTGCCCACAGCTTTGCCTTCATGGTCACGAGCTGTACCAGTTTCAAATTTCTTCCAAGTTTGTAAAGCCGTTACGGAAATTATAAGCAACAAACATCCAAACTTTGACATTTATAATATTATTAGTATGGAAAACTATAGCTTAATTTTTTACAACACAATAAGAGGATATGTACAAAAGTGTAAATAATATATCGAAAAGTACTTAACTATACTTATAATTAAAATATACAGGTAAAGCATAATTTCATACTTTACATTATAATTAAGTCTTGGCCCCCGAATTGGCGGGGGCCAAGTCGGGCAAAGCACAAACTTTTCTCAAAGCTTTGGAATTTATCCACAACGAAAATTCGAATTTTCGAATTTTCGTTGTGGATAAAGCTAGAATTCTGATTTTTCTCAGTTCAGTGATTTACCTACCTTATTCAGTACCCAATCTGATTTTGTACTTTTATATTTCAGTGAAAAAAATGTGGCTTTTATAAAGATTTTGAGAGTGTTCCGAGTATTGAGACCTCTCAGGGCAATCAATCGAGCCAAAGGATTGAAGGTCAGTTAACTACATCATTTATAACTTTTTATTCTCTATTATAGGTATTATTATTTCAACGTTAATTATCGGATATCTTTCTGAAAAAATAAGCCGTCATATTAATACTATAAGATGATTAAAGTATGATAAATTTTATATAATTTTTACAGAAATAAAAATTGTAGTGGTTGCAAATCATTTATAAGAAATATAGCTAAATTAAGAAAAACAATGGCGAAAAAAAAAAAATCAGTATGATTTTATATTGAATTTATTTCCTCAGACTAACAATAACGACAGTTCCGTTAAAAATATTAGTTTTATTTTTATAAACTACGTATTTTGATAGTATTTTTAAATATTTATAGTAGTATCCGTAAAGTTAGCAGTAGAATATGTAGTAATTTTTTAAAATTAATTTTAGCATGTAGTTCAGTGCGTGATCGTTGCTATAAAGACGATCGGAAACATTTTGCTGGTGACCAATCTACTCCAATTCATGTTCGCTGTCATGGGGGTGCAAATGTTCAAGGTAGGGAAATATAAAAAAATAACTTTTTGACGACACCTTTGGGTCAATTTTAACTCACATGAGTAAGTACTCGCACACATCGATATGCACAAAATCATATAATTTCGTTTTTGTGAAGGCTTGTTTGAAATTAGCTACTAACCGTTTTCCGCTTTTGTCCGTGGGTCCAAAAAATTCTAACTATCTCAAAGCATGCGTTTGAAATTATCCCAAAGGTGTTGTGTGATTTTTAGTTTTAATTGCGATTTTTTGGACTCAAATTGAGCTTAGTGTGTTTATTTTGCACATGCCCCTACCTGGACATTTCACTCGAATACTTGGAGTGAGGTACTTTCACTACTCTTGTTTTTCTTGTTTTTACGGTGTTTCACAGTCAGATCAGGACACTGGCACTTTGAAAAACATACTTTTTTTGTAAAGGACTAACGCTGTAAGTAGGCTTTTTTTATCTTGTGTATTTTATGGATTATTTTTTGCACTTTTCAAATTAAATACAACGTGCTTCTACCACTCCAACGCACATTGGGACGAATGGGTAAAACCAACGCAACTTGGTAACGTGATTTGCTGTTGTTTTTGTGTGGGCTAATAGTATGTTGTCAAGTGTGTTTTTGCTTCAATTAAATCTATTGGCAATATTTTTATAATTAATCAAATGCTTCAGTTCATGTTTTCCGTGGTTGGCGTCCAACTATTCAAGGTATTTTATGTATTGACGTCGTTGTAGCAAGGTTAAAACTGTGTTATAGCTCATTGTGCTTTGATAGTTTAAAAACGAGGTCAGGTGATTATCGTTTCAATGTCTATTACTTTGGTAAATTTTAAAATTATTCTGGAATATTGTCAATTGAAACGTTTTTATTTCAGGGAAAATTTTTCAGATGTAATGATGTCACAAAAGTTACGGAAACAGAATGTAGGTGAGTTAGTTTCACTTTTTAAAATAAACACTAGTCTTATCGAAACAATATCCCTTTTACACAATGTTATTTAATAATGAGCTACTAATCTACTTAAAACGGCAAAGGAATACATTGTGAGGAAACCACCATGCCCTTGAACTAAAAATGCGAAAGAATATGCCTTCTGTTACTATTCCCATATGCGGCCATTGGCTTGCAACTTGGCACGTGGAATTTCTAACTACTTTGCAAAACGTGGACGTGCCTATAACTACCCTCCATTTGACTACCATCCACTGGGTGTCCTCGCGGATCTACGTACGTAGAATAGATTATAGGATATACTACTTATCTATTCTACATACGAATCACGAATTTCAGTCGTGAGCATGTTGATAAAGTTCATTTATTTTTCAGCGGCAGCTACATTGTATACTCTGACGAGCAACCTACGCAAAACGAGCGTGAGTGGGTGAAGAATAAGTTTAATTTTGACGATGTCCTTAGCGGAATGCTGACTTTGTTCACCGTCTCCACATTTGAAGGATGGCCAGAGTAATATTCCAAAATCATTCCCATTCATTGCTCTATAGATTTTGTGTTATGGAATATTAAATTTACAACATTGCTTTGCAGCTTGTTATCGAAATCAATGGACTCGCCGAACGAAGAAGACCACGGGCCAATAGAGAACTCAAGACCATTGGTTGCATTTTTCTACATTAGTTACATTATTGTTATCGCTTTCTTCATGGTAAGTGCAACTTTTAATTTACTCTGACGATATGAGCTTGTACATGCGTTTCCCATAAAGGGTTTTTTGTTTGTATGTTAGTATTCAAAATAAAACTAATTACTGCTATTTTTCATTGACCTTACTGACGTTTCATAGCTAAATTTAATAACTCTCCGTCATGAGCCAAATTATATTCAAAACGGCTTAAAATTTTTTGCAATCTGTTTTTATGTGTTCAACGATGGTTCTTACGTTTTATTTCCACAATTTATGATGATTTAAAGAAACATTCTTTGATTGGTTTTAACGCTATAAGGCATTACGAAACGCTGCAATACAAGATGAAATAGCTGTGGCTGTTTTAAAATACCTAGTTATACTTGCAACCACGAGAGGTGCACCGAATAGCAGAGTGGGGCTAGTTTGTACATGATTGAAAATGGTTGGTCTCGAAAATTTTAATGGTGCGCCCGTATTCTACCTTTGACGACGTTCGACTAACACGGGCGAATCTCGCGTCGCTATGACACACATTGTACCCTGCGGCCTACTCATATCTTTAAATCTACTTCTACGTTCTGTAATTTCGTGTTTACGACGGCGGCAACTATACATTCATATTTTCTACAAAAACTTATTTATTTTAGGTCAATATCTTCGTCGGTTTCGTCATAGTAACATTCCAAAAGGAGGGTGAGCAAGAGTTTAAGGACTGTGAGCTGGATAAGAACCAAAGGAACTGCATTGAGTTTGCATTGAAAGCAAAGCCAGTCAGAAGGTAATATCCACTTATTTATCATTTGTTTAGTTTACACCTGCGATTTGACCTGCTTTAAATAAGTACTTCATCATCAGTCTGTGCCATGATGATTTTTTTTTGGTCCACTTCATTCCAACGATTTACCTGCAATCTTTGAAATGTAATTGATTCATTTTTGCTCTAATTGTTTAACCTTATTAGTTAAATGATTTTACATTTTTATCCTAGAAATACATATACATATACAAATAATAAGATTATTTGCCTAATCTGATAATTTTTTAAATGAATCTAATAACTTATTAATTATGTCCGTTCAACTAACTTGATTCTGAGATTTTTTTAATGGATAACAATAACTGGATTAACGACGATACTATTTAAAATTAACGCCATCTGGTTTTGTCATTGGAAACTGGCTAATCAAACGTGTTTTTTAGATACATTCCAAAGCACCGGATTCAGTATAAGACATGGTGGTTCGTGACATCAGAGCGCTTTGAATTCGTAATCTTTTTCTTTATCGTC
This sequence comes from Perizoma affinitatum, assembly GCA_961405105.1. NCBI lineage: Eukaryota > Metazoa > Arthropoda > Insecta > Lepidoptera > Geometridae > Perizoma > Perizoma affinitatum. Next base: position 6,160,349 of record OY560184.1, read on the forward strand.
ATGAATACGGGTGCTCTCATGATGAAATTTCACGATGCATCGCCGGAGTACAAAAAGGTATAACTTTGTCACGTTTGAAATTTCCTCTTAACTCAAATCATTTATAATTAACGCTAAATCCGTGTCATAATACAATTATTGTCAAAACACCAGTGACAGAGTCTCTTGAGTGTGGTCGTGAACAGAATGCTCTGTATCATCTTGAAACCATCTTATTACAAACCCAATAAAACGGTTAATAACGAAATCATTATTTAATTGTTATACTGAAAGCAACGGCATAAAGTATGTAATAAAGCTTTTTTGTTTCAGATTCTAGATTACATCAACATGATATTGACAACGGTGTTCATGTTAGAATTCGTTTTCAAGTTAGCTGCATTCAAATTTAAGGTGAGATACTGAATTTAAAGTGCAACCGCAATGATCACTTTGGTATTTTTTCGTAGAATGTTATTTTTTTTTATTTATTTAACCATGTTATAACTTTGTCCATGATAAAAAATAAGTTAATTTTAAAGTTAGTGTAATTATTTAAAAATATTAAATTATATCTAAGTATAGGCATGCTATTTACAGAACTATGAAATAGTCCAATATCGATATTACCTATAAATAAAACTTAAAAAACCCTCAGATATGTTTATCTCCACAAGTCACTAGGAGCGCAACAAAAAACAGTCGAAGTTTTAAAATTTTACAAATAATAACTTGATTCATTGTCATCAACCATATCAAGTACCTACTTGTATAAGTTCTACATGGGGTGAAAGAGAATAAAAAAACGCAAGGACATGGCTGTCAAGCTCCACTTGGCAAGATTTTTGAAATACTTTATTTTTGATTGTACATAATCTGGGTAGTCCAATGAAATTTTACGTTTGTTTGTGTCCTATTTCGTCCGTATATCTCAAAATGGCATTCGAAGTGTTTACCTACAAGATTTAATAGGACTTTTTACTTAGGGAAACTAAAAATATATTTTGAAATTTTGAATTAAAATGCAATTTATTAAGGCTGTGAAGAACATCAAGTACCTAGATACAATGCCTCAGTCTAACTCAGAAGTACAAAGCTTTAGTGGGGCCCTTGAGATGGTCGTTTTTTAAATAAATAATCTTATTTCCTACAGCAACAAAATAAGTTTAGTATAAAATTATGCAAAAACAAACAAACAAATACGCTCACGACTGTCTTCCCCATGGTGGAAATCCTCAGATACATACTCAGTGAGTAGATCTTTGAGGATACCAAGTAGGGGGTAGTCAGAGGCACGTCCAAACATTTAATTTGGTACATGCCCGCGTTTTGCAAGTAGTAAGCATTCCTCGTGACAGGTTACAAGCCCATTGCCTTATGCATTGGATCAATATATAGAAAAAATAAAAAATCCTGCCACGTGGCATCGTGGCATCATATATTCGGTTTTACTTAGTTTGAGTCCGTTTTAACCATATCTCATTCATCCTGTTTCTTTAAAGGTAGGGTTGGCGACATTTGTCACCCGATCTATGGTCAACACCTACCAAGAAACCAGAGTATTTGTAATTATTCGTTTGTTTTTCAGAACTATTTCGGAGATGCTTGGAACACGACAGATTTTATCCTAGTAGTTGGAAGTATTATTGACATTGTTGTAACGCAAGTCAACGAAAATAGTGTCAGGCCACCTCCAGTCGTGAGTATTAAAATCATTATCATCATCATCATCTTGAGTATGACCGTAGCAGGTATAATCTATACTAATTATAGAGCTTATCTCTAGAAATATCAGTGGGATTTGAAAATAAACATTTTGGCATTTTATAGCCTAATTCTTGAGGAAGGTTAACGGGTATTAGAATATTTAACGCTGTGCTACGACACCTTAGGAGCCGAGCAAAAGAAGTGAAAGCACGGACGGGCAATGCGACACGGTGGGTCGGGGGCCGAGAGCGGCCGTAGCACAGCTAGTTTAGTATAAAATGTTTAAATTGTTTAAGTTATTATACAGAAAATAAAATAAAATGGTAAAAACATAACTTACATACAAATTTTGAACCCCCTATTATACTAATTAAGTTTTTGAAAATTCGCGTATATATATAAAAACGACTGGGAACAACTTTAGCAGAGAATAAATAAAAATATAACCAACAAAAGGTTTTTAACCCGCGACGTAAAGAGCGATCGCCACAAAAAGTTGCTTGTTTTTGGATAATAATGCATTTTGCAATAGATTTGTATGTGTTCGAGGTTGGTTCTTCGTTAGATTTTATGACCACTTTTATGGCCTACTAATTTTAACTGAACTTTTCTAAGTAATTTAATTGAAAACGGTCAAATAACTATGATTGAGTGCCCATTTATTTTCGAATACGAGGCATAAAATCGTACTCATAAACTAAGTAAACTTACGCATAGTATTTTTTTGAAATCTTAAAACGAATCTTCCTTTTCTTTCAGGACGATGTACCAAAAAAAGGAGGAGATTCCATCGGAGAGGTAAGTTATAACTTGTTAAACTAACTTATCATGAGTTACAAGGTGCACAATTATATTTTGTTATTGTCAACGCGTGTGGATGCAGCTTTAAAGGACTTTTTCGAAACGATTAATACTTGAATATTATTTACAGGGTGCACAGTTACTGAAATACATAACATTCTTTCGTCTATTCCGTGCTATGCGTCTCATAAAATTACTATCAAGAGGCGAAAGAATCCGTACCCTTCTGTGGACATTCATCAAATCATTCCAAGCGCTGCCTTACGTAGCGCTATTGATTGTGCTACTGTTCTTTATTTACGCTGTGGTTGGAATGCAGGTATTTATAATTATGTATTTTCATTACCATCACAACAATCATTATCATTATTGCTACTATTATAATTAACAACAATATTATCATCAACCTTGGAACTGCTGCCCATGCATGTGACGGGTACGTCACGTGGAATTCTACTGAACTAACATGCTCAATAATAATGATGATGATAATAATATTCTAGATAAACAGGGGGTACAGGCCTCCTGTTTGGTATCTTAGTATCTTAAATACTTAAGCAATGAGTATGTGTCGGTGGATGTCTATGATGACATCCATATGTATGTCCGTATGTGTCGGTGATGAGTTACACTGCTAAATATTGTGGTACTTACGGATTTATTTACGCTGTGGTTAGAATGCCGCTTTCTTTATCATTCTTATCAGGACCGTTATATTTTCTTTACCGACAACGTTTTGATCATCGTTTAACGATGTTTTGACATCAACATCAAACTAATAGATAGTAAGTTATAGTTATAGATGCATATATTACTCATACTGTGCATACTTAAAGTATAGTCAGCCAACGAAGATGAATAATAATTTGTATTTTAAGGGGCTCTTTTTCTTAGGGTTTTTAATGGAAATGGTCACTTTAGATTGCATATAATTAAGAGGCGAGGCTGATATTATAATTTAGCTCAACGATTTAAACTTAAATCTGCGGGTGCCAGAAGTTTTAAGTTTTAACAAATCTGTTAATAAGTATACTTTTGTTGCTGAAAGTAAAACCGTGTTATTTTTCCAGCTTTTTGGGAAGGTTGAGCTGAATGGTGTTATAAACGAAAATAATAATTTCCAAACATTTGGTGGAGCGCTAATGGTGCTATTCAGATCGGCTACAGGTAATCATGATCATCAAGTCGTGTTGGAAGAAGCTGGAGATTAAATACTGAACTAAACTATACATACATTTTAATTCTAGTTATATATTGAATAAAATAATAATAGATTTTTAATAATTTTACAATAATATCTAGTTAGAGCTGACTTTGTTTCATATTTTTTTTTGTATTTTCAGGCGAGGCATGGCAAGAAATAATGATGGCTTTGTCCCCGAACCATGATGAAAGCCCAGCCCCACTCTGCATCTTGTCCATTGAAAACGGCAAGACGATATTGGACGAGGAGGGAGAGCCCTGCGGCCAGTGGCTCGCTTTCCCTTACTTCATATCTTTCTCGCTGCTTTGCACGTTCTTGGTAACTCACCCACCTACTCTTAATCACACTTCATACATTATTTCATAATCTTAGACTCACCACACATATACCCTTAAACTCTCCATACATATACCTATAAATTCAAAGCACACATACCGTACGACTCACTGCCCACATAGATATCCTTAAACACATCCACACATATGGTTTGTATTTAAAAAACAGAAACCATTAATCTCGATACTCACACACCCTTTAACTTATACTTATACACTTAAACTAACCATATACATAAACTTAAACTCACCAAACACAGACAATTAACTTCACTACACTATAATAATTATTAGGATTTTAAGGTGCTCCTTTTTTAGGGGTTTAAATGGAAATAGTCACTTTAGATTGTATATAATTAAGGGGCGAGGTGGATCTTCCAATTTAGCTCAATGATTTAACTTAAATCTACGAGAGAGAAGTTTTTGAATCGTAATAGTAAAACCTGTTAACGTACTTTAATTACTGACTGTACGTGTTTTATTCAGCTTTTTGGAAAGTAACGTAGACCCTTAAACTCATCGCATAAACACCCTTAAGCTCACAACACATACTCTTTTGTACCTATCTAAGTTTAACTGTTGATTTTCAGATCATTAATCTCTTCGTAGCTGTGATCATGGATAACTTCGATTACCTAACCAGGGATTGGTCGATACTCGGACCGCACCACCTTGATGAGTTTGTCAGGTATTTTAAAATTAAAATATCCTTTGTCATAATAAGATTATTTATGGAAACAATCATCTTTTTCCGGTTTATGGTAAGCTTAGTAGTTTTTTCACGGAAACATTTCAACTCTGACTAATTCTTCTATAGATGAAAGTTTGCAGAATAATAAAGCATTTTTTTTGTTAGGTTTATAAAAGTTTTTCAGATTATGTACAAGTAGCCCTCAATTTCATTTCTTTCTTTGGAATAGAAAAGATATGTACAATCATTATCAACAGCTTGTAAAATTCCCTTAACTGTTTTAAAGAGTGCCACGACGAATGAGGGGAAAAATAAAATAATAAATCTTGGGGCATCTTCATCCATCGTCTTTTGCAGAATGTTTTATTTCAATATATGTCAACTGTCAGAAAACAACATTTTTATCATATATATTGATAATACAAATTTATTCATACAACTATGACCAAACATTTTAATGGGTCTGAAAATTTGATTATTTAATAAAGCTTTTACGATGTGCGACATAGTTTAGTCATGTATGTTATGTAATTTCAACCGTTTTCACTTTCTAAAAAATCCCATTTTAACGACTTTTCTTAGAATCTTATAAATTTTACCTGTTTTTTTGTCTGTTACTATTCATCGCCGAAACGGCTTAACCGATTGAAATGCGGTGTTTTGCAATCGATTTATAGGACTTCAGGTACCTATGGTAAGATAGGATTTATAGCCACTAATCACTAAAGGGTGTTGTAATAGAAAATCAAAAACACCTCGATCGACTCAAAATAGTAATTAAATACTCAACAGTTTTATACATAGTCCTGACCCCACACTAGGATACCATGTATCGTGGGTAACTACGAGTACCGTGGGACCTCAACATCCAGACTTGGAACAAATATCTGCAGAACATTAATAATAATTCATCAACATTTTTGTTAACATGAATTAGGTTATTTACGTTTATTAGGTTTACTTAGCATAATCATGTAACAGTTAATTTTATTATGAATAAATAATAAAAAATAAAATGTTTTTCAGATTATGGAGTGAGTACGATCCAGATGCAAAAGGTCGCATCAAACATTTGGACGTTGTTACTCTCTTGAGGAAAATAAGTCCTCCATTAGGTAAGACAATCATTATATTTTGGAACCAGAAAAATATATGACTACCTAACGTCTTTTCTTATGATTCTAGTTTTTTTTAATAGTCACCCTGCTATATAGTGAATAACCAACCAACTAGAGGTATAGAGGGTGACTGTTAGTAAAGGAAGTAGAAAATCCTATCCTATCCTACTAAATAATAAATGCATAAGTTTGAATGTTTAGATGTTTGCTCATAATCTCTGTAATGACTAAACCGATTAGGGTGAAAATTATGACAGGTATAGTTCGTGTAACACATATACCACTTTATATCTGGGTACTACACGGGTGAAACCGAGGCCAGAGACTAGTTAATAGACAAAATACTTTGCGTGAAAGAGTAACAAACATACTCCCTCCTCACAAAATTTCGCGTTTATAATAGTAGTAGAATTTAACAGTTGATTTACTATACATTATTTCGTCTCTTTCTGGTATTATATTGTCATTTTAAATTCAAAAGAAGAAACAAAACAGAAGTTTAGCTCAACAACAATTATTGACTAAGAGTAATCGTGGTAAAAGAAATCTGTGCACTTTTTAGGTTAGATTCCTTTATCTGAAAATGCTACTTTTAACGTTTCAAAACATTTTCAGGTTTCGGCAAACTATGTCCACATAGGACTGCGTGCAAAAGGCTTGTGTCCATGAATATGCCATTGAATTCTGATGGTACAGTCAACTTCAATGCTACGTTGTTCGCTGTAGTACGAACTCAGCTTCAGATCAAGACTTCAGGTTAGATTATTCTTTATTCGTCATCTTATTCTTTAGCATCTTATGCAACTATTATGAAATATCACCACCACCACAGGTTTACATGTCTAAACTTAACACAACACCTGTGCCTGTGAGCTTCTATTTTCAACTTTCAATATCATTGTACATATAGAGAATCGTTTATTGAATGCCAGACACATGCAGCACACCGTCTACACTTATTTGCAAATAAATGGCGTGCGCAATTCATTTTAAGGCATGTGCTTTGGCGCAATTCGCGTACAACGCTTACCATTAATAAAACTTAACAGATTCAACCCTGCTACGTCTTGTATTCTTAAAACTTTTGAAACCATCATGGTTATAAACATAGTAATTACTAAAAACTGAATATTTCCCATGATTTTTGAATTTGAATGTTTCCAGATATTTCGGCACAGTTGCATGTCACATGATCACGGGAGATACGGAAATCATTGCGGTTGGCAGACGAATCGACCTACCCTCTTTGGCATTATTTTATTTCGACAACTGTGCCAAATTATCGGGAAACATTAAAACCCACAAATCATATTAAATATCTAGTTTCTAGAAAATTTTCAATCGTTCTGTTAAAAGCATATGAATCTAGATTACGTTACTTTTATCCCTTATTACGCTCAAACACTACTCATGTAATCCTATGTTATCATTGTTATGTAAATTATTAAGAAGGTATTTTAATCTCGGATGGCGAGGCGCCACGTACGGACGAATTTGTGGTGGAAAAGCTCTCACATGATGGACAGATGACATCTTAAAAGTTGCAAGATGATATACAATTTTAAATACCATTTGATAATAAATAGGCGTTATTGACGACTGTAACACGGAGCTGCGAGCGATCATCAAGAAAGTCTGGAAACGAACCTCTGCCAAACTCCTGGATCAGGTGGTCCCCCCACCAGGAGACCCCAACGAGATTACAGTCGGAAAATTCTACGCCACTTTTCTTATTCAGGACTATTTCAGAAGGTAAGAATTTACTGGTGTGCTTCTGTTATATAACTAGATATAATTTTATTGACATAATGGTGTAGATTCTGATACATTCTCCAAAGAATATCATACACAAACGATTATCTCATTTTCTAGTGGACCGCCCAAATGCACCCAGCACTGTCAAATTGAGTCATTATTTATTGAGGCTTTGAACCCAATTTAACCCACTATTGTGTTTTTAACACTATTGCACAGTTGCAAAAGGTATAACAATTTGGACAGTATATTATAGAAGAAATGAATTTGTCATCACGATTAATATACGATTTTCTGAATCACACTCTGATTTTATGAATTCAAGTCCTCTTTGTCAGTTTTTTAATGAAACAGCTTTGAAAAAATTTAAACTTTGTATTTACAAATAAATAAATTTAAACCAAAGCTCAGACAAGAAGAGTCTTTCTGACAGATATGTAGATAGTATAGATTTAAATAGGTTACTTTAATTTTGAAACAGTTATATCAGTTAGCATAGTCACCTGCCTAGTTAATCATGTTTTTTTTATAAAATGCACTATTAACATGATTATTTCTATTTTTATAGGAACCATGCGTAAGTTGATGTCCCAGTTCTAAGCAACTCATTTGAAGATTTTAATCAGCTGTATTTTTGCTTGCTTGGCTAAGATAGAAGTTTTTTTAGCCAAAAGTTCGCTTAAAGTTTTTCTCTCATCCCCAACATTGATTACCATGTCCATCGGTTAAGATTCATACAATCATCTATTTATTTTAACCTCTCTTAAACAAAACTATTTCATCTGTACTTTTTTATTTTCCAATTTCCACGGATAAGACAATAAAAACAATAAAAATTTTGAGTGCCAAAAAATGTTGTGTCTAGCAGTGGGTTGTTATGATGATGAGAATCTAAAACTGGGTACTGGTAATAAATTGCGTTTGCCGAGCAACCACTCTAACGAGAACGTATCGACAAATACTCGGTTAAGTTAAGACAGTGGTTTTTTAGAATAACCCTGTCTTTTAAAGTAGGTTAAAAATTGATTGTATGAATCTCATATGTTTTTGTTTTCAGCTTACACGCATTCTAAAGGTTTTTTTCTTTTTCATCACGTTGCATTTACCTCCGATTTTTCGCATGATCTTTGAATCTCTTGGAAACTCCAAGCATGTTTCCTCCGTGTATAATCTCCATAGATGTTTATACAATCACTTGCTTCAAAAGTGCACAGACTTTTTATTTTCTTGAGTTTTCTTTGCGTGTTCAAAGCGTGATTAAAATATTTTTGTGTTTGTCAACTGTTTAATGCATGAGAATTTTGTTACAATTGGGGTTTAATCTTTTTTCATTTGCCAATTTGGGCAACTGATTGTAACCCTGTTAGGGAGACATCTTTTGGAAATATTTTTAGCCACACTGGCTTAACTCCTGTAAGAAATTTAGACACTTTTAAACTAGCAATATTCAAAGTACCAAATAAGATAATATTGAAAACCAAAAAAATATTAGAAACCTTGACCTTAGCAGAATATGTCTTCAAAAAAGCTTATAATTACGAGCTTCTCCGAAGTTTTAATTATTGAAACTAACATAAAAATATCGATATTTTATCTTTCAAAATGAGTGAGCTCATCCATGTGAGTCAATGTGGAATATATTAGCAATCAAGAGTACAATCTAACAAAATCTAGTAAAATCTAACGATTAAAGTCTTTGGGATACTCTAAAATTTCCTCCAAACACCAATGAAACAGGTTCAGGAAGCGTAAGGAACAAGCTGCTGCTGCCTCGCTTCAGAACAATCAGATGACGTTGCAAGCTGGTCTCCGAACCCTGCACGAGGCTGGTCCTGAGCTGAAGAGAGCCATATCGGGGAACCTGGATGAAATGGTCGGAGAGGTCGTAGAGCCTATGCATAGGGTATGTACCTAATCTAATTGCAGTCGTGAACGCAACATTTGTCTGCATAAAGTTACTTAAATTTTCACGACACTATCGTTATTCGTGACACTAGTGTAAATCATGACATGAATGTCTTGAAACAAGAGTGTCGCAAGTTTCGTGATATAATGTAACGACACTAATGTCTCAAGAGTGTGTCACGACCCTTGTGTCACTAGGTCGTGACGCTCGCTTAAAGTAAGACGAGTAATTTAGTGACAAGTGTCAATATTGTTCGTTGAATTATACTGGTATAAGTGTCGCTGAAATTATGGGTCAGGAGACTTTGCACGACACTTACAACACTAGTGCCACTACATTGTACCATGTCATGAAACTAGTGTTACAAGTGTTGTGACAAACTATATCGGCATTAATGTCACTAGAGTCTATCACGCTTGACAACCTCGGTGGTGTGGCAGCCGAGTAACCCGCTGCGATGCAAGAGGCACCACTTCGATTCTCGGTGCGGAACAAATGTTTGCATGTTCAGCAGATATTTGTCCCGGGTGTTGTGGTAACATGGTACTCATAGTACCTGATACCCACGATACTGATAATCCTAGTTTGGGGTTAGGACTATGTATGTTGATTTTTTTTAATTATACTAGTATACTGTAATGTTATCAAAACCTTAAATTATAAAATATGTTTTGTTTTTGTACCTTAATAAATAAAATAAATTACACCGTGTATATGTTAGACCATATTTTTGTAATTATTTGCGTCGGAGTCAAAATTTGTGTCCAATTTCAGCGTAACCACACACTCTTCGGTTCGGTGTGGACCAGCATCAAGAAACACGGTAAAGGTGGTTTCGGACGTGAATCCAGAGTGGAGATACCTGAACCTGCAAATTACAAGGCGAACGGTTAGTGAAGCTAGGCCCCGAAGACGCATGACCTCATCAGCTGGCTCTCATCTAGGGTCAACGCATGAGCATTGTCATTCAGCGTGGCAATGCAGCCAACAGTTTAAATGCAGTTAGCAGCTAATCATATATTGCTTGCAAAGTTCTTTATGATTCTAACTCTGATATAGTGTCACATAAGCCATTTTTATGGGATTTTTCTTAGCTACGAAATTCGAGGTTTTTCGTTAAATATCTTGTGGAACTACCAGAACGGTTGGTATTACCATAGGAGAAAAAAAACAATAGTAGGTACTGCTAGTAGCAAAATGGGTAAGTTACAAATAAACAAACAAACAAATAAAGTAAGTTTATAAATAACCTGATGGAATTGAAAATTTTTGACTGATTTCCGGTCATGCATCAATGAATTTTTTGTAGAAATTAACATTTCCTCGACAAACAGTTAAGCATAGTGTGTATCAGGAATGTTTGAACGATAAATATTTACCCTCAAATCGGTTTTCAGGACAAAAAGACCAAGGGCTTAGTTCAATGATGAGACGAGAACTTGGATTAGATGGAAAGATTCCAACAGAAGATTTGTAAGTATTAAGTACTTGCTTAATTGAGTACTTAATTGCTAGTTATAGAATTATATAGAATCGAACCCGCAACCTTCTGTATCTCAGACGGGCCTTCGCCCACTGCGCCACAGTAGTCGTCAAGATATACCTATTATATTGAAGTCTACTATAGTATCCTATACTAGACTTGGAGAACCTTGTGGACACTAGGATCTCGACACAACCAAGAATACGAGATTAGGTAGCGACAGTAGGACACCGCTACCTACTACTTACTATCGTACCTACTCAGTTTGTTATATAAATAAATATAATCATCTATAATGGTAAAAGCATACGTTCCCCTTACGTCACGGGTAGAAAGGATAATGGTGATTGGTATTGATGATTCTAATATTTTTCAGAAAATACGATGACGGAAACCACAGTGAGGAAGAAATAGCAATGCAACCTTTACTTCACGGCAAGGACTCTGAAAGGATATTCAAAGCTATTGAGTAAGAATTCGTTTAAGTACTTCAAAGCTTTATTTCGATTAGAAATTAAGTGCCAGTTAACACTCTTAAAATTTATAGGCTATATCTTGCTCATATTATAAATGCGGGAGTTACAATCTCCGTAACGGCTGAAAAACGATTTGGATGAAATTTGGGACACATACAGTTCGTACCACGCGGACGAAGCCCTGGGCAGAGGCTAATATTAAATATATAGTTAGGATCAGCTACTTAACATGTTTGACAACTTGATGTGTCTTCCGTAGCACGGACACGCTCGGTTGTGAACGGCCCCTTATACAAGTGGCCTGCCAAGCGTTCTGAACGTTGCTTAACCTAGTTGATCTGTTTGAAACAACCAAGCAATATTATGTGCTTCATCTAATAATACATTTTTTAAGAATGTCTCCCATTAGCTCATGTGGCAATTCAGTAAAAATTAAATGCTTTCGATGGAAAATTACATATAAAATATTTGTGATGTGAATTTTATATATGATATTGTAATGATAAATCATGGCACATTAAAATTATTTAAAATCAGAAAAATGTTATACAGATGCACGTTACCGAAGTAGGTATTGTTTATTACAGTATTAAACCTAAATTCAAATTGTTGTAATCGGCAAGATACCTATTACTAAGTTTATAGTAGGCATTGTTTATTACATATTTAAACCTAAATTCAAAATTGTTGTAATCGGCAAAATACCCATTACTAAGTTTATAGCAACACCATCTATCGAAAATACGCACGCACTAAGCAACTTCAGAATCTTCGTATACGGCTTTAGCGTTGGGTTCCTAAATACACTCGTATTAAGTATGATGGATGATGGATGATGTCGACATATAAGTTCACAAAATAATCAAAAGATGGCACCACTATCGTGTAATATAAACGGAGTTCTGTCGATTGGAAATATACTTTATTATTAAAAAAATATTTCTGTAAAATTATAAAACCACCTGACGTCTTTCCATCTTCTATTGCAGCGCCCCCTAATAGTTATATATGGCAATAAGAACCTTAAAGTCATACAAATCGATTACTAAAACCAGTGTTTCACTTATGGTCTAGTCTAGTGGCTAAAATAAAAAGGTTGTAACAACGAAACATGATAAAGCAAATAATGGTGGTATGAGATAAATAACTTATGAAGTAGGTGTCTACTTAAAAGGTTTAAAATACCTTCAGGGGGTTATGTTACGTACCTACCTTCCTATCGAATCTTGTTCCATCTGTATAACATTTTAGTGAACATCTTAACGTTTGCAGACAAACGTCCAACGATTTAATGCTGATGAGAAATAGCCGTAAGTCGAGTTTTAGTGTGTTGTGGTCAATGCCTCCATAATATTGTTATATACCTACCTATATTTTCTTCAATTTTCGCATGCGTAAATAAGGTTTATGCATCTTTTAACACGTAGGTACGTTATTGAAATGTCCTTTTCTAATTTAGCATGTATTTTTTAATTTTTAATAAGATTGATTCTGTGTTTTGGTCTTTTGATCCTTCTTCAATAAGTAAAAGTATGTGTTGATTCTGTACAGAATGTTCTTAAAAAAAAAAAAAAAATAATTGAGATCCATTTTACAAAGACTGTATTGTTATGATCCGCCATCTTTCAGCGCACTTAGAGCGCCGACAGGCTTGTCTGTCAATCTGCACCCTTTAAAGTACAGAATCAGCATGAGACGAATTAATCCACGTCTCGTCTGAGTTTAGCATGAATGAGTAAGCTTTGAGATGATTTTCATAACGTTTTTTTTTCATCGTTAACTATTTCAGGACTTATAAATATTTTGTTGTTATTTTCTAGCTCGTGACATAACACCGAGACAAAACAACAACGTGCCTTATTGTGTAGAGAATCCAGCGGAGAATCTTATTACTCGAGTAAGTATTTTTGGTACGAGTTCTTTGATTCAACAAACTTTGAACAAATCCTATAAAATTGCGTCATCGGATGTTCATGTTTTCTTGGCCTTCGGAGTAAAAAAATGCAAATACTTGCAATTGTGTATTTATTTTGTGCCTTGGTACATTGGTTTAGGAATGTGTAGATTTCCGGATTTTTCACAGTATGTGAGAGGAGAGCATAGAATTATAGTAAAAGCAGTTCTGTGGAAAATAACTATTTGTTGACAGATTTTTCTATTTATTATACAATGGGCCTGCCTGCGAAGTATCACACGTAATTTTGACGATTACATTTGATGACTGATGGATTTTTCCACCTGAAATATATTGCGCAATACTCTCAAACAATGAAATAAAACGTCGTGACGAATCCGACATTTTATCATATGTTTTAGGAGAACTTATCATCAAAAACTTACACTAAGTCAAAGTCACACAACGAAAAGCATAAACCTATTGTAATTTATATTATTTTATGCACAACATAAAATGTACCTACATGTTAGTAATTTTGATGATTTCTTAATTAGTGAACAGCATGCAGACTTATTTATGCAATAGTATTCTTAAAATTTTCACTATCAGTAAAGGATTCTATGGTATTATTTTTATTTTATGCACGTTAGGTGCTGACGTCGCAGGGTCTCGGCAAGTATTGCGACCGCGAGTTCGTGCAGAGCACTGCGCGTGAAATGCAAGACGCTCTGGACCTTACTCAGGAGGAAATGGACACGTATGTTGCGGTTTTTTTATATTAAAAAGAGACTAACAGACAAACTGCCCATCTTATGGAAAGCGGTGCCTATTGCATACACATGGGGCATTGCTGATAATTACAGTTATTTCATACTTCCCATTCGTACACATTGATTTACTCCTATTTTTACTATGAGGAAAGCTGAGGAGACACTTTTTTCCTGTGTCTGTGTTTTGTACCACATTTAACTTTGCTTTTTTAACTTTTTTTTTTCAATACGGTTATTTTTGGTTAATTTAACATTACATTGGGTTATTGTCTCAGGTCTTTGTTCGTTAGAACATTACGAACAAAGACCTGAGACTGACGCAATACATCCTTCCCAGTCAACAATCACCTTACCAGTATGTATTTTATCCAAAAAATAGACTTACTGAAATGAATAACTCTTTTACAGCGCTGCTAATCAAATTATTCTTCAAGAAAGAAAATTGAATGCAGCTGTTAACAGACCGACTGATGTGGTAAGATATTTTTTTTTCAAATCCCATAATTTACATCTGTGTGGTATTTTTATCTCATAATCGTTTTTTTGTTGTTTCAGGAAAGTTTATATTCTCAGCGATATCATCCTTTCCACCAACCCCCCATGCAACCTCAACGAAGAAACAAATAGCGACTACACAAAGCATTTTGGGATTTCGTTGTACCCATACGGTTGGCAACTGTATTGGTTTGTTTTGTACCCTTAAAGGGCTTGTTTGGCCTCGAGAAGAGGTGCCATTTTTGAAGAAACTTTTGTAAATAAAATTAATAGAATATTAACTATTCAGAGCTTGGCTTTGAAATGTTTGTGATTGTCTACTTCGGAATGTCGAAAATATGTCTCTTGAGGCTTTTTTTGTTTAAATGATGTAGTTTTTGAAGTAATTTGTATTTTTTCGAGAATTTTGTGCTTGGAATGAATATTTTAAATAAAAATAAAGTGTGGCCCGTGCCTTATATTCGATAATATTATAGAAGTATAGGACGAAATGTGCCAAAATCGTATTGCCTTAAAATGTATTTGAATACCAATGGGATGGGGATTGGGTATATTCTATTCGATAAAGTGTATTCGTACTTAATGTAAATTATTTACTACTTAAATTGTTTGAAAATTTCTAGTCAAATAATATAAAATTTGCTTGCTTTTAATTTATATTGAATGGAATATATTTTACCAAAATGATGTAATTTGTATGGAATAATTGTTATTGTGAATAAATTGTTGAAATAATATATATTATTACTTGTGTTAATTTAATGTTAAGCAGTGGATTTCTTCTTCAAGCTGCAGATGATTATATTTATTATATTTAGCAAGACAGTATATACCAAACAATTCCAAGTTTTAGTTTTTTTATTCTAGTCCATATCGAATTTCAATTTTCTCCAAGAGATAGATCGGTATTTTCCTCAATATTTTTTAAACACTCTCCAACATCAACGTCTTTCAAAGTTTCAAGTTTCTCACTAATCTCCGTTTTTAAATCACAAATAAGCCTTTGTAAGTGATATTCATCTTGTGCAGCTCTTCTATCACTGTCTGATATTTCTTCATTGACAGGATCTGGTGCAACGTTTTCTGCTGCATTATCTTGTACTTCGTTATCAGCAGTAGCCTTAACATCACTTTCATCAAGTTCGTCTAAGTCCTCTTGTGCATCTGTTTTTTCACTATCCTGCAGTCTTTCGCTATCCCACAGTACATCGAAATTGCTCCGTATATTAGAGAATGTCTCTGGCATACTTTCTTCTGAAGGACCTGTATAGTTAATCAGATCAGCAAATTTGTTACTTTGGTCGTTTATATTTATACCTATATCTTTAAGGATTATTGGGTACACATGATTTGTGGTATCAGCTGTATCGATGACATCAAGTGTTTTTGTAGATTCGTGAGATTCTTCTTTATTTTTGACGGGTGCATCTTTAATTTTAACCGGTGGAACATCATCTTCGACAGCTAATAGATAAGTTTTATCAGCGTTGTTGCTCAATTCCAGAATTTCATCTTGCAACCTATGTATGAGACATTCCAATTCTGATATCTGTTTGTCTATTTCACTAGACTGAGATGGTGGTTCATGTTTCACCGGCGATTGAATTGTTAACTTTCTAGCATTAATGAAATCAGATTCAGATTTCTTACTGATTTCTATTCTGTACTTTTCTATCTGCGAATCTGCGTTTGAAGTCCGAGGACTATCAGTGAGCTTAGCACTATCAGGGTTCTTAGTAATCTTGTCCATTTTGGTTCTTAGTAATCTTAGGTTAATTCTGACTCTTGAATTATTCCAGGTACCGTTTCATTCTTTCTTTACATTCTTCTTTTTTGTATCTTCTTCTTTGTTCTTCACAGAGGTCATGCACTGGGGGAGGTGGGGGAAGAGGGGGTGGAGGACACCCAGGCCAGGGTAGATCAGGGTGCGCAGCAGTTGCTTCTTCGATATCGTCACAGCGAGAGGTTCCGGTCTTCTCTCTTTCAACAATGCAGACTATTGGGAAGTTAGCCTCAGGCGCCACTGGAGGATTTTTTATTTTCTCTAGACAGAGGGCAAGGCACGGTGGTGGGGGTTGTGGTGGCTCTATGGGAGGCTTCGGGCAAAACTTTACACCTGCTTTCTCTTTCTGTCTGATACGTTGTAACTTGCAAGGATCTGGTGGAGGAGGTTCAGGGTTTGGTTCTACATGACATTTCTTTACGTTCATATTACGTATGGATTTATTTGGCCGAAGCCATAGCCAAACTTTTGTATTTTTTATGACAGTTGAAGTTTGAGAGTTTTGATGTTTGTTATTTTTCTTTGTCATAAAGGATAACGGCAGCAAAAAGAAGGTACAATGAGTCTCTATTTATTTCATCAGATCCTACATACACTGATGGCGAAAGTGGTGAAATGTTGTTTTCCGTGTTGGTGATGACTAAGAAACTAGTCACTTTTAGGTGGCATAGCTAGCAGGTGGTCCACCGTCGAACTCACTGTCATTCGTAAGTGGAGTTGTGTATACTATATAACACTTGCCATAAATTATTATGGCAACTGTTCACTAAGGAAAGCAGACAGTATGAAAAGTAGACCATAGAGGAAATTACCACTTCAGTATGTTATGAGTGATAAATCTAGAAAGAAGTTATTTTGGGAGTGGTCGTTTGAAAGACTTTATGGGACGAAATTATTTTCATAAAGGTTACGTTACCTACCTTATTCTGTATAAAATGTAGAAAATATTTGAGTTACATAAGTACAAACACATTTTATGAAGGCGTGTCTGAAAACTTATAAAAAAAAATACAAGTTAAATTTAAAAATTTATTTTGAAGGATCGCATGGTTCCGTTTTAAACTTATCATCGGGGTTCTTAATCCTCTGAGAGCACAGCGGTGGTTCTTTACAGCGGGGTCTCTTTGCGTGTTCGTTGACCACTACTTCGCTGCAAGGTTTAAGGGCGTCACAGATGTGAGGGGGTTCAACTTTCTTACAGGATTTTGTGGGGATGAAGCTACCGGAGCGGCATGTTGCTGAAAACAACGAAAACGTTAGACGTTAGTGGCTAGGGGTTTGACAACATAGGAGCCCGAAACAGAGCTCAGTTAACAGAACAGAGTATTACTAAACTCTCAGATTACTATCTGTCCTCTTAATCAACATCATCAACATTCTGTAGAAGTCCACAGCTGGATGGCCTTCCTAAAAAGAAGAGATGACAAACGATCTTGGCCCAACTTGAACCACCAATCATTTGTGGGGGGGGGGGGGCCTGCGTCGTAAGGTTTGTGGTCATAATTTTTTTCTAGTGAAATAGCTGTGAGCTGTGCCTTGGGCTGTGCAAATAAAGAATTCTCATATTGACTTAATACATAAAAGCGAAACGTCCAATTCATAGGATGAGAAGATACGCATATATCAAATGCTAATACGCACAAAGACGTATACGCCAATGACATACGCATATTGACCAAAACTTAGGCCAGTAAAAGCAATGATCAAATCAAAATTAACTAAATAATAATATGTATCTTATCTTGTGATCTTGGGTTGCACGAAATATCATTTTTTTTTTATATTTCTTTTAGTTAACATTACAACAATTCAAATCAAACTTCAAAAGTGACCAGTACGTATTTTGTGGAATGAGTACAGTACTACGATTTAAATAAGATACTTAAATAAAATGAAAAGAAAAGATGTAAACAATATGATAAAAGATGCGTTAAAATAACAAATTCACAAAGTGCTTCAACAAACATCAAAAATTTTCAGGTTTATCGTTTCACGTATGTGTCGGTCCGCGTTTTGTTCCCAATGCTTGTGCATCAATATGCGAATCAGTCTAACGCGAAGTTTTTTCAATTATTGGTCATTGTGGGATATTATGGACATTGCATTATCTGTCTAAGTAAGTGGCATGTTTTCGATAAGAAAAAGATTATAAGAAGGCTAGACTCCTTTTCGGGGCCACCATAGCACTGAAAAAGATCTTTTACATGGTGTAATACCAGTGTAGTGAAAATATTCAGTGCGCTTCAAAAACCTTTCATGTAATCTTTTCAAATATTTGGTGGACATGCAGTCTTTTCACCATGTGTTCCCTCGTCTTGAGAGATCGTCAGTATAGTTAGACACTAAATCCATTATTTAAGCATGCTTACTGATTTCTCCAGGATAAGCAGGGTTCTTTAGACGTTCTTGGCAGATGTATGGTGAAGGACAGTCAATCTCTTCAAAGAAAGGGTCACAAGGTAGTGGTGGATCGCAAGGATGTATTTTTTCGACTTTAGCACATGACTTGATGTCTACTTTAGTGTTGGGGTATGGCATTTTGGTTATTCTGCAAAAACAACTGCTATTATTGTAAGGCTAGTATGACTTGTATACATATAGTTAGCTTACCAGGTCAATAAATTATTTATGTCTCAAAAACCTTCTATCATAACAGTAAGTACTACTGGAATTAGATTCCACAATCTATCAATAGGTCCTTTTCAAGGCATCTGACCAAAATAACCATGGAACGACAAACCAACAAAATTGGGTGTAATTATTGACGTCAACTTCTGATGGCAATAAAATGACAACTATGTACCTGCAGATTATTATATAGATGGATGTTCAGTGCTTTGGGTCATCAGTTTTACAGCATGGCTTCTTGGCACAGTTACAACTTTCCTTAGCCTCTGGTTTCTTATCTTGTAGACTCTGCATTGCTGCTGGGTTGATGCAAGGTAGGCATTTGTTCTTCTCCTTTTTACAGTTATTCTTACCACAGTGCTGGTCAGACATTTTGTAGTGGTCTTTAATGTTAATTTAAAGGTGGTGTGGTGGTAGTATTTTTATATGGCTTGCATTATAATCACAGAAAAATTTATATTGGTCTTGAATTTTTTTTGAAGATTTTTCTGTATTTTGTTCGTTGATGATTGGTGTCAGTGTCAGTGGTTATTTCCTCTATGTCAGTGAATAAAAGAAAATTCTGCCAGCAAGAAAAGCCACAGGCCACACAGACTATGTTCATGTTTAGCCGATGATTTTTATAAGCTGAAAATAGTAAATTGAGTGTAATTAATAAAAACTGTGTTAAGGCATTGATTGTATAGTAAAGTTGATTGAGTTAGCGAAGCGAACGAAGATTTCTGGGGTAACGCGGTGTTTTTATGTATCTATTCTATATGGATTTATGATTGCGAGTAAGTATGACTAGGAATCATTTTTAGTCAGGCATATGGGCTAAACAAGGACTCAATGATTATACAAGAATTCCTGGGATGCTAGCGTAGTGGAAAATGGTTATTTCGAGCATGTTGTGACTAATAATGTACCTCACCATAGCAATGGTTGCAACTTAATTAATATTTTCCATTGTCATTTAAGGTGAATTGACCTTCGTGCGTTATTCGTATGAGGTATTCCGATGAAACTGTATAGGTATTTCAGTTGTTTTTCTCAAAGTAATTATAAATAAAAATAAAACTTATAAAAAACAGAAAAAGACTGCAATGTTTTAAGCGCGCTAATTTACAGGTTTATATTATAAAATGTGACTCCAGCAATGTAATGTGTTTTAATGAAAGTAATAAAAAATAATAAAAAACTAATTAATTCATTGATTCCCGCAGTGATTTACTCAATAACCCTATCATCATTTTCTTCCCCCTTCGCAGTACTAGAGGTCGTACTTGAAGATGACACGGTTGAAGATCGCGATACCGACTCTGTTGGTTTTGGGTCTTCCTCACGAAACATTGAGACGATCTTGTCTTTGATGGTAGCAAATACGCTGTTAGAGACTGGAACTGGAACTGGTGCAGCAGGTGTAAATACATTTGATACATCTGAAGGAGGTGTGGGCGTATCGTATGGAGAATTAGTGTCATTGTAATTAGGAGGTTTTAGAATCTCAGGCACATTATCGAGACTGATGTGATCACTTAGCATGGATAAGGTCGAATCGACTTTAGACATAATTTTACCAATAACGTCTGAAATCCTAGGCAGTTCTGGCTTACTACCACTTCCTCTTTCTTGTCTGTCCTTGCTATCAACCTTACGAAAGAAATTGAAACTTGTAAGAGTTTCTGAGCCTTTGTTCTCTCCGCTATTTTTATATCCATCCGTATTACTAGACTCAGTCTTCATCTGTTTCACTTTATCTATCTGCTTTGCGCTTTCAGTGGTTATCAAAGTTACTGCATCATTTGTAGACTTATAAACTTTTCCAACAAAGTCTTCCATTGCTACTTTTAATGTTGATATTGTTTTTTTATGGTTATCAACAAATGATTCATCCATTTCTGGCTCTGGCTCAGGTACATTGGGAATGGAATCGCAGTCTTTACATCTTTCTGTGAGATAGTAAACTGGGTTTTCACAATGGACACCGATAGCTGGCTCTTTTGTACAACGGGTAGTGCTTGATTCAGGGGAACATTTTTTCTTAATACCCTCAGCGGATTTTTTCTTAGTGCATTTCGGTTTTGGAGAACATTCTCGTGCGGGTTCTTTGCACTGTTCTACTGGTTTTGGACATTTAGGAGCGGCAGTATCCTCAGTAGATTTTGATTTAGAAACACATTTCTTTTTTGTATCCTCCATACTAGAGTTACGTGAAGTATTTGTACTGGCGTCTACTTTACTAAAGCTACTTCGCCTTGAGCTGGTTGTTTTATCTGATATATCTTTTTCACTTTCAAATACTTCAAAACAAGGTTGGTAATCAGGAAAATCTTCGTTTACAGAATCAAGAGCGTATTTTATTAATTCCTCTTCAGATTCTGGACAATTTGAATGTTTCAGGTATGGTTTTATAACTTCTTTGCAGTATTTGTACCTATTTGCTGTTACTTCTTCTGATGAGGTCGAGGACGTATTATCCTTGTCGTCCGGCAGATGAAGTTTCGTTTCTTCAGTTACTGTTTCTTTAATGATAGTAACGTCTTGAGGGCTCTCAGGATCCTGTATTATTTGACAAAATTCGAATACTGTTATAGATCCTTTGTCAGATTTGCTGATGTCCCTTGGCAGCGAGGGTCGTGAGCTTCTACTGGGTGGCTTAAAGATTTTATCAATGGATACAGAACTAGTTTGAGTACTTTGCTCCTGTTGTAAAGACTCCAAATCACACGCCGAGATGCCCAATTTTTCAGGATTCATAATATTATTGACCAATGGGAGAATTGGTGTTAAGGTTTTACATGTAAATTTACATTTTGAGAATATGTATTGTGAGGGACATTTTTTTTTATTTACAATTTTAATTTAGAAAAATGTAAAAAATCATTATACTCTGCCATTTTGACATATTGACGGTGAAGTTTGTGTTGTATTGTATCCTCATTGGTATTGCACTTCTTTGGATTTATATCATTAGAAAATAAGGCCAGACGTAGTAGGTACATAGTTCCTCTATGAAGGCCAGTCACGTCAATTTACTAAAAAAGTAGAATAATAATAATGATCGACATTTTCACACAGCATCTAGCCCCAAAGTAAACTGAGCTTGTATTATGAGAAATACATGACTGATACATTTTTACTTAGGTAGGTATATACATTTTTAATGCTTACATATTATACATAGAACATACCTAGACCAGAGACAAATATTTGCAGATCATACAAACATTTTTCGCCACTTTTATTTTAGCAGTTCGTCGCTGTACAATAGAGTAAACCAACAGTTAAATTTATTTCCTCTACCTCGCTACAAATGCAAATTAAAATGTCTTGAATTTATATTTTTTGCAAAATATAAATCACGTGTATACACTCATATAGTGTATACACACACACACTTTATACTCACACCCACACACAACCGCCTACATACTCATTAATCTGTTTTTGTGGAACCTTGTAAGCTAGGTATATTGAGGAGGGCGTTGATGCTTGCGACAGAGTATTTTTTACTTCTGCGAGTATCATCGTTTTCGCTTGTTATTCAACCACATGTAACTGTTCCAATAAAGATATTTTTTTATTTGTCTCTCAGTGGGAACTGAACACATCCTTCTGCGTATCAAGCAGGCCTCCTTCGCCCACTGCACCACTGAGGTCGTTAAGATATATGCTATCAGGACCCTAAGCCGTTCAAAATAGCGCACTTCAAGGTCTTTGGGTGGGACCCTTGTGTAGTTTCTTTAAGTTCTGAAGCCACCTCTTCCAGAACCTCGGATTCTCAAGATCGGTTCATCAGGTGGTGCGACCTTTCTATAGAAAACTTATTATGTTTTATATTAAAGACATGGGCCTTCTTCTAGATAATATCGTTTTCGTAAGTAGAAAGAACTTCTAGTAAAGTTTAACATTTTAATCCCGGGACAAATTATAATGATCTGTGCCACCCTTCCGTCAGATACCAGATCCCCTAGTCATGTTTGACAATTTAAATGACTAAAACTATGTGCTAACTGTAATATCAATATAGACTCATACGGGTTTATTGCATTTGAATTGGCAAACGTTCGTCGGCGAGTTTTAGATACAGCATAGGGGGTGGGTTGGTGCAGCGCCGGAGAAAAAAACATCTCATTGTATATTGTATCTATAAGTACCTAGTACTTACATAAAAAAGTACATTTACTATATTAAAAACAAAAAGCAAGGTTTTTAGTTCTTTGGAATCTGAAACCTAACCATCCTATACTTTCTTCATAGTAAACATTCTTAAAAGGATCACAGAGGAAGTAACCATTACATTTGTATGGATGTTTAATCTACGTAATGGCTGAAACTTTACATAAAGTTATTTAAGGTCGTAAGCAATTAATTCCGTTGAAATAAATATTACACATAAATCATAAAATCAAGTACCACATTCCAACTAGTTGATTTCAGTTTATTAAAGGCATTCTCTGGAGGCATTTTTCATTATGAAATTATTCTTCGATTTATTCATACATTTCTAATCATCATCTTGTTCTCCGCACGGATAATTCTTGTCAGCATCTTTATTATTGCATGAATATTCTTTAACTTCCGGTATTACTACCTTAGGTTTATTATCATTAGCGCAGGGGTTTTCTACAATTGGACATCTTGGGGGCTTAAGTCTTTCTGCAACCACAATGTCACTATCATCTTCTATTTCCAGTGCTGATGGTCTTTTCTTCTTGACTGCGCACACTTCTTCTACGGTGGTATCTTTGCAGACCTCTATAGGAGGAGGGCATTTCTTTTTGTACCTATCTGGGTCTACGCAAACTCGGGGTTGATATTTAACGCTTGTTGCCGAAGGGTGCTTCTTAAAAGCGTAGCAATTCCGTCTATAAACATAAGAATACTTATAATAAGTATATATTTTATCCAGGTTATGGAATGATCTCTCTGCGAGGTGTACCCCAGTAACTACTAGTATGAGGTTCTAAAAAAGGGCGTTTTAAAATTTTTAAAGGGTCGGCAAGTCGCGTGTTTTGACTCTAGTTTTGCAAGCGTCCATAGGCTACGGTAACCACTTACCAACAGGTAGTGGTGGTGCTTGTTTGCACCTTGGTGGTATATATATATATATATATATATATATATATATATATATATATATATATCAAATCGGGTTAAAATTAATATTCACATTAAACCTTATTTTTTTTTTAATTAATCCAGACACTAAAGCTTCAATTTTAAAGGTTAAATTTCTATTGGTCACATCACGAGTATCGTCGAACACGCCGTTTTGGCCCAGCCCGATCATGTCAAGTTCTTTGTGATAAGCAAATTAATGAATGGAAAACGGGCCTATCGTGCCCACTCAACGGATCGGACCGGAACGAGTAAAAATTGTCGCTGCCATTTTGGATAAACCGTCACAGTGAGCAACGAACATAATACAAACTTTGCCATAAAACAATCGAACTAGCTAATATACTGGCTATACCGTATGAGAGATTGGTAATTTACTATTAATACTTTACTATTAGCCCATATAATATTATTACGCCCATATTATACAATGTCAGAGGTGTGGTATTTGTTTCTATAGTAGGTACAGGGAATCTTATTCCCGTGTGAGATTTGAACTATTATGGGTAACAAATGCCCATAATAGTTCTAATCCCACACGGGAAGATGGGTTAGAATCGTCTTGTACTTTGGATAATTACGTTTCAGTTTTTTCGGGTTCCTTCGGAGGTTCTTTAGTTTTGGTGCAATTTGGTCTGAAAATAAATAAAACACAAAATTATATTATAACTTTCAGGCTATTTAAAATTTAACTTGTTTAATATGACTGCTGTTTAAATTTTGCGAAACGATTTCGATGCAGTTCTGGCTTACCAATTAGGAATCGTTATAGGAATCAAGTATTGGTGGCAATACAATATTAGGGTGACGACGAGCTAGTGTGACCATCAGACATTCTGTTTCAATTAGATGGAAGGTAACTGATGGAACTCCTCGATGTCTAATATTCAAATTATAGTATTTTGGCTCGTTTCGATCACCCCTCGATCGTTAATTTCATATAACCTTGGTATTTTTATAAATTGAAAACATTTTTCTTAACGATTTGACTAAAATTTAACTTTATGATTATTTACCGCGGAGGATGCACATCTTCCTTTTTGGGGTCTTTCTTTTGAGGCGCTTCTTTTTTATTCATATTATCTTCCTATTGTAGAAATTTATATTCCAATTTTGTTTCGTTTTGAAGACTTTGAAGATTTGCTAAGTACTCCAAAGATATTCTTGATATTTACATTATTACTGCTAATTTGATTTATTCACTTTACCTCCTTATTTATTAAAGTTTATTATGTGATTTCCATTTGATTTCCACATTTTTTTATTTAGTTAAATTATGACATATATTTTGTCAGTATATTGTCATTCTACTGCTAACCAAAGAGATATGCGTTATCCTAGTAGTCTGTGAAAGAGTAAAATCCAGAATCAGTAGAACCAATAAACTACATGTCTAGGGAGACATCACTATGATACGTAGAATCAGTTAAGTCAAAATCATAGAAGAAATAACTACTACGTTTAAAAATAAGATTGCCCATTTTAGGGTTCTTCAGTAATTTTAATTTTCACTATGCAGTGTAAAGTGGCAAACGTGAATCTCTGGCAAAAAAAAAATCCTACAAAAATACGTTTTGAGGTGAACTAAGAAGGTTAAATTAAAATCAAATAAAATTGTTTATGAACCAATTTGGTTATGAAGCATTCAATTACCCAACAACTAACAAGTAATAGGTATAGGAATGTACCTAAAACATTTATAAACAGAGGTATCTTAGATCCTTTCACCTATACAGACTTAGCCCTTGCATGTTTGAAGATTGAATCACAAACATTTTAGTCCTTTAGAAATATGTACTTATACATAAAAGAGTATCAATTCAAGGTTTATTCTTACTTACTACTCAGAGATAAATTAGCTATTTGTACAGACACTTGATTGTTTGAATGAATATATTTATTCAGTAGGTGCTTATATTTTTCACAACATTCTCAATCTTCTTCTGGTGGGCATCGATCTTTCTTCTTTGTAGGTTTCTCATCATCATCATCAAAAGCGTTTTTCTTTGGTCCACAAGGATTATTCATGTCATTAGAAGGCTTGCACTTATAATCTTTAACTTGTTCTCTTGGTTTTGGTTTAGGGCATGGACCTTCTTGTGAAGGACAATTTGGAGGTTTAGGTAGTACAAGTTTTTCGTCATCATCTGCTATTGTCAATGCCTTTTCTTTTATCTTTTTGACTGGACATTCTGTGTCTTTCAAGTCTGGGTTTTTAGTTGGGTCTGTGCAAAGTTTGAGCGCACTTTCATTTGTGGCCGTAGCATTCTTATCTTTGTCTTCTTTAGGTTGTGTCTCCTTTTTAGTATCATCATTATTATTCATAACTATTGTTGATAATCGGACTTACAATTTTATTGCGGTGTATGTAAGTATAATTAGATTGTCTGGCATTCTTTACTATAACATAGTTATCATTTCCATTTTTCTTGATTGTGTTTTGTGGTTTTGTAGCATATTTGAAGACGTTTATTTTGATAGTTTGAAAGTTAATGCCAACAGAAAAAAATGTATACAAATATTCTGTCATGATTTTGTCATTCTGCTGTCTGTGATCAAAATGTCATTCACAGAGGAAATAAATATAATTATAAAAATCTAAAAGGTTGTACGAAAACAAAATTATTATTAAAGACTTTTTCTTTGAGATCTTTGGGTTTGTAAAAATAACGTACAGGGAGGAAACCAGTTATAGCGTGATATTAATTACGATAATAAACAAAATAATTATAAACTCATATGCCTTTATTTCGTACTGGTGCGTTTCTCTTACGTATTAAGTATACTTATTTAAATTAAACAAAAATCATCATTATTTCATCTATTATTATAATAATGACATAACAATTTTATTATCACTTATCGATATGCTTTCAGAAAAATTAAAGCGAAATGCGTAATAAATAAAGATGTAGGATCACCTAAAGAACTCAATCAATATAAAAATGAGTAAATCTATATACTTGTCGCCTTTTTCTGAGATATAACATGTTGAAAAATGTGAAATATAAGTATTGAAGAAATATGAAAAAATATCTATAATTGTTTACAGTTACATAAGGATTTGCAAATAAACTTATTATTGATTTTACCACAAAAGGCCATAATTATGTATCTTTGGTGATAAATTATTGCTTTATTTAACATAATTAAGGCAGACTATACATAACTGATGTTAGTCTTTGGCTTCCCTCTAAACTGTATGATTTTTTGTATAAATCATTTATTTATTTTATCATTTATTTTAGTTTTATCCAGATTAAGTATGTAAATAGAAAAAAAATAAGTACTAGGCCATATTTACAAAATTGATCTCAATTAACAAACTGAGAAAATAATAAATATAAAAATGGACGGAAACGATAAGAATTGCAACTAATAAAAAAATATAAAATTAAACATTATAACAGTTTTGAACATAATCAAATTATATAATACATAGCATACGATATGACGTTGGACACATCGTATACAATTTTATAACTTACTTTAAAAAAACACAAATAATCTCATCGTAATTTCAAAATAATCCTTAATATTATGCAGATTTACTTTCATTACGAAAGCTCCGTTATCTGAAGCATTTACAAAAACATAATAAATAAGTTATAAAACGTATGATTGAAATAACGATAGTAAAAAGAATTGTGCATTCAGGACAGCAATTAGATATAATGCTAAATTATAATCCATTCAACATTCTGTTACCTCAAGTAATGAATCGAGATAATTTCCTAATTCTAAAATGACAATGTTTATCTTATTTTAATATTTACAACTTTTATAAACGATGAATTATCGACATTGGCTCTCTCATTTATTATATTTAATGAGTATGAACACTGTTTATAAAGTCACAGGAAACTATTTTAAGAAATCATAAAAAAAATACCTAAGCAATAAAAAAAGGAAATTTAACCAAATTGTACATAACATTAAATTATTTATCTATCTACACAGTGAGAATTTCTAAAGGAATGAATAAAGGTTACAACTAAATTGTCACAATTGTATATTTTTTTCATAAGTGTCCATTATCACTTGTCTCTTTTCGTTGTTAGCGCCGACGGCTATTGCTCGCACGGCGTTCGCTGATATCTGAAATGAATGAAATCAAATGTAGAAATTGTTCCAGAACAATATGTTTTTATGGTATTTAAGCCAGACTGGGTTCCATCCCTCCCAGTGTCTCTGTCCCAGTACCGAGCTAGGAGCGCGGGGAATAATACAGATCAGGTATGATTTTCCAAATTGTACATAACATGAGCTAGGACTCCAGGTTCCTTCAGTTCCCTAATGGTTGGTTATGTTGGTACAAATGTCAAAGTGACAAGAGTGTCAAAAGTTAAGATAATATGCTACTTCAATGTTCTATAGTTTTAAAAGTTTTATGGACCCACATATATTTAAACATTTTTTTGAACTAAAAGTTCTAGGCATTTTCTTTAAAACGTATTTCTATTCATAGGTACTTTGAATATTAGTTATGAACTCTATGGTTTTTAATAAAATTGTATACGACTGGTACGCAACTCTGTGAGAATTGCAAGGAGGGGATAGTGAAAGTAATTTAAAACATTTGGCACATGCCCACGTCTTGCATAGTAGTGAGCATTCCACGTGACATTTGGAAGTCCATCGCCATTTACTGGCACATGCCACCAAACTTTAAAAAACAATGAATCCTTACATTAAAGAAGTTTGAGAGTGTTCTCAGCGAACACTTAAATTTAATGCCCCTGCAAGTTGCTGGGTTAGGGAATATCCTGCGTGCGCCTTTATCAGACGGCCCATTGGGACCAATAGCGACAGAGGACAAATGTGCGGACTCTATTGTGCTTTATTTTATTTTTTGTAGATATGGGGTGCCGTGATTGGAATGTCAAGGTAATTGATTGATTGTTAATTTTATTAAGGAAAATACAAATCATTTTATCGGTGGATAGTTTAAAAAGTAAATTCTTTCCCTCGACTATGCTAGGAATTTAGTGCAAAATCAATAAGAATTTCGTGAAAATGTCTGCGATCTTTGATTTTAAAATAAAGTACATTTTTGTGATCAGAATCCCCAAATGTCTACTTGAAATGATAATAATCTATTGATACATATACACATACGAGTACCTGGGTACCTAATCTAAAATTATAAAATAGTTTTTCGTTTAAATCGTTTTAAAGATTGACTGGCTGATATATCAACGCACAGCCAATCTGCACAGCAAAAAAAAAGTCTAGAAAACTGAAATTTGGAACATAGGTTTATTTTTAACTTAGCACATCTAAGGAAATTTCCACTTTAAGCGAAGTGGAACTTTGCATGAAATATTAATTCTTTTAAGTTAATATAAAACATAAATTACAGCGACTGAGCATCAATTAATAATGTCGTGTTTCAGGGTTTTTTGGATTTTTACATTTTAAGGCGGGAAATGGGGAGTAAGAGTTTGTATATGATTTTTTTTAAACATGACTAGTAATATTTAACAAAGATCGGTATTTATTTATAAAAATATATAATGGCGCGAATGACCTAAACTTTTTGTAGCAACTTCATCTAAACTATTGACACTTGTAAGGATTGTATAACAATTCAAAACCTTTTAAATTTTGAAAGAGATTTGTACAAAATAGCTGTCTAACAAGAGCTCCTACTAAGCTCCTAAACACGTGAGCACCATAATCCAATAAAAACTTGCAGATAGCAAATTTTCTAGTGTTTTCCCCTCGGCTTTGATGTATGGCCCATGGGACAGGGAATTCACATCTAATTTGATAGTAGGATCAAAACAGAGCACTGTTTGAGTGATTCTTTATCCTTAGTTTCGATCAATTGTTTTTACTGAATTGGATATTTTTGAATCGATATGTGTTGAGTAACTTTGAAGCTGGCTATGGAATTTGTCCCGTGATCGGACAATAGATGCTGGATAGTCCCATTTATAGTCTCTTATCTGATCAAGGGAAATAACGATCGGACATCGCGCATAAAAATTTGATGAGTGTAGATCACAAAATTAAAGGGCAGCGTAGGTAGTTTTAGACTCAAAATTATTTTAAAGGATCGTCTCTTTTTGTATTATATTTTTCTTATTACGAAACAATGACATAGTCCTGCTTCTATTGATTGCAAATTCTTCTATGGTTTTGCTTTTCATCTGAAAGCCAGTGCGAAAACTTTTATTTCAAAATTGCAAACAATTAACCATCCCGTTGAAAGAGCACAGGTGCTAACATATCTCCCAGAGGCACACCTGACCGTGGTCAGTGATAAACCGTTGTAGATTTATTCGGCATGGAAGACCATTTGTTTTTCAGCGGTTGTTAAACGGTAACGTTTTAAAGGCTGTAAAACGAGACTTTATGGGTTTACCAGTAGCTAACGTGTGGAAAGATTAAGAGCGTTTTAGTCCAAATTAGGTCGTAGTTTAAATAGACAAGGTATGAAAGGGGTAAAAAAAAGTAAAGGTTATGCAATGAAAATATCTTTCTAGGTTAGTTAGTAGCTTAAAATCCTCAGATCATGGACTCACTAATTTATTGAAGCCTTACAGTTTAACAGTTTTAAGATAAAAAATATTAATTATAATCCACATAATATGTATTAAAGTATCATTCTACGATAGTAAGAGGAAGAAAAGGGGGAAGGCCCCTATTTAATTACAAGTTTAACGGGTCTTTATCGCGTTTACCTTTTTTATTATTTTCCCGACGTTTCGACTGTATTGCAACAGCCGTGGTCACGGGATGTTATCTAATCGCGAAAGTTTGAAAAGTTCTAGGCCCCTATTTCTTACACGGTTTGAGACTACAGCAAGAAACTAAAAATAAAAAACCATTCCTTCCTCCACTGCGTCGTCCGGTTCATGGTCACCATTTGAAAACCTTTCTTTCTCTACGGTTTCAGTTCTACAAGATACATTGCCTGCCCTCTGTCACTTCACCTTTGATAATTCTAAGAGCTATGTCGGTGATTAAGAGCTATGTTGGTAACTCACCACTTAGTCAGTAATCCGGTGGCTGCAGGATGTGAGTAAGGTCCACCGTACGGCGAGTATTGTGAGTAGGGCGCGGCGTACGCATATTCACTGGCTAGCGTTGTCGTACCTACAATAAAGAGAAAATAGATTGTATGGTACACTTTGACACATTTTCCTTTAGCTTTCAACGTTTTTGATGGATCAATGCTGTTGGCTTAGTGGGCGGTACCCCGACTTCCGATCTGGAGGTAGTGGTTTTGAAGGTAAGGTCGGGCGCCAATGGATTTTTCCACTCGAAATTGTATACCGTGCGCATTAACACGTGCTCAAGATGGTCAAGGAAACATCTTGAGGAAACTGGTGTTCCTTAGAAAAAAAAAACAAAGGCATATGCCATGTGTTCAAATCAGCGGCGATGGGCAACATGATACGTGGAATGTCAACTACTTCCAAAAACGCAGGCTTGTGACAAATGTAATGTTTGGACTAACCTCTGACTACCTTCTACTTGATATCCTCACTGAGGATTACCATCATAGGGCATAAAGTCGTAGCGTGTTTGTTTTGAATAGAAGCTGTTTTTGGAGATACTACATAGTTTAAGGAATGTTTCGCTGTCGAAGAAATAGTATAACGCCCTTAGACTAATATAAGATCAGGGTGTCGAGACAAATAGCAACTTCTGTGGGCGTTAACGCCTGCTGAAAGGTTGAATTGTATGGAAATTACATTAGCTGTGGAAATGTCACGTGACATCTGCCAAATTTTACCTTGACAAAATTTCGTTAGCATGAAAGGAGAAGTAAGCGTGAGGTATTTGTTTTGACCCCCTGGTAAGTTATAAATGGTCAGTAATAAGACCGCCGTTTGTAAGTGTCTCCAGATTTTCATTATTATCAGCGCAAATAAGTTTTTTTAAAGGTGTGCTAGAAATGTTAAAAAAACAGCATGGTGCATTTGTCTTGGTTGGTATGATTATCTCTAACTAGTCTGGTTGGCAATGTTCAAAATCTCTTGGCAAAAACAACATCGACGCGAGTCTCGTCACTTTTACAAATTTATCTATCAAATTAAATTATTATTAAATTGACGAGACATTTGATTGGTGTAAGTAATTCAATAGATCAGAAACCAAACTTGATACGCAAATAGACAGCAAATTATCAAAATCGAATCATATTGCCGTGTAATCAAAACACTCAAAGCAACCACGCCTCCCGACAAATTCCACCTTGTACCTACGCTTTAACGAGCTTTATACGCGTAACCACTTCCCCCTCCCCTCAACACCCCCCCCAAAAGTGACAGTTTAATATTTATAACCGAAATGAGCCTATGAAGTACCTACTATACTCCGAAGCACTTCTGTCGCATCGCAAACTCGTGACACGGTTCGTTACCTCCTCCAGACAAAGCCATACGATTCCCCCCTCTAAAATTATTTGCATAGAACCCCGAATGAGCTATTAAAGATGTCTGAAGGGGGGCTCCCACCACCCATCCCGGGATAAGCAGATTGCGGTAGATTAAAGACCAAAAGCATAAAGAGAAGCGGCGTCCCCAGACGAGCACCCTGAGGCACTCCATTTTGAAACCTTTCTGTAATATGCATAAGTGCTAAAACTCGGTGGATTCTGTATGATATTTTATGATGTTCTAACACAGAGAAGCGAGCGGTCCGAGGAGAAAATTAGATTTCCCTCGGAGTGGTTCGGAGTGGTACTCGACAAAGTCGAAAGCTTTATTGGAGTTGGTTTTTTTCATCGTGATTCTTGAACTGTTTTTCTGTTCGGCTACTTTTGTTTTAGCTCTTCCCTCATTGTTTTATTTCGGTGCGTGGATTTTACTGTCATTTGAAGTGCCGATAGGGGCGTGGAAACGATATTTTCTTACATTTTACTTTTCTCGTTTTCATTGCTGTTGTTTGTTAACATATTTTGGGATTATACACTCAGAAAAACTTTTTGCCATTTTATTATTTTCGTATCCTGATGTTAATGAATTGCGAATGTTTATGAATTGTATTGTATAGTGAACATTATCATTTGTAGACCAGTGTTCTAGACATATATTTTTTAACGATGCTTAGTGAAGATGTCTTATCGAGGTCAGAGGCAAGTCTGAACAAAATTATATTATTACGTATTTAATTTTGCTACTTTTTGCCTTCCGTTTTGTATAATAAGGGAAAATATGCCTAAATCAAACAGTAGGTTTCTAGAAGTCTTACCATCGTAATGCGCATATGGTGGATACGGTGGCGCAGGGGGCTGGAGCACCACTAAAGCCGCTGCGTCAGGACTCGCGGCTGCCGAAGGGGGCTCCCCACCGGCACCACCGTTGGATCCTGCTGAGTCGTTGGTTCCTGAAAAGAAAATTACATTAATTTAACGTCACTATCTTCTTTCAACTACTACATTTACAGTTCGTAAACTAGTGATCAATCTTAGTGCGGAAAAATTACCATTGCCAATAGGGGCTATAGATCTTTCAGGTCATGCTGAATCAGAATTTTAGGATACATATTATAAATACTGGTGTTTGAGATTTTATTTACCTACAAAGCCTTCGAAATTACTTTGCAATAGCTGGGTACCTATAAAAACTTTACGTGTTATTTCAGGTCCTGAACCATACCTATTCCAAATCGGTTTAGTTATTACGTAAATTATTAGCAACATAGTAATTAAGAAAGGCAAAATAATATTCCATGCTTCTTTCAACCACAAGGTGACCAAAAATGACACAGTGACATGATAAATATCCATGTGTTTTTTTATTCAAAAATAGTTTGAAACATAAATATGAAAGAGATACCTAATTGATTCTGTCCGCTCGCATTCATTTGGATTTAAACAGGTAGTTTCATATACCTACACAGGTAGGTAGGAAGCAAGCCAGGCTTGCAAGAAAGCTTGGTATTCTGTCACGAGCATTCGAGCAGGGCATGTAGGTAAGTAGATCTAGAGTCTGAGTAGATAGATATTAGGTAGATGCAAGCTCTTACACTAGGATACCCTGTATTGCGAGATGTTTAAAAATAAGAAAAGTAAAAGATGTCAGTGTGTCAAGTATTTGCCTACCAACAAGACAATCAAACTCGTGCTGAGTAACGGACGCTCAAACCCATAGACCTGCCCATTTCCTATAAAACACCGTGATTATACTATTATTTGTCACGCCCTGAAAATTTGCGGTAACCGCTCATGGCATTTGGTTTAACTGTGCTTTTGTCTTCGCACTTGGCATTTTTGTGGTGTCAAAGGGATTGACTGAGGTTTTGAAAAGTTGCTGATTGTCAATCGAAATGTTGTACTTGGTCGAGTTACTGATTCTTGCTTAGTCATCCTATTTTAGAAGTCTGAC
This sequence comes from Perizoma affinitatum, assembly GCA_961405105.1. Taxonomy (NCBI): domain Eukaryota; kingdom Metazoa; phylum Arthropoda; class Insecta; order Lepidoptera; family Geometridae; genus Perizoma; species Perizoma affinitatum. Next base: position 6,194,823 of record OY560184.1, read on the forward strand.
GTTTGCTGGTCCTAAAATGGGCGTTGTAGCGAATAGTGAATGAACTAGGTTGGCGGCGAATTCCATGAACAGAGGCTCCTTTTATACAAGCATAGGATGTAGAGAGACATAACCTGCTCTGGTTAAACAGGGTTCTATCAAATCTATCCAGCCAATAAAACGTAGTCAGCAGTATAATACTGAGCACGGATATTATTTACCAGCACAGGACTTTAAAAAGTAAAACATATATGTTTTAATGGTAAGCCATTTTAAACATGTAGGTATGTATTACCATGTACTTATTTTAAAAGTAACTGTGTAAAGTTTTGTTCAAAATAAACTTTTACTTAACATTACTTCAGTTGAGTTTATGGAATTCAATAAATTGTATGATGCAGTTTAACCTTTAAAATGTAAAACCTCAAGTTCCAAGAATTATAAATGATCTTTTAAATTTCGATTCCCATGTGATAACAAAACGAAGAATCAATATCAGAAAGATAGCGAGCTGGTGACCGCATAATTACTTGCGGTTGGTTATGATACCATGGGAATATCTCATTCACACTCATTCATCTTTCGCCTACTTACCTACAGAGCTAGCATTTCTTACAGATTACGTTGTATTGAATGGATCTAATAGAAGTACCAAAACGCAGTTTTCAATACGGAATTTATGTGTTTGTGGTTTTGTACATCGATTACACCGTGGTAGTTAATTTAATCTGAATTATTTTGTCTTTGCTAAATCAAAAGGGTTGATCCCGAAGTGGATCAGTTGTTTTTTTATCGGATAATAGTTTATTGATTTTTTTGATACCTGAGTGATTTGTCCTAGTATACATACGATGTCAGTTTTTTAAGTTGAAAAATTATATACTGTTCTACTTTCTACGGTCCTACATATATTATAAATGCTAAAGTTTGGATATTTGTTGCTAATAATCTCCGTAATGGCTGGACCAATTTGGATGACAGGTGACTTGGCCTAGAATGCTACATAGGCTACTTTTTATTTAGCAACCACGCGGGCAAAGCTGTGGGCTGAGGCTATCCTTACTAAGACTATATTGGTTGGATATTATATGTATATTAGGTCTGTACCTATGAAATTGCACTATATATAGTAAATATATTCTGATTTGGCTGCTTTATTTTACAGATTTCCCACAAATGGTCGAATATTTTTATGACGCTAAAACCAAAAACCGAAGCTCAGTCGTAGTTTGAGATGGATCCGCTTTTAATTCGTCATTTTTAACCTTGTTCTCAAAAAACGCACTGTTAATTTATAGGGTTAGGTCCATACAGGTCGTTAATTGAATCCCATGTGAGACGCATTGTTTCACTGAAACTCATATTCAAAAATAACGCTAGTTTTCTTAGAGTTACCCTGATCATGGTAGCAAATGTAATGAAATTGGAGGTAAAAAAAACAAACAAACAAATGACTAACTTTTTTTTTTTGAAAATAAAATACCATGCCTTATAAACTAAGATTATTTGAATTTAGAATTCCATGTCAAACCGTAGATATTTCAGTTCAAAGTGGCCAGTTCGACAAAAAGGCAATTCGGTATGTAAAAATCACTACGATAGGTATAATTATTATGGTAAACGAAACAATGGTAAACGAAACAAACACGCTCACGACTGTCTTCCCCATGGTGGACATACACAGTGAGAAGATCTTTGAGGATACCAAGTAGGGGGTAGTCAGAGGCACGTCCAAACATTACATTTGGTAATGTACGCGTTTTGTAAGTTAGCATTCCACGTGACAGGTTGCAAGCCCATCGCCGCTTATTGAAACACTAACTGTTGGCACATGCCTTCGAATTTTTGGTTTTAGAGCATGCCGGTATCCTCACGATGTTTTCCTTCAGCGTTTTGAGTACGTGTTAATGTGCACATAAAACAGTGGTAATTAGCTGTATTTTTATTTTATAAACAAGGATGTTTAGATGTTTGAATGTTTGAATGTTTGTTGCTAATAATCTCCGTAATATCTGGAACGATTATTATAAAATTTCGAACAAGTTGAAAATTCAGTTCTAGGTATGTTAGCATTGTTCAAGTGTGAACAAACAAAAGTCGAAGATTTAATTAGCTACCATTTTTTGATTTACCAAAGATTAGGACCTATTCGTTAGAAATCGTGAATCTTGCTTCTAATAGTGTTATCTTAATGGGAGACGATGCAACCGCAGCAGATCTAGGAAGCAGGTGATCTCTGCGTGTCGGGTTACCAGCTTGTGTTACTGAGAGGGGCACAACTGCTCCTTTCACAAGAGGATGTGGTCAAGTTTGTATTTGAATTGTTGAATGGTATAGAGATGAATGAATGTTTACTTTGAAAGGGTTATAGAACTTTACGGTTTTAAATATAGGAGGCAAACACAGATACCTATATAACAATTCCAATCATTTGATCAGGTTACAATACCTGATCAAATACCGCCCCTAGTGACGTGTATCAATATAAAAAATATTTCGAGGAAAACTGAATGACCCGTATATTTCAGTTTTCCTCGAAATATTTTTACCAACACGAAAAATGAATTAAATAAACAAGGTTACTTTAAATTTAACTACAGAAAACAAAACACTGTTTAGCTGAAGAACCGTTTTAAATCTCTATAAGTAAGCAATATTATTGTAGGATAGGATAAGTACGCCTACCTTTAGCTTTATTAAAAAAAAGTCAAGAGTAAAAAAAAGCAATGTACTTTTTATTGTAATGTATAGTAATAGGTATGAAAGAGTTGTACTGTACCATACTTACCGGAGTGCGGCGTGTAGTGCGCGTGCGCAGCGTGCTCGTAGGGCGCGTCGAATAGCTCGCCGTAGTAGGCTGGCGCGCCGCCCGCACCGCCAAGCTCCGTGAGGAGCTTGTACTCGTCCTTCAGGCTCCACTTCGACGACGACCATAGCTGGAACGAAACAACCTGTTATTCATAGTTAAAGTCAAAGTCAATAGGTTTTTATTCATTGAACCACAAGGATCATTTAAAAAGCAGATCATCAGTTTTTTGAAAGAGCTCGTCTGGTGAAGTAATTACACCATATCTCAGCATCATCTCTGTATTTTTAGATACATTCGAAAACATTCGAAGCTTTCAGGGCCTAAACTTTCTTTGCTGGCTAGCTAAGCAAATAGAACTCGTTCAGTGATTGGCTGCAAATATCAAATTCAGTGTTGCAAATAGTTGTAATATTTTTTGCATTGATTTTAACAATAATGTATTTTCTCTTCAGAATACTCATTGAGTGCTCATCAGTCGTGCAAAGGTGTAATGGCGGACGGAAGTGACGTCATTAACGCTCATTCGCCGCCATCCGTCACGACAAAATGGCCGACAGATTTACGCGCCAATTCGCGCTTGGTTACAGAGCGTTTAGTTGTTTTTGGGCACTTTATTGAAAATACAGCTGGGATTGTAATAGAGATTGATTTGTAAGAACTATTAGAATTCTTCCAAGATTATTGCGATATGTAGGTACAGAAAGCGTCACAAGTATTTCGAGCCGGATATGACGTAACTGACAACGTCTTAACTAAGTACCCACTTAACTTTATGGCTACCCCAAACACATTAATAATTATCATCATCAACGGCTTGCAGTTCAATTCGTATGGGGGCTTACATTGCGTCGTATCGTTCGTAGTTGTCATTGCAGAACCTTTATTCCCAAGCGATTGTTAGTTCTGTGATCTAAATATACAGCTCGTTGCCCGTATAATTGCACGTATGGTAAAGCAAATAGGACCCAAATGTAGAATAATTACAAAATGGTAAAGTTTCTGAAAATGAGTCATCATTTCTGTTTTATTTGACAGCATCTTATAAACCTCTGCTGGGTCTTAATCTACTCCCTCAAACATCATTTCAAACCAGTCGGTTTTGAACTTTATGCATTCTACGTCTTACGAAATCAGTGCAACTTATAATAGCACAGAGAATGCCTTTGTACTTACATTTGAGTATATTTGATCGCCATTGTAATGACTTCTTTGTCGTTTCACGTCATCTTCTGAATGGCTATTGAAGTCCCGGTTTTCATCTGCAACAAAAACACATAAATAAATTGATAGAAAATATTTTTGACTAGATCTAGACTAGAGCTCTCTGTTCTAGGGGCCTATAGTAAACGTTCTAAAAAAGCCACGTATTAGAGATTATTAATAGCCAGTAAAACTCTGATACTTGAGCATAGGCCTTCCCTAAAGAGTGCCATGACGAACGACCTTGGGCTCTTCCCACCGACTTCCAACAACCTTCTTACACTTCGTCGTCCTGTTCGTGGTGTCCATTCGCGAACCTTTAGTGCCCTGCCTATTGCTTATATATTGCATGTTACGTAAAAAAAATAAAAACCGAAGGTGGAGTCTATAGAATAATAAATAAAATAAATAAAGACGGACATTTTTTCACACAGCACACAGAACGCCGTAATGTTTTTTTTTAAATTAATAATAGCATTTAAGTAGCTATGAATTATTTTATGGCCAGTCTGAAGGCTCGTTTTATGAGGATAAGAGGTAGGTAAATTGCCTGTATTAAGATTGGTTGCATAATTCTGTACATAAAACCAACTAGCTTATGCCCGCGTTGTATCTGGATACAAAGTAGCTTGTATTTTATTTTTGATTACGAACAGGCCTATTCCATATTTTACACAAATCTGATCAGCCATTACGACGACATATTAGCAACAAGATTCTAAACTTTTACTAGTTAGAAGATTTTACGTGATTAAAGTAAAGATTGTTTGTTTCTAAGATTAAATTAAATTAATTAACTCAAATATAATATAATAAAGAACGCGAAAGTATTTTGAACAATCTACGTAATGGCTTCACCACTTTGAATGAAATTTGGATTAAGTATACTTTTAAATTACTTTTTATTCCAGTACCACGTGATTGTAGCCGTGAGCAAATATTGGTGTTACAAAAACCTTCCTGAAATTGCCTAAATAAGTAATACTGTTGCAGTTGTTAACTTTACTCGAAGTTCAAGTACCAATATGAAAGAGAATTTATATAGAGTTATAATATAATAAGGCCACAATTTGCGCAGTAAATTTAATAGCCTAGTAAATCTTACTGGTCTCGCTTCATGATCACTATGTTTGTAACGACTATTAGGGATGGGCGGAGTCTTATCGATATAATTAAATGTTGAGCATTAAGTTAATTTAAAGTTCTAAAATATGTCTTGGACATTTTTTATTGATAGATAAAAATTGACACACGTTTACACGTGCTCAAGATAGTGACGGTAACTATCGTGAGGATACCGGTATGCCCTAGATCAAAAAGTTCAAAGGCATGATACATCGGTTAGTTATAGTAATAGTAAAGTTTATTCATTGTTACCAACAATAGTGTTCTAATAAAGCGACGATGGGCTTGCGTCCTGGCACGTGGAATGCCAAATACTATGTAAAACCTAGGCATGTACCATATATTATGTTTGGGCATGCCTCTGACTACTACTTACTTGGTATCGTCAAGGATCTGCGTGGGTATTTATTATGGATCTAAGGATATCCGTCATATGATTACTGTCGTCAGTGTGTTTTTGGTTTTATTAACACTGACTTAATTTGGCAATTTTATTATTTGCTGACATAGGTTAAATAAAAATGACTGACTTGTTTTTTTTTTGTTAGTGGTTGCAGTAGCCTCACTATGTTTAATTTAAAGAAAACTGTGGTCAATATTATATCTTTTGCACTCATTAGTCATTAGCGGTATATAACATAACCACATTTTGAGGTATCTGTTACAATTTGATAGAAATTCTTGTATCCGATGGGCCGATAACTTCTAAAAGGTTGCGGGAAGGCAGTGGATGGAGTTAGCCCAAAATCGTTTGTAATTGCATTCTTTGGGAAAACATATATCCAGAAGTGGATTATTATGAAAAAAGTATTTCGATTTCATCAAAAAACAAGCAAGTTATCGATAAACAACCATAGACAAAGTTCCCATCTCTACGCAACTTTCGGAGTTATAAAACGACCTCTCTCCGGGAGAGTACTTTCTCCCCATATACTTTAGTTACAACTTTTATACTCCATAACTCTAGACAGCTTTACATAGATAGAGTTCATTAGGTAGAGAACTGGGCCCATGTGGCTCGTAGAAGTTTTCATAAAAGGGGTAGATTTTAAGTGGGTAATTTTAATATTTATAGACCCTAATTTTCATAAAGACAAACAGTTCGATGACCCACGACAAAAGGAGCTAGTGTATGTGTTTGGGGTAAGAATTTGTCTGTTTCTTACCATTTAACAACAGACAAACACGTTTGACATTTGACAGAGGTTTGACGACCTCTGTGGCGCAGTTGGCGAAGGCCCACCTGAGACGCAGAAGGTTGCGGGTTCGATTTCCGTCACGGGACAAATATTTGTCTCGGTGTTTCTAAGTATAATATGTATGTATTTACAAAAAAAAGTACATAAGAAGTATATCAGTCATGTAGTTCCCACAATACAAACTCTGGTTAGATTGGGGCTAATGATGCTGTTTGAAAAATGACCGGCATTATTATTATTTTCCTACAAAGCCACTTCAGAGATGGTTCCTAAATAGGTTTTTATTACAGAACGATAACAGACATTGACCTACTGACTTGTGGCCATAATACCTATATAAAAATCACCCTTGAAGTAAAAAAATGCAAATATCTGCTAAAAGAGTTTGTTGGTGACAAACAAAAACGGGTAAAAAGATAACATTCGAATTTTTCAAACTACGTGTATTCCGTCATCTATTACGGTGCTTCCTAGTGACTTGTGGAAGTAAATCCTATCCAAGAAACATCCTTGAAGACACAAAAGTTGATTGCAACAAACCGCATTACAATCCGATAAGCCGTTTTGTAAATAAATGGTAACATACATTACAACCACTTACCACAAAATTAAATGCGTCTTCAAGGATTCTTACGTCGCGAATAAAAAACTAACTTTCTCATAAAATTTAGATCCTGAGAAAAATATCTGCATAAAATAGTTACCCTGGTCTTCGTGTCGTTTCCTCTTCAGCCCGGCGGTTCCTCCATTATGCAGACCTTCAACTTGTTCGATGCCCAGGATGCCGTTGATACTATAACTGCCTGTGTTGGTGACGTGCTGTTCTGTTGTGGGCGAGAGGACGGCCGTCGTGCCTGGCGCGTTGCCTGCATGAGTTATCACCTGAGAAAATCAAGTTTTAGTCTAGATTCGTAGCCGGCATTGACTAAAATTGCACTTGAAAAAAGTTAGTTTAAGTCTATGCACCTGAAAAAATCGAGTTTTACTGTAGGCGCGTTTCACTATCAGTTAAAATTGTTAAGAGCTGCAAACTCTTTTTTCTCAAGTTTTTTAGGTTCGGTTTATTTTAAGCATACCCGGAATCTCGAAATATATTAAGATTTCCCATAAGTGTGGGTTAACACTTTAAACCCTAATTAATTAGTAGTACGCCACAAACTGAGATCTTACGAAGTACCGTTTTCACACGGCGACCAAAAGTTTAAAAACCCGCTACTGATTAAGATCATTTTGAACTTAAAAAATAGGTATAATGAGTTACACCACCCACGTACGTACCAAATGGGAGGTCACGGGCTCGATTCAAACTGAGGTCAATATTTCTGGAATACTATTAAATTTTAAGTCTACCTATCTACATGTACGGTATGATTTAGGAAAGCTATCAAATTCAATTGAATTAAGCTACTTACAGAAACTACACTGCCCTGCGCGGAGCTGATCTCCTGTTCCTGCTGAGCCTGCTGCTGATTGTGCGCGTGCTTTGCCTTCTCAGCTGCTTTGTTTCGAACAATCCTGTGAACAAAGATAACCATAAATACTCATGCTACACCACAGAGTACTTTATCACATCAACTGTATGTCGCGTACATTTGCGAAAAAGTAGTTTGTCACTAAATTATCTTTAAAATTCTGTATAGTATGAGGATCAATTTTAAGTTGTGGAAAACGGGTTTCGATCTTGTATTCCAGTTATCGTAAAACAAGATCGTAATTGGGTTACAGAACGAGCAAATAGTACTATAACAACGTGTCAACTAGAACCTAACAAAAAGGTCGATATGGCTCCATGTGACATTGCCTAAGAAACTCTGGCAAACCATCTAATTAGCGTCAAAGAACTAACCCGGACGGGTTAAAAAACTCTCATTCAAACCGCAACTGTTCTGCGAACCTAATATAAAAAAGGCGAGTTCACACACGTTTTTTACCCGCAACAGGAAGCGTGACAAATCGCGGCCGCGGTTCTGTATATTGGAGAAGGATGTTGTGGCGCGTGCCATGAGCACTACTATTTATTCTGTGTCGTTGCGATATTAAAATTACAAGGGAATGTTGATAGTAACGGGGAAAACCAAGACTGCAGTATTGAAACACTTTTTCCATTACAAAATTATATTTCTAGCACCATAACTGCACAACTTGCAACATAAAAATCCATAAAGTTTTGTTATATTTATTTTTACAAATGGCATCTTATCATTTGTTTTAAAATGTGGATAAAAAGGTATGCGAAAGTACGTTTTCAGAGCAAGAAACACAAAATCTATGGGAAAAGATTTCAGTATTGACATTAAAAGCAATTAGTTGACATTTTAGTGGTCAAAACAAAGTTGCACTCTCTGTTTTTTTTTCATTTTAAACCTAGTAATACTTGTAAAAAAATAAAAGACTAAATGGGAAAAATTTACCTTTATTTAACAACTGTCCTTTTCATGTCCCAACACTAGTTGAAAACTGCGATTCTTTACAGATGAACTTTGTAAGTGCATTTTTGAGGTCCCCTCATTCAAGTAATGGATTATTCATGTCAATGCGCCTAATTGCGTAGTTTGTATACTTATCGCAAGAAAATTGAGCTCAATTTTTACTTTTACAGTGTCCTTTGAGAAAATGCAAATAATGTATTTTTTCTGTGTTGTTATGAAAGATAGGCGTTTTCTTAAAATATTAATAATTTTAAACGTTTACCTATATTAAAATTAAGTACCATGATCTCAAATAAATCAAAATTTCGTGTACTCGTAAACTCTACTAGTATATAAAAATTACACGAAATACTGGAAATAAAAACTAGGACGCCATTTTGTTTGCGGCCATTTTCCGCGGCTGACAGTTCATTTCCCGCCATGATGGATAGTGGTTCGCTCTCCTGAGTTATCGGCTCCAACTCGCGGGTTGACATATGCAAAAATTGTTTCGCAAACTCATCAAAAAGGTCAGATTAGGGTGTGTAATAGAGTCAGTTGATTGATGGTGTATTCATAATTGTTTCGTTTATTAGCTGTTGAGTGCATGGTCATGAATATCTTTCCGTATATGCATTACCGAATTTTAAGTTAAAAAGAGTGTCCTCCTAAGATACAGTTTATTTGTTGATTAAAAAATGAGCTGTCATATTATCAACAACAAAAAATATGGGAGGTAGGTACCGGAAGGTAGAAAACACCTTAGTCACAAGGCCATGCCAAACACCGCAATGGACTTTTTACGATTTAGATTTCGCTTTGAAGTTCATTCGCTCGTCAGTTGTGGCATTGGTTGTTTCTTGATTATCCTGCGTCAGATTTATGACCTGACTAGGTTAGATATACCTGCCTAGCCCTGAAAAGAACCTAGTGAACTATAGTGAAATAACAATTAAATTCAACTTCATAAGATGAAGTAAAAATTCATTGCACATCACAAAAGTTCTATTTATTCATGTATCACAGTCACAATAATTTCTTTGAATTTTGTTACACATGTGTTGAGGTTCAGTTGGTTTTGTATGTATACTTAGGTACTTATCCATGCAATTTTTAAAAACATGAAAAGTGTTATTTTCTCCTGTGACGACAAGAGCCCGTATATAATTTTACCATCAGAGGTTGTTTGTTTATTTTTTACAAACCCACTTCAAAATGGCTTATCAGTTTGTAATGCGGTTTTTGCCAATGCAATCCATTTGCATGTTTTCAAAGATCAAAAGTCACAAAGCGCTGCCCCAATGATGGTAAAGCTCGTTGGGGGTTATCGATAACTTGTAATAGTATGGCACAAACGTTGCAGAAGTTATTAATAATCAAAGTAGGTAAACATTAATGGCAATTTAATGTTTCAAAAGTATTTAATGATACTTTTGAAACTATCATGGTTATAAAGTTATTTATTTCCTAAAAACTTACCCTCTTATTTATAATCTCTAACTCGCTAACTCGAACCCTGTCCTTTTCTAACACTAAAGAAAAGATAGAGGCAGACAACTTTTAGCACGCTGCTAAATTTAGCAAGTGATTATGAATAAGAAGAGAGAAGCTCCCCGTCGTGTCACGTCAAAAACCGTTTTCATGAAAAAATAACCAGTGAGAAGCTTTAAAGCCATATAAACTTAAAAAACCTTTTTAGGGTTGCCTTTGCAAATTTTCAGAATTGCCACAAAAAGCTCAGTTATCATTTCCGTTTCCTGCTAGGGTTGGTCATGTTTTAACCCTAACGTTTTAATGGTATTCTTCAGTAATGCAAGTGTTGTTGGCAAATATTTGTGATTTATACGCCGGTCCTGGCATTTTGAAATTTTATTGTGTTTAATCTGCAAAAGGATGTTTGTTAGCTTTTATTTAAACTCATGTCGGTTTATTGTTATAATTTTGGGGAATATCTCAACTTGTATTAACTTGGATTTAATATTACGATGTAACTACCAGTTATATCGTAATATTAAATCGAAAATCACTTTTATCTGTTTTTACTTCTATAAATTTTTAAAAATAGGTTAAATATGTTATCTAAGCTAGTGTAAAACATTGTATAGTTGTAGATACTGGAAAGGCAAACGGAAGAATTTTACCGAGATGTTTACTCGAATAAAACTGTCTTAGCTTCAAATACCTAATGTTATTACCGTTACATTTATAGTTAGGAAACATTGTAAAGTTGAGCATATATCAGAACTCACAATAATAAATTATTATAAAAGTCGAGCCAACAAAAAAAATGCACCCTAAAATCTAACCTAAAAATAAAATTACGCGCCAACAAAATAATTCCGCTTGCTAGCGCAAAAAATTCAAATGTCAAAGCGGGCTGCCAGAGTTATTGCTTCAATTACCCGTTGGCGGCAGGGCTCGATTAAAATGTCTTGGAAAACGCGAGTTGGCTTTTTTTTTATTGAAGGGCAGTTTATGGTTATGGAGTGTGTATTTTCGAGTGGAATTTGAAATGTGATAGTACTTTTATATATTTAGTTCTTAGGAGTTTCTAAGAAGCATTTTGATTCAATGAGTATTTCAAAATGGTTATCGACTTACATTATAAAGGTGTACAATTTGTCAAAAATATTCAAGTCTTAAAAGTTTTTCTTGTCAATTTAATAAGTATCCTACTAATATTATAAATGCGAAAGTTTGGATGTTGGTTGCCAATATTTTTGTTATGGTTAAAACTACTTTGATGAAACTCGGAATTGATTCTTTCTTTCTTTTCTTTTTTTTTTCTTTGACTATAATTATCGCACTTTTTAGCCACCTACTATATTACTTGGTCATTATTGTCACTTTGAGCCCAATAATCTAATTTAAACTTCAGATAAAATCTAACTCTCCAAACACCAAAATAGTCAATTCTTCTTTCATTGCGCGCTCAATACAAGAACGATTTCGACCCCTAAGTGCATCCCTCACGTGTCTGACACGTGACCAGCACGTGACCGACACGGACCCGTAATGTGCTACGGAACTCGCAAATGTGGTCACAAGGGGGTAAAATAGAAATCTATTTAAGTGGAAGTGAGAATTTAGGGAAAATCGTTTAGGGGTTAAAGTGAAACTTTTGTTACACACAAGTCATAATTTGTACAGATCTTGTCATGCTCTAGCATGTCTTATTCTGTCACAATTTACATAAAACAGCCATGTGAGCGAAGCTGAGGGCATGAGTTTGAAGTTTAACACAAGCTTACATATGCTACCGTATATTTCATTTACTACGTAAGAAAACATTAAAATATGTTCATGTCTCACGTTCAAACATCATAAAATACTGAATCATTAAAATGCTAGCAACTCAATTCATCAAATGATTTAGACTGAATAACGCATTACGAATTTGCGACCCTAGTGAGTGCATTGATACCAATAATCCAAGTTTATTGTTCAATAATGGACCCCAGGGCCCGGCCAATTTGAAATGGAGCGGGGTGGAAGATATGTTGTCTAAAGAAATGGAGGGGGTTTTGAAATGGTTGGAATTTTATATGTAAGAGATTTTCTCCAAATAATCAAAGGGTTACATCAAATTTAGACCAAGATGTGACTTAAAAGTTTTGCTAAGGTGGACATATACGATAAATTATGTACAAATGACATCCGCTTTTTCTGCAAAAGTTTTTTATGATTAAATCAACGGGCAATATGATTCTAACTTAAAATTAAACCTTAGCTGAGTTTGAATATTACTTACACGGACTAACCGTGATAAAGCGAAAACTGGTTCTCAAAAAGTAATACTACAAGCGAACGAATAAGTTTCTGAAAAATGTTTTGAATCTTGTACTAGTTTATAGTTATTGTTGTTTCGTTTAGTTTACAGTAGGTAGGTACCAAAACCAAAACCTAATACATACTTTGGTAGTTACTTATTCGGATTTTTCTCATAAGCTTTGCAAAAGGTCATTAACATATTTGCCCGATAAACTCCCCGTGCTAATCACTCCACGTCAAGTGTTGCCCGTTTACAAATCCACAGGTAATTGCGTGTTGCCCGATAAGATAAATAAAACACCCACCACGTTTTAATATTAGTTAAGTTGGTGATGGTTATCGCTAATCTGTATCATGCTACCGTTTATTAATTTTTGTTATCAGGGTTTTGGTGATTTAATTCGTTATGGAAAATTAGGTGTTCGTTTTTGGCTTATAGGGGTGATTGATTGTGTAAGTTAGAATCAGTGTAGTGAAAAAGTTTAGTGTGTAACATAATAGTATTCTTTCATTAATATCTTAAGTCTTTGGACTTTTCGCAGGAGCAGTTTTAAATAAATGTTTGTGTTGGAATATTCTTTAGTTTACGACAGGAAATCAAATCAACAACTATAAAACTGAAAGTCACTTGCCACTATACTACATGTACGTACATAGGTAGTTACTTATTGGATAGGATTTCTTGATTCGGCTGCTTTCTCAAATATCATATATTTTTCAAGCAAGTGTTTTGGTTCATCCCTCTACCATGAATCATTTGTTATAGAGACATCTCTATTATTATAGTAACAAGCAACATTTATCAATACTTTGTTGATGAGAAGAAAGAAAAAATATTTCTTGATAGAAAAGTCGTGTTTCTGTGTCACCGAATAGAAACCGTCCCCCTCCCTCCCTCAATGGAAATATTTAAGCTCTAGAATCTAATTCAACTAATTGACGAATTAAAATAGAAATTGATTGAATAATATTTTGTATGAAGAGAATGTTTAAAAATAAGCGCGAGTCTGCACTTGACCAGTGTACTTTTTGTGCAGTAGGTATTTAAAGAAAGGTCAACTTGAACAGAGTAAACTTGAAGGATGTTCTTGATACATTCGGCAATTGAGCCATAGATGGCACTTTGGTCAACGCCTACTTTTATGTTACGTTTTGTATTAACTACATTAAAAAAAACATATATTTCTTGTATTGTATTAAATACATTTTATACATCATTTCCTGATATCCATTCCATCTCGTGCACACAATAACAGTTCAAGAAAGCATTTCCACAAGTATCTTTTCAACAATATTTGGGATAAAAGTTTGATATGGCTTTTGTATTCCTACCCTTTTCGGTCTGTGTTAAGGTATAGTTTTGTTTGGTTGATTGACTGGAAGGGTATGCTTAAAGTTGAGCTATGCAATAAGCGAATCTTAGGTGAATTGAAAATACGTCTCTCTCACTCCATGCGAAAATACATAGTGCGTTGTAGACGGATTAGACCACGAGAGCCAAAACTACAAATTAATGATATAGAAGGAAAACAAGAACAAATCAACATATATCCTGTTTGATAGTAACTGTAAAACTTTTCTATTATGATACAACATTCTGTAATTTTTAATTCGAGTCCAATTTATGTTCTTTTACCAGCGACGCAAGGATCCACCACATGTATTATGAGGTTAATGACTCTAAAATATGCCCAGTTTTTTGGCATGCGGGGGTGTACCTACACATTTTATTCACCTAGGCATTTATAAAACAGGTGCCGAATACGCAGATGGTTGTGGAATTGCGATTTTCCAAAACTATAATTCTATAACTACCCGCACATCCCATAGCCCGAACGAGTTGCGTGACGGAACGAAGCGCGCCGGAAGTGCGGAGGGAGCAAAGATGGCTGCGCCGGAAGTAGACACGTGCTCGCTACACCGGACATCCCGACCTACAATCCATTGAATTATTGCTGGCTACAATGGAAATAATATAAAGTGTATCGAGAATATTATGCTTTCGTGCATTCTGGCTGCAAAGATGAGTACGTACCTACATAAAATGTGTCTTAGAAAAATATTTTTTTTCCCAAATATTACCCGGACTGGTGAATTACATCATGTATTGCAGTGCCCTCTAGTGGCGTGTTCTAATCGAATACATTTTGTGAAAATAAATTTGGCACAATACTTGTGCTCCCAAACTTTGAATGAAAACATCGTGGCAAAACAGGCATATCCAGGAACAAAAATACTAAGACATGTGACATGAAACTAGCCCCTCCAAGGCAAACTTAATTCTTTCACTCCACTAGTTCATTTACCATCCGACGGTAGGTCCTGTTTATGGCTAGCGTCACGTGGCTTTAGAAAGATATGGTGACACGACGACGCATAAGAATATTTTTATGATATCCCAAAAATATAAACCTTGGCGACTTAATCCCGCCAATACCTAAGGTTTCCCATACCTTAGTGTAGATAGTGTGGATTAAACAATTAAAATCAAAGAACTCACAATCTGCACTGAGATAAAAGTATTAGAAAACTCACCTATTGATACTGGAGACGGAAGGCACGTTATCCTGGCTACAGATCCCTTCACTAAGCAGTCTGTCTCGGATTTCCCACGCAAACATCGTTGGGTTTTCTCTCTTGTAGGCCGCGATGGCGTCCACTACAGGTGGTGTGGCGACCTTAGGCTTGGAACCGCCGATGACGCCAGCCTTAAAGCTGCCCGTTTCGTAGTACCTGTAAAATGTTGAAGAATTTAGTCGTGAAGTAATGTTGAAGGTGTTCTATGTTTCTGTAAAAGGTAATCGCATCCCACTATAACTATACTATATATATCTTTGTATAAGTAGCAACGTCCAAAGTCAATTTATACTTCATTGAACCCACATGAATCATTTAAAATCGTCGACTCATAAACAAGCAAATATATAGTGAACGCCGATTCCTCGCCACTAAGCCTAGAAGAATCAGGCAAAAAATCTAGCTCTGTTTCTTATGATCTTTCATTCAGCTTTAGAGTGGTGCCAGTTGCATGCCAGAATCTTAAAAGAGCCGGTAAGGCCGGTTTTAAGTTAAAAAATCAACAGCTGGAAAAAATCTTATTACGGGGACAAAATTGTTGAACGGTTTCTGGTAAGTACTATAATGTAAAAAGGCAGCAAACCAAAGCTCAATCGTATAGTTACTAGTTCACCTCACAACGCCGTCGGAAACAGTCTCCGAAAATCACACCATATTGTCACCTAACCTATTCCCAAATCAATCGTAAAGGCTCCCCTAAAAATAACTTCACGCCCCTGGGACATGACATTAGGACAACGAAATTAAATTCGTGCTCAATAAAATAATGGTAGTGTATTATGACAATCTGATTATATGGACACCCTACCCTTTTGTTGCTCTTTTTGCGACGTAGCATTTTTGATTGGATTTTTTAAGTAATTGAGTAGTGGCAGAAATGTTTTTTAGATTTGGCAGATGGCTAAGGAGTAGACTATCGTTGTTATAAACATGTTTTTTTACCATGATTAGTTTTTCTGATATTCCAGAATACCATTATCATATTAAAATATCCCGTTTCTAGTGAACATTTATAAAGCAGTGATGGTTTAGTGGGAGTTTGGTCAACAAGCTTCACTCATTGTTTGGGAACTCTCTTACTTAAGTCTATACCGTCCGCCTGTTTGTGACAAAGGTGTATATTTTTAACCGTAATAATATGTAGCCATTTAAAGTTTTCAAAAAAAAAATATGTCTCTATCATGGTAAATAATAAAATTTCAACAAGTGACACGACCCACCCACTTGAATACCCAAGGAACCATAAAAAAAACGTTATTAAATAACTATTTGATAATTTATCAAATAATTTGTATCTATACTATTGTATTTGTACTTATACTATAAAATTATTATAATAGGAATTTGGTTTGGGGGATCGCAGGTTCGAGTCCTGCAGAGGGTAATTTTATGGGATATTATATTTTTTTTTGTATTTTAATATCTGTGATTAAATGGTGTGATAGTGCGAAATTCTTAGTGCGCAAATCTCGTCGCTCTTTGCCTAAATCTTGTTACAGATATCATACTAATCAAGTTTCTATCGTGGGTCTACCAGATCCGACCTACTCTCGCCCAGCAAGAGTCATATAACAAACTTAGGTTAATTCCCAACCATGAATTAGCGTAATCTACAAACGTTAATCCGGATAGAACCGCACTTAACCAATTTGGCGCATAAGGGCGTGCACAAGTGGAGCTCTCGAACAGCATCCAGATAAGTCAATTATAAGTGTGATCACACCCTAAGTGAGAGTGTATTGACGTAGTACTGTTGCGGTCACAAGGGATTGTGTATTTTTTTATTACGTATAAGTCTTGGAGGAAAATATGCCTTCTGGATTGGTAGATAAAAAATAGCAGATAATAAAGCAAACACCTACTTACATAGTACTGAATGATTTCGTTGGAAGAGATAGAGAGAGATAGAGATGATTGATTCTAATATTTCTATTATAATACTGTACTTCCAATACAAGTTATTATACCTTATGTTTTCTTTATATTTCTGCCAAATTAAAATCTCAACGCAACGCATTCTATCATACCCTCTTGTTTATTATCAGTATGACTTTTTCCCTTGACCGTACTTAGGGGTGTAAAACAAGGGTGCTATGTTGCAGCCCCCTGGGACAGCCTAACATTATCGTAATGTAGCTTTGAGGGTCCCGTACTTCAGGGGTAGCTTAAAATATTTCGCTGAAGACAGACGATTTGTTTTGAATAAATTGTTTTTGCTTTGAGTATTTTTTAGTCACATTTTTAAAGAGTATTTGAAAACTACTGGTCTCTTGGTTGTAAAAGTGAAGACTAGTGTATAATTAACTTAAGTTGCCAAGCCAATTCTGGCAGATTTTTAACAGACCCTCCCATCATAGTCCTGACTCCACACTAGTAAATTGTGTGATATATGTTTTTTTTTTAAAACATGATAATTATAATTATTCTGAGATTGAATTTTATTTATCAGACATGAAAATGTGTTTCCCAGAAATCGTCCCCATAAGCCTGTAACAAGGCAATAACAAGCCCATAAGCCCACTTGTAAGCCGCGATAAGCCTGTTATGTCCCCTTGATATCGAGATCGGCAATATGCCCGATATCCAATACCGATACAAATTGATTTCAAAGTAAAATTGTATATTCGACACTGGAGACTTTGGAATATGCGAGTGATATTATGCATTAACCGATCACGACTAATTGATAGCGAAAACATTAAATGATAAAGTAGATAAACCTTCTTAAAATAAGACACTCTTCTTTCTCCTTTCCTTTAGACAAAAGAGAGAGAGATAGAAATAATTGTTGTTTTCTCTTCTGTCACCGAAATGCTTATGCTTCTAATGTAAATAATGACATGACGAACGGTCATGAGTAACTTCTATCCACTGGCTTAGTAAAGTTAGATAGATAAAGTCTTAAGTTAAGATAGTAAAGTTCAATAGGTTGGTAAAGATTTTATTGATGTTTTACTTGAAACATTTTTTTTTTTTCCCTGACACATTGACATTGCCTAAATGACCTTAAATTTGAGGATTATCTGCCATCTGTTTATTTTTGGCATTAAAAGATAATGCCAAAAATAAACAGATGGCAGATTTAATCAAATAAAAAATCGTTTAATTATCTTGACAAATTTGAACCAAAAACTGCAAAATGAGACGTTCCTACTTATTTACTGCAGGTTCTTAAAAACTAGAAATAAGTACGTTATTACGAATGAGATTTAATTATGCTATGTGTATGTGAAGGCAAAGAACACCTGATTGTTAAATATTGAAATAAAACAACGCTATCAGAAACGTTGACCTCAACAAAATATACTCTCAAAATAACTGAATATGAATTCTAAATTTTCGAATTTGCTAAGTATCACGGTCTGAACGTCTTGTTTTGATTTTCAGAAATAGTCTTGCCTGTATTTCACATCCAGTCAAAGCAAGGTGACCGAAAACAAAACCAGTGACAGAAAACAAATGTATAAAAACCTCAGCTTTATAAATGAAAGTATTACAGTCCTGTCGGTATAATTAGTCGGTTTTTATTGGTCTGCAGCAAGCGCAGAAAGCGTGTCGACGAGCACACTTCCGTTGAATACACTGTTTTGGAAACTATGGTGTTGTGTGGTGAAGAACTTCATGTACCATAGTTTTTTTTATTTCTGTCTTCTCTTCATGTTACTGGTCTTCTCTTAGACACTCTACATAAAGCAGACTTCATGTAGGGTGCCCAAGAGAAATATGATAGATATGATTTCTAATCATGTAATCTGTATCAAGAACAATGTGAAATTTGATGTCTATATTATATTAGGTTATTTCGTGATATGAGTATTCGCAACGGCTGAATTGATTTGGATGAAATTTGGGGAAAATATCGTTCTTAACCTAGAATAACAAATAGGCTCCTTTTTATTCGGGTAACATGTGAGTGAAGTCGTGGGGAGAAGATGATACAAAATGTTTATGGAATTGTCTCAAAACAGATTTAGATTAGGACCTACTTACCTACCTAATTTTGACTCTTAATAATATTACGAGCCTATGCTTTGTTAAAAGGTTTTTGTAGTTTCCGATATTCAAAAGAATCAGTGTGGTAAAGGATTTAATGTTATACGCCTTTGAGATTCCTTTGATACACTTTTTGTAAGCAAGATTGTTATTTACATTTAGCCAACCCTGGTGTTGATAATTAGGGTATATTTAGGATAACTCCTGCAGAATCCATTGACACTGAGAACGATGGGATTCCAATATAAAATACACAATAAAAATGCACAATAATAACGAGACTGCTGGGTAGCCATTGTCTGTTTTAAATTGAAAACTGACCTGTAGTGATGCCCCATTCATGTAATTGACGAATCCCGCACGGGATTATAATGACGTAAAATTATTGAACAACAATAATTAAAATGGATAATTTTAAAAACAAATTGTCTTTATTGTCCTAAAACAACATAAAGAAGTAATTCAATAAAATAAATATTGGCACTTTTACTGTTTTTAGAGGTTGCTAGAACTCAAGAACTCAATTGATGTTTAGCATAGAAGAGGAGAGAATAGTGCGCAGATTAGTAAAATGTCTCTACCATAAGATCTTGCATAGGTATTTTTAATGCTTTCATTTGAAGTTAGTAAGAACTTAGATTAATTAATAAATGAACCCTTTATCGTACACCAAAATGAATTTTAAACTTCATTTACTTTAAAAAACAACTTATAATGTGTAAGTAAATTTAAAATGGGCAACAAAGCGATATTCTCTGAAAGCGACATTCTCTCGTCAACTTTAGATGGGAAAAAATATACTAAAATGGTGAATGAGGAAAGGTTTGTTTAATCCTAATACTTATTACAATTGAGGATCAGCTATGCTCAAAATAAATTAAATTAAACGTTCTTTGTAATGAGTATGTAGATTTCGAGTATAGTTTGCCCAAATTTTTCTTCCTAATTTCCATTCCGAGTACGTTTGTGTCCCATCACTATCCCCACGGGAGCGAGTGGACATCACTCCGACATTCGCTTTTGATATTCAATTTATTTGCCCCACTCGGCCTCTGTTTGTGCCTTCTCATTGTGTTTGTCTGATGGCTGTTAGTACAGGGTGCAACCAGACTACTTACAAAAACTTAAAGCTGACCAGTTCATGATTAGGACAAAAAAAAGAAAACAAAATAATACTTAATATAAATTTATGGTCATTTTAATTTTGTAATTTTTCAAAATCACATATTATAATGATTGCTTAGACATTACGGTTGTATTTAAATCTTGTTAAAATTTACGTGACCTCTTTCGTAGCTCCTACCATTTCTAGAACCCTAGGGGTTTCTGAAAATCTGATAGAGGACTTCTGAATTATACCGGTGCTTTTAGTTTTCGGCAGTAGTCAAAATGCACCCTGTACAAAGAATTGTAGGGGAATTCAGTGTTAGCATTTCTGGTTGCTGTTTTAAAGTTAGTCAAACAAAACAGTTCCGAAAGGTAGCAATTTGGTAGCCTTGTAGAGTATCGCATGATTGTTCTTACGGGAAGAATAGGTTTTTTGAACACTAATGTTTTATCAAAAATCGAATAAATACGTGATAACCAAAAAAATATCCTCAGATGGAATACAGTATTGAGACAAGTTCAAACATTATATTTGGCTCATGTCAACGTTTTGCGTAGTTAGTGTGACAGATTACAAGCCTATCGCCGCATTGAAACACTAACTAATGGCACATATCTTCGTATTTTCGTTTTGAGAGCATAGCAATTCCCTCGCAATATTTTCCTTCACCGTTTTAAGCCACGCGTTCCGCACAAAATCTCATATGTTACTTTTTAATTCCTAAAAAAATAAGATTAGATAATGATAGGCCTCCCAAATAGTGTTATTTGTAAATCGGGTGGGGTCCTTCGGTTCATGGTCGTCATTCAAGAACCTATATTCCTTAACTGTTGTCGGTTCTGCAAGTATATGACTTACCCATTGGCACTTCCATATTTGTTAATTCGAAGAGCTGTCTGTCGGTGACTTTACTATTCAATACCAAAACTAAAACTTAACTTCGAATAGTACACAACTAACTACCCGCATCTAAGTACACACATTTGGTAAGTTACCCTGCGGTTAGACTAAAGCTGCCGTGGCTTGGCGCACCGCAAATGAGTGCCGTTTAACTTGCAGCTAAGATTTGTTAGCGGTTACGATGATTAAGTTAAATTAAACTACCTTTTAAGTTAAGCTTTACATTGTTTTCATCGTACAGAGTGAGTATATATAATATTTATTATACTAACTGACCCGACAGACGTTCTCTCGTACGGATACGAAACGTCAATTCGACAACCAAAAGCAGTTTGCAAGGGAGAAAGAAACATTTTTTAATAGACTTCAAAAAAAGGATAAGGTTATTAATTCGGCTGTATTTTTTTTATTTAAATGATTATTATTTTGTGTATTTGTTACTTGATATTTTCGCCATTTGTTAACCGATTGTAATGATTCTTTTGTTGTTGTATAGATAATGTTTCTTGTAAAACTTAAAAAACATCATCATCTTATGTAATCACGATTAGCTGAAACATTTATTGTGGGTGATTTTACTTTTGTTTTTTATTCGATAGTGTCATTCCGAGTAAGCACGTAAGGATCTGATGATAGAGAAACAAAACGATAGAAACCGTAAACTTGAGTCTGCAAGGTGTACAATAAAGCATTTTCATTAATTAATTCAAGCATGACGACACTTAGGATTGATTCACATGAATTAAATAGGTCACGAGATCCTCGATCACCCTGTTTGGACCATCTCACTTGAATCACCATATACAGCTTTCTTTTTAATACACTTGTTTGCTAACTGACATACACCTTACGAGGTGGTGAGTGCTTATCATGACTTAATGACACCTGCAACATCAAGGGCCTTTCTGATGCGTTACCTGTCCTAATGAAAATAATAGTTTAATATGCCCGTAACTTCACTGTTCCCCATACTTTTCAACCGGAACACAGCAATATGTAATGCTCATATTGCTGCGGCTTGACTGCAGGAATAAATATGATCACAGTTCTTTTAGTATGATAACTCCCAAAAAGCTCTACTATTACTCATCAGGTAATAGCATGCTTTTGCTTGCTTGCACTAAAAGCTCGTAATTATTCATGTAAAAACCCACTTTTATAAACCTATGATTGTAATTAATGAAAGTGTTTTTGTACTCTACAATTTTAAGCAACGATTTAGCAATTGCAGTAGTTAACCAAAATAAAAGATGGTATCAGTACACAAGTTACGGAGGCGCCCAATTAAGTATAAGTATAGTGATTTAAAAATGTGAATTGCGATGTTGTAAATGTGGATAAGTGTTCCGTATTATTTTATTTTAGTGTTACTTTATGTAATTGAGATTATAATCCATAAAGGAAAGAAATAAAGAAATAACAAGGTTTTGGTTGCATGTTTCCAGATAGCTGATTTCCGCATCTGCTCAATTATCACTGGGTATCATTGAAAAGGTCTCTAAAATTTTGAACTATTGTTAATACTAGCCTCTGCCCACGGCTTGGCCCGCGTGGTACCCGGAAGTAGCCTATGTGTAATTCTGATGTATAAAAAATCAAAATCCGTTCGTAAAAGAGTAACAAACATCCATCCTAACAAACTTTCACGTTTTATAAAATAGTAGTAGGATATGAAACAAAGTTTACGACGACTAAAATTCAGTAGGAATTGCTATCCAGATTTGGATTGACGTATTTTCAAATATATTACTTTAGTAGATATATATGAAGCAACTTCAGAACCCCAACACGTACAAGTCTTGTGCAGTTTATTGAAGGTAAGTAAAATTAACTTGTCTTCTCTTAGATTTTCTGTTAGAACTTTAGTTTGATAGAAAATTAATTCGCAATTAATTCAGTGAATTGGCTGCACTACGAGGGTATGAGGGATTCTCCTTATGAGGGTATTATCTATCACAACTCCAGCCACGGTACCCAACAGTATAACTTGCACAAAACGAGAGAACAAAAGAAAATGACATAAGTGTATTGTCTAGCGGATGTGAATAGAATCGGCGCACGCGCGGGCGCATCGCGCGGAACAAAGATATACAGACGCGTAGACAAATGGGTACAGGCGAGGAAAGTATGTTACAGTTAATCATTAAAAAGCGTTTTTTCTCAGCGTTACGGTATGTTATATGAAATATTATATATTTTATTATATTTAGGCATATATTGCAGATTTTATGAATATTGTTTATAAAATACGATAATTATGGTCTTTATGGTATACCAATTACCTATATAAACATTCAGATGTGAAGGTCGTGATTACGATTTCGAGTAAGGTTCAAATGGATTTTTCGTCTTAAAAAAATCTAGTGCTCAACAAGATCTGACCAAAGTGATTTAAAAAAAAATCTAAGACACGTGCCATCAGTAATAACAGCATGATTCGACGAGTCTGACTGTCCAACTGGTATCCTCGGGGGTTTGTGTACTAAGTATATATAGATGTAAGTATATCTATTAGTGGTTTCAAGTGGTGCTCATATTTTTTTGTTCAGGGACTGACCTCGACAGTATCTTGGACACACATCCGTGTGAGACTCGCAGCTGGCGGCTGATGTCACAAGCCCGTACGCCACTACGCGCCAATTCGACTATCCTCCGTCTCACAGCTTCCGGCAACGGTCGCCCATTTATAGACCCTTGGTGGAGATAGAACTCTTCCAACCTCGTAGAGTCATGTTGCTCCAACCTCGTGGAGTCAAGATGGTCCAACCTCGTAGAGTCAACGGGTTCATCCAACCTCATAGAGCCAACTTGGTGGAGATTTGTGTCCACTGACCTGGAGAGTATCTTAGACACGCAGCCGTGCGAGACTCGGAGCTGCCGGCTGATGTCGCAAGGTCGCACGCCGCTGTGGGCCAGCTCTACTATCCGCTGTCGCACGACATCTGGCAAGGGTCGTCCGTTTACGAACACTCCACCAAGTTGGTTGACTCCGCCGTGACCTGTGGACAAAGTTTGGTCTGATAAGATTCGTTGTCTACTTGATAATGGACCTGAGGACAATAATTATCAACGTTTGGGAAGTGAGATTTCGTGATCTCTGACTGCCCCTATAAATAAAAATGTATGTCTGGCTCTTTGATGTAAATAATTCTGGGTCCCTACACGATTTTGTTGCCATATTAGTATCCGGGACAAACAATGCATAATGTAAAATATTGGCAATACGTATTTTTCAGTAATTCCACACAAGGATCATAGATAACTTATAAATTAATTGGCATGAATTCACGCTGATTCCTCGCGCGCGACCAAGTATAATCAGAAACAGATGAACTAAAACAAATCAGGCAACAAACTCTTCTTGGTTCTTTCTAATCGAACAAATTGAACTAATTTATTTAGATATAACATTAGTTAACGAAGAAAATAAAATATAAAAGTATCGACAACAGTATTTTAAAAAGACTACTTAGTCCAAATGTTTTAATATAGGTACATGCAGCCCAAAATATTTAAACCAGCTGCTAGACTCCAGTATTTAATTTTGCATTGGTGATGAGTTGAAAGTTATGCTATTATATTTTTTATATAGTGATTGGAGCAGTATATAAAATGTAATTTCCTACAGCTATAATAAACTTTTACTTCAAACGAGCCTTTTTGTATAGATCACTGAAATAACAAGCTAGTTTGTATAATTCAAGTGACAGAAACGAACCCTATAAATTATACTTATCTTGTCTTGTTTACTTATTTTACAAACAGAATTTTCTGTAGTTTATCTGCAATATCTTATCGGTTTATTCAATATCTCAATATGCTTCTCATACGCGTCCCGCTCGTGAATGATCATCGACCGGTCGTGCTTGGTTGCGCGACACGCCCGGTTCCGCCCGGGTGCATGGTCGATACCCGGTTCACGGCCGGAGTAAGAACTGTTCATTAATATAAGCCTGTTTCGTGCAACGGTATGCAGAGTCTGGTTGGATTCGGTCCAATCTTATCCGGGTGTCATGATGATGAAAAATACTTATCCGGATTTGGTGTTAACAAATTTTTCTTCGTTAATGCTGGCTATCTAATCATGACCTTTTGACAAAAATTAACCGAGCTGACCATATCCACGATGCCTCTTTACAGAAAATAAACCATTACTATACACTCGTATATGTATGTATTAGTCTTACCAGCATGACATGGCATGGAATTAATATTAAAAACAAAACATCCACGAAAGTTCAAAAAATCAGGCTACTTCATAGATTTTTGCGCTACTAATATCCAGTACAATTGGCTCTTACGTTCTAAGACCAGAGTTCACAACCGCCAATTAGTACGGAAAAAAATGTGTGAAACAGCGTTCTATTTTTGCTAAACAATACAAAAAAAGACATTACTTTTTCTCAGATACCGAACCGTGAGGATACTAAATAGCATTTAAGTCGCAAAATATCAAACACGACTAGACTGGGACCCGCGATTGGTACGCGTTTGCTATACCAACTAAAACACGAGATCGTACCATCTGGTTGAAATTCTTATGAAATTCTCTATTCAATGAAATACATTGAAAATATTAAGTTAATTTTGTTAATAAGTTTATGAACTAAATGAACTTAATGAATTTTACTATTTTAATATTTTTAAAGTGGATTTACACCCGTTCTTCATGACCAAGCCTACAAGAATCCGGTAGAGGACTGTCAAAATATTATATTTTAGTACATATCAGTGTGGAGTGAATGAAGATGTAATAACGAGAGTTGAGAAAGGTATGTTGAGATTATTTGGGCATATAGACAGGATGGATAAAAGAAGATTAAAAAAACAAGTATACAAGGCGAGCGTGAATGGGAAGGTTGGAAGAGGAAGGCCTCGGCGAACGTACTCTGACCAAATTGGAGACATTCTAGAGAATGGCCAGGTACACACTTAATCGCCGATGAAGAATTTGATGAGGATGAACGAAGCGAAAGAAGTATGCCAGGGTCGTAGCAAGTGGAAATCCTTGGTCTCTGCCTACCCCTCCGGGAAATAGGCGTGACTATATATGTATGTATGTCTGTTTTTATTAGCAATCCACGTGTCAGGTTGAAAGACCATCGCCGCTCATCGGAACACCGACCGACAGCAAGGCAATTCATTTTGGTTTTAGGGCATGCTGCTTTTCTCGCGCTGTTTTCCCTCACCTATGGCAAAGATTTTCCTTAATTCGAATACACAGTACACAAATCAAAATAAACAGCGTGCTATCGATTCGTCCGGGTACGGGGCGTGACCGATCGATCGTCACGCCTCGTGCCCGGGCGTAGCTGGGTATAACCGGGAAAGTGTTTCTTATCAACGCGTCTTGGATAATACCCGGATTTCAGGAGGTTGTATTGAATACATGGTCCAAATATCGTTGTGATTTAATTATGTTACCCTGAATAATAAGATTTTGAAACATATTTAACTTGAAAAAATGCGCAACCTGATTATAAAAAAACAGGTTTACGACTATTATTGTAAGGAAGTTAAGTGGATTTGATACTAAGAAAACAAATAAAATCATTTCCTCATGGTTATTTTCAATAATTTGCATGAATTTGAAACAACGAGATATGAGAGGCAGAAATATTTCTTGTCTTCTCTTCCCTCGATAAATTTTTGTCTTCAATGCTCATGTTACATATTTACATATGTAAACATATTTCAAGCTCTCCTTATAGTGAAGCGTTCAAGGATTTTATGCAAAAGATGATTTTACGAACCTGCCAACTGGTCAATTTTAATCTTTTTAAAAGAGATACAAACTTACTAAATACTAGTTAGTTATTTATTGCATATAAAAAAGTAGAAGATAGACATATAGAACATAACACTGAAAAGCATTTTCTTCCAGACAACCTTTTGTATTGTGGAATACAATGTTTACCACACTATTTTCAAAGTCCATATTTTTATAAAGATGTTAGACTTTATTTTCGTCGACAGCTAACTTTTCCCGTAACATCTTAGTACAAGGAAAACAAAAAAAAAACAAGAGAACTAAGCATCCCTTGTTTTGGAGTAATTAACCTTAATAGGCAAGATGGCGAGCAGTTGTGGGGCTGAAATACGGTACAGTCAGCCTCAGTAGGTACACTCGACACTACACGGTGACCATTGTATGAGTAGGTAATTCAAAACGTTACCGTTGTAGATCAGAGGCTGGTTTTACTGTAAGCCGGTTTCCATAAAAGCAGAGAAGATACTTGTAAAATACCTATCTGTAATATAGCTAAGGTCATGAGCGTCCAGGGAAAGATTTAAATTTTACAACACACGTACCATAACTTTGAAATGTAAGTTAAGTTACGAGTAAATTTTAAAAAAAATTACATACAAATTTCAGTTGTATGTAATAACTGAAATTTGAAAATTATTTTTCTGCTTTTTCTAAGGTCAATTTGTCAATCGCACACCATGACTTTCGACAAATTCGCACCAAAACAATACAAAAAAATCACTTTTAGAGTTAATCATTTCATAATTTTCTGAAGTTCGTTACGCGTATCATCCTATATAACCTCAGCATTTTCTTCGCAAATACGATATATAGAGAAATAGGTCGAAACCGGTTTGTAAAAGATATAATATCCTTCATAATGATCTATATAATGTAGTTAAATTAATGTACAGGCTATATCTGTGCTTTAAGTTTTCGGGAGTTCTCCTATTACACCCTAGGATTACAAGCAAGCAGGTCCTCGTTGGGTACCTACTTTACCCACCACCTCGCAAAGTGCTCGGCTGTTTCCTATTTCCTCTTACAACTTATGCGAAAATATGCACAGGTTAATGAGAAAAGAGACCCTTTTTTCCTTATTCAGCTTTTCATGATTTTGACGCTTTCTTTTCATTTTTTCTGAGGAGAAAAATAATAATTCCATTTACATGGCTTATTTGAAACAAGGTATTACACAAAATATACAGCGATACCTTTCTTTTTTGTATATAGCTGTTATAAAATCAGTTAATTATGGATTCAGGGCATAACCGTAATACAAGTTTAACTGAAAGTTAATGGAATAGAAGTCCTTGCACCTGTACACAGGGTGTTGCACACCCTGTGTACAGGTGCAAGGACGTCATGCGCGGACGCACTCCCTCCGACAGGATGGTATTAACCTGTGACTTTCAACTTGACCCAGGCTTTACTGGTCAATTATTACTTTGTAAATTGTTATTCATAATAGTTGCCTGCAAATGAAGTCTCGCGACCCCATGATTTAAATATCCCTACCATTATAGCATATTTGTACTTCAAATTCTATTCGTTTATGGTATCTACCTACCTGGACCACATGAGGGAAAGATCGAGAGCACGATTCATACGTTTTGTGCGCGTTTTGTATTCCCGCCATAGTGCATCGAACGAATGACACTGACGACACGAAGTTTGCCGATCATATCAAACTATATTCACTTGCAGGTCTAAGTTTATCACTTATGGTAATTTAGATTAGTAGTTGTCGTCTCAAAGGAAAAATGTACAAAACCAGATCGGAGTGTTGGGCAACCAAATGGATCGATGAAAGAAGAGTGCACGCGGCTGGGATACGAATGTTGAGATGGATGTATGGAGTAAAATGAATGGGCAAAATCTGAAGTCTTCTCTTGCGACCTGAACCACTCTAGTATAGTGCGACAATGCTATCGTACAAACAAGTGCATTTAAGGAAGTTTGCACAATTTATAAAGTACACCTCCGGTCACTTCAAAATCACATAATCCTCTCCATCCAAAGGGTTTCTGGAAGAGATTGCTTTTAAGCGATAAGACAGACCATTGTACCCTTTATCATGTGTTATTATTTATATCATAAACTGTACAATAAAGTATTTTCAATCATTTATTTATTTTATGAAATTGCTTGAATTTATTTAGGATTTTTGGGAAAGCTTCCGTCTGGTAGTGATCTGGATCAGTTGAGCTATCTATAGATTGTTTGCAACGGTCTTGAGATAGCTAGCTGTTTCATCTGTGTTTTTGTATATACCTACTTGTACATAGTTGTATCCATTGTATTGCTTAATATATTTTTAATGTTACCAACTGTCAGACTTATTTAAATATTTTGTTGGAAATATTACTTATTAACGAAAAAGGTACTATAATATCATATTATACCTAGGTACTATAGAGTGGGTACTACATATTTATTTTATGAAATTGCCTAAATCTATTTAATTTGCTTTACCTATATATATATATATCTCTCTTTTTATGTTACTATCAGACTTATTTCAATAACTGTACACTGAAAAAAAGAAATAACCGAACTATTTCGGTTATTTTAGAAATAGCCGAATTTTGTTTAGCCATAACCAAGGTTTATTTGAAATGACAAAACTGGTTTCCTTAATAGGCACCAAACTGGTTTTGATATTTTTAGTTCGGTTTATTGCAATCAAACTTTTTGTTGTACTATACCGAACTTTTTCAAACAAACCGATTCGATTACCTGTTACCTACCATTTTTAAGCAACGTAACAAAACCTTCCGACAATGTGAAGCCAAATTGTCTTTGACTATATGTTGCAAAAGTAATATTTACCGTTAGACTCTTACCATTGTCTAAGTGTTACTTAACAAAACTAGCTATTTTAAACATTCGTTCTGTAAAAATAGCTTAATTTGTTTTATTTTACATGGTCAATGTAGACAATGTACAACTTTACAAAACTTTTGTTATGATTAGCTATGCAAACTACTATCAGTTACAAAAAAAAAATACCATGTAATGAAACGTATTTGTTTACATGTAGCCGGACGAGAGCTGAATCATAGGTGAATTAGTAGTACTAAACCCCTAACCCGTTCAAACCTGTCTTCTCGTTCTGTTCGAGTGGTCGGTCGCGGAATCTATTTGTGCTTTTCTTTTTTGTAATTTCTGATTTTGATAAGTAGGGAATTGTTTGCGGACTCGGGACTAACTGTTATTTTATTGTTACTCTAGTGTCTTATGTATGTAAAACTATTGAAAGACGTTCGAAAAGTGATGGATGATCAACCGCTCCAACCAGATCGGCCAGATCCTCTGGAAAATTACCTAAAGCAATGACGACTAGAAATCTACATTTCTACGTTCAAAGGTAAGTTCATACTGGCTCCGTTATAATATAGTTGTATTATATTGCGTACTAGACTGCATGCATGGTGTAGTTGGATGCAGCTCGAGTAGTGGAAACGTTAAGTGCAAGCTGCAGGTTGCATACAGGTGATTTTGAACTTGAGACAAAAATAGGAAGTTTTTTATGCAAGTTACATGCGAGCACGTCATGTCAATTACATGTCTCCCGCTCATGTCCAGCAGTGGACTTCTATAGGCTGATGATGATAATGATATTCGCGCGCACTTAGCGGCCAGTGGTAAAACTTTTATTTATGAAACTAAACTAAAGTTTGATTGGTTTCTTTTTTAAGGGTTCCGCAACCACCATAATTTACCACTAGTTTCAATATTTTGAAAAAACTTACTTGTGCGCTAAGTTATTTAAAGTGCCTTTAAAGATACAATAGGGATGATTTTTAATTTTGTATGTTTTTCAGATGTCTGAGGGCCTGCATCCAATGCTGACGGATAGTGTTTTTAGTTTTATATTTGACCCCGCACAACCAGATGAAGCATTAATATCTCTTGATGATACAGCACCCATCGTGCAGGACACTCCCAATCCATATGTCGATCATAGCGATCACCAAAATCATTACATACATTTAAAAAATAGCTGTTGTTTTGTAAATAAACATGGTAAATTAAAGAAATATAATTGAAAGTTTATTGTAGATGCCAATTAAGATAATCAATAATTATGTTGGGTTATTAAATATTAAGTTAAGGTCGGATTAAGCAGCAAACATGAAGATCAGACATATTTTGTATCCATTATTCATAATACCTTCTTAATAAATGTGTTATTATCAGTATAAATACATGTATTATTATAGTTACCACCTAATACTGTCTTCACCACATTACTTACCTTAAACAGTATTTTTTTCTTTAAATTGCAATTACATTTCTTATATTGTAATGTAGCATTAATATGTTACTGTTTATCTGTTTAAAATTAGTAATCAATTTGTTAGCTACTCGGATATGTTAGATATTAATTAATAGTTTAGCTATAAGTAATTAGATTTTTTGTTTGTGTTATTTGTAGCAAAAATGGGGTGAAAATGTCAAGGTAAACGCGCAATACCCGCTGGAGCCGTAGGAGGCGCAGGAGTTTTCGTTATAGATTTGACAGCTGAATAGCGTTTCTCAAAATGCTAACGGCTCAAAATCTTTAAAGAAATTCCTTCGTTTACTGCGGCTTCGGGAAGTAAGCGTTTATCTTGAATGACGTTTTCACCCCATTTTATGCAACATATTACAAAAAAAAATTACTAATTATAGCTTAACTATTAATTTATATCTAACACAACTGATAGGTACTATAAAGTAAACTAAAATAGTTGAAAATAACAAATTAGTTTTGCAACAAATAACAAAAGTAATTATCTGATTATAGAATAACTGTTAATCAATATCTGACTTAACTATTAGGCTATACACAGTAAAAGAGACTAGTAAAAATAACACGATGTATTTGTTAGTATTAGTCAAAGCGTAAGGGAAGGTCAGCAAAACAAATCAACTAAATCAACTGAGAAGTTTGACAACACAAAACGAAATCGTTGAGTTACGTTTAACAACTATTTGGTTATAATTTACAAACTTGGTTCAGCTAGCAGAGAGAATTTAAGCTACGGAAATTAGCAAAACATAACCAAAATGGATTGATTATACACTACATTAATCCTGTAACTAAACTGTGTTTTGTTATGCATTACCTTAGTTCGGCTGTCACTTTTTTTGTGTAACTGGTAGACAAAGTTTTGGTTACATTTAACGAAACATTTTTTTCAGTGTAGTATCTCAGTAATATTTCACAGAAAACGCATAATTTATGTACTTTCAATAATTTTTAACAAAAAATATCGCATCCATAAATCTAAAGCTCTTCTACCCATACAGGATTCAGAGGGAGACTACTTCCGGTGAGGGGATTTTTTATTTTTGTAGTAGTTTTGCGATCGTTGCTGTGTCCTAGGTATAATTGTATATATTTTATTGTTTATTGCACTCTTGCAGTATACCTACAAAAAACTTATATAATAAGTACCTACTAAAAGGGAATGTACAAAGACTATCTTAACCCTTACTAAGTAATTTTCTTGCTGCAAACCTTTCAGAATAGGGAAATCTGATAAATAGCGGTGGTCAAGTGGCAAAAGGGCATAAACAAAAAAATCAAATAACTTTTACATGATTAGTGATTTGAGTTGACTGGTTTTTCATGATTTCATTTAGAAAATACATATCACTTGAATTATAAAAAATCTCGGGATCTGGTTGTTTTCTTTGTTTATTATATTTAGTACGTATTTACAAAAACAAAAGTATCAGTAAATTTATCATGTAGTTCCCATAATACAAGTTCTGCTTAGTTTAAAGATAGATGATTCTATGTACAAAAATGTCCAGCATTATTACTGCAGACCCATCCTTGTCGGTATCTAAATATATTGTATTGTGCGGTCGACCATGCAGTCTTGTGTATGGAGAGAACGCTGTCTCCCATGGGATTAAGGGATAAGAATTATCATTTTAAAGGCATATTTAAGTAACGGAACGAGACATCTTTCCTAAATTAATTTCTATTTCCTACAAGGTTAAACTAACGTTACCTACGCATATATATCAGAATGAACTTTGTGTTCGTAAATCACCATTCTTCAGATTAACAAGAATCTAGTTGCTTTCAAAACACGATTTAACAAAATTTACTTGATTAATAATTACTATACTATGGCAAAGTTACTTTTAAATTAACACAAAAAAAAACTCCGATATCATTAGCCAACAGATTATAAAATTAAGAAGACTTGGAAAAGTATTTGAGAGAGAAATGCCAAAAACGTTTATAATTTTCGCATTTATTTTATCAGCCAATTTTATTACAGATTATTATGAACTATATAAATAGCTGGGTTTTACCCTAAATACGATTTTGAATGATTAACGAACTTAACTTGTATGGCCACAAGACAAGACAAGTGAACATTGTTGTATTAACATTCCCAGCCTTTTATCATAAACTTTATGCTGTTGTCCTGTCCTTCATTGTTTTGTCCAGAATAAACAACGTTATAACATCCGCGTGGTCAGAGGAAACGCATTACCATACGACCGGACGCACGGCCGACGCCGACGCCATCTTGCTTTCACGAGATTTAGGTGGATTTTAATAATGAAATAATTTTACATCATGTTTTTTGTTTCCTTTTCAGTTATAAATAATGGCTTTGCTCATGAGGTTGGGATTAAAATAGTGGCCTGTGTACTTCCAGGCTGCTATCTGATTTAAAATGTCATCCAAATCGGTTCCGTTATACGGAGTTCATTGGTACTTTATCCATACTTTCGACTTTACAAGAAAACAACCCTTTCACACAGAAAATATCAGAAATATGTTACCTAGAAGGCTGTCAAATCATCAATCTTTAATTATTATTAAGGTTATGACATTATTTTAAAGTCCAAGTTTATGTTAATCTGACTAAAGATCAAAAGGAAATTAGTACTATACCGGATATATTTATTAACAGAGAGAATAATACTACTATTTTGGTAAGTACGAGTCTATATATAAATACAAAATATACATATAAAAAAGTCTAGCCATACCTATTATATATCTACCTAGACTGTTCGATCTTAGTTTAACTCGATCTACAATTTGGAAAAACGCGTATGTCTTCAGATCCAGCATTAAATTTCACAACTAAGTAAATCACTATGACTGGGCCCATAGAAATATACTCATCAAGTTATTACCTAAATATTTTGCAATATTATTTACATAACAAGGCCCAGCTATTCTAATTGGCCATCGCTACTTCGACCACGCAACTATACCGGTTATATTACAACAGACCTAATTTTCCGACCACCTTTCTAAAATTCTCCAGTTAAACTAGTTTTAAACATCAGATTTCGTACGATTATATGCGCACGCGCCGGCCAATCACGGAGCTACCGCGCGTGTGTGCGTGGTACATTGACATGTGTGCGTTTGTGATATATGACACTAAGTTTGCGTTCAAATCTCGTGTTACAGGCTAGCTTGTTACACTGTTATTTTGATCTCTGCATCAATTTTAGCCTTTGTTTCGTTGCTGATAAAGGTTATACGATCTCTTGTGTGTAGTTTTAAGTTGGTCGTGACTGATGTCATTCACTCCCATTGTTTGGATCTGTATGTACAATGTACCTACATACTATTGTGGCACAATTTTCTCGTGAACTATATGGGATGAGTCATTTTTTCATTTCGTAGGCAACGTATGTTACAGGAAGTAGTTAAAACTATTTTGTGGGTTTTTGTTTGTTATAATTTTATTGTTTTTGACATTGTTTGAGTGGGCTGTCTCCAAAATGTATGTTCTTGGTCGTTAGGCATATGCGACATCCTCTGTATTTATGATTCTTGACATAAAGCATCAACTTACGAGCGTCAAAGTTTAGTGCAAACGGATTTAAGTAGTTTAACATAAACGTTGCTTACTTGACTTTATTTACCTACCAATCTAAAATCCTTTAATTAAATAGCACTAACTACTCCAGTTATTAATTTTAAAGTAAGAGCGTAACTCGACAAAGCCGGCTCGACAAAGAGAGTGTAGAGAATAGAGCTCTAGAGGTACCCCTAAAGAGGTTAATTATAAAGATTAACTTATGCTACAAAACAAAGTGTACCGCTACAATTTTAGGAAATAAATAAATGATTATTTCCATATCTATATATTTATCAACTGCCCTGTAACAGCGCGACTGTCTGTAGTCACTGAGACATTTTTTAGAAGGGTGCCTTTTAGAAATAAAATATGACTTTTTTTGGTTAAATAAATAATAATTTAAAATAAATAGTACTTTGGATAGCTATTCTGATTTCAATTCGACACGATTTGATTTGAAAAGCTTCTTCACATAAAATCGCTCATTTTTTACTATGAAATATTTGAATTCGAGGTCAACTTAACACTTGAGGTCGTCGAGTTTGACGCAGTTGGCGAGGCCTGCTTGAGACGCAGAAGGTTACGGGTTCGATTCCCACCGCGGGATTTTTTCGTATGTTCTGCAAATATTTTTCTCGTGTCTGGGTGTATTTTAAGTATAATGCGTTTGTATTTACAAAAAAAGGTAGTATATCAGTCATGTAGTTCCCTTAACACAAGCTCAGCTTAGTTTGGAGCTAGATGATGTTGTGTGAAAATGTCCAGCATTAATTATAATTCTAATTATTATTACGTCTCTACTAACAACCGGCTAGTTTGCCATAAAGTTGTGAACTTACCACTAGGTATGTGAATGTTTGTCTAGCTACGCCTCATTTTATATGTTGACTTATAACAGAGTAATTAAATCACATGTTTTTTTAATGTAATTGATTTATTAAAGAAAATCTTACCTAGTTAGACGGTGCCTTCACCGATAGTGCGGTCTGTGAAAATTATCGTTTTAATTGTATGAATGATCGAATTTGCGACACTTTTTGGAATCAAATTGCATGTGATTCTACAGTTTGTGGATTTCAGATTTCATTTATTTCACCATGTTATAACATTGGTAGTTTAACAAGGCCGTTTATTTTACAACTCAAGAGAACAAAACAAAAATATTCTTGTTTTTTTCGTCAGACTAAAGAAAATACCTAACAAAAAATATGAATTATTTCTTCTATGCCTTCGACAATAGATACCGTCGTAGTACGGGTCAATAATAAACCACCGAGACACGAGATCGAATATCGTAAGATTTCAATAAATCGATGCAAATATTCATCTCGTTCGAGATTTCAGAATAGCCTAACTTCATAACATTTTGATAAAATCAATAGCCTTGCTAAACCTTCCGCCGTATAACAGGCGTAAACTAACAATCCTCCACAAATTCCCCCATAAAATCTAATACTGTCATCTCAAAGCATATCCAATTTGCTCGCATTCGACGCATGCAAGACAACAGCCTACCATAGACATACAGCCTCCCAATTAACCATATATTCCGAACGCACCTACGCACACAAGTAAACCACGACCCGCCCAGCACTAGCGGACCAATCAGAGCGCGAGGTCTGCCCTCTCGTGTCTACCGCGCCCTGCCATTGGTTGGTCCATAACGATCTAAATTTCGGAGGGAAATTTTTCGGGTGGTATGAAATCTCGGGACTCAGAGGCGATGGAGAGCTTTTATGTTTGTCGTTATGATAATCTTGTTATGCGGTTGTTTTTGCGTAATGGCTATGGGTATTTGGCAGATTTTTTGATGTCGTTATGTCAAAAGGGTTTTATTTGTGGCTTGCTTTGCGCATTGATGATCTATTTTAGTACCGAATGGAGTAACCATAGAAATAGGAACAGTATTTAGGGCGGTTTGAATGATAAGATATAATATAATTTAAAATTTTAATAGAAATAGAAATGTGTTTAACCGAACAAGTGCCATACCTAAGTATGGCACTTGTTCAATACGCAAGTAACATTTTCTAAAATTTGACAAAAACTGTTTGATTAATATCGTAATTCTTCAAAATAAAAAACAAAATCTCTTTAATTCCTGTACAGGCTAGCTCAGACCTACATTCAATTTATATCAAGTGATTTTGTTCAAAATAATATGTTAAATAGTTGTTTGGGAATGAAAATGTACTGCTCTGCCATTGTTTCATATGTTTTCGTAGTTCTATGTTCAAAAACTTACATGTGTAATATTCCATCATGTTTTGGTTGTATCTGTAAGCAGCCGACAGGTCGACGCCACCGCCGGCCCTTAACCCGAAAAGGGCGGCAAAAGTAGCTTTACTTTGACCCTCCAGCTTGAAAACATTCACTTCACTTCACTTGAAATTCTAAAAGTGTTTTTGAGTCACTTTTGTCAACGAACACTGTAAAGAAACCATCACGACGCCATTTTGCGGGTGTTCCAAGTTCGTATTTGAAAAATATTCCGTTGTCTCTTATTCTGGTTTCTTTATATTTTTTTACTTTTAGTTTCACATTTTCAATTATTATTTGCGTTATGTTTTAAAGGTACTGTTAAAAAACAATTTGAATTACAAGCTCTATTTCTATCAATCCACACACAATGTTCATCAAATAATTAATTTAACAAATTTTGTTAAATTAATTATTTAGTGATGTGGTATTTTGTTGCAGGCGGTAATTATTTATCGATAGAAAACCTTTATTAATACCTAATTTTATAAAATATTCTGTTTTGTTTTGGGAAAAATATTCAAATGCTACACTCCGATAAGCCGATAATGTTGGTACTGTCTTAATCCACCACCTAGAATGGTCCCAATCAAGATCAACTCCTAACAGCCAATCACTATTCGCAGAATCAAAAAACGTTAGCTCCCAGAACACGTAAAACAATAGCTACCTTCTTATTTGTCAAAAGCTAAAGACTCGCCTGTTAATTTCAATGCACTAATGATTTTCAAGAAAAAAACAGACCGACCGTGAAAGTAGCAGAAAATTGTCGTAGGTACTCGTAGTTCGATTGGTTGAAAACTCAGAGATACGAAATGTAAGAGGTAGGTACGGCCTAAGACGGCACTTCACAGGCGGTATGAACTGTTAAATTTGGTATGTTAACGCATTAGTGTAAGAGGACACTCCTAGGTACCTACTCAAACAAAAGTAACTTTACCAAATTTTGGGCGATTGTTTTCCTACAAAAGAAGTGGTCTTTAGGGTCTTCACACGGTGAAATTTATCACTGAATCTCATCAGGACCATAAGGCCATAATGCCGCTTTGTGAATGGTAACTGAAAGAGATGAATGAAAAATCTACCAATCTATAATAATATATATATTCTTTGAAAAATATGCTTACGTTTAATAAAAGTTAAACGAGGTACACGTTTGAAGTACCTATTAGTTGGCTTACGTTTCGTTTAGACTAATTTCTAATGGTTTTTGGGCGATTTTCCGCTGTTTGATCACTGCTTTTCCGCTTCAATTGTGGCAGGTGGGTCCAAAAGTGGTCGATTCTCACGAGAATAGCGATATTTTATCGAGGAAGTGAGAATTATCGGTATTTAATCGGGTGATTGTAAAAGGAAGTTGAAATTATCGCGGTAGAGCTTTGCCTTTTGTTTGGTTGATTCTTGGTTATTATGAACTTGGATCATGGGCTTTTGGTTACTTTTTATGAACTTACTTTATTTTTAACGTTTTATCTATTCTGTCTGCAGCATTAGTTTTGTTTATTATATTTAAAAAGTATGGTCTTTGTACCTATATTTTTGCTCAGGCAATATTATGTTTATATTTTATAAACAACATGTTTTGGTTAATCTAAATAAATATTATTAAGGGCTTGTATTTGAACTTTAGCACAGAATAATTGATATTTATTAAAAAAAATACTTCACATCGACTCTTGACTTCTAGATTGTACATTAATTTACACTAACTATTTTGAAACCTTTCATCATGTCACATCGCGAGTAAATCACTGTTTGTACAACTTTTCCAAAATTCTTGAACTTTCTCCGACAACTCACTTTTCCGAAAAACAAGTTCACTTCTGAATTAATCGTAAGTAATTAAAAATACGTCCTTATCAACCAATGGACAGTGGATGACTTGATTAAGATTTTGTGGATTTTACGGTCGCCGGCGAGCTCGATGGATTGTGACAAGGGGATCAGTTTCAGACATCTCAGATGCCGTGGGATTGTCGTTTCATTAGATGTATTTTTTGTGGTTATATTTACGCAATACGAATCAAGTTCATATGCATAAGTATTTTGGTTTGTCTACCATCTATATAATAATGGTATCAACGGTCGCAAAAAGACAGTGGGTCAAGATGTTGTGGCATTGTTTATTTTGTATGAAATTTAGTAGTCGACTCCTTTAGGCCGATTAGTAATTAGAACGATGTTGTGTTTACCCCCTTGTGATGTTTTTTAATCACTAATTATTTGGAGAAAAACTGACGACGTTAATGCCTTAGTAGTAAGAAATAAACGTCGCCTTTTGACTAAAGCACCTGACGCATTGCTGATGCGTTGCCTGCCATACAGACAAGTTTCAGCACCAGTCACCCATATCCTTCACGGTGCATCACAGCAATTTCTCTTTAGCAGCAGAAATAGGTAATATAGAAATAGGTGGTATTATTTCCCAGGACAAACACTTTCACAAAAGAGCTCCCGTCGATGTCATGAGTTTAGAGTCGCTTTAAGGTTTGAGGTCGATTTATTATATGAGTAAATAATGTCCGAATTATTACGTAGGCGAAGATGAACATTTCAACCGTGAAAATCTTGATATATTTTTCAAGTTTTTTTGTAGTCTATTAATAATAATAGTAGCTATGTATTGTAAATTCACACGACATGTTGTTACTTGATCTCGCAGCTCTGATTTAGACTACGTATCAGAATTACATGCAGTATTATTTTACACGTCATACCAAGTTCCTAGTGAGTAGGTAGGTATTATATGGAATAAGTATTACAAACAATCACACACAATTTTTTTAAATTGTGTTTTACTTGCTATAAAAAAGTCTCCCAAAATTTACGTTTTTTGACGCACTATTATTCACTTAAAAATATTTTTCATGAGTTTTCATCACTAGTTTTAAAATAATTATCAGCATGACACTGCACTTTTGAACTCCTCGAAAAATAACAATAAAAATAATATTGCGTATAATGTCTAACCATATTTTTCTCGCGTATTTTTAGCACATTCTGAATTCGATTTTTTAAAATTGGAACCGCTCAGATTCCCGCACGTTTCGGTCGACCGCGCGCGTCGGCGCCAAAATACTCTCTACTCTTCTGCACGTGGCGAGGTGCGTCCGGATTCGCCACCCCGAGGGAGGGCCCAATATTTTGCGAATGATCCCAAAAAATTAATACTATTACAAAATTTGTGCTTGCGTTTGCAGTTTTAATGCTTGTTCATTACCACAAAAAACTTATGATGATTGTATACTTAAATAAAGTAATTTAGATTTTAAGTGTATTTTTTCACAAAAAATGTAGGTAGGTACAGTATTCAAAGCTAAGTTGTTTTTCGTAAAAAACAGAATAATTTAGTCATATTTTTTTCTGAAAAAATAAAAATACTTAGGTTCTGGGATGTTTTGAATTAATATATTTTTTAATCGATTTCAAATAAATTCTCGACATAGGTACATATTTTTTCCTAATTAGTAAGTACCTAATTTTATTTCTTTAAAAAAATCCAGTTTTCCACCGCTCTTCCTTGACGTCACTGCTCAGCCCTACAAATGTCCCTTCGACTAAATTTTTTATTTTATTTTATTTATAACGCTATCTCCCTCCCACGATAACATAGGTACTCATCTCATCGATAAGCTTCGATAATAATGTTTGCACAACACTAGTCTTATTAGGTTTGCGTTTGAATTAGTTATCCCTGTGATCTTTGTAATGTTTAGAATCGTCAGTGATTGAATTTTATTTTCACACGTTTAAAATTGAAAAAAGTTGTTTTGATTCAAAGCATACCTTATCATGTAATATTTAAGGAGAATTTTAATTAATGCGAGGTCTGTCTAATTACCGAAAGTATTGGAGCTTCTCGTTCAATTTAGAAGCTATTGAAAAGTCTATTGCTTATATTATTTGTGGCTAAAATAATGACAATAGGTTCCTAACCTAACACTTTTTGTCTTGACTGCCGTAGCTAGGTTGTTCAAGATCTTCCACGTTATAAATAGTTGTATTAATTGGTAAATCATTAAATAATTATATCTTTTTGTTAATTGGGTAGCGTTTGTTCACAATCTCTTTCAAAATATCGATGTGGTATGTTGTAGCTCGCTCTTCTAGCTAAATAAAAGCTTTGAGTCTTCTAGTAGTAGAAGACTCAAAGCTTTTATTTCAAGTATTTGATCAAAATGGTAACTTGTAGGAATTATTTTCGAAGACTGTATTATTATGTTTATCAGGACATCTTAAAGAAGAGCTGTAGCACCTAATAATTACAAAAAAACGAATTTTTTAGTCAACTTCATTTGACTAGGTTTTAAATAATACAAAAAAAAAACATATTAATAATCCTGACTCCACACTTGGATTCCCTGCGTTGTGGGTATCATGAATCACGAGCACCCAGACTCGGAACAAATATTTGCAGCGGAAATATAACCCGCCATGCCATTAAGGTCGTGATTATTTCATAGTAGTAGTATAGTAGTTTAGTATATAAGTTCACTTCAGCATTATTCTGCCTATTGTAAATGTTTATTTGTGTGTACAATAAAGAATAAAGAATAAAGAAGAGTCTGTCAACATACTTATAAGGTACTAGCTACTGTCCACGGCTTTGCCCGCGTGAAACCCGAATCAAAAAGAGCCGATGAAAAGTTAGCGTTCGTAAATAACGTATTCGCTCGACCATTCCTTATCTTTCGTCGATTTACGTTGCAATATCGGTCTCCACAAAAAGCCCTTTTATTTTAACGGGATAATATTACATCCTATGTCCACTCTGAAAGTCCATTCTAAATATTGGAGAAATATTTTCTTTAATCGGCTTAATTTCGGAAATCACCCCCTACATACAAACTTATACCAACTCTACCTAATTATAATATTACTAGCCTCTGCTCACGGCTTCGCCCGCGTGGTACCTGGATAAAAAGTAGCCTATGTGTTATTCTGATGTATAAGCTGTACATATTACTGTACAGCTGATGTATATTACTGTAAAGTTTCATAAAAATCCGTTCTGTAGTTTTTGCGTGAAAGAGTAACAAACATCCATCCTCACAAACTTTGGCGTGTATAGTAGTAGAAGGATATAGGATAGTATATAAATAATTAATTATTAATACGCTATTAGGACGGTAATATCTACTAATGGGTCGTTATGATTAATGTCTGCACGGGGACAGTAGAGATGAACCAATCAATTTGTCAGGATATCAATAAATAAGTACCTAGGTAGAATGCATAGCCTTGTGTCCTAGTTATTGACTATTAGTATCTGTCTGCGGCTTTGTTTGCGTGATATCCGGATAATAAGTAGCTTAGGGGAAGGGAGGCCACGAACTGGACGATGCAGTGTAGAAAGCCTATGTCCAGTAATGGACTTATATAGACTGTGGATGATGATGATAATGAGAAAGTAGCCTATGTGTTATTTTATGTTGCGATCTATATAAAAAATTATTATGCACTTACAGAACTGAACTAACTAAGAAGTAGGTACCTAGAGTTATATTAATAACTTCATTGGTCTAAATTAGCTTGAATTCACATTGTTTTTTTTTTAATTTGAATCTCTTGCTGCGCCTTGAATCTATTATTATCCTTGATCCCATACAAATAAACCAAAAACCGCAATAAGATAAGTAGATATCGATTTAGGGAGATAAATGATAACAAAAAGAAAAAAACAAATTACCTCTAATGGCAAACGCCCAGACGGGTTCCGTATGTTGCGGGATTTTAATAATCAAAGCAATCAGCAAATTTTCTAGATTTAAGAATAGTTCTTTTAAATAGTTTTTCGTTAAAGAAAGGATTAAGCAGCCCTTTTTCAAATAAAAATAAATCAAATCTTTATACACAACCGTTGGCTTTTGTTTATAGGTGTCTGTGTCTTAAGTCATTTCGACGTAACAAAGAGATTATCTTACAAGTTCTGATTGGTGGACAAGCTGTCAAAATTTAAACAAAGGCGTGTCTAATCGTGTGGAACCGGTCAAGTATAGTTGTCTCTTTCAAGCATCGCATTTGGAGTTCCGTGGGATCAATGTATTTATTGTAGAGGTTCCGTACAGTAGAATAACCTAGTATTAATCAATAACCATCTGTAGAAGATAGTCTTTCTCCATTTAAGGAGATACGTAGTAGGTCTTACCTAAAAAGTGACCGACTTTCCGCAATTAGGTATATAATGAATCTACTAGGTGAAGAGTTTTCTTACACGGTTTCGTCCGATTCAATACGGTAAATAATTCGGTATGTGATACGGTTGCAAATATCAATAGACCGAAGCTGTTAGCTTGCTCAGAGATTTAGCAAGTTAAGGTGGCAATGGGTTGGTCATATATGCCGAAGAACTAGAAAACGGATTGTGAGTCTTGAACGGAAACCGCGTCTTCGCAAACGTAGTGTGAGGCGCCTCACGGCTAGAGCGATGACTTAAGAATGGCGGCGGGCAGAAAGTGGATGAGAGGGGCCAAATACCCGGCTCAGTAGCATTGATTGGGAGAGGCCTATGTCCAGCAGTGGTCTAATGTGGGCTGATAATGATGAACTGACAAAATTATGGCTATTCCCTTCAGTACCTACAATTGCTAAACAAAGGCATTCCATAAAAAAATGAAAATTGTATTACATTTCAATATTCATAGTAAAAAACTCTCATTACAACCTTTGAATAAAAATAAAAACTCAAAACGGCGACTTCCGGAGCGCGGGTTTGGTTCCCGGCGCGGAACTAATTGCGACTGACTCCTAACGATGACTTACGACTAACGAACAGGTTTTGAGGGACGTGAGGGTGGAGAACTTGTGAGAAATTTCGTTATAATGTTTTTTATTATTTGAACAACTACAATTCTGTACTAATAACCAATGACAGATTGTTTTATTGATCCGCGGCAAACGCTTACTTATTTATTATTCAGTCACACAGATGGCGCTATATCAGTTTTGAATGACTGCAAGGAAGACCAAACGTTATTGCCACATTTTACTAGGACGCGCTTTAATAGATGGTGGAACATAGGAGTCTGGGAGTCTCTTCATTCACCGACTTCAAGAGCACCTTTGAGATGACATCAGTTCATCGGGTGGTTAGGTTAGCTTTCTTATACTGCGTCGTCTGGTTCATATGACCATGGTTACAGTGCTACTTCAACTTACTATTTCTAAAAGTATTGTGACGTGCGTGGCTAGATACGGTACGCTAGCGCCATCTCTTATCAAACTTTATAGTGTAGGTAATTTTGCTATTTCAGTGTTCCTTTACTATACAATTGGACTTAATTATTTT
Source organism: Perizoma affinitatum (assembly GCA_961405105.1). NCBI lineage: Eukaryota > Metazoa > Arthropoda > Insecta > Lepidoptera > Geometridae > Perizoma > Perizoma affinitatum. Next base: position 6,239,029 of record OY560184.1, read on the forward strand.
ATTCCGAACGCGTAACAGTAGTGTCGCGTTGACTCCATTTTTTCTAATGATTTCCTTGTTGTATATGATTGATCGGTTATTTTCTTTGTTCTAATTTTGAACCCGCAATCTAGCATTTTGGACTTACAGCGGATGAGTTTCAGAATTTATGACGTTTGGGATCCAGACTCATTAGTCGATCTTCCCTCTAGTTAAGTCAGTTAGTTATCAACTTCAACTGATATAATGTCGTTTAGATTTTCGCCTTAGTGTTCTCACTAATTGCCTGGCGTGACATTTTACGTGATATAATGTATTGTTTGACACTTTCTTTCATTTATTCATCCACAGTAGGGACCTGTACCGAAGTACTCACGGATTTCACTGTTGTGAATCTTGGTAGGTTAAATGAAACCTTTTTAAAATATTGTAAAATGAAACAGAGCACTTAATCTCACCATAACGTACAATGCGTATCATTATAATGGTAAAAAGTGTAGCGTAAGGATGGAATACCAGTTCCCAGGGAAGTCTCGGTGGCTGCGGTCTTGGTGTCAATTTCAACTCAATTGGAGATTCATTCACAAGCTACATTATGAATGACCGGGCTCCATTTGTATAAAATCAATACAACTCTGCACTGCATCTTTATAAAAGAAAACCGCAGTCTTTAATATATTTTTAACTTTTGTGATTAGCGAACTTAGTTATAAGTTTTGATTATGGGGCTTTATACTCGTGTATGTTTTTTATTACTTATTTTAGTTAAAAAAAGTTTTATTGACTTGATTTTGACTATCTACTTGGTATCCAATAGGTACATCCCATCTTTCAAACTATAGCAAACGAATGAATGTTTGTTGCTAATAATATTTGTAAGAGCTATAGCGATTTGGATAAGAAAAACAAAACAAACTCGCTCATTACTGTTATTACCATGGTGGAGATCATCAGCACACAGATCTGTGTGGATACCAGGTAAGGGGTGGGATACAATTATATTTGGGACATTCTCTCATTTTTGCATAATACTAAGCATTCCATGTGACAGGTTGCTACCTATATCCATGCGGGGGAAGTCCTGAGCAGAAGCTAGTTTTCTATAATTCTAGAAACTCTATCTATACATAGTTGTAAGAGATATTCTACGATTATAAAGATATTGGAAGCTGGTGATGCTGTACCCAATATTACACAATCTTGACCCAACAGTAAGATTTCTCGTGTCATGGGTATCAGGAATTCTAAAGAACATAGAACCAAATACTTAAATACAAAGGCATATTATATACCCATTAGCCATGACTCCAAATCAATATCCATATGTACCAAAGTAGAAAAAGCCTAAGCTAAGACTTAGCATGGCTCAGTGACAGTTTTTCCATATAAATTTGTCATTAGGCACCAACCTATGAGTTGTCAAAACAATACAACCAGACTTAATGATTCCCTGTGTTCTATGTGCCAGAATGATTAAGATCTAGATGAATGTATTGACACCATTTTTCCGACATTCCAATATCTATTGTATACAGACATATTCTGTGGTATAGGCGAGCACAGGGCAAGCGAGTCACGCGCGTCGAGAGCGAAACTCCCAGCTGGTAGGCAAAAAAACTGTCGGAACACTTCTCGTTTTTTTTATCTCAAAGGTAAGGAGCGATTGCATTCTTCCAGTATCTAAGTACGTAAAAGGAGCCAGTAAATTCATTCGGGGTAAGTGATTGTTGGTTTGTTCGTATGTTTTTATGTTAGTTTGTCTGTCACAAGTTTTTTCCAAAACAGTCTAATACGCGAAAAAAGCGAACGTTTGGTGAGGTTGGATCTATGAAAAAAAGTGTACTTTAACTAGATATGTTAAAGTACACTTTTTTATACACATAACATATGGGGTTTTTAAACGTTTTATTTTATTTTTGTTAACCATTTTTATGTGTATCATAAATATATGTAGAAGGGCATACTGATTTTACCGTAGAAGATCTAGCGTTCACTCAAAATAATATATAACACTTACCTACGCGTACATACTCTATAGTTTCAGGCCCAAGGAGTGTTTTTTATCATATGGCAAGTTTTACTGTATAGTTCTTCGAAGTCACACGGATGACGCTGTACTGAATGGTCAAGAAATAATTACCTACTGTCAAAAAAGTGGGATTTTTATTTCCCTGACATAGCAAGATTTAATGAAAAAGGCTGACCAGACACAGATAAAAATAAAATGTATTTTATGTACTTAGATTCAAAATAAATATGTTGCTGATTTGTAGTATGTTACGTTTAAATACAAGTCGTGTCTACGCGTAAACCATATAAGTACCTAAGTAACTCAAGGGTCTCTACAGGGATCACTTTTATTTCTTGTTCTTCATAATAATAGAGATCTATACTTCACAATAAAACTAGATATCTTTTAACACCCTGAGAGACAAATCACATAGTAAATCTCATGATTTTGTCTCAAAATATTAAAACCACATTATCACGCCCAAAAAAGTTATCACGTCATCAAAATCCCGTCAAACTGATAATTTTAAACCCATTCATACGAGATTTCACTAGAACACGTTTAGATCGGTCGAGTAGCTGACGTGAATGGACGATTTTTTGTGCGAGTACACTTGCCTAAATCGCTGTGAAATTAGTTCGATCGACGGCGGAGTAGTTTTGTTATTATAGGGTGTGGCGAGAGTGCGAGAAATGCAACCCATAATGTCGGAACTAGCTGCAATCAAACCAACACTTTTGACTTTACTATGCATTCACAAGTTTTAATATACTTTGTTCAAATAACGTCATAAAAATCTGCTTACAAACTTTGGTCAATAGTTCTCGTAGTGACGACAATCACTGCTGAAGTGCGATTATGATTTAATTATGATTGTAATTAACTTTATTTTAAGCTACACATATAAAAAATAACTAATTTTATTTCTTATAAAACTGAATCAAGCTTGCTTCAAAAATCTTAATCATTGATCATCATTTGAATGTGTCCCGAAAGTTCTGTTTCCAGGGGATTTAGTTTTCACTTTTAAATTAAACAAAATTCCAGACCTGAACTTTTCTCTAGAAGCTTAACCCCTAAGAAATTTATTTTTTAGTTTAACAATATGCAACGATGGACTTGCAACAACTAAATACTAACTACTATGTAGAACATAGGCATATGTTAAATATATCGTTTGTACGTGCCTCTGACTAGCCCGTATTTGGTAACCACATGAGGTTATATCTAGGATATTATCTCTGGGTTATATAACGGGGATTATAGTCGTGATCGTTTGATTGAAGCTCGACAACACTTATCTATATATATAGTAAAAAGTACCTAGAGCTTTAATAAAGCTTATTAATCAAGCGAGCGGTGCAATCGAAGATTTCTGAGTCTTCTTGAACAATCCGGCGTTTGAACGCTTATTTAATCTTGATGAAACTAGGTACGTATGAAGGTAATAAATAACAGAATAAAATTAGTTAGAAGAAAGAAAATACTGTGACTTTGAAGTTAAAATATAATTTTAAACTCGTTACTCTCCTTCGATAATTGGGTGAAAACAAAGTGCTACTTTGTTGAAATATCACGAGATATTAGTTCGAGCTGAACTACTAGTTATTTATTTATAAAGAATAATATCGCTTTAGCTTATCCGCTCGGTTTCACTGCTACCACACCTCATTGATATCAATACGTGCGCACACACACAAACATAAATACCTTCACACACAGTAATGCCAGTGTTTGATCCATTGAAAAAAGTGAACGATCTTTCACACTTTTTCTTTGACTGAGAAGTTGACGACAGCAACTTTTTAAAACATATTTTCTTTGATATATTGTGACTAAGCTCGCATTTGTCTGTGATCGGTTAATGAAAAATGTAATACGATTATTCAATTTAGAGATTTTTGTATGAGTAATACCGAATAAAATAACACTGAGTGTATTATTCTGTAGGGAAGTGGGCGAAGGTCCACCTAAGACGCAGAAGATTGCGGGTTCGATTTCCACCGCGGGACAAGCGTTTGTATGGTCTACAAATGATTGTCCCAGGTAGCAGGGTCGCGTTTGAGGTCGTTCAGCCATCCAAATTGCATTTATTTAGAGTTATATGGTGAGAAATAAATATTCGAGGTACCTACGTATTCAATTGCCTGTACAGAAAATGACAAAAACAGCTCGAGATGTTTAGATTAAATTCAGAGAAAGGGTCGATCTAGCTAGATCACATACCTATTAAAAAATCCTAAAGCTAATTGCGAGGTTTCACTTGTAAGAAAATTCACAGAGCAAGTCAAAACCCTATATCGAGAAAGTTTATAAATATAAATCTGTATCTTTAGAACTACAACACATGTAGCCGGCATATTGTCGCCAGCTAGGCTAGGACACACAGTTACATAGTACTGTAACATGTACATAGGTCTGTTGTAGTTCTTGAGCAAAGCTTGCGTGTCTACTAAGGTAAAGTTGAGAACACTCACCATCTCCACTTTGATTGCTGCTGTGTGCTTGGTACTGCTCATCTGAAAAGTCGTACTCTACATCAGATAAGACACATCTGTTCTCGTTACCAAGATTTTAGGATTTTTAGGACAACAAATATAGAAATGAGAAAATGTTATTTATTTATCTATCAAAAGAAGTCCACGGCTGGATGTAGATCTGTCCCAATGAAAATTCACAGAATGCTAAGATGAACGGTTAAGCACTGTTGCCTTGTGACTTTTTACCAGACTGTCTGTCTGTGTCTTGGACGCTACCCCAACACCGTCTTTGTGGTCGCCTTTCCAGAACCAAAGGTCCATAGAGACTGTTAATTCTGCCTTTATGTTTATTCACTTACTAGCAACGCTTTTATATTATTAGTGTTTCTCTATATATATGGCCATCGCTCAAGCTAGAAGACTTGATACTTATTGAATTTGTGACATCTCTACTGTCATGCTTTTAATAGTAAGAATCATCTTCATCATCGCATGGTGAGTTACTATTGATACTCATACAAACGTCAAAACCAGAAAATCGAAACGAAATATTGACAGATCATTCAAACATTTGGCACGTGGTGGGATTTTAACCCACTTTTCTTGTGCTGGCCATCTATCCTTATCAGTAGAGAAACTTTGGTATTGAATCCAAGAATAATTTTAAGGTTGAAAAAGATAAGAAATTAGATATAGAAATATCTTAGAAAACCACCAACCTCCATTACGATGATCGCTCATCAGATCTTGACTGTGCAGCGTTGGTGCATGGATCAGCACCTTCTGTTGAGGACTGTGAGGGTCCAAACCCTCCACCTCCAATAACGGGGCATGGTGCTCGTACGAATGAACCACCAATGGCTGCGCGTGTAAATCCATTGCCCCAAAAGTCTAGCACATCACTTCAAGTTTGGCACTAGGACGTTTTTCGATGACAATTCAACACTGCACTTTGACAGTTCTTCGTCAGCACTTATAGTTTGTCTTCAGCATTTTGATAGTTCGTTGTAAGCACTTTGATAGTTCGATGGAAGTTTTATTCGTTAGTAACAATGTTGACACTAAAGCTAAGACTATGGAAGGAGAATTTTAAGAGTATTTTTGTAGAAACTGTTAATATGTCGTATTACATCGTTGCGTTTTGTTGTTTGGGATGAACTATCTTAGTTCATTCAGTTTTTTTGCGGATCTTCTGTAGCTTCAACATTTTGTTACTGTAACAAACAAAATAAAAAAAAAATATAGAAACACGTTTACTGCATAATGAATGGAATCCAATAGACTATATTAATATCTCATCGTCACCATAAATAGCATGTAAAATGCCACTACTGGCCATAAACAGTACCATAAGACAAAACCCGGAATAATAACCTAGAGTTAGGTTTAATATAAATCAAGTCAGTTTCCGTTTTGCAAATAAAATGTGTAAATGTATTATTTAACGGAACGGACGGCCCGGGGCTGGACAGTGGACTCCCATTGTTTGCTTTTCCTACTAGAATCTACTAAAATGTTAACCCATTTTATAAGTCCTTCCTTCGTAGTTTTTCCGGTTCTTTCTTGGTCCTTTCTTTGCTCTAGACCTTTGATGAGTCGCGGTAGCTCTGAAAACAGCTTTGTGACCGATGGTTAAACAACCAGTGTGGTAAAAGATTTAGCGCGCATCACATCCAACAGACACATGATAGTTCTGACTCCACATTAGGATTTTCTGTAGCGTGAGTAACAAAAACTACAACACCCAGACCAGGAACAAATATCTGCAGAACATGCTAACACTTGTCCCGCAGCGGGAATCGAACACATCTCTTGCGTTGTAGCTGGTTGCTCGACCACGCCACAGAGGTCGTCTGGTTCATTAAAATAATGTAGTAATGTACCAAATATTAAATACCATATCCATTATCATTGAGGCTGCATGTTCTAACGTCCAGGAACTGTGTTTACATATTCAACTGTTTTGCTACATTTGTTTACATTTTCATATATCATGATGCTACGGGATAAATTTCATTTTTACTGAGAGCCATCCCGCATACCTAAATTGGTCAACGACTTAAAGTGGGTGATCAAAAAAGAACCAGTCACACAAAGGACTAACTCAATATCATTCTTATTATTTCTGAGTGAGGTCAACACACGAATACGGTTTAAACACAGAAATTAGTTGTGATTTAGAGGTGTAGAGGTGACCTCATGCCTCCACGCGGTGAATCATCCGAAAACATACCTAAATAGGTGGCAACTTTGTTTTAACAGGAACTTTTTTTATAAGTATCCCTAACTGGTGGTTCGCTCCGAACTAAGACCTCACAACCTAGAAACTCTTTAAATATATTAAGATTACATATCTATTTATAGTTCTACATAAATAAATAAATAAATAAATAAATAAATAATGCTGGACGTTTTCACACAGCATCATCTAGCCCCAAAGTAAGCAAAGCTTGTGTTTTGGGAACTACATGACTGATATACTACTTATATACTTTTTTTTTTGTAAATACATACATATTATACATAGAAAACACTCAGACCCGAGACAAATATCTGATGATGAAGATGATTCTTACTACATACAAATACGAATACTTTCGAATTGATTTGAAGATATCGTTTCGCTCGATCAAAAACCTACCTCCACAGGCCGCCTCCAAAAATACTACAATGACATTTGACATTTTATTATTTATATTTTATTTTAGTGTTGCTGGACAAATATTTTTCCCGGGTCTTGTGTTGTGATACCAAGGTACTCGTAGCTCCTGATACCCATGACACAAGAAATCTATTGTGGGGTTGGGATTATGTTAGTGTCTGTTTGTTGTTTATTTTATTATTTTACGAATTTCTTGATTTGAATTAAATCTCGTGTGTTTGTTATTTTACCGGTAAAATTCTTCATTAAAACTACTCATCGTATAAACATAGGTCCGACGGCAAAAAGGTTACTTCGATGGGCGCAAGGCTATGGGAAACTTTTGACAAAACAATACATGTGTGCTACATTAGAGAGAATGTCTGAAGATATATCTAGAGATAGCGAAAACAGGTTATCTTTGTTGAGAACGCTTTACCTAAGTATTTCCTAGGGATAAAGTAATTCAACCTTAAAAACACGCTCACGACTGTATTTCTGATGATGGGCATCCTTAGTTACATACTCAGTGCATAGATCTTTGAGGATACTAAGTAATGGGGATCGTTTTATGTTAATGCGCGCATCAATTTTTCAAGTAGAAAAATCTATTTGTACAAAAAATGGTTCTAACACACTACCCTGGACTCGAAAAGCGGGGTACCACCCACTATATCAACATGGCTCTATTTTAGAAATATTAATTATAGCATACCTATCGCGTTGATCCGCAATTTCAATGTAGGTAACGTCTTTTTAGTATTTAAATTTTCAGTAATTCTCACCGAGGTATCGAAAGTAATTTATAATATATTATTTCTTAGTTATCTTTTTATGTTTTAAGATTCACTTTGGTACTATCCTTATTCAAGTGAGTTCTTTATGCAGGCTTAACTACATGCATATAAATATTTTTACATAGGACACTCTTAAATGGGTAGGTACATATTAGTCAGAATATTTTTTCTTGTTTAATTATTATTCTAATAGATAACGGATGTACAGATAACATATCCTAAAAAGTTAGATACTTTAGAATATAATTATATGATAAAGTATATATCCAAGCCATTAATTTCTTACAAATCTTCAGACATATCTCAGCACATTGATAACGTTTGGTTCTTCTTTCCCACAGATTATTTATACGTATTCGTTGATCTGTATCTCGTGTGCATTAAAGCTACATTATAATACAACACACCCTTTATATCTTATATTTTATTTTAATATGAATTTAAAAATAAACACGTTAACGACTGTATTTCGCAAAGTTGGCCTCCTCAGATACATACTCAGTGCGTAGATCTTTGAGGATATAAAGTAAAGGGTAGTCAGACAGACACGTCCAAACATCACATTTGGCACATACTCGCGTTTTGCAAGTGTTAAGCATTCCACGTGACAAGTTATAACAGCTTATTGAAAAACTAAGGATTGCACACGTCTTCGAATTTTTGGCATGCCGTTTTCCTCATTATATTTTCCTTCACCGTTTTTAGTACGTGTTATTGCTTAAAAACACTTTTCGAGTCGAAAAATCCATTGATGCACGACCGGGTTCGAACCCACGACCCCCGGATCGAAAATAGGGGTAGCGCCCACTAGGCCAACACGGCTCTTCTAAAATAATAATTCCTAAATTAAACAAAATCCTAGAATATTTTAAAGCAGTCCTTGAAATAACATGGTGTAGCCATTAACCATACAAACTTCATACATATAATTAAGTAGCGACGAGTAGGTATAAATGGCGAGTTTTAAAACCAGTTAATTTATACGTTTTATAGTATGCAGGTATATACTTAAAGTAACCATAATTAAGTAGATTTTCAGTACTATAAACTAAAATAATGCCTCAAATGAGCTGTGGCCAAAGGAAGCTAGCTAGAGGCGTCGCGGCAGATCAAAACGAAGATGGTGATACAAATTGAATACGTTTTTTGTGGATATAGCACTCAATTGGGATATTTGAAAGGAGTTGAGGCTTTTGCCTAGCAGTGGAACACCAACGACTATAAACAATAATAATAAACTAAAATAAAAAGCATCGTAGAGCTACACGTGAAACCTTCGTGACATTACATTTTTATGCATTCCGTGCTTCGAAGGTAGAACAAACTGTTTGGATTCGGATCACAGTGTAAAATTAGTGCCATTTACTTGCTAAGTCACATAAGAAGACCTAAAGTGGCTTATATAAACTCTCAAACTGCCTACAAAAGGAAATATGCACTGGCTTTTATTAGCGTTTTTACACACATGTATTAATGGCGAACTTTACGTGAGTTGTGTGTCTGACAGAGCAATTTTATTTTTTTCTTATTTTTTGAAGTTTGGTCACCCTACTCATAATTAAATAACGCCTTTGTCTAACATTTTGGCGGCTAACAACAATTATCCGTTCAATGTCATCTTTTTTTGTCCACTTTTAACATTCAGCGCCATTTTGTTGGCGGCCATCTTGTCATAAATACGTCTATTTTTTATTTTAAATTTTATTTTTGTATATTTTAAACAAATACTTATAAAGCTTGACAAAACCTCCTTCATAGAATGGCAAGACATAAGGTCTTGCTGCCTACATCTACCATTTTCCAGCAGAGCGGATAAAATGTCATCTACCCACCATGACTGTGGTAATATTAATATTACATCGTTGTATACTGCGTTTTTCAGTTCATGATCATTACTTGGAAACCTTTGGTTCTGCGAGCTTCACTAACGTTACACATTTTTTTAAGACATATAAAAATCTGGGCTTTTTCCATTGTCTCTCAATCTTATGTGCCATTGGGGCACAATGGAAATGTATGATTCAATTTGCTGGACCCCCCTACCAAGTCGCATCTACAGTTTCTGAATCATAATATTACACTTATTTGAAACAAAGATTTTAAGAATGAGAAAAGATCACAATCTCAACTGAAATACACCAATTTAGTAATTTTACCCAAAACTTTCGCAACCCCTTATTACCCCCAGAGCATGACGTTGAGTGATAAAATGTAAAAATGAGTTATTTTGTAAACAATAGCAATTTCACGGTAGATTTAACTTGCCCCTGCGTAAGCGCAAGACGATAATTGCCTACCCTTTGTTTGATTTTACTATGCATTCTCGATCGAAAACAATAAAGGTGAAGGAAAATATTCAATATCTTTTGGCCTGCGGCAATATCTCAGCCATACGCACACTATCTAACGCAGACTGATTAAAAAAACGCAATTGTATCGACAAACGAACAAATTATACCGATATCAGGCATACTTATGTCACTTTTAGTTCATTGTGGAAATCTGTTGCAGGGATGATCTACAATAGATCGAGAATTAAGTGACTTTTTTCAACTTGTTTCATTCGAAAACAATAGTAGGATATTGAAATTCCCACATAAAATGATAATTGGCCACTCAGATCCCCAGTATTCCCGTTTAACCCTTACATACCGATGGTCATATACCCCTGGCGAGCATTCATTGCGTGAGTTAAGCCGATTGCGTTTTTAATTAATAGGGTTATATGTTTTTCCGGGTCCTTTTAGTGCACGGGAATTTTTGAATGTTTTTTTAAATTGCTTTCCTTTTTAAAAATACGTGATTTAAGAGAAAATAAGTTATTACTTCTTAATGATTATTGGATACTTGCTGAAAAAGTCGCCATTTCCCAGATTTAGGCGTCTCTGTGCATTTAAATCTTTCACCGCACTGGTATTCTAGTAAATCGGTCACAAAACATTTTTGGTCAGATCATTAATCATAACGCAGGGTACAAAAGAATCAGTGACAAACGTATATACTAGAAAATATTTTAATGTCATTTAGTCAATATAGTGGAACTGCTCTAATTATAACTACATAAATTTGTAATAAAATACATGACACTCTTTGGTAAAAACCATGTCCAGCTGATAACTATTCAAAAAATATACAAACGGCAGGCATCAAAATGACTTCAACAGACTATGATTTGGTACCGGGAATTATTCATAATAAAATCTGTAATGCTTGTATTTTTTCACCTCGCCATAATGACAAATTGAGATTGAAGAGTGAAAGAAAATACGATGCGGTAGGACAAACGGGAAATAGTCACATATTATCATCAGAACAGTCAGCCAAAAGATTGCCAACAATCCACCGACATCCACCAAGTATTCTTTACTTGGTGGATGTCGGCGGAAATTTGACGAGCGCCACCACACGCTAGCAAAAAATAGTGGTCGGGCACGAATTCATATAAAAACATGAAGTTCTATTCACACGAACCTCAACGTGCATTGGCGTCAAGCGTTTATCGTCAGGTCGACGTCTGCCAAGCGCTTTGCAGCTGTGCTGTGTGGATAGGGTCATAATCCTGCGTTTTTCAATACGTGGTTGCCGCTTTAGAGTCTCTTACGCTATCAACAATTTGGACAGAAATTAGACCATTGCCAATTACCGTAAGACTAATATAAAAATCCTCCTGTGCCAGCAATGTATTGCAGTATTTTGCCGCACACGTGTGTAGCCCCGCACTCAGGTATTTGCCTTATTCAAACAAAAAAATCAACATCTAAGTAGAAGAGATTTCCTTTCGCCACCACTCAAGAGTATCGTGACATAACCTGACATCACACGACCTAGACATTGGTCGTGGGAACGGTCGTGTGAAGTGGCGCTTATTGTGTATTTCTAGGTTACTTTGATGAGCTCTGTGGAGCTTGTCTGGTCCAGTAAGCTTTTGTTCCAAGTTATTAAAAATGTCGGTGAATTATAGATGCATGAAACTTTTAATCTTTATCTCAGGATAACACTATGTACTCAACATCAAAAATCCTTTTTGTGATGATACATTTGAAAGGTACCTACTAGAGGGGAATAAAAGGAGAATACTTGTACCTACCAACTACACGTCTTGTGGAATCTCATTCCAATAGTCAGTAATTTCAATAACATCCACTGGACCTAACCTACTGCTGGATGTTGGTCTATCGGACACTTAGTCTGTATTCCTCTTCAGTTTCGGACAGTGCTTATCACTTCGGAGATAGATATGCCTTGTCGGAATTATAATCGGAAATATATCGTGAAGTGGTGTTATGAGTATTGGGTTATGGGCAGTATTCTTTACGATATCGTTATTTTCTTCTTGGTGATAAAATCGGTTTGAAAATATTTGCGTTTTCCGACATTGCGTTTTCCGGTTTGTATTTGGTCACTGTGTTCCGACTCTGTATACGCAAGCTCAACCCAGGTTCAGTACGAAGATTGTACGGAAAAACAAAGTCGAGGACGAAAATGTATAATCTACTGAAATAATTTGTTACATGAGTCATGAACTACGTAGTATCTGGCCTTGTGGCGCGCCTTTCCTAATAACACTATTGTGCGGGACTGACAGACGGAAATCATGTTGATAAAGTACATGTTTTAACTTTGTAGATACTTTACTGAAAATTAAGGAGAATCTTATCTGAAAACCGTCAATTGCTGTGTTTTTTTGTCTAAATGTATAATTTTGCCACTAAAATTAGTAATACTAATAGTGCCACTAATAGTAGTAAAACCTAGCCACGATCACATTTGTAAATGATAAATTCTATAAGAAATTACTTTTGGCAGACTCCTAGTTACCCTGATGTTTAAATAAATGCCCCTTTGAAGGTTTAATATCAATCAAAAAGTCGAAAATAAATCGTAAAATGCTTTTTGTCTGATTGCTACTTGCGGAAGCTAGAATTGTCAAAACGCAGGTCATAGATTGAAATGCCTAAATCTGCATCACGCAAGTGGTTCTAATTATTCGTTCTTAAATACAAAACAGAGCTACTATACATGATCTCTGTACTAGCTTTGACACAAACAGTAAAACATGTATTTTATCAAGGTTCTTCCCATTTGTCCCAACTGATTTATCCCCAATGGTGGCAAATGGGAATTAAACTTACAATTTAGATATTCAGATCAAAACTGCGGCAATACTGGTTTTTATAAGAATTACTACTGCTCAAATTATTCAAAGTTAAGCTAAGCTAGCCATTAATATTGGATATTTATTGGTCAATAAAGATGACCATAGCACCTTTACTGCATCTCGGCTCTCGTGCTTATAATTATCAATTATTGAATAATTGTTGTGCTTACCCTATTGTATAGTAGTACAATTACAGGTCAACGCACCTGTCGATGTTGATAACGACTGATAAAAAACCGGTTTGTATCTACCTCTCTAGTAGCTTTTCCGTGTGCCTACAAAGTTTAACAAGGATACATGTTGAAGGGCTTTGTTTGAATGTTTTGATATTTTATATAGTGAACGCGCTTTCAAAGTTTGGAAGTTTCAAGCAAGATCAAAGCTAATTAAAGACTGAACTTTGGAGAGTCTATGACAAGTTAAATTTTAAAACTTTTAGCACAACTTAATTTTAAAGTAAATATTTCTTTAATTTACAATCATCTTACCCATTTTTGATCCTTGTTGTCAAATGACAGTTGCAGGGTTAGATTTCAACCCATGGGTTATGTATGCATCATTTTCAAATATAAGGTAGGAAATACAATGGAAGTACGGAGAAGTTTTTTTTTAACCCAACGGATGCGTAAATAATTAGATATATAGTCCACACTAGGATTCGCTGTGTCAGGAACAGCAAGAACCATGGTACCATAACACCCAGACCCGGAACAGAGCATGCGAGCATTTGTTTCACAATCAAACTCGCACTTCTTGCATCGCAGCCATCGATATAATCATGTAGGTATGTGACTTTTGGGTGATATTTTTTTATCCACTTTCACCTCTATTAACAAATCGCCTCTATCTCCTGATCTAAATGATTTGAAATCAACACAACCTGTCGTGTCGGGGTAGCTACCCTAAGGTCGTTACACACCTGCTAGTCAGCTGACATAACGGCGCGCGCGCACGTGCCTTTCGCGCCTAAATAAGGCTGACGGTTGGTTTGTTGGGATAGGTTTTAGGGATGAGAGATCAAGGAAGAAGACTTCTTACAAATATTTTAAATTTGGATGTCTAAATGTTTAAAAGTTTGTTGCTTATAATCTCCATAACGATTTGGATTTGGAACAGGCAAAGTTCATTAACACACACACATTGAGAATATTCACTACCAAACTATGAATAATATAATAAAATTTCACAGGGCTTATTATACAGCCAATACTTATCAAAGCATGGAGTTAGTAAATTCAGTAAGTGGTATTGCCGCCATACCACGCATAGCAATGTCAGTTATGCAAATACTAACGATTTCCCACATAAATTTAGCACCTGTTGTAGTAAATATTCTGTAAATTTAAATTTCAAATTTGTGACAGCCCTGGGGTGGGGGTGTAGTTGCAACGACTAATTTAATTGTAGGGGATGATTGGTGAGAAGGTTAGATAGAAAGCACTTTCTTTTAACGGTGGCCTGAATTAGAGAAGATGAAAAAAAAACTAAAGTTAAAGATAATTATTTACCAACAAAAATATTGAATTTAAAATTTACGAAAAAAAGCTTGTCTTACAAAATCTAACATAGTAAAGTTTTGAGTTTATGTTTGATTTTTTTTCCTACAACTTATTCGTTATTTTGTTTTTATTTCATTGTAGGTAAGGTGCCTTTTTTATTACCTGTACCTTATTTTTTTTAATATATGTTAGTACTATTTTTTATTATACTCTAATAATCTTAAAATCTTATCAAAAACAGTCTTAAAGGGCGTTAAATGACTAACCACAAACTACTACAAACAGGTGGCGACAACCCACGTGCGCGCGCATGCGTGATTTTTTTGCGCGCAAATGTCAACCCCGGTCGCTGAGGTCTTTCACCCGCAATATTGGCGGGAACGGGACTTTTTGTATAAGGTTCCGTATAAAAAATCATAGAATTTCCAATTTTGATTAATGCTTTTTCTTTAAAAAAGGTTGCTGTTGAAAAGAAAAAAGTTGTTAGATCGGTAAGAGTGCTCCTGTAACTTGAAACTTTAATTAATAACCATGATTTAAAATAATTTTTGTGATCATTTTTCAGTATAAAACCGCATACGTTTGCCACTTTAAAAGAAGTACCTTCTCATTTTATTTTGAAAGATGGTAAATATGTTGAAAAGAAGAAACAATTGTGTTATTAGAACGTATGTAACTTGAAATTTGCCTGTAAATATTTATGTTGATAACTACTCATATTTTTAAGGTTTCCGAATCCTTAATAATAGGTATCTACTTATTTTAAAGTGGTTTTAAATGTTTGTCTATTCAACTAAGTTAAGTTCCTTTATAAAGTAAATTAGATACGACATATTTAAAATCGATTTAGAATCCAAAATTTACTTCCAAATAAAATTGCTTCTAAACTAACGCATAACACATGCTGCTAACATTCAAATACAATAGATATAATAGTTTTTTTTATTTAAATTTGACGCGTGGATCCACCAATTATAGAGGGTGAAGTCATTTCCTGCGATGACAATGATACGGAAAGTGCTCAAAAATTAAACATCCTGTATTATTTGAATAACGAATTTGAAACACTGCAGTTTTTACTGCTTTTTGAACGACGGTTGCTAATTTTCAGACGTTGAAATGTATATATATGAGTCGTCTGAATCTCAAAAATACATACTTTTTATACATTAAAATAATTGTACAAACAAATAATTGGTTAATTAATAATTAATTCTAACGATATCAATCTCGGTTAGTTCCTTATCATTGTGACGTCAATGAAAATCAATCATCCATTCAAAGTCATCCTTATCATCTAAAAAAGTAGGAACTCTATAATTTCGCTTACTTCCTAGTATCGCTACAAAACTCAAATTTTTGTCCCAACTTGTTATTGTATATTCAACCCTAAGTTAGGAGATTTAGGGTGGTGGCAGTCGGCTTTGTCGGTAAACTTAAGTTTGTAAGAAACAGCTGATTGGTAGGGTTGATACTTTTTCTAGTAACATGCTACTTGAGGGTGTTTTTTTATTATTTTAACGGAAGACACCACCTGTCTTGGTGTAATGACCTTTGAACGTTAGAAATGAGAGGTCAAGATCAAGACAGGGGATTAGAAAATACTTTTTTCTTTATTTAATTACCTAAGAAGTACAATAACTTAAGTTTTGTTACTGAAATAATATCACCTAGCTTCTAGCCACGGCTTCACCCACGTGGTATGTAATAGACAGTACTAAATAAGCAGTAGAATGTGTTATTCTTAGTAATAAACGAACCCATTCCGAATATCCCAATTGGTTCGATTACTAAGATTATTATGAACGAACATGCATACTTTTGTATTTAATTATATGTATTTCTATGAAGGAGACATATTGACATACACTACTTCTAGTAGCCCGCTGAAACACAAGAGGTATGGGTTCGATTGCCGCGGAATTTTTGCATGTTTTGCAGATATTTGTTCCGGGACTAGGTGTTGTGGTACCATGGTACTCGTAGTTCCTGATATCCATGACACAGAAAATCTTAACATGTGGTCAAAACTATTATATAAGTGGCTATTGGGTGTTTATTATTATTACATTAACTTCTATTAGCTTTGGGATTAGATGAAAATTTATTTTTGAGTTAATGGCCTTACTCAAAAATAAATTATAACATGCCCTTATTTCTGATTTTATGACAAATAGTGTCCTAAAATCAGAAATAAGGGCATGTTATAAATCCAAAAATCCCGCTATTCAAATAGACTAGATTAGCCCGCGGCTACGTCTAGACCGCAGCCCAGATATTCCAGATTGCAGGTTTGGGACTAAATAAATACTGAGCACTTTCACAGTGAATCGCTCCAACGGACTCGAGTTTGAAAGTTATAGATTAAAAGGGACATACCAGAAAAAATACTCGAACTTCTCGTTCTTTTGTCACTTTGGGCCAGTCATTTAATGAGATTCGAAATTTTCCCGCTATTTTATGTTTTAGGGTTAAATCAAAGTTATATTCTATTTTGAGCATATTGCTATCGAAATTTGTTGTGATCCCATATATTTTAAGTTTTATATAAGCATAGTTTTAGAAAGTTCACTTGGTTACATATGGAGGGATCTGCAACGAGGATGCCTAGCTAGTTGAAATATTTGGTGGTAATTTTAGATAAAAAAATCAATACGAACGATTACGATATGTAATGTTGTCTACTTAAAACCCAGTAACATAGTCCGATTCATTATTGCTCTCAAAAAGGAGTCGAGAAAAGAACCTGTATTGTAGCCGGCCCTTCCACTTCGCCACAAAGTTCTTGCAGCAGCATTAGCATCTTAGCGCAGTATAATCAAAGCACTGTTATCCGTCGATCCTGGGTATTACCGCAGCCTGGGGACTCTATACTGTTATTAGAGAAAGTTGTGCGAGAGTATTGTTTAAATATTTGTATCTACGGGATATTTTTTTAAGTGTAGACTAAACAATCGTATCCAAAAGTTTTTCTAGCATTCATAACTGCAGATCATCTAGGTTAGATAACTTTCCACTAGATCATCATTTGGATGGATGATCTGAATAAATGGGACAGAAATGAGCGCTTCGTGTTCCGGAGGATAATTTAAGAGGTAAATCTTGCGATAGAAATCTAGGAATTAACTTTATTGGAACAAGTTGGGGAAGCAAATTATTAGATATTTATCACCAAGTAGTAATGCCAACGTAATATATTAAACTGTGTGCCTGATTAAAAAAAATAGTAAAACGCTCATAACGAGGAAGGCGCTCGTTTTGAAAAAATATCTCGTGATCGGACAGCATTGACACAAAAACATTATATTGGCAATATAGAGTCGCAGTCCGATCATAGAAAAATAATGATCATAAAACGAACACAAAATTCATCTAACGCTCTATGATAAAATTCTGCGAAAATCTCAACTGCAATCATCTTAAACTCTATCAAACAGGAAACACTATTTGACCACTGTCTACCGTCCATCAAGTGTGGTCGAAATAGATACAATCTCAACAATGATGGACTCTCGCAGGTGGCAACCGCAACCACTTCCGTTGCACTGACCTTTAAGAGGGTAAAAGTTGATGGACGAGATCTATTGAACAATCACATTATCCTTATAAGATTTTAAAACGTAATAATAAGGCAATCATTGAAATTAAATAAAATTTACTGTATAAAATGTGGTACAAATAACAGCTGTCAGTAGTTTGAATAGATGGAAATTTATCCAGAATAATGAGCTAAAAGTATAGCATGCAAATATTAGTCAATTATGTTTCAATCCTAATACCAATGAACAAATTATGAGAATATCATAAAAACAATCGACGTTGTATTTCCAAAATAACTCATTTAAAGTTTCATATTCATACGATATATTGGTCACATCTTCTCTTGTCAATGAACTTTGAACCACGCCGTTGAAGGGTATTTTAAATGTTCTACTTCGACTTATATTATAAATGCGAAAGTTATGATTATTGGATGATTGTTGTTCAGGATCATGAGAGCTATATATTCATAGATTTTTATGAAATTTGGAATAAAGTACCACGTAGCAAATCCGTGGGCAGATTACCGTAATATCATATTGGAACTTGTTAGAATATTTCTAGATTTTAGGAAACGTTTACCAAGGTCTATGCAGATAACTAAAAAAGTCTAGTCATAAAATGGAAATGATGTTTAGAAATAGTGTGACGGGTAAATAAAACGTCGACGTAATCTGGAGTTCTGCAAAAAAATATCCCACAGCGGTAGCCAAAGCCCACTTTCTTGCAGTATGCTAAAAAAAGTGAGATTTTTCACCATTAAGAGAGTGTGTTGTCAAGAGTGAGATTAAAAATGTGAATAAGATAAGCTACTCTATATAATATGTATACAAGGAACCATTTCCCCTTTATAAGATTGAGCAATCTACCAAAATTACTTTATCATCTCATCATTTCAAACTTAACTATCAAAAAATCAATATTGTATCTAGCCACCGGTGTTTCGACGCTCCATTGATTAGTGATGCCATTGTTATCGATGTAATGTAACAGTCAATAAATGCATTTAGAATGTTTTTACGATGTCGCTGTAAAATTAGTACTATATTGGTTTTTCGTTTGTAAGATTAAATGACTATATATCGGCCATATCGCTGAAAGCAATTACTTCCAGGCGGTTGCCTAAGATTTTAGGGCGAAATGAAATAAACTAAAATCTGTCAGTGCATATCTTTTGTAGTATTTTTTAAAGAAAGTTTATTGATATGACCAAGTTTGGTTGACGTATTGTTTATGTTATGTATTCATAATACATTATAAAAGATGTTTAGATTTTGACTCCTGTACTCGTATATCGATAATCATCAATATCGCGAACCACATCCCATCCCTACAAAACCACAATTATCATTGTTTACCATTTCGATCATTACTGTCCGTCTATAAATCTCACTGTGGCACTGCGGTTAGCTAGATACCTACCTACTGTCTGCCATAATTTTAAGACGGATGCCGCATTGTAGTCAGAACAGTTGTATGGGCGAGGCCAGGAACCTATTGAAGACAAAATTAAAAATAAGTGCGTAGATTTTTAAGGTACACCTTAGTACCTAAGGTAATTAGTTTTGATTTAAAAAAATCTAGTTTTCATATACTTATACTACACTTTACGTGGTAAATGATGGTTTCATAAATACCTACGAATGTTCTTAAATTACGGGCTATGCATTTGTGTACGTCAACTTACTTTCTCGTTGATGGTTGATCCTATTTGAGTAGGTTTTTATTAACTGGGTAAATTTCAGTGAAGTCATATTAAAATTTGATCTCTGGTTACATATTATAACAATAACCGCACCTTTTTTGGTGTTCGAAGACTTTGATATATGTAGACATATATTTTGAATTAATATTTAGTATTGTTCAAGTAGAATATTGATGTACAATCAAAAAGTCAAGTTGATATTTAACTCACTTTGACTCGAATACAACGAAAAACTAGGAAACAAGTTTTATTCTATTCAATAATAACAACTGCCACCAATAAAGATCGAAAACAATACTTATCTAGAGCAAGCCCCATCACAGGCTCAGTGAACGAAACGTCTTCACCGGATGTACCGCCATTGCTCGTTCGACCGTTCCGAATTCAAAACGGAGCCGTTTCCGGCGTGACGTCACCGCCAGCCATTTTGTCTGCGCGCGCGCCTCTCATGGGAAACGGGAACGAGTGAAATGAGTTTCCCTCAGGAAAGGATGTTAATTTTTATGGGGAATTTTAAGTAGTTTGTAGGAATTTTTTATATGATTTCATTGTGACACTGAGTTGTTTTATTAGATTTGGAATGTGATTATTTTGAATAACAATACAAAACAATTTATAATGTGTGTGAGTTTTAATTTCATATACCTGAAGGCATAGTAAAAAACTCAGTTTAATGATAGCATAAAAAACAATTGAAAATTTCTTGTTGCTAAACAGTAGGAATTTCAGATTTTTAAACTGAAGAGTACATTTAATACTAAATTGTAAGAATATAGGAAGCCAAGGGTTTGTTTATTACTTGTACTAACTATAATACAATAATATAAAATGTGAAAAAATTGTTAACAATCGTTTCAAATGACACTGAAATGAGTCACAAAAAGCGTGGACAATCTCACGACCTTAAAGTTAAACTTGGCCTAACCTTAGTTTAAATAAGATTTAACTGATGAGCTGTGGAAATAATTTGGATAATCGGAGGCCGTTTTGTAATCAATAAGTAATTGTGTAATTTATATTGTGATGAATTAAATTTATTTGAGCGTCACTTCATTATAATGATAACAAATTAGAAAGAAGATTTACCACGTGTGTTTCACAAACGAGTTTCATCCTCAAAGATAACATGTCGCATGTTTGAATTTGCTACTAGTAGTATTGGGTGGTTATGTATTAGAGGATGCCTATTGATTAAAAAAAAGTCGTAGAAATATAACAACTTACAACTGAGCCCAAGCAGAACTTCCTACAAAAACATCTCTGACGAGCAAAGCCCATGACTTCGCCCCCGTGTAGTCTAAATGTTATTCCAGGCATGGCCTGTGGAAGAATTATTTGTTCTAACTCGTATATGTACACAGTTAAAACAAAAGGTCAAGTTCGGTGTTCGGGTATCGAACCGGAGTCATGGTCCGGTGACTCTCCCGTCTCCTCTGCACTGTGACGCGACGCGCTGCGTGCACGGCGTGGATGCACGAGCCATGATATTCAGCCAACAGAATCAAACACAGAGCTGATGTGCTATTGGCATACCGATTCGAACGGAACTCTGCCTACTGTCACTGCCCTGGGCTTATAGCCATCGAAGTTTCTGCCGAATAAATAGTTATAAACGGAATTCATACCTTCCGTTGTAATATTTACAAAACGGAAACATTCGTGTTTCGGAAGATCCAGATTCAAAATATAAAAAAGAACTAGGAAAACTTTAAAAAACATATATACCATGAATGTTTGATGAGAGAAAAAACTTAATAGTGCAACTCGAATTACGACACCGTCAAACTCTGACATTATATTATTTTTCGTAATCATTTTTCAATCCTTCATTTATTATTAATATTGACGTTTGCCCCAATATTTTTAATCTGTGTAGAATTTGACGTATCGACACTGAAACTGAATTTTATTAATATTTTTTGAGAATTAGAATTGAACATAAATAAATCTTTATTGCATACACACCGGAATTCAAAAATCACCTAATATATAAATAAATAAACATCCACTAGACACATACAGAGTTCTGACCCCTCACAAAGATTCCCTGTATAGTGGTTATCAGGAACTACGTGTACCATGTTACCACATCACCCAGACCCTTTAAATCTTACAAACTAAGTAAAAGTGATACAATGTACGGCCTTATTGCTAACAGCGATCTAGATAATTGGGATTCTGCAATTTCTTAAGAAATGATGTTGTAACGCAAAGATTTCAGAGTGCCTAGCTTCAGGCAGTACCTATTCAGCAGTTTCAGCCACAGTGTTGAAAGTCCCACCAAAACAAAACACCAGACCAAATTCATCTGATTGACCCAAAAGCCAATTCATTGACCACATCAGCTGTTGTGAGTGAGCAGGCAGTCACTGTGCGAAACAACCACCTGAATGCTTCAGTGGAGCATAGCCCACGTGGGTGCATTGGGCCATTCAAGTTGGCCGTTCTTTCACGCACTGTAGTACACAGCTGAAACACCTATGTTGACGTAGGAGTACTGTCACGCATCACTTTTGACTTAACCTTAAAACAAGGATATAAGCCGCCAAGCTACAAACAGTCCAAGTCGGATATACTTAATGTGTCCCCGCACGGTATCATGAAAACTGCAATAACGATTATGAAACTTACGGGAAACATCTTGGGCTTTGGCAGCACAACGAGTGGTTGGCTAGCCACTACCTTATCCAAGAACCGTCTCAGTTCCCAAATAAATATCCTTCAACAAATATCATAAGTGTCCTTGCAAAGCCTTGTCTTCTACGATTTTAAAACACGGAACGAAATAAATTTTCTTACAGCTAACCTTTAAGATGAAGAAAGATTCTTTCCTGTCATCGGAACACCAACTATAATCAACAACCATTAATTTGGTGTTTTAGAATACCTGCTGTTTTGGTTACTTTACCGAATCGTCCACTCATACAACAGTAAGCACCCACAGTGCGAGTCTCTAATGCTTCACTGAAGCATGGCCCACGTGAACGCATTGAGCCATTTGAGTTGGGCTACGTTCTTTTACGTACTTTGTTTTTGTTGACATCACGCGTCACTTTTGACATACCTTTTTTTATTGACAGCTTTCTAACACGACTTCGAACCGTATGCGGATCTTGCATTTACGGCTTTAAACTACCTACTAGCATATAATCAAGAAATTACGATTAGGCCGATTGGGTCGACACCTATTTAAACCCTTGACCATCTTATTTAGTCACACTTACCACTGGTCTTGGGGATAAAAAAATATATCTCGTTTGAAAAAAGTAGCTGAATCAAATGTTTCAATAAAAATAGTTCTTCAATTTTAAAAGTTAGTATTATCTGGGAGAACACTGGTAGGTGGTTAAGGATTAATATGTTTGGTTTTTGCTAGGTTTTGTTCGAAAATGGCGGAAGGCTACGGCTTATTTGATTTTTATCAAATACTTTATATGAACTATGGAGGTTTATTTTCTAAAACTAGATACAAAGTAAATTCAGGGCAAGATTGCGCAAAGAACCTAAGGCTGGACGGCCTTGCGATCAGAATCGATAAAAAAAATAGAGGTCGATAGTTTTTATCGATAACTGGGATGCGATGGTCAAGTTTTTGTACACCACTATATTTAATAGGGTCACTTTTATGTAATTAGCTAATTTGACTATCCTTGACTGAGTTAAATAAGTTATTTTTTACATTCATGAAAATATGACTGAAATCACAGTGTTTTATAGTCGCAACTTACGAAGAATAAATAAACGATCTACTTACATGTCCAGTAGTGAAGATTGGACTCCATTCGATTATCGATTCAAAGACTGATCCTATTTGTATTTTTTAAACCGTACCATTTCTTCTTTTATCGCGTGCTAATAAATCAAAATCACTTCAAAGTGACAAACGAAGAGGTCCTTATTAATCAATCGTACTTAAGTAATATTGTTTAGATTTTTAAAGTGTTTACTCATACAAAGAGGAAATCACAAGATTTCATCCTCGGTAAGACTCGAACCCGCAACCTGTTATTCAGTAGGCGGCTACCTTATACCAAGTAAACTACGTATACAATCTCAAAACGTAGAAAATTTAAACGAGCAAGAAATTGGAAACCATGAATTCAATTTGATAACAAGGCACCTAGAGCACAGTGTATTGTAAAATAACTCTTACATTCAAGCCATGATTGTCATACTGTCAGACCAAACACATTGATCTCTCTGTCCAGAGGCACCTTTCCAACGTTTACTTATAAAAAGGAAAAAAACTGTAAAACATCACAATGGCCGGCGCTTTCTAAATCGGCCGGCGACTGCGAATTTCAATTATACTGCTATGAGGCTGTAAAATAGTGTTTGTTTATTGCCATCTTACCTATAATTTACGAAGGCTGAGTCGCTAGAGGTGTGGGTTTGATTACGGCCGTGTGACTTTTTGTATGATTAGCTTATTTTTCAAGGGTGCAGTGGTATACAGGGAATCCTAGTAGAGTGTTAAAATTATTATTATTATGTAATAGGTGTAGCCCTTGTGATAAATCTAAGCTTTGAAACCATAGGACACGATTGCAAAAACCGCATTGGAATTGGATTAGTCGTTTCGGAAATGAATAGTACCTAACAGACAGGTTCATAAACAAACCTTTTATGACAAACGCATATACAGGCTCCTGTTTTGCCGTCGTGGGTAAAAGGCGAAGTGTTCCGTCTCGATTTTTTGCCTCAACTCACCAGTAATGCCATGGGAACCAAGTATTACTGAACAAAGAGCAACCTAGACCCGGGTCACAATGACTCCCACACTTGAATTGAGATAAAGCATAGTTTTCACTTGCTTATGTAAGATATGTAAGCGTTTAATTGGCTGTAAGAGCTTTGGTGTTTAGTAGGCGTTGACCTTTTATAAGTTAATAGATATAGGTAAAGCCCGCTGTGAGCTTCTTTAAATATTTTTGGAGATAAATATAAATTTCTGTATTTTTGCATAAAACCCTACGTATATAATATTCTATCACGTGTCGCAGCGCTCTCTTGTGAATTGTGGCGATAAAACCTACATAAGAACCAGCCTTGAAGGTCCATCCGCAACACGGTTTTATAGGTATATGATAAACATACAAACAAGCAAACCGGGTCCTAAAAGGTTGTTTGTGTAACAACCTTTTAGGACCCGGTAAACCAGGTGGTTGTCAAAATATTAATGTGAACTTTGAAAACCACTTGACAACCATTTGCTTATGGTCACCACTGCCACCGTCACCGCCACGTCGGTTAAACTGAGTCCAACGCATTTATCGTTGTAGGTAATAACATTATGTAAATATATAGAAAAAAAAATATTGAGACTTGCAACAATTTATATATATTTTGACACTTGCATCAATTAAGATTTTACAACACACGCCTGTAAGTGTTGAAATATATTTTGTCGGATATAATTTTTCCGTCGGGCGACGCGTGCGCATAAATTTTATAAACTCAGGCAGGAGTGTCCTGGAGTAAAGTTTAACTTATTAATTCTTAAATTCTTAAATAGCTGACGTCTATAAATGTGAGATCAGAATTTTGATAAGTTTAAAAATTCAATGAAAATGGCTTTTTGTTTAATCAGTGGGATAATAAATGTTTATAATGTTTGTGAAGACAAAGACGAAAAACTAGATTTGGATCTCTATAATTATTTAATGTTATTCATATTTCTTGGATTTTCAAGAAATAATATTTTTTATTATCGTTCAACAGTTACATTCGTGATCAGTTATATAATCTAAGTATCTAACTTATTGAAATAAGTTTTGAAGTTGTCAATTAAGATTGTGTGAAAAAATTATCTGTTTTAGCCGTGATGTGTGCTTTCGAACCCTGAACAATTTTCATTATTACAACAAGCACAAAACACGTCAACCCTGTATTCCTCATGATTTACATACTCAGTGCGTAGATCTTTGATGCGCAAATATTACATTCGGCATATGCCCATATTATAAATCATTTTCATAAACACAATTCAAAACATATACATCTGAACACCGCATTTAATGTTTTTTAATACAGAGGGTTAATAAAAGTATGTCTTAAAAATCCTATTATGTTTTCACGATAACCAATAATAATTAGAGGCATGTGTACAGCATTTACCTGTAATCTTATTTAATTTCTATGAAGTTTCGTAATGCTAAACAAGTAAATTTATTTATTTTTCGTGCCAAATTCCGTCATGCAACGTAATCGAGCATTACGTAAAAGTGCAATAGGTACCAATTTCATTGCTTAAGTTTGAGATTGACCACTTGAAGTGACGAAAATTGTTTGGACTAAAATAATTTGTGCAAACGAGTGACGTTCCAAAAAAAAGCTTATATAATAAATGCATCTCAAGGTTTGTCCAATAGTCACTCTAAGAATAATTAATCAAAAAAAGATATAATGTGGTCAGAGGAGGTGTGCCTCGCCAGCCCAGTATTGACAGGTTATGAAACAAAATATTGTTTGTTTCTCGACGAAATCTAGTCTGCTATCGGTTTTATCTATTTAAATTTTCCACGAAGAAAAACTCCAATAAGAACTTAGTAAGACACAACTAAAAATAGTAACAATGTACTAAATAGCTAAGCATTTCATGTAACACGTAAATAAAATCAATAAAACAATTTCCTGAAAACAAAAACGAGTTCCATAACAGTGTTTACGTACCTCTAGAAAAACGGATTTAGTAATTAACTTTTTTTCAACTTTCTATACACAGTCACTTACACAAGCACTGTAATACGTTAACGCGGACGTGCGCTCGCGGCTATGGACCCGACTCAAATGCGGCTAAGTGGAACACGGTACACTCCGGCGCAGTGAGTCGCGACTGGCTAGCTACATGTATGCGTCTGCGCATCACATACGCACACGACTATGCCTACACACACAGGGATATGTAAGGCGTATCCTTATGTAAAGTATATGATTTGGACGGAAAAGCGCTATTAGCCTTTCGTGATTGTGAATGACACGATTGAAGTTTTAATCAAAGTTTTTGAAGGATGTCTGGTTTGAGGTATTATCATAATTTTACTTATTCCAAAGAATTCCCTTGAAAGAGTATAATTACACAATAATGCTGAGTTTCTGGGCCTAATCTTAGCAAGAATCCTCTATACTAATTTACCACATTGGCCTAATGCAGGTAAGTAGAAGTCAAAAACCTGAAATATATAATCAATCAAATTTTCTAGCTATAGAAAAATATATATTTTAAATATAAAATATATATTTTTCTATAGCTAGAAAACCACAACTTAATTTGAATATTTTTTATTCAATCTTGTTCTAAATCTTAATTATTATTTTTAAGTTTTTATGTCTAAGTTTAAGTATAGCACATAATAATAAAATATTTTTAATAATTAGAACATATAAAACATCACAAACGATGGTAACGAATAAAACAAGTAAAGTAAACTACATAAAATTTGCATAATTAAGATTCATAAGTAGTCATTTTCTTTTTGCTCACGTTCCCTCCACGTTATGATGTGGGTCGCTAAGCTATGTCAGTGAAATCTCACTCCAGATTCGGCCACTAGAGTCAGCTCATACGAAGAACAAACGAACTTAAAATGTTAACTTTTCCCTTTTCCTCTAAGGAAGAGTAACCTAACCAAAAATGCATCAGTGACATCCATCAATTTTGAAATAAGTGGTTTCATACAAACGAAGACATTCTCCTTACAAAAGACATCAACGCGCTCTTACTTTCCTTTTGTCATGATGTGTGTCTGACACTGAAGTCCAGTTGTGGGATACTGCCTTGTTTTACGTAGGTATCACTTAGAATACACAAATTATCTTGCTCTTGAAGGTACTTAAAAATCATCACCAAAAGTCATAGCTTACATAATGTTTTAAGGGATGTTTAATTTTAATCTAGACAATGTATTTGACAAAGAGTGACAACAAAAGAACCAATGACCCGCATTCTTTTACTGTGACAATACAACTTTATAAACAATCCGGATCATTCATATTTTAAATCACTTATGAATTTTCTTCTTGATTCAGATGATCTTGAAAACATTAGCGCCAATAATAACCAAATATTGTAGTTTTATCAAAGCCTTATCTTATCCAATTTTGGTTTATTTTGCAAAACATGGGTTACATTGTATCATAGGTAAATAGTATCATAAAAAGTGTAAGTAGAGAATATAAAAATTGTATGTAAATCAAAAAATAAATATCAAACTAATAACGACACAGATACAAAATTAAAATAATTATGTGACACCCTCACATAATTATTTTAATTTTCTCGGTCAGCAATAAATATGTCTTTTAATAACTAATTAATAAAAAAAGTAATAGGCTATTTCTTCACGACACAGACGCAGTTTTTGAATATGTTAAGATTCTTAATATATTTAATATTTTTATAGGTAGTCTCGTAGGTATAATTTATAAATAATTAATTATATTCCTTTTCTTGATTCAAAAACTTCAGGAATGCTTACAATATTTCACCATTACTATGTAACTATAACTTAAAATGGACAAAAACTTGATGGCACAGCAGACAGGTGGAATCTTACTATCTCCTTCTAACTTATTCAAAGTAATATATAGTTTATCTCTGTCTACCGGAAGACAGTACTGATGGATAAACTGTAACGGTCGATTGTCGTAACTGACTTTTGTTGATTACGGTTCTCAAAGTTTCAAGAATTGGTTCCGGTTCGAAGACTATGCAAGATAAGAAATTTAATGAATATGTTTATTTTCAAAACTATAATAATAAACCGAAATTTCTTGCAAGAAATCAAATCAAATAATTTATTACGGATCACCATAAACAATTTCGAATCATCTTTTTAAAGTAGAATTCTTATAATTATATTCATCATCCCCATCATCATCATCAAAAGGCTGTAAAAAGTCCATGGCTGGACAAAAGCCTACAAAGAGACAAAAGCTATCGACACTTACTACTTTAATCCACCTACCTCCACCTATCGGTTGGTGGCCTTCCTATACTGCGTCAGTATGATGCATTATGGGATCCTAAAAATAATCATTAAATCTAGAACCACGACTAGTAAACGATTCGTTTTACAGATATAGTTGTATAATGTAACCGCATTTTATCGAAGGGGCAGTATAAGATCTTGAGACAACTAATGCGATTCAAATCTTTTTGGATTATTTTTTCTAACTTGTTTTGTTAGTAAAAACAACCCAAAAAGATTATGTGTACCTTGTGTAATAATTTAACATTGCTATCTTGGAATCCCATAATCAACATGCGTTCGCGATCCGATTTTGCAGTGCAGTGATACGGTTAGTGCAGTATGAACATGGACTTTCCCGATTTTTGAAGATTATATGAGGGTAGTTGCACCTACTGCCTTTATTTCTCGAAGATAGCTCCGTATACTCCAGTCATCCCATGACCACGGCTGTTGCAATACAGTCGAAACGTCCGTCGGGAACTTAATAAAAAGGTAAACGCGATAAAGACCCGTAAAACTTATTAATAAGTTCTCTGATTACGAAAGAATGAAAAATAAGTACTAAGACGAATAAACATTTACATTGATGCGTTCTTCTAAGCAGAGAGGAATATTAAGAAAACTTGGACAGGGGTGAATTAATGCACTAGCAGGTAATAATTTAAAGTGAGTGTCATGATGCAGCGGTAAAAGTTTCGGCACCTCTGACTTTTAACAAAGAACAATGCGCACGCGCCATCGTAGCTACGTGCTGCACAATCATTTCATGATACTTATGTGGGATGATGACGTGAAACTGGATCTAGTTCTCAAGACTCCACCCCAGTTTGTTTAAGACGCACTAGTTTCTGGCTACGACTTCGCTCGTGTGGTACCCGTATAAAAAGTAGCTATTGTTTTATATGGAGCAGGTACTTTTCTTACTCCAAATTCATGAGAAAGCTTTTTGTTGTTTTTTTGTTTAAATCGAGACACGCTATGTTAGGGTCCGAGTTGCCTCAGAAGTATTACTCTTGATCAAAAAGTTGTAATTGAAAACCCGTGAACTTATTTTTGTTGAGTACTCGTTTCACTTTGTTTCACACTTCTAGGACTCAAGGTCTATAAAAGGGCACAATCATAGTTACAAAGGCTTCAAATCAAAAGCCTTATAAGCCTAGACGATGGCTTTAAGTACAAAATTAGTTTGAATATCTAATTAAAATTATTTTTAGAGAAATTTTAAAAGATTTTCTAAATGAGGGGGTGCAAACAAAATAACATTTCATCCCCCACTTTTAAGAAAAAGTTACTTGTACATTTTATATTCTAATTGGTTTTGGTTATAAAAACGCTAAATGAATACCAAATTGTATCTCAATACGCTTTTAACTGCAATATAAAACAGGGCGTAATACACGGACGGACAGACAGGCAGACATACTGGCATGACGAAAATATAAGGATTCCATTTTCGCCATTTGGCTTTGGGTCCATTTGGTGTTTGTTGCCTGAATCTTCAAGGCTAAGATTGCGAGGAACCCACGTAGATAAAGCTATTTATAGTCTTATTTATAAACATTATAAAACTGTAGATTAACTAAATCCTGCTCTGTCTCTTCTTGATGTGCGTCATTTCATATTTAACAGAAGGAAAACTAAACAATGTTTAGCTAAACAATTTAATAAAATATTTCTTAGGAAACAGCTAAGCATTGTCATTAAACGTTGCAGCATGCTGGGTACATAACCAACTGGTGACTTCTTACAGAGATAACCTAAGTTATTTTAACCCAGCGTCGTGGGGGTGGAAAATGATTACACGGACGTGGAGGTGGGTCAGTATGACCCGATATTTCAACCTAAGATATTGCAATATCTTTAAAATAAATTAGTTATATATTTAAAGGTAAAATAGCTTTATCGTTCTATGGTTAATTAAACAAAACAAAATTTTGTATGACAGAAAATTTTAATAATATATAAATAGAATTTATTTATCATTTTAGTTGTATAAAGTTAGGAAATCTACATAGGTATCTTATATTATAGTATTGGTTTGGTGAAATTGATCGGAAGATGAGAAGCAAGTTTTGGAGGGAAAACATCAGTTTGTCTGTAAAAGTTACCGTCTTGTCCCTTCCCCTCGTCCGTTACCGTCAGTTGTAGGTACTTTCTTCGTCCCGGTCCGCCGCGCGCGCAGTCGGGGCTGGCCGCTAGTGCTGTACCTACGATATGATGTAACTATCGACTATCGATTACTTATTTAATCAATATTCGTTCTACAAAAAAAAGTATATAAGTAGCATATCAGTCATGTAGATCCCATAACACAAGCTCTTGAAAAATGTCCAGCATTATTTATTTATTTAATTCTGTCAAATTTGGCACTTAATTTTTTATTTACAAAAAAAGCTAATAAAAAAATTACTAGGCAATTATGATGTACATTACTTGACACAACTAAAATCTTTACAAGAAGAGCCACCAAGAAATAAAACCCTGCTGAAGCAATAAATAAAAAAAAACTTGACCATAAACCATAGAAAAAGATTGGACCAAAACTATCACATCTATTTAAATACCTCAAAAATAACTAGGACTTTTTTTTTGGGACGAATCTTTATACATGAAAGCAATTATTTGTCCAATATTTTGGTCAATTTTCACTTAAGTATTTTGCCAATAAAAATTCAGTTTAATTGGCAAAATACTTAAGTTTGTATATTACGAACAAGAATAAATTAAAGATAACCACAAAACAGCTTTACACATCGCTTTATGGACACAATAACATAAAAATAAAATCTGAATCATATTTTATATATAATTCAGATTTTATCATAAAATTACCATATTTCGTTCATCGTCCGTAATACTAGATTTTACCTTCAAATACTCTGTTTAACCTTCGAGTTCAATAACATGTACTTCAACGTAATTAAATTAAACAAGATTTTCTTTTTAATGAGGCACTAAAATCCTATACTTAAAATGAAGTAGGTTATTTATATTTTACTGAAAATATAGCGATTTACATCTAACGTATATTTCTATTTAATTATGAACTTGCTGTACCAAGCACTAGGAGGTGAGCATTGGTGAACGCCACAGTTTTATAACTAAATAATGATGTTCATTCATTTTCACACACAAGACTTCAGTTTCTTTCTTAATCATGGTACACATGCAACTGTACCTACAGTGGACAGTGTCAGGGATGATAAAGTTGTAATAATCGATAGACCGGTACATAAATCGATATCGATGTATCCATTTGATAGTTCCCATCCCTACCGTCCTGCAGCGGAAGCACTATAATTGTGTCTTCCCCTCACTCCAGACGATGAGGTGCGTAATGCACTTTCTTATTATTATCACTCTTTTTCTGTAACACTTGCACAAACGGTTATTGAGGCCTCAAAGAAGAAAATACACTCTTTTCCTTTGCACTCACTCTCCTATTATAAGGATTGTAGAACAATTTGGTTGTCCTCTCGTATGGAAAAATGATCCAGAGGACCAAATTACTATAAGTTATTAAGTACTAACCTAGTTTTAAGTTTCTACTTACAAAAATGTAACCTCATTTAAAATTTACTTATTTGCCTAATTTTTTATTTAAATATTTACTAGTAGACTAGTTATCCCTTTTTAAAATGGGAATAGTCGACGAATCATAGTGATAATTAGATAAAATAAAATAAAAAATATAATAAAATAGATGATGATGTACGGGTCTGTTGGACCCCATAATTTAAAAACCCTCCGACATTCAAACTTCGAAATTCTACTCATTGATATTACTTGGTATCAAAAAACAAACAAACAAACTATTGTGCTTGCTTCAACTAGCATTAATTTCACCTTCATACTTATTTTAACCCGCGACGAACAGTATGTCTTCAAAGATAGTTTTTATCGCCACATGTCACTGCAATAGGTTATGAAAATAAATGCCGGGTGTTTTCAAATTTTGTTAAAATAGACTTACATCTCGTGCCTGTTTCATACTTAACTTATCTTGGCTGGTTGGCAGTAAGAACCTAGCTGAGCTGGTTTAGCTTAGCTTGCAGTGTGGACTGCGCAGCAGCTGTTGTTGGCAATAGCAGCCTACCGTACACGCTATGTACGTAGTTTCTATGTATCAAAATAAAAGGGTCGTCCACAGCAGTTCATGCGTACACGAATGTAAAACACGTCACTGAGTTTAAAAACATTTGAAGATGAAGATGTGTGTACGAGCAGTTCGAGTATATCAACGAATGAAATATATCTCCTCGTGTCCACGGTTGTTTGATAGCTAACTAATTTCTATGAACTCATTTTATTGTCTGAGTTACTGTTGTGCGTTGGTTATGTTTTGGATTTGTAAGGTACGGTGTACTAAAGTCTCATTAACATGAATAGAGTATATCGAACGCTTTGTGGCGAGAATTTGCATGTAAATTTTAATGACTATAATCTTATTTCTAGCACTATTTCGATACTTGCACCTTTGAGACTAGAAACTCTCTCCTTGTAAATGGAACTTAAATTATCAAATAACACTAGTTTTTCTTTAATTAACATTCGATACTAAAAATTTCGTTTATATTTGTTTACCCGTATCTTGTTACAAAAACTCTGGCTTAATTTACTTATTTAGGTATAATACGTCGAATCGTAAAAAAATATGCAAATTTCATGAGCATCTATGGATGTTTCGAGTACTGTTGGATATCTAATCGTTTTATAATTTTAATTAACTAATTATCATCATTCATTTCTCATATCACTGTTTTATTTCTTAAGCCACTGCCTTAAACCAGTGATGAGGTTGGAGTATGAGGCCTCGGAAGGTGCGAATTGATTGTGAAAGAATCAGTGCTATGAAATAATTCAGTGGACCTGGCAGGAACTTCTCATAAATTCGTCGGTGAACTAATTTCACATTTGGCGACGATTTAAAATAAACGTATTCTAATGTTCTGTAAGTATAAAAATCTTATTGACCTTTTATGGCATTATCGAGCTCAGTAAGATACATTTTCTAGTAGCAAAAAATATAAATCCAGTCACTTTAGAACTGGACACACTAAAGAACAGGAAATACCAGATCTCATCAAAAACCATACAAGATACCTCGAGGCTTATACATACGATGATACAATCACTGCTAGGTATTAGCCGGTCGGGTAATGTACTGTAATTACATATGAGTGCAAGTGAGACAGAAATATAGATAGCAACAGCCAAGAAAGAGACAGGAACGATCATCTTTTATGTGTCGTAAGTGGGCGCACGCGCGGCTTTATTTCACCCACACACGGCACGGCTTTATTTTAACGCACCGATACAAGCATGACTTAGCTATGTGTGCGTGCGTGATATATGTTTTAACGGAAATTTCTCGTCAGATTAAAGTCTTGACATATAATGATGATAGTATCTGAAAATTACTTAGAAAAGTGGTCCTTGATGATTATCTTAAATAGAGCTTTTCCGAGCTTTAGTATTATTTTTTCTGCTCTTCCTTTTACGTACATTTTACCGCGCGTTCTTGGTCCCCAATTATTTATAATTTATATTACTATTGATATTTATACTTTCGTTCAAGTATATAAAATAAGTTTAAAAAGGGTGTTTAGTTGGAATAGCTATTTAGCGATAAGACCACCCATTGTATTGTACGTATATTTTGTATGCAATAGAGAATTTTCTATAAGGGATGTACAGTTTACAATTAAGCAATTTTATTCACCCCTTCAATCATCTGATCTATTTTCCATACTTCCTTACAATTAACTTTTTATTTCTTCAACTTCTTAGAATTTCAGTGCTTTTAATTTAGAATTCATAGTTTGGCATTTAGGTTTTTATTGCTATCATTTTCTTGCAAAGGGTAACTCACCGGCCATAAGATTGTTGAACCTACTCATCCCTAATGACTTTTTTATCCAAAATAAAACCTCTAAAACCACTTCTCAATATCTTATATTTAATATTTTTCCTTAAAATACTAAATATAAGATATGGAATCATCGTAAAGGAACCGGGACGCCGTAGGACAAAAAAACTGAAGTAATGTGCTATCAGTTAGAGTTTCAATAACGGGCTTGCAATCTGTCATGTGGAATGCTAAATACTTGTAAAAGCGCGGGCATGTGCCAAAGGTAATGTTTGGACGTGCGTCTGACTACCCTCTCCTTAATATCCTCAAAGATCTACGCACTGTTTATAAATCTGAGGATTTCAAATAAGGGATATATAGCCGTAAGCATGTTTGTTATACGTTGTTATAAGGTTAGCTGAGAGAAACCCCTTTTTAAGGTAAATTTTGCATTTTGCACGTAGGTATACAAGTCTTCTATTAAAGGTTTTGTAACGTAGTTTTTTTTTCAAAGAATCTAGTATGAAAATTAGTATTAAATCGGGTAGGTACCACAGCTAATCAAATTGAGTAAACATACGGGTGGGAAATAGTGTCGAACATTGTCACTAAAAATGCATGTTGTGTGAAAATACAAACAAAAGTGTCGAGTACGATGCTGCTTTGTCGCCACAGCGAATATGATAAAAAACTAGAAGTTTTTTGTTCAAAGGAAACATAAAAAAACATCCCCCGACTGTATTGTACCCTATGATGAACACATACTGGCCACGTAGGTATCCTTAGCTTTAGGGAGATGTATAATTTCGTTGAGGGAAGTATCTCACCTGCATACAAGATATACAAGTGTGTTGACCCGGGCGCACGTGTCGTTTATTTATCAATTACTGCGAGATTTGAACTTCTCGCTCTGTCAGTCAACTGTGGCCAGTCGGAACGGCGGCCGCTATGTAAGCCCGCTGGCGGTTGTGGATTGTTCAATTTGCATTGAATGTCCAAACCTATAGAATTGCAAATAATTAAGAATTGTAGAGTCCACGAAATATTAAATACTTTTAAGCACAAGCCACATAGGCCCCATATAAATAGCATCTGTTACTGACATGGCTGCTACCATTAAAATTTCAAACAAATGGAAATAAGGTACAATTTAAAACTCATCTCGCGCCGGGTGATTTTTATAAGTTCAGTGTGTTTTATATTTCACATTATCTCCATCTTAAGTGCCAAGTGATAAGTAGCCTAAAACGTCAAAAAAATATGCCTACCATTCACCCAAATCCGCGTCAAGGCTATGCCATGATGCATGATGAGTCCTATAATGGCGAAGAATATCCAGTGGGGTGGTATACTGACCCTGAGATTACAGATCATCACTAGTTCGGAGGATTGTACATATCCACACTGATGTCGTTGGAAAAGCGCCCAGCTTAAGATTAGATTAGGTCTAGTCATAAACAGTTTTTGGTAGAAATTACTTTCAGTGGCGAACAAGGGGCCGCTGATTGTAGGAAATTAACTTAATCGATTTTTTCATTGCATTTGTCTTTGATAACAGTGACTTTTAATTCATTTTGTTTTATTTTTTAATGGCAAGATTATGATATTGAGATTATGTCAGTGCAGACGCAATTTCTGTGTAACTTGCGCCTTACAATGAAAATGCTAAATAAATGGATTAGTACTACTGTCATCACGTTTCTTCAAAATATAAACGTGTAGTACAATATATAGTTTTACCAAGATGTTTTAAAGATTTTACCAATTTGTAAAAATACCATACCATTCCACAATTAACAGCGCTTGTACAAACCTCACCGCGAGCAAGTAAGGCACACTTAGCGCAATTTTTTATATTCTCTCCTCAATTACTGCGTGTTTGCATGTACGTATGTGTTCTTATGTATAACGAATGTGTATGCGTTACCGGGTTAACAGTTAATTCAAAATGGTTGCAGCATACTGTACTTGAGATTTCGAGACATGGTCGAGATTTTAGTTGAGCCAGAATATGGTGTAACATTTTTTAAAACAAGGTCTGCAGTTTTTAGTTTCGAGTAGGTATCTGCTCCACATTGAAGTTCTACCGTCACACCTAACAATATTGGGGAAAAAACACCTTCTGGTCATTGACACGTGGGTAACTCGTTCAACTTGCTTGACGTGATCATTTCTTCCCCATATGTGCTAGTTATAGAATGATCTTTGAGGTATCTCCAAGAAACTAACGTCATCTTCCCCAAATTGAATATAAAGCAAGTTATTTTTTGCAAACTCTATATAGGTATAATAGTAACTTGTAGCAAAAAAACCTATTAAATAACAATCCTTGAAGTCATACAAGTCGACAGCAAGAAACCGCATTTCAATCGAATATATAATAATAATAAATAACAAATAAAATAAATGAATAAATTATAATGCTGGACATTTTCACACAACATCATCTAGCCCCAAAGAAAGCAGAGCTTGTGTTATGGGAACTACATGACTAATATACTACTTTATATATTTTTTTTTGTATATACTTACTTATTTAAGATAGAAAAACACCCAGACCTGAGACAAATATTTGCAGATGCAAACATTTGTCCCGCGACGGGAATCGAACCTGCAACCTTCTGCGTCTCAGGCGGGCCTTCGCCCACTGCGCCACAGAGGTCGTCTACGCCTTTTTGGAGGTAAATTGTAAAAAGAAAACTTATAAACATACGATAAAACAACTAAACAACATCGTATGGCTTACACATATACTTCTCAGGTAAAAAAAGAGCCTCAAAGAAGCCTTTTTGTGAACAGTGGGAGCTTAAAGCACGATGACGATTTTTGGACGAGCTGGTAATGGCAAGCGGAGAGCCTGTTTTCCTATCGATATAATAAAAAAGTTTTTTATTCACTAACTTTACCCTCGGTCTAGGTCTCTCTAATAACCCTTTGTTAGAAAAGGACAGGGTTAGAGTTATCGAACTGATTAGAGATTATAAAAAAAATATAGGTACAACTAGCAAACTGTTTTTTTATTTCAATTTCTACCAAATTCCCTTTTCTATAAATTAAATTAACTCGTTCCTGTGCTTGCATTATTCATGAGCTAACCGTAACCGTACCTGATTACTATTTAATTTTATTACCCTTCTGAAAACTCATAATGTTCGTAGCACCTACTGTGCATGCTTCATCTTTGCTCGTTCAGGCGTAAAAGAAGACTATTTGTATGCATGTTTACTACCGGTTTATTGACAAAGAGTGGGTACCTATTTACAAAATAGATAGTCATCCTAACCTGTGCAGATTTAGGAAAACGAATGCTTGTTTTCTTTTTCAACTCAAGTAAACTACTAAGTAGGTATGGAATTAAAATTATCGTAGTTTGGTATCATTTTAGAATATTATTACGACTATACCACGCACTTTACTATTCTCCTGCTGACGTTTCGTTGACAGTTTAGAGGTCCTTCCTCTTAGTACCGTCCGCGACCACGCTCAACGGTCGTGAGACGGGAACGTCGGCAGGAGAATAGTAAAGTATGTGGTATAGTCGTAATTATATTTAAAAAAAAACTAAGTAGGTACTTAGATAGTATCTACCTAGTTAATTTGGTAGTTTTTTTTTAAACTGTATTTTTAAATAGGTTTGAATTTCAATGTACATGGTAATTTTTATACCTAGATGCCGTCAGATCATACCTAGATCTGTGGTATGATCTGATGGCAATATTTTACTCACTCATTTTTTGCATATTGTGGTGTAGGAACTTTAGTACCTACACTGGTTTTAAAATTTTGTCGATTAAACGACTACCTACTAACAACACTAACATAATAATATGTGTAGTATATGTACCTACTTACATACTACATATGTTCCATCTGTTTTATTTCGAACTCTTTGGCTATAATTTTCTTGTCGGAACTAGGTACTTACTTTGTCCGTAGAATCGGTAGCACACGTTATGAAATAAATAGTTTTTTCCAGATCCAGAATTGGATTATAATTAAAAATGTTAGATACTTACAAGCTCTTATGAAATTAAACCTTATGCACTTGACAACTTTCCTTGAATCATACGGTTAGTAAATTCAATGTGAAAACTCGTACCTACCCGTGGCATAGAAATTCAACAGTTGAACGTCGCGCCATCTAAGCTTTCACGTTCAAATTAAGTCAGAAAGTACGCCATCTCTTGGTCTTCTTCCTTACAAAACAAACTCGAAGCTAGCTCTAAGCGAGTTGCAGAG
Source organism: Perizoma affinitatum (assembly GCA_961405105.1). Lineage (NCBI taxonomy): Eukaryota > Metazoa > Arthropoda > Insecta > Lepidoptera > Geometridae > Perizoma > Perizoma affinitatum. Next base: position 6,277,901 of record OY560184.1, read on the forward strand.
CAGTTTGCAATCATTCGTAGAGACGGCACTGTTTTCTGATTTATATAAGAATAGTAGACACCTACTTTGTGATATACAGACACAGACATCACCTTGGGATGTTTAGTTCATAAATTAAATATCCTTCAAACATTCAATCATCAACCAAAAAAGAAATGCAATAGTTGATCATAACTCTATCTATAGTCAGGACGTTGAAACTAAGTATAGAAAGTACGCCATCGTGGTAGCTTATTCCTCTCAGAGATGGCGCTGTTATCTGGCTCTACATTTTAAGAATATCCCTTTATTCATAATCACTTAATTACTTATTGTTAGAAAATTATAGATAGGGTTAGAGTTATCAACCTGCTCAAGCAGTGAGTGATTATTAATAAGAGGTTAAGCATTTAGGTAATTTTAGATCTGCAGGCATCTATATTTGGAATGTTTTATGGTTTTATTCAACCAGAACTCCGAATACTGCTGGACAAAGGCTTATGCCGCGAAAAATCGGCCTTGAGCTACCTACATTTATGATTTGTTTTATTTATAAAAATGCCAAAAGTATGTACATAATATTTATTTTCTTTTCAAAATAACATAGAATCATTAAGCTAAAGGTTCTGAACCGATCTTACCTTAAAAACATGAATTTTAAATTTTCGATAAGTCGATAGCTAACAATTAAAAAAAGTTATTAATTACACTCATGCATTTGAGTATAGTCTACCCACTGGTCTCTGAACCTTCTTGCCATAGAAACAGGGCTAAAATAAGCCAACCCTGTTTAAGTTATTTATAGGCCGCCCAAAGTACCCGAAATAATGTGAAAAATGACCAGCATTTATTTATTTATAAGTCAAAGTACACTTTGATTTTATTAATAATGCGAGTTTACCCTATTTTGAAACTGTCATGGTTCTGAACATAACTTTCAATATACACGGGATATTTACCTATCATGCATTTGTTAATTTTGGTTTACCGATTTTTCAGAACAGTTGTATTAAACTGAACTTGCAAGTCATGGTAAATTATGCACTGCTTGGATTCCCGATTCCACAACAAAATTATCCATTAAGTATATGTTAGAATTGTAATACACAAACCCAATAGTCGCAAATGGGAAAGTGGATTTTATATAGGCCCGGTCCAAAGCAAAAAATATTGCAAGCAATCAAAATTGACTAAAGCAGATGGTTCAGAAATTAGTGTCAGAGAAAACACGCGTGAATAATATTCTCAGATTGGTCCATCGACACATCTTCACAACTCTATCCAAAAAGGTTTTACTTAAACAACACAGTCTTTAAACACACTGTTTAAATACGATTACTGTTTCTATACACACATAATTTTATTTTGCTATATTTTTCAAACTTGAGTTTTCTATTCCATTTAAGGAGCTACATTCTTGTGTCTGTTGTAGTCATAGAATGTATATCTTTATGATTTTGTAATATGTGGCAGTCAGTTACGATTTAATATTTAACACAATCATACTTGAATAAAACAATCTTGATACAAGAATACCTACCTATAAAATTTTAGGAGTTACGTTAGGTTAAAAATAAAATTATGTAACAATATATTTTTAGTCAACATTTCAAAAGGAAAATAAAAAAAATTGAGGCCTATTTACATTAGCAAATATAGCATAGTATTGACAACAAATATTATGTGAAATAATATTAAATAATACACTGTTAAACAGCCTATAATCACAGGGGTATTTTCAATATAATTACAACAATAAATAACGTACTGGGTGTATTTTTTTATATATAATTATCACCTACTTTTTCATTAACAAGGAGATATATTGATCTAGGAAAAGTAACGATTTGAAAATTAGAAAAAAAATTAAGTGACATTTTAAGTTCAATTTTAAATTTTTTGAACATGGTTTTCTTGTTTGAAATTCACCTGTCACACAAGGCATCTAACAGATTCCACCCAGTAGTTTAACATAAAATTTACAATCAAATCAAAAAATTTAAACACACTTAAAAATATTAAAATTTTTAATTTATATTTAAGGTAGAAAAATAATAGACACAACTATCAACTTCATCCAATACCTAGGTAACCAGTACCTACTAATCAAGAACTATAAAGCCTCATCGAAAACAGTTTGGCATAAACACTGAGTTAAAAATGAAGAAAATGTTTTTAATTCGTCATAATAATCCCATATTAATTATTTAATCGTTATATTACATTGAATAACTTGACTTTAATATTAAAAGAATCAATATCAAATTTATATTAGTATCTAAACAATAACTTATCCGTACCGAGATTAAGTACCTTTAAATCGAAATTGTGGCAATATTTTGGAAGAATTAATTTTAACATTGAATTCGGTTTAACACCTTCGAAATTAATTCTACTATTTTAAAATAAGACGCATTGGATGCGTTCCATTCACATTTTTTATTCATCATTCTTAAACATCCTCTAGAATATAACCATAACATTCAACTTCCTATTACAACATTCATACGACTATGCGATCATAAGACGTTCATAATTACATAACTACATTAAAAACTCTACTGAGACATTGAAATGTCACGAATGTTTTCATTGTTCGTTATTCATTGCACTTTTTAAATCACTGATCATCAAAGTTATCATTGAAACACATCAATATAATGTTTGTTACTTTGACGATAACTTGTCAATATTTAAAATAAAAATAATTCAAAAGTAAACTTTAATAACAATGCCCCCATTTTGCTCGACATTTATTTTTATTGTCTCTAAAGGTATCCCACTCCTTTGTTAAAGTATATTTTAAGGATTCCAATTAATTACATTTCAAGCCAACACAATCTACCAAAGAAACAAACATGTACTGATAAATTTCCTACTAACTGCCACAGCCAAATTCGAATCAACTATGACGATCTACCGCGACGTCATAATTTCATGTATGAAATAAGAACATTTTAAAACCCCCATGGTGTTTTCCACCATCGCTTGCAGTACTCCCATTATAGAATTTGGCGGTGCAGTTTACTGCAGAGCTTCGACCGTAAACAGCACAAAACTATTCTATGCTCTTACTGTATCTGTTATATTTTCATCTAAAATGCTATATAATTTATGTTGTACCTAGCTATGTATGGTATTGCCCAAATTTTTACTTTACTTTAACACAATCAATTACTATTCAATTACAATTTACTATTGAATTGTGGTGATAAAATCTAAAAACCATCCGAAGACATACAAATCGTATAATCTAAATTATCGCGGTTTTGGTATAACTTTAGCAATACGTGGTATTGTCGAAATAATGTCCTAACACATATAAATCTGTTGCAAAAAAACACGTTTTATTCCAATAAGCCATTTCGGAAATAAATGGTAACAGACAATTAAACAAATAACCTCTTATGGCAAACGTCGCGGTAAAAACTATGTTTGGTAACTTATCTTAATACATCGATAGATCAAATATGGGAATGGCAATAACACACAGCTAATCAAATCGAAGGCACTAGAACAACTAGTGGACGACCTAAACGAATAGTATCAATACTTTGAATAGTAACAAGTGCGGATTCATAGAAATCGCTTTTATATTAAAGTCTCATTATTAGACTTATAACTAGAGAATCCAATTTAAAAATAGACTGTTCTGTAATAGTTTATTCTTCGAGTAATTTGTGGCAATGCAGAGAAAAATTTGAAATGCAGAGAAAATTATTAGTTACTATTTTTTACGTAATTTAAGCTAAATTTCAAAATACATCTCACTGTTTATTTTTCTTAAATTACTTTTTTGTTACACCTTTTTCAATGAGTGACAAATCATGACAACTCAAACTTATGGTTCCAAGATGAACATGTTTTATTGATCTTAAACCACGGTGTTTTATTAAATGATTGTTATAGAGCGTTGGAAATCTTACATTATTTCTATCACAAAATGCTCTGACATAGCCCATTGCAAACTAGTCCAATTCCACACCTGTATAACTACATGTTACTGATCTAATTGATATGATTGAAGTATTGACTATTTTGAAATTTGAAACTATCTGTCTTTTAAACATCTCAACAACAAATCCATATTTCACTCGTTAAGTAAACATATCGTCCATTGCTAATATTAAAACCTTAATACTGTAATTATAACTATCGATAAAAGGAATCTATACGGAAAGGACTGAAATTACTAACCTGGTGATTAATCTGACTGATTTTCAGACGGTAAAATAATTTATATCTACCGTTACACAAAAATCGGTCAGTCAAAAAACCTCTGAACTGACTTAAAATCCATTTGACTAGACATTTTCATACATTTCACTTGCCTATTCGATATACATTTTTATTTGTCTTCCATTTCACGACACCATTTCAGTTTATTAAAGCGATTTATGTTTAAGTAAATTTACTTCCGTTTGAGTAAAGTGACTAGAACAATTCGAAATTATATCTTCCTGACTAGATTTGTTTTACTGGAATGGTCATGAAATGGAGGACTCTTCATTTCTACTTCATACTCCAATACTCGTATTTTAACATAGGCAGTTTTTTGTAAGACTAACAAGACATTAAACATTACGTAGAGTCATATCCTAGTAATTGGTTGTAGTTCAAAAAACGCCGTAAATTTTGGCAACCATTATCGTTCTCCACAGATTTACACTTGCCATTGTCCAACACATTTTTATCATCACACATCACTGTCATTGAAAACTTTTATTCATAGTTACCCGGTGATAGCCCGAGGATTTTTTACACATAGCTTTCCTTATGAGAGCTATTGGACGGGCCCTAGAATGATGCTTCAACTAAGTAAGTCCCATCCATTGCAACACCAGTCTGGTTCCCTTGCACTGTACTCCCAGCAGGAATGTATTTGCCGCACGCTTGCTGTAACACAAAAACACGTATTTTTATAAATAAGTTTTACTAGTGAAATACAAAATTACAACATTGAGACTGGCGGATACGCCTACCTAAACTATCTACACTTTAAAACACGTCAAGCTTAACACCGATACGAAGCTAATTTACGAAAAAATACACAGACATGACCATAACATAAAATACCAATAAGGTGTAAAGTGAATTTTGCGTAGCTGTGATTTGGAGTAAAATTATGTAGTGAAAACATTACGTGCTTGCATGCCAATCGTGTGTTTTTGTAGACCTATTTATGTGATATGTTAATGTAAAGGGAAAATTAACTGTGTTAAAAGACCTTCATGGTACATTTTCAATTTCATGTCGCCATCTATCAAACGTAGATTTTCTTAATAGTTTTTATGGTAAATATGTTTTGATTCAATGTTTATGGAAATATTGAGTCTAATGAATCCTATTTTATTAATTTTAACAGAGGCAACAATTTAATGGCAAGGGCAAAGAAAAAATGATAATATCGGATATGCCTAATTTACAATTTTGCCAATTGATTTAAATAATGTGTACAGTGTGTTGGCAGTTGATGAGAGTCAGTATTTCAATTATAAAATACAACAACATAGATTAAACATTCCCACGACATCCTTATATAATATAGCTTTTATATAAAAAAATACATAAATCAAACACTCTCGGATCTACTTTTAAAATCACTTCATTCTTAAGTTTAATCAGTGTAAGAAATGGAGTGATAATTTGACTAAAAAAATTGATATAATAAAAATAATGTATTATGCTCATACATAACATCAACATCAACAGCATAAGCCATAAATACAATACAACATCGAGATACCGACATACATGTATACTGATAATTACGTATATAAGATATAAATATAAAATTTGAGTACGTATATTAAAAAGCAACGATAATATTTTATGCAGCCAACACACTGCAGACATTTAAAGCCTCAATTTTGAATGGACGGCTATTACCACACAGCGAATAATTAACAAAACCGTGACAACATTATTCTTAATAGACATATCGTACGACATACCCTGAGATACATTTCCCACTGTATACTCTTGACATGGTAAAATTGTATAGTGGTTTATGCTCAAAACGTTTTTGAAATTATAATTATTTTTACAGGAATAATTTAAAAACTTACAATAAAAATTAATTAAACAATAAAAGTTGTAGGACATAAAACTGAAAAGTTGTTTTTTGTATCGGACCAAATAATAACCGAGTTATATAAATTCAAAGAAAAAAACCTCCACTTTACTCCAAACTACTATGCTCTCAAGCGCAATATTTCACTAATAATAAAACAGGATTTTTCGAACCAAATAAAGGTGTCTATTCACGGTGCGTTATCGCTGCGTGGTAACACCGTGCTCACATACTGGTAACGGGTCTTCGCTCGGCGCCGCGGACATAGACGTATCGGAAGGCCGCGAAGTTGCTGTGTATCGCCGAACACCCTTCATCCGTCCCTTTCTACTCGAATCTAATAGCAGGACCTGTTAGAGCCAATCACTATAAGATTGAGAAGTGTCTACGTGTAGTTCAAAAAAAGTGTAGTGTGGAATTTGGAACAAAAACTAGCCAACAGAACAAGAAAGAATACAACGTCTACTGATTCTGTATTTTTCTTCACTAAATTTAGCACTATAAGAAAACTAGATAAGAAACAAGTTGGTACTACGTTTGATAAATTATTATCTCACAAATAAATTAAAATTCTGTCATAAAGTAGTTTTTAATGTGTTTGTAGCACGTCTATAACTTTTTAAACCTAAAATACTTACCCATTAATTTGCAACTAAGCATAATATTGAATAATTGAATATTTAGAGCTGCGTACACAAAATATAAGGCCTTATATAACTAGCCTGTAATAAATATTTATATAAATCATGTATAAACACCAAGCTGGACATCATTTTGTATATTTTAGCGTGGCGTAAAACAACTTAGCCACATTAATCACATAGCAATAGTGAAGCCCTTTGAATCCAAATTACGTGTTATTTATTTAATCAATCTATACATAAAAATATTTTATAAAAATAGATTGCAATAGATTTTCACGTAAATGGATCCAATTTAATGTGCTCCTTATGTTATTTTGGCACAACAATAGCACAACGAAGTACCTCGCGTATTGTCCGTGTCGATAGTCCGATCGGACTGATGCATCGGACCGTCCGCCGACGTCTCTGTCATAGGAGTAATTGTATCGTAATAATTGTGAATTATATCTTGGTACGTATCGCATTATTGTTTTTAAGTTATATCTCGACAAACAAATATACGGGCCACCTGATGGAAAGCAGTTACCGTTGTATATTGGCATCTGCAATACCTGAGACGTTGCCAATGTGTTGCCTGCTCTAAATGACTCTTTTTGCGATTTTTTTCAGGGTCATTTTATAGTTCAGCGGAAAAACTTTAAATGGTACCTCATTCCACAGTTACATGTAGAAGTAAGAAAGGATCTCTTAGTAGAAGTAATATGTTGAGCAGTGAAAAATATACTTTATTTAGTTAAATATTTTATTTTTCTATGACGATTGTTGAGTTATTACTACCTAATGAAAGAACCTGGTTATATTTCGATTTTAAAAAAGAACCTTTGTCCACATCCCAATAATAAATCAAAGATTTTTCTGCACTAAAAAAATCCTCACTACTGAACTTCCATACAGTAAAAAGACACCTCAAACAACCCTTTATACGTTCCATTTGTCTTTTTTTTAATGAGAAGTTCTCACCATGATTGATGTGCACCAGAGCTTTCTAGAAATAATTACTAAAAGGATATTCAAGTTTGTGGCTGTATTCTTAGAACTTAGGTCGCGAGAAATCGTTGTCAATTCAGTTAAAGACTTTAGTTAAGTCTTATAGAATTATAATCACTATTATTTCTCTTTAATTTGCCATATTTTTAAACCAATGTACTTGTGGTTTAAATTCTGTCTATACGTTTTTATGTTAAATTCTGTATATATGTTTTATAAAACGATCTCATTGAATTAAATGCTATTTTACTGTGACTTCTAGACCTCTTGCGCGAGAGTATTGGTACTCTGACTCAAGAATTTATATTGCGAGATTACCTTTATACCCAAGTCCGGACAGAATAGCCCCTGTTCCTTCTGATGGCACGTGAGACTCTACGAAGACTAGATTATTCCACCACCTTGGCCCCTTAGCTGCTCCAAATGTCAAAGAGGAGATCAAACGTCACCTGGTACTTTTGCGGGCAGCAGCCGCAGCGTGCGCAGCAAGCCAGCAGCGCAGGCGCACGCCCCGAGTGGGCGGGCGAAGCGAGTGGGGAGGGAGACCCTGGCCTCTTCACTGCTCCATTGAAAGGGTTTTCCATCTCCACGAACTCCCGGTCCTGAAATACCATGTTTAGGATCATTGTAGCACTGACCCTGGAAACGCCTTTAGGCAAAGAGAGTCTTCCACGCTCATCACACTACAGTCTTATAGACCGGGAGTTCACCCCTATTAATCGCGAATCGGATTAGGTTATGCATAGACTGAAAGAGGTCACATAATAGCGTAACGCCTACTTGTTAAGGTACCATAACAAAAATTGTTAAAAATCTATCCTGTCTTCGCAGTGACAGGACAGCAACAAACGTTATTTTTACGTTTTTAGAGATATCATCCTATGTTTAACTCATCCTGGAACTCGATAGGCAGGGTTGACAAACGTGGCCAGCCGGTCTATCAAAACTTATTCGGCTGGCGGCCAAAATCGCAGACTGACAGCTATCATTTTAGACGTTGCTTTAAAATCATAGGGCTGTGTCAGACTAGCCGAAACAAAAAACTAACGTCAAATCATCAATAATTATCAAAACAGGTTATTATAGCCTATTATATACACACAGGCAAAATACAAAACAGGCACTGCTTACAAAGGCGCAAAAACGCATTAAGGCGACGGTTTTCCTAGGATTTTTGACCATTCTGGCATCCGCCTAGAATAGGTTTACGTCAACGGCCTACTTGCTACCCTCCCTCACCACCCTTTAATCCTAATCTTAGTACATTTAAGTATATGTGTAAACATATTTTTTCATCCGCAACTATGTTTAACAATCGGTTACGTCCTAGTTTTATCGCTTATATTTAAAGATTTTAATAAATAGGTCCTGAATTGGTTTGATCTATTGAGTTAACAGTGATGAGTACAGGATTGCTGAATATGATACAATCATGCAGATCACAACATCTCAGCCAAAATTAATAAAACACGTCACAACATGCAAAACCAGATCAACCGTTTCAGCCAGAAGTATTTTGACGTTAAAGATCTATCGTTCCTGTTGTCACCTGCAGGTGCTAATTAGAGCGGGTGACGAAAATAACCCCACATGCCAAAATATTTTAAAATGCATAGTAGCCTCGGCATTTCGCAAGCCGGTTATCTAATTATATATTTTGAAACTATCATTGTTATGATTTTTTTTTTACAAAAAATCAGGATTTTTACCAAATCATAGTAAATATATAATTGTTCTTTCTTAAATGGCAGAGACATACAGGAGAGTAGACCATGTTTCCAACATCCCGAGATATCAATTTTAAAAAGACTCATTCCCCTTTTGTCTGGCATCCATGTGAATGTGTATTCCATGGACTACTGTGAATCTTCTGGCTGAAATGGTTTATCTCTGGGTAAGTTCTAATGTAACTTCTCTTCATCAAGATTGTCAAAATGGCTGCTCACACTGCTGTAGAGGTTCAACGTTTGACTGATGCCCTGTAGAAACAAGTGGACAGTTTAGAATAAACTTTATCCTGACTACAGACAACGGTGAACCACAATATGCGCTGAAAAGTCCATTTAGATAAAATACAATTATTTTTTTCAATTATTTTTCTAAAAAGCCTTTTTGGTTTTCTACCCCAGATAGATCATACATTTAAATATACTTGATACATGCAACCTTATGTTTGTTTTAATGCTTAGACGTATTTACAACACCGAATGGTTACTGAAGACAACCCTTCGAGCCAGCACTTAAAGCTCTTATACAATAGGTACCGTGAAAGAGGTCACAAAATGCCATCAGAATATTTATTGGATGCCTGGCTGGGCAGGGTTTTGAAATGCGACCCCCCCAAGTCATTATTTTATTAATTTTTAATTGATCTAATGACCAACAAAATTCTTGATAAATAATGTATCTTGACATTGGATCTTATGAAAGTGATCCAGGTTTAATAGGGTTGTTGTTTTGATAGATCTATATCCTTATCCGGCAAATGTACAGGAATTGGACAATTTAAATATATTTCGGAGCAAATTATTCAAGTTATTGACAACTAGCGCATATTTGACGAAATTTTGATGAGACAATTACCTAAATAATGTGATGAAATTTATTTTAAAATTTATAGGTATATAATATATTTAGTAAATTAAACTGTTATATATTTTTACGCCATTTAACCGGCGAAACATGGCCGATAAAAATGAGATATTAAGACTTGTCTGTAGGTATAGGTACCTATGTTTTGAACAACTAAAGTTATTATATTGTATTATATCGCTGGTACGCGCAACATAGTGGCTGGTTGCCTACAGTCTCCACTCGGTCTATAACCTTACAGATTAGTCGGGAATACATTCTGAACTTAAAAAATACATGAGCAGCTATTTTGACCACATCTCCCGTTTACACTTACGGTGGTGCGCTCCAAACAACGTAGCAGATGGTGATGTTGCAACTCGAAGATATCTTCATCTCGTCCTGCGTCGTCCAGCTCAACACCCGACTCCTGGGCCGCAAGCCTGGCTTCAGCCGCTTTTTTCTTGGAGACGAAGGCAGCGCCGGATGAGGCTTTGGCAATACGAATGCGGGCAAGGCGGGCTTTCTGGAATTGAGAATGGATAAATTGAGTTCTGACTCGTATTTAGTCGATTTTAAGATTATTGAAACAACTGATTTTTTATTAAACTATAGTAGCTGATTAGCATATATAAAAATTAAAAATACCTACAGCTTATTAAAACTCTCGTTATTTTTTCCGCCGTTTCATAGCCTTAGTAGCTCTTTTTCATGAGCACTGCACGTGGAGGCGTTCGACGGCGGACGGGCGAATATTACGTGCAGCGGCTTTTTCGTATCGCGTGGACGGTGAAATCTACCGATTTGTTGGATTTAGCATGACAAGAAGCTACTGAATTAGAAACGATAACACATAATCAACGAAAAACAGCCGTGTTTTTTTTTCCTTTTCAAGTGTGTTGCCCGACGCTGTTCTTTTTATTAGATCGAACAACCGAGGCTCAATTTCATCCCATTAGTTATGGGATTACTGTCTACTTAGACTACTTAGTCAGAAAGTGGCTAGAAGCTGTCCAAGTGGAGTCCAATGAGCGGCCTAAAAACTCCGAGAACAGACTTGAGAGCAATAGCCTATATTCCTATTAAGATTTATTTACTATTTTTAAGTACTCTCCTACTCGTTTAAAGTTCAATTCTTAAGCCGCAGAGAGGTAACCAGTTTGACGCTTATTTTATGTTGACAAGCCAAAGTCTTACCCTCTGCGCCTTTCTCTTGTCAGCTCGTTGGTTCTGATGGTAGATCCTGGAGAAGTTGGACACGATGACAGGCACAGGCAGAGCGATCACCAACACTCCGGAGAGCGAGCAAACGCCGCCAACAATCTTGCCTGCTATAGTGCCAGGCACCATGTCTCCGTATCTGAAAGGAGACGCGAAACAGTAAGACATTTGATCAATTCGAATTTTCATGATTCACTTTATTTGCTAAGGGACTCACAAACACGGTGTTCTTCTGTTTTCAAGTTTATTTTTTTGTCGAAGTAATATTATCAAACATTTTATATTTAATATCAGTAAACTTTATTATAATACAGTCTTAAGCATCATTAATTCAAACTTATATTAACATACAAACGCTACAAAGTAACATTACAACTTTTTTGTTGAAATATCTAAAACGGTTATTTTCTCTCACAAAGGTTTCTTAGATTATATATCCTTAAACGAGTTGAAGTGAACACTATTATAAATCTGTTTTGTGTGAGACTGAGAGTGTTTAAAAAACTATTTTTAGGTCCAGGTCACCAGTGCTCACACTCCACGGACATTGAAACTGGACCTGATAAACAGCTTTTTCCCTAGAAAATCTGTTAACACTGTTTGTATCGTTTCGTTTTAAATACAACTTACACACTTTTAAATACAATAATACTTTCCTACTGCATAGATGTGACATTCAAATGGAAGATGCTTCACGGTATTTGCCGCATAATCATAATAATTTATAAGCAAGAATTTAGGTACAATAAATAGTTCTTAAACAAAAAAGTTTTTTTTACAATTACGAACTTAATAATACCTATTACAAACTGAAATGTATATTTAAAACCTGCTGCATTGGTAATTTGTCCACGTGATAAAACCCCACCACACTTGTTCCAAAACCGTGAGTTACATCATTCATATTGGAAATCCGGGTTTCAATTCTCTTCTCTTGCCGCCTCCACCACAGTACGTGAAAATTCTCGAATTCACAATTCATACTTGTTTTAACACGGGTATCTGTGAGTAAAGCCACGGAGTAGTATCACAAATCTTTAAGCTTCTCCAAAGACTCGAAACTGTTTTAAAAATCGAATGTAAGTACGATCTCTCTGCCTCTGATCACCCTAACTTCGTATCCTTAAGGATATGCGTCCTGAGTATGGATCTGAAGATGGCCATCATGGACCTAGCATGGACCAAGGCGTGAGCAAGTTTTTTATTTTTATTGTTTGATTTAATTCGAACAACAACGCTCACGACTGAATCCTTACGATGGGCAGTACGTAGATCCACGAGGATACTAGGTAGAAGGTAGTCAGAGGCATTTCCAAATATAGTATTTGGCAAATAGTAGTTAGCATTATACGTGACAGGTTGCAAGCCTCAAATGGCGTAAGCCTTAGAACTTTTGGCTCTATGGCATGTCAGTGTTCTCATGATTCACTTCACTGTTTTGAGCAGTGTTAATATGCAGATAAACTTTTCAAGTAGAAAAAAATCCATCGGTGTATCAAAAAATTTATATCTTACAGTTTAAAAGCGTTCAAATGCTACTTATCCAATATAAATCCTGGCACACTAGAAAACATCTGTGCCGTCTCTCTGGGAACTTAGAGCAATCACATGGCACAAACCAGTAAAAATGTCGGAAGCCGTTAATTAAAATAACCACTAACTCTTATAGTTACACGTTTTCATTACTGTTTGAAGAATATATGTAATGTGTTTTCACAGGCCGAATTTTTCAGACCAGCCCGCTTAACATGGCGTTTTAAAGTAATTTCTACAGGGAGAAGACAAAACTCTCTACACATCTTGATATCTCTTCTTGCGGAGTATGTGGCGTTCATTCTTAGCGTTCCATGTTCAGAAAAATATATCAAAATAACAAACACGTAATACACAATATTATACGCAGACCAAGTACATTATGAGCGGACAAAGAAAATTAAGTTTCCTAATACCCATGATAGGAATCATTCCAAGGAATCCTCGTGTGGAGTCAGGACTATGCATGTGGCTGTTGGGTGTTTTTATAGGTATAAATATTTTCCTGTATGATTTAGTTGTAACCACGTAAACCAAGGTAGGTCTGAGTTTATTAAATATATTCCATTTAACTTTCTACTAACTAAAATTAAATTAAAGATCGATAAGAGGGTAGATTTAAACGAGATCACAAACATATTTTATGGTCTCTAGATAGCTAGCATTTATCTGTATTTTTTGTGTATGCCTCGTACAAAGTTTTTTTTGTATCGAAGCTAAGTGACGCCCCCTAGTAACGTTGGGTGATAACACTTAATAAAATAACCATTCATATTAAAGGCTTTTTTTTTAAACTGATTAAAATCGGTCCATCCGTTAGGTCTTTTGAAAGTAATGCTCGCTTTGATTTAGGTATTCTGGTTTGTAGGGTATGGATGCCGTTGAAATTACAGGCATATGATACTTTTCACCCGTTATGTTTCAGGGTCGGCAACGCGCGAGTGATACCTCTAGAGTTGCAAACATCCATAGATTATTTGCCACTTTAGTTTTATAATTAAAAAAAATACTTTGAGTCCACAAACTAACAGACTAATGCTTCAGACTCATAGCAATCGTGTTTTGCGTCCATCGAGGGTCTAAAAATTAACCTACTACCATTACGACAGAAAGTACTTGTCTACGTGTATTGAACTAGTATAAACCAAAATGTTTTTAGCCCTAAAACGTCAAAGATAAACAATACATGATTGTCATTATATAGAATTTTCTTTTGGGAAGTGTGAGTGAAGTGAAACTTCTAGTTATATTATTTGTAAACACCATGCTCGAGACAGTACATATGTAGCGATGGTTTACAACCAAATATCACTTTTGTCTTTTCTGTCGTATCCAAAACCGTTATCTTGGGTGATCATCACTTTGATCCCAATGCCCAACGGGCAGAAGTTCGGAGTCGTCAACCCTACTTGTCGAGTACATACTAGCCTGCTAGATTATACACTCAAGAACAACGTTTTACGTTATTTTGTTTTCTCTTTCGCTCTATATAAGGACTCTTCCTGGTACTCGATAACGACTGTGGCCGCCGGTATTTTTTGCGCGGTATTTTTGTACACTTATCATTTTGGAAAATTGTTATGCAGGTACACATGTTTCAAAGTGGCATAAGTATAGTTAGAACTTAAGCCAATCCTACGAATCATGTGATTGTTTAGATGGTCTATCTAACTAACTTAAGTCAAAGTTTGAATGTTTAAGTGTTTGGATATTCAGATGGTTGATTGTTTGTTACGGCTATTTTCGTAACGGCTAAACCTTAAAGACAAGAATAATGCGTGACCTAGAATAATACATACGCTTCTTTTTACTCAAGTACAACGCGGGCGAAGCCGTGGGCAGACGCTAATAGAGAAGGTACAAAGTTTCTCGTAGTTATAAATTCTCACCAATTTCGTCTTATCCGGCATTTAGTTTATTTGAGCTGTGGGAACCCTTTTAAATAATAAAACAGTTATCTTCCGGCCCTTGATAATTCAACGTGCCGCTAAAGGACCAAACTCCAATATGTAATTGGTGAAATAATGACCTGATGGTGAATGAAATAAAATACGATCTAAAAAGATCGTATTTTATTTCATTTTTGAAATTTTTACCTTGTTGTTTTTACGACTGAAATACAGCAGTAAAATATTGTTTGCCGCCCTTTCATAGGGTTTTTATTACTGTATCACTTTAATTTTAATTTTTGGCTTTAAATATCATATTAGGTAAGTAGGTGCCAACCCACGTGTGCGATATCATTGGCACTGAACGTGCCCAACAAACGGGTTTTTGAATATATCCCCGTATGTTGAAACACTAGCCGAGGGCACATGCCGGTTGATGAACTTCGGATCGGAAGTCCTAAATTAATAACAAAAATCCTAATGAAAATAAATCCAGAACCAAATCGAACTATTCCTAATTATGAATTTAGTTTAAACATACTACAAATCGGAGATTTTATTCAAAGAACACTGATAAGCTATTTAAACATCAGTAAACTAGTCTAGTTCAGCTTTTAGTGACTGTCGAAAACTAAAATAGTGCATTTTAGTATCGACCACACATGCAGTACCGACTATTTAAGACTATTTGTAGACACATGCAGTGAAGTTAGCAAACTTGCATTTTACTGGATAATACTTCAACGTCCGCCGAGTTAATCTTTGCAGAATATATGGCCTTTGACAGCTCATTAATTGGCCCCTAATTACGAGCTTCTATAAAAAAAGTAATGCACATGACTTTGGACCTTAGCGGATCGCTTCCTTTCTCGTTCGGCCACACAAAGACGACCACTTATTAATCAATTCCTATGTTGACGTCAGTTTTGGTCCATGTTTTGCAAGTTAGTTACGGCAGTATGTACTGGTTGAATATTCTTTGTGTAATAACTGTAAAAATATATTACCACGGTACTCGTAGTTCCTGATACCCATGAATCCTCGTACAAGGAAGGTACAATACAAGGAATCCTCGTGTGGAGTCAGGACTATGTATGTTGTTGGGTGTTTTTATAGGTATAAATATTATCCTGTATGATTTAGTTGTAACCACGTAAACCAAGGAAGGTCTGAGTTTATTAAATATATTACATTGATTTTTTTACTAACTAAAATTGAATTAAAGATCGATAAGAGGTTAGATTTAAACGAGATCACAAACATATTTTATGGTCTCTAGATAGCTAGCATTTATCTGTATTTTTTGGAATATACCTCTTACAAAGTTGTATTATTGTCACTGGTAACAATTAACTTCGGAATATAATAATTCATTTAAACACAAAGATAGGCAGGTACCAGATATTAAGGTGATTCTAATAAGGAACCAAATAATGGTCTTTGATAGTAATGGCGAAGTGTGTTTTTGTGTGGCGGTATTTCCTGGTTAAGGTGTAGTGTTAATTAATGAAAGTCTACTAACTGCTAAAATATTTGCTGAAAGTATATTGAAACCAAAGGATTTCTTAATTAAACCACATTTAACAACACATCTCAGAAAACAGTGTATTTGTGAGGTATATTTGGTGTAAACAACAATAGACGAAATAACTTTGAAATGAAGCATAATAAGCACATGTTATTGTTCATACATAAACATTAAGCCTCGTCTACACCAAGCTAGTCAGGCCTGGGAACACGGCACTAATACTTACTTCGATTACTGACTATAAGGCTCACACCACAGACATATTAGGATGCTAACGCATGTTCAATCTTTTGATATTCAATCGAAGTTTGGTTTATATAAGTACTTGATATTGATTCGAGTACACTTGACTGTCAAGTAAGCACTTTAAATTGATCATGAAACTACGTGTTAATACTATGTATACAAATATTATTTTTTAAGACATATTGCTTATATTAAAATTTGAAATCTTTTAGGTTGCTACTAGTGTATTATCTCACCACCGTCCGAGTATTTTAAAATATACCACTCCATCCTGAAAGTTGCTTGAAGCGAGCTTTTATGAATAAGGCTGCCGATTGAATTGTACATTTTGTTTAATTTTTAAGTTATGTACAATAAAGTAAATCGATTAAAAAATAGGGAAAATTTATAGGCGTGTAAATATTAAAAAATATAGACATACCAAATAGAAAATACTCGTAACATAGCGGACGGGTGTTTTCGGTTAAACGCGGTGAATTGCCCTAGCACTTAGTTTGTGTAAATTTAGCATAGGTACCAAGGTCGAATATAGATTTTGTTACACTGTAGAACAAAGGACTGGATTATATAGTTTATATACAACCGAGTAAACATGCCATAAGCTGGATTTCATACGCAAGGCCTCGGTTACAGTGTACTGAATCCTTTCACTACATTGGTTCTCTCATATTGATCAAAATACATCCATGTTGGACTAGTGTAGTAAGCAGTATCTAAACTTCCGATCCTAAGGTGGTGGGTTCAAATCAATTGATTTTTCTGATAGAAAAATTTAAGTACGCATTATAACGTACTCCTGAACTGGAATGCTCTAGAACCAACAATTTGAAGGCATATGCCATAGGTTAGTTTAGTGTTCCAATGAGCGGGAGTGGGCTTGCAACCTGTCACGTGGAATTCTGACTACTAAGCAAAACGTAGGCATATGCCCAGAAATTACTATCCTTGCCTATTATTCTCAATCATCCATGATCATAATAGGATATTCTCCTATTATGATCATGGATGAGTCTGAAGAGTCGTGAGCGTATTTGTTTTTTATCACAAGTCCTTTTTCAGAAACATAAGTACCCGGTTACTGAACATAGCCCAGTTACGTAGCGAACAAAAGGCAAACTTATAAAGACAAGTTACAAGTTACAATTATTATAATAATTGATTTATTAATGTAACAACGATCCAACTAGATCTTAATTGTTGAGAGTCTACGTGCGACTACGTAGCTTAGATAATTACTCTTTATAATAAAAACAGTTTCTCAAAAGCAAGCTAATTAAAATTCTTTACCGAAGGAAACGATTACTTAAAATAAACAAAACTAGCCCTTGTTATAAGAACGAATTGCAATAAACACCTGAAGCTACTTTAAGCCTTGTGTAAATATTCATAAAGTTTATTTCTTTTTAGTGTGGCGTTGAAGGTTCGTCCTTCAGGATTCATTGTTGTGCAAATACAGGGAAGTATATTTTTTACTAACGAGGAATGGTTTAGAGTTCGTGATCAATAAAACAAAAATGTTAATTAACCTCACTAGAATTACAAATTGTCTATGTAGCCGCTAAACATCGGTCATCGTGGATATATGTGGGCTCGAGTCCGAATCAGATTTTTTGGGATACATTCAAATGAAAAGATATGCTGGTTTTTAGTGGTGCCACTGTTCATAGCATTTAGGTCAGTCCTACTATACACTGAGCTTTTGAGTATGTACTGAAACATTTACATGGTCGCGAATAATTAATAAAATAGGTTCTATTCTGACACTAGCGAAAAAAGTCGTTACTGTTATAATTCAGCGGCACAATTTGCTACATCTTTCTACGGACAGTCGCAGTGACTGACCGTAGAAAGATGTAGCAAATTGGTTGGTCGCTATCTCCCTATTGGGAATAGTACCTTTAAACTTGAAACTACAACCTGTTACCATATGAACTTATAATAATTAGATCATAATTCATCCTGGTTCTCGTGACACTGGTAGGTTCTTTGTGAAATTACCAGTGTGATAAAAATCCTTTTCTAAAGTACGTGTCACATCTACTCTATTTCCGTTCTAGGTCCCTTATGTTATTTTCCATCACCGTTTATGAGCGTGGCACATTTTTAGCGTGGAAATATTGATGACGGGAATCGAACCCACGATGTCGTGATCGAAAGTTTAGCGGCTCTGTCAACTACAAGAACCCACGATTATCTGATCGAAAGTTGACGGACTCTGTCCGCTACAAGAACCCACGATTTTCTAATTGAAAGTTGAAAATCACGAAAGTCGGGGATTTTGGCAAGATACAAATACTAGTGCTATACGTAATGCGATGAAACTTTAATACGATACAGTAATTCACACAATCATTCAACAGCAGGAAATAGCGGTTGTAAGGCGGGCGCGTGCGTGATACATTGCCCTGTGTTTCGGGTACGCATGTGATTTGTTGCTGTCCCGCTGAAGAGATTGCTCTAAGATTTATAGTTCATAAAAAACTTGTCGTAAAAAGCATTTTTTTTTTAGTTAGGAGTGAAATGAACTACATAATTAATAACAGACAAGGAGGTCATAGTCGTCAACTGTACTAATCGAGTACCAGGACGGATCATACATGGGGTAAAAGGGGACAAAAATAAATTTTGACAGACGTGATATTCTTTGAGATGTTTTGATTTTATATATTTTATATACTTTCATTACATGTATAGAAAAGTCCATAATTAGTCGACAGCTTCACCGTAACTGCAAAATTATCTGGGGTCTGTATTGTTTACACATCTGACGAGTGTTCGGCGCGTGGCTATACCGCGGAGACCCCATTACTCTCTGGGGTCACAAGAGCGGAATATATTCTCCAAGGGTGGAAGTAATAAAATTATAAAGTTAGGGAGTAGCGTTAAGTGAAACTGCAGTACACCTTTCACACTAACTTAGTAGTTTGTTCATCACTGACGGCACTTATAGGACTTTTTAGTGGGTGGCAAGCCATCACCTGCCTATTATTTGGATATAATTTTACTTAGAATTGTCAGTTGCTTTTTCATCTAAATAGTTAATTATCCATTTCATAGCATGTGCTCCTGCAATAGGCCAACTCATGGTTTACTCATTATTTTTAATAGTATATATCTGTCGCCATCCACACTACAATATTATTTGATTTTTAATTAATACAAAACGGCCTCATAGGTCCCACTGATGCCTCTCTCAAAGGTCCAGGCACACCCCTGAGATATGAATTGAATGAGTGAAATAAATATAATTTATTTGTTTGACACAAGATCACAATCATGTTGTTACATAAATTATAATTAAAATTTTACTAATAATGTAGGTATTTACACTTATTTGCTACGAATTTATTCTTAATTAACACATGAAAACATAATGTCCCGCAGTTAGAATCGAAACCGCACCTCTAGCATCTCAGCCGGCTACTCGACTACCGTGCCACTGAGGTCTTTACGACATGGAAAAACGTTGTTTTACCGACCTGAAACTAGCTCGTTTCAGGTCGGAGACCATGTTATATGTAAACACAGTCACCACTCTGGTAGTAATTTAATTTAAGTACAAATTGGTACAGCTAAAAGCCTGAGCATCAGAGCAAATTGATAAATTTCTGAGGGAAGTGCATAGGGCTTGCACTATGTTTAGTACCCAATTTTTCTATCTTGCTTTCTTACATAGGTGCTAATTATAATCTGATTTAGCGGATTTATTTTCCCGATTTACAAATTGTCTAATATTGTTTTGACACTAATATTAAAAGTCGATGTAAGCTCAATCGTAGCTTGAGACGGATATGCTTTCATTCTTTACTCAACTTTGTTCTCTCAGCGTTCAAAAGGTTCATTTGTGAGATAAATTTATAGAACGAAACCGGTTAAACTAATAACGCATTGTTTGTTCGTTGGTTAGGTCCATACATGACGTTAATATTGCGTTCCGTTTGAGATGCATTGTTTCCCCGTTGAAATTTATATTCGAAAATTCGTTTTCTTACATTCCATGGTTGCAGATGTAATCATATTGGATGTAAAACCAGACCCAAAAAACAAATAAATTACTACTAAATAATATCAAGTCTTTAAAACAATATTTTGAATTCGTTGGATAATTATAATTACGATTACAGGCTATTTTTTCAAGTGACTAAAACCCTGGATAAAAGCTATTAGATGATGAACTTCCTCAGTTAATAATATTCAAAAAAGTCTCAACCCTAGTTTCCAACTCCTGTAAACATCGTTACAAGTATATTTAACTACATGCGCAGTATACTTGCATGTATAGACAAACATTCACCCTAGTTCGCTTATTAGCGCAAACGAGAATCACACAAAAGTGAAAGAGACTGTTATCAATGTGTTGTGACTGTTATCACCGCGATCGCATAAGTCAAATAAAAACTTAAATTCTAATATATGTATAGAATGTCTGCAGTACTACGTACAGAATTGCCAATCACTCCTTCACGCTGATCCGATTTACTTCAACCCGCCCGAATTTTAATAGATAGAAACTTGTTGTAAGATTGTTTACATATAGAATTAACATGTGCATCATCGGGGGCCGGCCGCTGAATCGACGGAGTGCGCGAAAGCATATCATCACGCTCTGGCGATAAATGAAATGGTGCCAACTATAAACATTTGTAAATCGCTCACTCATACAACGGCACTATTCACCGTTCGCCGTTCACCTTGCATGTGTTGATTACAGGGTGTTGTTTCATACATTCAGTCAAAAAAGTATCGGGAATGGATAATTTGTCTATGTTTCCCAATTCAATTTTTTGTTTATTTTTTTTGCTGTTTGATTGGCACAACTGTTTTCCTTTTTGGCGCGGATTTTGAGTTGCATCTGTTGTTTATATTTATTATAGTGCTGTTTTTAGTTAGATCATATCTAGTGTGTACTGCGAATTTCACTATGGACAAAAATATCGACCAAAGAGTTTGTCTTCAATTTTGCATCGCCAACGGAATTTCGTGTTCGGAGTCACTGAAAATGTTACAGAAGGCTTACGGTGAATCGACTTTATCAAAAACACGTGCTTATGAGTGGTACAAAACGTTTAAAAGCGGTCGAGATGTGATAGAAGATTTGCCTCGCTCTGGTAGGCCATCAACATCTTCAACTGAAGTTAACGTCGCAAAAGTGAAGGAATTAGTGACTGAAAATCCTCATTCAAATTCGAGAGAGATAGCCGCTGAACTTTCTGTGTCTCACGAGTCGATCCGCACCATTTTAAATAATCACTTGGGTATGAAACATGTTGCTGCTCGGCTAGTCCCAAAAGACCTGAATTTTCTCCAAAAACTCAATCGCATAAGAGTCGCTGAGGACATGCTAGAACGAGTCAATTCCGACCCAACATTCATGAAATGCATTGTTACTGGTGACGAGACGTGGGTTTACGAGTTTGACATGCAAACTAGTCAACAGGCTTCGGAGTGGCGCCTCCCAACTGAACCGAAACCGAAAAAACCACGACAAAGTCGATCAAAAGTTAAAGTCATGTTGACTGTTTTCTTTGACTATCGAGGTGTTGTGCACTCGGAATTTTTGCTGGAAGGTGAAACGGTAAATAAAGAATATTATTTGAGAGTTATGCGGCGTTTAAGAGAGCAAATTCGGCGAAAAAGGCCAGATTTGTGGAAAAAAAATTCTTGGATTTTGCATCACGATAATGCACAAGGCCATAATTGTAAACGAATTTTTGACCAAAAACTCAACAAATACTATCGAGCAACCACCTTTTTCACCAGATATGGCTCCAGGCGACTTCTTCCTTTTTCCTAAACTCAAATTACCACTTCGTGGCACACGTTTTCATTCGGTAGAAGACATAAAGGAGAATTCGCGACGAGAACTGAACTCAATTCCGGAAAAAGTGTTTAAAAAATGTTTTGATGATTGGACTATTCGTTGGCGTAAGTGTATCGTTTCTGCGGAGAATACTTTGAAGGTGATAAAATAAATTTAGATGAATAACTAACATTTTGTGTATTATTGATATTTTCCCGGTACTTTCTTGACAGAGTAGTACATTTTATCGAGCGCGGCTGGGATGTGATTGTGATTTACTTACCCGTCCTGGTTGCTTATTAGAAATCAACTACTAGATATAAGTCTCCTCTAAACAGTGCTTATCATTAAAGGAACCTTAGACCGTAACTCACAACCCTGGTCTAGTGTGGGTTGGTAGGTGAGGTACTTGAGATTTGCCTATCGTTTGGCAAAGGCAGCACGATTACACAGTACACAGGCTAGGTTTGCTTGGGTCTATAAGGAGTAGTATGGAACCCTTTTATACACATATTGGTTTTGTTTTGAAAACGTCGCTATAAGTACAATAAAAAAATGCTCATATGACTGTAAACACCATGTTAAATATTCTCAGATTTATACTGAGTACGTAGATCCTTACTCAGTATACATCTTTTGTATACTGAGAGGTTACCAAGTAGAGGTAAATCAGATGCACGTAAAACATTATATTTGGCACATTTGGCGCTGAACCCACGTTGGTCGTAAGTAATCGCGATAAAGACCCTACAAAACGTAGGATTATGTTTACTGATCGCGAAAGTTTGAAAAACACAACTACGACTAAAAATTATAAATTTGGATTATTGGTCGCCCGTTGCCACCACGAACGTAGTTTGTCTAAATATAACATTTAGTTAGCGGTTTAGCGCTACGCTTACTTTCGCGTAGTTACTTTTTTCTACAAATATGGTTTGAGTGGTAAAATCACTGCTAGGGATGGGAGCTGTTTTGACAGCTAATTAACCGGTAGGTATACGCCAATAGTTGCATTTGGTTAATGTGTTTTATACAAAATAGTACAGTGAACAGCCTCTATCATTGTTTTGTAGACCGCTGGTAGCCCAAACATGCCTTCAAAATGTGGAATTGGCAATGCGCCAATTAGAGACAAAGTTGTGGGTTCGAGTTTCGCAGAACCTGAATGTTCGGGATACATTTATTTTTTTGTTCTCCATAAGAGTGTAGTTTTCACAATAACATTGTCACATTATGGATAATTACGAGTAGCTTCTGTCCACGGCTTCGCTCGCGAGGTACCCGGATGAAAATCAACCTATACGATATTATCCTAACATCCATATTAGTAGGTAGGATTCCTGAGTAACTTTTTCATAAGTCTTTTACTTCCAGACTGTTTGAAAATTTCGCAATTTTGTAAAACTCCAAATATCGGGAACCTAATATACTTAAAGTCTTGTATAAAACTTTTTTTTTAATACTAGACTTTTTTTTCATTTTAGGATTTTGGGTGGTTAACAGTTGGTTCTTCGTCATTTGTTAACCAACCAATCAATTTGTTATTTTGTTAT
The DNA here is from genome assembly GCA_961405105.1 of Perizoma affinitatum. Taxonomy (NCBI): domain Eukaryota; kingdom Metazoa; phylum Arthropoda; class Insecta; order Lepidoptera; family Geometridae; genus Perizoma; species Perizoma affinitatum. The sequence goes on from OY560184.1 coordinate 6,301,925, forward strand.
CTAGTAACAAAGACACCCGATAAAAGAAACAGCTTAATTAAGAACCTTCTCCTTTTTGAAAGTCGGTGAATAACTGAACACTTTCTAACTCTTCTGTGTTGGATCTTATTTAAACATCGGCTTAGATTTCCTAATTATAACTTCACTAATTACAGTCATGTTATACAGGTTGTTCCAAAATATTTGTACGCCTTACCTAAACATATTTTCTACAACTTTAATTTTACCGTTTTGAAGTCAGCTATTTTAATTTCAAACACTGAGGGTTTGTAAAATATAATATAAAATATAAATACTAATGTGTTTTACAAGGTGCGGTACCCGCTGTCAAAGATCTTGTTGGTTTAATTATAATCAAAAGACTGGCATAAAGTAAAATAGCAGCTGAATAAAGAGTGTTTCAAGCATTTTCAAAAACAATATATTTTGAAAATTCTACTTTTTCATTTTGTTCTTTGCGTTCAACTGCTAATTTTTAATGTCAGACCAATTTAAATAATTATCTAAATGTGTTCTAGGGCATTCTGTATTGAATTTATAGGATTCAAAGTTGTAGATCTCTTTTAAAGTTCCAAATTGACCTCTTTTATAGGCCAATAAAACTTGGTTTAAAATAATTTAATATCTCAATCTTTTTAAATTCTGTTTCAAGACTATGGTGTTTTGGGGTGTCTCACAATCTAGGATTAGCCGCTAAACAATGGGGCATATCTTAAAGTGGATTCACAGAGATGTGTCGTGTTGATAGAAATCAACACGACTTTACAAGATGCGTTCAATCCGAGAATACGAAAATGATACAGATAGTACCTATTTTACATGTCTAATAATTTTTGGCCAAAAACTCAAATTTTTCAACGTTTTAAATTTAATAAATACCTACTTTACTTCTACCTTACAACTATTTAAAAATTACTACTGGTTTTCTTAATCAGTAACGTCAGTAAATTGACAGTGTATTTTTAATTTTAAATTATTTCCAACCACTACTGTTTCAATTTTACTCGTAGAAATGTTTACCGTTGAAACTTCATTTCTTCTCATTTGTAAGTCAATCCAACATAAACACATAGCTACATGTGACTGCCAGTTTGTTTTGGCGACTGCTGTGCCGACGATATTGGAATAACAAAAATGTACTATTATGTTACGTGTATTTTTTGAGACAAGGGAAATAAAGTTTCACGTAGCGATAGAATAAATAATATACGTACCAAGCAAGCGAGGAGTTCGCGTGTTATTCTAGGACACCTTGTACGATAAATATAAAGTTACACAGTACGCATGACATTGTTCAGTACAGTGCCAGTTTAATGATACTCTAAAATACATTGTTTGTTTGTCCGTCTGTTCAGTTTTACGATGCAGAGATTACTCTGAATTTAATATTAACGTGTATTCTTGGAATTGGGTAGGGAATTAAATTTAGGAACTTGATAAAGGGTTATACCAAAATAAACTTAAACTTGAGTTGACTGGTTTATTATTGTAAAAAATAAGAATGAGCTTTCATAACGTCGGAAAAACACGTGTAATAATGTTATCGCCGTCCGACATGCCTTTTAACGCGATCCCGTAATAACAAATTATATGAATGAAGTGCCCAAGACATGTCGAGATACGCTATATTAGAGTCCCGAAGTTGCCTCATAGCTCGTAAAATAATCATTGGAAATCCTTCAAACTCGTAACTATGTTTCATATTTCTAGGATTCAAGTTTAAAAATTTAGAGGGGACGGTGACACTGATCTTGTTAGCCTTACATTTCCCTATTCCGTAGCTCTTTCATTCTTAACGTCATGTCAATTACTCATTTTTTTAATTTGTTCAGACCAATATGTGGCCACTTGTACAGCCTCATCGGTTGCCTCTATGAGATGTTCAGATGATGGGGCACAGAGGGCAGGAAAGCTAATTGCTATATTCTGTATGGGTTCCCGGCACTCACACTGGACGTGGGTTGGGTCAAATATCCCCCATTTGGCTAGATTGCTTCTGCAACGGCCAACTTGGATGCGAAGCCTATTAAGCGCTTTCCAAATTAGCCCTCATCTAGGGTTAAAATCAAATACGATAAAGAGAACCTCCAACTGTTTTTTAAGACGCGTCTGAGTTACCAACTCCTCGTCGCATGGTGTACTGGAGCAGGTTTGTGCGGGGTAATCTGTTAAATTACGGACAATGAGAAGTCACTTGACGGTGCACTAAAAACAATATAGTTTTTAGGTGCCCCTAGTAGGTGCAGACAATACTCACGCAAGTAAAGCCGCAGGCGTTCCACTGTTCTATTTAACAAGGTATGATATGAATAGTATCACATGCTGACCCATCACACAATGGTTCAGGCAATCCATTAGGTACCCCACCCTACCATTGTTTCGTTTCAAAACTTCCACTGCCATGTTTATTCTGCGAATATTATATGTGCCAGCTTCTATCAAATCTGACCGCGTTTTATGCCTTGTATTATCCCGATTTTACTGTAACGGTTGGTTTATTTTAATTAATTCTATTTTGAAAAGGGAGAAACTATTGGTCTCTGGTGTTTGAAAGAGAACTTTTCTATTTTTTTAAAAGAAACTGAAAAATTCTACTTGCGGTAAAACTATGAAATCCAATACTTAAGTTAGCTGTCCTCCTTTCGCTGTCATCTAGAATATGCTTCTCAAGTGCAAATTTTATAGGCAAGGTGCAAATTCCACCCTTGCCATTCCACTATTCAATTTTCATTGATATACTGAGACAATACAAAGAAAGTTTGTATGCTTTCTAAGTTTTAAAATGCGAAGATACCGCTCGATATATTATCCCACGCAGCACTTCCAGCACCTCCATCTGAGACGTGAATTTTCGGTCATTATTAAGTAATAACGAAATATCAACTTCGCTTTTAAGAGATAAGACCGTCCATCTAGTATTTTATTTTTTCATATTTTGTTATCTTATGGTGTATTATAAAATATTTTCATTCATTCATTCATTTATCAACTCAGCTATTTATCTGCTGAATAAGATTCAATTTTATGCACCCACACGAACATTCAGGCATAACAACTAGCTTTATCAGCCTAAAGTTTCCATGTCACAGGCATTACATGTACCTACTATCGCCTAAATTCCTTTACTATTCGAGTGAGATGTTCAACTTATTGAATACAGAGCTGCTTCGGAGATAAATGGTAACAGATAAACGAAGAAAAAAACTAACAAACTCTTATGGCAAACGCTTATACGGGCACCCGTCATCACGGGTAAAAATATTCTGGAAAAGGTTAAATTTTAATCTGTTTTGTTTGATTTGTAAGTAATTATAATGTGGTCTGTATTAAAGTGATAGTATCTATCTCAATCCGTACCTTCAGTACCTACGAGATCTAATTCGAGATTGCGACATTTTGCAGTGATATCAATGTGCATAGCTATTCTGGCGCACCCCAATTTGTCGTGTTCTGATGTCAGTTGCACAACGAATGACGTCAGGTGGTTCGATATTTGAACTAGACTTTTTGCAACGTTCTAAATTTGAGACTTTATGACGTTCGCAAGCCATTTTTACAGTGATACTATGCGTTAGAATCCCTAGTAAGCCTGTGGTCACACTGTTGCAGTAAAAGCCCGGTGAAACTGAATAAGTGGTAGTGGCGGTGGCGATGACTGTGGCGATCATATGGAAAATATCAAAGTTTGCGCCAATGTACGGATTGCCACCGCCATCGTCGTAGTCGGCGCGACTGCGACCTTTAAGTTCAAAACCCGTTCTTTAGATTTCACAATGAACTCTTTCAAATAAGTCTTAGGTTTCACTAGCTTCTGCCCGGCTTCATCTCCGTAGTACCTTACTGTAGGTCAAGAACTATACATATAACGAATTTCATCAAAATCGATTCCGCCGTTGCGATAATTATTAGACACACACATTATCCATATTTTTGCATTCATTAAACTAATAGGATTCTAACATGAACTCTCATAATGGCCTAGCCTAGTGTCACAATTGCAGTTGACATAAATTGTTTCAAAATTGCAAACTTTCTACAAAATCATACATGAAAAAACAAAACTAAACACTCTGCCAAAAGTCTATTCCAATTCTAAAAGTGGTATAAACTTTTTTAAACTGTATTCAGATTGAGCATTTTCTATTTAACTTGTAAAGTTACAAGAGGAACTTTAACCTCTGAGGTTGACAGGTAGAAATTGCTTTTAGCAGTAAGCCGACCTCTTGTTCACATTTGTTTTTTGTGTTATAAAGAATTAAATTAAAACTGTGTTAATCTGTGTGTTTATACAAAAATAAAACAGGTTTTACTTTAATAAACTTACAACGTTAAATTACCACCTTAAAACTTTGATTTGAGTTCGCAATAATGCTGCCGTGAACCCAATACTTGGAAACTTGAACGTCTTATACGACTTACGTCTCTCTAATCCTATTAAATTCCAAGGAATCAGTGAGCTCAACTATTCTCAAACGTTGGTAGGAGATAGATATGTTTCTTATAAGGTGTCGGTGCTGTGTACCGTGGTAAAGCTTTCTAGAAATATCTTATTTATTTATATAGCACACAAAACAGGATACAATCTATTTAAAATATAAAAAAATTCAAGAATGTTTTAAGCTAGATAGTATTCTAAACTATGCGTACACATCATGATTAGTGAAAAGCAAATTAATTGTGAAGTAAGTTACAATTGTAATAATTAATATTAATTTGACGACCTCAGTGGCGCCGTGGGCGAAGGCCTGACTGAGACGAAGAAGGTTGCGGGTTCGATGCCCGCCGCGGAACTAATGCTTGTATGATCTGCAAATAGATCTCTGCTCTGGGTTTATTCTATGCATAATATGTATGTATTTACAAAAAAATGTATAAAAGTAGTATATCAGTCATGTAGTTCCCATAACATAATCTATGCTTAGTTTGGGGCTAGATGATGCTGTGTGAAAAATTACCAGTATTATTTATTATATAGTATTATTTTTATATTAAGTGCTTTATTATTATTTAAGCTTTTATTTAACTTGCCATTTGCATATTTTGCAGATATTTGTTTCGGTCTGGGTGTTTTGGCACGAAAGTACTCTTAGTTCCTGTTATCCCCGACGCAGGGAATCCTAGTGACAGGGCCATGTATGTGTATGTTGTGTGTTTATTTATTTTATAATAGCCACTATCTGTGCCTCGGCCCAGTGCCCACAGCTTCGCCAGCGTAGTACCCGGGTGAAATATGTGGTAGTTACCAGGTAAATTTCATTTCATTTATTCATGCTTAATGTCTTACATACAATGATTAAGCTTAGGTCTAATGTAGCTCCAAGTAGGTTGGTAGGTACATCGGCCCTGACAGGGCGTTGCAGAGGTTTACAATTAATTATTAAATTTTAAATTATTACAATGATGAATTATGCTGGTATACAAAATAAAAAATAAAAAATGACAATAATCATACAAAATGTCAAAATTATAATAATTTGTAATATTAGAATACTTATAATTATCACGAAGTAAACCATCTCAACAACATACCATAGTATGTTGAGATGGTTTGGGCATATAGAAAGGATGGATGAAAGAAGATTAACAAAACAAATATACAAGGCGAGCGTGAATGGGAAGGTTGGAAGAGGAAGGCCTCGGCGAACGTACTCTGACCAAATTGAAGACGTTCTAGAGAATGGCCAGGTCAGAAGTACACTTAATCGCCGAGCTTGTATGAAGAATTTGATGAGGATGAACGAAGCGAAAGAAGTATGCCAGGATCGTAGCAAGTGGAAATCCTTGGTCTCTGCCTACCCCTCCGGGAAACAGGCGTGACTATATGTATGTATGTATGTATCACGAAGTAGGTAGATACTCGTTATTTCTGTTAATATGAAATTAACTATAGGAAATAACAAATCTAAACTCGAATATGTAATAAAGTTGTTCCCAATAAAAATCATTGATCCACATAACAGCTTCCCTATCGAGAATCAAAAACCGCAAATCGTAAAAATATAATTTTTATACACCTGTCCAATGACTTCGATACGACGACTCTAGAGTTGTTCTCTGTGATTCAGCCTAACTGATTTTCTTTTCGGCAAAGTTGTATTTGTCCGTTGTCATCTTTTGTATGAACGTCAAACAAGATTCGACCAAAACTACATTTTTCTAACTCGCTCAAAAGTTTTGTTTTTAATTAGATTGTTTAATGATACTCGAAGGCAAACAGGTGTACAAACCAATGGCACACTATATGACAAGATTATATGTGGTTTATTGACATCTGTAATACTAGGGGCATTGCTGATCCGTTTCCTGCCCCATATGCATGTTATTTCACCAGCTCTTCAAACAACCCTTCAAGCAACAGCAATTCGAGTATTACTGCTTGTTGGCAGATATAAAAACGATGATATCCAATACTTCACTAAAGGAACTCTACACTGCTTTAAAAAAAGAAGTACACGTAACGGTACGGAAGACTTATGCTCTTTTGGGCATAGACCTTTCTTTAAATACTTAACATCCAATTGCAGTCTCCGTTCCAATGACGTTAACATTATTATCAACAATAATGTTATCGTCATTGTAGACAGCCTTTCTGATTTCTGGTCTTTGTGTAAACGGTGTGACTACTCTAGTCAAGTCTCGCCACGTCGCAAAGTTTAACGATTTTTTAACGTGATCAAACTATTTTATTTGCTTTACGACTTGTTTTCCTTTGTCCAATGTTTTTGTGTTTGTTTGAACAGCTCTGCATTGAAATAATAGACTGGAGTCTAGGATGTAAAAATATTTAATTGTGGAGTTTGATGTTCTTTGATTTATTTGCTGAGAAAATACTGAAAGTTGAAAGAATAATCTGAATGGCTTTCATCATGATCATCATCAATAGCCTGTAGAAGTACACTGCTAATCATAGGTTCGTCGTGGCAAAGAGTGTCACGACAAACATCGTCTTAGCTTTAAGCGCAATCAATGGCTTTTGTAGGAGAACATTCTGAAAATTAAAATTTTTTTTTTTTTGACACAAAAACCGCCATACCCGCTAAAATAGAAAACAGATAAAGGTATGTTCTATCAATTCAAAAGGAACTGTTATAATCCATTACCAATATTTTTAAGTAAACGCACGAATCCCATTCGTCAAAATGAGTGCATAATTTGAACTCACCAAGAGCGGTTAATTTTAATTTGGAACACTATTATTAGAATCCGTTACTACACATTATGAACAAATGCACGGTATATTTCTATTTGCGATCTTCTCCCGCAATGCAGACGCAATGCAATGTCAGACTAAATGTGGAATCGTTTTGGATTCAAACGTCATAGCTAGTGAATGATCTCGTTGTTTTGGTTGATGTTTGGTTGAGGCATTTTGAATGAATTACAGGAAGTTGTTTTTAAAGTTTGCTAATTATATCCGCGACAACAAGAGCCCGTATATACGTTTGTCGTAAGAGGTTCTCTGTTCGTGTTCGTGTATGATTGTTTGTTACCATTTATTTTAGAAATGGCTATTTGGAACGTAATACGGTTTTTAACCAACTTTCAAAAAGGAAGAAGTTCTATGTTCTTATGAATGTATTTTTTTGTTGTACGAGAGTGTGTTTGATCTTCTTAAATTATTACTGTGGATAAATTAAAAAAATATAAAAAATATTTTTTTATATTTTTTAAATTTTTTGCCAAATCAAGATCTGATGATAGAATCTCCGAGAAATCGAAGGAAATCATGAAAAATTATAGGGACCCATAGTGTGTTTATTTATTTTTTATAACTTTTATTCAGGTGTTCGCGTCTGGGAGTCATCATCTCATTTTTCTGAGTTGGTGATGTAAGCCATATCACTTCTTAACGATTAGAAGTTAGGGGATAATACTACGATCTGTCGACATAAACTACTTAGTAGTCTTGGGCAGTCGTGGCGCTTATCATCACTTTTATTATATTACAGTAGTTTTTGATACCATACTCACTGAGCGTATATTTACACAAAAAAAATAAAAATAAACAAACTTAAAAAAATATATATAAAGATATGGCGATGTGGCGGGAGTGGACCTAGCCTGTCGGATTTGGCTTGGCAGGGCCGTAACTAATAATAGCGATTTATTATCTTCTCTATACCCAGAGACCTTCGTCAGAATTTTCAGAATAATTATTCCATTTGAATGAACATTTCGTCTTTACTATAAACTTATTTCGCCGTATCATCCCTTCACCGTTTTCATATGATTTACAGTGCATAAAAATCCGTAACGACCATTTTCGAACATACGTTAAACCACAGAATAATAAAATACTTTTTCATTCAGTCAGTCGACGGAGCCGTTTGGGGCGATAGATTTCAACGAAGATCTTGATTCGAGAAGGCAGAGTAAACACCTTTGTACCAAAACGCCACTCATTATCAAGTGCCACACGTCACTAGAGGGAATAACCTAAATGGTGGAAAACATAATCGGGAGTTTTTCAATTTTGCTAAACAATGAGAAACATGTTTAAGTACCTCATGTCACTTTTTCGCAACACTAAGTTTTCTTTTTTATCTTTGGCAAACCTTTACTTAAGTCTTGAAGCTTACTAAATGTCACTGTACCTATGTCTTAATGCATTTACGAGTACATCTGACTCAGCTACGTCACATTTTTGTCTTAATTGACTGCGCCATCTGTGTGAGTTCGAAAAACCATAAAATTACACATACAACAGTCATGCTACTTTTTTGACAAGATAAAAAATCTAATATCTAACGTCAATTCAATTCAATTCTTGATCAAGTTGGCCTATGCGGGTTAAGGAAACGTGGTATTCTCAAGAATGCGAATGCCACGTTTAAAATAAGAACTAAAATAATACCTGAGACGGCTGACAGAATAAAATACTGATAATCAAAGTTGGCACACTGTGAATAGCTACGCTGTGGTAAAACAATGCCGCGACCTCATTCCCATGACGAGTCACGCGCGTCACAGGATTCCGTCGCGTTCGTTTGTTTACATGTTTCGAGTAACTGATTCACAACGCATTTGCACTTCAGCTGTGAAAAGTTATCGGTAATCTACAGATGTACGTACTTAGTTCATTTATTTTTATCCGCATTGCGATATATTTGTTGGTCTATTACCATTTATCTCTGAGGTGGCTAAGTCGATTGTAAAGCGGGCTTTTTTGCGGTCATTTTGTATAACTTTAGGGGTTGTTCTTTGATAAGTTTCATCACCACAAGTCACTAGGGAGTGCTGCAATACATAATGATATGTAATACGGTGTAACCAATTGTAATGCAGTTTACAAAGTGGACAAAATTCGATTCGTTGGCGAAAATGGTAGTGGACTTGCGGGCAAAAGGTTGTAAAAGTTCGAACGTACAAACCACTGTACAAATGCTACTGCAGTATCTGATCGCAACCGCTACAGCCATGGCCTTCATGCCAAAGCTGTTTTTGGTAGAAAATTATACCACTCAAATGTCGACAATGTTACTGGCTACAAAGTGTGCGTTTGTTAATATGAAAAAGTGCGTATTCTGACTTTTTTGTTTTTAACTTTCTGACGTGCTAATCTGGGTCTTTTATTCGCCTTGACTCGCTTACTACATACACATCACGCGTCTGTTTGTTTACGCGCGTACGAAAAGACATTGGGATTTTATGCGTGCGTACAATGCTCTATTAATGTCTGGCTATATTTCAGCTGTAATTGTGTGAAAGGTTTCATTCTTTTTTTCTATTTGCTACAAAAAATGGTTCCATATGAAAACTAAATATTATATTGATTTTCGTTTATACGGCAGTACGGAACCCGTTGTGTGCAAGTCTGATTCATTCTTGTCCGGTTTATTTTGTTACGAGAAAATACTTACATCATTTAACGCCAAGCGCATAATATCATCTTTGTTTCGTCTTTATTCAAAAAGAGGTCGTCAAACAATAAGATGACTGAAAATGATTTGCTATTGTTCGTTTGATGTTCATTCTGTATCCATAACTTTGAATCCTATTTATCGGCTGTGATCCGTGAAACTTCGGACCGTAGCGGACAGTGGAAAGCCACCTTAACACTGCCGCGACCTAATTCCGTGAGTCTGCCTGTCACGTCACTTTCCTTTCGATTTCATTACAACGCGTGTCATTTATATTCCAATATAAATTATTTATTACAGGATTCGGTCTATGGCTTCACCCAACTGGTGAAGCCATAGATGGTAACATGGTAACTGGATAAAAATAGTCTATATGTTCCAAATTTTATTCAAATCGGTTCAGCTGTTACGAAGATAAGTTGATATGAAGTCATTTGTATGAGAGTCTTCATACATTAATAAGTAAAAAGAAAAAATTAAACAGTTTGTAACAGAAGCCCACTTTTATTCAGTAAAGGTATGTTCATATTTTTATAAGAATCCCTGGAAATATATTTTGAGGTAATCGAAAATCGGTTATTGATATGATATTTTTGTGATTTAGATACGTGAATTTCCAGAAATTATGAGTATTTTTTATTAATACCAAACTCTACACTGCTTTAACACCACCACACTTGTTACTATATTTCGGACACAAGTGATGTACACCATTACGCATGGCCGTTGCTGATGCAATTTGTAATTGAGTAATAATTTATTCATAATGGACCGAGAACTCGAAAAGGTTTTCGACCTTACACAAATGAAAATCCATTACAACCCCAAAAAACACGCTATCATGGTAAAATTAAAAATAAGATCGAAAGGACCAATATTTTTCGCTGGGCTGACCAAAAACACGCAATTCTTTATACCCAATCACAATACGCCGTGGGTATCGCTGAAGATTGCTGAATGTAAAATATCATCAAAGAATAGATCATGCAATGATCGAGCCTTGGGGAAATGGAAGAGGATCGAACTGTGTTTTGGTTACATAATGCATAACTGAATTTACTCGACATTTGATTATCTATTTTCCAATACATTAGGTACGTATCATAAAACTAGCAAAGCTGACCGAGTAGATAAGCTTTTTGATTCATTAGCCCGGATTAAATTCAGGATTATTTCCACTGCAAACATTATTATACACCAAATTATTTCATAATGCTTGCAACCGACACAAATACACCAGTAAAAATGTTAATGGCATTTCACATGGAGGCTATTTTGGTTGGTTTTGCATGCAAGAGTAGAATATTATTATTTTTATACGTATACTATAATATTTTATAATTGTGATTGTCAATAACACATAAACGATTAGGTTATGTATTTAAAATTAACTGCACAACATGTTGACAAACGCATATAAAGTAAGCGGGAAACAAAGTGAATGCCATGAATTTGAAAGTGATCGTTTTGCTTGCCAGTTTTTTTAACCGTTGTTCATTTCTTTACAAGCTTCGCTTGCTTTTAAAGTGGAACTTGCTTCGCTCACCAGATAATATTAGGCATTCGCTGTCGATACTTCTTAAGTAAATCTGCAAGAGCTTTAACCTAGGCTAAAAATATATTTACACAAACAAAGTCGCGTAACAGACAGGTTTTATAAAAATAAACTAAAATAAAACTTGCTCGTCTAAACACTGAAATTAAAACGACGGAACACAAGCGCACCTTTCGTTTTCCGCAAAATAAACACATACGACAAACAAAGCTACAACAAGTGCTATAATATTTTCTTCTAAAAATACATGAATTAACATAACCCGTAGAAGCTTGTAATTTGTCACGTTTAAACAAAACCTCAACGAAGGTTAGCAGACTGTAACGAAGTAAAGGTAACCAACACGCTTTGTAATACAAAGCGTGTTGGTTTTAATCAGTGGCGCTTAACATAACAAAACACATCACAACAAATGAAAGGGAGTGACTTCTCCCATTGATATACATGGATGATGAGGTAAAGTAAGATTTTCATTTAAAATCGCCAACTTCTGTATTCAAACATCAATTTCAGCTTTTTTTACGGTACGTGTCAAAACTTTTACAAAAACGTTCAAAAATACTTGCGATGTCGCATACACCGGAAGTCTGTATAATTTGTCACTTTTTAAATTTAACCCACAAAGCCGTCGTATCTTTTGCTAATAAAAATTTACGGACTCTAGACGTTGCTCTTTTTTCTAAGTTCATATTGAAATAGAAAATAATATTACATTTGAGGTTAGCAGTGTGTAAAAGGGCAATTTTGTAGCATCTTAGGTAACATGTTCCAAATGATTCTATATTATTGATAATCGATATACATGTACTGTATAATCGAGTCCTAAGTACCTACACCCGTTCTCGAGTCTTACTTATAAAGCTATTATACATTAAACTACATTATCAAGAAAATTAAATTCTATGAAAATGAACTATTTTTACCTTCACTTTCTATACCAAAATTACCTTCTTTCATAAAAGATGTGGATACCTTTCGACCTAGGAGGAATAAATCATTCCCGTTTAAAAAGGGCCAAAACGAGACTGATCTTAATTTAAATCTAAATTGGCAATATCGATACATTTCGCGATATATATTTGGAATGCATACTTTTTTTAACGTTCTGCGAAGAAATAGGTCATGAGATAAGTGCGTTTGCGTATAACTTTTTAACGGTCTTAAAAAGAGTAACCTGTTTTTTTATATCAGTTTGAGATGAAGAGCGATTATTGTTGCACCAGTGACATTCTGATGCATTGCCGGCCCTAAAGACGTCAGCGGCACTCATAACTATCCTTGTTGAAGATTTTTATACTAAGTATACTTACCTTTATTTGTACAACCATTGTTGGGCCAAGTACGATTTTTATGACATACTGTAAACTGACAGCCTTACTTATATATAGTTTTAACAGTATAGTTTTAACAGTCGATTAATTAAATACTGATTTGTTTCATTCCGATATGTGTAATTTCAAATTCAACAGTAGAAAACAAAACACTGTTGAGTTAAAACACTGTCTTAAAATCTTTATAAGTAGGACATTTACCGGAAAGTATAACATGATTGAAAACTAAACTACCTTCTCTCTGACGTATTATAATAATAATGCTGGACATTTTCACACAGCATCATCTAGCCTCAAAGTAAGCAGAGCTTGTGTTATGGGAACTACATGATAGACTACTTATATATATTTTTTTTGTAAATACTTACAGATTATACATAGAAAACACCCAGATCGGATCACAAATATTTGCAGATCATACAAACAAGACTCGCACTTGTTCTTCGTCGTATCACCGGTTCTTTCTTTGTCACGGTATGCGCACATTTATGGCGTGAAAAAATCCATTAGTGCATGACGGGATTCGAACCCACGAACTTTTGATGGAAATTCAGTGACTTCAGCAACTACAACACTGATGCGCGATTTTGATAAAATCTACCTTTATTCGGAATTAGTGCGGATCAACCATAAAACCGCAAGAAGCTCGTCTGGGATAGAACCTACTACTACCTTACTTACTTCTTCCACTGTGTTCTGGTTTGAAGGGTAAGATGCCGGTGAAACTTTTCACCCGTCATGTCTCAGGGTCAGCAACGCAGGAGTGATACAGACTCGCACTGTACCAATTCATCCATGCGTTTCTAATAGAAATAGCCTTCAATAACACCGAAAGTGAGTAATTTATTTCAGAGCCACCTTAAATTCACGCGCCGTAATAAAATCGTGCACGATCATAAAACTGCTGTTAAATTCGAGTACAATAATAAAACGATGATATGTGATCGTTGAGCTGATCATACGAGAAAAGTGGCATACTCCATTTATAAAACCAGGGCCCTATTCGTAAAAAAGGTTTAAAACTTTACTGTTTTTGTTCTTAGATGCAGATACAGAAAACTGAAATGATCGTAGTTCGGTATAATTTTATTTATTTAATTAAAAGAATGCTTTAGTTTACGGTTGATTATCGCACGGATACATTCGGAGTGTCAGTAGATGGCACATATACTTAAATATTTTTTCTCTTTTAGAAAGGAGCCTTTTTGTTGTGTTTGGTAAAGTCAGTTTTATTTTTATTAAGCTTGTCTTTGCGTGTCAGATGGTATCGGAAAGTATACGACATCCTATCCTACTAGGATAGGGTTATCCTACTACTATTATAAACGCGAATGGATGTATGTTTTTTAGGTACGCAAAAACTACTAAACGGATTTTGTTGAAACTTTATAGTAATAACGCTTATAAATCAGAATAACACATAGGCTTTATACCCGGGTATAATGCGGGCGAAATCGTGGGTAGCATTTCAATAATTGCTAGCATGTAATAACGTCCCGTGTATAATTATCGATTATTGACAGCTTTCATAAATAAATGCGTCTTCTCTTCCAAGAGATGTGATTCCTCCTTCAACGTATTCCATTTGTAAGAGATAAGCTATACCTGTCTGTATGGATTCTAAAAAAAAATCATCCTAAATGTAGCTTTGTAGATTATACTTTCGATTCTAATCGTTTTTTTTTTCAGGTTTTGCGTTATTTAATAAGAAAGTTGTATTATTATTAAGTTTTGTATTTTTACTTACAGAGCTTCTAGACTTCTTGTAAACACAAGAATTCTCCGCTTGCAATCTCCGTTTATTCATCTCAGTGAAACCTATTACACCGCTGTAATATCTCATGCAATCTCACAGGCGGAGATTGCAAGCGTCGCAACATCCGAAGTTGACGCGCCCTTTTTATTCGATTTTACCAATGAGGAAATTGCTTATGAACTGCAAAATGACGTTTCAATTTACATCACAAAGAATCTGTCCTAAGAACTGAGACAGTCTTTACTAAAATATTATTGCTCTGGCTCTTTACGTAGATAGAAAGAAGAAATATAATCATACTTCTTTCTGGCGATAGGAATAATAACAATCAGAATAATCAATGTATTTATATCAGTATCAATTTACACGTCAGATAAACTCTAAGTATTCAGAATATTAAAAAAAACACTGTTTATATGAATTTTTAACTACTAATGAATAATTAATTTAATTTCAACATAAAATATAATAATAATCAGTCATGTAGTTCCCATAATACAAGCTCTGCTTAGTTTGGGGCTAGATGATGCTGTGCGAAAAATGACCAGCATTATTATTAATATTATTATTTTTTATATTTTTTTAATAGAAATCGTAACAAATATTCATATTAATGGCGCGTCAGGGCGATATCAATACATTTATGTGAACTTTGACAACCTTTGATCGCCACCGCTACCGCCACCGCCACCACGTCAGTTTGACCGAGTTAAATAAGCTTATTATTATACGTGTATCAATAATAATCATAATAACTTTAGCAATAGGTAATCCAAAGTTAGCTTTCCCGGGGTCCGAAATCGACGGAAGCCGAGAATTCCCGATCTTTCCCGAAGCACACTCGGGTTTTATTATCAGAAGGCATCAAAGATTTCGAACAACGCCACACTTTTTTGTCACGATCTTGATAAAAGGAAAGGACAATGAAGAGTCAAAAACAAAACAGGGTGGCGAAGGTTTTGTTTACACAATAAAATAAACATTTATGCACAAGAAAATTATATGTTTTATTTTCTATCTGTGGTTTGAGAAACAATTAATTTGAAGCCACATTTTTGACAGTATAGATCTAACCATTCGGTACTGTGTAATTTTTGTGACTTTGAAGAACTATAAAATTAATGTACTTACATATAAAATGCCCTAGATAAAAAAAAACTTCAAAGAACTATTTAAAGCTCTTTTTTGGGGCACCATAAAGCTTTCGCATAGCTTTATGGTGGCTCAGCAGGGAGGTATCATGAAAAAATAAAGAATTTAAGGGTCACCAATTTTCTAACATCCTTCTGATATATTTTAAGCAGTGAGCAAAACTATTTTCAAATGCTCCAGAATGTTTTGAGGCTGATGCTGAAAGTACCAGCGTGGTGAAAGAGTTAATCTAGTGCCAAGAAAATGTATTCTAAAGAATCTTATTCCCCCGCAAAGAGGAGACCGAGGGGTCTGCCTGAAGCGGGCAATCATCGACAGGGCCGCGGTGGAATCGAACGGGAACCCGTTACCCTGTGCTGATGTGCCGTCAAACTAATCGTCTGACGACAAGTGGTATTTAGTTGGTATTGGAATTGGCAAGTGACGTTTTGGCACTAAGGTGAACGAAGCATGAACGAGAGCATATCGTTGGATTTTTTGGCGGTATACAACCATTCACTAGCACTGTTATGGTTGATAAGTCTAATATTACCACTCCCAGTTCTCCTCGGTCCGGAGGTCAAGCGCAATTTTCTACCTAAGAACCTTTTCTATCCGAAAAACAGGATACCTATGTACTTCAAGCTGCAATATTCAAATTAACAAATAATGGAAAAAAAACCTTGTTCTGAGTAAAAATGATCATTACCAAAGCTGTAGGTCAAAGTTATAGTTCAAAGTTATAGGTACTTTAAGAATTAGAAGATGTTCTGTTTTAAGAATTTAAAACAGAAAATCGTCGAGTTGGCATGTGAAATCGCCAAAGTTTAAAACAATTTGCAACTTCCCGGTTGCATAAAAACCTGCCAAGTTTTGAGCGTACCCAAAGCAAATTAGAAACACGATCTAAATCAGTTAAATCTTCCAAGTTGCCTCGTTCAATTATAACTCTGATGGTGAAAATTGACTCTGTTTCAACAAAAATCCACATCAAAGTAAAGCATTTCGTGCCATCTCAAGGAGCATTTTGTTTTCATTTCATCATTAATACAAAGGCAATTTATTAAAAAGATAATGATTTTTGATGAGCAATTTAAATCATTCTTCATTTTATGTTGCCGTCTCATAGAAATTGTATTCATTCGTTCATTCATTCGACTTATCTATGAACCACCCTTTTAGTTTAATAAAAACGGTAAATACCCTAAATAGTCCGTTATAATTATATAGTATAATCGCGAAAGTTTGAAAAGTACAACCCTTGTATACGAAACTTTAGCAAAAATTCACAATTGGAAAAGCCGTCTGGAAGTTGTATCAGTAAAAAAACCTTGCGTCATCATTAGTAAATAAACTTTTCAGTACTTTACAACTTAACTTTATAAGCTGTAATCCAAGCTACATTCAACCAGGCCAAAAACGATGCATTTAATATTTAACCGACTGCGCCGACAGTAATGAGGGTAATTAATTTCCCGCCGTTGACAGCCCTTAACTTTCATCTCTTTTATGAAGCAGGATGAATGGTAAAGAACGAATTTATGAAGATTTTTGTGTGGCGTATTTTTAATAGAGGTTAGCATTTTTCAGCCTGCTCGAAAATGAAAGATTCACAGCTGTTTGAAAAAATTACAAACGGTCACAACACATTTTTCTATTACGTTAATCGTTCGGTTCTTTCTTTGTCAACCTGCGTGAGATATGACGTTCCTGAAAAGGGTATTTATACCCGTCTGTATTAAGCTTAGGCAAAAAGTTATAAGTGTCTTATGAACATTTTTTACCCACACCTTATGAAACCCCTATATGCGTTTGCCCTAAGAGGTTGTTTTTTTATATGTTTATATGTTTGTCTGTTACCACTTATCACCAAAACGGCTTATCCTAATGTTTTTTTGCAATCGATTCAAATATAGTTCTTAAATACTATTATATTGATGCTGAAATAACACGATGGAGGTTTAGAGAATGTTTCGAATATATAAGTACCTAGCCATAGACAATTTTAAGGTAGTATTTATTGGATTGCCAACAGTACCGACTCGTGGCTCACTAATTGGTCACCCCTTTAGCTCTATATATCTCGATCTGAAATCAGCCCCGCTATTTGATACACCGTAGCCATGATACACTCATTCGATAACAACTCGGCATGCTATAACTTTATTTATTGTCGCAAGCTATTAAAAAATCGATTCCTGCAATTATCAGAGGCACAATTTTATTCCGTATGTATTGCAATAGAGTTTTTATTGTAAACCGAAATGTATAATAAGAGATATATTTCAGATCCTTTATTGCAAAGATATAGAGTTTATAATTAATGATCATGTAAGATATAAGGATTTGATTATTTGGTTGCACGTAACGATATTTTTATGAGCGACAACTCATTGTTACGACATTTACTTATAAAAAAAACAAACACGCTGACTCACGACTGTAATCCCTATGATGAACAGCATAAGATCTATACTCAGTTCGTAGATCCATGAGGTTATCGAGTAGGGGGTAGTTAGAGACTTATACAAACATAATTATGTGGCAAACGCCCACGTTTTGCATAGTTAACAGGTTGCAAGCTAATAGAATACAACCCTATGACACATGACTTCGCAATTTTTGGTTGTAGGACGTGCCGGTTTGCTCACAATGTTTTCCTTCACATTTTGAGCACGTGTTAATGCGTACCAATATTTTTCAAATGGAAATACATACTCAGCTGTATTCTAGCCCACCACCTTCGGAAAACGTACCCCCCACTGCCAAAAAGGCTTTCAGTACTTATGATAATTTATTAAAACTGCTTCCAAGGTTGCCAGGTACTGTTCAATAATTTCAGTTAAGTATTCATTCCGCTTCCCTTGTAATAGCTTTCAATAATCATGGATTTAAATTATCAATCGTCCACGAACGGAAATGTAAGCTGTAAATATTCAGTTGTTTACCTGACGTGATTTCAGCTCGACTTTATAGTGCGGGTGACCATTGCACAAAACTTTACTATATCGAGTACTAACATTGTAAATGCGAAAATTTTGATGTTTAGATGTTTATTGCTAAGTACGTTTATCAAATAAGTTCAACTCAATGGAATTTAACGCGATGTCTACAGCACAAGCCTCGCACTTAGTATAGACACCGCAAATTAACCTGTGTGAGTCCAACAATCCCTATAATCACTAGTGTATGGAAATATGTTCATTTTTATTTTATTGATCCTGATTAGTTAAATGCTTGATTTTTGAATATAATAATATTATTATTTTTGTTAACAATCATCATATTAGCTGAACCGATTTGAATTAAATTTAGTTCGTGACCTAAAACTACACATAAGCTACTTGTGGCCCACCGTTTGTGGGCCAAGCCGCAGGCAGAGACTACTAATACAATAAAACGCTGAAAAAATACTACCCTGTTCCCCAGGAGAGAAAAGGAGACAGACAGGAATATATCCTATTCTATACTCTCAGAGCTAGAGATCAATTTCATGTTTGTTGTAACACCGGTCCTTGATCACTTTGCACAAAGAATATTTCAGAAAGCAGTGACAGTGGCGGTGGCGATCTGCACACTATCGCAAACTTTAAGAAAAACTTGACACTCTTTTTCCCCTTGGATCTGTACCGCCACCTGACTACTTAGAAGCCTAATTTATTTATAACAACAGTCAAAGTAAAGCCTCGTTGACATAAATGTCAAAATCTACATATATTCTACTCTAAAATTTTGTTTATTTCCTAGAAATCCATCCAGAGTATTTCGATATAGAAAATAAAAATTGAAACTAACAAAGCATTTGTTTCCTCTTTTAAAAGTAATATGTCCTGCTGGAATCAAATAAGGTAGGGTTTTTTATCGTGCTCACCTGTTCTATAACGTTAATGAATAAAACGAAACGTTTTATATAGAGATTAGTTGATTAGTGATTTGTATGTAATGTTGTAACTAGCCTTGTGAAACCTCGTGGGAAACACTATGCACAAATCTGTGTTATTTTAGTAGATCAATATTAGTATAGACATATAAATACTTGGTGAGAAAAAACTACTCTCGAAAACTAAGCTTTAGTACCGGTAATAGCTAGGCTTGCAAACCCCCTAAGAGAAAATACTCGTTATTTTCGCTGGTTTTCGTTGATACAAGGTGTGATCACCATGTATAGTTCATCATCATCGTCAAAAGCCAGTAGAAGTAATAACAACTTTTCGTAAATAACCAGTAAGTACCTATTTGCATCATCAATCAAACGAGCAAACGATATAGCAGATAATTCATCAGACAAACAAGCGCAAACAATTAATGACATATTCACATACGCATTAGGAACCACTCGAATAGTAATTATAGGGTGTCCTAGAATATGTATTCTTTCACAAATTCCTTTTCATGAAAGCAACACAAAAGCAACAATTTTTTTCTATCGATATTCGTCTATTTTTATTGAAGACCAGCCATGGCTTCGTTCATGTGGTACCCGGATAAAAAGTAGTCTATGTAGTATCGGTATTGCCGTTACGAAGATAACAATATTACAAAGCATTAACACATGCCAAAATCAGAGCTGTACATTGACAATAGTCTAGACTTTGCAGCCTGCAAATCTTTCCCTAGCTAGTTCATATAAAAAACGAATACTAGTCCTATTTTCTGAATTATCTTATCAAACTCATGATAGTTTTTTTTTTGTTTATTCTCGGGGTGAACGATTTCACTTACCTTACCTCTTACCTCAGTTCTATAAATAAAATATAAGTCTGCCAGTGAAAAAATAAATCTTTAACCCCCCAGATGGATAACCAGATGGTGACGCTGACAGTTCTATCTCGAGACATATTTGAATGCTTTTAACTTTTTAGTAATTGGTAATATCATACAATTTCAAAAGAAATACAATTTCAAAAGAATTACCCTTTAGTGCGCGCTGACCTACTTTTCTTTTCCCTTGATCGAACATCAGAGACTAATGAACGAGCCACGTGGCTTGTTTAGATTTCCCTATATATTTTTATTGGCTTTTTAGACTTTAGCTGCCTCTGATCAATAGAAAACACCCTCATTAAACTTTAAGTACTACTCTTATAAATCCCAAACCTAACTAACCGTCTTACTAATAAAAAATATTGGCATAAACACAAAAACGCATAAGCTAGGTAAAAGTTTTAGTTTTCTATTCTAAATTATGTCTCTAGATTGTGTATCACTCATCGACCTTGAACTTTAAACTTTAAACCTATAAAATTTAACCACTACGTTGGAATTTTGGATAATTAACCTGTTCATCCTAGATAATATGGCTAGCGATAAACACACATTAATTTATGTGTGTAATGAGCTGGTTTATTGAGCTGCGATATAGTTGCATCTTAAACGGTTCGTTCACATCACTGATGTACACGTTTCAATTATGTCACGATTTCCATTTATCTGGAAATAATA
Source organism: Perizoma affinitatum (assembly GCA_961405105.1). Lineage (NCBI taxonomy): Eukaryota > Metazoa > Arthropoda > Insecta > Lepidoptera > Geometridae > Perizoma > Perizoma affinitatum. Next base: position 6,323,000 of record OY560184.1, read on the forward strand.
TGAAGGCAGCAACTACTGCATAATTTTAAAGTGATTTTTTAATAATAATAAATAACACCCAACAGTCACATACATAGTCCTGACCCCAAACTAGAATTCTCTGTATCATGGGTGTCAGGAACTACGAGTACTGTGGTACCAAAACACTTGGAACAAATATCTGCAAAACATGCAAACATTTGTCTCGCAGCGGAAATCAAATCCTTAGGCCCTCTAACATATCAGCCAGCTACTCGGCCGCCGCGCCACCGAGGTCTTTTATCGCTTTTAATCTTCTTATTTTCTCTGTAACATATTCTAATAGACTAGAATCCGTATACGTAACTCCATAATGCGCTCCAAAACGCCAACGGCTGACGTCATTCAGAAAGCCACACGACTAAAATGGATTGGTACTGGGCACATCTGCCGCATGCCCGAGGAACGTTTTTTGGTGAACCAAAAATTACAACCAAAGTGGGCCCCCAACTATGGTAACTATTTACATAATTTATATTGGTAGGTATAAATCATGTAAATAGTTATACACATAAGTTCAGTTACAAAAGCAGCTATTTAAAACACGTGTAGAATCGTGAAAAGTTTCTGCAAAATAAACATTCCAGTCCACTGAAGTACACTTGGCTTAGGCCCGTGCACTCCAGTTTGTCCTGGTTTTATAAAACTAAGTAGATTAAGTCACGGAAACAAAAACAAATATAATACTAGTAATTTTACCTCTAAAAATTATAACTGAACGTTGGAGCTGTGGCTTAAAACAGTTGCATAGAGCATAGAAGTTTCTATAAATGAACTTTAGTTACATCCGAGGGAGTATTTACCTGTTTGATCCTCGATGGCAGATCCTTGTTCCTGTGAACTTCGTCGTAAAAGAGCCCTCTATTTTAAACGGTGTACAATAAGTTTGTTTACAAACGATATTTTTCTGAAGCGTCGTGTAAAATACTGTATTTTTCACAGCTGCGAAGAATTTGGCTAAGAGCCAAGAGATTACTAATCTATAAGCGATTGTTATCAGAGGAAGGAAGTTGGCGTTTTTAAATGGGATTGCGGCCTAGCAAGGTCAGGCTCGAGTGTGAATACAGCTTTAAAAGAAAGAAAGAAACAAATATACTATTAATAACTGTTGCCAGCGGCTTTGCACGCGTGGAGTCGTGTTTGAAAAATACATACTCCTGTACACACTTTCACCTCAAGTCCCCCCAAATACCAAAAACCCTGAAATTTAACATTATTTTTTTACGATGAGTAACTACAATTCTAATTTCATGTTTCTACATGACTTTCATACAAAGTTCATACCCCGTTTCTCTCCCATAAAGTGTAAATTTTTCTTAGCACATGCTAACGTTATAAAATAAACCTATGTTCCAAATTTCAGGTCTCTAAACTTAGTAGGTTGGGCTGTGCGTTGATAGATCAGTCAGTCAGTCATTTTATAAGTATAGATTATTATTACTCCTGCAATAGGCGATGGAAAATATATAAAGTTTGTATGGAAAAAAATAAAGACGAATTATGGCGTTCCGTTTGTAATCTATAAAATTATACTCCTAAGTTCTAAATTTTATATTGTAAGTCATATTCCTAGGAAGGTACTTAAAATACTATCATTATGATCCAAGTATTGCATCATTTCAACTATTTACGAGTTCGATAACTATTGATAGTTCCAGCTACCTGACAGCGATGCTACTAATCGTGTTGTTTAGTTTCTCAAACTATAGGAACTGGTGCAAGCTAGACCGGATACTCACAAGCACTTCGAAATAGTCCTGTTAGCCTACTATCTAAGGGCCTTACTTACTGTCAATGTATCGCCGCTGCTGGAATACCCTGCTAGTCAGGAAGGCATCCAAAGACTCGGGAGCAGTTACTCCCGAAGTTGAGGCCAGAAAAATTAACCTTAAGTTCGATTCTTACCCGCACTTCAAAACAAGTAGAAGTGTAGACGACCCACGACGACGGCCTTACTTATAAATATTTTTAAACAGTTTATTAAATACATATTACTTTGTCTTTTCTGATATGCCTGTTCAAAGAAACGGTAGAAAACAAAACACTGTGGCTAAACTAAGTGCATAGATCCAAGTATATGATAAGCCAGAGGTACGTCTAAATATTATATTTGGACCACCCCACGTTTTGTGTAGCAGCCTAGCATTTTGCGTGACAGGTTGCAAGCCTATTGCCACTTATTGGAACACTAACCTATAGCACATACCTTCGAATCTTTGATTCTGAGGTATGACTGTTTCCTCCCAATATTTACTCGTTTACCTTTTTTAGCACTTGTTAAATAAATGTTACATATTGCAATAGTGAGCACTCAGCCTTACCAAGTTAAACTTAGTTGCGCAACGCTATGAATTGATCTGGGACAAGTGCGGGGAGTTGAGAAGTACGATATTGCTCAAGTAATAGAAGTTGTACGTTAGATGCAATGTGGAACCAAATAAATATCTATAAGTACTAAGTACGTCTTACAACCACTGGAAGAAAGGTTTTTAAAAGGACCAGTCGATAAAGTTTTTTTAACAGTTATAGACCTTAATCTGGCCATAATCTCACCTGATGGTAATTGGTGACATAGCCTACGATATCGCATGAAGATCTATTCACTCTGACTTTAAAGTTTATATTTTTCAGGAAAGACAGATTATGGTAGTGTGTTTCATTCCTTCGCCGTTTTCATTATAAAGGTGAAATCGAATCGTTTAGTGCGAAAGTGGGTAATCTTAAAGGTTGCGGCAATTCAGTGAATTTAGGTATCGAAGATCTTTCTGAATGAAGCCTTGGTAGTCTGCAGCAAGTAGTAAACAGTTGACTTCTACTGTCTGTTGATGATATAGAACTTCATCATAAAACACTTTTAATCAGTGGACTTGTGCAGAGAAGTCCACTGCGGGCTTGCTTCAAAAAGTGCTGTCGCAAACGGTCTTGGGTCGCCTCCGTCAACTGACTTCTACCAATATTTGATTAAATCGGTCCATCGTGGACTTTTGCAGAGAAGTCCACTGCGGTCTAAAGGCTTGCTTCAAAAAGTGATGTCGCAAACGGTCTTGGGTCGCCTCCGACAACTGACTTCCACCAATATTTGATTAAATCGGTCCATTCGGTAAGTGAACCTTCTACATCTACTCTGCGACATCCTGATAGGTTAGTAAATTATACAATACTAGCTACTGCTCATGAATTTGCCCGCGTGGTACCTACTTGGATTAAAAATAGCCAAAGTGCTATCCTAGGTAACGAACTATTTCAAATTCTCACGAATATATTATATATATACCTATTTCACGAATATTCACTTCATCAAAGTCTATACCCCGTTACGAATATTTTTAGCAACGGGGTTATGTATTTTAACAACGAATATCAAACATCCATACTATCACATTTAATATTAGTAGGATAGGACTGGCTTCTGCTCACAGCTTTGTCTGTTTTACTCTGATACTAAGTAGCGTTAGTGTGATTCAAGTTTACGAAGTATATCTAATCCAATCATTTACCTGACGACCTCTGTCGCGCAGTGGGCGAAGGTCCGCTCGAGACGCAGAAAGTGATCAACAAATGTTTGTCTGGGGTCTGGGTGTTTCTATGTATAATATGTATGTATTTACAAAAAAACATAAGTACACAGTCATGTGGTTCCCATAATACAAACTCGGCTTAGTTTGGGGCTAAATGCTCATAATGTCCAGCATTATTTATTTATGTTATAAATCTGTTCAGCTATATTAAAGATACGCGGCCATACATTCACATTTATAGTATCAGTAGTAAAGGTTCTATAAAAAACGCATTCAATTTTTATCTCTAGCGATTCACATCATGACCTTAATTGATCAGGAGCTATGTTACGCTAAAGTATAATGCCCAGACACGTATCGTCAGCAATCACCCGGATAATGGCTCTCGACGCGGTTCTTGAGTAGACACTATGAGTTTTGGCTCATTTACACTATGCTAGTCACTTGGGCTAGTAGGCGGGCCATTTAAATATATTTTTTCTCTTTTTGCGCTTTCTTGGTCTCAGAAAAGTATGTTGCTTATTTATTTTCGGGGTGCTGCAATGAGTGATTTTAAACACAAGTCGAGGGTTTTCAGTAACACTCCGCTAACATTATTACTCAAAACTGGCTAAGGTGAACTAAGAGACATTTTTTTTAGAAAAAACGAGGGCAACTAACCTTTTTTGCTTGTTTTAAAATAACAGTTTGATAGCATTTATTTATTTTTTTAGTTGCTAGAGTTTCAAAATCAAGAAACCTGACAGTAATGTCTCAAATACTATGGTCCATCCATTCTCTTGGATAAGTATGTGCAGGCTAACAGTATGGTATATTTGAAAGCAAACGAATGTTATAGTAAAATATCAAGAAATTCTCATAGAAGAAAGTTGATAATTGTAATTGGATCAGTGTGCTATTTTTTTGTGCTTCTGTATTAAAAATATAAAGAACTCCACATGGATCGTATTATTATATCTTCGCCAACCTATGGATGTTTGTTACTTATCATCTTTTATATTGGCTAGACAATTTAAAAAAACAGGAGTAGATATAGAAATCAAATTAGAATCATTGGCAACCCAGAATTACAAACTAGAGCCATTAGCAGAAATAATTAATATTTTACTAGAATAAGCAACTAAGATTCCCTGAATCGGCCACTATACAGTCTAAGGGGCACTTTTTTATAACAAAAATGTTGAAGCAGTCCTTTACAATAGCTGAACGAGGGTTTAACGCGGATATCGTTACGAAGAATTTAAGAATTCATAAATAGCTTGTATGATGTAAACGCAAGCTGATTAAAATAAGCCCAATGCAGTTAGCCTTCTAATTTTATCATCATCAATCGAGGAGTTCTGTTATTAACTTTACGTATCCATTATCAGACCAGGCGTTATTTAACTCTATTCTCTCTTTCTAATCGACTAGTTGCGAGATCTAGTTCTGTCTTCGTTTAACTTAATAACACTTGATTGATGCTTTTATAATATTTTTAAAAGTAGTTTTGTTTATCGTCTAGAGTATTTTATCCTTCTTCATTAATCTTTAGGGTTCCGTAGTCAACAAGTAACCCGTATAGTTTCGCCATGTCCATCCATCTGTCTGTCTGTCCGCAGCTTAGCTCAGAGACTCTACGTACTAGAATGCTATAATTTGACATGATAATATATATTAATCACGCCGACAAAGTGCAACTAAACAATCATTTGTTTTAGGGTACCTTCCCGACACGTGAAGTGGGGATGATATAATATAGGTATTTTAAAAATATTACGAGCATATGAAAACTATTTTTCGATTCAGGGATCCGGTTGCAAAATATTAAGCTTTAAAGTGACCACCCAACCCTGCCATCTAAACGGTTATCTGGGATATGTGAAAAAAATCAAATCACAAATCAGTAATTATTTATAACGAAGTTAAAAGAAAAACTATCAGAGCTAAGTAGGCTTTACAAGCTAACGGTAATAGTCGGCCAACTTATAAAATGTACTTGGAGAAGTAAAAAGGATAATTTTGTACAAATTTTACAAGTTTTTTTTTGGAAAATATCATTATCAACTCCATATATCGGGATTTTTTTCATAGAATTAATATGGGACCACCCTTAACCTATATACAGGAAGGGTAGGGATTTAAAAAAAAAATCGTAACTAACCAAAAAAAAGTACAGAATTGAGAACCTCTAAAGTCACTGCATTGAAACATACCCTATGCTCCTATAATTTGCGATTATTTCTGTAATCAGTTCCAATTTTAAACCGTTTGGTCCACATACGACATTTACAATAAAATTATCACCGCATTGGTCTTATGTTCGCGTCACAAATAACATCCACACTTTCGACATTATCACGCGTATCTGCCACAGTCAACGAAATAATGTACGTTAAAATATCACAAATGTGAACCCGTCGTTATTTGCTTAAAATCCTTACGATGTGGCCTTCCAAATAAGGTCGGGTGGTTAATGGCACCCCAGGCGTTGCAAGCTGATTCCATGTAATATTGCAAGCCTGTAAGGCTCCACGAGTATTGCGCCAAAGGCTGTAGGTTTATAATTTTGACCCGATTTTGAAGCGCAAGTTACCGGAAGTTGTATTGCTCTTTTTGAATAAGTTCTGATGTCGCATTATCACGTTAAAGGTTTCTTTTGTTGCTAAATGTTAGACCATTTTCCATTTTCGGTAATCGTTTCGTTTTTTATGTAGTACTAGTTAGCTTTCCACGTGACAGTTTCCCTTTATAAACTACACTCATTATCAAATTTACATTTTCTAAAATAGACAATTTGTATGTTGCGAATCATTTGTCAGTCAAATCAGTCTGAAAATCCAGTTTGAATTTGTGGGAGTAATGAGATTCTGTAATAATACATATATTATAGATAGCCCGGTATAGTTAACATACAATCAACTAGAATCAAGGTAATTGCACTATTACGGTGTAATTGCAGGGTATTCGGTGAAATTACATGTTATCATGTCAAAATGTTTGCATGCTCTGCATCTGCAGACACAAATATGTATTAGCCATGTAGAACTACGAATAACCATGGGGTACTCGTAGTTTCTGATACCCAATATACAGGGAACCCTAGTGTGGGGTCAGGATGTTACCTGATGTGTAACCAAGAGGTTGGTTCTTGGTTGGAGGAGCAATACTATTAGTATCTACTGGAAAGATATATTTTTTAAACGGAACGGTATACGATTTATTAATTTTATTCAAGGCTTGAATTTTTGTTTGAAGATTTACCAAAAACTTAATATTGTAGTAAATTATATCACTCATCCTGATGAAGACTTTCGGAATGTACAATATTTTTCCTACTCTCTTTATTATTAATTCCATAGTATGTATTTTGAGATCAAGACGTCGCTTCGGCATCGCAACGGCTAAATCGATTTTAATTTATGTAATATGAATAGTTCGTTAACTCGAAATTTATATTTTTTTAACACAACGTACCATACAAGCTTAACTAGAAGCAGAAGTTATTAGTTTTCACTTACTATTATTTCAAAATTCACTAAGCATTTTTTTCTAATTTGTTCGATTTTTACGGTTTCTCACAGAGAGTAAATTTTGAAACGTCCAACTCTTTGTTTGACGAAGTTTTACGGCAGCAAAGTCGAGAAGGAATGTCAACTCTTACAATATCCACTCCAAGTCTAAAGTGGCAGCATCTAATAATTTTCTTAAGGCTCAGTTACTCTAGATAGTACAATCCTATCATACTAATATTATAAATCCAAAAGTTTGGGTCATTGGGGAAAAAAGGCAGAACCGAATGGGATAAAACTTGGAATAGTAAAAAACAGGTAAACAGGAACGCCGATGAAGCCGAGGGAATAATACATTTGAAAAAGCCACAATACTGGTACGTAGCTTTTAATACATGGCTAAATATGAGGAATAGAACAAGATAAATTTATTAATTTAAAAAAACCCGGTTTGTAAGCGGATCGCAATGATACAACAAATGGATTGACAACTCTTCCTCTAAAATCCACCACTCCAGAGTTCATCTAGTGGCTGCTTTTGAACCAATAACTTTTGATAGATAGGAACTCATACTATCGCACCTTGATTTCTGTAAAATTTATAGTTTTTTTAACAGTATACACTAAGGTAGAATTCGCAAGCGTCTGATTCACTCCATAGGTGAGCCCCGATCTTAATTATAATTTTCAGTGTTAGAAAACGCCACCCTTCATCTCTTGTACCCTCAGCCCCCAGTAGCAAAACTCAGTATAGGTGTAACAGCGATAAACATCTGAGCCTGACCTAGTTTCACCCCTAACTTAATTGGGAAGGTTATTTCGGTTCCATTTAGCCGAGTGAACTATTTTTATGGTTTTATTTTATTTTAATGTGACCCCTTTGCGGGATCGAAGTGTTTTGCACTAAACAATACAGCTCTTGCTTCGTTCTGTAAACGAAAAACAAGTCTCGAAAAACAAACTAAATATAAAAAGGTAAAACGATTTACAAACCGAAGAATGATACAACAACTTAAGTACTAGTATAGTATTATGATATCTGTTACTTAGGTAAGTATATATACTTATAACACTACTGTATAACAGATAACAGATGAAACACTCTAGCCTATCATCATCATCTTCTTGCACTTATCCCACATTACTTGTGGTCGGCACATGTTTTCTTCTTCCACTCACGTCTATCAGACATCATCTCCTTACTTCTTTCTTACCCATGTCTAGTATAGTATTATAATATCTGTGTCCATGTCATCCTTCCGATTCCATTTTTTCTTTGATATACCTCCACATTTAAATTAAACACCCTTCTTGTGACTTTCTTCCTTCTTCGTGATATTCTGATACCACGCTAACCTATTAATCGTCAACTTTTCCGACACTAATGTTACTTTCATACACTCATTCCTGACTGTTAATGTCCATTCTTGTAACTCCATACATTTATCTCAATATTCGCCACGTGTACGCTTCTTTCATCCATCCCTTTGGTTGGCAATACCTCAGACACATACAATAAGATAGGTCTTATATTCGTTTCGTAAATTTTTCCTTTGAGCTTAAGGTGCATTCGTAGATCACAAATAGAGCCTGTGACCTGTTACCATTTCGTCCATTTTATTCTATTTTTCGCGTCCCGGCCTACATCGCCGTCTTTAAGGATAAAATTAAATGAAACAGTCTAGCGTAATATAATATCTGTGGTCTAGCCTACGTCAATAAATTTTCGGTCCACTTTCAATATAAATTTTGTCATTTTTCTCAAAAAGAATTGCCATTTTTTTTCGAATTGAATACTGGGTGTGAATTCTAAGATCGAGACTTAGATACGAGGTGAGCTTCTTACATAAATTCACTGTGAATTTAAATAATTGGCCCATATATTATATCGTAAGCGCATATATTATTTTGATACTATACGTAAAAGTATGTGAACAACAAGTTCTTGAAATAGTGCATTTAAAGTTTGAAATGGTCTGTTTTTATGTATGAATGGTCTGTGTTTTTGTCTGTACACCATCATCACATCATCATTTCAGTTTTTTTTGTCGTCAGCCTATAAATAACACAAGAAAATTTTTAAAAACTTTAACCTCCCAAAGTTTGTTCTATCACCAATTTATTGGAGCGCCCCCCTAGTGACGTGTGGAGTAAAACATATGAGCTTTTCTTGAAGGCAGTTCAAAACTGCATGGTAATCGATTACGTCATTTTACATTCCGTCCTATATTGCAGCGCCCCTATTGAATTGTTGCGATAAAACATATCAAAAAACCACCCTTGATGTCATACAAAACTATTGCAAATAACCGCAATATAATCAGGTTTGGAGAAAATGGAAAAATAAACGCATGAACAAACAACAGCTTATTACCCCCAAACATAAAAGCTGCTCTTACACACGGGAAAAATTCATTGAGATACTTATATTTTGAAGTTGGTAAAAATTATGTTTGCCTTGTCAGCAGTTGATGCTCCACATTTTATATGCCTCATAATGAAATTAAATAAATCTTGTTAGAAGGGAAACCTTCTCATCTACATACGAGCTATGTACAGTCAGCTGAACGAATTTATTATAGGTTGATAAATGAAGGACGAAATAACACAATACAAGTGTTCTCACAAGGTAAAGAATAACATCGTGAGAAAACCGGCATGTCGTAAAACCAACAGTTTGATATGTGAAGATGTTTGATTTGTGGCGTGAAATAAGCCTTTACAAAGTACATTTAATCCTTTCACCACACTGCTTCTTTTGCACTAGCCTCCTTTCAGAGCACCATACCTCAACCTGTTCAGATCACTGACCTAACACAAGGTCCAAGAAAAACTGGCAACATGTTCGACCTTTACATATTTTTTTTTAAAGGGACAAAGTTTTTATTTTGGGATTCTTGATGTTGATAATTTCATGAACAACTGACCCGATATATGGGTATTTAGAACTTTTTAAAATTAGCTCGCTTTTGGTTTTATATCATTCTGTGTTTTGTAAGTGTTGATTTGTGGGTACTTCACGAGACAGGAAACGACCACGCGGGAGACCACGCCGAAGATGGAAAGATGAACTAGATTCCTATTCAAAAGAATGGTAAACAGCAGCACTCAAGGAAGGAAGGAAGAGGTAGGCTATTCAGAGGAACACCATAATTATAATGGTTAGTGACCTTAAATAACACATATTTAAGATCACGAGTATTTAAGGCTACTCTTTATGCGGGCTCTACGCGGGCAAAACCGTGGGCTTAAGTAATTATAATGGACGGTTTGCGTGGATGTTGCAGCTGGTCGTGGACACGAGCAGCTGCAACATCCACGATGTCAACAACATTACAGGATGTCATCCGTATGAGAGTGCCTTTTATTATCATCATCGTCGTCAACAGCCTGTAGAAGCTATGCCTCCCCCTTAGAATGTCATAACGAACAATCTTAGATCGATCGATTGAGGTAGCACCTCAATCGACCAACTTTTAAGATGTCTAGGATACATGTGGGAAGCTTTGCTATGGCAAAGCTGAGGCAATCTGACGACGCAACACATTGTTTCGTCAGATTGTGGTCGCCTTTTAATATTTTTTTTCCTCAGCAGTTCTCGGATAAGGCCTTTTGTATAGCCACAGATATTATAAAACTGTACTAGATACAGCTATATCTAAGAACGAACAAAATTTAAATATTATTTTATCTCTTTTGCAGTTCAATCTTCACAAAGAGGTTAACAAATCCATTAAGCTGACTGTACGTACACTCGTGTTGAGGAATATGTTGAGCTCTAATACGGATGCCAGAAGCATGATTGAGCAAAACCTTCGTCTGAGGCGCGTTCCAGTTGCATTAATTACTGGTTTATACGTCTGTAGAATGTGTGTTTTGTAGAAACCAAGCTACCCTAGCTTGGTTTCTACTTTATGAGTTGAACAATTTTTTCTGAAGCTACGGTTGTGAAAAGGACATTCTTCATTTATTAGCGGATATATACAGCTACTTCTGGCGAAACTTTTATATATCTTCCCCTTATCTTTAAAAAGAGCTATCTAATCATAACAAGAAAAATGCTGGCTATGAAAACTCATAATTACCAGGAAATGCTTTCCGATAAGTCGACACGGGAATAAAACTTGCAATAGAACGTTATGTAATGGTTTTCAACCAACTTCAAATAAAGAGGTTCTTTCTGGGGCTATACCTCATAGCCTCATAGCTGCTATATCGATTAGTCTGTAATGCTTGAATAGTTATTGCTCCTAATTGAATAGTTTTTATTGTGTGGAAAAAATAATATTGATATTGTGAATATTTTGAGAAAAAAAAATGTTTTTCCAAAAATCTTGAGAGTTTGTCGATGAGTACTGATAAGACATTTCAACGTAGTCACCACATTGATATTTTGACCGCGTGACAAATATTATTCACACTTGTGACTTTATCATGAGTGCACTGCCATGGTAGAAATGTTACAAATGTGGTCTAAATAAATGTAACAAATCTGTACTCGGAAAACCAAATTGAAATAGGACTTGAAAAATATTATAAAATGAATATTCCACAATGCCGGCTCTCATTGTTTAGTGCTATTAATTTGTTCTGATCTCGATCCAGACCGAGTCTAGCACTGCCAACATGTGCTCCGCTCAACCGCTGCCAAAACCCGCTAAATACGTAACACAGATATCGAAATTTCAAACATGTGCGTCTGTTGTTTACAATTTTTACGAGTGTGGTTATGATTCACACGAACAGACTTTGCGCTCATGTGACGATTGTTTTTGTTTACGCGATTGAAGCAACTTAATTTCATTTACATTTACAGGCATTTACTTCCTCGTTTAATGTATTTTATTAACTGGTTTTAGGGTTCCGTACCTCAAACGGAACCCTTATAGTATCAGTTCGTTGTTCGTCGGTCCGTCTACCTGTCTTTCAAGACCCGTAACGGACTCCGTTACGCGTTCTCTGAAGAACGCGTAACGGAGGTATCAAGTCTAAATTAATATCAAATATGTAGGTATACCGACGCTTGGAGCTCTAATCCAAAGAAAATTAAGCTTCTATGCGATATATTTTGATACTTGCAAATAAATCAAAACCTATAAGATACTTTCCGTTGACCTAGAATCGTGAAATTTGGCAAGAAGTAACAGAACAAATATCGCGGAATATCGTAAATTTGTAGTTTTATCACATAATTTTTTGCGATTACTGATTACATTTGTAGTTAGAGGATGGACCGTAACGTGTATCGATGTATGGGCATACATTTTTTAACTACAAAAAATTAAGTTTGTCATTCAATCTTTTCGTTTGCAATGTTTGCTGCTTTCATAGTTTATAAACTTGAGTAATATTTATTATTTTGGTGAACATACAAGCTTGTACGGAAGCCTCGGCGAGCACTTGTTGAGTTTTTTTTTTATATTAACAATATTTTAAAATTACTTTGTCATTCTAATATCCCGTCGAATAGTTTTTTTTTATAACTTTCTTTTAGCCTTACTTCCATAGGGTTCTGGTCATTCTTCTACTGATTTATAAGATGCAATAAAAAAACTATAACAAAAAGTTTTCAAGAAGTCTGCGAGGTCCACTGGATTGTTCCTCAACATTAGTTTTTTTGACACCAGTCATACTGAACGCAAAGTAACCAAGAAATAAACAGTGGCATGATGCACAAAATAACGAATTTTATATTAAATCCCTACATGAATAATCTGTATGTAAATTACATACATCATGCCACTTTTTGGAACTACATCTGTTTGTATACATAAGTTAAAGGGCACAGTAATTAAAAAGATTTATCAACTTTGATTAATAATCTTGAGATGGAACGACATTGGTGCAATAAATCACGTAGTAAATTGCTTCAGGACGTGAATGTCGTTAACGATGTTTGTAAAGAAAATGAAATATTGCACTTTCACGTTTTTGTTTTGGCATGTTGGATAACTACTAGATTCGTAAACTTGAACACAATATTTGTTTCTTACCCAACTGTTGGAGATTAGTAATAAAAAATGAACAAAATCCCTCAAACTACACACGAAGTTCCGACAAACATCAAACTTCCATCATCTAACATATTTCTAATTAGATAGATACATAGAAAGATAACTCTTTATTACATACACCAGAATTAAAAAAAACATTATACTACTAGTATCTTAAAAACTAGATTGTGGTGAAAGAATCGGCAAATACAATGACAGGAGCTAAGAAAATGATAACACTTAGTTTTACGATGCTGCTAAGATAAGGTGGAGAAGAAGGAATTAATAAAATTGCATACATGTGTGAGAATATGACCTGAAGACTGATTGGCAACCACTTGAGCTTAACGCGATACTCCAATATATTATAATATTTACACAAGCCAACTATGAATCAAATGCAGAGATTTTGAAGCCGCTCAAGCTTATTTAGCTGCTCTTCTGTATCGGGGAAGCTGGCGTTGGCATAGTCTAAAATAGGGAGCAAAATATATTGTGCAAGCGTAACGTTTGTGGCAGTGGAAGAAACTTGCATAATCTCTTCATGGAGGTAGCCAACGCAAACATTTTCCTTCTAAGCTCAGCTAGCTGTGGACTCCATGATAGCTCACTATCCATAAAGATGCCTAGGTTCTTCACGGTGTTAGTGAATATAATAAGTGTGCCGTCATAAATGACCTGAGGTAAGCAAGGCAAGTCGATCTTACCGAGCAAGCAAGAGCTTCCGATAACTTTGACTTGGGTTTTCGCAGGCCATAGGCCTTGCTCCACTCCAATATTTGGTCCAGTTTAAAATATTGGTGGATATAGGTGGTAGGAAAAATATTTTGGAGAAGGGGAGATAAAACACCGCCTTGCGGTACGCCAGCGGTAAGTCTACACCAAGCTGAATATGTATCTTCAACACGAACACGATGCCAGCGTCCATATAGGTAATTATGAAACCAATCAATTGCTGTGAGAGATATATTAATCGAGCTCAGAATACCCAGGAGAATGTCAAAGTCGACATTATTAAAAGTACTGCTAAAATCTAGCAGCCTAAGCATAGCCACTAGACCATTATCTTCTTTGATGTTGCTGCGCGCTTTTGTCTAGGTGCTATGAGTTCCTTGGCTGGTTCCTTGCATGCTTTGGCGGCGTCGCCGGCCGGCTTTTGCCTTGCAGAGGAAGACTGCTCCGCCGTTGGTTGGCTCGTTATTTTGTCGAGGTCACCTAGCCAGCTGACTCGAAGCCTAGTATCGTCTGGCTCCGCAACAAAAAAGTAGCCTTCACGGTTCCAACATTTGGATACGCTGAACCGCTGCCTAGCCTGCACGAACACTTCGTGCCATGCTTTCGTCAAGAATTACGATATAGCTATGCCGGAGTTTCTGAGATTTATCTTTGAATACCACAATTTCTCGTGAAGTGATACATCCCGAAGTTTAGCAAAGATGGGACGGGGCCTATCATTTGATGAACGGGCCATCCTGTGGCAGCGGCTGATATCAGAGAAATCTGCATGCTTTACTTGTTATTGACAACCCTTGTGACCGCAGTGCAGCCACTGCGGTCACCTCTTTATTCTCCTGAGTAACACCATGGATGAGAAGGATCTTCCAGCGATTTCTCATCTCCAGCTGGTCCACAGCATTAGTAGTGATCTGGATTTGTTCTTGTAGGGCCTTCAGAGCTTTCATGACAAATGACTTGAAGGACGCAAACTCAGTGGCAAGACTAGCAGTAGTGGCCGGAGCATAATTTTGGTTCTGCAGCTTACCCTCAGCTTAAGGTGGTGATAAGGGTCACAACAGAGACTCGAATATCTGTTGGATATACCATGTTGGATATTGTGTAGTGTAGTGTGGTGCCAAATTTCTTGGAGATTTTTTTTTGTTGTTCTTGGAGATAATACAATAAGGCAGGTATTGTACTTCAAACTATGTTTTTATAAATTAGTAATCAGGTTTAATTAGTTTTGAATTAATTAAAATTGTATATAAATATAGAATAAATTAGGATGATATTTATGAAGGAGTTTAAAATTTAAAAAAAACGAAATAGGACCCATAGCCAAGTTTCCTTCTACAATTAATACGTCACGCTAATAGAAAACTAAACACGTGCATGGGAATGGCATAAGCAATCGAAATTTGATCACGTGATAATTTGATAGCTTTGGTCAATTCCATCTTATTTTTAACTTTTTCTCCTTGACATCATCAATAGCTAAACTTCCAGTTTACTTCCTCGACAGATCAGCTCGTTCATTATTGCATGGCCATCGGAATTAAGCAGGTATGCAAAAAAAAAAATTTAACGATCAAAAACTACGTATAAATCTCGCAAGATTTTATCACACAAGTAAAAAACATGGTAAGTTACTGCTAAAATAAAACCATGGTCACCACAGTACTGGCCTGTTTCCAATTATTTTAAAATTCATAACTATTAAGCCGTAACAGAAACCAATCAAGACATTAGATAGTAGTTACATGCAGACGCTACAGAGACAAAGACACAATTTAGGCTCTTGTTTACAAGCTTAAACATCTCTTCGACCTCTGTGGCGCAGTGGGCGAAGGTCCGCCTGAGACGCAGAAGTTTTGCGGGTTCGATTAGGTTGGCATTTACCGCTGATCCGACTCTACTATATGTTCTGTTAGTAGACAGAAGCTACCCCTTAGAGATATTCCCTGTCTACACTAACGGTAAACTAGTATGAATTTATGCCAATCTAACTCTAGAGTTTTGACTACCGCAATAAATACGATACGTCTCGAAGACAAAGTAATATGCAAGGCGATATTTCGTGAAAGTATTTTTCTGAAATTATGAGTTGGGTTTTTCTGAAATTATGAGTTGGTCAATATGGGGATCTCGAGGTTTACTACAATCTGAAATGAGGAAATCCATAGAACTAAAAAAAACAATATTCAAAAATCATTTATTGGAACATAATAAAAGTAGGTACATAAAACAAAGAAAACGATGGTTACTGCAAATAGTTTTAAAAACTGTGGCGCAGCACAACCACAACGCCCACCTCCCATGGCACAGCATGTTTCTAATTTAAAAAAAATTGGTATAAGAAGACCAGTAAAACATTTATATCATTAAGTTTAGGGAATCCATTTATCTTGCAGAAATTACAATAACTGTGAAAGAAAGGTTTTCGAATATCGACCATCCGATGACTTATTGTAGGAAGACCTGCCACCCGATAGATCGATAACACTTTAACATAATATTGTAGGAAGTCGGTGGATGGAGGTGGCCCAAGATCGTCTTAACACTGTTTGAGAGAAGGCTGAGAGAAACTGTGTCAAGTAATGGAATTCTACAACCTGCTGATGATGATATTATTATAGGGGATCGGTACAAGTTGGTTGATGACCTATTAGTGTCAGACATGAAAAGTCACAAATAAATGCATGTTTCATGCTTTGTTGACTTAAGAATGAAAGAAAGATTTGTACGCGTAACGAAATCACAAGTGTAGACGGTATTTGTTGCTGTGACCAAAGACGAAAGTAGTATCTACTGTGACATATCGCTTAACATATCGCGGTGTAATGAACGTAAAAATATCACAAATTAGTCCTGTCAAGAATTATACACAGAGACCAATCGAAACAGAACGGTCTCTAGAATGACCGCGTCAGAAATAGGCGCGGTTTATTTTTCAATCTCACGGTTTTATTATTATTGCCCTTGATCCGTTGATCGCTTCCACGTGGTCTGGAGAATGTAACGGATATAGATATTTCGGAACAATAGTTCACAGAAAACAGTACCTGCTAGATTTTTGATAATACCTTTGAAGCATCTTATGATAATAACTGGTACTGACGACAATCACCAGAACAAAAAAAGTCAATTCATAGGCCGGATCCCAAAATAGACTCCCTTATGTCTGTGCATTAGAAATGTAGGTATGTTACACACTTCTATGTAAAAAATGTGTTACACACCGTGTGGGAAACATTACGGACATCTTACATTTAATTGCGAGAATTTAAGATTTTTGTGCAGGAATAATTTGTGCAAACTATGCAAAACATCGACTCATCCTATTATCCTATAGTCCTCTTTGTCTCCGTGTTCCTTACTATTCCAATCTTAACTATTAATAAAGTGTATATTTTATTTGTTTATTTTGAACCTGTCCTTTCTGTGCTCTGTTTTTTTAAATAAACTACTTTCAACTACTTCACAGAAAATACTGTAATCATCATCATCATTCAGTATTATAGTATGACAGTGTGATATATATATATATAAGTATTATATATTATAATTATCACATATAATACCACAAGAGCTTCAAAATTATCGGGTATTTCCCGATAGGTTCGTTGCAAACAAATGAAGGAGTCAAGTTTTTCAGGTTAAAAAATCACGAGCGCGAAGCGCGACGAGCGCGAAGCGCGAGTGATTTTTCCTGAAAAACTTGACGACTTTATTTGTTTGCAGGGAACCTTGAGGGAAATGCCAGATAATTTTGAAGCTCGTGTGGTATTCAGGGGATTATTTTTCCGTCCCAAATGTCGGCCAATAGAATTGCACCATTCGACGTCACGTGGTACAACCGAGAAAATTTTCAAAAAATTATCAGTATAATACCATGTAGGTTGTACCACGTGACGTCGAATGGTGCAATTCTATTGGTCGATATTTGGGTCGGAAAAATAATCAGTATTATTATTAGTAGTATAGTATGAGTAGTAATTAAATATTTATCTGCGCACGATTCAGTGCTTTTAGTGCATCAAAAACACAAGTAAATTGGTAGAATCTCTACCAATTTACCTCAACATGACTAAGTTATCATGCTCTCTAGCCACTCTTCATACAAAGAGTTTGTTCACACTGGTCTAGTAACTTGATCGAAAGTACGCAATTTCTCACTATTCTTACAAATAGAGACAAATATAGCAACCTACATCAGTTTTAATCCATTGATGAATAATTGTAATATTTCGGGATTGCGTTGATATATACATTTATTTAAAAAATCTATAAGTAACTATTGTATTTTATGATTATTAATAAAACTGCAATCAATAAGAATTCTTACCATATCTAGTTTTCTGGAGAAATTAATTAGTTTTTCTAAAAATCAACAATATGTTAAATATGTCTAGACAATGTTGATGTGTGTAGGCCTATCGCCGTTTATTGAAACACTTACACATGGCAAATGCCACATTATGGTTACAGGATATGTAGATTTCTTTATGTTTTCCTTCACGATTTTGAGGACATGTTTATAAATCCTTTAAAAGATGGCTCAATAATAAGCTAATCATGCCCAGTGCTTAACTAAATGACCAGTTTATTGAGTCCTGAAAAAAAAAAAAAAATAGTATATCAAATTTCAACCAGATAGTTTCCGCCACTACGAAAGTTCCAACCAACAAACTTTCAAACATTCAGACGTCTACCCACACCTGCCTACGTTTTAGTAACTGTCCTACCAAATAACCTGTGAAGGAGCCCTCACATCGAAAACCGTGTGTAACCTATCCCAGCACATAACTAAGTCAGCAGCTTAAATGGACAGCCCCGGAGGTGGGTTATGTGCTTAGCCCTTACTTAACGAACACGTAGCTGTAACTTAGCTGATGAAGTAATTACCTGGAGGTTTTTAACCCCTTACTTATAAATATTTTGAACAGTTGTTTAAGTAAATAGTGTTTTGTTTTCTTCTGTGAAATGACACTTATCAAAAAGGGACAAAGAAGTGGTTAGTTAATAATAATGAGTAAAATCTTAACATTTTTGTAAACCTTAAAGTCTCTGTGTTAATTTACATTTAATCTGAAGTAGGTACATCAAATTTTCATTCATAATTTTACTCTCTCTTCTCTATCATCCAAAGATGATTATGAAAAATGACATGTTTATCTTTGCGAATGTACGTTTTGATCTGAGTAAGTATTTATAGTGGGCATTGCAAATAGGCCATAACACAAAGAATCCTAGTTTGGATACAAATTTTATTCATCAAAGGAAAATTATGTTTGAGGACCTTAATATGATAATTGATTGTATGGTTTAGGTTTAACCGTTATATTGCATGTAGTTAAACAAATAATTGAAGTTGTAACTAATGCAATCTCAATAAACTTCATTCACACCTATCTCTATCAACAGACGATGATGTTAATAGTAATTGAATAGTGAGCTACTTAAGATAGCCCAAGCACGCGGCTAGACTACGAATATTTATCGAGGATTTTCTTTGTTTACCTTCCGTCTTCATCACCAGATTAGTTTCCTGTTTCCATTATAGTAGTTTCATCGAAACTGGAACGTGAAATCCGTCCGAAGAGGTTCAAAGATCCCCGATAATTAATAAATTAATACACAAACGTGATCTAAAAATTCCGTCCAAAGTAAAGTGTCTCAAAATCTGTATTTGTGCCTCTAAAAAACTTCCAAAAAACCTTAACACACCAGCAAAAATATACCTGACCGTTTATAGGGCGTCAAGTTACCAAGCCATTTGCGGAACCCTTAAATCTCTGCGGCAATTATACATGGCCATGCCAGCCAGCTGACGGATATTTATTGCAATTGCGTGCGGAGTTGACCCGTAGTGAGGAACTGAAAAATGTAGGTACAAGGCCGTTACATATATCAAGCGAGCCATTGCGAAAAGTAGCAGAAAATCATCTATAAAATCAATTTAAATCGGGCGCTTGCTACATCGACGTTTTGCAAATAATCTGGAAGCGGGTGCTGCCCCGCAGCATGGATGTGAAGTGAGATAAGTCAAATTCAAATAACATGGATAATTTCAAGTCGTCGTCTGTTTTAGTGAATTAATTATATTAGTTGCAGTAAGACTAACTCACGAAAACCTAGGTCTAATAAAGAGTAATGGAAAACAAACTCACTATATTCCAAATGTTTCTCAATTTATAACTACTTTTGTCCTCATAGCACTGAAATTATCGTGGTTTTCTGAATTTCATACAAATCAGTTAAGCCGTTACGAAGATTTTTAGAAACAAACATCTAAACATCTATCCATACTCTTGCATGTATAATATTTTTACAATTTCTGATTTGTTGAAACCTTTTGGTATTTGATATTGTGTGATAGGTTGGAAAATTGGAACACGAATACAAAAGTAAATAATAATTTCTCCTAAAAGGTAATCACATGATCATTTTGATTTTAAAGCAATCGATGGAGACCAGACCATTTGTCGGGGGTTATGACTAACAGTGGATTTTTACCGGCTAACAATATTACTGACTCATTTTACCTCGAACCAACTAGCAAATTAGATCTTCGATTACGAAATAACACTAAAATACGAGTATATGCGACGGGAATCGAACCTTGGTACGATGACGCTTAGCCAGGCATTGACCTACATGTTACTTGGGTCAATACTTTGACGTATTACGAAATATGTTTACAAGGTTAGGGAAAAATTGTTTATGAGTTGTAAACAGGAATTTTAACGGTCTTCTGAGACTTAAAACATGATTCAAGGAAGAGATCTCACGATCTTTGTTGATTATATCGCGTGCGTTTTTGATCTGCTTTCCCTAGCCCATGCTATTTTCATGTGGTATATCTAATTCAAACACCCATTTGATATTATAATCTATGAAAAAATATATAATTCAAAACTTTATAGGTTTTTTAGTATCTTTTTCAGAGTAGCTTTTATAGTCCCTGATGATGTGTGCTGTTAAAACTGATCTTAGAACCAGACCATACTGTTTTGCCTCGGGTCTGGGTATTTTCTATGTACGAGTATAAGACGTATGTATTTAAAAAAAAGTATATAAGTATTATATCAGTTATGAAGTTCCCACAGTACAAGCTATGCTTAGTTTGAGGCGTGTGAAAAAATGCAGTATTATTTATTTATTTTATACTTATTGCAGTCATACACTGTTTTTCATTCCGTCTCTCGCAGTGCCTTCTAGTGACTTGTGCCGATAAAACCAATTTTCGTGTATTCTATTTCTAAAAACATTCTTGAAGTCATACGAAACGATTGTGAAAAAACTGGATTACAATCGTTTAAGCCCTTTTGAAAATAAACGGTAACAGACGGACAAACAAATAAACCAACAAAATCTTTTACCCCAAATGCTTATACGGGCTCCATAGGTTGCGGATAAAAAAATTGAATGATACATTTTGAAAACATCTTATTCGACTACCATTTTTCATAAAGAAAACTGCAAAAATAAATCCATTCACAACTACCACGATTCTTCCTATCGTAGTTACTCATCAGCTTGTTACCAACATACCGGCATTGACCTCGCTCAAAAATCAACTGATAAATAAATCAAACAGCTAATTGATCGCCGATTGAAAGTAAACACTTTGGACGATGAACTGTCTACTATCTATGATCATGTATAATCAAGGTATGTAAACTTTCAAAAGATCTTGAAATACATAATAATTTTGGACTTGGTTTTTAAGAAAGACTAAGATCCTGAACAACAAAAACAATGCAATATCGAGGAGTGGAAATATGAAATCTTTTTAACACACTTTTATCATAACTTGCTTCTTCCTAAGGCTTAGGTGCAACAATAATCCTAGCATCTAAACAGCCAAATTTTGTCATTTAATATATCCAGCTGCTTCTCGCGGCTTCGCCCGCGTGGTATGTTGATAAAAGTAGCGTCTCCAGGCTTTAGCCATTTAACTGACTACATTGCTACTTATCGTTATATTATGGCCAAATCACATAATATCATTATAAATCGTTATGTATATGTATTATTCTGATTTATAAGCTATATCACTGTAAAGTTTCATCAAAATCAAGTAGTTTTTGTGTGTAAGAGTAACAAAAATCCATCCATCCTCATAAACTTTCGCATTTATTATAGTAAGTAGAAGACCTACTTATGACTCCACGATTGATATTTCTGACTTCAAAGGAATGAGCACTTTCAAAGGAATAGAAAGTTAAGGTCTTTGAAAATTGCTATAAGTGCAAGCGTGATGTTGGCGAAATTACCTTGATTATTTTTCCGACCCAAATATCGACCAATAGAATTGCACCATTCGACGTCACGTGGTACAACCTACATGGTATTATACTGATAATTTTTTGAAAATTTTCTCGGTTGTACCACGTGACGTCGAATGGTGCAATTCTATTGGCCGACATTTGGGACGGAAAAATAATCCCCTGAATACCACACGAGCTTCAAAATTATCTGGCATTTCCCTCAAGGTTCCCTGCAAACAAATAAAGTCGTCAAGTTTTTCAGGAAAAATCACTCGCGCTTCGCGCTCGTCGCGCTTCGCGCTCGTGATTTTTTAACCTGAAAAACTTGACTCCTTCATTTGTTTGCAACGAACCTATCGGGAAATACCCGATAATTTTGAAGCTCTTGTGGTATTATATGTGAAAATTAAACAGGAGCTTTGCTCCGTCCCTTTTTAAAGAAAATACTTTACAATTGAGTTAAAATTGGTTCCAAATGTTTCATTTTACAACATAACCAAGCGTCGCATGCTTTGGATGCCTATTAACTTCCTACTTAAGTATTTACGCAGATATCCATACGTCTATATAAATATTTGGCCCAAGATTTAAACAATCGTCCGAACATAACGAATTTAATTGTTAAAAAACCCGACTTTATTTTGATCTTTTAAGTCCTAATACATAAAATGTTCGTTAGTTTTTTTAGACTTTTGGAAATACTACTTCAATAATTTTTGATTCAGATTATATCAATGCTGCAGAACAAATCAAAAGAAAACATATTAAACAAAAAATTCAATTAGCCCAAAAATAGCGGAGTAATCGACGAAAATTTAGAAAAAACTTGGCGGTCAAAATAACAGGGTCTTATTTATGGATGAGAAATAATAACTGCAAAGAGTATATCCGATATCAAAATCTTTATTATTATCAACAGCCTCTTAGGGACAAGATATTTATATATGCTGGAAATAGACCACCGTCAAAGAGTGGTATGACGAACTATCGTGGGCTACCTTCATTCACCGAGCTGCACCCTTAAGATGCCATCGGTTCTTCGTTTGAAAAGCCGTCTACACTGTGTCGTCCGGTTCGATGCTCGTCATACCAAAGCCTTTCCATCAAAACAAATTATTTTGATAGATATTTTCATTTAGCTTAATCTTTTCAGATAGACACCTACCTGAAATGATGATACCCGTTTACTTTCCACCCAAGAAACTTCGGAAGGTTACGGAGTACCTGCCTTAACACCATCAGAAACTTCGAAAGTGGTAATCTTGATTGATTGACAATGTGATGGCTATGTGTGTCAGGGCTGGAAAGTTAGAGGTTCTACGAGGGATCTACGATAGTGCTACGAAATATCTACGAAGGCTCTACGAACAACACAGTTAGTCCTTATGACTGTTTCTGCTATTTTTGTTTGTGCAATCAACTGCATGAACCTCTTGTCAGTTATGAAATTAAAATTATCGTGGTTTGGTATCATTTTAGAATATAATTTCTCTTTTCAGTTTTACCCCAAGCATGTAGTAAAATAGACTAAAACACTTCAATTTCAGCGTTTGCGCGATTGTATACTTTTTACTAACCAGTAAAAACCCTTTATGTAATCTTAAACTGATGAACGAGTATCTGAATGTGTACTTCTGAAATTTATACTCAGTTTGGTTTATACAACCCTTGGATTTATCTTTATCTAAGTGTTCATTTTTGCCAAAGCTATGTGTAGAATATAAAGATGCTTGATAAGTCACGAAATCTATCAACAAGGCTATGAAACATATATAATTTAAGTGACAAAAAAAACGAGGAATGTACAAGCAAGAAATTTGCATGAAAACCTCATGTTATTAGCTCATTTTCTTTGATCATCAAATTTAATTTATTGTTTATATTAGAAACGTGTTTTTTCTGTAAACTTGGTTGTACATAAGTACCGATCTAAGTATATAGGTTAACTCAAAAATTTCATGACAATAATCATTATATAAATGATTCTGCACGAACACTTCGTGCCGTGCTTTCGTCAAAAACTTCGATATAGTTATGCCGAAGTCCCTGAGATTGGTTTTTGAATACCACAATTTGTCGTGAACTGATACATCCCGAAGTTTAACCAAGGGGCCTATTATTTGAACGACCCATCCTGTGGCAGCGACTGATATCACTGGCAGCGAATTCTGCATGCTTTAACTGGCTGGTGACAACCTTTGTGACCACAGCGGCTGTGACCTCTTTATTCTCCTCGGCAACACCATGGATGAGAAGGATCTTCCTACGATTTCTTATCTCTAGCCGATCCACAGCTTGAGCAGTCATCTAAATTTGTTCTTGTAGGGCCTTCAGAGCTATCATAACAAATGACTTGACTCGCAAACTCAGTGGCAAGACTAGCAATTGTGGCCGGAGCATCACTTTGGTTCTTTACAGCGCAAGAAAACCTTTTTTCAATTTTATGTGGGTTTGTAATTTCCTTTCTGGAACAAGTTTCTTAAAGTACCCAACGAAATAATACTTTGTAGTGGTCAGAAATATGTTTCTTTTGAGAGGCTGCCCTTTAGAGAGACGTGTAAATAATAATAGTTTTCGACACCGTATTGCAAATTTGATAAAAAAAATATATAAATAAATAAACTAGCTGTTGCCAATGGCTTCGTATTTGTGGCGTTCGTCAAAAACCCTGAAACACGTCATCGTTTATTTATGCTCAGGGAGAATAATTCCAATTTTCATGTTTCTAACTTTAATGAACAAAGACTTTCATAAGTTCCTCCTTGCATTCCCCCTTAAAGTGGAAATCTGTTTAATATAAGAAGAGTTATAAAAGAAATCTCTCATTCTGTTGAATTTACTTATGCGTTGATAGCGAAATATTGCATCCTTAGCTAGTTATCAATATTTAGATGTGAGGACGAAGGTCTAAATGCAGCTGTCTCCTTTTATCCCGATTGCAATATTCTTTGATTGGAGATATAATCACTGTATTCACAAAATCTACTAAATGTTGCAAAATTACAAAAAATATATCAAAAACAATTTTATTGTTTCAAATATATGTTCAATGCTTAAACGTCATGCCAACCAATTTACCAAACCAAACACGTGTAATTTTTTTAAGTTCTATGAGAAACTATCTTTGACATCCTTTATGTGTCTTGTCAAAAATCAGGAACAACTCTGGGTCTTGCGTACGTTGAAACTCACATTTCAATAAATAACTAAAATTAATAGCAGTCGTGTGAACATTCTATGAGTAGAAATTATTCACAAAGTAGGTTCCATTTTTTGTGTTTTACTCGTGGCAAATAAGCACAGCTTTTATTCCGTATTTCTTATAGTTTTTTTCTGTTTACCAAATACGGCAAAACAACACGTAATTGAATAAAACCAAAGCACATTTCAGCGTGCGTAAAATATTTTCACGTTCACATTCTCATAGGTGCCATTTGTTACTGAAACAGTGAAACACCCAAAATGCTTTACGGGTCTGCGAAAACCACTTCACAAATGAAAACACAGAATAAAACCGCGTATCATCAATGTTTCAACCTTTAAACCATTTACGGCGGCCATGACAGTTATTTTCCCGCGCTAATGGCGGCGACAGGTGTCAGATAAGATAAAAAAAATCACACGACATTTTTAAATCATAGGCAGAATAAGTGCATCTACAATCTTGAAACTAAGGTCATTGTCTGCTGAAGCGTACCTGCATAGACGCTTCAAAATGTAACGTGCAGTCTCCATACATATTCCCACCTCTGTAGAAGCAGCAACGGTTGCTGTATCAAGGCTGCACGCTAAATTTTGGTGCACTACGCAGCGAAGCTTCAGTGGGCAGTGACGCTTACACTACAACTTACCCTAGAGTGGTCATCGTCACGATGGTGTACCAAAAAGCAGCAGGAATGGAAGTGAAGTTAGTATCTGTTTCATTCTTCTCCGCGTAGAACATCACTGTAGCGAAGATGATAATAGCCATCGCCAATGAGAAGACCAGAAACCCAAGCTCGCTGGCACAGGACTTCAGCGTATATCCCAGGATTCTTAACCCTTGGGAGTGCCTAGAGAACTTGAAGATTCGGAACACTCTGAACACTCTCAGGGTGACGAAGGCTCCTGATACATCATCGTTATCAGTGATGCCCAGTCCGATATAGTACGGCAGAATTGCCACTACGTCAATGATACTCATCACGGAACGCACAAACTTGCATCTGTCCGGAGCTGCAAACAGTCTCAGCAAATACTCAGCGGTAAATATCATCACACATGCAGTATCCAGGCAGAAGAACACGATTTTGTATCTCTCTCCACATGGCAAAGTCCCGGCTTTGCCTGGTCGGTGGCCGCAGGGAACTGTCTCGACTACGTTGGCCATCACAGACACAGCAATGAAAAATCCAGTTACATAGTAAAACACTAAAGCAGCAGTCGAGGTATGAGGGTTCTCAAAAGCCCTCCACATCTTTTGTCGTAAGTCTGTGAGCTGGGGGAGGCTTTGGTCCCCCGCTTCACTAAGTTTATCATCCATAAGTCGTTCAGCATTCTCCCTCTTTCTATCTCTATAGTCCTCATAACAACAATCCCCGATGACATCAGGCAGAATGCCGAAGAACGCCAGCTCCTCATCATAACCCGTCAAGCACTCATGTTTGGGATAATGCAGCTTTCCTGTTCTGTAATAGTTGAGGATATGCCTGAATATGTCAGGGTCCCGATCGAAGAAGTACTCTCGACTGTCTTCGTCGTAGAAGAACTCTCGTTCCGTTGAACCGAGGAGTGAGTCGGGGTATTTTTCTAGGGTGTTGCGCCATGTCTCGAAGCGTCGCCCGGAGACGTTGATGAGGAGTTTCTCGTCTTCCGCGCGACGGCGGTCTTTGGGAACGGGGGGTGGGGGGAGCGGGTGCGTGGCGATGGGCACCCAACCGATGGCGGCAGCCCTGGCGAAGGGGAGCCACGCGGCCACGGACGCCATGACGCGAGTGTGCACGCCACCGGCGGCGCGGCAACTAACTTCCCCCCGCGACTATTTCAGGCAGACCGCCCAGATGATACCGGAGTTGCCAGACGCGCGGTGAGTTTAGCCGAATTATTCACTAAGCTTTGTTGTTGTTTATTCAGCGTTTGATGTTTAGTCTGATGGTAATTGAAAGTTGTTTTTTTGCGTTTGTCGTTGTTTTTAATGGAAATAATAACTCTAATTATTATTTCCATTAAAAACTACAGGAGCGTATTAACAAAATCACGATGAGATCTATTTCTATGCAGTCAATAGCATTTTTCAGCAGTTCGTCCTTGATGTTGAAATGATGAAAACAGGTATATATTGTAAGATTACTATGATTTACCTAATCATTGTGGTGAAATAAACACTTATGTATCCGTTTATCATAAAATATATAATTTAATGTAAGTTTTCCTTATATTCCTTTTGAAAATATTAATTATTATTAAATGATCTTGATAAATTATTTTTTTACAGAATGAATGCGTTGCGCTGTCAATTTCCTGATTGTTTCAATTTCTTACCAACAGTCGGCAACCCAATCCCGGGAGACTCTTACTGCGCATGTCGACTTAGTGACGTCACTACCTAATAAATTGATTTTCATATACCCATCTTGCTCTCCCGAATAACTTTTACTATATTTCTGTCTCTCTCGCGCTTGTACCTCCAGTGACCTTTTGTATATTTTTCACTGCTTTAAAAGATCTTCAAAGCCTTTTGTCTTGCAGAAAGGCATGAATATAGCCTGGGGCATCTGTTAGGTTTTTAAGGGCCTTTTGCCAAAGGCATTTAGTAATAAATTAAGAACACCGGAGTTTTGCCTCCACAATGGTTGTGTTTGTAGGCACGAATGCATTTCTAAATAGTATCCTTTCTCTACAGGCTGTACATTGTCCTTGACAAAGTATTCTCGATTTCAGTGTTTTCTTTTTTCTAGCCTATTTCTGGCCACTGACTTTCGATTGTTTTGTTTTATTTATTTATTGATTTGGATTGTTTATACCTTTTTTTGTGGTCATTGACTATGATGGCTTTTTTTATCAAGTTCTCAGGTCTTCGTTTTTTTATTACGAAGCAAGTAAGTTTTTTAAGTTGAGACAAATTGATTTGTCGGTAGGTTGGTACCTATATTGGTATCGATTCTGTTGCACCTTTCAAGAATATGCCACTAAAAGTTCTTGAACATCTTAGATTGCACTATTCACAAATGAAATTCAATATAAAAATTATGCTGAGGACAGCGTTCATTTTGTGCTGGCTTTAGTTAAGCTACGAGTAAGTGCATGGTGCAACACTTCATACTATTAGAAACACTGAACAGAACAGGTCCTTCGAATTATATCTGATTAGAACTTATAAAAGATAAAAGAAACAGTTTACCTTTCTACTTAAAAATGTGTAATAATCATTAGTATAGTTACTTCAGTGCCGCCATCTAGCGGTAACTGGATAGACAACAATAAATTCCTTGTAAATTTTCGATGTGTTGAACTTGAACATTCTGGTTGGGTATGCTTTGTATAAATTGTATGTTTAATTTTATAACGCTGGTCATTTTTCACACAGCATCATCTAGCCCCAAAGTAAGTAGAGCTTGTGTTTTGGGAACTACATGACTGATATACTACTTATATACTTTTTTTTGTAAATACATACATATTATACATAGAAAATACCCAGATCCAGGACAAATATTTGCAGATGCAAACATTTGTCCCGCGGCGGGAATCGAACCCGCAACCTTCTGAATCTCAGGCGGGCCTTCGATCACGACTTTTGAAATATCTATTAAGTATAAAGTTACCTACGTAATGAAGTGCACTATTGAGTCGATGGTAAGTAAATTTAATGATGTTTTGTAAGTACATAAGTATCCAATTGCGATATCATATTAATAGGCGCGTACATAATTAATATGTACGCGCGTATCAATTAGAACAAAACTTTAACTTTTCAAAACAAACTTGGTAAATTAATGGACGTACGAGTACTCTTCAAATGTTATTAGTTTTCCTGAAAATGATTTTTTATAATAATGAAAAATCTTTAAATCTTTGTAAAATTTACATTTAATCTTACAGTAACCACGATCTATTTACATCAGAAAGCGATCTATATTACTATACATACAATACTCCTTTATGTATAGAGCAGAAAATTCCAAACTAAACCATCGAATTCAATGAACCAAAAAATGTTATTCAGTCACAATTTCATAGATATTCTAAATTTCTTGTGCGCGATTTTTTAACAAAAATCTGCTTTCTAATATTGCTTATATATTTTTAAATCGTATAAATATTTAAAAACAAAATTGCACAAACTCTTTGGTGATAATTATACTTAACCTAAATTTTCTGTGGATAGAATGTAAAAATAAATATAATATTAGTTAATAAATAAAGCAAAATTCCAAGCTAACACTAAACTAAAACTTCTGTATGCTAACTTATTCAGTAAATGTCTTTTGGTAAAATAAAGTTAATTATAGAATGCAAAATGTTTCTCTTCTTCAATAATAAGTAATAATTAACCTGGGAAGGATAAAGTTAATTTGGGATGACCCCAAACAATTTTTACACTAATTATTGTGAATCAAAAAATGGCGGCTGTAAAACGAAAATACAACAAGAAAATACCACGTTTCTTTGAAAAATCAACCGAAAATAATCGATAACATTTTGACATAGACATGACTCAAAAGCAACTTTCCAATGACTTTAATTTTCTTCGTGGAGCTATAAGAATCATAAAGTTACTCGTATTTGTTAGATCAAAGCTTCAATCTGTATTCTCGACATGTACTATAGCAGTAAGTTTTTATAATTGATACTTAAAATTTAAGTTAATAAACAAAACTTGCACAATCAGACTAGAAATTGTTTTAAATGTCGACAGTACATTAACAAAATAATAATTACTATTTTAAGTAATATCACGCTTCAATTTCGCAACTAGCATAGTTGCTAATTACAATATTCACTAAAGTTCAAAATGCAGTGACAGTGGAATGTAGACATCTTTTGACTAGAGAAGTTTAACGATAGTTGTAACAATAGTTACAAAATGCTTATCAATACTGTTTGTAAAACTATTACAGAATAATAATGATTCTTTATTTAAAGTGCTATTAGTTCTAAGGATTATCTTTAGCACTCTCGAGACGATTATACCGTTGCATCAGACTTCAATCATCATCGATGATGAACGATTTTGGGCTACCTCCCGTTTAAGATGACATCGGTACAACGGGTGAGGAAACATTCTACATTGATGGACGGCTCAATTTCGCAATGTTAACTTCAATATTAACTACTTTCTGTATCCCTTACACGTTGGTTCATGATTTATCTGGTTCCTCCCATCAAACTTTCCGACGGGCTAATCGTCTCGGAGGTACTTAAGATATGAGGTTATCTATTTATACAAACACAGAATGACAAAAGGATTTCTGCTAACTTTCAAGTTTATTTTAACAATATTTTTGTCGCCATACACTATATAGTTTCCGAGCCTCGTACAAGGAGAATCAACATTCGATTTCATCGAACATTTTTGTTAAACATTCATCAAAACCAAACACTGTCTTGCAATCATTAACTATTACCGTCGTTTCTCTAAAATTGTTATACTAATAACCTGAGTCTGGAATAAAAAACATTCAGTACCAATATATTAGGAAACTACTATTTAGTAAAAATTATACCTATACCCTAAGTCATTTCAGAAATTGCGGTGTAGTAATTAACTTAATTCTGAGACTAGAATAATAATGAGTGACTAAGAACCCAAACACATAATAATATTATTCTATCTTGCCTATTCAACGCTAATCTCCAAGTCATTGGGTTCGTTATCGGTAATACAAGAGGTAAGATGAATAAGGCATTAACGGCAAGGAACACGAATGTACGTCGGTTTATTAAGTTGTTACTTGTTGTCCTTTTTAAACACTATCATGGAAATCCACAGATCTAATCTCAGTATGCAAATCCGAGAGGATACCAAGAAGAGCGTAGTTAGATTCAAATACACAAGTTCATCTAAATACAGGTTGCATCTAACACATGCCCACGTTTTCTATTAATAATGTGACGTCATAACCTAGGACTAAATACTTTGCCTTTTCCCCTTACTTCCATTCCGTGGCTAACTACTTCCGGAAGATACATTGTATCGTATATCATCGCCTTTTATCGCGAATAATCACTAACATTCTATTACATCATTTTCCTATATTGTCGCCATTTCACACCCAATACTTTCAAGCGACTAAATTCAAAACAGTTTTTACATTAAAATATTTACAGTTTGACTAAATACCAATAAAGTATCATAAGTGACTGCAAAACTATAATTATATAATCTGACTAAACAAAACTAACCATCTTATGAATAAACAAATGTCTACCTGACTTTCACTTAGCGATAATCAATCACTTTACGAGGCTAAAATTATATCAATCTCATGTTACTCTTAAGTTATTTTTTTTTGCCATTTGTATAGAAATAAGATGGTATAGTGACTAAATTTCACTTTGACTAGCAACGTCTGCGCAAGAGATCATTACAGTTCCTAATTAATAAAAATAATAGTCCTTTGTATAATCATAAGAGAAATTTCTTTTCTAATAAAATAATGCTGGACATTTTTCACACAGCATCATCTGGCCCCAAACTAAGCAGAGCTTGTGTTATGGGAACTAGATGATTGATATACTCCTTATATGCTTTTTTTGTAAATACATACATATTATACATAGAAACCGCCCAGACCAGGCACAAATATTTGCATGTACAAACATTTGTCTCGCAACGGGAATCGAACCCGCAACCTTCTGCGTCTCAGGCGGGCCTTTGCCCACTGCGCCACAGAGGTTGTCTAAGAGAATATATCAATTTCTGGGAAAAGTATATATTTGATCTCACAAAAATAAAAAAATAACATTATTGGTAAGTTTTGGTAAAACTTCAATGTCTTAATTCTGACTTTGAGTCCAAGAACGACATAATTATGCTGTTTTTCGTAGACATGGACATGGACAGATAAAATAACATTATTTAAATACCTGACTAGTCAAATCTCTATAAGTATAATTATTATGATGTTACAATAAGACCATAAAGATGTATACGCCAATTATTACTTATCACTAAAATGTTCGTACTAATATTACAAAATGTACACTTCGGGTGGCCGGTACGCTTAGACATTCTTACTCTATTTTAATTCAAAAGTGGAGAAAATCTTGGAAATTTATAAGCTATAAAATGAGAAAGCTGTCACAGAGAATTACTAAAATGGCTTGCTGTTGGCAAAACTTGAACTGGATTATAAAATATTAAATTATATTAGGGTAGATATTAAATATCGAGAATTTGTTTGTTAATATCGGTACCTACTTCATTATTATTTTGCTGATTCTTACATATTTTATTTATACTTAGTTTTTTTTTTGTCTTCCGGAACAACCGTGAAACTTAATCTCTACCCCTGGCATACTAATTAATTGTGGGTTCAAAGCCACCGGCCACCTCAACAGTTCCTTAGAGCACTAAAAACTGCTGGTTGTGGATACGACGTCACAACAGAATATCATCAGGGTCGTCGTGATCTTCCTCGGAGTCCGCCGAGTCCAAACTCGGCACATGATCTAAGTCTTGCATATCAAGTTGCTGCTCCAGTTCGGATGGGGCGTCATCGTCTTTCCATTTGTCCATGGATCGTCGACGGGCGTTCATGAAGAAGTTGCCGACGGTGGTCGGCTCGAGGCCGAGTTGACGGGCGATGGTAACTTGCATCTCTTTTGAAGGTCGTTTTGTTTCCTGGAATGGAAAAATTGTATCATAAGTATGGGGAATTTGACATTGAATTTCCAACATTATCTAATGAAAATCAAACCACACAACGCGACGTTAGAACGGTGTTATACAAAATTCTTCAGGGTTTATTAGGTTGATTAACGGTTCCGACAAAACGGGTACCTTAATAGCCGTTCTAACTAGTGTCCACCAGTGATTGTAGTTTGCAACCATTCCCACTTCATTTCAACTAAACGATGATTGCCGTTAGCTGAGTTTTGCTTCACGAGTAAGCCACTAGGTGGCGTCTAACCAAAACTTTATACATTGAGATTTCTTAGGGTAAAGCTTACCTTAAAAATAGCCTGCAGAGTACGCCGCTGGAGGTCTGTGAATACCAAACGAGGCTTCTTCGCTGAAGGGATGGACTCCGAACACTCCTCCTTGCGCTTGCAACCTGGAAACATGTCAAAAGCTACTCTTTGTGTTTAAAGTTCAAATTATGGTGGGCACAGCATATTATAACAACATTTTATGAAAAAAATAAATAAAAAAACAGTTTATGTAATAGCGATCGAACAAATCAAAGTTCGATCCATCGTACTATTCTAACCTACTAATATTATAAATTCGAATGTTTGGATAATTAAATGTTTTTTACCAATAATACATATAGTTCGCGATAACACAAAGGTAACTTTTTAACCAAGCAGGTACGACCTAAGTCGTTGCCAGAAACAAAATAAAATATATATGCACACGACTTTATTCCCCATGATGGACCTCTTCAAATGCTACTATTACTAGTTTTAAAATATTGAATCAGTATGATAACAAGATTATGGAGATTTAATGAGCACGAGGAGAAATCGGTGAAAATTACCATATAATAAAATCTTAAAATCCCTTAATTTAAATCAATAAATACCTACATTGACTTTGATATTGACAACAAGATTCCCTCGATCGATAAAAGGTAGAATTTACTATGCCTATTACTGCAAGCGACACTCCCTTGTAATATAAAAAAATATATTTTCTGATTTAGTGGGTGGTATGGTATAATTTAAAATAAATGTTATGCAATTTAGTTAAATACTTACTGCCTCTCTGAGGGATCTGGGCCGCTGTAACAAGCAAACAAACTTATTATAACATATTTTATCAAAATATTTACCACACTATCGAATAAAAATGATCAGATTAAATCTGATCGATTCTAACAATGCTTCCATCTAGGACAACAATCATGCTGCTAAACATTTAGAAAATAATTTTGGTTTTACACGCAGTAATTTTAATACAATAAGTTTAGATAATAACTATACAAATATTAAGACAATCATTATTTTTCCTTACATTGAAATCTTACTGCCTGTAAAATGAACATAAACATTATTACAAAATAAAAACATCTAGAAACATCAATGCAACGTTATTTTGATGTCCTGTAAATATTGGCGCCCTACATGAGGCTCTTCAAAGATGATATCTGTTCATCTAAAAAAATATTTAATGCTTAACCAGACAAATTAGAACAATGCTCAAGAAAAATCAGTATTTTTAGATACTTAATTTTCTTTCATTCATAGATAGTAATCGTTGGTTTAGGAGTAAATTTCACTTTAATTCCTAATCATCATATATTTAACAATGACGGTCAAAAATTATACTATCTTGTTCCAATATGTCTGATACTTCTAAAACATCAAAGTAATATGTAAAAACGCATACCTGGCGACAATGTAAACAACATTAATAAAGGGTTCTGAAATCTTTCAGGCACCTATGAAATCATATTATAAACAAAACTATAGCAGCCCTTGCGTAGGGGGAAAATAAAAAGGAAGGGAGGGGGCAGCAGTAGCAGTCTAACATTCACCTTGGCTTCTTGAAGCTAACAAAATACACATACCTACAACTATAAAATAATTTTCAAAAATTTATCTAAAACAATGACTTGATTAGACAGTATCGTTGCCAATTATTAGAACAAGAACTTTTGGTAAAATCATAAGAAGTTTCACTGAAATTATCTTAAAATGCAGATTTTTCAATGGTCTGATAGAACACTGTGGAATTTATTTGAAACAAGATCGTTGGATCTCATACATTTTTTCAAATTAATTACAAGTAAAAGCCATCCATTGAGTTATATGACTATTGAAAAATCGACACTAACTCTGGTAAAGATACTGCCTTTTAAATAAAACGACATCTAAATGAGCAAATCGCTATACAATTTACACATTTACTTCTGATTATAAGACAAAATAAATAAATCATAAAATATTCATTCAGACGTTCCTCTCTCAATCTAAATAAAGAGGCTTGTCACAAAGCGACCTGTTCGAAATAAAATTTAAATTAGTACTTAAATAATTTCATATATTTAATCAAATATAATAAATAAATAAATTTTATTTTACCTTTGGGACAAGTCTATTTACATAAATTATACCTACAAGAAACCAAGTCCACTGCTATGCAGCCACGGATAAGGGAAGGAAAACAAGGGTTTCAGGGATTAATTTTAACAAATCTGAAAGTGTCATAATGAATAATAATATGTCAAGATTGTAAATATCAATTGTATGAATTCATATTTTGACGTTACGTTGACGGTCAACGTTAGTAACATTAGTAAAGCGTTCGATGTTTGTTTCTTTTTTCTTAACAGATCAGCTAGGCTAATAGACTTTATGCCACCATTTTGACAGGAGACCTGTATTATCTTTTAGAAATTAGCGTTTCCGTGCTTCGGAAGATTTCTCCTGTTTGATACAGGTCACTACTCCGACACCAGAGTAGGTCATTTGTTAATAAGAACGAACGAACGTCAGGACATCGTCTAAATAAAGTTACATCTATTAAATTTGTTTCTTTTTCAATAGTTTTGCAATAAATTAAACATCTATAAATCTATTATTTTGTTTAAAAAGTTTACATAATTTTAAACTTAAAAAACTCCAACTATTTGTTGGAGATTACTCTATCTTCTGACACTAATGGTTATTTTTAACAAAAAGGATAAATTGGGATATTTTGGAAACCAGGAAAGAAATGAAGAGGGGAGGACTCACAAGCAAGATACATCCCCGGCTGGTTCATAGGATGTTTCCCACGGGGGCGGGGGCCATGGACCAGATACCATGCCATGGGCTTGCGGAGTCTGGTACTCTCTGGGCTGGCAATAGGCCGGCTGAGCCATATTGTTTACATTGTCGCCTTTATTCGTTTGCTGGTTTGGCGTATCTGCAAAGTTAGATATTGATGAATCTTATATTATCTGGGTCAACGTGTTAGCATTGCCATTCGGCGTGGCAATTCAGCCTGAATTTCGAGGACACTTCCATCTGGTAGTAATCTGGATCACTTGAGCTATCTATAGTCAGTTAGTAACTCACTTAATATGGCTGAATTATTTTTGTAAATTTAACATATCTACCAATGTAGTTGTATTATTCTTGAAGAATCCTGCTAAAGAGGTATATAAATTAGTACTATTCATTTTATTCTCAAGCCGTGAAAATATCACGATTCATATTAACTGGTAGAAAACCAAACTTTACTTGGAAACTAAGATGACCACAGCTTTAGAACATTACGCAAAAAGAAATCCTTGTTATGGGGAAACAATCCCCGATCTTTCTAGGTGTGGCATTTTTACCAACTATGGGATAAGTAATAAGCTTAAGTTAGTTTTACACCTAAACTATAATTATACCTATTGAATGACACTTAAAAAGTTTCATTTAACTTGAAAAAAAAGCCTTTTCTATATTTCTTGACAAAATATAATAGTTTCGTCTACACTGTACAACATAGGAAACCTTATTTGCTCGTATTTATCGCACTATTGCGTTACGCATAACGATTTAATTCCGTTAACTATGTACTACCTACTTACACGTCATTCCGATAAGCGATAAAAAGCCCTGTTTTACATAACCTGCTATGTGTAGTCGAATAAAAAGTTTATCGATTTATTGTGTCAATCTAAAGATCATAATTGTTTTATATTCAGTATTTTTGAAACCGCAGTTTTAATATAACATATATTTATTATATAATTATAAGATTATAGACATTATCTACGAATGCGCAAGATACATAACCGACTCGTGTCTAGGAAAGATGGCGTTTTTTTTCAAAGGCTTTATTTCGACTAAAAACGTGCACCTATACTTATAGTTTATCATCAAAATAACTCATATACTGAATTTTATACTGAAAACTGGGATGGCCACACTTTTAAAACATTACGTTTTTTTTTCTTGGTTATGAGGAAAGAAATCCCCGATATTTCTAGATGTGGAATTTTTACCAAGAGATAAGAAATAAGCCAAAGTTAGGTAGTTTTTTAACCTTAAACTTATTGAATAGTGGGTAAATATTCTATAACAGTGATAACAGACAGTTTCATACCAGTAAAAACAAACCTTTCTTGAGATTTATTGATAAAATGTCCTGTTTCACCGTAACTTGCGGTGTGTTGTCAAATAAAAATAAAATTCATTCAAGTTTATCGATCTGTTTTGTCATTCGAAATCGAACATTATTGTTTTATGTTGCAAAAGTATTTTCAGAACTGCATTTAGTTAAATGTATTATAGAATAAAATTGTAAGTTTAAAGACGTTGATATATTTTTAAATCTACTAGTATCTTGCATAACCGAACGTGTCTACAAAAGATCACCTTTTTGTTAAAATGCTTTATGCTTAGCTTTTCGAAAACTTGCATCTATATAAGTTATCATCAAAACAACTCGGTTTTAAATAATCCAAAATCTACAAACGTTCGTAATGTGAAAAGTAAAAATGCCCAAGAAACCCCTCGACACAACTGGAGCAGGCGGCAGGGGTAGCGAGGGGAGTAGAGGGGGTAGCGAATGGGGTGGTCGATCGATAGCGGGGACAAGGGGGGTAGCGGCGTGACGTCACAAGGGGGCCTGCGGTGGGCTCGCTGTTTTGTAGTTTTGTGGATGGTAATTAGAAGAGACAGTTCGTGCATCGTGTTACTGGTTTTGTCTTGGTTGCACTGCGTTAAGTTGGATTTTGTGCTTTTCACGTTTCCATTTGAAGACAAATAAGATCACACTAATATTATAATATGCATATACTAATATTAATAAAAAAAAAAACAAATCAATCAGATATCAGAAACTGTATCAAAATCATCTAACTAGTTTGTAAAAGACATCAAAGAACAATATTATACCCGTACTTACGAGTACAATCAAAAAATAATGGACTCGTCACCTCTACATGACTGGATATGAGCTTTATTTTTAAACTGCTTTTAATTTTCTTTCTAACAGTGACTTTTGTACAATACTAGCACCTAGCTACGGCTTGGCCCGCATGTCACCAGAATAAAAAGTATTTGAAATCAGGAACTATACCTATTCCGAATTTCATTAAAATCGGTTAGCTGTTACAGCAGCAGCAGCTATATAGCAATAAACATCCATACATCAAAACATCAAAACTTTTGCATTTATAATCTAAAAGGATAGTTTTAATATTATACGAAGAGTTTTTTTTTTTATTTTGATGATTTTTGGTTTTTAAACCTAATGTTTGCAGAACACGTTGTTCATTAGTGTCAGACTGCATTGGACTCTGTTGTAACAGAGTTTTCCAATCTGACAGAGTTATGCATTGGTAATTTTGCATACCTGTCAAATTCCGATGACGATTCAACATTGGTGGTGACACCGAGCTGATCTGATGATGAAGATGAAAGAAAGACGACCACGAAACGCATCAATGGATAATGGGTCTCCCAACTATGTTTGGGTTTATTTTTCAGTTTTTTAGTTTCAAATACGAATGACATAAAAGCTCTTTTTGTCATTGGTAGTCACAAAATGATACCCAAGCTAAATTTCGCACAACTGACGCACGTACTTGATGGCACGCCGATACCTATCAGCAAATCGGTGAAAAACTTGGGTATTATTATGGATTCCAAGCTGTCATG
Source organism: Perizoma affinitatum (assembly GCA_961405105.1). Classification (NCBI taxonomy): domain Eukaryota; kingdom Metazoa; phylum Arthropoda; class Insecta; order Lepidoptera; family Geometridae; genus Perizoma; species Perizoma affinitatum. The sequence continues at coordinate 6,361,798 of OY560184.1, forward strand.
GAAGCCTTGCATTGCCGAGATCAGTCGTAAGATGTTTGCGTCTTCTGCTTCGCTGCGAAGACTTTGTAACTTTTTGCCAACCACTACCAAAGTTACGCCAGCTACCTCGACCTCAACGAAGCCCAGTTAAACAAACTTGAGCACCTTCAAAATCTTTATTTCCGATTCATATTTGGCTTACGTTAGTATGATCATATCTCAGTATTTTGCGCAAAACTCAAGTGTCTTCCCATCCGCCTTCGCCGGAATGCACATACTCTTTCCCTTCTTTATAGTGTTCTTCTTAATCCTTCCTCACCATCTTATCTGAAGAAGCGTTTTGAATGTTCACACTACGCGCATTAGGAAACCTTCGCTCCTCCGAAACTTTACAACTTCATACTCCTGTCCATAGTTCACAATTTTATAATAATTCCTTTACGGTGCAAGCTGTACGACTATGGAACGCCTTACCTCTTTCTATTAGAACATCAAAATCGCTCGCTATTTTCAAAAGTTATGGTATACAACCATTTCCTTTCCATGTCTCAGAGTTGCTAGTTAATCGTTTTATCCTGTCCATCCAAAGGTACCTCTTATATTATTATTTTTTTAATTCCTGTGTTTTTGTATTTTACTTTGGTGTGCAATAAAGAGTTTATCTATCTATATATCTCTTTTGAAAATACCAAAATTATAAAAAACGTATATTATCAAATGAACTTTCGTACGTGTACGACGGATCGTACCTTATTTGTCATGAAAAGGATTGACATTCTTGAGAAAGGTGCGTACAAGTTGATATCAAACGTGAAATATTCGTTCCATTCTCATCGATATCAATAATATTTTTATGAACCCCAAAACCACTCGAGACTCAGAATCACAAAAGCAGCATAACGTCAAGTTTCGATCGATAACTAGAAAGAGATCTTTAAAAATATATTAAATGCAGCTGGTCATGCATACACGCTTTCCAACATTATACTCTTTAAACTAGTGATGTACTATTATTGTACCACAGAGAGTATCGATAGAATACTCATTCGAAAGGGACAGAAATTCTCGAATAAAAAAAACACTACTCAACCGCGTATATGGTACAAAATATAAACAAATGTGCTCAAGGCTATCTATACATCTAACATCACTGATAGACATCCGCAGATCTATACTCATTACGCACTTATCTATCTACGAAAATACCTACCAAGTAGAGGCTAGTCAAATATATTCGACACATGCCCACTTTTTGCTTAGTAATTTGCATTCCACGTGAATGGTTGCAAGACCATCGCCTCTTATTAATGCACCGCTTGTGCTTACCGATGGACGGCACTTGCCTTTAAACTTTTTAGTTCTATGGCATACCGGTTTCGCTAAAATTATTCCCTTCATTGTTTTGAAAACGTGTCAAAGCGCAAATATTTTATTTTAATTAAAAAAATAAATTAGTGCACGGCCCTCTACTTTCGGATGGAGCTCAGACTGGACCAGCACTATTTACAGCATCAGCAGTAGAAAACGATGAAATATTTAGTGTTTTTATAATAATTATTATTACAACCATAAATAACATATGAACACTTCCTACTTTCAGTTGATGGTGATGTTTACTGATCGGATTGGTAAACCGTTTCATCGATTCTAATTTCGTTCAATTGTCATTTCAAACTAAACTTTCTGTCCCGTTCAATATTCTACTTAGCACCAATGACTTAGAATCAATTTCTTCCAGTCGATACGCACAGCTGCTTAGATAAAAGAAATGCGTGCAAATCGATATCACAGGTCATAGCATCGCGGTAGTGGTGTGACGTAAAGAATCGACCGCGCGGAGTGACGCGACGAATCGACCGCTCGGTGACCGACTGGGCCGATGTGCCGCATCGATTGTCGGCAATTGATGGATGCTGCTTAAGCGGCAGTTTTGAAATAGTTTAAAGAGAAATCGATTCACAAAATAACTGGATGTTCTATTTTTATTTAGTTTGTCCTTTTTATTTATTCTTGCGTCTGTGTTTGATATTTTTTTAACAATCTTTAGTGGGCTTGTTAAGGTCTACATTTAATTTAAAAAAAAACCTTGAAAACTATTCCTCATGTTAGTAACCTTCTGATCCGGAGGTCGTGGGTTCGAACACGGATGTGCACCAATGAATTTTTCCACTTGAAAAAATTATGTGCGCATTAACACGTACTCAAAAACGATAAAGGAAAACATCGTGAGGAAACCGGCATGCCCTAGAACCAAAAATTCAAAGGCATGTGGCAACAGTTATTGTTCCAATAAGCGGCGATGGGCTGTGCAATGCTAACTTGCTAAACGCGGGCATGTACCAAATGTTATATTCGGACTAGCCTCTGACTACCCCCTACTTGGTATCCTCAAATATCTACTTACTGAGTATGTATCTGAGGATGTCTAACATGGAAGACAGTCGTGAGTGTGTTTTTTGAATATTAAAATAATCGAGTTTTTATGGAAGATGTTGTTTCCATAAAAACTCGATTATTTTAATATTTGATCATCTCCCCACGATAGAGTTGCTCCTTGTCAATTCACCCGCGGACGCTCCCCCAAGCTAGTGACGTCTAGCATAGACCACGCGCCGCTGACGCGTCACATCGATTGCCTAGAATCGATGCACGCAGCTGACGGCGAGTTTGTAAGCGATATAAGACAAAAATATATAAAAACATATTTTTAGAGTATATAACCACAGTAGTAAAATTACCATTACATGGCAATATCAAAAGTACGTATATTGCCGTTAAAAAAATGTTTATGGAAAACAATTGATTCTTTAGGAAGAAAATATTATGTCTTATAGTAGAGGTTTGTGTGGTTATTGTTTAAGTTGCGCTCATTCAGATATCATAAGTATCGACAATCGATAAAAGCAGCAGACATGTCATGTTCGCATACACAACACTATTCTCATTTTTACCCAACTGCTGAGGGAGACGTATGACAATCTATTGTCCTGGGAACAAAGGGTCAAAACGACTTGTTTATGTCCTGCTATAACATGGTGATTGAAAGTTTGTTTGGCTGCTTGCTGTTTTAATGTTAAGAATGAAATTAATTTTCTCTAATATTCTGACTAACCCAAATCTTTAAGCGTACTTTCTGATACGAGTTGGTTGTATTACTTGTATCCTAAGGTCCTCTGATTCTATACTATGACGTTTTCTTATAGACTTATGTGAAATATTTTAAAAGGGGTAGTCAATTTCCAATTCTATAAAAATCCAAGCCAACCTACCTATTTCCCATTATATAAAAACTTGTCGCGTGTGTTTAAAATTGGCCACACGATCGTTATCAATAAAAATATCCCAGCGTCAGAGATAATAATACATAATCGGGATGAAACCACAGGCTAAATAGGAACTAGGAATATAGGTCAAGCAAAACCTATGTGGAAGTTGGAAAATCAATGCGTGTTTATTTTAGACTGAAATTGTTTGAGTTGAGCGGCTTATTTGGAAAGTTATACAGAAGCATTTGATTATTTTTTATCTCAGCAGAAAAAGTTTAAATAATTCCTTGGATTATTGGCTTCATTTGGTCTAATCTCGCCTAGTGGTAAATGATGATAATGGCCATGCCCCATTGCATGAAGGTCTTAACGAGAAGGGAAGTGTGGTCCATGCTTCCGCCGTTATAATTATAAAGGTGGAACCAAAGCGTTTAGTGCAAATGGGTGTTAAACTGACAAGATACGGATGGTACTGAGCTGTGCGTCTGCTTGTCCTTAGGTGAAAAGGAGATGATGGGATAAGATCATGTAACTGTTGGTTGCGATTCTTTATGATTTTTTTAATCATAAAGAACTTAATTTGATAGCGTTATGTAATTACGGTGTTTAAATCTATCTATATTTATTTTGTTCAATTAAATCTAAGTAGGTATATCTTATTTTGAAAAAAAAACACGCTCACGACTGTTGTCCCCATGTTGGACATCCTCAGATACATACTCAGTGAGTAGATTTTTGAGGATTCCAAGTAGGGGGTAGTCAGAGGTACGTCCGAACATTACATTTGGTACATGCCCGCGTTTTGCAAGTTAGCATTCCACGTGACAGGTTGCAAGCCCATCGCCACTTATTGGAACACTAACTGTTGGCACATGCCTTCGAATTTTTGGTTCTAGGGCATGCCGGTTTCCTAACGATGTTTTCCTTCACCGTTTTTGAGCACTTGCTAATGCGCACACACATTTTTCGAGTGAAAAAATCCATTGGTGTACGACCGGGTTCGAACCCACGAACTCCGGATCAGAAGGCCAACACTACTCCATGTTATTTTGATGATCTTATTTTGATGAAAGAATAAACGTATTTTATAAATTACCTTTGTTAACTTGTTCTTAGACGTTTCGCATTAAAAAAAACAGATTCTAAAATCACAACAATAAACCATAGACACAAAAATCAACATCTAGAATCGCCATGCGACGTACCTGCTAAACGAAGAGCCGACATTCTCTGGAACTCTGGTTCTTGCAGCCATTTCCACATCCTTCTAAACGTCTCCCTTCCAGACTTGAGCTTCGACCAGGGTTTAGGGTTCCTTAATAAATCACTGAGCGTCCCCTGAGATCGGCATAGCACCCTTTGCGCGAAGATAGCCTGGGGTATGGAGTAGCGTTTGAGCTCCCCGCTTATTCTTAGAGCTAGTTCTTTTGTATTAATTTCTTCGCTGTCGCTCTGGTTTTGAGATTGCTGATGTGCATGCTGTTCCTCTCTGGCCATCAACGCCGCATTAAGGTCTAATCCTGGGCTAGTCAGAGGTGGTGTTGGAGTGCGTCGCTCAAACGAGTTCGGGGACACGCTTCTCCTGCTATAGGCAGATTGTGGTGACAGCGGTTCATTGTACGCAGCCGGTGATAGCGCTGCATACGATTGTTGTTGCTGGATGACTGTAAACGTGCCCCCGGCATGGTAGTGGAACTTATCAGAGACTGTACTGATAGGTGGTAGCGGCAACAAAGGTGTTAGTGTCGCGTACGAAGCTGGCTCGAGTCCGGGTGGCGTGAGGCGGCCGTTGACGGCGGACAGCGGGTGGAACGCCGCGTCGCCGTCAGGGAGGAGGTCGGCGGGAGACATCCGCGGTGGGGATACATGGCCGACGTGGCTGGGCGCCACGATGACTGTGAGCGGCACATGTGAGCGATCGCGGAGTCGTACCTCGTCCATGGCGCGCGGCCGGCGGCATTGAGGTCGCGCGCGCGACTGTACAACGCCTGCGCGACGCACCCTGCTACAACCCCGCGCGTCCTGCAAATACCCTTACTTTACCGTCGGACCCTTCAATACTGAAACAACCTAAGCCATACCCTAGCTTTACTAATACCAGCTCTATGTTCACAGAATTTGACTGAGTTTGGGGTGAATACGGTCGCATGTTCGGGGTAGCAAACATGAACACTACAATGCACCTTTATCCGACCCTCTAGCTGAAGCGAGCCATTGCTCTATCATTTCAGGTTGCGCTTTGACCATTGCTCGTTTAGTTTTCTTTCAAGCTGGAATGCATAGTTGAAAGACAGCTATGAATTTTGGCAAGTTGTTTCAGTCAAACATTTTGAATGGTGGTAAAGAACTTGGTGAGGAAGTCGGCCTGATTCAACCGCGTCTACGTCGCTTGGCTAGATGTAGGCAGCTTGGGGACTTAAATATAAATAGCTACATTAGGCTTTAGTAGCATCATGAGATAACATTTGTGATCTGTAGCAGGCCTACCTAGATAAGGCTTACATCAAAATACCTAAACTAGATAAGGCTTAGTGATAGTGCTGAGTGTCAGCGCCGCGTTGTTTTAGGTTTATATTTTACAGTGTGATGTATTTTGTGATACAATTAACTAATTAATTTCATAGCTTCAAAATAAACATGGCTACATATATATAAAGATAATTAGAAAATGCTTTATTGCACAAGATAAAACAAGTATTTAGGCGAACTTACTAATGAGTATTTTCTTCCAGCTAACCTTTGTGTAATGAAGAGTACGTTTGAAGGATGTAGATTTTTAACACAACATAGTTAATTTTTTAGGCAGTAAGATGAAAATCAATAACTTATCATAATAATTTCCATATCTAAGGTGCGAGTGGGAGAAGTTCAGCATTCAAGTTAATTACAAGTCCAATGACAAAGACTTAAATTAATGAAAATGTAGATTTCTTAAAAATAATTATAGTCGTCATTTCAACATCATGATGTTTTGGGATCATATTACTATTAACTCCACAAATATTGGTTCAGGTACGTTTTGGGTTGAGCTCAACAAAGGTTTTTTTTATTTTATATCGTTTTTATAACAAGTCCCAAAATTATTTGAGTTACACACATGTTTGATTCGGAGATACGGTACAGCGCACGCACACATAGAGTAATGACCCCAGTACACCTGGCTCGCGACAAAAGGCTAGAGACGGAAATCTGGATACTAGATATATATCGATAAAAGTAAATTTTAACGATAGGACACGACCCTTATCTTTCACAAATTCATAGCCAAATAGTATGCCATTTTAGTAGAAAGGACTATCCGTTCACTCTAACGATGCTCTGAAAATTAAATGAGTTCAAATGGTATTGAAAAACACTATGCGAGTCTGATTTAATTTATTCATATTATTTATGGGTAAGCGGTTCCTATAGCCTATTATATTCTGCAACTCGTTGGGAATAAAATAACCAACGAGTTGGGCATTACCCTAAATTATAGTTTATTATAGTATTTATAGTTGGGTTGGGTAAGGGCAAAGAGGGTCTTTGCCCTTAAAATACAAAATTCAGGCAAATGCTAAAGAATAGTGTAAAAGTTTTTGCCTAACTATTTTTAACTTCAGGGAATATCTCTTAGATTACGCGATACTCATAAAAGCTAGCTTGACTTTATTTTATCGACATCGATTAATATGACAAAGCTACAACACTATCCTTGGCCCTACCAGCCACCCCTATGCCACGTCCGGAGTGTTAACTGTTACGTCACTGAATTATGCTCAACTGTACCTAGACTACACCTGAAAGAAAGTTTTTATAGCCAACACAACTGGTATTTTTTTCCATAGTAACTATAAAACAAACTTAGAACTGAAGGATTAGATTAGATTAGAGTTTATTTTGCAACAACTCTACCTACCATGATAAAAAAATTAATAAATGGGTATATATAGTAGTATTAGACAGTGTATTTGTATTATAAAGGGTAAGCAGATAGACTACTATCTGCCTAAGAACGTAATTCTAGGCAAAAATTAATTCCTAGTTCATGTCTAATGACAGATTTCTATCTCAAAAACTGTCAGAAAGTCAAGCCTAAGTCTCTACTTTGACTTTGACAGCCATCAATATCCTTCAGGTACAAATTTATGAATTTTTGCTCAAGGTCACGCAACGTGCTATGGAGCTATACTTGGGAGTTTCACCGCGTGATCAAATCCCAAAAGAAACGATCCGTAGACAAGAGAGGCTAAAGTCTCAAAGTCAACAAATCCTTCGTCATGGCATTATTTTAGAGGAAGCCTATTTCAAACAGTAGACTTCTTTTGACTGTTGATGACGATGGTTATGGTATTTGTTTACCATTTGCATAATTTTATGAAATGTATACAGATTTTGAGTATAGGTTAGGAATGATATTACAAGTAGGTAAGTAAATCTCTCTAGCGAAGTTGAATTTTGAAATATAACTTTTGAAAAATTGTGAACAATTAATGAATGAATGGTTATGAGATGTCCATTGTTGTCCTTTTTGTATAACAGGTATTTTACGACTCAAAAATCCAGTAACTGTGCAGCATTCAGAAATAAGAATCAATTTAAATAAAAAGAACTGCTTCTACGCTTTCAAAATGTCTAACCCTCCGTAACGCATGTGACAAAAACATATTTGCGTGTATAAAATATTAATCACCCCTTACGATATCACCCTATTTCATTAGCATTTCTGACAGCTGCGCGCGCAGCCGACATCTTGAGTGACGTCATAGATATCGATCTTTTGTTGTAAATCGATATCGACCGAACACCTGTGCCCGCTCGTGCCACGCACTATCTTCCGGGTGCGTTGACCTTTTAACTTATTTTCTTGAATGAAGATGCAAGGGTTGTATTGTTCATTCTAAAATCTATATTGCTGGTGACATAAAAGTTTTACTCTTGAGGGATTCCTGTTTTTACCGTAAAACTTAAAATATATCATCATCTTATGGAATCACGACTAGCCGAAACATTTTTTGTAGGCGATCTTTCTTTTGTTTTTTATTAGAAAAGTTAGCAAAAAAATTAGCCACGTGAGGATCTGATGATAGAGTAGGTACCTGCAGGATAGAAACCGTAAACTTGGAACTGCAAGCGTATTGCGAATATGACGATTTAATTATTACCAACAGACTTCATAAAATGAGTTTCTCAAATCATCTGTATATTTTTTTGTAACATACACAATGTTACGCGATATCTTCGCCAATTGTGAACCGATTTTAATAACCTAAACCTATTATAATATTTTATTCTATATTGTGTAAGATTAAAAGTTTTTTTTTACTTTTTTTTAATTTAACCTCCACACACGTAGTCCTGACTCCACAGTAGGGTTACCTGTATCGTATCAGGGACTACGAGCACCATAGTGCCACTTAACCCAACTTATAACAAATATCTGCTGAACAAATATTAATATTTTAGTTGTAAATTAATTATTTTAAAACAAAAAATAGTGTAGGTATGTCATTGGCTGGAGGTAGTTCAACCTGTCATATTTTTGGGAAACCCTAGGTATAATGAAGCTCTCTCTCTCTCTCTCTCTCTCTCTCTCTATGATGACGATGATATATTATATTATTATAGGTGATATCAAGTACCTAATATTTAAGTTTAAGTTTCAGAAAATTATTTTATTGTATGTATTTCGCATTTTACTTTATTTCTTTTTTTCTTATTTCCTTTGAAGCTTTTCGAAGCCTCAAAGGAAATAAGGCTTCTCACTCGTGGTTTCAAGGAACGGAAGTTAATATAAAGGGTGCTCGCACCCTAGCTACCACATCCTAAGGGCAAAAATGTAGCTATGAGCACGTTTTACAAATGTACGTGCTATGATTTGGTGATATCTTAATAAGCTTTGTGAGTTAAATAAATAAAATGGACTTAAATTAAATAAATATAGACAAAAACATTTTATATCTAAACAACCAACAGACACATACATAGTCATACAAGGATTCCCTGTGTCGTGGGAATCAGGAACTACGAGTACCGCAGTACCAAAACACCCAGTCCTGGCACAAATATCTGCAGAACATACAAACATTTGTCACGCAGCGGACACAAAATTTGGAAAATAAGTCTTAAATCATTGAAAGTCAAATCTTAGCTTTTAATTCGCTTTTTCTATGTCCAAGTTTTATATTTTTCTATGATTAGGTTTGCGTTTGACCACAATCTCACCTAAAGGAAAGTGTGAATGCGGTCGAGGTTGTAGCCAGCGTTTAGAAGATACTTATTTATCTTCGACTCCGAAGACTCCGAGTTTTTTGATTATATCTTGAAGTATTACCTATTTTTTTAGATCTATAGGTTACAGATCGATATGTTCGATTAAGTTCTTAGACTTAAACTTTTAATTATTGTCATATTTACAACAATAAGAAAAAGTGTAATAATGTTATAAGCTGTCCATAAATTTATGACCGCTACTGTTTGGCCGTGCCGAGTGCATAATTTTAGGGCTAAGTTCAAAGTTTGGTCACATAATACAAATGGCTTGGTTGACGTCAATAAACTCGAATTGAAAGTGTATGAAGTATTTAAAAAACGAGGTAGTTACGTTCGGATCGTAGCAAAAGGAAATCAGAGGATATAACCGCTAAGTTTCCTGTAGGGGTGAAACAGGCGTGACAGTAATACCTACTGGGCATTTCCACACAACATCATCTAGCCCCAAAGTAAGCAGCTTGTGTTATGGGAACTAATTATATACTTATTTGTAAATACCTACATTTATATACCTACATAACTGTAAATGCAACTTACAAATAAACTAACCATCAAATTATTTTATATGTAAAGTATCGTAAAAATCAATCAAAAACTTACCAAATCGATAGAATAATCGTTTTCCTTCGCATTTACCGACCCTGCGTAATCAACGCTGATCTCCATCGAGTCATCCTCAACAAATACTTTTATAACGACCTCCGACATTAATAATCTAAAAATATCGAAAACAGATAACAGAGATCCTATTGGAAATCTTACCCCTCGTCTGTTGTCATGGCAACGCCACATCAAGTGACCCCTGTTTCTGCCACAATAATTAACACCTATACATCTCTTTCTTACTCGGCTTAATTTACCATACGTGTGAGAGAGATAGCTGTATGGTTGGTATTGCGTGTGAAAGAAAAGTGGCGCTGGGTAAAATCGATATCGCACAAGGCTAGGCGTCGATTATCCGTTCCATAACTGTTAAAATCGAAATGCCTTACGTTCCCGTCAAACGTACACAACTATAGGCTTTATTTTGATTGGGTTAGCTTATTTTTGCGGCTGCGTAAGTATAAATTAGTAAGGTTGTTCGTACGATGTAGCGTGTTCTAGGCGTTTAGCGTAGTACACGACATCGACTATTGATTTTCGCGATCGCTGGTCCGATGATTGCGATGTTTTTCGATTTATTGGACAGACTCAGAATTTACGCTATACGACTTCTAGTTAGAACATTGTTACTGTGGTTCATACCTTCTTAGCATGTTCATTGTTCATAGAGTCAGCTCTACATATACCTAGGAATTCTAGTCAGCTGGAGACGGTGAAGTAATTTTTAACTAAAATTGTCGATACCTATGTAAATTGTGATATTATGTCAATTGAATAAAATACCATGTTATCTAAGTAAGTTAGTATAAACGAGTGCCTGAGCATGGGTTTCTGAATTTAGAGCCTATTTAAAGGTCTTAGACATGGTAGGTACCCTGAGAAACCGGTGAATTGATATCACCTTCTGAGGCATAAAATAATAAGAATCTAATCATCCTATAAACTATCGAAGCAGCAAAGTTCTAATAAGTATTAACCACGTGGTAGAGATAAGGTTTCTAATAGAGACTCACTCTTTTTTGATTGTTTAAACTCAACAAATTAAAATAAAACACTTTTTAGCTTAATAACTATTCAATAATCTTTATAGGTAAGGTCCTTAGGAAATTTACTTGACAGAAAAAGTCTTGTTATTTGACCGATCAAAGAAGATTTTGAAAGGATTCATTCTCACTTGTGGTGAGAGTTTTGTGCCGTGCAACACCGCGGCTTCCTATTACTCCCTGGGGTCAACAGAGACGCGTGATTCTCGTCTTGCTTTAGCCGGCCGGTCGGGGGAGGAGGCGCAAACGCGGAACCTAGGGGTGGAAGTGATAAAGGTATAAAGCACGAGAGTAGCGTAATTGAAACTGCAACGCTGATTACTCCCCGGAAACGTTGTGTCTACACTGCCTAAACCAAGCTGAATATTGGTCAGGATTGGCAGGTGCCACATTTAATTCCATAGCGCAGCTACTAACGTTTACTCTAGCGTAAACCAGTGCGTTATTTAATATATTTAATAGCTGTACTCCATGTCTGTTTCACCTACATTTTTAATAATGCACTTTTAAAATATGATTTATACAAAAGGCCTCTTGCTGTTGGCTTCCGCCCCAGTAATGCCTACGAATGGTCCAAATACCTACTATATAATATCCAAATATCTAAGATACTTAATAAAATGTGTGAAATAACAATAATTTTCCGTGGTTCATCATTGTCATCTGAAAAAGCATTTACAAAGCTACATGGGCTGGTTGGAACTTTTGAATTACTAAATCTGTGCGATGGATTTCTACCAACTTTTTTATTTCCTGTCGAATGTCTATCATGAAGATTACAATCGTTACCATATTTGTTTTTTTGTTGTTTTGTTGAGTTTTATTGACTTTGTTATAATTGTTAGCAGGTGATCGATGATATCATTTTTGGATATTATTACGACTATGTCGTTACGCTAATTGGCCTTATAGCGATCTAGTTCAAACGTAATGTAGTCCTAACGCGATTTATTCATATCGAGATTTAGTCATAAAGCGATCTAGTCCTAACAACTATCTAGTCAAATCGAGATGTAGTCATAAAGCTTCTAACCAAGTACTTTAATATTCTCCTGCTAACGTTTCATTGAACTAAGAGGTCCTTCATGACCACCATCCGCGACCACGCTCGACGATCGTGAGACGGGACACGTAGATGTACATGTTATAGTCGTAATAATATCCTAAAATCATACTAAACCATAATTTCAATTGTATGATCGTTGATAGTTAAGGTGGTTTCGTGGTTCAATACCATATGATGAATATCTAATAAATATATCGTACGAGTCTAAGTAATATTAATTAATTTATTAATTCATACTACTTGGACTACTTAGCTTGTTAATTATTTAGGTTACCAAGCTGTCAAACCTAGTAATTCCTAGTAGAGTTTTTTTGTGATGAGTTCGTCCAGTGAAATACTAATATCATATCTATTTCTGCTATATATCAGTAATGCTCACATTTTTTGTGTTCCAGTTGGATGGGTATAAGTGTCGTTGAAATTACATTGTACATTGGACTTTTGAACTTTGTCTTCAGGTTCAGACGCATCAGCAATGGGTCTGATGTTGCCGATGTCATTAAACGACGGTAACCGCATATCATAAAGTGGACCTTATACTATAAGTGGTACTTATTATAATAAGAGGATAATTGAAGGTAAGTCAGTAAAAATAAAACACAATTTGTGTGTTTGTTTGTTTGTATTGCATCAACTGTAACACTTTCAGTTTTCTTCGATATTGAGCAAAGTTTATTACCTACATTATTATAACTGCTTGCTTTGACATTGAATTGTATCTTCACGATATTACTCACAATTGTGAAAACGGGAATTACATGCATACAGGGTGTCCCAGAATATGTATACTTTTTCGAAAGAAGAGATTCTGCCCATATAATTGAACAAGTTTTCCCAAAAATAGTAGAAGTAGAAAGTAGTAGTAGAAGAGTGGTATTATATTATTTTCTGTTAAATGATGTGTAATATCTTATATCCTATTCTTTATCAGAGTATACTCCTGATATAAGAATCAGCTACTTTTTAGTTTTTGTGCCTAGCTTATGTATCAATAAAACCGATTTTAACACTGCTTTCTGCAATAAAATTTGTCAACTCTCGAAAACTTGTAAACTGAAGTTGCTATCTAATAGAATAATTTTATCTAATAGAATTAGTCCTTTTAGAGATATTTAGAAAAAAGTACGGCTAGTTACCATAGTTTTACCACTTTTCGGAATAGTACACATCAAACTATTAATTCTGAGAGCCCTGAAATTTACACAGAAATTTTCGGTTTTACAAAAATGGATTATTATTAGATAACGAATCATCGTTTTATTATTAGATAGTGAAACCAATATGCAAAAAAAAAAATATAACATATCTATTCACACTACTTATTTATAAAAGTGTAGAGGAAAATGTTACCTGGCCGGTATCCACAGATGCTTAGAGATTTTCGTGAAATCACGTCATCTCTATAAGCGATTCTATTGGTTAATTCTTACATTGATTCTCTCTGCTTTGGGGGATACAGTTTGATAGTAAAGGTAACCATTTTTTAATATCTTGAGACGTGTGTAACAATTTGCACCAACAAACTTACCTTACCAGAATTTTAGCTTTGGTGTTAAACACAAAAGCGGCAATGTACATATATGCATTCTTGGTTCGTGTTTTCAAACAAAGTGACGTGCAACAGGTCAGTGGCCGTACCTTGCCGCTTCTGTTTGTTTGAATATAAAAGAAATCCTAGACAAAGAAGTATCCAAATTTCTATACCCTTAGTAAAATTATTATCATGAAACCATAGCAAATTATAAGTAGGTTACTAATAGTAAAGAAAGCTCCGATATAATATGCTTTTAGAACTAGCTTTAACCTAAATATTAGAGTATTTAGGTACCTACCTATTTTGATTTTGAAGCTATACAGACTGATTGATGCAGAAAATTTAATTTGAGTTATTGAGTTCGTAAATTTACAATAATAATTGTAAAGACTCTTACTGACCGAGGTGGTAACTTTGTAGTGAGGTAAAAATATTGTGTCTGATTGATTACATATTATATTATTTTCACAGATAATTTCGAGGCAATCGAATAAAGAATTACTATAAAGGGTGAATGTACAATTCAGTGTCAGTTGCAAGCATAACAACGCACCATGTCATATGCTCAAACTCTCCATGACAATACATGCGACCTCTTGTGCCGACACAATTGTTTAAGCTTTAAGCACCAATTTTCTTTATAACAAGTCGTTCGAAATAATTAAACGACTAAAATTCTATAAATATCTTATTATAATATAGGTTAAAAATACATGTTATAACATTTTTTACAAGTCTATCTTTAGTTAAATGTGCGGATCAAATAACCAGTTCCTTATTGTTGTTATAGAATAGGTTATTTGACACATGTCTAACTTTAAAAATAATAAAAAAAAACTATAAAATTATATGAAAGCGCGGAAAGGACATGAAAAACACAAAATAAGTAAATTCGTGAACTACTGTTAATTATATAATAAAAAATTTATAAATACACTCTCCGGAACATATTTACATACAACTAATAATGGTCATGGACACAATAATTTACAAAACACTAAAATAGTTAATAAATTCGCTAAAAAAACATGTTAAATTGCACTTCAGAAGAACTAAAAATCCGTAGCTAATGAGTAATTCTTCTAAGGGTTAAGTTTATTTATCTTATAACTAATACCTATTTACGTATGTAAGTTATTTTAATTTAAAAAATCCACAAAACCCAAAAAAGACGGAGTTTTGTTCCTTTTTAAAATTAAAGTGAAATTAATGAACAGAATACAACATAGAAGATATGAGAAGAATTGGATAAGATCAAAAAGCCATGCAAGAATTAACATTTACTAATTTTTGTTTGGAACAAAGCGTGCCTAATTCAAACCTCGCGTAGATTAAGTTTTATGCCAGTAAAGTATATTACTTAAATGGGTATAATGTAGGTAAGTACTAAAATTATAGAATATAGTAGAAGTATTTTATGATCAGCGCAACTACGCTTCAAAGCGTTACTTAACCGTACAATAATTTAATATTAGATAGGGGTTACAATTCAAACTCTGGATTCGAAATCAATTTCCAGACTGCTGGGTGCCTATATTACAATTTCAATAAAATAATCAAATATTATAAATAAATGGGGTTAGCTACATAAAAGGGAGAAGGCAGAAGAAATAAATTTAGGTTAAGAGTTAGCAATACAAATTTTAGGAAGAAAGTAGGTACACTAGCTTCTGCAAAAATAAGATCTAAAAAATGAAGATAACCATACAAAGTCCAGGCATAAAAAAATTTAATCATTTATTTCTAGTTAGCACGTTGTATAGAACGCATCATAAATATCATACAATATTGTTGTATCTAAGGCACATAATGTTTAGGCATTCCATTATTACTCCATATCGTATCAATGGTGCTAAAAAAACAAAATAAATATTACAAGTTGCGACGAATACACAATATCTTAAATGAGTATCAATTTTAGTAGTTTTTGAGATACTTTTTTTGTTGATTAGTTACTAAATTTTGTATTCGTCACAATAAGCTGTCAAAAGAAAATCCAACTACCAAATCTACAAGGCTGTAAAAAAAGTTATACCTCAGCTCTCCTTTACATGACATCTTCCGTTAACAAATGTACTTGTTACTTCCCAAAAATTCAATACAGTTTGTATTATTATTAATTATCCATTTTCTAAGCACTTACGTGCAATTGCCAATCATACAAAACAACTATTTCAATATAAGACACGTTCAGAATGAACAAATTGAATCACAGTCTAGAATTTTCGGCACCAATGAGCTTTTAAATTCGTCACCAATTTTATTACCACATTACAAGGTCATCTCATCCAGATTTTAAAACGACGAAATCTCGAACCACAAGCCAATAGTGTCATACAGTTTTATTCATCTAGGTATTAAAATCTTCTAGTAATTTCTATGGCTAGCAATTGACTAATTTTCGCCTTTCTGCCTATTTGAACTATTACAGCCATAATATAATCTAATATAATCTTGTCTGTGAAATAGCTATCGTTGTACCAAAATGCTTTCCTAACTTTTATATCAATTTTATACATAGAACACAGTCCTGCGTTCATTCTATAGAAAAAATATTTCGCGAGTCAACTTTTACGATTATAGGATCTTTCTAATTTCAGTACCGATCTCTAGCTTCCCTAAAGCTGTTTTTATTTATAATTGTAATTAATTATTGCTTGTCATTTATTGCTACGTTCCCTACAAACTATCTTTCTATATTTCATAAACATACAAAGGCATTTTGATGGTGATTTGAAAAAAATATGCGATGTGTAGAAAAGAGATATCCTGAGTAACAAAACTGATTAGTCATTCCAGTGATGTTCTGATGTGAGATACGAAATTTTAACCAAAAGTAAAATCTGTATTTTTCAGATTTTAAATCTTCAAGTCACATTCGTTATCACCACATATAGCTACAAACTGTCCAACTTAACCGTACCTTACAGACGTAGGTCTATATCTATAAAATCGTGTATATATATTTGGATTTCATTACTTGTAATTTGGCCACAATTTTTAGTTTCGAGCCCCTTACTAATAAACGTAAGGAGCGAATAATGTAAATATTTTTAACATTAAATTTACATTGTATTTCTAATGACTAGTTTTTTTTCGTATGGCCACGTCTAAACAAAATCATGCTCATTAATGACAAAATTTAGGAAGTATGAGGACTAACATATAAGAGAAAAATGTTTATAGTGCCAAAGGCAACTTTCTTTTCTTAGACACAAACAGGGTTTCAAGAGCGGATGGATTAAATAAATAAACGCTAAATCTACAAATACCTATAATGTAAGTTCTAATAAGTTTTCTATGAAAGGCACCTATAAAATGACCCTCGACCATTTTGCCGATCTACATAGATTTGATAATATTTTCGATGATGAATGATTATTTTATTACCGTGATCTTATCCCTAATTAAGTACTTATTTTTTTTAATAACAGGAGTTTTGTGTATTTGTTATAAATTAAAATTCCAAATCGAAAATACAAACAAATCTCCTACACTGTTAGCTTCTAACTTTACAACTAAACTAATCTCCTAAGCAAGGCTCGTCTTTCTTAATTATTCAATAAATTAAAGAAAAATATTTTTAAACTATTCGACACTTACGCTATTTTCTTTTTTATTACAAAACACACAACAACGAAACGAAAAACAACTTATAATATCACACTTTCGTCAATCCGAAAATATTTTCGACGCTAGTAATGGAAGCATTTCAAATTACGCTTTTCTGTCTCACAGCTCAGCAAATAAAATTTTCAAGCTGCACTTTCATTAATTTTTAATTCACTAAATTACTGGAAGGCTTGATCATAATCATACTTTTTTTATTCTATAAAAATATTAGAATATAACGTTATTTTTATTAGTAAGTATCTTTATACTTTAATTATCGTTGGAGTATTGTATTTTGTTCGCCTTATCCATTATTTAATGTGCATAGACTGTCTGCACTTACACCACTGCCACTAGATGGCGTTATTTTTAATAGCGCAAGCCGCTCTTACAAAGTCACTGCGCATTGTACGGACAGTCTAGACAGTAACTAAGTTCCCTACAATAATTTATGTACATTTACCCCAAGAACCGCCTTCGTAAACCAGGTTAGTTACTTCGATGCGAGACGGGACGCCAATGCGGCAGCGGTGCCGGCGTCCAGCGCAGGACTGACTGATGACTTGACGTATCTGACAGTTGACTGACGTTTGATGGGTCAGTCTGGTCGCATGCGGCGGTTTGGGGCGTGGATCACGGAGAGCGGAGATCGGGCGCTTTGTCGGGTGCAATGTCGTCTGTGTCGACACCGACAGACTGGCTAACGGAGGTCGTGTCCATGGCGGTAGCTTCGGAAGTAATCACGCTGGATTGAAAGAAGCGCTCTGTAAAGAGAACTGTATTTAGTTTGTTACAGTTCCCGTGGAAAATCTGTAACTTTCTGGCATAAAGGTCAATACAAGAGAACTTACTTGAAAATAAGAATGTAATGGTTCTTTGGATTTTGAAGTATTTACCCACTTACTTTTATTGGATTGTTTTAAAAGAGTTTTGAATATTTAGTAAAAAGTGAATTTGAAAACCCCAACGTTTTATTTCCACCATTGATTGTAGTAGCCCCTAATGAAATGTCGCAATACTATCATAAAGACACATAAATCGTTTGCAAAAAGCCGCATTACAATCCAATAAGCCGTTCAGAAGATATATGGTAACAAATAAACAAACAACCCATTGTGGCAAACGCAAATCCATTCTCTATACATCGTGGGTAAAAATCAGTGAAAAATACTATGTTATAGAACAAAATGATATTAAAATATCCAAGCAGTACAATAAAAGTGGACCTATCTCATTCCTACAGTTTGGATATTATGGTCTACGAAGACAAAATTGTGAGCGAATGTGCTCTTTTTGGAAAATCGTGTTTATACTACTTTTATTGTTTTGTTTTTACATTTTTCTACTTAAGATGAAATGAGCGTGTACCAAAACAGTGATGTAGTGTGTCTCAAAATAGTGCTGTTCTTAGCCAATCAGATACAATACTTTAGGGACTTGCGTTTCTGTTGTCACCTCCAGTATGTTTTGCGTTAGACCTATTAAAGTAAAAGGTAAGTGAGAATTATCAACAGACAGACAGCAGTATTTTGTAACTTGGAACCATGATAACCTCCAAGACAATGAATGACAGCAAAATATAATTTAGTATGACAGCAATCTATCAAAAAGTTATGGCTAGTTTACACTCATCAACGCTATCAAACGAGTACTAGAACAGGTACACACATAAGGTAAAAGAGGTTATTTTTGTTCACTTTTACATTAAAGTAATACATTTTAGAAAAAGTTCACTGAAATTGAAAGCAGGGACAGGCTGTTAGGATATTTTTTAACACTTTTTCTTGTTTGAACCTAATCTAGTCGGGTGTACCTGGGCAATCCAATGACATTTTGCGTATGTGCCTTGTTTCACCTCAGGTATATTTAAGACACAGACCTGCTTCATCTTAATTTTAGTGGGTTAAAAGAAGTCCTGAGCAGCCGAGGTGATAGTGATGGTGTTGCCGACTATGAACTCCCGGTCTACAACCAAACTATAGGCAAACAAACAATAATTCTCTAGAATTAATTTGCTTGGGATTTCAAACCAAAATCCGTTATGTTTAGCAAATAATGTTTTTTATTAGGAAGAACTACACCAAAACTCAGTTCTAGATTAATGCATGAAGCTTGTTTTAAGTAGCTAACTCAAGTTAAATGATTCATCGGCCGTATTTCAAACTTATTTTTAGCAAACTAATAAATCTTTCATATATTTGTTTCAGCAGTCGATTCAGGGGAACAATACATACATAAAGTTTCAGTTACAACTTTCTATTTATAAATAAAGCAAGACAAGGTTTTATCTTATTTAAAGCATATTATTAATGGTGCATTCAGCAACAAACGCAACTTACCATCATCCAAAAGAACGACATGCTCTGGCCCAGCTGGTGCCATCATGTTAAATTCTTCCTCCAAGTTAGAGAATGGTGCGTTCCATCTGGAATATAACAATTCCTAATCAATTACGATCGGATATTCTAAAACTTGTAGAACCGAGAACCGCTGTAAATAACGATTATCTGATAGAGAGTCTTTACGTCAGTTTTATTTCAACAACTTAAAAACTTAGAAGCGAATGTGAAGCAATTAACATTATTGTCACGTTCTGTTATTCTGTAAGAGCTTTATTATTTAAAAAGACATTCAATGTCAAAAAACCGACTTCCAATAACGGAAAATTGATGAAAAGTCTAAATTATAATTACGTCATCCATTTTTTCATCCCTTAAAGTGTTTTTTTATGGGACTACCTTAAAATTATATATATGTATTTTACCCTACAATTTTGGCGAAGCTATCGAGTAACATACATACAGAAAAAATAAGATATATATGTTGAGAACCTTCTTTGAAGTCGGTTGATAATAATTAAATCGCCATATTCGAAATACGTTTCCAGTCCCAAGTTTACAGGTTTATATCCTGAAGGTACTCTATTTTCGTTCGTTTTTAGTTCGTGTTTCCGAATAAGAACGATTACGCAACCAATGTCTGGCCGTAACGCGACTTGTGATGGCTCGTTAGTATTAACTCACAAGGTCACGAATACTAGGATGCTAATGCATTGGTATTAGCATCCTAGTAGTCTGTGGTGAGTCACCTGCGAGCTTTAAAGGCCGTAGTACTTGCGGTTCCAGTTTTTCTAAGTTTATAGAGCTGTTAACACCCCCAATTGTCACATTTCATAGCAGTGCCTACGTATTTTATTGGAATTTGTCATCCCATTTTTTCAAAGTAAATTTGCAGTGAGTAATTAAGTTACGATAATGGCATACCCTATTAGGTACTTATTAAATATTTATATGTTTTATTCTTTGTTATAATTAATTAGCTGAACTTTTAAAAATTGATTAAAAGTTGCTAAATGTTGAACTTTTAAAAATTGATTAAGTTGCTTTTAATCAATTTTTAAAAGTTCAACATTTATTTTATTTTCTGGGTTTTCGTATTTCCGATTATGAAATATGCTGAATAATTTCATTTAAATCGTAGTACTGTACGTTACTTTGCTTACTTGAGATACTTGATGATACTCTTTCGAATAAAAACAAAAGAAAAACACCCACAAAAAATGTCTAGGCTAGTCGTAATTTCATAAGATGAATTGAGAACCTCCTACGTTTTTTAAATGGCTTACCTAGGTGGTGCTCTGGTCGAAGCTCGAGGCGCATATAATCCCACGCCCGGCGGCGACACCCCCCCACCTCCCGACAGCACTGTTCCACCACCGCTCACTCCGCTGCCCAGTCCACCTAACGAACCGTACGTAAACATCTGGAAGAAAAATCAAACTTTAAGTAAGCAAGTATTTTTCCACGAAGTCTCTCGGATAAAATACGATAAGAGGAAGAGGATACGTAGAAGAGCTCTTACGATTAGCAAGTTGAAGTGGGAATGGGCAGGTAAAACCGACAACCGCTGGGGATGAAAGATTCTCGAAAGGTGGCCACGAACCAGATGACGCAGTCTAAGAAGGCCCCAACTAAAAATGTGGGAAGTGGGTAAATTGAGGTGGCCCTAAGGTTCTAGAACTAAAAATTCTAAAGCATGTGTCATCGCCTCGAGTTCCAACAAAGCGGCGATGGGCTAGATTGTCACGTGGGTTGCTAACTGCTATGCAAATAGTAGGCATGTCGCGCTAAAAAATTGGACGTTCCTCTAACTCGACGACCTCTGTGGCGCAGTGGGAGAAGGCCCGCCTGCGACGCAGAAGGTTGCGGGTTCGATTCCCGTTGCGGGACAAATGTTTGCATCTGCAAATATTTGTCTTGGGTCTGGGTGTTTTCTATCTATAATAAGAATGTATTTACAAAAAAAAATTATATAAGTAAAACTAGTATATCAGTCATGTAGTTAAAGCCTTAACACCTTAACACAAGCTCTGCTTACTTTGGGGCTAGATGATGTTGTGTGAAAATGTCCAGCATTTTTTTATTTATCTCCTACTTTGTATCCTGGACCTGCGTACTTAGTATCGATCTGAGGAAGTCCATCATGGGGATTACAGTCGTGAACGTTTTATTCTAAAAACTATTGTGAATTTGATCATTCGTTTGTAAAACGGTGTATTTTCACGTACCGTACTATTGGGGAAGGCACCAACCAAGTTTCTTTAAGTCTCTCGACTAAGTAGTTAGCATATTTTTGTTTCTCTTACCTGCTGTGACTGCGGATGGAAGTGGTTGAAGTGTGATATCGGCGGGTGTTCCGTTCTGTAGGCGTGCGGTGAGCGCCGGCGCGGTGATGTGGGTGGGGAACGGACCTCGGGTGACGCCGGCGACCCACCAGCACTGTTGCCTACTAGCTCACTCGCTGGAACAATGAACAAGCATAGATTATTTTTTAACACGCTTTTATTAGCTTCACTCGTAACTAAACAACAAAAAAACAAACAATGTAATCAAATCTTGAAGTTAAAATTAACCATTTCGATACCACCATTTATAGGTAGGTCATTTAACCTACCTATAAATGGTGATATCGAAAGCTTTGTATGTATATGTTCGGTTGACAATATTATAATTTGGTATCTTGGAGTTGATTTAATGATGGAGCCAGGAGGTGGATGGTGAAACTCTTCAGTGGCTATTAAATCCCTCTAGTTTGGGCTCATTTGATTCGTTTTTTTTATTCGAGTCTAATAGATTGGGCTTGGTAACTAGGGCCAGGAGATGGATAGTGGTCTGTTTTTATAATTATAAGTGCGTGATAAAAGTGAGTTTTTTTTTGTTTTTCCATTAAACTACACATTTTATCTATACCACTATAGTGGCAAACACTCATACGATCCACCATTTGGTAAGCGGTTACCTGTGGACACTTTCAATACTAGGGTTAACACTCGCGCGTTGCCGACACTGAGACTTGTCGGTGAAAATCCAGCACTCATACCCATTAAGCTAGAACAAAGCAATGTTATTATTACTGCTTGGTAGCACGAATATAAATCCAACAGATCCAATTGCCCAGGATCCTAAGACTAATCCTTGATGCCGGGAAGTGATAAATGGCGCGATTCAGACATTACTGTATATTTGATATAGCACCATCTGTTGATAGTATTTGATAACATGCACGAGAAGCTATGCTGTTTCTCAGCAGATAATCCCTCTTCGTCGATGTGATGTAACGTAGCTTAATCATGTGGCGAGAGATTATAAAATTCATACCTGTTGATCTGATGATGGCGACAGGTCGAGCCATGGGCGGCAGTGGCGGTGGTGGAAGCATTGAGCTGCTAAAGTAAGCTGGCTTTGGACTTCGTGATAGCTGAAACATAAAAGCACCATGGTATATTGAGGACCTCGGTGGCGCGGCAGACAAGTAGATATCTAAAAAGCCGTGCGGACTTTTAAAGTGTTAAAAAGAGGTTCGGGCTCGACTCTCGCTGAATGTTCTGTAGATAGTAATTAATAATAACAGTTATTTCTGGTATAGTTGTTGGCATACGACTGTATTCGTTGTTCCAAGTACCTACAATACAGGGGATCCTAGTGTGGTGTCAGGTCTATGTACGTGACTATTGGTGCTCGTGACAAAGTATTTTACTTGTGCGATGATACATCGATTATCATATTATTTTTCAATCACATATTATTAGATATCACATAGATATTTTAATATATTTTTGACTGTTGGTTTTATTTTTAGTTTATTTATTGTCATAATTATTTTATCACCGTCTTCTATGTCCAGTTTTCGCAGTACAAGTCACTACCAGACCCGAGGTAAGGTCAAAGTTTAAGTACTTACCTGTAATTGCTGCACATCACTTGGATCCTGACAGACAAAGGTCACAAAGTCTCCTAAAGAGTCTTGTGGCGCGCCGTCGTATTTAGATGTATGTTGACTTGATAGAGCATCTGAGGCTGCAACATAGTAATGCTCTATTTCTATTTGTATACTCGTTTTGAGGTCCCGTGCCTGATGCGGGACCTTTATGGTGATGATCATGAGAACTCGTGGTATGATTTCAAGCTAACCCAGGATATATATTACAAACTATGTTTGTTGCAGACGCTCAGCCAGGAAAGAACATGCTTTAACTCAGAAAATACAAGATTAAGCAGCTCTAGGTTGTGGCTTGGAATAAATAATATGAGATCTCCAATAAAAATAAATCTATTCAATAACACAAAATCCAAATTCATGTGTTTCACCTTGCTAGGTACTTAGTATTTTTCAACGAATGTCTACGTCTACAATGACCCAAATTTCACTTTAAATTACCGACATAATATATTACAAATACTGGACGAATTGCTAGCTAAATGTAATCGCGATGGAGACCCGTATAAAAACGAATATTTATCTTTACCTAAGATTATTTTACACAGCCTAAATTATTTTTTTGGTTTCCTAGAACATGAGTAATGAGACTAATAGTGGAAAAACGACGAGACTGGAACTCAAACAATGGCTACCTGTAGAGTGTGTGTCGGTGGGAGGTGGCGCGTGTTGGTAGAAGATGGTGTTGGATGGCACAAGTGGAGACTGTGCGGCGCTCAGCCCCGCTGAACTGTGTGGGATACCTGGAATGAAACAAAAGAAACAGTAAGTTATGAGTGCCCCTATAATGTAGTTTACGTCCTTACGTCACCGTCACCCTGATGCAATAAAACGCGCGGTGAGAGAAAAACGGGTTCTGGGCAAAACTTTATGAAATTCCCAAAAATCCTTGCGTCTTTTTATTTATATGAATCGTTAACATTATCAAAACCGTCATGACTTAAGTATTCAAGTCGGCTCTCATCGCTTTTGTTTAGATAGTAGCGAAGTTCAGCGACACGTTGATTCACCACTAATTATATTCAGTTTGATTCAACTTAGCCGCTATTCAAATACGAAGCAGTAGGACAACTTTTTTGACAATTTAATTTTAACTGTTATTCTTTGTATTATGTATAACTTTCATTAAACTGGGATGAACATTTCTTTCATTCTGATGGCTGTAAATGCTATGTATTGACATAGGATTTACAATATTAATATTGACAATAAAACGAATACAAATCGTGGAATGATTGTAGTATTGCTTATAATTGTTTTAATTAATAATGACAGATGCTTGGTGGTCCCTATGTGCGGTCTTGAAGTGATTTTTGCGTTGAAACAGTAATGTCGCTAACCAGAGCAGTCGTTATGCCAAGTTACAAGTAAAAAATAATGTGTTTTGATTCATAGATATACCAAGGATCTTTATAAATAATTGATGTCTTTTAAACTGAGTTCGCCGATTCCTCGACGATTAAAGAACAGGTGACGTACGAATGTAAGTTACTTTCTACATTCTTGAGCGTTGAATAGCTCATGTGACCTCTGTGGTGCAGTGGACACAGGCCCGCCCGAGACGCAATAGGTTGGGGGTTCAATACCCACCGCGGGATAAATGTCGGTATGATCTACAAATACTTGTCTCGGGTCGGGGTGTTCTATATATATGTGTGTATTTACAAAAAAACAATTTATATAAGTAGTTCACACCCAACAGAGTGAGGGGTTATGACTACCAGTCATAACCCCTCACTTAGATTCCCTGTATCATGGCCCATGATTCATGGATTGCCACAACACCCATAGTGTTGTGGCACCACAATGCTCTTAGTACAAGTATCTGTTGGAAATACGAACACTTGTCCCGCAGCGGGAATCAAACCTCATCATGATAATGGAGTACTCACTAAAGCACTGCGGTACAAGCATGGTGCTGGGCGCGCGCTCGGGAGGTGGTTCGAAGGCGGGTGGCGCTGGAGAGTTGTAGCCACAGTAGTAGGATGACTCCAACTTGATCCCACCCTCGCCTGGGGACTCCGAACCAGACTCTTGTAAGATCGACGCTGGAAAGATAGAATTCATTTGTTGTAAAATAAAGTGTCTGTAATCAGTTGGAAGACGCTTTTTAGTGGAAGTTTTCGTGAGTGAAGAGAGCCTCTGAGAAGCACACTTCATCCTTCTAAGTAGTATGCTATTCTAAAGACAATTTGAAGATTCAAAATTGATCGATAATCGATTGTTATTTAAATTTATTTTTTAGTTGAATTTGTAAATAGCGTTTCTTTTAAACTACAACATGAGCGCTGTACATCATTGCGCGTTGCCATTTAATATCAGTAAATGTGAGTGAGCGCGCAATATTACCCGCTACGCTCACACGTTTTATTACCGCACCTGCAGTGAGAAATTGAGTGTATTAGGCCTGTTTGCGTTGACAGCTTTAAAGTTGATGCCTTATGATATTTTTTATATAGAACCTTTTGACTTATGTGCAGACGTTCATAATTCTTTCTCAGTCCGTAACTAGACTTTTTCAGGGTCACTATACCTCAACCTAGTCAGCTCAATAACCTAACGCAATATGATTAAGACATAAACGAAGACACTACGAACGAACTAACGTTTTTTTACCTAACTCAGATTTATGAAAAAAAAGACTGCTGGTCGGTTAAAATTGAATTTTTTTTTAAAAGTAGCCGATATTTTTAATCATAAGCTAATATAATAGTATACATCGTAATATTATAACTTATATAATTAATTGATTAGAAATTTAAACGTGAGGAAATTTTTAACTCTAGACGCACCAAAATGGTGGGCAAAATTGTAATTACAATTCGTAGTGTATTTGTTCTACGTGACATTACTCGTCATGAGTCTTTACTATAAATCGGGACAAGTTCAAGAGCACTATATACGTGTATATTTTATTGATTATATTTCCGAGCAAGGCTATAATCTTATTTACATTTGTCCTAGGTTATGGATTGCATATTAGTTATGGCAAATTCAAATAATTATTGTTTGCATGAAGTGTTTTGTTAATTGGTAAGACTCACTGAAAACAGCCGTTAATGCACACGTTACAATAAACAAACAGACATACCTTTCGACAACTTCCATAGTTCCTTCGACGAGAAGACTCCGGTCGCTAGAATAATATCGTTGCAAATTACCCCGTTGTATGGATTGTGGCTATAGCCTGAAATCCATCATTACATCATCACGTCAAAGTAACGGTTGGTCTCTCATAAACAAACTATGGAGTTGAGTTCTCATATTTATCGCCTAACTGTTGTTTCCAATTTTGATCTATCTATAATTAACTCACCTTTGATATGGAAAATATCCTTGAATATAGATGGATCAAAATAATCGGGAACAGCAGTTTTATCTGATGTAGCCCGTCCGCCAAACTAGACTAGATTGTTTCTGATGAATAAACCAATGGGATCACTCAGCATTCATTTCTGACCAAATATTCTATTGGTTTGTTTTTACGAGTTTTATTTCTAAAGCAATAAAATCGCTCATGGGTGACGAGACGATTTTAAGCTATTTCATTGGTTAAAGTTTCCCCAGCTCCACTCCGCTCCAACTTGATGAACGAGCATCGTAAATATGGGAACTCTGGGGACTACTATGGGTAGAGATAATCTAGTATAAAGTGTATACGGATATCCGCATTTTTTATCTTAAGGTATCCCACAAATGCTGGACATTTTACCAGAGGATAGCTAAGATAACTTAAGGGAACACTTAGTAAAATCTGGTTAACACCAATATTTACTCTTTCTAAACATTTTGTGATCCACTCAGAGAGGTTTTGTAATTTATAGGTGCTTCTTATTCTTCAATAAGGAGACTAAAATAAAGAAGAAGGCTTTATACTAGAAGATTTCTACATTTTTAGAGACATTGAATAAAGATAAAGTTCAATTACAAACTAAATATCAAAAATAATTTCAAAAAGATAGGTAGGTACTGAATTATTATCACAAAATACTAATAGGGACAACTAACAGATGCCTGTTTGCTTACAGGGTTATTATGAAAAAAAAACACAAAGTTCACACAATCTAGTAATATCAAATAGAAAACTTCAGTTGATGTTATACTAAATACCGAATATCAATTAAATAGATCCCCATTTGAAGATTGGTTTTCACTTACGAGTCAAAAGCAACATAGACTTATTTTCGTTTGACTTCGTTTCTTTTGCAAATGAGGCTAATGACAAACCGGACAGAAGTTTAGATATTTTTAAGAATTTAGAATATCATCAACTCGAAAACATCAAGATATGAAAAGAGAAAGAACACCGACTACACAATACAAACAATTTCATACGAACGAGCAATAAACCCCAAATTTTAAATTTATAAGCAAGGGAGTGTAAGTGCAAGCCAATTACAGGGACGAATTTGGACCAAAATGCAAAAAAAAAAGT
Source organism: Perizoma affinitatum (assembly GCA_961405105.1). Lineage (NCBI taxonomy): Eukaryota > Metazoa > Arthropoda > Insecta > Lepidoptera > Geometridae > Perizoma > Perizoma affinitatum. The sequence goes on from OY560184.1 coordinate 6,389,864, forward strand.
AACAGTGTGTTTGTGCAATACCAATCACGAACAACAACAATTTTGACGTTGTGGCAATCAAATCAATCAAATGTGTCAATTAAACTAAATTTCTTCATGTTTTTCAGTAAAGTTTTTACTGCTAGTAACACATTTTTTTATAACTTGGCAGTTTGGTTAGCATTTTATTCCATTGCTACTGTGAGCTTCGATAGAACTTATTAGTCAAATGCTTCTCTATTAATAAATATATGTATTTGGCGTCCAATCTGGAGCATTCTCTATTTGGGCACCAACCAATTGAAGCGAAACCAAAATATTGTTATCTCTGCTTTTGTCAAGTGTAGGGATCTGATTGCCACAAAACTAAACAACACACAGAATCACAATACCGATGTCGTTACTCCATCGGCTGTTACCTTTCGTCTTAGCCTCGTGTTCGTTCTCTTTATCCCTAGGTGGGTGGGGCGAAAGAGAACCGCTTAGAATATCTGAAACATATCAGCTGGTTATACGCTACGCTAAAAGCAAATAAGTTCATACCGCAAAAACTACTTAATTGACAGCAAACCTAATTCATATTAGTAGACAGACGCCCAAAATTGTCTAAATTACCCAATATTAAATATAAATTTCAATAGAATCACAAATTGAGATATGTATATCTAAAAATACTAATAGGATAGCTCACAATACCCCGAGTTTTTCACGTTCCTACTATATAAAAAAACAAAACTGATGAAAACTTGCAAGCATATTAATACATCTTAACTTCTAATGCAACTTAAAAAATAATAATGTTGAGTTGAGAACGAGTGGTCATAGTAGTTATTATAATGCATGCTAATAACTTAATAAACGCGTCAAGTTTTTGCAAATAACTTGAGCACTCATTCTCAAAAACTAAACCACAAAGCGTATCATATCTGAGCGAGAGACCTGGCAGACCGTCGCTCCCATTACCGTAGCTGTTGATGAAATTGGCCAAGTACAAATCCAGCTCCCTAACAGACACGTTGATGTGGTAAGGGTTCACGCAGAGACCTGGCTGCGTGCATTCAGGGTGCTTCTCAAGCCGTTCACCATCCGTGCTTTCGAGGGGTATAGCCTTGAATAGAATCACCATTACAAGATCCAGCCGCCAAACCTGGAATTAAGAAGTTTAGAACAAAATTAGGATCTTAGTTAAACATTCTGATTTCGTATAGGTACTTCAGATTGCCCAATGTGATACGAGGAAAGAAATGCATGCATTTTGTTGTAAAATAGCCTCAAGGGTCCAAAACAGTATTGTTGTAAACCCAAAGTCCATTATTTCGATGATTTCAAGAGTGGGTCAGGTTAGTGTGAAACAGTTCATTTTACTCCCTAATTCTCGCATTGCAAATTTTATTTACTAACTAGATGCAATTAATATTTTTAGTTGAATGTGTTTTTGCAGACGAATAAATTAGGTTAATTACTTTGTCAGCCTGGCGAAGGCAGTCTATCCGCCGCATCTTGCCCTTCTGGTCGGGATTGCTCAGCACGCATACTGCTGGCCGCTTCCCTGTGATGCTGAGTACGAAGTCTTCTCTGCAATCCTGCGTGATGTCCTTCCGAAGCTTTCCAAGCAGCCGCGACGCCCATTTCTGCTTCACTTCTGCTTTCTCATTCTGAAACAGTTAAATGGCAAAATAAGCAACTGTTCTATCCACAATTTTTTTTATTACTTTACAAGTTTACTATCTCCTATCACTAAACAGATTATATGTAACACCTCCCCTAAGGTTGATTCATGTCACAACTCAATTTGAGCAGCTGTTGCAGCTTTGAAAATAAGTGATCCCTGGAAAGAAAATGCAGACAGTTTTAAGATCCTGCCTCAAAGTCATTTCCAAATATCTTACGAAATTATCAACATCTTGCTCTCATTCCATTTGTATATTGATTTTTGATCATAGTGCGCTTGCGCTATCAAGAGTTATATATAGAATTTATTTGCGATAGCAATGCGCATTAGTCCAACAATACCATCGTAAAAGCTTCTAGCTGAATATTACTGCTCCCATTTTCATACTTACCTACATTGAGTAACTTAACTGCGGTGTCATGTAGTAGCCCTGTTCAGCCCTGAAATGCGGTATCTTTTAAATTGAATATTATATTAGCAATAATATAAACGAGTTTACCTGTAATTCATATTTAGTATGCCGTTCCTCCTCGAGACTCATCCGTTTTTCGTGTTTCTTATAATATTTTCGTTTAGCCGCTTGTAAATTGAACCAAGTATACGAAAAGGACTTTACAAAAGGCATCAGCGCCTCTATGAACGGATGGAACTCGTCCTGTGAACAAACAAACAGCGGAACACTGGTTTTAGTAAGGGTGTTATATTGGCGCCCAACAAATTAAGAATTTTGGCGCCCAATGAGGTACTCAAATTATTTTGATCTCTGTTCTGAATGTTATTGACTTGAATTTGGAATGCGTTAAGATTAAAACTTGAGTAATTATCATTTTTTGAAGTTATTAGGATTGATTCAATATTTTGGGTTACAGAAATATAATTCAGACAACTTTTTGAAATTATAATTTTATATTTAATCTCTCATTTTCTTATTTTATACTAGGACTCTGTTAGTTCTCCACATTTAAGATCTTATGAATCACAAAGATTTCGTGAAAGGAATACGTTTTCCATGTCTTAATAAAATAACATTACTAACACGGGAAATACACAGTTGTCTGAACTAAACCGATTCCAATGAGTAAAATTAAACATTAGGTATATACACATTTAGATAAAAATATTAACATCGAGTAAAACATTTACACAGAAGCGCTTGCAGACAACAACAATCCAGACATCGAGATCATGAAATAGGAAGGTGAACTTCTTTTTTAATTTTTGGAGTTGTTTGTGAAGTAATTGTGTCCTCTATGTCGTGAGATACTCAAACGTGTTTATAGCTAAAAGCTATTAAACATCTATTCACATCGCATCAGCGACAAAGCCGTTTTAGATAGATAGAAAATACTTTATTGCACACAATAAAGTATTTTCTATCTCTAGCTAATCAGCTAAGTTACTACAAACTTTGATAATGTTGTACAATGGGCGGTCTTATCGCTAAATAGCGATCTCTACCAGGCCCTTTTACATTAATTAAATAAAAAAGCAGAACATTAATTAAAGTCAGGTAGGTGATATTCGCAACCGTTAGCCTTTTACTGATTCCTACTTTACATTAATGCACAGACGCTGCTATTAAAATTTTATTTTCCAACCAACAGACAGAGCTTTCATAAAATTGGATTTTACTCTTTTTAAAACCTTTGATGAACTGACAATAAAATAAAAAGAAGATACTTTTATTTGTCCTATATATTTAGACAGCACATACTGATTATTAAAAAAAAACAAATTAAGTTATCAGTTATCAGGTAAGCATGTAGACATAGCTGAGTTAAAGATATATCTGTAATAAGAATATTCGTGAATAAGTAATATTTTTTCAGTGTACGACTTTGACTCATTTAAAACCCGATTGTGTTTTTACTAGTTTCCAGAAGACAGACAGCAATGGACTCAATTTACTGACCACTTGATAAAATTTTGTATTCACCGCAAGTAAAAACATGTATTGAGCATGGTACTTGAATCATAATATGCAAAATGCGTGTCTGATTTATTAGGCTCTCGAGTTGGCAACACCGTATAGGAATTTTCGATTGTTTGTTTTATTCTGAGTTCGCTACTTTCGTGGAAATATTTGAGAAGATTTGAGGATAGAGGTGAATTGTATTCAAAATAATTCCAACAGTAGTTTCGGTGTGGTATTAGAGATACATAAGAATTAGTTCTTTTACTAAACATCGAAAACTATGGCAAACAAACTACTTGCAATATATTATAAAAATATATATTACGAGGATTGGAAGTACATCCATAGTATATTTTGAAAAACAATAAGACTATTCGAATTAAGACCATGGGTGGAATTCGGAGTTACCAATAACAAGGGTATTACATAAAAAAATAACGATTAATTCCAGTCATAACAGCCGAATTGTGATAGTAAAATCATCTTTTTTCCAGTTGAGACTAAAAACTTTTACCGCAACTTCAAAAATTACGAATCATAAACATAACCTAACCTAACTCCATCGTGTACACAGAAACACTCGCCAGTCAAAACATTTAGTTGGCCGGCTCTGCAGACAGCCTTGCCTGCCAGCGGTTCCCGTAGGTAGCCGTTCTTGGCAGGACCTCTTCCCACGTGGATTCATTCATCTTTTATAGGTGAAAAAATATTGTAATGGTAGCGTATATTGGTCAAGGACAAATACACGTAACTGTGTTGTGATGGCTTTAAATAAGTTAAGAATCCACTAAATATGATGACTCTTAATCTTTTATGAATAGCGTGATGTCATTGGTTGATTTTAAACATCTTTACCTCTTGTTGCCTGGGCTGTCTCACAGTTCAGATTAATTTGAGAGAATTCGTTGAATCATGCATAGTTTGTAAGACGTGTTTATGAAGTAAAAGTACTTCATAGACACGTAGCAAATAACATCTTGAAATGAATTAGTTTTTCCAAGTATTGAATTATTTAAAACCGCGCCCCACTAAACTCCAGGTTAACGAATTTCCTCAATAAAAACGCAATGACGTGCCAGCATCGCGGCATCGTCCAGTCAAAACACCGAGTTGGCGGACGATGCCAGTATGCACGGGAACCAGTTGGCAGGACCTCTAGCTACGTGGATTCCTTGGAACGGTTCACGTTTGTTGTTGAATCTTTTTGGACAGAGATTGGAGAGCCAATATAACACCCTTACTAAAACCAGTGTTCCGCTGTTTGTTTGTTCACAGGACGAGTTCCATCCGTTCATAGAGGCGCTGATGCCTTTTGTAAAGTCCTTTTCGTATACTTGGTTCAATTTACAAGCGGCTAAACGAAAATATTATAAGAAACACGAAAAACGGATGAGTCTCGAGGAGGAACGGCATACTAAATATGAATTACAGGTAAACTCGTTTATATTATTGCTAATATAATATTCAATTTAAAAGATACCGCATTTCAGGGCTGAACAGGGCTACTACATGACACCGCAGTTAAGTTACTCAATGTAGGTAAGTATGAAAATGGGAGCAGTAATATTCAGCTAGAAGCTTTTACGATGGTATTGTTGGACTAATGCGCATTGCTATCGCAAATAAATTCTATATATAACTCTTGATAGCGCAAGCGCACTATGATCAAAAATCAATATACAAATGGAATGAGAGCAAGATGTTGATAATTTCGTAAGATATTTGGAAATGACTTTGAGGCAGGATCTTAAAACTGTCTGCATTTTCTTTCCAGGGATCACTTATTTTCAAAGCTGCAACAGCTGCTCAAATTGAGTTGTGACATGAATCAACCTTAGGGGAGGTGTTACATATAATCTGTTTAGTGATAGGAGATAGTAAACTTGTAAAGTAATAAAAAAAATTGTGGATAGAACAGTTGCTTATTTTGCCATTTAACTGTTTCAGAATGAGAAAGCAGAAGTGAAGCAGAAATGGGCGTCGCGGCTGCTTGGAAAGCTTCGGAAGGACATCACGCAGGATTGCAGAGAAGACTTCGTACTCAGCATCACAGGGAAGCGGCCAGCAGTATGCGTGCTGAGCAATCCCGACCAGAAGGGCAAGATGCGGCGGATAGACTGCCTTCGCCAGGCTGACAAAGTAATTAACCTAATTTATTCGTCTGCAAAAACACATTCAACTAAAAATATTAATTGCATCTAGTTAGTAAATAAAATTTGCAATGCGAGAATTAGGGAGTAAAATGAACTGTTTCACACTAACCTGACCCACTCTTGAAATCATCGAAATAATGGACTTTGGGTTTACAACAATACTGTTTTGGACCCTTGAGGCTATTTTACAACAAAATGCATGCATTTCTTTCCTCGTATCACATTGGGCAATCTGAAGTACCTATACGAAATCAGAATGTTTAACTAAGATCCTAATTTTGTTCTAAACTTCTTAATTCCAGGTTTGGCGGCTGGATCTTGTAATGGTGATTCTATTCAAGGCTATACCCCTCGAAAGCACGGATGGTGAACGGCTTGAGAAGCACCCTGAATGCACGCAGCCAGGTCTCTGCGTGAACCCTTACCACATCAACGTGTCTGTTAGGGAGCTGGATTTGTACTTGGCCAATTTCATCAACAGCTACGGTAATGGGAGCTCCCTAACAGACACGTTGATGTGGTAAGGGTTCACGCAGAGACCTGGCTGCGTGCATTCAGGGTGCTTCTCAAGCCGTTCACCATCCGTGCTTTCGAGGGGTATAGCCTTGAATAGAATCACCATTACAAGATCCAGCCGCCAAACCTGGAATTAAGAAGTTTAGAACAAAATTAGGATCTTAGTTAAACATTCTGATTTCGTATAGGTACTTCAGATTGCCCAATGTGATACGAGGAAAGAAATGCATGCATTTTGTTGTAAAATAGCCTCAAGGGTCCAAAACAGTATTGTTGTAAACCCAAAGTCCATTATTTCGATGATTTCAAGAGTGGGTCAGGTTAGTGTGAAACAGTTCATTTTACTCCCTAATTCTCGCATTGCAAATTTTATTTACTAACTAGATGCAATTAATATTTTTAGTTGAATGTGTTTTTGCAGACGAATAAATTAGGTTAATTACTTTGTCAGCCTGGCGAAGGCAGTCTATCCGCCGCATCTTGCCCTTCTGGTCGGGATTGCTCAGCACGCATACTGCTGGCCGCTTCCCTGTGATGCTGAGTACGAAGTCTTCTCTGCAATCCTGCGTGATGTCCTTCCGAAGCTTTCCAAGCAGCCGCGACGCCCATTTCTGCTTCACTTCTGCTTTCTCATTCTGAAACAGTTAAATGGCAAAATAAGCAACTGTTCTATCCACAATTTTTTTTATTACTTTACAAGTTTACTATCTCCTATCACTAAACAGATTATATGTAACACCTCCCCTAAGGTTGATTCATGTCACAACTCAATTTGAGCAGCTGTTGCAGCTTTGAAAATAAGTGATCCCTGGAAAGAAAATGCAGACAGTTTTAAGATCCTGCCTCAAAGTCATTTCCAAATATCTTACGAAATTATCAACATCTTGCTCTCATTCCATTTGTATATTGATTTTTGATCATAGTGCGCTTGCGCTATCAAGAGTTATATATAGAATTTATTTGCGATAGCAATGCGCATTAGTCCAACAATACCATCGTAAAAGCTTCTAGCTGAATATTACTGCTCCCATTTTCATACTTACCTACATTGAGTAACTTAACTGCGGTGTCATGTAGTAGCCCTGTTCAGCCCTGAAATGCGGTATCTTTTAAATTGAATATTATATTAGCAATAATATAAACGAGTTTACCTGTAATTCATATTTAGTATGCCGTTCCTCCTCGAGACTCATCCGTTTTTCGTGTTTCTTATAATATTTTCGTTTAGCCGCTTGTAAATTGAACCAAGTATACGAAAAGGACTTTACAAAAGGCATCAGCGCCTCTATGAACGGATGGAACTCGTCCTGTGAACAAACAAACAGCGGAACACTGGTTTTAGTAAGGGTGTTATATTGGCGCCCAACAAATTAAGAATTTTGGCGCCCAATGAGGTACTCAAATTATTTTGATCTCTGTTCTGAATGTTATTGACTTGAATTTGGAATGCGTTAAGATTAAAACTTGAGTAATTATCATTTTTTGAAGTTATTAGGATTGATTCAATATTTTGGGTTACAGAAATATAATTCAGACAACTTTTTGAAATTATAATTTTATATTTAATCTCTCATTTTCTTATTTTATACTAGGACTCTGTTAGTTCTCCACATTTAAGATCTTATGAATCACAAAGATTTCGTGAAAGGAATACGTTTTCCATGTCTTAATAAAATAACATTACTAACACGGGAAATACACAGTTGTCTGAACTAAACCGATTCCAATGAGTAAAATTAAACATTAGGTATATACACATTTAGATAAAAATATTAACATCGAGTAAAACATTTACACAGAAGCGCTTGCAGACAACAACAATCCAGACATCGAGATCATGAAATAGGAAGGTGAACTTCTTTTTTAATTTTTGGAGTTGTTTGTGAAGTAATTGTGTCCTCTATGTCGTGAGATACTCAAACGTGTTTATAGCTAAAAGCTATTAAACATCTATTCACATCGCATCAGCGACAAAGCCGTTTTAGATAGATAGAAAATACTTTATTGCACACAATAAAGTATTTTCTATCTCTAGCTAATCAGCTAAGTTACTACAAACTTTGATAATGTTGTACAATGGGCGGTCTTATCGCTAAATAGCGATCTCTACCAGGCCCTTTTACATTAATTAAATAAAAAAGCAGAACATTAATTAAAGTCAGGTAGGTGATATTCGCAACCGTTAGCCTTTTACTGATTCCTACTTTACATTAATGCACAGACGCTGCTATTAAAATTTTATTTTCCAACCAACAGACAGAGCTTTCATAAAATTGGATTTTACTCTTTTTAAAACCTTTGATGAACTGACAATAAAATAAAAAGAAGATACTTTTATTTGTCCTATATATTTAGACAGCACATACTGATTATTAAAAAAAAACAAATTAAGTTATCAGTTATCAGGTAAGCATGTAGACATAGCTGAGTTAAAGATATATCTGTAATAAGAATATTCGTGAATAAGTAATATTTTTTCAGTGTACGACTTTGACTCATTTAAAACCCGATTGTGTTTTTACTAGTTTCCAGAAGACAGACAGCAATGGACTCAATTTACTGACCACTTGATAAAATTTTGTATTCACCGCAAGTAAAAACATGTATTGAGCATGGTACTTGAATCATAATATGCAAAATGCGTGTCTGATTTATTAGGCTCTCGAGTTGGCAACACCGTATAGGAATTTTCGATTGTTTGTTTTATTCTGAGTTCGCTACTTTCGTGGAAATATTTGAGAAGATTTGAGGATAGAGGTGAATTGTATTCAAAATAATTCCAACAGTAGTTTCGGTGTGGTATTAGAGATACATAAGAATTAGTTCTTTTACTAAACATCGAAAACTATGGCAAACAAACTACTTGCAATATATTATAAAAATATATATTACGAGGATTGGAAGTACATCCATAGTATATTTTGAAAAACAATAAGACTATTCGAATTAAGACCATGGGTGGAATTCGGAGTTACCAATAACAAGGGTATTACATAAAAAAATAACGATTAATTCCAGTCATAACAGCCGAATTGTGATAGTAAAATCATCTTTTTTCCAGTTGAGACTAAAAACTTTTACCGCAACTTCAAAAATTACGAATCATAAACATAACCTAACCTAACTCCATCGTGTACACAGAAACACTCGCCAGTCAAAACATTTAGTTGGCCGGCTCTGCAGACAGCCTTGCCTGCCAGCGGTTCCCGTAGGTAGCCGTTCTTGGCAGGACCTCTTCCCACGTGGATTCATTCATCTTTTATAGGTGAAAAAATATTGTAATGGTAGCGTATATTGGTCAAGGACAAATACACGTAACTGTGTTGTGATGGCTTTAAATAAGTTAAGAATCCACTAAATATGATGACTCTTAATCTTTTATGAATAGCGTGATGTCATTGGTTGATTTTAAACATCTTTACCTCTTGTTGCCTGGGCTGTCTCACAGTTCAGATTAATTTGAGAGAATTCGTTGAATCATGCATAGTTTGTAAGACGTGTTTATGAAGTAAAAGTACTTCATAGACACGTAGCAAATAACATCTTGAAATGAATTAGTTTTTCCAAGTATTGAATTATTTAAAACCGCGCCCCACTAAACTCCAGGTTAACGAATTTCCTCAATAAAAACGCAATGACGTGCCAGCATCGCGGCATCGTCCAGTCAAAACACCGAGTTGGCGGACGATGCCAGTATGCACGGGAACCAGTTGGCAGGACCTCTAGCTACGTGGATTCCTTGGAACGGTTCACGTTTGTTGTTGAATCTTTTTGGACAGAGATTGGAGTAGGTCAACGGCCTATCTGGCGTCATTCGTGTTGCGAATAAAAATACAGCATCGTATATTAAAAATGACGAGTTAATGTTGATTACATAAAGGTATTTATTTAAAACATGTTTTTCAGAATCTTTGATACGAGGCCTTTTCTATTAGGAAAGACTTGAACTTTAACCCTAAATAATATCTCCGAACCACTGTTGAAACTATCCACCGGTTGGTAAGCGGTTACCGTATTCTATGGATGCTTGCAACAGCAGAGGTATCACTAGCGCGTTACCGACCCGGAGACATAAAGGTCTCGTGTGCCTTTAATGCCTGGTAGTACTTCGTGAAGCTCATCACGAGGAGCACTTCTACAACAAAAAGAATGAGAAGAATGTGTTTTACAGAAAGATAAGCTTACACAAAAGTTAAAGAAACAAAGAAGTGCACTAAACAAAAAAAAAAAACCAATACCTATATAAAAAAGGCTCAATAGAATTATCACAGCACAAGGTGCAAATTTTTGGCAAATATAAGAACAACAAATAAAATGGATAGTAAGATTGTTGGCAGAGGTGCCCACAATAGTGGATTCCCCGGGATCCCGGTATGAAATCATAGTACAAAAAAGTTGTTTGATCGAAGATTGTGACGTCGTTGTTTGTTTTTTGTATCATTCATGAAGCCCGTTCTGTTGAGGTTGATGAGGAAATGAGAAAACGTAGTTTTTTAATATAGATTTTGCTCAACCAACTCTCTGTTACTCAGAAAACTTGTGTTCAATTAGAATAAAATTATACATTGGCATTAAAAATTATGATCTCAAAATACTACTGAAACGTTTGCAGGCCTCCGTGATAAAGAATAAATAGACAAATCGTAGATTTGTCTTCAGAAACTTCAATGGCAAACCATACCTCAACAAAGCAAAAATTACCATCAAATTTTTACCAGCTGAAAGTCAATAAAACTAAGCCTTATCAAATCAAACAAACTATTAGGACAACTTCCAATATCCGGCCTATGCCAAAACACTGGAGTGCGTTCACCCTGAAAATTTTGGCGGCAAAGCTTTTCGCGCTGACGCTTCACTTCATTATTATTTTTTTACGGCTTTATTCCACGGCATTTTCAATTTATTTTATAGATATTGGCGCTGGTTCATTGGGGATGCCCGCCTGGTCTTGGCCGTGGCACCGGTTGGCGTGCCTAACTGGGTCGTCTACGTCACGCAGGAACACTGGCCAAAAACACGGCACACGCGGAAAGATGTGAAAAAAAAGTCACGCATAGCCGCCATCTTGCCACGCGCCGTTTTGGCGCGCAAATTCAACGAGTCAACGCGCCCAGAAAGTGCACTTATTTGCTGACAACGCACGTAATTCCACAATAAATCGTATTGTTGCATCGCATGCATAATGCTTACAAATTCGATTATATGTATTTAGGTACTTAAAGCGCACGCATACTGAATTTACGCAGATATATCCATAAGAAATGTCACGTTCTCAAAGCGAGATGCGACTATGCAAGGATAATAACAATAAAGTTGCTAGTAATGTGACATTTGATGGCCCAACGCTGGGCTTTGGGCTAATTTAAAAGCAAATGGATGGCGCACGAGGTCTGGAACATGTGATAAGGAAAAAAGGCATGCGTATTTCTCGTAACAACTGCAAGATACATAGGTTCCCAAGCGAACACCGCACTTCCATTGCGTTCACATAGTATCTTCGCACTCTTTCATTTTACACACCCTTGTATATGAAGTATGAACTACAGTACGTGCTCTCGAAAGTTTAATAAGACCTGATTACCGTGCTTTTTTTATTCATATTATAGCTAGTAAGATTTGTTTGTTCCCACATCATCATTTGCTGACTGGTTGCACCCTCTGCTGAGTATGTTTTTATACTTCATTATGTACTATGTATCATTTTCCAATGCACTAAGAACGCATTACATCAGGATCCTTCACTTATTTGTTCAAGAGGCTCCCACAACCGCTGATGTTTCACAAGTTTTTCCAACACCACACACAGGCAGAATTATTCTTCACTAGTTCCTAGGGATCTATTCTAATTGTTTGCCTGACACACAAATTCAGTACACGATGCGTGTCGTTAACCGGCTATCAAACGGGCTCGGTTAAAAAGTCGTCTATTTTAAACTGCGGTATCTGACCTCATTTACAGTGCCCTATTGATGACCGCTTTTGGAACAGCAATATTTCCGGACGAATCCCTAGAAATAACTAGTGATTCTGTAGTCTCAAAAGTAATTTAGGTATTTTTTTAGGTGGAAGTAGCATTGCTATGGAAAATATGAAAATATGTATACAAGAGTCTTTCACTTTTAAAACAAGACGACTAAAACAACAAAAGTAGTGGCCATTCAAAACATTTCAGATGTTTTTTCTCAAAATACGATTTTACGATTTGTCTATTCTTTCACGGGAGATACAGAATTGTAGCACATGTAAATAAAAGTTCAATATTGAGTTCTGTAGAATTTGAGAAATTGTATAAACTTGCGGCATTATTAGAAGGCGCGTTGCGTAAATGTCTGTAGACATACTCGAACTAGATTCATGAAGGATGAAAATGTTTACTGAATCAACATTCGTTACATAATTAACAATAACATGTATTGGTAACAATCCATTATTCCCAATACGAAATCTACTTTGTAGAATCGAATAACAGAGCATTTCATAGCTTTATGGGCATCGGTACTACGTATTTATATCGGCATACCAACAAGTGAAGACTGGTAACAGCTGAACGGTTGCAGAAATAGAAAATAGTTTCAAGAACTAAAGGTGTGGTGTAGTTGTTAGCGATAGATGCACTTTAGGCACAAAGAAAAATAGCAAAATAGATAATCACAGATGATAAAAACAATAGAACCGGAAAACGCAGTGCAGATAGGTCTCCACCCGTCGGACCTAAGACATTTAAAAGGTTGCGAGAGGTCGGTGGATGACGGTGGCCCAAGATCGGTCTTCGTAGCAATCGGAAAGCCATGTTTAGCAGTTGACTTGTACGGAATGTTGTTGATAATAAAAAGGTGATTCCGAAAAAAAGTATTACTTCGATATTCTTTTTAATTATATTTTACGATTATACCACATACTTTACTATTCTCGCTGCTGACGTTTTGTTTACCGTTTAGTGATTCTTCCTCATGAGCATCGTTCGCGACCACGCTCAACGGTCGTGAGACGAGAACTCAATAATATCTAAAACTACGGTATGATTTTCTCGTGTGTCTCCAACTTTATACATATGACAAAAAGTAGGTTAACACGTTATAGATAATCGATGGATAAACCATGTAATATCAAAACGTATACTATTTTACCAAATAATTAATTATTATTCAAAACATCAAGAAAAAAAAACACGGACGAATTGAACCTCCTCCTTTTATAAAATCTGTTGATAAAATTATATATATTATTATAATAAATAATAATAAGTCTGGACATTTTTAGACACCATCGTCTATAACCCCAAAGTGAGCGTGTGTTATGGGAACCACATGACTGATGTAACACTTATATACTTTTTTTTGTAAATTCATACATAATATACATAGAAAACACCCAGACCCGAGACAAATACTAGCAGATCATACAAACATTTGTACTGCGTGGAATCGAACCCGCAACCTTCTGCGTCTCAGCTACATCATCTAATGTAGCTCTAGTTTCCGTCATAATGTAGAAATCTGGTAATTACCATCAGTGGGTAATAACCTAGAGTATCAAAATAGATGTTTTGTCAAACAGCCGAATAACAAAGCTGCAGCTGTCACTACAGAATCTGACTCAAAAATCTGAAGAGATATTTTCGTACGTCCGACACGATATATTTATAGTTATTATTAAATTTAAACGATGAACTCGATGCTCTCTGTTAGTCGCATATTACGAGAGTAAACTTAATACCATGACCGATCTTACGAAGTAATAGTGACCAAGAAAGTTACAGTGATACAACATATTATTATTGTATAAAAGGTCAGAGTGTTATGGAGTTGTAAGTATATTTTCAAGGTTAAACGCTAATCCACTTGTTTCCAATTTACTTTAGTATATAGACTGTTTTTTTAAGCATTGGCTTATTTTTTCTTGTTTTACAGCTCGCTTAGCAACTTTATAATCTTGAGACTTAGATTTAAAAGGTACTCTTGTCCCAGAGTCCCAAAAGATAGGTTTAAAACCAGTGAAAACTTGGCTAGTAACTAGTCGACTATTTTCTATTGAATATTCTACTATTTTCATATTTTTAGAGGCTGCTCAAACTCCGACCACACCTGAAATGCAATCGGGTCGACCTTCTTGCAAGCTTATATCGGATCGCGAGTTTCATTCAAAGTTCCCGATGCTAATGCAACTGTTCTGCAACGTTTCAATTGATTTTTACCAAACGACGTGTGCTTTTACTAAACGACGTCGGCTTTTAGTAAAAGCGAGATGGGGAAAAAGCTATACTGCAGATAAGTTACGCAACTACGAATGGAAGCGCTCATAGCGTAGCTTGGCCGGTTATTCTACAGATCAACTGGTTGAGCAACGTTAGATAAGTAGAAAGACAGATATGAAGTGATCACATAGATCTAAGTGGGTATGTATTGTCTTAAGTTATCTATTGGATAAAGTCAAGGAAATGATGATGATGATACTTCAGTCTCACTTTGTACACTTTGTCCCACTTGTTGTAATATGGGTCAAAATGTTAGTCCATATGCTATATAGAAGACGAGTAAATTGCTTTATGAATAGTGCGCATTATAGAGTATATATATATTTATATCTCTTTCTTCTGGAGAGCTTTGGTGTATTGCGAAAACTGATGTCGTTAGTGCACAGAATCCGTTCGGACGTTCTCCGCAGTCTAAAGGTCGGTTAGCGCTAGTGGAATTTACTTCTTAGCGCCGTGCTCACGAGGTCATATTAAGCTGTTTTTTTTTAAATTGCCAAATTATGTCTATACGCAAATTACTAAATAAATAAATAATACTGGTCATTTTTCATACAGCATCATCTAGTCCCAAACTAAGCAGAGAACTACATATAAAATGGGATATTATGGGAACTATATGACTAATTACTCTTATTTTAATATTTTTTTTATTATTATTATATCAATCATAAGGATATGAATTATATCCTTGATACCAAAAAATAATTACATCAATCATGGGAAACGAATCGTTTTGACAGCAATGTCCAATATGGAAAAAGGATACTTCATAACCTAAACCATCTCATTACAAGTTTTAAATGTTTTGGGACATTGCTAAGACTGCAAAATGAGTGCAATTTTTTAGTACCCATAGCCATTTTGCTAATTAAATTAACAATAACTTACACGAACACTTGTTTCAGCGATGGTAATTAATAGAATAAGTATTATACAACCAGTTCTGTTGTAGTTTACAACTACGACCTTTAAATTAGAAGGCGGATGGGGTTCTACACATATTACCATCAGCTTTTGTTCCACCGACATTGAGTTCTCGGTACCCATTAGATTTACCAATTGGTTAAGTAGTAAACTGAGTAATCTATTATGAATCTACGAGTGGCATTTAATTATGTTTACAAAGACACGCCGAAGGGATCCTTTTTAGGCGTTTAGGTACTGTTGGCGCATTTATCCACCAAAATACCTTTGAAATATACCTTCGGCTGAAGTACGATGCTCATCTCCAAAATAATTTTGGAAACAGTTTTTTTTAGGCGGACTACAGTTTATCCTAAATCCAAAAAGCATTTCTTTATCGTTCGGAATTAATTTTATGTATATTAAAAAACTACAAAACCAAAAGTACTGTGCTTGAGAGTCCCATTATCTTACCACACTTTGTACATATTCTCTGTATGTCTTGAAATACCCTATGCTCCTAGGTTGGTCCCTGTGTACGGCAGCTCAAAGATGCGTGTTAGCTCGCGCTACGCATGCGAATTTGCGTGAAGTCACACGGTTGGCGTGAGCATCGTGCGCGATCCCGGATGTCTCCAGACATTATGTCTGTGATAGTAAAAGGCTGCACGTACAAGCGTACTATTGTACTGTACTGTTGATATAAGTATTCAGGAATCGAGGACATTTTGGATACACTACATATTTGGAATGACTTCTTATTAGACATCAAGGATATGTACGCTAGTCCTCGAATTGCGGTGCATAAAGCAAGCGAAAACTGAAGTACTGAACAAGGAGTCTTATGAAACTGATAAAAATTTGAAATACATGCAGGGGATTACATCAGTTGAACAAGAGCACAGCTCTATTCTAATGAATGACATACAGATTTTCCACAATTTCGGAAAACACTTTAGATAAGACATATCTAACCCTTCTCGGCAGCAAACTTAGGCAAAGGCGTAAGTGCCACTGTTATTTTTTATTTAAAGTTAAATACTATTCGTAAAATTCGAATCTCATAACATTTGTACATAAAAATACATAAGAAAAGCTTATGTCCTTTTCTTATGTATTTTGTTTTTATTGTTTTTGTGTCATTAAACTATGAAAAAACATGTATTCATATACATCAAAGGAAATACATCATCATTACAGCTCGCAATATCGAATTTCTGGAAAATGGTAGATAACAGTTCGCGTCATAAATGTTCAATTCAAACAGCCATTTTCTTCAAGAGCAACACTTGTTTTGTAAGTCTAGTACGATAACGGTAGTTTAACCACAAACAAGTAATACTACCGTATAAATGGCTGTGCTGTCTTAGAAAAGCCCTAGTTTATATGACGGATAAGATAGAGTTATAAGAGAATCGCTTTGGTATAGAAAATCTTCGTTGTGTCCATTTGTGTCCAAGTACGTCACTTGATTAGATATCCATATAATAATTGTCTTATCTTTATTCTTGCTCAAATTACAGACAGGAAGTAAAGTGGCTATATCGTAGCAGTTTATGATGACTTATTGATGATGATAATAAAAAAAATGCAGATTAATGACATCAGTGTAACGAGGGAATCTATTGAAGACTAAAGTCATTGAATAGTTTTCAAAGTTATCAAGTTGAAGTGGCAATATGTTGGCCATGTAGCTTGCAGAACCGACATTTACTGGGGAAGAAAGGTTATGTTAAGTCGGTGGATTGATTTAGCCCAAGATCGTTCGGCCTACTCCAACAGTGGACTCCTACAGGCTGATGGTTAATAATAAATAGAAAAAAAACACGATTACGACTGCAATTCCCATGATGGAGATCCTCAAATCCATACTCAGTACGCAAATCTATGAGGTATACCGAGTAGGGATAGTCAGAGACACATTCAAACATTATATTTATTTGGCACATGTACCCGTTTTGTATAGTAATTAGCATTCCACGTGACAGGTCACTATCCAACAAATATTATAAATGTAATTTTTGGATGTAAAGATGTTTGTATGTTTGTTACTAATAATCTCCGTGACGCCTGGACCGATTTGGATGAAATTTTAATATAGTTCGTGATAAAACGCGGATGAAGCCTTATGCAGAGGCTAGTTTGAAAATGTTCATATGTATGGACATATAGTGATTAATTTAATTATTATAAAAGTAACTTAATAAAATCCGAAATGCAAGTCAAACTTTAAAGTGATAATGTTGATGAAGAGACAGAACAGTGTTTGTATCTTAGTTTGTAGTGCAAGTTTAATTGTGGTTTAAGATAGAATGTAACTTAACACCGAAGGAATGTTAATGCCTCTTGCGTTTTAATGCCGTGTCACTAAGCGAGTTTTCCTGGTTCTGCATCAGGATATCACCTATTTATTCTATGGGCCTATATAGCTATACTATGTCACATATACTACTTGCTATTACGTAGCTTAATTATTATTTACAGTCATAAGTATATTATGATAAATTGGAAAAGTGGGAGAAGGCATAATATTTTCAACAGTGGCACATTGAGAGCTGATATGATTCTAATGATTAGTACTGCTTAAAATATTTCGATAGATATCTCCTATTCTAAGAATACGCCTAATATGAATATTTTTGTGTTATATCATGTTATATCATTTTTAAAAAAAGTGTAAAATGATATTTTTTTCGTTAAAATGGCGTTTTTCATCACAGTTAACTTTGAAGTTTGTTATACAGTCTGATATTCTAGAAGCCCCGTGATTATTATAATGATAACATATAACACGGCTAAAAACAGCCACACGAGTAAGATTACTATCTAAAATAGCCATTGCCAATAGAGAATGAAAACTAGGTTTATGAAAGTTAAAGCCCTAGAAGGTATGATATAATACTATGAATGCAAAAGGACTACGCGGGTAAACCTATCCGCTTTGGGACGTGAGCTAGGTTATTTGCCTTCCATGACTAATTTTATTTATCACGATATCTGTAAACCTATTATTATTATACTCCTTACTTTACTGCATTAGGCCCTTTTCAAGGCCACCTTATAACTATTTGGGTTAAAGCTGCTAAAAGAACTAGTAGTGAACAAACGGTTTTGCCTTTATAGATACAAAGATAACTAGATAATACTGGACATTTTCACACATCCCAAAGTAAGCAGAGCTTGTGTATGGGAACTACATGATTGAAATACTACTTATATTCCTTTTTTTTGTAAATACATACATACTATTATACATAAATATTTGTCTCGAGATCTGGGTATTTTCTATGTATAATATGTATTTACAAAAAAAAAGTATATCAGTCATGTAGTTCCCATAACACAAGCTCTGCTTACTTTGGGGCTAGATGATACTGGGTGAAAAATGCATTATTTATTACTTATTATACATAGAAATCATTCAAACCCAAGTCAAATATTTGCACATCAAACAAACATTTTTCCCGCGGCGGGAACAGAATTCATTTAAACCATTCTTACAATGGATTAAAATTTTTGATCTTGGTGTAAATTGTCCCGGATGATTATGGCTAAATTGCTTTTGATATATCGCTTTGTACGTAAAGCTGACTTAAAATATTTTATTTTTAAAGCTGCTTAAATGAAATCTTGATATAGAGAGATCAATAATTTAGGACTGTGTAACAGAACCGACATTCAATCAGACAATATGGTACTTGGTATATATTATTATATTGAAAATGCAACATATATTTACGGAGTTTCATGCATAGTCTACGTCGTCATGTATAGTCATAGTATTGAAACTGCTGCGTATATGTTCAGAATTCAGACCAATCAAGGAAACCAAGAGAATTGGTTCTAAAAGTTGTAGAAACTCCCCACTGTTGAATTTACTACCCATAACTTCCGAACAAGAAAACTTCGACTTGTGACTTTCAAAAGTTAATATTTTCTTTGGCACTTGGTCAAATGAGTTACCGTCTCCTCCAAGGTTATTTGGTTAAATACTATTGATATTTTAAAAAAGCAACTTTAGATTAGTCGGTATTATTGTTGTGGATGACAGTTTTAAAGATTGCAGGTACAGTTTTTCAGTCCAACGTGACTTTTGACAGACTTTAAAAAAAAATTTATGCCGCAGCATGTTTGTAGAAATTAATAGGTGCTAACCGGATTTGACGTCAGTTTATTTAAAATGCACACAAATATATTCAAATTAATGCTGCTAATACACTGCAGCTAGGCCAGTTCAAAATTGATTTAATTGAATTTCCAAAGAAAATTCTATTAAAATTTCTATTTACGTACGAGTACATAACTAACCTTGATAAGTCGGCTGCTCGATGGCAGGCTTAAAACGAAACTATTAAAAAAAAACGAAATTGTTCTGTTTTCGAAATTTTGCTTCGGAACCCTAAAAAACCAAGCCCAATAACTCGATAGTCAGTATGGCAATCTACGTAGAGTATTGAAATCCATACAAATATATTTTTAAACAATAATTTAATATCGCTGATATGAATTACTAAGGTAAGTAACAACCTTGGTAATTCTGTCTCTATGATAATGATATTCTGGAAAACTGACTCCTGACATACTAGTTTTTTTGTAAATGTGCCTAAATTATAAAATATGTTTTTCTGGTAATATTACTAGACGCTCGATTTATTTGCTCAACTTTAGAAATATCGTTGCAGCTTTGCAAGTGTTCGAGGTGCTTAAAGTACCTACCTACGTGTATTTATACCTACGAGCGCAATCAAATTCCTAAATATAAATCCAAGGTTTGCATCGATCGTATATTATAGAGAAGTGTCGTGTTTATTTAAATAGACGCCCTCTGTGATAGAGATAAATAGTTCAGTTTTGTTAAAGTCGTAAACTCAAAAAAGAGAATTGTCGAAGCAACTTTCCTGAGTTTTCAATATTTCCAAAAGCACTTACTCGTATCCCACCATAAAACCCCGTTACTTCTAAAATCGGTTTAAATCACTTAAGTACATTAAAATTCCCTATACGTAGCGCAAGGTGAATAGAGGCCATTGCACTGGACCCAGAAATATTTGCAAATTACCAATGACTATGCAACTCACGGACGCTTTTTTACAATGGTTGACGTATAATAAATGTTATGGTAATGCTAATGCATTGTTTGAGTCAGAAGTTGCGTAAGTTTGTAGGACGATTAGGTGTGGCTTTTATTGTTGATGTATTTTTGATCCTGGCTTTCCGTCTCTTTGTGATGGAGAAAGCTTTAAATATGATAAATAAGCCTGTTAATCTGTGACAATTGCATTTAGTTTAAAAAAAGGCATGTATGTCCACCTACATTTGCTTTCTTAATTTTTGTACCATCTGTTTAATTTATATGAACATCAGCCTCTGCATATGGCTGCGACCGCGTGCTTTCGGAATGAAAAGGAAAGGGTTATTTAAGGTCGTGAAAAATATTGATTCCAAATCGGTATAGCCGTAATCAGCGTCAACTTATGATAAACGTGTGTATAATTACCATCTCCCATTTTCGCGGGTAAAAATTAAACTGAACTGTGGGTTAGGCTCATACCTAATCAGTACCTACCTGTTGTTTAATTTCATTTCTACTAGCGTAGCTGGGTGATAAAATCTATAAAGTCAATCACTTCATTTAGCATGAGATTTGACTATTGATCAGCTAATTATGGCTAACTATAGATTAGATAATATAAGAACCTTTTCAGAAACCGGATGTAGTCTTTTACTATGGACGATTATGCCAAATTCGAAAGCGATTCCGTAAACACACCCCTATCCCTTAAACCCTAGAATAATTCCTGGGATCCCTAAGACGTACAATACGCAATGACGGTAACGGGCATCGTATGCAAATAACGTGCTGTATCCCGTGCTGGGATTATACTAGCACGTCACTAATCCGTGCGACTTAGCACTGCGGCTTACGTCTTACATATTGTAGGCGGTCGCCTGAGATATTGAGACAGGAACGGTATAAGGGCGGCAGCAAGACTTGATAGCAATGTAAATTTGGATACAGTGGATTTGTTGGCATAGCGTCTTATTGACTACTAGCTTCTAAACTCGGCTTTGTCCGTGTGGTACCTGGATAAAAAGTAGTCTGTTTTATTTTAGGTGACGAACTTGTACTAAATTTCATCGAAATCCGTGCAGCTGTTATAAAAATCAGCAACAAACATTGAACATCCTACCGAATTTATTATATTAGTACGTTAGGATGTGATGCGATATTTTTGCCCACATAGCCCACCAGATGGTAAGCGGTTACCGTCGCCTGTTGACATGTGCAACGCCAGGACCATTGCTGATGCTTCGCCTGCCCTAAATACGAAATTCCCATTGTGCTTTTAAAGCGGAACACGCAGCAATGCGAGCATTACAGTTCTACAAACACATTTATATTTCTGATTACTGTTTTCGAGTCATTTTTTTCAATAATTAAAAAAAAAAATAGTATTCAATAATTAGTTAGTGACAAATACTATCGTATGGTCACTATCGTAAAAACCATGCTGAATTGTTTTAAACTAAATCAGGCAAGTTACTCCCTGGTAGTAGAGGTGGTTCTTGGCCATCCCTGCTCTGAGTCCGTGATATGTAGAGATATAAGTAACGAGTATAGTGTTACTATGATGTTGGCACATAGAGTCGATTTGCACTGTTTAATGCCGGAAGTAATGAGGTAGGCTGGCGTAGAGCATAGCATGGTGTACTGTTTTCACCCGACTACAGAGGTTAATGTTTTTGCGAATATCTATGTATGTCTATGAGAGTGTGGGTTTCTTTTCCTAGCAACTAAACTGATTGATGGATTATAATTGTTAAGGCATCGTTAAACTTGTGAGGATTCCGAGAGTGATATTGGCTACATAAACTGCCAAAAACATATTACGGTCATCAGGTAAAATAATGTATGGCATGTCAAAAAAAAACCGATCCATCCAAATCAAGAAGATGAGCTTAAATTTATATTATTTTTTTTAAATGACATATAAGTGTCACTAGCTGATATTTCGTTTTACAAAAAAAAAGCCTCAGGGTTGGATCCTATGATATTAGTATAAAAAAAGGTATTGGTGAGTCGACATCAAAACTATATACTCATCTTTTTAGTAATTTTTGAAAAACGTAGTGTGGTTTTTTTATTTTTCATATTAATTTTACTTTTCATCTTCTACTAACAGTTTAACTAGCAGTTTAATGCAGAATTAACTAATTGACCTAGGCAATCGTTTAGATAATAGAACGTGTAACACTACGTTTTTACACGCTGTAAGAGCCGGTTTGTGTTTGGGCTGTTTGCTGCCATTTTCCCCATTGTAATGCGATGTTCCACGGTCGCTTGCTTTACAAACAGCAATTATTGATCATGCAGTCTTTAAGAGTATCTGCAATGCCGCAAGCGACATGCCCGAACAGCATAACTTTATTCTGTGGTTTACTCAGAGATCCGGAATTGTGATGCAATGGTAGTAGCCCTAACGCTAGCAGAATGGTAAACTTTAGCATGTTTATGTCCTGAGAAATACATTTCAGAATTCAGCAAATGATACGCTGGTTTTTCCGAAAGTACTCGCTTCAATTCAAAATTCAAAGGATTTTAAAAATCTCTTTGCTCAATGTGCGACGAACACTTTACAAGTGTTTCTAAAATATTTTGCACTGCACCAATAAATATTTATACTGTACTGCTTTTGACGTAGCTTTTTTGCAAAAATTGTCATAACCTGCTGAGAGCTACTTAGAGTTCACGTTATTAGATTAATATTTTGGATACCTAGGTAGGTACTAGCACAAACTAAGTAGGAATGTTAACGCACTCCTTCTTATTTGAAAGCTATCACACAACACTAAGTATGGGTACTGTAAAACTGTACAGTACCCAGTGATGTGCTTCTGTACACTGAATCTATATTTTTCTGTGTGATGAATTGTGTCATATAAAGTGTGTGTCCTAAAAGCTAAGATGGCGTTGTATGCCAAGAACATAACTTGAAGCAATATTTTTGACAGCCATCCTTTACTCACATATATATTTATTTTATTCATTTTCAACTATTTTTTTTTATATTTATGTGTGGTTTTGAATTAGGTACTATACAACGACAACTATCAAAGGTCAACAATAAAAGCTCTCATTACATAAAGTAATCGCCACTGAGTCTTGAAACTTTTTTGATTTTCATCTTGTTCTCATAGTAGCGACGGAAAATTGAATCGCTGATGGAAAAGATAGACACGGACGCCTTTGGATAAATAGCGTAAGTGAGAGGTCGCTTAGGTAGCAACCTGTGCCTCTCTGATACATCATCATCAACAACAGCCTGTAGAAGTACATGGCCTGATATATCGGCATCTGTTTTATTAGCATTTTGAATGGTTTTATTTATTGAAATCAGAAGTAGAATTTTGAAACATTGATATTCTTAGAAGCTAAAATCTGGAAACAGGTACATCTTGGTTATTTTTGATGATCCTTCATTCAGTGTTGGAGGTGTCAATCGAACAATATGATACAATAGCCTATTTTTGGGCTTTCGCCAAAAATAAGCTATCAAATGAACTATTATTACTATTTCGTTGCCTTTATTTTTTGCCTATTTATACAGGGCAAAAAAAGTAACATGGTTACACCGCGTTTTGTCTCTTTCGATTGACATTAACAGACTTCAGAATAGTGATAGTTTTCTTATATTTTCTATACCGATTACGTCGTCATGATGGCTCCGAGAAGATTCCCTTGCAAAAAATATGAATAGGTATATTAAAAATATTAAAAATAAAAATAAAATAAAAAATGTACAAACAGTCTACAAAGATCTAAAATGGCGATGGGCAGGACATACGAGTATGTTAAGAGAGAGAAAAGAGAAATGGACTAAAATAACAACAGAGTGGTACCCAAGAGGTAGTAAAAGAAGCAAAAGAAGATAGATAAAACGTTGGGAAGATGGTTTCAGAAAAATTGCTGGTTTAGCATGGGTTCACACAGCAAAAGATAGGACGAAATGGAAATCTTTAGAGGAGGCTTTTGTCGACGCATAAGCTGTTACAGAAGCAAGCCTATTGACAAAGATATTAATGTTAATTAAGTATTTAGATAAGTTTAAAATTAGGTATGAACTTGTAATAAAATTAAAAAAAAACAGCAATATAGTCTTATATTATTATTATTATATTACACTTGGATTGATTACTTGAGAACTGAATACATTTTATGGATGAATTATTGTGATAATTTACAAGAATCATGTAATATAAGTCGGTTTTGTCGAATTTAAAAGTTATTTCTAGTTAGAAAATAGGCAGAGTTTGTGGCTTATTGAATAAGGATATTTCGCATTTTTTTATTTCATATTAAAAAATATGATGCTGAAAATAACGCGTAAAAAACAACAAAAATAACACTGAAAAAGCCAGTCATTAAAATACGAGTCTTTAAATAAAAAGTCACGTCGCCACTTAAACTTAAGTGGGCTTCGAATGGAGGCTGCCGTCATTAGGAGAAAAGAGTAATTAAAAGTACGATAAAAAATCACGGACAAAAAACTCCTTAAGGAAAGTATGCGAACCTTCTTTATGTAATAGAAAAACTATCAATGATGTAATGAAAAGTGTGTCTGATTAAATAAAGACCAATTCGAAATAAAATAAAAAAAATATAAGAAATTTATAGATATTTCATTTGTATTTTTGGGGATAAAAACGAGATATTCAAATTACTTTTTATGCAACTATCAACAATACATCCTTGATAGCACGACTTGACAAAGAGGTGGCAAAGGCCAGAATTGGTTTATTGGACCCGAGTGCATTCAAATCAGACAAGATAGAAGTGGCAATGGACCGCGAAAGCTGGACAAAATGGGATAACAATAAAAGACGAAAATTAATAAAAAAAAAACTAATCCCGGTAACGATACTGCTTATCAGTTAAAGATGAAAAGTATAACAAAAAAATAGTGCAACTGTTGAACTATAAACAAGACGCTTGGCAATGTTGCAAGGCGGGCCCGATCACACTGCGCCATCATACCGTAACTTCATTCAATATTTTTTTTTACCGAACTCTGTAATTTCTTGGCTCGAACGCATCCGTTTACATGCCAAACAATAAATTTATTAGTCGAACGGAGGAGTGGCAACACTAAACTTACGTCGACACGTCAGTATTACGTCATAATTTTGACATTTTCAAAGATTTTCGAACATTCGGTTCGATTCGCGCTTATATAACGCACGCACCGTCAAGGTGACTCGTTCGAAGCTACTACTGATTCTATTTTAGTTTGAATTTCATAAATATCCCGTGACAGCTCATCTCTCCTCTCCCGCGACTTTGCGGCGGCCATGTTTTAAATCGCCTTGCGTAATTATCGGCCGGTGTTGTCGCTACTAAAATATCTAGCTGGTCGGTCTGGCCGCGTGAACCCGCGTCCTTGCTAATTTTAAAGTCCTTAAAGTTTGGCTTTTGTGAGGTAAGCGAGTGTGACGTAGCGTTGGCAGAATGCCGGACGTACGAGACCGAGGAAAAATCGGTGAGACTCGTGCTGCGGTAAATATAGCCCGGTCCCCGCGACGCACCTTGAGGGACGGTCGCCGGGAATCTCAGCATCTATATCTAATCTATCGCACGATCCGAGATCGCTACAGACTTGACGACGCTCTTTCAACTCAAATCACAGGATCAAACGATTCAAACTTTCTAGTTCGCAATTTTCGCTCGTCCCCGTTTCCTAACTGAAATTCTTGAGTTCAAAACCCCACAGAAGTTACAACAGTCTGTGACCGAGTTGTCCAGATTTCCGTACAAAAAATGACGAATCGACATGTTGTATTATTTTTTTCTAGAGCATTTTACTTGGCTTGATTCCTTGAATATGGCTTATGAAGACATTCAACTTGAACCGTTTTCTTTTAATTAGCTGTCACCGGCCTTTCATTTTGCTTATCCACAGCGTCTTTTCGGAAACGTTGCATGACACGATATCCTTGAGCAACTTTGCTGTTTTGAGATTCTATCTTGGTATCTTTTACCGGGCATATAAATTGCAAGTTTCACAAAAACGCTTCAAAACGTTGGTCTACAAATTGCGTTCGAAAATTCCATCAACCCCTTTCGCCCGCACTAAACCATCGCATAACAATCGAAATAACCGTGAACTAATCGTATATCATCGTATAGGCAGCAGATGCGCTGACCAAAACTGCCGAGCGGCCATCAATACCTACCTAATTGAATATTATACAGCAATTTGTGTTGCCGAAAATCTGGCGCGTAATATGCGGTGTCCATATATCGTGGGTTTAATGTTTTCTATGGGCAACACGATGCAGTCGACGATGCAACTCGCAGAACTAAATTTAGTGCAAATATTGGAGTGAGAACAAAGTAGATATACATAGAACCTATGTTATCATAGTAACCTCAGAACATCAGATTAATGCATTTATATAAAATTGACATTATCGTGGAATGGTATCATTTTTAGGATGTTTTAAAGCGTCAGCAAGAGAATAGTAAATTACGTGGTATAGTCATGCATGATACATCCTCAAAACGAAGCATTTTTGTTCCCAGTGATATTTTGTGGAAAGGCTCCCAAACACCTTACTTTTTGTTTGTCTTGTACAAGAATATTATTACGACTATCCCACAATACTTTACTATTTTCCTGCTGACGTCTCGTTGACCGATCAGAGGTCCTTCCATATGAGCAACGTCCGCGACCACGAAAATTTCAATTCCATTGTACAAAATAAAAATAATAATAATTTTCTTATCCTCCTTTACCAAAGTTTATTTTTGAAAATCACAAGAAATCTTCATAGAAAAAATACTGCCCATTAGTCATATCTCCCTACTAGTCTCACCCCACAAGTGGGGAGATCTTCCCATCAGTGATCTGTGAGTGTGGTAGTGGGAACTACGGCATATGCCACCTTCAAATTATTACTGACGTCTCCAAAAAAAGATGCTGTTCCACCGACTACGTCTGTCAGTGTTCTTACCGATATCTAACGCCCTATTTAAGTGCTTTAATTGTAATAAATCATTAATTTAAAGCAACATGTATGTAAATGAAAAGAGGTCCATAGATTAATTATATATTATAAATATTATAAATGGTTAGTAGGTGCATAAACATAAATTAGTAGTTGAATCACATTTATAGAAATGCATTAATTTACGAAAGTATGGTAGACTTTGTACAGTAGGTACAAAGTTCTTCAGTTATAACAATATGTGGTCAAACGTATATAATTTTATGCAAAAATTAAATTATTAACTGTGACCAAATCATAACTAGGTTATTATAAATTGTGTCAAATTTAAGAATAAGATATTTGTACGTTTTGTAATTCGATTATCATCATAAGTGAAAAACAAAACATTAAAAAAAGGTAAGAAGTCTTAATACTTCATTTGGCAGCACTAAAATTATTGCGGTCTTTTTGCAATGGAAATAGATACATTTTAAAATTATTACTAATTTTTTTAACGAAGTATTTAATTGGTTTTTACTGTTTCTAAAGTAATTGTATTATTCTGTTCGTTTGTAATTTAGGCGACTACGTTGGCTTTGCTGCCTATGCTGGCGCTTGCACTATAGCTGGGTGATAATGCTTCGTTCGTAGCCCTGTTTTAGCCGGGTGTTTGCGCAACGCATCGCGCTGTGTTCTATTATCGGAAAAATGGTCGGCGACGTCGCTTTTTCAGCCGAGTTTATGCGATTTTTGGTGGTCGCCTTTTGATGCGGTTTATGTTGTTTTGGTTTACGTAATGATTACACATCGGTTGTTCTATTTTTCACGTGAGTTAACTGAAAACTTGAAAAAGCCGGGATAAGATAAAAGTCAGACTTGTCCATCATACTTGATGATTATAAAGATAATTTAGTCTGATAATCTTTTTCAGTCACATACACTATCAAAATTATATTGTAATATTTGTTAAGTAACTTTTTTTAAAGATATTAATCTGTTTTTAATATCTGAATCATGTTGCCATATATTTAATTCAGTGAATCATGTTGGATCCCAATAATAAAGTAGTCAAACTAATGTGATTCTAAGACGTTGTTTTCCTCATCCAAAACAAGAAGATTCACAAAAGTCAAGAGCCCATAATTCCCAACTTCTGTGACCTTCGAGATCCCGTTATCTATGGAAATTTTATCGCCTCAGGATTTTGTGTTTCCTTATTGTGAAACGTTTACATTGAGGATGTTCATAACACTAACTCTTCAAAGTTGAAGACTAACTTTAGCATATACTTTGTTTAGCTTTAACTGTTTAGCTTTGACGTCATTGTTATTTTTGTACAGGGTTTCATGCAATAGCAGTGACTTAAAATGCACAAAGAAACACTTACGATTGTCTATTAATTTCATCCTGAGGTATATTTTGCTATGAAGCTTGGTTCAAATAATTTTAGGTGTGCGTTTTGACAAACTTAGTTTGTAAGATTCTTTTTCTAAGGGCATTTCAATATTAAGTATATTGTAAAATAATTAAAATAAATTATTTTACACTTCGATAGCAGTTGACTTTTATTTTATAATCATTGATATTCAATCTTACCTATCGATGTACATTGGTCATACATATTAGTACTAATATTGATTTACTACCTAATTTTAAAGTCAACAATCTCAGACACCTCGTGAATGTAATTATTTAATCGGTTTTCTAATTTCAAAGTAAAAAATGCTTCACCAACCCATTCAAAGTCCGTTTTTAATTCAAAACAAACATAATTCTATATACATTCAGCACTAAAAAGATACTGAACCCAGGTTTCAGATAAAAATATCGATGGACGCATCTGAAAGATGTCGCGAGCAGGCATAGATAAACTATCGGGAAAAAGTGAAATTATTTTTCGGCGAAGAAACCTTTTGTGGGTGAAATAGTTATTTTGCGGCCAATGTCCAAGAAATCTTTTTGAAAGTTACAAAATTAAATTTTTGGCCTGTCAGTCGTAGCATAAGAACAAACAATGTTAATCTGTGGCCGTAGACCTATTTCATAATGTCATTATGAAATTTAGATATTAGGTAGATGCTTCTTAAGGAGAATGCCTGGAGTACAGTGGCACATCTGCTCAAAAGCATTTGCAATACCATCAAGGACTTGTACATTGCGTTGGTAAGACAGAAACACACCGAATAATGTACTAAGTTACATCTTGTCTGTAATTCCAGCAATTGTATACAAACCAAAACACAGCAAAGGAGACCTTATGTCTTAGAGGCATTGACAGATATCTTATATGATATATAATCTGATGTAGTTAATATATGTTTGGCCTTCTACATTTTTACATCTTTCTATCATTTTTAACCATGAGATTCAACCACAGATTGTACTGCCGCTTGATCTAACAACGTAGTGGTTATTTCCTCTATGGATCTAACGGTGCAGTCTGATAGTGGAAAATCAGGCAAAAGGATGACCGATGGCAAATAATTCACATTTCAATATTATGTATTAAATATTATTTTATTTCGCGTTCCTATCTCATGTTTGTTTAGGTTCCTACTATGCTTATTACGTCTAGGTACTCATGTTCCACAATCTTAATTGATTCTACCAAAGATTATAAACAAACGCTGATTCTACCAACGCCAAACATCAAAGCTTAATATTAGCTGACGTTGACAGCTGTCATATTTCAAGATGATAACTCAAAAACCCGGCGGTTATGCGGCTCTTTAATAAGTCTTGTTGGCACGTGGTGGTCGCTAGCAACTGCCAACTACCCGGGAGATTGTCCTTGACACTGACAATGTCAATGTCACTGTGATTACATGTTTTTGGAAATTCACACCTGAATAGTCAAACTAATGTGATTCTAAGACACCAAGGCCAACTTTGTGCGACGCAGTCAATGTGCACTAAAAAAGACCTGCGTAGTAAATTAACCAAGAGTAATTTGATAACTCTGGATTACGCAAGTGGCACAAAAAAAACAGTGCTGAGTAAGTTCGTTTAAGCTCTACAACTCTGAGTATTGAGACCGCCCGAAGTCCTCCTACATGTTTAAATGACTTATATTCGGGAACAACGTCTTAACGTGGACTGCAAATCACGCAAACGTTTAGTTCGATATTATACTGACCCACCCTCGAACAACAATAACAAAATTAAACTAGCCCTTCCGACAGGCAAGCAATGATCAAAACAGAAATAAATTGAAAACGTAAACTTAACAATTTTCAAGTTTTAGAAGTTATGGACATTCTTTTTTCATTCTCATAACTATTTTCCTAGTGTGATTGAAGAGCAGGTGGAACATTGTTTTACTTACTAGGACTCGTGGCGTCTGCAAGACTAAATATAATAGGGATAACTACGTACTGCATGTTATACACGAAAGGAAACATTATGAGTTAAATGGAATCATTTCACCAAACTAGTTCTTGCAACAGTTAAAAGGGCCACCTCTAACTTAGTCGGTGACCCAAGGCTGGCCAAGAAGGGATCAGTGACAAGACGAACATACTACCTGAAACATTGATTTACTATGTTTCGTCTTTATATGCCTGCCGGTGCGTCCCCTTTATTCTGCCCAGCTGGCTATCTGTCACTCACTGTCATTGTGAACGGTCCCAGAGTGAAATGTATCGTAACTTCTCTACGGAAAATGTCCGGGACACTTTTTACCGATCAGTGTTTGCTATGTTGAACAGTTCCGAAATTTACCAGGAGTTTTATATGGCTATGAAAAGTGCCATGTCTGGTGACGGATAGGCTGAAATAATTATTATGGTGAAAAATAAAGCTCGTTCATAAGGTACGACCACATCTGGGTACTTTCACCTTAAAACGCAACAAGGCATGCCCTAAAGCCTAGCTAGATCAGGCGTCATTATAAGATGATGACAGAAAAAGTTATAAGATGATGCAAAATGTATTGAAAGTTGAATGAGGCAAATTGAAGATAAAAGTGCCTAAGTATGGACACGCTTTATATCTACATCACGAACGCTTCAAAAAATAGGATGACAAAGAAAACCAATGAAAAGACGACAACGATCTGCACTAAAAACTTAGATAGGTACCTACGTGAAAGACGATTAAACTTCCAAATCTCAAAATCAACCAAAATGAGGCTATCAAAATGTAGACAATTCAAACGAAGCGGTATCAACTGTAAGTTTTAATGGTAAGAAATAAACGTTAGCTTGATAGGCGGAGGCTGTGGCTGCCAAGTTGGCACTGTGACCCCTGACTCTTGACTAGCCGATGACCCATCATCTCACCCTGACCTTGTATATTTAGAAATCTAATGCTCGAAACTTTATTGCTTTCACATGTTAAATGTTACAAGTTATAGGTTATATATTTATATGAACGTCAAGACAGACCAGACCCTGAAAAGTTGTCACCAACAAACAAACAGAGTGTACACTTAATAGTAGATACTACATTAAAATTTTTCAAGTATATAGATATTGAGGAAGTGTATAAATATTCTCTGAATATGGCGTAAAAAATCTTAATTATTAGTTTGATCTGTAGAACTATCCACGTGAGTTTTTGTGTGCAAGCGGAAATAGTTGTGCAATGAGTCACGTATAGTCCAAAATCAAAAATGTATAACATCGTACCTAAATAGATACATAAAGTCACTCCAGTTTACCGGAGGAGAAAGTCAATGAATTTGTTTGGATTGTATTAAGTAGGTAACCAATAAAACTATGATAGGCCGTAATATATTTTTACTAACATATAAACTTTTAAAAAATTTTGAAAGCGATGTTTTGTTTTCAGGCATTGATTCTTTTAGACGCAAAACAACAAGTTCTGAGTGACTTGTTGTAGTCGTTTTTTAGCTTTTCCTCTAAAAATAGGGACTTAACGACACGGACGAAAATTACTCAGCAATCTTTTCCGACCTTGGAGGCGATGATTAACATTTCCCATAAGAATGACATGATTTATGATACTCATACAAGTTTCCCCATAAAGGACTATCGCCGCATACTAATGTCATAGCTAGGTAGAAACAGCTACTTTAGTCGTGTTGAATTATTAGATACTGCAGTAAAAAATTAAAAGGTTAGCGTGGTTTAAACTTTTATGAGGAAGTACGATTGTTTTACACATCCCAGCATTTTTTATAACAAGAGATATTTATTACTAGAAATACTGGACATTATTTTCCCTACATTAACTTCTTGCTGCGACTGATGAATACTGTTAATAGTATAGAGTACACCAGCTATTCCTCTTCTAGTCTGTGATAATGCGGGCAAAGCGGAAGCTGGTCTGAAATATAAAAATAAATCAGCTTGCTCTATGGTGTCTATAAAAACGCTGTAAAATTATATACATAAAAGTGTGTGACGAGAGAAATATTGTTGTTTTTATATCTAGACGTTTTTCTTGTCGTAATCTTTTAGCTGCATTTTGAGAAGGAAAAAATATTAACGAGCCGTTATCCAATTTCGCGAATCGAAGAGACGTTCAAATGAATCGTATCATATCAATCGTATCACCGTTTTGAGCACATACATTTTTCGAGTGGAAAAATCTATTGGAGCATGACCGGGTTCGAACCCACGACCTCCGGATCAGTAGTCGGGGCATCGCACACTAGGCCAACATGGCTTTTTAAAAAAGACAGAAGTCAATTACATTACAGTGAGTCATTATTCATCAAAAAATTATTTAATGATAAATTTTCTTTTTGATGTCTAGTAGTTCAGTTTGATAGTCTTCTGAAGCCATTCTCATACAAATTAGTTTTCTATACTGTTAGATTGGACTCAAGTGAATCAATGAGAAGTTTTATCTATCTGTTCAGAAATCATATTATATCGAATATGATTACGGCTCTAACTGTGACTGTATAGAGATTTTGGTCTTCTGCATACCTAAATAGTTTTGT
The DNA here is from genome assembly GCA_961405105.1 of Perizoma affinitatum. Classification (NCBI taxonomy): domain Eukaryota; kingdom Metazoa; phylum Arthropoda; class Insecta; order Lepidoptera; family Geometridae; genus Perizoma; species Perizoma affinitatum. The sequence continues at coordinate 6,423,155 of OY560184.1, forward strand.
GACAGTCGAATGTGTTTCGATTGTCATAAAGAATTGTATATTTTTTAACCTTAAAATACAAGTTTTATTATTTTTGATACCAAGGTATTTCTATTTCTGTATTTCAGGCAGAAATACTCGCATTGCTGTATTCCGTTTGAACGGTTATACAACATAATATTACAAGCACATTCGAATACATCTACTGTACTTCTAATACAATCCAGTTTCGTTTTTTTTTTAATTATAGTCAACGTCACATTCAAAAGTACGCAATAAGGGTAGCCCTGCTGTTGTTTTAGATAGTGGGCCATAATACCTGTTCGCCTTTAAGTAACCCTTTTTTTTTGCAAATTCCTTATATTCAATCCTTTATTTCTGTGACTTTAGCCATTGATCGTTAAGTGTTGTTAGTTGAACAAGTGATTCACTTGGTATAATACTGAAAGGCCTAGCTAAAAGACGTACGAACCTTTTTTTTCCATTAGAATCTTCCTCATCGGATCAGATTAAGATGGAGGCTTACGCAAGCCGATATTGATAGGCACTCGGGAACCGAGACATTGAATGGATCAGCTTACAGTGTACCTAGTTATATACAGATATCATCATAAATCTGATTGAAATAGTAGACTATAACAAAAAAGTAATGGTTTTGTTGAATCAATAAAACAACAAATAGTCGATGATAAATTAAATGAGGTGTTAATATATAATATATTTACTGATAGGCCTTATGCATAATTTTTAAATGCATATTTTTTATGCTTGCAAATATCTATAAAAGTTACAGTTTTACCTAGTTTTTTTCTTGATTGACAACCTAAGAAGAACTAATTATATACGGTGGCTAACTACTACACAAATAACAAGATGACACACTCGTCTTACGAAAAAAACAGAAAACAGTTTTTTCGTTTCTCACATTTTCTTTTCAAAACATGTCTGTAACCCAACAGAGCCACATGTGATTTTAAATTTCAATTTTTGTATCACGTAGTATGTTTCAATAAAGAATTTACCGATATGACCTGAAAATCCTCAACATTGACGGCCACTCGACGGCCCTACCTGTCGTTGCACTTAGAATATGGGAAAAAGTAAAATTTTCTCAAATGCTCCCAAAATAGAACAAAACAAAAAGATAGATTTAAATACAGAATTACTGGATTTAAAAATTTGATGACAAATAATAAGCATGAATAAAGATATTGATAAAAAATATTAGCGACGTACGGTGATTCCTATATTATTAAACATTCATCAGTGTTGCCAACCATATACATATTATGTGTATATATTTGACGATCTTGTGACAAAAGTCGTTATGTACGGTTATGTAATTAAGTATAATTATTGCTTACCATTATTGTAGATCTTGGAGGCGTGAAATAACCTGAAATATAAAGCTACCAGGCCTAAGTTTTTTTTTTTTTTAAATACGGCTGTATTAACTGCTGAATATCAACAACAGTTCATCAGTATTGCTTTCAATATTTCCAACGTAGGATTTTTTTATCTAGAAGATAAACAATATTCATAAAGTTATGGGCTTGAAACTTCGCAATGAGTAAATTGAATTTAAAATGTTTATTAAATATTTACTGAAAAAAGACACAAATACTTCACAAACGTAGAACGAAGCCATCAATATCCAATTTTAATATCCATTTTGTCCATTAGCAAAATAATAATCTAGTTTGTCCATTAGCAAAATGGAGCTCTTTGATCAAAGTTCGAAAAGTAAAAAAGAAGTTCGGAAAAATGAAAAGTATACGTTCGTGCATCATTCTTGCTTTACGAAGGGTGCATTCGGGAGTCATGCACGTATCAATAAATTAAATACTAAAATTATGACAAGAAAAATAAATTTTACTGTAAGATATACTTAATTAAAATTCCACTGAATTTTTCAGTGTAAGGTAATTTTTTCAGTTTTGCAATTGCAATTCTGTGATTGATTTTTCTTATCACAATGCTCGACATTTAATACAAGAAACATATCTTTTGAATACATTGTATGTAATCATAAAAATTCTACCTATTTTTATATGGAATTAGCTCAAAAGTTTGATTCAAAAGTGATGTGAATTGTAAAAATGATAAATATTTACTTGTTGCGTGTTTTGGAACAGTACCTTACTGTTGTAAGGTACTGTTGCTGTACATGTATGTGTTTATGATCGTAAAATATAAAATTGAAATTATTTTTTACAGTAAGTGTTAATACTTTGATTACAACAAACCAATTGACAGTTCACACAACAAATAAACATTTGGAACTAGCAACATTTATACGAAGGGTTATCAACATTAACAGTTAGTGATAAACATTCAAACATCGAAAGTGAGAAAAGGTGAGAAATATAAATAAACACACGATAGAGAGGGATAGAAACATCGAGGGGTACAAAACATCGAGTATATTGTTTGGAACACCGATGCGACGCGGATTCGCACTGCGACAGCCGGCCGGGTATTTTTGGCCTCTTTTAATTTATATATTTTGTTTTTGTTAAATGCTTTTATGTTTGACCATTGTTCATTTATTTAAAAACCAAAAAATCTCCTCCTTCGTAAAAAAACAGCCGATGTCACATTTGGTTCTAAAATTCTTAACATGTTAACTGTCCCTACACATATTATCAATAGCCCTTTAAGGCCCGTTTGCACTAAACTTTGACAGCTCCTGTGTTGATGCCATGTTATTGACAAGTTTCTATAGTAAAACTGTCTATAAGACACTAGACTTTTTTGACTCATAATTTGAAAGTATCTCTAGAGCCCCGCAGTTCAATTTATTCGCAATCCCTAACGGTAATGACCCTAATGCGGGCATAAGTCCTATTGGTAGTTACTGTCTATTAGTGATGGCCTTAGATTGTTGTTACAAAGTTGCTTTATTATTTGGTATTTTTTTTTGAAAACTTTGTTCAAAATTCTAAATAGTTAGCTACCCCAACTGACAAGTCCAAGAAGCTAGAACTCATTGCTAAGGTGTTAATAGTTAAATTTAAATGGGTCCCAAAACTCCGATTCAGCGATATTTGAAACCGCATCTTTCTCTCTAATTGACATACCTGATAAACAGATTTTTCTGCTTAGAACTGTGAAGTCCCATACTTTATTCCAAAAGGTACATGAATAAATAATCCCCTTCGTTAGCTTTAACTGATAACTGAAAGTTAAACAAAAAGTCATCATACAATGTAGAGATATATCTAGTAAGAATAACCCCCTACAGTAAAAATATACATAGGCGAGTAGACATTTCTTAGCAAACCTACGGCTCGGTACTTGAGCTAAATTAAATTAGAATTTCTGTATCGTGGAATTGGAATTTCAGCTGATTCGGGCAGCTCGCTTGCACCGGTGTCCGGCGATACAAATGTTCCGCCTTGCGACTTGCTACGTACCTACTAGTTTGCATTTTGTTGGCTAAATGGTAACGTATTTACGTTGATAGGTGTTTATTTTTTTGTAGATTATGTGTTTTTGTACAGTTGCGGTCTTATTTGTGAACCACTGAGATATTATTTCATTTTGGTAGCATTAGGAATAAAATTAATTTAATAAAATCTAGTGATTTTATTAACTTAATTTTATTATCAATAAAGTCTTTTGCATTCTAAGTCTACACCTTGTCTTGAAATGATGCAAAAATATTATTGCTTTACCTATTGTTATTTAGTTTGTACCTATGTATACAATTTTATTTTTATGGTAACGTCATAAAAAAAATTGTGATTGTCGATAGACTTTGAATTACAAAGTTATTTTTTGTAGTAGGTATGTCTACTTTGTACCTATTTGTTATAGTACACCTTACTTATAAAGATTATTAAATAGTTGATTAACTAAACACTGCGTTATCTCTTTGAAATTTCAAATTCAACAAAAGAAAACAATACACTGTTTAGGTAAACAACTGTTTAATTTTTTTATAAGTTAGACCGTAATATAAATGTTCCTGCTTACGACTTTATATTCGCATTCGTATTGCTATTTTCTTTTTAGTGCAGTTGAGACCTAAGTAGTATTTACTTTGCATTCGTTACTGAAGTAGATGTTTATTTGCCTGTTATTATTGTTTCAATATTGTGTTTTTTGGTTTATTTTTTAAACTGTCATTAAAACAGAATTATCAGTATTATTTTATAATTTTATATTTTTAAGTTTATATCTACAAATAAAGCTTGAAATTAGGGAACGCAAATAATATGCCACATAACGAGTGCAGGGAGTTGGATGTGAAATAGGCTATTAAAATCATGCTTAGAGTTTTACAAACTAGAATTGGGTTGTATATAATTTGAACAAGCTCAGTTTGCATCCAGCAGTTGACGAACTTTTTAGTAGTATTTGGAAGTATATTTTTATAAACGTCAAATATTCTTTACAATACTAGCTTAAATTTTTATAATGATAACTTGAAATTACGAATATCACTATGATGAATACCGTCATTGTTTTTCTTTACTCTAAAATAACGTTTTGGCGTGAACAGCCGATAGCCGATAGCTGACATAATACCCTCAAAATGTACTTAATTTTGGAACTGAAGCTCCAGGCTTGGATGTCAATGGATGTCCAAAATATAAATAAACTGTAAACCCTAACTGAGCAATAACAAACATAAAGTCAAGTTTTTAATTAACCTTGTGAAACGCTATCTGCAGTGATAGATCAAACGACTGCATGTAGATACGCAACACAAACACAAGGCTTCCCCGTTTATTGTGTAGCCCAGACAGTTAGGGTGGAGAGGTTCAAAGGGGAATACGGTTATTAAAATGGAAACCTGCTCCTGACAAACAAATTGGAATCAAGAGAATTAACAAATAAATATCTGTTCGAGACTGATGAAAATCTCTCAAACGAGAAAATACGAGGAAAACTATACCTACTTACATACTTTGAAAGCTTTATTCGAATGGAAATACGGTTGCTAAAATGGAAAACTGCAGATAATAGTCGCTCGATACTGATGAAAATCTTCCGAACGAGAAAAAAAAAATATTGGTACAGTCAAAAAGCCCAGAAAAGTAACCAGTTGGTGGCCATAACTACATACGAGTATGATTTCGCAGACTCTTGTCAAATACGAGTACTTGATCGGTCAAATCCTACACAAGTATTAAACTCAAGTCAATTTTACATATCAATATGTTGAAAGCTTGCAACTTTAGCATGACACTATTCAGAAGCTTTTGAAATACAATTTGGGACGATCTCTAGTTTCGATTTTACCTTTTAGGTAGAATAAAATCCAATACACTCTACATTTGTACAACTCTTTCTTAAAAGTTTTTTTTAGGTTTTTGCTAAAGTAAGCCTACACAAGTATTAAGCTCAAGTTAATTTTACATATGTTGAAAGCTTGCAACTTTAGCATGACACTATTGAGAAGCTTTTGAAATACAATTTGGGACGATCTCTAGTTTCGATTTTACCTTTTAGGTAGAATAAAATCTTCCAATACACTCTACATTTGTACAACTCTTTCTTAAAAGTTTTCTTTAGGTTTTTGCTAAAGTAAGCATGGTAAGAGCTGAATGTAAGTAGGTTCCATACAAGTATCTGAAGTTTATATCTATACTGAGCTTAGGCTTTCTTACTGTCATTTTTAGAAATCTATCAGTTAAGAGATGCCCATATCTTTGCCTAGACTTAGTGCAGACAGACATGAGAGAAGTTGTACTTGCATTCAGAGTAAACTGTAGAGTTGGAAAATGCTATTTTTTCAAGGCAAACGGCGATCTCGAGGCACCAAAAATCATTTAACAAAGAAAAACTAATGGCTAGATCGAAAAAAATATGTAAAACGACATGGATCTTTAAAATAGGCACTATATTGCAATTGTGGTCTAAGTAGAGATCTCTCTACTTGCCGTGGAATCTAAAAATAGAATACTCAATCAAAAATGAGTAACCATAAGACCCATATATAATAAACAACTCTGGTCATTTTTCACAGAGTATCACCCAAACTAAGCAGAGCTTGTATTATGGGAACTGCATGACGATTATATTTATTATATACTTTTTTATGTAAATACATATATATAATACAGAACCGAGACAAATATTTGTAGATCATACAAACATTTGTCCCATAGCCCGTGATTTGATAACCTTTACAAACCAAATTAGGAAGTCTACAGTGCCTGTAATTTAATCGATAATCAATAATTCCACGTACAATACATCCCAAATATTGTATATTATCTTGTTTATCTGTGAAAAATTAACCAAACTTTGTATACATACTTGGCCGTTGTACTTTATAACTGTCAATTATTTTACGTGACTGGGCTAGATCCTAAAAAACAACCAATAGAACCAACGTCTATTGCGATGAAACCTCCAAGAACATCCAATCGTTGCGAATTCTCAACAAACAAACGCGTCTATGCCTCTGTAATCAAGGTCAGAAAAAAACGAAAAACAAGAGTAAAGAAAATTTCGGGCCGACAGATAAAATCTCCCATTAAAGTAGATAGAACTGCAGATAGGAATGGGCGTTATGCTACAATGCCGTAGTTTGCCTGCAGTTGCTTACATCTTTCCCTCCCCATATCGATTTACCACCACTTACAAATTCTATAAGTCTTTCCCGATGGGACTTGCTTTTTGTCTATGGGTTTTACTTTTTTAGGCGGTTTTTTTTTCGAATGGATATCGTTCTTTTTTTAAATTAATTAATTTATTACTCTCCCAAACGTGGCTAGGTTTTTGGTTGATATGATTTTTATGTCTCCGCATATTTTTCCTATCGAAAGCTCTGGTGTTCAGTATTTATTAGAGTATTAGACAAAAGTACATACATATTTACAAAATTGTTGATTAAATTACATAGTTTGTAATATACTATTACTATGAATCCACGTGCTTCAGTATCCGGTGTTTTTACGGAATGCGTACGTACCTGTTTTCATGAATGAAGTTAATATTTTTTGTAGAGTATAAAACGTAACTACTTAGCTATACTTTTGATAATTTTCTTAAATTAAAATTAATTATTTACGAGAAATCTTACGAGGTGAGATTAATTACGTAATTTACTAACGATTTTTTTGTTCTTTTAGTAAACGAATAAACACTTATTTCTTTAATCTTATTTATCTTAAATTTTACCGAGTATTTAGAATGTTTTATGTTTTCGAGTGATTCCAAATGATGTCGTTTCGTTGATGTTGTTGCTTTCAGGTTTTATAACCTGTTTATTAATAGAATCGGGTAGACACAATCGATTGAACATTTGATTTCTTCCTATACATTAAATTTAGTTTGAACTACGCGTTTTATTTTATAGCTTCAAGCTTTTCAAGGGGGAAATAACTACAGAGGGGATTTATTTCAGTTAATATTTACCTACATTGGCTACATTTAAGCATACAACAATCAGGCTTCACGTCATTATGATATCAGAATTTTCTTCTCTAGCATAAGTATCAGGCAAAGGTTTCGTAATACAATAATTCCTGAACTTCACTAAAGCTCCGACAAGCCCGTTCATAACTGACCTCCATCGATCTGTTTACACCGCTTGTTTTCACATCCGTCTCCTCCATCATTTATAACTTCCACGATTCGTTCATTATTGATTTTTCAGGTAGAATGTTTGGCCACGTGGCGTTGAAACATTGAAACGTCAGAAAAGTTTTTTTTTTAATGGCACGCGTCGGAAAGTGGCCACAATCACGTGGGTCCGATCGATCCGACGGTTAAATCGTACCGAAAATACCCGGGCGGCAGACGCGGCTCTGGTAAGCGACAGTAGCTCACAACATCTGTTAATATCATCATTGTTAATTACATATGGGTTGTTGTTAATATATTGTAGCCACCTGTCCCGAGGAGGGCGCTTGAAGGTATGTCGCTACGTCGTCCACCATGCAGGCGCGCGGGAGGTCTGGGAGGAACATAATACGTTAGAGAGCGCGCATTTCGCGAGTGGGCTGCGCGGCGCCCCGCGACCGACTGCCGACTAGTACCGACGCGATGCGAGCTGTCATCCCTCCCTCCTTGCCCTGTTCCTCCCCGCCCCGCGCCGCCTCTGCCAGTCCCGCCCCCGTCAGGGCTGGCCCGAAGCTTTTCCGGATACTGCAATTAATGTTTGATGGAACTATTTGCTTTCTGACGCAATCATAGATAACGTAAATTTCCATTTAAAAGGTTCCATTTTAAGAAATTTATGTTTTGGCATAAATTGAATAGTGAATGACCAGTGTTAATTATTTCGAGAGTTCTGAAATTATTAAAAAAAAATCAGTACAGTTTTGTTTATAATTTTATTAAACGAATATTAATTAGTAAAAATTAATTGTAGGTGGATTTAAATGTAATTATATTTATTATAGTAAAATGATTAATAATTAAAATATGTAAATATTGCCCGTCACTTTAATATAAAAAAATAAAATAAGTCGTAACGAAGTAGATGTACTGGAAAGTGTATTTTTTTCTGGTCAAATAAAGGTTTATGATTAAGATTAGTTAAGGGTAAAAGCTTATTTGTTATCTGTGTCATATGCTTATTTATTTTTTATTATTGGCCGATTCAATGGTAATACAGTTTTCTGTTGTTTTTTTTTTGATGTATGATTTTGAGATTTTTATTGTTATTCTTGTATTTATTGTAATTGTACGTCCGCGGCTAGTTAATAACTTGTTTAGTTTGAATTTGTAAGTAACATAGTGGTGTATCACAAAGTGTTACTTAACTATCTATTGTCGCACAGCTACTTAAATCACAAAAAATCTAAGTTTGATGAAATCGACATAAATTATCGATAAATTTTCCCGCGTGCCAACCCTATATCACTACGGCGTAATGCATTCGCGGCACTCGCAGCGGCTCGGCGCCACTCGGACCCGATCGGTAAGCGTTCGGCTCAGCTCGGAAAGCTCTTTCAAATTCGGAATGTACATGACATATCTGTTTCCATCACCTACGACAATTTTCTACCATATTTTTTAACAGCTAAAGTTTAAAATCGGTTGTCATATAAAAAACTTCAAGTGTCGTCTTCGACTTTCGAAATATCCTAATTTGACTACAGTCCCTTGTATAGTTATAAACTTTATTACCGAGGTATAAAAGCTATGTTTCTTTGTAGAAGTTTTTCAGCTGACACGTCTATAAATGTCACATTAATTGTGAGTGTGTGCTTAGGTTTGTGTGTGTTAGTTAAAAACACATCTCGGGGCGAGATTCCAAGCAGATTTTTTTCTCAAAGATGTTTTTGTCTTCACTAACCTAATTTTTAACTTATTCTAGCATTTTTTATAATAATAGTGATATTTTGCAGTACCAATATAAAGTTATAAATAAAGCTAGGCCTTCGTAATATTTAATTCGTACCAAATGATCGTTACTATTGAGAGGCCTTGACATATTCATACCGATAACCCTCTTTCAGTATTGACTTTCTGATCATGTGTAAATTCAAATTCAACAGAAGAAAACAAAAGACTGCTGTTCAGCTAAACAGTGTTTTTTTGTTAACAATTGTTTAAAATCTTTATAAGTACCCATCTTACAAGTTGAGTAAGAGAAAGACGTATTTCAGTAATATTAAAAAGAGTACCTATAACAATTGTTATATTATGTATGAGTTCATTGATTTATTTATATTTTTTTTTTACATTATTTTCTATTTATTAATTATAATTAGCATCAAATATCTACGTATAATCAAAATTTTTATTTTGAATCTACCTAGTAAGGACACGATCAAAACATTCTGCTCGTAGACCGTAGCTACTCTACGACCCTCCGTAGCGCCTCTACGACCCAGCGTAGTAAACGCTACGACCCCTGCAAATATAATACATAGTGTGTCTACAAAATAAAAAGTTGTCTTTAAAAATAGAATGAGCCTTTCCGAGATACTGAGTCCTATCATAAAACCGTTTTTTTATGTTAGGTATGTGAAATATTGTAGACAGCAATTTATACAAGAAATAAAATCACACCAACATTTTTATGGTTTTGGGTATAGCATTACTTTGTTTTTAAAGTCCCAAATGCGTGAAGCATAGCTTGCCTAGTTAAGGCAGCGCATAGTCAGGATTATTTGTCATCTTTGGATAATTTCTTTTCTCAGTAGAAAATAAATCTGGTATTAATTGACATTTTAAACAATTAAGTTTATAAACATTGTACCTACTTACCTATTTACTTTCTATGTAAAAAAAGAAATGCTGTTTTTGGCACAAAATTGGACTATTAGCACTAAAATTTCAGGATAGATATGGCTTGAAAACTCAGTATGTTTTTATAATAATCGGATTTTAGAGAGCAAATGCTAAAAAATTGCGTTACTCTTAGTTTTTTGTCAACTGGGATATCTCGAACGTTCGTTCAATAAGTTTATAATGCTGTTATAAACTTATTGCAATGATATTGCGTTCAACATTCGTATTTCTACTTTTTGACGTGTTAATCAGGGTCGTATATAGTCCTTAAGGACTCGGTTAATCACCATTTGGATGGGTGACCGGTAGTGCCATTGAGAACTGCAATGAGCCTTCTCGGCCTTAAAACACCATAACCTTTAAGCTGAGTTCAAAACATGTCAAAACATGTCACAGACCCACAGAGTTGGCCTATCGTTAAAATTAACAAACGATATTTCCGAGCCATCATTTGACGGCCGTTTTTTCGAAAACCAAGGCTTAGGCGAAAAGACGCTAAGCGAGCGTTCCATTCCTTTGCAGTGCATAATAAATCTAGATGCAGTTGAGTGCGGATAGGTGTAATGTAATGTCTACTGCAACGAAATTCCAATGGTTAGGCTACGTGTGTTTGAAAATAGATTTAAAAATTTTTTTTTGTTAAAATAATCAAATCTCAACAACACGACGCAGTGTAGGTATGCCTCCCTCCAGATGGATTGAAGACATCTCAAAGATTGCAGGAAGTCGGAGAATGGAGGTACCCAAGATCATAGGCCATGGCATTCTTGGGGGGTGGCCTATACCCAGCAGTGATGATGATGGTTAATATAATATCAAGACAAAAGGCTACAGTGCATGTTGCCATTGATTTGTCTCGGGTTTGGGTTTTTTTCTACGTATAATAAATATGTATTTACAAAATGTATATAAGTCATGTAGTTCCCATAATTCAAGCTAAGCAGTTTGGGGCTAGATGACGCTGTGTGAAAATGTCCAGCATTATTTATTATTATTTATATTACACTAAATCGCCGAGCTTGTATGAAGAATTTGATGAGGATGAACGAAGCGAAAGTAGTATGCCAGAATCGTAGCAAGTGGAAATAATTGGTCTCTGCCTACCCCTCCGGGAAACAGGCGTGACTATACATATGTATGTATGTATTGATGCCATAAGGCACTAACTGAGACTTGGTCGATAACTATTGACCCAAGGTCGCACAACGAGCTACGGAGAGCGCTGTGCTCTATACTATTCACTACGTGATAAAATCCGAAAAGAAGGAAATCTGTAGAAGAACTAAAGTCTTCCATAGCTCTCAGAATAAGCAAGTTAAAGTGACAATGGGTGCATTTGGTGTGCCTATTACAGTCTTTTGATTATTTTGTTAAAAGGGAAAAACTAAGCGGAGATTTTTATTGCGGTAACATAAAAAAACATAGAGATCTAATAGTTTTTTAGGTCGATTTTTTTTTAACTGTGATGTAACGTGCTTTTGCCATAAGAGGTTGTTTGTGCGTTTGTTCGTTTATATTGTCTGCTACCATTTATCTCCGGAACTGCTTTTTGGTTTGTAATGCGCTTTTTTGCAATCGATTTGTATATTTTCCAGGATGATTCTTAGATAGATTTCGCCACAAGTCACTAGTGCTGCAATCGATGATGATAATTCACGACGGGGTTTTAAAATGTTGTAAATATTAACTTATTGTATGGACCATTCGAATATTTTTTATATATTGTGAGCATTGTACAATCTTACTAAAAATGTAATTCCTAATGGTCGTTTCATTAAACATTATGTCTGTACATTGTCGCCTTTGGTTCTGTGTATATTATATTCTACTCGTATGTCTCTGTGTATATATCTATTATGTTGAGTCTTGTGGCTGCGCCTGTTATTTATGTGTGTAACTGATTAGCGATATTATGTAAGGGCACTGTGCAGTGTAATGTTATTGCAGAGACGACGGCGCGGCGGCGGTGCAGGGTGGCGTCTAGAGTAGCAAGACTAACAGAGAAATCAAAATATTTTCTCCAACCTAGAACAAATTTATACTTAATATACCTCTTAGGTATACAGAAACTTCCATGTTGTATGTAGTAGTTATCTGAAAATTGAATAGCGCCATCCCAACAGTTTCATCACCAAAACTAAGTTAGTGAATCATGTTCCTCACATTTTTTTAAAACCAACATTAAACATTTTCATGGAATTCACAGTTGTAGATAATAATCACTACCTCAAAACGACTTCTAGAATTATATTATGAATCTGGCATTTGGCCTTGTTAGAAAATTAACGTAATTTTTAGAGTTTCGTAGTCCACAAGGACGCCTTCCGTCTGTCCGCGGCTTAGCTCAGAGACTCTTAGTACCAGAAAGCTGTAATCTGGGTATACATACTAATCACGCCAACAAAGTAGTAAAATAAAAGTCAAGAAAATTTTTGTTTTTTGTTACCTCTCCGACAAATGAAAAATGGGGATGATTTTTATTTCTCGTCTATCTCATGGTGTGGATTATTTATTGTCAGGTCTTTAAAAAATATTGTGGATGTGTGAAAACCATTTTTAGATTTAGAGACCCATTTGTGAAATATTAGCACTTTTTGTTAGTAATTGACTCTAACAAAAAAATATCGATTTGCCGATGATGTTTTGTAGCTGTTAGAGAATTTAATTTTAAAATAATAAATAATGGTTATCTGGAGTATCGATTCTGTAATACGGACCATATTATGGTAAGCGATTACCGTTACCAATTGATATCTCCAATACAAGGGGTATTGCTGATGAATTGTTTTGCTGACAGGCAATGGCCTGTCATCAAAACAAAGTTGAAACGTCTCAAGTTAGTTTTATAAGCAAGTTCTCTGTAACAAAGCTACCCTGCAAATAATCAGGCAGCAGTAAATCTAATATAGCGCGACTAGTAGTCACAAAACCAGGGGCGTATATTATATTAGGCCAAGAGCTCGGTTCGCTGCAGTGCGCGCTCGGCTTAATGCGAGATTTGATTTTCCGAGGAGCAATGTATTGTGAGATTCGGAGTTTTTGGTTCGTTGGTTTAATAGGGTTATGTGATTGGGGAAGACGTTAAAGACTGTAATCTACGGATGTGTTTTATAATGTCAAGCAAGGTTACAGCGTCAAGTGTCTTTACACGGACGAGACCACAACCACGCCATAGCGGTACGGGATTGATTGCGACAAAAAGGGGTCGGTCATGAATTTGTATGAGAATGCGTAGTTTATAATAAATAAATAATAAAAACTCAACAGACACCATTACATAATCCTACGCATAAACTACGCATGGTTATCAGGTGTCTGTGTCATGGGTATCAGGAACTATAAGTAACATGGTACTATAACAAATATATCTGGAATAAATACCTACAGATTTTTTTCAGTTACACTGAAAAAGTCGTAACTACATATTATAGTTACAGCAACACAACATTAGGCCGCTGCAAAGAGACCCTTGCCCGGCGTATTTTTTGCAGTTATGGTGTAGTCCGTCTGAAGGCAACCTGTTCCTCCGTGACACTACCGCGTAACACTACCAGTAGTAATAATTGAATAATAATAATAAATAAGCCATTTATTTCAGACACAAATAACAATTATTAAATATTTCAAAGTACATTGCATTAATTTAAATTTATATTTCATTCTATTATCAATTACCTACCTACACTATGATCTAATAATTTAATTTAATTGTTGATTATGGTCTGTGTGCTCTTCAGCATAGGCCTCCTCCAACTCCTTCCATTTATACCAGTAGTGCCACGCTATAAATAATTTACTCGTGATTGTGTCACGGTTTCAGAACTAATAATCAATATTGAATTATTGTTTGACACTACATACAATCAGATGAGCTCTGACAATCTTATTAATGAAAAGGCGGATATGTAATCGATTTAAAATTTCCTGTTTATCGCTTTGAAGTTCAACAATTCGGCTGGTTTTAAGAGTAGAAGAGTTTCTGTAAAAAGGCTCGTCCGGGGAAGTGCCACAATTTCTGCCACCAAGCAGTAATGTTCTCATTGCTGTGTTCCGGTTTGAAGGGTATGATTGCCGGTGAAATTACAGGCGCATTAGAACTTTCATCTTGATATTTCAGAGAGGCAACGCGTGAGTAATACCTGTGGCATACATATGGTGTCCATAGGGTACGGGAACCGCTTACCACCAGGTGGGCCGTTAGTAAAGTTTGTTTGCCTCTTTAGTAGTATAAAAAAAAGTTTTTATTATAACATCTTAAAATCAGCTTGAACTTACCAAACTAGCTTAAAGCAGCTTTCAAACCATTAACATTCGGTATTTGCTACTACAAAAATATCTTCGAACAGACTATAGTGATGGTTCTGTTAATAATCAGGACACCCAATAATTGTAATCTGTATTGACAAATCTAACAAACAATAAACAGGTTTTATCTTCTATTAAACTCCTAATAATGGCCCCATAACATGAATTCAACCTTATCACCGAATATCTAATAGTGAATTGACTATCAGATAGGTACCTAGCTAATAGTTTATCTGACACAAACTGGCAATAACTGATAACTGGCATATTTCTATGCCAGTTATTGCCATGTTTTCAAATAACTATAAAACTGTGGAAATTGACGAAGATAGAATAGTTTTTTTATTGTAAGAGCTTCTAGCTACGCCATGAGCGCTTTTGACCTACATTAGTGCTTCTAGCTACGCCTTGAGTTGTTACGACAACACTTTTTAACTTCCAAACATGTAATGAATGTGTGTTGTGTGTGAAGTTACGCTTCGAGCTGTTATTATAACGCTCTTAGTGCTTCTAGCAACGTCACGTATTTAACACTTCCAAACAAGTCATGAATGCATGTAGCTATGTCACGAGTTGTTACAACTACGCTATTTGTACGTTGTACGTTGACGTGCTTTTAGCTACGTCATGACTATTTCTAACAACGCCATTAGTGCTTCTAGCTATGTCAAAAGTGCTTCTAACTATGCCACGAGTGCACAGAGTAAACAACACAGTTCTATAATACCCAACTATGCATAAAATGATCGCCCGATAGACCGCCCGCGGCGGCCGCATTTATCTGAGAACATAAAGTCAAACGGGGAGAAATTAAAGAGAGAAACGGTCAATAACTAGTAGGCTACCGTGTTTTTGCTGGTTTTGTTAAGAACCACTATCGTGTGGGCAGTTGGGAATATTATCTTTTCCTTTACCGAAATCACGGTTTCGTAATAAAACATGTAGACTTTCATGGCGTTCGTAGTTAGTTTCGATGGTAAAGTGATCTTTTGGTGGGTCTTTACCAGATTCACTCGTTTTGCTTGGAAATTAAGATGGTTCTCTACAATATCTAGCTAACAATAATGCTTTTCGGTTGAACTAGCAGAAGTACACCCACTTTACGTCGTAAGTAATACCTCTGTCAGGATCCGTTCTGTATATCCACATTGTGCTGATTCTCAGAAATGGGACCTTATACCCGTGACGTATGGAGCACGTATGTGCGTTATTTATTTGTATGTTTTTTGTTTCTATGTTTATGATCATTTATCTCTGAAACCGCATGTCCGATTGTAATGCGGTTTTTTTCAATTTATCCTTCTTATTATAGATAATATAGGTTTTTATATTTTATCACCACAAATCGCTAACAGACGCTACAATCGATGATACCCTATCATTACTCGTATACATATTTACCTAATTTTAAGACGAAAAAAAAGTAAATAAACTCTTTATATTATATTATAATCGATGATACCCTATCATCGATTGTAGCGTCCGTTAGCGCTACAATCGATGACACATAGAACAAGGTGACCGATTATCTTGTTGATCAGTTTTTTGTAATAATTTCGTGTGACACTAGGGGCCCTACAATCGATGATGGAAAAACGTGTCGAATGTCATCATTATCTCACTTTAATAAAGTACTGGTTTTAATTCAAACTTTACAATTTTATAAAATACCTATCCTCAAACTTATTGCGCTATCCCGATAACCATCAGACTAGTGCAAACATAAAAAGCCTCCATTTTCCTTAGAGATTAGTCTGAATTCACTCACAAAATTAATCATTGACACGGCGGCGGCGTGGCGGCGTTTCGGCGCGAATAGATGAACATGATAATAGGCTAGGAAAAAACTAAAAACGCAATAGCAGCTTTTTTAGTATTATTATAGATAACACACATTTTTGTTAAAAACCCGAATACGAGACCGTATTCCGTTTTGCGGTCGTCTAGAAGAGGTGCTAACTTGCGCCGCCTACATCAAAAGATAATCTTGAGAATAGACTGAAGATGAAACAGACTAGTTATCTCGTGAGAAATGGATGTTTGGATGTCTGTTACCAAACTTTGTAAAGGCTGACCCGAATTACTGATGAGGATTGTACCACGCATACCTACGAGTAATACAAGTTCAACATACTTATTTGGGTTGAAGCTAGTATGTACCTAGCGAAAATAACTATGAGCTCAATTTAAAGTGATTTTGTACCTTAGTATGTACCTAAAGTTAACCAAGGCAATATATAGTTTATAGATAAAAAAACTAATATGTACCCGTCATAAACTAATATGTCACGGTTAGTTTAAAATAAGTTATAATCTCAAATTTCTTTGATTTGTAAAATTAAAAAAGCATGTATAGAATACTATGATTGCTTACCACAAGTCGTACCCTATATTTCATATTAAAATTATTTGTACAATTGAAACTATTATAGCAAAAGTTTTAATTCTATACTAATGTTTAGAGTCAACAAAAACGATTTCAATGATTAAGCCAATTAATAATAATAATAATGCCAGCATTTCTCACACAGAATCAATAAGCCCCAAAGCTGTGCTTAGCAGAGCCTGTGTTATGGGAACTACATGATACACTACTTATATACCTATTTTTTGTTTATACATACAACATATTTATTACACGTAGCTTGCTATAAGTAGTTCAAAGGAAACTACTTATAGCAACGATCGGCACTTCCAACACTTGGATGGGTGACTTTTAGTGGCACAAATAAACGAGCCATAGCTTTAAAGTTCGTTAATATATATCCGATACCAGAATTAGCCATAAACAGAAGTACTTCATTTAAAGAATTGTTTTTTATCTTGGTTTGGTTTCATTTTAAGATATACTTTCCTACCTACTATAACGACTGTACTTACCACGCACTTTAATATTAACCTTTTTTTGATTTACCTTATGGCAAAGAACGGTCGAACGATGTTTTTGTTGAGATTTAGATGTTGGTGTACTAAAGGTTAGAGTAATCGGTGGACGAAGGGCGGCCATGATCGTTCGTTATAGCACTCTTTAGGGGAGGCCTATGGCTAGCAGTGGACTCTCAATCTCTCTCTCATCTTGATGATGATGATTATAAATCGAGGGTTTTGAATGAAACTAAAATGATATCCCGACTGTCTAGACCGTTCCTAACCCATCCTGGAAAGGCTAACCACGTTGTAACACGTTATATAAATTCCTATCCAATATTCACAAATTCCGGCGCTTTTTAATGTTAGCGGCAAATAGCAATCTTCTACCGTGTCGCCATCTCATAAAACATTTAGGAAATAGTTTTATAAAGTGAGGTTGCTCTTATTTTGTAAACGTTGAAGTAACTTTATTATTTTTTACAGAGCGATTGAGTTGAAACTATTTTTTTGTATTTTCTCAATTTACCCGCCGTCTTGCCCTGAGCTGCTTCTCAACTCGTGGCTTCGAACCCGGACGTGCAGCAATGGATTTTCCTATTCGAGAAATTTATGATTTTCATCGTTATGAAACTGGCGTCCCCTTGAACCATAATTTCGAAGGCAATGGCCATCAATTACTTTTCTGATAAAGCGGTGATTGATATGTTTGCAATCTGTCACCTACTACTATGCAAAACGTGGGCATGTGCCAAATGTAATGTTTGGACGTGCCAATGACTTCCCCTTACCTGGATATACGTATATAATATAATATTCTTTAAGTTTTTTTAATATCTCGTATCGTTAAGGATAGACCCACACTGACTCATCTCAAAGAAATACCCTCTATTATATTTTTTAGGTAAATAGAGAGGGAATAAGTATAAAAGCTAAATCCATTATCCGCCTTGAAAGTACAGCAATTAATCCACAAAAGTCAAAGTCACTGTGCTACGGGCTCTAGCCTCTACAAACCGCTACGAAAGTGCTACGAAACGGCAACGAGGCTGTGCGAGCGAGACAGTCTGAGGACTGCTAGAGTTGTGAAGTAACGAATCTTTGACAAACGGAATATTATTTCCCAAAATTGGCTTTAGTGCGCGCTGTCCAACTTTTATCTTTCCTTAAGCGGACAACAGAGACTCAATAGTTTCTAAAAGCGCGGTGTTTTTTTCTTCTTCTGAATGGACTTTAATGCTGCAGGACCGTAGATGGACTTGGCCAGCATCACACATTAATAGCATTTGTATGGAGGGGTCCACACTGAGACGAGCTTGGGAAACCTCTTACCGCAAGTTCCCGCCACTGCTTATAACTTCTAGTAGATGCGCTCATTACAGTAAAAATAGGAATGATCAAATTTATTGAACGTTTGAAATTACTGTGAGAATGGAGCATTGAGAACTTTTGGAAAAAAAAACTAATAATAAAATGACTAGGATAGGATAAAATAGAATGGAATAGAAAAGTATAGGATTATTTTTACTGTCTTATGGGTTTGTATTTATCGTGCAAGGTGATAAGATTAGTGGGTCCTTAGGAGCACACACTAACACCACACTGGTTCTTTCTTCTATAAAACAATAAAATTACCGACTCCGAAAGAACATATTCTGTGACATCACTATTGGTAAGTATGTAAGAGAGAGAGAGACAGCAGGTTTTCTTCCCGAAAAAGCATTTTTCCGAAGGTTTGCGGGTGCGTTGAGATTTATGCGTCGGTTATCTCGTGAATTTATTTGTCTGCAAGCTCCTGCACCGATGCTGTCCTGGTATTTGGGTTACGAAGATCTAGAGAGGGCAAAATCTAAACACATAAAATTGTTTTAGGATATAATACATTTCCTTCACCTACTGTATCACGTACTTTATTCTCCTGCTGAAGTTTTGTTGAAAATTTAGAAAATTATAATAAAATCTTTATAAATTAGAAAATGTATGTTGTAGATAACTATTAGTTCCTTGCTCATGAGAACCATTCGTTGCACGGGGGTATGATAAAGTACGTGATGGTAGAGTCGTAGACCGAATCACAATCATTTCAATTCGGTAATATAAAATGGTGGCGCAACTTTTTCGTGTTGAGCCAATTGTTTTTTTTTTCATTTCATTTCTTCTAAACAACCTTTGGATGATGAGGATTCTAGATGCTTAAAGGAATGGCCGGGACTTGTGCACCAACTTATGGTAAATTAGTAATACAAGCGTGGAATGTCACTAGCTATGCTTATATCATAAAGAGGTAAGGTTTGTATGTAGCTGGTAATCCCCAAAACTGCATTAATACTGACCTGATTTAAAAAAAAATACCAATATTTAGAATGTACTTATTATATATAGAATATGTCCACCCGTTAAAATAAAATTATTTTTCGTGGAGACCACAATTTTGCAACGTAAGTCGACGAAAAAACGGTTGAGTGAATGACGACCGTTACTTTCATCGTCTACTTTTTATCCAGGTATCATGCGGGCGAAGTCGTGGGCAGTAGCTAGTAAACAGTAAAGTTGTAAATGTACATTATTACCTAAACTATTGTACACGCACATTAGTTTTCCAGAGCCGACTCTAAACATTCCTACATCTGCCCAACAAGTCTCCAGGCGCGGGTAATTGTACAAATTATAAATTTGTGACCGACTGCCGCTCTCTGGATTAAAACGCTGCCACCCCGCAGTCGCACCGCGGTCGCGCCGCACTCGCCCCGCAGACGCAACGCACCCGTTTTGTTTATTCAGCAGCAGACACCCCGCGGCGTTTTGAATTTTATTGCCAGTTTTTAAATTTAATCTTGCTTTTGCTGGTCTTTTTGGGGATTTTTATGGAATATAGGGCTAACGATGCCTCTCCGGTTCATTTTTAGCATTCTCCATAATAATGAATATATCTAATATATTTATTCAACTCAACGTAACTAAATAAATAGGTAGGTAACTATCGCAGCAACGAAATTCACTAGAAATTATAAATTTGCTCCTAAAAAAAAGCAATTTGTTGTAAGTGTGCCTCAGTCCAATATTTGGCGTTTCCTATTTGCCGAGACAATTACAGCTTCAGTCACAGGTTGTGCAGTAGTTTGTAAGTACAGTGCACTCGGAACTAAAGCCACAGAATAAAAAAAAGTAAAGCATACAGAAGAATTACTCCCTTAGAAAAAAAGCATCTAAGTACTGAAATAAATATTTACTATAGTAAAATCTAATTCAGTCCAAGCCAATTTGTGCTATTTTGCACTTACGACACAGGATGGCATTTTGTGTTTGTTTTACCAAGTTTTACCAATCAGTAAAGTTGTGACGAGCATCATTTCTCTGACCGTAAGCAACTAAACGAACTTGCGTAGGTATTTAAATTCAACACCAATTTCCAATATTTACGTGTTTAGGATAGGATTCTTACCCGTGAAGTCAGGACTCCGTAGGTACATGGCTTGGTAAGTTGGTAAGTAGGTATGTCTGGTATGTTGAATTTGTCTCGGTAGGTACCTATACCACAGCATACCTACGCCTGTGCTGTGCGCGTCGGTTTAACGTTGAACCCCGAAACTAAAAAGTAACGACAAACGTTATGCAACTTCGAGTCGGTGGCTAACTGCAATAGGCAGAGCCAGGAGGTTAAAAAATCGGATAAGGCATCTTATAGAGGAAAGGTTTTAGAATGGAAGATTCATAGGTAATCCAAGATAATATTCTACTATCTTTGTCCAAGATCAAGGTTTTATAATATCCCACAAATTCAACTTTGGCGCGGCTTGGTACGCGGGGGCTTTCCAATTAAACCACGAGATCGTTACCAGCCTTGTTCGGCTCTTTGAGTCATGACCCAAGATGGTTTATCATGGCTTTTTAAGCGAGGCCCAGCAGTGGGCCTACAGGCTAATGATGATGATGGAGATGGAACTTCACTAGTACAAATTGCTAATATAATTCTAAGAGCCATTATGTTGATTATCGCTTGACTCTGTAATTTCCTCGTTTCAATTTAAACGATAGCCTTCCCCCTTGAAGAGAAGAGAGGATTATATATTCAAATGGAATAGTTATTTATTGATTAATTAAAAACACAAGGATCATTTCAGACACATCAACTGTGTTGAACATTCTTGTACCTACCTATATAATACATAAGTAAATTTAAGCCGATTCCTCGCTCGCCAAACTCGACTTGGGTTTCTTTAATAAGATTCTGTGTTCTTCCTTCGTATTTCCTGGGTCCCTGATTCGTCTCGCGCCATATCGCCACGTTTTTCCCGCGCTAATTACTACTGCGCTGTTATGTTACGACTCGAGTTAGTTTTCCAAAGCCAAAACGTTTTGTGGGATTCGTCGCGCGTTCTACTTGTTAGACAACCGCTTGTGGGTTTCAACCCTTTATTGCAGACTGTAATTGAGCAGAAACGAGAATGCTCACTATTCTGTATACAGAAACCAAGTAGCTACTTGTATGCTGCTGCTGTAGATACAGCCTGCGGGCTAACAGTTTCTAATAAATCACTTTCGATTTGATAACGTCAAAATCGGTACCTACTATCAATCCATCCATAGAAAAATATTCCTAAACTAGTCTGCATTTGTGATCGAAATAGCGATATAAAGTGGACTGAGAGATAACATTTTATGGTTTCCCTATGTACAATTGGATTCTTGGTGCAAGGTGAATTAACTACCTTCCTTCTCCGTATAGTATAGGTACTAATATTATAATATCTGTGGTACGAGTACCGTATTCTCTTACCAGTAATATCGGTAGCCAATGCCAATAGCGTTGCGTTTTGATGGTAAATACGTACTTGTCTTGTTCACTAGCTAATCGAATGCAAATTTATTATATTTTATTCTTATTAACGTATTGACTAGATTAAGTTAGTAACCTTTTAAACATTAAATGTTTAAAAGGTTTGGTTTTATTCAATCATCTTGCCATACATCCTAAATAATCCTAAAATAAAAGACAGGTCATATTGACCTATTATCATTAAATTATTTGAATGTTGTGTAGTAAGTACCATGGCATGGTACTCGTAGTTCCTGATACTCACGACACAGACAGGGAATCCTAGTTCTAATATGTATGTGACTGTGAAGTATTTGTTTATTTCTTAGATTGCGAAAGGCTTTCAAGATAAAATAAATAGCTGAGATTTAAAAAATATTTATTCAATTATTTTATTATAACATACTTAAAATAGTTAAAAAATTCTAAATTATTACTAACACTAACCATAAAATTAACCCAGTTCTATCAGATACATCATTAAACATGGATTTACCTGCAATATTTCCATCAAAATAATAACTATATTTTATTAATTATAATAATGATAAATGCTCTATCTATAAAGTTTAGTATTGGACGGTTATTCAAATAATTTTACAGTATGTTTGTAACAACTTAATTATAGTTAAGTTTATAGGCTTTACTTACAGAACCTATTTAGTAAGGCATAACTAACAAGTTATTCCAATAGTCATTTGTATGTAAAAAGTAAAACAGTGACGACAATTTTGTCCGTTATAAATAATGCTTAAAATTAAACAGCGTTTCATACTGTTTTATCAGCTGTTTTAATAAAGTAACAACACGTCACTATAAAATATTGATATCGGCTAGGCCGATAATATTCTTACTTTTTTGCCATAGGCCCACATAAATTTTGCCTAGGGCTTACGCATTGTTTTTTATAATGTTATGTTGTTTTTTATCGAGGTATCATACCTGGAGAAAAAGTAGCCTGTGTGCCGAGATAATTTTCGATTTGTGCGTCTTTTATCATAGTAACGACTATTTTGAGCATATTTAGCTCGCCCGTTCAGCTGAAAGCAAGTATGGTAAAGCATCATCGATACATACATCCCCCAAACAAGGCACAAAGAAGATATCCTCAATGAACGAAGCTTGGAAAGCCTTTAGTGTTGCCAACTGTAGTACTAATGTGCTGGCGCGTTCCGAGCCGCGCATTGTATTGGTGCCCAGGGAATGGAGGATGTGCGATTGATGCTCTTGCAGTTTTCGGGTTAGGAAGTCTGGTACGCCATCTGTTAGAGAGAAACGTTAGTTAGATTTCTGGGTAAGCAAGTTCGCAACAACGCCTTCTAATTGGAGGTTGGATGTTCGAGTCTGGGTAACGGCAGACCCTTTGGTCAAAGGTCTCTTCTTTTACCTTGATCGGACAACAGGTACCAAAGTGACTATCCAGTCGTTATTGTCGGATCACAAAGATTTATGTCCAATTATAGCAAAGGCTTTGATGATTTTTTTGACGACCTCTGTGGCGCAGTGGGCGAAGGCCCGCCTAAGACGCAGAAGGTTCCGGGTTTGATTCCCGCCGCGGGATAAATGTTTTTATGATCTACTGATATTTTTCTTGGGTCTGGGTGTTTTCTATATATAATATGTATGTATTTTCAAAACAAAAGTATATAGGTATATCAGTCATTTAGTTCCCATAACTGCTTAGTTTGGGACTAGATGATGCTTTGTGAAAATGCCCAGCATTATTTATGTATCACTAGGCTACCCTTACTTCTGCTAAGTGGAAGATTTCACGAGGCAATTGGAGGAACCATGCCAATAGGAAGATTAAAGAATCTTTCAAAAGATTGACTCACCAACACTTCCCTACGATTAATTTATTTCTGCTTTTTGTATTGTTATTAGTATGTACGTAAGTATTTACCTATTTTAAAGTAATGTAATCTATAATAATAAATAAAGCTGAAGAGTTTTTTTTGTTTGAAAACTAATCATTGTTAAAACTGGAATTACCAGTCGGATTTGAAAAAAAACTTTTTGCATCTGAGCTTAATTTTTGAGAAAGGTTACATCACGCTACGACCCTTAGGAGCCGAGCAAACGAAGTATAAGAGCGGGCGGGCGATGCGTAGTTAGGTAAATAATATAGTCTCTCTTATATGTATGTTAGATAAGAATCGTAGCACGACAATCGCCAATATCAACAAATTAGGTAGGCTATTGTCACTTTTTATAAATAAAATAAAGCAACAGTGTTTAGAAATCAATTTAAAAAAGGCACACAGACGAAAAAGCAGAGGAAACTGGTGTCTAAACATTCGTTATTCATGATAATATTGAAGAATCGAAGATTATAAAATTGTACTATTAATAATTTCGAACACACTTTGAACTTTAATGTAAACTCAGTATGTAATTAGCCTGATATAATGGCTAATTGATGACGCAAATCAAATCAGCTAGCAACAAAAAATGCTGCAGAGTTATAATAAATCATATCAGAGTTATAATAGTGAGAAAAGACACCAGAAATCATTATCACTAAGCTGTCGAGGAGGAATGGTACCTGATAATTGTACACAAATATATATAACTATATAAATAAATTAACCTACTCAAAAATATCGCTACATGGATATTCTCGAACTATTCTCGAACTACTTTATTGGCAGCACTGAATTATAAATTACGTAGCAGCAGTAGAACTTGTGAAAGAGCTCGTCCGTGGAAGATACCTATTTCTGCTCTTAGCAGTAATGCTTGCATTGCTGTGTTCCACTTTGAAGGGTACGGTGAAATTACAGGCAAATGAGACGTTACACCCGTAATGTATCAGGATCAAGCGTTGTTGCAAGCGTCCATAGGTTACGGTAACCGCTTACCAACAGGTGGGCCGTATGATTGTTTGCTTCATTAGTAGTTAAAAAAAATACCATAAGGACTATGCACAACCCAAATAAGCACGTCAGAAAGTAGCAATACAAATTTCAAACGTAACACCATTGAAGAAGTATGTAGATTCCTGCAACGAAACAAACATTTGCAAACATTCAAATATTTGTTGTTTTGGTCCACGACAAAGAAAATCCTAACATAACTAAAAGAACAATGTCTATGACAGGACTATGGATGTTTAGTGAAAAAAAAGATGCCACTTTAGTTGTATAAAAAAAAATACCTGGTGAGAATAGACAGAGTCCCCGCAGATGTGCGTGCTCGCGTTCCGTCAGACGCAGCTGCTCGATGTTGCCGATCACTTGCTGCAGACGCGTCAGCATTTGCAGAACTTCTTCTATACGCTCGTCCGAATAGTCCGATATTGATATCTGAAAGAAGAGAGATATTATAAAATCTGAATATATTTTGTAGTTGAATTGAAAGCGGCTATGAACCTCAATAAATTTAAATAGAATCTAAGGCAACTTTTGCTGAAGGGACGCTTCTAATCTATTGATGACTTTTTAAATCGTACATTATATATATAACATTGTTTATTGATCATTATCGTTGTAGATCTTAACGTAAATAATAATTATTGTGTACTATGTACTAATTTTATTTCAATAAAAAATAATACCTCAGTTCATACACGTTTGTAAATTGTTATTGAATAAATGATATGAAAGTACAGTACTACGATTTATATTACATGCTTCGGCAAATTTCATCTATCATCGAAAATACGAAATACGCCCAATAAGCTGTTACAACTATAAAGTTAATTCATTTTTTTTTTAAGTGTTATTGTGAAATTGTTATAAAAGCTCCGAAAATAAAATAAGTGTTACAAATTGTTCAAAAGAATAAAATTTAAATAATTTTTTTGAAATTTAATGACGCCAAAGAACAAAAATATAGAAAAGTGACGACGAGTGACGAGCCGTCATAAGCCATGGGAAGGACATTGGTTGCATAATCGTACTAATTCTGAAACACGAATTTTGCCGCAGCATCTGATTTAAATCGTATTACAGTACGTTGTAAATAATAAAAATAATAAACCGGATAAATGAGGATGTGCATACATTATTTTTGTCACATGCCCATGTAATTAGTTGTAAATGTTATGTGTGAAGTGTGGCGATAATACCTATCTAAGAACCATCAAGAATAAATCAGCTTTCAAATAATAAAGCGGACAGGCAGACAGACATTCAAGAATTATTTTATTTTTTCCTTTGTAACATAATTCCGTGATTCCAGTAACATCAAATTAACAAGTAATTTCCTTTATAAACTAACCTCGGGCTCCAACGAATCCGTAGTCCCATCGGGGCAATCCGGGCCCTGTGCGCGATCTCTCAGCACGGACTGGAGATGCGTGCTCATCATAGGGATTAGTGTACTCAGGTTCAGGGTCAGCGAGAACTTGGCAAGGCCGAGGACAAATAGCTCTGGCCAGCATTTCTTGAACAGCGTAACTTGAGCGTTCAATCTGCAAACGAAACAAAATTAAAGGTTTGAAGGGTATAGTTGCCAGTGAAATTACAGATACAAGAGATCTTTCTTCATATCTCAGGGTGGTAACGCGTGAGTAATACCTCTGGTATTGGAAGCGTCCATTGGCTACGGTAACCGCTTACCAACAGGTGGGCCGTATGTTTTTTTGCCTCCTTATTAGTTAAAAAATATACCATAAGGACTATGCACAACCCAAATTAGCACGTCAAAGAGTAGCGATACAATTTTTTAAACGCAACATCATTGTATAAGTATGTAGAATCCTGCAGCGAAACAAACGTATGCACATATTTGTTGTTATGGTTATCACCACAAGAAAATGAAAAAAAACTTAACATAACTAAAAGTACAATGGCTATGACAGGACTATGGTTTGTGGCTGTTATGTGAAAAAAATAGCTTACGGCAGATTGCTAAAGGCAGGCACGGCGAGGGCCCACCGCGCCAGGGCTCCGAGCAGCCTCGAGGCGGACTCGCAGGCGGCCTGCATGCGCAGCTGCGGAGGCGCCGCCTGGCTGAGTGCCACGCCCAACTGGAGCGAATCCGCTGTGCTCAGAATAGAGGACTCCGCTTCAGCTGTTCATAAACAACATAAGATAATAAACACACGGAGAAAAAACATTTTAGGATATCATTACGAATGTACCACATATTCTACTATTCTCCTGTTGGCGTTTTGTTGACCTTTCAGTTAGCTGACAGTGCTTATGACGAAAGAGAAAGTTCAACGAAACGTCAGCAGGAGAATAGTACGTGGTATAGTCGTAATAACATCCTAAAACGATACCAAACCAAGATAATTTCAATTCTATTTTGTCCAAACAATAATTAATTTAATAGAAATTGGAAAAAACAAAGTATTCAGTATTCATTTATTTCAAATCATAGGGACCTATATAACACTTGGTTACGTCAGTTTCAAATTGAAAAACAAGTACTTACAAACAGAAATAATTATTATGCAGCTGTATAGGGGCTTTGTCAAAAAATTACACGTAAAAAAATATAAAATCTTAATGAATATGTCACAAATATAACAATTACCTATATATTCAATATGTAGCGGCGGTATTTACAGAGGCCTTGTCAATCAAATATTATATGTCATGTGAAATTATGGCAGCTGTACAGAGGCTGCCAGTCAACGTTTGCGAAGCAAAGAGCTACAGAAGAATGACACCCTGCGTGTTTAACGTATATAATTATTAATAGAATAATATGTTAGTTAAATTTTGTTTAATACGATTTATAATGTGTTTAAGAATTTTATTGTAAAAACGCACTGTGTCACCCATAAAGCTCTTGTGCGTCTTCTGCAATCGTAATGCAGAGTTTACCAGTTTGTCTCTGTGTCTTGTATTTATATTACGGACATCACAACGCTACTTATAGTTCTGCATGTTTTAATGTACTTTAATAAAGACTAACGTGATTAAGACTTACGTTCAACCTGCGATGTTTCGGCGGAGTGTAGCGCCGACATTGGCACATCAGGCGGTGTGGCGCCGTACGCCGACTGAAGATACTCGTTTATAGCACCTAGAAACAAGACAGCACACTTAAACAACGTCTTAGAACACTTAGACGTCTGCGAAAAGATTGATAGTATGGAAATGACTAAAGCTGATGAGAGGTCACGTGATTGTTGGTAAGTTTTGCCTCGACGAATTCGCGTAAGCGTGAAAGCAAAATTAAGCGTGAGTTATTTGTCTGGTGGCCCAGATCAGAAATTTGTTAAAAACCGGAAGAAAATTCCGCTAGGGGCGCTTTCTCTTGTTCCCTAGCACTGTGTCAGACAATAAACAAATACATTTCGACCTATGTAGACATTTCAGTGTCAATATAAGCCGAAATATATCGAATTTTCAGGACTCTGGCGGTGAAGATCGTTAGAAGAAAACAACCAGTGAGATGAAAGGATTCATGAGGCTTCTCCTATGATTCTTCAATAGGCAATACTAACTTTTTTACCTGCGACGCCGGGTTGGTATTTCTGTTTAGGGTAACATATTGTTTGTTAGTTTGTAACTATTTCTCCGCGGCGAAACCGATTGTAATGCGGCTTCAAGGATTTAACAACACATCACTAGGACTGCTGCAATCGATGATAGAATGTAAGTGTCGAGGTTTTTTAAATATTTTTTAAATAAACTTGTTAGTCATATCCTGTGGAAATACTTACCAAACTGTCCCATTTTGAAGAGGTTCTTAGCTAACTGTGTTTGTAGCATTAGCTGTTGCCTACGCGCACCTTCGATATCAACCGCGTTGCCGGGCAAATATGGAGAAACTAAAGAGACAAACCAAAATAAACTAAATATAATTAAAATAAAACTGCAATAACGCAGGAAACAAATGGAATTTTAATATTTTACAAAAGCATGTGATAAAGCAATCTAAAAAATAATTGACTAGATGTTCAATTTCAAATAGAGTATAAAATTAAACAATTTTTAAAAAATGTGTGGAAGTAACACAAGCAGTATTCTACACGATTTCAGTATGCAAGAGTTTTTGAAAGAATCAGCCAATGATGGGTGTCATATTATGAAAGGGCTTGATTGCACATTAAATACTTATTCTTATAAAATATACTTATTGATGATGTTTACACAAATGTTATGTATATACATTGTGTCTCCTTATCTCCTCCGTTAATTTTTATGCCAATTTTCATACCTATCATGATATCTTTTTTTCACATAAAGTTAACCAACTAGTTATGAAAAAAATATAAATGTACTTCATTATTGAGTTTAAAGATTAAATTAGTTAGTATTGCGTGATTTGAAAAGAAAAACACTCAAAACTTTTATTTGAAACTTTTATCTTTTTATCCCCTTTAGGGATTGATTTTAGAAAATTCCTTTATAAAAGGGAATATACCTTCAGGTTTCTACAACTTACGGTTTATGCTCTGCATCTCAGTCAATCCATCAATCAGTAAAGACTTGTTCTTTTATATGTCATCTGTATATATAATATAATTAGCTTACATCCTTACCAGAGTTTCCCTTGTTATTGAACGCAACGGCGGCCGCTAGCGCGAAGTTAATAGCCGGTGCTGCCGGGGACACCGCGCCGAAAGCCTCACTCGGCTCTTCTTTCATCATCTGATTCATCTGAGGGTAACACATCTATCTAAATATATGTGACGGACACGACCGCAGGTCGCAAACGGCAGCGAAAATGCATTTACTACCTGTCAATTCAATAGAAAGATACTGTCTCGCGTGGTATGCAACTGGACAAATGTATTTTGTCCCATTAGCTTAGAGTAGGACGCTTACTGCATGTCTAGACTCCCCCGTATTCTAAGACATCATCTCGAGATTAACCCTGCTCAACACAGCCTAACTTTTGTGTCGACATTTCTCTTAGTCGCATCACTTCTACATTTTGTTGTATTTGATGAAGATAGCTCTTGAAAACATAAATTATATTTATGATGACTGAGCAATTACCCACCACAGAAGTAAGTATATAATGGATGCAGAGAACCCCTTGAAAGCAAACTATGATGTCGTCGAATTTCTAAAATGATAAAAAAATTTGGCTTCCGTTGTTTATTGCTAACCATGGGGTTCAACTCGAATTATAGTAGATTTTCTCGAAAATTTCAACTGAAAATACCAAACGAGAGGATGTTTTAGAAGGAACCTCAAGGCACCCTGAGGCGAGTTGGAGTGGTGGAATATTAGAAATATCTTAGAATACGAGGGTAAGTAAACTACGCCACGAGAAGGTAGGGCGACATAACGCGTCATTTAATATTACATGTCATTTACCTGTCTGTCTTGTGCCTGCGAGGCGAGTCCCAGTAGCTTGGAGTAGGATGCTTGCTGCATGTCTCGCTGCTCCCCTTTCTGTTTGTCGACGATAGGCTTGCGCTCGTGCTGGACCGCTGGCGAAAACGAACAAGAATTACTGCTCATTATTGTGTTATTTGAAATTCAAATTCACTTTGTTCATCTTCAGTTTATGTATGACTGTTGGGCATTTTGTTTATACTAATAGACTTTGACAAGTATGACAAAACTTACTTCTAGAGTACAGGTACTCACAGTCACTCCGCATGCCGCATGCAAGGCACTTCTGCAGGCGGCAATACTGGCAGCGGTTCCGATGGTGCTTCGTCACCTCGCAGTTCATGCTGCCTCGACACTGGTAGCCAAGCTTCTTCCTGATGGAGCGCTTGAAAAAGCCTTTGCAACCTGGTTCAAATATTTTTTTTGTTAATTTATATATTTCATCCACCATGGTTTCTGAGGACCTCTGAGCTGCACACTAAACTGGGTATTGACACAGTCAGCTGACTCATAGCTATGAATGAAGACAATACTGAACTAAATACAAAGAAAGCCTGAACGCACACCCTAATCACTTGGCACCACACCTAACCACCATCAGCTACTAAAAAGGCTATGCAGACTGTCCCATTCACTGTTACAAGATGGAAATAAACAGGCATGATAACTAAAAAATAATAGAAATGATCACAGTTCCTCTCCCCTTACACACCTGATTGAAGTGAAGTAATTAAATTAACTAATTTAATTCTAGGTAAGTTCTCTCCCTATCATTAATAGAGGAATTCTGTTGTCTATCTCTCATCTTATTGAGATTTGACAACCTCAGTGTCACAGGCTATAGCAGGCTGGGATGCAAAAGGTCCAGTTTTAATTATTCCTGGGTTTTACAGATATTAGTTCCAGGTCTGGTTGTTGTGGTACTATGGTACTGGTTGTTCCTGATACCCATAACTCAGGAAATCCTAGTATTGGTTCAGAACTATGTATGTGATCTTTGGGTGTTTATTTATTTATTACCTTCACAGCTTATAGCACCATAATGCCTCCCTGAAGCTCGATCCCCACACACAATGCACAGCTCCAAGCCCCCAACTTCATTGGTCCCGCTGAATTTCATCTCCATTGGATCTTGACCTTCCATTGTGCTGTAATGCAATCAAAACAAATCAAATCATTTTTCTCAATTATTTAACTAAACTTTGCATTGAGTTTAAACTAGGTACATATGTCAGTTCCATAGTGTTTTTTTGTTTTCTACATCATGACACATTTTCGTTATAAGAAAGTTTATGGACCGCTAGAGCATGTTAGCCATACCAGATATCAGTGATGCTTACAAGACTTCCTCTTCCACATCATTAAATCTGTGCTTGTTATGATGCCATTGATATACCTACTGTTCAAGATTAAACAATGAGATCACAACATGCGAAATGGACCTTACTAAATCTATGACCTTGCTCTTTCAAATTCTGTTGCATTGTTTGTAGGGTAACTTATGGCATTTTACGTTCTTAATGTGACTAGGAGGTAGGAACGAAAATCATCATTTAATGTTGTAAGGTCTCAAACACACCTACCTTTCTCTTTTTGATTTTAAACTCGGACATAAGCCCTGGTTACTACGTGGGCGTAATCTAAGGTTTACAACGCGCCCACGCCATAGGATACCCACTGGAGCGTAGAAAACGTAAACTAAATTACAGAAAGTACCACGAATGCACGTTCATTCATTCGTTTGTTGTTTCACATTGTTTGTACTTACAAACTAGTTTGGGATACTAAGTTGAGGTCAGACGGTAACACGGTCAAACACTAGTAGTTTCAAGTTTTGTAGCGTCATTAGTAAGTCATAAAATCATAGTACCAGTTCACATCACAATGAAAAACTACATTTCCAGTTCCTATCTCTTCACTTCTTGCTTGACAAATTGATGACTTTTTGTATCAGTGTTGCCAACTGCTGCCTTTAGCCAGTAGCTAGATATCTTGCGAAAAGTTGCTAGAAGTAGGTAACAATTTCTTAGTATGTAGCAATAAAATGGCGTAATAAATGGATAACAATCATTGTTTTATTAAATCAACACGAGAGTATTAAAAATGAGCAGATTATTTAATATTATTAAAATGTACAATAATGAAAAAAATAAAACTATCAACTCAAATAGTTGAAGAGATATCGATAGCTGAGGATCAGTGTTTTTCGTTGATTTCGAGTATTTTTCAAGAGTACCCAATTTTTTAAGTTCTTCCAAGTGGAAAATTACTTTAATTACAGAGATTGAGAGAGTCTCTGTTGCAGAGTTATCAAACTCATCGTCAAGACAAGACTGAACACAGGTAGAAATTTACTAGAAAAGTAGGTAAAAAAAATTAGCTACAAAACCAAAAAATAGCTAAATCTAGCTATAAAGTAAGCTAAGTTGGCATCAGTCTTTTGAATATGGGGTATGGCTTGTTATGTTGTATGGCTATTT
Source organism: Perizoma affinitatum (assembly GCA_961405105.1). Classification (NCBI taxonomy): domain Eukaryota; kingdom Metazoa; phylum Arthropoda; class Insecta; order Lepidoptera; family Geometridae; genus Perizoma; species Perizoma affinitatum. Next base: position 6,456,055 of record OY560184.1, read on the forward strand.
GTCACAATTCTTACATGTTCTATATAAGCAAGTGTCATGATCTTTGGGAGAAGACAATACAAGATTCTACACCGGCCTGTATCTAAAAGTAACTCGGAGAAATCGGTGACGAACGTTTGACAAGTTAAATCATTTTTAGTTAATATCAATTACGTTGTTAATATCAATAGGGCAACACTTGTTAAGTATGTATTAAAATTACAAAAAATCATGCAAAATAACTTTTTGAGTTGTGTAACTTAATATTAACCCGACACATAGCTATATAAAAGAAGAAAGCGACGCGAGTGGTGAGGCGAACAAGGAATGTCAACTATTTAGTAGTTATCGGCATATTATTATGTGAACGGCAAGTTTCTTACATAGTTAAGTAGTTATTATCTCGCGCTCCAGCGTTGCCAAAACAAACAAAATTTCCGTTCACATAATATGCCGATTACTACTAAATAGGTTGACATTTAGTACATTTAGTGTGACATTTAGTACATAAAGAGTATGAAAGTATTTTAAAAAATATTTTGTTTGATACAGAAATAGATGCGATGCTGTTAATAACAAATACGATAAAAAAATCGATTGGTTTCGACCCCGGTTGATTCCCCATCAATCGGGTAAATAAATAAATAATGCTGGAATAATGCTGGACATTTTTCACACAGCATCATCTAGCCCCAAACTAAGCAGACCTTGTATTATGGGAACTACATGACTGATATAGTACTTATATATTTTTTTTTGTAAATACATACATATTATACATAGAAAACACCCAGACCCGAGACAAACATTACAAACATTGTCCCGCGGCGGGAATCGAACCCGCAACCTTCTGCGTCTAAGGCGAGCCTTCGCCCACTGCGCCACAGAGGTCGTCAACTGGCAGCACTGACAACAGACTACCTATCCTCGCAGTGAATGAATGAAATGAATGTGTAGCATGAAAGGTGCGTTCCGAAATGCAAAAACTAAGCGGAAGTGAAATAAATTTTCTGTTCGTATTTAGTTGTCAATATTGATACTTCTCTTTGTATAAGTTGTTGGCATTGAGACTTCTCTTTGTTTATTATGTGGCAAATTTATTAACAAAAACATTTATTAACACTTGATTAATTAATCTAGGACACTAACGAAATTCTAGACTATAGAATTCAAAAAAAAGCTCTCAGTGCCGTCAATCAGTCTATTGTCAAGTCAGGTTAGTGTCATGTCAATGTCAAAAAGCAGCAGGCAGGCATCGGCATGGACCGCGTGCTATTTTATTTTGTTTGATAAAGAAATTCGGTTTTGCTAATTCTGCATTAAATTTGCAACAAAATCAAACACGGAGACGTATACAATCGCTTAAGTCAAAATGGCTTGCCCCAAACTGGAAGATGTCATTGAAAAATTCAATGCTTTCACTGAAAAACCCGTAAAATACCTCTCTGTTCAGAACGAAGTGAAAGACGACATCAAAACTTTGGTAAAATCGCTCTATGACTTCACTAAAACACAAGACACGGATGCGAAAAGGCCTAAAAAAGGTGCCTTAACTGAGCTTATAGTGCAGGACTTGGATGAGGAGCAGATATGGCAAGAAATCGAGCTTCAAAACAACGAATGTTGGGATCAACTTGTATGGGAAGTGGCGAATTGTATGTCGCTCAAAAACGACTTGGTGTTCTCTGTAAATACTGATAAACAGCCTGCTAATAGTGACAAACAGGCTGAAGAACTTGATGATGATTTGGAAGCCTCAGAAGCAGAAGGTGACAATGAGGAAGCAGCCTCCAATGTAAACCCTTCTGATGAAGAAATACTGGCTGATGAGGATGACTCTGTAAAACCCAAGAAAAAGATTACTAAACTAACACCCAAAGTTAAACCATCCATTGTTGATGATCAGTTCTTCAAATTACAAGAAATGGAACAGTTCTTGCTAAAAGAAGAGAAAAACGAGGGTTCTAAAAAGAAAAAGGTCACTGAAGATAGTGATGAGGAATCTATTGATTTATTCGAAGATATAGATGATGATGATGATGAAGCTAGTGATGAAGAAAACAAGGGTAGGAATGATGTTATGTACATGGATTTCTTCGACCAAGAGAATATAAATGAAGAACAAAATTATGATAGTGAGAATTCAGAAAATGAAATAGATGAGGACATAGAAAATGATTTTGAGGATGTACAATCAAATAAAAAGGATAAAAAAGTGAGGTTTGCTCAACCATCATCATCAGACGATGACTCTGTTGAAGATGATGTACAAAATGAAAAACCATCTACTGAAAAGAAATCTGAGTTTGAGTTGCGTCAGGAAAGATTGAAGCAAACCATTGATAGACTAGAAAAGAAGACTTTGAATGATGCACCTTGGCAGTTAAAGGGAGAGGTAGATGCAACCAAACGTCCACAAAACTCTTTACTTGAAGAAGTAGTTGACTTTGACTTAACCACTCGGCCAGCACCAATCATAACTGAACAAACCACCATAACATTAGAAGACATAATTAAACAACGCATCAAAGACAAGGCATGGGATGATGTTATCAGAAAAGAAAAACCTGTTGATGACCAACTCAATTTCCGTAAAACTGAAATCCTAGATCATTCCAAAAGCAAGCTCAGTCTAGCTCAGGTCTACGAAGCTGAGTTTTTAAAGCAGAAGCAAGCATTGTCTGGTGACATTGAGGAGGAAAAAGAACCAGAAAGCCACACACAGATTCGAGACTCTATGAGCCAACTTTTCTCAAAGCTAGATGCATTGTGCCACTACCACTACACTCCGAAACCAGCTCAAGCCGAGGTCAAAATTGTGTCCAACACTCCTGCTATTTCTATGGAAGAGGTTGCCCCAGTAGCTATGAGTGATGCAGCATTACTAGCTCCAGAAGAAGTCAAGAAAAAACACAGAGGAGACTTGATGAGCAAAGAAGAACGCACACAGACAGATAAGAACAGAGAAAGAAGGAAAAAGAAGAAGCTACAGAAAGCTAAAGGGCCAATCAACAAAGTTACAGAGCATAGAAACACAACCAAGGGAACAGAGGCAAATGATAAGTCTTTGAAGACTTCTAAAGCATTCTTCCAGCAACTTAACGATGATGCGACTAGTCTTATTAAAAATGGTAGAAATAAGAATGTAAAAAATGTTAATAAAAAAGGATAGTTTTGGGTGAAGAACAGAACAATCTTTTTTATAATGAAGTGCTTGTTTTCATTGTGGCTGCAACTTTCTCACAAAATTTAAGCTTGATTTGATTATTTTAATGGAATATCTGTACAGTTAGTTAAAAAGTAACTGTGCTTAGATATTTTATTACTACAAAATATTAATTTACAATACAAGGTTGTCTGGAACAGATTGCTACACAGTGATAAATAAAGTATTCATTCAACATTGCAACAAAAGTGTATAAGAACATAAAAAAAGTGTTTTAGAATAAACACAAACAAAACAAACACGCCCACGACTGTCTTTCCCTTGGTGGACATCTTAGATACACACTCAATGAGTAGATCTTTGGGGATACCATGTAGGCGATAGTCAGAGGCATGTCCAAACATTACATTTTGGTACATGCCCGCGTTTTGCAAGTATGCATTCCATTTGACAGGTGCAAGCTCATCACTGCTTATTGGAACTGTTGGCTCATGCCTTCGAATTTTTGGTTCTAGGGCATGCCAGTTTCCGTTTTGAGCATGCATTTAATGCGCACATAAATTTTTCGAGTGGAAAAAACCATTGGGACAGTGCACAACCGGGTTCGAACCCACGACCTCCGGATCAGAAGTCGGGGTATCGCCCACTAGGCCAACACGCCTTACATATACGCACTCCGTACACACTCCATTAAAAGGTGGTAACATTTTGGTAAATCTTCTTTCAGGCCACTCTCTTCATTAAGCCTTAATGCTTTAATGGCATGTGCCCGGAGCGCAGTCTATTAGCGATTACAATGAATTTTCGATTTAATTTAATGTGGGCATACCCAAATTGCCATCAATTTCAGTCAATTTTGATCCACACCTATGGTGAGATGTTTTAGATCTAGTTGATTTTGCATGTGAACTTTATTTAAATTTTACCTTATTATTAGAACGAGCGATACAAGCAATAATCTCAGTCTACTTGGACGATCTGGCGTTTATTTTATATGTTTGTTAGTCAAAGTCAAATTTCATTTATTCATTAAAACCACAAGAATCACTTTGAAACGTCGTCGTCGGTTTTATATACTGCCTGTTCTTCTATTGTATTGTAATAATAAACTAGTACTACTAGTAATATGAATATGTCTACCTCGGGCAAATTTTGCAATTAGGTAGACACAACTTCGAGAAGGATCCAGCTGGGCTGGGCAGCGTTCGGAAAACTACGTCGAATCTTCTCGTCATCCATACCACAATGCTTGAAAACTAAAGTCTTCAACCAGTGCGTCCTACCCGTGATGACCTACGGTGCCGAGACGTGGACACTCACAGTAGGGCTAGTCCACTAGTTCAAGGTTGCCAGCGAGCTATGGATCGAGCTATGCTCGGGGTTTCTCTGAAAGATAAAATCCGTAACGAGATTATCCGACAGAGAACGAGAGTCATCGACATAGCTGAGAGGATTAGTAAGCTGAAGTGGCAATGGGCTGGTCATATATGCCGAAGAACCGACAACCGTTGGGGTAAACGAGTTCTTGAGTGGAGACCGCGTCTGGGCAAACGTAGTGTGGGGCGCCCCCCGGCTAGGTGGAGCGATGACGTAAGAAAGGCAGGGGGCAGAAAGTGGATGACAAGAGCCGAAGACCGAGTTCAGTGGCGCGTATTGGGAGAGGCATATGTCCAGCAGTGGACTAATGTGGGCTGATGATGATGATGACTACTAGTACCTAGCATTATTATGTCTGTGGTTATATTATCATAATTTTTAAGTTTGTTCTTCCTACAAATTTTCTGTCATTTTACTTAGACTATCAGGCGTTTGTATGTATGTTTGTTTATACAACAATAACAAAACTACCTATGTAGGTTATACTAACAAAAAACTCAAGTTAGAATAAATGTTTTTTATCTTTAAATGCAATGATAGTTTCAAAAGTTACCTATATTGCTTAGGTAACAGGTAGGTACTGTTTTATTCTTGACTAATACCTAATTATATACAACAACAAAATAATCATCAGAATCAGTTAACAATTGGCGAAGATATCAGGTAACAAACACACACGATAAAAAAACATACAGCCGAACTGAGAGCCTTCTCCTTTTTTTGATGTCGGTTAAAAAGTATCCTTCTGCTGGCAACGCTGCATGGGTATGTTTAGGATGTATGTGTGATTCAAATTTACATCAATCATTCACTCACGTGTAGCAGCCAAAACTATTCAATCATTTTCAAGGTCATCATACAAATTATGACAAAGCAACATTTTGCTGACTTATTTTATAAAATGTGAATAGGTCTAAGCGTTAGCATCCTAGTAGTTTGTGTTCTAGGTGTTGTGGTCTAGGCGCGACGCGATTCAAGGTAAACCAGTTAGGGTTCAAGGTTCGCGGTTAGTCGGTTCGGTTCGGTCATTCTTTGTCTATTATTTTTCTAATCTTACTTCTATTATTTGTTATATAAGTTTATTTACTTATGACTAAATATTACATTTTCTTGAAAAAATGTCAGCAAATGTTGCAATTGTTACCGGTGCCAACAAAGGCATAGGTTTTGCGATAGTTCGTGGACTATGCAAGCGTTTTAACGGGAATGTTTATCTCACATCTCGCGATGTTAGCCGCGGTAAGAAAGCTGTTGAAGAATTGGAAAAAGAAGGCCTAAGCCCTAAATTTCATCAACTGGATATCACTGACAAGCAAAGTTTGAAGGTCTTTCGTGACTATATTAAGAAAAACTATGAAGGAATAGATATTTTGGTAAATAACGCTGCTATAGCGTTCAAAAACAGTGCCCCTGAGCCAGTTCCAGTGCAAGCGGAGCAGACATTGTTCGTGAATTACTTCAGCTTGGTATCCGCATGCGACATTCTCTTCCCACATCTGAAATCCGGCGCGAGAGTCGTGAATGTCTCGAGCTCTGCCGGTCACTTGTCAAAAATTCCCAGTGAAGAGCTTCGAATAAAGTTTAAAGACCCTAATTTATCAATTGAACAGCTCTCAGAGCTGATGAAAGGCTTCATCAATGCAGTTATGAAAGGAACACATGCTGCCGAATGGGGGAATTCATCGTATGCTGTTTCTAAAGTTGGGGTTACAGCCTTGACTATGATTCACCAAAGGATACTTGCTGATAAAGGTATGTACTACTACGCTTATTATTATTATCTTTGATACAACCTACAAATCATAAGTTGAAAGCCAGCTACTTACCAGTGATATAGGTATGAATATAATATGTAACTACATACGTATCTATAGGTAAGATAGATAGCTAAAATGCTTATTATGGACAGGTTTAAATGTACCTTCATGCTATTTTCTGTTTTCAGACATTAAAGTAAATGCCGTACACCCAGGCTATGTAGACACAGATATGACTTCACACAAGGGACTGTTGAATATTGAACAAGGTGCGGAAGCACCACTGTATCTAGCGTTGGATGCACCAGATTCTATCAAAGGAAAGTTCGTTTGGTACACTAAAGAAATCGTCAGTTGGGATGAAGAAAGTCGTTGGAGACTTATAGCTAGAGAATTGATAACTCTTTTCAATACTGTTGTTATAAAAAATATATTTTCTTATGTTCGAAGATACTTCAACCACATATCTGCTATTTTTGACAACAAGAAGTGATTAAAGTGTTTTCAAATTCTCGAAAGGATAAGATAAAAACTGTATTTTTTGTGTGCTTACTATGTACTTAAATCTGCAACCTACTGGTATGCATGAATGAAAATACTTTATTATATACCACAAGATAACAAAATAAACAAAAACGTAACATACTTAAATAAAAGTACAATGGCGGTAGAATTGACTGTAACTTATCTATGTATGGGCGAAATTTTTGGCAACTACAAAGTTAAGTTTGTCTTTTAATCCGATTTATCTTTTCGTAAAGCATGGTTTGCTTTAATAGTTTATGAGCTTGAGTAATGCTAATTTTGGTGAACATACCTACAAGCTTGTATGGAAGCCTCGCAGCGCGTGTCAGACTCGCATTTGGTTTTTTGTTACAAAGCGTAAAAGTTAGTTTAGTAACAAAACCATGGTCGAAGCGTAGCGGCGCAAGGTCTTCAGTATTGTGAAAATAATTATTGTGTGGATCAACCTTTAGTAGTTCATTTGCTCAGTCGAAGCAAAATCGTTCGTTCGTTGCTGACTTCTTGCAGTTCGTTCCTTCCGTTCATTCACTACATTGCAGATATTGTTTGTTTTTTTAAGTTTCATTTTCGAGCAGAGAAAATAATTTAATATGTGGCGTACAGCCCAGTCGGCAACATCTACCTTCGTGGCTTCGTAGTATCTATAGCGAGTCTTTGCCTTCCGTTTACTGTGTAACGTACAAGGAAATTTGGTTTTTATCTATAGTAAAATGACCACCAAAGTAGCAATTGTGACCGGCGCCAACAAGGGCATCGGCTTTGCGATTGTCCGTGGACTCTGCAAACGTTTTAACGGGGTAGTTTACCTCACATCTCGCGACGCCGGCCGCGGAGAGAAAGCTGTAGAAGAATTGAAAAAAGAGGGTCTAAATCCGAAATACCACCAGCTGGATATCACTGACAAGCAGAGTTTGGAGGCTTTCCATGATTATGTTAAGAAAAACTATGAAGGAATAGATGTTCTGGTAAATAACGCCGCTATAGCGTTCAAACGCAGTGCCCCTGAGCCAGTTTCAGTGCAAGCAGAGCAGACATTGTTCGTGAATTACTTCAGCTTGGTATCCGCATGCGACATTCTCTTCCCGCTTCTGAAGCATGGCGCAAGAGTTATAAATGTATCGAGTTCTGAAGGGCATTTGTTCAAAATACCCAGTAAAGAACTACAGGCAAAGTTTTCAGACCCAAATTTGACGGTTCCTGCTTTGTCTGCACTGATGCAAAGTTACATAGATGCTGCTAAGCAAGGAACAGTTGCAGAGTGGGGTAACTCTTCATATGCTGTGTCTAAAGTTGGAGTTACTGCTTTGACTATGATACAGCAGAGAACTCTTGCTGATAAAGGTATGTATCTTATCCCAAGATGATATTAATTAAAACTAATATTAACAACAACCCAATATTAGTTTTTGCTTTTGTTTGGCTGGCACAGCTGGTAAGTGGCCGGCTGAGACGCAAGGGGTGCAGTTTTGATTCTTGCTGCGGAACAAATGTCTATATGTTCTGCAGATATTTGTTCTAGGTATGGGTGTTGTTGTACCATGGTACTTATAGTTCCTGATACCCATATTACACAGAATCCTAGTGTAGGGTCAGGACTATAAAATATCTATGTGACTGGTGGGTATTTATTTAATATTTTGATTGCATGTTAATTAACATGCATGGTGAAAGCAGGCTTATCTGCAATTATGACACTAATATCCTTTCTTTGGTTATTGATCCTTTATGATTTGGGTGTGTGGCTTTATGAAGTAGTGTTGGCCTAGTGGGCGATACCCTGACCTCTGATCTGGAGGTCGTGCACCAATGGATTTTTCCACTCGAAAAAATTATGTGCGCATTAACACATGCTCAAAACGGTGAAGGAAAACATCGTGAGAAAACCGGCATGCCCTAGAACCAAAAATTCGAAGGCATGTGCCAACAGTTATTGTTCCAATAATCGGCGATGGGCTTGCAACCTGTCACATGGAATGCTAACTTGCAAAATGCGGGCATGTACCAAATGTAATGTTTGGACTTGCCTCTGACTACCCCCTACTTGGTATCCTCTGAAGATGTCCACCATGGGGAAGACAGTCGTGAGCGTGTTTGTTTGTTATATACTGTATTGTGGGTACTATTTATTCATTTATTTTATCTTTTATTTAGTATGTATGTCCTTACTATTTAAGTATTTGAGTCAAACATTACTTATTATTATGTTTGTTGTAGGTACCTATTCTGTGCACTACCAACACTTCTTTTCCACAATACACAAAGGTTATCTGAAGGAGAATGCTTTATAGCATTAAGTTCACCTTTATATTGATTTACATTATTTCAAAATAAGTTGCAGGTTGATTTGCTTGTATTGTAGAATTCCTTATATTTCAAGAAATGAAACATGTTTATGTTTTATTTGATTCTTTAATTAATTAATGTGGTATTGGGCCATCTACTAACGCAGAATGTAAAAATCGTGTTTTTTTTTGTTTGACTCTGCAAGCTCAGCTAATAATTATCCGTAGAAATTGATCAAAATTAGACTTATAAAGAACCATAATAACACGAGTCATGTTCGAACTTGTCATATTTATTTGAATACACTAATTTACAACAATATAGGTACTTAGAGCACCTAAAGTCCGTTTCGAGTCCATATTAGTATTACGCTTTCTAGGATAACAGTGGGGAGCCCTCCCTGCGCTCGGTACATTGACGCAATTCTTATCTTTTGTATCAATAGACGGGGCCCTTAAGCCCTGATAAAAAAAATACGTTGGTAAAGTGTTACAAGGCTGTAACACTAAACAATTGTTATTGTAAAGTTTTTATCAGTTGTCACTCTAATAAAAACTTAAGTCAGTGTTTGAGTACCTACCACCTATTTCTATGTTCACTGGTGTTTACTCTGCCATCTAAAAACTATTTATACATAATAAATTTATTTTTGAAATAAAACTTTCCCACATAGCTGAGTTAATGCAGGCGTTATCGCGTTTTTGTAGTGTCTCATGCAATGCAAAAACGGCAGCCATTTCTTCGATGGCTCAATATCACGTTGTCAATTTCTTAGGAAGATACCATTTCCTGAACGACTTTTTCAGGCTATAATGATTATGATGTAACATTCTCATCACATCTGTTTTCAGATATCAAAGTAAATGCTGTCCACCCTGGCTATGTATGTACTGATATGTCGTCACACATGGGACCCTTAACTATAGACCAGGGGGCTGAAGCTCCATTATTCTTAGCTTTGGATGCTTCGGACTCGGTAAAGGGACAGTATGTTTGGTTTAATAAGAATATTGTGAGTTGGGTGGATAAATTGCAGACCACAAGAGTTTAAAGAGGTCATGTTTAAAGCATCTTTACGTTGTTCAATAGACGGCATGCAATTCAAAAAAGGAGGGAGTATTCTGCGCCTGCAATTAATGTACCAATTATGCAAGTTTTTAGATTGCATGCAATAAACTGCATAATGTAAAGATAACTTAACGGTAGTCTCCCACTTAAGGATTGACGTTTCTTCAATTCGAGTCGCGTCCAAAAATCGGCCCGTATATCGCGTATATCTCTTTTTGGCTGATGCAGGCCCGCCCGTGCTTGCTTTATATATTAAAATTATATAAATAGCCGTTATACATTTGGTGGTGTTCCGTAATACAAAAAATTATGACTGAAAACTTGTTGTATTTTTCACATCGTGTTGTTATTCTGTAACTAGACAAAGCTATTTATGCTATACACCTAATCAAACAATACGTAACATATTGTTGTTTTTAATACGAAACAAATAAGATCAAAACATGTCATGTATGACGTAAAAATATGCAAAATGCGATTCGTTTACATTTCATTTTGGGTAAGTTGGGTATATGTTGAAATATATATCCAGTAGTATGTTCGAATACAAATAGCATAATTTTTTGGAAATAAGCTCTAATTATAAAATGATTTTGGTAGGTATTACGTTTGTATGGGCAATTCGTCCTCCGCTGGCCTCTTAAAATAAACTTGAACAAAATTGAAATGATTTTGTCTACAGAAGAGAAGACACGAAAATTAGTTTCGTTTCATTTTCTGTCAGAACAGAGAGAAAACTTCGTAGACAAAACTGTTGTCTCAGATGCTCGCACTTCTAGTGCAGGTTGGCAATTTGTTTGCTAAGTTGCCATTTGAGCAAGGTGAACTATGCGGACAAATTGGATGTAATGGAGATAAATAAAACAGATATAATCCCATCAAACAAAAAATCCAAAAAAGGGCCTATATTAACTTATTTCTTTAATTAGGAAGATTTTTAAACAGTGTTTTGTTTTCTATTGTTTCTTTTGAAATTACATATCTAACAGAAAGAGATAAAGCAGTATTTAAAGATAATCAACTGTTTAAAAATCTGACGTACGAACTTTAGTTACCTATTTTAAAATCTCAAAAACTTGAGTAAATGAAACTGGACGTTAATAACTTTTTTAAGTACCCCTGAGTAGTGAACGGTACCTACTTCTGAAGTAGGTAGGCATTCGAGCTTATCGGAGATCTAAATAAGACACTAATGCCTAAACTAGGCCGAGCCTGTGTTATAGTTATTAGTTCCTTCCACGTATGACAAATAATTGTATTGTAGCAATCCTTAGGAACTACAAAACTACTATATTTTATTAAAGTTATTTTAAAGTACACAAACTCGACTAAACAAAATATTATTCAGTATTCTTTGTATGAAGCTCCATACAGCAACGCAATCTAATCAACATCTTAACGGCATCGGCACAATCTAATGAGCGGTCTGGTATAACCGCAAACCGATCTCACCGTGTCGCGTCAGTTTGGTTCGGGATATTATACTTTGTGTGCGATAATCTTAAACTGGAACAGACTGGTCTAGGACAAGATACTTGATAATATGGCTGTACCAGTACGTACGCTAAATTTAGTAAGTCATGGCAGTGTAGAAAGCACGCCACACAATGGATCGATGACATCTCAGAGGACGAGAAGCCGATGGATGGAGATTGCTCAAGATCGTTTTCATGGAACTTTTTAGGGAGGCCTATGTCCAGCTTTCTTTTACAGGCTGATGATGAAAGTTGAGAGACGTAATTCATTCAGAGACCACTCTTAGGTCATAATTCTTACTCGGACTCTTTAATTAGATTGTTAGAGCAAAAAAATCAACCAACCAAGCTAACTACTTAGTAGTGGAAACTGGAAAGTTACCCAAAAATGACTTAGGTGTATGTGTTGAAATGTTAACAAAATAAACATTAGGGCGATTTTCAATCTTTTATTTATTTTCTTTCGGATACAAAACGCTCAAATTCACGCTCAAATAATCTTGAAGGACATAGCGTGATTTTCTTGCTTTCCATTTAAGCAAATATTTTGCTGATTGTGTCACCATAACCTGGAACAAGTATTAATCTTAGTTCACAGCTTTTCTGTTCTGAAATATGCCATTTACTCGTATTAAAGAGACTTGACAAAGAAGCAAATATCTGCAGAATATGCAAACATTTGTCCCGCGGAGGGAATCGAACCTTCTGCGTCTGAGGCGGTCCTCGCCCACTCCGCAGAGGTCAAAGAAAATGCGGAATACTCTTTTATATCCTTGCATTTTTTTGAAAAAAGCACTTGTATCATTGAACTGATACTCGACCTGCAATTGCCTATTTCGCGGCCTCTGCAATAATGTACTATCGTTTCTACCACATTCCATCAAACAACAGAAATATTTTTTCTCTTTTGTTCCGAAGACAATACCGTTATTTTAGGTGTTCGTGCTACTGGTGCAGGAAGTCAAAGTCTATAGGTTTTTATTCATGGAAATCACAAGGATCCTAGAGAAGCGTCAGCTTAAAAACTACGTTTAATTTACGCCGATACCTCGCCTGCGGCCAAGCCTAGAAGAATCAGGCAACATACTCTTCTGAAACAAAGTCTTCATGCACATGCCATAATTTCTTACCGTATCACAGTGACGTTAAGACGGCCGGGATCTATGATTGTTCTGCGGGTGAGACACCATCACGTCTCTTATAGTGGCCACCTCGTGCGTGAGCGTCCGCATCGACTCGTGCATACCGACCACAGCGGACGTCAGCCGCTCTAACGTGGCCGCCAGCCGCTCCGTCGCTGACACCCTCCGTTCCTCTATGTCAATAGCCCAGTGAGGCGGCCCGTCGGATGTGTGATGGGCATCTGTAAAGACAAAATGAAAAGTCTAGGAGGGTATGATAGTGACATCAAGTTTTTGAAAATAAAATAAAAGACATGTTTATTGATCGAGCGACTGAATATCTCTGCGTCAATAATCTAACGTTTGCATGTATGTTTCTAAGTAAATAGTCCATTGGTGCACGACCGGGTTCGAATCCACGATCTCAAGTTCGTCTCAAGCACTCGGCAAACCTGACACCAGATCGAAATCCGTAGCAGAGCGCCATAGTGCGCTCCAACATTAGCTAAAAACACGACAACCTGAGGATGATGGTGGGCATCATCATGGGACACTGATCTAAACCACCATCTCCTTAAGACTGGGGCTACAGACAGTGGACTCTGTCGAGGTTGTCTCCAGGCTGAAGAGACTGTGGAGCATGTGGTGATACACTGCACCGCCACAAATGAAGTCAGGTCAAAGACAATACTGCAAGAACTGCAGTATGATGACAGAGAGCATGTGTTGATACATGCTCTCTGTCATCATTAACTTACAGGAAGTAAGGGTTATTGGAACAATGCTGTCATTAACCCAGAGTCCTTCTCCGCTCCCTCAAGGAGTTCTCAAGGAGTTGGTTGGGGTCTGGTTAGAAGGGGGATAATGCACCCCAATGTGGGACGTCAGTGCAGACCTTAGTTCCCCCACTTAGAATTAGAATAAGAAGAAACTAAGTAGTTTTGAATTTATGGTGCTGTTTATATTTCAAGGAGATTTAGAATAAAGTTAGTGAAAACCTGTAGTGCATGCTGTAGCAATACTTGTTTTATCATCATTGGCACAGCTTCCATTGAGATCTGCTATAATTGGCTTTAATTCCTGTTGTTCTAGAGGTTTCTGTTCAGGTAGGAAATCATCATCATTGGACGATTGGTCCAGAGGGTCAAACACTGAAAAATCTCCCTCCTGAAAAAAAATAATATTTTTAAACTATTTGAAATGTTTAATCAGAAATAAGCTATTATTTGATAATAAATCTGGATGATCTGTGTGGCACTGTGGCATGGCAGGCAAGTAGCCAGCTGAGACACAAAGAGGTGCGGGTCTTATTCCCGCTGCGAGATGTTCATATTATATTCTGTAGATATTTTGTTCTGAGTCTAGTTGTTGTGGTAGGTACCATAATACTAATACATAGTTGCTGATACATGACACAGGGAATCTTAGTGCAGGGTCAGGGCTGTATGTGACTGTTGGTTGTTTATTTATTCATTATTACTATTACCAATGGTTAATCTGGCTATAACCATTGGTAGTAATATTGAACTTACCTGGACAGGCTCTTTGGCTGAACGGTCCTTCTTCCCAGAAAGACATCCTATAAGATTCAGTATCTTCTGTTCCTCACTTGTCATTATGAATCGAGTTTCCTTACCAGTGTTTATACTGCGTTGGATTTCTGAAGCTTTCTTCCTCACTGCATATTTTTTCTCATTCCAATACTGAAAGATAAGGATATCCTTTATAATACAAGGATTATCATTTTTAAATAACTAATATTATAAAATAATGTGAAAGCTTTGATGTTTGTTGCTAAATATCTATTTAACAGCTAAACCAATTTATATGAAACTGTAACAGGTATAGTTTGTGAGCTAGAACAACACATAGGCTTCATTTTATCCGGGTACCACATGGGTGAAGCCATGGGCAGTGGCTAGTCTCATTATATTAATGTATTGATTTTATATTAAGGTAGCTCTTAATAAAAAATCAAAACAGTAAAGGAAAACATTGTGAAGAATCCTCCATGCCCTAGAAAGGTACCAGTAGGTATATAAATTGGTTACTATTATAAAAAGCTTGGACTTAGCTGTACTTGGTATATTCATGTATATTATTTAAATAACAAAGTTATTGGAGTAGCAATGGCCTAAAACACTATGGTAACACTTACAAGAGGAAGGAATAATAAGAAATATCCATAGGTACCTACTTACCCTTCTCCACATAACCCCTGATTTTTGAGCGCCGTCTTTAACGGCATTCAGTTGAGAAGCTAACTCTTCCCAAAGCTTTTTTACCTCTTTCTGACTATCAAGGTCAGAAATCCTTTGAAGCACCCCGCTATCTCTATGTGTATCCAGGAATGAAAGAAGGATTTCGATTTGGGTCTTGCTTATCATCCTTGGCGGTGGCATTTCTGTACGTATAACGAAATGGTGAATGAATAAATTTTATATATCAAACAATAATATTTGCACTAACTTGCTTTCCATAGCATTTTCAGTCAGCAGAACTTCCGCGGAATTAATAGGTAGTTAAGTACGGCGAAATAAAATCGAACAAGCAAAACATACCGCCACAGACTACTTATTATGTAATCTGTGCTAGTCAGAGGAAAAAATCACTATTAAGTCTGTGGCGAGGATACTCCAATACATAATGTCCAGTTTTGAAACTTTCCTAACTGGATGTTGCCTGCCATGTCCACAACTGTACGCTTCTATCTTTAACTTGCCTCTTTCATTAGGTACTACCTTGCATCGGCTAGTTAGGTAGGCCGGGCGTGCGGGTCGATCTAGCGAGACCCCATAGCCAAGAGGTTGAAACCGGTGCCGACGCACAGACTTTTAAATACCCGGAAATAATGAGTTTTGTCAAATTCGGAGATTAGAAGGGTTGGAAAGGGGTACGGGGACTTTTTTTACTTGAGGCTATCCAGGTATAAACCAAATTGAAATCGAGACATTTTATTGGCTTAGTAGGTCAATCGGGAAGAAAACGCCAACCATGGTTAAAATTAATTATCATAAAATTCCTTACGAAGCAAGGAAAACGCTAGCAATAATTTTGGAAGAAATGTCATTCGTTTACGGGGACTCTTGCTCTGGAAAAACAACCTATCTGTACTAAAAATAATGCTAGTTTTTTGTTTGAACGCACTTGAACGCCGATTGAAGCCACCTCCTCGGACACCGTTGTAAAAGTTGAGAAACTTGATAATGAAGATGCTCAATTAGACATGAAACAACTCGCAGAAATGGTTGGAGTATCATCTACGACCGTTTTGAATATCCTCCATCTTGCGATGGCTGCCTTGCAGAGATGCGGGTACGGAACATTTTTTAGCAAAATTTCAGCGGAAAATTTGAAAATGGCCAACCGGACTGAAATCCTACCCTACTAATACCATATCTACCCTTACTATTAAAGTTTTTTTAAAGCCTCCTTTGTTTCTTGCAATCTGCCTTCTGGATATTGAACTAGAGTTTGGTCAGCTAATTTGGGTTCATCTCCATTCATTTGGAGTAGGATTTGAGCTTGTCAGTTATATTCTCTTTGAATTTTGGCACATTTAGGTCGTGATGAAGTTGACTAAGTATTTGTTTTAAACCATGGCGTATTTGATATCATAGTAATACGTAGCTTTTTACACTAAGTTATAAATGCAAAAGTGTTGCATTTTATTGTGTTGGTATTTATTACAAATCGGAACGACTAACAGATTTGTGTAATATTTAGAATAGGAATAGTTCTCGAAATATACATGGATCACATGAGAGATTATGGGTGAATATCACTCACGTCTGAAGAATAATGATCATTATGTCGCCACAGCGAATGGATTTAGAAATTAAATTTTACATAATATTTAGAACTAACAACTTATTTTAAAACTTTACGCGATGTCTCAAGCTTTTTATACGTTTTTTGGAAATTGTGAAACGAAACATGAGCCACGAGACTTATAAGAAGTTTGAGAGATTTAAAGAGACTTGAAGTTTCAAAATAAGCAGGTTCGATTTGGAAAAGCGATAGGTGCCTGCTGATTTTAAATTAGCAATCCCCATTAGATACGCTACAGGAGATTCATTTATGTCACTGGTATCGACTTTTCAGTATAATTTCGTCTATATTAATAAAAATCCTAAAATATATAAAATTATTGAAAGATGATGTAAAAGTAAGTAAATTTTAATATAGGTTACTTAAATATTAGATAATACTTCATAACATTCATTAGTTACATACTTAAAATTAAATTTCAGAAACCCTCGAACATTCTTGATAATCTGGGTGCCTGGTTTCTTTGCTGATGTTCTGTTGCAAGGTATTTGATGTATTATCATTTCTACTATGCTGGAGACATGGCAGCGTCTGGTCTTTTAAAATATACCCTGAATATACCGAAGCTGATGAGGAAGGTGGTACAGTGCTGTCAACTCGATTTAATGCGACAGAATCTAATTCTTCAAGTTCCAAATCAAAGAATATATTGCCAATACGACGTTCAGCTAATAATCTGTTACGTGGATTGAGCTTCCGTAGTTTATGTGCTATCAGTTGGCCAAATATAGTACACTCATCTTTGTTGATTTTTTGTTCAGCTACATATTTAGTTTTGTTATATGCTTCTTCTCTTTCGTCTCTCTTAGTTTTAAACATGTTCCTTTTGGTTTGTGTTGGCTGAACAAATTCATGTTCATTATCTGACAAATTTGTAACGGAATCTGTACTTTCGTCGTGTATTGAAGCGTCACAAGCTAATTCAGAAAGCTGAAACATAGTGAAAAATACTGTTTAAAACTTTGTTTTTCTTCGCACATAGCATATTTTGAACAACATCTGGAATAAATTATTCTTCAAGTAGTTTCAAGAAGAAATACAAGAAAAATATACTGAAGCATGAACCTATATCATGTCAGATATAAAATCATGACACCTACTCTACATAAGTATCTAATTATAATTTGACAAATTTTTTAGGGTTCCGTTAACAAGGAACCCTTATAGTTTCGCCATGTTAGTGCTTCTGTCTGTCTGCCTGTCCAATAACGTGTAAAAATAACCCATTTTTAAACTTATTAACATGTACTCACATTATCAGCAGTATTTTCTTCAGTTTCTGTGGTTTCTCTGGACGTTATTGAGTCCAAAATAAATAATAGTGACTTGTATGCAAACCATGAGGATTCGTAGTTGTCTTCTGCTCCGGCGCCACTCTTTTTGGCCACAACTTTTTGATGTTCTTTTGAGAAGTATGAGCGCAAGCTCTTTATTTTGCTTTTAACTGTTTTCACATCTAAATTGTGTTTTCGACCTAGGATAGTCAAAGCATCATACCTCTTTGTATTATTTGTGTAATCTTTGTGCTTGTTGTCCCATAATACTTGATAAGTTCGATAATTTTCTATAAATGCCAAAGTTTTTTCTTTGTCTTCTGTCATCTTGCCTCGTAAAACGCACTTAGTATTGCACGCGGATCTACAGCAAAATGTAGCTCTTTGAAAATTATTTCTGAAAATCAGAAGGAATGTAGGTATTAGGTACACAGCTCATAGGTTTTAACTTTTTCATACAGTCAGTAAATTGTATCTAAAAAAAGCCGTGCGTGAGTGAGTGTTTACTCTTTACAATTTTTCACCCTGTCTCACACCCGCATGATTGCCCGCCCAAAACGATTCTGTTGACAGCCTTAAAAAAATAATAAACCTCTCTCTTTAAGCTGTGGTTACTACTAATACGCAAAATTGCATATAATCAAAATAAAAATTCTTATTTTTGTTGACATTAAAAAAAAAAAAATGTAAAAAACTGAAATTTTTACGTACCGTCCTAGTGATGAAGACTTGTTTCGACTAATTCCGAGAGTCTTCATCTGGATAAGTGAATCACGACTTGAACTGTGAGCTGGGGGACGACGTATTGGTGTGCGCTGTCGTCCAACTAGTTTTGAGGCATGCCTTATTGCATGGGTTATGGCATGCAATAAGGAAGAGGCAAGTTGAAAGTGAATGTATGTGGATAAAGGTAAATAAATATTAAATTCTGAGTTTAAAAACTTTATAGAGAAAAATCGTGAATACAATGTTACAAAATGCTAGATACCGAAGAGGGTGTTTTAAGAAATGGTCACAGACCACAAAAACAGACCGGTCACTGCCCTAGGCCATGCTCCTGCAGTGAAAAGAGTGAACTTTTTAATTTAATTAAACGAAAATGTTCACTCTTTTCACTAATCATCATCATCATGAGCCATCAGTCTGCTACTGGATACAGGTCTCTTGCTCTATCTAATTACTCTTGTTACTCAATTAAAAATAATGCGTGTGGCCATTTAGGTCAATTGAATGATTTGACTGCCCAGCAGTAAGTACCTCTCACACATAGAAACTACATGCCTTTAGAAAAAATACCTCTAGCAGATGACCTACACTCTTTTTAGATAGGTCATCTGCTTCTACAAATTCCCATCAAGTAAAATCATTCAATTGAGTGAAAAGTTTTTCAGTAATAATCATTTTGAATGTTTTACACATTAATTTAAATTAAAAAGTTCACTCTTTTCATTCAACCGGTCTAAATGACTGTGGTGTGGGTGAAATCAGCAAGTAAAATCATTCCAAATGATTTTTTGGAACTTTTTTGTTTTGGGGTGAAAAAGTTCACTTAATTAATCAGTGGAATAATTTATCTTGATACTGCTAACTGTATGCCATGTGATAATAGCAACTTAGACAAGATCTCAGAGAAAAATAATGTAATAAACCAAACAACTTTAGGTAGGTAGATATATGTTTTGAAAACTTACTTTTCTGATGGGTCAATTCATCTTCAACCTCATCCTTTAATGTGGCATTAGTTGGAGCTGTAAATACATAAATAAATAAACACATAACAGTCCATACATAGTCCCACACTAGAATTCCGAGTTGTTGGTATCAGCAACTACAAGTACCATGGTACCCCAGCACCCAGACTTTGCAATTGGAACAAATATATGCAAACATTTGTTGCGCAGCATAAATTGAACCCGCACCTCTTATGCCTGATCAAGGCTATTATACACAGTTGGGATGTGTATCATTGTTTATTATAATCTGACATTCACCACAATGTTGACTTTGATCAATAACAAATTGAAGTGTCACATACTAACCATGGAATCCACCAAGCATCTTCAAGGGATCGTCTTCAACTTCTACTTTAATTTCTTCAACCATAATATATTCTTCTAAAGAGCCTCTATCTGAAAATTATAATCAAAATGATTTATGTTGTTGTAAAAAATAAATGAGTCCTCGTTTTCTTGCGAGTCCAAATCCTACACTATGAGTGACCCAAGTTCTTGTAACACTAGATCCAAAACACTTCACTTGGTCCCAGCAGGTGGAGCACCAAAACACATATTTTGTCAACAAAACAAAAATTTATTGTTTCACTTTCTGTCAGACAAGAGAGGAGACAGAGAGAGAGAGAAATAATTCCAGTCTTCTCTTGAGTCGATAAAACCGATGTCTTCGGTGTTCATGTGCTGAGTGAGACATGGTTTCTTGTTCACCTGGAGTTGCCGATGAACCGGACTTGGTGCTTTCAACGTCCATTGGCTCTTTCTTCAATTCCAGTCTTCTTAAATCTTTATCCACACGCGCAGAAGGCGTGGCCGGCGAGGAAGCCCCAGAGCCCTTGGATTCCTCATCAGTGAGAAATTGCATTCGGCGCTTCAATCCTCGCTCGCTCACCGGACCGACTTCGACTTTTTCTTTACTATTTCCATGTAAGACCGACATGACGGACCCTACAGGGTATTTAAGACTGTATATAAGTACTGTGTAAATAGATATTATAATTCGAAAAGTCTAAAAAAGTCCAATTAATTTTATAGATAAACGTTACCATTAACCACAGACTAGCCGCAAATGTATGTTTTGAAAGAACAGATATTTTTTAATATTTTTGTTCAGAAGATTGAAAATAAAAAATCTTTAAATCCCTATTACTCACACATCAGTATATATTCAATCTGTCATGCTCTACTATGATTATAGTTACAATTGATTTTGCACCTTGTTACAAAGGCAATAGAAACAGTTCAAATTCAACAGAACTTTGCCGTAGGTACGCAATACGCATGCCCAAACTTTTCTAATCATTCTGTCTCTTTTTGATATATATAATCCTGCATCAGTCTTCCCACTTACTCTCAATTTACAACTTCACATGCTTCAGCTAATCTTATATTAACCTGTCAATGTTTTAAAGATGTACATATTCAGAAAACGTACGATTATTCAATATTTTTGACGGAAGTACATCTTCACTCCTGCCCTGCCTGAGTTTACCGAGTTAATTACACAAGTTTATTATTGTTGTGCGTATGAGTACCTACTGATTTGAAATTTTGAATGAAAATATTGCTAATCATATCAGGTACATACATGGACGATATGTAGTGTTTATGCTGTGTTTACTTCACTTCAAGTTCAATTCAACTTCTTATCATAATGAATAAATATTGACATAGAAGGAAAGATGAGTGATGCGTTAGCATCATAATAGTCTGTGAAGATAAGTGAAAGAAGAACATGTTGTGCTGACCACTGCAATGTGGGACGGACAGACAGACATTGGCAGAATTATGACAAATTTTTACAAAGGCCATAATCAAGAAGAGAAGTGAAGTGAAAAAGACAAAAATAGTCTTACAGCCTACAGGTGAAACACATGGTGAACAAGCTTTACTCTTAACAAGGAACAGGTGCGAACTCCTCATTTGATGAAGAAGATTTGAATTATTGTCATCTCCTGGTTTTCTTTTCTTAGCAGGCTTATACCTTAGCATAAGCACCATTGTCTACTGAAGAGAAGACAAAATATAAATATACTTCATATTTTCTTCAAACGAATAGGACTAAATTTTTATGGGCACACAAACTTACCTACAGTCTACTTACCTACCTTAACATATGGACTCTTGCAACCCTGAGATGGGGGTAAATACTATTTATTAATATAATTATTTATATTTCTTATGTGCATGTGGTTGGTTTCTATTCATTTATTTAGGCAAAGCATAGCATGCCCATTGTCTTCAAATAGTAGCTTAGGTATTATTGACTGCCTCTATGGAGCGGTGGGCGAGTAATGGGTGTAATGCAAGCAGTGCAGGTTGAATTCCTGCTGCGGAACAACTGTTTGTATGTTCTGCAGATATTTGTTCTGGGTCTGGGTGTTGTGGTACTCTTAGTTCTTAATACCCAGGACAAAAGGGAATTCTAGTGTGAGGTCATTACTATGTGTCTGTTAAGTGTTAAAAAGAAACTCAGGCATTTGCATAGGAACATAAGTAGGTTAAATAGCCTATAACCTTCCTCAACATTTGGCCTAACAAATGTAAAATAAACATTTGTCCTGCAGCGGGTTTCAAACCTGCAACCTTCTGTGTCTCAGGTGGGCCTTCGACCACTGCGTCACAGAGGTTGAGTATCTGATTTTAACCAATAATATTATTTCAGAAAATGGCTATGAAAACAAAAGGCAAGGAATACAACAAGAGTGCTCTTATATCTTCTCCACAAGTGAACAAACTAAAAGAAGATATTTCACTGCTCAGGAAGAAATCAAAAGAAGATGGAATTAAGATAAAATGTCTGCAGAACAAAATCAGACGTCTATTGAGAAAACCGGTAAATAATTTTATTATTTTGTTTGACATGATGACATTGTTAATAATTAGCTTTCCACCCGTGACTTAATATTTCTTTCACTTAAACATAAAAACCATTACTATGGCTGAAAATAAATATTTAACTTATATATCATACATACCTTAAATGGTGTAACAGACGTTTTTTGTAAAACTATTGAAGGTCATCAATTTTGCTATACATTTTATTCACTTAAGTACTTAATTCAAACTGTTTAAACATAATGCAGCAGAGTGCCTATTTTTTCTGACTTGAATTACAGACATTGTGATTTCTTCTTCAAAATTATTCATCTTTAACTGAATAAAATATCTATAGCCTATAGCACTCAGGGATAAGGTAGCTTTCTTTCTATTAGTATGCGTTATGTACTACTAGTAGTCTGCTATTAGTGAATGTTTTTTTGAAATTGGATGATTAGTTTTGGTTATTATTCTACCATATTATAATATCTGTGCCTCTTCATAGGATACAAACTTTACCTTTTTATTATATTAATCTATCTATAGATTACTTCTATAATGCATGAAGAGCATGGAGGTAGTAGTTAGGCACTTCCTTTGACGAGCTCTGTCACAAGGAGCTCTACAACACTGTATTGTATTTTTACTGTCGTTATCTTCCAAAAAAGTATGGATTTGATATAAGCTTTCGAAATTAGACCGTGTGGGATTGCGATAGTTTATGTTAATTCTATACAATTTTGGACGATTAGTATACCTACATATCTACGAAGCGAATGGATATTGGTTAAGACTTCGGGCTAGTTAGCCAGGAGTCCGACTCAGTCATAAGTGCAAAGTTGCATTTTGGGCTTCCAGGGCAAAAGCAAAGAAAACGGTAAAGGCGAAACGACGAGCGAGCGAGGTTTAAAGCGCAGAAGGCAATTCCTCACTGATGATGAATCCACGGACTCTGTAACATCCACGCCGGCTTCGCCTTCCGCTTGTTTTATCGATCGCGTCAATTTCGACATGGAAATTAATTTGAAGACTGAGCCGGTGAACGATGAAAGCACTAATGCTGGATCATTGGTAACTCCATTAACAGGTAAACAAAATTGGAACATTAACGAAAAGTAGGTAGACGTCTTGAGTATGTGGGAACACAAGTGCCGAGCAAAGCTTGCTTTTAGGTTTGTAATTCACTCGTGTATGTACTCACTGATAACCGTAAATATAATTATTTACAGATCAAGATACTGGATTTGAAGCATATGCTATGATCGAAGAAATTAAGGCGGAAATTGAAAATGATCCTTTGATGACACTCTGTTGATTCAGAGGATAGTGAAGTAAGCTTTAGTAAAAAACAAAAACACGCTCACGACTGTATTCCCCATGGTGGACATCCTCAGATACATACTCAGTGAGTAGATCTTTGAGGATACCAAGTAGGGGGTAGTCAGAGGCACGTCCAAACATTACATTTGATACATGCCCGGGTTTTGCAAGTAGTAAGCATTCCACGTGACAGGTTGCAAGCCCATCGCCGATCGTAAGCTTTAGTATTTGTAAAAAAATGGTATTGATCAAATTCAATAAGTACCTAGTATTTTTTTTACTGAGTAGCTTACAGATTCGCCTGTGGTGTGGTACCTAGTAAAAGTGATTGTGTAAGGTATTTACCTACTTAAACTAGATTACAACTATACATATTCATAGTTTAATTGTTACGAAGATTGTTAACATGTATATAAAAAAAAAACTTTGTCAAAGTCAATGGTTTGTTAATTTTTGTTCCTGCTATGATGGAAGTCCATTTATTAATAGTCATACCTAAGCCTGGTTTTAATAAATACAAGTTTAAATAGTAATTTAAGGGTAGAAACAGCTTTTAATGTACTTATTACACACTTTTTTTCCATAGTGTCAATGTCGAGACAGCTCAAGTGCTAATTTTGTTGGGGTTTTATTTAGAAAATTTATTAAAATAATAAAAATCTAATATATCGAATACATGTTTTGCATTTAAACAACAAATAATTTCATCCTAGTTTAATATTCTCTAAGCCAATACACATAACATACTAAAAAAAATACATAGAAAGTGTAGACATGTTGTTAATAATAATAACACATAATCTCAAAATATATTTTTAGAATGATTCTATTACAATGTTAATAACATTTGGTATGCACTTATCCCGAACAAAGGTTCAGGAGCATTTTTCTACAAAATGCAATACTTTTATTAGTCAAATTAACTAATACAAAATCATAATTAGCAATATTATTAGCATACTTTTCATTGGATCAGTCATACATAGATCAACACAATATGTTGATAGATACATTTTCAACTTATGCCATGCAACAAAATACTCATAACATTTTATTAAAAACTCACAATGTGCGACTAAAAACATATTGATAAATAAAAATTTGAATAAACTAAGTTGAATCAACAGTGATATCAGTTTTCTTGACTAACTTACTATAATACTATATAGTTTTTGCACCAGTAAATATAAAAAAATATGATCGTATTGCATTTACACTTTAAGGAATAAAACTAGCATTTGCCCGCTGTTACGCCCATGTGGAACCTTAATACGCAGAAAGTTTAATACACTAAACCTCTTGATAAAATAGCCCACAGGAAAGTGAAAACAGCATTAACGTCCGTCCAGTATAACTACAAATATAACTGAACGTACATACAGATCGACATTTCATTTTCTTTTACCGAAAATAACGCAAATCGGAATGTAAACTTCCAATTTGCATATTATTCCACTCATTCAGTTTCCGGCGTTGTGATGGCACATTCGTCAACGTGTCTTCGGTCGTCGCCAAGACAAAGGCCGTGTCCCGATTCTTTGTTCCGATCGACTTGCCAATTGTGTTTTATTAAATACCGCATACTGACAGAATAAAATTGTACCTACCCCTTATTTCAGAAAATCTTACGATCAGGACTTAAATTCAAATTGTTTAAGGACAATGATTGAGGTTGTCTTTCTGCTTGCCAATCATTAGAAATGTTATTGGAATTGGCTTTGACAACCATGTAATGAGATATCCATGGGCCTGGGCCAGACTTGATTCTAACACCGTTAATTAGGGCGCAACAATTTGTTCGTGTTCCATTTCTAAAATGGAACACAACAAAATTTTGCACCTTAGTCTTTGCTTATTTAATTTATATATTATACTTATTAACTATATATAGGAGTAGTTTCTGCCCACGTTTTCACCCGCCTGCAGAGGTACCCGGGTAAAAAGTGGCCTTTGTTATTTTATGTCAGACACAATATTGATTCCAAATGTTGTTATTCGGTTCAGCCGTTTTGGAGATTATGAACAACAAACATTAGAACTTATAATAGGATTAACGGCATTAGACGCTCGTGGAACCTTAGAAAACTGCACATGTCCACCGTGGGGATTCAAATATTTGTGCAATTTAAGTCACGATAGTAAGATTAATATGAATAAAGGCGCAGTGTTCAACAATGAGCATTAAATAAAATACTATTTACAAAGTAAAATTAACTAAAATCTTTAAAATTTACCAAACAATGGGTGTACAGTACAAATTATCTAGTGTTAGTAGTTGGATACAGAATTATTCTGATTTAAGTGGCAGCAGGTAAGGTACTTATAAAATGATTATTCTAACATCCTGTTCTTTACACAATAACCATAATGAGAAACTTTTATTACAATAATGAAATGTGTTAAATGATGATAACAAAGATTTTATACATTAACTTCAATTATTTAATGACAAGTGAATTCAATTTATTTTAACTTTTAAATATAATTTTATAGTAAGTTTCGAGGAATCTCAACATTATATTTTATAATTAATGTGATATAATTTAGTTACATTTGAATATAATTTACTTGTGGCCATACCAAAGTATGGAGTTATAAAAAAATATGCCAAATGCCTATAAGTGCAAATCAAAGCATAACTTTCCATAATTTATCATTTTAAGAGAATGTGTATAAAAATGTAAAAAAGACCATACTAAGTCAATAGATTCGTTGCCTTCGATAAGGCGGGTTTAACAAGCGCTTAATTACAAACGTACAATAGTACTGACCGATTTATATACGTTTGGTATTTTTATCTACAAATACCAAAATACTTTGCACACATACACTAATGTAGGCAATCATTTTGCTACTCTGGCCAGTCTGACAATTGAATAAAAATAATTTTTTGGTCAAACAAATTCAGATACCAAATTAATCTTTGATGCTGCTTTCACACTGTTCACTCTTTTCTATTCGAATCGCCGACTGACCACGGTGTGAATGCAGCATCACACCGCTGCCAGTAGAGTAGTTGAACCTTAAATCAAATTAAGCAAGTGAAAATATTCGTTCAAATGACCTGCAAAAAGGTGTAAAAGCAGCATTGCAGAACAAACTTGAACAAATCAAAATAAATTGACAGCCAAATAAAGATTAATATTTCACAATCTACTTAGAGTAAGCATGTAAAGTAGTTTAGCTCACGGACAAATATAACATTAGCTTTTTATTTAAATTGACATTGAATAAGAAAAACAGCTAAAGATCGTGATGCTTTCTGCTTTCACTACACTGGTTCTTTTATTTACACCAAAAATGATTTAAATCCCTCTGGATGGATTAATCCATGGCTTAGATGTTTTATAAAATTATTCATACAAATGTGAAGTCAATACAAAATGTGTGAAGTAGCAGGTAGTCTATACAAAATGTATGTAAGGTCGGTGCTTAGCTCGCGGGGTTCTCGTCCAGAAACTCAACATAGGTGAAGGGAAAATGTCCTACTTTACCATTGAGCTCGCCCTCCCATTGCCCGTTGATGTTTATTTTAGTAACCTAAAACAGAAAATCATAATTCATTTTGATTTTTTGACCACTGACATAATTTCATTCACTTAGTGTATCGAAAAATTAGCAAATAGTTTTTAAGGATTTATGCAAAAGCTAATAATTTTTTATTGAATAATTTGATAATAGACAATATTTTCAAAGGGACCACACTGCGGTGATCTCCTATACCGAAAAAAAAGCTATTCAAAAGGACCGAGCATTAAGCACGACTTATGGACAACTAATCTCTTCTGGCTTTGCCCGGATGGTACCCGGAACAAAAAGTAACCTAACTACACCTAACTATCCAAATTGGTTCAGCTGTTACGGAGACTAATACTATCAAACATCAAACATTTAGCATTTTCATAAATAATATTAGTAAGATTAGAAAACCATAGCTTTATACATTGCCTATAGCGCCATCACTATATTTTTTTGAGGCGTATAGTAATGGATTTCAGTTCTCACCTTTATAATGTCACCTTCCTCCAGTTTGAGTGCAGTTTTATCGTACGCGTTGGGTACGCGCGTCTGCCGAACGCGCGCCAACGCCGGTAAGGTACGCTGCAGAAATAATAAGAATACTTAAAAACAAACACGCTCACGACTGTATTCCCCATCCTCAGGTACTAACTCAGTGCGTAGAACTTTGAGGATACCAACTAGGGTAAGTCAGTAAACACATTTGGATTGGTCCATTTGGCTCAAACATTACAACGTTTTGCTGTTAGTCAGCATTCCATGTTGCAATCTCATCGCCACTTCCTTCGATATTTTGGTTCTATGACATGCTGGTTAGAACATTGTTTTTCTTTACCGTTTGAGCACAGGCACTGTCAGGCGAAAAGCTTATTATTATGCGAAGCGTGGGCATGTGTTGAGTAACTCTATTATTGCAGACTGGAAAGTTCCAGTTAAGTAATTTGCGGTAAAATTTGTCTCGCTTCATTCATGCTTATGTGATGCCATTACAAACTTACACAGATAAACTAACATTCTAGAATCTATCTACCTAACATTTTAGATATATAATGATTAATTTATTGCACATAGCAAGTCCATAGGCGAACTTAATGCAAAAAGCATTATCTTCCAGATAACCTTTGTGCAGTGTGGTAAAAAGATCATGGGGAAATACAGTCATGAGCTAATAGATAATGGACTCGTGGCTTGGCAGGAATAAATTCTAAGACGGAAATATTTAGTTACAAATTGTGTTGGACTCAACAGAGAGTGATTTATATTACAACAATTTGACACTACATAGCTAAAGATAAATAAGTAAAATGTTGACAGCTTACAAAATTAATGACGTTTTATGTTAGATAGGTGTGAGTTTATAGAAAATTTTTAGTAGTGGTAGGCTAACCTAATCTAACACTAATCCGAGCACGTTTCAAACGGAAATAGTTTGTAGTTGTTACCTGCATATTAGTGCGCTGTGGGGGTAACTTGCTGCTAGGAGGGCTGGGCGGGTCTCCGAGATGGTTCAAGGCTTCTTTCGGAGGGTAAGGGACTCCGGCGGGGTCTAAAATCTGTAAATATACACACATTTCAATCATCAACCACCTGTAGAATGTACCATCCAATCCACTGACACTCCGAAGGGGGAGTCTTCCTACACTGCGTCGGGTTCATGGTCACCATTTGAGAACCTTTCTCCAGCGGTTGTCGGTTCTGCGAGCTTTATGACCTGCCCAATGCCGCTTCAACTTATTAATTCTAAGAGATATGTCGGTGACTTAAGTTTTTCGGTGGATATCGTTCTGGACGTTGTCACGCAGTGAAACCGAGCACAGCTTTCACCATAGCCCGTCACGCAACCTTGAAGCTAATGCATTCATATAATTGCATGAGGGCAATAGTTCAAGACTATTGCCCTCATGCAATTATATACTAATGTCTCAGTGTCATTTATGTTTTCACTTGCAACACGTTACACGGCTCATAAGAATCTAATAAGTTTTAATTTTACAAAGGGCAATACTCACCCTTATATCTGATTAACACTTACCCTTTGTACATATGGTACAGGAATAGAGCCAGTTCGTCCCTGGTTGTTGCGAGCCGTCCACCATTGCTCCTCGTCTCGATTTATGACCATCAGTCGCTCACCGCGTCTGAATGGGAGGTCATCGGCGTCCTGGAACGTATTATATTGGTTTTAGAACGAGTTGTGTCATAGCTGAAAGGTCTCGGTTTAAACATAGTAGGAGAATAGGCTTGTACAGTGGGTTTCAGTAATTGAATTCACAAGGATCTAGGATATAAATATATAAAATCGTTGAGTCGTCCACTCACAGTCATAAAACCGTTGAGTGACTGGCTTACAATCGATGCACAGCCTAAACAATAAGTTTTGTAGACCAATCTTTAAGGTTTATTAACGCCTGTTTATTTCTTTATAACAGTTCGTCGAAGTAAAGTATACCAAATTTAACGTTAAAGTATAAAATTCCTCAATGTTTTCTATAACAATTTGAGCATGAGAAACGAGAATAAGTCATCAAACTCATTGGTGCATGTTTCCCTTCGTGGCCTAATAACGCATGTGGGCCACCGTCATGTGAACTCGCGTGGACATAACTGAATAGCTGGTCCGCTCCATTCACTTTTCAACCCAAAAAAAACAACTTCTATATTCATCATCATAATAAACAATCCTGTGGAAGTCTACTGCTGGACATATGCCTCCCCTAAAAAAGAGTAATCGATCTTGGGCCACCTCTATTCACTTAATTCTACATTATATTTAGGTATACTAGGACTAGGAAGCAAAATGGAATAGTGATTATTAGGGATAATTTAGTTTTCAAGTTATTAAGTATTCTTCGTAATTGTCCTTGAGACTTGATGAATAAAGTGCTAATTGATTTTGATGTTACGAAAGATTAAGAGTGGCATCCGCTTTACATACATTCTGTAGAACCCTTGTTCTAAACAAACACTTCAGGTCCTTACCTGAAGAGTTTGCTTATATCATTGTATATAATGATATAAACAAACACTTAATTAGTACCAATAATTCATTTCTAAGCTTTCTTGGTTATAAAATGAGGGACATCGCTTTTTTGGTCACCAAGTGTTTGGTCAGTGGTGACAAAACAAATATGGATGGACATCATGGGTACGCTTACGAATGTATTGTATTACCCATGATGTGCATCATGGAGTATTTATCCTCAGATAAAACATCCAAACTTAACAGTTAGCACATGCCCGCATTTCTCAAGTAGGTACTTAGCATTGCAGCCCCCCAATTACATTACAGAATGGCAATGGGGAACGATTGGCTATAACTTGAAAATGGCCCACTTCTTGACGTAAACATTTATATTTTTTTTTTTAAGTTTTGGACATTGTGGGTTGATATACAATGCCTAAAAAGGGCAATCATTGATTGATGGTAGAAGAACCAATGTGATGTACGTGACACATGGTTACGAAGCTTTGATAATATCGTTTCGGTTGTACACACCGATGCTTGTTTCCGAGCGGTGTTTTCCTCCAACATTATAAAGGTAGGGAAGTACTAGGTACTATTCATACTATATTCATAGTACTATTCATAATGTAGGAAACAACATTGCTAGAAGATACCTTGTTGTTTTTGTTGTTACGGGATTACCGTAAATAAACCAGTCTTAGTTTTTTTTATTGACTCATTGCTGTATATGGGATAGAAAACGTATAGAAAACTTCGTTAAAAGTTAAAATATCTCTAACGTACATTAATAATTCGGTGTTATCCTTAAACCATTGATAAACAGATTATGCATAAAATGATAACCAGTTTAATTATATGTGAAATTAATAGTTATATAAGAAACCACGTATTTTTATTCATAGCTAGGAACTTTGTTCATACCAGAACTGTCAAAATCTGTTTAATACAGTGGCGTTTTTCGATTTACTACTTGAGAGCTATTTATTTTCAATTAGTGTCATTTTGAACGGGAACAATCCAGCTGTTAAAGAATCACTGTGATCTGTAGGCGGCAGATATATTAATTGAACATACATCTGGTACCTAAAAAACGTTCCTTCCGAGTTATTTATAAACGTAAACAGACGTACGGATGAAATTAGATAAGATCGATTGTGTATAATATTGGCAAAGTAATTTATGAGTTAATCGAACAAATCGTGGCGACGCTTAGCACGGTCAGCTTAGAGGACCGTTTGTGGCATTTACAAATGTGTTTACATGTTGCAGAGAGCACGTTTAACTTTGCTAAGCTGCCTTCTTTTTGTACTACATAAAACCTTTACAAACTGTCTAAAATATTCTGAAGATTTCATTTCACAATTTTAAAAATACTTCTCTGAATCAATTATTATTCAGAGAAGTATTTTTACGTCAGCGACGTATTTACGTCGTACCTACTATTTTCAAGGAATTTCTCCAGCTAGCTAGAACTTTGTCTCTGTCCGGTATTTTAGTGCTCGCCTAATGTGACTATATGCACATGTGAAGTGTATTGCAAATTGATGGTATGTTTAGCTTATATCCTGCGAAGTTTTGAGGATAGGTCGTTAGCATCGCCTTGTTACGTTAAGAGTATGTATTACACAAGAAAATTATGGATTTGACAAACTGCACATGTTTTCTAGACGCTGGAAGAGAAGGCAACGAGTTTGACACAGAATGCCAGTACCTGGCATACCAGATTTCAGTGTCTGATATACCATCTTCAGGCATGTGTGGAGATAGCACTTACATTGCTTACAATGTCGAACTTTGCTACCACTAGCTCCAGCATATGATGTGGTTGTGGGGCCGCTGCCCTCATGTCTAGGCAGCGTTGGACATAGAATGCCCGAACCTGGCATGCCAGCCTGCATGTGTCTGAAGGCATGTGGATATTGCACTTACATTGCCAGTAAAGTCGAACTTTGCCACCACTAGCTCCAGCACATGATGCGGTTGCGGTGCTGCTGCCTTCCCTGTTTGGGGCAGCGGTCTCGTGAGCGGCGTCGTGTCCAGATAGTGCAGTCGGTAGAAGGACAGCAGGGCAGCCATGTCGGCAAACAGCTGGTCTCCTATCCGGAATCGGACGGTCCCGTCCGCAGAGACCACTCGGTTTATTATGTAGTGTGAGACCCGTTCGTCTTCTCTGGTGAATGGGGAACACGTTTTATAAATAATAAATATACACCCAACAGTCTCACATATATATAATCTTGACCCCACATTAGGATTCGTAGGTATCAGGAACTATAATTGACTAACGCCGGGAATATACGTCAGATTCAGTTTCTGGTATTCTGATCAGACTATCTGATCGTATTCACTCGATACACATCCGATTCTTCCGTCAGACTTTTTCGCCTTTGTACATGCCTCACCTAATATTTTGTTTTGTATTTCTATGTACAATAAAGAATTATAAAAATTATAAGAACTCGGTCGTTCCAGAGCTATTATCGCCAGCGTATTGCGTGCAAAAAAAAGAGAAAAGAAATTGCATTTATTAAGATGGACGACGAAGTACTGTTTGTTATTGCGTATTTGCCTGCTCTACGTCGACCACTGTAGCGCAGTGGGCGAAGGCCCGCCTGAGACGCAGAAGGTTATGGGTTTGATTCCCGCCGCGATAAAAATGTTTGTATGATCTGCAAATATTTGTCTCGGGTCTGGGTGTTTTCTATGTATAATTACTAAAAAAAAGTATATAAGTAGTATATCAGTCATGTAATTCCCACAATACAAGCTATGTTTAGTTTGGGGCTAGATGATGCTGTGTGAAAAATTACCAGCATTATTTAATTATTTGCGCGAAAGAAGAAAATACGACGCTATTGGATCCACCATATCAATTTGATGAGACTTAACGAGGGTTATTTCAACTTAAAACATTCAAAATTACTGAGATATCCTCAAAAGTTTTTGATTTCTTTAGAATGAGTATAGAATGCTCTTATAACGAACTTGGTAACTTAATAAAATAAAAATGTTATTATTTCTTCTATTAAGTTCAAAAGGTACCTGGAACGAGCCAAAATAAGTTGTTTAATGTCGTAATATTTAGCAAAACAATAGGTTGCTTTGTAACTAAGATGTACTTTTCATACCTGTACATAATACTAGGTCAAATTAAATCTAATTACTTTCTTTCGTTTTTGTTCTAGATTATCTTTCATTTATAATCATTTAATGTTGGGTTCCATAAAATAAAAGGACTTTGTTAAGTGTTCCATTGCCTTAAAGTTTAGGAACCGCTGATATAGACTATAATATTTAATCTTATTGTACACCAGTGATCCATCCTTTTCAAGGGGAGTGCTAACCATCTCTCCTTTCAATGTACACAAATGATACAAGAAACAAATACATAATCTGCTATGTATGTGTTTCTTGTATCATTACTGATGGCCAGTTTATTCTAGAATGTGAATCATATGCTTACCTGACACATAACACATAGTCCCCTGTTATTGTCTTCGAGTCTCTGACTAGGAAGACCCCGCTTTCAGTCTCATTGAGAAGAAGCCGAGTGGCTTCCGCGCGGGACATGTCGCGGAAATACCAACTGATGAAAAGAAAATATGTTTATTTTACAAAGACAACAAAAAGTATGATCTACAGAAGAGAAAGAAAGATGGACTACGCGCCAGTAAGTTCAAAATTGAAGCAATGGCTGACCCGCTTAAAATGGTTTGCCGATCGGCGTAATTCTCACGCACACATAGCCCAGCTGATGCTTCACTTTGTAATTAGGCCGTTTTTAGTCAAGTGTCCACTTTTTCGGGTTCCATAGTCTACAAGGAACCCTTTCGCTATGTCCGTCCATCCGTCTGTCCATAGCTTAGCTTAGAGACTCTTAGTACTAGAAAGCTGTAATTTGGCATGGGTAAATATTAATCACACAATAAAAAAATTTTAGGGTTCCTCTCCTAGACTTAAAAAGCGGTGATGATTTTTTTTTATTCATGGATCTGTTTGAACACTACACTTCGGAACACTACACTGCGTGTGGTCTGACACACAATTGGTCAGATTTTATTAAGTTATGTCTGTCAATATTAGTGCTGTACAAAAGCACAAGGACTAACTGACACTACATGGCAAGTAGTTAGAATTGACAGTTTGTAGCTGTATGGTCTCTGCTGTGTGTGGTTTGTTCTGAACTAAATAACAACACAGGGACCTATTAAAAGAAAATCTCTACTAGGTTTGACATTTCATTAATTGCAATAAACTATAGGTAGGCAGGCTAGGTAGTGGAAGAATTTTATAAGAGCTATTTTAATAATGCATTGCTCTTCACTCACTGTCAATTTGTGTAACTTTTTATGATGAGAATGCTGATATATAGAATTTTATTTTTGTAATGATAATATTGTAAATATTTGTAACACACAAAATAGTTAAGAAAATGAATACTAGTAAGAAGTATTGTTTACATTTTTATTAGTACTTCATCTGACTTGTTTAGAACAACTTTTTATAATAGGTTGCAAAAAATAACATGATTTGATATGTTAATTGTATGCAGGAGAGTGACACCTACATCCCTACATACCTACATCCCCAATAGAAGGCCGTACCTGGTCATATCATTGGGGTCAAACGAGACCCCGATCTCCGGATTCGCCATTCCTACGAAATGTCCTACGAATTCACCGAAGGAACCCCATCTCTGCCGGAAATGTCACTCAGGGCACTTCCACGGTCACTGCACTGAACCAAACCCACTAAGCAACGCCCGACACAATAACAATACCCCTTTATCACTATAGACAAAACCCTGTAGAAGAATCCTTAGTTAATGAGAATTTTGTTGTCATTGATCACTACTTGATGTTCACATCAAAACACATGTTTCCGCGTTCGTGGCGCGCCGACACAGCGTCACGTTGCAGTTCCCACGCGCAGCCTATCAACTAACTTCTGGATTAATTGTGTCTCAAAAGAAATCTAAAATTAGAGGCAGAATTTTATTTAGTCTTCCTCGAAAACACACGCGAAGTTTTTTTGATGATGATTAAACATAGACAGTTCTAAAACTTTTTAATATTTGACGCATTAACTTCTGAGCTATCATTGTCTATGATTAAGACCCGTCTACACTGCATAAAAACTGTTATATTAGCGATACCTGCTATTTTACTATTTCTACATGTTGGTTGACTGCTCTGTTCAATTACACATCATCTTTGTCTATGGTTTGTGTCCATTGTTTTTCTTTCTACAATGTTATTTTTCTGACTGCTGCTGGTGGACGAAAATTTAGTTTCGCTGCGTGGAGTGTGAGTTTTATCTGGTGTTCGTGTTCGATATTGTGATTTATTAGTAATAGATCACGAAGATGTCGTCACCGAGCGCTGGGAAACGTCGCATGGACACGGATGTCATCAAACTGTATCCTTTCTTTGTTATCGTCATTACAAAGAACTTATTGCGTTCGAGGGCCTCCATGTAAATAACTAGCTAAGGGCCATCAGCTGATTGTCACTACCCTTGGCAAAATCGATATGGGGTGTGTTTCTGATGGGGTATCTTTGTCCTTTGTTATTTAATAATAGTGTAGCAAGGTTTTTTGTGAAGAGACCTTTGGCTAGGAAACTGTGAAGGTGCGTACATTTTTTGTACGCTCGTTGGCTATATCTATATATAACGCGTAGATAAACCACGTACGTTCGTTGCTCTTCCGTGTCTACTAGATTGTATATTTCGTAATATTCTATTTAGGCCATGGTCTCAATTGCGCATTTTTCGTCGTGTGCTACGGCCTTACCTTAGCGTAGCAACACACAATTTTATGCATGTAAACTAATATTATGTAGTTATCTATGATCTTTTTTTCAATGTAGCTTGCTTTGTTCCATATGTGGGCTGAAAAATAAGACCTTTCATTGTGCTTTGTATGGTACATCTTATGTTACTTATAAAACACATCAGCATGGTTTAAATTATTAATTTACAAGATTTTAACGAAAATCTTGCAACAAAATCATAGTTAAAACATTACTATTCCTCTTTGACCTCTATCAAAATTTCACTAAAAACATCTGACCTTTGTTTTTCTTATATTATTAATTTTAATAATAATTCAAACTTTAATGGTACAAATTCTTTGTAACTTAAAATACAGGTTTACTTTATAAACTCATTAGTTGGTACCGATACTCTGCTCATGTAGGTACCTACAGTGCATAAATAAGTACCTACCTACAATATACAATATAAATAGGTCAATATAAAATCTGACATTAATTATTTTTAGCAAAAACATCTGTGATCTTTTATTTTCAGTTACCCCAAGTACTAAAATTATCCAGATTCATAAATATTATTCATGAAAGAATTGATAGAAAACAAACAAAATTTGCAACTTTTTCATTTAGGGTGTGGCCTCTTGAGGTCGGAAAAGCTTACAGCCTACAAAATAATCCATTATTAGAAGTTCTATTAGTGTGAACTCAATTTTTTGAATTTGATCTGCTTAGTTTCCTGTAAATATTAACAACCATTAAACTTAACATTTGTTTATGTGCTTGTATTAAACATACACCTGTATGTTGTTGATGTTTTGTTGAACAAATCTTATCTTATGTCTGTTGATCAAGACCATTTTAAAGCAGTTACAATCATCAGAATGAGTGGTGCTTAGGAATGAGTGACAGATCAAGTTCCAATGACAATGCTTATATTATGAAACTCCTTGATGAAATAACTGAATTTAGACTTATGTTGATTAGTTTGCAGTTCTTTTATAAATTGACTATGGAAAAAAAAACAGTTACAACCCTAATTCTTTACTAGCTGTGCCATGGTCTCCCTCGGCCCTTAGCCCACCGCATCGCATTGCCCGGCCGCGTTATTACTTCTTTTGCTCGCCTATATGTCACAGTTTGTTCTCCCAAATGCAAATGTAAGTTTATTAAAAATATTTTTTTGTGATAAATCTACAATTAAAAAAAATAATAATAATAATGCTGGACATTTTTCACACAGCATCATCTAGCCCCAACCTAAGCAGAGCTTGTATTATGGGAACTACATGACTGATATACTTTTTTTTTTGTAAATACATACATATTATACATAGAAAACACCCAGACCCGAGACAAATATTTGCAGATCTTACAAACATTTATCCCGCGGCGGGAATCGAACCCGCAACCTTCTGCGTTTTCTTTTACTTGTGCAGTGAGACCTTGCTTTTTGACAAATTTCATGATTCTAGGTGAACGGGACGTACCCTTTATTATTTATAGTGATTTAGTTGCGAGTATCAAAATATATCGCATAAATGGCCATATTTTTGGCCATTTCAACTGAATTGAAACATAGCAAGTTGTGAGCAGATCATTCACTCCTGACAATTACTGTACCTAAAGCTAACTCTTATAAAACGAACTCTTATAATCTAAGTAATTTTGTAAAACCCTCGACTGTTTTTCATCATTTATAACGTCTCCATCGTTACAAGCCACAAGATTAAACCTAAGTACCATCCTTGAAGTCATAGAAATCGATGCAAACCGCATTTTAATGGTATAAGCTGTTTCGGAGATAAATGCTAACATACAAATGAAAAAACAACCTCTTATGTCTAACGCATATACGGGCTCTTGACGTCGCTGGCAATAAAAAAACAAAACAACTTTACCTTTTTATATGCTGTTTCCTGGGCAAGGCTGATGGCACAACACGACGCTTCGTCGGAAAAAGGGGTGTGGCAGTCATCGAAGCTCTAGTCCATCTCTTTGGGCTCTTCATTTTCATAAATTCTGTGTCCACTTTTTCAGCCTTGCCAGAACTGAAATAGCAAGTGATTACAATGTGCTTGGTTCACAATCAAAATTAATATTTATTGATTAAAAGAGCATAGGCGAACTGCATTTTTCACCACACTGGTTATTTCCGGCCTACCATTATTTCAGGTTACTGTGTGACCAAGAAAATAGCAGAACTATTAAGTAATTATTCACAAAAATCAATTTATTTTCAAAACTGTTTAATCAGATTTTTTTAATTTAATCATTATGTATTTTAGGTATTACATTAACAATGACAGATAGAAGATAAATACTGAACATTCGTTGAAAGCCATTAATTTATATAAACTATTAATTTGCAACATAAATACACAGCTACATAAATTAATAATGTGAAAATAGATACTAAGTAGGGCAAATGCGGATAAGCCAATTTTCCTTCCATACCTTAGCATTTAAACGTAAATTAAACTAAGGACTAAGTAGTAAAGTTGACTTAGGAAAAAACCCAAATATCGCAATAAAGTGGCATTTTAATAATAATTAAATGAACCTTTTGAATTTTAGTCTGAGATTGGTAATTGTCCTGTCTGTTTAGCAGCATCAGTGGTAGGAGACAATGGTTTTATCTACGAAAGATAAGACCAAAATTATTTATCTCTGTTTGTCTGACGAAGCATACGTAATTTTGGCTGATCTTAACCATTTGTCTTGGTGCTCATGGCTCAGCTAGCAGATGGCATTGCATTGTGAGAGTTAAGACCTATCCAGGCAATAGAGATATCAATGGTAGCTAAATCGATTCATCCGTTTGGGAGCTACGATGCCACAGACACACCTTAAACTTATGACATCTTATACTTATCTTTTTCCGTTGGGGGTTAAAAATAAGGGTTGAGAACATTCTAGTCTAGAGCATTATAAATGGCAAAATAAATAATAATAATAAAATATCCGCGGTAAAGTTACGGCAATAATATTAATAAATGCGTGACCGATAATTATTTAAGTCGCCTCTTGTGGTAGTAACAATTTACTAATTACCTTAACAGTGGCTAATTAATGACGAAAAAAAAGTATTCGGTATTGATACACATAAAGTAAAAACGTCAAAGATAAACTACGTAATTTGACGACGTTTCCTGGACAAGACATTTACAAAGTGAATCATATTTTTGATACACTTTGTAAATGTGAATACACGTTATTCCTAATTAGGTACTAAAAACAATTGAGTAATCGAAATTATTAATTTATTTATATTTTTGACGCAAGACGTAGATTTATACTTGTTGACTAAATCATAACTGGTAATTAATTTAATACACGAAGTACAGTCAGCTAAGAAGATATTAATTGTACCTATCATGTGTTAGAAACTCGTAGGGAGAAAAAATTGTGGACGAACGAATCCATATTTTGTGATTATTACTAGAAATAACGATCAAACAAATTATTTCCTTTTCCTTTCCGTTCTTCTCAATTGATATATAGTTTGCAAAAATATAATCTTTGGCGATAGAAGGCTGAAATTCAGTTAAACAACCTATCGAGCGCAATATAATGTCCCATTCCATATGGCACGGGACCTAAAAACTATAAAAAATCGGTAATCTGTTTTAAGCATTATTAAGCACAGTCTTATGATTCCTTCTTTAAACAGTTAGGAAACCAAAATTAGTAGGGCTGACTGTATCTTTGTTGTTTGACAGACAACGCTTAACCACCACCGCCATAGCAATGGGTTTTTCTGTATTTAAATGGTCATAAACTGTCACGACTTATTTCTAAATTTTCGCATCTTACACCGTAAATAATAAAACACTAGGATTTCATGTATCGTTGGTATCAGGAACTACGAGTACCGTGGTACCAACACTCAGACACGTAACAAATATCTGCAAACATGCAAAAGTTAAAAAAGGATTAGGTGTACAATTTATTGTCTTCGTACGCTGTACACTTGTCGGTGGTCATTCCCCTGCCTAGACTGGTAAGTCAATGTCCTATGTCAGACTACCCCTAATTTTGGTACAACTATTGAACCCTTAAAATACAAAGATTGGCAGAATGCCTAAAAAGCCCTCAAAATGTAACTCGAGACCTTTCTATTTTAAAGTCTGTCAGGGTCAATGCCTCTGGGTGTAAAAGATTCACCTTCTCTTGTTGTCGAAACCTTTTCGTGTGATTGATATTTATTTCAAGTTATGGAGCAGCCGCGACTTCGTCTGTGTGCGAATTGAAAATGGAATGTTAACGTCGCCGTTTTAGAGAGACACAATGCCCAATGAAGAAAAGTCTGTCAATTGAATATCGCGGCTAAGTATCTGATACCTTCACTTGTTGATACTCGGTCTAAGACCACACGGTCTAATCTAAGACCTAGTTCATTCTAGTTTCAAGAAGAACGTAATAGATAGCTTACATACTTAGATTCGAAAGCATTTTTTTAGGGTTCTATCTCTGTAAAGAGAACATATACATACCAAACGTAATACCGGATAAAATCCTGTCTTATTTTATTATACATGCTAAAGTTTGGATGGATCTTGTGATCCATATTTTTAAACTGACTGAAAAACTTACTTAATTTTGTTTATATGTGATATGTACTTATCTTTCGAAAATTGCTCTCAGAACGTGGCCGTTGTACTGATAAAGTTCAATGACTGTCTGAAAACGATTGAAATTCATAGGCTAACGGCTGGGTCGGCTAGCCTCTCGTTTACACCGACTGGTGACTTGCATGGATGGTTTTCATTGATCTAGTAGCACGAATTTACATTGACGTTTAACGAAGTTTATTAAGTTTGTTTTTAGGTATTTATAATCGATAATCACTCTCATACAAATTGCAAAAATCACCAACTTAAAATAAGCGTTCTTTACTTAGCTTTCGCATCAATCTAGAGTTGAATGCAGTAGCACTGACTATCGATTCACTGACGTATTTACGACTTGCATAAATAATCAGTCAATCAGACGGGCATGAGTTGAACCATCGTTCGATCCGTATTAGTAGAGTTGAGTCTTATTTTACCGTACACCGTAATAACCATTACAGGTTAAAAACTATTCCCGAGTCTCGATTAAGTTTCAAATTCGGACTGTAATATGAGCTTCATCCGGGTGGGACCATCCGATAACGGGCACGCCGCGCCCGGATGAATCCACACGGCACGTGTACCTACAACAGGGTTGGTTACTTGCTTATTCTAATAATATTAAAAATTACAATGTTTTGATGTTTCATCTTATCATCCTAACATATTTTCAATTGAAAGATTATGTCTAGCTAAATTTAGTCTGATATTAGTCTTGGGTCGACAAATAAGGCATTTTAATTCACTGGTAGCGTTTTGATAATCGTTGGTGAAATCGGTTATTTCTAAAATGATTTAATTTATTGATTTAAAATTAAAATCTTCTTTTTATTTTTGGACGTAGTAAATATCGTGAGATATACAATATCGATATTGTTATCTTATCGTGTTTAACTTGAATCAGTAAACACTTTTAT
Organism: Perizoma affinitatum; assembly: GCA_961405105.1. NCBI lineage: Eukaryota > Metazoa > Arthropoda > Insecta > Lepidoptera > Geometridae > Perizoma > Perizoma affinitatum. The sequence continues at coordinate 6,497,566 of OY560184.1, forward strand.
CTGCGACTTGAAAATATTTTTTTGGATCAAAATATGTGGTGGGTACGTGGATCGCAACGAAATCGTAAGCCAGTTTTCAGAAGATAAGCGTAGTCGGAGTACTTTTGGACAAACGCCTTCCTAAACGAGTGCCACGACGATCAGTCTTGCTTTAGCACCGTCCGCCATCCACCGATTGCCTATGATATAATAGATAAATTTTATGAGGTCCGCCTACACCGCGGCGTCGGCACGTGGGTGCCATTCGAGAACCTTTATTACAAATAAATTTCATTAATCTGAATTAAAGAATCCGATATAATTATGTAAATTTTTTAACAGATTTTATTATTGATTTCCCAACTGTTGTCGATTTTGCAATATTATTTGCAAGTTACATGGTCTGTAACTCGCAAATAAAACTGAGAGCTGTTTTGATTTTTTTATAACTTTTTCCTAACTACAGTTATTCAGTATTGAAAGCAAACACGAAGTTACCATACTTGGAGGACTCAACGAGTTTTGCGTCAAATTCTTCGGACCTCCGGGAAGTAAGATATTTTTATTGTTATATATGAAATTCATAAGTTTTATAATTATGATCATTTTATTCTTTAAATGTGAGACGTTTTGTTTGTATTCTCTTAACATCGCCAGCAAAATAGACAGTAAGTTTAATCAAAATAGATTTTTGGTGAAAATGATTTAACTGGACAAGATTCCAGTTCTTTAAGCGTTAAGATCTTAACTAACTGGTTTTTAACGAATATTATGAGAATTTCGGTATACTGATGGTTTCTTAAGTTTTTACAGGAAACGGATTCTGGACCTTGCACTCGAAACATTGAAACAACCTTTCATTGATGTTTCATTCCTGACCAGATTTCAAATCTTGAATAGAATTGAATGATTTGAGATATTTATCCTATCCTAATATTTATATAATATTAAAGCGACAGGATGTGTTCATCGCGTTTAATAGTCATAGTGTCTAAAACGTCGTACTAAACTGATATGGTTGAAAATTGGAACAGATTTAGTTCTTTTTAAAAATTGCTAAGTCTCGTCTCCATAGATATTTTGCTTGTATAATTAGCAGGGGTCGGAATAGGTAGAGTTTTTAAGTACCAAATGACGTCAAATTCACTTCTATGAAGTCTTAATATGGATATCCGGGATTAATATAAATATATTTTAACTTTTCTTACTTAAGTTGGACACAAAACTAAGTAGATAGTTATTTTACATACGTATCTTCCAAAAAAATATTTTTATTAATTTATTTATACAAAATTATGAAAAGCGATGGTCGCTCGCTAAGTCGCAGCGTGTACGCTGCGTGCATTTTGTTTCTATCTCTTTCTATTGTTTGATTGAATTTATGTAACATACCGTGGTCTCAAGTCAATGACTAAAATCCAATGAAATACTAAGTCCCAGTGTAAAACATCTAATTCCTAACCCCTTCCCCTACCCCTTTTATTGACTTCCATATCAAAAAGGCGTAATTTTGTTTTAAAACAATACTATTACCGTTCATAATCTCACTACTTACTCATAATAAATGTTTGGTGGCCAACTACTGGAGAAAAACCAGAAACCGGGTCTTTTGCACTACTTATTTTTGAGTTAAACGTAGGTAAGAACAGTTTTATAAGACATAGATATCGATCCCGGTACCCAAGATTAAAAAGCATATCCATATTAAGATTTCGTAGTGATTGTGACGTCATTTGGTACTTAATAACTCTACCTATTCCGATCCCTGGTAATTAGAGGCCTGATAACGTCCCTTCGGAACGTGCACCATCAAACAAAATTAGTTGATTTTGTAACTAGTCCCAGTGTAAAACATCTAATTCCTAACCCCTTCCCCTACCCCTTTTATTGACTTCCATATCAAAAAGGCGTAATTTTGTTTTAAAACAATACTATTACCGTTCATAATCTCACTACTTACTCATAATAAATGTTTGGTGGCCAACTACTGGAGAAAAACCAGAAACCGGGTCTTTTGCACTACTTATTTTTGAGTTAAACGTAGGTAAGAACAGTTTTATAAGACAGATATCGATCCCGGTACCCAAGATTAAAAAGCATATCCATATTAAGATTTCGTAGTGATTGTGACGTCATTTGGTACTTAATAACTCTACCTATTCCGATCCCTGGTAATTAGAGGCCTGATAACGTCCCTTCGGAACGTGCACCATCAAACAAAATTAGTTGATTTTGTAACTACCATGCAGGTTCCGATAGCGATACACGTTCTTGTAACTTTCCAGCTCCATATGAAGGCGGCGTGTGGCGCGTCAGAGTGCATCTCCCCGACCATTATCCCTTCAAATCGCCCTCCATAGGGTTCATGAACAAAGTGTACCACCCCAATATAGATGAGGTATCCGGCACTGTTTGTTTGGACGTCATCAACCAGGCATGGACAGCTTTATACGGTGAGTATTTGCCGCATGAAAAAATACTTAATCGCACAGTGTCCAATTTGCAGAACGTCCATTTCGCTAAATGTCTAACTCCTCAATAGCAATATTGCGTTGAAGATTTCTTACAAAAAGTGACGGGTAACGTCAAATTGATGGGAATGGACATTATTGATCGAGCGAGCAAAACACAACAGGACCAAATTCAACAGTTAAATATAGCAATGTATAACATAACACTATGGGTGTCATCCATAGTGCACAAAATGATAAAGCGACCAACTTTGGCTAGTCCCCGTTGGTCGATCAAAGTCGCTGACGTGTGTACCCAGCTTTACACGTGTTTGCTTTACGTTTCAGACCTGTCGAACATTTTCGAGTCATTTCTGCCGCAGTTACTGACTTACCCCAACCCGATCGACCCGCTCAACGGAGACGCGGCCGCCATGTACCTGCACAAACCAGAGGAGTACAAGAAAAAAGTATCAGGTACACTAATCTATACTAAAAATAAAGCTAAAAAGTTTGGTTTTTAATTTTTTTCGAACGAGCTAATGTGACACACTACAAGTCGGAAATAAAAAAAAATATTTTGTCCAATTCTTGAGGAAGGTTATGAGCTATTTAACATCACTCTACGACTCTTAGGAGCCGAGCATATGGAGTAATAACGCGGGCGGACGATGCGACGCGGTGGCTCGAGGGCCGAGGTCGGCCGTGGCAATGCTAGTAAAATATATTGAATAGACAGAAATATTAAGTAGTCATCAACAGCCTGTAGAAGTCCCATGTTGGACGTAGGTTCCATGACGAACGACTCTGGGCTACCTTCATTCTTATTTATTTATTTAATGAATGCTTTATTGCACATAAACAATGTACAAAGGGAGAACTTAATGCTATACAGCATTTTCTACCAGTCAGACCTTTAAGATGTCCTCGGGCCATATTTTTTCCCCTTTCAGATTACGTGCGGCGGTTCGCGACGGAAGAGGCTCTGCTGGAAAAGGATGCGGTCACCGGCATGGGCGCCGACGGGGGCACTTCCACCAAGGCCAATGGAGCCACCTCGGACACAGAGAGCTCCATGAGCGACTTCAGCGACGACGAGGCACACGACATGGAATTATAACACGAGGTATCTCCGCTCACTGCCTAATCCACGCCGTGCTCTCATCTAAACCGAACTGATCGGTCGAATCGGTCGAAAAACCGAAGGAATCTGTAAAAAAAAGACAGTAATCGATCGAAAATTGCCTTTTCTCATACAAATATCGCTCTTTTAGCCGCTAGCAGACATAATAATTTATAATTCATTTAACTCAAGCGTACATTTAATTATAGAATTGAAAATGTCATGAATATACTATTTCTAAAGTAAATACATTATGAATTGGCCACCCTGAAGTCTTTATATATCAGCAGTTAAGGCCCGGTCAACTGGCGCGGTGGCGATCAAAGGGATAATAATATGGTCGTCAATTGGTTGTCAATGTTCGCGTGATCTATAGATCGCCACCGCGTCAGTTTTACCAGGCCTTTAGCAATATTATCAGAAAAAAAACTTACTTTGTACCTATTTGTGGGGATTCACAAGGAAACGTTTTGCAGATGTAGGAATCAATGAAAAATCAAAAATGTTTCGTACAGTCCTTGTATCGTCTTAAAATCTCGTGATATAACGCGATATTTTTATCGCATTTTAATATCGCATTCTATCGCATATAGAATTCTAGGTATTTGTCAAAAGTGTATACAAGCAATTAAGATCCATATAATTATGACTAGGAAACAGCTCTACACAAAAAAGCTTTGTACAGAGTTATATCAGTAGTTTACGAAATGTATGTCAAATCGACTATCCATGCAATTTAGTTTAGTAAAAAATCAACAGCTTAAAATTTGCGTATCGTGGATTATCACTGCCATTAACTTTTAAGCCCATGAAAATAAGATTTTGGTATTTTTTTTCTTTTGAAAAATAAAGGTCTGTTACATTAACCAATTGATTGGATCTGACTTAGGCCCGAGTTTACTAATTCAATAACTGTTGCTTAGGTCCTAACCAAAGCTTTTTGACACATCAATGGTCACTGTCCGTTTGTTTTATTGGCTTAAAAAAGTAACCAACTCGTTTGATCCGACTTAGAAAGTAGCAGTGTTTGATCACACTACACAACCAACATTACTATTTCAGTTTCAGTATCTCTGTCTCGCACGTTGGGCCATACGATCCGTCTTTCTCTCGCACGTTGGACCCACCGAGCTTCCAACTAAGGAAAAACTTCTCCAACCTGCCTAAGTCGGATACGAATAGTCGGATAATGTAGCAATTCCTTTAATACAATCTGATTTTAAAAAAATGAGAGAAATGGTTAATGTGAAATTTTTTATGAGAAATTATTATATTATGTATAGCATAACAATTGTAAAATTTCTCGTCTAATATTAAGACGCGATATTGCCGTAGAAACAGATATTTTATGGACCATATTATATGCCAATATTAGAAATAAAAAATAACTGCTCAGTACGGCAAACATGTTTAAACATGCTTTAAAGGGTGATTATCTTGTGTATGAGAAACTAAAATACGCGTTTTAAAATTTTTAGTCTTTGGTGTGTTAAGGAAAGTTTAAGGCAGGGCTAAGCAGAACGCAGGGCACACTATACGCTGTGTGAGAAATAAATACCAACCACGCCGCGGGCGTCTCGCTCACACACAGCGATCCGCTTTAAATTCAAACCATAGTGTTCGTATAACGTTGCCCATGTTTAGAAGGTTCACTGATTTCTGTTGGGTCTTGTGACCAATTGCGGATGAACCAGTGTGGTAAAAATAATCAGTGGTGAAGACCTGTGTTCTGATTGGCCAAAGCTTATATTAATGGTTAAAAACTAGGATCGTTCACAGCTTGTATTTGCGTGTGTCTCTTACGCTTAAGAATTAGCAGCAATAGGTATGATAGAAGAAATAAAGTGTTCACTATATTGGTGTTTAAAGGATAGGCATAGTTTGGCTTTGAAGATGGATAGGTTAAATAACATTTTAACGTTAGAATCTATTTGTATGCTAACATACATTACTAAATTAAAATATCATTATTTTATCTTAGAGCTGGCAACACACGGGCCGTGTGAGTGAGCGATATAGCATTTTGTAAATATTCTCTGAATCCCAATAGCAAAAATCTAATAAAAATCAAGCCCGCAGCGACGGACTAAGTCATCACTTTATATCTCATAGGTATTTAATTTTTTTTATTTTAGTTTTATTTTACGAAATGATGTGTCGATGTGTTTTGTCAGTCTCCCTCTTTGTACATTTTACCCGATTTATGACACAAATGTGTAATTCACGATCTGTGAATAATTTTCTTAAGATACCGGTTTTTTCTTGAGAGGTTGAGAAATTGAAATGTCACCTGTCCTTAGACTCACTCTCTACAGCTTATAGATTTTTTATTTAGCACAATATTATTTGTTGCTTTTGTCGCCGCCTTTCCTAAATAATCCATAGAAACGTCTATTTTGTATACAAGGAACTTTGTTAGAAACTACATAAACCCGTCTTCAGAAATTATTTTTAGCTCGATCTAGACTTGAAGCATTAACTCGAACCCTAAAGCTACACTGTCTATTGTCTTACTCTCTTTTCACTCTCTGAACTTGATGCTCACCAAGCCTGGATAAGTCCAGTGTGTATCCCGCCCTTAGTTATGATGAGTGTCTGTTTTATCAATATCTTGCTGATTTTGAAAAATGGGCTACTTAGACTCCACAAATACATTAAAAAAACTACGTCATTTAGACTACAAACAGCGATTGTAATTTGTTACTATGAATAAAAATGGTCGGGGAAGCGGTAAGGCACCACCGGGCGCGGAGTGGGACGTCTGAGTCGTTACCAGTATCAGCTAGGTAAAGCAAAGTTCCGCCAGGTTACAATTTTGATGGTTGACCGTTTTGGTGGTTGTTGGCATAAATACCATAATTAATTCCAAGCTAAATAAACCTGTAAATTCGTGGTAGATAGCGGTGTTACTGACAGTTTACACCAAATACTTACAATGATTCGCCTTGCTGTTTCCGCCAAGTTTTGGCAGATTTTGCTATGTTCTTTTTGCTTATAGTGGTGTCCATTCTTTTGTACCATTCACTAAACTAACGACGAATCCAAAATATTGGCCTTTTTTATTATTAAAAATTAGACTGAACTAAGGTCTGCTATATTTTATAATGCTGTCAATGTTAAGTTTGGAGAATGGCACAATAAAATCGGCAAAATAAAGTAACTACATAATTCTAAAAATTGTGTAAAAATTTCTTTTGTATGAAATTTTGCATCTTGCATGACAATCGCTATCAAAAATAGTCCAAAAACCAGTGTTTTTTTTAAAGTGCCTAGTTCAAGCCCTGTTTGCATTTTCAAACAGATCAGATTGACCTAAAAGTTGCTGGATTCTGGTCTATATCTTTTTTTTCGGTACATATCAATCAAATGTTAATAATATCTTATCTATCGTTGATCTGTTGATAGTTACCATTAGCAACGTTGTTATTTTTATAAGAAATAAACGTTTCTAGGGTGATCTAACGGATGATGATTATCGATAGATCAAATATTGAAACAGGAAAGTTCAAGCTACAGAATAGAGGATACTTTGAAAATGCCAATGCAAAACGGCATTGAGTCAAAAAGGACATTTCAAAATGACACACAGATCTCTTAAAACGACACATTGCGAACTAAAAGTCTTGCAAGCGTCTTTAAATATAAGTCTAGGTTAACATAGATATATCGAGAATATTTTAATATAGATATATTGTATCTTCGAAATGATAACTCAGCCATAATACATAATATATTTTGGTATAAGGTAACATAAAATTTTTAGTTGTATAATTGATGTTGGGTTTTTGTTTCACCCAACTTCAATTGCACCTTCACAAAAGTATCACATAAATCAATAGAGCAAAGATTTTCACCAACCCATGAATTTTAGAAACCATGACGAAGAAATGCGAATTTCTATTAGTTTTTATCGATCGTACCTTGTTTGTACATAGTTATGTGTTCAATTTAAAATTTGTGCTTCGGACAATGTTGACGAAAACTGATTGTATATCTTTGAATTACAAGAATTCCTAGGCCGACTAAAATATCACTTGAGTACCACGGACGCACGTCATGTGCCCCAAAAGTTTCGAACCCTGCACCTGTAATCGGTAATGTGATGACCAATCCGGCATGAGTCCAAATTTATTGGGCACTTTCGATTCAGCTATCTGGATGCCATCGATGCTAGTGGATGCTATCCACAGGTGTTTATTACATTCGGAAACATTATTGATGTAACGTCTATTTATCTCGGCCTGAGACATGTTTGTAATATATACCTATGTAATTTGTGTATCTTTTAAAAGCTTTGACTATCATTGGTTGTTAGTATGTATATTTTCTTACTGTAGTACAATAAAGCAGCAGAAAATTTAAGCATTAATATATTATGTCTCCATTGTCCATTATTTTCATAAGACTCTCAAAAATAAGGTTTTGTGGATTTTATTAATAGTTGTACCAAAATGTAATGAGCATTGGCGGCCCACTGGCATCAGTTATCCTTAAGACGTGTCCACATCATGCGCCCGCGCATCCAATAAATCTTATGGTCTGGTCACACCTTTACATGTAACAGAAAAAAGGTTTATAATTACATTATATTTGATTTCATTACATGTAATAAACTTATTTTTAAACAAATTTGTGTTTTATTGAAATTCTGAAACTTGACCCTTAAGTCACTGTGGTACTTAATACACAGGGCGCCTTACTATAACTTAAGTTTATGCAGTAAGTTTACGCGATAAATTGCGTTATGAACTAATTTGAACAAGAAGCTATTCGTCTTAAGTGGTAAAGATCGTAAAGATACATTAATCAGCCAAAACCGCGTCTTGCCTAAAATTTAAATAAAAACAAAAACTTAATTGTTTTTTTTGTTTAATTGTTATACAAATGATTTTATTTATCTAATTAGGATCTTAAGGGTTGCAAAAAACGTGTATTTTTTTTTTCTAGACCGCTTATTCCGTTCTTTTACACCGTCGCATGTTTACCTATATTATGTAGTTATACTAGATATATTAAGGACTTACCAGGATAAAATTACATCTTGTAGTATATGCCCTAAGCCAATTAGAATTATCCGAAGGCAGCAGACTTAGTATTAATCCCTTTTGTAACAACGCAATAGGTCTAATTCTCACTAGGTCTACCTCGCGTTTGGATTAGGCATAGAGCGACTATTTATTATTTGTTTATAATAATGCGGAAAATCCAGAATAGGACCAAAATAGATATGGGAAACATTATGTTTCCAATATTAGAATTTGTAATGTCTCTAATATTAGAATTTGGAAAATTAATAATTCGGAATTAAACCCTGATATCTTGGGCGCACTGCGTATTGGCTACATAGATAGAAACTTAATCCTATGTATGTATCCTGAAACGAACGTTTGATTAGAGAAATGTTCATCGCAAGATCGTATTGTGATTATTGATTGTCACTTCGTGCAAAGGAAAATCATTTGACGACTTACAAAACATAATAGTGGGGGCTAGCTAGAACGTACATGTACTCGAAGTGTCAGGATTTTGAAATAAAGGCAAAATATTGTGGGCAACATTGAAGATCTGCCTTAGCCATAATGGATCTATTTTTGCTTGTCAATCATGACATTAAGGTAGGTACTGGCTTAGCTTGTATGAGGTCGTGTGCTTTACACAAGTTATGGTGGCCAGTTAGCTGGGGTCTAGATAAATGCCTCACGCTTAGTTTTCCTTTCACGTTTACGCTTGTCTATTTGGTACTTTGCAGTGACAAGGCGCATGTTTGAATCTGGCAATTCCAATCCAGAATCGTCGATGTTCAAAATCTTGTTTGTGAAAATAGAGATGGGGTTACTTAATGCAATAAGTTTGCACATTTATTCTGCTAAGCTTTTGCGGACTCCAAGCTTACCTAACAGTTTAAGTTAGGCGCGGAAATAGGTACTTTTACAAATAAAACACAAAATTGATTTATTAACATAAATCTATTAAAAATAAACGTTTCAACAACAGGCCATATGTACAATAACTAACTATCTACATTCATACATAACGCCTTCCATGGCAGCTTGATAGCGACTTGCGCCCATTCTAGAGTTTTGAGCGAGTAGGAGATTACCTAATAATGGCTTACTAGTTAGCTAAAAGTTAACTCGAGACGAAAACTGAAGCAATGTTGTCCTTTTGCACGTCGGTCGTGTGCGTCTGTGATTCAGCGTATATGAATCACAGACGCGTAGCTCCATACTGTATGATACGACATACATTTCCACCTATGCTAATTCTGCCAAAGCGTTTTCACTTTTCACGAGAGTCTCGAGTTATTTTGCCAGATAAAATTATTAATATTATGAGAAGAGATGGCGGTAGGTTTCGCTAGAATGGGCTTTTGATCACTTTAGGAAGAGTAAGGCATAGTTCGCATAGCGCATTATTTTTACCGTTTTGAATAGATGACTTCTCTCTGTGTTCACACGTAGGCATTTTCTTACGTCGAGTTTCTTATCGGTGCGCGCTGTTTTAAACTCCGAAACATACACAGTCTTCGGACGAGTGCTTTTCAAAGCTCCGAAAAAAGTATGATCGCTTTTTACGCAACGCTTCTATTAACTCCCGTGCAAACTATGCCCTGGTAAAACTTCTGACAGTTAAATAGCATAAGAGCTATTTGAGCTGCCAGGAATTACGATCTAACCACTACAGAGCTGGGCCTTTATCTGAAAATACAAGTTACAAATCACAAGTGTACCGTTTTGGTAACTTTGTTATTTTTTAAAAAGAAAACATGGTTTTCTTTGAAACATTTTTTGTTGTTTGTACCTTTTCAGCAATACACCCAACGCCCGTATAGTGGAACATTATGAATGCATTCCTAAAGCGATCCGAAAACGTCTTAACATAAATGCTTACTGGTGCGTAAGATGATATAGCTGTTTAATAACAAAAATAATACGTAAAACATTCATGTAGGAAAATCAAATTAACCATAATACATACAATGTAAATTTACATTCATACATTTGTGATATTAATTTATTTAGGAATTATTTATTCACTACTCTGGACCTTGATGTCTTTGGATTAGTTTAATATTAATATAATATATTCCAGTTTTTATTTACTATTAATAAGTATGATTCTTGAATTCACAGTTAATAAGATTAGCTTTAACAAACTAAGACGTAGGTATGTAAGCTAACTAATATTGCTCTAGCCTGGACGATGACGATAAACACCACAATACATACAATTTTCAGAATTACATACAAATATAATAAATTTCACACAACCCCAGCTACATATCCGTTAGAACTAGGAAACAAAGTCCAAAATACATTCAAACAGTTAACATTTTAACTAAAATTAATTAACTCACATTCAAGCTAGTGATTTTCACAAACCTACCCAAGAAAAGGCTGTCATGTCATTTGTAATATGAGAATAAGTTATTGGTTTAATCATTATAAGCAGCAGTCCAGTGCTTGACAAAGGCCTTCCACTTTTAATGCCACGGCGAACGGCCAATACGGCCGTCAGTGCCACCATACCTCAACCTGGTCAGGTCACTGACCTAACGCTGAGTGACCAAGAACGAATCGGTAGCACGAGGAACGAGCGAACGAAATTGGTCAATACCCAGCATTATCTAATTTAATTTGTTCACCAAATTCTACAAATTGAATTCTGATTCAGTAACCTGGTGTAAGCAGTTAGCTCGTAGTTCTGTAAAACGCATCTTTAAAAAAATAAAGATAAATGTAAATATATAATAAACAGAGCTTTGCTCACACCACGCCATTGCATTCCGTCTCATTCCGTAGTTGTCCAAGATTTTAAAATATTGCTGTCTCGAACAGTTGAATGGTATCAAAAGTTCAACCCACTAATACAAATAAATAGACAGAAATACAAGACACTTAACATGGTTCTATGTAAAACTGTTGTCTGCACTTAAGTAAAAAAGCTAAGCAGATGCTAACGCAGTAACAGATTTCTGTATTTGCCTAAGCTTTTTTTACTTTAATAGGCCGTGGCTAGACTGCAAGCAACTGGCTTTGTATCTCGCGGCTTTACATTAAGAGAGCGCATGTAAATATTCGGGTGGGGACACACACTGTGCGCATGGATTATAGCGACTCGACACGAGACACCATAATATTTATCGATATCATATAGTCTCATGTGCTGTTAATTTCACCAGTAACCATACCCTTAAAAACCACAGCAATGCAAGCATTACTGCTTGCCGCTACAAATAGGTATGTATAGTAATAATAGTCCCGCTAGTTTTCTTAAACGACAGAATGCCACCTAGCTGCCTAGCAGTCTAGCCACTCGCAAGCCTTAGTGCAGTCAGCCATAAATATGACACAAGTTAAGTGTCTCAAAGTTAAGGGAGTGTTGCAAACAATTGCTGATTGTCTTGATTGATCAAGTCTACTTCACAATCACTAGCTTTGATGCACTCGCACGGCATAGTATACTACTTTACAGTAGTCTAACCGATGATGAGACCGCAACCGAACTTGAATTGCTGCTTCGCCTGGTTGGCCATGCCCGACAGTGCGAATGTGAACGGAAGGGGTTGGAGCTTTTTCTCCAAAACCGCACCGATATTCCAGTTTGAGTCCACCATGCCTAGAAGTAGAAATAAGTAAGTAAGCAACAATGTGTGTAGAAGGCCCTTCATCCCATGGATTGTGGACATCTTAAAGGTGGCAGGCAGTGGGTGGATTAAGGTGGTCCAAGATCGTCATGGCACTCAATGATGTTGATGATAAATAAATAAATAATGCTGCTAGCCCCAAAGTAATAACAGAGCTTGTGTTAAGGGAACTACATGACTAATATACTATGTACTTATACATATTTTAGTAGTTTTCTATTAAAATATTATATTAAAATATGTATGATTAAAAAGACGCAGACCCAAGACAAATATTTGCAGATCCTACGAACATTTGTCTCAAGGCCGAAGCCCCAACCTTCTGCATTTCAGGGTCTTTGCTCACTGCGCCACAGATGTCGCCACAGATGATGATGAAGCATTTACTATTTAACCACTTGAAATAATCATGTGCATCCTGAAAACGGCTAAGGACAACATTGTGAGGAAATGTACTTGTCCTAGAAGAAAATATTGATTTGTGCCATGGTTAGTGTTCCAATAAGAAGCGATGGGCTTGCAATCTGTCATGTGGTTACTACAATGCAAAACGTGGGTATTTGCCAAATAAATAAATGTGTATGTAAACATTGAAATGGCCCAAGTATTATGCACAACTGTCCATTCTTTATCCACACATATCCGTAAATATACAATTAAATATTTTTTTAACACATCTTGTAATTTTTGTGTGAACTCTCTCACCTCTAAAGACTAGATCTGCTTTGGGTATGTTCACTTGGTAGCCAACAGTGCCCACTGACTCCATCCCTCGGAATGAAGTCTCGATTTCTGCTACAACCTGAAACATCAAACAGGAAACATTTTAGCCAGTATTCTTCTGTATCTATAAACATATAAAATTGTTGAGTTACTGACTGACTGAAAAACAACGCAAGGAACTGAAATTTGGATGGCATGTTCCTCCTGCTGGCATGAAGAGGAAAGTCTTTCTACATTCCACCACTAAAGGAAGCAACGGGTAGACCACTACATAAAATTACTAGATATGCCACAGCCACCCTCGGCCCACGACCCACCACTTGGCATCGCCCGCTCGTTTTCGCTTAGCGATCTTTTCGACTTTGTTTCCTTTCTCGGCTCCTAAGGGTGGTGGCGTGATGTTAAATCCTACTACTACTATAAACGCGAAAGTTTGTGAGGATGGATGTTTGTTACTCTTTCACGCTAAAACTACTGAACGTATTTTGATGAAACTTTAGAGTAATATAGCTTTCAAAAACTACTCATCCGATTTAAAAAAATATCTCATGAATATTTAGAATAGACCGTGGACATAGGACATATTATTACCACGTTAAAATAAAAGTGCTTTTCGTGGGGACCAATATTGCAACGTAAGTCGATGAAAAAACGGTCAAACGGACGAAGCCGTAGGCAGTAGCTGGTCATTTATAAAATCTTTAAGCGTTTCTTCGAGTCACATTTCGGTGAAGATGTTCGCAACGATAATTGCGCGCTCCACTTTCGTTTGTTCGTTCGTGAATCGCCGGTTATTTCTTAGTCACCCAGCATTAAGCCAATGGTGAGGTGAAAAGAGCCAGTACGGTGATAGGATTCATTGCGCCTAAGAGGCTCCTGGGAATTACCTGTAACTGTTCACTCGCTTGCTTGAAGTAACACATGTGAAAATTGGCAGGACTGAGTGTTGCTGATATTTCAGAATCTGAAAAGTATTAATTGATTGCATTACATATTTGATTATTTTTAACTCTAAATTATGTCAATTTATTAAAACACATCTGGTTTTCAAACCTCAGTTGCTGTTTGTCTGCTTAACACTATTTATTGTTTTGCTGTGAGCACATAAGTTATGTTCCGAACCAGATTTAAACTGTATACTAGTTATATATGTAATGTGTGCCTTAATAAATAAAATACAAGTGGGCATGACTCACACGGGCCTAAGGGCTTTACTTATAAAGCATTTTAAACAATCGTTTAGCTCTTTTAGTGTAGATCTGATGAAGTCCATTATGACAGTTATAGTAAACATTTTGATCATTAGCTATGATCAAAATGTAGTGTTCAATCAAACACATCAATCGTTTGTGTAGTGGCCAAACGATCATTTGACCGCGTTAATATGCTTCAATCACGTAATTGACAATCACACTTGATCGTCTCTGTGACCCCAGACAAATACTGAAATGCTACTAAAGTTTTAATTTTGCCTCATCTACTATATTGTACCAAGTGCACTAACACCTGCACTATGAAATACCTGTGCGAGCCTACATAAGATGCTGTAGATATGGACAAATGTTGGTACATTAAAATTTAAACAGGGCCAACCATTGACGATACGCTATAATAAATTTTGAAGAGCTGCCTGTGTATTACAAGTATTTATAATTATATCATAGCGTTTAATTCGGCAGTTAGCATGAGAGATAATGAAGGGAAAACTCACCGTCCAACGTGTACCTAGCAGCTGCTGATGTGAATGCAATCTCTCCGCCCATGACGCGCGCGCCCGATTGGTAGATGAGCTCGGCACCAAGCGCTAGCCTTTTTGTTACCGACTGGAAAAAATATTTGAGTTTTTCTCATACAAAAAAAACCATGAAAAGATAAATATCAACATTCACATACATAGTCCTGACCCCATTATAGGATTCCCTGTATCGTGGGTATCAGGAACTATGAGTACCAAAGTACCTCAAAATGCAACCATCTTGTTATTAACACAGAATTAATTTTGAGAGTAGTTTAGCTTCTGTGGAAGGGCTCGTCCGGGGAAGTGCTACCACCATGACTATTTCTGCCGCCAAGCAGTAATGTTCTCATTGGTGTGTTCCGGTTTGAAGGGTATGGTTGCCGGTGACCAACCAGGCACATGAGATCTTTAATCTTGATATATCAGGGAAGCAAGTGAGTGTTACCTCTGGTATTGCAAGCATCCATAGGCTATGTCCACCAGATGGGTCGTTAGTTTGTTTGCTCTTTAGTAATAAATTATAATAAAGTGATGTACTATTAACAATATACCTGTAAGTAGTGGCCCACAAAAACGGCAGATTTATCACCGAAGTCCGGCTTGCCGATCGCCATGGCCATTGTGTAGTCGGGACCCTTGTATTCCACTGTTCCCTGTGTAGCTGAGATCTTGCACTCTTGCACCTATAATGCAGAAAAGACAATCAAAATATAATAAACATAATATAAGTGGAACTCCGAAATCTTGCAACTGCTTAATAATTAAGTCAGAAAACTTTTGGGTGATGTTATTTGAGGCAACAAATACAAATATTTTGTGAGGTACCAAGATTGATATGTTAATAAAAAACTCATCAGTTTAATAGCTGCTACTGTATCAAGAAGAATAATAATAATGCAGGGCGCTTGTGGACAGCATTCGGTGCGTGACTGCGGAATCCCATTATTCTCTGGGGTCGACACAGACTGCAGTGTGGATTTGCAAAAGCAGAACCTAGGCTCCAAGGGGAGAAGTGATGAAGGCGTACAGCACGGGAGTAGCGTTTAAACAGCACACCTCTTGACACCCTTTAGCTGTTCAAACCAACATTGCCCTCTTGCTGCCTATTATTGGCGTCACTTATAGGGACCCAAGTAGTGAATGGCATGCACCTGCCTTAACCAAGCTGAATAAAGTTCTAATTGGCAGGTGCCGCATTTCATTCCACTAACATTTACTCTCACAATAAACCAAAGTTTTCACTCATATTTAATACCTGCATAGTATTCCATCTGTCTCGCCTACATTTTCAATGCCAATAATGCCTAAATGTGTAATAAGATCCTATCAAATCATAGGAACTACCAATGTTTTTCCAAAAAAAAAATATAATTTTTGTGCTGATTTGCAACTATGTACTGACATTACTTGCAGCATAGTGTAACAAATGCTTGAAATGCTGAAAATCATTGCAAGGGAACTGCCTCACCACATGTAGAATACATACTAAGCAAAATATTATAACTGGACTTGCCTCTGACACTCCCTATACCTGCCCTCACACAGGTATCTATTCTCAGTACAGATCTGAGGCTCTCCATCATAGAGAATTTGTAAGGTATAATTTTATTTGTTAAATCCTTTATCATATTTGTTTGTAATAGGTTGGGGAAAAAGTTTCTTCGCATTTTTTAAGAAAATTCAAAACATTTTTTAATATAGTTTATTTACATTTAACTAAAGTATGTAGGTACCATTTTGTTCGATAACTTTTTGCCATTTTGTAGGCAGGGACATGATCCCATTGCTATAAAAACTTTGGGGCTTCTGTTCAAAATACCGCGACAAGTGGTTTTGGCAGTCCTCTCGTGATGTTAACCTGACACTGCCTAAAGAATTCTGAAGAGACCGAAACAGGTGGAAATCTGAAGGTGCAAGGTCAGGACTATACGGCGGATGCATTAACACATCCCAGCCAAACTCTCTTAATTTTTGCTGAGTGGCTAAAGATGTGTGAGGTCAAAAATGGTCAAAAATTTCTTCAAAAATGGTTCGGTTTCATTACGTCGTAATAAAGAATCACAAATGAGAACACGGTTCATTAGGTTTCTTTCAGTGAGCTCGTGAGGTACCCAAATATCGAGCTTTTTTGTGTACCCAGTTTTTTTCAAATGCGCCAAAACTGTTTTGTGGTCAATTCCCAGTTCTTCAGCTACGTCGTAACTACTGATATGCCGATCTTGTTCCACTTTTTCAAAAATGGCATCCATTTTATCCGTAATAGGGCGACCAGAGCGACGTGCATCTTTGACATCAAAATTTCCGGATTGAAAACGCTTAAACCAAATTTGTGCTACTCTCACAGACACTGCACTAGGTCCATAAACATCGCAAATTTTTTTCGCGGCTTGCGTTGCATTTTTACCTTTTTTGTAGTAAAATTTTAAAATGTATCGAATTTCTTCATTAGATTCACTCATCTTAACAGTACGAAAAACAAATAAAAATCACACATTTTCCTAATTTGAATTTGGAATTATCTTCTTTAAAATTTAAACTTTTAATGATACCAAAACCAGCCAGATACAAATAGTATAGCCAAAGATATTTTATTACAAGTTCATACATACAATAATGCGAAAAGACTTTTTCCCCAACCTAATATTCAATCTACAAAACCTAATTTCTAATAGGGCTTTGTATCTTTAAATTTTCGAGGTAAAGTTTAGGATTAGAGTCCAGCTGAATTTGTGGTACATATTATCTTACCTGTGCGGCACCCTTCAATCTGACTTCTGGTGTCAACTGATGTATTATATTCATGTTCACATTCCCTGATGCATCCACATCACCCAGTAACACAGGAAAGGCCTCTGTGGGTGATATCTGCTTTGTACCTATGTAAGTTGCTCCGAGTTTATAGCCATTCTGTGCTGAGCTCATTGTTAGTGTGTGAGACACCTGAAAAATAGATAAGGCTAAAGATAAACTAGGGGTATCATCCAATACATACTATAACATAGGCTCTGCTTATTTTGGGGCTAGTTGCTGTGTGAAAATATCCAGCATTATTTATTTTATACATTAAATATGTACCTATTGATTTTGACTTTAGGCAATGGTGTTTTTTCTACAAGTAAATATATGTTATAATTTGTATCTTTGAGGCTGTTTTCAAGCAGTTTTTAACAGTCTGAGAAAAGTTGGTAATTTTGGAGCTTTAAGTAAGCAAAACCTTTGTCCTATTAATTCTGTTTCATGTTAATGTGTTTATTAATGAAATAATGCATAAAACATTTGTTTAAGGCTTTTGTTGTTTGTTAAACTTACATACCAAACCAGAATTTCATCAACATTTATGTCAACAAGATTATAAAACAATAGAACAATACAGATGAGTTCAGGAAAAGCTTTTATTGAACTTGCTATTTTGTTTGAATCATTACCTGAAAGTGATTGGACAAGCCTCGATTGACCATAAGTTTACCACCTTCAAAGTTCACTGGCATTACATCTGAAAAAAATACATTTAGATAGAAACTTACACTAAAAATAATCAATAGTTTAACAATCAATTGTACAGTTGAAGTTAAACATATGAAAAATATCTGTGTACATTACTTATTTTTCACTAGTACCTAGATACTTAGTTTATCTTCTCAGTTTCAGGATTACAATATAATTTCCAGGTTACAACAGTTAGCATGTACATGTATATAACAAGTATAAAGTATATAACATATTTAAAACTTAAAATGAAGTTTATAATTTAAATATGCCTGGAAAATTTAAGTAAGGCAACACAAAACTCAGTTGATCAATAAATATGTTACATGAACATTTAGGATATACAAGCAAGGCTTTTGATTGCTATCGATACACTATTTACTGAATTATTTCATTATTATTACATCACAAGATAACCAAACTTTTCACCCGCAACACTATGGTTTGCCGCGGATTTCTGAATGAATGTAAATTAAAAACCACTCACAGCTATTCTCTTTAGTATTTTAATTGCTTCCACTGATTGAAATTCTCTCTAGAACACTCAGAATAAATACCTTTGCTCTTTTTGTGGAGCTCATCCAATGTTCCTGGATTTTCTCGTTTCTTATCATTTTCTATTGTTTGGATGTCGGCACTCGTGAGGCCAGAGTTGGAGACACGGTATCTGCTCGCTATAGCACCCATGTTGATGAAAAACACGTATTAGTTTTCCTAAAATTCACAAAAATCGATGAACATGTGCAATGAAACACAATTTTATCGAATAAAAGACAATCGTTATGGAGTGAAGTTGACAGCTTGATTAGGCAACATTGCAAAACCAAACAGCATACAGACCCGTTACTTTAGTTAATGATACCGTTATTTTATGATAAATAAGTTTTAAAAGCGTCTATTTTCGTGAAGCTAGTCTTTATATACTGCCATAGACAAGTAAAAATTCGTAGTGTATTATCAAAAAGCGTTATCAACCTATTATATTAAGGCTGTATTCATACGGCAGTTGCCGTACACTATGGCATTTAATGCTATATTTTTTAGTTCACTTTCATAGGACGTATGCACTATATGTTTCCGGAACTGACCACTCGTAAAAGCATTATTTAAAAATATAACTCTTTGGCTGTAGAAAACAGTTTATTTCATTTACCTGTCACTTGTTTTTATATTGTGGTGTCATTTAAAAAATTGCGTACCTACATCATCTTGGATTTGACTCGTTAACATTTTCGTAGTACCTATGATCTAGACGATTTTAAGTGTAATTTGACAGATCAGCAGAGCCTCTTTCGGTTTCAAACTGCATTTGGCGATGAAGACGGTTTTAAGAATTCAAGCGCGGTTGTTTCTATCTCTGTGACAAATTTCGTGATTTTTGCCCGTCCACAGCAGTGAATAACAAACTCGTCAATGCTGTTTTCGAAAGTAAGCATGGAATTCTTACTTTCGAACAGGTTCGTGACAGGTTGCAAGCCCATCGCCGCTTATTGGAACACTAACTGTTGGCACATGCCTTAGATTTTTTGGTTCTAGGGCATGCCGGTTTCCTTACGATGTTTTCCTTCACCGTTTTGAGAACGTGTTAATGCGCACATAAATGTTTCGAGTGGAAAAATCCATTGGTGCACGACCGGGTTCCACCCACAACCTCCTGATCAGAAGTCGGGTTATCGCCCATTAGGCCAACGCTTTTAAAGTAGATAGGTAATATTAATATTTTTATCCTAGTTATATTTTTCTAATATACGACAGTATGTTGTTTTAAAAATTAAATACGGCAACTCTAATATTGCTGTCATAATTCAATCCAATTAGAATACAATTTATTAATATCCCTAACTAGTCTGTGGTAAGTCTATAATTAATACCACATTTTTAGAATTGTGACAAATGTCTAGTTGCAAAAGCCGTATAACAAGAAGTGAAGTGAAGTGAGACCCTGCATTGTACGTCCATGGATTACATGGTCCGAAAATACACGACCCTGGAGAGCACAGCCAGACAGCCAGTATTCCAAACCATGGCTTTCAAATACAGCCCGTAGTGTACACGCCTGGAAAACGAAGGCACTTTCAAAATTATCGATGCTATGTTTTCATTGCGAGTGCTATCAAGGGGCTAGTGCTATGTTTCTATATCATTTTGAAATGTCAAATTAGTTAGGTGTCTTGGTTTTTACTAAGGAATAAAATATTGGTTTTATGTGTTTTTAACCTATGTTTGTTGGGTAAAGTTCCACCCTTACCCACAACCTCTTTCTGGGTGGTCTTAAAAAAAAACAAGAAAATAACCTTAATCAGTTGGATATGCCCAGGAAGGGTCTTCAGTCCAACATTAACTCATCAATGGCAACTCTTGATTGAAAATATTAGAATTTACTCAGAGCAAACAAGGTTCGACCTCGTCATGCGATTTGACGAACTTTTGAACTCTCGATCAATGAGCGTCAAGAATAGTGTACACGGAATACGGGGCGTACATTACAGGGGTGTGCAATACCGTAATGCATTACATGTGGCTAGCTTGTACGGAGCCTATTGTACGACCATGGAATGTACTTCTAGAAAATTAAAACCCATCATGTACACCGGATACAGGCTGTGCTTTCCAGGATTCTGTTTTCCATGGTCGTACAATACTTTCCTAGTACCAAGTCTGTGCTGTGTACAATACCAAAGATTATACACACCATAAAGTACAATACGTTCATTAGGGTCTCCGTTCCCTCAAAAGAACAGAAAAAAATCAATCAGTGGGTTTTTAAAAGAGTGTTGGAAATTAAATTATTAAGAGACTCGTACAAATTATAACAAAGTTAAACAAAATAAGCAATCAGCCGTACTCTTCAAAATGCCGAAGGTTGTCTCTAGAAGCATAGTTTGCTCCGACACTAAGGATCAAGAGGAGTACAATGAGACCAAACCTCTTCATATTTACTACTGTATTTGTGGCCAAATGTCCCTCATCCTGGACTGTACCATCGACCGCTTACCGTTACGGCCTACCGACGGAGCTCGCGTCATAGACGGCTCCAAACACGCCCACAAAATCACCTCAGACCCAGATGAGACTGTGCACTTAAAACGGGAGAAAGGAATTGAGCGTCAATACAGACTGAAGTGTAAGAAATGTGCTATACCAATCTACTACAAGCATGAGCAAGAAGGTAATGTTGTCTTCATAATGCGAGGAGCATTAGTCCAGACAGCGCCTGAAGGCGGGGCCGCAGACATCTACAAACAAGTCTCTTTGACCCAGCCCAAGAAAATTATGGTCACAAAACATACCAAGAACATGGGCAAGTTCAGTTCTGTCACCGTTTCCACCATAGATGAGGAGGAAGATGAGATTGAGGCTAGAGAAGTGGCTGACAGTTATGCAAATAATGCTAGAATTATTGAAAAGCAGTTGGAGAGGAAAGGAATGAATAAAAGACAGGCTGAGATACCGGCCCAGACTACTGATAAAAGAGTTAGAGGGACTTTAATTGATAAATAAATGGATAAGTATTTATAGTTATGTAGTCTTAATTCTGACAACGCTACAACTATTCTCCAAGCATACAATATTTCCCAATGCTATGAGATAATTTTGAATATTGTGATGATAAATGTCTAATCTCTGGGAGTTGAAGTCAAAAACTTAAACAAAAGATAACCAGACATTATTGCTGTCAATAAATGTCAACAAAAATATTGTTTACAAGAACTGCAAGCTATTTTCTGTTGTGTAAGGGACTTGTGTAAGTACATTTTATTTTATATTTAACTTAGTTGCTTTTGATACTAAGTATATCTAGGGGCCGGCAGTCCATTTTATTCCTACTTAATGGTAATGACCGTGGGGTCATTACCATTAAACCTACCTATTTAAATCACTGAGTAGGAGTCAAGTGGTTGACTCCTACTCAGTGATTTGAATAAACCTAGTAATTCAGGTCAAGCTAAGTAGGAGTTGAGGCTGAGTCATGTAAGGATTGATAATATTAAACTGGGTAGTTGAGGGTGAGCCAGGTTAAGTTGAACAAGTCTCGTTCAACTTATACCTGCAGTCTCTGCTGAGTTGAGGCTTAGGGTAAATAATAAAATAATATGATTTCACATTTTTTTTATTCATATGAAAACCATTCCTTTTAATAAACAAATTAGGTAATACATAATTATCATTTCAATATTGATTGACAGAAAAAATTATATCATTTTTATGATTTTATATTTACACGAATTGTTTACAAATTACAACTAGCACTCTCGCTAGAATTATAAAAAATGTTCTTAAAATGACAAATTTAAATTTTGAAATAATTTTACAATATTTACATGCCATAAGTATAACTATCGAAGAATGGGTGAAGATGATTAATAATAGGTAGGTAATTGATCTTCTTATTTTTATGAAGATTACTTGTTTTACATAAAATCTTATCACATAAGCAATTGAACATTTTATACTCAAGTTAGGTACCTTAATTTAAAAAAAACATGCATTTTGCATGGTTAAATCTTAAAGGATTACCAAATTATAAAGCACATAAGGTAACGACGTATTTCTTTTATAGTAAAAAATAGGGAACAAGAAACAGTAGATAAACATTTCTAAGAAATAACTTACGTTGGCACACCAAAACCGATAAGTGGAAGAGTTTTTAAACCTGTTTCAGCTATAAATAAAATTTTCGACAAGTCTCTTTGTAAAAGTTTTAAACAGTCGAAACCGCATGAAAAATCACGAAAACATCTCGTAGGTACATACATTTTAGAAGATCAAACAAACGTATCTGTGGAATTTGGTGATTAAGGTACTTTTAAGAAAATTTGGGCTTAGGAGGAAATTAATAACTCGTCTTCGGAAGTTGGAAACAATGAGTACAAAGGTAAGGTACCTATTGCATTGAGCGTTGAATATTCCAAAAATAAATTGTACTAATGCTACGGGGGAGGTGAAAATTATGTTGTAATTTTATTAGATGTCCTTAATACTAGAGGAATGTGGATCGTGATGATAGAGAGGACAAGAACTTTGTACTAAGTTCGATTGTTTTAAAAGGACACTTACTAGGGGATTTCTTAAATAGCTAAGTAGGTTTAGAATCACAACAATTTCTAGAAATACAAGATATTAAATAACCGATACCTTTAATCGATTTTATTTCAATGCCGGTATTAGAGTTGCAATTCAAATGATTTTTATAGAGAAAATGTTGTGAATCCAACACTGAATAACAATTAAACTAATGTCATAAAATACTCCAAACACCTTCATAATAACGTAAGATGGAAACCCGGACGAGAAAACGAAACCGACACTAAGAAAAACCAGTGTGCGTGCGTCAGGGACATAATATATTTAGGAGCTAACAGGCTTTTATGCTCCACTTTCAAAGTTATTGGCTTATATCCAATAACTTTCAAATTTCTCGTCCGTAATGAAAACTATCGAATTAAATTCAATAAATGCCCCTTCGCGCAAAACGACATTGTTAAAATATTTTATTTCATACTGATTTGTCTTTTATCAAGGTTAAGATAAATTATTAATGTCGCTAAAAATTACATTCAAAGTAAGATTAAAGAAGTTTTAAATCGAAAAATAGATAGAACAACAGAATTTCAAAAAAAACTAGTATACCTACCTGCCTACTCGTAGCTCTATTCAACACAGCATGACATTTTTAGGCACAATCTGTTATAATACAAATACCTAACGATTATCAACGAATATTACTTAGCTTTGATTGAAAAGAAGATAACTTACTTATTGAAAAAAATATCATAAAAGCAAAGCAAAAAAACTAACATCCCGAAAGAAAATTAATAGAATTATTTGGTAAAAAGTGAACCTAACTACAATACATATTTCATTTATCAAATCCAAAAAGACTTTATTGATAAATTGTAAATAGGTAAGTAGGTTTACGCACTTACGAAAAGATGAAAATCAGACTTCCATCTAGCTAGTATTACTGTTGCAGCCAAATAGCTTAATTCTTCGACCAATGTATGCTATTATCTTCCAAAGACTCGAAGTACGTATGTCTCGTATGCACGTCCAAACATTTGAATGACGTCCGTCATTCAATTAACCGACAAAGTAACCATGTGATTGGTCAATGTATTAAGCTAAATAGTCACTCACTACATTAAAAACTATACTAGTATAGACCTCTAAAGTGGTCGACGCTAAGACAAAAGCTGCATTCGTAGAAATATCTTCCATTTACAATTCTTCGATACTGTATTTTATGTATTTTTACGAATTCAACCAGTTTTACACACTACTGAAAATTGGATTTCTCTTACTGAGGAATAATTTTACAATCAGTTCGTCAAAAGTCTTCAGATGTGGTATTGTCACGGGTCTGATAAAAAATATGAGTTTAGATATATACGCTTCAAAACGATTTTTGTTGAAACTGTTTCAAATAAATCGTTATGGGTTTTTATAAAATTGCAACTATCCAATAGTGGCCAGTGGCTAACTAGCTAGCCTACGCAATTATTAAGCTAAACTTATTTAAACTGGCAGTATAAAAACGTCAGGCATTTTAGTTTTTTATAAAAAGCAAATAGCCAACCAACACACTAAGTAGCTAATGTGCAATTTGGTCTTACAAAACCTTAACTTGTATTTTTTGAGATAGTTTATAATCTCTCTCCAGATACCAAATATTATTAGAGTTTAAAAAAAATCTACTTCATTTTTATTTTATACTACGCCACCTGTACCCAACAATTTAATAAAAACGGAACTTACCTAAAAAAACTGTTTATGTAGGCACATTTTTGATCAAAGGAAAACTCGCACCAAGAAATCAACAAATCTAAATACCACTTCGACAAGGTAAATAGGTACCTACTTAAAGTACTATAATCTCACTTTATCTATGTTATTCACAGCAACAACTAAATAAAAAAAGTAAAATAAAAGTAAATAAATAAAAAAAATGCGTGTTTAACGCTTAAAAATTAAAAATGTTTGAGCATAACTTTACGAAGCTTCACAAAGATACATTTTTTTCAATTCAATTATAAAACGATGATAATTATTCCCTAAAAGCTCCTTAGACCAATACTGGTTTACGTTCTTTCTTTTTTCTCTTGTGAGTGTGACGTTTCTTGTGTTGAGAGTCGGCGCCAGCGTCGTGCGGCGCGCGATCTGAGGTGGCTGCTGCTATAACCTCTTGTGAACAGGTGGAGGCATAGTCGCTGGTTGGTGGAAAGGATGATACTGGCGGGCTAAGATGTCTCCCTATAACCCAAATAGTACCCTATACATTCATTACATTTGTAAAGCTGTTAGTACATTGGGAATGTTAGTCAGCTAAGGCCTCAAGCGAGGAACAAATACTTACCACTTGTGGTTGTTGGTTTTGCGCTTGCTTATTATTTCTCTCTTGTATCATAAGCTGGTACGCCGCTCTGTGAAATCACAGTTATGTATTTGTTAAAGACTATGAAATTATTTTACAAACCTATTTCAAGCAAAGCAATTTCAGGACTCTTTACCTGTCCATTTGCTCCTGCGTCATTTCGAGCGCTTCTTGCATTTCTCGAGAAGTATTCCTCACAAATTCTTGATCACAGTATGCAGCTAAACCCTGTTCTGCTAAAACCTAAAAAAATAAAATCATTATTATTTATGTTTCCCTTTCGACTCAACTAAAATGTATCGTTCATTTGAATCATACCCGGGTGACCAGACTCTCAGCGGATCCTACTACAGGAACTGAATTGTTATTGGTCCTCGGACTTCCTGGCAGCGACATCACACTACGACCTAAGCTATCGCCTCCTGCAGATAATTTAAAACATTTGTTTTAATTTACATCGACGGCAGCCGATGAATACCAAGAATAACCTTATGCTAGAAATAATTTTACAAGGTGTTTTGGTGGTTTCTGAATCGAAATAGTATTCTGTTAAAAAAATCATTTTGATCTAGCTAGACTATGTATGATATTACTTTTATTATTAGGTTTGAAACTAAATGGCTCTGTTTGACAAAGTACAGTTTTATCTAAGTTTTCTACATCTTTACTAAATTCTATTTTTAAGCTTGTTAAAGCTGACCTTTGTTTTTGAAAGCAATGATTATCATCATCCTTGATTGAATATGAAAGATCTAAATCAATTCCTGCCCTCGTGAATATTTCGTGATTGAATATTAGCGTTCGTGCAAGTTTAGTATTTTAGATTGTCTAAAAGCTTTCTAAATTTCAACTATTCTAAATGCTACACTATACTGCTGCATGATGTTAATTTACATGCTGATTGGTGTTCATTATGAGCGTCAAAATCTTCACAAATAGTATATTTTTTTCATAATTTTTAGAATTAGTTTAGAATTTATAAATACACTTTCTGTATTATTGATCAATTTGCCTGAGTTTTTAGATGAAAGTGCAAAAATTGTGTCAAACACTCCGTGTTAAATTTTTAGTGAATATTTCGAAACGATATTTGCATAAGCAATGTGTGAATGTGATCGTGTAGAAGAATCTTGTGTTATACCCACAGACAGAAGTACTGGATCTTTGTGATTTTCCTGAAAAGCTTTAAGTATTTTATGAGTGTTCTCGTAATCTTACGGAGAGCTTCCTTCATAATGTTTACCTAATTGATTGTCGTTTCGTTATGATTCTCTAAACTAACCGGCATTATGTAAATAAATATAACAGATTCTGATTTTTATATTCTTAACTAACGTGAAACAAACCTAAAATAAGATCGAATCACAGATAGCACAGAATACGATTAGTTGTATTTGACAATTGTTAACAGTGAAGAAAGCTTTCCGGAATCGTGCGGACCTGGTGAGTGCGGGCGTTCTAAAAGCCGAGCGGTCGGCGCATGCGGTGCCGCCGCCCCCGACGAGGCGCTGCGCTTCATCCGACCTGTGACCGACGTCGCCGGTCTGAACGACCGCAGACTCCTCCTCTCCCCTCCACGGCACACTCTGTCCTTCGCGTGAGAGAACAAAAAAGGCAATTTCGCTGCCGCGTTATAGCCATACAACGTCATCGTCTTAGATTCCGTCGTAGGCGTACATTCGCTGGAGAATAGAGGAGATATCTTCGGTTGTATCGTATCGGACGTGTTGGGTGAAGGGGTTTTGTCTTCGGGGGATGCCTTTCTCGGTATTGATAACATCTCTTTAGATGATGTCACCGAGTCTTCTGGATGGACTTTTTGTCGTGACACTGAAGGTCTTGCAGTGACGTTTTCGCTGGGTGTGGTGAGGTAGTTCACACAGCCAAATGCTAAGCCAATCTGTCCGAGCATTTCAGGGTAATTTGATTTTTGGTTGCTGTTAGTACATACCGAAATCCACACGAAAGCAGTGAAAGAAAGGGTTGCGTTAGATATGATAGAAATTGAAATGAACTTAGGTGCAATGGAAGGGCACTATTTGGGAATAAAAAACCACACGTCTACCTTGGATAACGTTCTTTAGATCTTTTGTGGTTCTTCTGTAATACAAGTAATGGTAGTTTTAGATTTCATTTATTTGCAATTATATCGTTTTTCTATAGTATTATGTATAGTTTTAATTGATAGAATAGATGGTATGTAAGAAAAAAACTTACTCTAGAACTTGATATATTCGCTCTGATTCTCCGTTAAATATCAGTGGCCTAAGCGGTATTTGTTCTTTTGGTTGTCCGTTTGCTCTGAGGAAAAAAACATTTATTCAACAAACTTTAAATTCGAAGAATTGTAGTTAAATGTTAACTAGTGATCATCATAATTTGCTTACATATTAGGCGCTAGAGGCAGTTGTGCGACTCCGTATTCTCTTTGCATCATTGAACTTAAGTGGTTGCCAGTATTTTCTTGAGCTGAAACATAAGTTTCCGTAAGGGTTGAGATCACGAAGAAATCCCTTCTTTTTTTTAATATACTTTTGCATTACCTGCAGGAGGTTCTAGTTTCCGTCTATGAAAGTGTCTATTTGGTCCATGCCTTCGTATACTCGACCATACGCCACCGAACAGCGAATGATTTCTCTGTCAAATACAACATTCAAATGAATATTCCTCTCAATAGCCTTGAAAATTGTTGACTTCATGGACGTTTTTCTTACCCTATGCATAGGAATGTCGCATTCGCCTGCCATATCATCTAGGTTTCCAGATATAGCTCGTTTGAGTTCAGGTCCAGCTTCGTGCAATGTTCTAAGTCCAGCCTGCAGCGTCATCTGATGGTTCTGTTCGTCACTTTGCCTCATCTCTTGCTCCTTCCTTTTTTTGAACCTTGTGATGTAAAATAAGTATGTATTCGTCTGAGTTATTGCTAATATGGTTAGATGGTTAGTACTTACAATTTTATCCGTCATCTGTAAGTGCAACGATACTTTTTTCTATACCTACGTTTATTACTATTAACTAGTTATATTTTTTTTATGTGGAAGAGAAAAATCTACGAAATCTTATGTAAAGTATGAAACTCTTACGGAACTATTTTAGGTTTATCAATGTTAAGAGTATGTATAATTAAATATAAAATATAATCTACTAGTAGTTGTAAAATACCAATCCCTAAAAAAATACTCTAATCTATTACCGAGCAAAACCCAATATTATAATCCTATGTATCTTCCATCTCGTAGATACTTCAAGCCTGTAGGTCTAAACCAAATTCCACCCAAAACAACATAAAAGTAAACATTGAAAAACAATAAAAATTAATACATTAAACAAGGTTCAGTCAGGTATACAACAAAACTGCATGCGTTTTGGAAAAAAAAATAGATTTGTATGAGCGTTTTACTATACTTACAAAATGTTTTTTGTTTTATACAAATAATTTATTGTATTGGTACTTTGAACAAAGGCATTTCTTGAAATGTCCTTAATATCAAACAACCATATCTAATGAAATATTAATTTATAAAGGTTCATTTTTTCGTAAAGCTCATAATTATTTAATGAGCTTTGACCATGCAGGGTAAAACTGTCAATTTAACTGAAACATTTCAGGGAGTTACTATCGGCCCACTATTATATTTATTAGATCTATGAGGTGAGTCGGTAATTTATAAAAAAAACTAAGGGTAACAAACTAAGGGGTTCTTTCCTAGTAAAACATACGTTTGCGTAAAGATGCGTTACTTACGCGTGATTCCTATGGAACAAAAATCGTTATGTCAATATAAAATTGATTTAAAATGAGAAATAAATCATTCAAAAATAAAAAAGGATGATCATCAATATCAAAATCAAAGATTTTGTACACCACTATAAAATTTCTAACATATAAGGTTTACTTTGATTTGAAGACCCTGCATCTGCCTCAAATTTTTACCTATAAACTGATACAAAATAAATTACTAGATAATTAAAAAAATAAGTTAAACCAGTTCATGTAGGATTCATCTTCTAAAGCAATAATGTAAAATTATATTTTGCGCACATTTCTAATAATTATATAAATCTGGAGATCCATCAACTGACCTTCTAAAGTAGTCCTGGATAAGGAATGTGGCGTAGAACTTTCCCACCGTGATCTCGTTGGGGTCACCTGGTGGAGGAACTACCTGATCCAGGAGTTTGGGAGACGTACGCTTCCAGATCTTCTTTATCACCGCTCGGAGTTGCGTGTTGCAGTCATCAATATTACCTGCAAGCAAATACATAGTGCATAAATATTATAATTGAAAGTAAAAATTATAATAGTCGATGGTAGAGATTGCTTAAAATAGCGACACAGATAAGAGAAAGAGTTTATTTCTCTTATCTGTGTCGCTGGTACTTTTTGATCACCCTGCTTGAAAGCATAATACCTGGATATGATCAACTCAAAACAGTACCTACCTACTTAAACGTGGAAAAAATGAAGGGAACTTATACAGTGTTGGTTGGTGAGAGATTCAATAAAATACAAATCGGCGTACCTTCTGTCTTTATCTTCAGTGACGTTCGCACGACAGCAAACAGAGTTGCATTGAACAAGACAGTTCCATCTGAGTTGAGCGGCATATTCATAGATACTAGTCGCTTACATGCCACTCGATGTGGACACAGCTTACCAAAACCTGGGAAATAGATAATAATCATCAATGTTTTAAACTACGCGGACTATAGAGATATAATTTAAATATTCTTAAAAGCTTATGGTCTTAGCGTTTACTCACCTAAAGGCGGACTAATTTTCCTAAGCAATGTAACTACATCTAAATGTTTTATTCTACCCTTTGCATCAGGGTCGTATTCACTCCATAATCTGTAAAATAAGTAATAAGACACAACATTAACTATGAGAACGTTAAATGTGAATACAAATTGACAGAGGGCGGTGAACTGTTGGCTTTGGTCCATAGTTTGGGACAGTAAAAAAAATAACAGATTGCGCTGAATCGAAATAACAGATTTAAGGCTAGTTTGCATATGAAATGCTACATGATTTACCCCGGGTGCTATTGAATTACCTTTTGTTACTTAATTATAGATAGTTAGGTATTGGATTCAAGTTCGGATCGATTTCTTTTTTTACTGGAGAGATTTGCTGATTCGCACATAATATGAGTATGAAATAGATTATTTTACTTATATAATTAACGTAACGTAATTATACGCCCACGTAGCTTTGATAAAAGATATCCTCTAGTCCCTTGAATACATAATTGACTGACTGAACCATTACTGAGTAAATTCATGAATTGCCCCCATATAATAGGGGTAACATTGAGTAAAATTACCTATTGAAGATATTGGAGGAGAGACTTGCCTTATAAATTCATCTAAGTGATGTGGTCCCAGGATTGACCAGTCTCTGGTTAGGTAGTCAAAATTATCCATAATGACAGCAACAAACAAATTGATAATCTGGAAGAGGAAGTACACATTTGTAAACTTAAAGAAACAATAACTCTAGCAGCAACAGAGTCGTATCATCCATTAGCTGCAATGTAAGTCATTAAATAATAAGTTTGCTCACAAAAACAATGAATACCAAAGTCGGCAGCTAAAAAATAGTTCTGAAATGTATTTATGCAGTCTATTATTAATGTGGGCATGTGCCAAATATAATAAAAAATAGAAATAGAGAAGCCCACAGATGATGCCTCAGAAGGATGAGGAGAAGACTCACCAAAAACGAGCAAAGCACGTAGAAAGAGATGAAGTAAGGGAATGACAGAACGCTCCCGCAGGAGAGTGCATCAGGGTCCTCACCCCCTTCCTCGTCCTGATAGTTCCTGTCGCATTTCACTGTTGGTTCGGGAGATACGGCCATCATGATGTCTTGCCATGCTTCACCTGTCAATGTAATGTAATTAAGATTATTTTAATCTGACCAAAAAGAGGTTACCTACAGGCTGAAAAAACATTTGCTATTAATAAAATTCACAATCGGAACAATTCAAATAAAGTGAATTTTGTTTTTGAAAAATTATCCATTTAAGGGTGAAGAATACCGGTAAAACAATTTAGTTTAAGTAAGAACCTTCCTAGAACCTATTATGTTAGGCACATTAGTATCTAAGATATGTACGAATGACTTACCAGTAGCAGATCTGAACAGAACGAGGATGGCCTGAGGGAATGTTTGAAAGTGGTTGTTTCTCGTAATGGCCGTATCGTCGTCTATTGCTATTTTTCCAAACACCTGCAAAATGCAAAAGTTAGCATTGAAAGAAGTAAAATAAACTCTAAAACGAAAATCACCAACGAAGATTAACACACCAGTGACCATGACTGTAAACCCCATGATAGACATCGTTCGATCTTTACTCAGGTTTCCAACTTGCAGGTGGTCAGAGGCACGTCCGAACTTAACGTGGGCCATATTTTGCATTGTAGTTAGACTTTCGCGTGACAGGTTTATAAAAGATAGATAAAAATATTTTATTTTGTGTCACATAATGGATATAGGAGTACACGTACGAGTTATTAAGAAAATGAGATTGACAACAAAAACGGCCGCCACTCAGCACTATGTTATAGAAGCACTTTGTGCCACTAAAACCCTGACACCGGTGTGCGTGCGGGCCAGTAACTGCGATACGCGGCATCTATTTAAGCATTATACAGATACAAAATTGTTCAACAAACTGTTGAATAATAGAAGAGCAGGACATCATGATAATTATGCAGATTATGTATACTTTTAAAACTATATAAAGACGCAACAAATAACAAAAACTTAAATAACTAAAAATGAGTACCCAGAGACTCAGATTCATAAAATCAATAAACGACTCAATAAACAAATGCCTTTGAATTGGTTTTAAAGCATACTGGTAGGTACCCTAAAAATTGGCCAAACTTGTTAGGTAACCAGTATGTTAATACACTAAGGTCCGTACCTGCATCCCAACAACAGCGTAAATAAAGAACAGCATCAGTATCAACAGTGCCACATAAGGCAGCGCTTGAAAGGATTTGATGAAAGTCCACAGTAGGGTCCGGATGCCTTCACCTCTAGACAGTAGCTTCACCAGTCTCATCACGCGGAATAGCCGGAAGAAGTTTATTGAGGGTAGCGAGTGTTCCTGGAGTAAACGAATTAATTGGTAACTAAATAATTTATGAAAATGTTGACAAAAACATGAAGTCTGTTGCCACGTCGCCAGACAGGCCAGTGCCTCACACAATCAATTGCTATCACAGAACCGTTGCATATGACACCAAACTTAAAACACCTCCAGAGATTATACTTACCTATATGGCGTAGTCACAACACGAGATTACATGTCATTTCAAACAACCCACTTCAAAAAACGGGAAATTGATAAGACGTCCAATATTAAATTTAATCACCCAATTTTTCAACCATGGGTTTTTTCATAAAATGAATATGGGACCACCATTGAAGTATTACTATATACTATATACAGGGTGTAATCGTTAAGTGTGCACAGGCGATTATTCCGTAACTATTGCAGATATCAAAAAACTTTAAACTGATATCGAAAGTACTTTACCTAATGAGTAAAATGACATTAATAACTTTTTAAAAATAAAACGAGAAATATCCAAAAAAAATACATTAATCACTCCCATACATTTAGTATGAGATAGTAGAAAGGTTTTAGTTTCCTTATTTTAAGTGGAATAGTACCTACTCATTTTACCCTTGTCATTTTATAATTATGTACGATATGAAGGTATTAATGAATTTCAAGTAGATACACGTGTAGATTAATTATCTTACCACTTCAAATTTATAATAAACCTTGTTTCAATATTGTATTGATTTGAACTAGCTGAAAAGCAACATACTAAATAAAAACAAAAAGAAAGATACTCTTTGGTGTTCGTTCTAAATTCAAATTCTTTATCGCGGGTTCTCGTTCCCGCCAATTTATTGTATTTTTCAATTTGCGTTAATAATCGTGATTGTTGCATTTATTGATTGAAAAATGGCATATTCCAATACAGAAAAGAGGGACATGTTAAAAATGTACTACAAACATGATTGTAACAATAGGGCGGCCATTATCGCCTACAGAAGAGAGTACCCAGATAGAGAAGTTCCTTCTGGTACGTTTTTACGTAAGTTGGATAACAATTTGATAAATTATGGATCTTTTAACAGAAAAAAAGGTTCGAGAACAAGAGCTCCGGAATTTGATAATGACTTAGATAACAATATTATTAACTACGTAGTAGATAATCCACAAGAATCAACGCGTTCAGTGGCCCGATCATTTCCAGTGTCCCACAATTATGTACACAAGTTATTAAAAAAACACAACTTCAAAGCATTTAAGATAAAACCTACTCAAACGCTGCACAATGATGATCCTGCTCGTCGGCTGGTCTATTGCAATTGGCTAGTCAATAATTATGTCAATGTAAGGTCAATTTTATGGACCGATGAAAGTAATGTTTCAAACTGCGGCATTTACAATAGAAAAAACTCGCATTATTGGTCAATTGACAATCCTCGCTTAACTACTGAAGTTAGAGCTCAGGTGCGATTCTCAATTAATGTGTGGTGTGGTATTCTTGGAGATCGGATCATTGGGCCATATTTTTACAGTGGAACCTTAAATGGACAGAGATATTTCTCCTTTGTACAAAACGATATGCCAAGTCTCTTAGAACCAATTCCAGACGATGAAAGAAGGTCGATAATTTTTCAACAAGATGGAGCACCTGTACATAATACAAATGTTGTAATGAATTTCTTACGAAACAATTATAATGGCTTAATAGCCAATAATAGTGCAACCCCTTGGCCTGCCAGATCCCCGGATCTCACGCCTTGTGATTTCTTCCTATGGGGATTTGTCAAAGACCACGTGTACGCTGAGAGAGTACACAGCCTAGAAGAGTTACAGAATCGTGTACGTCGTGCAATTGCTTTAATTACTCCGCAAATGTTAAGGAAAGTTCATTTAGAAACTGTAAATAGAGCTCGTCATTGTATTGCACAAGGAGGACGTCACTTCGAACATATGCTTTGAACACAAAATTTTGTACTTACTAAGAAATAAAATGTATGGGAGTGATTAAGGTATTTTTTTTGGATATTTCTCGTTTTATTTTTAAAAAGTTATTAATGTCATTTTACTCATTAGGTAAAGTACTTTCGATATCAGTTTAAAGTTTTTTGATATCTGCAATAGTTACGGAATAATCGCCTGTGCACACTTAACGATTACACCCTGTATATGTATATATGTATATTTTAAATATAGGTTAACAATTGTCGAAAATATCGCATATCATACACACAAAAAAAACATACAAACGAATTGAAGTCGGTTGATAATAATTAAATCGCGATATTTGCGAACGTTTGCAGTCCCAAGTTTACAGTTTGTATCCTACAGGAGTAGTTACTCTATCATCAGATCCTCGCGTGCTTACATTATTTTACAAAATCGCTCACAAAATTTGACTAGTCGTGATTCCATAAGATGATGATGTTTTTTTAAGTTTTATGGGAAAAATAGCAATCCCTCAGGAATAAAACTTTGATGGAACCATCTCAGAAACATTATCTATACAACAACAAAATAATCATAAAATTCGGTTAACAATTGGCGAAGATATCAAGTAACACACAAACTAGTAGTAGAGCTTCTGTGAAAGGGCTCGTCCGGGGAAGTGCTATTTCTGCCGCCAAGCAGTAATGTTCTCATTGCTGTGTTCCGGTTTGAATGGTATGGATGCCGGTGAAATTACAGGTACATAAGATCTTTTATCTTGATATCTCAGGGAAGCAACGCGTGAGTAATACCTCTGGTATTGTAAGCGTTCATAGGCTACGGTAACCGCTTACCAACAGGGGGGCCGTAAGTTTGTTTGCCTCTTTAGTAGTATAGAAAAACACGATAAAAAATACAGCCGAGTCCAGAACCTCCTACTGTTTATGAAGTCGGTTAAAAGAGAAGTGTTACTCCAAAATTTTACGCATTATGAAATACATAGTTAACGGTCACATAATTTACCTAAAAGAAACAAAAGGTAGACTGCTGCAGCAAGGAAGCTATTGCGTGCCATTATTGTGCTCTTTGTAAGATATTAACCCTTCGACAGTTAGTCAGCTTGTGTCACAGTGAATGTAAAATATTAACACAAATACATACTTATGTTTTCTAAAATTTTCAAAATTGGTAAAAGTTAAGCAAATGTGGTTCGGTGTATATTCATGATTTTCTATTTTTACACTAAGTAGCGAAGGCGTTACTGTCCCAATTGCTTCACCAGAAACATCGAAAGCTTTATATTCTGCTAATTTTATATCAATAGTATAAGCGATTTTGATACTTTAACAGTGCTGTTTATAAAAAAAATGTGTTTTGTCTTGACCAAACTTCTTCTGTTTTGTTCTTCCTAAATCATGTCTTTTGTATAACATAACAAAAATACAGTTGATTTCATACTATCCTTAAAATTCAACCTCAGCGAGACTCAGGAATGCATGATTCGAAACAGGAAAGATTTGCGACCAGACCGGTAGATCTTTTGGCTTTGTAGGTATAATCTTCGCGTACCAAAAGGGAGGTCATGGGTTCGAGTTTCGCCAAGGTTTAATTTTTGGCATAGTATACAATCTTGTGATTCCCTTAAGTGTGAGTTAACTCTAAAAGCCAAATAACCAATGATACAGTTGTAATATTTTTCTAAAAATACTTACTTAAAACGTCAGTGGCTCTTTAAAAAAACATTATAAATAACATCCAACCAAATATAATTAAGTTGGCACTTAATTAGCTTATCAAAGCTCTATAAAAGTTTTCTTCTAACCAAGTGTTTCACTTTGTATGTTGAAATGGTTTCCTTGAAACCATTCAGTCATAAATCATTCAAACACATATCTTGTACCATAAGTGGTAAAAGACATGTGTGATTGACTGAGTTGTGTCAGACGATTTATTAGACTAAAATTTCTAAAGAAAGCGTCTTCTTAAAGACGATCATCTTTGTTAATAAAGGAACACGCTCAAAACCGAGAACCGGGAGTGGACTAAAGGGTATTTCATGCTTGGAAGAAAACCTTAAATCGAAAAAATACCACTAACAAAAAACTAAATGAGTCAGCAAAATCAAATCACTGGATGAAAGATTTTTCGGGTTTAAAAACGAATGAAATCTAAATGATAATTAAATAAAATAACTGAGTGGTGAGTATCGCAAAAAAAAAAACTGTTTTGCGTGAAGCGTGTTCCTTACCTTAACAACGTGTGATCTCAAACCACCGCTCCCCTGAAATCAATATCTTCAATTGTGAACCGTCCTCCGTTGAAATAAGCCGAGATTGCTTTAGCTTTTTTATTATTACAACATCTATATCGTCCATGCTCGGGACAGTAACTGCTGAGTTGATTTTGATATGACTTGTGGATTCCTTGTTTTATGGATCAAATTAATTTAGATATTAGGTGAAGAATAGTTATCCTGATGCTTGCGCCGCTGTGGCATACGAGACGGATTAAAATACAAGCCATAAAGGAATCAAAAGGCATTTCAAAACCCAGCGTTTAGTAGAAGTGGGGTGTCGCTAGGTGCTGGTGCATTACCTGGTTTTTTAGTTCGTTTACTTGGGACACGACGATGTCGATGATGCTGCCCAGTACAATGATGAAGTCAAAGGTGTTCCACGCGTCACCGAAGTAGTTCTGATGATGAAACAGAAATGATTCAATATGCACTAAGATGATGAATCTCACATTCAACTGCAGTAATTAAATTCTTCCGAAACATTGAAATTTGTGAGTATTTGTCCTTAAACTATCGATAGCTGATCGCTCATCGCGTTGTTATTGTAAACGTACCAACTGTTTTAATTAATGATTATGTTTTTATTATTACCTACCTTAAATCTAAAAGCAGCCAGTTTAAATATAAACTCAAGCGCGAATACGGCTGTGAACAGCATGTTTAGCAAGTCCAATGCTTTACTGTACTCCGGAGATTGGTTATGATATTTCATCGCCAAGGTGATCGTGTTAATCATGATCAGAACAAAGATAGCGTATTCGAAGGGCTGCGATGTCACAAACCACCAGACTTTGTACTGTATCCGATGTTTTGGGATGTACCTGAAAAAAATACATGTTAGGCACATGTTTATTACTTAGTTTATTACTCACGAGTAGTTTTGACTTTTATGGGACGTTTATATTACTCACCTTCGAATGGGCTTAGCTTTTAAGGCAAATTCGATGCAATTCCTTTGATTCTTATCTAACTCACAATTCTTATACTCTTGCTCACCCTCATTTTGAAATGTCACTATGACGAAACCGACGAATATATTAACCTAAAATATTTTCAGAAATTATATTTTCGACTTTTTGAAAAAAGAAACCAATAGAAAATCAATTATTCGAAGGATTTTTCTTACCATAAAGAAGGCAATTATAATAATGTAAATAATAAAGTAGGCTGCAACAATTGGACGGTAGTTAGTTATGGGGCCACGATCCTCAGCATTCGAATCTATTGATACATACAACAACCTGAAAACAAAAATAAAAGGATATTTCTGTCATCCGGAGATTAGATACGCTGAAGACTAACCCTCTTATTCATAATTACTCACTAACAGCGTGCTAAAAGTTTTCTGCTTCTATACTTTGTTTAGTGTTAGAAAAGGTCAGGGTTAGAGTAGCGACCTGCTAAGTAAGTGATTGATTATGAATGAGAGGGTAATATTGTCGATTATAATAAACTCACCCTGGCCAGCCCTCAAAAGTGGAAACCGTAAACAAAGTAAGCATTCCTTTCATCACGTTGTCGAAATGAAAGTCGTTTTTTCCCCATTCTCTGTCTCGAACTATGTATTTACCTTTCTCAAATACTAAATATGTTCCCCTGAAACATACAGATTTATCATGATGCATTTAATATTACTCAAGTAGGTACCATAAGAAGTAAAAAAATAAGAACTTTTCACTTACTGACAATCATCTCTTGTCATTTTTGAAATATCATTACATCTAAAAAATTTGCCCTGAAACAAAATCTCTGTGATTAAATCCATGAATGATCCACACGCATCATGTAAGTTCCATGCCACAACATTTAAACTCGATAGCTAATTAAACATCAATCGACACAATCGCCCACATAATTGTATGAAGAACTCGATTCTCATGAAGTTTCTCATTTAATTTAATAAAAAAGCTTTACAATTTTGCTAGTCAAAAAGAACATTAGTTAACAATATTCTACGACACAATGAAGAGGTTATGAATGATATAACAGCGGTTTCCATAATCTTAAGCTGAATTACTTCGATGTATTTCATAGTCGATAGCATGCAACATAAATCAGATCCGAGGATCAAATAAACATGCATAAAACATTCTAACTTAGTGAAATTATAAAGTTAGAAGATATATTAGCTAGTTGCTTTTATCGAAGCTCACCTTAAATAACTGTACACCGACGACGGCAAACATAAATTGTAATAAATAAGTAACTAGCATTATATTGCCTATAGTCTTAATAGCTACTATCACACATTTGACCACATACTACAATACAAAGGGGCATAGAGTGCGTGTTAGTCGCGGGTAATACGTTACCAGAGGGTAAGGAAAGTTCCGTAATTGTCCGGTACGCAGCATCAGGACATAGGGGACAAGCAAACCAAGTTAATTCACAAGGACATAATTACAGGGGAACCTCTAACGGGGGAACACGTGTTAGAATCTTTCTTAAACGCCAAGGTAGGGGGTTATGTTCTAACATTGAAGGTTCAATCTAGTGGTGCTACACCTTTGGGTTCAAGAGTTTTAATTTTATGTCATGCTTGATCATATTTACGGCACTGAAGTCTAAGAACCAAAAGAATGATGGTTGATACAATCTACGGAACAGTAATCTAATCATGCAGAAGTTATTATTTCTTTATAACTGAAGATTATCCTAACTAGTTATTATAAAGTAAAAGTATAAATAATTTATTTTTTGTTGCTTATGTTTCAAGAAGAAATCGTGACAAAAGTAGAAACAAACAAGAAGCATTAGCAGAACTAATAAAAGGACAATATTTGATTAAAGCAAAAACAGGTTAATAGAAATGAAGTTAAAAAAACACGAGAAATTAATGAAGAAGATAGGACGGTTACAGTATAGAATAAGAATAATACCCAAAGGTGTAACTGGATAGTTCTTGTATACAACAGTGACGGGTGGTTTCACTGCAAACTGTGACACACGTGGTTCTTTTAAAAACGGTACAGGGAAGATTTCGTGATAGGACAAGACTTTGGGGAGTATAAAGTTGCCCCCTACCTTGAACATTTGCACGCCCATTACAGCGAACATGAATTGCAGTAATGATGTAACCAATAATATGTTGCCGATAGTTTTGATGGCAACGATCACGCATTGTACAACGTGCTATAATCATGAAAAAAATGTCAATTTTCGCTTTGTCTCTCAGACATGATAAGTTGAAAAACTTTGTTACAGTTGCAAACAAATTATTATTATAGCAACTTGATTAATACAAAAATGTGTTTCGTTGAAACAGCAGTACTTAATATTATTTGATAAATTGACACTGGTACTGACCTTAAGGCCTTTGGCCCTGTTGATGGCCCTAAGTGGCCTGAGGACCCTGAAGACTCTCAATATTTTCACTACAGAAATGCTACCGGATCTGAAAACATACAATTATCGATAATCTTCATGACGATGATATACCTAATGCTGATGAGGAAGATAAAGGGTTACTTAAAGTTGTGTGCACAACATGTGCAAACTACGCGGTTGATACTATGGATGATGATAGAATAAGTTCACATAAGAAAGAGAAGGACGTACTTTAAGTTCATAGAAATAAGTGATACGCAAACGACAAGCATATCGAGCACGTTGAAGGCCGATCGTAAGAAGGCGCCTTCATGGAGTACCAGCCCGTAGGTAATCAGCTTGAGAAATAACTCCAGAGTGAATATACCCGTGAAGAACACGTCAAATTGACTTAAAAGCTGAAAAAAGATATATATGTGTTAAAACTGAATTATAATGCAATGATGGCATCATCTTCATCATCTGAAAAAATCTTTGCTTTGTCCAGTATCTACAATCTGTATCTGAAAATTCAGAAAAATACTCAAGTTAAATTAAAATGTATTCAATCATTAAACTATATAACATTACAGAGTAACACAACCTTATATTCAATAAATAGGCATGATCAAAAAACGAAAATCTCGAATGCTTGATTGTGTCAATATATCGTTTTGTTGGGTTACGGTGATGTAAAAACTGTATGCTGACTGTGTTTAGATTTCACCATCACCTTGTTTTATTTATATATACATAATGCTGATGATAATATCATTTTAGTGAAAGTACTCTTACCCAATTCCTAAACCCCTTCTGGGCAGCATCAAGGGGGTCCTCACAAGCCAACATAGCTGATGAAAACATGATGCAGACCAAGATGATGTTACCAAACGTGGAAGATGCTGATAGCTTGTAGCACAGCACACGAAACCTGACAGAATATTTTAAAGATGAGAATATATTACAAGATAAGGGAGTTCATAAAAAATATATTGAAAAATGTATTACTTATGTTTTTTCAAATTGATATTGTAAAGAAGGATGAAAAGAAAATGCGTTACGAGCCTTGTAAAGCATTTTTGTAAATGTAACTTAAAATATTTTATTTTATACACCTGAAAACTATACTAATAGTGTTACAACATGTAAAGCTTACATTAATGACGGTCAGGTATGGGTAGCTGAAAAGCTAATACTTATTTAATACACACATTAAACATATGTTAATAATACACAGGTGATGTTAATAATGAACCCAGAAAACATGCATATAATTTAAATAAATATTCATGCAGCCATGCATAAATTCTAATCCTATTAAAACGTAAAATATCTATGGTTTATATCTAAGTACCCCATGCTTTGAAACTAAATCTAAGTCACATCCTAACTTCTAATAGGGAAACACCTGGAAGGTACCCAGTATGCTCATTGGTGTATAATTTCGAATTTTGATTATTCCACACATTGGAATCACAACACTCGTGCAGGACGAGAACAAAATGGGGGTATGATTTCAAAGACCAATGAGATGAGGCCAATCGGGCGATGGACAACACAACGCCAAAACAATGAGACACTGGTACCGCGGCGATGACGTCATCACCATTCACCTGTTCGTCGGTGAGAATACGAAGAAACTACTAGCATTCGGTATTGGCGGTGTTTGGTTTGGCATGTTCAGTTCGGATACGCGCCGCGGCCTGGCCGTAACCAATTGCCCCTCCTCTTCAGATTCCCCGCCATCTTTGAAAAACACATGATCGTAGATTTTGTTCACTACTCTATCATCTACATTATTCAAAGTCCTTAGTTCTAAATCTAGAAGTTCTTCAAGTCAGTCTAAATCATAGTCTATTTCTGACATGCTGAAATCCCTGTTAATACCTAAATTCATACCTATTCTACCTGTAATCGATTAAGAAAAACGCAAACACAATAAAAGTGATATTAGCTAAAAATAGTGTGAAAATATAAACATAAATTAATCGTAAGTATTAA
The DNA here is from genome assembly GCA_961405105.1 of Perizoma affinitatum. Classification (NCBI taxonomy): domain Eukaryota; kingdom Metazoa; phylum Arthropoda; class Insecta; order Lepidoptera; family Geometridae; genus Perizoma; species Perizoma affinitatum. The sequence continues at coordinate 6,539,695 of OY560184.1, forward strand.
AAAAGATCGAAGGCGAAGCGTCTGTCACTGACGAATTTTAAAACTATGAAATATAAGTGTGAAGTAAAAAATAACATCTAGTTAGATTATGAAGCTTGAAGTGGTTTTTGTCGTTGATCGGAGGCCCTAACCTGTTGTCTTTGGAAAAGATGAAGAAGGAGGTAGCCTCAGGGATTGGTTTCTTTGTGTCGTGAATATCGACCTCGGAGAGCCGTCGTGGTCTGGCTGACGACGTCGTCGGTTTGCGTTTCAATCGCGGCTCATCTTCATACTCTGTGTTCACTATTTTTTTGGTTAGCTTATCTATCCTAACGAGTAGTTGTTATATTTTCACCTTCCTATCTTAGCAAAACATGATCAGTTTCATCATTAACATCAATTCTATTAACTATATCAAGTTTTACACCATTTTTCACTTATTTAAGTAATTACTTATTTTTGAGTTTAGTTCATAAATTTAGCTTCTACAATAACATGTTTTAATTACAACAAACTGAAACCCGTGACAAAATCTAGCCATTTTACAGAATATGACTTTAGAATCATAAGAAAATTCATACCTATATGATTCCGCTGATGACTATCTTCTTCTTCCTCTTCTATCCTTTGTTCTTCTTCTATTCTTTCTTGGTCTTCGTCAATACCTTCTAAAATGCTTTCACGATCTTCTTCGTGATCTTGCGGATCTTCTGAAGTGGTTTCTTCGTAATCTCTCTCTGATCTTGACCTGTTAAAGGTTTGCATATATGTCAAACCAGTCATGAAACCCTTTTAATTATTTTTGAATATTAGTTATTACTTACATGTCTGATTGATAAGCATCGTCATCGTGAATATACTCATCATCCGTATCCACCTGTAGACCTTCTATTAACACCACACTACCCGCTTCTTTTTCTTCTAGAGCCTGTTTAGAGTCATTATTATTTGTTAGTTTACCTATTTAAATTTAACTTATAAAAGTTTCGTCAATCAATACATATAATTTTGATGATACAGCTTACCCCTTCTTCTTTTTCTATATTAGTTAACGATTCAGCGTCAGCCAAGTTGTCTACAGCGATGGCCAAGAACACATTTAGCAGGATGTCTGTGTTTTTAGTATTAAGGAACACTATTGCAGTCATCGAGGAAATATTCAAAGAACCAACCGTCTAAACAGTTATCTGTAGGGACTTAAGTCCAAAGATCGCACATTGCAGAGTAGCTAAGGGATAAGTTAAAAACAAAAACCTTGGTCGAGAACAATAAAGCTTAGGTTCAAGCGGGCACGCTATAATAGCGTTTTTGCAATAACTGCCTGAAGTTATAATATATGTCAGAATAAGAAAAGGATACAATTGCCACAGATGAAGAGGATGATGAAGTAGATGCAAGCCACAATACCAAATGACCCGACGCCGCCATATGCTTTGATGCCTTCATACATCACCGCGTTCCAGTCTTCACCTGTTAGTATCTGAAAACCAATAGTATACATGAAGATTAACCTCAAGATCTCTTTGGTTTTCAGCGGTATTTCATGCAAATTTGTTTTTAAAAAATAAGATGCACGACAAACCACGCATTCATATCTATCTACACTGCGTCGTCCGGTTCTTAGTCGCTATACGAGAACTTTACTTCCTCTGCGGTTATCTGTTCTGCGAGCTATATGGCCTACCCATTGCCACTTCAACTTGTTATTTCTAAGATCTTTGACGGTAACTTCAGTTTTTCTTCCAATTTCCTCGTTTCTGTACAATGTACAATGTTGTGTACAATTCCGATATACTTATCTCATATTTTGTGACACTTCTACTGACCTGAAAAACCGTCAACAATGCCTGCCAGAAGCAATCAAAGTTGTGGCGGTCCTTCTCTTCTACAGGATCGTAGTTGAACTTTCCTCCGAACACCTGCATGCCCAGAAGTGCGAAGATCATGATGAACAGGAACAAAAGTAGGAGGAGAGACGCGATGGACTGGATGGAGTTGAGCAGAGAAGCTACTAGATTGGAGAGTGAGCGCCAGTACCTGAAAAAGTAATTCATGAGAACTAGTAGATGACCGAACATTGTTTGACACTATTATTTCTAAACCGTGGAAGATGATGACTTTACTGAAGAAGATGCAGAATTGAAACCTATATTTAATAACTTAACATCATATTATTTTAAATATAATATTATTATTATCGAAGATGATTTATTGAAAGAATACAAAAGAGAAGGCTTGTTTCGAAAACCACTACATCCATGGGATTAATCTGATACAACTAAGTCCACAACAGATTCTTAGACGACTTTTGTAAAACTTAATGTGGAAGGGAAATAAGTAAATGAGGAGGACATACTTGGTGACCTTAAACACCCTTAACAGGCGCACGCAACGCAGCACGGAAATGCCCAGTGGTGGCATCACTTGAGTTTTGGTCAGCACCATCTCGCTGATAGAGCCTATTACCACGAAGCAGTCGAAACGGTTGAACAGTGACACGTAGTAACCCTATAACAAAAACATTTCAGGTCTGGCAAAATGGTTGCAATCAAATTCTTAACCCCTAATTCTATGGTTCCCGCTGAATTCTTTATAGTCCGTTAGCATCCCTGCGGTAAGTCTGTGTTGGTAGTCATTTCAACATCTAAAGCATTTAAGCTTCACAATATTTTGATAATCCAAGCCACCCATGAGTTCGTCGTATCGTACATAACTACTGAATTGTATAATTTTTGAGGCATTTTTGTCAATCACAGATGCTTATAACTTTAGAGCTTTTATGGCAGGTTTTTTAGGTGGCTGGGCTCGTTTAGGTGTCACATTTTATTTTAATTTGACTACAAGGTACGGCCTCTCAAATGTAAACATAATTATAATATAAGTGGGCTTTAAACACTTTGAAGACTTACTTGTAAACCTAAGCTGTACATTTTGACTAACATTTCTATCGTGAATAGCGCAACGAAGAATGCGTTGCCATACTCTTGGAATTGGTTCATCCACACTGGCTGACTGAAAAAGAGAACAGAAATTTACAAGTGTATACATAGGGCGCACTATATGTTTCCGGATCTGGCTACTTACATGAACGATATTTATAAGTAATTATAATATTTGAAAATATAACTCTTTGGCTGTAGAAAACAGTTTGGCACAAATATTTTCAAAATTGGTTTATTCGTATGAAAAAGTGCATTAACGCTAACGGAGAATATTTTGTGACACAATATATTCAATTTTGACCATTCATAATTTAATTCCGGATTTTTTTTGTGCGCCTCTCGTAGGTACATAGGTGATGTCCTTAGAGGAGAATTTAATCATCATGTGCTGCAGCCCTGTTTTCTTGATCATATTAACATTTTACACGGTATATCAATTTTTCTGTAAAGGTACATGGCAACTGACCTGACTTGAATATTGAAATGGAATTTCAAGCATTGCTAAATTAACTTACTGGTAATGTTCACTAGCTAGCACCACGGTGTTCAAGAATACGAGGATGATTATAAGCCAGTAGAATGTCTGCGACTTGACGGCGCGCCGGCATGCTCGCTTCATCCGACGATTCACCTGAAAACAGAAAAAAAAAACATTTAATATTCCTTAAAATCAAACATAATTTGCATCAGCAGTAGTATAGCTGGAATTGACTTACTATCTACTTTGAAGCAGTTGCTTCGGCAGAACTTACTTTTTCAAAGTCTTTCCTCCACATGACTCCAATGGAGACCTTCTGCTGTTCTGGTACTTCAATGCCCAGATGGTCCGTACTATCGTGTTCGTTGTTCGACTGACCTGAAACGTTAAACCTTATTCACAAAAATTGTCGTTGTCGGTTTCATTGCGATGTTTTTCTTCGCCGTTTGTGTATAATGCCATCGAAAATAATCTCTTGCTTATCCTTATCATCAATGTACAAACATGATAGTACACTAAACAATTGATTATACAGTATGATCTAAAGTTTAGAATTATACTTCACCATCACCTAATCCATATCCGTCTCGCTTCTGGTCCGCTTGCTCATTCTGATCTGCATCAGGCTCTAGATATTCCGCCTGCGTGATCCAGTCGAGATAACCCTTGAGGTCTTCTTCTAACTGTTGCTTCTCTCGGAGCTTCTGAAAGTCACCTCTGTTCTTCGCTTTTTCTCTTTCTTTCGAAAACTCTCTGGATAAAGAAAATGAGAATCAAGAAAAGTGTCTCCTAATAAATTTCTAAGTTAACCTAACGATGCTACATCGAAATCTTGGAGAGTCATGCTAAATTACACAGGTATTTCATACTGAAATGAGGTTTTAACAACGGGGGTGAAAGTTTATATGGGAGTATGTTTTTTTTAGGTGGAAATTTAGCTACTCATCATAAATAAATAATAACGTGTTTTAGGGTTTTTGGATTTGTACTGAAATATACAATTCCAAAAGCCCTGAAAGTATGGGGGTTAAAAGTATGTATATATATGTTATATACACGCGTATAGTATAATATATATATATATATATATATATATATATATGTATTGAAATACGTGCTCAAAACGGTGAAGGAAAACATCGTGAGGTAACCGGCATGCCCTAAACCCAAAAATTCGAAGGCATGTGCCAACAGTTAGTTTTCCAATAAGCGGCGATGGGCTTGCAAACTGTCATGTGGAATGCTTACTACTTGCAAAATGCGGTACCAAATGTAATTTTTGGACGTGCCTCTGACTACCCCCTACTTGGTATCCTCAAAGATCTACTCACTGAGTATGTATCTGAGGATGTCAACCATGGGGAAGACAGTAGTGAGCGTGTTTGTTTTGTTTGTTTTTTATGTATTTAAATTGTTGATTTGTATTTTATGTTCAAAGTTACGTCTGTTTTTGTATGTTGTACTATAGTGTTAAATGGAGTTATGCACTTTAAAGAGTTTATCTATTTACCTTAAAAACATACAAATTGGGTACAAAAAACCGCAATCTAATAAGTAGTTTCAGAGATAAATGGTAAATAGACAAACAAACTTTAAATTATTAATTTACCATAACTTACCCAGACAACACACCGAGAATAAGGTTCATGACGAAAAATGCTCCCAAAATTACCATCGACACGAAGTAAATCCATTCCCAGCTGTTGCCCATTGCATCTTGAATCTGTAGGCATTAAAAAACATATAAACCTCCCGATATGTTTCCCTTCACGTATTGCAGCGCCTTCTAGTGACTTATAGGGATAAATGAAAGGTCTTATCCCTATACAAGTCCCTAATTAAATTATACAAAACGATTGCAAATCGTATTTCAATTGTACCTATAAGCCGTTTCGGAGATATAAATGGTAACAGGCAAACAAACAAAGAACCTCTTTAGGCAAACGCATATGTGGGAACAATTCGTCGCGGGTAAAAAGTGATCTGAAAAAAAAAATGTTTTATTAGGCTACTTCTTGAAAAAAGTCTATTGGAAATTATAACCTTTAAGGAGATCTATCTTCTTTCCAAAGTTGACCTGATTTTCTCCCATGTAAATGAGACAATCAGGTCTAGCCGCCATATTTGTTTTATGTACATTTCATGTAGGAACTTGTCTCAAACTAATTTACGATTTTTTTTATTGTTTCTGCAAATGCGTTAAACTTTGTCAAATAGAACTAAAGGTTAAAAAAATTAAGGGGTGTTCACAACTTAAAGCTACTTTTAAATTTCATATTTACAACCATTTTTTAAATACCTAACACGTACTATGCGAAAAAGTACCCTCTTATTTTCTTTTAACGTTTTTGGGTTAACATAATTTATAAGACATTAACTGGCAAAATACCGACTTAGGAGTGGGTTTTTTTCATAAAATGTATATGAAACCTTTGAAGTATACCCTAAACATTAAAAAATAATAATTTAAATCGGTAAAATAATAGTTCACAATTGGCAAAGATATTGCGTAACATACACACAAAAAATACAAACTCGTTTTTTAAAGTCTGTTGATAATAATTAAAGGCGATATTCGCGATAAGCTAAACCGTAAACTTGGGATTATATCCAAGTTTACGGTTTCTATCCTGCAGTTAATCTATAATCAGATCCTCACGTGCCCTTGTTATTTTGCTTACTCTTTCAAATACAAAACAAAAGAAAAATCGCCTAAGTACAAAAATGTTTCCGCTAGTCGTGATTTAAGACGATGTTTTTTAAGTTTTACCCCCACTAGTAAAACAAGGACCACCTCGGGATCATTCTCTATACAATAACAAAAGAATCATCAAAATCGGTTAATAATTGAGAACCCCGTCCTTTTTTAAAGTCGGTTAAAAACAATTATAGCATACCAAATTTTATCTCGATACGTTTTCAACGGTTCAAGAAATCAGGTGTGACACACGGATGGACAGACAGACCGACGGGCGTAACGAAACTATAAGTTTCGTTCCGATATCGCCATTTAGCTTCGGAACCCTTAAATTACTCGTTTTTTTTCTTTTTTTTTATAGTTATTTGAGTGTCATAAAAATAATAATAATAATAACCCTAGCTATGCATTCCTTACATGATACATGACATCAGTCCAGCCTTCAAGCGTGATGCACTGGAATACAGTCAGCATGGACAGGCCGAAGTTATCAAAGTTGGTGATGCCAAAGTTAGGTCCATCCCAACCTTCTCTGCACACCATCTCCTCACCGAGGGTTGAGCAGTTAAAGCCATTCTCGTCGTCACACGGGTGAGGGACCTCCATGATCTCATCTGAAAGACACATTCAAATGATTGCACACAATTAGCCGAGACATAATACTGCTATTTACAAAACAAAAAACAAAAACAAACACGCTCACGACTATCTTCCCCATGGTGGACATTCTCAAATACATACTCAGTGAGTAGATCTTTGAGGATACCAAGTAGGGGGTAGTCAAAGGCACGTCCAAACAGTACATTTGGTACATGCCCGCGTTTTGCAAGTAGTAAGAATTCCACGTGACAGGTTGCAAGCCCATCCGCTTATTGGAACACTAACTGTTGGCACATGCTTTCGAATTTTTGGTTCTATGGCATGCCGGTTTCCTCACGATGTTATCCTTCACCGTTTTGAGCACGTGTTAATGCTCTTCTCTTCTCTGCTCTTTAATGTACAATTATTTAGCTTTTTCATAGTAAATATAAAATATTTACACAATGTATATGCTCGCAGCATCTAGCAGCGCTTGCATTTAGATGACTAGAAAGTGCCTAATAAAGTCGGACTTAGCGTCACTCGATTCATGGTGGAATCAGTCAACAAAATGCCGATTAGAGGCGAACCTACGGGTTCAAATCCCGCTGAATTGGAATTTTAGAGACATTAAATTACCTGTATATCTATTGAAGCAACTCTTATGCATCTTCCCAGAGAACAGCTCCAGGCCGATGATGGCGTAGATGATGATGACGAAGATAACCAGCAACGCGATGTGCAGTAGAGGTATCATGGCTTTGAGGATGGAGTTTAAGACTATCTGTAAACCTGGATAAGAGAAAACCATAGGTACCTATTTAGATATTCACATATGAAGGCAATTTAAAGAAAACATTGAAAGTGTTATAGGGTATCATTCTTTTGGATCTAAGAGCATATATTAAAAAATAAAATGTAGTTCATTTCATGTCTTGAATATATAATAGCAAGTGCTTCTATTTTCATTACTAGTTGCGATAAGGAGGTTTATAAAAAATATATGACAAATGACAAATGGCGCAAAATTTCATTTTCTACAATTTTAGCTCACAGATGACCTTTAATTATCTACTATTAAAGAAGAGAGAGATCGTCTCTAATAAGACAAGACCATAAAGGCTGGCAAAGATAAAAATTGAAGTTATGATATGATCATTGAGCACAAACTCTATATACACAAATCAATATCTTACAATAAAAAATAAGTGAGTATTTTACTAACACTTTGGTTTGGTTAAAATAAAGCATTTTTTTATTGATTGAAATGTTCCACTTACTAGGCACACCGGAGACCAGTCTCAAAGGGCGCAACACCCTAAAGGCACGCAGCGCCTTCACGTCAAACGCGTCCTTGAATATACTAGACAGCACTGTGCTCACCATACTGAAAATCAAATGGTAATTAATATCAAATAATGAGGTCCCATGGCGCTTTAAAAAATCAAGCTACTAAGTCAACGCTATAAAAATACGGCCATTTATCCGACATATTTTGATACTCGCTAATAAATCAGAACCTATAGAGTACTTCCCGTTGGCAAGAAGCAAGGTCACACAGTAAGTAAAGAAGTTCAAATATCCTTTATTTGTAGTTTTATCACATTTTAAAAGATGTTATTATAAACTTACATTTGCAATTATAGAATTGACCGTGACATATATATCAATATATGGGAGATTTTTTATTCAACTACAAAGTTATTTTGGTGCTTTCATAGTTTGTGAACTTGAGTTATGTTCATTATTTTGGTAAACATACAAGCTTGCACGGCAGCTTTGTTGCGCTAGTTAAATTCGTACTTGTCATATGTCTATTGGTTTTATGTCTGCCGGTTAGAAAATGTAATTTTTGTCATAGACGGTTGTCTTGGTGCTCATGCAAAGCCTTCTGGTGCCAAGAGTGCTGATAATAATAGTGTGATACATGGCCATGCCTTTGGATGGCCAAAGGCATGGCCAGCTGGCAATAAGCTGGTCAACATTATACGCCATCGTCAAGATAAAACAACGGTAATAACCCGTCATTTTTTCTAACCATGAGCGTCGCATCTTTATAAGTTTATTAATAACACAGGGCATTTATGACCTTCCATCTTCTTACCCAATAATAAGAGTATAATGCTTCAGATCGGTTTCGATAACGGCGACCCTAAAAATTTTGTTATTTTTCTACTTAGTTCTTAAAAATTATGTTCTTAGCTTGAACCCTAATATGGCTTGCAATACCATACCCTATGACAAGTATCGCAAAAAAGTTGTCCCGCAGAGTTATTGGTAGGTATAAGTGTAGGAAAGCCTAGTTATTTCTTTACATGTTAGCGTTTCGCGTCAAGTGCTACTTACCCAATAACTACGATGGTGAAATCCAGCAAATTCCACCCGTTCCTGAGATAGGAACCCGTGTGCATCACGAACCCGTACGCTATGATCTTCATGACACACTCCCCTGTGAATATTACTAGGAAGACGTATTCTATTTTTTCCTGGAAACAGAGCGAACATGATTATTTACCCGCGTTTCGTAAAAAAATATGGCGATCGTTCGTCGTTAATCTTCAGCTTCGTTAATCGAAGGGTAAAGAAATGACGCGTTAATGAATCTACACTGAATCATGGTACTTACTAAGACCCAATTAGTATAATTGGAGTCACTGGCCGGGTAGGGTGTGTAGACAGCCAGCGCGATGCAATTCGCGAAGATGGTCGTCAGGATCATCCACTCGAACGGTCTGAGGGTCTTAGTCAAGGAATTTACAAAGAAAGTTCCAATGCATTCAGTTCAATATCGCGAGTAATTCAGTATGCCCTAAAAAATAAGGTTCGAAGGCATACAGTGTCATTTGCAAAATCGAACCCCCTTGTTGCATTCGTCACAAATCTGCGTATTCATTGATTATACCTAGACTTCAGAATGCCCATCATCTGAGAATGACGCTAAGTACCAACCGTCTCACTAAGCACTTTTCGCAAAGTTTTCCTTCTGAAATTCAGCCCCAATATTTAAAATATTTTATCTGATTTGTGCCCGAAGCTTGAACACTAAAATTCACATTTCCCTACAGATCTCACTCGCTCTGATATTCTACTGGCACTACTGATATTATTGCAGGTATTATGTATGTTAGCCATTTGCGACTAACGCGTTTTTTATGTATATAAAGTGATTTTGTGTATGTGAACTGTGCGTGCTAAATGCCCTTGGCTTTTTTTTTTTTAACAATTATTAGGTATTCCAGTAGAATTCGCATAGTCGTTTTATTATCGAGTGTCTGCTGAGCTCCATACGTTTCCCATTGATTTCAAAAATTTTCATATGTTTCATAGCTGCTACAGAATCACGTATTCAACAAATGTAGTATTTCCTACGTTTCCTAGCATGTATTTTAGGATATTTGCCTCGCATTTATCTCTATCAGGTATAATAATTTTTTTGACAAACTTAGCCCGAACTTCCGCGATTCAGTTTTGCAAGTCAAAGACTCTGTTTTTCATTCGTACATGAGAATTTATGATGCATAATTAATACAGAATTATTTTTTGAAATGGATTCGTTGAAGTGTGCACAGGAGATCCTAGCGGTAACGTGCCTCTTATGATAGATATCTCAACTTTCCGTATAAAACGGTTAGAGACGACTTTTGTCATCGTACAGCAAACGAATAGATATTTTCCTGACTATGCTTATTACATCTAAAAAAAAACTCTTTTGTATTTCACTACACGCAAGACATTCCTAGAACACTCCAGGCGACACGCCAGGTGCATGGCATCATCACGCATTCGGCAAATGAGGCATTTCCTACGTTTCCGACCATTCATGCCGAATCGCCGGCATTGTTGGCGAGGTGCCACGCTTTTTATCCCTAACTCACCGCGGACACTGTCATACTGTTATGATTTTGAAAGTAGGTATGTGGTTTATGTAGTACGTGGTAATGTTTTGTGCCCAAGTTTTTTCTTGAAAACTTGGTAGATTAATTGAAGCGTTTCTTAATTATTGAAATACTTTGTTATACAGCTGCTTTTCCTTTCATCAAGGTGTGAGGGTGGAATCGTAATTTGCTAGGTTTAAGTGACATTCAGCAATTTTCATGACCACATTAAGGCTTTAAGACTAGGTATTTTAGACCCACGAGATTGTGTCCTAAACGAACTACGATGTGTATCGTAGTTCGTTTAGGTTTCGAGATTTTAAAGTGCGGACCATCACTTCTAATTTGTGTTGCAGTTTTGTCAGTTTGCCCGATTATCTCAGAAACCTCGACCTACACTATTTAATCCCACATAATGTAAACAATGTGTAAACACTTGTCTATTTCAACCTCAAACAATGTCACGGGCATCTAGAAACGCTTAAAATAAAACAATGGATTCTGAGGATTTCTCACTTCTGACTCGCAAGCTATAGTTTAAAAACAAACCTAAGTAATCAATGTACAAAACGAAAAAAATACTTGCTGACTACTGTACCTATCTCCTTGATGAAGAATCCTCAAATCAATACTCAGTAGGTACGCAGATCTGTGAGGATACCAAGTACGGGGTATTCAGAGACACGTCCTAACATTATATTTGGCATATGTCCGCGTGTTTTGCATAGTAGTTAATATTCCACTTGGCAGGTTGCAAGCCCATCGGCGCTTATTGGAACACTAACCGATGGCACATGCCTTAGAATTTTTGTTCTAGGGCATGCCGGTTACCTAACGATGTTTTCCTTCACCGTTTTGAGCACGTATTAAGCACACATAAATTGAAAAAATCATTGATGCCCGACCGGGTTCGAACCTACGATTTTCAGATTGGAAGTCGGCTTACAGCCCTCTAGGCCAACACTGCTCCATTTACTTGGGTACCAAAATGAAATCGTTTAATATATCAGATATCCTGTTGTTCATTTGTGGTAATCAGAATCTTCTTCAGCACAAGATGTGTTGTTCATTCTCGAGCTTGGTTTCACTCATTAATAGGTATATTCTATAGCCTAAATGCCACTACTCTATACCTGACTCATAATCGAACTAAAAATACTCTGTAACCATACATATTTCATCAGAATTAAACAGATAGACACCGAGCATAAACAAAGAACTACAGAGAATAATGGGATCGGGAATCAAATTAATTGCACAGTTCGAAAATCACATAGCAACATTTAAAAAAATGTTACAAATGCGTAAGTTTGGATATTTTTTTGTTCGTTATTCAAGATTATATATGAATATTTTGCAACTTTAATAAGATATGCTCAAAATAAAACTTACTACCACTTATTATATAAACGTACCTACGTCACGTTAATACGTGACGTATGTTGTAGGTACTGTAAATGGTGTTACGCACATATAAGAGTTTGTCTGTCTATCTGAGAAAATAAACTTTGCTATTCTTCAGCCAGTTTTATAAGCTCCTATAAGCTTGGAAATTATGAGTATTCTGATTTAAAATAAGCCCTATACATAAATTACAGATCGAATAATATATTTTTAATAGGAATGAGTTATGACGGATGTTTAATTGGGTGTGCCAAAGTGAAACGCTCAACACTTTTACGAACTAGTTCATTTAAATGTGAGTTTCGAATGCCATTCCTTGCTCTGCCCATATCAACCACAAATGCCAATGTTATTGGCTGAAGTGCACGAGCAACAGAGCCATTCAGCCGGAAATTATGTAAATTCATGTAATATGGTACACGTGTTCAGAGTAACTGTATAGTAGACATTGTTTACGGAATTATGGACAATGTTGGGGAAAATGTAAATTAAACTTTACTTGCTTCTCTGAAGGGCAATTATATTTAATTGTTAGGCAGTTTGACAGTAGTTGCCTATAAGAAGTGATTTCTGTGTCCTGAGCTACCAAAATGTAATCTACATAAAAGCTCTCAGCTCAGCTTAATCACGAAAGTCTACGTGAGCTTTTTGATTCGCGTAACATATCTAAGTTTGAAAAGCTTATATACAATTAAGTTATAGGGTGATATATGAAACCAAATACAATCAAAGTACTAAAATAAAAAAATCTCAGCTCAGCAGAATCACAAAAACTAGCCTTAAGTAGTGATTCGCGTGAGCTTAGTTTGGAAAGATCGTGCCTATCACGGAAGTAACGATGATAACGTTGCTAGAGCAGAGCAAGAATATCTTTCAGTTTAATGTGTTTGTTCTTAATTAATTTATGTTAAAACCCTTGTAGTTTGATAATTATGTTGATGGAATGAGATGGGAATTTTCGAAAATTTCCATTATTTCCGAATAATAATTACACACTCGTATGATATGATTTCGTGCAAATATCCCTACTAGCAAGAACTAAGGCGACTCGAATGATTTTGGTAAACTAGGGGTTTCTAGGACTAATAACGATCGAAACGAAAAACTCCATAGTATAAGGACAAATACTACTACGACGTGTATTCGTGTAACCGCCAGCCGAGAACAGCACGTGTTCATCCCAGTTTCCTTTCGAAGCTCGTATTTCTAATGAGGATTTATTACAAAAGGATACTTCCACTCCACGATATCAATGCACACCTTCCGCAGCGGATTCTTCAAGGTCATACAGAAGATTGCGCGCTTTGGTCGTTCGATCAGCACTTTGGGGCCTCGTCTTGGGGGCTTCCTCGGCGGGGGAGCCGTCAAGAGGGTGCCATCTGCAGGGGTGGCAGGGGTATCCACTGGAGTTCCCGCGGGGGGACGTGGCACCTCCGCCACCTCTTCCACATCGCTCATCTTGAGCTGAAAAGAAGTCATGATATCAAACAAATATCTACAGAACTATCTACCAGATATTATTTGGTTTTATTTGAGGTTAACGTTTTCTCCTTCGTAAAACCACTTTCAGGACTACGTTTTCTGAAAAAAAAAACTATAAACAGATTCATATAAGTCAGTCATTCATACATTTAACATCCTTCGGAATAAAGTGTTTTTTTTTCTTTTCCATTTAGTTTCACTTTTAAACTCTCATATTTTTCTTGTCCTATTTATACCATCCTATTTTTACCACCAAGCAGCATTTATATTTTGATTGAGCCCACATTAAATTGCAAACCGTAACACTTGAATCAACAATATCTGCTTACACTGCTGCAGGAAACATAATCCACCACTTAATTTTCCCAAAAGGAGAATCAGTGCATCCTGACGAGTTGCACCTGATTTCTGAGTGCTGCAGTTCATAAAACAAAATGCTATTTTAGTGCCGTTCCACTTACAGGAATCGACCTCACACAGTGTGAATCATCTGTGACGGTGGCTGTTGTTGGTATGAGCCTGGTTTGTTGATTAATGGTATGAGCTGATAATAACCTGTCGATTCTGTGCATGTTCTACCATGCTACGCTATTCTTATTTGAGTCCACAAACAATGAAGTATGCCTTCGGTGTAATTTTTTGTTTAGTTTTTAAAGTGTTAAAATCACAAGAATTTATAATATCCCTAAAATTTACCCTCGGCGGGACTCGAACTCTTCGAGACCCTATTGTAGCTTTTATATGTGGGAGGTCGCGAGTTCGAGTTCCACCGATATTGAATTTTTAAAATATTATAAATTGTTTTTTGTCTGAAAAAAAAAAACAAACAAACAAGTACCCCATTTCTCCGAAACGACTGTGAAACGGTTTTTTGTAATCGTTTTGTGACTGCATAGATGGTTCTAAGATAGCTTTGAATGCCAAAAGTCAATATGTGATTTAATAAATGTTCAGGTTTTTAAATTTTGTGAAAAATTACTTGTGCGGTCAAAAATCATAGCTACTCCTACACAGAAATATACTAAATTCTTCTTTTCTAGATACGATAAATGACACAGAAGACACAAATAGTTATCTATATAGAGGTACCTATCTCTTGCGATCCATCTACCAGTTTATACATTATTTTTTTGAACCACGTTCTATAGGCATTCTGCTGCCCACTAACACTTCTGGTGAACCAAGGCTCAATACAAAAGGCTTCGTAAATACAAAATCATAATCATTGAATCGATGCATGAAAAAGTACCTATACGAATTAATCGAACTCAAAGTTAACCTACAAATATATATTTTTTAGGTCAAGAAACTTTTTCCGAATTTTCATTTTTGAAAAATATTTAACATTGGAAAACTGACAAAAGGCAGCTCATAAAAGTCCTCCACTATTGGTTTTTCATGAGACTGCAAGGATCACAATAGTCTTTATATGAATTACGAAGATTTCTCTCGATCAAGATTAAAATATTCATGCAACAAATACGGCGCGCGTTATTTATCTATGTACCTAGGTACTTATTCGGTGTAGTGCTGCTGTATGCTTCTCCATCGCCTTTATTTTTAACTCTGGTGTAATGAACTCATTTCAGTAATTTTTCGCCTGTTTTCACTCTCTACTGGATTGTTAATTACCTAGATTATTCTCGGTACGATGACAGACAGTGTGTAGCAGCGTGATTTTTTCATTAGCTCTTAGCATTGTAGGTACTTACTTTATGTAGGTACCTTCCTGGCTATCAAATATAACGAGCATCAGCTGATCTGCACTTTAAATAGACCTTACTCACTATTGCATTGTCGAGCATTTCCGTTACAAATGCGCACTCATTCACGGCATGTTTACCGAAATACTTGGTTGTGTAGTAAGTACCTACCTAATGTTCATTGACACAAACCGACATTGATTCTGAGAGAATCATTTAATGGATTCGGGGAATGCGTTAACCCGGTGTGATTCAGGTGGTGACAGCGTGTTCCAAAATTAAATTACTCGATGCGATAAACTTACTCGTACTTATGATAAGAAATATGTCATTTATTGATAAGTTTTAAACCCGGCCTTACAATATTATAAAATCCTGTCTGATATTTTTTTTCTTAATAGGTACGCGAAGCGCCCCCGTTTACCGAATATTTTTTTTATGTAATAGTTAAACTATTAAATAAAAGAAATATTCAAGCAATGGAATGCCTTTCTTGTAGCTGAAACCCGAATGATTAATCACTGACGTTTCAACGCCGAATTATAACATCCAACAATATTTTATCGGTTCAATAGTAAATAAATTTATTTGGCACTTTTGATAATTTTATAGTGCCTCGCTTAACCTTATAACTTGCTCCACCAAATCACGACTCTAAGAGTCTCAATATCTGGAGCACGCACCCAACGAACACGTTTCGTTACGTATCATACGCCAAGATGAACGTAACCGCGGAAGGCATGCGTGAAACGGAACGGTTTCTAACAACTGAATAACATTGTTTGAAATGCTTATTACCTCTGAAACACAGCATGTGGTATATTGGCCTTGTAGAAATGTACAATAATTTATTTACAAAAATACTGCAAAATTTATCAAGGAAAAATCAACTCTTGGCGGGAAACACGTGTTCAATAATAAACGTCACGTAGACAGAAAATCAAAGTGAAATTGGAATGAAATTATTTTATTCGAAATATTTTTTTTTATGTTTCCTGAACAAAATTTAATTAAAAATCACGAAAACATGACAGAAACATCCGTAATCCTACACAAAGCATAATATTAATAAGATTTGACTTTGATATGCCTTTTAAAACTCAGACATCAGTGTTTGATATTAAAAACAGTGAAATTTATATAATCTGTTGTTAAACATCAAGATAAATCGCAGGAAATGAGTTGTCAATTTCGTTTTACCGGGCTCACACGGTATTCTCATTGTACCTATTGATTTAAATAATTAGTTAATGGGTAATCAGTTAGTGTAATTAACTGTGAGGTTTATGCTCAAGAGGTAGCTTTTATATTCCGGGTCCATCTGAACCTGTTTTGTTTTCTTTCGTTATGTCATGGTCTGTCGAAAGAGTTTATAGATGAACTGTCATTGTCAATTATAGCTGGATTGAATGTTCTTGTTGAAATATTATTGTTAGTTAGTCTCAGTCGATCATGGTCTATCTTGTCGATGGTTACAAAACTCGTGATTATTACATCTGGTGTCATCATTGGTGGTGATTATCATTGCATAATGATCACCTAATACACTGTCTAACTAAAGCGTATGCTTGACTAACATTACCAAAACATTCTAAGAATCCCTAAGCCTTTTCCTTATTGTTACTTCTTGGGCCTGCTAATAAGTATTCAGCTGCTTCACAGTTCTGAGCTTTGACCTATTCCGATATTGCTTGTTTACCCTCATTTATCACAATAGAACATTGTCGATACTTTCCTTCTGTCCTTTCTCGCAATCGAGTCTACGCTTTGAAAATTGAAGAAAGTAGGTTTTTAATAAGATAGTGCTTTTGAGATTCTTCTATGCTCATATAGTCGTAATATGATTGAGGTAAAATGTGTTTGTTAGTTTGTAGGGGGTAATATCTGGAGCCGATTCTAAAAAATATGTCACTAATAATAAGCTCCAATATAATAGAAGATCAGGATAGACTGGTTAAAGTGGAGAATAGAGACACCAGCTGAGTTAGCAGGTCTATTTTCAGGCAAGCTTCCGCTTTTTACAAAATTAGGATACAGAACGTAATAAAATCTAACTGTGCTATTTTGTTTATCTTAACCTGTATTGATTTGACGTTACCACGTGGGACCTTTACTAACAATTAGGTAACCCTGATTAATAAATATAGTTTATATTTCTAAATAAGTTTTCTATTTGAAATATTAATATTTGTAGATCATCAAGTCGAAAAAAAAGCGCTGCTTGGCTGCTTTATTCGCGTACGCTGACAAAACGGTTTGATCTACTCGAACCTACTTACGTAACACCATAATTATTTAAACCATAAAACTTTTTTTAAGTTAAAAACTATTTAGTGTGGACGAAGCCGTGGGCATTTCACTAGGTAGAAATAAAACAGATAGGTATGTAACCTACATAGGTATACTCGCTTGCTTTTTGAGTAGCAAAGCCCCTTACGGTGGTATAAGCCCCTTGGCAAGGTGGTAGAAATGAATTTCATAATTTGGTTTAAGGAAATTTTTTACCGTCTTTTATATAGTCACCACGCTGTTTTTTTCTACTGATGAAATGAGTTACCCAAGTCATCAAACTCGGGCAGGATGAAAACGATAAACAATCTCATAATCGTATAAATACACCTTACAAGATTTATCATTTGTGCCCACTTAGAATTTCAGCAAGGTTGTAAAGATTTAAATTGTAAGGCGAGTAAACAAACAAGTCTTTGATGCCAATATACCTACACGCATACGTGTACGCTTGCTGTCACGAAAATCGCATACACTAAAGCTGAATGAAGGATCATCAAAAGAAGAACCGAACTGAGTTTGTCTTTCTCGTCTGATTTTTCTAGAACTTACTTACCTATCTCATATTCCAGGCTAGGTCGCGCGCGAGCTTTCCGCGTAAATCCACAGTTTATAAGTTGACGATTCCATATGATCAATGTGATTTTAATAAATAAACCTATTGACGATTTTAAAATCATCAACATCTGTTTCAAATCACAAAGGATGTTAATAATAAAGCTAAAATAACACTAAGCAAAACCCATCTGCAGCCAAGTTGACTTTTTACATAAGAAAAAGTAGAATAGGATATATTTTTGGCTTTTCCACATGCGGCATCGCTCTATATCGATTAACGGCTTAAATTTTGTAAAATAGATATTTAGGTATATATCTATTTTACAAAATTTAAGCCGTTATTGCTAAATTGCTTAAGACATACTTACTTAATGGATATATGAAACTTTTTATTAATGTACCTACCACACAAATGAAGCTGGGGGAAGAAGAAAAGAAAGTTTTGTAAAGAATTCCTACTGAGTTTATTCGATTGCACGTTAGTGTACCCAGTTGAATAGAAGGAATGTTGATAGGTTAAAACTGGCTTGTATTTTAATACGTAACACGTGGTATTTGAGTTACATCCGGCACGAAAACAATAAGATATTCATCGTTACTTTGATCTAGAGCTTCCAGATGGCGCTTATAAAACTAGTAGTATTTATTATTACTAGTACGTATTGTAACTAGTACAGATTAATTTATTTGAGGTTACTTACTTTAGTAATCTTGTATTTTTCACCCGTATGCTCTCTTAGCATGAACGATTTATATAAAAAAATATTAACCTTGAGGTGAGTTTTTTTTCAGGGCCACTTATGTGACCGTGAGAGTTATCGAAATGTGATGTTATATCTATATAGAAAATAAATTTCGTAAAAAAAAAGTAGGTACTTACATCATTTAAAAACGTTAAATATTTTTAGTCTTACAGTAAAAGTAACCTTTCGTTTTTTTTCACTTTGGTTCTTTGTTTGATAATACATGTAGGTATGTTAACTATGTGTCTAAGTTGTTGGAACACCTTATTTTATAAATTCAACAATATTAATTTATCGAAGTTTACGTTACATCTCTGGTGGAAAGACAGGTGATGTACCTCGCCAATTAACGGGACCATGAGTGCCGAGCAAATGTTCGCAAAACATATCATTAAGGTGGGTTTTTACTTAGTGGCTGTTGTGGACGGGTGCCCAGTTTTGTTGGAACCACATTACGCGTGAGATCTATAGGTAGTCCAAGTTTTTCCTTCAACTGTTGCAGGATTTCTAGATATAATTTCCAGTTTAGAATTTGTTTAGCGAAAATGTTTATAATGCAAAATCCAGGCTGTAAACATTAAGTAGGTATATTATATTTAAATAAAGAATTATTTATCATTCCACAGCACAGACCGAAGTCGCATCTTCGCAAACAGTGATCGCAATCTTTATGAAGACGTTCCGATAAAAAAAATGAATCACGAACAGAAAAATTAAAGGTCAATCAATAACTCATCCTCCAAATCATATTGTTCAATTTATAAAACTTAAAATTTGAAGGTGTTCCAACAACTTTAGACACATAGTTATTATACATTTATTTATTAAAAAAAAAAAAAAACAAAAACCAACTTTTTCTGAAAAACAATTTTAACGTAGAACTTATATTTTTCAAAATCGAACCCGTAAATCCTTACGTAACTTTCCGATACCTCTCACAGTTACAGACTTCGCCTAGTTGGCCTTAAAAAAAGAATAAAATAACCCTGTATATGTACCTTAGCATACTTGGGGCATAGCTTAAAAAATTAAACGAATTGTACAATTGGCGGCCTTATCGCTAAAAGTCATCTTTTCTAGGCATCCTTAGGATGGCAAGCTTGCCGGATGTCCGCTATTATTCGACTTTTTTGTGAGACGACGATAGGATTTTTTTTTACATTTCCTATAGTCGTTTTTAGCAAATGTGCCGATAATGTGTTGTTTTAGGACAATCAAATGCAAGGCTATTGCAAATATTATTGTGTAAGAGTTTTCCGCAGATTGATAGATTGAATTCATTCTTGTCTTGCAGCAATTCACATAAACCGGTAAAGTAGATATTTCCGTCTAGCATATCGCCGAATTACCCGTGAGTTAGTGAATGTTACGACTGTGTCGGAAACGTATCAATGTTATTAGTTTACACTGGAATTTATTTTAGTTGCTCTCATCAACACTAATTTAGTTTAGACTTTTTAATGTTTATAATGAAAAGTAATCCAAGATTTCTGACACAGGTTTCTTGTTTTTATTTCGCATTTCAGAGAACAGTTTTCAACTAGAAGTTGCAGTTGACCACTACACGATAGACAGGTACGAGGTGGCTTGTCGAGATCTTCCGTTTGAAAATTTAATAGTAGTAGGTAGGTGTAGGTTAGGTAGGTTTGTGCTCTCTTGTCCCTAAAAAAGAGGACCCTTTTTAGGAAGCCCTAAGGGCCTACGGACCAAAAAACCAGCCCGTGAATGGATTCAGTAGGCCACGCCGAGGATCCTTTCATGCACATGCCATATCACAATGTCTTTGAATTCGTTCCACGAACTTGAGATATAAAATTAGATGCACAAGCCACTTTACCATAGTGATATCTGTTTTACTTACCTCTCCTGTTCTCTGCTCAACCAAAAACAGTCCCGCCTCGTCTGTTCCATGCGTCAGATACTACAAGCATAGTACTAGGAGGAAGGAATAGGAAGATAGAATAAGGTATAAAGGCGAATGTGGATTATTGTTAAAAGTCGCTGTTTCTATCTCCTGGCGAATGTTGGTCCCCTGTAACAACAGAAAGTAAATTGTAAATATCATTGTCAGTTTTTAGGAGAAGCCTATGTCCAGCAGTGGACTTCTACAGATGGTGATGAAGCTTTATCTTATAATCATCAGCATCAGCTGTTCCAATCTTTCACCGAACCGCGAATAAACCTCTTGAATTTTTCCCAGGTTAACCTATGAAATAAGCATAAAAGAGATTTTATTCGTAGTAAGATCAAATTTGTTTAGTGTGGCCGATAAAAAGAAAACTTTTGCATCGCCCGGGGGCTACTTCAAGCCCACAATTAACTTCTCAATCGTCAGAGTATATTCAGATTTAATGTGATGTAATTTTATGTATAGAAAAATATCGTGATTTTTCGAAGATGCTCTACGACGAGGATACGTCTTTGAGGATACGAGATATAGTTATTCCTTTTTTATATTTGTATGGGTTTTAAAATTATTTTAGTATCTACATGAGCCCTTTTAGGGCGTTGCAGCATTGACTTTAAATTAGATAGGTAGCCTTTGTAAAGCCTACCTAATTTGAAAAGGTTGAATAAGTTCGAAAAAAATTCGTCGGAATTATATGTATTACCGATTCGGCTAGGTGTCGTTGACATCATTGTCACATTATACAAAACCACAAACTTTCTGCGTTACAACATCGATATTGGCAGTAGTGCGGGGTGGGGTAACCCATGAAATGTGATATTTTGGGTGATACAACGATGAAACCTTAATTATTGAAATTTTGTGTTTATCCTATTGGCGGTACATGACAAAAGTATCGAAATACGTAAATCCGTCGTTTTTGTTCCTGGAATAATGACGCAACTGTGGGGCACAAACTGTTTTTTTTTATGTTCTGCAAATATTTGTCTGTGGTCTGGGTGTTTTATATGTATATATTATATGTACCTATGTATTTACAAAAAAAATATATAAGTAGTATATCAGTCATGTAGTTCCCATAACACAAGCTCTGCTTACGTTGCAGCTAGATAATGCTCTGTGAAAGAAAGTAGCATAAGAACTAATAATGATTATTACTGACCGATGAACGAGCGGCCCATGCCTTTGCTGACCTCATAACCTATATTAGATACACGTAATGGTAACATATTGCCATTTAAATGATATACTGTGCGCTGTTTATGTCTTACCACTGTTCCATTATTGTCCATTACGTTTATCAGTCATTAAAGTTCGAGGTGAGAGTGAGTAACTCAGAGTAAATGCAAATTGTTTTGCTTTTAGTGGTATGAACGCGGTTCATACCAAAGAACATCCTTCATGGCTTGATAGGTGATTTGCTGGCTAAGACGCGACAGATCTAGGTTGGATTCCCACTGCAGGACAGATTGTTGCAAATATTAAGTTTGACGTCTTTGTTTGTGGCATAATAGCTCCCAAAACGGATAAGACGTTTTAATTTGTTTATATTATTTGGAAGCTGATGAATGATTTTTATATAACGTGACCACAGAGACATCCTCGTCGCTATGGAAAGGGCATCCATGACTATCTTTACGTAGAAAATCGAATCTTAATGTCGCCTCACGCTTGGACGAGATGGGAGAGAGTTTATTGTTTATTTGTTTATTGGTTATGTTTTGTTTTGTACAGGCAGAGATTACTTGGAAAGCGTCGTTCTAAGCCTGTTGCTCTGTCTATTATTATTTCTCTAGAGGAAGTACTTTTCATCCCGTGATACGCCCGTCTCCATGGAAACTGGCTATAACACTCCTCATAAGACAAAACGACTTTATGGTCAATTTGGCTGCTTACTCGTTATACCTACATACTCGGCATTGTGTACAGACAATATGAAGGTTTTTATAAGTTTGTAAGAGACAGGAGCTCTCTTAGACCGACCAAAATGCGTCAACTTAGCGGAAATGCTTACGCTCGCTCTGAAGCAAGTAGAGTCACGAATGTGATCACCCAAGTGTTGACTATGCAACAAGTTACCTGACCTAGATATTTGATATTTATGCATTTCGCTATCGCTATTTATCTTGAGAAAACCGGGATGCCCTTGGACCAACAATTCTAAGGTGCGTTACAGGTTAGTGTTCCAATGAGCGGTGATGGACCTGTCACGCGGAATACTAACTACTATGCAAAACGTAAACGAAATATCACGTTTGGACATGTGTCTGACTATCCCATACTTGGTAACTTCACTGATCTACGGACTAAGTAAAACAAGATCTGAGAATGTCTATTATGGGGATTACGCTTCGATCGTACAAGTTTTTTATACAAGAAGCTTTTAAACGAAACTTGACTAAAATCTTAATGGAAAAGGGGCTTCTTGAAGAAATACTGAAATAGATCCCTCAGTCACCTGTGTGGTCCCACGGAGAATTATGAACTGATTTCAAAAGCAATTTCACACCATA
This sequence comes from Perizoma affinitatum, assembly GCA_961405105.1. Lineage (NCBI taxonomy): Eukaryota > Metazoa > Arthropoda > Insecta > Lepidoptera > Geometridae > Perizoma > Perizoma affinitatum. The sequence continues at coordinate 6,562,847 of OY560184.1, forward strand.
ATACCGGGTAAAGTATAAGGGCTCTTGTTTTAAAATTGTATCTCTCCGACTGAAGTTTTGTTTGGAAATGTTAAGGCTCTGTTCATAAGGACGCGACGACAAATGAAGAAATCACAAAACTAAAAAACAGTTTTCTTTGGTTTAGTTGATCTGAATAATGCCTTAAAAGTGTTTATCAAAGTAAGCACATCCTATCCACATAATTTTGACAAATTTATAACGGCTTCACAACCTTTTCCCGCAAGTGATCGCCGCGTGCAATTTGAATCGAGGAGGAATTATCCACTTTAAATTTTCCGTAAAATGTTTGGCGGTTTGGCCTGGGGCGATCCAAAACCTAATGACGGAGACTGTGTAAACGCTATATGCTAGTAAATAAATTAACGTTAAAATTGCCCCAATGAGTTACATAAGAGAACAAGTTAATAACTTTGTGTTTGTTTCCACTTTGTGAAGAAATTGAACAACACAAAAAGCATTCTCATTGCTTCATTTATGAAAGGAAAAACTGAGTTGTTTGTGAAGAAACAATAATTTAAAAGAATAAGTTGCAAAAACAATTACATCATTTGCTACAGGTAAAAGTACCTACGCCATCACACAATGTTAGGTTCAAAATACACGACATCGTTATATCAAATGAACGCTAAAACAGCTGAGCACAATCACTAATTGTACATTATGAGATGCACGACCTATTTGCGGTACAAAAATAGGTCTCACGCGCACCGCTCTATCGAGATCTATAATTATTAGTTGCTATACAGATGCATTCGCACCTTCACACTGCTAGCCAAATGCTGTTTATAGAGATATAGATAAACTACTAGACGTTAACGCTTATGAGTTATTTACTGAAACAAGTAATTGTATTAACTATAACCTAATAAACATTTTATGATTTTCGCATCCGTTGAGCTAAGTAAGATAATAACTAGTTTTTTGTAACTAACTGTTGTAAATGTTTTGACTTATGTATCCAGTAATTCATACTTTTTATTTTGCATGTTATTAGACTTTAGGGTGTATTACATTCATTATTATATTAATTTGTACATTTATATATTTTAATCTATTAGCTCTATTATTCTCTATTTTTTTTTAAATTGTATCGAAAATTTTATTTTTTTATTTGAAATTGATATAATAGGTTGGGGAAAAAGTTTCTTCGCATTTTTTAAGAAAATTCAAAACATTTTTTAATATAGTTTATTTACATTTAACTAAAGTATGTAGGTACCATTTTGTTCGATAACTTTTTGCCATTTTGTAGGCAGGGACATGATCCCATTGCTATAAAAACTTTGGGGCTTCTGTTCAAAATACCGCGACAAGTGGTTTTGGCAGTCCTCTCGTGATGTTAACCTGACACTGCCTAAAGAATTCTGAAGAGACCGAAACAGGTGGAAATCTGAAGGTGCAAGGTCAGGACTATACGGCGGATGCATTAACACATCCCAGCCAAACTCTCTTAATTTTTGCTGAGTGGCTAAAGATGTGTGAGGTCAAAAATGGTCAAAAATTTCTTCAAAAATGGTTCGGTTTCATTACGTCGTAATAAAGAATCACAAATGAGAACACGGTTCATTAGGTTTCTTTCAGTGAGCTCGTGAGGTACCCAAATATCGAGCTTTTTTGTGTACCCAGTTTTTTTCAAATGCGCCAAAACTGTTTTGTGGTCAATTCCCAGTTCTTCAGCTACGTCGTAACTACTGATATGCCGATCTTGCTCCACTTTTTCAAAAATGGCATCCATTTTATCCGTAATAGGGCGACCAGAGCGACGTGCATCTTTGACATCAAAATTTCCGGATTGAAAACGCTTAAACCAAATTTGTGCTACTCTCACAGACACTGCACTAGGTCCATAAACATCGCAAATTTTTTTCGCGGCTTGCGTTGCATTTTTACCTTTTTTGTAGTAAAATTTTAAAATGTATCGAATTTCTTCATTAGATTCACTCATCTTAACAGTACGAAAAACAAATAAAAATCACACATTTTCCTAATTTGAATTTGGAATTATCTTCTTTAAAATTTAAACTTTTAATGATACCAAAACCAGCTAGATACAAATAGTATAGCCAAAGATATTTTATTACAAGTTCATACATACAATAATGCGAAAAGACTTTTTCCCCAACCTAATATTACAAAAAAAAGTAAATATTTATTCAGAAAAAAAATGATGATTTTGTCATGATCTTTGTACAGAAACCATATACTTTCTATTAACTCTAAGGTTTGCTGAAAGAAAACTCTGATTTAGGGTTAAGCTTTTGAAATCGTTTTTTTTTGTAGCTATCAATATAAAATAATGTATAGTTAAATAGTCTCCTCATTCATTTTACAAAAACGATGTCATGCATATCAAGATAGAACCATCGTTTATACAAAGTTAACCCTCGAACAGGCAGTAATTATGTAGAGCATCATTTAAAGAAAAGAGCCACAGTAAATCATACTAAGAACAGTCAACAAAAATTAAATATTTGAAAATATATTTGTTTAACACATTTTCGATGAACCATGACTTTTGGGCTACATTTGAAGATCCACCTTATTTTCAAGGTGTTCTAAAATCAAATCCTAATAACTGGGGTTTGATTGTAACCAATAACGAAACTAATGACTTGCCAGGTTGCCAAGTATTATTTGAATTCTATTACCTAAGTTTGGTTACATTTTCGAGGCATCGAGTTATTAGCAAATCTAGGCTTTCCATAAAATTTATATGCGCAGGACTAAACATAGCTCACATTCAATAATTTGACAATAAACCTTGCCTTTTGCACGCCAAGGGAAAAATAAATTTAAAAAATACAGTTTCAATGTACTTTTGTCGCTGTCTGTACAAAGGTCAGAGACAGCTCAGTTGGGTCGTTAATGTAAATAATTGCAATAAAACGCGACCTTTGACGACAGACGAGGATTATTTGCTATGAAGCGTCGTGCCTCTTGCACGATGCTCGTCGAATTTCAGAACAATATGTATTTCTATTATCTATAACAGATGAACAGTATTTATATTATCTAAGCCTTTTCTACTGCTTTCTCAGAGTGTCTTTTTGACACATAGGCTTCCTTCAGTAGATGAAGTTCTCATTTTCTTTTGTTTGGTCTCCTTCTGACTTCGCTCAGTCCAAGGATGTCCCATTTGATATCCTTGAGGGCCACTTGGCAATAACCGTAACTTACAACCAAAAACAACGCGTATTGTTAAAACGCTGCAGTACCCTAAAAAGTAAGGATTGTGTATTCACCAGGGCGAGATTATACAGGTTGTTCCAAAACCCGACATATTAAGCTCTCTGTTAAAAAGTTTGCTATGAAAGTATTAGATATGTTACATATATTATCTACTACCTATCACAATAATACCTATGGCTGGGTTCCAGAAAATCAAAGTATAAAATCGCTCATTTGTAAATAGGTTACCACCAATTGTAAAGGATGACATGACATGAAAGATGCAATGGAATAAGTCATAGATTCTCGTATCTATAGGTGCCATTGCTGTTGGTTCAACGTACCATAATATAGACTTTAACACGTAAAGTCTATATTATACGCCTCTACGATATCTTAAACGATATCGATGGAACGACGGTATTTTGAATATCGTATGGCAACTGTATAACATATTTATCACTATTTGTCATAATAATCAAGTTAAAGATTGCATTCGCTCGGTCGTAGGAAACCATGTATTTGCAAACAAATAAATAAAACAACCTGTACCTATTCTGCCCCTAAGGAACGGAAACATTTAGGGCTCGTTAGAATTCACTGCGTATTGTTTACACTTTGCTGTTATCAGGGTTCACTGAAAGTTAGAGCAATAAATATTTAAAATGTGGTCTGTGGGCAAACTAATAATTAAATGTGTGATATTCATCTTTATCGGCCAAGTGTACCTTTCATTTATAATATTTATTTACAGAAATAGTAATATGACTACCTACTTAGACCTACTTAGAACTGATCCAATTCCCAACCAGATCGAAGTGTCTCCAAAATGCTGGCTGTATAGTCAATGGCAGTGCTAATGCGTTCACCCAGCTGGCATATCTCAGGTCACGAATGCTTTTTGAGTTCATTTTAGGTTTTCAACTTCGCATGGGGTTGGTAAAAAGAGACAGCTCGTCGTGGCATTCTGTGGGCTCCCCCAATGACCTCTCCTTAAGTAGTTCCAATTGAAGATCAGAGAACTGCTTAGGATGCCTGTTAGTTGAATGAACTGAGCTCAGACAAAACTCATTGAATATTTTTCCTAGGTACCTCATAAAACAAGTTCTCTATTATTTTTCGTATAAAATGCAAACTACTATCGATAAAGCTTTTCAGTTCAAGCAATTCAATTATACATCACTCTATATTTGATCGTCGTCGGTGTCGGTTGAACTTATATTTATGAGCAATTCCAATCTGTATGATAATTTTGATATTTTATGTAGGTACCTACATACTTTCAAGATGCGTAACATTATATCGTGATGAACGTTAAAACCTTCAAATATAATCATGACCACCTAAGGCTGGTCATGATAATATGCACATATGCATGAGGTTTGTATAGCCCTTTGTGCAGGCTTCAAAACACCAGAACAAGAATAAAAATGAATAAAATCATTATTTGGAAGTGTACTTTAGTTTATTTAAATATATTTTTTGATAGGTAAAACCATAACCAGTTATGCCTAAAACTAGTTAAGTTTATTACAAATTTATCTGTGGAAAAGATTTCAAAATATATTTTGAAATCTTTTCATAATTAATAAAATATGTTTAGTTAGTTACAGACACACGAGGGTAGAAGCGAATATTATACAAGATAATTTTACCATTATAACCGATTAACTCACCAAAATGGCGGAAAAAGGTAGGAAAATTTGCAATTTGCGCTAAAAAATTATATAATGAAAAATTTTATAAATAATGCTGGACATTTGTCACACAACATCATCTAGCCCCAAACTAAGCAGAGTAGAGTCATGTATTATGAGTACTACATGACTGATACATTATATATATCGGCGCAAAGGCGTTATTCTGCTTCTACAATGAGTCATCGGCGCAGAACCACGAGTTATTGAACGAATCATCACTTAGATTGTCATATTACAGTGTAAAATCATTAGTTAATAGCTAGTTATCATTTGATTGTTGTAATCAAATGACAATTAGGTAATTACGTAATCAAGTTGTTATTTTGACCATGTTTACCTTCAAAACCATTTGTAAACTTAAATGATTAATGCTTGCAGGCAGTTTTAGCTTGTTCGCACAAGTTGCTTGCCTCAAAATAGAATCCCTGGACCAATTCGTCGGCCGCCTCGCCAAAAGCATGTTCGCTAGGACGTCGGAGTCCAACTATTCACACCTTCAAATGTTGGCGCCGACGTACGAGCGGACCGCCAGCGGCAAGGCCTACCCTCGGGAACTGGTCGTGGACAGCGACCAGGAAGACGAGGACACCCACACCCAGGACGTGACATGAGGCTCATATTGAGCCGACCCGAAGACCCCACCCCCAGTGGTGGCTGGGGGCGGTTAGAACACCGCAGTAAGGGGCTCAACGCCCGGCACTGCGTCCCCACACACCGGCTTCGCCGGCGTGTGAGCGACATCCAGCGTCCGTACAATTCATTGTCGCTCGAGCCGTCGGACCGTACAGACCTCGAAAGCCTCTGTACAACCAAGAATAAATTAGAAAAACATCTCCTGGAGTTTACTTTCGTCATCAACTATGAGCGACCAGCATGCTGGTAATAATAGTGACGTTAGCATTGCTGACGTCACACTTTTTAAAGACCACCTTGGAGCTTCCGCTCCGTCATATATAAAGAAATGAATATTCTTTTTTTAATATATTTTTGAATGATACCGCTTTTGCATCATCTGTACAAACCTTAATGTTTTTTGTACTATTTATCATAATGATTTTTACAAGACAGTTTTTAATTTGTTATAAAAAGTCGTTTCTTGTCCAATATTTTTTTAGGAACCTTTATGTTTTTCCCTTTAATGCTTGATTAAATGACTGATCACTGAAATCTGTGATTTATTTCGGACGGTAGTTTATTGCATAGCGCCGACGTAGGTTTTCATTTTTTACCGTAACTTGTTCGGATGTTAGGTAGAACAATAAAACTGGCTCGACGAATACGTCGTTAAGTTATTTGTGGATGATTTTATTGGGTGTATTACGGACTAGGATGCATGTTCTGTAGGTATTTTTTTTAATTAAGATTTTTTTTATTTATGATTTTAGTTTGTGTATTTATAAATTTTTGTTAGGAAAATTTTAATAGGGAAAGTTAAAAAGTATTTTAATAATTTTATTTTGTAAAATTTGTATTAGTTTTACGGCGCAACCCAAGGGGGGTTGCGCTTCTGTTAAATAAAGTAAATGCAGTTTATCCAGTGTAGTTTATATAGCGTATTTATTTGATGATCTATGGTAAATTTTATTTTAGTAAAAGAGGTCAATTGTTGCCGTTAATGTGTTGGAATGGGTGGAATCCATCTTGTTGCTCACAGATAAAGTTTATTGAGTCAAGATATTTTTCTAATATCTTGAATAGATGGAATTGGAAGTATCTTGGATAGTACAGGTAGAACTGAAATAGGTCGATAGTTGCATAGATCCGTTTTTCATCCCGATTCATAAATAGGAGACACTTTTGCGATTTTCAGCGTGTCAGGGATGGGGTCGGTAGTTGCCTGGATCCGTTAGCTGTACAGGGGTCGAGTGACGTTAATTCATTCGTAAAGTTAATTTGTGGTAGGGTTCACAAAGTTATCGTGGAAGGTTTTCGGTATTTGATTGGCCAAAAGACTATTGCCTATTGTAGAAAAGTAGTGGTAAATGACTTCACAAATTTCTTTTGCGTCATTTATTTGGTTTGATTCTGTTATAAGTTTTGAAGGAGAACAGCTTTGTTTAATTTACTTATATGCTAAATTATTTATAAGTTTCTACAATATTTTTGTATTTTTAATACAGTTTGTGAATTCCTTGTAGAAGTATCTTGTAGTGTTTCATTTGACGTGTATTTTTTTTGATGTGCCCAGGTTCTTTGATTTTGATTTCAGAAATAACAGTATTATTTATCCAATCTTTTTGGGGCTGTTTAAATTTTTTTTCTCTTAATGTTACTGATATTTATGCAGTGTTTTATTTCATTTTCCAGTGGGTTGTAGTCGTTGTTACCTTTATCAATTTCAAATTCTTAGTAGGAACGATAAAATTTAGATGGATAGTGAACCCATAGTAGACTGACATAATATTGTACCGAAACTTGGTTACGAAGTAATTATGCTGGTTTATCGAAAACCTTCAGCTTTAAAAAGTTGGTAATTTTACGCAGCATTTGAAGTTTTATTATGTGGAAGCTCAGTTTGTAAAATAGTACGTATCCTAAAAAAGTTTTCTTTTAATAATTTCTTTCCAAAATTAAATTCCACTTTGAATGATCTTTGTGATGATCAGCTGGATTTATGTGCTTTCAAACGGCGAAAGAAACCAGCATGTCTACAAGATTCTTTAAACAAAAGATCGAAAATATGGTGTTGTATTATGTATAATAGAAGCCTATAAGAGTCACCATGAATCCTTTCACCTCATTTACTAGAACCTAGTCAAATAACTAAATGATCGTTGTTCAAGAAACAATACGGAGAAAGAAGGCACTATGAAATATTTTATTGAAGGTTATCATAGTAAAAACTTTTAAATATGTTTAAAAGCACGTTACAAGCCCCCTGGGGTCAGTGAACGCCATGCATGACCTACCGACCTACTTTTCTAGGGTTGTCACTAATGTTAAGAAGGGTACCCACGCGTATTACCGGTATCAAGGAGCGCTATAGTACCGGTAGGTAATGTAAAACGTCTTACATAATAAAATCTTCGGAAGCTCCATTATCTCCTGATTTTTATCTTTGATCTTCTACCCTTGTCATGGTTAATGTTGCGAGAAAATTAGTTAGGTATTTTTTTAGGTATAGGGGTAATAGCAATTCTATTTTAATACAATTTTTTATTAAAATATTTTTTTTTTATTTTATTAAGAAGTTCCTCAAAAATTATAATAAAAGCTATCTTCTATGGATATTTAATTAAAAATGTGTCAGCGAATTAATTAATGAGCGACAAAAATGCTAAATAGGTGTTTAACTGCCCAAAAAAGTTGGTAATTTGTTGCAAAAGTTTTATATAAGTCTTATCTATTTAACTCTTTCGGATTTTGTAGGATCACTGTATTACATGAAAGTGCCGACCCTAATAAAGTTGACACCCTAGTGCTCTCGAGTTCCAGTAAATACAGCAAAAATACTACGAAATTTAATTAAATTTGTACGTTCCGTTGAAATAATGTCACAAAAAAATACTAGCTCAACAAAACTTGTAAATGAGAAGTCTTTCATCGTACACGAGTATCTCAAATTACCTTTTGAAAACCACGTGACTCAAGGTGAATACGGTAACTACAAGTCCCTCGATGGGGGCTCCAGATAAATCGTAGTGACTCTTTTATGAGAGATTTATCTGTCCTGTCCTGATTTTTTTCTAATGCTGATGATGATGATAATGAATACCTACTAATTAAGAATTGAAAGAGATTAGAGTTCTAGTATGGCAGTACACATCGAACTAGCCAATTACTACATATGGCATATTTATCAGTTTCCATTATATACTTAGGGTCTGTAAGTTCCTATGTATTATAACCAAAAGGTTATCAATGAAAGAGCAACTCAAAAATCCAACTGACTTTCTAAAAATACTAAAATTGATACTAATACTTACGTTGTGAATACATTTTACGTATCGTAATTTATTTACTAGAAATTAATATTTATTCATACAACAAAATAATACAACTAGCTATTTTAAAAACAGAAAAAATAATAAAACTCTCTTCATCAATAGAAATGTAAACTGTTTTCTACCTGTATAAATAGTACTGTAGTAAGAAAACAGAGTTTAAGTCACTATTTTATCATATTTGTTTACATGTCGTATTATTGTCTATTTGTACGTATTATTATACATACTTATAAATCTCAACACATTTCAAATAAAAATGTTATCCTTCAAATCGAAGTGCTTTACAAATTAAATCCTTAGACATTTTCAAAGCCTGGAAAACTGCGTTATGTTCTGCTACGAGTAATTACTAGCCAAAATCGTTGCGTGACAGTTTTTTTGTTCAAGCACACCCTATACCGTAAAATTACATTTAGGCGGTAGGTTTCCTTGCATTGCGATAGGATTTTCCAAAATTCCACCCTCTGATAGTGCAGCGGAAATATGAAGTCTGTATGGAAAAAACTGAACGCGGACGAAGTCGTTGAGCGCTCCACTACCTAAAAGATACATATCAGTGCACAAAGATGGTGCTTCTATGCGAAGGTCGCATGAAGCTCTAATTTGCTATCAGTTCCCAGCATCGCATCGTTGAGCACGGACGACGCTCGCATTACACGGACTTCTATTCCAAACTTTACTACCTTTAGGTTCTTAATATCTTCTGACGGACGCAAAACCACATCACAGCTGCAAAAATGACACTTGGCAGTATTCGTGTGTGCAGCTGAATCTGAAGTTTCAGCGAGTGTTGAATCGACAGACGATGACGCGGAGTATTGTATTTCAGTATTGTATTGAATTGACAGAGCAAGCTGAATTGGACGCTCTTTTGTGCCATTGCGTATCAGACTTTACTTGGTAGCACATCTTTGCAGATCTAACTGAGGTACCTAGGTATAAGCACATTTCAATCAGTACTGTGTCTAATTATGACGTCGCGTAATTGTAATGTTATTAACGTTCATTAATACTTATAGAAAAAAACAAAAACGGTCACGACTGTTTCCCCATGGTGGACATCCGCAGATACATACTCAGTGAGTAGATCTTTGAGGATACCAAGTAAGGGGTAGTCAGAGGCACGTTACATTTGGTACATGCCCGCGTTTTGCAAGTAGTAAGCATTCCACGTGACAGTTTGCAAGTCTATCGCCGCAATCAACTTATAGCTTGAATAAAAACGCGACTTTTATCCCCATGATGGTAATTTTTAGATCCATACCAAGATTGCCCAAAAATACTAATAATAACTGCCATAGCTTTTAGTTTCTTTTTTTTTTCTTAATCCATTGAATCGTTACTTTTACTCATTGACGAGTCTACAGGCATTTTAGGGCCTTACTTATAATGATTATTTAACAGTTGACGTTGCTTTGTCTCTTTCAGATGCCAGTAATTTTAAATTCAAAAAAAAACCACTACTTAGCAAATCAATGTACTGTTCAAATTCTTTATAAGGATGTTAGTCTCCAGATCATCAGTGCTATACGGATAAGGGAAAATATCATGAAAATGAAAACTTACATACATCTTTGGTGAATTAACTTCGATCAACGTGTGAACGTTCGTGCTACATATTTACTCCCGTATGTTGCCACGACCCGGTAGCTAGCTTTGCACTTTTTATATGCAAATGGTGACGTCATTGTTGACGACAATGGCATGTTCGGAATCGAGTGCTCATTGATGCCGCTGATTGGAACTTTTGTGATTTATTTCCATCTTCAAACAGCAGTAGTTTTATCGTACGAACTTAATTACTTTTATCTTTGTTTGATTACACTTGAAAGGCCTGACTTTTATGGTATCTATGTCTATGTCTAGGCACAGATATTATAATACCAGGTATAGATACAAATCTCATTCTGGTATATCATTAAATCATAATCCTACTCATTTTATAAATGCGACAGTTTGTTTGTTTCGATGTTTGTTGCTAAGTATCTCCGTAGTGGCTAAACCGATTTGGATTAAATTTGGATTAGGTATAGTTAGTGAACTAACACATATGGTGTGCATCAGGATGGTGGGTGTAGATCTACGAATTGACATGCTATATGAGCACTATCTGAGCCTACTTTTTGTCCGGGTAGTACCCGGGGGTGACGCAATGGGGAGAGGCTAGTACAAATTAATCACCGATATAGAATGCTGCTTATTCATTACCGAATAGACACTGTATCTTAGCTATGCGTGTTAACTGACATACTTCACTTCACACCAATTCTAAACTAGATAGATAGATAGATAGATAGATAAACTCTTTATTGTGCATAACACAATGAACAAGTAAGGATTATAAACGTTAGCTCGACACCTCGTCCACTCTCACCCAGACCACACAATGCACCACGCAATGCAACATACACAGCATCATGCACACCACTGTATGGTTAGTACCTGGCGTATAATGAACTTTCGTAGATAAATGTTAAAAAAAACAAACCACTTACCCACATATACGCTTTAATTATGGACTCCTTGCGACGCGGGTAAAAAGTTAATAAACAGAAAGTCACACAACAAGAGAGCCACCACGAAAAGCAATCGCACATCTCTGACTCAATGAATAAGGTCCAGGAAAAGTTATTATTTTTTGTTTACTGTTTCACGAGGTTATCTCATATTCGAGGTAATAAAAGCCTATTGTAGTCGAGAATCGAATCCGTGTTTCGTTGATTGATCATCTAAAGAGTACATACAATTGTAGATCTTAGTTACATGTAATATGGTTCCGAATTCAACACAAAGTGTTGTCTTTATTCGATTTAGAATGTGTCTAGGTAAGTTACCTATTTAGTATTTTGCACGTATCGGGGCTAATGTGATTAGTTAGTTCATTGGCAATAGTGAAACCCTAAAACGAGAGCAAGAAAGAAATAGTATAAGCAAGAGTAAATTTAATTGGCCTCACACCTTGTACTCGAAGGCACTTGTTTACATCGATTTAGAGTTCTTTTGTCTGGAATTGTTTAGTCTGTCTGTCCGTCTATCTGTAATGAAGCAGTTGCGGTGTTTTTGATCTCGTTCAATGGTAGGATCAATCTACCTATCGATTTATGTTGGAAGCAATTAATTTGCTCAATGACTTTGTTTGCTACAGATCGATTACTTTTAACTAGACTCGACTCAAGCCAGTTTTTACGGCGCATGATCGACAGAAGACTGGCAGTTCCTTTTATTCCTTCTTAGAAGAGTTTTGTCCAGAATTCTAGATGTAGACTGTAGACTAGAGTTTTTTGTTTAATAAACATAAATAGAAACGGTATTGTTATTTTATATCTACCTATTACTGATGGTGGATAGGATGATTGTAACTTTTTCGCGCATCCCCTAGTACATGTAAAGTGTTTTTTTAAGTTTTATTATAGACACTACCAATTAAAATTAGTTTGCCTGATTTCCAATGACTAGTTATGAGGCAACTTCGGAACTCTGATATAGCGTGTCCGGACTTTATTAAACATCTTAATAAGTCACTTAAGTAAATAAGACAATTTGGTCTTATTAACTTAAGTGACCAAGATCACAAATTTTTCTTCCAGTCGTATTTGTTAATCCCTAGCAAAACTTCTCGGAAAAAGCACATAGGTAATGTTTATATCTCTATGTAGCATAAACATCCATAACAAACTGTTCCTTCCGCATATATAGTTTTAAATCAACACCCAACTTTCTTATTTATGAGAAAGTCACGATCGATACATTATTTATGATTTGCTAGCTTTGCTCCGCGACTTTGTTTATTCAATAGCTTGGTTACTTGTATAGCACATTGAGTCTGCCAATATTTGAGGTAAAACTTTTTAATTACCAGTTTGTTTGTAAAACAAAATACAACAGATAGTACTTTACTTCGTGGTTCTCTATTTAGCAGGGCAAACTATAGTTGATGTTAAATCTGTTCTCAATCTGGAAGAAATGCTTAAAATTTAACAGTAAAGAAAGCCTCGGGGGACTTAATCTTCTTTTTAATCAATCATTAAATGAACGTCTTTGTTCGTGTTTTTTTATTAATTACTTTTTGGCACCCAGCGGTGTATACACAAATCACGAAGAATTAGATTTGATTTCTTATTTTTTATTTATTTTTCCCAAGGATACCGCAGCTTGCACCACCTGTGTTCTTTCTTGGTTTGGATCCGTGACCAACGTGACTAAAGCTTTATTATTTGGTGGGCCCGAAAAATGACTTTGTGACCAATGATAATAGATCCAGAGTGGTGAATGGATATACAGTGCGCATCGCGGTAAAGTAACCACAAAGTCAACAGTGACTCACATTAATTAAATACACAATCACAAAAACATTGTGATTGAATGGAAGTCATACAAAAAATACTGGACACCTACCTACCTAAAGTTGTTATCAAGTTTGAGTACCTTCACAAATGTGGTTTCACATCACAATAGATAGTATCTAAGTAGTCTGAGATAGCGATACGCCAAATATTAATGATCAGTAATAATAAAAGGCCGGACTACTTGCTGTTTCATGGAAAAGCGTAGGTGTGGACGTAGGCGACTTCTTTTCACTAAAGATTTCCAAAACTACCTTTTGAGATGATATTTTATTTGGATAAATTGGACTCTATCCCATTCATGGATCTAAAGGTTATAATTATCTCTTTAATGCGAGTTATTGACTGAATCATTTTGAGCACTTTTTGATTGGTAGATACATGTACTTACACAGGGTAGTAGAGGCGAAGTAACAATCAAACACACAACTCGCACACAATGAAAAACACAAGACAAATACACTATTATTCAATTATTACGTCCCGAACATTACACGTACCATATTGAGACAGAATGAGTCGTTTATAAAGTTCTTTCCACTAAAAACGAGACCATTTTCATTCAATATCAAAAATTAGCCACCTATAGTTGAAACAGTCACGATTTTCTGTGTTTTTGAATATTTGTCTAGCTGTGAAGGTTTTGCGGGACAGTGCAGACTAGAGCGCCTAGGGCGGGCGGCCGGCGCGCGCAATCTCCCGCCCAAGTCCGCCCAACTTCAGACGGGTGCGCAATGCTGTGTCGCTGCCTTCAGGACCGTGATTTGACCTCATTTCATCAGCGCACTGAATTATTTTCGAAATGGCAGTGTGCGGGATGGATGCATTTTTTTATTTATTTTCCTGGGTGCATGGCTTATATAGTTATATTGGAACATACATTGTTTAGTAAGAGCTTTGTTAAACTTATTAAACTCTATTAAACTTGATAAGATTTATACTATTTCATTTTAAAATGAGTCTTTGTAAGAAAGATCTAAATATTAAAATATCTACAAAAAAGCGTGCGACGGAACTTGCTCTAACTCAGTAAAAAACAATAAGAATTGTGTAAACAAGAATTACGCGAATAATAACTACTGATGCTTCAGTTGCGAGAAACCAATCTACGAGTAGTATCCGTTTCGTGTCCAAGTGTTTCTTGCAATTCAATGGAAATAAACGAATGATTTATGATTCTATTAATTTTATATTTATTTAATCTTGGTTAGTTAGCTTCGGTTTAGCTTTTAGTATCCCTTTTCTCTCTCTGACAACACTTAACTATGTTTATCGGGGATACGCCACAATAACAGGTTAATATGATTACCAGTGTATTTGAAACTAAAGTGCGCCGATGCGTCCGTTAATTTAATTTCTGCAAAATTCAGATGCCGTTGATCGTATTTCGGCCACAAACCAAAATGTAACATCAAATTATATTATACCTTACTATATTATTAATATATCTTACTATACTTAAATTTGTTACTACACTACAAACATTTTATGCATCATACATCAGATTTTTCTATCGAAGAGTACGTAAATGTATAAATCAACTTGTTATTGATTGGTGTTCGTAATAATTTAACAGTAAGAGGTTCCTAAGCATAAGGGAATGCCGTAATTACTTAATTGAAGAAACAGCAGGCACAAAATATGGCGATAATACCTATTTATTTTTTTATTACCCCTTTAAATTATGTTTAATTATTATATAAGCTCGTCCAGCTTCCTTTATAGTTTCAAAAACCTTTTACAAACTTGATAATCCGCGCAAACAAAGTTGCTGTCCCCGAGGTCTCGTAGCGGGCTCTACGCTGCGGCTACGCGCTACGGCGTAGCACCTGGTTTGTAGCACTGCCGCAAATACAGTTGGCAAAGTTTAGATGTTTAGATGTTCCAAAACCAATTTGTTCGAAATTTGAGATCAATATTTTTATGACCTAGAAAAACACATAGTGAAAAAATATTTTTGTAAAAACATGTGTTATATCAATATTAATCTCTTTTGAAACAATCTAATGTTAAACTTATACCGTGAAGTTTTAACTAGCTTTATGTAACTGCTCATTTAATAGCCCCACGTCCGCCCTGATAACGTCACTTACCTTACGCAAAGAACTTTTATAAGCGAGTGTATTACATTGAGGCTACGTCTGTCGTCGCGATGGATGCTACGCACCAATATTGTGATATACACACATTTTATTGAGTTTGCTTATCGACTGTACCGCGAGTATTCTGCTTATGAAATTAGATTAGGTAATCAAAGTTACTAGTAGTGGCAGGTTTTTATTATTTGTAATCACAAGAGTCATTTATAAATGTCAACTTTTAATTTTTTATTTATTTTATTTATGGTGCATGAGAAAAGCCTCTGCAAGGTGCACTGAATCCTTTTACGGCTTCTATCACGTCAATTCTTTCACCGCTAATCGGCCGCTAACCAGGTGTTGCCATACCTCAACCTAGTGAGGTCACTGATCTAAGACAGAATAACCGGAAAATAACCGGTGACACAACTGATGGAACTAGACTGGAATAGTCTATCTAGTTGACTAGCTCGAAGTCTGAAGTTGATGGATGAAGTCTATTTGAGTAGTTTGAAATCGATGATTCTAGCTGTCTAGTTTTAAAACGAGGGTTGGAGTCTGTTGTAGTAGTTGACTAATTTGAAGTCAATAGAGGAAGCTGACACTAGGCAGTTCGTCGTGGCAATCTATGGAAGAAAGAGGTCTTGTCTAGCTGTGGATGTCCACTGGCTGTTAATAAAATTAATACTTTTTAGATCAAGGGTATTTATCATCATTAGCGATTCGCATTACATAAAAGCTGAACGATGGAGCTATGATCAGGAAAATAGTGTGCCGAGTTTAGTCTGATTCTTCTAGGTCAGTCTGCTTTTTTTTTATCTTCGCGACTTCGGGAGCTGTAGCTCCCGAAATAAAAAAAAGACACGCGCTCACGTCTGTATTCTTCATGATAGACATCCATGTCTATCATATTCATGATAAATAGAAGATCTTTGAGGATACCAAGTAGAGGGTAGTCAGAGGCACGCCCAAATGTTACATTTGTATTATGCCCGCGTTTTGCAAGTAGTTAGCATTCCACGTGGTAGGTTGCAAGCCCATTGCCACTCATTGGATGGCGCAAGCCTGCGAATTTTTGGTTCTAGGGCATGCCGTTTTTTTTGACCGTTTTGAGCATGTGTTAATGCGCACATATATTTTGCGAGTGGAAAATGCATTGGTGCACGTTAGGGTTTGAACCCACGACCTCACTAGGCCAACACGGTCATCACAGTGCGGCAAGCCTGTTCAATCCACACTTCCTGCAACCTTTAGAATGTCATTCGTACAACGACCTATCAAAATCCAGAATCTCTAATGTCTTTGACCCGTCTAATTATATTCTTGGCCCATCGGATGCGAGAATTTCTACAATAAATCTCTTTCGAGATAGATTTCTCTCGAAAAATCGTTAATATTGTGTTTGAACTCAATGAGAACTGGTTGTTTCCGATATAAATGTGGTTTTCCACGTAAAAATGTCTTCAGTGCGATTAATAATATCCAAGAATTAATAATAACCACGGGGAAACAGGACAGACGATGCGCTTTGATAACCAATTGTTCAGCCAGTTGTAATACATACATAAATGGGGGGTTAAAGTTTGTTTCGGAGTATTGGTTTTTTTAAAGGTAAAAATTGCAATTGTAGCTGTTTTTGGATTTTCACATTTAATAGGGGAAATGGGGGTGAAAGTGTGTATGGGGTTTTTTAAACACGAAATCACGCATGTAAAGTCGCTGGCAACAGCTAGTAGGTAATAATATAAACGCCTAAGGCCGGATATTTGTTACTGATCATCATCAAACAACAAAAGACACACGCTGAAGACTATTCCCCGTGATGGACATACTCCGTCAGATACTCAGTAGATCTTTGAAGATACCATGTAGGGGGTAGTCAGAAACACCGAGACATGTGCCCGCGTTTTGCAAGTAGTTAGCATTCCACGTGCAAAAGTAGCAAGCCCATCGCCGCTCTTTGGAACACTAACTGATGGCACATGCCTTTGAATTGTATATTTCTAAATCTGCATTAAATCTGAACGTACTTTGCTGGTATATGATTGGTATTTTTATTTGAGTTATAGCATACTTGAGACGTTGTGCAGACTAATAAATATGTCGAAATAATTACAAACTTTTCGTTGCTCACAATTTGTGGTTAAGGAACAACACAAGTTTAACACGTGGCTACTGTAATGGAAATGTATGTTACCTACGTTTCAACCACATTTTTAACCGACTTAAAAAAAGGAGGTGTTTCTCAATTCGGCTTGTGTGTTTGTTACTTGATCTTAATATCTTCGCCAATTGTTAACAAATCTTAATTATTCTTTTGTTGTTGTATAGAGAATGATCCCAAAGTGGTTCCATAAAAGTTGTGTTCCTGAGAAATTGCTATTTTTCTTGTAATTAAACTCAAAAAACGTCTTATGGAATCACAACTAGCCGAAACATTTTTTGTGAGCGACTTTTATTTTGTTTTTTATTCAAAAATAAACCTATTTTATCTAATACCTTTAATTTGAATTTCTACTTCTTTATCTTATCAGCACTTCATAAAACAACACACATGAAACTGATCCTATATAAAACACTTGCGCGTTAATATTTTCTTATAACCACTACAAATTATTGTTATTGCTGCAAGTAAGCTTTCAAAACTTACATGGGCACACGACTTCCCACAACAAGAACTCTCAGCTGACTAATAAACAAAAGCAGAAACAAAACATCGAAGTACTTAGGTTTATGCATGCCCAATACTTTCCAAGAACTCACCTCCCAATAATTTTAAAAATGCATCATCCGATTTTCCTTAAACATTCCACTACGCACTGTCACTTCCCTATTACACATCATTGAGTTTAAAAAAACTGGTTATAATAAACGTGTATTCTATTTTTAGACTAGTTTGTATATGAATCTTACGGTCGATCGGAAGTTTCGTTAATAATAAATATACGCGTGGACGCGCGCGCTCTGTTGCACCACGCATGATCTAATGCACGGTACCGACATATTATCTAGAAATATCGATATTTTTATCGATAGGCAAGCTCTAACCACAACTTAATAAAATATGTTGATAGATATTTATGATATTTTACACCATTCTGTATTTAACTATATTTAGTGGGTTTCTTTTTATCTGTGGCAGTCCACTTTGAATCATCATCATCCGAATCCATTGCATGAATGTATGTATAGGTACCACTCTACAAAAAACCTCAATCAGAGACTTCACGTCTTTTCGTTTTAGACAGCTTCCTCTTATCTCACATAATGTTTGCGTTTTTTATCGATGAATTCAGTTGACTACATCCCTAGTTTCTGCAAACTTTTGGTATCGGTCCTTTAATAAATGTATTTCTCAGTAGCCACTAAATCACAATATCAATGTGACTAACTTTAGGAGTAATCGTTGGTTTAAATGCCTGTTAAACATGGGTAGCGCTTGGGTAGGTACTTTCGTGTTTACGAGACCTATGTGTAATTTACCAACTCGTAGTGTGTTCGTGGTTATTTATAGCGTGACCATAAAATAAAGCACTTCACAACTGGCTATATAATGATGCCTTGTGCTATAAAAAATCGAGTACGGATTTCAATTTTTTTGATTGGGTTACCTACTATGAATAATGTTTCGTCTGCTTGACTCACATTTGTACCTAGCATGCACCTTGCACCCAACCAGTACCTACAGTTACATACCTACTTAAACTTTAACCATTAACATAGACAGCAAGGGTTGAGAATTCTGGAAGAAGTAGGGAGTCAATCAACATATTTAAAGTTATAGCCCAAACATACACCTACCAACTCCATGGATAAAAGTACATTATTGCAGAGGCTGCGAAATAGGTAACCTCAGGTCGAGTATCAGTTTGAAGGCTGAGCCTCAGGTCAATGATAGGAGACAGGCAGTTGCCATTTCAACAGATACTTAGTGTTTTCTCAAAAAAAAAACAAGCAAATAAAAAAGGTTTCTTGAGTAAGATACTTTTAATTACGTATTTTACTTTTGACTTCACTGGAAGCAGGTTTTCCAACGCTACTTTGGCTTCCAACCTTAGATCTGGAGACGCACTTCACCGAACCTTCGGAACTCATTTTTATTTATGTAAAAGTAAAAATAACAGAATCGAGACGACATTTTTCTTTACCGCCATTTTTATTATTATTTACTGCATGTGGTAAAGGTTTCTGCATACAGCCACTTAAACGCAACCTATTTGTACCAAGCTCGATAAAAGAGATCCAAATTCAAATTAGGCAAACAAGAAAAAGTTTTGTCGTAGTCATTATTGCCAGCGTGGTAGGTGCGTTGGGCATGCACCCAGCACGCCGTTAAATTCAAAACTGATGCTGTGTACGTAAATACGGAGTTCTTCGAAAATAATGACAATATTTCTGCTCTTGTTTGAGATAAAGTTATTTGACGGCGGAAACAGTCAAAACATTACAGAAAGTTTGCAGCGTAACCTCCATGCAGGCCCATGACTGGCCAAGTAAAACTTCTGTCAAAAGTTCAAACGCGTTCCAACCAGGTCCATCAACTTCTAAATCCGTCAAAGTAATGTGAAATTCGCAAAAGTTTTTACAAAATCCCAGTCTGAAATAAAATAAAACAGCAAAATATTCAGGTATGTCTGTGTTTGTATAGCAATGTTAACAACCCGAAAAAACAGGTATATTTAGATGGCAGATGGAATTTGACCCAAACGTTAGGTACTCGTACAGTGCTTATTTTCTTGGATTTCTAGCCGCAATCAGTAGGAACAGCAAGAGTTGATCTGCAAAGGCAAGATACTTTTGGACAACAAGCCACAGGCTAATTTTCTTCAAACAGTTTCTATCAGCGCCATCTTGTGGCGCGGAACGTTGAGGTAGGCGTGGTTTCAGGTGGCGAGCCATGGTGCACACCATGGTGTCGTAGCGATGGGACTGCTGAGCCGATCTCTCCTAACCCTCACTGCTTTCCTTACCCTGCTGAGCTTCGTTGGAAGCTGCACCAAAAAGGTCTACATTGCTTGCCGGTCTCCAGCTCCTTGCAGCAAGTGAATAAGGTGAGCTGGACAACTTGTTCATTGTTAAAATTTATTGTTTGTAACCAACCTCAAGCGAATACTATTTTATCTCGGATTTGTGTAAGTACTAAAATGTTTTTTGTGATTTTGGTTGGGCACGAGTACAGTACATACTTATGGTTTCGTTGAGGGGTAGGTTTAGGATGTTTTGCGTGAATATACCTACGCAAAACATCCTAGTGTTTCAAAATTAAACAAATTTCTAAAGTTATCTTATTCATTTTTATTGTGCAAAATAATATAGGTATTGTATTTATTCGAAGTCAATAACTATTTTCAGGTATTTTTTTTTATTTGTTACAGTATCCAAAATGGCTGACTTCGACTCTTGCAAGCTCTACGTTATACTTTTTGCTCTCTTCTCTCTCATAATGAGCGTCTCATGCTGCAAGAAAAGTATCCCATGCGCTGGGCGCGCCCCCTGCCGGCGCGGACCTTATAGGAACTAACCGACAGACAATTCTCTCAAGACGAGATGGGTGAAAAAAAAACTGGAAATTTCCCCAAAACAACAAGCAACTGTTCAATAACAGAGATTGGGTGTGTTTTTGAAGGGAAAATTATGGACAGTTGATTTATTTTGAATCGGAATGCATTAAACTGGTTTATTTATTTTGGCAGACATAGTGCGATGTTCAGATTTAAATTTAGAGTTCTCTTTATATTCTTCAACATTTAATTTTGATGCTTGCAAATAAACATATGTAAAAAATAAGTTATTTTAATTATCTAGTCGTTTGCAGATTCTGTGATCGTTAAAGTATTGGTTTGGGTCAAATTCCACCTTATAGTTTAATTTCTTAGTATTGTAAAGTAGATTTTAGCTTAGTTTTAGTGTTTGGTGGAAGGACTCAAATCGATTCTTTTTCGTTTACAGGAAAATGAAATTCTTAAATGGCTCTTCTAACAAAAAGTCGAACAAATCAACCGATTGAGGAATCCAGATAGCTTTGGTAAGTGTGGCCACCTGCATTCAAAATCGGCAAGTCTGTTGGAATGTATGAGTAGGTAGGACAAGTACAAGTCTTTAGTTGCAGGTTGCTTCCAAATAAATCGACTTGAGGATTCCTGAACAATACGTTGACTGTTTGTTAGTTAGCTCATATCTTTTAGATACAAGATTAAATAAAGTTACATTTACAGAAGCAGATATGTTCTTGACGCTCGAGCGACTGATTCTCATTCTGTGCTTTGTTTCCATCTGGCTTCTGGAGGTTTCTGGATGTGGACAGAAGAGGGTCACTTGCAACCCTAATAACCCTCCTTGTAAGAAGTGACTCTGCTGGTGAGTAGTCTTGTCGTTAGTAGTGTAGAATAACTATGATCAACTCAAGACAGCTACAAACAAGCGCGGAAATTACATTAAATTTGAACCGAACCTGAAGCGGCGTTATATATACAAATACAAATCTACGGCTCCGCCAAAAATTTGTGGCTTTTCTGGGACACAGATAGATTTCAGATCAAACAACAACAACAATTTAACATGCAAAAGCAACTGTTGAGCGAAACTAGCTCCAAAAAGGCTAAAATGGATAATTTTAGGACTAAAGAGCGTCAAACCCACGTATTGACCCCACGTCCCCCCACCCCTACCATGGATTCACACCTGACTACAAAACATCGATGAGAAAAATTGGTAAGAAATTCTCAATGATATAAACACGGCATAGTTCGATAGTGGTATTTAGGCTAGCCAGTTCGTAGCTGCTTCTTCATAATAAGTGGTGGACTCTACGAACTTGCTTGCTGTATTTTATGGTTAGACTTTTTTTGCAGCTCCAGTCACTTGGTGATGGACGTAGCAGTGTTTCAAGAAGTAGTAGTGTTACTGGTAACACTACTGCTTTCATATCTTGAATCCTGTTGCGCTTGCACTCGCCACTCTTACGTTACTTGCAATGAGGGTAACGCTAAGTGCAAGAAGTGAAGACTGCTGAAGAATTGAGGTGAGGTCCTCAACATCAGTTCAATGCAGACTGGTAACCTACTTAGGATCTTCATCTTCGTTTATCAGCCCCAATAAATTCTTGTTGAAATAATCAGAATTTTGCACTGGGTTTGCGAAAATAACAAATCGACGTAATCCATACGTACACCATTTGCTAATTTCACCTCACATGTCATGATTTCTGGCAAGCAGGTTTTCACCACACTAAAGGTGTAGGTAATGGTAGTGGTAGGTACCTAACGAATTTGCTCGGGAACTACGTCTTCTCAGCCCCGAGCTGATGGCTTCTTGACTTTGCGTCATATCCTGTACCCGTTAAATATTTCTCGTGCCATGAGATTTTCTCAAGCAACCAATGGAACCTAAGCTAGTTCGGTTTTACATCTCTGTCCGAGATTAATCTCATCGGAATTGTCGAATCGTTCTTTATAGATTTTTTGTACAATCAAAATATACGTTGATCGTTTAGTTTAGATAATTGTGGGATATTTTTATTAAATGTTTTTCGCAGCTGCCAAGATGCCGTTTATCAACGAATTCGTAATGCTGTTCCTTCACATCGCCGTCTCCATGTTCGATCTGACGCAGGCTTGCAAGAAGCGCTCCTGCAGACCTTGCGGGGACAGGGCGTGTCTGAATTCCAAGCTCAGCAAGAGGGTCACCAGTGCGGACAGAGTCAAGGTTGTGATCAACCATTATTAGGTAAAAATAATAAAGTACTATTTTACTTCTTCAAATCAATAATGACAAAGTTATCATATAGTCGTCACTTCAAGGGCTAAAGCTCGATTCGTCTCATGCCTTCCTGGAGCATGTTGTTACGAAAACATACATGTTAAATTCCGACGGCATGGCAATATATGGTGACAGCGTGATAGCAATGCCAGGCAAACAGCAGGACTCCTCGTCAGACAGTGTTTGAGTTCATTTAGATCAACTCACTACAGTTCCAATTATACTTATTTCAATGACAAATTTGTTAATAGGAACAGACATAATTATGAACTTTCGAATCCTGGTACTGGCTCTGCTGATTCACATCATCGCCTGGGCTACTGGCTGCAAAAGACGAAACCGCTGCCCAGATTACTGTCTCCCTTGCACCTACAAGGGGCCCATCATTGAAGTCCTATATCCCAAGCCAGTAAGTTTATCAACGTGTTATATATCTATCAGTTTCGAACCACACTTTGAGATCAGTGGCCAACAAACATTAGTCGGTTTGTCCTGCCACTGCCACTGTTAAATAGCTTTCCTCAAGAATTGGCCTACCAATAGAAAAAATATTTTTTCAAATCAGTCTGGTAGTTTCAGAGATTAGCGCGTTCAAATAAACGCTTCAGCTTATTTATTAGTATAGCTGATTATGATGAGCGCCTTCAGGCGGCTGTAGAACTTTGACACCAGAGTAAGCCACTACCTTAATATAGGAATTTACGCTAACTTAGGTACTACAAGCGCATATGTTGTCTACCGTGCTAGTTCCAAAACTGATAATTATCTTCAGGCAAAGACATCATGAGCTTCCGTATCCTGATGCTACTTCTCCATATCGTGTCCTGGCTCGTGGAGGTCCTCGGCTGCAAGAGACGACAGACGACCGATCACTGTTTCCCTTGTGCCTACAAGGGGCCTATCATTGAAGTTACCTATTCTAATTCGGTTTGTTTTCCTGGAACATCGCCGCCGCGTCGTAAATATAAAGAATCAGATAAGATAACACAAGTTAAATATTAGTTAATGCCATCGATGAGCCGTAATGTGCTGGTGGGCGGTATTACGGGGTTTTCTTCAACTTTAAAAAACTTCCCGATGTCCCCCGGAACTGTCCATGATCGGGGCAATAACCCGGTATTACGACTTCCGACCCGACGGTCATGGGTCCGAACCCTATCTTGCATCAATCGATCCAGTTAACAAAATAATGTGTAAACACACGCTCAAAACTGTAAAGGAAAACAAACGTAAGGAAACCGAAGCGATCTAGCATCAAAATTGGAAGGCATGTGCCAAGTGTTTTCACGGATCTACGATCTGCGTAGTGAGCATAAATCTGAGGATGTCCATTATAGAGGGATTTCCTCTTAATGCTTAAGATTTTTACATCGTCTTTACTGCTTATCCAATCACATTTTGTTTTTTTCAGTCTAAATAACCCTGGTCCACGAGCAAGAGGAAAAGCCTCCCACACACCACGCAAGACATTCATGTTATTTAAAAAACCTGTGCCCTACTTATACAAAACGAATGTATTACTATTTTAACAATTATAATCATTTTCCTGAATAGTTTCATTGTTTTCATTGAGGTTGTGTTTTTGCATTAGCATTTGTTCCCAGGCCAGAACAAATAAATTCAGCAAAATTTTACTGAAAAGTTGTACTGCAAACAACTGATTATGGCGAGAAAAAAGAAAATGATTCAAATAAGCGTACGCTAAAAGTTGTTACCTATTTTTTGTAGAATTCGCTATAGCATCTAAAGTCATTGGATAGATTCTGGGGCATCCAGTATGGCTTACATTTTCAAATCATAGAGCGATTCATATAAAATGTATTTATTGCCTATTAACTTTCTTAATTGAATACAACTAACACTATTTAACAATAATCTCTGAAAAAAAATATAGTTTCTAATCATTGTTAGTATTGGAAGATACGATATCGGTACAACTTACTTTATAGCCTTCTTCAAATGTTATTAAGGTATATTTTCGCTACACATCCAACTTAAAGGTAAAGTTAAATATAAGCAACGGCCCCTTTTAAAAAAACTTTTCGACACCTCTGTATTCTGAAACAACGCAATGCAAAACAGATGGAATATTCATATTGCAATGACATATGCATTTTATAGAGCTCTCCTTAGCATTTTTTTTTCATCGTAGCGGTGTTCCTGAATATTGCCGTAGTTACTTCCATTTTCTATTAGATTAGATTGTAATTAGATCTAGAAAAGTCACAATAATTCTCAAAAATTAAATAATAATGCCAATATTTTATTTACACTCCGTTACAGGCCAATTACTAATTCCAATGTATAATTATTATTAATTGTAAGTAAATATCATAATTGAATAACAGAACAGTAACGGGCGGCTTGTTCTAGAAACTTATAATATAACGCATAATATTATATTATAAAGTGAATATTCCAATTACTAATTTAACTGATAACCCACCTCTTTTTAAGTCGGTTAAAATTAAAATATACTAGTAAAAGCCACGTCCATTACAAATACAAACGATATAAGTGGCCTTATAAAGATTTTTAAACAGTTGATATACTAAACACTATCTTTCTGATACATAATTTGTAATTATTATTCAAAAGTAGAAAACAAACCACTATTTAGCTAAACAACTGTTTAAAAATCTTTATAACCGCTCGCTTGCTTTTGCGCCAAACCAAAACGACTCAAATACATGCGCGCAAAACTTGACACATCGATAAGTTGTCCCTGTTTTAATAACGCGCGCAACTCAATGCCACTTAGTGATAAAATACAATTTATGACCGTCTTAAAGGGAGCATTTTAAAACCAATAACTGTTTTTAAAAGGGAAAACCCTAACGAATCTATTGTAAGAATTAGCTCAATGAACCATTTAATAAAATATTAAATAATCAGCGCTGAAAGTTAACACTTACAATATTTTCGCACCCGACTTAGTAAAATAGCTTTATTTCATTATTTTGAGTGATGAGGTATAGATTTTTTTATTTAATAAAATACTTTAATCTATAATTGACCTAATTAATCATAAATATAAATGAAGTAGTAAGAAAAAAATACCAGATTTTTTTTTTCAAAATTGGTAAATAGTTCTTGTTCGGCGCATTACGCCGCAAAACGGTGCTCGTTATTGAAACTAGATTAACTCTATATCATGAGAGTGTAGACTAAAAATAATAACATGCACAGAAAGACTAGTTCAATAGCTATAATATCATGTATAAGGTTTTGCCATTTCTTTGAAATTCGTATCATTATTGTATGATAAAGGAAATGTGACTACATTTAATTGAAAAAAACATGCTATTTTCAAAAGCAGAATTCAGACACTTAGACTTAACTCCTTGACTAAAAGTTAAAACAATAGAATAAAAATATATATAAAGTATTTAAAAATAGGAAACAATTTGTTGTAATGTTATTTTTCTATGTACATTAAAACAAAATAGAATTTTATTTTGCGCGTACTTTGACCTTGAACCAGTCAAAAGATGCAAGATGGCCGCCGATAAGGCTTGCTTTACACTATTTTGATAATAATAAATCCAGATCTATTTTTTATAAAATATAACAAGGTAATCGAATTTTTAAATATGTACATTAAACCTAATTAGTAGTTAATAAAGTAGTAAGATGAAAAGGTTATTTAAAATATTTTGTAGATTGAGTGTTAAAAATAACTATTTACCTAATCAAAGTTTTCTTAGCATTTTATATATAAGGGTGACAAAAAAAAACAGCAGATTTCTTTTAATTTATTTTAATAAAGTCAGTGTTTTTTTTAACAAAATATACATAGGTATTGGTCCTGTAAAAATAAGCCGTTTGGGAGCCAAACTCTGCCCGCCACTCTCCTTTCCCTGACCTTTTTCCTTTGGGCACCTATAAAAAATATACTCAAAATTAAAGATACCTACCTAAAAATCTTATAAAATATACATAATAAAAACTGGAAATCAATTGGAGTAATTTATGAATATACCAATAATTATTAGATTGGGGAAAAAATATCATCTACCAAACAAAAATATAGTTAGTTTCACCTATAGATAAAACGATTTCCTAGTTCGTTTAAAAAAATCCCAAAATTATTGGTTGTACTTGCTGAAAAAGCGATCTACGTAGTTACTTTTTAATTTGAAACTAAGAAGTACCAAAACCAAAAGTGTAATATAGCCTTATCCACCCAAAAACGCGAATTGCTCTTGGGTCCTACTGTTACCAACGAAACGGAAACGATTCTTGAAGTAGATGTGCGTCTGAATCCAACTGTTTTGTCCTAATCTCAACATTTATCTGCAAATTTATGTTTAAAACCAATAACTAATAGATAAAACTAAATTATTTTATATGCATAATTCGCAGAATGCTTATTTATCACAGGAAATAGTCGACAAGAAACGGCCTACTGTTACCATAACCACACCACATCGAAATAAATTAGAAATTAAGAACAGTTTGTAACAAAAACGATTAAAAATATTACTGTATCCAAGTAGAACCTGAAATTAGCATTCTTTTGATATCTAACACACAATAATACCATGAAAATTGAATACTTACGGGATATTTAAAAAAACGAATCACTTTCACTGCTCACATAAACAGACAGACGGCGTGTACTGATCAAAACAACGAATGTTTTGACATTATTTTGTTCCAAGTGGTTGCTACATTGACTTGCTTGACGTTCCCAACATAATAAACATGTAATAAAACTAGTGAAAAACCACCTAGGTATGGTAGAAATAGAGTAAAAAATATAAAATGTATAAAATGCCTTTGGGTTCCATAGGACCCAAGAGCAACTTAACGAAAAAAATATTGGGTCCTACAGCACCCAGGAGCAATTTGGCGTCAAAAATCTTGGGTTCTGTAGCACCCAGAAGCAAGCGAGCGGATAAGTAAAGCCCTAAAAGTCTATCGGAATTTAAACATCGCGTAGTTTACATAAACTATTTACCAAGTAGCTTTCTAGCTTCGACCCGGTTTCGATCGCGTATAACCCGAATAAAAAGTAGCCTATAAGTGTTGGCCACTTGAATGAGCGACCATTAGTGGAATTTACAAGTTTATGCACGTAAATCTGTCGTTCGGTCCCGGCTATCAGTCGTTAGCCATGTTGGATGCCTTCGGACGGCCAAAAACAAGTGTTTGTGAATACGCCAACACAAACGTTACACATTCAACATTTTATTCGTCATGTAAAAATACCACTGTTATTTCAACGTACAACCATCACATAAAATTATATTGGTCAAACATTAAAGTACTCGCCACATAGATGAAGCACGCGCGCCAATACAATAGTTTTGTTACAAATAAGAACACAAACAATCTGTTTCTTATTTCCATCAGACAAAAGAGAGAGACAGAAATTTGTCTTCTCTTTCGTCGGCAAAACATAATTGGACATAATTATCATTAGAAACAGGATGTAGTAAGAAATCCATGATTGTTGAGTTTGATCGTTTCCAGATATTTCGACGCAGTTGCATGCACCATGCTCATGGGAGGAACTGATATCTTATATACCACTGCTCACAAATCATGGCAAACAAAAAGTTTTTTTAAGAAAATTATGTATATAACCATCATAGATTGTTTGGTTGGCCACAGAGATTATAAAAACGTGCACGCGAATATGACGAGCACGATACAATATCATACATTCGACAGCTTACGTTATGGAAGTGAGCCTAAAATACTTGTTCCTAAAATGTATCCAATTCATTCGATAAGACAACTTTTATCAGCGCACGCAGTGACGTTTGAAGCATTTGGTAGCGTTCTTTAGATTACAGGGTGTATTAATAAATATTAAATATAAATATTTATTAATACATCAAGGCTTGAACTTTGCGTTCACCAACATAATAAACAGATTGTCGAGCATAACCATTGATTATCATGACAGATTCTATGAAACATGGGTCAAAATCTTTTTTTACCTATACACTCGTTATAGTGTTGGTGAACTCGGGCCTAGTATTTTTAGCCCTGATTACCATTATTATAAATACTTCTATATATACAATAAAAGTAGGCACTTTTATGGCAGTGTTTTTATTATATAGGTTGTTCGCTTATTTTCTCATAGACTTTGGGCCCTACTTATAAAGATTATCAAACAGTTGTTTAACTAAACACTGATTTGTCTCTTTCTGATATGTATTATTTCAAATTCAACAGATGAAAAAATCATTTCTTAGCTTTACAACTGTATGAAATCTTTATAAGTAATCATTTTTCTCTCGAAGGGCTGGTTACATAATTTTAAAGTGTTTCCCAAAAGTTCTCGGGCGTCATAGTTTTATATAGCAAACAGGAGTTCATAGTTTTTCTTATATTGAACCAGTATCTTCAATTTAAGATGCGACGCTAATTTTCAAAATAAAGTTGTACATCGCGTTTATAGCTTTATCTCAATTATGTTACAAACTAGATACGACTTTGTCAATTATTTTTTATTTGATTCAACCCAGTGAACAAATATTTTAATTATATTCCAAGCTTAATTACAGCTTACTTTGCAACCTACATGATCGAAATCAAATTTGTAGAGCCCTCGAGGTTAATATACCTATAAAAATCTGTGTACATGAGAGCAAGAAATATAAACAAATATAATATTCAACCCATATCGGGGAATACATGTACATTCTTGAGAATAATCGCTACCCGTATTTGCTCTAATATATGATTCGTACATAACATAATGCAGATAAAGTTAAAAATGATATATGTAAAGTTTTACTCCTAAAATTCGCGTCATTCATGTTTTTAGGATTAGCCAATCATCCCTTCGCTTTCGCGCCTATTTTAGTTGCCCCTAACAGGTTTTCCCTGACAACGCATTGTACATTCAGCGACAAGAAGATGACCAGTTTCGATAGATTTTTAGAACTACAATATTTCTGGAACCCGTCGACTTTAAATTTACAGAATATATTAGGGATCCATCATAGCCTTTTACTATTTACAATATAATGTTACAGATTCCTTGTTAAACGAAAAAAATAATAATTCCTTAAAACTCTAAATTGTTAATGCACTTTTGTCGCTGACTGTACAAAAGCGCTTTTACATTATGCAGTTCATACAAATAACATATAAATACAATTGGTAACACCAACTGGTGATACATATATAATGTTATGCAACACGATACATTGCATAATATAAATACCATTTAAGTATATCTAATTGGCGATTCAAACGTCACTGTTTTAAAGGCACGATCACAGTAGATTGCTGGCGACTTTACCGGAGTTGTATTAGTAGTAACTAGTAAAAATACCCTGCATTGGTGTCGATTCTTTTGCACCAACTAAATGGTTCCATTAGTTCGGCATCGAAGGTCAAGCGACGCATGACCGGAGAGCTGTCTCTTTGCATTAGCATAGTCAGGCAGCGTTTTGGGGAATTAGCGTAGTAAGTTGAGTAATTTAGGGATCCGTCAGATCGTTCACGACGGTTTTTAAATAGATTTCACGACCTCGGTGGTGCAGAGTGCGAATAGCGGGCTGAGACGCAAGAAATGCTGGTTCGATTCCCCGCCAGAATTGAAAAGTGTGACTATAGTTGATACCTGTGAATGTTTGAAAGTTCTGCAAATATTTGTTCCAGGTCTGAATGTTGTGGTACCACGGTACTCGTAGTTTGTGATACTCACGACACAGGAAATCCTAATGTGGGATCAGGACTATGTAGGTAACTGAAAGGTGTATATTTAAAAAAAGAGAGTTCAAAGAATCGACACCATTGTTTGCAAATCGGTAACAACCATTAACTAGTAATGTGAAATACAATAGCGATTACGCCAACAATGTACCTTTCACATGCATGCGCCTTAATAGTCGTACAAATGCTATAGCATCGCGCGGATTTCCTTATGGACATGACAGAGGTAGTCAACATACGAGGTGCTGCCATCTACCCCGCGGTCCTCTACCAGGAAGTGACGTAGAACTGTCTCCAGTTTGTCGTGTTGCCGCATCACCGTTAACTGGAACAAGGAGAGAATTACACAAAGTTATTATACTTGTTAGTTGAAGTGCCAATGGGCAGGCCAATAGGTCGCAGAACCAACAACCGCTGGGGAAAAAATGGTTCTCGAATGGCGAGTTTCTCGTGGCACTCTTTAGGGTAGGTCTATGTCCAGCAGAGGACTTCTACCGGCTATTGAAGTAGAAGGAAAATGAGCGACTAAATGAGCCAGATTGAATAGGTTGGTAATCAATGAGATTAAAATGTGGAATGCCAGTGACTTTGTTTGCTTGATTTTTTGTTATTTTGGTAATAAAAGGCCATTTGCGCGACCCGGGGTTAGCAAGTTACCTTCATCTACAAAGCAGCCATTTTGTATCGCAATCGTAGAGTTCGATCGTAAAAACGCTGAGGCGCGTAAGTTGTCTGTATTTAGACTTATAGCACCCAACTCACTAACAGTCCTGTCCCCACACTAAGATTCCCTGTGTCTTGGGTATCAGGAACAACAAGTACCACAGGTCAAACCGGAAACAAGTATCTACAGTACATGCAAACATTTGTCCCGCAACGAGAATCGAACCCGCAACTCTTGCGGCTCGCCCGCCGCGCCACGTTAACTGACCAAATTAATAGGTATATTATTGTTCATGTAAATTTTTTGAATGCTATGTATAATTTTGTTAAGACTGAAAATGATATTGAGAAGTACAGCAATTCAATGTTTATGATTCTCTATGGACTTGCGGGCTGACGATGACTGATGGCGATGAATGAATACCAGACGCAAACGAATAAATCTCTTTCCAAATCCACACATGATAACCCGAAACTGACCCAAGGAATGCACAACTCAAATACAGACTTAAGAAGTATGAGAATAAGAAGTATGAAATACCCGTCAGAGGTGTGATGATACCGTACACTAGAAAATTAATGGAGTAGACCAATATTTAATACCATTGTTAATCACCGGTCTAGCGTGTCAATAAACCGTATTTTCAATTTTAGAATCTACAAGTATATATAACGTACTTCACTATTCTGCTGCCGACGTTTCGTTGATCGTTTAGAGGTCCTTCCTTATGAGGACCGTCCGCGTCCACACGAGACGGGAACATGAACGGAACGTGAATGACGAATGTTGGAACGGTGCCATAAGGAAGGGCCTCTAAACGGCCAACGAAATGTCAGCAGAATAATACGTAGCATAGTCGTAATATACCTTTAAAAATATATCAAACCGCGACAATTTAAGTCCTATGATCTACAAAATTGATGATGCGTTGCCGTATTTTCAATTTTAAAACTCCAAGAATGTGTGAAATCCACCACCCATCCAAAAACAACCCTGAGAGTCCCGTCAAACCTAGATAAGTTTCTGCACGCGTTTGTGTATGTCCATGAGTGCCTCCGTGTACGAAGGACCGTCGGAACCAGCATCCTCTACGAGCAGACGCTTTGCCATCAGAGCGCCCTTGTCCAGCGCATGCGTGACCGTCAACTGTGGGAGCGAGACAGCGCGTGCGATAGGGATCACATGCTTCAATCTTCTTCTTCTCCTAATGCCTTCATTAAACCAACCTGCAGAAGTCCACTGCTGGACGTAGGCCTCTAAAGGGTGCCGAGATTAACGATCTTGGACCACCTCCATCTACCGACCTCTCGCCACCTTTGTAATGCCTTACTTGCATTCGAATACAAAAACAATTTGTCTCTTTTCTGTTAGACTAAAAAGATAAACACAAATTTTGTTCGGTGTCTAAGGTGCCCATGAGTGAAACGATTTATTTCGAACATTTTCGTTCGAAAAAAGAAACGAAACTTACTCTAACTCTCTTAAAGAGTTTTGTTTTCTACTGTTGAAACTGAAATTACAAATATCAGAAAGAGACAAAGCAGTATTTTGTAAACATTAATAAATAATAATAAATAAATAATGCTGAACATTTTTCACACAGCATCATCTAGTCCCAAACTAAGCAGAGCATATATTATGGGAACTACATGACTGATATTCTACTTATATACTTTGTTTTGTAAATACATACATATTATACATAAAAAAGACCCAGACCCGAGACAAACATTTGTCCCGCAGCGGGAATCGAACCTTCTGCGTCTCAGGGCCTTCGCCCACTGCGCCACAGAGGTCATCGGTCGATTTTGTAAACATTACTAAACAGACCCTTAGCTGCCAAACGAGGCAGCACGGTAGTCAATTTAAACCGCTATGAAATGACAAAAGTAAATTTTTCGAAAAATTGCAAAACGATAAAAAATATTATCAGGCACTGATCAATTTTCGTTTCGATATTCGGAAGTTTCACACCAAAATCTAGGCCTCTATCCGTCTTCTTATCTATCTAATCAGCCCAAATTCACCTACTGCTGGGTATAGGCCTGCCTCCTCTCTAGCACGCCATTCTTCCCGATTCTGCGCCAATCGATACCCTTCCCACCGCCTTACAATATCATCCAACCATATGGCTGGTGGTCTGCCTCGTGATCTAAGACACTCGCGTGACCATCATTCATATGCCTTTTTCTCGTCATGCCAAATTTTAAAATAAAAAAAAAATCTTTTCTTTTAATTTACGATGAGCAGACTTTTAAAGTTCCTACATTTAAAGAAACCGATACTGCCATACAATCTTCCACTACTCCTTCCCCCGCTCCCACCTTCTATATAGGTCTTTATAACAAATAATTTGAAACACCCTGTTTTAACTTTATGCAACACCTACCTGATCAAATGACTGAGATAAAAAAAACATAGAAACCGTATTTTTTTTAACATCAGAATCAAATAGTAGGAGCCCACAACCACACAAAAAACGGTAGTCACAAGCAAACCTATGCACATCCTATGTGCAAATTTCTTTTTAACATTTAACTCACATTTTCCATCCAAATGACAAGATCGCTCACTGATTTCTCAAATGGTCTACAGATTAGAGACTGGACGCAATATCCACTCACCCTCATAGCGCTATATCGCTTGCGTTCCTCAAGTTGTTCCTTCGTTCGCTGGCTTGGGGATCTATATAATGTTTTTCTAGTGTGTCACTTTAGTATTGCGTGTCACTCTAGTATGCCACTCTAATCTAGTGCGTGTTTTACTATAGTTTAATGTCTCACTCTGCTTATGTGTGTCAAATTGAACTACTTTTATACGTTGCTCTAGTATTTCACTTTAGTTTTGCGTGTCATTCTTTGTGTCGTTAGTCTAGTGTGTTTATCTCTCACGTACCCTCATAGCGCTGTGTCGCTTCTCCCTCGCATCCCTGACGATGTCCCTGACCGCTTTGCTAGCCGGGTTGTCGAGTACCGGCAGCTCTGTGACCTGACTGTCGATCTGCTGCGTGCATGGGACTCCGAACACGTCGCTCACGAACTGAGCGGGCGCTTGCGATCCTACCCAGATTAGGATGTGGACGCCGTTCTCTGAAAGAACAAGATGTTTTTTTCATCATAATCATCAATCAGAGGAATTTGTAGGCCGAGAAATTCCGCCGTCAGCTGCTGTGGTTTTATATTATTACCGTGGTCGGTCATGTGCTGAGTCCTACCCCAATTTGTATCTACTTACCTCATCAGCAGTGTAACCATCTTAGTTATGTACTTGCAAATAAATGATTTATCTATCTATCTATCCACAGAAGGCCTCAGATACTGCGAGATGGGATTTATGGTTGTTACCCAGTCGATAGACGCCATGGTCGGCCATTTTTTCCATAGACTCTCTCAGATGTTGCGGGGTGGGGTTGTTACCTAATAAATAGACGCCGTGGTCGGCCATCTTGTCCATAGACGCCCTCAGCTGCTGCGGTCGGGGGTTGGTCTCTGCGTCGTGAAGTGGCAGTAGGCGCGGGTAGGTGTACACGAGTGACGTAAGCACGTCGGCCGTCAGCGCACGGTACATCGCGCAGCTCCGGTCGTCGCACGATAGGTCGGGGCCTATGAACAAACCAACAATATTACGAAAAACTAGTGAAACGGACCGCGACTTCGTCTGCGCTGGGTACAATACAAACTTTTATCTTTCCACTGCACCCTGTGGGAGTGAATTATAGGAACATCCTGTCCTCCAAAATTCTAGCGCTTTAGGACCTACGGCTTGTACAAGTTCACTATATGGTGATTGCCATGACAAAATATCTTGGGGTCAAAAGATAAGGGTTGCGGGAGGTCAGTGGATGGAGGTGTCAAAACATCGTTCATTATGGCAAGCTCTTTAGTGGAGTCCTATGTCCAGCAGTGGACTTCCACAGATTCTGATGACGGACTTACCTCCGACTAGCGCGTCCGATCGCAGCAAGCAGCTGGTGTACAGAGGCAGGAGCTTCATAGACTCCGGTAGGACCAGCTGTCCTGCTGATGATGGAGAGGCACAGTGCTTTCTGTACGCGGCTAGGGAGCGCGCACATCTTGAGGAGAGACCTTCGCGGACTTGACGAGGCGAGTGCTCTCTGAGCGCCCAGACCGCTACAAGAGAAATGAGAAAGAAGAAAATTATATTGAGTTGACTTCATATATTTTTTAAGGAAAAAAAACCGTCTTCTGACACTTAAAAGTCCAACATGAAATTTCATTCCCCATTTATTCACCCTTTTTTTAAGTCTATTGGAAAAGCAAAGTTAGATACTGATTTGCCAACATTTGTTCCGCGTCTGTGTGGTGGTATCATAGTGCGCAGTTCCTGATATAGTGCGTAAAAAATATATTATTAACTTAGTTTCATCATCATCAACAATTAGTCCACTGTTGGACATATGCCTCCCCGAAAGGGTGCCTTGTGGTTGGTGATTGCTTACCTTTATTTGGTTGAAGTGTTAATCCACACTTAAGGGAAATTACATGAATTTATCATATCACAAAACTTCAACTTCGGCACGAACCCTTGTTCCCTTGTGTCTTGTTGTTGATTGTTCACCTTATTTGGTGAGGAAGTTGATGGTGGTATCTACCTCCATGGATCTATAGGCGTCCGCTAGCTGATGAGCCACGCCTAGGGCCAGATTGAGAATCCTCAGGCGGCGCTGTCTGCTACGGTGTGTGTACAGAAATGCCGCTTAGAGGTAGACGCCTTCCTCCGCTGTCAGTTAGTTTCGAGTTTTATGATCATATACCTTGTTTTGTGAGGAAGTTGATGGTGGTATCTAGATCCATGGCTCTGTAGACGTCCGCTAGCTGGTGCGCCACGCCTAGGGCCAGGTTGAGGATCCTCAGTCGGCGCTGTCCGCTCCGGTGGGTGTAAAGAAGCGCCGCTTGGAGGTAGACTCCTTCTTCCGCTGTCAGCTTGTCGTCATGTTTTATCTCGATGCCGATCGCTTTGTCCGAGTCTGTGGGAAACATAACGGAAACATCAAATGAGGGGTCGAGCACGGATTTGAATGCATTTTGTGACGCAGATAGTTATAGCTTTCGTGTACTACGGTAAACAAAAAATATCGGGTATTCTTTTAAAACATCGTGATGCAACGCAACCATAGCACCACGAAGGCATGTGACATTGGTTAATAGCCTATGAATACCCCCTGATTGCAATCAGATCACGGATCTGCGTACTGAGAATGGATCCGAGTACTTACACAGTAGGGAGACCTACCTACTAATGGACACAAAATTATCTACTTCTCATACCTTGACCACCTATTTAACTTTTTTTAAAGTATTAGTTTGTTTACGCAAAACCTCGGCCTGCCTACCTATCTGTTGCTATAATACCCTGAAACAGAGTTCATAAATCGATCAAACGAAAAAAAAAAAAAAAATGTAGCGTTTCGTACGAAAACGCTGCATTTTTTCCAGCTTCTGTACTAAGTAAATTCATGTCAGAAAAAAATCCAGCGATGATACAGTATCTCTCAATATATATTTTTTTATTGTAACTAAGGCTGGCGACACTTTTGGGTGTACCAATTGGAAACATAGCCGAATAGTTTGCACCAAAAACGAATGATGATATTATAATGTAAGTTATATAATACAAATTTTAGTGGCGAGACAAATTACTCAATTCGATATTTTTCTATTAAATAGTAGTATTGGATTAGATTGGTGAGCGTGTTTGTTTGTCTTACCAACGGCTGCCAATTCGACGTCGGTAGTGTTGCTCATGAACATATGTCCGTAGAAGTCAGTGGCGCGCACGCCGGTGGAGGTGCGCAGGCGCATCACGGCGTCGTGCGCTGTCGCACGGGACGCGACGCGACACACGTCCGCTATTAATCTGCTACCGTCCACATCCGCCTTGGGAAAAAACAAACAATGATCGTCTGGAACAGACCGCTTCTAATCCCGGATTCCAATTACAGTCGTAGCCGAACTAGGCATCTCTATATAAATAAATAAATAATGCTGGACATTTTCACACAGCATCATCTAGCCCCAACCTAAGCAGAGCTTGTGTTATGGGAACTACATCTACAATCTGCAGAAGTGCCAGGCGCTTGGGATCCTGACTCATTAAACTTTCTTCCCTTTACTTATCCAAGACATTAGTCAACCGCTTTGTGTCGCTTGGATTTTTGACAAGCTAAGAAGTAGACAATACATTATGTGATTCAGCCGAACCACATTTAAATCTAGCCTTACTACTAGTATACTCACAGTGAAGTATGTGTATTTTCGTATCTGTCCTCCGGTAAGACGCGGTAACTGTCCTGCAATTATGAAGCAGTTTTAAAATACACTGCTAAATTGTTGACAAAATCTTAATGAATCATTAATATTTTTTGGTTGTACCAACTAGCAACTGTACGAACTGCACAGGATTCGTTTTTATTTTATACTACTAAAGAGGCAAACAAACTTACGGCCCACCTATTGGTAAGCGGTTATCATAGCCTATTGACGCTTCCAATACCAGAGGTATAACTCACGCGTTCCCGCCCTGAGATATCAAGATAAAAAATCGGTTGTGCCTGTAATTTCCCCGGCTATCATACCCTACAAACCGGAACACATATTACTGCTTGGCGGCAGAATAGGACCAATCGTTGATGCTTGGAGGTGTTAATATAATGTAACACAACGTCCCAGAAAAAATCAAGCGCCATCTGTAGGTAGTATGTGGTAGCATGTAGCTACTTTTTTATTATTTTTAATAATTTTCCTACAATATAACTTCTTCGTCGTATCGATGGTGTGCCCCGTTTAAATTCTGTTTGACAAAAATCTGGCTTCATTTACACCATCTTCCGTAGCCTCGCACAGGTCTTTCATTGTGCAATAGCAATATAACTAAAATTATTTGCTGAAGATGAGATCCTTGATGAATTTAAGAATATCGTTGTGATATATATTAGTACTAACCAATAGTAGCTGTATCGACATAGGAGTGATTGCAAACGAACATTTCTATGCTAACTCCGGCGGACGAACACGACTGGCCTAACTCATTGTAAGCTGTTGTTTGAGGCGCTGAAAGAAAGACAGATTAATAGCAAAGTTCCACCCCATTATTCATAATCACTCCATAACTTAACGACCTCGGTGGCGTGGCGGACGTATTGCCAGCTGAGACAAAAGAGGGTGCGGGTTCGATTCTCGCTGCGGAACTAATGTTTGCATGTTATGTAGACATTTGTTCCGGGTCCGAGTGTTGTGGTACCATGATACTCACAGTTTCTAATTGCCACAACACAAGGAATGCTTGTGTGATCCCAGACCATGCAAGTCACAGTTAAAAAAATGGTATAAGTTTACACTTGGAGTAAGTATATTGTTATATTTTGTTTTCCTCTCTTTTTATGTACAAGACCTCTACTTCATTTCTCT
The DNA here is from genome assembly GCA_961405105.1 of Perizoma affinitatum. Classification (NCBI taxonomy): domain Eukaryota; kingdom Metazoa; phylum Arthropoda; class Insecta; order Lepidoptera; family Geometridae; genus Perizoma; species Perizoma affinitatum. Next base: position 6,601,636 of record OY560184.1, read on the forward strand.
TCAGTATCATGTAGCCCCAAACTAAGCAGAGCTTGTATGATGGGAACTACATGACTGATATACTTTTTGTTTTTGTAACAAAAATATATAACAATACATAGAAAACAATACATAGAGGTAGATCATACAAACATTTATCTCGCGGCGGGAATCGAACCGCAACCTACTGCTTCTCAGGCGGGCCTTCGCCCACTGCGCCACAGAGGAAATTAAAAAAAGGAGCCTTCGGATTCAATACTCTGCAAGAAAGATGTGATGAAAACCACAGTGGTTCTTTCACCATCGGTCAATATGCCATTTTCAAGAACTAAACTTGGAAAATAACGTAACAAATACAAAAAAAAAATTTGTTCTTCAACATTCGAGTTTAAAACTGGACAGCTGCCAGTATGTTTATATCTTTATCTAATAATTATTTTCTGTATTCTTCATTATTAGTAACTTATGTATCTTTTTTATTCTGAATTAGGTAATATATTTTGGATTAAGATCTGATTAATAATATATTAGGTATATACCTAAGATCGACTTTTCCTTGTCAGTGCCAAGAAGTTTCCTGTCCTCTCTGTTGATGAGTTTTCCGGGCGCGTTGTAACTAGGTAACGAAGTGTGGAAAACTAGGAGTTGACCCGACGTATCTGCTGCTTTGAGGGCTTCTAAACCAGCCTGAAACAAATAGAATAGAATATAACAAATATTTATTGCTTCAACTTTATAACAGAATCAGGTAACATAATAAAGTACAAATTTTCAGTCAGAAAGTCTTATTTCAATTAAATAAGATATATCTTGATTGGCCTCTGCCCACCTTTTCGTCCGTGAGCTACACACGTAAAAAGTAGATTTTGTGTTATTCTAGGTCGTAACCTACCTAGAACAGTTCATAAACTACCTTTTATAATTTCATCCAAATTCTTCACCCTTTAGGTATTTATTACCAACAAACATGGAAGCATCTGAACAATAACAAAAAATATTTGACAGTTATAATATCAGTTTGGTTCTATTCGGAGGAGGCGCTTATATTTTTTAAAACTTTATATTACTGTTCTTTTCAAGTGTATGTACTCTTTTTTTGACTCAAATAAATATATTTTGAATTTGAATAAAAAAGAAAAAATACTATTTCAAAATAAGCTTAATATATGCAATTTGTAATTGGAACCTTTTTACTTTAAAAATCGTCGAGACGCGTATTCCATCGTTGTATTGCAGCGCCCCTAGTGACTAAATACTCGATAATACTCATCAAGAATTTTTAATTAACAATTGTATCGTTACAAAGCCGGCATGCCCTAGACTAGAACCAAAAAATTCGTATGTGCCATTAGCTAGTGTTCCAATAAGCGTCCACGGGCTAGCAGCCGCGCGATTTTTGTGTGCTGTTGTGGTATCTTTTATAAAAATTTCTTATATTCTAATCATACCACTGTCACACAATAAAATGGGGTATCAGCCACTCTTGATAATACGTATGAAACAGGGGGAGAGTGGCCATTCTATATGTAGTACTATTATGCATTCCATGGTTTAAGACCTGCATTGCTATGACGGTTGCTTGAGAATTCACTACACGCCATCATATCTAGTTGTTCACTAGGTAGTTTCAGTTACCTGTACAGCTGGCAGTAGGATAGTTTCAGTCTCCCGGTTGTCTTGGAACATGGTAGGCAATTGCTGCAGCAAAGCGCCCAGCACGGGCCCGCTCTCCTCCGGGTACACGAGGAACCCCTCCAGCAGAGGCACGAACATGTCCGACACGTCACCCACCAACATCATCTGCGGCTGGGTCAGCGTTCCCTGAAACAGAACAAATTGCATCATCTTCTCGTCCTTGTCCCACGCTACTTGGGGTCGGCACAACATGTTTTCTTCTTATAAGTATTTACGGGTCTTAATCGCGTTTACCTTTTTTATTATTTGCGGGATGATTCATCCAGTTACCAAAATCTAGACACCTCACAATTCTTTTTCATTTCACGCAAATTTGTCATGGTAAAATTGGCAGCTGTAACGTGACATTTCCACAGCTAATGTCATTCCCATGCAATTCAATCTTTCCGCAGGCTTTAACGTCAACATAAATTGGTATTTGTCTAGCCCACATTTCGACTGTATTGCAACAGCAAATGCAATACAGTCGAAATGTCGGGAAAATACAAAAGATAAACGCGAAGATCCATAAAAATTTATAATTATGTTATAAGTATTAACTAATCGCGAAAGTATGAAATTTACTCTGCTTTCTGCTTCCACGGTGGAAAGTATACTTATGAGGAACATTAGTTTTACGATCGAACGGTGGTGCGGGCGGTTGAGACGCACGAGGTGCGGGTTCGAGTCCCTCCGAAATATTTAAAACTAGCCTAGGTACCTAAACAGTACCTAGTTTTTCGTGTAATTCTCGTATATTTATAGTTAACTAGCTTTTACCCAAGGCTTTGCTCGCGTAGTATCCGCATCAAAAGTATCTTGTGTCCTATATCACAAATGATGTCTTCGGTTCAGCCGTCGCCGTCATGAAGATTATTATTAAAAACTTTCAAATGCATTAAAATATAAGTAGGATTATAAGGTGTTCAAACCTGAGGTTTTTTCGGTTCCAAAATATAGTAACTCACCTTAATATTATAAAAGTGTACAGTTGAGCTGTATGTAATAAACCCAACTCTTGTCCAACTTTTGCCCGTTTGTTCGTCTTTCGGCATCGCCTGAAAACATTAAAGTTATTTAAATGGATTCAATAAAAAAATTATAGTCCCAGCGTATATCCTATAGTCTAATGCATCACCTTTTAGTAACTTATGGCGGTAAAAACCTATCCATGAACCAACCTTGAAGTCATACAAATTGATTTCAAAAAACAGCATTACGTTCCGATAAGCCGTTTCGTCGATAAATGGTAAAAGACAAACATACAGACACGGCTCCTTATGTTGCAGGTACAAAACATATTAAAATAACTCACAGCAATTATGCCCATAATATTTTCACAGAGTGTATCGAGAAGACCGTTTTTGATGGAGTTGTATGAGACGTCGATCACGAAGACCATTGCAGGCGGATTGGGTAGCGTGTTGTTCTGAAATTGTTAGGAATAATTATATTTTATTTATATTATATTTTTACCATTGAAACCATTAATATATATTTATAAACTATGATTGATAATTATTAAAAAAACAATTATCCAACAAAACTAAAAGAAATTCTTATTAAATCAACTCGACAAGGAAGTGACAATGTCCGTCTATCTCTGGGGTTGGCAAAAAGCGAGTTCCGACTAGATGCGCGCCCCTCAACGGCCGCACGCTCCACTCTGTTGTGACGTCAGCGAAGCCACGGCTCTCTCAGGCTACTCTCTACGCTAATCATATTGTAAATGTGGTACAATACTAATCTCAAATAAAATTGATTGGTTGTATCGCAATGTTTCATCACAATTTCGGGTCTTAAATATTTTTCAAAGAGATGATTAACTTAACACTGCTTTGTTTCAGAGTTCAACTCTAAAAAAGTAGGAAGAAATTCAACTATCGAATTCAGAGTACACAATTATGGCTATTGACACTTTGGAAGTTTTTTTTTAAATTTAATTTATATTTCTTGATATGGTATTTTTTTTTTTAATAATTCAGGGTCTTGTATCATAATACCCTGCAGTACTCCTTAGTAGCTACGATTTCGTAAGCGCCTAGAGCCAACTCAGCTGGCACGCGTCCATACTGCTGCATACTGTTTATGTACTGTGTGTACTCCATCGGAACTGAAATGCAAGAACATAAATACAATTAATTTGTTTAACTTTTTATACTCAGAGTATGCCAGAAAAGGGTTTTAAAAAAAAACAATATGTGTTTGACCACATCTTTAAAGGAAAATGTTGATGTAGTCGAGGATGTAGCATGTAATTTACCTTTGACAAGATTATATTTATCGGGTAATACAGCCAAGGTCTATAAATAGAAAAACACTCTGATTGCTAGACTTTAAAATAAAACCGTACCGACCTTCAGTATTAGCTTTGCAGAAAGCGCAGTGAAAATGTCTTCCGGCATCCACAAACTTCATGCTCGGGCACATGTAGGCCTTGCAACGGGAACAGCGAACGGGGCCCATGGTCGGGGAGCCCGTCAGCGTGGCGAAGTCGAGTAATGGGGGTGGGAGCTCATTGCCCACTGTCTCAGCCATCGGTGATAGCTAAAACAATAAAATACAAATAGTATTATAAAATATAAAGAACAAATATTTATTATATATTTTATTTATTATTACCTTATTTTTTTATTATATTTGAAAATGTAACTGAAATAAACCTACAACGCTGCACTAGCGTTTCTTCGCGATCGTTGGATGCATGAGTTTGTTAACAAGAAGAAATTAAAAAAAAGTTGAATAAAGTATCTGAAATGTTTACTGTTAAACATGGATTTGTGTTAATACATAGTTATTTTATTTTCTCGCAATCGAAGTGAAAAGTAGAGTTTTACTTGGGACTTAAACAAATTGATACTACTATCGCTTGGAAGGCTAAACATCTCGTATAAAATGGCTCGGTTTTTGTCTCTTGCTGAACAATCTACTATTATTTACCAACAATCTGTTACAATCTTGACAGTCATCAGACTGTCAGACCTTACCTGACCTGGCATCACTTTTGAGAATACTTAAAAAAACACGCTCACGACTCCCCAAGATGGAAACCCTCAGATCTATAACTGAGCATGAGGGGGGTAGTTAAAGGCAGAACCAAACATTATGCGACATATGTCTCATAATGTTTGGGGGTCCGCTGCGGGACAAATGTTTGCATGAACGTCGGAATTTTTCGTTCCAAGTCTGGGTTTTGTGGTGCCATAGTAATCGTAGTTTATTTATAGTTAATATACTTACAACAAGACAGAACGGCATGGTGGTCTGTTTCAGCAAATCAGCGGTCACAGGTATTGTGTACATAGAACTCCTAATGTATCGCGGACCTGAAAAATAAACCCTGTTCTTAGTTTTATTATCAGGTAAATATTTCATTTTTTATTTCCCAAAAAAAAACCTCATTTCAATCATATAAACCGTTTCGGTGATCAATGGTGGCAGACAAACAAACAAACAGCCTCTTACAGCAAACATATTTAACGGGCCCCTGTCGTCACGAATACTATCAATAAGTAACCGCGAAGCATTTGTCATTTGTTTCTATAACGGCCTATTGAATTGTGATTCGGTTTTTGCAATCGATTTTTATGGCTTCAAGGATGATTCTTAGACAGGTTTTATCACCACAAGTACCACAGGGGTCGCTGAAAGTTCACGACAGGGGATTTTTAATTTATTACAAAAATACTTATTAACTACGAGCTCCGGCCACTACAGTTTAAATTCTGCAATTTATAATATTTCCACTTACTAGCATTCCCTTTGTCGTCAACAACAAAGTCCGTGGTGACTAGTGGAGGCACTAAGCCTTTGTCGTTGGTGACAAACACGCCGCTCCGATTCTGCTGATCATCTGACATTACTTGGATCTGGAAGGTTATCATCATCATGATTAAAAGCCTTTAGAAGTCAAGTGTAGGACTTCCCTAAAGCGTGCAATGAGAAACAGTATTGGGCTACCTCCGTCCACCGACATCTAACACCACACACAAACAACCTTTAAGATTGAAATTATCGTGGTTTGGTATCATTTAGGGATATTGCACTTTTGAAAATTTATATTATATGAAATCATCAGTGCCAATAATCAATATTTTCGAGAATTTAGCTTGTGAATTTTTCGTGACGTATGCCCACTTAGAGCAAATGAAATAACTATTGAAAATGGGTTGGGTAAGTCGGAGAAACGGGATGGAGTGAGGGCCATTCCATTATGTATTCAGTGCCTCAGTATTGAGGAATACGACGCGAGGAGAAGGTGGATAGGGCAAGAAGTGGCTATGTACTCACGGGGCTTGGCATCTGGTCAGGATCCAATCTCTTCTGCTGCGGCTGTTGGTACTGTTGATTGGGGTAACTAGGCTGTTGGCCAGGGAACGGGGGTTGTTGGAACTGCTGCGGGGGGTATCCGGAAGAAGGTTGCTGGTAGCCAGGCTGAGGCTGCTGAGGCATTGGTGGCATTCCTGTAAACAAAGGACTATTTACGAAGGGTATGATTTAAATTGATGGACTACATGGCGCGATGGGCGGGTACCAGCCGAGATGCAATAGGTGCGGGGTCGTTTCCTGCTATAGGACAAAGATTGGTGCGATGGTACTCGTAGTTCCTGATACCCGCGTCACAGGAAATCCTAGTGTAGTGTCAAGGCTATGTTTATGACTGTTGTGTGTTAATTATCTATCGATTACAGGTCAAATATCATGTTATTTTATGAGCTACTAGCTTCCACTCACGGGTCTGCTTATATAGTATCTGGGTAAAAGTAAAAGTATTAATGTGTTACTCCAGGTCATCAAACAATGGTTTTTTCCATTATCCTATAGTTCAGCAAAACAAGCACTCAACAATATATATTTTATTTTTTTCAAAGAGGTAAACATTTTCGAGATTTTTTGTTTGTTTATCCTGTTTATTTATTATGTTATTGCAGTGTACATAAAATATATTTAAATCTATGTTAGACAATTACAGTATTATCAATTTATCATCCTTGCTTGGCTAATGTCTGAATGTTGTGGTACCACGGTACTCATAGTTTCTGATACCCACAACACAGGGAATCTTAGTGTGAGGTCAGGACTATATGTGTCTGTTGGCGGGTAAAATAAACTAAAGTTCTAAGGGCCTTACTTAATATTTTAAAACAGTTAACAAACTAAACACTGCTTTGTCTCTTAGTGATTTATGTAATTTCAAATTCAATAGTTTAAACTCTTTTCTGTTTAGCAAAACAAATGTTTAAACCTCTATAGGTAAGCATGTAAATCTGTAATAAGTTTTGATAGATAGCATGTTTGATAGATAGATATTATGTTTGTCAAATACATAGCTACTTACCAGGATATTGCGGTCCAGGGGGTCCACCAGGCCCAGGGGGTCCGGGAGGCCCAGTGGGTCCAGGCTGACCTGGGAACTGTCTTTGCTGTGATAATGGTGCAGGCATGAACGGAAGCCCTGGCATTTGACCCTGATGTGCCCCTGGCTGAGAGGTTAAGCCAGTTTGACCTGGTTGAGGAGGTAGTCCAGACTGTCCAAACTGATGGCCTGGTTGAGCAGGCAAACACTGGCCTGGCTGAGGGGGTAATCCAGAAGATCCAAACTGCTGATTATGTTGAGGGGGGAACCCTGGCTGAGGGGGTAAACCAGATTGTCCAAACTGGTGGTTCTGTTGCGGTGGGAACCCTGGCTGTGATGGTGGCCCTTGAGGATGTTGTACTTGTGCTGGTTGAGAAGGTAATCCTTGGCCTGACTGAGAGAATGGTCCCTGGCCTGGTTGTGGAGGGTACCCTGGTTGTGAAAGTGGACCTTGCTGAACAGGTTTTGGAGGTAAGCCAGGCTGTCCTAATTGAGGACCAGGTTTTGCTTGAGACATTCCTGTTAGTGGAGGCATTCCAGGTTGCGGTGGAAGGCCAGGTTGACCTGGGAACTGACCAGGTGCTTGGCTTTGAGGGGGGCACCCTGGCTGCCCTGGAGCTGATCTACCTTGAGGTGGCATAGGCTGCCCAGGCATTGATCCTTGTTGACCAGATGGAGGCCTTGGCATTTGTCCTGCACCTTGAGATTGAGAGGGTTGTGGAGGTATTCCTTGACCAGGTTGTGGTAGTAATCCTGGTTGAGGGGGTCCCATCTGTTGCATGCCCGTTTTTGGAACCTGAGGAGCTTGGGGGGGACCTTGAGGTGGGCCATGAGGGCCTTGACCAGGCTGTGAACTTGGCGGCCGCTGCATGGGAGGGCCAGGAGGAAATTGGGATGAAGCTTGACTTGGTGGTTGACTAAATCCTTGTGATGCTGGCACAAGTCCAGGTGTTGTTGATGGGGGCCCCATTGATGGAGGGAACCCAGCTCCACTGACTGGAGGTCCAGCCTGCATAGGCCCAGGTCTTTGCCCTGGGGGTATTTGTCCAGGAGCGAAATTAGGAGGGTACGCCCCAGGTGGAACTTGGCCTGGTGGTATCTGAGAGGTTGGGAATCCTTGAGGGCCATTCAGATTCATGGTCTGCATCTTCTGTGACATATCCTGATCAAACTGTTTTATAGGCTGTGGCCCATTGGACTGTACTTGGTTATAGTTGGAGTTTGGGACTCCATTGTATTCTTGTGAGCTTGGAGGGTACCCAAGTGGGTTAGCTGGTACATTGTTATTCTGCCCTGGAGGGGGGTATTGCGGGTTCATCATCTTGCTGAAGCCAAACTAAGTACCTGAAATAAACAAAGAATATTTAAACCCTTAAATTATACCTATTTTTGAGATAAAACATAAGCTGACTACAGTTACTTCATTCTAATACTGTTGTATTTTCTATCAGTTTTATAAGCTACACTTGTGAGCAAAAAATTTACTCAGACAACACACCTGCAGTCGCAAGTCACTGGCATAAAAAAGGCGAAAATATTTTTATAAGAATTCTACTTGAAAATGGACACAACAAGCAGCCAGAGTTAGCGTGAAGTGGCACATGCGCTGAACATGAGCCAGTCTGCTGTTTCCAGAGTTTACCGAGACTGGTAATTTTAATCGAAGATGCAGTTCCGGAAGAAAAAGATGCACATCGCAGCGAGATGACCGATTCATTGTCAGCACATTGCTGAGAAATCTGGCCCTCACTGGCGTTCAAGTCCAACAAGAGCTTAGAGAAACGCGAGGAGTGGCTGTGAGTGGCTGGACAGTCAGAAGACGACTTAAGGCAGCTAGCCTTGAGCCAAAAAAGCCAGTTACTGGCCCCAAGTTTACCCCAGCCCACCGAGCCACCTGCCTACGATTTGAATGGCAAGGCGGGCGGCTCGGTGATTGGACTGACGAACAATGGAGCTCCATTCTCTTCTTAGACAAAAGCAGAGTGTGCTTGCATGGTAGAGATAGAAGAGGACAAGTCTACAAAAGACCTGGAGGTTCCTGCATGGTGTGGCCTGCCCACAGTCAAAAGCCATTTCAATGGAGGCATAAACCGAGTAACCGAGTAAAATTTTAATAACAATGAAAACCCTAATTTTAAAGCTAAAACTAAACTGAATGAAATGTTTGTCACAGAGGTTTCTCCAATTGTCTTAAAGAAACAAAAGTCTATGAACAAAAAGTGTGATTGTAAGTAATAGATAGCTCAATTGCAACTACTCGTACTATAATTAGAGTGAAATTAATTACGATTCTGTAGAAAAAGTAGAATAAACTCAAGATGATTCGATTCTTAGAGAGTCAAATAGGCGCCTTTATAACAACCAATTTCACACTTCAGGGAGCTACCAGAGTTAAAACAGAGGTGCTAGCACAATTCTACTTGATTAATTGTCTTACATAATTAAAATTTAGAGCTAAATTAGGGTAAAATACAACGAAATCTTGTAAGTGAAATAGTGACAGCTGCCATCGTCAACTTTGTAAACAGTTTTTTTATAGATTCGCTTTACACAAGGCTTTGATTTTATTCGAGTGGAATCTCAACAATATAATCTTGATGAACTTACGGCTTTCCAGCAGATTATTATCGAAATAACACACAAAAAAATAATAAACAAGACAGAAATTACACAGAACTTCGGGCCACGTATTCGGCGGTGTTGTCAGTTTTCACCGCTTATGTGGAACTTTCAAAAAAATTCAAAATTAACGTGTAACGGAACGTAATCTAGAATGTTTTGTTTAATATTTTAAGCACACTAACTTAATATACTTTGTTTTAAATTAATATGTAAATATGCAATGAAAATGGTGTTCAGTATAATGAATTTGTCATAAATAAAATACAAATGAAAATAATAAGAGGTTACTAAGAAAGTTGGAAAAGAAACGTAATTTGTATAAACTGGCAATTATGTCACTGACCTGTCAATCATGAATTTTACTTGTGAAAACAAAACTCTACTCACTTAAGACACGGTTTATTATAGCTTAAAAAAGTATATACCTAGTATAATCTCTGCCAAAGAAACTGATATTAGCGGGATTTTCAAAGAGTAGGTAGTAAGTCCGGCTTGGCTAACCCGCGCCGGGTCCACGGAACTAATATAACACTTAGCCGCCCCTGGTGAGCTCCAGACATGTTCGCCCTTCGTAAGGTGACCATACCACGAAATCACGAGTTAACGGTAACCATACCGTTATTTCTTGCACGTGAAATTTTGCCTGCGTATAATAATATCCCTAACGGTACTAAGAGTAGGCTACTGACTACTGGTCTAGGCGCAAGTAGGTAAATATGTATGGTAGGGAGAGAGCTAAAGGTTTGCAAGGCAGCATCAATATAATAATTACCTATTTGATCAAAATAGCTGGGACCCAGACGGGCCACACGCCCCTTGTTACACGCATGCGCTTTATCGCCTGCCAGCATTTGCCTGTGGTGTCTAGTGATGGAGAGAGAATTTTATCGACTGTCGATAACTTTCTCAGCGTCAAACATCATAATTACTTACCTGTAGATTAAAATACGAATAACTTTATAAAACAGTATACTTAACATAAATAATTAGAAAAAATAGCTTCACTAAACAGATGGTTCTATACGCTGATAAACAAGTGATACACTTAAAATCAAGTAAAAAATAAAGTATTTTATAATTATCAACAAAAGTATACTTAATAGTAGTAAGTAGTAGCAAACCGCGGGCATGAACCAAATCTAATGTTTGGACGTATCTCTGACTACACCCCTGTGGATGTCCACCATTTGAAAGACGTTTTTTTTCGGTGTTTAAATATATATATATACACTCAAAAGTATTCGTCTCACAAATGCCGAACGACCTAGGTAAGAACCAACTTGTTATAGCTATACAAGTCATCAATATAAACCGCAAGCAAAAAGAAAAAGAGCAAGGAGCTCATCGATAGCGCAACACAAAACATGGTACACCACTAAAACCCAAACTACCCTTCTATCGATTTGGCAACGCAAAAGCCTATTTTCGTGTTTGCTCAATATATTCCGTGTTAAAGTAGCATAACCGCCTTCAGAAATAACTGTACATTCTACCATAAAATTATGTAACTAGAACGGTTATTTAGTAAGCTGGATGTTTGGTCAGAAAACTACGCGGTCAATCAAAGTTCTATGGAGAAGGTATAGAGAGCTATTGGTGCTAGTGAGAGCTCTATTTTTAATAATTTAAGATTCATTTTGTGCCCAAAAGCTGGTGAATTGAAACAGTTTCAGAACTGGACGTGAGCTGAAAAGATAGCTTCAGCGGAAATGAGGGTTTCAATTTCGGTTAAAGTATTTCTGTCTGATTTTACAGCTGCAAGTCGGTTACTCATGACCTGAATAGCTCAAAAACATCGGTGTACCTAGATCAGTGCGGTGAGTAGTTTGTAAATCTGTGAGCTTCGGACGTTCGCAAATAGACATGTTCTGGTAGATACGGTGGTGATGCTAAGCTTTTAAGGACATAAAACTTGTAACATAGACTTAAACGGTAAGTTCTTTGAAACGTGCAAGCAGACGATTTCAATTCTAAAGGGCAAATAGGCATACGGTAGTTACATTCAGCGGATCCTGCATATTTGTAGATAGCTAACTAAGTGTTACTTTGGTAAGTAAGTATTTCAAAATAAAGCTTAGTTAAAATAAGTTGATAGGCACTAGGGAAATAAGAATAACCTAGGTCGTAAATATTAAAATACCTCAGTACCTATTTACTTTCCTACTTAGTATTAACTAACATCTAGTGAACCCTGGCAACATAACGATTGCCATGCAAACTTGCATACAAGGCCAATCGTAGGTAGTCTATAATGTCCTTTATAGCACACTAACACTAGACCAATCATTACTGCCTAGGTACCTTAGCACCTACCTTATCTTCCCACCTTGGAACTAAACCATTTCGTGGGTGACCACGAAATAATCAATGACACGACGAACGAAAGAACGAAAACGAATGAAAACTCAGTAGGTACCTACCAAGGAAGGAACTTGCAACAATATTAGCAAAAAATAATTTATTCAATCATTTATTGTTTTATGCGTTTTATATTATTATGTATATAAGTTATTTTTTCTATGCAGCCTCTGTTAGAGCATTGTGTGTTTTTTCTAGTCTACCAATATGCTGGTTCTGCTGCTCCTTGCACTGGTTTCGATCAGCCAGGCCGTGCCGCAGAAGCCGAATTTGGATGCGATCCTGAATCGTAGAACTGACGTCTACATCGCGGGGTTCTTTCCTTTCGGGAAAGGGGTCGAAAATGCAAATACCGGTAAATACCTACAGACTTTTCATTTTCCTTGTTATACAAATTGGTAGGTATCACCTTCATCATCATCGCTGGCAGACGTAACTAGTCAGACGTAACATAGGAATCTGGAAGTTAAGGAACATTATCTTTGAATATGCTATGTAGGTAGGTACCTGCCTATCGATCAATAAGCATAATCTATTATTTACCTACCTGTGTAATTGCTGTACTACTAATATTATCATAGGTAGGTTTTTGTCAAGCTTATTATTGTGTTGGCAGAGGCAGGCACTTTCACGGAAAATTCCAACGTCATTACTCATTCAATACTAATACAGAGCTCTGTATTTGATTTGATTACTAACCTACCTTCTTATTTTTACGGTAACCATTTACATTTTCAGGTCGAGGCGTGATGCCGAGCGTGAAGCTAGCGCTGGACCACGTCAATGAACATGACTCCGTACTGAGGAACTATCGACTTCACATGTGGTGGAATGATACTGAAGCAAGTACTAATTAATTCAATTGGTATGAAGGTGAAAATTGCCACCCAACATGTGGCTTGGTAAAAGAACTAGTGCCCAAAATAGGCTTGTTAAATAAAACATTATATCTGCAGGAACCCAGTCAATATAAAGATCAAGGTACCTACTTAGCATCCGCTAAGAAACGTCTGCAACTTCACTGAAAACCAAATGTCTAAAAGCCGCATTTATTACAGATTAAACTTAGTTTAAATTCTGAATTAAATACAGTCATTATTGAGAACCTCAATGGCGTGGTGGCTGACTAAGTATTTTGACTGAGACGCAAGAGGTGTAGGTTTGATTCACGTTGCGAGATTAATGTTTAATAACATGATTTGCAGATATTTTTACGGGTCTGGGTTTTGTGGCACTCGTAGATCCTAGTCTGGGGTCAGTACATGTTATATGATTGTTTTTTTTTATGATCGGCCAGCTGCAAGGAACACTGTATCCACCAAATGGATGGTTGTTTACCATCGGTCACAAAGCCATTTTCAGGGCCACTATAATACCTCAACTGGTCTTTGACCTACCGCAGCATGGTGACCAAGAATGAAACGGTCAAACGTTCAAACGAACGATCAGTCTGGTTTCGACTGTTGGGACTAAGGTCTACTGGCTGGTAATAATAAGCAAAGCAGGCTGAGGTATGAGGTTGTTCTGTGCCTTGCCTGCAATATCCATTACCTATTCTCCAGGTCTATCCGGTATTGTAGAACCCCATTTGGGTTCTATTTAGGACTTTTTGGGCCATTTAGTTTTCATCATGAAGTTTTTCTTCAGCAATAGCATCTTAAATTGCTGTTAAGTATGTAAAATGCATGCACCTACTTTTTCAGCAATCGTCTAACCGACGACTAGAGTAGATAGGTACCTAGCCTACCTGAGTCAAGTATTTTAATTGCAGTGCAATGCAGCAGTGGGCGTGAAATCCTTCTTCGACATGATGCACAGCGGTCCTCATAAGCTGATGTTGTTCGGAGCCGCTTGTACTCACGTCACGGATCCCATCGCTAAGGCTTCCAAACACTGGCATCTCACTCAGGTACCTTACCTACCTTCCTAGGTAAAAGGACTAGTATATACAGCTCAGTAATGGCATACCAGTAGGCACTAACAGGTAGTAAAATAGCAGCTATTATTTGTAAGTGGTATGTACATTATTTTGTGTAGAAATAAATAATATTTGATTTGATTTGAGCTACCAGAACCAACAACCGCTGGGTGTAAGATTCTCGGATGGGAACCACGTGCTCAAAACGGTGAAGAAAAACATCGTGAGGAAACTGGCATGCCCTAGAACCGAAAATTCGAAGGCATGTGCCAATAGTTCGTGTTCCAATAAGCGGCGATGGGCTTGCAACCTGTCACGTGGAATGCTTACTACTTGCAAAACGCGGGCATGTACCAAATGTAATGTTTAGATATGCCTCTGACTACCCCCTACTTGGTATCATCAAAGATTTACTCACTGAGTATGTATCTGAGGATGTCCACCATGGGGAAGACAGTCGTGAGCGTGTTTTCGCTTTTCGTGAAGGTCTTTAACGATAGTGAATCATGTAGAGATGTTATTAAAATGTATACTACTATTTTTCTCAGCTGTCGTACGCAGATACCCACCCCATGTTCACTCGCGAAGCGTTCCCGAACTTCTTCCGCATCGTGCCTTCGGAGAATGCCTTCAATGTCCCTCGTATCCGGCTGCTACAACATTTTAACTGGACCAGGGTCGGGACCTTATACCAAAACGAACCTAGATACGCGCTGGTAAGTTTACGTTACATAACCTAAGTAGTAGTAAGGTAAAATTCTAAGAAGGGAACTTTGGAGGCTCATTACATTCATCAGAACCGTCAGACATTGTCATGTCTTTCCTTTCCTAAACAATCGAGATACGAAAGCGAGCTAGTTTGCTCGCTTTGTGATTTATTACTTTGGTCACAATATTATATTATTATACCAATGGTATAGTAACAATATTTTTTTGTACGTTTTATTAATGTAAAACCAACTTTTGAATAAAACTGGCGCCTAACGTGGCGTTATAACTAGCAACCAACAGGGGCTGGTATTTTTAAAACATCCCCTCCTTGTTTTTTATACAGGCACACAACCGCCTATTAGCAGACCTGGATTCGAATGGATTTCTTATCGAAGAAACCCAGAGTTTCGCCACTGAAGTAAGAACTGCGCTGTCCAAGCTCAAGGAAAAAGATGTAAGGATTATCTTGGGTAACTTCAACGAAACCTGGGCATTAAAGATCTTCTGTGAAGCTTACAAGTAAGTCGTGGTTAATTTAGAATATGTGCAGAGCTTCTGTTCTCTAAAGTGTGGTCTAGTTATGGCTGATGGTCCTAACTCCCAACTTGGTTTTGAGTGATTGTAGCTATATTTGTCTGAAAGAGAACATAGTCAAGTAAAATAATAAAGTGCCCAACACGCTATGTTTGGGTCCCGAAGTTGCCTCTTAAAGTTATTTTCTAAAATCCTTCAAACTAATTTTCGCTAGTAGTTTCTACCAAATGCTTTTAAACGGGGACGGGAGGGATTCAATGTTATACGGGGTTGCAACTCACATAATAAGTAACTGCGCAAAAAAGATATAATTAGATTTTATTTTATGATTTCTGTTTTGGTTTATAAAAACCCGTCTGCATGCCAAATTTTGTGTCGTTACGCTTTAGACTGAGCTAGAAATCGGGGTTTGACACATAGATGGACATACAGACGAACATGACGAAATATAAGGATTCTGTCTTCGCCATTTCGCTTCAGAACCCTGAAAATGTTCTTTACAGCTTAGAAATGTACGGCCGAGCCTACACCTGGCTACTCCTAGGGACTTACAGCGATAACTGGTGGAAGAGGCGGGCGCCGTGTGCTCGTACGAACCTCACTGCTGCGCTTGACACTACTATACTAACAGATCTCCTGCCATTATCTACCACTGGGGAAATCACCGTCTCTGGCATTGTAAGTTGATTGTAAATTTTCTGATGCTAAAGAGAATATAGGAAGATAAAACAATCGTCGATGTTAAAAATTAAATATTTGCATCCTTTCCTGCTTTCAGACCGCCAATGACTACCAAGTTGAATACAATCGACGGAGAGGCCTCGAATATTCGAGATTCCATGGATACACGTATGATGGTAAGTAAAAACAAACTGGTATGGCGTCGCAATAAAGAGGGATTATGTACTTACATACGCAACTCATTGTTCAACCTCACGTTAGATGCCAGCTCTGTTAGGGCGTCATTAATGAAAAACTGACGAATTTTTTTCAGGAATATGGGCGATGGCTTTAGCCATACAAACGGTGGCCCAACGCGTGAAGCTTCGATACAAAGAAAAGACGGTACAAGACTTCAAGTACAGAGACAAAGAGTGGGAACAGCTGTTTCTGGAAGCCCTCAGCAATGTTACTTTTGAAGGAGTCACTGTAAGAACCTTATAAATTATTAAGTAGGTACTAGCTTTTCGCCCGCGACTTCGTCCGCGCTGACGAAGGTAGATGTGCTTTTCGTCGCTCGACCCCCGCTCCCCGCCTTACCCCATCAAAATAAACGCAAAATAACTTTAGCACGTGAAAATCTGACGATAGAGTAGCAGAGACGAGAGAGTAAACTTGGGACTGCAAACGTATCACGACAAAAAAGGAGGAGGTTCTCAATTCGTGTGTATGTTTTTTGTGTTACGCGATATCTTTACCAATTTTGAACCAATTAAAAGAAAATATTTTTTAAATGGGTATACTTCATATTTTTTATAAAATAAATGGAACCACCATGTACATTTTATAAAAAAAATCCCACTCTTAAGGGTGATTTTTTTTAATATTATCCTTTTTATCAATTTCCCTTTATTTGAAGTCAGTTTTTTTTAATTAATTGTCTTATAAATTATCCTAGGGCCCAGTCCGGTTCTATGACAATGAGCGCAAAGCGTCAATACTATTGCGACAGTTTCAAGGAGAAGATATCGGAGAAGTCAAAGTTGGAGAGTATTGTGCTGAGAGAGACCATCTGGATCTTAGCAGTTGGGAGGCTTTCAAATGGGTTGGGAAGTAAGTGAAGTTTTTTTGCTGAACTTAAAATAATATGACCTAACTATAGTGATGCTGGTCATTAATTAGCTAAAAGCTGTCCAAGTGACGAGACCTTTGAAAATTTATCTTAAAGAATTTTTAACTGTTAAAGTTCCAAAAGCTATTGGAAAAATTTTAATAATGTTTTATTTTATTTTAAAGGAACCCTCCCAAAGACCGCACCCTACGTCTTATTGAACATACACAGGTGAACATCACTATCTACTCTTTGCTGGTCTGCTGCTCCGTGGCAGGCATTATCCTAGCCACTGGGTTTCTGGCTATGAACATACATTACAGGAATCAAAGGTAGGTCTTAAACTATCACCATTCAAAATGACTTAGAAACTTCAATATAGTATATCAATAATGTTATTAGTTAGCAATATAGTTATTTGCTTCTTCAGATTTTAAATCAGTTGTATAATAGCAGCCGAATAGGATTTCCTTAAAGTGCCTACGGTATGATGATGTACCTACCTAAGTAGGTGTGTATCTAAGAGTAGTAGAGTTTCTGTCCGGGGAAGTGCTAACAACATGCCACAGACCATGCCTATTTCTGCCGCCAAGCAATAATATAATCATTGCTGTGTTTCGGTTTAAAGGGTATGGTGAAATTCATTCATTTTTAATTCATTCATGCAGTACATGATATCTTTCATTGTTATGTCAGAGCGTGAGTAATTGGTATTTTGATTGTAAGCGTCCATAAGCTCCGGTAATCGCTTACCACCAGGTGGGCTGTTAGTTTGTATGCCTCTTTAGTAGTATAAAAATAAATGTAACTCACAACTAGACAATATGAGTTAAAAAACACTACTTATATATTTTCTCACCAGGGTTTTTCATAGATTGTTCGTTCGTTTGTATGTACCAAACCATTATGCCTAAATATTTTCGTTAGTTTACCCCTCGCTCCCGCAGTCCTGACTCGGCTTTTGATGTGACTGTGATTTTTCTTCAAGGTACATCAAAATGTCATCTCCCCACCTCAACAACCTTATCATCGTGGGCTGTATGCTAACATACTTAAGTGTCATCTTCCTCGGCCTTGACTCCAGTTTGAGCAGCATCGGTGAGTAAGGTCTTGCACAGCGGAGGTTGCATCAGCTTTATGAAAGAGGTGTTACCTACTATGTAGATTACTAACCTGTTTTGAGGTTTCAGGACTTCAAGGGGTTGGTTGAGACTTGGAAGTCTTGTTTAAAGATAAAATATTTTTTGAGATTGTCTTAGGGCAGGGCAGAGGCATTGTTCAGGCCCACATTTAGCGACACTCTCTTTTTCTGAGGATAGCCTCCTGTGCTCTTCTATGCTGTTCTTTTACCGCAATTTTCATGTTTTATTTATTTTTTCTATAACTTTTCGGATTCAGGTAACTCATAGGTCATTATTTTAAACTATTTGGTTCTTAGCAGAAGCTACAGCTTAGTTTAAAATACTCATCAACAAATTCACGATAAACTGCAAAATAAAAACTTCTACATCTTCGTTAGATTAAGCTTAGCTTCTGTCAATTAATATCATTTAAAAAATAAACTATGAACAATTAAAAATAAATCTAAATTTTTAGCACATAACATGGACGCATGTCGCTGGCACAGTCACGCTGACGTCATCTGATCTCATTGCCATTCCTTAGGTCTTTCTCAGGACGCGCCGCGCGGAGGTAAACCCACCCCTATGCTTGGCTTCAACCCTGTGGAACCGATTTGGGAAATATACTACCCCTAAGGCCATAGCCATGGGAAAGGGATGGGGGGAAAATCTAAAACTTAAAGGGATACTTAAACTATATTTTAAGTATGGATCAACAATGACAGGGGCCGACATGACGATACTGACGAATGTTCCATTTTTGCGTTTGACTTCGTCGCTACAGATACGATTAGCGACTTTTGGTAAACGAGGCTAAATGAATGACAATGTAAAAAAAGCTTTGAATCCCCCATCTCTCCTTTTATCTTGGCTACGGACCTACCCTTGTTGATTGTATTCTGAGAAAGACCTAGGCTGTTTTTCTAGGTCGCAGGAGTCAGCATGTTTCCAAATTTGGTTTATTTGTTTGTTTCTCATCCCGCGAGCTTCTGTCAGTGGTGCTAGGTATGTGAGGTATTTTATTGCTTCGTCTATTCCCAGGTCTGGTACTTCCTGACAACTTGCAATGCCACCTTTTGAAACCACTGAAACATTTTGTTTTAGTAGTGCACAAAATCGCTGGTTTATTAGTTTTTCTGGCTAAGTTATATAAGCTTTATTGAGTGACCAGCAGTGGGAATAACCCAGTTGCTGATGATGTTTCTGTGACATTGCTAAAGTGCTTGCATTGCATCTTGTTCAGAAAAACAACTTACCCTTGGATAAATTTGCCTGATTTTTGCTTGCTTTTTTTTGAGCATGATTGTTTTTGCAGCGTTCGCATTTAATAAATGAATTTATAATATAGTAAAGGAAAAGTACAATTTAAAATTAGTTTTAATGTTTATAAAACTTCTACCGAAAATCATTTTAAAACCAAGGTCCTTATCTTTTAATAACTTCCATTTTACAACAATTGCATTCATTTTAAGCATATGGACAATGACATGCATGGGAGGGAAACTTTACTGCAATGGAAAGGTTTTCTATTTTTATTTAATTTAACTCTACTTTTTGACACTTTTTAGTCGATTTTTCTCATTGTGCATAATTCTTGACTAGACTCCACCAGTGTACGTTTACGTCCACAGCTGCGTTTCCATACATCTGCACGGCCAGAGCCTGGCTGCTCATGGCAGGGTTCAGTCTGGCTTTCGGAGCGATGTTCTCGAAAACATGGAGGGTCCACTCCATCTTTACTGATGTCAAGTTGAATAAGAAGGTAAGTAGGTAGATACGATAATTTAACTTCAACTTCCGACTTCAATAAAGGAGTTTCTCAATTTATCTGTTACGCGATATTTTCGCCAAATGTAAACCGATTTTAATCATTCTTTTATAATGGGTAGGGTATACTTCAAGGGTGGTTTCATATACCTTTTATGAAAAAAAATACACAAAAGGTTAAAAAAAATGGGTGATGAAATTGCATATTGGACTTTTTATCAATTTCCCGTTATATGAAGTCGTTTTTTTGACATTTAATGTCTTAATCAATTACTAGCCTCCGCCCACGGCTTCGCCCGCGTGGAACCCGGATAAAAAGTAGCCTATGTGTTATTCTGATGTAGGTATAAGCTATATTACTGTAAAGTTTCATCAATATCCGTTCAGTAGTTTTTGCGTGAAAGAGTAACAAACATTCATCCTCACAAACTTTCACGTTTATAATAGTAGTAGGATTCTTGTTACCCCTAATATTATCCTACCGTGATGACTCTCTGAAAACCATACTTTCTTTGCCGCAGGTCATAAAAGACTACCAACTCTTCATAGTAGTGGGCGTTCTCCTCGCAATTGACCTGACTATAATGACGACTTGGCAGATCTTAGATCCTTTCTTCAGAGCCACAAAGCAGATGGACCCTTATGTAAGCAGATTTTAGAACTAAATTCCATTAGCAGAAGTGGTCTAAACGACTTAGGCCATTGACGTTTCTTTTTCAGGAAGAAGGGTTCTTCGGAGCTCTGCAGGTCAGTCGATGACTTCTTGCTATCAAGAGACAAGATTACAAGGAAAGATATGAATCTGAAATTCCTCTAAGTTTTTCAGCATTACTAGCTGGCAATGCTTACTCTCGTATAGCGGGAGTTTAGGCTCACCTGTAAAAACAAAACTCAAATCTTCGAATTGGGTTCTTGGATTAGTAATCAAGTGATATTCTTGATACGACGTAAATTAGCTATTAATGTAAGCCACAGTAGCACACACTGGTGCACGCTACCGAATTGTTTCATATCCCTCTGCATCCATCAGAAAGCACATGGTCTCATGTTGCACCGGTTCTTAGAACTGTTACAGGCACACATGTTACGCTTATCATGAAAGTCAGGCCTACCCTACATTCTTGACAAAGTTTCATGTCCAAATATTTATGGCATAACAAAACATTGAGAATCAGTTATCCACACATACACACACACACACACACGTTATTAGCATTTGAACTTGCCAAGAGTCTGGACTCTGGGTCGTTGGATGAGTGCAATTAAGATCTTAGACCATTTTATTTTGTTTCCAGCCTCATCCATCAAGCGAGGACATCGTCATCGTGCAAGAGAATGAGTACTGCGAGTCGGAAAGGATGACAATATTCATAGGAGTCATCTATGCTTATAAAGGCCTTTTGTTGGTAAGTGAGGCATCTTAGAATCCTTTCATCTTTTTCTTCCTTTTTGGTCTCGTATTGGTCTCATCCTAGTCACACTTATTCTTTCCCTGGTCCAATTCTATCATCCTGGTCTCATCATCGTGTTGTCTCGTTCTCATCCGGATGCCGCCTAGGCAGTGCTAAAAAGCCAATCATAATTTGTTTCCAGGTGTTCGGAGCATTCTTGGCTTGGGAGACGCGTCACGTGTCAATACCAGCTCTGAACGACTCGCAGCATATCGGAATGTCAGTTTACAACGCCCTTATTATGTGCATTATGGGAGCTGCAATTACTTTGGTAAGAGTTACAGAAAAGTCGAAGATCACTTTTTGAACCATTATAGGATGTAAGATTAAGGCTAGCAAAAGTCTTAACTCCTGACTCATATTTTACCTACATAATACGCAGCTAGCGTACGTAGGTAACGTAGGTAAAAATTGATAATGCATAATAAACAATATTCATTTCAGGTACTCTCAGACCGTAAGGACTATCTTTTCATCTGCATAGCATCATTCATCATATTTAGCACGACGGTGACACTATGCCTGGTGTTCGTACCCAAAGTAAGACCATATTTCTCATCTTCCTCTTTATCTGCATCTTCGCCTTTTATACAACTCCTTTTTTACTCTCAGGCGTTAGAGCTTCGCAGAAATAACCAACAACCTTCAGCTAGTCAGAACGCTAGGGTCCGCGCAACGCTCCGTCCTGCTTCCACACATGATACCTGTCGCTCGCCGGGCCCTGAGCTAGAACGGAAGATGAAGGAGCTTAGGACTTTCAACAACAGGTTCCGAAGAACTCTTCAAGCTAAGGAGAACGAGCTTCAGGTAAAACCCTCCAGTAACCCTCTTGTCTCTCTATCCGCAGGAATGTACCCTAATGAACTAACCTTTGAGCAACTCCCAAATGTTAGGTTGTCATGGACCTCAGACTGACTTTAAAAGGTCAGCCACTAGAGCGTTATTAACCTGAAAGCCGTGTAATTATGTTTAAGATGCTGCTAAGCAAACTTGGTGAGGACCCTGACTCTGAATCATCGATCAGGGACTCCAAATCACCTGCTATGAAGAGGACTAAACTGCCTCTACCTAGGGAGAACATTAGCCATCCTGGTAAGATCTGGATTTTTCTGACGCATACAATACTTATTTTTTATCAAATTGATTCTTAAGTCAATGCTGGCTGATATATAGGTTATTCTATAGAAGAACCTATAAATTTATCAGCCTTGTTATAACAACTTTGTTATGACATGATGTTTTATTGCAGAAACCAGTGACATCACATCAGTATGCAGTCTGAGCGCTTCTGCTGGCGCTGAAGCCGTGGAATATATAAACCTTCAGACGCAACCTATTGAACGGTAAACTCTACTCTACTGCTAATTTATTTTTAGGGTTAAGTTCACCTTTGTAAATGCCTCACCATATATTTTGTTTTATATTTCTGTGTACATTAAGAATTATAAGAATCTGCAAATGTTTGTCTCGGATCTGGGTGTTTTCTATGCATAATGTATGTAATTTTATTTACATAAAAAAGTATATTAGTAGTATATCAGTTATGTACATAGTTCCCATGATACATGGCTCTGCTTAGTTTGGGGCTAGATGATGCTGTGTGAAAAAGACCAGCATTCAAAAATATATATAATTGTATAAGATATGTGAGAAAAGAGTAAGATATACAATTTAGTGGTCAATTTTCCACCTGGAAATACAGTAGGATATACCTAGAGTGGGATTACTATACGTAATCTAAATGTTTATGATTTAAGCAGCCTAATTTATGCTTGATTCGCTAGAATATAGTAACATAACTAGCAGCACTCATTGATGAATTGATTTCAGACCAAAACCTTCAGCGCCACCAGAGCCAGTCCTCAAAGATCCGACTCCCAAAGAGCCTAAAAAAGAGCAGACTACAAAGAACGTATCATTCAAGAACCACCTGGACTACACCAGTCCACCGTCTTCTAAAGCTGTTCCAGAGAAAGATCAGCTTGCGAAGCTTCCTTATGGATGGAATACTGAGGTATGGATGGATTCAAGGTCTTGTGATGGATTTTTACAAGGATTTGACAATCATTGAAAGGTCATTTTTCGTGAATAACTTGCCTACCTTTTAAAATAGCATAGTAAGAAAGGTGTCAGGCAATTTCAGCTTCTCAGTCCATTCTTAGAGAAACGCAAAGCAATAGCAACCAAAAGCTATTTTTCTACACTTAACTTTACAGGAGCTTCCAGAACCTAAGCCAATCACCAAGACTTCAGAGCCAGTGAAAGCAGCTTCAGCTGTTAAGTCTATTTCAGCTAAGGTACAGGAACCGATGTATACCAAAGCAGCCACTCCCAAAATAAATAAGGTAGGAAAGTGTATATTTTCAGAATGTCACCAGGAATCATCAACCTTTTCGTTGAAGTTTACATTGGGTTCCAGATATGTAAAGACGTCTCCCTGTTTAGTTGCTTGAAATCACTACACTTACAATGCGCCACGTCTATACAAAACAATAGATTCACAATTATACATTCCACAGCTTTCGGTTTTATATTTTTCAGGACACAAGGCCTGGCTTTTCAGATGATAAAACTCTTATTCATTTCATTTTCTTTTTATACTTTGCCAGACACCAGAATTTCAAAAAAAAATAGTCAAGGCCCAAGACTCCTTCTCAAGCAAGACGACTCCATCTCGAGAGCAGAAGACAAGACATAGAAGAATGTCTAGCGTTGGCCAGGCTGCTTTATTAGCCGACCTGATGCACGTCGCAGTGGAATTAGACCCTGAGACCTCTCCTCCACCTACCATGGAGAGGAAAGTTATTGGCTAGTATTATTTTTATCACAATCAGATAACTCGTGTACCAATGGACTATTCCATTCGAAAAATACATGTGTGCAATGCATAATATATGCTCTCAAATGGTGAAGAAACACATCGTGAAGTAAGATACTAGCATATTGAACTGGATTCAATACTCCACATGCCTTTGGAGGCTCTGTGATGGACTGAATTTTTAAACTACACAGGATCATTAAATATCATTAGGCCTTTTCTAGAGTCAGTCGATTATCAACAGTGCATGCATGGTTCAGTTTTACACATACCTATCGAGATGCTAATTGAGGTTTTCTTTTAGGCCAAGAAAGGGATCCAACCCCACCCCTGAAACCAATCAACTTTCAGCAGGATGTTGAAGACATCCTGGACATTGATGCTGACTACTCTTCAATGGAAAGGAGGAAATCTTGTGAGTAACCTTCTTCATACCAACGTAATACTGCTTGTGAAAGCATAAACATCAGCGAAACATAAGACTTCGCAAATCTGAAAGCCTGTACTCAACTTAATGTTTCCTCTTCCAGGTCAAAGAAGAGACTCCGAGAAAAGAAAAAAGGAATTTATAGTAGTGCAAAGTGACCTTTGGGATACTAACACCTTCCAGTATACATGCCAGAAATCTCCGCCACCTACTACAAGTAGGACGTCCAAAAGTTTAAACCACCAATATCAGATAGAATATAGATAATAGAGATAGACATTTCAACCGGATTTGCTGATGGAAGCTCTTAGATAATCGTTGCGCTGCATGGATGAAGATCTGGGCTATCCTATAACGAACATTCCTATAAGTCTTATATTCTTAGTCTACTGTACCAGTTCCATCTTGGTGACCAAATTGGCTTAATAATAAATCAATGAAAATATATTTTCAGCTACTCCACACCACCACACTCCTATGCAGAGGAGTGTGTCAGAGAAAAGCAGACAACAACCATCTCCTCATCACCACAGGTTGGTAGATAACATTGCTCACATAACGTTCGATAAACCAATGAATGAATGAATGAGAGCCACTCGGACCATGGTACACTTCACTTAAGTTCTTTGATTATCACACACAATTTGGATATGTGTTGTCCCTAAACTGATTGAAGAGCACAACTCCTTTATTTATCTTGTTCAGGAGGAAACTTGTTCAGGCCCTCATGGTATGGTAGATGGATAATCATCATTGTTATGGTAGATGGCCTGAAGGTTTACCGGCATGGCAAGTTGCTCCGAGACCTGGGTCTCTTGCCCCCTATTTTGCCACATTGTGTTTCGATATTATTGCTATTATTGCGGGCAGACAATGTGCCCGCAATAATAGCAACCGATGTATTTTTAAATTCTGAGCAGGCCTTAACACGAATTCTTTCGAATCATCGACGCATTTCTAATTAACCAGTGTAAAGATATTTAGTTGATGATTAACCATAAATCCGTGTTTACAGAGAAACTGAACCACGTACAATGGAGCGGCGAGCGTCGAACGCCTCCATTAACCATGGTTAGTAATGAGTACCTATCAAAGAACATCATCTCCGGTCCTGACTCGTTCTAAGGTTCTGATTACTTTGCAGTAGGGAGAGAACCGGCAAGGGGAGGCACTCCCGAGGGGTACCGGGAGGCTGACACGCTGAGGATGACGGATCGACTGGCGAAGGTTGGTGACCTTTATTCAAGTGGTCAATGAAAAATAATCATGACGACGACTTCTGTGGCGCAGTGGGTGAAGGCCCGCCTGAGACGCAGAAGGTTGCGGGATCAATTCCCGCCGCGAGAGAAATGTTTGTATGATCTTAAAATATTCCTCTCGGGTCTGGGTGTTTTCTATGTATAAGTACTTAATTGTATGTATTTACAAAAAAATGCATATTAGTACGTCTAACAGTCATGTAGATCATAATATTGTAGTTTTTAAAAAAACCTCCCCTGGATGTGTGGACTGGATCAAGATTTTAATTGGAAATTAAAACTTGGAAATTGAAATGGTTTCAACAATGTGGGTGTGGAACAATGAGCTTGCTTCAAATTAGGTAAATTTTTCAATCGATGATGATGGGAGTCTATGAAATAAAAATAATTAACTAATTTTTATTTTGTTGTATAGCGCCGGGGGTCTGAATTCCCACAGCCAGTCAGCACACCCCCTCAACAAGCTCAAAATAGAAGAAGACAGTCAGCAGCTCAAGTAAGTCAATTATTATCTTCATAAAATGTTCCCTTACACTGATCGGCCTATTTTCTTCGCAACCTTCGGCGAAGGGCTCGTAAGTCGTACCGTCACAGATAATAAAACCGGAAAATGGAGGTGTCTTCGAGACCATTTTTCGGGGCGTTTTGTTTGGGCAATAACCAGTAGTAGCAATAAAGGCTGATATATAAACTAAGGACTTTTGTCGGCAAGTTATTCTGCTTATTATTTTTATTCATTTTACAGGTACGAACATACCAAGAGGAGAAACTGCAAAAGTATGAGTCGACGCCCAAAACGCACGAGGACCTCATAATGGCGGTCCCGGAAACTCCTAAAGAGGTGGAGACCTACAAACCTGAACCTGATACGATTAGAGTTTCTAAGGGTCATGACTCTCCAGCCAAAAGGTAAAAAGTAACGAAAGAAGAAAGCAAACAGATGACCATTAGTCTACTCTTTACCGATATACGCGTATGCTGGCTCTTTGGTATAAAAATGAGTTTCGTATATTATGTCAGTGACAGCAATATTGATAGAAACTATAACGGATCTAGCAAAACTGAAAATGACTTCGGGACTTGGGGAAGAAGAATCCATTCACGGTTTTGGACGATATTTTAATACCTGTACCTTAACGTTGTGATGTCTTGCATTAAATTTCAGGCAGGAATCACCAAAAAGGCTACGCCAAGAAGCGGAGCCCCTAAAAAGGGCTAAAGGCGCGGGGGATTCCCCGAGACTAACGCAAGCTGGACATCAACCTAGACCCGACCATCATAAAAGTAGTCCTAATGTAGCTTCTAGACATAAAAGTGGTAAGTACTATTTTTTTTGTTTGAATTTTACAATATCGTGTCACTCGCACTTAGATGATATCTGATGTGATGAGTCATCATAGCTATTGTAGTTCTTTCCACAAACTTAAAAATAATAACTTGTGTCTCCAGGTCGCTTCTTTTTGTCAATCTGTATTGTAATTGAAAACGCTCTAAATTGGACTACTCCCTGAGAAATTTAATCATTTGTCGCTTATGAATAATTTATGCGACAAATGCTTACACTACCTGCTAATATTTTTGGTTTTCACATTTTGGTGCCTAAGTACTACCTACTCGTTGATCCTGACACCAACTACTTAGGAAATCATTGGTTTTCATTGGTCTTTTATCATCTTACTAGCAAGTTGAGGTAGTAATGGTCATGCCATATAGTTCGTATACTGACAACCGATGAGGAAGGTTTTTGAAAGGAGACCACAAACCGGACGACGCAGTGTTAGAAGGCCCCCCCATCCGATGGACCGATGATATCATAAAGGATGCGGGAAGTTGGCCCTAGATCGTTCGGTATACCACTCTTTGCGAGAGGCCTATGTCCAGCAATGGACATCTGTAGGTATTTATATATGTATATATATGTATGTGATTGTTAGGGGTTACGTAAAGACATTTATTTTCCCAGGATCACCAGACAAAAGAGAAGAGCGTAAATCGACTGGATACACGCGCTCTGAAAAGCGGCAAGACTCTGCCGAACAGCGCAAAATGTACGCCGCCTCTTCAGAGTCTGAGCTCTTCGAATGCGCCATCTTGCCAATATTCCACAAACTATTAACGGAAAGGCACAAGAGCCAGCCGCACAGCCTCAACCTAACATATGGTGTCAGCTGTCCCAATATATCCATCAAGTGCGATATAGTCGAATATCTTTGAGTAGGTACCTAGTAGGAAAGGAATTTATTCTACCTACTTACATAGCTGATCTTATTTGTAGTAGTAGGTGCCTACCTAGGTACCTACTAAGCTAGGTATAGGTTACCTATCTGTCAGATGAATCTCCGTTTGGCCGTTATTCTTACACAACGTTGGTCTGCCAGTACCTAAATGTAATTTAAATACTTAGTGAATATTGAAATACCAACGACATTAGACACAATTATAGGTACCTTATTCCCAAAAACGGTCGTGAATTACGTTACTCAATTGTAAAACGGGAATTTTAATATTTACCGTGCTATCGGTTTTTTTACAATATATCGGTTGACTTAGGTATATCAATATAGGTAACTACGGTTGTTTTTTTTAATTAAAAAACTACCAAACTACTTATTTATAAATATATAGCTACTTAAAACTAAGTCAGTAGGTAAAAGTTCCCCTCAGGGTTAATGTATCTTAGTTATTAAGGCAAGTTCGCTCACGGGTCTCGTTAATGTAGGTACTTAGACTTATCTAGTACTTATCAGTACATAGGTATCTACGTTTTAGAACCTTTCTTTATAAAGTAGGTAGTACATATGAAGGTATGTTTTGAAAATCGTTATCTATCACTAATAATAATAACTTAGATACCCACCTGCCCATGTAGGCAGGACCTACCTACCTGTGTACCTACGCAGGATCCATTTTTGCGCACACAAATTGTATAAAATTTTGATTAATAGATTATGGTACCTACCTACCCTAGGTACCTATCTGTTTTTGTAGCTAGGAAGTTATTATGTATTTCTGTGTAAGAAAATAGTAGAATGCATGATAGGCTTATTAATATTACTTTTTAATTACCTACATACATTACATAGTTATAGGTAGGTACCTATGTTACGTCCCATTACACCTACCTACCTACCTACCTTTTATTAAAGACTTGATATTGTCATCGAATTATAAAGACTATTTAGTTCAATGCTTGTTTGTGTATCTAATTATTATAAATCTAGGTAGGTATCAAGTTATTGTACATATGTAATCAAAATAAAATACTGACAATTACCTACTTATTTGTTTTTTTGACTGCCCGCTTCTGCCCTTCCCCGTTTTGAAACGAAAAGGTATACCTACCTACCTATACTAACTGGATAAAGGCCTTACGACGAAAATAACAACTAGATATGTGGATACCCTCTTAAGAGTGTCACGGCAAACGACCTTGGCCAAGTCCAAGATTGTTGGGGGTGCCAGGTCGGTCAATCTTCTCGTGTGCCTGTAGGCTCTTGTCGCTTATGGATCAGACGGATCCGGGGTGAACGGAAGCTTACGGGACGGTGCGCCTCGTTTAAGCCGGATAATAACTTCTCATACCTACGTGGGATCTTATTGTCGTGCAACAAATGGACTAATAGGGGTGGGGGGGGCCTCCGCGTGTCCCTATGAGCAGCATGGGGCACTGTGGATGTGGCAAGAATGGTGGGGGGTAGTGGAGGAGCACCATAGGAGGGCCGGGGCGGTGTTGGCTTCTCCGTTGGGCTTGCGCGTCCCAATGATCTTCAAGGTTATATCGGCAGGGCTACCCATACCGGACAGCTTGAAGGGAGGGATCAGCGCAAGTTGGAAGGGGCGCCCTTTTCAGGGCGCGGATGAGGGCTCAGCGAGGGCCTTTTATACCAACTCTCACTCGCAAGAGAGAGAGCGTCCGAATGTCACGACCACAAACTTACTAGACGACTCTTCTCATCACTTGCCCGCACGCACAGAAGAGAACACAATAATTAGGTAGGTATCCCTCGCACTTGGCACCTCGTGTCTCCTAGCTCGCATGCACAGACAACACAATCATGCCTCGCCGCTCGCGCCAATGTGCTACTGTGTTGGTGTGCAGGTGTGCTAGTTCGTCCGAATTAAATGAACGAGAACTTGTCTCAAAGAAGTAGGTATGTAGGTATATAGGTAGCTACTTAGTTGTGTAAGTAGAAGAAGTAGGAGGTACATACAATCGAATAAGTCAATCTCTTTAATTTATTTTCTAGTAAGTGTTGACGATACGAACAAAAAAATAATTTTGTAAACAGTAGTGCGATACTGGTAACGTAGTGGTTAGTTCGTCCACAGACCGTTAGACGCTAAGGTGTTAAGGGGTGTCCACGTAATACAATACTCGTCGTATTGTATGTCGTGGTGTAGTAATAGCGCAATAGCGCAGTCAACTCGTGGACCGCGCTATGGGATCCGTGCGTGGATGTAGCGTGGAGTCTGTAATGTCATATAATAAAATATAAAAGTGTTCAACTTCAAATCCACTCTCAGCTGTTACTGTCAAGACTCACTACGTCACTGTCAGATATCAAAAGTGATCCTTCGTTCAATTTGCACTCAGCCAGCATCGGCATTGTATTTTATTATGTTCAATTAATGTTTCATTCGTTAATTTTATTCATTCGTTCATTCAGTATTTTTCTGATTTTTGTGCTGAGTGGTTGTGTTTAATTATATTTCTTTTGTAAACTTTATGAAAACTTGTTATTTTTGTTTTGGTTCATGTAGATAAGTGTGGACAGCAGTAGGTAATCATGCCGGTGTTTCATACAAAAATAATCGAAAGCATCTTGGAGCCTGTCGCTCAACAGGTGAGTGTTGGAAAAATCACAAAAAATATTTATAGATTGCTGGATGTTCTAGTTTTCTGATGTAGTTAAACATTGTTTACATAGAGTAGGCGATTATACTTAGCGTTTATAAAAGCGGGGTATTATGTCATCGGTAATAAAGTTGCTGTGGCTGTATAAAATTAACTTTATTTGGCGATGTTCGATAAATGTTTGCGACCGACAAGTAGCCGGCCGAGGTGGCGTCAGTTATTATCTCAGTAACCTTGGATTGAGATTCAGAATCTAAGCGCTAATGAACTGTTAAAATATTTCTTACTCCTTAAACATGTCGTCATCAGCCTGAAGAAGTCCTGCTGCTGGGCATAGACCTCCCAAAAGGAACCAAGATACATTCTTAATTTTATTAAATTCACTAAATCAGAATCTTATTGATAAAAAAAACAATTCATGTGGAACCTAGGTATGAGGGTCTTGGTGACAAACTGTAAGTAAGCTATAATTAGACAGCTAACAAAACATAAACTTATTAAATGTTATTCTTAAATTTCACAACCTGCGAACCTAGATATATGGTTTTCTTATTGTGCATTCAGAAGAAGAACTATAACAAAACCACAACCCAGCATGGCAACTAAAATTTCAAGATCCACTGCAACTATTAAAAAAGGTGATAAGTAAGTAGGTACAGAATAGTATTAGATAGGTAGCCTGAATAGTCAAAATTGTGAAATTATGGGTGTTTGAGTAAAAATATATGCTATAGTTACCATATTAAATAAAAAAAAATGCTTTAATTGCATTATAGTAGGGATTTTTATAAGATTAATATACAAAAAAAAATAACTACTACAACTTTCATTGATAAGCCTCAAAATTTGTAACAATAAACAGATTTAAGATTTTGAAAACTAAATAAGCAATAAAACAAATTTAAATAAGATTAAGTATGTAAAAAAAAAATTGTACATTTTTATCATTTCCAATGATAAAAATAGACCACATGGTACCTAACGCTTAGCTCTCAAATTATCATCACTCACTTGGAAAATGCATACTTAATTAATGAATGGCCCCTTATCAGTCAGAAATAGTTTTTGATAGTTTTTGAGCCACTGAGTTGGCGTATAGAGCCACCAACTTCTTGTGGTCAAGAATGAAATGGGTCACCTTCCTGTTCAAGATCCCTTCTTTCAGTTTTTGTGCAATGTGTTAGCTGGTTATCCTTACCGTATATGGTACTAATTTTATAAATGCAAAAGTTTTAATTTTTAATGATTCTTGCTTATAATCATTGTTACGGCTTATCAATTTGGATGATATTTGGAACAGGTATTGTGTGTGACCTAGAACCACACATAAGCAACTTTGTATTCTACCTGAATGACTTATTAATAAAACAAAAACTCAACAACTTTGATTGCAAGGATATCAAGTAGGAGGAGTCAAAACCATGTTCAAACATTATATTTGGCAGATCGCCGCCTATTGGAACACAAACTGATGACATGTGTCTTTAAATTTTTATTTCTAGGGCGTGCGACGTGTTGCCTTATGATTTTTCCTTCTCTGTTTTGAGCCGCACTTAATTTTTTCGAGTGGAACAATCCAATGGGGCACGGGTTTCGAATACACGACCTTCGTATCCGAAGTCTGGTACTGCCCACTAGCTAGACCAACAAAATTCATTGCTATTTGACAAAATTCTGAGACAAATATCTCACATTTGGCATGGTGTTATCAGTAATTAGGGCAGGTGCAGCCTTGGTAGTATCCGCCTTGGCGCCGGCCTTTGGCTATTTATGACCCAATGGCGGTTCTCGGCCCTTCCAGTTCACATTATAGTACGAAATAGTATAAATAGTGGAACAATCATTACTTTGTCTGCATTGAGTTTTTCTATTCAACTACGTCTTCTTACTTTTGAGAACATACCCCTCCAAATTAGAGGTATTTTTAGATATTTTAGTCAAATTAGATATTTTATGGTTTACGTTCATTGTCAGTAAAAGATTTATGAATGGCTTACATAAAAATCTTTCATAGAAATCTGCCACTGCAACATGCGTTGTACAGGCGAGCATAAGATTATCTCAAATAAGTAAGCTGCTTTATACACAGTTTAGTTAACCGCATAAAGGCATCCCACATTACTTGACAAGTTAATAACTTTTCTGGTTATAGCCGGGAGTCGGGACCGACATCGTAGCATGTCCTCCGAAGCGAGGAAACTCTCTGTTATAAATGCTACCGGTCACCCATCGAAGCGCTACACGTTAATTGAACCTAGTCAATCAGTTTAAAACTGCGTGGTGTGCTACACCACGTCTGAACCACGATAAATGTTTTAGCTGGATCTAAAACTATCAGTAAAATTGTCTCCAAGGTCCGATACTGGTAAGATGCGCGAAGCGAACAATTTTTCTTAGCTGGCCAATCAATCGCCTAGCATTCGATTCGTTATGAAAGTCTCCGCCAATGTAAACAATAAGCAAGCAAACCTATCTAGCTAACTACAGTGATCGCTTAGTCACCCCTTGGCAAATCAAATTGCCAACGGTGAAAGGAAATGGAACATTTAGACATGACATTTGCTTATTGAGAGGAAGTTGAAGTAGTAACCACTTTCGAGCTCAAAAGGTACGACGGAACAATTGGATGTTGTCAAATCCTATTACGAAGTTACGACTAAGTTTAATATACCTTTAGCTGAGCACACTTAATATGGTCAGAATATAGGAAATTAATACAAAGATAAACTATCTCTTTCAATCATTAGTGACTGTAAAAGGAGGAAAGGTGATTCTGATAGCTAGTTGTCGAAACTGACGTAAATTTTTTAGCGATCGGACTTCAGATCCATTTGACCCTCAACCTCGGCCTTGACAAAGTCCCCAACCTATACGTAGCTGTTGTATTTTCTTGCCAACTCTAATTTTCATGACTCCTGCATTTAAAACTGCCAAATATAGCAATTCCAGTGTTCGCAAGTTCGATGACATGAGACAAACGTGGTGTGGGTAGCTTTGGCGATCGGTATGGAACGAAATGGTCGGATTAAAAAGTGAGATTCAGTAACTGTTTTACATCATTAGAATCTAGTGTCGAAAACTTGTCTACTTCTACATGTCCTACTAAAGTTATACCTATATGAATAACTTTTACCATTTAATTGTTTGTGCCAAATAAACGTTCATTCTATTATATTCTGTCTATTCTATTCTATAAAACAAAACAATATGTTTCATCCTGTTTAGTTCTACTTAGCTGTAGCCACATCGTATTAAATCCCTGATAAAAAAGGAGTTTTTTTTTACTCAATAATTCCTTAACCACTGGCCCGAATCAGATCTTGGGCAGTGTATAAATTAACTTTTTGCAATTCTTTATAAGTATTCATACTATTCAGTAGGTTTTCTTATACTCACATTTTCAAGCCACAAATAGGGACTTGAAAATGTGCTTAGTCTACCTGAAAGCAAAAGGCTCATTTTCAATACGCCAGCAAGTAAAAATAAAAATCGATCCAATGGGTATGTTCTGCACGGAATCGAAGCATTTTATTTTTAATGCACAGTCCAGACTGTGAGACAGTGCAGGGCATTGATATTCAACCCAGTAGCATTGTGAAGCCCTGTTTACAGTGGTGCATTATAATTGAAATCTGTAATTAACTATTGCGATTGGAATCGCACGTAGATACTGCAGATAACATTTTTAGACATGTAGGTACATAATATACGGGCTCTTCATCGCTTTAATATACGTTTGCCGTTTTTTTTGTTGTTTCTGTGTATGTTTGTCTACAATTTATCTTCGGCACGCTGAAATCCGATTGAAATGCGGTTATTTGCAATCGATTTGAAAGACTTGAAGGATGGTATATATGGATAGGGGATGGTATATATGGATAGGTGCTATAGTTACAAGTTACTTGGGTGCGCTGCAATAGACGACTGAAAACACGTTATGGCTTGAGAGCCATGAGTGGTAATGGCATAATCTTCGGACTGCTGTCCGTCTCTTCCTTTTTATTTTCACTTATATCGTCTCGTTCGTTTTTTCTTTCTACATTATACTATTATCCCATTTGAAGAAAGACTTTCTTTTCTCCATAAAGCACACCAAGCCGCTGGGGTTTTGGCGATACATTTGTAGTTCTTCGAATAGGATCCAATAATGTTCTTTATGATGGTCTAGCCTCTGTCTTCGCCCGCGTTGTACTCGGATAAAAAGTAGCTAATGTGTTATGCTAGTAACACACCTGTTCCGAATTTTATCCCGATCGGTTCAATCGTTACGGAGATCCTTAGCAAGCCAAAACCATCCAAACATTCGCATAATATTAGTAAGATAGGTGCTCTGCTAAAGTTATATATAGTCACAAAGCCTGAGTTGTTGCGCTACTGTTTTAGTTTACTTCGTCCCGGTGCAGTCAAGACTACGAATATAAATAAAAGGTCTGTTCTCGAAGCTGCTTTATTTCAGGATGGCTCTTTCTATAGGTATTGCTTGTTTTGGAAATAATTGTTGTCATCAAGTTCTTCATACTGCTATTTAGGTTAATTTTATAAAACTTTGTAGTATGTATTGCAAAAATCGCTTTTAAAAGCAAATAAGCATCAACCATCACAAACGGCAAATTAATTTTATTAAGTGAAGTGAATCTAATAATTCAAAGGGTGCTGAAGATAGGATTGGAGGATAATCCAACACCAAATCTCCAAGCTCTCGTTAAACCATTTAAATAACGTGTACCTACTATCGAATGTAGTACTTTTAGCTCAACGTGTTCAACATTGTACACAAAACAGTGTTGCCAGGTGATATAATTCATAATAGTTCTAATTTTAAACACAGACTCACGTTTGTTACTGGCCGGTTGTTTGTAATTCCTCGCGCCCAAAACTAAAATTAGAAGCGACGTTTCGTAACTTAAACTATTTACTGTTTTGTTTTTATTTTGGTTCTAATGAAAGACAGATTGACTTCTGATGAGTTTGTCACCTTTTTTTTATTCGGGGACTAACTGGTCTACGTGACAAAATATCCAAATGGTTGATTGTCTCATTCTCAAAAGGGACAGTATTGAATTTTTAGTTTGTCTAAAGGTCTAATATAAATTTCACAATTTAACAAATTACTTTTTTTAATTTGTGCACATTAAAGCGTTTAGAAAATTGGATATCAATCGCACATATTTTACGAAGACATTCGACAATTTGTCACATAAACATTGTGACCCTGACGTTACGTCTTTTGTATGTTTTGACAATATTTTAATGAACTGAGTGCATTCCAGGAATGCTTTATTTTGTTGACGTACACTTTTATGGCTATTTCGTTTAGTATCCCATAGTATGTAGTATATAGTATGGTTCAGAACACCTTTATATTTTTTTCAATGGTAGAGCGGTGTGTTTACTGTGCTGTTCAGCATACAGACCAGTGAGCATGCGAGCGGATTGGACAAGTCTGGATTAATCTGATAGGGTTCATTGAATTCATTTCTAGCGTTATCTAGAGACATATATATTTTCTAGGGCCGAGGAGAAACTATTCATTTATATTAAACCAAAATCTACATAGTCAGAGTCAAAAGTTAATTCACTGAAATCACTCAACTTCAACTTTTGTTTTACTGCTTATGTAAAACAAAAGGTTAGGTTTGCCACAATTTTTCCAATGTCGTGTCGACAAGATATAAAAAAAAGGCGATGAAGAGGAGTTTACCAAAATTTTGCCGGTTTAAAATAGAGGTAGACTCGAACAGTTACACTGAAATCACAAGGATTATTTGAAATAGTCGACAATGAAATAAGTTAATTTGAGATTTTACTTTCTATTTACAAAGATATTACTTGTGATAATGTGTCACTAAACAAAATACTTTTTATCAAAACAATTGTTTAAAAATCTTTATATAAGTTAGAACCTTTTTAAATAAGTGAGTTTACGGTAATTTCTCGCAATCAAGCCTAGAATAATACGGCAACAAATTGTGCTCGAATGTTTTCGATTTTTTTTAACCAACCGTACCATGTGGTTGACACCAACGCGATCTACCTACCGTTTCCGTGGGCTTATTTTATTAATGCGTTTCGACATGGTTTTGTTCTTTTCCTTCACGTTTTTATCATATGACGACCTCTGTGGCGCAGTGGACGAAGGCCTGCCTGGGACGCAGAAGTGACTAGAAACAAATGTTTATATGATCTGCAAATATTTGTCACGGGTCCGGGTGTTTGCTATGTAAAATATGTATGTTATACATAATAAGTAGTATATCAACCATGTAGTTCACATTATACAAGCTCTGCTTAGTTTGGGGCTAGATGATGCTGTGTGAAAAAGGTCCTAACATTATTTATTTATATTCGACCAGTTAGAAACATTCTCACCTACAAGCTGCTATCAAAATAGCTCTGCCGTTATAGGAATCATAACTTTAACTTTTTTTTTAGCGGTAACCGCTTAACATTTGGTGAACCTATTTCAAATAACATAAAGTTAATTAAGCCCTAAATTAACAGCTGTTTTAAATAGTACGATATGGGATTGCTACATTTTTTTGTAACATGATGTTAAGATTGTGACCTGCACGCCGCAGCAGCCTTGACCTACAGTCTCATGCAGTGCGATGTAGGCGTTAATCTCGCTGTGACACAATGTTGCGGATGCCAAACACTACACAGAACACAGATACAGAACACAGATACAGAACACAGATACAGAACACAGATACAGAACACAGATACAGAACACAGATACAGAACACAGATACAGAACACAGATACAGAACACAGATACAAAACACAGATACAGAACTTCGTCAAATCTGTCACCACCTCGCTAGTAGTAGAATTGCCTGTGGGTTTGAGTCTCCTATTTAAGATATCATGCACCTTGAAGAACACTTGTCATGGCAATCGCAACTTAAGGTGATAGGTGAAATGAATTTTCATTTAAATATTCTTACTACGTAGCTATAGGGACGGCTTCGTTCACGAGAGCCAAAAATATACCCTAGAAACCTAAATCTAAAAACATTCTTTTCCATTATCAAGTACCGTGGTTACTTACTGAATTACATAAATATTACTCGTTTTTTTTTATAGATTCGAAGGATGAATGTAAAACGTGGTTATGATGAGCTGATTTAGAAAAAAAAAATATATATTGAGACAAGTTTCACAAATCGTGTTTCTGTCTTTTGTTTATATTATATTTTCTAGTATTCCTAATCTAATCACTGTATAAATATGAAGCTTGTTAATAAGCTTTCAAGTAACTTTAATAGTTACTGAGATAATATGATGTAAAGTATCGATGTATTCACATATTGCGCTAAGAACTAGGTAATTTGGTATATTCGTACCATAAACAAGGTAGGCAGGCATAACAACCAATCGTCATACAAAATATATAGTGTACAATGGATAATTACTCAAGAATTTCATATTATTGAGATTATTTACTATGTACATTGTTATTTATACTAGACGTTATGACTACCATATATTTTTTTATACGCCTTGGCTTTACGATAACTGATTACTTGGATGTTGACCGTGAGGAGTGTAACAAAATGACATTATGCATGTTTATTTATAACAGCTGGCGACCACAGGATTACGTCAGCGATACTGTTCCGGTTTGAAGGGCGGTATGACGGTAAAATTACAACCATTCAGACACATTTCAAAATGCTTTCTAAGCTGCTAAATAATATTTTCTCAAAAATACCATCTATCTCTCGCCATATAACTCCTGACAGTCCGTCAAACGCAACGTACGAGCTAAGTTTCGTAATACGGTTGTCTTGTTTGCTAACACGTTCGTTTATTTGTCTGTTGTACTTTTTAAGCTTTCTACACAACAACACATTTAAAACATCAACGACGTCTAATCATCCAAATTACCAATGAATTAGAACTCATTTGGAACCAGTCGTCCTCTGGCCGAGCCATATTAGGCGCGGGCGCAGATTGCTCGATGAGGACAACGTGTGTTCATTCATAGTTTTTTGTCGACACTTGTATAACGTACTTTCGATTTCTACGGGCGTTCCTGCGCGGATTCTTGACTCCTGATTTAATCAATGAAAAGCGAATGACGATGCGATGTCATAGCTACGAGCAAACTGATTTTGATTCTATTTTCCAAGAGATTCTGAGTTCGGGAATCTCAGAATCTCATGACTCGCCTAGCATATTTTAAATGGGGTTATAATACTAGGCAAGTCAATCACCTTGTAGGAATTATATTGCATAGGCGTCACGACAAAAGACTAAATATTCCCTAGGTATTTGCAATCATCAGAAGAGACTCTGTATAGCGCCCTTAATCAAAATGAGACACTGCGGTAATAAACTCGGGCTACTTCTGCCTCTGGCCGCTGCCGATATGATAGTTGCTTGGAGCCCACAGTAAACTATCCAATCACTTATCCATCTTATTAGATGCAGAAAACGATATGGTTCTGTAGAAATAATAGCTGTAAAAGCATCTGAAGGCCACCTTCCATTTACCAAATCAAACAAAAAGCCGTCAAGCTTTGTTATCACAAATTCGCAATGGCCCGTTGTGGCCTAGCTTTCTACCGCATCGAGCCGAGGGTTGGCATTTGGGCCCGTCGGAAAGGGCGCGGTTTATACCTTGCCAGTGCTTTGGACTGACCTTTCACGTTGGTCTGAACTTGTTAGGGAAAGGCGTGGTTAGATGTGACAGTACACTCATGAGGCGAAAGTTCCAAGATATAACAGTAAGATAGACTAGGCATACAAAGGCTAAGCCAGCAAACCCATCTTCTACTTAGAAGTCTTATCCTTTTAAGGACTCATCAAGTATGTAGAAATTTTAATAAACCTTTGATATTCGTGTGTGGGCAAATATATTGAATGATCTCATATTGAGAGTTTATCATATGCAAGTGTTTGTCTATCTATTAATCTACATTTCCAACTACGTATAAAGTTTAATTAGAATCTGATAACGTCGCTGCGCATGCGAAACCCGCTATGTATTTTTTTGTTGGTTTAGGATGCCAAAAAAAATGTTGCATTTGTTTTTGCATGCGCAGCGTCGATAGAGTTATTTTTATACAAATCCATTCAGCTCTATACTATACATTTTTGTTGTATGTACGTACATACTTATTAGTATTTTTTAGAGAAACACAAGGTTTCAATCTATTATAAGGAAAACCATCAAATAACTGATTAGTTTTGAAAACATAGTTAGCTATGTGATAGATAAGTTTTGGAAAAATATAGGTACCTGTGATAAGAAAAATCAATGTGGTTTACATTGAATGTAAAAATTAAGAATGGTTCAAGCCTTTTCGAATTGATTCCGAAACTAATTAGCCCACCTGTCAAAATTACAAAAAATGGTTGATTGTATCATAACGAACATCCTTTTTTTTAATATGAGTGGATACTTCCTACTGAAACTATAATAAAATTATAGGATAGGATACAAAGTGTGATGATTGCGGTTTAAAACATTGAATAAATTCGGAATTTTATGGCGCCTATTGAAGAATGTTCTCAAAATTATTATTGTTCATTTTCTCATAAAATATGATTCAATACTTAAGAGCTTCCATTAGTCATCTCGAGGAAAAACACTTGCCATTCACAGAATTCGAGGGTTGAACAACCTGTTCTAGTTTAAATTAGAGTACTTAGTAATTTATAGTAACAGTGGCATATTTTCACGTACGGCTTACATCACAGTCTTTGATAGGTCAAGGTCAGTTGCAGCTAGTCTGCAGTCGCACTAGGTAGATGTGTCAATATTTAAGAGAAACAGTATGTTTTGTGTCGTTTAGAGTTTTAAAGTTTTAGTAAGTAGAACTCCTTGTATAGTAGATTCATAAATAAATAAATAATGCTGAACATTTTTCACACAGCAACATCTAGCCACAAAGTAAGCAGAGCTTGTGTTATGGTATCTACATGACGGATATACTACTTATTTTTGTAAAAACATACTTAATTATACATAGAAAACACCCAGACAAATATTTGTAGATCAAACAAACATTTGTTCCGCGGCGGGAATCGAGCCAGCAACCTTCTGCGTCTCAGGTGGGCCTTGCTCACTGTGCCACAGAGGTAGTCATTAGTATACGACCACATTGATGACATTTTAAAAATTGCTGAAAGTCCGTGTATTGAAGTGTCTATCTTGACGGTTGTTTGGGCTACGATCAACGCGTCACGGCACTCATTGGCGGAAGCCTATGTCCAGCAGTTGTCTTCTACAAACTGTTGACTATGATGACGATGAAAGCTTCGCGAAAGAGTTCTACCGGGAAAGTACTATCGCCTCTAGAATTTTTGAGGCGATAGTACTTTCATTGAAGCCATGCGGCAATGCTCGCCTTGTTGTATTCCGGTTAAATGGTATATCAATGGATGCCTGTGACTTTTTAACTTTGGCAGAGGCATAGGCAACGATAACCGCCTACCATCTGGTATAAGCCTGTTTGCCTCCAAATAAAATCAACAAATATAAAAACTGTGGCAAAAGTTATAAATGGAGTCTACGTGACTTGCTTGTCGCCGTTCTAGCGATTACGCTACATATACACGTTTTTATGCTCCATTGTCGGCGCCAAGCTTATCTGGCGTGTGAACTTTTAGTGAAAGTGCTTGTGATTGTTTGAGCTGATTAGGTTAGAGTTGTAGAGAATCGTAGGGTAAAAAGAGTGGGAGATTAGAAAATCGGTTGAGTGTTTCAAGGATGCTTTTCTCAACTTTACATAGCTACTTTGTACTCTACAAGGATAACTATCATTTAAGTCAGAACATTAAGTCTAGAAGTTTGTTGCTGGATATAGGCCTGCGCACATCAAGACGAACGGACTTGAGCCACATTCGTCCGCCGACTTCCTATAACCTTTGAGATGTCATCGGGCATTCGGTCCATCCGATGGAGGCCTATACTGCGTCGCTATTCGACGCACCATTTTTCCCCAGTCGCCGTGGGCTGCAAGCTAAATGGTATGCCCACTGCCAATTTAAGTTATGAGTACAGAGCTTTGGAATATTTATACGTGTATACCTTGAGCGAAGTATTCTAACAATGAGGGATTGAACTATGAGTATTTTTCATTGATTAAATGTGAATTTTTGTATATTCCTACAATTAAAGGTTTCCCGTTTCAGGTTTCCCGACTGGTGATCCTCCACGAAGAAGCGGAAGATGGCAATGCTATGCCAGACCTGGCAAGGCCGGTACAAGCCGTGTCCTTGGCCGTCAATAATCTCGTTAAGGTACGAGTATGATGAACTAGGTGAATAAAGTGTTGCTTTTATAACAGTACTAACTGTTGTTTGCGAACCCATACTCCATATGAACCTTTAACGCACCTTCCCCTTAAAATGAGAATATACAGAAACCGTGAACGTTAGTATTTTTTTATGCTCAGTAGTTGTAATTCAAATTATCATGTTCCTTTCTTCAAAGAACAAAGACTTTAATTCAAATTTAACATTTTCAAAAGTCCTTTCTTAGCGGATGCTTGCTTACGTTATAAAATAAACCTATTTTGCGAATTTCAGCTTTCTATACTTAGTAGTTTTGGCTGTGCTTTGATAGATCAGTCAGTAAGTCAGGACAAACGATTTAATAAGTTTAGACTAGAAAACTCGTGAGAGCCTTGGTTAATGAGTTTAATAAGGGGATAGGGATATTTTTTAAGGGGATATCTCAAGAGATATCCCCTTAAAACGAAATGTTCGGAAGTATGTGAGATCTAAATACCCACGCGTTGTGGCTCTGGTCCCATAGGGTGTATGGAGACAATCTCGGTGGCGTGGCAGGTAAGTAACCGGCTGTGACACACGAGGTTTCGGATTCTCACTACGTTACAAATATTTGCATCATCTGTAAACCATTGTTCCGGGTCTGGGTGCTGTGTTGTCATGGCACTTGTAGTTCTTGATACCCAAGAGACAGGGAATCTTATTGTTAAGTCAGGACTATGCATGTGACTGTTGGGTGTTGTTATGTTTGATGGAAATAATTTTCATGAAGCCAAGATATTTGATCCGTTTAAGACGGTTCAAGCACTGTGTCCACTGATGCATATCTCTCTGTATTTGCTCGTTGATCTCATGGATATGCCAGTTCACAGCTGCACAGGTTAATGACAGATGCGAACGCAACGCTCCGGGAAATAATCGATCGGATAACAAACTTGTAAAATGTTTTGCAAAAATCTGGAGGGAGCTTTGTACGGACAATGTTCATTCGTTCAGGAACGGTGCAAGGTGTGTCGGTACTGTTGCCTAAACAAGAAATGTTCACGGTTTCAGTGGACGTCCGGTATCGATGTATTGATTAAATTTTCAACTGTCACGGAGAGGTGGTGAGTGAAATTGTGAAAAAGCCTATCCTGTCCTGTCCGGTGAATTGTTTTCGGCTGATGATGTTTGCCGATTATCGTATCACGGTTCTTTCTTGGCCATAACTAGTGTTGTAAAAGGATTCAGTGCGCCTTACTGAAAGTCTCCTTTGATACCTGTACTAAATGTAATATTCGAGTAACTCATCAGGTGGGGCACGAAACGATCGAGTCATCAGACGATGCGGTGCTACGTCAGGACATGCCCGGAGCCCTACGGAGAGTTGAGACCGCAGCTACGTTGCTTCAGCAGGCCTCGGACATGCTTAGAGCAGACCCCTACTCCGGACCGGCCAGGTACTCTCACTTGATCAGGCATCTCATTTCTGGGACTCTGTGAACATGACTATGACATGATGTATTGTGCGGTCCCCCATCTAACCTGACCCAGTCGTCCAAACGACGACGTGTTCCATCACGTTTTGCAGCGCCCCCTACTGACATGTGACATGGAGTAGAAACAAACCGCATTTCATTCTGATAAGCTTAATCGGTGATAAATGGTAACAAACCAACAAAAATATATAGTTATAGGAAACGCATATACGGGCTCCTGTTGTCGCCGGTTAACAATAACTTTAAAAAAGATAATATACCTACTGTACTTCGTGCACAAACTACTTACGTATTGAACCACTTCTCTCAGATTCATTTATTATTTTACTTTTTTCAGGAAAAAGTTGATCGAAGGCTCTCGTGGTATTCTTCAAGGTACATCAGCGCTGCTCCTCTGTTTCGACGAATCTGAAGTTAGGAAAATAGTTAAGGAGTGCAAAAAGGTAATTCACACTTGTTTATGTCTGTAATACCGGTCTGCACTTAGCTTAGGCAAAGACTTAGGCATGTCTTATGTGACAGATATCTATTAACAGATGTCATAACGACACGCCCAAGCTTAGTACAAACAGGCAAATGATTTTATATATATTTTGTTTGAATTCGTCAATGTAGAAGTTGTAAAAAGCTAGATTGATAGATGCGTGGTGTTGTTTTGTTTGTAGGTGCTAGATTACCTAGGAGTGGCGGAGGTAATCGATACTATGGAGGATTTGGTGCAGTTTCTGAGAGACATCTCACCGGCACTGTCCAGGGCAGCGAGAGAGGTAACTTTAAAAGTACTTTTGGAAACTAATTACGACAAATAACCACTAAGGACAAATCTACCTAACCTAATAAATGGGGGAGTTAAAATATTGTGTTGAGACATCTATCTACATCTAAACTGTATTGTTTGTTTATTTGTTTGTAGGGGGTAATAATCTCTGGAACTAATGAACCAATTTTAAAAAAATATTTCACTATTAGAAATTAGCTACATCCTGATTTATTTGGATTAAAAAGTAATATTATTTATTTTAAAAAATCGTTGGAAATCGAAATATTTGTAAATAGAGTCGAAATAAAACCGCTTAGTACAATAGAAGGTGATATTTTTAAGCTTTATTTGTAGGCTAGTTACATTGGGGTTCGATTCAATATAGTAAGTATTTACT
This sequence comes from Perizoma affinitatum, assembly GCA_961405105.1. Taxonomy (NCBI): domain Eukaryota; kingdom Metazoa; phylum Arthropoda; class Insecta; order Lepidoptera; family Geometridae; genus Perizoma; species Perizoma affinitatum. Next base: position 6,646,136 of record OY560184.1, read on the forward strand.
AAAATATGAAAGCCATCCAGCTTAAACCCTTTATTCACCTCGAGTATAAAAAATATATATTCATATTATTTTCGCTTCTTTACTTATGTCAATTCTGTGTATTATTAATACACAGAATTGACATTTCTATAATAATTGTAGATGAGGGTGACATAGTCACGGACGACGCAGAGCCTAAACCGCTCGTCCTAGAATCTTAAAATTTGGAGGACATCTTCCTTTTTTGTTTTTAGTTCAACCCTACACGGTTGAACTAGGGTTGTCAATTCACATCCTAACAAAAAAGTTCCATATCTCCGAAACTATACACACTAGACATTTGAAAATTTGTTTCAGCATTACATAACATTTACAGGATTAAAGGAACGAAATTACTTATTTTCGAATATAGTAAATAGGTAAAATAGGTTGTTTGTTTAATAACATTTATCTCCGAAACGGCTTATCCGATTGTGTCTTTAAATAGAAAGACTCATTGTTTTCTTCTGTTTAATAATTTATTACAAAAACGTTATAAACATTTGTGTTGCGAGTAAAAGGCGTGCGTGCATTCGCCGCTACGTTGGTTGGGGGAATGCCGGCCGCGGTGTGCGGGCGCAGGGGGCGGGCCGGTCTTGATGGTGGCGTGAACAGATTGAAATGCGATTTTATTTTCAAACAAACAGGGTACCCCAATAAACTATCGAAAACACGTCGGGGGGTTTCAATTTTGCAAAAATAAATGGGCCCTTGAAGATACTGAGTCAACTTTGACCATCCAATACAAAAAAATTAAACAATCTTACAATACTACGCTGCCGTATGTCCCTCCCTCTTAGAACAAATGAAGTGTCTATTGAAATTATTCTTTGCTGCTAGTTTAACTTGGTTTTGTTATGTTTGACAGGTAGCGGCCCGAGCAGCTGAGTTGACGCATCCACCTCACGCGGAGACCCTCGCGCAATGCCTTGAAAGCGTCAAGCAGTTAGCGCCAGTGCTCATCTGTTCAATGAAAATCTACATTCACATCCTTACTGAAGGTAAACAATGCACAAACAAGTTGCATTAGAAAATAAAAAAAAACTGTTTTCATCATGTTTTGAAGCGCCTTCTATTTGAGTGGCGTGAAACAATTGCAGGGCAATCGGTTATGACGTTTCACATTCTATCGTCTAATGCAGGTCCCCCTAGTGACTTCTGTAATTTATCTAATCACCACAATTGAAGTCGCTCCATACGATTGCCAAGAACTGCATTTCAAACGGATAAGTAGTTTCGGAAATAATGTACAAACAAACAAATGAAAACTTATTCGGCGCTTATTCGGGCTCCATGCGTCCCAGATATAAACTCTGCCTTCTACTTTGTAAATCGGGAATAGATATAGCCATCAATTTTCCGCGTAAAAACCAAAGATACTGGTATTTAGATCGTAATGGTTAAAAGAAGTTGTGCGGAGATAGTATTCTTTAAGAGAGCTTCGTATAGCAGTTGGATTCTACCGTCGGATAATTACGATGAATTACTATTATCAAAGTTTGTAATTTTTAAGTGAAAATAACTCATAGGGAGAACCTTAAATTTAAATGTATTACTTAAATATTAAACGCAATTCCGATTGATTCCGATTCGCTTTTCACGCATAAATTTTGCATAAATTATATTGAGTGGTACGAAGATTCATGTTAATTATAATTTCAGGCGGCAAGGCAATAGAAGAAGCAGCCGAAAATAGGAACTACCTCGCACAAAGGATGGCAGATGAAATACACGAAATCATACGGTAAGAAATAGTAGATTCTACCACAATTGAGCATTTTTACTGTCAGGTTTTAAATTTAGAGTGGAGCGAAGGATTCTAGAATATTATCCCGAGCGTAGCGACGGATTCAAATACGTCGCCCGAGATAAATAATATTTTATTCCGCGTCCAAGCGGTACACTCTTCATCTCCCTCTATGAGAAAATTAAAAAACAAGTCACCTTTAGAGGGTAATAGATAATGTGATAATGTGTATTTTTGCGTCTATTTTAAAACTTTCATGTGGTAGGTATTGTTATTCTTAACACAACAAGACGAAAACTATTTTTGAAATTAATTTCCTTTTCAATCCGAAAACAGAGTAAGTTGTCGACTTTCTTTGTGTGCCGTCCGTCCCTCTCACCGGCCTGTACTTTATTCATACATTATATTTCATAATTCGATCTCTATGGTCGCCTCGCGCGCGGCACGTAAACTCATGTTCGAAATTCACTTCGCGATAATACGAATCTTTCTTAAAATCAGTCATTGAAATCACAATGATCAGTCCTTTCTTACTACACCCCTACACTAAAAGGAACCCTCCAAATTACAGGTCTCTTAGACTCCTAAGTCTGTTAAGGCTCAATGTTGATCTCAGTCAGTCAATGAATCAGTGAGGAACAATCTCTGTACAGAAGAGAATTTACCTCGCGACCATGCTAAAAAGTAAAAGAATCAGGCAAAAAACTCTGCTTGCTTATTTATTTTTCATCTTCTAAAAGGTTTAATGTTGTTATAGGGTACTGCAACTAACTTCTTACGTAGAGGACGGAGGTGAGAAAGATAATATCGCTGTGCTGAAAGCCCTTCAGTCACAAATTCACAGCAAAATGGGAGCTGCGCATGAGTTCCTCAATGTAAGTTACTTTTATTGGTTGTTTGTCCGAATACCTTTATTAGATTGTAATGGAATCACAAAATACACATTGAAAACTGTGTGTAACATGTGTGTTGATTTGTGCAGGACCCGGATGCGCTCCGCAATACGGGCGGCGAGCGCGCCTTCCGCGGCGTCCTCAACGCGGCGCAGCGCGCTGCCGAGCATCTCGCGCCCGCTCACGCTGATTCCATCAGAAGACACGTCAGGTACCCGCTTATAACACTAAGACATATATACTATACAGGCTTATACCACTAAGGTGGCAAACAAGCATACGACCCACCTGTTGGTAAGCGGTTACCGTATCGTACCGCTTTCAACACCAAAGGTATCACCGACCGCTCTTTTTGAGGAACCCTTTACTCTAGCCCGAGGATTCGCGGTGGCGGTGCCCAGGTGCTATGTGCGATGCCTTTACCTGTTTTTACTCCTAAATACTGAAACACTGCTCAAGATTAAATCTTAGAGTTGGAATAAGATCGTGCTCTAAGCAATGTAAAATTTATCATAATACCAGCGATTATTTTGTATGCGCGTGCGCATGTTGATGAAACTTACTAAACATTATTTAAATTTCAGATCTGGCGGCATAAACGCCGACCATCTTTGCGATGAGAGACAATACGGGCATGGCCGAGAAGCTAAGGTAAGCCTTTATTAATGAATCATTTAATCGATCGATTCCAAATTTGATTTATTTTTTAGTAACAACCATCAACACATCCATACTTAGTCATCTGGTATAAACTAGATTAAAAGTTAGATACAATATTAGTATAGGATACAAAAGCTTGGTATGTTTGTTACCTATCTTCGTAATGGGTGAATTGGTATTTAATAAAATTTGGAAAAATATACAAAAATATAAAACAAGTTAAAACGACAAAACAACTTTTTTATTATTTGGTACTTCACAGGCACTAAATCTGGCGTCGGATCTGCGAAACCAACTTAATGAAATAGACTCGGTTGTGAATGAGGGCGTAAGGGCGGCTGAGAAACAAGGAGGGAAGACCATGCAAGCCAGGTAACCAATATTATTATTTAAAACGAAGCCCGCGCCACACTATTTCGTAGCCCGCCCGCGCCTGATTGCGGTCAGTTCGTTGTGTTATAAATTGCACCTTAGTTCCAATAAATTTTGTTTGAAATTTGAATGGAATGGCAGCCATGTCAGCATTAGGCGCTGTTTTTATGTGGCTTGCGCCTAAGACTAAACATCCGTATGTTTTTGGCTCCAAACGGTGTAGGAATTGCACTTATTTACTAAACTTGTTCGACATTCAGGTTGGAAACAGCCCACAAATGGTTGCTGCACCCGGCGTCCGATCCTCAGACCAGGATCGAAGGTCAGAGAGCCATTAACAGCATCGTCTCTCAGGGGCAACGGGTAAGATTATTATTATACATATATAACTTTTACATAATTGCATACACAAGAATTTGAAAATTACTCAAGATAAAATTTGACTTACCCTCTTATTTATAATCAATAATTCTCTTAGCAGGACGCTAACTGTAACCCGTCATTTTCTAACACTAAACAAAGTATAAAGGTAGACAACTTTTAGCACGCTGCTATAGTTAGTGAGTGATTATTATTACACGGAGATATCAGTCAGCTACAAAATTAAATTAACAGATACAGTTTATATTTCTGGAACCCTTAGACTTTTAATTCACCCCGTCGTCGTTTAGTATTAGATCGCTATTCCAGTACCTTGATTTTATACATTCAGATTATTTAATTGAATATTTTTTAGATCGCTGATGGCCTACAAGGCCGCGAGAAGGCCGAAATTCTTCAACTATGCTCAGAAGTACAGCGACTGTCTGATAAGCTTGCTGACTTGTGCGCAAGTGGAAAGGGAGACAGCGATGAAGCCAGGGCAGTTACTAGGTCAGACTCCAAGCCTTTCCGTTCCTTTTTTAATTCCATGTCAAAGTATTTATAGATTTTTATTTATTGAAATCACAAGGATCATAAAGAAACGTCTATTTACTTCGTGAATTTAACATTTTAAAGTATTTTATTTCTTATTAAATCAGCCTCTGTTCACCGCTTCGCCGGTTTGTTACCCGGATAAAAGTATTCAATATGTTATTCTAGGTAACTTTAAATTTACTCTACGTTATGTCAGTGACCTGATCAGGTTGAGGTATAGTGGTTCTTAAAAACGGCCTTTTGACTGATGGTGAAACGATTCAGAGAGAGAGAGAATCATGCACGATCAAGATAATGTTTTTTATAGACATTTACAGTAAAATTAGTAACATTTTACAGTAAAATTAGTAACATTTTACAGTAAAATTAGTAACATTTTACAGTAAAATGTACAATCCTTGAACGTTTTCCTCAGAGAGTTGACAGATAAGCTTCATGAGTTGAAGCGAGCGACGGAACGCGCCGTCGTCAACAGAGTGGTCGAAGAATTCATTGACGTGGCTGCGCCTTTGCGTCACTTCACCGATGCTGTAAATGCTCCGTTAGGTAACAACTATTTTCTTTATTTTACACACACAGAGTGCAGACAAAAAAAAATAGCTTTTGAAAGAATCATGGTTATGAACAAAAATTTCACTAAAGACGGGATATTTACCATGATGATGATCCCAGTTCCTCTCGTGATCCCGTGTATTGGGAAACATTCAAACTCACAAATATAATGGTATATATCCCGTTATTTAGTAAAAATTTAGAAACATTTAGGTCATGTACTCATACGAGCGTAACCCTAACAAGAGTTTTCTTCAGCAAACGTGTTTAACGTATCGTCACCATTTTGGATGGTTGACCGATAGTGGTATTTAGAACTGAGTTTCCGTGTTTAGGAATGCACATTGAATTATTAATTAATGCTAGGGTTACAGTTTCAATAAATAATATTTTGTGCTTCGATCAGCCCCCTAACTAAACACTTGCAGAATGGCAAAGGGAAATGACACATTGACTGGCTTAATCTTATTATTTTTATATGTTAACTTTATTGTCTACTAGCCCACAGGTTCATTTAACATTTATTTATTTAACAATTCCACCATCCTATTCCTGGATAAATGTTTTTAAGTATTGCTTGGTTTAGGTACTCCTGGGCGGGAGCCTAATTTCCATGACCGTGCGGCCGCGCTCCAAGCCTTCAGTCATCGTGCAGCCTCCGCCGCCAACATGGTGGCCGCCGGCGTCGGACACAACAAGAGACTGGCCGACCAACTCATACATAACGCACGACAGGTAAACATATACCAAGTTAATTTATACCGTTACGTAAGTAAGGATCATCATGAATGATGAGAGCTAAGTATGAGTAATGGAGTCCAATTACACACTATAATAAAATCTACAATAAAAATAAAAATTGAATCACTGCAACACTTTCCACTTATATAGCTTCCGATTAATATACCGCGTAACGCTCTCTAGGTCTCGCGAAAGGCAAAGAGTCCTATCTGGATTATTTCAGAACCCGCTTCACACCACTTCCATGCGGAGTGATCACAGAACGGTAATGCCGTTCCTCACCACTAGATGGCGCTAACTTGCTCCAATCAGTAGACAGCAATTAAGTGGTTCTTTTCGCTGCTAGATGGTTTCACTTTAACCTAACCTAGCCTGTCGCCCGCTTAACAACTGAAAACCCATCATGTACAGCACACCCTGGTGACGTGTAATGTAAAACCTATCTATGTATGAACCTTTTTTGGAGTCATACCAAATGTTTAAATTTGCCGGTGACGCTCGAGGATCCCGTATTTATAAGCTTTTGCCAAAAGAGGTTGTATGTTTGTCACCATTTATCTCCGAAAAAGAGTATTTTACAATCTAAGAGACGATGACATCGATAAAGGATATACACGTTGGTTGTTTTAAAATTTTGTAAGAACAAACTTCTTAATAATTACAGGTAGAAAGACTGTCGCCTCAACTGGTGGCAGCTGGCAAGATCCGTCTGCTGTACCCTGAAAGCAAGGTGGCTGAGGAGCACTTCAATAACCTCAAGAATCAGTATGGAGAAGCCGTGTTGCGTGTGAGGGATCTGTGCGACCAAGCTGTTGATCCGTTGGACTTTGTACGCACTGCCGGTGAGTTTATATCAAGGGCTGTTGTTTACTTGTTTATTGACGACTTCTGTGGCGTAGATGGTCAAGGACCCCCTGAGATGCCGAAGGTTGCGAGTTAGATTCCCGCCGCGGGAAAATGCTTATATGATCTGCAAATATTTGTCTCGGGCCTGGGTGTCTTCTATGTATAATATATATGTACTTAAAAAAGTAGTTCCCATAACACAAGCTCCAGTATTATTATTATTATTGGTAATCAAGAGCACTAACTTATAATGTAGGCAAAAACATGTTTTTCAAATATAAGGCCAATAACAGATTACCCCAATTTTGTAAATAACTAACTAGTGTCCGGCATGCGCTGCTATAATTGACGTATATTTCTATCATCGATATTTCGTAAAGACATACAAACCAGTATAGGTTATACTATGCCAACGAAACGGTTAATAAAAATGAATAGACACTGATGTCATGATGTTAATTTGATATTCAGGTGAATTAATGCAGAAGCACACATACTTGTGTGAGGACGCGATCCGCAACAATGACTCGCAGAAAATGGTCGACAACACCTCAGCTATTGCAAGGTAAGATTACTTCTTAATCCAATTTTAGGTGGGATAATCCCACTTTGAGGTCCTCCCATCTAGTCCAGCCACTTTAAATATTTAATAGTTTGTGGTTTTTTAAAGTGAAAACTACACTTATAGCAAACATTGAATATAAATGTATCCCAAAAAATTCGATTTAGCGTGACTGGTACCTTGGCTTCAAATTGGCAATGCGTTGAAAACTCCTCGATGAATCGAGTCCCGGTGATTCGGAATTTTTGGGACACATCTTAATTTGATCGCTGTTTTAGCGGTGTGTTCATCCTAGCTCCCAGGGGCTAAAGTGTACAAATAACAGGTATTATACGAATGCTCTGGCAGGTTGGCGAACCGCGTGCTATTGGTGGGAGGCACGGAGCGCGACAACTCTGAAGAGGACCAGTTCTCCGCCGCACTCGGCGCCGCGCTGCGTCGGCTGCAGGCCGCCATCCCGCCCGCCGTCACGCGCGCCAAGAACGTCGCACTGAGCGGAGCCGCGCACGCGCCCGCCTGGAGGCAGGCCAACGCTGAGGTATGCAATCGCAGAATCCACACGGAGGTATTGTAACATGCACAACAGCCATCAACAATCTTCACTAAGGTATTATAACATCTCACAGCGGACATCTTATTACGGAACCGAGGTAAACAGCCACTCAAACACGGCTTACCTATTACGGAAGTAAAAAAAACACTCACTTGCTCCCTTATTCTACAACACAATGGCTAATAAATACTACCAAATACTTAAAGCTTTTGTAGTGGAATATGGCTATACACGAAAAGCTAAAATGCTTACTAACTCTATATTAACAATTAATTATTATTAGGTATAACTTTTGAAACGATATTAAAAATATATATTCCCATCTTTTACAACAACGCATTCTGGTTTTTGTTTCTTCATATAAATTATGTTTGTTCTCCAGATAATAAACTCTGCTAGCGAGGTGGAATCCACCCTTGGTCACCATCACGCACCGCCTCCGCCTCCGCCGCTGCCGGAGGTGCTCTCCCGGCTGCACGTCGCGGAGCCGGCCGCACCGCCGCGCCCTCCGCCCCCCGCCGCGCAGGCTCCGCCTCGCCCGCCGCCCCCCAGCGATACCGACGACGAGGGAGAGGACATCTTCAGGAGACAGCCGCACCCCAGTCAGCCCATATTGGTGAGTCCAATATTTTTATACCATAATTAATAAATCATTTATTTCAGGCAGAATAGTAAAGTACACGTACGAATTCAAGGTACATATGCTAAAATACCTACATATAAAACAAAAACTTATTTATCTAGCATGTAGTGACTGCGACGTGGGGGCGGCTAGATTCACACTAACACTGGGCTGGGAACACTAAGCGGCAAATAAGTACATAACTTGTACATCTGTTGGTAAGCGGTTACCGTAGCCTATGGACGATTGCCACACCAGAGGTATGAATCGCGCGTAGCCGAGCCTGAAACATGTTGTAATGTTTATGTGCCTGTAATTTTACCGGCACCCCATACCTTAAAACAGGAACACACAGCAATGCGAGCATTATTGCTTCTTCCAATAGTTCCCATAACACATGCTCTGCTTGGTTTGGGGCTAGATAATGTTGTGTGAAGAATGACCAGCATTATTATCGACCTTTGTAATCAAAGTGGTGACCCTGTTTCGTAGGTGGCAGCCCACAACCTCCACAAGGCGGTTCGCGAGTGGTCCTCCAAGGACAATGAAATCATCGCCGCGGCCAAACGCATGGCCATCCTCATGGCGAGGTTGTCTGAGCTCGTACGATCTGATTCTAAGGGTATGTTCAGCTTTAATTTTACCCTGCTTTTAATATTTAACGCTACGTTATAATATCTTCATTTCTATATAATCAATGATGTACAAGTAACAAAACCGTGGTTTTATTGCTATTCCATACTTAGAGGAGGTTCTCTTTTTTATCTGTGGTCAGTGCTATTTTATAGTTCTTCAACGTCACATAGATGGCGGTGTACTGAAAACAATACTTTAAAATGTGGCTTAATGTCTCTGATATAAAGCGCCATAAAACCGGAAGAGTCACAGATAAAAAAGAAAAATTCTCACACTTCAATGTGCCTAATCTTCGATCATTTATTCGATAAAATATTCTTAAGTATCAATATTGCTAAATGTTAAATACTATGTTGCAATGCTAACTCGTTAAAGCCCGACTCAAATTCTATTATTTATTTATTGCACACAAACACACACAAAAGGATGAATTAATATGAATCATTTTCTACTAGTCATCCTTAGCGGTAGAAAACAGAGGTTGGCGTGCTAAACTATAAACGAATACTTATTGGCTATGAAGTGTAATAATTATTAATAATAATTTAAATTTAAATGTGTTACAATAATTGCGATTCAGCGGGTCTTCAACCTGCATCTTTGCCTCCAATCGGCAATACGATGGCCAATTACGCAAGAAATCAATCAAAGACTGAATTTGTTATCATATTTTTAAGTTACATTTTCACTTTAAAATCATCAAACTTCAAATAATTATTAGCAATTTTTATAAAGGCTATTAAAACCGGTCTGAGAAGTTCTTGAATAATGTGTGTTGTACAATGCGGCCACAAAGTTTGGTGCCATAATAATACTAGAATTTGCGGGTTTTCTTATATGATCGTGTCTCACTATACATATGTATATGCTCGCACTGTTGTAATGCGCTTCCATTGTATATGTTACATTCGCTTACGGACAGAGGTCGCTGTAAATCTGAGCGGTAAGTGCCTTATATGTGTAAATATTATACTTATCAAAATTAATACTATGTGCGGTATATAATTTTGGTCTATTAGCACCACAGAATAAATCTCCATCATAGCCAATTATAATTTAATAACACGATTTGATGTTTCCATTTGGCTATTCCGATATTTATTTCGGTGTAAATGTAAATAAATTTTACCAATGAACGAACCCTTTTTTTGCGTTGATTGCGATACCTGATGACAGTTCGTCGTATCATTATCCGTAAATAGTGGTCTGGGATCATTTAAGAGCTCTGGGTACAAGTAGGGGGTAGGCCGCTAATGGCCTACCCCCGATGCCCGCTGATGGCATATGCCTTGGAATTTTTGGTTTTAATGCTTTGGTTCGATGTTTTCCTTCACCGTTGTGAGCATGTGTTAATGCGCACATACGTTTTTCTAGTGGGAAAATCCATTAGTTCACGACCGGGTTCGAAACCACGACCGCCAGATCGGAAGTCGGGGCCCACTAGGCCAACACGGCTCTTTAAAATATGAGCCACCAATAAATCCAACAAATAATGACTGCAACAATGCACACAATAGAAGGATACTGTAGCGGTAACCTTACTTTGTGTATTTTATCTGAAGCGACGGACGGCCTGAGGTGAATCGAACGCAGAAATCTTCAGTCACAGTTCCAAGCTTCCAAGTAACTACTCAAGTATTACACGTATATTTTTTCCCTGACATGTCAGATTGCTACAGAAAATACTCATTTGACATGCGTGAGTCAGCCTCTTAACTAGTTTAAAAGATACCTTGCCTACTAATCCTAATGTTAGTTATCTTTAATACTAATTTTCCTACTAAACTCTACAAACATTTCATCTCTCTACAAAATAGTCAACCAAATTGGGCATTCATAATATATATAATAGGTTGGGGAAAAAGTTTCTTCGCATTTTTTAAGAAAATTCAAAACATTTTTTAATATAGTTTATTTACATTTAACTAAAGTATGTAGGTACCATTTTGTTCGATAACTTTTTGCCATTTTGTAGGCAGGGACATGATCCCATTGCTATAAAAACTTTGGGGCTTCTGTTCAAAATACCGCGACAAGTGGTTTTGGCAGTCCTCTCGTGATGTTAACCTGACACTGCCTAAAGAATTCTGAAGAGACCGAAACAGGTGGAAATCTGAAGGTGCAAGGTCAGGACTATACGGCGGATGCATTAACACATCCCAGCCAAACTCTCTTAATTTTTGCTGAGTGGCTAAAGATGTGTGAGGTCTAGCGTTATCATGATGAAAAACCACACCCCTTCTGTTGATTAACTCCGGCCGCTTTCTCTCAACTTCTTGTTTTAATCTCATCAGTTGTTCGCAGTAGAGTTCAGAATCGATGGTCCTGCCTGGTGGTAACAGCTCATAATGAATAATGCCCTTCCAATCCCACCACACACACAGCATCACCTTGTTGCGAGTTAACCCGGGTTTCGCCACAGTCTGTGAAGCCTGACCGGCCTTTGACCACGACCTTTTTCGCACGTTCTTGTCGTACGTGATCCACTTTTCATCACCAGTTATCAGCTTCTTCAAAAATGGTTCGGTTTCATTACGTCGTAATAAAGAATCACAAATGAGAACACGGTTCATTAGGTTTCTTTCAGTGAGCTCGTGAGGTACCCAAATATCGAGCTTTTTTGTGTACCCAGTTTTTTTCAAATGCGCCAAAACTGTTTTGTGGTCAATTCCCAGTTCTTCAGCTACGTCGTAACTACTGATATGCCGATCTTGCTCCACTTTTTCAAAAATGGCATCCATTTTATCCGTAATAGGGCGACCAGAGCGACGTGCATCTTTGACATCAAAATTTCCGGATTGAAAACGCTTAAACCAAATTTGTGCTACTCTCACAGACACTGCACTAGGTCCATAAACATCGCAAATTTTTTTCGCGGCTTGCGTTGCATTTTTACCTTTTTTGTAGTAAAATTTTAAAATGTATCGAATTTCTTCATTAGATTCACTCATCTTGACAGTACGAAAAACAAATAAAAATCACACATTTTCCTAATTTGAATTTGGAATTATCTTCTTTAAAATTTAAACTTTTAATGATACCAAAACCAGCCAGATACAAATAGTATAGCCAAAGAGATTTTATTACAAGTTCATACATACAATAATGCGAAAAGACTTTTTCCCCAACCTAATATATTATGTATCTTACTATATTGGATGTATACAGTTAAGCATGAATTATGTTCATTTATGTATGTAGTTTACTTCTATTTTAAGTAGTGAGTTATGTAATTTAATACAATTATCTCTTATTTTTAATCAGTCAAACGCCTTACCGCCCCACTCTTCATAACACAAAGGTTAGCTGGAAAATTATTAGCATTAAGTTCGCCTATGTACTTGTTTTATCTTGTGCAATAAAGCATTTTCTATCTATCTATTTATCTATATTACGAATGTCAAAGATTGGATGTTTGTTGGTAATAAACTACGTAACGGCTGGACCGTTTTGGGTGTTTGGAATAACACAGGATTGTTTAACCGTGTACCACCCATGTGAAGGCGTGAGCGCGGGCTAGTCTCTAATAACGTTGTATGTAACAGGTAGCAAACGAGAGCTCATCACCACTGCGAAGGCGATCGCTGAAGCTTCGGAAGAGGTCACCCGTCTGGCCAAAAAACTTGCCCTGGAGTGTACAGACAAGAGGATCCGTACCGTAAGTACCCTGCTCAATATGTATGACAATTTGTTTGTTCGATCAGTAAGTAGTTTGTTGGTCTGTCTGTTTGTTATGGTATAATGATTCTCGTAGTTCTGGATACCCACGACACAGGGTTATTGGATTTTTATTATTGGAGGCTACATAAATTACAGTTTCACCTTTACACAATATGTTTATTGTACACAGAAGTTTTGTATGGTTTTTTTATGTACAGACATTCTGCACTAGGAATTTGAAGCGATACCTTAATAGAAAAAAAAAACCTAAACTAGGAACTATCTCTCTAGGAATGTATATGTTTTAAACTTAATTCTTAAAGCTGGGCAAAGGTGGGGATGCCTTCTTCTTCCATTCCCTCTTAATATTGCTCTTTGAGACAACATTACGCCACAGTATCCCCTTCTGTAATCAGGCACAGGGAAGTTTTGTTTTTTATTAAACTAGCAAAATTGCTATGGTACGGTTAATATATTGCATGGGGGTGTTTATTAATTAAGGGAATTAAGTTAATTAAGGGGTTAATTTAGTATTTTACTGACGGGAACGACCGGGCAAGTTACGCCATGAACGCATTGTTCGATCAGTTCGCGATGATGATTATAGTTATTAATGTGAATGTGTTCTTTCTAGAATCTTCTGCAAGTGTGTGAGAGGATTCCGACTATCGGGACTCAGCTCAAGATCTTGTCCACAGTCAAAGCAACCATGCTGGGCGCGCAAGGTATTTATGACACTCCGATATAAAAACGCCTGTATTATGAAGTTTAAGCCAATGTGCATGGCCATATAGCTCGTAGAACCGAAACCCGTTGGGGAGATAAGGTCATATGGCGACCACGAACCTGACGATGCACTGTATAGATAGGCCTCAGTGTTGACTCCAGCAGTGGACTTCTACAGGCTTGTATGGATGATAATAATGACGAAAACAACATGTTTTGACAAAAATGGAAGTTGTGGCCAAATATTTGGACGCTTTTGCTAAGTACTGTGCGAATTGGCGCGGTGGCGATGATCAAGTTGTTGTCTAAAGTTGACGAATTTCACGCCAGTGTGGACCCCGCCAATTTTACACAAATATCATGTGGTTATTGTAAAATAAAACAGTTGAACAGTTTTTCACTAATATTTTATTCCTTTATGCTATGATTATAATGGGGGCTTTCGTTGTTGTGTAGATAGGTAACATCTTATTGCGACCGTGTATCTATAAACAGTTCAACTGTAAAACTCACTGCGGCATTAATGAAGCATTTAATAATAACAAAGGTTTTAGTTATATACAGCGCAAAACTGAATATCCAAACCGAAAATTTGCTAGTGTCATATTTTTTAATCTGCAAAACAAACTGTGTGCTGCCATCTATCGGGTATCTGCTTCACTAATCGGGTATTGTGCTTTTCTAACAGTCGGCATGCCGGACTATAAAGGTATATCAATGTTTTTGAGTCCCTTATAATCTTGCTTTTGAGATGCATGTATTTGATTTGCATGAAAATGAATTGCGTTTTTGTTTGAACTAGCCAATGACAGTTCACCTGTTTTGATTCGTTACACAATCATCAGCAATTAAAAGTTTTCTTTTTGATTTGCGGCATGGTAAGTGTCATTTTATGTAGTTATTCTAAGACACAGAAATTGCACGGTTCCGAAAGGATGAAAGAATGGCTCTCTTTAATGTGTATATAAGTGGCATGGCCCTCGTAAACTGGCATACACGCCATCTGGTTAGCTACAGGGAACTATCACGGCCTGCCACAAATTATAAAGAACACCTCTCAAGATCAACATTCCTTCATATACAAATGTTTTTTTTTTACATAAAATAACATCTGCCATTTATCAATAACAAGAATTTACATTGCTTGTTAAATTGATTGCATGATTATCTTAAAATCGGCTTGTTATTTATATATCTGGGTCTGTTTTGCGTACCGTTATGTGCTATGTAGTCGTATCCATGTTCTAGAACTGTATGTCCATGTAGTTTTAAAATATAATGTTTTTGTGTTCAGGCAGCGAAGAGGACCAGGAAGCGACGGAAATGTTGGTCGGAAATGCGCAAAACTTGATGCAAAGCGTAAGTTATTTATAATTTAATATTAAGTAATCAACTGAGATATTGATTGTACCCGTGGTCACATCGAGCTTAACATAACAACACCTAACTATTAGAAACTTCATGTCCATTATCCGTAACCCCGTTCCACAGTTATGATCTCCTGGTATTATCCGAATCAACTTTCGTGATGCCCACGTTACATGGAATCCTAGAGTGGACACAGCACTATGTAAATGACTATGGTGTTTTTACTCGCGACGTAGGGAGCTCGGAAGATGTTATTTGTTTCATTGATTGTTTGTATGTTAGTATGTATGATTGAAATCCAGATATTGGTAATTGATTCGTATGACTTCAAGGATGGTTTTTAGATATGTTTTATAGCTGCCACAGTTCACTAGGAGGCGCTGCAATAGACGACGGAAAACAAGAAAGAGTTTTTTTTGTAAAAAATAATTTGTGTTTAATTTATTTTTGATCTATTTGAAAACTTCAATAGGTGAAAGAGACGGTAAAAGCGGCCGAAGGCGCTTCCATCAAGATCCGCACAGAACAAGGCGGTTACAGGCTCAGATGGGTTCGCCGCTCGCCCTGGTACCAGATCTAAAACACCATCGCAAATAGTGCAGCACTACATAAAGAGAAACAACCAATATATTTAAATGCAATGACTGTAACTGACTCAACTGTTTTGTGACTTTAATGCTTATGGACTACCATTAAAATTCAGACATATTTATGAATCTAATTATTTGATTCATAATCAGGAAAAATAAGGATCGGACAACGCGCACCAAAGTGATTTGTCGCTCTATCGACAAAGTCAATGTTAACCTTCGTTTGGTGGGAAATCACTGAATTCGCGAACAATATTCACATTAAATTTTATTATGCAATACCTATCAAATGTTAACTTTGGTTAAATTTTTATTAAAAATATTAATTTTTCAAAAGTTGCAAACTAATTTAGAGTAGAAGTAACAATCGCTTGAAATTCATAATTGTTTTTTTTTATTTCTTTTAAATAAGTACGGTATAAGTACGAAACAGAATGTTGTATTAAAATCATAAATGATATACTGTAGTTTGAGAAGTCAGCACTAGTACAATATCGTAAACGATAAAGTACACAGGAGAAAATGCAATAATTATGATAAAACTTTGCTTTTTTTAATAATTTTGTTTTGTTGAAAATATTTATTTTAAAATGTTTAATTCACATGTCTATCGGTGTCTATAACTCTACATAGGTATGTACATGTTTTCTTATTTGTTAGAAATTTATTTTATATATTATTATAATAACAATGTTGCCGTATTTTTATGGAACAGGTTTTTTTTTCAACGAACGAACTTATAACTAATGTATTAGTATATTTTACAATAACTTAGTGGGTAAAAGTGAGTGTGATTGAAAATGTAAGTGCCATTAGCAAGTGCTTTATAAGTAACATAGCCTAGAATTAGGTCCTAAATTATAAGTAGGCGAATAAAATAAATTATATAATTTTTATAGTGGAATATTGAAACATTTTTGTATCGTCAATAAATATAAGTATTTAACTAGCAGATATACCATGATTGATAAGACTTGATTCAGTTCAATGCCATACAATGTACCAGGTAAAGTCAGCAACGAAAGCGGATCAACAGTTTCAATTTTCATAGCTTAAATATTGTTGGAAGTGTACGGGTACCTAAGTTCACACCATTCGGCTACGTCAATATGTCTTTGAGCCTTAACTATTTGCAATCTAAAGTTACCTTTTATTTTTAAAACCCGAAGATCTACTTTTTTTCGCTGACTGTACCATATAATTCGATCGGGGCATCGCGTAGTTGGCCATAGACAGGCCATATTCCCATTTTTCAACTATTGTTTCGAGTTTTAACAAGTTAAAATTGAGTTTTAAGGATGTAATTATCAGAATTTAACACAGGGATAAAAGGAATTGACGCATAGCTTAGATAAATGGCGGGAAAATGGCATCAAAATTATAAATAAAATTGATTTAATTTCCTGTTTGCTTACAATTTTATTATCTCCTCGTACGTTTTAACATCAATATAGGTTTGTTGTTTTATGGTATTTATACTCATTATATCAAAGTGAAATTACCTTATAAGGGGCTTGTCAGAGGCAAGTCCAAACAATGTGTTAGACAATGCCCTGTATGATAGATTGACATCTTATGGTACTATTCAATAGTATGTAGTGATAATAAATAATATTTTTGTACGTGAGAATGTTTGTAGGCGGCTCGCGCATTGTAAAGTTTGTTAGATAAACGAGTTTCATACAAAAAGTGTTAGATTTCTGCTTTCTGAAATTGTGCTTGATATCCAACAGACATTCAGCTGAATGTTTATTTTATATTTAAATCACACCTCTTTTGTAAGAAACCAGGATTTTACACTACATTTTTTTTAAACTACACATGACAGCTGAGTTACACTTAAAAAGTACACTTGGTATAAAAATATATATTGTGCAAGCGCCTTTAAAGTAGCAAGGAAAACTAACTTTGTAAATAAGTAAACTAAATATTATAGTTTTATACTTTGCTTGAATTAATTATGCTTAGCAACCGACAGACAATGTTATGTAATGTGTGCTTTTATTCTGTTTTATTATCATTTATTTTATTCTAATAAATATATTTTTTACAAATTTTATTTTATTTTTATTCTTTTGTCAAGAGCCGTTTTGCCTAGTGTGCGGTACCCCGACTTCCGATCCGTAGGTCGTGAGTTCGAACTCGTCGTCCAAAGGTTTTTCCACTCGAAAAATCTATGTGCGCATTAGCTCCAAACGGTGAAAGAAATCACCGTAAAAAACCTGCATGCAATCGGTTAGTAATCCAATAAGCGGCGATGAGCATGCAACCTGTCACGTGGTATGCTAACTACTTACAAAACGCGGCCATGTGCCAAATGTAAAGTTTGCGTCTGAACCTCTGACTACCCCTTGGTATCCTCAATAATTTACGCACTGAATATGGATCTGAGGATTTCTATCACAGGGAATACAGTCGTGGGCGTCGTATGTTTTGTTTTTTATTTTTTTATCATACTGTTACACATAAATACATTGTCATGTAGATTGCAACTATTTTAAATGTAGGTAGTTATATAAAAGAGTCCGTTTGCCTTTTACCTGCAATACACAACATGCCTTTAAAAATGTTAGCTATATTTATAATTATACTTATATATAAATATAGTCAAACAAACCCGCATTATAGGGTTTCCCAGTATATTTATATAATCCCGAAAGGGGTTATAAATATTCTCATTGTTCACACAATATGTAACAATGAATGCAAAAAATATTTGCAACAAAGAAGTAAGGTGATATGAATCGTAGTTGTGAATTATAAAGCTTTGAAACAAAGACTAAGTACTAAATACATTGTATTTTCTTGGAACTAAGCTAATCTCGTATGATCCTACTTCCATATTTGGTAGGTACCTACAACTCCATGAGTCAACATAAGAGGATCGATACGATACTATTGTTATGATGACATGAAACGTTCGTTGTTTATATTGTACCTTGGATGAAGGTCTTTAGGTATTGCATGTTTAGAACATAAAGGTGATCGCCAAGCCCTAAAATCGCGGTGTTAAAACCGACGGGTTTACTCGTCGTCCCTGGTGCTGATCTATTGACGATATAACCGATTAATCGAGAATTCGCAAATCCACCAAATCTCTCAATACCGCTGCGCCCCGGACGGCGCGGGCGTCGACGCCGGCGTCGCACACACTGACGATGGCTTGCCGTCGCGTGGGTGATCGACGCATGATTCTCCCTCGTCGAGCCAAATGTTAAACATGCTAGACGAACCACGAGCCATTCATGGTGGTATTTAAAACTGTGGTTTTCAACTAAGCTAGCTTCACCGACAAACCGTAAAACTTGCTAGTCGATCGGGGACTTAATGACGCATGGCAAGCAAACAATGCAGCGCTCAGTGCCCCCCTGCGCACGACATCTAAACTCTGACTTTAGACGACTCTAGCCTCGTATTCCACAGAACAGCCACAGTGTACTTACTACTTAGTAAGTAAAATAAATATCAGACGTTTTTCAATTATTTTGATTATTTTGGTTGTATTTTATTACCTTACTTTTAAATGAAATGTAATTTTATTTATATGGGTAACTATTATTATAAATTCTGGGTGCCTTACAGAATACATTCACACAAATTACAAGGACACTATGAGTGTTGTTGCATACCTACTTACCTCTGTAGTGTAAACTTTATAGTGTACCCAGAATAGTTGTGATTGTACTTGTATTTTTTTACTTGACACAATAAAACTTAACATTCCACTAGGAATTTGTTTTTTTTTTACTTACCAACATACTGAATCATAACTACCTATCAAAGGCGCTATCGACGGTGATGCACTCGACATGTTTCAAGCAGAGTTGGGTGGTATAGCATCATAGCTCATCAGATTCACCCCCATTTAACAGCAATGTCAAGTAAATTATCCCATATCATCATCGGCCTGTATACTGGGCGTGTAGGTATCTGCCATTAAAAAGAGAATCGTCCTTTTCCCCCAGTCGGCTAAGCTATCAGTCCACGTATGGAAAACATGGATACAATGAAGTCACTACTATTTGTAACAAGGATAATCCTGTCAGTGCTGGATGTGCTGTGAAGAGTGACAGTGCTTTTGGATTTTCAATTGTATTCAACCATTAACGGTAAGTGATAATAAACCCAATATTTGACGATCTCGGTGGCGTGGTGGGCGAGTAGCTAGCTGTGACGCTAGAGGTGCGGGTTTGATTCCTGTGCTAGAAAAAAAATCTGCAGATATTTTTTTCTAGGTGTGGTACCTCAATACTCGTAGTTTTGGGTACCCTTTATTGTGTCTCTTGGGTGTTCATTATTACATTTTGAATTATAACTATTTGTTATTTGTTTGTTTTTTTTTGTTTGATTAAAGGAATGTAGACTTCCTTGAATAAAACACAAAAAAGCCTAGGTAACTCTCCGGTGTGAATATAAACTAGAATCCACAAACTTAATATTTAAAAAAGTTAAATTTTATCGAATAGATAGGCTATTAAAAATATATGGTTTAACGGTTTAACGATTAAGTACGAAACGAAAATATGACTTCAAATTTTACCTACTGGGTACCTTGTCATGTATCTAGTAGGTACTTATTCAAGACATTCTTATTTTTTAAATAAAAAAATAAAATTCTAGTAATATTAAAAAAATATGAAATTGTTGTTAAATAACAAGTAGATACATTGTTTTGACTGCCCAATTAATAAATACAAGATTTTTTGTTACACATAAGTCCCAAATAGGGGATAGTTAGAGGCACGTCCACTACCTATAAATAATACGCCTACGTTTTGTCTAGAACTTAGTAAACATTCCAAGCCCATCGCTGTTTAGAAACTTCCAAACGGTTAAAAATATAATTAATGAATGAATGAAAATACTTTATTGTAAACCACAAAATACACAAAAACTTCATATAACTAAAATACAATGGGCGGTCTTATTGCTTATAAGCGATCTCTTTCAGACAACCTTGGGATGTTTCCTGTGTCAATTAAGTTTGACCTTTGATAAGAGACGGGTCGAGTCGGGTCAAGGCTGCAATTCCGTCGTGGAGATTTTCAGTAGGACCACAGAAGTAATCTGTTTGGGACCTTATGATCAATTTCTGAGAGCGATCCTGAGTGCACGCCAATATTCTCTCTTCTTGATAAAAAATAAATTCCCAAAATTAAATATTTAGCGTTCTCAAGCTTTATTAATTTATTAATACTGACATCAAGTATTTTTACACTACACCCTGAAATTATGAGGAAATCGGTATAAAATAATGTCCTTGAATTAAACCACAATTACTTACCTATTGTGCGTTGTGTGTTGAGTGGGCGAAAGCCCGCCTGAGACGCAGAAGGTTGCGTGTTCGATTCCGGCCATATTTGTATGATCTGCAAATATTTATCTCGGGTCTGGGTGTTTTCTATGCATAATATGTATGAATTAAAAAAGTATATTTAAGTAAGAATAGTACCTATATCAGTCCTGTAGTTCCTATAATAGTAGCTCTTCTTAGTTTGGGGCTAGATGATTCTGTGTGAAATATGACAAGCATTATTATTATTATAAATAAATCTACTTACACTACCCATTTAGATATTAATTTAAGTACGTTAAATTCATATTCTCAGAACAGAGATGGCGCCACTATCTCTGAAGATAGTGCAGGACAACGGCACAGTCACGAAGAAAGTGAAATTAGATCCCGCCATCACGGTTCGTCAAGCGCATGCTATCGTCAGAGAAAAGACCAACGTCAAAGATCACGAAGGTAATGCCTAACAAGCAAAGGAAGTCTCCAGAAATATTAAGTAGGGCCTTCCATTACATTGTAACGAAGTAAATTTGTCAACCCTAACGCAAATTTGTCAAGGTATAACTTGGCAGCAGACACGTGACATTTCCACAGCTATATGTCACTTCCATACAATTAAAACTTTCTGCAGGCGTAAACGCCAACTAAAAGTGGTATTTGTCTAGACCCTACTCATAAAGTTTAATCTTCTAACCCCAGAGGGGTAAACAGTTCAAGATGCTTACTTTACCATGGTACTCGTTTCTTCCTGATACCCACGTCACAGGGAATCCTAGTATGGGTCAGGACTATATTATGTGTCTGTTAAGTGTTTATTAATGTCTAGCGGCTTTGCAGAGGTCATCAAAATTTTCGACTTTTACGGTAGATTTTACTAAAACTAAATATTTTATACTTATATTTTTTAATAATATTTTTATAAAAAAATCTACCAAATCGGTCGAGCCGTTTTCAAGTGATGATATTTTATACATGCGGCAATTGTTTTTTTATATAGATTTTTTACCTTATATCTACATAAAAATATAAATAATAAATGAAACTTGTCTGCAGATACGTACGGGCTGTTTCTCCGTTCAGTTGAGAACGATGTGTGCGGGGTGTGGATGGAGGAGCATCGCTCTCTCAGCTACTATATGCTACGTGACGGAGACAGGGTCGATTATATGAGCAAGATACGCAACTTGAGGATCAAGATGTTGGATGGTAACAAACTACTGAATTGAAACTCTTTACACGACACATTTGGCGGGATTCTATATTTAAACATTTAAAATTTCGTTTTTTGTGCTTCTTTTTTCATCGGTGGTGCTTAGTGAGTGGTTTTCACGGTCATCTCGAATCAAGCTTTCTTGAAAATAGATGGCGCTGCTCTGAGCAGTGCATTATAAACAGTGTCATGTCGTAAGATTATTTCCGATTGGATAAGTAGTAGCAAAGAGCTTCCAAATAGGTTGTATTATAAAAAGGTAATACTTGCTGCAGTACCTTGATTCCTTGATTCCTTAATTGTTACTACTCAAAACATCTGAGGACTCAATGTGCAGAAGTGATCAGTCAGATACAAGCAAGATAGAACCCAGAATACGTGTATGTGTAAGTAATAAATACCCTTATTTTTATCCAGATTCCGTGCACACCTTGAAAGTTGACCAATCGAAAGTAGTGGGTGACCTGATGATCAGCATCTGCTCCAGGCTTGGAATCACTAACCATGAGGAGTATGGGTTGGTACGTATTCTCATCGACATATAGAGTTTAAAATGTTCTGTCTGTTTGCAGAGGCTCCTTTTATACATAAGGGCCAGATGTGCTTGATAACATACTCGTATCTCTTTGAACCTATAATATATGAAGGTTGCGGAAAGTCAGTGGTGAGAAAAGGCTCAAGAGCTTTTGTCATGACACTCTTTGGCCTTTTTTCGAATAGTGGATTTCTCCAGGCTTTTTGTTAGTTTGTTACTATTTATACCCGAAACGGCTTATCCGATTCAGACGCGGTTATTTGTATGACTTTAAGGATGGTTCATAGATATGTTTTATCGCCACAAAAGTTCCAAAGTTTGTTTAGAAATTATACTAAAAGTTTGTGACAAATGTTTACAAATTATGTAACAAAACTAAGCCGGAAGGTACATCCAGGTATTATCTATCTACTTTTACAACATGTCTTGTTAAGCCCATATTCAAATATGATACTGAAAGTACCTATGTGACAAAAGTTTACAAATTGTGTAGCAAAATTAAGTAGATATTATGGTCTCCCTACCTATTTTTTTACAAATTTACAAGTCACTAAGGGATGCTGCAATAGACGAGGGAAGCCACGTCGTTGGTTTTTATAACTTTGCATAAATTCACTCGTTGCCTCAGTGCCTCGAAGAAGAGGAAGGATCAGGCAATCCTAAAGAAAAAGGTGCTGGCAACCACGGGACCCTCACCAAGATTAAGAAGTCTCAGCTGAAGGACAGAGACCTGCAGTTCAATAAACTCATCGATAAGCTGAAGACTGACGATAATGGTAAGTAACGCTTCGTTACTCCGTGGTTCTTGGTATCTGTTTTACAAAACAAATCCCGCACATAAAGCGCTAATGTCTATTCTCAACAATTATTTAAACCTCATTTTCCATCAACTGATAGGTCGTTTTAGTAGTAGTAGAGCTCCTTGCGAAGGTTTGTCCGGCAGTACTACCACCATACCTATTACTGTAAAGCAGTAATGCTCGCTCAGGTGTTGCAAGCGTCCATAGGCTACGGTAACCGAAAACTGCGCTGGCTATTTTAAACAACAAGAATCTTTACTAATTTATTTTGAATAAGACTACTTAACTTCATTAATTTCTGTACTTACTTATATCAGTTTTTTTTTAGTTGACTTTGCCATGTTATTATCGAGAAAATGTTGGTATACATATAGTGTTTTGGGATCAACAAGATTCTATGATGAATATAGGTATATACATATTTAAATTGTGTTTTTCTACTGCTACAAAATAAACGAAATTTTATAAAACACATTTGTAGTAAACCGTATTTTCGGCTCCAGCCTCTTGTTCATGTTTTGTCTTTCTAAAATTATTTATAACTTCGAGAAAGAGTAGTGAAGTAAAAGTGTATGCTTATGTATTGTTACTTGTTCCAACAGTGGAATGGTTAGACGCTTACAAGACGCTGTCGGAAGCAAGCGTGGCCCCGGAAAGAATGGTGCTGCTGAAGAGACGCCTCTTCTACTCAGACCGCAACGTGGACTCGCGTGACCCTGTACAGCTAAACCTGCTCTACGTACAGGCCAGGGACAACATCCTGGACGCTAAGCATCCCGTCACTGAAGAGCAGGGTAAGTGGAATTATGAGAAGCAAATGATGACATCGATCGCG
Source organism: Perizoma affinitatum (assembly GCA_961405105.1). Lineage (NCBI taxonomy): Eukaryota > Metazoa > Arthropoda > Insecta > Lepidoptera > Geometridae > Perizoma > Perizoma affinitatum. Next base: position 6,670,273 of record OY560184.1, read on the forward strand.
TGACAGGTAGCAGCAAAAAAAATGTTTGCATGTTCTGCAGATATTTGTTTCGGGTCTGGGTGTTGTTGAGATAGCATGGATTCGCAGTTTCTGATACGGCACAGAGAATCCTGGTGTGGGGTCAGGGCTATGTAATTTGGTGTTTATTTATTTATTTAAGAGACCGGAGAACTTGCTTGATTTCCTCCTGGAGCAATTTGATTAGCAAAATACATTATTACACACACCAAGTTCCATGACACACGCACTGAGTCTTATACACTCAGGAACACACTCGCACTGACACTCAGATAATACATAAACACTTAAAAGTATATTCTCTTAGGTAGGTACGTACTTATAAAGTTTTTTTCTGTTGTGTGTTATTTAAAATTCAACAGCGGAAACAAACCACTGTTTAGTTTAACAACGGTTTAAAAATCTAAGTAAAACTCATACTGCTCGCTTCTTAGCCGGCCATGAGCTAGTCATGTCAAGGATGTTGTGTCTCCTGGAAAATCTAGTTTTTTAGCACTTCCATGATTATGACAATCCTTCTGAAATGCTTGCTAATCTTACAAAATAACTCGAAAGCTACATATTTCATTAATATTTTAAATCAAACCTTTTACCCGTTACAAAATTGATTGTACGGTCGCATCGGAACGTGGTTTGACAAAGCAAACTCGCTACAGTGTGAATCGGAACGCCTAGAGGGAGAAGCAAGACCGACGAAGCGACACGAACCCACTACGACCACGACACGACGCGACGTTGCCGATCTGGGCACTATGCGACCGACACACGATAACAGCTTTACAAATGTCGCTCTTCAAAAACAAAACTATTAAAAGAAACATGCAGAAAATGTTCTCAGCGAAAGTTGATCAAAGATTGATTAGTCTAGTGAAGGAAAATCCAGTGCTGTATGATTTCAATGATCCCAAATACATGGATTTTAATACAAGGGAAGTGGCTTGGCAGAAAATTGGCGATGAACTTGAAAAACCAGGTAAGTTACACTTATATTTATGTTATGGCTTATGAAATAAGATTACATCGTATCGTATATAGTTGTAAAATTGGATTTGTCGTATCGCTTTATATTTATTTAAAACGAGATATGCACACGATACGACATTTTGACATTGAAGATGGAGTTACTACAATCCGTAAACTCGATCACTTCTCGAATGTTGATTTATTATTAAGATCGATTTGAGATTTTATTTCAATCAGGTCTCTATCACCAACTGCTGATCGTAAATAGTTTATTTGAAAAAATGGTTTTGTGTGTTATAATTTTATATTAAGTTAAAAACGTGTATAATATACCTAAGTTGTATAATATACACGTTTTTTTAAAACTATTTTGTAATTTCAGCTGCAGACTGCAAAGTTCGTTGGATAAATATACGAGACGTACACAGACGTATACTGCGTAAAAGCTTGTCCGTCCATGAACGTCCACGGCCCCGCGCCTATAAATACGACAAACAGCTAGAATTCATGAAAAATTTCTACAAAGAAGTGGTAACAACCAACGCGATGTCTGACGAGGAAGGGAATGACGATGATGATAAAAATTCCGAAGTCTGGAATGATGTAGTCATCGAATGCAACAATGAATCGGACGTCGAAGATGAAAAACCACTGAGAAAACCAAAACGATCGAAACGGACTCTCAAAGTTAGCAAATTCGAAGAAGTCGATGTCTCAACAGCTTCCGTTGCGAATGAAACGTTAACATATGACACTGACTACGACGCTTCAGATCCCGTGGATGCGTTTCTGCTGAGCATTGGTGCGACTTTGAAGAAGTTCTCGCCTTATCATTTGAACTTGGCTAAGAGTAAAATCTTCCACATTGTTCAAGAACACGATTTACAGCAAATCGTAGAGAAACAGCAAGGAAGGTTGGACTGTAATGTTTCAACGTCTAGTGAGCCAGTTTACTATCAAGGCTAGAGTATGAACTTATTACCTATAGACAATTTTTATACGCTAGTTAAATAATTGCTCGACAGCTCAGGCAAAGATTTCATATTTCTATGAAAAAAAGTGCAGTCAAATACATCGAAGTCATGAATCTTTAGATTTAGGTATATATGGTAGAATTTGTTTTAGTTATTATAACTTCGTTAATCCATAATATTTCCGATAAAACGAATAGGACACATTCTTCTCTGATTAAAGAAGTTAATGTTGACATTTGGTAGTTTAGGATTTCGGTAAATTTTCCTATGATGCTCTGTGAAACAGCTTTCGTTTTCTTTAACACAACACGTCATTTTTGGATGACGTGTTGTGTTTTCGTGCATGTAGTTTGCTTAATAATGTGTCCTCATGCCAAGTACAAATAAAACATTAGTACATAACCAAGCAATCTTTTTGCACTATTTTGCAAAGATTTCATATTTCTATGAAAAAAAAGTGCAGTCAAATACATCGAAGTCATGAATCTTTAGATTTAGGTATATATGGTAGAATTTGTTTTAGTTATTATAACTTCGTTAATCCATAATATTTCCGATAAAACGAATAGGACACATTCTTCTCTGATTAAAGAAGTTAATGTTGACATTTGGTAGTTTAGGATTTCGGTAAATTTTCCTATGATGCTCTGTGAAACAGCTTTCGTTTTCTTTAACACAACACGTCATTTTTGGATGACGTGTTGTGTTTTCGTGCATGTAGTTTGCTTATTAATGTGTCCTCATGCCAAGTACAAATAAAACATTAGTACATAACCAAGCAATCTTTTTGCACTATTTTGCATAGATTGTTGTGTAAAGATTAAATAACGATTAAATTAATAATGATACCATTTTTTGGGTTCCGTACCTCAAAACGAAAAACAGAACCCTTACAGGAACATCGTTGTCCGTCCGTCCGTCTGTCAAGAACCTTAACCTCATCTGTGCAAAATAACATTTCTCTGAGTGGATGATCCCTAGTTATATTCTTTATTAGAATTTGAGATCGAAGTGAGTTTGCATAGTAATTGAGCGACATCGAGGTCGCGTTGTCGGATCGATATAGGGCACACAAGCAGACGATTTAGAAACGGAGATAGCATCGTGGCTTCGTCGTTGCATGGTCGGTCACAAATAAGTAAAAGATTGCGTATGCTCTGTCGCATTCAATAAAACTTAAGATTCCTACCTACCTACCTAGAGGATGGGAATAAAAGTTCTCGAAGTGTAGAAAGGCTCCTCACCCGACGGACCGATGATATCTTAAAGATTTCGGGTAGAAGATAGAAATGGCTCAAGATCGTTCGCCATGGCATTTTTTAAATGGTCTTGTCTATTGAATTCATAAATATAATTATCGGTTAGAGATATGAATTGTTTTCCCCCAAAATATAAAATTAAATTTTTCTGCCGGATGCAAAAATCATTTCATTCCGACCTCTGCCTGTTCGCGGTCAGGCTTGTTGTGCATGTCTCGGCTCGGCTATTAAATGTGACGTCACGTCACCGGTTACGCGACGTTGCCAATCCGCACACCCCTTTCCGTCCGGATTGCCTACGGAACGGATATGGAGTAGTTTTGCAGATTGATTTCTACTAGAAAATCTTTCTTTTTTGATGCCTGGCTAAAGTAATGATAGGAACCTTGTTACTAAAACTACTGGGATCAATTAATATGTTACAAAATGCAACCATTTTAAAATACTGTAATAAATAATGCTGGTTATTTTTCACACAGCGTCCCTTCCCATAACACAAGCTTTGCTTACTTTGGGGCTGACTGATGTAATATACCTATGTACATTTTTGTATTGGTTTTTAATGACTAATAAGGTCTTCAATATATAATAAGGTAGGTATGTATCAAACGTTGACGACCTTATTCGACTCAACCTGTCGGTCTCACTGACCGACGTTCGTCAGCACGCGAGGCACCGTCGGTCACGCGACGTTGCCGCTCCGCTTTACCCCGCCCCGCGTCCGGAGTGGTAACGGAGCGAGTGCTGTACTGTACCAGTAGCGAATGCTATCGATAGTTTATATCGATATTTTTGGAGGGTTTATGTAAAGTTGGACCATTTTTTTATACAGTTAGGTATGATTCAATTAATATAAGTAGGTACCTACTTAACCACTGGATCTTCCTCACATATTTTTTTTTGTTGATAGGTAAACTACGGTACGTTAACGAAAATGTGAAGTAGGTAGGTACCTACCTCACATATTTTTTTTTGTTGATAGGTAAACTACGGTACGTTAACGAAAATGTGAAGTAGGTAGGTACCTACCTACTTAATTAATTTAAAAAATGATTAAATAGATCTGATATTTAAATAATTAATCTTATTATAACAATTTTAAGAATTTGTCATTTTGAGGAAGACCCCAAAATGGCAAATTCTTAAAATCTTTATAGGCGTAGGTACCTATCATACGTACCTATGAGTTTACACGTAGGTAGGTACAGTTAACATTACCTATCTATTATTTTAATATTCTAAAGGTACCTACTGAAACACAAAATGAAGTAAATAAGTAAAATAACGTTTTAATTAACAACTCATCGACAATACCAACACAATCGTTTCCCATCCCTATCTCGTCCCGTCCCCGCCTCTTGCATTCGGCCCCGAGACGCGAGCGACACGACACACCATGCCTCCCACATTTTTCTCCAAAAACGTTGACCTAAAGCTGATCCAGCTCGTTAAAGAAAATCCAGTTCTATACAACCCGCGACATCCGAAATACACGGATAGTGACACAAGGGAAGTTACGTGGCAGAAAATTGGCGATAGTTTGAGTAGACCCGGTGAGTTTTTTAATTTATTTATTACTTTTGCTTACAAACATAAGTACCTATCTAATGTTTGTAAGCAAAAGTGCAGTTAGGTTTTGAGTTCGTGCGTTGTGGTTGAGACATGCATGGCTGGTTTGTTACCTACAGCTACGTTTTAGTGTGTTAGGTACCTAGGTAGGGTTTATGAGTAATATTTGTGTGCATTTAAAGGCATTTTAATACCAACGTTATGAATTCATGCAGTGGTAATTGTTGCGTTTTAATATATAATATGACTACCTACTTAGTTGAAGTTAATAACAGTTGAATAACTTCGTCGTGGCTTGCTCAATATTTTGACGTTTAAGTCAAAGGTCGCGCTGTTGAGCGCATTATTATGTGGGTACGGATTGTAAGTGACGGTTGTGGGTTCGATTCCTGCACCGGCGGCACCGAGGTATTTTTTTATTAATATAATTGGTGTAAAATTGTACCTGCGATGACATGTATATGCGTTTGTCGTAAGAGATTGTTCATTTGTCTGTTCCCATCAGTTTTTTTGTCTATGCAAAACGGCTTTTATATTTCGATATTAAACTAAATTTAGCGTTTAAACGACCATGTCTCTAATGGAATTGAACGGCAAATTATGAAGTAATTTTGCTTATAATGTTTTTAGCGCGAAAATGCAAATCAAGATGGCTGAACATCCGGGACATGATGCGTCGCACCATCCGGAACAGAATCCGCTACCCCGACCAGAACGTCCATAAATACCGCTTCGAAGACGAAGTCGCCTTTGCAATACCCTACTTCAAATACAATAACACTCCTACAGAGGACTACACAGACTTCCTACAAGAGAATAACACCATAGGGGAACTACCCGGAGAAGTCATGTTAGACGAAAATTTAAGCTTTGACAATGACAGTAACATGTTAGAAGTCAAACCGACTTTGTCGTTTCGTAAGCGGAATGAAGATGCCTCTAGTAGCCGGGATTTTGAATCTAGCAACTTTCAGGAGCTGAATAGCAGCGATCCAATGGATGTGTTTTTGATGACGATAGGAAGCACTTTAAGGAAATTAGCTCCATTGTACTTGAATCAGGCTAAAAGTAAGATCTTTCAAATTGTACAGGATTTTGAGCTTAAGCAGATTGTCGAGAAGGAAAGTCAAGGAGCGACAAATAACGATATTAGTAATTTAAATAGTGATTAAGTTCAACTTTGTATTCAATAGTGCTAAGTATAATTTTAAAATTGAAAATACGACTAAAAGAAAACCAGTAAGTAATACTGTTTTTACCGATTTTAAATCGACTTTTCGTAACGAATAAAAACCTTGTGAAGGGATAAAGACTATCACATTATTGTCTGATAGATATGACGTTAGATGATTAAGGTTCTATTCCACTTAGTGTTTATAAGAAGTTTATAAAATGTTTAGTAAATAAAGAAATGGAATCGTTTTGTAAAATAAAAAAAAATATTTATTTTCTTAAGTTTTTGTCCTATGGTTTTCTTTATGGTTCGATCAGTCAAACTCACCTCCCTATGCGCATCAGCAATCTTCCTAACATCGGAAACCATATTCTTCATTGACTTTATAATATAGGCTAAGCCAAGTGGGATGAAATTTGAAATGGGCATAGGTAGTTCGTGATCTAAAATAACAATTAATAATAACAATTCTTGTCGAATCAATGTTACTATTATATTAATTTTGCTACGACAAATCTTGACTCATTTGACCCACATGACATTTATAGTTATTTTTTATTTTAGTTTATTATTATTTTTTAACTAGAAACGGGCTAAAATTATTATTACATAATGGCACAACTTATGACTAAATTTTACATTTATGTACCTACTATTATATCATTACTATCTTCTGCCCACGGCTTCGCCTGCGTGGTACCCGGATAAAAAGTAGCCTATGTAAGTATAAGCTATATTACTGTGAAGTTTCATCAAATTCCGTTCAGTAGTTTTTGCTTGAAAGTATAAACACCCATCACATACTTACGGGTGATGCCGCCGTGAGCAGGTTACTTTATGTACCCACTCATTCAAACAAAGATGTTACTGGATGATATCCTTATTCATGGCTAGTTATTTAAATAATAATAAGTATCAGTGTCCCCCAAATCTCATCTTGCTCTATCCTGGACAATACTTCGAGATGGAATCCTCTTATAATAATAGTACTCTACTTCCTACTATCCTATCCTTCTAATAGGTATTACAAATAGGAATATTTGGATGTTTAGTTGTAAGGATGTTTTCTGCTCAACAGTTTGATGTTTTTTCTTGATAACGGCTGAACCGACTTGGAAGAAATTTTGCAAACAGGTTTCAGTTCGTGACCTAGAACAACACTGCTTTTTTATCCAGGTGCCACGTGAAGCCGATCCTAGTTAAAAATACAATCCTAATAATTAAAGTTAAATTAAAAGGTTAAAGTCTTACTATGAATTAATGCGAGAGTGTGAATATTTGTTAGCATGAGCTTAATTACGACTGAACTGATTTGCATGAAATAGATATATTATTATATCCATGCCCTGGGAAAATAGGCAAGTTTTCATTAGTGTACCCTACTAAAGTAGGTAAAGCTCGAGTAAAACCGGGGCAGAAGCTAATTTAAAATATGCTTTAATACTTAAGTCTTAAAAAATGCAATCGTTTTGTCCCAGCTGCCGAATTCGGCGGAATCCAATGCCAGATACACTTCGGCGACTTCCAAGAAGATAAGCACAAGCCTGGCTTCATTGAGAAGTAAGTAGATTTGTCTAGTTGTCTCAAAACGCGAGGGTTTGATTCCTGTAGCGGTGCAAATATTTGCAAGATCCGCAAATATTTGCATTAAAATAAAAAGGATAACGCGTCATTTCGTCGGCATCTTTACTCAACTGACGCGCGTGCCTTTGATAATGATCTGCGCAAAGCTTTGTTAAGCATTGTTAAGAAACAATCGCTTCCTCCCATATATACTCTAGGATAACCCGTGTTGTGGCTATCGGGGAGTATCATGGTACCGGGACAATACTATTACATTATTCTAGGTATACAATACACCCTATAAAATAAACAATAAATTAAAGGTGCTGTTTTATGTCTTAAAAGCGCATCTAAAGCGCAAATCTTTCAGGCAAACTTTGAATGGATAGCACCAAGGGTAATGCAACCCCACTACCTGATGAACTGGGAATAGCTCAAGATCGTTCGTCATCACAACCATTGGGGAAGTTATATGTCCAGGCTTCTACAGGAATTGACGATGATTTATGATGACAGTGTGATATGATACGATGATATGACCATACACGAGTAAAGCCGCGTAGGTGGGCCACGTTAGTCGAATGCTTCCCGAAAAGTGGGCGCATAAAGTAACTTCTTGGATACCAGGGGATGTGGACTATATTCACATAAGAGAGAGTGGGTAAGAAACAACCAGAGACCGAGATAAATGTAAAAAAATGAGGAGACCTTAGCCGAGTAGTGAAAAGATACAGGTTACAAAAAAAAAATACAGGAACTTATATTACGAACTTCTTTCTCAACAGTATGAAGGAGTACATGCCGGAACAGTACGCCAGTGCGTGGGGCATCGAGAAGAAAGTCCTTAAGGAGTACAGGAAACATCAGGGTCTCAGCGCAGTGGAGGCCAAGCATCTTTATACGAAGACGGCTCGGGCGCTGCCTACTTACGGCGTTACATTCTTCTTGGTCAAGGTATGTCTTCCGATACGATCCAGGAATTTCGCTGGTGCTCACCAGCGATGTCGCATCTGACTGAAAATCGAACCGTATGTTTGCGTTACGACCGACATATATATTAAACCTTCTGGAAAGACTAAATGTCTAGAAATATATATTTGTTTTATAAAAATATATGTAAAGGTTGATTTAGTACGTACAACTTAAATATAGCTTTTCTTTTCTTCTGTAGGTAAAACCAACCCAAAATATATTTTCTCTATGCTTGGGACTACTACAGACACCGGTATTTTTAATAAGTAGGCACCTGTAGGTACCTATTAACGTTTATTTTAGAATTAACGAAATAATATCAAATAAACGTATAAGTAGTGCAAAATAAAATACACAAGTACCTACTCTTTGCTTAAATTATAATTGTAAAGGTGTAAAAATAAAAAAATTGCTCATTCGACAGTTTACTTGTAAAGCCTTTCTACCCGTCAAACTGATGGCATCATAAAGGTCATGAAGGTGGCTTGAGGCCGTTTGTCACAGCATTTTTTGGGGGAAGCCTATACCCAGGTTTAACTTGAGCACAAATACAACTGTTTTGTCTACAAAATGGGTCGTGGGGTCTTATTTCACACAAAAGAAAATGACGGATATTCATTTTGGCTTCTCTTCCGATGATAAAACCGTTGCCTTGAGTGCTCATCCACTGATAGGTACTGGTTTGAATTCTTCACCAATCACGGTAAAGCTCTGTTCTAAACGCTACTAACAGTCGCCCATATAAATGTTGACTGGCGTTGCTAACTCCGTGGCTCCAGCACAAAATGTATTCCAAATATTTCGGTCTAAAGAATATCTTAGCTGATCACATCAAATAACTTACATTATTTGTAGGAAAAACAAAAAGACAAAAAGAAACTAGTACCACGTCTTTTGGGGATCAACTCGGAATCTATTTTGCGACTGGATGAAGTCACCAAGGAGATCCTACAACAATGGCCACTCACACACGTCAAGACTTACCACGCAGCGAAGGGAGAGATCTTCTGTCTCAACTTTGGAGATTACAGGTACATTAAGATAATAGATAAATTAATGAATTAATGGAAATACTTTATTGTACACCTTAAACACGTTCAAAAAACTTAAATAGCTCTTTCAAATTTCTATTTAAGGATTATTTTGAATTTTATTTAGGGAGTCAAGGGATTTCGGAGAATGTTGTATAAGAGGGACAGTTTGTGAGTATTCCGGCGAAGACGAATAGGGAGCCACCAGAGCTTTAAGCGAAATTCCAAAACGTGATCATATTTACGTAATCTCAAAATGATGAGGCAAACATTTTGGAGATGCTCAAGCTCATTTAACTGGTCCTCTGGTAGGTCAAGATAGCAGGTGTCAGCGTAGTCAAGAACAGGAAGAAGAAGAGATTGTGCGAGCGCAATTTTGGTAGCAGTAGGTAGAAAATTACGTAGCCTCCTAAGCGAGCCTGCAGATGCAAAAAGTTTCCTACTCACTTCATCCAGGTGTGGACTCCAGGATGATTGATGATTAATGGCAAACAGGCAAACAGGCAAACGGCTCATCTGTTGGAAAGCGGTACCATACTGTTGGTTGTTACCATAGCCTATGGACGCTTGCAACACTAGATGCACGACTCACGCGTTGCAGACTCTGATATATAATGGCGAAATTTGTCCTTTGCCTGTGATTACACCGGAACATTGCAGTGCGAGCATTCATGATTGGCGGAAGAAATAGGTATGGGGCCGTTCAAATATTACGTAAGCAGATTTATTACAATTATTTACCCCCCCCATCCCCCTTGTCAGCAAAAGTAAGCAAAGCTCTTACCCCTTCCCCCTATGCTTACGTAAACATTTTTCAATTATAAATGTATCTTTTTTTATTTATGATTATAATGTTATATTTATAATTTCACGAATAAGAATAGATTTAGGATAGAGATTAGATTTTACTGATACAGTATTCAACATAGAGTTATTTAGAGAACATAGGTCCAAGTATGGATGCTATGTTCTCTAAATAATGGATTGATGTTTCAGCGAACTTGCTATCTAAGTGGCTCTTGTGGTGATCAGTTTGAGCCCGAATGAGCATAGCAGGGACTGTCGATACATGTCTTCGTCCTTCTGCAGAATTAGATTTTCTGGGAATCAAACGAAGATATGTCCCACTGCGACTAATATCAAATCCTATTTTACGTAATTCATGTGTGAGTTCATCAAGAGTTTTTACGCTGCGAATAGATTCCGTTCGTCTTCTATCATCTGCTGCACTCCCAAATAAAGCTATATCCGCAATTGTTTTCAATAGTGATGGTTGATTGCTTTCAAGATTAGGGCGTCCCACTGAATCCCTCAGAGATAGTCTTTTTTTTAATTCTGGATTTTTCATGACAAATATCTTCTAACTTTCTTTTCATACCATCCCTGTGTTTCTTCTGGGCAACTGCGTTTTGAATCTTCCTGTTTAAAGGCTGTTTTGATGTTTTTATTTCCTCGCGCAACTTAATGATCTGTTTATCAACTTCAGCACGGCTTGGCATAGTATCTCTGGCAGAATACAAAGCATTCAGATTTTTTTCGAGTAGAGCAATCTTATTTTTCATAGCTTCCTGAGAAGGTTTTGCACTCTGTTTATCTGCATTATCATTATTTTCGCATTGCTGTTGTGATTCATTACCGGTTTTATTTTATCTTCTTCCTGTTTTTTGATATTTGAAGCTGGCTGTATAATTTGTGTTTTTTCTGCAGGTTTACAGGTAGTCGTTGCCTAAAAATAAAAACTTTCTATGGGTTCTGTTAAAGATTCTCTTATTAAGCTACATAAATACAAAGTATGTGATAAAAAACTGCATTTAAAGATTATTTAAAGCCCTATGGCTTTAATAATAATCTTTAAAGCCGGGAATCGAACCCATCACATACAGAAAACTAACACCCTGTATTTTGTAACCAATTGACGGAGTCAATCTTAAAAAATAAATCTGTATAATGAATATTACCTCTATACTTTGAGATAGGCCATAATATTTTCTAATCATAAAACGTTTAAATTATTGTTACAAAATGTAAAGAGAAACTTTTTGGCGATTTCTAATATTTCTAGTACTCATAAGTACCTAAAATGATTTCGTCACTCACCTTGGAAAAAATATGTAGTAGATTGGATTTATTCTTAGTCGCCGCTTGCAATTCTTCTTCAATTCTCTTAGATACAATTATATCTAGTTCCTTGTCGGACTTTGCTTGTAATTTATGATTTCGCCACACTTCGTTAACTAACTTTTGTACATTTTGTACTTTCGTACTTGTATGAGATTTTTTAAAACTTTCAAACAATTTTTGGTATAACTTGGATTTGTCTATTTGAAACGACATCTTATTTAAACGTCAAACTTTGGCTAATGGAATCAATGGTAACACAAATGTTAACTTGCTTTGCTATGCTTACAATACGTATACGCGCTATAGTATCCAAACAAAACAATACACTGACAGAGGAAATTTAGACAAGTGAATAGCGCGCGGTAATTCCCCTAATCGGTTCTAAAGCGAGTGCCTAAACGTATGCATTACTTGCGGGAATCCTCGAAAATGCGTTTCGTTTTCAAGCATAGATAATGTGAGGGTTGCCATTCGTGTAAAAAAGTAAATAACTACCGATGACGTAATCATCATCTAGACTCCCCTACCCCCCATGTCATCCAAAATAAGCAAAACAAAGACCCCTCCGCCCCCCAATAGTGCTTACGTAATACTTGAACGGCCCCTATGGTGCCAGACGAGCTCTTTCACAAGGAGCTCTACCAGTCAGGCGGTGGTTGATTCTGAAAATATGATCGATGACAAGTGAATTTTTGCAAAATATTATATGTGTTTTAGCACCGTCTATTATAGCGCCCCTCCCTTGTAATTTGTAGTGATAAAACCTATCCAAGAACCATTCTTAAAGTCATTCAGATCGCTTGCAAATGACCGCATTTAAATAAGATTAGCTATTTCGGAGATAAATGGTAACAGACAAACATACAAACAACCTCTTACCGCAAATTCTTGTCGGATTCTTGCAGTCGCGTGTGATCTCGTTTCGTTCAAAACAGCATCTAAGATTTATAGCTCTTTTATTTATGTCTGATTACAGCGAGAAAGAATACAGTGTGAAGACACGTGACGCCTATCGCATACGAGATATACTGGAAGCCTACATCGATCTGATAAGGAAACGCGCTCTTGCTCCATTCCAATGCAACAAACAAGACAGTTCATATATCATCCAGGACAATATCTCATCATCACAGTAAGTCATCAAACAAGCCAACTCCTGTTTCACTCAGAATAAAATCTCAGCATTATAATACGTCATCAAATAAGCCAGCTAGCTTATTTCCCGACTTTCGATCCGAAGGTCGTGAGTTTGAATCATTTGACTGACACAATAATAAATTGTATCTTTACAGGGCAAACGTTGTTCAACACTTCTCCAGCGATCCAATGAAGATCGTCAAGCAATCCTTTGTCGGGCCCTCAAAGATCGTGCCTCATGAAATAGGTAAACTAAGTTACTAGTATTATAATATATGTGACTAAGTTAAACATTGGTTCAACGCGTCGAGCAAACCTATCAACCACCGCATATAAGCGAATGTAGTCTCAACAGTAGAACGCCGTCGCTTCCTCCGCTAGGATTTATACATACATACATAAACTCACGCCTGGTTCCCGGACTATATGATCCTGAAATAACTCATCTGTTTCATTCACTGTCATTACATTCCTCATACATCCTTATACAATGAGTTGCAATTGAAATTACAGGTAAAAGCGCCGGCCAAGGTACGCAGATTGTCACCGTTCAGCAAATAGTGGTGACTCATAAGGGTAACCATCACCAACAAGGAGTGGTGAGTGGCCTTTCGATAGATGATAATGTTTATCATCAATGGCTGCACTAGTGGCCTATATTATATATTTTTTTATGTTAAAAACCGGTTTTATTTTAATGTTCAGAGTACCAAGATAAAATGTTATCCATATATGTATGTATAAATAAATAAATAATGCTGGTTATTATTCACACTGCATTATTTAGCCCCAAACTAAGCAGAGCTTGTATTATAGGACTTATATACTAATTATATATATTTTTTAAATACATACATATTATATAGAAAACACTTAGACCCGAGACTAATATTTGGCGTTCACATAACATTTGTCCGGCGGCGGGAATCGAACCCGCCACCTTCTGCGACTAATGCGGGCCTTCGCCCACTAGGCCACAGAGGTCGTCGTGATGTATGATTTTTGAAGATTTATTATTTGTATTTGGGACCACCAGGATCATCCTCAATAAAATAATGAAAATTCCTTTCTAAACGCAAAAATACACAAAGCCCCTTGTCTTATTGAATATAATTATATAAAGAAGTGACTTAAGGGTCAGTGGTGTGATAATGGTAAAAAAGATAGATTTTTGGAATGTGTATATTAAAAAAATTGCAGAAAAGTGATGAAGTGGGTATGCGCGGAGACATGTCGATTCCTTTCACGCGGCGTCTTAACCGTCTGAACTGTAACTCTGTCAAGATCGTCACCCTACTCACAGGTAATATGATATTTTCACTCTTTGAACCAACAAGTTCATTGTGCAATGAACCCCTGTCTTTTAGACTTTTTAAAACTCAATTAATGAAGGTTATGAAAACTCAAAGGCATGTTCCATCCGTAAATGTTCCACGGGCGACGGGCTTGCAACTTATCACGTGGTACTTACAAAACGCGGGCATGTGCCAAATATAATGTTAAGACGTGCCTCTGACTACCCCCTACTTGGTATACTCACTGAGTATGTTTATCATGGGAAAACAGTCGTAAGCGTGTTTTTGTGTTATTAGACTATAATATTAGTGCTTCAATGTCATCTCATAAACACCAGCTAAAAAAAACGTGCTCATAAAGATGAATGAAATATAGTGAGGAAACCGACATGCACATGAACCAAAAATTACAAGGCATGTGCCATCTATCGGCTATTGTTCTGAAAAGCGGCAATGGGCTTACAACGCGGCATATTAACTAGTACCCCCTACTTTATAGGTCCTCCTAACCTCACGTATCTTAACAGACTGAGTATGACCAGAGGATGATGGAGCATGTTTTTAAAGGTTAAATTATTGCCTTTTTATTTAATTTTTAATAATGTGTATATAAATATTTTAATTTCAGAACCATCCGATACTCACATAGAAGATGCCAGGAAAATAGTAGATGAAATGAACGCTGATTTCCCATACGTTAGAGAAGGTAAGCCCTTTTGTTTGTGTGGGTGTCGGCTGAGTCCTGTTTTCTTACCCGACTGCGATGGGTTATGTTTATCGCGCGTAACTATGCGTGTGAGATTCCTTACCGCCTTGTACCGCTCCAAACTGCTTCATAGAGTTTGATATGGCATATCAAAACAAAGTCTTGATGAGACCATATCAAACATATATATCCCCAGAATCTTTTAGTTCTTTTGATTTTTCATTTAATATCTACCCCCTTGGTCTGGTATCATTGAACAAACAAGACCTCCTTTTTTATCCTCTTGGACCAGGCAAATTAGTCCCGCTTGCTCCCTTAGAATCCTAAATTATATTTTAATTACCTTAATAATGAATTATTTCGACAGGTGTAAATGAAACCATTAAAAAGCAAAAAAGTGAAGAAGAAAAGAAGAAACTGCAAGACCAAATGAACGAGTTGGACGAACTCATAAAGATATTGTCCGAAAGTACCAGTCCTGACAGAACTGTGAGTTCCGTAACCGAATGAATAAACACTTTATCCTACACCAGGATAATCTTACACACATAAAATAATGTATACATGCAACAGGAAATGAGGAGGTTTCACGGGCATCAACCTAATTGTTCAAGAACTTTTTACTCATCCGGTAAAAAGTATGTAGGTATATCATAAATTAACATGTTCTGGTTGACTGAAAGATCAACATAGAACGTAAACCTTATCGCTTAGAGGCTTGAAATTGGGAGATAAGATTCCTTTAGTTGTGTGCACTGAAAAAGGTTAATGCAGAATGTACAGCGGGAAAATGAAAAATATTAAATCAGATTTTAATGGGAACCGTTATTTCAAGGAAAAAAAGAAGCGACACCATTTTACGGATGTAATAAAATTGAAACACACTCTAAGTAGCTAGGAGTTTCAATAGTAATTTTCAAAAAATAAAAAAAAATAAAAGCTTAACGTTATAAAGACCCGTATAGTATTTCACTAGTTTCTGATAAGCTTCCGCTCTGACGATGATTAAAATCATATTCTAGAATGCGCCTGAGGCCGGTGATGCTGCGATGAAGATAGCAGATCTGACGACACAGATGTACTTCTCTCTCAATTCCGAGCTCAAGAGACGAAGCAAGATTATCAGCGTAAGTATCAGTTTTTCCGAACTGTTCGGAGTTTTATGTGACAAAATCAGAAACGAGGAAATCCGTAGAAAAACTAAAGTCGCCGATACAGCTCATTCATAGAATAAGCGGCAATGGGCAGGTCGTTTAGCTCGCGGAACCAACAACCGCTGGGAAATAATAATGCTGGACGTTTAAACATTAAACATTGTCGAACTCTGGGGTGCGGCTACGATTCCCGCTAGATAATTTTTACTGGTCTGGGTGTAGTGACCATAATACCCGTAGAAGTTTCTGTTACACACGATTCAGAGAATCTAAGTACGGTTCAAAACTCTGTATATGAAAATGAAATGAAACAAAAAACATTTATCCAGAAAACAAAAAAAAAACTGAAACAAAATGTACTGATTCATCTACCCAGACAGTTCAATGTCACACTAAAAAGGTGTCAGATCAGCATAATTCTAGGTAAGTAAGGCTACCTACTTAGCGCTGGTATTTTGCTGACCCTACGCAGTGACGTCACAGAGGCCAGAAGCAAACCCTACTCTCAAAGCAATTAGGTGTATAATATTATTATAATTGCATACGTAAAACTGTATTTACCATAATTATCTAATGTATCTACTACCTTTCTACCTAATATAAAAAAAAAAACAAATGCAAATGCGCCTACTTAGATAATTATTTAAATAAACCATTAAAAACAAATATGACAAATATATGACTGTTTAGTGTTTACTTTTTATTAAAATTTTCAGCGATCTCGCCCTAGCTTTATTGAAGATGAAAACACTCAGAAGACCCTTCGGAAGGCGTCCTTCATAGCTGCGACCTCCACCGCCGTGCACGCTATCGACGAGTCTAAATCTCAGTTGGACGAGGTAATGACGGACTTGTCACTGAATTTTCACAAACTTACTTATCTCCGGATTACTTGCAGGCTTACAGATGGAAGCGCCCCCAAAATGCTGGCTGCATCGCCACGCTGAATGGCAATGCAAATGCGTTAACCCAGATAAAAACCAACTCTTTGGTCACGCGTCGCCGCTTCGACTAGACGCTTGGAAAGACTTGAATACAGGATATTATGAAAAAAAAAACGTAATTCTATGCAACAATGTTGTTTCAGGGGTACAACGGACCGTTTATGGACCCACAAAGAACGGCTGAGATTGAGGCGGCCTCTATCGACAAGCTCGGGAAACTTAATGCTGCCATTGCGCATTATATAATAGCACATTCTGGTAACAACAGCACTTCGTTTTTATTCAACTTAATTGTGATTTAAATGATTAAGCTCGAGAGTTGAATTTGGCATAAAATATGAGCTTTATATAAGCTATTTCAAGTAAGTTGTGTATGTTTTTTTTTGCAGATCCTAACAACGTGGACTACGAAACAGGTGTCAACTCAATGAATACAATACATGAGCTGATGCCTGAGTTCGCCAAAGGTAACCTCTTCTGCAAAATGAAATAATCTAGATTAAGACTGACATATGAAATCATAGAAATAATCTCTTCGGTCAGTAATCAGCGGTTAAAAACGTTCGTTTTGACTGTTATGTCAAAACGAAATTAATCTTTATTTTTTAATTAACTTATTAACTTTTATAAATGTTAGATACCCAAGCCCTAGCCAGCATCAAGGACCCGCAGTCCAAGAAGCAGATGCTAATGGACGCGAAGGCGCTCTGTAACGCCATCAAGAAGATATGCTCCTCCACCGGCGTCGATGACCAAGAGGTAATTTTATTATTGATCGAGTGAGTGACGACGATATTATCTACAGCAACGCAAGGCTGTTTGATCAAACCAATTAAAGACTCAAAGTAGGAGATGAGAAGATTACATAATTATGTCGCGATGACTCTAGGCCAAATAGTCTCATTCCAGGCAAGACAAGCGAAATAAGTTTCTTGACGCACCCCCAATATCTCTAGGGCAATGATGAAAGATAATCTTGCATCTTAAGAGATAATCTTGCACTCTAACTTAAGCGAAAATTCATAGATATATGATGTTTATACGGCTCTTCAAAGGAACAAACTCGAGTTTGCCTGCAGGAGATGGAGCGTAGTATTCTCGGCGTCAACTCACCAATCACATTCGTAACAACACACTGCGCTCTCAGACCTTTGGTAGGTAGGTAAAACTAATGAAATGTTTAAGTTTGTATATGAACTTAATCAGTTTTTAAACTATGGGGTAAAAACGGTGCATTGCTAAAATCTAATCAGTTTTTTCTATCTATCTAATCAGCCGGTAACACCCACTGTTGAGTAAAGGCCTCTTCTCTATTACGCCACTCCTGGCGGTCTTGTGTCGGGTTTTTTGGTCCCTCGGTACTTTTAGTGTGTTAACTGAATCACCAATTGTATGTGTTTTAACTACAGAAAATCGAAAAAGCATCAAAAGACTACGCTGAAGCCTCCGGTAGACTCGCCTTCACGTTTGGAAAAGGAAAGAACTCGACAAAAGAAAATGAGGTAACCATTGTCTATAAACACCATTACGATACTCAAAACTGACTATAGTTTTAAATAGAAAATCTAAGAAATACTGTAATAAATAAATATAAATACTGGTACATTTCCTAGTTAAGCACGAAGAAAGTGAGTGTTTTAGAGCATCTAAACGCTCAAATTGTAAATGTACTCCTGTCAGTTACTATATATAAAATAGGCCAAAGCGTTCTCTTCGAACAAACCAATCCCCTCTATAAAATATAAATCCATTATTGGCCGTAAGATATGATAAATAAGAATTATTTGTTTAATATTAAAGGCTGTTTATGGCTTTTGTGTCATAAATAAAAATGAAATAAATAAAATAAGCTTTGGTATTGTTGACAGCTTCTAGAACTAGCGGACGATGTAGGCGGCCGCACCTCGCAGCTGCTCGTATCTGCGCAAGAACTGACAAAGCTGGCGTCGTCGGAGTCCGCGGCTGCTGATTTGGACGCTGCCAGAGTGACGACTGCTAAGGCCGCGGACAACCTCATCTCACAAGTCCAGGTACATACTTTTCCTACTACTGATGGCATACCACAAGTCCATGTACACACTTGTTCTACAACTGTAGGCATATCACAAATCCATGTACACACTTATCCTACAACTGATGGCATATCACAAGTCCAGGTACACACTTTTCCTACAACTGATGGCATATCACAAGTTCAGGTACACACTTTTCCTACGATTTATGGCATATCACAAGTCCAGGTACACACGTGTTCTACAACTGATGGCATATCACAAGTCTATGTACACACTTTTCTTAACAAGTTTAGAAATAGGTCCCCAGTCACGAGGTGGTGCCGCAATTGTCCCGAAAACTTGACAGGGGCTTTAAATTAAATAACACCAAAAACGCTCACGACTGTCTTCCCCATGGTGGACATCCTCAGATACATACTCAGTGAGTAGATATTTGAGGATACTAAGTAGGGGGTAGTCAGAGGCACGTCCTTTACATTTTGTACATGCCCGCTTTTGGCATTCCACGTGACAGGTTACAAGCCCTTCGCCGCTTATTGGAACACTAACTGTTGGCACATGAATGTTTGTTTCTAGGGCATGCCGGTTTCCTCACGATGTTTTCCTTCACCGATTTGTGTTCGTGTTGAAGCTTACATAAATTTTTCGAGTGTAAAAATCCATTAATGCACGTCCGGGTTCGAACCCACAACCTCCGGATCAGGGTTTTAAATTGATGCAGTAATCAACTTTTTTGACACGTTGTCACCAGATAACAGCGCCTACAATAACCGAGCCGCACTGCCAATCAGCCGTAACAGCGGCTGCTGAAGCACTCTCATCGTCCGTCCAGCAACTGGGCGTGGCCTGGAAGCCGCTGGTGGAAGACCCTGCGAGGCATGACCTGGCGGAGAAGATGCACCACCAGGTCATGGACCTCGCCAGAGCGCTGGACGGGCTCAAGAGTGCCTATAGCGGGTTGAGTAATGGTATGTATTTATGCAGAGCCTCAAGACGAATGTTCACAATCTGTGCATGTCAGTGATGACACAGAGACCCTCATTTATATAGCATGAAACATGACCAGGATTATTTAATAATCTATTTATATACTAAAAAGTTACGCGGGCTATGGAAAGAGCAGTGCTCGGAGTTCTTTATGCCAGGTAGATAAGAGACGCTGTTCTATAAAAAGTCACATAGCAATTGGATGCTTTACATTACCTATCTATTTACTTACAATTTTGATATTTGAATTCCTGGTGTACAACCAGGAATTGTCAGTTAAAGTTCATCTGTTGTAGATCTTCTATCTGAGCATCTACCTACCTAACATTATAAAACACAAATACTAATTTTGCTAATTACAGTTTAAGCTTCATCCGCTTTTCTGCTTTCTACATAATGAATAAGTCCTTTTTACCCGCTACGACAGGAGTCCGTATATGTTTTTGCCATGTGTGTTTATTTTTGTCTATTATCTCAAAAACGGCTTATCGGATTGTAATGCGGTTTTTGCAATAGATATCTTCAATCTTTCCAATAATATATTTGGCAGGGTTTTTTTTTAAATGAACTTTCTTTTCATTTGATATTGAGTTTCAGATGACGATGGTGATGTGTTTGACGATACGAACGCGACCCGAGAGCGGCAACGACTCAAGTTCATCAACACAATTACCGGAAATAAGAACCAATGGCAGCAACTTGAACACCAACTCAATGAGGTAATATTATTCAAACTTTCGCGCTCAAAACCAAAACAGAGTTTGAGACTTATAAAACGAATTTAGACCTTGTAAAATTCCGCCATATCGAAACTAGAATCAACTGACAGAAAGAGATGAAGTGGAATTAGTTAAGGCTCTACTTATTTAGATTTTAAACAGTTGCTTAGTTAACAGTGTTTTGTTTTATAAATTACATATATCAAAACGAGACAAAGCAGTGGCTAGTTAATTAACTGTTTAAAAATCTATGTCGTAATATTAAGTTTAGTAAGAAATTAGGAATGATTTAAAACGGTTACTTGACTTTACATACCTCGTTTAAAATATCTAGTATGTCGATGTGACAAATTCCCATTCATCATCATCATCATTATCATCCCACATTAGTCCACTGCGGGGCAAAGGGGCAAATATGTGCCACTGAGCCCGGTGTTCGGTTCGTTCATTTTAAAATATGAATAAAACCGTTAAATTAGCTAAGTATCTACAATGCTCAAAACGGTGAAGGAAAACATCGTGAGGAAACCGGCCCTAGAATCAAAAATTCGAAGGCATGTGCCTCTGACTACCCAGATATACTCGCTGAGTATGTATCTGAGGATGTCCACCATGGGGAACACAGTCGTGAGCGTGTTTGTTTTTTGTTTGTTTATCTGCAATGTTGATTGGTTGCAGCCGGCGCCGGCAACAGTGAAGGACATCGAAGCAGAGGAAGCTCACAGTCGTCTTTCACAGAGACTGGGTCAGCTCAATGCTGCTATCGCGTCGCTGCTCGCGGCTACATCAGGTACATAGTAGGACTGCTCGGACACTATTGAAAATCAATTATGTCTCTACCAGATTTATGCTTATTAATGACCACGTTTAAGTCCCTGATACACATGCTAATCAACCAAGCATTTGAACATGACAGATTTCTTTGTCGATGAAAGTTTGCAGAATGTTAAAGTGCAGTGACGTGTCTGAAATTTCCAAGATATTTTTTTTATTCGGTTTTTGGACCGAAATGTAAAATAGCATATATCTTTTGGCAAAACATTGCTGTGGTAAAATATTTGGATATTTTACCACAGCAATGTTTGTGGTTTAGGTGAGTAAGTGAAGAAATCCTAAACTTTTTATGTTTTCGGTAAAATAAAATATTCACAAGTGATTTTAGCTTTTCCTCACTCGAGTTGGCCTTAGATATCTGTCATGTGATATTTTTATTACTCGCGACGCATCAAGTTAGTATATTTGTACGGGGAAGTGGTTGTACGTTTGTCAGTGTGTTTGTCTGCCCGAAGATGCGGTAAAACTTTAAAACAAGGTTCAAGGTACGATTGGTTTTATCGCCACACTTCGCAATAGATGATAGAATTCACGAAACTATTTTTTTCTTGTGTTTACATGTAGCTTGTTGTTATTTAGATCGAAGCCAGCCTGACTACGCCACGGCGGAACTGGCAATCAATACTATCAATGAGCTGATACCTCAAGTGATTCAAGGTAAGTTTTTTCGCTTGGTAATAATAAGTACAGAAGGCTGATGTGGTTGTCTCAATGTGATCTCATGCAGATAACCTTTGGATGGGAATTTATCATACTACGAGATCCTTTCCACCCCGCATATGGAAACTGTAGAATAAGCTACATTATAAGGTGTTTATAATGTAGGTCTACTATAAAATGACCCCCTTTATAATGTACAAGACTATTTCAGAGTAGGCAGCGCATCAGCAATGCTCTGATGTCAATAGGCGACGGTAACACGAAGTCGTCGAAGCTGGTGCATGTAATGCAGCCCCATTACCGTCTGTAATATATATAATTATGTTGTTTATAACCGTCTCCCACCTACGATCATCGGCGCTTCCTCAACGCAATCCTTCAAAAGCAAACTAAAGTTCTCACTTATTGAGCAATGTCACTATAAATTTAATGAACTGTTTGACATTTTATATATTTTTTTTATCAATATGAATCATCTTATTATTATTCATACATTTATATGTATACTTATACAAATTAATTAGAATTAAGAACATGACATGTAATTTATAAACGTTATCAATAAACATAAAACATAACCGTTTTCCATCAGGTGCCTGTTTGCCTCGATATAACATGTACAAACAAACAAAAACATTAACTTTTTTTCAGACACGAAGATAGCCAGCGCCAACAAGGACGCAGCAGCGAGAGCCGCCATGAGGGAACACACCAAGGCACTCTGCGAAGCCAGCCAACGGATTTGTGACAGCTCAGAAGACAACACTCCGCAGGTTAAGACCAACATGACACAAAACAAACAAACACATCCTCGACTGTAATTTCTGTGATAGATATTCTCAGATCTATACTAACTCAGTGCGTAGATACGTGGGCTTAAATTAAGGGGGTAGTCAGAGGAAAGTCTAAACATTATATTTGGCACAAGTCCACGTTTTGCATAGTAGTTAGAATACCGTGACTAAGCCCGTCGCCGCTTATCTGAACACAAACCGATGGCACATGCCTCCAAATGTTTGGCATAACAGGTCATAATTATTAAGTTTTTACCCATGACGACAGGAGCCCGTACCTATATGCGTTTGCCGTAGGTTTTTGTTTGTCTGTTACCATTTATCTCCGAAATGGCTTTCACGATTGGCATGCGGTTTTTTTGCAGTCGATATGTTTCAAATCATGGGTAGGTTTTATTGTAACAAAACACTAGATGCGATGGAAAACACGATATATATATATGTATATATATATATATATACATATTGAAATTTAGCAAAAATAACTAGTTGTAGTGGGTTCTATCATTTTTACCTTAATATTAATCGTTTCCCGACTAATTCCAATCTGAATATGAAATGCTACCCACGGCTGTTGCAACACAGACCAACTCGGAAAAATAATAATAATAAATATTGCTGGATATTTTTCACACAGCATCATCTAGCCCCAAAGTAAGCAGAGCTTATGTTATGGTAACTAAATGACTGATATACTAATTAATATATAATATTAGTATATCAGTCATATATTTAATACATACATATTATACATGAAAACACCTAGACCCCAGACAAATATTTGCAGATCATACAAACATTTGTCCCTCGGCGGGAATTGAACCCGCAACCTTCTGCGTCTCAGGCGGACCTTCGCCCATTGCGCCACAGGTTAACTAAAAAATTTAACTTTATTCACAAGTCATTTAAAATATTCCGTTTCTAGTTTATAACCGATTCTCGAGCATAACCCGGAGTTGTGTATTGATTTTGTACAATATACAATTTTTAATACGGTTAATTATCACCGTTTTTCGTAGTTTTTTTTGGCACCTCCAGTTTCAGTGTGATTTTGTGTAGTTATTACAGGGTCGTAGTGATGCTATTGCCAAGTTCACAAACGCATCAGGCAAGCTGGTCTTCGGAATCAGTCATCGCGGGAATTCAGAAAAAGAAAACCAGGTACCTTTAATATGAAAATCTTACTAAAGGAACGCCCGCGACTTTGCCCACATATAAAATTTTTTTTTGTCATATAAAATATAATCTTTTCTCTCCGAGTGAAACACACTAAGGAGTGTTTTTTTATTTTTTCCAATAGTCTCATACATACTACCTGACATTAGAGTCCTCTGTATCGTGGGTATCAGGCACAACAAGTACCATACAACACTAAGATCTAGAAGAAATATCTGCAAAACTTGCAATCATTTATTGCAAGTTTTCAATAAATGATAGTGAGAATCGAATCTGCATCTCTGGCGTCGCCTCATCTTCTCGCAGCCGCGACACCAAAGCCTTCGTGATAAAACTGATAATTTCCCTACAGATATTGGAGCTATCCGAAGATGCTTGTCAGAAGACATCCCAGCTTCTGTCTGGAGTCCAGAAATTGTCTGAAGCAGTGGGAGGAGAGATTAGGTGTGAACTGGATACTAAGGGCGCGAGCTGCTCTGACGCGGCCCAGGCTTTGTTGACTACTGCCCAGGTAAAGCCTTCACCTTCTAGGCCTGACTTACTCTGCAAGATGCCACGATGAACAGGCTTCAGCGCCTCTATCATCAGTCTAAAAGTAAACTCGTAGGTACTCATTTATTCACCGTAAGAACTTTAAGAATACTACACAAAAAAACTGGTCAGTTATTTAAAGCAATTAAAACGGACCCACCAAATCCATTCTGAAATCATTGTCTTGTCAAATAAATAAATTTTATTGATAAAAATATACATTCTTTACAACTAAATAATATAGAAATAAAAATGTCAAATAACATAATGTACACTAAAACTAAAAATAAATGATTTTATATGTCAAATAACAATTACATGCGTACTATAACTACTAAAAATATTTTTATGTCATATTATCCTATCTTCTTCATATGCCCATTGTCAAGTAATATCAGAATAATTTTCTGTAAAGGGGCATTATTAGTTTAAAGTATTAACTTTGTATGTCAAAGTATTGAACAAAGTAATAAATTACATCTAAAGGACAGCACAACACAACTTATTTACTCGCAAAGTAACCTACCTCATGCCATACAATCTTAGGTATCTTGCGATATGTAATAACTTTTACTTACCACAATTATAAATAATCTTTCGTATCCTTTCCACTGCAGCAAAGATTCATCTAACGCAATATTTTGCTTAAGGTTATAGAGTTGAGATTTTTTGTTCAAATGCGTTATTACAGGTTCAATTTTGAATAATTTCGCCTCAGAAGCGTCCAGGTTCCGCCCTACCAGGTTGAAGCTGTTGGCGAAGTACAAGCACTTGTTTAACAGCTGGAACCTCCTCAAGGTTATGTGTGCGCGGAACCCGGGTGTTGAGAACACGTTTCCTTCGCTGCACCAATACTCTTCCATCCGACTTCTGACGACAACCCCCATTGCGAGCATTATCACGAAGTATACATATAACTCGTCCGCGTTCGTATCCTTCCACTCGCAAATCCGACTTCCAGGTTGGAGGCTGCCGTCATTTATCATTTTGGCAGCGTATTGCTACGCGTAGGTATTAGTTTCTGAGGCGATGTGTTCCATAAATGGAAGATCCCACATAGCAATAAATATGTCATATGGGTCTGCCAATGCAACTGTGGGTCCACAATTACTGTGTGATTCTCTCCTCAATTCAGGTTGAATTGGAGGATTCGGAAACGGTCTCCATTCAAAATCATAAACGGAAAATGTTCCATTTTCCGAAATCTGTTTATGATTGTTGGCTGATCGATTGTTGGTTGATCGATCAGTTCTTCATCCTCCCACGTCTCCAGCAAAACGCGAGCTGCCCTCGGTGCTGGCACAGCTGCTAAAATATCGTCATCTTCACTGTGGTCGCTGGATTCCTCATCGCTTCCTGTTAAATCAACCAAAATTTAAATTTGGCATATGATTTGTAAACAAAAAGACTATGATAATGAATTGAAATATCTACATACCAGTATGCAGCACATTCAAAATGTCCGAATCTTGAAGCGGTGTGGTGTTGGTGCCTATGAATCTACAACAAAAGTTATGATTAGTTTCTATATAAATGCACTAACAAAATAAACTTATAAATAAATAGCAATTTTATACTTACGGCACGGATGTCGGTGCTGAGGATGTGCTGCCAGCTTGTGCATCTGCACAAGATTCGAGGACACTAAAACAACAGCTTTAAAAGTTTCTTTTTAAATGCACTAAAAGGAAATAAACTTGTAAATAAATAGCAATTATACTTACGGGACGGATGTCGGTGATGAGGATGCATTCCCAACCTCTATCCATTCCTGCGCCTCGGAGGAACATTCCAGGAATCTAAAATTACAGATAGTTTCTATGCAATCGAAGAAAATTTACTTCATTTTAGAATGAATGATAAAGAAGAACTTACAATACCGGCGATGGCACGGGGCACTCGGGCACTAGCTCATTGCCCCGGGGCGCTGCCTCTGTTGGATCCCAGCGACGTCTTCTTTTTACTGTGACAGCGCGCTCCAAAGACTGCCCTTGGCGTAAATCTTCCACCCTTATTATACTGGCACTAAAATAGTGGGCATTATAAAAAGGGCTGTGTTTTCATAAAAAAAATAACATAAAGAACTAAATATTTTTTTACCTTTCAAGTGCTATAGGCCTTTTATTGGTGGCCTTTTAAATAACATAAAAATATGTATTGTTGACCTATTTCATTAGTTTTTTAGTAAGGATCCTTAGATTTTATGTGAAAACAAAGGGATTTTGTTAGAGTACCCACTATGCAGAAAAAAAATTGGGTGGCTGATGAAATTAGCAAGATTTTGAATGAAAAAATCTATCAAAACCAAAACCAATAAATGTAAAAACATTAAAAACTTACCTGTTGATTGTTATTACAGCACTAAGAACAATAACATTCACTATTTACACTCAAAATCCCGCAACTTTTTGACACTTTAGCTAACCTAACACTTTGGGTGCTGAATGTTGACACCGTGCCATGTATTATAATTATGAAATTCTCCAAGAGTTGTTACATTACTTTGTTTTTTTTTTTTAAATATACATATATATTTGAGACATTGTAGAATGTATGCTCCTATAAAGGTAACGATATTTAGTTTTCTGAATGCTCACGACATTTGTTTCTAAATCTGAGATCTTAAATGTACCTAACTGCTCGTTTTACTACTGGACATAAGTTCCCCAAAGAGTTCTAGGACGAAAGAGTGCTATCCACCGACTTCTTGCTACCTTTGAGATGTCGTCATCTGTCCATCAGTTGGGGGCTTCCCTATGTCTTCCTGTTCGTGGTCTCCATTCGAATACCTTTATTTTCTAGCGTGTATTGGTTCTATGATCCATTTGGCCTGCCCATTGCAATTTTAACTTGCTAATCTTAAGAGGCGGTTGTGACTTTATTTCTATGGATTTCCTGTTTTCCACGTCCTCCTAGAATGTTTTCTTCTAGACAGTTCTCTATATCAGATATTCTGTATGTAACACGATTTTTATACCTACAGTTGACAGCCTCTTCAATCTCCGAGCCTCGTTGCCAATCCACTCTCGTCTCATCCATCGACAAGCTCTCCTCATCAGGCCAAAACCTGGCTGCCTCCTGGATATCCCTCCACGATAACCCCATGCACAAAAAGCTGGTGCAAGGCCTGGAGCAGACACTAGAGCAACTAGAAGGAAAACTGGATGTCCTCAGGAGCGCCTGTGTGTGTTCTGATGGTAAGTCGCTTCAGCATCATAAGAGGTTCATATCTCCAAGAAATAATGCTAAGTAGCAGGCCCTGGGCTTGGAACAGCTGGAAGCGATTTTAGATATCTTCGGAGCGCCTGTTTGTGTGTCTTCTAATGATAATTCTCTTTAAGCATCAGAAAAGGTTTTCGTCTCCAGGTTAGTATGCCAATATCCTGGATTGTAATGTGGATTTTGCAATCGATATGACTCCAAAAATGGTGCTTAGGTTTTAACGCCACACGTCACAAGTGGGCGCCGCAAAACGTGATGGATATAATAATAATCGGAGGTTCTTTGATTTTGTAAAAATGAACTTGTTCTTACAGATCTTCAAACAGCCAAGGTACCTCAGGAGCAACAAAAACTACAGTTTATCAGAACGATGTCGGGAGCCAAGGAACACATACAAAAGGCACAGAAGGCATTGAATAAGGTATTTACAACTACATTTAGATTAGACTTTTACTGTACCTTGAAAGTATTGTGACGTGCGCTGCTAGCTAACTACGGTATGCTAGCGCCATCTCTTATCAAATGGACGCACTACTCGTTCTACCGCCATCTAGTATCGCGTAGAAAGAACTAGCACGAACGTAGCGGACGCCCCGCCCCTTATGGAACCGACTAGAACGGTCATTAACCGCGTTAGTAAGAGATAGCAAATGCGTTAGAAGGGGATAGTGCGCGCTTAGAAAGGACGGGATTGTACGAGATCTTTCTGGAAGGATCGAGGTATCGTCTTAGGGGGATTTATAAGCGCGGTGAGCGGCCCGTAGCGACAGTTCCGATCGAGATTTGGAAGTGAATTGATCAAAGTGATAAAGAAGCGATACCCAGTGATTAGTAGAGTGACTGTTTGTGTTATAGTGTTGTACCTAGTAATTCAGTGTTTTAGTGCTTTTGTTTAAGTGGTGTAATTCTGTTGTGCTGTTAGTGTCAAAGTTAATTTTATAGTGTAACCTGACTAATACAGTGTTCTTTTGGTGTTCAAATGGACTTCATTATTTTATCCCGTACCCTAGCTTGTAACAATTTGGTGTCAGAAGTGGGATAAAATAATGCCGATTCTACCAAAGGACGACAGTATGGAGGGTGTCAGGACGAGACATCAACGACAGCAAGAAGTCGATGGAAGGCGTTTCGGAGGTTCCCCATCACAAGAACCTGGGCGGGTACCTCAGCCGGAGATGGAGTCAGCTGCTGGATCATCTGCAGAATCATCGACTGTGGCCCGATCTCCTGCTTCGTTTGATTTTGCTGCCTTAATGGCTATGATGGAAGACCAGGCACGTCTGCAAGCGGACCAAGTACGTCGTCAAGAGGAGCAGGCTCGTCGGCAGGAGGAGCAACTCCGTCAGCTGGAAGCAGACCAGGCACGTCGGCAGGAGGAGCAGGCTCGTCGGCAGGAGGAACAAGCTCACCTTCTGAAGGAACTACACGTGACTATTGGAAAAGACCTCAAAGAAGTGAAGGAGCAGGTGAAACACCACGAGAATCGTATCTCAGAGGCCGAAACTCAGATCGCCGACGTGAAGAAAGCTCTGGGTGTACTAAAATCTGGCGACGGCAACGTGGCTCCTGTAGTAACTTCTACATCGGTTCGAGGTTTTAAGGTCCCACCCTTCGATGGAAGTTCTTAGTGGTCAGCGTACAAGATCCAGCTTGATGCTGTTGTTGAAGCAAATGGATGGACCAAGAAGCAAGCCATGACTGCACTTACACTAGGCCTTCGTGACCAGGCGCTCACCATCTTAGAAGCCCTGGGGAAGGAAGTCAGCTACGAGCAACTGCTGGAAGCTTTGGAGTCCCGATATGGCGACGCACACCTGGAGCACGTGTTCCGTGCTCAGCTAAAGGACAGAAGCCAACGGAGCACCGAGAACCTACAACAGTGGGCTTTGGAAATTGAAAAGCTGGTTCGGAAGGCGTATCAATCTTCACCTGCGCTCATTGATGGAATCTTGATCCAGGCGTTCGTCGATGGAATACGTGACCTGGAAGTACGAGCTACTGTGAGGCTTGGGCACCACGAGTCTCTGAAGAACGCCTTGGCCCATGCTTTGGAGGTAGAGGCCGTACGTCAGGACCATCGAGCGCACCGCGTCAGGGAAGTGGTGGCATCTCCTTCCAGTGACAGATTCAGCCGCCCTAAATTTAGTCCTCGATGCTACGAGTGTGGAGAAAAAGGTCACCTGAGGTCTAGCTGCCCAAAACGCACTTCGAGAGGGGAAGATCGGCCTCAAGGAGAACAGGGGGCTAGCGCCTCCGTCCAACAGCAGCAGGGAAACGAGTAAACGCCAGGACTACGGGACGGGTGCTGGCTGGTAGTGAAAAAGTCCCAAGAATTTCGATCTCACAAGCACACGACGGGAACAGCCTGATTATCAATGGCCAAATCAATGGAACACCCTGCAAGATCACATTGGATACTGGTGCTTCTCGTACAGTGGTCAGTTCCCAACTTGCAAATCGCTTACTTGGGAACTTCTTCCGTAACAGTGACCGAGTCCAACTCTTAACGGCAACCGGTCAGCACATATCCGTCCGAGGCGAGAAGCGGGTAGAGGTGAAGCTGGGTGAAAGGATTTTCCTGCATAACGACATCGTGGCCGACGTGGTTGACGACTGTATCCTGGGTTTGGATTTCTTGCGAGAGCACCGCTGCAAGATCGACGTGAATCAAGGAGTGTTAAAATGTGGAACGGAGGAAGTTTTTATGGAAGGTGGATCACCAGGGAATATTTACTGTCTACAGAAAACTATTCTGCCTCCAAGGTCGGAAACCATTGTACCAGTAAGATTGCCACACACTGCGGGAAATAATCGATGTGTACTGATAGAGAGATTGGATACCGTCCAACCATGGATTATGTCACGAACTCTAGTGAAGGCTACGAGTACCTCAGCAGTGCGAATATTGAACTTGAGTAGTGAAGAAAACCTCATCAAAAAAGGGACGTTAATGGGAACCTGTGAGGAAGTAGCTTGCTTGCGAAGGTGTCAAGAATTGCCCAGTGGCCAAAACCTAAAGAACAAATATGATGTGTCATCGTTTCTGGAAGTTTGTCGCAAGGATCTTTCTGAACAAGAAGTTGCAATGGCTAAAAAGACGTTACTTCAGTATGCCGATGTATTCTCTTCGAATGATGCTGATATTGGAAAGACTGGACTAGTACAGCATACGATAAACACTGGTAATGAGCTACCGATCCGCCAGCGACCTAGACGATTACCAGTAGCACGGGAGAAAGAAGTAGAAACCATGATTGAGGGAATGATGAAGGATGGTGTAATAGAACCTTCATCCAGTCCTTGGTGCTCGCCTGTCGTGCTAGTCAAGAAGAAGGACGGAACTATGCGTTTCTGTGTGGATTATCGTCGTCTCAATGAAGTAACGAAGAAAGACAGTTATCCACTACCAAGAATTGATGACACGTTAGATATACTGACAGGAATGAAGTGGTTTACTACTCTGGATTTGAAAAGTGGCTACTGGCAAGTAGAAATAGACCCTAGAGACAAGGAAAAGACTGCATTCTCTACGGGAAAGGGACTTTGGCAATTTCGAGTCATGCCGTTCGGATTATGCAACGCCCCTGCGACTTTTGAGAGGCTAATGGAGCTAGTACTTGTTGGATTGATCGGAGACGCCTGCCTTGTCTACTTGGATGACATCATCATTATTGGAAGAACATTTCAAGAACATCTTCAAAATCTGGAACGCGTGTTGTCAAAGATCCGCGCAGCAAATCTAAAGTTAAGTCCGAAAAAGTGCTCGTTCTTCAGACGGCAAGTAAGCTTCTTGGGTCATGTAGTTTCACGAAACGGTATACAAACTGACCCAGAGAAAATAGACGCTGTCAAGGATTGGCCGATTCCAATGGACAAGACACAAGTCAGAGCATTTTTAGGGTTGTGCTCCTATTACCGACGGTTTGTGAAGAACTTTGCTGATGTAGCTAAGCCTTTGCACAAGCTCACCGAGGAGAAGCGACTATTCTGCTGGGATGAAGACTGCAACCATGCTTTTCAGGAACTAAAGAAGCGTCTGTGTGAGGCACCTATTCTTGGCTTTCCTGACCTAGATAACGAGTTCATCGTGGACACAGATGCAAGTAATACCGGTATTGGTGGTGTATTATCTCAGCGCAAAGGAGATCAAGAAGTGGTGATAGCCTACTTCAGCAAATCTTTATCCAAACCGGAAAGAAATTACTGTGTCACACGAAGGGAACTGCTGGCAGTAGTAAAATCTTTGCAGCATTTCAGCAAATATCTGCTAGGACGTAAATTTCAACTGCGAACTGACCATGCTGCGTTAACATGGCTATTA
Source organism: Perizoma affinitatum (assembly GCA_961405105.1). Classification (NCBI taxonomy): domain Eukaryota; kingdom Metazoa; phylum Arthropoda; class Insecta; order Lepidoptera; family Geometridae; genus Perizoma; species Perizoma affinitatum. The sequence goes on from OY560184.1 coordinate 6,702,412, forward strand.
CAGTTCAAGAACCCCGAGGGGCAAGTGGCAAGATGGATAGAACAGCTACAGGAGTTTGATTTTCAAATTGAACATCGCAGTGGAAAATCTCACGGTAACGCGGATGCACTCTCTAGAAGACCTTGCCTGGAAAACTGTAAGCATTGTGTCAAACAGGAGTCCAAAGAAGCAGTACCCATAAGAATGCTGAGAACAGACCTTAGCGAGGAGTGGAAGGAAGTCCTGCAGCAAGCACAGCAGGAGGATAACGATCTCAAGCCAATTGTAGAACGGATCAAAGCTGGTAGCCCCAAACCTAAGTGGAGTGATGTTGCTGGAATGAGCACAACTACAAAAAGTTATTGGGCACAGTGGGACAGTCTGGTTGTCCATAATGGAGTATTGTGCCGTAAATGGGAAAATGCTCGAGGAGATCATTGTCACCTTCAAATGGTTGTCCCTAGGAACAAAATATCTGACGTTCTGAAGCTCTACCACGAGGAATGTTCGGGTGGTCATATGGGAATAAAAAGGACATTGTTAAAAATCCGCGAACGATTTTACTGGATCCATTGTCGAGATGATGTGGAGGACTGGTGCCGGAAATGTACGAGTTGTGCAGCCGTAAAAGGACCCCACACGCGCAGCAAAGGAGCATTGAAGTTATACAATGTCGGAGCGCCGTGGGAACGTATAGCGCTGGACGTTGCTGGACCGTTTCCTGTTAGTGAAAACGGGAACAAATACTTCTTGGTAGTCATGGATTATTTTACAAAATGGCCGGAAGTTTTCGCAATTCCTAACCAAGAAGCTTCGACGGTAGCGGATAAATTAGTACACGAAGTTTTCTGTCGTTTTGGAGTACCTCTGGAAATTCACAGCGACCAAGGAAGGAATTTTGAGTCCCAGGTATTTCAGGAGACATGTCGTTTAATGGGCACTCATAAGACCAGAACCACCTCCTATCACCCACAATCGGACGGAATGGTAGAAAGGTTTAATAAGACGTTGGAACATTATCTGGCAAAAGTGGTGGAGACCAATCAAAAGGATTGGGACAAGTACATTCAGCCATTTCTGCTGTTATATCGAAGTGCAGTTCACGAGAGCACAAATGTCACCCCTGCCTTTGCGAACTTTGGACGTGAACTGCGATTACCTGCGGACTTGATAACTGGCATTCCACCTGATTCTCCACGCACAATAACAGATTATGCGAGCGACTTACGAAATAAAATGAACGACGTATATGAAAACATCCGACAATCCAGCCAACAAACGTCTGAAAAGATGAAGACCCGTTATGACAGAAAACTGAACAATTTGGGATTCAACGAAGGTTCACTGGTGTGGTTGCATAATCCAGTGCGGAAAAAAGGAAAGTCTCCCAAATTACAGCCCAAATGGGACGGACCGTACCGTGTTATGACCAGGATTAACGATGTCACTTATCGGATACAGAAGGGTCTGCGAGGAGCCCCTAAGATCGTTCATGTTGACCGTTTGGCGAGGTATTACGGGTCTGACAATGCTCGGGACGAGCATGTCTAAGGAGGGGGCAGTGTGACGTGCGCTGCTAGCTAACTACGGTATGCTAGCGCCATCTCTTATCAAATGGACGCACTACTCGTTCTACCGCCATCTAGTATCGCGTAGAAAGAACTAGCACGAACGTAGCGGACGCCCCGCCCCTTATGGAACCGACTAGAACGGTCATTAACCGCGTTAGTAAGAGATAGCAAATGCGTTAGAAGGGGATAGTGCGCGCTTAGAAAGGACGGGATTGTACGAGATCTTTCTGGAAGGATCGAGGTATCGTCTTAGGGGGATTTATAAGCGCGGTGAGCGGCCCGTAGCGACAGTTCCGATCGAGATTTGGAAGTGAATTGATCAAAGTGATAAAGAAGCGATACCCAGTGATTAGTAGAGTGACTGTTTGTGTTATAGTGTTGTACCTAGTAATTCAGTGTTTTAGTGCTTTTGTTTAAGTGGTGTAATTCTGTTGTGCTGTTAGTGTCAAAGTTAATTTTATAGTGTAACCTGACTAATACAGTGTTCTTTTGGTGTTCAAGTGGACTTCATTATTTTATCCCGTACCCTAGCTTGTAACAGTATCAATTTTGAAGAAAGCTAGCTATTTATTGGCTTTGCCGTTCATAGTGGCAGTTCAACCAGTATTTTGTGGACTCTTCCGTCTGGTATTTAGTAGCAACGATCTCTAGATGGCTCAACTGTTTTATCTGTACATTTTTATAGACTTTCTAAGTCTTATTTATTCTATAATTTTAATTCTATAATCTCGTTTTTTTTTAGATATGGTCTGTTTACAGAATCGATCGATCGATTCTGTAGACAGACCATTGATTGTAACGATTTTAATGAAAATTACTAAGTGGGTTCGGGACTAGATAATGGCTAGTTCTCATAGCTGTCGGACATATCCTGTTAATTAAGTCGTTAATTTGTTTTTATTCTAGCCAATCCCACCGCCACAAAACAGCGAGAGAGCGGAAGCGATCCAAGAAAGGTTGTCTGGAAGACTGGGTGAGCTTAACGCTGCCCTCGCTGCACTGATATCCGCTACTTCAGATCGCGAGAAACCGGATTATAAGTCTGCCGAGAAAGCTGTCAAGACCATCTCGGATCTCTTGCCGTACGTTGTACAAGGTATTATATCGTTACTTTGTTAGGAAATAAATAAATATAAATTAATTCTCTATGTCGTTAGGTCCTCAAGAATGCAATTTTGCAATTGCTTTATTTCGGTAATGTTCGTACTATTAATCTTATTGTCGAATATTTTGTCGCAGTGGGCGAAGGCCCGCCTGAGACGCAGAAGGGGTGCGATTCCCGCCGCGGGATAAATGTTTGTATGATCTGTACATATTTGTCTCGGGTCTGGGTGTTGTAATATGTATGTATTTCCAAAAATAAATGTATATAAGTAGTATCAATCATGTAGTTCCCATAACACAAGCTCTGCTTACTTTGAGGCTAGATGATGCTGTGAGAAAATATCCAGCATTATTATTGTTATTTATTCGTTATAGATACGCAATCGACGTGCGCTAATAAGGACGAATCGACGCGCGCCGCCATTTTGGATCTCATCAGGGAGCTATGTGATGCCAGCAGGGCAGTCTGTACCACTGCAGATGGTACCAACCCTCAAGTAAGACTGCCTCCATAATTAAGTTAAATCACACATGGAGTAAGGGGCGCCTGACGGCTAGGTTTTATATTGTTAATAAAAAAATGTCATTTGCTATAGTTTTAGGTTAGTGCAGCGAGTTTTAGATCTTTTATCTCTTTTTGGTTTTAGGATATGATACAACATCATTAAAACTTTATTGATATACAGGGTGTAATCGTTAAGTGTGCACAGGCGATTATTCCGTAACTATTGCAGATATCAAAAAACTTTAAACTGATATCGAAAGTACTTTACCTAATGAGTAAAATGACATTAATAACTTTTTAAAAATAAAACGAGAAATATCCAAAAAAAATACATTAATCACTCCCATACATTTTATTTCTTAGTAAGTACAAAATTTTGTGTTCAAAGCATATGTTCGAAGTGACGTCCTCCTTGTGCAATACAATGACGAGCTCTATTTACAGTTTCTAAATGAACTTTCCTTAACATTTGCGGAGTAATTAAAGCAATTGCACGACGTACACGATTCTGTAACTCTTCTAGGCTGTGTACTCTCTCAGCGTACACGTGGTCTTTGACAAATCCCCATAGGAAGAAATCACAAGGCGTGAGATCCGGGGATCTGGCAGGCCAAGGGGTTGCACTATTATTGGCTATTAAGCCATTATAATTGTTTCGTAAGAAATTCATTACAACATTTGTATTATGTGCAGGTGCTCCATCTTGTTGAAAAATTATCGACCTTCTTTCATCGTCTGGAATTGGTTCTAAGAGACTTGGCATATCGTTTTGTACAAAGGAGAAATATCTCTGTCCATTTAAGGTTCCACTGTAAAAATATGGCCCAATGATCCGATCTCCAAGAATACCACACCACACATTAATTGAGAATCGCACCTGAGCTCTAACTTCAGTAGTTAAGCGAGGATTGTCAATTGACCAATAATGCGAGTTTTTTCTATTGTAAATGCCGCAGTTTGAAACATTACTTTCATCGGTCCATAAAATTGACCTTACATTGACATAATTATTGACTAGCCAATTGCAATAGACCAGCCGACGAGCAGGATCATCATTGTGCAGCGTTTGAGTAGGTTTTATCTTAAATGCTTTGAAGTTGTGTTTTTTTAATAACTTGTGTACATAATTGTGGGACACTGGAAATGATCGGGCCACTGAACGCGTTGATTCTTGTGGATTATCTACTACGTAGTTAATAATATTGTTATCTAAGTCATTATCAAATTCCGGAGCTCTTTTTCTCGAACCTTTTTTTCTGTTAAAAGATCCATAATTTATCAAATTGTTATCCAACTTACGTAAATACGTACCAGAAGGAACTTCTCTATCTGGGTACTCTCTTCTGTAGGCGATAATGGCCGCCCTATTGTTACAATCATGTTTGTAGTACATTTTTAACATGTCCCTCTTTTCTGTATTGGAATATGCCATTTTTCAATCAATAAATGCAACAATCACGATTATTAACGCAAATTGAAAAATACAATAAATTGGCGGGAACGAGAACCCGCGATAAAGAATTTGAATTTAGAACGAACACCAAAGAGTATCTTTCTTTTTGTTTTTATTTAGTATGTTGCTTTTCAGCTAGTTCAAATCAATACAATATTGAAACAAGGTTTATTATAAATTTGAAGTGGTAAGATAATTAATCTACACGTGTATCTACTTGAAATTCATTAATACCTTCATATCGTACATAATTATAAAATGACAAGGGTAAAATGAGTAGGTACTATTCCACTTAAAATAAGGAAACTAAAACCTTTCTACTATCTCATACTAAATGTATGGGAGTGATTAATGTATTTTTTTTGGATATTTCTCGTTTTATTTTTAAAAAGTTATTAATGTCATTTTACTCATTAGGTAAAGTACTTTCGATATCAGTTTAAAGTTTTTTGATATCTGCAATAGTTACGGAATAATCGCCTGTGCACACTTAACGATTACACCCTGTATATATTAAACTTTTCCATTACTGACTCTAAATATATATTCATTTTATGTTGTGTTCACTAAGAAAGGAATTTGGAAAATTCTACCTCTATGGGAGTGAAAAGGGTTGCAACTTTGTATGAAAAAAAATAATGTACAAAAGAACTGCATACATATCAATGTTCAAAAAAGCCAAGTCATACAATGATATTTGATGCACCTAACAGTTACCTACTCTACGCGAATGAAACCGCGAGAATCGGCTAGTTACGTATAAAGACTATATTGCCTATGAGTTATTCTATACTACGAATATTACGAACTAAATTCTACATATTATTATGATATAATTCTAATTCTGTATATTAAGTATTAATATATAATTCTAATTCTGTATATTAAGTATTAAATTTCATCCAAATCGATCCAGTTGTCACGGAGATTATTATCAACAACTTTGATATTTTGTTTGCTTTTTTATATATCAATACTACTTACCAATAATAGTAGAATATCGCTAGGAAATAATTCTTGATTACATTTTAATTGGGTATCAGTAGGTTCTATGCACGACTATATGTAACTGGTGGTAGTATTAAAAACAATATATTTACTGTGTTTTTCAGGGTCTTAGTGACGCTGCGTCGAAGTTCTCAGATGCGTCAGGCAAGCTGGTCTACGTAGTTAATCCTCGCGCAAATGCCAACAGGGAAAACAAAGTTAGTTGTTTTTTTTTCTAGGTCACAAACTATGTGTTTTCTAAATTTGGTCCGTAACGGTTCAGCCGTTAACATTTAAACATCTGAACCTTTTGCATTTATAATATTAGTAGGATTCGTTTACTTTGTATTATTTTTTGTATTTTTGTAGTTATTGGTAAATAATTCGGTGTTTAGCATTAAGTTCGCCTTTTTAAGAGTAATAATTCCAAGAGTCTGGTAATTGTTTCAGATCATGGAGCTCACAGCAGGCGCTTGTAACAAGGCCTCCCAGTTGCTGCCAGGAGTAGAACAACTCTCCCAGCATGTGGGAGGAGCCATGGGTCAAGAGCTGGACTCCAGAGGGGCAGCCGTCGCAGATGCAGCGCGGGTGCTGCTCGCTTCGGCTCAGGTTTGTTCGTAGACTAACATAAGTATGTGAGGGCTTATGAGCTGTGCAGAGCTTGTTCCTAGAAAACTCATATGAACGTCATATGACCTTTAAACGGCGGTACCATCAAAATTCAGTTAGTAGTGTCTTGAGGCATTACACATTTATTATGATAACTCTGCATCGGTACCAGTTTACAGCTGGGCTTTCACATCCTGGTGTCAATGTTTGTTGTTAGTGATTTATTCGATTGGCCTCGGTAGCACAGCGGGCATCAGCCGTCTGAGGAGAGGCACGCTGTAGGACAAATGACCGCAGGTTCTGATGATATTTGTTCTGCGTCTGGGTTCAGTACCATGGTAGTCAGGACTATGTATGTGACCTGTTGGCTGTTTATTTTCGTTTTATTCATCCCGCTGCTGGCAAAGGTCTCCCCTAAATCTCTCGAGATTATTCGAAATCTTTGTCAAATGTGTGAGATTGTCCCTTCAAGGTTCTTTTGACCGACCACTGCGTTGCCTTCCGCCAGAAACGAGTATCATTTATTTATTTTTATTGTATTCTTTATTGCACAAAAAATAAGAGTGTACGGTCTTGAACCTATTTAATGTATTCATTTCTCACAACCTCACGATTCTATCGGTCGATCGAGTGGGGGTCTTTCCCACACTGCGTCGTCTGGTTCGTGATTTCCATTGGGGAACCTGATACCCCAGCGATTGTTTGCTAGACAAAAGTTATTAACGTGCCTCATCGTGTAACTCGTGTATATCGTGTAACCGTGACCACAAGAATCAGTTTGTCGATCGCCAATTTATCAATTAAACGGATTTTTCATTACAATCGATTTGTATGACTTCAAGGATGGTTGTTAGATAGGGTTTATCGCCACAAATCACTGGGGGCGTTGAAATAGACGATGAAAAAAAAACACGTCAGGGGTTTTAAAATGTTGCATAAATTTGTTCGACACAGGTCACAGCGCCATCGATCTCGGAGCCTCACTGCAGGAAAGCCCTTCTCTCGTCCATCGACAAGGTCTCGTCATCAGGGCATGACTTGGCGGACTCCTGGAAGCCGTTACTCCAGGACCCGAAGCACCAAAACCAGGTGGTAGCTCTGCAGTCACAGCTGCAGCAGCTGGAAGCTCAGTTAGATGCACTGAGGAAGGCCTGTCTAATACCTGATGCTGGTGAGTCTCTGTCTCAGAGGAGGCTAATGGCTAGCCTCCTTAGCATGACAAATAGAACCCCACACCATGATTTTTGAGTTGGAATGATTCCCGATATTTCGGTACATGGGGCATGCGACTCTTTCATACGTACGCGTTTACACGGGTCTACTAGTGCTGGCGTGCCAGTCACAGTATAAATAAAAACCCTTTTATAGTAAATGAACATACGGGCTCCTGTTGTCGCGGGTAAAAGTATGTGATTACTAATTGCGATACACTATTTCAGATATTCAAAAGGATCATGTGACGCCACAAGAGCTTCACAAACTACAGTTTGTCAATACCATATCGGGTGCCAAGGAACACCTACAGAAGGCTCAGAAGGCATTGGACAAGGTACGTCATACTAGGTTTCTCATCATGAACAACAACAGCGTGTCAGAAGTCCACGACTGGACATACATCTTCTCGAAAAATGCCATGACATTGAGATGTGGTGGTGGCGGAACGGGCGAGTGGCCGCCTGAGACGCAAGACGAAAATGTTTCCAAGTTCTACAGATATCAAGTGACGTCAGGACTATATCACATACATCTGTTGGGTGTTTATTTTTTAATTATATGAAATAAATAATGCTGGACATATCTTACACAGCATAATCTAGCTCCAAAGTAAGTAGAGCTTGTGTTATGGGAATTATATACTTATATATGTATATTTATTTGTAAATATATACATACATATTATACAAAACACCAGACCCGAGACAAATATTTTAAGATTATATAAACATTTGTCTCGCGGCGGGAATCGAACCCGTAATCTTCTGCGTCTCAGACGGGCCTTCGCCAACTGCGGCACAGAGGTCGTCACGTATATTGTACGTTTGTAGCCGGTCCCTCCCCCGCAAAGCAACGACAAGGCAGAGGCGGTTCAACAGCGTTTATCTGGAAGACTGGGCGAGCTGAACTCCGCCATCGCCGCGCTCCTAGCAGCCACCGCTGACCGCGACCAGCCAGACTACAAGGCAGCAGAGGAAGCCATCAGGACTATCACAGATCTGATGCCTCATGTTGTGAAAGGTTATATAATATATACATTTTTATAATTTCCCAAATGGCGTGACTACGACTGGCTTCTGAACACGGCTTCGCTCGCGTGGTTCCCCCGATTAAACTATCCACATAGGCTATTTTAATCAGGGGAATCATGCGTTTTTCTTTCAGCCGATACGATGAATATTGGATACGATGAAATGATATTTGGCAAGTAATATCGTCTTGTACTACAAGTACAGAGAAATATCTGAAAATTATACATTTGTAATTAAATTATAAAAAATTGTCTTTATTTAAAGTAGGTAATCAATCATAGAGGTTAAGCAACGGAACCCTCGGTGGGCGAGTACGACTCGCACTTGTCCGATTTTTATATGATAACCAGCTACTAAAGTTTCAATTTTGGTTATGGCGATATAATCTAATGATATTGTTTGGACAGATACTCAGTCAACATCTGCTAACAAAGATGCGGGTACGCGCGCCGCCATGTTGGATCTGATCAGAGAGCTGTGTGAAGCCAGCAGAGGGGTCTGCGCCGGCGCTGACGGAACCAACCCTCAGGGTCTCAGTGATGCCATCTCTAAGTTTTCTGACGCCTCAGGGAAACTGGTGTACGTGGTAAACCCCAGAGTCAACTCAGACAGGGAGAAACAGGTTGGTATTGCTTGAGGAAACCGGTTACAGTTTGCGAACACAATGTGTAATTTAAAATAGTTACTTGAATGTCATATTCTCTAAAATTACTTTGCGTTTTTTATACGGGTTTGCGCTTCCACTGAGCCTCCGGGTACGGGACTCGGTTGGTTAACATTACAGCCACCGATCTGTCTGTCGGATGGGGAACCAAACTAGCGATATGGTTTTCATTGTCCAGCGGATGTTTATGCGTTTGCCGTAAGAGGTTGTTCGTATGTTTGGATATCTGTGTTTTTTTTTCAAACAATTTTGTGTGTCATTTTATGGTTTTTAGATGGTTTAAGTGTGTGCCACTTAAACCATCTTAGTGCCAAAAGCCACTAAGAGGACGTTGCAATCAATGATAGAATGTCCACAAATTTGTAATCGGTTTTTATGACTTGGATCGTTTTTTTAGCTGCAATACGTGCTGTGATAACTTATTTGACATAACAAAATTTTACAGATTGTAAAAATAAATGCATGTGCACTTGTGTCATAGGTGATCTCAAGTTCTCAAGATTAAACTCAATCTCAAGATATTTATAAATGTATCCTCAGATCGACGAGCTATCAGAGGGCGCTTACAGGCAGGCAATGCAGCTGGCTGCGGGGGTGCAGCGAGAGTCGCAGGCGGTGGGCGGCGCGGAGGGACGCGCGTTGCTGGACCGCGGGGCCGACTTGGCCGACGCCGCGCACACCCTGCACCACACCACACAGGTAACGTACAGCTACCAGCGGGCGCTTGCAGGCAGGCTATGCAGCTGGCTGCGACGTGCAGCATAAGTCGTAGGCGGAGGGCGGCGCTGAGGGACGCGCGTTGCTCGACCGCGCGGCCGACGTGGCCGACGCCGCGCATACCCTGCACCACACCACACAGGTAACGTACAGCTACCAGCTGGCGCTTGAAGGCAATCTCGTCAAAGGGCGGATTAAGGCGCAGCTTACTGCTGATCCGTTTTGGATGAATTATTTTTTGTAGAGATTTTTTTATACATCTTGAATAGTATACAATTATACGGCCAACCTGTTAAGCGCTGAGCGATTATCGTAACCTTTGGGCTCTGGCAACACCAGAGGAATAAACTTGCGCGTTGCCGACCCTGAGACATAACGGGTGAAAAATATTTTGTCGTAATTTCACCGGCACCCATACCATTTAAACCGGAACACAGAAATGCGACTGACAAAACCTGAACTAGAGACACCAAGACCAAGGAGGATGGCGAAAGAGAAATAATACCTATATCCAACAGTGGGTGATGTATGAATTGATAAAAATACTGATCTGCTTTCTAACATTTTTAGGTCATAGCTCCTTCAATCTCGGAACCACATTGCAAGAAAGCACTCCTCATGTCCATCGACAAGCTCTCATCATCTGGTCACAGCCTGGCGGAATCCTGGAAGCCGTTACTACAGGATCCGAAGCACCAGAAGCAGGTGTTAGCCTTGCAGCAGCCTCTCCACCAGTTGGAAGCTCAGTTGGATGTGTTAAAGAAGGCCTGTCATATGCCTGATGGAAGTTAGTTTCTTGCATAAACATATTTTTTTACCCGCGAGACGACAGGAAAAATTGGATGAAATTTAGAACACATATTTAGTATGTGACCTAGGAAGCGGATTTAGCGTGAGTAGGCTGCTAGTAAAAAAATAAAAAAGACAAAACGAGTTGGTTTGGGTTATGGTTTTGAGAACCTTTCCTTTCAAGCTGTTGTCGGTTATGCAGACCGGAACTGCCTGTCTATTGCCACTTCGACTCGTCTCCGTTTGCAGATGGTCAGATACCAGAGCTACCACGAGAGCTGCAGAAACTGCAGTTTGTCAAGACGATGTCCGGAACTAAGGAGCAGATACAAAAGACACAGAAAGCATTGGATAAGGTATATATTAAAGTTTTTACATTTTAAGAGGGCGCCAGCATCACTGGTGACTCAACCCCATTTCTGATTGGTTATCTAAAGCGTCATATTAAATAAGGATAGTATTCAGACCAAGTGTAAGTACAAATAATACAGGTGAGTTTTTTTCATTTGAGATTTATCTAGTAGTCTTTCTTCGTGAACGTAGTATTATATTTGATAATACTACTGAATAAGAAAACGTTTTTTCTATGACATGATACTATTTTGCAGCCGATTCCTCCTCCGCAAAGTAGCGACAAAGCAGAGGCGGTCCAACAGCGCTTGTCTAGTAGATTGGGCGAGCTCAACGCTGCCATCGCCACGCTCTTAGCTTCTACTGCCGGTTTGTATTTTGACATACGATTTCCTGGTGGGATGAAATTAATATATTTTCGATTAAAATGGGATTTTCATCAATATCAATACGGCCTGTAGAAGTCTACTGCTAGACAAAGGCCTCCCCTAAAAATGCCTGGACTGACGATCTTGGGCTGAAAATATTCAGCAATTTCCTGCAACCTTTATCATATGTCATCGATCCATGGATCCATTCGAAAAAATGGGATAGGTACCAATATTTAGTAGTAACCTTAATATAGTTAACTGTACTTTTCATGACCCAAGACATTTTTAGTTGCATTATTTGTAAGTTGAAAATATAAATATTCCTACAGTATAACTTAATGTTTTGGTTAAAATTGCAGATAGCGATAAGCCCGACTACAAAACAGCGGAACAAGCTTTGAAAACTATAACAGAACTTATGCCACATGTTGTACAAGGTAAGAAATTGAATTGAAAACGCTCATTTCTAAATGCTATTAGCGGTTGACCACGCCAGACAGGGCTACGATGTTCAGTAAACTCTAAATTAATTCTCAGATACTCAATCAACGTCCGCCAACAAAGATGCAGGTACGCGCGCCGCCATGTTGGATCTGATCAGAGAGCTATGTGAAGCCAGTAGAGGGGTCTGCGCTGGCGCTGATGGATCTAATCTTCAGGTAACTCTCTCTTATCTTAACCTTGGAATAGTTACTTGGCTTTTTATATACCAATCGAACTTGTTACCCTAGCATTATACTTGGAATTTCGCTCTCGTGTCCCGTATCCGTCCTTGTCGTACTGCGCATATTTTCATACTTAGTGATAACGTAACATAAACGTCAGAATAGGAGCACTCTTAAGCGCTAGCTACACAGAAATGCAGTCTGACTTAAATATGTTCCACGAGCCATACCATTTATTTTATTTTCTTGAAATAAAGTGGAATCAGTTTAGCTTTACATGGTATTGACAGGGTAAATGGTGCATTTGAAATTATATGAATGGAACGGCGGCCATGTCAGTGCCAGACGCCATTTCTATACGGTTTACGCCATTTTATGCTCTTGGGATATTATGTGATAAAAACAGTTATTCATGGCTTTATAGGGTCTGAACGACGCAGTGTCCAAATTCTCGGATGCATCTGGAAAATTGGTGTACGTGGTGAATCCTCGCAACAACGCGGACCGGAAAAGACAGGTATCCACGATAAAACTAATGGTTATTTCAATCTGCTGTATGCGTGACATTGTTGATAGTGCAGTCAGTAGTGAAATTATCTATAGATAGGTTAAATATTGATAACTAGTATTAACAAGAAGTTTTTATTATTTTTTTAGACAAATTGTTTTACCCTGGGTTCTATTTACAGTTTTAGCCGAACGACGCGGCTCGTTTTTCCTTAAAATAACGTCAAAGTTTTGACTGTTTTTCGTAGAGGAACGAGACGTCATCCACTTATAACTGTAAATAATAGTAATAAATAATAATGCTGGACATTTTTAACATAGCATCATCTAGCCTCAAACTAAGCAGAACTTGTATTATGGGAACTACATGCCTGATATACTACTTTATATACTTTTTTCTTGTAAATTCATACACTTATATGTCATATGTTATATATAATGTTTGGAACTTACTACTTCTGAGATTGGATGAGGATGCCCATCATGGAGTTCTATGCATATTTGTTGGTTTTTGTCAGATCATTGGTCTATCAGCGGGGGCTTCCAAAAAGGCGTCTCAACTGTTATCCACAGTTCAGAAACTGCCCACTTCAGTTGAGGGTAAGACGGGCCAGGAGTTAGAAGCCAAGAGTGCAGCCGTGGATGATGCAGCAAATACCCTGGTGGCCACTGCACAAGTATGCAATATTATAATTACTCTTTAGTCTTCTAGGAACTAAAGCATGTGCCTGTCTGTTATCTATAACTATCCATTGGCTTCATATAGAAGCTCAAGGTCGCGCAGGGAGCTATAGAAAGAGCTCAGAGTTCACTACATGTTAAAAGCCAATACGAGGAAATTTGTCCAAGAACTAGATTCACCGACATAGTTCTTAGAGCAAGTTAGTGACAAAATAGATCGATTAAGTGTGATTGAAGGTTGCGTGATAGCCCAAGATGTCATATCATTCTTTGGCGAGACCTATGCCCAGTAGTGGACTTCTAAAGGCCTTTGATGATGAAGATGATGATGAATATTAATAGTCTTTTTTAGCAATGGTTATTTTAAACTATATATAATAGTGTACCTAAAACACTGCATCATTCAAGTCCTAACCAATACTAATAATCAGAGTTAGTTAACGCACTACGACATACCTTAAATATATAGTGAGTTGCAGTACCCCAACTCTCGATTTAAATGTTGTTGTTGTCGGATCTCATGGTTTTTTTCACTCTCAAATTTTACTTGCGCTTCATCATTTACTCGAAACGGTAAAGGAAACCATCGAGAGAAAACCCACATGTTCTAAGATATTTTCCATCGGCTCATTGGTTCCATCAGTTCCAATGAGCGGCAATGGGCTTGCAACCTGTAACGCGAATTGCTAACTACTAAGCAAACTGTGGGCATATGCCAAATACAATGTTTGAACGTACTTCTGACTACTCACAACTCGGACGATCCGTGCGATAACTATCGCACGGATCTACGAATTAAGTATACAAGGATGTCCATCATGGGGATTACGGTAGTGAGCGTGTTTGTTTTATTTTTAGTTGACAGCTCCGTCAATCTCGGAGTCTAACTGCAAGAAAGCCATGCTGTCTTCCGTGGATAAGCTCTCATCGTCAGCTCAGGACCTGGTAGGCTCTTGGAAGCCGCTTCTCCAGGGCTACTCCTGGAGCACCCTGAAACAGCCTCTGCAGCAGTTGGAGACGCATCTTGAGGAGTTGAGGAACGCCTGTCAAATTCTTGATGGTGGTAAGTTAGAATGTCCACGGGACCTTACCAAAATCGCTTTTAAATTATTATTAGTAGTGGCGATAATGCTTGCATTGCTGTGCTAAGGTTTGAAAGGTACGGGTGTGGGTAAATTACAAGGACATTAGAATTTTCAACTTTGTTTGTATGGCAGGCTACGCACCAGAAATACTCCTGCACCAGTAGTTTTATATATTACTAGCGAGTGCCCGGCACGCGTTGCAATGCCCAAATTGTGTTTCCATCTTCGATTGCATTGATCCCTAGTGATAAAACCGCATTACAATTTGATAATCCGTTTCGGTACAAATAGACATTCTCGTATTGCCAAGTGACCGATTGGATATTAGGATTAATGGAATATGGACCGATTGGATTTTTGGAGAAAATGGATGAAACACTTACATTCTTATTTTCAAAACCGTTAATATTTCAATAACTGCTAAGCATACAATTTTCATCAAGTTGATACAATGGCTTCACCAATAAGTGATGTTTTTATAATTCTGGGTCTAATCCTGAATTACAAAAAAATCCGCTCATCTTGGGCCAAAATGTGTGAATCACTCTGTATATATATTAAGCATTGTTTATTGCAGAACTACAAATACCGCAAGAGATACCACGCGAGCAACAAAAACTACATTTCGTCAAGAGCATGTCGGGAGCCAAGGAACAGATACAAAAGGCACAGAAGGGACTGGATAAGCCGATTCCGCCACCGCTTAGCAGCAATAAAGCAGAGGCAGTACAGCTAAGGTTGTCAGGAAGACTAGGCGAGCTCAATGCTGCCATCGCGGCACTGCTTTCGGCAACTGCCGGTACGTTCATAGATCTTACTATCAAAAACAAACTTATGACCAAACCCCTATGATGGACAACCTCTGACCTTGCTCAGTACGCAGATCTGCCAATTGAATTTGGCAGTAGCCCACTCTTTTCATTAGGATTACACTTGACAGGCTACAAGCCCATCGCCATTAATTGGAACACTAACCGATGACGAATTACCGCTTATTGGACGTTCGAATTTATAGTTCTTGGGCATGCCGGTTTCCTGTATGACATGAAACAATTTATTTTGAATTGTTTTTGACAAGATAATTACTGTATCATTTTCAGATCGTGAAAACCCCGACTACAAAGCTGCTGAGCAAGCGGTTAAAACAATAACAGAGATTTTGCCACACGTAATTCAAGGTAAAGGTTTTTTATATTTTCATCATAGAACAATATAACAAGTTATCATACCCATTTCTGAATTTTTCGAGATGATTTATCACGTAATTCCTGTAATTTTATCATTTATTACGTACGCTTATTGAAACACTTGACACATGCTGATTCAAGCAATCTATAAGCTTTTTGATTTTTAGCGCCGGTTTTTTCACGTGGTTTTTTTTAACTGCCACGAAAATCGTATTGATCAAATAACTGTTTTCAATTCACAGATACGCAATCAACATCTGCTAACAAGGATGAAGCGACGCGCTCTGTTATGTTGGATCTCATTAGAGAGCTGTGTGAAGCCAGTAGAGAAGTCTGCGTGGGCGTTGACGGAACCAACCCACAGGGCCTCAGTGATGCCGTCTCCAAGTTCTCTGACGCCTCAGGGAAACTGGTGTATGTGGTCAATCCTAGAGTCAACGAGAAAAGGGAAAAACAAGTAAGTGCAATAGATAATTAATCAGGTTTGGCAATCAAGTAAATGAGTTGGTATAACACAAATATAATTTTATTGTCATGGGGGTTTTCGAAGAAATGGGATAGTTTTTGATAAATGGGAGAGGTAAAAGGGATATACAAAATTATAGGTTGTTGATTGCATATTTAAAAAATGGTTATGTTAAATTCGGGTAAACTTACCCCTATATAATAATAAATACAATAAACGTTTAATACTTAGTTCCTAAACAGACGATGCTTTAAATGTGAATGTGGCCTGAGCATCTATTTTATGGGCAGACGGATTTACATATACCGGCTGTACCAGTCGTAAGGCCATGTTAATGCCTTCGGGCAATCTCAAGACTCTGACACCAAAGTTGGCCTCTAGCTCATTCTAACGTAAGTCAAAATCCTCTTTCACTTGTCAGATCATCGCCGTATCAGCGGGCGCTTGCAACAACGCCTCTCATCTGTTGTCGGGCGTAGAGCAGTTGTCTCGAGAAGTGGGAGGAGTCAAGGGGCAGGAGCTGGACTCCCGGGGAGCGGCCGTCGCTAACGCAGCACAAGGGCTGCTTGGAATTGCTCAGGTTAGATTGCTGCTTTACGTCACAGATAAGCAAAGCAGTACAGCAAAGGAATGGAGTCAATATAATCATGGAGTCTTCAAGTCGAAATTAAATAGGTATCTACTAGACAAGCGTGCTACATCCTTGACCACCTCGACATTTTGCATAGAGTGATATAGTCATCAAATGCTTGCCTATTAATAAAAAAACATTACGACATGCAATACTACATGCATTGCATACTAAGCAGCAGAAGTAGTGAATCTTTCTTATTTTGAATTTTTAAATCTCGTGTCTACAGGTAACAGCATCGTCCATCTCAGAGCCAAATTGCAAGGACGTGCTTCTCTCTTCTATCGACCAGCTCTCATCATCAGGACAGCAACTGGAAGACTTCTGGAAGCCACTCCTCCTTGACCCGCAACACCAGATCCAGGTGTTAGCGCTGCAAGTACCGCTGCAGCAGATGGAAGGACAACTGGAGGCACTGAGGAAGTCCTGCCATATAGCTGACGGCGGTAAGTTGTTCAGTGGTAGACATTTTTAAGATGATAGCAAGTAGCTAGATGGTGGTAATTTACCAGATAATGGTAATTAGCGAGGTAGTGGTAAATTGATAAGTGGGGCTAATTCGTCAGATGATAGTAATTGCAATATGATGATACGTTTTGGTAATTTGCCAGTTAGTGATTAGTTGTTAGATAGTGATAAGTTTCGAGATAGTGGTAATTTGCAAGATGGCAGTGATTGGCCGAATAGTGGTGAGTTCAGATGGTTGTAAGTTGCATGTAAATGGTAAGTTTCCAAGTGACTGTAATTTGCCATATAACACATTAAATGTAAAAAAAACCGACTTCCTCACGTGCTCACGTTATTTTGTTCACTTGGGATATGTGGTACTGGTATACTCTTTCGGATAAAATACGATAGTGGAATCTATTAGCAAAGAGCTGAGTTATAACCTTCCAAAGGCAAACATAGACTATCTGTATAGAGTACCTTTACACGGCTTCAAGGAGAAGGCCATCATCGTTAGCTTTACGAACGCTACGTGAAGGAGGACTTTATAGCTGCATTTTTTGTCCGCTTTACCTGTTAACAATGAATTACATTTACTTTTTCCACCCATATTAATATTACAGTAATAACGTACTTTCTGCCTCATTTTTTTAAAGTAATAGGCACTTTCCGGCTGGTATTGTTTAAAATAGGTATATACTATATCATAGTAGTTTAAGTAGGTTCTTAGGTTCCAGGCGAACCGAATTGCTCGTTTATAATATTGTTAATGACTTATAATATTTCAGAAGTTCAAAGAACGGAGAAAATTCCACACGAAAAACAAAAAATGCACTTTATCAAATCGATGTCTGGAGCCAAGGAACGAATACAAATGGCACAAAAGGCATTGGATAAGGTAATTTATATTAAACAAAAAATAAAATGTTCATTCATGAACATTTTATTGTGTACCGGGATAATCTTATTCAACATTTATTCATATATACAGATGAAACAGCTAGCTATCTAAAGACCGTTGCAAACGATCTATAGATAGCTCAACTGATCCAGATCACTACCAGGCGGAAGCGTACTCAAAATACTGGCCGCATTGCCACTCTAAATGGCAATGCTAATGCGTTGACCCAGATAAGAGCCAGCTCTCTTGTCACGCGTCGTTTCGACCAGTCGCCCTGAAAGAATTTTGAAAACGCGAAGGGCCCCGGTTTTCCACGGACCCAGAGTCTCAATCCCAAAAGGCTCAAATAAGTAAGCTCTGTCGAGACTTCTATATTTGCGCCTCTTGAGATCCTCGGCCGAATCAGCCGCTGCACCGGCTCTAACTGATGTCCCTGACAGATGAGATGGTGCTAGGGTATCTACGCATTTGGCGTCCCATAACAAAGGCCTTCCCTTTTCCCAAGGGACAAGATTCATGCCGTCAGGCCGCTTACCATCGTCACGTAGTAGACCATTCGGTTCGAGAACAGCTGGAACGTTAACGCTGGTAAATAACAAAATATTCTGCAGGAATTATAATACTCTCCGATCTCCGAGAGTGTGTCACATTCCGGACACAAGAAGTCAATTATCAAAACTATTC
This sequence comes from Perizoma affinitatum, assembly GCA_961405105.1. Taxonomy (NCBI): domain Eukaryota; kingdom Metazoa; phylum Arthropoda; class Insecta; order Lepidoptera; family Geometridae; genus Perizoma; species Perizoma affinitatum. The sequence continues at coordinate 6,721,012 of OY560184.1, forward strand.
TTAATTTTCTTTAGCCATTTCCACCACCACTAAGCAGCGACAAAGCGGAGGCTGCCCAACAACGGTTGTCTGGAAGACTTGGTGAGCTTAACGCTGCAATAGCTACGCTCCTTTTAGCAACTGCAGGTGAGTAACTCGTTCCTGTATCCTGCCATACCTACGTTTCTAGCTGATAGTAGTTATTTTTTTGTGTACCTCACACTTAGGTTTAAGGAATCTTAGTTTTAATTTCGTGTTTTAGTTGGTATAGCTCCCTCGTGGCTAGTGTGTGATCGTGGGTACGAGTCCCGTCGAGGTATTAATTTTTGGGATTCTCAGAATTTTGAGAGATAAGTAACTAACATTATTTGTAAGTTTCTTGCTTGGACACGGCGAATAATACTCAAGCAAAAGCTAATTATGGTTGTAGTAAAAATAATATAAAATATGAACGGACAATTGTCGGGTTCTAATTCATTTATAAGTTTGTACATATAAGCGTGGAAAATTCTGTTGTAAAGCAAGCCGCTTTTTGAGAAAAAAAATTCTCGCTCTCTTTTCAGTACCTATGTCTTCGTTTGTTACTCTTTCATCTAGCTTATTCTCTCCATTAGAAAGAAACGGGAGTTCTTTTAAAATCAATTTGCGATGTTTTCAGACCGTTCGAAGCCTTATTACCAGACAGCTGAAAAAGCGGTCACAACTATCGCAGACCTTCTGCCACAAGTAATACAAGGTTAGTGTTATCGTCAAAAAGGTGTCTGATTTATGAATTCGATTTACTCACTCAAGCTTGTTTATAAGTGAAATATTTCGGATTTCATCTCCCTCCTGAAATTATGAATGAAACGGTGCCCTTTGGATTGCAAAACTAGGTGGCGCTAATTTAAACTAAAATATAAATATAGCGATTCGTCTTCAGAGAACATCACAGAGATCGTTACACGGGTCGTCATACATAAATACATCATTAATATGCCAATTCTAATTTGAATAGTCATCTTTGCATTCATGCATTCTTGTCTCAGGGTCATTATTATTGTTTGTGTAAACAAATGTAAAGCTGTTTGGCAGAATATTGGTTTATCACTTAAACAACAACGACACTTGGAATATAACATTTAAATGTCGGGAAAAATATTACCTACAAAATATTATTTCGTTTTTTAAGTAATCGGGTTTGTCAAACTTTGTTTGTCAGCGAGGATTTCGTAAGCGCAACAATCTTTCGTATTTTGTTACTTTAACTTTAATTCAATAATGTTGCGGTCGAAATTCGTATTGCTACTTTCTGTTATTGTACATTTTAAGATACCCAGTCAGCGTCTGTTAGCAAAGACGAAGCAACGCGAGCCGCCATATTGGATTCCATCAAAAAATTATGCGCGGCCGGTGAAGGCGTATGCGCCGGCGCAGACGGAAGCAATGCTCAGGTAAATTTTCTACCGTTCTCAATCCATCTAAGTATGATCCAAGATTAGTCACCACTAAACCAGTTCAGATAACTTACTACTAGAACTTTTTAAAAGAGTTAGATCCGATGAAATTACAAGACTTTTCAACTTTGCCTTTATTGTAGATAACGCGTCAGCAATGCCCCTGGTGCTGCAGATGTCAATGCGACGCTAATCAACCACTTACCATATGACATACAAATGGCAACGTTGTCATTTCCAACATAATGACAAATTTGCTTTTAACATTTTTTTTTGTTCATTCCGCAGGGTTTGAGTGAAGCTGTTAGTCAATTCTCTGACGCTTCAGGCAAGCTAGTGTATTCGGTTAGTCCCAACGCTAATGCAGATAAAGAAAAACAGGTAAGTACCTTACCTGAACACATAAAGTATTTGTTCGAAGAAGATGTGTTTGGGCATGCAGGCCCAGCGGGTAGAGTGCTCATACAATAAGAATGAACACATTCGCTGCGGTACTTAAGTACCCACTTTAATCACGTCGACTTTTAGAATTTTTTCATCATGTCCTTAATTTTACCATAATCTCTTGGTAAGTGATGATATAGCCGGCGATGAAGTACGAAGGTCTAGAAGCTACCTATTCACTCTTAGCCTCAAGGAAAGACTGATGACGGCAGTATGTCATTCGTGTGTTAACATTGTGATGTTCTAGATCGTGTCGTTATCGGCGGGCGTTTGCAATGCGGCGTCGCAGCTTCTATCGGACGTCCAGCAACTGTCTGTGAGTGTGGGCGGCGTGGGCGGACGGCAACTTGACCAGCAGGGCGCCGCCGTCGCAGACGTGGCGCAGGCGCTCCTCGCCTCCGCACAGGTACACACCATGACCATAATTAAGAACAGCCTATTTAATTCCACTAGAACTAGACGTAGGCCTCCCTAAAGGGTTCCATGACGAGCAATCTTTAGCCATCTCCATCCACTGACATCCCGCAACATGTACGATCTGATGGGGGGTTTTCTACACTGCGTCGTCGGGTTCGTGGTTGTTATTGAAAAACCTGTCTTCCCTAGCGGTTGTCGGTTCTGCGACCTATTTCGCCTGGCACATGTTAAATCAATACACGCAGGCCCGAATTTTCGCCAACGCCTTGGAATCCGTACATATAACTTTTTATATGTCAGATTACAATTTCTGGCACATGCTGATACTGTGTTTGTATGGTTTTTCCTAGGTGACAGGGCCGTCTATCTCAGAGCAGCCGTGTGCAGCGGCCTTGCTGTCATGCGCCGACATGCTGTCCGCGTACTCGCGTGACCTGGCCGGTTGCTGGGCGCCGCTGATGAAAGACCCCAGGTAATGTCTCCTACAGACCACAGAAACCCTGACCTTAAAATAATCCTAAGAAATTTCGCTTGAATTTTATGGTAGTAGTATCCGATGCAGACGTAACCAACGTTACTATCGTTCTCAATATGATCCATCTGTGATCCAAGATAATTCAACTCTGGTCTAAATGTCAGTTTAGACCAGATAGTAAGTACAAGCAGTACTTACTATCTGGCGGCAATGGATTCGGTTATAAATGCTGCCAGGCAGTAATCCTAGCATTGCTATGTTCCGGTTTGTATGGTGAAATTGCAGGCATCAGTAACGCATCAGTAACCCTTCGTGTTGCCGACGTATATATTATTATATGTCGGTTCTGGATTAACTTTCGAGCTATCCTCGGTTATAATGTGGGCTAATGCGGGTATTCGTTAAGTGAGAAGACACTCCTTCGTTAATCAACTAGGAACTAACTTAGAATTAGGTTCTGTTAAATATAAGATTACACCAATAACACTCACTACAAGCACTTTAGTATGACGGTATAAACGAAACGCAAGCAATATACCAAGCAAGTAATATAAACGAAATGTGAGGACAGTTCCGAGACGTCTTCACTTTGTGGTGATCGGACTGAGACTGTGCTCCTGGTACTGATACGTCGAGCGATGACACCTCGACTCTCGTTCCGTTTAAAGTCCGTGATCATGACCGGAGGCAACATAATATTTAATTTCAGTGAAAAGACAAAAACTAAAGTTTGTAATCGCATTCCGATCTATAACACCCTTTCCAGATCAAAAGCGTTGTTTATGTACTGTGTAGGTACATATTTTTTTTGTAACATAAGTTTTGGATGGCTTGAATACAATAGTTTCTATTTTTCAATCAGATATCAGCAAAACGCGACAGCACTGCAACAAGCGTGGAAACTGCTGGAATCGAAGATAGAAGCACTGCGTCATGCATGCAATGATCAAGGTAAGTTTATGTTCAAAGGTTTATATCACGCTTTGCTTTCTTCTAACGAAGAAAAAATAAAATGCGCTTGCGTAAAAGCGCAAGAGTTCTATAAATTTCAAGGGCTCGACGTCAAAATACGTAAATTTTAATTAGTATTCATTGATATCATAAGACTCTTTTTGAACTAAGTGAATTTGTTATCAGTCGTTCTTTCTGTGTCTGAGTCGGTTCGTTGTCTTCTATTTAGAGCCCTATTCCCCAGCTCAGATTATTCCACTATTGATTGCATCGTCTATCCGTGACGTACAATAAAGTATTTTTATTCTTTCATTTATCCACAATCCCACCTGATAGGTGTGGATGTGATGATTTATTTTAAAATTTTAAGTATTTCTAGCCGCTCCTCCTAAAAGGAAGGCTCCTCCCACACCACCCGTTCGCGCAGCTCCCTCGCTGGTGCCAGTGCAAACGGCGACAGCCAACTCCTCAGGAAAGATGACCCTTGATGCCACCAAGGAATTCCTAGACCGAGTCCGAAACGAGGAAAGTCAAGGTATGTTCAAAACTTTTCTGGCAAACTGGCGACAAAGACATCTCTCGCCACAGTTAGTGAACTACTTTACAGATTGTGAGTTTTGGGTGAAAACTAAACCTTGAAGAAAATTCCATATAATTGTGCCCTGAAAAATTTTGATTAAGCGCGACTCAAACCCGAACCTTTACTTGGCCATCAGTTCTCTTCGAGCTTGAATAACAATTATCATGAATCGGAATTTTCGGAACACATTTAATAAACTACGATCATGAGAAAGACATCAAAAAGTTTTAATTCTAGACATCGAAATGCTAGTTATTTCATAGTTTAAATTTGACAGGACCCAAGAGCACCCCACTTCACGCCAACACCTCGTCCAAGAATGGGCCAAGACCCCCGCCCCCCGCTGTAATGACGGACGATCAAAAACGCATACACCAACGGTTCATACAGTCTGTTGACGACGCAGAGAAGACTATCAAGAAAGCTGAAGAGGAATTGAAACAGGTATTTTGTAAAGCGTAACTTCTAAGCCTATCAAAGACAATGACAAATTTATTTTGGCTACATAATCATTGCACGTACACAAAAATATGTCTACAAAAGCCCCAAGTTATAATTTCCTTATAGGCTCATTCTCTTTAGAATCATTAACAAAAAAAGCAGGGTTTGATGCCTGATTCTTCAAGGTTTGGTTGCGCAAATTCACTTGATAATTTTAAATTCACGTAGTTTATGAGTTGACATTTATATGTGATCCTTGTGATTTCAATGAATATAAACCTATTGACTTTGACTCTTATCGTCCATATCCCTCATTACGTGGTGGCGCAACATATTTTCTTCTTCCACTCTCCTCTAATTAACAATAATCTCATTACTTTATAAAATACATACACTAAATTATCAATTGTTTATTGTTCAAGTGTAGGTAAACTTAATCTCTCGTGACACGCATCCACTTCCTAAAAAACTTCCTAAACTTCATGAAGACCCTTTTGATCAAAACACTGCAAAAGTCAGTAGGTATTTAGTAAAATAAATCTAAGGAAATAATTCGAATCGTCTTCTAATCTATGGGGCGATGACTTGCGACATAGAAGGATCTGGAAAAAATCGAAAGAATCGCAGTACATTGTGTGCGTTATTTTCAGGCAAACAAGTCTCAGACTACAAGTCCTGCGATCAGCGCAGGCGATTGCTTGACGAAGCAAGCTCGATTGCAACGAAACATAGCTTTAGCTGGAGTCGAAGTGGCCTCGTTAGTTGGAGCCAACTGTAAGTAATGATCAACAGACTATAGAAGACCACTGCTGGACATAGGCCTCCCCCAAAGAATGCCATGACAAACGATCTTGGATCATCTCCAATGACCAATATCCCGCAATATTTACGATGTCATCGCTTCTTCATGCAGCGATTCTGCGAGTTATATAACCTACAGATTGCCACTTAAAAAATTATCAGTCTTGTCCATAACACAAGCTTAGTTTGGGGCTAGATGATGGTGTGTGAAATTTTCCAGCATTATTATATTATATTTTATAACTTCAACTTGGTGCCTAACATATCCCCCCTATTCACAACTTGCAACGTCAATATTGTTTCAGATGCCGATACAATTGACTACACTACAGCATTCCAGGCTACCAAGGCTCTTCCGCAGTTAATGTCAACTATCGTCGAAGGTGAATATTGTGAAATGGTTTCACTCAGGCCGACATATATCGACTTTTTCCTAGACAAATGTATAAGATTCGACGCGAAGGCAGTGCGTCGCGATCACTCACGCTCATGAGGAATCGGAATGAGTCGAAACAAGTTCGTGCTTTCGCCGATATTACGGTACTTGATTGGTGTTATAGATCGACATGCCGAAGCTATTTAACGAATAGACACCCAATGGTCACATACATAGTCCTGACTCAACACCCTGTGTCGTGGATCTACGAGTACTTACTATGGTACCACATTGTTTCATTATGAGTAATCTAATTCTCGATAGTTTTTGGAGGATGTAGGGTGGGAGTATAAACATCCCTAAAACTGCAGTTTTTAACCTTAAAATATTTGCCATGTTTAAGATTTAACCGATTATTCTAATTATTGCAGATGGCAAGCTGCTAAGTAGCACCGTTAACGAGGAGGCAAGGAAAGCCTTTCTTGAGGATATGCTGCAAATGTGTGACTCTACCAGGAAGATCTGTGACGCTGCAAAGAACGATCGAGAGGTAATGTTTTATAATATCCCAAAATTTATCAACATAGGCGGGGCTCAAACCCGAAACCTCTTCACTAATTACGCTGGCGCAATGGCTATGAGAACAAGGCAATGGCGCTCATTTTGTCAGGTTAATCACATCCTTGTCCCAATACCAATTGTAACCGGGCGTCTTAATTTTCCTGCAATATTTTGCCAGTTTTTCAAAGATAAACAAACGAAGATGAGCTTCAATAACGTCTTTTATGTGTTTCAATAAAAGACGTTATTGAAGCTCATCTTTTCAATAAAAGACTACGCCCAAAACTTTTCATTCCTACACAGCGTCGTCCTATATACCTGATATTTTTTTTATTGATAATCTAAACTTATAATGTGTTATTTCTTTGGTTTCAGAAATTAAATGACGCTGCAGTTGAGTTTGGTGATAAATCCGCCAAACTGCTGTACATTGTTAGCAACGATGTTGATCCTACTTTAGAAAAAGAGGTAAAAATCACTATTTGTATTGTAACCATGAAATAGCTACATCATGTTAACGCTCACATTTCGGGTATGTGCCAAACATTTATAATGTTTGGACGTGTGTCTGACTACCCCTACACGGTAACCTCATAGATCTACATTTTTGATGCTAGTGCATACCGGTTTCCTCACGATGCATGTTTCCTTCGCCGTTTTAAACACGTGTTATTACACACATACGTTTTTTTGTGTGTATTAACACGTGGGTTCCAACTCGCTACTTCCTGATCGGAAGTCAGGGTACCGCACGGGTAGTAGCCCAACATGGCTCCTAAATTCCACGGTTTAAATTTAAGTATGTTATACAAATCGATTACGAAACCGCATATCAAGATATGCGAAGTTTAGGAGATCAATGTTTACAGACAAACAAACGACTAAAAAATAATAAGAAAAAGAACCCATTGTTATAAAATTAATATTGTATCGCAAATATCGTCGGTGACGTCCTAGGTGATGCGGCGGGTGAGTAGCCCGGCTAAGACGCAAGTAGTTAGGTTCGATTCTGCGGGACAAATTTGTATGTTCTGCAGTTATTTGTTTTGAGTCTGTGTGTTGTCGTACCACAATACAGGTGATTCGAATGTGGAATCCAGGACTATGTATGGGACAATGTGTTTTTTTTTTAGATAATCACCCGAGCCAAGGCCATATGCGACGGTGTAGCTCAGATATCCGTGCAAGCAGGCGAGATCGCCAGCGGACCGTGTAATGTTGAAGGCGCTGTGGAAACACTTTGCGCGGCTGGAGCTAGATGCCAAGATGGCGCTGGGAAACTTATTTATACGGCCAAGGTACTGTTGTATACTGCAGGGAGATAATGGTTCTCGAATGGCGACCTCTACCGGGTGACGCAATGTAGGAGCATATCTCATATCTCCGATGCATATCTCAAAGATGGCGCAAAGTGGATGGGTGGAGGTGGCTCAAGATTGTTCGTCGTGGCACTCTGAAGGAGGCCTATATTTAGCATTTGACTTTAATAGGCACTATTGTAAAAAGGTTTAGTTGTACGGCACGGGATGTGACACAATGACGGACTGTTTGTCCGTCAGAACCTGTCTAGTCTATAGGGGTTAGTTTTCGTCATTTTACCCTGAAAATAAAATATGCGCCTTATCGCAATTGAATCCTACTAATCATTCTTTACTTTTCGTCTGATAAAAAGAACAGTACAAAACAAAACCTATTATCTATACCAATAATAAACCTGAAGAGTTTGTTTTTTTATTTTGTACTTTCTCTTCATCAGGAAGATTTATAGGCCTTAGGAGCCGAGCAAAATAACTATTATCACGGACGGACGATGCGACGTGTTGGGCTGGGGGCCGTGGCACAGCTAGTGATTTTTATGATTTTTATGATCCTGGAACTTCTCCGTAGCTTGTAGCGCCATCTATCTACGAGACCCCGTGCCAGGACGCGCTTCTGAAATCGGCCGACAACCTGTCAACCGAGCTGAGGAACTTCACCAATTCCTGGAAACCCTTCTCTTCAGACCCTTACCACGCGAAGTCCATCAAAGATTTGGGCAAGGAAGCTGAAAATTTAGAAAGGATATTGGAAGGTAAACATCGACCCTCATGAGACCCTTGCAAATTGAGTACCTACCCTCATGAGGCCGTTGCAAACTGGTGCAGTGGTGGTGGCGGCGATTAACTTTGTTTTTATACTTACCTTAAAATGGCAAACGAGTATACAGCCCACCTTAAGCAAAGTAGAGCTAGTTTAATAGTAGTAGAGCTTTTGTGAAAGGGCTCGTCCTGGGAAGTGCTCCCACCATGCCTATTTCTGTTTCTATTAAGCAGTAATATTCTCACTGCTGTGTTCCGGTTTGAATAATTATGGTGTAATAATTATGCAGGCATTTTCCAGTAGAATGTTTTTGGTGCCTTCAGTAAAATAGGGTTTCATGACATGTGCACATCACAAATAATTTTGCGCTTTCACAAATAACCAATTCAACTATTAACACACCCTCTTATTATGTACTTACGCATCTGTTTGATAATTTCTTAGGTCTGAAGAGTGACGTGAAGGGGGGAAGGATTGGGCAGAGGAGGGAGATTGAGAAGCTGGTGGTGGAAGATACTCCGATCAGACAGTTGTCCCTGAAGATCATGGAAGATGCTAAGGTAGGCTCCTGAATCCTACTTATATTTTAAATGCGAAATGATGGATAGATTTTTGGAAGTTTGATGGTAAGAATCTTCGATTAGAGAGATAAAGAAGAAAATATGTGGAATGGCACCTAGAATAGCACGTCAGTTTTATCTACGACGTAATGAGTTTGACGTTAGAGGTTATGTGTTCGTCTGTTACCATTTATCTTCGAAACGGCTTCATCGATTGTAATTCGGTTTGTTGCAATCGATTTATATATCTTCATGGATGGTTCTTAGATAGGTTTTATCGAAACAAGTTACTAGGGGCCATTGCAATAGACGACAGAAAATACAGGAGTTTTTAAAATAATGCAAAAACTAACTTGCATAAATCTTTGTGACAGAAACTCTCTGAATGTCCCGAACTGTCGCCGGCATTGAAACGAGAGTACATAGAATATTCCAAGAAATTGAGCGACGCGTTACGAGCACTAGACATGGCCAATGCACGGTGCAAACGTACACCTCATGTAAGTACCACCGTCTCGATTATTAGAGGCTCTGCCTACTACTAAAGCATTTGAGGCTTGGTCTCCAGGAATCAGTGTATGTTTTCAGTTTATATTCACGGGATGTTACTACTACATCCCGACCTCTGTGGCGCGGTGGGCGAAGGCCCGCCTGAGACGCAGGAGGTTGCGGCTTTGATTCCCGCCGCGGGACAAATGTTTATATGATCTGTGAATATTTGTATCAGTCATTTAGTTCCCATAATACAGCTTGTATTATGGGAACTAAATGACTGATACTGCTTAGTTTGGGTCTAGATGATGCTGTGTGAAAAATTTCCATAATTTTTTATTTTATTTACTTCCTTTTACTACATATTATGCCACAAAGCGTAATAGAATACTACCAATATACTCTAGTGGACATCTCTTTCTACTTTTCACTAAAAACGTGGTTTGTAAGGTTGATTTGTAGAAGTTGGTTTCAATTATCAATCACAATTTAAACGACCTCTGCGGCGCAGTGGGCGAAGGCCCGCCTGAGACGCAGAAGGTTGCGGGTTCGATTCCCGCGCGGGACAAATGTTTGCATCTGCAAATATTTGTCTTAGGATCTGGGTGTTTTCTTAGTATAATATGTATGTATTTACAAAAAAAAGTATATAGGTAGTATATCAGTCATGTAGTTCCCATAACACAAGCTCTGCTTACTTTGGGGCTAGATGATGCTGTGTGCAAAAATGTCCAGCATTATTTTTTTATTTAAAAACACAATACTGTGTTTAGAATGTGCCAGAAAAAAAAACAGTTACGCTATTTATAATAGTGAGAAAGAGAGTACCTAGTAGATCGATTTGTTTACTTATAACAATCGCCTCGTTATATCACAAACTACTCTTAGGTTGTATGAATAACACTTGCGAAACAAGTTATTTATATTATTATTTTATATTATTTTGTACAAAATAAAAGTGAACTCGCATTTATTAGGACACTAATAAGCGAAGAGATCTCGAGAACGCGATCCAGAATCTGCAAATGATTCTCCTACAGACCAGACCAACCAGAGGCGATAAGGAGAGATCCAACATTGTGGATTTGAGGGTTTGTATTTTTTTCATGTTTTTTCTGACGCCACTTTAATGGTTGCCACCTATTAAAGATTGTCGCACTCATATCGCCTTAGCAATGACCAGCTTCGCCTTTATATTAAATTCCATACTGCAACGCACTAGACGACTTCGGTGGCTTGGCGGTAAACAGAGTTTGCTGCAGGGGGTAGTCAGAGGCACGTCCAAACGTACATTTGGTACATGCCTGCGTTTTGCAAGTTAGCATTCCACTGACAGGTTTCAAGCCCATCGCCGCTTATTGGAGCACTAACTGTTGGCACATGCCTTCGAATTTTTTGGCCCCTAGAACCAAAAACATGCCGGTTTCCTCACGATGTTTTCCTTCACCGTTTTGAGCACGTGTTAATGTGCACATAAATGTTTCGGGTGGAAAAATCAATTGGTGCACGACCGGGTTCGAAGCCACGACCTCCGGATCAGAAGTCGGGATATCGCCCACTAGGCCAACACGGCGTTTCTATATCGCTGCGGGATAAATATTTACATGTTCTGCAGGTATTTGTTTTACTATACATGCAACTATAACGAAACTGAAGCCCACAGATGAAGCCGCACACTGGAGGGGCTGTGCCGTTCTAGTAGTGTGCCTTCGTTGGTGTGTGGTGTGCTGGTGTGCTTACGTTGCGTTGATATACTCATAATCAACGCAACGTAAGTACACCACCGGCTTACGTTGCGTAAGGCATCAACCTTAAGCTGCAATGTTTTCCAGGACTTCATTGATGAAGTATCTTCTGAAGCTGATAAGCTGGTGGAGGCTGCGAGTGGTCTGAAACTTCCTACCGCTGCTGATAAGAAGACATTACAGGTACACGGTTAAATTTACATTGAAATGAAGATCTTAGATGACAGATCTCACAAGAAGGTAGGTAGAAGCACGTCCAAGCATTATTAATTTGCTCACGTTTTTGCATAGTAAAGCATTTCACGTATCATGTTATCTTCATAGATTTAAAAGGCACATGAGGACGTGACAGGTTCCACACCTTCCTCACGATGTTTTCCTCATCGTATTTTTCAAATAAAACAGGTATACCTGACAAGTTTATTTTTTAAATATTTTACACTAAAAACTATAACTTTTTTCTTGTGTTGGGTTAGTGAAAACATGCCATGCTTTATACTTGCAGGAAATTATCGCCAATGGCCAAAAGATTTCCAAAGCGGCTTACAAACTAACGCATTCAGACGACGAAACTGGATTTGACACCAGCTATGATGATATATTAGACGTAGACCAGTTCGGACAGGTGCGTATCTAGGTGATCATTGTTATTATAAGTTAGGGTTCGGGATAAAATAATGAATCCCAAAGTCAACCAAAATATTACTGTATCCACAATTCAACTTAAACACTTTTTGTTTTCAACACTGTATCACGCACTAAATCACTCCACTTGTCTGTATATGGCTTATGCACTTCAATTACGTCGCATCCAAGGTTCGGATCAAAATGACCCTGATGTTTTTGAACGCGTTCTATTCCTATAACTTTTGAAACTTATGGTTTTGAACATATTTTTTTTACTAAAGAAAGGATATTTATCATGATATGTGAGTTTTTATGTTTCCCGATATTTTGGCACAGTTGCATGTACCATGATTACGGAAGGAATTGAAGAAGGGTTTTTGAATTGGTGGCAGACAAATTATCTAACCTCTTTCTCACTCCTTTATTGCGAAAAATACCACTACTACCGGTTAGTGTTGTGGGTCGGGACTGAGATGTGACAATGAAACCGGTGGTAGTGGTATTTTTATGATCATACAAACATTTGTCCCGTGGCAAATGTTTGCGTGGCATTGAGATGCATATTGACTCATATACAACAGTGATACTATTATTTATATGCATATTAACTCAACAACAATGATACTAAGTTTTATTGAAATGCATATTGACCCTTATAAATAATACCCTCATCAAAATATTATTACAATAAATAATATTTTGTTCGTTTTGAACTTTTTAGGAGTGTGATGACGTCATAAAGAACATCAACGCACAACTGCAGAGTGTTGAAGACGCTAAAGCTAAGAATGCACTATATGCAAAGGTTCTGCCTCTAGCTGAAAGCTGTAACATGTTGAGGTAAGATTTTATAAAATGGTCCTTGATTTAATGTGTACATTTTCCATCGTAACCAGAGAAAACAGGTTGCAGAAAAGGAATAGATTTTCTTGTTATTTAGAAGTACACAGGCAAACGGCCCACCATATTATGGTAACCGGTTACCGTCGCCCATTGACATTTTGCAACACCAAGGGGCATTTATGATGGGTTTTCTTCTGGATAAAGTTGAACAGTCATGAGCATTACTGCTTGTCAGAAATAGGTTGATCAAGAAAGAACCTGCGACACTTGTTTTCTTTATTTTTAACCCTCGCTTGTCGCAAAAAAGAGGTTTTATAAGTTTTAATGATATTTCAGTGTATTTGCCTGTCCTCGTATCACATCAGCTTATTAAAAATTAAAAATTTAAAAACGAAATGAATCGTTTTTAAATTTTTAAATATAAATATTTTGAAACAGGTTTAATTAGTTAGCTACAATAAATGATGGAATGTAATTGTAGTTGTAAGGTGTAACCAATTGTAATATAGTTTTTTTTTCCAATTGTTAAGTATGGCTTGAAGAGAAAAGTTCTTAGTAAATATTATCGCCTCTCGTCACTAGAGGGCGCTGCAAACCAAGCTAAAATACGTGTTTTTTTTAATTTACCTGTAACTTTGACGACCTCAACACCTCGGCGGGCAAGTAGCCAGCTGCGACGCAAGAGATACGGGTTCGATTCCCGCCCACGCCCAGGGAATCCTATGGTGAGATCAGGACTGTTAGGTGTTTCTTCTTTGAAGAATGATCAAAACAAGCATTGCGTTGTTTTTGCAGGTTCGCGACGAAGAGTGGTATATCAGCAGCAAAGAGCGCCAGCCTGGACTCCACATTGGATGACCTGGATGACATCGAGAGCAGAGTCATCAAGTCCATCGTCAAGGATGGAACGGACACGGCCGGAGTTACTCTGGTGAGTGTTTAAGTAGAAGACTCGCATCTGGCAAATATACTTAAGTACTATACCCGAGAAATAACTTGCAGCCAATTTTATTCTGAATACCGTTTTGCCATTATGTACTTTCTATTAACTGTTTAATTTTCACATTTAATTTATAGTTACATTTAACACCTGCTTTAAATTAAATCGCTGATCGGTATTGCAAATACACTATGATTTTATTTTATTTTTTTCCCTTTTTGAGTTATTCCCGTCAGTAGAATTTTCCAGCTGGACCTATTTAGAAAGATCAAGAAACTCAAATCCCGTTAGCTTCTCAAAATGGTTGAAGCCGTTCTCGAGAACTTTCTACAGACAGAATAGCGAAAAAATATAATTATGCGAGCATGAAGAATGTAATGTAATGAGAGTGAGTGAAGTAAAATATGTATGTCAGGATCGTAGCAAGTAGAAATCCGTAGTCTCTGCCTACCCCTTCGGGAAACAGGCATGAGTTTATGTATGTATGTATTATTATGTTTCTAAGAATACTGGCCATAAAATATTAATTACTAAATGAAATGTGTTTTGAAAAGTAAAACTCAATTAATCATCATTTCATCAACGCCTATCGAGCTCCGTGCTTTCTCACCGCCTTCACAATATCATCCAACAACATGGCTGGTCTGCCTCCGTGATCTATTGCCGAAATGATGACCAAAATAAAATTTGATCCGAAACTCCGAAACCTAGATCTAGATCACATCTAGATCTCCTATCACAGGTATCTAAAAACCCACATATGTATGTATACGTAGATTAAGTTACTGAAATAAACATTTTTATTGTATTGTATTTGTACACAGTTGTATTCAAATGTTTTGTTTCAGCGTTTCACCCCTCAACTGACGAAAGCAGTCGACTCGATAGCCAGTACCAAGCTGAGTCGAGCGGTGTGCGAGACGCAGGGCTCCGTCCCCCGTGCTCCCGTCACAGCATACATCGCCAGCTGCGCAGCCAGCGTTGATACTAGCAACCCTGAAAAGAGGAACCAGTAAGTTTGCACTGCTCTTAATGTCAACATAGTCAACATCGCTAGGATCGTGTCTGCAGTGGTCTGGGCATGTGAATATAACAGAGCTCTAGATTTACAAAAAAAAACAAACAAACAAACCGCTCAAGACTGTCTTCCCCATGGTGGACATCCTCAGATACATACTTAGTGAGTAGATCTTTGAGGATACCAAGTAGGGGGTAGTCAGAGGCACGTACAAACATTACATTTGGTACATGCTCGCATTTTGCAAGATTTACAATATCAAAAATCTAATAATACATAAATAAACGTATGTGCCTACTGATCTGTTTGAAGTTCAATATTTGCACCAATAAAGTGTTTTATTTTAACGTATTTTAACGCATTCATTATATTATTTAATAATTAATAATTGCGGGAAAAGGCAATAACCCGATCTTAGAGATCTCGTTTTTATGATTATGATCTCATCATTATGTGATCTTGTCGCTCTTAAATCTCATCATGTGTTCTCGTCACTCTGTGTTCTCGTCATTTTGTGATCTTGTCATTCTGTGGTCTTTTCATTCTGTGATAATTTTAGGTATTTTCATCCTCAAATCTCGTCATTCTGAGATCTCTAGCTTACGATACGGAATGGTGATGACAAAGCAACTGGCATGAAACATCTTCCAACATTCTCGATTCTGCTGTACTTTGTTCCAGGCTTTTAAAACATCTGTATAAGTTGGTGCATTTGCTCAAAACGCAAACGGTAACGACCAGCAAGCGCATCGCCACCTGGCAGCCGATCGACGATCCCGAGGTGGCTACCATCACGGAACAGATCTTGCAGGTAAGTTACAGTAACAATTGAATGTTCGTATGCACTAAGCTTAGGCGCAGACTCGGACATCACTGATGCATACTTTACATTATGGCGCAGTGGGCGAAGGCCCGTCTGAGACGTGGAAGTTTGCTGGTTCGATTCCCGATTCAAATGTTTGTATCTGCAAATATTTGTCTCGGGTCTGGGTGTTTTCTATGTATGTTATGTATATATTTACAAAAAAAAAATATAAGTAGTTTATCACTCATGTAGTTCCCATAACACAAGCTAGCTCTACTTACTTTGGGGCAAGATGATGAAGCTGTGTAAAAATGTCCAGCATTCTTTATAAAAAAAATGAAGTAATAATTGAATGTTATTATTAATATTATCTGATAATTATTAATGTTATACCCCATGCAATCTACCAGCCAACCTAGACACGTGTACGAATAAATACTTACATACGTTTGTCAGGAAATCCAAAACCCAGAGAGTAAGTTCGACGCTGACAGTGGGAAAGTGAAGAAAATCATAAACGAGAGTGACCTCACCATGCTGCTGATACCTGGCCGAGCCAAGGTCGTGGGAGGCAATAAGTAAGTTTTGTACCCCCTGTGCGATCACTCGCAGTAGTTCAAATAAACAGTTCCAATTCAATGATACGGTGAAACAGCTCCAATTCGAAGCTATGGCAAATTTTCATTTTAGTTTATTCGTACTTAATCGAGTTTTGATTCTCACACCAACGACCTCTGTGGCGCAGTGGGCCGAATTTTCACGTAACGTGCTTTCGGTAAAGGCACCGACTAAGTTTCGACTCATTCCGAGATTCTTCATCAGGGTAAGTGATCGCGACGCTCTCCCTCCGCGTCGCGCACCCATTTTTACAATATGAATAATCAAATTCATTTCTCTCATTTTTTTTTGTGAACCTGATTAAAATTCAATTAAATGTTGTTCGGAGCAGACACGAAAAGGAGCAGACAGTTGACATAGAAAATATATAATTATCATTTGTTATTTATAAAGGAATATTAAGATTAAGAACCACACTTAAGAAATTACAGTCGGTAGTTTCTTTGTTTTTAAACTTATTATTTGTTGTAGTAGGTATAAAATAGTGAGATTTCGAAAAAAAAAAAGGTATAAACTTTACAAATCAATGAACCATTCTTACTTCGAAGTGTGTTTTCGTCCACCAGGCAGCAAGAAGACAAACTCACCCAGTTCTGTACGAAATTGAACTCTATGTGCGGCATGCTGCCGCTCAGTATCACATCTCCCGAGTCGCTGGCTCGTAGCGCCCACGCGACATCCCAAGCGGCGATTGAATTGTCCGCTGTCGCTCGCGGGTGTAAGAACAAAAAGGTATTTGACTCGACTACCTCCTGCACACACATCTTCGCCCTGTGATTTCAATGAGTTAATGCCGAATGATTTATAATTTTATTCTTCTTAAAATTTGCAAGGTAAAGTAGCAATCAGCAGAGCCATATAGCTCTCAGGACCGACAACTGCTAGGAAAGAAAGGTTCTCGAATGGTAACCACGAACGGGATGATGGAGTGCAGGAAGGCTCCCCAGCTGATGGACCGATGCATGGCATTGTTAAGGTTGCGGGAAGTTGGTAGATGGAGATTATTAGAGAAGATTTTACGTCATGGCATTCTTTAGGAACATACTGTTCAGCAGTGGACTTGTACAGGCCGTTAATAATTATGTATTTGAACTTCATGCATTTTGGAACATTAGCACGAACAATTGGTGTAAACAAAGCGTTATTTGAAAAACTGCTTATATCCCATTTTGATTGTTTTCCATGGGAGGTCCCATCATCTGAGATCATTCCCGCAGGACCATTAGGATCCTTGACTGATAAACGGAATTTAATATTTTATTTATACAAGAAAAATTAGGAATATTCTCGCGGAATGTTAATACGGACTTGGTATTCTCAGGACCCTGTGCAATGCGAGAGGATAGAAGAAGCTGTCCAGGAGATGTCATTTACGACGTACGGAGCACTGAAGACGGCCGAGCTCGCCTGCCAGGACTCCGACAACTCTACCTCCAAGAGACGCTTGCTGGACGCCTGCCGATCACTCAATCAATCTATCAACAAACTGGTGAGTCCATACAATGTAACGCTGTATTTGTGTGTGGCGGTACGGAGTGCGCGAGTCTGATACGCATTTAGCTGTTTAAATGTTACTTTAGGGCACACAGGCATACGGCCTACCAGATGGTAAGCGGTTATCGTCGTCGAGATGAGCGAGTAGCCAGCTGAGACGTATATAAGGTGCTATTAGTTGCATTTCTGCAGATTTTAGTTTTGAGTCTAGATACAATGGTACTACTAGTTACCCATACCCATGACATAGGGAATCCTAGTGTGGGGTCAGGATGTGACTTTAGTGTGTTTATTGATTTAAAATTTTTAGGTGATGATCGCATCATCAGCGAGCAATTTGAAGAAGGAATGCGGTTCCTTATCCCGAGCTCTTCAACTACAACACGCTAACATACAAACGATTCCGATGGCGACCAGCGCTATGCCCTACGACCAATGTTGCGAGGCGGTCAACCAACAGCAGGAGATAGTGTGTAAGAACCAGACCCTAGGGTCATCTCACCATCTGCTAGAATAGAATAGAAAAGTCACAGGAGGAAAGGAAATACCTATTTGTTCTGCAGGTTCCTCGCCTTATTTGTTCAGCACGTTAAAAGGTGTCCCTTTCCAGATTCCGTACCGTTTGTTAAGGCTAGACGAATGCGCTGATGCATGTGTCAACTAACATTTATGCTGATTGTCTGTGATTTTGAAATTATTAATTTTGGGCTATTACGTGCGCGACCCAGGAATACGTCGAAAGGTTTATCTTCTAGCCCCAGGTGACAGGATTTTGTTAGGAAGTTGATAAACACAAATTCGTTCTGCAATTGCTATGTTTAAGAAAAAATGACGGGACGTGGTGGGACAGGATGAAACAGAGTAAAATTAAATTAAATTTGATGGGATATGATGAGATGGATTACAGTATTTTTAAATACGCTTATTTGCCAGGAAATTAAACAGTATTGTCTGTTGTAGATAAACTAAAGAACGACGCGCCGATGACTCGTCAAGAGTTTGCTAAAAGCCTCAATGAGGTGAATGAAGCGGTCTGCAAGACCACGGAGATCTCTTCACAATGCGCATATCTGGTAACTGGAGCATTTTTAAATGACCCTTCTTTTAATATTAACACTAGTAGGACATCCGCGACTTGGACGTCGTTAAGTTTTCCATACGAACTTGGATTTCGAATTACTTATTTATTTACTACCCCCTACTTGTTAACCTCATGAGTTTAGGTCTAAGGATACCGCATCATAGACATTACAGTCGCAAGCGTGTTTGTTTTTAACTTTTTACGAGCAATTATTATTCTTAAGAAATAGTAGACCTTTTAGATACTAAAGTTTTGCAATGACACCGGAATGTGCTGGTATTATTTCAAACTGTGAGCAGATAATCACATTAACCACGTGATTTCTTTGTGTCTAGCTTATTGCGGTTGCTAGATTCCTCAGATCCGATTTCAGCACGCAGATCATTGAGGATACTAAGTAGGGGGTAGACAAAAGAGTGTCTAAACATTACATTGGTCACATGCTCATGTTTTGAAACACAGACCTGCAACAGTCTTCATTCTATAGTTTATTTTTTCTTATTTAGATTTCGGTATCAGAGAAAGACAGCGACATTGCTAAGAAGGGGCCAGTGGATGTGCCGCAGATACAGAAGACCATAGAGACGCTGCAAGACTCTTGCATGACCATCATCGGATCTTCGAACTTACAACAGGTATTACATTTTCATCAGGTAATTTCTCTGCAAAATTATTCAGTATGTTTTATTACGATGTGGACGATATGCGGTAATAAAACAAGTTCTATATTTATATAAAATGTAATATGTACAGCAATATTTTATAACTTTTTTTAACGTGTACAGTCTTCTTATATTATGTTACAATGTACAATGAAAGTTTTGTAATATTTTATCGACGTAACCAAGTGTTAATGTTACCAAAGGTTAAAAATAAATAAGTATAATTATGAGATAATGTTATTAAACAATGTTAGACACGTGGGCGTATTACATAACCTGGACTCACCTTTACTTTACTTTACCACTTATACAGCGAGTTTGAATTCAGAACACCAAATGTTTCGCGCGCGAGGCGATCAAAGAGATCGAATGCCAAATTTTGTAATATTGTATTAATAAAGATACTGACAGGTGAGATATCTGGGCGCCGCAAGATCCGCCGACACTGCCTGAATTAAAAAAATAATTAAAAGTTGTTCTTTTGTTATTTAGGCTAAAGAAGAAACAGAGGAACTCCACAAACGAGTGCAAGACTTCTCCCGCGCACTCGATGAAGCGCAAATAAAGGTGAAAGAAGGCGGAGTGAAGGCCACGATCACACGGGCGAAGGGTGGAGTCACCACTAGCGCTGTGGGTTTGAGAGAAGCGCTGAAACAAGGCGACGATATGGTGAGTCTCTCTAACTGTGCAGTTATTATTATGACGTCCGTGGCTAGTTAATTACGGTATGCTAGCGCCATCTCTTATGAAATGGGCGCACTTCTTGTTCTACCGCCATCTAGGATCGTCTGGAGGCACTAACCACGCTAGTAAAATACAGTGATTCTCAAATATTTGAGGCAACAGCGTGCGCCCCCTACGAGAAAGTACTAGAAAACACGGTAAACACGGAAGATATAAGCGCGGCAAGCTACCCGTCCCTCCGTAGACACGACACGTTTTTGGTGACCCCATCAGCACTGCTAACGCGGTGGTGAAGTCATCAAGTCCCAACAGAGTTAACACGTGTACGTGTACGTGTACGTGTACGTGTACGTGTACGTGTACGTGTACGTGTACGTGTACGTGTACGTGTACGTGTACGTGTACGTGTACGTGTACGTGTACGTGTACGTGTACGTGTACGTGTACGTGTACGTGTACGTGTACGTGTACGTGTACGTGTACGTGTACGTGTACGTGTACGTGTACGTGTACGTGTACGTGTACGTGTACGTGTACGTGTACGTGTACGTGTACGTGTACGTGTACGTGTACGTGTACGTGTACGTGTACGTGTACGTGTACGTGTACGTGTACGTGTACGTGTACGTGTACGTGTACGTGTACGTGTACGTGTACGTGTACGTGTACGTGTACGTGTACGTGTACGTGTACGTGTACGTGTACGTGTACGTGTACGTGTACGTGTACGTGTACGTGTACGTGTACGTGTACGTGTACGTGTACGTGTACGTGTACGTGTACGTGTACGTGTACGTGTACGTGTACGTGTACGTGTACGTGTACGTGTACGTGTACGTGTACGTGTACGTGTACGTGTACGTGTACGTGTACGTGTACGTGTACGTGTACGTGTACGTGTACGTGTACGTGTACGTGTACGTGTACGTGTACGTGTACGTGTACGTGTACGTGTACGTGTACGTGTACGTGTACGTGTACGTGTACGTGTACGTGTACGTGTACGTGTACGTGTACGTGTACGTGTACGTGTACGTGTACGTGTACGTGTACGTGTACGTGTACGTGTACGTGTACGTGTACGTGTACGTGTACGTGTAAGCAGACCAGGCTCGATAAAAAATATCTTTATATAGCTATACCATACCTATGACTTTTTTGTCTTCAAAACCGGAAATTGTAAAAAATAAGCAAATAATTAAATAAAATCATATATAACAGAGACGCTGTACATTCTTCTAGAAGTAGGCACTATGCATTTTTTTATGTTTCATATATATATGTAACGTGCGATATATTATGTTTGTTTGTTGGTTCAGGGCCAAGTGACGCCGGCCGCCGTGAGCTTATTGGAGGAAGTGAACCGCGCCCATGCGATGATAGAGCGCTGCCCGCTCACGCCGAGCGCTGCCGACTGCGGAGCCGAAGCCAAGGCACGGCGCGATCAGCTCTGCAACAACTCCAAGTAAATGAACCTCCTCCGTGCGCCGACGGGGCAGAGCCAAGTGTTTCCTATTTCCTAAGATTTCCGTGGCGCATAATTTCTGTACCTGGTTATACATTTTTGACCAATTTAAAGGTTAATTTTGAGAGTGTTGTTAGCATAATGTTGGTACTCCGCAGCAAGCAATGCATCAGTAATGCCCCTGGTATTGCGATGTCAAGCAATGGTAACCGCCCTCTGCTGGTTGTATTGGTACTCATTCAGCGATCACCGTTTTGTCTACGGAAAATAATACTTCTGTTTCTTTTGTCCGTCGAACAGAAGGGTTTTTATTTTGTATTTTCTTCCGTCTTCCAACCTTTGTGTTGGATGCTTAACTGTTTACTGCTCATGCTAGGAGTGTGTTGGGTCATATGCCAATTTACTCTAAATAACATTAAAGAACAAGTTTTCAACTGATTGTGGACTATTAATGTCACGAAGAAAGGTCTTAAGCCACTTTCTTCCATTTTTTACCGGCGAGCGATACGATTTCATCGGTATTTTATATTGTGGGTTCTATTTTTAATCCAGAAAATAACGCATTAAGTAATTTTCAGGACACTAATCAACGAGACACTGGCATTGGTGAAGGACGTCAACGCATCTGATGATGACTCCGAGATCATGACCTGGGTCACCTTCAACACTAGCAAGACCAAACTGCTGGACGCGTATGATGCTCTATTAAAGAGCATAAGGTCAATATAGAAGGAAAACCAATTTAGCATTGCCATTCAGCGTAAAATGAGATAGCCACAGGTTCGATTTTCTACAAAGCCAAACATTTTCGAAAATATTAAAGATTTTGGTTTTTTACAGGGTAAACGGCCAACGCGCAGGTATATTAGAAGGATTGTCTGAAGATGAAACTGACGAAGCTCAAAGCAAGAGTTATCTGGATACACAGTAAGTATCAGAAGATAATTAGCTAGTTAAAGTAGCAATGGGCAAGACATATTTTCTCGTCCGTTTTCGTACGTGTGCATGCGTAACTTCGTAACGAGCATAGCAAATGAATTGCGGCCACGTATCGGAAGACGCAATGTCGAGGATGAATCGATGACATCTTAAAGGTTGCGGGAAGTCGATGGATATTGATAGTTCAAGACCGTTACTCATGCACTTTAAGGTGGCCTTTATCCTTTATGTCCTTACGACGATAATGAAGTATATTTAGTATTATGAATGTCTGACCTCTTCAACATTTGGATTGGAACATATGGATTGAGACACCTGAGGTTGCTCAACATTTTATAGCGATTTTATTTACACCTAGGCATTTAGAACTGAGCGCTTTCGTGCTGCGGAGGGCATGTCAAGATGTCGACTTCCTATAAACTTCAAAATGAAAGTATTAAAGTCTATCTCATAAGAAAAGCTAACGAAATTACAATAGCTAGACTAAATAATTACAGAAATGAAACTAGGCTGGAAATCTTGTTTAAAAATTGAAATGTTTTTCTTCGATTTCACTCAATTCGACGATTCGTAGCTTAAATTTTAAACAAAGTCTCAAGCCTCATAAGTTTAAGAAAATAGGCTAAAAAATATATTTTCAGAATGGAATTGGCCAACAAATGGCTGAAGAAGCCAATGACCAAGGCGGAGGTGAAAGCTACGGGACAACAGGCCGTCCGACATATTATTGATATCGCCACCAAGGTATGTTCGCCAGTGACGACGGGAGCTCTTATATGCGTTATCCGCAAGTTTGTTTTTCTGTTACCATTTATCTCCAAAGCGGCTTATTTATTTGGAAAACGATTTCTAACATTCGATCTTAGGTTGGGTTCAACTCCACAAAGTACTAAAGGGCGATGCAATAGACGATGAAATGTGAAATGAAGAGAACGAATTATCATGTTGTTTTTTCTAATCGTTTTGCATGACTTTAAGAAAGATTTATATAGGTTTTAATGCTAAACTTGGGGGATGCAAAATTTGATGGAAAATACAAGGAGAGTTCTAAATTGTTGTAAAAATTCACTTGTTTTTTGGTGATCCCGTCGTCTCTTTCCATTCCTCTATTCAAACCATAAGAGAGAAAGGGAAAACAATTGCAACGTAATGTACTAGGAAAGATGTAATGTAACATAATGTAAAGTCTCCGTGGCGTAGCAGACGAATGACTAGTACGCGAGAGGTGCGGGTTCGATTCCCGCTGCGGGACAAATGTTTGGTCTGTAATTAATGTAAGGTCAGGGTTTGTATATTATCATTATTTGACTGTTTTGTTTTTGTTATGTACAGATCCAATTAGTCTTGTTTAGAAAATAACCTTGTAACCTTATTGAAGCAAAATCAATAGTTTTTTATTTTTCATGTTTCATTTAATTGTAGATGTCAGAAGACTTGAAAGGAAGCGAAAGGGAGGAAATACGAAACATAATCACTGAAACTGAGGAATTATTGGCCCAATGCACTTTGAGTTATGACATTGAGAAGTATAGGTAAGGGAACTTTATTTAATTTAATTTAATTTATTCTGTAAACAAAACAAGAAAAAATATACTTATGATAAAGCTCAAAGCTAGTTCAGTTCCCAGAAACAGAACTTCGTTAACTTAATTTAATTATTTGTAACTAAAATATGGCATTATACAATTTTCGTTTTTTATTATTATTATTATTAAAGATTTTAACCGCAATGGGTTCAATTCTGTAACTTTTTAATCTATCAAGGTTATGCACAATGTCAAATAAGTAAGCATAATAGTGGTATCGTTCGCAATAAAATAGTGAGAGGAAGGATATTCGCCAGTTTCTCCCCTGGTGCTGGCGTGTGCTGTATCGAAATATTGCGAAACAGTAAAACCAAGTAATAGTTCCCTTAACACAAGCTCTGCTTACTTTGGGCCTATATGTGAAGCATTAAAAAAAACAAGGTATAATCTAGTTATTAGTGCAAATTACTCAATAACTATTTGGTTTCTTTAAATCGGTGGGACTCTAATCCGAGACCTCCCAATTGGTACGAGGGGGCAAAACCAAGTATGCCACGAAATCAATACCTGTTCAAAAAGCCGATTAAGCTGACTAGCTTAATAGCAGATGCGAATGAGATCAAAGGGCGCATCGGTCTGGATGCGTTCGGTACGCAGACTTAAATGCCCCATGCTATTTCATGCTTATCCTGAACAATGATTATTCAAGTGTGCAATACGTGCTTATTCAAGTAACTCTTAGCCCTGAGTCAGGCAACACTCGTGTTATGATTTTCCCGAAAGATAAGAATAGTGTTTTTCGCCTGATTCGATTCGTTTCGGTTTGGCCGCGAGGAATCGGCATACATTTTCAAAATGATTCTTATGGGTTCAAAACTTATTTGTATTGAAAGTCTTGTAAATTTACTCAATTAAAATTTTATTTGTTTAGAGGGACAGAGATGGTTGGAGAGATTTGAGATAGACCTTTGCCCAGCAAACGGACTACACAAGTTGAAAAAAAAATTGCGCCATTGTTAGCCAAATTTTGCTTATAAAATTGTTTTAAAAATTTAAGCATCCTCATGGACCGAATCAAGGAGCTGAAGAAAGCGATCCAACGTGGTGTAGTGACGCGCGTAGTTGAAGACTTCATCGAGGCGGACGACCCAATGGTTGATTTGGACTTAATGGTGGACACAGAACAAGGTATAGCTTACAGTTTCATGTGTTTAATGTTATAAAATGATGTATTCTATGTATTTCAATATTTGTATGTTTCCTATTCTTATTTCAGATGAACAACAACGCAAATTCTTACTGGAACTTAAGATAGCCGAGTTACTAGCCCAACTAGGGCGAGTTACTAGAACGGCTAGATTCGTGGCGGATGCGGGAGGCAGCCAGCAAGCTAGCAGCGACCTCATACAGTGCAGTGAACAGGTATGAAGTCTGTCTACAATCTCATCCAAAGTATTTATCGTGTCTCAGGATGCCCATCTTTCTTTTCCTATTTTTCAGGTCCCATACTGCCGTTTCCATATATTACTTTGATTACCATACGGCCGGTTTCTGATAGGCAAACTATCTTAAATGCTGTTAATTCCTCAAAAAAAAACAGTTTGAGATTTTTTTCTAGCTATGGGCCTAAAATTGTGAATTAAACTCTTTGTTACAGACTGAACTATTGGCTCCAATACTGGTACAAGCAGCTCAAGAAAGAATCGCTTCGCCAAACAACCAAGTAAGCTTTACCTTTCACTCGTAGCTAAATAACGCATCCATCATCAAGTGTTCCATTGCAAACGATCTTGGGCTTCCTCCAACCATCGACTTCCTGCAAACAATGTCATCGGTCCATCGGGTGGGGTGCCTTCCTTCACAGCGTCATCCGGTTCGTGGGCGACATTCGAGAACCTTTCTTCCCCAGCGGTTGTCGGCTCTGCGAGGCCTGCAATGGGCAGGCCAAATCATTGCTACTTCGTTTATTCGAATAAAAGATTACACTATTCATCTTCATCATCATCAGCCAATAGTGACTGGGCATAAGCCTCACTCAATCACCACTTCAGTAGTTTCCCCTTTACGTCCTAATTGCATTATTTTTAAACAAAAATCGTGGTCCCAACAGGCGGTGATTGACAATTACAAGGCGTTGCTAGCCAAGTACGCGGTGTCTATTTCTAAAGTCAGAGATCTGTGCGACCGCGCCGTCGACCCTATGGACTTTGTGCAAACTGCTGGTAAAGTATTTCAAAAATATTTTTGGACTTTAAACTGGAAAAAGACACCCTAATTCATCACGCAGGGCTAACAATTAAGTACGTATGAACTAGTGGCCAACTCTGGTATTATAATTATAAACGTTGATAACTTGCGCTTGCAACTTACCAGTGATCGGTCTCATCTTTATTATAAAGTGTAATCAGATCTAGGTACATCTTAGCTTATGCGGACAGCAATACGGCCTACCCTACTTATTAGACGTTGTAATCAAGTTGAGACAGATAGCCGATACCGTTCGCCAATTACCATCTAGCTGGTTGTCCGTCTTGTAAACTGTGAAAACCGAGTTAAATAGTTGGTAACACCTTTGAACCATCCGAAAACGGTATGCTTCTTAACGTAGGTGCTGAATTTTGTTTTTTTTAGTAAGGACTGAATCATTTTCTAATAAAATTTTAGGCGTAGATTACTTTTGAGAAGCTCATTGTAGCTTACAAATCTAATATTAATTCGGATGTGATTATGTTTCAGGAGACACGATGCAACGTATGCGAGAGGAATCAAGCGCAAACAACGATGTGCAAAAGGGACATCGCACTTCGAATGCTATTATCAAGTAAAAAATATTAGTAAATAAAGTATAAACTTACTGGTATAGAAAATTCGTGCAAACATGGCTGTTTCACAAATACACCGTAGATCTTACGAATAACATTTTATTAGGCCAGTTAAATTATTTCTTCTAAACTTGAGTACAAAAAATTCTTTTTACCATTTAAAAAAAAATGAATTTGTAAATCATGGCAAGATGATTGCCATTGTTTTGCCTCATAGCCACTTTGCCAGTCGAAATTAGTAGTAATTCGTGGGCCGAATTCTGATTAAATCGTTAGATGACCAAAGTTCTTGTTTCTAGCAAACGGAAATGGCAAAAACATGATACACAATGCTAGCCGGCTGGAAATATAAAAGAGCACAAATCGGGAGAGTGTGACACTTAAATACCGCGATCCTTTAAGACTCTGGCCGCTAAATAATTCTATTATAAATGTCCCTTCAATCCGGCCTGTGCTCCTCTCCACCACATGTTACTTTAAGGCTATATTTCAAGGCATGTGATACAGAGGCTAACGTAGTGTGGGGCGGCCCCCGGGCTAGATGGAGCGATAACTTAAGAAAGGCGGCGGGCAGAAAGTGCATATGAAAAGCCGAACACAAGGCGCATTGGCGCGTATTGCGAGAAGCCTATGCTTAGCAGTGGACTGATGTGGGCCGATATTGATGATGATGATGACAAAATGTGGCATGTGTTTCTGATTGAATGTTCTTTGGGCAGGTTGGCCAACCGCACCATTGCGGTGAGCATGTCGTCCTTGGCGGTGCGTCGCGACCCGGAGCTGATAGTCGCCTTGCAAGCTGCTCAGAAACGGCTGTTGGCAGCCACGCCCAGCGCCGACTGCCGCGCCAGCAAGCTGCCCGACTGGAGGGAGAGCACTGCCGAGGTACTCACGCTCTAACACATCACACTACCGCCTTTTGAAAACTATGTCAATAACCAAGATAATTTTAAATATTAATGGACTTCATCAGGTTCTGCGTACGACCAGCGATGTGGAGTCATGTCTGGGCGGAGAGAATATTTTCAAAAAGAAACCAACAGCGCAGGGATCCAACCAACAGATATACGTAAGCTGGCACAAAACAACATCCATATCACACATACAAAACAACATTATGCATAACCAAAAAACATCTACACCTACCTGAATTAGTTAATATTAATCTGACAATTCTCCTACCAGACGGTAGCCCGAGATTTGCACGAGTGCGTGCGTGAATGGTCATCGCGCGACAATGAGATCGTTGCGGTGGCGCGACGCATGGCCGTGCTGATGGCCAGGCTTTCAGAGTACATGGAGACTGGTGAGTTTGCACATAATATATTCAGCTAAAACGATGAAGAGACATAGAGATAATCCTTAATACTATTTTATTCCAGAAGCATATTTTCCAACAATAGCCGCGTTTATTACACATCTTTCCAATAGTTTCCACCAGTCGTCATCTATAAGATAATTAATTGACATGTGTTTATTTAGATTACCCTTTTCTTTACACGTTTCTCACAGCGCCACCAATTCTTTATTCGATCTGCAAGTTGTTATAACAAGCTAGTTGACTTCCCAGATTTAGATCTATTTAACTCTTTTTCAAACGCGTCCTTTCTAATTGAACACTGATTTGAATCGGTTCAATAACTGTTTAGTCTTTATTTTTTGTTTAATAGTTATACCTAAATAGTAAGTATTTGCATTGTTAACACAGACATATATGCTTATTTCGTTTCTTATATGCGAAAACCTCTTAAACTAATAACTTAATAGTATCTTAAGAAGTTATCTACCGCGGTACCACAACACCAATACTTATGAATTTGTTAATACCAATGATGTACGGTAAGCGTCATGAACTGGTTACTCCTCTTGTTTAAGAAACTGCAGCAGTGGGACGATATAGGTTAAAAAAACCATTGTAATTTTAAAAGAGTGTATATAATTTTCAGATAAGAAGGATGCTCTCATAAGCACATCCAAGTCGATAGTGTCGGAGTCGCACGAGGTGGCCGCGCTCGCACGTAAGCTGGCGCACGAGTGCACCGACATTAGGATCAAAACCGTACGTATCACCTCCGTCACTTACTCCGAGCACATAATAATATTATAATACTACGTACAGAAGAACCATTCCACACCACCTTGTGCCAATTGCGATCTAATTCGGTGCAAGCCAATTTGTACCCTACGCGCATTGGAGAACGACTGAACCTTTCGGCTCGATGACTGATGTCCTGGGTTCTAATTAGGGGTTTTCATGGGAACGGTCGATCCCCGATTTTAATGAGGGGATCGAATGATGCCGTTTCAAAGGTTGCTGGAAGTCCATGGATGGAGGTAGCCCAAGATCGTTCCCTATGACATTATTTAGGGAAGGTCTAAGGACTTCTACTGGCTGTTGATAACTGTCCATTTGCACGGCATGATACTACGCCGAAACAGAACGGAATAGATAATTATTAATTGACCTTCGTTTCCAGAATCTTCTACAAACCTGTGAGAGGATCCCAACTATTGGCGCTCAGTTGAAGATGTTGACAACCGTCAAAAGCTCTTCGCTAGGACATCAAGGTACTTTTTCTCTTAAAATGTCATCCAAAATTTTACCCACGACACAAAGAGTCTGTTAATGCTTTTGGGTAAGAGGGTGTTTGTTTGTTTATTTATTAGTCTGTCTATTATCGCTATGCAAAACGTGAGCTGCCAAATACCCGTATTCAATACTTAAAAAATAGTTTGTCTTGACTGATCTATCAACTCACAGATAAAACTACTAAGTCTAGTAAGCTGAAATTAGGAACATAGGTTTATTGTATAACGTAAGAATGTGCTAAGAAAATATTTTTGGAAATATCTACTTTAAGATGCGGGGGAGAAATGGGGGGTGAAATTCGTATGAAAGTCTTTGTTCTTTAAAGTTAGAAACATGAAAATTTGAAAAGGGGGTAATGTTTGCATTTTATGGGGGGGAAAGTTTGTTTGCGAGTATTGCTTTTTTTAAACACGACTCTACGCGTGGAGCCAGTAATATTATATAATGTAAAGGTCAATTGTCTTTTTTTGTTTTGTTTATATTTGAAGATTTATTGAGTGATTTTATGTTTTTTAAATCCAATGTTTTTCTGTCAGGTACCAAGGAGGATTCGGAAGCTATGGACATGCTGGTCGGAAATGCGCAGAGTCTGATGTTAAGCGTTAGTATTTTCAGTCGGTCAATAGGTACCTTTATATTGGCGTAAGACTCAAAAGAGGAACTAGTGCGAATAAAAGCCTAAATAAAAATTGGCAGTGGTTTCAAATAGGAACCATAGGAGCTATTGCTACTGATCATCATTCAAATATTTATGGATGTCAAAGTTTGTATGGATTTTTTTATGCAAATTGTCGGTAATTTAAGATATCGGTCCTTGGGAAAAAATAGAAAAAGATCCTTGCATGTTCGATGCTATGATCTCCGTAACGGCTGAACCGAATTGCATGAACAGGTATAGTTCGTGACCTAAACGAACACAAAGGCTACTTTTTATCCGGGAACCACACAGGTGAAGCCGTGGGCAGAGGCTAGTAATTCATAATAAATTTATTTTTATTTGATTAAATTGCTGTTCTGTCTCTTAGTATTCCCCATTTTAGGGTAGGTACTTGTCTGTCCCAGCCCTAATTTTTAAGTAAACTCTTTCATTCCAGATTCAAGAGGTGGTGAAGGCTGCTGCCGGTGCCTCCGTCAAGATCATGTCTCAGCGCGGGCCGAGGTTACGATGGGTTCGGAAGAACTACTACTGATTGTGTTCTTGATTGATGGATTTGACTTCATAAAGTGTGCACACATCAAAAAACTTGGCAGTAGTACACTGCCAAGTTTATGTTTTACGTACCTACCTACGTAGGTACCTACCTACCTATGTGTGTTTTATTTTTTGTCTATTTAATATAAGTCTTAATTGTACTCATGTCATGTCTGTTTGTCAAATCAACTGTTTCTGTTCTATTCTTTTATGGTTGTGAGGCTAGCGCCTCATCATCAGCCTAGTGTCTGATGCTTTCGGATACATGTGTTTCACCTTATATTCGAAGACACATGACAGACACATGCATGAAAAACAACAATGGATTGCTGTTTTACCCCAGATTTTAAGAAGTTAAGTGCATGTATTTTCTCATAGATGAAATGTTATTAGCTTTTTAAGAGCATTTTTACATACATTCCTTCTATCATTTAAAGTGCCATTGAAAAATATATGTATTATATTTAATTTTTTTCAGAAATAATAAAATTATGAGATCCTACTCAGCGTTATTTTTATTCACGCGAAATAAATTTAGTAACCTTGAATATGATAAAGTAGGTACCTACTTTAATGCTATAAATTATCTGCCTTCCCCTATAGGAAACATTTAGGAGTAAAGAAAACAAATAGTAATTAAATAACATAATTATTTTATTTCTTATACCATAATGTGATGATTACGTCATGACACCATTCCTCAGCGAATCGGCGTCATATAAATAGAGCAATGTCAATGTGTAAAAACTAAACAATGTGTGAGCGAGATGGAGCTATACACAGTGTAACGGTGCGTCTCGCTCGCATATCATTTTATACTAGGGATATTTTGTTGAGGTTCCGTCTTCTATTTGCGTCTGCGGGCCTGTGGAGGAAAATACAAATTATTTTGTAAACATATGCATACCATAGCTTATTAAATATTAAACGATAGTAAACAAAACCGAAAAACAATATGGCGCTCTAAATATCCTATCAGAAACGGATCGTAGTGCTCAAAGATTCTAATACTGGTGCCCAGTAGTTTAATCTTCTATTGTTCACCTAAATTATATACTAACTGTTTACTAGTGAATTGTTGGTTTTCAATAAATAAATCGATAAAACTAATTAAGTTGTCAGGCTAGTGATAAAGGGTACATACGATTTCTTTCCTGTCCTTGTTGATGCATATGGAGCGCGCGCTGAAGGGGTCCTTGAAGGTGCAGGTGCACTCCTGCTGTAGGCTCTGGTGCAGCAGCGCGTGAGATATCGCGCCCCCCGCCGTGCTGATGAACTGCTTTTGTTGCGCGCCGTTCAGCGCGAAGAAGTTGCCAGACGAGAACACGTAACCGTCCACCTGTGGGGACATAATATTTATTAGCTTCTGCCTACGTGTTCTTCGGGTAAATAGACTGCTCCTAAGTAGATGGGTAATGACAAGACATGCCTGTCTCTGCTACTGTTTCATAATATTATGTTATTCTAGATCACGAAATTTACCTATTCCGTATTCAATCCAAATTGGTTTAGCTGTTGCGATGATTTTCAAACATTAATACTTATTCCGATCTCACACGTTAGCTCTTTTCAATGCTGAACCACTATTTTATTTCCGCGATAACTCCTAGTATGTCTTAAAAACTACTGGTAAGTACATCACTTTTGAGTGAAGTCATTTAAATTATAGAGCCTCAGAGTGTGGCGATCTAAGTAGATTCCGTGTATAAGAGAAGAATTAAATGTAAATGCTTACGTCTTCAATAAACTCGATGCAGGAGTCAGATTTCCAGTCGAGGGTGCCCCTCAGAGTTTCAGCGTCTTTGCCGGGCTTCTTGTCTCCGAGCATCAGCACAGCTTGCTTGTTGAAACCTGTAAGAAATAATTTGCTGTCAACCTTAAATGAGTTCATTTGTCTTTAACCTTCGTCCCAATGGTAGGCATTGATGTCAGGTTTTCTAATCTGAATCTATGTTTCTTCAAACTATCTCTTTATGGAATTTGCGGCGAAAGATACAAATTTGGTATCCATTGAGTGTGGTACGATTCTTTTAACGGCAGCATTGTTATATTCCGATCATTTGACACTTACCGACGACCTGTTGTACGTTCTTTCCATTGCCGATGGTGAGTTCCTCGGTGATAGAGATCAGCGAGTGAGTGATGGCATTGTTCTTACTCACGGCTTCGTGGATGCCGGCGTTGAGGGCAGATACCTGTGAGGGAACACCAGATTTATAGATTCATCAATTCCACATTACTGAAATCTAATGTCCTGTCGATTTGATACAGAAACAGTAACTCTCACCAATATAATTATGTAACATTTGTCATATTCAGTACCTAATACTGAATAAATCTACTCAATCAGTTGAAATATAAAGTTGAGGTGAGGTTCGATTTGATTAACCCCTGGGAGCAAGAATAATTGAATCTCAGGCATGGAAAGAAGGAAGAAACCCTCACTCAGCAAGAAAATAAGTGAAAAGCTCATGTGCTGGCTGTAGGAAGAGACATACCTGCCTACTATTGGGCATTGAGTTTCGTTTCTATTACGTCACACCTATCACTAGATATTAACGGACTCCACTATGTCGGTAGTATTTTTACCAGGAAGTTCTCGGGTCTGCAGTGCTCTCCGACGACGGTGATGGCGTGTTTCACGGCGGCCGGCCGCAGCGGGAGCTCTAGAAGTTGTGCGTACCCGCCATCGACGTTGTTGATACCTGTCAACAAACAAATATTTTTGTAGAACTACATTTACAAGGTCTTGATGTGGAGAGTAAGAAGCAGAATGTTCTAACAGTTAAAAAATTCTTGATAACTTAAAGCTATGCCATTAAATTTCAGAGGTGCTTACCAAGAGAAGTCTTGAGTACGTTGAGTATCGAGACGAACTGGTCGATAGCTTTGTCCACTTTCTCCTGGCCAGTCTTGATTGGCTCGATGAGGTTATAGCGGCTCTCGTCCGTAAATGTTATCTTTGCGTTCTTAAGCCTCTCTGCAACAAATAACATGATTTAATCAGTATTTTCCCGTGGGATTTATATTATCCTTCTTGCCTTCTAACTTCCGATACTATTTTCGTAAGTATATTATTTTTAAGTTCCTAGTCAGTAGTCAGTTATTGATTGCCCAATTATAAATGTTTTAAACTGTCTCATGCTAGCATAATTTCTCACGTGTAGTGTCTTCTTTAAGTCTTTTATTTGTGTGTATCCTAGGTTATTGTTAGGTCAACGTTCTCAAATAAATGTTTTTTTTAGGGTTCGTCTGTCTGTCAAGACCCTTTATCTCAGGAACGCATCTAGGTATCAATTCGAAATTAATATCAAATACGTAGGTAGGTCTGCGGTCCCTTAGAGCAGTAAAAATATCAGTATTCTAAGTTTACAGCCATTTAAGCTTAATATTTGGATACTCGCAAAGTAAATCAAAACCTATAGGATGCTTGCTATTGACCTAGATTAATAAAATTTGACAAAAAGCAAGGTCTCATAACATAGGTAAAGGAAAAAGTCCGAAAGTTGTTTTATCACATTTTTTTTGCGATTACAAATTTACATTTGCAATTGGCAAATTGACCGTGACGTATATCGATTTACAGGCGAAAATTTTGGAAACTACAAAGTTTAGTTTGTCTTTCAATTTATGAACTTGAGTAATGCTTATTTTGGTGAACATACAAGGTTGTACTGAAGCCTCTGTGCACTAGTCAGACTCGCACTTGGCGTTTTTTTTATTAAATCAAACTTGCATAGTAAACTCGTTCATCATGATCACATGAATTTACTACTGGAAGGGTATTGAAGTAGAAGAGCCAAAACTTCTAATCTTCCAGCCTAATCTTGTCATTCACTTGGATAGGTTACTTACGGTCAGTATCATAAACCACGGGGTAGGGAAATTTAGAGGTGATTCCCGCGAGGTACACCTTGATGTCTGTACAGCGTTTGGCATTTAGTTGGTCGATGACTTGCGATACCAGTGGGACTACCAGCTCCTTGAAGGTTTTCTCGTTAACCTGTTGAGGAATAATGTCTATCAGATTCTCAAAAATGCAATTAAAACGAAAACTACAGAAGTCCATTCTGCAGTAGAAAATTATCGAAGGTGCAATGCAGAAATAGCATATATAATCCATTTTTTCTATCCAGAAATAAATTATAATATTAATAATATTCCAGCTTCTATCATTTCGTAATTGTGAAGTTCTTGTGAACTATTTATGGTTTTCCTATGGTGTAGGAATATGATCAACTGTCTAGCAGTAGAAATCTTCGAGCAGATGATAATGATTCACATCACATGGCTGCTAAACACAAAGGATATCATACCTTAGTAGTCTCGACAGCGATAATGATATCAGCCTGTTTGTTAGGCAGTTTGAACTCGTACATGTCTCCGATGTTCTTGGGCTTGTCCGCGTCAGTACATTGCAGGCAGACATCAGGTACGACGACGGGCAGAAGGCCGGACACGGCGAGCGCCGCGTACCCTTTGCCGAGGTCGCACGCCTGTTGCAGCGCGTTGGCAGCGTCCGCTCCCACCGCGTGGATACACGCTTGTCTGTGGGAGAATTCTGATTGTTTATCTTGATAAAACATGGCAGTTGAAGGTTAGTAGAAAAAAGTTTACACCATAATTTAACTTGAAATTGTGCATAAAATTGAATGTATCCCAATCCGCATTTTCACCTGTAAATACTTTTAAATATCTTTATAATATTCAAACGATTCATGGCCAGATTGGTCAACACATTTCCAATTTATAGACGATGATGCAGATTCAAGACCCGCTGTATTGGTATTTAGGGAAAATCTGAAATCTCTGGCTCCCACGAGGACTAACGAATTAAGATGCCTTACCTGAAGGGAGCAATGTCCAGAAGAAGAGACAAGGCTCTCAGAGGAGAGATGCCTCCAAAGACCTTTTCGCAAGCCTCGGGCAGAGGGGCGTGGTGCATCTGGTGGTGCGAGTGCTCTGGGACTTGAACCTGGGGACAGCTTTTCGCGAGACGGTATGCGTTGCCGAATTCACTCTCTGATGTGCATATCTGTGAAAGTGACAGAGACGTTAGACGTCTGTTTGTAAGTAGGTTAGTTTCTTTTTCCATTCCGATAGAGGTCAAACCACTGTATGTAACTATTTAAGTCTATGATAGTTTGCAGTTTTATACTGTAGGTGCCATAATCTTGTGAATGTACTAACCTTGCCGTTGGGTAGCCTGAAGTCATCGTAGGGTTCGTTGTTGCCGTCTCCGAGGAGGCCGCGCAGCTTGCCGAGGTAGAAACCGTTCACATCGATATAGCAGACCTGGCAACAGAGCAATTAGATCAGTCATAAGAAACAGACGAAAGAAGCACTTGACATTGTTATGGTTCATATGACTCGGTTTTAAAAACGATATGATAGAAAAAGATCTTGATACTGACCTCGAGTTTGGCGGTACAGAAAACCATGAGTCCGTATAGCGTCCCAAGACCAATGCGTCCGTTGGCTTGGCGGAAGGCAAAGGAGTCCTTCTCTTCCACTGGGAAGCCGTGATTGGCACCATTCAGAGTAGCCTGTGAGAAGACGGGGTATTGCAAAATTAGGAGAAACTGAATCTATCGGCAATTGTGACAAAATTTATGTTTTTCGTACGGAAGATTAGTCAGATTTGCTAGTATGATACTTTAATATGCGACCCGCTCCAGGTCTGCAGTATGACTCATACCTACTATTGCCGTCTTGCTAACTTCCCTTTACTTGGAACTTGGATTTCAGATCCAATAGAAAATATATTTTTCCTCTATTAAAGTAGAGCTAGAGTTTAGAATCCTATGAAATTGGTTGCCACCAGAATATTTAATGTTACCTGTCCATTGTCTTTCAGCTCGATGATAGCTCCGTTCTTGTCTTCCAACACGAGCGCCTTGGGTTTGCCTTCAGCCATTTGGAGAAGCAGCGTGAAGTTTCTGTCGACGTAGTCATGTGCGAGCACGTAGCGACAGTTGCCGGGGAAAGTGAGATGACGTCCATCGAATGTGAAGATGTGTTGTCCGTTGACGACCACGGCGCGGACTGTGACAGGAAGATTGATTTTGTAAAGTCCATGTTAGAAGGTAATATTACGACTTCTACATGAATAATTATTAGCTTAAAAAATATACTCGGCCACTCTGTTACAAAATCATCGGTCCATCGAATGGAAAGCTTAGTTTAGGGCTAGATGATGAAAGTGTGAAAATGTCCATAATTTATTATATCTTCTGGTTACATGACCAGAAAATGTCAAGTGGTACTTACGAGAAGAAGGCACTTCTTCCAGAGGGTTGAGGCTGCGTGGTCTGTATGCCTTGACGATAGCGATTACATCAGGGAAGTCTCCGGTGAGGATTTGCTTCAGCGCGCTGAATGATGCAGATCCTCCGATAGTCGGTGCCGAGCCAGCGTTCAATGGGGTCCAGTTCCACCACTGGAATTGAAGAGTACAGTACGATTAACATACACGTAAATACTGACTAGACACCATATACGGGGATTGAAAGATCTGTAGGATCTGTGATAGTTTTTAGATTTTTACTAATTTACACGCGAGTATGCGTTTGACGTAAATATGAGGTTGTTTGTAAAAAAATACTTGTAAGTCATTCTGTTTCATAAAGTTCAGTAAAGTGAAAGCATCAGGGTGGTGTTAATAATTTCTTGACTTACAGAGGTGAGTTGAGGTCCTGCGGGCACGACTCCGTACTGGTTGAGCTGATTACGCACGAACTGGATGAGGGAAGCCACGGCCGTCACCAACTTCTGGTACACCACACGCAATTCCTTGGTGTCGTCCACCTTGTCCTTGCGGAGTTTCTGAGGGACAAATGGTGATTATTATCACGCTATGTTAAATTAGTGGCTCATCAGCCAGTAGAAGTCTATTCCTGGACATAATGCCTCCTGATCGTTATAATTACTTGAGCTATCTCTATCTATTTCTTCCTGCAACTTGACAAAGTCATAAATCGGTCCATCGGATTAGGGGCCTTCCTACACTACGTCGTCAGGTTGCCACTCTAAAGCTTTTAGTCCTCAGCGTGTGTCATTTTGAGCCAGCTCCATGGATATGCATTTAAAAGTTCTTTAAAGCGAGCTTCATGGTAAAAGTTTTATAGCTTACCTTGATAATGTAGTCGTTGAGAGTGTCAGAGAAGGCTTGAGCCTCAGGGGTAGGCAGCAGTGGGCGGATTGTTTCGTGAGCCTGTTGGGTCAAGCCCAACACCTGCTCTGGAACTGCTAACTCGGACCACTGGTTAAAAGAAACAACAATTTATAATAGTTTAGATTCAAAAGTAATTGAAAATACATGCAAACGAGTGCTTACATGAGTGTATTCAATCTCTGTCCAGATTACCACTCAGAGCAAATATCATGGAAGTTGACTTAGCATAGCAAATCTTAAAATTCATACCAAAAAAAATAGCAAAAATCATACCTTCTCCTTAAGGATCTGGAGTAAGGGATGTTCCTTGAGCCACTGCGTGAATTCGGTATAAATCTCGGCCAACTTGGCGCGATATTCCTTCAGTTGAGCCACGATCAGTCTGGTGAGGTCTGAAAAAGAACACAATAGCGCCAGTGAGATTTATTTAAAAAAGTAGAACTAGTGTTGTTAATGTTAACATCGAATGTTTTTCTACAAAGCTACGGCTTTGTACGTGATAGAAAATATGGGTACGTTCACATGTAGTTACCGGCTTAAACTATAAAAAAGGCTAAAAGGTAAAAAGTCTTACCTTTGAAGATTTCAGCGATGGTGTTCGTGAGCTCCTGCAGCTCAATCTTGTGCTTCTCGTAGAAGTCAGTGACGAAGGCGCCAACGTGGGCGACTATGTCGATGACGCTGTCGAGGTAGCTCTTGAGTCCGTTTGCTATAGTCTCATACACCTGTTTGATGGCTGGTTCGATCTGTACACAGGTGAAAACAGACTAGTAGGTAACCTTGTGGAAATAATATCTTCTTTCTGAATCAATCATCGAAGATTCAAAATCAGAGCGAGAGCCCTTATAAGTTTTGTCACATAGTTAACTGACGTTTATTTAACACGAACTCAAAAAAAATAATAATCAAAAAAATATTATTATTAAATAATATTTTTAATATATATTATCTAAATTATCTTAGTTAATATACCTACCTTTTTCTCATAAAGTTCCCGGATTTTCTTGGCAAGGTCGATGTAGAGGGCGCTGATGTTGTCGACGATGGGTTTGGTGGCGGTCACAACTTCGTCGATTAGTTTAGCCACATACTGGACTATGTCATGGCTGCAAGAGGATATAAAAATTAGTATTTTGTATAGTATGAGTGATAAACGGCAAAAGAAAGACACATAGAAATTGAAATAGTTTTTACTAAAATTTTCTCGCAATTCCTACCGATCACTCTTATAAACATTAAATTGAATATCAAAGGTGATCAATAGTTTTCCTACAAATTTAACAAAATTCATAAAATTGTATTCTATCAGCGAAATTACGTTCCTTTCTTTTATCTACCCCGAAGCCGAGGTATTATTTTTGGGCCGAGGTATTGTACAAGGTTACGTCAATCCACCTTGTCTTATTATCTAACTATGAAACTTACAAGGCTTGTGAAATCTCCTTGAGCACTTTGTCGTCTGCGATCTCCTGGTAAAGATTCTTGAGGTCATCTTTGTACGCCGTTTCTAGCTTTTGTAGCGTTGGCTGCACGCGGCTGGTGACGTCTTTGAAGTCGTTGCTGGCCTTTTCGCCAAGCTCCTTCACGCGGGACTCGAGGTCATCCAGGTCCTTGCGGAGGGCTTTCTGCAGGAAGATAGAGATATTAGAAGAATATAAGGATGGTGCTATTTCAAAGTACAGGTTGAATTGTAGGATGCAAAGAAACAACAAAAAACAGTTGAGGATATAATGGTATCCTCAAGAATCTTAGAATTAGCCCCTGCTCGTGAGCTTCACTTTTGTGAAAAATATATAGATGGCTATAAAACTTGCAAGACAAAGGCAATTCTATTCGTGTATGGGTATAAATAGAGGTCATCTTTCTTATTTGAAAGAGAAGCTTCATAGAAAAGATTCAAAAACTTTTGTTTTTTTTACGACATAATTTTGACTCTAGCTACGTACGAAAATAACTAGGTTAAAACTTACGTAGAAGTAGTTGCAGTTGTCCTTTGACGCGCCGTAGTCGCTATTAACCTGGTTGTTTTCGAGCCACAGACCACCGTGAGCAAGGTTTTTCTTCTGACCTCCGAGGAAAATATCAGCAGAGATATCAACGCGTTTTTCAGGGTCGATGTGACCGATTACAGACAGTTTGCGGTCAGCTTCGGCTGGGGAGAGAAGTTGGTTTAAGTAAGGCAAAGGACAGAGGCGATGTAAAGAAGCTGCAATCAATTTAACATGCTGAAGACATCCTCAGACAAGGTCAGTAGGCCAGACTCTTATTACCACTACTGGGCATGGGCATGTGTCCATTACTGCTAAGAGACTGGCCTAATTTAAGTAAGCGAGAGTGAACAGGCTGTAATCTACAATTTGGGACCTATAAAGTTGAAGAATTATAGACATGCCACTTTTCTTACGATTTTCGAGCATCTGTAAATCTTCCTTTAATATGCGTACCTGCATCTATGGCTTTTAAATAAGCTAATTGGCAGCTTTGATCAAACAAGCGTGGTTTCGACAAGACTACTATCGTTCTTTAACTAGGTACTATTTAAGCGGATTAAACACAAACGACACATAGTGATTAATCACCAATATAACCTGCAGTGAACTCGTAATACTGGAAGTCCTTGACAAGGAACTCCAACTTGACCGGCTTGCTCTCCAGTAGGACGATCTTCACGTCAGCCTTCTGCAGTTTGTCTTCGACGGTAGCCGAGGATGTGATGTCAATGACCTTTACGAGTGGGGTGTTTATCTGAGGGGAAAAATATATAATATTTTAGAAGATGAAAAGTTAATTAGAGAATACTCTTATATTCTAGGTTCTCTATCATTCAGATGTTGTGGTCTCTATGTGGTAGAAAATACTATATATTGTTGCGGGAAGTCAGCGGATATATTTTCGTTTGAAAATATGCGCCATGGTTATTTTTGGAGGAAACCTATATCCAGCAGTGGATTCTTACTGGCTGTTGATGATGATTTTTAATTTTCTCCACACTCTACATTCCTAGTGATAATGGATGACGTGATTGACGACGAGTCCTTTGAAAACATAAAGTAGTTTACTCCCGCCTTGAGAAGTTGTTATGAATAAACTATAATAAACTCGAAGAAGCTTGAAACATACAATGGCAATCAGTCTATGGACTAAGTATTGAACACTTACCAAGAAGTTGAGGTGAGTAGGCGAAACCTCTAATAAGATCTTCGCTTCACGGTCCTAAAAAAAGTAAGATAATTATGACAAAGATAGGTTTGACCAAAAAAAGTATTATACGGATGATCACGAAAGAGTATATCATTGATGACAACGGAGTGCACAAGATTTGAACTTACTTTTCCAAGGCAAGCGTGAGCAATCTTCGCAGTTGTCTCAATCTTGATGGTGTTTCC
Source organism: Perizoma affinitatum (assembly GCA_961405105.1). Classification (NCBI taxonomy): domain Eukaryota; kingdom Metazoa; phylum Arthropoda; class Insecta; order Lepidoptera; family Geometridae; genus Perizoma; species Perizoma affinitatum. The sequence goes on from OY560184.1 coordinate 6,762,215, forward strand.
ATTGTGACGGATTGCAGCACCAGAGATCCGGATGAGGGCCTCCTATTAAACATTTTATTATGAAATTTAATTTTTAGGGTTAAGTCCATACGACTGGTCTTAATTGACCAGGGCAGTATGGTAACTGATTGTTGGCCAAAAGATGCGATGTATATAGGCTACCAGGTGGTATCAGCTCGAAGATCGGCTGACTTTGTAAATGCAGCTGCTTTAAAAGCAACCATACAATGATCTAAACAAGAATATTAAGTTAAATCATTGCATTCACAGAAGTAAATTGGATAGAAGTAATAGAGGCGTTTTTGCCTCCATTAAAGAGAGCGTTATCTGCTGGTTATAAGAAAAAAAGTAAAATTATAATAAATTTCTAATAACCTTGTCAATTTTGGGATGGCTGAACCCAAACTCAGCAACAGCGGTTTGTTTCTCAGCGCTATCGACGTCCAAGTCCACGAGGAATCTGGCGGCGGCTTTGTGTCCTGATTTGTTCTTGTCGAGGTCTAGCACCAGCTCGCCCTTGATCGGGAAGGGCAGAACCTTGTCGGTGGGGTAGGCCACAGAATTTTCGAGCACCATCACGCGGGAAGGCAACTGGATTTTGATACCGGATTTTGAGTCTGCGGAAAGTATGGACTAATGTAGTGTAGTAGGAAGAAGAACACTAATATAACAAATGGGTCGTCCTCCCATTCAGAATATGATATTTCTTGACAGATATTATCGTGTTACATGAATAGGTACAGCGGATGTTGCTCGAACCTAAACGCATCACAATAAATCTAAAAGAAATATGGGCTGGCTGTAAAATATTCAGGTCACTTACGTCCAAAGACAGGCGTATTATAGATGTGCAGATGGTATTTCCTATCATCCTTGTTGGCGTGTAGGTCCAGGGTGTACTGAGGCAGCTTGGTGGTGGAGACTTCATCGCGGACGATGAGACCGAGCTCGGGCGCGATTCCCAGTTTGCGAAGATCAAAGCCAGCACTTATGACGTTAGCAATCACTCCAGGTTCTGTGGAAGTTTTTTTAATGGTTATGACTGTAAATGTAGATGGAGAAGAACTGAGCACAGGACTCTTATAGGTTGAGCTAACGAAAAATGTATAACTTATAGGAATAAAGCCACGGAACTAATTAGACAACGGTATAAATAAAGTGGTCCGCAAAGCTATTCTAGAAACTGGTGATAAGTTATTCCGCACCGTACCTAATTATTTTCGCTTACAGAAAAGAAGTCAATACCCGGGGTAGTTACCGAGTGAATAAGTCAGTAAAACTACTTACTAGAGATGTCGATTTTGGACTGCAGTTCAGCGTGCGCGCATTGCTTCTTTTCTTCGCAATAGACGTGAGAGTTCTTGTACTCGAGGTTGGTAACGCGGGACTCGGCCACGTAGCTGCGCTCGCCGAAGGCTACGTTGAAGAATGTCTGCGAACATAATGCGATGTTAAGCACTCATTCATCACAGAATAAGCCTAATACATTAAATTATAGCAACCGCAAAAACAAACAAAGATAAACAAACAAACACAATACAATATAGTCATACACACTAGGAAAAGCCGTTGAAAAGACCATCTACTAGGAAGATAAGTTTGATGATAGCAGTTCACCTGCTGACTCCGAAAAGTATTTTTATAAGCAGTTTCACTAGAAAATCTGTATAACTTACCTCAACTCCCTTCTCGTTGCCTTCAGTGAGGATTGTGCGGATGTACTTAAAGTTGGCTGACTTTTGCTCCTCCTTGATCTTCACTGAGCCAGAGCCCTCGATGATGGTTTTCTGTCCCTCCTGTTTGCTGATGAATGAAGTGCTGCCGAAGGTAAGGTACGTTCAATAGTTTGTCTATTGCTGTAGACGTTTGCAGAAGAACTAAGTGACGACCTCTCTGGCGCAGTGGGCGAAGGCCCGACTGAGACGCAGAAGGTTGCGGGATCGATTCCCGCTGCGGGACAAACGTCTCTACAATTAGCTAATGTTTATCTCGGGTCTGGGTGTTTTCAAGGTATAATATGTATGTATTTACAAAAAAAAGTATTTAAGTAGTATATCAGTCATGCAGTTCCCATAATACAAGCTCTGCTTAGTTTGGGACTAGATGATGCTGTGTGAAAAATGTCCACCATTTGGCGACCCGACTTTCAGATGACTGGCAGTCGGTTGATGCACTTGTGGCTCTAGAGTTATATTAGATAATAGAGCCATTATTTAGGGACGTCTTTAACCAGTAGACCTCATCCAGTTTATAAAAATAACAACAAAAGGTGGGCTCTAAACCTTAATATTATGAAAAACAGAAAACTTGCTGACTTTAAATTTTAAAGAATACGGCCCCATGACTTTAGTGTACCTATACTACAAACCCTAACTGTGACCATTTATGGACGCTTATGACTAATTAACTAACTAACCTGCCACTTAGAACGTTCTTGTTGTCGTTGGTAGAATGGAATTCCAATCGCTTTCCACTTCCAGAATCCTTGCTAACGATCTCTCCGACAAAATTCTTCCATCCCAGCTCGTTTGAGTTGGCTTGGATCTTGAAGTTGACGTTGTCCTTCTGTACACTGGCTTCACTGATGGCATCGAGAGAAATATCGCGGACATTGTCGATCTTGATCTCAACCTTGCCTTGGGTAGAACTGAGAGAGCTACCCTTCACGTAGATCCTGAAAATAAATAATGAGTTAAGTGCTGACTATTTATGATAATAGATATTTCACTCAAAAGGTACGTACATAGACCTTAGTAAAAACACTAGAAGACTATTGAGTTTTAAATTATGAACTACGTGTATTATGTACTACATCACACAGACTAAACAAAAACCCCACAGTAAGAATAAAACCAATGGTACTTCCATACTAGGCTACTTTCTTAATAAGAATTATGATAGTCTTCACCTGCTAGTCTTTTTGTTTGTGGGGCTGGTGTACTTCAGGTCCAGGATGGGATGGGCCTTGGATAGTACGATGGTGGACTCAGACTTGTAGACGCGGCCGTCAGCGTCGATGATCCAGGTGGAAGCGTACGTATCTGGGGCTGGATGCTGTTGGCAGAAACAATATAATGATAAACCTCTCAGGTATATATTGTGATCTAAACCTCCGATTGCCTACTTCCCAAGTAAAATAAATAAATGTCCAATAGTCACATACATAGTAATAACCCCACACTAGGAGTCCTTTCATCGTGGGTATCAAGAACTACGAGTGCCACAACACCCAGGTGGGTGTTATCGGCTTATCCGATTGAAATGCGTTATTGACGATTGCCAATTAACTATTCTTTTAGAATTATTCTTGAAGTTAAACAAATCGATTGATTTGTATAACTTCGAGAATAGTTCTTAGATAGACTGTATCGTATAAGTCATTAGGAGCACTGTAATAAACCTTAGAAAATACGCTGTTGGTTTCACAATATTGTAAAAATTTACGAGTTCACTAAGATAAATTATCTCCGCCACACTTGACCTTGCCTTTGACCTCTTGAGAGATGAATCTCACCTTGGAGTTGACGGTGATCTCCAGTTTCTTCATCTTCTCGAGCTCGGGTGCGTTCACCTTGATCGAGACTGAGTTGCCGCTGGCCGAGCTGCTGGAGCCCACAGAGAAGGAAGCAGTCTTGCCTTTGCCGTATTTAGCCTTCACTTCAGTGGAGATATCCTTTCTGTCGGCTGTGGGTAATGAAAAAGTATAGTTAGAATGACGAGTGTGTTTGTTAAATCGTTATATAGTCGGTACCATACTAACGATTTAACGTGGTAGTCGGTATTAGTCAGGTAAAAAAAAAATATCCGCTACGTTTTCGCTCTGTTTATGTCGAACGCCACTTCTTAAACTTTTTTAAAGAGCATCTACAAAAAATACTTCTAATCTCTGAAACGAGTGCTTGAATATTGCACTCTTAAATATGTGGAATGAATAAGACATCAAAATTATGTAAACATATCAAGAACTAAGAAAGAGGTTGGTATACTCACCACCATCTTCAGCGTTGTAGTTAGCGTCCAACACCACAGGGTCCACATGAGGCACCAACACTTTGACCGTGCCGGCTCCATTTTTGCGGCCAATCTTGCCGTTAGCGTCGACTTTCCACACGTCGGCGTTCACTTGAACGGATTCGATGATGGTGTACTGTTAGGAAGAAATGGCTTAGAGGTATGAATGTGTTCAATAATAAAATAAATAAAAAAGTAACATGTGAGATGATGCTGGCCAGCAAAATATAGTAGTTTATATCTTGTGCTGGCCAGCTTCATCTGTTAGGAGGTTCATGAAAAAAAATCAAAGAAACCTCTGCCAAGGGTGGACTGCAGGTTCTGCTTGGTTAGTTCTGGCCGTCAGGTCTCGATCAGAAGAAACATTATTGTTTTTGTAGTACATATTCTGTGCACTATAGTACATATACTTTTCCACAATACGAAGAGAATGCTTCTTCTTAACATTGGGTTTGCGTGTATACCCATTAGTACAATGATTCAGGCCTCGGAAATTTTCAGTTGATGGCAGTTCATGTGCATCAAATAATTTTCTATTAGATAATTTATTATGATCAGATAATATCGATTCATTATAAGGATGTTGTTCAACTCCAAAAACATTTAAGGGCAACAAAGAACAGTAGAACAGGTTATATATTCTTACCTCGGAAATATCCTGGTTTTCTGGCAGAAGGTAAAGCACGGTGGAAACCCACTTGATGTCGTGAGCCTTCTCGAAGGGCAGACGGACAATCACTGTGAAATCATCTAAGTATCTGTGGAAAATACATTAAATGTAATAAAAGTCTGATGTAGATAATGTAGGATAATCTGTAATTTTTGCAGAACAAAGTGAAATCAATAGTTACAACCGGTTCCTGTGTAATTAACTGATCATACATTTATTGGGTCTCGCTGATTAATGATGCTATGCATTTTTTCCAAGTTTGCTTGTGATTCAGTTAGTTGTTTCTGTAGAACTCTCCACCCATAGCGCGTCAGTCCAATGTACAGTCTAATGTTACACCAGACAGTTATTACCTATTGGGTTCGAAATAAGATATCTCATAGGGCTACCCAATGAGATATCTTATTTCGAATTTATTTTGACGGTACTCGTAATAAACTTTGTAGGGTGTTCACTTTTCATTTATGTGTTAAACTACGAATTTACCTTTTATTGTGTCCATGTAAGATAGTGATGAGAAGAATATTATTGTTTGTTGATAACTCACGTTTTTCTTGTAAAATAAGGTGTCAAAATGATTTCTAAAGGTACTTCTAAACTATTTCGTTGTATTAACTTCATAGTCTTGTAATTCACACTAGACTATGATTCGTGTACTGCAAACGTTATCACAGGTCACTTAGTTTAGTATGCATTTACGAGTTAAATTAAGAATTTTCTACGAATTAAAATACGCGGAGCTCATTTGTGCCAACAGCCGTAGCTCGCCATCGTCTAGTATCGACATCGTACCTCCTAGAACGTAATTTGTACGATCAATGTATACTCACTTCTTGTCTCCCTTGTTCTCAAGCTTGACTTCCATCTTGCCAACGAGATCTACGCTGGAGTCGTCTCCATATGCTGCTTTAATACGGTACACATCATCAACCGCAGTTAGAGAGTCCAGGTATGTGACGCTGGCTGATATCGAGGCCGGTTTGGGCAGAGTGTTGCCAGTCACATCAGTCTATAGATCAAAATACGATTTTTTTTGTAATATAGAATCAGTCTTAATGTCCTATGACTTTAAATGGTTACGAGAAGCAGATTGATAGAGACGGTTCAGATGCAACCCAGCAATGCAGTCGGCTGGTTATGAATTATTGAAGATACCTTTATACATAACAAAAGTGGCTCAAGACTGTTCGTAGTCGCATTGGACTCCGGGAGATGCCTATGCCCAGCAGTGGACTGACTGGCTGATCATATATTATCACATAAAATTACCTTGAAGTCAAAAGTGAATTTTTCACCCTGCGCCTGGTTTTTGACGCTAAAGGTGTTTTGCAGGTTCTTTCCATCCTTCAGTTTGAAGACGATCTGTCCTTCGTAGCCGAATGTTTTCTTTTCGATATCGGTGTTGATCAACTTTCCTTTGTAAGAGATGGTGGAGGCTCCAGCACCACGTTTCGGAGCGTCTGAGAGGAGGAGGTTAGCGTTTCCGTTGTACACCTGCGAACGAAAATTTTATTAGATGTCTTTTTTAATCTGTTTCTAGGCATGCCATATAATATTTATACACAGAAATTCATATTGCGTGCAGTGATTTCATATTGAGTTAGTATATTTATCTGGCACATCTAGTAGGATTACGGAGGCTAATAATTTTATTGAGTATTGAAGTATATGATTGTTTTAAAGAAACCGAGTATCATTTGTCAAGCATAATGCAACTTTTACTTACTCCACCCTTAGCGCTGACATCACGATCGAACTTGAAGGTCAGGCACCGTTCGGTGGGCAGGACAATTTCCACGTTGGCGTGAGTCTTGCCGGTGACATCTACTTCTCCGTTTAAGTTCACGTTCACTTCGGTGGTCTTACCACCGTATTGCAGTTTGTTCCTGAGGAAAAAATATTTTTTCAAACGATTGTGTGTGAGTCAAGAAAGATAGTCTGTATAATCAGATGCAAAGTTGTAGACCGAATCGGTACCGAATGCCTGTTTTCACAAGATAAGAAAGCCTTGCAACTATATATACTAAGGCCAAGAGAGAGTCGATGCAATTAATATATACTTACTTTGAGTCTAGAACCTTATCGGTTTGCTTAGTGTTGGTGGAGAGGCAGATCTTGTCATTGTTGTCCTTCTCCCAGTTGAGGTAAATGTCAAAATCACCGTTGAACACGGGCTTTTTGGCTTGGAACTTCACGTCAGCCTTGATTTTGCGTTGAGACTGCACAAACAAAATAAATATTTTAGTTCAGATTTCATTAATAATTAAACTTTATTGAGGCTTTAGATACCAGAGTCATCATTCTCATCGAAAGTGTTAAAGATTTTCAGCAAGACCTTGAAACCTACATCGTCCATTAATGCTCCAAGAATTAGCGCTTACCTTCTTGAAATCAACAATGACCATGCCGTTGCCCTTGCCATCAGCATCCGTGACCTGGAACTGGCCGTTAGCGGCGATGGTGTCCTTTAGCACGAACTTGAGTTGTCCATTAGCGTTGGCTCCCGAGTTGATCTTTAGCAGATAGTCGAGAATACTTCCCTTGCTACTAGAGACCTTGGCGTGGGAGGAGTAGAGAGCCGCGGTTTGGGTCACTCCAACGTCAAATCTGGTGAAAGACGCAGGGTTAATCATCAAAGAAGAAAAAAGTTGTGATATTAGGAATGCTATAGGTACCTTACCAGACTACCTAATATGGAACCTAACATAGTCAAAAAATAATAATTTACAAAGTATTAAAATAAGTACCTAACGAAAAAAAAAGTACCAATAAGCGTACCATGTCAACAAGCACGTAATGGTAATTGTTGGAATTGAAATATAAGGAACAGTATAATTTTTAAAGAAAGTGATTTAATAAAATAATTTTGAGATTTTGAGTTACTTCATAGAATTACAATTGGTAAGTTGGCGCAGTACTCACTTGATTTCCTCATTTTTGCCACCGGTGATCTTGAGATGTCCCACGGCACCGATATCGATGTCATTAGGCTGAGTCTTATGCAGCACGACTCCTGAAAGCTCGTACTTTCCAACACCCTTCACGACAATGTAGTTCTCAAGGTTGGACTTGTCATTGTTGATGACGTCACGTTTCGCGAATATCTCCAATCCATTTTTGTTAAGGTTAGCATTGATTTTGATACTGTAGTCTTCAGGACGCTTGATATGTGTGCGGGTTTTCAGCTCCAGGTCGGCTTTTTGGTCGACATTCTTGAATTGCATTTCGACTTCGACCTTCTTTTGATCAACGTCGGCGTCAAAAGCGATTTTGAAGGGTACAGATACAATTTCCACTGCAATGAAGATAAAAATTAGTTCGATTTCAGTTCAACAGTTTAAAAATCGAATCTACCTGCATTATATTGCAATTCTTCATCTAGGAACTTACAAGAAATCTAGTAAACAGGTGCCATTTCTGATTGGAAGCGCCATATTTTACATGTAATTTATTGCGTTTTTGCTAAGAAGTTTAAGAAGCTGGAAGGTATACTCACGCTTGTTTTTAGTGATGAAATTGTAATTCTTATCGTTCTGCATTTGGTACTTGAGGTACTGGCCAAGGATGACACGTTGGTTCAAGTTCTTGCAGTCGCCACCATAGATGATGTCGAAATCGTTCTTGATCTACAAACAGATTTCAATGTAAGATTGTGGCAAAAAACACATTGTTTAAGGTTAGGTTTGGGACATATTCCAATATGTATTGAGATTAGAATCATATAGTTGATTCTGGAATGTAGGCATAGGTATGCATTCTCAAACCACGCAATCCAACAAAGAGCACTACCATTCGAGAACTCATTTTATCACCTTTCTCTTATTCTATCTCATGTAAGTTTATAATAACTACATCTCCGCCTACTTCTATGGATTTTTCTTCTCATATTTAGTTATGAATATCTATCCTGAATAATTTTTATTCGTATTTTTTTGGTACATTACCATGAAACAGGCCTGGAACCTAGTGTGAGGCCAAAGGCGATTAAAATTTTTACATATGTAAAAATACTTTAATAAAAGTATAATGTTTCTATTAAATGTTTGATGTTTGCAGTTAATTTCTGACACTCGTGTGATGTTATAATTTAATCTAAATAATCTAAATATAATAGTTAATATATTTTATCTATTTTTTTAAAGAAACTTTCCAAAACAATACACATGCCTTTTTTATTTGCTAGTATTAGATTGCTTACCACATCTCCGAATTCAGAGTGCCCCTTGAGAATAAAGTTGATCGCAGCGTTCAGTTTGTTAAAGAACTCCAGCTCGATGTCATTATTCTTCAGTTTTCCTTTCACGGTCACGACGTCAGAGGCCAGCTGCCACACTATATTTCTGGCATTGGCCTAAAAACAGAGAAAATATAGTTATTGGATTTGATTTATTTCAGCAGCATTTGGTTATGTAGTTATACATTTTAAAATTCGAAAAAAAATTGGGTTTAGTTAGATTTCTTCAGTTTTAGTACGTCATACAAACAGTAAATAAAAACGCACGTGACTTAATCCTCATCATGTACATTCGCAGATTCAAACTCTCATATAGTACGACATTCTATAAGGTTACCAAATAGGGGTAGTCAGAGGTACGTCCACATATTATATTGGCACTTGATCGAATTTCAGGGTATCGCCCACTAGGCCAACATATCCCCCTTATTAGTAATATTGAAATGTTATATAATTATGTTTACATTTATCATTTTGCTAATGATAATTAGTTTTACCTGACTGGAGAAGAATCCTTCTACAGCGATATTTTCTTGACTGTTCGGTACTTTGATGTTAATTCCGTCGAATTTGTACGAGGTGGTGGGTCCATTGATTTCGCGGACCACTTGGCCATCGATTTGCACGGCCCTCTTTTGGTCTCCGGCGACTTGGTACTCGAAAATTGGTTTGAATGTGCTGCGCTGCTCGTTGCCGGCGACGCTGAAGCCAACCTGAATGAAACAGCCGTAAAAATATGTTAAATTTTGTGTGGAACTCTTTCTTACCTCAATGGCGTCCTGAAAATCACATGTTTTTTTTTTAAATAGTGAAGAATTACATTTATGCAAGAATACGTGCATGGGTAACTACGTTCGCTTTCGTGTGTAATATTGTACATTATATAATGTTTGTGTGGTTTTACCTTGCCGTAGTATTGGTCGTTGTCGATGTTAGCTTTGCCCATAGCGGTCAGTTCGGAAGCAGAATTGCGGATGCTGATCTCACCAGCCATGTTCTTGATGGGAGAGTTCAGAGAAAGTTTAACTCCCATTTCGTGTTCATTGTAAGTCTTCTCAGCGATGATCTGGGTGCGGCGGTTCTTTGACCCTGGTGGTAAAAATAAAAATAAGGAATAAGAAGGTAAAAACATTTAGATTAATTTCATCTAGTTTTTGAACAGATGAGACTAAAATGATGACCCCTATTAAAGAAAACGTGTATTTGTAATTTGTAAAAGGTCCTTCATAACCTTTCAAGCTTTTTAATCTTGAGTTAGTAGAGTTACCTTCAGCTTCAAATAGCAGGTCCAGAGTGGTTTTACCACCCTCATTACGGATGAGACCTCTCACGTGGTAGCCCTTCAGGTCGTTCTTCTCAAGTACCAACTTCAGTTTGGATTGTCCGGTCAGTGGGTAGCGCGCTAGGTATTTGGAGATTGAAGCTTGGGCGTCATTTCCTGAGAAAATAACAAGGAAATTTTAATGAAAAAAAAAATTCCTCAGAACGCTCAAATTTTATGCAATACGGACTATACAAACTTAACCTAACCAGGACTGGGCGAGAGAAACTCTTACATTTTAGGAGTCTTATCATAAAGCTCATGGATCCAACAGGATAAGATACGTTCAGATACGTATAAGAAATATATGTGTAGTGTATTTCCTTTTGCAAATTTTATCAAACTTGCTTAGGTACCTATGCAATTAACGAATGTCTGTGACAACAATATAATCTACTTTCTTTTTTTCAGGAAAAAATAAAAGCTGACTTGCACACATGAAAAAAGTATGCAGAAGAATTAAGAACCTCCTCCTTTTTTGAAGTCAGTTGAAAGTAGCTTAACAGTTGTAGAAGAAGTGAAAAATATTGAGGAGCAACTTACCGGAGACAGAGAGAGGTAGTGAGGCTTCACCACACAGGGTCATTCCAAGTAATGTAGAGAGCTGGTCGAAGCAACCAGCGTAATCTTTTCTTTCACCATCAACGGCAATCTTGGTCTGCACCTCCTTCTGTCCTTTCTCCATAGTGATGTAGACCAGATCGTTGGAAGCCACTAAGATCTCTTGCTTCTCAACTGGAAGTCCCAGTTGCAAATCTAGTCCGTTGCCGTTTTCTAAGACCTTAGCGATGAGGTGACCTCCGGTGGAAGAATGTAGGTTTGTGACTACTTTGAGACCGGTGGCGACCGCGTCAGCGTCGACGATCAAGGTTCCAGTGATTTCGATGTCAGAGGAGGGTACGAATTTTATGTCGATCTTGGCATTCTGGAGGTTAAAGAAAAGCTCTATTAATATGTGCTATATTTTGAGTGCTAATCTTTAGACTAAGCTCTGCTTAGTAGCTTACTTTTTTTTTTTAGGTCACTTATATAGGAATGCATACTCATAATTGAGTATAAACCTGCATATGACTGTTAATTTTAACTACCTCCCAAAATTAAGGGCGCGGTAAATACACTTTAGATCTAAATTAATAACATAAGTACCTGCGGGTTATTGATGCATTGCTTTAAATCGAAGTTGGTGGAGAGGTCAACGCGGGCGGTGGCGGCGCCGGTCAGGTCGAGCTTAAGTGGCAGACCCGCGGAAGTGGGGTAAGACAGCTCAGCGTCCAGGAACAGCAGGTGGGTACGGAGCTCCGTCTGCAAGAGAAGACCAAATGTTACCGGTCCGGATTTCATCACATTTTCTTGCTTGGTCTTTCTGCTTGAAGTATGTATGTTAGAACGGACGTATCCAACTATTGCCAAACTTTATGGGGCCTAGTGTGTGTGATCAAGATCTTTACCGTTCCAGGTAAAATTGGCATAATATCTCTAGTATAAGATTTCAAAAGGAAGATCGCGGTGATCCTGTTCACTCTCGCTTGCTTACAGTAAGGTCCTTTTTGTATTAATATCGATTTATATTAGACATTTTCTGAGTTTAAAACTGATAAAATCTTAACAAATAACAAACGCTTCTAAAATTTATATTTATTTTAAAATTTACCTCATTAGCTAATAGCCGTAGGATGCCATCAAGTAATGTTGAAAAACAATTATGTAAAATTTACGTAGATTTAAAACTGGAAGTTACTAACCGACTTGACGTGCTGTGCTTTACCGATGCCTTTTGTTATGGACTCCATCAGTTTGTCCAGCACCTTGTTGTAGTCGAAACCTTGATCGTCACCAAGAGAGAGGAAGACTGCGTCGGTTCCGAAAAGCTTTACATAAATGTCCAGGTCTAGTTCGTTGTCGTAGTGGAGCTCTTCGGCTTTCAGCTGGAAGGGAGGCGCAGGGTTAATATAAAACAGCTTTTAATATATTTACATTACAGGATCATAGGCCATGTGTAAAAATCTCTTACAAAAAAAACTTACGTTCTTGTCGAAGCCATCGATCTCAGACTTGATGGACCGGCGTCCCCTATTGAGAGCAGACTTCACCTTCTCGCTGGACTTTGTGAAGGATTCAAATAGGATGTCGTAGATGGCCTGAGGACCCTTGGTATTCAGGATACCTTTGGGACCGAGGAAGTGCTCGACGACTAGGTCGAGGTTACCTTGACGACCGCCCAACTGTAGAAATAATTATTTAAAAGTTTGAGTTATGTAAACAATAAAATCTATAAAAGTTTCAAAACAATTCGAAAGCCATATTGTGACATTCAACAATATCTTATTTGACCAGCGGTGCCGCATTTTCATAGTATGTAAATTTTATTTTAATTAATGTATGACTTTTTGTCTTATATATGTATATGTCTTATGTATCAATAGGTCTGTTATATGGGTAGAATTTGCAAACAAACGGCGTACACGCACCACGCTTTGATGTGCCGTCCTCTGTACCAAATAACATTACTTATTGCCAATGTCGATACAATCAAACTTGCTGTGGCAAATTCCATGTTATTGTTTCTAAACAAGTTGTTCTATGTTCAAGTCTTGTATTCTTCAAGTAAGTGTATAGCATAGATATGGTAGTTATCTATAACTATCTGTCAAAATATTTTTTTCCATACCCTTTCCAATAAATCCACATACATGTTATACAACGATTCCAAATACATAAGGCACAATCTAACTGAGGAATAATTAAGCCTGTATATAATTGAAATAAAGTCCTCAAAAGTCCAAATCTAGTTTGGTTAGAAACGCTGTTCCTTGAACATCGGCATTTAGTTTGTTCGTAGAAAGGTCAATATGAGGCTAGAATTACTGAGTTGGAAGTATTGTGGCTCAAAAAGGCATTGTAACCGATGCTTACGAGTATATCACAAGTGAGGTGTATTCAAATAGTACGCATCGTAGGACACCCATTTTATTACAGATAAAATGAGCCTTTGAGAGAATTTATAAGGTGTTTGATACTGACCTCCAGAACGTTCAAGCTGTGTCCGAATATCTCAGTAGTCAGGTTGAGGGAAGCCGAGCGCGGAAGGAATGAGTTTTGCGAGTAAATTACACTCTGCTCGATAGCACCACCAACACCCAAGGCATCGACGTTGAAAGAGGACTCGCGGTAGAACGAATATTTCCTGGAAATAAAATTAAGATAAGTAGATCTGTTGGGTGAACAAAACACTTGTCATTTGTAAAAATAAATTTGGCCAAAGATTCCAGAGATATAATAGCAATTAGGAAGAAATTATACGAGCAAACGAAAACAATGCGATGAAGGTAATAAAAAAACTATAGGAATAACATCAATAACTACCAGCATGCTGAAATGAGGAGAAAACAATCTCTGACACTTGTCCAATGGTCACAAGAGTCTTGGCACCTACAGTATTTCACAGGGTTCGTCATTGCATCGGTAGGAAAATTCATGATAATTCACGATATCTTAGGTAATGGCAATCATGTGTTTAGCTACATACCTGTCGTCAACGTTGAACTTGTTAGGTGTGCTGATGAGTGCGTAGTGTTGTTTTGCCAGAAGCTTGTCAGGGTTTGCAGAGGCGCGGATTGCGCGCAGCGAGCTAGTGATGAAGCGACCCACTGCATAAAATAATAGATCATCAATAAAAATATACACATTAAGAAAAGATTAACTCAGTCTTAAAAAAATAACCAATATAATTATAATTTCCACCATCTTTTCTCAAGACCATGAGAGTTCAAAATAAGTTGAAGGATTATATTGTCGCATCAAAAGGAATGTTAAACAAAATTTTGCGAAATCTTGATCTTCATCAGGATGTGATAACAAGACATAGTAGTTACCTTGGTGAACAGGCTCGGACTCTAGCAAAGTTTTGATCTCGTTAGCGGACTTGCCGCATGGACAGGCGATGACTGCCAGGTAACCCTTGATTCGGATCTCGGAGTCCAGTTGACGGTTCTTCATGATATCCAAGGCAGTTTTCTTTAGCTGTAAAAATACTTAGTTAGTCTTGACCATATAAAATGTACTTGTAAATTTACCAAAAGATTAAATGGTGACCCTATAAAAACACTGATCTTAAACGTGAATGAAGTCAGAATAAGAAAATACCTTAGCGCTGCAAGGGTCTGCAATGAATGCTTCGATGGCTGCGGCCTTGACCCTCGCTTTCACGTTGTTGTCATTGGCACAGTGCACGAGCTTGTCAATCAAAGAGTTTTCGAGGTGACGAATGCTGCGGATACCCTTCAAGACTGCTACCACCTGGAGAAAATAAGTACATTATATTTTGAAGCTGCCAAGAACTCAAATTATATGGAATTTTAGTGGTTACTAAAATAAACTAATGTTTGTATGATCTACAAGTATTTGCCTCGGGTCTGGGTGTTGCCAATATATAAAATGTATGTATTTAAAAACACAAGCTTTGATTAATCTGGGGCTAGATGATGGTGTGTGAAAAATGTCAAGCATTACTTATTTATTTATTTACATATTAATCTACATTTACTGGCTGTCGATACTGTAGTTCTGTTGTTTAAAGTTTACAGAAACCGGTTCTATTAAAATTTAGACAAGGTTCAGAAAAAAGGTATAATGCTTCTTCAGCTCTGTTAGAACAACTACACTTCAGAATCTATGAAATACATTTTCTACTCACTTTATCTTCCTCAACCTTGGTCTTTGGCTTACAGTTCTGCAATTTTGCGCCCAATTTCTGGCTGAGAGCGACGATGCCGTCAGATTTGGTGGTGTGGCATTGATGCGAGCGACAGTATGCCCCGGCGAGGGCGCCCACTCCGAGATAGATCTCTTTGGGCAGGTTTTGTTGGTCGAGAAGGCTCTATAGAAAATGATACAAGTTGTTGAAGATAGTAAAGACCGATAAAGTAAAAATAACAAATCTACGATGCTAGAGGTCATAAGTGCTGTCAATAAGACAATGGCTTAGTGGAAACGGAATCAAAGGTGTATTCAATGTTGCGTTGGTCAGTAATGACTGACTTTGCCATTTGATCAAATTTCGTTGTTCCGTAGCTGATGTGAACTAAGTTTTTCACATTTTGCCAGCTCCATAAAATGTGAAGAAACCAAAATATCTTACAATAAGACTAAATAGTTAAGGTCATGAAAGATAACATGATCTTGTTATGTCGCCGCCTTGTTGCTGGCAGACCAGCTGAAAATAGTACTTACAGTAGCAGCCTTCAAGGCTTCATCGGTGACATGCTTAGCGTTGCCAAGAGACAGGTACACAATTTGCTGCTCTAGCTCGCTAAGTCCATGGCTCTTCAGAATCTGGATAGATGCCTCGATGGAGGGGCCGGTTCCCGTGCGGAGTAGAGCGTCGAGGTAAACTCTCCTGCAGAAAACAAAAATGTAAACTGTTCAAGGTCTTATAAAGGACGACCTCTGTGGCGCAGTAGGCGAAGGCCCGCCTGAGACGCAGAAGGTTGCGGGTTCGAACCCCGCCGCGGGACAAATGTTTGCATCTGCAAATATTTGTCTCGGGATCTGGGTGTTTTCTATGTATAATAAGTATGTATTTACTAAAAAAAAGTATATAAGTAGTATATCAGTCATGTAGTTCCCATAACACAAGCTCTGCTTACTTTGGGGCTAGATGATGCTGTGTGAAAAATGTCCAGCATTATTTATTTATGATTACTTCACTTTACTTATTTTTTGACTACGATGAACCCTCCCATATAATCGTTAGTTGCGTCAATTGATCGGCTAGGTAGCTATCCTACATTCCGTCTTCAGATGGTTACTAATAATCTGCTCACAATTAATTACTGTAGGTAGTACAAGAACATTAATTAGTGGATTATGGCAGCTACTTACTTTTCAATGCTGTTGCCCTTGACTTGGTTCCAGACCTTGATTAGGTCATCTTTGCTGGTCACGCGGAAAATCTAAAATCAAATAATTCACATTAATTCATTGCTCAAGACCATTTTTCTTCATCTTACTAAGATCCACGACCATTATTTGTGGCTCCAAAGTAATTCGTCAAGACTTTTGTCCCTTTAGGAATTTTTCGGTGGTTGGTGAACCACAGGACAAATTACTATGTCAGCAAGACATACCTATTTGTATACTCACTCGAGTACTTACTCGTTTTTTCAGCCTTTAACCTATAATATTAGATCTGAAAAATATCTTACCCTGATTAGAGAAGCGAAGTTGCCTGCGGATTTCTCGCTGGCTTCGTTGCCAATGGCTTTAGCGGTGTACTTGACGGCGGCCAGCGCGCTGTTCACGTTATTCGGGACGGGCGCGCCGTGAGGAGCCTCGAAGATAATGGTGCGGGGGATGTTGCACTCGCCTAGATGTGATATTTTATTAGACAACTAATTTTCATCTGCACTAAGGAAAACACTTGAAGGTGTCTTACTCTGACCGGCAACGACCGTGTTTTACGGTCATTTTTACATAGAAATCTGTCACTAAGGCATGCCTAAGTGTTTATCCTAGTAAGTCCTAAGACGGGCGCAAAACTTAGATATTGTTTTTTTTATGTATTTATTTTACTTTAACTAAAAAGGTTGATAACAATTACAATAAATTAAATCTAGCACAAAGGTAAGTCAATAGACATTACATAAAAGTCACTCAATTAAATAAGAGCAGAAAAAAAAATTAAAGATGTCCAAAATAATAATAATAGTATTGAGATGCTAAATAGTGGCCATGATCTGTGCTAGATTCAATGAAATGTGGCGTTTCCTAAGGTTTGTTTTCATAAGTGAGTCAAAGCAGACCTGAGACTTATTCGGCCTCAAGTTTATTTATATTCTTTAAATATAACTTGGCTAATACCTCTTTTCTCGTCATGTCTTAAGACTGATCAGCTCTCACTTATCTTTAACAAACCTCAAAGAACCGTTAGAAATTAAAAATCGAAGTAATTCCAACTGGACAAGAACTAGACAATTTGCTGCGCTCGTTAAGGCTATAAAGGGTAGTAATCAGAGAACACGAAAGGTAGTGTCAAATCACGAAGAATAAATAAAATGACGTGTAAGTTACTTACTTGCGCCAGCGCTTCCACCTGACTTGCCGGTCAGAGTCAGCTTGGTGTGGACTCGAGCCCTAGCTCCGTTCTCTCCTACAGAAAAGGGCTTGTACAGATACTCCTCAGATGCGGAAACCTTTTCAGGGACACCGTTGTTGACCTTGGATTCTACGTGCAGAGTCGACTGGAGGACTTTGCTTTCTTTTATCTCCTGCGGGTAGGTGGTTTATTATAAGTTGACACAATTTACAAAATCATAAGTTTTATTTTTAGAATAAGGAATAAGTCGAAAGCACTTACAGCATTTTCGTTAAGTACAGAAGCGATCAAGTCATTCTTGCCCTGCTCCCTGTGAGCGCAGCGATTCAAGTCGCGGGTGCGATGAATGAGCGTGGCGCCGCCTTCAGCGGAGTATGCGATCTCGGTGGGACAGGCTCCGAAGATGTCCACCTGGGGAAATCAAAGATTTGCCTCAGAAACCTCTACATGTCTAGTACCTACTTTTATATGAGCAATGCAACGTGTCAACTGGTTTCTAGGATGCTGTTCTGACTGGCTTTCACTCTGCTCATCAGAAATGCTGCCTTTATATTGACCTGAGTGGTAGACTTCTGCTCAGTCTGCAGCAGTGAGATGATGGCTCTCTTGATGTTGAGGGAGCGTCTAGTGTCGCCCTCCGATGCACAGATCTCGGAGGAGAGGTGACCATCTTCGAGGGAGAAACGGACAGGCTTGTTGATGCCGGTCGGACTCTGGTATTTCTGGAAGAAATACGTTTTTTAACACGCTTTTATTAACTTCTCATGGAACTAAGTAACAAAAAAAATAACCAATTTAATCAAATCATGGAAGTCAACTTTAACCAACTTCTAATAGTCGTATCTAAATAAAACTTTGTATATATTTGTAGTTCAAGATGACAATACTATATTTTGGTATGAGTTGATATGATGATCCAGGAGGTAATCCAAGGTTGAGGAAGATAGTAGAACTCTTCATTGTCTAGTAAGCAATTAAGTGAAGCCTAATCTATTGGATTCGACAAAACTAATCATATAAGCCCTAACTCCTATATGATTCGTTTTGTCGAATCCAACAAATTGGGCTTGGTAACGAGATGATGATGGAGCCAGAAGGATATGGGTCAATCTTCAAATTAGCGTATTTGGTCGAACTCTCTGGTGCTTTTTAAATATTTTAACTACTACAAAACTTTTCATAAATAAAAATGAGTTCCGAAGGTCCCGAAAGTGAAATTTGTTGACTGCACTTTCCCAGAGGTCAGAAGCGAAATTAGCGATGTAAAACCTGCTTCCAGCGAAGTCAAAAGAAAAATACGTAAAAGTATCTCACATAAGAAACCCTTTTTTATTTCCTTTAATTTTTTGAGAAAAACGCTATATATTCCTTGGCGGAAATGGCAATTGCAGGTCGAGTGTCAGTTTGAAGGCCGAGCCGTAGGGGAGGGCTTTAATGATACTCGACAAGCTATTTCCTCCTCAGACAGGCAGGCCTCAGATATAATGTACTATAATTCATAGCTACCTTGCCATCAGGCCCAGAAATTACTAAGTTCTGCACAGCCAGCTCGTGTCCGCAGTTGCCAAGAGCCGTCACGGAGACCTGCCCCAGAAGTTTAACGCTGGTCTCCTTGTTGTCTGAGGATCCCGTTAGGAAGACGGTAACAGTTCCTTCAACGCCATAGTTATATTTCGTGTTTGCTGCGAGTCCTGGGGTTGCTGGGTCTGTGGCGAAAATTAAGAGATAGTTATATAATAGCATAAATTATTATTAAAAATATTTTCTTTGTATTTAGGGTACATTGAAAAGTTTTAAAATTTAAAATAAATTCAAGCCATTGATAAGCGTAACTAGGTAATAGAAAATAAATTTAAAAAGGATATGAATAAAAACTTAAGCTCTGGGTAGCAGAGAGCTTTCAACTATATAAATAGTAACAAAGAGAACTCACTTCCTTTACATGCTGTTGAACATTCTGAAACAAACAAAGCAATAACTAATAATTAACGTAAACAGCACGCAAATAACATTAACAAAAGACACAATAAACTCATTAATTAACTAGTATGTAAGTATGTTGTTGAATACATAGGTGGTGATAAGATATAAAGTAAGTGCCTACATACAGATAATACTAATAGTACGGTGATATTATTGTAATGAGATATCAGAATTTTCATTTTGATTTAAGTCAGCCAAGTTTGACAGTTTCAGCAATTTGTATGAGAAAATCTTCCCAAAACTGGTTGAAAGATCCAAAGATTAAATAGAATAGCAATGTTTGACAAAAAAACCTAAATAACTGAATCAGAATGGAATAACTAAATAGAAATGCTAGCTTCATAGGTAATAATTACACAATTAAATAAGGTGAAGGCCACATCAAGGGTCACATGCTCATAATATATTGTTCTGAGTCAAGAACCAATTATTCCACAATCAGTTAGAGAAACATTAATTAGAAATGTATCGAGAGGTCACGATATTTCCACAGTTGACAGATAAGCAACTTAGTTGGGATCCGGATCAAATAGGTCAGATGTTTGCTATTGTGCCCTATTATAATATAACATTAAATTATTATTATGTTACTAGATTAGTTTGTAGGGGTTTGATTACATGTATTTTTACATCTGCTACACCAAGGGTACCAAGGGCTGATGCGTTGCCTGTTATAGAAAAGTATCTTCACAGCAAAACACAGCAATATTAGCGTTACTCCTGCTAGGCGGTAGGCTATAAATCTAAGTATTCATTTTATTATAAAAGCGTTGTAAGGTTAATGATTTGGAAAGAGGCTGAAACATACAGCTGTGGTTGACGGGTAATCTGGTCTTCCGATTTAACAAAAAAACAACAACACAAATCCTGATGCATCACACTGATCTGATTGATACAAGTCACGAGATGAGATGAGTCGGCTCCGACTGCAATTACCCAATTTCGTGAACAAGGGGGAGAGTTCGGTGGCCCTACTATAGACAGAACAGTTAGTTCATTGGTTTCAATCATTTTAAGCAATTTTCATTTTAACAATTTTTCATTCATCCATTTTGTTTGTTTTAAGAATATTTTTCTAATTAATTTTGCGATATAAATACTTTAGCTACCTCTACCACAATCGTAGATAGCTAGTATATTTACAAAATATCATTTTTGTCGTCTTATATTTGGTATTATGTTCTATACTTCCAATCGACCAAGATACGGGGATGCAGTAGATATGTGTAAAAGAGAGAAGCATGCGAGAAAGTATTGCTGATTTCCCAAACAACTATTCGCGACCCTTGGGCAAACATCTACAGGGAGTATTTAAGTATCTAGTTTTAGGATTCCAGTAGCCTTATTTTCATAGCTCCAAATATATTTTAATATAAGATTCTAAGAGCAGGAATATTTTGTTAATTGTTCCACATGCACTATATGTGAGTTTTTTGTCAAGCATGTGCGAATTTGGCCCGATAGACAAACTGTAATTTTACATTCTCGTTCGCCAATTACGTTGACATCTGTCCCGATGTGTACGGATGCTGCTGTTTAGTGATCTGAATTATCTTGTTTTATCCCATCCGGTAACGTAGGATATCCCAATGCTGATCAATTTGATGATTTTCGGATAAGAAATGAAATAATATCAACTTGAAACTACAGTAAGTGTTTCCTACCTAAATCTTATCTAGAACCATAATATATAAGGACAATTTTAATCATTTTTACAGAAATTATACGTAACTAAACACTTTCTTGTATACATGCATTCCTAAAGAAATAAGGAACTTTCAGATTCGAATTTTAACAAAATGCTCGAAATAGATTATTTTAATAATTCACAAATATATGCCGGTTATCTCGAAATTGACGATGATAAGCACTGTTTTTGTGAAAAAGATAGTGAAGTCAAAGGTGATGATAATTTGTCAAAGAGCATTGTACTATCAGTTGGTAATTAATGATTTCATTGTATTGGTCAATGCCAAGGCGAATAGTGATAATTAATTAAGAAACTGATTGTACAGTAGAAAAGTTAATGAAGTTCTTTCTTTGGGAGATAAAATATTAGCAAAGCTTTAACAAAATATACCTAAGTTCTGTCGGATGCAAATGTTTACATAAACTTTTGCATCCGTTTTTGGTCGCGTGGTGTGGAGTAAAAAAAAAACACATAATATAGATTTACTACATAAACAACCTATTAATGCCTACTCAGGTACTGAAATACTGTTTTCATTATATTATCAAGTATAGGTAAGTACTTTTGACATTGTGATAAAATTATCATGGTTCAAAGTTGAGGCCGTAATCTTTGTTTATTGCAAACACCGAGATAGATAGAGCAACTGCTGGCTAGCGACAGCTGGTGATAGGTAAGAGTTAAGAGTTATGGAAAGTTCTGGAACAAATTATATTATGCGGTAGGTGTACTGAAACGTTGGAAAGTTATTGACTGTCAAAATATGTAGAAAAATACCAGTAAATACAAAATTATGAACGAACGTAGCAAAATCTCTCATAGAGAAAAAACCTTTAAAAAAGTCAAATTTATAACCACTTTACATAGATAGAAAAGCTGTTTAAACCAATTAATTCATAAGACTTTTGTTATTTATAACAACTAAGTTGATTCGGTGAAAAGAAAAGGTTTAGCTCAACTAAATCTGAATCTTAGTGATATTAGAAATGCCAAAGTTTGGATATTAAGATGTTTACATGTTTGATGCTAATAATCTTGGTAACTACTGTTAACCGATTTGAATAAAGTTTTTTATAGTTCGTGATTTACAGAGGTACCACGCAGGCAAAGCCGTGGGCAAAGGCTAGTGTGTGTAGTGTAAGCTTAGACATCTGTGCAGGGAATTTTCTTTTTAATCACATGGAATAAGGATAACACGGTTCCCCCTGGCCTGTGTATCGGTAATCAAGGAAATATTTTTCTTAATTCAGCTTCTAGGGTGCAGCGGGAGATGAAATGATGTATGTAAAAAACTTGAAACCCAAAGTCGTGGGCGGATATCATTACCTATTAAAGTGTTTTAAGTCGTACTTTGCTAGTGTTGCTTTAATACCTGGCACTCAGAATTAGGTCATTCATTCACTAGGTGTGTTACTTTTTGAAAGGATGTGATCCTGTTATCGTAGCACCTTCCTATAGGTACCTACAATACTATACAACAATTTGCTTTGTTCTCGAACGTTTGTACCAACAGCATTTATTTTAAAATAAAGCAGCTTAGGTTCCAATGTTGTTAAAGTTTTATTGTTGTGTCGAAATAATTTAACTAATGATTCTTCGAAGATCAGCTTATCCGTACCGGCCGACTTCTCGGAAAGATAGTGATTTTTTAATACCTACCGCCTTATTGTTTTAAATAATCAAATAAGATGCTGCAGCCAAAATAATAGGGACCATAGAAATAATATATTTTGCCCGCTGTCAGTCAGAATCTGTGTTTGTCTGGAAAAAGCATGGATGACAAAATATTTTGCGTAGTAAACTCCTAGAACTAAAGAATATATGCAGATTTTTTCTGGTCTTGTTTTTTTTTATGTTTTGTGGTGAATCTTATAAATAACATTTTCCTTTTTGTCACAAATGCTGTTGGTTGATATAAAGAGATATGTATACTGTTCAAACAGGTATGTATACTGCTAGTTCTAACTTACTAACTAACAATACGCGAGAGTAGGTTCAATTCTGAAATAACGAGAGAAGGAGGAGGTAGGTGTAGGAAAATGTGTGACCAAATCTACACCATCAAAGAAAAAGAGCATGCATTATTAAATATACTTGTAACAAAATACTCACCGTTCGTATATGCCGGTTTCCATAAAACGGAAATTACTAACAAAACACTAAATAATCCTAATTTACTTTTCCCCATTTTTACAGGGGTAAAAGTGCACTAAAAATTAAAAAAACAGTCTTGTCCTTATCCTAGCAATACTATGATGCCGGCCACGCTCCGCACTGAAATGCGTTCGGATCGCGAGTCCACCCCCTTATATAGACAGATAATGAGCGCCCATTGTCATAATACAAATAACATGCAGTACATGGGAAGAAATAATATCAATTTGATGCCCCTTCTCAACACACATTCCATGCGGCCCTGCATTATATTTTTTTTTCCAAATACTTTTATAGGTCACGCCGAGTTGTCCTATGATATTATACATATCATAGGCGTATTTTCTGCTTAAATCTGCACTGTGTCATTGCGACTTATGTGCTTTCAATTTCAGATAGATTCTATTGATTAAAGACCGACATTACAAAATTCATGGCCCAAATAAGCAATTAAAAATAAATAAAACATTTTAATTGTACCTCCCAAGAGTTTAAAAAGGCACTTTTTAATATTCCGAAGCTAAATGGCGAAAATGGTACCCTTATAGTTTCGTTATGTCTGTCTGTTTGTCCGTGTGTGTGTTACAGCCCTATTTCTACTTTATAGCTCAGTTCAAGGCGTAACGAGATAAAACTTGGTATACAGATGTTTTTTCATAGATCAAGAATAACATTTTGTAAATAAAATATAATAGTTTATTTTTGGCGCACCCCTATGTATGTAAAGTGAATATATTATTATTTTTCAATTACAGCCACCTCGTATAAATATATCTTGGTCTTAAAACATCACTTTGACATTTGCTTAACCAGTTTAAATTTTAAGCTCCGTTCTTTGAAATATAATATTATTAGCAACAAAAATCATTTTTTTTATAAACGATATTTATAACACTAGTAGGGTTCGTGCCAATACTTTTTAGGCCTAGATATTTCTAATGAATTATTTATTTATCTTGGTAAAGTGTATTTTAAATGTGCTACGAAACTCTACAAGCTACATAAGGCTACGAGATTTTGTTATAATTAGTAAATCCGCATTTATTAATTGATGCTGCAATTCCCCCTGCTATTTCCGCTGGTTTTGGCTCCGATGTATCACCGAAATAACAATAATATTAGAAACAAGAATTAGATACATGACTCCTGTATAATCGAAACTACGTAGTATAGAACTTTCGAAATATTTTATGGTAGTAAAGAACTATAGAAAAGTCAAACTATTATAATAAAATATTCCCAAGAAAGAAATCAAGTTTGTCAAATGTAAATTTGTAAAAAACTTTAATTTCGGTACTTTAGTAACGTTTTTCAACTTAGTCATCAAGGTTTTCCAATGTAGGTACTGCCTGCAAGTAATTAGGTATCAAGTATGCAACATAAGCATTGATAATAACATTGTAAAACAATTATTAATTTATCGGCATGTACCGGATGTTTTGATAATTCATGCACGTGTGGTTCCTATCGTGAAATAGTTATTTAATAATTAACATAATTACAAATTAGTTTAGCTTTTATACTTTGGTTTATAATGACTTTTCGATCTTGGAGAATTTATTTAACTCAATTCAATTGTTATAAATAACGATATAATGATATAATTTTATTTATACCAAAATAATATTTTCTTCAGTAACCTAAAATGTAAACTAATCTAAACAAAACGAGTACAAACTTACAGCTAAAAGCTAAAAGTTAAACTAAATAATACATTTTGTTTATAGGGTGACGTATCAAGAGCACTGGTGGCATTTTCTCGCTGAATGGCCAATGAAACCCTCTAAGCGAGGAAAAATGCCAGCCCTCTTTTCACCAGCGGTGTCGACCAAAAAAAGTGTAATTTTTATTTTAGCTTTTGTTACTTGGTACCCACGTTCATAAAATGTAGTCACTGGTGAAGACTTAATATTTGCGCAGCTTGTAATTTTCAGCTTGTGCCGCGGTCCCAGCTCTTGCTGTTGGTTTGTGTGTTTGTTTCACAACCTCTGTGGTACAGTGGACGAAGGCCCGCCCGAGACGCAGAAGGTTGCGG
This sequence comes from Perizoma affinitatum, assembly GCA_961405105.1. Taxonomy (NCBI): domain Eukaryota; kingdom Metazoa; phylum Arthropoda; class Insecta; order Lepidoptera; family Geometridae; genus Perizoma; species Perizoma affinitatum. Next base: position 6,787,406 of record OY560184.1, read on the forward strand.
GTTCGATTCCCGCTGCGGGAGAAATGTTTGTGTGATTTGCAAATATATTTCTCGGGTCTGGGTGTTTTCTATGCATAATATATATGGATTAAAAAGTATATTAGTAGTATATCAATCATATAGTTCCCATAATAATGGCTCTGCTTAGTTTGGGGCTAGATGATGCTGTGTGAAATATGTTCACCAATTTTTTTTTCTATCTGAGTTCCCGCCTTTAAATAGCCAAAGTCATGCTTCCGTCACGGTTCCGTGACGGAAGTTGTGAATGCATGATTTTCAAGATAATATAGAGCTTTCAAGTACCTAATGTTGGGTTTTTAACTTTTTAACTTTGTACCATAAAAGTATAAGACAAACTTTAGCACATTAGCATTTAGTAAGAAATGCAAACTTAAATTGATTCGATGTATTTTCAGTGATGACTTTAGCCACTCAGATGAATAATGTCTTAGACAATGCTCGGACACTTCAGTGTCTACGAGGTATGAGGCAACTTTTGGACCGAAACATACTTGTAGCTTGTCTCAACACGTCTCGGACAATTTTTGGATCAGTATTTAAAGAGAAAGCTATTTTTTTTTCATTTTTTTCTATTTCTAGTACATTAATTTTAGAATAGTTTATTTACGAACTGAGTAATTGGATAAAAAAACGTGAATTTTCGGACTGGCTGATGACCATATCTAAATCTCCGCTTTACTACCATAATTGGCATTCATATATTAGGCAATGTACTCCGATCCACTGGTCCCAGTATCAGGATAGATTATTATCTACCTAAGGATGAATAACTGCCCGAGTACATTCTGCCACTCTCCACCTACGGATAATTTTATGGCCTTCATCCTATTTAGAGGTGCCAGGTAGAGGTAGTTAGGAGCCATTGAATTGTTTAGACATAAACCATAGACAAAAAACATAAATAATACTTTGTTACCTTTTATCAACTACGGTACACGGCTTACGCGATACTTATCACATTTCTTTGTTAGATAAACCAACATCGTTAAACTAAAACCTGCAAGAATAACAACCTTACCTATTTTCTTCAGTTTGTCAACACGACGAATTTCTTAGAAACACACTGCATAGTAATGCAAAGTAAATGTTCAGATCGACCGTCCAATTTATTTGCTGGCTAATTATCGCGTGACTCATGTAAAATTGATGCGCTATAAAAATTACTCTGCGCCAATTATAGTGCAGTGCCTGTCAGGCTTACATTGGAATACCAAAGTAAACGTAGAGGTTATTTCCTCAATGTACCAAAGTACCAATCTGAAAATTCGTGTTTACCTTTGCCATAGAAAAAAAAGTAAACTCCTCGTTACGACAACGTAAAACGATAAATAACTGAAGAGTTCTATATATTAATTTGGTGGATCCTAGACCCAGATAAGCACATGAGAAAGTAGCAATACAAATGTCATTGAATTAACATATACAGCTCAGCTTACGCAAGACCGTGGCTTTTATGATATTCCCCCTGACTATCAAGTGAGATATCGCACAATTTCAGCTTTCACATTTGCACCCTTTCAAAAATAAAATTGTAGACTATCTTCCCGTTATTTTAGTGCTAAAACTTTCTAATTGTCTTCTGTTCGTCGTGAATCATATTTTTTGGTATAAAACAGTTTTGATTCTTGAAATAGGGGTTAAATAATGATTTTAGCACAGATAATAGTTCATCTGAAGACCAAAATCAGCTCTTAGATTAACAAAAAATCAAAATCCGACATTGATATAAAAGTACCTACTTCATTACGTTATAACATTACACTTAAATGTAATCAGAACCTGTTTACAGAGGCCTAAGACCGAGAAACAATCATTGACACCAAAGAAGAACAAGAGCACGTTCTTGAGCCCATTGCTCTACCTTATCGCATAATATTCCCAAGTGCAAATAAGGAATAGCTGTTTGACCCCACATATCTACGAGATAACCCAACGTTCTCTTATAATTAACTACCTATAGATGGTTAAATGGTAGGTAGAGTTGAGATCTTTAAATTGAGAATTTGGGTGAAAATTAAAGTGATCACAATTTTATTGTAAAAAAAAGATTTTAATTATCTGCAATTTTTTTATGACCGTGTAAAGGTACAATATATCTTAAGAGTTATCTTGTACCTTAAAAAGTAAGCTTTGCCATATCCTTTCTTTGTGAGTGGTTTCTTTGCCATCCCTAGCATAGGTTTGGTGGTCTCGATGAAGGTCTTGTGAACTTCATCAGTGTGATGAAGAATTGACATTGTTCATCTGTGCATTACGCAGATCCCAAATGAATCTGCGTAATGCACAGATAAAATAGTTCTAAAATAGTTTTCAAATGTTAAACAAGTTGCGTAATCGTTGAGAAATAAAGTTCATTGAGAGCCATTGACACTAAACATGATAAAAGTTATCAACAAACGTGGAAAAATTGCGAATTATAAACTAGTTCAAATTAAAAATAATGCGTAAAGCTTTATAGTTAGATTTGTCCTTACTTGATCTGGTTTATTTTGTATCTAAAATTATATCTAAAATTATTACGCAGAACTGTAATGATTCCAAGTAAGGAGTAGTCAAAGGCAGATAAAAACATTTTATGCAAAGTCAAAAGTCAAAATTAATTTATTAATTAAATCATAAGGATTACTTTGAAACGGCGGACCATACCATAGGCTTCAAACTTATTGCCTTTTATCGGAGTACATGCATTCGGATTTTAGGTTCTCAGGTATGCCGGTTTTTTTAAAGCTCCATTGGTTGGTTGAAGTACCACCCACTAGGTTCGGAGAACTTAAGTACTACAATTAGAATAAGTACATGATGAGTATCAAAGTGCAAACGACCGTACTGCAAATAAACAAAATAATGAGGATGCGCCCTTATCGGATACTTAACCAGATGTTAAATAATGTTGTGATGGTCAAAGTTTACAGCATATTTATGTGACAAAACAAGTGTGGTTACTCAGTTATCCCAGCATTTTTTTTAACTTTTTGTTAAGAATTTTGCAGTGGGTTTAGTCATGTGTGCCCGTTTATCATTATGCTGTCTCGGTGGTCTAATTTTTTAATAGGTTCATAAAACCAATAATAAGACATTAAATGTCAAATAACCGACTTCCTCGCGTACTTACGTTATTTTGCATATACGGGTGACACTTTTTCGAATAAAAAACAAAAGTAAAATAGCTAACAAAAAATGTTTCGGCTTGTCGTGATTCCATAAGATGATGATGTTTTTGAGTTTTACGGGAAAAGTAGCTCTTCGGGAGCATTCTCTATACAACAACAAAATAATAATTTTGGTTAACATTTGACGAAGATATCAAGACAAAAAAAAAGGTTTGCTCAAGCACTCATAAGAGGAGGTATATGTCTAGCAGTGGACTTCTACATGCTTTTGATTATGTTGAATGCTAATCAAGAATTACCTTTACCAATAATATATTCGAAGCTTACAACTGTATGCCCCACGATAAATAGATACAACCTCAGTGAGTAAATCTTTGAGGATACCAAGTATGGGGTAGCTAGAGGCACGTCCAAACATTACATGCCCGCGTTTTGTAAGTAGTTAATAATCTTTATGATAGGTTGCAAGTTGCAATCCGATCGCTGCTTATTGGAACACTATCCGATGGCTTATGCTTCTTACTATACTATACTATACCTTCTTTCATCTTAATGAGCACGTATTAATGCGAAATCAAAAAGACTTTCAAAATAGCCAAAAGATGACCCAACTCTCTGAAACACGTAAGCGTTTATTTGTAAGGGTAATATCGGTCTCCCATCGTTGGCAGCACTGGGCATAAGAAAATACCAATAACGACCTTAAGGAAATCACTCGCTAGGTTTTCCCAATAGTCGACCTCAGTGGCGCGGCGGGCAGCTAACCACCTAAAGAGGTGCTTGATTCCCGTTCAGGACAGATGTCAAATGTTTGAATATTATGCAAATATTTGTTGTGGTACCATGGTGCCAATATCCCAATACCCACGACACAGGAAATCCTAGTGTGGGATTGATAAATACACAGTTACATTACACACAGAAACAGTTATTGATAAATAGTTTTCTACTATTTATCAATAACTGTTTGTTCTATAGTTCATACTTCAAACACGTTTCTTTTAAAGTTCTCTATTTTTAAGCTTTATTAAATCAAGATAATCGTATGTTATGATGATACTTCAAAAAACTGTATGTGACTGCCGGATGTTCATTTGCTTTATATAAACTCCAATTTGTAGGTTACATTATTTTGTCGCGAAGGAACCGGCAGTAGATAAAACCGATGTTTCAAAGTGATCCTTGTAATTTCAATGAATAAATGAATGAATTTTGACTTTGATTTCTACCAATGACATAAAAGTGCAAAGTATTTTTGTATTCAGTTCTATGAAAAAGTCGGACAAATAGTTAGTTTCTAGGAACTTCTATTCCTAGTTTCCTAGTAGTAGTTATGTACTACTTTATTAATATATACATATATTTTATAGTTTTTAAAATGTTTATTTAAAACTCCGTGGGCGAAGAGTTGAGTATATATTGTAGTTGCATTTTTTATACAAGGCCTATTTCATCATCCAGCGGTAGAGCGCTATTGAAAGTCATTGGGTATGAGCATTGTGTCTGGAAGATCTTGCAACTAATTTAACAGTAGTAAATCTCTAGGGTAAGTTTGTCGACAACTTCAGAGATTCAGAGTTCCCTACAATGTCTTTGAAAATCAATACTTGCATTATAAGTTAGTATATGATGCGATCGTATCCGTTTTATAGCCAGTACTTAAACAGTATAGCAACTTTCAAGTTATCGTTTTAGATTCTGAATTTAATGAGTAGAAGATTTTTTTTCAGCTATTGTTATTCTTTTTATCGCTGTTCCAAACTTTTTTAACTAGAGGATCAAAAATATACCAAGACATATTTTTATTGCGACGCCCCAAGAAATATTTTTATATTGCCGGCTGCTATCTACCTTACTCGCTTACTCTTATTCTAGACTAGCCTTCTCCCCCCCCTTCTAGCCTTCTCCCTCCGAACTAGTTATAGGATTGTATCTCAGAGAACGCTTCCATCCCCACCGCACAGACTTCGCCATCATCGGGTGGAATAGCATAGTCACCAAAAACACGGTCTCGGATTCGGATAACAAATTCAATGTATCTGGTTGGAAGTGCTAAACTACTTATTATAATGGTACTTATGTTTATATAGAAGTGTCTATGTGTATGTGTATTTTTAATATTAGCCATCAAACTTCTGTATTATTTTGGAAAAAGGCGTGTGGCTCACCAGACGGAAAGTTACCGTCACCTGCCTAAATGTAAAATTTAATTACCTGTAATGTCACTATTTGTCTACCGTTCGCTCTTATAAACTAATCTAAACTCTTATATCGGAGTTTGTCCGCCTGTAGCACCTTAGCTTTATGACTTTAATAGCTATATAACATCTAAGAACTATTTTATAGCGCATCCGTTGACACGCTTTGTTAAAAATGCCAGTATGTTCTGGTGGAAATTTACAGCTGATTTACGACAACCACGAGAAACAACGAGCTTAAAAGTAATAACAACAGGGTAACATCTTAGAACCTTTTCCTGATGTCATGTTATCAGCACGGTAACGGTCACCACTATCTGTCAGGTCAACTCGGCCACAGATATTATAATACTCCAAGTCAATAAGCTCGTTATTCCGTTTATATAGCAAGTGCATACCTACCTCTGACTTTTCTATCTAACCTTTTTTAAAGGAGACGTCAGCTAACGAATCCAATTCTATGGGCAGCGTTCGGGAAGCTATATTATATCTTTATGATAAAGCTTCCCATAGTCTATCTATGTCTATCTCATAAAGGCCAAACGAAGGCATACGGAGGAAATCCGTAGAAGAATAAATTCACCGATAATTATTACAAAAAATAATTACATTCATGTGCCAACAAAAATAAAATTATTTAAATTGTATGGTGTCAAAAGTAAATTATTATTAAGATATTAATATAGAAATAAGTAAACTTGGTAGGTACTTTGTGTCAGGATGTTGAAGGTGGATGAAGGTTCAAGATTTGCCGAAAAAGTAAAAACCCTGCGATGAGAATATATAATGAAACGTAAACGCTTTGTAACTATTGTATATTTATTCACTGTAGAATGGGGTCACGCGATTTACTGCCCGTTTTATTGTATCGGTTCTCTGTAGTTATTGCTTAGCGAATATTGCACACCCTATATAAACTATCGAGAAGAGTTCGTACAACCCTGTAATTTAGTGTGTGTATGTGCGTTTCCAATACTGGAAGAAGTACTACTATTCGAGAATTTTACGAGAAAACTATGAGAACCTTGTGATAGAGATATTGACTTCGAATGGAGGCGGTTTTCACTTCGACCATCCTAATCTAAGTGGCCTATACGATTTTCAAGATCAGTTTAATAAATATATATATCTTCAACAGTTATATATGTATATGTAATTATTTCGGGAACCTGACAATTAAGTTTCACCACCCTTGACTTGATTTCCACATGTCGTGGATGAAAAGTGACTTATAAATACGGTAAAACCCTGCGTAGGGCTAACTGGTGTGAATATTTGCGAGCGAAATCATATAAATGACTCTTGAGCAAATTCTTATTTAGAATTTTGTAGTCTTTTGAAATATTGGTGTCATTGTCCTCTATACCTACCCCTACTAATAAAACATAACCATACACCCAGCCATTTAGTTCTACACATAATGCACTGAACGGAAGTGTAGTTATTTACAGTGCTACTGGCTTTAAAATCGGCCGAATGCTATTTTACTTTAAAATTTTATTGCCTCGCAAATGGCGTAATGTTTGATATACGGCCGTTGAGACTTCGTGTAATTATAGGGGTGAGGGGGGGAGTAGAAATGCCCTGAATCATCTCATACACAATGCAGCCTAATCTTAAGCCCTCTACCCACCGAAGCACTGCAAACGCTTAGAGTCTACAAAATCTTAGAAAATGTTTGCTACTCTGTCCTAGTATGGTTTTTGGATTTTAATACCTGCGGGATGAGTTTACTTGATAAAATCTAGATATTTGTTTCGTTTTATGTAAATTAACTTTTTCTTGATTTCGTGGAAGTGTGTAGTTTCAGCTCATAAATTTATGTGACCCATTTCCAGAACAGTTCAACCTACATACAGTTGTATCTAGTCACAGATAGTAATTTGACCCAATAGCGCAATAGTTTTGGAAAGTTCTGTAATACTCATATTTTAATGATTAGAAGTGAGAGTCAGCCAAATAATTATATGATTATCAAAAATGGGTGCTTATCACAACGAAAAATCGATCCCAATTAAAAATACAACACAGCAGTTTGAAAAAATACCATGTAACTTCATGTAAACCAAAAATGTTCAAAAACACAAAATAAATTTTGAAGCCCGAATAGCCGGCACTAAATCCCACTCGCCCGAGTCTGGCCGCCGCCCAAATGTAGGTTGCATAACGCGACGACTACATGGAACTGGTTAACTGGAGAAGGATTAAGGATACACTCGATACTAGACTCCGATACAACGATTAAATTGTTAGTGTCTTTGACACGTTTCTATTTTATATTTAATGAACCTGGATGGACAGAAATGGTTCCGATAATTGTTAGGTATAGCAGATGAAACATGCAAACGTCTAAGAGTAACCGTTCTGAAACTGTATGACATGCAAATGTCTGTCTAGCCTGAATGGTTAGCAGTAGGAACGTTATGACACAATTAAAATTCAAGCAGCTATCGATAAGTATATCCCATCAGAAACATAACATGTAAATGTCTCGCAACGCAGTTCTTGCTGTTCTTGCTGTTGCTCAAAAAGTTGTGAGATCTAATACATTAGATCTAATACATTTGGTTTTACAAAACCAAGTCGATTAATTTATTCAGTATATATATATACTGAATAAATATGGGAGCATCTATCCAACAACTTTGTCATCAATCGTTACCTAATTACTTGCAGAGAACTAACAATATTTAATAGTGACTGTACCAATATTAGACATCTTTATTTATTTAATACATATAATAACTTGGCAATAGAATCTACAAGCAACAAAATTTACCTAATAATAGCGCTGTTATGTTTTTGTATACAATAAATAATTTAATATGTAACTGACGCATCCCTTTTATTAACGAGTGGTCATCTGTCTTCAAAAATCTATCTTAATTTAAAAAACATAGCAGGGGGTATCTGGGACGCAAAAACGATCTAGACTGGTCCTATATCTAAAAAAAATCTAAACATACGTATACAGCGTTCATGTTTAATACTTACATGAGGTAATATTCAATGTTTCCTGGTGAAAAATAGCTTTTCTCTAGTTCTGCAACTCTTCTATCTGAATGCGAGAAGGTCCTGAAAATTATGGAATTAACTTTAAAACTGTTTTGGATCAAATAATTTGGTCAGTATAAACACAAACAATTAACTCACCTGTTTTGTTTCTTTCAAATTCCAACCTGATAGCTAAATTATCTGAAAGTTAACTTTAAAAACATTTATTGACAAAATTAGAAATGAATGCTACAAAATTATCCCAAGTAAATTATCTTAAACTTATCATATTATAGAAAGTTGGGTCATTTCTATTGCTTGAGGTAACTTTTTCAAAATAGAGTAGTAACTGGCTCTTGAAATTTTCCAAAGTCCTCAAATGGTAGATAGATCATATTTATAAATACACTAGTAGCTAAGTAAGATATATTTTATTTACCTAGTTAGCTACAGTACATTGTAACTTAGATAATCTGACCTAGATGGTTTAAAGTGCACCCCTAACCGCATGCCTTTATCACGTGCTCGCTGACCCGACCTCAGTATTAACGCATGTAAATGGCTCACTACTCATAGTTTGCTCACTAGAAAATACCTATGATCAAAATACATATTTTTTATTTCTCAATATATGTACTTACTTTGGTTCTTTAAAATGTCAGAGATATGTAATATCAGTAAGAAAGGCTAGGTATTTTCACCCTAATTCATAAAATAAATTAAATAGTTCGAAGATAAGAAACTCAAAGAATCATCAGCCAACAATTCAAAGAGCATCTCATCAACGAACAACCAAATATTTAAACAAAAATGACATATAATAACCGACTTCAAAAAAAAGGAGGAGGTTCACAATTCGGCTGAATGTTTTTTTGTGTGATGCCATATCTTCGCCTATTGTGAACCGATTTTGATGATTCTCTTTTGAATGGGTAGGGTACTTCAAGGTTAGTCCCATATAAATCTTATGAAAATCCCACTCCAAAGGGTGAAAAAAAGGTCATGAAATTCCATATTGGACTTTTTATAAATTTTCCGTTATTTGAAGTCGGTTATTTGATATTTAATGTCTTATAAATTATATTATTTTATGATAGGAAAGAAAATATCAAAACATTTATTTAATAAAACTAATATACTCAGAACTCAGAATATTATCGTTTGATGTTTTTACAACGAGTTTACTCGTTGTAAAAACAGGATCAGAAAAAAAAGGATTCATGTTTAATTGACTTCTCATTCTTTTTTTTGTAAGTTCTGATTACTGTAATATTCTGGATGAGCTAATCTGATCCAAAGATGGAATGTAGATAACGGTTTTTTTAGATGGATAAAACCGTTAGTAGACGTTAATTTAGTTTAATTTAATTAGCTTGAGTATTGACGGTTCATATATAAGCTAGGAATTCTTAAAAAAACCTTTATTCTTATTGTAACAATCCCTCGAACAGTATCAGAGATATTATTTATCATGGCCAGATGCTAGACGCATATTAGGGTGGAGTACAACTAGCAGTGTATAAGTGCTTAAATCGCAATATAGGTAACAATAGGTAACCTAAGAACAGGTCCAAACAGCTAAACAAATTTCATGTTATAACATGTTACTAGTTTACCTCTGGTTTCTTATTTTTATTGTTATAACAACCGCAGGAAATCGATGCAATTTAATTCTACTAAGGGATACGTTCAGTGGCCGTTCACGTACTCGTATCTAAATTGTTTTAAAATAACTTGACAGAAACGGTACGCATATTCAGGTTCGACGTGAATCTCCGCTCCGAAATGCACATGACGCAGGCAAACTATCGTTTAAGTATGCAACAGGTGGGCAGAGTTCAAGTCTCGTTTATAATTCGAACTTTAACTAGCATAACAAACTAGTTTAAAGTTAGTTCTTATCATAAAAAAAATAATTCGTGGGTGGTAGTTTATCACTTGATTGTAAAGTATGAAAGGGTTGTTGTTATTTTATTACCAAATAAAAAAACATAAGTAATTTCATAAAAAAATGCACAAAGCAGTTTACTTCCCGCTTCCAGTCGCACCACACCTTGCCCATGAAAATCGAAATGTAAACGATTGGCTGAAACATACTGCCAAGCGGCCATCGACGGCTATCAGAGACGATCTTGACATATCTCTTGATACAAGCCAGACGAGCTACGTAAGGACTCGGTCAGCGAAATAATAAAACTGAGTATAGTTTGAATTATTCTTTAGGTCAAGACTTCAAGAATAAGAGCCCAAAAATCCGTTACGACTCCACACTACAGTAATTTCAAGCTGGCCAACTCTGGTGTCGGAATTTTTAGGCTCTCCCAAAGTCGAACTTCGTTACTGTCATAGCTTAAACCGAAATCTTAAACCTAATTATTTCAATCATATATTCTAGCAAGAGGCATAATTAGATAGATTCAAAATGGAGGGGTAGATTCAAAACTAAATCTGTAATATGAGTAAAGTTTCGGTCAAAGCTTCATCCTGTAACTTCTATATGTAATTTATGTATGGCTTTCTTGATTCGCCCTACATCTAAGTTACCCGGTCACTGTTCGTTTCTAACCGATTTTTTAAGCTTTAGACGTGATTAGTAACTTGCATGCCAGCTACTTATAAAGGCGAGAAATGTTTTTTTAGAAAGGACACCAATCAACTAATGGTGAAATGTTGGTGATTATTTTCTCGTTTTACAGACTGAAACACAATCAAACAGCAGGCGCGCTGTAGTTCAGAAGGTGAAAGTCTTAAGAACTTTAAAAACGAATAAATAAACTGAACAATAATTTGAACAACCTGTGGTCTGCTGGTGTTCCAGTAAAATGTCATGCATGAACTCTAAACTTACACAAAACATTATAAACATATAAAAATGAAACTAGCACTGAAGACTACAACGAAAGCTGACAACTAGAGGATGCCAACTGCTCCTAGCTACTAGTATGCCAGTTCACTGGCTCGTGTATCACGGGCTTTACGGATGATAAATCTACATAATTCATCCCCTACCATTGGCTCAATTTATGCGTGCGCTGGCATACATTCGTACTTTATACTCTAGCTTTTGTGTGGATGCACTTTTGTGTCACCTTCATTTCATAGCAGAATAAACTTAGTAGTTACTACTTGCAAATGCTCTAGAAAATTTCCGGAGTCTTTTGTATTTTATGAGGATAAATATAACAGTCCACAGATCACATACGGTCTGTTGTCAGAAAGCACAAATTCCTTGACGAACATGGATGATTGAGTAGATCACCACCCTTATAAGCCAATTTGGATAAAAACACACTGGAATTCCTATGTGTCGTGGGTATTAGAAGCACGCATTCTAACTTTGGAGCGCGGGCTGTAATTTTTTAGCTAATGTACAAACTATTACAATATCGAACGAAAAGGAAGAATACTTCAAGGAGTGTCCCAATTAACCAGTAATAAGATATTATTGTTAAAAGGAAAGGGTGTAACAATTCATCATGTGTCCAATTGAATAGCTTTAGAACCTGGCAAGCTATCGTGACCTGGATCGCAAGTGTTGTATATTATATCGCTATTTGCCCAACTTCAAGTGTTTCCTGCAGTATCCAAGTTTCTCCTAAACTTTCAAGGGTTGTAAGTTAAGTAAGTTTTCAAGCTACGTAGGTACAAATGTTTACATACAATGTTGCGGCATTTGCTCGCACTTGGAGAAATACTGATTTTGCAGTTTTTAAAATAACATTGTATGGTGAATCGAAAAGTAGCAACATTATAATGTAATAATATATTTATCTTGACCTTTTATGAGCTGGGGCGATGGTCTCTTGCTATCACTTTTACATACAGAGACGCATTTACTACAATTTATAAGTACCTACTTTGCGTCTAAGTCTTTTTTTAACCTTAAGCTATCTCAGAGCTTCAGCAATAGCTGTTCGGACGTAGGTATGTTATGAGATACGGGTCAGTGGCACGTGCATACAAATCTCAAGCTAGAGCACAGTGCTTCCAGCTATGTGCTCCTTAACAGGCGTTTTTTTCCTCGCACGTTACCTTGAACCTGACCTCCACCTTAACCCTGACCTAAACCTAGAGTTACCTCTATGAGCTATAGCGATGACTTCTCTCATCGCTTGTTCTGCTTCGTGCTCGTGTGTGACGGGATGTGGGTCGGCGGCGCGCGCCAGTATCTGCCGCACCACGTCCCGAGGTGGCGCCCCGAGTGGCATTGGCCGTTCTGTGAGCCCCAGCTGAACAGAAAAAATATCAACAGATAACAAAAGAACTACTATGGTCTATGAGAGAGAGAAAAAAAGAGAGAGTTATTTAAACGTTGTTCGTTACAGGGAAAAGTCCTAGTGCGTTGTAAGGTCTGTAAGTATCTTCTGTTATCTGCAACAACGGGGCATTGAAGATATTAAAGTCGATGGATGGAGACAGCCCAAATTCGTTTCTCAAAACACTTGAACCTATGTCCAACGGTGGACTTAAAAAGCAGGATGAGCATGGGAATCAAGAACATTGTTTTATCTATGAAAGCCAAGACAAAATTACTTCTGTTTCTACTTTAATTCAGCCAAAAGAGTGAGACAGAAACTTCCAATTATACCTTTCTTTTTGCAAACATCCATAGGCTACGGTAACCGCTTACTAAAAGATGGCTGTATACTTGTTTGCTACCTTGGTGGTCACCGATTAGGAATCACGACCAATCTTAGGCTACCTTTATCCACCGACTTCCCGCAACTTTTTAGATGCCATCGGTCCATAGTGATAAGGTGGTTGTTTTGGGTGTTATGCTAACTGGTACAGAACTTACTTTGGCTAGTATAAGTGATTTGATACGCTCGGTGCGGGGGTTGGGCGCGGATGCGACGGCAAGGGGCTGGTGCCCGGCGGTCGCTCGGCGCGGCGCAAGCGCGAGCGCCGCACACACGAGGAGCCAGGCGCGCATCGGCGCCTAGCCGCCCACGACGCTCACCCGCCGCCATCGGGCCCGGGACTGCAAGACATCTCCGACCCTGTAACATTATGTTCCTACTATTTATTCCAGACAAGTTCAATTTTACTTAACTGAAAGTAGAGACAGACTGGACGCTACTGTCGATTCATAATCACTGACTAAGATTGCCTGCATCGTGAGTACCATGTCACCACTACAACCAAACTCGGTCATAAATATGACAGTATATATGGGAATAATATCATTTTTAAGAAATTCTCACCAGATTTTCAAAGATTATTTCATGGAAATAGAGAGGATGATAAATTTAAAATAGAATTCTGGCATACGATAGGCCATAAAGGGGATAAGAGTCTCAAGTAAAATGAGACGTTTTATTATGCGCATCTAGCGGAAAAAATGTTACATACTTAGCATTTTAAATTACAGAAAAAAATACATGCGTCTTTACAGAAAAAAATAGAGATAAGCGAAGAAAATAGCAATTGAAGAACAGGCAAACACTCCATAAAATAAATATGGAAGGTAGTTAATAGACATATTACTAAAACCAACTTATCTGAACCAAAACCAATTGTAATAAAACATAATAAAAAACTAATTGACGATCCTACGTGTTGCCATTATTTTTGCAGAACAGCTTAATTGTAACTGGTCTCAAACAGGGAACGCCACAAACGCCATCAAAAATCAATGAAATGAATTTACTACACACTAATGAAACAGAAATTTAAAAAACGGTAAGAGGTATATATGCGCAAATCATGTAGCTATGACGGATTACCTATAACAGTAAGCAAGGATCACATTGAAGTTTTGAAGACAAGGGGTGACAGACCGGCAAGACTAGTGATTTCCACTTCCAGGAATAAATGAATACTGAATATAATTCTCACAACAAGGTAAGCAAAGACTACTTATTATCCGGGCATCACGTAAGAAAAGCCGTGGGTAGAGGATAGTTAGTTTATAAACATCCGCCATTTCTAAAACGGCGAAAACGTTGGAAACTGGATTTTTCATTAATATAGTTTTTTGGAATTCGATGGGTTATTATTTCGATAGTCACACTTCATTCGCTTCACGAAGAGACACGCCCTTTATATTTTATAATTTACAAGTCAATAAAAATTGAGTCGGATAGTTTATCTAACATGTACAACATACATTACAACGCCCTTCTTTTAGTTTTATAGAGGGGATCCCTCACGTGCCGAAAATAATACGACTTTTTTATGTTTAGTCAACTCCTACCTCAACACGACTTTTGTCATTTCAAATTTAGTTTATCAACTTTATGTTCGGCTATACAATAAATATCTTATAAACTCCTCCTATAAAAATTAAATTAAATTAAAAATTAATTTGTAAACGAGCTTAATATATATGGTATTAAGCTCGTTTACAAATTTCTTATTTCACGTAATATTCAAATGATTTTTATAAGCATCAAAAGGTTAAAGAGGGAAGTCAGTATTGAAGTAAAATAAACGTAACGTTGGAGTGAAACTTCTGTAAAAGAAATATTATTCATTCTGTACTTCGGCCGGCTTTTTAACTCTACTTAGGTCTTGTTATATTTTTTACTGTTCTATGGGAAAATGATAAAAGTCGTCTGTATGGTTTATTTGAAAAGTTTTATGAAAAGTTTTCTGAAACATTTTCGGGAGTTCCCGTTTTAAAAACTGTAACGAATGATGACAAGATTGGGCATGGAATAAATAAGGGTATTATGTAAGTAGTTTTCAATTGTGTTACCATGACCAAAAACAAAATCAAAGAGCGTAAGTTAAAATAATAAAAAAATGAAAATAAATGAAATTAAATTTTGAAATAATTTAATCGAGTAAATAATAAATGAGACAATAACAGTAATTAGAATTAAGATAAATTGTTCTGTGAGATCGGAAACTAGTCAGTAGATCAATCTTAATAAACCTCTGCAACACAAAACTTTTACAAAAGATTCCAGAAATTTTGTATACAGTCAGCTTTTTGTGAAAAAATCTAACTCGGAAGTTATTTAGTTGAAAAGGTGCCATCCTTAAACCAGGTGGTGAGAATTTAACAACCGCTTGTGTACTCTTTTAATTCAGAAATGCGCCTTCGGGATCTGAAATATATATCTTTGTGATCCCACGCAAGTATCAACAGGCTAAAAATAAGTAGTATTATAGGACAACTAAGGAGACAACGAGAATGGATGATAATAAATGTTTAATAAGAGATATTAATATGATATAGATTCTGGTTTTAATGCTACTTACTTAAAGCAGGCTCTTTAATTGCAACGGGAAACATCTAATAATGCTAGGCTAAGCTAGGCTAATTTCCAAAACTTGTGAAACTTGAATAGGGGACATTTCTCGACCGATACCTTACCTACAATTTATAAAATTTAAACGATGCCGAACCTGGCAAAGTATATGCCATTGTCTCGTTCTTCTAGTCAATTTTGCTAGTGTAATTAGGGGCCAGGATTACGGTTTGAGATTTCATAAGAAGCAATCACCTTGGTGTCTATTAAGTTTTTATTTGAGTAAGTAATAATAATAAGTTGATATCCTTGAACAACTTTTTAAAAGTGCAACACAGCTATAACGTTAGAAGTACGAGTGCTATTATAGAACACTTTTCGGATAAAGCATACCCATTGAATCGAAGCACTGTGAATATACTAATATTAATTATAAATATATGTGAAACGTATTCCAGATATTCATATTGTCATTGGTGAAAAGGGATAACAATACTCTAAGCGTTGCTTATCTTTTAACATATTTTTATGACTAAGCCCATGAGTTTCGATTCAGTTTGGGATGTGTCGAAAGACTCAGTTATAAGACAACAAAATTATGTTTTATTTTCTTGTGTCATAGTGACTGATAAATTACCCAAATCGCGCTCATACCTTCCTGTATCTTTAGTTCTGTGTACGGTTAGGTAAACTACGTGAGGGTTTATAACCTGCGAGAAATCCAGAACGAGGGCATGGAAATCAAATTGAGTTTCATTTTAGTGGTACGGTATCACGATAAGATAGATTGAGGGGAAGGTTAGGGGAAGGAATTTGGGTCTGACTGTGGAATTTTTATTGCTTATTATATAAAGTATTGTTTAATCTGTCTAGCATCAAAACGATTCGTTAAAAACGATCCTTGTTCATTATATAATTAACTACTATGAATATTTATTCTGGGTGTTTTCTATGTATAATATGCATGCATTTACTAAAATAAAAAGTATATAAGTAGTATATCAGCCATGTAGTTCCCATAATACAAGCTCTGCTTAGTTTGGGGCTATATGATGCTGTGTGAAAAATGACCAGCATTATTATTATACAACTATGAAACAGCTAGCTATCTAAAGACCGTTGTAAACAATCTATAAATAGATCACCTGATTCAGATCACTACCAGACGTAAGCATTCCCAAAATACTGGCCGTATTGCCATGCTGAATGGCAATGTTTATACCAGTATCTAATCGAATGTGTTGGCCTAGTGGGTGAAACCCCGACTTCTGATCCGGAGATCGTGGGTTTCGAACCCGGTCGTGCACTAGTTGATTTTTCCACTCGAAAAATTTATGTGCGCATTAACACGTGCTCAAAACGGTGAAGGAAAACATCGTGAGGAAACCGGCATGCCCTAGAACCAAAAATTCGAAGGCATGTGCCAACAGTTTTTGTTCCAATAAGCGGCGATGGGCTTGCAACCTGTCACGTGGAATGCTTACTACTTGCAAAACGCGGGCATGTACCAAATATAATGTTTGGACTACCCCCTACTTGGTATCCTCAAAGATCTACTCACTGAGTATGTATCTGAGAATGTCCACCATGGGGAAGACAGTCGTGAGCGTGTGTTTATTTGTTACAAATAGAACGACGTTATGTTTCCTCCACGGGTGGAATTTAGAAAAATGCTTTTTAAGTGCACCTCTACACATTTTTTTTGTCAATCAATCAGTCAGATATAATTGACAGTCATATTTTATAAAATAAGTAGGTGTCGGTTTCGATGTCTCCAGATGGTGACCACGAAACTACCTCTACTGACGGTTACAAGAACAAAATTTCTCACTTTTTTCATTGTTCTCTAATCAATATCACAAAGCACCTAAAATAAATTCGTTGAGAGCATAAAGCCAGATCAGTATTAAGTTCAATGAGCTCAACCACCTACGCGGACTTGATAAACCATCAGACCACGAGAGGAAATAAGCAAATTTCTCGTAAAAAGGTCAACATTTTCAAGAAAAATGAAATGTTTTTTTCATGAATAAATTACTTAAGGTCGAGTTATAAATATTCTGTATCTGATTTCAAGGATGGCACACTTATAATGAAGTGAGGCATTTCATTGTACCTATATCTTTGTTGTACGTAGGTAATTACTATATTATTTCCGTGATTTTCTTGATTTTGCGTAGTAGTAGTAGAGATCCTTGTGAAAGAGCTCGTCCGGGGATGCCATACCATACCTATTACTGCCGCCACAGCATATAATTCGCGTTCTACATAGTAGTTCCGCGCGACAGAACAAGCCCATCGCGGCTTATTGGAACACTAACCAATGGCACATGTTTAAACTCTATTGGATAAGTAAGACTGTACAAGATCCAGTGCTTTATTTTGAATTTCGTTATGAATTTATATTTGTATTTTGGGAACGCTTCCGCCTGGTAGTGATCTGGATCAGTTGAGCTATCTATAGATCGTTTGCAACGGTCTTTAGATAGCTAGCTGTTTCATCTGTATTTTTTGTATATACCTACTTGTACATAGTTATGAATTAACTTGGATATTAAAGTGTCATGATTTACGTAATTAAAAGCCACTAAAAAACACTAACCAATGGCACATGTTTAAACTCTATTGGATAAGTAAGACTGTACAAGATCCAGTGCTTTATTTTGAATTTCGTTATGAATTAACTTGGATATTAAAGTGTCATGATTTACGTAATTAAAAGCCTTGGGCAGATCACAGAATACTCCGATAGCGTTCTAATGATTAACGCAACTAGCACTTTTGTCGATATTCCCCATAGCTCTTCATTATTCTTTATATTTAGTAATTTAAACGTTTTTAAAATACTGCTACTTTACAATATTTTTTACAATACACGACTACACATTTTTCAACACTTGACTCTAATAAAGAAATCGCTTTAGCGGCTAAATAGTTCAACGCCTGGGTTACAATTTTAGGAGAATAAACTATCAAATGCATGTGCGACCTCAATATTGTCAGTATTTTATTTTCATACTTCAAATGTATCTCTTTAATCCGGGTTTTACATTTTTCTGTTTCATTGTTTATCAGTTTCCAAGTAGCCTTAACTTTATTGGAAGATATAGCAATTTTATTTCTTAAATGCACTGATTTGCTGCACGACAAACTTTTTAAACAATTCTTTATGTAAAAGATAAACGAAGGATCGTGTAGCATCGAGTCTCTAGTTGCGTATAGATCATACAATTTATTCCTACATCTATCTATATATCTAAATAACTGAAGTAGCCCATTCAGCAAATCCGTGACGTATGTCAAGTTTTTAAATTAAAAATATTGCTGTGTTCCTTAATGATCACATTTGTTACGGTAACCACTTATCAACAGGTGGGCCGATTGCATGTTTGCCACTTCAGTTGTATAAATAAAAAAACTGTTACTACGGTGTAGTTAAAAACCTTGGCAAATATTACCTACTTATTAAAAAAAATAAACAGGACAATACTACCGAATTATCTGAAAATCAGCGCTGGCAGATCAGCATTAAGTTGAGGTAAGACCTTTTTGGCCCATGCCATTGCAGCATAGACTGTCGCTACTGGTGAGCACTCACCGGGAGCGCCTGATATTTACGTGATAGCACCTATTGTGTACAGTAGAAACGATATTTTGTGCCATTTTTACCACAATAGTCTACCTATAGTGGTTAATATAAAAACGATCACAGCGATCTACCTTGTTGTGATCGCTTTTATATTAACTTTTTAATCTTGTTTTTATTATATTCTACTTGTCAGTGGTGTATTTTAAGTATATTTTAATAAACAATTTATCAATTTTTAATTACACTAATTTACTATATCTGTCTATTATATTTTAAACGTACCATACAAATTCAACGTCATACGTTGTTCTCGATCTATCATAGAAAATAAGCAAAAGTTTGGTCAGGGAAGTCTCTATAAAAAAAAAGCCTGGCTTTACAGACTGCGCTTACTGCTTTTACTTGTTGGTTGTCACTTAAGCTATTTATTTTTATGATATCAGGTAAGTTAATCCCTGCTTAAACAACAAGTAAAAGTTCGACAGTCATTGACCGAGTTCGAAAGTCTGAACTCTTGAATAATGCCCATAGTTCGGTTCAATTTCAACAATATCCTACAACAGTAATCTGTATTACTGTTGTAAATCGGAGAAGCGTGAGCTGTGAGGGATAAATAAAGCACTTAGCTTATTTCAGGAGACTCTATGACGCCAGGTTTAAGTCAGTTTTCCGAAGCGAAGAGATGATTTGGTAAACATGAGGAATACAGAGGTTCCACTCTAGACATAGGTGTATCTACGGAAGGCAAGACAAAAATGTATCTATGGTTAAGCTACCTATTTATAGAACTGATAAACCTATCACTTGAAATGACAAAGTACATCTTAATAGTCTTATAAAAAGCCGATTCCTTATCACTAGCCTGTTATGTAGAAGTTTAATGCTACCCAAAGACTGCCATGACGAATGTTTATGTCAAAAGTCTCGCCGTACTTTTTTGGTATTGTTCGTTTATTTTCTTTTTTGTTCAAATATTTATGTTTTTCATCTTACCTAACTTATCATCTTTCGATAATTCATGTTAGATTTACTAATTATGGATTAGTTTAAAAATTATGTTAGTCCGTAAATTTATCCTGGTACCTGATTGCTAATTTACACGTACGTTACTCGCAATTTACCTGCACGGTTCTTCTGGGGTGTGAAGTCCTACCTCGCCGTAACACAGTGTTTAACTAGCACGGGAGGTAAGTTACTTAGCCACAAGCGCCTGCACAATATTTTAATGGACTGCTAAGTACGATAACCTTATACAGCATCATCTACATAAATTATATGCACGCTAAAAATGTTTTTAAGTTAGACCCTAGGTTTTTTATGTTGTGTAAGTGAAATAAATTATCTTATATAATCTTATGTACCTACCACCTTGTATTGTAATTCTGATCATTTGGAATGTAAATACTAGATATGTCCTGCCTGACTTTAATTTCTTAGCAAGACCAAAGCGCTTATTAGTTCTGCCTATTCTAAATTTTTAAACATTTATGTAATTTTCGTAGAAAAAAAATACCGCAAATTACTAAGATAAATAAATACAAAATATACAAAAAAAAACAGCTGAGTCATCCAAAAAAACATTTGCAAACGAGCAATAGATAGTTCAACTGATCCTAAATATTGAGATTCTAAGTGTTTCATCGATTCGATCATCAAGGAATCCTTTAAAACTTTCCGTAGAAGCAAACAATTATTATTCCATCTTTCGCTTATTTCGTGTCGGGTGTCTGATAATTGATAAGTTTTTGGGAAACAAACAAAACTTATTTCATTCATTCATTCATCACTAACAATTCGGTGGATGGAGGTGGCCAAAGATCGTTCGTCATGGCACCTAGACAGACCTAGGGGAGGCTGTTTTAAATGATAATTATATATATATCTAGAAATCCACGCACAGATCCAATCATAAGCCCCGGAGACCTGGAATTCGGAAGGTATATTCATTTTTCTGTACACATCGAAATGATTTTACAAAATTTCACACCTAAGAGAGTGCATGGGGAAGTCTAATTTTTATTTGTATATCATACATTTTTTTAGTGGAAGTTAGTCACCAATAATGATGACACGTTAATGTCAAGTTCCTTCAAGTCAGCTGAATCGAGCGGTTTTGAATTCCCTATATTTCAACGTTTTATAATATATCAATAATATTAACCTCGGCGGGACTCAAGCCTGTGACCTCCCACTTGGTACGCAGGTGCTATACCAACTTAGCCAAGTTCATTGGTAATATTACGTTCATACTCGCCGTTAATACTGCGTGCTGTTTAAGATGCATTGTTTCCTCGTCGAAACTCATTATTTGAAATAACGCGAGTTTTCTTAGAGTCTATATATGTTTGCAAATGTAATAAAATTGGTGTTACACAAAACGCAAAAAAAACTTCAAATGTTTCGTTTACCGTTTGAAGTTCTTTCGTCATAAGGTACGCAATAAAATTGCCGTAATATCTCATAAGAAACTATTTAAGTTTGACAAAGTTTGAAACCTGTGTAAAACAAAATACGAAGACGAATCGCAAACCTCCTCTTAATTTAAATAAGTTCCGTTTAATTTTGTTATCTACCAGAATTAACTATAAACCTATGTTATTTCATAGTCACTTTGCGGCACAGCATCGTCAGCAACCGCCAAAAAGAACAATAACACAGAATTATTATTATTACCTAAATTACCATAACGAGTTCTGGTATTTACGATAACGGGGGTTGTATGGTAATCGATGGGCTTAATGAGTTATGTGACCGTTTGTTTGATCGTTAGAGAAGCTAGATAGGCAAATACGTTTTAGTTTTAAATTGACTACTTAGATAATAAAATAACAATACTGGGTATCATACTCTGCGTAGGTTACAATATGTACCTGATATTGTAAAAGGTATCCTTATAAGATGATCTCTGTGGCGTAGTGGGCGAAGGCCCGCTTGATACACAGAAAGTTGCGGGTTCCATTCCCACCGCGGGATAAATGTATGTATGTTCTGCAAATATTTGCCTCGGGTCTGGGTGTTTTCTATGTATAATATGTATGTATTTAAGTTTCTTTGTCATAGGTCTTATCGCGTTTACCTTTTTTATTATTTTCCTGACGTTTTGACTGTATTGCAACAGCCGTCGTCCAGCATTATTATTATTATTATTATTTATATTATTTACGGTAAAAATCTAATAACAGCGAGTTATACGCAGTTAAATATATTGTTCGTTTAATTACATTATGCCTAAAAATATTAATCCCTAAAAAAAAAATTTTTAAATGAAGTACTTAACTAATTATGTTTTTCAGGAAACCTTATTTTCATGATCAAAACCACCCCCATTCGGGAAAGACATATTCAGAAATATCCTGTATATGTACTTATGTACCTGCCTGATCCCCCCCCCCCTTCGTCTCTCACACTTACCCCGAAAATAAAGTTTAACCTGTTGCAATCCTGCCTCCTGTACCTAAATGTAGTACGGTTTTGCGTAGAACGTTTGTAAACCTAGCAGTTATTGAGGGATCTGTTAAATTTTTTTAAAGCAATTAAAATTCAGAACAACCCAAATTTCAATCATAAATAGGTGTTCGCGTCTCGATCTGATTTTGCAGTGCAGTGCGTTGATACGGTTAGTTTAGTGTGTCGTAATGTGAACATGGACCAAAAAACACGACTTCCTCATATGCTTACGTTGTTTAGTTCACTCGAGATGGCACTCTTTCCAATAAAAAACAAATGTAAAATAGCCCACAAAAAATGTTTCGGCTAGTCGTGATTCCATAAGATGATGATGTTTTTAGTGTTTTACGGGAATAGGGGCATACCTCAGGAAAAAAATGGGACCTCTTCGGAATCATCAATATATATAAAACTATTCCGTTACTGTTTGGCGGTTTGACGTATGGACCTAGAAGCATAAAACTTGGAGTGTATATTCCTCTTAATGTGTAGGGGAAAAATCTAACACTAAGGGGGTGAAAAAGGCTAAAAACTTTTGTACGAAAAATCTTATTCCTTGAACTTACAGTCTTGAAAATTCACAAAAATATAAAACCGTGGGCATCGGCTAGTACTCAATATAACAACAAAATAATTATCAAAATCGGTTTACAATTGGCGAAGAATCAAGTAAAAAAACAACTGAATTGAGAACTTCCTCCTTTTTTTGAGATCGGTTAAAAAAGGTAAACGCGAATTGGTAGATTTATAGAAAGAAAGAAAAAACATTTATTTACCACAACACAACACAACAGGTGACAAAATAGCTACATTAAAACAAACATTAAAAAAACAGATACAAATACAAGATGTGTTGTGTGGGGTCAAAAAGGTCCCTGTCTCAGCATAATGCTGCACCAAACCTAGGAAAGGTGCAGCGCTGATTTTCTGACAGGGCCTGCATCGTATGTATAGAAGATTATATAGCAACAAACATCCAAACATCGAAACTTTCTGATTTATAATATAATATTGGTAGAAAGTAGGATAAGATGCGTGTCATACCACTAACAGCTTTAGCGATAAGATTATGTAAGCTAAAATTATGTATCTATGTGGATTATCTTCAAACTGAAAGACAATAAAGTTGAGTACCTACAGGCTGAAAATCAATAAAAGCACCTACATCGCAGGTATCAAATTAAAATTTAATGATTTAGATGCCTACTAGTTCCTACTCCTATGTTTCGCTGAGGCTTATAACCTTATAACCTTTTTATGTCCAAATATTTTCAGCTGACACATTTTGAGTCATCACTCCAAACGTTTGCAAAAACTTTACTAGATTGTGAATGAGTCTGAATTTGTATTGCTCCTGTTGATAGATGTTCCCGTGCGTACCTTAATAGACTAAAATAATTACAAAGTAAAGCTTCGTATCATTTGTATGGAACACCAATCATTTCACGAAACTGGAAACGTTAGGAAAACCAAGTATAACTTCATATAAGAAATATGAAAGTAATATATCCAATGACTTAAGGGTAATAGTAATAGATATGTAGCATTGGGGATACTTTATGAGACATCACAGTAATACCTACCCGCGAGTATCTCCTATTTACCAAAATTAATCTTATTTCCTCGTTTATTTGCTCGTGAATCTTGAAATTGATGGTAGTGGATAGATTTGAGCTGTCATGTGTGATGGCCGGGGTCCAGAGATTTTATGAAGCAATATGGCATGCAAGGCAATATGACTTAAAGATTGCATTGAGGTTTTAGTAGGCGTTTATCAAAGAACTACAAATTAAAGTAGATAACTAGTTAGCTAAGTTACTTACAGCTTGAATGAAGGAACTGACAACAAAATTTTCAAGCCAACCTGGCTTTAAAATTAATAATTAAAGAGAAAACTTGCAAAAATGTTAAGCTTATCCGAATTCATGTATCAAGCTCTTTTCAGTTATCCATTAATAATTATTACTTTGGCTATAATGTATTAAATCGTACCATTGTATTTCCTGTAACTTATCTTAATATTCTATAAGTTCAGCTTACTCCCAGAAATCCTTCCTATCTATTAGTGCGCCAGAATAGATCGATCAGATGCCAGAATTTAATGATGAAATACTTTTATAAGCCACGATTTTTACCGATCCAGTTTTTTAACCCAGTCCTATGCTAATCTAGTGCTGGATCCGCACCGTTTACAACAGCCTTTGGCTTTATTGTGTTCAATACTAACTTATCCAGCGTAGGATTTCAGACAGAGGACTAAAAGTTTTTTCTGGGTCGTTATACTGTATTCGTAAAAATGGTCTTTATTTTACGTTCTCAGACATGTGTAACCTACTTTTGCGTAGATTTAGTTCACTAAAAACGGAAAGGAAAATATGGCCCAATTTTTCTAATGAAATTGAACTTATCTGATACTATTAGCACTAACTTAATTGTGCTTATGAATAACACTAATATCTATTTGCGACTTTTCATGCACAATTATTTTTCATTGGTTCAGGGAAAAGCGCAGTGGTTAAAAATTGAAATAAAAACTACGTCATATAATTATCTTGTGGATATACAGGTTTTGTTAAATTTTCAGGCTTATAATGATTGGTATTGGAAATAAAATGAAAATCAATAGTTGACGGCGCTTCATAGACCGTAGTATCTATTTGTATGGGAAATGTTTAACGCGTGGTGCGATTTGCTGTAAACTTATTTTGGATACCTTAAACTACAAAAGAACTAAACACGTATCAGGATATTCAAAAAAAGGTAGGCACGCACGCTTATGGTGCAAGGCACGCAATTATTTTTGATGCACCTATCAATTACCTACCGATGACCTAAAACCGCGGGCATCAGCTAGTATACTATAGATTTACTGATGTGGATATTTCGTTTATATCTGGATATTTATATGTATGTATGTATAATAAATATCCAGATATAAACTAAGCCAGAATTCTTTCCTAACGGAATATGGTTGTAATTAGTATTCGAACCTAGATTTCTGATTTAAAATATTATAAATCAGATTGGTTCTGACCTGCATTAAAGCACAATGCAGGTTAACCTTGATGCCGTAAACTATATGCCAAATGTTAGAGCACTGCCAATATTTCTTTTTCATCCAAATTTTTTGCAACGCGCAAATGTATAGGATAAGTCACTCGAAATCTATGGTCTAGTAAAATCATTCATTGAACTTTTAAAATAGTGTTCAAAAGATTAATTAAATTATAATTGGATAAGTCATTATCCCATTATAAATAAACCCAAGTAGAATCTCAAATACATAATTTACTCAAAGACAGAGCTTTGCTCAGACTATATCGTTTTCATGCCCCGACTGTCATATTTTCACTTTCCATTAAAATTGGTAGAGCCATATTGTGGGGTAGTTCTATACAGGTTCTAATAGTGGGATATTTTTTAGGTACTCAAAAAATACCAGACAAGCTATACTAGACGAGATGAAGAAACCTTCATCAAGAACTGGAAAGAAGTAAAACAGTCTATTTGAAGACCACTTTTTATCATGAAAGTAATGAGATTGGTTCATTGTTCGATTTACTTGGACAGAACCGAATTTATTTTCGCAGTTCCATGAAATCTACTTGTCAAAAACTACTTGTTGGATTTTCATTACAAGTTTGATTAAAAACTAATATAATGCACAGTGCATTCCTTTAAAAATTGATGAAAGTGAAAAGAACGCACTACCACCGTGAGTTTACGATGACCATTATTGTTAATTGGCAATCAATGACGTGCAATACCCTATTAGTCATTCTTTGCGAACTAAAACCTAGATTTTGTATCTTTTTCCAATTAGTCGAAAGTCTTTCTTTCCTAAATCCTAGGCACTAGGAACGAATAGGAACATTTGTCAAAATTGAACGCCCTATCAATCCGCTTAGTCCTTAACCTTCCTACTCAGACAACCTTCGCCGGCGCCCGTCCGTCTAGGCCCAGGGGGTGAGGAGGAAAGAGGGGGCGGGGACAGACGTCGGTACAAAATAGGCTAATCCAGTCCCATGTTTGGGTGTGCGGTTAAAGTTTCAACTGTACTAGGTTTTAGGCTTACTTATTTGTATGGAAAGACATCTTTCAGCAATATTAGAAAGAAATACTAGAAAGCCTTGAAAAATCTTGTGTAGCCAATTTTTTGCAGGCTTTAGCAATAAGGTTTTCTAAATTTGAATCTCATATCTAAATAATACTTTTATTGCGCAGAAAAAGGCGTCGTTTTGATTCCCGCTGCAGGACAAATGTTTGCATGTTCTGCAAATTTTTATTCTTGGTCTGGTGTTGTGGTACCATGGCACTCGTAGTTCCTGATACCCACGACAGAGAACTCTAGAGTGTTAATATTTTTGTGTTTGTTATTAATTATTGTTTTATTATTTACTACGAGTAAATAAAGAAAAAAAAAACCGATTTAGCTATTGAGCCATCTAAATACCTTTGTAGGTTAAATGGGCGTTTTATTACTATATTGATATTTTTATGATAATGATAGCAGTTATATAAATAAATAACTACCTTTATCCATTTTTATTATTGTTTATGAATATTTACAGTGTTTGAAAATGGTAATTTTGGTTTGTACCAAACAACAGTCCCAATTTGATACTGCGGCAAATTTTCATTTTATTTTACTGTCACTGCTAACCCTTTTGATTTTTAAACCAATATTGACAATACTGCAAGTGAATCAAAATATTGGTATTCGCAGTAAGCACGTGTGACGTAGTACTATCGTAGCAAGTGCTACGGCGCAGCTCTTGAACTTATTTTTTTTTTAAATTTTATAATTAAAGCCTAACTTGCACTAAATGATGTTATGGAAGTGTAAAATATCTTCTATATACAATTATTTATACTTTAAAGTAGGTTTCAACAACAACATTCAATTTCAACAGTGGTCAAAACTATGATACTTTTGTTGTTGAAATGAAAGTCATTACGATATGAAAAAATCTCAATTGAAAATCCACACAAACCTTTAAATAATGTGAACTAAACCAAGGGTTTTATTGTGTAAAGATAATTATATATAACACTCATAAAAGTCACCGGCTAGCAGGTGGCCACCATCAAGATTCAATTGCCTTCAACCCTTTGGTTACTCAGACATCTCGAAAAGAATAAAAGCTTCCTAAAAAATGATAAGAAACATTTCTGTAATGTAAGGCGTTAGACACACGAGTTTTATTTAATTACTTTGAATTTTTTACACAGTGCCCAACTACTTATAACTAACTTGAAAAAGGATGTTTCAATACGCGGGCTATGTATTTTTATGTTTTGGTAACTCACTTTATCTGTTGTGATGGTCAATGTAGTTTATGTCCTAAAATGTTATAAGTAGTATTTCTGGATGGATATTTATTAATAATTATACAATGTTTTCAAATAAAGTCTGCCCTATTAAAGTAGTTTCAAATGTCTTCTTAAGGTATCACAGCCTTTACCTGTTATCGATTTTCTTTAAAAGAATTTCATAGATTGTAATGCGGATTTTTTAAATCATTTCGTATGACTGCATTGAAAGCTCTCTGATAGGTTTTATCATCAACCGACAAGAAGACGTTGCAATACAAAATTAAATTAACGCTAGTGGTTTTAATTTTGGTCAAAAGCTTGTTGATTTACTTGAAATGTAATATCCTAAATTATGAGCCTCGTTCGAATATCTATCTCTCAAATTAAATCTGCTATCGAAACGATCGCGTGCCTGCACCCCAACATGATATTTTTTCCGATGTTTTGGATTTTATGCTTTAGTTTACGAGCGTTGCTTTTACGATTTCTTTATTTTTACCGTAGTCCCCAGCGACATAATGATGACAGTTCTGATGTTCCGTTCATCAGGACATCGATTAGGGTGGTGGCATGGAATAATGGAAAACGAAGGAAGTGTCAAGGTTACACAAAACATGCACAAATTGAACTCTTCATTCTCTGAATACAAGCTAGGCTGAATTAATCATAAAAACTTGTCTTCAGTAAATGCTTTTCTTAGTGCGTATGGTGAACGTTAAATCTCTTTATCCTGACTACTTTGCTATACAAGCATGCTTTATTTACCTTTAATAAGGAGATGAGATGGTATCACGACCTTTTCTAGTAGACATCTGTTATCGTTGTTTTGTGTCTTTTCGCGATGAATCAGCGTGAATTACTTCTGATGATCCATGTGATTTAAATTAATAAAAACCTCTACTTTGACGCTAGATGATGATGAGATGAGAGTAATTATCACATTATTTCTCTACATGCCACATCTATCGGTTCCGTGATCCATGACTGCCAGTAGACACGTGTTTAGGTACGCATTGGTTTAACGACAGCTGACAGAAGGTGATCATTGTTTTTATTTGTGTTATTTATAGTTTTTGGTGCATTAAATTACACATAAAAAAGTGAATTATTTTTTTATTGAATACGAGTATGTTCGTGGAATGGGGTTGCTTTTTGGGGTGTATAAAACAAAAAATAACGCTTCGAACGAACGAAATTGTTATTTTCTGTATACATACTGCATAGTTACATAAACCCTTCATGTTTCATGTGATATTTATTTATAGTGCAGTCGAAGTGGAATTGGAAATCTAGGTCGTGTCGAGCTTTTATTAAAGTCTTATTTTTAGGGTTCCTTACAAGATAAGTAGTAAAGAAAAGAAGTGGTGATACAATGGGTGACCTGATCGAACGATTTAAGAGAGATAACCTTTGAGTGGACTTAATATGAAAACTGACTTTGAATCTAAAATAATGTGTAAAATATATTCTATAGAACACAATGATTAGTAGATTTTCCTTTATAAAGAACAATCAAATAATCTAATAACGTATATTTTGATTACTTAGTAGATTAGATTATACAGTAATTTATTCGAAACAGAATTCATGTCTGTTGTGAATTCATCTTCAACAAAATATGTTTTTTAAATGAGTAAAAACAACTATTCAAGTGAACTAGGGTGAATATTAGAACTCATTTTTTTCCAAAACAATTGGAGGCATGTTCTTAAACAGATCTGTATAAATAGATCAAAAAGCTACTTTTTCAATCACGTCTCAAATTCTTATTTTCGTAACAAATCTTGCCAGCACTGTGGAGAGTTCTGCTATAATAATCTGCACGTTCGCAAAGCGCTTGTCGCTCCGCTACTAGCAGGAGATACTTGCAGTTTCTAGTTATTTGTAAACCTGATTTGAATATTGTGAAAACATACAATTCTACGATTCAAGTGCTGTTGCCAAGTTTCATAATATCTGCCTTTTTTATTAGGAAATTAGTTTGCGATACCATCTCATACAGATAATAACATCTTCAAGTTCCTTAGCTGATCCTAAGTCATTTTAAGGCCTCTAATTTGGCTTTGCGACGACATGTTTAGCCGAGACTGACAGGATAACGTGCCCTCCGCTGCACGGAAAGGATACATTAAAAAAAAGAGCTTCATTCCATTGTCATAGCATTCTATTTCTTCAGTATTTTTATATACCTACTTATAACACTAGTTACGGAAACGAAATGCGAGTTATATTCCCCATCAACCATTCTTTTTGAGTCCGAAAATTAATTTAGTTGCTTTGGGAATTATTTTTGGCTCAGGGCTGGTCTATAATATTTTACCACTCAAGCCAGTACAATCGTAAATCGTGCTTCACCCGCTTGTCCTTTTTAAATCGAGACCCAGCAGATAAATCAGGCACTCCGAAAGTTAGCATAAAGCCAAATCGGTCAAACAATAATGTTTTAACTTTTGGGTAAAAATAAACCACAGCTATACATCCACATTCAGTATACATAGTGTATATATTTGGCCGCAGCGTGCCAAGGGGCGGGCGCACGCACACAGATGTGCCAGTGATAGGGTTGCCGCAGTTTGCTATGGTTGTCACACGGCTAATCGCTCTTGTTATTGTTTATTGACGGATGTACAAGTTTTTTTTTCATTGTTACAAGCGAGTACCTTTAATGCTACTCAAAGAGAGAAAGTGTTACTAACTTAGGAACCGTCGCGGGCTTGCGCACAACAACTCACCAAAGCTTCATTTTTATCAAAACGAACCCAAAAACAGATTTTCAATATTGTGGTGACTGTTTGGCTTACCTACTTTAATTTACATTATTATTTTATATTTTTATTTTATAATTAGCAAGTAGGTATATTTGCCCGGATACTGTACGAACTTTGTTCAAGTAATTGTTTATTGTTTTAACAAAGGAGTTTATAGTATGCTATTTCATAAAACATTTTTGAACGTATATTGCTTTAAGGTAGCTAGTTTAAAACAAACTAGCTACGCTAAAGCAATATATAAATAGTATACTATATATATTTATTATTTATAGACTTATTGTGGTAAATTCACAACAAGTTGTAAATATAAATCACAGCTTGCATGCTTCGGAGATCAATAATTAGGCCGAAAAGTAACACATTCATAGAACCATTTTTAATGGGTCAAAAAAGCGACAAAACACGAGATTCTGTATAATATTACTGTCCTATTTAAACAGAATAATTTCGCGATGAAACAATAATGTCCTGCCAACCCTAGCCTCATGTGCAATTGCATCGGATTATTGCGCATTTAATGGCCTCCAGACAAACGGCGAGCATCTCACTTGTCACTGCTAGTACTGGCAGTAACTCTACTAAGGGCCGGTTCAACCACATTCTAAGGCCGAGAATAAATCTCTAGTTTCGCGGAAATCACAGAACGTCCTACTAATATCAAAGTTGGAATATTTCGATGTTTGGATGTCTGTTGCTAATAATATACATAACGGCTACACTGATTTTAATGAAATCTTATACA
Organism: Perizoma affinitatum; assembly: GCA_961405105.1. Classification (NCBI taxonomy): domain Eukaryota; kingdom Metazoa; phylum Arthropoda; class Insecta; order Lepidoptera; family Geometridae; genus Perizoma; species Perizoma affinitatum. The sequence goes on from OY560184.1 coordinate 6,818,793, forward strand.
AGTGTTATTCTAGGTCACGAACCATAGGTCTATTCGGATACTATGCAGGTGAAGCCGTGGGCAGAGGCTAGTTTTGAAAAAAAACCTAACCTTAAAAAGATACCCAGTCTTCATTCATAGGGCGCATTTACCAGCAATTCAATTGCGGAATTGCGGCTCGTAACCCAAAACGTGTTTTCTATAACGTATTGCAGCGCTCCCATATAACGTGTATTCTATAAAATCTATCTAAGAAACTTTCTTGAAGTCACACAAGACGATTACAAAAATGATAATCTGACGTTTATCATTTTATTGTATGTTGCAGCGCCCCCTAATGGCGTGTGCCAATAAAAAGTATCTAACAAATACCCTTAAAGTCATACAAAACGATTTCAATAATACTGCATTACAATTGGTAAAAAAGCCGTTTTGTAAAAAAAAAAACATGTAAAAAGCAAACAACCCTACACGCATATACGGGCTATATGCAAATACCGTATGCATAGACTGTGCTGAAGTAAAAGCACGGCAAAATTTTTTCGAATTTTCCAAAATAAGCTTTTTTTTTTCTTTAATTAATTATCCTTATTCGTAACCACCATTGATGAAACCCACCTTAACTCCACTAATCAGTATACATTTTGTGTACCTACTGTAGGTACATAGTACACAGAATGTGGTGATTAAGTATTTCGTAAGATAACGTCCTGTTGGATTTATGTAGTAATTTCAGATATACTGTCAGTTCTTTAAAGATGATCAAATACAATGTTGGTTAGTTGCATTGCAGTAGGAAGTAGTAATATACGCACTAATTATTTTTTTTACTAACTATGAGTTTGCCACGAGCAGATTTATTTTAAGTTGAAAGAGTTATAGGTACGTGAGACTTTTCACTCCTTATGTACTAGCGTCAGCAACGCGCTAGTGAAGCGTCCATAGGTTACGGTAACCGCTTACCAATAAGGAGGCTGTATGCTTGTTTACCACATTAGTTGTATAAAACAACCGAATGCCGAAAGTAGAGTTCAGATTATAGAGATTAGCAGTTGCAAGTTTTTCAAACATATAGTAATCTTGCTGAATGTTTTCGTCATCGCAATTCTAGTTGTGTTTTTTGTAATAAATATAAAAAAAAATGTTCTTGATAGTCAAAAACTATGAGGGTAAGTGCATTATCGTTAGAAAGCAAAATATATATCTCAACAAGATCTTGATTTTGATGATGATCAAGGTTATTGCACCTGCCTGCTTAGCATGTTTTGTCTACGAGAGAGAAGACAAAAATAGTTTTCTGTCGTCTTTCCCGTCAAACAAAAGAGAGGGACAAAATACTTTTTCCCTTCTCGTCGGTCGACAAAACCGTAGTCTTGTGTCCTCATGCTAGGCAGACTGGTGACAGTAGTTTATAGTATTATAATATCTGTGCCATAGTGTTGTGTCTCTGAAAGTTAATGTGACCTAGTTATGTCAATATCCACACGGGTCTAACGGTTAGGTTAGGTTTAGGGTTGTTTGGGGTGCCATGTCACTCAACCTTCTCGTGTGCCTGTAGGCTCTTGTCGCTTAAGGATCAGCCGGATCCAAGTGAACGGAAGCTTACGGGACGGTGCGCCTCGTTTAAGCCCGATAATAACTTCTCATACGTGGGATCTTATTGTCGAGCAACTAATGGACTGACAGGGGGGGCCCCTCCGCGTGTCCCTATGAGCAGCATGGGGAGACTGTGGATGGGGCAAGCATGGTGGGCTCGTGGAGGAGCACCATGGGAGGGCCGGGGCGGTGTAAGCTGCTCCGGTGGGCTTGCGCGTTCCAATGATCTTCAAGGCTATACCGGCAGGGCTGCCCATACCGGGCAGGCTTGGAGGGAGGGATCAGCGTAAGTGGAGGGGGCGCCCTTTTCAGGGCGCGAAAGACGGCTTGGCGAGGCCCTTTTCAGGGCCCGTCTTGCGAGGTGAGTGTGCCCTTTTCAGGGCGCACTGTGGAGGAAGGGCCGGGGCGGCTTTCGCTGCTCTGGTCGGCTTGCGTGTCCCAATGATCTTCAAGGCTATACCGGCAGGGCTACCCATACCGGGCAGGCTTGAAGGGAGGGACAGCGCAAGTTGGAGGGGGCGCCCTTTTCAGGGCGCGTTTGTGGGGTCACTGGCGGAGATCGGGGGACTCCGCCGGCTTGCACGGCCCCACACATGGCCGGGGCCCGGCTGGTTTCCGGGCCACCCGTCGGGGTGAGATGGTGAATGCTAACGCGACCCCAACTTGCCCCACTACGGCGGGGGACTTCTAACCGGGGGGGTTTTAGTGGGTTCGAGTCCCACATACCCCCTTCCGTCATCCCCATGGCGGAAGGGAAATGCGTGGGCATTTCCCCCCCTCAAAAAAAAAAAAAAAAGGTTTAGGGTTGTTTGTCTGTTACTTGTTATCTCCAAAACGGCTTATCCGATTGTTGGTTAAAGATTGTATCGCCACAAGACTCTAAGGGCTTCGCCCGTGAAGATGAGGGTACGAGAGTTCTGAGCGTTTTATTATTTCTCGTGTCACTGGTTCTTTTTTGGCAATTCTTCAAGTGCATAGCATCTTGATAGCAGTCACTTTCGTAAGATGCTCAAAATAAATGATTTAGTGTGGTGAAAGAATCTAGATTCTGAGGAAAAGATTCGTGGTGAGAGAGTGTCGCTAATTTGTACCAAGTAAACAGTAGGTAGTATCCGTATTAATCGATTTAGCTACCTTATTTCATATTATATGTGTGATCGCTTCTAGTAAAATTACATAGAATCAATTAAGCTAATATTTGAATTTAAATATTAGTAACATACTACATATTTACAAAGTTTCATTAAGAATAGTTCGACTGTTTCCGTCGTACAAAAAACATACATATAACATATTTTATAACATAACTTTTTATTTATGTATCATATTGGCAAAAAAACAAATGAGTATTGAATACCGCGTTCGTCGATAAGAAGCCATATTACTAACAAGTGGAACGCCCGCGACTTCGTCTACGTAGATTTTAACATGGGACTTTAATATCGCTCTTTGTCATTACATCCTTGGATCACTAAAAAAAAAGTTACCGTTTTAAGACGCAGACAGATGCCAAATAAGCACATCAAAAGGTAACTCTACAAGTTTTTAACTAAATCATTAGTTTAAAGCTTATAACAGCATAAGATGGACCAAAAAACTAAAAAAAAAATATATAAAAATACACATTATTGTAATTTTCTCCCTCAAAGGATTAATTTTAAAAAATATGATGAAAACAAGTCAATTAAAGCATAATCAGTAAGTCTCCTAAATTATATCAAAATCTGTTGGTTAATAAATATTTTTTTTCCGCTTTTATAAAGTTAACTTTGGATTTCTTTTTCGAGAAAATATTGACAAATCGTGTTTTGGAAACAGCAACATATTTCCTACTTCCACAAGCGAAACCAATTTTGCACATTATTTTACAAAAACTGTCTTGTTTTCGTCTACTGAACAAGTATCAAAGAAACGCTGGCAGAAAAATAATAGTCAAGGACGTGGTATAGTAGGAATAAACCTAAAATTATATAAAAATCACAATAATTTTAATTCAATGAAGAAACAGGAGTCGTTTCGGTTTCTAGAACTAAAGTATATGTTTGTCAGTCAGCATAGTTATAGTTTTATATATTTACAATAAATACGATATGAAGTTACGCAAAAACGCCGAGGGTCAAACAAGGTGACTCCTCCGACATTGAGTGTTTTGGGAGCTCAAAACTCGATAGCAAAGTGACCCTTTTACGGCATGGTCTGATGAAATGTGGGTACTTGGTGAGTTTCCATGGGTATAGAGAGCTTATAGTTTTTAATTTAGGGTTTACAATAAATAAGATTGTGTAAATTTTATTTCATTTGGAATTCTCCTTTGGAATCCTATGTTCTTTGCAACATATTTAAAATATGATATTATATACTTGTTTTTTAAATATTAGAATCAGTTTATTCATAAATCGACAATTATAAATAATCCTTGTGATACCTATCGACTTTGAACATAAATGCAAAATTTCGTGTAAAAATACATACCGCATTCTGATTGGGATGAAATTTGAAATGCACTCGGAATTGCACATAGTAACCTATTTTAATATTGTGATTTACAATTATGATAGGTAATTTTGTGATTTAAATTGATCAAATGACTAAAATTATTCCTTTCTATTTTCTGCTCACATACATAAATACAGAAATACCAGTAAAATGAAAAAGATAAACAAGGCTCGCCCCTCCAAATTGGTCTGCCTGTCTGTAATTTTATTTATAGTTTCGTATTTTGTGAGTTGAACCCTAAATTGTGGTGTGACATTAGATTCAGAACTTGGGTTCGTTGCCCTTTAAATCGTAATGTTTTGACTCATCTCATCGACAAATACTTCTTGGATTCTACCTACCTAGAAATAGGTAAAGTTTTTCTTGTAGCATCAGGTGAACAACCAATATTACTTCTTTTTACCCGGGAAGTAAAGTAAGGGGCCCATATATTCGTTTGCCATAAGAGGTTGTTTGTATATGTTTGTTACCATTTATCTCCGAAACGGCTAATTGGATTGTAATCAATCCCGTTCTCAGATAGGTTTTATCACCACAACTAACCAGGGGGCGCTGCAATAGACCATGGAAAACACGTCGAAGGTTATAAACATTTGCCAAAAAAAAAAACTTTATTCTTTGAGCTTTACTCAGCTTACACAAAAAAGTAAATTGGTTCAAAGGATTAGATTACTAGGTGATTAAATTACGTTCTGTTGACTTTGAAAAAAGTTTGTCAGACAGCTCACGGAGAACTTTTAAATTAACTTGTCTCTTTCGGTAACACGACACTGGAATTTGATCCGAATAGTTTTGAAAAGTTTTTTGGTCGGGTATAATAATTTACTATAAAGCCAAACTAAACTTTTTGAATTTATTTGTTGATTTATTCTAAGTGCAATAAATAACCAATTTCATTTAATCCGGATACAAAAAAAGTCAAATCAACTTTAAAATTATCAGTAGGTTCATTTATATAGCGTATCGTAATAGTTGATCCTTGACACGCCCAGACATGAAATTGATGTTTTTGCATGCCTTGTATGACCGGTCATAATATCCGTACATACCGATACACCTTGTACAAAATGTTCAGTGCGGCATTTATTAATAAACAATATATATCTATATTATAATAAGATTGTAAAAAGTCAAATTCTGAACATTGATGAAATAAAAAAAAAAATGTAGGTTACTCTATAATCGATACTGAATCCAAAAATGTATTTTTTTTAATTTCTGTCTCTCTGTCTGTCTGACTGTATCTGGAACGCGCATCACGCCGAAATTACTAAATAAATTCAAATGAAACTTATCACGATTTTAGTTTATACTACGGCCGAAATGCAGCACGGTTCCCTTGGTTGTAATTCATAAACGCGTAGTCTGATTTCATTCATTCTTTTTTTGTTAGAAAGGAGGTACTTTAAACATTGTCCCATAAATATTTCAAGGTTTTGTAGTTCACATTCACATTACAACCCTCAGTTAATACTGAGGGTTGAGGACCTATGGTCCAAATAACTTGAAACCCAGAATGTACGGGAACCTTTGAACGTACGGCTCATCTTAAGCTGGCGAAAGCACTTTATCGTATAGTCTTAATGGATAAAGCATATTGTCAAAGTCAGACCACTCCTAAGGAGTCCGATATTGCCAAACGATCATCGTACACAGTATGGTCGTCCAAAATAACTTGAAACCTAGAATAAGATAAGATAGATAAGATAAGATAAAAGTTTATTTATTTTTCCGAAATACAGTTTGAGAATGAATAGGAACCTTCGAGTGCATGTCTCATCTTTAGCTGGCGTAATATTTGTAGTGTACGCTGAGTAGGTAGTCCTATTGTCAAATTTAGTACGAACGTAAAACCGGAACGTTTTTTTTTTCGTAAAAATTACAAAATTTCAATTCCATTTTTTTTGTAGTTTTAACCGACTTCAAAAAAAAAGAGTAGGTTCTCAATTCGACTGTATATTTTTATATCGTGTGTGTTTGTTACGTGATATCTTCGCCAATTGTAAACCGATTTCAATGATTATTTTTTTGAATCCTGGGTTACTGTCTTCTGAGTAATATAATTTGGGACTTTTCAAATCCAAAGTAAAAAGCTCCTTTGTTGATAAGAGTGCTTCACCGCGTTGCTTAATATGAGACAAACTGTAGTCAATTGCGAATAATTAGTCGGCAGGTATGGCAATCGCGAACAAAGTCGCGGGTACAGCTAGTAGTAAATAAAATACAGAAAACTAGAAAAAATCGAGCTGTAAAATTTTGGTGCAAACGGTTATAAGTTGCAGTGTAAGAAAAGAGTTTAGGTACGTACCAAATTATGACAAGTTTAAAATTAACATACTGTGGTGATGACTCGCCGAACTACTCTAGGTAGAAACTATAGAATATATTTTTAACACTTGGTGTTCTTCGGTCGTTATTAACCATATTAAAAAAAGAAGAATGTCAACACAAGGAGTGTTTAAAAAAAAACAGTAAAGAAAGATATACGTTTCTTTGCATAAACAAGTAAATTTTTGCCCTCGTCTATCGCAGCGCCTCCTAGTGACTTGTGGCGATAAAATGAAAAACCATCCTTGAAGATATGCAAATCAATGATAAAAAACCATATTACAATTCGATAAGCCGTTTTGGAGATAAATACGAGAAGAAAGTGTTAATAAGAGGTTATTTTTACTTTAAAATAATAAACGCAAATCGTGGGTTAAAAATAAATAAAATTGAGTGAGAGGAAATACCGGAAATTCTCTGTTTGCCATCTTTAGCTTCTTACAGGTCAATAAAATTATTTGAAACTTTAAAATGCACCTGATTGTATTAATAAATCTTCTTCGACAGAAGTAATAATGAGGTATATACAATAATACAGATGAAACAGTAAGCTATCTAAAGACCGTTACAAACGATATGTAGATAGGTCAACTGATGCAAAGACCAGACGAAAACTCTTCCAAAAATTGGGATACATAATTCGCACCATTTTTAATATATGAATGGTTATACCTTTTTGGGCTCTTTTTGAGGGTATGTATTTTTTTTAAGTAGCAGTGCACTTTAACAAATGCAAAAAACAAACATCGGAATATAGTCAAAGCCGACAAAGTAGGATTCACTAGTAGGAAACTATGATCTAGTAACTATGTCAAATAACAATTGTATAAAATTTTAAATCGTATAAATGTTTCCTGAATAGTTTTAAGTATGTCCGAACAAGGAAAGCAATTGAGTTTTTTTAAAACAATACCTATCAACTTTATACACAGCTGTTGCAAAATTTACTTCACTTTACATTACTTTACTAAAACGAAATACACTTATAAAACTTCAATAGGGCTTAGTTTTTCAGTGGGAAAATATAAATAAACAACACAATTGGACCATGTCACAAGCCACTTGTCTACTAAATAATTTAAAAAGGTGAGGCACATGCATTCTAAAAGAGGTAAGAAAAAAGTTTCCATTAGTTGGCAAGGTTAGATACCCTGTCTATCCCCTATTTAACATTAAACGCGACCCACTTATTTGATGACTTATAGTCTGCGCTCAGTTTTTAGGGCTAATTTCTGTTTTATTATCTAGGTCCCGTAGACCTACGGCCTGTCTACGTTAGTCTAGACAGGCCGTAGCTAGGCGGCTGTTTTGCTCGTTAAATGGTTAAGAAACTGATTTTTCATGCAAACGTAATTCAAGGTATTTCCTACCCAATTAAAGTTCAACCTTTAACTTTAATAGAGAGGTAATCAAAATGGTGATATGTATGTTGTCACATGTGATCTTTGGATATATCTACAGTTAGATTATTTCATGACTCTATAGATACAGGTGTTTTACAGTTAATTAAAAATAAATTAAATGTTTTTATTTATTTTAAATTCACTGTAAAGATATAAAAACAAAACGAAAAATGTCTAAGAAATGGCCTCTCGCTCTCAAACACATTAGAAGATCCCTTTACCAGCTAAACTACAAATACTTCCTGCTGCTTGCTGGGGGTTGATATGACCGAGTTCCGGTACTCGGATGATTTCGACTTAATCGGGGAAGAAAATAGGTTGAATTACAAGAAACGAGGGAGAGTTATTTCATCAGCCACAAATCTTTGCAAAATTTTCTCGACGTGTTTTTCATCGTCTATAATATTGTAGTATCTGCTAGTGAGTTTTGGTGCTAGAACCTGTCTATGAAACATCCTTCAACAAATTAATTGCAAAACACATTTCAATCGGATAATTTCGGAGATATATGGTAACAGGCAAACAATAAAACAACATAATGTTTATGTCACATATACGGACTTCTAATATAGCGGGTAAAACGAGGAAACCTCATTACAAATTATTTTTTACCCGCAACAGTACTACGATTCCGTATAGTACGAAGTCCGTACAGTACTACAATTCTAAATAGATGCTTCGGCAACGTTCGTGTTTCCGAATTAGTACGATTATGTAATCAATGTCCTGGCATATCGCGGCTTGTGACGACTCGTCAGTCACCAGCGAGCAACGTAGTGGTTATTTCCTCTATGCAGCAAGCATCATAGGCGGTAACATGTGTGGTTCCAGTATTTGGAAGTATCTAGAGCTGTTAACGCCCCCAGTTGTCACCTATCATATAAATACGTATTTTTTTGTTTTTGTCATACCATTTTTAAAGTCAATATGCAGTGAGTAATTAAGTTAAGATAATTGCATGTTCTATTGGGTCCCAATTATTTATTTTATATATTTTTGGTGTCATTAAATAACTGAACTTTTAATTTAAACAAATAAAACTCTTTTTTTTCGAACTATTATAATAATTTCACGATAACACTTTGAAAAAATCATAAATAATTATCGTAACAGCTCTAGATAAATATCACTATTGGGAGTTCGTATTTCCGATGATAGACGAAATTTGCCGAAGCATCTTATTTAAATCGTAATACATGCGTTTTGCTTAAGAGATCGTTTGTGTGTTTATTTGTCTGTAACCATTTATCTCCGACTTATCTGACTTATCCGATCTTAATGCGAATTTTACTGAAATCATTTTATATGACTTCCAGGGTGGTTAAGTAGATAATTTTTATCACCACAAGTTACTAGAGAACGTTACAATCGATGATTCTAAAACACTCCAATATTTTTCAAGTTCCGTATTAATCTTATAATTATGTTTGCTGATCGTGAAAGTTAGAAATATGTATATACTAGCTTCTTCGTCCGTTTGTTACCCGTATAAAAGTATCCTATGTGTTGTTCTGATGTATAAGCTATATTAATGTAAAGTTTCATCAAAATCTGTTCAGTAGTTTTTGAGTGAAAGAGTAACAAACATCCATCCTCACAAACTAACGCGTTTATAATAGTAGTAGGATAAAACTGTTCCGCTAATGACTGAATCAACGCCTAAGCCTAAGCCATAAGTTCTAGAAGTATGAAACTTGGAGAGTATATTCCTCTTATAGTGTAAAGGTGCACTAAGAAAGGAATTTGGAAAAAATCCCCTAAGGGGGTGAAAAGGATTGAAAACCTTCGTATGAAAAATCGTATTCCTTGAACAAACATGAATCTTCCCATAAATATTCTTCAATAGAAATGATAAACTTTTCCTCAAAGGGGTTGTGAGAGGGTGTATGGGAAATATTTAACGGGTGGTCCAATTTTCTTGAAACTTGGCAATAAAATAATTCAGTACAAGTACATGTATTTTTCCAAACTACCCCTCAAATGCGATAGGATGGTGTGTTAAGTTTGTATGAGAAATGTTTAACGCGTGGTGCGATTTGCTGTAAACTACATTTGGGCACTGCTGATTGATTTGTTGTATACAAAACAGTTCTTTTGTAAAAATACAAAATAAGTATATACGTATCAGGATATTCAAAAAAGCCTTAGGGTGCAAGCCACGCAATGTGTTTTGATACACCTATCAATTACCTACCCTGTGTTTGTAAAATCGCGGACATCGGCTAGTATACTAATATTAAAAACTTAAACATAGCGTTTTTGAAAATATCCTACTCGTATGTCATACAACATTATCACTATGGGTTCCAATACCAAAACGCCGCCGCTAAGTAAAAAAGTGCATTTTATAGTTCGTATAATATGTCTTCCTATCACGTGTGTTGTTTATAATATGAATGTGAGTAATTTTGAGGAAAGCCTCGGTGTCCATATTCGTACTATGCTCATCAATAACATCCGGGGTTTTGAGAAGCGGTGACAGTCCTTTAAAAATCATAGTATACCGATGATTGCAGTGCTATTATCTATGTATATGAGATCAAAGCATTGCTTATAGATTTCAGAATTTTAACACAGTTTCCATAAACTTTGTTTGGTAAGTTTTGATATCAATACGTTTCTACGGTATTTTCATCTTCTTTCAAAGTTTTTCATTTTACAAAATAGCTTCAGTAAATCATGTTAGAACGTGTTTAAAGTAATGGTAGGTTTTTATTAATTGGAATCACAAGGATCTTTTCGAGTCGCTGTCTTAGTTCACGCAGAAGTTAGTTCACACCGATTCCACACAACAAATGCTAGATGAATCAAACAACGAAAATGACTAGATTTGATAATTCTACAACAAAACACTGAATACATGAAACATATTACGTAAAAATTATTAACACTTATCTGCACTAAGCTAAGTAAAAACTTAGGTGCGTCTTACAGTTTTTATTCATAAAACTCTGTTGTCCCTAATGCCTATATTTCCTAAGATAGCTTATCGACAGACATAAGATTGTAACAACATTTTAATGCAAGGCCAAAACCCTAAACGAATCACATCTTTGGATGAAGTTCATACTTGTCTGCAACCGTTGACGCGACGCTAAAACGAAGCTTTTGCACAGCACCGCTCCACTCTGCGTCAATTAAACGGCGATCGATCAATCATTCCCATTAAACATTTCCTAAAATATTCCTGGTCCAGTCTCCAGTCTAGGCAAGTCTGAGGAGGTCATCTATAGCAATGGGGTGCGGGCGGCGGGCTCGTCGCACGCAAATGATACTCCGCATCGATCGCCATGTGCCCGATGCCGGCCCGGCAGCCCCCACTCCCTCCACCCCCACGAGGGCCCACCCGAATCCCAGACACAAACACTCACGCATACACGCACACTCGTGCCCTCTAATGTGTTCTGCCAAATGATCCGTATAGAATATTAAAATCGTCTACGTACTTCGATGTCGATAGACATTCAATCAGATGAACATGCTAATTATGGGCTTTTGAACATCTCGAACTCCCGAAATCGTTATATCGAAAAAAACTCGTAATGTGTATAATCTAAATAATCAAGAAAAATATGACTCAGAGATTTAAGAGATAGTCGAATTCAAATATATATCTTCGAGACGTCAAAAACTACATAGGATATGTTTACTAATTTTTATGATGATAAAATATGAATTACACATTTTTTTTTTTATAATGTTCTAAATAAAAACCATTTCGTTTAGTATTATATTCAAAATAATACAACTCTTTTGATTGAAATGCTCGTAAAATTTTTAGGTCAATCATTAAAACATGTCTACTGATTCAAAACAAACGTGTACATGTTTTCCATTAGTGAAAGCGTGCGTTCCAACCCCTCGCCGGAGGTTAATTGAGCTCACAGCCACGTGGGAGCAATTATTTACCTTCAGGTGGCCACGTGTCACCCATCTACTATCATACATCATACCTACGGACTAACTACTATGTGCACTAATTCAATACACACACTTCCAACAGTAAAACTACACAGCTGTAAAGTATAGGAGCACTAGCGAAGCATTGCGGAGGAGCTAACTAAAAATGAAGAAATAAGACGGGGAATTTACAGATATTCGGTCTTAATGTTTCTGAGCAACTACTCCAATTCTCGACTCTACACCGTTCACATAAAGTCTAAAATACTACGATGCTAATCACAGCACATAAATATACCTAAAGACACTCCAGTAAAGACTGGTTTCGGTAAACGTTATGGGTTCGGGGTGATCCGTGAAACATGAAAAGACGTCTATAATGTAATTTTTTATTGAATAATCGCAACATGGTCACAGTAGGCGACAAACAGTCAAAATCGCAGTTGCCTTGCGAGACGCGTGCGGTCAATACACGGTGATAGATACTTAGATGATACAGTTATTGTCACTACGGATCTAGGACTACAGAAGCGCTATCGTGGAAAGCATTGCCTGGGTTATAATACAAGTGGCAGTCGGGCGGTCCAGCGACGACACCCTAAATATAGGGCACGTGATCCGTAGACACACGCCGCCGCGAAAAAATCAACTCACATTAGCCACGAACCGGTACAGTCCAAAAGTTTTATACTAATATAAAATGTAAAAAAAAAATATAATTAAAAATAAAATGAAACACAGTCAACGGTGGTTAGCCGGTCGTCTCGTTTGCGTTCGCGACTTCACGTTCCGCGGAGTACACATCTGTTCCCGCTCAGTGCGCCATTATACGTGAATGTGGCGCGGCGGGCAAGGCTTGACTGAGGGCCGCGACCGCGTCCCCCGCGTCGCACCCCTGTCTTACCCCCCACTCGCCGCGTTTCCTCCCCGTTGCATCCTTCGCTCCCTGATAATCGAGAGAAAATACTACACACAGCTGCAATCGAGACGCCGCATTCTAGGGCTTTTTGGACATGAGTCAGACAGTAATTGCATCAGCCCTCATTTGCCGCGCTTCAATACCGTCAGGCCAAGTGTATTTAATCAGGCTCGCGGGGGTTTATTTGCGTCATGGAGCGCCTTCGCCTCGTATTTTAGAAAACTATGAATATAGATGTTTCAGACGAGACGGAGATATCGTACTAGTCCTTAGACTGCGACGTCTCAGAGTCGATTTAATTTGTCATCTTTGGTTATTTTCTTAAATTCCTTCAATTTCTTGGTTATTCTTGTTATTTGACATTTATAATGTCAAATAACAAGAAATTTATAAAAAGTCAATATGAAATTTCTTCACTAACTTTTTTACCATTAGGAGTGGGATTGTGGAGGCACTTGCAGTAAAGGCACTTTTATTATCTTTGAATTTTGAAGCTACTCTATCATCAGATCTTCACGTGCTTACATTATTTTGCTCACTTTTAGAATAAAAACAAATTAAAAATGGCTTAAAAAAATGTTTCGGCTTGTCGTGATTCCATAAGATGATGATGTTTATTAGGTTTTACGGAAAAAATAGCAATCCCTCAGTTATAAAACTTTTATGGCACTATCGCGGGATCATTATCTATACCTCCTCGTGCTACAGCGCGCTTATCCAAAAGGTATCTAATATTAAATTAACATGCCCATAACACAAGCTCTGCTTACTTTGGAGCTAGATGATGATGTGTGAAAATGTCCAGCATTATCTATCTATTTTATTATTTTTCTTTTTCAAGTAATCTATTATAGTTTTTTCCCTACAAAACTTTTTTAAATAATAAATCTGCTTAAGCTTTTATTTGGCAACAGCAAGAGGAAAGACACCAAACAAAAATCATGAACATCATCCGCAAAGAATCTTAAATTCGTAGCAGCTCGTAGACGCTCTACGCCGTAGCAGCGGCTACGTCGTACAGCAGTTATTGTAATAACTCGTGGAGCTGTGACGTATAAACATTTTACGGCTTTAAAATCTGCCGCCATAAATAAGAAGTAACTGCGTAGTGTATTATTATGTAGATTTTTCAGTTTTTGTTGGTATTTTTTGCGCAGAGTAGTTTTGCGTAAGGCACTTACGTCTATGCTTGAGAAGAAATTGCTTCAAGTTTTGAAACTATTTTGTGGACATCAGGTTAAGAAATTATGTACTTAGCTGTCGAATGCTCGAATTGGATAGTAAGTCAATTTTGTTCTTCGGATACTTCATGGAAAATTCTTTCTATTGTAGATTTTGAGTGCCGATATTGGATTCGTAACATTGAAAAAAAATATATATAATCTAATATAATTAATAAATATGCAATAGTCACATATATAGTCCTACACTAGTATTACCCTATGTTGTGGGTATCAGAAATTATCCGAAAACAATTATGTTAAGAGGAGTCGGCTAGGCCTGTTAGCATGCAGCTCCTGCAGCGACTCCGCCATAAGGACTATATCAACTGCAAATCGCAAATGTGAGATGTACTCGCCATTTATGTTGATGCCCATATTTTTCTAGTCTAGCGTATTGAACAGATCCTCCAATGCGTTGGTAAACAGTTTTGGAGATATGACATCTCCCTATCTCACTCTTCTGCTAGCTTCTGATAGGGTTAGACTGCTGATTCTGTACTAAAACACGGTCGTAGTTTCATACAGATAATTCAACATAACGATAATTCACTTGGCATCGCTGCAAGGATTCCAAAATAGTCCAGATTTCGATGGAGTCAAAGGCTTTTTCGTAGTCCACGAATGCTTAGCGCAGGGACCGATTATACTTCTTGGACTTCTGTATAATCTGTCGCACTGTGTGGATGTGGTCCACAATACCGTAATCGTTAGAAATCAAGGAAAGCCTGTTCAGGAGGCTGGAACTCATGAAATTTTCTTGCGAGACGATTTTTTTCTCGAAAACAACTTGAAGACCTGGCTCACGTCCTCGTTGTGGACCTGTTATTCTTTAAAAGTGTATTGTTCCCGTTCTTGAAGAAAAGCACAACAATACTCCTGTTCCAGTATCGCCTCCGTAGTTCTCCCACGGTAAGTGACAGAGTTGAAGACCTTCTACAGTTCCCCTAATCTGGAACTCTTCCTGCCTTTGGAAGCTCAGATATGATTCCGTTATTATTTTCCGTTTTTCAGTTGCCTAAAGCCGTCTCAATTTCATCAATGCTAAAGTCCAGCAGTTCGTCCGTAAAGTCTGGTTCTGGAAACGTGGCTATCTGGTTCAGAAAGGGGGCATATGAGTCGTACAACTCATAAAGAAGTATGTTATAGGGTAATTATATCTGTTTCAAATGAGTTGGAGGATTTGATTTGATTTGGTTGTTTATAACAATAAACAGGCATGTGAATTAATTTTCAAGCTCACGCCTGAGTCAATTATTTACTAGTAATCTGCTATCAATTCAAGCCTTGTTCGGTTATTATAAAACAAACGGGTTAGTTCACTGCCTCTACCGGCTTCGTAAGCGATGACACCTATGTGTTTACGACATCCGCTATCTGAAATAACTAGGAGTTATGAAGTTCTATTTATGTAGTGTTTGGAAGCAAAATAAAATAATAAATACGGATTGAATGCGTAACATAAAAAGGAATTACAAGACCGGGTGGGGACTGCAGAACAACCTATCTTTAAGAAGACAAACATGAGTCGTACATTGGTTAATAAGGCCACACTGATGCATGTCTGCACTGAGCTTAGACGATGACTTAGGCGTAACTTATGCCGGAGTCTTTACCATTTTTATGTTCTAATAGACCTATAATCATAGTTTTTTATTTATTATAACCTACCTAGTATATTTAAGTAGAGTTATACTTATAAATACGTTTTTTTATTAACATCAATGTTTTATAAATTTATAACTATATCAATTTGAATACAATAATTACTAGATTCTGCTTATGGTTTCGCATGCGTGAAATCAGGAAATAGTAGCATGTGTGTTATTCTAGAATATTCATAAAAATAATTATTCCAACTATCTTCCAAATCAGCCGTTACGGTGATTTTTAGCAACAAAGAAACATCTTTTTGCATTTGCATCAAACGTTAAAAAAATATCGACCTAGCAAATATTATTCAAAATATGTTTCTTGAATAATAATAATGTTGTACATTCTGACACAGCATCATCTAGCCCCAAATAAGCAGAGCTTGTGTTATGGGAACTACATGACTGATATACTACTTATATATATTTTTTTGTAAATACATTCATATTATACATAGATAACAACCAGACCCGAGAGAAACATTAGATAATCGTACAAACATTTGTCCCATAGCGGGAATCGAACCCGCAATCTTCTGCGTCTCAGGCTGGCCTTAGCCCACTGCGCCACAGAGGTCGTCAATATAATGTACAAAAGAGCTGTTATTTATCTGACATGTGTGAACTATTGAGGTAATCTCGTATGTAGGGTTTCTTAAAGCATATACCCCACCTTCGTCTACACTTTTCAAGCCTTTCATAGTACTAACTAAGTATTTTATTAGTAGTAGAGTTAGTGGCATGAAATTGATCTTCCCTATAGACTGTAGTTCTGTAGACTCTCAGTGAATACAAGGTAAACCTCCCTGACCCGATGGACCGAATACAATATAAAGGTTGCCGAAAGTCGGTGGATGGAGACTAATACAAATTTCTTAATGGCCAAAATATAGCTTCA
The DNA here is from genome assembly GCA_961405105.1 of Perizoma affinitatum. Classification (NCBI taxonomy): domain Eukaryota; kingdom Metazoa; phylum Arthropoda; class Insecta; order Lepidoptera; family Geometridae; genus Perizoma; species Perizoma affinitatum. The sequence goes on from OY560184.1 coordinate 6,835,184, forward strand.
AACCCAATATTTCATTGTGTTGACTACCATAGTTTTATAAGTTATTTTTGTATACCAGCAAGCTTGGTCTGAAAGAAACATATTGATTTACTTATTTATTTATTTGTACAAACATTTATTTAAAATTTGTAACAGAACATTATATATTTAGTCCGCTCTAACAGCCGCCAAAACTTAGTTCAACAACCCCACTGGATGACTCATTCCTACCCTTTTACACAGCAACATGTTTTACAGTATGACAACTGTAATTGACAGCTAATTTGACATGTTCCGTATGACCTTGAGGCCCTCTGAAGTCGGATGAAGTATATTTTAACCTTAGCTTGGTATCTTTTGACCGCGCCGTCGTGGCTCGTCTCACTCCCTTTTAAAATAACCTAACTCTACATTTTCTGCAAAAGAGAGTAAACCTTAGCTTTAAGTAGGTTTAGAGACTAAGTTTGTAATGCTACCAGGGGTGTGTGAAGGGCTTGCTCGCTGTGTCTTCTAAGAAAATAGAGACAATACGATTATAGTATTGCAGTGCATGTTAAGTATTCAGATTGTTTCGTTTTAAACTCCATTTTGTGATCCTTTTATTTAAACTATAAAATGTATTCTAGGTTATTAAGACACACAATATATAATTTAATATTCAAAATTCGTCAGTACATCAGGCTAATACAATTTATGAGTTAGTTAGCCAAGAATAATTCTTTTCTAATTAATTTATATTATTTTATTTATGAATTACAATTTATTTGTAGGTTGTCTGGGGCCCAGTTGAACCTTATATTGATTTTAATTCTTTCGTATTAGCATTTATTTGGTTTACAAAAAGAGTAGGTACTTAGTTGTACTGATTATATTAAAAACATATAATCATTATGTTGTATTGGAAATATTCACGTTAAATTGTACAGTCGGGCACCTGCCATTCTTTACTGAAATAACAAAGTCTGGCTGAAATAACTTGTTTCTAGCTTTTTCGCTCATGTTTCAAAGAAAGTCCAGTGTTATACGAGCAGTCCGATTATCCTATTCAGTACAGATACGCTGCGGGGGCATTGCCCGCGTCAAGCGTAGCGCTGCCCATTTAGCTTTAGGATGGATGTACAACGAGACAATTAGACACTTTTTAAAAGAGTCATTCAGAACAGGTAAATACATCAGCTATGCCGCTATCCAAGCGACGACAAACCAATTTTGATGATGTAAACAATGCAATCTCTAAGGTTGTGAAATGGTTTAATGAAAATAATCTTCTACTACATGAAAAGAAAACAAAATGTATTAGATTTATGATACCTCATATAACACAAGTTAAATCACAAGTTGGCACTTGTGGACACCACCGTATTCTTAGGTAGCTCCCTATATAATAAGCTTCAATGGGGCCCCCACATTGATAAGTTATCGAAGAGACTTAGTTCTGTGACATACGCAGTCAAAAAGATCCGTCTTTAAACAGACGTAGCCACAACTAGACTAGTTTACTTCATCTATTTCCACAGCATTATGTCGTACAGTATTCTGGAGTACTGCAGATATAAATACCGTTTTGTTGCTGCAGTAGATAAAACCGAAGTATCAAAGTGATCATTGTGATTTTAATTAATAAATGAATGTTGACTTTGACATTGTTGCAGATGTCAATAGGTGACGGTAAATGTTTTCCATCGAGGGCCGAGTGCCAGTTTGCCTCGAAATGAGATATAAAAAATAAGAAAATATTATTATTATTACTAAATAGAAGGCAGTACTTAAATAAACACTTATGTTCTAAACTGGTTATATATGATATTATGGTACTCTTAACCTGGCCTTTGTCCAGCACCAAAAATACACAAATTTTAGCCAAAACTCAAAGTTTTCCATATAAGGAGAAGGATTGTGAATGGTGCAAATGGGCACTTTCCTACCTAAAAGTTCCTGAATCTAAAGATTATGATTAGATTGTTTTGTATTTTATTTCGTATGTGTTTGAGTTTCTTCCAATGACGATTTCGATTGCGTTTGACCTTTTTTAGAACTTTTGGAGCCTTTAAGGTTTTAAAGTTGCTATCTCTCTCTGTTTCTCTCCCTCTCTCAGGTTCATATCATATAAATTGAACTGCAAGTCTGCTCTATTGTCATCGGTCTACTTTGGTCAGGGATTTGTGTATCCCCGCCCTAACCCTCAGAACTCGGTTAAAGTGTTAGGCGGTTTTGGATAAAGCCCAATTTTTTTAAATTTATCGATGTAAATATCTAACACAATGATATCTAGTTATTATGGGATTAAGACAAAGATTTATGTAATTGTAACCGCAGATTATTATTATAAAAAACGTTTCGAACTGAGAATCTTCTCCTTTTATTAACCGACTTCAAAAAAGGAGTTTTTTTTTATTATTGTGCATTTAATTTTTATATATTTTTGGTAACATACTTTGATAGCTTCGCCAACGAAGTGCACGAGTGCGCAAAATAACGTAAGCACGTGATCTAATGTTTCAGTTTCAGTTTGTTTATTGATAACGTTTATAAGTTACATATAATGTTCTTAATTATAAATAAATTAACAATAATGTTTTTTTAAATTAACATGTGCATAGGTCTTGCTAAAATAATTAATGATAGAGTACCTACAGGATAGAAATCGTTAGCTTGGGACTTCGAACCCAAACATTTGAAAAAGAAATCCCACTCCTCAATTTTTCACGGGTGAAAAATTGGGGATTATAAGTCAAATTTTATCAATTTCCTTTTATATAAGGTTGCGTTTTTAACATTTAATGTCTTATAAATTATTGATGTCAGAATATAGGTAAAAAAAAATGAAACCTTGTATATATTTTTGTTTCTTTCATAATCCGACGATGTGATGAGTAAAATTTAACCAGAAGAAGGCAAGTGGGAATCCGCCTACCACTTTAGGACAAAAGTGTTTGTTTAAATACTGCCTTTACTATTTGTAAGTAATTTTAAAGTCCTCTAAGCAAAAAACAGAATAAACTGAGACTGGTTAACGATATTGCTTATGAAATATACGATATAGCTTCAAACAGCGTCTACAAACGAGGATCCATACATGTGACATTTCAACATTAATTATCCATTGATAGTGGCAGCTAAACGTGACAAATTCACAAGTTTGGACTGTATTTGCACGTTTAGCTGCCACTATCAATGAGAATAGTCTCAAACAGCGTCTACAAAAGAGGATCCATACATGAGACATTTCAACATTAATTATCCATTGATAGTGGCAGCTAAACGTGACAAATTCATAAGTGTGGACTGTATTTGCACGTTTAGCTGCCACTATCAATGAGAATAGCCTTAAACAGCGTCTACAAAAGGGATCCATACATGTGACAATTTCAACATTAATTATCCATTGAAAGTGGCAACTAAACGTGACAAATTCGCAAGTGTGGACTGTATTTGCACGTTTAGCTGTCACTATCAATGAGAATAGCCTCAAACAGCATCTACAAAAGAGGATCCATACATGTGACATTTCCACATTAATTATCCATTGAAAGTGGCAACTAAACGTGACAAATTCGCAAGTGTGGACTGTATTTGCACGTTACTCGCGGTGAGTACCGTGACTAATCATGAAGCAGTGGAAATGTCACAAATGTTTAAGTTGACCCTAGCTTCTTAATGGTGTTAGTACCTCATTTTGTGGAACCCACGAGTATCGAGAGCCCTTAGGGAGGCAATTAATTCAAGACATAATTCTGTAACAATCGTAAATTCAAAGTATTATTTTTGACAATTTACATCGTTGTAATTCGGGCAGTCGTTGGATGCGGTGTCGAAAGAATAAAAAATATGGATGAGGTATATTTGGGTCTTTTGATCGCCTAACGCCATTAGATTTTAGTGATAATTCCGAGGTGGGAATGATTTATTTAGCACTGATTCTACTTTTTTTCGATATTATCTTGTACACTAAAGCTTTTTCTATCGTTCTGTCTTTCTGGGTATCCCAGAATATTTATACTATCCCGGGTTATTCTTCACATGAAAAAACAATTTTGTTTGGTTACTTTTTGATATTTGCCTATTTTTATTGAAGAAACTGGTCGTCAAATTCTACTTTTCAGGGAAAATCTAATAAATCTGTATTATGTCCTGTATAACTGTCGTTCTTACTTCAAATGTTGAAATTAGAAGCTTTTCGTACTTTTCCACTTAGTATTTATAAAATTTTGAAATGCCTCATCCACAAGCTCACTTCTTATCTCGTGCCGCCTTCTTCTGGCCTCCCGCCAATGAATAGCCATGCGGCCTCCCACCCCACTACTCTGTTTTGGGTATTTTCTAAAACTATTCACCCAAAGAACAAAGTAACTAGCGTGTTTTTGTATAGACTAGACGATTTGTGAGCGCGTCAAGAATATTAAAACGATCGTCATAATTCTTGTCTCTATTACTCGATGTCTCGTAGCAACTTCTACGGACGCCGTAGTGCGTATTTTGGCGGCCAAAACAGTTGCTAAATATTTCAAACGTAATAATTTTGTATGTAATATTATTTAATAAAGTTAACAAATACGCTTACAGTGTCTGAGAAAAGCATACAGGTTTTAATCACTTCTTTAGGTTTTAATTAATCCTGATGTTTTCCAAAGATAAAATGTTCTAAGTAGAACTTTAAAGCACGAATTAGTTCGTATTTGATTATTTCTCGATCACCTATTAGGTCAATGACCTGACCTAGTAACCGATTATAAACGAACTAGTGTTGTGAAAGATGTCAGTGTATGTGCCTCGCGTAGGATTTTTTCCTATTTGTATCACTTGTTCTACAACTAACAGTACTTAGACATAACTGGTTCCTCAAGTTACATCGTTAGGGAGCACATTATTTATCAAATAGAAAAATCAGTTAGGGGGAGCTGTGCTTACGCGGAGCGTAAAGTTCTAAAAACATCCCACTGCTCTATAGTAATTATAATGATAAACTCATAGTACAATAATACCAGTTGGTTTAGTTAACACTTTTTTTTAGTAATATGTCACTAAGACATACCTTAGTAAAGACTTGTACACAAAGGAAACAAAAGTGTATGCTTAGTACAGACGAGCCGAAATGCGTGGGGTCGAGTCAGAACTTAAGTAGGTAGTAGCCAATGATCATTTTTCTAACCTATTAGGACTATTAGGTAGAAATGAAACGCACGATTACATTAATTACATTTATTATAATACGTAACTTATTAATACGTTATGTATTGCTTCAGGTTTTTCATTATACTTAGCCCTATTACAGTTTCGATGCTAATAAAATTAGGATTTAAAATATATTTACTTAGCAGGATCAGAGTTTATATAGATGTCTAATGAAAATGGCAGCCCTATTTTCATTCAAGTCAAAGAAGTCCATAAATTGCTCAAGGATTTACAATATTTACCGAAAGATCGGTCGAACATAAAATTACTATCATACATCATTTGAAAAGGCATTACCCTATATGAAGGCAGCCGCGTAAAAAGCAGTGAGCTTAACTTTGTTCAACAGAGTACTCAAAATGCGAAGAAAAAACTTTATCATTATGGTAATTATTTTATATACTGTGTGTAATAAAACTACTCTCGAAAACAGATGAAAAAGGTACGGTTTACCCAAGGTGACAACGAATCATGATTTTATTCGGAAGAATTTTCAATCTATAACAGTTTTTGTATGATCTACTGAAAATATCTTATTTGCGTAGTATACTGGAAACTTCGATTTAAGTAGTGCTTTGAAATAACAAAACTGAAATTCAAATTTAAAATATTAAAAATTCATTAAAAATAATATTTAAAATTCTTATTTTCATAACGTGGTCAATTAATTTGAACCGATTGCAATCTGATTTATAATTTAGGGCCTCAGCGCCTCATTTAAGTATTCGGGAGTATTCTTATTGCACCCTGTATTGGTCTGATAAATGAATTACCTATAATGTTATCATGACACCCCGAGGAGGTTCGCTCTTAACAAAATATGTACGAATCCACTATATATTTATAAATATTTTGGTAAAATAACAAAATATTTTCATAACATGATAAAGCTGTATGAAGTTTAACATTATATTTTTTTTTTAAATCCCTTACAAGAAGATTGAGATATTTGTAAGTGGCTTAAAACTCATTACAATCTAGTTATACCATTAGATAGATATTCTATTACACACACAAGTCAACAAGTAGAATAATAATAATAATAGAAATATTAGTACTAGACTTTAAATATCTATGACTTCAATAACAATATCACATACATATTAACTATACAATTATTATTGTAATAAATAACAATTAACAAGTTTTCGATGATACAATGGCTTAGTAGCTTATTAATTAATTCGTAAGTAATATATTATTTTTGCATTTATGTGCGTTATGATGATCACGACAGCGCGTATATAGTTATATTATAATTATATTTGTATTTTATATTATATAAATTTTAATATATTGATCAATCTATATAATAATTTAGCAAAATGACAATATTGAATCACATAGACTAACACACAATAGTCAAATATAATATTATTTTGCTACTAATTTTACTAGCATGACTTTATTTGTTTTTAATTATGTACCTAATAGATATACTAATGTTTTTTTAGATTTTTTAGTTGTAAGATCTTTGTTTTTATTTAATGGGCAGAAAGTTGGTTTTATATTGACGTTTCGATGGTTTGACTCGTACCATCCTTCCTGCGTCACTAAGTAAAAACAACTGACTTACATTTTCTTTTACCACTAAAATACTGGTCGATTATAAAAGCCAATTTGTAATGCATAGCCACCTATATTAGGATTCTTAAAAGTAGTCAACAATTAAAAATATTAGTAAGAAATATTTTATGTTTTCACATGTAATTGGTTATATCGCAATATATACAAGTACCTATCTCAAAAAAAGGGTAAATGTAATGGTTTACTATAATATTGTAAATGTTTTATCAAAAATGGTTTCATTTTAGAGAAAAAAGATTGCAATTCACGATTTTTAGGGAAAAATAATCAAACATAAATAAAATATGTGTTAACCTTTAGATTCACCATATTGAATCTAAAGGTTAACACATATTTAGGTCCTATTAATATAATATTCTGTGATTAATTCGGCTCTCTGTTGTAGTTGAAAAAAATGGGTTGAACATAAATTATGTAAATGTTAATTTCGGTGGTTAAACACCGAAGATATTTTATTGTGACAGGAGCTTATTCGTTAAAATGTATGTGTCACACTTTCAATGTATCTCTAAAATGAAACCAGTGAATACAATTCAAAAACTGGACAACGTAATTAAAAACATATCGTATCTAATGTCCGTTTCAATCTCTGCAATTTTTTTCTTTCATATTTTTAATTCTTTTTAACGTGTAATGAATTAAACGAGTTTTTAGTGTATGTAGTCAAGCAGTATTAATTAAAAGAATGTACACGTAGTATTTAGGTATAATTATAATCTTCGACTTTTTAACAGAACATTTTATGGCTGATAAATTAAGACTGATAATGAGTTTAGGTATTTGAAGAAAACATTATGGTTTACTGGACGCCAAATATAATTACCATCCGCGTTGGTTTCTGGACATTTTGGAATAAATTCTACCTTACCATTGCAATATTGTCAACCTCCCTGTACCTACTCGTAATAACATGAAAATTGAGACGGATTTTCGTAATTCACGACTTATGACCTTTCTCCCACAAACGTATACGCGTCAATATTAATTTTACTAAATAACACATTACTTTAGTGTTTTCGGCGTATTATATAAATTATCAATGCATAGTTGTTTAATATTTAGCTGTGTGGTGTTATCTATGGCTGAATAAAAATTCTATACGATGTTCAGTCACTGACTTTTTTACTGTTAGAAACTGTTACAGTCGGACATGACTTAAAAATGTTTGAACATCGAAGTATCAAAAAGAATAAAAAATTTAGCTTGGTAACCTCTGATTAAAAATGTTGAATATCACGGCAAGTGTTAAAATGTTATCTAATCTTATTTATTATTCTATTACTGATGTGTAATAATATAATTTATTATTAATTTATCTACTTAATATTATTTATGATAATATTGTCTAAATTACATCGTTTCACATAATTATTCTAACACATTCTAGCGAGAGATTGTATAATACAATATTTTTAAATATTTTTGTACTAGCATACTGATTTATATCCGATATGTTAGGCAGTAGAGTCACTAGGCCACAAAATCTTAATAGATGCAGTTGTGTATCGTCAAAAATATACGTAGCACGTAGAAATTATCTTGCGGCCTTACTTAAAAACGTAACAGTTAAGTTCTTTTTCAAATTATTCCCATCTTGTGACGGGAATTAATTCAAATAAAATTATGACTCTAGGTAAAGTCTTTGATTTTTAAATTGATACATATGTTTGTACTAGCAACTGAGAAGCAGTGATTCGTGATAGATTTACATAGACCCCTAACTAAGATATAAATTTACCTTGTACTTATATAAGTTGACACCGAATACAAAGACAACATTGATAGAATATAGACGATAAACCAACGTGAGGTTAAACAACACAAGGAACTAATGTTACAAGCCCTTTTTAAATAATAGTTATTTGAGCATTGAAGCAAACGCGAGAATAAAGTTCTTAACTAACAGTATATATTTGTAAAAAGAGACGAAAAATTGACAGCATTTCCAGTAACACTAGTCGTATATGAAGTACATATAGTAATTGAGACGAAGCCTTAATACCTAAAGGCAAAATACCACATTGAAGATACCCAGGTGTATAGACAAGATTTCCAAATAAACGTTTTATAAAAATATCGTAAAACATTAAGAAAACTAAACAATATTTTTTAGTGAAACTTTTTAAAATTAAAGATGTTATATTATTAAATTAAACTACAAATATAAATACTTAAATAAGAATTTATTTTCTAATAACTGTATTAAAAAAAACTAAACCTGGCTTATCTAATCACCTGCGCATGAAAGACATAGATAGAATACTATTTAATACGATTAACATTCACTGAGGACAATATAATATTTACGTATAAGAGATTTGTGATACTAAAACTAGGTAAATACAATTTATGTTATTATTGCACGATTCTTTTTTTGTAACATTTTTGGTCCTATTTTTATCTGAAGGCTAATGAATGAAAGATAACTAAAACTATCAGAAACTACAAAAAGATTCTATTGCTACATTTTGACTGTTTTTATCACATTCTTGACGATTTTTTATTATTATTCAACAATTAAAAAAACCTTCGAAAAAACAAAATATTATTTGACTATTATTATTATTATTATTTTAACAAATTATAAACATTGTATTCAAGCCCCAAAACAACAACAATGCATTCACATAAATTTTGAAATTATGTGAAAAAACATAATTTCAAAATTTATCAACTGCTCATTATAATTATCTTGGACCCGTGAATTTTAACAGCAACAATGTAAAAAACTTAATTTAAAAATACTTATCTGTCCTTTAGGGAATTAGAAAACAATCTTATACTAAAAAAAAATCCTTTTTAAGGATAACAAGCTATATTTTGTCTTTTATATAGAGGTATCTATCAACTAGCAGCTATGCGAATTGTGCTATATTTTGTTGTGCTAATAACGCACGAATATCATACTAATAAATAACGATACTTACATACATTTGAGAAATCAAATTGTATTTAGAAAATTCACAACATCAAGATTATTAAAACGATTTCGCCACAAGAGTGATGCAAAGATTTGTCAAAAAGTTTAAGCACTATACATTTTTTTTTTTATAATATTATTAGAAGATCAACGTTGAATAATAACCCAAGAAAATATTTCGCATTATTATCTGAATTATTAAGCTAATACATAAATACAATTTGATTTACCAACTAATTAAGCTACTTAAATTAATTTAATAATATTGATAGCACACGAATCCACGTTCACCTCACATATACGTTTGGAAGCTAAATACATCATAAATCTATATTATTAAATAAAAGCAGACACATTAATAATCTAAAACTTCTCAGAAAAGGTATTGAACACTTGCTTTTATCCTACCGTAGTCGTTAATGTCCATTTTTTGGTCACAGACAATATTTTTTAAACAGAAATTCATTTTCGTGAGGTCAGAACCTCGTATGTATTACCGAAAATCATCGTAGCATGCACCATAGACCATTAAATAACTGTAGATGTCTTTGTACATGATGTATGCTACAGAATGTATGCTATCATGGCTGGGTTGCCTCTCGTAGCCGTTGATACGCGTGGCCCCAGCTTCTAAGAAAATGGTTAGTGATGTCTGTCCCCGTCTCTATTTTAATCGCCTAACCTTTAAATCGTATCAATTTAATATACAAATCTAAAAATATGAATGTGTTGACATATTGTGTTGTTTCAAAAATTTTGCAATTTTTCGCAATTTGCCAAATTGCTTACGGTGATTTTTTTATGAAAAAAATTAATTACTCAGGTAGTTTAATAATTAAGTAAACTGTCTTTAGCATTAGTACTTAATATTACAACTTTCAAAATACTTTTTTAATAATGCGTCTAAAATAATTTAATTCGTTTCTAAATAGTGTTGGTTGTTTTTGTTTAAAAATGTAATGTTAAGCTTACTGAGAACGAATGGAAGACTTGACAAAAACAAAACATTTTCCTACTATGTTTTGTTTGAAATATTTTTAATAATTATGGAGTTAAGGACACGACACGATAAGCAAACCAACATTGTATTACAATTATCCTACAATTAATAACTATGTTTTACTAAAATTTGTCTTTTATGCTCATTTTTTTTTCAATTTTATTAAAGAAAACAATATGATCGCAGTTATCGCAATAAAGGAAGGCATTTTGATAATTGTCTTTTCTGCGTTTCACTTCAAAACGAAACCAACACGCGTTTTAGATGGCCTTTTAATTATATGGAGGGAAATTAAGCTTACGTGGAAAATAAAGGTTAGCTTGCTTAAACAGCTGTTCTTTTCATAAAAATGATATCAAGCTGGTGTTGATAACGACCCTTGCTACCATTAGTGATGGCTACATCATATTCATCAGTGGTATACAATATGATTTACTAAGGTTCAAAAGACCATCTAAAAGACTGGCAAAAAATCAGAAAATCAAAAACCACTTGCTTACAAAAGGTTGTCAAGGTTCGCATCAGATCTGAACCCTTCTATAGTGCTGATCGCCGTCGCCACCGCGCTAACTCATGTGGGCCGTAAGTTGATATCAGTTCTAATAGGAAAATGTTTACAGTGCAACTTACAATGATCTTAGAAGAGTTTAAAATTAGTTGCGGGTCTTTTAGTAGATGAAGGCGGGGTGGCAGGGCGGTGGCGGTGCCCGCGGCTGCTTGTCGTGTGGCGCGCAGCATGCAGGCTCGCAGCATGCTGTGTACGGCGCCGGCAACAAGGCGTACTGGGCTGGCTGGTAGATCGCGGGCGTTGCTGGAAGGAGAAAATCATATTTTTTACACTTGCAACGCAATAATCAGTTAATCAATGACCAAATTTCAAGTCAAGTGATGTGTTTGATTTAGAAATATTGTTAGTGATTGACTTTAGTTGACATGAGATTTGATAAAGGTTTGTTTCATTAATCGAGACGTTTTTGTCAACGTCTCGTTACAAATGTAGATTTAGAATTCACTGAAAGTGGGAAGATGATCCTAAGTATATAAAAACCGGCCGAGTACGTGTCGGGCCACGTGCAGTGTAGGGTTCCGTAGCCCGTCACATTATGCGGATTTAGAAGGAGGCTTTTTGTTTGATACTATGAACATATTGATTCAGGGTTTAACGGCTAATAACGTCTAAAAACGAGTACACTTGACTCTAAAAAAATTAGCACTTTAAAGCTTAAAATTTCGCAAATGGATCCCTGAATCGAAAAATGGTTTTCATACACCCGCAATATTTTTGAAGGACCTATCCAACGACACTCCACATCGATTTATTTTTGATTGACCTTTGTTTTAATTCCTGTTTCTAGAATCTTTTTGTTCTTGGGCAATCTTTAATAATTCCTATCCACTGATTCAGATTTTGTTTCCTTCCTGAGTATTTTTAGTTTGCTTAGCTAGGTGATCTTGGAGTTTTGTTCACTTGTCCCAAATAAACATAAGTTAAAAGTCCTGGTGATGATGTTAAAGAAATAAAGACTGTAGAATGGAAATAAATATGAATGGATAAAGACTTACTATCAAACGGTAGTTGGTAGACGGCGTACGGCGGCGGCGGCATCTCGCAAGGTGCACACGACGCAACCGACATCGGCGGCGCGCATAAGAATTGGTAGCATAGCGGGGCACCGGAGCCGATGCCGATGGGCGCCGCCTCGGTGCCTACCATGGGCAGTTGACTTATCTGGAAATAAAAACCAAGCTATGCAGGATGCTATTCACTATGGGCCAAACATCGGTAAAATATTCGCTCTACAGACCATGGATTTAGCTAGCGCGTTCGTATGTCAGAAATAAAAGTAGGTAAGTAAAAAGCTACGTTATTTTTCAGCCACACCTAATTATCCCCAACTAATTACGACTGACATCACTAATAATACACATTCGATTTTGACAGTAGAGGATGATGGCGAGAATAATAGCTATTTGTCGATGCTCGTGATTTCGAATTGACCGGTTTTATGTCAAATTGTTATCTTGCTGAAAATTCAACAATCAATGCATGGATGTGTACGTTTATAGTAAATCGCCCTAACTATTATAAGATTGGCTAGTGGAACGCCCCGCGAATTCACTCGCGTCGATCTTTTTGCATACAAAGGAAGATGACGATCTTCCCGCTGCACCCTACAGGGGTGGAAATTCGGAAAATTATTTCTTTATGCACGCTAAAAGAAACATATCGACAAACAGTTCTCTAGGACCTTATGGTTTACGGCTGGGCGTTGATTGTTAGTCAGTATTTCAAGTAACTATTTTAAATATTATAACTCGATTGGAATTTGATCTTAATCTCATTAAAATTATTTATATTTTTAATGAGACTAGTACATAGTACTAGTACATATTATTTATATTCATGGTTACAAGTCATTAACAGCCCGTCGATTTCAACTGCTGATGCATTCAGTCCTCCATGACAAACAGTCATAAGCTGATTTCATAATGTGATGTTCATGTATGGTATTTTACCTGTTTTCTGACCGCCTGAGCCACGCGGAGACGACCGAGCGGTGAAAACATCACACCACCACTCTGAAAAGAAAATAAATTACGATAATGAGCTAGATCAATCTCCAGAGCAATATATGTGAATTAATGCGCAGACGAGTACATGGCAGCATCCTGAACACGTTATCAGATAGATGGGACTGTCCAATAAGGTGCCACAGAATGCACATACCTACTATATACTCAATATTCGATGGTTATATCTTTTTGTGGTGGTATTATCTTTATTTTATATGATTTTAGCGATATAAATCGTAGAGTAAATTACGTCAACGTGTGTAGTGTACTCGGTTTTCGCCAATGTCATTAGCTTCGTATTGTCATTAGTCCAAAATTGTATGGATTTTACATAACCTATTGCAATGTCACGTTGCTTAATTGCAATAGTTTATTTCAATGCACACATTTTTAAACTGAAGAAATAGCTACAAAGATAATGCCATTGCTGACGGGCTCAGTACAGTTGGTACTTAGTAATACATGGTGAGCCTCCATAGGTTATACAAAATCGAACACAGCAATCCAAATATAATCAAAATGGTAAACCAAAGAATAGAACGCAAAGTACTTTTTGTGCCTTTGTTCAATTCCAATTGAATAGAAATAAAGCTCAACAAAAACAGCGAACAATACGTTTTCGCGGTGTGTTTTTTATTTTACCCTCGTGTATTTTCACGCAGAACTCAAACGCGGCCGAAAACAGGTACTACCTACCTGCTACACACGAGCGAGTTACATGACCGCCTTTTAAAAATGTTTTCGGTTAAAGTCAAAATCTGGATAAAATGTTTAAGACCATCTAATTTTTTTCTGAATTTCTGAATAATTTTATCTTGCCCTATTGTAATAATCTATTGGTTGTTTGGGTTATATACATGTTGGGTTATATACATGTAGTATGTTGAAATAAAATGACAAGTATAGAGCTCCGTACCTTAAAATAAAAAAACGGAACCCTCATAGGATCACTTCGTTGTCCGTCCGTCTGTCTAAGTACATTTATACGACATATTTGATACTGGCAAATGAATCAAAACCTATAGGGTACTTCCCGTTGACCTGGAATCAAGAAATTTGGCAAGAAGCAAGGTCTCACAAGTAAAGGAAAGAGTCCGAAAATCGTTAATTTGTAGTTTTATCACACAACAAATATTTTTTTACGATTACAAACTTACATTTGTAGTTGGAGAATTGACCGTGACGTATATCGATGTATGGGAGAACATTATTTCAAGTATAAAGTAAAGCTTGTACGGAAGCCTAGATGAGTCAGAATCGCATTTGTCGGATTTTTTTTTATATGTTATGTCTTCGCATCGGTTCTTCGACCCGTAATTCACCGACATTTGAAGATTGATATATGCCATGACAAAATATTATAATCCTAAAAATCTGATAAAATTATTTTAACACTAAGTTAATTAATTTTTTTACGATTAATCAATTTGATCATTCAATAGACTATAAAAATACGTTCTAAAGTTACATCGTTTTTGTTTTAACAAAGGTATAAAACTAGAAAAGTTATATCCGCTCGCAAGATTCTTCAATTCTTAAAAAAATCACTATAGTTTCGAGTAAATAAGTAAATTTATTTTTTTCGAAGCTTTTCTTGCTTTTATTACATTTCAAAAATCTTTAATAATTTGTCAATTAATTAAGGAATTATTTGTGCATAGTTTAGTAAGACAAGAAGATAGTTTAGAAGAAAAGAAGTATTATTTAAAGTAAGTCATTTTATTATCTATCCAATGTTTTCTGGTTATAATGGCTTGCAAATAATTATGTTAATTTAACTATTAATTTTGAAATCTGTTATGGAAATAGTAAGAAAGTTTCAAGCGGTGCCATTTCTCTTTACTCAAGCGGAAGTTGGGTAGATTAAAGATGGCGCCGCAGTGCTAAAGAGAGTGTCAGAATTGAATTCCGACACCACAGATTAAAAAAAAATGCACACTTGCTTTGTATCTTCGAACTGAAAACACTGTAAGTGGAACACATGTAATTTATACACATGTAGGTTCTGCGCATTTTTTTTAAACCTGCCTCAATTTTTCGATATGTACTTTTTATTTTTAATAAAGAATGATTATATCGTGTTTGAGTTTCTTTGTTTGATCATTTTCCGTTTATCTCTGAAAAGGCTGATCTGACTGAAATGCGGTTTTTTAAATAGATTTTTATGACATCAATGATGCCACATTTAGCAACCCTGTTTAGAGATTGCAGGTAGCCCCAATTTACTTTGATAAAGGCGTAAAGTGGTTTCCTCTGTATGCTATTTTGCGACCTTATTACCTTATTAATAGCCTACCTGAAAGGTATTCGCGGGGTGAATAGCTTTTCCTTTAATAGTTAAGCTGCACACAAGCCTTATAAGATTGTTAATGGCTTTTATCGGTTTGGCGCCTTCAATAAGCAAAATATTATCGTTAAAGATAATATGCTTAATATTAATATGCTTTACAACTGTTATTTTGGTGACTAACAACTAAATATGCCCTATCAGGTACGAAACCATTTAGTCTTCAAAGCTGAAACGTGGACAGTTAAAAAGTTAAAAGAAAAAAACGAAGAAATATAAGAAAGGCAATTTATCACTTGCACAGAATGAAATAGAATAGAATATATGTTTGACGACCTCTGTGGCGCAGTGGGGGATGCCCGCCTGATACGCAGAAGGTTGCGGGTTCGATTCCCACCGGGGGACAAATGTTTGCATCTGTAAACTGCAAATATTTGTCTCGGGATCTATGTATAATATGTATGTATTTACAAAAAAAAAGTATATAAGTAGTATATCAGTCATGTAGTTCCCATAACACAAGCTCTGCTTACTTTGGGGCTAGATGATGATGTGTGAAAAATGTCCAGCATTATTTATTTATTTATTATCAACAGACCGTAGAAGGTCACCGCTGGACATAGGCCTCTGTCAAACTTAATCAGATAAATTTGTACTGGTTACTAAGAATAAGCAAGTATTTATGTACTTTGGCAGGTTTTTACAGAGATAGTTATTATATTAAGAATGACTAGGCTACAGGTTACAGGTATGGGCGTACAATTAATGAGCCCTATGACATGGGCGGGGCTATCACGCCCTCGAATCCTGAAAAATTTGCAATAACCTGCATTTACCTAGGTTATTTCCGCTTACGTTATGTATGTGTTAAATCTTGCAACTGAATTTTAACCCAGATATACTTTACCGATTGAGATGCCTTTTTGCATACACGTTTGGTTTGGACGACAATGCATGGTTAGCTAAGTGACATCATTTTAAATCCAATATGACGGACTCGTAAAGATGGCGGACCAATTATCTTTTACGCACCCTCATGGGTATCAAAAAGCTTGTTTTTCAAAATATTTTTTTTATTTATTATTTTATTTTATTACAAACAGGCCAACGGCCGTCGCATATTGATATCTGAAACACCAGTATAATTGAAAATTTCATATAAAAATGCACCTTATCACTGTAGATTATACATAATAACTACCATGATTAAATACAAAATATAACCCTTGCAAATGAGCTGTAGAGTTATAAGTATATTTAACAATGCTTCCCCTCCAATGAAGTTCTCAATTAGGCTGTTTTTTAATTATAATGTCACTTATATCTAAATACTTTTTGTTTGCAACCTCTTTGCCAACCTGATATTGTCAAGTATATTATAGGGTCCCGTTCATTCAACCTTATTTCGCCTCTGAATAAAAGCTAAATGTCAAGCTCACTAAAGCTCACCTAAAGAGGCTTATACAAATCGAATAATATATTCATTCTGAATCGAAAAAAAGTAAAATAGAAAGAAACACCCTGAATTGGAATCGAACGATAAAGTGCTGACACACTGCTGCGGTTGCGGGCCGAGTGCGGTTTGTGTTGTAGATAGACTTGAATGAATATGAATTGTGAAATCTTCACAACATTTAAATAATGCAATAGGTCCATTTCGGGTGACCCTTAACCTATTAAAACTTAAAATCCGGTATTATCATCTAACAGCGCCCAAAGCGGTTTCGTAAACACCCGGATAAAGACCCCAAACACACAAGACCTTTCTTTACCCAGAACTCGAGAATTTACATTAAAACTTCAATTTTCTTTCAAAAGATTCTACTCGTAGATGACCTCTTTTGAAAAGGGTTTTTACGTGGAGCGTAACATTTATGGGCGCTCATGACATCAATGAGAGGTTTTATTTTTTTCTGTGTCAAGCTAGGTAAGTAGTCTAAGAATAACAAAATGGTTTCAATGGAAAATGCACAAGATATGCGATGCCAAAAAATAATAATATGGTACTTCATGTTTAGGAAAGGAATTAAAAGCCACATTTTCGACAGCTGTCTTTGCCGAGCGCTCATTTTGAGATTGAGTTCCTTATAACAAAAACCGAGGTTGAATAAAATCCAAGATGTCACCATCAGGGTAATGGAACTCAAATGGTAGTACACCTTAACCTGGCTGTGTGATGCATTAAGGTCTCCAGGTCCACGGTCAGATTCGGTCCAAGGAATGGTGGCCAAAAAAATCGAGGTCATACATAGTGCAATAAAATGAAAACATTGCGAATTTAGTGGTAAATTTTTGTGTGTGCGAGAAATATTCACAGACTTCCCGTCTTCACTCAGTATTGGGATACAAAAATTATAATGATCCTACCGCGATTGTTTTTTGGTAGATATCAAACTTTGGCAGATTTCAGACTGACAAGAATGTTCTTAAATGTTCGTTCAACCTACTATACTTATGGTACTATAATCTACTATACTTTACTTTGAGTTTTTGTACTATACTTTGAGTACTATAATCTGAATCTCCCTTAAAAGATTTTTAATAAAACATTCTTCCAACACTTTGCTTAGTCATCTCGCAGGAAACTTGGGAGTTATTACAAAGATATTCTTCGGATGTTCCTCTAAGATTGAATTTTATATGGAGGACGGTGCGCTTAGTCGGTCAGGTACACGTTGAATTGGACACGTAGATGCTCAGGTTATATTAGAAATCGTATGGGGGACACGATTTTAAATAATGAGAAGGTTTCTCCTTGTTATTATGTTGTAGGTGCTTATTTTGCGAGGTTTTTATACGTTAGGTAGAGCTTATTAGTAGCATAAAAATTTCTAAATTTTGTTTGAGTAGTTTCTAAGTAAGATCTGCTCTAAGGTTTTCTGAAAGAAAATATTTTTTGGTTTTAGCTCGCAAAATGATTTGTTTTTTAACATTAATGATATGTGGACGGACAATTATAATATAATAAATGATTATAGAAAATTTACCAATTCGCTTGAGTTAGAAGGAATCGGTATAAATTCCCTAAAGTAAAATGCTATTGTATACTATCTTTTATTAATAAAAATAATTATTTTTAAAGCGAAAGTCAGTTTTGACTTTCACTAAAAGGTACGCTTGTGCACAAAACGTTTTCACCGGATGGTTACGTTGAAACAAGTGACCCATCAAAGGGTATCTCCAAAGTTAAATTCAAAAGCAAACCTAGTATCAATTATGCTATTTGATCACCCAAAATAGAGCTCTGAAACTCCAACATCAATATTTGAAAAGCCACAAATGTCAATTGACTAACTCTTGCAGACAAGTGGCAAAATTCCAAAGTTATCAAGCTGAATGCGCTGTTTTGAGCATAGTTATTTGAACTGCTAGCAGTCATTTGATGTTTATTGACAGCCATTTGATGTCCATTATTGTGCATCATTAGTATTGTCAATAAATACCAAATGACACAGAAATGTATTCTATACTTATCAAAAGAAAGTCATAAAAGCAATAGGTAATAAAAAAATAACGATCATCATCACTGCTGAGCATAAAGCCTCCTTTAAAGCTACCTCAATTATTTGTTTTTCTTTAATATGTCAACGGTCCGTTCAAGTCATGAGTTCAAGTACGAATGAGAGCGATTGTGCACTATGTTTGATTAGAATTCATGAATTTTAAAGTGGCCGTAGTAGGTACAATTATATGAGTGGTTGTCACATCTGAGTTTTACTCAGATTTGGATCAGTTTCAGTGCACAAGCAACATCATTCGATCTGTATTTTCTTCTGCTGTATTTTTCGTATGTACGTCAACGTCTAATAGTCTCTACTCGTACCTGCCCAGCTCAAACATCAGTGACCAACTCTAGGGACGAGTGTGCAAACAACTTGCAACTTCGAACTCAGTGTGCTATTTCGAGTGAACTATCAATAGTCTGACACAGTTCTAGTGTAACATTAGCACTACCAACTAGGTAATGGGAAATCAGGTTCTATATATTGCGTTGTATCAAGTGAGTCTCTTCAACTACTTAGATACCTTAGCAGGAAATAAAAAAGACTTACTAGAAATGGGCGCGACAATTTTATCTATGGTAATCAGTTGAGTTATTAATGGGAGTTTTAGTCCGGCAATAGAATCATGTAGGCAGAACTACTAAAACTATTCAAATAGCTTAAACAATCGTATAACCCCGTTGAATAAAGGAATAAAGGTCTCTATAAATCTGCTGAGTTAGATTAATGGTAAAGAGCGGTCAGTTTCCCATTACATCCCACATCTTATTGCGTTTCATTTCACCTAGTCATTTCAAATGAACGTCTACTATTTTCGAAATCTTACGATATTCTCGAGTGGATTTATATTCAAACTTGATTTACGCCTGGAGGGTTGCATTTCGAAAATATCGCGAGAACGTCAATATTTTCAAGAAATGTGAGATTCAATCTATACGATATTGTAATTTGAATCATGTCCAATTTTTCAGTTGTCGATATAACTGAAAAATACATCTAAAAGAATCAAGTGTTGTGATATTTTGGTTCCACCGTCCGGTTCAGCGACACATTTTAGGCGTGGCATTTCAGGGAGGAGGGCTTTATCTAGCAGTTACGGTATTCTGTAAAACGATGATGAGGTCTTATAATTGTGACATGACTCATGCGACGACGACAGGATAAAATATTTCAGGAGGTTTTAGTATAATATTACTATTATACCAAGTACTTTACTCTCCTATATTATCATTATCCTAAAATATATATCCTGTAACGGAGCATTTGGCAAACAGGTTTTTTAAAAATCAGGGACGTCAGCAGGGCTGACGTCACCATTCCCTAGCAATGGAAATGGTGACGTCAGCCCTGCTGACATATCGAAATGACAAAACTTACTTCATTTCAGAGCACAATTTCAATTATCTAATTTTCTTAAAACCAATTTCTCCAACCTATTTTAAATACGAGTTATTGTAAGTAAACCTCGTACTATTAAATTAATAATACTAGGTTTTACTTACAGAACACTCGTCTTGTCCGAAGCTCCAATGCCAATGTGGCTCCTCGGAACTCCGTCTCAAAACCCAATTCAAAATGGCGTTCTAAAGTCAATACAATTATTTGCAATATTTTAAATTGCAATATTTAATATCCTGTTTACAGTAACTAATTTTATACATACATTCTTGAATACATTTTTAGAAGTTATTTTTAATCTTTAGTTGATTTAATAGTTACTTAAAATTCAGCAGTTGAAATGATGTTCTTTGATTTCAACTCGGCAAAACGATGATCAAGCGAATGTCTTAGCAAATATCCGAAATCACATCGTTTATTATTAACAAAATAACCTAGCATTTAAATTTTACAAGCCAAAAAATCAACCTTAAGTCAATAATGATGAAGCCTAATTGTTTGTTGGAAAGAAACTAACAAACAATTACGTACTCATATTTATAACCAACCTTAACTGTAAACTAGAGTATTACTCTAAGAGTCGATATTCTATATCAATTTACAAAACATTGAAAACAAAAGAGCATTTTAGTAATCAAAGTAAGTAGGTATAAACTTATAATTAGAGCGGTCTTGCGCGATATCTATAATAATAATAATTTAGCCTACATATTATTATTATTTTACTATTATCCTAAAATGAAATGAAAAGTTCCCAAAAAAATATACTACGATAATTTCAATGGAAAGAAAAATCGTATGAACATAAGTTAATCGTGAACATGAGGTTATAATATTCAAGGTTATTCTAGGGATAATAACGACGCATTAGCCCTAAGGTGAAAAATGTTATATCGATGGGTTTTTAGTGGGTATGCCACCACCCACTAGCACTTTGTTAGTGGTCTGGTTGGTGAGCCCGACAGACCCCCTCAGCTCTCCTCGGGCCGGGGGACATGCGTAAAAGCATTTTCACATCGTAAAAAAAAAAGGAGCCCCAGTTGACTGTCTCCATTTAGTATGTCTTCGTTACATCGGTTATTTTAGTGGTCATCTCAGCGTGTCACTGAACAGCTCTAATTCGCGTATTTATAAGAACAGTTAAACTATAGTCTCGATTAAAAGTAAACATCTATACAAAAAAATACAAATTCTTCCTAAAAACGTCAAAATTGAGATTGAAAGTAGACTGGCGCAATTTTTATATTGAGACTTTGTTGTTATTGAATTACAAGAATTGAGCTTGACTAAGGTACCTCTAAGGACAGTAAATCGATGGCAGAATAGCAAAGGATAGCACAGTATCAGGTAACAACACTAAGTCCTTGCTACACATCAGCAGTAATGTAGTCTGAGACCAACACCTGTGCTGGCTTTCCTTGTGCTGAGCTGCTTAGACATGTTTTATATACCTACCTACGGTCACGCTTAGCGGTTTGAAATTTAGAAACAAAAAACTTCAATCCTACCAGGCGTGAAATTTCCAATTCTCCACTCTGGCCCTCTCCGCACAAAGCAAGACAAAGTGTCTCTCGGCAAGAGTGCCCGATACCTCTCAAAAGCCTCGAGAGTCTCTTCTGTGAAAGCATTTTTCCTTTAGCTCCTAACTTTGAGCAGTTTCGAAATATACAGAAGCCATACTTAACGATTTTTTTACAGCATGTACAATTGTGATTCTATGACCTCGGTGGTGCGTGCATTGTGCGGCAGGCGAGTAGTTGAATGAATAGCAAGTGGTGCGGGTTCGATCCCGTTGCGGAACAAATGTTTGCACGTCTGCAAATACCTATTTGTTTCGGGTCTGTGTATTTTGATAACATGGTACCCATACCCACGACACAGTGGATCCTAGTGTTGGGTGTTAATTTTTTTTTACAACCAAGGTCGTTAGTGTCTTAAGTTTAAAGTTTAAATTAATGCGTTTAAGGATAACATGGAGGTAGAGCTCTTTTAAAAAAAATAAAGCATAGATTATTAAGAACTTGAGTATAGGATAAAAACCGTCCGTATTCCCCTTTATCACGGATTTTACCAAATATATTTTGTCATGCTTAAACGCAAAAAAGCGAATAGTAACTAACATATAAAGCCACGAATAAATTCCCAGAAAACTTTTCCGCCACCGAAATAACGACAAAAAAGGCGAGACGGCGGCCAAGATGTATACACTTAAATAGTTATAGTTAGTCAACAGATTTTATAGTTATCGATGAAAGATAATTCATCTTAAGATAAGGTCAAAGGTTGACGTCTAGATTTCCATCTTTCAATTGGAATTGACCCAAGATTATAAGGTTTCGATGTTTCGTTGAAATATAATAAATCTTAGTCTTGTGCCAAATATTTGGACATATCCCGTATTTATAGCTTTGATTTGTCTTTAATATTCTGCAGTGGGACGGGAATATAAATAGGCACATTCGATCAATGTGCCTATTTATATTCCCATCTTGGTCACCCTTTGTCAGTGAACAGGTTACTTGTAGTTTATGACACCACCTAACTCTACACATGTATTAATGAGTAGTTATTCGTATAAAAGGTCTTCTGCGAAGGAGACTGAATAATTTCATCACACTGTTCTTTAATAATTTAACTCAAGACTCCAATGTTTAACATAACATCATAGTATCACAAGTTCTAAAAGCTATTATAAGCGTTTAAAAATAGATTCATTCTAAAACACATAATCTACATACAAGTAGAACTGAACATCTCCAAAACGATAATATAAATTATGTTTTTTTATTAGTTAGGAAAGCTTGAAAAATTACATAAAACACTCGAACCGTAAATCCCTGAAAATACAAGAGTAGTCACATTATTGAAAGTCTGTAAGCAACAACAGACAATGAATAAATTGTCTAACTTCATAAAAACATCTCCATTCTACTTTTACCTCGCAAACAAATACCTACGGGCTAACATCTCCTGCCTGTTGATATGGCACATTGTGGGAAAGACACAGATGTCTCAGAATCGGCTTATAAACACACAAAATATTATAAACCCAATGTTAACAATCTTAACACCCGATTTCTGAAAGGTTGATCAATTCAATAATAATAAATAACCGGTCAATTGCGAGGCTGACTCGCGCACCGAGGCTTCCGTACAAAATAATTAACATTACTCAAGTTCATAAATTATAAAAGCATCAAACATTGATCTAACGAAAATATAAGTCAGATTGAAAGACTACGGTCAATTCTTCAACTGTCAATGTAAGTTGATACTTACGCATTTTATGTTTTATGTTATAAATCTACAAATTAACGATATTTAGAATTTTTCCTTTACTTGACTAAATTTCATGATTGTTGGTCAGCGGGGAGTACCCTATAGGTTTTGTTTTTTTTTCCGAGTATCAAAATACGTCGCATAAATGGCCGTATTATTTATTGCGTTGACCTATATCTTTATTTTTTTTAGCTCTATGGGACCTTATAGACCTACGTTTTTGGTATTCATGGTCAACTTGATACGTCCACGTGTTCCATAGAAAAGGGGTCTTGACAGACAGATAAACGCACAACGAAGTGATCTTATAAGAGTTCCGTTTTTGCATTTGAGGTACAATACCCTAAAAACGATCAGTATAAAATAAATCATATAAAATATACCAATGTTAAATCGTGTCAAGTGATGCTTTTAAAATCTTGTCAACCAATCACATTAGTTGACATTAAATTTGACAGGTTAGTTTGATTAGGCTTTCAGAAATCGTGGTTTGTTTGTATGTGTACGTCAGGATGATTCCCGCAGTCTATAAACTTTTACACCAGATTTGACTGCTATATATATCAATAATGTGCCAGAGTACAGCCGGAAACCGTACTTCGACTCAAACGAATAGCTACAAGCTACGAGTACAGTGCGTGGCTCCCGTTAGCAAATATATTGATTAAAGTGAATTAACGCCGATTCCTCATGCCAAGTAAAGTCATCGATTTTTTCATTTTGTCAACTAATCACATTAGGTGACATGAAATTTGACAACAGGTTAATTTGAATAGCCTTACAGGTTTTTGTATTGTAAAAGGCGGATTCATCGTTTGTTTTGTTGTTATGTCAAAGGACTTCCGGCGCCGCGCAGCCTTCGCGCTGTGTCCTATAAACTCTGACACCAGGTTAGGCCGCTATCTTATTAATGTGCCAAAGTACAGTCGGGAACTGTATCTCGACTCAAACGAATAGCTTCAAGCTACGAGTACAATGCCTGGCTCTCGTTAGCAAAAAGATTGATTAAAAATTCATTTGCGCTGCTTTTAAGAGAAAGCTGTTTTTAGATTACTATGCTTTGAGGTATATTCTGACTTATTTTTAGTTTTTGCTTGTTTTTGGGTTCACATTTTAACATCGGATGTGACTAGTTGGGAACTGTTTTGGAAAAAAGGTTGCTACGAGTAACAGGTTGACTCAATAGGATGAAAAATCCCAACAACTCACACTGTGACCCGATTCGGTGTAACTTGTTGGAAACCCACCGTTAAGGGAAAACTGAGTGAATGGTAGTTGTAGGGTGAACGGAAAGCTTGGTTTATTTATCCGGGGTCAACAGTTGCCCTAGTAAGCTCGAGAGCACTCATTTGTTCCACCAACGGTCACCCATCCAAATGCTGACCGTGACAAACAATGCATATGTAACAATCTGCATACTGAATTTGAGTCAAGCCTAACATTGACTCACTATGCCAGTTACAATAAACTAAGGGGTCACCTTAAATGCCTACGAGTTCCTGCATGTCGACATTGTATAATTTACAATTAATAACAGCCCTCCATCTTTTAAAAGTATTATTTAATTTTAAACTAGCCTGTGCATGGCTTCGCCCACGTGTATCTAAAAAAATTTCTTTGTTATGTGTATTTTAGATTACGAACTGTTCTATATTTCCCGTTTCCTTATATTTACATAACTAACTTTGATATGATGTTTTTATTGGTTTTGTAATTTGTATACAGCATATATTTTTTCTTCCAGACATTATGTTGTATTCATTCTTTTACTAATCGAATGACTGGGCGAAAACTTAATGTCGTAGGAAGTCCCTTGCCACGTTTTGATGGCAGTAATAAGTACTGATTTAAATCATTGATTTTAAAAAAACACTTGATTTATATTGCGTTTTTTAAAGAAATTAAGAGTTAAAAATTAACCAAATAATTTTGTTCATGACAAATAATTTTTTCATGCGACAAAATGCCAAGAGCACTGGCAGAATCCCCTCGTTGAATGGCTTTTGAGGAAAGACCCAGCCCTCTTGTCCCCGGCGTCGAACAAAAGAGGGGTTAACTTTTTTATACATTTTGAAACTTTTGCTGTTCTTATATTAGAGGGATGTCATATATTATTTTTCAGAAAACTTCAAAAAAATCTTGCGATCCGTCCACGATAAAAAGCGCAAGCCTACCTGGAGGGATTTATTAATCCCCGTAAAGGCAAATCATGGACATAAATCGTACCGTGAGCGGACGCTCCGAAATATTATCCTGTTTCAATAAGAACAGAATTTCGTGTAAGCCGATTTATTGTGGCTTAAGTGTGTTTTAAAATACCGACCCAAAAGCGAAGAAGATCCTAATTTAAAATAGGATTGAGTTTAATTAAATTTAAAATAATGTCGATAAGACTTGTTCATATTAACCTGACACCCACGAAAATAATATAACAATTTATTATTTTCGTAAACATCGTAATCAGTTAGTATTTTAGCTTAGAATCGACCATTGTGGTTATCGCCTCCATGCATATTATATCTGACCCAAAGTTTATTGTACTTAATGAGTCAACGGAAGGACTGACGAATTAATAATATAGTGGTACCATTAAGAGGACGGTCTGGTTTTACGTTAGGTACTGTTTTCTTATGATACGAAAAGTATTGGCTGGTTTTCATTTAAGTACTATTTAATACTATCGAGACAACGTTTTTTAAAGCTCAAAAAGGTTTTTTTTTAAATACATTTATAGAGTTTCAATTTATCTAGAATTTGTATATATCTACGCTTTTGTTAAGTCTCTTAGGGCACCTGTTACCAAAGCGTAGAAAAAATTTAACCGCTCGTGGACGACGTGTGCCTTTTAATTGTTCCATGATTATACACATTTTGTTGGTTTTACACTCAATGGCAGAAAGCCCATTCACCATCATCATCATCATCTCTAAGCGCTCTTTATCCACCATCTTCCGTAACTTCCACGATGTTATCAGTGAATTCGGTGTAGGGTATTCCTATGAACACTTCCACTTCAACTACAAAAACTGGTTCAAGCTAACGAGAGACTTGACGAAGGTATGAAAACCGCGACTGAAATATTTTATCCATAAAATCCCGACCGTTCTGTCTCCCAATTAGGGGACATTTTGCAGATGGCATAAATGAGCACTTTAAAAGACAGTTGACAATTACGAAAATAGCCTTTTCAGAGTCGTCCGACTGTCGACTAGGAAGCAACTTTTTATCTGGGTTTCACGCAAAGCAAAGTCGGGAGCTAATTCTATTCTACTATGCTCAACTATACTATACTTTTCAACTTACTATATATATCCTTCCTATTTATCGTTTCTGATCTACGAGGAATCCGTTAACAAAACAATTTGTTAACAAACAAAGCGTCGACAAGATCTCAAAATTGAAGTGGTTATAATTATAACTGTGAGATAGATCTCACAACCGCTGGGGGATGAAGATAATCGAGTGGTGAACGCGAACCCGACAATTTTTTATTTGGATGCCACGCGAGTGAGTCAGGGCGCAGTAGCTAGTTAAAATAAATATTTCCGAACATGCGAACAAGGTTATCAAGTTTAGTATACATTCAAATCGATGAAATTATTGTATTTTTTTTAATATTTCTGTGTTCTGTGGCCTAGCATCGATGACTTTAGCACAAACAAAATGTTGAAAGCCCCATCGGAATGAAAACATGGACAAGCCAAAATATTCCCATTTTCTGCGATGGAATTTTCTACTCTTCAATACAAATTACGCAGCAATTTTTTACTCGAGAAAAATGTAAAATGCTGGTATTAATTTCGCTTTCGCTTTGTTTGACGTAGCGTGAATGCAATCACGAAGCCTGTCTCACTTCCTGTCCGGGTGTACTCAGACTGCTACAAAAAACTAAATTCATGCATTCAGACCATGCATTCAGTATCAATATTATACTGAAATACACGAAAAAAAAGAGTATGCTCAGCCTTTGAAATCTAATAAACTAAGAAAACTTTGAAGTTTTCTTAGTTTATTTAGATTCTTAAAAGGAATTATCAAGTTATTTTGTTATCTTCTGCATTAATCTTAGGCAAAGACTTAGGCACGTCCTAGTGATAAATTTCTATGAAGAAATTACAGTAAACATAGAAAGCAAAAAAACAGTCACCAGTGTCGGTTTGGGCGTTGTATAAGTGAAATATATATATTTGTAGTTATCGGTATTAATGTTTTCTGTGCCCCGGGCACGCGAGCAGTAACAAATGAATTTCATTTATATAAGGGATGGGACATATCGACTAAATTATCGATACTCACGCACTTTCTCACATGCCATTGCCGTAGCGTGATTTATACAAAGTACAAATATGCGAACTTTTCTAAAAGTCGATGAATTCGCTTGTAAATTAAGAATATTTGAAAGAAGTGATCATTCGTTCGTTGTGTGTCACTAGTTTTTTTTTATTGAATGTGATTTTAATGAGGTATACAGGTGGTTTTGTGGATGTTTGTGGCTACTCCAGATACTTACTTCCGCGGCGTCGGTTGTGGCCCTAGCTTGTGTGTTGGTGCCTAATAGTTGCCAGAACATATTCCTTCTGGATTCTCACATCCCCATATTTTACTAGGTAGAAACATGATAAAGTCATCATAAAGTCTCAAACGATTACGATGAAGATCTTGGAGAAAAAAAAAAGATTTAGCAGAGGAAACTCCATATAGGAGAAATATCTTTAGTTCGGTACCGCTGAATGTTTAATCATGTAACCGCCTGTCACTATGATTTATTGTCGCCGCTTTGCCTGATAACATGATAGGAAAACCCAAAGTTCAATATCCATAACACAAGCTTTGCTTAGTTTGGGTATTCATGATGCTGTGTGTCAAGCATTAATTATTAATTATTAAATAATAATTTATATTATTTATTTATTATATTACGTAGGCTACGTAGGTTAAACAAACAAACATCTTACTAGCTTACTAAACCAGTATAATTTGAACCCATCAAAATAATTGCTGTCGGTCAGGCAAGATTAGTATCGCAATCGGAAACGTAGAATTCCCCTTTGGGAGTTGTGACAGGTGGGCATGGAAAAATCACTATAATACATTTTGGAGGAAACGCGGGCGACGAAAAATTTGTATAATTGGTTAGGTATCGGAAAATATACCTTGCCAATTCTCGAACCGTGGAATGATAAAAATGCCTCCGCCCAGCCCTATTCGGACTCAGCGTATCGAGTTATGAGACGAGCCGTGTAAGCTTAGAAATTTATGTTTCCAAATTATATGAGGGAGATGAAGATAAAGTTATAGATTATATATGTAGGTATATGTATTCTTGTGTGTTTTATCTTATAATTCTTCATTATGTATGTTTCTATTGTCTATACACCACCGTCCTTTAAGGTTCACGCCAATTCCTGTCCATCCAAAGGTTGTCTGGAAGACATCGCTATAAGCGATAAGACATTGTACTCCCGCTGTTCGTTAGTATTGTATGGTTTTAAAACTAGATGTCGCTACAAAATGTGACCAAAAGCTAGAACGTGATATCGAAGCGTTCTAGCTTGTGTATAAGTAAACTTTTGAGTTTTAGATATTTTGTCTATCTGAATACAGCAATATATACCCTATTGACTAGTATCATTTTTGAAGCAAGTAGCTAGCACCCGGAATCAGTCTGCAAGATTGTTCACCCGCGATTAGCTTGTAATTTGCTGTTTTAATTGTAGGCAACATATTATGTGGTGTACAATAAAGAGTTATCTATCTATCTATCTATCTATGACGACCCTTGGACGACCGACATGTTAGTTTCAGGAAGGTATGCTTGAATACACTAATGGGGGTAATCTAATTGGTTTTATTCAAGGCCCGTTTTCACTAAGTTCTGACCTATCATATTATTATTCTTATAATTTAAGTTAAAGGTTTACAATACGAGACAATAACATTCAAGGACTTGATAAAAAAAAACAGTGGTTGGTTTGGACTAGCGCAAGATCGTGGTGGACGGCATAATCTGAGGAAGGTGTATGTCCAGCAGTGGGTGAAATCGGGCTGTGGATGATGATGATAAATAAACATCCAACGATCATAAACATAGTCCTGACCCCACAATAGGATTCCCTGTGTCTTGGGTCAGGTATCGTAAAGGCAACGTTACCACGACGAACGATCTGGAGCCACCTTCCACCGATATCCCTCGCGATGACAAAAAAAATGATTCTAAAAAAAGTTAATTCAAGAGTGCACTAACATATTTAAACTTTAGCACTTGGCCAATCGACTTTTAGAACGATCTTTTAAAAGGTTTCAAAATCAAACTTGTATATTAGCTGAAAGAAAACAAAGCGTGCTGTGGTTGTTACGCATTAATCATAACGTTATGATCGTAGTTTCTGATAAGTTGGCTTAATAGAACCTTATTTCAATCTAGATAGAAGGTTATTAACTCTATTGTTCATAACACCTTAAACTTCTGATTCACGAATGGTGGAAAACTCTAAAAATTTCATATTTCATAAAAAAATCTAAGTCCCTAGTAGTAAAAAAATGTACAAGTACAGATTAGAGAGTCAAAAGATTAAAAAATAGGACAAAAAATATACAAATAAGTACCTAAATACAAAGCTTACAAAACAAACTAAATATGTAATGGCCGGCCATATCGCTTTAAGCTATTATTCTTTTAGGCAAACTTATGATGGAGTGGAATATTTTAAAAGACTAGCTGTTACTCGTTGCTACGGCGTAGCATAGATACGCTCATTATCACAGGGCAAAACTGAAAAAAAAACATGCACTTATGTTAAGTATAACCAATCTTAGGCCAGCCATGGCCAGCTATGCTACGGGGCGTAGCACAGCTACTGATATTATTATTTTTTTTTACACAGCCACATACTGATCCCACACTAGGATTTCCTGTGACACGGGAATCAGGATCTGCGAGTACCATGGTACCACAACACTCAGGTCGAAACTCAAAACGATTATCTGTAAGACATGCAAACATTTGTCCCACAGAGGGAACCGGCTTCTTGCCCGACGCGCCACTAGTTAAACGGCGTGCTAATTAAATGAAGTAAGTATAATAATTATGAAAATGCATATTGACCATTTTGAAACAAGCAGCTATAATAATTGGTTTTATATACATACATAGATATGTAATGTAATGTAAAAATATTTTCACATGAAATTTAAAGAAAATCAACCTGCCTACTGCTTCATTATTAGGAAATACTTCATGTAATTTTATGCACCGCAGCTGGATTTTCACAAAGTACCTAACTTTTATGTTATGTTGTAGAGAATGTTATAGGTTTATTTCGGTACGGTTTTGGGCGGGCGGGTAATGCTATAGGCGGGCTGCAACGTTACAGTATCACATCTGTCTGCGACAGGCATGATTTACTTAACGGTTATTGCATTGCGTTCGTCGCTCCATGTAATGTTGTGTTTCGCGATTTACAAGCTTTGAAAATTGGTCTCATCATCAACATATTCAGCCGGATGAAGTGTACTGCTGGACATAGTCCGGTGACGTCATCAGGAATATCTATAAGGCGCTCAGAATTATATCAGAAACTATCCGGAATCAGAAGAAATATGTGTGCTGATGTGAGATACATTTCATGTTAAACATATTTCAGGCCTTTGAACAAATCAAAAACTGTGACAAATTGTAAGTAGGAAAGTAAATTGAAATCCTACCAGTTTCGCTCCTATGAAATTATGGAATTTAGTAGACTGTGAATGGGCTGTAATTTCCTCTGAAACAAGGTCTATGCTTTTTAGGGCCTTTCAGCTCATCAAGTTCAGTAATTTAACATGATTATACATGTTTTTACATCCAGAATCAATTACTACTCATATTTGAGGATTTCAGATAAGTAGTTTATAAATATTGCCGTGTTTATTTTCGTCAAAATTCACCTATATATACATGTATACTATGTATACATGGTAAGATGACAGTATAATTATTGATAATGTTTATTTGGTAAGTATTAACTCGATTTCGGGTTCAAGTCAAAAACGTTGATATTTTCGGGATATTATAAAATCTTATGACATGATAATGTTCTGAGACGTGTATGAGCAACTTCTAAAAGCTGAAACTGAAAGCTTTTTGCGTAAAGAATACGCACTTTGTAGATTTTCACAAAATAATCGGCTTTCGTCTGATTCTGTATGCAAGAGGAGTCGGTAAATGCTTATATTATAATAACATAGCCAAAATTGGCGATGTTATTATAATCCTTTGATGTTTTAGGGAGTATTTTAATTTAACCCCCTAGCACCTAAGGAAATAGATACGCGCTATGAGCATGCAACTTTTCATGTAATACCTATATTTCTTGGAGTACCTACGTTTTAAGGAGTTTTATCTTATGGCGTTTGAATAGCTGTCAGATAAATTAGCGTATTAGCTTTTTATGCCGCGTTTAAAACCTCAGTGCTACTGCCTTAAAATATAGGCTAACAACGGGCATATAGTATGGTAACCCAGAAAAATGCTTCCTCGTTATTTAATTAATTTAATTACCTTTTTACAGGTCAAATAAATTCGAAATAATTTGAAACGCAAAACTTTTCATTTCAATCATTTTGTTAACTTATTTTAAGGCAGCAAAATATCACCAACTTTGGCACTTACCGTGGTATGGTCATGAGTTGAGTTATGAGGAAGGACTAATCCCAGAATGCAATTTATCAAGAAAAGTGTTCAAGAAGAATTTAGATGGATATAAGAGCAAATGTAGACAGAATAAAAGATGGATGATTTATGTGAACGATGATTAGTGTAAAAAAGGAGTGAACTGAGTTGACAGCTGATAGAGGAAGATGGAACAAAACAGTTTAGCTTTAATAAAGCTTTGATGTAACCCATCCACCATCATTGACGATCTCTGTGGCGCAGTGGGCGAAGGTCCGCCTGAGACGCAAAAGGTTGCGGATTCAATTCCCGCCGCGGGATAAATGTTTGTGTAAGATCTACATAAAAATATGAAAAATAAAAAAATATCCAGCATTATTTATTATTATTTGTATAAAAAAAAACTAAGGTAATTAAACCCATAACCTACTTCCGTGATTCGTTCGAATTCGCAAACAACATCCTATTCAGCAATCATTTCAAGATCAGAAAATAATATTTCCTACAAATCGAAACCCTCCTCGACCTCGCGCCATTGTGATTGTGATTGATCAAAATCTAACCAACTGACAACGTTTCTGGGCCTACCGCTCTTGTAATCAGTTACTGTCGGAGATAATACTATCATTGATAAGAGATACCGTCTGCCTGAAACCACATCTTATAACAAGTTCAAAGACAAAATTGCTCGCGAACAAAATACTAAAACTACCTTACGCCCATTTTTGATAAAGTTGACAGAACTAGAATAACTAGATACATAGGTACTCAGCGTCACCAACTGGCTAGGCACCTGGGTTTAAAAATCAATTTTTTTACAAGGTAGTAAACCTTAAATTTATGTTTAAAAAATAACTATCCTACTCATTTAAAGTTCAAACCTTTAACACCGAATCTTTACTCAGTTTCATAAATAAAATAAGGCAACTCTTGCGTGTGGCCAACTCTGCATAAATTGTCAGAAAATAACAGGACATGAACGTGAGACACAAGATAATCCCCAAATAACTGGCGGAGGGTTCGATCAATAATGTGCCCGAGCAATTTTCAACTTTACGCCTCAGCTATATAGGATAAAACTGGATAATTAATTATGCAGTACCTACATCCACTTATTTTTGATTGTCACGTTATGACCCTACTTCAAACGTATGACTGTTTCAGCTTTTTAAAGTGACGTGGATTTTTGTGGCCCTTTTGAAAATGTAAATATGTAGGCACACAAAATACCTACTATCACTATGTTTTAGAACTAAACACGATAAACTACCTATTTTTGAGATAATTACCTACATACAGGTACGTTGGTAATGTAAGTAGGTACCTACTTACGAGGTGTGTAGGTGCCTACCTACTTCTATTAATTTCCGTGAAAATGTTATAGGCGCCGTGGGAAATTGTCTTAGCAATCTAAATAATTTTGAAAGGTTTTTAAGTAGGTACCTACCTACAGGTTTTCCTATGTACCAGAAAGTTTTGTCTATATTTCATTGTGAACGAATCAGCCTAGACTAGCACTTAGGTAATTTTCACATTTGAGATGTGGTGGTGAGGTTCTAAAAAAACAGCTAAACTTTTGACCTTTTAAAATTTTAGTCCAGCAGGCAGGTAGGTTATCTATGTCAGTAGGTAGGTACCTACCTACAAATTACACAAAGGCTACAGTACGTAGGTGTACCTTTCTTCACTTTAGTTAAGTAAAAAAATTGTAACTGTCAAAAGGCTTTGTTAAAAAATGTCAGCTGACACTGTAAGTAGGCAAGTACCTACCTACAATTATATTGTGTAAAGACAAAGAACTTACTTGTTTAACAATCAGTCTTGCAACTCTTGGGCTCGCGAACGTGACGAACCCGTAGCACTTGGAGACACCAGCTCGGTCGTAGATCACCCTGGCCGCTGTCACCGTCGCAAACGTCGAAAAGAACTTCCAAAGGTCTTCATCAGTCGTCGTCAAAGAGAAACCACCCACGAAAATCCTATTGTGGATCACCGTCCCAAATTTCGGGGCGTCCGAAGGTGGCAGGGAGTCATCCGTGTCATCGTCCGGAGAGTTTAACAAAGCCTTCAGCTTTTCGTGGGGGTCAGCATTCTTCCTCACAACAGCCACCGCTGTGTTCTCCTCAACCATGTGAGTGCAATTCACACCTTCACTTCTGTTGTACCTTTTGACACCACTCTCCATTTTATGAACTAATTTATCATGTTCCCTTGTTTACTTAACTTAAATCCTAGCGAGATCTGAACGGGCACTGCTCGTGCGAGAAAACAAAGTGAGCCTGAGTTAGCTATCGATTTTACCGCCCGCTTTGGGTGGTACCTAAGTAGAGCTATAGGTGACGTGCGCTGCCTTGCGCGTTACACGCGGCCCGATGATAATTTAAATCCCTGAAAACAATCTAGATAAGTAACACTGATTTTAGAATATTGTGATACGCGCACTAAAAATAGTGTTTGAGCTATAGACGTCCGCTATTTTTACTAACTGGGTCAGCTGTTGACAATACTGCTTGGTTCCTATCTAAGTTTGGTACTGATTGTTAAGTGTAGGTGGCGCTTCGACGGCTTTTTCAGGAATTTTCATGACTAGATACAATACCGTGTGGTTTCGAAACCAAACCTATCAACTTTACTAGTAACAGCACAAGATAAACACGTTTGGAAGTAAAAACGTACCTATGCAGTAATTGGGCCTGGAAATAAAGAAAAATGTACCAAAACAATAGCTTATGGAGACGTTGTATGTAGTTTGGAGCCGTTATTGGTTAGCTTATTTTAATTAAAATGATTTTAACTTATAAAGTTTTTAAAATAAAACGAAACGCAAGTCTTCCTATATTAACAAAACGTGTGTTAGACTTGGTAATGTTGCCATCAAAATATAAATTGACCTTAATGGGCAGATTGGTTAAACAAAAGGTTAAGAAAATCATATAAAAGGTATGAAGAACACGAGCTGATCTATCTTATCCACTTACTCGGGGCTATAATACCGATAGTAATTGTTTGTCCGAGGTATTAACTGTGTTCAGGTTGCGTTATAACTACGCTTGCGCGATCTAGACACTTCTATGACCATCTGCGTATTGTATGTGGTAGCTCTTCGAGAATCAGTAGTTTGTTGCTCTTCGTTGATGTGTTGTATCCTAGCTTAATCATGTGGTGAGAGCTGTCGTTACAAAGGTTGTCGCACATTAGGTCATGATATCGTATGGTCGTTATGTGTATGCACATAAGTAGGCGATACCACGAAGGTGCTGAGCTGGTTGTGTGATTACGTCTCGTTGTCTGTCAGCTGTTTGATGGTCAGGCGTCGCCCTGGGATCGACGCTGAACTGATATTATGTATGCGAAAAAAAAAAAAACTATACTTTTCTATACTTGTACCTAAGCGTACAACTTTTACGTCTGCGTGCACCATGGCACACCAATAAATTTTAAATTTAAATTTATGGGTTATTAGAACCAGGGAAGTAGAAGGTGAAGGAAAAGGTGAATAGTTCCTTCCTTTCAAAAATTGTTTTTTTTTAGAATTATGTGACAGTTACGACACAGACCACCCCAACTCCACCTATTTTTGTGTGTGACGCCCTTACGGTGTATATAAAAAGCGCGGCTAGAAGCTTAAGAGAGGTCCTGAGTGGGGCGACCGCAAGCTTCTGGCTGAAATTCTGGCGGGAGCGCAACCAGAATCAGGATACAGGGCAAACTTACATATTATGCAGGTTAGGTTTGAAATCCCCCCCTACCTCTAATCGTAATCCCAAATTTATATGTTATTTTGTTACATCAATTATTTACTATATTTATTTACTAGCCTCTGCCCACGGGTTCGCCCGCGTGATACCCGGTAATTAATTTAACATTTACAATTTATAAAAAACGTGACTACAGGCGGCCATCTCTTACCAGCCTACATAGCAAAGTATTTGATAAATTGTTTCGGGGTAAAACAATTTTTATTTTGGCAGCACTGCCATTTTCTGTCAATCATCCAAATATGTCAATATCACTGACTGTACTGTCAGTGTCACAGCTGATCGTAATATCCTCCCTCTCGTTCGCGGCTCGCGCGTCGCTTCTTTGGCTAAAATAAAATAAACAAAATCGCACGCAAGCAAATCAAATCGTCTCGTTACGAAACTTACAAAGCGTTGGGGTTTGTTTTTACTTTCGTTGTTCTAATTTAATTAAATAGCGTGGTTTAAGTGGCGTAGTACCGATGACCTACCTATAAAATGAACTGGCGGTCATCATACGGACAGTATCAAGTGTTGAAACTAGAAATCTAAAGTTATTTGGCCTCAGTTATTAAATTACAGTTCACAGTTGAGCAGACAAATAAAGTAAGTATATGTTGTAATCATATCGCACAATACTTTAAATAAGGTGTAAAAGTTGTTGTTAAAACGATAGTTTTTGTTACAAAGTCAATATTTACTTTTTTCGAAGTACCCTTTAATAAAAAGATTACCGGTAAAACCACTTACGATAAGATTCTTATACAGAATTCCTTCTTGTTTTTTTTTGTATGCCCAGCAGCTATTGTTTACTCACCAAATGATAATGTAGTGGGTATTTCCTCTACGATGATAATGATTGTCATGTATGTATGCCGTTATTTAATGAAAGTTCGAAATTAAAACCGTACCAAAGTATTACAGTATTCTTTATTTTCTTTAATTACTTTCGCAAGACTTAATTTAGTTCCTAATGTTTGTGTTTGTATGCAAGAAAAAAGGGATGTCCATTCTGGAGTGGAAATATAAATGTAATGAACCATTTTTCTTAGGAGCCTAATGCGTTTATCTTAAGTGTTTAGTTTATTCAACTAAAGTGGCAAACAAGCATCGGCTGACCTGTTGGTAAGCTGTTACTGTAACCTATGGTCGCTTGTTACATCAGAGACAACTCAAGAGTGTTGTTGATATGAATGTGATAGGTGAGTTTCAGTTGTGCCTGTAATTTCATCAACACCCATACCCTTCAAACTGGAACACAGCAAACATTACTTCTTGGTGGGAAAAGTAGTTATGGTGGAAATGTAAATTTGCGTTAAGGTGAAATTAAAACTAAGTGTGAGGTATTTGTCAAGACCCCCTGGCTGGGATGCTCTTTGGCAGCAAAACAAACAATTATCTAGACCAGGTTGTGCCTACAAGAACATAGGTACACTTCTTAACTCAGTAAACCTATTTTTTTATATTTAGCTAGGTAATTTTACAAATCTACCCTAGACCCCACCGGTTTACAGATACCGACACCAATAGGTATCCTCATAATAAAGTGCCATGTGACATACAATATTTATAGTACAAAAAAGTACAATTAAAGAAGCAATCTACTATGTCCAGTGTGCAAAATCACACTAGCATTTCAACTCTTTAAACAAAAACACAAAAAATAAAAGCATAGGTATTTCCCCGGATGAGCTCTGCCACAAGAACTCTATTGCTACTACACAAGTTCTAAGTTACTGGAAACTATTAAATTCCTAACTTTGGGAGTGGTACCCCTGGAATGAGAGAATCCCCTAGAATCTACCACTTCCACCCCCTATCTTTTTTTTATCTATATTCATGCAACATCTTTCTAAATCTTAACTAGAAATTTGGAACAAGTATAGTTTGTAACCTGGAATAACACATAGACACATACTTTTTACTCAGGTACCTAATTTACCATAACATAAACTTCCTGCTACACCACCTGTGGGTGGACAATCCCCTACAGGATAATGTAGGAGATTTTCCCAAAATGAATTAACTGTCCAAATAATCCTGAGCATTGATTGTTAGTGTGTCATGCAAATATTATATGTTCCTAGCCAGATTAAACAAATAAATAAACATCCAACAGATACATAAATTCATAGTCCTGACCCCACACTAAGATTCCGCATCATGAATGTCTGTTAAGCACTTAATAAACACTAGCAAATATTGAGCCTCCCTACTACACACAGTG
Organism: Perizoma affinitatum; assembly: GCA_961405105.1. NCBI lineage: Eukaryota > Metazoa > Arthropoda > Insecta > Lepidoptera > Geometridae > Perizoma > Perizoma affinitatum. The sequence goes on from OY560184.1 coordinate 6,873,500, forward strand.
ACACATTGAAACATGGTGATTTTTCACCAAAGCAGCTACTTGCAATGAATGGAACTAGTGGTGTATAGTTATAAATATTATCAGTACTGTACTGTACCTGTGGGTGAATGACTAAAAGACAAACAGTGACATTTGAAGTAGTACTTAATCTTGTTGGTCCATCTGGTTAAGGGTCATCAGGGGTCACGTCAATTGTTTACAATCGCTGCCAAGGTAGTTGTCGCTATAGGTTATCATTGTTTCTCGGTTAGTTTCCACACAGTAATACAATATGGACAGTTTATGAGGACCTATCAAAGTAAACAATGATAAATGATACTGACCCTTGGCAAGGAATCTCAGTGCCTTAGTCCTAAGTTGTCCTATCACTTAAGTCTGCTATAAAATATACACCTCAAATTCAGATACATCACTTATACTTAAGTGATGGCTTATTGTGCTGTAGATACCTAAATACTTTTTATCACAAATTAAATAAGTTTTGTATTCATGTCTATCACAATCTTAACAAACATGTGTGTCAGGTATTTTTATATGTTATACAATGCTTTACACTAACTAGGTACTATGCAAAAAGGTGATTTGTGTTAAATAATATCTTATGGACTTCCCTTTCATTACCCCTCCTTGGTATTCTCATGGAACTCATGGATTCGAGTCTGAGTCTGAAGTTCTCCATCATTGTGTGTTTGTATACTTGTAAAACTTATCTTAAATTGACTTATCAATAGTCCATTCACAGAAGAATTGTAGATCCTTTATCACAATAATAACTTTATTTACCTACTTTTAAGTGATTTGAACTTCAAAGTTCTTTGAACTTCGTTGTAAACAGTAACCAAATGCGCAAAGTGAAAGGGACAATATTTGCCTTGTTTTTTATCAGCGCTGGGTAGATACAGAATGCTCTTCCACTAAATTTTGTCAATGAATGCATATTATATATACCTGCTACATATTAGGTTAGTAGAATCATAGAATTATATGATATTCCTGATATGTTTCCATCATCAATTGCAGAGCATCCCTAGAGGTCTAGAGGCTATCTAAGAATCTCTGATCTGAATTATCAAGACTCTGAATCGATGCAAAATTCACTAGTTTTTAAGACAACAATTAGGTATTTTATTTATATTTGTAACCATAAAAAAGAGAATTAAGATAAGAATAGTTTGATATAATATAGTTACAAAATAGTAGTTACTGACGAATATATAATGATTGTATGTACAACATCAAAAATATATCCCGTAGCCCATATTGAAAGTACTTAATAAATAATTTATGCGCCTTTATGCCTAAGCTTACATAAATGCAGTTTTAAAACAAAACGTCAAAACGTTAAAAAGCATTGTTATGATGCTTATTGATCAGGTAGTAGGCAGGCTTAGACTTATGGCAGGTACTTGGAGAAACTAAGGTGCCGTAGCCGAAACATTTTTTTGACTGAAACTGGTCGAGACTGGAACCGAAACCGAACCTTCGGTCGGGCTCTACTTTTTACATTGTTTATCTTTCTCTCAGACCATAAAAAGATCATACTGTCTTCAGATCAGACAAAATTCCTGCATTAGACCAAACATTTATGGCTTGTTGTGGCCTACATAAACCCTTATTGTTATATGAAGCCAAACAGACTTCTGGTATCAGCTATCTGTCTGTCATTAAACATTCATCATCATCATCAAGAGCCTGTAGAAGTCCACTGTTGGAAATATGCCTCTGCTAAAGTGCCATGACGCACGATCTTGGGCCACCATACACCGATTTATCGCAAACAGACTAGACATTAAGGATAGCGAATTATCTATGTTCGTACATGGATAAGTAGATACTTAGGTAATGATTTCGCAACTGGGATCGTGGAGTCATCTCTCATCTAGGTACTACGTCATCTATTCAAGCGTAAATTACGCATTTAGCTAATCACTATGAAAATTATAAGTACGGTAGGTACGTACGTACTTCGATGCTGGATCTAACAGAGCAAACTTTAATGAACTTTAATGTTAGTTATAAAAACCTTCACTGGAAACAAGTAATGTTTAACAATTCTTCAATAACACCTAGCCAGGCGTAAATTTCTACAAAATTATCTTGAGTATTTTATTCGTTATTATATCTTGTATTGCATGCAGCGCTTTCCAAGTGACGTGTGGCAATAAAACCTACTTCAAATGAACGCTTTCTAATACAATATAATATAATGTTTAAAAAAAAACTCAAATTCTACTACTATAAGCAAGCCCATATTGTCCAATTGTTACTAAGGCATTTCTGACGTTTGTTTGGTTGTTAACAGGTGTGATGGCGGGTGGCTGCGCGTGGTCGCGTCGTACGGGAGCGCGGGCCCGCACGCTGCGCTCCCTCGTGCGCGACACGCAACGCGCGCTTCACGACGTGGCGGACATCCTCAGCCTCGGTCAGTATCATTAATATCTGTGCCAGGGGTGTCAGCCTGTGTGTTGACGGAAGAGAACACACAAGATATTTCTACCATAAGCATTTAGCCCAAAATATCAAAAAAACAATACAAATCGGGCTCGCGCAATAACGGTCCCTTTAACACCACGCAATATAAACTCAAATTCTTTGAATTGTAAATAATAAGATAGTATAGTTATTCTGCATGGGTACTGCCTGTGGGTTTTGATTAACTTTTATAATATGTGTCATGCATGATAGGGGCCAAGGATAACACTTACGTATGGACCCAGAGTTCAGTAATGTTGTGAGTTGACAAAACCACAGATAACAGGATCCTAAGTTTATTTTAAAGTTATCAAGTTAGTTAGGATGCTAATCCGCGGTAGTTAGCCGAGGTAACGTAAGATCAACTGAAATATGTATAATTAAATAAAATGCATAATGTAAAAGTAGGTTGCGGCGTAAGCAAATCGATTGCCTATTACGTGAACCGTACCATTACATATGTAGCCTTTACCATTACATAGAGGGGCATACTTAGGCTTAATAATAGGGTTCCGTAGGCATTTTTGGTTAGGAAAAAAACAGTCCTAGATGTTTTTTTTCCTACCCAAATATTTTTTCTATACATCGAATATGCTTCGGCATAACAGTTGGGATCCTTCATATATTCCAGTCATTTATTTTGATCTAGGACTAAAATACGCTCGTTTATCGTTTCTTCGTTAAACTTTAGGAAATCTCCCATTACGTTCTAAGATGCTTGATAAATTAATTTATTTCCTTCCAGACCCGGAAATATCTTCTATAGTGGCAGAGATAGGCAACCAAGCGTCAAAGCCAACGGTTTTAGTGGTATTGGGGAGCAACGCTAAAGCTAAAGTGAGACTGCTGCACGCTCTGATTGGACGGCAGTTGTTACCAGAAGACCTTCCCAGAGGCTGTCGGTGGGTTAGTGTCAACATCATCATCAACAACAGCCTGTTGATTTCCAGTGCTGGACATAGGACTCTCCTAAATAGTGCCGTGACGAATGATCTTGGGCCACCTCCATCTACTGACTTCCCGCAACCCTTGAGATATCTTCTTTAAATCGGGTGGAGGACTTCTAATTGCGTTTAGTCATGATCGCCTTTCGGAATACTTTCATCTTCAGCGGTGGTCGGTTCTGTGAGCTACATGATCTGCCCAACAATTCTGAGAACTATGTTTCTGACTTTAGTGCTTTTACTGATCTACTCGTTCTGGGTTTTATCACTTATCGATGTGCAATGTGCGGCTTTGCGTCATAATTTAATTTAATTGAGAACGTTCATTTTAGATCCGAATCCAGCATGGCAGTGCGACACAAGTGCACCTCACCCTTGGCAACTCGGAGTTCGAGTTAGTTGAAGAGTTACAGTGCAACAAGCGAACTTGGGACATACTGCCTGTTGAGGTAAGAACTACACATCAGAACCAAGCAGCTAAGACTACGGTTATGTCTTAGGAAGACAAGACAAAAATACTCCTGTCTCTCTCTTTTGTTACACGGAAAAGAGAAACAAAATTATTTTCTGTCTTCACTACAATAGGCAAATGGGCTTATGCTTAGCCTGCAGACAGCGCTTTTGTCTGCGAAAAATAAGGCAACCATTATTTATGTCTCTGATTTGTGTGAAGGAAAAGAAAAAAGAAATAATCTTTAAGGAGATACAACGGTTGCTTGGGTGATGATGCTACAAGCGCTTTTATATAATGGCATTTGTATCGTTAGTCATTTAATAAACATAGCAAACCTAGACTGATAACATCATAGGGTGTGGCAAGATAACGGGTCTTCCAGGGAAAGTACCTTCTTTTGTGAAAGGTTTTGTAGGAAAGTTGTTTTTTTTTAAATGAAATAAATAAATAATGCTGGACATCATCTAGCCCCAAAGTAAGCCATAGCTTGTGTTATTTGCCAATTATTTATGCGTTTGTTGGTGGTTATTCATCAAAACTTATAGTTGTGCTATCAGCCATCCATCAGATTTGATCATAGATACTTAAAGCTCCAAGCAGTGTAATTGAATAAAAAGGGTGTTTTTTTATTACAGGATCTACTGAGACAAGACAACACAGACCTAACAACAATTCTAGAAGTGGAAATCAACAATCAATTCCTAAAGGACGGACTTCGCATCATAATCCCCCCAGACATTCCCGACGACCCAGGCACTTCCAACCATTTACAATTAAAGTCTATGCACGCCGAACTCTACGCCAAAAGATGTAGCATTTTGAAAAGCTTTAATCCAGTTTACTTTTACGCGATAGATAAGATTGGGAAGAACATATTTTGTGATAACGTTTGTGGTAATATGGCAGTATCGAGGAGTGATGAAGACTTTTGGAGTACGTTTAATTTGTATGATGTGAGCAAATCTGTCTGTGTTGATGTGGGCGGTCAGAAATGCGAGGATAGGATGGTGTGGACGGAGGGTAGAGGGGAGCCGGCCGTATTCAGTTCTGAGGTTAGTATATCAGTATCCAAAAGTTAAGTACTAACGTGACATAGCTCTCAAAATTAGCTGAAGTGGCAATGGGTGGCAGAACTGATAACCACTGGGGAATAGCGACCACAAACTGGTTGACGCAATTTAGAAAGGCCCCACCTGTTGGATCGATGACATCTCAAAGGTTATGGGAAGTTGGTGGATGGAGATGGACCAAGATCGTTCGTCGTGGCACTCTTAGGGGGGCCTACTTCCAGCAATTGACTTCTTCAGACTGATTATGATGATCCAAAGCAATCACCTCAAGGCAATTGAAGAAATCGCTGTCAATGAAATCGCTGTTGAGAAAATAAACATTTATTATTTATTTATTAATGAAAGAAACCTTATGAGCACTGTGCATAGGGTTCACCACATTAGGTTTTTTCAATGTCATCATACCTTAAGCTGTCAACCACAAGCCAAACAGCAAAAGAAACCAACGTGTGTTTCCATCATCGACTGCAGCGCCCCCTAGTGACTTGTGGCGGTAAAATATATTTAGGAACAATACTTAAGACATATAAATCGATTTAAAAACTTTGATTACAATCTGTTAAACCGTTTAGAAGATAAATTGTAACATAAAAACCCTCTAACGACATTTTGTATTTACAGGCTTTTTTCGTGGCTGGTAAAAATCTCAGGAATTTGCTTGCCTTTCAGAACTGCCTTGACCTGCACCAGGTAAAGGAAACTAATCCTCACGCCCAGCTCCTGTTCATCCTTTTCTCTGATGCCGAGGACTTGGATACCATCAGTTCCGCCGTCCACGTGGACCCTGAGGCCACGGAGTCCACGGAGACTGCCAACTACTGGAGCGAGGAGCTGCCAGAATCTGATCAAGGGCTGCTCAAGGGTGGGAATTTAAGGTGGCTTGATCATTCCTTACTTCTGATCTGAAGGTTGTGTTTTCCGTTTGTGGAGCAATAATAATATACGTCCAACAGTCACGTCCATCGTCCTGAGCCCACACTAAGATTCCCAGTGTCGTGAGTATCAGGAACTACGAGTTCTATGGTCCATTATCAGGGTTAAAGGCAAAACATCTTGAGAAAACCGCTAAGAAGCCTAGAACAAAAATTGGAAAGAACGTGGAATGCTAACTTCAATGCAGATTTGGGCATGTGCCAAATATAATGTTTGGACGTGCCTCTGGCTAACCCCTAATAATTGGTGACTTCAAGGATTAATATGCTGAATAGAGTTCTGTCTGAGGATATCAAAGTGAATAGGTTTTTATTCATTGAAATCACAAGGATCATTAGAAACGTCCATCAGAAAGATGTCCATCGAAAGTTTTTTTAAATAATAATTTTGTTTGTCGTGTCACTGGTTCTGGTTTGGTCACCCTGTCTGTTATCAGGTTTAGGTATATTATCAATTATCATCGAAATGTGAGGTGACGAAAAAAAAATGTTTTAATTGTTTGTGAGCCTTGGGCCACCTCAATACACCAATATTTTTTTTTAAGTAAAAAAAGTTAAGGAATTCCATCATGTATATTGAATACCCTTCTGTCGCGACAGACAGATGCATTATACCGGACTCCCATCAGCTAAAACCACCACTGTTCCTTCATGTCACCTTGTAATAATAATAAAAAAATCTAAATAAATAATGGTGGTCATTTTTCACACAGCATCATCTAGCCCCAAAGTAAGCAGAGCTTGTGTTACATGACTGATATACTACTTATATATGTAAATATATACATATGAGACAAATAGAGCACATGCAAACATTTGTCTCGCGGCGGGAATCGAACCCGCAACCTTCTGCGTCTCAGGCGGGCCTTCGCGCACTGCGCCACAGAGGTCGTCAAGACCTACTGCACCTTTAAGATGCGATCATTGATTTTGATATAATGCACCATAGTCTCTGGAGTCAAATTGACTTTTGTTTTTCAGAAACATAGAATCTCCTTCGACTAAGCAAAAATGTGATAATGAAAGACTGATTGAAGAGAAATCCGCATTCATGAACGAAGTGATCGACCAGTGGGAGCTAATGTGTGAGTTACATTTCTTTTATTTTAGCCTTCTAGAAAGATTGTTATTATACAACTAAAATGGCAAACATACATATGGCCCACCTATTGATGAGCGGTTACCGTAGCCTATGGACGCTTGCAACAGCAGTTGGATCGCACGCGCGTTGCCGACCCTGAGACAAATCCGGTGAAAGTCACATGTGTCTGTAATTTCACCGGCATCCTACCCTTCAATGCGAACATTACTGCTTGGCGGCAGAAATAGATATTATGGTAGTACTTCACCGGATGAGCTCTTCACCAGTAGCTCTACAACTTCATTTGCAGTAGAGGGATATATGCAGAGTATGCCCCTCTAGCATTGTATTGTAAGATTGTTTACTATTTAAATTTACACGGAAGTCATCCGCCGCTGCCGCCGACACGACTCAAAGCCGTTAACAGACGAAGCGCGCGAAATCGATAAGTCAAACTAAATGGTTTCAACATTTAACATTTCTAATTCACTCATGCAACACCGTTTACTTACACAAACCTTGCATGTAGTGATTACGGACGCTATTGTTTCATACACTTTATCGACAATGGCCGGGGTGTGCTTATACACCATCCGCATGTCTTTTTGCGTCGGGAGCTATAAATAAAATAGTACGTATATCTGTAGCTTCTTAGCTCGCCTGAAAGAACCATCTCCGAGATGGCTATTAGCTATGTTTGGTGGGAATTTATGCAGACGTTTTGGAATCATCAGCACTTAATTTTTTACTTTCCAGTCAGCCCACCTCTAAAGCACTACATCAAAAGCCAATGGGCAATTCTGGATTCTACGTCACTTGCAACGGTAACTCAACCAAAAACCAGAGACAAAATGAAACGAGAGGACAAACTGTTGAAAACTAGAACGGCTTTGCTAAATGTGACGCTTAAGTTTGCTACGGATTGTCTCCAGACTTATCTTCTGGAATGTTGTACGAGGCTGAGCGAGGTAAGTGCAACCTATCCTACTTTACAGGATATTTCTTTGAGATATCCTGTAAAGTAAGGGCCCGGTCGAACTGACGCGGTGGCAGTGGCAGTGGCGATCAATAAATTCACGCGAACTTACACAACCATTTGACCACCTTTTCCCTTTGATGGCTACCGCCACCGTCACCGCGTCGGTTTGACCGGCCGATTATAGATATTATAAAAGTCTATAAGGACCCATGGCGCGTCACCGATTTCATTATTTCTACTGAAATCCTTTAATGACGACGGATTGAATGATGTTAGTCCTTTTCATATATTTTGCAATCTCTTAGGATTGCCCCTCAATGACTCATCTCAAAGAAATACCCTATTGATGGTTCGATGTTTGCTAATAATCTCCCTAACGGCTGTACCGCTTTTGTTGAAAATTGGAACAGATATAGTTTGTGACGTAAAATAACACATAAACCTAGAATAACACAGGTTAAACTGTACTAAGAAAGGATTTCCTAAAACTTTGCCTTTTAGTGTAGCGAGCATGCAAAGATCCCGGAACAAAATGTCTGCAGAACATGCAAAGATTTTACATGCGGTGGGAATCGAACCTGCAGCATTGCGTACTTGCCCGCCGCGCCATCACGGCCGAGGAGGTATGATGAAACATACTAAACAAGTTAGTTTTTAGACTTGGCCTAGTAAAACCTATCTAAGAATCATCCTTGAAGACTTAAAAATCTATAGCAAAAAGCATCTAAGCATCTAATCTGCATGTTAGCTGTTACGGACATAATGGTAACTGACAAACATACAAACAACCTCTTACGCCAAACGCTTATACGGACTTCTTACGTCATAGGTAAAAATAAAATAATTTCCTTTTAGGTGCACGTGAAATTACTCCAGCAATTCATCCTGGCGTCGTTCGACATGGCGCGGGAACTCCAGGTAGTGCCGAAGAAGATTCAGTACGTGGCTATCCAGGAACAGCATTTATATGATGTGAGTAGTTTAAAATAAGCACTCAAAACGGCGAAAGAAAACATCGTAACAAAACCAGCATCCTCTAGAACCACAATTTCGATGGTATGTTGAGCTAGATTACTTCATATCATTGACATCAACGAGGAGTGATTAACTGTAAAGCATAGTGTCGCCACATGCTACCGACAGATGGCGCTATATCGCATTATGCAACGAAGGGCTTGAATCGCGCTTGATACATTTTCCTACACGATAAGCAGGCAAGTGGATCAGATGGATTACAAATGGAGGAAACCTTATCAACCGTGTTCTCCGTATACTTGAAAATGTTGGATGTGTAGCTATTTATAGATATGGACATTGCTAAGCCTGTTTAAAAATAGTCTTACAAAATGAGGAATGACTCAGTTAGATAAGCATAATATCCAAAACTTGCAAAATGCAAAAAAAAAAAACTTTTAGAACGAAACATTCCCATTTTTATGTAGAAGTTTTTTTTACCAGCGACGAAGTAGCCCGTACATGCATACCATTATCTTATGGTACCATTTATCTTCGAGACAGCCTTTAATGTGGTTTTTCGCAATCAATCTGAGTATCTTCAAGAATGATTCAAATCAAATCAAGTCATTTATTGTTTGAATCTCAATGGGGCGCAATCGTTGATTGAAACATTACCATGTTCTCAGTTTTCAGGATGGCACACTTAGTGGCTTGATTGGGCGTGACTTGATAGGAATACACAAAGTAGCATTTTGGGAACGCTTCCGTCTGGTAGTGATGTGGATCAGTTGAGCTATCTACAGATCGATATTTATTTATACTACCTGTTAAATTAACTTGACAGACTATAAACGAGAAATTTGCTGATGGAGACAAGAAACAAGAGCTGGTTCAGATGATGCAAGAAGTGCTACAAGAGATGAAGACTGACGTCGTCAACATGGACTGGAGTGTTGATGGTGAGCACTTATTTATGCTCTATGGTACGATTTGACATCGCAATGGTGCGCAAAGTAAGTACCGCGATTGAACTACATCATTGGAGGATTAAAACGCTCGCGGGCTGTAGCTTATTCTAGCTAGATTTTCATGATATCCCATAAATATCAACATCGGTGGGGCTCGTACTCGCGACCTCCCGCTTGGTACGTGGGGGCTATACGAACTAAGCCACGAGATCGTTACCAGCCTGGAAGACATTCTACATATATGAATATAACAGAGAACAGATAAGGATCTTTTATCAGGTTATTAAGAATGGTTTAGCAGTGGTCTATCAATTCTACGATAGTATCGATAGTAAAATCAATAGTGTAACTGATTTTCAAGGTCAACTATCGATAGGGAAACTATCGATAGTTCGGCAACACTACTTGAGATCACGCGTTATTTAAATTCAGTGCGCAGGTAAATCGCAACACCACAGCAACTCTTATCGGTTAGATCATTTCGTATTAGCACAAAGCCGGGTAGACAAAAAGAAGTTGAAGGAAGGACAGTCTTAAGTAAACTTTCAGATATGAGGCAGGCGTGGTTTGAATCTACTATTAAAAGTAGCTAGTAAATAGGACTAATGGGCAGTTACACTTGGAGCGATAATATGACACTTGTTAAAATTGGTCTTAATGGGATCAAAAGACTTGCGTAGCGAGATACATAGAAGCGGTCCATCGCTACTATAGTCTTAGGCAGTCTTATGCAACCGAGGAGACCAACTGATACATGTTAGTTTGATATTGCAGTATGAAATTAATTATTTCGACAGTATACTGGAGAATACTCCGTGCAGCGGCTCTCAGATAATACATATTATCATCATCTGTATTGTTGGTACAATCGCAATAGAGAGATTTACGAAGACGTTTATTTGCATCGGTAACAGTTGTACCGTGTTAAGAAACTCCGGGGTCCGGCTCGTGTGAAACATAACGGTCGCTTCTCAACTTCCTAAGACCGTACAGTACTCACATACATAGATAAATTTATCAGCAAAATAAATCGTAGCCAACTATAATCTACAGAATCAAAAATTTAGACCATAGTTAGCGGCAACGGGCTATCTCAAGCGAAACGCTACATTTCAACTTTTTCCTCGTTACCTCGCTAGTAAACACTGTTACGATATCCATGTAGAATGTTATACAGGTGATTAATAACCAACAGAAGTAGGCATTTGCGAAAAAAATTCAGAGCAAGATAAGACGTCTATCATTGAATACCACTGTGATGTGCCGTATGTTAGCAGGATTGTGGTGTAGCAAAATAAAACTAACTTGCACGTAATTTCTGAAGGTACGCCATTTAGGGATGAATAACAACGACATTAAAATCGAATGAAGACGCAAGAACGGAAACTATTTGTATTTGTATCAAATATATTGATTATATTGATATCGCCCTCTAGGCCAACACGGCCTGATCCGGAGGTCGCGGGATCGAACCCGGTCGTGCACAAAAACATTTTTCCACTCGAAAAATGTATGTGCGCATTAACACGTGCTCAAAACGGTGAAGGAAAACATCGTGAGGAAACCGGCATGCCCTAGAACCAAAAAATCGAAGGCATGTGCCAACAGTTAGTGTTCCAATAAGGGGCGATGGGCTTGCAACCTGTCAGGGGCGTGGAATGCTAACTTGCAAAAACGCGGACATGTACCAAATGTAATGCTTGGACATGCCTCTGACTACCCCCTACTTGGTATCCTCAGAAATCTACTTACTGAGGATGTCCACCATGGGGAAGACAGTCGTGAGCGGGTTTTTTATCGTGATATGTATTGTTTCAATTCCAATCGAGCTCCAGTCCGAGTTTTAAACTGTGACGCGTTTGTAGTTAGTTGATTTTGGTTTCTGGGTGCAGTTGTTCTTGCGTTCATCCACGCCGTAGCATTTCTAGTCATTAGTCCAATCGTCGTCTTCATTATTGCACTCTTCGGCATTTGTATTCATCAGTTGTATTTGTGTGGTAAAAGATTGAGTAATACGTCGGACCATAATGTTCGGTTACTATCAAAATATTAACTTTGATAAGGTAACATATATACCATAACCAATTATTTATTTTGTAATTATTTTATTATTTTGGGCCAGTATTTTGGGAACGCTTCCGCCTGGTAGTGATCTGGATCAGTTGAGCTATCTATAGATCGTTTGCAACGGTCTTTAGATAGCTAGCTGTTTCATCTGTATTTTTTGTATATACCTACTTGTACATAGTTGTATGAATAAATGTTCTTATATACAAAAAAAAAAAAATATTATTTATTGAGCTCATAAGAGAATTCTGATAAGAGTATTAAAGCCTACAATATAAACCGATACCATGACACTCGTATCGTTATAGATGTTTTTTTACATTATTTGGCAACAAAGACTCTTTTATATAGAGGGACTTTTATGTTTGATTTGGTCACTTGTGGCGATAAAGATCTAAGAACGTTTCTTGAGGCCGAGTGGCGGGTGGTGTGTGTCGTGTGGCGTGTTGCGTGTGGCATGCGCTGCTGGCTAAAACGCAAGAGCCGCGGATATTAATTCCGGGTCTGGGTGTTGTGCTACTTGTAGTTCCTGATAATCCTAGTTTGGGGCAGGACTATGTATATATAAATACTGTATGTTTGAAGCCGTAAATATGCTTTATTGAAGTTTGGTTCGCAAAATCTGTTTAGTTTCCAGGAACGTCCTATTGCTAGGACACAAAAACTAAACTGAGTTTTTTGCCTGGTTTTTCTAGGTTTTGCCGCGCGCGAATAATTTATTTTTTCATTTTAAATTCACATAGTTTTCAAGATAGTGTTTCTTTATTATGATCCTTCATATCAATTCAATTAATAAATACCTATTGACTTTTACTGCATAATAATTATCAAAGTAAACCATGGTAGTATTATTAGGTATTACCCTCTTAGATAAAACTTGATGCGGAAAAAACTATGATATTTAATCTACAAACAGCTATTTTATTTATAAAATTAAAATGATGAAACATTTTGTAAATGACTACTTGGTTAACTCACAGATCTACGTATTGATTAGTATAGATTTGAGAATGGCCATCATGTGGATTAAAGTCTTGAGCGTGTTTTTAAATTTCAAAACTTTATCTTCATCAGATCTCCCCTGGCACCAAGACCAGCGCTTCATGGTATCCAACTCTACATTCTACAACTCCTCCCGGAATAGCGTCTCTCTCTCTCCCTCCCCCTCGCCCGCCCTCCGCCCGCTGTCTCCCTCCCTCGCGCTCAGTGAGATAGAGGGAGAGGCTTCTGACGGGGAAGAGGCGTCGGGTGAGACCTGTTGCTTGGCGGAGTACGATATCATCTTGTCGAACGAAGAGAGCTATAGCGAATATTTTACTGTGAGTAGGTATTGATCATTACCTACCCCAGATTCCGATTACAGTAGCCGGATGACGTCTCGTTTTTCTTTTGATATAAGGAACATTCTGTATTGTGCATAATTGTAGTATATAGTACAAACTCTATGCTAAAGCTTTCATGAGAAACGAGACGTCGTCGATTTACGTCTGTAATTGGAATCCGGGGCTAGTTCATCCGGGCAATGTATTTAAAATAAATACTGGGTGTTTGGTTGTTACTGTAGGTCATCATTTATTTTTCCTATTAGACACAAAATATATAAGTAATATAATAAACACACAAAACAAAACGAAATACACAAAAAAAGTACCAAATTTTGTGCTGTGTGAGGTCAAATAGGTCCCCGTCTCAGCATTATGCTACACCAAAACCTTAATCCATTGGTACTCGATGTAATTTGGACCCACAACCTGCGGATAGAAAGTTGGAAACCCTAGCCATTTCACCACTAGTGCTCATTATTTCCAGTCGAAACAGGAAGAGGACACCTCAAGCCCCGCCCACAAAATCCGAGTAGAGAACGAGGATACGAGTTCGTTCTCGCTCTCGCAGGGGACGCGCGGCGCGTGGGGGAGCGGGACGCGCAGTGACGTCACCTACTGCTCCAACAGCACGCACGTGTCGCTCCACCACGCCACGCTCGACGTGCAACGCACAGGTAACAACTAGCATCCACACTTTCTTATTTATAATAACGCTAGTTACCGCTTATTTAAGTCGTAAATGTTTACTTGTTCTGTCGATATTTGTCTTTTGGATGTTACCACTGTACTCGTGGTTCCTGATTCCTACGACACAGACAATCATAGTGTGGGGTCAGGACTATGTCATATACATAGAGAGTCATATACTGTATAGTACGCAACCTTCCGATTCGTACGCGGAGGCTATACCAACTAAGACACGTGATCGTAACCGGGCTCCTCGAAATTCTTGGGAATTTAGATAGATATATAGATAGATAATCATTTATTCATTATTTAGAATTTATTAATTTAGACGCTCGTCATCGAGAGCACCGCCTGCAACCGCGTTTGACAGAAACTAACAACGAAATAAAAGCCGTGGGTTTTTTCAATTGATTTCTATGACTTCATGGATACTACACACCTAGCTAGGTTCTTGGGACTGCGTTGATAGTCAGTCAGTTTGTGAGCCACACAACGATTTTTTATATTTAGTTTTACATTATTCAGATGGTGGTTTCTTCACCATTAAGTTACTTCTTGGCTAAAAAAAAAAACTGTTTGGTTTCAGTTCTGTCGAGGCTCAGTCGCAAGATCAGTTTGAAACTTGCCAAATTTGTCGACTGTTTAAAGGAAACGTATTTTGGTACTCTTCAAAGGTTTGTAGATATTGTCCAGATTTCAGTTGAATAATATATCATTCGAAATAATGTTTCACTGCAAGTTATCCACTAGCCTTTGCTTACGGCTTTGCCCGCATTTTACCCGGATTAAAAGTATTATACTTGTTTGTGTTCAAAACTCATGCACCAACTTGATGTTACGACTGTTTTTTTTTGTATTCTATTATATTTTTCCAAAAAAACATTGAACATATCTTTTATTAATTTTGAGGTATAGTTTGTGACCTTATGTTTCACTGTTACCACTTATCTCCGAAACGGCTTAGCCGATTAAAATGCGATTGTTTGCAATCATTTGTATGTTTTCCATCTCTGATTGGTTTCATCACCACAAGTCCGTAGTTGGCACTACAATAGACGTTGGAAAAAATGTCTGACGTATTTAAATTTTGTAAAAATTAGCATGTCTCGTCACAATATAAGAGCTGGCGATGGCGTCTACTGTAAAATATTTGTTTTTCAGATGTTTAGAATCTCTCGAATCGTCCTGCCGGCAGGAGCTAGGCGGCCGTCCAGCGAGCGAAGCGATGCGACAGCTACTATCTGTTGGAAGACAGGTGGAACTACAGCCTTATGCCGCCTTCTCGTTGATGAGAAGCTTGCTGGATTCACTCAGAAGACTGCTACATAAGTTAGTATGATTTTTTCTCTTTACCCCGGGATCCGGTTACAGTTGTAAGCGGGTGATGTTTGTTATTTTTTCATAACTGAGCTTAGTAAGTACATAATGTATCAAGGTGTCCATTGCGCCTGAGGGGTAGGTTAGCTGGCGATCCATTATAATAGAAAAACACTGAACTTACTTTGCTACGTAGAACTTACGTATCTGTTAAAAAAGGTTCAGAAACATACAAATGTTGGTCAATTACAGATGTTTTTTTTAATATTTGGTGGTTTTTTTTTCTACTCCTTTTTATTCACTCTTTGCACAGATTTTGCCGGCTGTGGATTTATTAGTTTTATTCCCCGATCCTGTATTTTCTTTGTTATCGGTGTCAAGCCGGGCGCTCGTTCCCAGAAGCTTACTAACTACCTATCACCCTATGTCACAAGTATGAACCCACATTTTTGACGATCCATATTTTCTACACCTTCGGGACAGGGCCCGTGTGACGTTGAAAAATGACCTCCTACTACTATTATAAACCCGAAAGTTTGTGAGGATTGATGTATGTTACTCTCACGCAAAAACTACTAAACGGATTTTGATGAAACCTTACAGTAATATAGCATATACATTAGAATAACACATAGGCTACTTTTTATCCGGGTACCACGTGGGCGAAGCCGTGGGCAGCTAGTTTCCCATAAATCGAAGCTTCGCAAGATTCGTTTGGACAGAGATACAAACTGTTGTATGCGAATAGTGTGATGGGTTGTATTGCAGGTTCCGGCTCGTGGGGTCGGAAGGATCGGGCGGCGAGTGCTGCGTGCTGAGCGCGGCGTGGCGACGCAAGGTGGCGCTGCACGCCGCGCACTCGCTCAGCGCACACCGCCTCGCACGGATCATATCCACACAGGTACATAAGCACAAAATCACCCTTTTTTGTTTTCAACCTACTTCAAAAAAGGAGAAGGTTCTCAATACGTTTCTATTTTTGTGTGTATGTGTTAAGTGATATCTTTGCCAATTGTGAACCGATTTTAATGATGCTATACTTCAATAGTGGTCCCAGATCAATTTTATTTAAAACAATCCACATCTAAGGGTGAAAAAATAAGGGATGAAATTTTATATTGGAGTTTTACTCAACTTTCCGTTATTTGAATGCGCTTTTAATTTTTTTCCTGAAAAATATTTGTATTTTTTTATTATGTTAGGAGATTCATCTTGGTTACCCTTCCGTCGTAAGGGTGATAGAAGTGTTGTACTGCTTAAATCGCCATAGTGTACCTTCGTGAACTCCTTCCCTACCTAGTTATGCTGTCACATACTACGCACAGAACGATCATTGAGCCTAGACCTTACTCAGCAAATTCCCCCTTCTTCGTTTAAACCGGCAGTTTCATAGTTATCTAATGTAAACATCCATAGGTTACTGTAACTGTTGGGTGTTTTCAAATGGCGGCACAGAGTCCTGTCCGAACCACGTCAAATCAACAACAAAGTGATCAACTGATATACGAAGCGTTGCTTCATGCTACCAACAGATGGCGCCGTATCGAATTTTACATTTAGAGCCCTGCATTGCGTTGAAGTGAAGTTATCATGGAGCTTAAACATATAACTCTCTACAGCAAATTTACTTTCTGCCGCTGGCCCCCGGGCAAGTGGATCGGATTGACCAACCCTGTGGAAGATCTTCCTCTTTGCAATGAAGACATAGCCTATGTGTCTCCAATTGTTTTATGATGCATAAGACGTTCTTATAACTGAATGTATAAATGTTTCGCAGATTTTAGAAAGACTGAGCATGGCACACGAGAAATACCAATCTGCGCTAACATCGTTAGAAACAGCGTTGGCGAACAGACTGCATCACACAGAAGATATCAAACTAGCTATTAGGAAAAAGTAAGTTTATTTATATCTTATATAAATTTTTGATTATTTGTTGAAGTTTTTGATGTTTTTAGTTGACTTAAAATCGTCTTTAAAATAAAATTACGAACATTACAAAAAATCTGCCAAATCGGTCGAGCTGTTCAAAAGTGATGATCTTTTATACATGCGGCGAGGATACATGTGAGGGAAATCAGTAGTACAAAAGTCACCGAAATAGTTCTTAGAATTGGCAAGTTGAAGTGGCATGGGCAGGCCATTTCTACTTGTCAATTCTTAGAGCTGTCAGTGACTTAAGCGCTACTGATTACCCTCATTTCGAGTTTTATATCTTAGTAACACTTGCGTGCTCCTTTGTATTATCTATGCAAATAAATATCAAATCAAACTTGCAAACGTCAATTTGTATACAGTTTTTGGTTTCAGATACGCCCCGACGTTCGCTCGTCTGTGCCTCGAAAGCACGTCTATGTGCGATCTGCTTATGTACGGAATACCGGACTTGGGTCGAGAAATAGGTAGGTTTTTAACGATACAATTGCATAAAAACTACCACTTTCGAAATGACGATCTCGATAGCGCAGAGTTCGAGAAGTGGCTGCGATGCAATAGGTGCGGGTGTGATTCCCGCATCATGAATGTTTGTATGTTGTGCAGAATATGAATTCTGGGTCTGGGTGCTGAGGTAACACGGTACCCATATAACTTTTGAAGCTATTATGGTTATGAATATAATTTTTTAACTAAATATTAACTAAATATAATTAAATTTCCTTTTTTTAGTAAAAACCACGCATCACCTACGGTATGCCAACCCAAGACAACAGCTTTGTCTGCGGAAGAGATAACACAAATTTCGTCTCTCTCCTTTCTCTGACGTAAATAAGAGACGGAATTAGTTTTTGTCTTTTTGTTAGCAAATGTCGGACTATACAATTTGCCCGCGGCTTCCTAGCAGGCAACAACTGCCTATGACAATCGCGTTACCTCAGGCCACGTCCAACTAGGATATGATTTACGTGCGCTTGCATAATGGCAGAAGTCTTCAAATCGGAACACAAAAATGCGAGCATTGCTGCTCGGCGGCAGTATAGAGCTAGTAATATCCCGGGCGAGCTTCCAGAAGGACCTTATTATTGCTTACAAATCATTAAGCTTTGATATAAGGACAGCTAAGGAGTGAAATTTTCGTCCTGCGTCCCCGTCCTACAAAATATTACTTAGGTATCTTCATAAGAAGAGTTAAGATCTACTATTTTATGGTAAACATAGGTTACAACTGCGTTTACCATCAGGCTAGGAACGCGAACACATTTTTAATATTGTCATGCAAAGCCTGCAGGAGTTGCCAAACGAAACCCCATTTTTAATAAAAAAAGAAACCTCTTTATGATGTTTTTTTTTATTTTATAGTTTTCTAGAGCTATGTCGCCAGCCTTTTGTGTACATGTCGGGTACCCAAAAGGCTGGCGACATTACCTCTTTAAATATCATTGCTTATTTTCTGACCGAGGTAAGAGCCAGCCCTTTGGTCATTGGTTTCGTCCGACAACTTTCATCATTCTCTCTCTTCGGCAAAACCGTTGTGTTGGTGGTAATGGGTGGCAATACCTCTATTTCCTGGCTTGGTCGCGGAGGAACAGGCAGTAGATAAAACCGACGTTTCAAAGTGATCCTTGTGATTTTAATGAATAAATGAATTTTGACTTTAACTTTGAATGCTAAGGCTGGGTTGGTCGTTGTGTCAGGTCGCGGGCAGTACGGCGTGGTGTACGCAGCGCGGGGCGGATGGGGCGGCCGCGCGCCGGTCGCCGTCAAGTCTGTGCTGCCGGCAGATGATAAACACTACCACGAACTGGCCATGGAGTTCTTCTACACCAGGTAACTAGTTTGTAAGTTTGGGTCTAGGTCCGAAATTATCCCGTTGAATAGAAGGGGTTTCTCAAATGTGTACGGATATAATTGTCATTACTTTCGAAAAAAGAGCACGCGATGTATCGTATTTACGTACGAAGCGTTCTGCATTGTGTGGGACTCAATAGTTACTAAATATCTATATTATATTATTATTTGTACGTATATTATATAGGATATTATGTATTTATCACGTTAACTGTTCCCATATAGAACTTTTCAATAACTCCATGTCCAAAGCAGTTTTTGTAATATTCTGTCTCAAATCGATACAAAATAACTAATTTTAGATAGATACGCCTAGTAAATAAAAATCATCCGGTTTTTCTTAGCTTTTCACCGTGTACCGTTTACAGTACGCGGACGTGACGGACTCATGCGGCGTGTGTACTGTATTCGGTACACCGGACCGCTAATGTGTTATGTTATGTATCAAGAATGTGAATATCATATTCTATAAAATAGTTTAACTCGTACACCGCCGTCTTTTGATTCCATTTTATCCAAAAATTGTGTGGAAGACATCTCTTTCAACGATAAGACCGCATATTGTACCTTGTTTATTTATGATACCTGTGTTTTTCGTTGGTGTGAAATAAAATAGTATTTATCTAAAAACTTAAAAGAAGAGCTCCCAACCCTTAACGTGTAATTAATAATAATTGTAATTTAAAAAAAATGCTGTCTATTGAATATCCTAAATATTTGTCTATTTCAGGAGTATTCCTGCACACCCTCGTATAGTCCGTCTGTTCGGCTCCATCGTCCAGAAAGGAGGGGTGGCCGGCGGAGGGAGGAGTGTCCTTTTGGTTTCTGAACGTGCTGTCAAAGATTTACACGCGGCTGTCAGAGTGGGACTGAGTCTGGCCACGAGGATGCGAATAGCCTGTGATATTATACAAGGTAATCATTTTAATGAACAACTGTTTAAAAATCTTTATAAGGCCCATAATACACATTTTACCCAATTTACGTATTTTGTTCTTATGTTATTCTGTAATTTCAAGTGTGCTTATATTTAAGATTATGGATCATTTGTCTGAAATAGGCAACAAAGTAATCTGAAGAATTTATATTTTGATTTAATGACAAAGTTATTAAAAATGTTGCGCGTCGGGCAGGGTTACTTAAAATTATGGAGCTCATTTTTTACCCGCTACGTAGGAAGCACGTATGCGTTTGGACTAAAAAGTGTTCTAAGTCAAACTCAAAGTCAATAGATTTGTATTCATTAAAATCGCAAGCATCATAATATAGAATCGTCAGCTTGAAAACTACGTGTTTTTTTTTTAAAGAATAACAACGCGCGTGTGTTGTTTGTCTGTTACAATTTATCTTCGAAACAGAATAACCGATTGTAATACGGTATTTTTCCATCGATTTATACGACTTCAAGGATGGTTCTTCAGTTCTATCGCCACAAATCACTAGGGGACGCTGGAATAAACAATGAAAATACATCTGGGGTTCATAATTTTGAAGAAAAAAAAAACTATATTATTATGTTTTTTTTTGCAACCGTAGGTATCCGGTACCTGCATTCGCTGGGGCTGGTGCATCGCGACATTAAACTGAAGAATGTGTTGTTGGATGCGTCGTGCCGCGCCTCGCTCTCCGACCTCGGGTTCTGCTCCTACGGCGCGCTCATATCAGGTACAAACACTATCACTACCCGCATAAGTTTAATAGGAACCCGAATTTACCCGTATTGACAGGATAATTACTTATTATTTAATGATTATGAAGATCATATTAGTTAGAGATTATATAAAAAATTATGAACAAACGTATTATAAAAGTTATATATAAAAAAAGTTTATTTAGCGATATTTCAAAATAAATAAGCCGTATTTTTAATGTTGAAATACTATAAAAAATATTTAATTTCAGGCTCCGTTGTGGGTACTCCCGTACACATGGCGCCCGAACTGTTCAACGGAGACTACTGCGCTATGGTGGACGTTTACGCGTTTGGTATACTGTTCTGGTAAGTTGTAATAATAAACATTTATTCCAAGCAACAACATGAATAGAATAGTACATTATTGCAGATGCCGCGAAATAGGCAAATTGCCATTTCCGCCGAGGCAAATATAGAGCTTTTCTCAAAAAAAATGCAAGAAAATAAATAAATAATGCTGGACATTTTCACACAGCATCATCTAGCCCCAAAGTAAGCAGAGCTTGTGTTATGGGAACTACATGACTGATATACTACTTATATAAGTTTAAAATGTTTCTTATTTAAGATACTTTTACGTATTTTTCTTTTGACTTCAATGAAAGCAGGTTTCCATCGCTAATTTGGCTTCCGACCTTAGATCTGGTGAAGTGCAGTCAATATCCATTTCACTTTCGGAACCTTCGGAACTATTTTTTATTTGTGTATTTATTATAAAAATAACAGAATCGAGACGATCTATTTCTTTATGGACATTTTTTATTTATTTTACTTCGTGTGTGGAAAGGCCACTTAAAGGCAACCTATTTGTACTAAGCTCGATGAAAGAGATCTAAATTTAAACGAGGCAAATAAAGGAAAGGTTTTGTCGTAGTCATTATGGCCGTGCTCTGCATTGGGAATGCACCCAGCACGCCAGCCAATGGATTTCCATACAAAATTGCTAGTATTAAGAGTATCTGAGCTAAGCCGCGGACAGACAGACAGACGGACGGATATGTAGAAACTATAAGTGTAAAAAGATGTACGAGACCTGCTTAAAACTGTTATTTAATTCCAGGATAATTTGTGTATATTTCAGTCTAGCTTGTCTTGTTTAAGGTACTTATGTGCGGGAGATGTGAAACTGCCGGCCGCGTTCGAAACCTTCCACAATAAAGAACAGCTTTGGAGCAAAGTCAAAAAAGGTAATTGTAGTTATTGATTTTCAAAATGCCATTATCCGATAAAATGTATGAAACAGTAGCTACGTAATCAACGCATGAAAGGTTTGTGTATATGGACGGTGCCGTTGTATGTGTTAGTGAATTAAAAATTCTCAAGGTTGGCACCATTTAATTTGACTTATAGCAAGAGCATGATGTAGTGCTTTCAAGCTTGAATTACATCCATGTGAAATCAATTTGTGAACAATCCTACGACATAACACTGGCGTATGTCCCTCTGCTTAGATCGAAATTGTATGGTTATGGTATGTTTCTTTTAATTGTGTACTATCATCATTGATTATTTCGTTATGGTTGGTCCTTTGGGAAAGCCTAGGTCAAAAAGTGTCCTCTTTTAAAGTTTCTGAAGTTTTAACAGTCCTCAATTTGGTTATTAGGTTTTGAATAGTTTTAAAGCACAATTACATATTATTTTATGTTCTTGTTTCGAGTGTACAATACAACTTTATATATCTAAGTACTAATCTAAGTGCTATCACTGAAGTCCGTCTGCTATTGCTGGTATAATTAGGCTGCAGGTTTTTGCTAAAGCCGACCAAGGGTTAAAAACAGATGAAATTCACAATACAATGAACAATGTATCATATTATATTATTATAGCTGAAAACCAGCGCTGCAACATGGCTACATGCAGAAGCACATGCTGAGCTGAAGGCCAATATGCCAACCACAGAGCGTACCTATTTTTTTTATTAGTTATTAAAATTATGTTATTTTATTTAAGCTAAAATAAAATACCATTATTTTATTTTTATCTTAGTTCATAAGTCGACCTTTTAGTTATATAAATTGCAATTTGTGGTGGCTGGAATAAATGGTTATCTATATATCTATATATCTGTCTTTTACAGGCCTTCGTCCAGAAAGGCTTCCGCAGTTCACCGATGAATGCTGGGAGCTGATGCAGGAATGCTGGCATCCGGAGCCCGCGCAACGTGCCCTCCCGGGGGACCTCCAGCCGCGGCTGCAAGCGATCCTGCAGGCGGCTGCGCAGGACTCTCAGCCTTACTGCCGTCACAACACAGACGAGGATAGCTTGCTCATGACCGGCGTATACGATTAGCCAAGCTTTTAGATTTTCGTCCTTATAATGAACATCTTATGTCCGTATGCACTAAGCTTAAGCAAAGACATACTCTTAGTCTCAGAGTTTTTCAGAATGTAAATAAGACTGCTCTCGAAATTGAAATTAGACTGGAATTAGTTCAGACAGTGGTTCCCGATATGCATAGTTTTTTTGGGTTTTGGGTGTTTTTTTAAATACTACTAAAGAGGCAAACAAACTAACGGCCCACCTTGTGATAAGCGGTTACCGTAGCCTATGGACGCTTGCAATTCCAAAGGTATCACTCACACGTTGACTCCTTGAGATATCAAGATAAAAGATCATATGTGTCTGTAATTTCACCGGCAACCATACCCTACAAACCGGAACACAGCAATGAGAACATTACTGCTTGGCGGCAGAAATAGGCATGGTGGTAGCACTTACCCGGACGAGCTCTTTCACAGAAGCTCTACTACTTTTAAAAGCCCGATTTTTTTAATGAAAGATAAAATGTCCTGGTTGTATTAGGGTTTGCTGAAGGTGTCCTTTAAAACTTGTAGCATTTTCTGGAATAGCTGTTTGCAGATACAAATTTCGAGAGTCTGACGCATACCAAAACAGCTATAGATAGAACTTCAGTATAAAGCTATTTTGATTTCACATAGAGCTTATGTAGGTGTAACTTTACTAGCCCTTTTCCTTTTCGTTTTTGGCAGTTGTTTTGTTACACTCAAAATTTAAATTAGACATAAAAAACAAGTCATAATTAGGTAGTAGATAATTTGAACATTCCAGGTAGCACAGGGCTCTAATACCCATTTGCAATAAGCTGTGTCAAAGAACAAATACAGTTGGTACAATTACGACGTCTCGTTTTTCCTTGAAATGATCTCAAAACTTTTCAAATTTTTCACAAAGAAATAAGACGTCCGTCGTTTGGCCATAGCCAATCGACTTCAATCGAAACCGGGGTTAAGTGTGTTTTATGGACATTTTCATACGAATCTGTTACAAAGGTATGCCCAAGTCTTTGGCTAAGTTTAGTGCAGTTAGGCATTAGGCCTTCTAACCTTCCTAATACAGAAGAGAATAACGTACTCAACAAATCATGACCGGCGCCGAGTTCACGAACACAACGGATGGTTAGGTCCTAATCAAAGCTTTTTGACACATGATTTAATAAGAATATGTCATCTAATCAATGGTTTGACTTGACCGTCCGTTTATTTAGTTGGTGAACTCAAGAGCCTGGGTGGCCTTAACCACTTGACTGGGGTCAAAACACTGCATTCGATTGTTTTTCCTAATTTACAGTGAATGAAGTCGATAATCGTTTGCACGGTAACTATAGCGTGGTGTATAAGATTTAAAGAAGCCGCAGTTTTATTTCGCTTCTTAAGAATGCAACGGGAATGATTTTTGAAATAATTCGCACGCAAATATATTGTCGAATTTAATTTGGTAGATGCTCGAATTCTACTTTCTCCTTTGATGTAATATAATACTGCTACATTTTATAATCAACCATCAATCACTGTACATAAACGTGAAGCTAGATTGTACAATGAAACGTGACGTAAAACTTCTCGCGATTGATTCTTAGAATGGACTGATTGAATATATAAATGAACTGTAACCTTAGAATAAGAATAATATTAAGTACACATAATAAAATAAGATAAAAGTAAATATGTCAAAATGAAGCTTTATTCTATCTGTGATCACAAAATTGTTATTCTAACAAACTATTAATTGTTATTTTGTTTTCTAAAATTCGCTGCATTTCTTTAATTCAAGCACTTTTGTATCGTGTTATAACACTAATGCCCGTCTGTACTAAGTACACAAAAGCTTATGCAAAAACTAACCCCGGGTACTGTTCCAATTACAGTCGTTGCCAAACGATGGCTGGTTTTTTCTTGACAAAAAAACGTCTTAAGTTATGTCAGCTTTTCATGAAGAAACGTCGTACGACGACTCTAGTTTGAAACTGGGGTTAGATGGGGTCTATGACAGTTATTTTATGATTAAGTTAAGTGTGGACGGGCCTTATATACCTACTAAAATCTCATAGTAACCAGCGTATGACATATGAGTTGACGCCGTGTTAATTATGTCTGCATGTGTCTTCATAGTGTTGTTAGTGAATATAGGGATATCGCACAGCAAGATTACATTTCTATGAGCTATTGGCACGATAACATATAAATCTGGAGCTACACTCTCATAACCGGAATACATATTCTGTTGTAAATATAATGATAAAAATACAAATCGTAAATCCGTTTTATATGTGTTCCAAAAAAGATTTAAAATGCCGCTAACAGTCACCTATCAATTATGACTGATGAACGTTGCGTAGCCCAGACGATCGTGCTTCTAGCTCAAGCTTTAAAAAACTAATAAGTTTGTACCTATGCCGAATAAAATAGTATTTCTAGGCAAATTATGCCTAATAAGAGATTTCATACATAAAATAAAGAAGTGATTTTGATTATTACATTGTTTTTTTTTCGTTTAAAGAAGCCCACTATCGGGTTAGTATTTCAAAATGTGCCTCATTACCATAATGAGCATCCCGGAAATGTAAGAAAAAGATACCCAAATCAACATTAAAAACAAATGTCCTACTGATATTATATAATAAAACGAACACGAACGTAATAAACGTTTGAACGAAAATTCGAATGTTTGTTTCCGTAATAGACCGATTTGGTTGAAATTTGGAACAGGTATAGGTTCTATATAGGACTACTTTTAATCTGAGAACCACGCGCGCGAAGCCATTGGCAGAGGCTAGTATAGCATTATAGTAGTTAATCCTACTTCTTATGTTTGGATGAGTTTTGCTTAATCTACGTAACAGCTGAACCGATTTGGATATAAAGGCTACTTTTTAAAAGGTAACCACGCGTCGGGCGAAACCGTTGGCAAAAGCTATTAAGTTATAATATTGTAAGAAATTACTAACGCGGTGGGGTTCGAGACATTCACGGGAACTTTGACAACCATTTCCCTGTCGCGTCGTTGACCGTGCCCTTAACCGACAAACTGCATTGATAATGTTTATATAGATCAATGTTAGTCTATGAAATAATTACGTGGTCATTATTTCATAAGGTAAGTTATTGGTTTATTCGCCCCTGCCCTAGATAACGAACTACCCAAATATATCGTGTTTCGTTTCAAAATATATGTCCATAGTACCTACTTATGATGAAATTAGGCCTCGTTACAATAACCATGTTTTGTCAAAAACAACTTGCGAAATCCCATCTGTTGAAGGTTTGAGGAAAAACACCAAAAAAAACAATGCTAACAACGTTCCAAAATCAAGCAAATCTTGTTCAAATAACCCTTTATACTTAACCAGACCCTCGTTAGACCCCGACTAGACAAAGAATAAAAGTGACACTAACAGAGGGTGCAATTGATACAGTTATACAAAGGTTGGGCTTGCAACCTGTCACGTGGTATGCTTACTACTTGCAAAACGCGGGCATTTACCAAATGTAATGTTTGGACGTGCCTCTGACTACCCCGTACTTGGTTTCCTCAAAGATCTACTCACTGAGTAGTATCTGAGGATATCCACCATGGGGAAGACAGTCGTGAGCGTGTTTGTTTGTTTGTTTAAAAAAAACTTCTTGATTTGAGTGGTGATTTTCATTTCGTTTTTGTGCTTTTGAAAAACAAGATTCGCCCAACTTGATCGAGTTGGCCGTTGGCTCGACATTGTCTCAAATTCACCACTACCACAGATATTATAATAGGTACTACAATAGTACCAAACTAGGTAAGATACCTACTACGTCTCATTAACCAGCTTGACCTACACAATGTGAAAATAAAATAGTTTTTAGTAGATTTTTGTCAGGCGTTCTGAAGCTTGTAGAAACTTGTAATCAAGAGCATCGCCCGTTACTACATTTGACGGATATTTTCATTTTCGTCTTGTGTACAGGGAGTTGAATTATCCCACACCAACATGAAGGATTCCCTTATATAAAATCTTTAGTCAGCTTTAACTGAACCCATTTTGTTTTATAGTCGCGTAGGTAACTAAAACGAAGGAAGGCTTTTAGGCAGCCTGCCAACTCCGAGTGCCCCATCTAGATGTTATTCTTTGACAAATAATTCGAACAATAAGTGAAATTATATTAGTTCTAAAAATATTTTGAAGAAGTCTTTTTGAGACGTTGTTTATGACCATATACTCATCTATTTATACAAAGAGAGCACTTCGTTACGTGGGCACGTCGTCATCGATATACGATTAATGATTGGAACCCGGGATATTTCGATCTAAAACTATCAAAACTTTGTCAGTAGAATCGAGGTTTATTGCTAATTCTACTTATGTGTAGTTTGTATCTACCCAAATTCAATTGGCAATCAAGCATAACCCAATCAATCGTTTGATGTCATCATTACTGATTTGCCTAGTAACGCAAATATTTGAGTTTGCGAACACAGAAACGGACTCAGTGATAAATACTGGGACACTTCTACGCAGCTAGCGCGTAGCGTTGGCGTATCCCATCACTTGTGAGGAGGATGGTATTACCATCCTCCCCACTAGGCCGTCCGCTGCTGAAATCTCCACCTAAGTATGCCCACTGTTGGAGTTTTTTTTTTAAATCTCCACAAAGCGTGTTACGGCGTAGCATTGGGGATTTCCGGAGTTATCCTAAACATGTCAGACACTTGATAATATATATATTATATTATAACTAATATGAGACAAACTATGGTCAAATGCGAATAATTTGTCGGCAGGGATGGCAATCGCGAAGGAAGTCGCGGGTACAGCTAGTATCTTAATATATTCTTAGATTGGGCACAGATATTATAATACTAGGCTTGGGTTATCTGGTGTTGCTAATAAAATACAGGAAGTTGTACGCTGAGTGATCCTCATAGGTCAACTAATACCTAGATTAGAACGTGGCGTGAAAAACGATTTGCTTAGTAAAAAATAGTAGTTGCATAATGCAAACATACTAAATTATTCACGACGACTGTAAATGATGGAAATCCTAAAGTCCATGCTCATTCGCACGATAAGGGTCACGGGAGCAGATACCAATTAGTGTAGGTAGTCATGCAATCCAAACATAGGTTAGTTATAAATATTTCGCACAGTACTTATTCCTAAGTTTTGCATAGTAGGTAGTTATAATTTATCATATCAAGTTTTGCATAGCAAGTGAAAGGTCAACTACAAGTTTTTTTAACCTCGAGTATACCGGCTTCCTCCCGATGTTTCCGTTTTGAGCACTCAAACTATTGGTGCGCATATTTTTGAGTAGTACCTATATCTATTGTTGCACTACTAAAACCTGCGGATCCTAAGTCAGGGTTCCTCCCACTAGGCCAACATGGCTTACTGTGTTTCATTAAGTCTATGACCGGAAAGAGCTGACAACAAATAAGACATTAATTTACCTACCTTTCGTGTTATAGGGCGGTCCTTCGAATGTTTTGTGGCTATGAACAATGCTTGACCTTGTGCCTATAACTGTATTGTTTATACTGGTCGGTGGTAGGTACTATAGATTATTCACATTATCTTCCGGACTATTTTAATTTCTCTTGTTTCCATAACTTTACAAATCCTCACGTAGTTCCTTCCCTGAGCGTTACCTGCGAATTCTTTCGCTTCTACTTTTTATCATACAAACTTTCCGCCGCACCCTGTTAGTAACCTACCCTTCGTATTTCAGGTCTACGATGTAGGCTGTGCAATGATTGTCAGTCAGTTATTGAGTCACGCAACTTTATAATATTTAAAAGTTACGGTAGGTAAGAATTCCTACCTAAATATATAAATATGTATTTCAAAATTAGAAAACCCTTGACGTGCATTACCATCATCGATTGCAGCGTCCCTAGTGACTTGTGATAATAAAACATAACAAAAACTGCATTAGGTACAACCCGGTAAGACGTTTCGGAGATAAGTGGTAACATATAATCAACACACAAACAACCTCTTATGGGAAACGCATAAAGGTAGGTACGTGCTCTTGTCGTCCGGGGAAATAATTTTAAGAGCGAAAAATTCCACCATCTTGTTTGCCGGTCAAAGTCGTAAGCAAATACCTACGTCTCTTCACAATTTGTGAAATTATGCTCTCTGCTTTATTTAGAAAAATCTTTCACCCTGATTTCCTAATCTTCACAAAGTGCCCATAAAAATAGCTTAGTGTGAACTCAAACGATCACCTCCGTGTCTTCGATAGATCGGTTCGGAATCAAATCACTGCAGGCGGCAATTAATCCCTTTGATCTGCGCCGCCAGCGTGTGATTGGCTGCCGGTGACACGTGCTTGTGCACCTGTCGATTGACGGACTCACGGAGAGGGATTGCATGGATCTTGTTCGAAACTTATTTTATCACATTAACTTTCGAATCTATGCAAAGCATATGATGATTCCTATTGTTACCACTAGGTATCATCAGGCAAAATAACTCTGGCTGGATCAAGTATTATGACTCTTAGAAAATTTTCTAGGTAAAGTATCCGGCGAGAAGAATCAAAATTAAGTTGGTAAATGCATGTGGGCTATTTTATATTGGTTCTACGAAAAATGTAGAATATAATATTAGTCATCACGATTGATTGTCTTAGTGATAACGTAAATTTGAATTCTAGCATAAAACTGAAATTTTTCGTGCTCGTGTAGCTGCTATAAAAACAGACGACACACACTGACATAAAATTCAGCGAGCTTCGCTTCGCTCCGTAACTTTTCCGCCTCGTTATGTAGATGGCACCATCCTCATCAGTGAGGTCCCTTGACAATACTAAAAAGCTTACTGTAAAAACCACGATGTGATTATGGTGTACACTGGACGTTTTTTTATATTTTTATAACATTGGAGATGAAAATAGCACTTCTGTTATTACTGAACATTTTTCAGACATTTTTTTTCATTACGAAATGACCTGCCTTTCACGGTAATGTAATTTGGCTACATACAAACAAACATACCTAGGTACCATCAGATCGGTCTTAACATTATACACCCAATAGTCACCACTGCATAGTAATATCCGACTTAATATAGCATTCCCTGTATGGGTATCAAGGTATTACGAGTTACGATGTTTTTCTCAACACCCAGATCTTGGACGTGCAAAGTCCTCAAACTGATTAAACTCCTCTTTTATCGAATTCGGTTATTTTAGTGAAATTTATTGTTTTTTGGATGTAGATTGTTTAGCCCTAGTATTAGAGAAGGCATATGAGTTGAATAGGCCATGGCCGAATTTAACGAGTTTTTCATAAACATAAACAAACACAAGGATTTGGAGATTGTGGAGGGGAAATTGAAAAAAAGTCTGTGTACGTAATTAGGGATTAGGAAATCATTTTGAGCTGTTGTTTGTGTTATTAAATTTTTGTCAATGAAGGGAAAATAGATAGATGAAACCGGCTACAGATTTTTCCGGGTATAAGCGCCCCCAGAATACAAATGACATATTTAAAACTGAGTTATTTATTTCTACACATATAACTTCAAGGTCGCTAACCTTAACGAAGACATTTGGGGCTATAGCTAAATTATCTTATGGCCCGGACGGAATACCACCTTTTGTGTTTAAGGATTGTAGAGACGCGTTCATAGGTCCACTATTGCATATGTATAATCTCAGCCTAGAATCGTGCACATACCCTGAGGAGTGGAAAATCACTCGTGTGATCCCAGTACCAAAAGGAAGTGCGAGTACAGATGTCGGGGGTTATCGGCCAATTGCTGTACTGTCATCCTGCGCAAAGATTTTGGAGTCTATATTACATCGATACATCTACAGTCAAGTGAATTGTCAACTGTCGGATGCCCAACACGGATTTAGGCCCAGTCGAAGTACGGACAGTAATATGCTATGTTTTATGACATATGCTGTCCCAGCTATGGATTCGGGGGAACAGGTGGACGCGGCGTACTTCGATTTTCGTAAAGCATTCGATACGGTTGATAATGACGTCTTACTGGCCAAACTGGCTTTGATGGGATTTACTCTAGATCTGCTTAAACTTTTTGCTAGCTACATGAAAGGTAGAATGCAATACGTGGACTACTGTGGGTACCTTTCGGAACCTTTTTACACAAATTCAGGCGTAAGTCAAGGAAGTAACCTAGGCCCCCTTGAATTTTTAATAATGATAAACGACCTGCCTGGTGTAGTAAAAGATTCCGTTTGTCTTTTGTTTGCCGATGATCTAAAGCTGCTAATGCAGGTAGAGCAGGTCTCGGACTGCGAGCGATTGCAACGTGACATAGACCGTGTTTCCCAGTGGGGTCATGATAACAGGCTCTTTTTTAATGCATCCAAGTGCTGTACTATTACCTACGGCCGTGCAAAAAATCTTGTTATACACGACTATTCGCTGGGTTCAGATCGCATAAATCGAGTGCATTCTGTTCGTGATCTCGGAATTCAAATGGACACGGAATTAAATTTCCGAAAGCATGTAGTCGATATTTGTAAAAAGGCTTTCAGAAATCTGGGATTTATATTGCGACAATCTGGCGACTTTCACAATATCGGCACCATTAAGGTACTGTATAATGCGTTAGTAAGAAGTAGGTTGGAGTGTGGAGCCATGATATGGAGCCCTCATGAAAAAAAGTACTGTAGTATGGTGGAAAAAATGCAGAACAAATATATAAGGTTTCTTTATTTAAAGTTATACGGAGTTTACCCATTTTTCCCACTAATGTATCCCACTTTATTCGTTCTAGGTATGGTGGGGTATTTTAAACTTGAAATTAGAAGGGAAATGATGTTAATAATGTACATATTTAGTTTGATTAGAGGCATTATACACAACCCTCTCGTTTTGATGTACTTAGGACTGCACGTACCTAACAAGTATGTATACGCGCGCCGAAGACCTAGGCTATTTGCAATTCCGAAGGCAAGAACTAACCTCCTGAGCAAGTCCCCGTTCACGCGGGCCCTACGCACTATCAATAGTGTATGTGCAGATGAGGATGTTGATATATTTTATATGTCCTTGCCAAAATTCAGGGATGCGGTTTTAAATTTTTTGGATAGGACGCATATGGATATGTAAAGTAGTTTATTTTAAGTTAAGTTATAGTTAGTAGGTTGTTGGTGTAATTTTGTAAATGTTAATGTTTAGTATGTATTGTGTATGTTTTTTTTATATTTCTTTGTCGCTTTGGTGCTGCACTGTAATGACAATGTAAATAGGTTACAAAAAATAAATAAATAAATAATAAAATAAATAAATCTGTAAGAAGGTACTGGACAAAATGTGAAAGGAGCCACACGCCATCCATACAGCGATGAAATAACAAAAAGTACTTACTCGTATCAGCCTCAATGATAATAACATTATAACTTAAAACAATCATTACAAAGTTTTTCTTTGAGCGTTATCGAGTGTGTTAGGTATATGCGAGTTACCAAACTCTGTTTTTATTATGAATAACTAACCTGAATTTAAAAAAAACTATCAAAGTCTGAGTTAGTAAGTAGGACAAATAATGCAGTTGCGGTTTTTAGTTATTATGATATCGTATCGTGAGTTTTTATAGAAACAAGCATATATTTACATAATTATTATAGTTTTTCGTCGTTTTGCTCTTCAACAGATATGGGTACCCACTTTATAGGGGTGTCACGACAAAATAGGGGTTATCTGAGCATAACTGAGATAGCAACACCCTTCCACCCCGGATCACTTCAAGGAGAGGAAATTGATTCTTGACGCGGTATTTACGGATTTTTCTTTGAAAGGAAAAATGGATTATGATTATTTTCTGTCGAGCTTTGACTGGATTGAAATACCGATAAATCTTTAAGCTTATTGAGAAGATACATTTTTGAAGGAGCGTGTTGGTAATTTTATTTCTTAGTATTGGCTTATCCTTGTCTAGGAGTATTCGTAATTTTGATTGATTTGCTATGGCATTAACGCAAAGATAAAGTTATTCTACAAGATTTTCCGTAAACTCATAAATCAATAAAACAGGCCAAACCATATATATTATCACGGACGCAAATCAATTGCATTTTATTTTTATGATTAAAATATATTGTTTGTAATATAGCCATTTATAACCGCAGGCAATCACGCAAAGCTGTGGAAATCAGATTCGATTCGAGAGCGAAACGACACGTAGTTAGCACGGTGTTAAATCGTTAGTCTACATTTTGTAACATGGAATTAAAAAGAGTTTGTTGCTTTGATTCAATCCTTGTTAAACTGATGTGACTTGAAATAGAAAATATACGGCACGCTAATATAGCTGGCAGACCTTTGAAACGAAGACTGGAGGCGCCGAACACGAACTGGAAGCTGGAAGGCTCTCGATGGAGATCTATTTATATACGTCATCTTAAATTACAAATAAGAAGGCAGCCCATTATCAGAGCTAGGCAAGTCGAGCCAAGTGTAAAAACTAGCTACGTTGTAGGTTTGCTAGTAGCTGATTAACGAGGTCTTTTCAATCGTAGTCATGATTCGAAGCGGTGTTGGTGTTGCGTTTTATCTAGTGCTGGTTTTAAGAAGTGTAAATTCGAGGAAGGAAACTGTTTGGGTTAACAATTCAACCAGCAATGGTGAGTCATCTATGATCGTACGCTGTCAAGATATTAACAGTCATATTGTCTCCCTAAGATATTACTAGTCTCGAGATTATGTTTATAAGAAAGGGCATGGTTAAACTATGTTAGGGCATGGTGGCGGTGGCGATCATAGGGAAATGGTTGGAAAGCGGTGGCCAAAGTTCGCGTAAATATATTGATCGCCACCGCGTCAGTTTAACCGGGTCATATGGTATGGTATATGGCAGATACTCACATAACAATTTATCTGTATTTAATATATTTTAATGGATACGCAGTGTCTATAATCATAGGTAGATTATTGTAATGAACGTTGAACCGTGTTGCTCATGGATAGTTTGAAATGTGTTATAATAGTTGGGTAGGTACTCATTACATTATAGATAACCCAAAACCTCTCCGTTTGACTTACCTTCAATATCCATTTTTCTACATAATGTCGCACTGCTTAGTAATAATCAGAATACTCATAAATCGCAAGATACATAGGTAGTTTATGTTTTGGCAAGACGGTTTTTATCTTTATCATTTTACGTATCTCATGAATTCATTAGGAGACTGAAATTCTGCGCGAATCAGGTAGGAACTTTATCAGGAAGTAAATTTTTTAATCACACAACATGAAACAGAGTGATTCGTAAAAGTCGTGTCTATACTCTGTTTTTTAAATAATTAGCCTGTATATCTTCTTTCTTTCAGAGAGCAGCCTTACGCCCCTATCCGGCCACCTGACCCCGGGCTGCATCGAGAAGTACTATCAGACGTACGTGAGCCACGTGGTCCCCAAGCGGAGGTACCGGTACTTCCACGAGGACAAGGAACTTGGCGAGAACCTAAGGAGGTCTGAAGGGACGGTTGATGTAAGAAAAACAATTGTCTTGCAATCTTGTTCAAATCTAGACAAATACCACTTTCTGCTTGCGTTAACGCCTGCGGAAAGATTGAATTATATGGAAATGACATTATCTGTGGAAATGTCATGTGACTGCTGCCAAGTTTTACCTTGACAAATTTGCGTTAGCGTGATAGGAAGACTAAGCGTGAGGTATTTGTCTAAACTACCCCGACCTCGTAGCAGAGCGAATACGGTGTGAGTTCTTACCTAGCCGAAGTTAATATTTTTCAGATTTTATAAAATCTGAATAATATTACCTTCTTGTTTGTCTTCACAGATACAATGGCGGATAGTTGGAGGTCAACAAGTAGATATCAGAGAAGCCCCATACACTGTGCTCTACGGGCCATACTGCGGGGGCTGCCTCATCGCCCCAGACTGGGTCCTCACAGCTGCTCATTGCAAGTAAGCTTTAGATTGTGAAGAATCGTCAAAAAGACTGCTCTTATTGGAGATATCCACTAGAGACCAGTAGAGGGCGTCTTCCAGTACTGATGGCTTAATTGATGATATTTTCTTCCTTGCAGCTTTGTCTGAGTAGATAAAATTTTTGTTTGTCTCACCTTCATAAAAATTAGGTCCCAACAAAGTTATTATGAGTTACCACCTGCACAGTTTGCTACGTCTACAGCTTTTTTAGAGTTTTTCAAATGGCGAAAGTCTTATGAC
Organism: Perizoma affinitatum; assembly: GCA_961405105.1. Taxonomy (NCBI): domain Eukaryota; kingdom Metazoa; phylum Arthropoda; class Insecta; order Lepidoptera; family Geometridae; genus Perizoma; species Perizoma affinitatum. Next base: position 6,908,680 of record OY560184.1, read on the forward strand.
GGGAACGTATTTCCCCAAATTTCTTATATCCTGACTTCGGCATGATGGAGTCAAGATCAAAAGTAGCTCAGCGGTTGTGTTTAGTGGTCGACAATGGAGGGATGTGTGATTGGTCACTGATTTTAATGTTCACCAGCATTTCATCAAGTTCAAAGTCAAAATATTTCAAGGTTTTCATTTAAATCACAAGGATAATACAGAAACTGACTCATCAACATCACTAAATTTTACGTCTAACCTCAGGAACAATACAGAAAACAAGTCTCATGTTTGCAGAACCAAAGACGACTACATCGTCGCAGGCGCCACGAAGGTCAGCGAAGGCAACCGCTACCACATCTGCGCGCATCACCTGCATCCACGGTGGAATGACCCACACAAGGTAAATACAACTTTACGAGTAAATTTAACGGTTGGGGTCGAAGGTTCTTAAATATTTAATTCGCGCCAGCTTTGATTTCAAATATGATGACAAAACTGTGAAGTGTGGGCCCCCCGACATCCGATCCGAAGGTTGTGGGGTCAGTCGTACAGTCGTGAGCGTATTTGCTTTTATTTTGTAGCGTCCTCTTGATCAATGGTGAAACTAATTCTAAATACAGTGAAGCGCGTTCGTCTCACTGTATTTAGAATTTTCAAGGCTGATCGTAAACTTTGTGCAGAATATTTTTTGGAAAGCACTACGAAGCTGAATGCAGCTGTTAGCTGTAGGTATTTCCATTTGGGAAAGTAACTTTCTTAATAGTTTTTTTGATCGAAGGTTCACTATCACGACTACGACTACCAGTTGCTCATGCTGGAGAATCCCGTTCCAGTCACGTCACGGTCTCGGCCTATTGCTATAGGGCGTCCGAGCGACGTGATTCCTGGAGCCATGGTGACAGTTACTGGATGGGGGCACACACAGCTAAAAGTGAGTATGCATTAACCTTACACGCCGGGATTCCAGACACAATATCAAATCTATTGTGTCTATCATCGACCAGACAGGTGCCTAATCTGATTCCAGATTAAATAACGCATGATGCAATTTCCCATTCTTCTTTTCACAGCAAAAACACATGCAGAATATCCTGCGTCACGTTTCGATACCGATCATAGCACAAGATGAATGCAAGGCGCTGCCTCATAAATTCTACTCTTCTATTACACCGAGAATGTTCTGCGCTGGATTGCATAATGGCACCAAAGATTCCTGCCAGGTAATTCAAAGAAAGATATGTGGTACCATTTTACCTACAATACAAAGTGCTGTCAAAACTGCTCGAGAAGATAAAGCTTGTCCGTGATCGGAATCAATCGACAGTCGACTGCAATATTTACCACAAAATACTCTAACGTTCGCTGAACGCTTTTCCTCCATCCGAACTTTACTTTAGAGTGATCGTCATAAGTATTTTGTACACAATACACGTAGGGTATGAGTCTCACAGGTGTAGGTATCACAAAACTAATGAGTTATTTTTTTAGGGTGACTCAGGGGGACCAGCGGTTACCAACAACAAGTTAATCGGACTGGTGTCCTTTGGAGTGAGCTGTGCGGAGAAGGACCAGCCAGGAGTGTACAGCAACGTGCCTTTCGCCAGGACCTGGATCCGGGAGGTGACTGGTTTGCCACTGTGATGAGCTTACCGTCGACTCAATAAACTATTACTAATAATGTCGTGCTCAAGTTTATTTTGACCTGTAGGTAAACCAAATGATCATCATTATCAACAGCCTGTAGAAGTCCAATAGATTGACGTCTTAAAGGTTAGGGAAATCAGTGGATGGAGGTAGGTCATGGTCATAGATCATAACACTCATGCTGTTGTTGATGAAGATAAAATGTCCACTGCTGGACAAAAGCCTCCACTTAACTATCCGTTTTTCATAATCTAATAAATTACTAATAATAATCATATTATATCTAGATTTTTTACACAATTTATAGCAAAACAATTGGCCTTTTGTATGCGTAAGCCAGCCAAGTGAAAATATTTGACTCTCAAATACGCCTATGCTGAGAAAACCGCTTATCTAGTAATATTTGCTCGAAATGCCGAAAAGTAAATTCCTTGAGCAAACAACGATCAGCAGTTGATTTTCCGTATTAGAACATCAGCCATTCACATATTCAGCGCGTGCTCTGGGGGGATAGTGAGTGAAAAGTACGGGAGCAAATGACGAACAAGAACGTTGCGGTTATTCTAACCGACACGTTAAAAACGTCCAATTTCAAATCGAGCTCTGCTAAACCTGGATTCCGGGGTTATTGGGACTAAGTACATTAGCCACAAAAATATCTTATCTCTAAAGATCTAAATATTCTAGCTAATTACTTAAAATGAATAGATAGTTTATCTATCTATAGGGGCCTAATTGCCTAAGCCATAAGGCCCCTATGAAGCGGGAGTGACATCGATGACACTGCATGCCCATTTTAGCAGTGGTTAACTTGTGAGAGAAAGTGACGTGCAGGTGTCGTGGGCGCATAACTAATAACTCTTAGTCCGGTTCTCCTATTTGCATTAGATATATAGAAAAAAGTCCCGTTTCTGTCTTCCTAGCTTAAACCAGGTACCCCAATCTTCTTGGTGCAGAAATACCTTCAGCATATAAAACACAGCGTCACCGCATATATGTAATATATCCCCGTATGTCGCCTCACCACGATCTGCATTCAAGACGCACCCTACTAGTGTTTTCCGTACATTCGCAGCGCCAACTGCTCTCGTATTCGCGAAGACATGACCATGATTTATTTACCAAAGTGGGGCAAGTAGGGCTAAGGGGGAAATAGGGAGAAATGTAACGTCTTCGTTTTTATTTATGTACGTCATAGGTACGTACAAATTTGACAACGCACTTGACTCTTTGAAATATGAGCGTGTTGTAGAGATATTTTAACCTTTGAGTTTCAGACATGTTTTACGAGATTGAGACGACACGTTAACAAGGTATTTTTCAAATGTTTTCTTGAACCACGAATATATATCCAATAGGAAAAGGGAATTAAGACTTCATCAGCATATTTCGACAGACCGCATGTATGCAGTTCTCAATCACATTCAGTTGTAACCTACTGCGCGAGTTGAGCATTAAATTACTCAATAAAACAAACCGCATGAATGCATTTCTGTTCTGCGCTGCAAGAATGTTTTCCGTCATAATTTGCACTATTGAAGCCCATCTTAAAAAAACTCGCAAGCTCGAACTTACTAATAACATTTATGTAAGTATATACTGCAAAAGACAGAAGACTTAAAACGCCAAAAATATCACCAGAATCATTTACCATAAAAAGTCAATTTAATTCCAAATCCTGGGGTTTAAAGAACAACGAAGGTGCCCAGGGACGTTATTATGGAGTTTTTAATTTAGACGGTGACTAGCCCTCGCGATGGGCCCCGGGGAAATACGTCGGTCCGATAACAGTATTGTGGTCGGACTACTTCGTGAATGCCTCTGATTGGGATTTAGTTCAAACTTCGCCTCTGATTCAAACGGATATTTTAATGAGAGGAATTATTATGCAGGGCTTGCTGAACTGACTAATTAAATAAAATGGACCGTAGTATACAGGGTGTAATCGTTAAGTGTGCACAGGCGATTATTCCGTAACTATTGCAGATATCAAAAAACTTTAAACTGATATCGAAAGTACTTTACCTAATGAGTAAAATGACATTAATAACTTTTTAAAAATAAAACGAGAAATATCCAAAAAAAATACATTAATCACTCCCATACATTTAGTATGAGATAGTAGAAAGGTTTTAGTTTCCTTATTTTAAGTGGAATAGTACCTACTCATTTTACCCTTGTCATTTTATAATTATGTACGATATGAAGGTATTAATGAATTTCAAGTAGATACACGTGTAGATTAATTATCTTACCACTTCAAATTTATAATAAACCTTGTTTCAATATTGTATTGATTTGAACTAGCTGAAAAGCAACATACTAAATAAAAACAAAAAGAAAGATACTCTTTGGTGTTCGTTCTAAATTCAAATTCTTTATCGCGGGTTCTCGTTCCCGCCAATTTATTGTATTTTTCAATTTGCGTTAATAATCGTGATTGTTGCATTTATTGATTGAAAAATGGCATATTCCAATACAGAAAAGAGGGACATGTTAAAAATGTACTACAAACATGATTGTAACAATAGGGCGGCCATTATCGCCTACAGAAGAGAGTACCCAGATAGAGAAGTTCCTTCTGGTACGTATTTACGTAAGTTGGATAACAATTTGATAAATTATGGATCTTTTAACAGAAAAAAAGGTTCGAGAACAAGAGCTCCGGAATTTGATAATGACTTAGATAACAATATTATTAACTACGTAGTAGATAATCCACAAGAATCAACGCGTTCAGTGGCCCGATCATTTCCAGTGTCCCACAATTATGTACACAAGTTATTAAAAAAACACAACTTCAAAGCATTTAAGATAAAACCTACTCAAACGCTGCACAATGATGATCCTGCTCGTCGGCTGGTCTATTGCAATTGGCTAGTCAATAATTATGTCAATGTAAGGTCAATTTTATGGACCGATGAAAGTAATGTTTCAAACTGCGGCATTTGCAATAGAAAAAACTCGCATTATTGGTCAATTGACAATCCTCGCTTAACTACTGAAGTTAGAGCTCAGGTGCGATTCTCAATTAATGTGTGGTGTGGTATTCTTGGAGATCGGATCATTGGGCCATATTTTTACAGTGGAACCTTAAATGGACAGAGATATTTCTCCTTTGTACAAAACGATATGCCAAGTCTCTTAGAACCAATTCCAGACGATGAAAGAAGGTCGATAATTTTTCAACAAGATGGAGCACCTGCACATAATACAAATGTTGTAATGAATTTCTTACGAAACAATTATAATGGCTTAATAGCCAATAATAGTGCAACCCCTTGGCCTGCCAGATCCCCGGATCTCACGCCTTTGTGATTTCTTCCTATGGGGATTTGTCAAAGACCACGTGTACGCTGAGAGAGTACACAGCCTAGAAGAGTTACAGAATCGTGTACGTCGTGCAATTGCTTTAATTACTCCGCAAATGTTAAGGAAAGTTCATTTAGAAACTGTAAATAGAGCTCGTCATTGTATTGCACAAGGAGGACGTCACTTCGAACATATGCTTTGAACACAAAATTTTGTACTTACTAAGAAATAAAATGTATGGGAGTGATTAATGTAATTTTTTTGGATATTTCTCGTTTTATTTTTAAAAAGTTATTAATGTCATTTTACTCATTAGGTAAAGTACTTTCGATATCAGTTTAAAGTTTTTTGATATCTGCAATAGTTACGGAATAATCGCCTGTGCACACTTAACGATTACACCCTGTATACCGTTTGCAGGAAGTCTACTTTTTCGTGTAGGACTGTATTATATTATAATATGTCATTAAACATTTTGGTTTGAAAGTATTGGGTTCTTTCACACCAGAATTGATATAAACAAATGTACTTAGGTAAGATATCTATTTATTGTGACAAACAATTACAAACCTAAGTTTAACAGACCAGACTGGCGCATCAGTAAGCGCTTACCATCGCCTATAGACGCATGCAACACCAGGGTCATCACACGCGTGTTGATTGTTGTTATTTAGCTCAACATTTAAAAATAATTCAAAACACTCCACTCAAACTTCCATCCATTGCTCTAAACAAAGGCGTGACGTGTGAGGTTTTATGCCAGGGTTTTTGTGCCACTGATTATGATATTATTATTTCTGTGCTAGGTCGGTGACAAGCCCTCAAACAGGGCTTTTGTGACTTGTAAAAGGATTTAGGGCTTCTTACAAGTACAAGTGCAAGTAAAAAATGTAAGTAAAGTATAATTCAGGTCTATATCATCATCATCCTCGTTATCCTCAACAGCCTGTAGGAGTCTGCAGCTGGGCATAGGCCTTTATAGGCCCTATAGTTGCCATGACGAACAATCTAGGGGCTACCTCCTTATACCGACTACCTGAAATTTTATATATTGTGGTAAATATACATACTGTTGGTAAGCGGTTACCCTAAACTATGGACGCTTGCAACACCAGAGGTAACACTGGCGCATTGTCGACCCTAAAACATAATGGTGCAGAGTCCCTTCAAACCGGAACACAGCAATGCAAGCATTACTGCTGATCGGCAGATTGTATACAGTATTTGTATGATCGGATTTGTATAGAGGATTGCAGTTCAACGATCCCACAATCTTTGATGATGACTATTAAAGGACTAGGGATTTATCAGAATAAAATATGATTTTAGCCATCGGAATAGCGTTTATAATCAGTTCGCTAAGAATCAATAGAGCCCCACGAAATCGTTATAAATAATTGATATTCTAAATCTAAACTAGATACAAAAAAATAGTAATGACCTTAGTTCTGCAAGCAGGATTACCGAACTTTCTCGCCACTTGCACTTCACTTAAAACGACCTCACTTCTTGAATCTCCAATCACGACCGCCGTCGAGCGGAAAAAACACCCTCCACGTTCCTGCTCGGCGGAAGTTTACCAGCCGATAGCGTGGTTTGACTTTTTTTAATATTGTTATAACATTTAATAAAAGTTATTAGTAAATATTATAACAACTTTATAAAATCTTGATTTCATTTTAAACGAATATAAATATATTTTTTACGTGAATTTTATAATTTAACATTATGCTTGATACTAATTTAACCAATTAATAACGTAATCCTTACACTATAAAAGTCCAGTGTTTTTTTAGAAACCGGTTGCTTGTGATAAACGCCTAGAAGCTATTAATAGAGCATTTACCGAACCTTTTTATATGATTTATTGTAAAAGCTTTAAAAAGTAAGGCCGTTACCAAACTTGTATGGCTAAATATATCACGGGAATGTATGAAATTTTGTTTCGAACTCATTATTCACTCGCGGAGATAAATTGCCAAAGTGAGAATGAGTTGTGAAAGCTAAGATTGAAATCATGACCTGATTTCTTTCGAAAAGTGGTAATATGTACATGCGGTCTTTAATTTGTATACCGTTTAGTTACTCGCCACATTCACTCGGCTTGGGTTTTATAACCTCATAGTACATTCATGAAATATTTTAAAAACAAGAAGATGAGTTTTTAATCCGGAAGAAGTTTCAAACTGCATTGTCTGTGTAGGGAGTATCTACTTAGCTCTGATTTCTGAAATAGCGGCCGTTATAATAACTGCCGTTATAAAGCGGAGGCGGATAGTATATTTGTCATGTAGTTCCCATAACACAAGCTCTGCTTACTTTGGGGCTAGATGATGCTGTATGACAATGTTCAGGATTTTATAACAATAAAATAATTATTTTTAAATTACAAATGACAGATTACAGGATCAATAAATAATCTTAAGATTATCGGTGTCTTCACATTTTCCTTCATCGTGTCGAGCACGTGTTAAGCGCACTTAAAGTTTTCGAGTGGAAAACTCCATAGATGTCGGTCGGTGTCCATCCATTATTGATGACGCTAAACTATCGATAATTATTTTGTTAATTGATAAAAGGTAATAAATAACTATTGCCTACTTTGATCGTCATAAAATGAACACCGTTATGCTTGAAAAACTAAGTTTAAGCTGAAAGCGATAGACTTGTCTTCACTCTCCAAGATACTCTCAGTAGGAACCTGCTCTTTTACTATAGAACATTTTAATTATAGAAGTTTTAAAGCTTAGACTTTAAAACTCTATAGGTAGAGTGAAGTAATTATGAGTTTATCGTAAAACTTTGATATATTTTGATGGTCCATGTTGTTTTCTTTTTAAAAGACTAAAACATTTTTTTCTCGTCACTCATGCCACTGAGATATGTATGGTAAAATAATCCATGACGCGCCCGCAGGCAATCTCTTTTCTTGTGCTTATCCATCGATGACTTGTTTATGTAAAATTTTCATTATGTTTATGTGATGGTGATGAGTAATTAATGACTCTTCAAAGAATCTCGTTTACGTTCATTTATTTTCATAATAATATAGTTGGTACTATATTATTTCATTTTACTCGGTTACTTATGATATACCTAACACAGAGATGATATTTACACAAAATTGATTGCACAGTGATAATTATTATGTACCTACAAAGATGCAAAAATTATCACTGTGCAATAAATAGTATACTTAGGTTCATAATTGTAATGTTTTATCTTGTTTTAATTTATTTGCAATGTAACAAGTCTAATATTTATTTACAAGATTTTTAGATAAACGCTATATTTGTTTAATATTTCTAACATACGAGTAGGTACTGAACAAAAGATAACATAACAGACAGTAAAACGATTTATAAATGGCAGTCGGCCACCTGCCAGCTGACAGCGGGCAGCTCTTAAAAAACAATTTGACGCACGTATAATTAATAACAACATGTAACGGATATGAAAACAGCGTTAAATTTAAGGTAGCTGGCGGATTGAATATATATTAATTGGTAAATAAAATTTACCAATTCAAATGTTGAGCAAAATGTCAACTGTTCAAATGTTGAGCGGTAGTGCGAGTAGGTAGATTGATGGATTCTCAATCCAGGCAAATTAATATCCCTTGATTATTTTGATTAACGACAATGCCCTTGACTATCCCTCTAGTCCTACTAGTGGGAATATATAGTATTTGATTTGATTGAGCTCAGGCAGCAGATCACATACAAAAAAAAACAGGTGTTGACTTCTGCGACTTTTCTTGAAATCTCAATAATTAAAAATGTAGTTTGTATGGTTTGATATTCACGAACGATAAAAAGGATGAAGTCAAATGCCATTAAATTATAAAGTGCAGACCCGCAAGTATGATTGGCTTGTATAAAAGTGCCTAACTCTGCATGGGTTTTCAGTCATAATTAATACTAGTTTTTACGATCGGCTGCCATTGCAAAGTATGGCGGCGAAATCCTCACACACATTATAATAACCCAGCCGATGATCTCATTTCAACAAAGAGTTTACTTTCTGTACAGTTGTTGTTAAGTTATATTAGACAGCAGCCAGAAGATAGGTAGTTAGGTTATCTCACATGAACCCTGCCTAAGGCAACAGGTAGGCAGGCCGAGGTTTTATATTCATACTTAGAATGTCCATGTAGGTAGTTAACGTAGGTACTTTAGGAGATAGGACTATGTAGGTATTTTTGGTCGTGTCTATAATGTTTATGTCTAAGGGTATAAATAGATTATTTATTTCATTAATTTCTAAGTTACATTTATTTACTGCAAAACTTATTCTAGATAATCGTCAATATCATAATAGCATCTGTCAATTAGAAAATTTATAAGTTTTTTTTTATAAATAGTGTTTCATTTTAATAATTGACATAATGTATGGGCCGTCGCTATGCATTAGTTGGGTTCTTTGACTATAGGGCGCGGAATACTATTTTTTCTTACTCTCCCGCAGTGGTAGGTAATCTCTAGTTTCCCAGCCACATTAACGCCTCGCCCAAAACTTATACTAGATGATCGTCAATATCATAACAGCATCTGTCAATTAGAAAATCTTTAAGTTTTTTTTATAATTTGTGTTTCATTTTTATAATTGACATAATGTATGGGCCGTCGCTATGCATTAGTTAGGTTATTTGACTATAGGGCGCGGAATACTATTTTTTCTTACTCTCCCGCAGTGGTAGGTAACCTCTAGTTTCCCAGCCACACCATAGGGCGTGGGATTATTAATTGACGCGGACGCGTGAATGCGTGTGACAAGTCGCCAGTGCGGGTCCTTGCTTAATCACTCCCAGAGGAGTCATGCATAATTTGTTATAGTAGTTCATGAGATTTAACAGAGCGAAAAGAGTCCCTACGTAGTTCTATATTTGACCTCGATAGCAACAATGAAATTCATAGGTAATATTGTACTCGGAATACTCTTATTTTGAAAGTTGAACTCGATTGTACTTACTTTGTCTTATAATATCGTATTGAATAAGAATGCGATATCAAAACAAATTATCGGTGGAGCGTAACATCCTGGAAGTCATAGTAAATTCAGGTATCACATGACCGTTTGCCATGGCATTTTTGGGAGGCCTATGTCGATGGCTTTAAAGCTACTTTGACATATTTCTACTGGTGTTGATGGTAGATGCAGCAATATTCTTTATTAAATTTATGTCATCGATGCTAGTGGTTGCGCTTGTAACTTTAAGGTATCCCTTAAAATGGCCTGGCGCTCAGTTTGCGTCAAATAAGATGCTATTTTTAACTGTTCTCCTATAATTAGTACCTATCTACCTACTGATTAAGTTGTGTGGGGTGCAGTGTAGCGAAATAACGTCGGTAACTCATTATAAACACGAGGCTGCAGTTTTTCTGCTGAAAGCTGCTAATGGTATAGGTAGCCGCAGTTTCTAGTGCTGTTTTCTAATTGTATCTAGACAAAAGCTTTGCGCAGTCGGGTAAAAACCGGCCAGTCTTGATCAGACGATCCGGTTTACAAAAATGTTTTAAAATCTCGTACGTATTTGGATATTAAATTTTATATTTTTTAATATTTATTTTTTATTTATAATATTAAATTACATTAATAAAAACATTCATATGAGCTGTCTGGCTGGCTTCATCTAAATTAGGATTTATTCGGCTAGATTCTTTTAAGATTCTCATGTCTAACTGCTAAAAAACAACAGGTTTTTTGTAAAACTTTTTTATTGTAAACTGCGTCCCTAAAGCCTTACACATTGTAAAACTACCAATACTTAACGTAGTACTAAACTATCAAGTAAACTCCCTTTAGGTTTAACAATTGTTGATGAATATTAGTAAAATACAAAATGTTATAATTATATAGGTTCATAGTTCTTCCATGTTTCTCTAACCTTTATGCCTTTACACAAGCACCATAGGTATGCCCTGACATGTTCTAAAATTCCTTTTACCATTAATTTGAGATATTAACAGCAACCTTAGTTAACAGTTTACACCAACTCTCGTCAATTTGGACCAACTTGTGCGTACGTGTACTAGCTAGTGATAAGCTAGACTTCCGTATCCGTATCTGGCTGGATGTCCGACCTCACCGACTGCATTCAGTCTTTATGCTGAAGAATGCCTACCTAATATAGATACATAATTAAAGGGCCGCAGCCGCAACGCAGGTGGCTAGCTTTGCGTTACGTATCCTGATGGCTTGCGTTATATTGTGGTCGCACTTTTGCGTCTAGTTTCTGTTTATGTGGCAGCTATGACAACCTTTATGGCGCAGTGGGTGAAGGCCCGCCTTAGGCGAAGAAGCTCGCGGGTTCGATTCCCGCCGCGGGATAAATGTTTGTATGATCTGCAAATATTTGTCTCGGGCCTGGATGGTTTCATGTATAGCATTTATGTACATGTAGTTCCCATAACACAAGCTCTGCTTACTTTGCGGCTAGATGATGCTGTGTGAAATATGTCCAGCATTATTTATTTATGATACAATATGGTGGCTACATAGGTTTGCGACTCTCTAGGCCAGATGCTATGCGCCTATTTGGCGTTTTTTGAACGAAAAACAGTCAGCGTACCTATTTAGTTTTGTTCTCTTCCAGTACACGCCTCGTGGCTTTCTAAGAGGTACGCTAGAAACATCTAGAAAATAACGAGATAACTGACAGCATTTCAATCAACTAGACACACGCATAAGTAGCAAACTACTCGGACCAAGTCAAATTCGATCACAGGACACAGAAGAAGAATTTAACTTTTAAATTCTTCTACATTCTTTTTTTTATTTATTTTTTAAGAATTTTTCTTTTATATAAATATTTTGTAATCTTGTGGTGTACAATAAAGTAACTTCATTCATTAATTCAAGAATCAAATTTATGCTTTACCTGTGTGGATTATATCGTGTGTTTATGTCATTAAGCCGTATTCGTATCAGACGCTCCAGCTCCTCACTATTTGGAGAACTATAGAACTTGAAAGTGACCGTCCCAAGCGTGGTATAACTCTGGGTTACTCACTTAACTTTATAATGCGCTCTCTTAAACTGTCACAACTTATTAATGGTTCCGAAGTTAGTTGAACATTCTTCTTGCTTTGTTGTGGATGTAGCCCGTGAAGTGGATTACACAATACACGTAATATTGGATTACAATCTACTATGGTTCCAGAAATTGTGTAATAGTTTGGTTTGGTTTGATACTATACCTCAAACAGTCAGCTGAATACAAAATGTATCCCCGTAAAAGGCTCCCATGATACAGGCTTAGCCAAGAGAGAACGCCGACAATAACTCCTTCTTGATATTAAGATTTCGGCATAACAATGTGAGACACATAAAAAAAACAATCTAACACTTTGTTAAATCGGACACTTATTTTTTCCGTAAATAAAATGGGCTTGCAATCTATCGTCCATGTGGAATGCTAAAAACATGCAATACGCTTGCCACGTGTCAAATGTAATGTTTTCATTTTCATTCGTTTTCAAGACGGAAGGAAATGTCATGCAGGAGATAATACAACATTTATACGAACCCTGATTAATACTTTTAAAAAACTATGTGTATTTTGATAGAAACTTGGCTACCTGTTTCTATAAGCAAATAGATTTAGAAAACGGGATTTTCTTTTTTATTTGTTTTCTACTAAAAGGATATAAGTTTACTTTTTTATATAAAAAAAATCCTTGTGGTGCTGAATATTAATATTATCTCGGATGTTTGTCTCATCGCATCAAAGTTTTTTAATTAGGCCTGCTTCTATTGCTAAAATAACAAGCTCAATTTTAATCAAGAACCTTATATAAAATAAGGACTACAGGCAGAAGACGGAGTTTAAGTCACCGACCGCAGGGAGGGTACCCAAAAGGCAGGCGACGTTGAATAGTAATGCTAATTTTCTAACCTAGCTAAGCGCCAGCCCTTCTGTCATTGGTTTCGTCCATCAGCCGTTTCGAAATTTCCTTGAAACGTTAATAAGGTATATTATAGAGTTTGTAATTTTTTACCACGTTATTTTTCTTTGAAACCCCAGGCTTTTTGTCACCATAACCAGCCAACTCAAGTAAGATGGACAGTAGGTAAGTTTAGGTCAATTCATCTCAATCTGAGTCTTGGCAAGCAGCCATTTTGTAAAGCTTTTATTATTACCAAGTTTTCTCAAGGCTCGTCTAATAAGACTTTGGTCGTAGCATACAAAATTCAATCTCGTCATACGCAAACGTCCCACATTTCAGCAGAGCTTAGTGTTGCCAACTCAGCCCTGTCTCATGTGGCTAATCTGGTATGGCGTGATTTGTGTTCATTTGTTGTTATTTGCGTTATTTGTTATTTTATTTAACTTCGTACTCACCAAGTGGTATATTATCTAATCTTTTTATGTTTTTATAGACGCCAGTGACTCCAAAAAGAACGTGTAATTTCAGTAAATAAAGTATTATTGTTTGATTTATATGTATAAATATGTTATCGACAAAAAAAAATTGTTTTAAAATTCCAATTTCTGAATAAAAGTCATATGGTTCTATTTTATATGGATTTCCTTGACGTCAAAGTAAACTACTTTTCATGAACCTGTTTCTTGAAATAACTCATATAAAACAGTCATAGACTAAACATCTTTAGGAATAAATTAATTTTGTTTTCATCTAGTGCCTATAAAGGGCTGTAGCTATGTCTTTATTTTCCAAGAGTGGGCATATATATATTTTACAACCTTTATAACAGTTCAGCTCACTTAAATGTTTCTACATATAGGTTTGAGCAAGTCAAGCTGGCAATATAGCGCAGGTTGTTATACAAAGCGAGACATCAAAGATTCAAGGTACATTCTTTGTTAGTGAGCTCCATCTATTATTCGTCAACTTTGCGGCTGACTTTGTTAATCATTTACAACGCGCTGAGATTTGCAAGGATATAAAGGATTTTTAGTCTTGCCCCCTAATTATACAATCCATATCATCTTCAGCAGCCTATAAAAGTTCACCGCTGGACATAGGCCACCCCAAAAGAATGTCATAACAAACGCTCACAGATACCTTCATCCACCTACTTTTATAATCTTTGGGATATTCATCATTTAACGTATCCTTCCGGGGACATTCCTACATTGCGTCGTCTGGTTTGTAGTCACTTTTCGAGAACGTGTGGTTGTTGGTTCGAATTTTCTGGTTTCAGATCTATTGTGTAGAGAAACTACGAGTTGAGCCAGTGTATATGAGCCAATAGCCAATAGTCAGCAACCACTTGTGATAAGGACCTATTTGACCCAACACATTAAAAACTTAAGGTATTCAGTTTGTTTGTTTTTCGTAACTTTTTTTATGTTATCTTTTTTGTGTTTGATTTTAGTGTAGTAACGGGGGAAAAATCGTTCATTATTTATTTTTCTTTTCACCAAATCAGTGTATTATATGGCAACAAGCTTTGTTAATATAATTTTTCCAGATGCACTTCAGTATCTTTGACAAGAAGATATGACAAAATGCACTCACTTTACTTATAACTTACATAGTCAATACTCTATTGTTGGAAACAAGACCCTAAATCCGATAGAACTTTACTGGAAACTTATATTTTAAATAAAAACCATCTTCTGCGTCTGCTCTGTATCTTTTGCCAATTGTCATTCAAATCAAAAGTTATCAAAAAAACTAGGCAATATTTAAAAAATGAATAATAAAAAAACAGCCTGTATTATCTGGCTTACTGTCTGGTCGTCAACACCTATTTATTTCGGTGCGTACTAATAATTCCATCGTGTCTTCACGTACCTTATTACCTACCTTACTTTTTAACACAGTTAAGACTAATTTCGCCATACAATATTCAATAAGATGAACATTCTCGTTACAATAGGTGAATAGGTTAATGTTAGAATAGGAAGTTACAATTCGGAATCAGGTTCTTGTCTCCAAGCTGCCAAGTGTGATACAGGTGCGCGGCACGTGACGGCACGTGACATTACGACGACGTCGACGCCCGAGAGAGCACAGTGCTCAGACATTGTTCCCGGAAAATGTCTCTAAACTGATAATATTATGGAGGGATTATTAATCTACCTAGATATTTTACCCAGTATCTACCTAAACACTAATATAAATTTTGATTGTCAGTATGATTATTACCTATGGATTATATAGATATATTGATACATCTCTATAGCATATACCAGAATTAAACACAAAACAGTTTAACAAAAATAGTAACTTAGTCGCCATTTTATGATTGCTTTCATATAGTAAAACGGGACAAAGTTAAGTTTGTCTAAACTAGTTTTTAAATCAAGGAATTGCGTTTGACGTTTACATGTTCATCATATCACGGTGCTCTTAAAATCTTACCGACGAGTATAAGAGCATTAACTCTGTCCTGTGTCTGACCATGTCCAAAGGACCCTAGGTTTGCACCGTGAAGCGGAAACCCTCACACTGCATTGACTCCGAAACACGGGACACCCTCGAGCCTGCAATCTGCACTCGCTCATGGCAGAAAGAAGGGAACTTTCATTGGAGAGTTAATGAAGTGTGCGGAATTCAAAGTAGGTAAAAAACATGATCGGTAAAAAATATTAAGGATATTTATTGCGAGTCCAATACAAACTATATTTGTGTTTCTTAGTTTCACTGACTATCTCGTTTTAGGAAGTTCGTGTACTTTCGCATTTTAAATTTTACTGCAGCGCAAAATATTTCTCACAATATTTACCATCAAAAGGTTAAAGTTATAAAATAAAAAGAACATTCAAGATCCCTAAAACAGTAAAGCTTTATTTGTTTTCACTTAAACCATTAGGATTTATGTGAAAATTGAAAAGGCTCTTCTCGGGTGAAAATATTATGTCCAAGAAACAAAAGCTTATCCACTCGTAGCTGGAGGGCGAGCTCAGTAGGGATAAATTATTATCGATAGGAAAAGTTTTATCGATAGTCGATGACTTTAATAACATGCACTTCTGTATTCCTTTTCAGTTTTTTTTAATAGTTATTTCCAAGTAACATCCACAGCCATCCACGATTATCCAACTCACTCATGATACCAAAAATGATTAAACACCGAGACCCCATTTACACAAGCAAAATGACAATGGGAACGAGACAAAGGCACTCAGTTTGCCAACGTCCAAAACTTCTTAAACTTAAAAAGGGAAAAATTTATGTCGAGCTACTTCCTCTTTTCAAGATTTAGAAGTTTTGGATATGCTAAGTCTGTAACTCAAAAGTAGTTTCCATTACTATTTTGTAAGTGTGGCTTGATGGCAATATCTCTAGAATATACATTTAGAATGAAGCTTAATTACATGGCAGGGTATCTTGCTAACAAGTTGTATGATTATGGATCTCAATTGTACGGAGCCGCAATTTTTTTTTCTTCTAAATCATCCTATTTGACATCGCTTGGGAAGTGTATCGATATTATGATCAAAACATTGTCCGATCCCTACATCCCGGATGGTGTTACTAAATAATTCATGAGCCGACTGATTGGAAAAAGACTGGTCGAGTTGACGACGCCTTAATGCTAGTTGTGCAGATGTGCCGAATCATACCCGCGTTAGATTTTCACGAATGGAGGTGTTTATACAAACGACTTGATGATTGAGTAATCATTATTGAGTCTTCACTGATAGTACGGTACTTTCCAGTAGGTGTAATTCTAGTTGATGATAACGATGTGAAAATGTATGGCGCGTTCCTCCTTACATTACGCCGTGTTAGACTAGCTGCGTCGGTCAAGCAGCCGTCGATGGTACGTCATTGCAGTAGACGTAGACACTTTCTATTTGGACTATGTATATACGTACTAACACGTGCTCAAAATATTTGATTAAAACATCGTAGGTAACCGGCGTTCGGCATGCCCTAGAACAAAACACTCAAAGTTACATTGGTTAGTATTCCAATAAACGGCAATAGACGTGTAATGCTAAC
This sequence comes from Perizoma affinitatum, assembly GCA_961405105.1. NCBI lineage: Eukaryota > Metazoa > Arthropoda > Insecta > Lepidoptera > Geometridae > Perizoma > Perizoma affinitatum. The sequence goes on from OY560184.1 coordinate 6,925,539, forward strand.
TATTATGCACAACGCAGGCGTCTAAATGTAATGCTAGGACGTGCCTCTGACTACTCTCTACGGTATCTTTACGGATATACGAAGTGAGTAATACACCTAAGGATTACTATCATGTTAATTATAATCTTGAGCACGTTTTAAGCGAACATTTTACATCAAGATATACTCGTATATTATTATTACCTTTATACACTAAAAAGAAATATAAAAAATAAGAATACACTTTTTAAATCATAAGTTAAATACCCGCGCTTATCGCTAAAAGCGATCTCTTCCAGGCAAGCCAAGTAATAAATATAATTGGTGGTAAATTACTCCGCAAATCACCGCCATGGTTTCGACTCTCAATTTTGATAAATTTGACTTGTTTGTTTATGATTCCACGCACTCGCGTCTTTTTTTATTAAATTAAAACTGCGCGGTTTATTTTTCAAGAACGCGTACGCAATCAAAATTTCACATCTTTACGGCTTTTATACAGCAGCGTCCGAATGGCGTCTGCCATTTTACACCCCATTCCAGGGATTTATAAAATTAACGACACTTTAAAATGGCCAAAAATAAGAATTTCGCTGGCGTAAGAAACTGTAAGAGATAAAATATATAAAAATTTTAGTGTGAGTGAATATTTTAAGAGTGAAGCGTGACCATGGCTTAGTTTTGATAGCAAACATACAAACGTCATCCGGTGTAACTTGTGGATACCCCACTCGGTCCCTATTCGAGTTTGAATTTAATTTCCTGAGCCACTTTTAGCAGAAACAAGGCAAAACCAATGAATGCTATTTCTATTCCATAGATAGTATTAAATGATATAAGCACGAATGTGCAATGCAAACGCATTGATTGCTTTTTATCGCACTAGTTCAATTACTATCATTCACAAGGCACTGACTTAGGACCTAATGACAAAGAATGGACAAATTATATTAACTGAAAAAATACCAATGCATCACTACACCCAGTCCGATGCGAAGTACATGCGGTGCTCTTATTGCTGCTGACTTGCAAGTTGTCTAATCATTAGCAGTTACTAAATCAGAATCCCTGACAAACTAGCGCGGTAGCGGTGGCGATTAAAGGGAAAATGTGTTTGTCTGGACCTTTAATCTTAGCGGACGATTTTCGTGGATAACTGTAGGTATCTATGTAAGATACGTTTTTATCTAAGAATAGTGCAGATGCGCATAAATATCACTAAATTCAATGTAGTAGTAGACTTCTCAAGAAAGGTTGCAGCGGTGTTGCCAATTACAATATTAGAATACAAAAGATTGGAATATACTAGAGGAGATGTCCCTAAATTTAAAACGTCTTGGTACGAGTAATGTAGAATTTAATGGCGCTCTGGAACTAAAAATTAAGTACAATTTTATGAATCAAGAATAAAAAAGTTAAGACGAAGGTACATGTTAGGGACTAGTTTCCCTCACTTGAATCCCTTCACAACACTAATTCTAGTAACTAGTAAATACACAACTAGATTTTTGTCTGAAACATTGCCACACTCAGATCGTAAAAAGGTTGTTTCTTGTACGATTTATATAATATTAATTTACTGCTCTATAGGGTGCCATCTCCATCTTATTTTGAGATGGAACAGAATTGATGGAGCTAAAAGACAAACACGTGATGTTTTTTTTTAACATGAAAGTGAATTTGTCCTTCTACCAAAGAACATTTATTTACGCTCCTGGCTTTATTACTTACTAGCTTATGTCAACGGCTTCGTCCATGTGGTAACAGCTACAGTCACGAACTATAATTGTTCAAATCATTTCAGCCTCATCATCAGCAACAACCATCAAAATATTCAAACATCTGAACATCCAAACTTTGACATTTACAATACATTAAGTAGAAAGCTATTTGCCAAGTGGTTTCTTACGTGGGTGGTTTTATTGCTTTTATGGAAATGGTTTTATTTTAACGATGCGGCGAATGCTATCGAAACTTCAATTCATGGCGCGTCCAAAAATCGCTACCTCTTTTTGGCTAATGCAGGCCCGCCCGTGTTTCCGCGATAGCAATATTAGCCGTTCAGAATTTTTATAAATTCGGTGGTGTTCCGTAATACCAAAAATGAAGACTTAAAACTTGTTGTATTTTCACATGTTGTTATTCTGTAACTAGAAAATGTAAGCTATGTACCCAATCAAACAATACGTAAGATATTGTTGTTTTTAATACGAAACAAATAAGATGAAAACATGTCATGTATGACTCAAAAATATGCAAAATGCGATTCGTATACATTTCATTTTAGGTAAATATTTTGAAAAATTTATATATCTAGGTACCTAGATAAATACTATTCGAATACAAACAAAAGCATAATATGGTGGAAATAAGCTCTAATTACAAATGATTTTGGTATTGCGTTTGTATGGGTAATTCATCCTTCGCTGGCCTCTTAAGAATATTTGTAAAAATGTTAGATATATAAGGTGTTATATAACTTCTACCTAAAACTAAAGGCATAGGTATTATACTCTTATTGAAACCTAACCTATGTCAAAACCATTTTTTTGAGATTAAGACCAACTTTTTTTCCTGTAATTCTAAACGTCCCGATTAAGTTTTGAAAAATAGTCTTCTAGAAAAATGATTGAAAATGCCGAACATGAACTATATGTTCCTATTAAGGAAGCCCCTATCCATGGAAGGTAGATGAAGACCCATTTAGTCTATCACCTCTAATCACAATAATATCAGCAATCAATAGAACATAATGAGAAACCATTGCGGAAGTGTGGCTCTGCTCTATACACTCGGTTTGGCAATAACAACGTTGAGATAAGTTGATTTCCTTTAGGACGGGGGCACACGGTTTCTTGGTTTGGAAATTTTCATGGTTGAACGACTTATGAAATGTCTGCTGGGAGTGAATGTATTTCTTGATGTTTTGTCCTATGGCACAGTAGGAGAGATTCGTTCATTATTTGGGGTTCGGATCTGGAGAGCATCGTACAGTTAGCGACATAAGTAGATAAGCTGTTTCAATTAACAAAACATTTTTTTTTCTGCCCACGTAGGATTTATTTCAAAATATTGGACAACAACTACCTTGTCCTATAAATTTACCAGTAAGTATTCCAAAGTTTCCATTCTCTTGTAAAACCAGAAGAAAAATAGCATTTAAAAACTCAAATTGTTTATCTATTTTTGTCGTTAACTGTACCTGCGGGTTCGATTGATTTCAGTGAAATCAATATACCAAAATAAAAACTTTTAAAGGAGTCAAGTTTGACTTGTCAAGTTTGGTATGTCTTGGCCCCAATAAATTGAAAATGCTGACTATGAAAACGATGGTATGACTGCCCTGCATGTTCTTCTTGAATAGATTTTGATTTTAAATTTTAAGTAAACGCTTCTGAAAACTTTTGTAAAAATGTTTTCTCATCAAAATTTCAAGGACTTAATCGTTCTCAATTTATTAATACCTACTTACTTAACTCCCACGTAATTTTTTTATTATTTCGCTCGGGATATTTTCTTAAGTGTTTTTATTATTCTACTTACGGTTTAGAACATTAGAATTTATTTTGGAAGAATTTTACAAAATAAAATCTATCTAGCAGATTCAGTACCCCAATTCGAGAACACTTGATACAACTAATTTAGCGGCTTGATCAAACTATTATTTTACTATGCCGAGGGTTCAGTAGGTCAGCCGAAGTAGTGGAATCGCACTGGTTGCCTGAATACTTGACTTTGAAACTCGAGATCATGGGTATCAGGCTAATTGATAAGATCAGAATTGATACCCTAGCCTTTAGACGCTTGGCGTGATGCCAAGGCCGAATTTCATTATAGTTTCTACAGCTTTGTTCAAAATCTTGGGTATTGGTAAAATATTTGTATAGAGGGTGTCCCAGAATATTTATAAAATCCCGAAAGGGTGATAAAACAAAGATTACTATTACTACACACAAGTAATAGTAATCTTTGTTTAATGACTTTTCGAAATTCGGCTATTCGCCGAAAATTCGGCTCATTTATTTGTTTTTTTTTCAACTGTATTTTGAGCTGTATACCAACCCTGGTATACAGCTCAAAATACAGTTGAAAAAAAAAACAAATAAATGCAAATTATAGTTCTGAAATTAAAATTGAGAAATATATTTTTTTTGCAGAATTCTTGTACCCTGTAGATTTCAAACATCCATCCAATATAAATCTAGGTGCAGTAGAGTTTGTCACTCATTTACGTCGTAACCAATTTGAATGTATTGTATTTGTTTCTCTTTCCGTCAGATAAAAGAGAGATACAGAAGTCTTCTTTTTCGTCAATAAAACTCTGCTCTTAGGTATTCATACTCTTCGAATCCGAGGACAGAAATAAATATATATTATATAGGAATAGTAAATACACACAATCTACTGATTTGGGAGAACAATCGCCATTTGTGCGTGAACTTGACTTTATTTTCGTAGTAGTTTTTTGAATAAGCATGTAGAACCACATTGGGCCTATAACCAGACAAACAGCGTCGTCTCGATATCACCAAACCACACCAGTGTTATTTATAAAAAAAGTACCTTACTATTCTACTAGCCACTAAACATTATTTCTGTGTCACTATTTTGTCTGACAGAAAAGATAAACTGAAGTAATTAATAAATAATAAATAAATAATGCTGGACATTTTCACACAGCATCAACAAGCCCCATACTAAGGAGAACTTGTATTATAGGAACTACATGACTAATATACTACTTATATACTTATTTTGTAAATACATACATATTATACATGGAAAACACCCGGACGCGAGACAAATATTTGCAGATCCTACAAACATTTATTCGGCGGTGGGAATCGAACCCGCAACCTTCTGCGTCTCAGGTCACTGCGCCACAGAGGTCATCTCAAGTTATTTTTCTCTTCAAGACAACAACAAGACAGAAGTCTTGTTGCTCATACTAAAATTTGAAAATTTATGTTCATTTATTCATTGATATGTCCGTAGATGATACCAAACCCAAAATGATGTTTGAGATAAAATTTCAATTCTTTCACACCAATGTCATCGAAAACCCCTCAAAAGCTAAAACAAACAAAGAACAGGCAGTAACAAGCGTCCACTGCTAAGTGATTGCGATATTAAGTCGCGTCGCATCCAGCAACTATTCCAGTAAAAATATACCGTCATGCATAATGCAACGACCGGCATGCCGAGCTAAACGTGGCCACAGTTCACACCGCTACGTAATACGAACACCCTTTTATGCCCTTATATCTCTCCTCTTTCGTTTCTCGTTTCTCGCCTCACATATTTTGCGTCCCGTTTCTAGTTTCTCCGACCTTTCTCTCTTTCTCTCGTATTTCTTCCCCTAGTCCAGTAGCATGATCAATCAACCAAGACAATGGTTTTATAGAATTCTATAAAACCATTGTCTTGAATTGAAGATAATGACATTGTCATTGTCATTATCTTCAATTGAAGATAAAATATCTGTCACTCTCTTTTTTGGTTGAGGTTGTCTGTCTGCTGCGGCTGACAGCCGTTACCCATAATAAGCCTGCAGTCCACTTCTTTCGTCTCTTTTCTCTAATTTCTCGCCTCACGTATTTCGCATGTCTTTTTTTCCCCCTGTCGCCTTTGTTTCTTTTTTCTCACCTCCCAGCTCTTCTCTTTATCCCCTTTATCTTCTCTTGTCTTTTGCCGTTTGTTTATCATCTCTCTCTTGTTTTTTTTCTGTATGGTTTCTGGATTGAGCAATTTTTGTTACTCATCGGTGTAAGTTTGCCTAAAACCAGAGTTCCTCTAATGAAATACTCCATAAATCGCAAATATTGGCGAGGACATGCCCAACTACGCTTTCTTTCCTTGTTACCGACTCGTGACGTCACGGGAATATGCCGTCATAACTCCGCGTGTTTCTTGGGACTTCTTTGTACTTGCGGATTTAATAAGCTGATAGTTTGGGATCTTGAGAGTATAACAAAGATTTAGCGGTTTTTGAAGAAGCAATACTCCTTTGAGTAATTGTCTTAGCTATTGTGTATGAGATATCACATTTAATATTCGTTCTTATGATAATGGCTACCGTCATAGGTGCATCATTGGTAAAGACGCTACATACGGTCGGCGCGCCAGAAGAATAAAGTCTTAGCAAAGCCACTTAGAATCCAATTCAACATGACAGTAGAACTACAAACATACAATATGCAGCGGGCACATGTGGCCAGCGAGCGCTCGTTATTTAGATGGCATTCCCCACTTTCAGGGGAGGAGGGAGTAGGTAGCTGCTCTATCTATATAGTGCTTTAAAACGGTGAGGGAAAACATCGTGAGGAAAAAATATCATGAGAATAATAGTAATTTGTATAAAAATATGTAACGTTAGGTTTGTTTTAACTTTTGTTTGTCATTATGGTATTTAATGATACATTTATTTTTAATTTCATTGGCAAATCCTTTTTTTCTTGACTGCTTTATCAAACATTTTTAGATGATTAGTACCTAGTAAAGCACAAAATTTCCATATAACGTACGACAAAACGGTTGCTGAAACCACAATATTCAACACTTTATTGACAATTGGGACATTGGATACCGTCACTATTTACGCACCCACAACAGTGGTGTTTATCTTCTACAGCTTCCATTAACCCCCATTTTAAATTCATAGCTCCTAAATACAAACATTCAGAGTCCCCAAGATAGATCCTCGAGGGCAGTTGCGAGTCAAATCGTGACAATTAAGGATGATTATTTAGAATTTGTGACCCTTGCCTAGTTTCATTGTCAGCGATGGGACGAGAAATATTTTGTAGTAGAACTTTGTAGGTCATAGTTTAATTATTTAGGTAATTACTATAGTTAAGGTTAGGTGAGTTTAGCTTTTCCATCATAACTTGAAATGGTTCAACCTACCCCTACATAAATAAAATTACAATTCGATTTACGGAACCTGTGGAAACAGATTTCTCAGAAGTAAGTTTATTTATTTATTTATTTAATATGGCACACAAAACAGAATACAGTCAAATACAAAAATAGAATCAATTAAAAACAAAAATTTAGATCTAGACAATATTCCAAAACATGTGTACACATCATACTTATATTTAACATAGCAGAATATAAAACTGTACCAGGTAAGTAGCTATTTAAATGTATATGAAATAATACATAAGTGCAAGCTACTCTTTTGCTAGAGCAGCTAAGATTTCCTTTTTAAACTTGAACATATTATTATTTAAAACATCAAGTGAACTACAATTATTAACTAATAGATCGTTGTATAGGCGACACATACTGACTAATGGATTAAAGAAAGATGTATTGTTTATAAAGACTTTTAAGGCGAAGGTGTTTGAGAAAGGATACCGAGATCTAATTTTTGTATTAAAGTTAATAAGAGAAAGTAGGGTGGGAGAGTCGATGTGGGAATGGATAATTTTAAAGAGATGCATTAATGAATGAAGTTTCCGTCGAGACTCAAGGGTTTGGATGTTAAATTTGGCAAGCTTTGCTGAGTAAGAAGACAATTCTCTATTCCAGCCATAACGATAGCATAGAATTGCTAAATTGCTAGATTGACGTCATATGTAAAAAAAAAAATGCTTCCGTACACAATTTCTGCGATCAAACTACTAATTATAACAGGCTTACAACAGGCAATTTCAGGAATGACAAAAACTATAAAAACTGGAAAAGAAGTCATTTTTGAAACATTCTCATTTTACAGTTTTACAAATTTTAGAGGCTTAGTAAATTGCGTAAATTGCGTGTATTTTGTTGGGGGCACAAGCTTAACGTAATCCAAAAAACAGTGAAATTACGAAAAAAAATAAACAATTAAAACATTGCATAAGTCCTGGCTGCTCTATCTCCTTCACTCTATATCTACTAACCTACGTTTAATATTCAGTAGACAATATCCAAGCTAAATATAAACTTCTTATATTATCAGACAACTAACAAATATGTAATATACAGTATGTAACAAAACCCCATCCGATCCGAAAGGGTAATTATAAGCTATCGATATGCGATTGTGTAGATTTTTTTGTCCATTTATAAATTTATATAATATAATTTGCAGAGAATTATAGTAATCTGGGAAAAAAGCTTCATTTGTGCCGGTATAGCTCTTACCAACCAAGGCAAATGCTACCGACTTGTTTCAAAATGATGCCGGAAGTAGTCAAAGCTGGAATGCTGTTAGTAAAAATCTATAATTTTCTTCAATTTTATTTATAACAATTCACAAAGTGACTCCGCTCAGGTTCCTTCTGTTGTTGGTATCAGAAACTACGAGTATCACAGTACCAAAACACCCAGACTAATTATCTCTTTATTTAATATACCTTCATACAAAACGCTATCTACGACAGTTTCACAGTGTAACTGAATAATATAGTGCCTTATCTTCATTGAAACTAGTTCAACTCATACAATGAAGTATCCAGACAGACTATAGAATAATACAGTAGCTTTGTTCATCTTATAAACTTTATTAGCTTAATAAAATATGTACTCATCTTTGGTAACTTTAAGATAAAGTGATCACGCTAAAGTTTTCCAATTCATGTTTTGGTCACATGGCATTTATATTATTTTATTAATTCAGAAGAAAAACAAAACAACAATAAACACCACATTTTGGTACAACTTGCTTTCAAGGATTACTTAGAATCAATCCACTCCAAATGGCGTGAGTTTCGCAACGTGGTGCCTGGCTTTGGATATCTATTTATTTGTGAGTGTTATCTTATTCTACTTTAATATTATAAATGTGAAAGTATAATATTAAAGTTGAGTGTTAATTTATTGGGACGATAAAAAATAAAATACATTAAACTGACAACAGAGCACATCTTCTGTTTATTTAAATATTGACCATTTCCAATATTTAAATCAACAGAAACATCCAACGAATTTAGTAGAATAGATATAAATTCTTGAGACGAACAAACCAGACAAAGAAAACAAAAATGTCTATATGAAAGCACATTAGCTCGCTACAGTGCTATTCTTCCATATATTGCAGTATATCTAAACCTTACCATGCCTCGTCCTATCAACCAAAAAAAATACCTAGTTCACCCGCTCCACCTAGAAACGATATAAGCGAAACAAGAGAGAGTAATGCTGTAACAAGATGTGGTTCCGTATAACGCAATATCTCTAAATCCCATGAATACGGTATGACAGCGGAAACGAGCTGTGGAGATGGAAAGCGAGGTGAGGTGTTAGTTTGGGCGGCAATTAATGATAATTCAGACTTGTATGTTTATCATCACTGTCAGTCACACAGTGGTTGCCAAACTTTCAAGACAGAAACAAAACTAAAGAATGCAGATGTACAGTCAGCAAAACAGAAGAAAAAAACAAAAAACAAACACGCTCACGACTGTCTTCCCCATGGTGGATATCCTCAGATACATACTCAGTGAGTAGATCTTTGAAGATACCAAGTAGGGGGTAGTCAGAGGCACGTCCAAACATTACATTTGGTACATGCCCGCGTTTTGCAAGTAGTAAGCATTCCACGTGACAGGTTGCAAGCCCATCGACGCTGCAACAGAAGAACAGTGGTATTTAGCCGCATTTCCAATTTTTAAATATGCTATCTATTATAGACAGATATTAATGATATTATACTACTTGCAAACGCATCTATGCTAAATATAATGTTGGATGTGCCTCTGCCTATCTATTTGATATCCTCAAAGATCTACGCACTGAGTATATGAATCTGGGTATGTTTCTCATGGGGAATACAGCCGTGAGCGTGTTTGTTTAGTTTTTGATATCCAGCCACTGTAGTTTCACAATTAAACATTTCTCTAGCTGTCATCAAATATTTTGAAGTAGGTAGGTGTACCTTGCCAATCTGGATACGTATCTAATTTAGGGGTTCCCAGTATGGAAATTAGGTTTGTTTATAATTATTTACCATGTTAGAGGTTTTTGTTGTCAGGGTTTATTATAATATTTATTGAACTAGTAGAACTGCGATCTCGCAATACACCGTTTGTACCGGATCACCAATAGGAGAGGTATGAGTTAAGCACTCGTAATTATATTCAAATATACGGTAAATTTGCCTCAACGCGTTAACTTTTTATTATCGACATGTAGTTTGATTTTTATCCATAAAATATGTATGTATGTATGTTTGTTTGTTTATCCGACAATCAATGAAATGAAATTAAAGTAAATGAAAAAAATATTTTTTATTTAGCACCATTTAAAAAACAAGAAATTATGCAAATATAGTATGGAGGGATAGTTTAGAATTAAAAAAAAACCGGACAAGTGCGAGTCTGACTCGCGCATTGAGGCTTCCGTACAAGCTTGTATCTTTACATACATAATAATTATTACTCAAGTTCATAAACTATGAAAGCACCAAACATTGCTATTTTTTTTGCATTTATATTTTTTTTGCGACGATTTTCGGGATATTTCCTTTACTTGTGCTGTGAGACCTTGCTTCTTGCTAAATTTCATGATTCTAGGTCAACGAGAAGTACCCTATATAGATTTGGATTTATTTGAGAGGATCAAAATAATTATGTCGCATAAATGGCCGTATTTTTTTATTGCGTTGACTTTGAAGCTTTATATATTAGAGATACCAAAAAAATATTTGAAAAAAAAAACAACATTTATATGTAAAACTGAAACAACTGAATATAGTCAGCTCATCATAATGCTAGGTAGATAGTAGTAGGTTACCTACTCAGCGTTCGTATTTCTGCTGACCTTACGCAGTGACATCAGAGACGCCAATCCTGAGAAACTTGGTACCTAGGTAGTTTATCCTAATAGAATTTAGAAGTTCCAATATGAACTTAGTCAGTAAGGGGGGTTGGGGGGTTTCTGAACTATGGGGTTTAAAAGGCCAGTACCTACATCTTGCAATTTCAGTTTGTGGCGCGTTTATCTTCATATCCCGCTCTTTCTCGCACCCCTCCCCCTTCTACTAGGTACCGCCTAGTGATTTGCGAGACAAAGGAATTCGTCACAGACCCACTTGATACAGTTGCCGTTACCACTAGGCATTCAATTATACCCGTATTATTGATATCGATATTATGAGGACTGCGTTCTATTACATACAATTATTTTTTGTATACAACTCATGGGGCATACAAGTATACGACCCACCTGTTATGTGGTTACCGTATGGACGCTTGTAACAGAAGAGGTATCCTCACGATAATATCCACCACCATTTTGAGCAAGTGCTAATGCGCACATAATATTATTATTATATATATATATGTGTGCCTTATATATAAATATTTCAACAAAGGAAAACAAAGAGACTAAATAACTGTTTCTAACCTTTGTGAGTAAGCATGCCAGTATTTAATTAGCTACCGTTCGTTTCCCTTTGATAAAATATTCGAGTGGAAATATGATTTAGCGCCCGGCTTTCCTAAAGAGACAATCAAGAGCTTAGACTTCAGTCTAAGCACAATCCATCATAATTAATTTATCTTAAATAATAACTATCCCTTTCATAAATAAAACCGCTCATTCATTAACTTTTTGTTCCATAGATATAATGCGCACATAAAAATGTTTTGTCTTCCTCGCGCTCTCGTTAATATAATAGACGTTGTTTGTAACTGTCCGTCTGTCCGTCAGCGGTTTTTGTTGTCATTAGTCGTATACAGCGCGTGTGGTGGAAATGAAATAGGTCCATTTTGACGGAGCATAGAGTTTGGGTGTTTTCGAATAGGTATCTTACCTATACCTCCTTTCCAGACAGCGTCTTACTTTTTTTGGTAATTAATGGAGGTCTTTACAAATATTCTTGTCTGTTTAACCTAAAATCCTGACGATGTCAGTTTATTTCATTTATATTTTGTAGGTTAAACAAATGAGCAAGACCTAGACGACCTTTAGTTTATGTATGGAATATATCCATAACTCTTAGTTCTCGTATGAAATCTAATTCGCTATCGAGCCCAATGCGCCAACAAAACCGGAAAAATCAAATAAAGTGAATACGAGTGATGCCAAAATCGAACCAAGGCAACTGCCAGAAGTGGCATCGAAACTAATCCAGAACCAACGATCTAATCTTCACTTTACAATAATAGGTACTTGGGGTCAGTACAAATACAAATCACTTGTATTTAATTTAATCACCTTACAAATCACACATAATTCTGATGAAAAAAAAACAAGTTATGATAGTTTTCTTAAAAAAAACTTTAGGACAATCAGACAATAGATAGTCAATAAGGTAATTTGTAAGTATTAAACGGGTTTGCCATGTATGAAAATTACTATAATAAAGACTCTCGGGATAAGGCGTATCATTTGATGCTTACACTGATAATACACTACTACGTGAAAGTTTCAGTTCTTAAATTGTATTGTAGAGAGTAATTGTATGTACCTACGATCGAATGATTGGAGTATAATATATTTATTTTATAAGTAGTCAATACTCTCCTAACAACAGGTACTTAAATAGTTAGTAAGGGTTCGATTTTTGCTATGTAACGAAATGGGTGCATGATATTTTGCTACTGTTAATATAGTCTGTGTGTTGTGAAACTCGTAGTTCATGACACCCACGTCACAGAGAATCCTAATGTAGGGTAAGGACTTTGTATGTGATTGTTGGGTGTATTAATTGATATCGACTTAAACTGGTTCAACCAATTATCAATTACGTTCTTTATCATTTTAAGACCTCTGTGGCGCAGTGGGCGAAGGCTCGCCTGAGACGCAAAAGGTTGTGGGTTCGATTTCCGCTGCGGGACAAGATTGTACGATTAACCAATGTTTGTCTCGGGTCTGGGTGTTTTCTAAGTATAAAATGAATGTATTTACAAAAAAAAAGTATATAAGTAGTATATCAGTCATGTAGTTCCCATAATACAAGCTCTGCTTTGTTTGGTGCTAGGTGGTGCTGTGTGAAAAATGTCCAGCATTATTTATTTTTATTTATTTATAAGAATAAATATATTTTTAAGGGTTATCCAGAAATCTTAAAGTTCTGGAATTAATATTGTCATGTCTACTGTTCTGTGCGCAGTCAATATACGAGTCGTGATGTTTCACTTCCGAACCAAGTTCGAGTGGAATGTACGAAGCATGACTTGTTTTGATTCAATTATGTTGTAGTAAAGTTTGATAAAGGTTTTTTAGCCGACTTTGATATAAAAAACAAGTATATGGAAAAAGAAAGAGAAATTAAATAAAATCCCATATTTGTTTCAGTTCACTGATGTTCAATTTGTCTAGGAAAATTCTAATTTGTCAGGTGAATTCATTTTTAGATTAATTACGTTTTCAAGCAAAAAGTTAAGGGCTTTTAAAAATAAAACGCGACCATATTTCCATTCCTACCGAATGGAAACTGCACCCTAATTCAATTCAATTCCTTGCAAATACAGATGAATCAGCTTGATATCTAAATACCCTTGCAAACGATGTATAGATAATTCAACTGATCCAGATCACTACCAAATGAAAGCGTTTCGAAAATATTTTCTGCATTACCATTCAGCGTGACAATGCTAATGCGTTGACCAAGATAAGAGCCAGCTCTCTGGACAATTACATTTCTGTTCAACTATATTCTCAAGCGCGAACTTAGTACTAACTTATTAAGACTAACTTATTAGATTTTTGAAATAAATCTTTTCATTCCTTTTCTAAGCTCTAGAAAACCGTAGCTAACTTCAATCAAATTTGTGTGTGAGCTATTTTACTAAATATCAATACCTGCCTGAAACTATTTTCCAACAAACCAAGTGGAGGTAAGACTGACTTTCCCAAGAAATGTCGCACCACTTAGAAACCCATCCCATCCTAACAAACAAACTTTGCAGCATACGTATTAATTTATGCAAACATGTCTCCACTTAGCTAAACATAGCTCCGTCCTATTAGCTACAATACTGTACTATTTATTAAGTTACGAGCACAATGGAATAAGGCGCTTCCACACTTGTCAAGATTCACGGCACAGTAGCAGTGAGAACAGTGCTGAAGCTCTGCGTGTCAGAACGCGATCTTTGATATCATTAGTGAAAAGTTGCTACCAAATAAATATATATATATATCTATATTTATGTAATACATACGTATATAATTCTAACCCTCCTCTTTTTTGTGATCCTTTAAAACCCGACTTATTGTTCTTATGTCCAACACTGAACATAGTATCATCCACCTATCTACCTACAGTATCATCAAATGTTTGCTAGGTAACAAGGTTTTTAACATTTTTGCGAAAGTTATTTAGATAATAATATTATGGGACCATTTCTACAGAAAAGCAGACACCATAATTTAGGTTGGACTGACCACCAAAGGGTAATCGACGTCCTTCTCCTTTCTAGAAGTCGATTAAAGAAGAAAACGCCATTTTGTTTAAAAATATCACTTAAATTAAATCCCATTCAATTCCAACCATATTTAAGATAAGTGACATATTCCATTTTATATCTCACAAATTAAAACATACCTAACACTTTATTAGATAAAATATTTATATATCTAGGTATGCATTCTGTGAAAAACACTCCACACAAAAGGAAACTGGAAGTACTCAAAACTTCACTGCGCTAGTCCCTACAAGTCACAACTTAAGTTGTGTATGCAAAGTTTCCCTTCTATCTACTTTACTCTACGTCTGATGTTGTTCCAATATTGGAACATTGTTTGTATTTGACACAGGGCGAACTTGTGACGAACCGATACACGTAATTTATACGTTGCTAACTTCGGAGTTTCAGAGCAAACTATGGTTTAGCTAATTTATGGAAGACGGAATGTGGAGAACTGAGAGTTAGTGTTGCGGGTTGTGATGTGGAATGATGTACATAACAGACTTTGTACGTAAAATAGATCGGTACCAAGTATTATTACTATTATTTTGTGTAGAAATAGCCATTCGGTCTACTATTGGCTGGCTAAAGTTTGGCACTAGTTAATATAAACTTCCCTACATTAATAGCCAAAGTAATGTGAATAGTGTATAATACATATTTATGAACGAAAAAAGCTACAAAGCCTCCTTACGTAAAGAATCACAGGAATCAGAAGAATTCTAAACACAGTTCACATAAAGAAATATCTATAATCATGTTTCTTGTGATTATTTTAAAATGTTTAAAATTATTATTCAAGCCAAATTGAAATCAATTCAAATTCAATTTAAACTCTGTTCAATCTCCTTATTAACATTGCTAGCACTCTATAATCAATTGACGACCTCTGTGGCGCAGTGAGCGAAGGCCTGCCTAAGACGCAGAAAGTTGCGGGTTCGATTCTCGCTGCGGGACAAATGTTTGTACGATTACTTAATGTTTGTCTCGGGTCTGGGTGATTTTTCTATGTATAATATGTATGTATTTAAAAAAAAATATAATATATCAATCATGTAGTTCCTAGAATACAAGCTCTGCTTAGTTTGGGGTTAAATGATGCTGTGTGAAAAATGACCAGAATTATTTATTAATAATTAAGACCGTTTATACTAGTATATTATTTGCCGGGACTATTCAAACTAACTTTCACTTGACATCAAACTATGATAGTAGGTAGTAAATAAGGTTTCGATCGTTTGTGACTCACCGACAGGCTGACAGACAACGCGCTAAATCTTAAGACAAAAAAAAAAACGAAGGGAATGCTCCATTTGATTTGCTAAGATGCACTAAGCCCAAGTTCACCAACATTTTACCAGTGGTTAGATCCTAATCAAAGCTTTTCATATGCTCATAGTATCTGCCATCATAATAAATTATTATATTTGACTGTGCGTTTATTTTGCTGGTGAATTCAAGGCTTAGAATTTTTTTTTCCAAAACCCATCTTTAAAGTTCGCGTGATGATGCAGTTTATACGGAATACTCAAAACGGAAGAAATCGAGGGGCGTTCCACTAGTTGAAAATACAAGAAAAAAACATATTCAATCCTTAAGGCCTCTAGCACACCTTGCAAAAATCATACCTGCGAAACTTCTCTACTTCCGTCATGAAGTCCACTGGTCTTCCGGTGTAGACCAGTAGGTCTAAACTGTAGTAACAGTTTATTTGTCAACAGACAATAACGATTCTGTCTCGCATGCCATACAATGGCTGAACTACAGCGGTTTCACTGCTATGGTTTCATGGTGGAAGTGTGATAGGGGCCTTAGACTCCACGCCGCCGCCACCCCTATTCATCATGCAACGGCTTTTGATATAGCCGCGAGTGAGAGGGCGCCAATGTGTTTTAATTCATAAAGTGGCTGTACGTAAATGATCCACCCATTCAGCGGCTCTCTATAGCAGAGCTCTCCTTTATATTGGAGTTCTTTTCACGCTGAGTTATTAGTTGATGGTATCAAATAGTAATGCTTTTTTACGTATCAATTCATCATACTTTTATGAAAAGTAGATCTTATAGAGCGCCTTCGTTGAGTTTTTTATGGACAAACTTTATGGTTAGCAAAACTATTTTAAGGGTTGATTTTATGGGGAAATTCCTTTTTTAATGCACCACTATCAAAAGGAACCTACATTCAAATTTAGCTCTCTGAGATCTGTGCTGATCTCATTCTTATACTTACCAATTAAAACTGGAAAACTAAAATCTACACCGACGTCAGGCCATGGGGTGTATTATGCATCATCCCCAATCAGCCTGACACTCCTTTAGCTAATTGGGGTAAGATCCTCCTATTATAGCGGAGAAGGACTCTGTGTGTTGATTGTCAGACAGTCAGTGTGAGTCAAACTTTTAATATATTTTATAAGAAAGAAGATATTGTAAAAGTATGGAATTGGGTTGGTAAAATCTCTTTTCTCAAATCAGTTTTGCCATTATGTTTATAACCTAGAAACACCAAACTACTGTTAAAACTAGTGGGTACAAGCCAAGCCTTGATTTTTTTTATATTTTTGTTGTTTTAAGGTTTTTTTACAGGTGTTTTATTATGAATTTTATATAACAGCACTTTGTGTTTATGTTCAAAGACAAAACGTGCTCGAAAGGAGCTTGTGAGGCACATTTGCAATTTACTAGTAGTTTGTACTAGTACTAAAATATGTAGTTTGTATGTACCGTTTTTACCCTATAGTTTAAGTTTTAGTGGGTTCTTAACACACCGATTCAGCTCATATTCGAAATTAAACTCTACCAAGTTTTATACAACGGGTTTCAATGACTACAGGTTTCAATTATTATTAAGGATATTAAGTAGGGAGACATCCAAAGGGTGTAGTCAGAGGCACGTCCCAACATTTGGCACATGTCCGCGTGTTACAAGTTTCATCAAGATTAAGATTGAATAATCGTTTCGGTAGTTATCGTCGGCCAAACAAACATACCTATCAAGTAAAACTAACCCCAGATTGCCCAACTAGACTCAGACTCAGAGAGTTCACTGGATTATTGTTATTTTTTCAACAGGCTATCACATATTTTTACAGGTTTAACTCTATGTTTCTTTCACCACATTGCAATTGTCACGAAAACTACAGAATAAAAATTTCAGAGAAGTCAGTCTAGAACCATTGATATAAAAATAGATGTTGTTGTAGGTTGATCTGATATATTTCGTGTCAAAGTGAAACCTGCAGAAATAAATCCGAACCATAAAAAATATCTTCAATAAAATACAAAGTCTGACAAATACCGTAGTATCCTCGCTTCAACGAAACAGTACATTAAAGTAAAGTGCATTAAAAGCATGTCCACGGTGAAAAATACGGGTACATTGGTCGTTCAGCTGGCGCTCCGACGCGCGGAGCCGTAAATAACTGGCGATGAACAGCGATGTTGTACAAGCTGAACAATGTATTGGATTTATTAATAATGTAGCTGTTTGAATGAAGAACAAACAGGAAAGCTTTTAAAATAGAGGTATGGTTTCGGAATCTTTATAACCAAGTAGATAAATTGAAGGAATCATTTGTTGTTTTAATGACTTGTTCATCTTATCTTGTCCTTGAGCTGGACCTATCATGATACAGCAAGTAATGACTCGAAACATTAAGTAACTGAATCCTATAACTACTACTTAAATCATTTAATACATGCTTACATTTGTCAATATGTATGTACAAAATACATTTAAGCGAATTGAAATCACAAAATCCTAATTAAAATTGGGTTTAGTGATTTCATATTTATTTGACTGAAGAAAGGAGATTTCGAGAAGAATTTATGGTAAAATGAATAGTAAAAGGAAAAAGTGAAAAAATGGGTTCATTTAAGGCCTGCAGCCTTAAATGAACCCATTTTTTCACGTTTTTGGCATCAGAAGAATATCAGGTTCTTTGTATCCGGTAGAAAAAAATTGTCAATAAACTTTATTTTATTTATAAAAATAGAACAGAAGACTAAAACTACATACAAATGGTGTAAGTACTTAATTCAGTACACAAGATCTAAATAAATATGAAACATGAAGTAATACAAAAAGTTAAAATAATTATAATTACAATTACCGCTTAGCCTTCTTTCGATAAAAATCCATATTTTTCTCGCCATCATTAATGATCAGTAAAACAAAATATTGTCTTATTAAGAAATGATGAACATAAGTGTTCCATTACTTTTGTATCCAGCGTCTAATACTCCATGAGCCTGCATGTTCACAAAGCTGGGTGAGAGCCTGTCTGACGGAATTACGGCCCAAGTTTCTAATAACTAAAGCACACATTATATTCACCCTGTATATCTAGTTATAGCACTGATATTGCAGGAATAGAGAGGGACTAGTCTAAGTATGTCGTCAACAATCTGGACATTTGACATGAACTTTTAATATCTTAGAGTTTGTATGATAGATCAGTTTCCTAGCAGTAGTGGCCTTTTGACGTACATAATACCAACAGCAAAGAAGTGACGTGAATACAACCCTATACCTACTACTTCCTACTAATATTATAAAATTCAAAGTTTGGGTATTGGTTGCTAATTATCTCCGTAAGGTTTGAACCGATTTGAATGAAAGGAACTGGTAGGTATATTTTGTTACCTAGAAAAACACAATGTCTACTTTTATTCGGGCACCACACGGAACCGTGGACAGAGGACAATAGTTACATAACTAAACGCCAACCCTGTCTTCAGTTTATAACTGCTGTATTAATATAAAAGTCGCATAGTGCTTGAAAATTGAATAATAGGAAAAAAACCTATATACCTTACCTTAGAGGTTTATTACAATAAGCAGCGATGGGCTTAAAATGTCATGCGAAATGCTAACTACTATGCAAAACAGGGACATTTACCAAAATCGTATGTTTGTATCTACCAATCTATCTACCAGGCGCCAAGTATGGATTAGCTGAATTTATTTTTGCGTTTCTTTCGTTTTTTGTTCTTTTATTATGGTTGTAAATTGGTGTCATACACAATAAAGAGTTTTATCTACGTAAAACTTAAAAATTGAGGGCGTCCATGTTGTGTTTGACTTCCTGTGACTATTACGGTCATTGGTCCGTCAGGTCCAAGGCTGAGTACTGCCTAGCACTAGCGCTCGCCTGCAACTCTAAATCCAGCTTAATCCTCAGTAATAGTGCTCTCCGACACGTGAGGCTTGTTGTGATCAACACTTAGATAGGTACAAAGTGTTGTCAAATACATGATGACCGTAGCGCAGTGGGCGAAGGCTCGCCTGAGACGCAGGAGGTTGCGGGTTCGATTCCCACGGCGGAACAAATCTGCAAATATATGTATCGGGTCTGAGTGTATAATGTGTATGTATTTACTAAAAAAAGTATGTAAGTTGTATATATCAGTCTTGTAGTTCCCATAGTATAAGCTCTGCTTAGTTTGGGGCTAAATGATGCTAGATGGAAAATGTTCAGCATTATTTATTTCTGCTAAATCAAATACATTTATTATCAAAACGACAAATGCCTGGCCGTAACACACTTATTAAAAATGTCTGCAGACTTAACAATACGGCAACCGTTTTGTCTAAGGAAGAAAAGTCAATAAATACTTCTGTTTCTCTTTCCGTCGCAGAAAAGAGAGAGACAGAAGTAATGATTGTTTTCTCTTCAATCAATCACTTCAATTTTGACTTTCTGCTTTTGTCAAAGCACTTGAACTTGATACTCGGCCTTTTTTATTTTACTTCGAGTAACGCGTGCCCATAACTTATAATTGTATAAAAAATACATCAAAATTAGTTTGCAATATAATGATAATTCAATATTTTAATTGTAGTGTAATCTCACGGATCTACTTACTGAGTAAATCTGAAAATACGCATTAAGGAAAATAAAGTCGTGAGCGTGTTTGTTTTTCATTGTTTATATTTTAAATCTAGAATAGCACTTATTCAAACCTTAGTACCTATATTATTTTAGGTTTTATCGATAAATTCTAGATTTTTATCAAAAAAATATCGTATAACATTGTCCTTCTGCCCATTCGATTCGAGAACCTGCGTTTCTATAATTTTTCTCCGTAAATAAAAGTTATAACAGCGGTACACTTCGTCTCATACTAGTGGACTGTTGAGGAAAACTATGAACATCTATTGCTGAAAACCCCTGTTCACAGTACTAAATTCTACGACTAGTATTTTACGGTTGAAGCAGTGCGCCTGTGGAATGCATTGCCGGTGTCGATTAGGCAGGCCCCATCGCAAGGCATATTCAAAGCTCGTGTTAAAAACTTTATTATCGGAAATATCTTTGAAACTTTGAGTAAAACTTTGTCCTTTTTTATAAAAAGGAAAAATTTAGTATTTGTAATTATATTTATCTAGCAGTTTGTATCGCATTGTACTCTGCTCTTGTATTTATAAGTACGTTCACCGCCAACCATTCTTAATATTACATACATTCCACTTCATCCTAAGGTTGTCTGTAAGAGATCACTTTTAAGCAAGAAGGTGGTGTACAATAAAGTATTTTCATTAATTTATTCATTCAACTGTTGCACACTTTTTAGCAGATCTAGTAGAACCTTTCGTGATATTACATAATAAATCCTAACCGTTTTCTTAGATTAGCCCGTAGTAAACTCGATGATACCTTATCTCTTATTAATTGAAACTAAGAAATTCCTCGTCTATAAAATTAAAAAAAAAAAAAAACGACTTTATAGTCTCTTACATTTTACTATTTTAAAGATTTTAATAAAATAATGACATCGTAAAGGTTAATTATGTAATGTGTGCAGTAATATTATATTATTTTATCTACTATGTGTAGTATTATTACAGAAGGTACATTCCCTCGACAGTACATCACAGGACGCCGCCTGGGTGGTAGTGTAACGAGGCTATTGAAAGCTGTTGGACACACGCGCGCTAAGTACTTACCAAGTTTATTTTATGAAAAGTACTTTATTTTTCTAACCCTCTAATGAAATATAGTTTTTTTGGGTCTTTCATGAAAAATACGCTACAATTACTGCAAGAGTATTGCGTTGATAAATACTATCCTATCCTACTAATATCATAATATACGAAAGATACATTAGATGTGTATTACTAGATATCTCCGCAACCAGTTTAGATACAAGAAATAAAGTACTGGTATAGTTCGTGATCTTGAATAAAATAAAGTTTCTTTTTAACCGGGTACCATCGGAAAACTGTGGGCTTCAGATTATAAATGTTATAAGCTACTAATAAAGCACATAATAAAATAAATAACCGGCTTTAAGATTTTATACCCTAGTGAGTTAAAAACTTAAATTCGTTTATGTCGTTCAACTTTCAATTTATTACAAAGCTCTGAGATGATTTTAATATTGAACTTTATTATATAAACAAATATATGTAATCGATTGTGTCTATCTACAGTAAATTGATAATAAAAAGTAGTCTTTATAACCTAAATCTTATAATCGAAAACTCGTGTAACCTTGCCTTTAGTTTCATCCAAACCTATTTCTGAGAGCGGAATATCTCTCTCTGAAATATTTCCACTTGTCTAAACTCTAGACAATTTTCATCAATTATTTATTGAGGTTTAAATTGACGTCCGAATGACCCAATTTCTTGCTTTAATTTCTGCTAATTGCTTTTTAATATTTTATTTTATTTTTCTAAAACAGATTTGCTGACCTTCTTTTTTATATGAATGATTAATATTGGACTTAAACTATGCACGCAGAGCGGGGAAAAGCGACGTCGTTTGAGGAAACAAACTGTTATGTTTAGGGACCCAATCCGAGTTCCCAATCCCAATGAGCAGCATTTTTATTTGTAAGTATTTTGCAATTTTATGTATGATGGTATATAGCTAAGTTGCCACGCCATGTCAATTCCAACATTAGAGTTGGACACTGTCTCATAAAATTGTCACGAAATTTTCTGAACGGCCCTTAACTAATAAACCTAAAACTTTTTTTAAAGGCTTTGTTCGTTCCTATACCTAAAAGAAAACAATGTTGGTTATGGCTTATTCTCGCTAAATTATAGAAATAAATAGATTTATATACTTTAATTGTGCCCGCCACTTCGTTGTCATGGATTTCGTAATTCATTATTAGGAATATTTTTTTAAAATCCTAACATATTTTTTTAAGATATTTTAAGAATAATAATTAGAAATAAGATTTGGATCATATTTGGAACAGGTTCATGCCCTAGACATTAATTTATAGTACTATTTCTCCGGGGCCACGGGGGCAAAGAGCCCTGGACAGAGGCAAGTGATTCATGATTATAAATCCATCTAATCCAGCTATAAAAAAGAAATAACAAGTGCTACGGCAAACAAAGCTTTTTAACTAATGCCTACTTGACATTACCTTGGAAATGTGTACATTCATATAATTTAGCCTTACACACAGCCTGCATTATACGTAACGTAAATGAGAGTCGACAGCAGTATGTAGCGACGTACTGTACTATACTCACCTAAACTGACACTACACGTGACTTCATTAACAATAATAAGCAGCAGCTCACAGTTTAATTGGATGTAGTGGACCAACTAGTAAATAGTCAGTTGCCTTGAGCCAGGCCTTGACGTTAATTATGTAACTTTTTGTATTTGTGGATATTTATTGAGATGGTTGTTTCTATTTATTTAAAGTAATACGTTTTATTAATTTTCTACTTTGCGTATACTATGTTATTTTCTATTTAACATACGTATCATGATTTATATTTATTGACAGTCTATAAGTAGTACTTATTGCTACGGGTGGTGACGTTATTAATAAATGGTCACCCCATAAATATAAATTAAATTTGAAGCAATTATTTTAAACTATACTAGAATTGTAACGATAACCGATTTGTAACCATTCGGACATCACTTAACCAAACATATGAAATAAATGTCATTAGAATTAATAATCAAGAGGAAAGAGCCAGGACACAAGTTTAATGTTAGGATTATACTTAGTCAGTGACTACTTAACAATGACAGTTCTTGCTGACTCGCTTCTGATCCAATTGATATAAGAGTATCTTGGTATTTTCAAATCGCCATTGATTTAGGAAGTAAGCAGTTAGCTTTCTACTATGCCTTTACACTGTGTCCATCACCTGCCTGCTCTCTTCATTTACTATAGATGCGTACGGGCAAATGAGCCAGTTACTAAATAGCTCACGTGCGTGCTACTGGCGCCAGTGAACCAAGCCAGCATATTAAATGATACGCCTATTTAGCTGTTTCAGATGTAGAAGTAATTTGTGTCTAAACTTTGTTTGGGGTTCGATGAGAATGTACTTAGTAGTACTATGAGTAGTAATATAAAATTATATTTGGTTTTGACAAACTATGAATGTGAATAAGGTTCTCCGATTTCGATAGAAATAGTTTAACTGTGACTCAACATGAAACTAGAATTGATTGTTAATCAACTTTGTTTTTTCATTGTTGTTACCAAATTTAAATTACTGATGAAACCGTATTTTCTTAACAACACACACTAGTAAAGTATAATAATATCTGTGAACACACTATGGATTATTTAATTATAATGCGATCAAAACTTTAGGAATTAAATTGAGTCGACAATTCAAGATGAAATGCAAGCCCCGCTTATTTGAAAATGTTGAGCCGCATCTAAATTAAATACCTGAACAAAGGTTTGAGCAACATTATTTTTAAAGAATAATAAACATTTTCTAAGACACTGTTAAAAAAGCTAGTTAACGTGGAGTGTTCTATCGTCCTCAGAGTATTTTTAGCAAGATATAGAGCGTGAACACTACTGCGCAGATGTTGATCGAAAACAAATACTATTTTGTATTCTTCCATGAACTTGGTATTCTCACTCAAAATCATAGTCCATAAGTTTTTATTCATTGCAACTTCTACTGTGTTGTGTATGATCTTTGATTCATTAGCAGGATTATTAAAGTCAACACATAAGGAATTTACTTTTGAAGATCATGAAACAGTTTATTAAGTAAACATTGCTCAGATCAGATGAACTGTTTTTTTACATAATCAACGGTTTAAAATCTTTATTAGTAAGCACGTAAATTAATAATATATTTTAATCGGAAAAAAGACTCATGGAACCTGCTCCTGATTTTTGGGTTTTTTATGATAATATAAGTTAATTTGCCCTGTGGTTACTAACAAATAAACAAATTATGTATGGAATCTCTACCAATTGTTTTTGTTATACCTGTGCTAATATTATTTCAAATGTATACAAATATTGATTTAACCAGTGCAACTTTCAAAGGAGTGTGCTCATTTATAATCACGGCTTAAAATTTCATATTCATTATATATCAAGCTTATATATACATATATCCCTCTTAGCATTCCCATATTTCTGCACAATTATCCAGAGCATTAAGAACTTTGTCTCAAAGGAGTTTCTCTAATTGTACTGCAAGTCCTTTCAGTCCTTTTTCAGTTCATTTCCAGTCTTTTTTGTGTTTCTCGTTTCGTTTCAGTAAAAATGCAAATTAGTTTTGTGATATCAAAGCTTAAGGAAGCTTGAATCTGTTGTTAAAAAAGTTCATTCTGTTTATGTTAAAATTGTTTCTTCTTGATTCGATTTTCTAAAACTCTGCGGCCTAACAATAATGCTCGCTGTATTCCAGGTAGAAGTTTTTGGGTGCTGGTAAAAATATTATAACATTGCAAAGGCTTACTATGAGCATAGACAACCGTTTTGTTTATGTGAGAAAACACAAAAATGACTTCTGTTCTTTCTGTCGGACAAAATACAGATTAAGATTTTTTTTTATTCCTTTTCATCGACAAAATATGTAGTTTATCTTGGGTGCTCGTGTAGTACTTATACGTTTTTTTGTGATCAACATACTTTGTGCGTGAAAAACAAATTAACTTAACACCGTTAATGCAAAATAACAGTAGCATAAGCAACATCAGCTCGGCATTATTGTAACTGCGCTCGCTTCAGCTGTCGCGGCGCTAATCCAATGAATCCGCGCGAATGTGCCACAAGCAGTCGCGGTCACACCGATCTGTAACAAAGCAATCAAATCGCTGTTTTGTTCCGGCGTTTATGTGTTTTTTTGTGACGACATCGCGTTGGTTGCGCGGCCTGCGAGTAGTTGGCTGAGACGCAAGAGATACGCTGCAGGACAAATGTTTGCATGTCTTCAGGTATTTGTTCCGGGTCTGAGTGTTGTGGTACGTACCATGGTACCTAGTAGTTTTTAATCGTAGTGTGGGGTCAGGACTATGTTTATTTATTCAATATGTGTGAATCAATAAGTGTATAAGTTGATATAATATTTACAGGTATAGCAAAAACAGTAAGTAAGAGTTTCCATACATCTTTGGTTATTTGTTTGTTACCACAGGATCCTTAAGCTATTGCAAATTAACTTATATTATCATAAAAAATAACATCTAAATGAAGGCCTACTGAATTATGCCTACTAATCTGGAAATCAGGTGTAGGTCCCAAGGTTTGTTTTTTTTCAATTTAAATATAATATACATTTTATTTATTTATATTAATGTTTGTTTGTCCGATTATAGCTGCAGCACCTTTTATTTCATCTTGATGAAACTAGTTCAAAAATGAGCTTAAACTTCCTCTTCGATCCTCGTCTCGATAGTTGGGTAGAAACGGAATGAGATGCAGTTCATGATTAACAACCAGTAATCTACATTTAACATTTTTTTTAATTAAAATATTTTAATAAATTTAAACATTTTTTTTAATAAAATATGTTTTCAGGTTGAAATCTCAATATTTGTAAATCAAGTCAGAAGACAAATGGTTGGAAACATCAGTAAATTATAAAAAGGGGAAACGATACGATATACCCAGTTTTTATGTACAAGTCATAACATTTTATAACAAAATCTGTGAAAAAAATGTGCTCTGTGTGTCAAAGCCGCGGGGCATTTCACTCGTATAATATCATCTGTTTTGAAGCCGTTTCGGTGTACATTCGGCCTTCAAGTCTTGTAATACGATTAAATCCATGTCTCCACTCGCAACAGAAATTGCATGCGACAGAGGGAGATAGCAAGTGTGGAATAATGGCATCGCATATTGCATTTCGATACTAAAATGCAATCATTATCATCATCATTGTACTACCGGTTCTTTATTATAACTCTATGCGTTAGTTAAGTGGCTCTGGCCCCTGGTAAAAATTTTCAAAGTCTCCAATCGACTATCTAATTTCATAAGTTGAGCTATCTATAGATCATTTGCAACGGTCTTTAGATAGCTAGCTGTTCCATCTGTATTTTTTGTATATACCTACTTGCACATAGTTGTATGAATAAATGTTTTATTTCATAAGAATAAGATTTTGTTTAATATGTTATTTGTTTAAGGTGTATAAAGTGTTTCATTCATTAATTCATTCTCGTTATTATTTTACAATCTAGTCTCGATATAAAATTGTGTCATCAACTTTCGGACAGCTTCAATAGCAATGACGAAGTTTTTTTTATTTTTATCTATGCGTTTACCATAAAATAGTTGTTTGATTGTATCCGTTTCTTTGTTTATGTTTTAACATTTATCACCGAAACGGTTTATCGTATTGTACTACGGTTTTTAATCAATTTATATGCCATCAAAAAAGTTTTTAGATAGTTTTTATTGACACAAACTAATAAGGTGTGCTGCAATAGACGATGTAAATAACGTAATATTTTTTTTAAATCAACTTGTTGCAGTCCAAAAGGTGCAATAGCAAAAGCCGGTAACATTACTTTTGAAAAATATCAAGACTCTACGTAATATGCAGTCGGGTTGAGATGACACCGCTACATAAATAAAGTACTTCCACAGTAGAAGTGTCATACAATATTCAGTTACATTAATAACTGAACTAACTTCGTTACATAAAGAGAGGTTTTGTAGACTTAGCTACGTGTTTCGTAGCACTCGAGCTACGGCGTAGCGTCTATGAGAATTTCTAAGAAGGGATTCAGACTGAGTGTGGTAAAGATGATACGGTTGTATTGAATTATACCAGATTATGTGTAGATTAACCCCCTCTCTGATTAGTATAAACATTTTGGGATGGATATACCTCATGGGTCCTAATGGATCTACGTACTTAGAATACAGGGTGTATTCTTAGTATGTAGATGAAATGACTATGAAGAAGTTATTCAAAGGCACGTCCAGATATTATAGTTGGCGCATGCCTACGTTTGACATTGTAGCTAGCATATCACGGGACAGTTTGCAAGCTCAGCGCTGTTTTAGAACACCCCAATGGCATATTGTTTTTTTCTACCGAACATTTTTTTACAAGAAGTTTTATTTAATTTTTTTGTTTTCGCGCACGTAAATTTTGTACTGTCATCCAGTATAAAAAGCCGTAAAAAGTTGGTCATAGTTTGTCCAATACATTTGGACTTAACAAGTTTCACAGCTCTCAGCAAATAAATACAATTTTGCATTATTTTCTGTGCAAAATTTGTATTTAATAATGTAAAGCAATTATTCGATGAAAATCAATTAACCAAAATTTATAAGATTCAATCACTCGTGATTGTTGTGCGGTGGCAATCCTACTTATATTATAAATGTGAAAGTTTGGATGTTTGTTGCGTATAATCTCCGTAATAGCTGAACCTATTAAAATGAAATTTGAAACAGATATACAGGTATACTTACAGCTCGTGACCTAAAATAACATATTTGTACACATACTTATACTTAGGTTACTTGATATTCGGATACCACGGGTGAAGCCGTTGGCAGATGCTAGTAAAAATAAATCTACGAAAAACAATTCATACCACGAATCCATTATACTTTACCGACTTTTCATGTTATCTTTTGTATTTGACATTTGCACGCCCATCAAGCTCCGTATTTCTTGACAGTCTAGTAGTAATAGTATATTAATACACTAGAATCAATATTCTACTTTATTTTTATGAGCAAATAAATAGTCACGTACTTTGAGTCATCACTATAATCAATACCATTAAAGAACTATTAAGTATAAGTATAAGTATAAGTATAAGTATAAGTATAAGTATAAGTATAAGTATAAGTATAAGTATAAGTATAAGTATAAGTATAAGTATAAGTATAAGTATAAGTATAAGTATAAGTATAAGTATAAGTTATACTTATCATTATAATCCATACCATAAAAGAACTATTAATACCACGTTAATTAAATCAAAAATATATAGTTTCGATTTTATGGTATTTGATTGGATTCGTTATTGTATAATCTATTATGAAACCATATTTTAATAAATTGATGTAATATAAATGCAAATTGTACTAAAATGGTATCAATATTCGGTATAAATCAATTCGAATATAACCTTTAGAAAAAATAAGTAATTGAACGGTGTATAAATTTACTGTTATGTCGTACCGTGTAGCACGAATCATATATGTAGCTCCAGCGTAGCACCAACGTAGCACCATCGTAGCACCATCTACGAGATACCGTAAACGTATTACGTTCGCCTGCGAGAATCGTAATATAATTTTGTGAAGTTTGTCAATCTATACTCATGGTAACGAGGCTCTCGCAAGACAGAATGCAATAAGCATGTTTTGTTGCTTAAATAGTGATTGAACCATTTCACAGTTATACAATAAAACAATGAGAAAAATACCAAATGTACACTCAAATTAAAAGATTACATAAACATAATATAAATATAATATTTTTAATTGAATTTTCTTAATCAATTACGCATTTGCAGTTGCAGAAATGCAATGAATATCAAATTCAAACGTACACCTATTTGACTCAGCCGTGTGCCGGAGCACGCACAGAAACGCGCAGTCAGCTGTAACTGCTGCTTTAGAGTTTAACGACTAAATACGATGTCAATCACACACACACACATAGCACACACAATCGGTTGTGTGCTTAACATTGCACGCTACAAAAAACAGCATTTTTTATGCCTTAAAATAAAAGTCGTTTCCCAGCAATTACTTTCCCTCAATTTTACTCGTTAAAATGAACATTTCGGCTCCGTGATTGCTATTATTACCAATCATCCATATTATTTGTAATATACAGGATATTACAAATAATATGGATGAATTTCTCAGTGGGTACAAATAATCTATTGAATTCACAATTAATTTGTCTGAGCCATTCTTAATGTGAGGCCGAAATAAGTTATCAGTCAAATTGCTAGACATAATTTGGATTCTGCGAATGCTAGGATTTATTTCGAAACTGGGTTACAAAATAGAAATATAAGTATTTTTGTTCACCTGTTTATACAACAGTGAAATTTAATAAGATGTAAAAGTTGGTTTGCGCGTGCAAGATAAGAAGATTGAGATATGACGTTGTATTTGAAAACTCTTTGCCTTTGGATCGAAACAATGAATTTCAACTTTACACCGAGAATAATGAAAATACTCGTAACTATAATAATATACCATAGTCAACTATTGTTAGCTTATACAAAAGTTTTACATTTAATAAAGCTTCAAAACATTATGTTCCTTTACCCGTTTCAAATAAAACTATAATGAAATTTCATTCGAATATCCGGAACCGGATATATAATAACCAGAATGAAGTTTCAATATTGCCGCGAGATTATCTGCAAATATTAAAAATTCTATTCGTAACTACTTCACTAGCAATATTTCATACAGTAAACTGAAGATATTTTTGGTTTGAGGCGTTTATACTATACGATATTGAACGGGGTTTAGATAATATTTTTGGTAACGCACGATTTTAACCAGATTACATACAAAATACTACGCAACGTAGGGACATTATTTAAACATTTAAATAGATAGATAGAAAATAATGAATTGCACAGTGACAATGTTGTAGTTTGGGCAGTGTTTATATCACACTTAATATCTAATTATCGCAGTTAATTTAACTTCGATAATTAGATATATCTATGAGTTACTATGAGTAATTACTATAAGTTAATTTTAACCGAAATTGAGCTTGTAAATGCTCAGAATACAATTACCGAGCCACAATATAAATAAATACGAGAAGGTTTTTTAATGCTTGTTTAATTTCTGAAAAGATTTTAACTGTTTTTTCTCACATATTTTTCTTTCAATTTCTATGTATATAGCAGTTATTTACAGTCTTAATAATAGTTTTATGATATCAAATCCATTATAAACTATAAGTTTAGATATCAGTAGTTTGATTGTTTTGTTTAGCATAGACATCCCGGAGACTGTCCCTAAATTCGCGATTGACAGCTTTTCTTCTTTACGGTAAACAAACTGTATGTTCAGCAAACTTCTTCCTATAAAAGGCTTGAATTTAATTATATTTTTAAATATATGCATATTAGTTTTTCAGATATGAGATATGAGAATATCTGAAAAACTACCCCATTTATTAAGAAATTCGATCAATAACCGAATTCGTATATTATTTGTGTTATCGCTTTATGTTTCAAATAGTATGAATATTGGATTGCATACGAAAGTATTATCGACCACAAACAAATACATCATAATTATACATAAAAAGTCAATTTTTCACACTGGTATCACTTCCTTGATCATCCATCATCAGTTATGTTGGAAAATGAAGTCGTGTTCTGTAAAGCCCGTGCTAAGCCAGGAGCGTGCGTCAAAGAGTTGTGACGTCACTCGCGTGAATATTTATCATTCTGTTCATACCTGTACTGCTGCAGCGATATTGCGCAGAATATAATCACAACTTACGATCTATAGAGTTTCTAACTTACGAAGATAGAAACAAATAGGATAATAAGGATAATTCTGTAGAAAAAGTTTATTTTTTTGTACTATTTTGGTCATAATCGACATTGTATTTTTGATAATTATATTTTAATATTATTATCTTTTTTCTCCTATTTTATTCTATTTAATCTAATCAAGGTGTCAACATCGTCGTTTATGTATGACTTTTAGAGACGACATTGAATATTATTTATCTCAAAATATGCTGCCTGTATATTTTTATATATTATATCCAGTACCTTCCATTTCAAAGACGTAGTTAAAACAACAGATTTCATTCAGCAATTATACCACCTCAGATCATCTTTCAAACCTTACATCATTAAAACTTAAGTCTGTAACGATCGTAAGGAAACACCGTTCGTACGACGACAGAACCGTTGATAGCTAGTATGGATGAAACCATTGAATAAAACATATTTTGTATACAAAGGGCTCTCATTAAAACATAAATAAAGTCTTAGTAATACACACCTCAGCTGTTAATTTGTAAACAGATCGTTCTGGGCCTTGGATAGAGCCTTTTCATGATAGATCTGGGTCGTTTTGGGGTTAATATATTTTTAACCTCTTTTTATTCACGAGATCAAGGAACATAAAATAAATGCAGAACTTTGAGAAGAATCAAGTTGAACTTGATTTTAAATTTTACTAAGTAATAAAATTTACAAAACATCAAAATCGTTGCATAACTGACTACAAAATGGTAATGGACAACAAGCAGACGAAAAACAGGACTCCGTCTTGCCACTTGTCTAACAAAAATCAAAAAATTCTAAATACTCAAGCTAAAGTCATTGCAAATTTCTGGACCAACTCTAAAAAATAACATCTGACATCTGAATTGTGCTCTCATTTTAGCCTACTTTCATTCAATCTGCAAACAATACCAAATTATTCAATCACAAAATCCTCATCACTGAGACTATGGAAGACCATGGAAGAAAGTAATAGTACTACTGTATACAAGTATCACTTGGACGTCTAAAAACAGATAATAATTATTTCTTTGAATCAAACGATTTCTATTTTTTCTACCCTTCGACTTTATGATATGTGATGTGGGTACTTTGGTTTGAAATAAAAATATATAATTTATACACAAAGGCTTCCGCTATGGCTTTATGTGTTTTATATTCAGCACCAACAGCTTAACGTGTCCTCCGAATAATAGAAACACTCAATAGAAAATACCTATAATGACCTTTTATATATGCTGAACGATTCCAACTACACATGTCACAGTCGCCGGTTCAGTGAGTCCGTTGGGAATGACCTTTTTTAAAACGTTGATCTATGGAACGACTTTTAACCTTAACTTTGCAGAATAAAGATATTTTCACGTTGCAAATCAGTTGTCAGTGGCATAGTCTCTATGCCCGCGACACCGCTTCAGGCGTACAAAGGGAAAGTTCACAACTTTTTCTCCAAAAAAACACAACAATGAGCCTTCGTTAGCCGACAGCAGCTGTCATAAGTGAATTTGAATTTTTTCCTGCCCCCAGCGATGTAAATGAGGGCAGCCGGGACAGGTAGGTAAACAGATGGACGAGGTAACTTAACTTTTTGGAAGTTTAGAAGCAAAATTTAATGTGCGATTTTGATTAACTTTTAAAGTGGTTTCTCTTATTAGGAAAAAATATAAAAACAAAGTAAAGTTTGATTTGTGGATTACCACCATCCTCTACGAGCTGACTATCTGTTTCGAAGCTGAAATGCACAGATAAAAGAAAATAAATTAGCTTGACACACAAATACACAGAAAGGATACAGGTTCTGCCACTACCCTAGGTGATAAGGAACCAAAGGTTTTCAAAACAAACTTAGATCAAATGCTGTCAAAGTAATAAGATCCTAGATGTTACCCCTAACGTAATTTAATTTCAAAGGCATCTACGTTTTTATATAAGTATGATCCTTGTGATCTCAACAAATACTAACCAATTCACTTTGACTTTGTATATCCAGGCGTGCAGCTATCCGCCGCGGGACAAATATAGATAAAGATAATATTATATTATATTAGTCATTACGTAGTTTCATAACACAAGTGCTACTTACTTTGGGGCTAGATGATGCTGTGTTAAAAAATACCAGCATAATATATTAATTTTAATTATTTTTTTTTTTTATTTTTTATTATACAAAACGCAGCCGCCGATAAAACTCAGACGCTTAAACGTCTTTTTTGTAGTGACCTGATCTTCTTGGCCAACCGTTGCAAAAAATCTTGTCAGGTCACCGAGTGTGATCGGACTTAACTGACATATTTAAGTAAAGGTAACGGTGAAGTAAAGGTAATTTAAGTTGGGGCATAGTGAGAGGGCTAAAGGAAGGAAGAAAGGTAGATTTTCTAAAGCAAAAAACAACAAACACGCTCACGACTGTCTTCCGCATGGTGGATACATTGATCCTCAGATACATACTCAGTGAGTAGATCTTTGAGGATACCAAGTAGCGAGAAGTCAGAGGCACGTACAAACATTACATTTGGTACATGCCCGCGTCTTGCAAGTTAGCATTCCACGGGACAGGTTGCAAGACCATCGCCGCTTATTGGAACACCAACTGTTGGCACATGCCTTCGAATTTTTGGTTCTAAGGCATGTCGAGGTATCCCGACTTCCGATCGGCCAACACGGTTTTTTTTAAAACAAATAATTTATAAGACTTTTAATGTAAAAAAACGACTTCAAATAATGGGATAACAAGTCCTAATAAATTTCGTCACCCATAGAAATGGTACTTTTTCATAAAATGTATATGAGACTCTTGAAGTATCATTTAAATAGATATAAGAAACGCTTATCAAAACGAATTATATGAGCCCAAACTCAAGGGATTTACTATTGCTACTGAAAACACAAAAGTCATCAAAATCGGTTAACAATTGGCGAAGAAACCACAGAAGTAACAAACTTGATACATACACACGATAAAAATAAATAAATAAAATATATAGCCGAATAGAAATCCTCCTCCTTTTTATAAAGTCACTTAAAAAAGGGTTTACCTACCCTACCTAAACCTACAATCGACAAATTTCATTTTCAGAGTGCTTTCAAATCTTGAAAACAGCAAAACGTGATTACTATTTTCATAAACCTCGTTCAAAGCGATCCGCATAGCGTCCGTATCTTTATGAAAGTTTCATGCCCCGCGTCTTACATCGAGAGCTTGGGGTTGGTGCACATGGCCGAAACATAATTTTCTAAGTCGAGAAAATAACATGAAAATATGTATGTATGTATTCATTGTAAAAACGGGATTTTTCACATACCGCACTATCGGTCTTCATGCGTCGAGTGCACGACGCATGAAGACTCTCGGAATGAGTCGAAACTTAGTCGGTTTCTTTAATACAAATGATAATTTTTAAAAGTAATAATGAATTCTTTATAATTTAAGGAATTAAAAAAAACAATCTACATAATGATCGCAAACTTTTTATGATCTTACATCACTAATCATAACGACTAAAATGATGGTACACACTGGAACTAGAACCAGAGAAAGTCTAGTTTCGAGAAACTTATGGCTGTATGATTTATTTAATGGAATCGCTGAAAAACATAGCACATCTCATACAGAATAAATATGATTAACGTTAAAGAGCATTCAAAAGGAAATAAAGAACTTCTTGAAACTTTAGCACAATTATACATAAATGTTTCAACTACGTAAGTTTGTTTGAAAAAAGAAACTTATATGTATATTATTTTCATTAAATAACACACTCTGCACACGAAAAGAAAAAAATAAACTTAGTTTTTCACTTTATACATTTTATGTAGTGATAAGACTTGAGAGCGTTTTAGAGAAAAGAACAGAGAAGTATGTATAACGGTAACATAAAAATTATGTATAATAAGTATTTCATCGTTGTGCACTTCTCCTTATATCAAAAGACATGAAACATCAAAACTAGATGACGTCATAAAGCCATAAAACGTGTCAAAACTGGTTTTAGTTCCCGCATCGAATTCATAACACTATCTGTAACGCAATCTTTGATTTACAAACCATTACTGCTTTTGTAAGGCAATAAGTTCACGTGTTAGTACCGACTCAGTAATGGACGACGTACTCAATCTCTGATTTACCAACGATTACTGCTTTTCGGTGCTGTTTTAACGTATAATATCTAATATGGTTATGATTTGCCATATATGACGAGTTTTAGAGTTCATTTATTGCTTGTCTATAGAAATGTAGTTAAGTATTAATTACTAAATCTAGACTTGCCGTACATGGGTGATTTTCCTATGTAATAATTTAATATGTTAGTAGAACCGCGGCAATGGGTGGATGATAAAATCAGCTGTCGTGTGTCCATTTCTGGTTATGTTTGGAAGTTATAGAAGTGGTGAGAACTAAACACGTAATGGAACAAATAGGAAAGCGAAAGATCGATAGTATCGTTATATATGTGGATATTTATCAGTCTTTATGGTAATAACAGGGGTGGCGGGGGCTAAGTCAGCTTTGGCCATATCGTATTAAGTAAATTGGACGGAAACTGGAACTATTTCATTGTGTTTTTCCTACATATTCGGGGACAAATCGGAGCCTTTAGGGTTCCGTAGCGGAAGTGGGTGATGCGTCTTATGGGGGAAATATTTACCATATTTTTGCATATTACGAGGGGGACTCTGACGTAAATATATAGTAGATTCAAAATTTCACACGGACCGTATTTTTCTTTGCAAGCTAGTATCCTTCCTTTACATTTTTTGAAAGTAAACGCAAAATGATGTTTTAAGCGTTAAATAATAAAAAATCACTAAAATAAAAATGTTAAAATAAACCAAGCTAGGATTTACTCCACAAAAATATAGTCGCAATGATAGAAGTCCAGGTGGTATTTGTAGCACATACACCTACGACTTGGTTCCGCTCATATAATTACTTATAGGACATCAAACAAATAATAAAAAAACACCCAATAGACTCTCTGTAAATCAATTCAGTGATACTTCGGGTAAATAATATAAAGCTTGTATGCTTCTATAGTGTCATCATTGGTCAGACTCGTACCATGATTTATAGTTTTAAAAGCACGGAATTCTTTCCTTTTTATTGACACACACTTGGCAGTTTGCTACTGAAATATATCATAACAATGCTTGAAGTAAACACGCGTAACTCTTTTGTAACGTTCTCTATTGTTGAGTTGTGCCTAATATTTCATAATGCCGTTTGGTGTATTGTTTGTGTGGGAGGAAAGATTTTCACCATTTATAATAAGCCAGTCTAGTACTAGGAATACACTTCTATTAATACAATTTATTTTGAGCACATTAAGAGCTATCGATTATGGGCTTGCAACCTGTCACGTAGAATGTTAGCTACTGGGAAAAACGCGGACATTGTGTCAAATATAATGTTTGGACGTATCTCTAGATCAATCAAATATACCCTACTTGGTCTATTTGATTGAGTGTAATCCCCGTGATAGAGCATCTACATCACGAGGATAACGAGGATAACATCTGTGGCGCAGTGGGTGAAGGCTCGCCTGAGACGCAGATGGTTGCGGGTTTGATTCCCGCCGCGGGACAAATATATGTATATGAAAATATTTGTCTCGGGATCTGGGTGTTTTCTATGTAAAATATGTATGTATTTACAAAAAAATATGTATTTAAGTAATATATCAGTAATGTTGTTTCCATAATACAAGCTCTGCTTACTTTGGGGCTAGATGATGCTGTGTTAATATGTCCAGCATTATTATTATATTATTACGAG
Organism: Perizoma affinitatum; assembly: GCA_961405105.1. Lineage (NCBI taxonomy): Eukaryota > Metazoa > Arthropoda > Insecta > Lepidoptera > Geometridae > Perizoma > Perizoma affinitatum. Next base: position 6,962,359 of record OY560184.1, read on the forward strand.
GATTGCAGTCGTAAGCGTGCATATTTTGTTTTAAGATGTAATACCATAATATTATATGACTATATTACATATTATTCTGGTTCAGGTGTGTTAAGTTACAGACATCTGTGACATTTCTGATCTCAGAGTAGTGTCATGGAAGAACATATTTTGCCCATGACAAATGAATTAGTGTCACGGTTAGAAAACAAAGTTTTGTACGTGTCATTTAATTCTGCCTATTGTAAATGTTTATTTGTGTGTACAATAAATAATAAAGAATAAATAATAAAACTAAAACTATGTCGAGTGGTTAATAAATTATAGACCATAACCTGTACAAACTATTGTGGTATAGATTGGTCGGTATTTTGCTGTGCTGTTAGATAAAATTCTTGCGTTTCATCTACAATATCTCTCCATACTCTGAATTTCTCCTCTCCAGCAATCAAGTCCTAAAGTGGCTGCTTCAAGGCCGTTGTAAAAGACCATTTCAGTGACAATGAAGTGATCACTTACTTTGGAAAGGGTCCGAGGACTCACAGACCGTTATTGCCTCATATACATACTTAGAGGTCTTTTTATATTGGACAGGCTTGACCCTCGTCAGGGGCATAGAGCAAAGGATGGAGTAGGATTTCTTATACCTCTATAGTCACGTAGCCGAGGAATAGCTATGATGGACTCCTCTTTTAATATAAACGTTTTGGTGTCTTAATATCCAGAACTGAATAGGTTCTTGTGCGACCACAAACCACGCAAATGCAGTAGGTACTTATTTCATTTCACATGGATATAAGGATAATTTAAAAGTAAGTTTAAACTACTAAAAATGCCTAATTTATAAAATAATCTAGAGCCTGGCTAACTCTGAGTTTCAACTTAAGTCGGAAGCGTACGATGCGAAACGACGTTACCTTTGTCCTCGAAAAATCATAAATTTATGACAGATTTCTTAGAACATAAAGATACTTGGATCTCAGTTTTAACCATGTAATCGTATGTAGGTACAAATTCTCTCTAACTCAGCGGTTTCAGATTATTCTAGTGTTGGTCAAAAGATTTTAGCTTTCTGAATGTCTTTAAACTGCGCACCCCATACATAGCTCAGGGTTCAGGTGTCGTTTTACAATAAATTATACGGAATTCTTGACAGAAGGACGCCGTGACAGGATTTGCTTTAAGGCCAGAGGGTTACCGGATGGCATCAGTCTCACACTCTGCAGTTTAAAACAATTTCTGAGATGCACCGATGAAATAGATACAACAGCGCCACAAGGACGTTTTTTTAGTGGCGTTTAGAACTGTCATGTCAGAAATATTCGAGCGGCCTAAAAACTGAAACACCAGTATTGGTGACCAAAGATCTCAACCAATGGCTATTTTTAGAGCCACGTGCTTCAGATAGGGTAACCAAAAAAGCACCAGCGTCAAACGCGATGAGGAAAGAAATCAATGAAAATTCTTTCTTGGGCCTTGCGCCAGCACATTACCCAGAACTAGGTAGAATATTTATCTCAATTGAATCGTGTGTGACAATAATTTTTAATTTTTAACAGGATTTAAAACAATTCGGCTGTAAATACTTGGCACTAACAGCCAAGGTCTTCGTCATAAAACGGGCTTATTTTTCGAACATCCAGAAAAAAAATATTTGTTTTTTAATAATTATTCATTTAAATGTATGCATAAGGTAATAGCCCTCAATATGTTGAACGTACAACATATTGAGGGCTATTTATTACCTTATGGCTTAAAATTAATAATAATTTTCCACGTTCACTATAAATAAGAAAACTCGTCGGCAAAAATGATGAAATTAATACAATCCTCCTCACAAAAGGATAAAAATATTGTGAAAAACAGATCTTATGGATTACGATATAAGAGCGAAGTTTCTATTCTGAGGGCATTTGAATAACAAAAGGCGAGACTGCCTTTGATTCCGAGTACAATAATGTTAACAGTTGCTTAAGGGTAGACTACCGTGCAATGCGATTGTACGCAACGCAAATATTCAAAAACTCAGAATTCTATACATTATATATTAGAATTCTATATATTATATATAGTATAAGAGTTACGGAATTAAAAAAAGGCTGCATATAAAGGCCCTTCGACCAGATGGAACGATCGCGGGAAGTCGGTGAATAGAAGTAGCCAAAGATAATTATACCGTCATGGCACTCTATAATAGAGGCCTTGTCCAGCAGTGGATTTCTAGGGCTGCTGATAATAATGATGAAATACCAGACAACATTTATTCAAAAAACTATGTACAAGTAGTTATATACAAAAACATTCAGATGAAACGTCTAGCTATCTAAAGACCGTTGCAAACGATCTATAGATAGCTCAACTGATCAAGATCACTACCAGCCGGTAGCGTTCCCAAATTACTAGTTGCATTGCCACGCTGAATGGCAAAGCTAATGCGTTGACAAAATTGTCAACGTGGCTCTAGCTAAGCTACAGTGGAAAACAGCTCCAGAGTTAACAGGCCGCCCGAAGGACATGGTTAGAAGTTCTAGCCAGTATAAACGTCATAACGAGCCCTTCAAAGCTTAAAAGCTCTCAACTCCAATTGCCGCTATCAGTTATCTATCCAAATGGTGACCTTACCAAACTTTGCTTAACAGATTTGTTACGATCTACACGACAAACTTCGCCACAAGCACTTCACCAGTCCAATAACCAACTAATAACGACGACTTTAATGGAATGGTGGCTGAGACGCACAAGTGGATTTGATTAAATACAAATACAAATACAAATACAAAAATGTATTTGTATTTGTATTTAATCAAATCCACTTGTGAAGAGGTGCGTTGCAGGACAAATGCTTGCATGATCTGCAGATATTTGTTCCGGGTCTGGGTATTGTGGTACCATCTACTCGTGTGGGGTGAATATATTATGTATATATGACGGAGCAGAAGCTCCAAGGTGGTCTTTAAAAAGTGTGACGTCAGCAATGCTAACGTCACTATCATCACCAGCATGCTGGTGGCTTATAGTTGATGACGAAAGTAAACTCCAGGATATGTTCTTCTAATTTATTCTTGGTTAAACAGAGGCTTTCAAGGTCTGTACGGTCCGACGGCTGGAGCGAGAATGAATCGTACGCTGGATGTCGCTCACACGCCGGCGAAGCCGGTGTGTGGGGACGCAGTGCCGGGCGTTGAGCCCCTTACTGCGGTGTTCTAACCGCCCCCAGCCACCACTGGGGGGTCTTCGGGTCGGCTCAATATGAGCCTCATGTCACGTCCTGGGTGTGGTGTGGATGAATCGTACTCGGTCCGTCGCCCGTATTTATGCAAAAACAAAGACTCGAGCAAACAACTTGTGCGAACAAGCTAAAACTACCAGCAAACATTAATCATTTAGGTTTACAAATGGTTTTGAAGTAATAACCTAATTATTATTTGATAACAACAATCAAATAATAACTAGCTGTTATCTAATGATTTTACACTGTAATATGACAATCTAAGTGATGATTCGTTAAGTAACACGTGGTTCTGCGCCGATGACTCATTGTAGAAGCAGAATAACGCCTTTGCGCCGATACGGCCATACTGACAGGCGGTGCGTGCTCTGCACCAGCCTTGGGTTGTGATCTTCGAGTGTCTGAAACAATGAAATGGTTTTTCTTTTGAGTAGGTATCTGTAAGCATCGTGTAATGCTTGACAACTTTATTACTAACACCAAAACACATCTGTCTTAGGTGTTGGTATACTGTTGGTTAATGTACTCTGTGGTATTAGTAACATGGAGTGTTCGTGGGTGTACTCTGTGGTACTTGGTGTACTCTGTGGTACTTGGTGTACTCTGTGGTACTTGGTGTACTCTGTGGTACTTGGTGTACTCTGTGGTACTTGGTGTACTCTGTGGTACTTGGTGTACTCTGTGGTACTTGGTGTACTCTGTGGTACTTGGTGTACTCTGTGGTACTTGGTGTACTCTGTGGTACTTGGTGTACTCTGTGGTACTGGGTGTACTCTGTGGTACTGGGTGTACTCTGTGGTACTGGGTGTACTCTGTGGTACTGGGTGTACTCTGTGGTACTGGGTGTATAGGCTCCAAGGATGTAGGAATAGATGTTTGGAAACAAGCTGGTTTACTTAACTTATTCTGATGTCGCGTCTTATTCTCGCGAGTCTAGAACTCGTCGATCAGACCGTTCAGCTCGGGAGGTAGATAGATGGTCCAGGCTCGTTTGGTGCTGCAACGGTGCCTTGAGGAGTTGTTAATTCGTCCTCTTCTTCGCCGATACGGCCTCTTGTGTATCTGTAACAAGTAACACAACTGGAGTACACATTCAAGCTCGGCCTAACCTGACTAAAGGGGTGCGAATTCATTTTCAGGACAAAATAAATTACAAGAAAGGATGCCTCAATAGTTATCGCAATAAACTGGCTCTGAATGAAAACTGCGCAAGACTATTTATCTCTAAACGCAGGAGGAACGTCCGTGTCTCGTAACGAGAGAACATTCGGCACCACTATCATAATAAAATGGGAACGACCGACCTGATTGTTTTAACGCACGAACGCCGCCGATTTCGCAGATGATGACCCGCCTCTCGGTTGCTACGCCGCTGCCGCCGATAGCACCACCCGGTGCGGTAGACACGATGGCCCCGCAGCGGTAGAAGGTGACATCCTTGCTGTTGTTCATCAGGGTTGCAGAAGCTGATGTAGACGATCCGTGTGAAAGCTAGCCTTTTCACCGATTGCACCACCCGGTGCGGTAGACACGATGGCCCCGCAGCGGTAGCAGGTGTCATCCTTCCTGTTGTCCGTACTTGTGACATTGTATCTTCGAGTGGTTGACACTTGGGTTGCCGTTGTAGTTTGGCATGAAGTTGTAGAGGCTTCGATCATGTTTTCGCTTCATGGAATAAGCTTGGACTTCTTGAACGAACTTCGTTCTTGATTTTATCTCCGTCGTAAATGCCAATTGGTTAATCCTACCGTCAATTTGTGAGAGATGAGCAAACGGCAAATTGTTCGAATTCCATATCTTTCCATTTAACCCTGAGTGACGTAATCAGTAGAGTTACGTATGATGCAAGACTTTCTCCTTTTGGGCTGCTGCTGTTGGTGTTAATGATGATTGCAGCACAGGTCTCGGCATCGTCGTAACGTGATAGGAAAATGTCCTTGAAGTTTATCCAGGTCGTGCCGGTGTGAGACACTTCGGAAAGCCATGTAGATGCGGTGCCTTTCAGTGATTTACTAGGGCGATGACCAATGCTCCTCCTTCCAAGTGTTGTTCAGTGAGGCAGGTTTCCACAGTTGAGCACTAGGCACGTGGATTTGCATCGGGCTGTTCAGGGTTGAATTCTGGCAGCGTTATAGTCTTCGGTGGAGTTGCCGGAGATCGCATCACTTCAACCAAGTGAAGAATATTCTGGTTCTGCTGTTCCAGTAACCGCTGCCATTGGGTATCAGACGAATATGGTGCCTGAGCTGATGAGGAACTGGTTTGGATTGAAGCAGTGTCCAATCCCACTTCTGATGACGGAGCAGAAGCTCCAAGGTGGTCTTTAAAAAGTGTGACGTCAGCAATGCTAACGTCACTATCATCACCAGCATGCTGGTGGCTTATAGTTGATGACGAAAGTAAACTCCAGGATATGTTCTTCTAATTTATTCTTGGTTAAACAGAGGCTTTCAAGGTCTGTACGGTCCGACGGCTGGAGCGAGAATGAATCGTACTCGGTCCGTCGCCCGTATTTATGCAAAAACAAAGACTCGAGCAAACAACTTGTGCGAACAAGCTAAAACTACCAGCAAACATTAATCATTTAGGTTTACAAATGGTTTTGAAGTAATAACCTAATTATTATTTGATAACAACAATCAAATAATAACTAGCTGTTATCTAATGATTTTACACTGTAATATGACAATCTAAGTGATGATTCGTTAAGTAACACGTGGTTCTGCGCCGATGACTCATTGTAGAAGCAGAATAACGCCTTTGCGCCGATATATAATATATATGTATGTGAGTGACTGTTGGGTACCTACTACGCAAAATGGGTGAAAAAGCCGCGCGCGTGTGTCGCACACTAACGCGTTGCTCGGATGTATACCGTAGGCATTGTCAGTAAGTTTGGTTTAGTAAAGCTGGTCTTTAGGTCTCTTGTGAAGCTAGAATTGCTATGAAAGGAATATGAGAAAACTTATATAACGGATTTGTAGAGCGTCAAGAACTTTATCATTTTTCATCGTCTCTCAGGTTTTTTATTGTTACCCTTAGATCTGGGTGACTTAATTATCTTATGATCAGGTTTTGTTATAAAGGTAGTGTAGTGGTAGTGGCACAGGTAGTGTTATATGAAAGTGACTTATCCTATGCTTCTAATATAAATGCATAAGCTACAAATAAAACTCCCAAGACACATACATAGAGTCACACTAGGATTCCCTGTGTCATGGGTATAAGAAACTACGATTAGCGTGGTACCACAACATCCAGACCGAAATAAAATATCTACAAAGATTTGTCCCACAGCGTGTATTGAACCCGCCCTTGTGCATCATAGCTGGCTCTTCGCGCGCCGTGCCTCCATGGTCATCAATTTATAAGTGAAATAACCAAAACGGGGAAAGCATTCAGTGTGCTTGGTATAAGCCCTTTTAATGTTTTTTTTTCCGGATCCCAGAGATAGGCAAAGATCTTCCTCAAATCAACCAACTACAGTATGACCAAGAAAAAAACAGTTGTACGCCGAGCGAGTAATAAAACCCCACACGGGAAACCGCGGCAAAAAGTCAGCAGTAATTTATTACTGACCGCCGCGGCCGAAACTTTTGTTTGCGAATATTTTTTTGCGAATAGCCATCCAGTAGCAGGATGAGAGATATTGTCACGTGACCTAAAGCTACTAAGTTAGGGGTAGAATAAAAATGTCAAGGCTCTTGCACACAGAAGTATCACTAAAATTTCACACTGAGTCGGAATGGTGTGGTTGCATTACAATATTAGGTCTTCACTTATGACATTGTCGTTAGTATGGGAAAATAGTTCTGTGTTTTGCCGATTGGCCAGAAATGGCCCAATATTGTTTTGAGACCAACATCAGAAGCCTATGGAAGATCAGCTGTAGTTTAAGACGGATCGGGGCGTCCACCAGGTTCGCCTGTGACATCAACATTTCCAGAACAAACAACATTTCCATTTGAGATGCATTGTTTCCTCGTCGTAAGTCATGTTCGCAAATAACGCGAGTTTTCTTCTAAGAATTCGAGTTTTTTACACAAACCCAAAGAAACAAATAAATAATGCTGGACATTTTTTTGGAAATACATACATATTATACATATAAAAAACCCAAACCCGAGACAAATATTTTCAGATTATACAAATCATTTTCCGCGGCGGGAATCGAACCCGCAACCTTCTGCGTCTCAGGCGGGCCTTCGCCCACTGCGCCACAGAGTTCGTCAAGATTAATTACTGTATTAGAAAATAGAATAGCATGCCTTAAAATAAACATTAATTCGTTTCTAAATTCCAATTCAAACCGCAGACTTTTCAGTTCAACGTGGCCAGTTCGATAAAACGGCATTTTCATAGGAAAAAAAACTATTAAAAAGTTATTTTTTGCAAAATTTTCAAATCGTTGACGTGTTTTCTAATATCTGTTATAGCACCTCTTATTACCTATAAAACTTATCAAAGAATAATTCTTGAAGTCATTTAGATCGATTGCAAAATACTACATTTCAATCGGATAAGCCGTATTGGACTTAAATTGGAACTTCTTTGCCTATTATAAATTGTTTCCGTCACGGGTAAAAAATAAATAAAAATAAAAAATATGACAACTGTGTTGGTTGACCCAGAATCTATGTGAGTACCCCGGCTTTCAAAAGGTTGTGGGTTCGAAACCAAGTCTAGAAATATGTTTTTTACTCAAAAAAATTATGGTCGTGTTGAAAGCGACAAAGTTAAACAACATAAGGAAACCAGCATGCCCTCGACATAAAATTAATAAGCGGCGATAGGCTTACAACCTATCACGTATCACGTTCACGCTAACTCCTACGCTAAACGTGGGCATGTGCCAATTATATTTTATAAAAACATTTATTCATACAACTATGTATAAGTAGGTATATATAAAAAATACAGATGAATAATTTTATAAAATATATTACACTCAACACGCATATACAAACTTAGATTCCTTGTGTCGCGGGTATCAGGAACTACGATTAGCATTGTACGATAACACTTTGACTAAGATTTGTGTTTTGCAGATCATGCAAACATTTAAACGCCGCGGGAATCGAACCTACTGAAATCTGTTTCGGCCAGGTACTTGCTCACCGTGTTTTATGAAAATAGTGGAATGCCAGTGAATTTATCCGCGAAATCTTATTTTTTTATTGTTTTATAAAAAGGTAAACAGACGTAAAAATTAATAAGTTATAATTTACAAAGTTTTAGATGAAGGTATGACCCACAACGTCTTCCCATTAATTCTGTAACCAAAATTCTAGTTTCCTTATAGGTCCTTCAACTTCTTTTAAAATACATTTTAAGAATTCCCTTTCAATTATCCAAGATGGCTGCTATGAGTAAATTATATTATGTTATCAGCTGGTGTTTTTCATCCGGTGACTACATACATGATTATTTATGGAAATATGTTTTGTTTTTGGTAACGAAATGGTTGGTTGAGTCGAAATTTTCCTTAGTTATTTATTTGTTTTCCATCCACTCATGGAAACGTACCAAATAATTCCTTGTAAGCTTATTATAGGGATAATAAACCAACTTTGTGTATATGTAGCAACTTCAATTACCGGTATTATGAAACCTTAGCTATCTCAAAGAGCTTGATTTACCTAAGTATTAATTAAACTTTCATGAATAGTTAACATAATTTTACTATGAGCACAGCCAAACCATTGGGAAAATATTAAAAAAGTAATGGCGATACAGACCTTTTTGATCTAATTTTTTTTATTATTTACTAAATCAAACATAGGCATTGTATCATTAACGGAACTACTACAATGGATTGTGACATGATAATTCTATGTTTATATTTGACATCTCTTTTTCTAAATTATTATTATTTTGACCTAATCCTAAATCTCTTTTTATTCAAACTTATTTTTCAAAACTTGCAGAGCCCTTACGGGTGGGTGTCCATGTATTTCCCTACATGTATCATTGAACATCAATAAATGAAATACATGAATGTGACCCTAAAAATATTGCATTTTGTTCGTCGTGTCTTCGGTTATAGACTTTGTCACTTTGCGTTTGCTTAGTAACTTAATGTTACCTCATTAAGTTACTAAGCTGGCTCTGATGGGGCTTAAGTGACTTATGGTACGAACCAATGTGGTGAATGGATTCAATAATAATCATAATAAACATTTATTTCAGGCAACAACATGAACAACATTTAAAATCATGGAAATAGGCCCATAACATAAATTAACCTCAGAGACTAACAAATGCTCACGTGATCTTGATTTGGTTGACACGAAAAAATCTGTGGCACGAGAACCAACAAAACTTGTCAGTTTGACTGAGCCTTAAGACAAGTTATTCTTCCTTCGAATTTTTAGCTGTAGAATATGGCGTTTTCCTCGCTATGTTTCCTTTCATGTCAAGGTCGCTCCACGCATTTTGTTATCTAGTTTCATCATTACATCAAAGTGCCAAAGATTCTCAAAAATAACCAGTAAAACTACTCTCGTTACGAAACATTCACGAGACGGACTTTGTACTTAGAATAAATTGATAAAACCTGACTCCATTTCTAAAGTGAAGCAATTGTACGAAATCGTATTTTTTCTATGGGATTATGTTTTCAATCATATTTATTACCGGCCTTTTTACTAACACTGCTGTATCTTTCTTTGGCATACTCGTTTTTATACTATTTCTAGGAATAATCAAAAATATTGTAGTAAGTCGTGTTGGCCTAGTGCGGTGATGGGCTTACAAACTGTCACGTGGAATGCTAAATACTATGCAAAAACGCGGACATGTGCCAAATATGTTTGGGCGTATCACTGACTATCCCCTACTTGGTACCTTGACACATCTGTGTACTGAGAATGGATCTACGGATCTCCATCATGGGGATTATAGACGTCAGCTTGTTTTTTAATAACATAACAAAGTAATGTTTTCTTTTGAGTTTTTGATTCAAAATAAAGCTGTTACCATATTTAATAATTATAATAATGCTGGACATTTTTCACACAGCATCATCTAGCCCCAAAGTAAGCAGAGCTTATATTATGGGAACTGGATGACTGATATACTACTTATATACTTTTTTTTGTAAATACATACATAGAAAACACCCAGACCCGAGACAAATATTCGCAGATACAAACATTTGTCCCGCGGCGGGAATCAAACCCGTAACCTTCTGTGTCTCAGGCGAGCCTTCGCCCACTGCGCCACAGAAGTCGACGAGATATTTAGTGCGCATACAAGTCAGATATCGAAGTTATCAGTCTGTGCAAGCCCAGCTGTTGGATGATATCCTGAATTTTGCGGGAAATCTGTGGATGGAGATGGGCTACGGTCGTTCGTCGTAGTGAAGTGCAGTGGACTTCTTCAGACTGTTGACGATGATGATGAGTCTGAAAGGAGTAGGTTCTTACTTAACACCTGTTTTGCTTTATTGATAATGCAGGCATTATGCCTTTGCGTTCCGCTTACTTTTGAATGGATCTTTTCTACGGCGAACCTTTGTGAAACTATTGTAAAGAAAATTGTATTTTTCTGAAATAAAATGAAATCTGTCTCTCACAGAAATTCTCTAACAAGTGCAGTTTGGAATAAGCTCACAGTTTTGAGAAGCTATGAAGTGAACTCCTACATTTAGTCTGAATAATTCACGCGGACGCGGCTTGGATCTAACAAGGTGAAGTCACGCAACAGTTTACAGGTAACTTTGTGATAACAGGTCCAAAGGACTTCATCAAGATATGCTGCACCTGTAACCATGTTGTCGTAAACTTTTGGTTAGAGTTTTTCGAGAACTAAAATACTACCGTATTTATTTCAACCACCAAGCCGTAATGGATCTTTCATACATGTATATTTTACTTAGAGCAAGGAGTCAATATATTAATCTACGTTTATGAATAAAGTGATTCCTAACTACATTTACTAACTTAATATAAACTGATGTATGTAATATTTTAAAATACATTACTAATTAAAGATAATGTAACAAAGTATAATAGGTATTATATAGGTACTTTGTTACCCTTTTCTGTGTTTTTTTATGTTCACATTGCTGTGTTGATGGGAATGGGGTGTTCACAAAAAACACTGAACCTTTTTTCAACATGTGCAACGTATAAAAAAACATCTAATATTGCAGATAATAAAAAACGACTGAAACCGATTACTATCAGATAGGCGAAATACATGTTTATCTCAAAGCAACATACAAAATTCGTTTTAGGCGTTGTAGGTCGAGTCTTCCTCCGCCTGGTCTCAGACTCGGAAAAGAGAATCTCATGTATCTACTGTTTTACACGAGTAATTATTCATGGCGAGAGACGCCACGCGATGCAGTCAGTCTCAAGGCTTGGTTTCTAGGAAATAGCAGCCTTTAAATGACGACTATAAACGCCTTATTTTTTTGGAATTTCTGCACTGTCAGCCAAATTAAACATTCATTATATTAGATTTCAGAGCTATGCTCTTATCAGTGCGACTGATGCAATTCTTCCATTTTTACCCGTGACATAAGGAGTTGTGCATACGTTTGTTATGAGCGATTATTTGTTTGTTTGTGTGTTTATTCGTCTTTTACTATTTATCTCCGGAAAGACATATCCGACTGAATTGCGGTTTCTTGCAATCGATTTGTGTGACTTCAAAGGTGGTTCTTGAATAGATTTATCACTATAAGCCACTTGGGGGCACAGCAATAGACGATGGAAAAGACGTCGGGGATTTTACCTTTTTTTTCTCGGTTCCTTTGATTGGAATGCAGTAGTTTCCGATTGCTTTCTATAATAATAATGCTTGACATTTTTCAAACAGCATCATCTAGCCCCAAACTAAGCAGAGCTTGTATGGCAACTACATGGCTGATATATTACTTATATTATTTGTAAATACATACATATTGTACACAGAAAACACCCAGATCCCTAGACAAATATTTGCATATAAAAACATTTGTCCCGCGACGGGAGTCTAACCCGCAACCTTCTGCGTTTCAGGCGGGCCTTCGTCCACTGCACGACAGAGGCACACCTATACTTGCAACTGTCAAAACATTAAAACACTCGCATCAGAAGTTCACTAGCATTTATGAAGGGTCCATTATAGTCATCAACCGAAAGAAGTATATTTTATATTATAGTGCTCCCCAAGCCACAATTTTTTTTTATAACCAAAATTTTTCTATAAGTACTGAGACATTTTCCTGACATTTTAGCTGTTATTGGCGGTTTTGTTTAGCATATATTTTGTTGAGTAACTCAGCCATTGTTATATGACCGTCATATGACGGCCGCTGTTCCTTAGAAAAGCCGGGTTTCGCGGAGTTGAAAGATTAATACGAGTTCGTTTGAGCTGAGCTCAGTTAATTTCACCTGTGAATAGGTGAGAGCCGTGTTACTTTTGTAGTTACGTCGCATTTCGACCACTTTACAAAGTAACTTCCCAACAGGATTCATGATCTGCAAGACAGTTAAAGATGGTTAAAATTTTACTTTATGAATATACAATGAGCTGAACTGATACCAAACGCGATATGCTTAGCTTTCTGCTAAGATTAGCAGACTACTTGTTAGTGATGCTCTTTCTGTATCTAGGCAAATTGAGTATTCGGGAGTTGTCTTTTTAGGTCTTATTCTTACTAGTTAATTCCAGAGTTTCTGGTAATACATTTTTTTGTGGACGTAATACCTAACCTTGATATTGACATGGCAAGGATTCTTTAATGCAGATCCGATAAACAAAATCTTGAAGCAACATATTTGCGCGCTTCAAGAAACAAGTTGTTTGATATCGGTTAAAAGCTTTATAAGTCTGCTCGAGTGTGTTGGCCAGCCTTCGAAGAGTAAGCAAGTCGATTGTGTTTTTGCTGCCAAAGAATATACTAGTACATAGTTCACCATCAACTGAGATCTCGCGACCCCATAGTGCAAAATCGCCTACAGATTAAGCTCATATTCGTACATTACAATTACATGGACAGTAATAATTATTATTAACAACCAATATACACATACATAGTCTTCGACCCACACTAATAATATATAAATTTCCTACCTACAAAGAAAAAGATTGAGTAAACGTTTTGGCAGTTATTGTCGAACATACAAACGTCACTAGGGGATGCAAAAAACGTCAAAGATATTTGACGTTTCAGATATTTGAGGAAATCAACTAGGTGGTGGTCAGAGGCATGTCCAAACATTACATTGAGCACATGCCTGCATTTTAAAAGTAATAAACACTAACAGTGAATTCTTCGAATTTTAGGTTCTACGGCATGCCGGTTTCCTCACGATGTTTTTCTTCACCGTTTTGAGCACGTGTTAATGTGCACATACATTTTTCGAGTGGTGAGTCCCTTGGTGCATGACCGAACCCACGAATTCTAAATTGGAAGTAACACGACTTTTGCTGTAATGTGAGTTTCATATCTATTTGTATTTTGTGCCGAACCTGTGCATTAATTATCAGAGAAAATATTTCTTATTATAGATATAAGAATGTAGTACATTCTAAGTCAATGTTCTTTCGTCTCTTATACTTCAAATAATTGTGCGCAAAGTACGGTACGTCATAAACAGTGAAGAAAAGCATTGTAACCATACCAGCTAATCTTTAAGCCAAATCGATTTTGGTCCTTTCACCAAATTTGGATCTACCACAATTAAGTCACCTTGTCGCTGATGTAACGAAAGGTTACAAAAAAACTAGTATGTAACACAAATAGAATTCATAAACCCAGTATCTTCACGAAACATATGTAAACAAAAAAACATATGTAAACATATTGTTACTTATATCGATGCACGATTCGTTTGAACTTTATTGTTTTTGAGTAAACATGGCATCAAAATACAACTGTGTTGCATTTCGCAAGATTCCGGGGCGCGTTTCCACTGTCCAGTTCGTGGGAGTAGGGAATTTGTTGAACTTGGCGAACACGATAATTGTAGACGTGCTATTTTCTTGGTTTGTTTCCCTTAGATTAGGTTAGTTTAGTCCTCGAGGTGGCATGATGTTTCCGTGCGCCTCTCATTTGTGACGAGTTGAAGCAACCCAAAATGCGAGTTTGGGGCGCTGAGATGTTGCCAGAATGCGATAGTGTCCTCGTAGTCTTGAAAGACAAGGCGTTTTGATGGATGACAGTGGTGGTTTTATCCGGTAGGAGTCAGGCAGTTAGACGAGGCCCAAGTCTGTGGATGAAGGTGACTCAAGATTGCTCATCATGGAACTCTTTGTAAAAGCTTACGTCCAGCAGTCCACTGCTACAGTCTACTGATGATGATGCTACTTTAAATTTGACAAATAAAATCAGGTTCTTGAGAATAGTTCGAAAGTAGGTTCAAAGTGCTTTCATTAGGTGAACGTTTTATTTATTAAAATGTAAATAAAAAAGAAACACAAATATTGTTAAAAATTAATAAATTTATGCTGTGTCAATCGGAAGTCAATGGAAACGCAGACTTCACAGGAAGGATTCCACATTCAGGCGGCGTCGCGACACTAACGCGGATGCAACGTCACGTCGCGTTGAATCTAGCGAATTCTTTAAAACTGAAATGGGGCTTCAAGTGGCTTTGAAGTAACCTTACATTTTAAATATTTATCGGCAGAAAGTGTCTGTGAAGTTTTGGATGAATAGCACTTTAGACACTCTAACTCTCACTAAAAAACCAGAAAAGTTGGCTGATATCACGGATATCTATTTGCTCACGACATTTCATCATTCAGAATGAATACGCTCAATGTTGCATTTTTTTATCTTTTTAACCACGGAGTTGTTATACAGTCATGAATCGATGACTTCTTTATGAATATTTGTTTTTTCTTTAATAACAAACGACACGTCGCTTACAGTTTTAATTGGGCTGGATCCCAAGAGCTAAGAGCTTTCAATCCATCTTGTTCAGTATCAGACAGTCAAGTCACTACTGGTAGCTAGCAGCAGTTTTGATAACGTTAGAATTTAGTTTATAGTGGCTATGCTACTTGCTTATTAAAAAAATCGCGGTAAAGGATACAAACTGAATATTAATGCAGCAATTACTTGAGGAAGATAAACTAAAGATAGAAACACGATTGATGAAACATTTTCATTACACGCTTATGTTTTGGAGTCTTCTTAACTTCTTAAATCTTGAATAAATCGATAAGTAGTATGCTACTTAGTATGTAATTACGGCACATACTTCAATAGATGGGAAGAGATTTCGAAAAATGTGATAGTTATTAATTTACATAATTTTTATTTGTGATTTCCTTTATCTCAAAACACAAACCTAGGTACTTTTATAAAATAACAACATTAATAATTTATGCATCAACTACATGCATAGCAAAAGTTTACATCTCATGGCATTTGGGCTAACCGGCCTTCACCCAGCTTATATCTGGCATTTTAACCGTTCTGGATTACCAGATTACGCTTTAAAATATTAAAACATCACGGCTTAGTAACGGAACGATTATCCTAAAAGCTTTTAACGTTTTTTGTGGGATAAGATAACAGACACAGAGTCAATTTTATATTTTCAAAACATGGACTTATCTCTTCCCATAAATTAATATTCATTGAAATTGCGTCAAATATAATAGGAAAATCACGCTTTTCTAGAAAATGATACAGGTAGTGTTGTTTTTTTGTGTCTAATAGAAAGACACACGGTAAAATTTAGCGTGATAGGCGTTATTCTAGTTCACGAGCTATATCTATTTCAAATCCTATCAAAATCAACGCCTTTTGGAAGTTTCATCTATCCAAACTTTCACATGTATATTATTAGTAGGATAGAATTATCATACTTAAACAAACGTTTCAGTTAGATAAAAAATACGTTATAATAAACGCTTTTTTCATCTTATTGAAACGCTGTGTCATAAAAATA
The DNA here is from genome assembly GCA_961405105.1 of Perizoma affinitatum. Taxonomy (NCBI): domain Eukaryota; kingdom Metazoa; phylum Arthropoda; class Insecta; order Lepidoptera; family Geometridae; genus Perizoma; species Perizoma affinitatum. The sequence continues at coordinate 6,978,463 of OY560184.1, forward strand.
TCAAGGAGACCGTTAGTTTGCCGTCTGGTAGTGATCTGGATCAGTTGAGCTATCTATAGATCGTTTGCAACGGTCTTTAGATAGCTAGCTGTTTCATCTGTATTGTTTGTATATACATACCATATATATACATACATATACCTACTCGTACATAGTTTTATGAATAGATGTTTTCTAAATTGAAACGCATTTCGCCTTGCGGGAGGCCAGCCAGTAAAACACTTCTTTAACTTGGACCAGCCATCTCTGACAGTTAACTTGAACCAAAACAAACATCATATTTTTACAGCGTCACGAAATTGTGGGATATTATTCATTTGAAGACCTAATGCCTTTCATAACGAAGATTTTAGGATACAGTAAAAAATATAGCTGGTTCAGTTATCATCACCAGCAACATCCTGTAGAAGTCCACTCCTTGACATAGGCCTCCAATCAGAGTGAAATGATGAAAAATCTTGAGCTATCTCCGTCCACCGACTTCCCGCAACCTTAAACATGCGATCGGTAAGGTAGCTACTAAATAGTCCAGATGAAATAGTAGGTACCTACCTAAGTAAGTGCACTCATCTTACCACTAAAAACATTCTCCTCTGTGGCGCAGTGGGCGAAATCCCGCCTGAGACGCAGTAGGTTGCGGGTTCGATTCCCGCTGCGGGACAAATGCTTGTAATGCTTTGTCTCGTGTCTGGGTATTTTCTATGTATAATATGTATGTATTTACAAAAAAAAAGTATATAAGTAGTATATCAGTCATGTAGTTCCCATAATACAAGCTCTGCTTAGTTTGGGGCTAGATGATGCTGTGTGAAAAATGTCCAGCAATATTTATTTATTTATTTATTTATTCTCAAAAACACATAAAATCCACTCCATCCAAAAGTGGATATTAATAAAAGTGCATATTTAATTAAAGTATCATTGTTCATTAGTATTTTCATTCAAATAGTTGGCAGGTCAGCTCTGAAGAAAATTTTATTTCGCTGGAGATAACAATCCCTGGAAAGCAAAGACGATTAATTGCTATACGATCTAAACTTCACAATGATCTTCATGCGTTGATTACAGAATAGAATTTGAGAAGAAAACACTGAATCTACGCATACTATGTTGCATTATCATTAATGGTTGAAGTGATATGGCGGTTTCCTTATGAGCTATGTCCAGGTTTTAGGTAAATTAACAGTAACGGGGATGAATCACCGCCAGAAACGCGGACAAAACAGATGGAGATATTTAAAGAGTGTTTAATTGAAGAATATTATGATAACAGATTATATACTAGAGAGTTATTTTGGCGTAAATATTATAATTTGGATGGTAAACAGTTGGTAGCATTAACATTTATCAATTTTAATTCCGATTTATAAGTATATTTATTTTCCGACCTCTGTTGCACAGAGGGCGAAAGCCCGCCTGAGACGCAGAAGGTTGCGGGTTCGACTCCTGCCATGGGACAAATGTTTGTATGATCTGCAAATATTTGTATAGGGTCTGAGTGGTTTTTTGTGAATAATATGTATTTATTTACAAAAAAATATCAGTCGTGTAATTCCCATAATACAAGCTCTGCTTAGTTTGTGGCTAGATGATGCTGTGTGAAAAATGTCCAGCATTTTTTTACTTATTATTATTATATATCTTTTATTATCCAAAAATGGGATAACAAGCTCATTTTTTTAAAACACCTACTTTCATTATAAACTAAACTAAATAAATGAGTAATTAAATATTATACTCATTACATATCTGACTAAAATATTTAAATAATGTTTCTACATGTTTTTATTATTTATAGCAAAGGCAAAATACATACTCAAGTCCGACTGAAAACGCTTTTAATAAAAATCAATTTAGACGGTTTTCTAGAAAGATCAGTTTAAAAAAGCCTTGAAGCTAAGCAAACCAAACCAAACCAAACAAAACCAATAAGCAAACCGAGCAAACATATTTAGAGAACTTGCAATTGAGAGTGGCTTTTTTATGTCACAACCCACAACTAAACTAATGACAAAATAATAGTTCTATACTCACTGAAAATCATTGCAAGGATTTCATGATACTTTACTAGATCATAGTAAAAGTATAGTAGCATAGTTTTTGAGGCAATCTATATTTAGCTCTCAGTATGAGTAATGGACGATGAGGTTTGAATGAAAAAGCCTAACACGGAGAAAGTCGCGGACCTTGCACTCAAGAAATGGCTCCTTCTACCAAAAAAATATGACTTGACCCACCTGGCGCTCATTAGACTCTCTCACTTAGCTTAATGATAAACATTAGTATGCCATTCCGACGGTCCGTACAGTAAATAAAAATTTGCAATCGTTCCCACCAGATGCCGCCTCCATTAGGGAGATCGTGACGCGACAGAGGGCTATTTATTGTGTTCGGGGACACACGAACTACGATTTTAAACGAAGTTCAAAAATATCCAATCATTTGTCAACAGAACTATTGTGAATTCTCATGAACCTATAGAAAATTCATACTAGTTTTCGTTTTTGACGCTTATTCCAATGCTGGGTTTAACCTTATTTTTAAATACCTTACAGTTGCCACGTAGAAATTGCTTTAAAGGTACTATAAATTTTTCTTGTTCCTTTATTAAGTAAAGGAAATCTACCAAAGAATCTAAACGTAATAAAGTACATAATTAAAAGCCTAATTAAAAACTTGGAAATACATCTTCTAATTGCCCTAGTGACGTGTGGCGATAAAATCATACCTTTTTAAAAGAAGACGATTGCAAGAAGCTGCACTACAATCGTTTAATCTATTCCAAAGAAAAATTGTAACAGCCCAACAAACGAAAAATCTATCAAGCCCAAGCACACAAACCATCCTGCGTTGCAAATGGCCTGGAAATAACTCAAATCGCGAACACAAACTTGACGACGCCTCTTATTGACCGATGACATCTCAAATGTTGAAACATACCCAGCAGTGGACTTCTACAGGCTGTTAATGATGATCATAACTGTACACTAAATCAAAGTTTACTGGCTTTAGTAGCGATTGTTATTGTATGACAACTTAACGTGCCTTCTAAAACACAGAAACGCCTATACAACGCCGATCATAGAATACTCAATTTGCCAAAAGGCATTGTTCTCTTGACAATGTTCGCGTAATCGCGCGAATTATCCTTCAGTACATCCCCAAAGATAGATTCGCTATTTTATCTATTAACAGCCAATAACGCGATCGCTTAATCAACTCAACTTGAACGAACTCCTCAATTCCGCTATGCTTGAGTAAAATTTGGCAATTAAAACACTTCGAAGATAAGTTATTAACTATTTTAAATTGATTCTAAAGTCCTTCCTAAATTCGCCTTGTCAGTCTGTTCCCGTGAATAAGTTGTGGTTTATATAGCAAATTGCAGTATAGTTTCGTAAAGTGGGTTAATTTCGTTAATTTGTATTTTTTTTTTTTTTTGCGATTACAATCTTACACGTACAGTTGGAGAATTAGCCCTGACGTATATCGATGTATGGGCGAACAATTTTTCGACAGCAAAGTTAAATTTGTTTCTCAATATTTTCATTAGAGCGATGTTTATATTTTGGGGCTTTCATAGTTTATGAACTTCAACGATTCTCGAGATGGAGAAGCTTGTACGGAAACCATGATACGCGAGTCAGACTCACTTGTACTCGCACTTGGTTTATTTATAATTTAAATAGTAAAAATATAAAGGACCCAATAAAAATGTTAACCTAATTAACATATTATGCGTGCACTAAATATTCAACCAGAATAAATACGAAAGTATTTTAAAATCTTGATCTTATGCTACTATCCTAATTCTACTACTGTGTGTGAATGTTTGATACCACGTATCTCCGTAGCTACTAAACCGGTTTTGATGAAATTTGGAATGTAGACGGTTGAGGTTCTGGAATAACACATAGGCTAATCTAATTTTCGATAATCAACACCTAAGGGGGTTACACAGGGTAGTAAAGTTTCTATGGAAATGTTTATTAGATTCGCTCAAAACTCGGTACAAATAAAGTATATAAAAATAATAAAACATGTATTTTTTATTTTTTCAAAACTACCCCTAGGTGTGCAATAAAAAGTTAGTGGTTTATCAACATAACACGCGGGCTAAGCCGCGGGAAAAAGCTATTAAAGCTATTGGTGAATATTATAATTCACCAACTCCCCCATTACCCTAATAACAAAATATCGACTAGAAAATTTAATAGAGAAAAAACGGTAATACATATAACACGATTACTGGCCGAATCCGGATTCTAAACAACCCTCTCATTCACATATTTCATTCAGCAAACACAAAAGGGGGAACGAAGTCAGAGCAAAAAACCAGACCTACATTTAAGCCATTAAAGGGAGATTTCTGTTTGAGACTTTAAGACCTTTTTACGTAACAGATTCTCAAATGGTGACCACGAAGAAAACGCATTGTAGGAAGGTCCCCCTCTCGATGGACTGATTACATCTCAAAAGATGAGAGAAGTCGTTGGATGGAGGTAGATTGTGCATCATAGCACTCTCTGGGAGAGGCCTTGGCCTAGAAGAGGACTACTACATGCTATGGAGAATATCGATGAATAGGAATATATGAATAGTGCAATTATTGAAATTTGTAAACAAATATAGACAAAAGGAGCCTAACATTCGAACGTTTAAAGGAGTTCAAAAAACATGTAATGTGGTCCAAAAGCTATGTACAAACTCAGTCAAGGTCCACGTCATCCCTGTACAAATTAATATAAGACTGATGAACGTTTGTCTAAAATAGCTTACTTTACTATAGTGAATGCGTCATTGAAGTTTAATAGCCCGTTTAATAATACTCTTTTGTCAGACCATCAAATTGTAATAAAAACCGGATCCGGTACCGGACCGGATCCCACCAAATCTAGAGGAAGACGGATCGTGCCTATCGATGGCTGAATTAACAAATAGATGTAAATGTGATTGTTCGGGGTAGTCAGACGGGCGGGATGAAAACCCTGAAAAAGTTCTTGAAACTAACATTTTTAGTGGTTGCACTAAAAATGTGAAAATTCATTACATGCTTTCATCAACATGATTTGTAAATTTTTGGCGCTTTTTCTGCTGGACCACTAGGTACAGATTACATGAACAATGTAGTAAATCGATACATTTTAGGTTTATCTACATTGGTTATATTATCTAGTGCCTTTGTCTGAGACTTTATCACACTCAGGCATTAGGCTGAATGGCATTGCTTGAATTTTTGAGTCTACATGAAAATGTATGTTGCATTACTCGATTGGGTGATTTAAAACGTATTTTCAACATCAAAATGACCGCAGAAGTCAAGAAATTAAACCTTCAACTTTGATAAATAAAGTCAAAAACCGTGTGAAAGGCCCGGAATCACCCTTGAAAAGGTCTCACGTCGGCTGGCCCTTATTAATTGGCTTGTAAATAGGGCCTTCAAGGACCTTTCGCAGGTTTGTGTCACTCCTAACCCAGCTTTAACGTAAAATTTGCTTTATAATGCTGAGTTTAGATTCAGATTGGCTCGGATAAGCAACTTGAATTATTATAAAGACAATATTCTGTAGATTTTTTTTAAACACGACGCATTACACCGAAAAGAAATGCCACAAATTTTAAGGCATTTGGTCAATCAGAATGAAACATTTCTATTTCTACTAAACTTTATTCTATGACTTTGGCCCTGTAATTGATGTTTACGCCATCTTTTACGTAGGATTCGTGAGTGGATTTTTATTTAAATACCTTGCGTAAATACGGGTTTGTAATGTGTCAGATGGGTTTGGTTGTTACATTCTGATGTTTTAGGGATTCTGTTGCTTATTGCAGTCGTAATTTCGTTCCATTCAAACTCGTTAGGATGTTTTTAATTACAATTTTGTCAATAGTATGCTCATGGGCGTACTCAACAGTAAAAATATCGAATCATGCTTATACGTATGTATCACAAATAATGTTCCATGCATTTTTTTTATAATTGACCTACGATTATTATTTGAAAGATATGATTTTTTCTTGAATGTATGTTATTAGCTGCTTGGCCTCTCGAACATTACATTTTAAGGTAAGATGGTTGATTTGTGTCGTGTCTCTCATAGTATGTACATAATCAACAAAATACACCGTAGTTCTATTCGAATTCTAGAAATATCTGCCATATTTTTCCTGTCCGTCTACTTGACCCACAATAATTGTAGCCGTATAAATCACCCGGCCATCCTTAGTGCCATCAATCACGCATCGATATAACAAATACCACGTCACTTTGCGGTGGGGTATATCGATATAGATGTTTCTAGGTATTCGGCGATAAGGATCTTCATTGGCTTGTCAAGGCCAGCCGCATTCTATGCAATACCTACACGCTGGTTTGGTAATCCTATCTCAATCACTTGTTTTGCTAGTATGCTGCGGCAATGTTGTGGATAAGAATTTTATTTGTGAATGACTTGGTTACGACCATAAGTTTATATCAAGCCCATAAACTGACTAGCGAGAGATAATCAGCTTATTTCCATCGGTCAGCTCACAAAGCCGCCATATTTCCCGCTCTTGGCTTCTATTCGGCATTATTTATCGGCAAGCAGCCAATTACATTAGCGCTCCTGTTCCAGTGAGTACTTGTGACTAGGACTATGAAATATGGGATGCGAAACTTAACAAACTTATGTGCTTGTATTTAAAAAAAATACCGCAATCATTAAATTTTGTAGTTTTTATATATGTTAATTAATCTTAAAACAATACTAATAATATCCGATAATAATAGGGTGAATTATTATTTCCCTGACATTTCAGCTGTGTTGTGCAATGTACCTTAATTTCATCTTCGTAAGTCATTATTCACATTATGATAAACACCGGGATCTGAATCTTCACGATCAAAATTAATTAACACAATTAAAAAACTTACAATGTTAACTTTATTTAAGGTACGCAAATAATTATGTAGAAAGGATTTTTTTTTCTGTTCACTATTGTGAACACTTCTACTACAGCTCCAATTCTAATAATCTAGAAATAGTTCTAATTCTGCAACTAATATACTATATTTAATACATTTATTCATACAACTATGTACAAGTAGGTATATACAAAAAATACAGATGAAACAGCTAGCTATCTAAGTATTATATACTATATTAATTTGATGTTATTTTTAAATGAAAACTGAAAAGACTTGTTATTTTTTTTTTTGTAAGCAGCGGTCGCATCCGGCCGCTGCTGACGTTATCGATGTGCGCATCGATAACGTCAGCAAATATTTCTAACCGTGATGGTAAGAAATACTAGATCTAATGATTTCGCGTCCTGGATTTCACCGTCCTTGATAAAGAAGGAAGATACTGAATATTTCAGTAGAGTTCCTATAAAAAATATTTTTAATCTCAGACGTGGTTTTTGCGGCATGCCTAAGTAATGGCGCAGCACCTTAGGGGAAACAATAGGGAAGGTAGACAGGAAGTTGAGTAGCACTGTTTTCTTAAGAGGATATTTTTTTTCCGTCCTATTTTTGAATAAGGAAAACTATTTTATTTTTCTTTAGCAAATTGAATTTATTAAAAATGAAAACTCCCGAATCCCGTTTTAAGTGAAAATATTATAAAATAAAAGAACCCTTTTTAGAAACTCCACCATAACAAAAACGTTTTAGATAAAAAGGTGAAAAGCAATTCTGATTCAATTTCATATCATCGAATGGTAAAACTGATAACGGTTCCAATACCGCGCTTTAGCCATGCGCTGAGATATCGGGATGGAAGTAGAGCTACTCCACTGTACTTTAGAGGACCTGCGGAAAACTTCGATGTCACTGAATTTGCTAAATTTAAATTAACACTCTCCGCCTAAAATATACGAGTATGAAACAAACGCGTCTTAATTACCACATGCATAGTGTGGTTTTGGTACGTGAACGGTGCTGTTGTATGCGTAAGTAATTAAATACTAAGGTTGGTACTAATTGACTTATCGTCAGAGCGTGTTGGTATGGTCACAGATAATATAATACGTATGGATTCGCACGCTCCGTCCATTCCTCTCAGAGTTGAATCGCCGTCGCCGGTACAACCGGCCACTGATGGTGTCCGTGTTATTTCAATTTGTATTAAAAAAAAACAAGTATTACGCACTGTCATCTCTTCGCTAAGAGCAATGTAGTATTCATTGAAATCCGGATGGGGTGGGATAAGTCGGATCGCTGGGTTAAGTGGACATTCGTTTCGTAGTACTATTATGTATTATTTGCCTTTGAATGAATGATATATAGATAGAGATGGAATTAATGAAAATACTTTATTGTATATATATATATATATACATATAATATAAATACACTTGCTTCTGCCCATGGATTCGCCTGCGTGATACCCGGATAAAAATTAGCCTATGTGTTATATTACTATAAAGTTAGCTAAGTAGCTACTATAAAGTTTCATCAAAATCCGTTCAGAAGTTTTTGCATGAAAGAGTAACAAACATCCATCCTCACAAACTTTCGCGTTTATAATAGTAGTAGAATAGGATATGATAGGATCGGATATACTTATTATAAGACGTAGGTAAAAGAGCAAGACAAGACTGTGTGATACTATGTTTCTGTCAGATAACTGTAAGCTGTCAGAGCTTCACACGAGTTTTGAATACAGCTAGAGACCGGGCCTTTCTTATCAAGACAGGCAACGCGTTCCAAAGGCGCACTGTCTGAGTCGTATATGACTTATCATAAAACCTCAAGTGACAGTATTCCTCAAATTCAAGTGACAGTAGAATTGGAAAGACAATGAATCGTTATAGATTCCGTTTGGTGCGCAAGCCACCCTTTTTCCTTGAAAGGATATCAGCGAGTACCAAAGTCACTATTTAGTCTCTGTTTAGTCTCTGCGTCAGTTTTGTTCCAATGTCTTGACAAATGGTCTTGTTCCGATAATACAGTATAAAAAAGTAAGTTTGTCTGAGATATTGGCTAACACTGATATTTCGATTGAGCTACCCGAAGGCTTCTGATATGGCTAAGCGACTGTCCTAGCTGTGACCGACATAACATCTTCTCTATAGCATGGAAGCGCTTAGTAAAAGGCTGCAATTTGTCAACCGAAAAAAAACCTTCCATTGCTACTTCTGTATTCGTACCTGTTTTGATGTTGGATATCTGCATTGTTTTTATAAAGTGGCCTAGCTGTTCTTTAGCTATAACCACACCCTACAATCTACATTGCAGTCACGAAGCCGAGCTTTTATAATAAACATAAAAAATATCCCTTTGTAGTCGACTTACCGCAGTAGGGGTATTGTTTTTAAATGAACTGACGTTTTTGTATGAACTGAAAAAATATTGTACGGTTATAATAATAACTCATAGTTATTATTACAATACCTACTCCTTAAAGATTTGTAAGCAATTAAATAGAAAAAAATAGATATGTTTATATTGTGATAAGAAGAAATTTACATATAAAGGATCCTATCCTACTAATACGCAATTAGTAAATGCAAAAGTTTGGAGGTTTATTACGGCTTACCAAACTTCGTACTAAAAACCAGTCAACATTTTAGTATGTTTAAATGTAAGTTAGTAAATGCCCTTTTATTATATATATTTATTCACATTCTAGTACTATACAGGGTAACACGTGGGCAGATTAGTAAAAAAAAAGTAATATACATACGTTGAAATATTACTAATGTAGACCCGTCTTATAAGACATATAGGTAAAAGCCTATACTTTTACTGTAGGTACTAAAAAAATCCCACTTGATGTTAAATAAGCACATGATGTCAAATGTTAAACAAATGGCACACAATTTTTTTCAGCGATTTGCGTAGCAAATTTAATGTTCTTAGAAAAAAAATCTAGTACCCAACCCTCGATTTTTTGCTCACATATCGAATAAACGTTACTCTAACGACTTGCCAGATAATCGACTATTTCCTCAACCATAAACGTCTACTAATAAAGCTCAAAATGGCACGAAAGTTTACGAAGGTAACCTACTAAGATATTCATTGGCTGTGTTGAAATTCGCAATAAAATTCGGAATCAGACCTTTCTTCGTAAATCAATACAATGAATAGTTGAGAGTATAACTCGTAGCTCGTAAGTATATTTTATTCTATGAATGTAAATGAGGACACCGTATTCACGGTACCTTACGTAGTAAAATATTGTAAATTGAGACGTGAAAACTCGTCACGAGATGAGATCGCCTAAATCAGGTACAAAGTAACTTTTATAAAAAATTTGAAAGGTTATTTTAATTTTATATGAAGCCAAACGAACTTATGGCACACGTGATGGTGTCACCATCGCATTTAACATTTACAACACCAGGGGCATTGCCTGCCATAAAGGCAAAGTGAAAAGTCTCATGTACAACTATACCGGCACCCACAGCCTTCACGCCAAAACACAGCAATGCGAGCATTACAGTTTAGTGGCAAAATAGGTATTTTTATAGAAAGTTCGTTTTTTTGCACTCTTTTGGGACTTTTGTCCAGCAATGGACTTCTACAGGCTTTTGATAATGTTATTGATTTGTATTGGCATTTCATCAAAATGAGTTTATTTATATTAAGTCAGACTTACTTAAGCTTATGAGTTTTTGTTAAACCACCAATACTTAAGCTAGCTTGAAAAAAATAACACATTGAATATTTGAAATAAAGAACTTGTTTACCTTTAGAAGATTTAAACTCATCCTTTAAGTCAAATGGTACCTACAATAAAATCGTTTTTAGTTTAGAAGCTGGAGTTTAATTTAATCGATAATGCCGACCTATTCCACCTATACTTATATACAAAAATTATCTACTTAATTATATTAAAGTTCTACTTTTAGCTCACAGAACCTACATTCAGTGGGGAGTAATAAAAGTAGTAGGGCTTCTGTGAAAAGGATCGTCCGGGGAAGTGCTACCACCATGTCTATCTCTGTCACAAATCAGTAATGTTCACATTGCTGTGTTCCGGTTTGAAGAGTATGGTTGCCGATGAAATTACAGACACATGAGATCTTGCATTTTGACATCTCATGGAAGTAACGCGTGAGTGATACCTCTGGTATTGCAAGCGTCCATAGGCTACATACCACAAGGTCCTAGTTTGTTTGCATCTTTAATAGTATAAAAAAAGTAAAGGTTCTCGAATGGCAACCACGAACCGGATAATGCTGTGTAGGATGATCAATCCCCCCTACCCCTATTCAATTGGCTGTTGCAAATATAACGGTCGCGGCAGGTCAGTGGATGGAAGTGGCACAAAACCATTTACCGTTGCATTCTTACGGCAATTTTTCGCGCGCGACCCGGCACTCCCTTTTGGTAGATAACTTTTTTAGTAGTATTCTGATATATAGTATGATTATCACTAAGCTAATGAAAACTAATAATATTGACTCGAACTCGCATTTTTCTGCCTGTATATTATATAGTCCTCTTCATCGATTTCGATGACGGCAACCCTAACTAAACCTAAAAAAAAACTACTAAACTTAACTTACTTCCAAGCGTGAGCCCTGATTCGCTAGACCAAACTCACTTTTAAAAACCCGATCACACGTATGGCAATAGAATTGGCCTCGAGAATTGTAAGTGTATTTCCTAGCGTATAAAGCGTTTTTTTCAAGTGTTTTGAGACGGCTTTCTTTAAACTTTTTAATCTTATTGTAGATGGTAGAGCGCAAAGATGATCTTTTTGAAGCGAGCTCCTCCGAATGTTAGGGTCAATAGCACAGGCTTTCAAATTCCCATTAAAACATCCTTGTAGCACAGATGCTTAACACCACGCTTTCGCTTACTTTCTGCCTTCTCTGAGTAAAAAATAGCTTTGGGTAACCGGTTATCATCCATTCGGTGGACGTGTCCATACCACTCAAGTTGTCGTTGCGTGAAAAGAGCTTACATTTCGTAACTACGCAGAACTTCAGTATTTGGTATGCGGTCCTGCCACTTAATTTTTAGGATCTTAGATGGTATGTGTCAAGTTTCTTAATGTCTGGTTTGAAGAGGACCCACGTCTCTATATAAAATATATATGCGCCTTATAGAAGGACAGGAATGATAAGCGCCCTGTAGAAGCTTATTTTCGTTTCTAGTTTGAGATCATGGGACTTCCAGACACGATCAGTGAGACCGAAGTTGGCAGCGGCGTTTGCGATACGTGATGGTATCTCCGAGGCTAATGTGTAATCATGCCGAATATTGCTTCCCAGATATTTGAAGTGCAATACCTCTAGTTGTTTTCCATCTAGGTTTTATCAGCAGTACGTAGACCAATCCCGTCATGAACATTGAAATTTAATGCTTTTCGTGAGTGTAGTTTTTGAACTTTATTCAGGAATCACAGCTACCTTTGATCACTAAGAACTTCTTAGTGATCAAAGGTACATCTGTTTATTCATCAAAAACTCACGTTAACTGCCTATGAAATATTGTTTCTTATTCATTCGCCAACGAGCTTGTCAATTCCATTAAAACAGCTCTTTTGGCCGAAAAACGGTGCGTTCATTGAGTTTATTGATAGAAAACCAATATCGGTAAGTAAGACGCGCCGTTAGCGAGTATTGAAGGATTCCTTGGCAGCCTGCCAAGGTGTTACCTCTCCTGATACCCGTAACTAAGAGGTTTTGGAACTCAACCCATTAGGTCATTGAGACCTTTCATTTTATTATGAATTTGGGGGATTCCATACTTAAACAAAGTAACGTCCGTTTTCCGTAGGAGTAGGCATAACTTTTTTAACTGTGGAAACCTTTTAAATACACTTCTTATTGACATGAAGGTTTTTAATATTTCAATCAAGGTATACAATGTGAATTTTATCTATGATTGAATTTTTTAAAAGTGTTTTTAATTTAAATTGCATTAATAATGAAATTATGGAATATATCCCAAGGCGGTCAGCCTTGGGTTTTATGATATTGAGAGGCAGTGGGAACTCACTCGTTTTGACTAGCGCAGAAACGAAAAGCGTGGCGCGCTAATAATAAGATAGATAGAAGGGAAACAAATTACCACGGATTTCCACTTAGTATAATTACAAGTGGAAATCCGTGGTAATTTATTAAATATTACACTTCATTTACCCTCATCACATTCTTCGTTTGAAAGAGGAAAAAACTTGTCCCATTTCGAAATTATTGGCTTTCACACATGATGGACCACAAATTATTAACTTGGTCTAATTTGAAATTCCCTAACAAAATTAAAAGAAAAAGTATACGCGAATAAGCAAGAGTTTTTTCTACAAAAGAGTCAGCGGTATTACACTTTTTTACATTATTTCTTGAAAACTGTTTGAATGAGGCTCTCAAAATCTGCTCATTCTATTCTGAGCAGGATTGAAACCCTGCCCCATTTGGGATCCAACTTAAGCCATTCTATAGCCGCAATAGGCGTCCGACTGAGTACACCCGTAATTTTGACTCAGGACCGTGAGTACTCTGACCTTACTTCCTCTTTAGGATAACTTAGTAGCTGAATTTCAACTTATTGTTATGACTTTTCATAGATATAATCTTACTATGCCATCGTACAGTGACAAACAGGCTTGCACAAGATGGTAAACGATTAAAGTCGCCTTGATATCTGCAATATTAGACACATTGCTCATGCGTTCTCTGCTTAAAAAAAATAAAAAAGTTTAGAAACTATTCGAACCATTATTCTACGGCTAGACGCTGGGAAATGTACCCGTTTATGGTACACGTATTTTCCGTACAAGTGCTTCAAGACTTTTTTCATCTTCGGTACAGCAAAGGAATGGTTTTCGTTGCCGGTGGCTGTTTTCCCCAATAAACATAATCTTGAAGTCTTCAAGTACAAGAGAATTAAGTACCAATCTTACGAGCGTGCCACATTCTCGATAACAATGACACTTTTCAATATGTGACATGAGGTCAAACGCTTGCCCAAATAGAACTGCTATCCGATATAATGGTAGTACTTTTCTGGACAAACTTTCATGCTTTGTTTCTCAAAGTTAAACATCTCCCAGTGAAGTGGCTTTCTCAAGAGTGTATTCAACTAAGCATGAACATGGGTTTTGATTCAAGGTAATGTACTCATAGCTCCTTGAACCAAGGCATACTTCAAAACTAGGTATTTTTGTATAACATACTTGCGGCCCGGTTTATACGGACAGTATAATCCGGGACATAATGCGGAATTTCGACTGCTCGTATAAATTTAATAGGACTGTCCTTTCCGCAGACATTAGTGAAATTAGATTTTTGGAATACAAATTAACTTTTTTGTATAATTTAATAGCATAAAATCGCATTTCAATTAGATTAAACGTTTTGGAGATAAATGGTTACAGACAAACAAACAACCTGATATGGCAAACACAAACACGTTGACGACTGTATTTCCCATGATGTACATACTCAGTACGCAGACCCTTAAGGATTCCAGGTCCAAGTAGGGGGTAGTCAGGGCGTCAGAGTTAGTACAAAACATAATAATTGGCACATGTCCACGTTTTGCATAGTAGTTAGTTTTCCGCGTTTCAGGTCGCAAAGCCCACAGCCACCTTATTAGAACATTAATTGATGGCACATGCCTTCGATCATTTTGGTTTTAGAACCTCCTGAATGTCTCACGATGTTTCCTTTTACCGTTTTACGCGCGTGTTCAGAGTGTTTTTAGGGAAAAATCTAAATTTACTTCAACGTGAACTTTTAAGATGGTTCGACGTAGCTCTCATCGGGACGAAGAGTTTGGGAACTCGATATTTAGACGGTAATTTACCGCGAAATTGAAAACGAAAAGTTTACAATACTGCTGAAACTGGCAAGTTCATGTAGACGGAGAGCTGACGACCAAAACGGCCAGGTAATTAAAATAATAGGTATAGGTATGATCATTCGTTTCTGGTGTAAACTGTTTAGCTATGTTTACAATATACCAATAAAATGGTCTCATACGGTTAGTGAAAAAGTGTCAATGACAAAATTACGTGGTCGTTTCGGTCCTCAGCTCTGAGACCATTGTAGGTGTGGCTTCAGAAATGTGACGTACCGAATTCTTACATTTAATTCATACATTCCCGCGGGTCCACTAAAGAGATGCCTGGAAGTGACCACTTTTAACGATAAGGCTAACGATGATACTTTTTTTAATGATTGTTAAATAAGCATTATAATATATAGTTTTGTAGAATACTCGTAGCAGTAAGCGTAGTACCCTCGTAGCATTGCCATAGTTCCGTAGCATGACCGACCGCTATTATAGCAGTTTTGTAGCACGTGACTTTTCATGTTTTTTCCAGGCTTCTGATTCAATTAAGTACTTATGTGCATTTAAAAACAAAATATACACTTTGTACACTAGTGTTTATTTATTCGTTTACATAGTCGTATATAGTTAAATAAACTATTTTTTCCAAGCTTGTGTTTGTTTACATATAACCAGTTTATAATTATATGTAAACAAATACAGCCTTCAATAAAGTATTGATTTATTTTCCACTTCAATTTGTCTCACTAAAACAAACTCGAGACAAACAACAAAAATATTCCATTTTCTACAAAACTGAAAACATCTTCGTCCACTGAACCGATACCACTCATCTCACCAATCTGAATGTATACTTTATTTATAGCCCATTAGCGTCCACAATCGAACAACCAATTGGGTGGTAAACTGCACTTTTCTTCAACCAAAATGATTAACCGTAGTTCTTATTATAATGGCCATTAGTTTCAAAATGCTACGTATTCCTTTAAACATTTATTTCTGTATTCGAAATCTTGTCCAGCTTACTCGTGCAGTTATGCTGAGTGCTATTTTGTAGGGCATAGGGTTGAAAATGTGTTCGGTAGAAATCTAAGGAGTGGTTTTCTGGAGTGGTCGTTATTTCTGGACGATGAGCACTGGAGGACCCTCACTGGAGACGTGCCAGGCCTTGGCTATGAACCACTTAGTGGAATTTTTTGGTTTGTTGACGGAATACCTAATTGTGTGAGTGTGTTTGGTTTAAGTTAGTTATATAACTATGATCCTTGTAATTCCAATGAATTAAACTTTGAATTTGAATTTGACTTTATAAGGGCTTCATGATGGTATGTTCCCTTTGCAAAGGAAACAATCAATTTCCCCTGATCAGATAATAGATACTACCAAAGTGACTATTCACGTGTAACGATCAACAGATATTTTCCAGAGTTTCTCTATTCTATGTCCAACTATAACTATTATAGTCTATTTATTAAAGTATTTAAATTCCAAACCTTGAAATTAATCGTAAACCTCATTCTGCAGTCGGATGAAAACAACATTCGTTTGAGTAATTTCCGCTGTGCCCCGGTAGAGCTCAACACGAATAGATTTTCTTCCGCTGTCCCCCACTTCACAATTTTGTCATCAAGTTTGAAATCAAGATGGCGGACACGAATACGCACATTATATAGCCTTGAGGAATCTTGGAGCGTCGGTAATTACTTACCTATTCATATTAATATCATAAATTATCTATTTAGTAACTATAGCTCTGTCCTTTGACACGAAACTAAGGACAAAGTTACTTATTATCGGGAAGATGTTGAGTGATTAAGAATAAAAGGGTAAGGTGTAATTCTGTATGTAAATAAAACAATATATAGGTAACTAATGAATTTATTTACATATTCACATGTAATATTTATTCGGCAACATTCAAATACGTAAATTATTATACAATAATCTTACTCTAGCTACAATATAATCATTTGGCTATAATCTATCACAACATTCAGTTTCTTAGTGTATCGCTGCCCTTATCGGATTCAGTTCAAAAAAAGAGCAATAGAAAAAGGGTTTGAAGTGATGCATTTGAACTCTGGAAGAAGCTAATTAGTTTATTCTGTCAACAATTTTCTCATTATATCTGTTTTATAAAATTATTTGGCACAAAATCTAATTTACGCTAAAAATTATTAATTCTAGGAGGTTACACATTGTTAAGTCTTTTCTCGGGTATAATATCAAACACATATCTACCTATTTATTTACATTACGAAGCAAAATTAGTTGAAGAAACAACCAAATAGACCTGACAATAAGAATATCTGTATTGCAAAGTGTGTGTGGACATACAAATATTATTACTAGTTTCTGTCAGCGGATTCGCTTACCGGAACCTTGCGTTGAATCAGGATCTACTTATGAAGTAATATATTTTTATTTACTGATAATGGCTACCTATTTAATTATAATAATTATCAGCTGAAGCATGATAAATATAACTTGTTCAGATAAAATGATGAATGATGTATAGCCGTGGTAGCTTACAAGTGATACCAGATAACTAATCATAAAATATCCAAATTATTTCAGCATGACTTTCCAACGTTTCAAAATTTTCAATTTTATTACATTTACTTACAAAATCAGGCCATATAATGGTACAAAACACTATTACCCTGAGCAAAACCAAACTCTTCAAACCTCTTTCAGATAACAATACGTCTATCTCCCTCACATCCATACAAAATTGACATTAAACAGAGACAGCAACACTTTGTCCCCAGAGTAATCATAACATAAGAACGACGCTCAGAGCTAGTAGGAGTATGCTGTTAACGATGGCGGTACCTGAAAAAAAGAAGATTAATTAGTTACAAGTTGACTGCTTTTTTTATGTGTATATAAACGATGGAACCGGTGGATGCCTCAACTGATTTTATGTATTGCTCTGCCCACGGCTTTTCTAAAGTGGTATAAAATGTAATCTGGGTCACGAACTATACCTGTTCCAAAATTCATCCAAATCAGTACAGCAGTTACGGAGATTATTAGTTATTAGCAACAAACATCCAACCTTTGACATTTATAGGAATTTATATATATTTTTAGTAGGAAGGATAGACATCTAACCTGCGGAATCCTCCCCAGTTACAGACGCGGGATGAGGTGCGTCTTCCTTCACCAGCACTGGAACTGACTGCCTCGCGTAGATGTCATAAATGGTGGAAGCACAACTCAGCGTGAACTGGCCAGAAGGTGGTGGCACCAGGGTGTAGCTGAGAAAGTAAAAATTCAGTTAATTAGAGAGCTGCTGAGGTGAAAATCAAAATTCATTAATTCATTAAAATCACAAGGATCACTTTGAAACTTCGGTTATATCTACTGCCTGTTCATCCGTGATCAAACCAAAAAGAAAGGTAAGAAAATAAGACTGGTTATTATTTTTAATGATCAGTTTACGAAACAATAGGTTCCTACATTTTTTTATCAAGTTGGAGCATTTTCGTTCCCAAGAGTTTTTTAAAAAGCCGTTATTATGTTTTTAAATTTGTTAATTGATTTTTTTGTATATCTCTTGGGAGTATGTTATTAAAGCGTAATCCTTGCCCTTTAAACGATTTACTTACTTTACAGAGTCTACAAGTGGCAACAGCCAGTTTATCTTTATTTCTTGTCTTTTTATTGTGATTATCACTATAATAATAATATAATAATGCTTTATTGCCTTAATTTTGTAACATTTAGTACTTATAAATAACTTAGATAATTAGGTTCACAAAGAATTAAAATTTTACCATAGGTGAGCTCTGTTCCCCGCACTAGGTCTATAATAGCCTGTATAGCTATTTTTCTTTAACAATTTTTTTTTTGTAAACTTCTGATTTTTATAAATGTATTGACAATAGAATGACTTTATATTTATTCTTTAAACTTTTGCGATGTGATATTCTGGGGTCCATATGACTCAGTACCATGTCTCAGTGCCATGTATAAGTTTTGAGCCTTATACATGTATACATGAGCGCTGTCTCATTGTAGTCTATGGGAAGACCTATGGTTTCACTCCACAATAAAGTCTTAAATTATGAAATTCGTAGAATAATAAAAATCACCGATGGAGCTCTTAAAATTAGCAATTGGAATTAACAATGGGCAGTATGTAGAAGAAAGTTTCTTGAATGGTGCCCACAAATCAGATAACGTGACGTAGTGTAAGAAGGACCCCACCAGATGGACCAATGACACCTCAAAGGTTGCAGGAACTCAGTGGATGGAGATGGTGAAAGATTGTTTGTCGTGGCACTATTTGGGGAAAGCCTTTACCCAGCTGTGAATTTCTACAGGCCGTAGATGAAGATGACCATAGCTGTTTCACTATCTGTTAGGTAAGAAATACTGTATTTTATTAGCTTACCTCAGAATCTCCTGATCTTCCTTGTCCATGTCTTTGCTGTAGACGTAATTCTCCTGGTACACGCGATGCAGGTTGGAACTGGTGAAGGTCAAGCCCATGCGGTATGGTTCCACCTCCAGAATGGATATTTCGAGCTGGCTGAACGCACCCCGCTCTTTGAAGTCCTGATCCGAGGGTCGGGAGATGGTTTCGGCTATCTGTTGGTGGTCATAAAATGTATGAAACAGCTGTAATAGATAGAAGGAATTTGCCACTGAAGAGTTCCACTATCCACCTTCTGGCTCCATCATCGGAACTACAAAATTAGACATACAAAGTTTAATATCAATACGACATTTAGAAGGTTAAATTAACTTCTAAGATTACATTGTTTGTTTTTTTACAAGTGATTTTTTTTTACAATATAAGCGTGTAAAACCGACACTCCTCTTTTGCTCAAATCATATCCCCCCACTTTAAGTAATAAATTCTCAAATCCTTTCTAAGCACTTGCTTACGTTATAAATTAAACCTATGTTCCTTCTAGTCTAGTCATACTAGTTTTGTGTGTGCGTTGATAGATTAGTCAGGCAGTCAGTCAGTCAGGACAAACGATTTTGCAAGTTTAGATAGATGTTGCAATACTATACTTCAAAACTGTAATTTTTGTGATCAATAACAAGAAAACCTTTTCAATCCATTCCAACTTCCAGAAAAATACCGGTTATTATAAACCGGGAAACAATAGTTCACTCTGGACGTAACTCGCATTCGCAAAGTAAACATTTCCATCTTCCGCGAAAGATATTTAAAAAATCGCTGAAGGAAAGTATACATTGTTTTTTTTGTAACCTCGTAGAGTTGTTAACATTAAACCAGGTACTCATAAAGCTGGAAGTCTGAATCAAAAATATGATAAAGTTATGTTGCATAACTTAAACGCAATGGATAATGCTGTTTAGAAATATGTACACACGTGAGTTTTTTTGCCGGATAAAAAATATTCACGGATGTCTTGAAAGCCGGAAACCACCATAACTGAGTAACCAACCACACAACCCTTTACTAGGAAACAATACGCCATTATTCATAGATTCATATTCATTTCCGAAAGAGGATATTTTATATTGTTTCTTGTTTTGTTTATTGACGTCGATTCAAGAATCTCAACGGAAATAATACATTTGAGAGAAAATCTGGTTTGATAATTGAATTTGATAAATTTTGTAGTTTTTTGTGGCCGTGTTTTCGTTTTTGATTAGTTACTGACATGGCACGGCTTTATATGAAATGGTGACAATGACGATAATGACCTTGTGCTCATCCAATATCCAGGTGATGTTAGGTGCAGGGTAGGCCTCGTCTACGGTGCAGTTTGCGCGGATGACGTCACCGCGCGCGTAGCTGTCGCGAGACAACACGATCTGAGGCGCACGAAATGGCGGATCTGGGGGGTAAAAATTTAGTGATTCCTAAATCTTAAGATAAAATGTACGAAATCGGGTGCGTCGACTGACGCAAAGGTACCAAAGGTAGATCTTCAAAGCTTAGGCAGGGGTATAAAGATTCTGGAGTGGCGGCATATACTGTTATAGTTAGGGACTTATATATTTATGTACAAAACGTGAGCATTATGTAATTAATCTATCTATATCAATTACAATTACAATTAATCTATCTATATCTTTATTTCATTAGCTATATTTCGACCTAATGAGGCCTACACTAGGCCCTCAGTTTTTCTAAACTGAGTACATCAAAATCTAAAAGCATGATAACTATTATCAATTAATTTTTTTGTTAATTTTTGATTGAAACCCATACTTATGAAGAGCCTTAAATGTAAATGTGCCCCAACAATAGCAATTCAGCGGGGCTCAAATCCTTCTTCTTCTTTAATAAAAAACTGACCAATTCCTTTATAAATCTAATGACGCTGTATCTGAATTTATTATAAGCACTTTCACATTTAAATTTAATAACAAAAAGTATAATTTTATTCGGGAAAATATAAAAATCGACTTCATAATATTACAGGAAGATAATAAAAAGTTGAAAAATAAATTTCATCTCCCATTTTACACCTTTAAGGGTGGTATTATTCCATTAAATTTATATGATACCACCCTTGATGTATACTATATCCATTAAAAAAAGAATAATTAAAACTGTTCAAAATTGGCGATGATATGGCGTAACATTTATAAAAAAAACATACACA
Organism: Perizoma affinitatum; assembly: GCA_961405105.1. Taxonomy (NCBI): domain Eukaryota; kingdom Metazoa; phylum Arthropoda; class Insecta; order Lepidoptera; family Geometridae; genus Perizoma; species Perizoma affinitatum. The sequence continues at coordinate 6,999,805 of OY560184.1, forward strand.
TGAATTGAGAACCTCCTCGTTGTTTGAAGTCGGTTTTCAATTAGTATACATTATACTAGCGATCCCAAGAAAATATAGTATAAGATCTACAAAACGCTATAGTATAGTAATAGCAGAAAATAAAACCTCCAAAATATCAGGGGATCAAGATATACCAATCATAAGTGCGTAAAATACTCACCGACAACAGTGAGCGGTGCGGAGCGGATGTCCGTGTGAAAGAGCGGCGCGTCAGCGGACACTTCGCACTGGTAGTCGCCGCTCAGGCGCCGGTGCATGCTGGAAATACGAACTTGCTGGTTGTCCGATTGAGCAAGCTGCAAGGAAATAAATAATACTATAGAAACTCACAACACAAGGACTTCTAGTCAGGACATGTTGGGAACGATATATTTAAAGTTGTAGACTACTCTACCCATGACTATGTCTATCTTCAGACAATATAATTAGGTAGGTCCAACTTCGATAAAGCGAGGAAAAGAAAACAAATTCACAACGCGATAAACTCCTGTTTGAGGAAGTCCGTTACGGTAACCCGTGTAGACCATTTAGCTCGTAAAACCGACAACCACAGGAAATAAAGATTCTTGAATGACTTCCACAAATCGGACAATGCAGTAAAAGAAGGTCTCCCACCTTATGAACCGATGACTTCTTGAAGGTTGCGGTCTGTCAAGGTGAAGGTGAGTCAGTGGATGGAGGTGACCGAAAATCATTCGTTACGGCACTCAAGGAAGGCCTATGTCGGCTGGATTTCTACAGACTGGTAATAAAGTGAATACTAATCATCCTATTATTACATGTAAAGAAGATTTACTCACATCAACTTCTGCTCCTGGCAGAGGAAACACCATCGAGGGCGGCATCTCCCGTGGCACATAACGGTAGAACTCCGTCTCTGCTCGGTACCATCTTCAAACATACATCAGTTATATGAAATTTAAAAAGTATCAAGTAAACCACGCAACGCTAACTCACACAAAAACCGTAAATAAAACACAGTTTATTCATACTGTCGGTAAGATTACTGACATTGTTTCAACTCATTCCAAGAGCTTTCAGTATTCCGTCATCACAGTGTTGGCCTAGTAAATAACACTACGTTTGCCTAGACGCGGTCTCCACTCAAGAATACGTTTACCCCAACAGTTGTTGGTGCTTCGGCATATAGTATATATTTATACATTACGTCACATCTATTTTTTTCTGTTTATGGCGTTTCTTATCACTTATGACTTGTTCGGTTATGGATCGAGGATGTAGCACTCTAGCCACGCAAGGATGTAGAAGATATCTTATTATTTTCGACATGCATACTCTTGAAGACTTATATTTACAACCTAACCATTCTTCTAACCTACTGCCCTCATAATGATGGATTTAGTAATTACCTGATGGAGTAGAGAGCCGCTCCCTCCAAGTCGTAGGAACACCGGAGCAGCACGGACTCCCCCTCGCCAGAGAGGACCGCGCGAGGGACTGAGATCGACAGGTTCCGGAGGGACCACACTCCTCCTGGGAACAAAGCATAAACTTAGTAAGATTGAAAAAGTACTTTGACGTAGAGTTGTAGACGTTCGAGAAGGTCGTGTATGGCGACAATCAGAAAGTTTAAAAAGGCAGTGCGTTTGTTCGATTGAATTTAGTTTATTTTTATGGTATGACCGGTGTGATGGTCGGTCGACATCTGACTATTTTACTGAACCCCAGCCATCCCAGTGTATATAAAAAGGCCTTAATGATTAACATTCAAGGTTGTATGAAGGCAGTAGATAGAGCTAACTAAAGATTCTGTGTAATGGCATTCTGTGGGGAGGCCTTTGTTCAGCAGTGAACTTTTGCAGGATGTTGATGATGATGACTACCAAACAACACAGACTTATGTCATAGCATCTCGTGCGAACAACGCAAGTTAGATAGTTTTAGATTTAACCCGTTGGGCGGGTTTCCTCGGCTGTGCATATTTCCCCACAGCCCGGGTTGAAAAGTATATTTTTATGTAGTTACGAGTAAGCTGAGTTCCGTCCTCAAACCTTGTCAGTGAATATTTTGATATTCACTGACAAGGAAAAACACATGGAATCTTCTGTTTTTGTCGGTGAAACTATTCATCGTGTATTAAACACCACTACCTACCAGACCAATGTTTGAGCCTTAATAAATTGTATCTTATCTTATCAAATACTTTTTTCTGGACGTGATTTGCCAAAAAGATCTAAACTACTAAAATAACAGGTACACGACTGCGAGTCAAAGCCACTTGCGTTTCGGGTGACGAGCTCAAAACAATGTAGGTCACTTCCCAGGCTAATACTTTTCTGAATGTGTGGTTGTATTGTAGTAGAAAATTCAGTTTTTTCATAACTTCGTGCCACAGCTAACAACCTTTTAGGGCCACAATACCCAAGTGCACTGTTGACATGGTGGTTAATGTTTTGCTTGTGTATTTGTAAAGGTGACTAGAATAAAACGAATGCGAAGGATGAAATGTAGAATTAAATTTGGCAGGTATAATATACCTATTAATGCCCGTCTGCCCGGCACATGCACGTTCGCATTCTTCTCGGTACCCGACAAAAAGCTCGTGTGCTAGTGCCGACTCGATCTATTGTTCACATAATCGCGAGTTCTTCAGTCAGTGACGAGGCAAATGATGAACGAGGCGTTCACACTTTTGCCACAGATTAGACCATTTTTTTTGTTGAAACCTGCCACAAGCTATTTACTTAACAGCTGTCAAGTAGTGCAATTGTGGGTAAGTACCCAATAAATTCGGACACAGCGTCACTAATTCGTGGCGGAATGAGTCATTTTGCGGAGGCGAAGATGCGTGTTCGAGTATCGCCGAGTTTTAGGTAAACATTTAAACTTCAAGGCATAATTTTATGGTTGCGGTGCCAATGTTTTTGCCATTGTGTCAGTAAGCGTCCTTTTCTGGTGTTGATCACAACACCAGCAAGTAGCATTTACGAAGTAGAAACTAGTACTAAACAAAAAACACGCTTTGGGCTGTGTTCCCCATGACGAACATGTTCAGATCTATAAGGATACCGAGTAGGGGGTAGTAAGAGGCACGTGCAAACATTAGATTTGGCATATGCAAGTTGTTAGCATTTCACGTTGTAACCCCATTGTCGCTTATTGGAACACTAACTAACTGGTCTTGTCATTTTGCGTTAAGTCATATTTTTTTGCTTTTTTTGTGGTTACGCGATTGAATTTGTGACGATGGGCTTGCAATCTGTCACGTAGAATGCGAACTACTTGAAAAACAAAGGTACACCAAAGATAATGTTTGACTTGCCTCCGACTACCCCCCCACTTGATCTCCTTAAAGATCTTCCAACTGAGTATGTATATGAAGATGTCCATATTGTCATTATGGGGAAAACAGTCCCGAGTGTTTTTTTATTATTAAATGTTTTAATTTAACCTCGAGAATAAACAGTCATTAATAATCAATAATTTTATCCAATAACCTACCCATCGATGCCAATAATATTTTAAAAGCAGATGTTTCATGGAAAATCTTTTTGAGTTGTATGTAATGAATATTGCACATAACTTTATGTGCAACATTTATTACAGGCTTAAAAACACGATACATGAATATTTAAAAGATAATAAATCATTCATCAAAAGTGGATATTGGCCTCCCAAAGAGTGTGACGACGAACGATCTTGGGCTACCTCCATCCACCGACTCCCCATTAATTACACAGAGTTTAAGCCCGAAGCGCTGCTGGATAGCTATTAAAAGTAAACTAATAGCAGATGCAATTAGCAGATAGTTTTAATTAAAAACTATTTAGTAACAGAAACGTGTTGTTAATTAATAGTTTGTGAAGCTTTGGAGAGGCCGAAACCGAAACATTGCTTTTGTAAGACGGAAGCCGAATTAGATTCCAACTGCGGGCAAAGTCTTATTTATATTCAAAGCTTATTTTATATTATAGTACTAAGATTAAAATCAACATACTGCCTTATGTTTTTCTGTTGTCGGGTTCTGAAAAAAAAAAAATTTAAAAAATGTCCGCTAAATGTACTACTATAAAATTACTCTCTTCTATTTTCTCTGATATTACTCACTTAGACATGAAATCCAGTTTTAACAAAGTATTTAAATTTAATTTCAATGAAATAACTTCGATGAGATTTTCATTTCGCAAAAACCACTACGCAGTATTATATCCTTTCTGGCAAACATAATCCTGTTTTGTCTCCATATTGATCCCGACGCACAACATTTTAAAATACAAAATTCTTGAGTGGTTATATTTTTCAGAATATCCAGTGCCGAAAACTGTTTGTGAAAGCCGGCACTAGTCATTTATTCAAAGTAAAGTTATTTCCGTGAATGTGTGAACTCAATTAGGCAAAGTTCGAATTCCCGAGCGTGCTAACTTCCGGTATTTCATTAACTTCTTTACCTTTCATCCATATTTCGTTCGTACGTTATAAGATAAGATTGCAAAATATGAAATACTATTGGAAGACAGGGCTTTCAGCGTTGTTTTTTTCATACAAATTTCTTCCTTCCCTCTGCACCCTCTAGTGTGTAGTTTGAAATTATTTTGTAAATCCCCACTCGCACACGAAAAAGTCCCTTCTCTCCTTGATTTCTAGAATTACGATATAGGCCCGCAACGACTTATACATTAAAAAAATCGTAAAATACAGACCTCGAAGTTTTTATTTACTTTAACTTGGAATACCAACCTGAAGCTATGTAGGTGTAATTTATTTTGGATTAATTATATTTTATATACCTACTTGTAGTTGACTAAAATGATGACAATAAAAACTTAAAATTTGCATGCTGTGTTCATCTGTAATTGAAATTACATGTAAATTAGATCCTAAAATAGAAACTATAAGCATTTATTCATGTCAATTCTGTTGATGTTCCTAATAATTAAATAAAATAAAATAAATAAAGGTATGATATAAAGCACTATGTGATTTTTTTGTATCTGCATCTAAGAAACAGACGTGAATTTTAGTAGAAATCTGCTCCCATAACTCCTTCTTACAGTTCCATAAGATGACCGCCAATTCCATAAACTTCCTCACAATCAATTACATGAGGCGTGCATAATCCACGCTCGTTAGAGGCTTAAGTGCGCAGCTGGCACCCCCTTACACCCTTGAATACTCCTGGAGTCAGAGTTAGTTTCCTTATATCACACTTAAACAGATCCATGAGTGGCGATGGGCTTTCAACATGACGCGAAATAGCTACTATGAAAAACATAGACAAAATGTAAAAAAATACGTTTGGACGTCTGACTACCACTTCGTATTGTCACAATTCAGTGCACTGAGTATGGATCTAAGGAGCTCAGTTGACTAAGCCGAGGATTAAAGTAGTGAGCGTGTTGGTTTTTGTTTTGTTGTAAACATTTATATTCTTTACTTTTCACTTTAATGGCATACAAGCATACTGGCCATCGTTTGTAAGCGGTTACCGTAACTGGACGCTTGGAAAAATCACTCGCGCGTTACCGACCCTGATACATATAATACGTACTATAAGATATACTAGGGAAATATATACAAACCGGAAAACGGTAATGCGAGTATTCCAGCTTGGCGGCAGCAACGTGTATGGTGTTACTTCTTTCCCGGATGAGCTCCAACACAAGGGAATACAAGGGGTTTACTGTTTCTCCGCAGGGGTTAGACAATGAGGGTTAGAATCATTTAATCTTGTTTAGAAATTACCAATGACACTAATTAGAGATTATCTTTTTTATTTGTTAGAGCCACATTTCACGGTATGATAATCTTCCTAGAACTGTCAAATTAGACTGACAGAGCTCCAAAAAAACTACTCCTAAGACAATTTTATTTTTTCAACTTTTTTAAAGTTTAAAAAAAGTGTCAATAAAAATATTTTGATATTTGAAATGAAAATTATTTGTATTTGTCAATGGCAGCGCCCCCTAGTGACTTATTTAAATATAACCTATATAGGAACCATCCATGAAGTCATTCAATTAGATAGCAAAAACCGCATTAATATAATGTTGGTCATTTTTTACATAGCATCATCTAGTCCCAAACTAAGCAGAGTCTCAGGCGGGCGAAGGCCTAGTGCGCCACAGTGGTCGTCACATTTAAATCGGAAAAGCCTTTTTGGATATAGATGGTCACAGAAAAAAATACAAACAATTAAATTACTACATATGGCAAACACATCCATAGTGAATTGTCACGTAATCACATTTCGATATTATGTAAATCCTTTACACTTATTGGCTTTTTTTGATAAGGACTTCAAATCGCACCTTAATCAATTTGGAAAAGACTCATACTAAGCTGGTTAAAACTAAAAATTATTTTAGTATGAAGTCTACAGAGCAGTAGGCCTATAACCCGTCTGGTATTTTCTCCTTAAGCAATTTATAGAAAAAGAGTAGTCAAGAGCGAAAGTTTTCTTAATGTTATTACCCTATAATATACTGCCATTAAAAGCACAAGATTATCTACAAGAAGTGAGTAAACAGCGCATAAAAACACAATTGGCACATTATTCTAAGTAGTTACGATTTTACGTGTACTGGTACCACCTAACTACCCCATAGAATGGGAGCCAAGGTGGTTTTTCTTATATCAGAATCAGAGAAACTTTGATGAACACATTTGTTCGCGAAAGTCAATTAATTGTATCGGCTGCCATGATGTGTCGTGCACGTTTTTAAAGTCAATATAATTCAATGCCTTATTTGTCCAGTAGTGGAATTTTGGCTGTTGATAAATATATTTTTTTATGGTTTAACTTAGAGGACAATTAGTGGAGAATTAACTCCCGTGGCTCGTAGAAAGTTATATTAAGTTTGGATTGTGTGTACTCTTATAAAATGGTGCAATGAAGCGTTAAAAATTTGATATATGAAGTAAGAAAATCACTCTGGACTCCCAGCCTTCCCTCTTTCACCAAACACTTTGATTGTAAGACGTTGGTATTGGAGCTTGTGGCTTGTGGGATTTCGGACTTTGATTATTGAAATGAAACCCGATGGCCCAAGTTTTCATTAAGTCTTTGATTACGGAAGTTTCGCTTGGAATTTGAGACGCCAATCACATTACTTAATGATGAAGTACATAGTTACTTACCTAAGAGGATCTATAGAAATTCCTTTGATTTTCTAGATAAATCTGTCTACGTAAAGGAATAAGTTTGAAAGACTTGTAAGAGGCTATCAGTCAAAATATTACTATTATTTTTGTATTCATAATATAAGCCTGGACTTTCAGCTTCAAAATATGTTTGCGTGGGGGTTTTGCATGCTTAGTTTAAGCTCCCAATATACTCTACATGGAAACTCTGGTAGTAGTAATTAATATCTGAATTTTATTATCTAAAAATATCTCAGAAGTGTCAAACAAATTGTGAAGACAAAACGCAACTGTTTTACATATCCAATGGACCTGCATCGCGCTTTGTTTATTTAAACCTACGTTAAAAATAACTTTCCTAAAAAAACATAAGAATCCTTAAACAGGTTAATAAGGGTCATTTTCTACAAATAGTTTACATGAAATGGGGTCACCTGGATTTCGACAAAACCACAGTTTTACAAGTCCCCGTCTCGAGGGAGTATTCAGATAATATCTTGGGACGATTCTCGTTGTCGCTGTTTTATCGAGAACAATATTTTTTGTACTTTGACGTTATATTATTTTTTCAGATCCCTTCGGTAATAAAATATATTAAATCTGATACATTACATGTATCACCAGAAAACTTTGTAAAAGGTATACATCAAATTAGTTTCGTTTTGTATTTTGGGCGGGATAAGATGAAAATTGTACTTCTTGTTCATTGTTAGAAATAACATAGTCGAAGTAAAAACAAGATTATTAAGCTTCTTTTACCACGGATTTCCTCATTTCAGACTCAAGTGCACGTAGAGAAACTTCGAGCATATTTTCAGAGCCCGCTGTGCGAAATTGAACTTGACAACTGCTGGGGACGAAAGATTCCCGAATAGCGACTACGAACCAAACGACCCTGTGTAGGTCCCAACCGATGACATCTCAAAGGTTGTGGGGGAGGGATAGAGGGGGCTCAAATCGTTCGCAATCGTTTTTTGGTAGCAATGTTTAGTAACGCAGTGATTCTTGGATTATGCTCTTTTTAAAAGAGACGAGTGAAGAATAAAGCTACATTAATAAAAAAAACATAATTTTTTGGTGATTTACACGAAACAATAGGTCATTTTGCTAAAAGGGTACGATACGAAGACATCCTCTGGGACAAGTTTTATTTCAACGTTACAATCAGAATCAATTTCATAATCAATTTCATACGTTTGTATGAAAAGAGAATCAGTCGCGCTGCCTTAAGAAAGGATAGATTTAACATGAGTAGGGGTATCCCGCAACAGCAATAACACGGCCCATCTGACATAAATCACTGAGTTTGAGTTGAGAGCCCGCTCACGGTATGCGCAGGTGCGTCACGTGATTAGTGGCCTGACCTGACCTGAGTTACAGACAGACGACACCTTAATAGTTGTGTTATTGCTGACATAATTTTAATACTAACATGCATTCTAATAGAAAATGGTTACTTTCAACATTTCTAGCACCAGAGACATTTCTTGCGTTGCCTGCCCTAAAAATAATCTTGATATGTTTTTTAATGTCTCAAACGTCTCACTATTATGTATAAAATAGATGGACTCGTGAACATATCATGATTGATATTACAACATCATCATCATTGCAGTGTCGGTGGATACTTATCACTGGAAAAACATAACCTAAAATCATACAATGAAAAGCTATATTCTACGTCGCGCGCCCCTAAACGTAGCAGTGAAGCCTCTCAATTCCCTAAAAAAGCACCAATTGTCACCAACATATCGCAGCCCATTACCAAGCCATTCGGTTATTGCTCTCGCGCGGTCATTATCTCAATGGATGCAATACATTGCCGCTCGCACGAACACCCGCGCACATTTATAACGTTCATTAGGTACAAGCGAACGCGCAGTTTGATTAGCACGCGATGTGTTAGAAGTAGGTTACGGCTTCTTCGGTGGTTTATTGACTGCGTAAATAGTAATGGTTTTCTTAATTATTTCTTGTTTGTTATTTCCATCCCAACTGAAGGAACATTGTTTGACGACTTGATATAATTCTCGGACCCTACCTAATCTACGTTTACATAAGTAAAGACCCGAAATATATGGACCGAATTTTGAACCGTGTATCAACGAAATCATTATTATCACGTTTTCATTTAAAAAACAATATAAATTAAACGTACAATCAGGTACATTGATTAAAGAATCTACTCCCAATTTTAATCCCAACAAAAGTGAACCTTTCTACCAAAGTTGGTTAAAAAATATTATTATCTGCGTATGAAAACTACAGCCGCAACAAAGAAAGAATTACATTAGTTCAACAATCGGAAGCGGAAAAGGTTCAATTAGGGATAGGGGTGAACACAAACACAATGCGCCCTACTTCCGGTGTCTCACTGCCGGTGGAGCTCTGATTAAGTGACGTCATGGAGAAGTTATAAACTGACTAAGGATTATTATGACATTTAACTGGATCTGAAAGGTTTCTAGTAGGTAGGTATATTAAAATAATTATAGCTTTTCATTTTTTAACGAAAGAAATGGTATATGGTAGAAATGGTAGTGCATCTATAAGTCACTTGGGTTTGAGCATTTATACAAAGTACTTACATCGCATCACTATATTTTTCATCACCGTTTTGATCATGAAAAACCGTTTCGCAAAATGTATAAGCATCGAATTATAAGTTAAAGTTAATAGGGCTGTGTTCATTAAAATTACAAGAATGTAATAGTATGTGAATAGAAACGTAGTTACTATAAGTGGATGTAAATTTACGTTCCTCACATACGCCCGATATTCCAGATCGAATCTAGATTAGATAAATTATAATAATAAGATTAACCTAAAAAAATAAAATAAGATCATAGATTCACAAAGAAAGGGTACACTGATTATGTTTTGTAATTTTTGATGTAGGAAAAAAATAATGAACTGACTGTCCTACCTGAATCCGACCACCACACACGTTGTTTGGTTCCTCTATGTTACTATCTGTTTGACCAAGTCCATCATCACTGGCAGTTCTAGTTAGTTTGTAAATAACGGGTATTTGATGAAATAGTCCAATGAGAAATATCATCCCCAATTTGTTTACCCTAACGGATGGGATATTTTCATATAATTTATATGAAACTAACCCCTACCTATTAAAAAAATAATCATCAAAATTGGTTTCCAATTGGCTAAGGATACACACAAAAAACAGATGAATTGAGAAACTCCTTTTTTGTTATCGGTTGATAATAAAACAAAATTTCTGGAGCAGGAATTGATAGTGATTCCATTTTGAGAGTCATCGATCTCATTCTTATTCCGGGGCGTCCTACAGGAGGCAATGATTTGCAATTCCATTTGCAAGTAAGTTAATGCGATAGCTCCTACTCTGGACGACGGAAACATCAGATTCAACCAAGCAACAGAGACGTGCTAGAAAGAAAAATAAAATTACACAGAAGATAATAAGAAAAAAAAAAGTTTGAATTCGGACATGCTTTCTACGATATTTTGTAGTAGTTAGTTGCCTTTAATTAGTATTTACTTCCGAGAACACAGGTTTCAGACTACACAAACTCACGGGCTTATCATAATATTTCAGGGAAATAGAACTCTATTTCCCTGTAGTTGCAAAATAGATGTTACGGGAATCACAACCACCTTTGTACACAGAACCGTCATTAACAGGTGACCGAAGTAATAAAGATATGGCGACAAACATTACATTGCAGATGTAATTTTCTATTGTAACTAGCTGTGCCACGGTCGCCCTCGGCCTCCAGCATACCGCGTTGTATCACCCGTCCGCGCTATTACTCCTTTTTCTCGGCTCATAAGAGTCGTAGCGTGAAATCCTCAAGAACTAAGCTTTCAAATGCAAAAGTAATTTTTCAAATCCAACTAGTGGTTCCAGGGATTAGCGCGTTCAAATTAAAAAAACAAACACCTCATCTTTATTAGTAGTACCTATAGGTTGAAATTAATGTGTTTTTTAAGCCAAAAAATATATGAATAGCTTGCATTACTTGCAAATGTCTTTCCCAAGTTATCTTTTATGTTCCCGACAACATAGAATAATTGTACTGTCGCTTCGCTCGTGCTACAGATCTTGTGCCTACCCTAGATGAGACCCTGGCTTCTCGACTGTGTTACACAGCGTACAAAACGCCAGAGGGATAATTTCTTCATTTCCACATTTTCGTCGAGCTACAACTCGAATTAACTGTGAGTTATATTTGTTTGGACTTTGACAACTTCCTGGATTATAATTTTTTCAACTTTTGCGTCGAATTTCTGTATGTGACATGGTGTCTTTTTTTTAGGATTTATGAACAAAAGGATTTTCCTGTTCATTAATATAAAACACAAGAATTGTTATTTTAAATACTTATGCCGTTCGTTCATTCTTATTACTGGTTCTTTTAGGTCACCCGTTTTTAGGTCACCTAGAAAAAGACCAAGAAATCAATGATTAAAGTAACAATGTAGTTATAGAATTGTAAATGAAATGAAAGAATATCATATAATATTAATTTATTTAGTCAGCATTTTGGTAACACATCCGTATTTAAGTGATCTGAATCCGTTAAGTCTATAGATCGTTTGCAACAGTCTTTAGATAGCTAGCTATTTCATCTGTATTTTTATATATACCTACATAAACATAGTTTTATTTATAATACCTAGTAAATCCACCAAACTGAAGACCCGACCATTAAAACGGTATAACAACTTTGTACTTCCACTTTCAACGTTACAATCAAAATTAATTCACCGATCATGCAAAACCACTCCATTCTGTAGCGTCAAGGCCTCTAATCTAACTCACTTATTCAATCATACCCTTTCATCGTGATTTCGACCTTTCGATCCCTGAAATTACAGTTGCAAATTGTTTGTTTCAAATTCCAATTATGGTGGATGTTGTCACCGCGCTGATGGCAGCAATGACGTATTGCCTTTCACAGATTTCATTACCGTTTAGTTAAGGCTCGATTAGACGTGGTTTTGTAGGTAGAGTAAGGGGCCCAGCGTTGGCCCCTGCGGCACCCCGTTTCGTAAGCTGTTGAATCTTAATGAGCTGAATTGTTTGTGTGAATGGGTTTGTTATTAGAATGTTCATGACGTTATTTAGATAATGGTAATAAATAGAGCTTAAATGTCGTTACTCTGTGGTAAAAGGCGTAAAAATCCTTCAAATTATCAAATTATATTGTGAAGTAGGTAACTTATACGAAAAGTTTGTTGTAAATTATTATTTTAGTAACGAACTAAAGTGATAATACTACATTTGCACAACTTATTATTAACACATTTACAGTTTACAATTACACAAGACAATGAAATAAAAAGCCTAATTTATTGTGTGTAGTATTAGGTTGGGGAAAAAGTCTTTTCGCATTATTGTATGTATGAACTTGTAATAAAATCTCTTTGGCTATACTATTTGTATCTGGCTGGTTTTGGTATCATTAAAAGTTTAAATTTTAAAGAAGATAATTCCAAATTCAAATTAGGAAAATGTGTGATTTTTATTTGTTTTTCGTACTGTTAAGATGAGTGAATCTAATGAAGAAATTCGATACATTTTAAAATTTTACTACAAAAAAGGTAAAAATGCAACGCAAGCCGCGAAAAAAATTTGCGATGTTTATGGACCTAGTGCAGTGTCTGTGAGAGTAGCACAAATTTGGTTTAAGCGTTTTCAATCCGGAAATTTTGATGTCAAAGATGCACGTCGCTCTGGTCGCCCTATTACGGATAAAATGGATGCCATTTTTGAAAAAGTGGAGCAAGATCGGCATATCAGTAGTTACGACGTAGCTGAAGAACTGGGAATTGACCACAAAACAGTTTTGGCGCATTTGAAAAAAACTGGGTACACAAAAAAGCTCGATATTTGGGTACCTCACGAGCTCACTGAAAGAAACCTAATGAACCGTGTTCTCATTTGTGATTCTTTATTACGACGTAATGAAACCGAACCATTTTTGAAGAAATTTTTGACCATTTTTGACCTCACACATCTTTAGCCACTCAGCAAAAATTAAGAGAGTTTGGCTGGGATGTGTTAATGCATCCGCCGTATAGTCCTGACCTTGCACCTTCAGATTTCCACCTGTTTCGGTCTCTTCAGAATTCTTTAGGCAGTGTCAGGTTAACATCACGAGAGGACTGCCAAAACCACTTGTCGCGGTATTTTGAACAGAAGCCCCAAAGTTTTTATAGCAATGGGATCATGTCCCTGCCTACAAAATGGCAAAAAGTTATCGAACAAAATGGTACCTACATACTTTAGTTAAATGTAAATAAACTATATTAAAAAATGTTTTGAATTTTCTTAAAAAATGCGAAGAAACTTTTTCCCCAACCTATTATTTTGTATAGATGCTACAGTTAGTAAACAAAGCGAATTAATTGCCTGATCGATATGATTGAGTCGGATCTGCTTTGACTGATTGAATTTGAGTTGAACGCAGGCGATCTACATTAATCTAATTTCGTTGGATTAGGTTGGAGCGGACTCAGATTGAATTATAGGAAACTGTTGAAAGCTCATACATATTGTACAAGCAACAAACAAATACGCTCACGACTGTATTCCCCATGGAAATTCTCATATAAATACTCAGTGCGTAGATTTTTGAGCACACCAAGTAGAAGTTAGTCATAGTCACGCCCAAACATTACGTCCGCGTATCATTTTAAATGACAGGACTATACTGAGTGTAAAAGGCTCATAAAACGAATTAGTATTACTTTTACTTCCCAGCGGGCTGGTGTGACGAGTCAAAAATTTAATTCTAACTATAAAATTTACATTGCCATTTCAACTTGTTAACTTGGAGAGATGTTTCGAAGAACTTGTTTTTACAGATATACTCCGAGAAACTCCGAGCGTATCTCTCCTTAATTAACTGTTATTTAGACCGATGCGTTAATGATCGAATTTTCATTATACTCCACATCGCGTGGTCTATTGTACTGCAGTCAGTCGCCACCGCAAATAGACCTCGCCCACCTCCATTCAGGTATTGACCACTTGTAAACTCTTATATTTTAGTTTTGTATTGGATAATTTAAAGATATTGTAAGTCTTTGTCTCGACCATCTCTGTGGCGCAGTGGGCGTAGGCCCGGCTGAGTCGCAGAAGGTTGCGGGTTCGATTTCCGCCGCGGGACAAATGTTTGTATCTGCGAATATTATTCTCGGGTCTGGATGTTTCCTATGTATAATATGTATGTATTTACATATTGTATATAAGTAGTATATCAGTCATGTAGTTCCCATAATACAAGCTCTGCTTACTTTGGGGCTAGATGATGCTGTGTGAAAAATGTCCAGCATTATTTATTTATTTATTTGTTTCACACCTTAAAAGCAGTGACATTTTGTTTACAACTATCAAAACTGCAGACTTCTATATTTTTATCATATATTGCAAGTGTCATTTACATTCCATCGCCTTTTGTGACTTGTGGTAATAAAACCAAATAACGATAAAACACTATTATCATTATTTATCCTTTACTGTCCCATTGCAAAGCAAAGCCCTCCCTTCCCTCCTTCAAATCCTCTACTCCTGTTTTTTGCTACTCGGACTCAGATCTTGATATAGGGATCCAGGTCATCCCGCCATCTACGCCTTAGAATTCCACGCTGTCGTCGTTTGTTTGGTATCCAGTCTATGGCGGTCTTTGTCCACATATCGTCTGGCATACGACAATATGTCCGACCCAATCCCATTTAAAACATAAACTAAATAAAAAACTATTGCATAAAATCACTTCGATTGCAAAGCTGGCTTTTCTGGTATTTCGGAGTTAAATGGTACCAAACAACTTAAACAAACAAACAACTAAAGGACCAAGCGAATATACTCTTAGAATTGAGTGATTTTACCCAGATCATCAATATTATCATTAGCCGGTACAAGATAGGTGTAACCACGGGATAAAGCTAGTGAAGTAACATTAACACAGTCACAACACTCCACATAGCTAAGGAACCCATTTAGCTACTAAACATTCTATCGTAACGGCTTCAAATCGATTTTTACTGCAACCTTAATGTAATTGGCGCTAATAAGAAAGCTAATAAGAATTGGCCGTATTGTAGCGCCATTAGATTGTTGTTTCAACAACATCTTGTGGCCACTAAATTTACTAGTAACTAACAGCAAAATTCAAAATTATGAATAACTAAAATTATCTTTGTTGGTATCATTTTAGAATATAATTACGACTATACCACGTACTTTACTATTCTCCTGCTGACGACCGTCTCATGACCGTCGAGAGTGGTCGCGGACGGTGCTCATGAGGAAGGTCATCCCGTGACCACGGCTGTTGCAATACAGTCGAAACGTCGGAATATAATAAAAAGGTAAACGCGATAAAGACCCGTTAAACTTATAATTATAGACCTCTAAACGGTCAACGAAACGTCAGCAGGAGAATAGTAAAGTACGTGGTATAGTCGTAATTATATTCTAAAATAATGAATAACTGTTAGTGACGCAGTAAATGTAATATGGTTATGAGCATAATTTTTACTGAAAGCGAATATCTGCCATGATTTGTAGGTTTGTACCATGATCATGAGGGTAATATAACGTCTTTGCGTATAAATATTCCATGTTTAATAAAAATTACGTATAAAATGGTTTCTTAAAGTTAGACCATATGCGTTGCCAATGCGTTACGATGAGCGGTGACTCTGCGTCGTCCTACATATAAATCACAGTGGCATGTCACACGGTGCGTTGCGATATCGTGCAGTGACGTAACATTAGCGCAACGGACAAGCGAACCTCGAAACTTTGCAGTCCGTAACACAAATACGACCTAGCACGACTGCTAAAGTACCCTAAAATGTATAAAATATTTTAATATTTTATTGTGTTAAGTGCCTAAATTTAATTGAAATGTAAAAATATTTTTTGGTTTATAACAAAACCTACCACTTTTTTCTATAAGTAAGACCACGGATATTATATCTTATACGTCGTTGAGTGTTAACGTATTTATTTTCGGAAATCGCTCGTCGTTTGCACCGCACAGCGAACTTGACTAAGCCCTGAGAGCATTAGTGGCCCAATCACAAACCACACACTAAGCCAAGGCAGTTCGATAGTTATTGTTACAATTACCGCTTCCAACTTTGCAATACATTGCGCTTCGAGTGCCGGAGTTGCTAACAACAGTTTAGATAAAGTCGTAATGTAAAGCGGTTTTGACGATATCAATGTTTAAAGTCTTTGAAATTATTGAAGTTGGTATTTGCAATTTTATGCGAGATCTGGATAAGAAGTTTGGATGTTTATCTGGATATATGACATCTAGTTACTTCAAAATTACGTTTTTGGACCGAGGTCACAGGCAGTATGAGGTTAAAGGCGGAGTTCACCAACAAAATAAATAGACGGTCTAGTCTTATTATTGATTATGATGATAGATCCCTATAAAAACATGTGTCAAAAGCTTTGATTAGGATCTAAACACCTGTTATTGTGTTGGTGAACTTGGGTCTTAGTGGTCCGAAAGAGTAGAAGTACTCGATGTTGAAAGAACCAGTGTGGTGAAAAGTTCAATTCGCTTCATTAAAGTTTTTTTTATGCACAATTATTAAGACATTATCATTTACATACACCACGGAAATAGAAATAGTAATAGGCAGCTATTGCACACTACTACGAAAATGCTACGCAACTTATTGAAATAACATCAAAAAACGTTATTCCTCATGATTTGTGCTAAAATAACATTTCATTCGCTTTCATATATGATTCCGATTGAAACTCCTAAAATAGCGAACACTCGTTCAGTTGTGATTTTTAAAACAACAAATTATTTGTTTGCAAAAATCATGCATACAAACTCAAAGATTTGTGACACGTAGATGTATGCACAGCAAAGCGAATCCTGGTTATTTTCATAATTTCTAGGCTAGTTTTAGGGTGACCATATTTTAACATGATCAGGTTATTTATAAATGATCAAAATAATAGTGGCACAACGAATGAAAACTATTCAAGTATTTATATATGCGATCTACAGTTAGTTCTGCAGTTTTAGTAAATACAGTTATTTGTGGTTAATCCTAGCCCTTATTGTCAAGAAATGTAGAATTTGAGTTTATATCAGCTCTTAGCTAGCCCAGTGGTCCAAACACTGCCCCAGATGTCCCAGGCCAAACATTGCCCCGTGGTTTGTCACGATAATTCCTGTTTGCCTTCCGTTTAATTAGTATTGCGGTTAATTATTACATTGCTTAGATACAGTCAGCGATATAAATTTGCATGACATTCTTAATTGCTCAAAATGATTTACTGATAGAACCAGAAGAGTTTCATGATAATTTTTGGTTTTATTTGCTGATGCCTGTTTTAAAACTGCGTTTAATAGCAAATTGTTTATGATATTTTGTCGCTGATTGTACCTACCTGTAAGTATAAATCTACATAGTATTGTTATAATTGTGTTTATTGATGATGGTTTGTGTACAGTTAAGATAGAGTTTGCAGATGAATTAACCAATGGATTATGACAGCGCAATTATATCTTAAACACACGAAAACTTGTATTACTTGGAAACCACGAATACTAGCTTAGTGAAACAAATTTGATAGACAATATACACTCCTTAAATAAAAGTATTAAAACTTCATGGTTGTTGTAAAGTTATGCCATCAAAAATGTCATAATTAAAATTCGTGGTTCCTGGAAAGGGATTTACGAATTTACTGCATTTGTTTTAGCTTTCGTGTCTATTCTGTCGAATAAAAATCCATTTACAATCAACTATAAGAATATATAAGTACCTATCATACACCATTGAAATAATTTTGTAAGTAATTAAAAATGTAGTCAGACCCGCGTTAAAGCTCTATATTTGAGCATTTTATACCAACTCCATTAATGAGTTTTCTTTTTATTTTCCCACTTTTAATTGAGTTGTAAAGATAATTTCCCTCCAATTTTCTCTTTAAAGCGATAGCTGTTCTAGAAACACGTAGCACCTATTAAAATTTATTTTTATGCTTCTCTACCGAAGTTTATTCGTTAAAGTTCGATGGTATAATCAAATTATGTTCTCGAGAAAATGGTTACACAATAACAATTATAACAGGTTATAGCATATATAAAAGCTTTTACAAGTTGCTAATGATTAAATATGTTTTATTTTAATGCAATATCTGCAGAGAGTACCTTAAAACCGATCTCGCAATAATTAATTATCTTCCTTCTGACGTTAAGAGGGAGTGTTGTTATTTTTAATAAAATTCATCTTGTATTATGGAAAATACTTGGACATGTACAAGTTGAATAGTATTTTTTTCTGCGACATGTCGCAGCCCTACTACTATGTCAACCTTTTTTATATAAAAGTAAAGTAACAAGACATACGGCCCACCTGTTAAGTAGTTACCGGTACCTATGAACTCTTTCAACACCATAGGTACCACTAGCGCGTTGCCGACTCTAAGACAAAATAGTGAAAAATCTCATGTACCTTTAATTTCACTAGCACCCATATCCTTCAAACCGGAACACATTAATGCGAGCATTACTGCTTGGCGGCAGAAATATGTATCGTAGTAGTAATTGCCCGGGCGAGCTCTTTTACAAGGAGCTCTACTACTCGCAGAAATGGTTTTATCGTTATTTTCTTTGTCGATTATCCATCTGCGATTACACTTGGTTCTGATATCTACGAGACCCCAAAGAACTGCAATCGTTTACAATTTTACCGCAGGGTAAATGTACATGGTTGGTGTATTCAAGAGGCTGGCGTACTGGGAATTTTCACTAGACCCTTTTCAGGGTCACTCACTCAAGACTGGTCATAAACTAGTCTATTGACCTTAAAAATTGACTTAGAATAAACCAGTTTTATGACAAACGTGCAAAAAGATATGCCGTGTTGACCGGGTACCCGGACCTTCGATCTGAAGCCCGTGCGATTATACCTGGTTGTATACCAATTGTTTTTCTCCTATGTACTTATTTTTTACAGTTGTGCACCCATAAATATTCGAAGGCAAATCTATCGATAAGTTCCAATTAGCGGCGATAAGCTCGCAACCTGTCACGTGGCATGTTAACTTATTGCAAAACGTAGAACTTATGGATATATGTACTAAGTATAGATTTGAGAGTGTTGATGATGTAAGATTTTTTACAGATGATAAAAAGATGTACTAGCTACTTGAAAAACTTGGGCATGAGCAAAATATAATATTCGGATGTGACTCTGACTACCTTTACAAATTTCTACGAATTGAGTATGTATCTCAAGATGACCATCATAGGGATTTACAACAGTCTTGAGCGTTTTTTTTTATAAAAAGACGATGATTGAATTTTGTATGAAGTAGATTTACCTTAGTAAAAGTTGACTAGCTGTTCTCGATAGACGTTCAGGGTCAGCCCGATATCGTAGCAAGTTATCGGGCCTCGTAAATTAGATGACGCAGAAGATAGTTAGTGAAGCGAAAATGAAGTTATATCGGTTTCGGAATGGTCAAGAATCAGAAATAACGTATCAAGGAGTTGTGTATTTCAAGATTTTCGCTTAGAGATTGTAAAATATTTTATATGTGTACAAATAAACCGAAGCATTACCATTTTAAGTGTTCATATTGGAGGATCACCTGAAACCTGATTGGACATCGCCAGTGAAAGTGCTTTATGTAAAATAGCCTTGTATTATTTTACAATCTTCGTAGACATAATTTACGCAAACTTTAAGTGTTAACAAGTAGTGACAAATAATACTATTATAGAATGTAAGGTAATATACGTTATGGGCCTATTACCATATTTTTAAATGTTATTCATGTTGTTGTCAGTAATAAATGTTTATTCAGTAATTTGTGTCTTGGTATATGGACGAAGCTACGTTGTAACTTTTTTAATGCCTAACCATTTCAAGTATCGATCCTTTCCAGTACAACTTCAGTTAGTTTGATTACTAAACTATTCATTGCCACAAATTCCTTCCAAAGCCACAAATTGAATCCCCGAAATTGCCCACCTGACCTGAGGTAGGTAAGTGGCCAGTAATCTACTGGCTCCAGCGCTGTCTGCTAACCACTGTCCTTTGTAATAGAACCTTTGAGCATTGTCTCGTAAGTATGGATAGTGAGTATACCGTACTGTATCGATGTATCGGATAAGGGCTGCCCCTTGAAGAATGCAATTTTAGGTTATTAAGTTTGTGGTTATAAATGTTTAAAGTTACCCATACCCATACACTACATACCCATTCAACCATTTGTCTTTTAAGTCCAATATAGTCTACATACATCGTCCCGAATTATAGTGAGGTGTACCCAACAACAGAGAGGCCGGGAACAAATATCTGCAGAACAAGCAAACATCTGTCCCGCAGCTTTAATAAAACCCACACCTCCTAAAATGTTAAATTTTTCAAAGAAGTGAATAAAATTATCCGCACTGTATTGTATTGTTCAAGGTTTTTTTTTTTGCAAAGTTAATTAGAAACGTTATCCTATCAGAAACAATTCATATGGGCCAAACATAAGATGAAAGGATAGATTCAGCATAAACGTCTTGTGTATGAAGCTGGCAGCCCTGCCGAAAGATGTATCTACTCGACATGTCGATAGTAAAATCGGAGCTCGACTCGAGTGCTGGAATTAAGTGGAATTGGAATTGGATGGCACACGACATGTTTCATCGCGAGATAATCTCAGATCGGTATTTTACGTTGATTTCCTTTGTCTTCTGATGGCAAATTGCTATGTGCATGTATTGACGGATGAACGGTAATTGGTGAAACAACACTAGTTACTCAAGCTTTTTTATTTCAGCTTTTTGATATTGAGACTCTGGGATCTGTCTCTTATAATCAATACATTAGGATTGAAATTCAGCGTGAAATGCAGCCAGCAGATTGAAAATTTGGCTTCCGTCTTGTAGTGATCTGGATCAGTTTACCTATCTTAGATCGTATGAAATGCGATCTTTAGATAGCTGTTTCATTAGTATACTTGTATATAGTTGATAAATTAATGTACTACTCATTAATGGGCTCAAGATGAAGTAGGTACGTATTTATATCGGAACAGAAAATATTTTGTTATTCCAAACTTGTCTCTCAATCTGACAGTTCTGGCATACCAGAACTCCCTCACTCCAACCTTCCTCCCACACCCAAACACAATATACTACATAAGCACTAAACACACACATACCCCTAATTCACACAAACTTTCTCATTCCTACGAAAATGTGCAAGGCCCATCATGTATGATAGAACATAGACTCAAAGTTTTATTGTGCGTGTTTTTCTTTACTCATATTTTGTTCCCTGTGCCCTGTTTTGTGTTAGTTTCTATGAAAATCACTTTATCTGTAACCGACATCCCGCTATACAGGCTCGACCTAGTGCGGAAACAAAAAGCAACCCTAATTGTAAAAAAAAAAAACAAACACGCTGTCTTCCCCATGGTGGACATCCTCAGAAACATACTCTGTGAGTAGATCTTTGCAGATACCAAGTAGGGGGTAGTCAGAGGCACGTCCAAACATTTGGTACATGCCCCCTTTTTGCAAGTTAGCATTCGTTTCATCACAATGTTTTCCTTCACCGTTTTGAGCACGTGTTAATGCACATCAGTTTTTCGAGTGGAAAAATCCATTAGTGGTCGAACGGGTTCGAACCAACGACCTCCGGATCAGAAGTCGGGGTACCTTAGTTATATAATACTGCTATTGTCGTTTTAATATTTTCGGTAAATAAATGTTTTTGTATGTCTGTGGCTGTTTGGTGTTTAGTTTATAAATTTTACTTGAAGCCATTAAAAACCCTATATTTTTATCTGTGATTAGACAAATGAAGTCAAACCAAAATATTTTCATCTTAGATTTTTTCATTTACTTTTTATTTTTCGTTTGGTATAGATTGCTGAATGAAGGATCATCAAAAAAAACACGTTGGCTTTTGATGTCTGGTACTTTCAGGCTTTGGTAGAAAATAATCTCCATAAACTTACTGATGCATTTAGAACACCGTCGTGTTATAAACCAATTATAATTGATTTAAAAATAAAGATCCTTGTATTTTTTGTATATACCTACTTATACATTGTTGTAAGAATAAATGTATAAACAAATCTTTGTAATATAAATGAATATAAACTGACTTGGACTATCTCTTTTTTGATTTATCTGTTTCGTATTCTCACGGGTATAGTCTATACGTCTATATACTACACTGATTCGTCCAAAGATAACGCTTTAATCAATCTCAGAATTCCGTACCGTGGACTGAGGAATTTAATCTTCTTTGAGAGCAGCTGAAAAACGAACAACCTTACATGCGGGCGAATAGTCCGATAGAAACTATAGATTTTTTTGCCTGTTTTAATTTTCAGGAGAATACCGATAAATTCGCCTGGGAACCGCGAAAATCCAATTCGTTTATTGTGTTGCCAATTGAAAATGTCAACGTGTGGTAGCGTGGTAACTGACGGCATTTATTTATCAAAAACCTATATAAATTGCACTTTCTTATCATTGTAACCGATTTTTTTTCTATTGTATTTCAAATCGATATGTGTGTTATCTGTGATCCTGAAAATGAACCAAACAAGACATATGAGTTTAGTACCTATTAGTTTAGTTGAGTTTTAAGGTTCCGAAAACAAATATCGAAAATGGAACCCTTATCCGTGTGTGATCCGAGAAATCACACCTTAATTTCTCGCTCAAATTAAAGCGACCCGAGATATACTCGTAATTTGGAATGCAGACGTGTTTTAAAAACCCGAAAACGAAAATCATAAAATAAAATACACGTAGGTATTTACCTCCTAATAAATGTAAAGCAGGGGCTGATTTTTTTTTCACCCATTTATGTGTACCACTACTATGTGGGATAGATATAAAAAAAAACATATTTAGGTTTCCTGTACCATTTCAGGATTATAGAAGTATAGAAATTACTAACAAAAATGGTTCGAAGGATTTCTAATGACAACTTTAGGAGTTATGACGAAACTACAGGACCCTAATATAGCATGTCTGGACACGTCTTGGGCACTGTATTATTCATTGTAATCTAATATTATAAAATAGAAACGTCATCTTAAAAAAAAAAATGATACAGATGCTTCTTCTATAGACATATTACTCCACTCATAGACATTATATAGAAGAACGCTTCATCGATCGAAAAAAAAGTATAAAAAGTAAAAAATAAGTATTTAAAATTATTTATACGTATAAAATGATTTTATTATACACTGGCCACAAAGAACTGAATGTTTAATTTGAAAAAAAAAAAGAATTACTTCAATTGTATTTTGTTTAAGAGTTTCATTTATTATTTTCATTAACAATTACAAAAATATTTTGTGATACACATTATTAAATAACAAAAGGGACAATTCCGGATCTCAGAAAAGCTCAGGTCTCTAAAGCTGTGACTTTAATTGAAAATGGTTACGGTTCAATGAAGTGGCTCAAATATTGCGAGTTTCCAAGTTTTTCATCGATCACAATGTTACACGTTACCGGCAGACTGTTACAGGGCAAGGTTACAAGAGAATCACATCAGCGAAGGACGATCAATTTATGGTGAGCAGTGTTCTAAGAAATTGCAATTTGACTTCTTCTGAGGTCAGAACTACGCTTCAAGAAGTTCGGGAACTGACAGTTAGCACTAAAACCGTAAGAAGAAGGCGCAAAGAGGCTGGAATAGGGGCGTATTTATCAACCAGAGGACAAAGGACAAAGGACTCGTCAGTGAACAGTACAGTGTGGTATTTACCACAGGTCATCGAGTAACTCGAGTCAACTTTGAAAAGTCCTAGAAAAAGGACTCGTCATTGAACAGTACTTTTCAAAGTTGACTCGAGTTACTCGATGACCTGTGGTAAGTACCCAGTCAACAGTACTTTTCAAAGTTGACTCGAGTTACTCGATGACCTGTGGTAAGTACCCCTTACTTTCGACTGTATTGCAACAGCCGTGTGTCAACAGCAGACCACGGCTGTTGCAATACAGTCGAAACGTCGGGAATATAATAAAAAAGGTAAACGCGATAAAGACCCGTTAAACTTATAATTATGTTAATTAATCGCGAAAGTTTGAAAAGTATTACTTACATTTTCAATGTGATAAAAGAAAGGGTTAATTTCTTAAAACATCATTTTTGAAATATCTGTTGATGAATTTGAGTTTTTTTTTTATTAAAGTATGTTTTGTTTTGTTTAAAATGGCGACAATATTAATTAAATACTGAATAAAATGTCCATGAATGTAGATTAAAAAGTGTCTTGCAACGCATCAGCTAAATATTTTATGTAATGCATAAAAAATGAATGATTTATGAATAGTTATAACTATAGTTTTGATTTATTCTAGATTTTTCCCAGAAGACATTTTCTTTAACCACCCAAAATGTACCTACTCAAGAAACGTGGATTCGCCATAAGCGAATATTATTATGGGCTCCATAACTCTCCTCACCGAATCACTCCTTAATAACACGATATTAAACTTTATAAATCAAAGGGGATCTCCGGTCACCTTAATCCGGCATTTCAATAATCTGCTAGCCCGGGAAATCAGCATAATACCTCACTTCAAGTCGGCAGTCAAAGTAAAATTTGCTTTAACACGCTGTCATTAGATAAAATTTGGTTCAGATCTAGAGCAATAAATATTTTGTAATGTGGTCATGAAACGCGTGCATGCATTTTAGTGCCAATAAACCAAAGTTTGAAGAATGACATTGAAAAGACATTGATGTGTGACGTCTTATCCGTCTGGAATGCACCCAATTTTCATCTTACCAACGAGATGAAAATTGGGAAGCAGAGATGAACGAGATGAAAAAGCATTTCTTCAGAACCTCCCCGGAGTGCTCAAAAAGAAACCAGCACCAACGAGAAGTAGGTCATAGCAGTGTTCTTCTATACGTTAATACTATTATTTATTCTGTACCGCAGAGGCTCTAATGGGGCCATAAATCAAGCCTTTCCATGGACCTCTTTATTAATTACTTAAGGCCCGAATAGGAAAAAGGGATTGTCACCTCAACTTTGATAAAATCAGGGGTCAAGAGGTTTTCTCGGGGTTGAGGTTTGATCTGATTGGCTAAAAAATTAAGAGACTCTTTAATTGCTTCGGGTTGACGTAATTTATTATTTTAGAATATGCATAGTGATTTATATTTTACACGTATTGTCCTAAGCAATGAAGACAGAAGACTTTATGGGAAATGCGATTCACCCCCAATGTATGTTTTTTGTTTAGATTTTTGAGCGAGTTTAGACGATCATGATAGGAAAAAGGTTTTTTTTGTCATTTTTACTTTGTAGGGTTATAATTTTCTCGTCATATAAACCATTTCGGTTATAGGTCGAGCTGACGCTAAATTCAAAACTGTTGGTATAATTTCAAAATGTTCTCAAACTAGTTCGCAGCTATAATTTGTATCTAACTTTATAGCAAAATAGTTGTTGCTCCCGAAGAATCCTGGCATCAGGGCTCATCTGGCTGATAATATTATCGTTATTTTAACTTTTAGGTGTAATGGAATTCAACGTTCACCCCAAAATAGTAACTCTATGTCAATTAGTAAAGTCGATGACTCTGTGGTGAGACAAGAGAACCAATTAATTGGGAATCGAGAGGTTTTGGGTTTGATTACCACAATTAAATGTGAATTTATGCAATAATTTAAAACCCCCGAATTTTTCCATTGTCTTTAACAACGCCTGAAATTTTTCCATTGTCTTGTGGTAATGAAACCTATGTAAGAACCATCCTTGAAAACACAATTTTCAAAGCATTTGGATTTTGAAAATCCAGTATCTACTCGTTAGTAAGCCTCATGCTTCACCTACACATTTTAGTTTTATGTTAAACTGTTAATGTGTATTTTGAAATAAATAATTCCAATTCCATTTTTATATAATTCTTATACACGTTACGAGTAACGAACATAGAAAATGACATTTATTTACTTACACTTTAACAAACATACCTGGTCTAGGTATAATAATTTTGAATGCTGTTATAATTACACGGTAGGTTAGCATAAAGTTTGAGGACTCAGCCACGCTGTTTTTCAGCGTCGCCTGTTGATGTAACTACATAATATAAACTCGTATCAATACGTAAATTGTTTTTAAATAGGGCAACAAAAAAAAATCTGTATCTGTTTATTATCTTCCAATAGTAACGATAGTTGAAGCATTTTTTTTTAAATATTATGATAAGCTAGCCCATTATTTTTTTATTTAGACTTGAATAATACAGTTATACAATGAAACTAATAGCTCTGATATTCTGATAACAAAAAGCCCGCCTCCGTTTAGATATCACATTTCATATTTTCAATAGCAATTTCCAAGAAATCCATACTCCTAACCACTGATCAGATCAGATTTGAAATGGTATACCACCCTGCAGATGGCAGATTAAAATATCTGACAAATGAAACTATCAGTATTCAAATCGATTAAAGTCTTCGATATCATGATATCGAGGCTCTCAATCGACGCATTGGAATTGAGGATATTGAGATGAATGGATTTTTTACTCTGAAATTGAGATTTTATTTTTAATAAATAGAGCGTAAATCGTTCATTTATTTTATCTGGATTACAAGAACCCTGAAATATTTACACCGGATCCTTGCGACCGAACCAAACTGGGCCTAATTTTTCTTTTGGTGATTCATGCATATAATTATTAATAACAAATCGTTCACATATAATTTTATTTTCATCTTGAATAAATAGCATAGCCGAGCCAAAATTCAATAGCAGCGTTAAATTTTAGTCAACTTTTACATTCAAAACGAATTAAAAAAAAGATAGTTTGAACCAAAATCATTAATTAAATAAATATAATTATATTTTCATGCATTAATCAGAATGCTATGTTTTGAAAACTCAACTTTTCCATTACAAAATTTCACAATTGTAATTTATTTACTTGTATATACGTATCTAATTATTTATTAAATAAGCTCGACAATGCTCATCCAAAGACAATAAACCTCCAAATAATATTTAACCGTCACTTTGAGTACAAATCTCATTTATTTTAGCTGAATTTGTGAACATAGTCATTGCTCAGCTCCTTACGGCTTCTATATTAAAGTAATGTTGGTCTGTTTTTTTCTTACACTGAAAAAAGTTTTTGATCTCTCAGTCAAGTTTCAAGAGTAATAGAATACAAGCTGTAGAACATTGAAGAAGGTAGGTCCGAGTATGAACCAACACTCAAAATATAAGTTACATCGGGAAGATAACAAATATTGTCACTTTTTAATACATTATTATTTCTACGTTTTACATCCCTTAAATGCTAGATCCATTATTATTACTCACATGTTGTGTTAATATATAGGTTAAGCATACGCATAATTATCGGAATTTGATAATAGAGTTCTTATGTACTTATACAACATGACGTTATCTGTTCATCGAGTGGGGGACCTCACTCGGTGTTAAACTTCTGGTAAACACAATACTGGACTTACTATGAAAATTAAAAAGCAAAGCCAAAATCTATGTTAAAACTACTACGCATTCATTTGTATTATATTTCTCATAAAACCTTCATCATATTTAGTATAAAACTCACGAAGTCAAGAAAAACACACAAAAGAGAAAGAATTCTGGCGAAAAACATTTAAGATATTTCATGAAAGGGTTTAGATTAACAAAAAACTAAATAAGATTTATACGCAGAAATAAATGTTGATATTCTCTGTAGATACTTATTATTCGTTTTATTGTTTTATCAAATTCTTTAGGGTATATGTTATGTGGTGATGTTATATAACATGATTGCGAACATCAAAGATAACACATCTGTACTATCTTTGATGTTCGCACCTGCATATTATCTTATAGGTATGTTGGTAGATAGGAATATAGAACCTACGTGTATCACGTGAAATCACAGCTATGTAATAATTTATTATAAAAAAACGCCAACCGCCGATTCTTCGCGCGCTATCATGCCTAGAACAACCAGGCAACACACATGTATTTTTTTATGATCTTTCATTCAGCTCTGATTGGTGTGATCTAGGTAAAGCTTAAAAGAGGTTACGTGGTATAAAATAAAAAAAATACAAATTAATTTATTTCAGACATGTACTTGTGATTAAAAAATGATTAATTTGACTTGGACAATACCGTTTGTATTGTTAAAGTCAAATTCATTAGCTATGAATACAAGTGATTTTACTTAGGAATCTAATTAATCAACCTGTTATAATTATATTCTTTGGAAAATGAACAGATTCGATACGATTATCTTCACAAAATAATATGAAGACATGTTATATTAGATACCCTGTACCTGAACTATATAATTATAGTCAGACATACAATTTTAACGTGTACATAAAAACTAGGTATGAGAAAACGTTCCGTTTCTTTATTGGCGCGTTCGATACCCTGTTATAAAAACAATGTTTCTTTAGAGAAGAATAAGAATGTTGTGATTTGAATGATATTGAAAATACCAAAGTTATCGCGAGAATCCACCTAGAAAAATATATTTTACCCTCGCAAAAACATCGCGGAGTGTAAACACGAAGAGGGAAAACGAAAAACACTTGACTTATGACAAACATGTAGTGTCTTATAGAGATTACGCCAAATTTTATTACGCTCCCTCGCAGGCAGCGATCCCTAAAACGCTTTCGACATCATGGTCACAGATTCACAGTAAAATAAGGCGTTCGAGTGAATTCTCAAGCGTTTCTTGTGTTGGGTTCAATTCGGGGAGTCGCGACGATAGAATAACAATAGGGGAGGCGACGTCCGCCCCGCAGTTTGCGCCGCAAAAATTGTCTCCAGCCGGAGTGGCGCAAGGTTCGTTACTGGGGCCGTTGTTTTTGATTAAGGAAAAATTGTGGAGTTTTTTTTGGTAAATAATGACTTTTCTGTCGTGTTCAAACATGCCTTTGAAATTTTAGTACGGCGCAGTCTGGCTAAGCTTGATTATAACGTGCATTAATTTGAGATAACATGGACAATAAATCAATTATGTATCGCGGGTTGGCAGTGACGAACGATCGGTTTCAAATTGCTACATTGTTAATTTATCCCATAATTTATGGATCACTTAAAACCAAAAGCCAATAAGGTAAAAGGATTTCTGCTACAAAAAAATATTTGAATCCCTATGTTATTTGGTAAGTATGAATTCGTAAGGGTAGTATTTACAAATTTGTAATATTTCTTTCTGGTGACATTTTTCTTTGCCGCTGTGTGTGAGCCACAATGAAATGGGAAATTACAAAGAATGTGCCTGTGAGTTCAAAAAACTTGCTGGCTTTTTATTAGTAGCCTGTGGGATAGGTGCTCTTACGAATGGATGAAAGGCCCTTGTACACTCGCTGGAAAGAAAAATAGGATAATAACGGACGGTCAGAAGGGCACTTAAAATCGTCGGTCCGTGAGCGGAATCTACAACTGCTTTATTTTAAGGGTTTTAAGGTGGAAGCTATGATGCGGAGTTTTTAGAAATTTATGGAGTGTTTGTGTGAGTGCACTATAATGTGGTATTTGGAACTATTAAAAGCCCTTAGGAAATCATAGAATACGATGATAATATTTATTGTTCAGATACAACTTTCATGTGAGTTGCTAAATAAACCAAACAAAAAGCAACCACGCTCACAACTGTTTTCGAAAATATGGATATCTTTTGATCTATACTCAATAAGTAGATCTGTAAGGAGGGAGTAGGGAGTGTAGGGAGTTGTCAGAGGTGCGTCCAAACATTTCATTGGTTAGCATTGTACTTTTGCATATAAGTTAGCATTGCCTCGCGCGACAGTAGCACTGAAAACTGTCAGTTTGACAGTTTGTTGAAACACATTAACACTGAATCACTGTTTCAGAAAAAAAAAACTTAAGTTTTATTATGTTGTATAGTGGCAAAAATGCATGATAATGATAAGGTTGATGATGTGTAGAGATTTTCAGACGATTCTGTTGGATAACATAAAGTATCTTTTCCATTCTGCGTCAAGATTACGGCCCTCACAACATCTAAAAGCCACTTATCATGCCGACTGGCATTTTGTAAATTTTCTTTTTTTCATTCTCACTCTTTGTATCTTTACTCATTTGCCTTCCCATCTTTCTATCTCTTTCGATCTCTAATGGTGTTAGATCGAAATCTCTAAGGGCAAACTGACCGATGGGTTTTCTGATTTACCTTTAACTGTATTTGTTTGGAGTTAAATGGCTTTTTGTGAGGAAGTCGTATCTTTCATCTTTGGAAGTGGTATTTGTTTAAGAGTTCCATTGAATGAAATCTTTTATTCACTTGAGCTTTTAAGGAGTTCCTTTGTTTTGCGATTCTGCCAAGAAAAACAAATAACCGTACGTTGTGACGTCGCAATTTTATAGATTTCATTTTTGATGTAAATTCATAACTAGATGGCGTGGCTAGAAAAAACAAATGCTAATGAAAGTTACAGCTTAAGTCTCATTAGAAACAACCTAAAGTTGTTTTTCTTATAAAGCTGAATTTGAGAACAAATAAACTCCAACTATTAAATAAAACATTAACATACAGACTCCAATGTTTAAACTTAAAATTACATTCCAAAATGTATCAACGAGTCACTGTAAGTTGCAATTACGTATTTATTGTAGATAGAACGAGACTATGTTTAGTAAGTTTTAAGTTACCAAGCTCGCAGTGATGACAATTCTATAGAAGTGTCTATAAGGAAATGGGTCGTTGACACTAACGCACAAACTTCACTCACTCTCGTCCCTATCATTAAACGTCTAATTTTACAGTCGAACTACTCCGTGTATGGCTATAGCGACCTCGATGATTTCCCCGGGGTACAAATGACTAATAATAGAGCAAACCTTAAGATAATAGTTATTGAAATTCTGTTCCGACATGAGCACAAGGAATTTCTGTAGTCGAGTAACCGAAATGTAGGTAAGGTGAGCGTAAAATTCAATATCATCAGTATGTAGAAGAAGTCCACTGCTAAACATAGGCCTGCCCAAAAAGTGTCATGACGAACATCCACCGGGAATCCGCAATCTTGCAGATATCATCCGGCATAAAATTTAATTGTTAGAAAAGCAAATATTCGAAATAATCATGAGTAGCATTTTGTAGCATATTTTCAAACTATAGCACATTTTGTAGCGCGTAGGTATGATAAAAAAACAAGGATTGTATTTTTTTAAGAGCGCTCATATAGACCACCCACGTCTGCTGCTGACAGCCGTCAACTGCGGTCAAGTCATAACAGTGTAGTAGCCGCAAGCAGCGACAGCTTTCGTTGGCGGGTTGATATCTGCCGTCACTATTACCAGGAAATATTCAACAAAAATAATTTAAGAACGCCGATCACAACTCAAATCACGAAGACTGATGCCGAACTATTGAAAATAATCACAAAACACGCATTCCCAAATCACGTGGATCTCATTGGACCGTGTGAATCGGCCCAGCTCATTATCATTCGCTCCCGGCCGAGATGCAAATTCCCGTTTGGCGTATAATCAGTAATTTCACACGTGCGGAACCTCAGTTGTTCCAGTTTGTTTTGAACCCTGGATTTGTTAAAGAGCAGTTTTGATACTGGAAGCCAAGCGACTAAATAATATTACGACTTATAATATTATTTAGTCAGTAGTCATATTGTGCAAAATACATTTATACATAAATTTACACCTGTTTCTCGGAGGGCTAGGCAGGGACCACGGATATCCACTTGCTGCTATCCTAGCATACCTCTTTCGCTTCAGTCATCCTCATCACATGATACATACAAGCTCGGCGGTTTAGGGTACTCTTGATTTGCCTTTCTTCTTGTGAAAAATATCGGTACATATCTATATAGCAGCCAGGAAAATACTGCATTTTAAACAAATATTCGTATCTCAATTGCTTGTCTATTTTATGTCAGCAAACACGGTTGGGTTGGTAATAAACACAACCAGTAAATAAACCAATGAAATGGTAATGAATTAGGGACGGTATTGGTAAATAAGTTTTAACGTACTTATATCCGTTAAATAATATATTCAGTTCTAACTATACCTAACTAAAATATGAAATCAATAATTTGGTGCTTGAAACCGCTCATTTCCTTTGATTGAACAACCGAGCCTTTGATTAGTATGTCGTCTATGTTGTCCGATCACGGAGTTCACAGAGACTCGCCTTAAGTTGATAGTTAAGTATAATAAATAGTTCAACGCTGTTCTTTGAAACATATTACAAATTCTAAACTAAGAAAAGCAACAGGGTGCCGCAACCGCCACATAAAAGAACAGAAAATTGAAGTGCCGCCGCATAAACGCTCACTTAACGTAACACATAAGGATTAAATAATATAAATATTACGTTTATTCTTTTTCAGTATCTGTTTATTTTGAAATATTAATCAAATAATTTAGGTTATGGTTGGCCGGTTCAATTGAAAATCTGCACTTTTGGACCATGGTGCCTTACCTTATCACCCTGAAGGTTACGATGTACCGATGACATACACAAACAAATAAAGCAAACTAATTTTTTTCAACATTATCCAAATATACACAAGCAAAGACTAACGAGAATAAAACATAACATAGACTCAATACAGGTAAATACTGGAAGGTTGTGGGAAGTCGGTGGATGGAGGTAGCCCAAGATCAGTCGGTATGGCACTCTTTGGAAAAGGCGTTTGTCCAGAAATGGACTTCTATAGGCTGTTGATGATGCTAATGATATTGCATATAGCGCTATCTCTTATCAACTCTGTATTTAGAAGCGTTTTAGTAATTTGTCGTTAGTCTTTTTTTATTTTGTGGTCGTGCGACTTCACTCGCTTAACGCAGACCCCGTTTTTATGCCTTCAGGTCTGTGAATTTTATTTAAATTAAATTTTAGCGCGGACACTGGATTATGGTTTGGCCTTGTTTTGGTTTAATATGCAATAGTTTCTTTGCTAGACGCATGAGTAAATGCTTATAACCGAGGTTGGGAATTATTTTATGAATAGCTTGCAGAAACTCATTATAACTGGGAATTTGCTTCAAAGTCAACCCGGACTCACCTTGTTTGTGGGAGAGGACGTTACGCGTATTTTATCATTATAATGAATTTTCACGTTCAGAAATAAGAGAATAAAAACGTAGTTGTTCTATTTTACTGGTTCACTATAGTTACTTAAGTCAATAAAAAAACTATTGACACGAAAATGAAGTTATTTACCAAAAATATTTAGATATTAACAATAATTATGCTGATCATTTTTGACACAGTATCATCTAGCCCCGAAGTAAGCAGAGTTTTTGTTATGGAAACTACATAACTGATATAATAAGTACCTACTAATATATATATTTTTTTTAAATAAATTTAAATATTAAATAACGTAAATAATTTGTCTCGCATCGCGAATCGCACCCGCAACATTCTACGTCTCAGGCGGGCCTTCGCCCTTTGCGTCAACTTCAAAGTTTGCCGGTTTCATTGTGATTATCACATTTTGCTTTCCTTGAACCAACGAATCATGCTAATTAGTTATTTTCCCAATTATTGGGGCTTGTGTTGTGTAAACACAAAAAAACTGTTTCCCTTCCTCTGGACTAATTGATTTATTCTTGATCACCCAGCCATAATCAAACAACTTCCACCACACTGAGTTTTTTCCATCAATCAGAAGAATATTTTTTTGATCAGACTCACATACTAGTCACTGAACCAATGCCCGAAAACCAAAATAGTGATACAAAAAAGTAGAACCTACACTTAGTATACCCCCCCTCTTCCCTGTATCGTGGGTATCAGGGACTACGAGTACCGAGGTACCACAGCACCCAGACCCAGAACAAATTTCTACAGAAAATTCTGCTTAAATTCTGCAGCTGAAATTGAACCTGCACCTCTTGCTTCTCAGCCGGCTACTCGCTGTATTCTCATTATTTTACACCCTTTATGAATTTACCTTAAAATAGCCGAAGTGATAGGTAGTTACTGTGGTTTTAATAACAAAATTAATACTTCATTATGCGTAATTACGAGAAACAACATCGTTATCAACGCAATTCATTATGTTTTGCGCAAATATGTTTTGTTTTCAAAACTCGTTAATTAGAAAGTGAATGTGTTTCTTGAAAATTCAATTAATTTGTATGTTTCTATGTAATTGCTTTCAAATTGATATTATGGTGTCATCGTGGGATCGCTGCGTGAGAATCAACGCACGGCAGCGATGATGCAGTACATACAGAAATACCTAAACGCGGAAAAAGTCGTGGGCCTTCCACTAGTTTTGCTACCTACAAATATTATCAGGCAGAGGAAGCTTGACAAAGATGGTGGATGTCTAATGGATGTGGATGGTGACGATAAAAACCGTAAAATTCGCTCCATTGTACGTTTTGTAACATTGTAAATCTTCCTACAATTCACCAATAACATTCTAATAAGGTTAGATAGATAGATATATAGATAAATCATTTATTTGTAACTCTACTTATTAATTAGGTATATAACTAAGATTGTTGCACTCCTTATGAGGTAAGTAGCTACAAATTAGGACTCAGCATAAAGCGCCTCAGACCTGGTGTAGGTAAGTAGCGCGCTGATCTTCCGTCCTCTCCCATTTATTACTAGTAAAATAGGTAGTGGTTACAGTATAACAAAGTTAGGTAGGTATTGGTGGTTTCTTTGAGGAAACTATTGGAGGAATTTCACTTTCTGTTTTGCCACATTTTATCGATATCCAAAACTTCATAGGTTACTGGCGTAGCCCCTTGTTAACAAGGCATGAAAATATCTTCTTATTTGCAGAATTATACATTTAATCGAACACTAAATAAGAACACACAAAAAAAGTATTTCCTATTTTACAAGTCATATTTGTAAAATAGGATGTTTCGTGGTGACTAATTTTGCAACGTAAATTGACGAAAAAACGGTCGAGCGAATGCGTTTCTTACGAACGCTACTTTTCATCGGATATTTTTTATCCAGATACCACGCGGACAAAGCCGTGGACAGAAGCTATAGATTATAATATGCGAAAGTTTGGATGTTTGTTGCTTATAATTTCAAAATTTAGAACAGGTATAATTCGTTACCTAGAATATTACATAGGCTTCTTTCTAGATACCACGTGGGTTAAGCCGTGTGCAGAGACTAGTGGTAAAGAAAAACAAAAAACTAAGTGACCATGTAAAAAAGCATGCAATAACCTTCTCAGTCGGGTAAATAATGAGCATGTTTTCAAAACTAAAAATATGTTTTGGTATCAAAACCATTTTAACTTAAACCCAACCGAGTATAAAACTCGTTGATTTAAGTAACCGACTTTTAAAATGGGGTTATTTTTATTGTTGGATCCATTAATTAAAACATAAATCACGGCTTAGTGTAAGCCGATTGTGCCATATTTACTCTGTTACGATACACTTTTAGGGTTCCATAATTATACTTTCAAGCTTTGTTCGCCAAAGAATATGTAATGAAAATATGGCTTCGTACAAACTTCGTATTTCATTTTTTGTTTATTCGTTTTTCAACTAATGTTTCCAATTGATTAAAAAAAATATACACAATTATTATTTACAGCTCGGAGCTTTATGATCGGAGTTTTTATAAGCCAATCTAAGAAGATACAGATGGGGAAAAATTACCAACCAGTTCTTTAATAATAAGGAAGGTGAAAAAGACTAGGGTTGAGTTATAATTAGAGAACCGTGTGTTGTTTTCTCAAATTACAACCGCAGAAAGTCCTAGAAATGAACCGATATCATCATAAAGACTCAAAAAAATATTTTTCAGCCTGGAAATGATGTCGATAGCAACTGAACTCTTCGTTTGACTCTAAATAAATTACTTTCATGTAACTGGTATTCCGAGGCCACCTCCGCAAATATCACAGATCATGTCAACAGCACAACACCCTTTTAATTACGCAAATTGAGTAAATTTTCGTGTACCTTTGCGATGTATCGTTTATGAGTATCGTTAAATAAGCAAAATCAAAATCTCTGCATTTGACAAGATTTTTATGACATTACTAATAAATATATAGCTGCCTACACCTTCGCTCACATGATACCTGGATAAAAAGTAGTCGGTGGATTTTTATATAGATAGATTACATATCCAAAAATCAATTTAAATACATATTGTACTTGGATTTCAAATTTAAAATAGTTTTCATAATTTAACAGCACATTCTTAAACTCTGGTTTCACACAAACAAAGCGGCGAAATTGGCGTACGCGGGTTCCGTGAGTTATGGCGCCTGGACTTTTTAATAAAACCACCAATGCAGGTGGGACATCGACGCGGGCAGGATTGATGGTTTGTTTTGCAAATTGAGTGAATTTGTATGAGAGAGAGAGAGAGAGAGATTGAAAAAAATGGCTTACAACTTCAAATCTTAGCAAGGAGTTAAATAGATTATCTAAACACAGTGACACTGAACCATCATTAATATATATTTATTTTGATATAATGTTAATATTTATCTGAATACTTTGTTGCGTACATACTCAATTATCTATAATAGCCATAAAATTATAAAACCGCTTTAGAATGTTTTCTTTTTTATATTTGTATTCTTGCAAAAAAACGGGAAGTGTGATTATGTACAAAGTATGAACATATGCAATTAATTGTTAGGAGATTTAATCGTATCCATAATCTAGTTAACAGAAGCGAATGTAATATCAAATACAGTATATAGCGCTATGTACCACTTCTATTCGCTCTGCGAAGGTAAAAGGTCCTCACTCAGATCCCTCTTTGTTCATAGATTAGGTACATCCTCATGATCTATCCATCAGTAAGAGGAAAGTTGGAGAGGATTTTATTCCAAACAAATGTTTATCCCAGTTCCTTTCTTGAGAATTACACTAAAGCATTTTTTTAAGCTTGAAGATGTTCAACGAATTCATTTTTGGAAGGACATATAAATTGGATATTCAAACCGCTCTCAAATGTGTTGTATAAAAATTGCAAACCATGTTTAAATAACAAACCGTACAGACTTAAATTATGTTCGGTGTATAAACGAACGTTGTATATCATATTCGGTGTTTTCTATGTAAAATATGTAAGTATGTATTCACAAAAAAAGTATATATCAGAAAAAAATATATATATAGAAAAGTATAGTAAGTAGTTCCCATAATACAAGCTCTGCTTAGTTTAGGGTGAGGTGATGCTGTGTGCAAAAATGTCCAGCATTATTATTATTATATTATAAAAAAAAATATTGTCAATTTGATAAAAAACAAAAAAACAAAAAACTTTAAAATTATAAATGTATTTAAGTTTTGTCCCAGTAACCTTTAAATCCTAAAAAAATAAAAGCAAAAGCGAAAAAGGCGATGTTGATATCATCCAAAAATAGAAGGCTTCAACAACAAGAAGTGAACTGAACTGTTTCTCAGAGCGCTCTGGAGGAAAGCCAATTTATTCCGTAACGAAGTGTACTATTGCTGGACGATTGAGGCCAGAGGGCCAGAGATGGAGTAAGGAGCAGGTAATACGGAATTTTAAAAAGCTGTCAGGAGCGGACTAAACGCACAAAATGACCCGTGACTTTGTCCTTTTCGAGTTTCTTCAATACAAACTTTCACTTTTCACTGCACCGCCTAGGAGTAGTGTTTCAAACGATGCTTTTCAGTACACCCTTACACACCAAACTAAATCTACCCTCCAATTTTTTTAACTATTTACGTGGGATTATCAACGTGCGATAAGGATCAGAAGATAAACGCCAAGTTTCATCTTTATTACTACATGGAATATTTCTTTTTACATAATCCCTTTTTAGATTTTGGCTTAGTCAAAAAGGAAACAACACTAAAATGTCAAAACGACTGCGCTTTGATTAAGTATACGTTAATTGAACTGCAACGATTTTATAAATTTAAATTAATTAACAATAGTTGAGACCCTCTTCTGAAAACAAGATTAGTCCCCTTGGGCTTAACTGAGGACTATAACTAGCTAAGATTAAGTCCTGTGTTTATGTTTGTTGAATATGCTTGACTGCTATTATTGTTCAACTCTTGCGTATCTGAATACGCTGTGTTCTCATCTGTAAGTGTATTA
The DNA here is from genome assembly GCA_961405105.1 of Perizoma affinitatum. NCBI lineage: Eukaryota > Metazoa > Arthropoda > Insecta > Lepidoptera > Geometridae > Perizoma > Perizoma affinitatum. Next base: position 7,038,018 of record OY560184.1, read on the forward strand.
TTTACTAAATAAAACCCATAGTTAGACAGACATTGATGCCTGTTTATTGTTTATACGGATGTGAACATTAAATATTAGTTTTAGTAGAGGTAAACAGATCTTATATCCTCCTTGAGATAGTTACAACGAGACGGCTACGTTTTCAAAGCCAACAATCATGTTTTTGAAGCCTATGCGTAAGGAATAACCATAAGACTGCTTTTACGTAAATGTATGTGCTACCTAGTATGTATTATGTTTTCTATAAATGTGACCTTATCATTTTCCTCAACAAATTGACAAGATCGGCCCTACCCTAAAACATTTATAGCTTTGCCGTACATAACATAACTACGTGTTTCTGTTCTACAGTTCTAACCAAACCGCTCGGTGGCGGAACTATGTTTTCCTAATATAAAGTAAAGAAAAATATATTTCGACCAAAACTATTACACAGCTATATTAAACAAATATATATAACTGTAAGTGCTGTTTATAGTACGGCCAAAAATGTCCGTGTTCAGCATTATGCGGCAGTAAACTACAGCGCTAATTTTCAGCACGGACTCGGTTGACACAAGGCCATAGCACGATAAACAAATAATAAATTGGTATAATTGATAACTAACACATATTGAGATAAGTACTACTACAAAATCAAATAATTTGCAAGCTAAGAATAAACATACGTAGCGCATATTCACTTATAAGTAGCATGACAACCGGAGAGTTCCATACAAATTACAAAATAAACGTAGTTGGGGAGGGTTAGGCGTACGAGCTGCACAGTGGCTGCAATATGGTTTCGTTGTGGGCGTACACACGTTAGCGATAGTCACTAAAATCAGCCACAGTTTGTGAGAATGGAACTAGACAAAAAAAGTGATCATTCACTTTTTTGACTAAGTCGTAGCGCGGTAGTGTGATTGAGATGTCATCCGTGCCAAAACAGTCTTAGTTACTGATGGGAAGTACGTTTTTGTTGGATCACACACAACCCAGCTAGACCATAGTCACAGCTAATTTAAGCGTCCAGTCTGGCTAATACTTAACGCGTAATTTTCCAAAAAACTTTGCATAGTAAATCAGTACGTTGAATGGTTTAATTCAAAAGTTTCCTTCTTTACTTTCGCGGGATTGATAGGCCAACTTCCACCCTTATTGATTCTTTAATCCTGCCCTTAAAATAAAAGTTAATGAGGTGCTGAAATAAAAGTTGCGGGTAATATTTACTGGGTCAAAGTTTGATAATGTAACAAATGGATTAGGGTTTTCAAAGAGTAATATGTTTTTGCTTTAATCTATGGTTGTGGCTATGGTCTCTTAATCATTAATCTCCGGAAACAACTCCATCGTCATTTCATAAGAACATCGATTGACTGGATGACTTTGTCTGAGATGCTTTAGACAATACTAATTAATGATTAAACGAACTAAACAAGTGAAGTTCTATCATAATTATACGAAGCACACCATCCGAAGAGATAAGTATCCTGAAATAGAATATTATTTACACATTGTAGTACCGCATAGGTGCCACCGTTCATGCACTATGGTTGAAAGTATTAAAAAATAAAAAACCTTGCTGTCACTGTCAACCTCACCCGCTTGTCATTTAGTTCAGAGATCTTTATCTTGATATTTCCAAAGCTTGTGGGTCCCCGGCTCTGCTGAGGGGTTGGGTGGGAGATTGATACTTATCTCTTCGGATGGTGTGCTTCGTATAATTATGATAGAACTTCACTTGTTTAGTTCGTTTAATCATTAATTATACTAGCACACCATCCTCGAGATAAGTATCCTGAAATAGAATATTATTTACACATTGTAGACGTTGAGAGTAATTTTTGGAAATATCATAGCTGATAAACAATAAAAAGGAATGTGGAATCATTTATTTATTGTAGCTAACATTATCATATAATTATCTCTTAATAAGCATGAGAATCACAGTACCTTTAAGATATTAAGTAATCAAGTCAGTCTTTATATCTTAACTAAGTAATTATTATAAAATCACAGTTTAATAACATATGAATTATTCAAATAAAGGTAACTAAAAATAGGAACTCCTTTCCTTTATACATAGCTTAGAAATTACTATTTAATATGGCACTAGCTAATGAGGTCCGATCCTCATCGCCTACAATCAGTCTATTATAAAAACGACCAAGCGTTTTTGAAGTTCCGCTCCATCCGGCGGTCTGTCGGATGTTATCAATGTTAACACCCAATTGGTGTGCTTTAGAGGTAGAGGCATGGCGGGTGCTATGTGCCGTAAAAATATTAACATTGATACCACTATCTTTTAATGTTGTTTTTATCCAGCGGCTAATGGTTTGTGTTGTCACAATATTGTGAGGTTTTTTTTAAAAGAAATGAATAGGTTGTCTGTTTTGCGTAAAGCAGCGGTTTGGTCAATATATGAGAGTAAGGTAGTGGCTGGACATATTTCTGGTTTTTCTGTGAAGAATGGTATATGTAGAACAGGCTGATTGAAACCGACTCTTGAGGTCTTTAAAAAATCAGGTATTTTTATCACTAATTTTGAGGCTTGAGATTCGATGTTACTTATTTTAATTTTTTCGAGAGTTTGAACCCGGTGCGCTATCGTGAGCGCCAATAGTGTGATAGTGTGAGAGATTCGTTAGGGAACCAAGTGTTAAGAAAGTCCAGTACCTTAGATGTATCCCATATTACGTTATACTTAGGTAAAGGGGGGCGAAGCCTGAACACACCTTTGAAGAATCTTTTTATTCTGTCATCTGATGATATGTGTGAACCGATTATAATAGATAGGGCTCCTCTATAGCTATTGAGTGTTCCATATTGAACACCTGATTGGTATACTTGAGTAAGAAGAGTAGACTCATGCTTATTAAGAGATAATTATATGATAATGTTAGCTACAATAAATAAATGATTCCACATTCCTTTTTATTGTTTAATAAAAAGGAATGTGGAATCATTTATTTATTGTAGCTAACATTATCATATAATTATCTCTTAATAAGCATGAGAATCACAGTACCTTTAAGATATTAAGTAATCAAGTCAGTCTTTATATCTTAACTAAGTAATTATTATAAAATCACAGTTTAATAACATATGAATTATTCAAATAAAGGTAACTAAAAATAGGAACTCCTTTCCTTTATACATAGCTTAGAAATTACTATTTAATATGGCACTAGCTAATGAGGTCCGATCCTCATCGCCTACAATCAGTCTATTATAAAAACGACCAAGCGTTTTTGAAGTTCCGCTCCATCCGGCGGTCTGTCGGATGTTATCAATGTTAACACCCAATTGGTGTGCTTTAGAGGTAGAGGCATGGCGGGTGCTATGTGCCGTAAAAATATTAACATTGATACCACTATCTTTTAATGTTGTTTTTATCCAGCGGCTAATGGTTTGTGTTGTCACAATATTGTGAGGTTTTTTTTAAAAGAAATGAATAGGTTGTCTGTTTTGCGTAAAGCAGCGGTTTGGTCAATATATGAGAGTAAGGTAGTGGCTGGACATATTTCTGGTTTTTCTGTGAAGAATGGTATATGTAGAACAGGCTGATTGAAACCGACTCTTGAGGTCTTTAAAAAATCAGGTATTTTTATCACTAATTTTGAGGCTTGAGATTCGATGTTACTTATTTTAATTTTTTCGAGAGTTTGAACCCGGTGCGCTATCGTGAGCGCCAATAGTGTGATAGTGTGAGAGATTCGTTAGGGAACCAAGTGTTAAGAAAGTCCAGTACCTTAGATGTATCCCATATTACGTTATACTTAGGTAAAGGGGGGCGAAGCCTGAACACACCTTTGAAGAATCTTTTTATTCTGTCATCTGATGATATGTGTGAACCGATTATAATAGATAGGGCTCCTCTATAGCTATTGAGTGTTCCATATTGAACACCTGATTGGTATACTTGAGTAAGAAAGTATATGATTCTAGGTACTGAAGTTTCAAACACATTGCAGTTATTATCAGAGCAAAAGTTGTACCATCGTTTTAAGCATACATCATATTGCTTAATGGAGTTGGTACTTAACGATGCCAGCATGATGTCAATGGATGATGGTGGTACACTTCGTCTCAGTAGCGCTTCCCGCACAAGACGCCCGCAGCCAGGGTAAGATTCCGATGAATCTGCCCTTTGTTGGAATGAGAGATAATAGCATTTTTGTAAGGTTCAAAAATGATTAGGTCTGATATCAATAATTTCCTGAAGATTGGGTACCAAGGTTGTGTGGGCCACACAGGAACCACTACAATGCCCTTGGCTTGGTCTGTTATTATTTTTCGAAGAGTTTTTAAAATAACAGCGAACGGAGGGAACGCATAGAAATAAAAATCAGTCCAATTTAAAGTGAAAGCGTCGATAGTAAACGTATCAGGGTCTTGTTTCCATGAGACGTAAGTGGGGTATTTCTTGTTTATGCGGCTGGCAAATAAGTCTATTTCAGCCAAACCAAACTTCGATGGTATACGTCGGAACGCCGCATCAGATACGTCGTTATCTGCGGATTTTATATAAGAAGCGACTATAACGATTTTTCGTTGTTCACACCACTGCCATATTGATTTTGCGACTTCAGTTAGGCGAGGAAATTGTATACCGCCCCTCCGGTTTATGTAACTGATAGCGGTAGAGTTATCTATGTGCATTAGAATTTGACAGTCTGAACAATTTTTTGCAAATATTTTAAGAGTAATAAATGCGGCTAGTAGTTCTAGTTGGTTTATGTGCAACTTTTTCTCAGTGTCGGACCACGGCCCACTAGCAGTGTCCTTCCCACAGACAGCCCCCCAGCCAGTGGTTGAGGCGTCAGAGTACAACTCCAAAGTGAAGTTGTCATCTTTTATCTTTTTTACAGAGTGAGGGAGGGCCTTTAGCCACCATTCGAGGTCTGTCCGTAGCGAAAGAGGAATTTTCATGACTTTTTCATAATTTTCGTGACCTTGGAGATTTAAAAATTTACAGCGTTCTAACTGCTTAGTGTATAGCCATCCATATTCAATCGCTGGACAAGCGAATACTAAAAATCCAATAAGTTGAGCAAACAATCTAATTTTACAATTTTAAGAAAAGTTTTATTTCACTAATAATGCGATTTCTTTTATCAAAAGGTAATTGAATAATCATTTTTTGGTTATTTATAATATAGCCTAAGTATTTACACTCATAAGAGGGTGTAAGGATGCTTTTGTTTGTGTTTATTATGAAACCCAGACTAGACAAAAACAGTTTGGTAATTTTGACATTTTCAATGCAATTTTCTTCTGAGTCGGCTATCAGACAAAGGTCATCTAAATATATACTAGATATATATCCAGCTGATCTCAATATTTTTACCACTGGTTTCATAATTTTGGTAAAAATGTATGGGGCCGTATTCAGGCCAAATTGAAGACAATTAAAATTATATAAAGTATTATTGTAAGTGAACCTTAGATACTTTTTTGAGTCATCGGATATTTTCACTAAAAAATAGGCATCTTTCAGATCTATTGTAGCCATGAGACTATCTTTGAATACTAGTTTCAGGACTGTACGCAAGTCTTCAAGTTTGAAATGATTAGTTTTTATGAATTTATTTAGGTTCTTTAGGTTGAGAATGAATCTCATCTTGCCGTTTGGTTTTGGTTGTAAGAAAATGCTGGAGATGAATTGGTTTTTACATGGTTCACATGGAGATATAGCTCCTATTTTAAGGAGGTCTGCAATAGCTTCATCAAACTGTGCTTGTTCTGTTAGCGAGTAGCTAAGAGTTGTAGGTAACCAAAGTTGTTCTACAGTAGCAGAGAAAATAATTTTATAACCAGAAATCCATGACAGGATCGTTTTTCCCTGAGTAATTCGTAACCATTGGTTGTAGAATAAGGATAAGAGTCCTGCATAATTTACCTCTCCTACTGTCGTCGATAGTTGGTGTACTTCTGCTGATGTGATGACGTCTTGAATGATCTGCTGAGCTGATTCTGGTGATGAGCAGTCTGTCGCGACTTCTGTGTAGCTGCCGGCGGTTTCCGGGTTGGAGCCGCCGGGCCCCTCATGTTTAAATGATTGGTCTTAGATGTAGACAGCTGAGGCTGCTTCTTATTGGTATTGATGTTGTATGTGCTTTTAATTTCAGCACTGGACTTGGAGACAGCTTTTGCAGTTTTGAGGGTGTCGGGCAGATTCTCTCCAAATAGGAGGTTGTCAATTTTAGAATTGAGAATCTGGGTTTTTACATCTTTTTTCAGTACAGATGTGCAAAACATTCTTCTTGTGACTGAGTGAGAATGTTGAACCTCACATAATATTCTGTTTGCATCCATTAACTTCTTAAGAAGCTCATGATCTTTGACTTGAGAACTTAGTATCTGCGATGTAGCTGATGCAATGCAAGATATAGCCGAACCCAAAAGTTTTTGTTTTGCTTCTATAGCCTTGTCTCGGTTAGCCAAAGGCTCGGACAAGGCAGCCCTTATTTCTGCATTTATTGCAGGTGCGCCTAGCAGAATACCCTTCGAGGGCAATAAGTATCTTTGTTGGAGTTCTTTTTTGGCTTCTTTAGTGAGGCCCGATGTTGCTATGTGTTACAATCGACTTGCCAACTCTTTATGAATTTCTGGTCCGTACTGTTCCTTGCTAGCAGGGTCATCTCCAAGAATTTCTAATATATCTTTGTCAAGGCCAATGTCTTCATTCTCTTTGTTTTGTGACTCGCTCAAGAGTTGATCCTTATTTGATAGAATATCTGTGAGATCTGATGAGGGTAATGGGATTTCTATTGTCTCCTCATTATATGTGTTTTCTGCCATGTACTCTTCCAATAGGTTTGAGTATAGTTGTATAGGCAGAAAAGAGTCTACCAACAAGGTAAATCACTTTTATATATAGTATTTTTTTATACTATAGAAGGTATAACTATGTATAGTGTTGTATTGCATTGGAAAAACCCATAGGTAGGTCCGATTGCATGTTATTATGATTGTGTAACATAACCAATCATTTATAGAATGTATTGGGACAGTCCAAAGAGCAGCCCGAGCACATTCATACCAAGAAATGCGGTGAGACAGTCCATAGATCAGCTCGATATTGCATTTTGTTTAGATGGTAAATACGATATTTTAATGCTGTGAGACAGTCCGATGATCAGCTCGATTGCATAGTATCGTATATAAATGTGTAGAAGCGTTGTGGTCGGCGCCGACGCCATTGTCGGCGTCTTTGGTGTTGTTGTTCGGCTCCACATTTTCATCACTAGAGCAAGAGGAATACTCTTGCTTACGAACACGTTTGATTTTCTTCTTCAATTTTTTAAGTTGTTCACTTAGATAATCATAATCGTGCTTGCGTTTCGGCATATTTATGAATTTTTACTTTTTGGTGCGAAATAGGTTATACAGAACGGTGAGCACTAAAACGCGAATGACAAGCGGGTGAGGTTGACAGTGACAGCAAGGTTTTTTATTTTTTAATACTTTCAACCATAGTGCATGAACGGTGGCACCTATGCGGTACTACAATGTGTAAATAATATTCTATTTCAGGATACTTATCTCGAGGATGGTGTGCTAGTATAATTACCTTAGAAATGGAGTAACTATGTTTCAAAATATTGGGTAGCTGATGGAATATACATTTTATATTGCAGTTATAACTGTTTTGTTCTTACGAAAATTTTTGTGTATAATAGGAAAACATTTTTTTTTAATTTAAAAATGCTACTTAAAGGATTTGCGTACTATGTATGTATCTTAGGATGTTTATCCTGTTTATTTAAGTATCATATTATGTGAGCGTTCAGATAGGTCACTATGAATTGTAATTACAAGGATTTGATGAGAAAGCTGAATCGATAGTGCTCCTCAATGTTGACCATTCCATGAATAGCAAACAGGTATTGATGAATGTTCAGCGCTCGGCTGGCTATCAGAGAGTCCAATTTAATTATAACTGAATTCCTTCTCATTCACTGCAATAATTTTAATAACAAAGACAACTAGGTTTATTTCGAAAATTACGATTATTAGTAAATGTAACTAGATAAAATAGCTATATTTTTGAAATTTTATATACTCAAACCAGTGCGAGTGCAATACTCGAATTAAACCAAAAAGTGTTCCAGTAGGTGGTGGCTCCACCTACCCACCTACAAGGAAACTTGTTGGTAGAATTCGAGTCGAAGTAACATTTTTGGGATATCAGAAAATCTTCTGATTTTCTTATAGTGCAGGATAACAGTATAAAACCCAAATAACAATTAGTTAAAATAGTTATAGGAAACTGTTCAAAACTACAACAAGTTTTTATCAAGGGCATATTCTGAAAAATATAAAACATATGTTGTAGAAATTCAACATAAACACAATTGGCTTCGCATTACAAAAGTACAATTGGTTTCGCGTCAAAATGATACAGCTCTACAGACATTGTAGGCTCAGTAAAAGGGATTCGTTAACGCGTACCATTATAGTCCATAAATCCCCTTCGGGGATTATCCCATGAGATTTGTTAATAAGCCATTTTTTTACTCAAGATCCAGAAAGTGTGAATATCAAAATTTGTTAAATCACTCTTTGAACTCGCTACTTTCCGCTTAGAACGTGGAAACTGTTCTGGGCTTGGTATCAGACCTCGTTGCTATGTAGAAAGCACGAAGACACGTGTTTGATCTACGCCGAGGATAATATTTTTGGAATGTTATAAAATCTTCAAAATCCATGTTGGCGTAGTGGGCGGACTTCAGATCTGTAGGAAGTGAGTTCAAACAGAAAATAATGTATTTTTCAATGGATCTTCGCGCTGATTATATATGTGACGATGTCCATCATGTCCAACAAACTGTCACAAAAATCACAGTCACAGTCAACATATCTCAACTCTTTTTATTATATAGTTTTCTATGATCATATAATATTCATCTACGTAAACAGCGTTGACCTACTCATAAACACAACACCATCTTTGAAAAATATTTTCAGGTAGCCAATCTCACCTTCCCACAAAGCCTCCCTAAAACCAGTTCCACAAATCCCACTTTTTAAAAGGCTAATGGTCGCAAAAACCAGCCGACGCAGAGGTCGGATCGTTATCTGCAAATTGCGGGAACAAGGATATCGGATCGGCGGCGGATGTCTAATTACAAGATGTCTAATTCTGTCTGTCTATTGAGAGACGACAAGTGGGCACAGCGTAGATGCAAACAGTACAAAATCTACAAAAATAAATATTATTTGTAGTCGTATAAAAACTTTATATATTACCATAATTAATAAAGAATTAAAAGATTTATAGACTATATTTAAAAATTCTGAATAAAAATAAAAATGTTTATTTATTAATTTTAAACGAAATTTATGGATAACTTTATTATTGCCTAAATACTTGTTTTTAATATGAATTTCCATAGCTGGGGAAACGGTGAAACTTTAAATTAAAATACTACATTCATACATAAAGTCACTCCAGTTAACCAAAAGGGTAGGCAGAGATCACGGATTATCACGTTTAAAAATAAAACGAATTATATAAATAAACAATTCCGGATTTCCTAAAACCATTGTTATAAATCCGAAAGTAAAGATGTTTGAATGTTTTTTATCCAACTGACCCGGATTACATTTCAAATGGATATAGTACTTGACTTTGTAAAAAGCAATTTTTCAAAAGATAAAAGCTAACACACATAACGAAAAAACATACAAAAAAAAACGTTCACAAAATAGACACTTCAAACAATGTTTGTATTTTTTATTTTCTTCATCCAATGAACGTGGTTACGAATCTATTACTACCTCATTCTCCGCACTGTGTGAGGCTATTACTCGGGCGTCACTGGGGGTGGGTGTAACAGCGCGTTAAAACGTAATCTTTTCCGGCGAGGATTACCGAACCGGACCAGACCGGAGTGAACTGGAGCGGAGCGGAGCGGACTGTTAGTGCGTATTACGCCGATAATGATGGAACTGTTTTGTCATTGAATATTTCATGATCACCAGGAAAGATACAAAATCAAACGAACTTATTAAATTTTCGATAAAAATCTGAATTTAAAGTAAAGATATTGACATAGAAGTTAGTGTTAGCTAGAAGTTAGTGGATGATGGTGATACAGACGCCACGCAACTGACCAACAGAATACAAACTCTGAGTAGACTGTATGGTATTACATACGACATTTTGATTGTCTATGGCTCAGTATATGCTTGGGAAATGTGTTCATTTTATCGATATCTATTTGTAATTTTGTGAGTTTGCCTATAACTTTTATTCTTGTCCTCATTAAGTACATAGTTGTTGTATCTCTGTTTATTTTTTTTATACATCACTATACGTTGTGGCAAATAAACGATATAATATTAATTGTCAAATAATAATGACAATTTCTGTTTGATCATCGGATAATACGGAAGTAATGGTAACATCAAGCTGCAAATTTATTTAATGGCGATAAGTTAATGGAAGCATCCAGAGTAAGGAACATCTTTGCGATTTTATTCTAGCGAAAAACAATTCAAGTATACAGGTAATTTCTACCCGAGACTCTAGACTGAATAATTCAGGACATTTCAGAAAACCCTATAACTTTGGAAGGGTTCTTCATAAAGCGTTCTCCGTACGACAACTTTGCACGGAACCCTAACTGTCACATGAAATATTCATAGGATCGTTAACCAAGTTTTTCGGAATACTTGACAGAAAACATGGTTTAAGCACAAAGTTCGAGATACAATCTTGAATGCAGAATGTTTTTTGTTCGCTAGTTTATTTAGTGTTTTTATCGGCTATTTTGCTTTGCTGACTTTAATTCGATGATCTAAGTGGAAAAGGCCTTATTTGTATTATATATTTAAAATACAAATAAGGCTATTAGACAAAACATCTTCTGCATATGACTTAATGATCCTTTAAAAAAGTATCAATTTTTGAAAATTATTTTTTTCACTATAAGATTATTTATTCCATATCAACTTCTTCTTCCCGCTGCATTCTGTAGGGTTATTTTAATAATAATAAATATTATATAACTAAATTATTACTAAAGAATAAGAATACAATAATTCAGAATGCATTTATACAGATTAAGAGAAATTCCACTTAGTAAGCAATATTACTAAATGGAATTTCTAGAGAGACCAAAACTAAGCGTGCGCTACTAAGGTCGTATTGCTTGTGATTTTGATTTTATTGTTATATAAATAAATACAGATAAATTTGGGTGTTATAGATAAAGATTCAGGTGAATGATAGAGTGTGGTGTGGGAGTGATTTAAATGAGACCTTATGTGTCGTCGTATTTGTCAGCCAATATTGTTTTTTTTTATTACATATAAATGAATTAAGAATGAATTATTTCTTAATGTTAACAATTTTGCTGCAAAATTTATCACACAGGGGTTGATTATTGGAAAGTTTAGTAAACTTAAGTTTAGACTGTGCGTTGATTGTCATTTAGACTTCATATGCGATAAATGTTATACTAACCTCTGCCCATAGATATATTATGTTAGTTTGGATCACGAAGTACGAAGTACTGTTCCAAATTTTATTCATTCAAATCGATTCAGTATTAAACAAACACACTAACACAAACATAACGCCGGTTTAAATAAACGTGCATAACTCAATTTTTCCCGCTACCTTTTTGATCTATTTTCCTGCTGTTTAGGCTGTTCAGTTCATGTCGAGCAGCCATTAAGTTATCTCGTGGAATTCTCATAAAACCTCCCTTTTTATGTCATATTTAGTAGTAACATTCTGCTAAAGTACTGCATATTTTGTTATAATAGAATATGGTCGATGTCTCAGAATAAAACTATCTTGCCAACAAAGGAAACTCAACTTTATTTCTAAGATGTTGTAAAATGTATATAATACTTTGATTACGAAACGGAAGCACACAAAGAAAAGAAAACCTTATTTTGCAAAAAACAATTCTAGCTGATCCTCGTAATTTCAATGAATAAAAGCTGATACAGAAAAAAAAACTATCTACATAATATTAAACAGCAAAATGTATGAATTGAATCGAAGTTAAATTGTTTTTTACCTGTATAGTGATAGGACTGTAGATAAAGTAGAGTTTTTTTAGCAAAGCAATATAACTTTCAAGTAGATTATATGAACGCTAAAAGAGGATTCTAAAAAATAAGGCCTTAAATCGTTTGTGTAGTTTGTGTGCTTCAGACAATGGCCTCCGTTTTTCTTTGTAAAAAATTCAAAATTCAACATTTTAACATTTTATTTTGCTTTCTTTTAGATTAAATTAGGGGATTAAAGGCTTCATTCTATTTGAGTTAGAAAATAAATTAGATTGTTAACTTAGTGTAAAATTGTTTCTAGTAGCAAATGTTTGTCGGTCTGGTTACAAAATAAGAGCTCAACTCAATTAAATAACTTATTTTGTTGCATTTAAAGAAAAAGCCTTTACCAACTTTTTGAAGGTGTATCAAAAATGACGGAAAAATATGCCGGTATGGAATTATTTTAGTTACTCAACACTAATCATTCACTTGACAATCACAAGAATTTTGATCAGACTATGACTGAACCTAATGACTGAGTGGTTACAACAGGCGCATATCAAGCCGAAGGGTGTTGGTTAGATCACCACCTAGGTTGATATTTTATAGAGGGTTGTTTATCTGTTAGTGGCGATTTGTTGCAATTGATTTATGTATCTAAAAGGATTGTTTTTTGGTAGATATTGCTGTCACAGAATGCTCGGGGGCGTTGTAATAGATTATGGAAATATACATTAGAGGTTTTGAAATTTGTACGTATAGCATAGTTATGTGAAAATCCAGGTTTTGGTGAAAGTTACCCTAGGAGTTATATACTTAATTATATAACTCCTAAAAATATATACTTAATTATAAAACATAATTTATGTTGTAGAATTATGCTACAAATATGCCTCGGATGGCTTCGTAGAGGACAGCTTCTACGAGTAGTAGCAGCTGCTACGCCGTTAAACTAGGAATCCTAGTTATTTTAAAATTAAAACATGTTCGTAGTTTTGCAGTTGCTGCCTCGCAGTTACATTACGGAAGACTAGCATTGTAGTGGCACAAAGTGCTACATAATGCTGAGTGGCGACTATTTTTGCACTCGAACTTAACTTTATACTAATTCAAACATGTTTATTTTCTGTGTCACAAAAAAAACCGTTTATTTTTTTATACTTTTATTTATAAGCTGCGATAAATTAGTTTAGTGAACTTAAGATCTACGACAATATAGTTATATTATAACGAATATTTTTCACATTTTTGTTTGTTTGTTCATGTTCCAAATATTAAACCAATTCCAAATATTATTTCACTCATAGAAAGTTATACTATTTTTTTTTTATTGGAAATCTTATTAATTGTAATGAAGTCGGGATATAAACACTCTTTATCCTCGTACGCTGACTGTGCGTATTACAGAAATATTACTCATTAGTAGATCTAACAAATAAAATCTGCGAAGCGATTACATAGCCACACAAAGTACATATTTTTTAACAAATAAAAGCGGACGAAGTCATGCGTCAATCCACTTGTCTAAATTAACTTCGTAGTTTCAAGGCTACCTGACTCCCACGAGCTCAAACACGGAATCCCAAAACCGCAGACCTCACCAAAGTAGTGCTACGTAAATAATGCACAGTTATGTTTCTAGAGTTCAACGCACTCAATTTAAAGGCTCATGGGTACCTTAATAATTAAGATGAGCCGTGGATGTAAGGCGGGGTGTAGCTAGGGAGATGAGACATTATTTTTAGAGCTATTATGGTTGTATGGAGATGAGACGGATACGTGAACATTATTTTTAGAGCTATTATGGTAATTCCATTTAGAACCGTGAATTATTTAAATTCAACTCTTGAGTTAAATTTAAATGAATGGACTCCATCATATGGCAAAAGTGCAATCTAAGATAAAACTCCACACACCATATAAATAAAAAATTAAGCTTCACTTGAGGTTAAAATAAAGTATTTTACGTGCACTTTGGCATGCACTTGCACTTGCACAAAATTATGTTAAGTACTTGGGTACTTATCATAATTTTGCTGATAGCAGTCAAACCAATGTATTATTTACACCGTACAATGTATTTCCATGTTAATTTGGAATAAGACAGTCAACAGGCTAACCTTTAACAAAAGCACGGTGCATCATCATCACCAACAAACTACTAGAAATCTACTGCTGGATGTAGACTTCTTTTAAAGAGTGCCATAATTAACAATCTTGGTATACACGATAGATTTGTCCAAATGGTTTAAGATTTGTAGGACAAAATTTACTTAAAAAACAATATTGCCTATTTTATTTTATCTGAACTGATTACTGGAAATAAAACATTTCTGTTTAAAAATTCACTTTGAGTTTATTAATTCACTAATCATAGTTATTGTACTTTTTGGATCATTAACTGATTGCAACTAAAAATTAATTCCTTGTTTTATCAAGATGTATTTAAAATCGTGAGGTACCTAAAATTGTTCTTACTTCCCTTCAGTCCTAACCCGAAGCGGGAGTTACGTTAATTATTAGTAAGAAAGTGAGAAAGTTCCCCACGGCATACCAGAGGGGGGTGAAAGGGGAGAGAAAAGGGAGGGAAAAGAGGAGGTAGTAACTTACTCCTTACTTAATATTTCCAAGTTGTTTCGCTTAATCAAAGGGAAACAGAATATTTCTGTGACTGGATTAGGAAGGAGGAAAATGACCGGAAATAGTTTAGGGGATGTTCCACACCCATAAAAATAGTGCGTATCGGATTAAGTGATTAGTTTGGGTGTCCCTATTCAGTATGTCTGTGAATATAATATGTAACTAAGATTTATAAATACGTAGCTCGTAATAGTTGTCACTCAAAAACAGAAAAGCCTTCCCTAAAAAGCCTGCAAAATCATTTTTTACATATACGCAAATAAGAGTCGATTTTTTTATATCAAATTTTATCGACTCTGCCCTCGGCTTCACCTGCTCGATACCCCGGACAAAAAGATATTGTAACCTTTGTGTTATTTTGGGTGACGAAATATGCCTATGCGATTTTTTATCGATACAAAATCGGTAACGAGATTATTAGGAACAAATATTCTTATAATATTAGTAGGATAATATATGTACCTATATAAACCGACTTCTTCCGACTTAAAAAAAGGAGGAGGTTCTATGTTCATCTGTATTTTTTAAAATACAGACGGTGTAAAACAGGTGTTGATGGTGTAAAATACAGCACTCCTTAACGATACGAATAAAGGATAGTACTGCGATTCGTCGACAAACTAATTAGTAGTGTCTTGGGCAGACGTGGCGCTTAAATTTACAGTAAACATTGGAAAATAAACAAACTTAAAAAAAATAAACCGACTAAAATACCATCCACAATAAGGCACAAAAAGAGAAATATAATTAATTTACCTACGCATTAAGTTTGTGCCCAAACGACAAAATAATACTTAGCGACATAAACATATCGATGTGTCAATGTCGCGATAGTGGACCAAGCCAATCTATCTACTACCTATTTGGGTTGGCACCGACTTCAAACAGAGTAGTAGTAAGCGCAAAACAAAAAAAAACACGCTCATGACTCTCTTTCCCATGGTGGACATCCTTAGATACATACTCAGTGAGTCGATTTTTGAGGCTACCAAGTAAGGGGTAGTCAGAGGCACGTCCAAACGTTACATTTGGTACATGCGCCGCTGACATAATAATTTGTAATTTTTTTTTTCCTCTGTTTAGTGTCTTTTTGTTGTTGTTTTTGAATTCAGTTTAATTTTTTAAGAGTCTGTCACTTTCTATTCTAGATAAAATACCTACAACAATCGTATAACACAGACGTACCTCATTTAACAGATTTCTTCGACAAAGAGCCTCTATTCGTTGAAGCGAAATTCCTTCGAAAAAATCCCCTTCATCTTCCAAGTGTGACTAATTCAGGGCATTGCATATTAGGGTTCTGTAAACTTTGGAAAAGCCAGTAATTGATCGTTAAATAGAGAGAAGATCGATGGGATAGACGTGGTGTTTTTTCACCAATTTGTGTATCCAATCAAGTTAGGACAAAACTGCAGAGGTTACTTTCAATTTGTTTTAAGCTGTTGCACGATTACGTAAACTCTACTTAATAACTGGAATGTATATAATGAGCTCGATAATGCGTCAAAAGGTACGTTGATCGGTCGTTCTACCCAGTCCAACATATTTTCTAGTTTTGTGTGCCTATTTGAGTAATCAGAGTATCAGGACTGTTCTCTTTATCCTCCTTAGATAGGTATCTTTTGTCGCGAACAAACAATACGAAAGTTAAGAAGCTTTTCTGCATAATACTGTGTTGTGGGTTGAAGTGTGAGAGTTAGCGGTTACAATAATAATTATTTTGATTCCCGCCAATTTTCAATATGTAGGGAACTAGTCTGTTGATCTATCTACATATGCTAAGCTTAATTAGTATTATAAAATAACAACATTAGTAATGTAATTCCATCACTTATTTGGAACATAAAATTCGTGTTAGCCATCTTTGATTTGAAACTCGATGGCAAAAGTGAAGCCAACGGGATAAAACTTCCCGCTGTTCCCCGATTTTCAGCCACATTGGCCCCAGTCTTGGTAAACATGTCACATCAAAACTTTGATCAAGACTCATTAAAATATATCACGGTAATTATTGCACGGTAATTATTGCATTAATATCGCACGAGCGAAAGTGCTACTAATCTACAGCCTTTTATTTAAACTATCTGTTCTTGCAATTTTGCACGTATACGCGGATCATAGCCAAAATACAAATACCGTTTCTATAACCATACCTACCTTATTGCATATTCTGCAATTATATGTTTCGAGTCTGGATTTTATGGTACTATTATACTCATAATTCCTGATACTCACTACCTAGTGTGGTGCCAGAACTAGATGAGACTGATTTGTGTGTTAAATATTATAAAAAAATAAGTTATATGTTAGTAACATAAACACTTGGTAAATCATTGCCAATTAAATAATAATGAAGTAAATAAAATAGGATATGATAGGATGATTTTTTTATGAACGGTAATTTATCAGTTACTTTTTGTGTAATTTGAATTACTCATAAAGATGCTTCTGTGCGCGTAATAGACAAAATAAATAGGTATTTATTCCATTAAAATTACAAGGATCATTATAGAAACCGACAACTTGTACATACGAGTCAGGCAACAAACAGATTTTTTATTTATAATTCTTTATTCAACTTTGGCATATAAACAAAGTAAACTCATTTATTGAAAAAAATAGCAGTAATCAAAAAGGAATAAAGATCAATACAAAGTTACACACCATAGCTTAGGATGTTACTGTAAGATTTTTTTTTCTATATTATACTTGTATTATCAAGTAAAGCTATTTTTTTTACAATAAATTGATGACTTGCGCCACATCCAAACAAATTCTCCTCCGCTAGAGCCTTGAACATTCAGATTGAAATTTTCAGTAAATTAAGAATGTATTCCTTTCACCATGATACGGGCTGTTACCCCATTATACAGCGTGTATTGTGCCCTACGTTATATAGCTTGTGAGCTTTGAGTTATACGGGGCGTATCGCTTTGTGATGTTGTTTCATTATGTTTTGTTACATGTCATGTTTTTCTTTCATAAGCGAAGCGTATATGGTCATATATATTATGCCCATATACGCCATAATGGAAATCCTCTGATCTTATGTGTAATATGTATGTAATCACAAAAAAAAAAAAGTAGTATATCAATCATGTAGTTACCATAGCATAAGCTCTGCTTACTTTGGGGCTAGATGATGGAGTGTGAAAAATTTCCAGCATTATCATTATATTCTTAATATAATCTGAGATCCCTAGATATATCAAGTAGGGGATAGCCAGAGGCACGTCAAAACATATATATTTGGCACATTCTCAAGCTTTACTCATGCTTTACATTCACGTGACAGATTGCAAGCAATATATGATATCCGATTACTAAAACACTAACCGAATTCATTTCTTCGATTATTTAGTTCTAGGGCATGCCGGATTCCTTACGATGTTTTCCTTCATCGTTTTGAGCACGTGCTAATGCAACCATAATCGTGCAACAATGGAATGATTCCATTGTTGCACGAGTGGGTTTGAACCCTCACGGGATATCGCCCACTAGGTCAACAGGGCTTAGTTAAGATTTATTTATATGTATAATGGACCATAATACTTTGTGTATCAATTCGATATTATAAACGTGTACGGTATGTAATGACATTCACATGCTTTTCGAATATTGTAGAGCTGCAAATTAATTTAATTGTTATGTTGATATTATTTATTAAATACTAACCTCTGCCTCTGGCTTTGACCGCGTAATACCCAAATCGTTTCAGCATTGATATTCGTATTGTATGCTTACCTGGAAAGACACAAAAATATGATAAATGAACAGATAATAATGAAATTAGTTTTACATTTATTTCAAGAGAAAAACGTATTTTCAATTTCAAAATGATTTCGAAGCACTTCAGTTTCAGTTCTGAAAAACAGTTTTTTCCATAAAAGGTTCAAACAGTAGTCTTTTTGTTGAATAGTCGCTGTTTAAAAGCGTTTTTAAACCAATAAACGTCCGACTGGACCAAAACGTTGATAGAGCTGCGACACTATTTCAATATCATCGACAAAGCGCATTTCGCTTGACATGGCATCTCGTTTGGTACAGCAGTGCAGTGAATTAACATATAATAAAAAATAACTTTATAACGTTTTCTCAAAAGCACGTTAATAAAGTACTGGCTGAAACGATCTCTAAGGGTAGGCTCTTTTGGGTAGGCTATAAAATCAAACTAGAATTTTTCACTAAATTAATATAATAAATAAATAATCCAATAAATTGATTATCCTGCACTGTCATCTCTACATCCCTATTGTCCAATACAAAACGCATAGCTTTTATGTTATTGTACCGCTTGTCATATCACAACGTAGCTGGAACGATTGTCTCGCTCAAATCGATTGTCATTGCGCACTCCGCACAATGCCTGTCAACTTTTAACGAACATTACTCGCAATGGGCGGCGAGCGTGGCGATTGTCGGATAATATGAGGTTTCTTTTAGCGGACAATGGTTGTCAACTCGGCGAAAAGATTCGATTCTGATATTGAAAGGAATGAACTATTGGCACAGAAAGAATACTCAGATGGAAATAAAATTGGGTTCCCTTAGACATTCTTCCACTTATTCTCGGCTTTTCACTAACATGAAGCTACCACTGAAATAAATTAGTGTTTACCTATATCAGTAGCATTAGTTTTGTAGTTATTGACAATAATACGATACTCAGAGGTTAGAGTCTGAAGATCTTTAGATATTACCTACTTTAAGAATGGGCTAACACATCAAAACAAAATAAACTTTGAATATGCACAGTAAAACCTTTCGTCGATGCACTAAATTATACTAAAGTCATATAACAGACTTGAATAATTGCAAGGTCTTCCCTGTTTATTGAGCCACGGTACGTCAAACCAAAACATACCAAAAATGTAGACTAGGCTGATAACGATCTTGTGATTGGTATAGCCCCCGCGTACCAAGCGGGTGGTAGCGGGGTTGAGTCCCACTGAGGTGGTTATTTTTGAGATATAATTATAAAAATCTTAGTTAAAATAAGTTAAGATTACATAATGTACACAATTGTACCAGCGTGATACCCAGTAAAAAAATAGCTCATGTGTTTATTCTAGAACACCCACTGATATTCCAAATTTAAACTTTATCAAAAAAGCCGCTACGAGCTTATTAGGAACTCCAAACCAAAATTTGAAATCAAAACTTAGGCATTTATAATTGGTACGAGTATGTTGATAACCATTCTCACTCGATAAACCATTTATTTTTATTTGGAGCTCTGAGTGCAGAACCCACTAATTCACTACAAAACTGCCATATCGTAAAATAAAGAAAGTTTATTTCGACATCCAACAAGCAATAAAACAACCTTAAACAATTACTTACTTAACTTAAGAACCTTATTTTTGTAAACAAGTTAACCCCTTCTCATCCTCACCCACCCCCGCGATGGCTTATTAATTGCGCCGTTAATTAACGGACTAATCGTGAGCCTTTTTATTGAAAACATTCCGTTCAGACCCTGTTTTTTGTTAAGAGTGATTTTTACTTGCCAAGTGGTAGTTAATTAATTAGCTAACAGACTAATTCTTCGTTGTTATGGTAACAGGTTACGTTCGTAAAAAGACGGTGGTTGGAGGCGTTATTACGATCAAATCAGGTATATTTACCTGATTCAGGTATATTTAAGGAGATAATTTAAACGATAATTTACTAAAACAGAAAAACTAATACGCTCACGACTGTATTCTCCATTCTGGAAATCCTAAGATGCATACTCAGTGTGTAGATACGTCCGCGTTTTGCAAGTTAGCATTCCACGTGAATGGTTACTTCAAGCCATTGCTGCTTATACAGTAACTGCTGGAATATGCCCTCGAACTTTGAGTTCTAGGACATGCCGGGCCCTTTTATTCACCGTTTACGATGTTTTCTAGCACGATGTGTTAAAGCACATAGGATGCACATATAATGCCCATCGGGCGACTTCCGATACACCGTACACTAGACCAACATGACTTCTTATTTACATTCTGTCAATTTTAGCCAATTAAAGACGTTTTTCTAAGACAGACTAATCGACAATTCAGATGAATACTATATTTGACTTGACTTTATTTACGAGTCACATTGAGACTTTCTAAAACTTAAAACCACCAAAGACCAACGAATATTTTAAAATGAAATGTTACAGTAACACTGACTGTCACTTTGTGAAATTGATTGATGACAGTCCAACTCAAATAAAACTCCCATTCCCATTTAAAAGTTGTTCTCACAAAATTAAAATAGTTCGTTCGCAAATATTACCCAGAATCCAACAGTTCTGAGTGTTGACGCAGTAGATGGCTTAACCCGAATATAGTTGGAAAATTTTAATACAAGTCCTTTTGGTCAGCTATTTTTGACAGTTCACTGTGGTGGACCCAAATGGCACAAAAGTATAATTAAAGTCCTACGGCGGAATAGTATAACTATTCTGAAAATTGTATCCTAGTGGGACCATACGGACAGTTTTGAGTAGGTACGACCTTTAACATGAAATTTCAACCTACATTGTTTTCTGAATTAGAAAACTTTTTCTAAATTTGTAAAATTCTAAATTTATATAACGCAACGATAAACCTATAGGTTGATTATAATTAAACTTTTTCGTATGTTATTAATGCAATTGTATCTAGTATATTATTATAATATCTGTTCCCGTAATAATAACTTTCAAATGAATAACTAAATCTAATCTCATTCGATGCTTGGATTTGTCTCTCTATAGAGTTCATCCTCGGTGCAGTTCATACATTCATTTATAAATGCCTGTAGCTAGTAGTTATAACTCTGTAGCTACAACTTTCCGGGCTGGGTCTTTTATCCAACGAATGTTCCAAATATTATTTTAGGTCCGTTTAATTGCGGGTAATTGTGACACAAACGGTCAAGTGCGAGTGTTAATTAGCTCCTTGTAGATAACGGGTCGTAATAAAATTTTAGGGCCTCCGTAATTAGCTTGGT
The DNA here is from genome assembly GCA_961405105.1 of Perizoma affinitatum. Classification (NCBI taxonomy): domain Eukaryota; kingdom Metazoa; phylum Arthropoda; class Insecta; order Lepidoptera; family Geometridae; genus Perizoma; species Perizoma affinitatum. The sequence goes on from OY560184.1 coordinate 7,059,621, forward strand.
GAATTTTCATTGGAGAGAAAAAGTTGCGGAAGACAATTTTAGCGGGAAGTAATTTTGTCTAGTTGTAATGGTGGAAATAACATAATTATGTTCTAGGACCGAGTTCGTATTTACTGTAGACCTATTCACGTTGCCACGGGACCAACTACCCACACTGGGTCGGCTAGATACGTACACTTATATTTCACACATGCTTTTTAAGTGATTCAAGGTAGGGACCCATTTGGGAAATAATAAGAGGTACTATTCTTACCAACTGTACAATATTTTATTCATTTTGCAAACAATCATGCGTAGATAAATTTGAATATAAAAGCTTTTAATGCAAACTAACAGCTCTAGTCAACGTTACGGCTTTACCGCATAAAATCGTTATTTTGTTCGAACTAGTGTCGTTAGAAATAAACTCCGCTCAAACAGCGCTTGGAATCAATTTGCGCCGCGCAGCGACACCTGCATTTTTCAGTTTGTAGTCTCTACCAAGTAGTGCGAGAGTCAAAGTTTCGTAGTATAAATAAATAATGCTGGTCATTTTCACACAGCATCATCTGGCCCCAAACTAAGCAGAGCCAGTATTATGGGAACTATATGACTGATAAACTACTTATATACTTTTTTTGTAAATACATACTTATTATACATAGAAAACACCCAGACCCGAGACAATCATCAATCATTGGCTAACCGTTCAAACATTTGTCCCGTAGCGGGAATCGAACCCGCAACCTTCTGCGTCTCAGGCGTCAAATAACTTGAATGTGACCACAAACCAGACAGCGTAATAAGGTAACTAGTAACACCGGTAGTTGATGGATGAAAAATGCTGAAGATCGTTCGTCATGCCACTTAAGGAGGCCTATGCAGTGATCATCATCATCATCTGTGTCACTTCTACAAGACATGATGACTTAGTTGACAATTAACGAGGTAAGACCAAATCTACGCCCGGAAGTTTTATGAAGAGTTTGCCATACAAACATATGTTCTATACTTAAACAAACAGTCATATACAATATAAGTGGTAGCGTGTATAATTGAATAAGAATTTCTGCAATTGGCTCTTTGACTTTCATCAATTTCATCGGTAGAACCGGCAGAGTAAAGTTAAGCCTCTAGAGAGCCGATTGTTTCTTTACTTCGAACTGGTTTTGGTTCAGTTAATGTTTTTCCAAGTTATTTTACATAGAAATGGATTTAGCTTTGTCTTTTAAGTGAAATCCATGTTCCTGGAGCATGGCTTCCACATGAATCCGGTTCTTACAATCATACCATTTGCCAACTAATCGGTAAGTTACAGTCATTTTAATATTATCCTTACCTTTATCTTTAAAGCCATTCTATTGAGAGACAGACAGAGACAAGCCAAACCGCACTATGTTCAGGTTATTAGTTTGTGCACAAAGTTTTCAAATACTACATTTCATTTTGAGACTATGATCCATTAATAAATGATACTTCATCCACTCTCTAGGGTTCTAAGTAGCAAACCTCAACACTGCTATTGCATTATCTCGAGAAACTCTCATGCAATATATCAAAATGACTTTCTTCACACAAACACATACATACAACAGATAATTCAAACTTACACCCTGTTTATTCCACCATAACAGTGTGAAACATACACAGGATGAGAAAGGGGGACGAGGGTCACAGAAAATAGTAGTTGTACACGTTCAGAAGCCCAACTTATTCAAGAAATTTGTAGATTTTTACGTACCACAGTAGTAAACAGTACTGCAAAACGCTGCGCGGAGAGAGAGAGCTCTCACTGTGATAAAAACTTTCGAAATCGAGTCGAAACTTAGTCGATGACTTTCCCGGTAGTACCGTGCGTTAAAATTACCGTTTCACATTAGTAATGATAATTGCATTTGATTGATTTTCTTTAGTCTCAAATTATATTAAAAATACCGTCTTTGAGTGAAAATTGTGTTCAAAACAAGTTTAAATTTAATTTAATTATTAAACAAGTGAATTTAATTATTCATATCGTAAAAACTAGAATTTTTACGTACTGTACTATCTGCGAAGGCACCGACTATCTATTACTATCTATTTGACTATATTTCGACTCATTCCGAGAGTCTTCATCAGGGTGAGTGTTCACCTACTCACAAATTGGTGGCGCGATCTACATGTAGATACGACTGTCAAAGCCCAAAAATCTAAAGTTATCGCAATAAAGCTTATCTTACAAAATAAGCTGGTTCAACTGACACACTCCTGATAGCTTGCTACGAGCTGAGGGTGGGTGTAGAGTCGGGGGGGGGGGGGGGGGGATGATTTAATGTTGTCGGCGGCAGTGCAACGCAATTACCATTTCTGTGTTACTGTATTAATTGTTCTGTGGACGCGAGACGCCGTCTTCAACAGAATAATAGCAGAATAGATAAATAATAATAGGGGAGCTGTTTAACATAATAGTCTCTGTTAAATAGGTGAACAATTTATGCGAGTAGAATATTTACTTCAATTTGTATCTCCATTCATGTTGAAACACGGGTATTTTCACTTACCGTACCGGTTAAAGTACTGAAATTGATTTGGCTCATTACGAGAGTCTCCATCAGGTCTTCATTTAGGATCTTGGAGTTCATGGTACCCCTTTTTACGCGCAGGTCAGTGAGTCATTTGCACTAGCTAAAAGCCTTCAACATTATTTTCAAACTTCGTCGTTAAACTATTTAAATGATAAAAGACGTTGAGAAGTTATAACCAGAACTGACATGTACCATACGTGAGCGCTCAGTTTTAAATTACATGGCCATTATAATTCAATGATTTGTTGATGTATTTCGTACATACATTATTCGAGTGGATATATTGATTATTGGTTACAAACCCAAGTCTTTCAGATAAAGAGTTGCTAAAACTTCGTTATCATAAAAAAATTGCAACCTTTTTCTGAAGCGTGCTGCAGAGTGCAAGCTCACTCAACCTAACAGCCTCTCGTCGACATCAAGCCTAGTAAGGAGTTGCACAAATCCTCTCACAACCTCTTACAGAATTTCTAGAAATTCGCGAACATTCCAAACAATAATTGCTTCCGACCGATACCTTAATGTCGCGACACTTTCTGAGCTAAGTCGTCTTTCACGCGACGTTACAAGTAGTGCTGCGTGCCGCTGCGGTCAGGCTTCAAGAGAACTGCTCTTTTTTCACGAAAATGACACTTATTTCACGAAAGCTTAAAACCATGATATTTGAAAAAACGTTTCCTTTCAAATTGTGTCAGTAAATTCAGAACATATTTTTTGACTATGTTGCGGGTTTGATTCCCACAGCGAGTAATTTTTTTTTGCATGTTCTGTTGATATTTGTGTTGACTACAACAATGGAACTATGAGTACCGTGGTACTAACCACTGTACTCATAGTTCCTGATACAGGGAATCATAATATGGGATCAGAACTATTTATGTGTCAGTTGAATGTATATATTTATTAATCATTGGCACACATCATAAATTATTAATTTAAAAGTGGGGGCATTGCCCCCTTTTGTTGCAAATGTAAATTACGCAATGGTAATCGCATTCCATCCCAAGGACCGACAAAGGTAAGTTTCCTTCTAAATAAAAAAACATAAAACATACAATCATCATGTGCAAGAGCCCTAACGACACTACTCGCACTGTCAGCCGCAGACTCTCCAGACGATGTTACTTTAGCCAAGTACTGAGTCAAGTGGATTGCGGGGTATTTATTTTGCCTCTTTTAAAATTGTTGGTTGGAAAATTACTGATTATTCAATAATAAATGCTTCACTTCTAATAAACCTAAATTAATTTAGGTTTATTTAAAACACCTAAAAATACATAAATATCTTATTGGAATTTTCTTTTTGTTTTATTTATTTATTTATAGCCCTTTTAACATTTTCTGTTAGATGTTGTTTTACACATTATTCCGGCAAATGCCTCCTTCAACCCTTGTCTCGGTCTTTTGTGACTCTCTATGTTTTTCCTACTACTATCTACTACTACCTCATCATTCTATCTCTAGAATGGCCTTCCTTATACTTACTACCATGACTTTATATACTTTAAAGTTATTTATATTTGAAGTACTCAACTATAAGAATCCCAGATGTGTCCCAGAAAGCGAATAGACCGTTTTAATAAATGCCAAAAAATTTCGATAGCTAAAGGCGATGATTGAACCCGCAAATCTGGCGTTTCGATCTAAAACTCTCCAACCAGCCTGGCACTGAGCCCAGTGATGAAATGGTTATAGGGCCTATGTACTAAAAGAGAAGTAGCGGGCTCGATCATTATATTATCCAAGTAGGGTTCGCCTATTTGGATAATATTTTAAAATCTTGTTATTTTAAATCTCAAATCTTAGGTGTTTACTGTAAAATGAATGAAAATGTTTTAGTTAGAAACAATTTTAAATGAATAAAGTGAAACTAAAAATAGAGTCTCATGTATAAAAGTAGCTACCCACGGGAGAACCGCAGACAACTTCTTTGATTAATTTAAACGAGCTCCGAACTATCCTAATCATGAATTCCTTTCATCCGCCATATTCAGGAGTAACATTATCTCCGTAGATTCTCCAGTGTCAGATGCATAGAACTGCATCGGGTTTTTCAAAGTGAGTCAGAGACAGACTTTGAAGACAACTCCGATTAACATTAGATAAATGTAACGATTGCTAGCGACGCCTCACGAAATAAACTGAACTAGTCATACTTATGGAGATGAGCTCATGAATATAATTATTCTGTAAGAGAGGGGATAAGGGAGAGGTTGGTCCTGGGAGACTGACTGCTAGGTCAACGGATGATATCCTTATCATATGGAAATACCTATTTGAGTGGCGTTTGAGGGAGGAGACGCCCAGCAGTGGGTACATATTCCACTGCCAATGATGATTCAAAACAAGCAACACATTTTGTAGAAGTTATCATGCTTCTAGCTGGACCTATCGCCAGCTGGGAAAAACCTCCACAAAGTTCTGTTATTCAATACTTTATATTTAATATCAACATTCAATGTCTGATCTGAACGTTGAGTTTAAGGTGATGTTCATGTTTCGTTTTATAATGTTGAAATATTTCACTAAAATGTAATGCTAATTAGCTACCTTCATATGTTTTAAAAAATAAGTTTGTTAATTACTCCTGATTCGAGGAAATTACACTTGAACGCTTCCGTTTTCTTAATGTGTCACCCCAATTCCGCCCAGCACCAGTTTAAATCAGTTTTTTGTGTCTCAAACCTAGACTCGCGTTCACTCGCCTAATTCAATTTAAAGAACAGTCTTGATAGTTATGCGAAAAAATAGTAGAAAAACTGCTCTTATAAATGAAAAACTTATTATGAAAACTTTGAGATCAAAAAATTGTGTTAGTTATGAACCATCTTTGTTCGGTGAAAGAATATGGCGAACTCAAAGCATGAATAACTGCACTTTTTTACACAATACCAGAAAAAGTGAGGTGGGCCTAAAATAAGAATCTTTCATCACCTTGTGTGACTTATAAAACAATATAAAACACCAAAAATTATAGTATGTTTTAGGTAGAATATATAGCATGAATAAATATTTTACTGTAACTTACACAAGAATGCAATATTTACCAGGTGCCGGGTGGGGGGACCTGATATCCTAAACACAGGGAAATACTAGGAGTTAAAGCTCGGCCAAGTACTCGTTTTTATAGTGTCATGACTGTGATCGCATTTAATATATCTACCTATAATCTGTATGTGCCAAGTTATCAAAACATACTTGTTTGTTACTCATAAGTTGTTTTTACCTAGTACCTACCTACTAGAACTACTAGAATGTAGTAGATGGATTGTTACTTTAAGCATATGTAAGTTTTTTATGTAAGTTATGTGCGATATTTTTTTTAATGGGTAGTGTATACTATAAGGGTGGTCATATAATTTTTTTTTAAAGTACCACACTTAGGTTGAAAAATTGGATACTTGTTTGGTAATAAAATCAATTTATGTTATAAGTCTTTAAAATTTAATACTTTTACAGACAACCTGCCCGATGGTCAGACAAAATTGTGAGAACAGTAGGTGAGCAGCAGTTGATCCGGTTGGCACAAGACCGCCAGGAGTGACGTCAAAGAGAAGAGGCTTTTACTAGGCTGCGGCTGTGTAATTGGCCGATTAGATAGATAGATGGAAAAAATCTCATTGAAAGTAAATGCAAGTCTATTCCTTTACCCCACGTTTTATGTTCAATATTTGTTTTATCACAATATACAAACACGCGCACTATATATTTCTTAGCACGCCCTGAATCACATTTGTAAAGTCTTTGCCCCGCTGTATGGGCGACAACGTAATAAAGAACTAATGCCAGTTTATAACGGTCCAAACGTAGCTGAGAGAAAACTAAGGCATGTGGAACTTATAGTTGAAAGGAGAAACTGAACTGACAAACTTATAGTTCAAAGGACAGACAAAAAATATCGAAAAAGAATAGACCAAAGTCTGAGTTTCCCACAACTAGGATGCAGACTTCAACTTACATGTACAAGTGTCCAATGCAAATAATATGGTAAATAATATACTGATTTCATTTAATTAATTATTGGCGTACATACGTACATAGTACAAAAAAAAAACTAAAGTTAATAATAAAGTTTAGTTTTTTTTGTACTAGACTCTGCCTACGGCTTCACCCTAATGGTTTTCAGATAAAAAATAGCCAGTTTATTCGTTTAGTTCATGAAGCAAACCTTGTTCCAAATTTCATAGTCATTGCAACAAACATCCAAAAAGCTAAAAAAATAAACTTCAAAATGTTGACATTCATAACTTTTACATTTAGTAGGAATCAAGCTCATTACAGATCAGAGAGCTATTACTTTCTTATGCCTTCCGCCTCGCGCTGTGTTTCCGCTCTGTGTGGAAAGTCGTACCGATAAAACTTTGTTAAAAAAAACAATTTACTATAAGCTTTAGTTTAATGCTATTAGTTCTACTTGGCGGAGCTGTTAGTGTAATGAACCGATTTACACGAAACTTTAATAAATTTTATGCTACTTACTAAATGTGAGTACAAAAGTGTTACAAAGTTTTTTTTTATATTTTATTATATAGTAATTTAGCATTGATGTGAAATTAAGGTTGTTATTTTACTCATCATGCAACATTGGTAGCTCGCAATAACCCACTGTGGGCATAAGCATCCTCCCTCAATCTCCTGTCTATTCTGGGCCTTTCCTATCCAGGTCTAACCCTTAATGGCAACGATGTCGTCCATCCACCTGGCTGGTAGTATCCCACGGCCCCTTGTGTAGCCCCTCGGCCACCACTCAGTCAGGGCCCTACTCCACCTGCCATCGTTAACCTTCCAAGTGTCCTGCACGTATTACGAAACTTGTATTACGAAAGTGAACACTTGAGTTTCGTAATACGTTCTCCAACATATACAACCTTCGTTCTATATCGAATTTCCGTATTACGAACTCGATATACTTAATAGATGCAAAGCATGACCGGCTCCATCGCCCATATTACATTTACTCATAGTAAAGTTTGATACATTAAAAATAAATATTTATATAATATTTTATATTTGGAATCCTTTCACAATTCGGTTATTTCACGATAAGACAAGGCCTTTATCAAGTCTTATCATCATAATCATAGTCACTTATTGGCAAATATTGCATCTTACAGATCTTAGTAAAAGTAGAAAGGTATATAATTACCTTCATCATCACCATCAACAGCCAGCACGTGTTAAGATCGTAACACTTTTATGTACAATTTTTTAAAACTCCTTGTGCCAACGACTGTACACGGTTGAAAATTTTAAATTATTTTATACAGGGTGAAAATGAATATTAATATCCCTGCTCATCATTAAAAATCGCGTCTTTAAAGCAAGTTTTACCGGAAGTGGTCTTTGCTAGTTATTTTTGATGGCTTGTAAAAGTTCTTTTAATATTTTCGTTAAAGAAAATTTGTTATATTATGGATATTTACGAAGTATATTTACGTCGTAAACAGTTTTTTTGGATAAAGAGCGAAACATGTTTACTACACATGACATACTTTTCAAAATCAACAAAGCCCTTAACGATCATTATCATGATCTCGGTCAAAAACTTTTTTAAAATAAAACTTTTAGAAAACATTATTAATAAACGTTGTATCAAAATTATAAATACTTTTCCAAATTATATTTTTTTCTTGAAAATTACTTTCTGCCGGTTCCTCTAGTTCTATAGTAAATTCAGACTTCGCGAACAAAACGTTGAAATAACAAGAACATGCTTACAATTAAAATATAAGACGTTACGAGGGTAAATTAGTATCGGTATCTACAATATTATTCAATTGATTATTTACAAAAATAATACAATACTTCATAGGTAATATATTTTTTTACAATTTTTTTTTGTTACCGTTGGCTTTTTCTGTAAATACATACATAGAAAACACCCAGACCCAGGACAAATATTTGCATATACAAACATTTGTCCCGCAGAGGGAAACGAACCCGCAACCTTCTGCGTCTCAGGCGGGCCTTCGCCCACTGCGCTATAGAGGCATTCACACCTTCCTAAATCACTTACTCCTTTTCCTCGAAGCTCTGGTTAGCACAGTAAAGTTGCATTCAAATAACAGAGTGTACGCTCATTACAATAACGATCCAGCTACAGCTAATTACAATGTGCCCCCGTTCACAGCGTTTCACAACCACCTCTCCCGCCCCTAACATTTCCACAGAGTCAGCACTCAATTGCTCAAATCTAGGGGCAATACAGAGAGATATATTTTGTGTCTCTTTTTGAACTTCTTTGCGGAAGTTCTCCGGACCTCATTAGATGTTTGCTCTGTCACTGGTGCCTTGTTGGCCATGAAGGAAGTGTCACTGCAAAAGGGACATGCCTGCCATGGTAATACATGCTTCAAACATTTTTGGCCAAATATATTTTTACTACTATAGGTCAGGTGCTGACCAGTTCTGATACAAAACATTAAAAAAAAAACATCATAAGCCTTGGAAATCCTCTGCTGGACATAGGCCTCCCTCAAAGAGCGCTATGACGAATGATCTTAGGTCAACTCTATCCATCGACTTCCCGGAACCTTTAAGATCTGTCCATCGATGGAGCGCCTTCCCATGCTGCATCCTCGTTCCATTCGTGGTCACCATTTGATAACCTTTTTTGACCAACGGGAAATGAAAACACACAAGATATAATTGTTTCTTATTTCAATAAAATAATTTCCTCTGAATCCTGCCCTGTCCCCCTGAACACCGAGTTCTATTGTCAAGAATAATATACATTCAACTCGCAAAAAGGAAATTATAGAGGTTTATTTCGGCTTTCATGCGCTGGAATATTTGCAGGAATGATGCATTTGTGTTGGTAATAATTTTATGTTTAATCTCAGAACTTGCTAGATATTGTGAATCCGTGTTAAATAGTATATATTTTTTTTAATTTTGTAGTAGCTGGAAGTACGTCAAGTAAATAGTGTGGATTATATCAAACACAACATTAAATGAGACCTTTCGATTCATTATAATATAAACTATAGGTATTTATAGTTTGTATTAAAGATACCTACCTACCTCTTTTGTAAAAGTGTTCCGGGGTAGTACGTACGAACTTGTTCATATCTGCCACCAAGCAGTAATGCTTGCATTGCTGTCATTTGGTAATGGGTGCTGGTGAAATTACACGCGAATGACAGTTTTCAACTTTTAGTCTTATCTCTCTAGGCAACAATATCAGCAATGTCCCTGGTGCAGATATTTGGTGACGGTAATCACGTACCGTCTCGTCGGCCGTCAACCTCTTAGATAAAAAAAAAGATTTTATAACTATCCCTCTGCTTCTTTTATGGATACGACACACGCAAATTATAATACCTACCTACCTTCCTAATTGAGTTTATTAATATAACAACTTTGTACCTAACTACCTACCTTCATTCAATAACTTTATACCTTCGGAAGAGACTAGCCACCACAACACAGGGTAACCTAGTGTGGGGGCAAGTAAACATGACTTATTTGCAAACAAAAATAACTAAATAATAAATAACTAATTTGAGTTTCCTTTCTTGGGAGAAGGGAAGGTCTTTGGTATGGGACGCCACATGCGTCGATACCCTAGCACCTTCTCATCTGTCGGGGACATCAGTTAGAGCCGGTGCAGCGGCTGATTCGGCCGAGGATCTAAAGAGGCGCAAATATAGAAGTCTCGACAGAGCTTACTTATTTGAGCCTTTTGGGGTTGAGACTCTGGGTCCGTGGAGAACCGGGGCCCTTCGCGTTTTCAAAATTCTTTCAGGGCGACTGGTCGAAGCGACGCGTGACAAGAGAGCTGGCTCTTATCTGGGTCAACGCATTAGCATTGCCATTTAGCGTGGCAATGCGGCCAGTATTTTGGGAACGCTTCCGCCTGGTAGTGATCTGGATCAGTTGAGCTATCTATAGATCGTTTGCAACGGTCTTTAGATAGCTAGCTGTTTCATCTGTATTTTTTGTATATACTACTACACCTACTTGTGCATAGTTGTATGAATAAATGTATTTATTTGAGTAGCATTCAATTATTTATACGGTAATTTGGTGATATTATATTTTTCTGATCCCTTTATTATTTTTTTTCAATGCAACACATTAAATGACCGAGAAACAAGACATTATTACTAAGATGACTGATTGGTATGATACTTATCTATTTACCAACCAAAAAATATCAATAGATTCTGTAAGTTATACACCCAATTATATAGTAATTTGCCAGAAATAAGGTAAACGTGGGACAAAATTAGATCATCAGACATTTACCAGCAGAAAAAGGCCTCTTTGTAGATTATATTTCCCGTATTGTGTGGCATTCCGGCGATTGTACGCATTCACGCGCCGCACTCTGAATGCAAGCCAACAACCACACACTGACTGGAACCAGCCATGTGAATATAAACCTTGTACTGTGTAGATAAGATAAAGGGTTGGTAAAGATGAATTTGTACAGTTATAAGCCAATTTGGCCAACTACTGGTGACAAGAGGTTGCAGAGCATTCGCGCGCTGTTTAGCGGAGAATTTATACCGTCATGTGTCTTATTTCGGAGATTAAGTGGTTCTATTTGTGCGGGGATGTGTGCGCATTATTTATGTTATGATATAATGGGGTACATATGGGACAATTTGGTCGTTGGCGCGAGAATCTCGGGACATGTCATGTAACAATGATGTAGAGCCTGGTTTATGAGGTCGGAATTATTCAATTTGTGATGAGGTGGCAGGTTTTCTGTTTTATTATTTAGTAGAGCACAAAAGATTTACAAAGACAGTTTACGGTGGTTGTCATTCTACGGACGTAATATCGGCGATGATCTTTCATTCATTTGTCAATGAAACAGCTTGCGTCAGCAACTCTCTTATTGCTTTATTTTTTATTTTAATGTCATCTTTATTGATATACTTATCAAATCTTACTATCAGTCTAATAATACAAATGTGAAAGTACTCGTATAGATGTTTTCATATATTTTGGTTATAATATTTATAGATAGTTTCGTTTTGAATTACATTTTTAATTCTTGACCTGAATACATCACATAGGCTATTTCTTACCCAGGTTAGGTTTCAATCGCACCGGTGATACTGTGGTAACCGATATGGGGAAAATAAGAGAGAAATAAAAGGTAATCCATTATATAAAAAAAATACAGTTTTATAAAAAAGGTAAGGAGCTAATGATTGCCATATAGTGTTTTCTACAACGTTTATCTGCTCGTATATTTTTGTTACTGATAAAAAAACTGTTCATCTGTGCTAAGACTTTTAGATAAGTAGTCATGTAGTATTTAAAAATTTCAGGCACATAAGACTTTGATATTTGCTTGTTTAGCAAAACAGCCGGTAGCCGCTTACCACGACCTAGTGGAACGTGCTTATTACCTCACAGTATAACTGCAAAGTATGCGACTCATGTCACTAGGAACTAAAAGCCAACTATCAAAACTACTTTTCTACACTCTAGCAAAGATGCGTTGCATTGAAAAGTAGAAGATGAAACTCGTGCAATAAAAGTATAAAAACTTTGCGCCGCGATTATACAAACATTAGAAAGTTCGCGAGTGGATTTTATTACACTTTTTCTTCGCCTGCTGTTTAAAAGTCTAGCCTTCTCTGAAAACTGTTTTAGGATATTGAAGTTTGAAGGCAGAATAAATTACATTTTAAAGTTTGTCTGTCCAGAAACCAAAAGTTCTTGTTTCAAAAGTGCAACATAACCTGTCTTTCTTCTATCGTGGCAAGCTCCGCAAAAGAGTCAATGAAATGAAAAGATTTTTTAACGTCTAGCAAGGAGGTAATTGGAAAGGATGTAGATAACCCTTTCCCGGATGTTTATAAAAACCAAACCTACTTTATTTTCATAAGCCAAATGTTTTGTTCTCACAATGTTCCTCTTAGTCATGACCCCGAAGCTTTAGTACAAAGGTTAAGTAGGCAATAAGGAGCGCTTACCTCACACTCAGAAGTAACGATAATAACCGCGAACTTGGTACGTGGGTATACGTGGTGTTACAGGAAAAGTTGCAAATGCCAACAATGCCCTGTTGGTGTAGATTGTACTATTTGTAGCTTTTATATGAAGGGAACTTCCCCGAGTTCCATGAAAAGTTGTCAGAGTGTTGCCCTCATGTTTTTTATACGTTTGTCCTCCAGAGATCTAACATAAAACATCTCGGGAGGATAAAAGTGTAGATGTTATGTAAACTTTCACTAAATTAATATTGATGAATTTATAAATTTACAATTTGGAAGGTGTTGCTTGAGATACTGGAGGTTAACGGTTCGATTCCAACCGCGAGACAAATGTATGTATAATCTGCAAATATATGACTTGGGTCTGGAACTTTTTTTATGTAAAATGTGAATGTATTTACAAAAAAATATATATAAATAGTATAAAAGTTATGTAGTCTACAAAAGCTTTGCTTGTTTTCGGGGCTAGACGATGCTTCGTCAAATAGTCCTTCATTATTTATTTAAAGTTATTTTAAATTTATTTATTGAATATCAAAATTATCTATTTAAGTATGAATTATTTTTCATTTATGTATTTCTTCTTTTTTATGTAGTTATCTATTTAATTGAGATTTCTCTTATTTTGGTAATCAGCAATTTCGCCTATGTACTTGTTTTATCATTTGCAGTAAAGCATTTTCTATCTATCTATCAAACACTGCGCATCGGTTTCTCGTGACCACATGTTTTTTTGACAGTGATTATTTTCCACATATTGCGATCCGAATAGCGTGTTGTTGTTGGTTATCAAGAGTGGTGCGGATTTGGTCAGTCCAAAGAATGAGGATACGTTGTGCTGAAAACAAAAAACTCTGTTTAATAAAACACGCAACGTACACTTACATTGTCCTGTCACACTAGGCTTCCCTATGTCGTGGGTATCAGGAACTACGAGTATTGTGATACCAAAACACCAAGACCCGGAAAACATGCAAACATTTGTCCCGCAGCGGAAATTAAACTCAAACTCACACCTCTTTCATGATAGCTGACTACACGCCCGCTACGCTATCATAATGGCGCCGTCTGAGGCAACATAAATTAAAAATTATCACAACTTAAATCCTTTGTAACAAGAAATTTGTTCTGGGCGTAATTGTTGATCTATGAACTCTCGTTCATACATTTTGGTACTACAACATACATATGTCATGTCATTTTTATTATTATTATTATTATTTGATATAATTGTATTTGGTAACTGACAGTAATAATATTTAAATATACCCATACCCTAAACTGAAATGTGTATAGCATACAACGCAATCAGTGCTTCTGTATCATTATCAACACAAGTAAAAATTGACGTTTATTAACCAGTCATTGTTAACAACGACCGGTTTATTCACATTACATCTGACATAAACATCTGACATAAGAGTATCTTTAAGATGTTGGTGTATGTTTGAAATAAACCGTTTTAAATTCGTATCACACTCGCTTCTAATGAGAGTCTCCTGTAATCAGACGAGGCGCGCTCAGTTGAGCAATAACGTGTTACAATCAATCTTTATAATCTTACTTTTAGTTTTAAAATAGAAGATTAAATTTATCTCAAAGATCGAGCTCTGTGTAGATACCAAAAAATCATATTCATACAAGTATCAACCCAATTTTACAGGAAATATGATTACTGATTAATCGATTCGCACTAAAACGAAAACTAAAGCTACTTGGTTTAGTACCCCTTCACTACAGTATAAACGGATAGCTGTACCTGTGTTTTCAGTTTTTGATAACAGTTTTGTTATACCCAGTATGAAGCATTTGTCGTAAAAATGCCTCTTATAATCATCCATCTGTCAAGTACCATCAAATAGGTAAAGTTACGGAAGCACTGCGCGTATAAACATCTGAGATATTTTCACGCGTCGACGCTCACATGCTAAGTAGGCGTTATACACGTTTGCTGATCCGTAGGACGTGAGTTCAAATTAAATCATTATGGCGTTACTTCTCAAACAGGTTACATCGAAATTAACCTGTGCATATGTTAAGCGTAGGCTTATTTGTCTGACACGGTGATATAACTCAAGAACAAGTTATTTGTAAGATCTAGGAACCATACTTGATATACAAATCGATTGCACAAAACAGCATTTCAATTGGATATAAATAATAGCAGATAACTTAACAAGGTGTTTTCTATTTTTAATATGAATGTATTAACAAAAATGTATCAGTCAAGTAGTTCCCATAATACAAGCTCTGTTTAGTTTGGGGTGGATGATGCTGTGTGTAAAATGTCCAACATGTTTTTTTAATAAACAAATAAAAAAAAACTAAAACCTTCTATGTAAAACGCATATTTGGACTGGACCTCTGACGTGTAAAAATACAACACAATACCGAGAGCTACATTGTAATAATACGGTACATAAGTAGAATTCTAGAAAACTTGACATTACCACCTCTTCTAAAGAATAATTATGATTTGGGCAGGCCTGTGTCCAGCTTCAGAGGACTTCTCTAGGCCGTTGACGATGCTTGTCCAGAATAACTAATGCAAAAATAATAATTTGCCGGCTTCCTAGCGGTTTTTTTCTTTCTCAGTTTAGTAACTTGACGAAGACAGTTCGCCTAATTTTAGAGTAAATCGCTTCAATTAATAAAGCATCAAGTAATGAACCGGGTAAATAACATCAATCTATCCACCCGATATTCTTATCCGTTAACGGAGCGCAGATCATGAAGACGCAGCTAGTTCAGTGGTGAAATTCTGTTTTGTTTTCACCCACACACCTTAACCCTTTTGGTAACCTTAATATTGAATTCTATGGACCTTAATTAAAATTATGTTCATATTGACGAACTCTGTGGTGCAGTGTGCGATATCCGCTTGAGACGCAGAAGGTTCAAAGGGATCGATTTGCGGGGCAAATTTTTGTATGATCTGCAAATATTTGGGTGTTTTCTATGTATGATACATATGTATTTAGAAAAAATATATAAGTAGTATATCAGTCACGTAGTTTTCATAATACAAGCTCTGCTTAGTTTGAGGCTTTTAATAATATTTCCGGGTTTGTGAAGCCAAAAAAAAAAATCACTTGACTAGAAAAGTGCACAGACTAAATTTATAGATCTCTTTAAAATAAACGATTTAAAAAATTTCTTTATATATTTTTATTGATAAGGTAAAAAACATTAATTCGTTTCCATAACAACATTAAAACGCACATAAACCAAAATTAAAGTGTAACATAATTTACACTTTTAAAATACCAAACATTTAATTTAAATTTTAATGTTTGGTTGCAAGATTTTGGAAAAATAGTAATAATACAGATCCAATTGTAAAGCTACTATCAAAACAAGCTCTGTTAAACTTTACATTAATATATATGTTTGTATGAAAATTTTATATTATGTGATACAGTGAGTCATATTAAAATGCATACTTTATTTATCCAGCTGTTCTAATGTAAGCTGCGCCGTGAGTAATGTCCATCCGTTCGTCCGTCCGCCTAATTGTGATTTATCCGTCGTCAGTAATTGTACCGGCTGAGGTAGAAATGTTTCTGTATCTCTAGCACCGTCTTGGAGCACTAGGCATTACTTTGTGGGATTAGGTCGTAGCCGGCATTCCCGTAGATGTTGGTTTCTCTTGCGTCGCAATCGTGCTGCTGCAAAAGCTTGCCGATTCAATTTGGGATTGGATCATCTTAAAATACCAATTGGATATTGAGTTGCAAAATTCGATCCAGTGTTGAAACTTAGAATCGAAAGTATCGTGTGTCGTCTTCCTATAATGGTCAACGTAACGTCACCAGGAAATAGTAAGTGCGTGGTATATTTGTAATAATATCCCTATATGCTGAATCTTGTGAGACTTTTGACAGTCACAGAAATTATCAGTCTGGTAAATAGATGAGTCCTAGCAGTGAACACTGGTTTCAGTTCTTATTATTTACTAGCTTCGATATAGACTTCGTTCGTGGGTGCCATCACTGCAGACTAATTAGCATTTGACCACAGTTTATCTCATATTAGGAAACGCTGTAGTCTGCGGTGAACCAATCTTTTCAACAAAGGAGCTTTTTACTTTGGATTTGAAAATTCTCAGATTGTATTTCTCAGAAGTTACTCAGGTATAGAGTTCCTTCGCGGTTCACACAATAAATATTGTAGTGAAGTGTTTTGTGCGAGTCTTTTGAATTTTGACTGATAAATGGTGTCTTTTGGCCGATGCTCGTTTGGTGGATACGAAGATGGGATATTAGATTCTGCAGTTCCATTGCACATGTCTCCGAAATGTATCCCGTAAAAGACAAAGACAGACTGATTGCGGCGATGTTACAGGTTTTTATCTTAACAAGGCAAATTTTGCCCTCTTGAGCTGGTATTTAGCGGATAAACCCGAAAGTACTCCAATAGTTTAATGTTTTTTTCGAATAACCATGAATAAAAACTAAAACAAAAAATATTGAATAAGAAGACAAAATGTCATTAAGACTTATCAGGAAAGAGTATGCTAAGCCGAAAATGGATCGACGAAAAAAATCAGTTGTTCAATACATTCGCCGCGCGTCATTGAAATATTAGTATGGAACAGCGGTTTTTTTTGCGTTTTCAGTGTTGGCCTCATTGTAAATGATTGTATTCGTATTCGTTCGCTTATTAGAAGTAATAATAATAATTATTGTAATAAATACTGTCCAATAAGCAATTTGATCAACCATTTTGTGTTTTTTTTTTCATAAAATTTATTTAAAAAAAATACTAAAATCAATTTACAACTTTCAAAACTATTGCAAAATAACAAATATGGCATTGAACTACCTATGGCTACCTACTTTGCGTACACTACAAAGTGCACAACAAATCTTACGCCAGCTTAAGATGAGACAAGTACTCGAAGGTTCCTAAACATTCTAGTATATGTAGACAAGTTACAGATAGACAGAAAAAAAAGAAAAAAAAAAACGAAATTCAATTATAGAGAGGCCTCCAAAAAATAATTCAAAATTTCTTTAATGTACAGAATTTAACCTGTTACATTCTTATTCTAATAAAGATAGATAGATAAACGAGTATGCCATAATTGTATTTCCACGAGGGCGGAGTGAATCCAGAGTCAACCTAATGATTATTTAATAGAATAGCTACCATATACATATACCTACCATAGCGAAGGATTCAAGTTATTTCAACTATCTGCTGAGCATAAATTGCATGTTGGTTCCTTCTCGTAGTTAGACACTGATAATACAGACTAGCAAAGAAGCCGACAATAACGCCTTCTAAATATGAAGTTCTCAGCATAAAAATGTGTATCCATGGATTTGTTCTATCAATGTTATATCTAATAATAAAATTAAAAAAACGGTTGCCTGAGGTGGATTTATGTGAAAACTTCTCATCCGATTAAAAAAACTCTTTCACTAATATTTAGAATGGACCTTCATGGTGGACGTAGGTTGTATATTATCACGTTAAAATAAAAGGACTGTTCGTGTAGACAAATTTTGCAACCAAAGTTGACAAAAAAAACCGTCGAGTGAATGCGTTTCTTACGAACGCTGCCTTAATGGTAAGAGCTACTTTTCATCGGCTACTCTTTATCAGTGCACAACGCGGACAAAGCCATGGACAGAAGCTATTATCTTATGAAGTTTTAATTGCTCACTTTTAATCTCTGATACAAACTGACAGAATTTACAGTCCAATTAACAAACAACTTATCAGCATCACATATCGCCAGTGAGGTGATTTACCTCTTTTTGTGACATCCATCACCCCCCAGAGACTGATGCGTTTATCGGGTAATACTATATAAAGCTATTCAAATATAAGACTCTATTGCGTGGGAGGTAGGAGTAATAGTTGGATTTTTGTAAAACAATGGTCGCTTAAACCAAAGTAATCCGACAACCAATAAAATTTCACTTTAGTAATCTGACACTGAAACATTTTCAACCAATCACATTTTCGAAAACTTTTATTTTCTTTTCCTTCTTTACCAACTTTCAAGAGAAGTAACATATAGAATAAACATTAAGTGTGTACTTATTAAATAAAAATGTTATCTCAACTGGTTGGACACTAGTGTAAACACCATTTTCCTCGCGAACAATTCACCCCCTGTCCCTCTTTTGTGAGGGGTTTGGAGTAATGAGTATTTAGTTTCCAAATACTTTTCCTTATTAATGGGAAATCAAGTGTTTCGACAATTACATTTAATATTTGCTTCAGCAGAAACTTGTTTGCATGATCCTCTGCATATTTTTCAAACCTAACTTACC
Organism: Perizoma affinitatum; assembly: GCA_961405105.1. Taxonomy (NCBI): domain Eukaryota; kingdom Metazoa; phylum Arthropoda; class Insecta; order Lepidoptera; family Geometridae; genus Perizoma; species Perizoma affinitatum. The sequence continues at coordinate 7,078,410 of OY560184.1, forward strand.
TGGATTAGCAAGTTTTTAAATAAGTGAATGTTTGAGATTTCACTGATTTTAACATAAGAGTTCAATTTGAGCACTGGCAAAATTTCAACTACATATTTTAAGATTTGAAAAAAAACGACTTATCCGATTAAGATAATATTTGCATGTGACCACTCTAGGATTATTCCTAGAGTGTCGTCTAATGATAACCATTAGACAATATAAAAATAAACATTCGAGTAGGATCCATAAAGGACGATTACTGCTTTATGGGTCCTACCTGTTAAAAAAAACATAAAAGTTCGTATCCTCCTTTTTGAAGTTCATTAAAAATTATATAATTAGCTGTATGACTGTAGCACTGTCACAATAAAACCTGTGGCATAGCGTTAACCCCCCCTTTCTTCCGGGAGGAAAAAGCAGGGGGTGGAATTCTCATGTGACTTCACGGAGCATATTACGTAAGGTTGCAACTGCGACCGTTCGCAATTTGAAATTAACTTTGTGTCGCTTTAATAGTTCACTGTGGACTTTGTGAGTAATTTGGTTGGGGTTTCATATTATTTTATATGAATTTCTAGTTGTAATTACGACAATTTGAAAATAACTTTAGATTTGTCGCTACTATAAGCTAGAAATTAAAATTGAAATTTGGAGCTGTAATTTCCGTGTACGGATACTATATCAGCTTTCAGAAATTATTATCAGAGTTTTTATTGGATCAACTGTTTGACAGAAATATATTTTGCAAAAGAAATATCATCATATTCATTGAGAAACGACACTTAAATTATCCAAATACGGGTAGAGCTCTTAATCACGTAACTCCGGGCTTACGGCCAAGTGTGAGTCCGGTAACATAGTGGGGCTTTACCGGATTTATCGCGAAGACACCTTCAAGAAGGGTGCCCATGTAAATGTATAATAAAGATTTACACATGTAAAAACAGTTACATAACTGTAATGTTTGTGAATCACAATAAATTTCATTTCAAGTATATTAAGATCAGTTGGGAATATATAGTCATTCAATATAGTTTCAGGATACAAAGGTTAGTTGAATGTGTTTAGAGCTCCATCTGTATGCAAATGATAATACTCAATCCGTCAAAACCAAATAGTAAAGACGTATGTTTTACCACAAATTATAATAACAAATAAGTGACAGAACAAAGTTTACTTTGAAAAAATGGTCCTGAGCAAAGTAATGAAATGTGTACTAATTATGGGCGTAAGAAAAAAAGTTTTGAGAATCAACGCTATAGGAGGTGGCTACAAACCATATAATGATGTGAGATAGTGATTGGACAAGGTATGCTAGAAAGTTGCACGGTTCTAGAACATTCTAGGCTTTCTTTAAAATATGTATAAATGATAGAGACTGTTATAGCATTTATTTGAACAAACCAATCCAACTTTAATCGAAGATACACGCTTCAAAGCCCCGTTCACACGAGACGCCCAATCTGCAGTCTGAAAGCAAAGCGCCATTTCTTCGGAACTTTTCCCTCGCATTAGCAAAGAATTGCACCGCAGAATGCAATTTCACAGCTTCACAAGAAAGTGCAAATAGGTGCAATAGCTTCTAGTAAAGTAGCAGGTACACTTCGTCCATACTTGAGTCGAGTAGTTGATTTTACTCTCGCGCTCGTTGCTGCCGTTAGATCAAGTGAGTGAATCAAACTATTCAATTTTGGCTACCCGGCGTTTCTGTGTATGTTTCTACGTAAGTATTTTTGTTAACATAACTGCTGAATAATTTATTAAATCTTGATGAAATCTGGTAAGAAAGTGGTTTGAGTTCGAAGAATAACTTTTTCGGTAGGGGATATTTTGAACTATAGAGGGCATAAAAATAATAATAATAAAAGGCATCATAGTGTTAGCTTCGGTTCCACTAATTTTTGTAAAGACTCAAGTCATAAGACTTTGAACAAATAAAGAACCAGTGTGTTGAAAGGATTCAGTGCACCTAGCAGAGGCTCTATTCATACACACGTCACATGTCTATTTTTTGGTTCTAGAGCATAACAGTTTCTCATTATGTTTAAATGAGATTTTAAATAAATAAAGATAAATAATAATAACAATGCTAGTCATTTTTCACACAGCATCATCTGACCCAAACTAAGCAAAGCTTGTATTATGGGAACTACATGACTGATATCCTACTTATATACTTTTTTTTTCAATACATTCATATTAAACAGAAAGTACCAAAACCTGAGACAAATATTTGCAGATCGTACATATTAGGTTGGGGAAAAAGTCTTTTCGCATTATTGTATGTATGAACTTGTAATAAAATCTCTTTGGCTATACTATTTGTATCTGGCTGGTTTTGGTATCATTAAAAGTTTAAATTTTAAAGAAGATAATTCCAAATTCAAATTAGGAAAATGTGTGATTTTTATTTGTTTTTCGTACTGTTAAGATGAGTGAATCTAATGAAGAAATTCGATACATTTTAAAATTTTACTACAAAAAAGGTAAAAATGCAACGCAAGCCGCGAAAAAAATTTGCGATGTTTATGGACCTAGTGCAGTGTCTGTGAGAGTAGCACAAATTTGGTTTAAGCGTTTTCAATCCGGAAATTTTGATGTCAAAGATGCACGTCGCTCTGGTCGCCCTATTACGGATAAAATGGATGCCATTTTTGAAAAAGTGGAGCAAGATCGGCATATCAGTAGTTACGACGTAGCTGAAGAACTGGGAATTGACCACAAAACAGTTTTGGCGCATTTGAAAAAAACTGGGTACACAAAAAAGCTCGATATTTGGGTACCTCACGAGCTCACTGAAAGAAACCTAATGAACCGTGTTCTCATTTGTGATTCTTTATTACGACGTAATGAAACCGAACCATTTTTGAAGAAATTTTTGACCATTTTTGACCTCACACATCTTTAGCCACTCAGCAAAAATTAAGAGAGTTTGGCTGGGATGTGTTAATGCATCCGCCGTATAGTCCTGACCTTGCACCTTCAGATTTCCACCTGTTTCGGTCTCTTCAGAATTCTTTAGGCAGTGTCAGGTTAACATCACGAGAGGACTGCCAAAACCACTTGTCGCGGTATTTTGAACAGAAGCCCCAAAGTTTTTATAGCAATGGGATCATGTCCCTGCCTACAAAATGGCAAAAAGTTATCGAACAAAATGGTACCTACATACTTTAGTTAAATGTAAATAAACTATATTAAAAAATGTTTTGAATTTTCTTAAAAAATGCGAAGAAACTTTTTCCCCAACCTATTACATTTGTCCCACGGTGGGAATCGAACCCGCAACCTTCTGCGTCTCAGGCGGCCTTCGCTCTCTGCGCTACAGAGGTCGTCGGACATAGTTTCGGTTATCCCCTTCTCTATGATATCTGATATTAGGTACGAATAAATATCATAGAAAAACTTATAGTTTACTATATTAACAAAGCCAATGGATATAATTATTGATATCACAATGATTTTCACTGATACCTTGCGACCAAGCCAATAAAAAACTATACATCACTCAATATAGAAATAGACAAGGAAAATAAAATTCCAGGTTATACTACCAGTAGTAGTTACTCCATTATTTAGTATTGTAAAGTTTTTACTTATGTAATTTACTTGTGGTGTATGTATTTTCATTCATTCCGATCACATAATATCCTTAAATGAGTTAGCTATTTGCAGAACGCAGTAAAAGTGCGAAGGTGGCGCCGCCGCGCGGGAAATGGATTTCAAATCCTTTGCGAAGCAACATGAGAGGTGTCGCTGAGCGTTTACAAAATACAATGTTCAAATACGAATATGTTTGGTGAACGGTTCCGGGAAATGGAAAGCGGGCACTGGGTTCACATTATAATGGAGAGTGCTTTGTTTGAAATGTGTCAGGAATAGTTTTGGATCTACCTCCATCATAAAATATTGCCATCCGCCATGAGCCATCCGTTCATCGAGTTATGACCATTCATCACTATGTCCTCTAATTCATGTCCTCCACTGAAGAACCCAGCGGTTGTCAGTTCTGCTACACCTTCCATTGCTAATTTAGTAGAGCAATGCCAGTGAATCATAAAATTTAAATCTGTACTTATATAAAAGAAAAAATAATCCTTAATTATCTCCATATTTTTTTAAGAGCAGGGAGAGTTTTGACGACTTACTCCAAGTAAAGTTTTAGTAATAATAGTTCAGAAAATAGGAGACTTTGTGGGCAATAATTAACTAATCCATTGTGAAACCTGTTATATTTAGTAATTATAAAGTTATGTATATTAATGTTTAGTTAATACGGTTATGAACAACCTACAACAACTAAGCTGCTTTAAAGTGGTTCACATGACTTACATTGAAATTATGAAAGGTGTAGGAAAGTGATACTACTCCATTTATGTTCAGTCTTTAATCACGTCAATGTATCAGACAAAGCTTATAACACGAGGAGTAATCCCTGTTAGATCCCATAAGATTGATACTATAGACTTTCTATTAGATCCCAGTCATTTTCGATCAGTTTTCGAATAACTGTTCGATCATTTTTGTCCGCGTGACAAATACTTACCGACACTTGTGTCTTTGTCACGCTTGTCCACGCGCTTCCTTTGAAATATCACAAATGTGGACGCAACGCAACTTATACACTTGTTTAATAATGACGACGCTTCTGTAGCCATTGAAGTCATTTCAATGGCTGAATATCAAAATGGAGTGAAAATTCAAATGCCTGCGTCCCATCCCTAGCAGGCTGCTAGCTCTTATTTACTATCGCTTACGCTACAGGTTATTATCTTGAACATAATCTACTTTCTGTTGCGAATAATGGATTAATAAGGAAGAACATAAAGAATTAAAATTATCGTGGTTTGGTATTATTTTATAATATTATTACTTTACTATACTATTTTCGTCAGCAGGAGAATAGTAAAGCACGTGCTATAATCGTAATAACATTCTAAAAATAACTTATGTATAACTTAAACATTGATACTTTGTTAACTAATTTAGGAGTTTAAAAGAAAACCTTGGATTCAAACATACACGTGTTAGGAAATATCCCGCTAAATAAATTACCGCCATTTCTTAGAAATAACTACCTACGCAATTTTTCAGAAATCGGCTGATGGAAATTATCAAAATTGAGGCACTTAAATATTTTCTAAGTAGCTAGGTCTGGTAGTAAAAAAATTCCCAGAATAGGTTATGTTACCATACAAACGATCTCAATGCTATATATATAATGTAGTTTCTGATACCAGCGACACTGGGAATTCTATTGTGGGTTCAGGTATGTGAATGTTGAATGTTTCTTTATTTAATTATATTATATTTTATTACAGACAATTTGACAATTTGCATTCCTACCATTTTCTAAGGATTTGTAACAAAACGATTGAGTGAGAAAAATTGTTTTAAATGGAAAACCAAACAATGTGCTATTTAACAATGAATGACGAGAGCTGCCGGGTTACAGCACTAGTTTAATTCAAAACGAATCAGACTGCGTCGGTAATGAATAGCGTTTTATTACATTAAACGGAACCAGCTCCAGACATTTTATTTTCGTCATTTTCTTTTCAAATTGTGGCTATGAAATCAGTGTAGATAATACTCGTTATGGGAAAACAAAAAAAGGTCATTCAATGGTGATAAAATTGAAAAATCCGTGTCTTTATATATCTGAAGTTTTTCTTTAAAAATGGTAATATCATTTTCTCCCTTCAATTTAGATTGATTTATAATAGATCTTAGAGTCACCCTTATAAATGTGACAGGGATTAACTAACAGGTTTATTGTGGCTAAAACTTAGGCATGATATAGGGAGTAGTTTTAAATCACTAATACATAGTTTTTAAATAAATTCACTGTAACAACATCGCTTTTGTTTATTTCTCTCTATTGGTGGACACACGACGCTGACACCATGACCGAACCTTTTGCTTCCCGCGTTTTCTCATTAGCGCAATTTCTATGCAACAATTACATTGTATTTCGTTCGTTTCTTGGCCCTCGTGGAATTTATTACGAACAATCTAGTATTATAAGGGTTTTTAAAGAACTTGCACCTACTTCTAACAATAGTATAGAGATTTTTATCTAAAGTCACTGTTTTTTAGTTTCGGTGTGGCTCATAATATAATATCTTAGTAATGTGACGTTGGTGGCTTAAAAAAGAACTAGTATGATTCCATTCCTGCTGCAGGACATATGTAAGCATGTTTTGCAAATATTTATTCCAGGTCAGGGTTAAGTGGTACCACGGTACTCGTAGTGCATGATACCCATGACACAGGCTACTCTAGTGTCAGTTGGTCAGTTTGGTGTATATTTATTATTGGTTTATTTATATTACTAAAGTATTATAAACAGATTTTCTATTTTACTTAGGCACGGCAGAATTTTTTTTAATACCTTTGATAGTGTTGGCAGGTTGATAGTGTTTTTAGCACTAAGCCCACTTTTTGTCCTCCTTAGTTTTGGTGCGTTATATAATAAAAAATAAGAATAATAGTCAGGACCTATATATTTCGCTTACTTAGTCAGTACCTAGGTATCAACAAAGTTACGTCATTTTCGTAGCCCAACACTGCTTCGCCACGGCAATGACCGCGGTCCGCTAATTTCGTGGCCACAGCTCGTTAGCGCGTTTTCTATGCAACAATTACATTTGCGGTTCATTCGTTTCTTCCTTTTTTATTCATTCCTTGGCATTTGATTCACTTGAAAAATAATTTCAATGTAAAATGAGTTTGTTGTGCTGATTTTTAATTCAAAATGGCTTGACTTCAGGCTTTGCTCTAATTTATGTGTTTATAGAACAAACTGATTTGTCATGCGTTTTATAATTTTGTTAGTAACCTACGCTGTCCCATTAGATACTCCACCACCAAATACTTAAATACAATCAGCCATATATACAGTACTGGACCCAGGCTAGGATTCCCTGTGTCATCGATGATTTTAATTCATAGCAAATATGTAAAACGTACCTACTATGCCCTACTATGACTGATATACTACTTACATACGTTTTTTTTGTAAATACATACATTTCATTCATTTTCCATTGTTTCACCCTTGAAAATGAAAATGAAATGGAATGGGAGTTTTTCATAAAATTGATACGGTGCCACCCTTGAAATACTTTAAGGTTGAGTAAACATCCAATCTTTAAAAAAAGAATCATTCAAGTCGCAAATAGTAGGACGAAAATGTCGCGTAACATTAAAACAAAAAAACATACGGACGAATTTAGAACCTCCTTTTTTCCTCCTTTTATGAATTCAGTTAAAAAAGGTACGACCATGCTATATTTTTTTTAATAAGTATATTTTTCACACAGCATCATCTTGCCCCAAATTAAGCAGAGCTTGTGTTATGGGTACTACATGACTGATATACTACTTACATACGTTTTTTTTCTAAATACATACATTTTATACATAGAAACACCCAGATCCCGAGACAAATATATGCATATGCAAACATTTGTCCCGCGGCGGGAATCGAACCCGCCAGATAATTTATAAGTTATAACTAGGTTATAAAATGGGGTGAATTGAAATGCATATTTGAAGTGGAAATTTAGTAGGTACGTTAGTATTATTGGTACTGTGGTCCGTCTCGAGGATCTCGTTTCGCGCAATCTGCTATTGAACGGGCGTAACGATCCGCTTTGTTTTTTACTTTTTTAAGAACATTGGATCACCTGCAATTATTGCTTATTCTTCAAAGTATTGAATTGTTATAAATTATTTTAGAAAAACTAAATTATGATAGTTCCAGCTACGAAAAGTAACTTTTACTATAGTGATTTTTCCAGGCTTGGTATCTGACATTAACATGGAACATAGTATTATGTGTATCTGTTACTATCTACTTTTGGAAAAGAGTATTTAAACCGATAACATTTTGCCTTGAAATGGATGTAGACCATAGTTTTTGAGTTATATTTTTTATTAACTGTATCAAGACTCTCAGTGCTCTATAGGACTAAATTTGTTATTAAAAGTAATAAATATACAACCAACAGTCACATGCTAACCGTGGTCAATCAAGTTTTTCTTATGATAATTAAATTACTACACACCGATTACTACTAATTCCTTCAATTACTACCTTCTAATTGTAATACAATTCCAAATGATTGTACTTAGATCAAGTACCTTAGTTAAGGTGTAAGTGAATTGCCCTTAAAAATGTTTAACTACCATTTAATGGACATTGGATACTTTAACTTTTGTTTATAAAATTATCAGTCTGACAAAAATATTCATATATGATGTATTACCTTGTCAAGGTATAAATTGTATTTATTTTCGCTCATTATCCAAGTCGCAGCCGCGTAGTAATTTATTGCGGTACGGCTTGTCATTTACAACGCTCATTTGCATAGTGATGCGGGCACCAGATGAATAACCGAGGAAAGAAATAAATAGCGCTGAAAGATTTAGGGCTACAAATGTTATAAATGCTAATTTTGAGTTTTATGATTCGTTTTGCAATTTTTATTTGAGTTTTTGTTGCCTGAAAATAATACTAACAACGGCGTTCTGAAGCATTAAAACTAAATCGTTTGTGCTTTTAATAAGTCTGAGTGCATCCTAGGTTTTTAGAAACTAATAAAAATAAGCTAGTGCCGTTTTCATTGATGATATAGACTCAGTAAAAATACATAGAAAGAGTGAGAGGATGTCTATGCCCAAACGAAATTTGAAATAAAATGAAATTATATTTATTTTGATTCACAAAAATTAGTTACATTAACAATTAATTAATCATTATAATCATCAAGAACCTAACACACCTAACCTATTCCTTGATGGATAAAATTGATACCTAAACTAAGATTCCCTGTGTGATGGCGGACCAATGCCCTCTGCCGGGATACTAAAAAGTTATATTATACGCTTATTGGATTGAAAGGTAAAATTGTTTAGAGAGAATTCAAAATCCGAAATTAAATTTATAAATAATAAGTATAATATTACCTCTGTGGCGCAGTGCGTGAAGGCCTGCCTGAGTCGCATAAGGTTGCGGGTTCGATTCCCGCCGCGGGACAAATGTTTGCATCTGCAAATATTTGTCTCGGGAGCTGAGTGCTTTCTATGTATAATATTAACGTTTTTACAAAAAAAGTAAATAAGTAGTATATCAGTCATTTAGCTCCGTGGTGGTGATGTGTTTTGGTATTTTTTGCCAATATTGCAAAATATGCTGGAAACCCTAAACAAATATGGAAATTACTTTCCATGTTTGTTTAGGGTTTCCAGCTTCATTATTTTTCGATTGGAGTTCAAAGACCTAAACTTACTACATAACGTACTCTCCTAAGCACGGAAGATAGTAACAGAGGCACTAAATTGTCTCTGAAAAGCTCACACGTAAAAAGGTGTAGATTCACAAAAGCTTTTTCGAAACCATTTTGTTTTTCACAGCAAAGTTAAAGCCGGTAACGCACGGTAACTTTCACATAAGCCAAGTACAAAACCTTTTTCAAGAAAAATCTATAATAACTGCCTGTGGAGTGCTACCTTTTATTCGGTAAATAACGAAATATCGTATTAGCGAGGCATGTTGCCAACTCTTACAATATTTTGTACAAAAAAACCTTTTTTTGTTTTAATAAAAATAATGTTTATGTGAATGCATATAATGTGTATATAGTTTCATAAATAGATGAAAGATGGATTGGCCTAGCAGGCCCACTGGTCAGTGGTGGTGTATCCCGACTTTCGATACGGAGGTCCTGGGTTTGAAACCGGTCAAACACTAATTAATTTTTCAATTTGATAAATGTATGTGCGCTTAACACGTTCTCATAACGATGATGGATCGTGACGAAACCGGCATGCCCTAGAACCAAATGTTTAAAGGCATGTTCCATCGGGTAGTGTGCTAAGTCTTGAGTTCACAAACAAAATAAACGAACGATCATATAACCATTGAATATGATGACAGAATTCTATGAAAAATGTGTCAGAAAGCTTTGTTTAGGATCTAACCGCCCGTTATTGTATTGATAAACTTGGGCCTACATAGGTGATCGGCTTGTATCCATTCACGTGGAATGCTTACTACTATGCAAAACGCGGACATGATCCAAATGTATATGTTTGGACGTGTCTCTGACTACCCCTTTAATTGGTATCCTCACAAATCTGCATATTGATTATGGGTCTTTTTTCAGTTTTCTTAGATTGGTATTTTACTTAAAATCAGTCCATTAGTCAAAACAGTCAGGTTCAGAGAGCTTAGCCATAGAGTAACCAAAACAGACAATCAAACAAAGTGAACTCATTGTAAAAAAAAAACTTGCATTTCTGTTTAGTCGTTTAAATATCTATCGACACAATTCGTTATGTGGACGGGACTTTAAACGGCCTTGTTTTATTTTTGTTTGTGAGTTTACTGCATAGGGTCAGCAGAATACCAGCGCTAAGTACCTACTTACCTAGGTAGCCTGGTAGGGTACCTAGCCCACCTTCTAAGCATTATACTTTTTTGGTGCGACATTTAACTGTTAGGTAGATGGATTAGTAAGGTGCGTAGAGCATTTCTATTTCAGTTTTACTTTTAAGAAGGATATTTTGTGTCCCGTCATCTTAAACTTGCAAAAATTGTTTTTTTTTATTACGTTCTAAATAAATGATTTACATTTAATTTCAGAGACGCAAATCGTGGAAGGTATGACTGTGAATAGCCCTTACTGACCCGACAACGGAAAAGACCACAGTATACTGCAACTAAGGATTAATGCAAACGAGCGTGTGTCATGTTTGTTTGTTCGCGTGCGCTCGTTAGGACTTCACTCTACACTTGAGTATAGAATGACCAAGTGGTTACTGTCCGCAAACTTACGACATATAGTACTTACCCATGAGGCATAGCTAACAGTTCGGTCGTGTAATTTGTAAATTTTAAGCTCACAGCATTAGATATTTTGCAACCATAAGAAAGACACAAAGTAAGTTGACATAACACCAATGTTATGTCAAAGTACCAGTACTTTTAGGATTAGTAAGTTAAAACGCGAAAAATAAACGCTGCTTAAATCATTGTCATCCTTTTTTACCGTTTAATGACAAACACGGACAGGGCTAAAAAACTTCTTGTTAGTTATAATATTGAATTATAGTCAAGGAAAAGTTAGTATTTAAAATTATCTTACTGCTTAGGCTTTACCCAGGCTATCTAAAGATTTTTGAGTTATATAGTGTCCACTTTTTCCCGAGCCTTATGTTTCATGCTGGTATTCAATTAAAGATGGTTGACCAAAGCATCCTCCCGACATACTAGTCACCAGTCACTAGTCATCACACGGTTTCAGGACATTTTTTATTGGAAGAACGAACAATGTCCGACAGGTTTTCACGATGAAAAATATTTCAGATTTTGTTTCAACTGACAAAGAACAAAGAAGAAATTTTTGGTAAATCCACGTTAGGTTGGTGACTAGCTTTGATATGGCCTTAAAATGAGATTTGTGACCTTGAAAGAGCTCGTGATATGAAACATTTAACTCCGTTCGTACACAACCTATTTCAATTATACTCAAAATGTAGTCTGAGGCAATGAACGCCATTTGTTCATATAAATGTCTTCACTACAAAGCCGGATACCATTTTGATTAGAGCTTTGTGCAAATTCATTCTAATCCTAAGTGGAAAAACAGTCGTCGGCTTGCGGCGGCCGTGTCCGCTGTGCGTCCGCTCGCCGCTTGTTAACGACCGCTGGCGACACGTTAAGTAATTTCTGTCGAGTTGATTACTGATACACTGCGCTTTTACTGTCACAGGGTAAAATTGTCAGTGTGATGAACCAGTGTTTAGCCTATTGTTATTTAATTCACCCGTTCTAGCACATTTTGTAGGCGGCCGAAGGTTCCTTGTTATTTATAAACTAAAACGGAATGAAGAATAATTAAAAAAAGAAGCCGGATTTTTATTCTGGGCTTGGTAATCGGCGTATTTAATTATGCACTAAGTAAAACGAAGATTTTAAATAAACCGTGTGCTTTAAATGTCTTTACTTTTAATTGAAATACTTGAATGATATCAATATGAACAATATACACAAGGTAACAAATACAATTCATAAAACTGCAATTGGCGTTTCAAACATTCATTTATGACATTCAAAGTAGAATTCTTTGACTTTAGTGCATCACTTATTTTCTGTCTAAAAGTTTGTATCTAATCCAATCCAACACCTCAAATAAGCAAATAAATATTATACAAATCTTTCTATATAATCTGCCTAAATCAAACCTATAGTCTTCTCCTTCTGTATTGCCTGCACTGTGGCGTTGTTTCCATGCTGATTGGGACGCCACAAACGCGGTTTATCCCAACTCGTTATATTTTGTTAGTTCTCTTCCAAACTCAATCGGTTAGTGCCAAACTAACCAACTTCGATTGAACTGTATTGATGTGTGGAGAGGCTTCAGAGGACTTTTCAAAGTTGAACTTTATTGGTTCGTCTGTCAGATAATTGGTTTATAGTAGTATTGATTGAAAGGATTTTACTTTTGAAGTCACTTAGTTAATTTTGTTTGAGGTTAGTAAATAAATGTTATTTTTTAATAATTTAAAAATCTTTATGTTAAACCGAGGGCGGTTCACAAATAAATAAACCTAATACATATTGAATTTTATTTTTACGTAATTAATAAAGATTATTAATATTATACGAACACGCTGACTACTATTCCCATGATGGAGAACAGCGTATTCTCAATATCTCACAGATATTGAGAATACGCAGATCTGTGAGGATACAAAGTAGGGGTTAGTCTGAATCACTTTCAAACATATTTGGCACATGTCTGCGTTTTCCACAGTAGTTTGCATTCTAAGTGTTATCTGCAAGCCCGTGGCCGCTAATACATCTTATCTTTAAGGAAAACGATTCATAATTTATATACCTATTATGAAAATGTCGCACTGATTTATTTTAACACCCAGTGTGTTAAAATTCAGTCATTAGACACTTTTCAGGGGCCTTTATACCTCAATTTGGTGAGAATACTGACACAAAATGACTATGAACGAATCGGTGACCCGGAAAAGAAGAGACTTTAAAAATGATAAATGGATTTACACAAATTGTCACGTGGAATGCTCAGCTATCTACTTGCAAAACGTGTATGTACCAAATATAACGTTTGGACGTGTATCTGACTACCTCAAACTCGGTATCCTCATAGAACTTCGCACTGAAGATGCCCATCATGGGGGATACAATATTGATCGTGTATGTTTTTTTTTTAATTCACACGTAAAACAAATAAACACAATGAACTACCACTTCTTAAGACGTACCTAGGTATTCCCGTAACTCACTCACTCGAAACTATTTTAATCAAGGTATGCATTATTCAAAAACTTACCTAATTAAGGCGAAGCATGCGATATAAACAACAACTGGAGCTAAAGCGATGGTAGAAAGAAATTTAAATTAAGAAACGCAGAGAGGCTATCGATACCTATCGTAGAGAAGTGATTGTGTTTATCACAATTTTAAAGTTTAACAAACAAAAAAATATTTAACATCATACAAAAACAAATAATAAAAAATACATGTCCACGACTGGATTCTCCATAATGGACACCCTCAGTACATAAATATTTTTCCTAATATACCAATTAGGAAATAGTCAGAGGCAGATCAAACATAAAAATTATGATTGAGACATGCCATCATTGCCGTTTTTTTTAAATACTAACCAATGGCACATGCCTTCGAACTTTTGTTTACCGGAACTTATCGGTTTTCTCATATCTTCATTCGGAGTTAAGAGCACACTTCAAGAGTCGCAAGAGATCATAAATATTCAAATATAAATTCCATTGGTGCACAACTGGATTTTTTTTAACCCACGAGCTTTGAAAGTCGGGATAAGGCAGAAAAAGTTTTATATATTTAGTACAAGTAAAACTAACCTTGTTATGCCGTCTAACTTATTAAAACCAGAACAGTATTTTAGAAAGGATGATTAATGAGGGTTGTTCTCAACTTATTATAAATGTACTCCTAAGCTAAGTCTAAAGTGTCATTTACACAAGTTGTCACAAGTTGACTATACTTGATTTAATTATCTAGCGTTGAAGTAATTTTATTTTCATTCATAGTGTTATTTATTACGTATCAAAATAACAGATACACACTTGTACCATAAAAGTGTATACTAAAAAACAATGCAAACTAAAAGTCGCGAAGTTTTTAATGGTGATAAGAGCGTGTTCCTTTATTTCGGGTCTGAGAGCTGCCGGAAAACAGGGTGCTAACTGAAAAACCTCTTTTATTTTAGATCTTTTTCAATAATTTCATCTCATGTTGACGACCTCGGTAGCGCGGCGGGTAAGTAGCCGACAGACACGCAAGAGGTTTAGGTTCGATTGCCGCTGCAGGGCAAAAGTTTGCATGTTCTGCAGATATTGTACTTTTTATTTATCTATTTTTATCTACTTAATTTTTTATTTTATTCAATGTACTTATAATAATTTTGATGATATTTTTCTTGGTTTTATTATTGCGCTTTTAATGAATTAGTATTTGCTTTGTAATTTTTGCTCTATAATATTCAAGTCAGAACTTAGATTAGCGCTGGTTGTTGCAACCAGTGTTATGCTAAGAGTAGACCTTTTTTGCAACATCTTTATTACTGTTTATAGTGATTTTGCTAAATAAACTATATTATCCATTATATTACCATGGCACTCGTAGTTTATGATACAAATAATCCTTGTATGCGGCCATTAATATTTATATTTATTTATTAAATATCTATATCTATATTTATTTATTAAGATGTAACCTGTATCACGAATACTTTATACTTTCTGTCAACTTTTCAATAACACAAAACATAAGTTGCCGCTTTTCGCTTCCGGTGGCAAAGTATTTGGAGGCTCTCGTGCTTTTGTGTTTCGTAGTTTCTGTTATGTCACAGTTCGACCTACTTGTGGATATGATAATGCGTTATTGCTCTGAGAGAGGTTGCGCTCAGTGGAAGTAACGTTATAGGAAATTGCATTAAAACAAGAGCACAGAGAGATTATACTATTAGTACAGATGTTGCAGCAGCGATAATTTAAAGCTTGTAAGTGAGTAACAGGGAATATTGTGAGGACAATGAGTATCTTCACCACATCGGCTCTTTTAAATAAAATCTCAAGACCTTTTTAGAGATACTCCTCTAGCTTGTAACTGACCTAAAAGGATGATAAACGAATCAGTCAATTGCAAAAGAAGTAGTAAATTTCAGATTTTGTGCTTTTTTTAACATTATAACGAAGTTTTTGAATTTAGTATTATCTTCTTCGTGTCACAGAAATTTGTAATTTCCCTTAAGGGAAATACTAATTACTTAATGGTTAGTTTTGTATAAACTGCAAAGTTACTCCATTATTCATAAGTTACAAAAATAAAACATACTAAAAAGTGTTTCAACTTCATACTAGAAATCGTAAAGAATTATTTAAAAAAAATACCGTTTCTCTGTTTCACCATGTGAACTGGCCGATAAAGTCGCGAACACCCGGCAGTGTCGGCCAGGAAAGCGCCAAGTTTATAGGACACTACACTAGATACATTTTCATCACTGCGTTTTACAATAACGCTTTGAAATGCATAGGTTAATAATAGTATTTTTCAAACTTTCACGATCGGTAAACATATTTTTTATTTTTATCGCGTTAACCTTTTTTATCAATAGGTGTTTGCATTGTAATTTAATTTTGCAATGCTATGATACGATTAGTGTAGTATGACGTAATGTAAAAATTGAATTTTATGAATCTGAATATGAAATGAGGGTAGATGCGGCTACTGCCTTTATTTCTGGACGATAACTCCATATACTCCAGTCAACCCATGACCACGACTGGTGGTCATAAAAATTTTAATTAGGTTACAGATTTTTATCATACTGTAAATCTATATAAAATCGTTGCGTTACTCACTGGATGACTGACAAAGCTTAAACTGTAAGTTCTGTAAACCAGAACTTCAAAAAATGTGTTAGTTTTTACCTATTTTTGGCATACCAAAATGTTAGGAAATGTTAAAAGAAGCGATAGATGTTAGTAGTTTGTAAATAATCTGCATTGTTCAGAAAACTTTAATGTTCATAGAGAATATGCAAATATCAACCTACATTTCATAACAGGCGTCTTCAAACTAAACAAACCTCCGTAATCATAGTCCCAGCGCAACAACATGACTATTGCAAAAACAAAGTGAATTATGTTGCTTTATGGAGTGTGCGCGCGATAAAAATTTAATTTACACCACGCTGCGATTCCGCGACGATTCCAGCAGGCGACAGCGTTTTTACGATGGGTTTATGCGTAGTGGAGTTATTGCAACATTTGTTGTACATTATGACGGGTTAGATACTTTATTTCTCTTTATTGTGCATCCACACAATGAAATACGTTTTAACGCCATACTTTCCTTCTGCTTGATTGTGTTTTCGTTTGATCGAACACAGTGTGTACCGATGGTAGTAATCCAGCAACTCTGACGGAAATATATCACTAATATATTTAACCGACTTTAAAAAAAAGGAAGTGTGCTCGGAAAGCTAAATAAAAGTCGGTGTTTTTTACTTGAAAATTTATTTTAATTATTTTCTTCTTCACGCTTTGTTTTGGATTTCAACTCGTTCTTTCCTAAGTTTATGCGATTCCCGACGATCGCGGACGAGGGACAACTAAAATCTCATTTTCATATTTCACGAGAATTTCTAGCGTCTTTTAAAGTTCTGCGACTTTCTAGTTAAAGTTTAAAGGAATTTTTTGCTATGCATGAAAGTATTTAGCATTTAAGATGGTGGTTTTAATTTTATAACGTGTCGGGAAAGTTTAAATTTAAACCCTGTTTAATAAAAATTAACCATTAATTTTAAATGTGCGTGAAACACATTTAAAATTAATGTTTAATTTTTATTCGTTTTATCCATTCAAATGTATTATTCTAAATAAAAGCAAATCTAGTTAAAGCATGAGGAACCTTGGTGTCATAGACAGTACGCTACCACCAAAAACATATTTTATGAACTATATTAATAACTTCGTAATTATTTAGCTAAAAAAAAAATTGCTGATAACCTCGCTTCTCTTAAACCGATTGTTATCAATTGTTTTTATAAAGGTTTTATTACAATTGCTCCTTAACATCTGATATACTACGGTAATAAGAAAAAAGTACCTAGCTTTATAAATCCATTATCTATACAATAAACAGCAAGTTTTCGAGAGAGCAAACTCATGAAACTTGTATTAGTACAGGGAGCATGGATGCATTGTTTAGTAGCCGCCGGGACTTGCTCGCGGACAGTGAAACCTCTTGTTTATTACTTAGCGTGGTGTACCAAAGGGTAGGGGTGATAAGGGAAGACCAAGCATCATTTTATGATACAGTTCTGTTTTTCAGAAGGATCTATCAGCAAGTTTTCGGGAGAACCTTGTTAGTTCACACGGAGCATGCATGCAGCATTAGTAGCCGCCGAGTTCAATAGACAACCATTGACATCGATTGAAGTCGCTCAATTATCATAACGACAAGTACTTATGGCGTAATGGCGGTGACCTTCGGTTTGTGAGAATGATCTCATAAACGCGGAAAACTCTTGGGCTACTGCCATAAAAAGTGAGATTTAAGAATTAAGATAGAGTATCATTAAAATAAACTAAACAGATAGATAAAAACAACAAGAAAATATTACTCATATAGTCTGTGGTAAGCGCAAATATTTTTCCCTCCCACATTTAAGTAACATTTTTTTTTTCTTTTTTATTGTGGACATTTACACTCAGCATCATTTAGCCCCAAAGTGAGCAGAGCTTGTATTATGGGAACTAAATGACTGATATACTGCTTACATACATTTTTTTTGTAAATACATACATTTTATACATAGAAAATAATAATAAATAAATAATGCTGGAAATTTTCACACAGCAACATCTAGCCCCAAAGTAATTAAAGCTTGTGTTATGATATTTTTTTGTAAATACATACTTATTATACATAGAAAACACCCAGATCCCGAGACAAATATTTAAATGCAAAGGATGTGACAAAATTCTTTAAACTCACAAACTGCGCATATTACTGCACATATTTTTATGTCGTACACCAAACGAAATGGAAAAATGATTAAGACGCGGCGTTATATTTTCAACCTACTTCACTAAAGACTTAAAAAAAAAACATACAGACGAGTTGTCTCTATGTGTTTTTGATGTATATTACACGATATCTACTCCAATTGTGAACAGATTTTTATCATTATTTTTTATATATACTTCAAGGGTAAGGTACCATATAATTTTTATGAAAGTATTCCACCCTAAGGGTGAAAAAATGGGGGATGAAATTTCATATTGGACTTATTATCAACTTTCTATTTATTCTTTCCTAAAAAAAATTTTATTCTTTATAAAAACGTATGTAGGATCACACTTACGGTTGCAAATCCTGTGCACTCTGAGATCCTTTTCGTCACTTCGTCAAGTGTATTTTGCTTTACATGTTGTGTATCGACATAAGTGTGTACTTTGTATCGAACCACAGCAAAGTAAACTGAAAATTAATCAAAACATTGCAGCGCACAAAAGCTCTACTAGCACGGTACATAGCCGTAAGTATAGTCCTCAAAGGGTACATCCGACCGCGTATAATCAATGCTCATTGTACGGAAGCAATCTATTGTGTGAGTAGGTAGCTAAAGAAGTGGAATGAATTTACTGATACATTGCGTATGGTACGTCTGGAAGTTTTTAATACAATTCAAATGAAAATGCTTTGTGTTTTAGCCAAAACAGCCATAGAATTATGGCAAAATTGGCATAAGAGACTGGTAGTAATGAGAAAATTGGGCGTTAAAAGAGCTCGTGACCGTTCACCTAGCCGCTCGCGCTGGCCTGATCAAGTCAAGGCTCGCGTTGGCCTGATCAAGTCAAGGCTCGCGCTGGCCTGATCAAGTCAAGGCTTTCACTGGCTTTGTCAGCGCCGCCGCCTTGAGACACATCAAAGATAGAGCAACATAGAACAGCTCCGTCTTTTCTAAAACATTAGCTTTTCAGAACGGCCAGGACCTTCAGTAATGATGAATGCGACAAATAATTTCACATTATTGTTAGCGTCTTATATACTATGGTGGTAGGTAGTTTACTTTGAATCTAAATCTAGTACGTAGGACCAATAAACCATGTGTATCACCTATGTGTAATAACTAAAATAAAAGTGCTTAGCTTCATATCTTTCTAGCAGTCTCTTAACTTATATATATACCGTAATCTAGAGCTGAACTAATGTCTAGACTACATAATATATAAAAAAAAAGCCTGTTGAATTTGTTTCCACAGACGGTATAATGACACCCTATTATTTATGTATATTACAAGGCCCTCTTGTGATATGTGCCATAAAAATCTTGAACCTTCCTTTGAAATCTTACAAGACTTCAAAAAATCACAATACACTTTTTATATAAAATGGTAACAGTGAAACACTCTTCAAAATTAACAACAAGAGTGACAAGTGTTATAAGTAGACAGGCTTCTTGCGTTGCGGGTAAAACTGTCTGTCATCTGCCTGCCACTTACCAGCGTAGTCCAAAGATTTTATCCACTTTAATTCGCCGAATTATAAAAGGTATCAATAGATATAATAAACTGAACATTGATCCTTCGCTACTTTCAACAAACTTTCACAACTAAAGTGTTTGTCTTAGTTCAGTTTTAAACCTAGGTTCACTAAATGTTGCTTAAACTGTGTTAGGTTAAAAGAAAACTAAACCCAGATGGATCTATGTGAAAATGGTACCGTTATATTACGGATGTTTTGAAGCGGCGAATAAAATTTATTAGAGTCCATTTTTTGAACTTTGAAAACCCTGGCTTTACTTAGTAGATACTACGACTATCTGTGGCAGGATAAAAGTACGTAATCCATCCTTGAGTTGGTATCTTCTTTTAACTTTACGGCTTGAAATTGTCTAGTAAATCTATTTCCGAAGCCAAGTTTAGGAAAACCAACTAAATAAACTATTGGGTGCACTGTGTTTCAAGTAAGTACAATTGTGCAGAAAGTTCTAAAATAAATTCTGAGATCGGAGAATTTGAGTAAATTACTCCAAGATGAGTTGGATGACTTAACAAAGTTAAGAATATCGGTTTCCATTTAGAGGTAGAAGCCAAAGAAATCAAGTTCAGCAACCTAAGACGAAAGGCGTTCATGATTTCAATCTGAAGACATAACTTGCAAAGTTTCGCTCAGTGATTAAGTACGCGACTGTACGCCTATCAGGCAGGTACACTCGTGCAGATAACAAATTGGATATTCGAACAGATTCGATTAGGAACTTCAGATTACACTCTCTTTTGTAGTGCGAGAGCGCACTGCATGATCTAGCCGTCCATGCTGGTGACGTCACCGAATTGAAAAAAGCCCTTGTTCTAAAGTAGTGACTGTGTCTATGGTGACGGTTATAAATACGTTTCGTATGCTTTTGTTTAGAATGAAATGCTTTGAATGAAAATTGTGAAAATGACATGAAAATTTTATAGAGCCATTTAAACCTTTTTATGTTAGTTATACTTTAGAACATAACACTTATACTTCATAACAATGCAGTATTTTCCTACTTATAAAGTTACCTACACATGTAATAAATAAGTAGTTATAATTATAATGTAAACATAAATACCTAGCATATAGGTTTGAATACCTTTTTATCTAAGTCAAGTCAAGTCCAGTCAAGTCAAAATTCATTTATTCAATAATATCACAAGGCTCACTTTGAAACGTCGGTTTTATCTACTGCCTGTTCCTCCGAGACCAAGCCAGGAAAGAAAGGCAAAAAACAAGAATGGTTATTCTTTTTAATGATCCTTTTACAAAACAATAGATACCTTTTTTTTATTGAGTTGGAGCATTTTCAACACCAAGAGTTTTTATCATCTTAATGTAAGCCTTTTTATATATATATATATTTTAAATTAATTGACAATTTTTGTATATGTCTTGGGAGTTTGTCCCAAGATATATACAAAAATTTACACACCTTGCACTTTAAACGATTTACTAACTTTATGGAGTCTAATAATGGTAATAGCAAGTTTATCTTTATTTCTAGTATAATTATTGTGATTATCGCTTTTTTTCTTAAACAAATTAGTATTTTTGTGAACGTCTACATCAGATTTTCATAGATGTATTTATATGGGAATTTCATTAAATTTATTTCTAATAACTTCTGGCGAAGTGATTCTCTGGTGCCCATATAATAAATTTCTCCAACAGCCCTATTCTGCAGTCTTATATATACGAGTATTTATATATTTATTTATATATATTTTAACAAATTC
The DNA here is from genome assembly GCA_961405105.1 of Perizoma affinitatum. Classification (NCBI taxonomy): domain Eukaryota; kingdom Metazoa; phylum Arthropoda; class Insecta; order Lepidoptera; family Geometridae; genus Perizoma; species Perizoma affinitatum. The sequence continues at coordinate 7,099,752 of OY560184.1, forward strand.
ACATATAGTCCTGACCCTATACCAGGATTCCCTGTATCGTGGGTATCAGGAACTGCGAGTACTTTGATACTTCAACTGCTCCTGACTGACATTAATTTATATTTGTTCCACGAAGACAGTCATGATTATTTGTAACTATTTTCATTTTTAAAATGAACTATTTCAAAATTGCCGGATGAAATCTTGCCGTCAGATCTTGTGCTATTCGGTACGATACTCCGATTGGCTTATCTGCCGATTTTGGATATTCATGGAAGCAATCCTATGCTCACTCGATTGTAAACCTAAAGAAGTGGAGCTCAGGGTGTGATTTGGCTTGGAAAGGTGAAGTTATTTTGCTATAAAAGTTTGGTTTATCTCAGCTTGTGTATTGAGTTAGTTTCGAAGGTAAGCGTTGATGTAACTGGTTGAATTGTTATAAATTTGTTTGGGACAAAATACGAGTATGTTGTAGAAGTTTTGTTCCAATTATGGTTTGGCTTCGATAGTTCGTATAATTTGGTTTTGTTGTGTGAATTTTGAACTCTATAATGCAGCTACCCTAGGGGACGATTCAGGTGTTATGCAAATTCAACCTTATATTGCAAAGACAACTGACAATCTGAATTATGGATTTTGAGGAGCTGTTCACGACCTCCGTGGCGCAGTGGGCGCCACGGAGGTCGCCCACTGCGCCAAAGGTTGTGGGTTCGATTCTTGCTGCGGGACAAATGTTTGTTATGTTTGTCTCGGGTCTGGGTGTGTTCTATGTATAATATGTATGTATTTACAAAAAAAAAGGAAATAAGTAGTATATCAGTCATGTAGTTCCCATAATACAAGCTCTGCTTAGTTTGGGACTAGATGATGCTGTGTGAAAAATGTCCAGCATTATTTATTTATTTATAACGAATGAATACCAGTGTAAGTATTATATGCGTATTAAATGCACCGCTTGCCTTCCGATTCTCTAATATTCCTTGAAATAAAGATAAATTAACACTGCCAATTGGCCGATTTTTGAATAACAAATAATACGCGTTCCATCCGTTCACAGATTTCCAAAGCGCGCCCAAAGCAACGGGGTCAAAAATGAAAAAACTTCAGCTTAGCTCAGCTTGCAATTGGCGGAAGCTTGAAACAGAGCACCAAAACGTCCGGCAGAGGGCGATAACAGAGGGCAGCTCCCCTCCGGCCATAACTCACCATTTATCTGGATTTTTACTAAACTTCTGATTTAAAGCACTGACTTAGAAAAGTTTACAGTTTAAGAAGAGTAAAGGGTCGAGAAGTATTGTTTAGTATCTACAAATCGATGATGCTGATCTCCAAATTATTGGCTTTTATGATCTCAAAGACGCATAGTTAGTTATGGAGAAACAATGGCTCGCGAGTTGGTTTCTTATAGAATAGAATTGAGTTTATTTTGTAACAACACTATATATACGATACAATATGATATAAAAATTATGTTAATCATAAAGAAGCTGTTTTGGGTTACCAAAATACAGGCTTTGCCTATATTGGGGCCCATTGTTAAAAACTTAGCTAGAGGTAAAAATCTGTAAATAATTATATCTGTCCATTTTCTTAGCGCAGTTAGGAATTATTAATTGGTTTGTAATCATTATTAATGAGGAGACATAGCCACCTACATCCACTGACTTCCTGCAATTTTTAGGACGTCATCCATCCATCGGATGAGAGGTCTTCCTGCACAGCATCGTTCGGTTCGTGATCGCCGTTTCAGAACTTTTATTCCTGCGGTTGTTGGTTCTGCTTGCAACCTAGCCTGCCCTTTCAATTTCCACATATGAGTCGGTGGCTTCAGTTCTTCTACGATTTTCCTAGTCAATTTTATCACGTAGTGAAACTTCCAACATAGCAAAGCATAAACTTGTATGCTTGTTCAGTAAGAGTGTCATTGTAAATATTTACTATAATAATAGTAAATCATACATGTGCCATAACTTAAGTATTCCAATAAGTGGCAACGTGGCAGATCACGTGGAATGCTAACTACTTGGACGTGCCTCTGACCACACACTAATTGGTATCCTCAAAGCAATACGCTATCTGAGGATGTTATGCGAAAAACAGAGCGTGTTTGTTTTGTTTTTGTGTGGATACTCAAAGATAACAGTCCTTTAACTAATATAATGCCAGTTAAGGTTCAGGATTTAACTAGGATTTAAATATACAACGATTATAAGGGTTTTATAACTCTTTGAAGTGAATCAACGACCCTTACAGTGTTTGTCTAAACTTCCTTGTTCCGGGTCAAGGATGTACATTCGTTGAGTTCCTTCACGTTTTGGGATCAAATAGTAAACACGTCCTTCAGCTGTAAGAGAGTTGTCCACTTAAGCTACTTACTGATATTTGTGAATCTTCAGTATACGTCTTGTTATAGACATTAGCCTAGTGGGTGCTTTCCCGACTTCTGATCGTAGGTCGAATATCAATGGATTTTTCCGTTCGTATTTTTTTTTAACAGCCAACATACACCTATGTACATAGTGACTCCACACTAGGATTCCCTATGTCGTGAGTAGGAACTAGGTGTACCGTGGTAACCACAACACCCAGACTTAGAACAAATATCTACAGAACATGCAAAAATTTGTTCCGCAGCGGGAATCGAACCCGCCCCCGCGTCTCAGCTGGTTACTTGTCCGGCGCGCCACCGTGGTAGCCTCAATTTATGCTCAAAACTTTAAAAGAAAATATCTTCAGGAATCCGGCACACTGTATAACTAAAAGTTCGAAGACATTTGCTATCGGTTAGTGTTCCAATAAGCGGCGATGGGCTTGTAACCTATCACGTGTAATGCTGACTAATATGCAAAACTTGGCATATGTCAAATACAATGTTCGGACGTGTCTCTGACAACCGCTTTCTTTTTACCCTCATAGATCTGCGTGAATCTAAAGTTGTCAATCGTGAGGATTACAGTTGTGAGCGTGTTTTTTTTTATGTATTAAACAACATACTAACACACATGACGGTATTTCTCGTGATGAACATCCTCAAATGCATACTCAGTGAAAAGATCTTTGAGGAAACCAAGTAGAGGTTAATCAAAGCCATGTCCAAATATAACATATTGGTGCGTTCTGCAAGTATTATTGTGTCCAATTAAGGATAGATTCCGAGGACTCTATCAATTCAAACTAAGCTATTTGACTGCTATGTTATCGAACCGGGCAGTGGGTAGATAATCAGGAAGCTGTGGTTACCTGGTAGTAATTTGATTCTGAGTGTGTTGCACAAGGCTCTAATGCTTAAAGACTTGTTTTTTTTCTATCAATGAGCGGATATCAACTAATAAACTGAAGATTCTATTATACTTAAGCGAGATTTTGTTAGGTAAAATTTAATTTAAAAAATTATGCTATTAAATATTCAGAGAGCCTGCAGAACCGTTAGAGTTTCCATAAAGCTTATTGATTTCCGGCGTTAATTGCTGAGGCAATAAAGGTATCTTAAAGTTTTTGAATTTCAAATTTTCACAGAATATTTTCAGTTTCATTTTGGAACAAAATCGAGATAGCTTTAAATGTTATAATAAATATTTTTTCAAACATCCTCAACTGAATCATACATCGTCCCGGCCTACGCAAGAATTTCTTGTGTCGTGGTTACCAAACATACAGATATTTGTCCACCAGCGGGAATCGAACCTCCTGCGTCGCAGCCGGCTACTCGCCCGCGGCGCCATAGTCGTCGTCAATTATTATCAATGTTAATTATTACAACGGAAACATTTTTCACCATAGGTTAGTTTAATTTTCGAAATTCTTGTAGCACTGTATTACAGAGCAACACGTCGCTTAGATTTAGATCTTTCTGTGAAAAAGCTCGTTCGAGGAATTAATGAATAAAAACACTTAATTATACACTTTAAACAAATAACAAAATTATATTCTATAAACAAGTACAATGGGCGGTCTTACTACCATCATAATTATTTCTATCACCAAGCAATGCTCGCGTTGCTGTATTCCGGTCTAAAGGGTATGAATGCTGGTTAATTTTGACTCAAGGTCGGCATCGCGCGAGTATCTCTGGTGTTGCAAGCGTCCAAAATCTACGGTAACTGCTTACCAACAGGTTGGCCATTACTTTTTAGCCACTTTAGTAGTAAAAAATTAACCAGTTTTCGCAACCGGGCTACCGCTACAACGACCAACAATGACGGCTGATGCTCTTAAAAACAAAAACGGCTCCGCTTTCTTGGAAATTCCAGCTTACCTGCAACAAAAAGGGAAAACACATTAAATCACACATGCCCGAGAGGATATGAGTATATTTATAGAGGAAGTTTTGAAAGTAGCGCTTGAGACTGAGTTGAGGAGTAAAAGGTTAGCATGGTATGGACATGATATGAGGAGGGACGAATGTCATAATAATATGGATGTAAAATAGACCGAAGTAGAGTTGTTTCTTTTTATTTTTTAAAAAGAAACAACTCTAAGATTGGAGCGAGTGCTGAATTGACGGCAGGCAGAGGGGAATGAAAACAGAAAACCTATTCTGCAGACCTTACGTAATGTGAAATAAGGTTAAGGAGATAATGATCGGGATCAGTTGACCTATCTATAGGTCGTTTGGAACGGTCTTTAGATAGCTATCTGTTTCATATAGCTGTATAAATCATTAAGACATAATCATATATTTCATATAGACGACTTCTGTGGCGGAGTGGGCGAAGTCCCGCCTGCGACGCAGAAGATTGTGGGTTCGGTTCCCGTCGCGAGGCAAATTTTTGTATGATCTGCAAATATTTGTCTCGGGTTTGGTTGTTTACATAGATGTATTCAAAAAATTCATTTACAAAAAAAACAATGATTATAAGTAGTATATTATTCAAATACTTCCCATAACACAAGCTCTGCTTTGCTCACTAGCCCCAAATCATCACTATGCAGTGGGAAAATATCCAGCAATATTTATTTTAATTAATAAAGAAATAAGTTTAAATTTTTGGCTTTGGTACATTACATTATAATATTGCCCTTCTTGCCAAACTAATTTTAAGAGTTTTTTTTTGTGTTCACATTCGTACAAATAGGTACAATTCTTTCTTGCAATCAAATTATATAGGACATAAGGAAATAAGATTACATCTTCTATTTTATGTGAAGCTTCCAAAAGCACAACAATATTTCCTAGTTCAAAAAAACAGCTGAAACTCTAAAACCAACTCGTCGCAGCACTCCACATATATAGGAGTTCATTCAACTCATTAACTGTGATTACCTACTCAATAATACTTCGCGTCCTAATCTATATCTCCAGACATAGTGATGTACAATCCTTGAAATATCCGGTTCGAAAATACGGAATCTTCTGACATAAATAACAAGAATTTGTCAAGCTGTGGCGCTTTAAGTCCTAATGATAGAAGAAATCTTTTGTTATTGAAACAATGACAAATGTCCAGGTGAATACTTGAATGTCCAGGTGTTGGAATTAATAGAAATAAATAAAATTAAACAGGCGCAGATGCGTGAGAATATCAAGTAGGAGATAGTCAGAGGCACGCCCGAACGTTATTTTTGCTCATCGCCACTAATTGTTTACAAACCGATGGCATATGCTCTCAAATATTCGCCTTCTTCCCAAAGTCACAAAAAATACGTAAATGCATCTTTAAAATTTGCACGATTCAAAAAATACATCTCTAGTGTGATCTGAACTCCTTAAAACTTTTCCACATACGAGTCCAATCAGTCCATTCAAGTAAGAGCGACGGTAACCGTTATCTCGAAGTATAATGCGATAACAGGGAGTATAAAATACCTGTTATGGAGCAGATACGCGCTTAATATGCATGTGGTGTGGCGGTTGTGATTTCACTTTAGGTTTGTTTGGGGATGACTTCGGGTCTTGTATTGTTGGTTTACAATACGAATGGACCATTTTATTGGAAATATAAAATGAAAAAAATAACCATGTTTGGGATATTTTCACATATGACCTGCTTAGGGTAAAGGTACTAGTTTTTGACAACTTCATTCAGTGTAATGATTACATATTCGATGATAACAGTTAAGTATTTAGATTATGTAGTGTATATACGTTTACTCCCTTATTATCCAGGGTTAGTGTGACTAGTGGCAGAGTCAGGACTGGGGACCAGTTAGGACGGCTGCCAGATATTAGTGCGCGCGTAAATACAGAACGGAACCACTACTGTTGGAACACTTAATAATAAATTCTTTGCCGGCTATGCGGTGCCAGGCATAAGCTGATACAAATATATTTGTTTCACAACAGTAACCTTTCCCTAGATATGTAGCGCAAACGTATAATCCGATATTTTATGTAACGGCTAGCCGCCTTACAAAACCGTACTGATATCTAATCCAGCGTATTGACTGAATTGTAATTCTGATAAACAATACCACGCCACATTGTTAGAGCGTTTTGTTTTTTCCAATGCGGCTGACAATGTGTATCCATTTCATAAATTGGAGCCCCAATTTGTTATTAAAAAAAAAAACTAGAAACCAGGTTGGGTTTCCAGTCTCTTCTGTTTACAATATGGCTAAACATTGACAGCGTTTTAGTGATCTATCTGCGACAGATAGACCATTTGATGCGTTCGTCCAGCAAGTGTAGATCAAGTTTGTCGTAGTTGGAACGCCTCCGTTCTTTAAGTAACTGGCTCCCTCGTTTCTATATCAATGGCTCTTTTTGTTGAAAATATTGATATTTATTGCTTTTATATACCTTTTGTAAAAAATAAAAATAATAATGTAGGTAATTTTTTCACACAGCATCATCTAGCCCCAAACTAAGCAGAGCTTGTATTATGGGAACTACATGACTGATAATACTACTTATATACTTATTTTTGTAAATACATACATATTATACCTACATAAAAAACACCCAGACACGAGTCTTGTTGGTTCCGAAATTGTGTGCAAATTATAAATAGAAAATGCCTTCCAGGATATTATCATCACTTAATATCAGGTGAGATTATGGCAAAATTAAAATTTTATTGTTAAAAAGGCCGCTTTTAGTTAGTTGGACATATCTACCAGATTTTAACAATTTTAGTCGCTACACTTGAGTAATATTTCTTAGGTCAGCAGAAGAAGACAGCCGCCAACAACGAATTCTATTCCTCTACTATACTGATGATGAAATGATATTTCTAAATGAAAAATCACAACCCTCTCTTAGACCACACAAACTCGACATCAGGATTTGGTCCGCTGCCAACCGCCTCGCGTGAACCGACTCTGTCACGAGAAAAACTCGATTTGTGTCTCGTATAATGACCGAGAGGGGTGGGGGGAAAGGAGCGGGGATGTTATAGTTTTTGTTTTCCCTTCCTTGTGCTGTCAGGAATCTACTTATTTAATTAGTGGGGCGATATAGTCTTGCAATATAGTTATTACTTTGGTTTGATTGAATTAAGATGATGAGTAACTATCGTGATATTAGTCCATGGTCGAAATTGGCGTCACATGTTAAGTCAGTCAGTCAGGGCAATCAGTTGTCAAGATGAGAGATAACTAATGTAATCTCTAGGTCTAGGTCAAAGAGGTTTAAACTCTGCTTTGTTTTGTTGTTGCCGTGTTGGCCTAGTGGGTGATACCCCGACTTCTAATCTGGAGGTCGTAGGTTCGAACCCGGTCGTGCACCAATGGATTTTTACACTCGAAAAAAATATGTGCGCATTAACATGTGCTCAAAACCGGCATGCCCTAGAACCAAACATTCGAAGGCATGTGCCAACAGTTAGTGTTCCAATAATCGGCGATGGGCTTGCAACCTGTCATGTGGAATGCTTACTACTTGCAAAACGCGGGCATGTACCAAATGTAATGTATGGACGTGCCTCTGACTACCCCCTACTTGGTATCCTCAAAGATCTACTCACTGAGTATGTATCTGAGGATGTCCACCATGGGGAAGACAGTCGTGAGCGTGTTTTTTTATTTTGTTATACAACGGGTGCTGGTATTTATATCTTTGGGCGTACTCAGTTTGACGTGTTTCTGGATGGCTAAAGCATGAAAAAGAGGATATATTCGAGTTTCGGTGAGGCCTTAGAAGTATATCATTTGGCAATAGATTAGGGTGCATAATACGCCTGATTTACTTAGTCTAAGCCTAAATTATGTGTTTAAACTTAGTGTTGTTTATGTCGTACGTAGTTTTTCTTTGAGACTGGTGTTTTATATGTATGTATAATATTATTCTCTTAATTATACTGTATTGGTTTATATTTATGTTTAAAAAAACTGAGTTGAATTGAACTTCTTAAATAAGTTACAAAATGTAAATGAGGTTGACTTAAACGGAATAGTTCTCTAATCATAAGCTTAAAATAGCTGCTCCATTTCATTTTCATCAATCAGCATTTATTAGATACTTCTTACTCCTCAGAACTTTTGCACAAGATCAGTAGAAACCTTATCTTAATAAATATATTTCCGCGATGCCGTCAGAGCTAAATATTTATGAGAAATGCAGACATTTTATTGCGCAGTAATAAGATTTAAGAGCTCGACCGGCTCTCGAGACATTTGCCAGGGAATAAATTATTTTTACAGATGAAGCGATAAGTTTTAATTGAGATTGAGTTCAATCTTTTCCACGCGGCTATCACTACTTCAACTTCGGATGTTGAAGTAGTGATAGACGCGTTGGCCTAGTGAGCTGTACCCCAATTGAAGGAAAACGACGTGAGGAAACCGGCATGCCCAAGAACCGAAAATTTTAAAGCATGTGTCATCGGTTTGTGTGTTTATCGACGATAGGCTTGCAACCTGTCACGTGGAATGTTAACTGTAATACCTCTACTTACTCCCATAGACCTGCGTATATGGGAAATACAGACGTGAACGTGACTGCTAAAACCTAGTTGCAATATTAAAAACGTCTTGTTGTTGCATAATTTTCCTTTAAAATAGTCACATAGTACGTCATCCACCCTTTCTTCTGTAGAGAAGAAATATAATTTTATGATATTTTGGTGATATTGGTAAGCACTCCAAGCGCCGTTGTGGTTTAAGGAATAAAACCCAATGTCAATGATATAAAAATAACATATAGAAAATAAAATATATGAATAGTATTCATATAAATATTTTCGAAACATTTATATTGAATCTACTATGAAAAGAATTTATGGAAAGATGACCATCAGACCTCCCTACAATGCGCCTTGGTGGTTTTATTTGAGTTATTTACTTGTAAGGTACGTGAAATATCCGATTTGACAATCAGAGTTTTTAACAACATTTAGAAATATACTAGAAGTCTCTTTTTGTGCAAACAGTCAACGTTTTGTTTTCCGGGATATGACGTACTCATATTTCCGGCAACGTCATAACACTGCTCAAAGCGAACGCTTGCGGTCATAAAAAGGTTTCAATTGTCAGAAGTTTCAAAGGCTTCAATTGCAAACCTTCCCATGCATTTCAAATGTTTGCTATCGTGCTGTCTTTTTTACCTCATGTGTATTGTATTCATAATGACTGTCTGTTCTACTCGGTTATTATTTTATATCTGACCGCGGTCAGATTTACCAAAGCTCATTGAAAACAAGTTAGGGTTTACACAATCCGAAAACGTCCGATGGGGTTCTTGTGTGATTTTGCATCATCGATTGTAGTGAACTGAGGCGATAAACCTATGAACCACAGATCGATTGCAAAAACTTTAAAAATTATATTAAAATCCGATAAACCGTTTTAAAGATAGATGGTACCTAACAGACAAACAAACAAACAACTCTTGTCATTGCGGGTAAATCACAAAACCACCATAATAAAATAAATAAATAATGCTGGACATTTTTCACACAGCATCATCTAGCCCCAAACTAAGCAGAGCTTGTATTATGGGAACTACATGACTGATATACTACTTATAGGTATACTTTTTGTTGTAAATACATACATATTATACATAGAAAACACCCAGACCCGAGACAAACATTACAAACATTTGTCCCGCAGCGGGAATCGAACCCGCAACCTTCTGCGTCTCAGGCGGGCCCTCTGCGCCCTCTGCGCCACAGAGGTCAGATAATTACCAATACCAGCTGCTTCGGCTTCGTAGTTGCCCATAAACTTATATTTACTATCTGTTCAATGAATCCATTTCATCTTTTCAAAATCGTATTGATTAAACTTACAAACAGGAAACTTCAGATAAATATTAATTAATCCAGATGATAAAAGGTTATATAACTATTTTCCCAAACTACCCCTCCCCTCAAAGGGGTAGTAGAGAGTGCCCAAGTTTATTTAAGAAATGTTTAACGCTTGGTGTTATTTGCTGTAAACTTAGTTTGGATACATAAAATACAAAAGAACTGAATACGTATAAGGTTATTCAAAAAAAGCCCTAAATTATTTTGACGCACCATTTAATAACATATCCAACCATCGCCTAGTTAATAATAAAAATTGAGGTTTTACTGATTGACTGATTCTGATAAAATGACGCATGATTATTATACGACATGATAAGCTTTATTCACAAAATGACAATCATTCAATCGTCCATTGTCAACACAATCTGAATTATCATCCCATTTGCAAATGCATCAATTAATTTAGCAAAATATTATCAATGTGGGTATAATATTATTTTTTCTGCTACAGTCAGTAATCATGAATGGAAATAAATTTTATAAATATTATTTTATTTAAATATGGTATAAAACTGAAATATTTAGTTCAATGTGCTAGTATTCCAGATTGTATTATGTTACATAACGTATTCTTACAACTTATCTTGGTAAATACAAATTTAATTTGTTTGTCAAAAATATTAATCTTTTTGAATAATTTTATCAATAATCACATCAAAAAAGACGATTAAGCCCACCTTAATTGCTTTTCTGACTCGAAATTATCCCACAAATTGCAACACATTGAAAGCGACTGCTCTGCACAAATAAAATAATGTAAAACGTGGAGAATGGAGTGACGCGGACGCGCCGCCTCCCGCCGCCGACGGAGGGATATCACAATCGAATTCATTATCGAATATCAGCGGACACAGAACAGAGCATCCAAAACAATTATCATCCAATTAAGGAACAGTCTGGGTGGCGTACAGTGCGAGCATTACACAGATGTTACAATCAGTTAAAGGTCTGCACTAAACTTTACAGATTATTCTATTTAATTGGGGTAATCTGTTAATATTCATCGGCATGGGCCAGCAACATGTCCCGTGGAATGCTCTTACTACTTGCAAAATGGGGGCACATGCCAAATATATGTTTGGACGTGTATCTGACTACCCCTTGCTTGGTATCCTCAAAAATCTAAGCACTGACATCGTGAGCGTGTTTGCAAAAGTTTGTTGTTAGATAAGAACGCCAGGATAAATAAAATATCTTTTAATGAAAGGGTACAACTCAATATAGAGATACTAGGAATTAGATTTTCGATAAAAATGCTGATTTGGAGTTGGATCGGACGGTGGGTAAGGGTCGAACCTCGCTTATTACTCTCACATATTAAGTATTTTAAGAGCTGATTAATCATGGCACAAATTTAGCTATTGTATTTATTATGTATGGTATAATTCTGTTTTTTATTATATAGTTATATTTTCACGGTTTAAAATAATAAAGTATTTCTGCAAACAAAAAAGAAACATCTGTATCATACTGTAATTCCGATTGAACTAAACTGTAATCGTATACACAATAAACAATTAATATATTTTATACATTTATTCATACAACCATGTACAAGTAGGTATATACAAAAAATACAGATGAAACAGCTAGCTATCTAAAGACCGTTGCAAACGATCTATAGATAGCTCAACTGATCCAGATCACTACCAGGCGGAAGCGTTCCCAAAATACTGGCCGCATTGCCACGCTGAATGGCAATGCTAATGCGTTGACCCAGATAAGAGCCAGCTCTCTTGTCACGCGTCGCTTCAACCAGTCGCCCTGAAAGAATTTTGAAAACGTGAAGGGCCCCGTTTCCCCACGGACCCAGAGTCTCAACCCCAAAAGGCTCAAATAAGTAAGCTCTGTCGAGACTTCTATATTTGCGCCTCTTGAGATCCTCGGCCGAATCAGCCGCTGCACCGGCTCTAACTGAAGTCCCCGATAGATGAGATGGTGCTAGGGTATCTACGCATGTGGCGTCCCATACCAAAGGCCATCTCTTCTCCCAAGGGACAAGAGTCATGCCGTCAGGCCGCTTACCATCGTCACGTAGTAGACCATTCGGTTCGAGAATAGCTGGAACGTTGACGCTGGTAAAAGCCCGGCGTATGATATCATTAAGGCTAGCGTGGCGAGAGATCCTACCGGCGGCTCTGGTACACGATAATCCGTGATGACCAAGCTGTTCGACCGCCGTACCGCACTGGCACTGATGAGGGGCACAGCACTGCGCACCCAACCGTAGACTAACTGCTATATTATATATTCATTGTATATTGTATATATTCTACCAAAACTGAAATAAGAAATGGCAAAGTTCGGATGTTTTTTGCTAATAATTTTGGCCGACAAGTATTTAGTTAAGTTACCTATAATAACACTTAGTCTACTATTTATTCAAATACCAAACGAGTGAAGCCGTGTTGTAAAATAAATATCAGAGAGGATCGAAGCATGAAAATACAATACGGGTGCAATAGTGATAGATGAGGTTCGACCCCAGCATATTTGGCGCGATCAGATGCTGGCCCGACTTCAAATTAAATGTGTGGAGAGAATTTATGTCGAAATCTCCTCCGAGATAAAACTCTATGGAGATAAAAGTTGAATGGGTTCTGGGAGCCAGAGTTATTAGGTTCAGTTTATAGGTGTGTGATTCATGTTACGAATAAAATCTGAGTATAAAAATTGGCTTATTTATCTCTTTCTAGGTTCCATTTTGGATATAAGTATGATGTTATGTTTAGGGGTGTAATAAGAAATTAATTAAAAAAAAAATTACATCCTAATTGTTCCAAACTGAGTGTCAAAGGTTAACAAAAAAGCTCCATAGCTACGTAATAATAATTTTATTAATAGCGTTATTTTGCAATTCAAGTTTAATATTTAAAATACTTAAATTTGAAAACAGAATTAACTTACCTAGTATAACAATCAATATAATATGGTTAATAAAAAAAACTAAATACGAGAATGCAAAAAACTGCGCAAATGTAGTTACGGGCGGGTCAGCTAGTAACATATAAAAAAATAACTTTAAAGTGAGCATTTCTATAATATCTATGGATCCATTATGGTTCATGTAGAACCATAAGGATTCTATATGATGTAACGCGCGTCGACCCGCCCCGGTTGGCGGCTGGCGCTGGGTTATTTGACGTCGTCCGCGACAATTATTGCAACTCGCAGCGCCAGCGTGCAGAGGTGACCTTTATTGGATAATAGTGTATGTAGTATGCCCGTGACTTTTTGAAACTAGTATTTTTCAAATAGTAAAATACTCGTTTTTTTGTGTGAACTAGATAACATACATGTTATAGAGGATTGTCCAGAAAGGATGTAACCTGACCTCCGAGATACAGTTTTAACATAACTTCAGGGGATGGTGGACCGCCAAACTGTGCAGCATGGTTAGCGACATTGATGTAGATATAGCTCTTAGTTTTAGTTTAAGAGATGGGTATCTGGAACTGATTGCGATAAGACCGCCAAAACACGAGGAAGTTTAATTCTTAAACTTTAATAATATTTTTGGTAAGCTTTTTTTGGTCTTTTTTAGGGTTCCCATAGTGAACAAGGAGACCTTCGAGAGTTTCGCAATGTCCATCCGTATGTCTGTCAGTCTGTCCGTGGCTTAGCTCAAAGACTACAAGAAAACAAGAAAACTGTAATTTGGCATGGGTGTACATATAAATCACGCCAACAAAGTGGTATAAAGCACTTGCATGAAGCATCGCATCGAGTCGCGTTGCATACGGCATGACTTTGTTTGTACTTTAAAAAAAAAAAACTACAAATAACTTCGAGTCAGGCCGTTACTCGGTAACGAATACATACGGTTTGCACAACTCTTTTCACTATCTGTTGGGTACATTACAAAAAATATTTTGCGCAAACTTAATTATCACTGTGGAATTCATTGGGGTTATAATGAACACGAATAACTATAATATATATGTAACTCTTGGGTACGGTTATTATCCGCATTTCTTTTTGTTCTTCATCAGCTATAACATCAAATGTAACTTGAAGCTCATCTAATAGTTATTCGCCAAATCCTCTTATTTACCATACGAACCTACACAAACAATACTTTACAGTAGTCTGTTTGGAGGACGGGATTTGGACCTTCATCATCCAGCCGCTAACTTCAAAGTGGGGGTTTGTTTTGTCTATAAAATATATAGAGATTGAATTCGCCACATAGCGCCTGACTCGTCCCCTAGACTAGCCCCTATCTTGACTGTGAATGTCACGGTCATTACACGTAAAGTGCAGTTTTTTCTCTCAAATATCCGATGGTGTGAGGTGTCGTTACATAGGTCGTTAAAAATATTTCAGGTGTGTGAAAACCATTTTTCGATAAATATTAAGCTTTAAAGTGATTATTTGGTAAGAGTAAACCCCGCCCCTGCCAGCTAAATGGTTGTTTTTGAATATGTGAAAAAAAATCAGTAGTATATATAACGAAGTTAAAAGGAAAACTATCACAGCACAGGTAGGTTTTACAAGTTAACTAGTAATAGTCGACCAACTTATATAATGTATTTAGAGAAGTAAAACGGATAATTTCTTACAAATTCCATTGTAAATTATTTAGGTGAAGTTGTTAGTTGTGTAAAACCAAAAAGCCCCTCTTTTTGTCCACATATTGTGATGGGCTACTATGGAACCCTATAATGCGCGTGGCCAGACACGCACTTAGCTGTTTTATTGTAACATGTACTTTATATATAAAAAAATATCATTATGTACTCTCTTGAATGTACAAAATGATAAAATTATATTATTTTTTGTAACATGCCTTTTCTGCCGTACAAAATGTATTTTCATACAAAAAATAATCAGCTTCCTAATAGGAATACAAGTTACGAAAATGTTGATCGAAAGTAACGATCGACGTCTTAACGAAGCCAAAGCTGAATATTAAAAAAAATATTAAATAATTTAAAAAATGACCGTAGAAGTTGATACCCGTCCTAACTCAAACCTGATTAACATGTTCCTTAATAATTTTAGTTTATAAGTAGAAGATTTTAAGCGATCCTTGATAGCAAATTGAAAAGTATAAAATAAATAAAAATTAAACATTCAACTGACACATACCTACACCCCACACTAGAAAAACTGGTGATATTTCCTTTTTAAAAAAAGATTGAATAGGTACAAAGAAGTACTATTTAATTTAACATCTTAAACTAATGGCAAGAGCAAGGCTCTTAGCCATTTCCCGTCACGGCTCATGAACGAATCTACTCATTAAATCGCTGAAACGCCGCCTCCTGATAAAAAATATCCGAAGTATAAACACAGGCTTTAGCTTTTATGGTTCCGTAGCTATATTAGTGAACATAGAAAAGCTAACCGCCCTGATATACAACAACACACGTTTCCACAAACAACAGTGGCATCACACATAGCGGCCGTTTCCTTGAACCCGCCGTAAACTGAATTTGTAATTCCCCGGAATAGTGCGGAATGGTGGCCTGATGACAGTCCGTCACATCCATCCCGCCGTCATGAGATAAAACTACAGCGTACAGTCGACAACACAAGTTAGCATAGTATTAGTCACAAGGGCACTCCGGGTCACGTGACAGCGGAGCCACATTTTACATACGACATCTCGCTTACTGTCATGTCCGCAACGCTAAACGGTCTGACAGACTTTTGTATGTCACATATTAATGGCGGACTTAGTTGCTCTAGAATGAATGCATTATTAAAACGTACGTTTTATGTATTATATTTTTAACAAGCCTCTGCCTCTGCAAGCCGGCGTCAACCCATGTGGGTACCCGTGTGAAAAAAAATACTTTTTTTATTAAGGATCATGGACTATACCTAATCCGAATTTCATCCAAATTGGATGAAATTCGGAATGAGCCGAAATGACGATAATTAGCAATAGACATTACAACATCTAATCATTAATACTTTTGCATTTTTAATATAAGTAGTATAGGATATAGACGACTAAGTATAGTCGTCGATACCTTGAATTACGATGCCGAGATCGTGGGTTCGAATCTGGTGGTACTACAATTAAAATTGTGCGCAATTTGCTCGTGCTTAAACCGGGGTAAGTGATCCAATAAAGCGGCGATGACCTGGCAATATGTCATGAGGAATGCGAATTTATTTACGCAGACATGTGCTTAATATAATGTTTAGACGTTCCTCTGACTAACCTCTACTTGGTCTTCTCAAAGATCTACGCACAGAGTATGTATCTAAGGATGTCCACCATGGAGAATATGAGGATGTGAGCGTGCTAGACACTTTTTATTTTGTGGTAAGTGTTATCTTTGCTTTGAACGTTATTCGTTTATGTTATTTTGTCGGCGACTGTCTCCACTATACATTTTCTGATAAAACCGTGTGACAAGGGTCAGGGCTGCCACCAAACGTTCCGGAAAACGATGTTTTGCAGATTTCTTTGTTACACCACATTACACAGCCCTGAACACAACACAAAATAGATGCCTAATACCCGTGTTATTTTAGGCGCAGCGTATTTATGAAGTTTGCATCCGAAAATGATGGGTAAGGTTTGTTAATTTATTTTTGTTGAAAAATGTCCGTTTGGTTTATTTTGGAAGTTGAATTATTTTGTTATATAAAAGTACCTAAAAGGTGTAGCCGAAAAAAGTACCAATATAATCAGATCACGCGGGTTTTTGCAAAGGATTAAAAACGGCTCATATTAAAAAATAAAAACAATGATCTCCGGTTCGTAAGTCGGGGTACCGTCCACTAGGCCAACACGGTTCTGTCGCTTATATTTATGGTGATTTTACATTGTACATTCTTGCTCTGTGTACTATGCTAGAGCAAGAAGCCGGAGCAAGTAGTAGTGATAATGATTATAATACCTATGTATAAAAAAATAAGCCTGTGATTACCTATTTAGATCCTGATCCATTAAATTACAGTGTAAATAAATGGACCAGGGTGATTTCTGGAACTCATGTCCACAAATCCCCTTAGCTTCCCCTTTGAGTACCGGAAGGGATATCTAGACAAAAAGTCCAGAAATCCTCTTCGCAGGGGATTTGTGGAATAAGCCATAGTATTATAATACCTATGTATATTAGTCTCTAAGGTATTTATGTTATGGGCCTATTCCCTTAATTTTTAATGTTGTTATCTGAAATATGCACAAGCTCGTACGAGCTAAAACTATTGCACGGTAATGAAACACTATACCCGCGTATTTCCTTCCACGATATTTTACACGATTTATATAACCTGTGCATGTTACCAGTTGTGTACCAACATTCTAAAAAACCTCAATGACGACCTCAGTGGTGTATTGGGCGAGTAGCCGGCTGAGACGCAAGATGTGCGAGTTCGATTAACGCTGCCGGATTTTAGCATTTTCCTGGTCTGGATGTTGTGTTACCATGGTACTTTTAGTTCCTAATACCTACACAGCGTATGTATGGGATACGGACTATGTATGTGACTGTATTTATTTACATATTTAATTATTTAGTTGGATACAATTCTAAATTGACTATTCAAATTAATTGATTAGAATCAAACTAGAACTAGTACGAATATACTCAAATTCAAATGCGCAATAGTTCTAAACTGAAATTGTTTATAGGGACTATCCGAAATATTGACAGAGTATTAGATCTAAGGATTTCCATCATGAAAGTTAAAGGGTCTCATTACGAAAGGTGATTTAAATCAGTGATTTATCTTCTATAAAATAAAACAGCGGGATGTCCATTTGATTTTAAAAACACTTTTAAACCAAAATAAAAACGTAATTTTGATTAGCTACCAAAAGAAAGTAAATTCTCAAAAACAGGTTGAGTTATTATTGAAATAAACTAGGTGACTAGGTTTATCTTTTAGCAGTTATTTGTGGTCAAAACTCTTTTTGAAATGTCAAATGGACTGTCGGCTTTTATATTATAACATTCAATTTTAAACCTTGTTTCCTCTGCACAACAATTTGTGTTGAAAGTCAGTAATCACTAGTCTAGAAGATAAAACACCGATTTAAACTAACTTTTCTAATGAAACTCTTTAACTTATGTTTAAAGCGTGTAATTTTTTGCAGCATTTGAATGTATCAGGATTTTCCACTTGAAGTAATTTGTAAATGTAATTGGAAGAAGCGTTTGCAATCCGCACTGAATCGAATGGTTCTTTATACAAGTCGGGCCACTTACCGCCATAAAAATCAAGGAGGAAGATAAAGAGTAATGAACGAATACGTCTCAAATTCTTCTCACTTTATGAATCTGACAGGCCTTAGCTACAATTTCATCAACTCTCTGAAGCGTATTTACAGGGATTCAGATGCGCAGAAAAGATTTACTTTAATAAAAATCCGCGTAACATTATGGACAGTGTAACACGCGTACATAACATTGGTACCGGTAGATACGTGCAATGATGAGGCTGATGACTCCGAAACCGGAATTTCCACGTGAAAGTTTCGGTTAGCGAAGTTCGGGTTCGGATTACATGAGTACTCATAATTACAAGTTTTATATGGGTGTTTATCGCGTTCACCTGTTTTATTATTTTCCCGAAGTTTCGACTGTGTTGCAACAACCGTGGTCACGTGCTGACTGAAGTATATGGAGCTATCTTCGAGTAGCCGCAATCAACCTCATTTCATTCACCCGTGACCACGGCTGTTGCAACACAGTTGAAACATCGGATAATAATATAAAATGAAAACTATGTAGAAATTTTTGGTTAGTTCGTGTTTAGCTTAGAAAAATGATTACATTCGTGGTTTTCGGATTATACTTTCGAAACCAGATTCGAAGTACCAACATCACATCCCTATTGACTGACGCATAGGATATTATGCTCCGTGTGACGGCGGTCTGACAGGCACTGTGATACCGAATATTTTAGCGAACGTATGCTTACTCACTATTACTTAAACTGTACGAGGATCACGCGCCGAGCTATAAATCTATCACTATACAACTGTAACAGGTCAAATTCTGTGCGTTGAAGATAAATTAGAAAACATTTTTTGGATGTCACTCTATAATTGAAACTGAAGCTAATACGGTTACGGGGTTTTTTAAGATTTTCCCATATATAATTCAAGGTTTTGTAGTTCAGAAATTACAGACATCACAACCGTCAGTATTAGGTCCAAATTACTTGAAACCAGGAATGTACAGGAACGTACGGCTCATCTTAAGCTGGCGCATTCCGCCAGCATATAGGACTAAAGGCCTTTTTAGCCTATAGGCTTAATGGATAAGGCTATTATCAAAGTCAGAGGAAAGGAGTCAGATATTGCCAAACGATTATTATACACAGTATGGAAGTCCAATATAACTTGAAGCCTAGAATGTATAGAATATACCTAGAGTGTACCTTCAAGTACATGTCTCATCTAATAAAACTGGCGTAAGATTTGTAGCGCACTTTGTATCGTACACTGAGAAGGTAGCCATATTGTCAAAGTTAGTAACGCCACTCTGTAGGCATCATTTAAAAAGCTGATACCTACTCCATGGACCATCACGTAATACTACTAATGTTATAAATGAGAAAGTTTGTGTGTATGAATGTTTGTTACCACGTATCTTCGTAACTACTTAAGCGATTTTTATGAGATTTGGAATATACATAATTTAGGTTTTAAAATACATAAATCTAATTTTCAAAAATCAACCCCTAAGGGGGTTTAACAGGGTGGTAAAGTTACTATGGAAAATGATATTCCTTGGTTCGATTCACTCAAAACTAGGTACAAATAAACTTTAAAATAAATAATAAAACACTTAAAAACTACCCCTGGGAGGTATAAGGGAGTTATAAAGTATGTATAGATTTTTTTCTGGGTGGGATCACTCAATACTCCGTATTTTTTTTTTAGAAATCAATACTAAAAACCCTTAAGCAATTTTAGTATTGATTTCTATTCCCTGGTTCGACTCATTCAAAACATGGTAAAATAAACCTTAAAGAAAACCACAGAGTTGTAGTACCTATTGTCGATCAAGACAATTAATACTATAACCGTTCTATCAAAACTTTCGCGATCAGTATGAAAAATCAATCGCGCATAAGTATCCTACTTACTACTTATAATAAACGCGAAAGTTTATGAGATGGATGGATGTTTGTTAATCTTTCACGCTAAAACTATTGAACGGATTTGATGAAACTTTACAGTAAATATAGCTTATACATCAGAATAATACATAGTCTACAATTTATAATTATATTGTGTGATTTGGCCATAATATATCGATAAGTATCAATTAAGTCAGCAAAATTATATCGGTAATGTTTCACGGCTTAACCGTTTGTGATGAAATTTGATATGAACATAGTTTGAAGCATACTTTCATGCGCTACTTTTATTAATATACCACGCGGCCGAAGCCGCGGGCAGAAGTTCATATCTAATAGAAGTAAAATTCACGTTGCTACTAGTAGATAATAGAGAAGAAACGAAATCTGACTTAAGTGCCGTCTCTTTTTTGCATCAGTCACTTAAAACCCGTGAAACTGCCATGAGCAACCCTAATTTATCTCAATCCTAACTGTTGGACATTATGTCCTGAAAGTTTGAATATATATTCACCTAAAACATAATCTCCGCGGCAAATCCGCGCTTAGCCAGATGACCCACTGGATGTGCGGGTTTTAGTTCCGCTGCGGAACAATGCACATATTTTTGTACATCGTCGTATTCAGAAATAATAATTCGGTCAGAAGCACTTTTTTAAGGGAATCGCCGTTCTATATGCTTGCAATATAACGTTTTTCTAAATTTGTAAGTGTGTGCTACACTGTTCGGCTATGACGGTACATGAATCGACTTTATTTGATAGAGTGTAAAAGTTGGAAGGTTTTGTGGATCATTTTATTAAGGTTTTCGGATGTTCCAGGCTTTAA
Organism: Perizoma affinitatum; assembly: GCA_961405105.1. Classification (NCBI taxonomy): domain Eukaryota; kingdom Metazoa; phylum Arthropoda; class Insecta; order Lepidoptera; family Geometridae; genus Perizoma; species Perizoma affinitatum. Next base: position 7,120,805 of record OY560184.1, read on the forward strand.
TAGCCTCTTGAAGGGTGTCTCATTTATGGGGTATGAAAAGATCGGTCGATAATCTTTTAAACTCTTTTAGTTACTTTCGTACAACTTTAAAAACAAAGGCTACCGATAAAAGATATAAAGAGGAGAAGAACAAACAGCACATTTTCAGCTGATCATAAGCCCAACAGCACAGAATACATAATAGTACTATATTCAGAATGAATAATCAATCCCTCCCGCCGATCTAACTTACCTCATTCCGCCCGGATTTCAATAGTAATTTGCTAGGCATAGGGGCATACGTCCCTTATTGACACGGACGTCATGAACTGCCGGTCGCGCCGACACGCTGTCGACTGGACTGAATCCGCCAACGCACGAAGTGCACTAAAGCATGCCATCATGCTATGGCGACACATCAACTTAAATGGTGTCAACCTTGAACATTTCTAAATCATTCACACAGACCAACGGCTTCATTGACGTACCTTGCATGTAAGATTACAGACGTGATTGTTTGATACATCTAATCGAGGGTGATCGGGGTTTGCCAACAGTATATTAATATTGGTGACGAAAAAAAAACTACTAAAAAAAAATCGTTGAGTGTAATTACCTCGCACTGTCACTGGTTCTTGATTACCCTGCATTGGACTAGTGATCTGACGAGGTTGAAGTGTGGTGCCCTGAAAAGGGTCTAGTGACCGATGATAAAAGTTACTTGTCTTTGAATTGTTAGTTCTGGATTATGTCAGCCTCCTAACGATGTTATGTTTTACCGTTTAAGAGCACATTTGCATTACGCATAATAATATGCTAGAGTGGAAAAGTCCATTAGTAAATAAAAAGTGGCTTTGTCATAGAAATGCAGCTGACCACCGAAACAATACAACTAAGTGTGGCGCAGTGGGCGAAGGCCCGCCTGAGACGCAGTAGGTTTCGGGTTCGATTCCCGCTGCGGGACAAATGTTTGTAATGTCTGCCTCGTGCCTGGGTGTTTTCTATGTATAATATGTATTTATTTATAAATATATATATATATATATAGTATAATAGTCATGTAGTTCCCATAATAAGCTCTGCTCAGTTTGAGGCTAGATGATGCTGTGTGAAAAATGTCCAGCATGATTACTATTATTACTATTACTAAGAATTAAATTTATTAACAGTCAATTATTAAAGTACACTTCTATCTATATTAAGTCTTGGTGTACTTCAATGAATGTTTATTAGAAACCCTTAATAGTAAATTAGTTGAAGAACTAGTAAAGTGGACACATTTAACAAAGTTTTTTTAATTGCCCCGTAATTGTTAAATATTTCAGAGTTGTTGAGCAGTTTTATAGCTTCAAGTTCATTAAAATACGACCAAATCTAAGTACCAAAGAAGGTACGTGTAGCTACTAGGTACAAGTAATTTTATATTTATTGGCTAATAAAAATGTTGAAGCCCCGTGGTGTATTAGTTTGTATATCTGTGTATACTCGTATAAATATTATATTTTAGTCAAGAGCAGCAGAGCATCTGTGCATAATCTCTTTAACAAAGCATAAGCCTTACTTTAACTCATTTTACGTACACCTTCTACATTTCAAAGTCAAAGTCAGTAATGTGCCCTTAAACACCCAAGAAAGTCGGCTCGGTTTTTATAGATAGATAGATAGATAGATAGGATGATAAGGATCATTCAGCAGAACAAGAAGATCTGATTAATTCATTTTTGTTTGGTTGTCATTAGGAACACTGAATCCGTAACACGGGGTACATTACTACAAACCTTTTTGAAAAGTTTATATTATTTCTCCAACACAACTCATCTTAATACAAATAGTCTCTGTACAGTACAATAGAACACTCTTGAAGAGGGTCCCGTAGTTAGGGGTCCGTAAATTTGTACCATACGTCAACTATCTGTCACACTTTCATATTTTTTATGCTTTTGGATTTTGCGTGACGCATCTAGAAGCGTCAAAATAAAAAATAAAAAAAGGCGTCAAAATGTGTGATAATAATAAAATAATAATAAATAAAGATAAAGTACCCTTTTGACGACTTAAAACTCGGTTATATTGCAAGTAATAAGCTTTATTTATCACAGTAAAATAATAACAAGGATAATTTAAAATCGACGACTTATAAACTAGAAGAGAATAACAATTTTATTTACAAGTATAAAGTTTTTATTTTAGCTTATCGTTTAGTACAGCCGCTGTTGGTTTTCCAATAGAGTAAATACATAATAATAAATAAGTATATCTAAGTGAATAAACGCCTATTTCTCGCGACCAAGCGTAGAAGAATGAGGCAAAAAACTTAACTCGGTATTTTTTTATGATCCTTCTTCTTTCGTATGGTGCCGATCAATAAAGATACCCTATAATAGTATGTTGTTTTGTATTCAAAGAAGAAAATAACATTTTGGATTAATTTTGTAAGTCATATTTAATTCAATAAATTGCCTTAAAAATACTTTCACCTCTCTGAGAAATGAGCACCATAAATTAATTATCTTCAATTGAACAGCTCGGTAGTTTATGTATTTCAGGTAATTAACTATGAAATAGGGCTAAGACATGAATAGCTAACTATCCTCATTAAATTGGACAGTTTTAATTCAGGCATATTTAGCATTATGTCTAGATAATAAAATCTTATTTGAAACCGCTACTTAATTATAAGATTGCAATACGATATAAGATTACTGAGACTTTGTTCAGACGGATGCTAGACGATGCTTGAGCGACGGCATGAATATTTTTTTCCAAAACACAAAATAAACCAAAAGAAAGAAGCTCTTAATACGAATTTGTATGAAAATTCTGACGTACATCTGGACACTCTCTAACAAGAAGCACAAAACCAAACCGATCACAAGGAGTTGTCGATATATAGGGGCAGTGATTGGAGAAATTAGAACCTCACCAAAGCTCAAGATCACGCTAATAGTTATGGAAAGAGTTATGTTCATAGTGTCATAAAATGTAGAAAAGAAAAAAAAAATTACCAACATAGCTGGTAGAAAGTTACAAGCCATATAGCTTGTAGAAGCGGTCACCGCTGTAGACGAAAAGTTCTCTTATAAAGAACCACAAACTGAATGACGGACGCAGTGGGTTCCACTCATCCGATTGGCGGGTTGCTGGAAGTCTTTTGATGGAGAGAGATTTTATTTTCGTTCATCATAGTACTTTTTGGAAGAGGCTGGCTTTGTCGTTGGACTTCTACTGCTTGTTAATGATGATGATCGGAGTTTTTGTTGTGTTTTGTAAATGAATTAAGATGAAATAAACACTTGAATACAAACTCAAGACCATTTTCTTAGAGTGAATACCAAAGTTACAATAAATATCGACCGACAATAACTGTTAAGGACACTTTTATAATCGAATAAAGAAACCCTCAGATGAAACTCTCAGCTTCAACAAATTCCGAGCAAAATTGAAAATAATTCCCCCTCGCCTTAGAATTTATGAATTAACCCTTCGCGAGATCACAGCGAGATAATAGTATCTGTCATAATAGACCTATTATCATAATAACGAGGCCGGTACTAACAAACCCTATCTCAAAGGCATAAAGTGGAATGTTACGCAAGTTTCAAGAACATTGTAGACAGGAGAATTTATAATGAAGTGAATTATAACAGTTTTATACAATTATTTCGGTGGTTCCATGTTCCACTGTCTTGTATTTAATACAAGTGTCAAATTAAATACATGTTTTACAGCCTTTGTTTCTGATTAAATGTGAATTGGGGGTTAGTAGTATTCTGCAAATTTTCGTTAAATACATTACCAAACAAAGTACAAAGTGCCAAACGCTTTCAGCAGGAGAGGTCCCAACTAGTGTTGTGTAGTTCGCGAACGAACTAGTTCGGAAGAGCGCTCCCACAAATGAACTACGCGAACTAGTTCCCAGACCCCTCGCTCCTCAGCTCGCTAGTTCGTTCATTCCGGAGACCGACTTTTAATAGCGAGAGTGAGTGAGCTGATTAATATTAAACAAATTATAGGTAAATTACAAAAAATATTAACCTGTAACGAATAGTACAAGTATTTTTATAGATAATTTAAAGTAAAGTAAAAAATAAGAACACATTAGTTGAATTTTACCCATTTGGTGTTTAATTACTTATTCAAAATACGGGTAACTCATGCATTGACAACACTGATTATTGAATAAAAACTAGTATAATAAACAGAAGAGCACATGCGAACGATCTGTCATTTTGGAATTAGAAATAAGAGCTAACGAACTATAAGAGCGATCTAGTTCGCTAACGAGCTGCGAACTAAACTAAACGCTCGCAATCCCTAACTATGTATTATGCACAAGACTAGTCCCAACGAGGTGGAAGCAACTTACATGGAGCGAAGACGGGTGCCTAAGCTAGCTGTAGTATGGCGAGTGGATATACGAACACACACAAGACTGTAATCCCCATGATGTACATCCTCAAATGTATCCTCAATATCGTCCATATTATTCGGCATTTGCCCATGTTTTGCATAGTAGTATGAAATATAATTACAAGTCTTTAACGACCTTTAGAATACAACTGTTGGACGAAGACCTCTCCCAAAGAGTCTCATAACAAACGATCTTAGGCTTATCTATCCACCGACTTTTCGTAACCCTTACAATCGACTGATGACATCGTAAAGTAATGTGCAACTTCTATTTCAATTTATTCAATTTTATTGGATAAATATATTATTGGCAGGTTTATAATAACCAGCGCGCAGCGGTAACATTATGTACACTTTATAATAATCAATAAATTCACGCGAACTTTGACAAGCTCTTGACATAAATTTTCCTTTGATCGGTTGGTGATAAGGGTACTTACGTATATAATTTTGTAGATAATAAACATTACCCGTCGCCTATTTCGTGAAAATGTAAGCAGAAAACGCAGTGCTGAAGGGTCTTACTTCTGCACAACAGTTCCTACCTACTTGCTTGCCTAACTACCTAAATAATATTTTAGTAGGAAGGTAGGAATACTCTCTATCAATTTGCCGCACTAGCTTAAGTAATTTTAGTTATAGTTTTAGTTTTTATTATAACCTATACCTATGACCTATACCTATATTTTTTTAACATTATAATATACCTAATATATAGTAATATATTATGTTATTGTTAAAAAAAAGTAGTCATGATATGGCCGAGGATGGAGCATGAACGTCTAGAAGATACCTATTCACTCTGACTTTGAAGTGATCTAGGTATATATTTCATTATATACGTTCTCACTATAAAGGTGGACCGAAACGTTTAGTGCGAATGGGTAGATACTCACAAGATACGTATGATATGAGACGTGCGTCTGCTTGTCCTTAGGTGAAACGGAGATGGGTGGGATCAGATCATGTAGCTCTTGGGCATATTCCCCGAAATGTAGTGCATGCTTTACGACGGTGCTCTAGACTCTGGACCTTGGTCTCCGCCATGTGTTGCTCAACTACTAGTCCACAACAGTAGTTGTGGTACGTTTCTAATGCTTTTTCGGAATGCTACAACGTACACAACCAGACAACGTACTGACGTCTTCATAACCAATGATAATTGGTATCAGATCGTGATTGTATTCATGTATTTTGTGATTGTGCGTTTATAATTTCCTAACATATCTACTTATAAAATATCGCCGTAGGGAATGTAGCTTAGGTAAGATTGTTTAGTTGTACCAATAAAAATTGTTGTTAGTTTGTGATACCAATTATAGATTTTTTAGTGATAGTTGTGACGTTAGCAGCTACATCAGTAGGCGGGGCTGAAATACAGCGTGGCTGAATCCTCGACCTTTTTACTTAAAACTATTATAAATACCTACTATATTATTACGTTGTACTTAGACTAGGTATGTTTGTTTAAGTGTAAGTAAATAAATGCCCTTTTATTTATTATATTTTAATTTTTATCGGTACCTATTTAGTTTACAGATCAACTCTCTACAAAATATATGTCCAGTAAACTATTTTATTTCTTTCTTTCAGATAACATAAACTAATAAGTACGACTCAATCAAAGTACTGTATCAACTTGGTCACAATTATCCACGATTTAGTTAAGCCATTAGTAGAACTCATTAGTTAAGCTCAAATGAGTAAGTTATATGTTAACTGTACAATTCATTAAATGACCCATTAAATATTCCGGGCGATAAAACGTGTTAACGCAAACCACTTATGCCACATAGCATAAAGTACCTTTGTATGGAGTATAGAGGTACCTACTTCGTAATTATGTGCTGCGCTAATGAGCCTACCGCATTAAATCGTTTGAACTAAAATCACTACCCACCAGTGGAAATTGAACACAAAGTTTTTAATTAGTAACTACAAACTGTCGAGCTTGGTGGCGTGGCGGCCGAGTAGCTAGTTGAGACGCACGAGGGGTTCGATTCCCAACGTCCAGTATATGAACAATCGGTTTTTATTTCGGTCAATCAGGTTTTTGTAGCTCCTTTAGGCTACTTACGTAATAAGAAACCCCACATATAATGTTTGATCATTATATGTGGGGTTTAATTGATCTGTAATTTCTTATAATACTTTATTGTACACAGAAATTTAAAAAAAAATGCAATGCAATTAACAAGGCGAGCTTTACCCTAAAATAGTTTTCTTCTAGCAAAATTTTGAGGAGAAAAGTAGGCGATGAAGTTGGTAAGTGAAAGACATGAGAGAAATAAATATTTACACTGGATCTGGATGTGAGGTACAAATCGGTATCGGACAAAGGCGTCATTTGGCCGGGGTATAAAGCATAAATATAACATTCAATGGAATATGGAATACTAAATACGAGTATAATGCAAAACGTGGACATGTGGAAAATATAATGTTTGGACGTGCCTGTGAGTACCCTCTACTTGGTATTCTTACGGATCTGCGTACTGAGTATGGATATGAGGATGTGCATCATGAGGATTATAATCATGAACAATTGTTTTTTTTTTTGTTTTTCTGATACCAAAAGGTTGCAAAAAAATTATGTTCCGATTAGCGTCGTAGATTGAGCTACTTGAAATGTATGAAATAAGGATAAAGAGGGGGAAGACTTGTTTTTTTTTCTAAACACCCAATATAATCCTGACCCCACACTAGGATTCTCTGTATCGTGGGTATCCGGAACTACGAGTACCGTGGTATCACAATACCAAGACCCGGAATAAATATCAGAAAACAAAAAACATTTATCCCGAAGCGGAAATACTGAGGCTCATCTGTGATCCAAATCCTAATGATAGAGCGATCTTAATTCCGCTCTCTGTTTTCGCCGGCACTATGGCCACCGCCTGAGTCAGTTAAATTAAATTAATTACAAGTAAAACGTCACTAACTCGTATTTGGGAGCCCTCGGAGCTTTCACTAAATAACTCCTTTTAGTGATTTCGTGGAACTAGATCGTTTAAAACTTAGATTACTTTCGGTGATAATTGATTTTCTTAGCGGAGGCTATTGGAAGAGTAATCATTTTGCCAAGCACTTTAAGGAAGTATCAACTGGTTAACTGGTGAATTCGATTATTCCGAAGCCTCTAGGGTTAATTAATTATCCTGTAGGCTCATCACTCCACTGAATAACCTACCTGTAAAATATAAGGTAATCGTATTATTTTACAATTAAAATGACAATTAATTTGTTATTGTAATATATAATATATATATATATATAACTATGTACGGAAATTCAGATAATTGCTGGACAGGACAATATCGGGGGAGATCTAGCGATAATTTATTTTTAAACATACAAAAATACAGATGAAACAGCTAGCTATCTAAAAACCGTTGTAAACAATCTATAGATAGCTCAACTGAGCCAGATCACTAGTTCTGCAATTTTAGGAATAAGCGTTCCCAAAATACTGACCGCATTGCTACGCTGAATGGTAATGCGTTGACCCAGATAAGAGCCAACTCTCTGATCACGCGTCCGACCAGCCCTGCTCAAATAAGTAAGCTCTGTCGCCTCTTGAGATCCTCAGCCGAATCAGTCACTGCACTCGCTCTTACTAATGTCCCCAAAATATGAGATGGTGCTAGGATATCTACGCTTGTGGCGTCCCATGCTAAAGGTCTTCCCCTCCCCAAGGTACAAGGGTCATGCCGCCAGGCGCCTTACCATCGTCACGTGGCTGTAACGTTGACGCTGGTGAAAGCCTGGCGAATGATATAATGAAGGCTAGCAAGGCGAGAGATTCTCGCCTCGCTGCACTCGTACCGCACTGGCACAGATATTATTTTACGTGTACATTACAGTCTATAATCAGAAGCCATTTCTGAGAATTGAACACTATGGACCAATAATGTAGACTACGTGTGCATTATTGGCAGGTAGATTATGGCCACATTGTCCGAGCTATCTTCGCACAGCCATTATCAATCAATAGCCCTCATAATCGAGCAGATGATTCTGCGCGCTTAGGGGTGCCAACTTTGCTCGTAATAAAATTATTTTCTGTTTCAATTGAAATAGTAATCGTCAAAAAACAGATTTATTTATAAAAAATCCAATGAAATTTCGTCACGCATTTTTTCACGGCTCATCTGTCTCCCGTAGCTTGTAACCTTCACAAGGAACAACCTCAACAGAGCCTCAGAAAAGCAATTTGAAGATGCTTATTTGACTCAAGTATTGTCTGAAAGTAAACAAATCGACACAAACGAAGCGGAACATTCTGTCTAAGCATAAATCACTGCCGCTGTTATCACGATATTGTTCCTCAGTCCAAAAATAACACATGAAGAACTCGTTGCGTCACAGTTCGCATCAAGCCCAACATTTTTCGGAAATTGATTTGCGAAATTTCTTTCAGGGACATTTCTTCTGATAGCTTTTACAGCTGAAATTTCAAAATACCGAGAGTTTTTGTTGAAAGAATTTCTGTCGATACTATGTATAAAGCTGGGAGATGGTACTCGTTTTCTATCAAAATGAGAACTGATAGAACTACTCAAGAAAAAAAGAAAACTTAATATAAGTGAACTGTTAATAAGCTTTTGATGACCAGAAAGTGAGATCCGTCTCACTATTTTTTCGCATTTTTCCACCAGGAGTTAGTACACTAACTTTGAGATCAGTGACCTCAACACGTACAAAATTAAGGCAGTTCTACCTCGCGGCTTCACCCGCGCGGAATTAATTATTGTTTGTCCCGGGGGATCTACGGGGGAATTACCAAGACTTTCTTTTGTAAGTTCTTTTATGCCGGATCACCGGAACGAAATGTATTCTATTGGTGTCTCTATGACGTAATTTATGGGTGTATATAAAAAAAAACTGTTTTTGCTGATGGCTTCAAGAACAGGCGTCTTACTACTATGTTTATTCCATTTTGATGATTCCAGTGCCTACGAGCTTATTCTATTTAAATATCAAGCTTTGTGACCGATTATGAAATAGCTAGCTTCTGCCCCGCGTGGTACCCAGATAAGAGTAGCCTATGTGTTATTCTGATGTATAAGATATATTACTGTAAAGTTTTATCAAAATCCGTTCAGTAGTTTTTGTGTGAAAGAATAAAAAACATCCATCCTCACAAACTTTTTAGTAGGATAGGATGAATTTAATAAAGAAATAAATCAGAGAATCATCTTTTATGATGACCTCATTTGCGCGATGGACGAGTAGCCGGCTGCGACGCAAGAGGTTTCGATTCACGATGCGGGACAAATGTTTGTATGTTCTGCAAATATTTGTCTCTGGGCTGGGTGTAGTTCTTGATACCCTAGACACAAGGAATTCTAGTGTGGGGTCAGATTGTATCTATTGGCTGTTTAACTTTATTTTTTTATTTATTTGGTATGAGTAAGATACTGTTAATTGATGTTTATAGTTATTCCATGTGGCAGCCCTAACAGTCTGACGACATATTGTTCGACGGCGTGGTGTGGAGAGTGGCAGGCATTGTGCCGTCAGATAGCGGTGATAATGTGCTCTCCGATCGCGCGTCTAATGGGAACGGCTTTTTTTGTCAATTTAGCCTCATTGTGACTCGACTTTCACTCAAATAGCCTATACTTACTACAGGAATTGTATTTAGCAGACATGATTTTTCTCAAAATAAAAGTGACAGAATAATATACTTTTCTGTTATATTATTAATATTAATAATATAACAGAAATGTAGGTTTTGTACACTTTTAATACTGGAAAAGCTTCGCCATGTTTTCCCCATGATGTACATCCTCAGATACATATTTATTACGTGGGTCTTTGAAGATACCATGTAGAAGTAGTCAGAGGTACGTCCAAACATTACATTTGGCACAAAACCGCCCACTAACTGATAGCAAATGCTTTCAATATTCAATCTTTTTTCCAGTGTAAAAACGACCGGTCGACCTTCAGATAGGAAGTTGGGACACCGCCCACTATCAGTGTTTTAATGAGATAGTTACAGGTCCTTGTCAGTGTTACTTATATCAAATTAACTTTCATCAACATCATCATTGACCGAAAGAAGCTATATAGCCGCCCTCTTAGTCATAATCACTTAGTAACTTTTAACAACGTAATAAAAGTTGTCTGCCTCTAATCCTTTGTTTAGTGTAAAGGACAGGGTTAGCGTTAGTGACCTTCTAAGTTAGCGAGTGATTATGAATGAGAGGGGTTTAAAAGCCTGATATAGTTTTAAATCTATAATGAATTTCAAATTTATAAATGTAATCAGTTCATCTGAGTGCGTATAAACAAACAAAAGTTTTGTCATTTTTCTGTATGCAACTCTTATAAGCGCCTTTAGCAGCCGTATTGAAAAGTTAAGATTTCATTATGAAAAATTGGAAATGTTCGTCGTCCAGTCGCTCGATATGTTGTGTCGTATCACAAAACGTCTGTTTGTAAAGTGAATCCCTGCTATATTATTACATCAGAAACTAGCAACACAAATGTCAAACACAATTTCATTGAATTCAGGTTTACAACAGTATGCGAAAGACCTTGACGCTAACGACATCCACAGAGATGTCGACATTTCACATAAGTGCATAGACATTCCAAGCGCCCCGTTGCCATTTAGGTACAGAATCCAATTTACTGTCAAAAATGAGCTTTTTGTTTGTATATTTTCTTACAATTAAGTTTAAACATTGTTTCGGGTCAGGCTTTTGTGGTACTACGGCACTCAAAGCTCACGATACAGGGAATCCTAATCCTTGAGTGGGGTCAAAACTGTTTACGTATCTTTTTTTTCATAAATCTGTTCAAAAGTAACATTGTTATGAATAACATTTTCCAAACATTTATGTTGACTCTACTTAGAGAGAAATTTATAAAATAAAAAAAAAAGTCCTGACTCACACTGGTATTCTCTGTATCGTAGATAACAGGAACTACGAGTACCGTGGTATCACCCAGCCTTGAACAAATATCTGCAGAACATGCAAATATTTGTCCCGCAGCTGGAATCGAACTCTCACTTCTTGCGTTGCAGTTAGCTAGTACCCGCCGTGCCACCAAAGTCTTCGTTTCATTCATCCAAATATGACCAAGCAGCCCTACCATGTGCCTTAATAAATAATTCAGAATTATCTATTGTGCCACGAAGTAAGTATATACAGCATGGATGTAGCCGCAGTGTTTACGGTGACAGGCTCGTTATAGCCGATAATGTGAATACTCGTAAAGCGGCTACATATTCGATTAGTTATGGCGCTTCTTGATTGGAAGTGGACTTTACAGGGTGCTTAATAATGTTTACCGTCTTGAACATGCTGAGTTGTGTAGAAGTTGATGTCGCTTGACCTACAAAAAAATACGGCTACTCCTGTTTTCTTATCTTGGTAATTTATTCTATATTACGAATATTAGAAACGCAAAAGTTTGGATGTTTGATACTAGTTATGATCTCCGTAACGGCTGGACTGCTTGCGATTACATTTGGAACAGGTATTATTTGTGATCAACATAAAAAATGTGGCTATTTTATTATCCGAGTACTATGTGGGTAAGGCCGAAAACAGCGGTTAGTATTTGAAATGTATTATATTATTCATGTTATTCAGTAAACATTTGTTTGAAATAAAGTAGGCTGTTGGAGAATCTCCAAAATCCCAGTATATACAAATTACATAACTGTGTTTGCTGTTTTTTTTTAAATCCGTATAGCTAAACGTAGTCAAATCTTCGATAGCGGCATCTTGACTCTTGCCAAAAGTAACCTATTCTACTTACTATCTATTAAACATACCTGCATACATACTATTTATTATTTATAATATTTATGAGTACGTATGTTTTTTGCTATAACACAATAAAGTGTATTCCATTTGCTCGAAATATTATAACTCCAATTTTATCCTTAAATGGAAAAGAGATGTTTTTCTTTCAATATTGAGGGGAAAGGACTGAGCAAATATAGTTAGGACAGGTTTCTTATAAATTGGAGGGTATACAGGTTGCTCAATTCAGGTTGTCTAGGAACTTTTAGTAGAAAACTTTTTTGTAGTTTCAATTTGTATAATTGAAGTCTTCGGCTGCGGCTCGGCCTTCAAACTGATACTCGACCTGCAATTACCTATTTCGCGGCCTCTGCAACAAATAACTATTGATTTTTTTACAATTTGACTGACAAGATTAATCAAATTTTACGAAATATATTTTGAAAAGATGATTTAACTTTTTAATAAAATGGTGTCAATATTAGATTTTAATTCAGAAAGCACAAAACAAACTATCAAGAAATTAAAAAGCTCATAATTAACAAGTAACGAAATTATTTGTTTTAATACCTACCTATCTTTTCTGTAACATTTTGAGTATCAAACCAAACTTTTTTTAATTGTTATAAGTTAAGGTATAATTTAAATCACCATGTGTATTGTACAGAATAGGAGCTAGAATGCGGGTCTCCGGGGCGCTTTGCAGACAAATTAATTTGCCTTTATAACGGAGTTCGCAAAATCACCCTAACTGAGCATGTACAGTCAGTGACAAAAGGAATAACAGTAGACATGACTATTTTATTCATATCTCTAGAAGCCTAAATCAAAGACAAGCAGAAATAATTCGGTAGAAATGGGTCAGTGTTAACTAACCCTTGACGCTGAGTGTACCAGGTCAAACACAAGGGTTGTGGTAAATTTTACAGCTTTGTGTTTAGAAAACTAGTTGAAGTTATTAATTTGTGACTTCCAATTAGTCGGGGTTGGTTATTTGAGAAGTAAACGATAATGGGACTCCCGGGAAATTAGAGATGAAACTAATTTAATTGAGGAGTTCAATGTAGTATTGAATTGTTTTTGTTCTACTAGCTTCTGCCGGCTGCTTCGCCCGCGTGGTATGTTGATAAAAGCAGCGTATGACCTTCTCCAGGCTTCAAACTATATCCATTTGAAATATAATCACAAACGGCTCAGCGGTTTAGCCGTGAAACATATAGGTAGAGCATATTTCTGATATTATTTTACTGACTTAATTGATATTTATCGTTATATTATGGCCAAATTACACAATATCATTATAAATTGTAGACTTGTATTATTCTGGTGTATAAGCTATATTACTGTAAAGTTTCATCAAAATACATTCAGTAGTTTTTACCTGAAAGAGTAACAAACATCCACATCCATCCTCAAAAACTCGCGTTTATTATAGTATTATACTAAGTAGGATATTTATGACTGCGCGATTGATTTTTCATACTGATCATGAAAGTTTTGATAGGACGTTAGTAGTATTTATTGTCTTGATCGGACTAAAACTCTGTCGTTTGCTTTAATGTTTATTTTTACCATGTTGTGAGTCAATCGAAAAAAAATACAAATTTCTCGACGTTAGTAACATATTAGACACTCCCGAAGGGTAATTAAATATATATATATATATATATATATATGTGTATCATTATTTACGTTAAAGTTTAATTTCACTAACTTTTGAGTGAATTTAACCTGGGAATATTTATTTTTATACAAATTTTAGAACTTTATTGCAAACCCCCTAGAGGTGGTTTTGTAAAAATTCTTTATTCATTATTTACTTATAGTTCATTTAAACCGAGTTTTGAGTGAATCGAACCAAGGATTAAAACTTAACATACAAAGCAATAGCACAATTGGTAGTAAAAAAAAATAAAAAACGTGTTTAAATTTTAAAGTTTATTTATATCGAGATTTAAGCGAATCTAACTCATTAAATTTTCCATAGAAACTTTGCCAACCTGTTGAAGGTGTTGTTTTTCTAAAATTAGATTAGCTTAAGTATTATTCCAGAACCTAAACTATAAACATACCAAATTTCATCAAAACCAGTTTATTAATTACGGAGATACGTGGTAACAAACATATACACACACACAGACTTTCGCATTTAATATATTAGTAGAATAGGACTATTACGAGTACATTATAATTTACTTCAAACGCTGAGCTCGTAAGATGGCTTGCATTTTTGTATTTTAATAACAGATCAGCAACTTTCCACCATGCCACCATTTGTATGGGCATAGGGTAGTGGCTAACAGAAAGGAGTGCTTATAACTGTGGCTGGTAAAGTGACAGACGCGGATGGTGTCATAAATGGATTATACAGAGATCGATCGTAGAATATACACATAACATAACAAAAAAAAAACAACACGCTCACGACTGTCTTCCCCATGGTGGACATCCTCAGATACATACTCAGTGAGTAGATCTTTTAGGATACCAAGTAGGGGGTAGTCAGAGGCACGTCCAAACATTACATTTGGTACATGCCCGCGTTTTGCAAGTAGTAAGCATTCCACGTGACAGGTTGCAAGCCCATCGCCGCTTATTCCAACACTAACTGTTGGCACATGCCTTAGAATTTTTGGTTCTAGGGCATGCCGGTTTCCTCACGATGTTTTCCTTCACCGTTTTGAGCATGTGGTGCACGGCCGGGTTCGAACCCACGACCTACGATAGTGCACCAATGATTTTTTCAAACCAAAAATGTGAGCATGGTTTTTGCATTAACACGAAGAAGAAAAGCATCATGAGAAGACCGGTATGCCCTTGAACCAAAAGATGGAATGCATGCGTTAACGGTTAGTCTTCCAATAAGCGATAGGCTTGCAAAAACACGGGTGTGCCAAATATAATGTTTGAACGTGCCTTTGACTATTCCTTACTTGTTATCCTAAAAGATTTACGCACTAAGTAAATACTTAGTGAACAGATAAATATCTGAAGATGTCCGTGGGAAATAAAGACGTATATGATTGTTGTATTTTGTTGTTTTTACTGCAATATATTTTACTCCTTGCGAAAACTGCGGAACTCCACAGAGAGCACGACTATCGAGTGGCATCATGTGAAATGTAAGCTTATTATTTTCAACGCGAGACGCTTTTATTTGATTTGCTCTACGTCTGATCACTGCACTTCTCTTGAGGGTATAGATAGCTAGATACCAATGCCCGATTTTATTCACTGATTTTATTCATTATTGTGATGGAAATCTTACACATAGTAAGATTTCCATCACAATAATGAATCATATTCATCATATTATTAAGGCGGTTTTTGAACTATCATTAAGTTGTAATGCAAGAAAAAATAAGATCATTTGGTTACGTGAGTGAGAATATATGTTTATTTGTTAAAACATATGTACAATAAGGTCTCAGAATAAGTAATTTTTAAACATGCAGTTATGTTCTTCCTTAACTAGACATGTAAATGTTACTTAATTAAGTTATAGATTAAAAAATGAGCAACAAATAATTGTATTCTTTAGCGGAATACAGAATTATAAATTTAAAAAATATGTCTAATTAAAAGAAGTGAGTGTTACAATGTAAATTTAAATAATCATCATCGGGCAGATTGTTAAAAAAAATGTAATGTAATAATTTTGATTTTGTCATAATATTTTGGGTCTTTTGTTAGTTCCATCCATCAATTAAAATAAAAAAAAACCTTCACTATGCGACATAGGTTATAATATTGTTAAGCCTTACAACTTTTAAGTAATAAGCATATTAGTTTTAATAAAAAAATATAATTTTGATGTTGCAGGAAGTAACTTCTCGCTAAATGATAGGTACCTTTTGAAATAAGGGTAGGTAACTACCTTTATTTGAAAAGAAATGCTAAACTCATAACTCTCCTTTCAGTACTCGAGTAAAATTTATACATTGCGGGATCTTAGTTCATGGCGAACTACTATGTAGTTACTAGAAACGGTATATTTACGATGATTTGTGACTATGTTCATAAGTTATTATGATTTCAAAAGAGATTTTGTAAAAGTTTCGTTGAATATGATTAAGGACAAACATATTAAATACTTTAACATTTTAGTAGAAGTTATAATTAGAAGTTATTTTATATTTTATTTTAAAAGTCTTTATGATACTCGTAAAGTGTTTAGTTAATTGAAAAACAATTTACCAAAATTGTTTGCAATTAGCCAAAAACCCCCGTTTAAGAATGTTATTATTGAAGGAACAACTCAAACACTTCGTTGATAATAAACGTAACCCCGCCCGAACTTGCAAACAATTACATTCATCCAAGAAACAAACATTTGCAATACTCTTTGCAAATCATAAAGCTTCAGGAAACAATTAATTTGCTAATGAAAAACCTTCGGCGAAGTGTCGTCGGTCCCGTGCAAATAGGCTGGTTGGAGGTCCCAACAGAGCAAACTGGGCACAGAACAAATACTCGACAGTACCACCGCGTATCCAGAAGATACGCGTGAACGTAATTAAAACAGGAGTGACAGCTTATATCACAAAAGTTGTAATTCTGTGCCAACATACAGGTTTTCAGAAGAGTCCGTCAGCCAGTCAGTCAGAACAAACTATGTTATAAGTATAGATTTTTAAGGGGTTATCTTTCTTATATTACAACCATAGACCGTCTCTAAGAGACTTCGAAGCAGCTGCCTTTTAAATTCGTCAATTAGCGTCATGCCCCGAAAGAAGAGCAAGGAAAGGAAATCTGCAACAAAACCGATAACTGCCATTAACTTCGATAGAACGACACACCGCAAGTATAAAGAAAAGAAAAAAAAGAAATTATGTCGTTCCAAATACTATGCATATAGAAAGAAGGGGCGCCGCTTCCTTTGCCGGGAGTGTAACCAAAACAATCAAGGATATCGGATATGTATTTGAGAAATCCAGGCCCTTCAATTGTGTTACTAAAGCAACCAGCATCGTCGACAAACTACAAATAGTTCGGACAAATAGTTAGTCAAACTATTTGTATATTATTATATTTTGTGTAATATTTAAAAAAAGGAAAATATCTAACTATGTGTTTCATTCTGATACCCTAGTAATACAGATTCGGTAGATGATACGAACGGGATCTACTAATGGTATTTTTAAAGGTACCTCGATTGTTTTAATCTAAAAATTTGCGAATGTACATTGAGCTGATTAGATGGGATGACGTCTTTTACGCCTCTGCTGTTTTTTGATCAGCAGAAAAACGTTACATCGGAAACGTGTAAAGAATAAACGCAAAATAGTGTAACAACTGTTAGTACTGAATCAAAGGTAGTATAATTTAAAAAACACTTTATTTTTTAATTATTTCAGTAAAAAAATCCTTTAAATTAATATAAGAAGTACAATAATAGGAAGCCTTCCGGAAACAAAACGGATATTTGTTGACTTATAAGGAAACCTGGCTTCTGTTTCTGTATAATTATTCTCTCGCAGGTCCAGGGGGACTTCAAACATCTGAGGCAAAGCAGCAAGGAAGCCAAGGGGGGGGGGGAACATCAAACATTTCTCAGTACAAACATCTGCCCCCTGGTGTTCAGGCGACAAATAATTAAATTCGTCCCTTGAGGTCGAGTGTTTGGCAAACTCGGAGGTGGAAAAGTCTACGAACAAAAATGTATGAAACTTACTCGGAAAGAAATTGTTAATTGAGAAGAACAATCTTTACAATGATTGAGAAGATAAATCTTATCCTCTCTTTTGGTTTATTGAATAAGGTACGTTTCGTAAGTCATTTTATGCAGACAGTGTTAAATTAGTGGGCGTTTTTTGTTATTGTGTGTCGTCGGTGTGATGCTTTTTTTGCCACTTATACTTTTTATGTCATATAATTTTTTGTAACTTAGCTTAAGTTAATATTATGAATTTAGTTATGTGAAATTAATTAGTTACGTAACATTAAGAGTTTGTATTTAATCGTAAAATAATAAGTTATCTTTCATCAATATTTACGTAATAACTCTTACATACAGATAAAGCAAATTCTTAATTATTATTATTTTATTTGTATTCGTATAGTAACTACTTAAAAAACTGTATCTCGACGAGCAGTGTTTGTCCTCCTCGCACATAAGATAATAAAATAAAATATAACAGTCTGGATTGCTTAATCGGATGCCCTTTTAAATGTTCGATTTTATTAAAATTTTTGTTTTTGTTACATAGATTATCATTATTTTCTTATAGTACACAGTAAACACACGCACATAATAATATTTATATCCTTTGTGTTATTATTCATGCACATAATATTATTTTTAAAGGCACTACTCTTGTTATTATTATTTTTATTCTTTCTTCTTTTTGTTTACAGTTTGTAATCGCAGGGTCCTGTGACTGTTCTTGTCCTGGTCTAGGCAGAATAACAGCGCCTTCTGTTCACAACAGTCGGCATTATGCTGAGCCTAGGCCAATTTGCTACTGCAGCACACATTAGTCACCTACTTATTTTTTTTTTTACAAAATGTTAATTCCTTTTTCAACCTATTGTCCCTATGTTTTTTTTATTGTGTAAACTTTTATTATGTACCTTTTTAATGTTCATTTCAAAATTGTCAATTTAAATTGTGTGTATTGTGGCGGCAAATAAATGATATGTCTATGTCTATAATACTATATGCTGAAATATAATTACAATGAAGGCTTCGTTTCTAACAGCCGGGTGCCTGTGGCGATCAGATACATTTTTCCTTCCGACAAGTAATTATAAAGAATAACAGATGCTACCACGAGGGGCATAAAGGTTATTTTTGCCATTAAAATATACAAGGGAACATTTATAAATCAACGTTTTTATGTACCTACATGAATAAAGGCTCATGCTAATCGAGAGTATCATGTATTTCTTCTGTCACCACGCGAGCAAAGCTGTGAACAGAAGCTAGTAGAGCATAAAAATGTTAACAAACTGAAATCTGTTGCTAAACGAGCTGAGGCGTAATAACTAGTTTGCTATGTACTCGAGAATGGAGTGGCTCTCACCAGTTGAGTGGCGGGGCTGCGACGATAGACGTGGTAGTAGGTTCGAGTTGTTTGTTTTACTGGAGTGGGCCAGAGTGACAGGTTACTCTTGACTTAACACTCTTATTAGTTATCACTCACTAACTTTAGCAGCGTGCTAATAATTGACTGCTTCTATCTTTTGTTTAGTGTAAGAAAAGGACAGGATTAGAATTAGCGCCCTACTAAGTTAATGATTACGAATAAGAGGGATAGTATTTGTAAGCCTTCAAAATCTTGAATCCGTGAATTATCCTTCAAATAAAATATAAAAATAATCCTTCAGAGTAGGCAACTGCGTGCCATCATTTCCTCAACATAACCCAAAAAATATGGTAAGTTATTAAATTTGTAATAATAGATTTACTCTTTTTTGCATACTAAAGAAAAATACAAAAACATAGGAATTCATAAACATAAATTACAAAAACATAAATCGCAAAAAGAGATCTCTTTCAGACTAATTTTGGATGGACCGGATAAAATGGAATCAAAAGACGGCATTGTACGAGTAAACAATGATGTACAATAAAGTATTTTCATTCATTCATTCATTCATTCATTCATTCATTCATTCATTCATTCATTCATTCATTCATTCATTCATTCATTCATTCATTCATTCATTCATTCATTCATTCATTCATTCATTCATTCATTCATTCATTCATTCATTCATTCATTCATTCATTCATTCATTCATTCATTCATTCATTCATTCATTCATTCATAGATGGACTTTGATGCATCTAGCCTTCACGGATCCCTGTAATAGTGCAGTGTCATCTCGACAAAAAAGCATTGAAGTCACGTTCCATAGGTAAGTGTTTCAATAAGTGACGATGGGCTTGCAACAAGTCACATGGACCTTTGTGCAAATTATAGAGCTGAGTCGTGAGCGTGTTTGTTTGTTTTATCATCTTGGCGGTTTTGGTTTAAGCTCATTTCCTGATCCTATAACTTTGACATTTCAATCTCAGCGCGATATGAACTTTAAGCTTCCCGATGTGAATCCCCGCGATAACATGATCAAAAGTACCTAATGAAATAAGTTTAATTTATTTTAATAAGTACCGGTGTAGGGACCCTTTACACTCAAGCTGACAGGTTTGAGCTTTCAACCTGTTGTTTTAATTAGTTGTCGACTTTTTGAGATCCCCTCGAGGCAGTAATCCTTGTTCCGAGTTAAATATCCACTGGAAGCTGAGAGGACAGTTAGTTCACTTCATTACAAAATTATCCTTCTCATATAACTGAAGTAAATGTTAGTTACTTTGGCCAAATGATTCAGCGGTATATTCTTAAATGTGAAATTAGAGAAATTATCCTATTAATAATTCTTAAATGTAAGAATTATTAATAGGATAGTATTACGTACTTTACTATTCTCCTGCTGATGTTTTAACGGTCTCATTGCTAAATAGACAACGAAACGTCAGCAGGAGAATATTAAAGTAAGAGGTATAGTTATAATAATATCCTAAAATTATATCAAACCACAATAATGCTGCTAGAATTATTAACCAGTTAGAAATTGCATTATACAAATATCCAACAGTCACATACATAGTCTTAAACATATACAAGGATAGTGGGTATTAGGAACTACAAGTAATTTTACTATAAAACTGAGACCTGAACAAATATCTGCCGAAAATTTGTGCCGCTACGGGAATCAAACCCGCACTACAGCCAGATACACTGCTGCTGCACTATCGAGGCAGTAAAGTTTAAAATATAATAGATTTTAATTGATATTAAAGGATGGTTGGTGGATTCGAGGAGAACCTTTGCCTTAAGTAAAGATGTACGTCGAAAAAAGTTGTGAGACAGCTGATTTCTAAGTGAATCTGTGAAAGAATTCGCTAGGGGCTTCATTATACTCGGCCCACGATACGACCTTTTACAAAATGTTAAATTGAGACTTCCTTTGTTAGCTATATACTTATCTACAACGGTCTATGAATAAGTAGACGACCATTAAGGTTTTAATTGTAGGCTCAGTCTTTATGTTTAAACTACTTCACTTAAAACTTGCACATATTCGTAGTATACACTTATTTTAACCGTGGTGTTAACACAACGTAAACGCATACTGGGACGATCTCGCTAACAATCAAACACGCTCACGACTGTAATCCACATGGAGATCCGCAGTTCCATATCCAGTATGTAGATCTGTGAGAACACCAAGTCAGAGACACGACCAAACATTATATTTGGCACATGCCCGCGTTTTGCAAGTAGTTAGTATTCTACGTGACAGGTTTCAAGGAATTATTACAAAATAAATTATGTTATGAAAATATCGCCTTTTTTTGTTCAAAATCTATGTTAACGGCACCCAGTACGATTTGTTGAAGCAGTGCAAATTGTAAACAAACAACCGATAACGCCCTCGTATGAAACGTCGAGTGTCTCGACCCTCGCGCCGTTTATCTGGTAGCGGGGTGCTTGTGACGGTAAAAGATTTTTTATGATCCTTCTAATGACGGCCATACTTTGAATATAAACATTGCATAGAAACTGGGCACAGTTCATATTCTCCTGAAGCGTGCTAATGTGGCTTTATTTATTGGGCTTAACACTTTATTGGGCTCATTAGTGATGACGTAGGGATCCCGGATATGCGTTTCCTGTGTTTGTTTGTTTTTTGTATGCTTTATTTCCAAATGGCTTATCCGATTTTAATGCGGTTTTTGTAATCTATTTGTGTGACTTTAAGGGTGGTTCTTGGTTTTATCACCGCAAGTCACTAGGAAGCGCTGCAATCTTTGAAAACACGTCGGTGCTTATAAAATTTTGCAAAATAAGTCTTGTTTTTCTTCATTATTAATTTATTTTTAATGTGGTTACTTTTTCTCTTCAGACTTTAACACAGGTGTGCGCTTAGGTGGCATAAAAATATATTCTAGACAGCCTTTTCATAACTGCTTATTCTACTGTGTTGATATAAAAATAGCATAAATCTATCGATAAGTTACATCACTCACCACACTACCGTTCACCGTTCAGATAGCCTTCCGCTAAGCCTCAGTCACGGCAAAGCACCCTAAAAGGCATTCGTAAGATTATAGAGTCGTAAAGGGGCTCCAGACACCACTGATCTACTCGTAACTCACGCCATATAGGATAGTAACGCGCCAGTTACTTGCAAAGTGTGAACTTACTTGCAGGCCTGAAAAGGGCACAAACTAAGGCGATTTTACTGTAGCAAATGGTGAAAAGTTGTCATCAAAATCTAAATAAAATCATACTAGTAGATAGATCTTAAAATCAGAAAACTGAAACACAACTAGAACTAGATGAACTGAGTGCTTTCATGCTTTGAAAGAGTCGATGACCTAAAAGGCGAACCCAAAATAGCTCATGAAAGAAATTAATTTTGTAACCTAACCATGCATCAGCAGTGTCTATTACCAAAACTGTATTAATACAGTTAACAAAACTAATTATAAGTTTAATATATTGCTATAAAGAAAGGGTTTACTTATTGTTGGCCCATACAAGTTTCACGAGTTCTTGGCAGCGTCTAGAGTCTAGCTAATAGTGATTAATGGATGAGCTCATATTTCTTTGCTGTTATTTATTTATGTTATTTTATGTGAGATGAGAATTCAATGGAACGGCTCAAGGTGAGTGCATTGTTAGAGATAAATTAATGAATGGAAATACTTTATTATACACCACAAGATAATAAAATAATCAAAAAAATAATTCAACTCAGGGTTTTTTCGCTTAAAAGCGAACTCTTTTCCAGACAACCTTGGAGAATGAGGTAAAAAATACCGATCGAGGTTTTGATATCCCAAAACAATTTGAACCCTATAACAAGGGGAAGGTCATTGGTTTGAGCTTTGCCTGAGTTGATAATTAGTGATTTAAAACAAATTACCTTTGAAATACCAATCACCTGTAAATTGGGAAGAAGTGAGAAGAGTTATATCGTTCGAGTCCCGTCTAGGTTGATATTTTGGGGATATAAACAAAATTTTGTTGAGAGTTTCTAATCAACACGTTGACCATTTTGAGATATGCAGAAAATTACAACTAAAATGGTCTTCAATGTATAAGGGTAGTTTTTCACTCCCGAGGCTGGATATGAAGGGAGGTAAACCTCATAATTGCCATCTAATAAACAAAACAAATCATTCATCACACAATTTCCAAATCCGTTCCCATTCAATCGTATCTTCCGGCCCTTTCAGATTATACTGTAATCTCCTAAGCTCACTAAAAAGGTCCTTTAGTAATCTTGTAAGTTTGTCCTTTTTATAGTGCCCGAAGTTTACACTAGAAGGACCATTTTATAGATTCGGGCGTTTCGGAGACACGAGGTAATGACGCGGCGTTATACCGGTGGGCGCGCGACAAGCCTATTCAATAAAGATAGAACAGATACGTGAGACGCGACTTTCAGTTGCTGGTCAGTATGGTTTAGTAAGCCTCTGTGGCGCAGCGAGCGAAGGCCCGCCTGAGACGCAGAAGGTGGCGGGTTCGATTCCCGCTACGTGACAACTGTTTGTACGATAAGCTAATGTTTATCTCGGGTCTGGGTGTTTTCTATGTATAATATGTATATATTTCCAAAAAAGTATTTAACTGGTATATCAGTCATGTATTTACCATAATACAAGCTGTGCTTAGTTTGGGGCTAGATGATGCTGTGTGAAAAATGTCGAGCATTATTTTTATATTACTAATTTTTAAATGACACTGACAACAATCCGTCGATAAGTGGATTGCGCTAGAAGTTGCTGTATCATTTTTATGTAAATAGTGTGAAAAAAAATTAAGTGTAGCTAATTACAAAATTTTCTGGTAAAACTATAATTTGGTTACCTAACTACCCAATGTAGGTATCTAAATCCTGACTATAGATTCTTATGAATGACATCATTTTAAATTATACCATGAATCTTCACGGAGACAGGTACTACACATGAAGCTTCATCCGCAGTTTTGAATTTTGCGCTAAAAAGTCGCGTCTAGTACTATATTTAATGCTTCACAGTGTGGCAATAAAGTTAAGGATTTGTCGAAATTCGATTCCTCCGGGATGCGGACGGCCGCTCGTGAGATTGCAAATTGAAATGTGCTCGGCTTTATGAAGTGTCAGGTGTTTACGCTTACTGATGCAATTTACTCTGTGGTTTGTGCAAGTTATTTTGGTAACCTCAGTTAAAGTATACTGCCTGAGAATCACTGCTGTTTTCAATATTTTCATATCGAGCACATTCTTATTTTACATTTCATCTTTCATGCATTTAGACCATACTCACCGACCTTTCTCTTGATAAGACAGCAGAAACAGGCGAGCCTCTGTTCTCCGAGTCTATAGTCGGGCAACCAGGATCAGCGTCGTATTGCAATCAAAAACGTAACTGATATTGGCCCAATAGTATCAACATTTGATTCCCCCATTATCCATCACTAAATAACAAATTATGTTCATTGTTCATGCTACGAGGTGCTAAGAGCCAGCTCTCTTGTCTTCAGCGGCGTCGACCAAAAGTGATATAAACTTTCTTGCAATCAAAAACTTAACTGATATTGGCCCAATAGTATCAACATTTGATTCCCCCATTATCCATCACTAAATAACAAATTATGTTCATTGTTCATGCTACGAGGTGCTAAGAGCCAGCTCTCTTGTCTTCAGCGGCGTCGACCAAAAGTGATATAAACTTTCTTGCAATCAAAAACGTAACTGATATTGGCCCAATAGTATCAACATTTGATTTCCCCATTATCCATCACACCTTAGCATAGGAGCAAAATTTGAGAATTGTTCGGTTTTTTGAAGTATCAGGTTAATTATAGCCTGTGGTTTATGCCTAGTTAAGTTTTCACAGTAGTTTTGAAATACTCAATAAAGCTCAGCCTCCACTTAAAAAAATAAAATTAAGTTGACGCTCTGCTGAGCGTCGTGGAAGATATTCCTTTTGTTTTTTCCTGAAATTTTTTTTATGAATATATGCGTGGATTACTTTATATTCATCTTTTAATAGGAGTAGATTTGGATAAACCTAACATGAACATGTATTTCTTTACTTGCTTTGCTATAGGGAGTAGGAAACTCTTTATCCCACAGTTATGCTACAATACACCCCTACACACTAAAAGACATCCTCTTAAGTTTCTATAACCAGCGTTACAGGTTTTCCGTTGCTTTCTCAGTCAGTCAATCATAAAAATGAACAAAAAGAGGAGAAATTTGTAGCAAAAAATTAACTCAATAATAAATTATGTTCATGGTTCATGCTTCGAGGTGCTAAGAGCACTGGCGTTGGTCATTCTTGCAGAATGACCAAAGAAATCCTGAAAGCATGTCTTAAGCGGCTTCGACCAAAAGAGCTTTTGGTACTTGGATCCCATGGTCCTAGAGCCTCTACGCCAAGCAGCATAAAAATGTATTCACTGACAAGGACAGTATTTGCGCCGCTTGGAACTTTCATCAGGAGTTGTTATTTTTCACTTTACCGATAATACTTATGTACAACAAAGTTATTTGATTCTATCGGTTAACCGAGCGAGTTCCCCGGTATACAACAACGTGGTTTGAATAACAATAATTTTGTGTACAATGTACTATCCACTAAACTATACAAGTACTAGGGCCTGTGTGGTGGATTACGAGTCGTACACTCTCGCATCGCCATCAGCGTCTCACAACAAACAAATCATTGCTGGGAGTCACCGAGAAACGCCACGGGAAAATGCGACCATAAAACAAAATAACTTTTGAAGCCACTGGAAAATATAATAAATGTTATAAATACAACAGAAAAGCGTGTATAAATCCATGGCGAAGCGAATTACGCGAAGTCCGACCGCGTTACTCACGCGCGGGAGCACTGGACAGAGAACAGGGCGGGTCGCAATGGATGAACTAACGATGTGTGTCTATTTTGTGTTACGTATGTACCGGAAGCATACTTATACCGTTTATTTATATTTTTATCAAATTATTTGTAATTGACTTTGTTTGCCGTAAATTTAAATAATAAAATCAACACCAAATATTCACATACACAATTCTGACCCTGTTTTAATATATGGTGTGTATCAAAAACAACAAGTATCAGCCGTGTTAAGAGGTCTGACATCCTAAGCGAAGGTCGTGCATTAATGGATATATTGAGGAAACCGTTGTGCCATAGAACCAAAAATTCGAAGGCATTTATTTACATTGGTTAGTGTTCCAATATTCGGTAAATTGCTTTCAACCTGCCTCGTGGAATGCCAACTGCTTGGATTTGCCTTTAACTGTCCGCTATTAGAAGTAGTAAAAGATGATCGCTTCAAATTAAACTTTATTTTACGCCAGCAGGCACTTCTTTAAATATTTTACAACATTCAAATCATCGGAAGATGAAAAATATCTACATGGACTTATTTAGAGGAACGCTTTATCAATCGAAAAAAAAAGACTGAAATATGTCCAAAAAGTTCTTAGTACAAACTGGCCATATATACCTTTATATTTAATTTGAAAAAAGAATTACTTTAAAAGTCTTTTGTTTCAGAGTTTTATTTGTTATTTTCATTAGTCTATTGGATTATTTTTGTAGATGCTTGACATAACACAACGAGTAAGCTAAGTAGCAAATCTTCTAATCAAGAAAAACGAAGGTGAGCTACTGTATTTCGATGTACACTACCATCCCACCTTGCTCTTATCACCTGAGCGGATATGAGATGGGCTATAATATTTTCGTGTATGTTTTCGTATGTTATATTATTTCAGAATACTTTATGAGAAACTTGTTCGCTTGACGCCCGGGGATTCCACTGCCTAATGAAACTTCTCGCGAGTTTCTATGTTAGAACTCCGAAGGCCGATATATATACCTACCTACAGGGTATGTTTGATGTTCTTATATTTGTTCAAAAACCATCATCATCATCAAAAGCAACATAATAGAAGTATGGAGAATATGGTTTGTGTCCTCCATTTGCAAAGGGTAAGATCTTCCACTGTGCTGATCCACGCGAGGTCCTAGGACCAACAGTTGGTTATTGGATATATTATTTAATATTCAGGATGCATTTAAACTCTCCTTGCGTAATCTTAAAAGGACATCTTGGTGTCACTTTTTTTTTTTGGGTGGGTAGTCTGAGTGACAACAACGAAACTTTTTAGCTCCTCTATTTATTTATTTGTAATAATTGTAAAAAGGCCTAGTTCTATGATATCTCTTTCGAAGATTAACTGAATGGATCTTTATGCTAAGTTGTCAACTAACATGGAAGAACTCGCCGGCCCCTTTGAGTCACGTATGCATCACAATGAGAGTGATCTCAAGAAACTTAGCACTGATAAGGTCCCAACTAAGGACTTGGATATACTGTCACGTGAGTTTTTAGACTTCAAGAAGCTCATGTGGAAGACTCTTGCTATGATGAGGTCGCAGTTGGAGTTACTGGTCCAGGGCTTAGATCGCCAGGAAACTGCTTCTCGTCGAAAGGTGTTGCTATTCCATGGCATTGCGGAGTCCAATGATATAGCTGTTGGGGACGCGGTCATCAAGATACTACATGACCAATTTGAAATGTCTGATCTTTCGGCGGATTATCTAACTTGCCACCGCTTGGGGACCAACTCCAGCAAGACCAGACCAGTCATGGTGCGTTTTGCTAGCTGCAAGGTTCGGAATCTTGTCTGGAATGCGAAGGCTTCATTGAAGAATTCGGCTATCACCGTCTCGGAGTTTCTCACCAAGACTAGGCACGAAGTTTTCCTTGCAGTACGGAAACATTTTGGCTTGAAGCAGTGCTGGTCGTCAGAGGGCAAAATTGTAATTTTGTTGCCCGACAACAAACGCAGAAGGATTGAAACCATGTCGGAGCTGAAACCGCTACTTTCGGAACATCCTGCAGCTCAGATCGGATCGATGAATGTTGCTCCCGGGCCGTCTCAGGGCAAGGGAAAGGTTCCTGCTACGAAGCCTGGAAAGGCTGAACCCAGGACCAGACGCACCGTGAAGTGATCACTCCCGGTACAGTTGAGTTTATGGCAAATTTTTTTTTTTTTTGGCTGTATTCTTTTGAGCCTTCTACTTTTATTTGTATATGAGCCAAATTCATTAGGGTGAAGCTTAGTATTTCATTGCTTGCATAATTTACGTATGATTTTAGCTGTATACAAAACTTTGTAGTTTCAAGCAGGTTGACATAGGAAAATACCTCTTTATCTTAATCTTTATATACCTACTTGTACATAGTTGTATGAATAAATGTGTTATTAATATCCTTATCTTAATCTTTTATGTACTTGTTTAGCATAGTCTTCTTATATAAACTTAGTGGTACCAACGTATCTATACAATATTATCGTTGTCATAGTACCCACCTACGTGTTCTTATTGTGGTTGATATTTTTGTTATATTTGTTGTTTTAATTTGTGTTAGTATCCTCTAATTCAGTGTGTAACGTTCTGATGGTACTTACCTGACAGTGTTGTACTTATTGTTTTTTTTTCTGGCAATTTGGCGAGTGTAGGAGCAATATGCTGCAAACTCCTTGGCCTTATAGTCCTTTTTATTATAATTATATCTAGGTTATTATTGTTTATTATTGGTTATTATAGTTTTTTCTTTATATTTTTAATGGTCAATTTAGTATGCAATGATAGTTTTTTTTTCATGCTCTTCTTCATGCTCTTCTGACAATGATTATGCTAGTGCTCTTAGCGATGATTCAATTCACTTGCTTGATCAGCTAGAAGCTAAATTCAGTGGGTATCCCAAAAACCTAAATATCGTTCATATTAATGCTCAAAGCATTCCAGCTCACTTTGAAGATATTCTTTCCTCTTTTGATAGCAAACTTATTGACGTGATACTAGTTTCGGAATCCTTTTTAAAGCCTGCTGTGCCTTCCACTCAATACCCTTTACCTGGTTTTAAACTTATTAGAAATGACAGGGTGGGTAAGGCATGCGGCGGTGTGGCTATCTACCTCAGATCTGATATCCCTTCTAAAGTCATTGATCACTCGCCCAATCAGTACTGTAGTTTTGCGGAGCACCTCTTCATAGAAATCTTAGTAAATCACTCAAAAATACTACTTGGCGTGTATTACCCCCCCCTCAAGTAAGATTGATTATTTTTCCTCTCTGGAATCTAAACTTGAACTTTATACCTCTTTATACGAGCACACTATTATCCTGGGGGATTTTAATACCTGCTTGATTAAGGATGATATCCGTTCTAGTAAACTTTGCTCCTTAGTCTCTTCGGTCAACATGTACATTCTACCTTTGTCTGCAACTCATCACGCCCCCCATTCAAATCCGTCTCTTCTTGATCTTATTTTGGTTTCCGATATTGACCGCGTGGCAACTCATGGTCAATTGTCGGCCTCTTTCTCTTATCACGATCTGCTGTTTCTCTCTTACAAAATCCGCTGTCCTAGGCGTAAGTCCAAATCTCTTCTCCTTCGTAGTTTCAAAAATATTGACCTGGAGCGCTTGAGGATCGATGCTAGTAATATAGACTGGACGCCGGTTGTAAATGCTCATAATGTTGATGATAAGGTTTCTGCTTTTAACACAATAGTCACTGCTCTCTATGATATTCACGCTCCATTGAAAAGTGTTAAAATTAAACACCCTCCAGCGCCCTGGCTTACGAAAGATATTAAACGGCCCATGTCGAAACGGGATAAAGCAAAGAGAATCTACAAGAAGCACCCTACGGAGGTGAACTTAGCTACCTACCGAAATCGGTGTAGTAAGATGTGTAGAGATGCAAAGAGACACCACATACATAACTCCATTAAAAATAGTAGCCCTGCTCAAATGTGGAAATTCTTAAACTCTCTCGGTCTCGGCAAAGGGTCTAATGACTCCTCTTTTTCTTTGGATCACTATCAACTCTCACTTTTCCAAATACCCTATTTCTATAGATAATGTTGTAAAACTTTCCACCATTGATCATTTATCTCGCCGTGCCTGAGTGTTCTCCTCTTACTTTTGTAGAGGTTACTGAGAGTGTAGTTTTGAAACTACTTCGTGCCAACTCCACCAAAGCCATCGGTACGGATGGCATTCAGATCCTTATGCTCCAACTCCTTTCTTCTGAGCTCGTTTCAGCTATCACCCACATTATTAATCATTCTCTTGAAACGAGCTCATTTCCCTCTATTTGGAAAAAAGCCCTATTTCCATTTTACCAGTCCTATCTAAAATTTTAGAACACGTTGTCCAAAATCAACTGTCCCACTTCCTCTCCCGTAATAGCCTACTGAGTTCTTACCAATCCGGTTTTCGTCCTGGCCACAGCACTGTTAGTGCTCTGACTAAAGTATCTGACGATATCCGCTGGGCCATGGAACATAAACAACTCACAGTCATGGTTTTGTTGGACTTCAGTAGTGCTTTTAATTCGGTGGACCATGATATTCTTCTGTCTATCCTTTCCTCCCTCAATATTTATCTCTCAGTAACCTCTTGGTTCAATTCCTATCTTTTAGCTCGCTCGCAATGTGTACGCACTGAAGAGTCCTGCTCCGACTGGTGTGATATCACTGCTGGCGTACCTCAAGGTGGTGTTCTCTCTCCTCTTCTCTTTTCTGTTTTCATTAACGCTATCACTCAAGTTATTTCTTCTCACTACCATCTCTACGCCGATGATCTACAAATATACCGCCATTTCAAAGTTGATGAGATTTCGGAAGCCATGCACCTAATCAACTCTGACCTTATCAGGATTAATACTTGGGCGAAATCTTTTGGCCTCCTGGTTAATCCCTCGAAATCTCAGGCTTTGATTTTCGGGATTCCTTATATGTTGAATCTTGTAGGTCAGTGCACTCCACCTCCAATCACATATGATGATGCACTAATTTGCTACTCGACCAAAGCTAAAAATCTTGGAGTAATCTTTGACAGCCGCCTGTCCTGGGTAAGTCATGTTAACGCTATTAGCAAACGAGTTAACTTCACCTTTCAATCTCTCAAGCGTCTCCAAAAGTTTTTACCTTATGAAACTAAAGTTATGCTTGCTCAAACTCTCATGTTACCTCTTCTTGACTATGCTGACGTCTGCTTTCTTGATGCCACGGAGGAACTCCTGAATAAATTGGAGTGTCTTCAGAACTTGTGCATCCGATTTATTTTCGGCTTGCGCAAGTTTAATCACGTTTCCGAATTCAGATCTCAATTAAAATGGCTCCCTATTCGTCGTAGGCGTGATTTTCACGTCTTAACTTTTCTCTTTACCGTTCTTTATAATCCACTGTCTCCTTCTTACCTCCGTGAGCGCTTTGAGTTCTTAATCCCGCGTGATGTGCCCTGCAGGACAGCAATGTCCCTTCTTCTCAAAACTCCTTCTCATTCCACCAGTTGTTACGGTGGTTCTTTCACTGTCCACGCAGTACAACTGTGGAATGCTCTTCCCCACTCTGTCCGCGCCAGTCCATCGCTAAGTGCGTTCAAGCTCAGAGTAAAAGAGTACTACCTCTCCTTGTGAGTATTGCATACATATTATATATATTATTATATGTATACATCATATAAATATATATATATATATATATATACTATATTTATTATATTTATAATTAGGTATAGTAGTATGTTATAATTATTTATCTTATAAGAAAACTCTTGTTAGGGTTAAGCTCGCCTTTGTACAAGTCCTATATGTAAATTTTATTTTTGTCTGTATTTTCTGTGTGTACAATAAATAATAGAATGCTACATTGCGTACAATTTTATTGACATAGCTCTTTACCAAAGTGTGTCATGACAAACGATCTTGTGCTACCTCCATGCATTAACTTCACTCAACCATTTTGGTTGTCATCGATCCATCTGGGGGCCGTTCTTCACTGCGTCGTCCAGCTCGTGGTTTTTATTCGAGAACATAATTCCCCAGCGGTGATCAGTTCTGCTAGCTATATAGCCAGCCCATTACACCTTCAACTTCACGATTCTAAGAGCTATGTCACGAAACTCTTATAATATTATGTATTAGAAAATTACCTTCCATTTGTACATGCTTTACATGTTTTGACGACCGCTGTGGCGCAGTGGGCGAAGGCCCGTCTGAGACGCAGAAGGTTGCGGGTTCGATTCCCGCTGCGGGACGAATGTTTGTCTCGGGTCTGGGTGTTTTCTATGTTTAATATGTATGTTTTTTCAAAAAAAAGATATAAGTAGTATATCAGTCATGTAGTTCCCATAACACAAGCTCTGCTTAGTTTGGGGCTAGATGATGCTGTGTGAAAAAAATGACTAGCATTATTTATGTATTTCCATCATCGATTGCAGTAACCCTAGTGATTCGTGGCATTGCAGTTCGTTCTGGAGATAAACAATCAAACAACATCTTATGGCAAACGCATATACTGGTTCCTTACTTTGCGGATAAAACCAAAGAAAAACGGACTCAAATCTGTTTCGAAACGTTCCAAAAAGCATAATGACAACAAAAACGAAGCAGTCCATCTGTTTACAATTTGCTCCTAATTCACCAATTTCGTTTTCTCAGTTTGTATCATCCGATTGTTTTTCTATAATGAGTTTTAAATTGAAATACTCAAAGCCTTTTCTACGTTAATATAAATTTTGAAGAATAAAACGTTAATATCAGCCTTAGAAAATACGCATAAACGTCGGAAAATTCAAATGCTCAATAATGTATATAATTTATTCTGATGAACGAACATTTCAGTCGAATACGCACATAAATATTGTTTATACCTACAACGTGAGGAGTCGACGTAAGGTTTGTTTGTTTTATGCCGCGTATTTCAGAAACAGTTTATATGATTAAAATGCGTTTTTTTTGCAACGACTTCAATAATAGTTCTGTGATAGTTTTTATTTTCATACGTCACAATGCAGAGGGAGATGATGATTAAGGAATCTTTATAAATACTTATTTCAAACTTTAACGAATACAACAAATACTTACCCGTATATGCCACTAATCCACTAGGATATAGTTTACGCCACGTTGCTGATTTAACAGTGCAGCGTGGATTCTAACTGTCTTGGTTATCTCTCTTGCCTCAAGTCAGCATCAATTTTTTTAATGACTCTAGCGTGTACTCCTGTATCCTGTATGTGACACAAAATCGTTTACTTTGTGTCACATACAGGATACAGGAGTATATTTTATCTTTATCTTTAGCAATTGTTTATAATAATTATCCGGTTCATTATTTTTTCGATGCGTTCTGTTAGGGTGATGTTATTACTCTTTGAAATACAATGATATAGATGAACTTTTTATTATTTCAATTGGTTATTATCGTTTTTATGTTTCTTGCAAACAAAAGTCGACTCTATCAGTTCAAGTTTATAATTAAATCGTCGGCAATCTCACTTGAGATTGAGGATGAAATATCAATTTAACTTAGTTTCATTTCTTATTCATTATTTCAATTGTGTAAAATATTTTACGTATTAATACAATGAAAAGATATTTAAATATTTGTTGCTGATAATCTCCGTAGCGGCATAACCGATAAGGATGAAATTTGAAACAGTCATAGTTCCTGACACATTATGTACACATTATGTAGCACATTAAATACCATTTCAATTAGGGTACCACGTGAGCAAAGCCGTGGGCAGAGGCTAATCTAATATACTCGTGGCATGACTGACTGACTGACAATCAACGCACAACTTAACCGTTACTTCAAGAGACCTGACATTTGAAGGGTAGGGTACCTACCCCTATACGGTGTGTACAGGGGTAGGGTACCTACCCCTATACGGTGTGTACTAAGAAAGGATTTTCCGAAATTGCACCCCTAGTGAAGCGGGAAAATGAAGTTTGTATGGAAAAGTAACGAGATCCCTTAGCTGATCAAGAGAGCGATGCGAGCGAGGTTATCTGATTCTTTGAGATTACCATTATGAATGCCATATGAGATAATTGAAAGAAAAATGTATATACGATGCAAAATATTTTCTTGTTATAAAACAATAAAAAAACAAATAACAAAGTAAAGTTGGAGTTTTTGTGTGAACTCGTCGTGTTAGTTTTGGGATTTCGTCGGTAAAAAAAGTCATATTTTCTGAATCGCGCTAAAGAAAACATGGCAGGGATGGTTGGAAAATAATAATAATAATGCTGGACATTTTTCACACAGCATCATCTAGCCCCAAACCAAGCAGAGCTTGTATTATGGGAACAACATGACTGATATACTACTTATATACTTGTAAATACATACCTATTATACATAGAAAACACCCAGACCCGAGACAAACATTGGCTAATCGTACAAGCATTTGCCCCGCAGCGGGAATTGAACCCGCAACCTTTTGCGTCTCCGGCGGATCACTGCGCCACAGAGGTCGTCAAAAAATAATGCTACTGTCAAATTCATAAAAACTGTACTTCGCAAACGGTACAGTTCATAAAAAAACTACTAGTCTACTATAATAATGTGGCCCTGCTCTGATCCGACCATTTTCTGCCTCGCTAAACAAAATATGATATCAGCAGTTAGTTCTTTATTAGTTCTTATAATAAATCCCCATCGGTCATCCCGAGGCCGACTGAGAGCTTCGGGATAACAGGGTAAGTACATTCAGCTACGGATTAGTGGCATGACTACACAAGGCTAGTACAGTCACCATAAAACATACATTTCCAAAAGTTTATGATACTATCAATGGACATTGGTAGAATTGTGATAATTAACACACAAGCCACAATATATTTTTTTATACATATTTCCTAGTATAATCAACAAAATGTCGTTATAAAATCTTTTGTAGGTGAACTTTTCTTAAGAAACAAAAGTCTCTTTTTTTCTCCTTTTCGTATTCCTGCGTAGGCAGGATCAGCTTTCCTAATGGCTTAAGGTCTCATGTAAGCATGAGACTGCATGAATGAATTATTTAAAAAAACAGCAATTGTACTATATACCAATAAACTAATAAGCAGTTTGGCACTAATAGTTTATTGGTATAACTTTAAAATACACCCTATTATATTTTTCATGAATAAAATACTTTAAGTTAAGTGATTTATGTCACTTTACTCCAAAAAACCAGTTTATGATAATGATCTCATGAGCTGATACAAACTGTAAGAAGCAAGACACTTTCTAGTATATAATCTCCTCTTTTTACGATATTTTAGGGTCTTAACCTGGGCCTGAGTTCCTGAATACTTGAGAGGCAAAATAATAACAGTAACTATTCATACTTAACCACATTCCTTCTTTGATGTAGGGTCGATACTTTGAGAGAGGGAAATACTTTAGTTTGCTACATTATTGGCTTTATTTACCATTTATATTATGTAGAATATAGGATATAAAGATTTATTTAAAACAGTACGTAAAGGAATTTTATTTTAGTCGGAATAATATAGGAATCATTTTGACAAGTAGTAGATACTTTGAGTATAATGTTCTAAGTTCATATTAATGCACAATTATCATTTTTCCCAATAGTTATCCAATCCAAAGTTTGTTTAGAACAGATTTTTTTTTTCAGATTATTTTAATTATTCATTGATTATTTTTTTTATATAATAAGGTCTGCAATAAAGATTTTTATTCATTTATATATTTATCGTGCAATAATGATTCATAGTTTCAAT
This sequence comes from Perizoma affinitatum, assembly GCA_961405105.1. NCBI lineage: Eukaryota > Metazoa > Arthropoda > Insecta > Lepidoptera > Geometridae > Perizoma > Perizoma affinitatum. Next base: position 7,156,584 of record OY560184.1, read on the forward strand.
GAGAAAAAGGTTCTTACTAAAGGTAAGACAATATTATGGCTTTTTATAGGAGCTTAGCATACTACAAGTAAATATAGGACATTCTGCGCCAAAACCTGTGGGGGGTGATATTAGAAATATCAGTTTTTATTTTTAAATTCCATCCTTAAAGATAGGTGAAAATTACAAATCTGCTCATACCTTGAAACAAATACCATACTATTCTCTTCAATAATAGGTATAACAAAAAAGAGTTTTATTTCGTACCTCGAATTGTGAAACAATTATTTCTATGAATTAATAAGAGAATAGTGTCGACACCTGCAAAACATCTCCATCTCAATTAAAACATTCACCTGTTTCAACACAATTAAAAATGAATTACACTCATTATTTTATTCTCTCGTATACGCTCATTAAAATTCTTGAAACAACGCTGCATTTCAGGTAAAATAACTTTCTTATAATTTAGCATTATTCGTGTTATTTTTTTGAACATAAGCCATTCCAAATATTATTGTTAATAATTATTGGTTCTTAATAATAATTATTACATTAAGATGTTACCAAAAGTAGAATAATTTATGCACTGGTATAGTTTAATTTTGTTATTATTCCTGTATTTTATAAGTATAATCTAAGTATACTAAACCACCGAGCTTGGAAGAAATTTGATGAAGATGAATGAAGCGAAAGAGGTATTCCAGGATCCGGTGGAAATCCGTGGTCTCTGCCTACCCCTCTGGGAAACCGGCCTGTATGTATGTATGTATCTACGAGTGTCACAAAAGAAATTGATAAAATGGCACCATTGTCCGCGAAACAAATTGCGAATTTCCTCACGCGCCGTTTAATTGCACGTCATAAGTCTATTACAGAACGGAAATTTGATTCTCTCAATATCCCATTAGCGAATAAAATTTTATCTCTTGCTATAATAAATACATTTAGTCCCAATATTTGGAAGAAATTTCCGTTTCTCGAATATTTGTACCCAAACTGGAGCGTTTAAGAATCGAGCTTTTACGTGAAATACAATTCGGAGTCCATTTTTTAATGGTTAGGCCAAAATAATAAGCAGGTAGACAAAAAAAAACGGTCATTTTCGGTCTCAAAACCGAATATATTTAAAAAAACAAACGAACAGTTTTATACTTGATTGCTAAAAACATCGAAGCTTCGTTGTTGGGCAGAATCTTATTTTATGTCAAAAATACGTTGAAATTAAAACAGACAAATTATTTATTAATTTATAAAACTTAAATCGATTCTATAGGACGAAGAATTCATCCAAAGAAATCATTTTAGTTATGAGCGCTTTAAAAGAGATCATATTTTTTATTAATAAATTTCATATTTTTGTAATTTTAAAACTTACCATCAAGCAGAAACAGCAGCCTGAAGATGAGATGACAAATCCTTTTCATCTTTAACATTTTAACACTTATTTATTTTAACCAAACGGACATAAACTTCACGATTTATTCGGAATCACAATAAGTATAATACACTGAGCAACAATTATTTTTAAAACATTTATTGATAAATAAATTATTTTTTATTAATGTGTACGGTTTATTTATTACGTGGTGGGTTCAGAGCCGAGCATCGTAGCGTGCGCTCGGCGCGCGGTCGTAGGCACTACTGTCAGCTATGGCGTAGCGAGGCTACAGCGTAGAGGGGCTACGGCGTAGAGGTCTACGAGATTGCTCATTACGTTGAGAGAACAGTGTTCAGCCTCATGTATGCAGATGCGTTTATGTAACTAAATTGTGATGATGCCTTGTGACGGTAGAAAAGACTAAAGATAATAAGATTGGAATCGCTTAGAAAATGTATGTGTCGATTTTTCCTAGTATAGTTAGTTCTATATGTTTTTATTCATACAACTATGTACAAGTAGGTATATACAAAAAATACAGGTTCTATATGTTAGTTCTTGAGACGCAGAAATTTGCTGGTTCGATTCCCGCCACGGGACAAATGTTTGTATGATCTACAAATATTTGTTTCTGGTCTGAGTGCTTTCTATGTATAATATGTACTTGGATTTTTTATTTGTAAATACTACAAATAAAAAATCCAAGTTTGTTTAGTTTGGGGATGGATGATGCTGTGTGAAAAATATCTAGTATAAATGAATGAAAATGCTTTATTGTACACCATAAGATAAACAGATATAACTTATTACACAAAACTAGATCAAAAAAACTTAAAGTACAAGGGCGATCTTATCGCAATTTCTTATAACAATTTTAAAATATATGTTTCGTTTGTGCAAACGATAGAGTCACGTCGCGTGGTCATCGCACTGGGAATCAATAAGCTTCTGTAGTCTTGTCGTTTCTTTGTTTTCATTCACACATACAAACACAGCTTGTCTTTTTTTTACAATAAAAATACTGTCGAAGCTTGGTACTTCGACATTATTGGTTATATTTATAAGTGGCCCGATAAAACAATTTGCCTGCTCTGTTTGCGATACATCACCGGCTGATTCCGCCCGCGGGTTCCGTATAAACAATGGTTTTTACATCGAATACGTGACCCTACATAACTGAATTCATTTTCACCCTTTTACCATTTTGCATTCCAAACTTACTTTATCAATTTATTTACTACATTGCTGGGTATGTATATATTTTTTGGTGAAATGCAGGAGTGGATAGCAAATAAAGAGATATAAAAGTTAGCTTGTTTGAAAAATAGCTTAATATGATAAAGGTTCGATCAAGTGGCGATCTAATACTTTAAAAAAATATACATTTTAATTTAGACATACCCACACTCGTAAATAGTGCTGTTGTTACATGAAAAGTAAGAGTAGGATACACATTTATTATGATTCATAATAAATGTGGTTTTCCTTTTGAGATGTAATTAAGTAGGCACATTTTAGAAATGTAGGTTACAGCAAAAGCTTAGCAAAAGTAACTCGATTTATGAGCTTGAACTGAGTAAGAAATTAGAGTAAGTAGAATGTGGGAGATCAAATCTACAGGAATAACTAGGTTAATTGCCTAGTTACTCCGTTAACGTCAGAAAACAACCAAAATTAGAGATATGATTTTATATTACAAAAAACACATACTCAACTAATTATTTTTTATTAAAATAAGGTATTCATCATGTCTCAATATATCTTAAGAACATTGGTTTATACTTTTTAGGCTTTATTTAATTGCACAACTAATGTTCTTTCACAATTGTTGGAACAAGGTCAACTCATTGTGACTTTGTTCCATTGGCACCATACTACAGCTGAATAAAAAAAAAACCAAGCAGAGTTTGGTGCCTGATTGCGCGTGGAAATAATATGCCTTAATTATCTTAAAATTTACGTAATAATTTTAAATTCAAGTTTCAAATAAAATAGTTTTTAAAATTTTAATTTGCGTTTAAGTTTATCTAAGATCCTTCTGATTTCAATGACACTTGCATAGTAATAATAGTGATCCAGTAACTACGGAAAATATTAATTAACTTTAGGTTATCCAATGATGTATTTTATTATGGTCTTGTACTCTAATTTCGCCTTTTAAATAATTTAAAGATTCCGTTCCAAGAATCGTTTATCCAAATATAAGGCGTATGTTTCAGTCATGACCTCGGATTAAGACGTGATGAAACTTCATAGCAGCTGTCATTTGCGAGAGGAACCACAACATATTACTAGTCTTATACCGCTTATGATCACACGTCTGCGTCTTAATGGCTCTTTACCTTGCCTTCCAACTCACCAGCTCCATCAGACTCCTGCTTCCAAACATGCTGTTTTGTAACACGGGTCATTGAGAGCTGGTGTTTTTGCTGTTGTATTATCGGTATTTCTCAAGAAATTGTTTTTAAGCCACAATGTTTATCCCTTAAATTGTGTTTGATTTCAACATTAATTTTGGATGAAGAATTATAAATTGTTTACTTTCCTGTTTTCCGCGTTTGATCATAGGGTAATGAAATAAATATGTAATTTGTTTTATCAAATTAGACGTATTCATTCTTAGGATTATATCTTAAAATAATAATGAATAGAATTTTATTTTTAGGTATTATTACTAAGTATCAAATAATTTGGAAAACCCATAAACACATTAGACTTCAAAAAATAGGGAAATAAAATAAAATATATTTTTGAGAGCTTGCCCCACACTAGAATATATGTTTTGGGTATCAAAAACTACGTGTTACATTACACTCACTCGGAATAAATAGAAACAGATCATAAAAATAATAGTCCCGCAGCGGGAATCAAACCCGCAACTCGTACATCTCAGCTGGCAACTCAATACATTAGCATTAAGTCATCCTACCACTACATTGTTTGTGCGGAAGTATAAACAAATAAATAAACAAACACTAAATTCTACGGTTTTTATTTGAACTAAAAGTCCTCGTGAAATTTGAAAATTTTACAGTGGTACAGTGGTACAGTTAGTAACTACTTGTACTCAGGTACAAGAACAGACATTTTATTACGGACTAATGTCGTCTACAGTACCAAATTTACGATTTACAAAAAACAATAAACGGTGCCGTCATAACATTCGTAATATTGTGGCGTGACACGGCTCTGTGCATAGTCATTATACATTTTCTATTTAGTATACACGTTATTTACCATACTTCATGGTTCATGACAAATACCCTGATGTATTCAAAATATCCTAAAAGCGACAGCGACAAAATATCCCCAGAACAGGGTCTAATTAAACGCCGACTCTCTACAATGGTAGCGACGTGTGTGACGTCACGCAATCAGAGCTATCGGCAGTGTCCGCTGGATCCTGATTGGGGACAGTAACGATCTAACGTACCCACAGCACAGCAGCAGCAGTAACGCATCGGTTACTTGATTAGAATTATCCCGGCTAGGTGAAGCGATGAGTTTAAAAGACTGTGGCAAGATTTGAAGGGTATGGGTGCCTTCGAAATTACGGGCACATGAGACTTTTTACCCGTTATGTCTCAGGGTCGGCCACATGCGAGGGCTATCTATGGGTTTGCAAGCGTCCATAGGTTATGGATACCGCCTGTTTTATCTTGTGCAGAAAAATGTTTATAAAGCATTTTCTATCTATATCACTTTATATGCCAGGTAAGAGAAATTTTTATACCTTAAAATTACCCCAGATCACACACTCTCAACACAACACACAAACTCAACATAGATACTTTAATAATTCATTTAAGGTAATGTACAATTTTAATTATGTCTGTGCATCATTTAGGACTTAAATTTTCGCATTGTTAATTTTTCATCCTTCATATTAGTAACCTATTATTATTATTCATTATTAATTTCGTACTGATGATGGATAACGTAATTAATATATTTAATGAATAAAGGAGAGCACAGCTGCCTAGGGCTGCTACGGCTTACAATATAAATTTGTACACATTTCATAAATTATATTAATTTTGATGCTGCGTAAAAAGTACCAAATTAATCCTTTTCTTTTAATGTCATTACTTCTGAGACCAGACATGAATGTTGCCTGAATGTGAACTGTATTTTTAGAGCTAAAATTATGAAATTATTAATGAAGTATACGAGTGTTGCGATTTCAAATTTGATGATTTTCAATTAGTAACACAGAGTCTTGCAAGATTATTAATCAATATTAACGTCGTCATATATTATTGAATAACAGCACATGATGCAGTAGGTTACCAAAATACCCTTAGTTTCTAAAATGAAACACAAGATATCACAATTTCTCGATAAATTAACCGTGTGTGAAGTGTCACTGCTTCGCTTGCACTGCGGCAGGTAATGAGTGCGGACACTTGTTGGCGCGCGACGAGAGTGCTGTGCTCTCACTAGTACTGAAGAAGTGACAACACATGACGGCATCACGGTGATGATTGCAGTCCGCGCGAGAGCGTGCAATCGCCAGAGTAGAATTAGACCGGGAGTGTACAGTTGTTAACCCTATACATCGAGTACTACATAATATGGTGAAAGAGGACAAAAAAAAACAAATAAAATGTAATCTGCTAAACTTTGCTTGTCAGGATTTTTGGTTGTTTTGTCAAAGTAAACCGTAATGGTGATGATGATTAATAGCGTCGCAATATATGCGTACTCCAGAAGTGACATACCGAAGTCCCTAAATCACACTGTATATATTAGCATTCAGAGAGAGCGCGAGCCTGTCAACCGACTCGCGGCGTGCATCATAATGATGCCATGTGCCATCTTTGATAATTAGCGGAGTGAATTCTGCATTCGAACCGTGACGGTAAAGGAAAAGCGGAAATTAATTGTGAACTCAGAATCCGCAAATTAATTAAGCTTATGATAATGAAAACGAACTCATTTTGTTTTTGCGAGCCTTTTGCGTAGTGACCACAGTGAAGAGAGGAGAGCATACACTCTGTCCGTAGAGGGTCTACGTATCACTCAGATAATACGATATTACGTACTGCTGCTATATCAATTGCAGATCACACATCGTATACCATAACACAATATACCATAACACAATAATATAATCGCATTAGCATAGCCATTCAGCGTGGCAATGCGGCCAGTATTTTGGGAACACTTCCGCCTGGTAGTGATCTGGATCAGTTGAGCTATCTATAGATCGTTTGCAACGGTCTTTAGATAGCTAGCTGTTTCATCTGTATTTTTTGTATATACCTACTTGTACATAGTTGTATGAATAAATGTGTTTAAAGTATAAATATATATACAATAATTACGAAAACGGCTATCATAATTCCATACCACCAACTATTCATACAAGCAACTAGAGATAGGACACCTAATGTATACCACCAGAGTGAACCAGGTGTTGCTACGTGGCATAGCGAGGTCCCGTCCCACTGAAATATTCAAGGTTTTTAGCTGCGGCCCAAAAGTGGCTTACTATTGCTCGTATGTCCATCCTGTGTACTACCTGACCAACAAAGTACAGAGAATTACATAGCTATTTCAGAGATCTATTTGGTTACAGGTATTATTAATTATTAATTTTGTCCCTATCTTTTTTAGAAGTCTCTAAAAAGAGTCTGGAACACCGTCGTAAAGATGCTTATCGATATTCTAAACATTAAATATCGGGTAATGTGCATAGGAGCTACATGATCTGATCTCACCATCTCCTTTTCAACTAAGGTCAATCAGACGCGAAGCTCGGTACTATATGTATCTTGTCAGTATACCACCCAGTCGCGCTGAACGTTTCAGTTTCACCTTTATTTACAACAGCAAAGGAATGGAATACACTATCATCGAACACTCTTTTTCCTGAAAAATACTATCTGAATCTCTTCAAGGTCACAATGAATAGGTATCTTCTAGACCTTCAGCTCCGTCGTCAACTTTATCATAACTTACTATCAGGTGAGATTATTATAATTATGGAATATCTACTAGCTAAAAATATAAAAAAATACTTGAGTAACGGTTTTCCTGAAAGCCACGTAATTTTGCGACTTTTAATATAGCGTGAACATGCTATGAGAACGATGGATGCACAAATTTTGTATTCTTGCTTCTGCAAGAACTTGAATTTCGCATTTTAGAAGCCATTGCTAAGCATTGCAAAATAAGTGCCTTGATTTCTTTAACCAAATGGTATTGGCATACGTTACTATTTGGCGCATAGATAGAACGAATTAAAATCCTCGACTCCGATAGTTGTTTCAGCTGTCTGAGTAAATATTCTCTTTTTCCGGCATACATAACATAGGCACGTACATTGGTGGATGCAGTATGCTGTCCCTGACACCAGTAGGTAGGTACTAGATGGTATGTATGTGGCGGGTGTCGCGCACAACAACGCATTTGGCAGCCGCCGCGTTGTCGCTAGCTCGGACAGATGAGACAGGTCTAATATGTAGTACAGCTTTGTGCCTGTTCAATTGAGAACAATAACTATTTGAACGAAAACTATTTCAATAAAATGTATCGTAGTAATAACGGTTGTTGTTTATACAACGAAAAATCTGATCATTTTGTGAGTGCCGTAAATATATGCTTGTAATGAAAATAACTTTTCTTAGTTTACATTGCTCTCAGGCAACTGTTGAAATCCAATAGTTAAAATAATATAGTAGTAGATGGAGTGTCCCATCTACCTCATGAATAGTTAACATATTCTATGTCTAACGTCCCGCAGCGAGCTGGCTCAGGGGCCAGATATTTTTTTAACGCTAGTGTACAGTCAATAGTAGTAAAAGAAGACAACAAAAGTAATATCATTGTTTGAACTTTAATAATCGACAAATCGAAAGAAAATAATGTATGCTCTGTGGTTTTAATCAATAGGTCGGTAGAGAATACGCAAACACTGTACTAAAAAAAATCGAAGTCGGCGACAGCGTAACTGCAGACAGCAAGTAGTTATACTAATTATTAATTAATCAGTGTTTATGTGATTTTCAATAGAATTAACAATTTGCAGATGCATTCTTGCTGCGGTTTGCAGTCTGCGATAAATATATTTAGCCACTTCTTCCCAGCTGTATACTCCTGTGATGAGGTAATATTTTAAGTCTCTTATATCGAAGTATGCGTACTTCATTTGATTTCCGCGTCGAGTGTACCAGTGCTGCGCCCCTTCGCTGCAAGCGCTAATATTTTATGAAACGATTATGGCCTCTATGTGTACTAGAAATATTTGCGAGCGGAATAAACTCTCGACTGTACTTTTATGGGCTAAAATACTTGAAATTGTTGGTTTAAGTAAGAGACGATATGGGTTTTTGCTGAATTTCTGTAGCAAAAAGTAGATTTAAAGTTTTTAACTTTGTGTTTAAATAGATTAAACAGGAATTTTATTTTTTTACACACTTAAAGAAATAGTAAAAAGGCCTGAATAAAAATGACAGTTCACGGCAGTAAATAAGAACCTACCTATGTGCAGAGGAGGGAGGGCCAGAGGTGGATCAGAATTCCACTTTCCTTTGACTTTGCAACGTCTCCTGCATATTCATTAACCATCTCATACATACGCTTCTGAAAGTTGACGCGAGGTACTTTTCCCGTAACTTCGCTATCTAGAGCATTCAAACGAGACATAGGTTCTGTTTTTATAAAAATTAAGAGGACTTTTTGATCATTAAATTTCTACTTAAAAGTTGTATTCATGATAATGTGTTGCAACATAGTCGAAACGTCGGGAAATAATCGATAAAGACCCGTATCAAACTCATATTTATGCTGACTAATCGCATAAGTTTGAAAAATCGCTTGGTATCGAAGTTTTCCTAAAACTGCTGAATTTATAATATACCTATACTCTTCAATTAATCTGTCTGTTTTTTATATGGTTGTATCAACTGATATTAATTTGGTCGATATTAATGACTCGCTGCACCTCCACAAATTTTCTTGTAGTGCTGCAGTAGGTTATGTGAAATCGACAAGATAACAAATGTTGCAATGCCAAGTCTCCGAATATTTAATTTATATTATATTATGAGCCTATGGTGTCTCACTGCAGGCTCACCTTCCCTCCTTCCATTCGTCTCTATTGCTGGCTATTTGGGTCCAATCCTTTAAGTAGAAGTCTAGGTCGTCCCACCATCTCCGCCTGAGCATTCCACGTGGTCGTTGTGTTGGACCTTTTCCATAGTTCATCTAATATAAATAAATAATAATAATAATTAATGCTGGACATTTTTACCCAGAATCATCTAGCCCCAAAGTAAGCAGAGCTTGTGTTATGGGAACGACATGACTGATATACTACTATATAAGTACCTACATGTTTTCCTGTAAATACATACATAAAATACATAGAAAACACCCAAACCAGAGTCAAACATTTGCAGATCATACAAACATTCCGCGACGGGAATCGCACCCTCAACCTTCTGCAACACAGGTGAGCCTTCGCCTACTGCACACGTTTCACTTTAGTTTATATGAAATGTTTCGAATAAAAAACGATTCAAACTGATAATAAAATCAACTTCAGCGTTCACAATAATGATTACCAATCCGTATATTTTAAATCGTTTTACAAGTACACTTTGATCCTGTTCCAAAAAGTCGCGATCCGTACAAAACTCGCAAAGCATTTCGAATCTGTCACGAGTCGTATGAAATCTCGCAGCGTGAAAAATGTTCCCATAAAACGCTCCTACTTTTAAAAGATTCTTTTTAAAGGAAACGCGTCTTGAATTATCGCATTAAATTCAAATTGTGGAAAATATTTTTAGATCTTGCGATCGTAAATCACGATTGTGCTTGTAGGTACCGGAACACAGAATGCAGCTCAGTAATGCACAAAGACGATTCAGTTTCAGTAAGTTTTAGTTGAATTATGAAAAGGTGACTGTACATTTTTAAAACCCCCTCTATTAAACAACGCGCGAAGCAATGGTACAGTAGAAAGGGTTTGCTTTTTATCGTTCGTCTTATTGAAACTGTCTTTCTGCCAAACACAGTGCCCAGACAAAATAAATTTAACTAGGTATATGAACTTACAAATAGGTTTACAAAAACTGTACTTAGAAAACTAGGCATCAACACATATTCACGAAATATTATTTTATCCGATACTTGGTTATTAAAAAGCAGGAGAAAACTCGAAAATCCTTTTTTAATTGTTTCATTATATAGAACACCAGCTGATGTACTCGGCGGGATTTAACGAGTGACGGGTGAGTCCGATCCAATCATATAAAAAAAAACACAAGTTGCAGTCAAACTTATAACTAGGTGTTTTAGAGCAATGCTATGAATTGACGATCCTCCATAGTCTGATAATAATACGTACCAATATAGACCTCACGACGGATAAAGTTAAAGTTAAAAATATTTTTATATTTTTCGTCATAAACAGCTTGTAGAACTGTTTATGACGCCTATGTTATAAAATAGGCCTCTCCGAAAAAGTGCCTTTAAAAACGATTCTAGGCTCCCTCCATCTCTTCGCACAGAGTTCCTGCAACCTTCCCATTTTTACAATATGAAAATGTAGTATCATACAAAAAACTAGAAACTAGGAACAATATTTTAGAGAAGACTAAGGGTTAAGACTATGGGGCAGTGGGGCCCGCGGTCTTTCACATGTACAAAAAAGGTAGTAATTTAGGTATTAGAAACTAGGTATATATACCCAGTTGATCCAAGTTTTTCATAATACTATCTAAAAAAATCATATGAAAGCAGGATTAACCTGCTGACTGCGGCATGCAGTAAACCTCAGGTATCGAGTAAACAGGATTTTACTCCGCAGCTGCGATAAAATAATTGAACTGAATCCATCCAATTGCAATTTTATCCATCTTCTCAAATATTATCTGCAATGAACATTCACTGACTTTATTATTAACAGCCTGTAAAAGTCCACTGCTGGAAAAAGTGCTTGGATGAACGATCTTTTGCCATCCAACGACTTCACTGACAATTTTTTTTATTTATCCTTTGATAACTTTTCAAACCTTAATTTTTATTCTCTTATTGACAAAAGATAACGCATCATTCAAAAGTGTTGGCCACATTTAGTGTAAGACAACTATATTAGGTAAGAAAAACTTTTAGTGCCTAAAACAAAATTAAAACCAGTCTATAATAATCCTTACGCCAAATGCCTTAAGCCACACATTAACATACATAAAACATTGGAAAGCAATAAAAATCCAAGAGTAGGTATGAAAAACCTCCTTACTAGTCTCATTAGTACGGAGGTTTCTTTCATCTCATCAACATTAAACATTAAATACTTTACTGAATACCTAAAACGTAGCTAGTTATGTAACTAGCTACGTTTTTCTAGGATAGTTAAGCTTCAAGATACGATAACACTATTACCGACGGCCCTAGCCAACAAACGAATACTTTATTTCAAAGGTCCCAGAATGTTTATAATATTCTGCCCATGAACCTGCTGCTACCTTTGAGCCTTCTTGTCAGGACTTGAGAGTTAACCCATTCAATTTCATGTCCAGACGACATAGTGGGCAGATTCTCCACCCGATGGACCGGAGGTTGCAGTAGGTCGGTGGATGGAGATGACACATCACTCTTCATGGAACTCTTTAGGGGAAACTTAGGTCCTGCCCTGACAACCTGACTTCTACACTATATGCTATTAATGAATGTCATTAGTAGAGTGATCAGTGACCTAGCTATGGAAATGTGGTAATCCTTTGAGTGTACGTCGCATCATGTAATCCATGTCGCAGCCGCGGGCGCGGACGACTCTGCTAATATTCTTACTAGGTCGCAGCCATCACTTATTGAATATTTCTGTCTCCAAACATTTAGGGACGGGACAAAACAGAATATGTAACTGATCCGGATTAGTCATATCCGTTTATTTCAAGGTCCCTAAGTATTATTAATATTTTGCTTCTCTCGCAGAATTAACATTATTAGCTTATCAACGCCGCAAATTAAATTTAAATTTAAATTCGCAGTACACAGTACCAAGATAGAACTGCTACAAATGGTGGAAAATAAGTTGAATGCAACTTATTTTCAAACAAAATTATCAATATATATATAACGGTTCCGTTACTGATAGGCGGATCAACGCACAGGCTAAACCATAAGTCCTTGAAGCATGAAACTTGGAGGGTATATTCCTCTTATGGTGTAGGGGTGCAATAAGAAAGGAATTTGGTAAATTCTACCCCTAAGGGGGTGAAAAGGGCTGAACAACTTTGTACAAAATAACTGAATACGTATTAGGCCTTTATTACCTATCCCACGCGAGTAAAACCGCGGGATTCGGCAAAAAAAAAAAAAAGGTGCAAGTGAATAGTAAATATTGCATAAATATAAATATTTTGCTAGATTTTAAATGTCTTCGACATTATATTGTATCAAAGAGCACCAAGGTTCTGTCCTGTCCTGTCTTGTTACCATCAAGATGTAGATATTAAAATTTTAAACATCAATTGCGATTGAAGACGCTACGTTATTTTACCGCAAGCGTTTTCAATAGCAAATCGTCATTTGACATCTTTGCCCAAATGAAATCGCAATTTGACTTGACGGTTAGACCTCTGACAACGTTATTTACTATATTACGTTATTTTATTTATGGCGATGCATAGATATCTTAAACTATAATTCAGATCAGTCAAGACAGTACCAAACTGCAAAACAAGTCTGCAAATCCAGGACCAGAACCGCTCTAGCTGGGCAAAGAAAGGCGGAGGTTGTGAGGGTCTGTTTTCAATGGGCAAGGATTTGTGAAATCCCCGGATCGCAATATTGATGGCCTCGCGAATATCGACTCGAATCGAGAACACATTATGAATAAATGCTCTTTTTGCGCCGGCTGACTTATAACGAAGATATATTTTGTATGTTATTGGAATCTTGCTACTTCTCATTATTATTACGTTATATGCGGAAACAGTGAAAAGTAACGGTTTCATTTCTTATTCAGTAGACCTGTATACGTATACCATTGTATAGTACCAACGCTATACGTATACAGTAGGTTCACTGCTTCTTCATGGAAATGGTTCTTTATCAGACTACTTAGCTGTCACTTAGGTTACGATATAGTATATACTTAGGTTAATATTACAATGAAAATTATATTATTAATATTAATATTAATTAATTAATACAAACAAATAAGTAATCGGTTTATAAACAAAGAAACCCAACTACTGTTTCTTAAGCGTGGTTTTCCTTTATAAAATTGATTATCAAATGACACTTCGTTTTATTTTCTTTTATTTATAGTGTGATTTTTATATAAATTCAGGGAGCCGAACAAAAGATCGAGTCAACGTACAAACTGCTTTATTGGCGGCTTACCCGCACATAACAATTAAGTAATACCACATTTATGTTATTGTCCTTAGTATTTAATATTAGTATCAATAATCTAGTTGTATTTAAACATTTGCGTTACATAATTACTACATGTTCATATTTTTGTTTTAAACCTTTCTGTGCAATACCAACACATCCTTTTCCACAATACACCACAATACAATAAGGTTATCTGGAAGAGAATGCTTTTTAGCATTAAGTACTTATATTTTTGGCAATAAATAATTTTCTATCTATCTATTATGTCCTTTGTCACTCTCTAGACTAAGACGAATCCAACGACACCGTATTTATCCGCATTTATATTTTATCCATCCGGTTTTGATTATTTATTTTAAATTGCAAATCTGTCATGGCGGCATATAGCCGCCGTTTTATTTTTTTGTCATTTTGTGCATTCTATGTCACTCTCGTGATCAAGGCAATTTCGATGACACCTCATTTATCTAAATCCGTTTAGGCTATAGGATAAATTAAAGGATTTTTGGTATAAATATTATATTTTGAGAAAATGTATAATATCCTATGTTAGTCCCGTGATCAAGACAAATCCAATGACACCTCATTTATCAAAACCCATCAAGCCGTTTAGGCTACAGCGAGAGCCAAAGGAACAGGCATACATTCATACACCCGAAAAACATTAACCTCTTTTTAGGCATTTTACTACAGATAATCAATACACTACAGGTACTTGACCAATTTAAGTTGCATAAAATGATTCTTAAAATAACCCGTCTTGTATGTATCCATAGAATATACTATAATACATGCCCATACTATGGTTTATTTCACGTTCACCTGGGTAATATCATAATATACCAACTGTTACTCAGTTCTATTTGAAAGAATAAAGCCTAAAATTCGCTCAATTATCTTCTTTGGAAAAATATTCTAAGCTACTAAAAAATGCATCGACCTACATTCGTCAGGTTCAGTGAGCCGTGCCGGAGGCATCAAGCGTGTCTGGAGTCAGGTCGGGTATTTCAGTCGAGGCAGTGCTGCAGTCAGCCTGAAATATTGAGCAAGTAATCCGCGCGAGCCGACGCGACGTCCGTCAGTGGAGCCCCGGCGACGTGCGACCCGGCGGCTCGGCCCAGTGACCCAGACCTTGCGCTATTTAACAAAACATGGATATGGCATGCTCACAGAAAGAGACTTTTTGACCAGAAAGTTTGAGAAACAAAATCTCTGTATACGAGTACCACGATCCAAATGCCTAAGATTCAGAATACCTTAAAAGTAGTTGGACTAAATTAAATACTGTATTTCACAATAAGCAAAGACAAACGGAGTCCCCGTTTATCTTAAGAATGTTTTCATTTTTAACCGTTCGTAAGGAGCCCATTTTCAATTTATGCATGGTAATTTCCAATCCCATCCAAATGAAAAGAGAGTTGCAAAAAGTTACAAAATAAGTTAAACCTCGGATCCTTTACCTACAAAAAAATAAAGCGACAGTGACGTCATTAAATAAATAAAAACACTAACAGCAACAAAAAATGATTTGTTGCTGTTAGTGTTTTTTTAAACGATTGTTAATAAAGTGAAAAACTTTTTGGACTTGGCTGTCCACCATGGGGAAGACAGTCGTGCGCGTGTTTGTTTTTCGTTTGTTTGTTTGTAAAACACTTGTTCGGTTCTGCGTTGTGATTTTGCTACCACTATCTAATAGTTTACCGAGTGTAATAAATAATATAACTCCCGTAAACGGAATCCACAAGTACATGGCCAGTATGACCCAGGCACTAGGTGAAAACAAAATAGCGAAATTCTGTAGGGATTTCAAAAAGTTGTCTAAACTAGAATCCAAAATTCATTCATTTCATAAAAAAATCAATTTAATACAAAACAAATATAATTTTGATTGGCTACCAAAAGAAACTAGGTTATCAAAAAGAGGTTGCCTTATGATAGAAATAAACTAGGTGACCGCCTGGTTTATCTCTTAGCAGTTATTTGTGGTCAAACCTCTTTATGAAAATAAACTGTCTGCTATTTTATTTAAACATTCAAATTTCAACCTTGTTTGCTTTGTACAACAATTTATCTTGAAAATCAGGATACAAAAGTCTACCATATCTCTAAAAGATAAACTACCGAATTAAACCACCTTTCGATATGAGAAATATAAACATGTTTTAGTAGTCTCTTCCGAACTTATACAGACTTTGGTTTTTAGAATAAAACCTCCACTTTCTGTTTATAAGTTCTCAGCTATGTCAGTGGTTGGCGGGCGGCGGTCCCCATCGACTGAGCATTTATCAGTTGCCTTCCCGGCCGAAATGCTTCGAGCGCGCAAGTGGCACTTCTGCTTTAGTAGCACTCTCTATTGTTATTTTGTAGTATCCCTAACTATTATTAGACTTTAATCTGTCAAGATTTTTGAGTGCTTGACACTTCTACCTTTTTTATTGGTAGGTGGACTGCTTTGTTATTTTAAAGACTTGCACAAGGGCTGCCATACGCTCGTGCGATCAAGCGTGCGCTATGTTCGTTTGCTATGACAACTTTCAGGTCAAAAGAGATGTTGAGATATTATTTTATTTTTTGAATAAACATGGCAGTAGTTTTTCCATAAAATGAAAGTATTTTTTTTTGGAACATCATTAACATTTTTGTTTTTTCGCTAGTTGATAAAATAGTCGATCTAATAATAACAGCAAAATATTTATTTTTTTATACAGTTGGCAGTTACTTTTCCTATAAGATTTTACAATTTACCTCAATTTCAATTATCGAAGGCATCAGTATTATCCATTTTCAAGTTAATTTGTAATGAAAATCACCATACAAAAGTTGTCGATATTTTCATAAAGTGTACAACCGACACTAATAAATCATGTTTAAATCAGAGAGGTATTTAGTCCCCATCGCTCACCTCTACTAACAGCCCTCCTTTGAGATGAGATGAGGGTACTCTTAGACCTTTGTTAATAAGGAGGTTCTTAACTATACTGTATAAAGCCAAGGTCATTTCAATTTGAGAATCAATTTGAATTGTCGACTTAGAAACTAGTTTAAGTTGCGCGGATATTTTTCTAGCCTTCCAAGTTGAATGAACTGTCTCTAACTGTGTCTTATATTTACTTTCCAGAATAGTACAAAGACCCCAAGAATGTAATAAGTTTGTTAAATCCTTGAAGGGTTGGAATGTGGGTTATATTTCATAAATTTTTCTTAGTTATAGGCACGTTATTTGCCGGAAACATTAATTTATTCATGAAAACATCAGTCAGATTCGTTTGTATTCGGGACGGCCGGAACTGATCCCTATATAATCAAAATGGTAAATGCTCCTTCATTTTAAACTCCAAACGTACGCTCTTGCTTGGTGGTCATTTTACAGAATTATTTTGCCGATCTATGCAATATCATCACCACCACAAATAGGTACCGACTTACGTAAGAAACTTTTTTGACATTGCCTAGTGTCATAGACCCTAGTGTAATAAGGATACTGATCAATATATTACTATGATAAAATATTAGTACGAGGGTTGTATTTTGTTGACAACTAAAGTTATTTGACAAATCATGTCCCTATTATGTATTATAGTGTTTTATTTTATTTTGTATTTTTCAGATTTACCGATTTCAATTGTACCGAGTAAAATTGTAATTTACCGAGTAAAATTAATAGTAGGTATAATACCTACTATTAATTTTACTGTATATTGTGTTATGACTGTTATTTATGTTTATATTTTAATATTAAATTTGTAAAACTGGGTTGCATTAATTTAATTAAATAAATAGTGAAATAGTAAAATTAAATAAGTTGTCATGTCTTAAGCATTTCGATGAAAATTCTCTCTAAGAAAGCTGTATTTCAATATTTTTCGACCAAAACCTGTTTAATGAGCCATTTATCTAAGCAGTCTTCTACAAAACGATTTTCTAATTCAAACACTTAATGGTAATGTTAACAAGTAGGCCCGCTCAGACACTTAGACACGATAAATAATTTTACTATCAACTGATAGGATGGTCACAGTCTAGACAGGTAACGGTAAGATCGGGATCTCTCGCTGTTGAGCGTGATTACATCCATGCTTGACAGTGAAAGATCCTGGAAGGCAGTGCTCTCTTTCTGAAAGAAGTTATATCACAGAAAGACGTTGCGGAGCGGGTCAGAGAGGACAATCCTCTCACTGACCTGTGCCGTCGGCATAGAGCGACATAGAGATGAATGTGCCAGGGCACACCCCTCCCCAAATTTGAGGAGGAAGAGTGGTCGGCCTAGCGCGGACAGTTACCGACGGAGCCGTGGTATCTAGATTTTGTGACTCTGTCAAGTTCCGATGCAGCATCTAACTATTAGTCTGTACATGAATGGTGTGATGATTAGCACTACGATGAACAGGAAAGAACATCGATGGGTTATTGAGTCGAGTCCGACATACCCCTACGGCTCTTCCGATTCGGGCCGGAGGACGCATTACGCATTTTTCCCATCGTTTAAAAAAAAGTTAATGATAAGATCGATTTGTTCTCTCATAAAACGGAATATCATTAAAATAATCCTTATTAGATACCACTCACCGGTGGACAAAACCGGTGCTTTGTCTCAATACCTGTACCTGTGTACATGTATATATTTGTGTATAGACTACCTAGCTGTCTTTTCTGAAATGCAAAGCCACAGATGTTATGATACTATAAAAGGCAGAAGCAGAGAAGCAGAGGAGATTTTAAGCCGCGGGAAATGACATCAGAAGTCGGATATTTTTTGAAGGGAAAAGATTAGAATACAAAATATATATTTTACATCGTCAATTACAGTTTTACGTTTTCTCGTTTGTGGGGATTTTCATTCATTTATTCTCGGAATCAACAATTACACGCGGAATTTTTTGGATTTATTAGATTTAAATATTGAAGTCGTTTTGCGTTTGGTTTGTGTCGTATACGATGCTTGATTACCTACTTGGATGATTATGTCTTAAATATATTTTATTAATTCCCATGGTTTTTTTTTACAATTATTTATTAATAGTATTATTATTATTAAATGGTTATTAATAACATAACAGCTTATTAATACAATACATAACTAGAAACCACCGAGAATGTATTCAAATGAGAGCTATTTGAGACGAACCACCAACTAAAATAATGAATTAGAGAATATTTCCGATCCCCAGTAAATAATATCGTCTCCACAAATAAAGCCAGTGTCACGCATCACCACAGAAAAGTAGCAGTAGGTTACTCCGTGAGTGCAGGACGGGAGCCAGGGAACCAGAGTGGGGGCTACACTGACGAATTTAATCTCATGTGGCCAATGCATTTTGCTATAAAGCTCGTCGTCAGTCCGGTAGATTATTTTAATGAGATACTCTGAGAAAAAACGTCTATTTGATTCACTCATTAAATGTGATAGTTGAATATTCCCGTATCCTCTCAAAACGTACTTACACTCAAATTTGTAAAACTTGTTTCACCCCGGATGAGGCCTGGCTACGTCCATGGATATCTTCTCGATATTAGCCAAGGATCGGAAGCGTGCTCGAAACGCCAACGACCACGGATGCGTATTAATGTTTGCGGGAAGAAAAGCTGATAGCAATGATATTGCGGAACATTATTGACGGCTGTATAAATAGACAACAGTAAAAACGATCTTATGATAAATGAACGAAAATGTAGCCGCAAAATATCGCATCTGTATCTGCTTTATATACTGCCTTAAAATAAACACAGAAAAACTCCGTTGCTGGATTCTATAGCGGTTAACAAATTTACTACAAACTGTAAAACCAGCTAATCGTATCCGGAACTGCTTTAAAAATATTAAGAAACTCTTGTTCAGTGCAGTGGTCAGAGCAGTAGCAGAACCACAGTAAAAATAGTAAGCTGACTTCCAGAAGTTTCACTGCAACGCAATAACCCGACACCATGTTTGAATCAGGCAAACAAACGAGCTCAAAATATTGCCTGGTTACAGGTCTAAATTCCTACCATACAGGTGCTCTGTTATCTACATAAATTTTAGTTTATGGTTATGAATAAACATTTTATTATTATATTGAATCTAGAATCAGCGCGATGAACATCGGTTTACACTCAGGATGCGCTGGATTATACAACCTTTCTATACATATCTATATAGACAAAAATCAGCATGACAAAAACGTTTGATGTAAGTAAATGGCACCGCGCCAACCAAACTGGATAAAAAGCTTTAACTAAAAAAACTAATTTTAATTTCTGTAGTAAAATCATGTTAATTAGTTAAAATAGTACATTATTAATATTTTAACTAATTAACGTTACATTTTGCCAGCCTTTGTTATATCCTTACGAAGTATTTTAATATAATTAAGTCTATGGCGATAATGGTCTTGATTCATTAAACATTATTTAGAAGTGACAAAGGCGTCCAATGTATGGGTATATGCAGTAGCGCAATTATTCGCGGAACGGACTGACCGAGCGCGTTGAGAATTAGTACTCCTACTGTTTGTTTGTTGGAGTGAGTTTTTGTGTTGCCTGTAAATTAGTTAGGCCAACATTGTCTGCGAAATGTGAACTCTGTACTAACTGCGAATGTAAGTAGAAAACCAGCTTACTCGAATGGTTATAAACTATAAAGAATAAGAATAAAGAAGGTAATGATTGTATTTTTTCAAAAGTAAACAATTAACTCATTTTGGTTAATTTGCCTTGTCGTCGCAACCAATTCTTATAGGTACATTATTATTCTATTTTTTTTTTAATTTAAAATAGATTTTTATAAAGATAACAAATGTATTTTTTGTTACTTATAGAAAACTTCGCTCATTCGAGTTTCGACAGTAGGTGCCAACCGCGGCTACAAGCACTCTCCATGCGCAACGAACCGCACGGCCGCTGAACGTTTCCTACTTTTTGCAAACACAATTAACAACAAAACCCGCGTGCATTCGGGCGCATTCTCGACCGCGCTCTGTTGTTTCGAGTCTCTACGTTTACCCGCTTACCGCCTCTTGGCTCTCACTCCAACTCAATAAACCCACCACATTATATTCAGATAAAGAGATAATCCTCTCCTTTTTAAAGCCGAATCGGACCCGAGAGGTACGCATAAAAATGTCGTTTATTTTTCATACACAAAAAGCTCTAAACATCTTTTTATCCGCTTATCAGCGAAATCCGTAAATACGGTAATGTAAGCCACCGGTACATACTCGTGAAGCATATCGGCCCCGCCTTCATCTGCCATAAACAATAGCACGAGCAAAACCTCGCAATAGTAAATTTCACCGAGTCATCCGACGGAGTAATGGCTGAATTTTCTGATCAACCCTGCTCCTCCCATCCTAAACTCTACCCTATCTACCTCGAGATAAGAATACTACTCACAGAAACACGTTATCTGCAAAAATAAAAACTCGCCGCAGTGTATTGAGACATAACAGCGCGAGATAGAGTCGTTATTGGAGTGCGATCGGTATCAGTAAGATGTGTCTCGCCGTTTAATCTGGCACTGTTATTTTTCCGGTAATACATCAAAGTGGCGACTTTCTACGGCAAATTGTATCAAAGTCGCTGATGTATGTGGCGCGACAGAGTGTGCGTGAATATAGTGCGTAAGAACACACGAGTTTGCGTGTGTGTGTGTACAAACAGAAAACGTATCGGAAACTGTGTTGTGATTTAGTGGGCTGAATGTTGGAATTCATGCGTCGTGCTGGGCATTCCAACGACATTGCTTTTGAGACGGGTAAATTTTATTTTCCCAAACTTATATTGTGAACGAGCCAACAAAACAATTAAGGTTGTATTAAACTGAGTATAAATGTTTAAATGTAAATTAAAAATATATAAATTATACACCTTTCCTGAAAAATATTCCGTTTTTTGAAGCAATTAAATAATTCGTTTTATTTTGCTATAGGACAGTATGCTGATGATGTAGATAAATTTTGTCAATGTAATATACTATAATATGGTCACCTTTCTAGACTATCAAGCTAAAGTTTAGCGCAATAGCGTGGGATCCACGTGAAGCCAAATATACGGTGATGATAGAAAGGATACCTGTTATAAGCGTATGTATAGGTGCTATCTGTATCTTTTCCCGTCCTTATTTGTGACCTGTATGTTCGGATTAGATGCTCTAGGGCTGAGGCGTAAACTGCAGCTAACTATGCACTATTGCCGAACACTGACCAACTAAGTTAATAATCCGACCATACTAAACAGCATACCCCTATATGTTCCCAACAACTGTTAATAATCTTTAATTATCGTTGTCAATCTATCTATCAGTATTTTAGATTGTACTTAAGTTTTAGTTAATATTTTTTGTTGCGTTTTGGTATTTTAAGAAACGTCTAAAGAAATGAATAAATTCTAATTCTAATTCTAGGCATGGTGAATAAAATGGATAGGGTCAGCTAACTCAGCATATTTTATGTAGTCCTACAGTTAATATTTCATGACCTCTGTGGCACGGTGGGCGCTGACCCGCCTGAGACGCAAAATGTTGTGGGATTTATACCCGCCGCGGAACAAATGTTTGTATGATCTACAAATATTTGTCTGGGTGTTTTCTTTGTATAATTATGTATGTATTTACAAAAAATATATGCTATATAAGCAGAGCTTATGTTAAGCTCTGCTTACTTTGGGGCTAGATGATGCTGTGCGGAAATGTCCAGCATTATTTATTTATTTATTATTTCACGAATAGTATAGATGTGAATGTGTAAGGATGTGTGTTATGCTAATAATCTTCTTAACAGCCAAACCGACTTAAATCAAGAATAACAGATAGACTACTTTGGGCCCGGGTCGGGTGGCACGGCACGCGGGTGAAACCAGAAGCAGTTTACTATTCTGGTAGCTAAGTATCGCTGGCCCCGCAGTACTGATACCTGCCACTCATATTATATTACAAATATTAAATTATATTTTTTTGTGTCAATAAACTTTACCTATGAGAGATACTGCCCACGTGCCCCCCGGTAACTCAAGACGTGATCAGTGAAGAAAGGCCAGCTTTGCCCAGCAATAGTTAGTGTACTCTATGTAATCAAACGATTGCTTACGCAGTGTGGCGTAGTGGGCGAGAAGCCGGCTGACACGCAGGTTCGATTCCTGGTGCAAGACACATATTAACATGATCTGCAAATATTTGTTCAAGGTCTGGGCGTTGCGATACCATGGTACCCGTAGTGCTGATACCCACGACACAGATAATGCTTGTGTACGTATAATTTTTATTATTTTTAACGTGGCGTGATATTGTTATGTTATATTGTTTTTGCGAAGGTCTCTTTACCACTATATACCCGTTTTGCTTTCAATTTATATAACGTGCAAGGCTATGGAATATGGCATTAATTATCTGTGAGTAGTTTTTCCACACTGGTTGTTCAACTCAGATACTTTTGATAGCCACCATATCTCAACCAGCAGCTATCACGATAATCGCCAACGTCTTCAATTTTACACCACATACTTAGTATTACCTGTTATTGAAGGCTTTTGAAATTCATGATAAATCCACCAATAAAAAAGACTTTACGACCATCAGTAATTGTTTTGAAATTCCGTTATAATAGCTTTGAATATACAATATTGTCGCTGACATAGGACAGGGACGACCAAGAAATAACGGTGTAAAGAAGTCGGTATCTTACGATAGATCTTAAATAATGTGAGCCTGAATAAAACTAACGGACCAAAATGTTTTAAATAGCTAGATTGACAAAATCTCCATATTCCGAACAGAAAGACCTCGTTGAAGAGCGACGCGCAGCGCCGTGAGCGTTTGGTCACAATTTGCGATGTAAACGCAACGCGACCGTATACACGAATACGTGACTAACTGAAGGAAAATATTACAAAGAGGTGGAACTGTATTTTTAAAGAATTCCATAAATAAAGAAGTCGTATCTATTTTGATTTAGTTTATCTGTACAAAATAATACACACTATAATTGACTTGCCTAATCTATTGTCCCAAATTTCTTTCAATATTAAATTTAGTGCCCGTAGATCTAACCAAACCAATATTTTTACCTTACTCGTTTATAGAAACAATATTTTATTTTATAATCCTTTAACAAGAATGTGTCGACAGTATAATGAGTTGTCAAAGGATAATTTGGAGCTGAATATTTTTTACTCTTAATTATGTCAATTTAATAAAACACTTAAAGACATCCTCTAGTTTAACGGGGGATTAGTTGCTCATGCACAGTAGCGTCTTGAGCCCAAAGGTCCATTGAATAGGTAGGTAGTATTATCATTTATGTTTTTTTTTTTAAAT
Source organism: Perizoma affinitatum (assembly GCA_961405105.1). Classification (NCBI taxonomy): domain Eukaryota; kingdom Metazoa; phylum Arthropoda; class Insecta; order Lepidoptera; family Geometridae; genus Perizoma; species Perizoma affinitatum. Next base: position 7,180,586 of record OY560184.1, read on the forward strand.
ATCTGTTGTATCTTAAGTATTTTAATAGGTAGCTACTTTGCTACATTTAATTTGTTTTATTTGTTTTCCTTGATTTCTCTGGTTCTCAAACCTCAGTTACTGTTTGTCTGCTTAACACTATTTATTGTTTTGTTGTGTGCACATAAGTTATGTTCCGAACCAGATTTAAATTGTATACTAGTTATATATATATATAATGTTTGTAACGTGTAATGTGTGCCTTAATAAATAAAATTAACATTATAAATTAAAGGCAGTTGCCTGACGAATCACAGCAATGAGCTACTAATTTTTCTTTTGTCTTTTTTAGTGAGGTCCATGCTACAGCAGGTACTAACTCATTTATACATGCTACATCGGCGTAGTTGTCTTTCTCCTGAACTAAAAGCTAAGCAAAACTCTCAAAAACCTATACGTTGAAAAATAAAAATTCTTAATAGAGTGTAGATTCTTTTATCAGTTTCTATTTAACTTAAGAATCCTACTCAAAACTGTCCCAGTCTTGTTTGACTTGTGCTTCGGCCTTCATGGCTAGTAAAATAGCTAGTAAAGTAAAGACTTGCCCTTTAATTTCCATTTCATTACTTTTTTGTCCCTTTCCATTGTGACTTAGACCCTTACCACAGAATAAAGTTCAGTGGGCTTCTCCTCAGCTAACACTTTACAATGGAAAGATAGTTAGGCTTAATTGAGTTGAGATAGTTCAAGCGATTGCCTTCTTTTAATTAGTAAAGTTTTGACGGTTTTTAAAATTATGAGCTGGCTAATGAAATAATGATAAGGTATTTTTAAACGTACTTAAAATTTTATTAACTTGGTATTTTAACCGGAAATAGAACAACGCTACTGGAAAAATAATTCAGATAATTGGTTTACTCAACTGAACTAGTAGAATAATCGTATATATCACATAGGCGGAACTACATATGTTATAATAAAAGTATTATATGCTGAACCTATTTTAATGTAATTTTGAATAGTTTCGTGATTTAGAATAACACAAAAGCCAGCATATTTTTGTATAAAAGTTGCACTTCGACAGTGGTTCACTTTCGAATATTATGTTATTTACCAGCCAGAATAGTTAAAATACCCAGAATCGAGCGAGAACAGGAGTAGCCAGTAGTATATCAGCTATATAAAAACAGTAATTCTCGTTTTGAGGCTATAAATTAACATCATCTGAATTCTGAACAATTCCCTTGCGAGAGATAACCGACCGAGTCTGTGTGCTATCGTCACGCCATGCCACGCCACGCCACGTATCTACACTTGACGTAGAACGCAACGCTGGACATGTTCATCTTTAAGGAATACGGACTAGACTCGAAGCGAGCATACTCCTTTACATAATTGTTCCCTAAAAACCTGTTTATATAATTATCTATAATGTGTGCAATCGATGCAATTTATCGCATATGCTCAGATTGTATGTGGATGCGGTAGATTGCATAATATAAAGACCGCTTTAGCCTACTCATTCTGAGCTGGTCATTGGGGTTTCTGGCGGTATGCACTCATCGGTCGGTTAACAAGATTTGTTTTATTCGAAAACTGATTCAAAATCAAACTGCTTTTCAGCACAACTCTTCATATGCAGTGATGTATTTGATTTCCAGGTACATGTTGATATCTTTCTCTCAAGTTAGTTTTTCTAATCTCGAAACTGGTACTGGTTTTCATAGCGTTGCTTATGAGCTGTATCCAAGTATTTTTTAAATCTGCCTGGAATGTCTTTATATTGTATTATGTTCACTGTTAGGTCGGCGCCATAATTCATAATAATTCGCTCGTTAAAGCTCTAATAAATGTACTCAAATCGTATATCTTCTTAAGGGTTTTATAAATCATCCCTAAATAAGACCCTTTGAATCGGCGATATTGCCCAGATTTGCTCAATTTGCTGTTATTAAATAAAAACTTCAGTTTTTCTGTAACAAACTCATAATATTTATTAGCTTCAAATAGGTATTTTTGGATGTCACTTTTATGATGACCTCTGTGGCGCAGTGGGCGAAGGCCCGCCTGAGACGCAGAAGGTTGCGGGTTCGATTCCCGCCTCGGGAAAAATGTTTACATATGCAAATATTTGTCTCGGGATTTGGGTGTTTTCTATATATAATACGATGTATTTACAAAAAAAGAAGTATATCAGTCATTTAGTTCCCATAACACAAGCTCTGCTTACTTTAGGGCTAGATGTGCTGTGTGTTTTTTTTTTAATTTTCATTTACAAACACCATGACCAAGACCAGCTATTTAATTTAACAATAAGCAATAAGGTAGGTATTAAGAAACTTTTGATACACTATATTATTTTGAATATTTTTTTTTATGTTGCTTACATTACAAAAATTACACAGCTATATAGTGGTAGGTACTGACGACCTCCAGACATATTTTTCCCGCACGGGCCATTTGTTAACAAGTGTTTCGGCAAAAAAACTGTTAAAACTGCCAAAATACGTAAACTTATCTAATATTTTCCGCAAAATATGCTTCTAAAGCCTTCCAAATGTAAACTGTGATAAATCAGCTCCCAGAGTCTCATTTCTGAAATTGAATGAGATCTCTCATGGAAACAGTAAAAAACTAAGTTGCACCAACAAAAGATTTTCATTTTAGATAAAATTGTTTTGAAACAAAGTTGGGAAGTTTGCGCTCAAATGAATAAAGCCCTTTCAAAGAGACGATTGTTCTGCACCTCATTGCCGCGACTAAAGACTCACGGCTGTAAGCTCACTGTAGACTCACTATAGACACATCGTATACTCACTGTAGACTCGCTTTAGACTTACTGTATACTTACTGTGTGGCCGTACAATTACTGTAGATTTCCTATAGCCACACCGTGGACTCACTGTAGACTTACTGTAGCCATACCGTAGACATACTGTAGCCACACCGTAGACTCACTGTAGCCACACCGTAGACTCGATGTAAACTTACCGTAGCTCAGCAACTTTGCGTGGCAGCTCGGTTAATTCAATAATTCATAAATTTATACGCAACCCAAGGAGCTGGTATAAAAATATTTATATTTACACGGAGCCCGTAAATGCCCACAATGAGTACGTTGGGGATTAATTTGGGGTAACACCAGTTACAAAAAAAAAATAACAGCGAGCAGGCCCTGATGGTATGGCCATACTCGTATAATGCGAATAGACTACAACTACTTCGTAAAGACCACCCTTTATAAGCCAACCAAACCCCGAGGCAGAGGTAGACGGTGGTCATGGTTGTCCAATATTGAGAGGGATGTGAAAGCCCCCAATATCGCACACATGACCACCCAGAGAGAGCATCCTGGTGCCGAAGTACTAGTAGGCCCGACCCCAGATGAAATAGGAATGGAGCAAAGAAGAAGACCCGAAGACCGTATTGTTAGTTGATATTCAGTCAAATTGCGTTTGTTTGTATTGTTACTAGCTGACGTTTTCAAACTAGAACTTATTTCTTTGAAATAAGTTAAGTTCTAGCTGATTGCAAAAATAATAAAATACAATTCGTGGCACTAGGTTTGCCTAGTTAACAGAATGAACGTTTGATCGTTCAATAAATATAATAATGTTATATTGATTGAAACTAAAGGAAAATAAATGAATTTAATGAAATAGGTCGCGTCGCGTTTTAGCCGAAGGCGCGACGCGACGCCAGCGCCATCCGGGAGCGGACGCAAAAACGATAAAACTCAAAATAAACTAGCGCCCAAACCTGCAATGACAGACATAGCTCATGAAATTCTAGATAAGGCTTCAAATTGTGGTGGTGAAGCATAGTAACTTCATTTTAAAAGTCGAAATCCCTACCTTACTTGATGATAGTTTTTAACAGTAGGACTTAAGATATTTCTGACATATTTTATTTTTTAAAGCCAAGTCGATAAAAGTATCGGACTGGTCTTTTGGTATCCATCAACATATCTACCAAAGTATCTATAAATAACTAAGAAATCCTAATCTATACGCTGAACTGTTGAAGTGTGCCGTTGTCTGCCAATCAGGACATCAGAGATAAAAAACATTTCAAAGCCGTTTCAGTTTTAAATGGTAACAGGCAAACAGCATATTATGGCTCCTTACATCGCAGGTATGTTTTTTTAGCATTTAGCCAATCAAATAAATAAATAAATAAATAATGCTCAACATTTTTAGATAAAATACTATGATAGCCTTTTTTATACCCAGAGTACTTAGAAAGATCGCATCCAGCATGTCTATATCTACAACTTTTCATAATGAAAATAGACTTTTAAAAGCTTTCGTTTTGTGTATGAAATTGATTTTATTTCGTAACTATTTTATTAAATTCACGGCTAGTTAGTTGTACGTAGCTCTTGTATAGGTAATGCAAGTACGTTAGCATTGATCGACTAATCATTCTTTTACATATAAAAGCCGTATATGTAAACGCATATACGGCCCCTTACTTCGCTAGTAATCCTATCCTATCCTATCCTACTAATATTATAAATATTAAAGTGGATATCAAGATGTTTTTTGCTAATAATCTCCGAACAATGGACCGATTTTAATAAAATTTGGATCAAGTATAGCTCATGATCTATATTAACACATCTCTGTGTTATTCTAGTTCACAAACTGAAAATTCTAGATCAAGAAGAAGGGTATCATGCGGACGAAGCCGTGGGCGGCGGCAAGTAATAAATAAATGCGCTCCGTAAACCTCCTATTTTACTCGACTGCGTTTTGAAGTCCACTAATCTAGGGACAACCTCAGATTAAAGACTTTTTTGTCAGTGGTTTGCAACTGTGATATCAAGATCGTGTTTTTGTACGCTAGTCTCTTAGCATTTTAAAGGGGATGGATCAATGAATTAAGGTAAAAAAAAAACAGAAAAGGCAGTTTGGCATCCTTCCATCCACGCGGTCTGTCCGGTTGACGTCCGGCGTCCGGTCACCGCGTCAGGTGCCGGCGCTGTACAAAATAGATCTTGAACTGCTCGTAGGGTATTTTCAATCAGGTACAAAGCAATTTCAAAATAAAATAGCGCTCTCAATAACCGCTTTGCCACGTAAACGCTCAAACCATTACTACTTAATCCGGTGCCTAGGCTTCAGAGTTGCGTATAGGAAGCAAGGCATGATTTGTGAATATGATATACTATGGGAGTTACAGTTTCGCAGTCCAAAAGTTTTATTAAGTGCTCTCATCCAACGGGTATCGTTGAAAGGGACCATTCAAATAAGGTATTGTTTCTTGTAAAATATTACTTGAAGTATCCGTACACAGATGTTAAAAAATTGATCAATAAATAGTTCTTGAAGTTTATAAACCCTATAGGTATGCGTACTGTTACATCCAAAATTGGTCTGGTAGAGATCGCCTATTAGCGATAATATCGTATTGTACAACATTGACAAAGTTTGTATACTTACTCGTATTTAAATTATTTGGTGTGCAATAAAGTATTATCTCACAAATCTGGTCACAATATACTTTTTTTGTGTCAAAAATCCCTGCAGTTCTATGTTTAAATTGTTTGAACAAAAATTGTTATCCTGTGATGCCGTGGAAAGGGCGCGCATCCGCACCATATTGGCGTTATAGTACTCATCGCGGAACATTCTCACCCGCGAATAATGTCTGCACATTATAACCCGTGCTGTACCAACAAGACATGAAGACGATGGATGCGGTATCCATTTTATATTTTTAACTTATAATATAGATTATCTTTTAATACATATCCTCATATTACATGAATATAAGTGTTGAGGAACCAAATGGACAGATGAAATATCAGTGCACGCGGCGGAGATGCGAATATTGGGATGTAAGGGTGAATTTACAAAAATAGACAAGATAAGGAGAAGGGAGAAATTAGTTTATCAAGGGAAGTCTGAAAGTAGCGCCGTAACGGAAAGGTTGCGCATTAAAAGGTTAGCAAGGTATGTGCTGGTTATGGAGACAGAAATTCGAATTACGAGAAGAGTGTTAAAAATAAATATTGATGGATATATTAGTACTGTTCCAAAATTGATTGTGTGTAGGAAGACAAAAATAAAGACTGAGTGCTGAAAAATTTGCTGATAGAAGAGACTGGAAGAATAAAAGATGTTGTGCCAACCCCTATGAAATGAAAGATAAGAACAAGAAGGTAATTATTGCTGGCACGTACAATCAGCATGGCATCATGCATCATGCTGATTGTACGTGCGCAGCAATGTATTACTTCAGAGCGAATGCTCCATTAGATTAATGCCATCTCTATGTATCTTTGTAAACTTGGGCTTATGAAGCCACGAGTCGAGGCACCGTTCCGTTCCGTAGAGCTGCCTTTATCGCTCTCTTATTGTGCTCCGAGCGAGTGACGCTGGGCGGAGCAAGGCGGATCTCAGCCCTATCAGTACTTATTATGTTGTTACAACGGCATTATTCATGTACTCAACCCGCGAGGAGCGGTATTTGTTTGAATTAATTACTTAATTTAGAGTAAGTTACGTGCGGGATAACCTTTCACTGTTGCATGCATAGATGTTCAATGCGTACCACGAGTAAGTTTTCCCACAATAGAAAATGACAGACAGTATACATTAAATATAGCGCAATCTAACAAAAACAGCAAATCAGCATACTTTTTTAATAATTTAGATTATGTGTTTTGGTGTTGCTGTAGGTATAATTTTAATCTCACTGCTGCACAACTGTATATTCTATGTAATAACGACGACCTCTGTGGCACAGTGGGTGAAGACCTGCTTGAGACACAGAATGTTGCGGATCGATTCCCGCTGTGGGATGGATGTTTGTATGATCTTCAAATATTTGTCTCGGGTCTGAGTGTTTTCTATTTATAATAATATGTAAGTATTTATAATTGTATATTTATAAATTGAAAGAATCAAGCCCCCACGTCTCTACTTCACTGGGTTCAGGTACGTAAACGCCCTTTTTAAGGCGCTTAATGTCTACAAAAAGCCACGTGCGTCAGACAAATGACCGACTTGAAAAAAAGTATTACGGCTCGCCTCCATTTACCTGGATACCAACTTGCTTGAAGTGAAAAAGCCTTATGCCAGCTTTTCTCATTCATTGCTGACAATGAAGGAAAGTGATTTCTTTGAGGAAACAGAAGCAGCAATGTGATTCAAACGTTGGTAATTTTGTTCTTCGTGTAAGGATAATGTAATTAATTGGTTAAATTAGTATCAAGCATAATGTTAAATTATAAAATTACACGTAAAAATTATATTTATATTCGTTTAAAATGAAATCAAGATTTTATAAAGTTGTTATAATATTTACTAATAACTTTTATTAAATATTATAACAATATAAAAAAAAGTCAAACCACGCTATCGGCTGGTGGACTTCCGCCGAGCCGGAACGTGGAGGTTGTTTTTTCCGCTTGACGGCGGTCGTGATTGGAGATTCAAGAAGTGAGGTCGTTTTGAAGTGAAGTGCAAGTGGCGAGAAAGTTCGGTAATCCTGCTAGCAGAACTAAGGTTATTACTATTTTTTGTATCTAGTTTAGATTTAGAATATCAATTATTTGTAACGATTTCGTGGGGTTCTACTGATTCTTAGCGAACTGATTATAATGATGTTTATTAAACGATATTCCGATGGCTAAAATCATATTTTATTCAGAATAATCCCTTGTCCTTTTATCTCAGAAGTGGGATCGGACGAGTATTTTGTATGTAACATTATTACTCGCTACCCATCTTTTACTAAATTGAAAATATAATCTTTCTTTTTTCTTTTTTTTCTCGTTCTACCCGATAATTTAAGATGATCTGTTCTAGGAAACCCATTTTACGTAATACTTTGTAATTTAACAATATCATCGGGGTTTAAGTTTTAGTAGAACTTCACACGATCTCGTAAAGTTTTTTTTTTTCTTAATTTATTTTATTTTTTTGTGATTTCTAAATCACATTGTGCCGCTCATAATGTTTAAACGTAAACTGCTTCAAAGTGGAGAGGTGTAGCTATTTTATTCCCCATATGCATAGCATAATCTATAAGAAACCAATACCTACAATACTGCATATATTATTGTAGAACTACGATTGCCTGAATAAATGTTAACCACATCGGGAATCGAAGACATACCTCTTGTGAGACTACTGTAAATTAGGAGCGTTGTAAGATTAAATGCTTAACAGCACCATAACTATACCTACTGTTGCGTACAACTGGTATCGGGTACCTCAGTTCATGGATTTATCAGGTTTATTTGTGATGTATGTTTGCACTTAGCTTGAAATATATCGATACCATAAAAATATTCGATTTGTTACTTTATAACGTGATGCACGTTTACAAGTTTCAGTGATGGAGGGTGTGTCAGCGTCTCGTCAGCCGCGTGTCGCGGACGATGGCGATGATGGCGTAACCGTCGCTGATCCAGTACAAGGAAGCAGCGACGCCCTTCCACGAATGACGGAGCGTGCGTCGAGTCAAGGTAGGACTTGCAGACTGTCACAGCTCCCGGGTCCTAATGTGGACGATCAAGTGAATGGTCACTTGAGTATACAGCGGAAGTCTGTGCCCTGTTATGAGGAGGGTGATGGCCGACGCTTAACATATCCATCCTGTTATGAGGAGGGTGATGGCCGACGCTTAACATATCCATCCTGTTATGAGGAGGGTGATGTACCCTGTTATGAGGAGGGTAGTAGCCGACAATATAAGTCGCGTCGTCGTCGTGAAACTGATGCGCGACAAACACATAAGCGAGCAAGATCCGGTTCTAGTGAGGAGTCATTTACACAACGCCGTCGTCGGCGATATAAGAAATCTAGACGAAGTCGGTCACGCAGTCAAAGTATAATTTTAGAGCCGCGTTTGAAACCTCTCGAACGAGTATCGCGTGGTCGAGATAGATCAGTTGGGCATTATCGCCGTCGCACTGACTTTTATTGCGATCAGTCACCAAATAGATCCACAGAACGACAATCTAGGTCGATCACGCGAATACAGACTCATGGTTTGATTAGTGATGATGAGGGAAGTGCAAACGAAGGGAGGTCTAACGTGCGTCGTTTAAAAACTTGCAACAGACGACAACGTAATAGTTCTGAAGAACCTGAATTCATACAACGCACACATGACCACCGTCGTTCACGCTTAAGCCCATTAAGAGATAAACATGTTAAGCGACATACTTTCGCGAAGAGAGGTGACCGCTATCATGAAGTTCATTCTGATAGCGATGATGGCCGAAAAGGCAGTCAAAAAAAACAACGCACCCGTTTCCCGAAAGATTGTCCGCAAAAACGTACTAAGCCGAACGAGTTCGCCCAGCACTATAGAGATACGGCCGGTAACACCGATTCGGTCCTGGACAAATTCTTGAGTATTCTTAAACATGTAAAAGGTACATCAACTTCCAAACTGTCTATGACCAATGTGGTACCAGAATTTGACCCGATGAATAAGGATCAAACCATATTGACATGGCTCACGAAGGTGGAGGAGTGTGCTGAGATCTATGGATGGGATGAAAAGGAGACAATACATTTCGCTTTACCAAAACTGTCTGGTGTTGCGAAATCTTGGTACACGGGTCTCGACACTGTCCTCTATTCGTGGGGTGAATGGAAGAAGAAGCTGTTAGAAACTTTTCCGTACAGGGATGATTACGCAGAATTGTTAACAATCATGTTGGCCAAGAAAGTACGATTTGGCGAGTCGTTAGAACGTTACTTCTATGACAAAATTAATTTGATAAATAGGTGCGGTATTAAAGGTAGGAAGGCTGTTGACTGTATTCTTAATGGCATTGAAGATAGAGCAGTCCGTGTCGGTGCTCAAGCAGTTCAATTCCGCGAACCAGAAGACGTTCTTAAATATTTAAAAACTGTAAAAGTCGCGAGCGATAGAAGGGACAAAACAAGAAGTGAAAGAAATCCTTTCATAGTAGGAACCTCCACCAATAGGAGACCGTTCCTCCCTAAAAAGATAATTTGCTACAACTGCAACGAAGAGGATCATATAGCTCCTAAATGCCCTAAGCCAAGAACTAGCTGTAGTATATGTAATGCAATTGGCCACTTGAGTAATTACTGTGAAATCATAAAGGCTCAGAATAAGAATCGAAACCAAAAGAATATTCCATCCAAAGAAACAAAAGAAGTATCAGCGCTTCTTACGCCTGGAAAGACCAACGAAAAGTATGTGTTCGACGTTACCGTTAACGGGACGGAACTTTTGTGTCATGTTGACTTGGGAAGTCAATGTACGCTAATAAGAAGGAGCGAAGCTATGCGATTAAACTTAAATATTGATACAAATGCATTACCGCTTATGAGGGGCATAGGAGGCCACCGCGTGGAACCTTTAGGTAAATGTAAGGCTGACGTCATAGTTCAAGGTATCAAAGAAAATATCGAGATATTTGTAGTCGAAGACTGTGTTCTGAAGTATCCTGTTTTGTTGGGTCACTCATTTACAGAGAAACCTAACATAACAATTACGAAGACACCTTACGAAATAATATTCGAGAGAACTGAATTACATAAACTAAGTTTACGAAATCAAATGGACGTCATATTACTTCCTCGCGAAATTAGTGTCAATTTTGTAGAATCTGATACAAACTACACCGGCCCAATTTACGTTAGTGGTTCTATGAGAGGAGCAGAAAATCAGGAATATTTCCTTTTTCCTGGCGAATACATGATAAAGAATGGCGTAGGGCGAGTCATTATTCTAAATATGAGTGACAAGAATATTACACTTCAGAAAGGTAAACTAGTAACTCGTGCGATTCTTGTAATACCTAGCTTGCATGTTGACGTAATGTCAATCGATCAAAACTATCCCGATGATGACGTACGCTATGGTCCACATATGACGGAATCTCAAATAACACAGTTAAAAAAACTTTTATCGAGGTACAATGATTGTTTCTCTTCAGGGTTGAAAGACTTAGGTTTTACAACAGCTGGAGAAATGCTAATTGAACTTGATAATACTGAACCAGTAGTGTACAGACCCTACCGACTGTTACATGCGGAGAGAGCTCTTGTACGTGATATGGTCGTAGAAATGTTAGATGCGGGCATTATCAGAGAAAGTACGTCTCAATACGCAAGCCCCATCGTCTTGGTTCAGAAAAAGACTGGAGAAAAGAGACTGTGTGTCGATTACCGTGCCCTCAACAGGCGTACAAAAAAAAGATCATTATCCAACTCCTCTTATAGAGGACTAGTTGGATCGCCTGGCCGGTAATAATTTGTTTATTTCCTTGGATTTAGCATCTAGATATTATCAGATTCCTATCTCCAAGGAATCTCAAGATAAAACAGCGTTCGTCACGCCTGACGGACAATATGAGTATACTCGGATGCCTTTTGGTTTGGTTAACGCTCCATCGGTGTTCCAGAGAACCATGAATAAAATACTGTTTGAAGCTAAAATAAAATATGCTCTTGTCTATATGGATGATGTTCTGATTCCTGCACGTACTATGGAGGAAGGCATGATAAGACTGGAGGAAGTATTATCTCTCTTACGACAAGGAGGACTGACGCTGAAGCTGGCAAAGTGCAATTTCTTTTTTGAAGAAATTGACTTTCTTGGCTTCGAAGTCAGCTCTGGGGGTATCAAACCAGGGTTGCGCAAGATTGAAGCTGTTACCAAATTCCCGACCCCCAAAAATGTCCACGAAGTTCGCCAGTTCTATGGTCTGGCGAGCTTCTTCAGGAGGTTTGTTCAAGGATTTGCAGTAATGGCAAAACCGCTGTCGGATCTATTGTGTAAGGATCGCGAATGGAAATGGGAAAAGGAACAGGAAAAAGCGTTTGAATCATTGAAGGCAATCTTGATTTCTAGACCTATACTTGCTTTGTACGATCCGGCGCGTGAGACACTTCTTCATACTGATGCTAGCAAGTACGGTGTAGCTGGAATTTTATTACAAAAATGCGCTGAGGGTCTTTTGAAACCAGTTGCCTATTTCAGCCGAAAGACAACGCTAGCAGAGTCAAAAATGCACTCGTTTGACCTAGAGACTCTTGCAGTTGTGGCATCTTTGGCCAGATTTCGGGTATATCTGCTTGGCGTTCCGTTTAAAATATATACAGATTGCAATGCTCTCAGGACCACTCTGTCAAAACGCGACCTAATACCACGAATTGCGCGTTGGTGGATACAATTGCAAGAGTACGATTGTGAGATCGAGTATCGCCCTGGTTCCCGTATGGCTCATGCAGACGCATTAAGCAGAAACCCAGTTAGCGAGGCAGAAGTAGAAGAGCACGTACTAGATGTGCTCAATGTAAATGAAGAGGACTGGATCATTACCGTCCAATCGGCCGATGATGAGATATCACGAATAAAGCATATACTAAGTGACCCCGAATCTGAAAAAGTAGCAGACATTGTCAAAAATTACAGGGTAAAGAATGGTAAAGTGTATCGTTTAATTGATGGAGATGGTAATAACATGCGATGGGTTGTACCGAAAGGTGCTCGGTGGCAGATAACAAAGATGAACCATGACGACATTGGTCACTTTGGTTACGAAAAAACTGTAAAGAGAATTCAACAGTCATTTTGGTTCCCAAAAATGAAGACTTTTGTGAAGAAGTATGTTCGATCCTGCCTCGAATGTGCACATCATAAGGGACCCACTGGCAAACAATCAGGTGAACTCCATCCAATTCCCAAAGTAGAAGTGCCGTTTCATACCGTGCATGCAGACTATTTGGGCCCATTCATACGGAGTGCTAGAGGAAATAGCTATCTATTGGTAATAATTGATGGATTTACAAAGTTCATTAACATTTCTGCGGTTAGAAGTACTACGACAGCTTGTACCTTAAAAGTTTTCCGTGAACACATCAGTTATTTTGGTGCACCCACACGACTGATTACAGATCAGGGAACCTCATTTACTAGTAACAGTTTTCGAGCTTTTATAAAATCTTTGGGTGTAAAGCACATCTTAAATGCCGTGGCAACTCCTAGAGCCAACGGACAAGTAGAAAGGTTTAACCGAACAATTCTTGATGCTCTATCTACTAAATGTCACGGTAAGGATGACAGAAGTTGGGACGAACATGTTCCAGATATACAGATCGGGTTAAACACTACTATTCATAAAACCACTGGTAAAAGTCCATCCGAGCTGCTGTTTGGTTTTCAACTGAAAGGCAGTACCGAAAACATTCTCAGTGAGGTAATAGATGAATCTATAGACACAGTTGAGCAGAACGACTTAGATGTGATGCGATCAGAAGCTGGTCAACGAATCCACGAACAACAACTCAAAGATAAGAAGGCTTTTGACGCCAAACGTAAAGTAAGCCAACCATTTGAAGTTGGTGATCTAGTAAGCGTAAAAAGAGAAGTACAAAGTGACGGTAAATCAAAAAAACTTTCCGTAAAATATCAGGGCCCTTATCGTGTAATCAAGGTATTGCCTAACGAACGATATCTAGTAGAAGACACACCTCTCACACGAAAAAAGGGTAACCGGCGTTATGAAAATGTTATAGCTATTGACAAAATAAAACCATGGCTTAGTTTTAATAGGGATTTTGATAGTAACTCTGAATCTGATTATTCGGACAAAGACGAATGAAACCTAATCTCTATCGCATACTGATTTTGATTTTAATATTATATATACCTAGCAAATGATTAGTCTAACAAGGAAATTAATGTACCTGGTGATTATGATCTTTTATGAGCTTACTTGTATATATATTTGAAAGCTTTGTTAACTAAGTGTTACATTCTCTCTTATTAAGTTTGAAATGATGTTTGTGCAAAACGAATAGTTTGATAAAATATTAGAATTTTACCTTTTTAATTTGATATCCTACATTAGATTTTAATGTTCATATTTGAAATTGTAAACATAAGAGAACTTTAACAAGATTAAGGTGATTAAATAATGTTAAAAATATAGGTACATATTTTAGTTTTCTAAATATTAGTATTAATATTCTTAATATTACTAGTTATTCCATTTTGATTATCGCGTAGGGACTAGCTCTAGCAGGATAGCCGAGCTGTAAGGATAATGTAATTAATTGGTTAAATTAGTATCAAGCATAATGTTAAATTATAAAATTACACGTAAAAATTATATTTATATTCGTTTAAAATGAAATCAAGATTTTATAAAGTTGTTATAATATTTACTAATAACTTTTATTAAATATTATAACAATATAAAAAAAAGTCAAACCACGCTATCGGCTGGTGGACTTCCGCCGAGCCGGAACGTGGAGGTTGTTTTTTCCGCTTGACGGCGGTCGTGATTGGAGATTCAAGAAGTGAGGTCGTTTTGAAGTGAAGTGCAAGTGGCGAGAAAGTTCGGTAATCCTGCTAGCAGAACTAAGGTTATTACTATTTTTTGTATCTAGTTTAGATTTAGAATATCAATTATTTGTAACGATTTCGTGGGGTTCTACTGATTCTTAGCGAACTGATTATAATGATGTTTATTAAACGATATTCCGATGGCTAAAATCATATTTTATTCAGAATAATCCCTTGTCCTTTTATTCGGTACCCTATCGTAAAATAACTTGGATTTCAAATATATTTACTAAAGAAGACGTAAAATGAATTTTATTGAAAGGGACGCAGTATTTTCTTGTATGAATGGTACGATTTGATGGAGACTCGTAAGAATGACTATGCCACTTTACTAATAAACTAGTGGACTAATGCTCGTCTGTATTAAAGTCAAAAAAGTTTAAGGAAAGACAGGCAGTCATCTTCGTAACAGTTTTTCTTTAAAATTTTGTTATAAGAGTATAAACTGGAGCGCTGGCAGAATTATGACCAATAGTTATAAAAGCTGTAATCAAGAAGTGAAGTGCAGAACTAGAGCACTGTCAAAGTTTGAAAAAATAATGTCGATGACATTTTCACACAGCATAAGCCCCAAAGTAAGCACAACTTGTGTTGTGGGACCTACATGATTGGATATCCAACTATTGTTTTTTTTTTTGTAAATACATACTTGTTTTCATAGAAAACACCCAGATCCTAGACCAATTATATTAGCAGATCATACAAACATTTGTAATCAAACCCTTGCGTCATAGGCGGGCCATAGATATTTGGTTTTGCTAAGATTTTCCGTAATGGCTGGACCGATTAAGAAGAATTTTGGAACAGGTATAGTTCGTGACTTATAATAACGTAAAGTAGCCTGTACTTTTAATACAGTTAACTCGCGGCTGAAGCCGTGTAATCTCTAATAATTCGTGCAATGAGAAGAAACCAGAAGTGATGACGTCATAGAACTGCTCGAAACCAGTTCATCTAGACTTGTAAATCTATCAATAAAACTTTCACAGTTTAAAAAGCGTGTGTCGACAACAAAAATGTGATACGACGAGTGACGTCCGGCTTCGCCCGCCATCCGGAGCCGTCCCGGATGGGTCCCGGACTGTTCGATTGAACGAGAACTCGCTGCATCAAACCAATTACGTTTTAGAGCTTTGTTTGTGAGAACATAGAGAGGTACAGTTAGGATAAAAAACTAGTGTGGAATCAAATCATTACATCACAAGTATTTTTTTGCAAAATTGTTAAACACAATACGTATATTTTATTGTTTATTGCAGAGCCCTCTAATGACATGTGGCCATGAAACCTACCTAAAAACCATCCTTTAAGTTATACAAATCGGTTGCAAAACCGTATTTCAATCAGACAAGTCGTTTCGGAGGTTAATGGTAATAGACAAACAAAAAACAAACAAACTCTTACGTCAAACGCAAATACGGGCTCTTGACCCGTTTTATAATTGCGTATTACTTCCCTGGATATAAAAAAAACTAAGCTATCCAATTGTTTTTATAGCCATAGAGCGATATTTGGTGGTAACTGTACAATGAGAAGACGAATGGTTCCTGGAGTAGTGAGGGGGAGGGAAAGATATCGTGTTATTGCGGTAGTTTGGGCGCGTCTGCGGTTTGGACACCAATCATGTTTACGTCTTGGTAACGGAAATATTAATTTGTTATTGTGATGTGGCTAAGCTGTTACTAAACAATTATATAATTGGTTTATACCACAATTACTAATGAGACTCAGACCAACTCGTTGTTTCTCATCATCCCACATTACCCTGACTCGCGATGTTGCTACCTGCTGCAGGTGGGCTCCGATCACTGCTTAACTTACAAACCGGACAATCATACGTTTCTAGACAATACGTTGCAAAAATATTTTTATTTTCTATCATGGCGACTCATCATCTAATATAAATCGGAAAGGTTTTATAAAATAATGGGGTCGTGGGATCTCAGACCTCAGGCAAACTACTAGTATACACTAGATTAAGCTCATATTTGTACGCCAAAATTATATTTTTATAAACTACCTGCCCACTACATTTTATCAAGATTGAATAAACGGGCCTGCAGTTATCTCAGACAAACAGACATGCATAGAAACGCCAAAAATTGCCCAAGTAGACTCAGATATCTTAGTTCACTTCGCCCATTGGATCAATAAAAATGTTGCGTGTCACACGGACTGACAATCAACTCACAGCCTCTAGGGACCTGAGGCAGATATGTTCCTTTTAGTGTGTTTTCCTTTTATGGGCAAAGATTTTTTTCGAAATTCTACCCATACCTTCTATGCAACGGGAAGATGCAGTCTACGGAAAAAACTCAACGCGACCGAAGTTGCGGGGCGTCCGAGTCGTTAAACATATTATGCACCACTATAGAATTAAATATTTTTTTTTCCATATTATTGTAGAGAAAAAAATATTTCAATAAACCTTTATTTCATCAAAAAAGCTCTTGTGGAGTGTTATGGCCCTCACATCTCATATTTCATAAACGACAACTCTTTGTCTCGATTGCTACTTAAAGTACCTACTTTACCCAAAGCACTTGGTTGCTCGCGGTCCGTAAGTGGCCCCTGAGAAGGGGACTCATTTCTTCTCTACGTTTATACATCTGTCATTTTGTTTGTATGTAAATTCAAAATCACTTATCAATAGTAAATTCTTTAAATTATTTATATACGATTTTAAAGTACGTAAAAAGTACTTTTACTTTTTATAAATAATAAGAAGATTCCAAAAATACAGCAGACTAACTGGGCTCTGAATAACGCAAGTGAAACTGCAGACAAAAGCTTGTATTAGCAAAGGCACTTGAATCGTGCCTGAACGTAGAGCGATTGTATTTGAGTCCTCGATTCTTCGGAGGCACTCGAGCTCGGCAACGCTATTTTATTTGACTTTAATGATTTTATTAGTACCTACGGGGTATCTTTTTGCTGTTCTCTAGTAATTATATACTTTTATACAGTCGTGAAAGCGGATTACGTGACTGGAAGAACAATGATATGTATGAAATGCTGACTGCCTGCAAAAAGTGTAAAATACATTAGGCAACTGAAATTCGTGCCTAATAAAATGTTTACGCAGCGGCGCATTTTTATGCAATTTTTATTTTATTATTAATTTGCGTGGCCATCACATCACACATCGAAAATGTGTGATGTTATGAACTTAGTATATCTAGCTTCAAATTGAAAATCTGGAAGGCCTTAAAGTATGCAAGCTCTGCAAGTAAATCATGAACCTGATCGTCACCACGCTCCATGGTAGGTTAGGTATAGGCGTAATTCTATGTTTTCTGTGATATTGCTCTTTTTTTCACGTATGGTATGTCCGGTTGAATGGGCGCCGAGGTCGATGCGTCTCTCTCGGGACCTTTGAAAAATAATATTATTCCGTGACTGCGCAGTTTACACCATTTCGATTTGAGAGCGCGAGTGATGCCATCCATCAAAATGTTTAGCAATAAAAATGTCATTGAGTAGACAAAAAAATAAATAAATGTTTATGGTTTATTTTATTTGATACTTTCTCGTAGGTTTCATGTATATGTGATTCCAATTATGAAAACCAACTATTTAAGAAGTGTACTCAATAGGTAGTGCAAGAGAGAATGATGTTTGAATGATGATGTTTTCGCTAGTTGCACGCGCAGTAGTCTCATACTCGTACAAGTTTTTGGCGAGTCTTTTGTCATTTTGTAGCTTCATTATGACGGATGGCTATCAAACTTATTTAAGAACCATCCCAGAAGTCAATCAAATGGATTGCAAAAAAAACACATTTAATTGATGTGAACGGATTTGTCGTTACGGAGATAAATCAATAAATTAAAGAAAATCCTTTATTATAGACTTGTGGTCTACTTAAAGTGATATCTTCCAGATAACCTTAAATAACTAAACAATACTGGCCATTTTTCACACAGCATCATCTAAGCCCCAAACTAAGCAGACCTTGTATTATGGAAACTAAATGACTGTCAAACTACTTATACATTTTTTTTGTAAATATATACATATTATATAATAGAAAACACCCAGACCTGAGACAAATGTTTGTAGGTCATACAAACATTTGTCTCGCGGGAATCGAACCCTCAACCTTCTGCGTCACAGGCGGGCCTTCGCCACTGCGCCACAGAGGTCGGCCTTGGGATGTTTGGTTGAATGGTAACAAACAACATCTCATGGCAAATATATACGGCCCCTTACGTGCGGGTAAGATAATAGACGCTGCAAGTACGCACGCGAAGAGTAATTACCACTTCATGCATTCGAACCAAACTCTATATCAAAAAAACTACCATACATCAATTCTCAGATCATACACTCCTTTGATAAAATTGTAATTAGTTACATACTCGCAGTCATCACTACCCTACATTAGTCCATTACTGGATATAAAACACCCCAATGAGTATACAGTACACACAGTCAACAAGCACATACCCCTGTTATGGCACTCATTTTCATTTGTCAACCTATTTCGCAATTAAATAACTCGAGGAACTCCCAGAGCGCATTGCGCTGTGTCGCCGCTGAAAGAAATTAAACGCGATAAATAATATGTAGGTAATTTCCACATGTTTTTCACAAATTTTACAGCTGCCATTCTAAGTTGCTCTGAAGAGAACTTTCACAACGATACCGGGGCGGAGTCAGTCCACGAAATTGACGATAGCATAAGTGTGGTCATCTTCTGCATAGTCATGGAGGGGAAACCTGCGAGTATACATATAGTACTACCTACACTGACTAACAATCAAAGGTCACGCTGAACGGACGCCTTTCAGCTGACTTCATGAATTTGTTAATTTCATTAAGATACACGCTGTAATCATGAAATGATGACATACGCTCAGACTGCTTAAGTTTTATAACTATCGCAGGAAAGATC
Organism: Perizoma affinitatum; assembly: GCA_961405105.1. NCBI lineage: Eukaryota > Metazoa > Arthropoda > Insecta > Lepidoptera > Geometridae > Perizoma > Perizoma affinitatum. The sequence goes on from OY560184.1 coordinate 7,199,793, forward strand.
ATGTCTTGCTACGTCATGGACTGTTATCGCCCCTCAAGATCCTATACACGTAGCTGTTGGTAATAATACTACATTACAGCAAGTGCATACTGTGAAAATGCTTGGTTTCCACATAGACTTGAAACTCAAATGGGACACCCATATTATGCAGGCCCTGTCAGAAAATCAGCGCTGCACCTTTCCTAGGTTTGCTGAGACAGGGACCTTTTGACCCCACACATCTTTGTATCTATATCATTTTAATTTTATATTTATTTTATTTTTTTCAATGTTTTAATGTAGCTATTGTCACCTGTTTTGTTGTGTTGTGGTAAATAAATGTTTTTTCTTTCTTTCTTTCTTTCATATTGACAAATAGTGCGCTAGACTAGTCCCTGAGCCGCCTCCCGGTATCGGCACCGCGACAAATTGTGCCTAGCTGCTTCGCCATTCCATTCCTTACTTTCCTACGATACGGAGTTGTGGGGACTAGCGGCTGAGTGTGAAAGAGCTTTGATTCTCAAAAAAGAGCAATTCTTGCGATAGTAAATATCCCGTCTGAGGGCTCCGCTAAACCCTACTTTATCGAACTCAACATCCTTACCTGTACGATTCAATCTACATCTACCAGATAAGTTTATTCGTATGCATGAACCTTGATAAATTCAAACGGTTGAGGGAGGCACATCGATACCCAACTAGACACCGCAATAGACTGCACAATCCTACCCACAGATTTACCAAGTCCGAGAAATCAGCTAACATTATAGGAGTCATCATATTTAATAATCTGCCAGATGAGATAATAGATGCAACATTCGACGTTATATTCAAGAACAAACTAAAAAAGTTCCTACGTAAAAATCCTACTATTCGATCAGCGACTTCATAGATGATGTTACCAATGAGTAAACCATATTGTTTTATAATGTATAATACCTACATATTTTTATATTGTGGAACCTATTTGACATGTAAAATTATCATTTACCAATAAATTATCTGTATCTGTATCAAGAAGAAACAACTATCAGTAAAGTGTATTATATCGTTTTCCGCTAGTTTGGCGGCGCGATGGGAACTCTGGCTCCACCGCCGACATGCATAATTGACTAAATAGCCGCCATTTTGAATAGCCAAGCGTGAGTCGCGCAACTTCTCAACTTTATGCAACTACTGAATATTTTTAGGGTGAATGAAGTTTTCAGAGATGTTTTTGAATCTGTGCACCGGGACGCCCTCTGCAAGTAACTGCGATTTGAATTATTAAATGTTTCAGAACTTGGCATGTTTAAGCGATTACTTTCTTGTTTTTGCAAAAGGTAATTCAATTTTATTATAATCTAGCTCCTAACATTGTATCTAAGTTCTTTAGATAGCCTAGCAGTTTCATCTGTATTTTTTGTATATATACCTACGTGTACATACAAGTTCATACAACTATGAATAAATGTATATTAATTTTATGACAAGTTATTTAAAATGTTATTACAATTGAGCTTTTTGTAGTTTTGCGGAATTTTGAATTAGAAATAAAAAAGGTACCTAGGTATTTATTTTCCTCGTACAACGAGGCATACGTATCTACGTCCTACGGTGTAGTATCACGAACTTCCCGGGGGCACAGAATAAGTAATTGTTCCAAGAAGGGCGCGGAGGCTAAAACGCGGAATTATTAAAATTCTTTCTTCTAATAAATAAAGTTTTCTTTTAAAACGTGCTTAATTTGCCTTCTTTAACATTAATTACAAGAGTTTTTATTTTAAACAACGTTCCTTCCTTCCTGTACAATAGGTTCTTACATTTAATTTCCATTGAAAGTTTACGATTATGGCTACTAATTATTGAACAATCAATTAGAAATTGCCTACTACTTTGGTAGTAAGTTAAGTAAGGAAACAATTGTGACAAGGGAATTATTCAATCGAGCGAGCAAAGCGAGTGAGATATCAGAGTTAAGCTGAAATAATCCACACTTAATTTAGATATGTATATAATAATATGTTTGTTTGTATGTGTGTCCAATGTATGTATAATTTTATTGCGCAAAAATAAACAAGTTTCGAATTATTACAATAATAAAAATGATAATACTGGTCATTTTGCACACAGCCCAAAACACCCAACACCCGAACTACGAGTAAGAATAGCTTGTATTATGGGAACTAAATGGCTGATAAACTACTTTTTTTTTTCGTAAATACATACGTATTATACATAGAAAATACCAAGACCTGAGATAAAAATTAAAGATAATTAAAACAACAACTTAATGTAACTGCAATGAGCGGTCTTATCTCTTAAATATCTTCCAGACAACCTTAATTAAATTAATAAATAATACTGGCCATATTTCACACAGCATCATCTAGCCCCAAACTAACCAGAGCTTGTATTATGGGAACTAAATGATTGTCAAACTACTTATATACTTTTTTGTAAATACATATATATTATATATAGAAAACACCCAGACACGAGACATATGTTTGTAGGTCATACAAACATTTGTCCCGCTTCGGGAATCGAACCCGCAACCTTCTCAGGCATGCTTCGCCCACTGCGCCTCAGAGGTCGATTATTAATCTAATCTTCAAAGAAATAAACAAAAACTGAAGAGGTAACATAAATAATATTGTATTGTCGCAGGGGTTTTTGAATAAGTGGGGTGTACAAAATATAAGGACATGTGTCATCCGTCATAGGAAAGGGCTTTTGTTCTTTTTAACTTTGACCCATCTATTATCTGTCCGATTTAGTGAACTATAATACAACTGTCCATTAAAAAGCTCTACCTTTGGTTCCGGAAGCTGCGCATCTGTGTATATCACAATCTAAATCTGAACATCGCCATTTATTCACAAATACTAAGAAAAATAACACTTTACTTTTAAAATTAACATGTTATTGATATGGCAAAAGAATCGGAACGTCAGATGTAAAAGGTACTTTAAATATGGTGGTCGATCATGTCAGGTCGTCTCGCGTCGTGTGGAGTGCCTTCGAACAAATTCATATTTAGAATCTACTGCATGCCGCAGACGTTTCGACGCCGAAGCGGGCGGGTGAAGTATTTATGGCCCGTGCTGTCTGCAACCCACCTTGGCGTTTCTCTTAACTGATTTGAATGCTCTCTTTGCCTGATCAAAATGGTTCAAACATTAATTGTATTTGATGACCTCGGTGGCGCAGTGGGTGAGAAACAAGAGGTACCAACGGGTTCGACAAAAGTTTGCATGTTCTGCGTCTGAGTGTTGTAGTACCGTAGTACTCGTAGTTTCTGATACCCACGACTGTTGGTGTTATTGATTTATTTTATGTGTATCTTCGTAGACAGAAACTGCGGTATATGAACCACACGGGGCCCCACATGGTATAGAGCCGTGGTCCGTCACTGCCCTCCATGTTGGCATCCATGTCAATGATTATTCGTATTAAATTTGAAACCCTTCGCGTTTGTTTCGTTCGATTGAACATTTATGTTCCCTGAGGGATTGCAATAAATCCCATAGTCAAAGCGTTTGTTGTTTTAATTAAAATACAATTACTTATCGGACTGCGTCCGAGTCGCAGAATATAAAACAGTAGCGCGCGGTTCACTTTCTTTGATTAATTTGGCTCTGGTCTCACCAAATTACTTTCCTGATAATTATTTTTAAATGGAATTCGTATACAGGAATCTTTTGAAGTAAATTTCTGTTCCAGTGCTATAGGTATCCACGAAATACTATGATATGTTGCACGGTATGGTTGGTTTTGAAGAAAAAAGCAGTGATTCCAATTACACACTGACACACAACGCAAACCCTAAAACTCTGATCCCAGAAAGTCTTAAGAAACTTTAAAGCATGTCATCCTTTTCAGTCTGTATTAAAAAACCAAGATTTTTTCAAACTCTAATCCTTAACGGACCGAAAGGTGGAGAAGTAAAAGTTTAATATCTCCAAATCATACGCACGCTGCAAGAAATAAACGTTTTATGACATTTTCGAACGGTATAATGAACGTGTAGGAACACGTTAGGTACACTAGGACTTATTTTTAATAAAATAGTATAGCAGTCGCGTTCGGGCTCTTTTTACCAATTTGTTCAATGTATCCAAAAACAAAAGAACATTTGTTTTTGGACTTTTTATATATATATTGTAAGTTGACAATAGCTAACAAGGTAAATTACACCCCTGACGAATACAGCGTCAATCAGCGGGCCTTGAACATTGTATGAAAAACACAATCCTCAACGTAAACAAAGTCGAGAACGTTCAGTTAGTCGTGTAGTTATTTATAAAAGTGTGAGGCAGTGCGTGACGTTCAGTTAGTCGAGGAGTTATTTATAAAAGTGTAAGTTAGTGCGTGACGTTCAGTTAGTCGTGTAGTTATATATAAAAGTGTAAGGCAGTGCGTGTGGGCAGGTGGGCGCGGTGTAGGTACATCGAACACGACGCGGCCGGCGGCTGCTGAAACCGATCGTGGCTGAGTGCTTCATCAATATTTGAGAACATGTGTACATACTGTAGGTACAGTGTACCTTTCCTACTTCCTATCTATACTCATAATAGTATCAGGTATTCAGTGTTGCATCTTAACACCTAAAAGCGAATTCCCTCTCGAAATGGATGTTCGTGTGAAAATGGTTCTTGTAATCCAACTGAAATAGACAAAATGTGTATGGAACTACGAAGATATTTTCAAATTCTAAGATTAATATTTTTTTGTTGGTAATTTTTGTAGATAGTTCCTAATAATATAATATATTAGTCATGTATATCCCATAACACAAGCTCTGCATACTTTGGGGCTAGATGATACTGTGTGAAAATGTCCAGCATTATTATTGTTTTAATGATTGCACTACTTGAATTCATGTACACTGTACAGCCTAGCCGCGTGTCGCGTCACGTTGCGTCGTGCAGCTCGGGCGCTTCCAAGTACTGTTTGTATTGCGACCGTTCACTCCCAACTACCTATCTATATCACAGAATAAAACACAAAACGGAGTAAATTTCATTTCCTACCAAATATCTAGGTTTTCAAACCTTCACAACTTTAATCACGTGTTTTTTGTTGTTTTCAGGCAAACAAGGTACGGTCTACGAGATTAGAGGTCCTTATCGTTTTCTACTATGACATCTATAATAGTGCTGCGTGATGCGTTGCTTACCTTAAAAAATATTTTGTGTCTGTATTTCAGTATTCGTTATATTTATTCACCAGTACCCTTCACAGCGAAACACAGCAATGCCAGTATCAATCTCTGGCGATAAAAAAAGATATGGTGGTAGCGGGTACTTCGTCATCCGTGTTTTTTCACAAAGGAGCTCCATTACTATCTGCCACGTTGGGTTATCCGGCAACACAACAGGCTCAAAACGCCAATTACATTACTTAATCAACGAAACATCCCCGAAAAATCGTAAGCCGGTGCCCGGAAGGCGAACTACCGGCGTCGGATTGCGATCCGGACCGGCATCATTCACACTCGATATGAGTAGACAGTTGAGTTGAGCTTTTTCTCATAGTTGCGAGTATTTGTCGGAGTATGATATTCGTCAAAGTCGGCGGAACATTGGCTAGGAATTTGTCAGTGAATTCGCGCAGAATACGGTATGCGATCACATCGACGCCGACGTGATGTTAAAGGCGCGTCTTAGTGAATGCGATCTATGCGCGGGTAGACGACGGCGACGATGCTTTTATTATGAAAGAGAATTAAAACCTAATGATACCCATCTGCAATAAACTTAACCAAACTATACTTAAAATTTCTACAAGACACGCTTTAAGTGCACTTAAAGCCTTCAGGTACCTAATTTAAGATTGCTTTCACCTCTCTAAATTTAAATGTATTTTTGACTCTACCTTCTATCTTTTTGTTAATTTAGACGTGAGCACGGCATCAGTGGATTAAAAATAAACTGTATTTTTCTCTTTCTTATAAACCTCTCATGTATCTGCTCCAAGATCGTGCTCTAAGGACAACCTCATAAATATTGAACATCTACACAATGAAAAAGAGACAGAAGGATTTAAAGTGCTTTTATTTGAACCAAATATTTTGCTCATCCTCACTGTATGTAGTTATCTACTTAACTTTCATACGTAGGTATATTCCTAGTTCCGTTTTGGACAGTATGCCATCCTACGAATAAATAATGCAATCATACAAAAAAACAACAATTCAAAAGTTGATCACTCGTGATTTAAAAATGAAAACGTGTAATATCGATTTAATAATTTTAGAAATAAATAAAATGTACTTTACTGATGATTTAAAATAAGATATTAACGATGCATTTTTTCATAAAAGATATTAATATACAAAAACTGGACTAAGATTGTTGCCAAAAAGCCTATAATAGCGTTGCTGAGCTGTTTCGTTATCCAGCAGCCTTCGAACTAGTGTAACAAACCGGTCAAGTGTGTGTCCGCCCACGCGCAGTGCTTGGTTAGTAGTTGCCATTAACTTATATTTACATATAATATTTAATTATTAACCGACTTCAAAAAAGGGGAGGTTCTCAATTCAATTTTTGTATAGAGAATGATCCCGAGGTGGTTCCATAAAAGGTTTATAGGACAGCTATTTTTCCCGTAAAACTTAAAAACATCATCATGTTATGGAATCACGACTAGCCGAATCCTTTTTTGGGGGCGATTTTTCTTATGTTTTTTATTCGAAAGAGTGTAATCCGAGTGAGTAAAATAACGTACGCAAATTATTTTGCTCACTCGGGACTAAGGACTGCAAACGTATCCCGAATATCGCGATTTAATCAACTGACTTCAAAAAGGAGAAGGTTCTCAATACGTATGTATGGTTTTTTTACACGATATCATCGCCATTTGTGATCCGGTTTCAATGATTATTTTTTTAATGGGTACGGAACAGAGTATTTTTTTTTGTATGTAAGTATAAAAAATATATTAAGCACTTTATAAATTTTACATTTCGAATAAAGGCGACGCTGCTATAAAAGCGACAGCGGATCGGTAGCTGCCTCATTTGCTCGTTTGCGTTCGACGGTGAAACATTGTGCAAAATATAACGTCGGTGCATCAGGTCACGTGAGCTACTTTTCTTGTTGGTTGTTATTTTCTGTAGCGGATTTTCTGTTATTTTAGATTTAATTGAAAAAGAGTACTGAAATATGTACAAAAAGTTCAAATGTAGTACAGACTGGCCACATATTGCTTAATATTACGCTCAGTGTAACATTATCGGAAGAGAGTCATATGGTGGACGGCGGTATTTGCATAGGGGCACGTACGGAGTTGCACGTCGTATAAAATGGATCCCTGACATCGGAGATAATTTTCAATTAATGCAGGACTGTAGCGATAGTTTGGGGGTATATTCGAGAGATCGAAATTAACGTTGTGCCGTGGCCAGCACGCTCGCTAGACTCAACCCCCATCGAACATGTATAGGATAAGCTCGGAAAACAAATAAAACAGCGGGATCCAGCACCAACAAACACAGGAGATCTCAAAAGGGCACTGGAAGAACACTGGAATCGAATACCACAAGATTTTGATTGATAACTTAATCAAGAGCATGCCGAGATGTGCCACTCGACAAAAAATCCCCGTAATGTCCTTCAATTATCACATTTTCAATCTGTAAATTGAAGGGTCATTACCCTTCATTAAGCTTCATTAAGCGTTACTCTAAATAAGTCCATGACTGTACTTAATATAATTGCGGTCAATATTTGAGAGGTTCAGAACGCTGCCCATTTCGAATTATTTGCTGAATTGTCTACTACACTCTAGACGAATATTACGAGTAGATATTCTGGACGGCCCAGAATATGTATTCTATGTCAAAAGGGGCTTAATATACACTTAATAGGTAACTAATGGGTTTATTCTCTGACATTGAAAAATTAATTTGGTCAAAATCTAATAAAACAGAAGTTTTAGGTACGGTAACCGATGCCAAACATTTTGGAACTACTTCCATAAAAGCGCTGTATAAAGGATCTTCCGAATAATTACCATCAAATAACATTTTAGAAATTCGAGTAGGTATATTTTAGAAAACTTGTTTATACTCATTGACACAATTTACCTCTTTTGGGTTAGTATACAATATATTCTGGGACATAACTGGGATGATTTTTCATCAACTTTGCTCCCACAGCCAATGATTCGGGATCGTTACAAAGTTATTTTTTTTTTTTATATATTTATCTTACCCGATAACATGTAAATTGCTGCCTGTGGTATACTCGGCTTCTAACACCGAGGCGTGCCATGTACAAATTAACAAAAAATAGGCCATCAAACACGTGCAGGGAAACAACATTGAGCTCGCCACTCACCAGCCAGTCTCGGAGGAGAACGGACAAGCACCTATTGAAGTTAAACCTGGCTTTGAGGAAAAGATCAAGGTGCTTGAGAAAAATTAACTAAATTAGAATAAAATAGAAGTAACAAAGACGTAGAACAGAAGCACGCAGCAAAAAAAAGTGTAAATAACAATCATAGGAAAGAGGATGAAAAACACGGGCAAAGGAAATAAAAGATAGATGGCCACAGAGAAGAACACAAACACAGCCATGAAGATACTATTGTAAAAGACAGCAACTAGTCGCACAAATACCCGAACACAAGAAACCCGCTAGGGGCGAGCTTGTGGCGGTTGTAGCCGTGTTCTGGGGGCCCGCCTCTTACGGTTGGTTATCTCCAAGAGGAGACAACCACCCGTTATACGTACCCAAAGATGAACAATAATTATTTGACTACAAAAGCGTTGTTTAAATTGCTAAGACAAATTATTAATATCATCCATATAAGAACACACAGCTAGGCTAGGTGTAGGGCGGGGATCAACAAAAAACATCGTTTTTAGCTGCCTTTGTAATATTTTTTGTTACCTAATTAAATGTATTTGTATTTATTCAGAAGCTGTTAAAATAATTTGAATCGTTTGTATCGTCAATGTCTACTTTTATATTTATTAGCCTGGCAATGGTTTGGTGAGATATCAAAAGTGTTTTTAAATAAGACAGGCCGGTAAAAAGGAGGTGCGGTCGGTTGGGAAATATTCTCAATAGAATTACCAGAATCCCGCTTTATCCGCCAAGCTTAGGCCATAAGCGTTTTTCCCCAACGCCGCGCTATGAAAGGAAAATAAAAGCGAAGGAGATTGAGGACATTATTCCGCCGTGACACGTTTTATTTACGCTTTAATGTGACGTCACGGTTAAAAAGATGGATGGCGAATATAATAAAGGAGGCGCAAGATGGCTTTGTGAGTCGCTCGGCGCGCTGTCGGCGAGCACAATGATACTTTTATACGCGCGGTGACGCCGGAATGAAAGGGCTTCGGCCCGCGTGCTGAATACCGACTCTCGGTGGCAAAGCCAAGCGGTCAGTCCCTCCGCGAACTCTGCTAACCTGCTACTAAATAGCCTACATATTATTCCAAACCAGTTTCACAAAATGATTTCCATCGATGCTAGAGCAGCATTTTAGAAGAAAATTAAACAAATACGTATTATGTATAAAATGTGCCATTTAGCGTGGCAATGCGGCCAGTATTTTGGAACGCTCCGTCTGGTATTGATCTGTATCAGTTGAGCTATCTACAGATCGTTTGCAACATTCGGTCGATAGCTAGCTGTTTTATCTGTATTTTTAGTTTATACCTTTTTGTTGCATAGCTGTAAAAATAAAAGTATAAAACGAGCTATTGAAGGACTTGTACTTTACATATATATAATATTTCGGTGACTTATACATATTTTTTCCTTTATAAATCTTGAACAATGGCACCCTGTTGCCTGAATGGGAGGAAGGAAAGGAAGAAATTAATAAATCGAACATTTTTCTTTAGAGCCCTTCGGCAGCTGGCGACGGCGGCGCGGGGAGGGTGAAGGGGCGTAAGACAAATTAGTCTATAAATCTACTGAACCGTTACAAATAACAACGTCACTAAATATTTGCACTTAAAATAGGCACACGGGCTAGGTAAACGCTTATTGTAATATCTTCGCAATAATCTCGCGTCGGACGCGATGCGCGGTCAGCACTCACTTCAAACATCGGGTAACTCGATAAGCGGTTGCAATTAGCAACCGACGCGGATGAAACGGGGATTTCAGTTTCACAATTAAAACTTACTGCGCGGTTTATTATCTCTCGCGAAAACTTCTACACTTATTCATTCCAAACGAAGCCACTGAAAAAAGTTTTCATGTTTTAAATGCAGACGAGATCGGGAATTAAATTTTATGATGAGCCGCGGCTCGTGGTTGGAACTTTGCTCGTTAATCGCCGATCGCTCTTATCACCCCGCGATCACCGCGCCATCACCCTATGTAATCTCTCTATATAATACCTACTTCCCTACCTATACCGCAATCAAGTAGATATGCATATACCTACCACACAACAACCTTTGGAAACAATCGCCCGTCCGTATTAATTTTTGTACAACTTCCTTTTCTATTCATGTTGGCCCGTTCAGTGTGGTTCAGTGATCCGTCAAACAAATGCCCTTGCCGCCAGCAGGGTGCTTCAGGATCTATCTCTAATAGATTTCCGCAGATGTAGTATTGAAATGTAATAGCGCTGGCGTCTGTGAGACCAAACCAAGTAGTCGGTGTATGCCAACCATTCTCAGCGCTGACCAACCGTTTCCAAAAGCATTTCCTTCATTTAACTTACTTTACTAAACTGGGAATTTACAAACCATAATTTCCAGTGATTGTCCGAAATATATGACATTTAAATACAGTTCCGTACCCTTTGCTTTAAATGCACCATCATCTCTGATATTCTGATTTTTTTAATTAATAATACCTTACCACAATTTTACCAAAACTAAATAACCAACAACAATGAACAAGCACAATTAACTTGTGTTCGTGCGAAGTATTTTAAAATTAATCCTAATATTAACAAATTAATAAGCTTCCTAATTAAAACAAAACTTGTTTTATTTAAACTCTTCGGAAGCTTTCACGCCTACGCCACCCTAAAAGTTTTGTCTCTGGCCAACATTCTTTTCACAACAATAAAAAACCCCAGAGACTTTAGACCTCTGCTCTGTACCTACGATTGACCTCGACTTTGTTTCAATTTAATTAAACCTCGAAAAGGAACCTGCCCCCACCCGCACCCGGCCCGCAGCCGGCCCGTACTCTCTCCGTGTGCCGCCGCATACAAATGACGGATTAGCGATGTAAAAAAGCGACAAATGCAAATGTGGTGTGTGAACGCCTCATTTGAATGTAGAGTGTCAAGCAAAGCCTCCTCGCGCCGCGGCACTCGAAGCCAAAGTGGTGACCGTCTTATACCTTCCGTAATATAGCGGAGGTACATAATTCAATCATAATAATTTATTTCGGACAAGTGCGAGTCTGACTCGCGCACCGAGGGTTCCGTATAAGTTTGTAAAGCCCCAAACATTACTCCAACGGAAAGATAAGTTGAATTGAAAAATGAACTTAACTTTGTAGTTGAAATAATGTAAATTCTCTGTAAACTGTGACAAATGACACAAACAAATGTGAGTTTCTAATAGCAAAAAATATTTTTTTTGTTATAAAACTACAAATTAATGATTTTTTACTTTATCCTTTACATGAGACATTTATGCCAAATTTCATGATTCTAGGTCAAAGGGAAGTATCCTACTAAGTTTTGATTTATTTGTGAGTATCAAAATATGTCGCAAAAACGGCCGTATTTTTTTATTGCGTTGACTTAGAAGCTTGATTTATTAGAGTTCTAAGTGACCGCAGACCGTCGTATTTGATGTTTATTTCAACTTGATGCCTTCACGCGCTCCTGAGAAAAAGGTTCTTGACAGACAGATAGACGGACGGAAAACGAAGTGATTCTATAGGAGTTCAGTTTTTTTTTCTTTTGAGGTACGGAACCCTTAAAATTAATGTCACTATTGTATGATAATATATTTAATTAAAGGTTGAAGTTCATCCAGGTCATGCCGGTGTGAGACACTTGGGAAAGCCATACCACCTTTCAGTGATTTGCTTATGTAAACTTCTCTAAAAGGAAACCAGGAGGATTAATTCCAGCACATATTTTAATAAACAATATAGATTTAAAACATAGATTAGACAATACGTTACTGTAAATTTATAAGTATACTTATTCAATATGAGATCTTGCTCGTTACGTGCTTTAAAGTCAACTCGCCACCTTTCACAAAAACCATCTAAAAACGGCTCGGTATCGTCACCCCCCATTGAAGCTAGCAATTCGGCCAATAGCGTGGCAGCAGAGGTACCAATCAATACTACCAACCTAACTAATACAATATTCAACCAATCATAATAAAATAAAGACTTTGTAAAAGGAAATGCAAACTACAAAATTAACACAAATTCTAACAAAATGTTTTACAGAAAACTAAACTCTTTCAAATAAATTATTAATTAAATACATGTTTTTTTTAAAGTAATAATTAATTCTAATATTATTTCAGGTAATATAAATATTTTACGCGACCAACGGATGTTTCATATAGCGGCGACAACACTTAAGACGATTATCAATGCTCCTCCTTCCAAGGGAAGGTTCAGTAAGGTAGTTTTCCACCGTTGAGCACTAGCCACGTGGATTTGCATCAGGCTGTTCAGGGTTGAATTCTAGTAGCGATATCGTCTTAGGTGCTGTTAAGTAATAAAATTCCAATAATCTTAGAACAAAAAGGTGTTTCACAAAAATTAGGTACTATTTAGTAGAATGATTATGTACTTTCGGGATAACATGTTCTGTGGTAACCTGAAGACAATAAAGGTATCTTTGCGGTTCATTATAAAGCTGGATCCCGAAACTAGATATTGTTCCTCGTAATGAAGTCTCGTCAAAAACTCTTAAACCAACTGAGCGCATTGCATTGCGGGATAATTAAAATAAAATAAGAACGCAATGAAGTAGCGGCGCGTTATTCATTACTGAGACAATGCCACCGGCCTCCGCCTTATCTCTCCAATAAGATTGCCACAAAAAGTGTCTTAAAAAGAAGTGGCGGAGGCCGATAATTACATCCCGTTAGCCGTGAGCCATGAGTCGAGGCGTGGTTCGGCGCGGGGGGCGGTTCGATCACTCGCTGCAGCAAAGTCATGACACTAGCTCATCACTATCTACTAAACTCTTGTGGAATATTTTCCCGTCTTCGTATGCAGTCGCAAATGCTATACTACGATACGCTCCATACGATGGAAACAGTTTTTAGATTGTTAAAAATAAAAACACATCAAAAAGTAGCCATACTTTCGAACGCAAGACCACATAAGTAAACAGTATTGCTAACGACACGGGCGGCGAGAAGTCTTTGTTCTTGGGATATTCTTTCTCAAAGGATTTCCTTTCGAAAGTGCAAAACAACAAGATTCTTTATTTTAGTTCTTTATTTTAGTATCGGTTTTTTACCGTACTTAATATTTGACACTGACACAAACATGACACTGTCATAATGACTTTAATTTATTGTTGACTAGCCTCAGCCCATGGCTTCTACTATGTAAAAAGTAGCCTTTAGCTTATTCTTTACGAATTAGGCTTGATCCAAATTTCATACAAATAGGTCCAGCCGTTACAGAGATCAAAGAGAGAGCGTAGCGAGCATAACCAAAGATAACCTCGGCTAGGCTCGGCTCTTCTCGCCAAAATAGGAGCACGCCCGCTCATCGCGACGAGCGCCTAGCAACAGTCGGTCCAAAGCGTTCGTATTTCTCCGCGACTGACTCACATTATTTGTGCCCAATGTGGGCGCCAATTTAACGGCTAGTCCCTATGCGGAGGCTTTGAGGGTTAGAGCCCTCAAAACCTTCAAGCATAGTCACAATACAGGCGTTAAAGTTAAAAGTACAATTAAATATAGCAAAAAACTAACACGATAATGAGGGGGCACAATACAAGAAAACAGGTAACGCGAGCGGCCGAAGACAACACGAGTAAAAGCCAAGCATTCCCGAACCATAGGGCTTGTACAATGGATGAACTTCCTGCGTTACAGAGGTTAGTTTTTGAAAAAGAGAGTTAATGGCGTTCGTCATAATTTGGTTTGGAATGTTTTTGCACTTTTGTTGAACCGGAAACTAGCCTATAGAAGGTAAATTAATATCTCAATAACGGGACTAAATGCCTTATAATAACGGGAACACTGATGCACTAGTTTATATCGGCCTAAGACTTACGATCTAATTCATGAACTATATATTTGTCTATTTAGTGTTGATTTATTTAATTTTATTTTCAATTATTAATCAGATCTCACTTCTATAACTATCATATCTCTACGTGTCATTACAAGCCAATTCCGACAGTGCGAGCAAACTATGTAAAGCGATTTGCTGATGAGATGTGCGTGTAAGTGTGATGACCAAAGAGCATCCAAGCACAATCCGACTCTGTTCAATTAGATGCATAACTAGGCAATTATTCAGTCAATACCATTACCTGATAATTAAACGCTATACTAACTGGCGACACAGTATCTATTTGATGTTTACCACGTTCTGAGAGAAAGCACATAGAAGACGTTGTGCGCATACACAACGCAAGCAGCAGAGATGCAAACTATGGTAGGTAATCAAACTATTTTATATTTTAATTTTGATCAGTCTATGCTTGCCTTGGTTGGTTTGCAGTCTTCTATCCGTGTTCATTCTCCATAGTATAAACACTAAGACAACCTATTTTTACGGAAGATAAAAATATACCTACTTTGTTTCTCCTATTTGTCACCTATTGTCCTCCTGAAATGGTAGCTCGTCATTATCATCATCACCTACGCGCTACAGTGAACCGCTATATTTGGCGGCGATTGGGCCCGATGCCGGGGCTATCTAGATAGTGTCTGGATACGGGAAACCATAAGTCATCACTCCACGGCTAGCCGCAGAGCGGAGAGCTTGCAAGCGTTATAGTTTGCTTATTGAATTAGCGAGAGGCTTCGTTAGCTAGACTATTTGTCATTTTGAATACTTGATACAACTTTTTATATATATAAACGTGCCATGGCGCCGTATTGCCTGAACAGAATAATGATCCGATGAATCAGCCACAATACCGCCTTATTACAGTTTGTTGGTACCGCTGGCAAGAGCCTCGATGTGTACACAATGTTGTCTTTGCTATGGCTGTCTCTCCGTATAAATATGTGGTGGGTCTTGTGGTAGGTGACTTTTTTGAAAATCACGATTTCATAAAGTATTTGACAAACCGCCATGAATGAAAAATGAAGATGATCGAAGGGCTTAAAATAAAATTAAAATATGAGTTTGATACCATGCAACTATAAAAATGAATTGAACAAAAAAAGCTACTTCAGTCGCCTACTTGTGACAATTATGGTGATTGAGATAAATTACAAAAATAAAAGTTTCAAGCTAACTAATAGCTAAGACAGGGTGTTTAAGAAATGAACACAATTTTTTTAAGTTGACTTCGAACACTTGTGATGAAGTTAGAATATTTCTCGCCTTCGGAAAGGCTAGAACACTGCTTTGCTTACATGCTCCTGGAAGATTACCTCCAGTAATATCAATCTATTAATATTACTTAATTGATCACCATAGTGTAATCTTACATTGGAAACTGAGTTTGTTCCGTAACACGAGGTTTTTACTGGTGCACAATGTCAGATCAACCTATAAACGCCACCTATAACCTGCCGAATCTGACAATTACTGTTCCTTTGTGTCGCATTTTATACGAACCAATCGTCGACTCAATAATTATCTCGCCTGTAAATAGTATAGGTACGGTATATTTACGGTAACCTAAATACTCACATTTGTGTACAAACAGTTATTTTTCTCCGAAATGCTACCACAATCCGCAATAAAGTTTAAAACCGTTCGCGTTTGAAACGGATGCCAAATAATAATGGAGATTGGAAACACGGATAGTGGCAGTGCGAGCAAATTCGAATAATTGAAATGAAGCGAGCGTCTTCGAGGAGATTGTAGCGATGCAGGTCGCATCGCGCAGTGCCGTGCATAGCGTGTGCCAACTATGTAGATAGTAACTTCTTTCAAAACCTTACACAAGTTTGAGTTAAATATACAACTTTGTTGTAATATAACGTAGAGTAAAAAAAACATGCGAAATTCATATAAGCTAACTTTATTATATCAAAGACGTTAATATAAATAATATGTAGATACGGATAAAATTTTAATGATAGAACTTGATTAATTATTGAATTCGTTATGAAACGCTACTGAGTGTTAAATTAAAAAAGTTTTCATTTCAGTGATACGATTACATGCGACAAATCAGTGAGTTCAGGCGTAACAAGTGACAAGATAACTTCTAATTGTAGCAATATATATAACTAATTACCATTCTCTCGAGTTGTCTTTAAAATGTGTTCTTTGCACGATGCGATGCGGAGGGAGAGCGTCGCAATCAGTCACTCTGATGAAGAATCTCGGAATGAGTCGAAACTTAGTCGGTGCCTTCACCGATAGTGTGGTACGTGATAAAACCCGTTTTTACAAAACGTGAACATAAATAGAATTTCATGGTTTTCCACTTCTATGTGTTATGCAGATACGACAAGCACTAGTCGCATGGAGATCATGCATAGATAATTAGTAATAGCCTCTGCACACAGCTGCGCCGGCATGGTACCCGGATAAAAATTAGCAATGTTCACTCACAAAAACATTGATAGCTTCAAACGTAGAGGCGTTAAATACCACCCGGGCTCTCCGCAGCAAGAAACTAGCCCATCTTTTAGTCTCACCTACTCATGAACTGTGCAAATCGGAGATGGGTCCCTCTGTATATAACAGGCTGCCGGACAAAATCCGAGGGATGAAACCTCCACGACGGCCTTCAAATCGAGATGTCGTTCTACTCGATTAACGAGTTTTATGAACTGCCAATGTGTTAACAGTAGTATTAATTATAATGTTTGAATTATAATTAAATAATTTATTTATTGCTATTATTCTATAAAAAAAATATTTAAAATTACCTGTACCATTTTACTTTAGTGCTCGACTTATAACTTGTTATCGATAAATATATTGTATACTAGATCACGAACTATATCTGTTCCAAAGGAGACTGACCATACTAAAATCGGTCCATTAATCGGTGATAATTAGCAACAAACATCTAAACATCTAAACATTCAAACTTATCATCTATTTAAAAAAAAAAATTATAATACGGATAAAAATACAAAAATAATTTACTTAGGTTACAGTTAACTTATCTAGATATTCCAGTCTCTTTTAAAAAGAGGTACCTAAATAACGAACGATAAGAATTTTTCATTCAACAATCAGTGTTTGCAGGCAGAAAGCAGATATGTACTGTGAGCTATGTGCAATGGTTTTTATCTCCGTTTGAGCTGAAGGAGCGCGCAGCGCGGCGGCGGCGTCAGCAAACCGATGCGACAAAAGATATATTATGCAAATACGGGCGTCGCCAGGGCTGCCGTGTGGCATGCCTATGCGGCATGCCGCATGCCGCATGAGGCTTGAATGACTGCCCAGCAGCAGTATGAATGTAACTAAAATAGGTAATTTACCGTCTGGTTTATTTTATATTATTGATACTACTTGATCAGATTCCTGAATGGTTGATAAGTTAATGATGATATCTCATATCTAGTGTTTGTTTTTCGACTACTAAATTACGTTTACAGAAGATTTGACAGCAGGTTAATTTGATTACACTTTCGAAAAATTGGCCAGTAGTCTATAAATGTTGGTATGCCTGAGGTTTTGCGTGAGTGATTATTGACAGGATGCTTGTGTATTTGGTTTTGTTTTGTTAATAATATTTAAATTTGTATCAATCATATCAATATTATGAAAATCTTATTCAATTTATTTATTTTGCCCCATTATTTAATTCAGTATGTTATTTATTATGTATTGATTTATTTTATAAAATGTTTTCACAATAATTTTAATTTATTAGATATAATTGATGATTTTAATAGTAAGTAACTAGTGTAATTGATTTTCAAAATCGTGTTAGTTACATAAACAATACAATACCTTAATGTTGAATTTGCTGTACAGCCTTTAATAAGAATTCCAGTGTTGATCGGGCATGCTTTGTCTAATCGTCTGTACTATACAGCCCTGGTTATAACGATAGAAAACATTTCTGTCCGCGTATTTGGGTGTTCGACAGTTGCAAGTAGTAGCCCTATCCTAGGTGGAGCTGATTGAGCTCAAACATTCCCCCCTCCTTTCCCCTTCAAACAGCTTCCCCGCGCCCCTATCCACGCGTATTGTCCACACACATTACAATTTCTACAAACTGCTCCAAAGTCCTGCTTTAGATTGCAGAGAATCCATTGATGTATTTCTAAAGAAAGGAAGAATATTGTGCCAACCTAATTCAAATCTGGCTTCGATTCATTAAACACCGCGATAACATTTTCACGATGTTGACTAAGCCGCGTCTGCGGGTACAGGCGAGAGGAACACGAGAGGAGGTCTATTAGCAGCTACGAGATAAAACTTGCAAAGTCCAACAATGATTTAAAATTTACAATTAAAAGTTGGTGTTTGAGCCGGGATTGAGAAACCGTGAATGTGACTTCACAGACGTTAATCTAGAAACCAACGAGGAAAGATTGAAACATAACAGCAATTATCACAAGCATTGCTGATGGTACGTATGATCTATTTTGTATTTTTTCCATTAACTCTGTCACCGAAACAAAGAAAATAGATACTACAGATTTTTTCCAAAATGTACGATATTACAACCAATAATAAATAATGTTTATTTCAGACCAATTAAATAAACATTATTTATTATTAGTTGAAATATCGTATGACCATACCAATGAAGCGTGAGCTTAGCTTTCAAGCGCAGTCAGTTGATCAACATCGCAAAGCATACATCGGACAACGCAACAGGTTAGTTGTCAGGTACAGTCAGCGTCACCAACTAATTACGCTTCTGGGGTTTAAAGATTGAATTGTATATGTGTGTATATTTTACTGAGGCAAAAACAACTAATACTATTCAAATCTTAAAAATACTATTCTATTCATACAAATTTGATTGTTTGCAGATTTCATTAGTAACACGAAAGTCCCGTGTTTATGATAAATGGGCCGGCGGGTTTATTAAGTTATGACACACGTTATATTTGCAAATCACCATCTAATTACGACATTAATTTTAGTCACAAGCTATGAAATAATAGTATACATAGGGAATACTTTGCACTAGCTTGTGGAAAAATGCTGACACTATTCTTATACAGCTTCAGTCCTTGATGCCATAAACATTGCTCTTCTTCTTTCTAAGCTCTCTTTCTATGGTTTGGATATGCAAACAATCGGTTGGTTTCAAAGTTACTTGGATTGCAGGCAACAGTGTGTAGAATTGGCAATGCCCAATGGATCTAGGTCTCAGGCTAGTCTCTTGGGGTGTCCACCAAGGCTCCATTTTGGGGCCAGTCTTGTCTATTTTATACACAGACATCATTCATGCTATAATTGCAAGCATCATATATACGCCGATGATCTGCAGCTATACAAATCTTTCCTACCATACCATATAGGATCTTAACAATACTGTCAGTAAGATAAATTCCGATTTACTACAAATATCCAGTTTGTCAAAGAATAACTCATTGGTCATCAACCCAATAAAATCGAAATCCTTGATCTCAGGTACTAAGAAGAAACTAGAAGTGCTCCAAAACACTACAGTTAATATGAGAGTAGATGGTGAAGTGGTGGACCATGTCACTGAAGCCAGAAATCTTGGGTTGATAATGGACAATCGATTACATTTACACTCTCTGCAAAAGCATGTTGCAGAGAGTGTAAATGTGTAAATGTGAGCGTAATGAAGCGTAGGACATTTTTGTAGTGTGTGTAGGACGACCTCTGTGGCACTGTGGGCGAAGGCCCGCCTGAGACTCAGAAGGTTGCGGGTACGATTCCCGCCGCGGGACAAATGTTTGCATCTGCATCTTCGGATCTGGGTGTTTTCTATGTAAAATATGTATTTATTTACAAAAAAAAAGTATATAAGTATTACATCAGTCATGTAGTTCCCATAACACAAGCTCTGCTTACTTTGGGGCTAGATGTTGCTGTGTGAAAAATGTCCAGCATTATTATATTATTATTAATTAATTATTAATTGCTTCTACCGCAGTAGGCAGTAAGAATAAACCTATGTGAATCCCTTACCCTGTTCAAGTTAAATTACTGTGACATTGTTTGTGGGCCATTTTTGTTAAGTAGGACCATAAAGACACTCCTTTTAAAACTCTTCCAATTTGCTTAAAATGGAAGCGCGCAGGGATCTCAATCCTACAATACTTCTTTTCAGGGTTATAACAAAAAATACCAAAAGTATCTTAGTGATAAATTTGATTGGCCAAGAGCCCATAAAATATAGCCGAGCAGGGCATGTACCTATGTTTTTTCCTTCAGATTTGCGGCCTCTCAATGTTGGAACGACCTGCGGGGGCAGGCCTGCTTATGCAAAGATAACACAGGCCCCCGCCTCCATTCGTTTCAAGTCTAATTTTTTTTTAAAGGAAGCAATACGTGTACGTACGTATTGCTTCCTTATACATATATATATATTTATTTACTATACCCACAATTTTCACATAATTTCTCTTCACTTCACTTCACTTCTTGTTATGGCGTGTGTACCTATTCATAATTTATCTGTTTGCTGGTTTTTGAATTCTGTCGGTTCTGTGATAGTTTCGATCAGTCTGACAGAGACTGACAGATAATAGCATTGTCAAATACATTCCAAAGATTCTGAACAACGCCATGTTTTTGATATTATGTTATCTATTAATTTATTATTATGAAGATAATAATGTATATATTATATATGTCAATTTATTTCTGCACCCGGTTATTCGCCAATCTTCGTGTCATCACAAAAGCCCCGTCTGAAAATCAGCGCCGCATCTGACCTACCTAGGTTTTGGTGCATTATGATGAGACGGAGACCTAATTGACCCGACACATCACAAAATGAGGTATGTTTGTTGTTAGTATATGATACCTGTATATTTTTATCTAAAAACCAACAATATGTTAAACTAGCTTCTGCCCGCGGCTTAAACCGCCAACTTTTGAGTGTATCAAACTAGGGAATATTTGTTTTCTATACAAATTGCAGAACTTTATTCTCCTAGGGTAAGTTTTGAAAAAATATAAAATACGTTGTATGGGTGATAGGATCGGCGCGAATAATAGACAACCAGTCTGGATTAGATATTATTTATTACTGCTATGATTACATGGACTGGTACTATATATATGTACTTATGAGCTAACTATAACTATACTATATGTATAATACATCACACCACCCACGGTAATTTAAAAAAATAAACATAAGCATTATTTTATTTTTTGTTACATAGAACATTAACATACAACCTTATATTAGAACATAACTATCTTAGCTAATATGTTTAACGCTTATACAAATGTTAACATTTTTATAATTTTTATGTAATACATGGTTTTGTGCGATTTTTATGCACAACATCCTCTTTTCCATTTTTTAATATTTTACATTACATCCTAAATCCTCTAATACTAAATAAGGACCTAAATAAACACTTTGCATCTTATCTGTAGATGGATTCCTTAACCATAAGTAACTACTATTATTTGTATAACTAACAGGTCGAGCATTAGCATCATATTTCTCTTTCCTTTTTAGTTTACTATTGATTAAATTCTTACGGGCATCTGCCTGTGCTATTTGTAACCTATATTTTAACTCTAATGGATAACTACCATGATTATATAAGGGATTAACGTTACCATTTCTTAAATTACTGGGTAGCCTACATACCTTACCAAATACTAATTCGTGAGGCGTGTACTTTGTCTCCGTGTGCACTGTGGTGTTATACGTAAAGCACCAATAAGGCAACCAGGTGCTCCAAGAATCCGTTTTATTTTCGCATTGAATCCTTAAATAAGCTCCCATTGTTTTATGCGAATTCTCTAGAGCACCTATTGATTCATGGTGGTACGCTGTGGAGGATAAGTGGTCTACTTTTAATAAACTACATACCTCTTTCATGGTGCTGGAGATGTACTCCGTTCCTCGATCCGTTGCAATTTCGAGTGGAATACCATAACGAAGTATAAAGTTCTCGACGAATGATCGAGCCACAGTTACCGTGTCCTTGGACGGTAACGGGTACGCCTCAATAAACTTCGTCAACTCGCACTGCAGTGTCAACGCATAGCTATTACCATGAATGTCCTTCGGGAGAGGACCGACGATGTTTTATTATTTATTTTAAAGTTTATTTGTACCGAGTTTTGAGCGAATCTAACCAAGGAATAAAACAATCCATTGAAACTTTACAACCCCTAAAGGGTTGATTTTCGAAAATTAATTAAATGTTTTATTCCAGACCTTCAACTATCTACATTCCAAATTTCATCAAAATCGGTTCATTAGCTACGGAGATACGTGGTAACAAACATTCACAGACACAGACTTTCGCATTTATTATATTAGTAGAACAGGATATCCCTAGACAATTTTGATGTGTGTATGTTTTGTGTATCTAATACTATTTACAACTTTTGTGTTTGGAGAACAATTTAAACAATTTTCTTTCTTTTCTTTAATTTAATTAAAGAAAAAAAAGAAAATTGTTTTTAGTTGAAAATTACTTCTAATAAAGTTTTGCAAAATTTGAAAACTCATGACCTGTCTTCCGTCGCCTTTTATTGATATTGTGATGATAACACCTACTTCCTTGAAGTCATACAAATCGATTCCCGTTTATGCGTTTTCGGCAAACGCATAAACGTTACGTCTCGGGTCCAGACACTTTTTACTAGTTTCAGGTCTATTAATATACCATCGCCTCAACTGAAAATTAACGAGCGGCTAAATTAACCAATAACCTGATTGTGGTTAGGACATCGATGTATTTTATGACGTCATAATACCTAATAACCCCCCCTCCCTCTCCTCCCTTCCACCCAGCTCCACATGCCTACATTAGGATTAGTAGCCGGCAATAAAAACTCGTAAACGCTCCTAAATCCGATCGACATTATTATAGTGGATTAATGTCCCGGATCACAAGCGGCTCATAAAACGTGAAATATCGAGACTCTGTTTTAACCTCCACACGAGTCTTACAATCTTTGTTGCATGAGCCTCATCTCAAAGATGTAAAGTGTATTTTAGCTCAGCAATAGGATAATTATGTGATTGGTGATGCAATGAATATACGTTTACTATCACGTATCCGGCTTTTTTCATACTAACAGGTATTCAGGGCTTCACGGTAAGTTCAAATATTACTAAATAATAGATCTTTATAAATATGTTTTTTTTTTTTTAAACCCTGACCCTAATTTCCATACAGCGCATTATAGTGATTATCTTACCATTCTTAAAACATTACATTACAATCAGAAATAAATTATAACAGACAAACAAATAAATATACGGACTCCTTACGTCTCGTGTATAAATTAATGATGTATCATACCTTCGTACGACAATGATGGAAGATAGGTTGAACGGTTTGGCTGCCATGTATATTCACCGAAATATATCTGGACGAATGAAAATATTTTAACATTTATAGAATTTTACAAAGCACAACCGGTGATATGGGATGCAAGCTGGATTGACCAAAAGAATAAAAATGAATTAGTTGATGCATGGAGAACCATTCATAGAGATATGGGAATGATAATAATAATAATGCTGGACATTTTCACACAGCATCATCTAGCCCCAAAGTAAGCAGAGCTTGTGTTATGGAATATGACTGATATACTAAATAGATATTTTTTTTTTCGTAAATACGTACTTATTAAACCTACATCGAAAATATGATTTACACAATTAACGAATTAAAAAGCAATTTCGATATTGGACATCCTCACATTGACTCTGACAGTACTAAACTAGCAGAACTCCCGAGTTGTAGTGTTTAGCAAACTAACCAGCCAATGTTAGTACCGGCGATGAGACAAACATGTGATTGTGTTCCTTATGTAAGGAACACACAAGGTTTTTTGAAGGGTCGGCAACGCTCGTTTGATGCTTCTGGTGTTGCAAGCGTGGGCCTTATGATTGATTACGACCTTGGTGGTAGAAATAAATTAAACAAAAAATGGGAGTTTTCCCATCACATTTTGCAGCGCACCCTAGTGAAGTGTGGGGTAGGTTTTAGATACATTTATCCCTAGATACCTATATCTAAAACTCAATTGTAAAGTCATAAAACCGATTATAAGAAAAGCAGGACGATCGGTACACATTCCATTGACGACTTCGATGGACGGCGAGTGAGTTCCATTTCTGTTGTGGGACAAATCTTTGCATATTTTGCAAATATTTACCCCTACTTGGGTATCCTCAAAGATCTACTCACTGAGTATGTATCTGAGGATGTCCACCATGGGGAAGACAGTCGTGAGTGTTTTTGTTTGTTTGTTTTGTTTTTTATTTATTTATTAATAAACATTACAGCGCCCAATAGTGGCTGGTCTTGTAAAACACATTTAAGAACTATTTTTGAAAACATTTTGAAAATAATTGGTAACCGAAAAAAGTAACAAACACCCAAACAATCTCGTATGGCAATTACGGGCTAAGTTTTCGGAGAATTATTTTAGATGGTTTTTTCTTTTATTTTTACTTCGTAACCAAATGCTACGTGCTCTACGCGATGTGCTGTGTGGTTCTACGACACGTAGCCGAACTACGAGACTACGAGTGCTACGCCGCGCCGCCGGCATACTATTTACTTACGCACAATTACTCGTTGTTTGTGTTAATATGAGCTGAATGTTTAGCTTAAACGTGGCCTATTATAGTTCTAATCTTTGCTTGTTCGAGTAATTTCTCACAGCTTTTTAACAGGCCACTAGCTCATACGAACGAACGAACTCCGTACGACAATACGCAAAGTGCGAGAATGACCGATTTGAGCCACGAGAGCGTAAAATTGAATGCCCAATTCAAAACAGTTTTTCTCGATATTGAGATTTTATTATATATATATTATATGATATTAGGTACTTATTACGAAGCGTATCATCAAGCTAGCGAAATATCTAAAGAAAACATTATATGTACCTAGTTCTGAATCTGAACATTATTATTTATTCCTCGGGTCAACAACTGCCCATTCAACAACACGGGCAAGTGGATCGATTGATCAGCTCGGTGGTAGATCTTTCCATTTCCCAATGGAGGAAACACTACCAGCCGTGTCGCCACCATGCCACATAAGTAAACAAGGCATCAAATAACTCTCCACCAATATTCGCGCGAACCGAAAACAAACAACTTTGTCTTCTGTCTGTTTGCTTGTTTGTTTAATGTTCTGAGGTAATTATTTTTGTTGAGCCACAATATATAATAGTACGCGTATTTGCTCTCCGCTGAGATGAGACGGCGCCGGAGCCGCGAACTGTAATTATGTTGTTTGAGTTCCGAAAGCGAACCTCAAATACAAACTTTGCGCCAGATCTCACACTTACCAATGAATGCCGTCCCCGGGCCCTTCCGTGTACCTGCCCCCCAGTATCGCGAGATAATCCTATTTCATCCAAGTTTCATATCAAACCATAATGTAGCGATAGTACTCTCTTTTTTTCAAAAAAAAGGAGGAGGTTCTCAATTGTTTTTTTTTTTCAGGTTTGTTACTTGATATCTTCGTCAATTGTTAACCGATTTAGATGATTATTTTATTGTCGGTTAGAGAATGGTCCCAAAGTCCAATAAAAGTTTTATTCCTGAGGGATTACAACTTAAATAAAACTTAATACAATAAATTTAAAGTTATTAACCACGGCTTATTTATGTGGGTTTTATAAATTACAAAGAGGTTATAAAATAAAAGGTAAAGGACTTTGGTGTAACATATTATTATCTTGCAAAGGTATGACTAACAAAAATATGTTTTATGAAAACAGTCTCATTTGAAAAGACCTCTTACACAATACTACATAATAGGATATTCAATATCAGAACGGTTAATAGTAGATTGTGTCACAAGGGACCAAAATAACGTATTATCTATTGAGGGCGAGAGCGATTGTTTGAATATTTTGGTACCGTGTGGCACACTCTGCTTTTCATCCCCCTCTATGAGAAAAATAAATAAGAGATGCTTTTAGTACTGACGAAATTTTATATTTCCTTAACCAAATTACAAATTAATATAAATATTAGATAAGATAGGTACGTTTTAGCAATTTTGGAAGTTTATTAAGTTCCCGCGGGTTTTTTTTATTTAACCAATGCCGAGTTGACTAGCGCGCTTTTTTATTACTATCCAAAACTTTATCGAAGCGAATGGCGTTTAAACTTTTTATTTAAATAATGTTCCAAATTCAAAAGTCATTTTGTCACTGTTATTAAGTGCGCCGGAATGACCCATTTTGTTCCACTTATCGAGGAACCCTTCAATAGAGGAATAGATGGGATGAAAAAAACATTATAATTTACTAACAAGCCGCTACGAGCTCCGTATCGTGTCTACTCACAATATTTAACAAACTCTACAAAAAAGTAAGAATCTACTTACAGCTACTGACAGCTTTCAAAGCCAGGTTCTCAATTCGGCTGTAGGTTCTACTATTCTATATTACTTTCATTATATAAGAGAGATTTCTATGAAAACCAATGTTTTCATAGAACATAGATAGATGACTCAATAGTCAAAAAGCTTTGATTAAGCTTTGATAAAGCTTTGGTAAACACGGGCCTAACAGTCGTTTGGGTTGCTAGTTTAGCTCATTCACAAACATTAAACTTAAGATCAAGCGACTAGCAATACGTCGAATCGACTGATTCGGTGAACGTCGCATAGGGGCGCTGTTTAAATGTGTCTTGCGTTAGCAATTTAGCATACATGTGATTGTGTAAGTCCACAGTTTAAGATAGGATACTACGTACCTATATTTCTATCTATCAATATAATAGAAATATAATAATATAATATAATACTATTTTTTGAAATATGTATGGAATACGTAACTGCATACTTTTTAGTATACTCACAGACCAGTTAAAGTTTTTTTTAACCACACATTACAATAAAACAAACAGAATATGTACAGTATCTAGAATTATACAAATAAGAAAAAACAACCCTATTTATTTTATTATAATACACCCTAACAGTATTTAATGGCATAAAATGCATATATCTGTTGATAGCTTATTCTGTCTATTCCGACCCTCAGAGTTAATTATAACATTTAGGCTGTAGCGACATCTCTCGCTAAATTATTACACCATGTTAACGAATAGCAACCAACTACTGATATACGAAGAGCTACCACATATAATACACAGATGGCCATCGAAGTGTATAACGCAACCTGAACATATTATCTGCAACAAACAACTGTCGGTACTAGGACCGGATGGCTGACCAAGTGAATCAGCCCGGTGTGGTAAATCTTCCCCTTTGCAAATGGAGGACTTAAACGAACCGAAATTCGTTTTGAGAAGTTTCGTCAAAGTATCCAACAAATTACACTGAACTTACGTAGAATAAACAGATATAAAATAATTGAGAATTGATGACATGACAGAAGCAAAATGGGCAAAATTAAATGAAACGGAAATTACAAACGTGTAGTGGAGCAATAGAACTGAGGTTATTTGCCCGTGTGGCAGTCAGTGTCAGCTCGATCGTCTTGGTGTCAGATAGTGAGGTTTTGAAATGAAAAAATAGCTGTGGGACCTAGTTCTATTTTCCCTAGCTTCTTCTCTGGACTTAAACTTCCAAGACATGGGGAATTGCAAAAATGCCTTTCTGGCTTCAGGTTCGGCCATTTGTAAGTGGCTATTATATTAAACAGTGGCGCAAATTCCGGACAAAAAGTTGATTGGTGCCAGGATTTTGCAAGGAACACTTGGGTTCAATTCGCTGGAGACGCGTAGGCTGTGTGATCCATGTGTTACTAGGCTTGTCCCGCGCCGGTCCCTCCACGCACTGTCGCACGAAAACAGTCACCCATCTGTCATGCTCAAGCTCACCTAAAGCAGCTTTTAAATTTACACCCTGAGGCTGATGTATTAGGTTGGGGAAAAAGTCTTTTCGCATTATTGTATGTATGAACTTGTAATAAAATCTCTTTGGCTATACTATTTGTATCTGGCTGGTTTTGGTATCATTAAAAGTTTAAATTTTAAAGAAGATAATTCCAAATTCAAATTAGGAAAATGTGTGATTTTTATTTGTTTTTCGTACTGTCAAGATGAGTGAATCTAATGAAGAAATTCGATACATTTTAAAATTTTACTACAAAAAAGGTAAAAATGCAACGCAAGCCGCGAAAAAAATTTGCGATGTTTATGGACCTAGTGCAGTGTCTGTGAGAGTAGCACAAATTTGGTTTAAGCGTTTTCAATCCGGAAATTTTGATGTCAAAGATGCACGTCGCTCTGGTCGCCCTATTACGGATAAAATGGATGCCATTTTTGAAAAAGTGGAGCAAGATCGGCATATCAGTAGTTACGACGTAGCTGAAGAACTGGGAATTGACCACAAAACAGTTTTGGCGCATTTGAAAAAAACTGGGTACACAAAAAAGCTCGATATTTGGGTACCTCACGAGCTCACTGAAAGAAACCTAATGAACCGTGTTCTCATTTGTGATTCTTTATTACGACGTAATGAAACCGAACCATTTTTGAAGAAGCTGGTGATGAAAAGTGGATCACGTACGACAAGAACGTGCGAAAAAGGTCGTGGTCAAAGGCCGGTCAGGCTTCACAGACTGTGGCGAAACCCGGGTTAACTCGCAACAAGGTGATGCTGTGTGTGTGGTGGGATTGGAAGGGCATTATTCATTATGAGCTGTTACCACCAGGCAGGACCATCGATTCTGAACTCTACTGCGAACAACTGATGAGATTAAAACAAGAAGTTGAGAGAAAGCGGCCGGAGTTAATCAACAGAAGGGGTGTGGTTTTTCATCATGATAACGCTAGACCTCACACATCTTTAGCCACTCAGCAAAAATTAAGAGAGTTTGGCTGGGATGTGTTAATGCATCCGCCGTATAGTCCTGACCTTGCACCTTCAGATTTCCACCTGTTTCGGTCTCTTCAGAATTCTTTAGGCAGTGTCAGGTTAACATCACGAGAGGACTGCCAAAACCACTTGTCGCGGTATTTTGAACAGAAGCCCCAAAGTTTTTATAGCAATGGGATCATGTCCCTGCCTACAAAATGGCAAAAAGTTATCGAACAAAATGGTACCTACATACTTTAGTTAAATGTAAATAAACTATATTAAAAAATGTTTTGAATTTTCTTAAAAAATGCGAAGAAACTTTTTCCCCAACCTATTATTTGCAGATACACTGCTTTGTATTGAAAGAACCTGTCTAAATTATTGGGATGGTAAATAATAATAATAAAGATTCTGTTATATTTTATAAGTATTTTATGTGTTTAGTGTGTAAGTACAAAAGTAGACATAAGTTAGTTTTTTGGCCAATTTCAAATTCGTTCATTAAAGTTGGTATACAGTTCAGTGTTTAGTGTATATGGTGATAGAAATAACTTCTTTAGTTTTTTTACTGTTATGTTATTTTAATAAAATAAACTTTAGACTTAAACTTTACGAGGCTGCCGGCCGCTATGAACTTTGGCCTCCGGTGGGCCGGACGTGTAGTGTAGCAATAGCATTGAGGTTATGTACCCGTGTGTCAGTCTGTGTCAGTCAGTGTCAGGTCAGTAGTCAAGGTGTCAGTTAATGAGGTACGAAATGAAAAAATGATGTCAGTAACACGTTGTTTAACGCTCACAGTCGTGTCAGCCTCGGCTCAGTTGCGAGCATTAGCGCTTGGATCCGCTCAGCGTCAGAAATCGCGTTTTGTTCTGCTTGCGCCTGCACGTAGCTTTTCTCGCGTGACGTCGACAGAACCCCGCGGTCGAAGCTCTCCCGAGTCCGAGCACAGCATCAGTATGTACATCGCCGAAGAGCGCGGGGCGCCCTACGCGCCCGACTACCGGCTCTACTTCAGTGAGTACACCTGCCAGCGTACCGCATACCGCATCCGCATAGATACCTGAACCCACATAAATAGGAAGTAGGACTGTGACCGGCATGCTTCATTCAAAGGAATGGAGTTTATTATCAAGGCGCCGCGCTGACCATGACCCTTGAGATATGGTAAATACCTAGCTGATAATATACCTTGAATTAAACAAGGCATTTGGCAAGGTTTGGTTAATGCCCTGACCTGATCCATGAGGTTACTAAATAGGAGGTGATCAGAGGCATGTCCAAACATTATATTTGGCCTATGCCCTCATTACAGCTTGCAAGCCCATAGCCAGTTATTAAAAAACTACCAGATGGCACATGCCTTAAAATTTTTGGTTCATGCTAGTTTCCTTAAGATATTTGCCTTTACCGTTTAAAGCATGTATTAATGTGGTATTTTATATTGAAATTGCTAATAATATTAATTGCTAAAGTATTTTTTTATTTTTTCATAAAAAATAAAAAATTACTACTTTGATAAATATTTACAACATGGTAGATTAGACAAAAAGTTATACAGCTGATGCAGTGATAAGGATAAAGATATAAATGCAATCTCATTAATTATATCTAGTGATAAACTTACTGCTACATAAGTGATAACCTTTTCATGTTTCCTGATAGTTACCTATATAGTATTCAAATGATAGGTTTATGTTGTTGTTCAAATCATATAATCTTGCCAAACACACTATATCTACCATAGCATGTATGCCAAGATCTGAGACTCTCAAGCTAAGTATCTACTTACTAATGATTTTATATGAGTTATGATCTAACAAAACAAATGAAACCTGTTTGATCCCTACCCTAACCCTGAAATGTTAGTGGGCTCAACCCAGTTGTGCACTAATGAATTTATACACTCAACTATTTTATGTTTGCATTAGGCGATGTTCTAATAAGCAGAGATGGGCTTGCAAACTGTCACTTAGAAAGCTATCTACAGATGCAAAATTTGGGCATGTACCAAATGTATACAGAGCAATTCTACTAGTATAGAATCATGAACTACATTCTGGATTCAAGGTATCAATCAATGTGAGGCGGATATAACTTCAATACCTAAAACATGAACATGAACACGATCTACCAATTTGAACATTGTTTTTTCCAGAGGATAGCTCGGGGCCAATCTCGCCGCTGCACGACATCCCGCTGTGGGCGGACAAGGCGGCGCGACTTGTGAACATGGTGGTGGAAGTGCCGCGCTGGAGCAACGCTAAGATGGAGATAAGCCTCGGGGAGCCACTCAACCCGATCAAGCAGGACGTGAAGAAGGGCGCGCTGCGCTACGTCGCCAACGTTTTCCCGCACCGCGGCTACATCTGGAACTACGGCGCCTTGCCACAGACCTGGGAGAACCCGCACCACGTTGACCCTGCGACACAGGCGCGCGGGGACAACGACCCCGTCGACGTGCTGGAGATCGGGTCGCGTGTCGCCGCCCGCGGAGACGTGTTCGCGGTGAAGGTGCTGGGCGCGCTGGCGCTCATCGACGAGGGGGAGACGGATTGGAAGCTGCTGGCGGTGGACGCCCGTGACGCGCTAGCGCCGCAGCTGAACAACGTGGCGGACGTGGAGCGGCTACTACCCGGCCTTCTAAAGGCTACCGTTGAATGGTTCCGCCTCTACAAGGTGCCGGACGGAAAGCCCGTCAACCAGTTCGCTTTCGACGCACAGGCAAAGGACGCGGACTTCGCCTACCGCGTCATCGACGAGGTGAGGTCCTTGCTTTCTCTGCTGACCTTTATACTTTTACCAACTATACTTACCTGTATTTTGCAATACCTATATTTTGCTGATCTATTCAAAGCGCGACCTTGGCTGAGTTTTGTCTCGGCCGTCCGACAGAACCGGTCTAGTCGCGAGCAAGCGGTTTTCGAAAGTTTTGAACAAAAAGTAAAAGTTATAAATAGCTCTGACCTTCGTTGGTTATGTTGTATCTCGTTAATAACTAAATTATGTGTTTGGGCAGGTGCACGAGTTCTGGCGCGGGTTGGTGAAAGGCGAGGCGCTCGACGCCACAGACATCAACAAGTGAGTGCAGCGGAGGGAGTGCAGCGAGCCTCAGGGGGTGCATCCGCATCAATAGCAGCTAACTTCTGGTTGTCTCTGTTACAGGATGAACGTGAGCGTGTCGGGCAGCCCTGGCTACGTTGAGCGCGCGGAGGCTGCCACCGTGCTCGCCAAGGCACCGCCGCGCGCGCCACCGCAACCCATCCCCGCGACAGGTGAGGCCAGCTCCTTCCCCCTCCCTCCTAGCATACGGAGCCAATCCCCTTGGTAAGCGATAGATGGCGTTTGCTAACGTGATGTTCTCTCTTGTTGCAGTGGACAAGTGGCATTTCCTCGCCAGCCTGTAGAGGCAGCGCCGCGCCGCGAACTACTCTATACTTATTTATATTTGCTCTAAGTAATAGTTTTGTTAACACCGCCTCATGTTAGTGAAATCATCTCTACCTTTTTAGGAAGGGAAGTGTATCTAGAAATAGGAAAAAGATTAGCACTCTCGTCTTCGTCCCGCTATCCCGTCGTTGACCTGCGTGTATCCGCGGGATCGGATGTGTAACTACATATATTGTGTTCACTTACACTATGTTCTTGAATGCTTCTATCCAACCCATAAGAAAACAAGACAAATACCACTTTCTGTTGGCGTTAACGCCTGCGGAAAGATTGAATTGTATGGATTGATTACATTAGCTGTGGAAATGTCTTGTGACTGCTGTATGACATTTACCCAGATAACCTATTGTAAGTGAAGATAGTAGATACCTACCTATGTGATAGATAGATACCTATTGTAATTAATTAAAGTAATCTATGTGAATAAAGGTTGGTTATCGTTATTTAATTAGTTACCTGAATGGTTTTATTGTTCCGCTCATACAACACTATTTTTAGGATAATTGTATTTATATTACATAGGTACCTGTCTACCGGAATAATGTGGCAGGCATATATAGTATGTTCACTGAGAAATACTATAAAAGGTGCTTTCTCTTGCACATTGTTTAAAGCACCCACGTAAGGAAGCTCTAGGCACTATCACCGTGAGGCGACCAATGACCTGCAGGACAATCTGTGAACTGAATGTAGACTACCTAGGTAGTGGAAATCTATTTGTTGTAAAATGTAGTGAATAAAGGGAACGCAATGAAAATACATTTTGAATGTATATCCTTAACGGTAAAAAAACTACTCTTAGAGGAAGAATTTTTTTAGTTTGCTGGAACAAAAATGTTGTTCCTAAGACAATACTAAATCCTTGTAATGACGACCTTGCGGCGAGCAGCCAGCTGCGACACCAGTTTGCATGTTCTTGTTCCACGGATATTTGTATATACGGGTATTCCTTGTGTGGGGTTCAGGACTATCTGTTGGGTATGTTTTGTAATGGGCAGTTACACGTTTGCAAATTTTATAGAACGATCATCCAAAAGGAATATTGTAAGGGACTTAGTACGAAGGATCCCAGGGTTCTCCCGTGTCGGTGGGCAGCTCTAGGTTTCGGGGGCGCCCCGCAGATTATATTGCTGGTAAAAGTAGTACAGCCTTGTGGTGTGCTTAACAATTTTCAGTGTGTCTTGTCAGTTTTACGGGCAGATAGCTAACGCTATGGATTGGAAAATGGCTCTCTCAACGAACTTAAGATGGGATGAGAAATTAGCCAATGGGCATGACCTGTTTTGCGCGCTACTATATTTTGAATTCAAAAATAGGTAAGTACAATACGGAGCATGTAGGTATTATTATTATTAACATCACAACTTCCTTAACTTCCACTCTTTGAAAGTGGCCTACGTTCAGCAGTGGACTACTAAAGATTATATCCCACGCAGCTATGTACGTTATAATTATAACCTTCGATATTATCGCAAAGCATCCTTCGTCAAACTTTTATAACGGCGTTATAATCGCAGCAATGTATAGCGAATTAACACATGCGCGTTCACCTTAAAAAAAACCGATACTACTATACAAACTTTCACCCCCCCATTTGCCCCCCATTTGCCCCCTAAAAACCCCAAAAACCCTAAAACACGTCATAATTTATTTATAGTGAGTACTTAAGCTGCAATTCCAATTTTTAAGTCAATTATCTACTAAGAACAGTCAACCGTAAACATACCTGTATATAAACGAACAAACTTTCAAGCTATATTTTCGCCCCTTTTTTGAATCCAAAAACACCACTCATTATAAACGATATTCCCATACACACATTCACCCACCATTTCCCCTAAGAAAGTGAAGTAAGAAAGGACCACTTTAAGGGGTGGGGGGGCCCTTAAAGTGGTCCTTTCTTAGCAAATGCTTACGTTATAAAATAAATCTATGTTCCAAATTTCATGCTTTCTAGTTTTGACTGTGCGTTGATAGATCAGTCAGGCAGGACAAAGGATTTTATAAGTATTAATAACACAGCTTTCAAACTACATTTGAATATGCTATTAAGTACCCACCTTCTGTAGAAGTAGTTACCTAAGTAGGTAAGATTACGGGTCGCGTTTCCTCGGGAGTATGGGAGTCCGGACCGGTCCAGGGCGCTTGCGCGGGGTGAGGAGGCGGTGGCGCGGGCAGTGCGTCGTGCGCCGCCCTGCAGCCCGCTCGTCCCGGTCGGGTCACATTCTCTCAGTCGGCAGTCGGGTCGCACAACGCAGTGCATAGGCACCTACAGCAAACGGTGCAGTGCTGTGGCAGCAAACGGCGAGGATGCGTCTCCGCTGGGCGCTGTTGGTGTTGGCCCTGGGTGCGGTCGCGAGCGCGCGCCGCCCCGACCTAGACTTCGAGTTTGACGACGACGCCGACACGGTAAGCCCGGTCGATACCCGCCGCCCGCCTCGCTCTACCGGACACGATCTGCTAAATTATCGCGGGCGTATGTGTAAACACAACTTGAATCAACCCATTAAGTACCTACCTCCTCTCCTATTCCTATGTCCAATGCCCGTCTACACTAAAGTTGTGACTAACTAAAGTAAAAAAATGATTTTATTGAGAAACTTACATAGGCGGGCATCTCTGTCAAATTTTGTGCAAACTTACCTATAGGAAGTTAAGTAGTTAGTAGGGAAGGAACCTTCAGGTATTACTTTCGTAGGTACCTAAGTACGTGTAAATTCGGTTAGTTCCGCTATGCTCGATTCCCGTGACTGGCTAAACGTCGAATCGATTGAAAACTAAAAACCTGTCCCTGTGTACCTAAGTAGGAAGGTATCGCTCAGTCTGCACACCTTTAAATGTTCGTTATAACAAAAACTCGTAATATAAGTAGGTTGTAAATTAAAACAATAGTTAGAACTAAACTCGTTTCAAATCACGAAGGTCTGTCACTCTCTCCACGCACCCTCCGAATAGGTACTCCAAAGTAACCCACATTAAGTGCCTGTTGTAACGTAGTTCAATCATGTGGCGAGAGATGTCGATACAAACTTTGATGTTATGAAGCAACTCTGAAGTTTATGTAGCTGCGTCGTACTTTGCAGGACCAGCTGGCAGAGGGCGAGGCTGAACCCGCCTGGAGCCATGCGCGCCCGCGCCGCTACGTGTACGACCCTCACAGTGAGTAATATATACATTCCTACCTCGGGCAACAAAACCAACAGGTACCTATTGAAATTAGGTGAGGTGCAGGTTTAGTCACCGGCCACCTACAATCAAGTTAATCGCTGCCAATGACGGATCCCGTAACTGAGCTACGCAGAACGCAAATCTAGCATCTACCTAGTAGGTACCTAGGCTATTTGATTAGTAGGGATTTGAGGGGAGTCATCGATCTGAAGCGCTTGAAACTACTGGTAGTGTCATGGTAAGATCATTATCTGTAGACTTACCAGATATTGCTGGTTCAGGATAGAGTAGGTACCTACCTACTTATCTACTTTAAACTTCTGTCTCGACACGTAAAGTTTGCTCGTATATGAACTAGGTAGGTAACATCATCTTGTTTTAAGCAAATGGCTGAATTAGTTACCTGCCTAATGGTCGGAACACGACAATGCGAGTATTATTGCTTGGCGGCAGAAATAGGTAAGTACGTAGTTACCTTAGTATGGTGGTGGTATTTGCCCTTACGAGCTTTTTCGCAGTTATTGGTAAACTTTAATACTGCAGGGTTGCAGATGGCTTGCGTCAGTATCACAGAAATATGGCTCCAAGTACAAAACCACTCTTTTATAGGTATACTTGCTGCTCCTCACCCACTAGTTACTATAGGTAGTGTAGTGTATTGTATAAGTACCTACTGTGTTTGCAGATGCGCTGTGCGCTGCGCTGTCGTGCGCGGGACACGAGCTGTGCCTGCTGCGCGCCGGCCGCGGTGACGCGCTCTGTGCCACCAACAACGACATTCTACAACAAGGGTAACTCATCATACCCGCGCTTACTACTTAGAATTTCAAGCCGGGCCGACCGACAAGTAGGAAAGCAGAAGTTCTTCCCTGAGAGTCCTATGATTTTGACACCCACCTAGTCGAGACGATCTATCTAACGATACCTAGTCGGGTTCTGTATTCCAATCGCATGGTGTTTCAGTGACGTGATCGTGTCTGGCTCCGGCAGCGACAGCGCGGCGTCCACGGAGGAGGACGCAGACGACGGCGACGTGTTCTACGAGACGGGAGTGCCAGATCCGCCCCGCCCCACACCGCACCCCGATGCTACCCCACCGGTTCGGTGAGTGTCGACCCTGCCTCTTCTTCACTGCAGGCAAGAGATGCTTCTTTTAGATCGGGTGTCCACGTTTCCATCAACACACATCCGTCGTCGACAACGACGACTTCAGCATCAGACATTTGGAGCCACTCCACTTCTCACGTGTTGGTTACGAACGCCATTCTTTGTGCTCAAATCTGTCTACCGGTCATCATAAGGATTCGAAAACTGATCGCGATAACATTTTCGCGTTCCAGATGCATGGGGTGCGGCGGCTGGCGTAGTAGAAGTAGTGGCAGTGGGAGCGGGGGCGGGTTCCTTTGCGGCTCCGACAACCGCACTTATTCGTCACTGTGCCGCCTCGACCTGCATAACTGCGTGCGCCGCCCCGCGCCACCTGTCGCGCTAGCCTGCCGCGGCTTCTGCCCGTGCCGCCCCGCTCTCCACCCCGCCGGAAGACGCCGCCCCGAGCGCCGCCCCGCCCGCCGTCTGCGCACCGACCATGACGTGAGTATCGCCCGACGCAGCACAATTATCTCGAGTAACGATGAAGACCCGTTCGGTATGTTGGTATGATATATATGGGTGTAGTAGTGGGGGTAACTAGGTGTTAGCTGATATGAAACAATGTTTGTTTCGAATGCGCAGGAGTGGCGTCGGCGCAAATCGGAGGTGGCTCATAACGAGGTACTACCGGAACGCGAACCACCCCGCCCTCGCCCCCATCCAGGACCCCGCCCCGCCCGAAGGAGACCCGCTCAAGGTACGCTACCTGGACCCTTCATCGCCTTCTGTCCTCGGGTACCCAAAGAGTTACAATATGCGCCTACTTCTCGGGATGCATCCGACTAACGTGGCCCGCACATTTCCACTTGAGCTTGACGCCCGTAGCACACCTCCGCTGCGAAACTTCAGTTGCGAAACCGCTGTAGGAGTTCCGCTGCGATAAAGTGTAGTTTGAGTTGCGGAACGGGCGTCGGAACCTGTTAGTCATCAGTCAGCCATCGGAGCGAAATGTCGTCGTTATCAGAGTCAGAGGAGGAGGAAATATTATTGTGGACTTTAACTTTGAAAAGGCGTAAATCTCGTAGAATTTGGGTGCACGAGATTAATGAAAAAAGGAAGAAATTAGGAGAAAACCGATTATGTAAAGAACTAGAGTCACATGAAGATCGTTTTAATACATATTTTAGAATGAGCCCAGGGAGTTTTTAAGATCTACATAATCTTTTGAAGCCACATATTACTAAAAAAATACAAGGTTTAGGGAAGCTATTTCTAGCAGAGAAAGATTAGCCTTAACTTTGAGGTTCTCTCCATGCCTGCAGTTTTTTCATATTATTTTTATAATCCGGATGATTTAATAAATAAAGAATAGGTCTATTTCTGACCTCTTGAATTAATTTTTATGTACAATCGACGTCCATTTTATGAAAAAAATGTAGTTTCGCTTTTAATTTTTGTCGATTTCCACAAACACGTGCGAAAACAACGCGGCACCGCAACGAAATGGCGGCCGGAGCGCGGTAGTGTGGCTGGCGTTGGAGTATTATCGACGAAACCGAGCGGGGAAAGAGATAGAATATAGTTAAATCTATGCGTTAGAACAGGCAGTTCCGTGACAGTTCCGCTTCTCCTACATACGGACAAAACACAGCGAAATTAATGCGGTTCCGCTGTTATGGTTTCGCAGCGGAGGTGTGCTACGGGCCTGACTGTTTTGCTCCCCACGTCAGCAAAGCCAGTAAAATAAACGCAGCATTAATGTGTTTCGTACTCTTTCATGCGTTTAAGGCCGAGAATGCTGCTTTCCATTGCCCCCAGTAAGGGGGCACTTAGTATTATAATAGCTTGGACTTCTCAGTGAGTGACCATGTCTGCGTACCGTAGGTTAGGACTACTTAGGTTAGGAAACACTTGTCGATGAGTTGACTCTTTAGTACTATTAGAAGGCCGCCCGTCATTTGTTCCTTCATGGAACAATAGCTTTTCCAGACATTCTCGATACGGCGAGAGTGATTTCTGTTTTCACAGGATGCCGCTATATAGGTACTCATCGACATAGTGATCAAAAGAGACTTATAATTCCACTTTGTGGACCCAGGTGAACAATGTGGAATAAACCACGGTCTTGAGCCCACTATTCACCGAGTTCCCGCAGACTTCACGTGATCGGTCTGATTAATGAAACGGACAGGTTCGTGCTCATACGACCCGTCGCCGCTTCGTCTGGATCTCGACATCACTCTTTTTTTGATATAGTGGTCAC
The DNA here is from genome assembly GCA_961405105.1 of Perizoma affinitatum. Taxonomy (NCBI): domain Eukaryota; kingdom Metazoa; phylum Arthropoda; class Insecta; order Lepidoptera; family Geometridae; genus Perizoma; species Perizoma affinitatum. Next base: position 7,238,732 of record OY560184.1, read on the forward strand.
GTTGTGTTTCAGGTGCTGGAGGAGGGGGATGCGTGCTGGACCGAATGGCAGACCGGCTGCTGGACTGGTTCTCTGTGCTCATGGAAGAGGCTGGCGCTACGCCGCCGCCGACACTCGGTACGTTCTGAAAGGGAATGGGGAGGGTAGGTAGATGGCGTTGTTTGCTGTTCCACCGAATGCTAGGCTGATAAAATTTTCAAGGTACGGGACACTTTGGAATTATTTTGTTAAATGTCTGATTGCTCAAAAAAATCAAAAACGATATTTGGAAATTACACGTGGATACCACGTGTTATTTCCAAATATCAACGCACAGCCAAAACTACCTACTAAGTCTAGAAAGCTAAAATATGGAACATAAGTTTATTTTATAACGTACCTAAGCATTTTTACTGAGAAATGGGGGAGGTAGTTTGTATGAAAGTCTTTGTTCTTTAAAGTTAGATACATGGAAATTTTAATTAAGTACAGCTACTGAACATAAATAATGACGTATGTCACGTTTTTCGGATTTTCATATTTAAAGGGGGAAAATTGGGAATTAAGTATGTATGGGATGGAAGAATCTATGAAACTCGACTCCACGCATAAAAAACCACTTACAACAGCTAAGTAGTTATGCATATTATGTTTTATAGGGGTAAGTACCTATTTAATAAGCTCGAGTTTTTAACCGGAACTACTGTGAATGATGGAGCCATGTAATAGTGTGGCTTTCGGCAGGATTTCCGGCGGGCTGCAAGGGGGAGGTGCGCTGGATGTTCGCGCACCTCGATGCGGACGCGGACGGCGCGCTCTCCGCCACCGACCTGTACGCGCTGCGTAAGTATAATTATATACCTGCCTACTGCTACTTGCCCGCATGCTGCGAACGTAGCTATAGCTGAGCTCACCTCTCTGTTACAGGGCACGACGAGCGCGAGCGCTGCTTACGGCCCTTCCTGGCTTCGTGCAGCGGCACGGGCGCGGAGTCAGAGGGGGCAGGAGGCGTGTCACGCAGCGCGTGGTGCGCGTGTCTGGCGCGCGCGGCGCGGCCTTGTTCAGCGCTGGCGCGTGCACACTCGGTGACGGTGGCACGTGCGCGTGGCGGGTACGTGCCCTCATGTGACGCTCGCGGGTACTACGCGCCGCGGCAGTGCCACGCTGCGCTCGGCGTGTGCTGGTGCGTGGACGCGCACGGCGCCGAGCTGCCCGCCTCGCGCACGCGTGGCGAGCCCGCCTGCCCTCCCGCCCCCGCAGCCTCGCCCCCCGCGCCCGAGGACGACGAGGACGCGGCGGCCGGCAGCGGCGACGTCGAGCTTCGCTACTAGATGCGCTTATTCAACGGACTGTTCCGGAGTCCCTTGGCTCGACGTCCCGATGGAGCGAGCCTGCTGTATAGCTGTAGCCGACTTTTGGAGGAATAACTGGGGATCTGATGCTGAGAATACATGTTGATTCGGTCCCGCACCGTATCGACAATTTCAGTATAGAAACACCGATACGATCCCCGTTTCGACATGGTTTAACGTACCTATTCGTAACTTGGCATAGACCCTCTGAGCACCTTTAAGTACGTATAAGTATGATTCCGAAGGCGCTGCGGTCGCGTTCCCAATCATAAGTACCTAGTTCCATCGCGGTACTATCGCGATAAACGTAAAATAGAACGAATAGGTACGATTCAGTCGATGTTACTAGGCCGACCTAAAGCTAGCCTTATGGCTGCGCGATAAACTGCAAGCTGTCTATATATATGCTAAGATGTGTACTTATCTAGAAAGTTCTTACGTAGTAGAACTCCGCGCCTCTGCAAACATGGAGAATACACTGCAAATGTACCTATGAGGTCAATAGTTAACGACCAAGTCAAGTGCGTGTTGCCAGTGATGAAACTGATCATTGGCAACACGCACTGATTGTTGACATTTCTTCTTGAGGCTTTGCGGTACTTATCTGTAGGTACTCCTAGAGACACAGAGAACACCTAGGCAACAGAATAATGAAAACATTATACTATGTTTATGACTCGAGTACTCAAATGCCCTCTTTGTATAGGAATTAGTAATAGTCTCTTCAGGCCTAGCTTTTATTTTGTATTTCGAACACTTTGTAACATAGGTAGTGTGATACAATAAAAGGTAGGTAGGTAGGTAGGTAGGTACCTATCTCTCTCGCGAGTGTCCCATTATCTTGTAACACATTTTTTTTCAAAAGGAAATTGTACAATGTACCTTTAAGTAGGTAGTTACGTATCTAGTCAGACCGTTGTACTACATACAACTTATAATTATGTGCAAAGATGGTATATTTTATAAAACAGTAGGCTAATCTACCTACTAGGTACAGTAGTACAGTCAGCATCACCAACTGGTTACACCCGGGTACCATAATTTTAACGGGTAATTTTTTGGTGGTTTATTTTTCAGATGCAACAATCTAGCCTAAGACTAAATTCACAATTAATGAAAAAAATCTGATAATTACTATCCTGCCAATTTAAAGCCCCTCTGAAGTATTCAAAGTTTAAAGATTTGAGTTGTTGGTGTTTAATATACAAAGTAAAAATGGTCAGCAAGAAAAATAAACTTTTATGCACGACTTGATGGGGCATAACATCTTTTATTTCAATTTGTATATTTTGGAGCATGTTGTTTGAATCACCCTGTACTATACAAGTTTTACTATATGAACAAGAGACAAGACAAGAGAAAGTTCCTGCAGTTTTATGAGACTTCATCTTGATTTAATGTTAATTAGGTAAATATTTATTTGTTTATGTTATGTAAAATACCTATTACTAAGTTGAAACCCACAACCATCAGAGTAGGTACTTACCTACACAGCCCAAGTCTTACTTGATATAAGTAAGATAATAATAAATTAAAGGTATGTTACTCCCAACTTTAAAAGTTTAGTAACTATTATCTACTGGTACTTTAACTAGAATTTGATATCCCGTAGTAGCACTTTGCTAGAATACCTACTTACTTAGACATAATCCTACATAGGACCTTTGAATATACCTACTCATAACTACCTATGGGTACATGTAATGATCTAAGCTAAGGATAATACTTAGGTACTTAAAATGTGTATTGCATTACCTATCTAGAATGTAGGTAGGTACTATCACAACAGATGTAATAAATTAGTTAGTAATTTGCACTTTTAATAAAATTACTGTGGGTACCGAAATGTCCGATCTCAGATAAATAAAGTGTGTATACCAATTAATAAAATTATTTTTCTTTCCTACCATTTACCATAGGTATATAAGAGAAACAGATTTTTAGCTTCAAGCATTCCACAAAATGGCTACACCACAGCATATTATGTCAATAATTTAGTTCTCTGATGAAGCAATTATGTACTAATTGCATATTGTAAAACTCCACTAGACAAAATAAATTTGCTTAAATGTGTGTTGCAAATGCAATAAGTAGGTAGGTAGAATTTAAAATAGCTTTTTTTTGTGGGAATACTCAATCATTTAACTGCCATAGACTGTACATAGCTTCTAAAACTTAAGAAGGGGACATTTCTACATTCATCTTTTCAAGTTATATAATAAGCAAATAGACCTGGACCTCTTCTGTTCCAGCGTTAACTCTGTAGGACTGGGGTTGAGCTCTGACTTCTTCTCACCATCTGGCGAGGATGATGAGATTATGGCATCTGAGTAATGTAGTCTATTACTAACATGTCATATGTGTGTGGGTAAAATGCATATCTTATGTATTTTCCTGTTGTCTAATTTCATATAAGGATTAGATATTGTAATGCATTCCATACATTGTATGTGCTCCCTATAATGACTTGGTATTCATTTCATTCTGATTATTTTATGCCATTCCTGGGAAAAATGTCTCAATAGATATGCAGGCAGACAGACAACTAAGTAATAAAACAAACTTGTTGTTAGCTATCAACCTTTAGAGGTACCAATGTACTTACTTACATTTTTGTCAGTCCTATCAAACGTAAACTTAATGTAAACTAAACTTTAGTTCGTCGGTATCTAGGTAAAAGGAGAGCACAAAAATTAACAAATTTTTAGTCAAATAACTTATAATCACATAAACTAGGTATTCACTAATCACGCTGGTAGAGTAGGTTGGTACATTAAGAGCAGGTGTTTAATTCAGGAGCTGGGTTCCTCCTCCTCCTTGGGGAACTTGCCGCCATAGTAGGGCATGCGAGCCACGAACACCTTCCAGTCTGTGAAGTACAGCATGGTGAGGAAAGCGGCGCCTCCGAAACCCGCCGCCGAGGTAGCGAACGAAGTCGCGATGTCAATGTGCTTTTTGCCAATACGACCCAGCATTTTCGGTAATTTACACAATTCACGAACGAAACTGCAAGATCTTTCTTGAACAACTATTACGTAAATCACATTCGCATTGTAGTGGGTGGTGGGCAGGAGATTGTGACAGTGTCATATGTCAGTAAGTCACATAACTGACAATGACAGACAGTGCAATGTATCTACCTGAAGATTTTTTACTTGATTTTACCCTGGAGGAAGAAAGTAATGAAGGGATGGCGAGTCACGTCGAGCCGTAAGAAGGCTCCTCATGATCAAAAGCGTTATGTCATGCTACAAAAGAGAGCAATGAACGGAGTCAAAATTCAGCACAAACCGACTAATGAATGAAATGAACACTAGTCGAACAGTGTTTTATTCCCTTAAAAATCGACAATCACGTAATCCATGATCGGTAGATGACAAATGAGGTATAATGCAACCTAGTTTTTTTTTTTGAGTTTTTTTGTCTTATTTATTTTATGATTACTTACTAAAATGAACTAGTGACAACCCTAAGCTAGAAATATTATAATACCCACTGCTAAACCAAAATTACTTTTTCGTATTTAGGGTTCTGTACCTCAAAAGAAAAAATGGAACCCTTATAGGATCAGTTCGAAGTCCATCTGTCTGTCTGTATGTCTGTCAATAGGCACCCTTTTTGTCACGAACGCGTGGAGGTAGAAAGTTGAAATTAATATCAAATACGTAGGTCTACGGTTCCTTGGTGCTTCGTCCTTTGTCCTTGGAATGTTCCATCCTTACTGAACTATGCTTTTGACCATTGTCTTAGTCGCATCCTAGAGTACTTTGGACACATCGCGAGACGCAATCCTGCTTACTACTACACGCTATTCGTGACGCTGGATATCATAAGGTAGCACCACCATGTTCCCTTAATATGAAGCTAGATATAAAGTCATTGCAAAAACTTTTACTGCACGTGCAGATAGCTAAGGCGTCTGGATACAACTACTTAAACGCAACCTATTCGTACCAAGCTCGATGAAAGAGGTCCAAATTCAAATAATAAAAATATTATAGGTAATAGTAATTATGCTGGACATTTTCACACAGCATCATCTAGACCCAAAGTAAGCAGAGCTTGTGTTAAGGGCACTTATACTTCTAATATACTTTTTTTGTAAATACATACATATTATACATAAAAAAACACCCAGACAAAAATTGAGACAAATAATGGCAGGTTATACAAACATTTGTCTCGCAGGGGGAATCAAACCCGCAACCTTCGCCCACTGCGCCACAGAGGTCGTCCCAATGAGGCAAACAAAGATTGCGCGTTTTTAGTTCCAAATTCAAAACTGATGCTGTGTACGTTAATACTTCAGTGTTCTTTTTCAAAAGGTAAATAACAATATTTACGCACATGTTTTAAAAAAAAATGTTGGCTTACAAACTTACATTTACATTTGAAGAATTGACCGTGACGTATATATCAACTTTTTATTGAACATTTGATCAACTTTTATTTAATTATGACATTAATTAATACAACTATACAAGGAGGTATATACAAAAAATACAGATGAAACAGCTACCTATCTAAATACCGTTGCAAACGATCTATAGATAGCTCAACTGATCCAGATCACTACCAGGCGGAAGCGTTCCCAAAATACTGGCCGCATTGCCACGCTGAATGGCAAGTACCAGTATTGTTTGACGGAAGTGCTTGCAATCAACCAGACTCCCATTTAGAAACGGCTAGGAGACGAGCACGATCCGTGGAGTTTGAGCACGTTTGTACCGTACAATTCCGCGTCAGCTCGCACAGAGGCCCGTCCCATTGCCGTTGAGACGAAAGGGATTTAGGGGGAGCAGTATTGGGGCAAGCACTATGCCAAGCATTTCTAGCTTCGTCAAGATATGAAATTTTGACATTGTTACCAGGAAACGCCGAAAGAGGAGTTAGAATTTTTTCAACCAAAGAACCAGTGCTGTAGACGGAAGACAAGAATGCTGGAAGAGCTACACTTGAAATTTTGCGAATACATAAGTCTCCTAATTTGACAGGCAGAGAAGCCTGCGACCATACCCTACCATCCAAATCTATATTCAAAACCCACGAGAGGGTGTTATTTATTATGTTGTCCAAGCCTTCCACCAGCTCGCTGTGTTTCCACAGTTGACAATATCTTAAAGCGTATGTAAATTTCGGGACAAAAAGGCAAAACTTGATGATTGTAAAAGCCATTATTGGCATTAATTTTGAACAATATGTCCGAACTTCGCACAAAATTTTGAGTTTTTTCTTCAGTCCTTTCCGGCCTGGAAAGGACTCGTCAAGAATTGGTGAACCCAGAAGACGAAGTGAACATTTATCTATCAATGTAATGTTAGAGGCTAAAGTGTTGATTTTTAAATAACGGAATTTCTATCTAAACAAGTGTAGGAAACAAAAAGTTCGCACTTTGAAAAATTTAGTTCTAAACCAATTTGCCTAAATTCATTAATGATGAGTTTTAGATCGCCAAAAACCGTGTTCACATCGCCACCTAAGGTTCCATCAGCCAAATATCAAACATTAAGTTTGGATTGGAGACGTTGAATAATCGGATGGATGGCAAGGCTGAAGATAGCCGGACCAAGAGGGTCGCCCTGCTGACATCCAACAGCTGACGAAATAATATTTTGCCGATAGATTAATTTAGAGGGTGAACCATAACATTGCCAAAGAAACGGATAAAATTCTGGAATTTTGTTTTTAATTTATTTTAGCAGAGCGCCTCTATCTACAGAATTATAGGCGTTTTTAATATTCACCTTTAAAATAACCTCCCCATAATTTTGTTCCAAAAATGTACGTAAAGAGTGTACTGCGGCTTCACAGCCGCCACGCGAACCAAAGCCTAGCTGAAGTGGTCGGAAATAGTCGCCAAGAAAGGCGGCTTTTTTCCGACAGCAGACTTTAGCCGCCAGGCGGCGGTAAGTGGTGCCCACTGCTATGGGTCTTATCCCGCCGTCTTTTTTTTTGAGTGCGCATAGGTTCGCACCGTACAGGAGCTCTGTGATCTCTCTGTTGACTCGGCCTGACAACATCAGGTTGATCAGGGCCTCCAGAAGGACTTCACCTGCATGGCCAGAACCGCCAGACAGCAGGTCCTTTACATGCTGTGGAGTCACAGCACCCAGACCGCCGGCAGAGCCACTCTGAAACGACATAACGGCACTAAGCACGTCCTGGCTGGTCGTCTCGACAGCGTCATCACTCTCTTGCGGCGGATCGGGAAGGTGGATATCAAGCCCGGGGGCTGGATGCTTACCCTCAAGAGATATGAGGGTATTATTAGAATTTGGAGCTATCGTGTCGCTTGAAAACAAGATGTCGCCGTCGCTGAGTTTACTCTCCATAAGTTTGAAGATAATAGACTCAGCGACTGGATCTTTATAATTTGTTGTTGTGTCCTGATCATTATACGAAAAAGGTGTGCGCTCATCGCGTGCAGTGTACCTCATACAATTTTATTTGATCCGAATAGTGAGAGATGATTTGTCGACTAATTCTTTTTTTACGTGTAGTACACTATATGGAAAAATTAGTAAATGTTCCCAAGCTTGCTTTGTGTTTTTGGATACAACCTGCTTGATGGCCTGTGAGAGAGCGGTAGCGACAGAGATGCGGGCACCCCGGGGAATACGTTTCAAAATAGGGTTAGAAATTTTATACTGACAAATCACTTTCCAAAAAGGATGTAAGTAAATCCGGAGATAAATTTGAATTTTGCACCGAAACATCCACCGTTTCTGCAACCGGGGCAGACAACGGGATGAAAGGGTTCTTGTGGCACCGCGTTTGGTGAATTTTGAGGCCCTCTCTGTTCCTTGAAATACTTAGCGAGTTTGGGAACATTGCGTGCACTCAATAAGGTTGGGCACGAACACGATAGCACGGATCTCATTCATATTCCTAGTTGCATTCGACGGTTGTGTGCATAGCGCCATCACAAAATATCCTTATAAATAACTTAGAACAAAATAACCAAAAGGCTTCTGAAAGACAGAGGCCATCAGGCGGAGCGCACGCGTAGTGGGTGAAACGGCACCACGGCAACCGCACTTCCTCCTGTTGACATACAAAATAACAACTTCTAAACTGGCTGTCAAAAGATCAAAAAGAAACTACAAGGAAGGAAACCACCTTTTGGATTTTTGGAGCGATGAGGCTGTCCCTGATCTTGAGAACAATACCTGATCTCTTCCACGAAGTGGTCTAGCGGCCCCAGGGCTCCAGGCTCCCCGAAAAGCCGTGAAACAATTTCTTTCTGAAACAATAAAAAATATGAGAGTTGTCCTGTTCAATCAACTTATCAACTTTTATAGTTTAAAATATGTTCTTAAATGTTTATCTTTTACGATAAACATTTAAGAACATATTTACATATTTACAATACGACTAGCTTTTGGTTACAGCAATGTTTGGTGCTTTCATAGTTTATGAACTTGAGTTATGTTAATTATTTTGATGTAAGTACAAGCTTGTACGGTAGCCTCGGAGGACGAGACTCGCTCTTGTCTTGTTTTTTTTTTACAACCATTAGCGTTTGCAGTAATATCTCTATGACCACATGCAAGTCAAGTCAATCAATCAATCAAAGTCAGCAACGAGATGTCAAAACAAAAACAAAATAAAAACAATATTATTACAATGAAATGCAGACATTTACGCGAGAGAAACTAAATTCAATGAAAAAGAGTACTGCGTTTTAGTGAATTATAAGCCAAGAAACTATGGTACGGTAGTTACATTATTCTCGTACAGTAAAATAAGAGGGAGTGAGGACAGGATAGACTGCGAAGTAGGACCGGTCGGCTTCTTGTGGGGCGGTATGTGGGATAGCTCGTTCGCGGGGGCCCTTACGCCCAAATTCTACGTGGCCCTGACGGGCACCTCGTCGCTCATCTCCGGCCTCATCCTCATATTCGAGTGGTGGTACTACCGCAAGTATGGCACATCCTTCATTGAACAGGTAAGTGTGTGCGGTCACTAGGCCGCTCATTACCTGCATAGCTCAATTAATTATTAAAAATAATTAGGTACATGTTAGCAATTATGAGTAAGTTATATTTTTCCATTGTATAGTGACAATCATTTCTATATGAGAGTAGCCCTGTATTTCAACACTCACTCTCTTCAATATATGTATCAAAGCATACCTAGGGCATACATGGTTTATGGTTTGTTCACCATTCATACCAACCATACTCACACACTTTTGCACTTGCATGCTGTACTTCTCAGCCTATATATATATATATGTATTCGAGGCATCTGTATTAGCGGTTTAATAATTCATATATTTATAACATGTATCAATTTAGAATATTATTACTACTATACCGCATACTTTACTATTCTCTTGCTGACATTCCGTTGACCGTGTAGAGGTCCTGAGCACTGAGCGACCTAGCTCAACAGTTGTGAGACGGGAACATTGAGCTTGGTCGGACCTCTAAACGGTCAACGAAACGTCAGCAGGAGAATAGTAAAGTATGTGAAATAGTTGTCATAATATTCTAAAATGATAACAAACCATGATTATTTTAATTCCATGTATCAATTTAATTAGTATAGCCCATAAAAATTCAGAGTATCTTGAAATATGTTAGATATTTGTTCTGCTTAAACTTGCATATAGGAAATGCGATTAGTACATATTGGCTTTATAGAATTTGTTTAAATATATTGCTTTATTAATTAAAATGTAATTTGTTCTAATCAGTATCATATTGAATTAGAGCAATAAGAACTAGAACCAAAAGACAAAACTGCAATAGTATAAATCAATTAACCAGCACTGTCATTCATTATTGCAGATATCCCTGGCACACGTCGGCCCATGGTTCGGCGGCGGTGGGGCCGGCGCGGGGGTGGCAGGGGAGGGTGGTATGACAGGTGGCGGACAGTTGGGGGCGGGGGCAGGGGTTGGTGACTGCCGTGTGCGGCGCAACCCAATGGCGCTGCTACGCGGCGCCGAGTACGCGCGGCTGTGGACGATGGCGCGTCGTGCGCCGCTTACATACTACGACATGAATCTCACCGCGCAGGAGCACCAGGCCATGTTCGGCTGCGTCGGCGACGTAAGTGTGGGGACAAGTAGGGCTGGGGGCCGTCCGCGGAGCGAGACAGTACAGCGCGGAGGGTTGGTTGCAGGGTCCGGCGGAGGAGGCTCTGGGACGCGCGTGGCGCGAGCGTGAGCCGAGGGCGCGCGTAGCTACGGCGCGCGAGGCTCTGCGTCACGCGCCCGACTGCGCCGCTGCGTTGCTGCTGCTAGCCGAAGAGGACGCGCCCACCGTCGTTGAGGTACCTCTCACGTCTTCAACCCTCCCTAGTCGCGAGCCGTGGGCCATCTTATACTCCCCAAGATTGCTGTTTCAGCCTACCGGGCTATCGACTACATTTAATTTAGTCACTTTAGTACATCAGCAAGTTTAGTACCTATATGCCAAGTTCATTTGCAACGAACATAGGGGTAGGCAGTGCGCTGCGCAGCTGTCGACGCCGCGTCACAAATCTGCGGCGATCCGGGGAAGCTTCCGATATGCCCCCACAAAGTGCTGGAACAATATTCCTCCGCCATTTAGAAATCTGAAAAGTGTCTTTGGTTTTAGGTCTAAAATCGAAGTAGTTTTTCTAGATGTACAGAAGAAGCGGGAAGGCATGATGCATCAATTATTAGAATCATCCATATATTTTAAAGTGGACATAGTATATCAACATATACTATGTTGACAGTTCCTACCTACTTACATAGGTAGGCGGTTTTGAAGGCTCGCACGTTGATTATCTACTTTAAATGCGTGAGGTGGGGTCTTGCAGGCGGAGCGTTTACTACGCCGCGCGTGGCGCGCGGCGGAGGCCGGGCTGCGGGCGGGGTGCGCCGCAGGTGGAACGGTGGGAGGAGCGCGCGCAAGAGACACCGCGGTGTTGGCGCACGCAAAGCGGCGCACGGCCGCCTGCTACCGGCGTCTGGGTCGCTTGCGCGATGCAGCGCGCCTCTATCGAGAACTGGTGCGGGAAGGCGGCCCTGGGGGAGGTAACGGGGAGGGTTTGCTCGAGGTGCTTCTGGAGCAGCGTGCGTACGCGGACGCGCAGGCCGCGCTGGCGCGCCTCGAGGAGGGGAGCGTGTGGGCCGCGTACACGCGCGCGCTGCTTCAGGCACGCGCGGCCGCGGAGGACGAGGTTGGAGGGGCGGGGAGCGCGGGGGAGGAGGCGGCGGAGGCGCTGCGCGCGGCGCTGGCGTGTAACGCGCACGTGCCGGCGTACCTGCTGGAGTTGCGCTCGCTGGCGCTGCCGCCGGAGCACGTGGTGCGCGGGGGCCGCAGCGAGGCTCTCGCCTACGCCTTCTTCCATCTGCGGCACTGGCGCGCCTGTCCGCCCGCGCTGCGCTTACTAGAGGTGGCGTGGCGCGAGGCAGGCGCGGGCTCGGGGGCCGCGGGACTGGAGGCGGGGTGTGCGGACAGGGAGCTAGTGGCGGGCGGCGCGGAGGCGGTAGACGGAGGGGTCGTACTACGGTGCGTGGGTGCAGGCGCTGGGTTGGGGCTTCTGGTGGCGGTGTTGGGCGCGATGGTGGCGCTGGCGGCGTGGCGCTGGCCGGCGCTGGTGACGCGGCTCGACCCGCATCGCGCACTCGCTGCGCTCGGACTCGACGCGATGCTGGCCCCAGATCCGACGAATCAGGAAGTCTAAAAATGTGCTTATTGTGTCGAGTATCGAGTGGTACCTGTTATAACCGGTTGGAACATAATAATTATGCTTGCCGTGTTCGAGCTGATTTTTTGTTAAAAAAGATTAGACTTGGTGTAAATGTTTCGGTTATAAGTATGTGACAATATACATACATACATACATATAGTCACGCCTGTTTCCCGGAGGGGTAGGCAGAGACCAAGGATTTCCACTTGCTACGATCCTGGCATACTTCTTTCGCTTCGTTCATCCTCATCAAATTCTTCATACAAGCTCGGCGATTAAGTGTACTTCTGACCTGGCCATTCTCTAGAACGTCTTCAATTTGGTCAGAGTACGTTCGCCGAGGCCTTCCTCTTCCAACCTTCCCATTCACGCTCGCCTTATATATTTGTTTTGTTAATCTTCTTTCATCCATCCTTTCTATATGCCCAAACCATCTCAACATACCTTTCTCAACTCTCGTTACTACATCTTCATTCACTCCACACTGCTCTCTTAACACACTGTTTCTCACTCTATCGCTCAAATTTACACCACACATACTTCTCAAAGCTCTCATCTCCACTGCATTTACTCGACTTTGATGTTTCTTCTGCCATACCCAACTTTCACTTCCATACATTAGTGTCGGCACTAACACTCCTTTATGCACGGCTAGTCGTGCAGTTTCAGATAATTTCCGGCTGCTCATAAAGGAGTGAAGTGCCCCATTCACTCGATTTCCAGCATTTACTCTCCTTTCAATATCTTCGTCATGCTTCCCATCCCTAGTAAACAAAGTACCCAGATATACAAACTCTCTCACTTGTTCCACTCTCTCTCCGCCGATCAGAATATCACATGCATTCATGCATTCGTCTTTATCAAAAACCATTACTTTCGTCTTACTTACATTAACTTTCATCCCTTTTCTTTCAAACGCATCATGCATAATTGTTACCATCTCTTGTAACTCATCTACCGATGACGCAAGTATAACTTGATCATCGGCGTAGAGAAAACATTTGACGAGTAACTCATTCATTCTTAATCCACATTCACTATCTTTCAAATCTTTCAAACAACTATCCATGAATAGATTAAACAGCCACGGTGACGCTACACATCCCTGTCTAACACCCTTTTGGATGCTAAACCATTCAGTGTATGCCCCGTTTATCCTTACGCAAGCACTGGAATCCTCATAGAAAGATTTCAGAGCTCGAATTAGTTTGCTGTCTACTCCATACACTGACAGCACCGACCATAGTTCATTCCTCATCACTTTGTCATAGGCCTTTTCCAAATCCACGAAAGCGCAATAGACCTTTTGACCCTTGGCCAAAAACTTTTCGGCTATGCATCGCAAGGAAAAGACCTGATCCGTACATCCCATACCCTTCCGAAATCCCGCTTGTGCATCCCATATTTTCTCATCGGTTTCTTTCATAACTCTTTCAATCAACACTTTCGCATATAATTTGCCGACGATGCTGAGTAGGCTAATGCCTCTGTAGTTTTTACAGTCTAGCTTTGAACCTTTTCCTTTGTAAAGCGGTACGATGACAGCCTTGCACCAGTCACTTGGTGCTTGGCCGGTATTCCAATACTTAAGTAATAATAACTATTTGTTGTAGAGTATCAAAAACGCACATCTTCACTGTGTGTAGTGAAGGTACCTATATAAGTAGGTACATCTCTCTATAGCCTGGGTGCCATGTATGTGTCGTACGTCACCACAGAATAAGTACCTACTTGATAGTACCTATAGGTACATCACGCGGAACAATTCGGGAAGAGAAAAAATATAACATAATGTTCATCGGACAAAACGAGTCATCGCTTCGTCTAATGGTACATAGGTATGTTCCTTAAAAGATGGTCACTAGCCCTAGTCATTTTGCATAAACTGAAATCTAAAAAGTACTTTAAGTAGTAAGTATTGCGTCCTAATTTGTGTGTTTAAGTAAGTACCTACCTATTGTTAAATTAGCTAGTATGGATTAAAATAAATCAATTTATTATAAAAAAACTTTCAGTTTCAATATCCTCCTTTCTATCAAAATGAAAATAACCATAGAACTATGTAGGTAGGAAGTTTTTACCCACAACGCAATGAGCCCTTTTCTATACGATTGTCATTAGATGTTGTTTGTTTGTCTTATCTCCAAAACAACGGCATAACCGATGGAAAAACGTTTTTTTTGCAATCGATTTATTATGGTTTTAGGGATGGTAGGTACTTAGATAGGGTTTTATTGCCTAATGTCACAACTGGGCGATAAGGGGTTCCAAAAATTTATAAAACAAGGTAACGTAGATAGGTAAACATAAGGTAGATTCTGGGCATACTATGACACAGGTGGAAGCGGAGGATCGCGGGCGTCGGCGCGGCCTTAAGCCGGCAGCCCGGCAGTCGGTAAGGCGCCGCGCCGCGAGCTGCCCGCGCGACTGCCTTCCATCCGAACTCTGCGTCTCCGCGTAAACAGTACAACTTCACATCCGATATAACACGACTTTCTGCCCGCTATTCATAATGTTCTAGAGTGTTTTCGGGTACGTGAACTCTGTTTTTTTATAGAAAAAGGTTTCTTAAGTTGGTGCAATGTTTTACTTAAGTTTTCGTGTGTTGATCTTCGGTAGTTCTTGAAAAATAATAACTATAGGTACTTATCTTATAATGGTTATAATATAGGTAGGATTTACTAACTTGAAGATGGTGCAAATAACTGAAAAGGTATTTGTACCATCTAAATAAATAATAAAATACAGCTTATAAAATTTACCGGAAAGTTCGAGTAATTTGTAAGTACGTAGTTTGATGCAAGGTATTTTGATATTTTTAACGCTACCAACGAAAATCAATAGGCGACTAAACGTAATTGTATAGCTTCCATCAGACTACTTAACGTAATATAAAATCATATAACATAAACACCTACCTACACCTATTTTATTAAGAAGCATCAGACTCATACAAATAATTTTATTGTCTAGGTAGGTACGTTATTAAAAATAAGTGCTGAAAACTTGAACTCGAAGTGTCCGTAAGAAGTAATTACTTAAAGTGCATTATGTGACGGCGTTCGGGGATCAGCGTGTGAGGGCGGCATGCAGCCGGCACGCGAGGGCCCCCCTAGCCCCTAGCCCCCAGCTACTAGCCCGCAGCATGGCGGCGCGTCGGCTCGTGCTGAACGGACTTACGGCTGAGGTGGGGCCAGGGGGCGCCCCCCCCGCGGTGGATGAGCCCGAGGAGCGCGAGTTTTACCACGAGCTCGAGCTTTACCGCCAGCTGCTGGCGCTGTCCCCTCCCGCGCCCCACGCCTCGCCCAAAAACCGTCGCGCGCGCACGCCCGACCCGGTCCCCGTCTCCGGCAAGTGCCTCGGTGCGTATCTACCTACAGTTGCTCGCTCTGACCCGGGTTCCAATTATAATGATAATAATACTGGAAATTTTCATACAGCATCATCTAGCCCCAAAGTAAGCAAAACTTGTGTTATACTTATATTTTTTTTTTGTAATTACATACATATTACACATAGAAAACAGCCAGACCCGAGACAAATATTTGTAGATAGTACAAACATTTGTGCCGCGGCAGGAATCGAACCCGCAACCTTCAGCATCTCAGGCGGGCTTTCCCCACTGCGCCACAGAGGTCGTCGAGTAATTAGAGTCGTAAGGGGATGACGTTACATTTTTCCTTGTAAAAATTACAAATTGGAACCCGAGGTGAGTCGCAGCCCCGTGCTGACAGCTGGTTGCTTGCTGACATCTCATTGCTTGCTGACAACTCGTTGCTTGTTGGCGGCTCGTTGCTTGTTGGTGGCACGTTGCTTGCTGACAGCTCGTTGTTTTCTCTGTGTGCAGATGGCGCGCGCCGCAGCCGCACACCGGCGCCGCGTCGCGTCTCGCCGCCACCGCACGCTCGGACTGCGCGGGTGAGTCGCATACATACACAATGCATCACATATACGCATCAAATGTGGTATCGCTATGTACACTATGTATATATCACATTTGGTCATCACATGTTGAGTCTCGTTATAAACGATGCATTACATAATTACACATCCTGTTGTGAATCTCGCACACACTGCCTGACTATTGTCTGTTCTGTTACAAATAGTCGGAAAATTGATTTCCTCGATCTAGTGGCGAGTGAGTACGCCATTACTTCACCGCCCCCAGCGGCTTCGGCGGTTGAGGTGAGCAGCAAAGCCCCAATTAATTACGATAATAGCCTCGACCTTCACTTCACATTTTCCCTTTGGCTTTGACTGACATAGCTTATAGCGTGAATGCCTTAAAATTGCCAGTGAATCAACTTTGTTAGCAAACTTCTATTTGGAATATGTTAAAACTGTCAAAAAAGTAAATAGGCTGTATGTTTTCCAAATAAGTAAGAAATAAATTGTCTCTCAGGCCTACACTGTAGAGCTGTCTGCTCGTAGCACTGTAGAGCTACGACACGTATTGTCAAGTTACTTAATTTTCTACGCTGAGAGTTATTCCATGCTACGTTCCGTAGCTTTATAGCTACGCCCACAGAAAATACTTAATCGAACGGCTGTATGATATGGTCTGGCGTACCGCTAATAGTAGCATGGACTCAAATATTGAAACATTAGCGTGAGGTTGGATATTAGCGCCGAGTGTTCTCGAAATTGCTTCTGTCCTTCCCAATCCGGTGCCCAAAACGAATTTATACCTGCTTATTGTGCAGTAATTTGTAACTGTAAATACATTCTGCGGCATTTCAATAGGTATATATATCCGCTCAGTGGATCGTAGCCGATCGCAAATATATTAGACTCTTAACACGGATAATGCCTTTAGAATATTCACAAGCAGTGCCTATTAGCGATCGTCAAGTTGGCGTAAAGCTCATTTGCATCGCTATAGATAGAATGCGATCGCCAACAGAGCCGCGAGTGCTTGAACGAGTGGGCGTGCGAGTGCACTCTGGACAATGCACTTTAAGCTCGTTATGAGTGCTTTATAGGTACCACCAGGTCACGTAGAAGTAATAGAGCTCCTTGTGAAAGAAGTACAACCAGCATACCTATTTCGGCCGCCAAGCAGTAGTGCTCGTATTGCTGTGTTCCGGTTTGAAAGGCCTGTTTACCTATTCTACAGTGTGTATATTTTATTATTTACCCTACTGACGTGTATTGTTTCTGTATGAATAGATTACTATCTGACTAACTAACGTTGACTAAAATGATCCTGCAGTTTCTAACAGCGGTGAACTGTGAACGCCACTCTAAAGGGCGAAGAAAGCAAGTGGCGATCACAATAGGCATGTCACGGCCGCAGTGACACAAAAGACACAAAAAGTTAATAAAAAAAAAATATCTGATTGATTATCTTTGGTGTACCTTTTAGTCACCGAGGCCTTTCGAGCCGAGCCCCTACTTAGCAAAGATTTACTTACTGTAAGTTGTTCATCCGACTGGCATGGCCCTTTTGTTATATTTAAAAAGGTATTTGAAATCTCAAAAATGCTGGGCTGATGGCCAACATGAGTTTTGATACTCTTGCGTATTATTTGCGGGTACCGCGCCTTGGCGGGCAGCGGCAAACGGCGCGGCGGATATTGTTCGCGTATATTGCATTCCTTTGTGGAATATCTTGTGCGAAATAGAGCTTCTGTTTTACATCATAGTAAATAGCTAACTGAAAGGAGCACGACCAGTTTAGATTAAATTAATTGCTGTTGGTGGATATTTTACATATTCGTACTGTGCCAGTAATGAGTTGTTCGGTTCGGATAGCAGATCGCATCGAAAAGATAATGAGGTGCAGCGATGCTCTGGTAATAACGCGCGTCGCCTCATCGCCGCCGCGGTGATGGCATATCGGATTTGCCGATACATTGACCGCGGGTATGAATGCTTCTAATAAAATAAGTAAACATTTTATATATCACCCCGCTAAAAATAACATAATAATCTCCTGGTAAACAAATAAATCTAAATAATGCGAATAAGTGCAAATAAAAACCAAGATGAATTCGTTTGCACGCGAACTACTGATTCTACTAATGCGAAAGGGCTTAGCTAAGTATATAACAGACTTATAATATACCTTTGATTAGGTTATAATCATTATTTGATTATAACCTAATCAAAGATAAGGTAAAGATTATTAGGTGTTAGAGAGCCATCAAATTATACAAGAAACTTTTTTTTTTCATGTAAAATTATTTGCATAAAACGAAACATATTAGGTTGGGGAAAAAGTCTTTTCGCATTATTGTATGTATGAACTTGTAATAAAATATCTTTGGCTATACTATTTGTATCTGGCTGGTTTTGGTATCATTAAAAGTTTAAATTTTAAAGAAGATAATTCCAAATTCAAATTAGGAAAATGTGTGATTTTTATTTGTTTTTCGTACTGTTAAGATGAGTGAATCTAATGAAGAAATTCGATACATTTTAAAATTTTACTACAAAAAAGGTAAAAATGCAACGCAAGCCGCGAAAAAAATTTGCGATGTTTATGGACCTAGTGCAGTGTCTGTGAGAGTAGCACAAATTTGGTTTAAGCGTTTTCAATCCGGAAATTTTGATGTCAAAGATGCACGTCGCTCTGGTCGCCCTATTACGGATAAAATGGATGCCATTTTTGAAAAAGTGGAGCAAGATCGGCATATCAGTAGTTACGACGTAGCTGAAGAACTGGGAATTGACCACAAAACAGTTTTGGCGCATTTGAAAAAAACTGGGTACACAAAAAAGCTCGATATTTGGGTACCTCACGAGCTCACTGAAAGAAACCTAATGAACCGTGTTCTCATTTGTGATTCTTTATTACGACGTAATGAAACCGAACCATTTTTGAAGAAGCTGATAACTCACACATCTTTAGCCACTCAGCAAAAATTAAGAGAGTTTGGCTGGGATGTGTTAATGCATCCGCCGTATAGTCCTGACCTTGCACCTTCAGATTTCCACCTGTTTCGGTCTCTTCAGAATTCTTTAGGCAGTGTCAGGTTAACATCACGAGAGGACTGCCAAAACCACTTGTCGCGGTATTTTGAACAGAAGCCCCAAAGTTTTTATAGCAATGGGATCATGTCCCTGCCTACAAAATGGCAAAAAGTTATCGAACAAAATGGTACCTACATACTTTAGTTAAATGTAAATAAACTATATTAAAAAATGTTTTGAATTTTCTTAAAAAATGCGAAAAGACTTTTTCCCCAACCTATTATATTGGCAGTCTATTTCGTGAATCTTATGAACTCGTCGGTCGCCAGCACGGCTGATGGCTATAGTTGTAGGCATGGCTGTGGACATAGAAATGGGAACGTCATTCAACGGGAAAGCGCTCACTGGAAACTACACATCGCGGATGCTTTTTGCTCATATAAATGTATTCCCATTCTTGCAACATGCCACCAGAAGCTAACAGTTCGATCCCGCAAGTAATCTGAACTCTAAGCGCCGCCCGCCCCACGCCGGTGTCGAGCACATTCGCGCCCAATTTACCGCTCTCACAGTACTTACACACCGCCGCTCTAAACGATTGTTTCAAGAAGGTAGGCTCGTGATTTCGCGTTCAAACTGCGAACATGGAATATTTGATAAAGCAAATTAAACTTTGTCACAGATATTCCCATCTTTTCTACAGGTATGTAGTAAGAACATGATCATTGTATGTGCTGTCGCACTCATGACTAGCCGAGGGCCGTGCGTTCCAAACTATGAATAGATAAATAAAATAATAAATAAACGGCCAACAGACACAGTATTGACCTAACACTACGATTCCATGTGTCGTGGGTATCAGGAATTACGAGTACTATGATATCACAACTCCCAGACCCGGAATAAATATAGGCGGAACATGCAAACATTTGTTCCGTAGCGGGAATTGAATCCGCAACTCTTCCGTCGTAGCTGGTCAAGGTCGTCGATATTCGATGGAATTTGTAATTTGTTTTTGTTCGTTTATTTACTTTATTAAAATAGGTTAAATGATTATACTTATAAATGAAATATGTAGGTATAGTCGATTCGTATTTAAAATAATTCGGTCTGTTTTAATTACAGTGAAGTCAGATGTCAAATTTAATAAAACTAAGAATAGTAAATTAAATGAAACACCTAGTCATATTAGGTTGGGGAAAAAGTCTTTTCGCATTATTGTATGTATGAACTTGTAATAAAATCTCTTTGGCTATACTATTTGTATCTGGCTGGTTTTGGTATCATTAAAAGTTTAAATTTTAAAGAAGATAATTCCAAATTCAAATTAGGAAAATGTGTGATTTTTATTTGTTTTTCGTACTGTCAAGATGAGTGAATCTAATGAAGAAATTCGATACATTTTAAAATTTTACTACAAAAAAGGTAAAAATGCAACGCAAGCCGCGAAAAAAATTTGCGATGTTTATGGACCTAGTGCAGTGTCTGTGAGAGTAGCACAAATTTGGTTTAAGCGTTTTCAATCCGGAAATTTTGATGTCAAAGATGCACGTCGCTCTGGTCGCCCTATTACGGATAAAATGGATGCCATTTTTGAAAAAGTGGAGCAAGATCGGCATATCAGTAGTTACGACGTAGCTGAAGAACTGGGAATTGACCACAAAACAGTTTTGGCGCATTTGAAAAAAACTGGGTACACAAAAAAGCTCGATATTTGGGTACCTCACGAGCTCACTGAAAGAAACCTAATGAACCGTGTTCTCATTTGTGATTCTTTATTACGACGTAATGAAACCGAACCATTTTTGAAGAAGCTGGTGATGAAAAGTGGATCACGTACGACAAGAACGTGCGAAAAAGGTCGTGGTCAAAGGCCGGTCAGGCTTCACAGACTGTGGCGAAACCCGGGTTAACTCGCAACAAGGTGATGCTGTGTGTGTGGTGGGATTGGAAGGGCATTATTCATTATGAGCTGTTACCACCAGGCAGGACCATCGATTCTGAACTCTACTGCGAACAACTGATGAGATTAAAACAAGAAGTTGAGAGAAAGCGGCCGGAGTTAATCAACAGAAGGGGTGTGGTTTTTCATCATGATAACGCTAGACCTCACACATCTTTAGCCACTCAGCAAAAATTAAGAGAGTTTGGCTGGGATGTGTTAATGCATCCGCCGTATAGTCCTGACCTTGCACCTTCAGATTTCCACCTGTTTCGGTCTCTTCAGAATTCTTTAGGCAGTGTCAGGTTAACATCACGAGAGGACTGCCAAAACCACTTGTCGCGGTATTTTGAACAGAAGCCCCAAAGTTTTTATAGCAATGGGATCATGTCCCTGCCTACAAAATGGCAAAAAGTTATCGAACAAAATGGTACCTACATACTTTAGTTAAATGTAAATAAACTATATTAAAAAATGTTTTGAATTTTCTTAAAAAATGCGAAGAAACTTTTTCCCCAACCTATTATATCACGCTTGCAGAAACAAATTTTTCATTTGCAATCAAATCACACTCAGAACTACTCGTATATTTCAGGAGAACGATGGTGCATTGTGGTCCGATTATCTGACAAACGACAAATCTGATACGAGTACTTTTAGCTAGGCCTTTAGTTTTACATAATATAAAACATAGTATTTATGTAATACTGAAATTTAGATTTCGACAGGATTATTTTACACTTTTATTTGTGTTTTGATTTATAAGGAATACTCGGTGCATTGATGATGTTACTTTGACATACGCAAAGCGTTCGCTCAGGAATCGGGAGTTGGGAACAGCTGCCAGAATATTTATTGTATAACGTCACGTTATCGTGCCTCGCGCCAGCTGCCGCCCCGCGTCGCATTCAGGAGGGGCGTTATCACATCATACCAATATTCTCACAAACTCCGCGCTCGACTAGAATGAATAAACGAGGCACGAGTACATAGGTGCCTTGTGTTTTTTATGCTAGAAGCGTTACTAGGCATCGTTTAGGCATGTGGCTGATGTTTTGCGACAATGTTTGCACATTTCGAACTGCTGGCGGGAACTCCAACGTGTACTTGCTGAACTAAACAAACATGCAAGTTATTTTTTTTTAACTATTCAACGATACACTCACACGAGGGTGCAACAAAAAAACTTCCCACAGCTCACACAAAACGTAGGTACTGTGGGCTTTAAGGAAAACTTAATTATAAGTTTGTATAATGATCACTGTAATTAAAAATGAATAAAAACCTATTGCTTTCTTAGTTGGGTTAAAAAAATTCGCGGCTGTAATACCATAGATGTGTGACGTAACTATAAAGGTTCCGACTTGACCATTTTGCTTCGGAACCCTATACTATGTTAAACTTCGCAGCCTTACCTACATTTTGATAGTTACCCGAATCCGGCGCAATAACACTAGCACTTTAGTTATATTGCGTTTTTATTGGCTGTTTTTGAGTCGGGCTGGGCTAGGCTGGGATATCATTTTATTTTATATACAAGTAAATAAATAAATAAACACCCAACAGACACATGATAGAAATAAACCGTTTTTTTAACGGCCATCCGACGCCCGCCCGCCTATACATTCGAAGCGATCGCTACGTACCTACTTCGATCAACACTGTGGTACATCCTTAATCTTCTATCAATTGACCACTCTAGTTCATTCATCCTGCTGACAATCACGGTCAAGCAGATGGTGGTGTCAACTTACTTGTTTCGTGCGTTTTTTACGCTTCATTTATTTTCAGTTTTCAGAGCTATCGAATTGTATCCAAATTAAATTCGCGACTGAACGATTTTTATTTCATGAAAACTGATAACTTATTTGGACAGGCTCACTCAATTTCGGGTAATTTAGGACAGTATTCCTACTTGGGTAATTTAGGACATACTGCATAGTGGATAATATTATATAGGTGCACTTAGTGCCTATTTCCTTCCACGAATCTGGTTGGACATTAGCAGCGGTCGGCGACGGGACGCGCGGAACCAGTGCCTCTATAAATATCGCTCAGAGCACGTTTATTTGGCACTACCCTCGTCACCGATGGACACGATTTCAGTATTAGAGCGCTATACTAAATACACATTTGGATTCGGTTCTGAACATTCGTAGGTAGCTTTTATCATGACATTATCTTTAACTTAAGTCACATATACAGCTCCATTCAAATTATCTCGGTTGAAAGTTGAATAGTTGTTAAAGAATACGAAATAAGTATGGTTATTTCATTTTATTTTGCGCAGCTCCTGCATAGCTAACCGGTCGTTTATACAATTGTAGAATGCTTTGTTCTAGGTCTGTGGTAAATCTATGACATAACGAGTCGTTTAACATGATGAATGATGAGAACACTTGAATCTGCCTATCTGCCTGGTCTTGTTGTGTCTCACCGGGTGCTTTCAGACTCTGCTCAGAGCTCATCGCCGGGATACGAGCGCTGAGCTGTCTCGCTCAGCTAAGCCACCGATTAAATGTCTAATAGTTTTCTTCAAGCATTTCCGTTCGCCTGTCTGTTTGAACGGAAAGGCTCGCAACACCTCGATTTCTCTCTCAATGTTATACATATGCACTTATATGTTCTAAATTCATAAACTAAACAAATAAAAGGTTAATTTTCTTTACTAGATCTTGAGTTGAAAACTTGTGTTTGTTACTGTTATGCTTACGTAAGTACCTAATCAAATACGTCTTAGACCAAATGCGGCAAATGATAGCCGCGCGGTGACCGGCCAATCTTAAGCGCCTTATCCACCACTTATCAATTAATGGACACTTAAGCAAGCGACTGCGATTTATAGTAGGGAGATACCATCAAGTGGAAGGATTTCACACTTCATTAGTGGTTAATAGCAGATTGTTGCTGATCTATTTCAACCTAACTTAAACTTTACCTAACTTAAATTGTACTTAGCACTCAGGCAAAGATTAAAGCGTGTCCTGAGATTTTTATGAAAGTCATAGGCAAAGACGTTAAGGGCCCCAGTAGATAAGATATGTACATTATCTAATGAGGTTTGTGGTTCTGTGATGAATATTGACCGCAACTTTAAATTGGGTTTGTGACAGAAACTGGGAAACTAAAATAACATTTTCCTCTAAGTACCGTCAGATCCCAGTTTCATGAGTCACGAGAAATGCAGAACATGTTGCAGAATCACTTGACAGAAATAAACGTGGTGAATATGTTACCACAGTGACCCAGCTTACAGTGATAAATATAGGCAAAGGTAGGAAGCGGGATGGAAGAACGGGCGAGCAGGGAGGGAAGGGAGGGTCAGGAAAACAATGATTATTTCTCGATAGAAAGGGCGGAAGCGCTGTGACGCAGACGGATAGCGGTTAGAGCCGAGTGTACAGGGCACGTGATCCTTGCCATTTTAAATAGATCATAAAGTACGTACCTGCATACGAGTATTTCCATTAAAGTATTGAAAATGAAATCGTTACTCCTAGGAGTGTTAGGAAAACCTTTTGGACTTTTTGGACCATTTGCTAAAATAATATCTTAGCATAAGGAAAGACATTATTAATTAATACCGCTAATTGGCTACTATTTCAGCTACGTACTAAATAGTAAATCATTCATATATTTTGTGTCTTTAACTCATATTTTATTAAAAAGAGGTTTGAATAGGTTACCGTATCACGTGAAGCCCACTCATTGGAAGTTTATAGTGGGTTTCCGCGAGAAAACCGCACGGATATTCAGCGCCACCTAACGCGCCGCCTAACGCGCCGCCTAACGCGCCGCCTGCGCTCCGCTGTCACAAGCGCGAGCCCTTAACGAACACTCACAAAACCAAACATGATTTTAATTACCTGCTAGTCAAACCTAACCCATTGTTTACCTAGAATTCTGTTACAAATGTTAACATATTGTAAGCTTACGCCTCGACGGACATCACCGGCCTAGCGGTGTGGCGCGGTGTAGGTACACGGATGCGTTAGCATCTCAAGTAAGTCTGTGGCACACGGCGACGTACACTCGGTGTGGGTCGAAGCAAGGAATCTGACCTCCCCCTCCCCCTTCCCTAGCCTCACACCCAAACAACACGTAGGTACTTTATGTAAACTACCCTCATCCACCGATACATGAAGCCATTCTAATTATTTGAAGACATACCCACTAATCTTTGTCTCCCTTCCTTTCTGAGTTCCCTAAAAACTATTGAATAAACCCGTAAAAGTACTAGGCTAATAACTGAATGCAAGTCGAGTGCTGGAAACTAGAAACCAAACTGAAAACTCCTGTAATTCGATTAGACGGGTATACTCTCTAGCGTAGTTCTCATACGAAACTAGTCGAGCAAGCCAGCCGCGAGCAAGCGGCGCAATGTAACGCCCGGTCTGAAGTAGAACCCCCCTTTCGACATGAAGGCACAAAAAAAAAGAACGCACTTACGACTATTCCCCATGATGGACATTCTCAGTGCGTAGATCTTTGAGGATACCAAGTAGGGGGTAGTCAGAGGAACGTCACAACATTAAATTTGGCACGTGATCACGTTTTACAAGTATTAAGCATTCCACGTGACAGGTTGCCAGCCCATCGCCCTTTCTTCATCATCGTCAATATCCAACTAATTTAGTTTCAACTATTTTACCTATTTACATTTTTTTTGTTGGGTGACATCCAACGCATGCTGAGCTGAACACCATTTTGGTACAGCCATACCTTTTCAAACATACGAGTTAAACATTTTTTTTGTTATTGTTTTCAATTTAAGTAAGACTTTTAGTCGTCGGCCTATGTTAACCCATTATATTTTCATTGTTTGTGCCAAATAAACGTTTGTTATTCCATTTATTATATTCTACGTATTCGTAGTCTTTATTTAGATAAATCGCCATTCACAGTTACGTCTTTCGACCGATGCCTTATACTTATACGGAATGATTTCATTTAGCTAAAATGTTATGAACGATGGACGGTAACAGCCGCGCTTTGCGTCTGCCGTCGGCCGGACACAAGTCGTACCTACAGCGAGCGGGCGCTAATTAACGCGCCAGAGGCTGTACGATGCATAATTTCCGACTTGTTTGAAATAGAAGCTTCTTTAGTAGGCGCGCCTCTTGATGTAATCACATCCTGGGACGCGCTGCTTTTGATCTTCAAAAACGAATTTTCATACGCTTCTAATGCTGGGAATAAATTAACGGCCATCCAGCATGTCTTTCTCTGAAAAAAGTATTTTAAAAAGTGCCAAATTATATTTTAGGTATCTATTACGAAACAACACCACCTTTGATAAAATTGATATTTTAGGTATCTATTACGATAAACCTTTGATAAAATCCAATTTATTTGTCGTATGTGTACCTCGTAGAAACCATCTTGGCTGATTATTTTTTATTTTCTTCGGTAATGATTGTTTAACTGTGTATTTACAGCCGTAGCCTCCACTTAATGCTGCGTGAGTCACAGAAAGACAAGCAGAAAGGCAGGCACGGAGCGCTTGGCTCGCGAGGCGGTGCCTTTGCCTGCTGTGAGTGATCTCGCACGCCTGTCCATAAATATTCAACGCCGGCCGCTACGAACTAACAGGGCTACCCTGCACTTGCATGAAATGCATAATTAGATATCTAAAGTCCTCGTTGCTGCAACCATAAAAAAATCTACATATTTTTGACCTCGCTACGTCATTTCGTCAATTAAAACATTGCCTGCCACAAGTTGAGCGCGTCCTACGTTCGTTTCTCTGCTTGCGCGACGTCTCGGTCGCGTCAGGCGCAATAAGCGAGTGGAAGATAAACGATGTTCTACATTGTTGTTGCCTTTGTCTTCATTCTTCAGCGAAATTGTTTTTCCAATAGAACAGTCACGAGTACCGCCGCCGCTTCTGAAAAACACGCGCCCTCACACACACACGCACGCCTTCTCCCACACGTGCAAAGCGTGACGCAGGATAACGAATTCAGCTGCACAATTACCATTTTCCATGGCTTATTAATCTCAATTTTAGTAACTTATAAGCCTTACTTTAAACACTGCTTTTTCTCATTCTGATAATCAGTCATTTCAAATTCAACAGTTGAAATAAACAGTTAACAGTTTAAAAAAAACTGTTTTGCAGTTAGTTTGGTATTATAATGTCCGTGGCGAAACTGTTTAGGTAATTTCTGATTACCGGTAACGGGGCAAATAATATAAATGAATCAAATTATTGTTTTAAATTAATTTAAAACACTTCATTTAGAAAAGCGATTAAAATGAAGAGAAAAATATTTAAACTTTTCAAAATGATAGAAAACTTTTTTGATGTGTGTACTTATGTAGTTTTTACTAAAACTGGATATTTACCATGTTAAATATCAAATATACAAAATAAAACATGTTTTATTGTGTTAGCTATTTTGGCACAGTTGCATGTACCATGATCACTATGATTCATGTTCCATAATTTTAGTAATTAATAAGTACATAACTATGATAGTTTCAAAAGTTATACATAATGTACTACAACTTTTACAAATATGGAATTCTCAGCTTTCTCGTTCATGATATGGTAAAAATAATGTCTTTCCAAATCCTATCCTATGCTATCCTACTAATATTTAGACAACCACTGAGACGCAGAAAGTTGCGGATTCCATTCCCGCCGCTAGACAAATATTTGTATGATCGGCAAAAAAAATTCTCGGATCTGGGTGTTTCCTATGATTGATATATATGTATTTACATAAAATAACATGTGTAAGTAGTGCATCAGTCATATTATTCCCATAACACAAGCTCTGGTTACTTTCTGGCTAGTTAGGCTACGTAAAAAATTACCAACATTATTAACTGCTTTTTTTTTATTCCAAAAATGTATAATACTGAATACGTACACACGTACTGCAAACGGTGAAAGTAAACATCGCGAGGAAACCGGCAAGGCCTGGAAATTATAAAAATTCAAAGGCATGTGCTAATGGGATTGCATCCTGTCAGCTGAAAACTATTAGGCAAAACGCATGTGCATAATTTCTGTACTTGTCTTTGACTACCCCTCAAAATATCCTTTCTGATGTGCGTACTGAGTACTTACTCCATCCTAAGTTTGCCTAGAAACGATCGCTTTTAGCGATAAGGACGCCAATTATACATTCCTGTTATATTTTTAAATTACGTGGGAATTAACATCGGGTTCGTGTTAGATTAAATACGGTATTGCACATCAAATAATTTTAAAACTTTGAAAAGTACTACAAACTTCGTGTTGGTGTTATTCTATAAAAATCAAACTGATATCTTTCTGAATTTTACATACTAAGTAAACTAAATCCTAAGTTCAGACAACATCCAGTCAGTTATGAGAGCAGTAATGTATCTTGCATGATATATAGACTATATCTCTGTACGTTCCAAGCATCATGCGTAGTATCTAAGTACGATATCTTTGTTTTGGAAATGCATTTAGCTATACATATTCGTATATATTTAATCCGCCGAGCAGTGATGCTCGGCTAGTTAGATGGTAATTCTAGTATCTTAGTTAAACCACTGCAATTAATTAATAAATGTTTATTGATATCAGAACTAGGCTTATTTTAACGTCGGTGAATAAAGAGAGAGTGAAATAGCTCTCTGAGTGAGTGAATGGGTCAGTATACTAAAGTTTAAATGCTTGCATTACTGTTTTCCAATTTGAAGGAACACAGCAATGTGCGAGCATTCAAATAAAAAAATAAATGATAAGTTGGCAATTATTTTCTTAACTCTTTTCTACAGAACGTATTGGCTATTCTATGCAGGCTGTTTATACTTTTTAAGACCTGAAAACCTTTAATTGGCTTCCAATTTTTATAAGTAATTAATAGGTGTATTTATAACTAATAGTAATAATAATAATGCTGGACATTTTAACACAGCATCATTTAGCCCCATAGTAAGTAGGGCTTGTGTTATGGAAACTGCATGCCTGTTATACAAACATTTTGGAATCGAACTCGCAACCTTTTGCGACTCAGGCAGATCTTCGCCCACTGCGCCACAGAGGATGTCAAAGAAAAAAGATAGTCTATTAGTCACACCCGCTGTTAATTTTTTTATAAAGTAACTCACTGTGTGTAGTTTCCTCAGGGCAGGTGGCGGATTTGGTCAGTCCAGCGAATGTGACTGCGTCCTTTCGGTCTTCTTCCTTCAATATATGATAAAGTAACTAAATAAATAAATGACCACTTGGCAAAATCTTCTACTGTCATGTCGTTGATGTTAAATAACGACATGACAGTGATAAATAAATAACGGAGTTACGGATCATAATCTATGTGTAATGAATAAGATCTATTTCAGAAACAAGGATTCAATAGTGAGCTACATTGAGTCGGTCCTTTGTTGTGCGCTCATTCAGCACTCGACTTATTGTTCACAACAGTTTATTAACGGCTTGCCGTTCATCTCTGACAGAGATGTCCATTGTTACGGGTTTGTTTAGATTTAACTTCAAACTAACAGATTTTTTGGATAGTTCATGTTGTTTTTTGTAGACGTTTTAGCTCAGCCTGTTTGCACTAAACTTTGACAGCTCGTAGTTGATGCATAATGACAGGTTCCTAAAAACTGCCACATATACACGCCTCAATAATAATTATTGCACAAGCTTTTTTGACTTTAGTTTAGTATTATAATATCTGTTCTTCAGTGTAGACGGGCATAAGAGCTGTCAGATTTATTTTAATATTCTTATCGAGTCTTGTCTGCAGCCGGCGCAATGTTCGCCTTAAGTAGCTACCCGTACCACATTGCAATTTGGTATTTGCTCGGCTAATGGGGATGGGAGCAAAGTTCATAAAACCTAGTTAGAGTGCAGCACCGACTTTAATAACGCGTGATGGAGCTATTGCAAGTTATAAACGCTATGATGACATTGGAGACTCTATGTCATAGCGGGCCCTACGCACCGCGATAACGTTATGTTACTAAATGATATTGTCTTGGTAATTTTAGGATTAAGAGGGAAAAGAGAAGGGGTAAAAGTAGTAAAGTGAACACATCAGTAGATGTAGTGGAGTAGTCACGGTCCGTTGACTGCCTTATTGCGTTACTTATTACAAAAGGCGCCTACCGAAGTATTTTTCTACAACCGTAATGGATCGGATTGGCCCAACAACGAACTGCAAGATAGCCAGCGATACAACCTTCCGCGAAAACATTGCTTCTACCTTTCTGTAGGTTCAAACAATGCCTAATAAACCCTCAACTGTACAATTTTGATTAAATTGGGAAGTATATTCGCTGAGTTTCTCTGTTTATAGCTTGGAACGTCATGTGACACTCGTAAAGAATTGATTGCTTTTTGATATGCGCTTCGGATGCATGCTCCGTCGGTTGTCGGTAGAAATACCTCTGAAAATGTTGGTTTTCCTCGGTGAATATTAAATCGGTCCCTGACAAATAGTTCAAGTGAGCCTCATAGCGCGTACCGAGGTGCATACATATGAGTAATACTTCGCCCGCGGCCGACTTCGCCCGCCCCAACCGTTACATCTGCATTATAGTTTTAAAATGTGCAAAGAGGATGAAAATAAAAACTAGTCATCCAGCGGCAGTTTCCAAAATAAGGTGTAAAGGAACAACAGACGATAACGGTCATAAACTGATTAAAAATTAATAAAAAAAGATTCAAATTGTCAAATAAGTGAAGGATTTCCTTGTTCATCTCGTTCAAATCGGGTACTTGTTCTGACCCTGGTAATTTTAGACCTTTCTCAGTACTTGGAAGTACATGTAGTAAAATTTACGTTATACTGCTGTGGGGGAGTGCTGCAGATATAAATACCGTTTTTGTGCTGCAGAAGACGGCTGTTCGAGCAATTTATAATAAGGGGCCTCTGAATTTGCGCGAAGTGATTCTCTGAATCACCAAAAGTTTAAAGAAAAAAAAATAATGACATTCGCTTGCCAATACATCTATGAACACTGAAAAAAAGAAATAACCGAACTATTTCGGTTATTTTAGAAATAGCCGAATTTTGTTTAGCCATAACCAAGGTTTATTTGAAATGACAAAACTGGTTTCCTTAATAGGCACCAAACTGGTTTTGATATTTTTAGTTCGGTTTATTGCAATCAAACTTTTTGTTGTACTATACCGAACTTTTTCAAACAAACCGATTCGATTACCTGTTACCTACCATTTTTACACAACGTAACAAAACCTTCCGACAATGTAAAGCCAAATTATCTTTGACTATATGTTGCAAAAGTAATATTTACCGTTAGACTCTTACCATTGTCTAAGTGTTACTTAACAAAACTAGCTATTTTAAACATTCGTTTTGTAAAAATAGCTTAATTTGTTTTATTTTACATGGTCAATGTAGACAATGTACGACTTTACAAAACTTTTGTTATGATTAGCTAAGCAAACTACTATCAGTTACAAAAAATAAAATACCATGTAATGAAACGTATTTGTTTACATGTAGCCGGACGAGAGCTGAATCATAGGTGAATTAGTAGTACTAAACCCCTAACCCGTTCAAATCTGTCTTCTCGTTTTTTCTGTTCGAGTGGTCGGTCGCGGAATCTATATGTGCTTTTCTTTTTTGTAATTTTTGATTTTTATTAAGTAGGAAATTGTTTGCGGACTCGGGACTAACTGTTATTTTATTGTGACTCTAGTGTCTTATGTATGTAAAACTATTGAAAGACGTTCGAAAAGTGATGGATGATCAACCGCTCCAACCAGATCGGCCAGATCCTCTGGAAAATTACCTAAAGCAATGACGACTAGAAATCTACATTTCTACGTTCAAAGGTAAGTTCATTACTGGCTCCGTTATAATATAGTTGTATTATATTGCGTACTAGACTGCATGCATGGTGTAGTTGGATGCAGCTCGAGTAGTGGAAACGTTAAGTGCAAGCTGCAGGTTGCATACAGGTGATTTTGAACTTGAAACAAAAATAGGAAGTTTTTTTATGCAAGTTACATGCGAGCACGTCATGTCAATAACATGTCTCCCGCTCATGTCCAGCAGTGGACTTCTATAGGCTGATGATGATAATGATATTCGCGCGGCCAGTGGTTAAACTTTTCTTTATGAAACTAAACTAAAGTTTGATTTGTTTCTTTTTTAGGGTTCCGTAACCACCATAATTTACCACTAGTTTCAATATTTTGAAAAAACTTACTTGTGCGCTAAGTTATTTAAAATGCCTTTTAAGATACAATAGGGGTGATTTTTAATTTTGTATGTTTTTCAGATGTCTGAGGGCCTGCATCCAATGCTGACGGATAGTGTTTTTAGTTTTATATTTGACCCCGCACAACCAGATCAAGCATTAATATCTCTTGATGATACAGCAGCCATCGTGCAGGACACTCCCAATCCATATGTCGATCATAGCGATCATCAAAATTTATAAATACATTTTAAAAAGAGCTGTAGTTTTGTAAATAAACATGGTAAATTAATGAAATATAATTGAAAGTTTATTGTAGATGCCAATTAAGATAATCAATAATTATGTTGGGTTATTAAATATTAAGTTAAGGTCGGATTAAGCAGCAAACATGAAGATCAGAACTATTTTGTATCCATTATTCATAATACCTTCTTAATAAATGTGTTATTATCAGTTTAAATACATGTATTATTATAGTTACCACCTAATACTGTCTCCACCACATTACTTACCTTAAACAGTAAGTATTTTAAATTGCATTTACATTTCTTAAATTGTAATGTTAGCATTAATATGTTACTGTTTATCTGTTTAAAATTAGTAATCAATTTGTTAGCTACCCGGATATGTTAGATATTAATTAATAGTTTAGCTATAAGTAATTAGATTTTTTTTTGTGTTATTTGTAGCAAAAATGGGGTGAAAATGTCAAGGTAAACGCGCACTACCCGCTGGAGCCGTAGGAGGCGCAGGAGTTTTCGTTATAGATTTGACAGCTGAATAGCGTTTCTCAAAATGCTAACGGCTCAAAATCTATAAAGAAATTCCTTCGTTTACTGCGGCTTCGGGAAGTAAGCGTTTATCTTGAATGACGTTTTCACCCCATTTTATGCAACATATTAGGTTGGGGAAAAAGTCTTTTCGCATTATTGTATGTATGAACTTGTAATAAAATATCTTTGGCTATACTATTTGTATCTGGCTGGTTTTGGTATCATTAAAAGTTTAAATTTTAAAGAAGATAATTCCAAATTCAAATTAGGAAAATGTGTGATTTTTATTTGTTTTTCGTACTGTTAAGATGAGTGAATCTAATGAAGAAATTCGATACATTTTAAAATTTTACTACAAAAAAGGTAAAAATGCAACGCAAGCCGCGAAAAAAATTTGCGATGTTTATGGACCTAGTGCAGTGTCTGTGAGAGTAGCACAAATTTGGTTTAAGCGTTTTCAATCCGGAAATTTTGATGTCAAAGATTCAAAGATGCACGTCGCTCTGGTCGCCCTATTACGGATAAAATGGATGCCATTTTTGAAAAAGTGGAGCAAGATCGGCATATCAGTAGTTACGACGTAGCTGAAGAACTGGGAATTGACCACAAAACAGTTTTGGCGCATTTGAAAAAAACTGGGTACACAAAAAAGCTCGATATTTGGGTACCTCACGAGCTCACTGAAAGAAACCTAATGAACCGTGTTCTCATTTGTGATTCTTTATTACGACGTAATGAAACCGAACCATTTTTGAAGAAGCTGATAACTGGTGATGAAAAGTGGATCTTTAGCCACTCAGCAAAAATTAAGAGAGTTTGGCTGGGATGTGTTAATGCATCCGCCGTATAGTCCTGACCTTGCACCTTCAGATTTCCACCTGTTTCGGTCTCTTCAGAATTCTTTAGGCAGTGTCAGGTTAACATCACGAGAGGACTGCCAAAACCACTTGTCGCGGTATTTTGAACAGAAGCCCCAAAGTTTTTATAGCAATGGGATCATGTCCCTGCCTACAAAATGGCAAAAAGTTATCGAACAAAATGGTACCTACATACTTTAGTTAAATGTAAATAAACTATATTAAAAAATGTTTTGAATTTTCTTAAAAAATGCGAAGAAACTTTTTCCCCAACCTATTATAACAAAAAAAAAATACTAATTATAGCTTAACTATTAATTTATATCTAACACAACTGATAGGTACTATAAAGTAAACTAAAATAGTTGAAAATAACAAATTAGTTTTGCAACAAATAACAAAAGTAATTATCTGATAATAGAATAACTGTTAATCAATATCTGACTTAACTATTAGGCTATACACAGTAAAAGAGACTAGTAACAAATAACACGATGTATTTGTTAGTATTAGTCAAAGCGTAAGGGAAGGTCAGCAAAACAAATCAACTAAATCAACTGAAAAGTTTGACAACACAAAACGAAATCGTTGAGTTACGTTTAACAACTTTTTGGTTATAATTTACAAACTTGGTTCAGCTAGCAGAGAGAATTTAAGCTACGGAAATTAGCAATACATAACCAAAATGGTTATACAATCACAAATAACATTTACAAAAAGGACCTACCGATATCACCTTAGAAACACCAATAAATTAAAGCTTAATAAACATAGAACAAATTATGGAAAAAGAAATATTATGTACGAGGGTGCACAATTATTCAATAACCTACCTAATGACCTAAAGACTTGTGAATCAATTCCTGTATTTAAAAATAAACTAAAAAAATATGTCTATGATAACATTTTTTAAGTAACCGCCAGACCTCTGTAATACTTATACTTTAATAACTAGTAACCCATTAGTTATATTTGTAGCTTAAGCTCATTATAAGTGAACCATGTTCTTTATGAGTATTTAATAAACTTCTTTAACTCAAAAATGGATTGATTATACACTACATTAATCCTGTTACTAAACTGTGTTTTGTTATGCCTTACCTTAGTTCGGCTGTCACTTTTTTTGTGTAACTGGTAGACAAAGTTTTGGTTACATTTAACGAAACATTTTTTTCAGTGAAATTATGTTCTCAAAAATATTAATTTGTTTAAGAAAAACAGCGATAACCTCAATATTAATACTAGAAATAAAGATAAACTCGCTTTTGCCACTTGTAGACTCTATAAAGTTAGTAAATCGTTTAAAGGGAAAGGTGTACGCTTTTATAACAAACCCCAAAAGATTTACAGAAATGGTCATTTAACAAATTTAAAAACGTAATTAAACAAAAACTTTTTAAAAAGGCATATTATAAAATATCTGACAAAAGCTCTTGGGATTGAAAATGCTCCAACTCGATAAAAAATTTAGGTACCCATTGTTTTGTAAAAGGTTCGTTAAAAAGAATAACCACCTATAATAACCTTTTTTTCTTACCGTTCTTTCCTGGCTTGGTCACGGAAGAACAGGCAGTAGATAAAACCGACGTTTCAAAGTGATTTTAATGAAAAAATGAATTTTGACTTTAACTTTATTCAATAATCATCATCATTATTATGTCCCGGTAAATATCGCAGTAATCCATATAGCTAACTAACTGGCTTTGCATCGAAGAACATCGGTTCAACGAATCTCGGTCATCAATTTCAAGAGGAGATTCAGAACAACAGCTCTCCTCTGTTTTACATTTTAAGAGGAGAATGGATTACGATATGATTACTTCACATTATTAAATAGCTCGTATTCAATAATAAATTCAACTGTTATTGAGTGAAATACATTTTTACATTTAATAAGAATGATCCATCACAGATTGTAATTTTATCGATGGAAATAAATATTTTTTTCACAAAGTATAGCTGGGTGTGAAAGAAACAGGGATAATATATATAATATCAAGTCACGGATGACACACTAGTGCCATCTTTTGATAATCTGTGAGGCTTAAAAAGTATGACTAATTAAAATTAATTACGACGAAATTTGAGATCACAAATAAAAAGCGTCATGGTCAATGCAACTGGTATCACCCATCCTTCTACTGACGACGCTGGAAGCGTAACATGGCCACGCGTACTACATGTTGTAGAATCAAATGTTCCTTTCACGTTTAATACTCTGTAGTAAAGTTCGTTCCTCGAATGCCGGCATGTAATTGTGTACGTGTTATTGGCTGCAGTGGGCTAGCTGTCCGCGGATAGCACGTATCCTCCTCACAGCTTTATTGGAATAGCTGAATACTATTTGGTTGAATAATCTGAGGTAGATTCGCCTCAGAGTAGGAAGTTGTTATGCAATACATACCTTCACTCTGCCATTAAATAATTTCATACTTATGTTAATTATTATGGGATCGTTCAACACCACACAGTCAAGTGAAAAGACATTTCGTATTAGCAGGCCTGGTCAAAAATACGAGTAGAAAATAATTATTAAGATTATAATTACATAAACATTTTAGTCATGGTGGTCTAGTGGGGTGTATCCCAACTTCCGCTCTGAAGGTTGAGGGTTTAAATTCAGACTTTTATTCGAAAAACTAACGCACTCGTGCTCGAGTTGCTAAAAAGAATCATCGTTAGTTTTCCAAAACAAGAGCAATTTCTTTCTTTCTTTCAATCGTTTAATTACAAATTTATTTGCTTCAACATAATTTAGGTTCTACCTTAAAATTAGGCATACAAATATATAAAATTATATTTCATAAAATTAAATGGTCAAAGTTTCAGATCGTCAACTAAAAAGTCATTAATATAATAATAGCACTTATATACTAATAATTGTTTTAATTTAGCTTTAAACATAATCTCACTACTAAAAGGACTTCGGTTAGGTTTGTAACAGTGCAGTTTTGTAACTAGGCATACAGTCTGTTGTTATCTCGTCTGTTACGTACCGCAATGTCCATTCTTATAAATAGATGATGGTTTTTTCTTACAAATAATGCAACTTCAAAAATGTACAATGACGGAAGTGAAATAATTGTATGCTTAATAAATAATTTGCAACTGTCAGAACATTTATCTAATAGTTCATAATTCGTTAGTAATATAGTAATTCGTTTTACAGAGGAATGCAACGTGGGCATATGCCAAATGGGTGGCCCTTTGACAACCCCCTACTTGATAGCTTAATGGTTCTGCACGCTGAGCCTGAGATGTCCATTATGGATATTACAGCGTGTTTGTTTTTTTGGTATCTGCTTTATTTAATAACAGTTATAACGTACTGTGTATTCTTGAGACACGGATGTAGGTGGCTCTACCGACGCTCTGTTACTAATTAAATATAATTAAATCATCTGCTGAAGAGGCGGCTCTATCGTCCTCTGCATCGCCATGCTCGCGGTACATCAAAGGCTTCCAGAGCTTTTAGGTAATTAAGTACTTCGTTTTAAATAACCGTTCGGTTGAGTCGTGTTTAATTACATTATGCCGACATCTGCTGGCGCTTCCCCAGACTCTGTTTCAACACACAAAATAATTATGTTTTAATATTTAAATAATGAGTAATAGTTTATTTTCTGGAGGTCTTTTAAAATGATTCAAATTCTACAACAATCAAATGCGGTAACACACATTACACATTTTCTTTTACTTTATTCAGATTTCTTAGATCCATAAATCATAAAAAAAAAAAAAAAATTTATTGTAGTTATCTACATATCAAAATAATAAATATGTCGCAGTACCTGAATAGACATCAGCAGCGTGCCTTCTTGATTTGAAGATACGTGCCGAAGATCACCTTTAACCTATTTCGTCGCGTCGTTGTAATTCAGCATCGGGGTCAATTAGTGCCAACGCCCATTGCTTTTGCAGAGGACTGTCAAATCTTCCAGCCAGCAGTGCCCAACTATATTGTTAGTGCTTCTTTGCATTCTGCTTTTGTTTGATCCTACTTTCTTTCGCGTAGTATTGTGAAAGTCATCCACATATGCGTGGGCAAACATACCAGACGTACTGCTGAATCTAGGTAGCCCTAGCAATACTTGATCTGAACATATTATTATAGAGTATTCGTAAGGCACTAAATGCCATTTTGGTATATCTAACTCACGAGCCGCTAGTTTAGTTATTATACCAATATACCTAAAACATTAATATTGCAACTGAGTTCAATCGTGTAGGTTGCTATTATAGGAAACAATATAGGAGTGGCGCATCCGACACCGTGTGGCCGTAATAAGCTCGTTCCCGATACGGAACACGGTACTAGATATAGATAAAAATTG
This sequence comes from Perizoma affinitatum, assembly GCA_961405105.1. Classification (NCBI taxonomy): domain Eukaryota; kingdom Metazoa; phylum Arthropoda; class Insecta; order Lepidoptera; family Geometridae; genus Perizoma; species Perizoma affinitatum. Next base: position 7,276,721 of record OY560184.1, read on the forward strand.
TTTCCGACGTCACGACTTATCACAGACGGAAAGGATACTACCACGTACCCTGAGTTACCCCGCGCATTCAGTGACCGTACCACACCACACTCGCACCGCCTTGCGACGTACACGACGGTATAGAAGCATTGCACGATGATGAGGTGCAAACTGTTTTTCGATACAAAGAACCCAATTCACAAAGTTGCTTTGCGCTTCATTGCAAAGCAATTTCAATGTAACTGCTAAGAATGTAACTGATAAGCTTTTATGTTGCTAAAGCTATGCAATGACCAGACGAATTTTTAAAATCCTTAAATATATTTCTAAGATTTCTTAAATAGACAACAAGAGAATACATTTTGCTTAAGGATATGAATGAGCTGCTCGTATCCAGGAGCGATACAGTAAGAGCATTAAGTCACAAACTTTGCCAATATCACACGGATGCGGTAATACCGGCCGCGCGGCTCGCATCGCTTTTTCACACGCAACTTGCCATACCAACTAACGTTTTGCTAGCTAGTTCACTTCATTTAAGTTTATACGTAATCTAAGATTAAGATTATCTTTTGATTAGACATTCTTTTGTTTTTTTTATCTGTCCATCTATATTAGACCATTGTACCTGTTATTTCTGATTTGTTTGTTTTGTCTATAGAGTACAATAACCCCCAGCCACTTTAAATCACATATAATCCTCCCCATCCAAAAGTTTCCTGGAAGAGATCGCTTTTTAGCGATAAGACCGCCCATTGTACCTGTAAGCTTAATATTGTATTTTCATTCATTCGTTAATTCAATAACGAGTATCTGTCTAATAAGATAATTTTAGACAGATACTCGTTATGGCTTATGTGTTCCTCGAAAGCCTTCATCATCAGTTATTTTAAATTACGTAGATATATTCCGTAAATCAATTTTTCAAGGTATCCCCTTATTAAGTTATAAACGAAATATACAATCAAAAGCCTGATCTCCACACTTATAAAAGAGTGAGGGGAAGATACGGGTGCTCGTGCGGGCGGCACTACGAACGACTACCAACACATGCGATGAGATCTCAGAGATTCGCAAGCGTCTGTTCGTTTCATTGAGCTAGCTGCTTACAAGGCATCCATACTATGTCTTAAGCCTTGCTTTATATAAAGGCAATAATGAAGGTTTGACGCCTGTCAACACATGCGATGAGATCTCAGAGATTCGCAAACGTCTGTTCGTTTCATTGAGCTAGCTGCTTACAAGGCATCCATACACTGTCTTAAGCCTTGCTTTATCTCGAGGCAATAATGAAGGTTTGACGCCTGTTTGATGTCGACGGGTACGTGTTTGTGTCGAACCGTCGATGTCGGCTCAAGAGCCTTAGTACGGGCTAGACAGTAATAAAAAAAAAATTCGTGTCTACATTTAATGATCGAGTGAGTGTAGCGACCAAAGATCTCTGAGTCTACTTGGGCATATCAGCATTTGTATGTACGTTCCTATGTATGTTTGTTTGCCCGATGATAACTAATGAACCAATCCATTAAATCTTGATAAAACTTGTTAGGTATGTAGGTTTTACTAATAGAATTTTGGAGTTCGAAGATAATCGGTATTTGGAGCTTAATCGTTAGGGGGGTTTCGAATTATGGGGTAAAGTGGTTTCTGAAATCAGGTAAAACTAGTACTTCACGAGATTTAAGAGTCGGAAAATCTTTATTTGCTAAGCGCACATTATATAAACGAATACCTAAATCATAATAAGTTAAATATTTATCACGACGCTTAGCTCAAATAAATTATTAAAAATATAGTGAGTTCTAAGTAGTTCCGGCCCGAGGTCTTGCTCTGTAAGGTTTAAGCTAACAGCTCGCGTCGGCATTGTTTTCGCTAACGTTGGCCACTGAAAGCTTTATAAACGACCGATTCCTCGGAAACGTTTCGCTGATTTTAATCTCTCAAACCTGAATCTAGGGCTGTTAGCTATTGTTAGGTGTAAGCAAGTTTTGGAGCAAGTTAAACTTGGCTAAGTTTAAAATATATATTACTTATTAGTTAGGTACCTAATAGTTTTATTCTCTTGTATTATTCGAGCAATTCTCGAATAACGTAGGTGAAAATAAATGTAAAGTCTGCGACTGTATTTACTTTTCTTAAACAAATAAATCCGTTAATGAAACTGTAGTAGATTCCGCGAACGTTTCTCTCACTGTTATTAAAGCAGTGAAAGTACGCCTACGTTTACTTATTTCTTATGGCACACATGTCGTCATGTTAACCACAGAAAAGGCACCTAATTCCCTCGGGCCCGTTACCGACAGCACATGCAGTACAAGTGGCACCGAGCGATGATGTGAACAAGAGCGCACGTGTGCCAAACTGCCGAGCGGACGGCCTCGAGACGCATCTATTGTGAACCAGCGGCATACTATGTATTCACGCAAAAACGGCGCTAACGCGGTGTGGAAATAAAAAAAGGAAAGCGCGGTTACGCCATCCATACACGCTATGGATTATTTGGCGATATTTCACAATCTGAGTCTTGGTATCTGTTCAATGATACCGAGTATTTATTTACGAGCTTAAAAATGTTTGAAAACACGAAATATCCTAATTCTAAAACAAAAACACTTGTTGATATTTTTTTTGCACGGAGTAACGTAAACGTCAGATAAAGATACTTTTCAAGAAAAAATACAATCTGTTGGCGTTTGCTTTGGCTTGAATCCATAAATCAATATTCTACATATATAAAAAATGCGAAAGTTGGGATGAAATTTGATTTGGATACCACGCGAGCATCGCTGTGGGCAAGAGGCTAATCTATATTATAATAAAAATGTAACAGGTCAAATTCTGTACCTACATTAAAAATATTAAAAAAAACAATTCCATATTTTTTTTGTTTTTAACCGACTTAAAAAAAGGAGTATCAATTCGACTATATGTTTTTTTTATCGTGTGTATCTGATACGCGATATCTTCGATATTTTTAAACAGATTTTAATGATTCTTTATATTAATCCTGGGTTACTGTCTACTGAGAAATACAACCTGGGAGTTTTCAAATCCAAAGTAAAAAGCTCTTTTGGTAAGAGTGCTTCACCGCGGTCTACGTCGTTGTTTAATATGAGAGAAACTGTGGTCAAATGCGAATAATTAGTCGGCAGGAATGGAAATCGCGAACAAAGTCGCGGGTACAGCTAGTTAGTAATATGTGTGTTAAAACGCTCACGTAGCACACTTCAACGGCTGTGATTATTTAATATTTCCGCATCGCAACGCGCCGCATTACACGCGTTGAGTTCGACACTTAAACTTCAGGCAAGCTGAACGGCGGCGGCGCGTGTTGTCTCGTGGACGATACTAATATCGCAACTACCTGGCATGCTGCGTTCTAACTGTTATTGAAGTCTGTTTAATAGGAAACATTAGCTGCCGGACCATATTTACCGCACATCTATGTTGCAAAATATATTTCAGACTAATACTTCTCCCATTTTATAGAAGTTAATTTCGTTTCATTTGTGAGACATTGTAAGTTACAGGTAACATTTTAAAGTAAAATTATTGGTGCTACGTCGGGTACAATAAAGTATTGTTAAGCTTCACACATGGATGCGTCCTATAGATAGATCTAGTTACCGACCGACCGCAATTAGCGCGAACGCTGTGTGAAGTGAGTGACCGACTGTTGTAGCGACATCACGACACTGCCTATTGTTAGTAGAATACTTTATTTTCTGTAACGAAGAAATATGATTATACATATTTCTGCTTGGTACTATGCCAAGGCAGAACGTAAAGTTGCTGGAAACCATGCTTACATACAGCAAAACATTCTTAAAGTTGTCTCAATAGAAATGTTTATTTATATTTTTTGGTAACTTTTCTTTTTAAACTACTTTTAAACAGGAGTTTCACATTTTTTTAAGTCGTGTTTGTTAACTGATATCTTCACCTATTGTTAACCTATATTGATGATTCTTTTTTTGTTGTATCGAATATAATACCGAGATGGTTTTAAACATGTATAATAGGGACTGTTATTTTCCCCGTGAATCTTAAAAAACGTCATCATCTTATGATATTACGACTAGCCGAAACATTTTTGTAAACGATTTTTTATTTTGGTTTTTATTCTAAAGATTAAGCCAAATAACGTGAGCACGTGAGGACCTGATAATTGTAGAGTAACAGCAGGATAGAAACCGTATACTTGGGACTGTATGCGTAGGCGAATATCGATTAAATGATTACCAACCAACTTCAAAAAAGGAGTTTCCCAATTTGTCCTTTTTTTGTGTGTATGTTACGCGATATCTTCGCCAATTGTGAATTATAAAATTATAATGCTGGACATTTCTCACACAGCATCATCTAGCCCCAAAGTAAGCAGAGCTTGTGTTATGGGAACTAAATGACTGATATACTACTTATATATTTTTTTTGTAAATACATACGTACATACATAGAAAACACCCAGACCCGAGACAAATATTCGCAGATACAAACATTTTGCCCCCCGGCGAGAATCGTACCCTCAACCTTCTGCGTCTTAGGCGGACCTTCGCCCACTGCGCCACAGAGGTTGTAAAATTTTTAATTCCTGTTTGAAATGGAAATGGATAAAATTGTTGCATATTGAACTTTTTATCATATTCTCATTATAAGTAGTCAGTTTTTTGACATAATTATAACTTTCATTGTGCATCCGTGTTTTCTTTGTCTGCGCATTACAATACATGTTTTGTGTTACCTTTGCGCAGAGAGCGGCGACCATTTCTTTTATTCTAGCCCGTAATTATTAGCATTAGGTAACTTTGCTTTTTCGGTGCTCTACAAAACAACCTCTATATTCTTATACTTGAGTAAACGTAACTAAAGCTATTGCTAATCAGTTTGGCAGAAGTTTGTTAGTATAAAAGTAAAATTTACAAGTTAAGTCTCAAAAATATCATTATGTAGGACATAATTAAAAATACTTTACTCAATGCAAAGCCTTTGCTTAGAACATATGGACAAACAAATACATATTGAAATTGGATTGGGTTTGGTTTTCAATCTTAATACAGTAATGCTGATCATTCATCTATTTCTTGTTATGTAACGTATATATTAATAACATACCTCGATTCAATCAGAACCACATTCTCATGTCAACCTTAGTCTAGCTAACACATCGGTCATTTTCGGAAGCGCGTAACAACTAATTGTTCTATGGCGTAATATGATGAAAATATGAAACTGTGAGCAATTGTGATGATAAAGTCATGTAGGTAATTGGTAGGTTTGAAGATTTATTTCATCTAAATTACAAGACCCATTTAGCGATGGCGTATTTCGTCATACAGGGTTTGCTATTATTCCAAATAAATATCTAGATACTTTGAAGCTGTTATTTGGTACAGGTATTGGTCTTATAAACAAAGTCAGATGATAATATGATTGTCAGTTAAGTCGATGAATTGATGATGATCTCTATTAAAGTATTAAAGTATGTAAGATGGCAACTTAATAGTTTAAACATGAAACAATTTAATTAAATGAATGCATACACAGCATTACAGTTGGCTTAAACGCAATCAAATGGAGAGGAAAGATGCGTAGATAAATCGTTCATTTGCGGGATAAATTATGCATTTCAATTATAAATGTCCAACACATTTGGTGGATGCAGCGTGGCGTAAATCAGGGAGCACGTGGGTATGCGCAACGCAAGTCGGCTTTACCGCGCCGAGCTTGATGGACGGGATGGCGAAGCGGGGTTACATCGCGACCCGTCCTGTCGCACACATTGCAAGTCTGCAATAAAGCAGTAATTCTATTCCAAGATGTAATCATATCTATACTCAATAAGGATATTATAACTTAACGTTATTCGATAAAGTAAGAAAGTAACCGTAGAAGCTATTGACCAACTCAAACCACCAAGCACTTAACTAACTAACTGAATTTGGCATGAAAATACTTTAATTCAAAACTTATTCGATTATTCTAAGCTGATCGTAACTAATGTCGATACCTTATAAAATTTGACAGGATTTTTGTAACTATACTGTTTACCTAATTTAAAGCCATTTAAAGTTTTTGCGACAGTCATAAAGCTTTATCATAAAGTTTTTTAATTTAAATTACAGTATAATTACATGATAAGGGTTGGGAGCTCTTCTTTGAAGTTGAAATAACCTGTGTTAGAAGAGTCCCCTCTTTTCTGTGGTCTATAATAATATGTAGTAAATTATTCACAACATAAATCGAATGAATGCAATTATTGTTGAAAAGTACGTATACCAACCAGCAATAAAAGTAAAACATCACCGAGTCGACCTCGTAAACGTGGCACGCTGTCCAATCATGGCGCATTAATGTAGCGGTTGATAAGGGACCAGCCAGAAAATGCCGGGCTGAATCCGGTCATGACCGGACCGGACAGCACGTGGATCACTGTTTGATATTTATAAGTTCACTTTGGAGCAGCTCCAGCCATGCATACAATGGATAGCAGTAATTGCATTTCATTTCGTTCTTATCGATATTGTAATTTGTTGTGACAGTCGAAATTGTTGTTTCACAAGAATGAATGACGTGCGTTCATTAATTGCATAGTGGATCCCACAAGGTTAATTTTTGATGAGTTTCAGATCTATAGCTGATATGGATTGGCCTCTAAGGCCCTGTGAGCGTATATGAATGTTCAGGGTCCGATACCTGCTCTAATAGCTCTGTGTATTTTATCAACCGACTTCAAAATTCGGTTCTCAATTCGTCTCCATGTTTTTTGGTTGTATTTACGCGATATCTTCGCCAATTGTGAACCGATTTTAATGTTTTTTTTTTTATTGTGTAGTGTATTTTTTAAGAGTGGTTTAATATACATTTTATGAAAAAAATATCACCTCTGAGGATGAAAAAACGTGGGATGAAATTTCATGTAGTTCTTTTTATCAAATAACAAACAAAACAAATACCCTCACAACCGTCTTCGCCATGGTAGATACATACTCAGTGAGTAGATCTTATCAAGAGGATATCAAGTAAGGGGTAGTCAGAGGCACGTCCAAACAATACATTTGGTACATGCCCGCGTTTTGCAAGTTAGCATTCCACGTGACAGGTTGCAAGCTCATTGCCGCTTATTGAAACACTAACTGTTGGCACATGCCTTCGAATTTTCGGTTCTAGTGCATGCCGGTTTACTCACGATGTATTCCTTCACCGTTTTGAGCACGTGTTAACGCGCACATCAATTGTTCGACTGAAAAAATCCATTGGTGCACGACCTGTTTCGAACCTTCAGATAAGAAGTCGGGGTATCGCCCACTGGGCTAACACGGCTTATCAACTTCCCTTTATGTAAAGTCGGTTTTTATTTTCTTCTGGAAAAAAATATACTCGTGCACATGATAAAGACAGTTCGCCGGGAACTCTAACGAGCTTACTCTAACGAGCATACTCTAACTCTATCAGTAGCTTACCTCAGCTCGGTGCCACGACAGGGAGTTAGCGCGGCTCGCAGTATACGAAGCCCGCCGTCGCCGTCACCGCCACGCTACTTCATCGCTCTTGTGTTTAGCTTATTTACTATCTGACAGGACACACTATCAAACTAGCTTCACATGCCCATTTAATTAAAACGCTACAGAATTTGTAGGTAATGTTAATAACTTTTGTGAGTGGTTAACACAAAGCTCCTTTTCGATATGTTATTTTAGTTATATTAATAGTTACCTACCTATTTAAAATGTTCTGCATGCTTGCTCAATTTAATGTTACTTTAATTTCTCATTAAATGAAATATGTAATTTATTTGAGAATAAATTTCTTTGAACAGGAACAACAACTTTAAGATGTTAAGAAACAACTAATAGCTGTGAAAAAAACAGGCACACTCACGACTGATGTTATGTACTGTACTGATATTCTCAGACTCAAAGTACTTGGAGGTTACTTGGTTACCTTGAGTTTGTCAGGATAAAAGTAAGAGGTAGTTAGAGGACATCCAAACATTTATTTGGCTAAATTCATATTAATAACTCGCTTAGATTGAATCCAATTATTATCTAGCCCCAAACTTGTATTATGGGAACTACAAGACTGTTACACAACTTATTAAATAAGTCCTAGGAACAAACAAATTGTTGGAATTGTACATTTTATATTAAAAAAAGTGTTCATTTGTTTCTTTTGTTTAAAACTAAAGCATCTTGATTAGATCTCTACAGCACGGCTAGGTCTGCAGTTGAAATAATTTCACCGTTAGTAGTTATCTACGAGAGCTACACGATAGTGAAGGAAACTTTACGCGAGAACTGCGCAAGGCCATTGAAATGAAATCATAAATGAAAGCCAAAAGGAATGTGAATAAATAATTCGTTTTGTAGGTACTCAAAGCGAGTGCATTGAGAGTTCCTTGTAGAATAAAGTTGGAGCAATCTCTACCCTGGTCTACGTCGACTGAGTATGAATCTGAACATGTTCATAATGGGAATTTAGATCGGGTTTTGTTTAGATGCAAATCTTTTCATTTACTACCTACTTGGTGGTATTCCTTCATAATAATGGAAGTGTGAAACGAAAACTGAAACACAAAGTTTTGCAGATTTATCTAGGTTGCCATCGAAGTTTGCTATTAGTTACGAATTTAGCAATGGCCAAACGTTTAACTTCAGGGTAGTATTGCTCTACATAATATAGTATTGTTATATAACAGCATTGTATAATGTATCTACCCTTTTTATATTCTTTCAACCAATATTATAAATGTAAAAACGTTGTTCGAATATTTGCCTACCAATCAATGTTATACCTAACGGCTGAACCGATTTGTTTGAATACATAGGTTTCAATCGGATATTTTAATGATATTGCGACTTTCCGTACCTATCACTGTGAGCGAAATCAATAGCCTGGAAATTATGCGTAAAATATTGGTCGCACAAAATATATTACCCCTAATTTAGGTGGGACACAATACCTAATTTTATCTATAATAGTCATCTAAAGATTCTCTCGCTTTTCATTCGAATTCTTTATAAAACAGATAAACGTGTTGGAAACAAAGTTTTATTTCATCCTCAACTTGTTATTATTTGCCGTACGCGTAAACACGGCATGCCCTGGAAGTAAATCCGACCCTGGAGAGGGAATTTTATAGCAGCGAGTGTAACTGGAGCGTTTATTCCAGTTTGCTTGATTCCGAATTAATAAAAAATATAACTATGAGGCAACGTGTAAACTTTAGTATAACTGAGGCAGTCAGTCACGTTATTACATTTTGCCATTGAAATTATAAGATATATTTGCAAGACGAACTTGCAGCGTCAAGGGCTGATATATATCAGCCCTTGACGCTGCAAGTTCGCATAAAGCGGCACATAACTGAAGAACCTACACAGTAAATTCTGAAGAGAATATCCGCCGTAGCAGTGTCGCTACGGCACTGCTACGGTGTATCGCTACGGTAGTGTTATAGCATACCTGCTACGGTACAGCTACGGCTGGTCGGCTCAACAAGTGTACTATAAGTAAGGAATCACGTCGGGACTCTGCGCCCCTTGCGCCTATTTCACGCACTTCCTTCCACTTCACACGGGAAATGGAAACATCCGTCGAATGATTGTATTTGTACAATCGAATACAATCATACGACGGATGTACGATTGCGTTCATCAATAGGATCGAATACTCCATTTCATTTTGAGTTTATACATTGTAACGATGACATGATATAGTAATGATAAAATATTTTAATGAAAGAACCTTCACAAATCTTCTCTGAAACTATTTTAATGAATGAAAGTTTGCGAGGTTGTAGCGGGGAGTGGTGTTTTATTGAAGCGTAACAAATTCTGTCTACAATAAGGTTATTCCGTCCACGGTGCTTTGTGAACGTAACCCGTTCCCCGTTAAATTATTTAGCGTAAATCGCCCAGGAGAACCGCAATCTTATACTTATTGTATAAGATTAAACAATAAATATATATAATTGTGTCCAGGACCGGCGTACAACTCTTGAAAGTCTTACTTTATGACTCGTGGGAAAAATTAAAACTTAAATTATTATTTCCGTAACATTGGTTTATTTTTCACTAGCTTCTGCCCAGGGCTGCGCCCGCGTGGTTACCGGGTAAAAAGTAGCCTATGTGTTATGCTATATTACTGTAAAGTTTCATCAAAATCTGTTCAGTGTTTTTGCGTGAAAGAGTAACAAACAACCATCCTTACAAACTTTCGCGTTAATAATAGTAGTAGGATATTCAAGATGTAGATTTCTGTTTGATAAATATTTCAATAATAACTACTGCGTATTTGTACGTGCGTATAAACAAATTGAATAACTGTATATTATCAACGGGCTTTTTTCCCTTGTACAGGCTCGCATTCCGCTGCCACACCAGAGCGCGAGACGAGTCAACATAGCGACCCAATCGCGGGGATGGGTTCACACAGCGACCCACTCGCGGGGACGGACAGGCCCGCAGAGGTCAGCGCTGAGATTGTCTCGGCAGTTTTTCTTGCAGTGACACGGGACGCGGGACGCGACTCGTGATAGATCGCCAATATTCGCATAATGGGATGTCGTTTTTGTCGAGAAGCCTTTTTTATACAGGCTCCGTGAAACGGTTCGATCCGACCTTTGAACACACTAGCAAAAATCAAGGACACACCCAACGCAGCCAAGCGTTTTAAGTTGACCGATTCATCGAGATTTTTGTAGGGAGTATTTACATTGAATCCCATTGTTGGTTAGATCCGACATAAAACGATAAAAAAGGTTTTTTAAGTCTGCGTCTATGCCCGTTGTCCGTATTTTAATAGCCTGGGAGCTATCCCAGGATGCTAATCTTTAGATAGTAGTGCACCCATCACACTGAAAAGGAGTAATAATTAAATGTGCATTTTTATGGCCTCGCTTTGTCTTTGCCGCGTCCGATCGTGAACCACTGAGTACGGATATTGTTTCACTCAAATTCACGGTCCTATGGATCCCCAAGACCAACCGTGTTTGCGTGAACAAAATATTCATAAGCAATGAATTACCGTGATAAGTACTAGATTTTACAGAAAATTAGTTATGTTTCCTACAATAAACTACAATGTTTTTTTTTTAATAGGAAAAATAAAATGTTGCAGTTACGTAAAGGAAAATTTTGTACAAATTCCATTGAAAATGACTAAGATGAAGTTGTTAGTTGTATAAAACAGGTAGTTTTATACAACTTACAACTTCACTGCGAGTGGCCTAACACGAACTTGGCAGTTTTTTTCTATTACATACAGAGTAGGATCCAGTTGCAGGAATGTATACACTATTTCTATACTAAATAGTTCTGTTACAAAAGATAGAAGATACGTTGTTTTATTTTATTAGAAATATATTTTGTAACTCTGTTTAATTTATATTAATTTTCCTTTGTTATCGTACTCGTAATTACGATGCTTCTATAAACTATTACATATTTCTCAAATAAATCCCGAATAAAAACTATTGTGCGCATTCTTTGCTCAATTTGTGTGTTGTTTCAACGGTCTAAGTTTTTGTTCGCTCCACTTGTTCGCGCTTTGTTGCAGCCATGACGGCGCAGTGGCGCTTCGCTGATGAGAAAGTAATAGCTTCACTGGCTCTCTCAAACTACTAGGTAGTCGTTGTTTTAGCGAAATCACCGCGATCTTAATGCAAACTGAAAATAGGTACCAAAAGCAGTGAAATAGCATTTACTTAACAGTACTGACGTTTGCAGCACTGTGCTTAATATCATATGATGGATAATATATATAAATCTAATTTAATTTTTCTAATTTTAAAATTTAATCTAATTTTACCCAGCCTATCCACAAAGCAGACAACGGCGATGATTAGATAAATTATAACTGTCCGCAGTCCATTTAATTCATATCGTTATTTAATTAAAATTAGCATTGAAGTGCTCCATTATTCAAAGTCTGATACGTTCACTTTCATTATTTCATGAATAATACACAAGAACATCAGTGTGATGCCGTCGGAGGCGTTTGTAATGACGCGCCCGCGCCTCCGAGAAAACACTTGGTGATTATTCGTTTTGAAATATTTACCTCTTCTCATTTGGCTCCTTCATAAATATCAGGTTAAATATATTGTCAAAATAAACATATTTTTATTATTATCAAAGCGTAAAGGTAGTGAGTTTTGATAACTAGTGCGTTATTATAACCTAACAATACATTGTTTTATTTTACGAGTAATTTCAAGGTGGCTGTCGTAAATAGTTTTGATTGGAGTTCAGGCATGTTATTTGTAAATGTTTGTCTAGTTGCTTGTGGTCCAGACGCTAGCAATCTGGTATATCGTTTTAAAAATACATTTCCTTTTATATTTCAGACTCTTTGCCCTGCGCCAGTTCTTGTAGGTAGGTACTCTTTACAGTGCATTCTAAAAAAAGTATTTTCATCTGTGAAATGTCCTCTCACCTGCAGTGGAGAGATAGTATCGCGGGGTGTGAAATAAGTAATTGGACGGAGAGTGTTGTCGAGATGAAGTCTGTCTGCAGTCGACACGGACGATGGCGGGTAGTGGCGGTGGCGGTACGATAATGCAAGACGTGGCCAAACGGGATGCGGCCTGAGTATTCGCAAGAAGGGCTCATCTTAAATGTAGAGAAATCTGAAACCGAAGCAAAAAATATGTTTCAAAATCATTGATACTTTACTATGACAAAGTAACATTTTCTAATATATTTACTTAATGCATTTGAAGAAGAGAGTATCCGCTGGAATTGAACAAGATTTACATACAAGAACGCGAAATAATCGTATTGTAGTGCACTCATTAGTTTAGTTTTCACTTGAAAGGACATTAAATCCGTAGTCTGTGCAGCTATGTACGCTGATATCTTGAGATAGCGCTTACTAAATCATATACTACTAATATTATAAATACGAAAGTTTGTGAGGGTGGATGTTTGTTACTCTTTCACGCAAAAACTACTGAACGGATTTTGATGAAACTTTACACTAATATAGCTTATACATCAGAAAAACACATAGGCTACTTTTTGTCCGGGTACCACGCGGGCGAAGCCGTGCAGAAGCTAGAACTACATAATATTATGCCTAGTTTTTTAATTAAATTTTGATTCGCTAAATTGGAGATCTTAAACCAACCGGCGAGATATTTTTTGTAATAACAGAAGATCGTGCCTCTTAGCATCACTTGTAAGTACTTACCGAGTCGTTTACGAACAAAGCCAGTTACATGGTTGCTGCGCGTAATTACTCTGTAGAGTAATTACGTGCGGGTTATATGTAATAACTCTGCGTGTAGCCATTTCATTGGGGATTACCTTGCCTTCTTAGTTTCAGTAATAGGCTCTCCGACCTTAATAAATGAACTAATAAAACGGTAACGCATGAAATTAATCATGAACAAGTTTATACTTTCTTAACAGAGTTTTTGGATCTGGGAGGAAAAGCTCTCATGCCATTATCATTATTAACAACCTGTAGCCGTGTTGGCCTAGTGGGCGATACCCCGACTTCTGATCCGGAGGTCGTGGGTTCGAACCCGGACGTGCACCAATGGATTTTTCCACTCGAAAAATTTATGTGCGCATTAACACGTGCTCAAAACGGTGAAGGAAAACATCGTGAGGAAACCGGCATGCACTAGACAAAAATTCGAAGGCATGTGCCAACAGTTAGTGTTCTAATAATGCGGCGATGGGCTTGCAACCTGTAACGTGGAATGCTTACTACTTGCAAAACGCGGGCATGTACCAAATGTAATGTTTGGACGTGGCTCTGACTACTTGGTATCCTCAAAGACCTACTCACTGAGTATGTATCTGAGGATGTCCACCATGGGGAAGACAGTCGTGAGCGTGTTTGTTTTTTTGTTTTTGTAGAAGTCCACTAAACTTATGCCAATCAAAGAATAATCTTAGGCCGTCTCCATCTACCGAATTCCCGCAACTTTAAAGATGTCATTGGTCTAGCGCAGGCCTTCCGACACTGGGCCGTCCGGTTCGTCGACATTCAGGACCCCTTAGTTCCAACGTTTGTCAATTCTGCGAGCTATATGACCTGCTCATTGCCACTTCAACTAGCTAATTTTAAAAGCTATCTCGGTGACTTTAGTTGTACTACGGATTTTCCTGTTTTCGGATTTTTATCACGTAGTTTCGTCATGTCTGTCCATCCGTGTATATCATACTTCGATTTGTCTCGGTTTTAAGTGTATAAATATAAAATTTCCTGTATATAGACGTGTTTTTCGAAAGACTCTTAATAAAATATAGAGTATATTTTCACCTACTAATATTGTTCAAAAAAAGTGGTGATTTTTAAATTACAGCCCCCCTATGTGTACCATTGAACAGGTATCTAAAATCATTTAATAGTTTTTTAACAATTTTGGATTCTAAGCCATCCAGGAAGTATAAGTTAAAAAATATGCATAAATTGTGGGAAGGATACGTTCTAACATTTTTACTTTGAGTCCTCGAGTATGAAACAAAGTTTAACGAGAGTAGAGTATCTATGACCTGCCAAGAAAAATTACTTTATTGGTAACACTCTTACCTCCCACAAAGGTTCTCGTACGTTCAGTGTCGTGCCCTAGTTTACAGAGACAGTCAGGAATAGATCTCGCGCCAGGGACGTGCCCGCGCCTGATAAATCTTGCCACTAGTGATTTCATTCCATTAGTACCTATGTCCCACTCTTTACATATTTCTCGATATTAACGCATATTTACAGCGCTCTCTATGTGTTTATAAGTACTTAGCGGTTACTTAGTAGTAATCTCCATTACGTGTCAAAGATTCTAAAATTCAAATTTCATTTACAATATATTTGGCCACATTAAAAGCGCCTATTGTTGCCTCGTTCAGATCATCTCTCGTGTAGGTATTAATTTACTAATGAGTTGTCTGGACGAGTAGGACTTTACTGATTGTCAGTTAATGTGTTTGCAGATTTTTATTTGACTATTTTTAATTACCTTATGTTAAGTGATGATTTTGCCGATGATGGAAAACAAAGATCACTTTACTTTTGCCTTGAAGATATCCAGTTTGTAGTTTGTAAGTAATATTCTAGCTTATGTATTAGTATCTTCTTTTTCTTCTTCTGATTCACCAAAAGGTTAGTTTATTCTAGTGTAAACAATTTAGCGAAGTTAACGAAAACGAACGTCATGGTTAATGAGTATGCGCTCATACTCGACATACTCAGGGTTACTACATTTGACAAAGTACTGGAATTTTCATATTTCTCACATAAAGACAAGTTAGTGCCGCGGGCGAGCTCCCGTGCAATCAGCGGCGGATCGCGATATTAGAAGGTTATTAGCATAAAAGGAATGATTTAGGACCTCCAGTGAGCAGCTTATTTCCGATACGTCCCTTTCAGGATCTTATTTTAAAAGATTTATGAAATTTTTAACCGATTCTCTACCCGAGCACATTTTAATGCAGCAATCTCGTTGGAAAGAATTTCTTAGCTGATTCTGGGTACCTTTAAATCTATAATGCTGTTTTCTCACATTAGACCAAGTCTGTTTTAAAATTGATCTGAAATACTAGGTGTCTGTATTGGCGTTGTTGAGATAAGGGAACTAAGCCGTCCATGACTGCAAGAGTTATTTACAGACGCGATGCAGGGAAAAATAATTTATCGAAATGATAGCCTACATTTTTATATGGAAAAGTTTAATATTTATTTTGTAATTGATTTGCAACCGGATGCAATGCAACCATCGGTCTTCCACTAAAGTTGCAACTGAAACAAAACTCTGAATTCGAAAGGCCATTCTAAAAATTCATTGCACATTATTTTCAACTTTAGTTTGTAAATGTGATTTTTGTCAATACCTTTTACATTTGTTGTAGTACAATTATGTTTTTATTAATTCAAATGAATTTATTTGATTCAACCCCATCTGAAATCACAGAATATTTGTCTGTTTTGATGGCTCTAAACAATTGACCCAATCTCTTATTTAATTTTCAATCGACTTCAAAAAGTTGGAGTTTCTAAATTCGTCTTCATGTCTTCGTCTACTTCCGGGTGGTCCATTACAAAGATGAATAAATGGGGGATGAAATGTCATATTGGACTTTTTATCAACTTCCCGGCACTAGAAGTCGGTTTTTAGTTTGTCCTGAAAGAAATTCACTTATTTGACAAAACTAAGTGTTCTATAAAGTTCTTACAGTGAATAAATGCGTGTGATAATGAGTAAGTACTAACATTCAAAGTTTAGATTTGTAGCAATGATAATAGTGTCATCTCGTTAGTATGTGGTCCGAGGAGGATAACTAAGGAAAGAATGTAGAGAGTAGGTAGGTTTCTTAACAAACTATTAGCGGTCAGGTCGGTCAGTTGCCGCGAAACTTCCTAACAAGGCTCATGTCTTATGCACGTAGTTTTAGTTGTTTGTGCAGGTTTGTCGGGTACGAAAATAATGTTTCTAATCTAGAATGACAATCAAATTATGTACTGTATAAAAGCAATATTGGCTATCATCTTACAACTTGAAGGAACTCGGAACATTGACTAAAGGCGACGGGTTTACCTCGAAAGGGCGCTTTTGTTATCACACTCTTCACTTTCCATTATGCCGTTCCGTGGTTTATTTTCAATGATAACGTACTTATAACAAATTATTTTCTGAGATGGCATTGTCATCGGTTAGTGTTCCAATGAGCGGGGATCAGCTCGCAGCCTATATTGTGGAATGCAAACTACTTGCAAAAACGCGGGCATGATCCAAATCCTACTACTATTATAAACGTGAAAGTTTGTGAGGATGTATCTTTGTTACTCTTTCACGCAAAAAATTCTGAACGGATTTTGATGAAACTTTACATTATTATAGCTTATACATCAGAATAACACATAGGCTACTTTTCACCCGGGTACCACTCGGGCGAAGCCGTGGGCAGTAGCTAGTAAACGTGAAAGTTTTTGAGGATGGATGTTTGTTACTCTTTCACGCAAAAACCTCTAAACGTAATTTGATGAAACTTTACAGTAATGTAGCTTATGCATCAGAATAACATATAACCTACTTTTCATCCAAGTACTACGTGGGTGATGCCGTGGGCAGAAGCTAATAATGTAAATCGATATTAAAGTCCAATCACTATTGGAGATGCCTCTGATTACCCCCTTCTTAGTATCCTTAAAGATCTACGCTTTGAGTATGTATCTAAGGATATCCATCATGGGAAATACCGTCGTGGACGTGTTTGTTTTGTTGTATTTCTCCATTATTTTATACAATTCACGAGGTGAATTCGTGGCAGGGGTTGAGTATGAACTATCTAGGTAGTTAGGTACTGATGTAGCATTTATCCGGTAGTTAGGTACTGATACAGAATTTGTCCGGTAGTCCCGATGGAGCTGCGGCAACACTAAATCTGTGCATCTGAGACCGCAAAAGGCTGTAATTGCTCTGTTAATTCACCTATTTCATTGCACCCATTCACATTAAATAAATTAATAGCATTTTGGTTGATAAAGCACCTATCATTGAACTTTGTATTAGCGGAATACTGTTTGGCATTGAACCGTACAAAACAATTTGCCAGCAGACAATATTACTGCGGCGTTATGTTTACTAGATTTTATATTTTAGATTTTGGTAGTCTTTTGAGCGACCATGATTGGGAGCAGCTTAGTTTCGACTAATTCCATTTTTAAAACAATAAATATTTATAACACGATAACATCAATGGCACGGGGAGCGAGCAGCCAGCTACGATTCAAGAGGTGCGAGTTCGGTACTCGCTGCTGCATAAATGTTTGTTTATATTTTGGTTTATAGGAATCTTAGTGTACCCAGCTGCCTATGTATGAGTCAGTTGAGTGTTAATTAAAAAATAAGTAGTAACTTATACTGCGGTAAACACTATAATTTTTTGTTATTAAGAAACAAACGGCCAAAAGATGATAAACCAAAACCGTTGCCTATTTTCATGATCTGCAACGCTATACGGGCTCGATGATACATTGTTCTGAAGTCAAAGTTGAAAAGTCCTTGTAATTTAACCGGTATACATCGAACTAACCTTCGAACCATAACAGCAATATGAGTGTGAACCCCAAATGTGGGTTCCAATATATTTCAATTATGTGTGTTAAAGGGATTCACAAAACCCGAGAAAAAAATGAAATCGGTGGCTCAGCCGAAAGCAGTAGACGGAAAATGTAATAAAACTTAATGTAGACTGTTAGTACAAGCTACACATAGTGAAAATACTTGTAGAACCTTAAAAAAGATTGACTTACACACAAACAAAACATTTTGTTGAAATCAGGAACAAACACTACCGGTTCAAGATACACAAACGTTGTTTTGTAGTCGCGTAAATGTTTTGTGAGTTTTATTCAGATTAGCAAATATTGTGCGCAAATAGCATTGTTTATTTTGTATCACGAAAAGTCCTTGCCGGTGACTGCACAATAAACTAAGTGGGAACCAGTAGGTACAGTTATTCGTTCATTAATGTCGTGTCAGAGACTCATTTTTTTAATTTGTTCTGACCAATGTGTGGACACTTGTCTCATCGGTTGCCTCTATGAGCTGTTCCCGGGTGCAAGTGATGGGGCACAGAGTGCAAAAGAGCAAGTGCGCCATTTTCTCTGTAGGTTCCCCGAACTCACACCGGACGTGGGTAGGGTTAAATACCTGCGGAATATGCAATCATTTGTCCCGCAGCGGAAATCGAACTCACACGCCTTGTGTCTCAGCCGGCTACTTCCTATCTCTTTACCGAGGTCGTCAGATCGAATTTGTTACATCCGATTAGTTTTACTATTTCGAAATCGTCATTTACATGTGTTTGATGCTGCCGCTCTATACTGATAGTGCTGCGATACTGGTTACGTACCAGTGTGCTGTGGTGTAGGACCAGAGGGCGGCGGCGGTCCCGATGTGTCCTCGATCGGGAACAAACAAGTCGGATAAATTGGGTACGCGAATTTGAGGAGGTCCACCTAAACCAGAGAAAAACGTCAGAATTAGAAGGTTCAAGAGTGTTGATTTTAGTTTTGGTATGTTTATTGATAATTATGTTTGTGAATGTGTTGCACAAGTTCAAATTTTATTTAAAAAAATAACACCACCGTGTTTTTGCATATCGGCCAAGTTCTGATGACAACGCTATAGTCTAATCAAAACTATAGGCATATGAGCTGAATCAGAACTTCCTCCTTTTTTTAATGTCACAATATACCGTTATGATTTACTTTTAGCTTACTATTGCCTTATTACTTTAAAATTAAAATATGTTTACTATATATCGCCTCTTTTGATCAGGAACTATTCAAATTGCTTGTCTCGCAAACCTCTGAGCGTTTTTGAAAGCGCTCCTGTTCGACAAGTAGCAATTTCGTGTGTGGCGTCGCGCGGAGTGTCGTGTTGTGTTGGCAAACACCGGTGGGTGGGTTGCGGGTCGTTTGTAATGACGTCACTGGCTACACACTTTCGGATCCTGTGGTAGAAATTGTATTTTAAAGTACTCGTACCTACAGCCAATATAAACAAGGGTTCTGTCTTGCGCGTTCTTTGTATTTTTGAAGATATTGCTCGAGCCGTTTCTGTATTATTATTTGCTTGAACACTGCCGACACCAAAGTTCTGTCTATTTTTAGCAAGTATCTATTTAAATTTTTAATAGATGTTACTATCCGGAAAAAGACCAAAGCGTGAGACGTGGTCCAAAAGATATTAGCACTAAAATGGAATTGGTCAGGCCATCTGCAGCGATTAACACTCAATAAATGGTCCCAATTAACCACAAATTGGATTCCACGGGACAAAAAACGTAGAACAGACAGACCTCTCAAACGGTGGAGCGACGACATCGTAAAGGTGGCCGGAAAACTTTGGCCAAGACTAGCGGCAAATCTTCACCGCTCTAGGCGATCCCTGCACTACCTAAACACTAACTTATATAAATAATTTCACGTTATTTTAGGATAGTTTTAGTTAACTAAGGGTTAAATTTGTTATTGTAAGTACTTAAATTTAGTTATATTTTGTGTATAGTGTTAAGGAAATAATGCTCTTTTTATTTATTTTATTTATGATGGTACAATAAATATTGTAGATTGTTTCTCTTAGTGTTTCTTTGTTTTAATTTGTTTATTCATAGTTCTATGCATTAGGGGAACACTCAGGTAAATAATTATGTTCATCGATAGAAGAGCTACCTCGATGTCAGTTCTCAATAAATAAATTGTTCGTGCCGAAAGCGAGGTTGGAACGCACAGCGAACGGCGGGCAGCAGCAAAAAAGCAGGGGTCAGGCAGCAACAGACAAAATATGTTTATGGGTATTTTAAATACGCTAGCGATGTCGATTAGGATTAGGACACATTTTTTCATAGAAATTTACATCATAATTAATAATTATTATATTTTATTGATGAACTCAAGCCTAGATGTTTTGTATCGTTACTTGAGTTCGAGTAAACATTTGAAAATATTTTGCCTTAAGAACAACAGCTAGGCTACAATAAGTACCTACACTTATTGTAACCTAGCTGTTGTTTTAAACTTGGAATTATGATTTATTTTTATTAAATAAATTTTATGCGGACCCTTAAATATTTATAAGATAAGCCGTGTTGGCCTAGTGGGTGATACCCCGACCTCTGATCTGGAGGTCGTGGGTTCGAACCCGGTCGTGCACCTATGGATTTTTCCACTCGAAAAATTTATGTGCGCATTAACACGTGCTCAAAACGGTGAAGGCAAACATCGTGAGGAAACCGGCATGCCCTAGAACGAAAAATTCGAAGGCATGTGCCAATAGTTAGTGTTCCAATAAGCGGCGATGGGCTTGCAACCTGTCACGTGGAATGCTTACTACTTGCAAAACGCGGGCATGTACCAAATGTAATGTTTGGACGTGCCTCTGACTACCCCCTACTTGGTATCCTCAAAGATCTACTCACTGAGTATGTATCTGAGGATGTCCACCATGGGGAAGACAGTCGTGAGCGTGTTTGTTTTTTTTTTTTTTTAATATTTATTCAGTGGCTGTAAACATTTCTAAAATATTTCGTATACATCAATTTTATCACACCGATTATAAAAAATGTGATATTCTTAGAAGTGAAAACGAAGTCCTCCTCTCGAGATGATGTTTGGGATGATCTGAACATATGTGTTCCTTATGAATGTAATTCGACGACTTCTGTAGCGAAATGGGCGAAGGCCCGTCTGATAAGTAGAAGGTTGCGGGTTTGATTCCCGCCGCGGAACAAATGTTTGTTTGAACTGCAAATATTTGTCTCGGGTCTTGGTGTTTTCTATGCATAATATGTATGTATTTGCAACGGTCTTTAGATAGCTAGCTGTTTCATCTGTATTTTTTGTATATACCTACTTGTACATAGTTGTGTGAATAAATGTACTTTGTATTTACATAAAAAATGTATATTAGTAGTATATTAGACATGTAGTTCCCATAACACAAGCATTATTTACTTTTATTTTGTTTGGAGCCTATCCGCCGAGCGCCAGTGCAAGTAGCAAGCCAAGATGGTGGTAGTTATTAGAGGGGAAATGGACACGATGCTTGCGGGTTCCGTCGTTAATAAAAGCTCATTAGATACGCCCTCCGGGGCCCGCTGGTGGAGCTTTCAATTATTTTTAAATAAACCCCAGCTAATCGGATCCATCGCAGTTATCAAGGATCCTTATTAAAAGCAGCTCCGAAACATGAGAACATGAGAGTTGCAACTTTTTTCGTTCTTTAATAATATAATAAAAAAAACATTCAACAGATACATAAGTGTCATCTAATCATGATAAGTTTCTTCGTAAACAATTGAAAAGTAACAGATGCGCGCAACTTCGACCTCAACCTCGTGACTCGCTGTTAGCCGAAACAATGCACCTTCGATCTTAAACCGTTGTAATATAGAGTTTATTTTGAAAATAAAGATATCGTGTCGAGCCTTAAGTGAATTTGCTCTGGTCGACAAGTTCCGAAGTCTCTCGAACTTGTCAACTTGCTTCTGCTCCTTTGCCCGCACAATGTGTACAGCTATTTATGCCCGGTATATGTCCGGTTTGCTCAAACTTCAGTTCTACTATAACAGTTGGATTTGGATACGCTCAAATTGCTCAAAAGCCGTGTTGGCCTAGTGATGATCCGGAGGTTGTGAATTCGAACCCGGTCGTGCACCAACGGATTTTTCGTTTTGAAAAAAATATGTGCGCATTAACACATACTCAAAACGGTGAAGGAAAACATCGTGAGGTAACCGGTATGCCCTAGAACCAAAAATTCGAAGGCATGTGCCAACAGTTAGTGTTCCAATAAGCGGCGATGGGCTTGCAACCTGTCACGTGGAATTCTTACTAGCAAAACGAGGACATGTACCAAATGTTATGTTTGGACGTGCGTCTGACTATCCCCTACTTGGTATCCTCAAAAATTTACTCACTGTGTATGTATTTGAGGATGTCCACCATGGGGAAGACAGTCGTGAGCGTTGCTAAAATTGCTACGGTGCTACTTGCGTAGTATGCGTCGTAGCACTCTGTAGCATTATGATAATCCGACCATTTTAAACATCGTACCTAACTCCTGTAGCATTATGATAATCCGACCATTTTAAACATCGCACCTAACTCTTGTTTTTCCAACATCGGTTTATTCATGTTCATTGATTTCTCAGATAAACATTTCAGCAGTAGGTTATACTTGCTCCGTTTCGAATGTTCTACCTCTCCTCTAGGTTACAGGATACGTTGAGTTACGCACAAGTTTGCTAAATTTAGCTAGCTACATTGCGGTGGCGGACACCAGTTTGCACTTTCGTTATATGTACTCATACGTACTAAGTCCACGTGCATTCACAAGGATCTTTGCCTTATTAGGGGCAACAATTTATGTTCTAGAAACAAGCAGTAGTTGCATTTAGATAGATAGATAGAAAATACTTTATTGCACATCAAATATTTCAGCTTACATAAATAGTACAACTTTAACATTGTTGTATAATAAATACTTAAGTAAGCCAGAAACAGGCAACAGTTAGCGACTCGAGGAAAAGTAATGTTCCTTGACTAAGGATTTAAAAATAGAGAGTGATTTCACACGTCATTTACTAACTGGCAATTCATTCCATAGACATACAGTCTGCACTGTAAAGGACTTATCATGGTAGATAACATAAAAATAGTTTAATTTGTGTACATAGTTAAAAATTAATTGTAGGCATGACACTGCACTGTGTAGGCTCTATCGAGCACTCGAGCCTCCACTTGCGTGCTCGATGGAGCCTTCAATAGATGGGGTCTCCAATCCAATGAGATGAAATTATTGCTTGCACATGGATACAGACGCGGCAGAATAGCTAGCTCATACGGATATAATTGTAATTCAAGCCTATACACGAGTCATTCTAGGTAAAAAGTTATTTATTTAAATTACAAAGATCATTTAAAAAAAATAACTTATGAAGTAGTTGAATAGTTATAAGTGAATGTACACCAATTCTGACTCTGATTTACTCTGAACCGATTATGAAATCACTAGCATTAAGAGTTGTTCAAGATGGCACCAAATAACATCTCATAGATTCAATACTCAGCATGTATTTTACATTTAAATCCAATGATCCTCTTTTGCCCTTCTATTTTTGAGCCATCCCTCCATATCTTTTTTATCTACCTAACCCCATCATTTTTTACAAGTCCCGAAACGTACGTTAACAACCAAATCAGTGTGGTCATCATGAAAATAAAAATGTATACAAACAAAAACATTCTACCATACAGATTATTATTGAAAGTTGGCTATAAAAAAATATAAGTTTAATTTATTCTAAGACTAATTTATATCAATTTCAATCAAGATAGTTGTGCGGCAGGGAGTAGAGGCACTCTATAACACTGGCTTGTTTTTTGAAGTCTATACATCTGTTTTTTTGTGGTATCAATCTAATAAGATGAACTCATTAATTAAGAGTAAGAGTCGAAAAAAATATCTAAATAGTGTCGACCAAAGTTTATAATTATTTGATGCTCTTAAAGTAGATACTTCAGGTACTTTTTTGTAATATTATGCACTAGATTTAACGCTAGAAGTTAAATGCGATGCTGACCCGTTAAATTATTCTACCTGTATTATTAGTGAAGAAAAACATCTAGTAATCCGTTTTCTTTCTAGCTTCTGCCCACGGTTTCGCCCGTGTGGTACCCAGATAAAAAGTAGCCTATGTGTCATTCTGATGTATAAGCTATATTACTGTAAAGTTTTATCAAAATCCGTTTAGTAGTTTTTGCGTGAAAGAGTAACCAACATTCATCCTCACAAACGTTTTTTAGACTTCGCCCGTGTGTTACCCAAATAAAAAATGACTTGTGTTTGCCGATTCCATATTTCATCCAAATAGGTTTAGCTGCTCCTGATATTATAAAACATTTAATCAGTAAAATTGTACTTTTCGCTATAAAATTATCGGGCTGTCTACATCAAGACTGGAAATCCAGCCGATTGTGTCCAATAATAGGACCGACCGTTGTCTGGCCGGACACTCGGACACACGAACACAGCCGAGCAGGTATCAAGCGGAGATTTGTCCGGACTCGTTCAATTTCACACACGTGACTCTGCAGAAAATATCTCCCCCTTTTTGTAGAGATCGCTAACACGATAGTTTTATTTTTGTTGAACAGAGTTTATATTTTTGAAGCAATTCCTTGTTATACTAAATATATAACTATATAGTATTTTTGAAGTGCTGTCAATTTTGGGAGTAATTGAGCCAAGTATAGAATATTATATAATTGTAAAAGTGAATGCGATACATTGAAAAATATACACGAGGCTCATCAAAGGTTATTTTCACCTTCATGTAGTTTAAGTATCGCAGTAGAGCAAATTGCTAAAGTTAGCTGTTCGATTTCATACATGAGATTGTTAACGTTGATTAAAAATGGAGTTACGGAGAAAGGGCTATGTGCAAGCACATGTTTATTTTATCCAGACCTTCCACACCAAAATAATTAAATAATTAAACAATTATATTTTACCTTCCACACCAAAATAATTAAATAATTAAACAATTAAATAGAACCAAATGGCCAAAGCTTGTTTCTATTTCAGTTGCACTTCATAAATGAAATTAAATGCGTGCTATTATCGTATAGTGCTCGTGGAAAGTAATGAAAAAAGTTTAGACGTACATAGTTCTGTATTGTCTACGATACTTTTTCAATTAGCGGCAGTGCGGGACGACATCGATACTGGTGACACTATTGTCTTCAGGAAATCAGAGAAAATTCTGCCGATATCTCCAATTCTCCGAGAGTCTCTCCGATAGGTACCGCACTGCGATGATCAAGGCTTCCTTTTTGCACTACGATAAAAAAAAACTATAGGTAATCATCTGATTCGCTTCCCAGGCTTCATTGCGGGAATGCAAAGAACTATTCCGTGGTCATGGATTTGTGTGGAGATCCTGATTAAATAGATTTAAGAGATACCGGTTTCTCAAAATAGACCCCGCATTTTCGAGAATGTCCTCCTTCTCGGGATAATTAAAAGAAACACAAAATTATCTATATTCCTAAGTTAAATAATACATTAATTCATATATCTATGTATAACTAGATTCCTAATTTTATCAATAGTGTTCACTACAAGTAGTTTAGGAAACTATACTTTTTTTTTTTTTTTTTTACTTTTTTTACACAGCATCATCTAGCCCAAATCTAAGCAGAGCTTGTATTATGGGAACTACATGACTGATATACTACTTATATACTTTTTTTTAAATACATACATATTATACATAGAACACACCCAGATCCGAGACAAACATTACAAACATTTGTCCCACAGCGGGAATCGCACCCGCAACCTTTTGCGTCTCAGGCGGGCCTTCGCCCACTGCGCCACAGAGGTCGTCTTGAAATGCTTTGTTTTATTTATTTTGTAATTTATTTGGAGATTATTTGACTCTAGTTTGGAGTTTATCACATCATGCGTGAAGTTCTAATCCTCATATTCCGTCGTGAAAAAGTGTTTTATAGTTTGGAGATAATGTAGCATAAGTTAGTAAAAGTTAAACAATGCGTTATGTTTAAAAAAAAATTACACGTTTACAAGTATCATATTTATTCAAACGACTGTACAAGTACTTTTTAAAAAAATACAAATGAAACAACTACCTATCTAAAGACCGTTACAAACGATCTATAGATAGCTCAACAAAAATTTGGGGATGTATATTGAAATTTTATCAACTTCCCATTATATAAAGTCTTTTTTTTATTTTCCTAAAGAAAACTTGTATTAGAGTTATTGTTAAATAATTACATACTTAATCTTCAATTATAAGTTCTGTTCATGGCCAATCTGCTCTTAGCGAGGCGAGCACTCCCAAGCCCCAAGCTCCGATTCCCACGACGCCTAGCCGCTATCGAACACAAAATGAAATGAAACATTTCCTGCGGTTACGGGCTATCACAAGTTAATTTCTTACCTACAGACTTATATTTTCTAGAAATGTTGATTAAATTTTGGGGCAGTCGCGGGTGAAGGGGCGAAACGTGGCGGGCGCGACGCGACAGTGCATTTTAGATGGCTTTAATTAAGCATTCCTACAATATGTAATATAATATATAATATTACGTACCTCAAAATCACCAGGCTCCGCGAGTAGGCTGAGCTTTCTTAGTACTCTGTAGATTGGTACACAAAGTACTCGTACCGTTGTACGCGGTAGCAAAATCATTTTATATCAATGAGATTTAAACATGTTATGTGAAGTAAAATTATATGTGGGGTGTGAATCTGATGAGAATCTCAGAAGAGAGTGAGAAGTTATGAGAATCTAGCCAAAGCCAAGTTTTTTTACAAGTACTTTTTTCTTTGAAACTTGGACATAGGAGTGAAAACCCTTTACCATTTTCATAATCGGCACGTTTTGTGATGTTTTTTTCAAAGTCATCTTTGCAAGTTGAACGATGTCAGCTTATGAAGTTGGCGTAAGAAAGTACTTATATGAATGTGCGTGAGTTTCCTGTGGGTTTTCCTTTAAATACTTTATTAAGTTATGCTGTTACGGCGTGGTATATAAGTTTGCTTAAGGGTAAATAACCCGCAGCCATTGCGCTAAAACATTTACTTAAAAACATAAACATTTGGTTTTGTCAAATTAAAATAACGATACATACACAAATAATCCGGTTAGTTATTTAAAGCCATTAAACAGACAAGACACAATGATTTCAGAATGGGTTTGGGGCAGATAAATTGGGTTAAATTAATAAAACTATCATACAGAAAATGTAAGTAATCTATTGCATTATATTGCATAATGCAATAGATTACTTATAAAATTTAAAATTATTATGCTACTGTAAAGAGTATTGTCAAATCACATTAAATACACAATTTTTTTTTTATAATACTATTATAAACATCATATATTTATATTTTTTGACATATTATGTCTCATCATAATATGTGGTCTTGTCACATAATCCTATCTGCTGCTTATGCGCATTGTCAGTTTCAAAGGATTAAGTTTGATAAACTTGGGGGCACATTTTAAAATAATATTGATAAAACATAAAACAGATGATTTAAAATCTTAAAATGAAACACAATAGGTAAAATACCAATTTATTGACAAATTAGAGGCCACATTATAAAATAAAACTGATAAAACAGAAAACAGATGATTTTGAATTGTAAATTTAGCATAAATTATACTTTGCCCTGTTTTAATCATGTGACAATGGTGTTGCCATAAAAATAATTATAGTGAACAGACGGAATGATCATGTTTTCGTGGTCACTTTTAACTAAATCACCGAAACCGCAACCGCTGAAAGCCTGCTCCCAGCGGGGCTGGCACAGGTCAGGAACAGGGTAAGCTCAGGACAGGCATGGAATAGGCACGGGACATGCACGGCGCAGGCAGCGTTTTTTGACACTTGTTAATATTCATCGATGCTTCTTTTGTTTAATAAAAAGCCTTAGCATAAAAGTGATTGTTTTAGAAAATGACGAAAGCGATGACCGTTTAAGATAACGCCGTTCTTTTAAAGCCCTTTTTAGCTTAAGATTGGATTCGTTTTACGATTGTTGTTGTTTGAGGCTCCGCGACGCGGCTGGCGAGTCCAGATTCAGTCCTTTATCAGATTATTGCTTTAATTTACGACCGTAGGTACTTGTTACTTACTTGTATTAGAATTGTCGAACGATTCAACCTTTACTTACTACTTTACATTTAATTTAACGTCACCTTATAAGCTTATCAACACAAAAAAGAAAATTATTTCTAGTATATCGTTTAGTTCCTTCGAATTTGAAGAATGCCTTGTATTTTTTTATCTGCGAATAAGCGTTAAGATTCTATGTGTTTGAGAATCATTCAAAGTGATGCTCAATCCATACGGATGTGGAAATGTCGCCAGAGAGAGTACCTACATAGTGACCGCACGATGGCCACGAATTCTTTTTAGAAAAGACTCGTATTGGTACACTAGTTCGTTAGTGCCGTCCGGAAATATTAAAGAGCAATCTACAGGCTTACCAATGCCTTTGAACTGACATAACATTACAGACGAACCTTCGTAAAGGGTTAATTGGAAATAGAAGAAAATTATGACAGTGCGGAAAGATTAAAGAAAAAAAATCAAGCAGAGTTTGTTGCCTGATTCTAGAATTAGTCGGCGTCAATTCACTATAATATTTAAAAAAAACGTAGGTAAGCTTACTTTTCTATGTGATCCTTGTGACTTTTACTTTGACTTTAGATTCAATAGGAAAATGACGTTTTGGAGATATCGTAATGCATGGCATTTTTTTATTTTTTATTAAGTTTCACGGTTGTTTCAGTTGCTACAATATTGAAATCCCACTCTGTTTGAGCAATAACAAATGCAAATGGTATGAAGTCGCTTGTTACCAGTTGTTTTGACATCACGCTCAGCCAAGCCGCTTTTTAGAAATAGTTTTTTTTTATAAAATTCTAAATAGGTTTGTTTTTACATATATCCTACCCTGCCCTGCCTACTAATACTATCCTAACTTAGTAATATTTTAAATGCGAAACTTTACATTTGAATAAACTTCGTTAAGGAACCAATTAAGATGAAATTTGGAATAGTTCGTGGTCTAAAATACAAAGGCTACTCTTTATTTGCGTACCACGAAATCAACGCCGTGGGCAGAGGCTAGTAATGTTTACAAGTCAATGACAAATACTCAATATTTCTTAGACAGCAATTTTATAAGATCGGTCTTTGGTTCATCTGTTCAGAAAGTCGGTGAAATTTAACCGCAGGCAGGTACGAAGCTCGCACATTTCATGAAGTTCTCGTTTTGTTGAGATTTATTTGAAGGTCGCGGCAATTTATGGAGGAACTTGAAGGCGTTCGCGAATTGTGTGTCGTAATAAAAAGGAATGATTCTCAGCGATCGTGAAGCGAGTGGCGGGGATTACTCTCAGCGGCGGCACTTAGCCTGATCTGCTGACAGGGCCACCAGACTAGCGGCTTGCTTGTTCCGTTGTTCATCTCACTAAACTATCCCGCCCCTAAAACTAACTCAAACTTTGTATCTTTGGGGAAACTATCGACCTACTGCATATTCATATACGCTTACCAACGTTCGTTGATCTCAACAAAACTCAATAGAATATAATAAAATAGACATATATACACAAAAAAATTATAAGATAATGGATTTACAAAATGTAGAGGTAGGTACTTAAATCTAAAACAATAACTTTAAAATTGTTCGGGTTATATGTTTTAAAGATTTGGTTGCACCAAAATGGTATTCCGCGTGTTAGATGTGTTACCATCAACGACCACTGCTTTTTAGCTGTAATTAAAAAAGGGATAATGTAGTACACTGGTTGATACCTTGGTATTAACCACTCTGTCAATTATATGTAAGAAATGCTTAAAATTTTCAAAATTTGTATCAAAATTGTACACACAGAACAGTTAAACAAATTGCATTTATTAGAAATTCTGGGAGCATATAAGGAACTATTTATCTGTGAGCAATAGAGCATACCATTATATTAATGGTATGATTGGATTTACCACAACGTCCACAGTTGACTTATCTCTGTTGACTCTCCCACACCTGTTCTCTCCCCACAAGTGACCCTCTACGCTCCGCGCCCCTCCGGCTGTGTCGCCTCACCTGCCGCCATCTCACATTAATCATATCCCGCGACACGCCCATAAATCACTTCGACCTACTTTGTAATTTTAAAACTATTCCCAACATAATACACGGTAAAGACAGGGCCGATATTGGGCAATTCCTACAAGCCAACGTGCAATGTTTTATCACATTAAATGATGTTACGCGACCAGTCAAAATTAATAACTTATTTTGTTTGGTCTAGTACTTTCCCTCGACCTGTGTGGTCGACGTTTGAATAGACCAAAGTTCGAATACAAATACATCATGCATCGAGTTTTTAACGGTTTTGTTCAAAGTAGTTGCTTACAGTATTACCCGCCTTCTGTATTTGATGTTTCATCCCTCATCGTCGTGATTTTATTTGAAGTGCGCTTGCAGGCTCTTACAGGCTCTTGTAGTCCCCGCTGATATTTTCCATCGATACATTCATGTCAGCTACACTGCACTAGCTGCCTCATTGTTTCGCGGGATTTGTTCTACATGTTTCAGAAAATATGTTATTTCTTATACATCAATAAAAAAACGGGACAAGTCTGACTCGTCCACCGAGGCTTCATCACATAATATATTTTTTTATGTGATTAAACTAGGTACATATTATAAATTTTTGGACTCTTTCCTTTCCTTGTGCTATGAGACCTTGCTTTTTGCCAAATTTCATTATTCTAGATTAAAGGAAAGTATTATATTTTGATTTTTTTGAAAATATGATGCATATATGATCTTATTTTTTATGATGTTGACATAGAAGCTTGATTTTTTTAGAGTTACTAGGGACCAAGTAGACCTACGTAGTTGATATTAATTTTAACTAGATACCTCCACGCGTTCCTGATCTTGACAGACAGACAGACGGACGAAGTGATCCGTAAAGGGTTCCGTGTTCTTCATTTTGAGGTACGGAACCCTAAAATTAAAAATATAATGGTTAGTGGTGGTAAATTAAAACTGACCTCTAAGAAAAACTGGGGTTCTGCAGCGTTACCTCTAAGAAATCAATAAAGTTATTTAATATATAAGGCTGGTTAGTTTTCACGCAGCATCATTTAGCCCCAAACTAAGCAGAGTTAGTGTTATGGGAACTACATGACTGATATACTACTAACATACTCTTTTTTGTAAATAAATACATATTATACATAGGAAACATCCAGACCAGGGACAAATATTTACAGATCACACAAACATTGGTCCCGAGGCGGGAATCAAACCCGCAACCTTCTGCGTCTCAGGCGGGCCTTTGCCCACTGTGCCAATATGTAGTTCTTGAATTTAGAATCATGCACATCACACACAAATACGTGATATTATTCCCATGTTGATTGGAAGTTGATGGGAATTCCAATATGTAGCCCTCGCAGGCACCCGTGATCACCACGGATGTTCCAAATGAGTTTTTATAATAGGTGCTTAGTACGCGCCGGCCGCCCCGCCACGGACGGGCTGAGCCTATGGACGCAGCGGCTGATTGGTTTTCATATTTTTTGGACTGTTTAATTTATCTCGATATTGGGATTTATATCAGAACCTATCATATTGAGAGCATACGCTCCGGATTATTTCATAAATAGATGAATTCTAAATGTTGATGGATGTCAAATAAATGAGAGTTACTATAGAGTACCTAGAGCTATAAACTAAGTAATTAGTATATTTCAGTAAAATAAAATATTGACAAACTTACCATATATCTAACAATATATCACAATGATATTCAATTCAAAGAAAATTCTGGTTCCCGGTTACTGTTTAACCAGAAACCAGAATTATCTTATCGGGTTGCCCATAACTATGTATATTCACATTTAGAATTTACTGTAACGTATAAAATCATGGGTTTTATAAGTTTCTGGCGGTTTCGACCGCTCTGCATATTCAATGAACAGAAATTGCATAGAAAGTAGGTAGATTATTGTAATCCATCGCGCTGCCTCCGTGTAATCCAACACGTTAGCGTCACACGATTAAACGCGCTGATTTGACGCGGGAAATGAGCACTAAACTATGCTATTTCGATACGAAGCGTTGCACGGCATGTGCTTACTATCCGTCTGTGTTTTACACGTACATTTTCACAGGTGGATTACCATTGACACTCGATTCTAGTCGCAATTCGGTATTAGTGTCAAATTCGTGCAATTTGTTACACTTAAATGCAATACTAGCGCATTATTGGAATTAGTATTTTGTGGATTTTAATGGAACTAAATGAAATCGATTTTGTCATACACTGCTATATACATATACTGGTAGGTAATTTTGATGCGATTTTGACGTTTACATTCGAGATTGGAGTAGAATTTGCAATAAAAAAGTCAGGCCTTGAAAATTAAAAAACGGAATGGATTGGTTAAGAATTGAATTGTGATTGTATCGAGTGTCACAGGGGTAGCTGTACATATACAATTATAGGTACGAGTAGATCTAAGACGTTAAATACGTTCTTATACTTAAAAACTAATAACAGATCCTGCGTATCTTCGTGATAATCTGTGGACTAATTTATGATCGAATCCAATCTCTGAATGCTGTCATCTTAACCCAGTTCTATTGTTAGTCAGCTATTGTACTAGAACCAATCGACTTTATATCACAGAAGTGTGTTATTGTAGGTCTAAAATAATTGAATTTGATAGAAACAAGAGTTATAAATCAATGATTTAAAAACAAAATCAAAGAACACGCTCATGACAGTATTCCCTGTGATGAACTTCCTCACATACATACTCAAAGAGAATATATTTGAGGATACTTAGTAGAGGGTAGTGAGAGGCTCGTCCAAGCATTACATTTGGCACGTGCCTGCGTGTTGCAAGTAGTTAGTATTCCACGAGACAGGTTGCAGGCCAATTTGTTCCAATAAATGGCACATTCATTTTTAATTTTAGAGCATGTCTCCTCACGTTGTTTTTCTTCGCCGTTTTGAGCATGTGTTATTGCACATATATTTTTCAAGTGGCAAAACCCATTGGTCCACTACCTTCGGATCGCAAGTCAGGGTACCTCCCACTAGGCCAACACAGCTCAAATAAACTATCAGCTCTACATTAATAGCTTGCTGCGGCTCGTGTTTTGTTTGCAAAGTAGCACTAGAGCTACAGAAGTTGTGTAATTGGCCGGCTGCGGGACTCTGGCCGTAATTTTTCAACTCTTTAATGGCTAAGTAGCGGGCCAAGTTGGAAATTAATAATGGTAGCGTTTCACGGGCTCGCGAATAGAGCACATTGTCGTCGGCGTTGTAAAAGAAGCTAAATGCATTCTAGATTTTATTTTACAACTATGAATTTTATGTAAGTGCACTTTTGAGTCCGATGTAATGTTTCTATGTAGGAAGTAAGTAGTTAGTTTAAAAGTATTTTAAGAAATTTAATTTTAAACTGCAAGAAGAAACTCATATTAGCTAGTTAAAACGCGCTAAAAGCGCTTTGAACTAGCTAATATAAGATTGGGGGTTTTACGCGATATAAACGGAAGCGCGTTTGTAGCTCTTTTTTGTATCAATACAAATCACGCAAACTTTGCAATACATCTTAATAAGTTGCTGGGTCTCTTACTAATCACGCAGTGTCATCGTTACAGACGTGCTGTGACTACATGTCTTTATCGACGTAACTGAGCGTTTGTATAGCGATACATACGCAGAGATAGGTTAGTTTACAGTGTGCAAAGGTACACGGGCTACGATTGTATCGCGTTTGCAGAGCGTTTGACTTGCATCAAAGCGACATTTACGCGCGTTCTCTGCGCGTCTAAAATACGGCTCTTAGGCGTTTAGTTATACAAACTTGTGAGTAATCTATGGCTATTATTTCAAAAATATCGTTGAAACATGCAACCTGTAATTTTACAATTAAGATGAAAATAGATTGTATTGGTATGAAAACAGAAGAAGCACTAAAATGTAATTAATTACACGAAGTAATAATTTATTGTCGCTAAAGTATGACAAACAGGAGCGTTCTTTGCCAGTTTTT
This sequence comes from Perizoma affinitatum, assembly GCA_961405105.1. Taxonomy (NCBI): domain Eukaryota; kingdom Metazoa; phylum Arthropoda; class Insecta; order Lepidoptera; family Geometridae; genus Perizoma; species Perizoma affinitatum. Next base: position 7,310,846 of record OY560184.1, read on the forward strand.
CGGAAGCGGATGAGGTAAAGCGTTCTTTGAGCACTTTTGATTTGTGTCATTATTACGTGAATGAATGAATGAATGAAAATAATTTATTGGTCACCAATAAACCAATAACAAATCAAACAAAATCTTATTCTCATTAATTACAATGGCCGGTCTTATCGCTTCTAAGCGATAAGACCCTTCCAGACAACCTTTGAATGGACAATAAGAGTGGCGGTGGTGTGCATAAAAATCATAATAAAAGATTGTAACTACAAAATTCTTGATGTTACCAAAGTAAAAAGTATAAATAGAGTTGAATGGCTGCTTTCAAATTGGGAAAGTTGTAAATAATAACCTGTAGCGATAACATTCAGAGATGGTAGCCTGTTCTACTTTTAGTTCATTCTATTATTGCTTTGGAACCAGCCCGCTATTCTCATCGGTAACCGATAAAATGTATTGAATTCTGGATTCTAGCGAGATTAATCGTAAATAATAAGATTAAACAACAAAATAAATATAATTAATACGTATTTTAACTTTTGTATGTTTTAATTTTATATGGAGCTGGTATGATGACACGATTCCTGAGAGTTTAGCTGAGATTGTGGTCGAGTTCAACTCAACTTGCGTGTATAGATTAGAGATACAGAGTTTTTTACTTTTTAAACTAAAAATGGGGGTGCTTCGGCTACACCATGCTGATGGTAAATACCGTTTATTCCTGGATGAGTTTACTTCAATGCAAACTACTCAAGAGATCAGCTACAATCCGACACCTCCCCACCCCCCTCCACATACGTCATATACGTCCGGAGCCAACGACGTCCGGCCATCCCTCCTCGTGTCCTAATTAATTTATTGCCAGAATCAATCTAGTTCATGTATGCCATTCTTATTATCTTTCAATATATGAATATGTCCGTCGATGGCGTAGTGGCGGATAACCCCAAGACTTCTGATGAGGTAATAAGTTCAAAACTAAGCAAGGGATCTGTATCAATGAAATTGTCCACTTATGAAATATTATGGGCGCAGTAGTACGCGCTTTGAAAACATCAAAGGAAACATTGGTAATGAATGAACGAAAATACTTTATTGTACACCATAAAAAACACAATTTAACAAAACTACAAAATAAATAAATAATGCTGGACATTTTTCACACAGCATCATCTAACCCCAAACTAAGCAGAGCTTGTATTATGGGGACTGATACACGACTGATATACTACTTAAATACATTTTTTTTGTAAATACATACATACATATGTATTATACATATTTTACAAAACGTAATTGCTGCATGTTGCTTGAGCTACTATTTAATTTTAGTTTGTTGTCTTTTAGATACTGCTGTATAGAAATTGGTAGGAGACATACCTACTATCTCTATAGACTTACCTTCTATCTGTGTTTGTTAAGCAAACATGATTAGATTGGTGGTGTCCTGACATATTATAACTTGGTCGATTGATGAACTGTCGCTCGGGAAGTGACGTTCTGCCGAAGCTGTTGGAAGGAACTAATTTCATAGATTGATGTTTTTATGGAGAATATGAATCAAAAGTTTGTTACGAACATCAATAAATTGACTGGGTGTTTTCCTGTTTATCTGATATTATAAAAAAAACAAGTCCTTCTGTTAGTCTTCTTTGTCGCTATTCCCCGAGATACCTTGTTATTTTCACTGCATTCTCACGTTATTGTTGTGAAATATTATATTTATGGAATGCACGTCGCTTTGCAGTTAGCACCTCGTTCGTCTTTATAACGCGGGCTCACATGCACGAGTGCTTCAATAATGCACTATGATTTTACTGCAAAATAATTCATCCCTATCTAATAGATAAATATGTAACAGCTCAGATACCACACCAGGATTTCCTGTAATGTGGGTATTAGAAACTAAGAGTAGCATGGCTAATCGATTCTTAGACTTGTAACAAATATCTACAAAACATGCAGACATTTGTCCCGTATAGGGAGTCGAACCCGCTCCGATGCACTATGTGATGAAATCGTGCTGGAAATAGGTTTGGTGAAAGGTAATTTTAATATTATATTAATTTAACTTGCAATGTTTGTATGTTACGAGTAGTATTGTTTATGAAAAATCTTGTAAACTAAATTTAAACCACTTCATCTTATGCTACGGAGTGAAATCGGTTCAGTTCCTATGACAATGATTTTTTTATGGTAATCATGACTTGAATCGACATCCAGGATTAGCTACAGAATAAAGGAATTCTTAAACGGTCAACAGCACAGACACTAAATTTACAATGATAGCTAGTTTTAAGTTTTACCATGACATGGTTGCTGCACTCAGAAAAATATTGTTTTTGAAAAAGTATTTTCACTATTAATTTATTAACTCATCCGTCTCGTTTGTGTTAGATCTGTCTAAAAGGATGTATAAACGACTTTAATTGAGGATACCAAGTAGGGGGTAGTCAGAGATACTTACAAACATTATATCTTACAAATGTTTGCTTTACCTCAAAAATAAAAATAAGCACAATAGGTTTACAACCAATTGTAATAATACTAGAATTGAACTTTTGAAAAAATCTACTGTTTTATTAAGTAGATTTTTTAATAAAATATAATATCAACTTTTTTATAATTAAATAGATAAATAAATATAAAAAACCGATAGACATGTACATAGTTCTGACCCCACTAGGATTCCCTGTGTCGTGGATAACAGGAATTACTAGTATCGAGGTACAGCAACACTCAGACCAGGAATCAAGTATCTGCAGAACATGCAAACATTTATCCCGCAGGGGGAATCGAACCCGCTCTCTTGCGTCGCAGTTAGTACTCGCCCGCTTCGGCGGTTGTCGAGGGGAGAACCTAAAGTGAGATTCCCTGATTCTATTCCTCCTCGCTCCCACTTATTGAACGTCAGATAATCAAACACTCTAAAAGAAGTAACTCTTCGTAAACTTTTCATTTTATTCGCTGAGTTTCAGTTATTACATCACTTTGTCTGTTAAAATAATGTGACGTGCGCTGCTAGCTAACTACGGTATGCTAGCGCCATCTCTTATCAAATGGACGCACTACTCGTTCTACCGCCATCTAGTATCGCGTAGAAAGAACTAGCACGCACGTAGCGGACGCCCCGCCCCCTTATGGAACCGACTAGAACGGTCATTAACCGCGTTAGTAAGAGATAGCAAATGCGTTAGAAGGGGATAGTGCGCGCTTAGAAAGGACGGGATTGTACGAGATCTTTCTGGAAGGATCGAGGTATCGTCTTAGGGGGATTTATAAGCGCGGTGAGCGGCCCGTAGCGACAGTTCCGATCGAGATTTGGAAGTGAATTGATCAAAGTGATAAGAAGCGATACCCAGTGATTAGTAAAGTGACTGTTTGTGTTATAGTGTTGTACCTAGTAATTCAGTGTTTTAGTGCTTTTGTTTAAGTAGTGTAATTCTGTTGTGCTGTTAGTGTCAAAGTTAATTTTATAGTGTAACCTGACTAATACAGTGTTCTTTTGGTGTTCAAGTGGACTTCATTATTTTATCCCGTACCCTAGCTCGTAACAATTTGGTGTCAGAAGTGGGATAAAATAATGCCGATTCTACCAAAGGACGACAGTATGGAGGGTGTCAGGACGAGACATCAACGACAGCAAGAAGTCGATGGAAGGCGTTTCGGAGGTTCCCCATCACAAGAACCTGGGCGGGTACCTCAGCCGGAGATGGAGTCAGCTGCTGGATCATCTGCAGAATCATCGACTGTGGCCCGATCTCCTGCTTCGTTTGATTTTGCTGCCTTAATGACTATGATGGAAAATCAGGCACGTCGGCAGGAGGAGCAGGCTCGTCGGCAGGAGGAGCAACTTCGTCAGCTGGAAGCAGACCAGGCACGTCGGCAGGAGGAGCAGGCTCGTCGGCAGGAGGAGCAACTCCGTCAGCTGGAAGCAGACCAGGCTCGTCGACAGGAGGAACAAGCTCACCTTCTGAAGGAACTACACGTGACTATTGGAAAAGACCTCAAAGAAGTGCAGGAGCAGGTGAAGCACCACGAGAATCGTATCTCAGAGGCCGAAACTCAGATCGCCGACGTGAAGAAAGCTCTGGGTGTACTAAAATCTGGCGACGGCAACGTGGCTCCTGTTGTAACTTCTACATCGGTTCGAGGTTTTAAGGTCCCACCCTTCGATGGAAGTTCTTCGTGGTCAGCGTACAAGATCCAGCTTGATGCTGTTGTTGAAGCAAATGGATGGACCAAGAAGCAAGCCATGACTGCACTTACACTAGGCCTTCGTGACCAGGCGCTCACCATCTTAGAAGCCCTGGGGAAGGAAGTCAGCTACGAGCAACTGCTGGAAGCTTTGGAGTCCCGATATGGCGACGCACACCTGGAGCACGTGTTCCGTGCTTAGCTAAAGGACAGAAGCCAACGGAGCACCGAGAACCTACAACAGTGGGCTTTGGAAATTGAAAAGCTGGTTCGGAAGGCGTATCAATCTTCACCTGCGCTCATTGATGGAATCTTGATCCAGGCGTTCGTCGATGGAATACGTGACCTGGAAGTACGAGCTACTGTGAGGCTTGGGCACCACGAGTCTCTGAAGAACGCCTTGGCCCATGCTTTGGAGGTAGAGGCCGTACGTCAGGACCATCGAGCGCACCGCGTCAGGGAAGTGGTGGCATCTCCTTCCAGTGACAGATTCAGCCGCCCTAAATTTAGTCCTCGATGCTACGAGTGTGGAGAAAAAGGTCACCTGAGGTCTAGCTGCCCAAAACGCACTTCGAGAGGGGAAGATCGGCCTCAAGGAGAACAGGGGGCTAGCGCCTCCGTCCAACAGCTACAGGAGTTTGATTTTCAAATTGAACATCGCAGTGGAAACTCTCACGGTAACGCGGATGCACTCTCTAGAAGACCTTGCCTGGAAAACTGTAAGCATTGTGTCAAACAGGAGTCCAAAGAAGCAGTACCCATAAGAATGCTGAGAACAGACCTTAGCGAGGAGTGGAAGGAAGCCCTGCAGCAAGCACAGCAGGAGGATAACGATCTCAAGCCAATTGTAGAACGGATCAAAGCTGGTAGCCCCAAACCTAAGTGGAGTGATGTTGCTGGAATGAGCACAACTACAAAAAGTTATTGGGCACAGTGGGACAGTCTGGTTGTCCATAATGGAGTATTGTGCCGTAAATGGGAAAATGCTCGAGGAGATCATTGTCACCTTCAAATGGTTGTCCCTAGGAACAAAATATCTGACGTTCTGAAGCTCTACCACGAGGAATGTTCGGGTGGTCATATGGGAATAAAAAGGACATTGTTAAAAATCCGCGAACGATTTTACTGGATCCATTGTCGAGATGATGTGGAGGACTGGTGCCGGAAATGTACGAGTTGTGCAGCCGTAAAAGGACCCCACACGCGCAGCAAAGGAGCATTGAAGTTATACAATGTCGGAGCGCCGTGGGAACGTATAGCGCTGGACGTTGCTGGACCGTTTCCTGTTAGTGAAAACGGGAACAAATACTTCTTGGTAGTCATGGATTATTTTACAAAATGGCCGGAAGTTTTCGCAATTCCTAACCAAGAAGCTTCGACGGTAGCGGATAAATTAGTACACGAAGTTTTCTGTCGTTTTGGAGTACCTCTGGAAATTCACAGCGACCAAGGAAGGAATTTTGAGTCCCAGGTATTTCAGGAGACATGTCGTTTAATGGGCACTCATAAGACCAGAACCACCTCCTATCACCCACAATCGGACGGAATGGTAGAAAGGTTTAATCAGACGTTGGAACATTATCTGGCAAAAGTGGTGGAGACCAATCAGAAGGATTGGGACAAGTACATTCAGCCATTTCTGCTGTCATATAGAAGTGCAGTTCACGAGAGCACAAATGTCACCCCTGCCTTTGCGAACTTTGGACGTGAACTGCGATTACCTGCGGACTTGATAACTGGCATTCCACCTGATTCTCCACGCACAATAACAGATTATGCGAGCGACTTACGAAATAAAATGAACGACGTATATGAAAACATCCGACAATCCAGCCAACAAACGTCTGAAAAGATGAAGACCCGTTATGACAGAAAACTGAACAATTTGGGATTCAACGAAGGTTCACTGGTGTGGTTGCATAATCCAGTGCGGAAAAAAGGAAAGTCTCCCAAATTACAGCCCAAATGGGACGGACCGTACCGTGTTATGACCAGGATTAACGATGTCACTTATCGGATACAGAAGGGTCTGCGAGGAGCCCCTAAGATCGTTCATGTTGACCGTTTGGCGAGGTATTACGGGTCTGACGATGCTCGGGACGAGCATGTCTAAGGAGGGGGCAGTGTGACGTGCGCTGCTAGCTAACTACGGTATGCTAGCGCCATCTCTTATCAAATGGACGCACTACTCGTTCTACCGCCATCTAGTATCGCGTAGAAAGAACTAGCACGCACGTAGCGGACGCCCCGCCCCCTTATGGAACCGACTAGAACGGTCATTAACCGCGTTAGTAAGAGATAGCAAATGCGTTAGAAGGGGATAGTGCGCGCTTAGAAAGGACGGGATTGTACGAGATCTTTCTGGAAGGATCGAGGTATCGTCTTAGGGGGATTTATAAGCGCGGTGAGCGGCCCGTAGCGACAGTTCCGATCGAGATTTGGAAGTGAATTGATCAAAGTGATAAGAAGCGATACCCAGTGATTAGTAAAGTGACTGTTTGTGTTATAGTGTTGTACCTAGTAATTCAGTGTTTTAGTGCTTTTGTTTAAGTAGTGTAATTCTGTTGTGCTGTTAGTGTCAAAGTTAATTTTATAGTGTAACCTGACTAATACAGTGTTCTTTTGGTGTTCAAGTGGACTTCATTATTTTATCCCGTACCCTAGCTCGTAACAATAACAACGTCCATAGTATCGTAGTATAGACTGTTTCGTCGAAGTCATAAAATTTATTAATCATTATTAGTTTTACAATCTAAGTAACCTCTGTAATCTAAGTAATTGACGACGTCTGCGGCGCAGTGGGCGAAGACCCGCCTGAGTCACAGAAGGTTGCGGGTTCGATTCCCGCCGCGGTACAAATGTTTGTGTGATCTGCAAATATTTGTCTTTGGTCTGTGTGTTTTCTATGTACAATTAATATATATTTACAAAAAAAAAAGTATGTAAATAGTATATCAGTCATGTATTTCCCATAATATGTACAAGGTCTGCTTACTTTGGGGCTTGATGATGCTGTGTGAAAACTGTCCAGCATTATTTATTATTATTATTATTAAGTACAAAGGCAAAAGGAGTTGCCTTTTTGACAGAAATTATGGAGTGCAAGTCATATTCGTAAAATAACACAGTCGTCATCAAAACGATTGCCTGACAATGTGGCTACTCAACTTACTAAATTTTATTTACCTACGTAATAACAGAACATTATGGAACCAGTTTCATCAAATTCTGTCAGAATAATGAGCTTAGAAGCGAATTAAATCGCATTTGAGTAATGATTCACATTTTGTAGAGCTTATGCCACAGTGGGGGAGGAATGAGCTGGTTCAAGCGAGGCCCTGCTCCTCTGCACCTAACGATAGGTAGAGAGAGACAAAGATATTAGATAAAACTCCACTTCTAATATATCTCACGGTGCACTCTCGAGGGGTTATATTTTAATAAATTCTTTTTTATGCACTCCTACACACCCAAATCAATAAAATCGTCTTTTCAGGACTTACGGGGCTGTGCGTTACTTGAAACCAATCAGTCAGCGAGACACGTAACGATTTTGTATAATTCGATAATATACCACTTATTTTACCCGAAATATCAATTATGAATGACAGTCATTGCGCGTTACGAGCCAATATTGGAGCTTGTATTATCTTTTATTCGAATTGTAAAGTTGATGAGCTATAGTTAAACCGCGATGTATTTACTTACTGAGTTAATTACCAACCCGCTGCAAAACACGTAAGTAATTATAGCGAAGGCGATTTTACGGAGTTATTATAAGTAAAATAGCAATGTCTCCATTATTCGAGGGAAGCAATTTGCATAATGAATGGCTGTACTTTGTAAGTAAGCAGATCAAAGTGATGTTCTTTAGACTACGTGGTATTATTTAGTATGGCGGAGCAAGGAGGTTTGTAACAATATCAAATTCATCTCATAGACTGTGTCTTTGTATAAACAATATTTCTTTTTACGTGTAATAATTTAAATCGACCCAATTCCTTTTTTTCAAAGTCAAGTTAATGACTTGGAGGTTTTTTTCATGCAAAGCACAGACAACAGATTTTTTTAAATACAATGTACCTACTGGACTTGTTCGTAAGCTTGTGGCCATAAAATATACGCTGTGGGCCTATAATGTTGAATCAGTTTAAACTTTAGGATTCAAAATATGAAACAGCACCACTATTTATAGTAAAACCAAATCCATTAATAAATTAACAATTCGTAGCCGCGCGGGTCACTACACTGAAAACCTTATAAAGTAATTATTAATTCATTAAAAAAAATGATTAGGTATGTTCATATAAGCTAGTGGCTAACTTTGGTGCCAGAGTTTTAAGACTGGCTGAAGACTTCCGTCATGCTTTTATGAATGTAAAGGGCCATGTGCCTATTATTGTACTCATATTATTGTATAGTTTTACAAACAAACAAAAATAAATAAGCACGTTTAGAAGCCCCCATGGTGGAGATCCTCAGATCCATACATTACGTAGATCTGTGAGGATAACAAGTAGGGGGTAGTCAGATACACTTCCAAACATTATATCTAACACATGTTCGCGTTTTTTATCAAATACAAAGTAGTTAGCATTCCAAGTGGAAGGTTGCAAGCCCATCGCCGCTTATTAGAACCGATCGCTCTATTCGATGGCAACATGCCTTCGAATTTTTGGGTCTTGGGCATGTCGGTTTCCTCATGATGTTTTCCGTCACCATTATGATCGCGTAATGACCGTACATAAATTTAAAAATTAATTGGTGCACGATTTAGTTTAAACCCACGACCTTCGTATTGGAAGTAGGAGTACACTAGGCCAAAACGGCTTTGCTTAGTTTCATGGGTAGATATTAGACATATAAACCTCTTCTGCACTACTTGGTTCATTCAAAATAATGGGTCTATTTCTTAAATAAATATAAATATTGCTGGACATTTTTCACACAGCATCATATAGCCCCAAACTAAGCATAGCTTGTATTATGAGAACCACATGACTGATATACCACTTATATACTTTTTTAGTAAATACGTACATATTATATACAGAAACACCCAGACCCGCAACCTTCTGTGTCTAAGGCAGGCCTTCGCCTGCCACAGAAGTCATCAAATCTTCGAACGTACCTTCGAATAACTTAAAAAAAAATACTAAAGTGACGTAGGCATCGCCAAAGGTATTTGCGCTTCTCTATTTAAACACACATGACTTGTAACTATCCTTTGAGAAATTGGCCCAAGTCTATTAGCTAAACTGCAGAAGAAGCCGCGACGAGCTACGAGTATCAACTCGTATGAGTTATTAATGAAACCTGTCAGTCTGATAAGCGTCTGCAGGTGGTTCATTCACACTAAGATAGTTAAGTTACCAAGGATAAGAAATCAAGTTAGATCAGCACTGGACTGGCACACTAGCATGAAAACATTATTTTTTACTAGCAACGCAAGGTGTTGCCGTACGAGATTGTTTATTGGTTTGGAAAATGCGCCGGTGATTTTTTTTGTAAAAGTGTAGATAAATGTTGTAACAACTTAGATAAATGGTGGAACTTTAAGAGGAAAAAGTTATACTCATCTACCGTGAAAGTGGAAATACTTGTACTTTATTAGAATCAAACCTCAACTCATGTTAAAGAACTGTCTCTGCCTATAGGAGGCTCTGACTCGGCAGTTATGTAAGCACTTCATTTCACTCATCCCTCACGCCGCTAACAGGTTAATAAAATTCTATCAAAATACGTGCCGTGTGTTTGTAACTCGGAGTTTAGGACTATGCTATATAATAAATGGAGGGGCTTAGTATCGGGTTATGTGACATGCCGTAAATTAAAGCTATTTATTAGGTGATTCGTTTTGAGATTAAACTATTTTGTGTTTTACGATTTTGTAGGACCTACGTATATATGGGTGTAATATATTACAGGTAAGTATTAAACAAACAAATTACAGCCTGTTTTTCGTCGATTTAGCCGACGTTTCGTATCCAAAATAGTGGAATTTAGCCATATTTTAAAATCTGTAATATACATTCCCAGCTACTATTGTTTAAATTGATGCCTGGAGCAGCAGGCGAGTAGCCAGTTGCATCGCAAGAGGTGCGGGTTCGATTCCCGCTGCGGGAAAATGTTTGCGTTTTCTGCAGATAGTCCGGATCTGGATGTTGTGGTACCACGGTGCTCGTAGTGGTTTATACCCACGTCATAGGGTATCCTAGTGTGGGCTCAGGAATATGTGTGTCTGTTGGCTAAAAAAATATTCTAGATATTTACGATTTAATCTACTTACTACTACTTAAAGCTAAGGTGCGCGTGCATGAATGCATGCACGCGCACCTCTGCGTTACAATCTGTTGTTTTAATTTGTTATCTTATATAATAAATATAAAGATTACCCGAATAGTTTATGTAATTGCTTGTCCCTGGAACAGTTACCTTTTATAAAGTATCTGGGAGTAATAATTGATAGCCAACTGTCATGGATACCCCATATAAATACGGTTGCTTCTAGGGTACGAAAATTAATTTGGATTTTTAAAAATTTGCGTAACGTTGCCACCCCTGATCTACTAAAAACAGTTTACTTCGCACTATGTCAATCCATAATTGGTTACTGCATTCCTGTCTGGGGTGGTGCGTACAAAACGCATCTAATAAAACTTGAAAGAGCCCAGCGGTCCGTCCTAAAAGTTATGAACTTCAAGCCCTATCGCTACTCTACCGAACTCCTATATAGAGAATGCAAAGTGCTTACTGTACGTCAAATGTTTATTTACAATATCACCATTGCATTCCACAAAATCGTACCTTTTGATCCAGGTCCTGCAGATCACAGGCGCCCATTAAATAGAGTATGTAAAGTCAGTCGGTGCAACACTACATTTGCAAGCCGCCACTCATACTTGCTGGGAGCCTATATTTATAAGAAATTAAATAAAATCTTATTTTTCTACCCAATGTCTTCTTTTAAATGTAAACACGTAATTAAAAACTGGATAATTGAATTAAATTACCAAGAAACTGAAAACCTACTCTTAATCTCATCTTAGTTCATATGCAACATTATATGGCTTTCTCGCGCTCGCTTACACATTTACATAGACACCTCCCCCTCCCTCCCCCCCCCACATACCACGCAATCACACACTCACCCACAAACACACACACACACACACTCACACACATTCATCAGATAGCTTTGTTATTTTACTGTAACATTGAAAACTCTTTAGCTATAATTATTTTAATAATTACATGTTTTTATTATGAGCTGTATGACGCATTTACTTAATATCCGGCGGAGGGCATAGGTATACCATCGCACAGGTTTTTACCTAGTTTGGATACCTATGTTGTCCCAATCAGGAACAGTATTAATTAAGTACTAAAAAAAAAAAAAAAAAAAATTATCTTAAGTTACCTATTAACAGAATTTTGTATATTTTCCACGACCCTTCCGGCCCTCTGAAGTCATCAAAATTGTCGGCAACGAAATTATTAAAAATATATTTTACCTTCTAAGATCTTCTATCGCAATAATTAATGTTATTATTTCTAAACAATTTGTCCTCGACGTTAACAGCAGAGCCATTTTTTAATTGTTCTTATATATTTTCCATGGCCGGTCAATTTGTTGTTTCAAATTTAATGCCTTATCAATAAAACTGTGATTTCTTTTTATTATTCTTGTGTTTTTGTATTTTACTTTGGTCTGCAATAAAGAGTTTATCTATCTAAAAGCAAAATAGAGAATTTATATTAAAACACCTGTCACAATGTCATTATAAAATTAAAGATGCCAACGTCTATTTAGTTTATAGTCGAATGTATCCGTAGAGAAAGAATGCACTAGCTTGAAAAAACACTAAGCTAAGGGTACGGTATTTTGAACCAAACATACACACAACATATAATCAGGATAAGTAAGATGTGTTGTGAGCACATTCATCAAGGCAGTCGTTACTCGGTACAAATGTACAAATGTCCGCGCTGCAACTAAATGTCGACTCAGCCCGGTGACGTCAATGGTCTACTTAAGTTAAACTCCTCACCTCACATTCCTACTTAAGTAATTAAACCAACAAACCCAGTAACCCTAACCACGTCACTAAAAGAAAATAAACTTAAGTGTTGTGAAGCCTTATTATTAAAAAAGCTCGTGTACTAGATAAACCATTTGCTATTACATCGTGTAGCTATCGGGTATCGACGATGCATCGCAGCGTAACCAAATCTGTGCGCTTTCAAAATAGCCAGTCGACCAAACGCAACTCTTTTACTAGGGATGAGCCGACGCCTAGCCATCGATTGATGCCAACGGCGGCTATCGATAGCAGCGGAATCAAAAGAAACGATGTGCTAAATGAAACGACTTTGTGAATAGGCATTAAATAAGCTTTTGCCGGGGAACAGAGCTCCTTTAGGTACATATTAGCAGCAAAGAGTTGTAATTGATTATTTTAGTTACTTATTAACTTTTTTTTTTTGCCGACCTATGTTTTATGATACATTTTATTTACTTTATTTTAATGATTAAAAGTTAAAAACTGCACAAGACGAAAAATTTCCTCGAAATATCATCCATATGTATTTTAAGCTAATTTAATTAGCTACTGAATTTAATACAAAACAAATTTGTAAAAAACAATAAGCCGTAAAATTTAGAAAATTTTTAATATTTCTACGTATATATATTGAACTAACATTTTGATAAAATTAGCAGACTCAACTACCAGCCTATTTCTATCGTAACCTGAATTATTTATGTGAACTTTTAACCGGTGCATATCTATAACGTACATTATACATAACGAACTCTCAACAAAAACTTAAAAAAAGGTATACCATAACATATCTGATTATTTAGAAGATAAAAACTCTTGGGATTGAAGTTGCTCCAACTCGATGAAAAAATACACCTCACTGAGATGCGCTCACATGCACGCCTGTCCCCGCGGCTCGCTGCTTTCCTCGACACAAACGGACAAACAACCACACATGACATGTATCTATTGGCGGCGCTGTTTAATCGGGTTTCCTGTATTCACGGTGGAACGACAGATTGTTGTAGCAGATAGCTTTTTGCTCGAGTTTACAGCTCGACCATTTTCACTAGCAATAAAACATTTTCTTTTTTGCGCAGGCTTTTTTGATTGTTACTTGTTATTTTTGTTTTCATTTAACAGCTTTTTGTTTGTTTTGTGAAATGCCTAAAGTGTTACCTGTCACATTTCCTATTTTGACTATAAAATCTGAACATAAGACAGCATTTTATAATTTTAGACAGGTTACACTGTCTAAAATGCTATACTAATTATATGCGTTCAGTTTATTACTATACATTGGGTAAGATTTGAAAGATATGTTGAAAACGAAAACTAAATTGGCGAATGAAGTGAAAGATCGAGCTAACGGAGCAGAAAGTAAAGCGTCTAGTGTATGCTGGTAATGGAATGACAAAAGCTGTCATCCTGGGCCAGGCTGATGGGTCGCCACACCGGTGCTCAACATACTTGAAACTTGCTAGAAAATAGGCAAACGTAGTCACTTGACAACGCACTTAAATTTTAGTCCTTATGTATGATATGCTAATGCAACACGTAAACTAATAAATATTTTCAATCATGAAAACATTTACCCCACTGCTGCGAGAATAGAACCCGTAAGTTTTGCATCACAAAACATATTATTTGCGCTTACTAAATTATGTAGATATCTTGACAAAGAATCTAAATTGTTATTTTCTCTCACGGTTATCATACAAAGCAGATTCGTCTCGACACGGGGTCATCAACTTCATGGCTCGCTTTGAGTTGTTAAGTGTGGCGGGATCGTGTTGCGCATACTACCCACACTGTCAACGGCCGATGGAATCTTACGAATTGAGCTCAAATTAATGATAATCACCTTCACTTGTTTCAAACTTTGCTAAAAAATAAAGTTATTCCTTCATAATTTTGATGTCACTTTCATGTTATCACTACATGTCACGAGAACGTGGCATGTATGCTTTGGTATTCTGTTTTGGTGTAATTCATCTGGCAAAGAAAGTGTTTTAAAGTACAAAATGCGTCAGGGCCATTTGTGAACTAAAACAGATAGAAAATGGTTTATTTGACAAGAACAATGCACAGATAATACTAGTACAAAATAAATAAATAAAATAGCCACTATAAATAGGAAATATTTTTTACAGAAACAACGAGACAAAATGGAAGATTTTTGTGTCAATTATTCCCATCTGTGCGGTGTGGGCTAAACAGGTCCTCTCAGCTTAGTGCTGCGCCGTACAATAGTAAGAAGCAGTACTGATTTTCAGACTGGGCCTAGGAAGGATGACCTCACAATCGCAGAAAACTCCTGGACAACTACCATTAAAATTGAGATAATATCAAAAGAAAACAACTACTTCATAAACACATAATGTATGTAACATTATAATTAAATATAGAAAACAACAAGAAAAATATACAATGATCTACTGTAGTCTGTGGATAGATAGTTGTAAATCTTACTTTTACGACTTAAATATTTTTAAATTTCTTCCCATTTATATACTGTCACAAAGAAAAATATCCATTGACTTCGACCTCGAAAATATGATGTGCACCAATTATGACGACAATGTTAAACACCAGCGTTTTTTTAAGGTACCGCACATTTACAAAAATCTACTAAACGCCTTTTAGATACATGTTCAATTCTTTATAGAGCATGTTTCTTTGTAAAAGTCAAATTATTTAAAATTAAACTTATTACAGTGTTACATATGTGTGTACATACATATTTGAATGAGTATGATTTATAAACTGCTGTGATATTTTACTTGACATTCAAATTGACTGTGTTTTTTTGTATTATGTTCACCTAATAATTACTTGTTTGACTCAATAATTGATTTCCATAACTAGACATTTTAATAATTAATTAATCTATTGCAACTTTCCTTCCTCATCCAACTTTTGTATGCAGCCATGATCAGCTTTATAGCTAATCATGGCTGCTCTTTTGTTATTTATTTTATATCATCTTATGAATCCATGTTTTGCTGAAATATGGATGATTTTGATCACTTATGTGACTGCAATATATTTCGAAGTACGTTTGGATAATTGATAAAAAAAGCCAATTATCATTTAGTTCCACCTGGGTGACGATTCTTAACCCATGTGTCATATTTGAAAGGTTCCACACCAGGCCATTTTCCAAAACACCTTTGTATTCTGCCGCACTTCTACAAATAACTTCAACAAACCAGCAATAAAACTACCGTAAAAGCTGTGTCTATCAGTATCGGCAGTTCGTAAAGAGCGCATCCACAGGGAGTTAGTATCGGAGCACGCGAGCCGAGGCGGGTTCCTGAGTTGGAAGTTCAAAGTTCTGTCAACTCCGAACAAGTAATGCAGTGGAAGCAATTTCATTACACCACTACTGAGAATCTGCACTTTGTGTTTTTGTTTGCCGGAACTTAAAATAACGATAAAGAGCTAAGTTTGATTTTATTCTGAGCTTCCTTTCAACTTGGTAAAGTTCACGGAGTTTTCAATAAGATATTCTATTGTGATGACTATAGAAATGAGTATATTATATATAGTTATTTTTCAAAGAGTATCTCAGCTATAGAATCCTCATGAGATCTTTTGTTGTTCTTGAAGCCACATTAATCCTTCAATTCTGGCTATAAGATACATTTTGTTCTTGAATGTTTTTTATAGCAAGAAATAATTTTGTAGTTTCATGAAGTTTGCTTTCACCGTCCTCGATCACACTTATTCGACTGCCCATTATATTAAAACAGCAGTTAAATGAACTGCTGTTTTAACATACCTGTTCACTACCTGTGAAGGTAACTAAAACATGTTACCTTCACAGGTAGTGAACACTTTCAATCAGTCCGCTTAGCTTTCTCGTAAATGACTATAGCATTGTGTGTACGTGTCTTGCTACGGTGGAACAATCGCTCATTCCGTGGCCGCAACAGACCATTCCCAGCACGCGCCGCTTTGTTCACTTGTTGCCTTTATCTGTTTCTTTAGAAACATAATAGATGTGATTTCATATGATACATGTATTGCGCTCTAATCAGCAAACATTCAATGGCTATGAATATGTAGAATATTTCTCTCAAAACTAATCAGTTACCTGTTGTTGCAGTAAATATAAGTAGGTACTTTAAAGATGCAGTGATTTTCTGGTTGCAAGTTAGGTTTTTGGGTACGGACATACATTCCCAGTGGGCTTAACAAGAAATGCTCGGGTATGTCCCGTGGAGCGACAGCGGCACCACTCAAGTTTTGAAAACCCTCGACGTTGCGCTTTTCCAGCATTTTCACAAATATCAACCAAGGTTTAGGCACTACCTGCCACAGCTACATGTTAGCTGCAAAGGATGCGGCTTTGGGAAAAGTTAGTTACCACTATCTGGTGGCACTAATTACTTAGCACTAATTATAAGGTCTTTCGCGGTTACCAAGTTACATGTAAGCTTATAATTATGTTAACTGATAGCAAAAGTTGAACAATAAGAATTCTAGCACGGTTGAAAGATTAGTGGATAATCTTGCATTTGTTCAAGATATTGTAAATTTGGAAAAGCATGTGACAGTTTTGCCAAGCCATAAGGTTAGGGCGAAATAGTAATAACTCATGCTTAGTCGGTTTAACTGTCCCAGTTTGCTAGTGGATAGCTGGCTTTACATCGCGTGTGACGCAGCGGAAAATAGAGTACGTGTTACCACCGGCCCATAGATCGCGCGACTTACGACCATTGCGCGCTTTCATTGCGTCGTATTTACTGTGTCGTGGCGTATGTTTTATGAGGGGGATTTATAGGATGTAGTGGGGAAAATATTGCAGTTTTCTATTAAAGTGCTGAGTTCATTTTAAACGTTACACAATGGATATACAATGTAGTACAATTTTAGAAGGCGTAATATAAAGTGAAAATATCATTTTTGGTAAAATATAAAACTTGGTTAGCCTTCTCGACTCCCGCCGCGGGATAAATGTTCGTAAGATCTGCAAATATTTGTCTCGTGACTGGTTATTTTCCATGTATATTATGTATGTATTTACAAATATATATATATATATATATAAGTAGTATATCGGTCATGTAGTTCCCATAATAGTTTGGGGCTAGATGATGCTGTGTCCAGCATTATTTATTTTTATATTAAGATTAAAGATTAAATAGATGGGCTTATCGCTCCAAAGCGATCTTATCCAGTGGTTACTTTTCTATAGATGGAGAGGATTCTATGTGATTTAGAGAAAGGCATTCTCAGGCCAGGTTAGTGTTGTAATGTATATGTATAAGGTTGGAATATTAAATCAGCTATGTCAGTGTCGTATCACTCCTGATCTAGACTAATACCACTTTCTGTTGGCGTTAACGCCTGCGCAAAGATTTAATTTTATGGAAATTACATTAGCTGTGGAAATGTCATACGACTGCAGCTTTTACATTGACAAATTTGAGTCAGCGTGAAAGGAAAACTAAGCATGAGGTATTTGTCTAGACCCCCGAAAACGCTAGCCGTGAGTGACGTTAAACGCCCCTCAGTTCAATACTGCGATATTGTTATTGCATTGTCCGAATGCCCAAACCTCAGTTGTTGCTATGTATATCGATAATAAAATAATTTTCTGTACTGGTCATTTATTTATAAATTTATTTACTCATGAAAATAAAATAAACATATTTATTGATAAATATAAACAGATATATATAGGATTCCCTATATCGCGGTTTTCAGGAACTACGAGCACCATAGTACCGTACTACCCTGACCCGAAACAAATATCTGGAGAACATGCAAACACTTGTCCCGCAGCGGAAATTGAACCTACACCTCTTGCATCTCTGCCGTCAAACCGGCCGCCCGCCACAAGGTCTTATTTCAGGAAGAAAGACATCACAGCTGAATAAACTCTTTTGTTCAGCAAAACTATATAAACTATATGTGTAGGTACACATAAATGGCATATCGGTCGTATCTCTCGCCGTAAGCCGATTCAATCAATTACGAAATATTGTTGAACTTCATCCCCGTAATCCTAATAGTAGGTATGTGAGTTCGCCTATATCCAAGGCCTCCTTTCAATAGCAAAAAACGATTCCCGCATAACAATAATATAATTGAGTTCGTAGCTATTGTTTCTAGGGATTTGGGACATAATGGAAGTCAAGTAGGTACTCCGCATTCTTGCACAAAATATCCGTAAGATCCGACCTATTCCACAATATTACACACAAATTTCATAGAAATAGCAAATTGATGTGGCAATGGGCAGGTCATTTAGATAGAAAAAACGATCGCTGGGGAAGAAAGGTTCTCGAATTGCGACATCGAATCGGACAACGCTGTAGGAAGGCTTTCATTAAGATGTCATCGTTTTATCGGGTGGGATCCGATTATGGGGCGATGACATCTTAAGGGTTGCGGGAAGTCGGTGGATGGATAGCTATGGATCGTTCGTCATGACACTCTTTAGCGTACGTCCAGCAGTGGACTTCTACAGGCTGTTGATGGTGGTGATGATCACACATACTTCCACGTACAAACAAACATCTGTTACAAAGCAATCATCGGAAAAAATCCTCGAGATACGCTTTCAGATTTATTGGAGTACGACTTTCTAGTTGCTTGTCGAATGGAAGTGAAGTTGAATGTGGCCCAGATATTCATCATTCTATGTGTGATTCGATTTGTCAGTAACTGGTGCTCAGTTTATTTCCAGTTTTGTAAAATTATGTTGCCTTCCGTTTTTTCATTGTAAATTTTGAACACTAAAGTTCAAATAACATATTATTACATATTATATTGTATATGTTTATGGTATCTATATATTTTGGCATGGTTTATATATGTATATATATATATTTATATATGTTTAGTTATTTTTTTTTCTGTACTATCCTACTTCTAAAAATACCTCTCTCTAGCTCAAGGTTTGCTGGAAGATAACTCTGTTTAGGGTTAAGCTCGCCTTTGTACATGTCAATTAATTATTTCTATTGCAAGTGTATAATTGTGTGTACAATAAAGTTAGCACACAGGTATAATAAATTAAAAAAAAACTCTCTAACGCTCTCTATCGTCTTTTAAGGCGCCCCCGCGGCGGGAATTCGCAACCCCCATTACCTGCGATGTCACGGATACACAATTTTTCCTGACACGGAACTCCTTATTATTATTAACTCATTACACAAATTCCCTCTCAGCACAACGTAATATTTAAATAAAAAAATGCTCTGTAATCCCTTGTTTCGTTACAAAAAAAAAAGCGTTAAATTTTTCGAGATCGTGGTTCGTGGTTTTGTTAAAATAAGTTTTCGTGTTGCAATAATTTCTGAAGCAATTCAGCCTGAATGCAGAAATAATTCAAGTCCTAGTCGTTACACGAAGCCTTTTGTTAGTGACTGTACGCGACATTTATTCCTCTTTTAGAGACAAAATGTATCCATTACAGAGAAGCTGGCTTCTAGGAGCATCTCAGCATTGTCCCGTTTTTATATTATCCGGGTTTGAACAGAAACGCCGCTACGGAACCTGGAGGATACGCGAAGTATTGTAGTAGTTGTCTACGAGAGCCATGCTACGTGCTACAGATCGCTACGAGCCGCTACGGACCCGGTGGAGCGCGTAACTGTGCGCTACGAACCGTGCGTTCTACTCACAGTACCTACATTTTTACTATTTATTAATTTTACCGAGAAGTCTATTCAAGAATCTTGAATTCATTCTCGAGCAATTTTTTTTAAAACATTACTCATTTCCGAATTAGGTTAAGTGTTTTAGTTTATAAAGTTTTCATTTTAATACAAGTATTTTATGCATTATTGTAATTTATGGTATAGCTATGAGCTAAGTAAATTATAAACATAATTTAATGCTTTAAAGTTTTAATTAAACAAGTTTCAGTTGGTGTTTAGCATTCAAAGCGGGCTGTATGTATCTATTGTAGCTGATGTATAGGAGTGTACGCGCATACTCCCGCAATGCTAATGCCCGTCCGTCCGTGGACCTCTGTGACTGCTAATCTATTCCCATTAGCATGCGTTTCGTTCGTGGCACTGGACAATGAGACGTAACTACGCAATGTTTTATTATGCAAAACATCGCGCTCGAATACGAGAAAATATTAAGTAATTGAATACGAGTGGATTGGAGGGTACTGTTCTCTTAAACGTTTCAAAAGACATTTTGCTGGAGTATTGGAGACTTTCAGACTTTTCACAAATATTTTACAAACAATACGTGTTTTACTGATAGTTCAAATGTATCAGTGCCGAATCGTTTTTCTCATTCGTTTTAAAAACAAAAAACAAACACGCTTATGACTGTATTCCACATGATAAACATTCTCAGATACATACTCAGTGTGTAGATTATGGAGGATTTCAATTAGGGGATAGTCAGAGGTACGTCCGATTACCTTTAAAACGCCTTTAAATTATTGGTTCTAGGGCATGCCAGTTTCCTCATATTGTTTTCCTTCAATGTTTTGAAAACATATTTATGTTTTGTAGGTTACTTTTTATACAAACGCTCCAACAATAATACAAACTGTTCCAAAAAACTCCAAACAGTAAATGCCAACCAAGCCATCAACTTTACCCACGAAGTATGCCATAGCTACCAAAATCTTACCGTTAATAAATCCAGATTAACTTTACTTTACTTAAACGCTCGTAGTATTCGAACGAAAGGGAAATTGGATGAACTAAAATGCACTCTACAGTCAATACCAAGCACCGTGCACATTATTCTTTAGACTGAGACCTGGATTGCAAGCGAAGAACAAGCCCAACAACTACAAATCACCAACTACACTCACTACTACAACTATCGAACTGATATAAGAGGTGGCGGAGTATCAGTATACGTTCACAAAAATCCAACACATAGTCTGTCAGAGTCTAACTACATAGACGGTAACAATTATGTATGGGTACGGCTAGAAAAGTACGCTCTAGAAGTTGGAGTGGTTTACAATCCAGGTCATACGAATCTCACAAAATCCTTGAAGTTTATGATGCACAACTTCAGCAAAAGAAAAAGAGCAATCATTTTCGGAGATTTTAACATCGATCTATTAACAAATGTCAGACAGGCAATACTATACAAGGAAGTAGTTGACGAAGCTGGATATAGAATACTGAATAAAATCAATAAAAAGTTCGCTACGAGAGACTCTACTACTAAGAAATCAATTTTGGACCACGTTTGCACCAACTTAAAAAATAATAACTTTCATATGGCTATTGTGAATTCATCTATGTCAGATCACAAACAGATATACTTCGAAATGAAAAAAATTAAGCCAGAGCCAAAAATAAGAAAAAAATACGAAGCTATCGACTATGGAAAACTGTATACCTCAGTGGAAAGCGCAAAACTCAATGAATTCAACGATGACTACATATTTTTTGAAAACATAATAACGCAGCACGTTAATCAAAACAAGGTAAAAAAAAAAACAAAATACTAAATCCCCCGCAGAAAGAATGGATTAATAATAATAGTATAACTCATCTTAACCAAAGAAAGTACTTATGGGCTGAACTGAAGAAAGACCCGAAAAATATGAAATTGGAAGAAGAGTTTAAAACAAAAAGAAATTACACTGCTAAACTGATACAATACACCAAGGAAAACTATACATTAACGAGTTTTTGAAATGTGCACGGAAGCCTAAAAAAATGTGGAAACTAGTAAATAATTTAGCCAACAATAAAATCAAAGAAAGTTGTGCCCCTCCAAAGCTTATAGTAGAATCTAATCAAATTATCAGTCCAACTGATATCTGTGAGGCATTCAATGAATACTTTTCTAGTATAGGTTCCCTCTTAGCAGATAAGATACCGAAATATTTTCATGATAACTAATTGCGAGCTCTACCACACACTACGACACAAAGTGAATTATCTGCTTTTAACCCATGCTCGAATATCGAAATCGACAAAATAATCACCAATCTTGATTCGAATTCTAGTACAGGTGTTGATGGTTTAACAACTAAAGTTACAAAATGTATAAAACCCCTAATCATAAAAAATCTTACAAATTGCTTTAACAAATTATTACGAGAAGGCGAATTTCCTAGTACACTAAAAATTGCAAAAGACTCCCCTATTTACAAATCAGGATCTAAATCAGAACCGGGGAATTATCGACCTATCTCAGTATTACCCATCGTATCAAAAATCTTAGAAAAAATCCTATACAAAAGATTAGAAAACTACCTTGCGTCAATTAACTTCCTTAATGATCACCAGTACGGATTCAGACCTAAAAGTAACACCCTTGCAGCTACAGCAGACCTAATAACTAAAATAAAATCTAGCATTGATAACAAAAATATTGTCCTCGGTGTATTCATTGACCTAAAAAAGGCATTTGATACCGTCAGTCACTCCCTAATAATAAGGAAATTAGAATGCATCGGAGTCAAAGGCATTGCCTTGAAAATGTTCCAGTCGTATCTCTCAAATAGGTCTCAAGTAGTCCAACTCGGCAGCTACAAGAGTAGGGCATTGCCTCTTACTCACGGAGTTCCACAAGGATCAATATTGGGCCCACTACTTTTTCTTATCTATATAAATAACATCTGTGAAATAGGTCTAAATGGTCACCTTACTCTATATGCTGACGACACGTGTTTGTTCTACTTCGGAGCGTCGATACAGGACATACTTTCAAGAGCACAGAGTGATTTGAACACCCTTTTTCTTGGTTTCAACATAATTTATTGACTATAAATGTATCTAAAACATGCTACATCATATTTAAAGCTAAAAATAAAGTAATTCCACCTTAACCCACTAAAAATTAATAACACAGCGCTAGAACAAAAACAATATGAGAAATATTTTGGCCTAAGAATGGATAGCTATTTGACGTGGAATGCACATATCGAACATATTAAAACCAAACTGTCTTCCTTAACTGGGTCTTTACGTAATATCATTCGGTGTATCCCGCGTCAATTACGCTATACCATATACAATTCTTTTTGAAAAAAAACCGCCGCAATTTTTTTTTAAATTGTTTTTTGGAAAGTCTACCATTGTAGAGTTGAGTGGGGCGCCACTTACACAGCATCGGGGACGTGTTAAAGGTTGTTACGTACTATTTTTTTATAGTCGAGCTATGTGGGGGATTTCCGGAATCTGTTATCCTGAAATCCCCTACGAGACTACTCAATTTGATTTGGGGGAAATCAGGAAGAAAACCTGAAATCCCCCACGTGGGGGAGGGACCGAGGGAGGATTTCAGAGCGTTCATTCTAATAAACGGAAACGTTTTTTAATTATCCAATAAAAGACAGGTAGAGGGTAGAAGGGTCAATCTTCAAAATTAGCGTATTTGTGTTAAATATTGATATTATTGCTGTTCTGTATTTTTATTTCGATAAAGGTGTGAAATACATTTTCTATCTATCTATCAATCTATTATTACATTATAAGCTACTAGCATTTTTATTATGACGAGTTTTGTTTCTGATCAAGGCACAAGAAAAAAATATGACCTGTTAAATCCCACCTTCTCGTACCAAGAGGCCAACATGGCTGATATTTTTGTGAATAATAAATAACTAAAATTAACACCCAACAGACACATACATATTCCTAATTCTCTGTGTCGTGGGTGTCAGAAACTACGATTACCGTGATACCACAACACCCATACTGTTTTCTGGTGCAAAAAATATCACCAGAACATGCATTCACAGACCACAGCGTTGCTTAATAGGAGACAAACTTTAATCAAATGACAAATACAGCTAGTATATATATATATATATATATATATATACTGACGCTAAGCTACGAGGAAACTGAGACACTTTTAGAAATAGTTTCTTAACACATACATACATCATATGTATGTGTTAAGAAACTATCTCTCATAATACTCTCTAAACATACGATCACACCCTAGCCCACTCTCTCTCTCTACACAAATCCTTTGTTATAATAGTTAATAGTATCTAGAGTCAAAATAATATATTCAAATAAAATATTTAGAACTTAGTCTCGAAGAAATACTGTCACGGAAGAGCGAGATCTCCTACCACAGGTACATACTTAAAAGGGGATCTCAAACTCACATATGTATACGTAGATTAAGTTACTGAAATAAACATTTGTATTTGTATATATATATTTGCGATTGCCATCCGTGCATTTGACCAAAGTTTGTCTCCTATTAAGCAACGCTGTGGTCTGCGGTGAAGCACTTTTACGAGTATCATGAAAGGAGCTTTTTACTTCGGATTTTAAAACTCCCAGGTTGTGCGGTTTCTGTCCTAAAGGTACTCTATCATCTGATCCTCATATGCCTAAGTTATTTTGTATACTCTTTCAAATAAAAAATAAAAATTGAACCGCTCACAAAAAATGTTTCTGCTAGTCGTGATTCCATAAGATGATGATGTTTTTATAAGTTTGATGGGAATAATAGCAATTCCTTAAGAATAAAATTATGGGACCACCTTGGGATCATTTCCTATACAACAACAAAATAATCATCAACATCTTAGAGTTATCAATTAGCGAAGATATCTAGGTCTAGCTTTTGACAATATTCCTTATCTATTAAGCCTTTACGATAAAGTGTAAACGCCAGCTTAAGATGAGTCGTACGTTTAAAGGATTTCCGGACACATCCGGATACAACTTTCCGGATTTCAAGTTATTTGGACCTAATACTGAGGGTTGTGATGTCTGTGATTTCTGAACTACAAAACCTTGCAATATTTACGGGACAATATTTAAAGTACTTCCTTTCTAACAAAAAAATAATGAACGAATCGGACTACGCCTAATGAATTACAACTAAGTTCACATTTTGTATTTCATCCCTTCTCTCAATGGAACCGCGCTGAATTTCGAGATAAAAAGTATCTTATGTCTTACCTCGTATTGTGAACTCAAATTATGTCAGGTGTCATTCGAATTCATTCAGTAGTTTGAACGTGATGCGCGGCAAGATACTGACAGACAGACCGAAAGACAGACAAAAATTACAAATAAATACCTTTTTTTTTTTCAAAACATCTTCAATGTACAGAATTGGACCAGTTACAGTCTTAATATAATATAGGTATATATTCCGTACTTATATTTTATTAAAACTATTTAACCATTTAACTATTTAACTATTTAACATTTACTTCCTGGCCACAAAGGATGCCTGCCCAAACTTCATAAGGGCGGCCAGAAACACAATTACTTTGCTAATTTATACAAATTCTAAAATATATAGGTATATATCCATAATCATAGTCATATAATGTAAAAAGATTGAATTAGACATTTAGCATTTTACACTTGCAACCATCACATTTCATGGATTTTATTTATTAGGTCGGAAAAAATCACCGTAACGAAGCTCAGCTTGTTATCGGTTCTTCTGGTGCTTCGGTAAAATTGAATCGGTGTAATTATGACATATGTACGTGGTTCCAGTAAAATAATCCGTTGTATTTTGGACCGTCTTAGAACACCGTATTATCGGATGTCTATACCGATACACATTTTTTTTACAAAATAAGAAAACTAACCTCCTGCGCTCGCTTTATCAGTATCATACAGTGGTTTAATCATCATCAATGGGCAAGAATAGATCAAAGTATTCTCGCACTCGTCCTGTAACACCTCCCTCTCCTGTCACCCCTACCCCCGGTACAAGGAATATCAATTAGCACAATTCGCAGCGTCTTCCAAACTTTCGAGAAAGACGTAGGATCCTGTGTATGGGTTAGAGGACACATCTCGTAACATTATGCTTTAAAGCATTTAATCAGCAATATGTTAGGCAGATTTAACAACATATTGAGGATTTTGAGGGCAAAATACACAGAGAAAAGAGATCAAGTTACAGCAAGTTAAATAATACAAAATTAAAAAAAGCTTTTGATGTGTTTTCTATCGTCTATTGCAGAACCCGTTGGCTTGTTTTAATATCTATATTAATACCAAGCCATACAAATCGATTGCAAAAAACTACATTACAATCCGATATGTCGTTTCTGAGATACAAACATACAAACAAACAATCTGTTATGGCAAACGCATTTAAGGCTCTTTACATTGCAGGTGCGTATAATAACATAGCATTTTTAATACTTTCTTGCACACCAAATTATAATTTTAACTTTTATTCACAAACTACTTTGTTGTATAATGTTCTAGTATTAAATATTCTCGCCATCTCGAGAACTGGAGTTAACGCTACAAAATTAAGATTCGTTCGTCCATTCATTGATTCATTCTTGCACTCACTTAATCCGTTCAAGTAAAATAAAAATCGTAAAGAGTTTTTTAATGTTTTAAGTATTATACATTTAAATATAATAAAATTAATCCATTAATTGAATGCGTCCCTGGTTGTCTCCTCACGAGTAGAAAATACCGTAGGCTCAAACATACAAACTATGTTGTACAATTATATTTATTACTAACAAAAAAACAAATACGCTCAACGGTCTTCCTTAGAAACATACTCAGTGCGTAGATCTTTATAAGATAAGCCCAAGTAAGGGGCAGCCCGAGGCAAGTCCAAACATATTAAGCAGATGTCGGTGTTTCGCAGGTAATTAGTATTCCACATGGCAGCTTGCAAGCCCATCGCCGTTTATTGGAACACTAACCGATAGCACATGCCTTGTTTGATTCTAGCGCAAGCTGGGTTCCTTACGATGTTTTCCATCACAATTTTAAGCACAAGTTAATTATCTATATTTTATCTCATGCTTAAAATGCATAGTAAATTAATATTAAAAATATAACTATTCCAGCTATTAATAGTACCCTAACGGGCTCAAGGAGATTGGCGCGCGTACCATACATATAGTAGTTAATAATCTCAGTTGTATTAGTTTGATTCAGTTACCACAGTAGGTACCGACGATCCACAAAGGACCCGATAAACATGGAAGCACTGTAACCTACATTCCTGACCCAACAAACAGCCCAGACAGGCGATTCTATTGCCCGTTCCATCTCCATCAAACAAAGCGCGTACATAATTTCATTCTACTCAAATCTGCCCGTCCCCCGACAAATTACATCGTCCGGGATCCGGTCACAGTGAATACAGAACAGATAAATCAATCGCTTTTGAGAGTCACCACTGCCTGAGTCAAAATGAAATTATTCGCATGTTACATTAGAACGCGTTTTATTTTATAAGTACAACGAAGTGGCAAGCAAGCATACTACCAACCTGATAAGCTGTTAAGGATGGTTGTAATACATGAGTATGAATCGTTGCCAACCCTATGACAAAATGGTGAAAAGTCGGATAACTGTAAGTTATGAAATTATTCGTAGAAAAAAATATTGGTGGAGCTGGATTGGCTTAGCTATGTCTGAGGTCGGAGGTCAGTAGTTCTAAAACTATTTTAATAGTCGGTTCGCCGTGGTCACCGGACCTCAAACTAACTGAGGGCTCTTGTCTTCAACAATGACCTTCATTTGGTGACTTTTCATAAAGATAGGATCCGGTATGGGTTTTGGCAAAATTACAGAAACGTTAATTCTCTTGATGACTTTTACCTTTTCACTATTCTTATTAAGTCAAGTAGGTAGCTATGGCAGAATACATTATTAGTGTAAGATTAAGAAAATTTAAATTCATACAACTATGTACAAGTAGGTATATACAAAAAATACAGATGACATAGATAGCTATCTAAAGACCGTTGCAAACGATCTATAGATAGCTCAACTGATTTAGATCACAGTTTTTAATATATTTATTCATACAACTATGTACAAGTAGGTATATACAAAAAATACAGATGAAACAGCTAGCTATCTAAAGACCGTTGCAAACAATCTATAGATAGCTCAACTGATCCAGATCACTACCAGGCGGAAGCGTCCCAAAATACTGGCCGCATTGCCACGCTGAATGGCAATGCTAATGCGTTGACCCAGATAAGAGCCAGCTCTCTTGTCACGCGTCGCTTCGACCAGTCGCCCTAAAAGAATTTTGAAAACGCGAAGGGCCCCGGTTCCCCACGGACCAAGAGTCTCAACCCCAAAAGGCTCAAATAAGTAAGCTCTGTCGAGACTTCTATATTTGCGCCTCTTGAGATCTTCGGCCGAATCAGCCGCTGCACCGGCTCTAACTGAAGTCCCCGACAGATCACTACCAGGCGGAAGCGTTCTCAAATATAAATATATATACCAACTTGGTAATTCACATGATATTTTGCAAAATAGACAACAATAACGTCGCTCAGATTTCTAAGACTCTATTTTCCGTTCATTATCGTAACTCACTTTTTCAAGCGACTTCGCTCATGTGTACCAAATAATCGGGATAAAAGAAATTTGAAATTCAGAACAAAAAAGAAAGCCCCTTGAAGTCTTTTACTTATCAAGAAACAAACTTAAGAACATTACTTAAAATAAACTCGAGAGAGGCAACATAAAATTGAAATGGAAGGACATTATCAGATACTCATTGAAAAACGTTCATCGATAAGTAGGTGGGATGGTTTCGCAATCGGCGTCGATATAATTTCCCCGGGGACGGGAGTCGAACCCGCGCAGTGTCTGGCGTGACCGAGGGTAACGAGCCCGGTGTGGGTCCTCTCTTTGATGGTGAGAACCGGACACCAAATTGCGCGCGGACACGGTGCTTATTATTCGTTCCGTTTATTTCCTTTTATGTTGGCATGACGAGGCGTGTACAAATGATAGGCAAATCACATTTGTTTATACAGCACTAGCTTCTGCCTACGGCTTCGCCCGAGTGGTACCCGGAAAGTAGCCTATATGTTATTCTGATGTATAAGCTATATTACTGTAATGTTTTATCAAAATTCGTTCAGTAGTTTTTTATGAAAGAGTAACAAACATCCATCCTTACAAACTTTCATAATAGTAGTAGGATTGAATTTAGC
Source organism: Perizoma affinitatum (assembly GCA_961405105.1). Lineage (NCBI taxonomy): Eukaryota > Metazoa > Arthropoda > Insecta > Lepidoptera > Geometridae > Perizoma > Perizoma affinitatum. The sequence goes on from OY560184.1 coordinate 7,339,952, forward strand.
TTAATTGGCCATGCACTCGTTGTACAAAAACTCGTTAAAGCAAAAAAAACGAAACATAAAAAATACACTTTAAAATGTGATATTCAAGTTGGGTTTTCCAGTTAATGATTTTCGTTTGACCTGAGCTTTATAGACTGGTGAATATTTTAAATACTCCCTCGGGCACTATTGTAAATGCTTAAAGTTAGTTTGCCTCAAACGATAATTGCTCCTTTTAAAAAACTTCCTGGCCTAAGTAGTTTCGTACTGTTACGAATGGTTCCCATGTGACCTTACCACGTATACTGGAAGAATAAAAATTTTAAGCAATTTAGTTTAAAATTACTTTACACAGGCTATTATTTTACTAACCCACGCAAACTAATAACATATAACAGGCGTGACTCTCGTCCCAAAATTCGTGATAGAAGACCGAAAATTAAATGAATTGTCAATAAAAATAAATAGTATGTAGTACCTATTGATTCAACATAAAACGGATATCGTAATAAAGAATTATGGGCGTCTACACTAAAGTCAAAAAAGCTAAAACAGAAACTTAAGTTTATCTATAAAAATCTGTCGTTAGGAACTTAGAAGCTTTCAAAGTTTGATGAAAATGGGGATGAAAGGTCGATTTCAAATATAATTGCAATCTGGTTCAAATAACGAAATTCTATAAAAGTTAATAAATAAATTAAAATCTTTATTGAGGACACAGTATGAAAAACACTTATTAAGTAATTATACGTAGTACTTCAATTAACAGTCTTATCGCTGGAAACGACCCTTCCATACAACCATTTATAACTAAACATTATCTTATCTTAGGCTAGCTGTAGGGTAAGGGTGTTCTACGATTCCACCGACAGCGAATTAGAGAGGTGTCCATCCCCCGAATTAGTGATAAATGAAAATATTTTATTGTACATCATATAACTTCATCTCAGGTTTTATAGCATGGAAGCAATAATTTCCAGACAACCTTGGGATGGAGCGAAATCTTTGTTATTGTCTGGCGGTGTACGAAATAATAAATACAAGCGGAGTGTGTTTATATAACGACAAGAGACGTAACAACGTTAGTTTGTTACTAACATTGTTACGTCTCTTGTCGTTATATAACACTAAATTATGCAAGCCTTGCCGTTTATACAAAAACACATTCTGATAGAGTTAAATCTGCGAAAAGGTTGAATTGTAAAGGAAATGACATTCGCTTTTTTGAGATGTCACATGACTGCTGCTAAGATTTTCCTTGACGCATTTGCGTTAGTGTGAAAGGATAACGTGAAGTATTAGTCTAGACGCACTGATCTGTAGTGATTTAATCTTTGTATTTTGTACTATACTAAGACGTTTCTTATTAATTACTATTCTAATCAGCTGATTGAGGAGGATAGGTTTATCTTTAGACACAGATCAGAAAAGCTACATAGAAAAGATTAAACAAAATATATACTGTTACATTTTTTGAATGCGTGTCGTGTATCCGACACCGACCTACTGTTAGGTACATACTGACAACGCTCGCCTTCGAAGCCTCCACGTGGAAGTTAAGCCTCATAGCAGCGGCTTTACACTAGAATATCGCACCTGAACCTATTTTTATTTTATACCATAACAGACAACCAAATCTTCTGAAGAGAAATTAATTTTATATACAAACCCATCCACAAAAAAGTTCGCCTGCCATAACCATTGACTACTTTATTTATAATAATAACATTGTTGAGTTTATGATTTCTTTCCCAAACTCAACAACCCTTATATTTAACGATTACGTTATATTCACCTGGGAGTTGGAACTAAATACATAAAACATCATCTTGTAAGAAGTTGCGGAATTACGAGTTATCGTAATTAGTTGAGTTTGATGATAATAAACTGCAGCTAGTCAGGCACACACCTGTTACGGATATAAAGCGCGGATAAAGGCGATCGCCGACTAGGTAGTCGCGGGCACAGCGCCCAGCGGCGGTGATCTATCGAAGCGCTTTATCCCACTGAATCCACGCCGGCGCCGCCCGCGCGCAGGTGTAATGTGCGGCGTTAAAATGCCTGGCCCACTCTATTACTTTATAAAGCACTCGGATTTGTAACAAACTGTAACTCATTATTTCACCAACGCTCTCTTCGACGAGTAAATTTTGGCAAAATTTCAAAATCCCGATGTGTTTTCTATCGTCTATTATTTTATATTCGCGCTCACTTGTGACTTGTTGTGATAGAACCTGTCTAAGAACCATCCTTGAAGACATACAAATCGATTGCATATCAATAGAATAAGCTGTTTTGGTAAATAAATGGTAAAAGACAAACAAACGACCTCTAAAAGGCATATACGCGCTCATTGAATCGCGGTTATAGCTTTGATGGAAGTCTACTGGCTATTCAAGAAATCAAATAATGCCTAAACCAAAACGTCTCTCCGTTTAGGTTTAGGCATTTTTACTAAGTACTGAATTATTCAAAAGGTCAGCTTTGAAATAATATATGTAGTATAATAATATACTTCAATCACCTCTGACTGATTCCCCGAAATCCCCTTTAAATAAAACTTCAAATGATTATGGTGCCAAGAGTTTTCATAACGACCGCTTTAGCCCGCCTAGTGTATCCCCGCTTTTAGGCTTACGACCAAGAAAATGATTAAGCATTTATTGCTGGAGATAATAAACGATTCAAGAGATTCTGAAGTAAAATGATTTAATTTAATATTTATTGAGTTATTTATCAAAATGTACCTTGCAACTGTTTACAACTAAACTTTGCTAAGTTTAAAAACTACAAACAGAGTACCTACATTTCTATATCAAGAAAATCATTATAAAATTTCATGTGACTCTTGTTGAATGGCAACGTTACTCGAGTAACGTAAGTGGATTATAGAAAGCGATATTTTTTTCAAGTAAAGAAATAATCATATATTATTAACCTTTTTTTTACATTAAATAATTAATGGAATGCTAATTACTTGAACAAAAATCGGGCATGTGCCAAAATTAATGTTTGGACGTGCATCTTACTACTCACTGATTTATATCCTCAATCCACTGAGTATGGGAGACACAGTTGTGAGCGTTTTTTTTTGATTGCGCAAAGATTAGCTAGAAGTAAATGATAATTAGCATTATGTTCGCCTATTGGGAGAGGAAGATCAGCGCGCTACTTACCTACACCAGGTCTGCGGCGCTTTATGCTGAGTCCTACCCCAATTTGTAGGTACTTACCTCATCAGCAGTGTAACCATCTTAGTTATATACTTAATTAATAAGTAGTTACAAATAAATGATTTATCTATCTATCTTATCTTGTACTATAAAGCATTTTCTATCTTTTTATTACCTACACTGTATTTGAACTTCGATTCAACTTATAACATAAAGGCAATTTGTAATTCTGGTAACAACCCTTTAATTTGCTTGAAGGCCCTACGAGCATAAAATCATCGGTTTTAATGCCGCGAAAATTATGTATTATTCTCTTGTTGTAACTAGGGAACATATTCGAAATAAAGTCTGCATATGGATTTAATCTAGGAAACGGTAGTTTTTTTCGATTCCAGTTTTTTTAATGCATAGCCGGCTACTTCCCGCCACACCTAATAGGAATCTTTTTTTAAGTCTCATTTTTACAAAATGTAGATAGTGCACCACTAGAACATTTTATATTAACGAAATAAAGACCAAGATTTATAAAAGTCTTATTATAAAGTTTCTAGCAACCACTTAGTGTCTGTTTAGTCGCTACATCTGTTCGTGAAGAGACTCCGCTTGGAATAAAATAAGCAAAGAAAATAGAACAGCGATCACGCTAAGCTGGAAACTACTCTTCATTCAAGTGTTAGTTCAAGCAAAGAAAGGTAATTGCGGTAAACATAGTAAGGACAACAATTGAATTCTTAAACTTTTTTATTATGAACTTTTGTATTACAAATAACGGCAAGAGAGCATTCTCTATCGGTGTGTTTTCTTCCAAGAAATTATTTGTACGTATTTTGCAGCGAGCTAGCGAGCGAGCATCGGTCCTCGCGGCGGCCTCGGGCGCAAAGAAACGAACTCAATATTTATGCCAAATGTTTACGGCTACAATAAAGGCCGCTTCACATTCTATTTTACGATCAAATCTGTTTTGAAGATCCATAAACTTATATCGAATCGTCCTCGATAATCTCATTATATCTGATTTTAGACTCCATATGAACTGCGCTTAATTCGCTCAGCAGTTCGCAAAGAATTGTTTTAATTCCATTACGGGTAAAGTGCTGATTTATTCGCTGGTCGTGCGAACTCACGCCGCCATTTATTACACGCTGAACGATAATGCTCGTTTGATTCTTTTCTGATTCAAAGGGGTAAGTTATGGTTCTTTGCCTTCGAATTTAGAATACTTCAATAAAGCACACACGGTATTGGTTATTCATGTGTGCATGAACTTGGTGTTAATTGAAATTCTACAGGTGCAAGTATCCACAAACAGTTTCTAGTAGGCAGATATTTGTCATCACTGTACAATACGTAAAGCTTGGGAGCCAATAACGATTTTCTAGTGTCATTTTGATGCTCAGCACTTTTGTGTTTTAGCGAGAAGGTATATAGCGTGGTTCTTTAATGTGGTCAGCTGGAGTGAACGCAATATGCACATTCCAATGGCTGTATATGCAACTGAACTAAAGCTTAATTAAAGGAACCATAAGTGATCAGTTGTTCAGGAACGCCTTTACCTGAGGGGCGACCATCATCGCCAATAATCAGTTGAATAAACAAACTCTTGAAACCACTTATTACGCGCAGAATGCGGTTACCGGAATGCAATGAACTTTAAAATTCCAGTTTTTAGTTTCGGTTTGCCTTTTAGTGTAAACCCTCACAGAGACTGATTCTTTGTAATAAAATAACACCAAATATCTTCACTATCGACGTAAGTTGCTATAATTATTTGAAAATGTGTTGGAACATTATCATAAATTTCATGGGTGTCTTTACTGGGATCTTGATCTAATGATTTATTTTAATTAAGTACTTAACTATAAAATAACTCTAGAACGATAATTACATTGATATTAACTTTCCCAAAAAAATAATAATATATTGCATTTCAAAATAGTCAAATTTTCCGTTATTAAAATTCATCCAATCAGATTATCTACTTTAAACTCTACCATCAGATGCATTTGATAGGAAATATAGATTTTATGACTTCTAGTCTCATTCTAAACGTGATCTCCAACAATATAGGAACGCATCTTGATGCCGGCTGGTAACTGCAGAATTCAAAGAAACGTAAAATCTTCTACTGATACCTTAAACAGTTCATCAATCTGTATGGAAAAGTGTTCTAAAATAACTAGTAACATAAAGATAAATCGTGAGTGTCTTTGTTACGATTCCATTATTTTTTTGAGGAAGAGGATCTGTTTATAATAATAACTGATCGCATAATGTAGGCTATGGAAAGGTAGAGCGCGTATATTGTGCGCGCGCGCAGACGCCGTGGAGTGCGCCGCCCGGTCGGACCGGTCCGGGGCTGGCCCGTCCCGCCCCGCCACCGGTGTTACCAACGAAGTCGGCTTTTATATTAATTTATTGGTAAAAACAAATTTAAAAAAAAAATGAGTCATTGACACGACATGAATGAATGAATTAATTTATCATTGTTTATGTATACAGAAAACTGCTGTATTTTAAATTTGTATAATTATCTTCTGCATAGTATTTCAATAAATTTTATTAAATTAATTGAAATACTATTTATTTGCGTGTGGAAATAAGTCTATTTTTATTATGTGTTTTAGTTTTACATATTGTTCATAAATGTTCTTCAGATTTTCAACTGCTGCAGCTGAGAGCTGATTGATTGGTTGAAACAAATAAATAAAAGAAACCATCAGTTACATAGGTACATACATAATCTTGTAAGAGTGTTTTTTTATGCCAAGAACATCCTTTACAGTTCTTTGCCTTCTTTGTCACTTCCACGTACGGCTTTGCTGGCTACACTGTCACAAGGTGCCCGGTCAGTCATTCGCGAAAACCTCACTCGTCGCCCGCGCCGCGTATTTATTCTGGTGAAATCGTCAGCTCGCTGTGGTAGGCAAGACTCCGAGGAGCGGGAAGGCTTTTTTGTAGTGTGATGAGTGTGTGTGTGTCAGTGTAGCGCTAGTTGGGAGATGCCGCGACTGACATGCTCGCCGTCCGCCACGCTAAGGTACCTGCAGGGGAGTCAGGTTATGGTTCCATGTAGGAATGTTTCTAATACATTGTTTCTTAGGCCAAGCGAATAGCTCAAGAGCTTTTATCAAGGATGATAAAAGCAGCTTTCTCAAACATTTTACCGTGATGACCTTTGAACTATTCGTTTGCCTATTCCATGTTGTTATCAGGTTGGCTGATATGCACGACTAAAGCTTCTCGAAACCCAAAGCAATGTCAAAATGACAGATTACAAGCTCGATTTTTTCATGGACATGTTTTTTCGTAAGCAGCTTCTAGTATATTTGTATGTCCAAGAGAGTAAATTGATATTAGAAATTAATTATTTATTCCACGTGATATAAAAAGTAGCACCCAGCTGTTCGAATTGTGTTAAACTTGTTAATACTGTGTGGCAGCGAAAGTGATGCGACAGGATAGGACATGTAATAAGTTCCGAGAAAATCCTTCAACTGTTTTATTGAGCGTGTGAACATGCCCCTTATACGAAAGCAAGCACAAAAATTAGGTAAGTCACTTTATTTAAAATATCATACAGACTATGCTACGTACTTGCATTCTGTATTTCAAACAAACTAATAAAATAAATGAAATTTACAACTCAAATCGAACTCGACTTAGATCGAGTACCTTTTGATTAATTTTGACATGGAAATATCCTAAAAAATATTGTTATTCAAAAGGACTATGTGCAAAATAAACAAGAGACAGCATTAAATGATAGAGTCGCTATTCAGCGCGAGTCAATGAAGCGAAACTAACAAAGGAGTGCCAGTTTGGTTCCCAGCTCAATGTCGCGGGCGGCCGATGACGCGGAAACGTCACAGACATCACGTGTTTAGCAAAGTCAAATTGAGTGCCACTTTACAAATGGCATGCGACAAGAACATTCAATAGCCAGTCGTACATGACCACACAAAAACGCTTGCTCCTGTCCTACATTTTATTAACCGGATGTGTCATATTTGGAATCTAGGATCCTAAAAATATTAAAAAATGCCACCAATATTAAAAACTCATCAATTATATATTTATTTCCGAAAACAACACACACCGCTGTGCTTGCATACATTTTCCAAATAATTTGAACCCCGCCACATTATGTTTATGAAGTTTGAGAAAAATAAATTCAGGCTGCGCTAATTACCCGTAAGCCGTAACACAGATTATGAAGTAGTCAGTGGGTTACCAGAATTTTAAGTTACTTAATAAAGTAGGTGAGTACATAAATCTACAAGAATTATGATGAAAATAAGTATGGCCTAATTAGCACTGGGAATTGAAAGGCTAGAATTTTTGTATTTACGGAATTACACTGCCTCTAGGCCAAGTAAATAAAATAACTCTGAGCAGCTGTTGCTCATATCAGAGTTATTGAGAGTCTAAAATAAAATTATTTTATTTTATTTTAGACTCTCTATCACAATGTATTTACCACATTAGATGTGCGAACTGCGGTGAATGAAAAGGTGAAGGAAATGTTTTTATCATATACCTAAACTGGCAAACAATCATAGGTTTGCTTGTACCAAGCAGGGACATCTGTTAATAAGCAGTTACCGTAATCTAAGGACGCTTGCAACACCAGAAAAGTGATACACTTAAGCGTTGCGTTTGTTATGACACATTGGAAGGTACTTCATGCCCGAAATTCTATCTATGTCTTACTATATCTGGTCACTACAGTATATTCAAAAAACATTATCCTAGTATGTATTTAAAGCAGAATCGACCAAAATCTTAATAACCCTTTAGCACCTTTAGCCACCCACAAATTAATTCGTGCTAAAATCGAAATTGTCCGATCCCGAAAATCCCGTTTCATGATCGACCGCGACCCGAATCTCTGGCAGAGTCGTTAAGCACGCGCTGACAGGACAAAGCACGAACACACTGGCACGATACAGATTCTAAGCAGTAAGGATACAACTGATAGAAAGTTAAGCTAATCCCTGTAATTTTAGCGTGCCTGATCTCGTCTATGATTTGTAACCTAGATAAGATTCTATTTTTTTTACCTTGTCAAGCAGATCTAAAGATAAATAAATAAAAGGTTACTTATTTAATGGTCTACTACTTTAGCCCATTGCATTAATACAATAGACCTTATTATTATTGGCCCTGTTAGAAAAACCTCTGACCACGATATGATTCGTCATAAAATGAAAGTGGAGTTTTGACAGCAATTGTCACAAATTTTAAGTTTGTTGCTGATTGTTTAAATAACGTAATCAAGTCGCCCTTAAAAGCGCAGTGTGAAATTGGACAAAATTGGAAATCAATAGGACTTGATATTGTGTCTTTTAATATTATGTTGAAGACCCTTAGTACTGTTTCGTCTATTCTGTGTGCGGCAAAGGACGATGCGCGCATGCCGGTGGGTGAACGAACCAAGTGATTAGGGATGCGACTCGGAGAAGGTTGATAGCAAGATGCAATTTAAAAAAATGTATATTACATTGAAATGTTTAAATTCAATATTAAATTGATGTCGCACTACCAAGATGTTTAAGCTAATTCATTATACTAATTATATAGCGTCAGAAGTCTATCATCATTATTTTTCGGTGTTCATGGTATTACCATATGAAACTATTATCTGAATTAGATATAAAAAAAACCACTACCCAAGGATTTGTAAGTAGATAAATGTATATAAGTGAAAAATGTTTCGCCTAGTCGCGTTTTCATAAGATGTTTTAAGTCGTACGGAAAAAATAACATTTGATTAAAAAAACACTTCTAACAGAAATTGTTAGAAGCCTAGTTTATATTTTAATTGGCATTTATTTGTGATCAAACCTCGTTTTTAAATGTAAAATAGACTGTCGGCTATTTTATTTTAATATTCAATTTAATAACTTACCTAATGACCTAAAGACTTGTGAATCAATTCCTATATTTAAAAACAAACTTAAAAAATATGTCTATGATAACATTTTTTAAGTAACCGCCAGATCTCTGTAATATTTATACTTAAATAACTAGTAATCCATTAGTTATATTTGTAGCTTAAGTTCATTATAAGTGAACCTTGTTCTTTATGAGTATTTAATAAACTTCTTTAACTCAAAAAAAAAAAAAAAACCTTGTTTGCTTTATATAACAATTTGTCTTGCAAATCAGGATTCATAAGTCTGACATGTGTCTAATAGATAAACCACCGATTTAAACCACCTTTCGCAATGAAACCTATATTTTTATCAAATATCCGACTGAGGGAAAAAACGCTACACCAAAGAAATGAAGGCAATGCCGTTTATATTACCGTATTTTAAGTAAGTAACAGGTAGGTATTAGTCTAGAGTATTACTTACGTACTTAGTATATAACTTACGTGACATTCTTGCTTCATCAGTCTACGGTTATCCTTACTCCACTTTATCAAAACTTGAACTATTGTACCGAAACTTCCAGAGGCACGTATATCAAGCGAGTTGTCTCTACTCGCTACTTGAACAACAAACTTGGACCAACTTTGCGGTGCTCACGTGAAATTAATTTACTACAAAATTACTTGCTAATTTTATACTGACATCCTTAACGAAAAAATAACGAACCGTTTATTTTTAATGTATCTCGTTATTTTTTTATGACTTATTGCTTTCATTCTCAATATTTTTTCTAATAAATGATTTTATGAATTAATTGATAAAATATTCAGAACACTTATAAATAACACACATTTTAATCACTTCTTTAATGCCTGCCACATTCGGGTAACTAACGATATTTTTACATTTTTGGATAATTATATTAGAGCTTGGAAAAAGAAGATAAAGTGCAGTAAAAAAGCATTTGATGATACGAGTAGTTTCATAAAACAGGTAAACACTTGTTTTTAGGTTTTATACGATATAAATATTTAGATTTTCCACAAAAAAACATGTGAACATATTATACGACAAACAAAATTTCGTAGTCAACGGGCGAATCTAAATTTTATGGATTGGCGCATCCATCAATACCATCCGGGGCCAAAGTACCTCAATCGAATGTAAATCCAACCGGTTTTCCCGCACAATAATCTCATAACTCCAATATCTAGCGATAGGTAAATGCTTAGCCACACTGAATGATGCCGTCAGGCTGAGGCTGCGGTGCGAATACTACATGGCCGGTTGCGTTGTGACGAGGAAATGACGAGACGTGTCGCAGCCGTAGCTGGATCGCACGATTTCCGCAAGCGACTCGCGTTCGATGTGGCGTGGACGGTCCTCATGTTGTTCTATAGTCCCACGATTTTACCACAACCTTACAACCCTTTCTGTATAATAATGCTATTTCGCGCAATCAAAATTTTACGCTCAGCAAAAAAGCACATACTTTGCGCCGTAAAAAGCGTGTTCAGCACGTTTGTTGTACGCGGCACACATTCTATCGTAAAACGTGATAATTTGCTGTTGTGGTGTTTCTCCATGAATATTGTAACTGACATATATTCCCTATCAAACACTTTTATGTTCACAAAGCCAAACAATGTACACAGCAACAGCAGCTCTACACAGAAAACAGCTGTTGTTGATGAGTTAGATAATGGATTTTGCCCACTGACGTCGCTGTGATGCAACTGTAACCACCAGCGCTGTTTTGCATAGTCCGCTGTAAAAGTTTAGACTCCATGTTTGCATGTAAAAGCTTAAAATAAAACTAGATCAATTGTGTTTTTTTTTAAATAAAATTTTATCCAACCTATCGCGAATGATCGTAAATTGTAGAGCACAGATACGGGTTAAATGACCATCCGCATTGAAAACGAAAATTAAAACGACCCCGATATCAATTCCATGTGATCACTATCAGTTTAACTGATCCGGCCGATCGATGTACGTTTTCAATTTCCTAGTGGTACCTTCCTATATTTTGTTGTATGGACTAATGCTTGGTAAAGGAATAAGTATCTGAAATTACTTATACCTGATATAGTGATTCGACGACCTCTGTGGCTCAGTGGGCGAAGGTCCGCCTGAAACGCAGAAGATTGCGGGTTCAATTCCCGTCGCGGGAAAAATGTTTGTATGATTTGCAAATATATGTCTCGGTTCTGGTTGTTTTCATGTATGTATTTACAGAAAAAAATGTATAAGTAGTATATAAATCATGTAACACAAGCTCTGTGCTCTCTTACTTTGGGGCTAGATGATGGTATGTGAAAAATGTCCAGAATTATTTACTATAGTGTTTGCTTATGATTTTATAGTCATATTTTAGTCTGTGGAGTATTCCTGACAAATAAAACCAATTAGCACTTGCTATGCCAAGAAAAAAATTGCATATTGGTTAGTGATGTTGCTTACACTGTGGCTATCACCAATGGTACAGTTTTTATAAGCACTCACAACGCCGCGGGAGCAATGAGCAATCAAAGCACTGTCGTCCCTATTTGTTTCATAATATTTCATGCTGAACCCTCGACTCGGCGCGGAATAGTTGAACTGAAGGGAATTGTAAAAATGTTTACCAAAACACGACAAAGTTTCTGATTGCTTTGGCTCGCCATAATGAGTACGGAAATACTAAAATATGGATTAAGTATGTAATGTTTATATCTAATTCTTATTATTTTTTATAGGTACCCTTGCAAATAATAGGTAGGTGGAATCTTATGTTGAAATACGTGGTGTGTATAAGGCCGTTATCTCGTAAAACACAAAATAAAAATGAATTTTAATTAATAATTTAATTTAACCACAATAAATTGCAAGCTATTACAAGCCACGTAATAAATTAAACTGCCGTAAAATTAACATTTCCTTCATAATGATGTTAATTCGTTACCGAGATAACCACCCATCTTGTTACATTATCCTTTTGTATTCTACTTATTTTATATTTAAATTAAACCACAAACAGGGAAGATTTATTATTTAAAAGTTGAATATATTTTGGTCTAGCAACCATAGTTAATGTCTCCTTAAACGCTTCTAACATTTTCGATCTTCGCTATCTCCAAGCTTTGCACAAACGTGCAAAGCTTGGACAGGTCACCAAGGTTGACAGACCTGTCGTTTGACAGGTTTATCGTTAAAGGGCATTCCGGTTTGCTCATTAATCAAATATATTTTTTCTCAAACATGCGCGGGAATCCTATCCTACTAATATTATAAACGCGAAAGTTGATGTGTGAGGATGGATGTTTGTTAATCTTTCATGCAAAAACTGCTGAACGGATTTTGATCAAACTTTACAGTAATATAGCTTATACATCAGAATAACACATAGGCTACTTTTTATCCGGGTACCGCGCGGGTGAAGCCGTGGGCAGAAGCTAGTATTGACATTACTTTCAAAAAAGGACACGCGATGTTTTTACTTTACTTCGCGTGTCCTTTTAAACTGATGCTGCAGTTTTGAATTTGGAACAAAAAAGGCGCTGGCGCGCATTGCCGGCTAGCTAGTACATCGGCAATAATAACTAATACAAAACTTTTCATTTGTTTGCCTCATTTGAATTTGGATCTCTATCATCGAGCTTGATACAAACAGGTTGCGTTTAAATGGCTGTATGAAGACCTTTCTGCACGTAAGCACTTAAATAAAATAACTAATGGCGATAAAGAAAGGTCATCTAAAAATAAATTCCGAAGTTTTCAAAAGTGAAATGGATATTTACTGCATTTCATCAGATCTAAGGTCGGAAGCCAAATTGGCGACGGAAAACCTGATTGCATCGAAGTCAGGGGAAAAATACGTAGAAGTATATTAAATAAGAAACCTTATTTATTTCATGAAAAAAATATTTTTTGATAAAAACACTATATATGCTCGGTGGAAATGGTAGTTGCCTTTCTCGGCCTTCAAGCTGTAATCCACTTGCAATTGCACAATTTTTAAGGTCTGTGCAATAATGTACTATTTTTATGTTACTAATATAGTAGGTGTACATACCTAGATGCTTAAATGTTATTTTTAATATTTTTGCAACTATGCATAATTGCACGTAAGATAATGGCAAGCTCTCATCTCAGTCATCAGAGTAGGTAATATATGTGACAAGATCTTATAAAAAGAACCAGAAAAAAGTTATAAAAATAATAAAAAAAACCGGACAAGTGCAACCCTGAGACCCGCGCGCCGAGACTACCGTGCAAGCTTGCAAAGCACCAAAGATAAGTCGGAAAATATAAGGAAAATATAAGTCGGATTGAAAGCCAAACTTAACTTTGTAGTTGATATACATCGATGTACGTCACGGTCAATTATCCAACTGCAAGAAAGTATGTAAACACAAAAAAATAATTATTGCACTTTTTCCTTTACTAGTACTGTAAAACCTTGCTTCTTGCCAAATTTCATAATTCTAGTTCAACGGTAAGTACCCTATAGGTTTTGATTTATTTACCTGTATCAAAATATGTCGCATAAATGGTCGTATATTTTTATTGCGTTGACGTAGAAGCTTAATTTTTTTAGAGCTCTAAGGGACCGCAGATCTACGTATTTGATATGAATTTCAACTTGATACCTCCACAAAAAAGGGTTCCTGAAAAAAAGGGTGTTGATAGACTGTCTGACAGACATACAGGCAGACGGATGGACGACGAAGTGATCCTATAAGGGTTCCTGTTTTATTTTTTTTGAGATACGGAACCCTAAAAATGAGTATTGAGGTCCCTCTTGAAGAGACCAGGTCAGAGACATTACGTTTGGTATGTTGGCAGCGTATACGAGTAGATACGCTCCAAGATGTCGAGGGTTCTTCGGAACTTCTTTGATTAAAACTTATGCAAATCGGAAGACGAGTCAAGTGGCTTCGGCAACTTATTAAACGATGAGTTTGGTGTATGCGGCCAAAGTGCAGGTGGCTAGCGGGTTGTACCACATTGAAATCCTTTTAAGAGACTAGTCCTAAACTAGTCTCTTCCCAGGGCTTCGCCCGCATGGTACCCCGATTGAAAAAATAGTTTTAATTTTATTCTAGGTAACTCTAGGTACCTGTTCCAAATGTCATCCTAATCGGTCCAGCTGATACGAAGATTCAAAGCAACAAATATTCAAACATCTCAACTTTGACATGAATATTTTTTTTGTAGAATATGATTGACTTAAGTTGAATAAACACAATAAAACCGCAAAATTAAGATAAAAGTAAATTTTCCTGGTATACAGAGGAAAATATATAACTCACAACTATTATACTCACAATGGACATTCTATTATCTCATAATGTCAGTAAAGTAAAATATGGTCAGTTAAACAGACATTTTATAACTTTTTACGCTATACCGAGATTTGTAAAAATGCAAGTAAGGTTACGCTTCGCAACTCATATTCACTTAGGATTTGAAGTAAAATCTTTATAGATGATGATTTCTAGCTTTCCGTAACCGCAAACTCTTGTGACTTGTAATCTGCGACCAGCATTACGGATTGCAGTGCTTATTATGTGGGTTTTAATTAAGTGTTCGTTGTTTGAGTGACGCGCCGCGCACACTCGCGCCCCGCCTGACTCCCGACGCCCGACTCTGGTACCCGACACGCGATGCCCAACTAGACGCCGACGACTTGTTCACTCAAGTTTGTTTGTTCTTGATGAATTGTAAGATTTGTTTGAGTGCTTTAAATACTTACAACTTTCGGTGTTCCCTGAATAACTAATCCTTAAAAAATATTTTTGACTCTCACTTGAGTTTGTGTTTAACTAAACGTGCCTTATTAGCCTAGTGGGCAGTACCCCGACTTCCGATACGAAGTAATGGGTATGAACCCGGACAATATCGATAGATTGGTCCACTTGAAAAATGTATGTGTGCATAAACATATGCACACATGCGTCATGATATTGCCTTCAGTTCTGTGACTTGATTGATTGATCAATGAGACTAAACCGTAGTTTAGTCTCATTGATCAATTACCTAGGTCACGGTATTTAAGTCAACCTTAAGTAAGTTGACCTGATAAGGAATTGCGGAGACAATTCTAGTTAGTAGGTTCATGTCTTGGTCACATTAAAAAGAAGTGGAGAAATAGTAAGTACTTTTGTGTTGTGAAAATGTCGATCGGTATAGAAATAGTTTTAGTTTTAATATACGAAATGGTTGTCTTGAAGACATTGTCTTGATTACCTTACCAATGTTTTGAAGTGAAATGTAAACAAAACTCTCATTGGCCACACTCGTTTCTGTCCATAGTTTTCCAGTGGTACTCGGATCAAAATGTTTCAAAAATGGCATAGGTAGGTATTATATTTCCATCTATAATCTTTTTTTATATTGAAATTAGCTGTTGGTAAGTGGTTACCGTAAGCTATGGACGCGCTTAAAGCACCAGATCACATATATTTTAATACTAGACTAGGTATCATTCGCGCTGCTGACCCTGAAACATAACGGGTGAAAAGTCTCATATACCTGTAATTTCACTTGCAACCATATCCTTCAAATTGGAACACAGCAATGCGAGCATTACTGCTTGGTGGCAGAAACAGGTATGGTTTCTACGCTGTTGTTTATGAAGATGATAGGATGGGAACTAAAAAGAAGGATGCTGAAAATTATACATAGCACCGAATATCTGAAATTCAAAGCCAACTATAATTTAGTTGGAAAATTATGTCATCGGCGTATTTTGACGGTGTTAGCTTAGGACTCGCTCAGGCCTGTTATCATTGTGCTGTCAATACTTGCACGCCAGATGCTGGCGTCGGGAACTTGAACCGCTTTCAACCTTATCCCGAAGCATTTGAATACAAACTGCTGGAATAAGCTCAACTGTGCAAACTTTTGAATTTAGATAACTAAGCCAGGCCAAATGGAATTTTATGAGCATGGTTTAAGGTGAGGAATAGGATGAGTTATGCGAGCAGTAAGTTGCAGGCCATTTGTTGCCGCCACCGTGAATGCTTTGATTCATATCTTGAGTTATTGTTTTGTCAGTTATCTCGCGAATATCCAGATCCACATTTTGAATATTGCCGGTGTTAAACGAATTGCATGCATCCGACAGGAGCTGTTATATGCGTTTGCCATAAGAGGGTTTTGGTTTGTTTGTTTTTCTAATAAATTTATACGAAACGGATCATAACTTTATTTTTTAATATAAAAATAGTTATGATGCCACACTAGGACTTCCTGTGTCATGGGTATCAGGAATTACGAGTTCCGTGGTAACACGAAACCCAGACCCAAAACAAATATCTGCAGACAAATGTTTGTCTGCATGTTGATTCGAACTCGCACTTCTTGCGTCGCAGATGACTACTTGCCCGCCGCACCACCAAGGTCGTCAATCGAGGCTAATAATCTGAAATGCATTTTTTTGCCATTTTTTTGTCTTCAAGGGATAGATAGATAAATCTTTATTGTACACCAGTAAAAACAAAAGAAACACGATAAATAAATTATAATAATACCTAGTGGTACAATGGGCGACCTTATCGCTGAAAGCGATCTCTTCCAGGCAACCTTTAGATAGACAGAAACTGGAAGAACTAATAAGGACGTCGGCGTACAACCAACATTATAGAGACCGAAAGAAGTTAAAAATAAAAACGGTTGTTTTGATGATGGAAAAATACATCGGAGGTTTATTTTTTAATAGTTGACTCATAAATTTTCTTGAGTGAGTCTCAGGTGCAGTTATCAGAAGGTATTTATTAATACGCAATGTACTTACTCCGGCTTACAATAGCCGAAGAGAGCCGTGCCTGTAACAATATTGACATCTACAATGTAAACATGAGGTCCACTGCTGTCTCAGACCGTCGTTTCAATCAGATGAAATCACTGCGCATGTATAATCTTCACGGACCTGAGTCGTAATCTTCAAATTTAACTGAGCTCTGTGTGCATTACAATTTTACAGTAACTGTATAAGGTACCGAAAATGTAAGTTCTTTAAGGATTTATTAAATTTCACTTAAATATTGGATAACTTGGCCAAGGCTTTGCTCATGTGGTGGGTATCTGCCCAGATAAAAAGTAGACTTAAGAATTATTCTGGGTCTGGATTTTTTCTACATATAATACAAAAAAAAGTATATCAGAATTATATCAGTCATGTAGTTCCCATAACACAAGCTCTGGCTTACTTTGGGGCTAGATGATGCTGTGTTGAAATGTCCAGCATTATTTATTATTATTTATTTAGTATTCTAGATCATTTCAATTTCGTATAAGTTATTGAAACTACTGCGAATGATCGTGATTAATTTCCCTGATAAATTAATATTTTTATTTCAAATGATTCAACCGTCGATAACATACTACTAATATGTGTATGTTTAGATGTTTGGCTGTTTGTTTCTGATGACATTTAGAACAGATGTAGATCATGAGCTGGAATAACACATAGGCATTTTTATCCAAGTAGCCTCTGTCTACAGCTTCGCGTTTCTAAACTATATACAATAATAAATAAACAAACACATTTATAAGCCTGACACCATAATTGAATATATACAGTACATTTTAGTAGGATAGGATAGAAGAAAGTACCAGTCGAATTCAGTTTTTAACACATTTCTAGGCTGATAAAGAATTGTTTGGGGTCTCAGCGATTCAATCAAACACATTTAAGCAAAGTTCAACATATTCATCTCAAAGTTCCAAACATCGTCTTGAATGGAACTCTCTAAACTTAATGCTAAGCTCCTTGTCGCCACAATGAAGCGATACAAACCTGCGCAACTACGGACTAACTCACAACAATCTACTCACTTGTAGGTATGTACTTACTATGAAACTAAATCATACCCGAAGATATTGAGATTTACTCAACTCGACTCAACCTCAATTTTCTGTTTTGGTATTTTCAATTTATTTTAATCAATAAAATGTACTCCGCTCTATTTCTCCTCGACAGATTTCCTCGACTGAGTGGAATAATCCAACTGTAATCTCAAGGTACAGAACGATCTACCTTGAACATTCTTCAAAGTTGACGTTTATGAAATTTGACAACAGCCATAGAGCAACAAGTTCTGTAGACTTGATATGAATTGAATCGACTCGAATCATGCTCAGTTGAGATTTTTAAGGATCATCGAAAAGTTTAAAAAATATCAAAGACGAGAAAGTTTTGTAAAGAATCTTAAGACTGCCAGAGTCGAGTTAAAGTAGAGGAATAGTTTGTGAAATGTACGAATACGAGGGTGAAGGAACCCTCGTATTCGTAATTTTTTTTTTTAAGTTAGTTCATGGGGACTAACTTAAAAATAAATTATAACTAAAGCGACAAACAAGCTCACGGCCTTCGTGTTGGTAGCAATACGGCAGAAATAGGTAGTCCTTCCTCTAACGAGCTCTTTATAAGGAGCTCTACAATACTGCTACAACACTAAAATGCTGACGGCTGTATTCCCCATCAGAATAATCAGAATAATTAATTTATTGGTAAATAAAAATTTACATGTCAGTCAATTAACATAAAATATTTAAATGAAATAAAAAAACAAACATAAAATTGTGCATTAAAATTAATATAATCTAATATTGTAGATAGAATTTATTTATTAAACATATTATATAATTTTTAATAGTCCAAGATACTCATCGGATTTTCCCTATAAAATCCTCCACGTTATAGAACGCCCTCTCGACAAGCCATGATTTTAATTTAGTCTTAAATAATGTCAGGCTAGGTGCTTGTATAACTTGCTCTGGCAGGTTGTTATATATCATAGACTATTTGTTGGTATCTATTTATAACTAATTGCACACTTTCCAAATTAATAAATTATTAGTACACCCTACGCCATTAATACAATCGCATTAAATCCTCTCCATCCAAAGGTTGTCTGGAAGAGATCGCTTCTAAGCGATAACACCGCCAATTCTACTTTAAGTTGTTTTTTTGTTTTAGTTTTGATAAGTTATATCTGTTTTTCTTATGGTGTACAATAAAGTATTTTCATTCATACATTAATTCATTCTCAGATTTATACTAAGTATGTAGATCCGTGAGGATACAAAGTATTTACAAGTTGGTGAAAAGTCCTAACATAACATTTATTTATATATCTACGTATCGCATTGTTGTTAACGATATGACAACTTACGAACTTGAAAACTTACTTACGATACATACCTAATGCTTTTTAGTTTTAAGGTACGTATGCCGGTTTCCTCACAATGTTCGCCTTTAGCGTATTGAGTACTTTTATTTTTTTGGATTGGAAACCTATAGGTGCACGACGAGATTTAAACCACAACAAGAGTTTTATTCTTAGAAGATTTTCAGTAGTGACGATATTTGAAACTACAACAAGAGTTTTATTCTTAGAAGATTGTTAGTAATATTTTTATACCTACGAAGTCCACAAGATCGTCCGAGGATGCTGAGTCAGATACTTGAGCTGAGTTGATATAAACTACTGCGCCAACTGTATAGCTTAACTATCCTAGCACCCTGCGGTACATAGTTGTGAGCTATTATGTAGTTGCTTAGTTTGAACACTAGCAGTTGCTGGAGACATGTTCATTTCTGAATTTGAGCAAGTAATCTTACTTACGTACTAACGTAAGTAACTAAACAAGTTACCTCCTCTTTAAATACATTCATCTTTTAACTTTCAGACGGAAATTGTAAAAGTTTTGTTTAGGTTTTTTTTTTAAATGTTAAGTTACATTTTAAACAGGCAAGCTTTATCGATAAGTTTTTAATAAAATAATTAAAAATAAATAAAATGATAAAATTATATTTCTATTCTATAAATTCTATATGAATGATAAAATGATAAAAGATAAATGTATTTAGAAAGGAGGTAACTTTTTTAGTTACTTACGTATTTACGTAAGTAACTAAACAAGTTACCTCCTTTCTAACTTAAGTTTCAGACGGAAATAGTAAAAGTTTTGTTTAGGTATTTTTTCCTTACAGGTGTTAGTAGCGACACCTATCGAGATTGTCGAAAAGTACAAGTTAAAGCAGACCCAGTAAAGCGCGACGAGAAAACCCTGGAAGGTTAAAGCTGTCAGCTGGTTCATAGTTGTGCAAGCTTGTTTTAGTGCTACCGCCACCCAACAGATGGCGTTACCGAGTTTTGTACTTTTTGTTTGAAAATTTCATAATTTATGTGCCTTGTGTTTTCAACACAAAATATAAAAATAATTATGGTTTAGTATCTAAATTGATTCGAATTGGTCACACAATTAATAAAAGTGTTTTTTCACAGTCAAATGTAACACAATCTACGAAATTGTGAGTAGGTTGCGGTCACACTTTTCTACGTCTTCCTCACACAGTCGTGAACAATAACTCTATAGTACGAATTTGTAAAAATATGGTTGGAAATGTAATGTGAATCAAAACTTCTTTACCCAATTGCATGAAGCTAAGAAGCAACGTGTAAAAGCTTACCTGGTTTCGCTTAGCGTCTCTGACATGCCAGCTATCATACCATGAAAACGAAAGGTGTTATTCACTGAAGAAACCTACCTTTTCAACTTGCTACGTGCGATACTCAAGTAAATTAAGAGTTAATCTAAAAACGTGTTATTAATAATAATAATGCATTATGATTATTATGGTGCAAATTTTAAACAGCTCGGTTAACAGTGGAAGCACATATTCCCTTTAGGGAAATAACGGGAAATATGTGCACGGACCTAAGCCAATTGAGCATCAGAAGGACTAGTTGATGAAATCAAGACATTGATTTCATCAACTATTGAGAAAAACATGAGTTTTACGTCTGTATTTAAAAGTGGGAAATTCAAGTGTTCAAAACGACTGCTTTTTGTGGAAGGGCATATGTGAGTTTGGGATAATCAAGAAGAGCGAGTGACTAAAATAGTTGTTTATTTTATTTTTATTTTTTAAATGTTATTTCAGAACAACACCCGTTGAAGAAATAGTATTATTCTATGGCATTTCACTATAGGGCAAAGGACTCCATGCCTTCCACACATCTTCAAAGAGTGTGCTAAATAAGCTTTCCACAAAAATGTGTTTTTTGTAGCGTAAAAGCAATAAATTGCCTTCCCACAATCTCATTAGCACAACAAGCCAACCACACTGTGATTGTGACAACAAGACTGCGCGTGACGCGACCATCCTTCGCGACAAGTTAATTAAACATTCAACGCAGCTGCAACATAATTTTCAAAATTTGACACTGAAAATATTTTCCACGATTTATAATACTTTTTTGTTTATCTATCTAATGACTCTACCATCTGTCGTTTCCTCCACACTTACGGCGGTAGAAGGACGGGTGGTGCGGTGGCCACGTTAATTTATAACAATCGGTAATTAAGGAACCCTCAACATTAGCTCCCCATTCATTGGTAGCAAGTGATGCGGTCATGCAATTGGTAATCTGGTACCTGGTATATCTGGGTATCTGGTAAACAAAAAATATTATAAGCAAACCCAATTTTTTGTTTTGCTAAATCATTTTAACATCGCACTGCGCCTGTTTGTACAAGAGTAGAAATACAGAGATATATGCATTTGACATAAGAGGTTGTTCGTTTGTGTGTTTGTTTGTTTGTCTGTTATTTTCTCCAAACTATTTAAACAATTGTATTTTTCATAACTGATCCCACCATCCTAACTGTGAAAAAAAAATTGTGTTTTTTTATGTAGTGCTAATAAATGCTTTTTCTTTCTAAAGCGGATTTTTCAGTCGTTTTACTTATCTTCAAGGATGATTCAAAGGTTATATCACCATAATTAGGGGGTGCTGATATAGACAATCAAATGTGATACTGCATTATACAGCTTTTTGTAATGGTTTGTATTACATCAATCCTTCTTAGTATTTTACACTACACGTGACACACGTGATCGAACACACTTCAAAGCTCAAAATTAGCTAATAAGACTAATTTCAATAAAAAATATTTTTATTTCTATTTGGAATACCAACAGCTATAAAACAATGTCCTTAACAATACTTAAATTGATACAGGTAGCCAATAATAGGTCTTCACTTATAGACGACACAGACAGCTCAACCAATAATTACTGAAGATGAACTTAATACTAACTAAAAAACAATGAAATTTTACCTATGCATGAAAAAAATGCAATGAACATCCCATCACTAGTCCACAAGTGGCCGCCTCTCACAGACGCGGCACTTACGCACAGGGGTGCGTAGTTTACGCGGCACTCGCGCGGCCGATTATCGTAGTAATTGTTATCGCTATCGAGTGTACCATTGTGATCCGTCTCGCACTATGTGCCTCGCAGGGCCCCTAGCACTCGTAACGGGGGAGAGTGATCGCGGTACTTACGAGAGTGTACTGGCTGCAGGAACGGTCGCTATTCCCAGAGGGATTGGTTTGTTATGAGCATTTTGTGTGATAGGGTGCGATAAACAAGCCCCATTTTTATTTATAGCGCTATATACCGTAGCCTAGCTAGAATTTCTTACATAATAAATACGTAATATTTTTTTTCAAGGAAGGACCTTGTAATGGGGGTTGGGGGGAGGGGCAAGCCATATTCACCACGCTTGGCAGGTGATCAGTGTATTGGTGTTAATTACTCAGATAGATGCAGCTATCCCCTGCTGTAAAGCCTTAGTCGCATCTTACGACATCCACTAGATAATAAGAAGACGCACATTACCACAATCTAAACAAAAAAAAAACTAGATAACGACGTATGTCCTATGATAGATATCCTCATCCTTACTCAGTGCTTAGAGGATACCAAATAGGGGGTAGTCAGATGTATTTCGTGACAGGTTGCAAGTACATTGTCTTTTTGGAACATTAAGCGATGCCACATGTCTTTGAGTTTTAGGTTCTAGGGCATGCCGGATTGATGTTTTCTTTCAACGTTTGCTGCACGTATTAAAGCGCACATTATTTTTTCGTGTGGAAATACATTGGTGCACGATCAGGTTCAAATCCATAGCCTCCGGATTAGTAGTCGGGGTACCGCCCACTAGTCCAACACGACTCACGCCCTATATGAAGATTAAAATAAAGTTTCCTTCATTGCAATACGTATAATATAAGATGTTGTTTGGTTTCAGTACCTGGGCTCGTTCCCGGTGGGCGGCGGCGAGGCTTCCTCGCGCACAGAGGTTTCCACGCAACTGCAGCTTATGAAGGTAAGTCACGTGTCGCACTCCTATATTTCAGTTACTCCTAGACCATAGATGATGCTGTGCGGAAATGTAAAGCATTATTTATTATTTTATTTACCCATCGCACGATGGACCAGGAATCAATAATTACTTACATAAATTGTTTCTGAACGTATACACCAATTAAATTAAATGTTATTTAAAATATAAAATAACATAACGACACTAAAGTTGTTAATTAACTAACCTCGAATTCCTTGTGGCCTTAAACTTAGTTCCTTGTGAACTGTATAAATAATGCCATACAGGTACAGTCACAGTAGAGTTACAGTTACAGTTACAGTTACAGAGGTACAGTTTACTATTTGTGTGCAACAATTAAGGACATTTTAACTACCTAAGAACTTGAAGTATAATTATTTTTTAAAACACCATGGTGACCGACCGTAAAAAAATATGAACCAAACAGAAATAAATCTCCCTGCCTTTCCCTCGTCTGACAACTTATCAAAACCTGTCCCATAAATTCGTCTATTACATTCATACCATTAGGAAGGTATTTGCCAAAAACGATGCCATAAAAATAGCTTAGTGTATCTCGTAAGAAATCAGCTTACATAATAGGATTTGGTATACGAGAGTGGTGTGAGTTGTCAGTGGCACTGGGTGACCCCAATGCTAAGCCATGCCTGTTCTTCTACGTTCAGTGCATAGTAAAGGTTAGTGCAGTAGTCAAACTAATGTTGACTAACAAATTCAAATACTGTATGAAAGTTCGGGAGACCGTATCTTGGGTTGGCAGTTGGAAACTGATGACAAAACTGCCATGCCTAAGAATCGAATATTTAAAGGCATGTGCCATCGGATACTATTTAAGTAAGCGGCACTGGGCTTTTAATCTTTGGACTTACTTCTGACTTTCCCCTATGGAAAATCAGTACTCAGTACGTAGATCTATATGAATCTGAATTATAGATATAAGTTTTTTTTTAATATCCAAACATCAAGAAAAATATTAAATAAGCTAAGTAATACATGAATTTAGCTGTCGCTCCCATATCGACTTTACCAGTCATGTGCGTAAATACCGCACCTCGTAAACAGATGCCACATAAATCATCTATTATGCATAAAAGTTCAATTATGACGGCATTAATTTGGTATTTATTTAGTTTCTTGATTTTAATACGAAGGAAAACGCAAAAAATCTTCTTCAAAATCAATCCAGATGTTGGTGGAGAAAATAAGATTTTATTATCTACCACACAATATGCGTTCGTAAATGACTAACTTTTGAGTTTGAATAACTTCTTCTGAATGCCGACACCTGACTCGCTGTTGTGCAAAGTGGGTCGCGCACAAACAGTGAGGCACTCGCCTGCTATGAAATGTTGCCATGTGTTATGTCGCTACAAACACGCCAAAAGATGGCATCATGTGTGATGACGTCACTGGTCGTCTAACTAATGCTGCTTGACCTGATTTTTCCCGTCCCCGTTTCCGAGTGAAAACACAAAATAGCTTTCAGAAGCTCAGTTAAATGAACGCTGACCACTTTCCACTCGTCTGTGCAATTAATATACCTATTGTGAACCTTAAAATCAAATGTCATGGTTTTTTTTATTCCAAATAGGTATATCAATATTGGTTGGGATCGAACCATAGACCTCTTGCATAGTAGGGACGCTAAATAACATTTAAAATTAATTATACCAATTTACGTCAACACGCTTTCAATAAGTGTTCATAATTTGTCCAACTCATAATGACGACAGGTCCTTAAACGGATGAAGCTCAATACGCCTCATGCTAAACAAATTTTTCATTTTCATTTCATTTCATTTCAAATGAACCATCAGTCCCTCATTTATCTTTTTCTCGCACAAACACGCACTCGGTTTTTGTAAACATTTGTAGCATTTGCAAGTGATATTCTATAAATTCTTGCTTTGTTTGACACCAGAACCAAGCAGAGAGACCAGTGAGACCAGTTAATCAGGCCTCTAATGTGAACAATGTAGAACTTTAGCTATTTATATGAATGTGTTAGTATGTGGTATGTAATAGTAAAGTCTCCGGCAATTTTCAGAAGGTAGGTCATAAAGAATACTATATGTATTGTCCCTAAAGTTATTATACAGGATGTAATAAGACCAATCCAAAATCTACGCATAATTATCATATTCATCTTAACGAGTGACTTTTTTAGGTATAAAATTGCTGTTTTTTATTTGCGTAAGTTCTGTCACCTATGTTTTTTTATGTAGTTCATTTATTGTAAGGACGACATAATACTTAGAAGTTTTAATGGGAGAAGCTACTGGCTCATTTACAGTTTTTGATAGTTTGGGAGCCTATGGATTCATATACAATATGTAGGTAACATTTAGGTAAAATGAAAATAAAGATGAGGATGGCATGATAGTAGCAGGCTTCTATCATGCTATTTGCATCGTTTGTTAGTCAACCTTATAATTTATGTTTGTCTTTACTTTGTGTTGGTCCGAATGAATATGGTTATTTATCTATCTTTCTTCTTTCAAACTTCGTCGTATTCGGACTATGAATAAATACCTACTAAGTAGTAATTTTATTTAACTTTCTTAAAATCTCGTGGACAGACACAATTAGAGAAGTTAAACATGTCTGCATTACCTAATGTAAATACATACAATACGTAGAAACTACTAAATTAATTAATTAAAAATATATATTAATTAACTATTTACATTGAACTATATGTATTAGCACAGAGTTGTTGCATTCGCAACCTTAGTCTACTCAACGTAGGAACAAGACTAAAATGGATTGATTTGTTTTCAAGTTTATTTTGTAAACTTTTGTAAGCACACACAACTGTTAGAGTTTGGTCAGAAAATATATATCATTATTATTTTAGCAGTAAAATAATACAATGATGTAAAATTGAAAAATTTTAAACAGGCACATTGCTACGGCGTAGATGTGGCGCAATGTAGACACGCACGTAGTACCTACTTATCCCATTCAAGACGAACTAGCAAACGATGCCGACCTTGACCCTTGACGTACTGAATATAATATTTTCAGATATTGAATTTCACACCCTCTTAAGCGCTCTCTAGATTCTGCACGACACGGCCCCGTTTTATGCGGCATTTTCATAAAAAAACGGGTAGTTCTTTTATAAAATACCACTAGATACTAATTACGCTTCCCTACCCCATTGTACGTGAGCAACAGCATCATACAAATTGTGATTTCCCGAATAAACTGTCCAATGCAAAATAGATTAATAAAAATATGAGGCCCATGTGATTATTTTATTATCTTATGCATTTTTACCATGTGAGATTTTTGTAATTTTCATTGTATTTCTTTAAAATTTTTGTAATATTTATTGTATTTTTAATTTCAATGTAAATTTATTCCTTTGTAGGTAATTTGTGTTTTAAAAATTATCATGCCTGGAAGAAAGTCTAAAATAAATAAATAAATAATAAAAATCGTCTCATCTTAACCGCTGCCGTACAAATGTTGTACAGATTGAATTGCACTGCATTAAAAATTTATTCATTGGTTCATATTGTGATCCACCTCCACTGGTTCCTTTGCGAGCTGGAATTGGCTCCGCGCCCACTCACACTGTGAATGCAAAACAGTCCCACACGTGGCCGCCTGTCCCAGTAGCCTCGTAACTTTGGAGTGGAAAATATACTTTTTTAACGGCTTTGGTCTTTTGTTATTCTAAAGAGAAAAATAGCTTATGATTCAAATTTTATGCATTCATAAATATTCATAAATAAATAAACACCCAACAGACTCATACATAGTCCTGACCCATGTTCCGTGTCCTGACCCCTCATACATAGACATGAGTAAGAGTACCGCGGTACCACTACACCCAGACCCGGAACAAATACCTGCAAAACTTTCAAAAAATTGTCCCGCAGCGGGTATCGTACCCGTACCTTAACCTATTTTTGATTGGACAATTTATTCGGGAGACCATCATTTGCAAGATGCAGTTCCTGCTATATCGCGTACGCTGGAGTAGGGAAGTCTATTTAGTGGTAGTTTATTGAAGAACCATCCGTTTTTTATGAATTTTCTGTATCAAACGCAGCCGTGTGCTGAATCTAAGGAGCTCAAAAGCGGGTGTGTCTCTGAAAATCGAATATTCACGAACATTCAGTCAAACGTTAATGTTTTTGTTGTTCTGTATTTTCCCCGTGTTGAATAAAACTGTTTCAACGAATCATCGACTTTTATGAATGGAGTATTTCAATGCAAAAATACCGATTGAATTTAACTTAGATAGTTTAAAGCGTTGCACAGTTTATAATATGAACTATGCACAAAATTATTTATGTTCCTAATTTTGACTGTTCCCTGGCAAAAATTCAAAATTTACTTTCCCCTCCGTTTTATTCTCATTTTTAAAAACTTCACGACTCAAATGACTCTCTTTGACATAGAGTTGATATAAAAGCAATATGCACACTTTACGTTCGAAAGCGCGTGAAATGACGCACAGACCGAACCGCAGGGCCCTTTTTACTCGCATGTACCCGCGGCTTAGAAACCGCAGACAGTATAGGGGAGAATGTATACGTTGCTACGCAAATTGAATTCGTTGGCTAGTTTGGTTTAGGTTTTTCCTGACTATAATAATTTTAACGAAACTTTTATTTACAACTCAAATAACAAAAAACGTAACATAAAGAGGATTTTCGTTTGTCATACAAACGAAAAGCAGATAAACCATATATCTAAAAAAAATGAATTGGTATACTCGTTTAATCATCGTCCAACTCTCAATATCGTTTATCAATACACAGCAATCGATACACATGTTGCATTTTGATAAGATAGTTTGGTAAATCCTACTAATATTGAGCTGTAGCAAATCATATGTTATTCGTTACCATCCCCTGACTAAAAGTACCGAAACGTTACTAAAAAAATAATTTCGTTACCAACATTTGTCGTATAGATGTCAGTTTGATTCGTTATATGTAAATTATATATACTTAACCACTAAAATATTTCTTTACCTCTGCTACTTCTTTTGCAAACTCATGGCAGTATAGCCACAGTGAAGGCCAAAAACTGCATAATACGTAGGTACGTTTTTTTTACAAAGTCCAAACAAAGTCATACTGTACGCGACGCGACTCGTTGCGATGCTTCATACTTGTGATTTACTGTTTCAAAAGTAACGAGTAACGTAACGATACGATAGTAACGAATGCTGATTATTTTAGTAACGAATACTGTACAAAATTTCTCGTTCCTTTAACAACTCTTTTATAAAAGTCTAAGTTTGAATGTTTGTTGCTAATAACCTCCGTAAAGAAAAGATTGATTTGAATGAAATTTAGAAAAATAATTTTAAAACTTCGTGACTTATAATAGGCTATTTTTATATGGATACCGCGCGGGTAAACCCGAGTGCAGAGTTTAGTTAATCCATATATATCCGCGACAGTACGTCCCATGCCCGCGGTTAGTGTAGTCATCGCTGCCCCCATGTTGCAATGCTGGTATTTATGTTTGAGCTAGACTCACCCTCCGTTTCCATGAGTGACGCTGCTTTCAACCCTTCTTATTAATTAATCTAACTACGCATTTTGTGAGATCATAGACATACTCAACCATTTAATTGATTAAATTTCGTCATAAAAATGCATATTGTAATTACCAATTCGAATGCCTTTATAATAAAAAGGCATAAAATAAAATTAGTTCAGCACACAGATCTCACGATATACTATTTTAACCCGATTAACAAAACGAGGGTTATGAGTTTAGTTGGCGCATTTATAACATAAGGTTACCTTGCCTAAACGTGATATGAAATTCTAGTTTTTGTTTATAGTGTAAAATAAAATAAATGCACTAATTTGCACATTAACTAAACACTCAAAAACTAGAAGGTCTAAAACTAAATATATAGCTTGTGAAAATGTATAACCTACCTACTCGTACATACCAAGTTTGATCAAGATTGAATAAACGGTTCGGCAGTTATCGTCAGACAAAACAAGCAAACATTCACACATATATACATGCAAACGCCGGATCAAACAAGTAGACTCAGAAATCTGATCGCTCATTTGATCAACAAAAGCTTTGTTATTAACAGATAAGCCACAGTAATTTGATCTTGGGTAAAATTCTACTATGGTTATTATAATTCAGTTGAGACTGTTCTCGAAGTCTATTATCATCTATTTGGAAGACCACAGGTAATAACCGTGGAAGTAAAACTGTAACAGGAAGCCACTGAGAGATTGCACAATGAAGCAGACTGGTAAGGCGGAGAGTTGAGATTAATATCCGCCAGACAAACACGCAGACGGAATAAAAGTAACATGATGTGGACGAGACCTTGGAGACAATGCGTTTTCAGTTTGCGGAAAATATTATACTTCTGTGTCTACAAGCTAGGTTTGCTAAAGTTACGAAACAATACTCCGGCATTTATTTGCGAAAATCGGTATGTAGAAAGAATCTGTGAATTAAAATACTAGCATTTACTATCTACTTGTCATGCATCTTAATTTTAAAAAGATTATTTAATACGTTTTCTTATTCGAATCGTCAATTATTTTCACTCTAATGTCCATCTATTGTTTTAGACAAAGGCGGGATTATACGAGGCATTTCCGTAAAAGCAATGACTCTCTTTCAACTCGTTATGAAAAATGTTAAAACTGTTTTACACGCTGAATTACAAAAAGATATACGTACCTTTCATATATATGTTTCATGTTTATGTATATCACCTCAGCAAAACATTCAGTTTTTATTCCCGCCATAAAGAACAGATATAGAATTATCGATACAAGGCTCTAAGAAAAGTGAGTGCATGGTCCCTCGAGGGAGTTCCTCTGCGAGCCGTGATAGTGAGCTCTCAGCTTTACATCGGAGGACGAAGAGGCAAGATGATAAATTTCACAAACTCAAAATTTGTATTATAATTATATTTCTCTCATTACGTTTCAGTATTTGCATTATTGAGATTATTAATTAGTATAGAACGTGGTTATAGAAATGCCTCACATATATGCTTATTTTTTGGATCAGACATTTCTTAACATCAGAATACCAGTCCACTAAACATTCGCCCCCTAAATGTATGTAAACTATCGGTTGAGTAAAAAGCAGTGAGTTCCAATCTCAGCTGTAGTTAAGGTGCCGCCGGCGCGGGACCGGCTCGAACCGCAGGGGCCGATTCCGCAGATTGGATACAATCCTAAGGATTGTGGACCACACCTCACCGGATTCCCTCGCTGAATGTTAAGAGGGAACACCTTCGCCGAGTTTTTTTTTATATTTAGCGAATTGGATATTCCGTATACGATAATAATTGGATGTATGAAACGTGCACTCAAGTTTTTTCAAATCAAATATACTGTTTTAGGGATCTGAAGCCATTTGGTGAAATTGGCATCCTAATAGAATCGTCAATTCGTTTTGTATGTCTGTCCGTCCATGTGTCGTGGATAAAATTTTGTATGTACGTGTTATCTTAACCCAAAAACATAAATCATAATTTAAACCATAATAGTAACTTTATTGTGCACCCCCTAGAACATGTAAAGCGTAGATGCTTTTTCTAGAATGGTCTAGAATGGTTGAAGAACTCGTCCGGGGAAGTACTACCATTATATGACCATACCTATTTCTGCGGCCAAGCAGAAATGCTTGCTTTGATGTGTTCCTGTTTGAAGGGTATCACTCGTTATGTCTCAGGGTTGGGAACTTCTCAGGGTTAGGGTGATTTCTCTGGTCTTGCAAGCGTCCATAGGTTATGGTAACCGCTTAACAATACGCAGGCCGTATGCTTATTTACCACTTTAGTTGTATAAAAAGCTTGGTGAAATAACTCCAACAAAAATTAGCTCAAAATCCAATTGAAACTTTAGGAGTTATAATCCATCTTCGGGTCACTAACAAAGCCTGTTTGGACACTTCTTGGGAATGTTACTTTTGAGCTGTCAAATTAATACAAAATCCCGCTACGTGTGATCCAGGCCCTTATCTCAGCATCGCTATCAGAAAACTCAAATTCTAGACCGAGTTATTTCTCTTTCGAATCGTCGTCGATTTCAGAGAACCGTTTTCAAGATTAAATTGGTTGAGGGCCTATTCAAGATATTGGAAAATTTATAGCATGGAAATAAAGTATATCTTAATTGCTGTTCAAATTACGAAAAGGCATTTTAATTGTTTGAAAGCGAAGGTAAATAATTTACAGTAAAATGTCTAACCTATACTTCGAAAGATAATAACGAAGTTTCTATTGAAACTACAAAACTTGTCAAACAAACACGCTCACGACTGTTATCTGCAATTACACTCTCCCAGTCACGCTTGAATGTATACTTATTTTGTTAATCTTCTTTTGTTCAGAAGAGCGTACAGGAATAAAACAGGAGTATGTTTGCAATGGTAGTACACTCCATGTACCTTTGAATTGCTGGATCGGCCGCCTGATTTCAAACGCACGGAAAGCTCGTGTTGATCGGCCGACACTTCTGGTATCAAACCCGCACCACAATTACACAGCACATTATCATTGGTGATTTCTCAAGTAAGGATTGCGCTCGCGCAAGATGACCGCCGCCGCCGTTATTTTTTACAAAGAACAGAAACAGTTCCCATTTGTGTGGGTGGTGGCGCTGTTGTCGCAGTCCGGCCCTCGTTATTGGCCGATTCCGTTCATTGGCAGCGGTGGAGATCCAACCATCTCCAGTAACGCGGAGGGCCGCCAAATTCAAATTAAGAAGCGCAAATACCTTTCATCCATTCTACATGCCCAAACCATCTCAACATACCTTTCTCAGCTCTCATTCACTGCACACTCTGTTCCTCACTCTCTCAAAGTAACACCACACAAAGCTCTCATCTGTATTGTATTTATCTGACTTTGATTTCTTCTACCATACTTAACCTTCACTAACATACCAACATACCTTTCTCAGCTCTCATTCACTTCACACTCTGTTCCTCACTCTCTCAAAGTAACACCACACAAAACTCTCATCTCTATTGTATTTATCTGACTTTGATTTCTTATACCATACTTAACCTTCACTAACATACCAACATACCTTTCTCAGCTCTCATTCACTTCACACTCTGTTCCTCACTCTCTCAAAGTAACACCACACAAAGCTCTTATCTCTATTGTATTTATCCGACTTTGATTTCTTCTACCATACTAAACCTTCACAAACATATGTACATTAGTATTGGCACTAACACACCTTTATGCTCCTGCGAATTTAATGGACGTATTCGGGCATCTGCTTGTATATTATAACTTAGGCCTTTGAACTTTAATTTACAAAACATCGTCCTCTCTCCATGTTTATACAAGGGTGTCATGTAATCACCATAACATGTTTTAATGATTACACTGAATACTTTGTTGGTGTTATGTCAACGCTATAAAGATCATAATACCGAAACTGAATTAATGTTTATTCAACTTTGCGTCTTCTATTATCGCAATTATTAGACTTTAACTGCGTGTGATAAGGTTTATTTTGGTAGAGTAATATTTATTCAAAGCGTGGGCCACATTGGCAATTACTAAGACGATGGTTGGGTTGATTTAATGATGTGTGTACACTTTACTATCAAGGGTTGGAAATCCAATAACATCCGAGAATCTTGTCATTTGATAAGTTATTTATAGATATTACACATTTTCTGTTTTACTTTTCAAAATGACGTATCATACATATTATGAACGTGAAAGTTTATCTGGATGTTTGTATAAATAATCTACGTAACGACTAAACTAATTTCAATGAAAAATTGAAGCGGTATAGTTTTATGACTTAGAATAACATATAGGCTACTTTTCATCCAGTTACGGCGCGAACATAGCCGTGGGCAGAGACTAGTTACAAACAAAAATATATATTCGTAAAAATATTCAACCCATATCATTCCACAGCCAGACTGCCCGAAACTTTAATTTTCGTGAATGTATCTTACGTCCATTCCATCACATTATTGGTTTCATCGTATGTTCCATGTCTGCAGCGGACGCTGATACGAACGATCAGACGATCGGACTCGATACACGAGCAAGATCCGATGCACATTGACTATCCGAGAATGTTATTAACTGACTATATCTATCTGTCTGTTGAATTTAATATTATTACTATACTCAATGCCATAACACCTATCCAGGGGACTAACCATCAAATCTTATTGCGATTTAACTTAGGTAAAAATGACAAATCCTGCTTTGCCATTGAGGACGCTATGGCGATGTCATATAATCGTAAATCTCAAATTCGCCCGGGCCTTAAAAAGCAACTACCTTTAACCGTAAATTTGTATAATTGTTCTGAGCCACAATTATCTCCTCCCCTATGTGAACCATTAAACAAACTCTATAAAACATAAGATAACATGAGGCAATAATTATTTTAGCAGTTTCATCAGCCTAGGGGTTGTGTTCAATAGTAATTGTTACTTAATCTGTGTAATCTATGTACTAACTATTGAAATTCTACGTGGAGTGGTGAAGCTCTCGGGGTAAAAGGCCTCATAAAAACCTAATCAAATGTTCATGGCTCACGCCCGTCATTATTTTCGCTTGGCAAACATTATCTAGTATTTGTAATGAGTGGAACATGCAATCAACGGGTTAAAACATTTGAGTATTACTCATTGTAGCGCATTTAAATCCATTTACCAATATATTTAAATATTAAATAACAAACAAAGACTATATTTAGAAACAAATAGTAGAAATGCAAAGAAACAAGTAAAGGCATGGCAAAGCATCATTATTTTTCCTAAAACGCCTAGTCGGATCTGCCTCATACAAAATGAATAGTTTTCTGTCCATTCCGCGCTGCGGTCGATAATGAAAGCCTACGATATTGGTTCCTTTCAGACAGAGTGGCGCAAAGCTTGGACTGCTTCAATAGAACAGGCGAGCTTTAGAGCCTATTGTTTCCCAGACAAAGATTATTGGCAATGCGAGTAATGAAAGTGCTTTCATTACTCGCAGTGGAAACTTAAAATACAATCATGCGTTGAATTAACACTCTGCGTCTGTCTCTAAATCATCATTATTTATTTTTGGCGAGTCTGTGATTAAAACATAGTTGGGACATCGGCATTCCCTAGAACCTGGTTGAAATGGTTCGAAGGCATGTGCCATAAGATAGTGTTCTAATAAGTAGTGATGAGCTTGTAAACTGTCACATGGAATTTTCACTTCATTACAAAACATGAGTATGTGCCAAATATATTGTTTGTACATGCAACTGACTCCTTTCTACTTGGTTACGTCGTGGATTTACGTACTCTTTAGACAGATTACTACGTAAGTATAAATTTGAGGATGTGCAGGCTGAAAAACAGCGTGGCTGAGTTCTCAGCCTTTTACTTACATACAGGCATACCTTCTTACTATACCTACTATTTTAATGACCTACTTATTATACTTATTATTATATTCAGGCTAGGTATCTTTGTTTAAATGTAAGTAAATAAATTCCCTTTTTTCATAGTGAGTCAGTCGTGAGCGTGTTTAATTTTAAATATCTATTTCGGATCGGCAAATATCTGAGAATTCGTTTGTGCATAGTGACTATATTTGACTTTATATTGGCTTACATGACATAAGTATCTTATAACGTCGGGTGATGTTTCAGTAAATACTTTCCCACCTAAGTACATTCAAAACAAAGAAATTTGTTATTAAATACTTCTTTTTTTCTTGTTACATTTACCGCACTGTGAATATTAAAACTCACTGCTTAACTCAACTCGATAAACTTTTAACAATTTACTCTGCCCTGTTTTATAGCAAACGGCAAATTACTCTCCAAAATCTGGGAATAATGAGAACAATTAACAAAATACAATTAACGAAATGAGGCAGAGTTCGCACGTGACAAAAGACGGGGTTGGATAATGAGACTCTTGCTTTGCCGCGATGCATTGAACTGCCGCACAGTTTTGTCTGCGGAATGGCACTACACTAAACATCACCTTATCTATGCACCTACATTGCCATTTCTACTAACCTAAATCTTTTAAAAGTATTTATTTAAAAAAATATAAAAATCTGTTCCGTTACTGACTGATCGATCAACGCACAGCCTAAACTAAACCATAAGTCCTAGAAGCATGATACTTGGAGGTACTATTCCTCTTATACCCATGTCAAATTACAGCTTTCTAGTACTAAGAGTCTCTGAGCTAAGCCGCGGAAAAACAGACTGCGGACGGGCATGGCAAAACTAAGGGTTCCAGACATAAACCCACCATTTCCTTCCTTTCAAACTTGAAAATCCAAAAACCCTGTAACATGTCATTATTAATTTATGATGAGTAGCTACAATTCAAATTTTCAAACCTTCAAAAAAACCGATACTTTCATACAAAATTCTAACCCCCATTTCCCCGCTTTAAATGTGTAAATCTAATAACTCTGGAACACTTTACTATTTATTTATGATGAATAGCTACAATTTCAATTTTAAAGTTCATAACTTTAAAAAAAAACGATGCTCCGATATAAGGTTTCAACCCCCGTTTTCTTCGCTTAAAATGTGAAAATGCAAAAATTCTGAAACACGTTATTATTTATTTTCATATTTTTATGTTAAAAGTGAAAGAAATATTATAAGGTGAAGTTTGGATATGGTTTTCAAGTGTTCTTTATGAATTCTTATAAAATCGAATAGTTTAGAATGATGAAAATTTAATGGTTATAAAGTTTGACTTGTACAGCATGTCGTTTGACTCTTAAACTAGAATAGATTTAATGTGAAATGAAGATAAGTAGGTATTCCAGCACCATAGATAACACTTTTGTAAGGAGGAGAGCGCGGGATTTTAATCTACCTTCGTCAGCGCGGACGAAGTCGCGGGTTGGAAGCTAGTCATTTTATATCTATGCACCTATTGCTGTGATGCATTGAACTGTCATGCAGTTTTGCTTGCGTAACGGCAATACACTACATTGCTTTATCTAAATCGCTTTACACCTACCTTGCTCAATTCATGCACCTATAGCGCATCTAATTAGCTATGAATATGAACCTACATCACTAAATCTTTGACGACATCTGTGGCGCAGTGGACAAAGACCGGCCAAAGACGCAGAAGGTTGTGGATTCGTTTCCCGTTGCAGGATAATGTTTGCATAATCTGCAAATATTTATGTCGGGTCTGGGTGTTTTCTATGTATAATATGTATTTACAAAAAAAAATGGATATAAGTAGTACATCAGCCTTGTACTGTGTGTATAACACAAGCTCTGCTTACTTTAGGTCTAGGTGATCCTACGTAAAACTGACCAGCATTATAATATTATTATCTATGCAACTCATCATCATCAGCATCAAAATCCTGTAGAAGTCCAATGCTGGACATAGACCTCTCCAAAAAGTATTACATGACAAACCATCTTAAGCTACCTCCATCCACAGACTACCCGCAACTTTTGTGATCGAATCGATTCATCCGGTCGTCCTAGACTGCGTCGTCCGGTTAATGATCGCCATCCACAAACCTTTCTTCCCCAGTTGTCGTCGGTTCTTAGAGCAATATGGCCGGCCAATAACCACTTCAGCTTGCTAATACTAAGAGCTATTTCCGTGATAATAGTTCTAGTACAGATTTCCTTGTTCCGGTCTATTTATGCACCTACATTAATATGTTTGCATTGTTTATCCTGCGCTGATTGCTTTCAACACCCTAGCTCATATTCTGCGTATATCTGCCACTCGAACAACGAAATGGTAAAGTCAAACGATTCATTTTGAAAGGCTGTAATGTCTAAAACTGAGGACACTAATATTTCAAGTTCTAAAAATTCTGGACATTGGAAACGAATTCCATAGCCATTTCCTATTGTCATAAAGGGAGCAGAGTAACCTACCTCAACTTGGTTAATGAACTACTAAACATATTTAACGATAATTTAATTAAAGTTAACCAAAAAATAATAACTAACACGACATATAAACAGTACAAAATAAATATAAACATTTTTTTTTCTGCTGGTCCTATATTCTTTATCGTGCCGTATAAAGTTTATTTAAAGTGAATGATACTCATAAAAGCACCGATTTCAAAAGTTTTGGTCTTTCGCAAAATTTCTTACAAAATTAAATAACTTCACTCCACTGTTATGACATGAGCAACGATAAACTGTTGGGAAATGAACCGTAGCAACTTTTAATAAAGTTTAGATTGCTACATGAAGAATCTTTACGTCATCGCCTAAGCACCGTAATATTCAAGGAAGTTCATTTCACGTGGCAAGTTCGAACTCCCTGAGCTGTTCTAGCGGCTACCAAAAGATAACTAGTATTAGATCTTTACCTACAAAAACTGGGAGTTACATCGTTTTTTTTAAGAAAAAATATAAATTATTCTATAAAAATTGTCTACTTAAATCCGAAGTCTTTCTAAGCATTTTTCACTGCCGTTTCAGAATTGACTTTGCAAACACCAAAATTTCAAAATAGTTGAGAAAGAGCTCGTCTTGGGAAGAACTAACACCATAACTATTTCTGCCGCCAATCAGTAATGCTACCGTTCCGGTTTGAAGGGTAAGGATTTCGGTGAAATAACTGATACATGAAACTTTTCACCCGTTATGGTTACAGGCCGGCAACACGCGAGAGATACAACTGGTGTTGCAAGCGTCCATAGGTTACGGTAACCACTTACCAACAAATGGGCCGCATGTTTAGCACATTAGTTGTAAAAAGAGGCAATGTCTGGGGAATATGGTGGATGAGAAATTATCTCCAGTATCAACTCTTGCAATTTTTCTTCAATCTTTTTTTCCTTTACTCCTTAAATCCTCCTTTACTCCATAAAATAAGGACAAAAATTTATTTATGTTTTAGCTTGGTACAAAAACTCTCAGCTATTTGATCTGACGAGTAAGCTTTCCCTATCTGAACCCTTTCGGTCATTGAGCCTTTATCGACAACCTCGCGCTTCATCTATCCGAGAAGAAATCTGCTGCCTCTATAAAGGGATTTTCTTTGTAAGACGAGAATCGGTTAATGAACATTTCCTGAGTTCCTTCATAAGTTATCTTCACGAAATATGAAAATATACCAAGCGTGCCTTAAGAAAAAATATTGTTTTAAATAAAGATTATAAAAATATATTCCGATACCTCAACAATAAACTATTACTATTTTTAATAATATTCTTATGAGATTATTTAGACAACAAAGTAGTTTGAGATGGTAATAATTCCGTAAGAAAATATAAATGTATCAGCTGGAATAACCTAACGCAGTTTATTACCGAATCTGCTTTTAATTCATGCAATCAAAAGCAAATAAACTAAAAACCTTTCAAATCTTAGCTCAGCTAATTACGCGTGGACCATAGATTTTCAATTCAATATAACTATATTCAACTATCATCATGCTAGTGACGCAATCAATTTTCCAACTTAGCTGAACTACACGCTATAGTTGCCTTCCCAAAACTTAAGAGAGGACTTGACGCTCCAACGAGCTCCGGTGCCTATGTAGTGATTTCTACGTAGCGAGTGCTACAGACGGAAACGTAAAGACGCTCTTAGAAGCACTTTAAATAAATTCACGCTTGTTTTATGGACCATGAAGTTTATTTTCTTTAATTATGCCGCTTAGGGAAATAGAGTTGAAGCATACCTACGTCTGTAATTGGTAAATTTTGGCTTGTTTATATACGGCACTTTTGAGCGCAATCTTACTGATGGAAAATGTCGATGCAGTCGAGGATATATAAATTGTACGGTTTATGCAAACCGCACAATACCTACATGATCTCGCGAGTCATAATTTTACGCTATGATGTGGTATTCTGACCAATTACGGTCAGTTACTCGCGACCATCAAAAACTACAACACGTAACTCGTCACAATGTAACTTCGCGATCATAACTCATTACTTTAACAATTAACTTTAACCAGTAAACAGTGAACTTACCTCTCTATTTTTACTGCTAACAGTCTACTACGAACCTTATAGGATTGTGGGGTACACACCCTACAGAAATGTTTGTCTAAAATATACCATATAAAAACCATTCTAGATAAAATTGTATCATCTTATTTTTCTTTCTTTATACATTTAATCTCGCTTTGAATTGGAAGGTTTCATGAGTCAGTATGTAAACTCGCAATATCTACTCATAAAACTTACAAAAACAATGTTGGCTAACATTACAATGTACAGGCTTACTCCGTCGTAATTAGCACCTACTTGGAGGACGGGGTAATGTATTATGGTTGTGTGGGTGTGAGCTTCTTTGACTCATTTGTTTACTAAGCTTGAGAAGTGTACTAGTACTGGATTGTGTGAATTTAGTGGAATTTAATTAATAAATTTCGACCGAAACAGCCGTACTACTAGACATTGGTATACATGTAAATATTGACAATAAATATATTCTAAAATTGAACAGGCTATTTTTTTATTTTTCTAACATAATCCATCAGAACAATCTCAAGCAATCAAGTTTGATCTAAATGTTATCTCCGGTAATAAAGCTTGAACTTAATTAACAAGTTGCTCAAGTGTAAAAGACTCTTCGAAAGTGTCAAGGGCAGACATGACAGGCACCGGCAACTTTTACACTTTGTTCTATCCTCTCGAGAGAAACATTATTTTGAATTGAGGTTAATTAGAAGTCGAGGTTAATTAGGATGGATATACGTTAATATATATAAAAAATATTGTCATGCCTTTTTGGCAAAATCTTGATTACTTTGAATACTCCGAAATGTTTGATAAATGGAACAACCAGCTGTTTTCATTATCATTCTTCTATTTTCAAGCAGAGCAGAATTTAAATTGGTGACTTCTATATTTTTCTCACGCTGTATCGTCTTCAGACTTTTCATCAGCTGTTTATGTATAAAGCACGAGTTTTCAAATAGCAGTAAGTGTGCATACAACTTTGTTAATGTGCTGACATACTAGTTACTTTTGTCAATTTCTGTTTCATCAAGAATATGTAAGAATATCCAATAAGTGTAATATCTTTCACCACATTTGTTGGCATGAGAAACAAACAAACGAACTTTTGATTTATTTTCATATTACTTTTTACGAAACTCCGTAGAAGCACATCTGTTAAATCTTACGTGGTACAATGCCGTTGGTATTCTAATGTCGTTTACA
This sequence comes from Perizoma affinitatum, assembly GCA_961405105.1. Taxonomy (NCBI): domain Eukaryota; kingdom Metazoa; phylum Arthropoda; class Insecta; order Lepidoptera; family Geometridae; genus Perizoma; species Perizoma affinitatum. The sequence continues at coordinate 7,380,306 of OY560184.1, forward strand.
TGTAAACGAGGCGGGACGGGACCAAGATGGCCTGAATCGCAAAGAATAATTAAGTTTGTATTTTTACTCTAAATTGTAAAAAATCGAAATATTCTAAAACAGTTGGTGTTTCTAACTGAGAATATTTGAATAGTTTCCTTACGAAAAAATTGCAGTAGGCCGTGTATTCGTAAGGAAAGGTATTGTTGAAGAACGGTATTCGGAGATACTCTAGTTTTGAGAATACAATATCAAATTAAATCACTATAAAACAATTGTTTTGTGATGTAGGTACATCATACACCAAGGTGTATGATGTTGTTACAAGGAATTGTAATTGGGAATTCCAGTGTAGCATCATGTGTCTGTTGGGTGTTTTTTTTATCAAGTGACTTTCTTTTTCCTTATGGTAGCCAATTTTATTTTTCAGTATGAATCATCAAAAACTAATAAACTTATAAGGTGAGCTGATTATTTACACGATCACTTACCATACTTGCATTACTTAGCAACACTTTTAGTTGTAAGTATTTAACTTATCAAATCATACTGTTGAAAATATATTACGTACTACGCCTATGGCTACATCTACAATTCAATGCAAACTACTAAAACAGACAGTAGTTTACTCGACTCCAACAAAATTTATATTTTGGAATATGAAACTAAATGTTTCAGTTTGAGTTTCATATTCCTCCTGCATCTTGTTAAGTTTTAAATTTGTATGATATTTTTATAATGCGATTTTCTTTATTATACAACAAAACACACTTTAATTACAGGGCTTTAGAAATTATGGTTTCGTTAAACTGAGTGTGGTTTGTCGATCAGTTATCAGAGACGTGGCGATTTTATATATTTACGGATAAAATCGCCTAAAAACTTTCACATCTCAAGGACACACAAAAACTCCGCAACCCTAATGTTTAACAAACGATGATAAATGCCACTTGGGGCCATACTTCACAGTTATGACCCTCTGCTGACCTTATTGATGGCTTATTGCGTCTGATTCTCGATAAAAGCGAGAGATATGGCATCACCTATTTTATTGGCAGTTTTTCCGACCCGATTAACACGGTCTGTTCGTGTCGTATTAATGCTGCGGCGTAATAATAAATATTTTAAGAAATAAGTAATATTTTACGAAATAGACTAATAGAAGTCTTATTACGTACATAACACATTACCATATAACTTTCCTGACATATGATGACCCTGATGGCGAGGTAGGCGAGTAGCCGGTAATGACGTGATAGTGGATTTGATGCTGCGGGACAAATATTTGTATGTTCTGCAGAAATGTTTTCTAGGTCTGGGTGTTGTGGTACCACGGTACTTGTCGTTCAGGACTATGTATATGTCTGTTGGGTGTTGTTTTTTTATCAAGTGACTTTATTTTTCTTATGGTAACCAATGTTATTGTCTAACACAATTTTATACTTTTCAGTATGAATTATCAAAAACTGAGAAACTTATAAGGTGAGCTGATCATTTACACAATCATTTACCACACTTGCATTACTTAACTTTACTTTACTATTACTTAGCAACACTTTAAGTGGCAAGTATTTCACTTTCCAAATCAATCAAAAGTGTACAAAGTCAGGAAAGAAATTCAATGCAAACTATTAAAACAGACCGTAGTTTACTCGACTCCAACAAAATTTATATTTTGTGACATAAGACCTCCGTCACTTGAAAGCTATCATACGTGCGCCCTAAGTGATGTCTGGGCGGGCGGGCGAAGGCGGGCGACTCAGCCAGCAGTCACCGTTCGGGATCCGGTTGAGGCGCACGTGCGCACGTTTCGCGTCGGGACACTTCGGCTAACTTCGTACGTAATATTGTGAAAGTTCTAATTTAGTGGATTTTTTGGTAAGTTTCTTGAAATAATGATTTTCTCGAAAAATTAAAAAAGTATTTTGTTTACTTAATTTTGAAGTCTGTAGTAGTATATTGTTAAGTATCAAAAACAAGGCGACAAAATGATAAGTCAACGCCTATGACATTTAACCGCTCAGCTACGTAGTTGCTACATTTGTCGGGAAACGTTGCGCGATGTTGCGGAATAAAAGTTGCGAAGAAGAAAAGTTATAGTCTATTCAGAAACACACGGGATAACTGATGAAGAGCGAGTATGGACAGTGAAAATAACAAAATTGCCGATGCTTTAAAGAATTTGTAGAGCTCTTTGTGAAAGAGCTCGTCCAGGGAAATACTATCGTCACCTATTTCTGCCACCGAGCCGTAATAATATCTTTATTGTGTTTCGGTTTGAAGGGTTTGGGTACCAGTGAAACTACGGTCACATGAGACATCCATTTTGTCTTAGGGTCGGCAACGCACGAAAGACTTGAGACGGACTTAATATAAATACGCTCCGTTTTGTCTATTATCTTCGGAACCCTAAAAACTGATTAACTTATTACGTAACAAAGGAAATTTGCCAAATGTGGACGTTGGATGTGTACTTCTACCCTACTATTACAACGATGATTATCCTCTTATATCTATGCACTGTATGTATTTGATGTCTTTCACAGGGAATACAGTCGTAAGCGTGTTTGTATTTGCTTGTTTGTTTGGAAAAGAAACGTCCTTCCAATTTGTAGATTCAAAGCAGATGCGCAGATAGCCTCAATATTTGGCGGCACAATATCGAAACTAATGCGTCACGTATCGCGCTTATATTACTGGTATTAAGTAGCAGATATTTTGCTTATAAAGCAAACTCAAACCCGATTATGTTTTGTTCAAATAGAGTAAAAAAAATGTGCTCTATGATAGTCATAGATTTTGGATTAGTCTTAGATTTTAGCTATAAGTCAGCTATAGAGCGGTCCACTCTATAGCTGTCACTCTATAGGTCTACTATATTCTGTCCTTCTGTACCACGAGGGTGAAGTCGTGGGTAGTAGCTTGTTTAGTAATAAAACACAAATGATGCTTGGTAACACAATTTCTTGGAAGATGCAACTCGAATGGATAGCGTCGCTATCGCTCATCCTAATGAAGAATCTCGGAATGAGTCGAAACTTAGTCGGTTCCTTTACCGACTAAGCAGTAGGTACGAGAAAGTTCCCGTTTTACAGTGCGAATAATCAATTTCACCATATGTTTAGGAATAAAAATGATGCTTGGTACTTGGGTAACTTAATCATGCATAGTTGCATCCAAAAGCTTAGAAAATTATATTAAAAACAGTTATTATATCAGTAACGTTCAACTTCCGGGCTTACACTACACGAATAAACCCATATTTTGTAACGTTTCCCATATTTTCCCTGTTTTACGATTTCCCGGGATTAACAGGCGTTTTACCACTAACATAAAGCCACATAAAACACAACCAAAATCGTGTTTCACTCGCATAAATCTCGCTAGACTGACGGACGAAAAAGACGCTCAAACGCAAACTTTAATCGTCAAGTGTAGAGAACTCTATAACGACGTCTCAAGGGCGAAATTGTAACGTTTCAGTGCAGCGATTAAGGAGTTCTAGAAGTTAGTTTGTTATTTGGTAACTTTTCCCATTGTGACGTGTCACGATCCACCCTCCCCCTCTAACCTGTAATTAGGCCCTAAAAGGATATACAGTCTTTCTTTGTTACTTTGGTAGCTTAGGAAAAATAAGCACCTCCCTTGTTGCTTATCTTAAAGAAAACTTTTTAGATATAATCTTATTTTGCATCCTACTTGTCTGTCATGATTAAATTACCTACATAAGGCCATAAAACATGGCTAAATCTTCACATCAGAATTGAAAAATATTTTAAAAGCAGCTTTTAGCTTACAGGAAACCACTATTGAAGAGCTTCTTAAAAGTAGTGCACCGTCGCAGGCTGCATTAAATCTGCCAGAGGCTTCGAAATATTGAGCATTAAATGCACTGCGAACTTTGCTGCTATTACTTATACTGTGACGAACTCTCAAATACTCACTGGAAGGCTGTTAGCCAAGTGCTCTTACATTTTAAATAACACTTCGACTTGACTAGCTTTAACTTTTTTGCAATATGCGAATCCAAGGAGGCCATCAACAACAAAGAAACGGTCAGGTTATAATTCTTCAACCATTACGCAAAAAAAGGTTGTAATACGTTTAAGACCTTTGTGTATGTTCATAATCTAGTTATTAAAAAAAATCAGGATGTTTTGAAGACATTGATATAAATACACTACTCTATAATGTTTTTTTTTGTAATTTATAGCTTTACTTCTCGGTTCACGGGGAGGCGGTGCAATATCGTAGTCTTTTACAGTATATAACCGATTTAAAAAAAGTTCGAAAGAGTGTCATCCCGAGTGGAAAAATAATGTAATCTGATGATAGAGTACCTGCAGGATAGAACCCGTAAACTTTGGACTGTAAACGTATCGCGAATATCGCGATTTAATAATTCCAACCGATTTTTAAAATAGTGGAGGTGATCATTTCCTATGTATGTTTTTTTCGTGTTTAAGTTACGCCAATTGTGAACCGATTTTGATGTTTTTTTAATGGGTATGGACTTTTTATCAATTTCCATTATAAAAGGTCATGCTTTCTATGACCATCATATATTGTTAGCTTGTATAAAACATAAAATTATCTTCGATTCAAGGTATGGGCAAAAACATAGTAATAATTGGATTGTGAACGATTATAAATGCAGTGTGCGTTCAGAGGTAATGTGAAAAAATAAAGAGGTTTCGTTAGTAAATAGATAGATAGAAAGATAGATAGATATTTATTTATTCTTCCACCACTTATAAATTATGTTTACTTAATACACGCATTATAATAATATACAAGTAATAAAAGTATCATGGTGCCTTTATTTGATTTAAATTTCATTTTTATCACTTTTCATTGTTCAAATAAACATTTATGAGAAGTGGCATCTGGCGGCGCGTGTTTGCTTTTGAAATAGCGCATTCAATTACGCTTGGCAGCGCAAATACTTACGAATCGATGTTTGCCTTCGATATAATTCAATGCACTTTGTCCGTTTGCCGAACTCGTTCCGCCGTCAGTTCACTAGTTACTCTCGTCTTTTTGTGTATGTCCCTCAATACGAGCTCTAATTGAGTTGGAATACTAAAGACCTATCAATTATCTTGTGCTTGTACTCAGGTCTAGTTTAGCTCCATATAATTATCTAGATCCATAGTGATTTATTGAAGTTTCTGTAATGAGATGTTAGATAAACTTCTAGGTTAACCTAGACTTGAAAATGATTCAGTACTTACTGAGTACTTACTTATGAAATGCCAAGACCTGAAGACAAATATTTAAAATATATGTTAGCTTTCCTTGTCGCCAAGTATCTTTGGCACTCGTAACTAGATAGGCAAGTGATTTTAATCAGCTTCTAAAAATAGAGGAGTTCCTTCAATGAATAGATGTGGATTTTAAGGCTTCATCTAAGCCGAAAATTTTTATTTCCTATTTTTTTTTGCAAATTACAAAAACAAAAAATTAATGTTTAATGAATCCAATAACAAAGTTCTCAAAATTAGCTAAATATAAAAATTACAAAAAACACAAAAACAATTTAAAAAAAAAATACAACTACATAGTTAAACTGATGTGATAATTCGGCACTTGTTTGCTTCTTCCATTATTCAATGATCTGATTTGTATGCTTTTTCAAGTTTGTGTATGGAATGATCACAATAGGATCTCATGAAAATGAATATTCTTTGCCTGCTTCATTCCAACGTTACCATCATAATAAACTACCGGCAAAAATCTCTTTAAGTTTGTCATGACCTAGTATTATAATATCTGTTGACATCACGAACATCCACCGACTTGCCGCAACCTTTTATATGACAATATGTTTATATTCACCGACTTGCCGCAAACATTTAAACGGCAATAGGTTTTTATTAACAAAATCCAGGTTAATTTAGAAGTTTATCGACGTCTTATAAACAAAGTGAATTTACACCGATTCGTAAAATAATCAACAAACAGTTGTTTTTGACGATTATTGAAGTTGCTCTTCTTACTTGCACCAACCGGGATTTACGACTTAGCTGGAGTTTTTCAGCCGAGCACTTAATGGAGTTCTAGTAGTGTCGTTCATATGTCTTTATTGTTTAAATTCAAATCCTACTATCTACTTTTTAGTTAATCGTTGTGATTTAAGTAACAAAAAGGATACTTTTTAACCGACTTCAAAAAAAGGATGAGGTTCTCATTGCGGCTGTATGTTTTTTTATCGTCTGTGTTTGTTACCTGATATCTTCGCCAATTGTTAAACGATTCTGATGATTATTTTGTTGTTGTTTAGGAAATGGTCCCGAGGTGGCCCCATAAAAGTTTTGTTCTTGAGAGATTGCTGTTTTATGCCGTATAACTTAAAAAACTTCATAATCTTATGGGATCACGACTAGCCGAAACATTTTTGGGTGGGTGATTTTTCTTTTGTTTTTTATTTGTAAAAAGAGTAAGCAAAATAACAAGGGCACGTGAGGATCTCATGATAGAGTAGGTACCAGCAGGATAGATGTACTAGAACTTGGGACTGCAAGCGTATCGCGAATATGCCGATTTAATTATTACCAACCTACTTCAAAAAAGGAGTTTCTCAATTCGTCTGTATATTTTTTGTATATATGTTACGCGATATCTTCGCCAATCGATTTAATTTTTTTAATGGGTTGTGTTGTGTGTACGTCTAGGGTGGTTCCATAAACATTTTATGAAATATACCACTCCTAAGGGTGAAAAAAATGGGTGATGAAATTGAATATTGTATTTTTTGAAGTCGTTTTTTTACATTAAATGTCTTATAAATTATTATTTGATCTCGTAACTCTAACTGCTTAGTTAAAAACTTAAACTGTACGTTGTCCCAGGTTGTTGAAGAACAAACCTTATTTGATGTCACGGCGTCATACTTTATCAAACCGAGCATCAAAATTACAATTTATGTGCCTGAAATATGTTTCACCTCTTTAGATCGGGATGTATTTTATAACTTCTTGTAACACAAGTTGGGAACTTCAGCCGCGTGATTCACCCGTTTAAAACTCCGCTCCCCACAAAATAACTTATCAAGATGAATGCTAAATCACCCGGAAAATGCCCTTGGAATTTTGGATGAATAACTTTGTGTTTTCCCTACCTATATCTTCGGAAACTTTCACTTTAAATTATTATTTTACGTTAAATACTTTAATAGTAGCTTCTTGTAAAATAAATTTCAGGAACAGGAGTTTTTACATCCATGTCTCAGGGTCAGCTACGCGCGAATGATACCTCTAGTTTTGCAAGCGGTCTATAAGTTACAGTAACCACTTACCAAAAGGTGAGCAGTATGCTTGTTTACCACTTTAGATGTATAAAAAAGGGTATCAATTAATTCTTGGTTCTTTTATCTAGTTTTTTTCAAAAAGGTGAAAGATAGCTTCAGAATCTCAGAGTAGATGATATTGCAGGCAAAGCTAGTTGGAAGTGTGTCGTTTATATTTGCAAAGAGAAACAGTTATCAAAAGAAGCTTTCAACGGAATTTTTTGAATGTTTTCGCATTTACTTGTTTTAGAGAAACCTGCTATTCTGAGCGGCAACCGCTACGGTTATTTTTTTTGTAAGTTTTTATTATTTTACGTTGTTGAGATGAACTAATTTCATTAAACATATAGGAAATAAAACACGCATATACAATAGTTATAAGTTTAACGGGTCTTTATCGCGTTTACCTATTTTATTATATCCCCGATGTTTCGACTGTATTGCAACAGCCGTGGTCACGGGATGAAGGGATGGGTTATAATAAAAAGGTAAACGCGACAAAGACCCGTTCAACTTATAATTATGTTATCTAATCGCGAAAATTTGAAAAATACTTCGCGTATACATTCTTATAAATATTGTAATCTTAGTGTTTCTTGTTCATAATGTATTTGCTTCAAGCCTTTTGTTATCTAAGCCAGTCACAAAACAACGAAGCTTCTTCCCAACAACATAATGCTACCCACATACCAAGGTCACAATATTGACGCTCGGCTGAAACCACAATTTGCATGCCAACTGCCCTTCTCATAACTACGGCTTCACAGGCATTCGCATAAGATTGCTTGCCTAAAAGTAACTCAAAATAGGGAATCCTACTGAAACAGATATGAATAGCATGTAGTTTGAGTTAATTCTCTCTTTTCGCTAAACTGGTATGATTTAGTATTTCAAAACAACTGTGCTTTGTGAAGTTTCATAGTGGTTTCAGCTGTTTTACTTATTAGCAAATTCGGAGTTCAGGCCATTTATTTAATCCGTGGTTTAGTGCTTTAGTTAAAGTGGTTCCCACTAGGCTAGTTTTATGCCAAATAAAATGAGATTCAGTTGTGAAATGTGCACATTTGTATCTCTGACATTTAAAAGTTCTTCTATGCAAAGTAGATGTACGGCTTACGTACTTAGGCGTTTCCAAAATCTTTGGTACGTAGTAATTAGTGTATTTTTTCTAAATTATATAGGAAAAAATAAATCGAAAATGTTGACAGCGAAAATACAAGTTATTTAACCTGATATTTTTTACTTTGTTTACGTAAAAAGATCACATAGCATCTAAATCAACAGTCGGCGAGGAGCAGGTAAGCAAGGGTTGTCGAGGCCTGATTTAATTAAAATGCTTAATGAGTGTTGCCCTCTGCCATTCCTTGTTCTTCGGTTATACCACGTGGAGAATAGGGTGGTGGACTGAGCGAATTACATCAAGTGAAAACATATTTAATCCTTAGTTTACTTCATACGTAAATTACTACAAAAAAATTGTGGCATAACTTGGTTTTAGACGTAAAAGTTTGTTTATACTTTTTAGAATCTTATGTTGTTTTCGATAAATATGTTCACCTTGTTCATTTGAAATCATACTAAAGCTAAATTAAGGATTATCAAAACAAAAAAGCAGAGCTTGTTGTCTGATTCTTCTAGGCTTGTGAATGCACGAATAATGTAATATTTTAAATGAATTTAGTTCATAAGAGCCTTGTTGGCCTAGTGGAAGTTATCCCGACTTCCGATCTGGTGGTTGATATTATGCGCATTAGCTCGTGCCAAAACCGGCATGCACTAAAACCAAAAATTTTAAGGGATGTGCCATCAGTAAGTGCGGTATTCCATTATGATGGTGATGGAATTGCAATCTGTCACGTGGAATGCAATACTTGCAAAACGCGGGCATGTGCCATATGTTATATTTGGCCGCGCCTCTTACAAACCCCTACTTTGTGTTCCAAAGATCTGCACACTAAATATGTATCTGAGGAGGTTAATAATGGAGAATACAGTCATGAGCGTGTTTGTTTTTTTGCTTAGTTCATAAATTGACAATTCCAAATTATGCTTTTGATTATAACTCTGACTATTGACTTTGACTTTGTGTCGCGTTTTCATACTCAGAGCCGCCTAAGAAATTATATCTTGTAGTTTTAAACAAGGACATTTCCAATAAATCTACTTAAAATGCCTGTTATCTGTGACCGCCATTCACAGTTGTCGCCCGCAGATTCACTGTGTCCGCGCCTTTATTGGAGATGATTAAACCACTGGAACTTTTTTCTCCATCTGACACAATGGAGTCAGACTAATAAAGAATTTCAGGAATCACTAATTAAATTAGATTTCTTGCTATGCTATGCATTGTTTTAAGTAAAAACTTTGAATTCAAATAAATCAGTTTGAATTTTAAAAAATGATGTCATTATACTGTACTTTTGCAGCATTGTTAAATTAAGTATTTTTTTTTTAGCTCCTGTCATTAAATTTGTAGCTTTAAACAACTGTATTATTTATACATTTACAATAAGTTGCCAATACTTTACCTACAGATGGAGAGGGTATCATAACTGTTCTCACGGTTTTCGAGTTATTATACTTTTTCGAAATTTTCATTTTTTTTAACATTGACCATTTTTTGCGACGCCAAGATCTCAAATAAGGAATTTTCTCAATCTGTTTTTGTTATAGCATTCTTGGATAACTGTGCTTTCAAATGCTTATTACCATTTCTGTACCACAGGTCCAAATTTTTTAGAAATACATTTAGCAATAAATTACTTTACTATTTTTTTTCCAAAATTTTAACCTACTGTGGTGAAAAAAATTAAGGGTAATTTCTGTGTGACCAACTAGTAAATAAATTGCCTACTTCATGGAAATTCCGAAAAAATATACCTACCACTTGGTAATTCCAGCTTTAAATTCAAATAATATTCCTATTAAGATGGGCAAGGGTCATTTTCAAATAATTCAACTATGATTTAAATTCACTTAGTGGAATTTATTAAACAAAATTAATTTTGTAAAAAAAAACTAAGCAAAGAAATTTACTCAAACAACAAAATGAAACAAAGTTGATATTTAAAATACATTTATTGCATTAAAATTTCTGTCTATCTTTAAGTCCAATGATACTCAGAAAAGCATGCCTTCACCATCGGACTATCGGTCGCTAAGCTCTTTTTATTGCCACTTTATCCCAGCCTAGTCAGTAATCTAACGCAGAATGGCTAAGAAATAACCAGTGACACAATGAACAAGCGATCACGCCCTATGTTGAACTACTTCACGCTACAGATTATTGTGTTGGTATTTTGCAGGAGAACGGGTGCGCGGTCCCCGTGTTGGTGGTAATAGCACTCTCGGGGGTCAAGGTATGCGACCCCGATGACCAGGTAAGCAATCCTCATTTTTTTATGAAAATTACTCCATGGTTTTGGAGTTCATCTCTTTTTTGAGATCAGTTTAAATCAAAATAAAATAAAAGGGTATTTATTTACTTACACTTAAACAAATATACCTAGTCTACGTACTATATAATAATATAGTAAGTAATAAAAATAGTAGGTATAGTGATAAGGTATGTCTATATGTAAGGTCGAGGACTCAGCCACGCTGCCAGCTGCTGACGTCATAGCTACCACGAACTAAATCTATAATAATGACAATGCAACAACAATGATTATTGGTAGGTACAACTAAACAATCTTACCTTACTACCTAACCTACATTCTCTACGGCGATATGTTATAAGTTTATTAAATTACCAAAGACTTGAACTGATCTCAAAAAAAGATCTTAAAACTGTAGAGTGCCGAATTTAATAAGTAAGCAATGACAGGTGTGTTTTTTTGTAAACATAGCTTGGACAAACTTGCTTGGATATTGAACAGGAACTCCAAACCTTAAGAGATCAATCTTTAGGGATCTAGCAGGAATTACTCAATCTATGTCACCGGTCCTAACCACATGACAAGGTCCCGTATTTCAGAGCAAATCTCAAACTGAAACTAGACTCTAGTATAGATTTTACCAGTTTTCAATGGAAATAAATGCTTATAGTGTCAAAAATCTCCGGGTTATAAGCTTTATGACTACATCTCGAGATAGCAGGTATGACATGGTGCGCACTGTCCGACTTTTCTTTTACTTTGATAAGACATCAGAAACTGGTGAGTATGTCTTCCAAGCCCATTGTCAGACGCTGGTAGTTAGGTCTTTATGATTCAACTACAGGAATTATTAATGACTTAATTATTATCCTTGGTCATTGGGCATAGCTAAGGCTCTAGGGTTTCTCAGTACCTTACAGCTCTAAAAAGGCTTCGTAGTTGAGTTCTGTAGAGATGTGATTATGTCCCCAGAGTGTTCGCATGAGCCACGCGACTCGGCGTATCCTGTTCGCAACGTGCGAGGCTGCTCGCGCGCTGTTCGCACTCGTGGCGCGTGAGCCTCGCGCTGACCCACCCCGCCAGTACTGCCACGCCTTCGAGACCGACTCGCCTCAGCAGGTACTTTATACTCATACTCATTAATTTTAATGGCGATGTGCTTCCAACCTGTCACGTGGAATGCTAACTCGCTAAACGCGGGCAAGTACCGCTGCTTATTGGAACACTAACTGTTGGCACATGCCTTCGAATTTTTGGTTCTAGGGCATGCCGGTTTCCTCACAATGTTTTCCTTCACCGTTTTGAGCACGTGTTGATGCGCACATACATTTTTCGAGTGGAATAATCCATTGGTGCACGACCGGGTTCGAACCCAGGACAGTTCCTGATCAGAAGTCGGAACTATTCCTCATTGTTTATTTCGTTATTTGTTTTGTCTATCTTATTGTGTAGTTTTAAGTGATTTGTGTATGTGTAATATGTCATCCTTCATGTAACATTCCGTAAACAATATATATTTTGTTAAAATTTTAATACATAAATACAATACAATACATTAATGCTTATTTAGTTTTTTTCTTAGCTGTCGAAACACGTTTCAACGAAATCGTTGGAAATATTTTCATTATTTAGAATGTACTGTTTTTTCTTCTCATTTAATACTACTAGTAAATGTATTCCCATTCGTCGAACTGCGTCTTCCTATTTATGGGATAAATGAGAATTATAAACTTGAATAGTCCCAAGGTAACCTTCGTACACGTAATTGTCGTGAAAACATTCTTATGACTTTAAAATAATTTATTCTCCTATTTCGCTTAAAGAATTTTAATAAAACTGTTGATAGCAAAGTTTCACAGGCCCACCTCAGCACTGAAATGTAAATGGTTCATTAACGTGGCTTTGAATCCTCGGCATAGGCTCGTTATGTTAATAAACGTCTATTGCAAGGCTTTAGTTGTCTTTTGTAATGATAACATTATCACGCTTCAGTGTCGCATTTGGATAATTACCTACCTACTATACTCGAATTGTTTTAAAAGTCACTCAGTCAGACACACAAACCACACCTTTTTCATAGTAGATAGATAGATAAACTCTTTATTGCACACCAAAGTAAAATACAAAAACACAGGAATTAAAAAATAATATAAGAGGTACAATGGGCGGTCTTATCGCTTAAAGCGATCTCTTCCAGACAACCTTTCCTAGTAGCTGTTTTATTATTGGCCGGAGAAGCTTTTCTTTTATAATATCCAAAAAAACTCGAACCTAATAATTTCAACATCCCATGCACATCCTTAGAATTTCGACCAGGCTGGTAACGATCTGTGGCTTAGTTGGTAAGTCGAAGTAAGGGAAGTCGTAAAGTTTTGGGATATTATAAAATCTTGTGATTTCCCTAAAGTGTGGGTTAACACTTTCAATAACAAAATAAGCATTTTGAGTACCTTCTCACTCAAATAAACTTGGTAAATAATACTAAGGTACTTTTGAAAAAAAAAACATGGAAAGGTAAGATTCAGTATATCAACTTCTAAATGTAATGCATTTGTAACGCGTGTGTGTTTAGTATGAAAAACTCGTATTTCCTTTCATAAAGCTGGACTACTTACGAGCGAAAGTAAGTACTAATAAAACAAAATTTGAAGATTTAATATGCATAAAATAAGCCGGTCTAAATTATTGCTTGTATTAAACTTGGCAATGCATGACCGAGGAAATGTGAAAACAGCTAGCTCACTCTATAAAGTGTAATCACACTCTAAAAAGTGTGATCACACTTTTTAGAGTGAGATGAACCAGTAATTATTTCATGAAGGTAAGATCAAAGCACGCTGTCAAGAAAGAAAAATTGTTTATGCTTTCGAATAATTGTTAGTGGTTCGGCTGCCCCATACATGGAGCTGTGCCAAAAGTTACGAGCCAGAGATAATGACTCAATTTCAGTGGGAAAGCAGAAGTATTTCATGCATATTGTTATGTAAACTGAATCTATTTTATTATTGCATGAGAATTTACTACTGCAAAATAAAAGTACAATACTACCAAAGATTGACGCAGAAGGTTGGTTCGATTCCCGCCGCGGGTTCGATTCCCGCCGCGGGCCAAATGTTTGTAATGTTTGTCTCGGGTCTGGGTGTTTTCTATGTAAAATATGGATGTATTTACAAAAAAAAAAGTATATAAGTAGTATATCAGTCATGTAGTTCCCATAATACAAGCTCTGCTTAGTTTGGGACTAAATGATGCTGTGTGAAAAATGTCCAGCATTATTAATATTATATTAAAGATTACTAACACAATAATGCTGAAGGAGTACCGTTTTGACCTAGTTCGACTTCTGATCCGAAGGTCGTGTGTTCGAAACTGGTCGTGCACCTATGAAATCTTCAATTTATGTGCGCTTAACGTCGTGAGGAAACAGGCATTACTAAGAATAACCTGCTTGCAATCTGTCACGTGGAATGCTAACCACTATGCAAAACGCGATAAGTGCCAAATATAATGTTTGGGCGTGTCTCTGACTACCCTATACTTGGTTTCCTCATAGATATACGTACCGGGGTTGCATCTGAGGAACACACATCATGGAGATTACAGGTGTTTTGTTTTAGCCGTGTTGGGCTGTACCCCAACTTTCGAACCGAAGGCTATGGGTTAACACTGTTAAGAAACCGGAACCAAGAACAAGAGCCGTTTGTGATATGGACATAGTTTGAAGCCTGGAGACTGTCATACGCTACTTTTATCAACATACCACGCGGCCGAAGCCGCGGGCAGAAGCTAGTGCCAAATATATTTGTACGTGTTTCTAACCACCCCATCTTGGTATCCCTCAGATATGCGTACTGAGTATGTATCAGAGGATCTGACATCAGGTAGATAACAATCGTGAGAGCGTTTTCTTACTTGAGATTACTTTGTTGACCTATTTTTACCCGTAAACATTACAAATGGAAGAGCTTTGTAGCATAGTTCCAATAGTTGGTAAGCTTACAGCAGACTGCACTTAGACTGCACCCGGCGGATCTCAATGAAGTCGCGATTGTAGAAGTCTGTAAACTTCGTCGTCTTCAACGCTTTGAATCGAGTTGAAGAGTATTTCTTGACTGCGGTGGTACACTTGAATGTACTTCCTGAGCCTGGATTTCAAGCATCTTGTATAATCTAAAACTTTATTTTGATATAACGACATGTTTCTTTTAAAATTAAGTATCTGCCTTGCACAATTGTAAAATAAAGTTTAGGTAGAATATAAGATACGGGGAGTATTATGTATATGGGACATGGGAGCATATTTTTAGTAACTATGAGCAAGTTCTATGAATTCCGCTTGGTGGTTCAAGTTTAAGGGTTTCGGGTAAATAATAAAGGGGGGGTTCTACTTTTTCTCAATTACAAACTATATAGGTATGATAATCAGTAATTCAGAAAAAAAATAAGCATAGATATAAACGTCACTATTGTTTTTCAAGGAAAAGTGTTTTTGATGATTATTTATAAACGAATGGAATGAGCTCAAGTAACTATCAATTCACCAACGCAGAAATACTCACCTTCTCTCTTGTACAGTATCTTCTTTAACCCTTCTTCTCCTCCCTATCTCAAGGAACGCTTTAAATATCTTCATCTATCCAACTCTCGTTTAATACGTTCCTCTGAGACCTTGCAACTTAAAACTCCTGTACCACTTCTACCTTCTATGATTATTATTTTACTGTACAAGATATCCGCCTATGTCCTCAATATTAAACTGCCAAATCCCATCCTATCTTCAAAAACTTTTAGCACAGTCATTATTTTTTCTTATCTCAAAGCTGATGAGTTGCTATCATATATATTATTTATGATTATAAATTATATATGGATTCATGTATTTATGTATAAGTATATTTGTTTTGTCTATACCATTTGTATAGACTTATGTGTTCAACCATAAGACTTATGTCAAAACAAGTAGCCAATAAGTATTGTCGCTAGTTATTCGTTCGAATACAGGATCTAGTAGTAGTAAGTACCGTAGCTAGAATATTGACTGTACTGTCACGATATAAGATTGAATATAAGATTGGACTGTCACGATGGCAATCCAGCCAGTCATCGTTATCACGCTATGATGACACGGCTCATCACTCAGATTACATGCTCATAATAACCTTACCATTTAATTGCGTTGTTTTGTTAATTTGTTTTGGATCACGGAAAAAATTTAGTGACTTTATTATTGTCCCTACCTACTCAAGATGTACTCCAGTAACTATTCTAAATGGCACGTTAATTTGACTTTGAAAAAAAGAGACTTCGAGTTCTATACTACAAGTTTTGTTTTAAAACAACTATAGTGGCAAACAGTATACGCCTACCTGTTGGTAACCTATGGACGCTTGCAACACCAGAGGTATACCTAGCACGTTATTGACCCTGAGATATTAAGGATGAAAAGTGTTATATGCCTGTTATTTTACCTGCATCCATACCCTTCAAACCAGAACACAGCAATGCGAGAAATTCTGCTTTGTAAAAGAAATAGGTATGATGGTATTATTTCCCCGGACGAGCTCTTCACAAGGAGCTCTACTTTTTTTAAATGTGTGTTATTTTCTACTTTCTGTATAACCATGCATAGGGTTAAGTCAACACACGAACTTCAATAGCACAGCATCCAAGTTAGATTAGTTTTCGCGACATCTCCAAACAAACATGGAAACCAATTCAATTACAAAGCGGTTTCGCACTCGCTAATAGAATTAGTTGTGTACACACCGCTCGTCGCTTTCTTATTGAGGCGAAGGAAATGAACAGCTTCCGGTGAATGATGGAGACTTCCACCTGGTCCTACTAGCTAGAACATTAAGTACATTTATTTTAGGCTCAAGGTAGTTACGTAGGCTTTGTGAAAATTTTCAATTGACGTTAAATTAACACAAAACACACTAAGTATAGATCTGAGAAGGTCCTTTGTTTGAATTACAGTCTTGAGTCTGTTTTTTTACTATAACTATTTTATCATCTTAAGTTTCTAAAACGGAATTCTTAACATGATTTCTAAGAATTGTATCTTGATATATCGGCATAGTTGTATGCACCATGGTCACTGGATATACATAAGTCGTTGTGGGTTGATATTATCGTCAAACCTTTGTGACGACCTCTGTGGCGAAGTGGGCGAAGTCCCGCCTGAGACGAAGAAGGTTGCGGGTTCGATTCCCGCCGCGGGAAAAATGTTTGCATATGCAAATATTTGTCTCGGGATCTGGATATTTTCTATTTATAATATGTATGTATTTACAAAAAAAAGTATATAATTGGTATATCAGTCATGTATTTCCCATAACACAAGCTCTGCTTACTTTGGGGCTAGATGATGCTGTGTGAAAAATATCCAGCATTATTTATTTAACTAATTCACAGGTGATACCTACCAGCTTCACAAACTCTGTCTTTAAGACAGAGTCTAGTACTCTGAGCAATTATAATAATTATTCACAATAAGTATCTACATAAAACCTGCCTATAGTGTAGAGGCATGAAGAGTGGGCGCGGGAAACAAATACCTATGTTAAAGTACATGTTTTTGACGTTTCAAACTACTTATTAGTTTGTAGTTTAATAACAAACTAATAGGTAGTTTATTGCAGTGGTATCACTGCTGTGGTATGTAATAGGGATATCCAAACTATAGTTTGTCATTAAACACCCTAACTGGCACATACATAGTCCTGACTGACATTATAATTCCCTGTATTGTGGGTATCAGGAACTACGAGTACCACAACACCCAGACCCGGAAAAAATATCTGCAAAACATGCAAACATTTGTCCCGCAGCAGGATACGAACCCACACCTATTGCGTCGCAGATGATTACTCGTCCGCCGCACCATCGAGGTCATCATTGAATGGTTACTGCGCCATTGATAATGATTCTGGTATTCAGTGGCTAAATGTTTCTTTTCAAAATGTTTTGGTACATGTCACTTCTTCCTGTAATTTTATCCGGGACTATTTAACTTGACCCGAAGTTTATACAATTTAATTCGTCTAAATAATAACTATATAATGCATGCCATTCACATTAAAATGTAACGTTTTCAACTCCTAACCATAAATAATGTAAACAATATCATAAACTTTGTCATTTATAGTCGCGTTTTGTATACTTCCCGGCGTTTAGTGGCGTACTTTGGGCTGATATAAAGGTTTTATGGCCACTGAATTGTATTTGGAGACCAAATTAAAAATCGATTACAATCTCAAAGATTATAAAAGTACACACTCGTTTCACAACACTCCTATATTTTGTTTTAATAGCTACTTCCTATCTAAACGTTTTAATTTGTTACAAAGTTTTAATTGTATATGTCTATTCCAAGATTCTGGTTCAAAGTACTTTCCTAAACTGAGTCATTTCTCGAAATAAAACACGGAACAATGTCCCCTTTTAAGACGAATTCATAAGCCCCGATGTGATCCATCAAGTCACTGTATGGAGCATTAGTCTGCGCGTGCGCATACCTCCGCGCGCGACCTTGCCAACCGCGACTCGAGACCACATTCCACGCCTCAAATACTCGTAGTAGCTTTCTTCCACGAATAGGTACTATCATACATTTTGCCTATTTATCTACTATACCATTCATAAAACAGCAAAAAATTACCTACTTAAAAATGTATTCTAACTTGAATTAACAAAGTCGGGTATAGTGGGTGTTGGTCACGCATAATTAAATTGTCCGTAATCATTATCTTCGGTGTCGCTAGGGTCATTAACCGGTCGAATGCAGAAAAGTTCGTCGCATTTTTGAATAAAAATAAAAGAAACGCCACAGGTGCGCGGGCGCTCGCGTTTTCAATTGTACGGACACCTCGAGTCATACTAACTTGAATCTACTCTGTGTCACACCAAGGCAAGGCTTGTGTTTCAAGCTTCCAAGTTCCAACTTCCACAAACGAGTTTTTTTAACTTCTATTTAGTCGTGAGAAAGCTTTCGAGGGGAATGGACGTGTGGTTCAAACCTCATAAGTTAATGCGTACAGTGACAGTGTGGAGTGATTGATTATTTGATTACGGAGCTGTTGTGCGGTGACGTGTGAGTGCCCGTGGATTGGATACCATTGTCTTCGTGGGAGCTTTACTCTGGTAGGTATGCGAGAGACGCGGGACTTTATAAGTTGCTTTTGCTATTGTAGAGTTTAAACTACTACAACTTTGTATTTATCGTGTCAAATAGTTTTAACACAAGACTGTGTTTAGTTATTTTTATTATCTTTGTGGTGGTCATATGCAAGCACAGCCTTATCCATAACACGAATATTCTTTGTACCGTTAGTTATTGAGTGCAAAGGACTACAAGACCTTAAAAAGTGGACCTACTTGAGTTCGTTTCACCCCAGCGATAATGATAACTGTTGATGATAACTGGTAGGAAATTACTTTTTTTCACTTGACGAGTTAATCAAATCCTACTTCTTCTCCATTCTGAAACATGTTTAGTTTCTATTGTTCCTATGTTGGTAGCTATATTCTCTGTTTGTTTGTAACGTCTGTAATAACAGTAACCGGGGGTGGTCGCATCCCGCCCGACAAAACTGACTACCTGATCTTTTAATTACTCTTGGCTTTGTGTTTTTTCCGCCATCGCATCGTTTTGTTTAACAGCTTTTGTTCAGGGCTCTATTGTTGTGTTTGTGCGCGCAGGACGGACAAACCTAGGTACGTATTTTATTGTAGATAAATACCTAGCCGCTCGTTGATGAAAACTTTTAATCCTTAAAATTTCGTTATAGTCTGTCGTTTTATTCAATTCATACACCAATAAACGATGATTGAAAAGGGGTTTCAAACATCACAATAAATTTAATAATTATCTTTATTGTTTTCTCGAATACAGCTAACTTTACAAAGTAAAATAATAAACAATGTCTATAAAAGATTTTTTAAGAACTTTTTTATATCTCACAAATACAACCTTCCCGAGGATATTTGAGGTATACTGAACATTTTAAAAACCATTGAAAATTCTGTAAAATGGAAATCACACAATATTACCACAATGTTAAAGTGATGCTTCCTGTGATGTTGTGAAATAAAAGAAAGAGAAGTTACTTTAATTAAATGAATATAACAATGTTTCTAAGCTGTAGTTTCTGCTTATTAATTTAAAGACTCTTTTGCCTCTAGAAATCCCAAAACGTACCTTATTGAATCCGGGACCGTTGTAAAACCACGGAAATGGTAGCATCATGATTTGAATATAATTGTGTTGAGAATATCAAAAGTGGTAATTTTAATGTCGAATAATAAAATATTATTGTAGAGCCCACAAATCGTAGACATCTTTATTCAAGTTGAAACTCAAACAATAGTAGGCCTTTAGTTTAAGGTGTACATTAAATAAATTCGCCAGATGGTCAATATGGCAAATAAACTATCAGATATACAGACGAAAGAAAACTGTATTTATACATACGTTTTGTAATTAACTTCTCATCCACTTTTCACTTTTTAAGTTAGTAAAAAGTGATTGTATTGGTTGAACTTTTGCAGTTTCTTAAATACCAATGTAATAATTTATTTTTTGAATGCCGGGAAAGTCAAACATTAACTTTCACTGTTCAGGTTTGGAACTGGTTGAGCATCTCTCTGCTTAATGTATGATTTTTTAAAGCTTCTATAGAATACAATCACCAGGTACCAACCACCTACCACCTATTCCTTAAAACTTCATTTGGATGAAGTTCTATTTGTCTTAATTTTTGGGTTCAAAATATTTTCAGTAGATCAGGAAGTTACGCATAAAATTGTAAAACAAAAGGTCGATTAAAGTCTCTCAAAACGAAGACAAAAATAACTACGTATAAGAAGTTCTAGTATCATTAAAGTAAAAGTTTTATCAAGTCCAATAATGTGTAAAAAAAACTTTATTGAGTTTTTTTTATACGATCATGCGATGCGGAAAGAATTTGAACCATCGACTTCGTTGCAGTCTCTACAAGCAACAGTCATTGATATAGCTAGGTTCCTTTTGCGTATGCAAATTACTAATTAACTTAAAAACAAATATTGTGTACCTCAGTAATAATAATAAAGTCCTATATTTAGGGCCTTCATGCCGATGTCAACTTATCGGGATAGGTTTTTGTAACGAACCTCACTTATCTCATACTTTGTGGCTTAATTAACCGACGAGTGTGAGACGTGAGATAACGCCAAAACGAAGTAATAGGTAATATAAGCCATATTTTTACAAGTGGAATTCTGTACGAAATGATTCTACTGACCATATATTTGTTTGAATGATTATTAATGCCTTGCGTGTCCTATATAATAATGGTATTCGGATGGTGATGGGACTGCCTCCCTCTTGTAGAGCATGAACACCATCCTGCAGGTTATAGCAGATAAGTATTACTTTCCGATAATTAAATCCTTTATTCGATTTAATCGTCTCACAGAAAACCGTAAGTGAATCGGAACAGTGTTGGATGATAATGACATTAATAAATAAAAAATAATTGTTTCTAATTTTAATGTATCTTTAGTATGGAATTGTACTTAAAACATGACATTTTGTAACTTACTAAAAAATATCGATATCTAAAAAAAATTACTTATATAAAAGTAATTTCGAGCTTTTTCTATTCTTTATAACAGGTTTGTGCGCACATCGATTATAGAAATTGAAAAACATATATATATTCCTGTGAGTTTTCAGTTTTTTTATAAAATAAACTGCCAATCCATTAAAGCGACAGTCGGAAGCTGCTCCGACAAACAAATTAATCAACCAAGTTAGCCTCAAATCTATTAGTTCCCGTGTACGCAGGATGCTACAAATTGAGTAATGGCTCCATCGGGACTCGAACCCGCACCTAATTATTACTAACCTGTTGATACATTGCATCCGATCATCCTGCACGCAGAGTAATAAACTGCATAGCTTTATTACTAGAGATTACTGTATCTTGTTTTCATGTGTGAAATTGATTTCGGTGTTTTTTCATAATGCATTATTCATAATATTGTATTTACCTATTACAAAACCTTGGTAATGGGATGACAGATACGTGTTATAAAAATACACTTTATTTTACCATAGTATTACAATACACATTAAAATAACGGGTGTAATAAGACCAATCACCAAGCCGAAAGCCACATTTTCTATACATCATTGGGATATTTTTTCTACTAAACTATAACACTGGTTCTCGAGTTATTGAAGGTAAAAGTCTTTTGAGTTCTTTACGGATATAAATTCCAAGTGTTATTACTAAAATTAGGTATCTGCTTGAAACTTGTTATGTACAATAAATTGCCCTTACAAGTAACGCGGCTTCCCTTCAACCAATTTAAAACAAACATTTTTTTTTTCGAAAATCAACCGTATTACAGTGTATCGGAATATTTAACTATTCATATTCTGATTTGCATGTGTAGTACATTTAAGTGAATGTGTATACTCATCTGACATGCCAATGTTATATGTTATAACGAAATGGTCAATAAAATAATCTGAATCTGAATCTAGGTTCAAACAAACATTATCTAAATTTTAGATTTTTCTTTACAAATAACGCATTGAAGTTGTATGTTAAATTCAAACGTACGCCTAACATAAAAGTCGTTTCCCGGCAATTATCTTACCGCAATGCTATTCGTTAATATGAACAGTATGCGTAGATTTCGGTTTGGTGATTGGTTATTACATCTTGTATATAAGCAGGTACTTCGTACAAATAAAACTTAAAATTATGCGTAGTGTTCAGACATGCGGTTGAAATTTTCTTTATTATTTTGTGTTCGCTCAGTCCGCTAACTAGATTTATATTACTCTGAGATCCGACCTGTTTGATCGTCGGCAGGCAATAATGTTAATCTGTAGGGATGGAAATAAATCTTAACCACCTACTCTGGGTGTTCTCAAAGTAGGCGGTCAGATGACATAATAGCTTACTCGATTGCTAACTATGTAAAGCTAAATAACGTGAGCCATGTTGACCTTTTTGGCTTTACCCCGACTTCCGATCTGAAGGTCTAGGTTGGAATCTTGTGATGCACAAATGGATTGCCTGATGGATAAATATAAATGCGGATATATGCAAATTATTGGATTTGTCTTAGCTTAGAGAATAATTATATAATAATGCGAAGTGTCATTTGTTATTAATTAATTTATTTGTTTGTTTGTAACTGATTTCTTGTTCCCTTTGTATTCTGTAAAACGTCGTCAAGTAAAGCCGCCGTCTAGTGAAGACAAATCCGCAAAGTTTAGCCGCTATTAATATCCCGCCGGCAGAAAGTATGTAATTAAGACAAATGGCCGTGTTCCTGCAGTGCCTACATCCTGTACTGTCGGGTAGAGAAATCCTTTCAGGACAAGATTGTTTATCAACAACTCATAGTAAAATTTGGAACAAAAACAACTCACGGTTGTATAATTTGTACATACTACATTCTTAGTATTTAATTTCAATTGGAATATAAGAATAACGTGAGCGCGTCTCATCTACACCGATTTCTCGCAATTATAGATCCAAACTCAATATGTAGATACGTCAATGTAGATAGAGGGTAGTCAACGGCAAGTCCAAAAAGATTTATGCTGCAATAGATAAGAGAATATAAATATATGGCAGTCAGAAGACGTAATTGTATTCAAATTTTCCAAAAAAATAATCTTCAAAGGCTTACAAAATATCTACTATCATTCCAGTACTTTTAATTTAGTCACAGAATAAAACCCCTGTACTAAAATAAATTTTTAGATAGAAAAGATGTAGGTATTTCCTATTATAAAATATTACACACAACAATACCGACTCCAATCGCTTTGCCAACCACCACATACGTCTGTAACAGAGGTAAACCTAGGCTTTAGTGTTGTATATTTACCAACAGATGCGGCATAATATTCGTAAAACAAATATAATGGCATACTAGGTGGATTTGGACCGGATCATGTTTTACGTTTTGGATTTGCATGTGCACGGATTTGCATTGGACGTAATCACCCTAGTTTATACTTGCCTTAAAAGCGTAGTTTGAAGATCGAAGGAAAAATTTGTACAAAACAAGATTGTTCTTATGGATGTTCGCTAAGAGTTTTGATATTGGACATAATGAAATTTGGGATCAAGCTTTTTAAGCTGACGATCATTTTTTTATAATCTACATATAAGGTTCATCTTTAACGGTTATTAAGTTCATTGCAAATATATTCACGCGCAAATCAACACTACTCATTACGAGATAAATAATTGGGAATTTATTATGGCATTGTTATGGATAATTATCACCTAACAATTTCCCGCATAAGCTTTTCCACAAAGAGCTATACTACTCTAATAATAATGGCTTTCTTAAACATGTTGAATTTTTTTTGTAAGCACAACGAAACGACGGAAGTTAAAGTATAGTAAGTTTGTAGGTTCAATATGCAACATACAATAATAGTAACTGGCTAAATTTAAAGGCCGTAATAAGTCAGGGATTTGTTCGTAGTAATCTTTGAGGAAGGCTTATGCCAGGAATTTTATTAACGATGATGATGATGATTATTTGTTATTTAATGTACACACAGACAAAAACATTATAGGACATGTACAAAGGCAAGATTAACCCTTCCAAGAGTTATTTTAACGAGGCCTTTGAGGATCAAAGTATAAATAATAGTAGTGGGTACGTGTACACAACCTCGCTTTCAAGTTCTTGATAATCATGCGCCTAAATCGAATGCGCATGTGTGCAAGCTCTAACATGTAACACTATCCGTCTAGGCGAAGCTGGTTTGCATCTCGTCGGCGAACAATTGTGACGTGAAGTGTGAAAAAACGTAAGCATTCCGCACCTTTTGCGTTTTGTTGCTTGAGTATTTCGCTGAGGAGTGGTTTGGAAGATGTTTAAAAAATATAGATCGTGTCTTAGAATGTTCTAGTCTATAAATTCATTCTGACATTGTACCTCAACTTTGAAAATAATAACATCAATATCCTCCTCCTTTCGTCGATATTCTCAATACTGTAGGTCGTGACTTTTATATAGGACTCTGGATTCTACTATCTCTCTCCATCATGATAGAATGGCTTCGCTCGCACTGAAGTCGATTGCGGAGCGAATCTGGTCCAATTATAATCATCAAGGAAGTAAAGCTTTTCTTAATCTGAATAAATAAAACGAAATTAACACGTATACCAAAATTATGTCACCAAGAGATATAAAAACTCAACAGAGGAAACAACATAATAACTGTCAGCAATACACGATTCTTCCAAAAACACATCAAAGTTAAAACTGAAACAATAATAAAGACTTAAACCCGTCTAAAAATAATAAACGGGTAGTTCAAAGTTTACGAGGAGGAAGTTATCAATAAAGCGACAGATCAAAGAATCACTACCAGTGGTATAAATAACGTTATTGCCTTGTAAATATCCGCTGATACTGGGGGTTTCCCATTGGATAAATGCTACATCCGATAATGGTTAGGTACTTTGTGCATGTAATTTAATGTTCTCAGGAATATTTGACGCTATGTTCGACAAAATGACTAGAGTTTAATTTTTTGCACCTACTTGTAATTTCATTTTCATTCATTTGCTCGATGAAATTCGATAGTGTTCGAACTTTGAAATAACAAAAAAATTATCAGTTTAGCAATGGGTGACAAAATGTAGTACTGAATACTGAGTACTAATATTAGCATTTACAAGTAAATTATTACTTAAGTATTACTTATTCAGTATTTATTTATCAATTATTCATATTGTAAAAACGGGATTTTTCACGTACCGCACTATCGGTGAAGATTATTAATTATCTTTATTAACCAGCACTAAAACGACACTAAACGAAGTTCACTGAAAGCCAAAAATATTTAGGTCATTCGCTTCATGATCAGCTGGCTGATTTTGTTGGCCAGCAATTATTACAATAATTAAATCTAAACATACAAAAATGAAAAAATTGTGTTACCTACGACTATTAAGGGAAATATCTTTTGGGTTTCTATCAGTATTATAAACCGATGGGCTGGAGAACATGACATCATAAAAGTATCCTATAATATTTGATATCTTACTCCAAAACTTAACTCTATATAATATATCAGGCGGTCAGTCACGCGTGACCCGGGCCCTGCGTCCTTCTCGAAACATCGACATTGCGATCTCAAACATCGCCATTTAAATGTTGGATTTGTACCGTTACAATGTGGGCATCCTCAATATTCTGAAGTCAAATTGGACAGAGGAATACGGTCTTTATATTTGTGTGGTAAACATTTTAAATTTAAAAAGATATAAACGTTTTTTTCTAGTCGTTATTCATAAGTTTCATCGTGATATCAGAGGACCCATTTTTTTTTACCCATTTTTGATACAGAAATATGTTTTTTTATACTTCCGGCCGATTTAAAGCTAACAGACGTAGCATGCAAGCGCACCCCGTTCTCATAATAATGCAACAACCCCTACGGCAACATTGTCACCCCCTATCCTGTGGTATCATATCGGCCCCAGCCCGCTCCGTCGAGCGCTTCCGTAAATCCCCAAAGCTGCACTCTGTATGTATGGGCTTAGAATGTGTCTGCTACTAATTGAATTTGCAGTGAAATTTGATTGAAGGAGGTGATATTGTCTAATGTAAACATGCAGTCGTCTGAATGGTTGACTACACTTCAAACTGTTTACGAAACTTACTTCTAGTTTCATAAACAAATTAAACATTGGTCCATCCTGTACCCGGTATCGGCTGCAGACGAAATAAACATTTCATGTTTTAGATACTTAGATATGTTTTACAAACATTTATCAAAGAAATATGTCACTAAGACATGGCTTACCTGAATGCATACGGGCATAGATATGATATAACTACTCTACGTTTGAAGTACCCAACGCTAGCAGATTAATAAGGATTATTAATGCACAAGAAACCTATCAGTTACCAGGCCAGAAGCACATATCAGATATCCACACTAGATCCATTTCTCATCCAACATCTAGGTGCAGCGTTTGAACAATAAACCTTCATACTAACACCGACTCTACCGATCCATCGTAAATCAAACCTTATCCTCTTAAGACCTAAGCTGATTACTGAGTGAAGATTGAAGATGGATTACGGCTTATGTGAACTGTGCAAATGTAGAGACAGGAAACAGACTTGAGTTAAGGCATAGGAAAGTTTATCAGCACACGATGTGTTATTTTTAGTGTATGTTCCGTTCTGTTATCTATTTGAAGAGGTCTTGATGTAGTTATCAAAAATATTTTTGCGTGCAAAATTGCTGTCGGTTTCCATTCGATCAGTGTAGGAAGCCTGATTTATTTTAGTGTATATTATAAAATCAGCCTATATAGATATGTTTGGGTAGTTTTACGATATGATTATAACTGATGTTTCTTTGACCGTTTATAAGTATTTTCCTGAACACTGTCCATCTATACGTCAACAGAATAGTAACTGAGATTCGTGATGTACCAGTTTTACCCAATTACTGAAAGATGGGTTATGATTTTAGTAGTCACAAATTACTTTATTTAAACTACATAACAAATTACCGTGTTTCAGTGCTATTCAGAACAGGCAACATTTTACTGCTGACGTCTAGTTTTATTTTTGGACTGAAAATAAAATGAATTTCCATATGACTTCATTACACAATGGATCGCTGGAAGAAAATTATTATTTAATTAGCATTAAGTTCGCCTATGTTCTTATTTTATATTGTGGAATAAAGCAATTTCTATAAATCATAAAAATTATGAAGTCTATAAAATAATAGAATGTGTCGATATAATAATGTAAAATCAAACTTGCAAATTCTTTGAGTATAACTTACCAAGTATCATCAAGATAAAATAAACGGTTCGTCACTTATAGCCAAACTAACAAACATTTTACATACATACATATATAATTTAGATACTTACATACGACGGTTTGCTTGAGTAGCATTCAGAGATCTTAGATTGCTCTCTCGATCAGCTAAACGTTCAATATGAGAGATATACTAGAAGTAGAGTTTAGGAGCGGACGGAAGCGAAGGTACACACACACCAGACACTCGGACAGCGCCGAGACTCGAGAGAGACATTACACAAATAAAAGACTGACCGCGGTCAACAAGCACATTCCTCAAGAAGTATATTGTAGTTTTAGGAATTAACAAACATCAGGTATTAAGATTTCTTGATAAACAGTTTGAGAAACTTATATTTATTTTGGTTAAATTATTTCGAAATTCACCCAATTGCTAACTATGTCAAACGAATCTTGATAACTCGATCTTCAGAGAATCAAGATACAGGCTTGCACGCCTAGTTTCAGCCTCGCAGCTAACCATATTTAAAAACCTTGGGCAAATAAATATATTCTATTCTATTGAAACCTCGTTATAGTAAACTAACGATCGCTATTTTATAATATTGTAGCAATCTCTTATGTTAAAAAATACTATCTCGACTATTTAATAGCTGTATTGATAATAATGTTTTCCCAGATCTTATGAAATGTGCTAAAGTAATACCACTGTTTAAAAATGGGAGCCATAAGAACCCTAGCAATTTTAGACCTATTTCTATCTTGCCAGCGCTCAGTAAGATTTTTGAAAAAATAATTTTTATTCAATTGACAGCCTTTTTCAACAACAAAAACATATTTTTTAATAAGCAATATGGATTCTCTAAGGGGTGCTCTACTATCGATGCCATAGTCGACTTTGTCAAAACAATCTATGATTCTTTTGAGAACTCATCAGATATACTGGGAGTTTTTTGTGATTTATCAAAAGCTTTTGATTGTGTCAATCATGAAATACTCTTTGGAAAGCTGTGTCACTATGGAGTAAGGGGGGGGGCACTTGATTTGATGAAGTCTTATATTAGCAAAAGGCAACAATCTGTCGATGTAAACGGTGTAATGTCGAATTCTTTGGACTGCACAATAGGTGTACCCCAAGGCTCAATCCTTGGTCCGTTTCTTTTTTTGGTATACATAAATGACCTCCCTTTTTTGGCTCAAAAATTTGCAAACATTATTTTATTCGCTGATGACACTTCTCTTTTATTTAAAATTAATCGATCAAATCCCAAAATTTCAAATATCAATGACTGTTTATTTATAATTCAAAATTGGTTTAATGTTAATAATCTTATTCTTAACTCTGACAAAACGAAATGTATAAAATTTTCTTTGACAAATAATCCTATGCTACCAACACCTATTCATATTAATAATAATGTAATTGACATAATTCACCATACAAAATTTTTAGGAATAATTATAGATACTAAATTACAATGGGGTTATCATATTAATGACTTAGCCAGTAAACTAAGCTCTGCAGCATTTGCTGTCCGCAAAATAAGAGAGTTATCTGACATAAAAACCGCAAGGATGGTTTACTACAGTTACTTTCATTCTCTTATGTCATATGGAATTCTGTTGTGGGGTAATGCTGCAGATGCAAATACTATTTTTATTTTGCAAAAGAGAGCTGTTAGAGGCATTTACAGACTCGGACCAAGAGATAGCCTGAGAGATTTTTTTAAGAAAATTAATATTTTGACCATGCCGTCGCTATACATCTATTTAAATATAATACACATAAGAAAACACATAAATAATTACAAAAGGAACAGTGATAATCACGGCTATGAAACACGTAATAAACATAAGCTTGTGTTGCCGAATACGAGATTGGCCAAAATTAACAATTCATTTTTAATTAACTGCGTTAGATTTTATAATATTTTGCCAATAAGTATAACGAGTTTAAATGAGAAAGTTTTCAAGAAAACCATTAAAAAGCAACTGACAGACAAAGCATATTATGACATCAATGAATTTCTTTCTGACTATAAATATTGGGAAAATATTAATAATATATGAAATTAGCTACTTTGCCTATCCGTGTAATTATTTATTTTGTTGACATGTTTTTTTTTTTAATCTAGTTAATCTAGTTATAAGTATTTTTTTATTTTATTTTAATTTAATAACTGTTTTTGACATTACATATCCTTGTGATTTAATATTATTTTACCTATAATTATGTGATCATTATTATTTATTATTTTGTAAAGTTGACTTTCTTAAGTGCAATGATTTTATGTGCCTTCTGAGAAATAAATTGAATTGAATTGAATTGACTAATATTAACCTACACAGACTCACAGACTGTTCTCATGTAAACAAACAACATCGTCAGAAAATATTCATGATTAAATTGTGCAAGGAATCATTTGCTTATGAAATAGCTTTATATTTTTAAGAACACTGCATTCATATCTATTAGTATAAAATGTGTGCGTTAAAAAATCGAAGATGGATTTATTAGAATCATTTAGTAAGTAACGTAACAAACATATTAGATGACTATTGGTTGAATTGTGTTTTGTGACTGAATTTATACCTATAAAATAGTAAAATACGAACTGGCTTTACAAAAAAAACAAAACAAACACGCTCACGACTGTCGTCCTCATGGTGGGCATCCTCAAATACATACTCTTTGATGATACCAAGTAGGGGGTAGTCAGAGGCACGTCCAAACATAACATTTGGTACATGCCCGCGTTTTGCAAGTTAGCATTTCACGTGACAGGTTGCAAGCCCATCGCCTCTTATAGGAATTCTAACTGTTGGCACATGCCTACGAATTTTTTGAGTGGTATAATTTAAAAAATCACAGATTATATGGTATCAATAAGTCAATTAAGAGAATAATAAAATAGGTATCCTATCATCATGTGGGATGAACTAATGACGGGTACTTAGATCTTAACAACAGATGAACTTGTTTTGACAATGCTCCGAAGCCACGTTGGAATATATTTGCGTTAATTATGAGGCCGTTGAGCTCCGAAGATGTGACATTTTTTTTTCTTATCTATTTTAGTGAGCGTCGTGGGCGTACAATAGTTTGATAGGATCATCTTTTTGCATCGTATCCTAGTAAAATTATAAATGCGAAAGTTTTTTTATTTTTACAAGGGGTAGTTTAAAAATAATTTTTATTTTTTAAACTACCCCTAGTAGGTGTGCAATAAAGTTCTGAAATTTGTATGGAAAAAAAATATTCCCTGGTTTGATACACTCAAAAGTTAGTGGTTTATCAACATAACACGCGGGCGAAGCCGGGGACAGAAGCTAGTCTTAAAATATAAATTTTACTTATAAAATATTGAATTCCCAATAAGCGATTTGTATATATCAAGTTTGTTACATTAATAATTACTAAAAAAATATATAAAGTAGCGACCCCTAAATCCTATCGTACTAATAAAAAAGCGAAAGTTTGTGAGGATGGACGTTTGTTACTCTTTCACGCAAAAACTACTGAACGGATTTTGATAAAACTTTACAGTAATATAGCTTATACATTAGAATAACGCATAGGCTACTTTTTATCCGGGTACTACGCGGGCAAAGCCGTGGGCAGAAGGTAGTAAACTATAATAATATATTCTTAAACCCTTTTATATAATATATATAACCCTAGTCTTAAATATGCTCTCATTAATTACGAAATTATCTTAATTTTTTCACAAATCTGATACAGCTTCATATTTGTCATGGTAGATGGTATCCATGCGGCCCGCATATCTAATTAAGTAATTAAGATGAGCACCGGATAGCTGAGCTCACGTGCCGGGTTTCTGGTTAATATCGCCCTTGAATTATGGTTAGGGTTTTTTCCTGATCCTTACGGCAAGAGATCTCGCAGGAAAAAGCCTGATATAATGAAATATTGCGTCACCGTGGACGAAATGTATTTTTAAGAGTAAACTTAATACCCATAATGCTATTTTGACAGTATTCTCTTACATCTTCAATCATCAGGGATTTAGCATTTATAATAATATGTTTTTCTGCAGAACAAAAAAAATAATTCTACGTCTTGCCAACTAATAATTTCAATTATTGTCATTCCAATTACCGTTTTCAACTTTTCTGCTTGAACATTCAAGCATATGATGAGGCCAACGTTTAAGATGCAACCTGTATGACACTAGAATTTCTACTCTATCTTTGAACTAACACTATCAGAAATTTAGATCTCTGAATCTGTTGGGTTTTGTTATGAACGGACTTATAAAATATATTTATCTATTTCTGAATATCTCGTAAATTTTGGTTTTCTGTATGTAATGACAGAACAAACTAAATGAGAAACAGATAAATATTGTAATAAATTTTACTGCCGGTAAACAGAGCAGTTGTCGGTATCTCTGAAGGGATAATTTGTTCTGTAAACCAATATCCTGGGCAAAGTAAATTACGGCTCTACCACAGAATATCTGAATAACAAAAACTCGACTTCAAAAGTTTAAATGTTTTTTTATTTCGGTTATTTTAAAATTAATAAGACAAGGTTATTTTATATAAAGAAATACTTCTATCTCATAGACATTTGACTCTTTGTAATGCTAATGTATAAAGCATGACTGGAATCGTAATAGGAGTGGGCTACCTGGGGTATACGAATACTTTCACTTTTACACATCTACGCCAACTAAATAATGATGATATACGATGTACTATGTTGTGCCCATGGCATCGCCCGCGTGGTACCCGCATAAAAAGTAGCCTATGTGTTATTCTGATGTATAAGCTATATCACTGTAAAGTAGGTAACAAGAAGATAGACCCGCTTAACTTGTTCATTGTACTTACCTATTATTAAAATTGGATTTTATCTAATTTAAGAAAAAACTAGCAATATCCTTATCTCACACATATCGGTTGGGTACCACCTCCCTCACACGATCCAAGCTTTTTTAAGCCTATTTTATATTCTTCATAGAAATAAGCTTAATCTCACAATATAGATACAGAATGAGTAATAATGAAATACTTGAGTTAGACTTACATTAGTCGACGCTTTAAATACGCAGACGCAGTATAAGTAAATATAAATACTTACTTCCTACTTAACATTATTATAGTTCGCCACGAACTTGAACTGCCCAAGTAGACTCATAAATGCGAAGTTTTGGTGTTTGTTGCTTCAAACGATTTAGATGTAGAAACTTGTACATTTGCTCTAATTTTTATTTCGGATACCACGCGCGCTAAGATGTGCTGTAGGCAGAGAGAGATCTTCGAGAAATACATATTTTATTTAGAGATAATAGTTTCCAGTGAGCACAGACGAGGAATATGGTAAAGTTACTATTGCGAGGTCTGGATAGAGTTGGAAAGGATCACGTCCGGATTTTATGTTTTTCACGAATTAGGGGAAGCACATTTCATTAGACAAGTTCTAGGTTCGCGTAATGAGGTTTGGTGAACTGTAATTGGGACGCAGTTCGGTACGGAATAATGGTGATTGGTTCTGGGATATGAATCGAGCTAGTTGTGTGAGGCTCATTACACTATAGACAGCTTCCGGTTTATAGTTAACGGAGGCGAAAACAAAATCGAATAAAATGTACATGTGATTCCTTACGTTTATTAAGCTTTTTAAGCAAGCATGATTCGAAAAGTAAGACCATCAAATATTCAGTAATTCCTTACGACTTTGAGCAGAGATTTTAGATTATCCGTAATAAATTTTAAACTTTATAAAAAAAAATTAAGTATCTCAATTCTGTACTATTAAAACAAGTATATTATAGTAAAGAAGGCAACATTTAAACACATAAATATAGAAAGATTAATATTCAATGCAACTTTGTTTACTATGACTACCTAGATGGCGCTACAGGCGTTATGCGGATTCGATTCCCGTTGCGGGACAAATGTTTGCATGTTCTGTTGATATTTGTTTCGGGCCTGGGTTTTGTGGTACCACGGCACGTAGTTCCTGATACTCAACACACAGGGAATCCTAGTGTTGGGTCAGGACTATGTGTGAGTCTGTTGGGTGTGTATATATTTATGTGCAATTAGAAACCAAAACAAACATAATTAATATCCAGTTTATATCAATAGATAGGTACTATTAGGGATAAGCTATTGTACTTATTTAGCTGTTAGTACAATTAATCGCCAACAATCGCGTTTTTTGCGATTATTGACGGCCGTGTTGGCGATAGTGGGCGATACCCCGACTTCTGATCCGGAGGTCGTGGGTTCGAACCAATGGATTTTTCCACTCGAAAATGTATTTGCGCATTAATACGTGCTCAAAACGGTGAAGCAAAACATCGTGCCCTGGAACTAAAAAATCGACAGCATGTGCCAACAGTTAGTTCCAATAAGCGGCGATGGGTTTGCAACTTGACACGTAGAATGCTACCTTGAAAAACGCGGGCATGTACCAAATGTAATGTTTGGACGTGCCACTGACTACACCCTACTTGGTATTCTCAAAGATCGACTCACTGAGTATGTATCTGAGGAGGTCCACCATGGGGAAAAAAGTCGTGAGCGTGTTTTTTTATTATAATAATGAATAGTTGATTGATACCCTTGGTCTAATAAATTCCGGATATTTGGAGTGAGTAGTATCACACTACTCACACCAAATATCCGGAATTTCCTCCAAGCTCCTTATCGACCGTAACTTCAATATCTATCTTCTATGATATGGTACTACTTGGAAGTTATTGATTTGTTGATTAGCAGCTTTTTTATTTAGTCGGATGTTTATATAATCAGTTTAAATACTAATTAGAAATATGCAAAAACGCAGACATGTACCAAATATAATGTTTGATCGTTTGCTAAGGCTAGTAACGATCTCGTGGCTCAGTTAGTACTGCCCTCGCGTTCCAAGCGGGTGGTCGCGGGGTCAAGTCCTGTTGAGGTTGAATTTTTGGGATATTATAAAACCTGTGTTTTTGACTAGCCGTATTATTCATTGAAAATGTCCGTATCGTCTTCAAAACAATACATCTTGTCATTTTTTTCTAGCTAGAGTCTATAATTTGACACTTTATCGTTCACAAAAAAAATGCTTGTTCGGTTTTGCGTGTTGTATGTAAGACATGTCCCGTTAGAAAGCTATAAGATAATAATAGCTGAATGTTCTCATATTTCGTTACGTTATATATACAGCGCAGGTAGAGTGCACACTGAGAAGAGGTGTGTTATGAATTTATCTACTTTTCTATTTTTTTTTTTCATGCTACTGATTATTCCTTTTCCGTACCTTCATGTCGTCATTTCATGTCCGCGCAGGATTATGTTTTAGATTTCTGATGGTTTTCGGAGACTAATAAAATGTTGACTTGTGTATCATCTAAGTTTTGTACAGTTTTGTAATGTGTAAGAGCTATCTAAAAGCGTTCCTTGTATTGTAGAAGAAAAATTAATGAAAATACTTTAT
The DNA here is from genome assembly GCA_961405105.1 of Perizoma affinitatum. Classification (NCBI taxonomy): domain Eukaryota; kingdom Metazoa; phylum Arthropoda; class Insecta; order Lepidoptera; family Geometridae; genus Perizoma; species Perizoma affinitatum. The sequence goes on from OY560184.1 coordinate 7,415,233, forward strand.
AGTACACTACACAAGATAACAAAATAAACAAAAACTAAATATAACTAAAATTAGAATGGGCGATCTCTTCCAGACACCCTAAGGATGGAGCGAAATGTATGCAATTGGAAGAATGGTTGGCGGTGAACGTAATAATAAATACAAGAGGAGAGTGCAATGCGATATACAAACTACAAGATAAATATAATTAAATACTTACAAACACAGTAATAAACTACACAATATATTCCCAATAAAGTAAAAGGACGTTATTTCTTAATAAAATAAATAATGAAAGCACTAAGGAACCAGTGAGTGATCAGTGTTCGCTTTCGCTTCCGCTTGCCTCATAACCGAAGCGTCATGTTGTCGTGGGCGACTGACGCCTGTCTTTATACGCATATCACTCACACCCACCGGGTAAAACAAATTATACCTTCATATACTACTATTCCGTGTGACTATTGATCTAAAGGTCATATTGGTCTGGCTTCGGGTTAGAGAGAGTAAAAAAGCGATGGTATAAGGTGATGGGTAATAATGTTTGATTTAGTATGGATAGATTCAACACATTCCTGACATATTTGTGTTATGTTTGTTTTGTACATATTGACGTTTACTTTTGTTAATTTATAAATTTACTGGATTCTGCCCATGGTTTCGCCCAAGTAGTGCCTGGATAAAAAGTAGCCTATGTATGCATTATTCTAAGTCATGAAATTAGCAAATTTCATAGAAATCTGTCTTCAATCTTAATTTAAACTTTGAATTATACCGGCTCAACTGCAATTCCATAGCAGGGCAAAGGATTCCTTTCACTCATGCCTTTGATTTTTTGTCCAATTGCAGCAAACAAAAGCTGCCCATCAATCTCTCTACCTTGCCGAGAACGTTATCATTCATATCAACTAAACTGATTTATATTGCTCTCGTTGAAATATATGATCCATTGATCATATATTTCACTAGGGCTAAGTTTTAATCGAAATTTGTTGTTCTTGAACTGTTGCACTGTATCTATATAGATTATTTGAGACAGTATTTTAAAGGCTCAGCTGTTTTAACAACCGTTCTCATTTCGTCCCTTTTTTGTACTCATTTTACACATTATCTTCGCTATTAGTGAACCGATTTAAATTTATCAATTTTAGGAAAAATCCCATCCCTAAATTTGAAAAATTGGGTAATGAAATTTCATATTGGACTTTTATCAACTTCCCGTTATTTGAAGACGGTTTTAAAATTTTTATGAAAAATTTGACTGTATATTTTGTTCTTACTTACCTCAGTTAATGTATTATTCTTTATGTAAATAAATGTTAAGTTATTGTTCTAGGCGGAAGAACTGAACTCGCTTGTGGGAGATGCTTTCCGGATGGCGTTCGCGTCGCAGCTGCAACCTTCCGCGCCGCTCTGGGTGAGTACCTAAACAAGCTAGTCATATATATATCGCGATATACCAAGCATCAAAGTACCCCTTCAAATCCTCACTAAAAATAGCCACGTCAGACCAGACATAAACGCGCAAGACCAGGCATCACTACACAAGACCATGCATAGCCAGGTCCAGGCCTAGACATAGTAACAGCACAGATATATAATACTATGCTGTAACAGTAACATTCAAAGAAACAATCCTTGCCAGATCTGATATTTTTACGACATTCACTTACTTATTCACCTTAAATCAGGTATATTAAAGCCTCGCAATAATTATTCCACGTGCAAGCGCATCGCGACTAGGTCATGTAGAATCAGACCAATCCAGTTAGGTTATCTCTATATTACCTTTTTGAAAAACTATTCGATATAACTTTTTGCTAAACTTTAAAACTAAAGGCCAACATTTTTACACTACATTTTATTCAAATATTTCAACCATTTAGACAGCGGACTTCGATAATGTAGCCAGATTGTCTATTTTTTCTATCAGATATTGTGATTTCTTCCTGAATAATCAACTTTATTATCAGAATAAAATATAGCCTATAGTATTCAGGGATAGCGTAGTTTCTTATCGGATGAATTTCGGGGATTACCCTCTACATACAAACATACTAAAACATATGCGAAGTTTCATGTTCGTAAGTTCAAGCAATACGATTTTTCATACAAAGGTTTTGAGCCCTATCACCCCCTTAGGGGTAGAATTTTCCAAATTACTTTCTTAGTAAACCCTTACACCGTAAGATGAATAAACCCTCCAAGTTGCATGCTTCTAGGACTTATAGTTTAGGCTGTGCGTTGATCGATCAGTCAGTAACGGAACAGTTTGATATATTTAGATAAACGATCAAACTTAAAAGCTGATGCGAACAAGTAGTTTATTTCTTATTACAAACTGGTTTCAAAGGAACTTAATAAAAATACAAGCGTAAGTGACACAGCTTTTTATAGGGCTCACTACATCATCATTAGTTATAATAGTATACATTATAAACCAACAGGTTTAATAATTCTAATAGCAACATTCCTGTGTATGTTAGCTGCGTCCACATTACACATGATTTAGTGCTCGTAACAGCCGCGCGGTGGCGCCTCTAATAGCTAGCTAAAACTACAACAGTAACTAAACTACAACAGTTAAGAGCTAGTCTCAATGGCAACGAGCACAGATTTATGAGGGATCCCAATCTTGGTACTTCGGTAGAAGCGATACTGTGTGGCTGCGAGTGACAGGAAATGGTAACAACACGTACACGATTCCTGTTTAGTCGTCATTTGGCTGTGTGTAGTGTCACATGTATATATTGCGAGAAGAACGCCTGGTTACGATAACTAGTTAAATATGGTATCAAATAAAAAAAAACATCTATAACACAACGCTGGCAATGGGAGTCCGATTGCCAGCGTTGTGTTATAGATGTAAACCTGAAACTCGCTACAACAGTTACCATAGTTACAGGGAACCCTGTAAAAAGTGAAGCATAATCTTAATCGTGGTACGGTGTTTATTTATATGGGCTTTATAAGAATCATCTTCTACAAGAACTTAACATATATTGTACTGTTATATTTTTTTTTATTAAGACGACATTACACGTCATGAAACAGCACCTTAAAGAGATTATTATAAGTAAGCAAGAGAGCGAGTGTTATAATTAGATGTTTCACTCTTAAGAGCTTTTAAAGTAGGTACATACTTTATTTTAAACAGTAGTTAAACCAGCTTCCTGCAATTTTATGTAATAGTCTATTATTATTTTAAAGTACAGATTGTTTTGTTAATAACGATTCCGCAATAGGAACCTTTTGAGTAGGGTCTAGTTTGTACATGCTGTAGAGTTCCATAAAGCTGAAATAAAAACATAAATAGCAGAATCTTTGAACAAACATTGCCTTTGTTAAATTAGAGGGACTGGGAAGTATTATGTGTGTAACATATTTAATTTAAAAAATATACGTGTGCATACACCTGAGTGTTTTAATCTTCAACTTTCAGTACATTTTGCATCCAGAGCATCCATAGTTGAATGCCTTAACCCAAGCGCTGCGTCAAACGCGTTTTTTTTCGTTCGTCGTTTTTTATATTTATGTCAAATTGCGGACCATACCAATCTGCGTAAAACTAAATAACCTAATGAAATCTGATCGGGGTGGCGTCCGCTAGAAGCAGGCACTGACATCCAACTACTCTTAAAGCATGCCATTTCTGCTTTGAAACATTCGTGAATAGGTACGTTAATTTTCAGAGCGCTTAATAAGTAGACAAAGCAGAAAAACATTGTGAAACAACTACAAGACTGCAAAATGTTAGACAAAAAACAAAATCTAGATTCAAAAAACAAATCTACAAAATGATTTATCTTTTCTTTTATTCCTCAATTTGTTTTATCGAAGTACAAATTCAGAGCTAACGACATAATAACCGTTCCTAAACCTGTGTCCAATTTCAATAACTTTCCCATACATAATCTCGCATCTTAATAGTTGTAAATAACTATTATTATCGTCCCCTTATTTCAATAAAGGCCATTCTGGAGGCAGAATTTAAGAGGTGCGAGAAATAGGACCTTCGGAGCTTCCATTTGGGAGATGGATGTGAGAACTTATCGGCTTGTCGTTTTTTCTTGTCATTATAAATTATGGGTCTTGTTTCACTTTGTAGAGCTTCTTTGTGATAAGTAACATTTAAGTGTTTAAAAGGTATTGGTAGTTAAATAGGTACATAAGTTTAGGTATCATATTGATATCATTCGCAATAAAAAGTTTTTTTGAGTTTATTTTACTAACTATAATCCCCATGGCGAGAACCTTCAGTATTTAGATAAATATTTGTAATATTTGTTTTGCTATAACTTATTCGCATATCCAAATCAAATTAAAAAGTTTATATAATCTAAACCTATTTATCTATTTAATTTATCTGATTCATGTCACAGGGAATCTATGTGTCTGGTAGGACTTATGTCTGGTAGGCTCGTAAAACTATGAAAAATCCCACATAAAAGCTGTAAGCTCATAAATTGCTACTTGAAAGTATTTATTTGGCAAATCGCCCACAACGGTCATTTCCAAAGAACGTGCAAGATTTACTTTAAATCACAAATTAATTTTTAAAACTTTCCTACATAATCTCATAGGAAACTGTAACAAAATTTGTACCATACTAATAACCAAAATCGTATACTGCCTTTGAGTATGAAACAACCGGACTTCAAAAATATGCTGCTACCCTACACGAGTAGTTTCTGCCTTCCAATACGCCAACCGTTCCAATTACTGCAGTAAAAATGTATGCGATTTATTTTAACTTCTTTGTGACGGAAGATCTCTTTTTCATTGCTTTAGTTTGTTTCGCCTCGGTTTGTTACTTTAGCATTCTATTAACGTTGAGTATCAACGTACAAAAGGGATAACTTATTTCGTGTTTAATGTATTTTTTTGTATGTCAGCCAACAGTCACATATATATGTGACTGTTGGCTGACATACAAAAAAATAAAAATGTATACAGTTCTGATCCACTCTAGGATTCCCTGTATTAGGAACTACAAGTACCATAGCTCTAGAACATCCAGACCTGGTACAAATATTATACAGAATATGTTTACTGTTTGTATGAGAATCGGACCCGCTCCTCTTGTGTCTCAGCCGGTTACTCATCCGCTGTGCCACTAAATTCGTTTTTAAAACTAATCAAAAAAACTAAATTGAGTAGGTAACCGTTCTTAAGAACCGATATAGTAGTATAAAGTGATTTCGTATGAAAAAGTAATATAATATATTTATTTGACCTGTGGTAAATTCACGTTATCTATTAACCCGTCTACATTCTTATTTATGTTTCTGAAAGACTTTCTAAAACATATCTTTAGATTTTCAGTAATGCTAGTACCTAATGCTAATGTATAGAACCGAAACTAGCAAAAAACTCGTTATGACTAATCCCCATGATCTGTGAATCCACAGATACAATACCAGGTAGAGTTACGAGTTAGTTAGGTAGAGTAAGCTATGTTCCATCAGTTAGTGTTACAATGTGATATGATGTGTTACATAGATTGCTATCCAGGTACAGTGCAAAGTATGAGCATGTGCCATAACAAAAGTGCCAAAGTTGTAACACATCATATCACATTGTAACACTAACTGATGGCACATAGCTTCCAGTTTTTTGGTTCTAAGACATTTCTTCAAGAAGTTTTAATTCACCGTACTGAGCCTAATTGGCGTTTAAATAGTTCTCGAGATAGTGTTGATAGAAATGATCTGTGGTCAATCTAGTGCCGGCACCCGGTAGTGAAACTCTGGAGTTACACTTCTATTTATCCAATTTTTGGTGTCCTTTCTTTATAATTAAATCCCGCCCTAGCCATACCTTACTGCCTTCTTGCACGCCAATTCGTCTGACCTTATTTTTTGTCTCACTCTGCCTTATTTTAACGTGTATTCACTGTCCTTGCCTGAATGAAAGTGACTTTCGGATGGTATTTCCGTTATTACCGTTGAAATGGAAATTGGACACGCTTGTTTTATGAGTTGGGGAGTTTTTTTTAGAATTTAAATAAACAAGAAAGGGTGACTATGTTTTGAAACCGTTTGTTATATGTTTACCTATGTTTTAATGTTTCATACATGTTCTAATCCGCGTAGCCAAAGCCAAATGTAATCGTTTCATTCAATATTAGTTACTCATCATTATTTTGTAGATGTAGTGGACTTTACCCACTTATAAGTAAGTGGGTACAGTCTACCTGTGACAACTTGTAGTACTTATTTTACAGTACTGCTTCCGATACGAAGGTCGTAGGTTCGAACTCGGTCGTGCACCAATGTTTTTTTCAATTTATGCGCGCTTAACACGTGATCAAAAAGGTGAAGGATAACATCGTGTAGATATATTTTTACAGTCAGATACACATTCCATACAATATTTGGTCCTTACCAAATTATGTACAGACGTGTCTCTGACTACCCACTACTTGGAAACCTCACAGATATGCGAGGATCTCCAAAATGGGGATTACAGTTGTGAGCGTGTTTGTTTTATCATTATAATTTGTAATTTATAATTACTTGTTGTTGTGTATAATTATGGTTTGATTCTACTTAATATGTTCGTTCACTCTTATCGTTGCAGATATTGGTCCCTAGTCGGATCGTAAAACTGAGCTATATTCCATTGTTTCGAACATATTTCTTACATTGTCATAAATTTCATTTGGTGCCACGTACCGTATTTGCAAACGCGAACAGATTCGCATAAAGTGTCCTTCTAAGGGCAAAGTCACACGAAATCACATCGCTAAGGTCGAGCTGCGAACATTGGCAGAAATAAAATAGTCGTGTCGACGAGCTTTATATATTTACCTTTCATGGCGAGCAGTAATAAAGGGTTAGTAGTAGAATAATGCTGAATCCAACATTGTACTTTTTCGTACGTAGTTTAATTTATATGTTGGTGAAAAAAGGATCGTGAATCACGTGTTTTTTAAATAACGTAACAATTTAAAGTCAAAAGGTTCATTTAAATCCAAGGATCGGATATAGAATATCGGATTATAGTTTATAAACTGAGTTAGTTCACGCCGAAGGCCGTATGAAAAACTAGTTTCTGTCCTCGGCTTTGCCCGCGTGGTGCCTAGGTCACAATCGATTAAGTAATTCCAAAATCTAAGGTAATTTCTAAAGAATACTCAAATGAATAAACTTATTTAAAATTGATAAAATAATCTAGTAGAGTCCTTGAAGAATGCATAAATGGCTCCTGAGTAAGTGAATCTTGTCTATGGACACCTGAGGCCTGTATCAGTAATGTTATTATATCATTTTATAGCGAACTTTTAGGCTCACTTGCTTTTAGAGATCCATTAGATTTTGTTCACGCAGTACTGTGACTAAAGTTATCAACAAATTTCGTAGAGATAAGAGTTCGATACAAGATTTTTAAAAAAAACATTCAAGTTACAACGATGTAATGATAATTAAATCTTAAATTATATAAACAAAGTTTATGGTAGCACACAGATTTTATTAAGATGATGATTGATGATGCTATTTGCAAATCTACATTATTGCTTAGAATATGTAGGTAGTATACGTAACATAAGTAGACCTAGATAAATTTAGAAAACTGGGTAATTGCATTCCTTGGTACTTTGCTAGATAACATCTGTTTGATATTAGTGCCGCTATACTTTTCTTATATCAGACAAGGTTACTAAGTATTCATTTAATCGTCATATCACTAGTTTTGTTTCGGTCACCCCGTTAGTTCATCGACCTGACCAAGTTGAGGTACGTACCTAGTAAGTAAAACCAAATAAATTATTTTATATGTCGTTCATTGTATGTGGTACACCATTTGAACCCTTTATAATCATTTGTACAAGCCCCCGTTTCATTAAAAGGTTGTCTGTTAGAGATCGCTAATTAGCGATAAGACCGTACATTGTACAAGATTAACAAAATTTGTAGTACTTAACTTAGCTAAAATATTATTTGGTGTGTATTAAAGTATTTTCTATCTCCTATCTATCAAAGACAGTTACAAAGTAAATAACGTAATACTTTCAGCTCAGAAGGATCGATAATCTATAGGACATCGGTGTTCTCATAACCACATCGGAACCGTAGCGCCCAATAGAGCGAATCGAATTTCCCTTATCGCAACTGTGATGGGCCATTGGAGCTCGGCACGGCCTGCCGGGTCACCACCGCTCCAAGACCCGGAGCAATCAGTCGCAGGCACGTTTCCTATCGCCGCAAATGAGCTGAGATACTTTTCATTTTGAATTTTCGGAAAATTGATTTGGTATCGTCTTACTAGGAGCGCATATGTGCAGATCTATAAATACGTAGGGATAACAAGTAGGGAATAGTCAGAGCACGTTCGAACATTAAATTTGGACATGACGTTTTGCACGTTGACAGATTGCAAGCCCATCGCCACTGGAACCCTAACTGATGGCACATGTATTTGTTTTTTTTTTAATCAACTATTTAATAATCTTTTTAAGAAAGGCCCATAGTGTTATCTAGATGGTCTTAACCTTTGCATGTAAGGAGGTGGGAGTAAGCGGAATATAGGAATTAAAGGAAACATTCAAAGTTTTAGCATCGCTCCAAATGTTGAGTATATTGTCTCTTTAGGTTATTGTATCTTTAATTATAAGTAGGTTTCTTCCTATTTATAAATTCATGATAATATATTTTTCTAATTTATTACGTTGTTAAATCATGTGTGTTGGCCTAGTGGGCGATACCCCGACTTCTGATCCGGAGGTCGTGGGTTCGAACCCAGTCGTGCACCAATGGATTTTATCACTCGAAAAACTGATGTGCGCATTAACACGTGCTCAAAACGGTGAAGAAAAACATCGTGAGGAAACAGGCATGCCCTAGAACCAAAAATTCGAAGACAAGTTAGTGTTCCAATAAGCGGCGATGGGCTTGAACCTGTCACATGGAATGCTTACTACTTGCAAAACGCGGGCATATACCAAATGGACGTGCCTCTGACTACCCCCTACTTGGTATCCTCAAAGATCTACTCACTGAGTATATATCTGAGGATGTCCACCATGGGGAAGACAGTCGTGAGCGTGTTTGTTTTTTTTTTTAAATCATTAGAATTGTAAAAGTACACGAAAAACTTCCGATAAAGTAACTGATGTGACATTGTTTTGTTCGGCAAAGACAAACAAGAAGTTGTTCGTGCACCGGGTCAGTTGTCGTTTACAGTGATGTACCTTAGTACATCACTGTAGTACTTCACTTAGTGAATCACTGTAAATACGTAAAAAAGTCTATTCTATTCCGCCATTCTGTAATAAAAAGAATTGAATACCTTTCTCAGAGCAGTGATTAGTAAAAACAGAATTAACTAACAAAGATTTACTTTCAAATATGTTTCAAAAGATGAAAACAAAACACTGTTTAGCTAAACAACTGTTAGTTAAAAAGTATTGAGTTTATAAATACTCGTACCACGGTCTTATGATATTGGTCTGATTGTAGGGGTGTATAATGAATACGGTTTTCTTAGCCCACCCATTAAAAAGAAAACGTATGTAGGTACATTTAGTTATTGTGTTTTTATTCTTTTGCGGTAAATGTTCCCTACGACTAAAAGCCAGCAAACCTTAAGAAATGTAATCCATTTTATATAATGTGACTTCACCCCTTCTGGTTCTGATTGAATCCGATTGATTGAACTCATTTTACCCCCTGTGGGGGGTAATGTTGTGTAAAGTTCCTTCATGTGCATTTGCTCCACCTCATCTCGCCACATCCGCCGAGACTGGACTGATGGCTTTTGGTGTTTCAAATTATTGACCTTGAAGTAAAGCATTTAAACAATACATAAGGTTATTAGGTTAGGTTGGGGTTGGTAGTACATAGGTTGTAGTTAATTTTTTATCTGAATTATGTAAAAAAACGTTTCTATTTTACCTAGTAACTTCTGAACAATTTGTGTTTGTATTAAAATCTATTACCAACCTAAACATTCTCATAAATTGCCGTGTAAATTCCATTACTATTTCAATTATGCAAAAGTAGACTGTGCGTGAGCTTCGCTAATTATTTCACAAAAAAACGTTAACTCTGTACAATAAGTTGGGCCGGTGGGCCATTCACACAGAAAAGCAGTCGCTTCACCGAGTCTACCAGCATACCATGAAATAGTGCTACACATTCTGAGAGTCTTTGCATGGTTCATGAATAACATGGTAGGTGATAGAAACTTTTTTTTTACAGAAAAAAAATGTTTCTCTTAAATCTACAAACTGAAATACAATGTCAAAGTTATCGGATTATTGTCTATCCCAGTTATCTGTGCCCTACCTATAGATATTCGAAAAACAATTTCAAATAACAGGATGGTGATAAAAAGTACAATACGAAATTTTACTCATAGAATTGTTTTTTTATTCATTTATTTGGGACTATCCTTATGCAATAAAAAAAAAGATTTTATAATAAAATTGCCGAAAATATCGCGTAACATAAAAACAAAATACAGACGAATTGAGAACCTCCTCCGTTTTTGAAGTCGGTTGAAAACAAGCGCCGGCTATCTGTTTTGTTTGTGAACACAGCCATGAAACCGTAGTGCGTCCCGATCTGTTATTGCTCTGGAGCACGCGAGCATAAATTGAATAATATCGGCCAGGAGATCTATGTTTATGAGTTGGGCCCAGACTTCAAGGCAATGCTGAAACAATTAAACTTTTTAATTGTAATTAGCATATACTTTTGGTTCGTGAGTTATGCTTGTAAACTGTAGAATCAATATCTTAGCTGTATGAAAGGTACTGATACTGATATAAACATCTTGCTACTCTATCCGTTACGTCACGTGGAATGCTTACTAGCAAAACGCGGACATGTACCAAATTTAATGTTTGGACGTGCCTCTGACTACCCCCTACTTGGTATCCTCAAAGATCTACTCTCTGAGTATGTATCTGAGGATGTCCACCATGGGGAATATAGTCGTGAGCGTGTTTGTTTAGTATTTTATAAACCGAAATAAAGTAAGAAAGGCCGAGTTATTTCGAAAACCTTTAAGCTAAACTTTGTTCGCTTCAAAAGTAATAAATCCGAGCAGATAATCCTTGTCCATTTCCAACAATTGAAGACAAGAGCAATTTAATATGTTAATCTCCCGGTAAATAATTCAAGGGGCTCGATTACATCTACAATCTACCTTCGATTACGGAGAGACAGATAACGATGCATTGTAAGTGACTTGAATTGTTAATGCCCCGTTTGGATTACTCAAACTGATGTGATTATTCAATTGCTTGAATTAATCATCCTACTTTTACTATACTGTAAGAGCCATGTTGGCCATGTGGGCTGTACCCCGATTTCCGATCTGAGGGTTTGAACCCGGTCGTGCCAATGACCAATGAATTTGACGATCTTTTTGGCGCAGTGGGCGAAGGCCCGCCTGAGACGCAGAAGGTTGCGGGTTCGATTCCTGCTGGGACAAATGTTTGTATAATCTGAAAATATTTGCCTCGGTTCTGGGTATTTCCTATTATAATATGTATGTATTTACAAAGAAAGTATATAAGTATTATATCAGTTATATTGTTCCCATAGTAGAAGCTCTGCTTAGTTTGGGGATAGATGACGTTCTGTAAAAAAAATTCCAATAATATTTATTTAATTTATGGGTGCTTTACTAGTACTAAAACGGTGAAGGAAAACATCGTGAGGAAACCGACATGCCCTAGAATCTAATTGTCGAAGGATGTGCAATGGTTAGTGTTCCAAGAAGCGGCGATGGTCTTACAACCTGTCAAGCTGTAGAATGATGGCATGTGCCAAATATAATATTTGGACATGCCTCTGACTACTATCTACTTTATATCCTTAAAGATCTTCTGACTGATGAGGAATGTTTGTTTTGTTTTTTCGTTTTTTTAAAAGGGCTAAAGGGGAGTAGACTAGCTAAGTGATAAATTTCCAAACAAACCAAGTTTATAAAGTATTCGTAGCACAATGCTTAAAGCTGAAACTTTCCGTAACTTTTGTTTGCATCCATAAAGGCCTCACTCCCAAGTGGTACTGTCACCCGTTGACCTGAAAACGTCGTAAAACCTGCGGTGCTGAATATTTCATACACCGAGCTCCGTGCCGATGAGGCTTAACGCGGCAGGGGACACTTTTGGCACATGACACTATGTCGGGATGGGCCAGTGGTGATCCAACTGTGTGGTAAAACAACCATTTTTAAAGATTCTTAATGCACATTTAACATCTTACAAAAAAACTACTGGCATCATCAGGTATGTTGAATTTGACATAATTTATTTAAAAACCAAATTTTAATTATATACAAAGAAATTGTCAAAGAAGTATACGACCCACCTGTTGGTAAGCAGTTATCGTAATCTATGGACGCTTGCAACACCAGTATCACTCGCGCGTGGCCGACCCTGAGACATAACGGGCAAAAAGTTACATGTGCCTGTAACTTCATCGGCACCCATACCCTTTAAGCTGGGAACAGCAATGCGAGAATTACTGCTTGGCGTTAGAAATTGGTATTGTGGATATACTTCCCCAGACGAGCTTTTTTAAAAAAAAATTGGGGTTATGAGTTTCCCTTCAAATAGATCTTCGGTAAAGCAAGAATTATTGAATGAGTGAAAAGCTTTTTTATGAAATTAGCTTGCAAATGCAAGGTGTTCACTATAATATTATGCAATTGAAAATTATGTGCTAATTTCACTATTACTGTGTATCTGTCAATTGTTGGGTCCAACGTTAGCATCAACCCTAGCAACACTCAGATTGCTCTGGGATCTGCATTCCCACCGCGCGGGTCCACAATACCCTTCACGAATACGACGTAGGATGTAAAATTGCTGAAGTGTGTGAATTTTCATCGATAAAACTACTGTTGGCACAGAATTTTGTGTAATATAGAGATTTTAAGATGATATACAGGAACATGGAGTAAACGTGAATAAACGTTATCATATATAAAAAATATATGATGTCTTAACATCATATATTTTTTTACTGGCAATTAAAAGCAAAGCAAAATAGTTGCATAAAATAACATTTTACATTTAATTATAAGTTTAACGGGTTTTTATCACGTACTCATAGTAAGACCCATTAAACTCATAATTATGTTATCTAATCGCGAAAATTTTAGATTTAGCCTTACATATTACATGGTTTAATAGGTTAGGTTTTATAAGTAAAGTAGTATTTTGTTTTCTGCTGTTGAATTTGAGATGTCAATATTTGTTTATTCACACCTTTTTGTTACCTAGATCCTTTTTAAGAAATTAAAAGAAACACTCTATGTAAAAAACAATTTAGCAAAAATTACTTAAATCCGTATTTTTCTTAATAACTTGAAAAATGCGTCAGTCTGCGTAACAGAACTAGACATATTAAAATTGTATTATGCCCATATGTGAAAATAATTATCATTATATTCCGAGTGCAACATCATTGTAAATAGATAGATAGATAAACATTTAATTAAGCATATTACCAATTTACAGTACAAAACACAAAAACATAATAAAAAAAAAAATATCACATGTCAGTGTTTAGATTGACTTTCTAAAAATCTTTTAAGGTCAAGTACCGAAAGCAGGTTGACCATAAATAAACCAGTGTCAGGAATGAAAGGAGTCGGAAGTAGGTAGTTGCTTTAAATCTTGAGGCAGTATTATTTTTACAAAAGTTAACTGGTTATTTAACGGACAGTTACCAAATAAGTTACCAAAATAAAATCGAAACAAGATTATTTCCGTTCGTCACTCTCAGTGTTTGTCGTCACGCGATGTTTACCCAAACTTTTCCTTTCAACCCAATCTATTCCTTATCACTTGATCCGTAAGAGTCACATTAATGTTCCAGTCTTAGTGGAGTTATGTAGAATTTTATCACAGCGCATTGATTTCCTATTATTGTTAAGATAGTAACGCGGGCCGCATTCCGGACCACTGGAATGTGTATTGATTTAATAAATGCTTTGTTATAAACTAGTAGTTAACAAGATCAGAAATAGACACGATTCCTGTTTGTTAGCAAGTTTGGATTCGGATATTGTTCAGTAAATAATTTATGTCGACGAATTCACATAATAATTGGATTTAACATCAGAAAAGAGCTTACATAGAATTCTAATTATCCTATGGACTTAACTTTCAGTATCCTGTTCGTAGGATCTTAATTTAAATATAAAAAAAAACTACTTTGTAGGTTCAGATATGAGAATGTCTTACTTTGGAATCACAAAAAAAAACAATTTGATGAACATAGCTGAGACATTTTGTAGTCAAAGTCAGTAGGTTTTTATTAATTTAAGGATATTATAAGGACCTCCTCTTTATAGCGCAAAGTTAACTATCAAACCTTAAAGATTGATTTAAATTTCAATCTCTCCCATGACTGAGAATAAGTGGTAAGTGGGTAATAGATAGTGGTTAAACGAATCGCCGCCGATATTAAGTCAGTTTCGGAGTCACGTGATGAGCGGCATTATACTGTTAATAACTTCCCATACTTATAGTGTGCATTGTTGTTGGTTTCAGTGCAAGGAGCTAAGCGGCAGTGAGTGCGGCGGCATGGGAGTGCGCGCACCGGACACACTGCCTGGTCTCACGCGCCACTATCCCCACTGCGGAGACAGGTACTTATTGCTCTGTTCTTTCCATTGCAAGTAATACTAGCTATGTAGAGACTTCAAAACCTGTTTAACTACATAGTTTATGAAGATTTCGACCTAGTTTTGCACTTCTAAACTTGGCTGCAAACTTGGCTGAATCTAAAGAATTTAATAAATGCATTTATATGAAAGCACTTCATTGTACACCATGAGAAAAAGCTAAGCGATAAGACCGCCCATTATACTTTACAATAAGCGGTCGTATTGCTTAGAAGTGATTTCTTTCAGACAATCTTTGGTAGGAGAGGATTTATTGAGATTGTATTAATGGCTGGGGGTATACTAATACTTATATATAAGTATAGAATTCTACGTTTTGAACCGTGAATTCTTCAGAATGATTGAATCTCTAGTAAATTTTTATTTAGTTAATTTTTAAGTTCGTTTCATCAATCATTTTCGTTCCGCAACAACGGTCCGCTAAGCACCATCAGAAAATCTATTTATATGTAAATAAATTGAATTAAAATTTCAGGTCACCATTAAAATGCGACAGTATGGGCGTGTCCAGGTTAGTGAACGAGCCAAGCCCGAGCAGCTCCGAGGAGTCCAACTCCCCGACCGAGCTGAACTGTTACCGGAGACTCGGTGATCGCCAGCCGCTAATGAAGCGGCTGGCGATGGGGCTTAGCGGAGCGTTGCTACAACCCTCGGACGATGACTCCACACCACTAGTTACGGACACACCCACCACGTAAGTTATAATGTACCTTGATGATGATTAAAGGAAGTTCAACTAGCTAAAATGGATGACATATTGATTGAACAAAAAACCAAGGGATGACAAATTAAGTGGTTGCAGGCTGATCACCATAAATTATATCTGTTTTTTTAGCTTTTTGACTTACATACTGATCAAAAAATCTTTAAGGCTGACTTCATCCTTCTATACTGTCTTTCAAAAACTAAACCACCTTTCCTAAACATTCCAGACCCACAAACCTCCCTCTCTGCATGAACGGCGGCTACATCAACGAGGCCTCGGAAGCGGAGACGCGGACTCGAGAGTCGAACCGAGAGTCAGCGCCGCACACGCCACGGAGGCACGAGACACTACATCACACTGACCACGAAGTTGACTTTAGGAAATGTGGAATGAACAATGTCAAGAACAGGTGCGTTATCAGCGCACTAGTATTAACCTTATATTTAAATCACGACCGAGGTTTCATCGCACGAGAATAAATATAATAGCCGTTCATATTCATGTGTAGTATCTTGTGATTTGACTATACTTTTATGAGAACCTCGAGGGAGGCTGAGACGTAAAACCTGTGGGTTTGAATCTCACTGCGGTACAAACTGCTGCATGTTCTGTAGATATATTTGTTACGGTTCTAAGTATTGTTTTACTATGGTATTCGTAGTGTAATACCTATGACACAATCTTAGTATGGTTTAAAGATCATGTATATGATTGTTGAATTGTTATTTTATAGTACTTGTTGTTCAAAAATACACAAGAGATTTATTTAAACAAAACATTGTTTCCATTTCAGCAGTCCATCCGCGAATTGCAGTCGGACCACCTCATCCTCATCGGGAGCGTCTTCGTGCGGCGCCCCCGGTTCCCACGGCTCTGGGAACAACAACGTGCCGCGCACGGAGCCAGAGCTGCGACAGGCACCCTGGTTTCAACACGGAATTCCTAGAGAGGTAACCCTACAGTCTGCGCCAACTTACTGGCGCACCCAATCACCCCACCTTCTAAGAATGGTAATGAACCACTTAATCAAGGAAGAGCCAGTAATCTGTCTGATGAGATTTCGCTTCTTGAGACAAATTAAACTGCAGGCTTCACGATTGGTAACGGTGCCCTTCCGTCAAATCTTCTTTGAATTCATAATTCTGTAATCTAACATTACTGAATTACACTCAAGGATCCGTAGCATTTGATCAGAGTAACACAACGGGCAATGGTGCTCGCCATGCTCGGAATTAACATCGGGATCACATATCTAGCGATGACGAACCTATTTACATTCATAGGTTATGTAAATGTTGGGATCGCAAGGTTCAATTAAATATATGGACAGGACATTGGATAGAAGGGACAACGATCGATGAACGAAGACTGTCATTGAATGGTGGGTAAGGGATGCAAACTGACCGCGACGCGAGTGGTTTTCGGTGTCAGCAAAAAGTAAACAAAATAAAAAGCGTTGCTGGAAATCCGTAAATAATAATAATTGTGCTGGGCATTTTTCACAGGACATCATCTAGCCCCAAACTAAGCAGAGCTTATATTATGGGAACCACATGACTGATTTACTACCTACATATATAGTTTTGTTTATAAAGTCGCTTTCTGAAGGAAATGACCCAATATGATGCAGACGGGTTATTTGATGAGTTTTGTTTATATGGCTTCTATCTTTTACTAAAAACAATTGTTACTACAAGTTGTTTCTTGATTTCAGATAGCACTAGAAGTGCTCAGTAGCCAACAGGTGGGTGCGTTCCTAGTCCGCGGCAGCACAACGCAAACCGGGTGCTATGCGTTGTCCGTGCGAGTTCCAAGAGACTTTCAACCCAGTGGCATCGCACACTACCTCATTCTTAGAACGCCTAAAGGATATAAAATCAAGGTGAGTAAACCGGTTTTTAATTTAATTCTGTAGGTATGTTTATTCGTTAGCTTTCTTATTCCCGCACCAGGTCACATAAACTTCTGCGGATTTTTTTTCATCTCCTTATCTTGGGTTTTGCATTAAAATCGTTTTATTTTTTATTCTCCTCTGTCAATTCAATATGTTCACTCATTCCTTTCGCATATTAACTTTCACACAGTCCATTCACTTTTTATGGCACATTAACAGTCAATACTTTAAACTTTTTTTAGCCACTACTACTTTGCGCTACTTTCAAACTTCTCTTCTGTACCTAATCTTTCCATTATGCAGGTTTTTAAAATCGTATATAAGTAGTAGTAGAACTTACTAATATAAAAAATGCAAATGTTTGAATGTTGTAGCTAAGGATCTTCGTTTGAGATGTAATTTAGAGTATGTATAGTTCGTGGTCTATAAAAATACAAAGGGTTGAAGCTAGTAAGTTTCAATTATTGTCTCTACTTGCATGGCTACGGACTGACTAACTTCTAGTTAGCTATATAAATTATCTATACTTGCAGGGTTTCACGAAGGAGTTCACGTCCCTGTCAGCGCTAGTGACGCACCACAGCGTGATGCCAGAGCTGCTGCCGGTTCCGCTGTTGTTGGCGCGAGTGTCAGTCGGGACGGCACGCGCCGCACGACCCGACCACGCCGACATCGATGCCGTCGCGCCCATCACCCACACCCACACCCACACCCACCGCCATGCGCCGCCACATCACCAAGCCAACTTTCTAGCCCAACTTGACGTTTAACCCTTTCTGCTTAAGCACAGATCTGCTACACTTATAAAATGGGGAACTACTAATTTTCGAAGTCAAGCGAAAACTTGAAAAAAGGACATTTCTCAGCAAAAATATTCAAATTTTCAAGATTATGAACAGTTTATCTCGTTCTGTAATTAGTGAGCAGGCGAACACACAACACATCTAATAATGTATCTAGAATCCCAGAAACGTCATATTATGGTTTAAGCACTGAGCTGCTTCCAATCCTCCACTAAGGTGCTTTCCATCCAATTCGCCACAAAGGCGTTAGGAAACCTTTTAGTTTTCTGATTATTGTGCGATCTGTCCTTACACTACACAATTTTTCGCATGTATTTTCGGATTGCATACATTAGATTGCATGATGTGAAGAAGCTTTTAGTAGCGAAGACTTTGATACTCGTAAGTACAGTCTTAAAGGAGAGTTTTCGTTTTGTGCTTGTAAATTTTTGTGAATATTATTTAAGCCTTAAAAGACAGTTTAGTATTTATGAAATGAAAGTGGAAAATGTATCTGGATATCAAGGAAGTGAAGAAAACTACCCACCAGTCTCTTTTGTAAAGTCATGGTTTACAATGAATGTAAATATTATTATTAAAAACACCGAAGATTATTTTTGTTTTCTCATAGTTCATATTCGTTAAAACGTTCATCCTTAGATTTACATATCTACCGTTGAATATTAGATAGAACTAGACAAAAACATTAAAACTGTAAATGTGACTTTGGTATTCATTATAAAAGCTAAAATATCGAAAATTTTATAGTCACGTAAAGTCATTAAATTATTGTGTGGTGTATCTAAGTTTCTAAGATTGGGTACACCTGATTATTATTAGTAATATTTAAAATAATGTGATATAATATCAATTAGGGAGTGTATGGCATGTTATAAAAAAGTGTATAATTAAATATGAATGTTTATACAGGTAGAGTGTTCATCACTAGGATAGTTATGGTGGCGAAGGAATTGTGCAAGTTTTTTGTTGTTTTTTTTTTTATAATTTTTATGTAGATATTATCTAGTCTACATTAGTGTACAGTCAAATTTAGCTTTTTGTCATTAAAATGCAGGCAACAATTAAATAATTTATGGTTTTAATATCCAACACATATAATTATGTTTTTGTTATTTCATTTGTATGATGTTTGGGATAACGTTTAAACAAGCTTTCTAAATTGGGTGTGTTGGATAGTGATAATAATTGTTGCGAGAGATGTTTAATTAAAAAGTGAAGGATATCGTGTGTAAATGTAAACGAGTTGCCTTTTAGCGAATACTCCTCATTAGCTTCGCTGTAGTTTTAGCAGAAAATGGATTCGATGTTATACCTACATAATTATGTGACTTTATAATGTTGATATCTACCTACCTAATTATACATTTTAGGTTAATGTACATAATTATAAATATATTGCAATGTAAGCTTATTTGTTAAAAAAATAGACTCCAGTAATTTTGCACAGCAAACATTGTGAAGATTTTAGTGACTTTCAGGTTTATATAAAAAAAGCCGTTTTTTGAATCCATTTTCTGCAAATAACACGTAATATGATATAATGCTGCCTTAGAAGAGACGTACCTATTTGTATGAAACGTTAACGCATTGGTAAAATTTAGTCTGTTGATGTTTATAAATAGTTTACTTGGCATCATGGAATTAAAAATCTAATTATAAAGATTGAGCCTATCTAATTCAGAGCTTTTGTTAAGGGCCAGATTTTTTTTAGAAAAAGTTATTTCCTTTCTATGTTGATACCCAGTATAAGGTACATTCAATCAATTACCATTACTAGGTATTAGTAGAAATAGAAATACCTGCCTACTGTCTTATTTAAACGACCTTAGTGGCGCGGCGAGTAATCCGCTGAGACGCAAGAGGTCCGACTCTATTCCCGCTGCGGGACAAATTTTCGCATGATATGCAGATATTCGTTCCGGGTCTTGGTGTTGTGGTACCATGTTACTCGTAGTTCATGATACCCAAGACACAGCAGTCCTAGTGTGGGATCAGAATTATTTTGAAGATTGCATGCTATAAAGTCAGCATTCAAACTCACTTAAACAGATATAAATAATTTTTGTACTTTATTTATGATAAGAATTTAACCTTTTAAACCACCTTTATTAAAATTTTGTTGAAATACAACTATAATTATTTATTTATAACCGAAAATAAATTAATTACGTAAAATTACATAATTGTTTTTTTATTCCCATAAATAAATAAATCTCCGTATATTAAAACGTAAAATGAGTCCCTTAACTAAATTATAATTCATATAATACTAGTTCACAAGCAAAAGCAACTACATTAATATTTTAATCTGTTATACTTGATTGAAACTGATATTATGCATATAGCATGTCGAAAAAAGTATAAATGTATAAATATATTCGGAGTCAGTTTGTACTCTAAGCCAGCGACCATGCATGAAGTATGTGATGAGATTGAATGAAGAAAAATAGGTATGCCAGGATAAGGATGTAAGTAGAAATCCGTGGTCTCTGCCTACCTCTTTGGAAAAAAGCGTGAGTTTATGACTGTATGTTTTTAGAATTCTTAAGATAATAGTACAACAACTTAAGAAGTATATGGAAAAAGTTATCATTTAATTTCCATAATTTTTTAATCAGACCGCTATATGTCCAGCCAAGAAAATCACATTCAAGCAGGATCGAGACTGTAAAAAGAAGTACATAAGTGCTAAAAAATATAGATAGCCGCAAATTTGTATGTATGTATGTCTGTTCCTTTGGCTCTCGCTGAAGCGATTAGGGCTTGATGGATTTTGCAGAATAATGCGTCAATGGATTCGCCTTGATCATGAGTGATAGAATACCTCTGTGGTACAGTGGGCGAAGGCCCGTCTGAGATGCAGAAGGTTGCGGGTTCGATTCCCGACGCGGGACTATTTGTCTCGGTCTGAGTGTTTTCTATCTATAATAAGTATGTATGTATTTACAAAAAAAAATATTATATATAACACAAATTCTGCTTACTTTGGGGCTTGATGTTGTGTGAAAATGTCCAGCATTTTTTTTTAATATCAAGAAATACTTTTGTGGATAGGATTTAATAACACGAAGTGTCATTTATTATTAAATTGTATAAAGTAATATTTAGATCATAGACCCACTGTTTACTTGTTTGACGTCAAAAGGTCACTTGTGTATTTTTAACTCTTTTTAAACTAGTTATGTGGTTATATACCTAGTTATTCAAGTGAGTTAAGAAAATGTATGAAAGTGCCTAAGTACCTTAGCTTTAGAAATAGTACAAAAACAATTTGACTTCTTATTTTTCGGATTTTTTATGGAATTTAACTTGGTGGATCTTCAAAGGTAACCCAATATGTTAAATTTAAGACCCACCGCGTCGCATCGCCCGCCTGTGCTATTTCTTCAACATCACAGCCGGTCTCAAAAATTGGGCAAGAAAATAAAAATAAAAATTGAAATCCTACTGTCAGTTCCCGAGATTAGCGCAAACAAAAAAAACTGTATTTATCTATATTTAAATATACTATATTTATCTACCCAGTTTCCTGTAAAAAATATATTTTATTTTCTTATAAGTACATATTGTTATATTGTGTTAGGTTTATCTATCGTAAGTACATATATAGTTTTCATTCCGCGTCACCCGTTAGTCTGCCTTCAAACTAAAAATCTGAGCGCCATCTATGCGAACTAGCTGGCTTGTCGTCACAAAAACGGCTCCTCGGCTCTGCAGAGAACCCGGTAGGTACTTTCAACTCTGGAGAGTTTAGTGACACCGCTAGTCCAGAAGGTACTACGGTAACCTCTCGCAAGATAGCGCTAGTGGGCATATTTCAATAAGATTATTTTAATAAAAGCAATAACATCTAACGCATACTATTTTTTTTTTAATATGGCCACTAGATTTATCGAAATAAAAAGATCAAAAGGTTTTTGAAATAAGGTTTTCAGTTAACTGTTTTAAAAAGGGATCTTTTGGGGAATATAATCTAAAATAAAATAAATTATTTTAAACCTGGACAGTGGATCTAACGTGTTATTGATTTAAACTCGAAACCGATCACAATCTAGATTCTAGAGAATCAAGAAGCTTACCTTACTTAATAGGTAGCCTAAAATTTAAAACTTGCTCGTTTTTCTATTCAGTCTTTCAGTTTATCAAGTAACAACGACCCTGTGGAGGCTGCCTTTGCTCTGCTCAAAGCTGGCACAACAGCTCTAGTTAATATTTTATTTGAGAGCTCCATTTTAGACAAAACAAACTCTGAACGTTATAAACGAGACTCTTTATTTCGATATCTGGGTTAGTAATATGCAAATACTAAAACGTAGGATTATGTCAAATTTAATTTAATTTAAGCGAAGAGTAGGTAACGACATATAAATTAATTATTCACTCTGTCTCTACCACATTATAAAATACACAGTTAAAAATAAAGTATTTACTTGATATTTTGGCGCAAGCTGTGAATGCTATGCGGTAGTGGATAATTATGTCAATTCAACCCATAGGTACATACAAAAGGCGTATCAATTATATTTATCGCTGATGTTAACTGTTCAGAAATACCATTGACCGATCCTAAGATCGCCTTTGTTTGTTTACTAGCGAGGCAACAATCAAATCGCTGGTTTGTTTGCTAAATACCTCGAGGTCCTCGGACAGTACCGGCATTTACAAAGAATTGCAGATAGTAAAATGTGAGTCTTGGAATCTCAGTAATTATTTTATGGAGTGTACTCCTGTTGGTACTCCTGATGCAGGTACCTCAAGATAAGACAAAAATGTCAGCCAATGAATCTAACTTTGATGTGTAGCGTTCCGGAAACTTCGTCATACATTTTTATCACATATACTGCAGAGCCTCAAGAAAAAACTGAAAACATGTTGTTAATGATGACACCGAGACTGGGTCAAAAACTATGGGTCTCATACATACTCGTAAGCTCGGAGCTTCACTACGTTATAAAATCCGAAACGAGAAAATCCGTTGAAAATCTAAAGTCACCGACATACCTTTTAGTTGAAGTGGCAATGGGCAGGCTCATAGCTCGCAGAATTGACAACCGCCTAGGGAAGAAAAGTTATCAAATGGCTACCACGAACCGGACGTTACAGTGTGTGAAGGCCCCCATCCGATGGACACACAACATTTTTAAATTGCGGGCTGTTGATGATGACGAAGATGACCTGTTTGTGAATTTTCTTAATTTTTAATTACCTTCTTGTTACTAAAATGAACAATAACTTATGAAACGAATGAAAAACAATATTTATTTTATCGACTGTAAAAGGTAAGGTAAAGGTTTTATAAGCTTCGTAACTAGAAACAAAACGATGGGTCAGTAACTATTTACGGGACGTAGGTCACGGTCAAGGCAAGCTTGTTTTGGCAATGCATAAAGCTAGGTCGAAATGCTTGGTCCTAAAAGCTAATCTTTGTGCAGAGCATTAAAAACAGCAATAGCCAGTTGCCATTACAAAGATAATCCAACACAGTGACCTAAAATAAAGATTCCCGGTTAAAAGAGGAAAATCGCTCCGCCAGGCAACACTAAGCCCGCTTCCCGCCTCCGCTGGGCACATTTTAAAATGTAAAGTGAATTAACCGGTCCTAGAGATACGATTAACTACACTGCAAAGTGCGTTAAGGGTATGAACACTGATGGTAATATGCCCATTTGCATATTATTATATTACATTAAAAACCGATTCCTTGAATCGGTTTCACCAGAAAACTTCGGGTGTCGCATGGATTGCCGTTAATCATCGGCGTATTTTCAATGCATACATATTCAATTATCTCATCATATTTTTTTTTACTTAAAATATTTTTTTGAAATTTAGCTGTCCTGAGACAGGTTAATAAAGATACGTTGCAAATAGCTACGAATTAAAATTAAAAATGATTCAGATGAAACTGCAAAGATAGCCGGAAATCCTATCATATTTTTTAAGTTTTCTGTTAAAATTTGCTTATCTTTTCCCTAAGGTAAAAGTCACTGACTCTGTCTAGCTCTCCCAACTCTGAGGCCGCCGAGGTTCGCTTGACGGCGATGCTTTACTGTTTCTTTTTAAAACTCTTCGGAGAGTATCTCTTCAAATTATATCTTTTTGTTTTTCTTCGCCTTTCCTTTTGACTCTCTGTGAAGAGTAAATTGTGTGTTGGTTTTATAGGGTTCCGTACCTCAAAAGAAAAAAAAACTGAAACCTTATAAGATCACTTCGTTATCCATCCATCCGTCCGTCCGTCTGAATGTCAGTCAAGGCCTTTTTCCCCAGGAACGCGTGGAGGTATAAGTTGAAATTGTTATCAAATACGTAGGTTCCTTGGATCTCTAAAATCAAGCTTCTAAGTCAACGCACTATAAAGTTTTGTGGACATTTTGGCTATATTTTTAAAAAGAAATAAATATAAAAATAAACATCTGCAACACCAGAAAAATAACCAGTTGGTGACGCTGGCTGTTCCCGAGCAGCCCGATCGCTGGCTGTAATTCTGCGTAGTTACGATATCGCAACTAAGCTGGTATGAATACAACATTTTGCAATGATTTTCCATGTTTTTAAGAACTGGGACGCTTCTGGGTTTGCATGCATTTTATTTTATATTTTCTGATATCAATCTATATTTATTTAAATACTTTTTCTGTTGTGCTGCAATAGTATTCTAAAAAAATTATAAATAAATGATTTCCATTTAATTTAATTAATTTCACTTCTTTATCATATTTTTATACATTATACGGTAAGAAAAAACGATTTAATAGAATATAGATTTTACGAAATTTATAATTATGTTTTTTTTTCGTAAATAAAATCTTTTAAATGCTTCCTTGTAAAGTTCACATATTGGCGCTTTAGCACTTTTGCCCTTCCACAGACGATAAAAATATATATTGCTGAAATTAAGCAATTATAAAATAAGTAGTAGGTATTTTTTTTTTATTTCACAGTATATATAAAAAAATAGGTAGGTGCCTAAATCTCTTTAACTGAAATACTTAGATCAAAGATGTAACAAAGCAAGTACACTTAGAATGTAAAATAATGGGGGATTTAAGAACGTAGCGTAACGCCACTCAGTAGGTGAAATCGCCTCAGAAAAAGAAATCTAAGGAAATATTAATAAATCTGTGTACGTGTACATCGTACATCTAACAAGTTTGCGTGTATAAGAAAACACTTAACCTGACTGTCCAAGGAATCTAGTGATTTGCACTATTACGGAAAGTTTGAAGTTATCAAAATATCAAAACTGCAGAAGTAACACAGTGTTGCTTTCTTACAACTCGAAATTCATGATTCGCCAGTAACGTTAGAATATTGACTACTTTTGAATGCAACTTGACCTACTGAACTCACTCAGCAGTTTGCCAAGAACGCCTCGCTAGCAAATGAAAGGCGCCGCAAATGTAGTTCCGGTGGCTGGCGGTAATGACGTCATCAGCGGCGCTTGCAATAAATACCACTAATGTACCACCTTACGCTAACACCTGCCTAATTCTATTAGCTGTGTTGTTATTATTCTGTTGCTGTTTGTATAGTTTCAACGTTGCATAAAATATATAGCTTACTAGCTTCTGCCCACGGCTTCGCTCGCGTGGTATCAGGTTAAAAAGTAGAAAAAGTAGAAGATGTGTTATTCTGATTTATAAGCTATATTACTGTAAAGTTTCATTAAAATCCGTTCAGTAGTTTTTGTGTGAAAGAGTAACAAACATCCATCGTCACAAACTTTCGCGTTTATAATATTAGTAGGATAGGATAAATAAATAATTATACATATGAAAAATAACAATGGTTGAATAATATAGTGCATGCCCAAAAATAACGTTGTGTTTGTTATTATTGTATGCCCGTAAAATAAATATAGGTACTTGAGTAATAAATACAGAGACCGAATAAAAGCCATGGTTTTACTTTGAATGGGCCGGCCTGGCTTACCAATACCTTAAATAGGTAATGTCAATCGGAAAGATTGTCATCTGCTTTTTCTGATTATGATTCTGGAAAGTATTGTCTCTGACAAAACTTTCACTGGAAAATAGAAAGCACTTTGTACACAACTCTGTAACCAGATTTTAATTTATTTACCCTCCAGTTTTTAGATTGTTACGCTCAAAATAGGTATTTGTAGAGTGGTTTTGAAACTATAGAGAAGCTATAGTTTTATTAAGCTCTAAAATTGTAATCATTTAAAGAGTACTCAAAAAATAACGAAGGTACCTATCAAATTTCCAAGTCATAACTCCTCCGGAAGATTTTAATTTTCTCTCAAGGTAATTTCTCCTTTACTGCCGCGAGTTTCAGCAATAAACCAGGTAATAGGAGACGTTTCTCAATTTGATGCTAATTTATGATAATGAACTGAAAATTAGATAATATGCCTTAGATGTTTTCCTCCCGCGACGAGATCTCAGGTACCTCCCGGTACCAGAGATTGTAACGTGAATTTTCTGTGCTACCCTGATTATATCCTATAAAATTTCTTGTCACATGCAGTAACAAGAACTCACTCAATTTTAATTTCTTAATTTTAAGATCTGATATCGCTACACCATTTGTATTTACTTTCCTAAAATATATTACTGTCACACTTTAGTTCAGTAAATTTATTAATAACGGATTATTGTTCCGTGCTTTTTTAAGAGAATACTTTAGTCAGGATTTTCGAACACTAATTATCAAAATCTAGGCTGATTAGATTAAACACAAAATGCTTTATAACAGTTGGAAATACAGACCTCGACCTAGATTCCAAACACTCGGCGGAGACACTATCAAATACAAACTGCCCTAAGCCGAAACTAAAGCTGGGATATGACAGCAACTTCGTTGCAAACCTCTGAACCGTCCAGATATGAATAAGTCCATGCTTATTATGAGTTTGAGAACAAAACTATGGGATTCCTGGCCTGTTTTAAATGCAATGAGTTTTAGTTGTGGTCGTAAATTAGAATCAGGCGCATAATATTTCTAGCATACACTTTTGATGGATAACATTCAGAGCAGTTTTCATAAGAAATCTTGAACCGGAACCCCTAAGGATTTTGATTTCGATGCAAGACCGCGGCCTGACTGAAGCTAGCTTCGCCTTGTCTCTGATGCGAGTCCTATCTATTTGTTTTTGTCAGTGTTTCCAGAGTGTTACAGTATTACAGTGTTGCAAGACTGACCCAGCTGCCATTGACCCAGATTACCAGCCACTTCCTACATTTTGAAGCAAATGCTATTATAAACAAGAGCTGATAAGCTGAATTACAAGGATAACCTTGTAATTCAGCTATTCATTATCATCATCAACAGAATGTCCACTGCTGAACATAGGATGCAAAGACGGATGATGTGCTAACCTTCATCCAACGAATTAATGCAAACTTTAAGATATCATCAGGCCATCGAGGCCTTCCTACACTGAGTCATTAGGTTCATGGTCGCCTCTTGAAAACCTGTCTTACAGCAGTTATCAGGTTAAATCAACTTCTATACGTTTTTAAACCAGCATCAAAAAAGTAAAGCTTGTTACTTTCTGTCACCGACTCCATCAATCCGCGGTCCCGTGGCGAGACGAGTTTTTGCCACTTGTCTTGATTAATTGAGCTGTCGTTAATCTTGAGGTTCACTTGGAGGTGCTCAGCCATAATGGCTTTCCGAATCATTTACTTGTGAACAATGGGCAAGCATCAGCATTTGGCACCTGAATGCTGCTAATGAGAACTTGGATGGGATTTGAATATTGTAATTATTTTGATTGCTAATGAAGTAGATGTTATTTATTTTTACGTTCATTGCCTCTCCTTTTGAACATTTAACATGTATTTATAATTTTTTCATCCCATCTATTCGAAAAACAACGTTTTGTTCCTCGATAAGTGCGTGCAAAATGGGTCATTCCAGCGCACTTACTAACAGTGACGAAATGACTTTTGAATTTGGAACACTATTTCATTAAAAAGTTTGAACGCAATTTGCTTCGATAAAGTCCTGGCTTGTAATAAAACAAGCACGCCTGTAGACGCGATATTGGTCAACTAAATTAAAAAAAAAACCTTCTTATTCGTTTTTTTATTATATTTTATCAAAATATTACAGATATTAGTACACAAAAGACAATTTTAATTTGATTCTAACCAATTGAATAAAATATGAGTTCTAGTAGTGAAAGTGGAATAATAACACCAGAAATTGTAAAATTAAACGCATAAACAATTAACTACCAAACAAATCAAGATAAAAATGTCTAAAAGCCTATGAAAATTTAATTAAATGGAAAAATTAACAAAAAGCAAAGTTATTTATTAATATAAATTTGTAATTTGGTTATATAAATATTCGTCACTACTAAAAGCATCTCTTATTTATTTATCTCACAGAGGGGGATGAAAAGCAGAGTGTGCCAAAATTATTTAACCTCGAGCGACGTACTTTGAATCCCTCGCTACGCTTAGGATTCTACTCTAGAATCCCTCGTTACGCTCGGGATTCAACTGTAGAATCCTTTGCTTCGCTATGGATTCAAACAATCGCTCTCGCCCTTAATACATTTATTTGGTCCCTTGTGACACAATCTACTATTATAATATCAGTGTATTGTTTTAACATGTGCTAAAAACGGTGAAGGAAAACATCGTGAGGAAAACGGCGATATCCTAGAACCAAAAATCCGATCATGTGCCAGTTAGTGTTCCAATAAGCGGCGATGGGCTTGAAACATGTCACGTGGAATGCAAACTACTTGCAAAACGCGGGCACATGCCAAATGTAATGTTATGACGTGTCTCTGACGACCCCCTGCTTGGTATCCTCAAAGATCTACGCACTGAGTATAAATCCGAGGTCCATCATGGGGAATAGGCCGTGTATGTTTTTAATAATTTTATTTTTTATCTCAAGGGTATGTTATAATTGCCAAGGGATTTTTTTTTTATCCGTTTGTGTAAACGTACCTACTATTTTTTATTAGTTTTTTTATCCACGAGGTTTGCTGGAAGAAACTCTTTTAAGGGTTAAACTCATCTTTTTATATGTCCTATAGGTAAGTTTTTTGTCTGTATTCTTTGTGAGTACATTATCGAATGAATAATTATTTATAAAGTCACTCAAAATGTTTGCTTTTTATTTATCTATATATTTATATATAAATTAAAATTAAATGTTGTTCGTTGCTAAGCGCAAAATTTGTTTTATTTTATGTTTGTTATAGTTCACAGTGTCATCTAGCCCCAAAGTAAGCGGAGCTTATGTTATGGGAACTAAAATACTTATATACTACATAAATATTTTTTTTGTAAATAAATATAGAAAACACCCCGAGACAAATATTCGCAGATGCAAACATTTGTCCCGCGGCGGGAATCGAACCAGCAAACTTCAGGCGGGCCTTCGCCCACTGCGTCACAGAGGTTGTCGAGTAAGATTTGAACGGAAATAAAAATAGATAAAATTGCCCGGAATATGTAAATAAAGTTTGTTTATTTTTCCCATACTAATTACTGTTCTTGTTTGTCGAATTGACGTTTCGAGACCTGTTCGAAGTAGTTTCGAGGCTACCCTTGACACTTCATAGAATCTCAATTCAATCCAATCCAGTTAAATCAATCGCAAACACTGTTCCATCGCATTCGCATCTCGAATGTCTTCAAAAGTACCGAATTGCACGAATTCGATCCTAATCAAGATTGCAATTAGAACCGAGTGTCAAGTGTAGCCTTGCTGTACGACAAAACGGTTTTCGGGTCAACTAGTGAACTATATAATTACAGACTTACTAGGGCTGCTACCTAATGGTGGGTTATCACAATGTAATGAAAGTTATACCTATTATGAAACGACTAAAACTCCACAATTTAATTTCACCGAAACAAAAAAGTGCATACTCCTTTAAAAATTACCTATTCAACATGGGTTATCACAACGTAATGGAAGTTATACCTATTATGAAACGACTAAAACTCCACAATTTAATTTCACCGAAACAAAAAATGCCTACTCCTTTAAAAAATACCTATTCCACATGGGTTATCACAACGTAATGAAAGTTATACCTATTATGAAACGACTAAAACTCCACAATTTAATTTCACCGAAACAAAAAATGCCTACTCTTTTAAAAGTGGAAACAGCTACGACGAAGCTTGAAGGTCTCATGATATAACAAAACTAAAAACAAAAGGCTTCAAAATGAAATCACGGCGTCGCATTCCCGCGGCGGAAGAGAGTTGTCTTTTTGTCTGTTCCGGACGGTGACCGATATTGTTCACCTTAAATACCTTTTGTCTTTGTTGCGGTGGAATTTTATCGTGGCATTTTACTGCAAAAATGATATTACAATATAATTCTCTAACGACTAACTTATTAGTTTTAATCTCAAAAACAAGAGTCCCGATAGCTAGATAACATTATATTGTACACCGCATTAATATCAATACGTAAACCGCCGACCATGAATAATAATTATAATAATGCTGGACATTTTCACACATTGTTGTTATAGTTTTGTTATGTTTTTGTTTTTTGTAATTTTCCTGTGGTTCATTCATTCAATTATTACTTAATTCATTAACATTATGTTTCGTACAAATTCGAACAGAGAAAATTGTAAACGAACTGCAGAAGTACAATGCGTGGTCTTAATGCCAACAATGATCACTTCCAGACAACCTCTAAGCAGTACTCTCTGCATTTTAATACAATATTTCCAATTTCACGCCCCTTAATAATGTAATTTATTACTTTGAAACGTGTTTTCGCAAGTTTGGTTGCAAAGAAAACGAATCGGTTATTTGGAACTCAAGCATTATTGTATAAAGCTATTAATCATCTGAGTCGAAAGAAGTCACCCGTCCTCCCTAAATCAAACCAACAATACGGTGACAAAAGTACTGTGTAGTCGGCAGTTGCTGTACTGTGTAGTCGGCAGTTGCTGTACTGTGTAGTCGGCAGTTGCTGTACTGTGTAGACGCGGAGACTGGACGCGAGCCAGCGATCTCTAGAGACTACTGTGTATTTATTGTTTTGACAGCATAAGTTTGAGTTTTTTACAACTAATAGGTAGTACTGTAGTTATAACAGCCACTCTATAAATCGTGTGTTTTGATTCAGGCCTGCAATCTTAAGTGCGGAGTTAGAACGTATGTGTATGTTGGATATTTATTTTTTTATTTTATAACAAACACTCATTCGTTTCCAATTTTTTAAATTGAAAATCATATGTCTGTTAGCTACGAGTATATTAAATATTATCCTGTTAAAATATAAGTACTTTTCGTGAAGACCAATTTTGCAATGTAAATTGTCGAGAAAACGGTCGGACGAATGCGTTTCTCACGAACGGCTGCTACTTTCATCGGCTGCTTTTTATTCGGGTACCATTCGGATAAAGCCGTAGGCAGTAGCCGAGGCTAGTATGCAATAATTTTGTTGTCCTAATTTGTATAAACCGATTGCATAGCTTAATTCAAAAGGTAATAACAAAATTGAAAAGGACTTTTTAGAACTTTTATTTTGTTGAAAATGAACCAGCAAAATAAGCCAACGATATAATCTAGGTACAAATAAAACGAAATAAACTCTATACTCCAGCAATAATTACCTACTAAAAGCAAACTGGTTCCTCGTTTATTGGTATAACATTGTTTTACCGTAAAGGCAACAAAATCCACCTCGCTGCAAGATTGTGAGCATGCAATTTCAATACGCGACAGCTCAAGCTCGTCAAATATTGATGAACAATATAAACATGAATCGCTGGAGTAATATTACAAAGTATTTGTCTTTCAGTATCCCTCCTTCTATAGATATAAGATATTTGCTTTACCAGCAGTATTGTGTATGTATATTTTATAGTTAAATATACAGTCGGTGACATAAATGAACTGGTTTGGATAACTGCAACCTTTCTAAGTATCTTATGCCAAGATTATCGACCAAGTGAACGCTGGCCAAGTGGTTATTGCATCCTCTTACCAAGGTGAAGGTAAGATGTTCATAAAATAAAAATAATAAACACCCAATAGATATACCCATTGATAGTCCTGACCTCATACTAGGATTTCCTGTGCCGTTGGTATCAGGAACTATCAGTACCGTGTTACAACAATACCCAGACCCGGAATAAATACATATCTGCAGAATATAAAAACATTTATCCCGCAGTGGGAATCGAACCGCACCTCTTACGTAGCAGCCGTCTACTCATCCGCCGCGTCATCGAGATCGTAGCCACCTGGGTTGATATTTTCAGGATATTGTAAAAAAAATATGAACAATCATCCCAATTTCATACACAAAATGTACCCAATGGAGCATGAAATTCAGTATTGAATAGATAGGATTACTAACATGTTTGCCGAATATAATCAAAATTCAAAGAGCCTACACAGCCCAAACCTACACATGGGGCTTTTTGTATCGAAATCCGACGACTACATAATACCCGAACATTCGTATTGATTAATGAACTTACTGGTAGCTTGGAACTATAGGCTCAAAGAGATTCAATACAATAATAATGTGGATATGCAGAAAATCAATGGTATTAATCTTCCATACTCAAAAATTGCCGTGATTTTATAAGCATCGAACGAAACGTCCGCAAGTAATAGTACAGTATGAGAAATTAAAAATATAGTTTGGCTCATAATAAAGACAAAGTAGAAATCAGAATGATGTACAAATGCATAAACTTTAGCGGTGGTTGTATAACTTATCATTGACAAATTATGCTAATAACAAAATTAACGTGTTCTAACGCCCTTAGATCTATATATACTCAGTACGTATATCCATGAATATGGGGTAGTCAGTGGCAAACCCAAACTTGTTAAAAGCTCGTCATCAGCTATTGGTTAGCGCCATATCTTCAATTTCGAGTTTCGTGACATGCCTATTTGCTTCCGAAAATATCCTTTAACGTCCTTAGTACAAATTTCATAACTTTAAAAAGTGCATTCCCTCTATTCCAGAGGGCTTAAATCTCCATGCACTTTATCAATTAATCGGGTTCTTGCTGGAGTCACGTAGCCGATGGTATAACGTAAAGTGTCAAGTTAGATTGTGTCCGTCTAACTTAAATGACGCGGGGCTCTGGAGATATGAGAGCTATTGTATGGGAGAGAACGAAGTTAACGGCTGAAGCGAGTTGGAAATCAAGCTTTCCTTGAAAATGAACATTTGCTTAATAATGAGGTAGGAGTATGATTTTGTAATATCCCAAAAATACAACCATGGCGGTACTCGAACTTGTGAGCTCCCGCTTGGTTCGCGGGTTATGTACCAACTAAGATATTATATAGCTTGGTCGAAATTCTTTGTATGTTTTGGTTTGAAGCGCCGAAGTGTAGCAATTATTTTACATTTCATTAATTTTACACTTTAACATACACACAAAAAAAAACCTTTTTTTAAGTCGGTTGAAAACAAATAACCAAGTTAGGAATAGTAGTCCTTATAAAAAAGCTCGTCCGGGAAAGTACTACCAAAATACGTATTTTTGTCGCCAAGTTATAATTCTCACATTTTCTTCAGTCTCTCCTGGTTAATCCCTTTTAAATTACATGCACGTGAGACTTGTCATTATTACGTCTCAGGGTCGGCAATAAGCAAGTAATACCTCTGGTGTTACTTGCTTAATCCGTTACAAGCGCCCATAGGTAACCACTTGCCAAACATTGGTGGGCTGTGTGCTTGTTTGCCAATTTAGTGGAATAAAAAAGGGATCCAATTTTATGTCTTAGATCTTAAGATGGATCTCACCGAAATCTCACCATTACAAAAATAACAGTGAAAACTAAAGTCCCGTAAGAATGGTATCGCTGCAGCTGTCTGTAAGTTATCGCGACAATTCAAATACATCCAAAAAAAAAACAGCTGAAATTGCTGACGAATCCAGTGACTAACCGAATGCGCTCGTTTGGTTTGTCACTGGTTTTTTACAGCCATACAATGTTTTTTTGATTTTAATCCGAGTTTATGCGGATTATCTGGCGTTTGTATGTCTGTTTGTCCGATGATAACTGCCGAGCCGTTTATTCAATATTGATGAAACTTGGTAGGTAGATAGTTATACATTTTCTTAAGTTTGAATATGAGCTTAATCGAGATTAAGAAAAATCTTTCAATCCGACTGAAAGGGAAAAGTATGACATTTTTTAAGTTTTAATTTTGTCTATTGATTAGTACTAAAAATAAAACTGGTTGGTAGTAAATAATTATCTATTGGGCTCAGGCAAATTTATCCTATGTTTGAAATAAATTCTGACTCCTAAACTCATTACCCTCCTTGTGATTATCGGGTAAAAATGGTACATTTCGAGATATCTGGTCGTAGCGAACTACTAGTTTATGATCATGTCCACTACCTTAAATCATAGTGTGTCGGAATGAAAGTTAGTAACCGCTGGTGGGGAACGCCTCTACGGCATCCAACCTCCGACAAGATCGCACGCTCTCTCCCCTCTCTAGATACTGTCAACATTCTAGCAAACTTTAACACAGATATATACTGTAAGTCACATTATAATACTCTATTTATTACTAACATTTACAGTCATATCCATCGAGAAACGAATCCTTGTGTTTATTTGTCATTGGAAAACATTTTCGAAACTAATGGATTTTTATAAAAAAGGCATGAAACAAGATGTTACATATTGCTTCTATAGTACCACAAAAGATGATGTATTTAATACATGGCGACCATAATCCAAATGACGCTATAAAGGTAGACCTACCACTTGATGTACCGATGGCATAGCGAAGTTTACCATAGTGGACGGAGATAGCTCAAACCTTCATCATGGTACCTTCCCTTTGAAGGCGGCCTGTATATACAGTGGCCGGCGCAATCCCCAGATCTGAACCCTATCGAGCATCTTTGGGGTATTCTGAAGCGCAAGGTCAGAGAGCACAGTATTACATCCAAAACAACTTTAAAAAATGCTTTAATTCAAGAGTGGGACGCCATAAGTGCAGCCGAATGTAAAAAGCTTGTAAGCAGCATGTCCCGAAGAATTGCTGCTGTGATCAATGCAAAGGGGGGGCCAACTAAATATTAGTGATTTTTGTAATTTTATGTTAATATAGTAATTTGGAAAACAAATAAGTTTCATTTTTCACCTTAAACACGAAAAATTTGGTAAATTTTAGGGTGCCTAATACTTTTGGCCAAGGCTGTATGTTCAGCAGTGGACTTATTCAGTCTCATTATGATGGAGATAATTATTAGAAATTATCATAAAATATTTACAGGCATTAACTAGCAGAGATTTCCACTAAAATTATCAGTTTAATAAATCAAGCAATATCCGCTGCGGTGAAACGTACTTTATTGTTAAAACCACTGTGTTATGTTTTAATGAATGTAATCGCCGCAGCTAATAAGTGGGTGAATGTACCTAAACAAGAACTAATGTACCCGGAAATAAATAACAACATATAATAGGGGATATTAAGTTTATTGAAACTATCGTCATCATTCATATTTATTTATATTAGAAATGAACCTGAAACCCATAATAAAACATTAGGCAAACAAATCAAACAATAATCTATAGATTTATTTTGTAACCGACTGTATTATATAAATAAACGAATCTCTATCACAAAAGACGCAAACAATAATAAATTATAGGTACGTTATCATTTCGTATAGGCAGTTGACATGAAATGGTTCTAAACTAAATGCTCTCTGCCCGCATATTCGTTCTGACAAGAAAGTCCAAGGAAATTAATTCAATTTATTTTCACACACGTCATCTAGCCTATTATATCTGAAAAGAACATACGACAGAAACGGTACGTTGTTTCGATAAAAAAATGTCATAAAAACACCATTCGTTCTGATAAAAACGTACTGAGGAAACAGTGGTACCAACGTTGATAGCCAGAGGTGTTTACCGAATAGTGCCGGTGATTGAATGAATTCTGGGCGTCACTAGTTAGCCTTGAATATCCGAGTGAAGGATATTTACTCGACCGGCCAGCGGCTGGCGACGATTAAATGCGCCCTATTTTTTTCTGA
This sequence comes from Perizoma affinitatum, assembly GCA_961405105.1. Classification (NCBI taxonomy): domain Eukaryota; kingdom Metazoa; phylum Arthropoda; class Insecta; order Lepidoptera; family Geometridae; genus Perizoma; species Perizoma affinitatum. The sequence continues at coordinate 7,451,274 of OY560184.1, forward strand.
ACGTATTTTAATGCTGCAGGGCCGCAGATGGCCTTGGTCAGCGTCACCGGAGTATCGGCGAGTGCAGAAGGTGTAAAAGTTGGGATGGGGCAACTAGCACAAGGACACTACTTATGTACCAACCTCGGCTTGGGCCGTTGCTAGGGGGTGATGAACTGGAGATAAACGACCCGGTACATAACTGTACCGTGAGTTTGCGGATGTGGGCCAACCCCGCTGGCTGGCTCGGTGTATCTGAGAAGTGTCAACTCTGTCAGGACTTGATGACGTCACCACCGCGTTATCGGTGCTGATGGGGTAATCAGGGTCACCAAGAATGTGTCTTGGTCTACGGAGGGTTTTCAACTCAGTTGACTCGATCGACTAATCGGGTATAGTCATTTCAGCTCATGTGGTTGTACTTAGTAACCAGTAATCAGCCCAAATTTGAGTTCTATCCTTTAACCAGCAGTTTTACGTCACGATCCTTGACCTTGTATTCCGACATGTGTTCGCGTTACCAATTCCTTCACATCCATATTTTTGTCTGGGTCAGAACTGGCAAAAATAAACGTCGTTATTGGAACGAAGTTCTTTATCGCGCGTTGTGAAAGGGGGCTAGATGGAAAAAATTCTCACGAAAAGTTGTAACGACACTTTTTGCTATAGTAAGCTATTGTAAGCTGTGCGGCGTGCGCATGTTTCTCTGTCTGTCTCTCTCTCTCTCTCTCTTATAGAAAGCAAGCCAGATATTTTCATTTATTTATTATAATTCCTTCACTAATTAATCGAAAGGAACTTCGTTCCATCCGGGTGTCCCTTGACACCTCTCATTTTTATTTGTATCATCTGGTAAATTTTTCTTAATGACTTCCAAGAAGGCAGCATTTTCTCTTGAGTCATATGAGACATCATCTGAACTTAATGAGCTGATAATCTATCTATATATTATATAAAATAAAATGCTGTGCGTTGGTAAGTGCATCACTTGAGAGCGGCATGATCGATGTAGCTATTTTTTTTTAATGTTCATAATAATCCGAATTATATTTTTATTATGTCAGCTTAAACAATAAAACTGTGTAACAATAAGGCTGCTTGAACGGCAGTTAAGTAGGGTAAATTTTAACACCCAAAGTTTAACAAAAATTAACTTACGTAAAGATTTAATAATATTTCTCAGTCATAATAATTTTGTACATTAACTTTCTCAAAATCAGAGCACTAAATTATACCCAGACTCAGAATAGATTCTACGCCATCGGAGTAAGACATTCTGCGATTTGGACATTTTGCTAATTAGATAATGTATCATTATATATTAAGCTCTACATGATTTAAAATTCAATCAAGCCGGAAATGTTTGTTTATAATCTGAGACGCGATCGTGACGTAATAATTGTTTCCGAGCGATCCAAACTAAAAGTTAAATTGAAATTTCAACTTGTTCGTAAGTTGCCAACGTCGGTGATGTCTTACATGAAATCAGGCTATCGTAGAGTAAACTCGTAACACTTTAACTGCTAATACAGTGTTGTGTTTTTGTAAAACTCTCGTGAAAGTGGAAACTAACAATTCTCCACTTGAAGTAACTTAGTACGTAACTAAGTACTTAGTTACGTACTAAATAAATATTACCTTTTTTAGAAAAAACTACTTTAACATAATTGTGATTTTTTTTATATTTTACATGAAAAAAAAAACACGTTTGTTATCCCCATGAAGAAGATACACAGACCCATACTCAGTACGTATATCTGTGAGGATACCAAGTAGGGGGTAGTTAGACACGTCTTAACATTACAATCGGCACATGTCCGCGTTTCGCATAGTAATTAATGTTTCTTTATTCCTGTCTGATTGTCGTCACTTTTTTGTTCTTGTATAAAAAAGAGCCATTCTAAGGAACAAATAATTATTTAACCACGCTGGGACTTTTGCCATAAATTATTTTACCCTTTTAGAGTCACCATAATAGGTGTACACTTCAAAATCGTATGTCACCATAATAGGCAAAATCGTATAGAGAATTCACTAACCGAGTCGCTGCTGTCCAACTTCGCCTTTAAAAGAAGACTGCACACACAAGAACACTCCCGGATGGAACCAATATGCGAGGAAAGAAAAAAGTATCGAGTAATTGTGATTAGGAATTCTGACATAGGAGTTATGTAGTTATTAAATGGTCTGAACTAATACTAACATTTTCACTTTGTTCTAGCGACCTAGCTTATGTGCAAACGAACCAGTGATACGACGAGTGAACAAACAGTGCTTGTTTCTATAAACATAAGCTCGCGCTTCTTATTACTATTCCTACTCTGGGCAAATAACTTTGTGTATAACTAGTGAAGGGAAACTACTTGTTATCAAAGTGTAAAATGAGAAGCTAACGAGATCTAACGTTAATAGAGGAAGAAAACTGTGCAGAGGAGCTTCTTTTTGATTACGTTTTTGTTTTCTTTGTTAATTGCATCGGAATAAATTGAAATAACATATCAGCTGGTAAGACCCAAGAGAACAGTTTTGTGTACCACCGAGAAGACAAAAAATATTTTGTCTCTCTCTTTTGTTTGACAGAATATGCGACAGAAATAGTTTTTTGTCTTCTCTTTCGTAGACAAAACGTTGTCTTGGATGCTCATGCTAACCGGGGTGGTTGTTTTTAGACCAAGTCTGTCTTTGATTGTGATAATAACTAGTGGAATGAGCAGGTTTAAGGTGTTAACACATTCCTTTGGTTGATTACCTATTTTTTAAGTTATTTATCTATTTATTTAACTTTCATAACAATTATTTATACCAGTTGCAATAAATATCACTGAATGGTGAAACTTTATCTTTTTTTATATATTTGTCAACATTATTAAACATTACTTTATTTACTGGTGGCAAATTAAAATATATTCTAATCGGGAACGAAGGAAACGGGTACTATGTGCGTTATTTACAAATAAAACAACAAAACAAAAACAGAATTCGTAAATATCGGAAACCTCTTATTTTTTTATCTGAGTAAACATTACTTTAAAAATATTTATCTCGAAGTTTTAAACAAAAAGCCTTAAAATATTTTTGATTCACTAAAATAATCACTTTAATATATTGATATGCATACTTCGCATTTTATAAACCCAAAAAATGCTCATCATGCCTTAATTATTATGAGTTCAAATGTTATTAACATATTTAGCTAAAAAACATTTCGTGATTTACGTTGCCATATTGGTAAAATACGTTTTTTAAATAAAATAAGTAATTTCGGAGATTTAATCGTATTTATATCCAAACTTACAAGCCATTTTACTTTTAGTTATATTAAATGTTTGTTTATTTTTGTAATCTTGTGGTCCACAATAAAGTATTTTCATTAATTCAAGCTTAAACTCTCTATAACATTATTATTATAATAATAATAGTTTACAATTTAATAGTAAACAGAAATGACGCATTGTTATTTTGAAGTAAGTCCAAACTGGCTAGTTTTCTGAATCCGTTGCATCAAAACCAAATCCATATTTTATGTGTAGTAACTTTCACAGGAATAGGAATATAAAATGGGTCTTTGTTAGCTGTGCAGCAGTGGGGCACATTGAAGGGACCAGGCAAACACACTTTAAAAGTTTTCAGTAGATTTAAAATTTGTTCGGATTTTCTTCACGGCTTTCTACAATGGATATTGTTACATTGAGGTGTACTCACTACAATATGCCTTTGTCAGAAATGTTGAGCATGTTAATGCAAAATGTATGTCTATCCTTTGTTACGTGAGATCCAATTTGGGTAAGTGGAAACATTTAAATAAGTGAGATGTTGGCCCATCAGGGGGTTTTATGAAAACAGTTCCAATATTGAAAATGGTATATTAGACCTCGTGACTGATACCTCCATGGTAGATCGATATCCTCTGATTTATTCATAGTACGTACTCACGAGAAAGCATTTTGTGCTACCAAATCGGTTAAAAGCAAATCTAATAATTAGATCACTAACACTACGGCTACCTTAAAATTTTAGAAACAAGGCATGCCGGTTTACTCACGATGTGTTCTATCACCGTTTAGTTCATATAAACACAGATAATGTAACAATCCAGGCCTCCATAGTGGGGTCTGTCACGTTCACAAATATAGGGAAAATGATACAAGTCATTAGAAAAAAAACAAATAATTTTGAAAAATATAAAAAACAAACTGTGAATTTCAAATACGTTGGTTTTGACAGTGATTGATAATCCTCCGACTGGTACTCCAAGCATAACATTTTATATGTTTTTCACAAAACGACTTCTTTCAAAATAATATCGATCTTATTATATTCTAAGACGGTTTTTGGTTTTCAATATTTTATTAAATATTGAAATTCTGAAGCGAAAAGGGGTATGCCAGGATCGTAGCGAGTGTAAATCCTTGGTCTCTGCCCACCCCTCCGGGAAACAGGCGTGACTATTTTTATGTATGTATGTAGTTAGATTTTGTCGTTAATGCCTTTAAATATCTTGAGTTACTTCGGCAACACACAACTAGGACCTACCATTTACTAGGTAGATTATTTTTAAGTGAGTACAGTTTAAGACAATTTTTTTAAGTACACTTTATTTTAGCATTTTTAATAAGTTTAGAGTTTTTGAACAATATTAGAGATCGTTACAATACTTATTTCACTTGTATCCCCCACAGTCTTGGAATCAGAATTCAGGCAGGATTCCACTAAGCCAATACAGCAATTAGCTTCTGTTTTATTGGCTTAGTGGAAGTACAAGTATATTGGGAATATCATATTAAATGCAGAAGAAACTTGTGCCAAGATTTTATACGAATCGTCAAAATTCACAAGTTCAGATATTGAATGTAACCTTATTTAATTCCCACCTCGCCAATCAGACATGCAGATTTTGAAACGAGCTTCATTTCCACTCCAATGTGAAGTCAAGATCCGAATGGCAATAGACTGAACTACGGGGAATTCTTCTAGAGGATTTACTCAATTTTACTTCTTGCCAATCTCATATTGGATTAAAATTTTCTATAGGTAAAACTACCTATGTCTTATGGACTTACTAATAAAAATCTGTTAAACAATGCTTTTATAATATCTCACAAATATCAACATCAACGGGACTCAAAACAGCGACCTATCTCTTATAAAAACAAAATGATATAAATAAATAAGTAATTATCTAACATACTCATAAATACATACTCTTGACCCACGATATTCCCAATGTCTTAATTATCAGGAACTACGAGTACTGTAGTACCACAAAACCCAGACCCGGAAAAAATATCTTCAGAACATGCAAACATTTGTGCCTTCGCGGAAATTGAACCCCACCTCCACCCGCCGCGCCACCAAGGTCATCTTTAATATTATATTATAAGTAAAATAGTATTATCATCAGTTTCAACAGCGTAGCCCAGACATTGGATGACAAACTTGAATTTAAAATGATTTTAAAATTCCACTGGCTACTAAACTAAGGTCCATAGCAATCAACGGACTTTAATTTTTACCGAATAATATTCGGTAAAAATTAAGACAGTTTAGATGTAAAATACTCACATACATAATAAGCAACACACACATATTTATATAGGTTCACATATATAGTATTCTTGTTCCAATAAGTGCTTGGACCCTGTCTAAATGTCTCTAAATACTTATAAAACTCAGACATGTTCTAAATATAATGTTTGGCCGTGTCTCTGCTTAACCCCTACTTGGTATACTCAAAGATCTACGCACTGAGTGTATATCTGAGGAGGTCCATGTTACAGTCGTGAGCATAATGAACAAATAAACACTTGTTCATTATGTACACAAAAGCAAGTAAATAAGCATAATTGGACTACCATTTAACTTTAATTCAATTCGAAAGGGAGGGTGAAATTAAATAAAACCTCTCCCGTTCATTGCCTTAACATTTAAATCAGAAAATGTCTCTCGAACCTTCTTTAGATAAACATCACTTTAAGTTTATGAATCCTAATCAAATACCTGCTCCCAATTACAGTGCCAAGGTAAAACTAAGATAATATAGTCTAGACTGTCTGGAGTAGTCGAGAATGGTCTAGACTTAATTAAATTATCCGATGCACTTGTAATTTTAATCTCGCGTTTGATGTTAACGGCCAATACTGAATCTTGTTTTACATAATTAGCGTTGTCATGTCAAATTAAGTAAACTATCGTAAGGTGCACACCTTATTGAAGTGTTTATCCCACGCAAACTGTAAAGGACAGATAAGATCACAACTGAAAAAGGCACTTTAATTTACCAAACAGTCTAGTATACGATCCATCTCATCAAAAGACAGACCTCACCCGTTCCGGTATAAATAAGCATACAATTTTCGTAAATAGTTTTTACAAAAAATATAATAACAATAATAATGCTAGACATTTTTCACACAACATCATCTAGCCCCAAACTAAGCAGAGTTTGTATTATGGGAACTACATGACTGATATATACTTATATACCTTTTTTTTTGTAAATACATACATATTATACATAGAAAACACCCAGACTCGAGACAAACATTACAAACATTTGTCCCGCAACGGGAATTGAACCCGCAACTTTCTGCGTCTCAGGCGGACTTTCGCCCACTGCGCCACAGAGGTCGTCTAGAATAGAAATAGACTTGACATGGACGTCAGCGGTTCACTGAATTACCGACATAATTTAGCTAGTCGTACGTCTGACGACGGCAGTGAAATTAGGTAGGTACATATTAGATATGTTACACTTCAAACACGTGCAAGAATTCAATTCACATAAATACGCTCACATTATTAATTTCTAGCATTAAAATAGGTTGCAAACTCATCGCTACTCATTGAAATTTTAGTCAATGGCAAATGCCGGATTTTTATCTTTAGGGCATGCCTGTCCCTCAGAATATTTTTCTTCACCCATAGAGAATATATTTTTGAGTAAAAAAAATCAGTACAAATGGGTTAACACACGACCATCGGATCAAAAGGCAGGGTATCACTCAATACGCTAACGGATCGATTGAATAAACTGTTTCCGTATAATATCAGCCATGAATGTGGAGAAGCATATCTAAGTTATACTCTACACTCTAGAATTCGACAGATAACCGCAACGGAAGCGAACCTGTTCATGCATAAAGCTAGTCGTAGTGATTGGTGAGAGACTGCACTGAGATGGAATACTGATATATTAAGGTTTAATAACGTGGTTCTAAGTTCATCATTTTATTTTTATAAAAAACTACTGAACCAATGAGTATAAGTATATTATAGCTAAACAAATGAGTATGACTATATGGGTAATATACATTTATTCAACTATGTACAAGTAGATTTATACAAAAAATACAGATGAAACAGCTAGCTATCTAAAGACCGTTGCAAACGATATATAGATAGCTCAACTGATCCAGATGACTACCAGGCGGAAGCGTTTCCAAAATATTGGCCGCATTATATATTATAGCTGAACAAATTAGTATGCATCCATTGCTCAATAGTCTAGTTTTGGCAGGAACTCCAAAATATTAAGCGGGTTTTAATGTTTTCTGCTTTCCAATAGTACTTTTATGGAACACTAAAATCACCCGATTTTCTATCACCATAGACTTAACCAACACTGATTTAGAAATATGCTCAGTTCGGTAAATATCTTCCTTTTGTTTTGAGCTGGAATTAAATTACCAATTTCCTCATATCAGAAAACTGGTTATTTTCGTAATTTAAATAATTTGCGTATTGCAGCCCACATACCAATTAAAACAAAAGAAAAACCCGTATTGCAAACCTGATCGAATCACTTCATAAGACAAGAAAGTGCATTTACAAAGTTTGCACAAACTGCGCTTTAATAAGCCGGCTTCGAATGTGTTAAGTTGGGAAGTTTCGCCAATCCAGGGCGGATAGAGAAATATAGTTACTGTTTAGTTTTTGTTACAGTTGGTAAGTGCACTGATTAGGAATTTGCTTTTAGTTTATAATTTGCAAACAATTCAGGTTATTTACTATACTTTATTGTTCACATTTTGAACTAAACAATAACATATAAGCAATGGAGTTTTACCGCTTTAAAGACAACCTTTGGATGGAGAGGATTTTATGTGATTTTGATAGTGGTCGGGGGTGTTCTGTATAATAGTAGAAAGATGAGCACACGTACGTTCGCTATTTATTAACTACCTTAATTATGTATTAAACACATAAAAATCAATTTGTGAGTTTGATATTAAAATCCGATATACAAAAAAAAAACAATGTTGCCCATCACCGTTTATTAGTAACTAACTAGAGCTGGGTTTGGTTCTAGGGCAAGCCGGTTTACTCACGATATTTTTTCTCACCATTTTTAGGCACGTGTAACTGTACAATTCTAAACATTTTCACTTTTTCGAGTTGAAAAATGCATTGGCGCATGACCGGGTTCGAATCCACGAACTCCAGATCGAAAGTACCGCTCACTTGGCCAACACAACTCCTTCATCTTTAGCGAAATGCAATGGAAATGTAATTTTATCTCTGAATAAAACCCAACAATCTACAATCAGAAGATCAAGATTCAACGATTGCAAAAGGAAGAGAGAAAAAAATATATTAATATCACAGCTGCTACGAAACAAGCTACGCCAGCACGTAGCGCCATAGCCCGTGCTACAAAGGCTAAGATCTCAGACGCATACCGTGATCTATCGCATAATTTTTTTATGAAATTTATTTTCCAACGAAACTTCTACCATCTTTCAAAACTTTAATTGATTTCGAATCCGAACAAAATGTAAGAGTTCTTGAAAGTTAAGCAAATAACTGAATTTGATTAACTTTCAAGAACAGGAAAAGAATACTTACCGTTAATGTTTTTAAGTTATTTTAACAGACTGTCAAAAGCAGAATCAAAAGCTTTACGCATTAACAGACTTAATCTGAATTTCTATACTGAATATTAATAAAGATCACGAAAATAACATTACTTAGAATAATTGTGTTTTGTTTTACACTAGAACACTCGATTATATCGCACGCAGGTCACGCTCGCGCGATATGCGATCACGTGCCAACAACACTTGAGTCTGGTGTGCCCCCACCTTTATAATTGAGTTTACAATGAAGACAGCGCATCGTTTAATTTGTTAATATTGTTATTAATTGTTTAATATTGGATTACACTGAGTTTAAAATAAATATCGACTTCGCTTTCGTGGAGTATGCTCTAAATATAATCTAAATTCTTTGTAAACTGAGTTGATAGCTGTTGAATGAAGTAATATTATATATTTATTAAATTTGACAAGCTTCACTTACTTGTAGTTTATGTATATTCTGAAGAGTTCAGTAACTATTAGAGTTCAAAGACTCACATGCCAAAAACGGATCGTTATTAATATCGTCACATAATCAATATGCAGTTGCAGAGTTGACAAAATAGTGGGTGGATATAATAAATTGCGGTTTTTGACGAATTTTCTGTTGACATTTCGTAGCAAGTTTAGCTGACTACTGGTCGCGACGGCTTATTAAGATAATGTGCGGTCCGCTCACTCTGAGTTGGAGATAGTTTTGATATCAGAAAAACTTTGGGATCAGTTTTATGTTGATAGAAAACATTATGTTGCTGATGAAATTATAATGAGACGCGTGCTTTTATTGATAGGCGTAATATGTTTTAAAGTGTTGACACAAATTTATGGATGATACAATTTTCATTGTGAAACGAATCAACGAATTGGTTAGGTTAGGTTAGATTGAAGATATTGAAGATTGGTATTTAAGTTAGATTCAAGTCAATTCCCCAACTCACGCTTCGACGCAATAAAACGATTGTAAACAAACGGTCGATAACTAAGTAGGTAATGTTTTACACAAATAGTTAGTGAGTGGCGATCCAGCGGACGGAATCCAAGCAGTTCTACTAAATGATGTTTGAAATTATTTGCCTTGAATTTCCAAAAGTTAAACATAAAAAAATATCTGTTATCAATTCTTTAAAATGACCCTGATATATCAATGCATTGCTTACAAATCTGTTTCTTTGTGTATTGAGTAAGTAAATTATTTGAAACACCATATTACAAAATAGCACTGGATGAAAATCACCAAAAACAACATAATTAATCAAGGATCGTTTTGTATTTCAATAATAAAAAGCCTCTTTCTAAAGGCTTCGAGAAGTACCAGCCTCAAAAAAACTTTTCTACCAATTATCTTAAAGATTTAACCCAGTTTTGTTAATATATACGCTCTTCTTGCAACTCCTCAAGACAGAAGATTAGTTCAAGCTCCAAACCAATAGGGAGCTCGCTTTATATGAACTTGAAAACATGTATTGTAGACTGTTGGTAATAATTCACTTGAAGCAAGTAAACAAGTGCGGTCTCCGGGGAAATTACTTGTTGCACGTTAACGATGTGTCATGGTTCATTTTACTCATATTTTTTTTGGATAAGTTTTAATCATCATTTCCATAATTTCCTGTTTGTTAATAACTTTTAATTTTACAATATACTGTCACTGATCGAGTGAGATCAATTGTGTAGATAATAACCAACACATATAATAAGTACCTAATAATAATAACATACTAACAAATCATAGAACCTACCGAAATAGAAAAAAATCGAGTGACAGGGAAATTATGGATACAAATTATTCAGCATTATAATCCTTGTAAACGAAATAATAACCACAAAAAAAGAAAAAAAACTTAAGAGAGAAATATAAACATCATCTTGTTTGTTAGAGCAAAATTAAAAATTAATCAATGATGCCATGACAATACAATTTCCAACTATACAATTTTAATTGAGTGAATTGTAAGGGTCCTTGTAAAACAGTTAAACAACAATTAATAAAAATAAGGGTTCAGTTAAATTAATTTACGTTGTGCATATTAGTTATCATTCCACATGACAAGTTGCAACCCCATCGCCGCTTATTAAAACCGATGAACCCTACCTTCGTGGTTATGGATGCAGGGCATATTGATTTCGTCAAAAAGTTTTTTTTTAATATACGAAGCTGTACAATCAAAGTGAAAAGGTTGTCAAGTCGTTGTCAAAGTTTGCGTCAATGTACTGATCGCTACCGCCACCACCTCAGTTTGACCGAGCCTTAAACCACGCGCCAGACCTACCATTTGCTGCTGATGGTGTGGAAATGTTTCTACAAAAAGTTATTTCCCACTTTCCTCAACTTTGAGAATATGAGCTTGAATGCGCCTCACGACCTACGGTAAACGGTCACGTGTGTCACCGTGAGGAGACTGGACTCCACTTTGATGAATGTTACAATTATACTGGACGAGTAGTATGCCATTTTTGCAGTAGTATTTCAGAGTTTAATTGCCGGAGTTTGTTTTATTTGGTTTCTGAATTAACCAAATTCAGAATTAACCTTCCAGTGAATGGCACAAGGAGTGGTTTGAGCTATTCACATAAATAAACACGATGCTGACGAACGCTGAGCTAAACACACCATACACCATACATCATACTTTTCTAAAAATAATAATCCCGCCGTTTTGTATAAACACCAATGGTGTGGTTAATTCTCTATGAACAGTTTAGTGTTCCGATAAGCGCGATATTAAGGCCTTCATTTGCAAAGGGGAAGATCTTCCACCGGGCTGATCCATCTGATCCACTTGCCTCCTAGGACCGGCAGTTGTTTGTCGGTGGTATTATATAAGTCCAAATTGAGTGGAAACTTCGATTGCGCAATCTAGACACTCCGATGCAATGCCATCTGTGTATTGACTGTGCTCTTCAGCTCTTCGTTGATGTGATGTAACGTAGCTCAGTCATGTGGCGAGAGATGTCGGTACAATTATTATTATGTTAGTTGATACTCAATAATGTAACCCAGATGAAAGTAAGAAGTAAAGTGTAAATCAACGTATTGCCGAATGAATTTTGTATAAGTTTGTTTCCACGAGGTGAATAACAATACAATAACTTACATTGCAAAAAGTCCCGAGCGAATAATATATCAAGCTTTTTATTTGCAAAGCTATTATTTATTTTTATAGGTTCATAATTTTAGTCACTGTTAAGTATCTGAAATATAATTTAAGACATTGGTATTCTAGTCAGTGTCAGGTAAAGCTTGCGTCGTGTTACTGATTCTCTCGCCGCCGGACCACTTGTACCATTAGGCAGTACTATTGGTGGTACAATTGGCACCGATTTGTTCCACTAGTACCATTAGTCCTACTCGAGGTCATCTTTCTACACAAAAGCTTGTGTAAAAATATATTTGACCGATGATATACGAACCATATCATCATTACATTATATTATATAAAAAAAATGCAAAATAAACTAAAACAAATTAAACACTTAAACATTAAATTGGTAGTAGCATCAACCCTCCCCGGTTGAAGAAACAAAGTAATTAATGGTTCATCTTCCTAAGAAAGTGTTCCCGTACGGACTTTTTAAATGATTCCTTTGAGTCGATCTGCTTAATTTTAAGCGTTCCACAGCCGAGCTGCAACGACCGAAAACGAATTAGTGCGAAAACAAGTTTTATGTAAGGGGGTGTGAAGGAGAAGCTTGCCTGCTGAAGTTGTCTGTGATGTGCGTCAGTCAGGAACGATACTTCAAATATCTAGGTATATGTGGATCCTTAACAAAGGAAAAGAGGAGACATAGCTTTCTTACATTTGTACGGTCACGAATGAAAAGCCATTTAAGTTTAGCACGGAAAACTAACATGATCGTATTTGCGCAGATTGTAGATAAAGCACGTGTTTAACAGACGATCGAGTTTACTCAGTAGTTCCTCAGCCATGTTTATAAAGGCAACGACAGCATATTCAATATCCGACACAAGAAGTGAGTTTATAAGAAACATTTTAGTCGAAATGGGCAAGATGTTCGTATTATGGAGTGCAAGGTACCATAAAACTTTTTTGATATCTCTTTTACGTCAGGTATCCAGCTCAAATTGGTGTCAAAGACAATCGCGAGGTTCTTAACTGTACAAGAGAGAGTAAATACTGAGACATCATAACAAAGGGAGGGCATGTTGAAGGTATTCACATTACAGCGACGACGAGACATATATTTTGTGAAAAATGTAGTAAAAATACATTACTTATGATAAATACGCTTACCGTACATTTTCATCACACTTCTAAAGCCCAAATTCATGCTTATTTGTGCTTCAACTTTTTACAAACCCTATCCGGTTTGACCACGTGATCATCCAAAATCCAGGTTACCGAAACTTTTTAATTTCATCCGGCGAGCGCCCCGGTGCAAAGTTACGCCGCCGTTATGAGAGGTGAAAACTTTCAGATTAGTTGCCCCGTTACACAGTGCCTTCAGTTTTTTAATTAAACTAAGGTAAAGTGGACCTAGATTTGCTGGAGTTGTTTGGCTCATAGCTAGATTAAGATTTTTTGTGAAAATTAATGTAGGTTACTTAAATTATTGTATTATCGGAATGCAAACATGCATATGACTCATGTTAGCATCCTACTAATATTATTAATATGAAACTTTGTATGTTTCAATGTTTTTTGATATTAATTTCGATAATTCATCCGATAATACTGTCCATTGAAACATATTTTCAGAGTTTGTAGTACTTATCTAAGCTGAAATATAACTTGCACACCAAATTATATTTTAATTATATTATTAGTATTTTCTATATTCTTTCTATATCCGTAACGGTAGAACAGGTCTGGATAAAATTTTATATATGTATAATCCGTGACACACAGATAACACATACACTACTTTTTGGTAACTACCGTGGGCAGGAATAAGTCTGCCATAACGAGAAAGTTAATCACATGGGTCTGTAAATTAACCATTACACAGCCATGTGACCATTACTGTTTTTTGGCAGAACAAGATACAATGGTATTGGTAACCCGAAATTACTTTCACAAAGGAGATTGTGGTTACTACATAATTGCTTTTATTCATTATTTTAGATAGAGTAATGTAGTGATTAGTTTTTTTCAACTCCAAAAGTTTTAGTTAAATCACAGCGTGGCAAAAGGATCTAGGTTTAAAAAGTATCTTTCAACAGATACTTTTTTTGTATAATGTGTAAATAAATGTAGCAGGTAATTCTGGTAACATAAAAAAAATGGAGAAACCTTTAACCGATTTAAAGTCGCTTTGAGCGTACTGTCCCGCACGCTTCCGGTTTCGTGACCAAATGTGTTTGTTTCGTGCTCATCCCGTTTCCTTCTCCGGATGCTGCCCCAGACGGGAGGGAAATACGCCTTTTGTCTATGCATGTTAAAACGGTGATAATAGGTGCTTGTGGATAGAAATGTGTTTTTAGGTATTTGATTCTTAGGATAATGTTATTTTTAGGATTTCGAAGCAAAAAGGTGAAAATGAAAGCCTTATTAGTTCTGTCTATCAATCTGTCTATCGTCTGTGATTTTGTCTCGTTCTGATTTCTCCTGAAGTTTAAAAGGTAGGTGTTTTTTAAACAGAACTGAAGTAAATAAATAGAGAATAAAAAGTGAAATAAACCAGTATTGCCCTCTTAACGATACACTATTTTTTATGAGGCTAGTAGTTGGAAAATATTTGTGTATTTCAGTAGAACCGCAGTGATCTATAGCACGTATGTGTAAGGGAATAATAATAATAATAGTGTAGGAAGGGAATAATAATAGTGGTAGTGCGTTATAAGCGAAAACAAGCAGTTCTGCCGACCCGAAAACCGGCCATTACATGATTTATTGAAAGCGAAAGGGCTCGGGTCGTTTTCGCAAAAGAAAGTGGATTTTATTACTCTAAAACAAATTCAAGATCTCGAATCTCAGGTAAAACTGGGCAAAGATTTGGAAAATACGTAACTTTGAAGTATTATAAAGTTTAGAATATAGAATATTGGCCGTAATATCGTAGGTATCTGAGTGGTAACTAGGTAAAAATTATTCGTTTTGACCTCAGAAGTCTAGCCTAGACGAAAGTGGTAACATATTCAATTGTAGTTGTATAGTAAACAATATTATCCTTCATTACTCTAGGAAAAGCAAAGTCAACATTTCAGCCAATGTTGGCTAAAAGCCATTTAAAAACCTAGGGATAATCATCACTTCCAGTGATCAGTGATGATGAAAATAGTAAGAACTAATTCCAATCTACACGTCAAAGTAAGTATATATATTAAGTTTTATATTAAGATATTCTGATCACAAATATATTTCGATTACCTTATGCCTTTACCTATTATCTTAAAATATATCATTTGGGAGCCTCTTAACTTCATAAACCGTTAATTTAACCAGGATTACCCAAATCCAGTCTCGAATTCGATTTATCCGAAGTCATAACGCTGTTCCTGTTTTTCTCCGCAAAATATTAATAAAAGTTGTTAATCCTTCCTCCTACCATTATGTATTCTGTGACGTGAGGCAAGTTGGGAAGGCTTAACGTTCAACTGACGTCTTGCCTCCGTTGAGGCCACAGAATAAAATAACGCAGTAGATTCTTAAGGAGTATGCCATAAAAATTCTTGAGCTACGGCCCCTTTTCAAATGTCAATTAATTTGACACTATGAGAATTATTATTTTATACTTTCTACATGAATTATTTTTACCATCGACATTAAAAGCTCGTATATGCATTTTACGTAAGAGATTGTTTGTCTGGTTGTGGGTTTGTTTGTATGTTTATCTGCTACCATTTATATACGAAACAGCGTATCGTTTAGTAGAGCGGTTTTTTGCAATCGATTTTTATGTCTTTAGGTCGTTTTTAAATAGTTTGGTTTTATCACCAACAACCACTAGACGATACTGCAGTAACAGTAGAGGACAAAAAACACGTCCGTGGTCGACCGCGACCGTGTGAACCTTAAAGGTAGTCAGGGAGAAAATTTTATATTTAACTGTAAATCTACAAAATAAAGACTTCATCTGTATATCTTGCGACTTTTGTAAACTTAACTTTATACTTTACCATAGTATCAATTTTCTGTAGACAAGTGAACCTTCTGCTTCAGCACTGCGACGCTCGGCACGCGCTGGGATTTGCCGATAGATTTTAATTAATATATAGTTTCTTGAAGTTATTCGAGTTTGCAACTAGATCGCACCACCTGCGTAATCAGAATAAAATTAATGTGGCCAATACTGCCGCTGTTTGGCACTGTCTTTACGTAAGTTTAAGGTATCAAACGTTTCAATAGTAAATATCAAGATTCTATATTGTAGGTAGATAACGGTCGTCATTATTATAACTGTTCTACATTTTGTGGATTTGATTAAATCCTACTCAATACTTTTATATTGTTGAAGCGAAAAAAATGTCGTGGGCTATATTTAAATAATATAAGCTTCCTGTAGTTCGATAAAGGTTTGACAAACTGTGAGGTAAGATGATATAATTATAACCAAACTTTTTTATATTATATTTCAAGTTTTTCATCCTCATTTTAATAGTGTAATTGGAATCGGCACGCACTGTTCCGGCAGAGGCGTTAAATTTTTAATGAGCGGAAATCTTTACAGCTTTGGGCGAAAGGGACAAAATCCTAATTTCAGCGTTACATTGTTTTATTGTCCGAAGATGGCATTTTACAACTTGAAGTTCTTTCTGCATAATATTCTTCAAAATTGATCTTCTGAAAAGTTTTTGTAGTGTATTTTTACTTTATGATTTAAGATTTTTTTTTTATTATTTAATTTTTGCAAATGCATATATATTATAGATCGAAAACACACAGACCCGAGACAAATAGATGTCTGTTGCTAATAATCTCCGGCTAGAACGATTTGGATGAAATTTGGAACAGGTATAATTATATAGTTCGTGACCAAAAATAACACAATGGCTTCTTTTATCCGGATACAACTAGAACCGACAGAGCTAACTGACTAGCTTATAACAGCGTTTACTATGTTGAATGAATTAAATTAATTCTTATTATTTTCATTAAAGTGTTTTTACCATGACGTAAGGAATCCATATATTAATGCGTTTGGCATAAGAGATTGTTTGTTTGTTTGTTACTTATTTCCAATACGGTCTGTTACTTATCAAATTTTATTGCGTTTTATTGCCATTGATTTAAATTTCATCAAGAATTTTACTAGAGGGGCTACAATCGATAATGAAAAACACCGTCGCGGGTTCATACCCTGATTGTGGCTTGTTGGCATAGCCTTACGGACTGAAAACTATACAAAACAATAAGGCTCTTGTATTAGAGTTTGTCTTGAATACGTATAGAGTAAGTCTCCTATCCAATTTTCAAACTGAGTTGTAGATACTTGTAGTCTCATTTCCGCGTAAGAAACAGATGTAAAGCAGGCGGCCTGGTTTTTTCTTTGTTTTAAAATTTCCGTAGAGCCTGCCAAATGTGACGCGGATTGGAAATGGGGTCGCGAGTCTTTGTTAAGTTTTTTCTAGTTGGTTTATAAGGTTGCACTATTTGAGCACGTCTATGGGTCTTGACATCACGCCAAATGTACTTTTTGTAATATGTTCAAGAGCTCGGGAATTTTTGCAGTAATCATCAAGAGTTTTATTTATTTAAGAGCTTCCGTTTTGTTTATGTATGTACATATTGATACAGAATTGCTAGGTTGATACAAATCAACATTGACTAAAATGGGGATTATAAAAACCTATTACCATAAATTCATCATCATCATCGTCAACAGGCTCTAAAAGTCCTAGTGTATATTGTTCAGACATGACGCCACCCAAAATCCCTTACCCAACTATATTTTTAAATATAAATGAACAAAATTCTCTGCTTCAGTCAACTAAAACAGTGACGAATATCATCATCTATATAACGTTTTGATTAATGACATGCTTTTCTACAACATGTCACGACCTTAACAAACCCTAGATATCCAGTAAGTCCGAAGATAAAGTTCCAGTCCTTAGCCCTTTTTCAACCGCGCGACAGTTTGTGACGCACAAATCCCGAAGGACACATTTTTTTTTGATAAATCGTGCGAGCTTTGTGAAGATAGTTGGCGTTTTAGGCAGATGAAAATAAAAAAGAAAATAAGGCTCATTTTATATCATCTGAACAGAGTAGGAAAACTGATTTGCATGATCATCCTGGGGTCCGATAGGCACCACATGCATTTTATGAATGAAGGGACATCGAAAGAATAACATGAGCAATGTTGTTTCCTGAAAGAGATTTATAAATCCGTATTCTTGACCCAGATTATATAACCAGGAGAAAGTGAATAAAAAAGCATAAGTTTACGTAGCTTACAAGTTATAAGTATTTTTCAAAAGGTTTTTATAAAAAATGCTTTTCATACATTTCGGTTGATTATAAATTTGTACTTTAATTTCCGAATAAAATGTGATTATTTTTTTTATTTAAGACTAGTGGAACGCCACACGACCTCGTTCGCATTGTTTTTTTTATATACAAACTTTATCTTTAAATTGCACCCTCCATTGGCGGAATATTGGGAAATTCTTTATTAGGGCAGCCAAAACACATACCAAAACACATACCTTCCAAATGTTAGGTCTCTAGGAGTAAGTCCTAGAGACCTCTAGGTTTAGGCTTTGCGCTGATTATAAGTCAGTCAGACAGGCTGTCACGCAAAGATTGTATTATATTTATGATGATGATAATCTAACCATAATAGTAAAGTATTTTTAACTTATCTTTATATAAGATAATATTTAAAATACTTTACTTTTGTGTCACAAATAGGTATCGGAAAAAAGTAGGGACTTTCGAACTGGATTTTATTATTATTCGTCAAAAGTTACGCACACATTAATTTACTTTTTTTAATGCTAACTAAATACAACCCTAGTTGAGGCTCTGGCAAATCATGTCCACGAGAAAGCTTTTCCAATGTAAGAATAGAAATGGTGCTTGTGACTCATTGCACACATGTGTTTCATACACATCTTTTCACAGTGATGTAATTTAGAACTAAATTGATATTTTTTTGTGCATGATGAAAGAGCCACTCATACCCTTTCACCATACTGATACGAGCGCAAACTTTTTGATTCCTCCCCTTTGTGAGCGTAAAAATAAAGGACAGAACTCTGCAATATATAGACTAATAGTACTAGAAAGCTGTAATTAGGCATGGGTATAATAATCACACCGACAAAGCGTTAAAATAAAAATGTTTAAAAGTGTCTGAGGTAAATATGTACGATACGTAACGACTCGCACTTAGCCGGTTTTGTAAAGTTTTTGGAATAGGTAAATATTTTGCTACGTATATGAATATTTAGTATTATCTTTAAAATATGGTTACCTTGCAGAATGTTTTCTCAGCGCGGTTTAGAAAATTACACTTCACTACCGATACCTAGTCCTGTTTTTTGGAAAAAAAAAAAAAAAAAAATTGCTTATAACTCAGAAACATAAGCTTTTATTTTTATATTTTCTTTCCCTTTAAATCAGATATATAGGAAAAACCAAACATTAACAGATTTTCTCACGTGTTTAACTTTATTTCTTAGGGCCTATTGGACCATACAGTTCAAAAACCCCATCCTTAAAACTTACAAATGTCAATTGTTACCTACTAAGTTCCATCAAGTTAACTGTTAAGTTAGGCAGTTATCGTCCGACAAACATACTCCGATTTGTCTAAGTAGACTTAGAAATATTTGTTCGC
Organism: Perizoma affinitatum; assembly: GCA_961405105.1. Classification (NCBI taxonomy): domain Eukaryota; kingdom Metazoa; phylum Arthropoda; class Insecta; order Lepidoptera; family Geometridae; genus Perizoma; species Perizoma affinitatum. The sequence continues at coordinate 7,470,854 of OY560184.1, forward strand.
ATCACTTGCTCGATCAACTAGCCAGCGCTTCATTGTTTAACTACGTAGTGTCTAATCTTATTAAGACCAGTCTAGATCGTGGTAAATGGTAAAAAAAAAGAAAGCTACCCCAAATAATTGGTGCTATAATTTACCAAAATTGTGCTTTCTTTACCTAATTTTAAAGGTAAAAATATGATTTGGCATACATTGATACACTATCAACGAATTCTGTAGTAATCAATAAGTTTTGCGTTACATATAAAACAATGCCCACCCTCAAGGTGTGCCATTAAAGTCCCGGCATCTCGCAGCACTCATTAAAGTACCCAAAACAAAGGAAAAAACTGTCAACTCACTCCAAGTTTAATTGCCTTAATAAATCTGAGGGCGAGGAATGGCTATGAAGTAAGCTGAGAATTCGGTTATTAAGAGCTAGTTATAAATAGAGTTAATTCTAGCAGAAGGAGAAGAAAGGTTCTCAAATAGCGACAAAAACTAGCATAGTTCCGCTGTCACCAAGCAACTATTTTACAATGTATAGTGCAAAGAGCGGCAGTTCGCCTTCCCTGAGGTTGTATGCTCAGCTCTTTGATATGTTTTATCTCATCACTCGAATCAGTTAGGTTTGATTCGAGGTTTGGTACCTACTTAAAATGATCAAAATAAATGACAATCGTTTGGATCTCAAATCCGTCCTAAAACTCAATTGGTCCTTCCCGAGTGTGTCAGAAATTAATAGTTTTTATGTCAGGTGCATCTCAGTAGAAAAGTAACACTGACCGTTTCTCTGATAAAAAAATATTAAATTATAGTTTGCAATGTGAATAATTTATTTACTAAAATATTAAAACCTATTTTAAGAAACGTTGCAATCACTAACTGACGGATGAGTCCCCAAGATATTGTTGCAATGCCATGCAGAATTGTAGATAAGAACACGCTTAGATATAAGAGGAGATGTAGGAATTATATGTTGAATTTTCATCCAAAAGCTTGCTGGAGCTATGGCCTCACACAGAGAGATCTCTTTTGCAGTCCAGATGCAAATTAAACTCTTTGTAAAGAATCTTAAGGGATTTATTCGTAAAAAAATTCGACCGGAACACGGCTTTATGTAACAAAAGAAAATAAATTGGGACTTCATGCCGTATATAGTGTTGTAGTGACATTTGGTGATAATAAATTTAGGAGAGAAGATAGGAAAATACAAATAAATATGTGTTTTTTACGAATCTGTGATAGTTGGTCGTTCTTGTTCTTATGTATTGTACCAATTATTATTATTAACATGATGTGTAACAAGGGCAAGATGATGGTGGGGTCTACTTAAATTGTTTTTCTTACTGTGATTCCGGTGTGGTTCGTTTGTAAAGTATTATTATCTAAAAACGATAATAATGTATAAAGTTTACAAAAATATCTACAAATATCTACTATTATGTAAATGTCTAAGACACAAAAAACATCGATTTGTAGTAGTTTTTTTTTAATAAGTATAAATGACCGCGTCACGCCTCAATATAAATAGTATCTTATCTAAACAAAGCTATCTTGAAACATACCGCTTCATTGGTATTGTAAAAGAAATTAAAAAGTTGAACATGTCCGTCACAGTCCTCACCTGAATGATTGATGGTGCTCGGGATTATTTTAAGAAGACAGATTTTTGTCCCTCCGTCTCCTCAAATAACTAAAACATTAGATACAGATTTTGGAGGATTTTTGTGAGTTTTTTTCCGAAACATGCTGAAAATCTTCTTTTACGAAAGAAATCTAGTCCATAGATATTTTTTTTAAAGGTTCTGCATGTTTGTTATTACAATTTTACTTTAACTTCAACTGACTTACATATATTATAATACTATAACTGGCGTAAGCTATTTTAATAACAAAATTAGCTAGCACAAGCGCCTGGCAGCGATTGAAATTCAAATTACGTGTCCATATCGTGCAACGATTACTGCACGCCTGACTAGATTATACCCATTTAAGGGAACGCTTTTATGAAATTCACTGTTTATAACAGAAAACTCAATCAACTCACTCAATAAGAGATTTGCCGTACGATCTTTAGCAGACTTGGAAAGATTTTATCACACAAATTGGCTTTCTGAGAAGCCAAAGCCTTAATTAAACGCGGCACTTTCCAACAGAAGTGTCTTACAATTTCCACTTATAGTTTGATTGGCGAATAATTCTTCAATACTCACAAATATTGCATTTATTATCTAATACATCGAACCCAGATGCTTCGATCGATAGCTGCGCGAACCTACCACTACTCCATAACAGAATGCGCTATCATTTTCTATTGTCAAGGATTACAAAGACTGGATCCACACTAAATTTCAGCGTATGCCAGAATAATGAAATGCTGTACTCAACACTACACAATGTAACTTACCACAGCGAATATAAACCATAACCGGACGAGATACGGTGCATTGAAATACGGAACGCTGCCGTTGAAACCTAAAGATGAGCTTCATCTATCAACACGGGATATTGAATCTTAAGATGAAGAGTCAAAGGTGGGAATAGTTTGCGGTTGAGTTAAAGTCATTTAGCACGCCATGTCTTGCGGCGTGTGAACAGTAAACTCTTATGAGTTAGGACGGAGCATACGTGCGGCGATGAATTTCCCTTACGGTACTAATATAATGAAGGATAATGAGAACTAACACAGAATACGACTGTAAACAAGACTTTTGTCCTTCAACTTAAATGCAAATGAAATCACAAAATACTGGTCACTACTAGATTTACCACAGAAACATGATAGTACATTATAATGAAAGCTTTTTGGGAAGGTTCCGTTATTCCTGTATTTAAATACATCGTCAATGAACTCCCTGCTTTCACGTGCACTCGGCCATCCAGCGCTTCCATCAATTTACAGCGAGTGGCGAGCGCTTTAAAGCGTAATGGAGCGATCCCTGCCACGAGAAGATGTAGCTTAAATATACGTTTTACAGAAATATCTACTTATTATACGTAACATGAAAATGTAAGTTGGGTTCTATACAAGTCCTCGTGTTTGTGACGTGTTTCCGAAAATGCATTTAAATCCTCACCGGTAAAATGAAGAAAGTTATCTTATTACAGAATTATTCTAGGTCGTAGTTTACCATTTAAATTGATTTGAATAGTGGAAACATGATCCGTATGTATAAGTTAGCATAATTAGAAGTATAGTTATTTAAGGGAACCCTGTTGAACCTAATGTGTGAAATCGCATTTGGGTGTTGTAGCCTTATAGCCAGCCAACAAAGCTATTAAAAAAAATGTAACTGATGTTATGATGCATTTGATGTAAAAAAAACTGTTTTATTTCATAAGTAAAACTTGTGGACTTTATGTTCTCTGGTAAAAAATATATAGAGGCTACATAGTGTAGATAATAACAGAACCAAAAACTTCAAGGTATGTGCCATCAGTTAGTGTTCCAATAAGCGGCGATGGGCTTGCAACCTGTCATGTGGAATGCTACTTGCAAAAACGCGGGCATGTGCCAAAAATAATATTTTGACGTGCCTCTGACTATCCCCTACGTAGTAATCTCAAAGATCTACACACTCAGTATCTATCTGAGGATGTCAAGGGGAATAAAGTCGTTTTTGTTTCTTTTTTACACATCTACGTTAGTAATATTTATATCTTTGGAGTGGATGCTGACTTATACTCTACAGTTTCTGAACTATATATAATGCACTAGTTATATAATCTATTTACCTCCAGCTCCTAACTCTAAGCAAGCTACAGGCAAAGTGCAGGGCGTGCGAACCGAATAAAATCCCCGTAATACGCGCTCTATGTTTAGCTTACGCGTTAGTAATTCATTGCCGGCTCGATACGCTTTACATCGCTGCTCGATCGTAAACACGTTTTATTGAGTTGTGTACACAGCGAGCGATGAATATTAAACAACGAACCGAACGAGCGATGCATATTCAATTTTCATATCTCGTTTCATTTAGTGATATAGTCCATTAGATTTTGATAGTCCATCGATTGTTTTACTTGTTGTTTGAAATAGCTTGATTGGGGCAAATTCATTACAAGTTTAGCTACTTTGAAGCCTTATGTTTAATGGACGGTGGCCTAAAATTAAAAATAGTTCAGGAAAACTCAAAGTGCTTTTAGAGACCTAGTCAATAATACCCACACGAGTGAGTGCAATGAAAATAAAATGTTATTCTCCCCTTACTACAAGTAAGTACAACTAAGGAGTAAAAAGTGCGGGTAGCTCTTATATTTTATTTTCTGATCTTCGGTTTTGGAATATGAGAATACCAAAAATGGATTAGTTAAGTCAGGAGACGAGGTTGCGACAAATTACACCTTATAATTTTATTTCCGTGCATAGTGTTCATGACACTTATTTACTGTGTTTTGCCTGAAAAAAAAATTATATGTAACGTTTTCTGAAAGTATTAGGGGTATGCCTGAAAAAATCGATATCTACTAACACTCAATAGTATTCACTATTTATTTAAATTCCCAGCATCCCCGATGTAACATAAATTATATTTCACTAATCTGAGAAGATTATGATAACGGTATTCAAAACATATAAAAACATAGTAAAGCAACGAGCACTTCGAAGCCCTCTGGCACAGCCTATACTGCCACTTCCGCCGGATATTACCGGCAAAAACTGAGCGAGTCGCTGCGTAATTGACTTTCATGTTTGTCTTTAACGACCGTTAGTTTATGCTGGACACATATGTAGATAGTCCACTCTAAACAAAACCCAAAGCTATCGAGTTATTTGTAGGATAACTAATTTACGGAGTGTATTGAGTATGAAGAACGCGTGTTTTTAACATATTATTATTTATTAACATTATTAATTAATAAGAATTATTGTATGTGGCCATATTTATCATATTAACTTATTGTGGTTATGTTACTCAGTATAAGTATTTATTTCAGCTAATTTTTTTTTATCCTCCTAATTGATGTGATTACTAAGATCATTGATTTTTATAATTATAACTACTACTGTTTATTTATTTTGATAAAAGAATGTTACATTAAATTTCCTATTGGTAACAAATTGGTGCCCAACGGATTTTAACTGCAACAATAAAGTTTTGAAATGGGAGCTAACACTAATATTGTAAAAAAACTTATTCACTAACCTGAATACTATACCTGAACCTTTCGACTACTAATTAGATATTGCACTTGCCTTTCAAGATCAGGAATAGAAGCCTATTTTCATCAGAAGACTCCTATAGACTTGTTGATGATGATATGATGTTCTTAAAACAAACTGCAATAAATTGTTTTTTTTTACAAAATATGATTGACTAAGCTTTTTGTTTCTCTGGTCCAGTTTTATTGTAACAAGTTAGTAGTCGAGCGTCCATTGGCTTTTTACGCTAAATACCTAACTATCGAGTTTCAACATGCCATGCCTTTACTAGGTGCAATTTCAATTGTTCTAATTCTTCAATATTGACTGGAAGAGCTTTTATAAGACCGCTCATTGTACTCTTTGTTATATAAAGTTTTTGTTTAGTTTGTTATTTTGTGGTGAATAATATAGTATTTACATTAACTAATTCAATCTTAACTTCACTCAATTTTCTAATTGCTGAAAAAACTCTTCTAGTCATTATTTTTATTTCTTTATTCTGAATACAAAGAATGCAGACAAAAAACTTGTACATTAAGACAATCATGTTCAAACACGAGCTTAACCCTAACAAGACTTTACTATCTTTTTCATCTTTACGATTTTTCTTTTTTGAATATTTATTTTTCCTCTTTGCCTTTTTTGTTTGGTGTTATTACAAATATACCTTTGTTTGACCACAATAATAATTTATGTACTGGTGATGATGCGGCCAAAGATGGAATATCCTGTAGGCAGGTACGATATGGGCAAAAAGTTGGGGTGCACCCAATAAGGAGGCTATTTTCATTACGACTATTGCCAAAGCCTTTTCAACGCTATCTGCGGCTAAGAAAGAAACAAAAGAAATTGAATAAAGTGTTGCTTATCAATTGTTTCTAAGATTGCAAACAGATGCCGCCCGATATTGTATTTCCGAAAACTTATATCAATCTCTCCTACACTGATTAAGTTACCAACTCGAATAAAGAAACACGTTTTGATGAAGTGTGCAGCTGTCTCCCGCAACCGGAAGCGGTTAGGGAAATATTGCGTGTTCCCACATTCCCCGTTTCCCTTGTTTAGAGGAAAATGAGTTACGTCACTTCCGGGCCATAAAGATTATTTACTGATTCATAATGGTGAGTTCGAGTTTTATTTTATTTGAATGATAAATCGGTTCTTGATAGATATATATCTATATAGTTCAATAACTACACTTCGTTTTTTCAAGACTTGGTCATATGGGATTTGCGTAAAGTTACTTATGTGTAATCTTAAATCCACGTAATTCATTTGGCGGATTGAAGATTCACAGGGCGGTTCTATTGACATTGATTTTGTATATGTCAATGAGGATGTTAAGAGTGTCATAATTTTAGGAATTTTCTCATAAAGTTTTATTACAAAATTAAATAAACATGTGAAAAGTATGTACCAAGAGTCATTATTAAATATTGAGGCTTTTTTCTCCTCTCTAGAATTAATAGCAGGCAAATATGGTTATTATGTAGGTATAGGTATTTTCATGGATATATAAACCCAAATTATAATGTTGCATTAACATTCATAAACTTGATGTTATTGTAAACAGTACAAGGTTGGTTTTTATTTCTTCATCGGCTTTTATTCGAAAAACGTGAGTTTTATTATTCACAGCGTCATGAATAAATATGTTTTATGATCGATGTAAAACCGAAATTATTTGCGGGTACAATAAAATTTACAATCAAGTAAAATAGGGCCCAGGAAGTACAACCCAGGATACCATGATATAAGTTTCAAAATAACTTTACTTTCCTTGCCTTGACTTAAATGTAGCATGCAGTTTTATAGTTTTGTATAAAATAACTCTTATATATATTCCGGCCGGCCGGTTAAGGCAAACCGAGGATCAGGGGTCTCGGTCGACCCCAGGAAGTAATGGGGCTCCGCAGTGTCGCCACGCACCGAACGCTCGCCACAAGCGCGCCCTACGGGATAATATAATATAATAATAACAATATATTATTGTTCTCATTTCCCAGCTGGTTTCATTAAGGTTGGTTATATAACTTGGTGTTCATCAAAAACAACTCAAATTTCAATTTTATTGAATTTAAGTTCATAACAGTTTTCCCACGACTCTTAAAACATCCGTACTTACAAAAAAGTGATAAAAATGTACTTTTTTCTTATTAAATCATTCAAATTATTTTTATTTATTTATCTTTGTATAACTATTCATATGGTGTTTAATAATAGTTCTATCTTCCTCAACATTTAAGTGCTCTCAGTTATTGTTATAGTTTAGGAGTAGAAACATTTTTTATAAAAATAATATTTTCATTGGATTTAGTTACATTGGATTGAATTATATAAATAATGCTGGACTATTTTTTTCACATAGCATCAGTTAGCCCCAAAGTAAGCAGAGCTTGTGATTATTGGAAATACCATGACTGCTATACTACTTATATACATATTTTTTGTTTCAATAAATACATGTGATACATAGGAAACACCCAGATCCTGAGACAAATATTTGCAGAAACAAACATTTGTCCCGCGGTGGGAATCGAACCTTCTGCGTCTCAGGCGGGCCTTCGCCCACTGCGTCACAGAGGTCGTAAATAGGCAGAGTGATATTTTATAAAATTATTATTTGATATATCCATAATATGTATTTTTTTTTAACATTTATATTGCCTCTTCTTATAGAAGACATGACCAATTAACCCAACCAATTAATTGGTTAGTGAAAGGGCTCAAGGTGTATGACAACACATTACCTTACGACACAAAACTTTACGAACATTCTAGTCGCATTGTTTCGTTTCTTATCACCATTCTGTAACTACCACAGAATTCGATAACCAGAAATATCAATAAAATGTTACTCCAGTTTGATTTTCGAAATCCTAATAAACACGGCCATTAGCCCGTGATGAAATCGCCTAGTGTTCCGATAACTGAAACGTAATGAAATTTCACTAACAGCCCCTCTAAATTCTAAACAGCGTAAATCGTTTCCATTCACACACAAATTGAACCCAACAGTCTAAACCCAAGGTAGAATTTCAAACGGAGATGGTTTTAATTAAAATATGGTGTCTTGTGTATAAAGCAATAACATTCCGATCATCTGTTTCAAATTACTTTATGTGATAATGATAATGGGAATAATGCTGAGATACGGAAATCTCTTCGTAGTTTGATAATTGCCTTACACTTTCACAAAGTGTATCCTCTACACTTTCTTGAAAACGTATAGAAAATAGAAGTCGGCCTATTGTATATCCTACTTCATATAGAAATTATGAACATGTTAGTAAATAAATATGTGTTCTTTGCCTATTAGCGCAGTGTAAGTAGGTTCCTCTACCCGATTGACTATGCAATATTAAAGTTAGCGAGAAGTTGGTGGATGAAAATAGCCGTTCGTCATGGCACGCCGTAGGCCATAACTTTTATAGGTTAAATATATTCGGTAGTAGACATCTACATTGCCGAATATAAGACTGGCTGATATTATGTTTATATTTTTATTATGATGATAACTGGTTCAGGTAAAGAAAAAGCATTTTTACCTCCAATCAAATTCTGTCCGGCAATAATTCCATGGTTGACACAATAATAAAATACATAAAAATAAATCATGCTGTACGTTTTTCATAAAGCCTTATTAAGCCCCAAAATAAGCAGAGCTTGTGTTATGGGAACTACATGACTGATATACTACTATATACTTTTTTATTACATACATAACATACGTAGAAAACACCTAGACCCGAGACAATAATTGAACGGAAAGTTTACGACCGCCTGTAATTTTAAGTTCCGTACTTTAAAAGGAAAAAAAAACGTAACCCTTATAGGATCACTTTGATGTCTGTTTGATGTCTTCTGACAGACACTTTTTCTTTTTCTCAGGAACGCGTGGATGTATCAAGTTCAAATGAATATCAAATACAGTACAGTATAAGTAGGTCTACTACGGTCCAACGGAGATCTAAGAAAGTCAAGCTTCTAAGTAAACACAAAAAAAATACGGACTTTTATGTGACATATTTTGATCCTAGCATATACATCAAAACCTTCCATAGGGTACTTCTCGTTGAAATATAATCATGAAATATGGCAAGAAGCAAGACCCCACAGTACAAGTATAGAAAAAAGTCCGAAAATAGATAGGTAATTTGTTTTTATATCATAATTAAAAAAGTTGTGATTACATACTTACACATGCCGTTGGATAATAATTGACCGTGACGTATATCGATGTATGGGCATAAGTTTGTATATTTTCGTTAGAGCAATGTTTGGTGCTTTACTTGCTTGTACGGAAGCTTCGGTGCGCGAGTCAGACTCGTGCGGTTTTTTATAAATTACACGGGTCAGCAGGTACATGTCAAATAGCTTGTTTTCACAGACAAACATAGGTTGTACACATGGTTTATATTGAGATTTTGCAGTCGAGACAAACAATCAATCTAAGTTGCATTTCTCTGCGGGATGCGAGCAACCGGGAGCGGTTTACCTAAACTTCCTGGTTTCCAATTACGGTCGGAACAGGAAGATTTCATCATTTTTGAAGGGAATATGAGACATATTCCCTTCAAAAATGACACAGTTTTAGCAGATTTTTTTATAGAAAACGAAACGTCTTCAATTTACGTCTATAATTGGAACCCGGACTAATCGAAAAACGAAATATACGCAAGAAACGACCTAAGTGACCTCCTATACTCTACTGGCATACGTGTGATCAGGCTTCCTTGCTTAAAACCCGTAGTTAAGTTTAGTAGATTTTTTTAGGTTTAGTTAGGGTCGCCGTCATCGAAATCGATGAGAAGGATACTTGTATATAGTTGAATGAATAAATGAATTGATATATAAAGTAAAAAAAAGATACTGTTCACGCCACCATCAAGACCGGCCCGCCCCCTGCGCCCGCACACCGCGGCCCGCATTCCCCCAACCAACGTAGCGGCGAATGCAGGCGCGCCTTTTACTCACAACACAAATGTTATAACGTTTTTGTATTAAAATGATTAAACAGAAGAAAACAATGAGTCTTTCCATTTAAAGACAATACGAAAATCAATGTATTCATTATTTTAAATTCTCTGTCTATAAATAAGTATGCAGGGAAAAAGGCAAAAAACAAAACTTTTCCCAGTTTTCCATTGAAGCTGTCGCCAGCTGCGAGTATAACAGAAAAATATGTTAAGAATCTGAGATTCCACAGAAATAGAGTCCCAGATAAATATACCTGGAAGACAGCCAGACGATAGCGTGAAAACTGTACTTTATGCTGAAATAAATTATAACTATAACATTTTCTACGAGCCCAGGGATACCACATACTCAATTTAAACTTTTTCTCGAATGTGAGTTGTAGAATAAAACCATCAAGTCGGTTTTATTTAAATCATAATAATAAAATATTTTTTTCGAATAAAATTCAATAAAATTAAATGTTTCATTGTCCTTTTTTCATGTTATCATTTTAAAATAGGTACTTCATATCATTTCAAAAATATAGATAGATAGATAGATAGAAAATGCTTTATTGCACAAAATAAAACAAGTATATAGGCAAACTTTATGCTAATTAGCGTTTGCTTCCAGCTAACCTTTGTGTAACGAAGAGTGGAGCGGAAGTGCGTTTGGCTGATTACCAAATAAAATAACTAGCTACTTAAAATAGAAGTTAACTTCATATATATAATTAAAAATAATTCATATGTAAATATATACATCCAAATATATATTTAGATACATATAAATATAATATAAATGCACAGTTTTGTTGAGTATTTTGTAAAGAGATGAAATGTTTGTAAAGTTTGGATTTGAAGACTCCAATGGATACAGCAGTGCGGATTTCTGCTGGGATTGCGTTCCACAAGCGAATCGCAGTGACAGTAAAATATTAAGATCATTTGAATTATTGTGTATGTTAAGCGGAAAAAAATGTACCAACGGTATTTAATAGGCTGTAGAATTCACTCCTGAATTCGGGCTGCCTCTGACCAGAAGAATAGACGAATCCAAGTGGCTAACAACATGTTGTTCTTTAATTATGAGGGAGTTCTATATCAAGCAGGTTTTCAATCGTAAGAACCCACGATGGGGCTCGATTACCATTGGTGAGCTCTGGTCTTTGATGGCTAATTACGGTTATAGTTTTAGAATAATTAACTTACTCAACTTTAGTTTGTGACCAAAATCTTATTCCCAAACCGCAATGTGTCTTGATAAAAGTTAGGCAATAAATAGTTAAGGCCTACTCAGAAAACTTTGTTAATATTGCGCGGCCCATTGGTACTAGAGTATGAAACGGAATTCTGGCATCTAGTGAGTTATTAGCAAAGGCATATTATTTAAAAGCACAGGCATTGTCAAAGTTCACAGTTGGTTTACTTTCACGATCGTGTTAGATGATCGCAGGCCAGCATATTCATGATAAAGAGCTTCTAAATTGTCTTTTTGACGTGATGATCTACATAAAAATGGTTAAGTAGTAAATTATAAAATAATTTATGAGTATATTATATTTTTTTCTGATATTTCGGGGCAGTTGCATGGACCATAATCATGGGAGGAACACTTTCTATTAAGACCTAGTTTTAAGTTAAATGTTTTTCTTGATTTTACCCGTTTGGTATAAAAAGTGCACAACTTCTGTGAATTTCTTAATAGTAAGGGAATCGAAAATACACCGCTCATCTTTAAACCATGAAACTTTCTAAGATATCAATGAAAATGTATGTTCTAAGGTCAAAGGAATGCATTAGTGCGACGCAGTGGCATATCTCACTGAATCAGCGTTCTATATGAAATGAGCTTTATCCTTCAGAGATTGCTCTCAATCCCAGTGTATAGACACTGGGAACCTAATTCTTAAGGATTCGATGTAGAGAAATTTTCGAGCCATATTAGCCATAGTACATTTATTTATACAACTATGTACTTAGCGTGCTCGTGCACGCTACTTTTAAAAATACTAGAAAATCACTATTGATTTTCTAGTATTTTTAAAAGTAGCGTGTTAATTTAACTATTCAGCAATATAATTATTTAATGACGGCGTTGAAGTGCCAATTTAATGTATGTGCTATAATTTTATCTATGGCGTTAGTAGCACACGGCGGGGTTCCCATCCGATTCGGAATCTCTCGATTATTTTTTTACCAACTAACTATTAGAGTACTTACTTTCGACGAGCCTCTAACGAGTGCCTTTGAGTCGGATAGGTATTTCAATATTATCATTAAATAGATTATTTGACAATATTATCCACAAAACAAATTGAGCTAGTTTGATGAGCCGAATCGAGTGGTTCCGAATTGGGAAGCAGGACAGGGTATAGTGGAGAACGAAGGCATAAAGAGGTTTTACTTGTTCAAAGGATAGCGAGTCACTTTGTTCATGTTTGAAACTCGTACTAAGGGTATTTTTACCTAGATATAGGAATATTAACCTAGTTATAATATTCGTGGTTGATTTTTATATACTTAAATAAATTATGTTTAATTTTCGGATTTACCTAATTGTTTAAATACGGTACCAACGTATTTTTTATACGCTCAATTGACACACCTTTCAATATTTTAATTTTAAAAGTACTTTTAATACGCTGACTTACTTAAGTTCGAATTAACCAAAAAAAGAAACATATAGCCACTCTCATCACAAATACCTCACAATCCCGCAGATAAATGCAACCAAATTGCAAATTGCAGTGTTCCCAATAACTTGTGGCAATAAGTGAAGGTTTTATTTTTGGGATATTATATTTTTTCATACAAACAAACGACCTCTTACGTCGCTGGTACTCGTAAAAGAACAATTTCACTTTGAATTCAGCAGAAGTGTGAACAGTGTCCAATCCCGGGCAAGTGCTCCAAGATTAAACATATCTCATTAGCCAGGGACTCGTGTCTCTGAGACTAATTCCTGTGTCCTAGTTACACAAATAAAGTGCTCGTGCAGGAAAATACATGAATACAATTTCATAGTCTTTAAGCGTTGATATAGATCGTTTGCAACGGATTTTAGTTAGTTAGCTTTTTCATCTGTATTTTGTATATACCTACTTGAACATAGTTGTATAAATAAATGTTCTCAAACATATTTCAATGATATTTAACTTTATTAATTTCGTGTCGATATTAAATTTCGTTGGATAAGAAATTGTTGAATAGTACTTTATGCTAACATGCAATATTACTGCCAAAAAGTGCGTTATGTGGATGGCATTTTGTTTCTTTAGTGCTCGGAATAAAAAAATATACGAACTGAGCGGTGGACCACGAACTTTGCCCGGATATTTTCATCTCACTTCACCTCAGAGCTGAATAAGCCATTTGAGAGATGAAAATACATTCAACAAGCAAGTATTATTTCCGTATAAAATTATCAAACTGTGAAAACCGAAGCGTCGCTTCTAGACAATCGAAACCGCCGCGTCAGCAAACCGCTGGCAGCGCGCCTTGTGGCTGACAGCATATCCTAGTACGAAGCCAAATCCAACGAATACAATTATCACTAACAGGGAATTCAGTTGTTAGATAGTATGAGCTAGTGGTCACGGTGCTTAGAGGCTGACGGGAGGACTTGGTGTATCGACTTTCAAGCCGGTTTAACGTACAGCATTCAAAGGGATACGACAAAGCAGTTATTTTCTAAAAGTACGTACCTAAACGTTTTTAAATGGAAAACTTTGCGTTTTCACAATTCGCTGTGAGCGTAAATGTTGTACGCAGTGGGGTCTTGCATGGTAATGATAATGTTATAGTAATTTAGTTACAACGGTCCGTGACTTAGGACGTACGTACGTTACGTTTATGTCAGCTTATTTTCCTTAAAGATTTAGCAAATAAATAGTGTTGTTAGTATTGTGATTAATATTTTCAACAAGTTCGTCATAATTAGTGCCTCGTCCTAGGGTTTATTTCTAAAATGTACCTATTTACTACAGTTTAGTGTCTATTTTAGTTTTCTATTGACCTAATACTATTCTACTCTGCTCGCATACAGTTGTGGACAAATGTAGACATTATTCAACTGAGTCCTGCTTTAGTTATTAAACACCTGCATCTCTGTTTGTAGAGCCGTAATGAAGCAGAAAACTAAAAATCGTTATCTTCTAAATATACAAAACTGTTGTGTGACTTATTGACTACTGACTGGCTGATTAACTAGCAGACAATTAACGCACAGCCTAAACCGATACCTAAAATTTAGAGGATGGTTTCCTTATGATGTCATTTTGCAGCCTGCTGTAAGAAAGTATTTTCTTAAAATCGACTCCAAGATAGTGTAACAAAGCAGTTTGTATCGAAAAATCTCAACGCGGACGAAGTCGCTGAGCGCTTTGCTAGATAGCTTATATTGCTTTATCCAGCAGAAGCAGACAAATTGGTAACATAAAATCGAGAAGAAGAAACTTAAAGTTCCTATCTATAAGACCACCTATTGTATTTCAAGCTGTATTAAGTTTTAATTTCACCATCATCATCATCCACAACTCGACTTCACCCACTGCTGGGTACAATTCTCCGTCAGTTTGTGCCATCCACCACGATCCTGCGCTAGTCTAAATCCCACGACTTTGACTATGGCGTCTCGTGCCCATCTCGTTGCCGGTAACAGAAACGTTGGACGTCCAGCAGCAAGTTTTCGTTTATTTAATTGTTATCTTGTGGTGTAAAATCTATTATTTATATAATCTTCTCTCGATTTCATAAATGTCAAAATCAATACTCCGCCTAAAAAATATTTTGGGTGCCATTTTAATTTTGCATAAAATTTCGTCGGTTCTCCCCTTCTATTTGAATATGGTTCTACAATACCGCGACACAATCGAGTTTTTAAGTTTATTTCATTCGATTCCATGTTCCGCCTGATATACCTAGCAGGGAGTTGGAAAAAGTGAGTATATTTATACGAATAGAACGCTACGTGATTTCATCTGCGTTTAGTTTGTTTCACGCAGTTCTTTTCGTCAAATTTCCAAACAAGCTAGAACCAAACATTTTTTGTATCCTTCAAATTTTAAGACCTAAAGAACTTAGGGTGTAAGCTGTAAGTTGAATGTCAGTCAGTGTGTCATTCAAAGATACTTGTTTATTCAAGTGGGATCAGTATATTTACATAATTGTGTGAGGGGTGGTATGTAAAACTGTGCTTTTAGGCACGGCGATGGTTCAAGCCAGTTCATAGTTTACGAATCAATAGTTGTATGCATACAAGATACGTAAAATCTATGAAACTACGTTAAATCTAGCTCTCAAACTAAAATTGAAATTGAACTTATCCTAGGCGAATAATTAATGAGCTTGGGATTAATAACCAGACTAGAGTCTAGTCCAGTCCAGCTCCATCCAACGACCTCTGTGGCGCTGTGGGCGAAGGCCCGAGACGCAGAAGGTTGCGAATTCGATTCCCGCCGCAGGTCAGATGTTTGTATCTGCGAATATTCGTCTCCGGTCTGAGTGTTTTCTATGTATTTACAAAACAAAATTTATATAAGTAGTAAATCAGTAAGTTCCCATCATACAAGTTCTACTTAGTTTGGGGCTAGATGATGCTGTGAAAATGTCCAGCATTATTAATTTATTTATTTATCCATTCTTTCACTATTGCAAGAACTTCAGGACAACACAATAACTTCTGCCAGTGATACGACAAAGGCTTGCTTTCTACCAAATGACCCGTCTATAGAATGTGTTCTATGGCACGCTTGACTCCGCGGCAACGCTCGGTCGTTTGCCTCAGCCGTGCGCGATCATCGCTGAATTATGAGAATTTACAGCAAAAACCTGAAGATTTTTTATCGTTTACGAAATAAATGATGGTAAAAGAAGCTTAACTTTTCTTGCCACTTAAATTTTTAAGGAATTAGTAGTTAAGTTCCATAATTTGGTAGTATTTGCATAGAAAACCGTTTTATTCGACTGCTTAAGAAATGTTTATGCTTGATATTAAAACTGCAACAACTAGATAGTGACAGAACTATAAAGCGTTCTAATGCTAGTTAAAATGCAGGTAGCGTCTGCCACGGCACGTTCTCTGAAAGTGCATAAATTGCGGTTGTGACAATATTATAATGAATGTGCACACGATCTATTGTACACCTAACAAAAGATTACGAAGGCGCCATATTTATTTAAAATTTAAAAATATTTTAGTACTTTGCGAAACCATTTATATATTGACATCGGCTACAAGGGCCATTTTATAAATAACCATTTTACGAAACTGATGTTTCCAAAATAACTAATAAAATGATGTCGCAGATATTTGTATTCAGAGATACCAGCTCAGTGGATTAGAGCGTACTACTCGTTTTTCCCCATTCTCTTCACTGGTGGATTAATTAATAATAAATGTTTTCTTTTTCTGCAAGCAATTGTGTAGCTTAACACCGTCCTTTATAAAGTTACCTCACGTTCGGAGCGCTATGAAATACGACTCCATGGTCAGTTATATGCAAATGTGTTACAAAACTATTATTTTTGCCGCGCGCAAGCAAAACTGACATTTAAATGCACCTGCTTGTAAGGTTAATAAATTAAATATATTTCAGTACAGTGTTTTTGAGCGTTGATAATCCTACACTTATAGTTTCAGTAATATAAATGTTTATTTTATGATTTATCATTGCATGTAATTTATTATTAGTGATTAATATAAGGTTTTTTATTGATTAGTTTTTTATAAAGATATTTTGTGACGGCACACGTCGAATGCAACCAGGAATGTGAATGAGATGATATCGTGTCCGTGCCCAACCTTACGCACACAATGTTCCCAAACTCACCTTTTGAAGGGACAGAGAGGCCTCATGCACCAAACCTGGTGCCACAGGAACCTTTTTATCCCATCGTCTGCCCCATTTGCAGAAACGATGGATGTTTCAGTACAAAATTCGACATAAACTCCAGATTTACATAACTTTTGGTGTTTAAGTGATTTATCAGTACAAAATGTTTACCCCTATTTTGAAACAAATTCCCCGTCGTGTCCGCATCTCTGTTACTACGGCTCTTTCGCAGGCCATCAAGCAAGTTGTATCTCGACATCGTAATCACTCTCTTGGTCAGAGTGATTACGATGTCGAGACGTGCTTGGTACCGTCATACCGTTTCAGAGTGGCTCTGCCGGCAGACTTCCTTTAGATGCTGTGACTCCAAAACATCTAAAAGACTTGCTGTTTGATGCTATTGTTTTCAGGCCGAGTCAACAGCGTAATGACAAAGCTCTAGTAAGGAGCAAACCTATGCGCACTCAAAAAAAAAGACGGCGGCATAAGATGCTCTACGGATCGTGCTCGTCTCTTAGCCGTC
The DNA here is from genome assembly GCA_961405105.1 of Perizoma affinitatum. NCBI lineage: Eukaryota > Metazoa > Arthropoda > Insecta > Lepidoptera > Geometridae > Perizoma > Perizoma affinitatum. The sequence continues at coordinate 7,488,296 of OY560184.1, forward strand.
TCTAAATGAGAGTCAGGACTTTGGTTGCAAGCACTTTCGTCACACAATACTGGTACTTTAATGGATCCTAAAACATTCCGAGTTGCAGTAAGTCTACGGTTGGATGCGCAGTGCTGTGCCCCTCATCAGTGTCAAGGCGGTACGGCGGTCGAACAGCTTGGTTACCACGGATTATCGTGTACCAGGACCGCCCGAAGGATTTCTCGGATGATATCATACGCCGGGCTTTTACCAGCGTCAACATTTCAGATATTCTCGAACCGAATGGTCTACTAGGTATTGGAACTCTTCAGTGGCTACTAGCTAGCCCCTCGAGTTTGGGTTCATATGATTCGTTTACAAAAGCGTGTTTTTTAACTACATATATTTGTAATTCTTCTTGGTTTTATTTGATGGATAAACACTTACCACTTTCAAAGATTTGTGAAAATTCACTTGTTTCATCCGCTTTCAGACAATATATAATATATTTGATGAAACAATATAGCTCTTTTTTATAAATAAAATAATTTTGAACATCGACGAAAAAACTGTTTATTGGAACGAAGTTCCTTATCGCGCGTTGTGAAAGGGGGCTAGACGGAAAAAATTCTCACGAAAAGTTGTAACGACACTTTTTTTTTTTTTTAAGTTGGCTTGCTAAAAAAATAGAATTTATTACAATTCCTTCACTAATTAATCGAAAGGAACTTCGTTCCATCCGGGTGTCCCTTGACACCTCTCATTTTTTGTTTGTATGCTTTGTTTTCGTGACCTTATTGTGTTTGCGCCGAGCAATATTGTAAAAGAGACCGAAAGTGCAAACGGCAAGCGTGTTGGCATGTTCACGTTTTCAAATCTATTTTCAGTCAGATATTCAAGCAAAAGGTTTTTTGCCGCGCTTGTTTGCTCAAAAAGGCTTAAATGCTCACATTGGCACAGAGTATAGTAAACAGTCACCGTCGTAGCCCGGAAAAGCCACAAATAAAAAAACTGTACTTATTATTTCTGCTATTATAGCTTCTTTTTAATACTTTCTGTTTTATTATTTATTCGTAGTTTTTTTCTTTGACTTTTCTGGGCTATGACAGTTCAATTAGGTTAGGTTTTTAACAGCAGCTCTGTACACAACACACAGAATGACCAGAGGGCCTATGCTGAGTTACAAATATGTTCAAAACTTGTCGAAACGATGACCGTTTCGTCAATTTTTGTATGGGAATCCTGTCGATACCTTTTTAGCTTGTTATAAACTCAGCATAGACCCTCAGGTACTCTATCTGTTACGTATATCTACTGTTTTATAAGTTGTACTCATATTTCTTGTGGTTTTGCTAAAAAAATACTTTTACTTTACTTATAAATGAATAATACAAACTTGCCATAAATTATTGTAACTCATGAGAGACAGCTAAATATTGCATCGGATAAAATAAAACGATCGTTAATAAAATTCTTCTATTCGAACAATATAGAATTCAGAACTATATAAAAATACAGACCGATAAAGTTTTTTAACTGTTTTTGAGAGTTGAGGTGAGTAGAAATTGATTGAGAGTGATACAGGTATTGAGACGCCCGCGTGAAATCCGTAAGTATTAAGATTTTGTATTAACAAACATTACGTGAACACGTACAAAAAGGAATTGCGATTTAACGCAATGAAAAATTCCTGAATTGGAATTTGTAGGAATAGTTGTTTTTTTGTGATTGCCGATTAGGTCGGTACAATTTTAAGGGGTTTGAAATTAATATGGTGGAGAGTATGAATGATAAAATTTACCACTATTTTTAAATGCATGTTTAAATTAAGCAGAAAAACAGTCAAATATAATATCAAATTGATTCAAAACCTTCTCAGGGTTTGTTTCCGCTGGCACAATGAGAGATAAAGCATTTATAATATCCGCTGCTATTGTACGCTTGGTGTGCAATAAAACCAGTAAAAAAATATTCCTAAAAACTCTGTTTCTATTTCAGGAAAAATAAAATGCCACATTACATTCATTCAGAAAACGCTTTACGAAATGAATTAAAGCTTTTAAAAGCTTTTGCCTGATGATTACTTTTTAAAGCAGTTTTCGAATAAACTTTTTTCTGACGAAAGAAAAAGTATGAAAAAAGGCTTTTCAAAACGATAATGCTATCGTTGAAGTGTCTTCTTCTTTTCTCTGTTACGAGTTTTTGTGGTACAAGCGGCAGTGAACAGGCGTTCCATTTCTGTGACAAGCAATTTATGTAGTAATCTTTCTAATATTAAAAATGGGAAAGTTTGGATATTTCAATAATTCTCTGTAATAGCTTAAATTTTATGAAATTGGGGAAAAAACAGTGCCTTAAACAACATAAGTCACGTTTTTCTCGGGTACGGCGCAGATGAAGCCATGAGCTGAGGCTAGTATTTAATAAAATGGGATAGAATTCTCATTTTAAGTGGGTCTTTTTAAAATAAAAAACAAATCGTTATCGAGGCTTAGTCGCGAGTAATCGGTGTAAATTCACGTAGCTTATACGATGCCGTGTCTATATGATCCTTGTGATTTCAATGAAAAAATGGAGTTTGACTTGACTAAGCTTTATAAAAGCAAAGAATGTTGTTATGGCTATTCATACTTGTTTCTTCTCTCATCTTTAGATTCGTACTTATCCAACAGCTTTTGTACACAGATTATACAGAAAAAAAAATATTAAAAGAGACATGTGAGAAGTGCGAGTCTAAATTAAGCAAGACAGGGTTCCGTACCGACCCTGTCTAAAAATTACAAATGGTAAAACCATTTGTAATTTTTAGTTTTTAGGTTTTGTCTAATTGACAGATCTAAGACTATCTGTCAGATTACGCCACAAATATGTTTTTATTTTTGATAGTTATGTTATTGTTTGCATATCAAGAATTCAAACCTTATATTGACCTATTAAGTTTTCAAATACAACCTCCTGCAAACTATACATCAGGTTGTAACTGAAAACTAAATAGGACCTCTTATAATTCTAGAATAACACAAGGTCAAAAAAAGCAGCTGTAAACAAACTAAATTAGGGCTGTCTCATGTTGTGTCTAGGGTACATTTTGGAAAAAAATTTAAGAAGCATTGAACAAAAGTTGTTCGTCATGATTGTGGAACACCGCTTTATAGGGACATTCTGTTACACCCTATATATCACAGTAAAAATAGTTTTTTTTAAATGGTAAGACTCCTGACAAGATAGCAACGCCCTCTAGTAATTTGTGGCGATATAACCTTTCTAAGAATATAGATTTATATATCTTGGAGACATATAAATCGATTGCTCAAAACTGCATTAAAATTGATAAGCTGTTTAAAAATAAATGGTAACAAACAAAAAAAAAACAGACACAAAAACAGCCTCTTATAGCAAACGCATACATCGCTCCTATCATCGCGGGGAAGTGTCAAAATATAAAATGCCAAACAAGATTCCTTAAGTGCCCACATCGTGTCGTCATTTCTAATTTGTGGAAAAAAAGGAAGTACGCTCATCAAACCTATGCTGAGGAAAAAGAGAAGTGATGATTTAAACAAAATTCCGCTTTTGCGTTGGTAGCCATTTCCGCTACCGTCTATGCTTGAATCTGGCGCACTATGCTCACTCACGAATGATTTATGCCCTGCTCGGCCGTGAGTTATCGTTGTCATAGTGAACTTTCTTCGTTACTGCTCTATCGCCTCTGTTTCATTACCGTCGCCGGTAATTTGGGCGGCAGTTGAGTAAGTTCTCGCAGGAGTAAGGTGAACTTATACATTTTATCAATTGATTAGAAACTTAAACAGCGAATTATGAATTGGAGCTACAAACAGGAAGGCGCAGTAAACAAGGTGTAATCTAGTCTCAAAAACATATTAACTAAATAATCTAATAGGAACTTTTTAGTTTTGTTACCTAACTGTTTCAAATCCCATTTGCTTAATTAATGTTACTTACATAATTAATTTCAAACGTTTCCAGGATCAAAATATAATTTTGAAAAAAGTATGATCAGTCAATAGCAATCATACAGTGGATATTCAATGCAGTCATACAGTGAAATAAAATCAGTTTATTCCAAAGAATGTCCTTTGGAATAAAGCGATTTTATTTCACCCGAGGCTTATAGTACAAAGCTATTTCTTTGCCCATAGTTTAGTCTTACACCAACAATCCTATTAGGTACCAACTATTAGGTTATTCCAACCTATTAGGTCAGCCGCCGTGCAATGGATTAATTGCATTATTGTATAAGTCACAAGTAGTAGAGGCGCTTAAGACCGTACACCAAGATATTATTTGGTACCTTGAGATCTATGTCAAGTGTTGTGAACGTTTGATGACGATGGTGCTGATTGGTTTATTCGTGGCACCCAGCTTTACCTCAGTGACCAAATTGAGGTATGGTGGCCCTGAAAATGACCTTGTAAACGATGGTGATAAAATCAGCGTGCTGAAAGTATTAATTAACATCGTAGAGGCCTTTCATGCAGTTGTCATATGTTTTCTAAGACATGGCGGATTTTTCACTGTTTGGGGGCACTAGTACATTTTTATTTAAAAAACAAGGGGGTTCGGACTTTGGAATGAAATACGGGCACTCAAGCTGATACGACTCTAGCGACTATGAGGATATGATTAACGTCACCCTGTTAAGGCTCAGTCTGAAAACCAGCGCTGCTCCCCTACTTTGTTGGGAGTGGCATTATGCTGAGACTGGGCCTGTTTGGCCGCACACTCGCAGCGAAAGACTGATAGACGTGTCCGTAGGTTTTAGGTACTTACCTCTAATTGTCTTGCCCATACCCTGTATATCTTTGTGTCACTGTCTCTGTATCTGTAATCTTCAAATTATTTTATACTTTACTTTTCTTTATTTATATTGTAGTACCTAGGCTCCTAGATTATTTTTTCCATGTATTATGTCTTGTAATGTTGTGCGTGTGTGTGTCAAATAAATATTTTCTTATTCTTATTCTTTATGTAACTATGCCCCTTATGCATCGTAGAAGCTTCTATCAGAAAAAGTTACAAAAATCTAGAAACTGAAAAATGTGTTTAAATAATATTTCTACTTTCTGCAATATTTACTTTCATTCGAAGTATCAAGAAGTTCCAATTCGAGACAATGCTATGGACTTCAATTTTAAATCGAGTTTCAGACGTTGCTGTGTTTTATCGCCTCTTCAAACTATCTACCTACGCGAAACTAATACACAAGTGGATTTGAATATAAATAGTGAATGTTTCAAGCGTCTTGCGATACGAATTTATAAGCTTTTATTTATAGAATTTATAAAATAAATATCTAACATATCTCTAATATTAGATATGACTGTACCGTGTAAACAATTCTCCTGATGACGTCTCTTTGATTACAATCGCATACGATGTTCATGGGAAAATACCTCGAAACGATCAACGAAACGTCAGCAGGACTTTACTACTCGTAAAGTACGTGCTATAGTCGTAATCAATATATTTTTTTGTAATTGAGTGACTCGTGGTAATACATTTTTTATTTTCAGCTTGTCATTTGTTGGAAAATGTGAGACAACCGTTTTATTTATTAAAAAATGGTTTATGTTTGGTTACATGTCGCGCTAAACACGCTCACCCAGTAGAATAACACTGCCATTCTACTCACCGTTAATTTCAAATTGAATATTTGTACATATCCTCTCAATATATCTTATGTTAATATGTTTATTTGTGTTCAATAATTAATAAAGAAGAAAGCCCGATACCCGGTGCTTTCGAAAATAAAACTTCAAAATCTATGTGAGATATCTAAGCACGAAATAATAACATTTATTGACCTACTTCCATTACAAAGTTTTTCAGTTTCCCCGCAAATGAAATCACAAGTTGAAGCATCTCTAGAAAAAAGTTTGATATAACTCTTTCTCTATCGAGCAGCGAGTTTTAGACGAACTTTGCAGAAATAATGGATATATCTAGAAACTGGCTGTTTCGCATTGTTTCATTTCTAAAAGAGAAAAAATTATATGTACAAAAACACGTGACAGCTCATACTTACATTAGACGATTAAGATCAAGAATAGAACACATATGAACATAATAATTACCATGATAGCGAATCAAAATGACCTCGATGGTGCGGCGGGTGAATAGCCAGCTGTGACACAAGAGGTGCGGATTCAATTCTCTCTGCCACTCAAATGTTTCCATGTTTAGATATTAGTTCTAGGTGTGGGTTTTGTACTACCACGGTATTCTTTGTTCCTTGTAGGACTATAATTTGTGTCTGTTTATTTTGTGTATTTTACCCAATATCTTTACCACTGTCAACTGATTTTAGTATTTTTTTTTTTTTGGTATAGATAGATAGAAAATTCGTTATTGCACAAAATAGTATAACATAGGCGAACTGAATAATAAGCATTTTCTTTCAGATAACCTTTGTGTATTGTGGAAAAAGCTGTGTTGGTAGAGCACAGAATGGTTAAAATAAAAATAATAATGTAGTGATTATGTAACGCAAATGTTTAAAAACACCCTGATAATTGATAGTAATATTTAAATACTAGTTATATACCCATAGTATTTACAATTTAAGAGTTAATACTATGGGTATATAACTTAGTGGTAGATATTCGATATTTGTTCCTGGGTCTGGGTGTTGAGGTACCACGGTTCTCAAGATTCTTGATAATCAAGATACAGATAATCCTAACGTGAGGACTACGGACTATGGGGATGAAAAAAAGCACTGAAGATGAATTGTATTGTGGGCTGTTATTAGTTAGGATCCTGTCCTATAATTTTACTCAGCTTAATCCCGATACTCCATCGATTTGCCGCAATCACACTTGAGTTAATTACTAATTTGCGGTCCGAATCCTAGGAAGCCATACAAATGAAATCGGCTTTTGAATCCTCTGCAGGTGAGCTTAGCTGCGGTTGCTGTTATCTAGATATCGGTACTGTGAAGTCTAGATTTTGAAACTTCAATGCAATGGATTCTAAAGCTTTGAATTCGAAATGACACATACTAGAAACGGACTTTCTGGTATGTGTCATTTCGAATTCAACAGAAGAAACAAAACACTGTTCAGCTGAACAACGGTTTACAGTCTTGATAAGTTATCATAATGAATGCCATAGTGCGAATGTCTGAACCGCGAAATTTGCCAATTAAATTCAACTGCAACAACACAACGAAACACAGTACGAAACGATATCAGTTATACGTACTCAGTACGTAACGTCAAAAGAACAAAAGTACGTGCTACAGTCGTAATAATATCCTAAAATAATCAGTTTGTCTACGGTTGGAAAGCTTTATCCCGATAAATTCTCAAAAATTGTGTGGCTAAAGTGCGTTCATCCTAAGAAGTTTTTGGTGGCTTTTGTCTATAGCTCTAAAAAGATGATGATGATGGAAAGATAGAAAAATATATAGAATTTCTATTGGAATAAAGAAAATAAAACAAATACACTGTAAACCCGACTAACTACCCAAATGGGAGTGCTGCAGACTCACTCACCCGTAAAATAATCACTTAAACTAAAAATGTTTCGCGAAAGCCAAATATTTGTTGGAGTGTTTATTTTTCGCGAGCAACCTTTGAAAAAAATGAGCATCTGAATATCCCCAGACCCCTAGAGCCCTACGCCATTACTTCCACTATCATACCGTACTTGCCAGTCATTGCTGCATTATCTATCTACATAATACATTCTTTTATACCCTTAATTGTAGAATCATAGTGTTGAAAATGCCTCACATCGTATGCGTATATAATTTTGCCACATACGTGTGCTAACAAAGTCAAACCTGCTTGCTACTACGACTTTATCATAATGCTCTTCGGTTTACAATAGCTGCCGAGACAAGATAATAATTTTGCAAGGATCGGGCATAATGCCAAGGCGTCAATAGACCGCGGTGGTGGTAGACGCGTGTTTACATCGTAGTTACGAGCGTTTTGTGGCTAATATTGTTAGTAAAGGCTGTCCATATGTGGTCACTGATATTTGTGGATATAGACAATAGGTATCCAAATAAACGATACGTAATTTTGAATTTTGTTGTTAGTGCTTATCAGTTAATGGCAGAATGAGATAGGTTCTCGAAAGAATGTTGTTTTATTTGACACGATTTTCGAATATCTTTGACGTTGTTTTGGTTCATGTTATTCACAGGCATTGAATGAGATACAATTTACTTTTTGGGATTATTTTTGTATTAGCTTTTAATTTTCAGTGGAAATTTTATTTTATTTAAACCTGCATTGATTCGAAATATTTGACGTTGGTCTTTACATTGTTTTTTTTATACATTTTTTTAACCATGTCGATACTTTTACATTAAGACAGGGTAGTTCTAATAACCCCGATGATGGTCAATTGTGTTGTCATCCATACACAAAAGCAACAATAAAAAGCGCTATTGTATTTCTTTATGAACGCTTGAGCATTCACTTGTCTAACGAGGACCACTCAAACTTAATCTCACACATTATACTATGATCGCGATTGGATAGATTTCTCATTCATCATCATAAAAATAAAATTGCTTGTTTAGTGAATTCTATCAGTATTCGGTCCGAGGCATTGTGTTTGCATCGTAAATGTACTTTACTACGATGCTGGTACTATTTCACTTTATACAAGTCTCAATCAAAAACGAGCTTTAGTGCGTTCCAGTAAAGAATAAATAAGCATCGGTTGGGAGTTATTGAAAACACAAAAGTTTGAGGTATTTTTTTAAATTACCAGTCCTAATCAAGTTAGTTACAATAACAAAATGTCTATGAGCAAGGCATAAACACCAATTTTTTCCGTCTTAGCAATGTCCAAAACATCCTCTATCATCGGGTATATTTTTTTTTTTTTTTTTTTTTTCTCGTTCCTTTGACGTAATAACTCAAAGCCTTTTACTTTATTTCTATATACGGGTGGGTTTCCAATCTTATCGTACCCATTTTGGGTCTAGGGGCTCTTATATCTAGTTAGTCTAGTTTACAGGTTTCTATTCTTAATTTCTATATATCTTATCTGGTTCTTATCTTCTATAGGTTTTATTTAAATATACTTTATTTTCATCTTATTTTACTATTTTTACACTATTTGTTTACTTATTCAATATATTTTATGCTATTCTTATCGTACTGTCTATCTATATTACTAGGATTTGCTTATACTATTTATTTCTATATGCTGTTTATATATATTACACAATATATATTCACCATATTTTATGCATCTTTGTTTCTTTTAATTACTACATTTGCTACATTTGTACAATATTCTATAAATACTTTTCTTTTAAATTTGTTTATCATCAATGAATTTGCTGTTCTTACATTTAGCTTACACTCAAGTTTTTGTTCTGCTTCGAATCTCCTTAGTCCATTTACGGGGCAGTCGAACAAAATGTGCGGTACAGTTTCGCTTACGCCTGGTTCACAAATGCACGATGGGTTCTCCTTGCACTTGAATCGGGTCAAGTATTCGGAGAACCCGCCGTGTCCAGTCAGTATTTGTGTCATCGTGCTAGTCAGTTCAGTCTGTCTTATAGTCTTGTAAGCTGTAGTCGCGTCAGGGAAGAATATCTTTGTTATTGTCGCTGTCTGTCCCGTCATGTACCGGTCGTTCCATTTGACAAGCGTTTCTTGTCTTATTTGTCTTTTGGCGAAGGAGATTGGGCAGCTCTCATAATCCGGTGTTCTTTTTGTTTTCAGAGCGGCGTCTTTGGCAAGCTGGTCCGCTCGCTCGTTCCCCTCCAGTCCTGCATGGGCTTTGATCCAGAACAAGGATACCTCCTTGTTTTGGGTCAAAGCCCATCGGAGGTTGTCCCGGGTTTTAACAGCGAGTGGATGGCTGGAGCTTGTGTTTGTGACCGTTTCCAGAGCCGCTCTTGAGTCACTGTACACTCCGTAACTTTTCTCTGGGCGTTTAAGTATTTCCTCTGTCGCTCTGGATATGGCCAGAAGTTCCGCTTGATACACCGTACAGTATGATGACAGCTTCAGCTTGAGGGTTTTGGTCTCGGCGTCACCTTTCCACAGGGACAGTGCCGCTCCGACTTTGCCCTCAATTTTGCTGCCATCGGTAAATATTTTGACAGCTTGGGTGTTGTTTCTGTCCACGGACTCCTGGTTACTCAAGCTTGCGAACTTCAGGCTCATGCGTTCTGCTGGGTGTGGGGTCTTTGCGTAACTCACCATCTTCTCTACCTCCCTGTCGGCCAATTCCGGCCGAGTCACCCCTCGCTTGGTCTCATACAGAGCGGCTGCCTCCTGTATCCTGAAGTCAAGCGGGAGTAACCCAGCCAACACTAGGGCCGAGTTTAGGGATACGGTGCGGTATGCTCGCGTAAGTTTCTGAGCAAAGCCTCTTTGAACAGTGTTGAGCTGCTTCTGTATTCCCATCTTCCTTGTTTCACGTGCCCAGACACTGGCAGCGTACATGATTAAAGGCTCGACCGTGGCTACGTAAATAGTTCTTATAACTTCCGGGTGCAGGCCCCAACTGATCCTGGCGGCTGTAGCCAACTTCTTGTAAATTCCCAAGGCCTTTTTGCAGACGTTGCGCGTGTGGCTATTAAAGGTCAGCTTATTGTCAATCGTGACTCCAAGGATCTTGATCTCATTGGACATTCCAATGCTGACCCCGCCCATCCTCAGCAGTGGTGCGTCAAATTTCAGTTTGTTCGTAACAACCATTGCTTTAGTTTTGTGTGGTGCGAACTTTAGCTTATTTTTAACGCCCCACCCCTGAACATAGGCGAGGGCAGCATTGGCTTGTTTCTGGACCTCGAGTGCCGTGTCCCCATCAATAACCAGCACTATGTCGTCTGCAAAGGCCTGGCAATAGTCGTTCCTCTGTTCGAGGCCTTTTAGGAGAGGATCCAGGAGGAGGTTCCACAGTATGGGTCCACCTATAGATCCCTGGACACATCCCTTGCTGGTCTTCCTGATATGTTCCTGACCTGCGTACCTAACTCTCACTTTTCGGTCCCGCAGGTAACTATCTAGGAGTCTCCTTACGTTGACAGGACATCTTTCCTCAGCTAGTCTGGTTCTTATAGCTGGCCACCATGCGCTATCGAAGGCTCCCTCTATGTCCAAGGATATCATGGTAATCAATTTCTTCTGCTTCAATTTTGTACGTATGTGCTGCATGAGATCATAGAGGGAGTCTTCGGTGCTTTTCTGGGGCATAAAACCATACTGACGAGTACTAAGCCTGGGGAGTATATGCCATTTGATGCGCCCAACGACCATTTTCTCCAGTATCTTTCCCATTATTGGCAATAGTCCAATCGGTCTGTAAGACTTCGGGTTGGAATAGTCCTCCTTCCCTGGTTTTCTTAGGACTACGACTGTTGCCTCTTTCCAGGTGGTCGGGAAGTGGTGCAACGTCAGGCACTTGTTTGCTAGAGCCAGGAAAGTCTCTGGATCTTGCGCTATCGCCTTACCGCAGATGTCAGCTGTAAGGCCATCTTTACCCGGGGCTTTTTTAGGGTTGAAGCTTTCCACCGCGGCTCTCAGTTCTTCCATTGTAAACGGAGGGTCATGTTGTTCATCATGAACCCTCTCGTTTACTTGGTTGGCCGTCTGTCTTGTGTGTTTGTGGTCTTCATTCTCCTGACTTTCCAAGTCTTCCGGGTAAAATGTTTCTGCTAACATCTTCGCTGATTCCTTCGCGCTTAACTCCTTCCCATCCCTATGTAAGGGAATGTCCTCCTGCCTTTTGGTAGTTCTTCCTATTACCCTGTATATACCCTCCCATAGCCCCTCTCTATCTTGTTTCCCGCAGAACTCTTTCCAACTCTCTATCTGTGCCTTCTTGGCTTCTGTCTCATATTTTTCTTTTGCTTGCAGGTACTCATCGACGACTCTACCCCTTCGGACCGGCGCTGCACATCGGATTCGACGCTTCTTGGTGTTGACATCTTTCTTCAGCTTCGAGATTTCTTCGGACCACCATGGTAAGTTAAGTTTGTTTACTGTCTTCTTAATTGGTATACTTTTATTGCATGTTTCTGTTACTGTATTTATATATAATTCTACTTTTCTATCTAGTTCTATTTTATTGTCTATTTTTTCTATTTCTTCCCGATTTATTTTGTTTTCCTCTTGCAATTGAGTCAATTTATCATTAAATTGTTCCCAATTTGCTTTTTTTGTGTTATAAATTCGGGTTGTTCTGTGTATGTCTATGCCTTTTGATTTTGTGAGTCTAATGTTAAATGTTATTGTATTGTGGTCCGAATTTATCCAGCCTTCGTTCACTCTCCAGTCTTCCACCAAGTTTAGCATCTCCGCTGTGCAGGCCGTAATGTCCACGAAGCTGGTGTATCTTTTGTTGCCCCTTATTGTGTCAAAAGTTGGTAGGTCTCCTTCGTTGAGTATCTGCAAGCCCGTCTCTTCTAGAAATCCTGCCAGCTCTTCACCCCTCTTGTCGACTATTTTACTTCCCCACCAAGTGCTCTTTGCGTTTGCGTCACCCCCAATTATCAGGTACCTTGGTTTCTCCTGCTGTTCTATCCTCTTTAGCTGTTCCAAGTAGGGCTCTATGCTCAATTGGTCCGGCTCGAAGTAAAACGAGGCGACCACGATCTCCCAGGCACTCGTTCTTAGTTTCACCACTGTGATGTTGTTTGTGGTGAGGCTTGGTAGTTGGATGACGTCCATATCATCGAAAACGGCGATTGCCGCTTTTATGGTGCCATCTCCTTGGTTAGTGTTCTGGAAGATCCTGGCCCCCCCGTAGTTCTTCACCCTGCCAATGGCTCCGATATACGGTTCCTGGAGTAGCGCAAAAGCCATCTTTTTCTCACTAGCCATTAACATTATCTCATGTGTTGCTAGTTCTTTTCTCTGTAGGTTTATTTGGGCTATAAGGTAGGCTTTTGCGCTAGCTTCAGAGGATTTTACGCCTAGGGTCACCTCAGCACTGGTACGCTATCGTAGCTCGCGCTATTGTCTCCCACCTTCTTCTTATCGGGCATTCGTTGCTGAAAGCGTTGTGGTCGACTCTCTCGAGCTTGGCGCGCATGCAGTTACAGCATGTTGGGTTAGCTCCAGCTAGCCAGTCCGCGCATTCAGCTTTCATGTGGGGTCCTCCGCAGTGGCTGCACTTCTCAATGGTCTCCTTGCAGAATCTTCGACCATGTCCATAGCCTAAGCAGAGTGAGCATTGGACCAGTGGCGACTGGTCTGCCACCTTTACTCGTTGAAGGTCGATCATGACGGATTCTGCTTCGACTAAGCGCCGCCAAACTGCAGTGGACACCCTCATGATCACACTGTTTGCTTGAGGGTTCCGTGAGCGTTTTTTGTAAAGGATCTCTACCTTGTGTACTTTCTCATCTAGGTCTTTCAGTGTCTTCTTGTTCTGATTCCACAGTGCTCCTATGATGTCCTTGTCACTGTTGTACTGAAAGACGTCCCTCAATATCACTAGTGGATCTTTGTTCTTTATTTCCTGGACATTCAGGTGCTCTTCTGCTCTTTTCAGCCTTTCTTTTATTCTTTCCCTGTCTTCCTCCGTTCTACATCCCACAATCACTTTTTTGTCCTTTCCTTTCCGTATTCTTTCTACTTCCACTCCACCTTCCCTTGCGTTGACCACTTCTCTTATCCTATTCAATATTTCGTCGCCTGACTCTGTCTCGCTTTTTGCCGTGACTATTACAGAGTGTAGCGCGGTCCGCTCCATGGGTTGTCTCTTGGGGTGCACCGCTGCCACACTCGCGTATGTCATCTTCTCTTGTGTCTCTTGTTGTTTCTCTATCATGTCCCTCAGTCTTTCCATCTTTTCATTGCTTTCCTGCATGAGTATTGTGTGTTCGTCTATTTTCCTCATTAGTTCTCTATCTTCTTTCCTCTGTGTTCTTTCCATCTCTTCCTCTCTCTGGGGCTCTTTTTCAGTTTCTCTTTTCTCCTCTGGTTCGTTTGTTTTCTTCTTTGCCTGTCCTTTCACACCTTCCGCTTCTTTGACTAGCTGGTATAACCGATCGATTGCCTGTGTCACCTCTGTTTTTATGTCGGTCTTAATATTTCTTGAGTTACCGAGGTGTGTCTTAGCCTTAGTAACACAAGCTTTCGCTTCCGCTAGCCGGTCTGCGTATTTTAATCTTTGCTGTATCGGTGGGCTCCCTATTGCCTCCGTCGATGGTCTTCGGGTTCCAACCCTGCTCTCCTGCGAGAGCATCGTCTTTGGTTTCGGCTTCGAGGGATCCACCGAAACAGCTTTCTTCGGTGGTGTGGTCAGTGTTTTGGGAGCTTCTGTGAGTTTCCCCGACTCCCACTCTCCTATACTCCTACGTACTTGTGCAGTAGAGGAATGTGCACCTGATGCCATTTCACGTTCTCGCGATTTTGGTTTTCCGGGACCGATTCCAGTTGATGTTGATCCATGTTCCTCGTTTGTGGACCTGGGTCCTTTTGTGGGGGTGTGAAATCCAAACATTTTCTAAACACTTGTCAATGGAACGCGTCAATTTGTATATGTGGTTTAAGTTTGTATAAGTTGTAAATATTTTTAATGCTAAAAAATTGTAAACTAAGTGTGACTCTATGTAGAGTCGGTCTTTGGTCAGTCAACGGCTCAATAAAGCCCAGTCTCACTATTTCTCATTAAGTCACTGTCGAAAAAAAATTTTTTTGACTCTACCTAGAGTCAGTCTCTATATTGTACTTTATAGTCCTGTTTGAGAACAGTCGCAAGCAAAAAACCGCACCCAATTTGGAGCCTTGGTTAAGGAGATACGAGTGTTTGAATTTTTTACAGATAGCAGAGTGGGGGTTAGGGGGAGGGGATAATGAAAAATTTACATGAATTTTGTATAAACACTCTTAAATTGATAACTTAATAACTTATTTCTAACAATTCCTTACAAAATAATTTTGGGCTTGGGGTGGGGATTTTGGGTGGGGGGGGGATATTACAAAGTACAACAAGGCGAGCCGGTGTGTATATATTAATATATATTAATATATACAATCTGCGGTCAAAAATTTTCTATCACTAGCCGTTTCCGAGAAACCACGATTTTTAGTCTTTCTGCAGTTGACCTATATACATAAAATTAGATATTTAAGAATTTTGATATATAAAAGTATATAAATTTTTTATTAATATTAAAGTATATACCGTGGGTTATTTCTAAGAAAAATTTAAGGGTATGTTGTCACTGTCAATTTAGAGAAATTAAATTTTAAAGGTTAAGGTCAACTGCACACAATTTAAATTGCTTGTAACTTGGTCATAAATTAACTTATCTTAAGTTTTCAAAGTGCCTCCGGGGTCCTCAGATGACCCCGCCGCTGCCGTGCTGGTTCCTGAGGTCACTCCTTCGATGACCTCACGGCCACGTGGAAGTTGTTTTTTTGGCCTTTTCTCCGTGCTCCTGCACGGGAAAAATCGGCCAAAGGTGTCAGTTTGTAGGGGTTCTGGAGGGCTTCCCAAAGGCACCTTAAAATCACTAGGTCACCGCTGAAAATCGCGAGATAATCCACTTTGAAATTTTAAAAATTTCAATTTTTCACTTTTTTTGTGAATAATTTCACACTGGAAAAACTTAGCGCCACGAGATATTCACTATTGTGTGCGCGATCACTTTACGCGTCTTTTGGTGTATCACACTTTGATTTTCGTGCACTTTTTCCTATTTTTTCCGATTTTTCAAGCGTGGAGCGACTTCCTTTCGTGGTGCTCTCGACTGCGGTTGGGAGCAGACTCAATCATTTATCGTCAGGTGGGCTTATGGCCAAATTATGGATTATTCTTGATAAAATAACGTCCCAAACTTGAAATTGGTAGGTAAGAGTTTGGTTCGAGAAGTGACCCCTATTAAAGATACCTAAAAAGATTAATACATCTGCATTGCCACTTTGTTAGGGTAATTAGGGGTCAGGTTTCAATTTCGCTCACGTGCTGCATTCTATTATATTATATTTTATATGAAATTACGTTAATTTGTGATGTTTGGCCATCTGGAGCTAGCTGGATATTGAGTCTGAAGTAGTGAAGTGAATCTTCTGCACGTTTACTGTAATTTAATCTTCGTAAATGTACTCTCTAATGGAGCTGTGAGGTTGGAGACATAATGGACAAACAGCCAAGCTAGCATTTTGCATAGATTGCGTTCGTTTATATTTAAACTGGTAATTATTTCTTGAAAGTATGATTGAAACTTGACGTGTTACTTGTTTTTTATGCAGCATACAGCTCAACTATTAAGTGGAAAATGATGTATTATGGTAGACGTTAATGAAGAAAAAGCAATTGCGAAGTATATTTAATTTTCAACTGTTACGTGAAGTGACGAAGTCGAAATCGAAAATTAATTAGAGATAACCAAAATTTGTAAGATAGCATTATCATTGTCTGATGGTGTTATACTGATAATTCCGCTGCTTTCTTGAAAATTGTTGACTTTCTTTTTTGATTTTATTTTCATCTCTCCTCAAAAATATTGTGTAATTGAAAGTCCTAATTTCATTTCGGTCTCAATGTGCTCCTGTCTATCGTCATACAAGTCATGTTTATGGAGGCATCCTGAATATTCAAAGATATTAAAAAAAAATACCTTTGCGATCGGAGTGCTGTTTTTACTTGAATCCGAAAATGCCATACTCGTTACAATATCTATACAATATATTGACTCGCCTTTTAACGTGAAAGGACAATGTAGAAATGCATCGTTCGATAAACTTCTATCAAAATATTAGGTACAAGTTCGCTTGAATTTTTTGCAAAGATTTTTATTTAGAAGAAGTTTGTAAGTACGAAATCAGTTTATGTTCGAAACACGGAAGCAAGATTATCTGTTGTAAATAATATGTATGTTTAGGTAGTACCCATCAAAATGTTGACAAGGCTGAACTTTGCTGAAGCCCATAATTGCAGAAAGAGTCAAAATTATCACAGGATATTATCAGAAAGCAAATTAATAGCATCGAGAATGATTCAATACGATTCAATTTCTCAATGATTGGATCATTTAGCGCAGTTGTCGGGTGATTACAGGCCGTACTAGTAAAGCTGTGGCTGCACTGTAGGCGTGTGTAAAAACAGTAAATTATTTATTTAATGAAATCATATCGATGTTTAAGATGTTCTGATATTATGAACTAAATGAATTTACTTTAGGCGTCTTGGTAGCTTGCGTGGCTGCATTGCAACAATCAATAGTCAGCTTGCTTCGATAAATAGCAGCCACGTATTTAATTATACAAGTCTTCGAGAGAAAAACTAGAAAATAGTCAGCATATTGTGTCACTTTACTACACTTTATAGGCGTGTCATAACGCTGCGAGCGCATAGTGTGACCAGTACCAGTATTTCATTTTCTTTGGTTTACGCGGGTAACGCATCACTGTCCCTGATATTATTACCAAATATCCAGTCGACATTATTGCAGGGGAAATTTAAAAATAAGTGTGTTTCTGTGTAACAATAGTGCAAATGAATGATTGAATATTTATCGGGTCCAGACTACAAGGGTTGCTCTAGGGGTAGGGGTTTCTAGGGGTTTTGAAAAATCATGTTTTTTTTGTGCTTGTTATTTCTGTTTTTCCGGCCACAGCCTACGGTGCATTGCCTGTGTCATAAAGTTGAAAATGAGTTTGACAACCTCTGTTGCGCAATAGGTGAAGGCCCGCCTCAGAAACAGAAGGTTGTGGGTTCGATTCTGCAAATATATGTCTCAGATCTGGGTGTTTTCTATGTATATGCACGTATTTGAAAGTATATCAGTCATGTAGTTCCTATAATACAAGATCTGCTTAGTTTCGAACTAGATGATGCTGTGTAGCTTTTTAATACTGTCCATTTTTTTTTTAATTTGGTATAAAGTTGAGCACTGAAATTGTAGTCACAAGTTGCAATGATTTTCAATACTAGGGTTATGTGTTCGAATCTCGTTGATCACCAATGGAAATGGTTATGTAGGAACGTAAAATTTAAGAATCTCTAACGGTGAAGGTTAAATACGTGAGGTATCCAATAATTTTCAATTTACAGCTTCATTGTTAGAGGCACTTAAAATTAAATGGACTAACTTTCAATATTATTTATTCAATATCCCATCAATCAGTAAATCAGGGATTTTCTTAAAATTTGATATATATTTCTTTTGATTTCTTAACAATTACAATTTAGTGGTAGTTCAAAAAGTCTAATTTTTATACCTTTTCTTAACAAATAGAACTGGCGGGGTTCCAAGCGCCAACCTTGTCATGACGTCACAAAGCTCAGGACACTTCACGTGCCAAAACAAACGCTTTGAAAATGTTTCCATGAGAGTATGACTTAGACATGAGCTTATTTTTGTAAAACGGAAACAATACTTCTGATATATCTCGATATTTTCAAGCCTCGAATTAGCTTTCAATGTTTTCCTCAAATGTTAGACTTGTTTTAAAAATAAACTCACAACAGCAGCAAAATAGAAAAATACTGAACAAAAACCAATAATTGAAAGTTGAAATACAGTTATGCTCATTTTATGTTTCGTGGTTAGTTTTAAATAGGCCCGCCTGAGAAGCAGAAGGTTGCGGTTTTGTTCCCGCCGCTGGACAAATGTGTGTATATGCAAATATTTGTCTTGGGTCTGGGTGTTTTCTATGTATAAAAAACACCATATACTTATTTATATTTTTTTTTGTAAAAAAAATATATAAATAAGTATATAAGTACTATATCAGTCATGTAGTTCCCATAATACAAGCTCTGTTTAGTTTAGGGTTAGATGATGCTGTGTGAAAATGTCCAGAATTATTTTATTTAACATTTGGTAAAATCCCCATAGTTCTACCTATGGCTCAACTAAAAAGCAAGGTCGTTAGCGATATAATATTTTATTTACCCTGCTGACGGTCGGTTTCTAAAGGATTATGATACTGTTGTCAAATCTCATTGCCATGTAAGATTAAGAATGGTTGACGAAAAAAATTATAACCACATGACAAGGTTAGCTAGATGAGAATGATGCTAGATAGCATTCTCATCTAGCTAACCTTTGTGTAGTATGGAAAAGAAAATTATAAATTATTGAGCTATAATATTATGATTTGTCAAGAATATGAACACAAAACGTTATCCGTTTTGTAATTTACCCTTTGGGTTATCAGCATCCAATTGTAGCTAAATGCAAATATTTCAACTGACAGTTATAGGTCATCTCAGTATGAACGCAAACACCCGTAGATCGGAACATAATGGTTGAAGTTTATTTACAACCTGCGTCAATTATAAAATGACATTTTGATAATTAGCGGGGAATATAACCTCCCGTGTGCATTGACTGGAAAAGAAGCTATATAACAAAAAAAAAAAATATTAAGACGTAGTAAATCTACTTTATTAGTAGCGGATTAGTAGCATTTGATTGAAATAAAAAATTTGAAGATGTATATTCTGAGTTCTGTCATATCTTGAATAGCTTCAAGTATTGACAAAACGCAGAATGTTTTTGCAGGTGTTTTCCGCATCAGCACCATCAGCCATCAAGCAATCACCTAACAGATCTTATTTCCATAAACATTCCCTCCCGGATAAAATGCCGCGTATTTCTTTGCGAAAAAGAAATGCTCCTTTAAATTTTACGCTATACAGGGTGTGTCAACCTACAGCTGCTCCACGATTATGTATAATTTATGTACATAATAATTTGTACAGGGGTGCCCGTTTTTGTTAAGGCTTTGAAATTAATTGTACGTATTTGCTAATATCTGGTTACAAGATGGATGATCTTCGATCAATCTTAAAAATGTTGTTGGTAATTGATATCTAGTCTATTTGATGTATTTTGTGAACGCTTTATGAAAAATGAATTATTCAAAACTGGTAAGTGAGGTGTATTTTAAAAATGTTCTTTAATTTAATTACATAAGTTTTTTTAGGCAAATGATTGTGTTTGATTATAAATAAATCTCATAATTTTATTCACGTTAAATCTTTATAATAATGTTATTTTGATAGATTTTACGATAACCTACCAGCAAACGAGCTACATTCATGCAATTTACTTCAAAACAACAAAACTATCGATTCATAAACTATGTAGATCTCAGCAAACGAAGGAACTATCGAAGTCCACGAAACCAGAGATTACCGAACTCGCAAGTTTGCTGTAGCCGATGCTCAGAATGGTACTTAGCGCTGCGTCGAGGACTATTGCTTTGAAACTATAATATAAGTTTTGCTACGGCCAGCGCGTAGAGCGCAATGCACTGCAAATACGGGGAAGACGCCATGAGCGATTAGCGATCACAGAATGACAATACAATCATTTTAAACCCAATCGGTTGATTGTGTACATTTTCCTCAACTAAACTTAAAATTGAAAATGATATGAGCACGAGCGAGACTTTAAAATGTGGTAAGTAAAGTCAATTTTTTTTTTCAGTTGGCGTTGTCTAACACGTGAAGCATAAAAAAGATGCTATTTTCATTTTTGACTGACTATCTCATTCGCAGTTACTTTTAATCGTTAATTCTGTTTAGAAAATAATCTTAGCAAGATATTTAGAAACATTTGTTGCTGATTGCGTCTACTTGGAATCGATGCTAACTGTTCAAGGATACTATAGAGAAATCCGGCATCACACACAAATGGCTAAAGTTGCAATGAGCAAGCTTACCAGAATATGGAAAAAGTCTCCAACACCACAAAAAAAAACTTGTGCGAACATTGGTATTCTTTCCCATATTTTATATGGCTCTTAATCCTGGGTATATAGAAGACACTTTCGAGATGTGATGCTTGAGAAAAATTGTACGTATCCCGTGGACTTGTTGGTTACAATACACGATCAACTGACCATCAAGATTAGGTTGTCCACCATCTGCTACATCCTGATGGCCTTGAAAGGTTGTAGTTGGAAAAGTGAATGGTAAAATATATCTTCAACAATTTTTATTCCGGACGGCCACGACCTTCATTAATGAAGAATGCGACAAGAAGAAGTTGTAAAAACAATTCTGGGAAAAGTTGAATTGCAGGTATGTTGCCTGCACATAATGTGACTTGTACCAAATCAGCTTATCCACTGTTGCAAATCGTTATATTGAGTATGACTGGTGGCGTTATATTAACACGTTCGTTGCATTACGAGATCTATCAGATCTCTTGCAGGACTTTTGTATTGTGCGTTGACTATAATCGTGTTGTTTCACTCCTTGCGGGAGGCTCTAACGTGTAAAGTTCTTTAAGTATGAGTAAGACAAATATACATATTTGCTTCCTATTTAAAGGTGAATTCAAGGACATAAAAAAAAATAGAGATGGATTAGGTCCCTAACGCACACTAGTATAATTATTTCCATTCCTTGCATTAGGAGACCTGTCGGTACTCGTGAAATCGTACGCCCCGTAGACGCAAGAGAGGGAGGGTGGGCGGCGCGGGCGCCGCGTGACTCGATTTAGTGTTGTCCTAGCATCATCGAAATTAATTAAAAAGGCTTTATTTCCAACTAACATCTGCCTGCCTTTATTTCGATTTTACGTGGTTTTTGTGTTTGAAATGCGTTGGTGTACTTCTTCTTTTTATTGCCTGAATATTTTTCGGTGTTTTTGAGATTGTCTTAGCTTAGTAGCATTTCTGGTGGGCTTTGCTACTTATCTCTAATGCTAGAGTGTTATACTTATGTAAGCATTAAACTACACAGGAGGGATTTCACATCTCTCTGGTTAGTTTCTGGTAGCCTACCTATATATCGGTTATTATAACAAAAACGTAAACGTTGCTATAGTAAACTTACAAGAGACCTGTGAAATCCACCTTTAATGTGTGAACTATACAGATGTCCCATGGCAATGTACATATAGGATGGAATTAAATTCACGTCATTTTTTGAAAGGGGAAGTACAGAAGCGATAACTGAATACATTCTGAATATTTAAATTCAAAATAAAATATATATTAAAAATTGTGTTTGTTGCTGTTATTCTGCCCTATGCCGCCATACAAAAGTTGAAAAATATTTTGACTTTTAAATATTCAGAACGTGATCAGTTATTGCCTCTGAACTTCCCATTTCAAAAAAGGTCATCAATTTAATACCACCATATATTTTTTTAAAGCAACAACAGCCTAAGAAAAAAAATACATATAAGACACTCGAATAACTTTTCACTATTAGAAAAACTAATAAAATTAGACTCCATTGCATTTATTCGTGATGTGGGTGCATGCTTTTTATAGAAATAATGCATTTTATTATAGAATTTCCCGAAGGAAGATGTACAGATCATGTTTTCCAACGTGGCAACAAAAAAAGACATTGTGTGGGTTGTTACAAAAAATTACGACGTACATTCAACAGCACTGACGCTTCTAAAAAAGCCAAAAGAATTATTACCATTTGCGCGCAATGCAAACAATAAATGTGCTTACCATGTTTTAATGAAAAAAACTTTTAATAAAACTTTTTCAATCGACGAGATATTATTTTATTCCCATCACTACTTTACAACACATATTGAACTATCTTCGGTTGCGGTAAGAGATACAATCGATACCTCATTTTTTTTTGGTATTTGTAGTTTATTTTAATGTCATAACTGCGTGCGAACCAAGCAAAATGTAGAGCAATAGCCTTTCTTGACCCACAAAAACTTCATAATATTATTTTTAGTATTTTTTTAAATTATTATTTGTACCTTTTCTCTTCTGTTTTTTTTTAAATGGAGCATGCGAAATACAGTTCAACTGAACGTTTACAATGCGAAAGCATTACTTTATGGGGTTGATATAAAGACTAACATAAATTCCTTAAAATAAATGAAAAAGAAAACATGTTTATAAATAACACGGTTTACATCACGCCAACTTTTGCTGCGGAACTTCTGAGAAGATTCTGAGAGCTTACTAAAGAAATTTTCTAAATACAGCCTGATTGGCCTAGTGGGCGATACCCCGACTTCTGTTCCAGACGTCGTGGGTTCGAACCCGGTTGTGCACCAATGGATTTATCCACTCGAAAAATGTATGTGCATATTAGCACGTGCTCAAAAGGAAAACATCGTGAGGAAACCGGCATGCCCTAGAACCAAAAATTCTAAGGCATGTGCCAACAGTTAGTGTTCCAATAAGCGGCGATGGGCTTGCAACCTGTCACGTGGAATGCTAACTACGTGCAAAACGCGGGCATGTACCAAATTTAATGTTTGGACGTGCCTCTGACTACCCCTACTTGGTATCCTCAAAGATCTACTCAATGAGTATGTATCTGAGGCTGTCCACCATGGAGAAGACAGTCGTGAGCATGTTTTTTTTTTATATGTATAAAATATGATTCAATAGCAACAGAAGTAGAAGACCTCACGGGCCAGCTCAGTTACCCCATGAATGGTCTACTGTTTTACGAATTTAGGAGAAAACACTTTGCGGTAGTGACTTTAGACATATTTAAAAAAAAAACTATTTTATATAAGATATTTTTTTTAAGATTTTGTAGTCACTACTCATTATGAGATCTAAAACCAGCTAAAATAAAGATTTGATTTATTCTGAGACTTTGTCGGGTTCTAGCGGCTCTTTTGTCTTAACATGACAAAGGCTACGTGGCTTTTGTCGGGTAATGGGAAAGACAAATACAAGGAACTTAAATATGCCGGGTGGACCAGCCGATTCTAGGAGATGAATTAGTTTCAGGGAATCTTTATTATGTCTGGAACTTATTAACATTTTGACTTACATGTTATACAGTTTAAGATTAATATAATACATTAAGGGGTCATTAGTACAATTCATTAGGAGGTCACTGCAAATGCCTTTGATTATAATTAAATACGACATGTAAGCCGTTATGGCTCAAATTACAAAACAAACATTCAAACATGTAAACTTTTTCACTTACAATGATAAAGTTGGATTTATTTATTTTTAGGAAAACCTACAGTACATATAAGAGAAAAACATATTAATATAACACAGACGGATTGAACCTCAACTTCGCCTCGAAGAAAATAAATCTCCGCTAAGACGCCGCCTCACGGATTCTACACTGGAGCAGAAGAGATACCTCATTATATTTTTGATAGCTCATTAAACTGGTTACCAACTCAGCTAGCCAATGTTTTCTGTCTACAATTGGTCCCTACTACAGGAATACTTGTAACATGGTTAAATCGTAGTAGTTTTAGGGGAGCATTAGGATTAATTTTACCAAGAAGGTCAGGACAATTGTTGTTAGTTATGATACAAATTAAAATTTTATACAATTTTATACACCTTTTTCGCGTCACTTGTTGAGACAATGATCAACAGGGATTTTCAAACGGAAGCATATACATTTAATGAATTTAATTAAGATACGGTCAATCCTTTCTATGTAGGTTTAATGACGAGCATTACAAATTTGGGAAGCATATTCAAGTAAACGTGCAGTATACGATTTTTAAGGTTTTTACTCGATTAAAGCTTGCAAAACTTCTCATAATAAAGCCGAGCATAATAGAGCTTATGATGCTTTACCGACGATCGGGTCAATATGGTAGTCAAAAATGAGCTTGGAATTGTATTGCACTCCTAGAGACCTGACAACACTACCTCGATCAAGGATCTGTTGCTTTAATAAATAGATGGATTTTATTTCTGTACGTTTACGTGTGAAAGTAACCACTGAACATTTGGATGATTATGTAATTCTTGACCATTTTTATTTTATTTTATATATAGGACTATGTCTATTTGTAATTTCTATACTGCCTCGTTTCATATATATGATGACGTGTTAGTCAAATAAAAACTACCTCGGCCAGAGGCACTCGTAAATGAAGATTTAGGATAAAATAACGGATGTCTCTAGATTTATGATTATTTAATTACTTGAAAACTGTTTTTGATAAATGTAAATGTTCAACTTACTGTCAGTTATTTATTACAAATTCAAAGGGCATCTAACTCGGAATTAACCGTCAACTATTAGGTAGAATCAACCTGTCTGGTTGGTCTGACAATGGTCTGGGTTCCGTGACAACCGACAGGGAGTTATTAAAATCATTAACGAGGGCATTCATTGTAATTAATTTTATTACGGCGAATAAGCTTGATTAGAGTGTCTCTTTGATTTAAAATTTATTGACAATTTGGATGAAAATAACATTATTATCACCCATATTGATGATTGTAATAAAATTTGTTTGCTGAAAGGAAGGCAAAACCTGGAGGAACCACCTATTCTTACAATCCATACAAATAAGTACATAAATAGGTGTTTCGAATAAGAACATGAAAATGCGATGTGAAAAAAACAGTGTTATTTGGCAGTGTTATTGCTGAAGTGATCTATTCCAGAATTTTTTTTTGATTTTCGATGGAATTCATTTTTGAACAAGCTACAAATCTGTACGAAGAGCGTATCACCAACAGTTATATACATACTCGTAGTTCTAAACCACTTTAGAATTTCCTGTGTTGTGGATATCAGGAACTAGGAATACCATGTAACCACAACAACTAGACCTAAATATGTGCATAACATGCAAACATTTGTTGTATTGCCGCAACAGGAAAACCAACCCGCAAAGTTTTGCAAGAGTAATTGCTTTATGATTTAATATTTTTTCGATATCAATTTATACCAGCAAAATTGTTCCGTTTTGACGTGACAATCACTATTTTTAGGTTATGTACGGTATGTTTCGTTATCAATCCACAGGAATACTAAGTTGGCGTTTAATTGATCCTAGAATGATATGCTGACGTTGAAATAAAAAATATTTAAAAATCTAATTTAAATTTATTCAAAAAATGCATAGGTAAATTTCAAGTTGGTACATTCACATTTCAAAAAGAATCTTATACAAAGGATCTTGCATCCTCATTTTAACATACTTTATTAATTAAAACATATTCTCGGTATCTTCACGTTTTCTTCCACGCGGGGTTTCGTAATTCAAATTACGAGGCACGGCATCCTAATTTACAATGTACATGCAACAAACAGCGGGCATTACTTGCAACGACCGCGGTAAATTCTGCTAATAACTAAATTAAATGGGGAATTGCTTAGCATTCCTGGCGCGCTTGAAATATTGCAGATTTTAACTCAGAAATTTCTATCTTCTCTCCTACTTTTATGTTTCCTTCTATTTTCCTATAAATTTTATGTTTCGTACGTTAGAACGTATATAAATCTTGACTGCCTTAATTTATATTAAAGTATAGGTTAGAGTTTCATGTAAAATTGCTAAATGACTTAAAGTTTTATTGGCAATCTGAACGCTACAAACTGGGTTAATTAATTGTTTTGTTTCATTGAGCATTTCCACATATAAACAGCTGAATTGCAGTTTCGCCAAAATAACTACCATCGGATTTATGACGGCGATGTGATTGCAAAAAAAAATATTTTAATAATTTATTCCTAGATAGGATATAGATCGGTGCGCGCGGTTTATTTTTGATGTCGCCATAATTAAATTCGTACAGGTATGGGTTATAAGAGGATTAAAACCTAGGTACAACAATGCTATGAGCCATTATTGTAATTAGCCAACATTAAGCTGAAAATCCCTAAATATCTGTGTGCTAATCGCACTATCACCGCAGTTGTGGGCTGGCTGGGCAAGGGTGGAAACAGGGGGGAGGGGGAGTGATAAAGCACCTGTGACTGCGATTTATGCTGATTCGGCTTCTAGTTCTCATTGTTTTAATTCTTTTAGTTCAATAAAAGTATTAAACCAATATCAATATTTTAATACGACAGACGAAATATGTTTTACGCACGTCTCAAATATAATTATTAATAATAATAATAATAATTCTGGTCATTTTTCACACAGCATCATTTTTTTGTATATATAAAAATATTATAAATAGAAAACACCCAGACCCATTAGCATTATCATTATTTTGATAATAGTAGAGTCACATACAAACCAAGCCATGTTTTTTGGTGGATTCTCTGAATTGGTATGATAAATTAACGCAAATTCGTTAAAATCTTAAATCTACTCAGATTATAAGTAGCCCTTAACTGACTTCAGAGGTAAGTTAAGGGCTACTTCAGGCAGACTGAAGTAATAGTGGGCCGGTCATATATACCAAAAAACCGACAACCGTTGGGGTAAACGGATTCTTGAGTGGTAACCGTGTCTTGGCAAACGTGGTATAGGGCGCTCCTGGCTAGGTTGAGTAATAACAACTACGGCCAGGAGGCGGCCAGAAAGTGGACAGAAGGCGTATTGAGACGGCCTATGTCAAGTAGTGAAGTATATATATAGACATATGATGAGGATGAAAAGTAGATTATAATTATCGTTATAAGTTTAACGGGTCTTAATCGCGTTTATCTTTTTTAAAAACTACGAGTATCATATGGTATGTAAAAATACCTAAAAGTTCGATTTACGCTCGAAATCATATTCTCATTCAACGTCTCAAGCTTAAGTACTCAATTATAGAACTCAAGAAATTTAAGCTCAAACTTCACGAAGAAACTCCTGAAACTCCCCTCGACATGCAAGTCATTATTCCAAAACACTTGCGGCGCAATTCCGTCTTACCTTGTGGAATACTACATATAAGCGGAAAGTAGAGCGGCTCGAGACCGCGAGTGTGGAGGTTATACTGCAAATGTGTAGGTTTTACCCTCCATGTGCAGTCATACTGCCTTTGAGATTCTACTGCACTACTAAAGGCCCGCGCAAAGTGGTTGTAACTCCCCCCCAATTTAAACTATACTAACCTAATTAACCGCAACTAAGACTTAACCTAAACCTAAACTTAAACTAAGCATAACCTAACCTACCTATCCTTGTCACGGCATCCCCATATTGTAACCCCCCCCTAAAATAAACTTATACACTAATTATAATAGTAATAAAACTAGACTGGCTATACTAGCTGCGACTCGTGACAGATCTATATATCCCGATCACGACATACTTAATTATAAATAACCCTACTATATAACATAAAAAGTGGCCACGTGAATCGTCTAGTGATTGTAGGTCCTAACATCATGAAAACCGTAATAACTCTTGTTCTTTTAAGGTATTAGAAGCGAACAGTATCTATCTAGTTCTACCTACATAATAAGATGGTCGTTACCACATAAACAAATCCTAAGTTAAATCTACCTATATTTAATATAAAGAAGGTTAAATCTTACAAATATAGTAGTTATATGATATTTACTATAAAAACTAATTTCCTACAGTTTTGTCTAATAATCTGGAGTCTTTCATACTGAATCTAATTGCGGCTCTGGCTTAGCGCCCCGCCACCGCGCTAAGCAATGAGTTACGTCACCAAACTGGATACTCCCTTCCGCAGTCATGTATAGTAGGTACACAGTACCATAACTATAATAGGGGACGATTAATGAATTTACTTTTCTGTCTGCTAGGGACTAGAGGACATAATTTTTTATCAAAATCTGCTTGGCCTTACTTCTCTGACATTCAAGGGATCTTACTTTATGTTAGTTATGTATGCAAAACAATCTCTCTCATACAATCCCTCATGTTACCGTCGGATAGGCAATTCTCTATAAATAGAAAAAAGCCCATCCTATAAATCTCTTCCTACCTAACCTATTAATATCCTAGGTAAGTTGAATCAGCAATTTCCTTTAGTTAGGAAAGAGCCGACTCGAATTGTAATAATATTAAAATAAACTACTCTAATAGTACTGTGACATAACTCACTACAACGCGGCGATATGACCCCATACGATAACGCTACGCGTGAAATCCCTCTAGCGTTTCCTACGCAAAACTCACTCAAAGCTGTACAATATTGTAATAAAATCATAATGTAGAAAATATTTGTATTATAAGCTCGGTAAATAATTCTACCTTAAATGTTAAGATTACTAACTCATGAAGTAATAATAAACTCTGGTCTCAATAACGTTGGTCGATAAGCAAATACAATGCTAATAGGAAACTACCGTTCCAGTCCCGTCTCTTACAAAACCTAAATCAAGGCTGTACAATGATGTTATAAGAATCATATTTGTTTTATAAGCTAGGTAGATAATTCTACCTTGAAGCGCAAGATTACCATCTCATGAAGTAATAATAAACTCCGGTCTCAATAATGTAGGTTAATAAGCAAATACAATGCTGAAATGTCTATGGGCCACCCCCAAGACTTTGAAGAATACAGAGTTTTCTGGTCAAGAAATACTCGTAAAGGAAACTACCGTTCCAGTCTAGTTAGACAAATCATCATCATTCCTCTCACTCGGAGGTCGAATCAAATAGAAATAAGACCATTATTCACCATTAAATCAATAAACGGAAATCCAACGGGTTTTCTCTAGGACTTAGGAGAACATGAGTTTTCTGGTCAAGAAATACTCTAAATAAAGAACTACTGTTCTAGAAATAATTCACTGACTCACCGGGTAGCAGCATTGATCTCCCACTTAAATTCACTTCTTTACTTTACTTCCGTAAGAGGTACAAAATCACAAATCAAATTTAAAATAATCAAAGAATCTTCCGGGATTCACACAGCAAAATAATATTCTAAACGGGCAGAGTAACGTCTTACCCGTACAAAATGCAAGAAGAAAATAATCACGATCGTTGAATATCCTACTTTAATTCACTATTTACTTTACTTTCGTAAGCGGTAACGAAATCACAAATCAAAATGAAATAATCAAAGAATCTTCCGGGATTCACACAGTAAAATAATATTCTAAACGAGCAGAGTAACGTCTTACCCGTACGAAATTCAAGAAGAAAACTGCCTCTATCGTTGAATATCCTACTTTAATTCACCATTTAGGTACTTTACTTTCGTAAGCGGTAACGAAATCACAAATTAAAATAAAATAATCAAAGAATCTTCCGGGATTCACACAGTAAAATAATATTCTAAACGGGCAGAGTAACGTCTTACCACTACAAAGTTCAAGAAGAAACTGATCACGATCGTTGAATAACCAGTGCTTTTATAGTCAGCAGTAAACAACTTATCTGTATGGAAAATTCCCAACCAAACAGAATTTATTCGAACGAAATATTTAAATCTCTACCCGCATCTAGTAAGAAAACTAACGTCGACTCAAAACTTATTTCTACGTGAGCGCAAAGGCCAGACAAATAAGGAATATTTCCCCTAGTATAAAACTATGTCTTTAGAATCAATTCTTTATCAATGAAGTACAATAATGATAAAAATATAACGAAACTTAATCACAACATTTAACAAAAGCGCCATCTACTATTTTTGTCCCATACTATTGATCGAAGCCAACAGTTCAGCGCCCTCTGTTAATTTGTATCTACTTTAAAATGTAGTAACTTAGCAATCTGTAATGGACAGAGCGCCCTCTGTCGATTTGTAACAAAACTACTTCATAAGACAGCGAGTATTCTCGCCGATTCGATCTGTTGCAATTTATCTATGATAGATTGCGATAATATCATTTTTATATAAAATTATTTTAATAATGTAGTGTTAACTATTTTATTTAGTCATATAGTGTAATGGGCTATTCTGTACCGTTACAGTTCGACCCCCAAACTTTGCACAAGCGGGATTTACCCACTGACGCAAAGTTTCCCAATGACGCAAAGACTCCCCATTTATTTCAATCTTTTAATTTTTCATGATAATTAAATTTTTCTAATTATTATTGTATAATTATTATTATTATTATTCAATTATATGATTTATTATAAATTTATTTAATTATATTATTTACTATTTCTGTAATTATTCTTTTGCAACTCTAATTTGATGAACCTTAAACTTATACATTTCATAGCGTATTGTGTGTTTAAACCGAATGAAAGATCAGTCACTACTCCGTCCAGTAACCTAGCGTTACGATGTTTCGAACATTAACCTTTATTCTTACTGCCAGATATTAAGTCACGCATCGAGTCAGAGAACCTTGGTTGTGAGGCAAGATCAATCCTAATGATATGGTGTAGGCCTGTTCCGGAATGATTTACTTTATATCTCCTAGAGGATTCCTACACCACTCTGCTTAACACTGACCGCCCCCAAAAGACATCCAAATAAAGACGCATGCTCTAGCACCCGGCTAAGCACCAAATTAGACTCGTAACCCACCCTACATTCGGAGTTTGTGCAGTGTGCTTAGTTCGAACCTAACATGTATAGTAAGAATGATTATGAAGTCAGTATCTACTGCTGTTTCGATCTCAGATCCTTGCAATCTGAATTTGATCTATTAACCTAACACCAAAAACATTCCTTCATAATATTCTTCTGAGATGCATGTATAAAGTTCCAGATTCATCAAACCGTAACAGATTCTGGAAAGTGCTAACTAAGCATAATCCTCCATACCGATTTTAATATCAAAACATCCATAATAATTATTCATCATTCACCTCTTCATTCTTTAATGCATTTTTTTTTTATATCACTTCCATCAGAACAGTTCCTTCACATTCATGGATTTTCACGCTATTATACTAAGCAGCACTACCAATTGAACTTGTGACAACGAGTTAGCTAAGTTACTAAAATTCCAAAAGTAGTGAACCACCTGTTACATAGATGTGAAACTATTTAATTTTAAATCTAAGAAAACATATACGATTTTCATTATTTATAATTTAGTTTCTTAGTGGTAATACCAGAACATAAAATCTATTTGATTTGATAACTTACATAAAGTTTTACTTTAAATTATTTATAATTTAGTTTCAGTTCTATATTTTTTAAACTTATGTCAATGTAGGATTTTGTTATTTATTTTGCTTGATTTGTTTATTATTATTGATTACCTTTTTTTATCTTCGTAAGTTAAATGTTACTTAATGTTGAATTGAGGACTGTATGTATTTGCATAATTTTATTATTTTTTCCCATGAAAAACAGTAATTTTCCTGAAAATATAAGCTGAATTTCCAAAATTTCAATTTAGAATACTAATGTTAAAATATTTGATTCTATGTCGTCTATATGTGAAACATCCCTAGAACTTCCTACTATTAAATGAAAACTATGTTTCTCATATAAACTTTACTTGTTGCATAACGTTTTTCCCATCAACGAACCCAACCGAATTTCTAAAAGTAGCATAAAAATAATAATTATGTTATGTACTTCGCACCATTAAAATCTTAATCATATACATATTTTGTGACACCCAGTTCATATATCACCTTTTATCTTCGTATTGTTTTTTTTTTTTCCAATATTATTTTTATATTCCTAGCTAACAAACATTTTTTTACTACCTACCTTCTAAATTTTTATATTGAAGCTTGTTTTGTTATTTTACTTCCTACCTAGTTAATTAACTAAGTATTTAAGTAGTAATGTCGAAATGAAATTAACTTAGTGAATAAATAATCTACCTGTCTAACTAATCAATCAGTCTATAGTGCAGATAGCACATAATATAATGTAAAATAAACCCGCCCTACTGTGAATATCTAATATGAAGCGTATTGAACGATACCTACTTACTTAGCAAATATATATTAACGTTTATGTACATTCTACATTGAATTATCTTGAGTTCAAACCTGTCAGTTAAAAGAGTTAAAGACATGCAATTTAAATTGATACCCTAAAATGGCAACCACTCACTAAAATAGCTTGTTTATTACTTATCCGCATAAAGATAAGCCTAATATCTACCTATCAATAACCATTCAGAAATACTTTCAAACCTTAGTTTGCCTACCAATTTTTTTTGCATTTATCGAGGAAAAATAGATGCCACCTCGTAATTCCATTCGAATCTATACTACATACAAAATATATAGGTTATATATAAATATATAGGACATATATATAAATATATAGGACAAAATATCAAGTAGATAACTAAATAAAGCTCCAATCTCTAGTTCAAATTTTGAACTAGTTATAGGTAGTATGTATCTACTAGTAAACTATTTAGAATTACATTTCCTATAATCAGGTTATTTTAATCTAGTGTTATCAAAGTACCCTGTACGCTCTTACTAATTCGCCGTAGTAACAATTATACTAATCTATGATAATTTTAATTAAAATTTCAACTTAACACGACATTTTAAACAACTTACAAATATAATACCTACTATGTATAATAATGTACCTAATCACTTTCCCTGCTAATTATTCAGACTGAAACAAGAAGTACTTCACTGTACTAAACATTTTTGTCTGTCTGTAATTCCCGTGTCTATTCTGCTAAACAAAGCCGATTCTAGACAAGATTACTATAGGTATCTTAACTCTTTGGTAAGGATTTCGAAATGTTCAAACCCACTACGCTCTCAAAACTAATGATTATCTACGCATCGTTTATTTTTACACTGCAGCTCAACTAAGTGTAACTTTTACTCTAATCTGGCTCAATGCTGAGCCAGAAATTTGAAAACAAACAACCATTCTGCAAATAACAATAAATCTAGTTATTTTTAAATCAAAAAACCTAAATTCAAATAATTGTCGTGCATCTACCACATGTCTACGATACCGATTGCCAAGGAAACTGCAAACCTATTCAAAAACCGTAAGTGTATTTTATTCTTAATCTATGTCAAAACTTCTGTAATATCTACTCAAGAAGATTATAAACTCTAAACAAACCCAATTGTATCCTATTTATGTAAAAATAATTCATTTACTCCACTTCAACTCACTGTTTACATAAGTACCAGTAGCGTAACAAAATTACTAGAATGAATATGTACTATCCCATAGACTCGCCTGACATTATGGTATTTGAGTAAGTATCTATTATCATTCTATTATCCTATCACTAACTAAGTTTGCCACTTTGAAATTGATTCCAACTTGCTGATTACCATACCTAACATTATGATTCAGATAATCCTAGAATTGATTTATCTGTTTTTTTTCTAATACATTTCTGTATATAAGTTAACCTGAAATTTCCCTGTTCCAAAATAAGCAACACCCTGCCTTACTCTCTGAAAATAATATTACCAAACCCACTACAGAATATCTAC
Organism: Perizoma affinitatum; assembly: GCA_961405105.1. Taxonomy (NCBI): domain Eukaryota; kingdom Metazoa; phylum Arthropoda; class Insecta; order Lepidoptera; family Geometridae; genus Perizoma; species Perizoma affinitatum. The sequence continues at coordinate 7,522,167 of OY560184.1, forward strand.
TTCAATCATTAATTAAATAACGGCTATTTATAATTGTGATAACTAACAAAATATTCCTCTGCTTTCAGAACACTGCTCCCCGCATGACTACAACTTCTAAATCGAGAAAATAACAACAGCACAAATACTTTCCTCTCGCTTCAGAAACCAAACTACGACCCTCAGTATATCACTTATCCATGAAAACTTAAAGATATCAAGATTAAACTACAGTTAACTCAAACATAATTATTGTATAAATAATTACTTGTACTTTCTATGATCTTCATTAAACATGTAAAACTTGAACAATATTATAATTAAAAACTTCAATAAAATTTAAACCTTCCAAATCCAAGAAATGAAGTTTACCTAAATTCCAAATATGTTACCTTGTTAAGTATTTTCTTACTTAACCACTAAATACAGATTACCTATGTAGTTACTCTAAATAAGCAAGGTAACTCCTATATTTACAACACAACACACAGTTGTTACTACAAAGCTCTATCGAAGCGTCCAATCCTTTCACCACACTAGTTCAACCTTCTCTTACCTATTTATTTAAACCAACTTAATGCTTATACAAATTTCTAGTTACGTACCGTGAAATTACTTCATTCTAGTGACCAAAACAGAACCTACGACATGAAACGAAAGCTTTACTTAACCTATTTCGGTACTTACTAAAATAATTCTACAACTCCTATAACGCAGGTAGGTATTTTGGATTACCTTAGATGGATAGAAAAGTAAGTGATAATATAACTATCGACCTGGCCCGACTAATTTAAAACTAATTTTAAATTTATTAACTGATATATAAATAGGTAGGTAATTATTTCGAAATTGTATCCAATTCTTCCTAGATAGTTCTAGCAGCATCTAAAAATACCTACTTCCTTATGTAGGTACGCGAGCCTATAAGTTACTTCTACAATGGTTACTAAACTAAATCGATTCCTAAGTAGGTAGGTTGTCTGGTAGAGATTACTATCTAGCGACAAATCCACCTACTGCAAAAGCCTGTAGTAGGTAAGTACTTATCTAACCTGATGTAGGTATTATTAATTTGGTTTGCAATAAAGCATCCTATATCTATCTACCTATGTAACCTATCAATAAAATGAATTTCAACATAAGTAGGTAGGTAGAACAACAAGACTTTAAAATCCAAGATAAACACTCACATACATCTACAATCAATAGTGATGATTCCTTAAAATTTCTCACAATTCCATTTAAAAAATGCATTGGGACTCCCACAGCCCCTAATCTGGCCTCCTTAAAGAATCCTTGCTGCATCTAGTGACGTCCTACTGCTATGTAATATGATGCAATTATTATCGATCTCACTCAAGAAACATATTTGACTAAATAATTTAACTAACATTGTTGTTATCTGGACTACCAGATAATGTAATAAAATAAATAAGTAACAAATGACTTAGTCCCTGACTATAATACTCAAGGTAGGCAAGTACTTATCGAATTTCCCATTTGCATTTATCCATTTCATTCTTATAATAAGTTTTAAGTACTACTAAACAATAATTACTCAAGGTTTCACTATTAAGTAACTTGCTATACCAACCCAGATTTTACCTCAATACGTACATGTTTTCCTGACCTGCCTACTGGCAAGTACCTACTTAAACTTCTCAAATCTTCTAAATAAATAACACCACGCAAAATTTCACTACCAAAAATTACCACCACTACCTAATTTCACTAAAAATAGTATAATCGAATATTCCTGAATTTCAAACAAACAACCAGTACCACAGACTACCCAAATATAAACCTACTTTCGAGCAGCGAACAATAGTTTGCTGAACACAGTGCTAACATAACAATTACGTACTAAATGAACCTATGTTTATGCTTTGTTCTATATACTTAACGACAAAATATACCTATATAACCTCTTCCTATTCAATATTCATGTCTAACAAATACCTATTTGAATTTGTTCGCCTCTAAACCTCTCCTTTTTCTACGACAACAAATTGTGCAAGTCACCTTGCACTACTACACTAAAATCCTGTCACGGTACCATTATTGTAACTCCCCCCCAATTTAAACTATACTAACCTAATTAACCGCAACTAAGACTTAACCTAAACCTAAACTTAAACTAAGCATAACCTAACCTACCTATCCTTGTCACGGCATCCCCATATTGTAACCCCCCCCTAAAATAAACTTATACACTAATTATAATAGTAATAAAACTAGACTAGCTATACTAGCTGCGACTCGTGACAGATCTATATATCCCGATCACGACATACTTAATTATAAATAACCCTACTATATAACATAAAAAGTGGCCACGTGAATCGTCTAGTGATTGTAGGTCCTAACATCATGAAAACCGTAATAACTCTTGTTCTTTTAAGGTATTAGAAGCGAACAGTATCTATCTAGTTCTACCTACATAATAAGATGGTCGTTACCACATAAACAAATCCTAAGTTAAATCTACCTATATTTAATATAAAGAAGGTTAAATCTTACAAATATAGTAGTTATATGATATTTACTATAAAAACTAATTTCCTACAGTTTTGTCTAATAATCTGGAGTCTTTCATACTGAATCTAATTGCGGCTTTGGCTTAGCGCCCCGCCACCGCGCTAAGCAATGAGTTACGTCACCAAACTGGATACTCCCTTCCGCAGTCATGTATAGTAGGTACACAGTACCATAACTATAATAGGGGACGATTAATGAATTTACTTTTCTGTCTGCTAGGGACTAGAGGACATAATTTTTTATCAAAATCTGCTTGGCCTTACTTCTCTGACATTCAAGGGATCTTACTTTATGTTAGTTATGTATGCAAAACAATCTCTCTCATACAATCCCTCATGTTACCGTCGGATAGGCAATTCTCTATAAATAGAAAAAAGCCCATCCTATAAATCTCTTCCTACCTAACCTATTAATATCCTAGGTAAGTTGAATCAGCAATTTCCTTTAGTTAGGAAAGAGCCGACTCGAATTGTAATAATATTAAAATAAACTACTCTAATAGTACTGTGACATAACTCACTACAACGCGGCGATATGACCCCATACGATAACGCTACGCGTGAAATCCCTCTAGCGTTTCCTACGCAAAACTCACTCAAAGCTGTACAATATTGTAATAAAATCATAATGTAGAAAATATTTGTATTATAAGCTCGGTAAATAATTCTACCTACCTTATGTTAAGATTACTAACTCATGAAGTAATAATAAACTCTGGTCTCAATAACGTTGGTCGATAAGCAAATACAATGCTAATAGGAAACTACCGTTCCAGTCCCGTCTCTTACAAAACCTAAATCAAGGCTGTACAATGATGTTATAAGAATCATATTTGTTTTATAAGCTAGGTAGATAATTCTACCTTGAAGCGCAAGATTACCATCTCATGAAGTAATAATAAACTCCGGTCTCAATAATGTAGGTTAATAAGCAAATACAATGCTGAAATGTCTATGGGCCACCCCCAAGACTTTGAAGAATACAGAGTTTTCTGGTCAAGAAATACTCGTAAAGGAAACTACCGTTCCAGTCTAGTTAGACAAATCATCATCATTCCTCTCACTCGGAGGTCGAATCAAATAGAAATAAGACCATTATTCACCATTAAATCAATAAACGGAAATCCAACGGGTTTTCTCTAGGACTTAGGAGAACATGAGTTTTCTGGTCAAGAAATACTCTAAATAAAGAACTACTGTTCTAGAAATAATTCACTGACTCACCGGGTAGCAGCATTGATCTCCCACTTAAATTCACTTCTTTACTTTACTTCCGTAAGAGGTACAAAATCACAAATCAAATTTAAAATAATCAAAGAATCTTCCGGGATTCACACAGCAAAATAATATTCTAAACGGGCAGAGTAACGTCTTACCCGTACAAAATGCAAGAAGAAAATAATCACGATCGTTGAATATCCTACTTTAATTCACTATTTACTTTACTTTCGTAAGCGGTAACGAAATCACAAATCAAAATGAAATAATCAAAGAATCTTCCGGGATTCACACAGTAAAATAATATTCTAAACGAGCAGAGTAACGTCTTACCCGTACGAAATTCAAGAAGAAAACTGCCTCTATCGTTGAATATCCTACTTTAATTCACCATTTAGGTACTTTACTTTCGTAAGCGGTAACGAAATCACAAATTAAAATAAAATAATCAAAGAATCTTCCGGGATTCACACAGTAAAATAATATTCTAAACGGGCAGAGTAACGTCTTACCACTACAAAGTTCAAGAAGAAACTGATCACGATCGTTGAATAACCAGTGCTTTTATAGTCAGCAGTAAACAACTTATCTGTATGGAAAATTCCCAACCAAACAGAATTTATTCGAACGAAATATTTAAATCTCTACCCGCATCTAGTAAGAAAACTAACGTCGACTCAAAACTTATTTCTACGTGAGCGCAAAGGCCAGACAAATAAGGAATATTTCCCCTAGTATAAAACTATGTCTTTAGAATCAATTCTTTATCAATGAAGTACAATAATGATAAAAATATAACGAAACTTAATCACAACATTTAACAAAAGCGCCATCTACTATTTTTGTCCCATACTATTGATCGAAGCCAACAGTTCAGCGCCCTCTGTTAATTTGTATCTACTTTAAAATGTAGTAACTTAGCAATCTGTAATGGACAGAGCGCCCTCTGTCGATTTGTAACAAAACTACTTCATAAGACAGCGAGTATTCTCGCCGATTCGATCTGTTGCAATTTATCTATGATAGATTGCGATAATATCATTTTTATATAAAATTATTTTAATAATGTAGTGTTAACTATTTTATTTAGTCATATAGTGTAATGGGCTATTCTGTACCGTTACATGGTGCAGTGGCGTTGGCGATCAACTTGCTGAAAGAAAGTTGTTAAAGTTCGCGTCATTGTGGACTTCTCCATACAAATGCTACGCGTAAACGCCCCGCCACAGCCACCGCCACGAACAAGCCTTTAGAAAATAATGTAGCTCATGCTACTAGCGTACGAAAAAAAATATTATATCCAATCACGAGATAAACATATAATATTTTTTTTTCGTTAGTACAAATTTTACTATGAAATCAAAACTTGTTTTTTTTATAATTAAAAACTTCAAAGTGGATAATTTAAGAAAAATTAAACAAATTTTTGTTAAATTTTAAAATTCTTGACGTGTTTTCCTTCTGCACCGCTCCTCGATGACTTGTGGTGATAAAACCATACATACATAAACTTATACCTGTTTCCCGAAGGGAGACAGAAAATACAGATTAACACTAGCTACCAACCTAAAACCTATAGAAAAAGCTATATAAACCAATGGATAGTTGTTAGACAAACTATTCATGAAGTCATACAAATCAATGGCAAAAAAACCACTCTGGTATTCAATCTGATAATCCGTATTGGAGATAAATAGTAACCGCCAAAAAAACAACCTCTAAACGCTTGCATGGGCTTCTGACATCACGTTTAAAATGAATCATTTTTAGTTGGTTCACTAAATGATTTACATTTAATACATTAGAGAATTCATATCACTGAATGCAGATAAGGTTCTGTTTGGTAAGAACTTAGGAACTGATGCCTACACTAAGCTGCCTGTGTGCTGAATAGCCCAGTAATTGCGTTTTACCTCACGAGAATTGTTTGAAAGTGAAGCTCAGACCGCGTTCTTTCAACCGCGGAATGTAGTAAGCGGTTTGAGGGCGCTTATTCCGCGTGTGCGGTAAATTATGGTTGTAAATAATCTTAAGAGGATTGTTGGTCTAGTTGGCGGTATTCCGACTTTTGATTTGATCCGCAGGTCTTGATTATATATACGTATTCGTGCACCAATCGATTTTTCCAGTCGAATATAATTTTATACAAAATAACACGTGCTTAAGATAAAGAAGTTCTAGGGTTCTCACAATGTTTATGAGGAAACCGGCTTGTGAGCCTCTGGCTACCCCCTAATTGGAAAGATAAAATCTAGATCTTTATTTTAGGAAAATGTATATTTATATATTTTAATTTATTTTTAGCCGGTTTTTAATCAACTGGTTACTCGTCAGTTACATGTGTGTTTTTTGTTTTTTTGTATAGTCTATAGAGAATTCTAAAACACAAATAGCCTTGAATACAATGTTATTCTCAAGATTTGTAAATCATAGTGCACAATACGTTATGTTCTGTTGTACACTATGTTTTAAAAGTCTGATATTTATAAATACGAAAGTTTGGATGTTTATATGTCTGGAAATGTGTTGTTAATATTCTCCGCAACGTCAGAAACGATTCGGATTTTTAGTACAGGTATAGTTATTGAACTAGAATAAAACATAGGCTACTTTTCATCCGCGTAATATTTAGGCGAAACCGTGGGCAGAAGCTAGTCGTTTATAGATCAATTACACAATCACATACATAGTCCAGATTCCACACTAGCATTGCCTTTGTGGATAACAAAAACGAGAACCATGCTACCTACACACCCAGACCGAGATGAAATTTTACACAAACAATGGACGTAGATTTGATTTGAAGGTTTTGTCTGTCTACGATGATCTACGAATTTCACTACGCTGCTACGTAAATGTTAGTTTTGAAAAATTAATAGTGTGAAATATACGTCTATAAATAAATAGAATAAACAAACACACTCACGACTGTCCATAATGGAAATCCCCGTAATTAAATATTATTGCAAAACGCGGTCATGTGCCAATATAATGTCATGTCTCTAAATATCACTTACTTGGTAATCTTACTGAACTATGTATCAGATCTGAGGATATCCATAATGGGAAATTGTTTTTTTGTACTTTATCGCAACAGATATCTTCGTCATAATTACATATATATATACTAAAAACGGTACGGTACTTCAGCAGCTTGGGTAGTGTAATAGTCTTGTTCCTGGAAAGTTAGAAATTTACCTTATCTTCTAGTCAGTATGGAATAAACCATTCATACCGAAACACGTTATACAGTCTGTCGATAGTGATTACTAATTAATCGGCCAATCTAGACGGAGCCAATCTAATTAGTTACATACGTAATAATGTACACATCAAACAGTTCGTATAAGTTCTCGGCTCAGTTGTAAGGCCAATGTAAAGGTGAATAGTGCTTTATAACTAAACCCACAGACAACGAAAAATCGCGGATCATAACTGGAAAATGGATATTGATGATGCTAAGCAAATGTATCGATATGAATTATCGTCAACGTCAGATGCGCGTGCCGTCAAGGTCAACTTTATAAAAGTAACTTTTTGTCGTCTAATTCATAACGACATTGTCTGAATCGTCTCATTTCATTATTACATAGTAACTTTTTGAAGTCTGAACATAACATTTCACATAGTTTCAATTTGTTGTTAATTCAAAGACCATAGATTCACTTACCCGGATAAAGAATTTTGGAATCAGCTTTCACTGATAGGTAAGAGAAAATTCCCGTTTTCAATATAATAGTTCCTAATTCACTAAGTTTTCTCTAACGAAATTCTATCCGACCTCCATCATCATTGAATCAGGTTGTAAAGTTGCACTCGAGAGCCACAGACTGAAATATTAAGCGCACAACGAAGAGATGTTTTAAGTTATTTAATTTAGTAGTCGGTTTCATTCCCCGGTCGAACTCGGGACGTACGTAAAGTGCACCGGTGCCCTAGATCAGTAAAGATGGATGCGCTTTAAATTTTATGGATCACTGCGAGGTGAATATAGGACCTTTTATTCGTATTGGTATAACTGAATTTAAGTGATTTTAAAGACGGTTTCTAAATCTAGGGTTTATCATTAATTAACTTGCGATGCAAAGAGCTAAGGAATATGTGTTTGGTGTTAGAGGTTGTTTGTTGGTCCGTTTGTTAGTGTGTTTTGTGTTATTTTATTTTTTCTTCAAAACGGCTTTATCTGAAAGTAATGCAGAAGAAGCTAGTTTGAATGTAATTGAATATATATTTTTGAGTCTTCTTCACATTTTAAGGTTCGGTGGTAAAACATGGTATAAATTCGGACCTTAGGGAGTCTAGAGCCAGATTAGACTACGATTCACTCTTTATGTAGTGATACAAAATGTTTTGTGGGAATGGTTGGTTAATTATTAAATTTATTTGCTGCCTTTGAAGCTGTAATTAAATTATATGTTATTTGTGTATATAAAATACAAAACAGATGAATAGTGAACTAATAAATTCATTTTAAATGTGTAATTACTATATTCTATGTGATATTTTTATGAAAATCATAACTTTTCTTGTTATTTATGCACTCATAATCATCTCAAGACTGTTTTTCACATTACTTATAAAGAAAAGAATATAAAGTTCGTACATGCATATTTAAAGATATGAAATAAATAATTTTCCGGGTATCTATCTAAGAACTACAGAGTTTCTAAATTGTATGAATGTTCATAAAGTTTACACCCACATTTTACATGTTCGGTGTTCAAACTATCGCAACACAATTTACGTGGCCCCCGTATCCGTTTAGTCGTAGCATACAGTTATTCATTTACAACAACTTAAATAACATTTACATATTTTTTAGATAAGATAATTATATTCCATTTAACAAAATATGTTAAATGGAGCAATAAATGTTGATAATGCGGCAAAGTGCTAAAGCACCGCCTGCATTCGCTGAATGGCAAAAAAATCCTTCGAACGGGGAATGAGCCAGCCGCTGACCAAATGAGGTATTATTTTTTTCATTAAACTTTTAGTACTTTACCCCATGGCCCTTGAGTGGAGCTTTCGAAATCGCTGCTTAACTAAACACGGCTTTGTCTCTTTCTGATATGTATAATTTCAAATTCAAGAGAAGAAAACAAAAAAAGGTGCTCTGCTACGTGCTAGCGAAGACTGTCCAGTGAGGATGTAAACTGACCTCCGAGATACAATTTTTGTTGGGGGATGGTGAACAATAGCCAAAATGTGCAGCATCGCTGTAAATTGTTAGAAACAACCTTTGGTTTAGTATTTTTGCTTTGCTTTGCAATAAGACTTATAAATTGTAGGTCCACAATAAAGTACATTATTACAAAGCACTGTTTAGCTAAATAACTGTTAAAAATATTTATGAGTCAGCATGTTATAGCAGAGATTTAACACGTCACAAATATCGAGTCATATTCGTAAATCATATTCAACAGAGCTCTCACTCACGACCAAATCATCCCTTATCCGCAAGTAAAAGGCATTGAGTATAAAGTGCGTTCAATCTACTAAATTGATATAGGTAGTTAACATGAGAGTGGAAGGGGGTTAGAATTGGACACGGCAATAGTCACAGCATATCTGATAGTGAGTGCGGGCGATTTTACAGAATAAGTTACAGTTAGTGAGAGCTTGGATATATTTCGTTCACGCGTACATCGTTCCGTACCCAGTGGAGCTTTGGCTGTTGTTTGCCACAAGTTAGAGACGTTAATAGCTTCAGATATTGAATAAAAAAAATAGTTGAAAAGACAAGAAAAATAAAACTAGCGTGAGATAAATCTATCATGTGAAAGTGATTGTAGGTTGGAGATTTTTCGCTACCATGCCAAATATGCGATACGCGTATAAACACGTTTACTTATAATGAAGTACGCATTAAATGTAAACACGTATCATAAAAGCGAATAAAAATGAACGTATGTTTTCGGAAAATACGCCAAAACTGTAATAGCTTTGAAGAATGATAAAAGTATATGACTTGCTCTGCCAGTAATCAGAAGCGTACCGCATCCACGCTTCCCTGATTAATATCAGTTGCTCCGAGAGCGATCCGGGACCGACTGTTTGCTTGCAATTGGTTAGTACCCATGCAATTGCTCTGTGTACGCATTACACACGCCCAGTTACTAAACTTTTTCATGATCCTGGTATACGGCATAGAGCCTAAGCTGCTGTTCTTTTTCACATGGCATAGAGATAAAATGAACTTGCGCTCAGTGGCGCGACGGGCGACTAGCCGGCGGCGACGCAAGAGGGTGTGGGATCAATTCCGGCTGCAGGATAAATGTTTGCATGTAATGCAGATATTTAATCCGTGTCTGAGTATTGTAGTACCACGTTACTCGTAGTTCCTGATGCTCGCAACCTAGTTTGGGGTCAAGACTATGTTGTGTCTGCTGTGTGTTTATTAATTTATGTCTATAAATAAATAAATAAATAAACATCATCTTAAATTAAAGCCTGATATTGACAAAGGCCACGATGCGTTGGTAGCCTTGCGCATGACAGGTCGTTTCACCGGTTACTGGAATACGATGGCTATGCTTTGATTTTTTAGGGATTTCGGCACATAGTTAATGTGCGCATATATTTTACAAGTGAAAAAAATATATTCGTGCATGACGGCTTCCAATTCCATTAGAAGATTACGTAGACCATAAAATTGAATAAGGCGTAGAGCATACTGGTATTTCCTATATAAACAATAATTTCGTAGGTATAAATCAGTCACTGCTAGCGAACGAGAACCAGTTTCCATATTGATTTTAAACAGCTGCTGAGTAGCTAACCTTACACAAGAAACTATTTTGTACCTTAAGTCCACTTTACGTGAGTTCAAATTATTTCGTTGTATCTCGGTAGGGCACTATTGGGTAGACTCAAATCATCCTATAGTTTAGTTGCAATTGGTAAATACCAATGCAATTGCTTTAAACGGCACTACGTGTTGGTTGATGACTTTAGCCGGCCTATTGTTGGTTTTGTTATTCGATTGTTGGTTGCAACTGGTCAATAGAGTCGTGAGACCGAGGTAATTTGTCCTGCGGTTGTTTGCAAAATAAACCTATTAAAACGACAAGGCTCGTAGGATGTACATGCTTGTCAAAGCTTTGATAGTAATCGTGTAATTTTTAACGTGTATTTTTTTGATATCTAGGTTTTCGCTTAGCTATTACTTTTAGCGAAAAAGACGCCATTTGTTAATATTTTTTGTTTATTTTTATGCCTAGTGTTATTTAAATAATAACGAGTTCATTATCTATCTCGTATCAAGGTATCAATATATAACCTGACCAGAATGCGCATCTTGATATTTGCGCCGATTATCTAGTACACCAACCTAACTAAATTAAAACTGTCGCTCTCTTTTATTGATAGTGCATACGAAAAATGTGATGAAAGGAATTTTACTCCTGTATAATTAGTTTACGTGTCGTTCTTCTTTGTGTTTATAGTCACATGTTTTGAAATAATGACTAAACTTGTATTGAATACTTAAATCTGACTAATTTGATAGCACTTAAATTGTTGCTATCTCTTTCTATTGTTATAAGAGCGATAGATAATATTCAGTTCAGTTGTGGTACAAGAGAATCGACGCCATTGCCGCAATATTAATTAACTCGCACACGTTCCAATGCGAAATTACAGGATTATAACACTAACGAATTGTTTGGTCTCGAGATAAAAAAATATACACAGGATAAAAAAATATAAGGTGGGCACAACCTTACTTACTCCTCAAAATATGATGTCTCGTAAAATTGGTTCGTAAAAGCAAACTCAATTTACAGTTGCAGTGTTTTATCAAAAGTTTTAAAAACTTTTATTGCACCGGAAATTGAAACACTATCCCCATAAAACTTGGCCAGCAAAAGAATAAAAAAATTGGCTTGATAAAATGACATGCTAAAAAATCCGGCTCGAACTAAAAGCTTGTAACAAAATATAGGCTAGGACCCCACTGCGAGCTATTAAAAAGATAACAGGAGAGTGCAGCTTGTTTATACGTCATACGTACAAAGCCCGCCGTCAAAGAACCGCGTAAATAATTTAATTTGCGAGTTCACTATGGGCGCATTTTGTTAAAGGCTGAACACAGTATATATTTACTAAACTACGTTTAATATTTTCAATGAATATACATTATTAAAAGCTATTTATACCGTTATCATCACAGACTCAAGTCCCATTATATTTCCATTTCTTTACGTTTTATCATTTCTCTGTTAAAAACACTGACAATTTATGATTATTAGAAAAACTAAATTTTGTCTTTTTTTAACGTTATTGGAACCAGCCGTTTTGCAAAATGGTTATGCGGACCTAGAATAAGGAAATAAGCACAAAATAAAAACACACAAAAAAATACAGCAATCAGAATTGTAAACCTACTTCTTATTTTAAAATCGGTTAAACACAAAATAAATAATGTTTCTCCAATATGAGTATGCATAAAATGAATTGTTTAAATTATTAAAAACCATAATTAATACAAATAAAAAAAAACGTTACTCGTTTATATAATGTAGATAGAACTCTTTATTGTACATAACACCAATTTAGAGTACAAAACACACAAACATAATAAGAAAAGAAATCCATAATCGGCGGTCTTATTGCTGAAAGTGATTTCTTCCAGATAACCTTAGAATGGAGATTATTTAAAAGAATGACGGTGTTATTGCCTTACTGAAGGTGTGGAGAACAAACATAAAATACAAATTAAACATTATTTTTATATAATACATATACCCAATTTTATATACATATTAATTGTTAAATCAATAGTGTGAGATTTTACCTACTGTAACTGTTATACTGTTGAATATCGTTTAACAAAACCTTCGTGCTTTGAGCGCTTTCAATTTCGGCTTTAAATAAACTGTAAAAAACGCGTTTCAGCTCGAACGAAGAAGCTTTGATACGGATGCCAGCTGGATGAGATCGAGTTAGGAAACCAATTTATTTGAAATTTCTTTTAGGTTATCCCTTCCTACGTCACTTTAATAAAGTAAAAAATAAATAATTCTATACATTTTTCACACGGTATCATCTAGCCTCAAAGTAAGCAGAGGTTGTGTTATGGGTATTACATGACTGATATAATACTTATATATATTTTTTTTGTTAATGAACAAATATTTGCTTAGGTTTGTTATTATCAATTACTGTACGTAGCCACGTGGTTGGCGTCTCCTAACTGACTTTCTACATAATTTACGTTGCAAGTGAGCAATTCCATCTACATCTATAATGCTTGATTTTTTCGAGAATTCTCGATAGCTTATGAGTTGACTGATGAGTTGCTTCGTGAAATATAAAGTGGATTAAGCCCAAGTAAAATATTTGTATATTTAAACCAAAAATTCTAGTTGGTATTTTCTTTAAACCCACCTAATATTTCCTTAGAATAAAAATTTCTAACAAAAAATAAAAGTTGTTTTCTTTGAGAATCACATAATCTTGCCACATTATATATATGACAGTGATATTAGTTACAAAACCTTCCGATTTTCGATGCTGCCTTCGGATGCTGGCATCACACTCTGGCAACACGTTTTGGAAAAATAAAGCAAATAATTCAAGCAATCCAGCTACGCCACGCTTCGAAGACTTGATCTCGAACGCGCTGTATCCGAACGGAATTAATGACGTGGCGAGCAGTGCGCCCAATTTGCGCTTCGCAATGCGTTTCCGAGCGGATTCCCAATAGTCAGAGAGATAGTGACTCAGAACAGAATTAGTATTTTTAAAAATAAAATTTCTTAATGTGATTGCTGTTTTTTTACTAGATATGTATAAATAAAATAAATAAATATAAATAATAATAAAAATAAAACTGGACATTTATCACACAGCATCACCTAGCCTCAAACTAAACAGAGCTTGTATTATGGGAACCACATGACTGATATACCACTTATATACTTTTTAATTGTAAATACATACATATATAACACCCAGAACCGAGACAAACATTTGCAGATCTTACAAATATTTATCTCGCGGCGGGAATCGAATCCGCAACATATTGCGTCTAAGCAAAATTCGCGACAAGGGGCATAAAGTTTGACGACATTCGTGGCGCATTGGGCGAAGGCCCAGCATCGCCACTGCGCCACGGAGGTCATCAAATAATTTTGTAACGAACACATTATTTTTAAAGTAAATTCCATTTGTGTAAATGAATCCGAAATTCTGCCGTACATGATTTTCGTAGGGACCCCTTACAAAGTATGATTACATATTACATCATGGGAAATACAGTCGTGAGCGTGTTTGTTTGTTTTGTTCTATAATTTTATATTGTAGGGGCTAAATACGTTAGCGACAACAGGAGGTACGAAAAAAAACCGAATTTAATTTAATAATCTTTAATTTTAAAAGATATAAAAAGTTACATAAAAACTTAATAATTAATTATTCTAAGTGCGACCAATTCGAGGTGTGAATTAGAAGTGACACCATGCTATCATAATACGATACTCGTCCGGTCGATTGACGTCAATGCTGCATCGGCAATTCCGTGGATTGACCCAGTTGCAGTATTGTAGGATCAGCGGTCTTCATGTAGGTACTATATGTAATTCCTCCATCCTCAGAACGGCGATTATTTTAAAACGTTTAGTGAAAATGTCGCCGGAAGATTCCCAGGCTCCAATGAAAGGGACGTAGCTGCCGGTTCCTGGTTCTTTTTATCAGCTGGTCTGCGGTTATTCTTGCAACGCCGCATGATAAAGATGAGGGCGATTGTTAATGCAGCTAGTAATACTGCATAAAATGGGATTGTCGTGTGATAGAGTGTATCTGGCTTAAAGTTTTCTAGTTGTGGAGGAGTTTGCATTATAATCTTGTCCTGGACATCGTGTAGTCCTTGGAGATCGATTGAGTTCAGATGGATTCGAGTTGGCGTCTCTGCATCCCATTTTTCCATGTCAAAAGGTATCTTCGTTAGCTTTAGTGGTGAGCCGTTGATTTCATCGTCATCGTTGACAATTGTAAATGCTTCGGTTTTTAGCTGGCATCCTGCGGGAACAGTAATTAGGAAACTTCCTTGAAGTGTAGTGTAGTCTTTTCGGTTGCAGATGAGCTGTATTTTCGTCTGATGCGGGAAGGATAAGATGTAGTGCTGGTCATCGAGCTTTTCCATGGCTTCTCTCGTAAGGGTCACCTTGGTGAATTGACAGGACTCTTGCAGGGTTTGTTTGGTGATTAACTCCTTAATGCAGTCTGGTTGGGACCGAACTTGGTTCATAACTTCTTTCTCACAAAGATATCGGTCTCTTAACTTCGGGCATTCTGCCTCAATGTACACGAATGACATCTCGTTAGTTGCTATGAAAGGAGAGGATGGGATAAGAGCTTGTGTGTGCCTATTAGGTACTACTGCTAGTCTAAATAACTCATACACATCTTTAGAAACTATTGGAAATTTAAAAACGAAGACTATCTGATCTTTAAAATAGTAGTATCCTGGTTTAATAGTATCGTAATATTCTCTTAATTCTAAATCTAAAATATGCTCCTTACCATAGATGATTTTTAATTTATCAATCATGGCTGCTAGAGTACCTATATCTATCATAGAATGATGCGTGCTTTTGGCACGAATAAAAGCTAAACTATTTTCTATGCTAATTAATTCTTGCATTAAATCTAATATATTTTCGCTAATTATTCCCAGAAATTGGGCAAGCTTAGCGTATTTAATTAAATTATTTTCTCTATACGCGTTACTATTTAATATTAACTCCATAGTTGTATTAATTTTACTTTGATTTTCTACGAGCTGTACTAGTACGTTATTGTGTTTCGACATCCATTCTTTGCTAAGGCTAATATGATTACTAAATTCAGTTGTTATTTTATCCTGGTTATCTTTTAGAATTCGAATCGCTTCAATGCGTCATTATGATCTAAATTACCACTTATACTTTTTATAATTGAGCCTAAGCCATCTACAAGACCTCTCTTAGCTCTGCTGGGCTTTAAAGATTTTAGTTGATTAAGTATTTTATCTATTTTCTCAATGAGGTATTTAATTTGAATTTCGTAAACTGCATAAGTGTCATTAGTCATTCTATTTTCGTAGCTAAGTAATTGGGTGTATAATAGGTTAACTTTGTCTTCGATGTCATCAAGTTGTACATACTGTAAAAATGTATGATGGTGGGTAGTCAGTCGCATAAGTCCAAGTTTATAGGGTAATAGTCCGGGTCCATCTTCAAGGCTCTCAAGTTTTATCTCCTGAGATCGGGTCCTTTGGAGAAGAATTACTAACAGAATTCTGTAACAAATTTACTGCTTTAGGAACCCGCTTAAGTCTAGATTTTGCTACAGGGCCGCGCTTCTTTGACGTGTAGATATGAATAGGTAAGTCGGCTAACACTGTATCCTGGGTGTAACGTGCAGCTGTCTTCTGACGGCTTGCTAAAGGATTTTTAATAAAGACTTGTTGCTGAGGTGCGTATTCTATTTCAGGTTCACGTGTTTTATTCCTGTTTTCGATTAAAGCGGTACGGTCTGTAAGAGACGATGTATTAACAATATCATACACTTTTCTCATTTGGTCTTTATGCGTCTGAACATACTGTTGCAGTAGTTGCTGGGTTAAGTCGATATCGTGGCAGTCACGAGGGTCAAAATGTCCAGTAAGTAAGTCAAAAGGTCTGCATCTCGTAAAACTGTGAATCGAACTGTTATATGCTATTATAGCGTATGGAATAAGATTGAAAATAAGTTCATCTTTTTGCTGTAATTTTAAAATCCTGAGGTGTTCTAAGAGAGTGGAATGGAATCGTTCGATATTGCCATTATCATTAGGAGAGTGAGCTAAAATTCTGTGGTGATTGATCTTATGAAGTCTAGTAAATTCCATGAAAAGTTGATTGGTGAATTCCGTACCATTATCGGTTATTATAGTGGTAGGGATACCATGATGGGTACAGTACCGTAAAAGGGCTTGTAATATACTAATGGCTGTACCATCACGAAGGTGATATGCTTGTCCGTACTTGGTGAACACATCCATGAAAGTTACGTATTTTTCACTTTGTACAGTGAAAAGATCCATATGCACTATTTCAAAAGGTTTGGTGGCTGGCGGTACAACATTAAATTGGGGTCTAACGGGATTTCTATCATATTTTGCCTGTCCACAAATAGTACATTCATTTATAAATTTGGTTATCTGGTCCTTCATTTTAGGCCAATAGTATTTACGTGATAAACTTAAGTAACTTTCATTGATTCCGCGATGATTGGTCTTACCATCATGATAGTGGCGGATTATATCTTGTTGCCTGAGGTGTTCTTTAACGTTTTCTAATTCGTATCTGCATAGGACAAGGTTCATTGATGAACTTCTAAACTTATCTTGCAAAATAGGAATAATTGAGTACAAACCCAAGGGTGGACTAATTAGGATACCGGTTTTAACTTTAGGGTTGACATACTCTTTAACAGCTTTTATTACGTCATCTTCTAAACTGTTTTCCGATAGTTGTATACTGATACGCGTATGGGTGTCAAATGGTTTAGTCACCGTCGGTCGTTTTTTAACGTCGTTAACTATCGTAAAGTGAATCTGTCGGTGAAATTTGTTAAAGGGTTCGTCTGTAATAGGGATGTCTAAAATTGGATTTTCATTACTCGTATGAACCGTTTCAGTTGAAGAGTTGGCTTGGGCAAGTATGGATTCAGATGGATTGCCCATTAGCGAGTTTAATTCGTCAATTTCTTCTATCAAAGACATGGCTTCGCCTACGTGAATTTCAATACGGGAAAGGGCATCAGCATTAGTGTTAGTCTTTCCTTTCTTGTAAAAAACAGTATAGTCGTATTCGCTCATTTTAAGTCGCCATCTAGTAAGACGTGAATTTGGTTCTTTTAAATTCACCATCCACTGTAGAGGTTTATGGTCAGTCAAGATCTTAAATTTTCGTCCAAAAAGGTAGGGTCTAAAGTACTTCGTTGCCCAAACTATGGCAAGAAGTTCCTTTTCAATAGTATTGTAGTTCATCTCGCTTTCGTTAAGAGTTCGAGATGCGTAACAAACCGGTTTGTCAGATCCTACTGGTCCTTGAGAAAGGACAGCTCCGATGGCTACATTTGAAGCGTCAGTTGTTAAGTTAAATTCCTTTCCGAAGTCGGGATATTGTAGGATGGGGTCATTTGTCAGGAGTGTCTTGCATTTCTCAAAGCAGTTAATATAGTCGTTATCCAATACAATTTTCTTTCCTTTTTTGAGGCATTGGGTAAAGGGTTTTGTCGTACGAGCAAAGTCTGGTATGAATTTGCGATAATATCCTAAGAGACCTAAAAATTGTTTTATTTCCTTTGGAGTTTTGGGGATAGGATATTTTTTTATGGCTGCAATCTTATCGGGGTTTGGTTTAATACCATCCCTGGTGATGATATGACCGAGGTATGCTGTTTCAAGCTTCAAGAACTCTGATTTATCCATTTGTACTTTAAAGTTAGAGTCACGTAGTCTTTGGAAGACTTGACCGAGATTTACCATGTGTTCTTGAAGAGAAGTACTGAAAACTATTATGTCGTCTAAGTACACAAGGCAAATTTCGTTCTGGAGTCCTCTAAGGACATTATCCATCACCCTTTGGAAGGTCGATGGTGAATTCTTCAGCCCCATCGGCATTCTTAAAAATTCAAAATGTCCTTGTTCTACGTTGAAAGATGTCTTTTCAATGTCCTGTGCATCCATCTCTACCTGATAGAAACCACTTGCCAAATCTAAGGTTGTGAAATATTGGCACTTCCCTAATTTATCTAGAACGTCACTAATGTTAGGGATAGGATATCTGTCATCTATCGTTTTCTCGTTAAGCTTACGAAAGTCAACTACTAGTCGCCATTTCTTTTTCCCAGATGCGTCAGTCTTTTTAGGTACTATACAGATCGGTGAACTCCATGCGGATTCGGAAGGTCTGATTATTCCTTGTTCAAGCATTTTACCTATTTGGTTCTTAACTTCTTGACGGTGGATAAAAGGATAGCGGTAGCTTTTGGTGTGAACTGGCACTTCGTCAGTGGTTCTAATTCGGTGCTTTATTTTATTTGTAAAGGTAAGCGGTTCGCCTTCAATATAAAAAACATCTGAGTATTGGGAACAAAGAGTTATGAGATTAGCTTTTTCCTCTTCGTTCAGGTGTTCTGTTCGTAATCGCGAAACTACGTCTTGTGCACGAGGTGACATTTGTTGGGTGCGTATGCACTCAGTATTATAAAGTTCCGCATGCGCTGGCTCATCTAATGATAGAATGATATCATTTTCTGACGGATTTTCAATTTCTAAATAGCCACGATTATTAATGACAGTTGTAATGCATTCATGAACTATACAATTACATAGAATTTGTTCTTCTATGAGAACGTCACCGTCACAAGTATCAATGGGCACGCGAATGATCTTAGAGGTTTTTGCTGGTATTATATCCTCATAAAGGTTTACGTTACGGGAATTGTACATCCTGATGGGATTTGATGCGTTTTTAGTTATAAGTTGGCCTTCTCTCAAATCAATTCTAGCTTCCCAATTACTTAACAAGTCTAATCCTATGAGCCCATCGAAATAATCATGAAAAAGATATATGAATAATTTAATTTCATCATTATCATTAAACTCTGAGAAACATGGTAGTGTAATAGAGTAGTCATTTCTACTTGATGCATGTATATTCGTTACCTCAAATGGATCTAAGTTTAAAGGAAAGTCAGCAAAGAAATACTCGACGGCTTCGGGGCTTATAAAGGACTGATTTGCGCCCGTGTCTATAAGTAATTTTAATGGTGGATTCGCAATCTGTATATAAGGTAATTGCCTTTGGGTTTGAAGATTTAATTCTATTTTGGTTTTAGTGATATTGAATCCTCCTGAAAATCCTGCTCTACGTGGCTAGGCCCTGCTTGCGGTTGAGAATCGTTAAGTTGGAGTTGATTGTCCGCATTCGCGTCAAAGTACTGGGATTCATAACCATAACTATTGGTCGTTTCATTATAGTCATTATAGTCAGGGTAGTAGGTATAATCTGGTTCCTGATAATAGTTGTAGTATGAGTCATCGTAAGTCACACAGTCGTTCATGTTCATCTCGCGAGTTTTGAAGTAGTTACTAGGCGGTGGGTTGCCGAGTTTACTCCAGTCATGTCCTGGTATCGGCCTCCTGGGAGGTTGAGCTTTAGAAGTGCTATAAACTACGCTCATTGGCTCAGGGGTTTGATTTGAATATTGTGGGGCACCGTATCGCGGTGGTAGTTTAAAGACATTACTGCGAGGGTTGTAGTTAGGTGGTGCAGCAGAAAACATTCGTTGAGTGTTAGTCGGCATGCGATGTGCTGGTACATTGAACTTAAAAGGTTGAGGCGAAGGCCCCATGGGTCGGTGGCCCATAGGCGCAGGCCATCTAGGCATTGGTGCCGGGAAAGATAGACGCGGAGGAGCAAATCCACTTGACGGTGGTGGTGGTAAATTATTTGCGACCTTATGGGTCCTAGGGGGTTCACCACGATGCTGTACGTACATTACGTTCATCTCCTCCTGTACGAATTCTAGAGCTTTCTCTATGGTCGGGGGACGCATGCAGCGTATGCGGGACCCTAAAGGTTCTTTTAGTCCCCTTATGTACCCTTGCATAGTAACTTTCTTGTAAAGTTCACGTTTCGCTTCTACAGTCGTCGGTATAGTCTCGTGTAAGGTCACATATGTCATAATGGTACTAAACAGAGTTTGGCAATGATTATAAAATTCTTGGGGTGTACTATTACCCTATGAAGCCATTGATAAATCATTGTAGAGGGCTGTCTCGTCACGTTGATCCGAAAAATTGTTAATTAAAGCGTTTCGAATGCCTAACCAACTTTCAGGAATCCCGTTTGAATTTATAGTACAAGCGGCGGTACCCGTAATTTTATTAAGTATACCATTTAACAGACATAGGTTAACTAATTCGTTGCCTGGCTTCAGATACTGTGCAGCTAATTGATCACATATTTTTATAAATCGGGTTAAAACGTTTGGGTTCCCGTCAAATTCAGGAACAAGACGGAGAACCTTATAAACGGTGTCTGTGTCGATTGACATATTGCAATTTAAAGAGTGATCTAATTCAAAATCTAAATTTATATTATTATCTATATTCCTATTTCTATCTACTACGCGGCGGCGACTGTTAGATTCAGGCGCCCGCACACTAGATGCTCTGGGGTGGTAAATCTTGAAGGATAAGAAGTACAAAGGCCCAAGGAAGCAACACAAGAGAAGTATTCAAGTGTACTTACATATATTTCATTCTCCGGTTTCCTTCGTTGAATCGATAGCTGGATTCTCCTCGTAGCTCGTCGCAGGCCCGTAGATAAGATGTTCGGATATTCGGTATGGAGCTTGATAGCACCCCGGGTACTCGCGACGTGGATTCTCGATGTGGAGGTCCCGAATTTCGCGAGATATTCCCGTGAATATCCTACCGGCTGCGCCAAATACGTTAGCGACAACAGGAGGTACGAAAAAAAACCGAATTTAATTTAATAATCTTTAATTTTAAAAGATATAAAAAGTTACATAAAAACTTAATAATTAATTATTCTAAGTGCGACCAATTCGAGGTGTGAATTAGAAGTGACACCATGCTATCATAATACGATACTCGTCCGGTCGATTGACGTCAATGCTGCATCGGCAATTCCGTGGATTGACCCAGTTGCAGTATTGTAGGATCAGCGGTCTTCATGTAGGTACTATATGTAATTGGCTCATCGACAAGGGGCACAAAGTTTAGACGACTTCCTTTTTCTGTTTACTTCCTATTTCCTTGGTCCTACTTGTATGTATTTTCTTTGTTATGCAGAAACGACCCCGGTTTGGTCTCGTAAAAATTATATCTAAATCGAGTGTGTTATATATGCTTTTGATTTAATTACATTTAATTATGTTGATGCTATTTGTCTTAGTGATCGGAATACTAATAAATAGGAATAATTCGGTTATTTTTTACATTAACTCTAGAAAACATAAACAAAAAAATATTTTTATTGTCCGAGCTTTTGCATACGAGTATCAACTAGCTCCTGCCCTAGTGCCCCGATTCTCCAATTCCGACGAAAAAGTGTTTAAAACGGGCCGGGGCAAATGAACTGGAACTATATTGTTATCGATTGATCGAGATTTGAGATTAAATTCCAACTTGAGCAATATTGCCATTGTGGTCTATCTGAGGTTTATTAATTTATCAAGAGTTCGTAGTTCAGTATCTATGGGAAACAATAAGCACGCAAATATTGCTGAAAGCTATGAACGGACGAAATGTGTGTAATTGAGGTTGGTATCTAATATCATATTAAGATACATATAATCTTTGTTAATAATGTAACGACATTATACAAAAAACTGCAAAGGTAAGCAAGCCAAACGTATAACAAAAAAAAATATTTTTATTCCTTCATCAAAATATCAAACGCAAAAGATATTATCGGAAATAAAAAACGTACGCCTTTAAACTGTAGAAAGTTGTTCAAAAAACCACAACAAACACACTCACGACTGCATTCCTCACATCCTCAGATACATACTTAGTGAATAAGGTTCGTCATCAAAAACTCCTACGAGGTCAAGGATAGTGGAACACTGCGGTCATAAACCCAGAGTCCTTCTCCACTATTTCAAGCAGTTGGGCTGGTTGGGTTCAGATTAGAAGTGGGATAATATACAATAAATCCCTACTCCTGGTCATTAGTGCAGACCTCAGTTCCCCCACTTAGAATTAGAATTCCAATCTACGATCTCCAGATTGACAGGCAGGGTACCACCCACTAGGACAACACGGTTCTTCAAAAATCAATTGTTCAAAAAAAATATACAAAAACACTTATTGCAAATAAAATATACCTCAATTCATAAGCGGCGACATTTCCCTGAACATAATCATTACAATAAACAAAACACGAGTGCAATGTCCCGATTAAACAAATGTGTCGCTGGCACCGCGTTAGTTCTCGTCTCATGTTCTCGCTTATTGCGTTGCGTCACGTTTTTTCAAAGCTGTCCGCATAAAGAGGGCAATGGAAGTCTCGTTTTAAAAAAGATAATAATAATAACATTGGGAGCAGTTGGCAGGCGCAGCGACAGTGAACCAGTAGCGTCCTTTTATTGCAGATGCCGCAAGTTAGAAGCATGCAAAAATGCATAATCACTTTAAAAATAAAGCTCTAAGACCGTTGTTGCAAGCGTCCATAGGTTACGGTAACCGCTTACCAACAGGTGGTTGCTTGTTTGCTTAGTCCGCTTAGTTTTTTAAAAAAGACCGCCCATTGTACTTTGTACTTGTGTGTTTATAAAATTCACTGACTGATAAAGACAAGATAGATAGAATATAGAAAATACTTTATTGCACACCAAACAACACATAAGCTTAGTTAAGTACTACTAACTATACAAATGTTATACAATGGACGGTCTTTTCGCTAAATATATCGATCTTATCGATCTCTGCCAGACAATCGTTGGACGAAAGATAGTAGTATAACTACGTATCGACAAGCCTAGAGTTTAAGACAAATGTTTGCATGTTCTGCAGATATTTTGTTCCGTTTCTAGGTGTTGTAGTACCACGATACTCGTAGTTCCTGATACCCGCGACATAGGAATTCCTAGTGTGGATGAGAACTATATGTCTGGTTAATTATTAATTATTATGAATGCTCTGCTTGAGTAAAAGAATAGTGAATCCGACATAAGACTGATACCTTAAGACTTTACTTTTAACGTGTATTTAATAAATTCAAATAATATTTCCGTGGGATAGCGTTACAAAGAGAAGGCCCACAGTTGCGTTGATTAGAAAATATAACTTTCGGTCTTGCCCTACTTTGTATCCTCAAAGACACCTACTTACTGAGTAGATCCTCTGCGGATTCTGACTATATTTAAGACTTTCTGGAGAAATGTCATAGATAATGTCATAGATACTCTAAAGAAGCTAGCATGAAGAATCTAATAAATAAATAAATAATATATATATCGGCGCAAAGACGTTATTCTGCTTCTACAATGAGTCATTGGCGCAGAACCACGAGTTATTTAACGAATCATCACTTAGATTGTCATATTACAGTGTAAAATCATTAGTCAATAGCTAGTTATCATTTGATTGTTGTAATCAAACAACAATTAGGTAATTACGTAATCAAGTTGTTATTTTGACCATGTTTACCTTCAAAACCATTTGTAAACTTAAATGATTAATGCTTGCAGGTAGTTTTAGCTTGTTCGCACAAGTTGCTTGCCTTTGTCTTTGTTTTTGCATAAATTCGGGCGACGGACCGAGTACGATTCATTCTCGCTCGAGCCGTCGGACCGTACATACCTTGTAAGCCTCTGTACAACCAAGAATAAATTTTAAGAACATCTCCTGGAGTTTACTTTCGTCATCAACTATGAGCGACCAGCATGCTGGTGATGATAGTGACGTTAACATTGCTGACGTTACACTTTTTAAATACCACCTTGGAGCTTCTGCTTCGTCATATATATTTATAAATATATATATTTGACACAGCGTCATGTAGCTCCAAACTAAGCAGATCTTGTATTATGGGATTTACATGACTGATATACTACTTATATACTTTTTTGTGAATACATATTTTTCATGGAAAACACCCAGGCCCGAGACAAATATTTGCAGATCATACAAACATTTGTCCCTTGAATCGATCCCGTTACCTTCTACGTCTCAGGCGGGCTTTCTTTAACTGCGCCACAGAGGTCGTCGATGATAATGAATGAAGCAAAAGATGGAATATATCTTTTGCTTTAGTATCGTAATTCGTAGTCTCTGCATACCCCAAAAACACTTCTCGAAACTGCCATGATGTATTCAAATGATAATGTGTTAAAAATTATGGTTCTTATTTTTGTTGTTAGCTCTAGCCCAGAATCTATCCCTCTCGTGCAGTTCATTTTTCCTGCGGAGTGAGAGTGACGTTTTTAAAATTCAGTCCATCAGTAGTATGAATGTCTTTTTTCTCTGATAATTTCTGCATTCGCTTACTTTTCATAGCTTGTTCCAGACCCGCACCCCGTCGACTGACCGAGCAGGCACCTCATAAAATATTATAACTTCCAAAAAACACCACACACATACATACGCACCCCCCACCACACCTACACGGACAAATAATGCCATGGCAATGTATGAACTTTATTCTGGTTTTTTGTTCCGTCTATGGAGGCTTGGGACGGACACCTTGCGTAGGTATATTACTGCTTAAGTATTTTCAATCAACCTAAAATAACATGTAGAAACAGAAAATAATAATAAAAATCTACTCATGACCCAGTCTAGCCATTGTATCTCAAGACCGTTGCAAACGATCTTAAGATACAATATAAATGATCAAATTAATTTAAAAGAGTTTTTGTACCCCCCTTAGTGTCAAAATATGGTGGAAATTTGTAGAAGAAAAAAATCACTGAGATAGGTCTCATAAACAAGTTGCACAATAGTAGTAGCAGAATCTAAAAAAGTCTAAGTATAGGCGTATAGTCTCCTAAGACCCAGGACCAAAAAAACCCTGTGATAGAGTACGACCCAATGTTCTCAGACGAAAACAAATGAATTATAGTGCTTACAGCCCAAGCCCAAATGAGACAATTTGAAGGTGTTTAAGGAATAAAAGATCAAAATCCTTATTTTTCCATGTATATTACTCCCTACTAATGCTATTTCAGTAAATGCATTTTGTTTTGTTCTCGAGTAATTACATCTGGTCATTGTTTCACTTTTATATAGATTGTGTTTGTCGTCAGGTGATCACATTGGTAAGAAATTAATAAGAAACTATTATGTTTCAATATTCATTCGTTGAAAGGTCAAAACTCAATTATAAATGAAAGCACAGATATTCAAAACTATTCAAAAACGATAACAGTTCTTATCAAAAAACAGCCATTTCTAAACAAAAATAAACATATAAACTAAAAACAATCAATATTCTAAAAAGAACAGTCATACTTCTAAGAACATAATGATACTTAAGAATCTGTCATTTTCGTAATATCCTTATACATTTTCTATAAGATAATTTATAGAGGTTAATCAACCCCTATAAATTATCTTATTAGTTGTTGTATTTTTTTTGGCCAAACCTCTGACCTTTTTGTAACTGCAGTCATAAATACGAAACATTAGCTTCGAATTCATGGCTGCAGTCTAGCATGTGAGAGAAAAATCTCTGGGTCTTTTTCTTCGTGCGATATCTGTTTGGACAGACTGATAATATCCTATCATCAAATCCACTCCTCCGATGTATGTGTTAAAATTCCAACAACCCTTGGTCTGTTAACAGATACACATCGCTGTTTGCACCATCTTTGGCTATTCATATTGCCTCAACTGTTGACAAAATAACTACTGGTTCATTGTCGTACCGCAATCTGGTTGTCATCCTTGACGATTGTATGGAAACTTCCTCTGCCTCTTCGCTGGAGCTCTTTGTAATCTTTCTGAACAGGTTGTGCAGCTGATGGAATGCGGTTCTTCATGATGGTGCCCGTACAACCACAATCCCTCTATTTAACAGCTCCTTTGCCAGTTTTTCAGAAGTAAATAATTGGTCAAAGTAAACAGTGACCTTTGGAACAAGTGGGGTGGTGGTGTTAAGCTTTCACCAGAGGCATTAAACTATCCGTCAAATCCAACGTTTGGATCATTTAATCTTCTAACGCTCAATGTCCTCACATGATATCAAATAGAAAAGGTTTTTTAGTGCAACTTTCACCCGATGTGATCGCCTAATCATATGTTTTTAAAGCAGGATATTTTTTAATCGACATTCGTTTTATCAAATATTTAATAAAACATATGTAAAATAACGTTCAAGTATCTAATTCATTTGTGGTTAATATCAACAGATTCTAGTGATAAATAAAGATTAAAACTCACTTATTTCAGTTTTACTTTTCGGCTACTTCCAGTCTCGTATGACTACTAACTTTTGATTAGTTGGTAATCTAGCCCATGTATCGAAAGTAACTTGAAATGGACTAATCACTAATCTGTGGGCGGAAATGCGATGACTGTATTTTTCATGTTGGACCGGAGTGCATAAATTATTTAGTACTCATCTGATAACAATGGGTCTTAGGAGTATTTATCGATGACCTACTTTAATAACATACAAGCCTCTACCCACGGCTTCACTCGGCCTAATGGGTGTTACCAATTCAGCCGTTTAGAAGATTCAATTATCAATCATCCTAACATCGTTTATCAGGTAATTTTTCTCATAATTTTTACATTCACAATTATAATATAAGCTGGATAGTTATATGGCATTCTATATACACAGCTTGATGTTATATGTAACTATATTCCTAAAACGGCCAAACTCAACATCTTCATATACGTATACAAAAACCTTTTAAAATACCTCGCGTGAGACCTTGAATTATTTTGCGACTCGTAATAACAAAACGGCGTAGAAAGGAAGAATTTCCCATAAAGAGCTCTCCTTATGGAAATTGATTGCCCATAAAATGTAATTTTAAAGCCCTTTGCTTGTGGTATCTTATGTCTTCGACGCTTACCGCAGATTCAACTATAGTCACACAAACCACAGAGATATTTCTCACTTTGTGGTTCACTTCACTTCTACTCATCGTGAAATTAAACTGATAGTCAGCACAGACAATATATCATTTGACAAAATGATTTAAATTTACTTGCTGAAACCCCTTCCAATAAATTTAGAAAACACAAAATGCTGGTTTTTATCGCAACTATTAAATCTTACGAAGAAAAAAAAAATATTTGTCTTATAATTTACAAAGATGATACCACAGTAACCTAGGCACTAAATATGTACTTATAATACTGTAACTAAAAGCACTACCCACTGAATCGTTATGCTAGTGTGGTAAGCTTTTAGGTTACTAGAGTGTTTCTACCTAATAACCCTAATGTAGGTAGGGTAGTTCCCTCATAGGGCAAACAAGTAGGTAGGTGTGTAATGTTGTGCGAAGCAGTTAGTCTTTTCGCACCGTGTGCCAAAACGTCTTTGTCTCAGCATGTATGTTACTTCACACTATGAATATAAAGCAGCCCTGATTTTAGTAGAATTGTGATTTAGCTCATTTCACAATGCGTGTCAACTTGAAGTGACACGCGTGTGCTACGGCGTAGCTACGTAGCGCTACGAGATTATGTGACCCAACACTACGTTCATAATAATAATATCATCGTGGGATATTTCATTAGTACGTTCTTTTTTTATATTTTTTTTTATTTTTTAGCGAAATCTTCACTTATGTACATTTTATACCAAAAGCTTTGTCACGGGAACTCTGCCAAGCACAATATGTTTCAAGGTAAATGAGATATGTAATTGAAACGCGGTTTGGTTTAATATGTGAGACTTAGAGCCGTGTTGGCTTCGTGGGTGGTTTTTCGACTTCCAATACGTCGGTACGAACACGATCGTACACTAATATATTTTACCATTTTAAAAATGTATGTGCGCTGAGCAATCCTCAAAACGCTTAAGAAAAACATGGTGAGAAAGCATGCCAAGAACCAAAAAATCTAAGGTCACCGTCAGTTAGTGTTCCATTAAGCAACGATGGGATTTCAACCTGCCACGTGGAATTTTAACTACTAGCAAAACGCGGGCATATGCCATACGTTATGTTTGAACGTAGCTCTGACTACATTCTTCTTGGTATCCTCAAAGATCTACGTACTGAAAATGTATCAAAGATTGTCAATCATGGGAATACAGTCGTGAGCATGTTTTTGCTTGAAGACTATTTTATATGGAACCACTTGATGAAGATCTACTTTCCACACCCTCGTGCAATTTTTTTTTTATAGAACAAGTATCTATTACTGTTTATTGCCCTTTACTTCTTACCCAGTAGCTAAAACAATTGGCAGGAGAGATTTAATGCAATTTTCTCTTCGCATGATCACGAAGCTAAACGGTAGGTTTATACATCCACTTCTAATATATCACCTGGCTATGAATCATGTTACGTAACGTATGCCTTAGAGCCACCTTCTCCAGCTTCGGATTATTCAGAAGGTTTTGGTACTTTAAATTGATTTATGAAAAGATTGGAATACGATGATACCTCGTATGGAGGTGTATGGAGCTGAGGTGAGAAAAATGTTGGTGAATAATGCGTTGCGTTTAGGGATATTCGATTTATTCAATATTTTTTATACGGATAGGGCGTGAATGGATGATATTTTTATGTGTTTTAGCAAAATTGTCTAAGAAGTTCAGATTCACTTTTTTTTGTGACATTACGGGTGTACAGGGAACAGATAATCGGACTCTCAAGAAAAGTTCTTATTTTATCAAAATAAATATTTTCATTATAAATATCTCTCAAACTACAAAAGGTAGACATAGTTCCTTTACTTTATTATTACTAATAATTATTATTATGCCAAATATTAACTACTTGCAATAATTCAGGCATGAGCCAGACGTGCCTCTGACTACCCTTTTATTAGTATCCTTAAAGATTTACTCACTGAGTATGTATCTGAACATTTATCCTGGGGGAATACAGTTTGTTTGTGTAATAAATAATAACGTGAACACAAAATTACTTTCGCGATCACTCTTAAACTATTCTAAAAGGTCGGTTGTCATTCAAATTAATTAGTCCTATTCAATTAAACAGAAATACAAATAGTAATCTGTCCAATCTCTACTACAAATATTGTTAATGTGTTGTGCATAATATATTTTGTTGGTTGTACGCTTCAAAGTCATTACTTATTACATATAGTCGCTAAGATACAGTCAGCTTAATAATAAAGTTGGCATATTTATTGAAATAAAAAAAAAAAATTACGTAAGTTTTAAACTAGCTCATAAATATTTTCAGAAGACTTTTCTAAAATGCCTATTTTTGTTATATTACCATACAGGTATATGTCAAATGCTGATTTCTCACCCGTGCTTGTATATTTTGGGAACTATATCATCAAAGTTGTACATCTCTTATAATGCTTTACTGTACACAGAAATATAAAACAAAATATCAAGTAAAGCATGTACAAAGGCGAGCTAAGTTTTCTTCCAGCAAACCTTTGAGGAGATATCTCTATGTCTATTAGGGCCATACGATCTAATTGGATAGTCTCACTTTGACAAAGAGGTACACGAACCAGACGACACAGTGTAGGAAGGCCACTCAGGTGGCCTCATTTCAAAGGTTGCGTGAAATTGGTGGATGGAAATGCCTCATCGTGACACTCTTATGGTAAGGTCTATATCCGGCAGTGGACTCCTACAAACTATACTTCACAAGACAGTCTCTGTCAGTCAGACAGTCTCAGTCTCTATGGTGTCTTTTAAGAATTGTAGAATAAACTTAGGCCCTTAAGGCTAAGTTTTTTAAACAACTGATTTACTTAACACTATATGTCTGCAACGAGACACGTTCTTATGCGTCATTTTCAATTTACCAGTAAAAAAAAACAAGTTATTTATACATATCTGTTCTAAAAAACTTTTTAAGTCATCATGTAAAGCCCTAAAATAGTATTTTAGTGAAGGTAACTTTCATAACTACCTATTTACGTCAGTGACTGTACTCAATATTACGTTGTCATACCTATCATGATACCTATCATTGGACTATTCATTATATATGTGTTTCTTGGTGGCACATGTTTGCATAGATGTGAGTATGTAATTTTAGGTACATTCATAATGACTGGGTTAACAGCAATATTGTTACCACATAACCGACAAGTCACGTTATTTTCTCCTCTTAATACAGATTAACACGGTTTTCTTTACTAATATTATACAGTTGTTCCACCGTTTCATATTGATAAGAAAGGGCATATCTAGTCTCTCCTTAAAAGTGAGCAAGCTATATCTACTCCGTCTGTGTATCTGAATTTTAGGGAAATTAGTTTACAAATTTGTGAATTTCGTACGAAACGTCAGGTAATCTTGTTAGAGCTACCAGCGAGTTTAGTATACATTTGCTAGATATTTCTGTACTTAATGGGAGTGAGTTAAAAGTTGAGATTCATGATTTCAGAACTCATTTGTTTTGATATCCAAAATTAACAGCATAATTATTATATTGATTTATGAGCAGTTTTTCAAATAAAACTTTTTTCTACATGCTTAGCACTTAGCACTTTGGCAGGACAAGCGACGGGTGGTCTTAGGAGTTAAATTATCTACATTTGATAAAAGAAACTCTGTGGCGCAGTAGGCGAAGTCCCGCCTGAGACGAAGAAGGTTGTGGGTTCGTTTCCCGCCGTGTGACATTTGCCCCGGGGTTTGTTTGTATATCGTGTGTTTTGTATGTATATCCGCGGCAAACGGATAATACCATAACGCGGAAGGTATCAATTCGATCATAGCCAATAAGAAATATAAGATAACCTACATAAGCTTAGCTAGCAAACCAAATATAATACTAAATTCTAACGATATAACTAGATACTACTTCCGTCTGATAAGGAACAACAATGTTTTAATGTGCCTTGGCGTTAGATCTGTGTACTAAGTTATATATTTTATAACTTAGTACACAGATTGTTTATATATTTGTTTTATTTTCTGCCTGCAAACAAATAAATCAAGAAGCAAACCCAATCGACGAACTTCGTTGATTTATAAATTGTCAAAGCTGCTGTAATTGAGTATTCCTTAGAGTTGATCAAAGGAGGCGATTCATTAAAGGGAGGGTTTCACGAATCTTTTAATCTATAGTTAACGTTAATGAGAGTTTGCAGATAAAGCCGTAAGCATTGTACACGATGTAACTGGAAGGATGGATCATCGATGTCAGGGAAATGGGGGATCTCAATGCCTATCGATTTAACCCGCTTGTAGGTTTCGCGGTATTCAATAATTCAAAAGTTATTTGTATTTTTAAGAGATTTTAGTTAAAATTCCTTAAAATGGGCTTGATGCCCCAAGTGTAGTCAAACTGTTGGTCTACGTATTTTCTCCGAGTATCTCAATAAAATACCTTTCATCCTACAATATCGTTTAGAGTCGTTATTTGATTAAATTCCAAATCATAAATTATATATTAGGTTGGGGAAAAAGTCTTTTCGCATTATTGTATGTATGAACTTGTAATAAAATCTCTTTGGCTATACTATTTGTATCTGGCTGGTTTTGGTATCATTAAAAGTTTAAATTTTAAAGAAGATAATTCCAAATTCAAATTAGGAAAATGTGTGATTTTTATTTGTTTTTCGTACTGTCAAGATGAGTGAATCTAATGAAGAAATTCGATACATTTTAAAATTTTACTACAAAAAAGGTAAAAATGCAAAGCAAGCCGCGAAAAAAATTTGCGATGTTTATGGACCTAGTGCAGTGTCTGTGAGAGTAGCACAAATTTGGTTTAAGCGTTTTCAATCCGGAAATTTTGATGTCAAAGATGCACGTCGCTCTGGTCGCCCTATTACGGATAAAATGGATGCCATTTTTGAAAAAGTGGAGCAAGATCGGCATATCAGTAGTTACGACGTAGCTGAAGAACTGGGAATTGACCACAAAACAGTTTTGGTGCATTTGAAAAAAACTGGGTACACAAAAAAGCTCGATATTTGGGTACCTCACGAGCTCACTGAAAGAAACCTAATGAACCGTGTTCTCATTTGTGATTCTTTATTACGACGTAATGAAACCGAACCATTTTTGAAGAAGCTGATAACTGGTGATGAAAAGTGGATCACGTACGACAAGAACGTGCGAAAAAGGTCGTGGTCAAAGGCCGGTCAGGCTTCACAGACTGTGGCGAAACCCGGGTTAACTCGCAACAAGGTGATGCTGTGTGTGTGGTGGGATTGGAAGGGCATTATTCATTATGAGCTGTTACCACCAGGCAGGACCATCGATTCTGAACTCTACTGCGAACAACTGATGAGATTAAAACAAGAAGTTGAGAGAAAGCGGCCGGAGTTAATCAACAGAAGGGGTGTGGTTTTTCATCATGATAACGCTAGACCTCACACATCTTTAGCCACTCAGCAAAAATTAAGAGAGTTTGGCTGGGATGTGTTAATGCATCCGCCGTATAGTCCTGACCTTGCACCTTCAGATTTCCACCTGTTTCGGTCTCTTCAGAATTCTTTAGGCAGTGTCAGGTTAACATCACGAGAGGACTGCCAAAACCACTTGTCGCGGTATTTTGAACAGAAGCCCCAAAGTTTTTATAGCAATGGGATCATGTCCCTGCCTACAAAATGGCAAAAAGTTATCGAACAAAATGGTACCTACATACTTTAGTTAAATGTAAATAAACTATATTAAAAAATGTTTTGAATTTTCTTAAAAAATGCGAAGAAACTTTTTCCCCAACCTATTATATAAAAACCTTTACTAACTGATAAGGCCTCCAAAAAGAAATTATTATAGTTTTTTTTTCTACAACCTTCCTTAAAAACTACTCTTTTTCATGGAGAAGTTATCCTGCAAATTTAATTTGGCTAATACCAGGCCATCGTTAAAAAGTGGACTTGAATTGTTCAAGTGCTAAAATCGATAAAATCTTGTGAGCATCAAATACTTAAAATATCAGATACTTAAACGAATACTAAAATTTTTGATTATCGAGTAGGCAAAAATAAAACAAATCTTAATTAAATAAAAAAAAATCTTATTGCTTATTTTAATATTTTATGCCAATCTGAATTAATTCTAAATCGTCAAACAAACAACAATGTTTGAATATTTTATCTCATGTTAAAACCTCTTTATCTTCGGTAGAGTCGGCCCTAAATCTAAATAATTAAAACCGAAATAACGCGGCTAACAAAATTTACACCAGCAGCCTGTTTTATTGAAGCCTTTGGAACCACAATTTATAAAACAAATATCCTTCGAGAAAATTTAGAGCTTTGATATAGGTATTTGTTCCGATGATTGTTTTATTGATCGAAAGGGTGTTCAGTTACTTTTAGTTACTTGTTTACAAAAATATTAATTTGTTTAAGAAAAAATGCGATAATCAAAATGTTAATCACGCGCTCAAAGCATCATTGGTAAGTACAAATGATGCAAAGAGCACAGATGTACACAGATGAAGTCATCAACCATCAACCCCAACAAAACAGAACTCGTGCTGCTCACTCGCAAGCTAAAATTGCCGAAACTAGTACTACTATCTCTTTTTGGAACAGAACTAGCTCTCAGTAAAGTAATCAAATACCTAGGCATATGGTTGGATAGCAAACTCAACTGAAGAAAACAGCTCGACCATGCTACCGCTAAAGCAACAAACGTACTATGGCAGTGCACTCGAACCGTCGGCAAGGACTGGAGCCTAAAACCCAAACTCTTCTTATGGATGTACACAATCATTGTTCGACCAGTGCTTACATATGGCGCCGTTGCATGGTGCCCAAGAACTAACTTAATAACGGCAGTAAACAGACTGCAGCAGATTCAAAGAATGGCATATTTGCTCATCAGTGTATACACAAAATCTACTCCATCAGCAGCGTTAGACATAATACAAGGGCTGTTACCACTTCATGTACACATACAACAGCTATGGCAGCAGCTCTGAGAACAAAATCCACGAATCAATGGAAAGGCAATGACAAAATAATAAACCATTACACAATACTGGATAGTATAGCTATAACATATTTAATTATTTCCAACCCGAAAAAATATTAGAAAACCTATTTCTTTTTTAAATGAATTATTAAAACCTTGTTTTCTTGCCTTTCTTTCCTGGCTTGATCGCGGATAAACAGGCAGTAGATAAAATTGAAGCCTCAAGTGATTTTAATGAATAAATGAATTTTGAGCACTAAAAACTTGAATGAAATCTTAAAGCAAAAATAAGCTAGATTACTAACTTAGCTTAAGCTAAATCGGCTTAAATAGGGTGGTAAAATTTCTTTGGATTTTTTTATTCCTTGGTTATAATCTAACCTCAGTACAAATAAACTATAAAATAAATAATAAAACACGTATTTTTAAGGTAAAAAAGGTCTAAAATTTGTATGGATTTTTATAATTCTGGTTCGATTCACTCGGTATAAATAAACTTTAAAGTAAGTAATGAAACATGCATTTCTTATTTTTCAAAAGTACCCATAGGGCGTATAATAGGACATTAGTGTTCTACACTTTGTATGGAACATTTTAATCCTTGGTTCGATTCACTCAAAACTCGGTTTAAATAAACGATAAAGTAAATAATGAAACAGATATATTTTTATTTTTAGAAAACTAGCCCGAGGGTGTGCTATAAAGTTCTGAAATTTGTATGGAAAAAAATATTCCCTAGTTCACTTTTCTCAAAAGTTGGTGAAAATAAAATTTTACGTAAATAATGAATCATGTATTTATATATTTTTCAAAATCATCAAGGAGTGTGTAATTTTACTAACGCCGTAAAGTTAGTATTTATTTTTTATATGGTTCAATTATCCTAAAACATGATAAAAATAAACCTTAAAGCAAACGACAGAGTTGTAATACCTATTTTCTGTTAGATCAAGACAATAAATACTATAAATACTTTTTCGCGATCACTATGAAAGATCAATCGTGCAGTCATAAGAATCCTAGGTACTTACTATAATAAACGCTAAAGTTTTTATGGTAAGTATTTCCATCCATCAGGATGGATGGATGTTTGTTACTCTTTCACGCAAAAACTACTGAACGGATTTTGATGAAAATTTACAGTAATATAGCTTATATACCAGAATTACCAGTTTCACGGCTAAACCGAAGCCGCGGCAAGAAGCTAGTTCTTTGATATAATTCTATAGCAGTTACATTTTCAGATCCCATTTATAGAATCACACAACTGTCAGATTAGTCCCCGATACATTAGCTGAATAGAAGGTTGCGTGACTCGAGCTTGTATTGTAGCGATCCCGTAATTTGGCGAAGGATTACGTGGCCTATCGAGATAACGGTTTTATTGGCTGCCCCCGAATGTGATTGGATTTTGAGGTGAGTTTCGATTCGGTAGCGTATACAATTGTGCGATAGCGCGTTTACTGCTTTTTAATATGGTATGGTAGCTTCTGCTCACGGCTTTGTCCGCATGGTACCCGGAAAAAAGATAGGTAATGAGTTAACCAAATGTGGAGCCGTTACGAAGATCCTTAGTAAAAACATACTAACGTTTGCATTTGACGACCTCTGTGCCGCAGTGGGCGAAGGCCCTCTTGAGACGCAGAAGGATTTGATTCCCACCGCAGGACAAATATTTGTATGACTTGCTATTATTATTAGCTAATATTTTTATCGTGTTTGGGTGTTTTCTATGTATTATATGGATGTATTTAGGTAAAAAAAAATGTATATAAGTAGTATATCAGTCATGTAGTTCTCATAACACAAGCTATGCTTACTTGGGGGCTAAATGACAAATGACCAGCGTTATTTATTTACTTATTTATGATACATAAGCAAGATTGTTGGGTTTTTGTACTATGACTATACAAAAAAAATACATTATTCACCAAAACATAAAAACATATAAATTCCAATAGCAGTTTATAACAGTTTTTTGCTGTTGGTCCCCGCACTAGGTGCAGTCTGTATCGCGGGAGGCCGGTAACAAATAAAATGATTACCATAAAAACTAACACAAAACAAGGCAAAAACTACAAACGAGGAAAGAAAATTACAAATCAATAAATTTGTAAGGATGATGGGCATTGCACATTTTCAAAGGAATAAGAGAGTTTATGTGTATAAATGGTTTATGTGAAGGTGTGCGAACCGATCATTTTCCTTGATTGTGTAGCTTCTGAAAAAAATACTGCTGTATTTTTGGGACGCGTTGGTGCACTGCGATGTAAATCATACACAGAAGCAAAATTACGGGCACGTAATATGATACTTTCTTACCTTGTCTCTAAGACACGCAACGCATCAGCAAACACTCTATTGCAGATGATGGGCGTATCTGTTTGCCACAAAGCATGTTTTATAGTTATTCTGTTTTATTTTTAATCGATTTTCAATAAATGAGAGCAAGAATTTATTTATTATTGTTGTTACTAAGATATACCTACTGATGTTAAAATTATATGATTTCTATAAATGTCGTAGCCAAAACGTTTAATCCGCTGTTTTATATAGCGGCTAGCTGTTATGTGTAAAGCGCGTGTAATGTGTTTGTAAGCGGATTATACGTTTTGGCTACGACATATACATAAATAACAGTATAACTTTTAGATAAGTATACAAATACCCAATAATTTAACTGGTGAGCCAACTAAACACCATACCATTTATGATTTTTTAGAATAAAAATGGCGCAGTGGGCGAAAGCCCGCCTGAGACGCAGAAGGCTGCGGGTTCGATTCCCGCCGCGGGACAAATGTTTGTGTGATCTGCAAATATTTGTCTCGGGTCTGGGTGTTTTCTATGTATAATATGTATGTATTTACAAAAAAAAAGGATTCAAGTAGTATATAGTAGTGGTTAGATGATGATGTGTGAAAAATGTCCAGCATTATTATTATAATGATAAGTACAAATTATGCCTTCCCATCGCATTAACTACCCTTGTAAATTACATATAAATTAATCACACTCATTACTTTAGCCGGAATATACGTAAGTAACGTTTATTTTCCTCTCTTATGAGGGTCCCTAAGTTGTCTAAGTCGTCACAGTAATCCTTCACAATAGGATTGCGAAGGTCCCTAGAGATACCTTCGCTGCTTGCCACAATTTACGGGAAATTGAGATTTATCATATTTATGGCGCAAAATCTAGTTTCAATTTATTTGTTATATTAATGAAGCTAGAATAGTTGAATGCCGGACTAAACTATGAAAAGACGACTACAAAGACCAAGAAATTGACCGATTTCTGTGAAAAAATTATTATATATAACACCAAAGACTTATCTTTGCCTTAAATTAGTACAGATGGGCATCAGCACCTTGAGGTTTTTCTTCGTCCTGTAAATGTAGTCTTTCCTAAATAATAATTGTAAGGTCTTCAAGTAATGGTTTGGTAACTTATGGTAAACTTATGGTTGAATGGTGATGATGATAAATCAGGATCAGATGATCTCGGTAGCGTGACGGACTAGCAACCAGCTGTGTATGTGCCTGTTGGCTATAAAAAGATAAAAAAATATTTGTATATATCTACATAAAACATGTATATATACAGTAACAAACATATGGACATGTTACCCTTAAATTAGATGAGATATGTAAGTAAATTTGCATCCCAGATATTGAATGCGATAGGGAATGTGAGCTCCAAAAATTATAATAAATAACTTTGACTACTGCATTCAGGCAAATAAACAAACTTAGTTGTATATTCGTTGAAAGACCAGCGTTATTCTGATACATTTACTTTTCTAAAAGGCAAGTTATCAAA
Organism: Perizoma affinitatum; assembly: GCA_961405105.1. Taxonomy (NCBI): domain Eukaryota; kingdom Metazoa; phylum Arthropoda; class Insecta; order Lepidoptera; family Geometridae; genus Perizoma; species Perizoma affinitatum. The sequence goes on from OY560184.1 coordinate 7,560,286, forward strand.
TATGGCGATAAAACGATTTAAGTGACATTGCAAAGCTAAAAAACATGCAGTGCGTTTTCGTACACCCCGCATAACTCCTCACAGTTGTCACTGGAACGTAGAAGGAGCAGAAGCCCTGCTTTGCTAAATTGTACCAATTTAAAGCATTGAGATGGCCGAGCCGGCGTTCAGCAAATCAGGCGGCGTTATATTTCGTGTTTTTGTTCGCGCGCTGCTCGAATCGTCATGAACAAGGTAAGTGTCAAAATGACACTGACATGGAATCTATTGGTTTTTGCATTGTGGTATGATTGCTTTTTGCACAGTTTTTGGATGGCTTTTTTCCGGGAAGGGAGATTGGCGGCAAAAAGGACAGCTAAGTGGAAAAAACTGGGTCAAGGTGGGCAGAAAAGGTAATAGGTTCTCACATCGATGAAAAAGCATCCAGTGTTGCCCCTGGTAAGTACTAAATGTTATTAGTACATTTTTATGCGGAGGTGGAATGATGAGACGACTGATAGTTGGAGTTCTCATTTTTTAGTCTAATTATTACGAACATCGGTAGTCCAGTCAGTTGACTGGATAGGAGGGGCTCCGGTATAGCCCGGGGTGGCTCTTCTAGTCACAGGTGCTAGGCACCGGATGGGCGCATATGCTCAAAGGAGAGCGCGATGCTCTGGGGAGAGTGCATAACTCTACGGTTTTGATCGATTCTGTGTCGGGAAACAGTGGGCATGGCTAAGGGGAGGTGGAGGCCATCGTGGGAAACTGCATAACAGAACTCACGTCCGACGGGTGTCTAGCCGCCCGAAGGGTAGGATCTCAGAGTTCCGTAGATGGAGTTACCTACCTGGAGGAGACACCCAGGCACGACCACAGTGTTAGTGTCCAGATCGGAGCCGGGATCGATCGGGGTAACCGTAAGGCCCCCAGTGGATGGCTTTAGCCTCATTGACTGGTCGCGTTTGCAGTTAGCAGGTAGACATCGATTATAGTCGACTCATTATTTCATCCTCATGTAATGATAATACTTGTTGCCCATGTGACTCCGTACTGTACCTTGGCATTCCTATTTAGTTTGAGTACGGATGGCGCGACAAAATGAACTAGAAAATCTTCAAGGAACTGATTATTTTCTTGGTTAACAGGTAGTCTCTCCTGTAAAATTGTTGCCGGAATACGAAATTTCAAATATTCAATAAATTACAAGCGTTGAGTTGTCTGTTTTGGAAAATTCTAAAACAAAAAGATAAGAACTAGATTTTTAGTGACTTTTGGAGACTTCAGTTTGTTCACATTCGTATAATTTAAGTAAGTCATTGGTTTAAAGTTGCAACACGTAGTAACTAGAGTTCGCAAAATGTCAAAAAGGGCTTGTAAAAAGGTAAAAATTATCGATACAAGACGGTCCATTTTATCATTTAAGTCTCTAAATTATACTCGCAACTAATATGTACGTAGGTAGCTAATGTACATACAAAGGTGATTAGATATATTGTGGTTCAATTACGTCGTAACTGTTACATCGATTTTAATGAAACTTAGAATGTAATTATATAACGTAGAAGAAAATATTATTTCATTTATACAATTATGCGGTAGGTATTAGTTAAAGAGGTTTCTAAATACTTCCTATATTCATTATTATCGTTGTAAGTTCGGAACTTCAATAACAAAAGCGATGCTAGAATGATACAAAATTGGATCTCAATCGAACGCGCGATATTATAAAGAAAATGTAATATCGCTTAAACAAAGATAAGGTACATATCAGATAAGGTAAGGTACATAGAACAATAAATTACGTATTACTAGACTATGTAATAATCAATATTTGAAATCAATCAATATCATATTTCGAGGCCGATTATGTAAGGCTAAATTGTCATTAATTGTCACATTTCTATTATTATACTTATTAAAAAGTATAATAATAGAAATGGCGCTGTATTAATTTAACAATGAACGTAGTTCATATTAATTTACATCATAATTTTATATTAAGAATCATCATCATCTATTCCCGAAGTAAGCAGAGCTTGTTTTATGGGAACTATATGACTGATATACTATGTATATACTTTTTTAAATACATACATAGAAAACACCCAGACCCGAGACAAATATTTGCGGATCATACAAATATTTGTCTCGTGACGGGAATCGAACCAGCGACATTCTCCGTCTCAGGCGGGCCTTCGCTCACTGCACCACAGAGTTCGTTATATTTGCCCGATTATACCAAGAACTTCCTTAAATTGTTCTCTTATAACTTAAATCTCAGTCCTACCTAACCTTCGCTCATTAGTTGGAGGATTATCAGTCCTTCCCAAATGATCCGCAAACTATAAACAAGACCTTACCCATAACTTGATTGATATCATGAGAAGAAAGCCTTCTACTTTAAACAAGTGCTTTGTAAAACGTAGATAAGTATTGCCAAAGGCTTAAAGATTTTATTTGATTTGATACTATTTTTTTTGTAATTTGCGGTTCTGTTATCATCTCAAGTATAATTTATTGAAAATAAATATTGTTTGTTAATGTTGGCAAAGAAACCAAATCTCCTCAGGGGATGAATTTACTGGTGGTTGAACGATTCGTTTGGATCTACCTTTCATTTTCGGTCCTTTCGACTCTTTCCTTTTTAAACACAAACCATTGAACCAAGCAAAATTTTCAAGCTTATATCCCGGATACGAACAATAGCGAATGGGACTTTCCCCATTGTAATATCAAATAATAAAAAGAATATTAACGGTGTGTAAAAATTTGGTGCTCTCGTGTTTGGTTCTAATACCAACGCCTTTGAGTATTTGGCAAATAACAAGCTTCAGACAATACCTCTTAGGATACGTGTTTAATTATTCAGAAGAGAATGGCACATTGCGTCTAACCACTCTGCTGCTTTGACACATATTGGATTTGTAGAGTAGACCTACCTACTAACTACTTGTTCAATCCTATTTTGTACTGTTGACTGGCTTAAACTTTAGCACCAGTATGAGGCGTGGGTATTTTTAGCCATATATAAAGGGTTGAGGCTTTTTCTGTGTCTTAGAAGAAAAAGACGAATAAATGTATTTATTTGGCAACAATAAAGCACAAAAAGGATAGTTACACACTAATTAATAAATATACACTATACATACCTATAAATAAGACACTATAAATAAGATTTTAACAAAAACACAGTGACAAAGTCTATCACCAGTTCTTTCTTGGTTACCATGTTCTGCCTCCACTTAGGTTCACAAACAGGCTCTATAAATCTATGGGTATTTAGTTCTCCTCTTCAATTATGGGAGACCCTTTAATTATGTTTGAGTATAATATAAATCAGACATTCAAAGCAAATATATAAAGATACCGTTATTACAAAACTAAGAAAAATAATGCGTTTTGTGTCATGGATGATGACCTTAACGTTACATAACATTAACGACGTCATCGACCCATAAGGTGAGGGGCCTTCTTATACTGCATCGTCCATTTATTAAAATACATTTTGTTAACACAAAAACAATTGGTGAGAAACCAAACCTATTTAATAATAAAATATATCTGCTAATATACTTTGGGGCAAATCCCTGGCCTGTCTTGTGGACATTTCGTTCCCTTTATTACGTTTAGTGTTCTTAATCACGTCTTTTACGCCACTTTTTCTCTGTAAGAATGCGGTAACAGGCTAAAATGGCCGTTTTAGTGATTGTGGGCAGTGAAATGTTCAATGTGAAGATATATTGAGAAGTTGACATAGCTTTATCGCCTGGGGCTGTGTTACCAGGGACGTATTGTGGTTTTGAAGGACCGCACTGTCCTAAAGTGATCTCTCTATAATATAAACATACCGAAGTATATTAAATTGCAAAAAACGTTGGCTACGCAAAGACCAAAGTTTTAATATAACGAAATCACAACGTAAATATTAAAATTGAAATTTAATTTACGCCGTACCCTCGCGCATGTCAAGCCTTCAAGAATCAGGCAACAAAAACTGCTTGGTTTTTTTTTATGATCCTATTTTAACTATAGTGTGGAACCAATTCAACAATTTGAACTCATTCATTGAGAAAGAGCATAATTAAGTCAAATTATTAAAATCAACAATTTCTTATCGCTACGACACTGCTTCCAAATTATTTTTAAATATACACTATGTGACATGTTACTATTGTTTAAAATTACGATTAAAAATAACTTCGAGTAAACCAATAAATAAGGACTCATTATCACTCGATTCATGGCAATCCAATTAATTGTCTATTACAGATTTCAGAGCATTTCAAATATTTAAAAGTTTAAATATTTTTGAGACTTGAGTCTTGAGACTAGAACATGAAAATCGATTATATCCATAGGATTACCAGTATTCATGTGAATAAGACACAATAAGACTTTTATACTTGATACTTGAGGTTTGAAACCGGAGACTTAAGAATTGACTTTGAGATTTTTAGGAAGTACTTTTTTTTTTCAGGACAACCTTTATTTTCACACTCTTTCGAGATAGTATCCTACTCATATTCTGGGCAGCTAGTAAACTGAAGGGTTTTTTAACACACTATGGAAATTAGCTTTTTAACCTTGTCCGCTTTCCGAGCTAGAAGTACCATCTTGACCCTGTCCCTCACAACACAGTTGACTTTGCATGCATATTCGGTATGAATGCATTTTCCCATAACATGTACGACATCAATGCATAGACAAGAAAACCTTTATCCTAGAATTTAATAAATCACAAACGTGTGACACTCACATTCACGCGTGAAATATGGATCTTATCTTTTCTTTGTAAAGAATGGATAAAAATTTAAAGCTATAAATCTTCAAAATCATAAGCGTGGTGTTATATTGATTCTGCAATTTTATTGATATCAATGCTTCTACACTTGTATTGTAGACTACTCATTTTAAAGCTAAAACTAACAGCTTTAAAATGTTAAAATCAGAAATAGAATGGAAGCTTCAAATTTTTTGCTAGAGATTTTTTCTGCGATCGTGCGGCCTGAGTCGATGTTTTTGCTCACGGGTGTATATTAAATGTGCTCATTATAAAAATACTGGCACGCCCTAAAATCTAAAAAAAAATACCAATATAGCACAAAGGGCTTTCAACCTTTCACGTGAAATGCAAAATTATTGTGTGTTTCAACTATCTTTTTCCTACTGCCTACTGTGGATTGGATACCTAGAATTTGTCTGTGGGTATACAAATAAGAATATTATCATTATCGAGAGCATAATTAAGTGTTTTCACTAATATTATAAATAGGTAAAGATTGTAAGTTTGGATGTAGGAGGAAATTTACAAAATAAATGAATAAATATTATGGATTTTAATAGTATATGAACGATTTTTTTTAATTGGATTAGTGGTTCACGAAATTATCTCCAATATTAATATTTAGAAAATACCTTCAGAAAAGGTTTTTCGTCCAATTTTGTGACGAATTTTTGTCCAATTTTGTCAAGCGAATGCGTTTTTTACGAACGCTGCCTTTAAGGTAAGAGGCAAATGTATATCCGGATACTATGCGGTCGAAGCCGTGAACAGTAGCTAGTAGTAAAAAAATTTTTTTTTGTTAATCTCAAAATTTGCGTTCATGTCAACATTTTAATTAAAAACAGAAATGCCTTTTTAGAATATATGAAAGTAAAAAGTAATTTCAACTTAAAAATTTGAATATTAATATTTCCACAGAGAAGTCTTAGATACAAGAATTCAATGGGATTTCGTGAGGTAACAATATGTATTTTACCTTTTTTCCATCTCGAAGGAATATCTTGCTTTCCCGGTATCTTCAAATTATAATTATTATTTACAAGGTATATTATTAATACAAGTTCAGGAAAAAAAATCATTTCCTGTATGTTTATGTATATTTTTTTTTATACAAAACAGAGTTAAATATTTAGATATAAATATTTTTTCGAGTACACGGGGAGTCAACATTATTTAAGAGAAAAAAAAAACTCAATTTAAACTTCATGGGTAACAATGACGGGTAACTCAAAACTACCTCTGCAGAAAATGGTTAAAATAAGTGAAAACTCATCGCGCAGTATTAAAGTCGTGTAAATATACATGTTTGGTTTTTTGTTTAAGCTCGAAGCACATGTGTGTTAGGGTAGATACACGTATCGTGTCCGGTCACTGGCTACTTTTCTCCATGTTTTATCGCATAGGTTGGAGCGGGTGGCCTCTTTACCCGTAAACAAACACCGAATAACGGCTGCCGCTAGAATGAAATACCCATTTCGTTATTCTTATAAAATAAAGACGATCAAGACTACGACGACACGCCATGTTGCGTGATTGTGTTGTATTTTTATCATCATTTGCGCCTTCTTTCTTTTGTCAGGCGAGACAGGTCCACATTTGTGGCATTTTAACGTACGTTAGTGTGTATTATGATTGTCATGGTGAGAAGAAGATAGAAGATATATTTGTATATGTTATCCAAACAATAATTTATAATTACAGGTACTTCTGAATACGTACGAACAAAGACTAACGAGAATAAGGCATACGACACAATTTTGATATCATAACTACAGCGGTAGTTATCGTGTTCTTCTTTTGAACGCATTACTACCGTCAATAACTACCGTAATATTATTACCGTCCACACTTGTGTCATTGCTGCGCGTGTTTGCCACGAGCGGGGAGTAATGTTGTGTTAAAAAAAACATACAGTTATAAACTACTATTGATAATTAATACAAAATCAATTATCCAACAAAACTAAAAGCATTTTTTATTAAATCAATTTTACAAAAATAAAGTACAACTCGACAAGCAAAGTAAAAATGTCCGTTTTGGGGTTGGCGCAAAAGTGAGCTCCGACTGGCGCGCGCGCTTGAACAAGGCTCGGCGCGCTCCACCACGGCTGCTCGCTCCACTATGTTGTGACGTCAGCGAAGCTACGCTAATCATACATATTATACATAGAACACCCAGACGCGAAACAAATATTTGCAGATCATACAAACATTTTTCCCGCGGCATGGTGAAAGACTTGTAGTTTGCGGCTATTATATGTATTCACCAATTAAATTACTCTGATAATTACTCAAATCAAGTATACTGAGAAATGTATGTAATGATTTTTAATGATATACAATTGAATGTAGTTTTATATTTTATAAGGAGAGTAATTAAATATTGTAATTCGGTAGGCAAGTAAAAACGGTACTTAGGGAGATCTCAGTATGTGGTTAACAACTAGTAATTTTTTAGGTACAAAAATCTACAGAGTCCCCTGCCGAAACCAAAAACGTAATACTTAAGGTAAAATTATGCGGCGTCACACGGAAGGTGCATAATTCCTTCGTTTTTATATTATAATGGAACTTGAGCTCCGGGCTTTTGTCTCGCGAGCTCATAATGAGTGCGCGTATGAGGCGCGGTCTCTTTCGAGAGATTAAGCGTTTTGTTAAAACTTTAAATCACTTTCCGGTATGGTTTTCTTTTCTTATTGATAATAGGTACATTCACAGTAATCGGTAAAACTAGAAAATACCTTTACTCATAAATGTGAAAGTTTGGATATTTGTTGCTAAATATCTCCGTAATGGTTAATCAGGATGAAATTTGGAACAAGTAGGTATAGTTCGTTACCCAAAACTACACGTATTTAGGATATTTTTTATCCGGGTAACACGCAAATAAAACCATGCTAGTATTTTGTAATGGAAGCATCGAAAAGCTTGACTGCAATTTCAACGGTTTAGTTATGAAATTATTTTCTTATTAATCTTCGGTATGTTTAGGGTATGTCAGACCCACGCTGCTCGCTGGTAGACGAACCGTTCTATAATTCTATGTTATATACCCGCTGTCAATAGCTATCCGTTGTTAAAAAGCTTTGACAGTTAGACAAAACTGAAGCTATATACGCTACCCCTCATGGACTATGAACCCACTGCGGTTTATTGAGAGTACACAGTAAGCACATGAAGGGTTCTGTTGCTTTTTAGTAAAACGTTTCGTAGCTTTCCGGATTTTAATGTTTTTACATACTCAGTTTGTTCATAGCTTGGAAACGCTCACTCTGTTTCAAAACGTTGAAATTACAGACATTGCTTGACTATGGTTAGACTTCTTTTGTGTTTGCGCTCGGTATATTTAAAACAGAGATTGGATTTTGAATTGTATTTAAATATATTTGATTCTACTTTTTGTGTCATTCTATACTGACCACCAGGGTTTTTTTGAACTATTTGTAACTCTTAGATTATTGGTCCTCATAATCATGAATAACCTATAGAAGTCTACTGCTGGATATAAACCTCAATGAAAGCCATTTTAGAATTCTAATTTATAAACTAACAAATAAATAAAAAAAAAACTTAAATTTCTTAAAAATTCATCATTAATTTTACTTTAACACATACCTACTTGTTGTGCATACCTCACAATCGTATTTATATTTGTTTTTGGTAAAAACCATATAAAACATTAAATGTAAAAACATTTATTTGTAGAATATGTTTTTTTTTACCTTAGAACTGACGATTGAGTCAATTCAGAAAGCAACATTTTAAATTTTAAAGTTGCTTTTGCCGACGTCCAATCTCGGAACAAATTGTATAGTGGCTGATGGATTGCGCACCTGTGACGGATCGAGCTCGCTGTTTCCATTCCGTTTACTTTGTTCTTTGAGTGGGCAAGTTGAAGTAGTTTTTATTGACTTTGACTTCTTTTTAATGTATCACTGTTTGCCCATTGGTCCCCCTGCATTAGGTCAAACATCCGACCAGCCCCATTTTGAGAAACGGCTAATTTTGGCATAATGAACGTCTTTGCATATTTTGAACTGCCAGTTTCCTAATGGTTTGAACATTTTTTTAGTACATATTGAGTTAACCCCATTGGTTGAAGATCCAAACCCTCCCCGGATTTGAATTTATCGCGATCAGCGCTCTGTGCTGAAACAAGATTACATGGAAAAAAAGAAAAACTGAAGTCTCTGCCACACCTTTCGCCAAGAAGTCGGTATGTATATAGTTCTCAATATAAAGAAAACGAAGAAACAAAAATACCAAGTTGAATCTGACAACTGACAACCGCTAGAGTATAAAAGTTCGCAATTGCCATCACGAACAGAACGACGCAATATGAAGTGACTCCAAATTGTTTAGTGTTGAGGGAGGAGAATTTCAGGCTAATAAGATAAGATAAGCAGTCTAGGTGACTGTCCTGACCCCATACCTAACTAGGAATTTCTATATCGTAGATATCAGGAACGACAAGCACCATGGTACGAAAACACTCAGATCCGGAACAATTATCTACAGAATATGCATCGCTTGCATCTCGCCGCGCCTCCGGGGTCGTCCAACAGCTTATCACAGTAGTTAACATCTACGGTTGATGATAACGACTCATTCTTAGCCAAACTATCGAAATCCGATTTCAAAATAAAAATTATAAATTGGAAAGGATAGGGAATCTCCACCAAATTTGTATTTAACTGGCAAATGGAGTAGATCGACAGTAATTTATTCTCTTCTTCACCATTGCCTTTGTCTCTTTCGCACACAATACATTCCTCACGGCTCATTTGCCTGCGCAATCGACGAGAAACTACGATATGAAACGATTATGTGCTCTTACACACTATGGCAACTTCTTCAAACCAATACGAACGATGCTTGAAATATTGCTATAAATACGTGGATAGTAGCTGTTGATGTACGAGAGTTGGAACCAAGGTTCATTCGATTATGGATTTGTGAAATGTGACAAAACTGTGCATTATTTTAAAGTGCCTTCTGGTCTAGAGTAATTTCTATGTACTCCCTCCTATACTTACCTCTTTTAGTTTCAAAGTCAACAACAATGTTAGCATATTTGTTAATTAAAGTAAAAAATAATATACTAAATATATGCGGTTTTATCGCTGAAAGTTGTTTCTTCCAAACAACCTTAGAATGGAGAGAACTATGTAAAATAATAATATATCGGTGTTATTGCCTTACCAAAAGATAAAATATGATACATGTAGGATGTTTACTTGTGTGTTCTAAACATCTTTCTTTTACATTCTGTCTAATTAGCCGATATCACCCACTGCTGAGTCACCCAATGCCTCTTCTCAATTGAACTACTCCTGGCGGTCTTGTACCAGCCGGATTCACTTCTTCCTTCCTTCTACCCTCCAACATCATCTGACAATCGGGCACGGGGCCTGCCTCGAGGCCGCCCTATCTCTCTCGGCCACCATTCCGTAACTGCTTTGGTCCATCTATGATCCCTGTCTTGCCAAGTGCCCTGCCCATCTCCACTTGAGCCTCGCAATCCGTACACCTACTATTACATTCTAGTGAATATAATTTTGCTGAAGGATTTTGTAGAAGAACTCAAGATTGCCATCATAACACACCTACTCAACACCCCATAAAGAATCATCAAATAAAAATTATTTCACCATAAAATAAATTTAAGAACGCCTCCACATAACCCCAAACTTTTTACAGCTCCATAAAAAGCTATGGCATAACGATTCAACCCATTTAATCCATGGCCTCAATGGCCCACATTTAAGACGTTTAAGTCTTCGGCACACTGACTGATAATGCGGTCTTGAAGTAGGTTCGTAGTGACTGCATTTGCATTGGGCAAGGCCACAATTTATCAAACAAGCAACGTGTATGGCTTGCTTTATCTATACTAAAAATCATGGACCATATAAAAGCAACGATATTGTTGAAATTGCTAACAGTAGGTAGGTACCTATATAAGGCACTGATCTTCTTCAAACTTTTTCTTTTCAAACACGACTTTTTCGACAAGTGAGCCTTGTATCACTATTGTAAAAAAGAAAAGCCTTTTATTTCAGACAATAGAACTACAAAACAAAGAAATAAAAAGACTACTTTAGTAAACATTTCAATCAAATATAAAAGGCCAATAAGTAACTGAAAAAAGATCGTTAATAGATAACTTACTTGCCGTTAGATAGTATGATTAGCAGTTTACGAGTTGAACCACGGCTGAACATACTCATAGAAATACTAACAAATCAATAATACAAATATAAATACTGCTGAAATCACTATGCTTCTTTTTTATCTATAAGAACACAACTGCACCAGTGGGCTGGCTGTGGATGAGTGTAACAGTCAGTGTGCAGAAGCCTTTAATCCGTGCCCATAAGTTGGCACGTTGGCTCCGTATAAACATCAATGGCGCCAATAAATAAATTGTATTTTGCATTCAACTGTGTCTTCGAGCCAACCGCTGCAGTAACAAAGCGGAATCGAGGTCCTGGTGGCTGGTTCACTGCGAAAGCTAAAGCGATTTGAAACTGATACACTTATATTTATTTATATAGTACTGGACATTTTCACACAGCATCATCTAGCCCCAAAGTAAGCAGATCATGTGTAATGGGAACTACTTAGTTTTCTCTAAATACATACATAATATACATAGAAAACTCTCAGATCCGACATTAATATATGTATAACATGTATGTATTTACAAAAAATATCAGACAGTCATGTAGTTCCCATAACACAAGTCTGCTTACTTTGGGGCTTTTGCAGTGTGAAAATGTCTAGCATTAATTATTAAAAACAAAAAAAAACGCTCACTTCTGTATTCCCCATAATGGACATCTTCAGATAAATACTCAGTGAGTAGATCTTTGAGGGTACCAAGTAGGTGTTAGTAGGTGTTAGCCAGAGACACGTCCAAAATTATATTTGGCGTATTGCAAGTAGTTAGCATTCCACGTGACAGGTAGCCAGCCCATTTCCACTTATTGGAACAGTAAGCAATGGCACATGCTTTTAAATTTTATTTTGAGGCCACGCCGGTTTTCTCCCGATGTTTTCCTTCACCGTTTTAAGCATGTGTTCAATCCATAGTAGGTGCAACGAAATACCATAACGACCCATAGAGATAAATATTGTATGGAAAAAACCCAACGCGGACAAATCGCGGGAGTTCGACTTGTTGTATAATAATAATAATATAACTTTATTCAACATACTTAGAAAACTGTATATATACTGTACTCGTACCATACATTCAAAAGTTATATTCCATAGCGGACTACAACATGTATTTTTCTCGTCGAGCGACTACCAGTCGCTGCCATACTTGCCAACGCACTGTGTCGGTATTTATTTGCTCAATGTGGTATAACGGCTTCAGTGACTTGGAGGGTATTTAAAAGTTATTCGCGATTTATTTGTTGTCAAAGCACCGGTACCGTAATCAATTGAATGGGGTTTCGAATCGAAGCTATCGTTCGACACTTCATTGCTCGTAAAACTTAAACGTGTTTTTACGTACTGTTATACTTAACTAGTATAGGAATTTCTTTCTGTTATTGATTTGGCATCAAAAAATAGAAAACAGCGTCAATAATAATTCGATACTGACTAAATTATGTAATGTTATAGACTCTAGATTTGCGGAGACCCGGAGTAAATTGGCTCTGTTTGTTAAACTACGATTTAATCCTGATAGATATTAAACTCTTAAAAATATACTGACTAAGATGGTCTACTAAAAAGAAAAGTCTTGACCTGGCAACAAAAAAACACAAAAATGTGGCAGTTATGAGAGAATACCACTTATATAACCACTTAAAACTATACGCCAATTAAACCTGTGTTTTCTAAGAAAGACCTACATTATTTTACTAAAATAATAGAGCTTTAAGAGTTCTCTTTGAAATAAAAAGGAGCGTTATTTTTAATGAAATGACATTTTCAAGTGGAGCATTTTAAAAATATGCTTAATAAAGAGAGTAACATTTGGCAAGGAACCAAAAAACTTGCGAGGTTCTGACGAAACCATCCTATTACTACAAGCTAGTATGATGTTACTTTGTGAGTGGAAATATTGCCGAAAATATTAAAAATTCTCGGCTTAAAATCTCATTACTAAAGAAGAATAGAGGCTCACCAGTTTGGCTCAAGATACGTTGTGTAGAGCCAACTACGCAATGTTTTCTGTGTGAATGCAAAGACATACCAAATGACTGACTAAGGACGAGTTCCAATTACAGACCATAAGCCGTAAACAGGGTGATGGATGACGTGTCGTTTCTTAATGAGAAACTAACAAAACTTTGAGGGTTTTTGAAGAGAAAACGAGACATCGTTCGCTTTAGACTATTATTGGAAAGAAGGGTAAGAGTGTCTTCTCGTGAACGTTTGTGACAGTGATATGACAGCTATAAAGAAGTGATTAGGCACGAAGGTGTATAACCGCACAAGTCTGCAAACAGTGTGGTTTGTGTGAAAAGAACTATGCGTTTTCATTCCAATTCGTGGCCGATCACAGTTTTGTTGCTATCATGACGCTATTACTAACGGCCGTCTAAATACAATATTAGGAAGGCAATGAGGTAAAAATTATTTTGTTATTAAATAAATGGTTTTCTTTAACTTTCTGTGTAAAACGTGCTCGAAAAGGTGAACGAAAACATCGTGAGGAAACTGGCATGCCCTAGAACCAAAAATTAGAAGGCATGTGACAACTGTTAGTGTCCCAATTAAGCGGCGATGGGCTTGTAACCTGTCACTTGGAATGTAAACTTGCAAAACGCGGGCATATACCAAATGTTATATTTGGACGTGCCTTTGACTACCCCTACTTGGTATCCTCAAAAATCTACTCACTGAATATGTATCTGAGGATGTCCACCATGGGAAGACAGTTGTGAGCGTATTTGTTTGTTTTTATGTGTAAAATTATGTTAAAACATATCAAATAACTAGTAAAACTTTCGTACAATGTCGGGGGCAAAACTATTTTGATGTGTGTCGACTGTTTATTAATTGTATATATATCTATTACAATTGATTATTTCGTTGACCCTCTCTTAAGTGTCACATGAACGACTTTTACGTAATTTATAATTTGAGTAGGGCTGTAATCAAGAATCAAACTCATGCCGCATCCATCCTGTGGTCTTGCAGTTTCCAACTCATTAACTGAGACAAGCTCCGTCTTACAATAGTACATTACCTAACTTCACTTTTAATTAATTGTTTATTTCCTTAGTTTCAATGTTTACGGTCAGGGTTCTAACAACTGGAGGGGTAAAGTATGGATTTTGTGCGGTAAAATAAACTTGAAACATTTTAAACAAAGGAAAGGCGTTTAATGAGCTCGGTGATGCAGAGTCGTTCATGCTAATGAGGTTTTTGTTTGTTTTGATGTAATGCTCTTAGAATAGGGGCTTGACAAATCATACAAGTGGTCATAATTTCAATTCATTAACTTTGAACTCGCTTAAAAACTGGGTTCTAAATACTTTTCCTAAGAATGCACTCAGCATACATAATATGATTTCAGATTTCTCGCTCGTAGCAAATGCTACGTTATTACGTAGCACTGTAACACCCGCTACGAATGGCGTAGCTTGTAGCTCTAAATCGCGCATAACAAAACATTTAAGAGAAGTATGTACAAAACTTTGCATCATACCTTTAATTGTATTGTCAAGCTGTAAAACAAAAACGGCTAGAGCGATTTTAATCAAATAATGAAATGCTGAATACTACACAAAGCATGACATATAGTAAGTATTCTATGGGGCAAAAGCCATAAAATAAGGCAGGTTAGTGTTCTAATAAGCGGCTATGGCTTATTAGAAAACATACCTGCCTTATTTTATTTGGTTCAAGGGCATGTCAGTTTCTTTGTATCCTAAACATCCCACAATATAAATGCTATTTTTAACTAGTAAATCATGAAATAATTTAAGTCTTACTTACTTTCTAAACTTCAAGTCAAGTCTTCAAGTCCAACAAAAACTTCAAACCCCAAAGTCACTCAAAGTTAATGTTAAACGTTAATAGGAAATCGCTCAAAAGCAGTCCAATCTCCAAGAGAGAAATCGGTTGTTTCTTTTCACTGAATAATGTCGGGGTTTCTAAAGCAATTAAAAAAAATATCGGACGTTGCTTTTGATATCACAAACAGGTATTTGTATAATCAAATGTTTTGTAGAAGTAGACAGACGCTAAAACAATTCCTCTTTGAAATGGCATCAATGACCGTGGCATCAAGATTGCCGAAAATTTAACATGTGGCCATGTACAAAAAAAAACGATGTGTCGTCATCCAAATATTGATTTTCTTAAAATGAGGATACATAAATGCACTTTCAAAAATAATAGAACTATAAAGAATAAGGCCACTTTTTATTTAATCAACTGTTCTACGTATACACGTGTTACAACTAAATCGCGTAATATTACCTGGTCAGTACCTAAATCACGCACTTCATTTACACCAGCATTCATGGGCCCACATCTTTACAAAAGCATTGAAAATAACGTGGAAATTTTATATTGCTTGAATTCAACCTGCAAATAAAAAGTAACTACATGGCTAATCGGCCTTACTTATTTTTAACATATATATGTTAGCACCCTATATACATGAATTGTTATTCCACGAATGGGTAGAATCCCCTGAAACACCAGATGTCATCAAATTAACGTATTATTCGTGAATGATTAAATTCACGATGAAATTATCACCGTAAATTAAATAAATAATATTTAAAACTCCCGTTTTACATAATAAAATACATAATTATACGTTATATTACATAATACATAATACTCACCGATCGACTTTTTAACACAGCCAAGGTCGATTTTTATGATGAAGTACTGTTAAAATTAGCTTAAAAACGTCAGTAAAAAGACGAAAAAATCCTAACATGTATTCGAGCTTAACTTGTTTTTACTAATTTCTGCTTAAGACTTTGCCCGCGTGGTACCCTGATAAAAAGTGTAATATTATTACGTGTACATATTAACATAATTATTATGTGGTCATTAACAATATAAATGTACCAAATTTCATCCAAATAATTTAAGCCGTAACGGAGATTAATATCATCAAATATCCAAACTTTTGCATTTAAAATATAATGCCTATTGCTTTACCCGAATAATACCAGCTAAGCCAAAGTGTTATTTTAAATCACGATATGTATTTATTTAAAATTACATCCCAATTGGTTCAGCTGTTATGGTGATCCAAGCATCTATCCATATCTAGAAAAGGATAAAATATGATTACGTCAGTATTAAGCTGACATTTTGCATGACGAAGGAAATTTATTTTCAACGCCGCAAAATTAAATGGAAGTAATCCCCACAAGAAATACACATATTTACAGAAACCTTTGTGATTCAATACCTTATAAGTAATCTTACTACTATTATAAACGCGAAACTTTTAGAGGATGGATGTTTGTTACTCTTTCACTCAAAAACTACTGAACGGATTATGTTGAAACTTTACAGTAATATAGCTTATACATCAGAATAACACATAGGCTACTTTTTATCCATAATCGCGTGATTATGGATGGCCGATGCGTGGCCGAAGCCGTGGGCAGAAGCTAGTAATATATAAGTATGCTTAATGCCCGGTACTATCTTCCTTGGTGGGATAACCTCGGTGTCGAGCTGAGACGCAAGAGGTACGAGTTCGATTCCGGTTGCGGAACTAGACTAATGTTTGCATGTTCTGCAGATATTTGTTCTGGGTCTGAGTGTTGTGGCACAACGGTACTCGTAGTATCTGATACCCATAATATAAGGATTGTAGTGTGTGGTCAGGACTATGTATGTGTCTGTTGGTTATTTATTTAATATAATTATTATAAAATATTAAATAAATATTTTTAATTAAACCGAGAATTTTTGTCTGGAAAAATGTTTGCACGCTATGCAGATATTTTTTTCCGAGCCTGGGTGTTATGGCAAAACAATACTTGCAGTTGCTGATACCCCACGATACAGTGAATATCAATCGATAGATAGATAGAGAATACTATATAGTACACCAGATAATGTTTTTTATATATGAACAAAAAACGTTGGCAATGTTGTACAATTCGCGATCTTATCACTTATTAACGATATCTTCCGGACATTCTTTGGATGAAACGGAGTGTATGAAATATTACAAAGGGTTTAAGTAGTTTATTATTATGAATATACATCCCAAAAAACAATTTAAATTAAGGATACTTTAGGCATGTCACATTGTGTTATTCCATCTCGTGAACCTCGTAACGCTAATGAATGATTTGCATCCATTATAGCGGAGTGACGTCCTAACATCCACCAGCCTGTGTTACCTTTTGTCTTATCTCCTAATATATGGCTGTATACCATGTAAGATAATAATTTCTTTGTTTTGTTGGTAAGCGGTTACCGTAACCTTCGGACGCTTGCAATACCAGGCGTTGCCGACCTAACGAGTGAAAAGTCACATGTGCCTGTAATGTCACCCGCACCTATACCCTTCCAATAGGAACAAAGCAATGCGAGTATTACTGCTTGGCGGCATTCTCCTGACGAGCTCTCACAAGAGTCTCTACTACTACTTTATTATTATTTAATATATTACCTTATTTTACATTCTTAGCGACTATTTGAACACTTTTAGGTGTTAATGTTATATTTTCAGTAATATACGAACACATTTTATTTAATTAAAAGTAATTTCCATATCGTTCCTTGAACAGAGTAAGTTGCCGACTTTTTATTTTTTTATTTCATACAGCGTCGGAACGTCATGCGTCGCCCTCCCCTCTCACCAAGTAACTTTACCCATACTACACTTCTTATTAAAAAAAAATCGAAACACTTCTTAAATATATGTTTTTAATGGATTATTAGTAATATATTATACAAAAAAATTACATATAACAGTAGTACAAGATTTTGAATTCCTTGTGTTAATGTTCCAAATTAAAATTAAATTTTCGTATGCTTCTTGTTTTATTTAACAAGTTATTTTTAAACTGTATGGAGATTTTATGAAATGCAAGAAACAAAACACGTAAATGAAAAAAATACGTACAATTTATTCAATAATTTATATTCCCTCCCCGGGCCCTTAGGACTGCTTCCATACGGTTCTTCATGGATCGGATGAGAGTCACTACTAGATGTTGAAAAATGTTTTTCCATTCTTCTTGAATTTCGTTATTCAGCTGGCCAAGAGTCTCTGTATCTCTTACTCTATCTTGATTGTTTACTTCATCCCACAGGTGCTCTACGGGATTCATATCCGGGCATTTGCTGGCCATTCCATAACGGTGATACCGACTTCACTGAGATAATCTCGTACAATTCCTGCGGTATGGAGGAAAAAGTATAATGCCAGGGTTATGTATGACTATGCAGGGAACCACATGAGCTTCGAGATATTCTTAGATGTAACGACGACCGTTTCGTGCAGGCAGGCATGTTCCAGATACGAAAGAGAGTTCTGTTTTTCCGTCGGTACTAATGCCCTTCCAAACTGTCCATGAACCATAACTTACTTTTTCCTCTATGCAGCATTGTGTATTTATAACGTTCTAACTTTCTTCTGTATACCTTCTTCCTACATCATGACCATACAGTATAATTTAACTCTCGTCAGGAAAGAGAACCTTGCTCCATTGTAGGTATGACCAATGTTCTCACGTGCAAACTGAAGGCGCACTCTTCGATGGTCTGTTGTTAACAGGCCTTTCGGCTCATTGGCTGGTCAGTGTGGTACCAATCCACGTTTCTTCAATCTTGGGGACTTTCTAAACTATGGAGTTAAAGAGGCCTTAAGAAAGAAAGAGATAAACCTAAGAATAACTGTTGATTATCGATTGAAAGATAAAATCCAATCAATTTTTCATTATTTTAAAAGTCATTTTTAGCAATACAACTGACATGTTGTTTTGTAACAACTTGTCGGTAGTAAAACTCAGGCACTAAAATCATTTTTCTAAAGTAAGGTATAATTTACAAGTATATCGCGAGATATTTCAGTTCGTGGCGAACTACTAGTGATAATGGCACCAATAAAGTTTATACTATCAAATGTGGAAAGAGAGCCAAGTATTTGGATCTCTCGCTCTACCGCGATCAAGAAATTAATTCGAACTTTATGAGCGAATTTAACGGCGGCGATTGACTTACAACTTCATAATGGTAGTGATATTATTTACAGGTCATTGTGTACCAAAGATGGCATAATAGCTTATAGCGGTCCCACTCAATTGCCTGATTTTTTGTGAGAATTGAACCAGCCTCCTTGCGTCTCACCCGGATATCTGGCCTATGTTGTCAAAATAAAAGTTTTGTTTTCAAAAAGCCTAAAATAAAAGACTTCATAAGGACGATAAGTATTTTTCATCACATCTATTAGAAACACTATGTTTTGCTCCTGAATAAGTGCGAGCAAAATAGGTATTTTCTATAGTAGGCTTTTACAGCGACAAAGATGTTTCAATCAAAGAGATAGAATGCCCAATATTGTAAAATACACTTCTCATCAAAACAATTTAAACACTACGAAAATTTTCTTTCCGGCGACAAATAAAAACAGGATTTATTCTTAAAAAAAAACATCACTTTAGTAGCTGGCTGTTTGGCCTTTTCAGTGGTGTCAGAGAGTTCCAAATTTGAATTTTTTTTTGGTTGTATAGCGCGCGAAGCGATCAAAGAGATAGAACGCCCAATATTGTAAAATACACTTCTCATCAAAAAAAATTAAACACTACGAAAATTTTCTTTCCGGAGACAAATAAAAACAGGATTTATTCTTAAAAAAAACATCACTTTAGTAGCTGGCTGTTTGACCTTTTCAGTTTCGGTGTCAGAGAGTTCCAAATTTGAATTATTTTTTTTGGTTTTCAATGTTCCATTGAAAACCAAACAATGTTCCATTTCATTTAAATGAAATGGAACATTGTTTTGAGGCAACACCTTTAATCAATAAAATGGAACATTGTTTTAAGTACAGTTAATTGGTGTGTAATAAACTTAAAGTAACGATTTACTTTAAAACATGAATACTTCGCCCGCAGATGTCGCCCAAGTAAACGCGTAACTGGATTCTGATCTTCGTCAACGTGTTTTGGCTGCAAGACTATATCTAAGCCTCTCGTATGTTCATAGAGTGTACAAATGCTACCAGGAGACTGGTTTATTTATGCGCCGTCCAGGATCTGGTAGGAATCGGGCCACTTCAGAGTGAGACGAACGATTTATTGCAACAGTTTCTTTCTTTTGTTTGCGAAATCGACGCCTATGCGATTCTAAACTGCAGCAACAGCTCCGTGTTGTGAGAGGGCTCTATAATATGTATATGTAGAGTCACTCATATTGTGAGTGACTCTACAATACTGATTAAAATCATATACAAGTTTAAATTGTTTATAAATGTCGATTAAATAATTATACATACAAACGCCGGATTGCCCAAGTAAGACTCAGATATCTTCGGTCATTCGATCCAATAGAATCCAGAATTTGTGACTAATATATACCGTGAATAAAGAAAGAGTTCTTTGAATGATTTTATGAGTACATAGCTGTTATAAACTTTGGCTCACAGTTTTACAACAGTTCGATTCTTATTTTAGTTGCAGTTGGAGCATTAATGTTGATCAAACTTCATTTTATACTTCCTACATGTCCAAACCGAGAGATCACATACCGCAACGCCATTTTGAAAAAAAAAAACAAATACATTATAAAATAATAATAATAATAATTCATTTATGTGCCTGAATGCGGTAGTACAAAGTTATTGATTATATTTGATGGAGCTCACATTCCCCAATATCTGGGATGCAAATTTACTTACGTATCTAATTTAATTTTAAGGTTTACATAAAATCCATATTAAAAAATAAATCCAATTCAATACAAATGTCATGCAGAAAAAAAAACAATTACAAAATAAACATGTCAATTACCAAGAAATTCTTTCACATTATAAAATACATTACGAAGTAGACAGAGTCTAAGTTCTTTTAAATTTTTTTTTTTTTTTTTACAAACAACCTTATCTCAAACATATACTTATAAAATGTATAAAGGCTCCTTGCGTCGCAGGTAAAATATTGAAACTCGATGAAATATTTAATGCTTACCATACATACACCCCATGCCATACACAGGGACACGCGTTGTGTTTTTAGTTTTAGAATTTAGTGGAACATTCTTATTAATAATTTAGAAAAATATTATAAATTATATTACATAGCATTTTAGTTCAAACACCTAAAAATAAAATCATTAGGATCTTAAGACTCATTCATTCCAAATTTCCCTTCTCATCTAGTTGATGGAAGCAAGAAACTAATTTTGCCACAAATAGGTTTTAATTTAAACCTAAATCGATTTATTTATCAAAGTCCCTCGCAAATAGCTGACTCTTTAAATGAAGCAATTTTAATCAAAATCTATCCAAGGTGTGATAAAGTTTTCCAAGCACCTGTTTTAGCCGGATACAAAACTTATATTATTTTATATAGATTAGTTTTTTTTTGTTTTAGTTTTACCTTATATCATGTGTTAATCTAGATAACGGATCATACCAAATTTGGTATGGACCATGTGATGTTCCAAATTTTATTCAAATTGGTCCAGCCGTTACGTAGAATATTAGTTACAAACATCCAAACATCTTAACATCAAATAATATTAAATTAACAGGTCAAATTCAGGATTTTGAAGATTTTATGAATTTTTTTTGGAGTGACTCTAATCGAGCAAAATAACAAGGGCACCTGAAGATTTCATCATAGAGTAGATACCTACAGAAAACCGTAAACTTGGGACTGGAAGCGTATCGCGAATATGACGAATTAATTATAATCAACCGATTTCAAAAAAGGAGTTAATCAATTTGTCTGTTTCTTATTTGTGTATGTTACGCGATATCTTCGCTAATTGTAAACCGATTTTAATGTTTTTTTTTTAATCCTTCGTTACCTTCTTCCGAGAAATAGAACCTGGGAGTTATCAAACCCAAAGTAAAAAGCTCCTTTCAAAAAATTGATTTCAAAAAGATTAGGAACGAATCCTAATCACTAAGAATAAGAATTGTACCCCGGTTTATCTCTGTTCCCCACACTAGGTCTGAAAGCCTGTATAGTGGGGTCACAAGGGATTGGCCACGGACTCTCTTCGATAGGAGTTGTTTCCTATATCAAATAGCGATCACGTTTTTTTTTTTTTCAATAGCAAGAAAACATAAAAATAAAAAAGAATTATCATTTAAAGAAAGTAAAAACAAAAAAAGGATAAGGTAAGGTAAAATACACTTCTCATCAAAACAATTTAAACACTACGAAAATTTTCTTTCCGGCGACAAATAAAAACAGGATTTATTCTTAAAAAAAAACATCACTTTAGTAGCTGGCTGTTTGGCCTTTTCAGTGGTGTCAGAGAGTTCCAAATTTGAATTTTTTTTTGGTTGTATAGCGCGCGAAGCGATCAAAGAGATAGAACGCCCAATATTGTAAAATACACTTCTCATCAAAAAAAATTAAACACTACGAAAATTTTCTTTCCGGAGACAAATAAAAACAGGATTTATTCTTAAAAAAAACATCACTTTAGTAGCTGGCTGTTTGACCTTTTCAGTTTCGGTGTCAGAGAGTTCCAAATTTGAATTATTTTTTTTGGTTTTCAATGTTCCATTGAAAACCAAACAATGTTCCATTTCATTTAAATGAAATGGAACATTGTTTTGAGGCAACACCTTTAATCAATAAAATGGAACATTGTTTTAAGTACAGTTAATTGGTGTGTAATAAACTTAAAGTAACGATTTACTTTAAAACATGAATACTTCGCCCACAGATGTCGCCCAAGTAAACGCGTAACTGGATTCTGATCTTCGTCAACGTGTTTTGGCTGCAAGACTATATCTAAGCCTCTCGTATGTTCATAGAGTGTACAAATGCTACCAGGAGACTGGTTTATTTATGCGCCGTCCAGGATCTGGTAGGAATCGGGCCACTTCAGAGTGAGACGAACGATTTATTGCAACAGTTTCTTTCTTTTGTTTGCGAAATCGACGCCTATGCGATTCTAAACTGCAGCAACAGCTCCGTGTTGTGAGAGGGCTCTATAATATGTATATGTAGAGTCACTCATATTGTGAGTGACTCTACAATACTGATTAAAATCATATACAAGTTTAAATTGTTTATAAATGTCGATTAAATAATTATACATACAAACGCCGGATTGCCCAAGTAAGACTCAGATATCTTCGGTCATTCGATCCAATAGAATCCAGAATTTGTGACTAATATATACCGTGAATAAAGAAAGAGTTCTTTGAATGATTTTATGAGTACATAGCTGTTATAAACTTTGGCTCACAGTTTTACAACAGTTCGATTCTTATTTTAGTTGCAGTTGGAGCATTAATGTTGATCAAACTTCATTTTATACTTCCTACATGTCCAAACCGAGAGATCACATACCGCAACGCCATTTTGAAAAAAAAAAACAAATACATTATAAAATAATAATAATAATAATTCATTTATGTGCCTGAATGCGGTAGTACAAAGTTATTGATTATATTTGATGGAGCTCACATTCCCCAATATCTGGGATGCAAATTTACTTACGTATCTAATTTAATTTTAAGGTTTACATAAAATCCATATTAAAAAATAAATCCAATTCAATACAAATGTCATGCAGAAAAAAAAACAATTACAAAATAAACATGTCAATTACCAAGAAATTCTTTCACATTATAAAATACATTACGAAGTAGACAGAGTCTAAGTTCTTTTAAATTTTTTTTTTTTTTTTTACAAACAACCTTATCTCAAACATATACTTATAAAATGTATAAAGGCTCCTTGCGTCGCAGGTAAAATATTGAAACTCGATGAAATATTTAATGCTTACCATACATACACCCCATGCCATACACAGGGACACGCGTTGTGTTTTTAGTTTTAGAATTTAGTGGAACATTCTTATTAATAATTTAGAAAAATATTATAAATTATATTACATAGCATTTTAGTTCAAACACCTAAAAATAAAATCATTAGGATCTTAAGACTCATTCATTCCAAATTTCCCTTCTCATCTAGTTGATGGAAGCAAGAAACTAATTTTGCCACAAATAGGTTTTAATTTAAACCTAAATCGATTTATTTATCAAAGTCCCTCGCAAATAGCTGACTCTTTAAATGAAGCAATTTTAATCAAAATCTATCCAAGGTGTGATAAAGTTTTCCAAGCACCTGTTTTAGCCGGATACAAAACTTATATTATTTTATATAGATTAGTTTTTTTTTGTTTTAGTTTTACCTTATATCATGTGTTAATCTAGATAACGGATCATACCAAATTTGGTATGGACCATGTGATGTTCCAAATTTTATTCAAATTGGTCCAGCCGTTACGTAGAATATTAGTTACAAACATCCAAACATCTTAACATCAAATAATATTAAATTAACAGGTCAAATTCAGGATTTTGAAGATTTTATGAATTTTTTTTGGAGTGACTCTAATCGAGCAAAATAACAAGGGCACCTGAAGATTTCATCATAGAGTAGATACCTACAGAAAACCGTAAACTTGGGACTGGAAGCGTATCGCGAATATGACGAATTAATTATAATCAACCGATTTCAAAAAAGGAGTTAATCAATTTGTCTGTTTCTTATTTGTGTATGTTACGCGATATCTTCGCTAATTGTAAACCGATTTTAATGTTTTTTTTTTAATCCTTCGTTACCTTCTTCCGAGAAATAGAACCTGGGAGTTATCAAACCCAAAGTAAAAAGCTCCTTTCAAAAAATTGATTTCAAAAAGATTAGGAACGAATCCTAATCACTAAGAATAAGAATTGTACCCCGGTTTATCTCTGTTCCCCACACTAGGTCTGAAAGCCTGTATAGTGGGGTCACAAGGGATTGGCCACGGACTCTCTTCGATAGGAGTTGTTTCCTATATCAAATAGCGATCACGTTTTTTTTTTTTTCAATAGCAAGAAAACATAAAAATAAAAAAGAATTATCATTTAAAGAAAGTAAAAACAAAAAAAGGATAAGGTACTAATAATATGGCCCTATATCTAGAGGATAAGGATTTTTTTGTTGTCTGTGTGTTGGGAGGGGTGGGGGGTGGGGGGGGTGTATGTATATATGTGGATTGCGTGTGTGTAAATATATGGTGTATGCGTATGATTGTGTGTTTATAAGTATGTAAGGATGAGTAAGTCAGTCTATGCAATATTCATCAGATTCTCAGTTTTATCGTAGTTAAGTTCCCTGAGATAATCCTTCAATTTCAATTTTAATTTATAAATATTCATATCTACTAAAGCAATATTTTTGCTTATTCTATTGTATAGCCTTGGTCCTATATTAGCCAGTGCTCTTTGGCCAAATTTTGTACGTGCTTTGAGAGATTTAAAGACCAGATCCTTTCTCCGTTTTTTTTTTGTGAGTCTAATATGTCCGAGTTTACAAACGTATGTTTTACAGTTGTGGCTGCTTTTATGAAAAGCTGCCTTACTGTAAGGACGCTGCACTCCTTGTAAAGGGTTTCTGTGGGATACAATCTCGGCTTGAACTTCATTACTTTTAGAAGGGCTCTTTGCGCTCTTTCAAGTTTCAAGAGATGGGTTTTTGCAGCGGCAAAAACCCATCTCTTGAAAGGAGTTAATTGATATTATTATGTACCGTAAAACGGGGTCAATAGGGATGCAGGGGTCAATAGGGATAAAATCGATGAACAAAATTGAAGCGGAAACACTATCAGAAATCTACCGATAATCGTCTGATTTTTTATGAGTTTTATAGTAGAATATTGAATTTTTATACTGGTAACACTTTTTTGACGTGATGGTCACAAGTCAGAAAAAAATACATCTGAAGTTCGCCGTTCAGCAGGACGTGATTTTGTCCCTCAAAAACTTTGAAAAACAAGCAGGAAAAAGTGATTTCTATTAAATGAATCGTGCTGAGTAACAAAAGTTAGTGTGTTCTCCATCCAAATCAAGTATGTTACTATAATTTTCTTGTTTAATTTTAGTTTAAATCGAAAATTTATGAGTGCCGGTAAATTTTGCAAAAAAAGAGGGTAATAGAGACGCCTACAGGATATTATCGGGATGTCTGTGGGGTGAATAGGGACGAGAGTCCTACAAACTAAGGACGTGGTTGTATGAAAAGGGACACTAAAGCATGGATAGGGACAGGGGTGTCACTCACCAATATCGCTAGTATTTGTCTATAATAATATTATTATTCGTTATTACCTAATGATGGGATAGTTTGGTTAGGCTTATTTATTTAGGTACTTATTCAAAAGTCGTTCGTAAGTCGCTAAGGAAGCAATGAAATCTGTAGAGGTATAATGTATTTTACATTATTTCTATAGTACTGAATTTCTTATTTTTTCATTCTTAGTTCTGAATAATATTATTTGGGGGTTTGTGACAACCCTGACCATATTTCTCTATTGTTCTCAATGCCGTCCCTATTAACCCCTATACGTGTATGAATAGGGATAGCATATATTTTAAGTATTTACATAAAAGAAGCTCACTATCAATGAGTTTCGCAATTTCATAATATACAAGTTAAGACTAAACTTTTAATGTAGTAAACTAATAGTTGTTGATACAAAATTCATTAGAAAAGGGCACTCAAAGTTGAAAACCATCCCCATTCACCCCATTTTACGGTACTTTATCATGGTATTCAGCAAATATAAATAAATTGCCAAAACAATACTGGCAGTTGCGATTTAATATCTAACGAATCAGTAGTTCTTAAAGTGGGTTTTATTCGTAAGATATGAAAACTCTGGTGAATTTCCGTCTATCCCAAATATTAACTAGACACCCCTAGTAGCCGTCAGACCAAATATACGTTCGTTTATTCAAAGCTAACTGTATTGGTATTCGAAGCAACCGTTGTTTATTTTGTAAGAGCCACTTTTTCAATGTAATGCTTTCGATCAATTTATTGTGTTATTGGATGATAAGCAGTTTACCTGGAAATGAGATCTTAAGATGTTATATTTTTGGTGTACATTGAATAAATAAATAAATACCAACAAACACATTCAAAGGATTCCCGTGTCATAGGTATCAGTATTTATGAGTACCGTACTACCACAACACCCAGATACGTTACAAATATTTGCAAAACATTCAAATATTTGTCTCGCAGCGGGAATCGAACCCTTTCTTACTCGTACACGCTGTCATCAAGATCGTCGAATGAGTAAGATATAAATGAACCCTCACTATTTTTAAGTCGGCTAGATATATATATTATATAGATACAATTAGATTATCTAACCTCTATCCCTATATTCAAACTTTTGAAAAAACCGATGACAATCAATTGCTATCTGTAGTAACTGTATATTTTTTAATTCATTTAGGTAGAAGAATTGAACACATTTCAGGCCCATTAAATCAAATGCATGTATTTATATAAAATACTAATAGCCGTTCTGACTAACAGCTGTCAAGCCATGTGAAATGCACAAAATATCATTGAACAGGAAACGCGAATCAATGAACCTATAGACTTAATTGGAATTCTAAGTACCACACATTTGCGGTGGTTCTACGATGTGGGCATAAAAGGGACTAATGAATAGTGGTTGTCATAAGTGGTCTACCACTATGGGCATATGAGGAATGCATTGATCTGTCAAACACAGCCGGCTTTCACATCATTGGCTTTCAATATATGTGTAATTTACGAATAAATTATCCTTCCTACCTATTGATTAATATAACTTTTCAGATAATATTTTTTTAGTGAGTGAAAAAAGGTACTAAGAACTACATTATTCTTTAACTTTGAGAATAATCCATGAAGTGGTAGTCAGACAGAGAGGTGACTAGTTTGCAAACATTGCTTTTTAATTTTACCGTGCATTGTTAATAATGAGATTTTTTGCAAGTCAAACATTTCCCAACAGTCGGTTTTCCAAGTTAACGGCAGTTTTCCCCCAGGAGGAGTTTGCTCTCATTAGCCCGAGTACCCTTCAGCTCTGGAGCTGCTAACGAGTACTTTTGAGATGTGATAAACAACTCGCCAGATGACTTTTATGGTTCTACTAGGTTTAAGACATTTCTAGGGTTTTTTTCCAGCAATGCTCTCATCTACTGTGATATTCAATCAAGTTAATAATTTATCTATTAATCTATCTCTCTCCGTGCATTTACTGTTCGGCACTCGGTGGGTCACACGTCTTCGGAGATGTAGCGAAGATAGTTTTTATCTAAATTAATGTAAATTGTGTTGAAGGCGTTTTGCTTTGTGTTGAATTCTTTGTGGGAGAAAGAGAAAGATTTTAAGCGAAATAAAAAACTTAATATTTCTGTCTATATCTTAATAACACGCAAAGTCACGCCAGAATCATTTATCACGGACTAATTTTTTGTAGGGGCTTTCTGAGTGAACCCTGATCCCTGTTTTTCCACCAAGACTTTTTTGCTGTCTAAGTCCTACAATTTAGTAATTTAAACATGAAACCTGAACCATAAAGATAATTATATTAATCAGGGATAAGCATCTATCCATCTAATCGGCCCACGTTTATATTAACTGCCTATATATAGATATATGCCTCCTATAACCAGAGATATAAGTAAAAAATTCTACTAAAAAGGCACATTAAGTGGTCGGTACTGTAGGCAGTCTTTATGCCATGATACAGTCCATTGGGTGGCCTAAAATCCGACACCTGACACACTCATACAAACTATCTTACTTATTCCAAGTGTTAAAACTAACTTGATCTTCTTCGATAGCGAAGTACTTATAGTTTGACATAGTTTCTCACAAGATTTCGAGCTGGAAGTTCATTGGCCGTCATAAAACCTTGTTAATCATTGAAAATGGAACTTTGCTCGCAGTAGAACCTTTCCACTGCGAGCAAGCTGTTAGCGAGCTTTTGATTAAATTCACTTACAAATTGTAAAGGCATTACAAGAGAAAAGCGAACATTGTTTAGCTGGCTTAGTTTTTCAGATGATGGTCAGCGCATTTCAGCAATGTTAAAAAAATTAAGAATAGAAAATAAATATCGCTGGACATTTTTTTCACTCAACGTCATCTAGCCCCAAACTAAGCATAGCTTGTACTATGGGAACTACTTAACCATATAATAATACTTACTTTTTTTTCTAAATATATACATATTAATACCCAGACCCAGACCCAGACCCGAGACAAATATTATACAAACATTTGTCCCGCGCCGGGAATCGAAACCGAATCCTTCTGCGTCTCAGGCGGGCCTACGCCCACTGCGCCACAAAGGTTGTCAATGTTAGTGATCATAAGTGATGCAAAAATACTAAGGTGAGCTGGGAAGGCATATTCGTTATTTTGCAGCAAAAGACTTGCGATAAACAAGATGCAATTTTATTTGATTGAAATGAGTTCAATCGGCATTAATGCTCTTCTAACTATTTGTGTTGGCAGTGCCGTTACAATTCAATTCTATTTTTTATCTTTTCACAAATTACATGTTCAAGTCAAGTCATTTTTTGATAAAATACATTATTAATGTTGAGTATGTACAATTTGCTTCATTGCTATTTTTGACGTTTGAGGTATTTAAGGGTGAAAAGTTACTCTTCTATTAAATATTCTGATTTTGGTTTTTTTGTTATGAAAACACGTCTACACACCAAATATACACGAAGTACGAAAATACATGACGAACCTTCCGTTCCGTTTAAAAGCCATTATGCTTCGGAATTCTAAAAAAGATAAGCTCTTTGGATTTCTTTTCCCAAAAAGTCAGTTAGGAAAACTCATACCAGAATTGGCCACTAGGTACATATAATAACCGATCAAAATAAACTTAAGTCACACTAAAATGATATAAATAATAAAATAAAAATAGGAAAGACGACATTCAACATTCATCGATTCAAAATGCCACGACTTTAGTCATGCAAAAATTTCTGGTGATGATGATGATGAATGAGAAGTGAACTAGATACTTCTAATTTAGCTACATACAAAGTCAGCCCTTGAATTCAATTACGTTTGTTTATTCTAATGGGAGGGAGCTGTAATTCAACTGGAATATTCAACTTGTAATGTATTTTTAATAACCAATGAAGACGGCGGAATAGGCGTCCGGAACAAATTGGAAGTCCTGTTGGCGCAATTGTATTTGTTGCTTTGTATCTTGTCTTGCTGTCTGTAAAGTTCAGAGACTGTTGGAATAAAATGAACAATAGATGGTAAACTACTTCGATAAGCTAGGATCGGTACGCTGGGGGACAAAAATTAATATTGATCGCCAAATATTGACAATATTATCAGCAGATGGTTGTTTTATCTCTGGGTGTTGGTCTTATGATCGTAGTTTCATAAAACAACGTAACGGGTGCTGACACACGTAACCTGTCACTGATGACAGGTCTACATAATCCGGATGTAGTCATTAGGATTATGTATAAATAAAGGAATAAATAATGCTGGACATTTTTTGAAAAATGTCCAGCAAACTTCTAAATGTCTAGCCCCAAACTTGTATTATGGGAACTATATGACTGATATACTACTTATATACTTTTTAATTTGTAAATACATACATATTATACATAGAAAACACTCAGACCCGAGACAAACATTGGCTAATCGTACAAACATTGGTCCCGCAGCGGGAATCGAACCCGCAACCTTATGCGTCTCAGGCGGGCCTTCGCCCACTGCGCCACAGAGGTCGTCAAATGCTAGAGGTATGTGGTATCAATATATAAAATATATAAAATCGTTGCATAACTGACTGGCCAACCCGGTTTAGTATAGTTTATCATTAGTTCTAGAGACTTCTTTGGTAAGAGAGGCACTGAAAGGATTTTTCTAAATTCAATCTATAATGCGTGCAGCAAAAAAGTTTGAAAGGAGCACACGCAACGCAAGCATACCAGGAATTCGACTAGATTATATTCCAATAAGTGGACCACTGTCGAGACAGTAATTCACATGGCAAAATGACCATAATCTTAAAATTACTATAATTTTGTTTACAAAGTTTCAGTAACCGTGGTAAATGTATGAATTTCCAGCAAACCCCTAACCCCTTTTCACTCTAAAGTTGTGATGCGGGTAGATCATTTGTATTGGGGAAGCATCACTCGTCAATTTGTTGATACGCAGTTAGCACATCGGTACAAATTGTATTTGTGAGTTTGTGCACCCATTTCACGCTTCTGCCGGCGGGTGTACCCCTGTTTAGGTAAAGGCATTAGATCCTCATTTTTTTTAATGAGAATTTATTAATATTTTTTGGGCTTTACTTAAGTTTGAAAGTCATGGTTTTTAATAATTGTTTTTAGGAGTTCTGATTTGCATTTGCGGTAAGTGGTTGTTTTTTTGTATATATTTTTTTTTTAACATAACGAAATAAATTATGTAATGGGGTTTTTGTTATCATTTCGTATAACTTCAAAGTTAATTCTTAAAAAAAAATCTGCAATAAATGACCGAATGTAAAACTGATAGAAGGATCAATAAATGATAGGAGTTACCACTGAATATGCCAAATGTATTGTTTGGACGTGCCCGCGTTTTGCAAGGAGTTGACATGCTGCTAGCGTTATTGATCCAATAAACGACTATGGGAGTTGAATCCAATGATCACCAACCGATAGCACATGCCTTCAAATTCTTCACGTTTTTTTAATCTGAAATAAAACAATTATTGAACAAAGTATCTAATGTAGTAACCTGACAGAGAGGGCATTCGGTAAAGTTATTAGAGCTGCGCCTCACGTGCGACATCTCAACTCGAACTCTTGGCTGAACTTAGCTATCACCCGGCACAAACATAGATGTACGTGATGTATATCGCAGGTAAGTTTTCATGATTAGTTCAGCGTAGGTACCTACGTAATTTGCTACATCTAACTATCGCATTTTCCTTATTTTGGCTCGTTTACGCTTTGTGTGCAACGTGAAAACATTTTTGATTGCTTAGTCGTAACAATAATGCCAGATTCTTTAGGTTGATTGCGAGTACTTAAGAGTTCGAATTTCGTCGCGTTCTTTACTGGAAAAAAATGTGCGCAAAGGTTAATAACTGAGACGTAAGGAGTCCGTATAAGCCTTTGCCATAATATGTGATTGTTTATCTGTTACCATTTATCTCCGAAATGGCTTATCGGATTGAAATGCGGTAGGATATTTGCGGTAGGTAGGGTTTTATTATCACAAGTCACTAGGGGGCGCTGCGATAGGCGATAGAAAACATGTCGAAGGGATGTTAAAGGTTTTTGAAAACGATTTGTGAATGATTTCGTGGATGTAATTTGGTAATAAGCAGGTCGCACAGCAAAAGTAAAGAAAAAATTCCGAAAACCTTTAATTTATAGTAATATCACTTTTTTTCTTGTGATGAATCAACTGCAAGTGTAAGTTTATAACTTACACTTTAGTATTTACGAGCATTTTTTCAACTACAAAGTTAAGGTTGTCTTGCAATCCGACTTATATTTTCGTTAGAGCAATGTTTGGTGCGTGAGTCAGACTTGCACTTGTACGTTTTTTTTTTAGTTAAACGCGGCTTTGCCTCTGTATGATACGTTATTATAATATAAGTTAGCATGACAATCTTAATAGAAAAATTAACTCAGGTCTTAGTAATAAGATTGACCTAATAATGTTGAGTAAATCGACTATGGCACGGTACAAAATAAATTAATAGCACGTAACTGTGGTTTAATTAATGTTACCCTGGTAAGGCCGGCTTGCAACATGTCACGTGGAGTGCTTACTACTTGCAAAATGCGGGCATGTGCCAAATGTGATGTCTGAATTCGTCTCTGACTTCCTCTTACTTGGTTTCCTCAAAGATATAATGTACTAAGTATATATCTGAGGATGCCAATCATGGGCCATATTTTTTTTTCTTTGGTATGGTCCAAACTAACCTTTTAAAATTCCGTTCTGTTTTTTTTTATATTTCCTTTTTGTTATTCGAATACAATTCCTAATTGTATATGACAATAAAATAGCATCATGCTTTAAAGATTTTAAGCAGTTGTTTAGCCAAACATTGTTTTGTTTTCTTTTGTTGAATTTGAAATGACACAGTTAATCAAATGTTAAATACTCTTTACAAGTCAGGCCCTGACTCTCATTCCCATCTCTTCGAAGTGTAAGACACGATAAGCCGTAACGGGCCTCGAATGATCCCTGAGGGGAGTTTGGACCCTCGGGGAACCCCACCTAGCCGTTATGAAGTTTGATATTAGTTTGTAACACGCCCAACTAATAAGCAGTTGGTATTACTGCTTTGTGGCTTAGATCAACGTGTTTCAATCGACATTCACTATAGAATTATTTTGGTATCATTTATTTCTTTATCTGAAAGATAACCAACATAATGTACATCAAAACGAATTTAAATTATGTTACTAAAAGAAACCTAATCTAAAACAAAACAATTATATTAAATTATTAGATCATAGTGTAGGTAGAAAAAGTTTTCGCTTTATTTAAGCGTAATGTGCATATTTTTTTTCGAACTAGTTCATTTATATTACAAAAAATATAATGTAAGGTATATACGAGTATGTTATTTTAATAATATATGTTATTTTATACTTCAAATTCCCCAGCTTTCATACAAGCTACATTTCACCGGTAGTATTGTTCAGCAATTTCACTAGGCTAGTTGTAGGTCAGGTTCCAAACAAGAGATATTAGCGCAAGTATCGTATGTTTAGTCTAACAAGCCATTAACCGCAATGCATCGTAGGCGACAAACGGGCAACTTGTAAGCAACTTTGATGCAAGTTCCTACCGCAGACAAAGTATAATTAAATGCATCATCATCATTGTCGGCAACAGTCTGTAGAAGTCTATATGGACACACTCATTAATCCGCAAAACATAAATTAAAATAAATAAAAATTTAATTTCGATGAAAAAAGTTATTAAAAAATTATAAAACGCCTGTATTTCATTCCTTGCCTAAAAAAATCATTGAATTAACCTAATAGCTTCATCAATTTATAACTGAACCCGTTGCCTAGTATATTGTGTTAAAAATGTTCTCAATTAACAGTGATACCGTTAAATCATAGTACTGACGAGTACATAGGGATGATTTGGATAGCCCAAAAGGTCACACTTTGTTTTTTTTGATAATCTCGTTTCAATCACTCTGTATCCTAATACACATTTATGATAAATCATTGTTAAAAGTTATAAAACGTCAGGGATGAAAATGACACAGTATAGACAGTTTCTACTAATAGAAAGATTACTGGAGTTTACCTTCTTATTGCAAGTATACTATGAGACACGTTGCAGTGGAACACGGACAGAACAGCGATGCAGTGGCAGAATTAATCCTTGTTACCGACTTACGGGATGCGCTCGTTATGCTGCTAGTTTTGTCCACAAATAGGGTGGCCATGATAAGAAGTGCTCTTAACATCCGACTTTTTTTTTTCATAAATTAAAATATTACTTTAATAAAAAAGGTTATTTTTCTAAAATAAACAGTCACGTTCACGCTGCAGCGAGACATTATTATTGTGTTGTGCTTGATTATTTGGATAGAAGTTTTATTTATCAACATCCAAATAACAGAATTATATTTGATGTTATAATTGTTTTGTGCAGGGAATGAACTTGGCTCAGGTACTGTTGTAAGAAAGTAATCTGCAAAAGAAAAGTTTTTCCCAACAATTAAACAACTGCTTTCAAAAAGGGTAAATTAGTATATTTATGGACGTTATTTTACGTAATGCTTGAACTACCGAATTGATTTTAAAATAATCAGTAAAATGTTATCATATATTTATTTTATCACTCATGATTATAACTGACATAATTATTAATATTAGGAAGTGGGGATTCAATTCGACTAACATGACTATTTTAAGGTTTGCTGGATCAGTACGATTTTCAGTTCTTCAACACCATCGTTACCCTAGTCCGAACATTGTGGCTCGCCAATAAGATTATACTAAATTGTACTTAGTACTCCACGTTACCAGTTAGCAGTAAAAACTTGCTGAAACACAGGGAACTTCACGAAAGTCTACAAACAGCTATTCGAGAGCTCATGAACGCGGTAAAGATTATTGTATGTTTACAAGTGCAAATGAGTTCTTAAGCATAAAGATACTTGACGTGGACGTGGAAGATATACGTGCCCACTGAATAATAGTTTGAACGACATAGTCCCATCTGATGACATGTGTGTAGTATTGCCACCCTGGCCTCTCAGTGGAAGAAGAGACAAGGGCTAAATCCGCAGAAACAGCTGAAAGCGATGCAAATATGAAGTTATTGTCTATGACAAATCTTTGAGCTGATTGGCGTATAGACTAGAAGTATGGGGACTTGTATCAATACATTTTAATAAAATTACCACTCATGTTTGCCGACGCCTCTGATGACAAAAAGGCTGACTTTTTTAACGCTCAAAGGATTTCTTTGGTCATTCAGCAAGTGAATACCTCCAGTGCCCTTGGCACTTTGCCGCATGAACTAAGTGTATAAACTCTCAGTTTCTCTTTTTGTATTTAGATTAGTTTAAGTCTCTATGTTAATTAAGTTATTGTAAATAAACTGTTAGACATGTTTAAACATTTACACATAAAAATAATAAAAATAATAACCCTTTTTTATTTCCTTGACTAAATATAGAAGTTTCTTATGATCTAAATAAAAAAATATATTGTTAATAAGACCCCTTTCGGGTATAGGCCTCCTCCAAGTTTTTCCAGGTTGTTATATTTTGTGTTTTTTTCCGTCCAGCAGAAGTCTCAAAGGATTGGTTCCATATAACCAGCTATAGAGACTATTGAAAGAGAAAGTAAACCCCTTTCTTTACCCCGCATTGGGGCATCACAGGAACATAGTGTTTATAATTTGGATCATCTACTTTGTAGATATAGAAGTTCATCCGACCATCTCTAAATGGGCCTACCACGTGGTCATCCGTTTGAGGTCCATGTATGGTGGACCTTGCCCAAAAATTCATCTGAGATACGAAACACGTGTCCGGCCCAGCCTTGAAAATATTTATCAATATGGTTAA
This sequence comes from Perizoma affinitatum, assembly GCA_961405105.1. Lineage (NCBI taxonomy): Eukaryota > Metazoa > Arthropoda > Insecta > Lepidoptera > Geometridae > Perizoma > Perizoma affinitatum. Next base: position 7,596,142 of record OY560184.1, read on the forward strand.
AAATAAAACATCTTTATTTTACCAGTAATATACAGGTTTTCCGTCACTGTCTAACTTGTATCTCCATAAACAAATCTGATTAACATTCAGCCACGGCTTCGAATAGCGCTGAAGGAATTATTTATAAAGAGAGTGCTTTCACGTGTAAACCGCGGTTTATACCGCGGTTATACACAAGATTTTTTTATACTTTCTCAAACTAAGGTTTTAGATTATACTAGACGATACCAGTATCGACATTATCAATTGTCATCACATAATGAAAATATTTTTAAAGAAATATTGTATATAGGCGTTGACGTACTTGTAGCTACGCCTTAGATAATACGCTATAATAATAAAAAAACTATAATTTTATTAACCAACACACTGTTGTAAATTAAGTTATACAATACGATCGTATCGTTCGTCCTAAATGCTACTATGTTTGGTACAGTACTGTCGTCAGGTTTTTAACGTTATTTAAATGATTTCCGTGTACTCGTTTGTTTAAAACGAAAAAAATAGGTACCTACAGAATGGGTTGCTGCCATTTACAAGGATAAAAGAAAATATGGTAATGTGCTTTTGTTTACCAGAAAAATATTTGTATTCGAATATTTATCGGCTGACGAAAATTCTTGTATCAATTAAGGAATTATTATGAAATATTTTTAATTATTTTATACAATACCAGGTGAAAAAATAATAATAGGCAATTTTATCAGATGTAACCATAGTAATATGTTTGTTGAGAGTTTATTTAATTTTTGTATTTATTTACAGTGTTTTTATTTAACGTTGACCAACATTTTTATTGCAACTTATATTTTACGTTTTATAATTTCATTAAAACACAGAATTACCATGCGAGTGTGTGTTTACCTGCCACCACTTTTTGGTTTCATTATATTAATTTCGTTCAGTATGACAAAAGTTTTTAGGGTGTTCCAGGATTTTTTTTATCCTCAAACGGATAGGATGGAGTTTTTCCACTTAATAGATACAACTAAAGATTTCTCTCAAACAATCAGGGAAGTATTGTAATTTTTTTCTAAAAAGAACACGCGTTGTATAGTACGTACACAGCATCAGTTTTGAATTTGGAACAAAATCCGCACCGGCAATGTTGTATGGAAATCCATTGCAGGTTGTACGCTTTATATTGTTTTTCTGTCCAAATGTTGTGGCTGTTACTTTATCGAGTATTGCCGCGCAATACCATATGTTCATGAGTCTTTGAAAAGAACAATTGATTCAATAATAACTCATACATAATTCAAGAACTCACAGCTAAATGTAATCCAAAAATAAAATCTTAGCCCTTATATTGTTATGTAATGGCCTTCATACACGACAGTGCTCACATAAATTGTTAAGCATGACCGACTCAGGATGCACCTCGTAAATAAAACAAATAAAAATACTGTCACTTCATGTATTACTACTTTCCATCAAAATAATTTATTTAAAGGATGCTAGGAAAATTAATCGTGATTGGCCCAAATAAGCTTTCAACCGAAAGATATTTATTTTGTAACAGTGAAATTGGCCATGGTAAAAATATTAATGCAAAAAAACTACAACATACAACGTAGAATGAAATCACATGTAACCACGAGTTATCAATATTAATTTATTAATTTAATCGTTTTTTTAACGATACTTGCAAGGATCGTTTGATCTCGTCGTCTTATCAAAATAGCAAATTTATTTAATAAATAAGGTTGCGTTTTATCAATGGACTACCCCCTGCCAGGTTTACCCGAACTATACCTGTTTTAAATATCTGATATCAATTTGTATAAAATAAACGCTCCAATATAATATCCAAAATATATGATTTAAATATTAATGTCAACGATATCCAAACTTTTGCATTTATTAGTGGGATTTACGGTGATAAAATTATGCTTTTCCCAATTGTGGTATTTTATCCGAGCGTCAGCTTATTGCTGCGTAATGAAATTATTAACTTAATCTAGTATAGTATTATATTATCTGGGACTTTATAAACCCATTTTAATGAATAAGTTGTCTATTTCATTGATATTCAGTCAACGCCAAAAATTTGGACCAAATAATCTTATAGTTTGTTCATCTTTTTTTCAATAAAAACATAAATCACAGAATAATCACTCTCTATACAATATTAATGAACTGAAAATGAAAATGGAATCAAAAGCGATAAAGTTTCAAATATTGATTCGTATATAAGGCAATTTAAACCCAGGTTTTATTTATTGGTATTATTGGTAAAGCTGTTTGTGACGTGAAATATAATTTTAATTAACCCTTTTTTTTTTATTTGTGCCAAAGTCATTGTTTTTTGATTATAAAAGCGAGCCCAATTTTAATCTTGAAGAGACTATTTTTTAGAAGTGACAGACGATGGTACTGTCATAGATATTATAATAATATAAGTAGGTAGTAGTTGGTACGCGGGTGCTACACCAATTTAGCCACCAGATCGTTACCAGTCTAATTAAAATTCTTAGGATCCTCCTTCAGTTCAACTTTACAGTAAGGTCAAGCCTGTTCAATTGTTAAAATTACATTAATTACAATGACGAGAGGCATCGTCGATTTGCTGATACAACGGCGAGTAATTTATTGAAAATCTTCTTATTTCCTTTTTTGCTTGCCTGTCCATTTTTGACAAACATAATTAATGAATTTAAACAATGTTATTACCATTAAGTTCTTAAAATTATTAATGTTGTCTGGAAAACGTTTATTTTACAGCTCCTCCATTTATTACGATAACTATCCCACAAATGTTTCTTTAGTGAACAAAACAGAGGTATTCGAGGATCACTGAACCGATGTTATTTAGTAGTCTGATGCAGTGAATTTATGATAATTGCTACAAAAACTTATGATTTACGAACGTTTACTAACAACCAGGCCTTGAAATAATACTCCCGGTAGCTTCTAGACCAAAGTCACTGGGTAACTCTCAAAATAAAGCCGGTACATTCGGGATGTGCTAAAATGCTTCGTCCATGTGGTTTTTTACTAAATAACCTTCATCTTCTCGCTTCACGTACAAGGACACGCAAATGCTTTATGCAGGTATCAGGATAATTCAGGTGAGTTTTATCGCTAAAAAATATTCATTTTTAATCAATACTTTTTTTAATCTTCTTTGTCATGAAGACAAGAATTGTATTGCGACAGCCGTGGTCACGGGATGACTGGATTATACGGAGCTATCATCGATAAATAAAGGCCGTAGCCGCAAATACCCTCATTTCATCTTCGGAATCAGAAAGTCCATGTTCACATTACGGCACACAACACTAACCGTATCACCGCACTGCACAATCGGATCCTGACGTGAACACCTGTTTATTAAGGGATTCCTGGACGCAGAGAGTCTATAGTCTTCACGATTAAAATTTGGGTTCTTCTTGATTTAATTCCCTTCACAAACCATTTTCTTATAATATTGACGTTCACTAGATAGCACCTTAGGGTCATTAAGCTCGTCCAGTGGTTTGGTCCTGAGTCCACCAGGTGCTCCGCTATAGCCTACTTGTTAATCTGGCGATTTTTGGCTGCAGCAATAAGCTCTTCATCTGATCCTTTCATTTTTTATTTGTAGATGGCGTTTGTATAGCATCATTGACCTTTGGTCAGCCTTTATGTACCTACCATAACGTATAAATATAAGGAGTAAACAAGCCGTTCAAATCAGCTTTGTCTCGCTCAAGTTTCTCTTAATTTGCGATAGCGTTTCGGGTTACCGGTTATTCGACCGTCCAGGCGGTAATGATTCGATTTTCTGTATAACTTGAGTTAGGAAGACGGGGTTTTCGATGCATGATTTCCGTTGGTTGTTTTGTGACTTAAAGTTATTATGAGAGGTAAGGGGAGGACAACTATACCTACATTGAAGTTTTTTATATAAATTACATCAAAAATTGTTCAGAAAACCTCTTAAATAATTATTCTCTTAAATACTTTATTAAACTATTAAATCCAGGAAATGAAAGATAACATCGCCTAGAAGAGGGGCAGGAAGGAAGTTTTTAGACAAAATTTATATTGATACGCTCTTGAGATAGGACAAAGTTTATTCAGTGTCTGACGTCACAATTACATCAAATTGTAAACAGTTTCGGTACTTTGTTAATATTATTAATGATTGGGACAGTTAAACTAGGTAAAGGTAAAGATTTTAACCGAGTAAATATGACAACTTTAAGTCGAGATGTTAGGTCAAAATAATTATGATAAGGCTTTATGTTGTAGCCATTTGAACTTGGAAAACTTAAAAAACATACAAATATTTTAAAAATTAAAGTCGTAATACAAATGAGGGGAGAAGGTCAAACAATATCTAGTCAACCTTGTTTATCGGCCCAGATGGGGTCCCTAAATATAATTCACACAAATCTTATCTGTCCATGAAATGACCCTTAGGTCAGTTTCGGGTCAAATATTTCAAATGTCAGTTATCTGGGGTTAAATATTCAAGATGACGATACACAATAAACCACAAATTGTTTTTGGAATTAAAACAATGTGAATTAATTTATATCAAATCGAAGCTGCCAGCGAAGTTTTAAATTAACTATGCGTTGATTAAATTAAACTCCCTAGCTTTCTTATAACTGGAAATTCTTGAACGATTTGTGGCGAAAGTTTCGTGAAATTACTTCCAAAAGTATTTATACAAACAAAACAAAACAACAAAACAACACCAGAGTATCACGTCCGTAATATTTTAATTCTTTAATGTGGTAAAAGTTGCTACTTTACCCTATAAGTGTGTGCTATTGATCGGATATTGTTCGGTGCGTGTGTGCGGGTGTTGGTGTGAGTGTAGATGCTGCTGGACTCTTTTAATTAGGTAATTATATCTGATAACTAGTGATATTTTTTTTTATTCGGAGGGTAGACTGTCTAACCGCTCGAAGTAAAACACCAACACTTCGTAATCGAGAACCGACTGGCTCAGTGGCGCCATTGACGTAGCAGAGCACCCGGTTAAATCAGCTTCAGCAATATCGATCGTGTCCTAGATTTTTTTCAAAGCGCCATCTATCAATGACAGCGATTGGCGGTGGCGTAGGAGCGTAAATCAGCTACATCATCATCGTTTGTCATCAACGCCATCTGTCAACGTGTGACTTAATTAACTAGTGCTGCGTTAGTAACCTAGATACGATCGACCATGGCGAAGGCTTGCTGTGCCTGCAGGAAGTATTTGTCATCAACAGGGGCCGCCACTTGTAGCATTTGTTCGGCTCTATACCACAAGGCTTGCGTATCGATTCCCGAGGCCTCTCCTGTCGTAAGGGGATGGGTGTGTCCCGGTTGCACCACTCGAACGCGCAAGGGCGACAATACACCCGTAAGGGGAGCCACGCAGGATGCGCTGGCGCCGCAAATCACCAATCAGCGGACCACCCCCGCTACATCGCCCGCCACGCCCACCCTGGATATGCAGGAAATGCATCGGGAGCTCGCAGAATGGATGGTGGAAATGCGAGAGTTTCGTCGAGAGATGTCCGATTTTCGGGCTTCCGTCAGGGGCCTCTCCGAGAGAGTTGACACTGTCGAGCAGCGTTTGGCGGCGGTTGAGCAACAACGGAATGAGGAGTCCCCATCTGCGGTCGCCGACCTGCGATGTAAGGTGGCGCTGCTACAGCAGGAGCTGAACGACCGCGACCAGGATGCCCTCTTGTCGGACCTTGACATCGGGCATTTACCTGAAGAGAAGGGGGAGAGCGTTGTGCATACCGTCACCCTACTGGCCGCTAAGCTAGGCGTCGTGCTAGAGGAGCGGGACATTGTATTTGCGGAGAGGGTTGGAGTGGCGCAGCTCGCGGTTGCAGGGGGGGGCACACCGAGCCCCCGCCGCGTCATAGTGCGTCTGGCGCGCCGCCATCTGAGAGATCAGATGTTGCAAGGCGCGCGTGTGCGCCGCACACTGACCGCCGCCGACGCCGGCCACGCCGCCCCCTCCACCCCAGCCCCGCGCATTTTCGTGAATGAGCGACTAACGCGCGCCAATCGCCAACTTTTCCACCGTGTGCGTGAGGAGTCCCGTCGATTGGAGTGGAAATTCGTTTGGACCAAGAGGGGTCGCGTATACGCCAGACAGAAAGATGGTAAACAGGCGTACCCTATCCGATCGGAGGCGGACTTGAACCGGGTTTTTGGGTCTGGCACTGTTTGATGGGTCAGGCTGAAAAATTTATAATAAACAATTGTGTTTTTCTTTACTTTGTAATATGTACACTGGCCATACTCGCTCTTTTTTTATGGATCTCTCTTGTTTATTTAGTACAATCATGCAAGGAGAAATATTGTTGTTTATTTTTTATTGTTTTATTTTTAAGATATGATCTGACGTTCATCAGTCTTTCCTTGAGTTATTATGTGGCAGACATAAACTATATGGGATTGAATTATTTTATAACATGTTCTTCTGATAAAATATTTATTTGCATTTCTAATATTACATATTATTCCTTATATCATGACACAATAATGGGCTCTCTTTCTATTACATATCCTATAATAATATCTTACCTAAATTATAATCTCAAACTTATTTCATCAATGGTAGCTTTTGTACACACATGTAACCTGCAAACTAATATAAATAAAATCTCCTAAATTAAATTTAAAAGTTGGTCTTTTTAATGCATGGTCATTAAATACAGGTCATGATGAATTTGTAGTTGCCATGGATGATTTGAATCCAGATATTATGGCTATTAATGAGTCTTGGTTAAGAGAAGGGCATGAAGACAGTGCTCCTAAATTGGCAGAGTATCGTTTATACTTAACTCCAAGGCCTGATCATATAAAGAAGGGGCGGGGTGGGGGTGTTGGGTTCTATGTACGAAAGGGCATGAGAGTTCGTGTCATTGCACATCCTGTTGTTCCCACCGTGGAACAAATGTGGCTACAGTTGAATGTCTGTGGCAAAACGATTGTTGTTGGAACGGCGTATAGGCCTCAATGGTTAAATGTGAGTGTGTTACTAGACGCCTTAACTGATTCCATATCCTCATTCCTAAAATGCGATAATCTTATTTTGCTAGGTGACTTTAACATTGATTTGTTGGTACCAAATGATAATAAGACTAAATTACTATTACAGTTCTTGGGGTGCATGAATCTAAGTCAATTAATTACTGAACCTACGCATTTTACTGCCCATAATAGTAAGACATTAATTGATGTGGTGTGTACTGATGCTGTGGCGAGTAATGTATGTGTTAAATACATTCCTGACCTAGGAGCTCATGCTATGTTGTTGGCCGAATTTCGCATAAAAAAAGACAAGCCTAGTGCGCGCTTTGTTACCTATAGGCCGTTGAATAATATTCTTATGGATTTGTTTACTGGAGACTTGGATTTAATAAACTGGGCTCATTTTTCGCTATCCTCGGATGTAAATGTTATATCCTCAGAATTTACTAGTTCTATCGTAACCTTGTTTGATTTACATGCGCCTTCTAAGACAACTAGGTTTAAAGGCCCTCCTCACCCATGGATCACCGATACAGTTAAAACTATGATTAAAATGAGAAACAATTATTATGACAAGTTTAAGGCACTTAAAAAAATAGATCTTAAAAATTCGTATAAAACTATGAAACACCTAGTTGTTCAAGCTATTCATAATGAAAAAACTGCTTATTTCTCTAATCATATCAATAACAACATTAAAAACTCTAAGAAACTGTGGAAAAGCTTAAAAGGTAGTATTTTGCCGGACAAAAATCAAGCTTCAGAACTTCCACCTCATTTTGTGAATCCTGATATTATTAATACTCATTTCCTAGATGTCCCTGGAGATAATTCTGTTAACATTTCACTGCTCACTTTTTTCGAACACCATAGATATAGTGCTGAGACTTTCACTTTGGGCACCGTGAGTGAGTATACCGTCTTGAAGGTTATACAAAATCTTAAATCTAATGCACAAGGTATTGATGGTATTAGTTTGGATATGATTGTTATGACTTTACCACAATCCTTGTCAACTATTACACTTATCATTAATGAGTCTATCTCTACTGGCATCTTCCCAGATTGCTGGAAACTAGCTGTCATTAAGCCAATACCTAAGAAAAGCAATCCTGCATCAGTTAGTGATCTAAGGCCTATTAGTCTTCTTCCATGCTTATCTAAGATCCTAGAGAAAGTGGTGTGCATGCAACTTGTTAAGTACCTCGAAGAGAATAATATCTTGCCTAAGTTTCAGTCTGGATTCCGAAGGGGTCACAGCACCACAACAGCTCTTCTAGATGTGGTAGACAACTTGCTCACGGCCCAAGATAAAGGCATGTGCAGCATACTGGTCCTATTAGACTTCTCTCGAGCATTCGATTCTATTAATATTTTTCTTCTTCTTTCTAAACTTGCATATTATGGTTTCACTCCAAATTCTATTAAATGGTTTGACAGTTACCTTAGTCACAGAAGGCAATGTGTGGAGTTAAAAATGGCCGATGGCTCAATTGTCCGGTCTGCCTTACAATCTGTTCCTCGAGGTGTCCCACAAGGGTCGATTCTAGGACCAATTCTTTTTATTCTCTACAGTGCCGACATCATTAAGGATATCTCTCATTGCTAATTCCACCTCTATGCCGATGATCTGCAGTTATACCATTCTTTCCTGCCCCATGACTGTCTAAAAGCTATAAATAATATTAATCATGATTTAGGCCTTATAAATCAGTGGAGTCATTCTAATTCCTTAGTACTGAATCCAAAAAAATCAAAATTTATAATTACTGGGTCAAAGGTTAACATCCTCAAACTTAATACTGAGGACATTAAAATTCTAGTGGGTAGTGAGTCCGTGGCCTTTGTGCCGGAGGCAAGGAGTTTAGGTGTAGTAATAGACTCTCAACTTAAATTTGAAAGCCAGGTTTCGGAAAGTGTTCGTAGTTGCTTCTATAGGTTAAAAATGCTGTACAAGATCCGTCCATATCTGAGTGAGGAGGTCCGTATTACCTTATGTGAATCTCTTATTTTATCCAAGCTAAATTATTGTGATGTGGTATTCGGGCCTGGTTTGCTTAAAAGGACGGAAAATCTTCTGCAGCGTGTTCAAAACGCCTGTGCACGATTTTGCTTTGGCATTCCACCCCGCTCACATGTGACCCCGTACCTTAATTCTTCAAACTTGCTTAAAATGAAGGCACGTAGAGATCTTCACCTAGCTTGTCTGCTATTTGGAATTATTAAATTTAAATCTCCCAGCTACCTTTTCAATAAAATTGAATGGGCGAACTCTCCCTATCCTAGTAGGTCCTGCTCCCTTGTCTTAGTGACGAGGAAACACAGAACTGTGGCTTTTCGTGGATCGTTTCGCTTTGCAGCTTCTCGCTGCTGGAATGATTTGCCCCCGCCGTTACGAGTCTTAAAATCATTAAATAGTTTCAAGACAAAATTCAAGCAGAAACTACTAGCAATTCAAAAAAGCTAAAATCATTCACATTTTACGACCACTTCAATTCATATTCGCACTAATGTCTGGGTTTGCTATTTTTTCACTTTTACTTCTGTCAATGTCATTTGAATGTTAATTTTCTGTTAGGTTTAGTTGCAATCATATATATATATATATATATACCTGTTTATGTATTTATTATTTGTACTTTCTGTTTCTGTCAATTGTTAGTTTGTGTATGTGTTGTTTAGCCCATAACGTCACCCTGTTAAGGCTCAGTCTGAAAACCAGCGCTGCTCCCCTACTTTGTTGGGAGTGGCATTATGCTGAGACTGGGCCTGTTTGGCCGCACACTCGCAGCGAAAGACTGATAGACGTGTCCGTAGGATCTAGGTACTTACTTCTAATTGTCTTGCCCATACCCTGTATATCTTTGTGTCACTGTCTCTGTATCTGTAATCTTCAAATTATTTTATACTTTACTTTTCTTTATTTATATAGTAGTACCTAGGCTTCTAGATTATTTGTCTAGATAATAAGTCTTGTAATGTTGTGTGTGTGTGTGTCAAATAAATATATTCTTATTCTTATTATTCTTATTCTTATACCTGCACGAACCAAATTAGACATGAATGTATCTCAACACGCAACGAATAAAATGTTATTGAACAAAATGGTTTCCTTAGTGTGATGATTTTCTTCACTATTTTTGGTTAATGCCCAATTTCATTACCTGCTATCCCTCCCGACAAATGCTGTACCAATCAACATTATATTCTTGTCCGTATCACACATTATCACACTAACCTATTTCATCCATCATTCTGTGGATTTCCTAACTTCTTATATAATTCACTTACACGTCTAAAAAGTTGATTTTGCTGACATGCCAAGTGCTTTTTCATATGTTCATAAATAAAACTGTAGGAAGGTAAATTGTAAAAAAAAGAACAAAAGTTTGATGGTAGACATTATGGTCCAAGATTATTTGCGTGATTTACAAATAACCCTGTTTATCGAATCTTTGCGTGACACATTGACTGACTGACTGACTGACAATTAACGCACAGCCTAAACCGTAAGCCCTAGAGACCTGAAATAAGAAGGGCTTTTTGTTGAAGGATGCAGAAAGGGTTTTTCGATGTTTTGTATTGCAACGGAAAACACAACGCGCACGGGTCGATCCGTGAATATATAGCACTATAGCACAAAATTATATAGCATACATAGTTTTTTTTAATTATCATGAAACTCAAAAATATACATGCGCGTCATTATTGAAAGGGTGTTTGTGATAATTCTATTTGTTTTTTTTTTAACGTAGTGCTTAATTTACTATGAGTGTGACATAATACTTAGAACTTTCGGTGGGAGAAGCAACTGGCTCCTGAAATACAAATTTCACTAGTTCGGGAATCTATGGATTCCACTACAATCTGTTACATATTGTTATGTCAATTAAATATATTTTACTTTCCATAATAGTACTGCGTACCCCTAGTAAATGTAAAATACTGAAATGCTAAAGTTCCAAAATAAACAAACCTGGATTATCATGTATCCCAACTTTGCCCGCTCCTACATTACCAATCCCTTTGATGAACCAGTTGATTAGGCAAAAAAACGTCAAGTTCACACAATTGATTGGGTGTCCTTCAGGTTTTGCTGAAAAGGGATCGAAAACAAACAAAATCAAGTATCCAGGTGTATTTTTCACTGTAAAATTTGTCGATAAACAAACCGCAATAGCTCCTAAAACGACGACCCGCATACTAATATATGAGGGCGCGTGTCCATTGTAGTAAATTACTTTTTTGAATTATATTGGAATGATTGTAATGTCGGATTCGTGCTATTGTTGTGCTTTTTCTTTAATGTATTTAAGAAGTGTAGTAGGTTAATAGTTATTAATTAAATTTTCTTTACTTAGCAAATTAATTAGTCATAGTAGGGGTTAGCTTTGATAAAAATAAACAGCAATCAAATGTTCGAGTCATAATGTGAGTTCACATGTATTCACTACGTATACAATTAGCCAGACCATTCAAAAATGCCAGTTACGGGAGTTACTGGTAGCTTTATGAATCATAATTCTAACAAATTTTCCTGAAACGCAGCATGGAGGGAAGCTATAGATAATGGAAAAACATCTATCAGCTAAAAAAATATAAATAATTGACTTGTAGTTTATAACAGTTATATCTATCAAGCAATGTACATTATCTTTAAGAAAACGAATTCTAGTTGTGAGTGATGCTCGTGATGAAATGCTTCTAAATTAGCTATGAAACGGTTTTAACAAAATTTAGTTTTTTTAAATAAGTAATAATAACCGTATTTCCATGGAAACAAAACCAAAAGAACATCCTGCGGTCTGTCAGCAGATACCCTTTCATACAATTACTCGTTCAGATACAGTTTAATTTATACTTTAAGTTGGTGGTTAGTCAAAATAAAAACTAGTAGAAAACTTAATTCATAAAATTATATTTGAACGTATTACACATGCAAAGAATTTCAAGAAGAGCTTAAGCTGTTTTTTATTTGTAAAGTTAGAAAAAAAACATAATGATGCATTTTCTAGTATGCAGAGGACTCATGATGCGAACTTTGTTCAAAAATTTTTAATATTAACTTTATGGCCTCTTTTCTAGATGATTATTAGGTGAATTTGGAATGATTACCAAGTGAATAAACTAGCGCTGCCTCTATACCTACGACTCACGACACTACCTTCCACTTGTCTTACGATTTGCACCCCTGATTGATGACGTACACCCGCTAAGACAGTGTGACAATCTAACAGCTGCTTCACTGTGGAACTCATTGATCAAACTTTCAGAGAGTTTTTTTTTTACGATGATGAAAATTATTGCTGTGTGAAATAATCAGTATTATTATTTACTAGCCTCTGCCCACGGCTTTGCCCTCGTGGTAGCCGAATAAAAAGTAGCCTATGTATTATTCTGATGTATAAGCTATATTATTGTAAAGTTTCATCAAAATCCGTTAAGTAGTTTTTGTATGAAAGAGTATCAAATATCCATCCTCACAAACTTTCGCGTTTATAATAGTAGTAAGATTTAGGTATTCTTATAGAACCCTGGAGGGCACTACACTCCTACTGGCTCGATAGATGGCACTGACATGATGAAAGCAATTAAAGAAGCTTGTATTTTTAAGTACTTGCTTGTAAAACATTTAACTTCTTAATTATTGCTATAATAACTGTTGTCATAATTCTACATTTTATTTTCATAAACAATACGGAGGTTGCTAAGATATGAATACGGTTGGTATTCATATAATGAGGGAGAATTGACCTGAAGCTTGCAAATAAGTTGAAATTTATAAACATTATCAAACTGTCAATTTTCGACATGACATTGACATTCAATGCTTGCGATATGTTATCAAAATTCGCATCAGACATGGACCTAACCAAATAAATGCTACTGATTGCCACCGCCAAGGCCACTGTGCCAATAATATGCGTAGGCTATAAGAAGCATTTATTTGTTTCATTCATTTCTGTACCACAATATTAAATGAAAAAAAACTATTAGATCGATGCATCTAATAGTTTTTTTTGTAATCTGGCTTAAGATCTTTACACAAAATGACCTCACCCAAATGAGTGACGAACCTTCTTGATCCATCTCCATCCATCGACGTGATTTCTATGATATTGGATGATATTGGTGTCCATCGGGTTTAAAAAAAAAGAGAAAATGAAAGATGTGAAACCTGTTAGAGGAATTTAATTGTAAACATAAAACTCTATAATTCTTATAGAGTAAGAATGGGTTTAATTTCGTGTTAATACAACGTGCATACTCCTTGAACGTTGTGAAGACACAAGAACGCATTTGCCACGCGGAAAATAACCAACGCGGTGAGTTCCGTGACATACCATGTGACATGTCACTGGGTAACGAACGAAAATGTCACTATGTAAAACGTTCTTAGGCGAGATACGTATATTTCGAGTGTCAAGTATCATTCTAGCTGTTTTGTATGGCCTGTGTCTAGATCCACCACGCTAATGTTTCCGCAAACTGACTGCGAATAATAGAAATAGTGACTCCTGTCTGCAATGATTAATGACTCGAAGATTGATATTCAAAGAAAAATACAGATATTGGACTGGAAATGAAATATTGTTTAATGAAAACACAATCATTTTTGACGAGGCTTTATTATTCGAGATATAATAGGTTGATATGCGACGTTTGAAAAGGACATTTCGTAGGAACCCTGATGTAAACGAAGTTTAAAAATAATCAAGAACAGCCTTATTACACAAACAAAATGGCAACGAGAAACGACTAATATTATCATAAATAAAAGGGCACAATTCTCTGTGAACTTGCAGCAGTTTCTTTTTTACATTTTTCATTTTGAAACTTTCCCATTTGTCAGATTTTGAAGTTAAGGACATTAGACCAAATTTAGTTGAAAATGAGTTCTTTTGAAGAATAAAATGGAAGTTATTATAATTAAGGTACATGGTTATTATCTTTTTTTACCTTGTGCTAATGTTCATTCAAAAGTCTTCACATTTAAAGACCGGCCTTTTTTTTTGTTGACGAGGGGGAAATCTTCTAACAGGTACCCTACCACATTGATTGTGTGATAGGGTTATGTGAGGTTCACGGACTCGTAAAACCCCCCCGGTGGGCCCGGCCTCGAAGCATGTCAAGGGGCTCCGGGATCTCCAAAGAAACGCACCGGTGCCCCTCTCGCATATCGCCCTTCGCACGTCCCGGGGGCAGTTGGAAAACGACCCCCAACACCCTCGCGATGCTATCGGCGGCACATGCCACGATGTACCGCCGCCCTCCCGAGGCGAGACCGGCCTAGTGCGTGTCGGGCTACGCGCAGTGTAGGGTTCCGTAGTTGCCCATAAACTTATATTTGCTTCCTGTTTTACACAACTAAGAATTTCATCTCAGTAATTTCCAATGGTATTTGTGCAAAAGGGCGGCCTTAAAAAAATTTTAAGTCATTGTATCACCACAACCTAATTTTAAGACTCTTTGTTTGTAAAGTTTTTAATGTGTTTGTTTTTAATCCTGGTGTATGGAATAACGAATAATCTATCTGTATATCTACGGTTGTATGTCCAAATACAACCATGTAGCTTGCAAGGGGGTGGGGAGGTGACACTTGACTCTAAAAATAAGTACTTTAAAGCCTAATATTTCGTAAACAGATCCCTAAATCGAATCGATCCCTTATCGATAAAAATGGGCAAGGTGTTACACCATGGGATAGACGAGACATCCGCACTTTACGTGTAGGGGAAGTACCTAAAAACTTGCTTTCCAACATTTTTATTTTACTATCTTGTCGACGTGATTTGATGCAGCGTGCGCAAGTAGAGTTTTTTGGCCTAATAATTTAACATTAATGACTTTGTGATTCCTCATGACCTTTTATTTGTCCCCAAATAAGCTCGATAGCGTTGATATTAGGTATATACAAATTGGCGGCTCGAACGAAATCTTTAGATTTTTTAGGTAACATTCTAAGTGAAATGGGTATACGTAACCTTGTAATGACGTTCATTTTATTTAGAATAAAACATGTTTATTGTTTTTAGAAAGGTTTATTTTGTCAAAGTAAATCGTGAATTAAACTTCTTTTACATTATTAAAATAAATAGTTGTATATTCAGTAACTGAAATGAAAGTTGGAAAATCTGAAGTTTGTACTAAAAAAAAACGCTGTTTGGACGCCATCACAAGTTTATTTTGATGAAGTATCAAATGTGAACTATTAAAATGGCCCTACTGTAAGTTAAGCAAATATTTAGTTTTGTTATATAGGAGTCTATCGACATTGATAGCAAGAATTGACACAGGATTTATTTGTAATTTTGTTTTTTGCGGCGTTTTGAAAAGCTGGAACAGCAACAGAGTAGTGTTGATTCGGTGTAAACGTCGAAATAGCTTTACTCTAACTATCTGATAATTAAGAAACAAAAAGAATAAATAACGCTATCCCATAGCTACGCCGAGGTTATGCAACACCCTATACTCAAAAAGGTAGTACTAATAAAACTTTGATATATTTAACTGTAAATAATAATACTCTCACGAGTTAAGTAGCAGCCAGAAAGATTTTCGAAAAAAATGGACACGTAACAATTTTCTCCGATCTAAAAAGAAACAGTTCGCAATACAATTATAGAAAATTCTCTGAGTACTAGAGTATAGTGTCACGCATGCGCGGTTCTTACAGAGGTATCCAAGAGCAAGTTTCCCCAGTCTCATCCGGACCGTGCTAAGAGCCCCTTATGCAAACTCTGTCCCACCTCCCGGGAGCTATAACGAAACTTTTACAATGCGAGTTAGATTTTGATGATTTCCAGTGAGCCGTGAAGGGGGACAAGATGGGGAAGAAAGCTGTGATGAAGTGGTCTCTAAAGTTGTTCCTGTTCGGAATTTCAGTGTTGTTTCAGTTTACGGATTCCGTTGGTAAGTTTATTAATTTTATATTAAAACTAGCATAACCCAGGGCATCGCTCTCTTGATTCCTGTTAAAGTATCCTATGTGTTTATGAACTAAATTTCTTTTAAATTTTAATCCAAATAGATGCAGCCATTACGCAAATTACTGGAAAAATTGCATCCTGACATCCATCCATAGACTTTCGAATTTACAATATTGTAGGATTGGATATGACAAAATTAGTACAATTACATGTGCGGTAAAAAATTCTTATTTTTTTAAAAATTGTAAATGGGAGTGAAGTCTTAAAATTTAATCAATCGAAGATTTTTGTCTATATAATAAAAAATAAAACTGAATCAAAAATATGGTAGCTTGGTAAAATGCAACATTTCACCAGAAAAACTAATTAAACTTTTATATAATCATGGTTAAAGCAATAACTTTATTTATTCCAATTAGTGGATATACTCGTCCAAACCCTCTTGACTGGCAAATACTTTCTCCTTTTTTTTGTGTTGATTACGTCCTTGTAAAAAAGTAAAAAAGGAAAAAGTAAGACTTATTAGGTATGGGTTACTATTTGGATGCACTATAACATTTATCGGTGTCTAATAATTTTAATCAAGATAGAAACTGCTACTTCCTACATCCGATGAATCAACGGGAAGACAGTGGATGAAGGTGTCCCAAAATATCTTTCATCATTGAAAAGACTGTCGAAGATCATCATCACATTCTGCCTAGAAGTCTACTATTGGACATAGATTTATATATAATGCCGGACATTTTGACACAGCATCATCTATCCCCAAAGTAAGCAGTGCTTGTGTTACAGGAACTACATGACTGATATACTACTTATACATTTTTATATTTTTGTAAATACATATATATTATACATAGAATGCTCGAGACAAATATTTGTTTGTGCACTCAAACGTTGCCATATATCACCGAAACGGTTCGACCGATTCATAAACTGTTTTCTGTGAAGGGTTGGTGATTCATCAGCTATGGTTTTTAGATTGACACAGAAGACCGCTGTGGCGCAGTGGGCGAGGCCCGACTATGACACAGAAGGTTGCGGGTCCGATACCCACCGTGGGACAAATGTTTGTATAATCTTCAAAAATTTGTCTCGGGTCTGGGTGTTTCCTATGTATAATATGTATGTATTAAAAAAAGGGTATAAGTAGTATATCAGTCATGTAGTTCCCAAAATACAAGCTCTGCTTAGTATAGGGCTAGATGATGCAATGCAGAAAATGTCCAGAATTATTTTATTAAAAAAAAAATATGACGGTGGTAACTCACCAGGGGGCGCAATGAAATAACGAATGTTGCCATTTATTCCCAAAATGGTTCGACGAATTCAGATACAGTTTTATGTAAAGAATGGTTGATTCATCAGCAATGGTTCTTAGATGGTGTTATGATGTTAAATCTAAAAAGTTTTAATAAAAAAAACGGGCTTCTGACGTCCCGGGTAGTAAAAAGATCACTACCAACAAAACAAACGTTCCATTTACCAATGAATATTCAATAGGCGGACTCGATTTAATCGAATAGAAATACTCTCCATTTTTTACTAAGTTTGTTCATGCTTTCGGGCATAATTGCGTTATTCCAAGATTCCGGGAATTCCGGGATACGGACTACAGTCCCGGGTCCCGGGATTGGTTCGGGGGCGCATCAAATATCAATTACGGGTAATTTGATGAGAGCTTATTGCAACTACGTTAGGTAATTATTTTTATGTATTGTCAAGTTATGTAAAGTTCAAGTTAAGTCGAGCACTTTTATATGTTTTTGGTTGTAGATTAAGTTTGACGAAGTTTAAGGTTATCTGGGACATTTGTACTTAGTACTGTTGGATTTTTAACTAATACATTTGATAGCTTTAGAAAACTAGTTTTGTAAAGAGAAAACTGAGATTGTCCTCGTAAGTTGATTGTGAAGCGCGACACGTTTTCCTTTTATACGCTCGAAATTTCACAATTCTCCTTTAGCGTAACACTTACTACGAATGTTCTCGTCGCCAAATAAGATCTCGAGTTTTCAGCGAGAAAAGCTGCGTCAAATTCTGTTGAATTTGTGATAATGGAACCAAAATAAGGTGCATTTTTCTTCTTTTTGGCATATGTGAATGTTGGTTCGGATAACCTTTCAGTAAAATTATTTTCTAAGCCACGGTTTTATGTAGAAAATAAATACAAAAAATAAATAAGTACTTGGAAAATATTTTAATAAAATTACAAGGTACGTAACATAATTTAAATGGGTTGGGATTTATTTTGTCATCTGTATGAGAAGAGTCCCCTCTTTTCTGTTGTCATAAGGGTAATCTATTATACTATAATTTGTATCTATCTAGATCGATACCATGATCTGCTGTATCTGATATTTTTATGACTTATATAATGCTGATTCAGAATACGATTTACAAATCGATCGAATCTATTTCTAGTAGGAAATTGCAGAATATGAGTACAAATGCCCTATTAATATGGCAACTCCATTTTGATAATCCTTCAGGCAAACTAAAAAGTAATTTCCGAAATGCTTTCCACAAAAACCTGTTTCAAGTAAAATGGGTGCCCGCGGCGCTATATCCCATATCCTCGTCCCAAGATTCCACACCGCCTTGGATTCGGCACTACCAAACAAAAATTTATCAAATTCATATCACAGAAAATATGTATGTGTATATATTGAAAAACTACATTCAAAACGTTTTTATTATAACATACTACATACGTCGTTTGTTGCTATGGCTGGGTGAAACTCTTTTTTAATGGTACCCAAAACTGTCACTTTTTAAGGTGATTGTAAAAACTGTTTTCAAAAGATGCATAAATCTCTGCTTTTTTGTTTTTAGTACTTAGACAAAAAAGCCTAAGTTAGTTGGACTAGGCTCGTAATACTTCCACTATTGTTCATGAATTCTGTGGTTAGGGTTGCCAAAATTTTGCCAAAGTACCCAAACGATTGAACAGAAATAAGAATATGGTCTAAATATGATTTTAGAACAATTTAAAAAACACAATTTACTAACTCCCGGATATCTGGATAAAAGTTACCCTTGTGTTATTCTAGATTCAAACTATGCTTGTTCTGAATTTCTAACTTGTAGTTATAAGTTATAAAACGGTAATGACCGTAACCGGCATTCAGTTGTATGATTAGCAAGAAACATACAAACAACAAAACTATTGCATCTATATAAATAAAGATTAACTGCCATATGTATTAAAAATATATTGTCATGAGTCGGTTTAAATTAATTTTATTTCTAAATTCAAGTTAATTTGGATGACATGTGAGAAGTCAGGCGGATCTCTAATTTATAAGTAGAAATAGGATACGATTACGTGAACAGTCGAGCACATAAAACAAATAAGCAATGTGTGACATGGAGCTGCTTGCCTGTTCAACGATCCGTGTCTGCAGCGTATTGAACCGAAATCAGAACGGATACTTATCGTCGCTTATTCATGGTGACTTGCGATATTTCAGATAATTTGTATACGAAAAGTTTTATTTTTTAACAGAATAGAAAGCAAAAAAAAATTTTTTCAAATCACCTACTAAGACTTAAATAAATCAACTGTTAGTGTGTTTTAGGTACAATTGAATTAACCAATAATTATTATGTACCTGATCTTATACGAGTATGTTAGAGATGAAGTGATCGAAAGATAGTCACTAGTCATATTGTAGATAGGTAAAACAGGTGCCTAAAATTAATGGAAAAATTATGTTTTCTCATGTTTGTTGACTGGGAATATGTTATTTTACTATGAAAAGATGAAAATAAAGGATTTTAAACTAACTGAAAGTTTGTCTTGACTGTTGATGAAACCAGAAAAGATTTTTGCATCTTGTGTTATAGTTCTTCGTAACGATAGTAATAAAAATTGTGTCAAATACGCTATTAATAAGCTTATTTTGAAATATAATTTTACTGTTGTTTAACTAAGAACTGCAAAGAAATAATAATTGTTTAGCTAAAAAACTATAAAAAAATAAATCTTGTTCAACAACACAATAACAAGAGGTTAGATCCTAAACAATGCTTTTTGACACACGTTTTCATAGGAATCTGTTATCATAATCAATGGTTAGACTTGATCGTCCGTTTTTTTTGTTAGTGAACTCAAGCCTCAGTACGCATGTAAGTAATTTTACAACATAATCATTAATTCGAGACAGAATTGATGAGTCAGTATAAACCCATTGGATTTGCGAGTCGATACGTCGCACGTCGTGTATTACGCGGATCATTGAGCAGAGCGCTCGGCGGATCATAGCTGTACTTTTTACTTGTTATGTCGAATGAATCGAATTAAGTTTTGTTAGTGAGTGTCCTTTACGTTTTCTTTGCTGATTGTTGTTTTATTTCTTAGTATATTTTATTTAACTTTGTTATGTCAAAGCCAAAGTAAATAGGTTTTTGTTCATTGAAATCACAAGGATTAGTATAGTATGTTTTATTGCCACTAATATAATATAATATTTCAATTTTTGGGGGTAGCCTATGTCCAACAGTGGACTTCTGCAGGATGATAACGATTGTATTTTCGTCACCATTTTCAGTCAGACCAACCTACTGTAGAATTTGTTGCGTTTCTTGTTAAAGTCAAAGACAAACTCGAGGTAACCCAGAGTGGTATACAAAAGATATTATTCGATAAATAAAGGCGAGGCTACATAAGCTTTAAAAGGCTAGTAGGTCAAGAGATGAGTACCGGGCATACTGTGATAGTAGATTTGAAGTCTAGGAGATGATAGAGTTGGCACATTATCATTATCAGGAGCGAGTACAGAGTAATCTCACCAAAGACTCAAAATCGTTCTGGAATTACTTCAGAGCGGTACCGTAAAAAGTCAAGAAAGTGGGAAATGTTCTATCAGATCCACAATGCGCGGCAGAATTCGTTAAGTATTTTCATTCATTGTACGAATCCACGAAGGCGGCGAGTCACGCCGCCTCTGCTGCGGCTCTCCCGTGCCTAGATGCAGACAGCGCTCTAACGGCTTAAGCCAAAGCGTTTCGCCGGCCCGTATGGCATCCCCGTGTTTGTAGTAAGGGACTGCGCATGGTCCTGCCTGGACCACTAGAACTCATCTAAAACCTATATCTGGAGAGGTTGTGAGTTCGATTCCCGCCGCGGGACAAATGTTTGTATGACTTAGAAGCTTGATTTTTCCCAGCTCCAAGGACAGCCATATTTGATATAAATTTTAATTTAATACCTTCACGCATTCCTGAGAAAGTGTCTTGACAGACAGATACACAAACACACGGACAACGATCCTATAAGGGTTTTTAGGGTCCTTTTGATGTATGGAACTCTCAAAAGGTCATAATGACATGTTTATTTCAGAAATAATAATAAATCCTCTTATGATAAGATTTGTATGTACATTTTATGTTTTGTAACCGGTGCTCAGCACAATACAGTGTTAAAAGTCGGAAGCTGTTAGAAAATAATTATTATGTAAGAGTGCTTTGAATGAAGCAATTACTTTTAAAATAAAATATTGAGCAGCTGCGAGAGCCTCGAACCTTATTTACTATGCTTTGCAAATCATTTATATTTACGAGCCGCACGCTTCGTGTTTCTGGCTGTCAGGCTGTCAATAGCATTCAAAGAGTAGGTAGAAGAGAACGCGCTTGCAGCTTTAGCGGCTTTTATTATTATAAATGGTATTGCTTCAGAAATTTTAAATAATGTGCAAAAACCATCGAAAAATTGAATGGGCCGGAGTAAGTTTATTACTATTTAATGGTTGGACTTCATTTAGACGTAGACAAATGACTATCAGCAGGCCCCGGCTAAAGCCTAGCTTCATGTACTCGTGAAATAGCGTCATGCCAGAAGAGCAAGGAAAGGAGTTGCAATCCAGCACAACTTTGGCAAAAAAAAGTCGCCAAAGATAAAGAAAGATAACATAAGTGACATATTTTTTTATAATAAAATTCGACCTCAATTTTATAATATAATTTATCTACAATATAAAATTTCCTGCCTCTGATGAAGCGGCATCAAAATATTTTGTTCGTTTTAATGCCTGTTCATTCTGTTCATTTCTAAGAAGTCTAACAACATTTGGTCCTTGAAGCTGTCGTAATGATTTATGGTCCCATGACTCAGTATTTTATAATGATCTGTTAAAATAACGTCAAAAATATTGTTGGCCTATAGAAAGGAAACCTATATTGCGTGGGAGGTTAGTTTTCTAGGTATAAAATGAAAAATTTCTCCGATTTTATTTGTTTATTTAAAATAAAAACCGCCTTCTGTGATGTAACGTAGAAAACTATCGCATTATTAAAAAAACTGAAATGTCTATCCGTTTTGAAACAAATACTTTTATATCTATTGAGTTATCAATGCACTTACAATATTTGTAACGAAAAGAAACTTAACTAACTTAGTCGAAACTCTTTACATCAAAAATATACAAAAAAGCGACGAATTTCGTGCGCGTATTTTGTGCGGTCACTTCGCAAATCTTATTATTAGCTGTACCTACCTAATCGAGGCATTGTGACCGCTACACAATACGCCTAGTGCCTTTAATAGTGCGCCTTTCACAATGGAAAAGCTGTGGACCGGGAGCTAGTGACAATTTTATTTCGTCTTGGAAGCATAATATTATCTATTCGTCTAGATTTGAGCGTATAAAATGTGTTATTGAAACAAAATCACACTTTTTTGTATCGAATATGAATACATAAAAATAGTGGAACAATAGCACCTTTTAAATTGGAAAAATTCAAACAACACTGTCAATTGCATTCAATCAATTGAACCATTAATATAACTTAATAAAAATGTAAGAAGTTATATCATAAACGAGTAACATATAAGATGTATGACTGGGTCTGGGTGTTGTAGTACGGTACTCGTAGTACCTGGTACTAAACCCACGATACTGTGAATCCTAGTGGGGGGTCAGAGCTATGCAAATGTCTGTTAGTGTAAAAAGTGCCCACTAAGTACTATATAAGTACTTTGTATGACAAGGTGGTTTAGACAAATACCTCACGCTTAGCTTTCTTTTCACGCTTATGCAAATTTGTCATGGTAAAACTTGGTAGCAGTCACGTGACATTTCCACAGCTAAAGTCTTTTTCATACAATTCAGTCTTTCCGTAGGCGTTAACGCCAACAGAAAGTGGTAATTGTAATCCTTATGACGGTCATTTTCAGATCCATACTAATATCCGTGAGGATATTAAAACGAGGATGGTCAGACCTAAAGAACGTGCTGCATAGTAGGTATTAAGCAGTCTACGTGGTGGTTCAGCTCATAACCGTTTTCTAGAGTCTACCTTTTTATAACACGCTTATATTAGCTTCACTCTTAACAAACTAAATAACAAACAGACAATGTAATCAAATTTTGGTAAATTTTGAATTCAATTTTGACCTACTTCTAATAAATTGTCATATCGAATGAAACTTTGTATGTATATGTAGTTCGGATGCCAATACTATAATTTGTTTTCTTGGAGCTGTTCTGATGATAGAGCCAGGAGGTGGATAGTGGAACTCTTCAGTGGCTACTAGTAAACCCCTCAAGTTTGGGCTCATATTATTCATTTTGACGAGTCCGAAAGATTATTCTTGATAACGAGGGTCTGATGATGGAGTCAGGATGTGGATGGTGGAATTATTTCATTATAATTCTTATGGCGTGATAAAAGTATGTTTTTGCTTGTTTTTAAACTAAACATTTTATTTTTTACCATATTTAAGAAAGAAGAAAACTGTGTAAGAAAACTAGGACTGGCTCCTGAACTATAAAACGGGCCAAGTCTTTTTCCGTGTCTTGTTTGCCATCCCGGGAATTCCGGCTTTTGAAAACGTATCAGAAAGGCTGAGAGGCTCGTATTTGATAATGGGGTTTCAGCTTGAAGAATGTTGGGCTGAGAAGTGATTGAACTTGGATGTTGATTCTTTAGTTTTATTCTTAACCCGTGAAAAATGAACCAAACTATTTGGTTTCGAAGTAAATTAAGAAATACTTTAAAGATTATGGCAAAATGTACCATGCTGGTCTTCAGGCTTCGTTCTGGTGGTTGTGGGTTTTAACTGAGTCATGCACTAATGGATTTTTGCTTAAAACAATGTACGAAAACATGACGAGGAATCAAATATGAGCCAAAAATCTAAAGGCATGTCTGGTGTTTCAATGAACGGCGATGGGCTTTACAACCTGTCACGTAATATGTTATCCGATATGCAAAAGAAGAGCAAATATAATGTACTTTCTTTTGACTACCGTTTATTTTGTATCCTCATGGTTTTGTTAACATTGATTATAAATCTATGAATCCTCATCATGATAAATAATGCTAAATTTTTCCTCAATTTGAAGTATCACAAATTATACACAACCAATATATTTAAACTAACTAAAATATTTTAACTGATTTTATTTGACAAGCCTCGAAAAATAGGACAAAAAAAACACATAAAAGGCTTTTCTAATCAGAATTCCAGCGACTCACAAAAACTGGCGCCAGAAATAGATTACTGTTAGCACCGTAATCTAAAGTTTTCGTAAATCTGCCTACCGATCGCGACGCAGACAGATAACGATATTCCATGTTTCGTTTTACTAGAGAAAAAAGGAAGACATAAACTCTGAACAAAATCAATAAAAATAAGTAACTACCATGACGTTGACATCAGGCGTATGGCACATTTCATCGTGTTTGATCATAAATAAAATGATATTACGTTTGTATGAAGACCGACAGCAGTAAAATTGTACAAACACGATTGATGATAAGTGGGATCTTAGTGCACGGCGCGTGCGGTGCGCTTGGTCGACGGCTTAACTGCTCTGTATAAGTAGTCGCCGTAGGTTTCGTTGTAAAAGCGCGCCCACGCGTGAATTGTTCTGTCACACGTCGTGCCGTATCCGATTTGGTCGCAAACCGTATTTCCATTTATACACCCACATTACGGCCACGTTCTCGTAAAAAACAGGTCGCTTGGTGAGCGATGCTTACAGGGATCTAAGCGTTCTTTCATACTTCGTTTATACTTCGAGTTGTGACTGAAAAGGTCCTCTTTGAAGGTTCACATGCTTTCAGCATAATCTTGTCAGAAACATTTGGTATGACATTTTAGTTCTCTTTATACGTGCACTTATAAAATTTAGACCCATTTATCAAAACTAAAGGCTCCCCCATATATAATGTTTTAAAAATAAACTGGTATTCATTCTGTGTCATATTTTTCCATAGATTTATAAAACATCAAAGACAAACAAACACGCTTACGGCTGTCTTCCCCATGGTGGACATCCTCAGATACATACTCAGTGAGTAGATCTTTGAGGATACCAAGTAGGGGGCAGTTAGAGGCACGTCCAAACATTACAATTGGTACATGCCCGCGTTTTGCAAGCAGTAAGCATTCCACGTGACAGGTTGCAAGCCCATCGCCGCTTATTGGAACACTAACTGTTGGCACATGCCTTAGAATTTTTGGTTCTAGGGCATGCCGGTTTGTTCCTCACGATGTGTTCCTTCACCGTTTTGAGCACGTGTTATAAAACAACAATTTATTTTATTTCTGAAACATAATTATAGGTTTTTACAAGTAGTCAGTAAGGAGTGAGTGCCACCTGCTTTCAGTGTAAATGTTTCCTAACGTACTGTGAAAGTGATTAGTGTAGGTAGGTTGACATGTGGATTGTAATGATAAGCGACGGCTTCAGATGGAATCATGACGTTGTTTGATCAATGAAGTCTAAGGGGAATCAATTTCCAAATCTGAAAGCTGAAATTGTGCGAAATCTTGTTTATATGATAATGTTTGTATCATGTCACATTAGAACATTATTTAAATGTCAAATATTGAAGGTTCAGTGTAAATAATCCAGCTTCTGATCTTAAGCTGTTTTTAAATTCGTTTTACACTCGAAGTAGTTATAAACAGTGAATGAAAACACTATCTACACTATATCACTAACTACACTATACTACACTATACATTAAGCATTTTACCCCAGTTTTGTAATAGGTACCAATGACCACAATGAAAGTCTATTTCAAGGACTACTTTTAATCTAACTAACATATTATTAGATTATTATTTGACATTTGTGGTCGAGTTTTTATAGAAGTAATTATATTCATTGACAAAATTAAACAGTTGTCCTCCTAATCCGTGTTATTTATTATTGTTGATGTATGTTGTACTGGGGAAAAATAATCTCGAATGGCGACCACAAATCTCATGAAGCAGTGCAGAAAGGCTCACCACCTGATGGACCGATAACATCTCAAAGGTTACGAAGTTATTGGATAGAGGTGGCTGAAGATTGTTCATCATGAAACGTTTTGCGCGAGGCCTGTCAGGTCTAAGCTGTTAATGATGATGATGAACGTTATTCACAGACAAAATGATTACGGCCAAGTTGGTAAGTGGTAACCGTCTCCTATGCAATGCAATACCAGGGGCATTGATGATGCGTTTCCTCCCATAAAAAACAAAGTTCCCCGTGCGAGATCTTTCATAAAAGAGCTTTACTTTTACTTAATAAACACCCAAAATCACATGCATAGTCCTGTTTGATACCCTGTGTCGTGAGTATCAGGAAATAATACCTGAAAAAACATGCAAAAATTTGAATCGAAACCCAATCCTCTTGCGCAGAAGCTGACTCCTCCCCGTCGCGCTTCTGAGTCCAACTCGAAAATCAAAGATTCAAATTATTAACATAAACGCGTTTGTAATAATTTCTAAAACAGTTAGCAATCAGGCAGGTACGCGCTATCACTACACGTCTGCGCCGAAACTCCCAGAGATAAGTTAAACAGATCGGTACGTTCATTAGATCCGAGCCCCGGTGTAATTTCCACATCAATTACTCTGACGTGCGCGTTTACGTCACAGAGGGTGAAGCACGAATTATTTATGTGAACATCAGGTTAGCGATACGAAAACAAATACTAGCCAATCAAATAAAAATAAGATTTTTATGCGGAGCGATGTTATTAGCTTGTATTTGACTTCAGTGGAGTGCTCATAAGTTTTTTTCTATCCAAACTTCATCTTTCCATGGCACTACGACATCGGTGGCGCAGCGGGCATATATGTACAAGAGGTGCGGGTTTGATTCCCACTGCGAGTTAAAAGTCTGCATGGTCTGTTGATATTTGTTCCGGGTGTTATAGTCACGTGAGGAATCAGCGTAAATACACTTCAAATTTACGTATTTTATAAGTTGATGTTTCTAAAATATGATCTTTGATTTGAATAAAAACCTATTTCTTTTACTTTAATTTTGATACCACTATACCTACTCGTAGTTAACCACGACATGGCGAATCCTAATGTCAAGTAAGAATTATGTATACAAAGTGTCTGTTAGATGTTTATTGTTATAAACACAACCATGAAAATAATATAAACATCACTAACGTAGACGTAAATTATTCAAGTGTTGCCCTCAGTATTACCCTTACCACGACTTAGGTTTTAATCCACGACTTAGACTAGTAGGTAAAAAGTGTAATAGATAATAACAATCCTAATAATATTAGAAATGCAAAATTAAGGGTGTTTTGATATTGGTTCTATCAATATCTATATTGGTTCTATTAATTTTCGTATTGGCTTCACCTATTTGGATGAGTTTTGGAACATGTATAGTTTGTGGTATAAAAGAATGCATAGCTTACTTTATCCGCAGGTATCACGCGGGCAAAGCTATGGGCAGAGGCTGTAGGGTTAAAAAAATGGTAATGAATGTATAAGTAAAGGAGATCGCTTTGGAAAGAGAAAGATGGAGGAAAATGCGTCACTTCACCAAGAGATAAGCTCTTGAATATAATAGTAATTCACAAATAAGCCTTGTAGTAGAAAACAAAACACTGTTTAGCCATACATTTTGTTTTATCTTTATTAGTAATCTCTTACAGTTATAGTAGCCTATTGCCAGTTTATAGATACTTCTGTGGATTTAATTATTGCCTAGTCCAACTGACGCAGTGGCGGTGGTGGTGTTGAACAAAATTAAATGGTTGTCAAAGTTCGCGTGAATGTACTGATCGCCACCGCCACTAGTGGCCACTAGTGGCGGTGGCGATCAGTACATTTTCAGTTTGTCTGCTTCAGATTGACTGGGCCCTTATCCGATAGTGTATCGCGATTTGAGCGTCCAACTCTATATAGTTCCTGTGTATTCATTGTGGTTCGAGTTTGTTGGATTTTTCCCCGAATGTGAAATGAATTTTGATATTCACTCGTAGTTATATGGTAGGTAGCATGTATTGCAATAGAACCAAATACAAAAAGGAAAGCTGAAAATGGTGGATGTAAAAATAAAAATTGCGACGCAGTTTCCAGTGCCCGTTTTAGGTACAGTACTATAGAAAGAAAAAAAATAGCTTATAAGGAGACATCATCTTTGCATTTAAATAGGCACCCAGGTACTTATAATAAAAAAAACTGTCGTTGTGTATATTTTTTTAATCTATATTTATTTTTTATACAACTCTATTGGCTCAAACAATTATACAGCCCACCTGTTAGTAAGCCGTTACCGTAAACTATGGATTCTTGCAAAACCAGAAGTATCACTCGCGCGTTGATGATCCTGAGACATAACGGTTGAAAAGTCTCAAATGTCTGTAATTTCACGGGCACCTTCGAACCTGAACACATGTATTGTGTCATTTTAAAATGGATTATTATATCCGTACTTGGTGCGTACCTATACAAATCTTAAGAAATAAAAATGCCATCTAAAAATTATGTTACAATACTCTCAGAATCAACGATCCAGAAAAACATCACATAAATCACATTTGCAAGCGCATAATCCACAAAGTGACTTTAAAATATTCTACATAGCAAGAGCTCAGCATTAACTGTGCAAGGCTTTATTCGAGTATTTTTGTAAAAAATAAACATGTCTGCGACGATTTTTCCCGGTAAAGCCTTCATCCGTCACGCGTCCTGCCTCCATACCTACTCTGGTTAACATACGAAGCGCTCTGACATTCAGGGTACTTTAACCCAATACAAGTCCAATGGTGGTACAAAATCTTGTGATTTAAAAGAACAAGTATAATAAACTTTTATTTCCTGATTCGATTTACTTAAATCTTTTTTTTTAATATGACTTATGTGGCAAACAAGCATACGGCCCACCTGTTGGTAAGCGGTTATACCGTAACCTATGGACGCTAGCAACACCAGATGTATCACTCGCGCGTTGCCGACCCTGAGACATAACGGGTGAAAAGACTCATGTGTATTTCACCCGAGCCCATACCCTTCAGAACGGAACAAAATAATGCGAGCTTAGTTGCTGAAATAGGTGGAAGTATACCGGACGAGCTCTTTCACAAGTCATTACAGAATTTAATCTCACCACTTAATTCGTAATGTTACCATTTTAAATAACATTTTAATAACTTTGTAATCTAGAATTATAATATAATATTAACTAAAAATTGACATACATAATGTAGAAAGGATTGTAAAAAGGTGATAAAGTTTGTGTGAAAAATAATAATTTTATAACACGAAAACGTATAAAACTTCGCTTATATACTTAGTTACTGTTCATAGAAGGGAAATAGACAGTTAACTCCATTTTAGGATTTTTAACCCCTTAAGAATTATTAGGAATACGTTATCCACGCAAAAACTAGTTCAATAAGAAATGAAATAATAGCTATTATATATTGTCCATCATACTCGTATCTTTTATAAATCTGAATATCTTGTTCTTTTTTGTATCTATGTTGTTTATGGAACCATAAGGAAAGGAAAAGTGTGTCATGAGTATGTTCACTTTATATTAATTTTCTGTTTATAAAACAAACTTCTGCAAAGTGCCCTGATTTTTTTTACTACATTGGTTCTTTCACCATTGCTTACTAGGCCCTTTAGAGCCACCTAAACCCCTAAGGTGAGGTCAGGTCAATGATGCTAGTTCAATGACACGAAAAACGCATTCCTAGATAAATATAAAATCCCAAGAGGTATAGGACTGGCAACAAAGCCTGTAGAACCAACAACCGCTTGAGGAAAAGGTTTTTAAAATACGACCACATACCGTACTACTGTGGAAAAGCCGTACACCGACAGACGTTTTAGTTGTTGCGAAAAGTCGGTTGATTGAGGTATGACACGCTCGTTCGTCATGGAACTCTGTGGAAGAGGCTTATGCCCAACAATACTCGTAGCTTGAAATTACAAATCTGTGCAGAGAGTGAATAATAATGCAGTGCCATTATTATGTGGTCCGGAACGGTGGGTGTAGTTCTTGATGGGTGGTTTGTTACGCAACACAGTTGACAAATGTCAACCGGACGTTCAATAAAGCGAGAAAAAAAATACAAATAGTTACGTTGTGTAATTTTTTTTTGGTGAATAAATTACTTTAGTTTTTTTTTGTATATTGAAAATTAATGAGTAGTAATATAATATCAATTTATCATAATAATTTATTTGATATATAAATATAAAACATTTCAAACTACATTACGCTACATTAGGTAAGTACATGACAGGTTTGGTCTCCGAAGAGGAAATAATAAGTTTAATAAAATAACATTTGGTAGATACCACCTTCGAAATATTCAGGCAACATCTAATCAAATGTAAAATATGTAATGGGTTCATATTCATATGGTAAGCCTCAGATGCCTAAGCTAGACTAAAAAGCCTGTAATTTAGGCAGCTACGCTTCCCCTTCATAAATTGCACAGATAAAATACATTATCTTTCCGTAAATTATCATATGGATAATTATCATGGATGATCTGAAAAAAAACCTGTCCATTAAAACTTATTCAAGAAAACAAAATACAGATAGAAGAAAGCCAAAATGCATTGCGATAATATCGATCATTAAAACGCAATTGTGTGGCCTTGACTTATACTTCAAATAAGCCTAGATTAATATTTTACTAATCTCAGTGTTATCCATTATCTATTAAACCGCTAACTAGTGATGTGTGGCCATAATAATATTATCTATTTAAGAGCCGTCCTAGAAGTATATTAGTCGATTGCAAAAAAATAAACGCATTACAATTGGCTAAACCGCTTCGGAGAAAAATAGTTACAGATAAACACTCTTTTTAATATTCCTTCACTTTATTTTTTCCTTTTTACAGGAAATTTAATACTCTAAAGTGAAAACTTTCATTTGTAGTGTCAAATGTTGTTTAGCTCTTGGCATACAATATTAAAGCGTCACGTCCATAAAAAGATCCTTTTATCAAAATGGCCGCGTCCCACCCTTTCTGTGTCGGCCAAATTACTAGCTATTCCGCGGTTATGGTTTACTTCTCACCCATATTTTGGGGTAAACGGAATTAGGGATGGGATAGTTCGAATTTGCGGTGACGTAATGGAGTTTTTGTTGATGGCCGAATTATGTTGTTTTGCTTAGTCGTGATTCGGCGCTTTTTGGCAGTTTAGGGCAGCACTTTAGTATGTATTGTAGGTGAGTATAACTCCACAGCAGAGATAAGGTTCGTTTAAAGCCTTGTTCGTTGTTCTTAAAAAAAAGATAACAAATTTGTGTCAAACGTATATGTTATCTTGGAAATATCAGTTACAAACCGTCAGCTTGGTGTTGAGTATTGATAAGGGATGTTCTTCAAAATTTCGTTATTTTGTTGATCGCTCTAGTACTTTTTATCTATAGAGCTTTAACGAGGTCCATGTATTTAGTTCTGAAAAGAGATGGAAAATTAAGCAGATACTTTTATCCCCCAATTTGCGTCGAAACAATATCGAAATATTTTAATTCGAAAATTTGCGCGAAGAACTAAATTAGCATTTTATGTATTAATTAAGTCAGGCATATTTATTAAATATCACAAGTAGCGTGTTAAAGCTGCTTGATTATCCTACACAGACACTCGGACACTCTTATATTTTTGAGTTATAATTAATTAATTTAATTTAAATAATGTTACAAACAAAAAAGTTACAAATATACATCTGTACGGCAGCGAGACCTGGGTAGTCTCATAGCGTCATGTCCGTACCATTCATGTTGCTGAAATGAAAATGCTTAGGTGGATGTGCGAGGTTACGAGCTGTGATAAAATCCGAAACGAGTATGTGTGAGAACTTGGCAGTCCGTGACACCATCGATAAGCTGCAGAAGAGTAGTTTGAGATGGTATAGGCATGTTTAGAGGAGGCCATCTGACTACATTCTCACCCAGGTACTAAAACGTCCCTGGTAAAGATCTAGAGGGAGAGCCAAGTCCACACAACACAGTGAGTATCAGGATATCTACGACACAGGAAATCCTATTGTGGGGTCAGGACTATGTGCGTGTATGTTGATGTTTATTATTATCGAAATGCACTATATTCATTATAAAAAGGTCATAATTAATAATTATATAATTAAAAATGCCCCTTTTGTTTTACTGTGCCTAATATTTATCTACTTTGTAAATTTAATTTAACTTATGATTATTATTATTATCTATGTATAATATGTATGTACTTACAAAAAAAAATGTATTTAAGTAGTATATTAGTCATGTAGTGCCCATAACACAAGCTCTGCTTACTTTGGGGCTAGATGATGTCGTGTGAAAAATGTCTAGCATTATTATTATTATTATTATTATATTATTAAAATGTTGTAAATTTTGATTATAACTGTTCTCAAAACATTCTGTAACATATACCATTAAATATATACCAAAGTTTTATTAAAGATATTCCAAAGAAGAACCTTTGGTAGAGCCAAGATAGAGTAAGTAGCACTGACTCAAACGAAATATGAGTTAGATCTCTCAACAAGTATCAAGACTTTACCTCTTCACTAGGTAAAAGTTAGAAAAACTCTGTCCCGAACAAAGGTGAAAAAATGCCCCCAATCTGTGAATAGTCCGACGGCGCCTATACATCTCACCCCTAGCCACATCCCTCAATCGCACCATCATTTATCACACACACCTCAACAAGAACAATGCGCAGCGTAAATAGGTAGCAGTTAATGTAGTAATTAAATAGCCTAACTTCCCACTATATAGCTGAAGTTAAAAATTCTGTCTGGTACCAAAAAGAAGATTAAAAGTAACCGAATCATTTCATCTCAGCACAAGATTCAATCGTTTCAAAATTAAGTATCGAGATGATATTGTCTCAGTCACTCACTTAAATTTTTTTCAACCTATTGTTTTAAACATTTATTCATACAACTATGTACAAGTAGGTATATACAAAAAATACAGATGAAACAGCTAGCTATCTAAAGACCGTTGCAAACGATCTATAGATAGCTCAACTGATCCAGATCACTACCAGGCGGAAGCGTTCCCAAAATAAAATTAACGTGTTTCACAAAAATAAATTTATTATTAATTGTTTTCGGATAGAATAACGATTTTGGTCGTTACTTTTTTTTATGACTTGAATTATGCTTCTGATCTCTGTAAAGCCAAAAAAATTTTAACCAAAAATGCGTTTTTTCCCGCTAATTTCATAGCGTTTATGACAAAACGCTATTTTATGAAGAATTACCCATGGCATCACTTGCGGGTTACCTGGATGAAGATAATCTTTAATTATATAGGTCATAATCTTTAGTTATATAGTTCATATAGGTAACT
Organism: Perizoma affinitatum; assembly: GCA_961405105.1. Taxonomy (NCBI): domain Eukaryota; kingdom Metazoa; phylum Arthropoda; class Insecta; order Lepidoptera; family Geometridae; genus Perizoma; species Perizoma affinitatum. The sequence goes on from OY560184.1 coordinate 7,629,641, forward strand.
ACGCATGTCCTAAATTTCATTTAAATTTGTGTAGCCGTAACCGAGCAACAAACAATCAAACATTCGCATTTATAATATTAGTAGTGTAGGAAAGGAGAAACTGGTCACTGTAGACTATGAACAATACCATGTGACAACAATATGAGTCATTGTGCAACTGGATTTATTTGCTGGACATTGAATCCCGCAATAAGAGGAGATTAATGGATGTCACCATCGATAATGGATGCCACCGTTGATAAATCTTTTGACAAAAGGCAAATAAACGCGTGTCGCCGGATGATATTTTATCTGAAAGGGTTCAATACAAATGTTTGGCGCTCTTTCATGAGGTAAAATGTACTTCATCATTCGTTTTAGATATGTTTAAAATTACTTCATTTTTAAAAAGTGTTTATAAATGTATTATTACTGTGTTAATTTAGGCATCGAGGAGTTTCGTTGTCACATTCCATCTCCGTCATCAGATCAGCTCGCTGTTATATTATTGCAGTAAACAGTTTTTTTATGTCATATAAAGCGGAAAGCTGTTACAATTGCATTGTGACATCTTTAGTACCTGGGCCTCTACTCTTTTTACTAAATAAAATATGTCAAGTTTTAACTCAATTGGGTCACCTGATTGGGAGACGAGAACAGATGTAAAACAGAATAAAAGCAAGTCTCTGTTTAGGTGTTGCTAACCATGAAAATCTGGGGCCCTATAGCATTAAAGTCCATTCAGAAAAAAAACAGTATATGAATAAGGGTAGAACATTTGCCTAAAACGAATCTAAAATTGAGATAAATTTTTACCAAATTTTAGCGTGTTTATCAATTACCATTTTTATCCGAAAAAGCGTGATTATAATTTCGGTTTTACCGTCACAAATTACAAGGAATATACAATATACCTAATGAAATAAACAATTCGAGATTTTTTTTATTAATTATTAAAACCACAAGTGTGTTTGTTTGTGACACAATTCTAAATAATTTTGTTCAACATTTGCGCACCCTGTCCGTGACATAAATACTTATCACAACAACGCTTGGAGAATTACTTGAACTAGTTTAATTCTACACGAGGTGTTCCACCTAAAACACATAGAACAAAGTTAATTATAGTGGTTTATTAACCTTCAAAATATTAAGAACAAAAATGTATAATATCCCAAAAATTTAACCTCGTTGTGACTCGAACCCGCGATAACTGCAAATTTTCCCCTGTAGGTGAAACCTCGATACTTCAAGCCGATACATCCCAAGAATTTCAACTAGGCTGGCAACGATCTCGTGGCTTAGCTGGTATAGCCCCTGCTAACCAAGCGGGAGGTTACAGATTCGAGGCCCGCCAAGGTAAAATTTTTGGGATATTATATTTTTTTGCAATTTTCCTTAAGTGTGTACTGTTAACAGTTAAAAAAAATAACCATATAAAGAACGAAAGGTTGGAATACATAATCGTCATGATTATGTATTCCAACCCATGTAGATAGATAGATAGATAAACTCTTTATTGCACACCAAAGTAAAGTACAAAAACACACGAATTAAACAAAAAAAAGAATATAAGAGGTACAATGGGCGGTCTTATCGCTTAAAGCGATCTCTTCCAGACAACCTTTGGATGGACAGGATAAAATAGAATCAAAAGACGGCGGTGTACAAGTAAACCTATATTAAAAAAATATAATATTAATAATAATAAATACCTACATAACTTTAAATATGTATTTAAATATCCTATATAATATACATACAAATAATAATAGTGTGAGATAATAATTATGTAACGATTAACTAGCAACTCTGAGACATGGAAAGGAAATGGTTGTATACCATAACTTTAAATATAGCGTGAGATTTTGATGTTCTAATAGAAAGAGGTAAGGCGTTCCATAGTCGTACAGCTTGCACCGTAAAGGAATTACTATAAAATTGTGAACTATGGACAGGAGTATGAAGTTGTAGAGTTTCGGAGGAGCGAAGGTTTCGGTCATGGGCGTAGTGTAAAAATTCAAAACGCTCCTTCAGATAAGATGGTGAGGAAGGATTAAAAAGAACACTATAAAGAAGGGAAAGAATATGTGCATTCCGGCGAAGGCGGATGGGAAGCCACTTGAGTTTTGCGCGAAATACTGAGATATGATCATACTTACGTAGGCCAAATATGAATCGGATACAAAGATTTTGAAGGCGCTCAAGTTTGTTTAACTGGGCTTCGTTGAGGTCGAGGTAGCTGGCGTCAGCATAATCTAATATAGGGAGTAAAAGGGATTGTGCAAGCGTAACTTTGGTAGTGGTGGGCAAAAAGTTACGAAGTCTTCGCAGCGAAGCTGAAGACGCAAACATCTTACGACTGATCTCGGCAATGCAAGGCTCCCATGACAGCTTGGAATCCATAATAATACCCAAGTTTTTCACCGATTTGCTGATAGGTATCGGCGTGCCATCAAAAAGTATTTGCGGAAGTTGTGCGAAATTTAGCTTGGGTATCATTTTGTGACTACCAATGACAATAACTTGCGTCTTTTTAGGGTTTACTGTAAGGCCAAAAGATTTACTCCAGTCACAAATTAGGTCCAAATCAGAATTAATTAAGTTAATTGCTCTGTGCATATTTTCAATTGTTGACTGTGTGTAAATTTGTAAATCATCCGCATACAGGTGGTAGGAAGAAGATATATTTTTAGATATAGAATGAATAAATATGGCGAAGAGAAGTGGAGATAAAACGCCGCCTTGAGGAACACCAGCAGAGAGGCTGCACCATGAAGATAAATTATCTTCAATACGGATGCGTTGCCGGCGCCCAAACAAGTAACTACGAAACCAGTCAATAGCCGTCGGAGATATGTTAAGAGAGCGTAATACAGTCCTTTTCAAACTTTCGCGATTAGATAACATAATTATAAGTTTAACGGGTCTTTATCGCGTTTAACTTTTTAATTATATTCGTTTATATATATATTAACGTCAGGAATATAATAAAAAAAGTAAACGCGATAAAGACCCGTTAAACTTATAATCATGTATAGTCGATTTGGTACTCTTAGGAAAGTTTGACGATTTCGCCCACTAAATCTTTAAGTATCTAAGCTATTAGCTTGCATTTAGATTCGCTTCTCAAAGACCTTGAACACTAAGAAGGCATAGGTCTTAAAATCAGGACAGTACTTATCATGAAAAAAATATTCCATAATACAGCAATATAAGGCGCAGTTACATTAACTTCTCTTCTCCAGAATCAAATTAATCCAAGCTTGTAGTTTTTAACAAGACATCTTCATACAGAGTACACTATTTCACTCTATTCTGTTTTGTAAAGTGGTTGGTTTCAATGTCACCCGCAGTTGCCACAAGTGGTGTACAAAACGATTGTACATTCAAGTTATTGCTATTCCGTGTGTTCTGTTCTGTTATTTCTCTGTAGTAGTCTAAATAATTTCATAATTCAATGGAATAATATTCCTATACTGTCATTGAATAAATTTCAGATTGAGATGCTAATAATTAATTGTTTTGATTATTTCTTCAATCAGCATTTAGGTTACTGCATGCACGGCATTAAAACGATGTTTATAAACATTATAATATCTTTCCTACTTATTATAAATGCAAAAATGTGGATGCTTGAATGTTTATTGCAAAAGATCTCCGTTACCAACTTCAATTACATTTGGAACATATAGTTTTATCTGGATACCACTCGGGAAAAGCTGAGAACAGAGGCAAGTCATTCATAAAGCTTCATAATCTTACTACCAGTCAATCGAACACAATTTAGTAATAAACTCCCAATAAAATACACATTTTAATGACCTGACAATACAATCAAATTATTCAAACCCATTACTCAAATCTTACACCCTAATAGCGAGTCAGCTGTCTTTTAATCTCTCAATAACTGACAAAGGGAAGCCTTTTGATTAAAAGGGAAAAGATTTAGTTAATTGTTTGATTATTCTTGGATATTCGCAGTTTATGCCAAATCAGATATTGACTGATCTTTGTTGGAGCGAGTTTGTTGTTTCGACTGGCAGACGAACTTTTGTTATGCTTTCTAGATTGCATTAATAAATTTTGTTTCTATTTAATTGATGTGAGTAATATTGAAAGGACGCGTATCTGATAAGCACAATATAATAAAAAATAAATGGAGGCTCAGTGCGTCTGAGCCTCCATTTATTTTTTAATTTTTCACAAAAAAAGGGTGTGCCTTATGTAAATTATGCTTTATCTTGGCACACGATAGAATCCTAATCGGTAGCTTATCGATTAAGTATTTTAGCCAGTTTTAGATGTGGTCAATAATTACTGGGTCCATTTGACAGAGGTATGTAGTACGTAGCTCAATTCTACGACGTAGCACAGACAGACCCACCGTAGCAAAATAATTTTCTCTTTTGTCGTAGGTGCTACGATAAAAGTTAAAATATTTTTTTGGTATAATAAATTGCTTTAGTGTTAGGTGATCAGAAGCAAATTAAATATTTCAATTATTTTTAAAGTCGCCGAAGCTGTTTTCCTAGTTTCTACTCACATTTAAAATAAATGGCAAAAGAACTAATAGCTAGTGAAAACTTTTTTATGTTAATAAATAAATAAATACGCTGGGTTTAGGGGAAAAATTATATAAGTTTTTTTTGTTTTTGCTTATAGCTGTAACTTTCAGCTTTTTTAACGCCTGGGGAAGTATAATTATTACCAACAAATTGATTTCTGACGCCGAGCAGTAACATTATTTCTGATTGAAGTGTTTGTATCAGATGATAGATTTTGGCCTCATATTACCATAATAAATACTATTTTCAGTGTTCAGAGATCTCTACTTTGAACTTGCATATGTTCATAAGAAAATATGAGATACAAAAAACAAATGTGTTACTCATAAGTAATTTCATGTTTGGTCATCAAAAAAAAGTCCAAAATTTTAGCTACATATTAATGAGAGCATTTTAGTATGCAAGTCATATCTTAATTTTATTCTGCTACGTTTTGTTATTTTCTTTTTTGTGTTATTATCATAATATTTTTAAATGTGAAATAAAGAGTATAATATTACTAGTTTGTGTTCGATTGACTGGTAGTAACATTATGAAGCTTTATGAATGACTTGCCTCTATTCCCAGCTTTTCCCGAGTGGTACCCAGAGAAAATTATATATTTTCCAAATATAATTTAAGTTGGTAACGGAGATCCTTTGCAATAAACATTCAATCATAATATTTTTAATGTGAAATAAAGAATATAATACATATATTATTTGACAAATTATTCGATTTCCTAAATAATTATATGCGCTAATAGTTTCGTATTTTAAAAGTATGTTTCTGTATTGAGCTGTTTTCTGAATTTTCTCGGCTATTGATATTACCATTTACGATCCCATCAGACCAAGCGTTAATTAATTTAATATCCGAACGGGACGATGCTCAGTAGTTCTACATGAATCAACACATGAAAAGTCAAGCAGTGTTATAGCGTTTATATCACGGTTAATTATAATTTAAGCTAGTTCTTTCTTAAACTTTGTTAATTTTGAAGTAAGTTAAGTTAAAGTAAAACTTTAAATGTTCCGGAACCATCTCCAGTAATGGATATAAATAAATTTGAAGTTATATTAAACTCGTAAAAACTCGCATAAATCATCAAAAGAGCACTCTATAAGAGTTAATCAAATAACTGGAAAAGAGACAAAAATCAAACTAAAATAAGTAATTAAGTTATGTACTTAATACGAAAAGAAAAGGGCCGACCCTTCAGCGAGCGAAACCTCGCTTATTTTGCAAGCCTTGCAAAACTGATATAATCAGGAAAGTACAAAGTAAACCTTTTTTCTTATGACAACGGGAGCGAGACTCTGTTTGCTGTTAAGGTTGTAATCAACTTTTCCCGTTCCTCTCGTTTTTTGCCATAAAAGCACAAGCTACCTACTTGGAAAGTAGGCAGGCCTTACCGATAAAAAAGTAGACATTTTTGATCGAGTTCCTAAGTGTTGTCAACTTTTTTCTAACTTACTAATTTTCTGTCGATCTTGTGAAATTAACATTTACTACCACATCAGAGAGAATAATACAGCTATTTAACTACATACAAAATAAACAAATGAAATAGTTGAGCTATCTAAGACCTTTGATAGCGATCTATAGATGGCTCAACTGATCCAGTTCACAACCACACAAGTAAAAAAGACGAATAAAGCGTTAATGATAAAATTAATATGCGTAATTTTATATTTTTTGCACTAGCTAACCCGGTCATTCCTTCAGCATATACCCGTGGTGTCTGTTAGTGGACTTGAAACTTACAGGTGAGCAAAAACATTATTTTTGCTTAGAACGTGGATACAGTTTGCGACACTATGCAAGTTTTATTTATTCATCATACCTTCATATGGTCTTTGAACCGCCTATTAATAACATTTTATTATTATAAAATGTTTATTTAAGACCAATGATCCATAATTTATTAGTATACAAAAACAACTTATATAACTATGTTAGTCAACACAAGCAAATAAAATGATACAAAATACCTACTTAGACACTAGGCAAGAGGTCGGCTTGAGCCGTGCCTCATATAGCTGGAGTACATATCCTCTGCAATAACGGTCAGTAAGCTGTTAGTCATCAGGGATGCGGTTCTTTGTCACATGATTGCAAAAAAGTCACCAGTGCGTGCGTCTGCGAACATCCCTGATGCGCAACGGTATCGCGGCAACCTCAACAGAATCCTGAAACCGTTGTTGTATTGGATTCGCAAGGAATTGTAGGATTTTTGTGTATATTTAGTCCACAGACTGCAAGTGTAAAATGATGTACAATACGCTTTAAATAACGTGATTTTTACTGGTGGTGTACAACGTGCAAATCTGCGAGCCAACATATTGCACCTCACTGGCAATGCCCTACGTTCTGTGTCCATATCCACATCATCAGACAAGTCCTCGGTGACCCAGTGGCCCAAGTACTTAAACTGTTTCACCCTATTAATGAAGATATAAATAGTTTACTAAATTGCATGTAAATTTATGGCAAAAATTAAAATTATGACTTTTTAATGTCATTTGTATTATAGTTTTTTTGCAGATTTCTTTCCAACTGAGATGCAGTTACCCAGTCTGAAACAAGATTCAGTTCGCGTTTTAATTTCGACAACCTCTGTGGCGCAGTGGGCAAAGGCCCGCCTGAGACGCAGAAGGTTGCGGATGCGATTCCCGTTGCGGGACAAATGTTTGTATGATCTGCAAATGTATATAGTATATCAGTCATGTAGTTCCCATAAAACAAGCTTTGTTTACTTTGGGGCTAGATGATGCTGTGTGAAAATTTCCAGCATTATTTTTATTATTAATTAAATGTAAGAATGCAAAGAAAAATAAATTATCGACCGTTACTGCTTCGAGCAAATAACGTTTTAATTTCCTGTGAAAGGAAAACGCTGAACAAAAGCACAGAAGAAACAGTAGTTTAAATCTGTACACATAAGCATCACTTCAACGACACCACCAAAGCAGTAGTATCTTGTATCTAAAAAAAATAAAATGGTTGCAAGACTGACATGCTGGTTGCCTGAATCAATGCACAAAATAATTTGTACATCCCAAAATACCTGAAATTCAGAAAGACTAAGTTTTTTTTCATGTGACTCATCTGAGAATGTTTCTGAAAAAAGTTGTATACATGAAATTGGTTTTAAAACAAATCCACGAAGTAGCAGGGGTTACAAAAAGTTTAAATGTAGCGAATTTAATTGGTTTTAAATTAAATTTTAGATGTATGTAGTTTAAGCCTAAAGTTCAAAATAGCTTCGATGTAAAATACTTTGTTAGCGTAACAACAAACATTTTGAAATGTACTTTCAAATACATTTCCAAGTGGCGCAGCTTTGACAAAGGTCGATGTATCACAATAAGCCAACAAACGGATTTAATAAAGCTTAGCAGAAAATGTCTGAGCGAAAAGAGTATTGAATGTAGGGATTGCTTTCTGATCTGGCTTCCGGAAACGAAAAATCTTAATAGAGTTAATAGATTGGTTAGACATGGCATCGTATAAAATATAACTTTAATTATAAGCAAAGCATAAGAATATTTCTATAACAATATATTGTTTCCTGTAAATACATAATTCAATGACATTAAATATCATAAAAACAATTTGTAATAGCAGGAAATTGATAAAATTTTCTATCAATTTGATACTCACGCCCACGTTATTTTGCTTACTCTTTCGAATAATAAACAAATTAAAAATCGCCTACAAAAAATGCTTCGGCTAGTCGTGATTCCAAAAAGATGTTTTTTTTAAGTTTTCCGGGAAAAAATGTAATAAAAATGTCCACTACAGACCTTTAGATGATTTATTGAATCCTAAACCAATATAAACTATACCATAAGACCAATAGGATTCGTTGGTTCATCAATAAGTCAAACCCTTCCCAGAGGGCAATTTGCAATCTCGTCTAACGTCGGCAGTTCTCAACTTCCTTCTCGTCCAGATGATTGATGATTCGGTCCTTGAATGGATTGATCTTTCAGACAGATTCTGGTGACCGTAGTTATATATAATGAGACGTTTGTATCTCACGTTTTAAGGTAAAATAGGTATCATATAATTTTCATTATATATTTTTTTGGTTCTGAATTAAGCAAAATAAAAAGTAGTAAACAGTATTATGCAAAACATGGTATTACATAGAATTTTTAATTTGCTTTGTAAACTTACTGATTTACTTTATATCTGTGATGTCAACAGCTAGACAGCGAGAAATCATGTCAAAACTGTCAAAATATGCAGGTATATGCTATAAATCTCTTATGAAGAATGCGACCAATCTACTGTTCTCAGCAACAACACCTTTTCTGTTTTTCGTAAAAATATATACTGAAACCAACTACTGGCAGAGCTGTTTACTACAGAATGAAAAAGTTTGCCTTTAATTAACAATGTTGACCAAATTGAGTAGTTTGGCTGCTTTTGACATTTTAAAACATGATATGTGTTTTAGTTATTGCCAAAGTTGGATAACTGAAATGGCATGCTGATAAATAGTAATTTTCAGTTGAATGTAGAGCAAAAAAGCTTATTTGCGATAGCATTTATAACACATTTCAGCTAAATTTATCTCTGGTCACTTTTGAAATAACTTTAGAGAGCGAAAGTTTCAAGTAGTTTTTGGCTTTGTTGTAAGCTATTGTGCTTTTCGGAAATAATTGTCCTAAGATACTATTTTTAGGGTTCCGAAGTCAAACGGGGAAAACAAACAAAACTTTCATTGTTTCGTTTATTTGTATAACTGTATTTTACTTATTGATAGTCGAAGTATGATACAAAGATTAGCGAGTAGTGTTTGGTAGAATCCGTCAATTAAAATTCATTTGAAGGATTTTAAAAAGGTAAAAGGCAATTTTTAGGACGGGACGGGAGCTCAGTTAATATTGTTTTATATCCTTTGGAACTATAGCTTTTATCGAGAATTTGTTTTTAAATAAAATCCAATTAATTTGTTTAACATGTAAAATTGTCCAGTGCACCGGATTGGCACCGTGTTCACGTATCCAAAGTTATAAAACGTCTCGAATCTAGTCATTAATAATAAGTAATTTCTAAAGAATCGTGAATCAATAACAAAAAATAAGTCCGGCTTTTTAGAATACACTTTTTGTAATAATAAAAGAGACGTTTTATTAAATTTAGTTCACATATTAATTTATAATAATAAAGGTAAATAATAAACATTTAAAATGACAGCAATAAGCCCATAAAATAAATACCTTGGAGACTAACATATATAAATTATGATTATAATAAGACAGATAACTTATAACTACTTGTTAACACGTTAAGTCTGCGACGTGTTACGCAATTGCAACGTGTCCAGTAGCCGCCCGCAAAGCGTTAAACCTACACATTTTTTGGCCAAAATTCCATACTCAGGATATAAAGGACTTACAAACCACCATCGATTTGTCAGCAGGAAAATACCTAAGTAGTTGTAAGGTCATCGTTGTTTTATCATCATCATCAGCGTGTAAAAGTCCACTCCTCCTCCTCTAAAGAGTGTCGTGACGTACGGTGTTTTGCCACTTTCATCCATAGACCATTCAGTGAAAGTTTCTTGCACAGAATTCGTTTAGTTCGTATTCTCCTGCCATTTCAACTTGCGATTCTGAGAGCTATGTGTATGACTTTAGTTCTTCTGTGAACTTTCTTACTTTGGATTTTACCTGAGCATTAGTTTGTCCATACCTCGTTGCGAGATCTTGAATTTTAATTTCAATTTAATATTTAAATATTTGCTATGGTAAAAGATTCTGCCTTTACACCACTAAAATATCGTAGAACCAGTTTCTACGTGGACTGTGAACGTGTTATCGTATGGTAGCACTTACCCGGGGTGAAATGTATGAATAAAAAATAGTTTCGGTCGAGACCCTCGTCCATATGATGGATGATACAGCGTGAGATGGGCTCCACTCTTGTTTACTACAATTACTACGTAGGTACATGTTAGCTTAATAGGAACGTTGGTAGGTTGCTTGAATTCCGATATGAAATAGTACCTGGTCGTAGATCAATGGAATCAATTTTAATATTCATAATTATAAGATATTATGTAAAAAACCGACTAAAAACAAAAGTAAAACAACCAACAAAAAATGTTTCGGATAGTCGTGATTCCATAAGATGATGATGTGTTTTGAGTTATACGTAAATAATAGCATTCTTTCAGGAATAAAACTTGTATGGAACCTCTTTGGGATCCTTCTCTATACAACAACAAAATAATCATCAAAATTGGTTAACAATTGGTGAAAATATCAAGTAACAATCATAAAAAAAAAAAACAACCGAATTGATTACGATTTTTGAAGTCGGTTAAATGTAAGTGCGGTGAACGAAAACATTGTGAGGAAACCAGAATGCCCTTAAACCGATAATTCGAAGGCATGTGCCATGGGATAGTGTTCCAATAAGTGACGATGGGCTTGCAACCTGTCACGTGGAATGTCAATTACCCTGGGAAACGTGAGCGTGGTTTGAGGTAAGATTTTTTCCACTCACAAAAAGTATATTTCCTTCATAGAATGCGGAGTTAAAGCGTGAAGAAAAATATTTATAATAAATGATGAATGTTGGAGTTTTTATCTCCTTTTCTCTCTTGTGGTGTCAAGTTTTATAAGTAAATTTAACGTTTATATTTGCCAAAATATTTTATTTTTTAATACTGCTTTAGTAATATTAAATATTAAATGCTGGTCATTTTTAACACAGCATCATTTAGCCCCAAAATAAGCAGAGCTTGTATTATGGGAACTAAATCACTGATATACTAATTATATACTTTTTTGTAAATACATATATAATATACATAGCAAACATAATCAGTAATCACAAACAGTAATCATATTTGCAGATAATACAAACATTTGTCCCGCGACGAGAATTGAACCCGCAACCTTCTGTGTCTCGGGCGGGCCTTCGCGCACAAAGAGGTCGTCAATCTCGTCATCAGGGGTTCAAAGTTATTCGTTAATATAAGTTAATCTCGGTGATTGTAAAATGACGGCTGATATAGGAATGTTGAAGATAAAAACATGTGCCTGACGTAAATGTGGGGAAAGGGCAAGAAGATAGTATTAAGAACCATGGTCAGAACAAAAACCCTACTTGTATAATCTAGGTCAAACAAAATACCTACTCTATTACAGAAAGTTGGCATCGCCGTAAAACAAATTCCTTTTTACGATAGATATGAAGTGTTAGTACCTACTTATGTAGCTAGGTATCGATAGGGGCACGACCTATTTCTCATGAGGACTGTTCACACGTGCTTAGTACGATTTGGAATTCGTATATTGAAATGCGCTTTGATTCATTTAAATTGATGTTTTTTTTGTGTGCTAGTAATGCTTTTCTGTTTATTTTGAATCAAGGTACTCAATACTAGTCTCTGAACATAGCTTCGCACTTATGGTAATGAATAGGCTTTTAATGGCTTTTAAATTAAAAGTAGCTTGTGTATCGTTTTTAATATACCAGTTTCAACATTCATTCGATTCGGTGCAACCGTCACGGAGATTAGCAACTAACATCCAAATATCTAAAGATTCAAATTTGGGCATTCATAGAATATGATTTTCAAAATAATGTGATAACACTTTTTAATATGTTTAAAAAAGTTTTTTACTATGTTTAATAGTAGTCTAGGGTGTCAAAGCAATTAATCAGTTTCAAAGTAGTAACTGAGGGTTATTAACAGAAATCCCCACCAAGAAAACTTTATAAAAGTTTACTCTTGAAAGTTCCAAAAGTTTTTTTATATTGAGTTGTGTCTACAACTATATTTATATAATATTGTCTCTTATTTTTAATCTTTTACACTAGCCTCACTCTTCATTACACAACCGTTGCTAAAAGTAAATGCTAATTAGCAATTCCTTCCAGCAACGGTAAAATATACTCATATTAAATTTCACCCATCTCGATCCCTTGTCAACTAATTCCAATATTTCATACAAAATACTTACTTGTTAAACCACAGTAGCATAAAATTCCTGAATGGTATAGTAGAACAAAGACCCTCATTGTCGACCCGAAATACACGAAATGCCGCAAGTACCATGGAACAATGTCAATAGTTTTTAATTTAAAACGATGGGCGGCTTGGTGTAGCCGCGGTTATTGAATATTGCGCAGTTTTGTGCGGGGACCACAAATACAAAATAACACTGACCTGTGGAAGCAGTGGGCAGCTACTTCAATTTACACATAACCTCAAAACTGACCGTTTTAAAACGGGCATTATTATAAAATGAAATTAAAATGGCATGTATGTACAAAATGATGCTGAGCACAGACTTTATTCACAGCACTTATCACTTTAAAACAAAGTAATAACTTTTGTTGTGTGATGAAATTGATATTGTAATAGAGTTTGATAAAATTATTTTTTGAATAATTAATCTTACCTTACGGTAAGCCTAATTATTCAATATGCATATATTTTGGACCATCTCGTCATGCACATAAATAACGATTCAATGCATTGAATCGTTTGGGCGCCGAGTATCAACTTCTTAAATAGACAATGCTATATTCTCAAAGTTAACCACTACTTATAATAAATAATGCTGCTGGACATTTTTGACACAGCATCATCTAGCCCCAAAGTAAGCAGAGCTTTTATTATGGGAACTAAATGACTGATATACATTTTTTGTAAATACGTACATATTATACATAGAAAACACCCAGATCCCGAGACAAATATTTGCAGATACAAACATTTATACCGCGGTGGGAATCGAACTCGTAACCTTCTGCGTCTCAGACGGGCCTTCGCCCACTACGCCACAGAGGTCTACTTCGAATTCCTTCTTATTGAATTCTAATATATTTAAGATACACAGTCATTTACCAACCTGTCTAAACATTGACGAAACATATGTTACCTATTGAAAAAAATACAAGACAATATACTATAAAGTGTTTTTTTCTAGATTTATTGTAAACCTAGTTTCTGCCTACGGCTTCACTCGCATGGTACTCTGGTAAGAATTAGCATATGTGATATTCTATTACACGAATACATGTTCCAAATATCTTTCAAATCAGTACAGCCGTTACGGTGGTTATTAGAAAATCTAAACATCTAAACTTTGAAATTTATAATTTAGTGGGATAGAATAGGATTCACTGGCCAAAACTGCGCAGGTAAATTTATATAAGATCAGACTATAAGACTTATTACCTACTAAATATTTCAGTTTATTTAAATATCTTTAAATGGGTTCTTGCAATATCATGTCTGAGTAAATTAAGTATTTAAAATGTTTCCAAGCTGTTATGACCACTGTAACGAACCATGGTCTCTGTAAAACTACATTGTGGCGTTGTTGACGTTCAAATGTCAGTAAAGGCTGTTTTAATTAATAATGCCATAGCGGATGAAACATGTTTAATGGAATAAAATATTATTGCGTGTTTCAATTTGCGGTTTAATTTTGTGTCTGACGAATGGAGGATAACATAAAAATTCCAGATGGAGAGTATTTAAACGTATTTTGACTCTACATGAGTTTAATATTTTCAGAATACCTGGTTTTGAAATCAATTTGTGTGTTGAAATCAATATAGATAGATAAAAAAATATTTATTGCACAAGATAAAACAAATTCGTAGGTAAACTTAATGCTTATTAGCATTTTCTTAAAGCTAACCTTTGTGTAATGAAGACTATATTTTATGGACAATGTATCTTTTTCAATTTATATAATACATAGTTTTGTGACTTACTGACTGACATAATTTCTGTGTATGACAATCAAGGCACGGAATAAGACATATTTCATATTTCCAAAATTCCAGCTAAATCATAAAAAAAGTTTGAGGGTTGGGAAAAACTCTTCTTCGCTAGTTTGCAATATAAGAATGGCCGAATTATGGCTAACTATCTCATTACCAGCCAGATGACCAGCATATACCTTATATAGGGCCTTATTGTCGATAACCGGTTTGGATCGAACAATCATGCAGCAATGCAACTAGTTTGTGACAAACTGCGAGCCATTCTAGCTAGTTATTCTAAAACCAAAAATACCATACGAAGACCAGTAGGTCTTATATAGATATTCAGCTAATATGATATACCATACGATTCAGAAGTTATGGACACAAGTTATGGACGAACTTTGAAAACCAAAATTATAAAACATACATAACCTACAATGAAACTGATTGTGCCACACTAAACAAAAGAACAACGTTGTGATAATGCCACACATATTTTTAAACACATCAATATATTAATAATAATTCAACAACATTTAATTTAATGCACCTATAAGTCGCAGGACATTTTAATCTGCGGCGTCCTTAAAGAGACTCCGTAATTTTATACTGCCACAAAAGTTGCGCTTGCACAGTCTATCTTACTTCCGATTTTCGACTAAGCCAACATCTGTTACTTGGATCTAACAGAGGATTAAATGATAAAATGGAGCGCCTTCAAAATTTATCAATCAGATACATTTTTGGTCTCTGCAAATATGGCCACGTTACCCAGTTCCGTTCAAGTCAAGTGGTTCCCTATTCGCCTTCGCCGGAATACTTTGGAGTTTTGAGTAATTTCTCTTGATCAATACTTTTTATGGCAGACGAATAATATAACACATTATAACTTAACTAGTAGTAACTTCACTTTGTTTTTGAGATTGCCGCATAATTATTATTAGGTTAATAGATAACTTGCACTTAATATTTAGGGGGAAGATGTTTTAGTTATCTACGTGTGTGTGGGTAGTAAAATAAATCAGTTGTTATCTAGCACTCGAAATACACAACAAATCAAATATACAAAAAGACTATGACAGCTTCAAAAGAAGTAGATTTTTACAAAATTTTTAATTCTCCGACTTTTATCTCAATCGTCTTTTGCTGCACCATCCATCCTGCAGCCTGGAATGGCTGATTCACGAGGGGTGACTCATGGAATTAAACCTATCTAAGTCAAATAATTATTTATGCAATACTACAAACAAACAAACAACTACAAACAAGCTAACTATGCGGTAGCCATTACGTGAGTCAAACGTAAGCATCACCTGAGTATCTCGCACATCTGCTAACCTAACTTTGTGCTCAAATGTATGTATTTGAGCAAATAGTTATATTCTGGCTAATTAATTAAAAAATATTACCCAAAAATGAACTTACCAAATACCTACAAAAGAAAGGATAAAAGTTAATACCTACCCATTGCTTTTACCTGTTTGTGAGTAAGAGATGTGGTTTATACCTAACGTACCTGCTTTGGTAGATTTAGATAAATTTACCTAATGTAATTAGCTAGTTAAAGGTGCGAACCTAGCGAATGTGAGTGCGAATCTACCTTGGTTTACGTGTTTACAACATTATAAAAATACTATGTATGAAATATTTTGTATCAATATATGTATATATCTCTCTATGGGCTTCCTTATAAAAATGGCCACCGGATTCCTCCGACGGTTATGATGTCGTCGGGTTAACTTTAGGACTTTATCGTAGTAACAGTAGATATAACTTGGGATTTTTTAATAGCAACATTATCGTAGGTTTTAATACCTATTACCCCTGTGTTGTAAGTATTAAGAACTACGATAATGTCCTAGTGATGTCCTACGATACTAATCCTAGTGTGGAGTCAGGATGTGTGTTTGCTGGGTGTTTATTTATTGTGGTTTGATTTACTGTCCTAAATAAAAGTTTTAAAAACTTTTTTGTGTACCTTATTTAAAAAAAAAGGTAAATTAACACGCTTTTTTAAGCACTTAAAAAATATAAAAAGAATTCCACTATACACCTCCTGGCTCCATCATCAGACCCACGACTACAAGTGCAATCTATTGAAATCGTCAAGACGAATCATATGAGCCCAAACTAGAGTGGTTTACTAGTAGCCACTTAAGAGTTCCACTATCTACCTCCTGTCTCCTTCATCAGATCAGCTCCAAAATACCTAATAATAAATTACAGTATTGTCATCTGAACTATGTATACATATAAAGTTTCATTTCGATACGACAGTTAGAAGTAGGTTAGAATTGACTTCTAAAATTTGGTTACATTTTTTGTTAGTTACAAGTGGATATAAGCGTGTTAATAAAAAAACAACGTCCAGACAGCAGCAACACAGACAACATCAATCATCAATCACAGAATGATGGATAAACTCAACAAAAAATTTACAACTAGTTAGGTACAGAACATCAAAATGAAACAACGTACAATTGTTGGCCTTATCACTAAGCAAGAAGTTGGACAATATCGTGACATCGTTTGATAAGCTTAAAGAAATTTAAAAAAAAAATGTTTTCTAGTTCTAGTCTATTTATTTCTGCTTTCTCAAACATACCTAGTTATTTTGTTTATATTTATCTTATTATTAATGTTGTTCTGTTTATATTATTATATAATAATAATTGTAGGTATTTTTATTTACGATTATGGATTATTTATCTGAAATATGTAGTGAAAGTACTATTAAGTGCCACCTACACTATAAAGAACAAATAAACAAAGTTTTACCCTTAAATAGAGACAGTAAAAAAAGTGTAAATGGACACATTCTTAACAACTTATTAGCCGATATGAATGCGATATGAATGTGATTTAGCCAAACAATAGGCTAAATCACATTCATATCGCATAATGTATTCTGAATTATAGAAATGGAATAAAAGCTTAAAAACAAAGTCAACTATCATTCATCTCTTTCAACTTTGCGGGGTCAGTTTCAGTTTGTTTTTGACAAATTGCGTGTGCTTAAATAAGTTTTTGAACAAAATGCAGATGCTTGCAATTTGGTAATTATTATCGTCGTCGGTATAACAGGTTTTCTTTTTTCCATTCCCCTCTCAGCGGTCGTTCAGTAGGTACTCTCTTCTTTTATATATATATATATATATAATCGGTCACACAAGCCTTATCTTCTTCAGTCTCCCTTTTATCCTGTATCAATCCACATCAACATTAACATTCTTATCCTTATATGGCATTCGTCCCTTCTCATAACATGTCTATACAATGCCAACAATTTACTTCTAAATTTTTCAGACACTACTTTCAAACTTGCTCCGATGTACTCATTCCTAGTCTTGTCTCTTCTTATGATACCATACACCCATCTCAACATTCGTATATCTGCTGCATGAATTATCTTTTCATTTGCCTCTTTGGTTTTCTAACACCTATAAAGTACAACAGGTATTATGATAGTTTTGTACTCTTAACAGAACAGCATGTAGAAGTCCAGTGATGGACATAAGCGTCCTACATAGAATGACAATTTCTATTTGCTCTTACGGACATCACAAACTTTAAGTGTAATTGTTTTATCACTATCATCGATCAATTTATGAGTATTTCAACACAAATGTCCAAAAGCTTGTTCATATTGCACAGATTTCATTATTTCCACGGCTTTTGTGCGAATTATTAATATGACAAATTGTGCAAAATTCCAGCTCTGCAATAGTTATCAACTCACTAGGGTATAATCCGTCACGGTTCTCGTGTGGTTAGCCATTATTTAATTAAAATTTATTAGTTCGATTTCAATTCGCTGCGCACCAAGCTTTATACGAACTAGTTAACTTGCTTTTTTATATTTTGTTTCTGGCTTATATTTTTTTTTTGGAACTGACAACGGCTTGGGAAAAAACGTTCTAGAATGGCAACCACGAACAAGATAACACTGACGCAGAGTAGGCTAGTCCTCTGACAAATATGATGTCATATTAATGGTTGCGGGAAGTCAGTGGATAAATTAT
Source organism: Perizoma affinitatum (assembly GCA_961405105.1). NCBI lineage: Eukaryota > Metazoa > Arthropoda > Insecta > Lepidoptera > Geometridae > Perizoma > Perizoma affinitatum. The sequence goes on from OY560184.1 coordinate 7,647,942, forward strand.
AAATTCTTTATCATTGCACTCTTTGGCGGAGGCCATAGGCTTGGACTAGCAGTGGCAGTAGTGGACTTGAATATGCTGTTGATATAGATGACTCTATCACCCACTTTTAAGGTCTTTATCAGTTGGCATTAGTCCACTATACCATAAGGCCTTAAGGACTGTCCGTTGCATCATATCTATAAAATAACAAATGAAATAATAATAATAAATTTCATATTATTAAAAATAAGTTTATTTGAACGAAGCAAGTCGCGGGTTAGAGTAATATTAAATTTTTGGTATATTAATAAAAGGTTTAGCCGTTATGGAGATTATTGGTAACGAACATCCAAACATCTAAATAGTATTTGAATGTGTCTTAAAAATTATTTGTATTTAATTTTATCCACTAGCTAGAATAAAATATTTATATTTCCAAAGCTATACGTTTAGTACGTAGTAAAAGTTGATATAAAATTCGGCAGCAGCAAAACATATTCAGAAGTTGGTTATTCGAAGTCGTTTTGATATTTCTTCGGAGTTTTACCGTAAAATGTTTCCATCGTAATTTTTACGAAAAAATAAAGAAAACCTACGAAAATGTTAGTAATGGAACAAGTATGGTAGCGTTTGTTTTATATTTTATATCAAACGTTTTGATAATATTTCTCACAATATTATTTCCAAAGGCATGTAGACAATTTGTTTGATACTGTGTATAATGCCAAATAAAGGTAAATTTGGTAGGGTAAATTTGGTTTCCTCACGCGTTTGCTTCTGAGTATAGATCTACGTATCCCCCATCATAGGGGGTTACAGTCGTATACAATTTTACTTCTCTATAATTGATTTATCATGATTTGGACTTTTCAAGTCGAAGCTGAACAAAGTGTTTTGAGCAAAAGTGGAAAACCCTTGGTATCTTTATTTCGGTAACTCTGCCACTTTTCTTGTAACAATAGTTATTAAGATAAAACTAGAGTTACTTCGCACACACATAGTTGCACTTAGCATACATAATACGTGTATCACGGTTCATTAGGCGCTCAGAAGACGTATCGACGTCGCCAACAAACCTGTTACTTGTGACATGTACACACACTTATGCGTAAGTGTTTCAATCTACTTCCTTATAAATTGATTTGCATTATCAAATACTGACGTAAATGAGCTTTGTAGTACAGCCAAGCTGACACAATATGAGGATTTATTGAACTTGATCTTGACATTGCATTAATTATTATTACGAATAGATCACGAAGATAGGGAGTGGTAGGCATCCGATCTCGCAGAAGGTCATCTATGCGATGGCTGGTCAGATCATATCAGTAGTGATCGGTCATGAATACATAACACAGTTCTGTATTAGGTTTGGTACATGTCCTCCGTGTTTTGCAAGTAGTTAGTATTCCACGTGAATGGTTATAAGCCTATCGTCGTTTCAAAGGAGCTTGCATATATTCTCAGTAGTAAACACCAAAGATATTTCCTCGACTGTTTTCCGTGAAGTAACAAAGAAAGTTGGCGAAGATTGACAACAAGATGGGTCTAAGTAATTTACTCGCACGTAAACTTGCCTGAATTTACTGTTAATCAACTGATGAAAATTATTCACAATACCAGTAGGAAGTTCAACCTGTCATCTCCGTAGGAAGGTACTTAAATGAGCCCATTCGGTTAAGTAAAGTCGAAAAGTTTAGTACATCTAGTAAATTAGTTTCTGATTAAATTCGTTGTGGGTCTCAGAACCTTGGCTAGGCAGCTTTAGCAGTTGATACAGTAGATCAAAGGACAAAATACAAGGAATGCTCAAACAATGAAATTTTGTAGCTTTGTTGTTGACAGCTTTACCTAGTATAATATTTAGACATAATCAAGATGCTTTTAAATACAGATAGGTACAATTAACTTTTACAGTGCATTGAGGTTTCACTCAAAAAAGATTTATCTTCAACTAATATTAATAAATTCTTATTTTATAGTATGTTCAGTTTCAGACAAGACTAAAATGGACTTTATAATGGCAATATGAAATAAACAATCTAGCCATTTAAATAGCATTGCAAACGAGTAGCACATGCTGAGCTGAAGACCAATCTTACTTTATTTTATTTGTTTGTGTTAGTTCTAATGTTATTTATTACGGCAGATTGTTTATTATTCTATCCATTCTCTATATATAGTGAAATCAGAAGCCAGTTTTGTCGATGTGATAATTTCTAACAATTAGTTAATTTTCCCATGCAGTTGCTGCTCAATGAGGTCGATGACTACTTTAAGCAGTCCGTCTATTCTCGGCCTTAGGTTATACCGTCCTCAGTTAGGTACATTATGCGCATCCCAGGTAAAGCCCGGTTATGTAAGGTCGTTCCTTGTTATGCTTTGTGAGGGTCCGTATAAATGAAATTGGTTAAGATTACTTCAGAAATTTTTATGTGACATCTCATAACCCTGAAGTCCTATTGATTGTTATAAATGTTAGGCAATGTCTTTACAAGTTTTTAAAATTTTCTTGTAAAATTTTGTTATAATTATTCTATATTGTAAACACAGAAACAACAATACTTTTCAAACTTTCGCGATTAGATAACATAATTATAAGTTTAACGGGTCTTTATCGCGTTTACCTTTTTTAATTCAGTTGCAATTCAGTCGAAACGTCGGGAATATAATAAAAAAGGTAAACGCGATAATGACCCGTTAAACTTATAATTACAGAAACAACAGACAAAAAAAACTTACATATAGGACATGTACAAAGGCGAGCTTAACCCTAACAACAGTTTTCTTCCAGCAAATCTTTGAGGATAGGGACAGGTGAAAAATAAAGGTGGGTATGTCTACACGGACATATAAATTCTGAGAATATAACTAATTATAAAAAAACAAGTAAAAGTTTGAGACTTCACTTATTCACATTCATCATAAACGTTTATGTGGCTCTGAAAAATATCCGTGGTTGTGATCGATGGTGGAAAGCGTAATGATCTACAATAAATTATCTTTTCATGCACCTTTTGTAGTTATTTGATGCGTTATCCATTAAATGTACTGTAAATTTAGTCGCGATAAAAGTTCCAAAGATGAAGCTGAACCATAAAAATAGCATTATAAATCCGATGATGCGACAACTACTTGTATAATAGAAGACCGTTGACTATAGAATTAAACTCCTTATCCTCGAGCGCATTAGCCGAAATCTACACAATATAACAGTTCGACTGACTCTTGAGAATGTTCGAAGACATAGAAACTATTTAAGTAACTAGTTTTGGTAACTTCTTTTTGACAGCTACTATTTTCGTTACTTTTTTTTTTTACTTCTTATTTTGTTTCTGCCTTATTTAACATTGCGTTCTATTATTGTTGTTTTATTTTATTTGTGGGAAACAATGATTGTTCTTCACAACCAATTTGTGAAAAATGCTATTTTGCATTAAATTGGCATCAATACAGAACTTTTAGATGCACATTAAATCATTTTCTATCCATCTATTGCCAGACCTAAGTATTATACAACTATGTACAAGTAAGTATATACAAAAAATACAGATGAAACAGCTAGCTATCTAAAGACCGTTGCAAATGATCTATAGATAGCTCAACTGATCCAGATCACTACCACTGGAAGCGTTCCCAAAATACTGGCCGCATTGCAATAAGTATACAATAATCTCAAACAACGGAACCATAAAGAGGTAAACCATACCATACGTATGAACTACGCTTTTGTTTCTATAGTAAGTAGTTTGACCGCCACCGTCTTGGGAGCGATCGAAGACGAAGAACATCGACACCTCAGCGTTTCAAACACGTTATAAGAATTGTCAGGAGAGTGCTTGCAATAAAAGAAAATCTTTGGTAAAAAGTAAGTTTTTTGTCTGAGAGAGTGTTTCTAGTCGGATGAAAATAATAGGATTTAATTCGTTCAATATTTCTTTCTAGTTTTGTCTCTATTACCAGCCGGTTGACAGCTGGGTGAAGGCCTCTACACTCCTCCGTGACACGATTAATGGTTTTAAGCAGCTTCCATCAACCGAAATTCAGCGACTGTTTATCTACCAACTAGAACAGCATTATGAAAATTCAGGAAAAAGCATAAAAACAATAAAGTATAACCAACAGTTTCGTATGTACAGTCAGCGAAAAAATATAGATTAACAATTTAAGCATAAAATAATAATATTGCTGGTCATTTTTACACGGCATCATCTAGCCTTAAAGTAAGCAGAGTTATAAGAATAATAATAATTTATTGATCACATTAATTACATAATTTACCTTTCTAATGACGGTACCTACTTCTGAAGTAGGTAGTCATTCGAGCTTATCGGAGATGTATACAAGACACTAATACCTAAACTAGGCTGAGCCTGTATAATATAGGTATTGTATTGTTCCTTCCCGGTATGACATATCATTTTATTGTTGCACTTATTTTAATTTTATTGTTATGGAATACATGACTTCCACTTGCTAAATGCCGTCTAAATATATAGGATGCTCGTTTTCTTCAGGGTTTTAAAGGTATAGTTAGCATTAGATTGCAATTAGTTAGGAGGCCCGGTCCAATTTTTTTATTATTTATTTATTTATTTTTCATATCAATGAAGTAATTTCTACACTAAATATGCAACAACGGAATTGAAACCGTCACCATTCCTATGCAAGTGTGTCTCATGTAGTTTTCTGAATATACAATTTATTCGGCTTATGGGATCGGACTAATCGCGGTCGGTCATCCGGTGCCGTTTCCGGATGCCGTCCGGTTCCACCCGCAATATATTTATACGATATTGTGCATAGTAGAGCACTCTACAAATATTTCGGTTCGCCCGTTACGATTCAATCTCTGGTGGAATTTGTAACCAGATTTTCAAATAAAAACTATTTCTTTCAGCACTTGTAATAATTTACAGCTGTAAAAGGCACGTCCAAACATTATTAGTAGATCATTATCTTTGGCACAAATCTACGTTTATCATGGTAGATAGCATTCCATATAATAGGTTGTGGCCCTTTGCTGCTTATTGGAATGCCAACACATGATTTCAAATTCTTTAAATTTCTCCATAATGTGATAATTATGGAGAAATTTCAATTTGAGTGGTAAAGGATCCATTGAATTCTCTTCTCTATCAATTCCTCATCGTGATAACAGCTCAGTACCCCAGCCGCAGGCTGTGTGAGTTTAATGTTCAGAGGTTTACTTTGAACGTATCGTATTGTCCTATTAAAATAACGCGGCCTATCAAAGCCGCCTCCTGGTAGGTAACTAGTCAAACGTCCTTGAGCTATATTATGAAAGATTGAAAATTTTGGTCAAAGCTTATAAATCTAAATAATTCATGGAAAAAATATTTCAAAAACCTTTTCAGAAGAGTATCTGATCGTTTTAGCTAAAACAAGATAGTAATAGACTCCAAAAAAAGGGAATTGTAAGGAACAGACCCACAAAAGATAACATTTTTAGCTGTCTATAATTAAAAGCTGTAAAATAGCATTAATTTGTCGCTCATTTAAATGTAAAATAAACGTAGCGTGGAGCCTTGTCAAGTTATTCAGTCCAATTGAATAATTTCTATTTATGCTATTTTGTGCGACAAATTAATGCTATTTTACAGCTTTTAATTGTAGAGAGCTGAAATTTTTATCTTTTGTGAATCTGTTTCTTGTTTCTTGAGTGTCCCATAATGTGTTGGAATAATTTATCCTTGACTAATGAGATGTAACCCACCAGTAAGAGGCAATCTTATCTGCGTAATTGATTAATTTACATAACTAAACCAAATACGGAATTGCTGATCAAATTTTATATTTGACTGTGTTGATGTTATTCATAAGAATGTCGAAAGTCTTATAAAACAAAGAATTTACATAATTTAATGGTTACTTATTATTTAATTATTCCAGATTTGCCGAGATTCGTGAGGCCGGGCTCGAACGTGACCGTCGCCGTGGGAAGGGATGCGGCCCTCACTTGCAGGGTCGACAACTTGCAAACATTCAAGGTAAGAACAACCTTAAAACAGTTTTTTATGCATATATCGTTTTTTTGTACTGATAAATTGAACGTTGTTTATATTTCGAAGAAATTACTTTATGTTTTTTAAGTAATTAAAAATAAACTAAAAAAAATCCAATTTCTTTTGTTAGGAATTATCATTATCATCGTGAACAGCCTGACGAAGTCCATTGCTGAAAATAGGCCTCTCCCAGAGAGTGTTATTATTAACGATCTTGAATCACCTCCATCCACCGCCTTCCTGCACCTAGGGGTAAAGTTAGAGAAAAATTAACACTTTACTGGTTTCCTAGATGATGTGTTCACTAAAATAGGCATTGATGGTTTCTAGGGGTTTTTTTATATAGGGTCTTAGAGAAATAACGCAAAACCTTAGATATAAAAAATCTAGCCTAGAACGTAGCCACAACGATTCTACTCTCAATTCTGATCAAACTATTTTCAGGTTTGGCGTTATTTCATTGGGATATTGTATAACTTAAGTGCCAAACAAGCATACGGCCTACCGATGTTATATATATATGTATTTTGTTTTATCAAATTTAAACACCTCACATTGCGTATCATGACACGAGTCATGAAAATTACTGACGATATAAGATATTGCAAATATTTCACTCTCAAAATCAAGAATGAATAGTGTCAAATCGTATGGGTAACTACGAGTATATGTAGTAACCGAAACTTTCGTAGTGTAACTACAAACATACATACACACACCTTTTATCCTACCTTTCTATAAACACATAAACATCCTACACGGCGTTAACTATGGTTTAGTCCCAAAATGATTTTGTTAAGTCTCCTTCTCTTTCACGGCTTATCAAAGTGTATCGATGATTGAAAAAAAATAAATATAAATAATGCTGGAAATTTTTTACACAGCGTCATCCTAGTCCCAAACTAAGCACTTATTGTATTATGGTAAGTACATGACTGAAATACTTCTAATATACCTTTTTATTTGTAAATACATACCCAAACCCGAGAAAAATATATCTTTATAAAATTAATTAATTAATTATTTCTTTAAAAAAACTTTATCTTGTCAAAGAACTTGGTACATTTGTTACCATTATGGCTCTAAAAGTATCATTAATATTTAGACTGTATTCGAAATACGAAGGCGGCATACTAATTTTATAATTAGTATATTAATTATATGGAAGATGGAAGAGACAAAGGAGAATTCTTTATTTTAAACCCTATTTATTTGGATTCATATTATCAGGCTAAACTGGAAAATTTAAGAGAATATAAGTTATTTATTTATAGAAACTAACTCGTGTATTTTATGTCCTCTTGTAACGAGTGGTGTTATAAAGAACACTGTTGTAACGTTTCAAAATGATTACAAATACTAAGTATATTAATTAATAAGGTAGACATAGGTATACATAGTTGAACAATTTTAATTTTCAAAATCTATTTAGCGGTGATCAAAGTCCAGTGGTCTGGACTATTAAAAAATGGCTAGCTATTATTTACTTTTTGAATATTTGTACCTATATTTTGCGGATTGAACCTTAAGGTGCATTTCTGAATGATTTTTAATAGCAACTTCAAGAGTTTTATACTCCAATAATTCAAAGTGTAATGCAGTATCATGTTCCGAGGTCAGCCGCTCGTTACGATTGGAAATGTCGGCTGCGAAGCGGAAAAAGGGTGAAAGGGTGCGCAGGGCTCGTTTAACTTCGTCAAAGGAGCCAGCTGTTTGGTGAATTTCTGATGAAATTGTGAGATAATATTTGTTGTTATGTTTTACTTGCCGATAACTTTACTCAGACGAATATTAAAGAAGCTCGCAGCGTATAGCTTGTCTAGTCATCACTGCCTATTTCTTTAATACAAAGCTTATCTCAAGACTAAGGTCGTAAACATATTTTTTTTGTAGAATACCTAATTTAATACGTTTTACTCGTCAACTTATTTAAAAAAGCGATTTATGTCTCTGGTTTGAAAATATTTGAGACATCAGAAAGTAGGCATAAAACATATTTATAAATGCCTAATTTCTGTAAAAAATTTATTCAAGCCTCGTTCGATTCCCGCTACGGGATTAACGTTTACATGTACTGCAGATATTGGTCCTGGGTTTGGGTGTGGTAATCATACCATGGTAATCATAGTTCCTGATACTCTAGAGACCGGGAATCCTAGTATGGGGTCAGGACTACGCATGTAACTGTTAAGTGTTTTTTAAATTAAATATTATTAATCTAACTCAATAATTGCATAATGGTCTAATAAATACAATATTATTTGTATGGTTTATTTTATGCAAAGATTAAACTGATTCATTGTTTGGAGATTGTATTTATTTAGGCATCGCGTTTCTATTTGTTTATAAAACAAATAGGCGGGTGCGGTGTCCACAGTTTTGTATGGCTAGCAATAATTATGATAGTGATCATTTTTTATATGGCTCTCTTGTGGGCTATTTGCCCATTGTTTGTGGTGAACACGGTACAGTTTGCATAATAATCAAATAGGTAAACCACTCTGGGATTGGTATTCTAATGGTTATATTTTTAACTAGTTTTATAGGTTATATTGTCCTCATACCAGCATGCCCTAAAAGCAAACGACTCGAAGGCATGACTACCCTTGGACTCCTCAAAGTTCTACGCATTGACTATGTATCTGAGAATTTCCATAATGATGAATACAAAGGTGACCGTGTTTCTTTTGTTTGTTTAAGTAACGGAAAAGACTTGCTTTGCCCAATGACTGCGATAGAAAACTTCGTGTAACGGTGCACTGTGGCAACGAATAAAAAGTCCAAGAATCCGAAACCGTTCAAGATTTTTTATTTAGGTATATGAGTTTTTTTTTGTCTACATAATGTTCGATCAGTATTTGAGATTGCAGATTAGTTTGTCATTTTATTTTAATCAAACGAATAAGTCCTGAGTAAGCAATAGGCCTCTTTTATATCCTCGAAGATCTCTGTGGCGCGGTGACGTCTGAAAGTTGCGTATTTAAATTCGGCCGCAGGACTAATTTTTGTATAATCTGCAAATATTTGTATCGGGTCTGGGTGTATGTATAATACATATATATGTATTTACAAAAACAGAATATAAATTAGTTTATCAGTCATGTAGTACCCATAATACAAGCTCTGCTTAGTTTGGGGCTAGATGATGTTGTGTGAAAATTTACCAGAATTATTATTTATCTACGAACCTTTACGCTACAGTAGAAATCATCGCAGTAAATAAAAGCGGAAATACCTATGTACCAAAAAGCCCACGCATCAATCTACCCCCCGCTAAAACACACCACCTGTAATTAACATACGGAGCCAGCGAACTGACAAATTGCTCGGTCGATTTGAACTGCTGAGTTGAATTTTAGCTGAGCTGATATTTAACATTTGACACTATTGTTCAGGGCCTCATTTGATTCTGAACTTTTAACAGTTTAGTGAACGTATATATTTTTGTAGGGCATTCATGCGCCATTTATAAATAATTCTGAAAAAAATATGATCCCAAAACTTCCTTTCACTTGTACATGGGTTATTTTACTTAGCCAATTTTAATTAGCCAATGAGTTCTAGAATTCCTAATTCATAACTTAGTAAAATTTCTTGGAATGTTTTGGTTTAAAGTCATTATAGCTTCAACTAAAGCGAAACGTTGCGGTAATTCCATTGAACTTTAAAAAACATTTTAGTAAAATTTTATTTCTTACACATTTGGAGTTTCCACTACATCCGATTAGACTCATTGAGTAGGTTTCATACCTACTCCTTTGAAACCTATGAATCAGATTACTCACCGAAAAAAAACAGTGCCTAATAACGGGATTTTCTCAAGAAAAGACCACAGTTTCGTTCTGTTATAGTCTTGCCCTTAACTCTGGGTGAAGTAGGTTGAGTCTCGTAATGGGGTCAACGGGTGTAAAGGGCCTGAACGCCGCTAACTATGTTGACTGCAGCACGTGAATAACTGGCTTTAGGTAAGAGGCTCTTCATCAACCACTATAAGGTTCTCACTAACCCACTGAGAATAATATTATGACTTTGCTTTAGGTAACCTACATTCTGCTGGTTTTTGGGTTCCAAAGTTAAATGGCAAAACCAGGGTGTAAAATCTAATACGTTAACGCCAATAGAAAGTAGTATTGTGGTATTGTTAGTGGAAAAGAACGAATTGTATCCTCACAACCCAAACATTTTGAAAATATATAAGTAGTTTTTTCGCGCACTCCCTAGTTCATGCAAAGTGGGAGATGATACTTTTTTACACTGGGGACCCGTGTGTGGTATTATTAAATAGTTCTCTAAAAATAATTTGCGATTGCTTTACCATTTTTGGTTTTACGTACTCGTCGAGAATAAGGCTTAAAATATCTTAAATACAGACTCTCAGTATGAAATAAATTTCATAGTTCATAGCAACATTGGGACCCTAACATAGCATAGTCTTGGGTATTAAATAAAATACCCAAGGGGTGGCAATCGCGACTTTCTTCCGCGATTGCCATCCTTCCATTCTAATTATTCGCATTAGACCACAGTTTGTCTCATATTAAGCAAGGCCGTGGTCTGCGTTGAAGCACTCTTATCATATTTTTATATTTTTACTTTGGATTTGAACTCTCAGGTTGTATTTCTCTGAAATACAATCTTCGCGGTTTGCACAATAAATTGAAGCAAGGTGCTTTGTGCAAGTCTTTGAATTCGACTGTTAAACGGTGTCTTTTCACCGAGGCTCTATTCGTTTGGTGGTGGAACGATATTAGATAGTGCCGTTCCATTGCACGTCTCCGAGATTGCGGCGATGTTACAGGTTTTTTTTATCTTAACAAGGCAAGTTCTGCCCTCTTGAGCATCTTTTCTCGTTGCCTCTCAGTTGAATCCATTGTATCTAGCTAGGTATTTAGCGAATAAATCCCAAAGTACTCCAATAGTTTTATGTTGTTTCGTTGATGCTCGCTCATGAATAAAAACCATAAATAATATTGAGTTAGATTGCAACAAAAAGTCATTAAGAGTTATCAAGAAAGGGTGTGCTAAGCCGAAAGGGAGTCAGCGAAAAAAATCAGTCGTTCCATAGTTGAGCTTAGTATTAAACAGCTGATTTTTTTCTCGATTTCAGGTTCGGCCACATTGTAAAAGATGTTCGTATTCGTTAGAATATTAGAGCATTGCATACTTTGGATTTTATTATATTATAGATTATTTTATAAGATATTCAACGTCAAAAAACGAATAACGGTACATTGATAAAAAGTCAAATATGCCATTTCATCCCCCAAAAAATTAATTATTTAAATCTGTTCACAATTTTGGCGAAGATATCGCGTATCAAACACAAAAAAAAAACCTAAAGATGAATTGAGAAACTCCATTTCGAAGTCAGTTGATAATAATTAATACGCGATCCTGCAGTACGTATTCTATCGTCAGATCATCATGTGCCCGTTATTTTGCTTACTCTTTCGAATAATAAATAAAAGAAAAGTCGCCTACTTAAAATCTTTCTGCTAGTCGGGATTCCAAAAGATGATATTTTTTTAAGTTTTACGGGAAAAATAGCAATCCCTCAAGAATAAAACTTTTACTGTACCACCTCGGGATCAGTCTCAAAAAAAGTATCTCCTTTCTAACAAAAAAAGAAATAATGAAATCGGACTATGTGTTAATGAATCACAATTAAGTACACATTTTCACTTTCATCCCCTAGAGGAAACGTACTGAATTTCTGGATAAAAAGTATCCTATGTCCTACCTCGTCGTATTAACTCGACTTCATTCTGTTTCGGAGTGATATGCGGTCATGACACAGACAGACAGACAGACAAAAATGAAATAAATTATAGTTTTGGATTCAGTATCGATTATAGAGTGCCCTCCGAAAAATATTTCATAATATCTTGAATGTACATAATTCAACCTGTTAGTCTTATTACTGAGAGAGTAGGCATAATTCGACAAAAAGAAACTTAGTTTCCTTTGTCTTTAGGTATTTAAAAAGTTGCTATAAAATCACACTGAGCTGTACAGTAAGACTTGGTCTGAAAATAAATAAAAATAAGCTTCAGAGGTTGGGTATAATGAGGTCAGAGGAGTGTTTTCATGAATGCTACTTGGCTGCGTTGAAGTACCTATGTCTTGGAAAAGGTTGACAAACTAGCAGACATGGTCAGATAGAATATATTCATGTGACCGAATAGTAGGTGCAGTTTATAGTGTATGTTTGACAAATTTATAAAGAAATAAATAATTCTGGTAATTTTTCACACAGCATCATTAAGCCCCAAAATAAGCAGAGCATAAAGGAACTACATGACTAATATATTATTTATATTTTTTTTTGTTGTAAATACATGCATATTGTACATAGAAAACATCCAAACCCGAGACAAATATTTGCAGCTCATACAAACATTAGTCTCGCGGCGGGAATCGAACCCGCAACCTTCTGCGTCTCAGAGATCATCAGAGAAGGATGTAACACACATGCACAAGCCAGTAATAATGGAACCTTATTTGCACAAGACCGCGCAATGACAGATAGCGTAGGTACCTACTTGGGCATTGAATTGAAATGTATTGATAATTGACTCAAGCGTGACTTTGATAAGATGTTTAATATCTTTCCGTTACATTCAACACTAGATCTACATTAGAATAACTCAACAAGAAATTGACACGCACGCACGTGTTTCGCTTCCACGAAACGTTCCCAGGACTAAATTTTTCACTTTCCATTGACTGATTTACGAAACAACTCCCAAGACATACTACCTCGCCGAACGCGAAACAGATAATTTTCTGTATGTACATTATTTTTTTTTCAATTACTAGGTATGTATCTGAATACGTCCATCAAAGGGAATATAGTCGTGAGCATTTTTATTATATATTTTTAGTTTCAATTGCGGTATGATTTCTTTTTGAACTTATTTCTCGTTTTTGTTTGCATCACTATCAGTAGCTGTTAGTTGTAAATCCTTAACGAACTCTCAATATTGTAAGTCAATATTGCGAGACACTTCTGCATCACCGTCTTTATCTGAAACTGCATTTAAAAAGCAATCAAACTCAACAAATAATCAATGGAATCCGCTCAGCTTGATAAATTACAATTGCATTAAAGCGCTGCACCGTTTCCGTCTAATTTAGACCTTCCTCAGCATTTGTCTAGCTCTTGCCTCCTGGTTCTCTGCAGCCATTCGTCTCAATTCCATAAATCTTGCTGCAGTGATCAATCGTTGCATTCGTACGTCTTCGCGAGACGATCCAATCTGAATGTTAGCCGTCTATTGAGTCAGATAATTTATCAAGGCGGATTGTTGGGTTCCTTTGCTATTTATCTTTTGTTTAACGTTTTTTTATTAACATTTTTGCAATGAGAGGTGTTCTTTGTGCCCTGGCGTTAATAATACTGTATTGTCAGCGCTTACACTTTTATCTTTATTTTTACTTTTATACTTCTAATAAAAGTCCTGAGGAGAGCTCCAGGACTTTGATTTCCATGGTTAACATACGTTGATGAGTAAGTGTATACTTACGGTTGTAGCTAACATACCTGTAAGTAATAAATATATATCCAAAAATTTAATTATACTTACCTACCTATTATAATACATTTTCAAATCAAAAAACCGACTTCAAGTTTGTTTTCCTGAGCTCTGAGACAAAACAAAAACAAATCCCATACTCATAGCGCAGATCTGTGAGGAGTAGGGGGTAGTCAGAGATATGTGCAAACATTATATTTGGTGTATGAGATATCACACCGCACGCCTGTTTTTCTCACAATGTTTCCTCCTCCGATTTAAGCACGTCTTCTTAAGAGCACATACATTGAAAAATTAATTCGGTTCCAAAGTCTGGGTCAAGCACATCAGTCCAACACTATATCTTGGATAAAAATATAACAATCATCCACATAAAATTTACGTTATCGAATAATAGGCAAGTAGTTTTTAGATTCAGTTAATATTTTCATGGAACCACACCGTTATCATCATCTACACAAAAAATACGTGACTGAATAATCGACGCACCTACGAACGCCTAAAAAAAGATAGAATTATTAATATACGCCCTTTCTTAATTCAATTTAATGCAATATTCGCAAAAAGATTAACGCAAATGAGTGTAATAATTAAACAACAAAGGAATTCCGTTTTGCGCAGGATTTAAGAGGTAAATGAGCTCGTACAACTTTTTTATAATGATATTCATCGTTTCCAAATTTATAGCTAAAGTTTTTATTGAAGGTGTTTTAATATTCTTTGTTAAAGGATTTTATTAAGCTGAAGATGATAGGACAGGACGAAAATAAGCTCAAGTAATTAATAAGCTTATGCAGGCATTATGAGATGTTTACATAGCATGTTAAACAAGTATGTTATATTATGTTATACAAGCAATTAGGAGTAGCTTAACAATCTTTAAAAAAAAAAACAAAAAAAAAATGGCTTGTCGAGAAGGCATTCTATAACTTTGTTTGCAAAATACGCTGACTAGTTTTATAAAATATTAAGTAATGAGACTGTAGCTACCTACTACTATGTGTTCGTAATTAATTAATAATGTTTAGTTTTTTACTATTTCAATTATTATTATGATTTTTGTAATGAATGTTTATAAATGTGTGTATAAAACCGAATTAAGTTATTTGACTGACGATCATGTGTAAATTGAATTACCAATTATTCGATCATTCTGATTATTCTAACACGTGCTCTATTCATCTAACCGGCATGACTTTTTGGTTTGATATTATTTATTCACAAAAATCATTAGTTACAATGTTACTTACTTGCGAAAAAAGTTTACATAAGAGAAGGTTCTTAAAGTACAGGCCATTCCAACGGACAAGTTGATCCATCTTACGCATTTGATTTGCCAAGAAGACAGCTCGGTCTTGAACAATATGTTGAGCCAGTTTACTTACTTGACTTAGAATAAACAAATCGATAAGTGTTCCAATAAGCGACGCCCATAGGGCTTGCAACCTGTTATGTGGAATGCATACTGCTTACAAAACGTGCCTGCGTTTTGTGCTAAATGTAATGTTTGGACGTGCCTCTGACTACCCGTCACTTGTTATACTCAAAGTATGCACTAAGTATATATCTGAGGATGTCCATCATGGGGAATATAGTCGTCAGCGTGTTTGTTTGTTTTCATGCCCTCTACTAAGTGGTGGTAACTTAACTTAACGTGTTAGAAAAATATTTTCACACTTAACCTAAATTAAACGTTTTTAAGATATAAAAGTATTTTTTAGTTAATATTTAGAATAAGTAAAATGAGGTATACTACTCTGTCAAGAAAGTTCCGAGAAAAGATCAATAATACACAAAATGTTAGTTATTCATCTAAATTTATTTTATCGCCTTCAAAGTATGATCCTTCAGAAACGATTTACTTACGCCAACGAATAGTCCAATCATCAAAACATTTTTTAAACGCTTTTTCCGGAATTGAGTTCAGTTCTCGTCGCGAATTCCCCTTTATGTCTTCTATCGAATGAAAACGTGTGCCACGAAGTGGTAATTTGAGTTTAGGAAAAAGGAAGAAGTCGGCTGGAGCCATATCTGGTGAATAAGGTGGTTGCTCGATAGTATTTGTTGAGTTTTTGGTCAAAAATTCGTTTACAATTATGGCCTTGTGCGAAGGCGCATTATCGTGATGCAAAATCCAAGAATTTTCTTTCCACAAATCTGGCCTTTTTCGCCGAATTTGTTCTCTTAAACGCCGCATAACGCTCAAATAATATTCTTTATTTACCGTTTCACCTTCCGGCAAGAATTCCGAGTGCACAACACCTCGATAGTCAAAGAAAACAGTCAACATGACTTTAACTTTTGATCGACTTTGGCGTGGTTTTTTCGGTTTCGGTTCAGTCGGAAGGCGCCACTCCGAAGCCTGTTGACTAGTTTGCATGTCAAACTCGTAAACCCACGTCTCGTCACCAGTAACAAGGCGTTTCATGAATGTTGGGTCGGAATTGACTCGTTCTAGCATGTCCTCAGCGACTCTTATGCGATTGAGTTATTGGAGAAAATTCAGGTCTTTTGGGACTAGCCGAGCAGCAACATGTTTCATACCCAAGTGATTATTTAAAATGGTGCGGATCGTCTCGTGAGACACAGAAAGTTCAGCGAATATCTCTCTCAAATTTGAATGAGGATTTTCAGTTACTAATTCCTTCACTTTTGCAACGTTAACTTAAGTTGAAGATGTTGATGGCCTACCAGAGCAAGGCAAATCTTCTATCACATCTCGACCGCTTTTAAACGTTTTGTACCACTCATAAGCACGTGTTTTTGATAAAGTCGATTCACCGTAAGCCTTCTGTAACATTTTCAGTGACTCCGAACACGAAATTCCGTTGGCGATGCAAAATTTAAGACAAACTCTTTGTTCGATATTTTTGTTCATAGTGAAATTCGCATATATGATCTAACTAAAAACAGCACTATAATAAATATAAACAACAGATGCTACTCAAAATCCGCGCCACAATGGAAAACAGTTGTGCCAACAGCAAAAAAATAAACAAAAAATTGAATTGGGAACCATAGACAAATTATCCATTCCCGATACTTTTTTGACTGAATGTAAGTACATTTAGAATTAGTACATTTTTTGATTCTGACTGTACCTTTAGTAGTAGTGGGAATAGGTGTAAATTAGCATAACAATAGTTTTTATTTACGACACGGTGGTTTCATACATTATTATATTTCCATGTCTCAGACCTGCTAGTTATTCGTTTTTATATTATTAAATACTTATTTTCTCACATTATTAATATTTGTATGTAAATGTATGTAGGTATATATTGTTAATATTATATGCTATTATAGGTTTACTCATACATCGCCGTCTTTTGATTCTATTTTATCCTGTTCATCCAAAGGTCTGGAAGAGACATCGCTTTTAGTGATAAGATCACCTGAAGTTCCAGATACTTACAATACAGGGAACCCTAGTGTGGGGTGAGGACTATGTATGTGTATTGGGGTTTTATTTATCCATTTATTTACGAGTAGACCATTAATTTATAAGTGTACTGAAAATTTCGACGTTGAAAAGAAATGTTTGCTAATGAGACCCCTATTGATAGAATCCATTATCGCAATAACCTGAATACTCAGTGTTTAATTAATGCTGACTCGGCGTCACTCGATTTATAGCGTGATTGGCCTGCGTATTGCCGATTAGAGGCGAAGGGTTAGAGTCCCACTGAATCAGATTATTTTGGGACAAATTCACGTTTAATAATTATTTGTAGCTGTTTAAAACTTTATATATTCGTCAACTCCTCACTCATCAAGATTGGATATTGAATTTTTGGGACACATCTAAGTTTAATACTTATTTCAAGTTAAAAACAACTTTTTAAAATTCGTTCTTTTCGTCACACATCTAAACTGTTGTATGATAATGATACCTCGTCTATTTTATATTCTAAGGTATCATGGTCTCACATATAAAATTATAAACAAACTACCAAAACAGTATATTCAGCTATCTCAGTTCACAGGCTATCCGGGTGGTCTCAGTTATAGTTTATTCAATGTATTGCCGGCTGCTTTTATATTGTTTTGATCCCGCATAAGTACGTTCTGCCAGCTTCGGCCGTTGGTTTTACTGCGGAATTATAAAAATATAGGTAGCCTTGGGTGTTCTGTCTGAATGTTATTGTCTGGAACGGAGCGCGCAAAATTACTTTGGTTTTAAAATTGAGGAAGTTTCAACGATTCTATGTAATGCAATTTAAAATTATTATATATAGAGACATACATTATTAATAGCACTACTGTATATTATATTTATCATAGTAGGAGTAATACACAATTTACTTATCTCCCAAAGTGTATTACAGTCATTGTAGTACCCCTTTAAGTGTGGTTACCCTTGAAGACATACAAATTTATTGCTAAAAAAACCGCAGTACAATCCAATAAGCCTTTTCGGAGATAAATAAAAACAACAAATCGCGCGTAAAAAAACTATTTTTATTCAGAAGAGCGGTTTTGGCCTAGTGAGCGGTACTCCGAACCAAAGATCATGGGTTCGAATCCGGTCTTTACTAAGACTTTTTGCGCAAAAAAAATTAGGTACAGGTAACTTGAAGGCATGTGATATCGGTGAGTGCTCCAATAAGCGGCAATCGGCTTTTAACTTGCGACGTGAAATACTACTGAGCAAAACTTGGGCTTGTGCCAAATATAATGTTTGGACGTATCACTTGGTTGCCTCACAGATCTGCATACTGTTTTGTTTGTTTTATATTATTAGATTGAGACAGCAGGACAAACCACAAAGCAGACGATAATGAAATGTGGAATGAAGAAAGAATAGAGAGATCCTTTCCCTACAAGTGGTGATGCAGACCAAAATAATATTATTATTTTTTGCCTACGCAGGTAGCGTGGCTCCGCGTTGACACCCAGACTATCCTCACGATCGCCGGGCATGTGATCACCAAGAACCACCGCATTAGCGTGAGTCACGGAGACGGCTCCTGGACCCTGGGCCTCCGGGACGTGGGCGCGGCGGACGGCGGTCGATATATGTGCCAGGTCAATACTGAACCAATGATGAGCCAGACGCACTATCTTCACGTTGTTGGTAAGAATATAGCTTCTTTTTGTGCCTTTTTATTCAAAGATGCGGGTTAGAAGCTTTATGACTACATAAAGATTTGACTGATCTGACGGTATTACTAGATCGCTTTACGACTTAGACTTGAGTTCACCAGCAAAATAAACAGACGATCAAGTATAACCATTGATTATGATGATAGGTCATATAAAAATATTTGTAGTACAAATAAAAGGCTTTATCATGCACCAAAAATTAGAAAAATAATTCTTCAGACCTTCGTTACTAAGCCCAATCTATTGGACTCGTCAAAACGAATCATATGAGCCCAAACTCGAGGGGTTTACTAGTAGCCACTGAAGAGTTCCACTATCCACCTCCTGCCTCTATTATTAGATCAGCTCCAAGATACCAAAATATAGTATTGTCAACCGAACTACATATACGTATAAAATTGCATTTCGTTACAACAATTAGGCTTCCAAGATTTTACGGTTAATATTGACTTCGAAGTTCTGATTACATTGTTTGTTTGTTATTTAGTTAGTAAGTTACAAGTTAAACAAATATAAAGATATTAAAAAGCTTTGATAACCTAACCACCCATTAATGTATTAGAAACTCGGCAGTCATATCAATATTTAGGAATCTTGATATGACTACATCGCGTTAGGACTAAATATATGTACGACCATTATACCAGTATGCACACGTACTGTTATTGATTGCAATATTTATTTAACATTGCTAGCAAAAATATATTTGTTAATTTACAAATGTAATTCAACTTTTAGTAGAGCAACTAAATAATTTGGCCCATTGTTGCCATAACTATAATAATGATCACTTTATTATAGACCAGGATAATCTTACTTAAACAATATCTATAGATTTGATTTATTTGCCAGTATATAAATATGTCGTATAAATGGACGTTTTTTTATTGCGTTGACTTAGAAGCTTGATTTTTAGAGCTCCAAGACCTACGTTTGATATTAATTTCAATTTGATACCTCCACGTGTTCCTGAAAGAAAAGGGTCTTAACAGACTGACAGACAGACAGACGGACGGACAACAAAGTGATCCGTTTTTTTTTGAGGTACGGAATGTGTCAAATCTTTCGTTACACAATTTTGTTTGAGCGCGATAAGTGAAAATAGACTTCGATGTGACGTGATACTACGTATCACTATTGGTTAGATACTAGTGTGATAATATACTAATAGGATTGATCGAAGATTCCATTTTTTTTAAATCAAATTATACAATAACTTTTTTTCCAACAGTGCCACCTGATATAGACGATGACGTCAGCAGCAGTGAGATCCTGATCAAGGAAGGAGAGAACGCTGTCCTCAGATGCGTGGCGTCAGGCACGCCGCTACCGAACATTGCGTGGAGAAGAGAGGACTCTAGGCATTTCAAGATGGACAATCTGACTTTAGGTGAGTTCTTTTGCTCTGTTCCATTCGCTCAAATGTTAGTTTAACTGATTGGACCAGTTAAACTAATTCAACAAAAATATTTAGATATATCAATATTTATTGCACATTACAAAGTACCATAGGCGAACCTAATGCATAAAAGCATTTCTTCCTTTGTGTTTTCTGAATAAAATGTGTAGTTTAAAAAATAAACTAAAAACACGCTTTTATCTAGCACTTAAAATTATAAAGAATTCCACTATCCACTTCCTGGCTCCATCATCACATTAACTCCAGAATACCAAATCATATTATTGTCATCCAAACTACATATACATACAAAATTTCATTTTGATACGACCATTATTAGAAGTAGGTTAAAATTGACTTCTATGATGTGATTACATCTATTAATAACAATAATTACGGCTTTTCGGGTTCGGTGACTTTATTTACTTTGATAAGGGGCTGGAGTGTTTAGTCTTAAATATGTTGGATGAAGAAATAGTGAATTGTAAGAAAACTGCAAAAAAAATCTGCGAACTTGGTGCTTACTATCTACCACCATAACACTTTAATGTCTTTTCCCTGATTTTGTATTATCTCTGTGAGGAAAAACGTATTATCTTAAGTTAGGATTTTAGGACATATACAATCCCAAAACCCTAATTTTATTACAAAAGCCTCAAAATAAATGAACTGCCACATTTTTTGTCTTTAAAACCTCTTTTTAAGGCAAAAACTTTGATTGTACAAATCTTTGCTGCTCTCAGCCTTTGCTCAAAGGACACCTATATATGTACTTTCCTACCTTTTTGCGCTCCTTAATGAGGGTTTACTAAGCTCCTTAATCGTAATGATGTGATTTCCTTGAATCGCTTCCTGATCTATTGATAGGGGTCGTCGTGACGATTTTTTCCTTTTACTATAAATCAGACGAATTAATGTGTGTGAATTGATTTTGGATTTGAAATCAACAGCCTAAAATTTAGATATATTTCAAACAATAATTAACAGCGTTTAGTGTAAAATATTTACAGCCGTCACTAAGTTATTTCGCTTATAAAATGGGTAAAGCTCCAAAAACTTCAGTTCAAAGAAACTTTAGCGAACAGCAAGAAATAGATGAGTACGGTGAAGTTCTATCGAAACGAGAAAACCACCGACTCGGTTATAATCTTCTTTGAGCCAAAAATTAACAATGAAATCAACAATCAATCTTTCAAAGTAAGCTACTGATTTTATACAAAAAACAATATTAAACTTGTAGAAGTTGCGGAAGGATGAAATCCTGCCGACAGTCGACGAATCTAACAAGTCCCTATAACAATACACTTACTATTTAGCGAACTTTCAATACAGACATTTAGGCACATTGTCCAATAAAGCAATGTCTTGAAAAATATAACAATAATATTAGAAAGTGGTTTATTTAACAGAGCAACAAAACACAGAAAATACTGCTACAAAATAAATAAAATAGGCATTTAAATGATAGGTAACTGTACGATTTTAACCAGTGGTAGGAATAAGATTTTCACATAGTTGATATTGACGCCTTTTACAGCAAGTTTCTTACCATCAACTTGTTTTGCTGGTTATAATCCAGCGCCTGGCATCATGCGCCTGGTGTTCCTATTTGGAGCTGATCACATCCAGGTTCTTTGAGCGACTAAACGTAGTCAACCAGAGCTGGCGTTTGTTCTTTCTTGGTATCCTTTCTGTCAAATGACTTTCCGTTGCAATATCTGTTTCATGATACGGATACCGAGATCTTGAATCTTTGCAAGTTCGGGTTCCAATCAAAGTTATTAAATGATAACGTCACCTTTTTTTCTTATAATAACGTCCGTAGATGAGAAACGAGATGATACGACCGTATACGGCTATAATTGAAACCCGGTGTTAGAAATAAGCAGTAAGCAGATCTTTTAGCCGCGCTACAGTGGACGACTGCCCTTAGAGTACTAGATACTTAGCAAACTTTCAATACA
Source organism: Perizoma affinitatum (assembly GCA_961405105.1). Taxonomy (NCBI): domain Eukaryota; kingdom Metazoa; phylum Arthropoda; class Insecta; order Lepidoptera; family Geometridae; genus Perizoma; species Perizoma affinitatum. The sequence goes on from OY560184.1 coordinate 7,669,951, forward strand.
ACACTTACAGAGAGAAGGATACTCGACAATACAAAGTTGTAATAAAACAATGCAAATAAGGGAGTTAAACATTCAATTTATAGCCACAGGCGCGAAAGTTTGCCTTTGTGCTCCCGCAGTTACTTATTTTGTTAGGTTGTGTGTAGCACTGTGGACTGTGACAGTTTTTGCGATGACACCACAGATTAATATACAACAGAAATACCAAAATGTACGCTGACTTCGATCACACAAAAATCTTATTTGTAGTACAGCTCAAGAAATTATAGAATAATTGATTGACAGTATATTGAAGGAACACACGAGTACAGTGAAAATTTCATCTTCTGTATTTCCCTCTTCTGTAAAATACTCTTTATAGTTAGTGGCGAGCAATCAGCCTCGCAGATTACATGCGGTAAATAAAACAAACATACAAAATGGTTCGATTTTGTGTTTGTTTGTTTTATTTACCGCATGTTATCTTTTGATTTTGATGAATTGCAATTAAACGTGTTAAAGATGATTCCAAGCAGCAAGATTATTTGGAGTGACCCAATTAGTGATAAATTTGGAAGTGTGCGCTAGTGTGAATAACAGATAAAGACTATTTCAGCTGTTTAAATAAAACAATGTTTGTTCGGGTTCTAATATTGTAGAATAATTGGAAATGTTGCTTATTCTGCGTTATTCTGAGGCCCATTATGCTTTGTTTTGAAGTTCTCACTTATTCTATTTTCAGAGAAGTTTTGGGAGATGTCAGATAACATTATGTTCACTTCGATGTTTGTCTCACATCTTGGGATGTTTTGATGTTGTTTTTTGATTGAGATGATTTTGTACGAATGTTCTAGAAAAATAAAATTCACAGACAATCATTGTTTTATCACTTTCTGGAAGCACTTGCAATAGTATTATCATCTTCCTATATATCGTCTTCATCTTTGCTAAACTGTGGTTGGTCACTCATCTTGGCAATAATCAGTCTGATTGAGAGCAGCTTATAAACCATCGATTATAAGAAACCGCATTATAATCCGATAAGCTGTTTCGAAGATATATGGGTTACATACGGGTTCCTGTAGTCGCTGGTAAAAGGAACTCCTTTCATACACAAGTTATCAGGTAAATTTAAATAAAATTCTATTTTTTTCAGATTTTGTTCCGCACTTTAGTAGTTAACGTAAGAAGCATCGTTTTAACTATTCAACCTTTTTACAAGATGTTTTGTCCTCAGTATCAAAATGGAGTGGACCATGGCTGAACCTGACTGCAGTTGAGCGAGTAACGTCGGGCGCGTTCCTCTGTATAGCAACCAATGGGGTCCCGCCCTCCGTTAGCAAGCGCATACAAATTAATGTGATGTGTGAGTTTTATGAATTTGTTCATCTGATTAATCACGTCACGGGCCTTGGAAGGTTTAGACTAGCTCAGAGTCGTGGTGGATGAAACAAATTGAATAAGGCCTTCATCCAGCAGTTGTTGAAATCAGAATGTGGATGATGATATGGAAAAGTTCAAAATAGAAATCCTTCATAAATCTAAATAACTCAGTCGACCAGCGAGTGAAACGGCGTTTTCACGGCTCGTCGATTAAGCTCTCTTATGTATCAATGCAAAACCACGGTTTTATATATCACCATGAGTGGATCGTGACTCGTCAAGCATGATTGATATTGAGTCAAGCAAACCCGTGCGTCAATCAGCGACGGTGAACCGAATCGTCAGATTACGTGGCGGCGCAGCAGTAGCGAGAGTTTGGATGGGTTTGCGATATGGTAACCCCAAATATAATCTAAAATAAATTAATACCGCTGTTGTGCTTGTATATCATCAGTCGATCAACACCAGTGACGATGGGTGAAACCTTCAGTTATAATACCGCGGTTTTATAGCTGGTACGTCGATTACTCTAAGCAAAGTCGTTACGGATTACTTTGAAAACAGCCAGCGAAAGGGTGTCAAAGTAACATTCTAATTTAACTGCGTCTATAAAAATATTCTGAACGTTCCAGAATATTAAGTCTTCGTATATGCGCTTTATGGGCGAAAGCGCTACATATAAGCGCAGTTTATGCGACAGAGCAATACAGCCCGGAGGCAGATTAGTGTAATGTATTCTCTGTCTAGAAAATTAAATTTCGTTTCCTCTGTAGAGTCCTTATCGTCGAGATGCAGCGCCATGTTATTGTAAACTTTTAACAAATTTATTTTACGATTAAGGAACATAATAAAAGCTAGAAACACTATGTGCGAGTATAATTCATTAAATAAATCTTGCAATCAGTTCCATTGCAATTATAGCAAGATTTACTCAGTTTATAAATGAACGGCTTCATATTAAAATTAAAATAAAACCAACTTTGATCTGAACTGAACGTAGGACGTTCAGTTCGGAAATCAATAATTATAAAATTGTTATCTGACTGACTGACTGATCTATCAACCCACAGCCAAAACTACTAAGTCTAGAAAACTGAAATTTGGTACAAAGGCTTGTTTTATAATGTAAGCATGTCGCAGCTAAAAAAGGATATTTGAAAATTTACATTTTAATTTCCCCTTAAAGTGGGACAAGGAAATTTGTGTAAAGCAGGCGACATTACCTCGTTGAATAGCAATGCCAATTTTCTGACCGAGGTAAGCGCTATTGATCTATTGATATTGCTAATTCAACAATTTTTTTTTCTTTATCAGTTTCGCCCTCAGTGTGGGCAGGTCGCGTTGCGATCCGAGCACCGTCTGGTGGCGTGGTCACGCTTCAATGCACGGCCGAAGCGTACCCAGCTCCCACGGCGTATTGGACGCTGAATGGAGAACAGAGACTTGTCAATGGTGAGTATGTACCTAAAGCATAAAATATTGAATTTAAAAAAAAGTTTAATTTAAATTGTTAATCTATCTTCTTGATACATATTCTATAATGCAAACTGTACAACTTTTTTCCACAAACTAGTGGCAATTGGGAAGGAAGGCATTTGCCATATACCGGGTTATATCAGGCGTATAATAATAAAAATATATACCTTATCTAAATTATATTGCATGAATGACTAACAAGCAACTGACTTGAAATTTGGATGGTTTCCTCTAGTGTGTAGGGTTGCACTAGGAAATAAATTTTCGAGTTACAAAAAGCCTGAAAGAAGATAAAAAAACACGCTCACAACTGTATTCCCTTGATGGATATCCTCCGATACATAATCAGTGTGAAGATCTTTAAGGATAAAAATTTGTAGCACATCTTTGAATTGTAAGAAAAAATAAAGTTTCTATTGAAAGAGCTGAACCGGATTATATCATATAAAACATATTTAGCTACAGATTTTCCAGACACAAAAATACAGCTTTTTCTAAAGACACAGTTAAGTAGCGCAATCACCGCTAAAAGCTGTATTTTTTAATAATCTGTAGCCTAGATGGTGCAATTTTATGTGAAATCTATACACCCATGTTATGTGTTATCTATCAGTAAAGTTGTTTACCTAAGTTACCTTCTATGGGTTAAGCTACAAAAAGCAGTAAATAAGTGTCATTAATTACGCTTAATTTAATAAATGAAATACTGTAAGAATGAAAACTAAATTTTGGGACTAATAAAATTTTGAAAATTAACAGCATATTCTTGAAGCTTTTAATCTTAAGAGCTATATTAATAAAGGTATAAAACTTTAACAAAGATTAGCAAATAACTTCAAAGTTCGTTAGAAATTACGAAGATTATGAAAATATTTTACCTAATAATATCAAATGAAAAACTTTATGGAATTATATAATATTTAGCATACCATTATTGTTTCATTTTGCTAAATCTAATTAATATTAGTAAAGTTGTGTAAGTAGGTGCTTAGTACATTATCTCCAAATATATATTTAGTCCATACATTTTCAAAGGCTCCGAATCCCTAAAAACACTGTACAGGTGTTTTCCGAAGCTAAAACGCGAAAACCTTATATTTAGATTCGTTTGTTTGGCTGTATGTCGGTCCATCTGTATGTTACACCCCGATTTCATTTTTTTTTGTATCTCTCATCCATTAAATATATAGATAAAGTTTCTAATTTTAAGTTTAATCTCGAAATTAAACGAGAAGTAAGTATATGATAGGAACTACCAATTAAAATTAGTTTAATCGATTTCCATTGATAACTTTAGGAATTATGAGGCAACTTCGGATCCCTAATATACTTGTAACGTGTCGGGATAATATGTTGTTGGCTTTTTATTTATAGTTGTCTAATTCAAATGCTACTTGAACAGCTACCTATTTCACTATTTAAGTTCGTACTAAGTATACCAAAGTTGTTGACATTTTGATAATTGCATTGAAGTTATCAATGGTCTGGTATCATTTAAATATATTATTTTGACTATACCACGTATTTTACTATTCAACTGCGGACGTTTTTCATGAAGGAGGAGCTCTAAACAGCCAATGAAACGTCCAGCAAGAGAATACTAAAATACTTAGTAATCATATACGAAAACGTTGATAATTACTACGTAAAAAAAACGAACGTATTATTCCAATGTTTATTAATTTTTTTAGGATCAAAGCACAGAATAAGCGTGACGTCCCGTGGGTATAGACACTCGCTAACTTTGATTGTGAGTGACATGTCTCGAGAAGACGCTGGTGCCTACAGATGCCACGTAGAGAACACGCAGGGCCGGGCGCAGGCGGAACTGTTTCTGCACTGTAAGTATCACTGATAGTGATTACCATTTCAGACGGCAACTTCTGATTAGTTCTTCTATCTCTCAAAATTTCACAATCAGTGATTTTTTAACTACTATATATAATGGCTTCAGATAATTTTTACAACTAATGTGATAAACAGGCTTACGGTCCAACTATTGGTTGGCGATAATTTTCTTAAACGGAATGAACGGGACACTTATCCTGCGTCCGCCCCACCTTCATAAAAGTATAATCACTCACGTGCCCCACCATTGTCTAAGACGATTCAATCTTCATCCTATTTTGAATCTTAACTCTTGCGTGTTTGTCATAGGGGTAGTTTGATTTTTTGTACCACTAAGGCAGATGCCATTTATAAGTAAGAGGTCTCGCGTGTCGCTGACCCTGTGACTTATTGGTAAAAAATCTCATAAACCTGTTTAACACCCATACCCTTCGAATATACGTCAGTAATATGAAATAGGCATGGTGGTTGTACTTTTCCGGACGAGCTCTGTCACAAGGAGATTTACTTCTCTGCGTCATAATTTTAACTCCATTTTGCCTAGTGTCATGTTTGATCATAATAATATGTTTTTTTTAAGTGCTAACGACTACAACTACAACAACAACTACAACCACGACCACCACAACTACGACTACAACTTCTACAACGGTTGCTCCGTCTACCACCGTCATGCCATGTGAGTTAATCGACAATCGTCAATTTGAGGTCTCAATCTAAGAGAACGTGGGTTATTCCCAATAAGTATTATATTATTCTTCGTTTAGGATCAAACTCTAGATGTGGGCTGTTTTGACTGTCATTATGATGGTTACAATTTCAGAATTGGATACATTGATCTAGGTTCAATTCTAGGAAAATCTAGGATTCGGTTCTGTTTATTTTCTTAGTCTATTTTAATGCTTCAAGGCCGCAGATGGCCTCGGTCAGCGTCACAGAACTATCGACGAGCGCAGAAAGCGCTCAGCCTGTTAAAGTTAGGATGAGGTAACTAGCACAAGAGCACCACTTATGTATGGACCTCGACTTGAGCCGTTGCCAGAGGGAGCAATCGGAGAGAATCGTTCCGGTACATATCTGTACCTCCAGTGAAAACACTCGGTACATAACTGTACCGTTCTGTTTCCACTTAATTTGGTTCTATTGATATTGATAAAAGTTGGGTTCTCTTAGACTCAAAGGCTACAAGCACGTTTTTACTGAACAGAATACATAAAACATAACAAAAAATATTTTAGAAGCTACTTGACTCATTTTGCCTTTTCGTCCGTCACTCTAGATCTCAATTTTTTAACCGGACGTATAGGCTTAACTAGCAGTATACTCAATTTAAAACCATTCGTTTTACTAACAACAAAAATAAAAACATTCTCACAACTATCTGTATGATGACTAGTCATTATTGTTTTGTATAATTATAAAATAGCATTCCAAGTGAAAGGTTGCAAGCCCATCGCCAGATATTGGTACAGTAACTGATGACATATGAATCCTTCACCATTTGAGATAACAGGGGATCTATTAGTACATCTGAACCCACGGCCGTCGCATCAAAAGTCGGGGACTCTAATCACTACACTATTAGAGCTCTATTAAAGTATTATGCTATTGACCACAGATGACGTGGAAAGACATTTGGAGCAGCTTCATCGCAGCGTATTAGAAGATTCGAATATCGAGAACCCTTACATTGTTCTGAGCCAACATCAAATGCAGAATCTGGGTAAGATAGTAACATTGACACACTCATATTGAAAAAAGGGTATTTTTACGTACCCTTATCGATAATACGGTATGAAGTATATTCAATAGTGTGAGTAGTTTTATATAGCTCTTTACATCAGATAAAATAAACCAGAAACACAGGTTTATTGTATTTTATTTTTGTAATAACACGTTTTAATTCCCGTTTCACAATATAAATGAACTAATTCACGATCGTTTTTGTAATAAAACATGGTCACAGTCGACTTATGTAATGACATCAGTTACTGTTGATACAAGAAATAATGTTCTATCAAGTATATTTTTTTTTCATATTTTTTCTCATAATTGTTTCTTTTTTTACCCTCCCGTCTGCACTAAGCTCTGGCAGAAAACATTATGTGTCTATCGACAGATTTCTATGAAAAATTGTCAGTAAGATACTTACACATTTATAACAACTAAAGTGACAAGCGGCCCTTCCGTCAGTAAGCGGTGACCGTAATCTATAGAAGCTTGCTAACTCCCAAAGGTATTATTCGTTTGGGGGTCTAACCTCTAAGTTTGTTTGTTTGTTTGTTGTTATACCCTATGATTGCAAAAACATATTTTAATCGCATAAGCCGAAAGCGGATAAACGGGCTTTTCTCGTCGCTGGTAAAAAGGGGGATCATTGCCAAACACTGAGACAACATATTAAGTTATTGAATAAAAAGCGTTTGAGTAGTTGAGAGTTATTTTATATTGGTATTTTCCTTGATAGAAATGGTGACAACGATGTGACCCGAAGCCGAGGGCCGAAGTCCTTGGAGCGAGGGCTGGCCGCCGGCGAGCGCAGCACCGTGTGCGCTCTCTATGTGGACGATGTCGTTGTGCGCTCTCGTGCTTTTCGCGTGACATTCAACGGTTCCTAGGACTTTGTGGCTTGTGAACTAATGCAGTTATTGTGTTATTTAAAATAATCACACTATAATTGGTTAACTTGTCATAGTTTTTGGTGATAAAAATATTAGAATGTAAGTACGATTGTAAATATCATTGCTTTTGTAAAACAGGAAATCGTTGAATATCTTGAAATTTAAATTAATAATTGAATTTAAACTCTTATGAAATAACGCAAAACCTGAAAATAGTTACATCAGTATCTTGAGTGGATTCGATGTAGCTACTTTTTTAAATAAGTTATTTTTTTCTGGTAATTTCGAGTCAAAAATTTGCAAATCATATTTCTCATTGAAAGTTCGGTGCATGTTTCACTAACTTGAAAACAATCAAAACTTTTCAGTGCTTCATAAATACAAATGTCTACTACAATAATGAACCAAAACAAAAATTTCCATAAGTATCCTTCAATTAAATTAAAAAATAGTAGGGGTGTCTAGAGTTCTGCGTTATTTCATGAAACACTGTGAAGTGGTCAACGTTAATTTTAAAATGTAAAATACTCCAGTATGCTGATGTTTCGTGGCTGATTTAAAAGCTCTAAATTATTTTAACCACCCGCGACCACGTTCGACAGTGGACTGGTAAATCCTGCTTGCAACTACTCTCTCAAATCACAAAGATGGTAGATTTGTGTGTTAAATAGCAGTGGTGGTTTGTTGTCTTTTCTATTTTAAAATTAGTGTCTTCGCTTAGATGGTCCCTTAAGTGACTCTCAATCGAAGAAAAAGGACATAAAAGCAAAACGTTGTTACCATTCCAAGAAATCTTTGCGTTGTTTATTCATACATTATTTGAAATTCGGAATTTCTTCGACGCTATCGAATAATTTAGGTGTTTAGCATAACTGAATTGTAAATTTGAAGTAATATTAATTGAACAACGACTGCTGTATTTCAATTTGGATCGTTCGAATGTAACTGTATATACTTATAAAGAATACATTAATTTTGTATCGAAATGAGAGCCACGTTTTTCAAGTCTCGTCCCTTTATCACAAAATATTTTGTGAAACAAAAGCAAGTTTTTTTTCTGATAAAAAAGGGCCGGTGTTAGCTGTTAGAGTGATTAAATTTATATTGACTGAAAACTGTGTCTCGGCATCTTATCGAAGTACTATTATATTCTTGCTGTAAATAATTTCGCACGAAGCTAGTCATATCAAATTTATAGACACCTGCCAATTTGTATAGAGAACTAATTTACACCATAATATACTTAGGAGTAAGAACCCACACTAACAGGTCAGTTTTCCTGGAAATTAAAATGTTACTTTAATTTATAAAATATTACTGATAAATTTAAGAAATTCCGTTTAACACACGGACTATTTAGCTATTTTATGTTTCTTATTTGTAAAAATTAAATATTTACTCAACCAAAATAATAAAAAAATGTTATTGTGTTATGAGAATACGAACCTTAAATTGTAATTATTGTTTCGTTGTCAAAATAAAATATGGAAATAGTCAATTACGTTTTTATTCTAATCTCCTTTAAAATTACAAAAGAACTCTTCTTCTACGGTAATCATACTTTTATAACAGGTAAGAATCATGTTAAAACAGCTCGTAAAAGTAAAAGTTACTGAACAAAGAAATGATAACACTCTCCACCAATTTAAACGCCGTAAAGATAAAAATGAAGATTTCGCTCTCGAAAAATTCATTTCGAGCGATTCGGCAGATCCATCTCCCGTGTAAGCTAATTAATCTTGGCGTTTTGCATTTTCTCGGGAACTGCTAATGTGCCGCATAAAATTACAATAAAACAGAGTTATCTTGGGCTAATGGTGGAGGTTTCTTATTTATTGCACCTGGACGATAAATTTAGAAGCGTCACTATTTCGTCTCTTTTTTCGTCTAATAGCCGATTGAAAAAAAAATGTAATAAGGAACGACTGGAATTGCATGTTAGGAATGACTAGTAATTGCATTTTTCTTCAAGTACCAAATTTCGTTCTTTTGACGATCTTTGAATGCGTAGTAGATATTTAGTTTAAAAGCTCTGCTTAGTTTGAGGCTAGATGATGCTATGTTGCAAAATGTCCAGCAGTATTTTTTATTATTAATATGATAATAAAAAATATTCAACATTTGAGTATTCAACTCATAAAGTAAAATTACCACAAAAACTGAGTTAGTTGAGTGGTTCAACTAAAGAGCTTTTTAAGTCACTTATTTACTTTACTTAAAATTTTATGTTGCGTAAATATTTAGATGTATGGTACCAAATGTATTTTAAGCAACTTATTATTTTTATGAGAGAAAATAATTATTTGTTGATGATATCTCCCCAATAATTTAGGTATGTATCCGTTAAACTTTCAATCACAAATTATCCTTTAACAAAGCCCCAATTCATCCGAAATCATCATTACATTAATAAAAACCTCACATATCCCTCACACCTTCACGAACGCGTTCGAAAGTGACGCCCGTTTATCTTTACTCTTCGCCATCGATATAAATAAGTTACTATACACGAAAATGCCTTTATCTCGTCGTAGAGTTGTCAATTTTCCTCCAGCGCGGTTTATTTCAAACTTACCGATTTTGGCCGGTGTAGCTAATGCAGATTCCATATTCATTAATATAGCAAGAGTGTTCGCAAATGGTCGCAAATCAAGTTTAAGTAAAGCAAATAAAGAAACGACAAAATGAGAAATCTTCTTAAGTTACAATAAAAATAAATTTAATACAATAAAGTTTTCAGAACTGAATGTGTAAAACTCACTTTTTGTAAAATTCCACGCAAACTGGTGCGATCGGTGGCGACGGTGGCAGTGGCATTCAGTACATTGATGGGAAATTTAAAAAAAAACCTTACTCTGTCTCTTTGATCATTACCTCGGTATTACGTAATTTTAACCGGGCCTTAATAAAATCACTTGTTCCCTGTGTTGGAAAGAAAAAAATATAGACTCTTCAATCTCACAATATTTTAGAAAATTTCAGGGTTTGATAATGTGTCAAAATTAGGGTTTTCTAGAAACACTGTTCAGAATAAGCATCCGCCTTTTAACTACAAAATCAATACAAAATGTCTAATAGTAAATCTCAAATTTACCTATTGTATCCTTTTTATTTTAGAAAATGGTCAAAACGAAGCCAGTATATTTTTTGGTATATTATTGAAATTACGTCTAATTATGCAATGTTTCTCCTTGTTTTACTGACGTGTCAGAATCGTCACGGGCGGCTTGAAGAATTAATTAGCTTCAAAGCGCCACCAAATCGGCGAAAGTAAATTAATTCCAACCACTAAAGTTTCAATTATAATGAGTATCGCTACAAATGCACTTATATTTTCACTACATCATTATCATCATCAATAGCCTGTAGAAGACCACTGCTGAAATAGGCCTCTCCCAATAAGTGCCATGACGAACGATTATGAGCCATCTCCATCCACCGTATTCCCGCAACCTTACGAGGTCATTAGTTCATCGAGTGGGAGGGCCTTCCTACACTGCGTTGTCCAGTTCTTGATGGCTATTCGAGAATCTTTTTTCCAGTGGTTGTCGTTTTTTTTTTATGAACAGACATTATCCTTAGCATAAAATAGGAAAACTCTATTTACAAGTGATTCCGAAGGACATTTTCTCTGAAACTATCTTCAATTTGGAGTCTTTTTACCGTCTATTGAATCACAATACAAAAGTATGGATACTGAGAATTCCATTTTAAGATATTGGCTTTGGAAATCGTTTTACGACTGAGGTAATAAGTTAGGTACATTTATTGATACTTTCACAAAACTACATAACATTTTAGTCTTTTGAATGTGAGATGCTCATAGATACAATAAACTAGACTGAGCGTTCCGTGTAAGTTATTTTATTTTAACGCTCAACAGAAAAAAATAAAAGGCTTTACTTAAAATATCAATCGCAAGGGCACAAATAAAACAGAGTAGCGTTATTTTCGACGTTACACGACATAGTAGATTAATGTCACACTAAAATCACTTACTCGAGCGACTATAGCCCTCTTGTGGAGGTGTTACAATGAATTATGTGAGTGCCGATATAATTTAACGCGTGAAAACATTGAAACAATAGTTTATTGATAGCTGAGTTTACGGCCTAAAATTTTTCATGTCTTTGGTTTCCTAAGAGCCATCGCCCACGGCGACACTTTGCGGCCACGCTACCTTTTGTCGCATATTGCTCTTGCAACACAACACAGACGCGATGCAGTATCTATAGAGTTGCATTCTATCAATTCAGTATCAATGTCAACGCTCAGACGCGCGTCTATGATGCAATTCGGACGAATAAAGATTCCAAAGGGTTTTATTAAGACGCTACTGCATAGTGACTGTAAATAAATAAATAAATAATCCTGCACTGGACATTTTTCATACAGCATCATCTAGCCCCAAATTAAGCAGAGCTTGTATTATGGAACTACATGATTGATATACTACTTATATACCTTTTTTTTATACATACTTATTATACATAGAAAACAGCCAGACCCGAGACAAACATTAGCTATTCGTACAAACATTTGTCACGCAGCGGGAATCGAACCCGCAACCTTCTGCGTCTCAGGCGGCCACTGCGCCACAGAGGTCGTCAGATGCTGCATCGCGTCTCTATCTATTATTTATGCTATAGTGCATTTGTATCGCAATACATAATCATGGTTACGTGGGCGCAAGAACACGGCCAGAGATAATCCCGATTGTATTGCGGCTATTTGCGACTCCGCAAAAAGTCACCTTGGGCGATGGCTTTAAGAAACAATGACCTTTACGATGGCGGGTATAAGATAGTAATAAATACTTTATTATTATTATATTATTATAGCCTTAAATGTCCCACTGCTGGGCAAAGGCCTCTCCCCACTCCTTCCATTCATTCCTTTCCTTCGCCAAAATGGGCCAATCTGCTCGGAACTTCGTGAGCTCATCTCTCCATCTCATTTTCGGTCTACCGCGACGTCTCCGCGCAGTGTCAGGGCACCACTCGGTGGTCAGCTTGGCCCATTGGTCGCCCGACATGCGGCAGACATGACCAGCCCAGTCCCATTTGAGCTTTGCGGCTTTCGTCGCTACATCGGCAATTTTTGTTCGTGAGCGCAGCTCAGTGTTACGAATGCGGTCTGTGCGCTTCACTCCAAGAATGCTGCGCTCCATTGCACGTTGGCAAACCTTGAGCTTGAATTTTTGAATGTTGGTCAAAGACCAGGTCTGAGCACCATACGTCAGAACGGGGAGGATGCATACATCCATGAGTTTTTGCTTTAGAGATATAGGAAGATCTCCTTTCATCATGGTTCCCATGGACCAATAGCTCCTCCAGGCATTTTCAATTCGCCGAGCGATTTCCTTGTCCTGCCTGGAATCGAAGGAGACTATTTGGCCCAGGTAGACATATTCCTGGACGTATGCTAGCTGTTCTCCATCCACCATTACTCTGGTCTCAACGCTGTTTGTCATAACCTTGGTTTTTGACCTATTCATCCTCAATCCAATCTCAAGGCTTATGTTGCTCAGTTCTTGTAGCATTGAATAAATACTTAAAATTTATAGTATTCATTCGGTGCTCTTAAGGTTAATGTAATTTCTTAGTTAAAAGAGAAACCTCATAGAATCCAACATTAAACAGAGATTTCACCGTTAGCACCAAGCAGTCTCCCAGATTAAAACCCAGGGATTTAAATGAAAATCTACAAACAAAAGCGACTTAAAAATCCAGAAAAATGCAAAGCAGGCGCTAACGACAGTTTAAAATCGTGAACATTCGCGGAATAAAAATGCATTAAAAGAAATAGCTTCTTCGTGCTTATCGTTGCTCGGCCGATGGAACGTAACCTACCCAGTTTGTTTTAGACAAATTCAAAGTTCTCAAAACATGATTTTGATAAAAAAAATAATTATTGCAACTTAAAAATTGGTTGGAATACAGTACAGTTTTTTAATAATCAAAATTATGACATTCGTATTTCATACAAATCGATAAGTACATAGAAAGGTTAGATAATACTTATGCTGGATAATGCTGGACACTTTCACACAGCATTATCTAGAAAGAAGAAAGAAAGAAAGAAATATTTATTTTTTGACATAATAAATTGTTACAAGTTGTATATGAATCCATAGGCTCCTGAACTAGTAGAAACTGTATTTCAGGAGCCATTGGCTTCTCCCAAATAAAGTTTTAAATATTATGTCGTACCTACAATAAATTTACTACAATAAAAAAGAAAAACAAGCATTGGTAACAGAACTTACGCAAATAATCTCAGTAAGCAACAATCTCAAAACGTATGCAAACTTACGGCACGTTTATTTTTATTAAAGTTCTAGAACCAAAGTAAGCAGAGCTTGTGTTATGCGAACTGCATTACTTTTTTTTGTAAATACATACATATTATACATAGAAAATACCCAGCCCCGAGACAAATATTTGTAGATCATACAAACATTGTCCCGCGGCGGAATCGAACCCGCAACCTTCTGCGTCTCAGCCCACTGCGCCACAGAGGAAGTCAATATACTTTTACCATAAGATAAGACCATAAAAGGACTCCATTTTGAAGTCGCAAGATCAGCTGGAAGGGAATTTAGAAATAAAATTAATCTCACAGTCCAAATTTTGACGAGGAGATCACCATATTTGATAGTTTGTTAGGTTGTAATCGTCAAAATTATTTACATAAACCCACGACTATACCATCACTCTTACACTCTCTGCAGCATATTTGTAGGTAGGTATTAGAAGGCCTATTACGTGCCTTGAATTCGTCTTTCTAATTCAGTTCCATGTGTTTGTAATTTCGACAATTCAAAAGCAATGCATCTTGCATTTCAAACTGCAGTAACTAGGCAAAGCAGTGCAAATGAAACTCTAGTGTTTCATTCCCGCTGCGGGACAAATTATATTTGCATGCTCTGCAGATATTTGTTCCGGTTTTGGGTTTTGTGATTCATGGGAATCTTAGGGTGAGGCTAGACTATGTATTTGTGTGTTGGGTGTTTAATTAGTATAATTATTATTATTAATATGTAAAAAACGAATGAAACACCCCCACGGCTTCGTCTGCGCGAGCTTTATCTTCATACTCGTAGATGTGGAACACCGGATATTCTTTTCTTACTGTACCCTTACACAAAAAAAGGTTCTTACTACTTTTGTTACTTTTACTTTAGGTACTTTTGTTTCCGAATGTAAAGAAATAAATGACCCTCTAGAAATTTGTGGTTTCTATCAAACACGATCAAAAGATAAATTGGTCGTTAACTGTGTTTATTGAAATTTACTAATATATTCTGTCCCCACCACTGTCATCCAACACGACTCTGTTCCCCCCTGGCACTAATATCCCAATTATAATAAACACAAGCATTAACCCTCGCTATCACCAAATTAACTGAAATAGTATTAAACGTATCACACCCTTTTACATTAAATTTGAAATATGGACCTAAAATTGGCCCGGTTATAAATCAGGCCAATACAGGCACTATCACATGGTATTAAAACGGCTACTTAAAATCCTCCGAAATGTCCCGTATAAACGTAAATGACGCCTTTTCGGACCCTTTTCAGGGATGTGGGTGTAAAAGTTACAGCAGGTCCCAGAGATTTTGCCGAATCTAGATGCTTATAAGATCCATGCACTTAAGCTACACAAATGTATATAGATAGATAAAATGCTTTAGTGCACAAGATAAAACAAGTACATACATAGGCAAACTTAATGCTAATTAGCATTTTCTTCCAGCTAACCTTTGTGTATTGAAGAGTGGAGCGGTAGTGCGTTTGGTTGATTACCAAAATAAGAGATAAAAATATTAAATAAAATAACTAGCTACTTAAAATAGAAGTAAACTAATAAAAATAAATGGTTTGAGCCATTTCTGTGTGGCGTGCGCTTTATTTTTCTTTTTTGGATTATGCCACGATTTATAAGACGTTAAAAAATTTCAATTTAAAAGTCTTAATAATTTCAATGCATTTGAATTTGACTAAGCACAAGCTTGGGTTTGCCGAAAGTAAGCCGACTACTAGTATGCCCGAAACAGTCCAACACTTTAGATACATAAACCCAACATTCGCACCTTCCACGACGAAACTAAAACGAGGTTTTAAAACAAATGACAGGTTTTATGACGCGCTAGCATTGTGTTTTATATCTAAGAGAGTTTTTGGACAAATGGAAGGTAAACTGTTTACAAGCCTATAAATCTTTAGGTGGTATCAGCGTACCTACTAAAGGTATGATAAGGAATTTTGTACTCATCAGCATTTATTGTCGCCACAAACTAAGATTCCTTCAATGCAGTAATGCCCCTTTTGTTGTAGAATTATATAGTAACCGCTTACCATCAGGTACATATGTATATGTTTATATACTATTCATATTCTCAAAGCATTATTCAACTTTGCCGTGGTATGCCCGACTGTATCCGAAGGTCTTCAAACCCGTCAATGAATCAATGAATATTTCCCCGCAGAAAAATTTATAATCACAAGAAAAAAATATTGTGAAGAAACCGGCATATCCTAGACGCTAAAATTTGAATGCTAACTCATACACATACATAAAAAGAGCCTCTACGCGGCGCATTGAATCCTCCACACCACACTGTTTTTTTCTACCTCGGTCACTAGGGCCTTTTGAGGATCACTAAACCTCAACCTGATTAGATTTGTGACCAGTAACACGAAAATTCTGTTTTTTTTTTTCATTTTTTTGTACACTAAAGAAGAAAAACAGGCCTTAAAATTATAATGGAAATGCGAGTTCTATAAAAGGTTGATCAAAGCCATAAAACGTTTTAACTCCGAGTTTCTCAGTATTATTAAACCCGTATGTGAGGCTGAAAACATAATATATTATATAATTACATTAGCCAGTATTACTCCATCGTTTCAAACTACATATGTATAACTGCAAAACTTTGAAACGTTTATGGTAGCCAATTATCCACTACTCGTAACTAGTACACGAGTTAGTTCATTACAAATAAAAACTAAGTATTTTTTTTCTATTTTCTAACCAATCTTAGAAATAAGAGGAATCAAATACTGAAAATGTTAGTTAGTAAACCAAGTCCCCACAAACAAAGAGACACCTTTGATCCAGTAAATTTGGCTTTGACACCCAATTACGCCGGCCGTGGAAAGTAATCACAAAGTTACGGCTTCCATAACGACAGCCGCTGAATTTGCATTTACTACTCAAACTCAGGACTTTGATATTCTTTTTAAATTGATTTTCAAATTATGTTGAAGACTAAAGAGAAAGAAAAGAAAGGAAGAAAAGGCTCGTGGATCAAATTGAAAGTATTTACAGATATTTGTAACTTGATTAGAAGTATACCAAATCGGTAAAGCTTTATCAAAAGTTTACTGCGTCGGCTGATGAAAAATAAAATATGAAGTAAAAAAACAAAATGCTGGACATTTTTCACACAGCTTCATCTAGCCCCATACGAGCACAGCTTGTATTATGGGAACTTTTTTTTTGTAAATACATACATATTATACATAGAAAACACCCAGACCCGAGACTAACATAATGGCTAATCGTACAAATATTTGTCCCACAGCGGGAATCGAACCCGCAACCCTCTGCGTCTCAGGCAGGCCTTAGCTCACTGCGCCACAGAGTTCGTCGAAGTGGCATCTACCTATAAATGGGTATATACAACGTGCGTTCATCATTACTTTAGTGAATGAATTATCTTTGATTACATCGACCACTTTGCTTCAGATGAGATAGTTATTACCAACAATCCCATTGTGTTTCGAAACTTTATGCATAAAAAAATGGTTATTTGTGTCCTGCTTTGTCATAGCCAACTTTTTATTCTGATAAAAATAAAAACCATTTCGGCAAACATAAAATACAATGTAGTTGTAGTGTAGAACCTTTTTTAAACAAAACAAAACAAACACGCTCACGACTGTCTTCCCCATGGTGGACATTCTCAGATACATACTCAGGGCACATCCAAACATTAACATTTTATTCTAGGGCATGCCGGTTTCCTCGCGAATATTTCCTTCGTGTTAATCCACGTGTTAATGCGCACATATTTTTTTCGAGTGGAAAAATCCATATATGCACGGCCGGGTTCGAACCCATGACCGGATCAGAAGTCGGGGTATCGCCCACTAGGCCAACACGGCTTTTTTTATTGCTCTAAAAATTTATTTTAATTTATTATTTAAAAAAATCCACGTATTACTAAACGGTAAGCTATTATCTAGTTATGAAATGTTGAGAAGCAGTGTCACGAACTTTGCTGTTTGTGCTCAGCATTGTTGTTTGGCGTGAATACCCATACTCGTGCGTTATTTATTAAAAAAAGTAAAAATGGTATAAAAAATATGTACATATAAATCAAAAGTTCCACTATGGGACTAAACACAACGCAGGTATTTGGACATTAATTTTGAACGTGCTCCGACTACAATATCCATTTAATTGGGCCCAGATAACGAGTTTTGGGAACATTCAGGTGGTATTTGACGTCAGGTATAGAAGGGAGTATAACTTTGGGATTTGTTTGTGATTGATACATTAACATTCCTTTATTTTAATTAAAATTATCTCCGATCAAGTTATGCGTAAAATATTTGAGTACCCTGTTCAAAATATCAAAGTACAGTATAAAAAATTGTTTCTTAGCAATTGTTCCTTTCATAGATAACTGTGATCATTGTGTCTTTTTTTTAATATATCAGTTTTTCGTATTTCTTGTTAACTTTTGATCAAGTACTTTTATTTTTATTTTGATATAAATTTTATGCTGCAGGCTTATAATAAATAATACAAAAATACTGGAATTAGAAATGAACACAATAATTATAATTGACATCAAAATTTTTAGCTTGCCAATCCTGTGAGCTATATTGATGGGTTTTTTTGCATAATCTCAATAACTTTGGTCATATTTTAATGTATGTAAACGCGTTCTCCGGATATCAGTCATGCATCCACAACTAACAAGAAAATACACTATGATAGCGCCAAACGTTCCATGGATTATTCGGAGAAGTCCTAATATTGAATTTTGTATGGAATTCCACTCCTTATTAAAAAACCAAAACTCTAATTCCTCCCACCGTACAAAACTATAAAGTCCTATAACAAAATGCCTAAACTAGTCCCTATACGGCTCCGTGTAATCTTCATTCAACGACTCCCAATTACAATTATCGGTCGAACAGATGCGTCCAGCCGCGGCGATATACTCCCTGGAGGACCGTTGAGAGAAAAAATGTCATGGAACGACATGTAGCAAACACAATGTGTTCAAATTGTTTTGTGTCTGTTTTTGTGGACGACGTTACTTTTGTATAACTAAAGTAAAAAATATTTTGGAACTATATCCTTGTGATCTGTCTTTTAGTTTCAACTTGTAGACTGGAAGCGTACCTATAGTGTTAACAATTAGTTCTTGATTCTACCACCTAGTCCAATTCTATCACCCTTAGTTTATAAGTATTATCATCTGAGCCTGTGAGGTCCACTTCAGAACATAGGCCTCGCGTAAAGAGTTCCAGGGCGAAAGATCTTGGGCCTCGTTCATCCATCGAATTCCCGCAATATTTATGATGTCATCAGTCTACTCAGATTTAGTATAAGCGATTCCTGCAGAGCTTATACATTTACGTTGAAATTTACATATTCTGCTGATATTTGTTCCGGGTCGGAGTAGTGGTATCATGGTACTCGTAGTTCTTAGTAATTCTTGATACTGAATCTCCTAGTGTGGGGTCAAGATTATGTATGTTGACTGTTAGTTGTTTATTTATTATTATTATTTACTTGAAATTATAAATTTTCTTGAACTACCTGAGCTCATTTCCATTATAATGAAACATGCATTGATCATAAATATCCATTTATTTTGTTCTAGATAAGTCAATCCTGATATTAGTTCGTCTGTGTGTCCAGTCTATCCCAATAGCATCGATCGACTTCTTCCAACAATTGGCTCATGAAATGGACATTTTTCCGGCATAAAAAAAATTGTGTAGGAGTCCTATAGATAAGCCGATGGAATGTCTTGTGCTAGATAAAAACTGGTTAGCGTGCCTTTTGTGTTAATACTTATTTGTATGTGTCGAATAAATAAAAAAACATAAGGTGGTAAAATAAACTTTTAAACGATGGATAATCATTTTTAAGATGAGGCTCATTTAACTAATGAGCCTACGTTTATGTTTCTAGTATGTTGTTTATTTTAGTTAATTATCTAGTTTAGAAGGTCAACTTTTATTTCCAACCACTAAGAATAATTACTGGTAGAAATATATGTAAAGCATTAAGTCCTCCCTTTGTACATTATTTGTGTGCAATAAAGAATTATAATAATAATACAAAATGTAACTGAAGTATCTAGACATAATAGTATAATGTTATAATTTACAGATTACAGATCTTCATATATGTGTACTTTTTGACATACTCGTAAACGGCATAGTTTTCTGGAAGCAATTTTATAAGTGCATCTTTTTTTGTTTTATTGTGCGTTGGCTATATAACTGCTAACTAATTTTGTGGCAAAAAAAATGCCACAAAATTAGCCTGTTTACGAGCGCCATTGCACGATCAAATCGACATGAGACAGACAGCTAATCCGTCGCTCTCGCTATTTACCAGCAGTCTGTCTATCTGTC
Source organism: Perizoma affinitatum (assembly GCA_961405105.1). Lineage (NCBI taxonomy): Eukaryota > Metazoa > Arthropoda > Insecta > Lepidoptera > Geometridae > Perizoma > Perizoma affinitatum. The sequence continues at coordinate 7,689,932 of OY560184.1, forward strand.
TTCGTGTGAACCGGGCATCCGGATTTGTTTTGTTTTTAAATGTTTCTGAATATCTAGGCTATATTGTTGTTTAGGAACTTTGTCATCCACGTAGACTAAATCACGGCACAGTAAGCTAAAAAATGGAAAACATTTTAAATGCGAGTTGTTCATAAAAATCTGTATATGAACAACACGGCAACGAATGAATTCCTATAATTTATGAAACGCGACCCGCACAACTTCCAGTGGTTTTTAAAACAGGACGTGTATAACAAAAACTACACTCAAAACGAGAAACGCAATGAACTCTACGGGCAGGTCTGAACTTTTTTAATTTCCCTCGAAGTGAATGGTTTTATCCCTTGCTTGACCTCGGGGTGGCTTTAAAAGAAACTTTGAACCAGAAGGGTTGAAATTTAAAGAATTCATTTTCTTTAATGGCTGGTTTGCTGGAGTTAGACATCGCAAAGTAATTAATTAAGACACGCTGTTTTAATCAAATTTTCTCAGAGAATTTCCTATTTGTTTAGGCCATTTACACAAATCGGAAATTATATGAAAACTCAATTTTGAAGAACTTAACTTCATATTGGAAACTATTAAATTAACTGATAATTGAATTGCATAGTTAAGGTAGCACACGTTTTAAGCAATAAAATTAAATATCTACTACAAAATGAGTCTCGAAAAAATAAACAAAAAACATACTTTCGACTTTACTCTCCATGGTGATCATCAGTTACATACTCTATATATAGTCCATACTTGTATATATAAAAATCTGACTATGATCTACTTAAAGCAAATAAAGTATGTGATTGTCAGAGGCTATATATATTTCCTTTTGAATAGTAAGCATTCCCCTCAAATCATATTAATCTGTTATCAAGTTCTAAATTTTCGCAATCACATCGATTTTGCACTTGATTTAGTCGCACTAAAACTCGTGTAAGAGAAACAGCTACTAAAGATAATAAAACTCTTGCTAAAGGTGCACTTAGTTTATAAGATAATGAATGGACGAATCACGTAATGGACCAACAAACACAATAATAACAAAAAGCAGGAAATCAGAAAACCTGATTTGTTGACAATAAAAAAAACACTTCCAGCCTTACAAAGTAAATACATTGGTAATGTTGGCATGAAATCCTTAGAAAAACACAAAGCTCCATTAAAACGTTCACATATAAAAGTTATACAAAGGACGGACACAACAGGGGGTGTTTACTCTAGCCTCGGGGTTCGGGAAAAGGATGTGGCCTGAGTGATAGAGGAATGACCGCTTCTATCTTTCAATATTGTTATTTACGATTGCACATATATGGCAAAAACTTGTGACAGAAATTTATAAAAAAATACACTTAGAAGTTTTTAAGTAAGCTTAATTAATAGGCTTAGCTTATTAGCAGGCGTATATGTTATTTTTTACACCCCCTAATAGACATACACTTAGTCGTGATCCCACTCTAGCATTCCCTGTGTCGTAGGTATCAGGAATTGTAATACCGTGATACCAGAACACCCATATACGGCATATATATCTGCAGAACTTGTAAACATTAAAAAATAAGTTACATTACCAATCGTGACCGCTGAGCCGTGTTGGTATATTGAACGGTTCAATAAAGTGAAGAAAGCATTGTGAGGAAACTGGCATACCTTATAACCAAATCTTCGAAAGGTACATTAGCAGTGTTTCAATAAGCGTCGATTATAGAACTGGCAAACTTTTATATGGCTAAAATAGTTGTACAGCGTCACTAACAAACCTGCGTACTGAACCAGAGGATGTTTAATTTGCCGTCCATATTACATATAAAAGAAGAGTGCACGTGGCTAAGACGCTTTATTCTTTATTGTACACACAGAAAATACAGACAAAAAACTTACTTAAAGGACATGTACAAAGGCGAACTTAACCCTAAAAAGAGTTTTTTGTCCAGCAAACCTATATATGTAGGTACAATCTTAAAAATAGTTATCATAACATGTTTAAATACTATATAATCATATATGGACAACATTAGTACCCAGACTAGGAAGTCCTGTGGTATGGCGTATATTATAGGGACAGCTGAAAAATAAAGGAAAAAAAATATGAAGGAAAAAATTCAATTTATGACGTGTGAACATTATCACGCTAATGTATCACACATTTGGCACGTCATGAGAATGGAAATATGTCACATTACTAGAATAATATTAAATTAATATTAATGTGGTTGGAAATAAGAGCAGAGGTAGGCCAAAACAAAGATGGATGGTTTGTGTGAAGGATGACTTGGGTAAATAAAACCGACCAAGTGGGTGTCGAGACACGCGCAGTGTAGGGATCCGTAGTTGCCCATAAACTTATATTTACTACCAGTTTGACAAAACTATCTCCATAAATAAAAAAAAGTTTTAGTATAATTTGACGCTATCTCTCAATCCACTCCCAACAATAATTATTATGATGGACTTAGGCCAAGATAAATGCACGCAACTTTGGCTCCGTCATTCGGCAGTTTTGCCAAAACATTACTTGAGAGACAATTCTATCCAAAAGCCCATTAGATTGAGATAACATGCACTTTATAGGTTGTTAAATGTATAACTTTGTAATGGGGTTAAATAAAATCGTTTAGCCTCGACTAAAAGTTGGATGCAGTAAGATATTAGCTCTTGGAAGGAGTTGTGTGAAATTTATTCATGCAAAGAAGGTTCATTCTTTGTTATGATTTTATAGATAAATAGTTTTTTCCCGCGGCTTCGCCCGTGTTGTTTTTTTATAAAAGTAGTGTATGAACTTCTTCAGTCTTCAAAGTATTTCCATATTGTCCATAACAAACGGCTTAACGGTTTAGCCGTGAAACATATAGGTAGAGGATATTTCCGATTTAATTTTACTGGCTAAATTGATACTTACCGTTACATTAAGGCCAAATCACACATACCATTATAAATTGTAGACTATGTGGTATTCTGATGTATTTAATACTATTATGTTTTATCAAAATCAATTCAGGAGTTTTTACGTGAATGAGTAAAAAATCTATAATGACAACGATTATTTTCTTAAAATAAATGATAAGACATTAAATGTATAAAATCGACTTCATATAACGGAAAATTTATAAAAAGTACAATATACAATTTCATCACCCTTAGGTAAGTTTTTTTACCCTGCAGATTAAAAAAATAATCATCGTCGAAAGGAATCAATCGCGTAATTACACATAAACCTACACATAAAAATCATACAGACAAATTGAGAAACTCCTTTTTTGGAGTCGGTTGATAATAATTAAATTGCGATATTCACGATAGGTACGAAGTTTACGGTTTATATACTGCAGGTACTCTAATAGCATCAGATCATCACGTGATCACGTTATTTGGCATAGTCTTTTGAATAAAAATCATGAAATAGTCGCCCTCACAAAATGTTCGGCTAGTCGTTGCTAACTTTTGCTAACTACGCTGAGTAGGTAGTGACAATAAGACTACCTACTTAGCGTATACTACAAAATGCACTACAAATATTACGAAAGCGATGATGAGACATCTACTCCTATACATTCTAGGTTTTTAAGTTATTTTGGACGTCCATATTGTGTTTAGTGAACGTTTGGTAATATCTAACTCCTTTGGAGTGCTCTAACTTTGACAATATGCCTTATCCATTATCCTATACGATAAAGTGATTACGCCAGCTAAAGATGAGCCTGCGTTCAAAGGTTCCTATACATTCCGTATTTCAAGTTATATGTAACTAATACTGAGTATTATAATATCTGTATTTTCTGAACTACAAAACTGATGATCTTGAAATATTAACTGGACAATTTTAAAGTACCTCCTTTCTAACAAAAAAGAATGAATGAAATCGAATTACGCGTTAATGAATTACAACTAAGTAAACATTTTGACTTTCATCCCCTCTCCCAAGGGACCCGTGCTGAATTTCGGGATAAAAAATATTCTGTATCCTACCTTGTAGTATGAATTCAAATCATGCTGAGTTTCATTCGAATTAATTGAGTATTTTCGGCTTGATGTGCGGCCAAGACACAGCCTGAGAAAATGAATAAAAAAAACTCTTTTTTGATTAAAGAGTGCCCTCCAAAAAAAAATATCTTCAATGTACATAATTTGACCGGTTTCATTCTTTTTATAATAAAGATAAGTATTTTAAAGTAGGAGTTTTAATTTTTCTACCACATAGGTACTTCTATATGGTTAAAACAGTTATGCAAAAACAACCCCACTAACCACAGAAGTAGTAACATAATGTTATTCTGGGATTTTATTCTTAATTCTTTATTGTACACACATAAAATACAGACAAAAAAACTTGCATATAGGACATGTACAAGGGCGAGCTTAACCCTAGCATGAGTTAAAATATTTTATATGTTAAAAATATTGAGTGTTTAATATTTTTTATACAAAACTCGGGCGTATGCCGATAATAATGTTTGGACATGCCTCTGACTACCCCTTTCTTTGTAGCCTTAACAATCTACGCACTGAGTATGTATTTGCGGCTGTTCATCATGGGAAATACAGTCGAGACGTTGATTTTTAATTTATTTTAATCTCGTCTTATTTAATTGTCAGGGAAAGCTGAGGCTATGTTAGATTTGTTTTAATCGTATACAATAAGAGTGCAACAAAATTATATTTTTAGCACTATCGTGATATTATAACTTATTTATCGCTGTTTTATAATAGTAGCCGACCAGCTTCTCATAAGTTAACAACACAGGCAATCCTAGTGAGAGCTTGATCGTGTTCCTTACAGATCGTGTGTTACCTATCTGTGCCTACTATTGCCTACTTAGAATTCATTTATCACCTAGCCTATATAGGTTCCTGTGATAAAAATCTGGTGAACTAAAAATAACGATTATAAGAAACAGTAATATTGCTATTTACAGCAACTTGATTTCATGACCCACATAGTACGGATAAAACTGTCGAAATTAAAACGTTTATTCCAAGCGGAACCATGCATGAAATAATACTGAAAGGCGAGTAAATAATATGCAACGTTTATTTGAAAATGTACAGGGCAGATCCACCGCGTTGCCATTTAAAAAAAAGAACGCTTCTTTTTTCATTGGAATTGACACTGGCTTTGAAAAAATGCAATAATCTATTTTTCAATACCGCACTTTTTACTTACAATTAGACAATAACAATTTCAGATTTTTCTAGGGCTCATCAAAATTTCATCTACGGGCTTTGCTTGACACTGGTCTAACATTACATAGATGCTGTTTTTCGACGCAATATTAAATTTGTCTGTATATCTACCATAAAATTATAGTACTTATGTAAAAATAGGTATCCTGTTGCATATTGAGTAGATTTAATCCGAGTATATTATGTACACACTCAAATTACAAATAGTAGTTTTTGCTTCTGGCGTCTCTGACGTCATTGCTTAGGATTAGGAGAATACCAGTGCTAAATAGGTATCCTTCCTACCTAGCTTTAGCTGGGTTGATACTTTTTGGTGCGACATTGAACTATCTAGATGGATCAGGAAGTTGCGTGGGGCTTTAATGTTCAGTTCTACTTATAAGTAGGCTTAGTTCCTACCTATTGTGTTTTTTCGAGACTCTCAGTACTAGAATCTGTAGTTTGGCATGGTTATACATATTAATTAAGCCAACAAGCGGTAAAAAAAAAACATAAAAAAAATACGTGTACTTAACACATAAAGTTTTTTTTTCTCGGCTATCACATAGTGTGGGGTGTCGATGGATAGGTCTTTTAAAAATATTGCGGGATATATGAAAACCATTTCCGTAGGGATCCATTTGCGAATTATGAAGCTTTAACGTGCTATTTTTTGTTAGAATCAAGTGTCCCCCCACCCCCTACCAGTTAAACGTTTGTTTTTCGATATGTGAAAAATTAACAGCTAAGTAGGCTTTACAAGTTAATGAGTATCTAATAGTCGATAAAATGTACTTGGAGAAATAAAAAGATAATTGGTGATGAAGTAGTTAGTTGTGTAAAACAGGTAATAAATATTAGTTTATGGGCAACTACGGAACCCTTGCACGATGCGCGTGGCCCGACACGCTCTTAGCTGTTTTTATTACTTTTCATGTTGTTCCAAATAAATGTTTTTCAATAATTTCATATTTTTTTCATGTTTTTTCAAAAAGTCTTAGCCAGATCAATGAATGGTCTGGCTAAGACTTTTTGAGGCTTCTCCTTTTAAGAATTACTATACATATTGTACAATAAGTTACTACATTGGAGACATATTATTAGTTAAGAGTAGCGTTCAACACTAAATTACTTCTTCTCGTTTTGCCTGCGATTGTCTCCAAATTAACTTTTCCTCCTCCTGGCGTATGAAGTCGCGTGTTACAATTTTTCTATCCCGAAATTATAAAATTCCAATATATTTTTCCATTATCGATTGCACATCCTCCTAGTGGCTTATGATAATAAAACCTGATGGAACAAACACTGTGTTATGCCATAACACAGTGTTTGTTAAACACTGTCATGGGTAAAAATACATTGTCTCAGTTTTCGTATCAATACTGATACTGTCAGTAGTAGGTACATCGCCTGTCAGGTCAGGTCACTGATTGCTTATTAACATTTTAATTGACAAGTGCCCGCGATTCATTTAAAATAAATTAAAAGGATCATTTGCAATATTTTTCTTGAGCTAATTAAGATCGACCGTTTATAATTATTTGGTAGGAAAGGAAATTTATTTTCTGAAATATACGATCCAAAATAGTACAATGCAAGGTGAATAAACAAGCTGTCCCGACAAAAAAACAAGATTCCTCGTTGTAATTTAATGGCCATCCTGCGTCAAACGGAATGATTTCGAAATCTTTCTTATTCGAGCACAGTATAGAGAAGTCAGAACAAATCTCGAAACTCTTTCTTTTATTCATTTGGAATTACAAAAAAGCCTCAGAAATGATAAGTTCTTCCGAGTAAAGAATTGACTCGGATTGAATAAGTCCTGCATTAGTCCTGAAATTAAATCGAATTTGATACTAAACTGTCTAATTTATCATAGTTATCATACTAATTTTGTGCGTCTAATCTTAACTTCAACTATGCAAAATTCAAAATTTTTCGCTCCTATTTCATCAAGAGAAATTCGTGGTGTTAACGTTATTATTATAATTGGTTTCTTGTTACCAGACGGAAAAATAATTTCTAATACGACTTTTAATGTGTATCAACGTATAATGTATGTATGTTATTTATGTTCATGCGTTTGTCATGGCCATTCTGGGGGATACATTTGCAGTGAATCTTTCAATGGACTTTTCATTGTTGATGATGCTATATGTATGTTGTCTTATTCTTGTCAACTAGGTAGAGCGATGACTTGAGATAGACGGCACGGCGAGCAGAAAGTGTATCCAATTGTATGTGTGACAGCCGAACACTGAATTCAGTATCACGTATTGGGAGAGGCCTATTTCCAGCTGAAGTAAGCTGATGATGAGGATAAATCCTAAGTGGAAATAAATATTTTTTGTACTGACCGTCTCCACACATCGCACTATAGCTTTGTTAATCGTTCGAGCGGTCACGTCCCATAGTTTAGGGTGGGCTATTCGCGGTTGATCGACAACATACCTTATTGAACAGTTTTTATTGCTTTCTGTCTCTTGTGGTAAGAGATATTACGTCAACAATGGTAAATATTTTTTTCTTTTTTTCTTTGTACGTGCTACGAGCACCTACAAAGTGCTGAGAACACCTACAAAGAAAACATTATGCTAAAATTTCTTGAGGTTAACGACGTTTACAGCGAAAATGCTGTTTGATCTTTGGTATGGTGACACAATAACATCTGGTTTAATTTGACAACCGCATGTCGAACCCACGAGAGATTTTATAATCTACACTTATAAAATCGTTTGTCCTGACTGACTGACTCTACTCAACGCACAGACAAAACTACTAAGTCTAGAAAGCTGAAGTTAGAAACTTGAGAGTTTGGGATTTTCACATTTTAAGGGGGTGGGGGGAAGAGCTCTGCTTAGTTTGAGGCTAGATGATGCTGTGTGAAAAATGACTAGCATTATCTTAATATTATTATTATAATACGTAAAACACTTATTTATATTTTCTTTGCATTAGCTGAGCCATTATACCAATTGTTTTAATGTCCAAAATTACAATGTCTGAAGAAGTAATCTCGTATATAAAAAATAAAGCACAAGAAAATAAAACAAAGATTTATGACAACATATTTCATTTTAAACTCATTTGATCTTGGCTTTTGAAAGTATTTAACTTTCAAAAGATCAAAATGAGTTCAGAAACCAATGTTCAGAGTTAACATTATTCCCTATTTCAAGTAAAAATGTAATTATAGCTATGTTTATTTCACTTTGTATTTATCGATTGATGATGGCGCTAGTAGATCAGTTAAAAACCTAATGGGAATCCAAATGTCACGTGATCACATTTTGCTTGCTTCATGTCAATACCATTTTAGTTTCGAAAGTCAACCTGGCTTTAGACTATAATTCTTCTATTCTATGGTAAGGACACGATGGATGACAGAACCTTATGACCATTGTGTTTTCTCCTACTTAATTTACCATTTAAGAATATTATTACGACTATACCACGTACTTTACTATTCTCCTGCTGACGTTTCGTTTACCGTTAAGAGGTCCTTCCCAGACGTCAGTTCCCGTCTCACGACCACGCTCGCCATGGTTGATAAACCACGATAATAACGATTCCTTTATTTACCATGTTTAAAAATCCAACAAAATAGTCTGTAAGTTCGTGGCAGTGATTTGAACGTAGAATATTATGTTGGAGTACCTTCTACTACCAACTGTACTACCATTATATCTATCCAGTGTAAAATCTAAGTATAAAATTCAGTTATAATAAATTGTGATAACTTGCCTGAACAAGTTTCTGGCTAGGTACATGAAGCCTAGAATCCTCAACAAAACTTTCTTTGTACCGAATTTTTTGCAAGTTTGGATCAAACTGTATTTTGACTCATGCAGAATCATTTGCAGAATCGTTTTTAAATGTATACTTTTTGAAAGCGAAAATAAATTTTGCTATTTTTTTACAAGGCACTTTACGAGTATTTGGAGTTCGTTTGTTTTTATACTTATGATTGCATGTGTTTCCATAAAAACAGAAATAATTGGGGCGCAAGATCGCTTGAAACTTCAAATTGTATTTGACATTTAGAAGAAGAAAGGGCGTACGCGCGTGAGATGCTTCTGGGGTTGCAAGCGTCCATAAGCTAGGGTAACCGCTTACCAAAAAGAAGGGCCGTATGCCGTATGTTTTATAGTTGGTTTATTTTATACATAAATATAGTATAAAATAAACAGGTCAAGTGCAGTGGAGTTTTGAATAATTATGATAAGTAGAAAATAGCAGATTAAAAACATAACCAGTAGTAAGTAAATCCAAAATCGATTCATTCATTGTTAGAACTTCTCAAGAAGTCTTACTTTAAAAAGTAAAATAAATTATTACAAATTCGCAGCGAACCCCGCTTTCAACATGAAACTTAAAAGATAATTTCTACTCTGTTATATACTTTGAAAGTTAAGCTAGTGTATTCATTGTGGTGCTGTTAATGAAACTTCTTATTGAATAAACCATGTTCAAGTTTGGTACTTAGTATTTTAAAGTCAGTTCAAAGAGGAGCTTTTGATCCCAATTATATAGTTTGAACTCTATTAATATTGGTACACAGTTGAGAGTTAAGAGCTTCCGAGATTTTCTCTTAAAATATTTCTGCAGCTAAGAGATTATTTTTTGTTCATCTTATCGATGCAATTATAAAGGTTCAAAGTGGTCAGCTATTCAATATACATTTTGATGCTAAGTGAATTAAACTTATAAATTTACCAACTCCTGATGCCTACAGCCTATTAGCGATATGAAATATAAATCCAATATCTATCACTCGTATAAATAATAAATAAATAAATAGTAAACAGACATCCAACAGATAAATAGTTCTGACAACACACTATAATTATCTGTGTTGTGGGTATCAGAAACTACGAGTACCGTGGTACCAAAGCACCTAGACCCAGAACGGATATTATCTGCAGAACATGCAAACCGGCACATCTTGCATCACATCCGGCTTCACACCCGCCATGCCATCGATATCGTCCATCGGTTCTAGACAAATACGACTTTCTGTTGGCCTTAACGCCTGCGGAATGATTGAATTATATGGGAAAAACATTGGCTGTGGAAATGTCACGTGACAACTGTCAAGTATTTCCTTGACAAATCAGGTCATATAGTTTTTAGAATATTATTACGACTATACTAAGTACTTTACTATTCTCCTGCTGACGTTTCGTTGACCGTTTAGAGGATTTGATGTTAGCAGGAGAATAGTAAAGTACGTGGTATAGTCTTAATAATATTCTGAAATGATACCAAACCACGATAATTTTAATTCAGGTCATATAAGTTTTTTAAATGTACAACACCTATTTTTCAGGTCATCCTGCTCTCAGTGTATTCTTTGGATTGGAACATGCAAAGTAAACTTAGAGCACTTCCACACGTACATCCATCTCTTAGCTTCCGAATTCTTGCAATATTCTACTTGTGAGGTGAGCGCTTTGTAAAGCCAACGTAGAAATAAATAAAAATGTTGTGTTTGGATTATTAAGAACGGCTACTTCCCACCACATCCAAGCCTATTGTTCTCGGAAAAGAAAACTTTCATACATTCCCAACCACACCCACGAGCATTTTAATAATAATTTTGAACGCTTATTGTTCTTCATTCAAGAATTGATACAGTACGATCTACGCTAAGTTTTATGTGCTACGCTCTATGTGCTTCGCTCTATATGCTACCCTCTGTGTACTACGCTATGTGTGCTACACTCTATGCACTTAGTACTAGAAGCTACAATCTACGCGCAATGGTTAACGCGCTTCACTTTACTCGTTTGCGATGCTTTGTTACATAATTATTATGCAGTATTATGAGATTTGCTGATGCTAAAACTCGTAAGTGGAATGGTTGTTTTTTTTTACGAAATAAAAGTGGGAATTTTAACTATTAACTATCAGGTAATAGGTAGATACTTATTATAATAAGGTAGCTATGCTTGCTTATTTCCATCGAAGCCTGAAGGTTGATGTCTGGCGTTTGTCGCTTTGCTCATCGCTCACTTCTCTCATAGCTATGGCTTAGTATTCCTTCAAAGCATAACTTACCGGTTGCAGTCTGCCATTTTAACTGCACCTCTGCCCGGCATTCGGGAAATACATTCTTTTAACTTGAGAGACGGCGGCAGCATGACTTGAGAACTTGGAAGTTTTTAATGAAGAATATAGAACGAATTTAGTTGGGTTTATTGGAGTTAAAGTTTTGACACGTAACTGTAAATTAACTTACTGTTATGTAGAAAATCATAGTTTATTTTGAAGTTATAAAAAGTTACAGAGTTAAAATTTTTTGATCGTTCGTCTTCCTTTAGTTTTTGTTCACTCTTACCATGTACACTTGATAACCTGAGATATGGTGGCACTGAAAAGGCCATTTTTCGCCATAAGTTATAAGGCAGTAAGTAACCCATGGTAAATGCTTTTTTGTTTTTGGTTCTAAGCCATGTCAATTTCCTCAATATGATATCCATAACCAATTTGAGCGTTTTCAAGTTGAATAATCCATCAGTCAAGTTGGAACTCACTATTCAGAAGTCAAGGTACCAATTATTAGACCAACACGGCCTTATCAAATCAATACAATCTATATTTATCTACAAACTCATACAAAAACATGTCATAAAGTCCAGTGAAGATAAAGCGAGTTTATATTTGACGCAGACTCGGGGACGGCAAAATATGGCTGCCCTTATGTTTTATAGGTGGCGGCGATATAAATCATAGTCCTGCTGTATAAACAATATTACTTAGGCATTTTAGAGCAGGGACAATATAGTGCTTTGTATATCGTCCACCCACTTACTAAACCTGTCTCGAATTATAAACTACTGGGTGCACATGAAAGTGGAGAACTACCTGAAAAAAGTATTTTATCCAAAATTGTATTTCAATGAATATCATTGATATATAATTGTTTTTTTTTACATTAAAAGCTGTTTATATTTTTTGGATAAAATAAAAGCTTAACATCGTATTAAGAACAGAAGAAATAGCTAAATGCTTCAAATAAAATAATACAATTTTAAATATTTTTTTCAGTACTCTAAACTCGTATATATACAGCTAAAAAACCGTTTCTAAACCTAAAAAAAAAACATAATCTTTCCATTTCAGCGGTAAGTCGATAAGAATATGTTGTACGCCTTTCAGTTTGATCGCGAAATAGGTAGCTTTACGCTTCCACAATACTATCTAAATCCAAGAAGATTGAATACTGAAACTTTATAAAGATAGAAAATGTACAAAATGCGAGTAGAATTTTCAGACAGAGAAAAAAACTACCAAGTAGAGGAAATACTTCTTAGAAAGTGTTTTTTTTTTACTATACAGACTGCTTTCTGAAAACTTGTATGTTTTTTTGTGTATATATTATGATATATCTTCGCACATTTTTAAATTTCTTTTTTCAAGGGCGAACCCAAATACATTTTATGAAAAATTCACACTCCTAAGGGTGAAACAATTTCAATTTCCCGTAATATGTAGTCGATTTGTCTTATAAAATATCGTCTTTGTTCTAGTGGTCGTGGTCACAACCGTCGGAACTTAAAATAAGTCTCCTAAACAAGAGTGATTTTTTCCAAAGACGGCAGTAAGCCCATAAACTTCATCACGAAACTTTCATTTATTTCGGAAAAAAGGTAAAATAAATAATGCTGGACATTTTCACACCACATTATCTAGCCCCAAAGCAAGCAGAGCTTGTATTATAGGTAATACATGACTGATATACTACTTGCATATATATATTAAATACATACAAATTATACATAGAAATCACCCAAACAACAAAATGTAATTGACCTCAAATTCATTAGTCGACCATCAAATTATACGGCTACACATTTTTTAGGGTACACCATTAAGGCTCTATTGCGCTAGATACGGCTTTAGAAGCGTTAAAGAGATTAACAGTCGATCCTTCGGGTTTAACCTAGACGTTATTTTCTTGGCGTTATTTTATGGAGCTTGAATTGGGATAGGAAAAAAACGGCAGTACCTTAGGTTCTTTTTCGAGGATAATGATTATTTGAGGAATTCGATGACACAATATCGGCTTTCAGCTCTTGCTATTCTTTAAATTGAAAAGACGTAGCATATTCGTTACGTTGTTCGTACATTGTACAAAGGACCAGGGCATTGCAAAGATTTGACGCCCGGGGCCTCGCAGTGACTCCGAAGATCTAATATTTAATAATAACATTCACAACAGACATTTACATAGTCCCCATACTAGGATCCGCTGTCATGGGTATAAGGGACTATGAGTACCGTGGTACCACAATACCCAGTCCCTGAATATATATCTGATGATCTTGCATACTTATATCCCGCAGCGGGCTTCGAACCCACACTTTACTCACCTGCCGCGCCATTGAGTCGTCAATTTATTGTGTCATATTAGGTACCTTTGACATTAATTTGATGTTTGTATCGAAAGACATGATAGCTACGTATAAATATAATTTTCTATGATACATAATGATGATGATGTCCTCCACGACGTGTCCGTCAATGGCAAATCTTACCATTATATAAATTTATAGTTTTATGTTTTCGACCGCGATTAAATCGATTCCCAATGACCGTGGTTTGCCATCAAGGTTGGGGTGAGATAAACTATGTTTAGGCCATCTTTACTAAGCCCCTCCACTATGCAGAGGAAAGCAGAGCGATACTAAATAGGGCTGCTTTGTCATCAGAAGTGCTGCCGAACCCGTAATCTCGTCTCATTCGATATCAGGAGCGACCACTCTCTTCTTACCGCTTATATGCAGAGCGATAGCTAAGAACCGAATATACCATGATCCGAATTCTCTCCATCGCCATAGGACTTTTAAAGTTCAGAATCCTGTTTAATGGCAAAATCTGCGCGTGACTTTGTTTTAAGTGGCCCAACGGTTGCGCTGGTGTAAGACCACTCTCTCGTTCCATGTCACCATTTTCCGATGGGCAAGATTCCCAGTTAAGACCGGTGGTGACAAGGATGCAATGACTGACCGCAAGCCATTACATAGATCCTAGCAGGCGCCCTTAAGGCTGGTCACATAGCCTTTCTGCATCACCATACCGCACTGATGCAGGCTTGTGTATGGTAGCGGGGATCATCCGGAAGCCACTCTACAGGTGTTCTCTAGGTTTAGCCCACAGATGTGGTTTACCAGGGTGTGGCCGTTGTGCTATAGCTTCTTGGAGCCACTAGAGAAGAGATTGCAAAGGTTGATTAATAACACTGAACACTCCAATACACCTCGTGATGAATTTAGGTTAGGTCAAGACTAGACGTATCTTAGTGACACATTTCTTTGAAAATAGTCTAATGCTGAATAAACTTGGTGCAGACGGATGTATGCTAGGCTACATAATTAAAATGATAGGTTTCCTACCCGTAAACCTACACATTTAGGTAATAAGTTAAAATTAGTATACCTGTTTAAATCATAAACCCCCAAAGCAATTAAAACCTGACCCAACGAACCCGTTTCCATTTAAAAAACTTCAGTCTACGAAATAACAAAAAGTTCTCATGTTCACAATTTTTTAATAAAATAACAAAGTTTATTTTGGCTTCGGGTTCAATTCAGACATGATACTCGTACCTGCAGCTGCCCCGATGGCCGGGCACAGTGTTGGCCAAAATAAAAGTTGCCAAATTAGTTGGCAAAACGCGCTGCCACCAATAAAAGCGTGTCTGTAGAACCGTAACTCAGTGATTAGAGTTTCTTTGTATATCGTTCCTTAAAAAATGTAAACGTGTGTAATTTTTTTCTGATTAAAGCGCTATAAGTTTATAAGGTGTCTGAATGAGACACCTAAGAGTAGATAGGTAGTATCCGATTATAGGTACTTATCTCATTCAGGAACATTCCTACTCAAAGTTCGAAATTCGCTCTCACACTGAAATTAAAATAATGCGTAAATATGTAATGGCATACCGTTTATAAGAAGGGAAACCAGGTTTTTTATAGAAAAATTAAATGGTCTTTCATTTCCAGTAAAATATCATATGAATAATGCACAATTTTTTACATACCTAAATTGTCACACTTAGAAGACGTTTTTCTTATAAAATTATAATTCTAATCTTAGTAGTAGTTTGCAAGTAGGAACTTCGTCTTTAGAGACTTACCTATGTCTAGACATAATAAACTTATCACTTCGCTTAAGATGCACATGCCAGCAATTGTTTTTTTAACTCATTGCTGTACTGCTAAGTAACCACTTTTGCCATGGCTTTGGAAAATGAGAATAAGCTAATACATCGGTTGACAATAAACACCACTAGGGACAATATAACTGCTTGTGATAAATGGGAATGACCAGATACTTGTAGCAAAAGCCAAATATAACGATTACTCTTACCAAAACACAAGGCACTAAAGCCCAAATAAAATCACGATATTTGGTGGCATCGAGGTCAACGGGGAATTCAGAAAAGAGTTGCGTTTCTGTCCACTTTGGACACTCACTAACAGATTATCACCGTGGAATTACTCTTGTTTCATTTTTATTTTTATTTTGATGAAATTAAGCCAGCAAAGATAGTAACGATGATGCAATGAAGCAACCCAAAGGTACTGCGGAACGGTGATGTTTTTTTTACAATTGCTTATTTTTCAAGTTGTGTTTATAAAATATGTGTGTCACGTTTTTCTTTGTAATTAGACTATAGCTTCATTATGAGATGACCTGAGTAACAAATATTTCTTGGAACAATAATTAATAACAAATACATTAAGGTTCGAATAAGGTACCTATGTATATAATTTTTAAACCTTAACAGGCTGTTTTTGTCTGTTTTTACCATTTATCTTCGAAACGGCTTCACCGATTGGAATAAGTACTTATTAACGGTTCTTTACAATCGCCATAGATTTGTATAACTTCAAACATGGGTTTTATCGCCACATGTCATTATGAGGCAATGCAATAGACGATGGAAAATACTTCAGTTATCTTGGAGGAATTTATGATCATCATCAGACGGATCATCCCATACATACCTATTCATATAATATTTATTCTGTAGCATTAACCCGACCAAAATCATTTTTTTCCTTAAGTTTTAAGTTCTATCTAGGAATCATTACAACGAGTTAAACATATAATATCTATATAATATATATAAATAATCAAATTAATTAGAAAATATAAGATATATAAAATCAAATTAATTTGTTTACTATAAAGTATCTACCACTAAAGCTGTACGATAGTAACGAATGCTGATTGTCTTAGTAACGAAAACATACACATTTTCTCGTTAGTTTACAGCTCTATCTACCACGATTTGATCTATTTGAGATTTGGACGTTATACTAACTAGTCATTTCGAGATCTAGTATTTTCGTGATAGTCATTTTGTGTCCTAGTATTTCTCGATATCTAGCTCAATTGCGATAAAGTCGTTCTGCTCTGAACACGACTCGGAATCATAGGTACTAAGATTGTATGATTTAATCACAGACTATACAATTAGTAGAGTCCTGATTTCTTACTTGTTATTAAAATCGAAGATTTAATTCATTACAAATAGCATTTAACACTATGTTTCGAACATGCTTTAAAAAAAAACAGGCCAACGGCCTACAATTTCGCGTCTGTTTACATTACAGTACTGAAGGACTGAACGAAACGTTTTGAGTACTACTTCTGGCCAAAATCCATCGATTTAACTTTTCGCGCGTTCTAACTTTTCTAGTGGCGACATCTAGTTATGAAATGGCTTACTAATAGTCATTCAAACATTGAGTTTGTTCGTGAAGCTTATGGTTCTAATGTACATGTTGTTGGATTTTTATCAACATTTTTAATTGAATAGGTACCTAATAACATGGGACAATAATTTACATTATATAAAACAAATACAATTTGTTCAGTCAATAAAGAACATGACATGGAAGATTTTGTTAAACTTAAAAAAACTAATAAAAATGTCATAGTATATATATATATATATTTTTTTTTTTTACAAATAAGTTTTTGGAATACATTGATACAATTCTTAAGCAAAATATAAACAATTTTTAATCGCTGTATCTGAGGATGTCTATCATGCAGAACAGAGTCGTGAGCATGTTTGCTTTGTTTTGTTTTATCAAAGCAATCACAACATCTTTTTGATGTGAGTTTATTTTATAATACTTCCATAGACTAACAGTCTAGTGTCTTGACTTTTGTCGTCATAAGCCAGTTACACATTAAACGGCTATAGATATACTGAAAAAGAGTCACAACCGCGAAAATCTACTTAATAGTTTACAAAGTACCTACCTTGTAGTAGTTATGAAAAATAAGTTTTTGAAGGTAAACAAATTATAGTGATCAAAATGGGCTCCCAGAAAAAGCATTAAACGTATGATTGAAAAAAAAGTAACCGAGTTTAAACCGGAAGACGAAGTATAGCAAAAAAGGGTTTAAGGAATTTAAGTATAAGAACCGATGGTACTTATTTAGAAGTTGCGAGAAGTCGGTGGATGGAGTTAGGTAGTCCAAGATTGTTCGCCATGGCACTCTTTGGGAGGACTTAGTTGTAGCAGTGTATTTCAATAGGATTTTGACGCTATTGTTCATAGAATCCTAACACTCAATTTTTAGAAGCAATTACCAGCGCTTATATTTATGAAAACTGCTTCCTAACTGCTACTCACACTAATAACTACCCAATTAAGTATTTTTAGGACACTGGAAAATTATATTACATTCATTAATTAAGTACATAATTTATTTTAACATACAATTTATAGTCCTGATCCTACACAAGAATTCCCTGTATCGTGGGTATCAGGAACTACAAGTTCCACAACACCCACATCCAGATCAAATAACTGCTGAACATGCAAAATAATGTTTTTCCCGCAGCAGGAATCGAACCCGCCGCGCCACCGAGGTGTCATCTTTCTGGTTTATTATTACTTATTATCTGTGGTCGAGCCCTAAGCCGTGAAATAAGCGTGTGTTATATCGCAGCCATAAATTGTAAAGATAACGTCTGCAAGTGAGATATTAAAAATATTGCACCCCGTAATCTAAAATAAACGCAAAACTTTAGTTATGAGACAATTTTGGAGCCCTAAATAGCGTATCTGAACATGTTTTCAACCCTTTTTTAGTTACCCTTCGTTAGATCCGTGAACAGGTTGATATATTGGTAACGAAAAAATCATAACGCCCAATGGTTAAAAAAAAAATGAATTCAGTAACATCCTGTCAATATTGCTGAAAGGACCAAAATAATTATAAAATCAGTGAAGATGGGTAAACATAACGTAAATTAAATTCTTACGGAAGGCAATTAGAACCTGACAAGAAAAAATATTTCCTCTCGAAACTTTTTCCTCTATTTCCGTAAAATTACCCTAACTTGCCACAGACCTATTTATAATTCACCTCCATACTCAGAGACATTACTCAAATGTAATGGAAATTCAATGGTACCTCATTCACATAACACGCGTTGCAACGAAAGGATCACTTCATATATAGGATACATAGGATAGGAAGGGCACTAATTGCCAAGAAAAACTTAGTTTGGCAAAAAGGGTAGCATTATAATGTACTTACCTTAACTTAATAACCCTACTTACTTACAAATAACTTATTATTTGTACTTAAAATGTACTAAAGCGAATTTTTTTAAAATAAAACGTGTCAAAATTTATTATCAAACACAAAACAAAAACAAACACGCTCGCTACTGTCTTTCCCATGGTGGACATATCTTTGAGGATACCAAGTAGGGGATAGTCAGAGGCACGTCTAAACATTACATAATTTGGGACATGCCCGCGTTTTGCAAGTTAGCATTTCACGTGAATGCTAAATTGCAAAACGGGTTGCAAGCCCATCGCCGCTTATTGGAACAGTAACGAAAATTCGAAGGCATGTAGGCACATGCCTTCCAATTTTTGGTTCTAGGTCATGCCGGGTTTCACGCGATGTTTTCCTCCACCGTTTTGAGTACGTAATGTGCACATATTTTTTTCGAGTGGAAAAATCCATTGGTGCACTGTGTTCGAACCCACGACCTCCGGATCAGAAGTCGGGGTATCGCCCACTAGGCCAACACGGCTTTTAGTCCGATTTCATTTATTATTTTATAAATGAAATGACATATGAACAGTATGGACGTCCAAAATAACTTGAAACCTAGAATGTATAGGAACCAATGGTTTTTTCCGCTAGAAAAAATTATGTGCGCATTAGCACGTGCTCAAAACGGTGAAGGAAAACATCGTGAAGAATTAACAGCCCCTACTTGGTATCCTCAAAGATCTACTCACTGACCATTTATCTACTTCCCTCAGATTGTACAAACGAATGACACTTAAAATAAGATTTAAAATCAACATAAATTTCATAGTAAAAAAGTCGATTGGGGTCTCTTGGTGCAGTGGTAAGGAAAACTTGAAATAATTAAGCTTCAAAATTTTTTGTTCCGGAATTAATTACACATTTACGGTAATGTGAAAAGTGTTCGGCGAAAATTAAGTTTCGGGATCGTGGGATACTGTCTACTTTTAATTAAGATTTTTTAAGATAAGGCGGAAATAAAAGCAGCTTGCTACGTAATTGAGAATCTTCTCCTTTTTTGAAGTCGTTTACAGAGTATTTCACAATATAAACGAAGTTTCTTAGCTTTTCACTGTGTAAAGCTTTGATTAGAAACGAGAAAATATCTGAAAGGCAACCCACACATAATTTAATCTAACCTTTTCGAATGACAGTATCAAGTATAACAGAAAATTGAGTTAGAAAAAGATGTAAACGTCAGCAGGAGAATAGTAAAGTACGTGGTATAGTCGTAATTATATTCTAAAATGATACCAAACCACGGTAATTTTAATTCCATGATGTAAGTCTGTTTGTTCCCAAATAGAAAAAAGTGAAAATAAACAGACAAATCTCAAAAGCATGCAGAAGTACACTGTTAGACATAAGCCGTCCCAAAGAGTGCCATGACGAACGATCTTGGGCTACCTCCATCCAACGACTTCCCACTATCTTTATAACGTCGTCGATCCTTCGGGCGGGTCTTCCAACTTTGCGTAACGTCGTTCTCTTTTCATATGAGAAACTTGAATCATCAGCCGCGGTTATTGGCGATCTATATGGCCTGCCCTTTGCCACCTGAACTTGCTAAATTATCTAGTCCGACCGCAAATTTTATAATAAAATAATAATAACACCTAACTGACATATACATAGTCCTGATCCGACACTAGGGTTTTCTCTGTCGTTGCTCTCAGGACCAAGGGGTACCATGATACCGCAAAACCCAGACCCAATATAACACATTCACAAACACACCTCGTCTAGTAATAGTAATGAATATCTGCAGAACCCGGTGACGCCGGCTGTGACATAGGAGGTGTTCTTACGTCACAGCCGGCTACTCACCCACCGCGCCATTCGAGTTCGTCAATACTGTTAATCGTCAATTTCCTCGTTTCGAGTTGTATCACCTAGTAAAACTACAAGCAGAACTCTTTTTATAGCCCACTGCGTGATTTTGAGCTATATATTGATATTGTATTGATAGTGTATAGAGAAATACAATATCACAAAGTAGGAACCGTCACTCTGACTCGGAATGACACTTCTTAGCATGTCATGCGTCGGCAATTTGCGTGAAATGGCGCGGTAAGTTGCCATGAAATTACGTGGAATGGAACATGCTGGAAGGAACATGCTTCCGAATGAAATAGGCAGTACATGTAGCTACAATCATTATAACAGCCTTACAAGCATTTTTTGCAAAACTAGACTAGCTGTAGAAAACGTGTCCAAGGTGACTAAGTAATGTGAAAAATAAAAACAAAATATTTGGGTTATACCCACTTGAAATACTCGTACTTTATTAGTTAATCTAACGTATATGAATTTCTCAATGTTGTCAAATTTATACCAACAAATAACTCTTATTTCAAAATCAGTTTGGCGTAAGTGAAATGTACAGCAGTAAATGTATAACAATGTCTTATGAAACCCCAGGCGTGAGAAGACAAAATTAAATAATGTAATAACAAAGTAAGGTTCGTTTACAAAACAAGACATTAATAGCTATTGAGAGGCATTTCTGTTTCATTGTATGGAGTACAAGCTTTACGGACGACCCAACTTCCAATTTGGAAAGCTAATCTGGACGACTAAACAATTACCCATCCAGAGAGACTGCGGTTTATATTTAACTTTAAGAAACTCAGCCAAAAATAGGCAACTATTTATAACTTATAAATACTGCTATTACGAGCGCGGTTGTGGGTAGTTCTCATTACGACGAATAACTAGATTTTAGTGAATTTGAAACGTTTGAAAAATCAACAAAGCAGTGTTAATAAGCCGCACTTTTAATTTTTTAATTACGATGTCCTGCTGGGTTTATTATTTGGGCATTATAAAACTTGTTTATGTGTTATTATTATTAACATATTATTATGTAAGATATACTTTTAATATACGGTAAGATATGTATTTTATAAGAAAGGTCTTATTGTACCTACAGATTGTGTGTAAAATTGGATAGTCCGTAGAAGGGTTAAGAGAAGAAGCTTTTTAATTTCCATCAGGCCTCCATTCGCAGATGAAATTGTATGGCGGATTAATTGTGCAAATGGACATTGAGAGGCAAAATATGTAGGTATTAATAGGATTAGGACTTCAAACGACTTCAATGAGGGCTTTATTTGGATTTATTCCTATTTGCAGAGAGTGAAATCTATCTGATCTGATCTGATCTGATCCTGATTCTGATCCGGAGGTCGTGGGTTCGAACCCGGTCGTGCACCACTGGATTTTTCCACTCGAAAAATTTATGTGCGCATTAACACGTGCTCAAAACGGTGAAGGAAAACATCGTGATGAACCGGCATGCCCTAGAACCAAAAAATCGAAGGCATGTGCCAACAGTTAGTGTTCCAATAAGCGGCGATGGGCTTGCAACCTGTCACGTGGAATGCTTACTACTTGCAAAACGCGGGCATGTACTAAATGTAATATTTGGACGTGCCTCTGACTACCCCCTACTTGGTATCCTCAAAGATCTACTCACTGAGTATGTATCTGAGGATGTCCACCATGGAGGAGACAGTCGTGAGCGTGTTTGTTTGTTTGTTTTGAAATCTATCTCTCTCAAAATCCTCTGAAATCAATGATTCTAATATTTTAAGTCAAATATATTGTGATTACAATTATCTTGAAAGTCAAGGTAAGAGTTATATAAGTTTTATATTAAAAATGCCAAAAATATAAAAATAAAATAATTGTTACCCGTACATAATGTTCTCCTCCTCTGTGGCGCAGTGGACGCAGGCCCGCATGATCAGCAAATATTTATCTCGGGCCTGGGTGTTATATGTATAATATGTATGTATTTACAAAAAAATATGTATTTGAGTAGTATATCAGACATGTAGTTCCCTTATTACAAGCTCCACTTAGTTTGGAACTAGACGATGCTGTGTGAAACTGTCGGGCATTATTTTATTATAGTTGTTTAGTTTTTTAGTAATAAATATGAAATATTTATTTCTTAAAAACTCAAAACTCAAAGCAGGCAATGTGTCAACTTAATTCCTATTTATATAGTGGTGGCCCTATGAGATTAATGAATCATGATCATGATCGTCTACAGCCTGTTGAAGTCCACTACTAGTCAAAGAACTCCCCTAAATGCCATGACAACAAAATTACAAGCAAAGCTATGGCCATGGTGAATGGTATTGGGCTACCGTTTGGTTCTCTTTTCACGAGGACAAAGTATATTTTGGTACTATTTCAGATTTCTGTGTGACACAGTCCATTGTCAATTTAATAACTTGAGCTTCCAACAAGAGGCTTTCCCCGGCTAATTTGCAAAGCGCTAAGCCTCTTAAGTTTCACTATAGATGCTTACGAGGGTTGGTCAGTTATTTTCTACCATTTAATGATGTTACAGTAATGAAAATTTAAATTCAATGAAGTTTGACCCATACAATTCGTAATAATAAATTGAAAAAAAAAACAAATACGCTCACGACTGTTTTCCCCATGGTGGACATCCTCACATACATTTTTTTTTTTTTTTTTTTTTTTTTTATTGGTTTTTAGTGGCTTTGGTATCACTGCGGCCGTTAGGCCTATTGTGATCGCCACTTGTTTTTTTTTCCCACTGGGGCGTTCATAATTCACCTCTCAGCCCTGCCGCTGTTAGAAACTGCAGGATCTTTTTGGGTGTTATGAGTTTTAGTTCATCTGGGCTAAGAATGTGTTTTCCCAGATGAAGGCTACGCTTATGTATCAGTGGTCCACACTCACCTAACAGATGAAGGGGCGATTCGTCTGCCTCATTACAGAGTCTGCAGGTTTGCGTGTCACTCAGCCTTAGTTTGAACATGTGCTTGTTGAGGCGACAGTGTCCAGTCAAGGCTCTTACCATAGTGCGAAGGTTGTTTCTGTTTAGCGCTAAGATTTGGTTGGTATACCGTTTGTCAAAGGCTTTGATCAGTGCTTTAGAATGGTTCATGCCTGGAGAGTTTTTCCAAAGATTGGTCGACTCTTCAAAGCATGAGTTCAGAAGGGTTCTTTGGGCTAGGCTTTTTGGTATACCACAAAATGGCTCTGGTCCCATTTGTGTTCCGTTGGCCCCTGCACGCGCAAGTTCGTCAGCACACTCGTTACCTACGATCCCAGCGTGTCCCGGTACCCATCTTAGCACAACTCTGTTCCTCGAGCCCAGAGTGTTCAGTCTTGACAGACAGTCTTCAACTAGCCTGGACGTGATAACCTTCGAATCCAGAGCCAGAAGGGCCGCCTGACTATCAGAGTTGATGTAAATAGTATGGTTGGTGTAGCGCTTTTGCAGATTGGTTTCTGCACATTCTAGGATGGCGTACACTTCTGCTTGGAAGATGGATGCGTGGTTTCCCAAGTTTATGCTACTTTTGAACTTGGGTCGCTCTCCATATACTCCACAGCCTACATTCAGCCCCATTTTGGAACCATCTGTGTACCAGTTGAGACACCTGTCCTCACAGAGTGACTGGCTGTTCAACCAGTCTTCTCTAGAGGGCATTACCACAGCGAAGTGTTTTTCGAACACATGCCGTGGCAGCATGGCATCAGTTGTCATGTTCAGTACGGGTGATTCCAACGTTGAGTCTTGTAAAGATCTCAGTTTCTGGGAAAGCCAGTTTCTTCTGCCCTGGATGATTACCCTGTACATGCTGGCTTTCGCCTCTTTGTGCATATGTACCTGAAGAGGCGGTAGTCCAAGCAATGCATTGAGCGCTAATCCAGGGGAGGTGGACATGGCTCCCGTGGCCATAAGGCATGCAGTTCTTTGTAGACTGCCTAGTTTTTGTATTGCGGTAGACTGAAAGGCTTTTTCGTACCATACCATGGAGGCGTATGTGATTATCGGCCTCACAATGGTAGTGTACAGCCACAGTGCAATCATGGGGTTTACACCCCAGTTGTTGCCCATCAGACGGCTGCTAGCCCCCAGGGCAATCTTAGCCTTTTTTAAAACGTTGGCCAAGTGTGTATTCCACGTCAGTTTTTGGTCGATCGTGACGCCCAGATATTTAACATCAGTGGAAAAGGTTATAATTTTTCCATTAAGCTTAGGCTTTACAAGCTTGTCTAGCCTCCGCCTATTGGTGAAAGGTATAATCACTGTTTTGTCAGCATTAACTGAGAGGTCACTGTTGACACACCAGTCGTTGACAGTGTTCAGAGCTTTTTGCATAATGCTCGAAATTGTGGACTGGCAGAAGCCTCGCACGACGATTACAAGGTCATCTGCGTAGCCTTGAGCATCGATTTGTAGGTCTGCCAGTTTATGCAAGAGTTTATCCACAGCCAGAGTCCATAAAATAGGCGATAAAACTCCGCCTTGTGGGCAGCCTCTAGCCGTGGAAATCTGAATAGCGGTTTGGTGAAGGGCTAGTCTTGCTCCTCTATGTGTGAGCATTGCCTCTATCCATCTGGTGGTGGTAGGGTCGACATTTTTGTTTATCAGCCCATTTACCAGCAGAGAGGTAGGCGAGTTGTCAAAAGCTCCTTCAATGTCAAGGAATGCACATAGTGCAATCTCCTTGTCTTCCATAGCCTTTTCCACTCTGTCGATGAGACTGCTTAGTGCTGTCTCCGTGGATTTGCCTTTACGATATGCATGTTGGCTATGATGAATGGGAGATGCGATAAGCGCCACATCTCTTATATATCTATCTACTACCTTCTCCATTGTTTTTAAAAGAAAAGAGGATAGGCTTATTGGCCTGAAGGACTTTGGCTGACTGTAGTCCTTCTTTCCAGCCTTGGGTATGAAGATAACTTTCACGTTGGACCATTCTTCTGGTAGGAATCCCCAGGCGAGACTCGACCTGAAGACTTTAACCAAATACGGACAAAGGATGTCAATCCCCTGCTGTAGAAAAACAGGGAGTATGCCATCTTCCCCACACGCTTTGTGCGGTTTGAAAGAGTTTACGGCCCACTTTACTTGGTTGGGTCTTATAATTTTTGCCGCCCTCTTCCAGTCCTCGTTCCGAGGCTTTGTTATTTGCGGATGATGGTGTGAGTTCCCATCAAGTGCACCAGGAAAGTGGGTCATGGCCAGCAACTCTAAGGTTTCCTTCTCATTGACTGTGAAGGAACCGTCTCCTTTTCTGAGGAGACCAATCTCGTTAGTTTTGGCTTTGGAGAGCAGTTTATGAAGTCTTACTCCTTGAGGCAAGCTTTTAATTTCCTCGCAGAGTTTCCTCCATGATGCCCTTTTCGCCTTCCTAATTTCTAAGTTATACTCAGTTAAAGCTTTTTTATAGTCCTCCCATATGTGAGTCTTTTTAGCTTTATTAAATAATCTCCTGGTTTTAGCTCTTAGTTTTCCTAACTTAGAGTTCCACCACGGAACTTGCCGCTTCGTCGTTCTTGTTTTT
Source organism: Perizoma affinitatum (assembly GCA_961405105.1). Lineage (NCBI taxonomy): Eukaryota > Metazoa > Arthropoda > Insecta > Lepidoptera > Geometridae > Perizoma > Perizoma affinitatum. Next base: position 7,716,016 of record OY560184.1, read on the forward strand.
AGCGGGCAGCTTTCTTCGTAGGCTGTGCATATTCCTTTCGTAAGAAGAGCCACCGCTATTTCTAGACTGTCGCGGGACTTTATACTTTTTGGGCAGTTTTCTAGGGTGTGCCTTAGTTTGTCTTTGAAGACATCCCAGGCAGTAGTCCGAGGATCCCTATAAGTAGTAATTTGAGACTCCAAGACGGACTTTATCTCAAAAATGATGTGTCGATGGTCTGACATAGAGTTTTCATTACTGACTTGCCAGTCATTAATGTGTCTAGCAAGATTCCTAGTAGTAAAAGTTATGTCCAGAACTTCCTGCCTAGCACGAGTTACAAAGGTCGGTTTACATCCTATGTTAAGCGTGGTTAGGTTGTTGGTTAGAAGATAGTCAAAAAGTAACTCACCTCTACTGTTGGTGTTCGTGCTCCCCCATGCGGTGTGATGAGCGTTGGCGTCACACCCGACGAGAAGTTCGGCGTTGTTCCGGGTAGCGTAGTCCACCACCCGCACCAAGTCTCCCGTCGGGTCGTCTTTCTCTCCGGCAAGGTAGGCTGAGCACAAGATTACCCTCGCCCCACTCCAGCCTTTGAGGTCGACAAAAGCTGCTACCAGGTCATCACTACATACCTCTGGAATTGGCAAGAAATCCACATTGTTTTTAAAAATTATGCATGCTCTGGGTCTTGTGCCAGTACTATTTACCAAAATCTTACCGGCAGCGTCAAGTCCCAGAACCTGAGTGTTGGCTACCCAAGGCTCCTGGATCAAGGCGAGGCTGGCCTGTCCTTCCATTAGGCAACACTCCATTACCGCGGATGCTGCCGCGGCATGGTGGAGGTTGGCCTGGAGGATCCTCGCCGTCCCCGCCCGGGTAGCCGTTACAGGTTTCCCCGGTGGTATCGAGGCTTCGACTTCACTAACTTCGGGCGTGTGCCACGCCCTCGGTTAGCTTCAGCCCGCCTGTCAACCCTATCCCCTTCCCGGGGATTCCTGCCATCTCGCCCGCGTCCTGCGTCCTGCGGCCTTACGGAGCTTTGGGGTGCAGGTTTAGAGGGCTTTTTGGCCGCGACGGATCGTGGCCCTAGTCCCTCCAAGCTGCGTCCCGAGCTTCCTTGACCGCTGGACGTGGACGGCTGTGGTGTTCGTTCCACCACGGGTGTAGGCTTGCTTTCAGAGCCCTTGACTTTGAAAGCTACCTTTTTAAAGCCCAAGGTAGCTTGAAAGCCCGTGGCTCTAAGGGCCTCGACAGACAGGTCGTCCAGAGCGAAGGTAACTACGTTACCATTCTCCTCAGACTTGCTGTGAAGGACCCTCCAGAGTTCGGTGTTAAGCCCCTCGTTCTGTTTCGCCAGTAACTCGACAGCCCTCTCCACCGTTGCCGCCTCGATACTGGGAACAAACGTGACCGCAACCGTCGGCTTAGGCAAATCGCCCTCGGGAATAAACGAGAGTTTTGCCCCAGCCCACGGCTCGATCTTGGGTACTTCTCTTTCAAGCCACTCTAGGCTTTCCTGGTTCTCGCAGGTCACCAGAATCCACCCGGGCTTATGAACGAAGCCCGAGAATTTCGGCCCCTTGCCCTTGCTGCTGGTCTCAATGATGGCTTGGGTGAGGGATCGATGGACCTGCTTCATCTGGTCTTCGCTCATCGAGGTGGCGTTGCGAATTCCAACTCGCTTCGCCTCCGCGACCTGGCTGAAGCTAGGTCTGACACCCTGGGACGCCTCTAGCCTGGGGGCTTTTTTAGGCTGTTCCTTGGGCGATTCTTCCTCCGATCTTTGCCTTTTCTTGGTAGGCTTTGGGTCCGGAGGAATATTTTGCATCGGAATTTGGCTCCAAGGCTTTACTGCTAGTGCTCGGGCTTCATCCTCCCTAACATTAGCAGCCATCAGCCTACGGAACCGTTTCCGAGCCGCGCCATTCAGTTTCACCCTTTGCTTTGTAGACGTTTCCATCGCAGAAGTCGCAGCACTGGAGCCGCCGGCTTCTGTTAGGTCATCTGTAACAAAGGTTACTGTATGGACAGGCTGTGGAGAGGCCAGTAGGACCTCCTCCAACCTATCAATTGTTTCTCCCAAGAGGGGAGAAAATGGTTCTCCGATTGGAGAGGCAGATTTATATATAGGTATTTCCTCCATACAAATCCCACGAGTAGCTAGGGAAATAAAAATACCCGCCGACAGAGCCCCGCATGTCCACGGGAGGGCTAAGTACTCCTCGATTCGCCCTGTTCTCGAGGAGACACCGTTCGCAACTGAGCAACCCCTCAGCTATTCATCCATCGGCACGGTACGTTTGACACCTTAGATTTGGGGTTTTGTTTCGGGTATGCTCCCTGGTGATTGGATTCTGATTTGTGTTGTTGTCCTCTCCGCCCCCACCGCGCCCGGCCACCTAGAGACCTGACAATTCCTGTGGATAGGAAAAGTCGAGCCACCCGGCACCCAAACACGCCAAGGGCACGGAGCGGACAACACCATTTAAGGCGCAGAATATTCGCCTTTCGCCCTGGATCACTCAGCATCTGCAGCAGTGTAGTTCCCCCACGTAGTGCCAACGCCACGGTCGCGCGCCTCCCCGACCCCTGCTCTGACGTGCAGCAGTAAAGAAGGACGCACAGCCGCGGCGTAGGCTCTTCCGCGGATGAAGTACAGTAGGCGGTCACGCGACGACGCGTGGCTGCAGAAGGTCCCAGGGAGGACGACTGTGGACGTGGATCGCACGGACTGGCTAGAGGCTCTGCTAAGTGACTGTGTCCCGCCGGTGACACGCAGATGGTCAGTGGCATTTGTGAGCTACTATCGTCACCGCGGTAGTAGCCCGCCTTGACCTTACTCTAGCTTCCCCCCCCATTGTGGAAGACTTGGGAAGAGCTTACTATAGAAATGATCCTATGAAGTAAGGTCTTCATCCTATGAAGTAAGGTCCTCACATACATACTCATTGAGTAGATCTTTGACGATACCAAGTAGGGGGTAGTCAGAGGCCCGTCCAAACATTACATTTGGTACATGCCCGCGTTTTGCAAGTACTAAGCATTCCACGTGACAGGTTGCAAGCCCATCGCCGCTTATTGGAACACTATTGGCACATGCCTTCGAATTTTTGGTTCTAGAACATGCCGGTTTCACGATGTTTTCCTTTACCGTTTTGGGCACTTGTTAATGCGCACATAAATTTTTCGAGTGGAAAAATCCATTGGTGCACGACCGGGTTCGAACCCACGACCTCCAGATCAGAAGTCAGGGTATCACCCACTAGGCCACCTTTTACCTTTTCATAACTTAATAAATTGTTTGTGAATAAATAAATGAAATGAAAATAACACTTAAAAATCCAATGTCTAGACAAACCAAACATAGGTTTAAGGGTACTGCTAACTATTTTATATACCCAGTTAGTTAAATAAATGAAAAAAATCTAATGTAACAAAATACGAAAATAATTGAAAATAGTACGTTTCCATAGCGCATACGGCTGTGCTCTAATAAAACGTATCGACAGCTAAATTCAAATGAAAAGTAGGCAAATAAAAACGTGTTTCAGCTATTTATCTGAATTTGACAAATCCAAGGTTATTGGTTATTCAGCTCGCACAAAAAATCATAGATGTGAAAAATGTTTTTGATTAAAAAAAAATTAAGTTAGCAATAATACGGATTCCTCCGTATAAAAATTAATGTAATTTATTTAGGGGTTTGATTTATTTAGACACTCTTATTTTTTTATACCCAAATGGAAGTACGTAGTTTTTAAGTTGACGTTTCTGTTATGATCTTTGTAACTTGAATGAATTGACTTGGACTTTGACCTTTTGACTCAGGCATATCTTACGCAAATCAAATTTTAAGTTTTGTACTTCAATGTGCCTCAAAGATCCCGAATTCTATACTCACATTGGATCTTTTGACTAATTAACTATCAAGTTAAGAGGTTGAAAACTAAAGTTAGGAAAAGGTAATCTAAGTTTATCATCAGGAGGTATTATGCTCAAATGAATGTATATTATAGATTTAAAAATTCACCAAAACGACTGCGACTTAGTTCGCCTAAAGCTTTACTGTTACAAAGTGCAACCCCTTGGGTCACCATTATGATTCTTTGATTCTTAGTAGCACCTTAAAAGTATTACGTTAAGGACTTTAAAAAAAATGAGTGCTTCATAATTCCTAATCGTTACAAAATCTCTTTAGTAGGGATATTACTAAGTACGTACTCATTGATAATTCGCTCCTAATTTTCTTGTCTGTATCGCATTTGATTCTGATCTTGGCCATCGGGAGCCTAATAAGCTGCACTGTCTCTCAGTCTGACGTCATATCCGTCCACCGTGTTCCTCATGCCCAGCAGGGTAATAACAAGCCCAAGAATATCGTCGTTAAGTTTGCCTCGAGGATACTCCGTGACAACTTCTTGAGTTCGTTTCGTTTGGCTAAGGGTCTGAAGTCTGATCAGTTGGGTGTGCAGGGGACCTCGCAAGCAGTTTATTTGAATGAACACCTAACACTTAAGAATAAAATTATCTTTCGAGAAACGCGCGAGGCAGCCAGACGAATTGGCTTCAAGTATGTGTGGGTCCGGCATGCTACCATCTTGGTGCGCGAATCAGACAATTCTGCAATCTTTGCAGTTAGGTCACAGAGTGACTTGTCAAGGATCAAGCCGCGTGTCATGCCGGCCTCAACAAGCTATGTACCTAGGACTACCTAATATTGTATGTAGCTATAACAACTTATGTACCTTTTACTTTTTTTTTATTCCTTTTTTTATTGTGAATGTGCACTCAAACTCAAACTGCATCTTAAAAAAATTAATAATCTCAGTCTCTAATATTAAGTCTCATTACAGAACCATAATTGCTCCTCATGTAAATTATTACACCATTATGTTATTATTTACAATGCGAAAGCCTTTGCTCCTTCCAATGATAATAATCCCGGCTCAACGGGGTATAGTTCTTAAACGTATCATTTTAATCAAAGTCTCGCTTGGATATACTACCTATTTTATTACCTCAACCAAAAATGGATTCTGATCTGATAGTTTTTTATCAAAACTGTGGTGGTCTTCGGACCAAATTAAATACACTGTACATGAACATTCTGTCTCACTCGTATGATGTTATAATTATTGTTGAGACATGGCTTGTTCCTGAAATATCAAATAGTGAATTTATTGATAAACGCTATGAGGTCTTCAGAAATGATCGTAATCGCCTTATTACTAACAAAGACGATGGCGGAGGTGTCCTAATAGCCATTCTCAAAGACTTAAAACCAACAATCTGGGATACATCCTACAGTACCTCGCCTAGGTATTTATACTATTTATAAATGATATACACAAATGCTTCTTACACTCTAATTTCTTGCTTTACGCTGATGATCTAAAAATTTATCGTCAAATAACTAATTCCTCTGATTGCATGCTTCTTCAAGAAGATCTAAACCGTTTAACCACATACTGCTTAGTAAACAAACTTCATCTCAGTATTTCCAAATGTAATTACATAATATTTTCAAAAAATCGTAATTTATTTAACTTTAACTATAGACTTAGCGACGCTTATCTGCACAAAGTTGACTTCCTGCGGGACCTTGGGGTCATACTTGACTCAAAGCTACATTTGGATTCACATATACATAAAATTAAGAATAAAGCTTTCCAAATGCTTGGTTTTATAACGAGAATAAGTAAATACTTTAAAAAGCCAGCAACTTATTTACACTTATATAATGCCATTGTAAGACCGCAAATAGAGTATGCAACCCAGATTTGGAACCCGTATTATCAAAAATATATAGACTCGTTGGAAAAAGTACAAAAGAAGTTTTTACGAATAACCAATTACAGATGTTTCCGAGGTTATCTTCCTTACACAGAACTCCTTAATAAATATAACTTCCTCTCGCTAGAACAGAGGCGTAAGCTTCTGGGAGCTATGATGCTTTATAATTTATGCCACAACGGGTTTGACTGCACACAACTAACCGGAAAACTATGTTATAGTGTGCCACGGACAGTGCATAGACGTGCGGTACGAGCGGGCCGACTGTTCACTACCACCTCATGCCGCACTAACGCCGGCGTTCGAGCCCCTATCTATCAGCTTGTTCACTCTTATAACACACATTTTGAGGATATCGACGTCTTTGCGCTTTCCTGCAGTAAATTTAAGAAAGCTGTTATAGATAGTATTTGTGAGTAGTTTGTTTGTCTACTTATAAGAATATGATATGTTTCTTTTTTTTTAACTTTCACGTTTATCTTTGCAACAGTTACCTACTAATTTGTGTTTCTTGTTTAATGTACGTAAGTTCTAGTAATTATAGTTTTACGTAGCAAGATCTCTTATATTTTATAATTATTACTGCAAGCTGTGGATAATGGTGTTGGTAATATTTTAATTTTAGTTAATTATTTTACTGTCACTTATTACTTACTAATATATTACTGTTTGTTATCCCTAAGAAATAAAATAAAAATAAAATAAAAATAATTTTATAATTATGATTTCATTGCAAAAAAACCGACATACTTTGAGTTTATTACTGAGTTAAACTTATTTCTAATGAATACATTTATATAACATGAAAGTCTTAAATTAGTGCGTATTAAATTGCAATTAAAACATACTCGTACGGTTGATCGCTTATAAAATATTAAGCAAGTTGGAGTGGCAATGCGCAGACCATAAATATAGCTCGCAAATTTGACAACCTTTAGGAGACAAAAGTTATCAAATGTCAACCGTCTGGTGCAGGGCATAGAAAGCTTCCCTGGTTGATGGGTGTCGTCTTAATAATTTCAGGTCTGTGGATGGCTCAAGATCATGGCACCCTTTGGAGAATAATTATGTTCAGCAGCGAACTTCTACAGGCTGTTGATAAGAATTGTAGATTGAAGGCAACCCTAGATGGTCCATGTATAAAGGATTTGCAAATAAATAAGTTTTGCCTAACATAAAGTCGTAACACAAGGAATCTCCAACCTTGATCTTTTAAAAATGTTTTGTGATATTTTTTCCCTTAAATAAGAATTTGAAATGGTAGTCAAAAACGTGAAGCTTTTATTAAAACTCATTCGAGGTCATTGAAGTGCTCTGTTCTTGTAGATTAAAAGTTCAAATTCATACTCTCGCTCTTCAACTCTTTGACGCGTAGTAACGCTGACCACAAACTACTTTTTACGAACGTGAAGACACCCTTACTTTCAGCAAAATCCATTAACTGAGTTAAAATTAAAGTACTCACATTAATATGCGAAAATTAATGAACTAGCATAGAGTTTCAGCACTTACTGTGAAAGTGTATGTTTCTCGTTCATTTACAAGTTAACATTGAGGGGTTAAAGGGGGTTTCATTTTTTCAGGAAAAAGGGCTTTGTCGCTGAGCATCCACATCACATTTTCGAAAAAACGATATGAAACTAACTAAATATTTAAGTAGCTAGGTTTTTTTTTTAAGTTTTCGAAACTCAGTCACCAGTATCTTGCAACACAGGTGAACTGAACATCGACATACTACTATATTTGCAGGTTACATGGTATTGTTGAAATAAAAAAAAGTAGTTTTATCTCTTATCTTATAACATGAATCACTTTTACAATAAGCGTTTAAGAAATTACATACAAAATAATAAAATTAAACATTAAATTTTTTTTTTTCATAAAATCTACATGGTATATCGAAAAATCATTCTTTAGTCCACCTCTACACACCAAAAGTGAATGTGGAATTCCTCCAGAGCGTTAATTTTCTGTCAGTGTGTGTCAGTCATGCCCTGACCGAAACCTATATACTGATATTCTGAAACCTAGATATAGGATTTATTTAGGTATTTTATATAGGAAACATAAAGTAGTGCAATGACAAATTTCTAGGTTTCAGGACATATGTAGGTTTCGGTCAGGAGCTTCCTTAAGATTTATTTCCAAAACATACTAAAATAACCTGCAAAGATAAAATGTTTTACTGTTGTTCAATTTTGATATTCAATTGAAAAACTGAATACAATTTACGGAGCTCATTCTTCTGAAGTGCTTAAAGCGTTATTGTCGAAACTCAGCATAAATTGAATGAGTGTATTGGAGTTCCACTCAAAGAATAAATAAATGAGGTATATAAATGCAGCGCATCTCACAAGGTACGAACCAAAAGCATAGTGCATTACTAAAATCTCGCAGGGAAAATTGCAGACGGTAGCTTCTTGCTGATATCAAAACTAGACACATTAACCCATAAACGCATGCTGTGAACAGCTATTTTAGGTCTCTAATTCTAAGGTTACACGATTACATTAACACCTACCCTCGATGCAAATATCGATAAAGTAATAAATAAATAAATAAATACTGTATAATCCAGTCATCCCGTGACCACGGCTGTTGCAATACAGTCGAATCGTCGGGAATATAATAAATAATGCTGGACATTTTTTTCTAGCCCCAAACTAAGCAGAGCTTGTATTATGGGAACTACGTGACTGCTATATTTGTAAATACCTACATATTATACATAGAAAACACCCAGACTCGAGACAAACATTGGCTTATCATACAAACATTTGTCCCGCAGCGGGAATCGAACCCGCAACCTTCTGCGTATCAGACGGGTCTTCGCCCACTGCGCTATAGAGGTCGTCAAAATAAGAAAGGTAAACGCGATAAAGATCCGTTAAACTTATAATTTTATAGACTGTAGACTGTCCGATTTTAGTCGTGTCATGTACCTGGAGCATAGTTGGCGAAGGTTTGAACAACTCAGCCATGGGTCCATCTGACGCTAGCTGTAAAGAGAAATTAAGTGCATTTTTTTTTGTGAGCGCGGTCGTCGCAAACGCCATTGCGCATCTTTAACTTTTATTCAATGAAGTTGCGTTTGAAATTTGTGAGCTAATCTAGCCCTTTGCAGGAGTTAAGTGTTAAATGTAGCGCTCGCCTCCCTTGCGCTATGTTATAATATCACTCTTTGTGAACGCATTATCCATGCTATTATCTTTCTGAATAATATTATTTGCTTATACCCCAATCGATTTATAATTTAAAGACAAAATGAACAAAAAAGCAAAAGAAATAAAAAACAATTATTTTTTTACAAAAATATATGCAAAAACTATAGTTGATTTACAACAACGGTAAATAGTTTTATGACTATTGTGTAAGTTTCAGGCATCAACTACACAAACGATTTTGATTAGGTTATGTTTGTTCTAATACGAGTATGTCGCAATAATCTAAAAAAAATAACACAATTGCAAGTTAAGGAGCTCTCGCTTGACGAACTTTGAACAAAGCTCAGAATTTGATCTGCATTGCAAAGTTTTAATACTACAGCTTATACTATTAGCGTTTCAGAGGTTGTATATTCGACAAATTCCTGAAACAGATTGGTATTTGGTTTATTTTGAACCTACTAAAAAAGTAAGCAGCATTATGGGAACTACATGACTGATATACTACTTATATACATTTTTTTTGTAAATACATACATAACATACATACAAAAATACCCAGACCCGAGACATATATTCGCAGTTACAAACATTTGTCCCGCGGCGGGAATCGAACCCGCAACCTTCTGCGTCTCAGATGGCCCTTCGCCTACTGCGCCTGCGAGGTCGTAAATAAATAAATAAATAAAATATTTTGAAAAGAGGCGGTTTTTACTTCAATAGTTTGGAGACCCATAAAACTATGTAATTTCATAAAACGATGTACATAACGACATTAAAATAACTCCAGCACAGTTTACAAAACATGATTACAATTAGCCGTACGTACGTAAAACCCGTTTCCGCAACAATGGAGGAACAAAGCCTTTGTTGGGCTTGCTATGACAAAGAGCAGTCACAGTACTGATGGACTTGGCAGTAGTTTAACTTCAAGCAACTGTATTGGTCGGATCTACCAATTTTAGTCTCAAAGCATGTCAATAGCACCTATTACTACCTACTACCTACTCACAGGTTTCTGTTATCTATATATATACCTGTTTATATAACCTATAATATTTAGGTCAACATTATAATAGTTTATGCCATTAAAACTACTCGCGTTAGAATTTGAACCTATAATTATATAAATTATTTTTATTAATAGGTTTTAAACCACCGACTTGTATTCACGATTGTCACATGTCCAAATAAATTGAAGTCTTTATGAACTCAAATAAATAGTTTACAAAAAAAACGATACAAATGTTTGTATATGCAATTATTTGTTTCAGGTCTAGGTTTTTTTTTATGTATAATTCATATATATTTTCAAAATTAAATTATAATTTATTCATTTTTTTTTTGGAAAAACAAATTTATAATAGTCATGTAATTTCCATACTCTGCTTAGTTTGGGGCTGGATGTGCTGTGTGAAAATGTCCAGCATTATTTATATATTTATATATTTTTTTAAACAACTTACAACATTCACAATCTAGATTTCACTATTTATCGGTCTTGATAAAGGTAAATACTTACCTACTCGATCGGTGTTATTACTCACTGCTGTGCCAACCCCTGTTTACTCCAATCATTTCTGTTTAAAAACTCCCTTTCCTATTTTTATGTTTGTTTTTCAGGAGAGTACATCTGGTTTCTATTGTTACAAAATTACTAAATTTAAAATAAACATTAGCTGTAATAAAATTTACAGAATGTATTTTAATGTGACAAATTTTCATAGAATTTATATTTCATTCGTTCTTTTATACAGCATCAAATCATACATACAGATGTATTACAAATGTACGATAAACATATTTATTTTCAGCCTCATTACATATTCCAAATATTCGATCAGATATCAGGACCAACAACAAAACAACATTATTGAATTTGAATTCTAAAAGCATTATTTACCGTCTGAAACTGGTAAGAGATGTCTGTTTGTCCGGCTAAAACTTAAGTGATCGACTTTTTTTATTAAATTATTTAAAAAGTCAAGAATAGATACAAAAAACTTGCATAATTGTAGAACAAGTACCTACAAAGGGAAGCGAAGGGAAGGAAGAGAAGGAAGGGAATCTTGCTAGAATAATTAGCAAGATTTTTATTCCATCAATCTTAAACCGATCTGAAGGTTTGTGCACCAATTAATTTATTTTGGGCATGTGCACGCACGTGATAGGTGCTCACGCAACTAATTCAACACTCACCCGCCTACGAATAAAAAAATATTTCGAAAGAAAAATACAAAATATACTACTATAGCATATCAGATTATTAGATGATAAGATTATTGGGATTGAAGTTGCTGCAATTCGATTAAAAATGTACCTATTGTTTTGAAAAAGGATCATTAAAGATCAGAAAAAACTTGACTTTTCGGTCTTTCGTTTGAAAGTCATTCATTCATTTATTAAAATCACAAGGATCTTGTGATTTTAATAAATGAACGATTTTCAAAACGAAACTTTGTGTTGTTGTGGCGAACGCCCGGTTCTGGCGAAAATAGTTGTAGATAAATAATAATGACTACAAAGTGTGCGGTAAGAAACTATATCCTGGCGTCTTCTCTAGACTTTTTACTCAGTGATTTTGTCGTTATAAAACGAGGTTGACCAGCAACTACTAAAAACCAGGCAGCCATTTAGTTTACATCCATTATAACTCAATCTCTTTCTGAGAACCTACTTTTGATTGTTAGACAATAGTACATTAAATGGCCCAGACTGAACTCGAGTTTAAACTGACTATCGTAAAGTCTGTCATTATTATACTGACTAATAAATTAATCACCGATCTTAATAAAGATTATGCAACTGTTTACAATATTTTAAAGCCCTCAATCATCTGTTTTATATATTTTCCAATAGTTGACCAATACACTGCCTATTAGATATTTAACAACTTTTTAATTTTAAAAGCGCCTCTCTCACCTGTCTTGTCCTACTTAATATAATAAATGCGAGAGTATGTGTGTATGTGTGTGTGTGAATGTTTGTTACCGCACGTATATCCGTAACTTTTAATCTTTTGATGAAATTATATTTCCTTTATAAAAAATATAATTCCTTGGTTAGATTCGTTTAAAACTTTTTTTTTTCAAAACTACCCCTAGGGGGTCTGCAATAAAGTTCTGAAATTCGTATGGAAATAAATATTTCCTGGTTCGATTCACTCAAATGTTGGTGAAAATAAACTTTCACATAAATAATGATATATATATATATATATCAAAATTTGGTACACTTAGGGAGTAAAGTTAGTATTGTTTTTTTATTCCATGGTTCGAATCACTCAAAACATTGTAAAAATAAACCTTAAAGCAAACGACAGAGTTGTAGTACTTGTAGTAGGTACCTACTGTCTGTTCGATCAAGACAATAAATACTACAATCGTCCTATCAAAACTTTCGCGATCAGTATGAAAGTCATAATTATCCTTCTTCCTATCCTACTAATATTATAAACGCGAAAGTTTGTGAGGATGGATGTTTGTTACTCTTTCACGCAAAAATAAAGAACGGATTTTGAAGATACTTTACGCTAATATATTTTATACATCAGAATAACTACAATGTATAATGATATTGTGTGATTTGGCCATAATATAACGATAAGTAACAATTAAGTCAGGTAAATTATATTGGAAAATCTATATATACCTCTATGTTTCGCGGCTAAACCGCTGAGCAGTTTGTGATGAAATTTGATATGGACATTTGCAGTTTGAAGCCTGGAGACGGTCATAGGCTACTTTTACAGACGCGGGCAGAAGCTAGTTTCAAAATAAAAGCGGGCCATGATAGGGTCGAATTCGGCTACGAAAGCAAGAAACAATTAATAAATAAATAATACTGGATTTTTTTTCACACAGCATCATCTAGCTCCAAACTAAGCAGAGCTTGTATTATGGGAACTACATGACTGATATACAACATATATATATATTTTTGTAAATACATATTATACATAGAACACACCCAGACCCGAGATAAACATTTGTCCCGCAGCGAGAATCGAACCCGCAACCTTTTACATCTCAGGCGTGCCTTCGCCCACTGTCGTCAATTAAAAATTGACAAAAGAAATCTATGACACAAAAACCATATTACATATACATCATTATTTTCTATAATACAAATTATTCTAAAGTGAAACGAAAAAAGTTATTTTTGTTAGAGTCGAGCGCCACTATGTTAAATATTATTGTAAGCAAAATTCCGTAACAAACTTCATAAAGCTCTCTCTAAAATAACTATTTCATTTTCAAATAAGATTAATTCAAATCGAAGTGTTATTTTTGTTAGGAACTAGCGCCACCTGCATTGAGTTCACGTAATTATGTAAAGTTGATGTAAATCCGTCAAACCCTAGTCGTTTAGAGGTAGAATAATATAGGCGCCGTCAAATTGAATATGAAAACGCTTAAGGAAACGGTAGGGATTAATTTGAATTTTAAAATGGCTTTAAAAGGGTAATGGGTTTTTTATGATTTAATTTTACGTACTTTGCTCAGTGAAAAGGGTACAGACCCGTTACTTTGAATTTCACGATGAATAATACTAGAAACCTTGATGTCCCAAGGTACCAACTTTGTGGTGTACTTTTAGATAACTACGTTTTTGTGATTATATTAAATAATCACAAAAACGTAGCCATCTAAAAGTGCTCTTCATATACGAAAAACTACATTTTAAATAATCTTTTTTTTTTTTCATTTCAAATACTACTAAAATATTAATGTAAAAGTAGTTATGCCTATAATAATAATAATCACCCTACAAACACAGAGCTGACTCCTCACCAGGATTCCCTGTGTCGTCGGTATCAGGAACTAAGAGTATCGAGTTACCACAACACCCCGAATTGGAACATATATCTATAGCACATGCAAATATTTGTCCCTTAGCGGGAATCGAACCAGCACCTCTTGCGTCTCAAACGGCTACCCGCCTCGCCCCTGAGCACCGCATCCACTATGCGTATTCAATTTTAATAGGACAAGTTTGTTCCCACACGTATTCATATTTATGTAAGAGAAACACATGTAAATGTTATGAGCTTGTTGTTAACTGTTTCAGTGGCATTCGATAGAGTTGATTAACAAACTCATAAAATACTAAATTCGCTTTTAATTTATATTTTTTGACTCTACTACAAATTAAGCAGTGAGCGATTACACGATTCTCAGATAATGAGCAAACATCACACGTAAAACTATTTAACACGAGGAACAGATTTAAAATAAAGGGGACTCTTCCAACCATCTGAATTATTTATCAATATCTCGTATAAGTTTATGAGGCTTAGATGTGGATGAAAAACAGCTAACAATGATTTACTCTGGGCTCTCTGTACTTTAATAAAATGAAATAAATAATGCTGGTATTTTTTTCACACAGCATCATCTAGCCCCAAACTAAACAGAGCTTGTATTATGGGAACTACATTATTGCTATACTAGTTAGATACTTAAGTCAGATGTGTAAATACATATAATTATATGTATTTAAACATCTAACTTAAGTATCTTATACATAGATATAGTATTTTAATTATACATAGAAAACACCCAGACCAGAGACAAAAAAGAGGCATGTATAAACATGCCATCCAAAATACCTTGGCGTGTACCAAATATAATGTGCATTCGTGCATCTGACTATTCCATATATGGTACCTAACTACTTAATATAAATCAAAGGCTGTATCCACGGGGATAACAGTAGTAATCGTGTTTTTTTTTTCAAACACGGCACTTGGTTTCGAATAAAATTCTACCAACGATGACCCATTCAAATAGCAGCTGAACCGCCTCAAACGACTTGGCAAGCTACGTACTTCTTATCTACGTACGATAATATTCGAAGAGTACCTTGCGTTATTCGTTTGTTTCCGTATATGTACCATTTGTTTTAACCGTCTTTAGATCACCACATAGATCTATAAGCCAATAGCAATTTGCTTGCCGGCCACATGACAAAAGCATCGTCATATCATTCTGAGTTGAATGTCCGGCGCCAAACATCCGTCAATCAGACGTTCCACAAGTTTGCAGTGTGAAATTCCCCTTACATTGTTTGCTTAAACACGTCGAGATTGTTTGGTTTGCTACTCCACTGTCAGAAGCTTAGAATTAGAAACTTTAGCGTATTGGATTCCAGACTTCCTATACTTAACTAGTAATTTGCCGCGACCTGGGCTCTCGCGAGATACCGGTTTTTGCCTGACTATCGAAATAAGTGCTATGTGTCACGTTTTGAGCTCATATTTGAAATTTAGAATTCTTTTAGTAGGTTTTAGAATATTAATACGACTATACCACGTACTTTAATATTCTCCTGCTGACGTTTCGTTGACCTTTTAGAGGTCCTTTCTCATGAGTACCGTCCGTGACCTTTAAACGGTCAACGAAACGTCAGCAGGAGAATTATAAAGTACGTGGTATAGTCGTAATAATATTCTAAAATGATACCAAACCACGATACTTTTAGTAGGTATTTAAATTACCTATTACACCATGTTTTATGAAGATTTAATGAACGGTTCGGCAGATAATATAATATGCAACAGATACCCACCATTATTTTTCAGCTGACCCTATCCTCAAAGGTTTGCTGTAAGAAAACTCTTGTTAGGGTTAAGCTCGCCTTTGTACATGTCCAAAAACAAAAACAGTTATTATCTTTAGATTTTCATCTGTCATGTTGCATGATACCTACTGAAAAATAATTTGAATTTCAATGACAAGCAACGATTCCATCACCCGTTAACGTCAGTCGCTTGATGAGATCCCGCAATGATCCATGTGATTACCCGTCTCGCTTTATGGAGGCTCATTTGTCAAGCGGGAGCGAGATAGCATTATGTACTATCACCATTCGATATATCGTATACGATGAAGTCTATTTATGATTATTTTACATTAAAATTTAATCAGATGTGATTAAGCTCGCAATCGCAGGGCCTTAAGCCAAAAATAGACTAAAAAAAAGATACCAAAACTAAAATTCGGTTTAATTTGTAGCGGTCTAGTAGGAAAAACATTTATAGCAGTTATATTATTATATCGTATTACGAAGAATCTTGTTGATTCCAAAACACAAATTATATCGAAATGTAAACACTTGCGAGAAATAATCTCTCATTTTAACCAATAGATATTATTGATTAAAAAGTCATTTTACTTAAGCAAAAGTGTGAAAAATTTATGATTTTTGCGAATATTTTACAAGTTTAGTATCGTAAGCAACGGTTTTGCGTATACTTTTGCATTCGACATTTGTACGGCTTCATTTTACGAGGTGCTCGCAAATAGGATCACTTGCAGGTATATTTATTTGTATACCACCGAGGTAGCAAACAAGCTTACGACTATCCTGTTGGTAAACGGTTACAGTAGCCTATGAGCGCTTGCAACAACAGAGGCATCACACGCGCTTAAGCAACCTATATTTTTTCCAAATGCCCTTTTTAATAATCTTATACTATAGTCCTCAGTAGGAAAACACCACAAATACCTCAGCAGAGAGATCATTCTATAACCGAGTGTGCGGGGGAGGAGGTTTTTCGTTTCAAACCACACGGTGTCCACCACCCTAGTTTTTCTGCATGTTTAGTTAGAGCAATCAGACATCTTGCTGACGAAGCTACAGCAAGGTGTAGATTTTTCTACTTATATATATTTTTTTTGTGAATACATATATTTTATACATAGAAAACACCCAGACCCGAGACAAATACTTGCAGATCATACAACCGTTTGTCCCGCGGTGGGAATCGAACCCACAACCTTCTGCGTCTCTGGCGGGCCTTCGCCCAATGCGTCACAGGGTTCGTCAGTTGTATCTACAGTGACCCATCTAGCTCCGGAGTCTATTTTGTCATATCCACACTTGTTTGTATACTAATTATAACCCTATTTATAAACACATTTCATCGCTCGTGCTTTTAACTTGAAACTCGTGAAAATCAGGACAGCGCACGCCACATTCTCAATCATAGCGGAAGGTTCGCATTTATTGATAGTCACGATTTGTAGCTTTACAGCCTTATCTGTGCCAATAGAATTAGAAACTATCGTTTCTGATATTTGGTTAATATCCATCAATAGAGGAAAGAAGATTATTTGCTTGAGATCTATCTACCTATTCTCAAGAAAATTTACTTTCAGAAAAGTAATCGTCGTTCTGTGTAGCGGTCTAGATACTATGCTACTTTAGGCACGATTAGTTAAGCGAGTTAAGCGTGCTATTGGACCATTCTAATCTACAAACCGGACGACGCAGTGAAGGTAGGCCCCCACCCAATGTACCAGTACCATCTTAAAGGTGGTGGAAAGTCGGGGGATGAGGATGGCTCAAGATTGTTTTTCATGGCACTCCTTGGAGAAGGTCTAAATCCAGCGGTCGACTTCTACAGTTTTTGTAAATATCATCATTTACAAAAACTGTAGAAGTCATGGAACATTCCCTGAACTATTTATTTACCATGGCTTTTGATGAGGTAGTCAAAGTCTGTAAAATTTATGTAAAGTTTCATATAATTCCGAAAGTCCATCAGGGTGAGTGATGGCGACGTTTTCCCTTCGGGTCGCGTCCATGCACACAATATTTTTAATAGAAAATGTAAAAGTAATTTCGTAAAACATAATGTCAAAGCCTTTAAAAATATTTTGTTCAATCTAAGTCGGTTAGATAAGATTTCTCGGAATAAAAATGCCGCCAATTGTTACATTTCTTTATTTTAAGCAAGTTGTTATAATGGAAATACAACAAAGAGTTTTGTTACGTACAATAAACACAAGTTATTGAGGGCAATCACAAACAAGAATTTGATGCCTACTACATTTAAAAGACTTAGGATCCAGTATTTTAATTAAAAAACTGTTTGATTATTAATTTAAGAGTGGTCTCATAATACAATTAAAGAAGCCATTTTCTACTCGTTTATAGAAGCACCTTCTCAGAAAAACAATTATTTTGTCTTTCACGTGTGGAGTGAGTGCAAACAATTCGGCTCAGTTAGCGCGGCACATGGCACAAAGAAGTTTCTTTGTCCCTTCGTCACCTTTGTTCCGTTTGCATCTTGTGACACTCAGGACAGCGTCGAGTGGCATGTTGTTTCATTTTGAATTGTTGAATGAATATTACGTTGTATAAAAAAACATGTCTTCAGACGAGCTAATTTTGTATTAGAATAAACAGTAAAGTCACGATTTCTGAAATGATTTGAGTTTAGACAGCCTGAAAGCATCTGATAAAGTTTGAAGCTCCTTACACAAATACACAAGACATGAATACCGAGATTGAATTACAGATATAGATTCTCTGTCGCGAAGTAAATAGCTTCTCAGTACTCACAATTTTGTGGTCAAGTATAAGTGTTTTAGTATGTTCTTACTTTAAACATTCACCCATAAAAATGATGATCGTGCTTAACTATGCTTAAAACCAGATAAGCTATGTCATCTAGTCGCCATTAAATAATTTAAAGAAATCTTCGTCATTAATGTCCATTAAGTTTCTACGGATAAAATTCACATTTGTGTCGGCGATTCACAAACGGCTTATTTCAGGACGTTCAATATTCAATTCTTTTTCTAACACGCATAAGGTAAATAATGTTTATCCATGTTTTTGGTTTCAAAAATATCACTATAAAAATATGTTAAAAAAACTAAAATATAAACTCGGAGGTTTGTTGTCGTAGCCTGAACCGTTTTAGATGATTAATATAACCATTTAGGTAAATTGTTATTCTGGTTACATTAGAATAAAGTCAGAAAGATGCAATTTCTATATAAACTCCACATTCTAGCAATTTTAATCACTTTGAATGCGGCACGACATAAAGAACCAGTCGAAAGCGCTAAACAAAAGCACTAGGTAGGTACGTAGGTAACTAAAAGGCCCACTTTGATGTTCAGGCACCTAAATTAGGACACATTGATTGGAAGACAAAGAGCCCAATATCCCGGGCATTCCTGGCCCAATTGAGTTATCCTTTACAGAATGGGTTCTGACATTGATTAAATATTAAAATGAATAGGGGTCAGTTTGGAAGCCTATTGATTCAGATCAGATAAAAGTTGTTAAGTTGGTTATGAGTGGAATTCCGTTTATTTATCTAGTGGTAATATTTTTCCAAAAATAAAAAAACGATGTGCAATGATTTCGATGACAAAAAGGTAAAGCTTTTTTTGCACACGAATAAACGTGTAAATCATACTCGTAAGTAGAATGAATGCTATCTAAAAATCAAAGCTTAAGAAACCACTTTAGGAAAAATAAAAAGAATAAATTGAACCAGCTGCATCAACAAAAACATATATCTTAAATATAAGAATGATGAAGCAAACTATCTTGATCTAATATAGATAAAGGCACCGCATTCGTCGTTTTTATAATTTTATAGATATCATACCTAATATTCATGGCAAAATTTACAAATGACCTGTTCCTCTGAAGGGCTGTTTTGAGAAGCAAAGATTTGGAATTAAGACAACAAAACAACTGATAACTCTGCCATTACATCAACTTTTATAAATTAGATATCAGGCAATTTATCAATCAAGACTTTAACGTTTTGATAGTCGAAGTCTATCTGATCTCATTCAACATTCTAATTCAAGGCAATGTAAACAATTTGACGAATATCACCCGAAGCGTGATTTAAGTTTTAGTGAGAAAGAAACTATAATGGTTTAATAGTTGGTAAAAACCTCATATTGAGAATACCTTTACCTGTTTTAGATACTACCGTGTAGTCGCGTAGCCACCAACTTGGCATATTATCGCAGCCAGCTAGGAGTGAAAACATAGCATTAAAGGGGTTTATTGAGGTTGTAGGGGTATATCCATCTATATTTATTCGAATAAAACGTGTCTACTAGTATTGAAGAAAACAGCACAGAAACTCTTTACACGTCTCTTTCAACGCTGAGTCGGCGAGCGTAAATGAAGGCCCGCTTATGTTCCACAGTGGAACACACTAGAGTAAAGTTGCTGAAAAATTATCCTTAAGTTGCATTTAGTCCAACGAGGTAAAAAAAATGTGAAGCAAAATATTTATCCGAATAAAAACTGTTTTTTTCGTCATGTTTTTGATCTTTATAGCTTTAAGCTTGCGAGCGAGTTCAAAGTGAGACGGGAGCGCAGTGGGCTCGGTACGTTGCAGCGAGCGGGCAGCAAATACGCTGAAAGCTCGTAGAGTATTCTCCGTGAATAGTAAACGGACGTAGCATCAAACAATGGCATTGTCGAAAGATTCAAACGTTCATATAATGGATATAGAGATATTTATAAATCGTCCCATAATTTGAGCTCAAACCAGTAGAGAATATTGTTATCGCAATGTAAATAATGGGAAGAGAATTAATAAAGTTTGGAAATGCCTTCTGTTTCGAAATGTTTTTATACTCGTTCGTTTGTTGTCTCTAAGCACGGGAGAGGATTAAATAATCTATGCTGCTTACTATTTCTTACGTATAGACCAAATCTATCAATTTCAAAGTAAGAGTTGGTTAAAGAAATAAACTTTTTCATTACAAGAACAAAAACTTAGTTGAGCCCCTAAGGGAACGAAACGAATTTTCTGGTTTTGATGAGGAAATATTTTCAGTGAGTTTATGCGTTGAGGCGCGTAGAACCTGTTATTTCAATCGTTTCTTCGTGTACTGTCGTGTAATTCCCCACGCTGTGTCCGCAAGTAGATACAACACATAGCCAGCATTGCCATTATCGGTTATATTGGGCTCTCCATCATCAGCCTTATGAAAATGTGATTTGAATTTATCAGTCATAGCCCTTGCCTGATCAGTGAGCTCACAAAGGCCAAATGTCAAAATTAAATGTAGTTTCGATTGGCGAATCGGAAACAGAGCTATAATTCACTGTTCATTGGAGCCCCAATGCTTCCGCAGAATCAAACGGAATCGTGTCGATGGAATCCGTTTATAGACATTGCATATCAATGAGAGTTTTAGGAGTAAAATTTCTAAAACAATTAAAGGTCGTTTTATCGTTATATCACTAGCTCGTGCAAGACAATTAAAAATCTAAAGTATTATTATTTATTCATTATGAATATTCCTCACTAATGTTCTGACACTATAATATGCGAATAAACTAATCAAGGAACAAAGACTTGTGCATATCTAATTATATTTTATATTCATAGAAATCTATCACTAAGATGTTTTAGGCATGTGTGTATAGATCAGCTTATACCGAGATGAGACACGACGCGTTGAGGCACGTACTGTTCTGGCGTTACTGATACGACTTGTTTACTGAACGAATTATTAGGTACATATTTTAAGGGAGCGCGAAAACAAACTGGACATGTGGCAAAGCACATCTTGTTACGAAGCAAAACGGAAAGTCTCATTGACTATCACAAGCACTTTAACATTCACTTGAGAGAAGACGCGCTGCTCCAAGCAACGTCGCAAGGTATGATGGTGGCCTATCTTCACCATTCCAGTCCAGACTCAGTATAGACACAGTAAGCGGCGGCGTGGTGGTAGGTACTTGCAGTGAAACTAGAATCTCGAAATTAAATGAAAATAAATCAACGCGCACAGATGTTTCTTCAAGCATCTGCGCGCCTCAATTCGTCGTGTTGCGTTTTGGTGTGAGCTGACCCTAAATCTTTGGTTTAGCTAAGTGTAGGCTGACAAAAAATCTACAGAAAAGGCTTAGTTCTAAAAAAACATGATCTGTAGATTAATCGATCTCCATTTCAATATGATGTTTAACCCGATTCACAAGCTTATCCTTCAAGATATCCAATATCCTGCCTTTGAAGCCGGTCAGGTTTTGTTCAAAGTTGCTATAGTGACATTGGATCGATTAGCGTCGGAGCACGTAGAGCGGTAAAGCTGACACTGTACATCTCACTGCTTAAAATGGTTTAAGTCAAAGGAACACGCTGATGATGAAGAAAATATCTATTTGATGTATATTTATACTGGATATTCGCCTTATGCGCCTTATGTATGTCAGAAATGACGCCCTATATACAAAAAGTCAGTCATGTTATTTTTAAAACATTTAAAAGTTTAGAAGTTAACTAAGTTAGTTAGCTCATCATTTTTATAACAATTGAACTGATTTGAATAACATTTTTATCAAATTTAGTTTAGTACCACATAGGCTACTTTTTATCCGAGTGCCGCGTGGGCAAAGCCGTAGACAGAAGCATATATTCCATAAACCAGTAGAATGCCTGCACCGATAAGAGCTCGTATATGCGTTTGCCTTAGAGGTTGATTGTTTGTATATAACGATTCTTCTCTGAAATGGCATTGAAAAATCAGATTATCATGTGGTTTTTTGCAATATATTTGTGTCTTCAAGGATAGCTTTGAGTTTTTATTGCAACAAGTTACGAGGAGCGCTACAATAGACTTTGGTAAACAAATCAAAGGTATAACTTTTTTTTATTGCAAAAATTTCTTGAGTGATACAAAATGATAGAACAGTATTTAAATAAAATATTCAAACCTGGCTCCCCAAAAAATGATTATAAAAATATGAACATTTCATTTGAATGATCCGCGTTTCTTTTACATCAAACACGAAGCAATTCTTTTCAACATCCAAAAGGAGCAACGTAATTTTTAATATCAACAACCTTTGACTAAGATAACATTTATAGAATACCTTCATTTCAAAACTTACTTTGTTTCACGTTTTTTCTCACAAATTGAAACATATTACGTTCACAAAGAGACGCAAAATTCCGATACTTTTAGCAAATAAGGTATTTTGGAGTCTTATGAAAAAAGGTGTAATTTATTTGTATAATGCTTCCAGTAAATAAGGACGTGATGAAATTGAAAAGACCATACATTTCTAACTAAACGTCTTAATATTTGTCTTAATAAAGACTTAAATTAAACAGTCACAGTCTCTTTTTAATCTTAGTTCATAGATACGTCTACGTCTACGTCTACGTCTACGTCTACGTCTACGTCTACGTCTACGTCTACGTCTACGTCTACGTCTACGTCTACGTCTACGTCTACGTCTACGTCTACGTCTACGTCTACGTCTACGTCTACGTCTACGTCTACGTCTACGTCTACGTCTACGTCTACGTCTACGTCTACGTCTACGTCTACGTCTACGTCTACGTCTACGTCTACGTCTACGTCTACGTCTACGTCTACGTCTACGTCTACGTCTACGTCTACGTCTACGTCTACGTCTACGTCTACGTCTACGTCTACGTCTACGTCTACGTCTACGTCTACGTCTACGTCTACGTCTACGTCTACGTCTACGTCTACGTCTACGTCTACGTCTACGTCTACGTCTACGTCTACGTCTACGTCTACGTCTACGTCTACGTCTACGTCTACGTCTACGTCTACGTCTACGTCTACGTCTACGTCTACGTCTACGTCTACGTCTACGTCTACGTCTACGTCTACGTCTACGTCTACGTCTACGTCTACGTCTACGTCTACGTCTACGTCTACGTCTACGTCTACGTCTACGTCTACGTCTACGTCTACGTCTACGTCTACGTCTACGTCTACGTCTACGTCTACGTCTACGTCTACGTCTACGTCTACGTCTACGTCTACGTCTACGTCTACGTCTACGTCTACGTCTACGTCTACGTCTACGTCTACGTCTACGTCTACGTCTACGTCTACGTCTACGTCTACGTCTACGTCTACGTCTACGTCTACGTCTACGTCTACGTCTACTTTAAAATATTTTGATGATGCTTTATGTTTATGTTTCCTGTTTGTTTTTGTACGTTTATTTATATTATTGTATAACTAGGAAGGGCAACAGTTATTACTAAATGTTACCAATTTATTCCATCTATGTTTACACAGTAAAACAATAAAATACTATTCTGTTATATTCGATAAAATATCGGATTATTTAGAAAAGTATTATTAGTAAATTATAAGACATTAAAAGTAAAAAAAAAACGACTTTAAATAACGGAAAATTGATAAAAAGCCGTGCACGCTACTTCTTCCATCCTTTTGTTGCTCAACACTCTATATAATACGTAGATATCCCTGTCTATAATATGATCGTTTCGTTACTTTGTAGTCACATACAGTTTTCCCAAAATCTTCTTATAATTAATGTTCTCTTTGCTCAATAATTGTTGAAAAATTTTTACTTGGATCTTATCAATTTCAAACGTTTTTTTTAAAGCACTATTTTCAAACTGTGGGACGTGTAGTATGAGTGGGCTGCTCAGATACGATAAAATCCCCTAATTTGCAATTTGGAATTCGATTTGCTAAATTAGCATGCGACGTGCGTTCCAATCAGTGTAAAGCGATTTTGTGAACGTGTCTTTAGGCATGTTTTTTTTACAAATAATATTGCGATTCTAACGTGGACAAGTAGATTTAACATTTCATAAAAGTAAACTTACTCTCTTTTTTTTTATTATTCTGATTCAGGTACCCCTTTAATCAACGAAGTACAGGTAAGAAGAGGCGGCTGTTTTTCAAAATTATTATCTACCCAATTTATTAAGCAAAGGGCTAATAAACAAACGTCAGTCCATTAATCGCAAACAATGTTTGAGGTAAAATATATCAGTGTTTTCAACCCTCGGCAAGCCTGGGTCAGACGAATCAGCTTCTAAATTAAATTGAGTTTTATTGCAAGAGTATAAAAAAATGAAATCGCTTAGGTTGCATAAAATCGTTTGTTTAAACTAAAAAGTTGCTATAAGTGCGAAAAATCGTTAAGTGTATCGAATGAAATATAGTGGTTACTGCCAACGTAGTGGGTAATTTACTGCTGTGCAGTGTCTCAGATAGTATGGGTGTATCAGTGTATCAGAGTGAAACTTCTGTGCTTTCGTTCTATTAATTTTACTGTGGCTCGGGAAGGGTGAAATTCGTTAGGGAAATTGCATCGTGGTGGATAATTGGGATAATTAAATTGTTTAAAAATTATATGCTTTTGTTTATCTTTTTTTGAAAAACTCGTTTATTAAAAAAATACTCATTACAATAATAATGATCCTTTCATATTAGAGGATTTAGTTATTGAAGTGTCTCGAAACAGCATTGGAAACGATAAATCATTGCGGCTACGGCCTATACTGGACCAGCTAATTATGGAATCTCCTAAGTATTCGTACGCCCTCATAAAGATAGCGGTGTGGACCCTTCAAACCCTGACCTACGGCTAGTTCGTACCAATATCGATCTTCAACGCCGATGTCGTGACATACCCCGTGTGAAATAGTAGTAAGAGCCATATACACGAGTGGTTTTATCCAGACTCACTATCTGTCGATGTTATAACGATGATTATCAGGTACGCGAAGTAAAGTAGGAATCTAATAGGGAACCGTGATCAGTTTTGTTATTACTTTAAAATTATATGGTTCCGTTATAAAACAGCTAGGTATTATTTATTCACCCCAACAGTGAACAATAAAAATGCAAGAAAGTATCACTTACAGCTTATTACTTCCGGTCTCAGTCCGAGTCTGGGCTCGTAAAAACGTCGTAAATACGATTTAAAATTGTTGCATTGCGTTGAAAACTGACGAAATTGCCGCGTCCGTCGTACCGAAAACGATGCAGGTTATGTGAGAATAGCTGGGAGCTTCAATGAGCCTAGTTTTAAAGCACCGATTGACCATTTGTTATTGAATTTTGAGCCCTAAGCCTAAAAAATAATATTATTTTAATAAAGATTTTTTCTAGCTGATGATATTGTGTAGTAAAAGCGAAAAATACGCTATCCTTAAACTTATTAACGAGATTGTTTTGGTCTGGCAGTAAGAAAAAGACAAAATGTTAGAATTTATCATAAACAAAAGGTTTTTTTTTTTCAAAATACGATTTTACGGCGTTCTCCATACAAAATATTGGCCAAGATAGATCTAAAATAATACTTACATAATGATGTTAAGATAGCTCTCATTAAAATTAAATAAATTATGTTGTTGTTTTTCATTTTCGAAAAGTAATTGTTTGAGAATTGAGATAGAAAACACAAAAATTGTGGGGTTTTTACTCATTTTTTGCGGGGTGTCTTAAGCGCCACGGTTGTGCGTAAGCTGTAATAAATTTTGATTGAATGACAAATTAAAAAAAAAACTGACTAATTATTGATGTGCTTTAAGGAGAAGTCTATCTTTCTTGAACGACATTGAACCAAGGTCACCGATGTAGCTCTCAGCTCTCAGATGTGGATGTAGGCAATAAGCTTGCTGAACCCCTGAAGACGACAGGATCTTGTATGACGAACACTTAGGTAACGCAAACTTGGTAACACTGAGACCAAAGTATTTTAATGTCTTAACCTAATTATTGAAGTTTATATGTAGCAACACAGCTACGTACTGTTTATTTGCTGTTATATTGTTCCTCTGTAATTATGGAGATAATGCCAAACGGATGGCTCGGGGAACTGTTTGTAACAGTCGTTAGAATTAGCTAATGTTTACCTGCTTACGTTTTTACGTAAGCAGCTTTGTAATTTGCACTCATTTCAACCAGGAAATTTAATAAAAAAGGCCCTTTTGCAGGGCCGCTTATGGTTAATTGAATAAAACAAAAAACTGTTTTTGCGAGGATGTAAAGAGCGATGGATCCTCCATAGCCGATATTATTATTGTAATTGTCAAATCTATAAAATCATTTGATATTCAGACATCCAGAAAGCTGAAATTTGGAACATTGGTTTATTTTATAACGTAAGCATTTGCTAAGGATTTTTGGAAATTTCCACTTTAAATTGGGGGAAGTATGAAACATGAAAATTTGAATTTTGTAAAAGTCTGTACGGGAGGTATCGTCCTTTTAGACTAGAACTGTAGCTACTCATCATATATAAATGTGTTATTTTCTCATTTTAAAGCGGGTGAGAGGGAAATGGGAGTTGATTGATAGTTTGTATAGGATTATCGGATGTTTTTAAAGGTAGGAACTTGAAAATTGGAATTGTACCTATTCATTATCATAAAGTACAGTCTAATGAGACTATTTATTTTTCCTTATAAGCGAAATGCGCCGATTTCGCATTTCGCTTATCAGGATCAGGCAATAAACACGGATCGTTTTTATGATCCATTTTCAGCTTGTGGTGCCAATCGACAAGATGAATAACTCATACAGAAAATTGGCGTGTAATTCATAAACTGATTTTGATGAAATGTGGATTAGATTATAACCTGACCCATATTTCATCCAATTCCAAATCATTACTTCAATTAGTTCATGACCAAAAATAACATATAAAGCTATTTTTTATATCATGCGGGCGAAGGTGGGTATAAAAAAATGTTGAAATAAAAATATAATGATACAAAAAACTGATCGATGACAAAGCAGCTAGTTCGACGAAAAATGTTCCTTCTCAGAATAGAGAATTCCATCAGTAATAGTTGGATGCGGTGGGCGTATCAAACTTACTCACACTTGTCTCAACTTTATTCAGCTACATCCGCAATTCGACGCTTTGGGAGGCTACACGAATTATGTTTTACATTTTCTGTCTGAACAACTGCCAGTCTTCCAGTTTTCTATCTTAAAAATAAAGATTGAAACGACGACGTGTCGAGACATACTTTGTTAGGGTCCCTAATTACATTTCTTTGGTAGTTGCTATCGAATGCAACTTTACGCTTTGTTAACATTGTTTCATACTTCTAGGACTAAAGGTTTAAAAGTGAGATTGGGAAGGGGTAGACGCAACTGTAGATACTTTAAAGCCTTACCTTTACTTTTAGCCTTGACAACCTCTGTGGCGCAGTGAGCGAAGATCCGCTTGAGATGCAGAAGGTTCAATTCCCGCCGCTGGACAAATGTTTGTATGATTTGCAAATATTTCGTCTCGGGTCTGGGTGTTTCCATGTATAATATGTATTTAAAAAAATGTATATAAGTAGTATATGAATTACGTGGTTCCCATAACACAAGCTCTGCTTACTTTGAGGATGATGCTGTGTGAAAAATGTCAAGCAATATTTTTTTATTTTTTTATTTAAGTATTTCCTGGATGATGATTTTTATTAAAAAAACGGTTAAGACTTCAGTTTTATTTATAGTGACTTAATCAATGAAAAAAAAACATTCCATATTATCCTTCCTATCTTATAAGAGACGATCATAAGGTTGTATTGTTTGCATGCAAAATAGTTCAATGTAAACAAAAATGAAAATAAAACAAAGTGTATTCGATATATACTAACTAATGTTACAAAAGTTAAAATCAAAGATAAAGAAGATTGGCTCCGCTAGAGCCAATCTAGCGGACGCCACCGTATGCGTAGATATCACCCTAGATAATAAGTTTCAATGACTTTGATTAGTTGTCGAAGAGACTTAGTTCTGCGGCTTTCGCAGTCAAAAAATATCCGTTTTTATACAGACGTAGATACTAAGTTGGAGCGTTATAAAAATACATATTTCTGGATCTTAAGAGGTCTTAAAAGATCTGTCTTACTGAACAGATTGTGACAAAAATATAAAAAAATATCTTTATTTTCCGCCCTCCATCACCCCTGAAATATTTCCGAAAATCAAAAATTACGTGTCAATGCTTATGATGCATACGTTTTCCAACTTAGGTTTTAATAGTAGATGTTAAAATTTAACAAACAACTGCAGAAAATACATTAAAAAGTTATTATAATAGATTTAAAAATTAGTAAAAGCAATATTAATATATCAAACCATCAATGATTCACACGTAAATTCGAAGCAGATCGTGTCCTTTATCAATCAAGAGGAATAAACTAAAACTTGCTACTGTAGCTGCAGTTTGTGATCTGTACGGAATATCCAATATATCAGCTGCAGAAGCAAGTGCAGTACTTTTGTAGTACTGTAGATATTGGCCTAGTTGCGCCTGAAAATATAATAGATGGAAGCAAATTGCGACGAGCAAGAAAAAGAGTTCGAGAAAACTACAAATTGAGCAATCTGTTTCCACAAAACGAAGTATTTTTTCGATGGAAGAAAAGACAAAATTTTGATTTATGCAAAAAAGGAGAACATAATAAAGCAGTCAACTAAAGGAGCATATGTCTTTGATCACTGAACCGGGTTCTGAATACACTACTCCTTCAGAAACTATATAAATCATATCTGATTCCATATTATCATTTTTATAACGAAATTACATTGATTATGCTGGTCTAGACGCAATTGGATGTGATGTTACTGCAGCAAATGCTGGATAGAAAGGTGAAGTAATATTTGAGTTGAAGTTAAAAAGACCTCTATGACGCAGTGGGCGAAGGCCCGTCTGAGACGCAGAAGGTTGCGGGTTCGTTTCCGCCGCAAGATAATTGTTTGTATAATCTGCAAATATTTTTCTCGAGTCTGGGTATTTTGTATGTATAATATGTATATAAAAAAGTAAAATATAATAAAAAAAGTATATACTTAAGTATTATATCAGTTATATAGTTCCCATAGTACAAGCTATGCTTAGTTTGGGTCTAGATGACGTGGTGTGAAAATATGTCTAGCATATTTAATAATTATTATTATTTATTTACTCTTCAATAGTTATGCCAGCTGCATGCAAATGAGCTTCACTTACGCCAATTATTTTCAATGTTAGATGGTGCTACATTAGGGCCTCAGATCTATTTAGAACCAATAAGAAAAGCGCTCGAAAACTGTTATAATTTGCCAATTGTTGAATTAAAGGCTATCTAAGGAAACTTGTTTGATATTTCCAAAGAGATTGTCGAAATCAAAAATGCGTAATATGTACGCGGTAAATAGAGGAAACCATCTTGAATGAGGCATTTTCTCATTTCTGGGAAAATGGCTCATTCAAGATGGTTAACAACTGCTAATAGAATTTTGATACTTTACGTAGCCACTAAAATCCAACCAACAATCTCAAAGATCTCGCACAATATAATCAAAGTATACGCTCTTGTGTGGTAAAGTATAACAAAAGATTGGTCGTATAAATGTGGCCCGATTCATGTGTTTCAGATGATTGAATCTTCTAGAAGCTTCAGTCCATGGGTAAAATAAACTATTGGCCCTGTTAACCAAATATATTCAATTTTCACCCACCCTGAAAACCTTTTCCAAGCTATGCTAGATGATAAGCGCTCGCATATAGGTACGATCACTTGGTGTTATTATAATTTATTTTTCGTGTTTCTTTTCTTTTTACTGGTGTACAATAAAGATATAATATATCTTATCTTATCTTATCTTACGAGAACTTGCGATGCGACGTATTATTGCTGCTCAGCAATAATGGACTGGATCAGCTATAAGAATAATATTCGAGCTACCGAAGCTGAACTTTAAAGCTAAAGATTATATTGATATGGGCTGTATCGCAAATTACATCATCGCCTATGCTAAGAAAACTTAGCCAAAGTGAACTGGAGCAAATGATAAGCACTGAGTCACAAATAAGTATAGACTTTCCTGCCTACCTTTGCAACACACAAGCTGTTGAACGTTGTGTGAAGATGGTGTCTGAAGTTTCAACAAAAAAGGGATAATTAAAAAGAATTAACAGTCTTGTTTTCTTGCCTTTCTTTCCTGGCTTGATCGCGGAGGAACAGGCAGTAGATAAAATCGACGTTTCAAAGTAATCCTTGTAAATAAATGAATTTTAACTTGACTTTTGACATTGACATACTTGATATCAAGGCCAAAAATGTACTCTAATATTTTATTTTATGATTTTCATATTAAGGTTTAGCAAAAGACATCAGCGTACGAAATTGTATATCGATGTGCTTGAGGCTGAACAAGAAGTCTGAGTGTTACACAGGGTTAAAACTGTAAGGGTACTTTTTTCGCTATTTGGCTTCGGCATCTTAAAGTCATGTTCTAACCTGGCCACAAGGCAACCACCTAAGCTTAAATGCTTTTCCGAAACCGACAGTGTAACATTTTCACTGTTACTTTAGCTAAATGATTATTATAGATAGATGAGACAAAATATTTATTGCACAAAATAGTAGTACCTACTGAAAAATTTATGCTTATTAACATTCTCTTCCAGATAACCTTTGTGTATTGCGGAAAAAGATGTGTCAATAGTCACTAAAATAGTTAAAACAAAAAATAATATGTATATTCCTTAACAAAAAATAAACAATATTTATTTTAATTAAAAAAAAAAGTGTGCGCTTTAACACCTGCCCAAATTCGATAGGCTTGCAGGTTGCAAAATACGGGCATGTGTCAAATGTAATGTTTGGAAGTGTCTCTGCCTACCCCCTACTTATTAGCCTCAAACATCTACTTACTGAATAAGTATCTGAGGATGTCCATTATGGACAGTCGTGAGCGTGTATGTATTCATCATTGTAAGCACGATGTAGTGACTTTGTTTCGACTCATTCCAAGAATCTTCATCAGGATGAGTGATCGCAACGCTCTCTTAGCATCGCGTCGCACACTGCGCGTTGCCTTATTTTGCTCTATACCCAAATCCCCGTGTTCCCATTTTGAATTATCTAATTCTTGATAAAACTTTGTAATAATAGTCGTTGGTATAACCAAAGTATCTGGCTTTATCTGAGAAGTTCAGACCTTAAGCAAGAAGTTTCGGAAACATTTACGTGTAGATATGAATTCTTGAGCGTGTTATATATATATATAATATAATATAATAATATAATATATATCTATCTAGTTATGGATTAGTAGATGTCGCAGCTATTCGAGGTATTCCCTTCTTGAATCTCTTTTCATGAGATTCTATGTAAGTAATATAGATCGGAAATTATTTTCTACAAACTGTACAAATGTATTACGTAACTGAATTGAGAACTCCCTATTAAAAATGACTGCATATTTTATATGTTCGACCAAATGTAGTTTTGCTGAAAAGTAGACTGAAATATTTAGTTTATTTTATGTTTGTTTTTTATGGGTGATCCAGGTGTAGTTGCGATTTCGTTTTTATTCAAATTCGTCGATTTTCATATTTTTTACACAGCTTAGCAATTTGTTGATTTGTTTTTTTTTTTTATAATAATAATAAAATTTATTTAATTATTTTTTTTTATTTTTTTTTATTTTTTTTTATTTTTTTTTTATTTTTTTATTTTTTTTTTATAATAATATTTTTTATAATAATTATATGAACTAAAACTAAAAGACTGCTACTATAGCATCATCTAGCCCCAAAATAAGCAAAGCTTGTTTTATGGGAACTAAATGACTGATATACAACTTGTAAACACATACTAGCATCTGCCGGCGGCTTCGCCCGCATGATATGTTGATAAAAGTAGCTTATGACCTTCTCCAGGCTTCAAACTATGTCCATATAATATTTCATCACAAACGGCTCAGCGGTTTAGCTGTGAAACATAAAGGTAGGTTTAGGCATTTCCGATATAATTTTACTAACTTAATTAATACTTATTGTTATATTATGACCAAATCACACTATATTATTATAAATTGTAGACTATGTTTAATTGTGATGTTACCGTAAAGTGTCATTAAACTCCGTCTAGTAGTTTTTACGTGACAGAGTAACACACATCCATCCTCAAAAACTTTCGCGTTTATTATAGGAAGTAGGATACTTATGAATACACGATTGATCTTTCATACTGATCGACGGTTGTACTATTTATTGTTTTGAGTGAATCGAACTTTAATAAAAAAAACCATAGCAACTTTAGAACTCCCTTGAAAATGATGCCTTCAGGGTGGCGTTACTGACTTTGACAATAGGGCTACCTACTCAGAATACATTACAAAGTGCGCTACAAATCTTACGCCAGCTTTAGTTGAGGTATGTACTAGAAGGTTCCTATACATTCTAGGATTCAAGTTAATTTGGAAGTCCATACTGTGTATAATGATCGTTTGGCAATATCTGACTCCTTTGGAGTGGTCTGACTTTGACAATATCCATCATCGGCATATCCATTAATCCTGTACGATAAAGTGCGCACGTGAGCCGTACGTTCATAGGTTCCTGTATTATCCAGGTTTAAAGTTATTTGGACCTAATACTGTGGGTTGTGATCTCTGTAATTTCTGAACTACGTAACCGATGACCTCGATATATTTACGGGGCAATCTTTAAAGAACTTCCTTTCTTACAAAAAAATAATGAATAAAATAGGACAATGCGTTAATGATATACAACTAAGTACCTACACATTTTAACTTTCATCCTCTCTCCCAAGGGAACTGTGTTGAATTTCGGTATATTTTTTTTATTTACAGTAAGTGTTTAAAAACGAACACTTGCTGTAAATAAAAAAATATCTGATTGTGATGATCCTGTAAAAGTATAATTCAACATATTTGTATAAAGAATATTTACATAGCACCAGGATATCTCCCTCTTGGATGCTACATACAACACAAGTCATAGATAATATGAAACATTCATGGCTTATTCGCTTCGATTCTTACAAAAAGGGCCCGTGGGGCGAATACGTAAGCTGTATTACATTAGCACATGTAGGTATTTTACAAGACTTCGTACCACAGTAGATACCGTTATGCAACTCATGAAATCATTTAAATTTTATATTTATATTTTTTTATACTGAGGCAATCAGCCCACAAATGGAATGCGGAAATTGTCGCCATTAAATAAAAAATAAAGTTTCTGGGGTCTACGCCGAATGAAGCCGATCACGCCTGTTTCAACTCAAGCAGAATTTGCTGTCAAAAAATCGGATAACAAATTTAGCTAAAATTTCAATTGTTTAAATCATTAATTTAGCTTTTGTGTGGTATCAATTAAACAAGGTTAGCATATGTAGGTCAAAAAAGATAGTGATGAGATGCTTTTCTTTTCTTGTTTATCAAGGACTTGGATAACTTAATATTGCAAATTATAAGGTCTAAAGTGGATCTTCAAATGTAACCCAATATCTTGAACAAAAGACTGCGGGTTCCAACATTTTTGAATCTCTATTGGTAATCTAGTTTTGTCACTGACTATACTTCCCCGGACGAGTTTACTCACAAAAAAACTCTATTACTACAAATCTCAGCCAAGGTGTGAGAGTTTTGTCTACCCGAAGATATCAAGCGTAACGACTGTATTAAATGGAACTACTAACTCGGTCCTCTAACTGAAGCACGTAATCGCTAAGTTCAAATGTTTTAATGCCACCGTGTGTCGTTCAAATAATGAATGGTGATCCATCCATTGCCGCTTCATTTTGCTATTTCAAATTAGCTTTGGTTTTACGAATTTCATTTCAGCGCATAATGATAAAACAATTGATCGAGCGAGCGAAATGCGATAATATCTGAGTCTTTTTGGACAATCCGACGTTAGTCCGACGAAAAATGCCGAACCGTTTAGTCAATCGCGATATAACTAGGTTATACTAATTTAAATTTGGAGTATCAATGT
Organism: Perizoma affinitatum; assembly: GCA_961405105.1. Lineage (NCBI taxonomy): Eukaryota > Metazoa > Arthropoda > Insecta > Lepidoptera > Geometridae > Perizoma > Perizoma affinitatum. Next base: position 7,750,290 of record OY560184.1, read on the forward strand.
ATCAGCTTTATCGGTATGGGCCAACTGAAACTATGGAGTAGGGGTTTTGGTAGTCGGGTAAAAACAATACTTCGCGTGGAAATTGAGATACTCACGAGTCTTTTACTGTGCTTCAAGTCAAACTTAGTAATAATACAGGAATAAAAAAAGGTTTCCCTGAGGTGGTCGTTGAAATTGTATACTTACTGTTCAATCCTATGTTTATCTGTGGGAGTTTAAATATTAAGGTCATATGGCTTTTGTTAAAATACAAAAGTCTCTTTGTTAGACGAATAGGGCATGAACCCTATTCGGTTTTTTTTTTCTTTTTGATTCGGTTTTGGATTCCAGTACCAATTTTCCTAATGTTAACACTTTTACGAAGCATTTGACCTCGACATTTTGGTTTTGAAAATGTTCTACGTCAAATGCCATTATAAGGTTCCTCCACACAGATGCAATAAAATACCACATGAATTTTCATGGGCAATATTAAAAATATCCAAAATATAATTATATTTTTATCAATAGATTTTATAAATACAACAAAATCGTTGCAGTCACGCATTTTTGTGTGATAGAGAGATTTTTTTATGGACAATTTTATAAATAAGCGTGTTTTATTATGATAATTATGATACTTTAGAGCGTTCAAATGTAGGAAGGTAATTTTTTGAGTTTTTTGGAGCCTCAATATGTTCGACACCTGAATGCACTGTATAAGTTTTTGTCATTAGTCCGATTACAGCCGATTTTATTAACTCATATGTATGTACTGTTAATGATAAGAGTCACGGTATAGTATCGTTTATTTATTTTTTTAGTGTTTAACATAAAAATATGTGTTTATCGTATGAGAGAGAATAAGTTAAACTGAAGTTAAATTTTGTACTCAAATATTGTCCCAAAACCTTGGTAGATAGGAATTTTATTTTAAATATAATAGTTTGTCTATTCATAAACATAATAAAACGACTTTTAGGATTTTCAACGCTTATCCAACAAATAATTATAACTCACAAGAAAATGTTCGTGTACAAAGTTTTACGTAATCCATTGTCATGTTCTGAAACTCCTCGAAGTCTAATGGAATTTCAATGATTTCGCTGTTTGATCTTGCGGTTTAATATAATTTTAATTAATTATTTAGTTTACGGTTGAAATTTCTTATTGATTTCATAACAGGAACTTTAGTTACAGTAAAGAGTAAGTGTTTTGACACACAATACTCCTATTTTGTTTTGTCACTTTACCAAGTTCTCGACTTAAGGCGTCAGTGTCAGTCTTTGATTTTACATCAGAATAAATAATTAAATAATGCTGTTCCTCACAACATCATCTAGCCCCAAACTAGGCAGAGCTTGTGTTATGGGAACTAAATGACTGATATACAACTTATATACAATTTTTTGTAAATACATACATATTATACATAGGAAACACCCAGACCCGAGACAAATATTTGCAGATTTTACAAAAAAATATCCCGCGGCCTTTGCCGACTGCGCCACATAGGTCGTCAAAGGGGTATATACCTTCTTACTGAATAATGTTATAATAGACGAGGAGTTTACAGTCGTTAGTCCTCTCAATCGAGTACTAGGAAGAGTCCATAGGATGAAAGAGGACAACAAATAAACATTGCCCATGCGCAACCTTCGCCTTGATATATCTTAGTACAGCCAAGAAAAATGTTTTTAAATATATCTTCCTAGCTGTGCTCTGGCTTTCTAAAGGCAAACAAAAGTCTTAATTCACCCCATGTATGGAAGTCGTCCAGCCCGCTTAGCATGAGCACTCAAGACAACGTTATGTCTACGAAAGAGAAGACAGCTATTTCTGTCGCCTATTCTGTCAAACAAAAGAGAGGGACGGCGGTAGACAAACCGGGTTCATGCTAAACTTGCTATGAGTCGTTCGATAGTGTGGACAATCCAAAAAAAATTTAATATTATATATTTTTTTCTCTTATCATGCCAGTTTACATTTGTTTTCCTTCGCCATGAACGAAAAATAAAATGATACTTGTTTTATTCTATTGCATTTTTATTCAAATCAAATTCATTTAGCGATGGGCAAATGTCTACTACAATATATTTTTTTAAATTTAGAACGAGGTTACCTATTATAATTTATACATTTTCTGAACTTCAACATTTATAAAGTTTTCACATACCTGGTCCATAGCAACGTACAGTTGTGACGCCAAAATCAACTTAAAATCTAGGCTTTATTCAATTTATTTCTGAAAATTAAATTAACTAAGTTAAATTTTCGAGTTCGAGTTCGCGTACCTACAAAATGGTAATCGGTAAGCTAAATAAACTCAACTCAAACCTATTTGATAAATAAAATAAACAAAATAGTTATACAGAGGCAAAACATTGAAAAACAAAATGTTTGTTGCAAATTTTTATCATTTTCGTCGCTTACAAAAAAATATGTTTTTGAGTTGAAACAAAAAAAAATATGCTCCTGTGGAAAATTATACTTGTATCACACCAACTTCAATGAACAAAACCTGTTTCGTTGAACAAATTACGTCAAGCCATTTTATCAATTTTAGTTTGTGAAAGAAATCTGAAAAACTTTGTGTCAGTTGACACACACTTAGCCTGAAAGACCTTTTTACCAAACGCCCCAAACCAATAGCTAGTTTCCATACAAAATATCACTCATATAATTTAATATTGGCAATTTCCAATTTCACAAATTCGTTTTGCCTTTCTTGGTCACGCAAGTCACGTGCGAGAGTCGATGAAAGGAAAATAAATTGTTGGATAAACCCGTTAGGATGGTACAAGGCACACTATACGCATGTCTGGTCTTGCATACTATTAACGGGGTAGGTCGATGAAGGTCACAGAATATTGGTGGATGGAAATGGATCAAATCAGTTCGCCGTGGCTAATATAGGAATATAGGAAGCATATAGAGGGGAGCCCTGTAGAGGGCATCTACTGGCTGATACTGGGGCCCCGATATTCTCAGATCTATGAATCCAGAGCGTTTAGGATATCAAGAAGAAGAAGTCTAACTTTTTAAGTAAAACTTTTTTTAAACTATTTATTCACAATAATGTTTACAGTTACATGGTTATGCTAAGTACATAGTAAACCTAATAGTGGTTTGTTTAAGATGCATATTTTACTACGTGACAAGTCGCAAACCCATCGCCTCTTTTTGGAATGCCTACTATGCCCTTGAATTCAAAGTTCTAGGACATGCCAGTTTTCCTTTGCCATGAACGAAAAATAAGATGATATTTGTTTTATTCTGTGGCATTTTTATAGATACCAAAGTATAAAGTTCCCATCAAACTCCAATAAAACCGAAATTGAAAAATGTACCCTTTGTTCACGGGCAAATTCAATTCTAACATAGTTCTACCTTTCACTCAAAACTAAACTAAAAAGCAGTTACAATAGAGTTGGTTTTTCAGGAGATATTAATGCAGTTTCATGGTAGTTACTACCCAAGTGACACATAACGTTCCCACTTAAATTTGACCCGTAAACCGTCGTTGTAAAGTTGGGTTTCCAGTTTAGGTAAATGTGGTTTCCAGTTAGTTTTGTCCACCCTACGTCGTTTGATGTGGATCTGTGACGAAGGTCTATATATCGCAGGACGTGATAACCTCAGGGTCTCTGATATGACCTTTGGGTCAGTGTGTGAGTAATTTGTCTTCCTGATTATATAGGTTTTGACTTTCTGTGTTATCTTAATTACTATTGGTTTAGGAGGTTCAATGTTGAAAGCACTAAAAATGTATTTTGATATGTCTATCGAGCTTATGAATAAAAAAAGCTAGGTCTTAGAAAAAATAGTTGTAATCGGATGAGTAGTTACGTAGATTATTGGATTACCTCCTACATCCAAACTTACAAACTTTACCTATAAGTAATCTAGCTGTACCTACACCTACTTTAGTTCAAACACTGTACATCTTAGACTAAAATAACGCCGGTAACGTTCTAGACTAAACTCGCTCCACAAAGTCTAGTTTATGATAATGACAACTCGCAACTTCCAATGTTCTTGGTACTTTCGTAGCGATATTCGAGAAATGTAGCGCTATTACCATACACTCTTACGACCTACTTTCATATTCGGCATATTGGTGAGTGTAAAAAGCTATGTTTAAGGATTGTCTATTTTAGTGAAAAATAGCTAATTTTTCATTAAAATAGACAAAATATAACTGTTAAAACTATCATATTTTTTTTTTACAAACAAGATATATTTTACAAATCGTGGTAATAATTCCATTTTTAGTAAAAAGTTTAGAAATAGTAAACAAATCTCTAGAATTAAACGAATACAAAATAAACCATCGAAACCAGAAGATCCATAGATAGAAGAACCAAAATTAATCTTATTAATAATATAAACGCGAATGTTTGTGAGGATGGATGTTTGTTACTCTTGCACGCAAAAACTACTGAACGGATTTTGATGAAACTTTACATCACATTTATATAGCTTATACATCAGAATAACACATAGGCTACATTTTATCCGAGTACCATGCGGGCGAAGCCATGGGCTAGTAACATATATGTATATAGCTTAAAAATATCAAACGTGAGATCTTGCGAGCCTCGGCAATGTTCGATGCAGCTCTCGACACAGCGGCATAGGATAACAGCTTTTAAAGGTAGTTTCCGCTACGCTGCATCGAAATGTTGAAATTATATTCCATCGCCATTAAGGAACCTGCAGAATGTTCAAAGCTTCAGAACTAAATAAGTACTTTTGATTGGCAGAATAATTGCTCTATAAACCAAAACATATGTATGTAAGGGAGCAAAATTTCACCTTCTGCTCCAATCGTCAACCTACACCTGCACGCGGTACATCCTGCAGAAACAAACGAGGCTCTGACGACCGGCTGATGGCGGTATAGCCCTCCCTAAACTGACACAGTTAAATCTCCTGACCACTGACGGGCAGCAGCGTCAGTGGTGCGACAAGCTGTGCTCTGCGATCGCCAACCCGCCTGCCCAGCGTGGCGATTATGGGCAAATCCCTTCCAATGATAAGCACCTCGATTAAACGGCCCCCAGTTCCCGGCCGCCCCGCTATTCCTGGCCAAGGTGGCGGCCATGGTAACGGCGGGGCAGGGGGTGCTAAGAATCCCCGGGTTACGGTAGGCTACCACAAACAAAAACAACTGACCTTAGCTACGTATAATGGAAAGACACTGCGACACGACGAACATTTGGTACAGCTAGAGACGGAACTAAACAACATAAACTGGCACATACTCGGGTTAAGCGAAGTCCGACGAAAGGGGGAGGACACTTTAACCTTGGAGTCAGGCCATCTTATGTATTTCCGTGAGGGAGACCAACTTTCCCAAGGTGGCGTGGGGTTCCTCGTTAATAAGGTCCTTACTGATAACGTTGAAGAGATCTCGAGTGTATCGAACAGGGTAGCGTACCTGATACTCAGGCTATCTAAGCGATATAGCCTGAAAGTGATACAGGTCTACGCACCGACTGGAGCACACCCAACTGAAGAGGTAGAGGATATGTACGAAGACATATCCAAAGCCCTTCATAACACCACCAAAGCTCACTTCAACGTCATCACGGGGGACTTCAACGCTAAAGTAGGAGTACAGACTCGCGGTGAATCGAGACTAGGGCCGCATGGTATTGGTAGTAGGAACGACAGGGGGCAAATGCTCGTCAACTTTCTAGAGCAAGAGGGGCTCTTTTTAATGAACTCTTTCTATAAAAAGAAGCCCCACAGAAAGTGGACGTGGCGAAGCCCCGACTCTGTCACCAAAAATGAGATCGACTTTATCATGACCGACAAAAGACAAATATTTAGGGATGTCTCGGTGGTCAATAGGTTCAATACCGGAAGCGACCACAGAATGGTCCGAGGCACCCTAAGTATCGACGTTCAGTTGGAGAGGCGGCGCATGATAAAGTCCACGCTCCGACCTAACCTACTGCAAATCAGTGCGGGATCCGAAGCCTTCCAAAAGAAACTGGAAGATCGATTCGCTGCCGTGGAAACAACAGAAGACGTTGACGAGGAACTCCAAAACATGCTAGGAGTCGTGAGGGAAGAGGGCGTAAAATTCTGCAGCATGAAACGTATGGGTAGGAAGTCTGAACTCTCAGATGAGACTTTGCGGTTAATGACAAAACGACGGGAAGACACAATGGTTACTTCGTCAGAGCGTTCGGCCCTCAACAAGCAAATTGCAAAGCTGGTTCGTCGCGACCTTCGGTGCTCTAGCACTCGCCGTATTGAGAAGGCTATTGAGCAGAACCGAGGGTCTAAAGTGTTTAACCAGCAGCTTGGGAGGAGTCATCTGACGAAGCTTAAAACAGCAAATGGCCTTACCGTCTTGTCTAAGCCGCAGATTCTCGCTGAGATTGAGGACTTCTACGGCCGGCTGTACGACTCACACGCCCTGAACCCGATATTCACGATTCCAGAGCCACACTTACGCGCCACTTTACGGATGAGCTGCCGGATGTTAGCGTGGATGAAATCGAGATGGCTCTTAGGCAACTTAAAAACGGAAAAGCCCCCGGTGATGACGGAATCACATCTGAGCTTCTGAAGGCAGGAGGAGTCCCAGTGTTAAGGGAACTTCAGAAGCTCTTCAACTCTGTCATTTACCGTGGGAGAACTCCGGAAGCGTGGAACAGGAGTATTGTTATCCTTTTCTTTAAGAAAGGAGATAAAACACTTTTAAAGAACTATAGGCCCATCTCACTCCTGAGCCACGTCTACAAGTTGTTCTCTAGAGTCATCACGAATCGTCTCGCAAGAAGATTCGATGAGTTTCAGCCTCCGGAACAAGCCGGGTTTCGAAGCGGCTACAGTACCGTGGACCACATCCATACAGTGCGGCAGATTATACAGAAGTCCGAGGAGTATAATCGGCCCCTGTGCTTAGCATTCGTGGACTACGAAAAAGCCTTCGACTCCATCGAAACCTGGGCAGTTTTGGAATCCTTGCAGCGATGCCAAGTTGACTACCGTTATATCGAAGTGTTGAGATGTCTGTACGAAACCGCGACCATGAGTGTTCAAGTACAGAACCAGCAGTCTAATCCCATCCAATTGCGCAGAGGAGTGAGACAGGGAGATGTCATATCTCCAAAACTGTTCACTAACGCATTGGAGGATCTGTTTAAGACGCTGGACTGGAAAAATATGGGCATCAACATAAATGGCGAGTACATCTCACACTTACGATTTGCAGATGACATAGTCCTGATGGCGGAGTCGCTGCAGGAGCTGCAGGGAATGCTAGATGGCCTAGCCGACTCTTCTCAACGAATAGGTCTCCGGATGAACATGGATAAAACAAAAATTATGTTCAATGGGAACATAAACCCGGAGCCAATCGTCGTACAAGGCCACCCACTTGAAGTTGTCCAAGAATACGTTTACCTCGGACAAATTTTGCAATTAGGTAGACACAACTTCGAGAAGGAGGCCAAGAGAAGGATCCAGCTGGGCTGGGCAGCGTTCGGAAAACTACGTCGAATCTTCTCGTCACCCATACCACAATGCTTGAAGACTAAAGTCTTCAACCAGTGCGTCCTACCCGTGATGACCTACGGTGCCGAGACATGGACACTCACAGTAGGGCTAATTCACCAGTTCAAGGTTGCACAGCGAGCTATGGAACGAGCTATGCTCGGGGTTTCTCTGAAAGATAAAATCCGCAACGAGATTATCCGACAGAGAACGAGAGTCATCGACATAGCTCAGAGGATTAGTAAGCTGAAGTGGCAATGGGCTGGTCATATATGCCGAAGAACCGACAACCGTTGGGGTAAACGAGTTCTTGAGTGGAGACCGCGTCTGGGCAAACGTAGTGTGGGGCGCCCTCCGGCTAGGTGGAGCGATGACGTAAGAAAGGCAGCTGGCAGTAAGTGGATGATAAGAGCCGAAGACCGGGCTCAGTGGCGCGTATTGGGAGAGGCCTATGTCCAGCAGTGGACTAATGTGGGCTGATGATGAAACCAAAACAGCGTAGTCTTTTTAATTATTTTTTTATGTGTATCATGTACCTTCTTACTTTATTTATTAGTAGCCTCTGCCGACGACTTCGCCCGCGTTTTACCCGAATAAAAAGTATTCTGATGTATAAGCTATATTACTGTAGTTTCATCAAAATCCGTTCAGTAGTTATTAGCGTGAAAGAGTAACAAACATCCATCCTCACAAACATTCACGTTTATAATAGTAGTAGAATGTTATTCAGTGTATAATTTATTTTGTTAATGTGTATCTTGTTTTTAAGCTCTCGTTTTATTGTTTACGTTTTTTTATTAATTAGTTTTTGTTTTCTACTATAAATGTTACAAGTCCGCACCCCAAAAAACGGTTCTAACGGAAGACCAGCGCTGGTCGTTGCAACCAGTATCATGCTGAGTTGGGACCTTTTTTGCAACTACTGTTTGTTACTTTACATTGTCTTTATTGTGATTATTTGAATCGTGATTTTGCAAAATAAACTTAATTCTATTCTATTCTATAGCAAAATAATGTTGCATTGGACAGGCCATATAACTAGCAGAACCGACAACCGGTGTGGAATAAAGGTTCTCGACAGATCGACGGAGTCTGAAAAGGATGACATCATAAAGGGGATAGCCTAAGATAATTATTCATAACACTATTTATTGGAGGCTTATGTACAGCAAGCGACTTCTATAGGCTGTTACTCGTAGTTATAAAATAAATATTAGTATTTATATTAGTTTTCTGACTGAAGATTGTCGGATTAACCGCATCGCGCATTGCCAGCAGCGCTTGAAGCACTTGATGGTCACAAAGCTAATGTTGTAACTTTTACAAAAATGCACAGGCAGATTTGCTATAATTAGTCCCTGTTTTCCAATAGCAATTATAAAATGTTTGCAGTGCAATTGAGTTCAAATCCCTTTATTGCGACTCGGAAAAGTTGCTGGACAAAGAGATTGTGTCCGCCCGATACAAACTTCTACAAAGCTCCTTGGAATATCTACTGAACTTTGGAGCTTTCATCTACAAACCATTGATAAACATCATAAAGGGTCATAATCATCATCCAATTCGTGCTCCACCGATTTTATTCAATCAAACATAAAGCATACCATCAAAATGAGGATTTGAGAAAAGTAGGTGTGAATACTTTGAATCGACCTCAATAGATCGAAGCAAATACTGCTGCCTTTCTACTTGCTGTTTCTATTGTTATATTGTCAAACTGGCCATTTTGAACTGAAATATCTGCGGTTTGACTTAGAATTCTAAATTCAAATCAAAAATATTATTTAAAAAGTGTTATTCTATTTTCAAAAACAGTAATACTCGAGTTTTGTTTTAGACCATGGACTAAGAAAACTCGCGTTTTCGAACATGACTTACGATGAGGAAACCATTCTTCTCAAACGGCACGCAATATTAACGACGTGTTTGGCCACTACCAACGAACGAACAGTGCGTTATTGCTTCAATCGCTTTCGTTATGGAAATGTTGATGTCGTAAGCGAACCTTGTGGACGCCCGGAGAACAACGCTGATAATGACGAATTGAAAGCGGATCCGTCTTAAACTACAGCTGAGCTTGCATATTCTTTATTGATTGTGTCAAAACAATATTGGGGCATTTGTGGCAAATCGGCAAAATATACATGAAGGCAAATTCATAGGTTACCTAATATTATATTGGTTTAAATAAATTGTTAATATTTATCTTATCTAATTTTCATCGACGAACAAAGAAGTAAAATCCTCGAGATGATACAAAAGTTTGCATTATCTGCATTTGTTTAAGTTATTGAACCACAAATTTGCATTCGATGATAAAAAGCGCTTGCATTGTTTTCTTCCCATCACTTCATTCAACTGTAAATAAAGTACAATTCTCTGAATAATCAAGATTCATTGCAGGATTGGCGATGCTTTTTCTTTGGTTTTCCTTTTAGTGTTAGCGAGCAAGGTATTTATAGTTTATAGTTATTTATTCAAGGTAGACGGTTTTTTTTTATATTTAGAGAATCAGTTACTGCTGTCTGTTTTCTTTACGTCTCCTTAACGAATATAAATAAAAAGTATAGTGTGTCCAAATGTACCATCTTTTATCTAATTTGGGCTCAGTGGTTACAAATATTACCAGAAGCAAATTAATCCAAATCCTGCATCAAAATTATGGTAGGATGAAATTCAATTATTATGAAATGTTACACATAAAAACTGTAAGTAAATCTCACCAATGCAAATTAATCTATTGTTCTCATAAATTAAAACTTCATTTTGTCCATTTTACCATACTCATGACTAGTAGTAGTAAGGATCCGAAATAAATGGAAGTATTTATATTTTATGAAACAAACAAAGAAACACGCTCACGACTGTAATCCCCATGTGTGTATCCTCTGATCTATACTTATATTTGAGAGGTTACCAAGTTAGGAGATGATAGAGGCACGTCCATACATTATTATTCGATATCATGTCCACGTTTCAGATAGTTGGCATTCAGTGTGACAGGTTGCAAGCCGATCGCCGTTTATTGGAAAACTATTCGGTGGCACATGCCCTCGAATGTTTAGTTCTAGGGCATGCCGGGAATTCATTCGTTTAATTCCAATATACATTCATTCTGTACCAATAACGGCAAAAAACCAACCACCCCCATTCCGTTACTGAACTGCTAGCCATTTGTATAATCCTGAATGGAGTAGTAAGTAAGTGAGCTGGTTTTGTCAGAAATACGGTTCATACTGCGGAAGAGTTTTGGAGACGAAAAATTGTTTTACATTGAATAATATTTTGCCAATTACACACAATTTTCTATGGTAGTTATAATATTCAAAAACTTTGCATAAGAGTTTGTCTTTAAAAATCTGTGTCAGAAACATCTATTTTTGTATATTTTTATACCATAATACCCTAGTTATCCTAAGAGTGTACCGTTGGATATCTACCTATATAAAAAAACGACATATTATTTAGATTCTAATATTTGATCATTGATAGTCCAAATTTATTGTTTTGATCAAAATAAAACATTTATTTAATTAAAAAATTTGGTTTTATTTAATGAGGGTTGTTATTTAAATAAAACAACGAAAACCCCATCACAAGAAGTCACTTTTCTGTAGGTGCTATTTTTGAACATAGTTTTTAATATTAGAAACTATTTCCAAAATTTGCACTGAAGCAGATGCTCAGTATGGAAATAGGGTAGGTTAGGTTGTTTGGTGCTCTTTAGGTAATACCTCAATCTTCTGATGAAAGTAACCTAACAATGTCAGAATTAATAAAAAAATGTCTCTAGGAATCAGATGGCGACAGTATAAGCGTGCTAACCTACCTACGAATAGAAAATTTTACACTGTCCAATGACATAAAGCCACAATCAAAAATTAAAGCTCTGATATCCAAGTGGTAATATGTTTATAACTGTCTGCACAGATATTATAATACTACACTACTCTCTGTATTCCAAAGCATCTTGAAATATTAAATTAATTTCTTGCTTATTTTTATTATAAATAAACTGAAATAATATTTTTTCAGACAGTTTGTGGGCGGTATAGGCAAAACACGAGGCGTGGGCACAAAGACAAAAATTCCTGTTTATTTTTTGACGATGCAATCATGTGATAGCTTTATTAAAATAAATGAAATGATTGAACATATTAGGAGATTCTAGATCAAATATTACAGACGAGAGAATCAATATTATATTGCAAATTGTGTATTATCAACCTTTACTAATCAACCGTGATTGACCATGCAAAACATGGTATCCTTTCTAGCAGGCTAAGCCACGAGGGACAATGTGACCAAAACAGCCTAAACTCTGAAACGTAGATACAAAATGAAATCCCTAAGTAATTTATAGTCGATCAAGGCGGCCATCCCAGTAATTTCGTCCTGTAAATGCCTTCAGTTATCGCTCATTAGAGCCCGCATTGTCGGGCCCACTTCATTATTGTCGGCCCCTATTATTCCGTAAAATAGTAGGAGCCTTATGTATTTTACAGTTTCCTGGGAGCGTAATTTCTTATTTGTGCCGCGTTTGTCCGTAATTAGTTGTGATTTGTGATTCTGTTTTGCTGCATGTTAGCTTGGAAATTATCTAAAGCCTAATAACGTGGTACTTTCTTGGTAGCCATTAAAATAATTTACTGCAGTGTACGTTTTCTCTTTATTTATCGTTGAGCATTTATTAATTTGAACTTGAATTTATATTGTAAACCGGCCAAGTGTATGTCAGGCCACGCGCAGTGTAGGGTTCCGTAGTTGCCTATAAACTTTTATACCTGTTTTACACAACAAACAACTTCATCTAAGTAATTTTACTTTTTTTTATTTTTGGAATAATTTGTACAATTTTATTTACTTCTCCAAGTACATTTTTTAAGTTTTACTATGGCTCTTTAACTTGTAAACTTAGCTAACTAGCTTGACCTTTACGATGCCATCGGTATACTTGACTCTAACAAAAATTGGCACTTCAAACCATCATATTTCGCAAATGGATCTTTTAATCAAAAAATGGTTTGCACACACCCGAAATATTTTTTGAACGACCTTTTCCACACCATAGGAAAGACGAGAAAAAAACACCACTTTACGTAAATAAAAGGAAAGAAATAAAGAAAATACATTTATTTGACACATACAATACAGGCAGAAGTTACTAATTCCTCTCCGCAACGCGTGGGCCAAATAGTGGTCTGCAGTTTCTGTGTAGGGGAGGTAAAAATATGTTTTTAAATATTTTTTTTTAACTTTTTGTCGACGTAATTAATATTGTATAACCAAGCCAAATTACAGTACTTAGTGTGTCTGAGATACGCCACGGGAATATTTACGTAACGTCTATCGGTAAAGGCAATGACTCAGTTTCAACTCATTCCGAGAGCTTTTGTCAGGGTGAGTGATCGCAACGCTCTCGATCTTTTACAATATAATAATTTAATTAACTATCGAGATTTAGCTCGATAGTTTTTAGATTCAAATTGAATTCTAATGAAATTCTACTCAATATAATATTGAAAAGAATACATACTCGTACGTCGTTACTCAGTTATACGATTTTTGCAATTCACTTTTTGTAAAACCTAGCTCAGCGCAACCGATGCTTCAAGTGCCGTTAGTAGCAACCAGTGAACTGCGAAAATTCAGGAAAAACTAATGGATGAGGATAAGTGGAAACTATTGGCACACAGATTCAAAAAACAAGGACGCAAAACGAATTTCCAAATAGCCAACAAAGATCTGAAAGAGCTATAAAAAACAAATAACCGGTATATTTGATTTTTTCAAACTCTAGAGTGCATATAATGGAGGAATGCTGCCCTAATACCTGCATTGCAATGCAACCAATAATCAGAAAATTATACAAACAAACACGCTCATGACTGTATTTCTTATGATATTACATGCTCTGTAAATAGGTTTTTGATGAAAGTTATACGCCACGAAAGAAGGAAATAAACGTCAGAATTGGTTTTATACTTTATCAATTCTTCATCAGCTCTGGGATGGTTCAGCCAAACACCAACTTGCTGCGTTGGAATTTAACAAACGTATAACTTTTGTACTAGTAGGTGAGCAACACATGGCGTAGACCAAGGTCCAGATTCTGGAGAACCGTCATAAAGTTGTATGACTATTTATTCTATAGACTACCTTTCGAGGAATGTGCCCAAGGATTACATGATCTGATCCCACTATCTCCGTTTTACCTAAGGACTAACAGACGCACGGCTCAGTACCATCCGTATCTTGTGAATACCACCATTGATACTAAACATTTTGTTTTCACTTTTCATATTAGAGAATAGTATACTTAGTGCACCTAGGTGAATTAATCCAGGTGAATTAAGTACATCCCTTATAATGAGAACGGTGAGGGAATAGAACACACTACCGTGATCTGTCTTTTCTGAAAAATATAACCTGAGTCTCTTCAAGGCCAGAGTAAATAGGTACATAGGTATCTTCTAGACCTCCATGCTCAGTCGTCGGTATCATCACTCACCATCAGGGGATTTTATGGCCAAATTAAGGTATAGTATTGTAATATTATTGTAAAAAGCCTTGGCGGAGAAGCAATAACCTAAGATAGACTGTCTTCGTTAAAACTGGTTAATTACTAACCCACGTTAATAAATACTACTGTTTGTAATTACTTGTATACCTATTTACCGCTTTTCATCTTTTGTATTTTATTGTTTTTTTCTTGTAATTTCTACCTGTCTGTTCTGCACCCGTATGTGTCGGATAAATAATATATCTATCTATCTTAAAAAAAAGTCAAAATTGAGAAATGTACCCGACTTCTGTCAGCACTCATAGGTTTATAATAATAATAAGCTAAATACCTGGTCGGGTAATCAGAGGCTGTATGGGGAAAAATGTTATGCATCCCACAAAATTTCCTAGTTCTATGGTACATTTCCGCAAATAACACGTCTATTCACTTCAGTCGATTTTATAAAATGTTTTCCACGCAGTTTCAATTTAATAGATTTTTTTTTGCTTTAGACCTATTCATTCAGTATTTACGAATGAAATCTGTTGATAGGTTTTGAAACAAATAATTTAATTTGTTGAAAGCAGCAGAATTTTGTTTTTTCAGCTCTTTTCACGGATTAAAACAGCTATACTCTACAAAACTACGATTAATTCCTTAAGCTGTATCTCCAAATCATTTTATTTTGGAAGGATGAAGAAAAATTAAGTGGATAAAGAAGAGATAAGACTGAATAAAGCAAAGGAGGTGTACCAGAACTGAAGCAAGTAAAAATCTGTCCTGAAATTCGAAATAAAGTTTTCAAACAACAAATCATGTTATACACTACACTGCACTAAGATAATAAATTGTCAAGTTTGCGCAACTTGCCGTCGGTTCGATGTCCAATACTGAGAAACACATGAAAAACTCTATCATTATTAGTCTATGCTACTGTCCTATCCCTCCCACTTAGTATCTTAATATTATTATAAAATACGTAATTATTACAAAAATCCATACATTGATTTATGTACACGAAGGCTTTTTTTAACCCCCTATTCCAAAAGAGGAATATTATAAGTTTGAAACCTTTGTCGGTTTGCCTGTTTGTGGAATATTCGACAACAGTTGGGGAAGAAAGGTTCTCAAGTGGGACCAAAAAGAGGACGACGTAGAATGGCCCCTAATATGGCGGCTAGAAACTGCCATATTTGATTTCCGACGAACCAAAAATCCTTTAGCTTATTCTTTAGCCTATCCTTAAGCATAAACGGCTTGATGGATTTTGATAAATGATGTGTCATTGGAATTGTCTTGATTACGAGAGTTACATAATATCATGAACAAAAGGTAAATCACAATTATACGGCGGCTATTTACCACAATAAACAATTGAAAAATTTATTAATTATGATGGATTCATGGAAACTCGGATACATGATTCGCCGTAGAGAGCGATAATATTCATTATTAAAATTATTTAATTTTAATAATGAATATTATGATTATAGAACCACGCTAAATAAACTGCAGACTGCAGTGTTGTAACAAGTAGTGCAAGTACTTGTTACGACATAAAATCTGAGACAGCAACATAGCTAGTTGTATTGCTATGTGAACCCACACTTCGATGTCCGCGGCAAACAGTTGTTATTTAACTTGCCCAGTTTCAGTACATTTGAACTTTGAAGTAAGTACAAAGTGTAATGAAAATAGAGGTTGTAGAGGAGTTTTTGAAAACTTGGTCGTTGTCGTCTCAAGTGAACGCGTTTTATACTTTAAGTTCTTTTTGCATTTGCTTGCTGTGTTTGTGTTTTACTTGTTTTTACCCTCGAAGGCAGGAGTCGGTAAATGCTTTTACCATGAGAGATTGTTTGTTTGTCTGTTACCATTTATCTAGGGGTCACTATTATAGTGGATGATGGAAATTGATGAAACACGCTGGGGGTATCTCAATCTATACTTATAAAGCGTTTGTCCTGACCGACTGACTGATCTAACAACACACAGCGAAAAGTAATAAATCTAGAAAGCTGATATTTGGAACATATGTACAACAACGTAAGCATTTGTTAAGAGGTATTTTTGTGAATTTCCACTTTGGGGGGAAATGGGGGAAGGAACTTTGTATAAAAGTCTGTGTTCTATAAAGTTAGACAAATAAAGGTAAAAACGGAAGCAAAAGTGAATCCATATCAAAAACATGAAAACGTAATAAACACAAACGTAAAGCTAGATATAGATTTATTTTTAAGAAGATTTAAAGGATCAAAGAAACTCAAATAAAATATCCAATACACATTTTATTTTAATTCCCCTCATTATTTCGATTCTCAAAAGGCGAATCCTTTGAACTGAATATAAAATATCACAAGCAAGTGTAATTATTATATTATTCATATCTATTTGATATTGTTTTTTTTATATGGACATTTCCTTATCTTGAAATTAATTTACTGATTGATAGTGTCTGAAGATGATTTACTGAAGACGATTTTATTTTTTGTTGGTGATATTCAATGATCATTGCTAAAGATCGGTGATGAACCATGATGATAAAGAAAGATTGGTGATTGACCTCACAGGATTTTTTTTAGTGATTGTATAATTTATAATATTTAATTCGTTTTAATTATTAATTAATGAGAGATGTTTAGATTATTCACGACTAAGAAAACCAAACCAAACATCATCAAAGTAGCGGTCTAATAATTAGAGATTAATAACGAGATATCGCATCAAAAGGGTAGATAGAATGTCAAATTTTATTCAGTAATCTAGTACTAATAGGGTAAGGTTCAAGAGTATTCTGCGACTGATTATTAAATATAAAAAAATAAATTCAATAAAAAGTTTTGAGGAAAATTCGATCTCCTCGAATTCACTTTTCATTCCTTAATTACGAAGAAGGACTCAAATGGACTTGACTTTATTTCTTCATTGGTTTGATGGATGAAAAAATATATTAGAAAAGAGAATTTTGCTACACTTTTTCCAACAATAATGATAAGGTTTGCTTAGATAACCAACAAACGAATTTAAAAACTTCCAGAAATTGTTAGTGATGTAAATCACCATCTCACATTTTTTTGTTACAAAACTAAAATATCTTCAGAGTATTGAGACTTAGGTATAAGTGACGAATATGTTTATGGTAAGTTAACTAGTACAGGAGAATTAGAACCAACTAGAACCTCGGAGCTAAATCAGAGTCTTATTAGGTTATCAATATTTTATTAGATTTTTACAATATAAATAATCAATTTCACGATAGTTTTTGGAATAATATTATCAAAATATTTTTTTTAAATATATTACGTACCTACTGTTTAGATACTGTTGTATATACAGATAATTAATAAGCATTGAGGCAAATAAATAAAAGTAACATATTATATATCGATGTTAATGTGCTTCAGATAATCAAACTCAATCGTCAAAAGCCGAACCCTAAAATTTACCCCGCAAAACTCAATAACCCAAAAAGCTTGGAATCGTTTCAAACTCAAAGCGCCTCAAATTAGTATTGTAATCATCGGATACGCGGATTTATTTTTATTCTTCAATATTTTTTTCCAATATACTTTAGTACCTACCAACTTTGTATCGCATATTAATCCGAAACCAAACAAGCCACCCAACCGGAATATCAAAACGAGAACAAAAAAGCTGTCAAAAAATCTGATTTGAATTTTTCTACCGTTCTTTCGCTTATTCACAAAGGTTCAGTTTTCAACTGTCAATTACAACCCAACAGGCTTTTGTGATAATTTCACCATTTTGGCAGATTCAATACAGTTTTCGGGATTTTACTTGAAGTTCGCTTCCGATTTATGAAACTTGTTAAGTTAAAACTTGTTAACTTGTTATAAACGTTAAATTTCCTCTTATTCGTTAGGATAATATATTCAGTTTGCGCATCAATAGCATCACCCACATACCTGTAACTCTGACATTGCTTGAGTTCAAATTCACCTCAAAATTTTAAAGCTGAGTCTTGGATTAAGTAGGTATGTCCGACACTACTTGATTACCTAGTATTGAACCCGTACGATGATATTAGAAACAGTTATTTTCTTAGTTAACACTATTTGTTGCGTTCGCCACCGTCAGCCAGGAAGGTCCTTTGAATATTATGTAGTTAGTAGGTGGTAAATTCAGACTGAAAAGTAGCAAAAAATTCCTTTGTTATGTGAGTAGCGGTGCTATCGTCACAGCCGCCACCTTTGTGTTTGGCTGATTCTACTCGTCAGCAACGACTGAGAGCCAACTTACGTAAGTATAGTAATTTCCGCAGAATTTAACGGTTACAAAACCTAAGTTGACACATATGCTGTGCCATAGTAAGAGTTACTAACTATTATTTTAATACGGATCTCTGCAATCTGTAATGTAATTTTTTGTATTATTTTTGTTGTTTGGCTTGTTCGCTTTTGTTAACGTTTAAGTGGGGTTGGGGTGGTGAATCGAAATTTTATAAATATTGATTTACACTTAATTTTGAAACGATGACGAGATAAAGTTCCTTCGTAATAAATACCTAGGTGCTGTTTGAACAAACTTTTGTGTGCTTTCAAAAGCTAATCGCATGTAGATAAGGTTGTAGGTACTCGTATCTTCTTGCCATTCTCATGAAAGTAAAAATTGGTTTTAATAAAAATAATAGTTTTTTTTATGTTAGATATAAATATAGACAAAATGCTTTATTACTCAAGATAAAACAAGTAACATAGGCGCACATAATGCTTATTAGTATTGTATTGTGTAATGTATACTTTTGTTATATAAGATACCTAAATAAATATATTCCATTGTTATTAACATTTTAACATTAATTTAAGTAAGTTTTATAGACATATAACAACTAAACTTTAACTTGTAATTACAATAATAAAATACTTGCTCAAGAAACAATACTATAAACCAATTAAACAAAAAAATTGAAAACAGTCAAGGTATTCATTCAATATTTTTTTCAAGTATTTCTACTGTAACTATTTCTAAAACAAAATGTAAAATAGACAAAGGCCTGACATATTTACTTAAATGACAAAGAATCGCTGAGCAAGTTCATTGATGTTTAATTAAAGCTCAGACACGGCGGATATAAATCAAACCGACCTGCCCTAGTTATTTTCACTTGGTCCCTAAGGGCTCTTGCATACGACTATGGCATGTCGCGCAGTTCAATCAAAAACACTTAAGTTTTATTAGTAAAGAAACATTTGAACTTTACTTTATTACATACATAATAATCACGTCTGTTTACCGGAGGGGTAGGCAGATACCAAGGATTTCCACTTGCTACGTTCCTGGCATAATTCTTTCGCTTCGTTCATACTCATCAAATAATAAAACTAAAAAAAAAAATCGCAAAACCATCTTCAAACTTATAAAAATCGATTGCCAATAACTGAATTTCATTCGGATTAGCTGTTTTGGAGATAAATGGTAACGGACAAAAAAACAAACCACTCTTAGACTCTTCAAATGACTCTTAGGCAGAGCTCCTGGAGTCACTGGTAAAGCAAGTACATAGGCGAACTAACATTTCCAGTTTCCAGATGGACACCCTAAAGCTTGCTGAGGTGTTTCAACACCATTCATTACGGTTTCTTTGTCGGTCGTAACATAATCTCGCCCAAAGATGAAATGGTGATACATTTCATCTTTCGGCGAGATTATATTACGCAGTTGGCTTCTACATACGAATGATACTTATGCGTTACAAACATATCATCATCATCAGAATAATCAGAATAATCAGAATAATCAATTTATTGGTAAATAAAAATTTACATGTCAGTCAATTAACATAAAATAAAATAAAAAATAAACATAAAATTGTGCATTAAAATTAATATAATCTAATATATATTAGATAACATTTATTTATTATATTATAAAAATTTTAATAGTCTAAGGTACTAAGGACCTTAGCAACGGCGGGAATGATCGATACAGGCCGGTACCCATCTATATCCTCACGCCTGCCCTTTCCCTTGAACAGAGGTGAAATCTTACTCACTTTAAGAGAATCCGGATAGTGTCCAACTTCTATGCAGCGGTTGAACAGGACCGTCATACACGAGGCTAAAGGTACCACGCTAGTAGATAGCAATTCCATAGAAATACCGTATATATCTTTTGTAGGTTTGCGAGGAATTCGAGATGTTATTATGCGAACCACTTTGGGCACAGTAAACCTTACAAGCCTTAAGGAGCGGTCTGCCTGAGGGCGCGCGGCAGCGAGGGCCGCGCTGACTAGCGACAGCTGAGCTCGCGGCGCGCCGCAAGCTGCGGCCGCACCAACGTATCTCGCATTCATGGCATCAGCGACCGCCTTCCGGGACACGAAATTTTTGCATCTAGGTACTTACATTTTATTCCGATTTATGTGAAAGAAAAACTCCGAAGTGTTTTATAGATATATTGTTTTATAATGAAAGAGTTTATTTTTAACGAACATTTATTGTTTCCTAGTTACCTATCTCTTTTTACGATATAACTTGTAACGTCCTCAATATGTACTAAGAATGCCTGTCTTGGCCCAAGCCAAGAAACTGTAAAATGCACTTACCATAACAACATTAAAGATGGTTAAATCGTTAAATTACAAAAGCACGCTATTTATTTGAACCATGAATTGCCAATCTTCACCGAGCGCAAAACTCGCGGCATGTCACGTTTTTTTGATATCGTAGGAAAAGAGTTTTGGCCTCTAAAGGCCACAGCAATTTTTTCTGCTTCACAAGGTTGATAAATGGTAGACGTGAAGCGGCGGAATTCACGCCAAGCGTGAGTTATTATCAAATTCACTCGTTATTAATGCATTAGTGGTTGATCGGGGCTTGAATACATTGTGTGTTTGTGAAAATGTAAAAAAAAAACATGGTGCAGACTATTTAATCTTACAGCGTTTTATGTAAGTAACTATTCATACATATTATTTTTGTACCATAGGGACCAATTTAGGACGTTTGGGTTTGTCAAATACCCGTTTCAAAAAGCAGCTATAGCTTTTTGAAACGTGTATTTGACACGTTTTAATCTAAAATGTATTTTCAGTCTGATTTTGAGTAGACAATGAAATTATAAAATATGGAATAATAATGAAATTATAAATATATAAAATATCGTATTGACCATATTTTTTTTTTTTTTTATATTTTTTTTAATATTTGGAAGACACTATCAGAATAAACTCCCAGTGATATAAACACTATGTATATAGGTATCACTCTCCGTAAAAACTGATGTAGATTCGAAGGATTTTAAACGGTCGTAGCAAAGGGTAATGATAATGGGGTCAAACAGCTCATAATTTTCCTGAATTTCTCAAACAAATAAATAATGCTAGACATTTTTCACACGGCATCCACTAGCTCCAAAGTACTTATATACTTTTTTTTGTAAATACATACATATTATACATGAAAAAACACCCAGATCCTGAGACAAACATTTGCAGATGCAAACATTTATCCCGCGGCGGGAATCGAACCCGCAACCTTCTGCGTCTCAGGTGAGCCTTCGCCCACTGCGCCACAGGAGTCGTCATCAAATCACTTCCACTTTTGAATTGAGAATGAGAATTCCAGGTTGGGTGACGAGGACAAAGCTAGTAATCAATAAACTGATTCATTCACTTGTTTGTAATAGTTTCTGTAAGCAACCAGACATACGGCCAATTTGATGGAAAGCCAAGGGCATTACTGATATTATGCCCCTAAAGGACGAGAGCACCTTGAGATTAGAACCAGTAATAATAATAATAATATTTATTTATTGAATACAACAAACGTTATTATACATGTAGGTACAATCTTAAAAGTAGTTATCATAATATGTTTAAATACTGTATTATCCTATATGGACAACATTAGTACCCAAACTAGGATGCCATGTGGTATGGCGTACTAATACGTACTAGAGTTCCTTGTGAAGAGCTCGTCCGTGGGAGTACTCCCACCTATTTCTGCTGCAATATTATGCATTATTATGCTCCGGATTGAAGGTTATGTATGCCGGTGAAATGACAGGACGGGTCAGGTTTCAGGGAGAGCAACGCGGGAGTGATACTTTTGGTTTTGCAAGCGACTTTAAGTTACGGTAACCAAATACTAACAGGTGGGCATTATGCTTGAATGGCACTTTAAAAAAAGGACTTTTTTTTACAACAGGCTATTAACTTAGTTATTTTACCTAAATTGGTCCTAATGTTTACAGTACGAATAAAAAAGAACCAGTGTCCTAATGTACAAAACGTGCAAGTCATTGATATTTCTTAGCTAGGGCTACAGATAGAATGATATTGGCTCTACACTCCACTTTGAAAGGCAGACTTACCATGGCTCCGTGTCTGAGTTTTTATTATGTTGGCATTGTTTCAATCGAGCCCTTTGTTGAGTATATCCGATGTTTTTTGTGAAAATGTTTAATAATGTAAGTTTCGGCCTCTGAGGGTTAAGGGTTATCAAAGTTCGGGGATGAGTTTGTGCTAACTTGTACTTGAAACAATGTTGAACTGAATAAGAATTATGCTTTTGTAACCGGAAGCTTGGTATAAGTTCTTGGGTGAGTTATTATTACTTACCTTGTATTATGTTGTTCGCCATGTCGTCTTTTAAATTAAGTGTACCGTTCATAACAAAATGAATTTTAAAAAGTTATTGTGGATTACACACAATGTTATTTTCGTCTAACAACATTCACACCAAAATTATGTTCCGAAAGTAAAGTAAAGAATGTCTTCACATTGATAAATAGTGTTTTTCCTAAAACTTTCTTAACAAGGGCCTAATAAAGCCCCCTTAAGTGCCTAAGAATGCTTACAAAAGTATACTTTTTTTAACATGTTTCTGAAGATAAAATAAGTTAAAGGAAAAACTAGTTTTATTTTTTATCTTTGGTCTCTTATAAACATTGTATTATAAAAGTATGTGTGGATATATGTCACACTACAGTATTTAAAGGATACTTCATAAAACTACCAGTAGGAACTGATAAAATAATACGATGTTTCTTACTATGATGCATAATTTAATTTAAATTTAAATAATAGATCATAATAAATAACGTAGAAAATTATTATTTATCATAAAATTTTAATTTTGTTTGTCAGGATAGTTGTTTAAAATTGAAACAGTTATGGTAGAAAACTAAAAATTAAAGCTTGAAGGGATAAGTGTTAAATAATTAGCATGATTTAAAAATATTTAAATATTTTTCGTTATAAAAGAGTAATATTTACATAACGTATTTGTTTTTTGTGGAAATATCTTCAATATTTTCATAGGTTTCCTTGAGATCTGGATCATTCTCTATAAGTTTTTGGCCCTCAGCCGTGGAGAGGGATGGCGCCTCGCCGTGGTACGTTTCTTCGGTGTATACTAGGTTCTTCTTCCTCATGGTTCCATGTAACTGTGAAAAAGTAATTCTATAAATATTTCTGTCGTGGATTCGAACCAATTGAACCAATATATTTTTTCTTTAGTAAAATTTATGTGCGCATTCAACGTATGCTCAAATCGGTGCAAAAGGAATATGTAAGGAAACCACCATGTCCTAGATCTAAAAGTATGCTTAGAGTTCGAAGGCAAGCGCCATCGGTTAGTATTCCAATAAAGTGACGATTGCCTTACGACCTGTTAAATGTAACATCGCACATATTTAGCATAGGCTAAATATGTGCCAGATACTTTGGAGTGCCTCTGACTGAGTATGGATCTGAAGATTTCCAGCATAGGAATTACAGTAGGGAGTGGTGTAAAGCATTTTATATTCATGCAAGTAAGCTAACTCTGGTGTCGAAGTTTTTAGTGCGCTCAAAGGCCTCCGATATGGCTTAACGACATGCCTTCTAAAACACGGAAGCGCTCAATTCTAAATACACGTTACTTGATTTTAACTGATCAAGCAACGACTAGGCTAGCTACGCCATGACTGCTTACGATTAAGATTACATTTATCCCTTTAAACATGCTTAAAGGTATAGTGTATCCAAATAAGTACCTAGTGTCATGTGGAAAAGCAAAAGTAGAACATTCTATGTGTACAAGGTTTAACACCGACTTATTGGCACTAATGAAAGAAGCATCTTATACAAAGCTAGAAATATATAACATGTTCAAGTTGATTATCATCAGTTTATTCATAAGTTTATGCGGCCTGATTGATTCTACGTGAACCCTTTGCTGCAACAACTGACTAATTGCTAGCTGGCTATTCAGGAGCAATGTTATGTTTAAGTTATTGCCTTTAATATAACATTGCTCCTGAATAAGCCAAAATTATAAAATGTATAAGAGTGATTCAGTGAGCCATCTTGCTTGAATCATATTTTAACCATAATCACAGCCTAGGAAAGAGTTACTTTGTATCCTACATGATCTAACTCAAAGTCGCAATGGCCTAAACGGGTTTTTTAATACCTATACTACGTGAGAGCAATAAATATAAATGTGAATTTTAACCACCCCGTATAGATTAGTTTGATAAAATGCCTGCTAAAAATGCTAGAGCAAGACTTATTAGCAAAACCCATGTCCTTCTTGTGGTAGATCTTTAGAGCAGGTAATAAAAATGCATTTATTTTGATTTTAGATTTTAGTCTCTATTTTAACTACTTATCTAAACTACCCATAAACTTATTGTTTGGCAAATAATACTCAAGTCTGCACTCTGCACTATAATGCAGGTTCTTGCCGTAAGCGAAGACCATAAAAATTCGAAAATATTTTACTCTGTCATAAAATCTGTCTGTTTCGAATGAAGCAATATCTTCAACCTGTTATGATATACTAAAATCTTCAACACTATTTTTATGCCCATTTTGTTATGAGTTAGATTACCTAAAATTGAAGCATATACAGGGTTAATTTCGTCATCATCATCTTAAACAGCTTTTATAATTCCACTGCTAGATGATGGCCTCCCTTACGGAGTGCCATGCTAAACGTTCTTGGTGGCCACCTTTATACACCGCAATCCCGCAGTCATGCGGTCACCGCATGACCTTTGAGATGTCATCGTTTCATCGGGTGAGAAGTTCCCTAGACTGCATCGTCCGGTACGTGGTCGCTATTTCAGAACTTTTCTTACCCAGCACTAGGTTCTAGGTTCTGCAAGTTAAATGAGCTACCCACTGCCACTTCAACTTGCTAACTCTAAAAGCTATGAGTATGTTGGTTCCTTTAGTTCTCCGGTGGATTTTCTCGTTTCGGAATATAGCACGTTGTGAAACTTAGAAGGTAGGAATCATTTATCGTATAAAACGCCAGCATGATAACGAAAAATAACGCACTTAAGTAATTTTTACTAACATAGTCGCAGCTGTGTACCCAAATAGAAACAGAAATACTTTTATAGGCAAATTTTCTAACTAGTTTCGTCGACACCCTGTGTACAGAAAGTCATAACTGTGTGGCAAAGAGCCAGCACATTCCGCCCTGGATTGAAATATTTATTCTTTGCCCGGGAAATAGATAATGGTTCGAGGAATTTTAATCATAAGTTCGTGACGTTGAGTTATTGCAAACCTGGTAAAATTACCTAAAATTCAGGATACCCTATATTTAGTAGCTTCTTTGTAAAAGAGTTTTTTTGGGAAAGTAAACTACCATGAGTCTTTTAAACTAAGTCTTTTGCTGCAACCGAATCAGCAATGCCTTGATGTTGTGTTGTCAATAAAGACGGTAAACCACTTGCCTTCAGCTAAACCGCAAGCCTGTCTTATCTTGATTCCTACATCTTTTACGGTGATTAAACAATCCCAAGGCCTTTTTGGTAAGACCAAAAGCGTCTTTATCTTACCTACCAACAGCAAGAGCTGTGAGTAAAACAAGACGCAGAGAGAGAGAGACGTGAAGTTGGTTATGCAATATAACCAACTTCACGTCTCTATTCCACGTCCACACTTCGTGTAAGTCTTTGATGAATAGAATATCTCACCTTATCCCATAGGAACATGTTGAATCCAAAGTTGCAATGGAAGAATTCATGGTGTTGGTCGTGGAACTCTGCGTCCGGTTGCCATGGCTGCCACCACAGAGCCTTGAACGAGATGCCCGAGTGTTCTATGATGCCGTGGTAATAGTTGTAGATGGCTACTGTGTAGAATGCAACTGGTGGAAGAAAACTAAAATCAGGCTCATCCAGGGGGTTAAATATTTTTTTTTTGTAAATATGTACATATTATACGTAGAAAACACCCAGACCCGAGACAAATATTTGCAGATAATACAAACATTTGTCTCGAAGCGGGAATCAAACCAACCACCTTCTGCGTCTCAGGCGGGCCTTCTCCCACTGCGCCACAGAGGCAGTCAAAATAGCCTGGCGATAAAATAAAAATATAAACCTACCCAACAAACTATGGTCTTTGGTATTTACATAATAAGTTCAAAATTTATCATTTTCCGATTTTTTTAACTCGGTAACCAGTTTTTTTTACTTTCATTGGTTATTCTCCGACTGCTAACAGTATACCTAATAGTTTGAACTATGACTGTTAAAACACAATAAAAGAAAAATGTAGTTTGATAAATTGCCTATTTTTTGTTAAATTTATATGACGGAGCAGAAGCTCCAAGGTGGTCTTTAAAAAGTGTGACGTCAGCAATGCTAACATTTGATTACAACAATCAAATGATAACTAGCTATTAACTAATGATTTTACACTGTAATATGACAATCTAACTAAGTGATGATTCGTTAAGTAACACGTGGTTCTGCGCCGATGACTCATTGTAGAAGCAGAATAACGCCTTTGCGCCGATATATATTTTATTATATGTGAGAACTACTATTTTAAATTAGTTCTATCGTTAAATTGATCTACGCTAGCTCTTAAGAAAAGCGCGCGTTTTCGCAAGATACCTAATGGTAGGGACCGAATTTCGTGTGGGTGTTTTAAAAAAAAACTATTTCACTTACCAAATAATAGCTAGATACTAAGGGGAAATTATGGCGATTCAATCGTCAACTGCACATCCCTATCCCTAATAGAAAAATATCCATGTGGCTTTTCACTATTTTGTGTATACGGGTTTTGAAAGAAAAGGCCTGGCTGTTAGACTTGATATTGTGTTTAATAATAAACTCTTGGACGTGTAATTTAACACGTTTTATTTCCTTAACGCTCCCTGCGTCGAGATTCCTCTCATGTACTTATTTTTATTATTAAAAAATCTCGAGAAACGTTGTGCAAAATGCATAGTGCCCAAGGGATTAAACTTCGGGAAATGCTGGGTTCCAATGATGTTTTGGATTTATATACAATATAAATAAAACATTTAATTAATTAATATTTTTTTACGACAGGGTAGTGTAATTGCTAGTTCAAAAGTTGATAAGTGCGTAATTTGTTTGTGATTTAATATATTTCCAATACTAATAAAACTCGGTGTCTTTCCCGATTTGTAGCAATATTTTCAAACTTCAAATAACTCGTACTGTAAAAATCTATTTTTGGACCTATCATGTAAATACGAAACACCACAGTTATACTGTGGTGTGCTAGAGTACACGACTAAGGAGAATTTTAAAGGTTTATGTTGAAAACTTACTCCAATGACAAGGAATTATGAAGAGCGGCAGGCACATGGTGAGCTGGATATGCATGATCTCCACTGGGTGGATTGCAGTCACCGAAAAGGCAGTCGGCTGTTTGTACTTGTGATGCAGCTTATGGAAGTGTTTGTACAGGAAACGAGTATGGTACAGCCGGTGGAGGATGTAAGTTGTATAGTCCTGAAAATGGTTTTATTCATAGTAAATATTTATATAACTGAATGGAGGACCAGAACTGGAAAAAATTGGTGGCACCAGTAAGAAGGGTTGACGACAATTATTAAGACCATTATGTTGTACGTGGATCAGACTGATACAGGATAGGGATGAGTGTGTGTACCTCTGTGTGTATGCCACTTGTCCCTATCCTGTATCAGTCTGATCCCCAGCAGTGAGTTAACACTGAAATTTATGATGGTGATTGTTTTTTTTTTTTCAATTTCTGGTTGACTGGTAGGACTGAGGATATGAATTTTGCAAATATGCGGTTCAAATGTTTGCCGAATGATTCGTACACATTTTTTTCGCGATTTATCTTGTTAAGTTTTTGTTTGAGTGCATCTAACACGATTATCATCATCAGTCTACTATATACTATGGGTCTGTTATGTCTGTGTTACAACGCATTTTGCAATGCTCGCTATTTATCATGAAGGAAGACAATTATGTCGCCTAAAGGAATCGTCTATCCACGTTTTCGGGGTCGGCCTAGCCGCGTCCACGTCACGGTCAATACGTACTAGATAAATAAGTTTCTGTTTTATAAAATTTTATGTATTTTAGTTTTAAGGTATTTAACATTATTATCCCTGTTTTTGTACGTTTAATTTACTATGTTGTTAATAAATTAATTATTATTATAATCGTGGATTTTAGCTGTTCCCAGCTACCTTTTCTCAGGTTGCTCCACTGCAAGAGGATACCCCAGCTGTGTTTTCACTAACAATAACCGCTGAAACCACCAACCGTATTATGTAGGTAATAAAACCAATAACATAAAAAAAGTTGCGGGTAGTCAGAGAAGGTGGTGGAATGTATAAAAGCCAGAATTGGAATAAGTTTTGATGTTCTACTTACACAATAGATGAAGATGATGGGAAACTGTAGGAAGAACCACAGCCAGCCGTACTCATCGAATTGAAAGTAAACTGTGGACGGGTTTTCGTTGTAGATATAGCAGGCCAGGAAAGCGGAGAATGTTCCCACAACGAAAAGAGAGACGGTCCCGACCATGATCTCATGGCGTTCCAGCTCGGGCGTGAGCCACTTGGTCGGCTGGATCTTCCATTCGTGGGCGAGATGTCTTCTGTTCACGTAGAAGTACCACTAAAATAAAATAATGTTTTTTCGATAATTATCTGAGACTCTTTGGAATCTCTAGTGCAGCAATAGACTTCTCTCAACAGAATATTCAAAAACTTTTAGCACAGTTTTTGGGTTACATTCAAAGTACACAGTTCTGTGAGGATAGATATCCTAGTTTGTAATCAGAAGATTAAATTAAGCACATAATGCTCAATTTTTGCAGACAAAATTATAGCTCATAAACGATTACACTACAACTGTATCCGCGTCGCATTTGGGAATTGAGATGACTTCAAATTAACGGAACCTCTGGAAACATATAGGCATATCTATACCCTATCTATATATATATATATATAAGTGGGTGAATGTAGGCCGATTAAATAGATAGAAACATACGAATGATGTTTAGTACCGGCACGTGTTGATTTTCCAGTATTTGTGTGTAGATAATTTTAGTCATAAATACCACAAAATACATTAATATTCTGGAGGTATTTGAATTTAGCTTTAAATATACAAGTTAAATTATTATGAGTTATTACATGAATTATTCATGAAGACCTCCTCGGTGGTGCGGCGGACGAGTAGCCAGCTGCGACGCAAAAGGTGCGAGTTCGAACCCCGCTGCGGGACTAATGTTTGCATTCTCTGCAGATATTGATGCTCTGGTCTGAGTGTTGTAGTACCACAGTACTTGTAATTCCTGATATCCACGACACAGAGAATCCTAGTGTGGGGCTACGACTATGTGTCTGTTGTGTGTTTATTTTCATACAGTCTAACATAATCCTTGAATAGAGGAACCTAAAAAAAACCTATCCGGTTTAGCAAAGAATGTTTAACAAGAATTTGTTTTACGAGTAGGCCCCTTAGACAACAACCACTTTCTGTTAGCGATAACGCCTGCGTAAAGGTTGAATAATAATATGGAAATGACATTAGCTTTTGAGATGTCACGTGACTAATGCCAAGTTTTTTCTTGACATAATTGCGCTAGCGTGGAAGGAGAACTAAGCGTGAGGTATTTATCTAGACACCTATAGATATGATTTTATAACATAAGGCCTACTCTTTCCGTACAATCGGTAGCACGGTAACAACTTAAACCAACCTACTTGAAAACGCACTATGTGCGTTAAATTCGTTTAATTAAATTAAAAAAATATTTTTTTCCATGTTAACGAAAACAAACTAAAAAAAAAGGTACATCAACTTACTAATTAGTAGCAGGTTAATAGGTAGGTAGAGGACAATACTATAGTACCTACTAAAGTATTATTATATCTTGTGATGGATAAAACTCTTTTCAGGATGATCACGAAGCAGATTAAACATTTTTTTTATACATTAAAAAGACCAAATGCTTAACGTGATAACCTTATTTTTATTTGCTCACAATATAAGGAGAAGCTTGTATGCGTGATAATAACATAGTGACAATGAGTAACTTTATTAATCTGCCTACCTGACTATTTTTACCTGATTATTTTGATTAATCTTTTTTGACGAAGTTTATAGAAATTACATTCGAATTTGGTAGTTTTTAATTGATATTTTAAATATTTATTCATACAACCTAACTTGTGTAGAACCAATGGTGTTCAACAAAATATATTCATTCATTCTTTTGTAGCCGTGAAAAAAAGCCTTATGATGATACCCCGACTTCTGATCCGGAGGTCATGGGTTCGAACCTGGTCGGAATTTTCCACTCGAAAAATTGATGTGCGCATTAAAACGTGCTCAAAACGGTGAAAGAAAACATCGTGAGGAAACCGGCATGCCCTAGAACCAAATGATGATGATTCGAAGGCATGTGCCAACAGTTAGTGTTCTAATAAGCGGCGATGGACTTGCAACCTGTCACATGCTAACTTGCAAAACGCGGGCATGTACCAAATGTTATGATTGGACGTGCCTCTGACTACCTTGGTATCTTCAAAAATCTACTCATTGAGTATGTATCTGAGAATACCCACCATGGGGAAGACAGTCATTAGCGCGTTTGTTTCTTAATTTTATTGAGGTGAAGCCAAAGAAAAGAAGATGAACTTCAGTTTTTGATTGAACAATACAATCTTTATAACTAAAGTTTTGAACAAAACTAATTTCGTACATTCTAGCTAGTCAACAATATTAGTGTTATGTTTTGAAATTGTATAAGTTAAATTAAAGTTGCAGTTCATTGTTTGAGCAGTTTGAACTCTGTCTTTGAACTATATTAAAGAAATGACAATGTTTTGGTGAAAATCTTATCATCATAAGCTCTTAGAGCTCCACTGCTGGAATGGAAAGACCTAAAGAAAACGTAAAATGAATAAGATGAGCCTACTATATGCATTGAATTCTATTAGGTACCATCGGTCACAAGTTTAGGTACCTTTTTTAGTTACCTACCTAAAACCTGGAGCCCAGTTTTTTTTTTAGTTTCGATCTAGTCTCGGTTTATCGTTCTATTGCTCGGAATCAGTTTTAAAAATTAAAACTTACGTGTAAGAACCCTCCCGACAGGAAGTAAATACCAAACGACACGACATGAGCCCAGATGAAAATGGTACTAAAGTTCTCCATCTTCAGGTTGGCAGATGTGATCTGGTTGAAGATTTCGCCGATGGTGGCATTCTGGTGGCTTTGGGTCTGGCCGGTGATCTGTTTCATTGCGGCTACTAAAATTACTACCCATTCTCCTGAAAGCAGAAAATTCAAGTGTTTCAAGCTTATTTTAAAAGTAATGTATTAATAAATAAAAAATATTTCTTACATTATTTGGTTTGGTCCAACAATACTGGTTTTCGATTACATTGAAAAGCCAGTATCCGTACTTATCGTCTAAAGATGCAATTCAATTTATAGCCGTTTAATATTTTTTGCCACTTATTCCCTAATCCATTACTCATATGTTTTATAAAAAAATTATATTCCAATAGCAAGAACCTGGTAAGGATTTCCGGAAAATAACCCAATCTATAATAGTGCCTTCGCATTGTGAAAAATGTTGCTTTTTATAGTATTTTTTCGTTGCAAATCGTTAACACTTCCTAATATTGTGACATTATTAAAGTATTTTTTCAAAAACATCGTAACGGTTGAACCGATGAGAATGAAATTAAGTACATTAATAGTTCGTGATATAGAATAACAACATCTCACTGATATAAAAAATAAGAAAATTTTGATTTTTGTTGCTTATAATCTTAAACTTCGAAGCAATAAAACGAAATTTGAAATGACACACATTAAAATAATGTTATCACTTTTACATTCTCATCAAACCACACAGAAATCAAATGAAGTACCAGTACTCTAACAAATGTGGAAGATAGCTTATCGAAACGATCCATCATGCGTAATATTGTAATCAGAAAATATAATTATTTTGATTGTGATCCTGTTGCTGAGAGGTTTTAAAGGTAGTGAGATATCTGTATTTTTGTACATATAATCAACAAATCAGAGCGGAAATAAGATCATTTGATCATAATTGCGAGTGAATGAGAACTTATAGACAAAATGAAATCCAAGGACGTTTACAGTGTCCCACTGAATTTAGACAGTTCGTTATTTCGACACGTCGCTAACTTCGAGAAAACATAGTTTCTGTCTAAACAATTATCTGCCGAACAAGTGCATGTCGCAGTAGGGTCTGTCGAAGCTGTATGTTGTCGAAGTATGTTCAGTCGAAACAATGACTTGTCGAACTATGTTTATTCGAAGTTAGCGACGTGTTAAAATAACGAACTGTCGAAATTCAGTGGGGCACTCGGCCGTTTAACCTTAAATGTAATTCAGAAACCTTATAATGAATTTAATCAAACTCTTTAGAAATATAATAAGTGCATTTATTTAAAAATATACTACTAAATAGGAATTCGGATAACAAAAATAATTTTATTATCTCACTTGTTAGATAAATAAAAGTGTTTGACTCAATAAACGTAATAGATCTACACAATCGAGGAATCGGCGTAAATTCACTTTAAAATGTTAATGATCCAAATCACATGATGAATAGAACCGTCTTGAATGAACGAATGAATAAAGATTTATTGATTTTGTCCATGCCTCTGTTTCATAATCACTCGCTAACTTTAGCAGCGTGCTAAAAGTTGACAGCCTCTTTCCTTTGTTTAGTGTTAAAAAAGGACAGTTGCTATGTTAGCGAGTGATTATAAAACAGAGGGTATAACAATATTTCAAGATTCTATCAATATTGTAATGTGTAGATCAAAACACAATTTCACTGTCAAGACCATTTTCAACCGATTTAAGAAAAGGAGGTTTTCAATGTCTTCTGCTTATATATTTTTTGTGTGTTATGTTTGGATGTTTGTTGGATGTACTTAATTTGGGGTAGATATATATTATGACGCAGACTTCTTTCTATTCAGTAACGACGTGAATATAGACCCACAAGGGCAGAAGCTATTTAACACTGAATTAAAATTTAAGGTAGGTGCATACCTCTTAAAGTTGCTCCAAAAGTGAAAACGGCTAACGTCGCTATGAAAGTTGATATGAACTCAGGAACTTTCTCCATAAACTTCTCTAGTGACTCAGTGTAATTCTCAATCCATTTCACCCCCTCAGTCAGCGGGTCCCAGTATTTGGCCTTGGTGGTTTTCTTATCTACTTTGGTGCCATTTTCTTTTGGACTCTTGGCCCGCTGTCTGACATCTGCCATCCTGAAATGACAAAAAACAAGAAAAAAACTACAGCAAAGGATCAATCAGAGTTAACCTAGAACATAATTTAATAGCGAAATGAGAGTCAAACGTTATAAAAACAACACTGACTCCAGTATTAACATGACAACATGGCATTTTACGATGAGAGATTAGAACAAGAAGTTATAGTGAATCCAGAGTGATTCTAGGAGTATCCTAGAGCTAACATAGTGTGACTTAAGAGTAGTGACCACAACTTGAGCAAAACACGCACTGTCCATGGCAACGCGATATTAGTGCAATAATAGATTGGAGTAAAAGTAAATCGATTTAGAGTTTTTACTTAGTAATACTGAAACCGTTGAAATCGGTAATATGTAATATGAATGAATGAAAATACTAAGTGTTTAAAGTTGTTTAGTAATAAAGTCTTTATTATACACCATAGACAGATAAAAAAAACGAAATATACCTAAGTATATATTTTATAATATC
The DNA here is from genome assembly GCA_961405105.1 of Perizoma affinitatum. NCBI lineage: Eukaryota > Metazoa > Arthropoda > Insecta > Lepidoptera > Geometridae > Perizoma > Perizoma affinitatum. Next base: position 7,784,310 of record OY560184.1, read on the forward strand.
TGTGCTATTAATATGTTTAAAGTAATGGCGTACCTGGTAATATTCTAAGATATCACTATCTATGGCACACGTATTTTTTGCACTAATTATGATACCTAACTGATTGGGTTACATCGCGATTTTTAATACCTTGAGTGGATGTGATAGCAACCACTTTTTTAATACTATCCAGATTAGTTATTTATCTGATAGTGGTAGGGATTTTAATCCAAAACTGCAAAACTGTATATTTCTTTAGGAATATACAGTTTTGCAGACTTCCATTTATTGGCATTTAGTTATTAGAGGGTGAATTATTTGTCATTGAAGACATCAAATGTGTCTCTCGTCTAGCATGATTAATCTTCAATGCTTAAAAGATACTGTTTGCCAGATTAGTTATTTATCTGATAGTGGTAGGGATTTTAATCCAAAACTGCAAAACTGTATATTTCTTTCGGAATATACAGTTTTGCAGACTTCCATTTATTGGGCGTTTAGTTATTAGAGGGTGAATTATTTGTCATTGAAGACATCAAATGTGTCTCTGGTCTAGCATGATTAATCCTCAATGCTTAAGAGATACTGTTTGCCTTGATAATGTGGCACCACCAAGATGACAGGCACACATGGCTTCTATATCAAAAGACTTGCCGTGTTAAAATAGAACTTGAAATATATGGAACTCCCAAAAATTATATGGAATTATACCTGGACTTTAATAGTTGATACGTTTTATTAATTAGAAACGTACGTGACTCAGATCATGTATAATAATGCAGAATAGTGTAAAACAATTGTAACAGCCTTTGTTACACCGAGGAGCCCTATTACTCCCTGGGGAGTAATAGGACAACAGAGACCCCTGACTCTCGGCTTGCCTTAGCCGGCCGGTCGGTGGTGGTGGCGCAAGAGCGGTACCTTTGCTCCAAGGGTGGAAGTGTTAAATGCATAAAGCCGGGAGTAGCGTTAAGTGAAACTGTAGCACACCTCTCGACACCCTTTAGCCGACACACCAACGTTGTCTCTACGTTGACTATTGTTGGCCGTTAGTCAAGTCATCACCTGCCTATGATTTGATTTGAATTTGAGTCAGAATTGGCAGGTGCCGTTTCATCCTACAGTAACCATTCCTTACTGTTTAATCAATCGCCATCCACAAAATAACGTTAATAACGTTTTTTTATTTAATTCAACCAGGTGCCAAGTTTCTAGATTAACCTTATCATCTTCATCTTCATCATCCGTATCATTGGAAGCACCTCGAGCACCACTCAGTCAGGGCCTTACTCTATCTATCATCACCTTGTCATGTGCCCTGCCCCAGCTCCACTTGAGTTCCGTAATACAGTCTTCAACATCTACCACGTTCGTTTTTAACTTTATCATGCAGATGATATTAATATAATATTTTACCGATCTTAATAAGATGTTGATTGTTCCTTTTCTTGGCGTAACATTGGTTGAAACCAAATTAAGTAGGTACCTACTTATTTATAAAATCATTATTCAACTATCTCTTGGCATTGGATGTGATTTTTTATACATTGGCTTTGGGATCCCAAAATATTGTGATTCGACAAATTTCGGGCAGTTTTATTTTCGTCATAGATAACGTAGCGATAAACAGTATCTGCATGCAGCTGCAAATTGAATGTCAAATCTGATTTATTCGTTGATATTACAATAATCCGTAGATGAACTAAAGTTACCGATATTGACGGTTGCGGGTTTGATTCCCGCGACGGGATTTTTTTTGGATGATCTGCAAATATTTGGCTCAGGTCTGGGACAAACATATTCTAAATATAATATGTATGGTATACATATATTCATATTATATTTTTACAAAAAAAAATTGAAATATTTTAACAGTGATGTAGTTCTCATAACACAAGCTCTGCTTACTTCGGGGCTAGATGACGCTGTGTGAAAAATGTTCAGCATTATTATTATTATTGTAAGTAGCAATGGGTAGGCTTTATTGCAGAACTGATAACAGCTAAGGTATAAAGGTCTAACCACAATGGCCGTACGGCGCTGTGTAGGATGGCAATTTTTATTCAAATTAAAATATTTTATTGCGAATATGGGTATGTTTATAGATGTTAAATTTATAATAAAGTATCACGATTAATAACTCTCTAGCATGCAAATATGGTCTTAAATATATTGAATGGAATAAAAAATGAGGTGAGTGGCCCAAGACTGTTCGTCATGGCACTTTTCATAGGAAACCTTATGTTGAGCAGTGAACTTCTTTTAGCTGATCATGATGATGAGGTTATGACTGTTTTGTAGCATTTTATGATTCTCGTGGTCTCGTGTTAGAACACGTCAGTTATAAATTTTAACGGCTTCACGTCCTTAGTACATTGAAATAATGTTTTAAAATCTAAAATATAATAAATCTGTCTAAGACGAGTGATACACGCTATGTTAGTGTTTTGAATTGGATTTTGCCTTTTGTAAGTGTGTAAGTGTACTAATTTTCTTGGGTAGTTCTTATCAAATATTATTATTCATACACTACCTCAAGACTGTTTTCCATACTACACAAAGGTTGTTGGAAGATAATGCTATCTAGCATTAGGTTCGCCTATGTAGGTACAGTACTTTTTAGTTGTGAAATAAATAATTTTCTATCCATCTATCTAAATGTTACTCGACTGTACTTTGTTTCAGGGACTCAAGGTAAAAAAGTTTCGGGGACACAACAAGTGGGTGTAGAAAGTGGGGACTGGGGCTAAATGGAAGCCTTAGATTTAGATATTTACTGGATAAAGGTTGTATAAGCAAAAACAAAAAAATCTTAAAAAAATGTTAAAGACCTAGAACGGTACCCTGAGCGAACACCTTTTTTGCGTGACATTGAACCGTCTAGGACTCTAGGTAGATGGTTCAACAAGGTGCGTAAGTAGGTTGGTTACTTACCATTTGTTGTTTTTTTTTTTCGAAATAAAAATATTATTTGCTATACCTTTTTATATATTGTTATACCTACGGACTGAATGGACGTTGACCGTCCCTTCAATCCGTGAAAATAAAAATTTGTAAACAAAACAACAAATACTTACCAGCCTACGCACCTTGCTGATCAATCTACCTAGAATTAAAATTATCGTGGTTTGGTATCATTTTAGAATATTAGTACGTGGTAAAGTCGTAATAATATTCTAAAAAAAAACTACCTAGAGTCCTAGAAGATTCAATGTCGCGCAAAAAATATATCCGCTCAGCATTATGCTAGGTACACAGGCTACCTACTCAGCGCTGGTATTCTGCCAACTTTACGCAATGACGTCACAGACGCCAGAAGTAAACACTAATGTCTAAAATTAAGTGCATAGGCAGTATACTTTTTTGAGACTTGACCAAACAAAGAAACTGTACATGACAAATCTACAAGGCTTTAGTTTCCGCCATATGGCTCGGAACTCCAAATTCAAATAGGTACGCACACGACCACAGATAAAACATTATTCAGTAGGTACCTACAAATAGATCCGCGAGAATACCTACCGTAATAGTTAGAATCACGTCCAATAAAAAACATTTTGACACATACCTACTTACCTACTATTAAGCATCCACGTGATAGGTTGCAAGCCCATCGTTGCTCATTTCACCACTATTATTACTAAGTATTAATAGAATACATTATAATGAATACGTAAGTAAGTAGATAAAACAATAAAGTAATAGGTAGGTACCTAGTGTTGGAAAGCCAAAGGGTAAATAATCAAACGCCGGTATCTATTACAGTCTTATTTATTCGGTTTTATCTACTTCCATCCAATATCCAGGATTTGTTAGTCAACCTTTTGGTAATCGCCTTTTCTCAGTGAAAAACGCCAAACACCAACTACACAGACTTAAAACCAGAGATCACATACCACAGACTAAATAGCTCTCAACTTTACTTCTTAATTATGGCTTCTGTAAATAACTCTCATATAACAATCACAACTAACAGATGACATTACTAAGCTGTTTTCACACTAGTCACTCACAGAATTCAAACTTTTAAAAGTCGGTGACTTTAGTTCTTCCTACACTCATTCTAAATAGGTACTCTCTCAAATCTAAATATAAATAATAAGGTACATTACCTATTTTTTTCCTTTAATTACTGTTTACTAGGTACTAGTATTATAATATCTGTGCTAGGTATAACAAACTGACCTTCTTGACTGAGCTTCTTATAATTCCTTATTGTACACAGAGATATATAAAACATATTAGGTAGGAACTCCTGTACCGACAGTATATACAAAGGCGAGTTTAGCACTAAAAAGAGTTTATACCATCTAAGTGTAGACATGCTATCTTTTTGACTGAGTTATGATTATTTTATAATTTGAGAAATCAAATGACAATTCTCTACTGTGATGTTTTGATGAATAATAAAATTTTACCTGATATTGTATGTATTATTCTCAATCCTCTTTATCAAGCGAACACTAGGTTCTTGTTTGAGCTATCAAATGATTTATGTGTATGAGATAACTCTAAGTTAATGTTCATGTTCAAAGTTGTGAAATACGCATTACGATTTTCGTAGCGCCACCTATGGAAGTTTTGTAAAACTAGGTATATCAGTAAACGCACAGCTTGTTTGTTTCTTTTCAGGTTTGTTATGTTTCTCCTAGATGGTGCTTCAAAGCAGCAAAGTGCCATCTAGTGGCATATTGAAACAACATATCACTAGATGGCACTGAATTTTCTGAAACCACACTAGTTTTAAAATATCTGTGCCACAGCTGAAACTTAACAAGTGACTTGTAGTGACGGCATTGTACGTTGCCCGCACTTTTGTATTGTGGTTCTACCACATTTTACTAGATGGCGTTTATTTGCTCAAAGGTTTCTGTTTGTTTACTATTTAAACAAAAATGAATTATTTAATTTCTGATTTAATATTTTTACCTTCTGTACACACGTTTGAAATAAGAAGTCGTTTGTTTTTTGGTAATTAAATCTATTGGTAGATAATATTGTAAGTAATCTTCCTGCTTTATAGGTAAGTATAGTACCTACTTATTCTTTTCTTATTACCTAAGTACGAACAAACATTATTATAAAATTACCATTTTGCCCCCCGCTTAGAATATCCCAGTAGCATAATAACGTTCAATTATCAGAGCAACAATGTCAAAGTTACATCACAAAGGGCACAGCCGGCGGGATTAGTCCTCATTGTGGTGCCGACACCCGCTGTTCGCTACTGAGCTAGTGATGTAATATTATGGTTGTGAATTTATTGATAAAACATTTTATTTTGGGAAGGTCCATAGAGTTTCAATTTAAATTATCATTCAAGTTGTTTTCTATTAATTTACTTATTTATGCATAGGAACTAAAGAGTTTATTTATTAAATACTATACCTACCTGCAGATACGTTATTTAAATAGATAATAAAAAATATAATAAACTGTTATAGAATCTTACTAGCAGATGACTATTTAAACACTGCTTTGTTTTTTTCTGATAACTGTCTTTTCAAATTCAACAGTAGAAAATAAAACATTAAAGCTAAACAACTGTTTAAATATTACAACAAGAAAGGCCCTAAAATCTGGTAGAATATTAATCGACCTTCTCTATCGATATCAAAAATGTGCACCAATAATGTCACAGCCCTTTAATCCCGACGGCTGACCGCGACACCCCTACAATCCAGCTGATTGCTTTTCCATTACACCGCACAACCTGAATTCATTTCAGCAGCAGATTTAAGGGATGTCAGCTTTTACCATTTCTGTTGCATCATGAGCTTTTCGGCTTAGAATAGACTCTTTGGCAATTGCACACCTGTTCATGGGCAAGGTTCATTAACACCAAGGGTAGGCAGACCAGTGCTACATTTTGGTTTTCTCTGTGTACTTCTCCGTTTTAAATATTATTATGCTCTTCAGTAGCGTAAAATTTCTAAACACCCACCGAGCTTAGAAAGTGCACGAACAGCAAAATAAATTTAAAATACTTAAATACGAATAGAAAGTCACAATAAAAGCAATTCTGTTAAACTATAGTTTCAGCGATTTCTGGCTGGATTTACCCTGGATCGCAAACACTCTTGCTTGGCTTTAAAAAATCAGAAAAAGTTGGCATTAAGATACCTGTTCCAGAGTAAAATGTAAATACAGGGATACAACCCACCAAGTGACTTGATTCGCGCCAGACATAATAAACTAGATGCAAAAGCATTGATGGTGCGCGGCCTGCAAGACAAATTTGAAAAGTCTCATGTGCCTGCTTCCTTTGCCTTTTGAAGGGAATGGATGACAGCGCAGTCATCCTTTAGGCTTTAAAACAAAACACAACATTAAGTACTTCTTGACGGAAGAATATTAGGTCCAGCCTGCTTGGCATGAAGACCCAAGACAACGGTTTTGTCTACCGCCGAGAAGACAAATATATTTTATCCCTCTCTTTTGTTTGATCGAATCGGTGACAGAAATAGTTTTTTGTCTTCTATTTCGTAGACAAAATTTTGTCTTGACTGCTTCTGCTAAGCGGGCTGGAATGAATTGTTTGACATAAAGAGCTCTTACTCAAGTCAAAAGTCTAGATTCTGCTTGAGACATAGGTATTCTAAAAAAAAATATCAGCCTCAAGCCTATTTTGCCATACCCTTTTTTACACCGCATGTGGCGTTTTAACAAAGTTTCTCCACAGTATAGTTCATTGTTATAGTACCGCAATACGTAACTCTTCCTAAGACCATAATTTGAGGCATAAAAGACCTCCTAGAGTGTGAGAGATTAATGCGCCGCCACCTAGAGTGCTGCTATTGAAAAGTTTAGTGTGTGAGTAACGTGGTTTTTAGATTTAACGATGACAATATAGTTAACACGATATTATTTACTTCTTATTAATATATATATATATATATATGTACCGAAGTTTGACTAGCAATGTTAAATAAGCTTTTCTTTTTTTTTGGAAACTTGTCATAAGGCATAAGAGCTAAGATGTCAAGGTTTAGTGCAAACGGACAAATGATTACGTAATATAGGAATCCGTACCGTTGTGACTTTATCAATCTTGCAATTGAGATTGTAAAATGAACAGAAAAGCACGATTTATAATATTTTTTTAAAATACTATCAATGGCGTCTTTCTTTAAGGCAAAGGTCTGCCTTTTTTTCATACCTCTATACCTATACCTCTATGTAAATGCTGTTTCTGACTAGTATGTTTTTAAGAGTCCAGTTCATCTTCATAAAGGATGAGTTATTCTGTTGGGTCTTACTTTGAAGTATAGATAGATAAAACATTTATTTGGAATTATTTATTAATTAAGTATACAACTAATATAGTTGGACCGCTGATGAGGTAAGAAGCCACAAATTGGGATGGGACTCAGCATAAACCGCCGCAGATCTGGTGAAGGTAAATAGCGCGCTGATCTTCCGTCCTCTCCTAATATCTAGCAAATAGCTTCGATATAAAACAAAGAGTTTCTAACCTAGGTTTTTTTTGTAAACTTTGAAAGATAAATTAAGTCTCAATTTATTTAAAAGATGAATCTTAACAAAAATAATTTAAATATTTCCTAAACGCAAGCTCATTTTAGTACCATTTATCATCAAAACAGTAGGAGCCATCCGAATTATAATTTCAGAAAAAGTTCAATTCATCGTAATCAGTTAAAACGCGCAGTCATTACGGCTAATGCCGGCTACAATAATGCAACATGGGCCGTGGGTAATAAGTTCGATTCCCGCGGGGGGCACTTTGCGGGGGCTCTAGTGTTACGCTCAAAGAGTATGAATGTAGATAGGGCATTGAACCTAAAATATTTTTCCATAAAAGACCGTCTTATTTTCCGTGAAGGTGGGAAAATTTGCACTGATTTGCATATTTTTTTGTGTGGACTTACATAAAATTGCATTTTAATTCAACAGTAAGCACGTTGTTATTTCTTAAAAAATGCGCAGTAATTTTTGATTCCTTTAAAGTTAGTATAACCCAGCTGGGTTATGTGGCCAGTCAATAATTTTGCAAAATAGAATACCAGTAATAAGTAAACCTGGGTAAACCTCAAATAAATTTAAGGCATCTTCTGTTGGCATTTTGTTTAATCTATGCCAGCACCTCAAAGTACAGGATAAAGGGCTTTCAAACTCCACAGGGGTCAAATAATCCGACAGCGTTGTGAAATTGATCCAAAAAATGATTTGGTTTCGATATACTGTATGGCATAATAATAAACTTTAGGTATTGTAGTAAAATTAAACGCCAGTCTGAAGTGTTAAATGTTGTAGAACAAGAATCATACATTTTGGATAATGTAATTCAGTCAAATTGATATATATCTACTAGTTATTTGACGACGAACCGAGATCTCACGATATTTTAACGTATAATTCAAAATCTAGGTAGGAGTCTAGAATACAAAAAATATATTTGTTTTACTACTAAAAGGTTCGTTAAGTTATTGTCGGACAAACAAACATACATGTATGTACGTAAATACGTACAAACACCTGATTAAATAATAAATAAGGAAAACGAAACAAAAAAAAGGTGAAAAGTGTCTGCAGAGAAAAAAATAGAATACGTTAGATAACGATGCAATTTGTAATTTTGGCCTCCGCACGGTTTCAACGCCCAAAAATCTGATATTTCAAACACATGCTCTGCTTTCTTTGATAGATGATTATTTTCTGTACTTGTACAAGTAAACATGTTATGTAATAATGGAAAATAACATAACGCTCGAAGGGTGAATATAGTCTCGTCTACCAGCTGAAAGTTTTCAGATTAGTTAAAAAAATACCTTCTATGATGGAAAGATTCTTGACATATAAACATGATTCCCTTACGATATTTGGTTTCTATTTCAAGAAAGTATTTAATGCATTGAACCCTGTAAATTTTCCGATTAAACGCCATTAACCTTCAAGACATTTAATTCCCCGGCTGGCCATTACGCGAAACATTAAAGAAAGAAAGCTTGTACGTTTTATTGGTCCATAAAGCACAATACTGGCCCGCGCAGGCCACCTATCGTTGTGCTATCGCAACAAATTGCAAGTGATGTATCGTTGGCTGTAAGCGAGGTAGATATTCTTTCAGGAAATACGGGATAGTGCTGAACGAATTGTATTATATCCTGAATAATTTAAGTTCAGATACTATGAAGGTAGTCCATGGTCATTCGTTATAGTACTCATTGGGGGAATTCTATGTCCAGCAATTGAAATTCTACATGCTTTTGACATGATTGCATGACCTCCATTTGTTTTTTTTATATGGATTTTTGGTGACAGTTCGGGGCATACGGCCCACTGGAGTGGCCTACTGGAGAACTCCGGTGGAGTTGCTTCTTTCACTTATGGGCACTTGTTTGGAGTAGGCTTACCTACTAGGTTTTTGTGCCTTAAGAAGACATCTGTCATATTGAATCCAAAATATGTACCTACCGATCTTTATAAAGTATTGTTTACATTATGTGAAAGTTATAGTCATGTCATGTCATATTATAGTTATGTCGGTGACATTACAACCACATGAGACTTTTTACCATTATATTTATCTGGGTCGGCAACGCGCGAGTGATATCTTTCCTACGTTTTATGGGTTCACTAAAAATGCATTTTGGATAGAGGGGGAAATGAAGTTTGTATGATGTAAGAACTCGTGGAGAAAGTCGCAGACATTCGTTGAAGGCTATTTTTTAATTTTAGATTTTATTTGTAACCTTTTCTCAAGTCTCTGCAATCTTTTCCTAAGACGCTCTAAGTAACCAACAACAATGATTCTTTCTGATACTACGAAACCTGCTTTTGACCAGCATATCGACACTTATTTTTGTATTTATTGTTTCGTGCACCGCCAACCATTTTTACAATTACAAAGATTCCGAAGAAGAAGAAGGGATCTTCGTCGACAGTCTCAATCTGGCGAATCCTACAAATCGTCCAAGCCATGCGCACCGTATCGTCCGGCCACCAGCTAGATTTTATCGCTCCTCCGAACCATTAAACCGGCCATAATGAAGTTTCCGACGGATAATGCACTGAGGCATTACAATGATTTACAAGGGCGGCAATAAAAAGAATTTAAGGGATGACCCCGCGGAAAAATAGCGGGCCTTGGGGGTAGGACGCGGATTATTTAAGTGATGGACATCGAAATGTTTTGAAAATAGAGATTAGAAAAATTTGGATACAAGAATGACAGAGACCGCTGAAAGTCGATGAATTCAAGGCCTAAAATTCAAAGATTATATAGCTACTGGAAAACACCTCATAATTAGCAAGTCTAATCAAGCATGTAACTGTGGTGACTTATACAGTACAGGACATATACATTACTTTTGTTTTCATACAAATATTTACTCTGAAAGTTAACTCATTGATAATAATAACTCTTTAACCACATAAATTCGTGACTTTATATCATATAAAATATTTCACCAATATTGTATAGTATTGGCTTTCGGGTGGACAGACATATACATAGAGCACGCTTATGTATACAATATTTTAAATACCAGCGTGGTAAGTATCAGTGTGTTATTACCCATTATAAAAAGAAGCACGAGGTAACCAATCCTATACTGTCTGAGTCTATCGGCTAGCAAAATAAGCGTAAGCAATATTTCTACTCCAGTGGTATACCTCTTCTATTTGAATAGGTATCATAAAGAAGAAGAATGTGCCCGCAGCCGGAACCAAGTGCGGTACGTTACGCAGCGGAATTTATGTTGCTACGTTTTATTCCATATTTCTGTGTTTTGACTCTTTATGGTGAACGAGATTTAGGAGTGTATAATTCTGTGCTAAAGTGTCTTTTCATTATTAATTCCATTATTTTAACTTTTCAAATTTATATTGACTAGTATGGAAAGTAATAAACTTTTTGGAATTTTGAGTAACTAGTGCTGAAAATCTTTGTTACCATTTAATTTATACAATAAAAACAGATCACAAGATAAAACTCCAAACTGAAATGAACAATCAGATAAATGTGCTCAATATTTAGAACAAGAATCGGCAGTCAGGCGAAAACAATTGGATCACGTCGTCTCCTATTGTAAATTCTTGAATTCACAGCCAACTTGCAACTCCCCAACCATTAATCTTCCGTGATATATTCAACATGTTGCGGCTATCTCTGCTAATATATTCTTTAGCACGTCAGGCGGGCACTTACAGGGGCGCGGCCACGTCATCCAGACGTATGCATGTGCACACATAATGCGTTTGTATAATTTGCCACTCGAAACACAGTGGGAGCGAATTTAATCCTTTATACCCAGCATCAGAGAATTTTAAAGTAATGAGCCGTATTTGGCCTAGTGTTGTACGCTGGCTTCCAATCAATGATGTGGATTAGAACCCGGCCGCGTACCAATGTTTTATTAGAAAAAAAAATGTGCTCCGAACGGTGAAGAAAAATATCCTGATGGAACCGGCATGAACTAAAACTAAAAAAAGTTCGAAGACGACCTATGTGGCGCAGTGGGCGAATGCCCGCTTGAGACGAATAAGGATGCGGGTTCGATTCCCGCCGCGAGACAATGTTTGTATCTGCAAATATTTGTCTCGGGTCTAGGTGTTTTCTATGAATGATATATATGTATTTACAACAAAAAAAGTATATAAGTAGTATATCAGATATACTGTCATGTAGTTCCCATAATACAAGCTCTGTTTAGTTTGGGGCTAGATGATGCTGTGTGAAAAATGTCCAGCATTATTTATTTATTTATTAATATGCCATCATCATCGGTTGGGATTCCAATAAAGCGGCGATGGTCTTGCAACATTTATGATGTGGAATTGTGGCAAATATAGTGTTGGACGTATCTCTGACTATCCCCTACTTGGTATTCTTAGAGATTTTTGAACTGAATATAGATTTTATACCATCAAAGGGATAACAGTCGAGAGCATATTTTTTTAATAATATCAGTTTTTGCTCTCGTTAACGTCATCAGCAGTAGAATCAGAATTTATAATTCGTGCTAGCTGTGGAGGTTTGGTTTTATACATATACTAATATGTAGTATTAGTATTCTAGGGTAGTTACTTTTCTTTTATGAAAGCGATATCACTAAAAATATTATTATGTGAAGCAAGAATATCAATCAGTAGTTACTTCCTATAATAATACAAAATTTTTAATTGGATTGTGCACGGATCTTTTTCGGGGTGCATTAAATCCTTTCATGATACTGGTTCTTTTAACATCACGAGCACCTTCTTGGGGCTACCATAACTCAAGCTGGTCTCGTCTTTGAACTAAGGCAATTCAAAAACGGTGACAAGACGAATACTAAATCGAGTCTCTAAATAATTCTAAATCAAACAATCTACACTCAGTACACAACTACCTAACTTCCCGCCACGGGGCCTTTACGCCCATTCCATGTCCCGTATCTGATTCCACCGATTTATAGTCGCCCGCCTTAATTGCACGACGATCGTTCCACAATCGGACGATTTCAATTTGCTATTATAACCCATTAATGTATACCTGTCGATGGAAAAATCGGTTGATTATACGGTGGTTAGTGTGGGTTGGTTGTTACTCTGAGGTCATAATTTAGGTGATGGTTGGATAAAGAATGATGAATATTTCAGTTTCGAATAAATTGTAGTGGTTAGTAGGGGCTGTAATAGGTCCTGAGTTTGGTTTTATAAAACCTGATGGTTATGTTGATAAGTATGACGAATCGGAAAATAATAGCTTTCGGGGAAGGATTTTTGATGGTCAATTTGCATTATATTTGATGAATTTGAATTCTATCATTTTTAAAAATGCGAAATTTTGGATCAGTATAAGTTTATTGATCAAGAAACGACAATGCAATAAACTATAACAAAATTACAGAGAGGTTCGTACAATTTAAGGACGATATGAACATGTATGGAATTTTGGAGATTTGATTGAAATTTAGAACAGGGTATAATTCGTGACTTAGGAAATAACATATACGCTTCTTATCCGGGTATCTCGTGAGCTAAGCCACGGCTTCGCTCAGATAGGAATATATACAAAACTAGCCCGTGGGCTAGTAAAGTAATGTGATATTTTTGATGTTTGGCTGTCTGCTTCATAATATCTTCGTAGGCTGAACCAATTTGATGAAATTTGAAATAACTATAGTTTGTTACCTAGAATAATACATGGTCTACCATTTGATTTGACTACGACACGGGTACTATACCCGTGTCGTAGTCAAATCAAAATATTGCTTTGCCGGTGAAATTAATTTCACCGGCAAATTCAATCAATAGGCTTTGGTAACCGCTTACCTTACCTTAGTTTGTTTGTCTTTTTAGTAGCATTAAAAAAATATCTAAGCAAAAAAATTTATTCGATGAATTATTGTCAATAACTTAACTTTCCTGCTTGCTAACACATATATATTAATTTTTAGTTTACAATACAAAAATAGAAACAAAATAAAACGTAAGTTTATTCAGTAGGTATCGACAGCTAAAGCTCTAAATCACGAACATTGCAGATGTGATTTCATAAAATACGGCGCGCCTCGAACAATGGAGGCTCGATGCAGATATGAGAGGGTATGCAAAATTGAATACGTTCCGACCTACAGGTGAACAGGGCTGACGGAAGTCAGTTATTTGCAGCGTGAAATATCCTTGTTGAAAATATCTTAATATGAATGTTTATTAATCGGAATAAACTTACGACGTTTAGCGCAAACACATTGTGTATATAAGTAGGTAGTATATCAGTCATGAGTTCCCATAACACAAGCTCTGCTTACTTTGGGGCTAGATAATGCTGTGTAAAAATGTCCTGAATTATTATTATTATAAGGTCTTGGAGTGACTATTTAAATGATTAAAGTTTCCAACGACAAAATAGGTCTCCGATCTCCTAGGCGAACTTATTTGAATCTTAGATAAATGAAGCAAGATATTTTATTTTGTCACTAACGTATTAAAAACTTCGTATGATACACGTAAAAATAACTACAAACTCTTGACGACTGTAATCCCTCGTCTTCAGCTTACAAACGTCAACTCGTTTGAAGTATTATCAACCTATTTACGACCCTTGTATCACAATGTACTATTAAAGAGTGATTTTGGCATTGTTTTGGATGCATTGTTACTGCAAACCTGAAAAAAAACATGTCTAATTAGTCTTCGTTTTTTTTCGGGTATATGTAGCGGTTACCCTTACGTAAATTTTCAGTGGTGTTGCAATTAATAGCCGTGGTCACATTATGACTTCAAATTAATACTTGACACTGATGAATATTCGTTATACCTTTACACTATTAAATTTATTATAATGATTACTCATGGAAACTGAAAATTAACTTACCTTGTACACTTAACTTTATTATATGGTTAAATAAATAAAAAAAAAACTATGTCAGTTTCTGCATCTGAAACCTGCATCTTCAAAATCCATGCTTGCCGCATCAATGCCCTGTTAAATTCAAGATACTGAGTTTACTGAACAGATATTGCAAAGTACTAAATCTTAAGTCTCACTATCCACCCACATTATCATAACTTCTTCATCGCAGGACCTTTAGCAGTTGTCAGCCCTACAGTGCTTTACGCGATCCTCGATAGCTGGGGTCACGCAGTGATTTACCGCGCATGAGATTATCGCGCTCCCGGGACACTATTGTACGATAACCCTTTTGAGTATTGTTAATTTACCTAATGAGGTTGAGATGGCATAGGTAGCTTGTAGATTGCTTGGAGAAATATGTTTTTTTTTATTATCATCCATCGCCTGTCTTCACGGTCCCGCGCTATCCTCAGCCACACTTTCAATGTTGTCTGCCCATCTCCTTTGGTAGAAAGTAATATACTCGTAAGATATTTTCTTGTCTGCTGTCATTCGCCTAGTGAGCTTTGGGAATTGAGATAGGCATACCCCTAAAAGTCTGTCAACGGAGACCTGCATTCTTTGGCCTATCCTGCTTTTTTCACGTTCTTGGATTTGTTTGTCTAGATAAACTAACAATCTGTTATACGTTGCACGTTAAATTTATTCGTGTAATAAATACGACATTCTAGTTCTGCTGGATTTATTAATTGCTGTCAATTACTTTTGCATTTATACCTCGTTTGGCTCGGCAGTCCTTTCAATCAAACCAACTTCAATTAATATGCAAACTAATACTAATAAACAACAAAACTAGTATTTTATTCTTGTAGGAAAACTTCCCTGCTTGACCTCACAGATCTGAATAGTTAGTATAGAGTTTATGCATGTCGGAATGGGGATTAGTCGTAACTGCATGGTTTTAAACTGTATTCTGTAACCGCATCACTCTGATACCTGTATTTTGGTGACATATATTATACTAGCTTCTGCTTACAGCTTCGTCATATAAAATAGCCTATGTATTATTCTGATGTAGCTACATTAGTGTAAAGTTTCATCAAAATCCGTTCAGAAGTTCTTGCGTGAAAGAGTAACAAACATCCATCCTCACAAACTTTCACGTTTTAACAGTAGTAGAACTGATCATAGATAGTATGAAACTATACTTTCAGGGACAGAACTTTGGTGGAAGAGATCGCTTCTAAGGGATTAGACCGCCCACTGGAATTTAATATAATAATATTTTGTTATTTGTTTATGATGTACAAGTAAAGTGTTTTCATAATTTCATTGAATAGTATTACGTCATCCATAATGTAATGCTCATGCTTGACCATGTTTGGCGTATTGCTCAGCTCAATAGCTACTTCTCGAAACTGCCACTCAAATCATAGAAGACAATTGCCCGCAGCAAGCGTTCCTACCGCTACCTCACGACCGTATTTTACGGTTGCTGCCGATACAGAAGTATTATTTATGTCTTTGTTCCCCATTCCGAGATATTTACGGCTAGTTCATGTTTCAAATGGATTCTTTTCATTGTTTTTTTGGCGTAGTACATTTGTTGTGGCATTTTTATTTGGCTTATGTTTTATGTTCATGTTTGAGAATGTATGTTCTTATGTTTAAAAAAACATAAGAACATACTATGTTTTTACAATATATATACAATATATTATATTAACAATATATAGAAATATTTAAAAATTATGTTTCGAATTCTTTGTTACTATTTTCTTTTCGTTAAATTCTTCTTTAAACTACTATAACCCACATGATGATCCTCTATAATCAATACGCCAAACTTTGAGGATACCGTGAAAAAATGGTCAGAGGCCATTTTAAGCATTGATTAACCCAATGCCAACGTTTCGCAAACCTTATAGTCCTCCACATCGGTTTCGATGACGGCGAAACTAAAAGTTATGTTGTTTTTTTTTCGTGCGTGGGCCCTAATATGGCTTGCAAGTCCAAACTTTGTCTTTACCCTATCACAAATACTAAGAAAGAAAGTTAGAAAGTTGAATTTCGCAAATACTAAGCATTCGATGTGACAGGTTTAGTTTTCATATCGTAGTACCTATACGTACAACGTAAAACTGTAAGGCTTTTACATTTATAAAACACAATATGTCAAAATATCTTCATATTTTTGTTTATTGTATTTTTTACCGATTTCGAATTTGGTCGAATCGAGAAAAAATCCAACTGTCTCTCGGACCAAAGAATACAACGGGAACAACCTGCAAAAATGATCAAATCAACCTGACGCTAAGACAAAACGATTTCATCCTACTCAAGCACCTCTAATTTCGACAAACCAGAGATAATTGTACCAACATAAGGAAAACAGGCTAAAGGCAACGTGAAGCTGTCGTTCACGGTTATTAAATCCAGTACGTGATTAAGGGCCCCCTAGCGGCCCCTTACAAACATTAATTTGACAAATAGGCGTTCAAATTGTCACGGGACTTGAGACCTCCGCCCATTTTACACTTGAAACGAGTGCTGTCTGTAGGTATGTGCCTATTACGAGAATAACTGACAGTTAACTCTACATTATTTACTAACTAGCTTCTGCCTATGGCTGCGTCTGTGTTGTACCTACAAATACAAACTGGACTACAAATACATATCTATGTCGAATACAAACTGGATGATGTGTTCTCGGTCACAATATATACCTTAGTATAGAATTGAAATTATAATGGTTAATTTTAGAAAATGACGTATTACGTATATATATAAAGTAGTCCAAATAGGTTCAGCCGTTACAAAAAGTAAGCAACAAATATGAATCCGTTTTTTCACATCTTTAATATAACTAGCCCACGGCTTCTGCCCACCAGATCAATTCTAGGTCACGAAATATTGCTAACTATCTAAAACAGTCTTGCCTTTACGGGAATCCTAAATAATAGATATCCAAACCAATTTAAATATTAGTAGAATATTAGGATTCAAGTTAGAATATTGACATTCGACGAAGCATTAGTGAATAATATTCACATTCGTAACCTATAACTAAGAATGTACTTAATCAATCTGGTAAGTTTTACGAAAGAACTAATCTGCGGTCCTAAAATTCTTGTTTTACTTTTATCAGCATCAGAATATTTTATGTATGTGTTATGCAAACGATCAATATCAATTCATGATTTTCATCAATCATGAAAAATAATGTGTTAAAAGTTGGTCAGTGTCCAATTATCTAGGCATTACAAGGGTGGTTAGGTTCATAAGGTACTCTGGAAATTAATACTAATATAGTAGGCGACATAAAAAATCGCCCTTTGGTTCCAGGTAGTAGTCAACTCTGAATATTTCAGGCCGCCTGAACATTTCCAACTGTAATAGCCGGAACTGACATTTCAACATGCTCTACGAAGCACGGAAGCGCTCCATTCTAAATGCCACTATCAGTATCCCATCCAAATGGTGACATGAGGCTTAACCTGAAATAAGCAACGCCTTATAAAATATTGATTTGTAAGTTTCAAATCAGCGCCTTATTTTATTTTGTTATGCTCTAAAGTAAAATTAAAATCTGCATTTAATATCAAAGGCGTATTGAGATATTTTATTGACTATACTTATGAATGTGTTCTGAACATGGAATAGACGAAAGATTACCAAAATATCCCCATCTATGTATTTGCTACTGGTATTCCCATCTACCAGCACGATTTCCGGGAAGGTAAAAATAAAAAAAATCTACTAATAATTAAAATACAAGGGCCTTTAAAAAAAACAAAATGAACGCCCATGTACATCCCATTAGCGAATTCAGATTGTTGAAGTGTCATTGAATAGAGGAGCTCGTTAGCGAGGGGCGGGGTCGACTGGGAATAACGAATATCCGTTATTCTTGAGTTATTAAAGTATTTGGATTGTCTTACGCTTTTGTTTATGATGACAGTCCAAAACTAAATCAAACTAAATCAACTAAATCATTAGCAGCCTATTCAGCCTATTGATTGATTGAAATATATCTACAAGTGATTGTACATAAATATCATAGTTAACAAGAATTGGACCTACCTTATCATTATCAATTCAATCTATTGAAATGTTGTATTTCGAGTATAATGTCAACCAAATGTTATTTTTAAGAAAATAAAGGCTATATGTTCCCTGAAATAGTAGACCTATTTCGCTAACAAAATGTATTTTTTAAAATCGATTGCACGCGGTTCTTTTGTGCAAACAAGTGTTTTTCAGGTGTGATCAAAAAAAGTCCCCGACCAGTAGGTATGATAATAATGTTTAATCGAACCCTTAAAAGAAAATCTCTAAAACACCACATGGTACTTTGTTATGGAGACAATGCATAAGAGTCCTGTTGAATGGTGAATTACATCAAGCAGGTTAGCAATTGTTGCACAATCAAAAGCAAAGGTGGACACGATCGAACACATCAAAATAAATAAAATCCGATTCAACAATACAACAAAACCCACTAGTCTATACAAATCACAGCAATCCTACAATTACTTCAAATATTACAAAGAACTTATGCGGCAAACTTGTACAGCAGTTATGTGATCTGGTGGTTCTTGTATGGGCTCGAATCAACAGCTATATTATCTGTGGTCCTTCTCATGGTAACTGATTTGTGATCTGTGGCTTGGGCGGCAGTAATGACGGCTGTCAAGATGGGCGGAACCCGCCTTCTCGCCAGGAGGTCTTGTAACCAGAACACCATAATGCCAGGATGTTGGATTTGAATGTTTTTGTAGGTAAGAGGTGTTTTTGTGTGCCGCCCATGGTTATTTTTGTTGAAAACTATTCGATTTTTCAACAATATTTTTTAAATAGTTGTTGCAGCCCTCTAACTGGGCATTGTGTGTGTCTCTCTCAGAATAATACTATTTAAATAAAGTCTTGATGAAAGACCTCACAGAACCGGAAACCGATGGGAAACAAAGTTCTCGAGTGCAGAGAAATATCTGAAATAGTACTTTTCAAACTTTCGCGATTAGATAACATAATTATAAGTTTAACGGGTATTTATCGCGTTTACCTTTTTTATTATTATATTCCCGACGTTTCGACTGTATTGCAACAGCCGTGGCCACGGGATGACTGGAGTATACGGAGCTATCGTCGAGAAATAAAGGCAGTAGCCGCAACTACCCTCATTTCATCTTCAGAATCAGTAAAGTTCATGTTCACATTACGACACACTACACTAACCGTATCACCGCACTGCACAATCGGATCGCGACGCGAATACCTGTTTATCACGGGATTCCAGGACGCAGAGAGTCTATAGCCGTCTTCACGATTAAAATTGGGGTACTTTTTGATTTCAATCGCTTCCCGCACTATTCTCTTATAATATTGGCGAAGAGAACTTTTCTGATTCTGAAGATGAAATGAGGGTAGTTGCGGCTACTGCCTTTATTTCTCGACGATAGCTCCGTATACTCCAGTCATCCCGTGACCACGGCTGTTGCAATACAGTCGAAACGTCGGGAATATAATAATAAAAAAGGTAAACGCGGTAAAGACCCGTTAAACTTATAATTAAACTATCTGAAAGACGCATTGTAGGACACTTTATCCAATAGACAGATGAAATTGTAAAAAAATAAGATAGTTGGTCGATGAAGGGCTTAAAAAAATTGTCATGCTAATCTTATCTTATTCTAAATCTAGTTTGAGTTTTTACTAACTCAATATCATATTATTATTGTATGTGACCCTTCAATCTATTGTATTGCATTTGACGTAGCCGGCTGTGCGTAAGTGGTTTGACTTCAATTCCCGCAGCGGGACAAATATTTGCGTATTCTGCAGAAATTTTTATCTCTGGTCTGGGTGTTTTCTATGAATAAGGTACCTAGTCATAGTTCCTGATACCCACGAGATAGGGAATCCTAGTGTGGGGTCAGGACTCTGTAGATATGAGACTGTTGGGTGCTTATTTATTTATTCCTTATGTTAATGTATAAAGTGCCTGCAAAGTCCCAATAACAATTCTGTCGCATATAAAGGAATCATAATTTAAAGAAAATGTAGCTACTTGAATAAAGCGAGCGGTGTAAATAATAAAATGCTGGCGTTCCGCCTGAAAATGAGTCTGAAATGTTAGTTCAGCGAAATTACTGTGTCAAGATAATGTTACTATCGGATTTAGATTCAAGTGAGAATACACAGGTCGAAAGAAGAAAATAACATTTTTGTTTGACCATTTTTATGAATTCTTTATAGTTATACACTCCATTATGGTCGTCATCAAATGTAATATCCAAGTAGGCAATTTGAGGCGATAGAAGTTATAATTCCGTGGATAGATGCAACTTGCTCAAAACCTAGCTTATTTAAACAATTTGTTTTCAATTTTAGTTTTTAAAGCCGTTTTGAGCTGCACACATGAAATTCTAGTGGAAAAATAAGTTATATTATTATATCAAAAAATTCGTAAAAATCTATCTTGCACGATCAAGTTTGAACTAATGATCTTCGAATCAGAAGTCATGGAAGTTCTTCCTCAACTTCTGATTCAAAGAACGACCACAAAAGCGTAACATACTGGAGCGTCTACAAAACCTATGCCTCCGTTTTATATTCAGATTGCGCAAGTTTGATCAAGTATCCGAGTTTAATCCCAACTCCAATGGCTCCCTATTTGTTCTAATCTTTACGTTCTGACACTTCTCTATAAGGATTTTTTACAGCCCTCCTTCTCCTCCATATCTTTGTGAGCGTTTTTAATTTCTGGTCCTTTGCGATATGCTGTGTCGGACCTCTAACTTCCTTCTACTTAAAACAGTTTTTCACTCATCTAGCCGCTACAGCGACAGATTTAATGTCTAAGCCGTTAAGCGTTGGAATGCCTTACCCCATATCAAATGTGATAGTCCTGCAATTGGTGTCTTCAGGAGAAAAGGTAAAGAGCACTATCTGTCTCTCTATGTATGGTATATGATTTAAGCTCGCCTTTGTACATGCAATTTAACTCTGCCTTTTGTAAGTATATTGTGTTTAAAGAATAAAAAAAGTCTAGCCTATTAGATATTTATATAAATGTGTGAAGAAGTGCGACTAATTTCCATTTCTATATTCTTAAAGATCCGTGGTAAGGGCAGTGTTTTTCATAACTTCTGCTCTAGCCTCGTTCTCCGCGTAATGGCCAGCTCACTGCCAAAATAAATGTTGCTTAATATGCCGAAACTTTTGAAATATGTTTTGCTTAAATGCGCTGTTGAAAGCGTAATAATTTTCCCCTTTATGTCCCAACTTCTTGGCGGCTTTTTGTTTGCTTAGCGAATGTCTCTTATTGTTTAGTGCTGGTTGTTGTTGGTTTAGAAACGCATAAGTAGGTACTATAATATTTATTTCTAGGACAGGCTTAAAAAAATAAGATATACCTACTTATAAAAAAGCCGTGTTGGCCAAGGGCGCTACCCCTAGTTCTGATCCGGAGGTCGTGGGTTCGAACCCGGTCGTGCACCAATGGATTTTTCCACTGTAAAAAAATATGTGCGCATTAACACGTGCTCGAAACGGTGAAGGAAAACATCGTGAGGAAACCGGCATGCCCTAGAACCAAAAATTCGAAGGCATGTGCCAATAGTTAGTGTTCCAATAAGCGGCGATGGGCTTGCAACCTGTCACGTGGAATGCTTACTACTTGCAAAACGCGGGCATGTACCAAATGTAATGTTTGGACGTGCCTCTGACTACCCCCTACTTGGTATCCTCACAGATCTACTCACTGGGTATGTATCTGAGGATGTCCACCATGGGGAAAACAGTCGTGAGCGTGTTTATTTGTTTTGTTTATACCTACTTCCTGCAATAATAATAGTTGGAAAATAAGGGATCTATTAGTCAAGAGTTTTGTAGAACAAAATAATCGTTATTTTTTTAAGTATATAAAAATATGGGTAATTATCACTGCTCTTCATCGAAAGTTGTTCTAAAATTTTCTCAAACCACTCAATATAGTTTATGTTATATGCCTGTCAAAATTGTTGAAGGTTCGTATTAAATAACAGGTACCAGATAAAAAAAATTAGGGTTCCGTAGTCAACAAGGAACCCTTATAGTTTCGCAGTTTTTCCTTGTCCGCCCGTGTGTCTGTCCGCGGCTTAGTTCAGAGAGTCTTAGTATAAGAAAGCTGTTGTTTGGCATGTGTATGCATATTAATCAGGCCACTACTTTGTTGGCCTGATTAATATGCATACAAAAATCTTTTAAAAAAAATACGCCTACACGTAAAGGTTTAATGAGTAATAGTCGACCAACTTATAAAATGTACTTGGAGATGTAATAACGATAATTTCTTACTAATGCTATTGATAGTTACTAAGATGAAGAGTTGTTAGTTGTGTAAAATATAAGTTTATGACCAACTACGGATCCCTACACTGCACGTGGCCCGACATGCACTTGGCCGGTTTTTAAGCAATCTTATTACCTACACATATTTTTTTATCTATGAAATTATGTATATTGCATATTGTATATTTACTGATATTGTTCAACACTTTGCACTATTAAAAACAATATCAGTAGTTCATATTTTATCTTACCAATGTCCATACCTTTCAAATCAAGATCATGAAACGTTGTTTAGTGCGTAAACATCGTTTGGAATCTCCTTGTAGCCCTGTGGTAGGTAGGGCATTACGTAGGTGTTCCCATCCTAAAATATTATAGGATGTGCGGTGTCCGTACTATCTCTAGTGTTGTGCCGAGGAAACGGGCTTCAAGAGCAGACAATGTCATACAGATAGGGTAAAAATGTCTTCAGCCTCGTTATACCGTAAAAATATCGCATAAAGAATTGGTTAATTTTGATATTATGTATTTCTGAATTATATCGTTTACCTACACTTCGTCTGCGATTCTAATTATCTCACGTAAAGGGCTTTAATATTAGGGAATAATTTACTATCATGGCACACTTCAAACATTTAATTCACTGAATAGTCTTATACACTGAATGTGTGAATTTTTGGTCTCGAATATTTGGTACTCAATCATTGTGCGTTATTTGGTTGTGTGGTGTGGAAAAGGCAACTTTTATACTTAAACCTCTGAATTTTCCTGTCTTGGTTTTGCAAGACCAAAATCACATATATCCCATCCCTTCAAAATCTTTATCAGGGTATTCGATAGTCAATAGGTATGGAAATGTGCCATCATGAGTGCACATGCAGTGTATACAGTTTTCTGTATCTCTAACGGCCCCTTCAAGTACCGGTCGTGAAGATATCGTATCAATATGGCTCTATCGGCCCCCAATGGCCTCGGAAGGTTTTCTATATTATATTTTATGGAGGGAGACAATTTTATGAACGTGTGGTAATTCACGGAATATGGTGTTACTTATAAATTGTTATGGGTTTATGATAAGTCTGTTGTGATGTTCAGTTAATATAACATTATTTGTGTATGAACTTTACAAATATAATCATTATCAGCATCAGCTGTTTCACACAGAACACAGTCTCACTGTGGCTGCGTTCCAGCTGTTTTGTAAAAATTGTGAATGTTTTGCGATACAAGAAAATATACCTATTATGGAAACGCAAATACTATGACATATTAAACCTTTTCATGGCTAAGTCCAGTTTGTCAGCCGATGCAAAACCGCTGCCGGGTATATCATTCAGTGTCTACGTCTTTAGAAATAAAAAAATAGTATCTACATTATTCCAGTGGCCGTGAAATAGGCATTTGACATTTCCGCAAAGGCATAGTGCTTTTTTGAAAAAAAAAATCAAGGTAGTAATGAAGTTTCTTTTAAAAGATACTTTTACGTATGAAGGCTTCCAACCTTAGATCTGGTGCAGTGCTGAAGTCAATATCCATTTATCTTATGGAACCTTTGGAACTCATTTTTATTTATGTATTCATTTCAAAATTACGGAATCAGTAACATACTTTTGCTGCGCTTGCTTTACTGTATTTTTTGTGCCGTAAAGGTAAAGGCTGTTTATACTAAGCTCGATGAAAGAGATCCAAATTCAAATGAGGCAAACATTAAAAAGTTTTGTCGTAGACTATAGATTACAGGCAACATTACATTATTTTATTACCCAGAGATTAAAATACACAGAAAACAGTACAACCTTAAAAATATAAAAAAGTAGACATAGTCTACTTTTTTATTTTAGTAGACATAACTAAACACACAAATTCACATATGCACTAAAGCTTATATTTTTTTATAGAAATCACTACTAAGACTCGCTTAGGTCTATGCCTGTATAAGCATATTGCAGACAGACATAAAGGTTTTAAAAATGATTGTTGAGAAGAATAAAAAACTTTCACTGCCAATATCACAGAAGGTAGGTACACCGATATTCTGTTGTCAAGACTTATTCTGAATCTAATGATTCTTATAAATGATCGGATAGGTATAAATCTTGGGAAAACTGATTTGTTGGTTCTACAAAATTAATGATGTCACAACACCGTTGTTCACCCTTTTATCAAGCCTTAAATCTCCAGCACAGCCCAGCCACAGGAACCCACACAAATTACAGTCATGTCCAAATAGGCACAGGAACTTAACACCGAAATTATCGCCGTCCCCAAGTGGGGCAGGATAATATTACTAGATTTATGGGGGCTTGCGCTGGAGCTTTGATTTACGCCTTCCTTGTGCCACGGAAGAAATAATTGTACTAATGCACTGCAGTTTCACTTCTACGAGACTATTAATAATGTAAAAACAAACTTCTGTTTGAGCCTAATAAAACAGTTTAAATTTAACTATAAAGACTATGGGACTATTGATTACAGATACATGGAAAAATGGGAACAAACGCAATGTTTGTTTTTTTAAGAAATCAAGATGTAATCACATTAAATAATTCACTTTTAAGCTCTAGCTTTTCCTTCGGTATTCGAAGTACGATAAAAATTCCTGACAACACCTTGAAGGTGGCCACTTTCAACAACCATAGAATTTAAAAGCGTAATAAGGCTCATCTTACATTGAGATTATTTCGAAGTGCCGCAGACGTGGTTTTTGATTTACACCTTCCTAGCGCAGTAAATTACGAACTGATAATGCTTTGCGATAGAGATTGGTGTGAATTGAGGGTTTAAACGAAATGGTGAAGGGAAAATTAAGGTACTTAAGACAGGGTTGTTATTTTTGTTTCGATCATTGTTTTGGTGTCTGTCTTTGAAATGTACTTAATGACGTCATCTATTTGACAAATATACGTTTCTATATGTATCTTGGGTTTTCAATGAACCTATTTTTGATTTTATTAATCATTTTTGTGTAAATGTCATGAATCTTTAAAATAATTTGGTATTATTTAAAGAATTTAGTTTTTTTTTTAACGAATGAACCTTTTGTTTTTGCTTTTGATTTTGTTAATTATTTTTGTGTAAATGTCATGAACCTTTAAAAACAATTTAGTATTTTTTATAACAATATAGAAATTCATTTTCATTTCAAAATACTTCACATTTTTCATGAACTTAAAGCGAGACAGTTTTGCAGATTGACTACAATGTACCCCGCGGTATCATCTGAATGCCTTCAAACAAAGGCATTCAGATGAGGCCAGATTATAATATTTAATAGGCGAGGCACTGTTTATGTACTGCATTGCAAATCCAACGTAAATCGCATTCGGTCACGCCCTTAGATCTCAATGCAATAGAATAGAGCTGGTTAAATAAGTTAAGGTCTTGCTAAATTGAAGTTTTGGTACACTGACATAATGACGTATCAGTCAAGTCGAGCGCTATAGGATGAAAATAAGGAATTCACAGAATTTGATATGTCTGGCGTCGTCGCGTCGTCTCGTATTTGGTGACAGTACGACATGTCTGGCGTGGTGACACGTGTCACCTAGTGTAAAAAACCAGAGGCCCAATTTTCGTAATTCTTTTACATCTAATTCTCGCTATATTATTATTATTGCGTCAGTCTACTATTTTACGATTTTAACGTTTACATGAACTAGACAAGTTTGACTATTTTTATATATACACAAATAAGAATCCTAATATACCTACTGGTACCTTTATTGTATACAAAAAAGGCATCATAAGGTATTCCCTTAAAAACACCTTTAACATGGTAGTACCGTCTGCATTAAACTCCTATGTCTATGCCGAGTGTCAGGTTTCTATAGAAATACTATTACTAAGAGATATCTAATCCTCTACTTGAGCTATTATAACTTTAGTTAAGACGGGCATTATTCCTATTGAATACATTATATGTCCATCTTTACTTAGCGTAGGAAAACATTATTCCTCTAAAATATGTCATTTTTGAGTAATAATGTCAGTGTGATTCACCTCAATCTTTCCCTAAGCTAAGATGTAGAGCAGCATCAGAGCCACTTTTCTTGCTCAGTATCCGATAAGGAACGTGAATCATCAGAGATCAAGACAGCATTATTAATTTTCATCTCGTATCGTACCTATTTATCATCAATACTGTTACTAACCATCAATACTTACACATAAACCTTATTATAAACGACTACGGACCTACCCCAGGCAACCCATTCAAATTGATTTGATCCTCAAATAAATTTATAACCAAGAACCTTGTCACAATAAATTCAAATTCAATCTTCTTAAAAAAATCAAATTAATTTAATAGCAGATCAAACTGACAGAGTTCCAAGCAGTTTGTTTCGAATTTGATACGAAAGAACCATATCGCAGTAAAGCAGATCAGAACCTCCTGGTCTGCTCAAGCAGTCTTGTGACCAAAGAGTCCGACAAGGTTCCAAAAAGCTTTGAAAATACAATTGAGACGTGCCAACGGACAGGTCGGGTTATAGAGATTAATGGCGTCAGTGGATATTTGAATAGGTGGTTCTGATATCTTCAAGATGGGCATGATGATAAGGCTCAACATCCTGCCTTTTTAAATTTGTGTAGGCTTAAGAGAACTATTTAAATTATGAAGTCAGCTTCAGTTGATTTCTATTAAGATGATTTTTAAACGTTATGCCTGCCGCTAAACAGCATTTCATATACATAATTTGGTGTGAAGGGTAGTAGTGCCAGTAAAATTAAAAGCACATGAGACTTTTCAACTTTACCTTTATTACAGACATCTTATCAGCAATGCTGGTAATGCAGATTTCTTAAGCGACGGTAATCTTTTACCATCTCAAGAGCCTTAGCTTACAATAAGATTAAAAAGTGAGTAGAATTCTTGGTATTTTTTAAGCAGTTAAATTAATTACCATCATTGAACTGTTTGCATGATTTTTCGAGTCATCGAGAGAGTCGAGATTAACAAGACCAGGTCAATAAATTCAATATAACCTTTAATCGCTGGGGCAGCACAGAATTAGAATTCGGGATAGAGGACGTTTGTAGTTGCACAGGGAGATGACTATTTCTAGTTTCTAGCATTGGACATTATTATGATGGCTCATATGATAATTTTCTGATTATAAAATAGATACATTACCAGGACAATAGTAGATTGTGATAACTATTGACTGAAGGATTCTAGAGTAGATTCCTAAGCGTAGCGAGGGATTCAAAGTATCTCGCTCGAGGTTGAATAATTTTGGTACCGTGTGGCACACTCTGCTTTTCATCACCCTCTATGAGAAAAATAAATAAGTGATGCTTTTAGTAGTGAGGAATATTTATATTTAAACCAAATTACAAAAACTACAAAAAATAATAATTTGTGTGAATCAAATTAAAATTGTCTGTAATATTTTGATAAAAATTAATAAAAAAACGAATAAGAAGTTCCTCTGGATTCGAACAATCGCTCTCGCCCTCAATACATTATTTTGGTCCCTTATGATACAATCTTCTATTGTTGTTGCTTACTCGGCACCAATATTATAATACTATTAAGGAAAGCTTGCAGTTTCCAATTATGTGGCTATTTCGAACTAAACTTACTGCTTTCAGTGGCTGCTTATCAAATGTTATTGAATCATAAGCTACTCTAGTTACTTTAACGCGAGAAGCTAATTTGTAAGTATATATGTACTCTTTAAATCATGGTAAAAAACGACACATTAAAGCATTTACATGACTGGGTTGTTATTAACTGTATATTCCTTTATATATACTACGCGATTACTTATAGCAAAAACTCAACCTAATTAAAAATAAGCTCTACTATTTAATTTGAAATGTAGGCTTACATTTCAAATTAAATAGTAGAGCATATTTTTAATTTTTCCCGAATTTCTGTGACATAATGCAATCTTGGTTAGATCGATCGGTATGATTTTATACGGGCAGATAAAAACATAGAACATAAAATCATGTGTATAACACCAGACACAAATCGATTTCTTTCAGACCCACAATACAATGCTTATAAAGATTTTTGCCAACATAACTTCTCAATAATATTCTTTGACCATGATTGATACATGTTATGATCAACGTGCAATTATTACAGTATTTATTGAAGTCGAGGTCGTTTAATCAATGAATTTATAAATGGTTTACATAGTGGTAATAAAGTCTACAAACATAATATTATAGGTTCTATCTACGTTAATAACTAGTAGCTGATTTAAATTATAGATTTTGCTATCGTGAATGTTGACCAAGATCTGAGAAGTAGGTGGGTGAGATGTATAAATAGCAAGGAAACGTTATAAGAGAACTCCAAATATATATTCTAAGTTTTATGAACTACGTGTTTTTGCCGACGGCTTTGCTATAAATGGTAATCAAATGGATTCATCCATTATGAAGATGGAAGATAGAAAATATCTAAACATAGAGATAGATGAAAAGATATATTCTTTATTGTACACACAGAAAATACAGACCAAAAAAAAACTTACATATAGGACATGTACAAAGGCGAGCTTAACCCTAACAAGAGTTTTCTTCCAGCAAACCTTTGAGGTTAAGGACAGGTGAAAAGTAAAGGTGGGTATGTGTACACAGACAGATAATTTCTGATAATATAAATAATTATAACATACTACTATACCTAAATACATAATATACCTACTTATAAATATAATAAATATAGTATATATATATATTTATATGATATATACATATAATAATATATATAATATGTATGCAATACTCACAAGGAGAGGTAGTACTCTTTTAATCTGAGCTTGAACGCACTTAGCGATGGACTGGCGCGGACAGAGTGGGGAGAGCATTCCACAGTTGTACCGCGTGGACAGTGAAAGAACCACCGTAACAACTGGTGGAATGAGAAGGAGTTTTGAGAAGAAGGGACATTGCTGTCCTGCAGGGCACATCACGCGGGATTAAGAACTCAAAGCGCTCACGGAGGTAAGAAGGAGACAGTGGATTATAAAGAACGGTAAAGAGAAAAGTTAAGACGTGAAAATCACGCCTACGACGAATAGGGAGCCATTTTAATTGAGACCTGAATTCGGAAAAGATTAAACTTGCGCAAGCCGAAAATAAATCGGATGCAAAAGTTCTGAAGACGCTCCAATTTATTCAGGAGTTCCTCCGTGGCATCAAGAAAGCAGACGTCAGCATAGTCAAGAAGAGGTAACATGAGAGTTTGAGCAAGCATAACTTTAGTTTCAAAAGGTAAAAACTTTTGGAGACGCTTGAGAGATTGAAAGGTGAAGTTAACTCCTTTGCTAATCATGACTTATTATAACATGACGCTGACTTACCCAGGACAGGCGGCTGTCAAAGATTACTCCAATATTTTTAGCTTTGGTCGAGTAGCAAATTAGTGCACCATCATATGTGATTGGAGGTAGAGTGCACTGACAAGATTCAACATATAAGGACTCCCGAAAATCAAAGCCTGAGATTTCGAGGGATTAACCAGGAGGCCAAAAGATTTCGCCCAAGTATTAATCCTGATAAGGTCAGAGTTGATTAGGTGCATGGCTTCCGAAATCTCATCAACTTTGAAATGGCGGTATATTTGTAGATCATCGGCGTAGAGATGGTAGTGAGAAGAAATAACTTGAGTGATAGCGTTAATGAAAACAGAAAAGAGAAGAGGAGAGAGAACACCACCTTGAGGTACACCAGCAGTGATATGACACCAGTCGGAGCAGGACTCTTCAGTGCGTACACATTGCGAGCGACCTGAAAGATAGGAATTGAACCAAGAGGTTACTGAGAGAGAAATATTGAGGGAGGAAAGGATAGACAGAAGAATATCATGGTCCACCGAATTAAAAGCACTACTGAAGTCCAACAAAACCAGGACTGTGAGTTGTTTATTATCCATGGCCAGGCGGATATCGTCAGATACTTTAGTCAGAGCACTAACAGTGCTGTGGCCAGGACGAAAACCGGATTGGTAAGAACTCAGTAGGCTATTACGGGAGAGGAAGTGGGACAGTTGATTATGGACAACGTGTTCTAAAATTTTAGATAGGACTGGTAAAATGGAAATAGGGCGAAATTCGGATACTAAAGTGGGATTGGATGTTTTAGGAAGGGGAATAACAAAAGCTTTTTTCCAAATAGAGGGAAATGAGCTCGTTTCAAGAGAATGATTAATAATATGGGTGATAGCTGAAACGAGCTCAGAAGAAAGGAGTTGGAGCATAAGGATCTGAATGCCATTCGTACCGATGGCTTTGGTGGAGTTGGCACGAAGTAGTTTCAAAACTACACTCTCAGTAACCTCTACAAAAGTAAGAGGAGAACACTCAGGCTTGGAACGGCGAGATAAATGATCAATGGTGGAAAGTTTTACAACATTATCTATAGAAATAGGGGATTTGGAAAAGTGAGAGTTGATAGTGTTAAGATCCAAAGAAAAAGAGAAGTCATTAGACCCTTTGCCGAGACCGAGAGAGTTTAAGAATTTCCACATTTGAGCAGGGCTACTATTTTTAATGGAGTTATGTATGTGGTGTCTCTTTGCATCTCTACACATCTTACTACACCGATTTCGAAGCTTCTTGTAGGTAGCTAAGTTCACCTCCGTAGGGTGCTTCTTGTAGATTCTCTTTGCTTTATCCCGTTTCGACATGAGCTGGAGGGTGTTTAATTTTAACACTTTTCAATGGAGCGTGAATATCATAGAGAGCAGTGACTATTGTGTTAAAAGCAGAAACCTTATCATCAACATTAACCCTAGATCACTAACCTTATTTTTCGACGCTTAACACGAACCTTCGTCGTTACGACTACGGTATTTAATAAAGGGGGTTAAAGGGTTTAATTAAAATAAAATGTGTACATGTTTGGTTTTAATAATAAAGAACAGTTTTTATTTATATTATTTCTTATGTCTATATTAACTAATATTGGATATTTACTAATCAAACAGTCATATGAATGAGATCATAGTTTTCATGCAAAATCAGCAATGGTAACATCTTTAAAGTTCTTATTTAACGAAATTTTCAGAAACAAGCTTTAATTATCAAAAATAATGAATCTAATAAACTAATAAAATTATCATTTTGGTGAAATTCTAGGAACTTAAACATTTGTGACACACGTCAAGTTTGTGCTCCCCGCACAACGATTTATTGCACTTGGTACAACAACTTTTAGTCATCCTTCGCTTTGCGGAGGGACATAAGGCACATATTTTCCTTTTTTTTTTGTACAGGAGGTACACCTGCTGCATTATTTTGTTCAGTCTCAATGAGCTCGAAGTACTACTTCCTGGCATGTGTAAAATTTGTGTAATTGAGTCCATCCGTTTCATAAGCTGGATCTACAACAACGTGGTCCTCTCTCTCACTCCCTGATGAATTTTCGTCTTCGCTTTCGTTTAGTAACAAATGACGAATTGTATCTAAAACAACGAATAATAAATAGCATAGAATAAAATTCAACAAAAGAAAAAAGAACGCAAAAATACACAAACTAAATAGTGCAAAAAATCACGTTAGTACTAACCTTCGCCGATGCGACGAGCCATAGTTGCTGGAACGGCGCTCACGGGCCCCCTACACGTAAAGCACTACCGTCTACAGCAGGGGCAACGGGTCGTCTAAGATTAGCCACAGTATGAAAGAAGTACGAGCGCGCGCGCAAAAGTTTACGCGACTTTTTTAAATCGGCGTCGTCAAGTTGACGAAGGTTCGTAATCTAGGGTTAAGAGCATTTACAACCGGCGTCCAGTCTATATTACTAGCATCGATCCTCAAGCGCTCCAGGTTAATATTTTTGAAACTACGAAGGAGAAGAGATTTGGACTTACGCCTAGGACAGCGGATTTTGTAAGAGAGAAACAGTAGATCGTGATAAGAGAAAGATATATTGCTATATAAAATGCTATATTGTACTAGAATAAACAAACCATATGAACGTAACGCAGAATAAGATTTTGTTTTATTTTTTATTTGTATGAAATAAATTATTATCATTCATTCATTTAAATGTATATACTGTCGCATTTATTAAATATATGTAGAATTTACTTTTTAGGTTTAGTGAAGTTGATACCAGAATTTCAATTCGATTAAATACTGGCACCCCAACTAAGAATCCATTGATAAAAATGTTATTGCAAAAACGTAACGAGATATAAATTTATCCAAGATTTTGTTTACGGGACCACATTTTTATGATCTGACCCCCCCGTTCATAATAAAACCTTATCGAATAACCATTTCAAGTCCTGCAATTTCAATATCAATCAATTTCGCAAAATCATTTTTAAACAGTGGTATCGGAGGGTTATTTTTTTGAGCGCGGTCAATTTGACCCGCGATGTATTGACGGAAATTATGGAGTGCGGTCGCTGTATGGTTGGCAGAACAGATTATGTAAAAAAGCTGAATAATAAAAAAAAGTTATAGTACTTTGACGTAATAGGTAGTGGGAAATTTCAGATAAGAAAATATCAAAAAAGTTATTTCGGTGAATATTATGATAAATTATCGGAGAATAATAATATAACCCTCGAGTATGGTTTTCTTTTTGGTCTTAATTTATATAAATTAATTATAAAAATTCAAATAAATAAATAATGCAGCTATTTTACAAACAGCATCTAGCCCCAAACTAAGCAGATAATAGTTATTGTGATTACACGACTGATATACGACATACATCGTTTGGTTTTGTTAATACATTCATATTATACATAGAAATCACAGACCCGAGACAAATATTTGCAGATTATACAAACATCCGCGGCGGGAATCGAACCTTCTGCTTCCCAGGAGGGCTTTCGCACACATTTATTTTTGTTGACATTACATTGACTTTAATCGACAATTCAAGTTTTTTTCGTTATTAATTTTATTTTATTTATTGACAACTAATTGATAAACTTAAGTGATAAACTTCTAGTTTCTAGTTTTGTTTCTGAAAATTAATTGCTGTATTTTTTCTTAGCAAGAATAAAATACAACTTTCTAAATACGTTTCATAATTTTTAAATTATTGCTCACAAAGTAAGGTCAGCAAATAAATCAGCTAGCAATTTCATATCTACGGTCAGCGCGCGGTGCAGTGAAAGTACGGTTGTAAAATAAATCAAAAGCAACACAATGAGCCGTTAGCGTTCGGTATAACCGCTTCATTTGAAATATTGATGGCTTTGTACCGTCGGCAAAACAATAAGTTATTTGTTATTTTCGTTGCCATTGAATTATGCTAATGGTTAATTTGTGGTTGTGTTGTGTTCGTTGTGGGTGCATGCGTAGATAAACTTTATGGTTAACTTACAATGTCAGTGTATCCAAAATTCAGTATATGACACAAGCTTTATTTGTTTTATTAGTTTAGTGAATTTTACTTTAATGGTATGTACATTGTTCATATTGTCTTTTATTATACCTTTGGATTTTGATTAGAACTAATCCTATACTTAATTCTTCTTTTTCGACAAGGCACTGGTCACACTGGAGAAAGAACCAGTGTGGTAAAAGGGTTTAGTACGTCTAGGCTCTTTTGAATGCACGTGTCATGTCTTGGAATTTTTTGTACCACGACATGCCGGGTTCTTCACGATGTTTTTCTTCACCGCTTGCACTAGGTCTACCAAAATATTTTTTTGTGGTCTTGATAATTTTTAAACCAGCTTTTATTCTTGGTCAAAGATATTAATAAGTAGTATTTGTTTGCGCTTCTTGATTTGAATTTGGCGGCCCTCCGCGTTACTGGAGATTGTTGTATCTCCACTGTTGCCAAGTGCGTTTGGAGTCAGGCGGCTGATCCAGCAATTTTGGAGTGTACTACCATTCCAGTTAGAAGCGCAAACAGACTCCTGGTTTTTATGTATGTTCTCCTGAACAATATTTATTATGCCACACTTTGAAGGTAATAACTACTCACTACTAGAATAACTACTCGTTTATTTAATGTAAGGTGGCACGGACACTATAATGAACGACACAATATTTACCATGCATGCTCGTAATTATAGTGGTATGTGATAAGTTAA
Organism: Perizoma affinitatum; assembly: GCA_961405105.1. NCBI lineage: Eukaryota > Metazoa > Arthropoda > Insecta > Lepidoptera > Geometridae > Perizoma > Perizoma affinitatum. The sequence continues at coordinate 7,818,950 of OY560184.1, forward strand.
TAGCACGCATCATAAATAATAATATATCCAGAAGATATGTCATCTATTGTAATAAAAAATGATCAAAAAATAGGTATTAATAATAGGTAAATAGGTATTTGTATTTCGCCCTATGATAGGTCGAGATATGTTTCTATTATTTAATTTTACAAATTGTGGTAAGTAGGTAGGAATAGATTGAAGGCCGCGCTGGTGTTGCGGGCAAGAAGCTACCTATGACGCAGGTGGTATGTTCTGCAGATCACGATAGTTTCTACCTCAACACATACTAGTATTGGGGTCAAGAATATGTATGTGTCTGTTGGCTGTTTAATAAACAACCAACAGACACAAATTCTACTTTCCTTTTGTCACTCAGAATAGCACGGTTCCATCCAGTTAAGATGATAAAATAAAATAATAGTATGAAAAGTGTTAGGAAAATTTCGAATGATACATTACATTTATGACCAAATTGCCGTAAATAGTAATCTGTTTTTTATCAATATTATTTACTTATCGTTGTTATTTATAATGCATTAAAAATGATGAATAAATACATTAAAAGTAGTGCATGATTACAAATGACATCAGTTTTACAGCTTTATGATATTTTTATATGCGAATGATAAAAAAATATAGTATTTTTCTAGAATATATAGCTGTACGTACTATCTATCTATCTCAAAAAAAAGCAAGTAGGTATTCCCCACGACAAACTTGTAAATACTTATCATAAATCTAACTAGAGGTGTGATCACGTTATAATAGCTTTGGCACTGCTGTTTCCTTATATTTTTACAACCACGTGTAAATTACATAGGTTTTTTCATATAAATTATACTTTGCAATATTAATTAATGATAAATAATATGATGGAAATATATTTTATTATTTCAAAGTGTGATATAGTTTATTAGAGTAAAAAACATTCTGTCAAATGTGTATTCTTTTTTTTGTCTTTTTGTTTCTAATGTAGAGTACCTACATTATGACAAAGTTGTCATGTCGTAAACGGTTGGTTTGCCTTGTCACGGAATGACACATTAATCACGATGCCAGACTTTGTATTAGCATTAATAAACTGTAATAAAATGGTCATAATGATACGTAAATGCTAGGATCATTATTTTATTTGTATCTTGTGTTCAGAAAAACATGTGTGGAGATGCTCTAACTGTTTAGGATATTATTATTTTCTGGAAAAAATTAAAACCAACTTCGAATAACTAGAAGTTGATAAAAAATCCAATATGAAATTTCATCCCCCATTTGTACACCCTTAGTGGTGGGATTTTTTATAAAATTTATATGGGACCATCGTAGAAGTAGAAATCGGTTTATAATTAATTGGCAATGATATCGTGTAACACACACCAAAATCATACGGCTGAATTTTCAATTTCAACCGATTTAAAAAGACACTTCCTTTTTTAATCGGTTGAAAAGAATACAGATATTAAATTTTCATAAAATACGGAATTTTCTTTTTTTATTAATGATTAAAAAATGTTTAGTACTCTATCTATCAATTTCCAAATACCTATTTTTAAATAACAGGACCTTTATCTGGGATTTTACAGGACGTGCCGGTGAAATTTAAGGCATATTAAACTTTTTAACTTTGTCCCTTTGACAGGCAACAGTATCAGTAATTCCATGAGTTGGCAATTCCCAGACAGCGTTATTACTATGAACATAGTAAAAACATGGTTTCGTCCAAACTACAAAGTAAGGCATAAGTCACACAGAAATAACGCCTGGCGCTAACATAGCGTGGATGTGGCGCAGACATGGCATGGGTACGGCCGGCACTAAACTAACATGGCGCAGGCGGGAGTGATAGATGATCATCACATATTTCACAGCAGCAGTGAAAAGCTGCTGTCACAATCTTCGAACTGATGCCGCTCTGGCGCAAGCACCGAAATGACATGCCAACTCTCCAAGCCTTGCCATACGGTGTGTTTAAAATTACGCCTTATTTCCATATATTTTTGCACGGAATGGCAAGACGTCTGCGCCAGATGCCAGATGTCTTTTCTGTGTGGCTTGCGCCTAAGGTGACAATTTATTCCTACAAAACAATAATACCGATAAAACGACTCTACTATTGTGTCCCGCCTCCACACAGCAGCTAAACAGTGATTTATCACGAATATTCATTTCAACAGGCGCTGTCGGATTGTGCGATTACGTGAGATTTATGTCGCTCGCTCGTGTGTGGGTCGTTTTATGTCACACAGTATTTTTATTCGCAGAACCAATTACAAATTGTTTACGATATAACCTATTTTAAAGAATAAAATCAAAATTGAAAACGGACTGGCAACGGAGCTGCCTGATTTTGAGATCAATCACAATTCGAAATTTGTTGTCAGGTTCTACTTACGGCTTTGCTTCTACTGTGGTACCAGGAAATACAGAGTTTTTACACATTAAATTTTTCAATGAAATTACTTGTAATCCCACAAAGATTATCGCAACAAACATAATCAAGAAGAAAAGCCCGCGCAGTGCTGGAATTATGTCCTTAATAATCATTTACAGAGTCATGTCACGGAAACTTTTATTTCATCTCTAATTCACTTCCCAGACTGAGTAACGGTTATTGAGTTATAAATGCAATTTAAGTTTATTAACACGACAGAGTTGATTAATGTGTACCAACGATGTATCATTTTATAGATACGTTACTTTTTATAGATACGTGCCGACCCTAACACTCATCGAGGTTAAGAAAAAAGGGTTCATAAACATATTACTGAAAATAGACGCCCATGACGGTATTCCCCATGATGGGTATCCTCAGATTCATAACCAACGCGTAGATCTGTATCATTCTAGTAGGGAGTAGTCAGAGGCACGTCCAAACATTACAGTTGACATATGCCCGCGGTTTGAAAGTAGTAGAAATAGTTAGCATTTCGAACGTAACCTGTCACGCACACAAATTATTATAATAAAGGTAACGCATCCAGAAATATAACCTCATTGGCTAGAATATTTTATACGACAGAGACCCATAGAACTCAGCGAGAGTTTTGTGATTCGTTCATAAGTGATAAATATTTTGTAATGCCCTCGTTTGTAAGATTATTTGAATAAATATAAATTAAATATGAATACGATGAGCTCATAATCGAGTTATCTTCTTAAGTAGGGTTTAAATATGTTTTTTATGGCAAGTGATATTGCACCGATAATGAAACGGCTGTTGGCGAAGACCTAGCTGGCTGTGACGAAGGAAGGTTTTTCGATTCCTTAAACAAAATAAGCGAGACAAATGTGTTCACGATTATTATGAGGGGTATTGAAATAAGGATACATGTCATAATTTGTTCTAAACGCAATACTAACACATTTTATAAAAATTGAAAAATAGGCTGTAAAAAGGTAAATTTATTATTTAAAAAATACTCTCACGACTATAAGCCGCATGATAGACATCCTCAGATATATATACATAGTGGGTCTAAATTCAGAAATACAACGACACGTCTAAAATTCCGCGTGACAGGTAACAAGCATATCGACGCTTATTATTTTAATAAGCCCTAAACCTAGCATGGTAACATAACATTACATTCAGTAAAATAGACAAATAACTGCTATAGAACAGAACAAAAATATGTTTTTCATAAACATTACGAAACTTAGCTCTAAGCGCTACTTTAAGCTAACCGTTTTCGCTTAAGGCTCAACATAAATTCAATTTTATGAGCCTAGTAATTTTCCTTAATAACTTAGCTGGGCCAGGCTAAGTTGTTCGTCAATCAAGCGGCCATTAAAGTCGACTTAGGGGCCATAAGCTTAGGCTGCACAGTACACGGAGCTTCAATTAGCATTTACTCGTAGGAAACATAATTTGTTAAATCTGCCAGTTTTCTGACCGATTGAATAGCTATATCGTGGAAATTATTCAGTTCAAGTCTCATTTATTGCGAGAACAACAGTCTTCTTATTGTTTCTGTGCCGCGTTACCAGGCGAGTACTGTACTGTTATAACTTTGTAGGAGATTAACATAAGATTTTCTATTTAGTTATGTTACAGAACAATTCATTTTGTCGCCCCAGGTGAACCTGTGGTCACTATGATTGCGAGTAGCGTTGATAGTAAAATTGTATTCACAAATACCACATTCGTCTCTATTTTAGACCGACTTTAAAAAAGGAGGAGGTTCTCAATTCGGCTATTATGTTTTTTTTGTCGTGTGTCGATGATACATAATAACCAATCGCCAATTGTTAACAGATTTTGATGATTCTTTTGTTGTTGTATAGAGAATGATCCTGAGGTGGTCCCATAAAAAAATATTTCTGAGGGATTGCTATTATTTAAACTTAGAAAAAATTTATCAGCTTATGGAATTAATACTAGCTGAAGTATTTTTTGTGGGTGATTTTTCTGTTGTTTTTATTCAAAGAGTAAACGAAAGAACGTAGGCAAGTAAGGATCTGATGATAGTAGAGTATCTGCACGATAAAAAACCGTAAACTTGGGATTGCAAGCGTATCGCGATTTAATTATTATCAACAGACATCAAAAAAGGATTTTCTCAATTTGTCTGTATGTTTATTTTTTGTGTATGTCACGCGATATTTTCGCCAATTGTGAACCGATTTTTTTAATCGGTTGGGTTCTTTAAGCGTGAACCAATATAATTTTTCTAAAAAAAAAGCACTTCTAATGTTTGACATTTAATGTCTTATAAATTATTTTAGACTCAGGTTATATTTGGTTTTGTCATGATTTTAGTGACTACACACTAAAATCATGACAAACATAACCTATATATTGCATAAGGACCATTGTCCTTACATAGATATATAGATTAATGATATTACCCATTAATGCTTTAGAAATTTAAATATTATTTAAAATTAGCCCTGTCACTGTATTGCGCAAAGACTGGTTTTAAAGCCAAAACAAATAAAAAAGGGAAAAATTGATTAGTTTTATTTAATCTGTGGCAGCCCAGTACAACTTTATAGTGAGCAAATTTATAAATGTATTAGTTATTTCCTGTATGCTAATTTGTATGAAAAAAACACAGATCTGAACAAAAAAGTGTAAGAATAGGTCTCCGCGATCACTCTAGCCCAGCCTCCACACGAGGCACCTCAGGCGTGCAAAGTAATTTCCTCCGCTCAATATATCAGGCGCGGCCACACTAGCGCTGCATAAATATGAATAATCGCCGCCCGTCGACAACGAACATAAACTAAGTGCGACTATCGATAGACGTGGAGTTACAGCATATGGTGCGGAGTCAGTTTTATGTAGAGTTGTTGAAACTTCAATTTAAAGGTCTCGGCAGAGTTTTATTAAATTTTGAAATTAAAAAAACCGATGTGACTATAAATCAAAGATACGAAAGGCGTGTGTGCAGTCGGTTAGTATTTAAAAGTTCTCGATAAGTTCTCCGACACTGATCTAGTACGAAAATCGTTCGGAGTCTATCATGGTGATTTAAATCATGAACCAGAATAAGAATTCAAAATGGAAAACATCTTATGAATTTGTTGAGTTTCTGAAGCCGGGTTTTTGACCTGAAACATTCTTCTTTTAACCGCCGCGAGCATTTTATTTTATTAATTGAAATAATTTATTTGTATTTATTTATATAGGAACATCAGCTTTGAGTAAATAATAATAATAAATTTAGTTTCTGTTTTGTGACAAATAGGTTATCTAACTTACTAAAATTAAAGGCTACACTGAAAAAGTAATATCTAATATTTTTACATAAATAATATGATTACAGCTTCTAGTTTAGATTTTTTTTACACGTAATGCCAATTCAAAATGCACCGCTTACATTTAACAGTGTGGCATAAACATAATTTATTAAAAAAACTGTATATATAGCATGCTTTTTTGTTCAATAATTTAACATGCAAAATGATTATACGACAATACATTATTTTAAATAAGTGGATTTACGTCGATTCCTCGCGACTTACGATAGAAAATCAGACAATAACAAGACCTCACAAGGATTTAGTGCATTAGCTTTCAAATTTGACAGCTTGACCTTTCATTCCCGATGGACCGATGAAGTCTTTGATTAATGTTGTTCCGACTGATAGTGATGACCTTCCAAGCCTTTGATTTGGTGCACTAGTTTGCTAATGATAGACATTGCAGCAGATATCAGAGAGATATAATTTGAGGTATCAATCAGAGTTTGTGGGCGGCATTGTCTCAGCCCTGTCACTGGGCGGTTACATTAATCTTCCTTTGTGTTGCCTCATCAATTACTTGTTCCAGTACATACATACACTCTCTGTTAATGTATGACTGATTTAATATGGAAGTACAACAGACTAAAGCTAAATGAATTGAGATGTAAGAGGTATGGGTTCTATTGCAAATGTTTGCATGTTTTGCAAATATTTGCTCAAAGTCTGGTTGTTGTGATACCATGATACTCTGTTTCTGATAACTACAATACAGGGAATTCTAGTGTGGGGTGTCTGTTATTTATTATTTATTTTGTTGAAGAATTATCAAAACTTAACAAGCTTTGCTACGAAAAGCTTGTTAAGTTTTGATAATTCAGATGATTAAGAAATAGGCGTAAAGTCACTTTAATATTACCTAAAGATCCTGCAGTTCCCTTATTGTAAGAAAGATAAACATTTCAAAAGACTGTCATTGTACACCAAAGACTCTCTCACAACAGATGTCGCCTTAAAAATCTTCATAACTATAATCTCATCAGCCGATGTCGCGAACTCCATTATTATACCTGAGTCGCTCCACTGTAATCAACTGTCATTACACCGTTATTACTACATCGCCGCTGACACTCCTGCCTTATAATCAACGTCTATTATTCTTGAAAAGTGCGGTGTAAATTTAGTTTCTGTTTTGTGACAAATAGGTTATCTACCTTACTAAAATTAAAGGCTACACTGAAAAAAGTAATATCTAACATTTTTTTATTAGCTATAACAAACATTCAACAAAGTTCGCTTTCAGCGATAAGACCGCACATTGTGCATTTCTTTAGTTTTTTTGTTATTTTATTACGTTTTTGTGTTTTGTTCTGTAAATTGGTGTAAAGCACAATAAAGAGTTTATCTATCTATATATGTATCTGGAAGATAAATTTATTCATACAACTATGTACAAGTAAGTATATACAAAAAATACAGATGAAACAGCTAGCTATCTAAAGACCGTTGCAAACGATCTATAGATAGCTCAACTGATCCAGATCACTACCAGGCGGAAGCGTTCCCAAAATACTGGCCGCATTGCCACGCTGAATGGCAATGCTAATGCGTTGACCCAGATAAGACGCGTGACAAGAGAGCTGGCTCTTATCTGGGTCAACGCATTAGCATTGCCATTCAGCGTGGCAATGCGCCCATATGTATCTTATTAGTATTATTGGTAAGTACACATGTATTAAATAAATAAAATAAATAATGGACATTTCCGGCAGGGAATTTTAACAATCTCTTTGGGAAATTTGAGCTGGTCGGTCTTTATCTGAAGGAGGTTTTGATTCATAGCTGAGATAAGCGTTTCGAAAAAAAAAAATGTGAAATACAGAAAATGGGATATCAATGCTGAAACGACATTTGGAATGTATCAATAAAATGAATAATAATAATAATAATTAATAAATAAATAATAATGAAGGGGAATTAATATCAAATAAACGGTACATGTAAAAGTAATCATTTTTGACCATTTACGGAAAACGTTTAGTTCGAAAGTAAAACTGGCTCAAGTGTAAATACTTGAGCCAGTTTTACTTTGGTTTTACTAAAACCATGTTTACTTAACTATTTAAAACACCATAGCAACTAAAATGAATTTCATCGTGCAGCTATGTAAGACAATAGAGCATGTAATTACCCTGTATCCATCCAGCAATGCGTAACAAATGTACCCAACAACCTGTAGGAAATGAGTGTTTAAACTAGTTATTTGTCATTTGAGCCGTGAAGTTGTGAGCCAGGGAAATGACAGGGGTAACATTTGCATGGTAACGTTCGAAGTTAGAAGCTTTCAAACGGTATACAATAGGTGACCTTTAAAATGTGTGCTTTCATATTTTGTTTACATCAAATAGCAAGTAGGTCCAATCAGTTCCTACTTTCATTTCAGTAACAATCAAATTAACTATCTTAAGTGTGGTGATCAGCTTTTGATTATTTGTTTTTTAGCGTTGATCCACACTTACATTAGGAATCACACTTTAATCCGAACGAACCCGCGATCTGCCGTTTGGTATCTGAGTGCATAACAACTTAGCCACGTAAAGGCTATGATCCTGGTCCAAAATCGATGTTTCAGCTCAAAGCGCCGATGCTATCAGCTGAGGTTTTTTTGACTAAATGTTCAGAGATTTTATTATTAGACTATTACTGTGTGAAAAATGTCAAGCATTATTTATTCAAACAGCATCATCTGGCCCCAAACTAAGCAGAGCTTGTATTATGGGAACTACATGACTGATATACAACTTATATACATTTTACACATACCCAGAATCGAGACACATATTTGCAGATCATACAAACATTTGTCCTGCGGCGGGAATCGAACCTGCAACCTTCTGCGTCAACCTTCTCCGGCGGGCTTTTGCCCACAGCGCCACAGAGGTCGTCAAAAATATATCAGAGGTAAATATATCATTATATTCACTATAAATGAGCATGGAACTTTATTTATTAACACTTATCTTCATGCTGTAACAAAACTTAAAATTGTAAGCATTGCTTTATAAGAAAATAAGTTAAGTGAATAATTAGGTTTTAAAATTTAAAGTAAGGTTACTCTCACACCTTTTTGCATTATTAAGTCGTCATTTAAATCATTCAAAGTTACCATAATGATTATTGCAGACTCAGCCGGGTTGGGTCAAGAAAGACAATAGAGTTATTTCTTAAATTCGGAACTTGAAATGAAATGAAAACAACGTTTGGCACAACATGAAAAACAAGCAAATAATTTGGTTACCCTCCTTATGAAAAAAAATTGATAATAAGACGACTGCGACATATTTATTATTTAACCAATTCAATCCAAATAAATTATCTTCTAATCTATGCAGAGGCTTATAACCCATAATTATCAGTTTTTTCAAAAGCTATAAATAACATTGCTAATATTGAACTTTCACTGGGGTGATGATAAATGGCTGTGCCGCTTGCCATAATTCAAAATGTCCTCGTTTAGGAGAAACAATATTTTACGAGTATTGGCGATTTTATAAGAGAATAAATTTTACTTTTTTGAAACTTTAACTTTACTTTTATCTGTTGTATTCAAACAAATATTTAAAATAAAATGCACAGAACACTTATATTTTTTTCCCAAACTTGTAACTATGGCGTTGGTATAGAGTTTTTTAACAACTAAGGAAAAAAAAAACAGTTGAAAAAAACAGTTACTTGGATTTGTGTGTTTACATATTGATTAGGGGATTCCTATTGAAATAGGAATATGGCTTTATTGGATTGGACAAAGTTTTTTTAACTGCATTTGACCCTATCAATTCCGCAGTAAAATTGCAGCCATAACTTATTACAATTTTACAATGACACCCAAGGGTCTACAAATTCGTCCAAATCCATGATTTATTAGGCATTAAGTTTACACATCAGGTTGCTCTGCGGGAAGCCTCATTACAGAACCTCTTGGGTTTGATGTACGACCACCAGGGTAGATTTTTTGGGAAAATAAAGAAAGCTTACCTGTATAGACTGGATTTAAGGATACCAGGATTTTATGATTTATTTGCATTTCAGCAAATATAAGGTAATTTTTAAGAAGTGAGTATCTGGCGTTTAATAAAAGTATTAATTCTCCTCTGTTATTTCCTCTGCCATCCCATCCCATTATTTTTTTGGTTCCCATTGTTGTTTGTTTGTACAAAACTTAATACATCTTTTCACATACATCTTGTCTGTTTAATAGCAGTCGGGTTGACACAAAGTCCTAAAATCATTTGAATAAATGGCAAATGTTTTAAGTAAAATAGTAATATGGAAATTCGACTTTTTTTTCAAGAGAAATTGTTAATACTTATAGGCAGAATCACTCCCTTTTGGCTTAGAATACATGTTCCGGGATATTCAACAATGCGACAGTAGATTGAAATAGATGTGTCGGTTTCAATCGATTTTGATTAATTGGACAGGCTACTTTCCGTAACCTGGAATAACATACATAGACTTTGACGCATCAGATATATTAATTGTAATCACGTGTCAAACCGACACATTAAGTGTACATTATGTGTCATCCGGGTAACACGTGGGTAAAACCGTGAGCAGATGCTATTTTTTTTCATAAAACTGACTCTAACGACTACTTTCTATTAAAATCACGTCTCTGTGATCAAACACAAAGGTCAAAAGTTGTTGCTGGTAATTAAAGAGACCACATCAGGCGCTAATCGCTCAAGGGCCAGGCAGGTCCTATGACAGGATGATGGATTTGCCACTTCTACTAATGACTCCAAATGTTAACAGGAGCTGGAGTTCCGCAGAAGTAAGGTAAAACCGTCAGCGTGAATGTTTTATTATCTTGATTTATTTAATAAAATAAATAAATGCATTGTTCAGACAGGATAAACTACAAATGGTCCGATTTTTCAATAAAGTCCCTCCAAAACAAATGCTATAAATATCTTTTAAGAGATCTCTTTCATGCCGCTTAGACTATTACCATTTTTTTTTATGGAAATAGATATTTATATCTGGAACTACATTTAAGCATACTAGGATAACGATGTGGTGCAATCTTGTGACTAGCGCACAATATCTTTATTTTATTTCATTATCATGAGATCATCATGACAGATCTTTTTAATAATCTTTTTATCGCAATATTAATAAATTATTATCAGGTTAATATATCAGTTTTAAATGATTAGGTATCGCATGATATTATCTAAAACGTTGTCAATATGTCATTGTAATGAAATTAATTATGCTATATAATACCAACGGGATTATGATTAAGATAAATACTTGTTCGTTTTTTTATGAATGCTGAATCGTGACAATTTATTCAGTAAAACAGTTGTACCTAGGTACTTTTTGGTAAATTGCATCTTACATTTCATAAAAACAGCAAACGAATAAGACGGATAAGTAAGGTTTCCCTTTATGTGGAATAAAAAAATAACAACATCATAAAGCTCTTAGAATACGAGTGGTATTCTAATGTAAAGCAACGTTGTAGTAATATTTAAAATTTAAAGTGGCACAAAATCTGCATCAAATTATTAACTATTTCCACTTTATAACGTGTCATAAAAATGATATATAAGTTGACAAACTTGACAATTCAATTACAATATAATTATGAGTTTTGACGTTGACAAATTATAGGCTGTATCCGCTTGAGGCGCTGTAGATATTTGTAGCAACCACGAAAAGTATAGGCTACTGGTCTTTACTTTTAAAGAAGATTTTATGTTAAGAGCAAAAATATAATGTGAGTACATAGTTTGAATGAACACAACTACAAAATATTCCAAATTAGAAAAGTATATTTTTTTGTCAAACGTTGTGACGTGACAAATCACAATAAAATTTGTAACTCGTTATAATTATGTTTTTCCAACATGCTGTTTGATAACACCATGTCTGCGATGGATAAATAGCAGCTGATTATTATGAAAAGGACCCGTGACCTCTCGTTTCTCTGTCAAATACTCAGCAGGAAGTATTCAATGAGAATGATGTAATGAGAATTAAGTTCGTCTCAAATTGATTCCAATCATCAAAGATAAGATTTAATTGTGTAGAACGATAAACAGACATTAGTTAGCTGTATCCATCAGAACGCGGCGTGACTAGTTAATGACTGTATGAAGCTTCTGCTGAGTGCGTTCCAGTTGGCGCTCAAATGCTTTTTGGAAATGTCAGTAACTGATACAATAAGAGACTTTCATTTTGGTCAATGGCAAATTTATTCTTCAACGGTCATACAGATGACACAGTACTGATATGTGAAATGTCTGTCAAAACTGTGGCTTCATTATTTCCAAATATACTTAATGTCACATACAGTGCCATCTAGTAAGCCACTGGAAACTAGCCATGTTTCCCAAAGATAAAAAACTTTTACTCGTTCTCTCTAGCGAACGGGTAGTGTTGGTCGCTAGCTTATTCAAACATGTTACTAATTTGGACTTTTAATGATAACGGTAGTGAATCTCTATACTTTAAAAGTGATAAAATTAACTCTCTCCGGTTTTTTTTTTTTCAGTTAAATTATTAGCTAATAGACTAATAACAGAAATGAATTTCTTGTGGAGTAACTGATGTATAATGCTTGGTAAAATTTACTTGAACTCTCAATTTACCGCTTAGGCAGAAGTCTTACCGTCATTACAAATTTTCTCCGTTCACTCGTTATCTAAGATTCAGTATTTTCATTAATTTTATTCCATTACACTTATTAAAACTATTCCGATTAACATTATTTTAACGTTCGGATCAAAATATCATCTCTCAAACATCTAACTTACACATAAAATTCAGATAAATAACACACATTAAGATCCCACATAAAGGAAAAATATTGCATGATCTGCAAATATGTTTTGCTAGTCTTAGTCCACGTACCAATACTCATGATACTCATAGTTCCAGTTATCCACGACACAGGCAATCGTTGCGTGGAGCCAGTATTATCTAAGTGGTTTTTGGGTGAAATGTTATGTAATGCCACTTTAGTTACTCTTCTTTTATAAGGAAATCTCCAACACTTTTTAAATGATTCACGTTCCCTCAAAATGTTATTGAGTGGTTAAAACCAGCGAGTCAAGCGCAACAGCCTTCAAATCTGACAAGAACATGAATAAATCATGACCGTTCTCTGTAATAAAGTAGCCATGTTTATCCGTTCGTTCATTTATCACCGTTTTGCGCGACCAGTTGACGGAGACCTCTTTGAATACACAGAAAGATATGTCAATTTCAGAAGCTTTATTTGAAAACTGTAACCTCTACCTGCTTGTCTCGTGGTTGCTGATTTGATTATGGGGCCGCGAATGCTTGTGGCAAAACTTACCTGGTCAGTCATTTTTAACAGTTCAACAAAGCAACACTCAGCATTGAAAAATTTGGATTGATAACTAAAAGTGGCAGGCACTAAGGTCTATGGGCAATCTATACCTAACTATTTCAACATAGTGGCGCTATCTCATAAAAAATTATATACTAGTTTCTATCAGACTAAGCTTATTTTCTCGATGGGAGTTCTACGCCCCTGGTCATGTGGCAACGTGATTGTGGAATTCATCAATCAAAGGAGTAGGCATCGAGGTTAGAGCGATGCTCGCTCTGTTGCGTAATGTGTTTAAAGATTGTACTTTTTGTGGTGTTTTTGATTTATTTTCGTTGATTAATAGCATGATTGATGTGGTATGTTTTGACGTAAGGAGTTGAACTTCCTGTTGAGGAGTTTAAAGTGATTATGTACAGTAAAATCTATAAAAAGAGAGTTTAATGATGAAGTTTTATTTGCTATTTAATAAAGAAATAGAAATAATGTATCTTAGGGGAGAAAGTATTTTTGTTTTGTAGTACAATTAAAATACACCTGTATTTATAATATCATATTTACAGTAATTTTGATATTAAAAATGATTTGAGGCGACAAGAGATTATAACCATGCAGTGAAAGTTTTGAGCCACTTTCTACGACTTCGAACTTTTCTAAGCATTCTTTCGATAGTTGATACAAACGACAATACTCTTGTCACGTCTGACATGTTCCAGCTCACACAGTATAATATAATAATAGTAGATAGAGAACAAACTCTAGTAATTACTCAGGCGGCGTGATAGCGATTGACTTTGATAAAACGGCCCAACCTACTTGTTTAACGCGATTTATTACCTGCGAGCGCGAGGCTTGTACGTCCGCCTTGAAGCAAGAAGCTGTCGAGGTGGTATATAAAAGGATTTGTTTGTCGAATCAGAATCAGGAGAGAAGATTCTGGATACAAGCAATACATGTATAGAGTAAGTTGTGGATCAAGTAAGAAGGTAATGTAAAGAGTAATGCGAATGATTTCAGAAAATACTATGCATAATGTAGGATTCAAAGTCCGACATGAGGGAAATAGCTTTGGTACAGATAGACACATTCTGATTTTGACTTTAATACAAGGTAAATACTTAATATCCCAAAGTTATGTACTTGGCCTGTCGGTAACTTTGCTACATTATAAATAATATTGACGGTTACTTTGCCACAAAAAAAAATGTCTCTAGGTATAAGAAGTTAAATTATTGTATTGCACAACCTAACACTGTTACTGAAATCAAAATAAATAAGGTTTAATAAATTGGGTCTAGTATCTAGATATGGGTTTTAAAAATATTTTTTAATATGCAACTGAATGTTAAAATATACAAAGATATGATAATTAAAAAAAGATTAAAAAGAAGTATCATTATTAGTAATTTTTTTGTTATGTTCTAAATAGGCAAGTAATGCCAAGCTTCGGTAGAAATATACCTTTAAATTTTAACTTTTATAATCATATTTGTTTGTTATGTAATCCGACAAATTATTTAAATATGACTTTACAACAGTAACTCAGCTTGGGATATAATGTCACTTTCAAGGTATACATGTTGATGGGCCATTATCTACTGAATAAAGTGCCGCATCCATTGTCCTAACTTCCTTTTTGCGCTCGTAGTCCACTGTGCGATGATCTATCAACTTGTCTTCGCAAGATTAATGCGTACAGATGATTGACGATTCGCCACTCCGTCACTCTAATTCACCAATGTTTGCCCCAATGTTTCGGCTTGGGCGGACGAATTATTTTTGTAAGTTTGTGTAGAAAATTGTTTGTTCTTTTATTTTATTATAAAAAGGACATTATGACGTGACCATCTTGTACGTCAGTCGGTAAGCAAGATTATATCATAAAGATGCCAGCAAATCTTATTTGATACTAATATTTTTTTTTATCATCGCTATCATCATTAGCTTGTAGAGACTGGACTATGTCTGCTTACTCAAAGAGTGCCGTAACAAAACATGGTCTTGATCCAGCTTCATCAATCGACTTCCTGCAATTTATAGGTCATAAATCTATCGGGTAATTCTTTATAATCTTAATATTTAGTCGCGTTTAGTCCTAATCTAATTTATTTATCCAGATCAGCCAATTCGCGTTTGGTTAAATCCTCATATGTTGGTCAAGTTCATGTTTTGTTCAATTTGCGTATGGTCCCACTGCATTGGAAAGGGTCATAAATAAAAACAAGATGCAAAAAAAATACCTTATATATTTGTATTAATCAATGTCCCATATTTCAATACAAATTAGTACTACCTCGATGCACAGGTCTATAAGTATTTACTTGGATAATTAAATATTACCTTGCCTCAAAGACACATATCATCAACAGATTTCAGTTTTAATTGCCTTGATCTAGCATTAATTTAAGTTAATTATGGCACAGGGTGGTCTTTGAGAAGCTATAAAACTTGTATTATTTTGTACTTGAAATGTATACTTTGCTACAGTGTTGCAATGCTACTCACTCACATCATCTGTCAGCTGAGTCACATTTTAATCAGACCAACATAGCCACATCAACACTCCCTGTCGAATTGCAATGCGAATACTATGCAAGGATTGCGCAACCAATTGTTGATAGCATGTTGATCGAGGTTGACACCCTGATGACGAAAGGGATCTTTCAGTGATGTATCATTTACCCATCGGTATTTTAATGATGAGATTCGTCAACACTTTGGTAGGAATCCACTGCTGGAGATAGGCCTACCCCAAAAAGTGTCACGTTGAACGATCTTGGGTCATCTCCATCTCCATCTCCATCTTCAATTGGCCTTTACAATTTAAAAAAATCTTTACAGTTACATCGGTCCATTAAGTGAGCGCTTTCCTATATTATTCGAGAAACTCTCTTCCCTAGTAGTTGATGGTTTTGCGAGCCAGATGATATGCCCATTGCCACTTCAACTTGCTAATTCTAAGAGCTATATGCGCATTTCGTTTTTCTATGAATTTCTTCTTAATTAAAATCATCTCACTAATCCACAGAAATGTATTTATGAACAAATAAGTGTTATTTTTATATATAGTAGGTCGGTTTAGTTCTACAAGATGGCATTATTGGAACTATATCTGATTATGTCTGGAAAACTATAAAACCCGTTTTGTCTACGCCGCTTTTAGATCCGAATTATAACGCTTTATAATTCGGATAAAGCGCTTAAGCTTTTTCAGCGTAACGAGCCTTTACGCTATTGTCTTTTTTCTGTTTCTGTCCGGTCTGTCTTGTTTGTTGCTATTAATTTACGTGTCATGTCCACGTTAAAAGCGCCAGACAAACGTAGTATGAACACAACTATTGTACCACATCGAGACAGTATTATTAATAGTTACAGTATAGCCACAGTATAATGTACAGTCACTACCACCGGAACACGACACTCGTTTAGCGACCGCCGGATTGCTTTGAATGGTTGGCAGGCGAGAGAGCAGCTAGCTTATTTTTATTGGTGAAATTCTTCATTCATACTTGTTTGAAGTAAAAAAATAAGAAATAATCGTAAAAAGTAAATCCAGAGATTAGAGCTTGTCCAAAATTTGATGATTCGTTCCTCCAGTAAAACATTGCAATTGGTTAAACCCATATCCATCCCAACCCATACCCATTGGTATACCATAGACGAAGTAACAATATTATATGTTTGTTTGACAGCTCAGGGGTTTAAGAGACAGGAAAACGATATAACTAAGTCCTATAGTTGCAAAAATCTTTAAAAAGTTCAGGTAGTGTGACGAGTGGTTGACGTTGATCCGATAATGACCGCTTGGGGTCAGCCGAAAACAAGAGCAAAGCATTTTAGCGGCAGTAGAATAACAGAATACCGCCACTAAAAAGGTTTAGTGTAAGTGTAACAACCTATAAGCATTATTCTGTATTTCGCGAATAAAACGTCAACTACGTAGATCATACTTTTCAAACTTTCGCGATTAGATAACATAATTATAAGTTTAACGGGTCTTTATCGCGTTTACCTTTTTTATTATATTCCCGACGTTCCGACTGTAAAAGTGTGTGTTTAAAAAGGTAAACGCGATAAAGACCCGTTAAACTTATAATTAAACTACGTAGATCATTCATGTAGGTAGTAAAATAGTTTTTTCACATACCTACTGTACTATCGGTGAAGACATCGACTTAGTTTCGACTCATTTAACTATCACTCTAATAATTATATTATTATGCAAGACGTGACGCGGATACAGAGCGTCGCGACCACTCACCTAGATGAAGACTCTCAAAAAGTCGTGCCTTCAAAGATAATACTTACAGTACGTGAAATTTCCCGTTCTTTTATGAATGCGTCAACTATCTTGGACTGTCTTGATGGGTTTGCAAGGTACCTCCATAGTTTTAATGACCGTCTTACCTTATATTAACACCGTAATGACCATGTGTTCCAAATCTACGCGCAAGTTATTCTTAGAACCGTTACCTAGCCTGGTAGAAAATAATAGCATTCTGTCTTTGTTTCTGACCCAAACAACATAGTAAGACTGAGCTAGCTGTCTCTTCACTAATAAGACTGTTGAAAGGTTGGCAACTTATTATGCGATGCTATTTGTCGGGAATTCACTTCGATTTATATCGCGCGGGGAATTCGAGACGGCGACACTTGTGCAGTCTGAGTTGAGTTGTTTGGACACGCCATTCGTTTCAGTAAGCGTTGAGGGAAATGGATTACGACATACGTCTTTAGTTTCAATCACAACTATTTATCTTCAAACTGTAGTAGTAGAGCTCCTTGTGATAGTATCCTGGGAAGTATTACCACCATACCTATTTTTGCCACATCTAGATTTCTACTAATTCTAACAGGAATACAGCAATGCGAGCATTTGCTCGCATTGCTGTATTCCTGTTTGAAGGGTATTTCGAAGGTTGCCGATAAAATAACAGACACATGAGATGTTTCAGGGTCGGCAACGCGCTAGAGATAGATGCTTTTGGCGTTGAACGCGTCCATAGGTTACGTTAACCGATTACTAACAGGTGGGACGTATGCTTGATTGTAACTTTAGTTGTATAAATTATTATGTAGAGCCAATGCACACTACCCATTTTAAAATTCACTTACTTTATAAGTTGACGTGATGATCCTTGTGATATCAATTAATAAAAACCTATTGACTTTAACATAGCGTATGTTCCTTGTGCCTACAAGTACCTATTGCTTTTATTCTATACTTGAAAGTGTTATTATGTTATGACAGTGGAATGGAATTTTCTATGTATTTGCGGTTATTTCCGACCATGGTACCTTCAAGCTCAAAAATCTGACGTCCAATTTCTGCTAGCAAAGCTTAACCCAAAGGTAAAGGTTTTTAAATTTTAGATTTATTGACCACGCTGTTGCGGTCACACTAATGACTGAAATCTGAGCGGTCTGATACCTCTCATATCACATTAATTATCTCAAACACCACTTAATAGGTTCGTTAATTAAATTTTCACTGGTAAAACTGGCTCAATTGTAGGGTACCTACAATTTATAGAGAAACAAAATGTCCCTCTTCAACTTTTCAACAAAAAAAGACAAAGCACGCAATTCAAGACGCAATCACAAAACAAACTTTTCGATAATATTCGCAATCCTATTCCCTGATAACAGACATCGAAAAGTTGTCGCGAGTCCGCCCCATCACTGTCCCATCACTGTCAATGTCAAACCACGTGACACGTGTCACGCTGTCTTGTAGCTGTCACGCTGTCCGCGACCGACCGCAGTAATTAGCTAATTGCATGGCAGAAACCTTCCCAAGGACTTTCTACTCTATGACTTTCATATACAGCTTAAAGTATTTTGATAGGGTCTATGTTAATTTTCTGCTCATTACAACCTTGTTTGCGAAATATGAATCATGAATCCTATGACACGGAGTCACAGATCAATTTTCATTGTTCCGCTGACAGGTACAAGTATCTGACAATAGTAACGGATGTCATTATACAAATGCCTGTAATCGTATAATGAGTTAATATGACAGCTGTATTGATTGACATGCGATAGGTTCGTGACTGAGGAAACAAAATGGTGCCAGTTCTCAGAATTTATACAGATATGGGTAAAGGAGTTTATTCTTTGTCGACCTGACATTGGCAAAATTGTGGCAACCCTAATCACATAAGCCATTAACAAAAAAAAAGTTGAAGTTGAGTTGAGTGAACAAACTTTATTAAATGTTTATAATTTGTATACATAGCTGATAAGACACCAAGCTTCTAATTATAACTATAATACAAAATATAGATTAATTTATAATAGAAAAAAACATGTCTTCATTCCAAAATATTTGAGAGCAATTTTATCCAGCGAGGTAATTTTTAAGAATTTCGCGTATAAAAATTATATTTTATCCCATTGGTAATATGATGCATGAGGTATCTACGCTAAGAATACAATTGAATACCATTTTAAATGGTTTCATGGAACTACTTCAAGATTTTAATATATAATATTTGATTACCTAATTATTGATAGATGCTGACCACAAATCGGACGAAGCAGACACCTTGGCTCGATGGACCGCTGACATCTTCAAGGTTGGGGGACGTCGGTAGATGAAGGTAGCCCAAGATTGTTCATCGTGATACTCTTTGGGGGAGGCATACAGGCCGTCGATGGTGACTATGATAGATTGAATAGAAGATATTCGTTTCTTTGTTACTTTACAATTATAATTATAATAAACACATACATAGTTCTGACCCCACACTAAGATCCCTGTGTCGTGGATATTAACTACGAGTACCGAGATACCACAACACCCATATCCGGAACAAATATCTGCAGAACATACAAACTTATGTCCCGCAGCGATCAGCCAGCCTCGCCAGCGAGGTCGTCAAATGATAGATTATCTCGACGAGCTCTCTTTTTATTGTCGTTAATTAATATTTATCTACTAAATAACAATGGAGTTTAATAAATAATACAGTAATTATTGAAAGGATAATATTAACGAACGCTGTTGCAGAGATGCACATAATGGACCATTTTGATTGACCGATGACAGCGCAATCAGCTGTCAATGAATGTCAATTAATTGCTAGTCGTTATAAATAACCAAATGTCACTATACTGTGCAACATCAACCATGCCAACTCTTATCTCTCTGGTGTATGAATCAAAATTGCTTGGCATATTTATTGAATTTACGAAGTTGGTTGGTGAATTGTTGATTTAGGTGAGTTACACACGTTTTATATGGCATTATAATTATTTATACGGATACCAAACTCATATATTACGAATGAAAGCTAGCAATTTAAGAATAGTTGAACATACTTAGATTATGTATCCATTAAAATAAAATTGTCTTTTGTTTTTGCAAAGACTTAATTTGATGAACTTTATTTGCATGGTTTTCAATGTACGAAGGTAGTTTATTACTTTCTGTAATAACATTTAAATCTACCTACCTGCAGAATATAATAACAATGACGACCTCTGTGGCGCAGTGTATAATACATATAATATATACGCCCGAGACGCAAAAGGTTGCGGGTTCGATTCCCGCTGCGGGACAAATGTTTGTGGTCTTGATGTTTTCTATGTATAATACATATGTTATGTATTTACAAAAAAAAAGTATATCAGTCATGTAGTTCCCATAATACAACTTGCCCCAAACTTTGCTTAGTTTGGGGCTAAATGACGCTGTGTGAAAAATGTTCAGCATTATTATTATTATTATTATTTTACTATGGTAACCCTATGATGAGAACATATTTTTCAAATGATGACCATAGAATGACTTTTTTGTGGTTTGAATTACAAACAAATTGGGTTAAATTTCTATTTTTTTCTACTACACCTTGATAGCTTGGTAGGCGAATCTGCGTCTGTGACGCAAGAGGTTCAATCTAATCCATTGCATAATATGTAATGAATTCAAACCCCATATATTAAAGGATATTATATTTTAAAGAAAGTCTTTTTAAATAATAAAAATATAATTAATAAAAAAACTAATAAACACTATTAATTTAATTTAACTTAAAACCTTTAATTTTAGTGTGGACTCAGGATTTGTGTATGTGTCTGTTGGGTGTTTATTTATTTATTATATCAGACATTGTTGAATGTCTAATATAATATTTATTCAGTTACTTTATTGAAGTGGGTTTTTGTTACCCTCCTACTGTTCTTCTTATGATATATCTTCATTATTATTAGACGGTAAATAATTGAATAGTCATTTTATAACAAAAATATTTTGTTTATGATCCTCGTATCTAAAAATATAAAAAAATGGATTAAACAGTTATTCAGCGAAGGCCCCTGCTAGAACACGAAAGTTAGGATATAAAGTATGGAAGGAAACATGCGGGTAATTTGCACGCACGGCTAAAGTTTTAAATGAATGTGTTAGCTGAGCCTATTTATAAATAACAGAAATAAGTTAACAGTAAAACAAATGACCGTTGGTAAATAACCAGTATTTTAATGGAAATCTAGTACTAGTTTTCGTGCGAGTTAGTTGGCAGTTATTACTTGAACTGAACAAGGCTGTAAATCTAAATAATTGGTTCACAAAGCTCTGCCCACTAAACACCATGTTACATAATTCACTCGAAGCGAAGCGACAGGGCGACAACTAACAAGCTTCGCGACAGACGCGTCCGAAGTCGCGACGAGACGCGACAGCGCGCCCCATTACTTCCGCCTTCGCCTTCCGCCTGTCTTCAAAGGACAGGCTAGGCATGGGCAGTAACTAAACTTATCGATAGAGATTTGCACTGCTTCAGATTGACTGTGAAAAATAGACAGACACACATTTAAGCATAGAAATTCCTGTGCTCCGGTTTGAAGGGGTGGGTACCGGTGAAATTACAGGCACATTCAATGGGACTTTCTCCCATTATGTCACAAGGTTGGTAATGCGCAAGTATTGCAAGCGTCCATAGGTTACGGTAACTGCTTACCAGCGTGAGCCGTAGGTTGTTTGAAACTTTAGTTAATAAAATGATGATTACGTGCTTCTTCGCTGACTTCTCGTCCACATGGATTTATAATCTTTCCCTCTCTCCAAAATTGCTAATGAGTGAGGGCCTTTATAAGTAACATATCTCAGTTTTCTTGTAATATTGTTCTTGTCTACAGGGAACTTAATTTTTAAGACGTTCGTCCCGCCGAAGAAGATTAAACTATTTGTGCTACAAGAACTTAGTAGTGTTAGTCGATATAGGAATTTACACGCTTAATAGCATCTATAAAGTTTATCGACAATGCAACATTCCCAGGTCTACTTTCAGCGCAGCACAGACGTGTCAATTAGGGTGCACGGTATCTTGGTACGAAGCATTCAAACACGTATTATGTCGTTATAATGACGCCAACCCGCTCTGCTGCATTTGATACTGTCAAAGCTTTGAACCGGTAGGTTCAAGTTGCTTACACCAATGCAATTGCATAAGGTGGAGAGACGAAAACTTTGACTATGCTATTATGTCAACAATTATACAGATTGCAAGAAAATTCAAAGGTGACTGTTAAAAAATGCTAACAAGATTTCGTTGAGTAAAACGTAAACCTTTGGATTTTGAATTTAACTCAGCTGAAAGTAATGCAAGATAGTTCTTATATAAACTTACCCACTGCTACCACATTACATCAATTATACAAATAAAATTGTTGTTAATATTTGTTAAATTGTTACAATATGTACTAACCGTATTTTGAAATGACACAACCTTTACCGAACTATTATACTTACCATCCAAGAATAGATCAGCTGTGACGATCCAGTTCGTGTAACGCATGACATTTCTTTTTGTTGCTTACATTTGGTTTTGACAGCTCAGTGACAGGCCACGTTATGAGAGTCGTGACATCGGCATTAGTGTCAAGTTCACGACTTGTTGATCCTTTGTTACTCTTGATTTTTTCGACATGCAGTGGACAAAAAGTTCTTTTAATAATTTAATAACATGTCTGTCTGTCTATCTTACTGTCTAATTGACAGGTTTCAATAGATAGTTAAATACTGCCTGTTTCAAGAGAAATGAGAGGCACATGATATGCCATTTCAGCGTAGGTAGCGTAAGTATCGTTATTATGTCCACCAGAAATCGGACAGTAGATTGATAGAGTAGGAAAGGTCTTGTCTACGTTATGATAAAATTAAAGTCTAAATATAGATAGGTTATCGTGCAAGTCTTAACATGCATGCTAGACACTGAAAAGTTACTGGATGAAGCGTTCTGGCATTTATTGATTGACAAATTAACTAGTTTATGACAGTGACATGTTGGCCCTAGATCCGGAAGTCATGTATTTGAACCCAGTTGTGGACCAATGTATATATATATATATATATATAGATATTGACATGTTCTGAAACGGTGAAGGAACACATCGAGAGGAAGCCGGCATACCTAATAACAAATTTTCAAAGTCATGTTCCATGCGCAAACTAACACGCAGAATGCTAATTCAAAATTTTAAGTCTATGAAATTGCCGTTGGTCGAATATGCCACTTTGAACTGAAATACCAACGGTATGACTTGAAAATATATATTTAAATATTTTTTGTTTTTAGACATTACCTATATTCTATATTCAAAAAAAAGTTGTTCATTTGTGTTTTGGATTTTGTTTTACCTCTAATTTCATAACATTTGCAACCAAAAGAGCTAAGAAAGCTCGCATTGTTTGTGATCGCCTATGATTTTCGACGAGGAAACGATGTGTCTCAAATGGCAAGCAATATAAACGACGTAGGGATATGTACATTGTACTAACACTGAACGAAAGAACGGTGCCTTATTAGTTTAATAGCTTTCGATGTGAAAACAGATTGGTCTCAAACTACGTATGAGATTGTACAGTCTCAATTTTGAAAGCAACATTATGGAATAATAAAAAAAAAGCTAAATTTGAATCAACCTATGTTTATAATGGGGATTAAATACGTGTTTTGATATTTGATTAATATTCAATTCTAGTAACGTTGGCATGGTAACAACTGGCCTTAGGGGCCTTAGGGAGGCCTTAAAACACTGACACAATTATTGACCACAAGCTCAGCTTTCTTATTCGATAGTTATATTTTTTTTGTTATAAGTACCAAAGGCGTTTAGGACGTTTAAGGATGTAGCACATATGTCTAGAAGATAGCTTACTTTCGACTTAAATACTTTATAAGATAATATTTATCCGGGAAAACAACTCGGTCCGTTCCATTGATATACTGTGTGTGTATAGCTTTGGGCTTCTAGCATAAAGAAATGATACGTACCTACATTGCCGAGAGTTTTGTAGTCCGATTATAAAATGGGGATGTCAAGTTCAGTCAAGTACCTGTACGCACATAATGCAATGAATTCTGTGAATACAATATATTTCTTATCATATTCCAAAAACCTACCTAGATAATTCGTTAGTGCAAAGTTTGCCAATTGTGACACTATCCTGTTGATCGATCATTCTTTGTAATACCTATTTAGATGTTTATCTGTAACATTGCCCTAATTTGCTATACGGTGATCGATTAAAAGTGTAGATATAAAAATATGACGTGAGCTTAGTCTAAGCTGATTGAAGTGATAGTACAATTAAACGATAGCTGAATATAAACATTGTGAAATACCTGTTTATAAAGATATGTACCTAATATATAAGTAGCTACTATCATAGCGGACGTACCTACCAGTTCGGATTTAAATGATGAAAAATAATTGACAAGATAAAGTCTGTTTTTCTTGAGTTTTCATAGACCGCATAACCCTACGATATTAATAAAATTGGATATGTCAAAAATACCTTTACATAAAGATATTGCTTTTTAAAAATATTTTTAATTATTTAATTTAAAATTACACTTGGCATAAAACATTATATATAAACAAACAATACAGTTCTTACATGTTTAAATATAATAAAATAATATATTAAAGTTTGTTTACAAATCTTCTTTACTAATAATAAGGCTGAGGCGTTTGTTTGTTTGAACGTGCTAATCTCTGGTTCCAAAGAGGATTAAAAAAAATATTTTTGCCATTTCAAGGTCATTTTACATCACGCTACGAGTTTTAAGAGTCGAGCAAAAGAAGTAAAGAATAAGCCGTGGCACAACTAGTTTTATATATATTTATCATTTTTAAGTATTGTGCTTCTACATGTAATTTAAGTCGATTTTCTTATCATCTCTATGACTTAAATTTACCTACTACTGAGTAAAAATTGAGTGAGTGATTTTCTACTAATGAGTTACAAGCTTTAAACTGAAATGGATTACCAAAACCACCCAAAAATAAATCATACCTTCCCAACTCCCACTAATTCATAATCCATCCACATCACTGCAAGACTTGCCACTTCACCTTCCGATTCACTTACCCCGATGACTGATGACCCACCCCGTGATTAACGACCGACCATTCATCATACTGCCACCGCTGACAGCTGACGTCACCCGTCAGCGGCCGATTTCGCCAATTAAATTTATCGACAGTTATGTTGTGTCAACTTTGAGTTCCGTCGAAAATGTACCCTGTAGTACAGACAGGTATTTTGATGATAAATCTTGTACGTGATTTGACAAAACCGTAAGCTATCTAAAAAACAGATTCATTTCTAAAACATGTGTTTTTATTTCAGTCAACATATTAACCTCAAATAATATTATTGGCTCTTCACATTATACTTTTTGGGGGTACCCAAAAATACCCCCCTCTTTAGTTTTTAAAAGTGAATACATACTCAGTGTTTAAAGTCTATAGAGACTTGAATGTTTTTTTTTTAATTTATCATTTACAGGTGTTGTGCTTTCCTACACTACGTTGTCCGGTTTGTAGTCGTTTCAAGATTCTTTATAATGTGACTCTTAAATCCCTAACCGTCTCTGTCCTGTACACTACTCTTTATATCTAAGTATCTTCCCCACAGTGATTAATGACCTCACAGCACATTTATCACGCGATGACGGACGGACAGACGTAGGGACCGCTGTTTTATTGCCGGAGAAATTAGGTGAGAGGGCAGAGTAGAGATTTTTCTTCGGAAATAGTAAAAAAATGGAATCCATCACACGAATTTCGAGTTAATGGGTGTAATAAGATGGTGCACGATGTGTGTACACAACACTGAACTCATAGATTAAAATAGTATAACAAAAACGTATTGTAGTTAAAAGTTAGAAAAATATATTCTAGAAAACCTTAGCATTTAGAGATCAATATGGCTTAGTGAGATGGTGCGTATTAAGAAAAAAAAACCAAGAACATTCAAAGATCTTTTGAATGTTCTTGGTTTTAGCTATTGATACTTAACGTACCAAAATCATTATTTCAACAATTGTGATTATTTTATTTTTCGCTATGGGCACTGATCAACAACTGATCACTAATCTACCAGCAAGGCATGGCAAGTAATAAAATACTGAAAAAATCATAGGTGTAGTATAGGTACTGCTAGAATACATCAATAGCGCGATCTAGAAATGGGGCAGATTTTTTTTGGGCACAGCGCCCTCTAGTTCTGCGACTCTGCGCTAGTTTATAAACGTAGGGCTATAAACGCTTCTGAAGGCTTCTAACATGCACCTTTTACTAATCACTAGATTAAATGTTATTGTTTTTGTTTAAGCACATTTTATTCATGGATTTTTCCTAAATTTATACAACTTTAGACTGTTAATAAATTTAAAAGGTACTGTTAAAAAAAACAGTTAACACCCTCATAGTAATATTTCTGTAAAAGTATTATATCCAAATACTTTTATAGAAATATTATATATTTTGTATCCAAACAAAAAACATGATCCATAACGTAATCGACCTCGATTGTAAATAAATAAATAAATAAACCCATAAAGGCAATCTTACTCAAATAGAACTGTTATCACTAACATAATATTTTTAAATTCATTGGAAAGGCAATTTGTTGAGTCAACATAGACTGGCTGAAGCGTATTTACAAATCTCAGAATAGAAATAGAAGGTAAATCGTTCTTAAAAAAATTTACGAACCAAAAACATCTAGAAATTAAACGTTTGCACTAGCAAAGACATAATTTGACATTCTGGTTTATCAGATTGATATAAATAATAATTATTTTCTACCTAATTTGTGATTTGTTTGTGAGTTTTTATTATTGTCTCAAAACTGCATGTGTTTTAATCACATTCAAGACTATTTTTTTTACCCGACTGTGCAAAGTAGAGCAAAGCAAAGAGGTTTCATAGTGTTTAGTTTTAAATCATGGTAAATTTTATATATCAAATTTTACTACTAGAAGTCTTGAAGAAAAAATAAACGATGAGAGTGTTATACGCACCCTACCATATTTATTATTTTATCTTAGTAGAAATACGACAGGCGCATATTTACAAACGCTCCTTTATTTGCTTACAGTTGACAGGTGCGATGATTTACTTTATTTGCGTTACACAAAATTGAAATATTATTTTATAAAAATATTACTTAAGGTGTCACACTATTTTTTGTGCCTAAAATTTAATTTTATATATATCTATGTTTAGGCCAAATATGTCATGGAATGACAGGTTAGGAACAATTATATCCAATTTTATTGTATCCAAACATTATATTTCCACCCTGTTCGTGTATAGGTAATATAAAAACGAAATATTCGCAAATCCATTAAAAATAAAATAAACTCAACACCATCGCAATACAAATAAAAATCGGACAAAAAAACTTAACAAAATTATCGTCCAGTGGCAAGTGAGTTGGCAGAGCGGCGCTCCCGATATCAAAATAATTCAAATATTTGGACTGCCTTCATCGATCACTTACTGATGATGGATTGTGCCGTTCTACTAGAAACCATACTTCTGTAACGTCGTAACTCACATCGCACTGATCGCTATTTTAAAAGCTAAAGTGTGGTATGTAAAAATGGGTTTACAATAAAGAGGGGAGGAAATAAAGTAGGATTTGTATAAAGCGGCCCTAATAACAGGTAGGTCAGTGTTTGTACAATTGTAAGGGGTCCAATGTTTGTTCGATTGACACTATCGCTTATGTTTCACTTTGCTGTAATTTATTGATGAAGCAATTTTACGGATTAGATCAAAATTATAAAGGAACTTAGAGAAGATTTTTAGATATTAGTATATTTTTTCAATAAATTTTGCTTTATGTATGTTGCATAGAATGCACCGTCGAGATGACAGAAATGATATTTTAATGATCTTATTAACTTATGAAAATATTTTTTATACCTTAATTTATTTTTGAATAAAATTACTAATATTAAATGGAGCAGTCATAAATATATGATATCGATCTTCGATCTTTGCTGACCTACCTCAATTTTTCCTGATACAATCGAAACTTTATTTTTAAAACCTACGTAAGTGCGAGCTTTAGTGATTTCAAAGTCAGGCAAAGTTGAGTCGATTGGTAAAGTTAAGAGCACTTTGATATCATTTTTTCTATAGCTATCAGGTTAGCTTTCTCATTTGTTAATGCTAAAAGTTGAAAAAGCGCGGTTTAAGTTGCTCTAATAATATATCTGTATCTGGCAATAGCAATAACCGAAGTTATCTGTTTTGTAGTTAAATCAACAATAATTAAAAAAAAAAGTACTTTTGACAACGTCATTACTGTCATAACTACCAAAAACATTATGTCAAACGACACTAAAACCCACATAAACAGGAGTCCTATTCCAAGCCTCTAAAAAGTTCCATAGTAGTTAACACCTCAATTTTCGACTAACAATAAAATCGGCTTGTTAAAATATGGAGATAAAAAACAAATAAAATATCGTTGAATTACGACGGTAGATAATGGAGTTAATGACCTGACAGGCGCAACGGCAGCTATGTATATAATCTCTACATGTAAAATTTGTCGGTAGTGTGTGTTGGTCACTAATTGGATATAAGTTTTAGTTTAAAAAATAATTATCAAACGATAAGGTTCTTTTATATATAAATTATAAAACTATCTGTATTAAATGAAAGCCGCTAACCAGTAAAGGGTAATGACTTTAAACTATGGACCTACCCTTTTTTATTAATATTCATCTATAACTGTTGATTGTAAATTGTTTGATGTTTCTAACTTTATTATAAGGTAGGTATAAAATATACTTCTATATAATAAAGAATATGGGATAGATATGAAAGTATAAAAATTATATCTAACTATAGCAAAAAAATGCTTTGAAACGCCAGAAAATCGACCAAACAGTGGTAATAAATTTCAACTTTTTAATTCTGACAAGAGCTTGAATTCATCGGGAATACCATACATCAGTATGGTATTCCCGAAATTGCCTCCAGAAATTTCATGTTTGGTAATCTCTCA
Source organism: Perizoma affinitatum (assembly GCA_961405105.1). Lineage (NCBI taxonomy): Eukaryota > Metazoa > Arthropoda > Insecta > Lepidoptera > Geometridae > Perizoma > Perizoma affinitatum. The sequence continues at coordinate 7,848,301 of OY560184.1, forward strand.
AATTCTGGAGGAATTCAGATGACCAAACACAGTAATTTCAATAGAGAAGATGTTTTTTAATTATGTTGCGTTTTGAGATTGTGCAAGGATAGAAAAAACATGAAAAACTGAGCGTCTGCATATCGTTAGTGTTGTATATCAGGGCTGAGATGTACACAACATGTGACAGTGAAACCGTTGGAAGTGATATCGTTCGCAATAAATGAGTGAGAATAAGGGTAGGTTTACTTTAATTCCTCCTGTGATCGTGGTACATGCAAGTGTCGAAATATCGTAGAAACATTCAAACTGAATCATAGTAAATATCCCGTTTTAGTACACACTTAAAAAAATAATACTGTCAATAAGGCAGAAGTTATCATCATTTCTAAACAATTTACTGTCGTCGGGACACCAACAAACGTTACGGCCTCTTTATCTAACATCACTGCATTTATTTGTCACTCGTTTATGTTCCGTCTGAGTGACTTAAGGCGCCGTTATGGGTAATAAGATAAGCATATTTTATTTTTATTGCTGTTACCCACTCGGTGGCAATCTTGTAATTACTTCTAGTGTATCCATAGCATCTACCGAATGGAATAGAATAGAAATAGGCAATTGCAGGTCGAGTATTAATTTGAAAGCCGAGCCGCAGATGAGGACTGAGATACGAGACATCAATGATGGCAATTGCCTGTCTCGTCAATTGCCATATTCGCGAAGAATATATAGTGCTTTTCTCAATAAAATTCAAGAAATAAAAAATGTTTCTTATGTGAAATACTTTAACGTATGTATTTCTAGTTTGACAATGCTGGTAGCAGGTTTTACATCGCTAATTTGGCTTTGACCTTAGATCTGGTGATATTGCACTAATATCCAAAAGTGGATATTGGTACATTCAATATCCACTTTTGGAACCTTCGAGACTCATTTTTATCTATGTATTTACAAAATAACAGAATCAAGATGATATTTTTCTTTATTATTAGCTAATTAAACGCAACCTATTTGTACCAAGCTAAAAGGAAAACGTTGTATCATAGTCATTATTGGGCATGCATCTAGCATGCCGGCGGCAATGGATTTCCATACAACATTACCGGCGCGTTGTTTGTACCAAATTAAAACTTTTTTCGAATTTGAAGACAATATTTCCACGATGTTCGAAAACATATATATTATAGGTATAGTCAAAAGTGGAATAAACCTTCAAGATCGATCATCGTAACACTGTTTGGGGGAAACCTTTTTGCAGCAATAAACTTCTTTAGTCTGTTGATGATAATTAACATTTAAATAAATCTTATTGTAAAATTTCATTCTTTATAGTTTATTTTGTAAAGGTTTGATCAGTAATTTATGTTTGTTTGTGCTGACAATTATAATGCATATACTTATGTAGTTAGTTGGGTATCTACTGCACAAATCTAGAATACCTATACTCGTCAGTACTAGGGTACATATACCGATAAATTGAATGACCTGTCCATGTGTCAAGACATAAATAATGCGGTAACGCCGACATTTTTATGTTTATTTTTAAATTATGTGCGGTTTACGTGACTGCCGGCGGAATGATCAAATTAATGTGTTAGGCATGTAGTTTATTATAAAGGTGTCCCAAAATATGTATAAAGTCTAAAAACCAACATTTCGAAAATTCAATTTTCGGGTAAATAATTTGAAATTGTTTTCGAAAAATCCATTGATCATTGTTTTTTCTACTTGGTGCCTGCTGCAAGTCTAATATTGTACTAACCAGGTGGTCGATTGTGGATACTTTGCTAAAAACAGCTAATTTCAACGATTTTTATCGAAAATAGCTGATAATTAACTTTTACCTTAATGGTGTTCATATCCTGGTGCATTCTGTTTTGCTATGATTGTGGTGAGAAGTGTTTTTTGGCAATATCGTTTTAATTTGTGGCAATAGGAAAAAATATATGTTGTATTTCACACACCTTACAAAGAGTTTAGTCGTCTTCAAAACATAATTTATTAAAATTGTTGGCAATTTAATGCCACGCTTATTTTCGTATTAAGCGAGAAGCTTTCCTACACTTCCTCGTTTACCAAATAATTTATGATAAACTTTCAAAAACCTACCCCGGTGAGCATGCAATCAAACAAACAAGAATGGAGAATTTACAATATAGATAACAATATCTACATCGTAAATTCTACAAGTCAAACATCAACCTTGTTTCTAAGCTCTAAAATAAAGCAATATTGATATTCCGTGCACTTTTCAAATGTTCTAAAAGCCACCGACGTAAAAGGCCACCCACGGACTCTCATCGACAATCGTCCAATCCATTACCTTGCGCACTTACACAGTTCACTTCAAAATGGTCGTATCTCCGCACCAACAAAGCAAATGCAACCTTTTTTTATGCAAGTAAAGTTAGCTGTTCAATGGCAGGAATACGGTAGTTATGTTTATGCAGTTACACCGGTAAGTAGTGTTTACAATTCAGTTTTGAAAGCGCAGGAAGCCTGGTCGTTCTGTTTGTCTGTCACGACAATAGGACAGTGATGTGGACATGTCGTATTGTCGGTACAAAAAAATACCTCAGTGTGGGGTGTCCGATTCCCTTTGAAGCTGTCGGTTTTAATTTATGTTGCTTTAAAATTGAATGTGTCATTAAGTTTTGGTTACTTTCGAAGTGTAATCTTTGATTGATAGAGCAGGTGATCACAACGATTTTAGAAATGTTATATTTATGTGGTGTGATGGGTGGTCTTTCAAAGTCCCTCACAGTCACTTTATTTGAATGAAATGATCTAAAATTTATTTTCAGTGAAAATTTCCTGTATATGAATTTTATTGGAGACAGTCAGGGCTAGTACTAGTACATTTTAATAGAGGATCTTTCATACGTTCGAGGATGGACCTGGATGGCAATGGTAAATAAATTAACTTAGGACCTTGAAGAGTTCATGTATGTGTTTTAACAAGGTTTGGCAAAATTATGCGACTCTCAGAATCTATGCTTGTTAGAAAGTTTTTGCCCTGAAACATATTGTATTTTGATAAAAATGCCTAAAAAACCGTTATTTATTTAAAAACTTGGTAAAATCAGAATGAGGAAATATATTTCTAAAGCAAATTTGTGGGCAAATTTTTGTTAAAAAGATTTATTACCTCTTGTTTTCAGACCAACATTGATTTGATACACCCATCGCTAACCACAATAGGTTTAGCGGATTCCTCACCGTGAAATGAGTGTTTGTCATTACAGTCTTCACGCTTTTAGTTTATTTATTTCCTTTTGAAATCATTTCTATTGTGGATTGGTAATGCTTGTCAGTCTGTCCTTTTATATTGCCACCGAAAAAGTTTCGCATAATTTCGTCTCTGAAATGCTTGAAAAAATTGTAAGTGATTTTGCTCCACAAATAGAACTATAAAAAAGTCGGTCTTCAAAATCTGGACTTTTTTATAGTCCAGCTTAAATATCCTCATTTCTTAAATTTTAACATAAATAAATAAATATTATTAAAATATAATAAAAAAACAATCATATACGGATATAATGATTATTGCCTGTTTTAATTAAGTATCAAACGCCTCTTTGATTGGTGTATTAAAACAAAACGTAGACCGACTCAAATAAACGAGCCAAAAATACTTTTCAGTTTGAATTCTTTGATTACATGATATAAACATTTTTCATAAAAATACGTAAAACGAACTTGTTACAGACCGACATACGATAGGCAATGTTAGGGTCCTGTTAGCATCCTTGAATCCGTTTTATTAGCTTATTTTGTATTGCGATTATTTTTCGTATTACTATTCTTTGGGTACATAACCCCAAAAAATACCGTGTTATTAGTTTCTAATTTACACTTAACCCAGTACTTTTACAGGTTTTCTAGAAATAAGCAATTGAGGAATGTTTCAAAAAACCGGCAAATAATTACTGGCTATAACTATGTATCCCTTAGACGTAGAGCAAAGACAGCCAATGAGTATTGTCGATCTGATGAATTGTACGTATTGTCACTACCCACAGCTGTCGCTTGTCGAGATGACACTTGGACCCATTTTTTTGACACGTCCTTTGTACGCGCCCAGTGAGGGGCCGGAGAAAATGAGCTGATATCGATCGCTCAATACGAGGGTTTTGAATTGAACTCATAAATAAATAAGCTGTGTCGTGGTGTGTTTAGTTTTTTTTTGTGCGGCGATGATGTACGCGTATCTTTTGTCACGCGTTTTGGGGGTTCGAATTTATTGCATTCAATGGCAGGATGAGTGGTGAAGTTGAAAGTTTCGCCGATTAGGACGATTAGCTTGATTTATTTGATACGGATTATTGCGTGTTTTTAAGGGAACATATTCTATTTGATTGCGGTTTAATGTTTTGATACTTTACCGTTTAACATTAGCCTCTTTCACCGAATTCGCTAGCATAGTAACTGGATAAAACCCAACACAATCTTAAACTACGTTTTGTTGAAAAATCTAAATCAAACACATAAAACAGACATAAACATTTATATTTTTGTTTCTGTATTTTAAGACTCATTATTATTAACAGCAAAAAACACTGCTGGGCATAGGCCTCGCCGAGAGAGCATCAAGACGAACTATACTGGGCCAGCTCCATTTACTGACTTCACCCAACCTTCGAGATGTCATAGGTCCATCGGATGTCATGGGGCCTTTCTACACTGCGTCGTCCAGTTTCGTTTAAGGAGATTAAGTAAATATTAGTATACCTATTCTCCTTAAACGAAACTGGATATTAGTAAGTTTTATATTTAAATTTTAATCAGAACTTATGCACATAATGTAATATTCAATTGAAATATTGATACGTCTATCAGAACCCTCATGACGAAATCTTCAAGATAGCTGAGAATTGTAGGTTTATGATAAAGTTTTATGAATTTATATTCGGATGTTACCATAAAACACTCAACTAATTTAAGAAGAAAATGAGGTCCTTATCCTATTTTATAGTCTGTTATAATAGCACCAACATTACGCCGAACCATCTACAGAAATAAAGATTACAAGCGAAATCTTCTAACTTTGGCATTAAAGCAAAAATTGCTATCTACCCTCCTAACCCTGCGGCTGCCGACTCGTAAACCGAGCCATAATTTTGAATAATGTCCCGGTTACGACGCGTACGTAATGAAACACACTGTATATCACAATTTCAACGTGCTCACGGCTAAATGGTGACTGTAAATTAGCTCATACTGTATATTGTACGGTTTAGAATAATGTAAGCGGTGATACGGGATAGATGAGCTTTTTTGAGGGTTGCTAAATAAAGGAGCCAAGAATATTAAATGAAATATGCAAATTCAGTGTATTTTATTTTGTATCAGTTAAGTCTCGAATGTTTTGACTACAGCAAAATATTTAAATCATAATAATAAAATAATATACGTTTTTATTTATTTTATTGCCATTTACAACATCAAGCCAGCATAAGTGATTAGTTCATTACATACTTAATATGTATTTATATATTAACTGATATCTTCTTTGTTGGAGCAAAAATGGATATTATGTACAACTTTCGTGGACACCATTTGTGATGTTCAATTTGGACGCCAAAATTGACCAAAAAATATAACCCTTTCACTGTTCATTTGCAGATGTTTTTGGCTTTTGTGGGTCACGTTCACAAAAAGCCAAAAACATCTGCTCGTAAAAACAACACATCGGTACTCCACGCCATAACCAAATTGAAATATACAGTGGGCTATATTCATTACTGTTGGGTCCCACGAGGCCATAACTCAAACTTATGGCCGCCTTTACGAGTTTTAAGAGCGGCACTCCGAGACGGTACTTTATGCTCCTGACGGGTTGAGTGTAAAATGAGCCGGATGGTGATGGGGTTAGCTAGATTTTTTTATAATTAGGAGAGATTCGAAGGGTGTGTAAATCTGCCAATTTACAAAATAATTTGTATATATTTTGACGAATCATTAAAAATTCCGTGGTTTCTTTTGATTTTCAGTTTGCGAATTTGATAGCATATAACACAATTGTAACTGACGCGGACGAGTCCTGAAAACATTAACAAATTATTTTATTCAATTGATTCTCAATAGTAGTTTGATGATTGTGTTTATCTTGACAATCCACTATAACTAACATTTACAATTAAAAAAATGATTTATGATCTACAACGATACCCCGAAACATAATAATAAACTAATCTCACTTTTCTGTCCTTTTTTTTCTCCAATTGTACTATTTCGAGGACAATTTATGAACACACGTCCGTAAATGGATACCGTGTGGAAATAACACCAAATTACAATGCATCACTAGCCACACAATAATGGTGCTTACTTTCTTTACCGTAAGCACCACGGAGATGATAAAAGTAAGTTGGGGATACAAAAACATGACAAACGACCGAGTGAATCGTCTATTATACTCCTAATGTGCCAATATATTATACGTCTTAAAAGGCGAAGTGTCAAGTGATAAATTGAAGTCATTGTCATCTTTTGTGTCGAATCTGGCACACCGGCGGTACCCGGGCAGATGACAGTTGGAAATCAGATGTTCTTAAATTGGCAATTGATTGAGGTTTAATGGTGGTATGCTTAAATGGAATCACTTATGATTAAATCCTACAGTCATCATGAGAGATTTTATGAATGGTTGTAAATTATTATATGAAAAATAAATAAAAAAACTCTCAGTCAATGTCATCCGCTTAGTAGCTATTTCTATTTTTATTGTCGTTATCTTTCAAATGCTTAAATGAAATCACTTATGATTAAATCCTACAGTCATCATGAGAGATTTCATGAATGGTTGTAAATTATTATATGAAATATAAATAAAAAAAATCTCAGTCATTGTCATCCGCTTAGTAGCTATTTCTATTTTTATTGTCGTTATCTGTCAAATATGTATGTGTTGATTTGACATAAGCTATTGCAATGTTTTATGGTAGCAATCATAATGTGACATGGTCTTATTGTGATAACTCACTTAAATAACTATATTTTTGGACGATATCATTATCGAATAACTAGGAACGTACAAAGCGAATTACATTGTCTAAGAGCTCAGTACTCGAACCATTGTTAGTAGTATCATATCTCTTAATTAGTGACAAATACCACGCAATACGTAAAACATAATTAAATGGATAAAATAATAATAACAGAACTAGGTATGAGGTTATTTATTAGTGAGTGTCGTTACCAACTACTTGTGGTTAATACTCCCCAACTGACGCACAAACATGAAGCTATTAAATGAAAAGGTATTGCTTGTTTGATCGAGGTTGGTAACGTTTGCTAACAGAAATGAAATGAAAAACATTGATTCAGCACAATACAGAAATCGAATTATGCAGGAATATGTTGGTATATAAACAAACATGATACCTCCTCCTTTTTTTACAATTTCTGTAAAATTATTGTGGTATATCATTTGAAAGATAATTTTGTTAGCTATCAAACTCTTCTGATATCATAACCAATAAGTATTCACGTTCACCAACATACATTTTTTTAAAAATAGCTTAAACGAGAGAACTCTTTTTTAATAAAATGTAATCTTCACAATATTAAATATCTTATCCAAACTTTTATGCTTCCATGTTTCAAGTGGTATGCAATTATGAAGACGCAGCTTGAATAGTTCACTTATTGCGAGCGCCTGACATCCTCGTTATTAGCTGTTATAATAGAGGAATATTCGAGAAGCCTGGACAAGTGGCCTAGAGGCAATAAAGGGATATGAGTAGCTTAGTGGTTCTTGCATATGAAATAATGACTTGAGAACACTTGAGAAGCAGCATTTCACTTATTTGTTGGACTATTTCTAATCATATTGTGAAAACGCGATCTGTCTTTGGCGAAGACAGTTACTTGAGTTCTCGTTTTTTGAATAAAAAATAACCTACAATAGTAATGTAACTAAAAATAAGAAAATATGACGGTTTCCAATAGTTAAGTCTGTTACTAGCTATTTAATGATTCCATGATTCCATGATTCCATGATTCCATGATTCCATGATTCCATGATTCCATGATTCCATGATTCCATGATTCCATGATTCCATGATTCCATGATTCCATGATTCCATGATTCCATGATTCCATGATTCCATGATTCCATGATTCCATGATTCCATGATTCCATGATTCCATGATTCCATGATTCCATGATTCCATGATTCCATGATTCCATGATTCCATGATTCCATGATTCCATGATTCCATGATTCCATGATTCCATGATTCCATGATTCCATGATTCCATGATTCCATGATTCCATGATTCCATGATTCCATGATTCCATGATTCCATGATTTCATGCCATGTCAAAGCTACGAAAACACCAAAAGTTAAGGTGTTTTACAAACTTACACAGTATGTTTACCAGTTCTGCACGTTTGTAAGTAGTTTGGTTCCAAGTAGAACTACAATATTCCTAATTTAATTGAATAGGTACCTAAATTAGGTTCCCTGTATCTTGGGTGTCAGTTACTACAAATAGCTTGTATGTGTAATACCGAAACGGAACAAATGTCTGCAAAACAAGCAAACATTTCCAGCAGCAGGTAACGTACCCGCACCTCTTCCGTCGCAGCCGGCTACTCCTCATAAAATGTTGAGGTTAAGAAATGTTCTTAAACAAAAATGTTCGTTGCCTGAACGTACATCATTAACTAGAAAATAAAATTATAATTTTAAATAGCAGTTACAGCAGTTATTTATTCATTATTTCATCATTATACGCGTGACATCCAGAACAATACCCATCAAAACTGTAAAACAAGCTGCAACATCATACCACTAAGCCAGGCTACGCCGTAGGGGCCTACGCCGTAGCATTTGAAATATGGTCCATGTATTATTCAAAGAAATTGCCACATATTTCATCCGAGGGAAATAACTCTGAGATATGGGCTCCGGGGTACGTAAAAGGAGGAGACTTTGATCTTGTCTTTCATTACAGATGCACAATAATATATTTAGGATTTATTATTTTTTTAATGTTTCTCTACTTTGTTATTTATGTAGTATTCAAAAAGGCAAATATAATTTTATATGATTATTATTTGGGATATTAAAATTATACAGACTGAAGCAGGAATAATAACATATTTTTCTTGATATTGCCATGATGTATCTATGCCGTTGACAGTGTATGAACGAATGATTAAAAAAGAAAGTATTTATACACCTTATTAAATCATCAAAAAAAACAAAATCAAATTAAGATTACAGGTACAATAGGCGGTCTTATCGCTTAAAAGCGATCTCTTCCCGACAAAATCTTCCAACGAATATCTACGGATATCCATCATAGGATAAGGTCATGAGTTTATGAAGAAAATTCCTGAAAATGTAGTTCATCTTCTTTTGTACCGTGTCACAAGAAAGCTAAGGCTGCACACAGACTGGCTTCACCTTATCTACGCCAAAGTGATTCCGCTCGGTGCGGGCGCGATATTTATGACCCACCACTAGATTTATCGCCCAACACATTCGCGATCTGTTGGAACCATGTCATGCGATGACAACTTTGTTTTATGGGACTATTTTATGGACATTTGTTCTTAAAGTTCAGTCAGCTTAGTGTCGAACCAGCGACTTCATTTACAATGTCAGACTGATTTTTACACAGAAGAACCCGTACATGCATTTGCCATAAGAGGTTGTATGTTAGTTAGGAAATTGAGGAGTAACAAGTTATTTATAATTTTATACACAAAAATACACGTCGGTGTATTTCAAATGATGTATAAATTATAAATAACTTGTTACTCCTCAATGAAATGAAAGCAGTTTGTGCGAGAACCAAAAATTTTAGGACATGTAACAATTTTCTTCTATTTATTTAAAGAAACCTCTACAAGGCATGTAATTGTTTACCCATACTGGTGGAGTCACTATTGGTCACTAGACCCTTTTTGGTGGACAGATCACAAACCTTACGAAAGATGACCATGAAAGAACACGACAAAGAAGATTTAACGGTGAATTCAAAGACAATGTCGTAATATCTGATTACGTGAAGCTAATCCAACAATGCTACAAAACTAAACAAATAAAAGCCACCCAACTGTGAATATTGCAGATATAGCTTCCGGATTATAAATTAGATTTATCTCAAACACTAAATAAACCCTACCCCGCACCTCCAACAAAAAATACATTTCCTTACGACGCGTAATATTTTAAACCATCCCCCTTGCTTTATACAAAATGGCTGTCAGCACTCGCTACTATTTTTCGTGCGGACTGTCTTGTTTCAAGGAGCAAACTTGAAGCGGTTGAAATTACAGATGTTTCTGTACTTTTCTTATCACTCTGAACTTCTTTGGCCATTTGTAAGTCAAAGTCAAAAGGTTTTCATTAAAATCACAAGGATCATATAGAAAGGTCAGCTTTGAAACTATGTGAATTTAAAATGCTTTATGCGTATTTACTTATATAAATTAAAAAAAATGTGTTAAATGTATGACCACCATGCTACAAGGCAAAGCGTATAGGGCTTTTTCCAGGTGTGTAGACCAACATTGCTGTGATAATGAAACTCACGTGATGTCAAGCAGCAATCAGAGTATCAGAGTTTATGACAGAATCTCACTAGTTATTTCAGAAAAAAAGGGTATTAATAAAACAAATATTGCCCAAAATCCACTCAACTGCAAATAACCCGCGTAAAAAGGTTTCCGTACCATCAAATACATCAAATACAAGGTTTCTATGGTGATCAACGAGACAGTTTCACGTATTTTGTATGAGGTCCTTTGGTTTCAATTGTTATTACTATTATCTTTACTATTATATATTCATGAAAATTATGCTTATTTTGTACTTAATACTCTTGTTATAAACAGACGGTGTATAATTCTGTAAAAAAATGTGTGCTAAAAGCGGTTTCCCTTAGACCAACACAACGCGTGATAAATTCCCTAGAAGTTCCTTACACTTCGCGAAGCAGACAAAATAATTTATGTACCTAGTTTAGTGGGTACTTCCCTAGATGCATGGCAGTGCCGGGGTGAACGACATCTTTGTTAGCGTGATGGATGGCAGTGGACTGGAGGTGTGATAGTGGTTTCTGAATGGATGGAACGTCTAGGGGATCTTTTACTGACTTTGAAAGGGAAAAGGCACTTCGTTACTCTTTCAAGGTGAACTGAGAACACAACCAGTCTCATGCGACTGGTTGTGTTTTTGAATCATGCCTTTTTAATGCATGAGTCAGCTCACATGCTTGTGACATTACTACTGGCATTTCCCTCATTTAAAATATTCATACGAATACTGCCGATCATTCATAAAATCTCATAGAGTCCTCTACATCAAAAGGTTGTCTCCCTCAAGAGATCGCTTATAAGCGATAAGACCCAGTGTACTCGTAGTTTTGTAAATATATTGTTATATTTTTTTTTTTTTACTATAAATTATTTTCATTAATTTGTTCAATATCTAACTATTTTGTAAATTTCTGACCCCTTTGTAATTATGTGTCGCTTTTGTCTATTCAGCTTTCCCGTCAGTATTTCACAAACCAAGCGCTGCTGGCCGCTAATTAGTGTAGCGGGTTGTCCGATACCATCCGCCATAGAATACGACGCAGTCGTTCGGCGACGAGCTAACATATCTAACCACTAATGGTCTTCTGTGGGATAGTGCTAAACGGTGGCTGTGGCTGTGAAGATCTTATCTCGGTACGTATTGAGACGCTGGTAAATGGATAGGGCATGCAGTTCTTTCAAAGTATTTTTCTTTTGTTTTTCTTTCTTCATTAGAGTTCCGCTAGAAATGGAACACCTTAGTAAAGGAGAATAACATGACAATAGCTGGTCACCTTCAGCAGTGACGAAGCGAGACACATAACAGTTTCAATAAAAAAACAGGAAATACTAAGTATAAGTACGCCCCATAGAAAAACTCTACTCAAAATCAGGGTGAATATTGAGTAGGGTGAACTGTCCTTCTTTGATCTGGTCACTAAAGTCTTTCACCACACGGTTTGTCACTAAAACTCCTGGCTGTGACTTTCTGTAATAACAGTGCGTGAACTTCCTTCATCGGCTCCCTCACCTGTATATGTGACGTGCTGACAGATTAATTATACAAAAACAAAAAAAACAAACACGCTAACGAATGTTTCCCCATGATCGAGTAGACCTTTGAGGATACCAAGTAGAGGGTACTCAGAGGTACGTCCAATCATAACATTTGGCACATGCCCCAGCTTTGCAAGTAGTTAGCATTCCATGTGGTGGATTTCTAACCCAAGGCCGCTTATTGGAACACTAACTGATGGCACATTCCTTCGAGTTTTTGGTTCCAGGGCATGACCGTTCCCTCACCATGTTTTTTTAACCATTTTGAGCACGCATTGATACGCACATACCCCTTAAATATTTTCCAATCCATTCGAATAAAATATCTTCTCACTTCACTTCTTGAAAAAGGTTTCTATGGCAAATTGTAGCAAAAAAAAAACAAACACGCTCACGACTTCCCCATGGTAAGCATCCTCAGATACATACTCAGTGAGTAGATCTTTGAGGATACCAAGTAGGGGGTAGTCAGAGGCACGTCCAAACATTACATTTGATACATGCCCGCGTTTTGCAAGTAGTAAGCATTCCACGTGACAGGTTGCAAGCCCATCGCCGCTTATTGGAACACTGTTGGCACATGCCTTCGAATAGGGCATGCCGGTTTCCTCACGATGTTTTCCTTCACCGTTTTGAGCACGTGTTATTGCGCACATATATTTTTCTAGTGGAAAAATCCATTAGTGCACATCCGGGTTCCAACTCAAGACCTCCGGATCAGAAGTCGGGGTATCGCCCACTAGGCCAACAAATTCAATTCAACAAATTTCCGTTTCATGTCTTTTTGAGATGACTGTGTAAATAAGAATATGGTCGCTTATAATCTCTTCTCATCGTGTTTAATTTCATTTTAGCCTGAGCATAGGTCCATTTGATGACCTCGACAGGAGAGGAGCAGACTGCGATGCAAGAGTTCCGGATTTGATTCCAGCTGCAGAACAAAATGTACCACGGTACACTCTGTTCCTGATACACAGGGAAGCAGAGGTCAGAACTAAAAACTATTAAGTACACCCCCGGCCACTTCAAAATCACATATAATCCTCTCCATTCCAGGGTTGTCTGGAAGAGATCGCTTTTAAGCTATAAGACTGTCCATTGTAATTTTGTCTTAATGTGTTATTGTTTATATCATAAGGTGTGGGTTGGGGAAAGGTCTGTGTTTATGCTTTAATAGTTGCGTTGCCTAGCTTGCTCCTAGCTTTCTAGATTTCCTAGTTTAAGCTGCTTGCCTAGTATAGATACATGCCTGACCTACTTCGTCTCTTCAAGATGGGTAGGCCGCGAATGGTCTTAGGGAAATGTAGCGGAACAGTCGCCGATCCCTAAGGCAAGCCTGGTGGGGAATCCTTCACGTGGTTGCTCCCTGTTTTTGGTCTATTTCATTCGGAAATAGACGTAACAAAAACCACCAAACGAACAAACGCTGCCTGGAATGGAGAGGTCATGTTCCAGCGGGTTCATCATTGTATGATAAACATTCTGGTGGATAGTAATGACTTCCTGCGTGTTTGTGCCGTGCGCAGGAACCCGGACCGGAGGATGAAGGAGTCCTGGTGATTGAGATCGTAGCGAGCCGGTGGTTGTGCTTGCTACTATCAACACATCTCTTTGGTCTGGATTTCTCTTCACACGGGCGGTCGTGAGCTAGCCACTTACGATCAATCGGCTGTGACGCCCCGTCTGAGGGTCGTTGGCGAGGGTCCTTACCTGGGGGGTAGGCAGACAGCGAGGCGCGGGACCTGGGGTGAGCATGTGGCTTCCTCTTTGGTCACAGGCAGCCCCAGTATCCTTCGCAACGTTCAGTCTCGTCTATTTTACAGGATGGGGGCCCTAAGTTCATGTAGTAACTCTGGCGATCGCGTGCTGAGCACGCGACGTCTCCGACTGAGGACTCCGTGGCGGGTGGATAACTACATAAATGATCTCTCAACCTTTCCCAACCATGGCTTCTAAAAGAACATTTAGCAACCCAACACAGGCCACCCCAGTGGCAACTTCGAGCACTGCTGCGGCCTCGGCTGCGCATGCTCTTACAGTCTCGAGTACTGCTGCGGCTTCGGTCGCGCATGCTCCTATAGCTTCGAGTACTGCTGCGGCTTCGGTCGTGCATGCTCTTACTACCCCCCGAGCGTCTTCGAACGCAAGATCTTCAAGCCCAATTGCATCTTTGAAAGCACTTGGCTCCCGCAAGGCTGCGTATTCGACAATGCCGAGCGGGAACCCAGCTGCTTCTTGAGCGCGACAAACTCGAAAACTGCGTCCACGTCAGCTCCACCTATGGCTGCGACAAAAGACACGGAAATCGAGCTGTCCGCTCTAAAAAATGCTATACCCGCGCAACAGACAGAGCCAACGTGGACTTTAGCCAGAACAACAAGCGCCAGAAGGCCAAGGCGGACACTCAGGCAAGGGCACAGGCAAGACAAAAGGCTGCTGACGGGAGACGGCAACTCCAACCTGGAGCCAAGTCACCGACCCCAGTAAGCTCGACCTCTGCTCAGGCCGAACAGGTCCAGGCGCAGGCGGTGCCCAAGGCATCACCAGCGACAAGCGAAAGTAGCCAGTCTCGCCGCCGATCCAAGCCTAGAGGGAAACGCGCAGCCAAAACTCAAAAACCCACCGCGGCACACCCCAACATGCCGTCTAAACCCACCACCAAACGGTCCCGGCCCGACGATACAACCACGCCTACTGGAGACAGCAAGCGCGTGAAATCGGGGACCAACAAACATAAACGGTCGGTCAGCTATGCAGCGGCGTTCAGGGCAAACGAGCTATGCGTGGCAGTTATGACCGAACCCTTCACCGACCTCACGGCTGAGCAGGTCACGGTCATCCGGACATATTTGGAGACGAAGCACGAGGACGAACTTCTCGACCCGGCAACGTCGTCTCAAACATCCAAAGTCCGGTTCCGTGGCAAGGCGCACTTTAGCGAGGGAGTCCTCAAGTTGTGGTGTGAGAACGACGTCGCTCTAGTGTGGCTCCGTTGTGCGGTGGATACCGTCGCATCGCCTATCGCCGGGACTAAGCTTGTGGTCAGACCTCAAGCGGAAATCCAACGGCGCATCCTCTGTGGTCTGTTTATCCCTGAACCCAACAGATTGCGAAGGATTTTGGCGATGCAAAACCAGTTTGTTAACGTCAACTCTTGGTCCCTGGTGAGAGCGGAAAAACAGACGGAGCGGGAATCACCTGGTGTCCACCTGCTCCTTCGTGTTCCAGAGTCTGACGTTAACAAACTCAAACAGCAAGAGCGCCGCCTCTAATCGCGTATGGGGAACATCTACATCCGAATCCTGGAAGAAGATTCTAGACCAACCCACGCAAAAGGCGACGCTCAGCCCAAACCAACCCCTCAAAAACCCAATACTGGCGAAAAAACATCAGAGCGCCAAATAGAAAACATGGATGTGGAAACCGATCCTCCATCCACACCCAAACCCGAGGATGAAGAGTGCTTTCTGGACGTCGAGGGGAGTGAGGCCAGTGGCAGCTGCCTCAACTCCTCTCCAATCCGGCACTCTTAAAATCCCCATCCTCCAAACCAACCTCCAGCACAGCCTCACAGCGACGGCTTCGCTGCACAAAGTGCTGGAGGAAAACCCCCAGACCATAGCCCTAATCCAAGAGCCGTGGATTAGGAAGGGCAGAATCTGTGGTCTAAGCAACACCAGTGGAAAACTCCTACCCGACACCACCGTAAGCAATCCTAGATGCATTATCACTCCCAAACACCTACAAACACTTTTAATCACTGAGTTCTGTTCCAGAGACCTAACTGCCGTTAGGCTCGCTACTAGACCTAACGAGATACCCCGAGATGCAGTCCTAGCATCCGTCTCCCTGCGAGCGGGAGAATACAGAGTGTATCATCTGCACCGACTCCAACGCGCACCACACCCTTTGGAGCAGCGACAAGACAAACATCCGAGGAGAAGAGCTGGTAAATTATCTTTTTACTACCAATCTCACAATACTCAATAGAGGTTCAGAACCAACATTTGTCACCTCTCGAGCCCAAACCATCATTGACCTCACACTTACTAGAGAGAAGGGCTCCCACTCTATCACCGACTGGCACGTCTCAGACGAGGCGTCATGCTCGGACCACAGATGGATTAGATTCTATCTCCGCATGAACCTACCGACACCGCAACCAAGACGCGCCCCACGCAAGACAGACAGGACCAAATTTGTAAAAATGGTCCGATCAGCTCTTGAGACCGAGAACGTGCCCTCAAACAACGTAAAAATCGAAGACATCGAATAATACGTGAACAAACTTACCCACATTTTAATCCACAGCTATGAACAAGCGTGTCCCCTCGTCATACCCCCGGTGGGGCCAAAGCGACACTGGTGGTGCCCCGAACTGCAGAGAGTACGCCGCAAAGTAAGGAGCCTGTTCAACAGAGCAATTAACACCCGACAAATCAAGGACTGGGAAAACTACAAATCCACAAAATCAACCTATAAAAAACGTATACGAACTAGGAAACTGGAATGCTGGAAACGCTTTTGCACAAACATAGAAAGCACGAGCCATGCAACCAGAACAAAAGGCATACTATCAAGAGGACCGGAGCGTACACTTGGTTGTCTCAAGAAACCTGATAACACCTACACTAAATCAGATGCTGAAACAAGCAAATTATTGCTAGAAACACACTTCCCAGGGTGTCAGATAACAGACAACCATGAATGGGATATATATATTGAACGAACATCCAGTATCCAAGACTGGATCGTAGCCCATGACCTCATCGATTGAGAAAAGGTACTATGGGCCATCAACAGCTTCCTTCCCTTCAAATCGGCAGGACTAGACGGGATATTCCCGGGTCTCCTAAGATGGCACACAACATAACATAACATATCATAAGGTGTACAATACAAAAAAAACACAAACACGCTCACGACTGTCTTCCCCATGGTGGACATCCTCAGATACATACTCATTGAGTAGATCTTTGTACCGAGTAGGGGGTCAGAGGCACGTCCAAACATCACATTTGGTACTTGCGTTTTGCAAGTTATCATTCCAAATGACAGGTTGCAAGCCCATCGCTGCTTATTGGAACACTAACTGTTGGCACATGCCTTCGAATTTTTGGTTTTAGGTATACAATATAGTATTTTCATTCATTCAATCAACTATGTTGTTTTTAAAACAATGATGTCTACAATTATTGTGTTACGGAAACACACGTTGATGAGTTCTACGCGATCATCCGCAACAGAACAGCATCCCTGATGCGTCGGAAGCGGGGCAGCTTCGACAGCGACATGAAACTAATAATAAACAGGATAGATGTAGACACGGTCTTCATGAGCCACTGGACTGAGATTCACACTGCAGTGTACGCCTTGGTTCGGTGATCCATGAAGAGTGCATACTTTTATTTTTTGTTTAGTAACTAAGTACCTTTTCATCGATTCTATTGTTATGGCTGCAATACCTTTACCTGTGTGAAAGTTGAATTTAAAAGTTTTTGATTGAATTGAATTAAATAATATAAATGGTAAAAAATATACATTCAAAATACATTTCTTTAAATTTCCAAAAAAATAGTATGAGTTTAGTAATTTAATTAAAAAATAACAGCATTAGAATATATATGCACCAAAAAATTGCATTATGATTTCAAGTATAATGCTCCAAAATGTCGAGTCTCCAAACTATATTACATTCTTTTCTGATTAAAATAAAATAATCGCCATCCCAGTCAGTTTTTAAATAAACGGCCGTCACGCCTCGAAATCCCATCTCCATCACAATTTATTGTAATAACAAAGCTATGTAAACGAACGTAAAGTACGATAAAGGCATTGATATTTATAGTGAAGAGCACTCGTAAAGTCGGATCGGACACGCCTACTGGATACCGTAATCCATATTAATATACAGTATTTGTTAGTCTGTTTGATTTTATTGAAAGTTCAACTGTTGCCTACATTCACTTTTTATGGCGAAAATTTATCTAAGGAAAGTGTTTTCAGTGTATTTTAATAAGCTAATTTAAACATTTATTTCTATCAGCGTTGTCTATTTTTTTTTTCTTGCAAACGTTACCAATAATCTTAGTACATGCGCCATGTTATTGACAGTTTGTTATTTTCTGCTTAGCAACAATAATCATTTAGAACAATATTAAAAAGTATACAATATTAATGTAATAGCATCTGTTCTGCATTCTAAGAAAATAACAGTTTCGCGGGAATTGGAAGCCATTTTTAATGACTTGAATGAATTTTCAGTTATATCGATTAGCAGACGATATTTGGATTACAATCAAGCTGCAAAATTACAGTGTAGATATTTGTACAGTTGACACATGACTGCAGCAAAACTGACAGCAAATAATCTCGGATAACTGAAGTCACAGTATCTAACTAGTGCACAAACCTGACAATATTATAAACTATCCAGCGCATATCTTTATTGTTGGATAACCGGCAATAAATGCATCCTCCGTCCGCGCCTGACACGTACTTATTAACTGATTACAGATATAGGAGGCGATTTATGGACTTTGATGCGGTGAGTGCTTTATGTCAATAGTTTCCCTTTTGTGTAGTTTATTATTGGAATTATTATATTACGTTTATTTTTTCATTTGTGACTCTAAAGACATTTCGACAATGTGAGCTTCGTCATCGCTGATCTGTAGTAGAGGTCTAAGGATATCGCAACTAATCCTTTTTTCCACTGTTTAATATTATATTTTCCTCTTTTAATATAAGATATTACAATTTTAATAATATGAGACTAGAGTTACTATTTTCAAGTCTTACTTTAAAAGCATTTTTGTTTTGTTTTATTTATTATGTATTATATGAGCATAATAATATGTTTCATCATTTGTGTCACTAGCAACGACTTTTACAACAATAAAACCCGCGAAAGTAGCCTTTATCTAAAAGCGATAAAGTACAGCTTTATTGCCTCTACGAATAGAAAGTACCTACTTTGTTTACTGAATATTCACGTTGCAGTAAAACCTATGTTTGTTGCTTAGAACATGTAAATGCTAAGCTATGCAAATCGCAGCAGACAAACCAAAATAACTCACTCAATTTTAATATAATTGTTTTCTTAACGTAGTTTAAAACCTAAAAATGGCGAAGTAAAATTTGGATGCGCAAAAATTGGGCTCGTCCGGGATTTGAACCCGGGACCTCTCGCACCCTAAGCGAAAATCATACCCCTAGACCAACGAGCCGGCCGGTCATATACCGAAATAAACGAACACACAAATAACCACCTGTTTTGAAGCGCCCAGTTGGTACATAAATGAGCTCACGAAAACTTACACACACGTTTGATCTAGCCGTTTCAAGCCCAAGCTACGCTTTGTTAGTATACGTAGTGTAGTAACAATACATAGTGCTTCGTGAATTTGATTTATCGTAGACGCTAAACTTTGAAGTAAACCGTTCGTTTGCTTAAAGACAATTAGTAGCTTTGATTAATGTAGTTCATTGTTTTGTTAGATTTACTAATTGTTAGTACCTATAAATTATTAACGGGTGGTATTTTCAAGAATTTTGTAAATTGATGGTTGGCAATTCAAGAATGTTCGGGTGTGTGTTATTGATACACACAAAACTTGGCATCAAGGATAAAAAATCCTACATGTGACCAGAGTGCTGGCTGTTAAATTTAATTTAATTCTGAAATGCCAATTGCATTCTAGGCACGTTACCTACTTGTGACAAAAGAGATCGACTGGGCTATCTAAAGCGACTTGTTCTTCATAGATAATTCAGTTGATTTTAAATATTTAAACAATATTAAGTTTTATGGTGGGGTTGTTTTGCATACCAGTCAAGTGCGTATTAATTAATTAGAGCTAATCTGATAAAACAAATTGAAAAAAACGGAATCTTCTCTACCTATATGTTCATTCACTGAATGCTTTTATCACAGAATCTCTGTCAAAAAACGATTTCCAATACTTGGTCTGACTCTGAGTTTTGACGAAAAATCCAGTGACACGATGAAGATCAGAATCTCAGGTCGTATCTGACTCACGTCCTAATTGGACTTCCTCATAAATTGCCAGAAGACTGCATCCGACGGACCTGAGCTGTCAACGTTATTTATCTAGCGTTAGCTACGACCTTGTCGGTGCGGCGGGCGAGTAGCAGGCTGCGACGCAAGGGTTGCTGGATCGATTCCCGGAAAAATGTTTGCATTTTCTGCAGATATTTGTAGATTTGTTATTTGATACCCTCGAAATAGAAAATTATTGTGTGGGGTCAGGACTATGTTTATTATTGTATATGTATGTTTATATATATTAAACATAACGAATAATATTTGGCGTCAAAGATCGAAGTCTTAACGTGAATTATCTTAAAAAAAACACTTTCGTGGTTTGAAAATTGAATGAAAAAATACGTGTGTACAATACATGACTGTGTTTGTCGAGTTTCGAAACAATCATGCTCTAACATTTAACTCTTTAGGCATCAGCATACCCATTAAAACCACTCCCATTTTCAGAGTCCCAGTAATTCAACTAATGACAAAATCGCACCAATCTCGCCTCTCGGCAATCGCCCGACGAGTAAGAGAGAGCGAGATTTATTGTTATTACCCAACATTTCCTTCGAGTAACGTTTTAATTACACAGATCGACGATAAACCACCCAGGGGCGCACTTTTCTTCATTAGAAGATGGATAGCGACGAAGGGGATTTATAACCGCAGGTTTAATGTCCTAATGGTCAGAGTTAATGGTTCGATATCTGGTACCCAATTGGCAGTTTAACCTTTTCTTATCTTACTTATTTTCGATAAGTTCTATGACGTTTCCTCTCCCGATGGATCGATTATGTGTAACTGTCGCTAAAAGCTAGTATCTGTAAAGGTTTTTCGTCGTGATATTGGATATTGATCATAAAGATCTTTTAGATTATTTCACGAGCAACTCTCAACTGCACTTGGTAGGCTTCGAGACTCGCGTCTCGTGTGACGTGTGTAGCGAAGCGACTGAATGTGATGTCAGCAACATCAATTTTCTATTGAAAGACGCCAAAGCGATGACTCTGCCTTACTATAGCCATAACTAATATTCTTCTCATTTTATATCAAAACGTCTAGAAGAAATCCTAGTCATATTATATTCAAAACCTTAAGCTTCTTACCTCAAAGTCAATAACGATCCCGCAAACCAATAATGTGGCTTGTCATCTGCACATCGTCCATCACTATTGTATTATGTAAGCCCTCCATAGCCCATAAATCACTACCACCTCATAACTCAAAGGGCGACAGAGGAAGCCTTGCGTTACTCCAAATCTGTTCTCGATGTAACTTAAACTTTATCGCACTGGAATCAGATGAATAATGGCTTAGAAGCGCCCTATTGGCAATGATTCTCGTTTTGAGGAATACAATTCAATACTGTAATGATATCGCTCACAAAAGTTACAAACATGAAAATGTTTCTTTACTTCTTGCTTCTTTGAGGTGCATCGTATTATTTCACCACATTAATAGTTATTTAATCTACAATCAAATTACATGCTTCTTAGGCAGTTAACAACTTAACATGTTCAAGTTTTAGAAAATCTGAATATAGTAAAACCAGACATAGCCATACCAGGCCTATATCCATTTTACTAGTGTTATTAGGAAGCCGGTCGCGGACTTAAAGCAGTGTAACTCAAAAATAACTAATTTCATGACGAACACAGTTCACAGATGAGTGACGTTTCTAGAACTCAGCAACTATTATTTATTCTATGTCAGGGGATCAACTGTGACCGGACTTGACACTACATGGACATGCAAAGGGACCGGACTTCAGATAGTAAGGGCCATTTTCACAAATCCGCGATGAGACCTTTGATCTGTATCAGGGCGAACCGAGAAGCGATCGACACTTTCAATACTCACTTATCATTTGACACTACGAATTTTTCGTCTGCAACCGATTCTGAACCTTACAGTAAAGTTCTATAAAGTCATATATTTTAGCATTAAATGAAAATATTTTACCATCAAAATTAACTTAAATGTCTCCATCAATCAATCCAGTTTTCATTAACAAATCATTAGCCATATCTTTATCACCGTCTCCGTGTTATCACAAATGTATATATTGAGCAATAAATTAGATTTAGCAACGTTTAAGTTCATTTTTGCTTGCACATCATTTGAAGTTACGTCCGTCGAGTCGACACGGGGTCTTCTGCAGGCCATTTGTCACGGAGCCCATTTGTACTTGTCGAATCACGGCCATTAGACCAGAGTGTGTGACCGCGAGGGGTTAAGCCGTGTTCAGACTTGATTGCTCCAATATTGGAAAATGTCTGGCAGAAACAGAATTAAGAATTAAACAAGTTTACATACTACTAGTACGTATGCTATCTGTACTAAAACAATAGTTTTTACGCGGTATGCAAGGCCACACAAAACCGATTTAGGTTCAACCTAGTAGTGCGTTTATAGTAAAAGTTTTTTTTTTGTTTTGCAATAAAGGTTTTTACTTGAGCGGCTTTTGTGGTTCAGTGGGCAAAAGCCCGCCTGACACGCAGAAGAGTGTGGGTTCCGGGACAAATGTTTGTATGATCTGCAAATATTTGTCTCGGGTCCTTGTTGTATTTATTTACACAAAAAAAATACCAATATAAGTAATATATCAGTTATGTAGTTCCCATAATACAAGCTCTGCTTAGTTTAGGGCTAGACGATGATGTGTGAAAAAAAATGTCGCCACGTCGTTTTTTTTAAATTTTGTAACAAATTACTTTTAAAATGTGATAATTCCACGAAGTTAACACAACAGAACATAAATAGCCTTTATACGTAATAATATTTAGCGAACGTTTGCTAGTTCAACATTTCGAACGAAGTAAGGAAAGGCGCGCGTACTTCTGTTGAAACAAGCTACTCGTATATAGGTAGTTTGAGCCATATCAGATGCCTAAAAACTACGATAATAGGCCATTAACTAGCTCATATGAATTTAAAAAATAACCTGAAACACATGACAAGAGCGAGGAGCAAGAAGGATCGGTGATTATAGAAGGACATTATGTATCTATATGTATAGATTCAGTATGAACGTGGTGTAACCGCACGCTCCAGTACGCCACACTTGTCAATCCCAAGTTGTATGAGCGACCTGTACTATCGATTTATCTTACTTTGCGGCTATTGTTACAGACAGCCGGGGTTCCACGTGATTTATAAGTAGCCCAGTTAATCACGGCGCTTGCTAACATTTATCCATTTATCAACAGTCACCTGAGGACTGGTAATAGTGGCTAGTGGCCCCTATTTCCGGTCGTGGGTTTTTATATTGATAAACAATAAACTGTATATGCACTGCTGTATAAGAAAGTGTATATGCACAAACTATGTGGTCTCAAACGGAAAAATATGTACCTACTAGAACCTAAAATAGAGATATTATGACGCGCGTATAATAGAACCCGCGTACACGCTAAATCGTATCATCACAATGGCTCTCAGCAATAGAAAATAAACTTTTTAGGTTAATCTAAACAATGCAAGGTGATCATGAAAAAAGGAACGAGTAAATATTAGGGTTTGGGGACTTCACGCGGAGAGTTCGATTTATATATCGCATAAACTCGCGTTTATTTCATTCTTTGAAGTGCGCTCGAAGAAAACAAACAAAGTAATAAAGAAGGCCTTTATCGGAGCCATGAGTCGACACGCGAGCTAATTTACAACACAGCCGCTGGTTTTATCTTCATTAACCCATCGATTCACAATTAAGACGGCGAATAAATCTCCGGTAATGCGCTCCCCGTCCGCGCCGGTAGATTCAACTTCAAACAGATGTTATGTATAAATAAAGCCGAACGGAGGCAACCACTCGATATATTCCTGTCCGCGGCAAACTTTACAGATCTATCGCCGCTCGAAGGCAGGAGACAACTGACTCTACGTCTCAAACGAAAACGAACCTTAAATCCCTTGTAACTATAAATCATCCAGAGCACTTTAAGTTTTAAGTCTCAAAAACACAACAAATTAAAAAACAGTAAGACCAAATCGATAAGGTCTAGTATAAAATTGATGGTTCTAGATGATATGCCATTCGATTCCGCATCAAATCACAAACCTCATCTTATATCCAGCGTAACGAGCCGATGCTCACATTCGATTATCTCGCCGCGGTATCCGAGGCATTATACTTGATGTATCGACACCGGCCAGGCTGGATTGTCGGTAGTTTGATTTACAACTACCATTCCTTCCTGACACGTTCGATAGATAGCCTCGGTGACTGATTGCACCAATCGGATAGTGCTGAGAGCTGGAATCTTCTTCGTTTCACTTATTCATCTTTGTTCTTGGTCGCTTGAATCAGCTTTAGATTGGTAGCCAGAAAAGAGCCTTGTGACTTATCAGTGTGGTAGATCAGAGTGGTGAAAGGATTTTGGATACCTCGCAAAGGAGCTTACGTACATGTCTTCAAATTAATGTACTGAGGCTTGCTGGTTTCATCACAAAATATTATTATAGTACGTTTAAATAATAGAATTGCAAACCATTCGAAAATTCAGATATAGTGAAAAAAGTTTATGTCCGGGGTTTGAACAAGTTAGGGTCTTCCTGACACGCTCGATAGATAGCCCAAGTGAGTGATCACGCCAATCAGACAGCGCCGAGAGTAATGAATTGTCCCAAGTAATTGGGACAGTATTTTATATCGGCATCATTTGTTCCGTGATCGGAACATTTGTTGTGTTCCGTTGATTTGTGCGGTGCTTTACCTTCGTGTTCGCGTATTTATCTCGTTGTCCGATTAAATGTAATGGTGGGAATATATCAAATATGTTAGGGAAGTAGACAGATCGATTAGAACACTGATGACTGCGGTGATATATTTTTCACAACTTTTGTCACTTTTTTTTATGTTCTGTTTTTTTTTTGTCACTTTTGTCTTCAGTACAAATGTTACTGGGTCGATTTGAGCTCAAAAACAGAGATCAAACAATCGTCTCCTCGTCGTCTTAAAAATATTTTATTTTTTAATTAATGCATATTTGTAGTATGCTAATACACTAATAATAATGCAGGCATCATCATCATAAGCCTGTGAAGTCTACTGCCAGACACAATAGATCTCACTGCCACATCCAATCATGAACTTCCCGTAAACTTTTAGATGACATTGGTCCATTGGAACCTATAGGCCCTTATATATTATTTTCTCCATGCATGGTATCATAATTATTTATCTTTCTCAAAGCAACACACAAGTCATTGCTCGTATTATTATATCCAGCATTCTTATCTCGACGATGAGCATATCTCAGGATCTGTTTGCCGAAGACATAAAGACTTCTAGCCGATGGTCTTTTTACGGGGACACTGATGGAAGGCATCTCCGATCAGACAATGCACGCATCAACTTGTATCGCATTTCTCATCTCTGCTTCTGGTTATGGCGCGGACGCAGTTGTTATAGCAACGAGCAGTTAAACATCCAGATCGGTTCACTATCTAACTTCACTGCTACTGGCTGGCTCTTTCTTTGTCACTATGAAATATCCTTGAATAAACATCGTTACAAAAAATTACGGTGAGAACAAGATAAGAAGGTCCTATAAGTTTTTTTTGTTTTGTAGTAATTATGGAAATTAGTGTGAAAAAATACAACAGGATACGTGCTAATAATAATAATGGCGTTTTAAGTAAGAATTCGTTTTTTATTATTTGCTTTTGGATTATATGTCTTCATTATTATGTTTTATTATTGGTTTTTATTGTTTAATTAGATCTGCGAACGCGATAACTTAGATTATGTTCTGTAATTAGCATTTTATTAGTCAAGTCATTTCGTTACAATACATAAACTAACAGTTATAATATGATCGTAAACTAACTTTTTCTTTTTTGTTCATTCTAATTAGTAACACATCTGTTTCAGTTTTATGATTTTGATTCGCTACAAGTAATCATAATATATAAATTTCCAACCTCCTTTCTTTATTATAATTAAATACTCACACTAATTATAATGTTCCTCTTAATGCCTACCTAATAGAAGTCTTGATAGAGCTTACTAATTTGGTTCCGTGGGGGTTCGCTCAGAATTTCAACTCCAAGGGGCCGATTTCAAAATTCTTTCAGGATGTCTGGTCGCAGCAATATGTGACCAGAAAGCTAGCTCTTATCTGGGCCAACTCATTAGCATTGGTATTCAGCGTGGCAATGCGGCCAGTATTTTGGGAACGCTTCCGTCTGGTAGTGATCTGGATCAGTTGAGCTATCTATAGATTGTTTGCAACGGTATTTAGTTAGCTGGCTGTTTTATCTGTATTTATTGTATATACCTACATGCCTACCTACATGTCACTCATGTTTTTGTAGTGCACTTTTGTTTCGGATACAATAATAATAATAATACTTCGTGAAACAATAGTTTCTCTTAATCTTTAGACAAACCTTACATTTAACATATTTATACCAATGCTTATATCTTACAAACTACTAAACGAACCTAAAAAAGTTTGTAAGGAACAACCAGAGGCATGAAATGGAAAAATATTAAAAGTAAACTTGTTTCTCTATTTCAGCTCAACACAGTGTAAACGCAGTCCAACATCGCAACTCAAGATAAGGTTCTCTGGCTCTGACTTTGACGAACGCCGCTCGACTCCATCTGATCGACATTTGTACCCGTTTCAATATACGTCTGCCTGTCGCCGGGGCTTTTTTTCTTGTTACTCTTAGAATTCTGTTTGTGAACATCCTTGTAATATTAGTTGTTTGGCATAGTAAATTTAACAAGAGCGTAAAAAACCAGCATTAGAAACATTTTGAAATAAACATGATAAGACTTACTCAAAACTTAAGTAAGTACCAAATTAATCACATACACGGAGGTTCAAAACCTACATTAAAATATTAATAAGACATTTAATCTAACAAATTGATAAACTCTTATATTTGAATAATATCAATGTCCGACAATTTCCAGAATTGATAGCCCCACATTAGATAGCAACAAAATTGATGGCACAGCAAACAGAATAAATGATTGCCTGTCTATATTTACATTTAGCGTATATGAGATCGATTTATCATTCCAGCAGACCGTTAAAGCTATATATCATACTCATTCAACAATGCCGTGTTCGAAGCTAGCACGTCGTCGTTATATACGATGCGAGCTTCCGCCTCAAGTTTCACCATAAAACAGTAAAAGCCTTAACATATAGAGGCCATAATTACGTAAACAGACACATTGACAGTCTGAAAGGTAATCATAAGCTCGAATTTATCACGGAGTGAATCATTCATGCGTTAAGACAGCTGACAGCGCGGCACATACATTATAATGATCGACAGCCTGACGTTGTTTGTCACAGAGGGATAATGTTGTTGCCACACTCTCAAAAGCATCTCTGCTCCAAAATAAACTCTAAACGAAATGCCGAGAGAACATTATTCAACAATATAACAGCTGACCCTAATGACGTTCCTGTTTCAACAGAACACAAATCTAACGAAAAGAACAAAGTTGTGTTTTGACTTGCTTGTTTTAAATAAAACCTTAATACCTAAGGCTTGGTCTGAAATTCCACTGGTAGTGTTTCATATTGTGAGGTTGTTCATGTTGGAAATTGTGACTAAGCTCCAAATACGAAATCCAAAGTGAGCATGAACCTTAACGTAAATGACAAAGATTCAAATTCAAATGAAGTCACAGCTGGAATTAAAGTTGTTTCAGAAGTGGAGATGGTTGGTAGCGCGGTAGCGAAGAGACGTGTCGCGGCATGTCATCGGAACGCAATGAAGATTTATGAACAGGCCGGTACTAGAGGTACGATCGAGTCAAACGACTCATATAATATTACCACATTTTCTACTTTGTTGATAATAATACAATTATTATCAACAAAGTAGAAAATGTATTGTATGATATTGTATTGCGCACTTCATATTACAATTGTATTAGATACTAGAATCACGTAAAACATGTGTTAAATAACATATGTTTTGATTTAATTGCTAATACAATCTAGCATTAATGTAATTTGTTGCTTTAAAACAACAAATTAAATCATCAGGAATTCCTTATCTTGGGATTAATCCCAAACAAGGTATTCCTGATGAAAACTTGACAAAGTGAATTTGTTTTCTATCTGACTTCTATCTAACCTTATTATTTCAGGAAGGAATCTTAATCACCATGTTTTTTGATTAACCAGCTGTAGGAATAATTTAAGTAAATTATTCAAGTAAGTACTTAAAACGAACGCTGGGTTTTAAACAACTATCTATTATATAGTCTCTTGGTCTTCATTCGCTTGTTAGTTCTTGAGTCCTCTTTTCCTGTTTGACTATTCTGTTATCTCAATCCATAGTAAGGATCTCATTACGAATTTAAGAGTTCTCTTACCGCTCAAAAAGCTATGCATCCCCATTGTTACGTACACCCCTGTGTTTGAGCGTTATTTTATTTAGCTGTACGATAGGAGTTCATACATTTTTATTTCAATTCGCAGACGGGGAGTTGAATATGTATTAAAGCTTGTTTCTGAGAGTGAAATGCCATTTCAGTTGAATTTACAGTAAATATTAATATGAAGTATACTTGGTAGTTTATTGTTATACCTGTGCGTTAGTTTAACAATATATTTTAACACCTTTTCTTGAAAAAAACTTTGTCTTTTCTCTATAATAATTAAATAATGCTGGACATTTTTCACACAGCATCATCTAGCCCCAAAGTAAGCAGAGCTCCACCCAGATCTCGAGACAAATATTTTCAGATGCAAACATTTGTCCCGCGGCGGGAATCGAACCCGCAACCTTCTGCGACTCAGGCGGGCCCACTGCGCCACAGAGGTCGTCGCTTCTACTTTGTACCCTCGTGGACTTGCGCATTTAGTTGGGGATGCCAATCATGGGGTATATTAGTCGCGAGCATGTTTTCTTTATTTTATATCTGTAAATTATATGTTTTAACATGACAAGCTCATAAAATCACTCTACCACTACTTCAACAAATTCTACCTTTTCAACTATTCTAAATGATATCATCATCTTGTAGTATAAAAATGTATGAATAGCAATGATCATATATGATATTAAAATAATTTAATTATCACCAGCACCTTTCTATTCTACAAACGACCCGCCATCCATAACACACGCCCATTAATAAAACCACACAGATAATAATCAAAACTTTTCAAATGAAAAAGTATATTATACTAATTCAAAACTACCGTCTCATTATAAACGTCATCGTTCAAAAGGAAAATTGATTTACGACACTGCATTACGCCATTATTTTATGACGCGAGAACGCCCCGAAATAAAATACTAACAAACATTCAACTGGCATCCACGACTATTACATTCTCTACAATTTTATATTTACTATCAACAAATTCCCTATCCAGCTCTATGTCTATGTTTTAAGGTATATTTTATCAATGATGTTTGCTTTCCCTTTGAACAGTGGTTGGTGGTTGTAGCCGTCATAAAGCGAATAAAATACGGGGCACAAAGAATAAGCGCTGGTGTAAGCGGTGTTATGTCTGTCAACATAAAATATTGTATCCTGCCGGGAGTTGAGTTCAAATTGTGCTGCTTCTATAGCGCCATTCATCTTTGTAATGCAGCGTGTGAAATGGCAGATGAAGAAATTGGAGCGCTCTGTCTCTCTCGAGCGGAGTTTGGGATATTGATGGGGTTGTTGAAACTAGTGTCCTCTGAAACTTTAGAATTTAAATCAAAATCAAATCTTACAAACCTAGGCTACCTAAGAATGAACATTGTTTGAAAATCAAAATCACCTCTTACCTAGGTACCTAGGCTACGTAGGATTTAACATTTCTTGAAACATTGTAGTTATCAATAAATTCATTTGTGTGTGACGTAGCTTGCTCGGTCGCTGTTGACAAACCAGATGCCCAGTAATACGACGTTCCAAACAAACAATCAATAAAATATATTTTTATATAAACAGCCAACAAACACATCAACACGTAGTCTTGACCCCATACTCCTTTTGTCGTGGGTATCAGGAACTATGAGTATCGTGGTACCAACCATCCAGACCCGAAACAAATATCTGAAAAATATGCAAATAACATATAATATGGTTACTGCTGGTTACTCATCTGCCGCGCCACCTGTATCAATTAATTAATTTGATTTCGCAATATTTTTGAAAGACATTACCTATCAATCATAAAACAAATGAACCATGAAATACTTTAAACCTAGCTATTAAAGCTATTGACTTTGTAAATGAATGGTGAATAAAGGTAAAATGGTTGTCTGTAATTGGTAGTCTGGCTCAGTAATTACGATTTCTAATTCCTTGTTACTTTCATGTAATTACGATTTGACTGTGCCACTTTGTAACAAGCTGTTTTCACCAATTTAGACCTTGAATACCGACTACTATTCAAACCGAAAAGTTTTGTTACCTTAGGTGTGTTAGCGACACTAACTAGGCCTCTTTTAATAAAGTAGCATATAATCTTTTTTATTCATGTGTGGATACGTAGATTTAATTTTTTGAGTGAATTGAAAGGAACCGTAAAAGTGTTGTTATTGATTATTTTGGATAACTTTTGTTATGAGAAAATAAAGTGTTTTAAAAAATAAACCGTATTTAACTGGTAAAGAAAGAAGGCAGGTTCCTGCATGTCCTTAACACATAAAAGTACCCACTATATAGGTTCACTGTTGCCCGTCCATCACAAAACCAAAAATTTTCGTCCGCTCTATTAAAATAAAAGAAAAATATATTACCTGTAATTTACTTTGACAAAGAAACTTTCACGAAATAATGCCCAGAATAATTTCACGGACTTACAATTACCATAAAACAATGTATTATTAAAGTAATTATCCAAATGTCGCGTTATAGATCATGCTGTAGCACAGGTATGAACACGGCTCTCGAACTTGAACCCAAGGAGAGGTTTTCTTAATAGTCTGTGACAAGTGTTATGGTTTTTCAATGTCACTTAGATGGTGCAGTGCCAACAGATCAGATCCAGACTGTCAATATTATTGCATCATTATGAGCAGGTGTCATTTTATAGTTCTTCAATGTTACAATATGGGACATTAGACCAAAACTATGTGACATAGTTGTCAACAATTAGCTTCTTATTTTTGTTTCCCTGTTCAACATGATCACTTAAGATGCCACCTATCCATCCAGTAAATTGCTCGCTATGACACAGATGATATATAAAACTTCTGATGAAAGTATAATTTTAGCTGTAAATGTTAAATGTAATAATTTTAGTTACATGGAGGTGAGTTATAAGGCCCCATTGCGGGACGCAGAGTTAGCATTTTAACTAACTTAACATTTGCGCAGTACAAAATAAAATCCGTAGGAAATTAACTCAGACTTAATTTGCTAACCCTGAGTCTGTCAAGTGGCACTATGACTAATGACTCTTGCCTTACTATATTAACATTTCAACAAATAATTTTAAACTTGAGAATTTATAGCACATTGTCACAATTAATTGAAGCAATTACTATTCTTAATAGCAATGCTTTAAGCTGTTATTACGCATATTATTTTATTATTCCTAATTATGGTTTAATTGCACTATTGTTGGATATAAAAATGTTGTATTTGTATTGCGGTTTGAAATTAAAATTGTTTATTACAAGAATAAGGTGGTCATAAAAATACCTTTTTCGTTGAATTCTATCTAATTCCTCTCAAATTGCACTCTGATAATCTTATACATATGAAGGTTTACTGGTAGTTAGTGATTCTGTTAGAGAATACGTTGTTATTTTCATCTTTTTCATTTTTAAACACCAAATTTTGATTAACTAGTCGAAAAATGGGCCAACTAAACTAGAAAAACAAATAGATCATTGAAAATAAGCTACATTTGTGATATTGTCCAAGTTTGCATATTGTTTTTCTATAATGCCCGGGTTAAATTGTAGGCGAAAAAAAGAACGCTTCGTTTTACTTCCTAAAATATCTGGGTTTGTAATCTTTTTAAAAACAAACTAAATTTAATTGAAATGTACGCTCGCTAACTCTGGCGTTCTCTCTACGTTCCATTTTAAAACTTGACGTGTTTTTCTTGTAAATTTACTAGTTTTGACAGATTTTTGAACAAAAACGAGAAACCATATTTTAATATTAAACTTATATTTAGACATAACCCTTTTTGTTAAACAAAAACTTAGGTAGCCAGTAGGTAGTTTTTGAAGCAATTCTGCCAAGTCATGTTGAAATGCAATATTAGCTCATACCCACTTTGGCAATTATTACAAGCAACAAGGTGTTATTATAAGATAAGCATTCAATTAAATCCGTTGGGCAATGTAATTGTGATGTGAACTGCGATAGTGTCAGGTTTAATAACTCGTATAGCGGTTTAGGGTTTTTTGCTACTGAAGTAGCCATAAATAGGATAAAACCTGTCTACAAAAAATTTTCAAATAGCTAAATTGAGTGAATCATTTCTTTGGCCAAGTCATGGATGAAAAAAAACTTCTATGCCACTTACGATGAACCTAAAATATTCCAGCCTGGTCTTAGCCTAACACACACGTCAAAATAGTATGCCGATTGGCAGCCACTGCATATCATAACGGAAAAATTCAGATGCACATTTTAACCCAGCTGATACTTCACTTTACAATTAACAGAGGCTGGCCACCTAGTCTCTTAAGAAGTATCCGTATCCATATTCCATATAAAAAACGGTCGGGCATCACACACTTGAAAAGGTGTTCAGTTTTTCCAATCTGTTACATTATCACGCATAATGAAAAAGAGTTTGCTTTAGGTACTAACAAAGTTTTTTTGGAAAATCAGTAGAACTAAAGGCATTCTGTTAATGAATAGCCGGGACAACGTTGAAAAGTAAAAGTCTATCTATCTATCTATCTATAACTTCACACCGAAACGCAGTACGCATTGGCGAGAATAATATGCAACTTTGTTTTTTATAATCTTAAATCTTTCTGCTATCTATCTGGATCTCAGTGTCGGGCAAAACCCTTCCTTAAATTTCTTCACTTTTTGATCTTCCATCCAAAAGTGTTAACCTCACCTCGACACAAAACCCGTTGTGACAATTACAGCTGTTTGTAAGATTATCTATTTAAAAAAAACTTATTGACATAGTACCTAAGTACTAAAACACAGCTCAATATAAAATAGCAATTTAATAATATAGCATTGATTATATAGAATACCTCCAGACATGTGCCAGTGCTACTTCAAGTATCGTTATTTGAATTTAGCTCATACCATAAGCTGATGCGATTGACAAAATGGTTAAACTTAGAACTTTAACTTTATTTTTATTCAACAGCTTTTAATTAATTTATTAAAAGTGAATTGGTTTTTGACAATCACAACAGCCGCAAAATTGCAAACAATTACTTATTGCATGGAAACACGTTTTTTAAGATAATGTTTTGAGACTGCTTAATCATTATCCTTTCAAGGCGATTTTTATATTGAAAAAACTTGTTATGTAAAGTCAACCACAAAAGCTTTCAACTTCCACCAAAAACAAACTACCTTGTAATGTAATTTGTTCTCATATTGACACTGTCAGTTGTCACATGTCGACATAATTACTTTTAGAACAACGTATGTAGATAACAAAGACAATATTAAAACACAGACAAAAATACAGGTTAGCAGTTAAGTATATACCTTTAGTCAGTACAATTATTTGTCTTTACAATGCGGATATTTAAAACATTGTCAGATTGATTGATGTCGATATTTATTTTAATTGGACTGATTCTATTTTTTGGTAGCCAACATTAATTTCATTTCATTTCATTGTCGTTGATACAATCATATAATTATTATTTAATACAATGCAAAAGATGTCAGAAAAAGCGAGTGAAGTCTACTTGGACATTCTGGTGTTTGTATAATATGTATGCTTGTTTATTCGAGGATAAGTGCCGAACCGTTTAATTAATCTAGATGAAATATGGTAATAATAAACGACAAGATTACGTATTTTAATGATAATGTATGTACTAAAAAGCCTCTTAGTGTTAGCTTTGGATCAATTAATTCCAGGCGTAAGTTTGAGTTACGAAATGAATAAAGAGGAATAATAAGATATATTATAATAAGTACGCTTAGATAAGATAACTTTAAAAAAAAACTAAATGGCTATGTATAGTATATGAGAACCTATGCATGAATGTCCCTTGAATATTATGAGAATGATAAGTAGAGGGGTTTTAAAACAAAGTATTATCACAGTTTAAGGCAAATTATTAATATTTTAGTATTGAATTAACAAATATATCAACCCCACATTATTTTTCTTACCAACCATCGACCCCCATGTTATGATAGGCAAGTCGCTAACTCACCCTACAGAGTAGCCAATATTTTCAAAAGTAAAACCCACAGATAATGTTAACAGTTTTTACAATATAACTTTGCTCAGCTGTCTGTCTGTTTATTGTTACAATCTGCGAATGGTTTGCTAATACGATATGAAAGAATAGAGTAGTTTTATGAGCGTGCTTTCATCGTAATTGTTTTTTAAGAGGGAGTTTTTTTTTGTTTGAATTGAATCTATTTAAACGTTAGCAGTTTTATTCAACCAAAAATGAAGTGAAAATTCATTCGAATATCGGGTTATCAAAAAAAAATGATAATAAATATGTGTATTTGTTTTTTTTATCAATATGTATTCAAAATAATATTTTATCAAAATCAGTAAACATACCCATCTACGTAAATAGATTTAGCCATTACTCTACCGTTGATTATCAAAAAAGTGTGAGGTAAATAGATTAAATTCCTTTTGGGTATTTACTAATTCTTAAGAACTTTAAAATAGGTAAATTTACATCGAAAAAGAAAACAATAGTTTGAAATAATTGCAGCCTACTTAGTCGCTGATGCATGCTAGAAAACATTTTTAATGTAACAAACATAATATATTCTCAGGATATCTGAAGTGGGCTTTGAGTGACAGCTGTTATTTATTAGAACTGTTTATCTTCTAACCATACTCAAATAGATTCTTTGAAAAGAATCACGCAACATTAAACTTACTTTACAGGACCGTCACAATAGAATCATCTGTACATCGTTTCACAGCTAAAATCACAAAGAAATAACGCATAATAATGTGTACCTTTTTATCGTGCGCTTCTGATCTATAATTCATTCAGCATTGTCAAGGATCTGGGGGGCATAAAAAATCACTCCATTTGAGGGACACAATAAAATTTTAAAACGCCCTAATGTGCCAATATAGTCGCATATCTTGTGCTGACACCCCGTGAATGTAAAGGAGGTATGTTTTATTTATGAGGTAACGAGAATAAAGTATAATGCAGGTATTTTTATTTGCAATTCTAAAATTGTACCGAGAAAAATGTTTATTGATTGAATTTATTCGAACCATGATAATGTATCGACTCTACATAATTGTTAACATAACTAGAACGGTGCTCTATAATTCTTCATTGCTCTCTGAATTTCAAATAAAAGTGCAAATAAACAAGCCGTAAAGTTCGCAGAACTGCTAACCGCTGGCAAATATAGGTTCTCGAGTGGTGATTAGTAGACTCGAACCGGAAGACGTTATAGAACGCTCCAATTCTAGATGGACCATACTTTTGCCAGTTTTGAGAAGTGTGCGAGTCTTTAATTTTTATGTTCAATATTATTATTAAAACTTTTACAAAAAAATGTCACTATACTTAACTATGCTATAACCAATACCTTTGTTGTTTTTTTTTATATTAAAAGTGACTACTCGTTCCGTAAAGATTAACTTTGACTGATGCGAAGTAAAGATTGATGTATTGAAACCTCTGCAGCAATAACCAATTACGATTAGCATAAACACAAGGTGGGGTGAATTACCATACCTACCCGTGGACAGAATATTGAATAGTTCTAGTAACGTACAGAAGTTTCACTACGATAAAACCAATGAGCATCAGGCGTTTTGTTAGCAAGCATAGGAGTAAAGCAGGAAAGAATAATCTGTTCTTCAATCTACAAATCAATTAGGGAAACCGTTTTTTTTAATCGAATTTTATTTTGCTTTCATACCACTTAAATAAAAATTACATGTTCTCAGGCTATGATGACAGACGTTGATTTCTGAAAAAAAATAAGCTACTAATTATTTGTATAAAAATAAGAATGTTACATTTCTAAAGCTAACTCATCCATGCAAACTGTCAACTTGCTTATCACTGTCCCAACTGGTCATTTTCTCTAATAAATTCACTATCTTCGCCATTTTTTTTAATTCAGCCAATAATTAAGTCCATTTGTGTTAGTATGACTTAAAAAACTTGTTAGTGTTCTAGTTATGTGATAGGTTAGTAGTTACAAGCACGCAGGTCTTCACTCATATTCCAGTCAAGCAATCTCCTGTCTAGGACCCAAATGGAACCCTTATTAAAGGCAAGTCATAATATCAATTGGACATAAAGCGAGCGATGAAGGTCTTTTTTGCGGATGATGGCATAAAAACCTCGCGCCTCCACATACATGGTAGATGCATAGCAAAATTATTAATGTATTTGTTTATAACAAAATTGTACTCTTTTTTTATACAACTAAATTTAACACAAGCATAAGGCTTATCTGTTTATATGTGGTTACCGTAGCCTATAAACGATTTTACACTATAGTTATCACTCATGCTTGCCAACCCTGATATATAATAAACTGAAAAACGTGTAATAAACTATCTACTATTATTAATCTATTGAACTACAATTTCTTACAGAAAGTAGTTTTAAAGTGAACAAGCCGGTCTACGAGATAAATTACTGCGTAAAATGAATTATTTATGAGTATTATAGACCTCGAATTTATTAGAGGGTTGATTTACATTGTACATGACATGAACTGATTTTGACAACATCCCTGAACACGGGGTATTGTTGTCAAAATCGGTTTTGGTGACACGATTCCGCATTTATTATCAATGACGATGTCTATTTTAGTAACTGTGTGAACTTTTGCTTCAAGAAACGAACTTTCACCAAAATGTTAATTGATGAACAATTTTTTTTTTTTTGCGTGTTACTAATTTTTCTAGTTGTAACGTGAAGACATTTTAATCACACATCACAACTGGCTAAATTCTAATATAATAAATGAAATCGCACTTGTTTCTTTATTGCATAGTTATTATAACTTACTAGCCTCTACACACGGTTTTGCCTGCGTGGTTTCCGGGTAAAAAGCCTGTTAAATTCCTTTCTTCCGAATCATAGCTGTCACTTAGATCATTCGCAACAAACATCCAAACTTTCACATTTATCTTCTCCACTAGGTAAAATTTATTTTACTCAAAACTTGTTTTTTACTTTGATAATCAGAGGTTTTTAAATCGATTCGTTATTTGTAAAACCCATATCATTATCTCAATAAATATCTCGAGTTTTATTCATTGCCCTTTAAACTTTTAAATTGATCGATTGGGTGAAAATTAAATGTGAATAACCCTCAACATTTTTTACATGTCGACATTTGTCAGATTAAAAGAAACGCCTCCGGCCCCAAATTGACATTTCGATTATATTTTAATATATTTTTTGCATCAGTTATGTTAATGGGTTAATTACATTATAATGTCATTCATTAATCAAAGTATAAATCTTGTTTGTACGTACTTACACAAAGCAAGTTTTAAAAAAAGTGTGAACTATAATTATGTTTTATCAAAAGCTGGAGTCCAGCATTAAACATTTAATTTACTAGTCCGGTAGATATGATAGTTACTTATAAAATGTTTTAAATAAAAAAAACTAAGTTATTCATGAAGTTACGGTAATCATTTTGTATGAGTACTTGCGGTGTTGACTCAGTTCGACTGAAGCTATAGGTTGGCTGTTCAAAAAACGTTCCTTAGTTTGCGTCCATACCATTAGATGGCGTCACCTGTATCAATTCGATTTTCAAACTTTATAAATGTTTTCCAAAGTAGTTTATTCATATGTTTAGAATATGTATTTAAGTCATTCGTATCAGACTGAAATGATTTATAATTTAAACCAAAGCTAATACCTCTATCAATCATTTTATGATAACATAATACCTAAATTATCTTATCATGTTTAATCTAGATTAACTTGAACTCGATCTAGAATATTAACTAAGTATTAGGTACCTACCTAATCCTATTAAGTAACTCAATTGATAAGAATAAAATGTTATTGTCTTTCCCTATTCCTAGAATCAATGTTTGATCTGTTCATATACCTTTCATTATGTCATCATAATCATCATCAAAATCCTGTAGAAACCACAGATGGACAAAACCTTCCTAAAATAAGCCATAACGAACGATCTAGGGCTACCTGCATCTTTAAGCTTTACTATCTTATATTTTTTTTGCCTATTTAAAGTTTTATCAACCTTTATATAAAAGCTAAACTATAAGTCTCAAAGATTTAACAGTCATGTTTAAAAAGAAAGCCTGTTTAAAATATTTTTTTCTTGGTAGTATTATGAAAATAATATGTCCACCCATATTATTCAATACATGAAACAAAATTGTAGCATTTACTGTGAACAGCAACTGATTATATTGTGCAAGGATAAACGATTTTCAATAAAACTAAATCCAAATTCACGAGAAAGCTGCCATAAATTTTAGTAATAGCTCTGTCAAAGAGCGATAAAATACTAATGGCCTATTTGACACAGTTAATGAATAACAGACTTGCCAATTTTAATAATTAATTTCAACGTTTTAAAGTACAAAGACGTCGACTTATTGCCTCTGTTAATAATAACTCCGCCACCTGTCTCTCAGACTTTTCGGGCGACCAATTATGCTTCTGACAGTTGATTTTCGACATGACATGGGCCTAATCAAAATAGCATTTATTATAAAAAAACTTGACATGAACAAAGCTGACAGCTCACGGTTTTGTTATTAATGACTCCCGTCGGCCCTTGTTCAAGTACATTTTCTTTTTATACTTTTTAATGTAATAAATTATTTTGTTAGTCGCTGTTCGTGTGGGTGGGTCAACGCTAGCGTGATCGTTGTTTTATGCCGCGGCGATCCTATTGCGTTGATTGACGGCTCTAATGTGTGTGAGGAGGTATATTAATCAATCACTCTACCCGATTTATTGCGTTCCCCGAGAGACGGAGAGCACCACTTTGTAGTGACGTTGATCGCCCATCAAATGTATGCTATCCGATAATTATATAGTGTTAAACCTAACTCACTTTCTATAAAACAGTTCCCAGGAGGATTAAAGAATAAAAAAACTATTAAATTAGTACGTAGATATTATAATTGAAATAATCCATTTTAATATTAAACATTATTTACACAAATCATTTGGCTGTACAGTCCACCGATGCTTCACATCGCGGCTCTTAGCTACTTTTTACTTCACTTACATAAATACCGATTTAGATTGCACTAATCACTAAATTTGTCATGGCGGGTCGCGCCTTACAACTTTTAGTCTATCAATATCACAGAAGAAAATTGGACAACATATTTTATATACAGTTCAGTCCTTGCACTTCACTATGGGTTTTATTTACTGGTGAGCCGCGCCAAGCCTTTGGCCATACATCGCGTATGGAGAGTAGAATGGTCCAAGAGCAGGGTTAAAAGCTCCGTAAGGAGAAGCTCCCAAGCCAGCTGGTAGACCGGCCTTTGAGTATGGATGGTACCGGCTCGCTGAGAGTGGGCTGAGCGGAGCCGTCGGGTACGCACTGCGAAGCCCCGCGGTTGTAAACAGTGGATTCAACGGGCTTAGTAGTGATGCCTGCGTCGAAGTTACAGTAGCAGGGGCAGATCCATCCGCAGTATGACTCCTCAAATGTTGCAGCAACTCCTCAGAATTGCCAAATCTTTTTCCACAGTACGATTCACCCACAATCCAGTTGCAAACATAAGGACGACTGAGCTGGGGGTAAGCGAGCCCGCCTGCGGCGGCGCTTTGCTGTGATAGGGCCATTGCCATCGCCAAATTGTACTTTTGGTGATCGCATTGAGTGCAACCAGCGGGGCACGCTCCATTGCTCATTAGCAGATGATGGTTGTTCGCGGAGAATTGGCAGCCAGTGCAGTAGGGGTCCTTGCAAACTGGGACGAGTGTTTCGCCTCCGGCAGGTGTTTTCACCCTCGCGTATCCAAGGTAAGGATTCTGAGATGCTCCGGGGAAGCCAGCAGCCGCAGCTAGCATTGCCGCGTGATGGGCGCTAAACTGAGCTCCGGCATAGGGTGGTCTGAATGCCGGGTTTGCGTGTTGTTCCATGCCCGGCGGGTAAAGTCCGGCAAGCGGGTTGAAGCCAGGCATACCAGACAAGTTCTTGAATGCTCCAAGATGATCTTTTCCGTGTCCCAACACTTCCAATCCAGAGCGGATGATTGGGCTTGTTCCCGATGAACTTGATGATTTATTTTCCGACGGACTGTTTTTTCCATTCTCGGCCGTCGGCGGCGTTGATTTGCGTCCAGGAGTGCTTTTCCCAGATTTTTTCTCGTCTGCACTGTCTGAGCTGGCTTTAGATGAAGGCCTAGGCTCTTCGGGTTTTTTAGTAACAACGTTCATTTCATAGGGTTTGAACGCTAAGTGTTTAATTTCCGGGGTGGTACGTGGTTTGTCCGGCTTTCCAGAACTACTGGGAGACGAACGACTGATTGCATCACTGTTAGCACTGATCACTTTTTTCTTATCCATTGGAGGAAGCAGGGGCTTGGTTGGTGTCGTATCAGCACCGATTTGGCTGCAAGTTTGCGCTAAAAGCGCAAGGGGGCTTTTTTTCGAGTCCATCTATAACAAAAGAAAGAAAACATGAGTAACGAGAAGTATATATTTTTTAAACAAATTTGAAGTCTGTAATAAAGTTTGAAGTTGTTCAAAGTTTAGAGTTATTCAAAGTTTTATACTTACAGAGGAAGGAAGAGGCGCCAAATAATCAGGTTGTAGATATTGGTTAGGATTTGACATCATTCCACCGTCTTCAAGAACCACCATTTGGTATCAACTTCACGATCACTGTAAACTTCACTGTGTGGTCACGATTCGCTTCTGGCAACAACTACTCTTTGCCACCGGAGCGCGGAATGTGAACGAACGCGTGCGACTGTGGCGGCGGTCGAGACAACTGTGACTGCCGAGACCCCACCAGCGTTCTACGGGCCAAGTACCCCTCACCCCGCAAAAGGCAAAAAGGGACGGGGATATATCTGGGCTACGTTAGAGCGAGAGCGCTATGTCTCACCGCTGCAGCGCTCAGCCATAAAAAACAAAGCGGAAACGACACATAGCTGCATTGCGGTAGGGGAAAAAGGAAAGGTGGTATGGCTAGCAGCCGGGTGCGGATTGAGACGTGCTATGGTGTCGCTCGCTCGCCACCCATGACGCCCGACGGGCCGCGCTTTGAGCGCGCCGCGTCGCCGCTCTACCTGACCACGAGCACGAAGCTTTTTGTTTCACGCTACTTTTATTACGCCCTCTACGAAGCTCTCTGGCATTATCGCACTTTGCGTTGACACATTCGGAGCGACTCTTTTGCCGCTTTTACGAGTTCCTTTGTTCTAAACGCTTTTCAAAGGGGAAAATTGATCCGCAATACTTCCAAGAACCTGTTTGAAGTTTGAGCAACAAACAGGGTATTTGAGTGTATTGACAGGCTTGACTCCATAACGTGAACGTTAATTTGACACTAAAACCTGTCAAACACGGGATCGGACCCTCCGTCGCGATGAAATTAAATATGTCAATTTAGGAACCCATATCAACGGTTGCTAGCGACGGCGCGGGGCGGGCCCTTTAGAAATATTGCTTATTGTGTCCAAACAAAGATACTAAGTATAACGTATGGGCGGAGGACAGGCTCGTAAATAACCCGGCGGGTTGTAATATATTTGACAGTGCGCGGACATGCGAAACAAAAAACATGTTTATTGCGAGATCGGGCCGAGCCGCCCGCCGCGCCCGAACACCGCCAGATAAATTAGGTGCCCGTTTTAGTGTTAACTTCGTATACTTTTCAAGTTTTGAGTTTTGTCTTTACAATTATACATATAGCCGTCACTTTGTAACTCAAACTTGCATGGCATATTTTAATAAAGATTTATATTCAATTAATGAATATATAAACATAAAATGACTTTATTTCATTTTATTTAGTATGTAAAATTTGTACATCCTATTTTGTCATAGTTTATTGGCTTTTGTAAATTTTATGATAAAATTTTTTTTTTTTCTTAAAATATATAATTTACTAGCTTTTATATATAAACTCATATTCGATAAATGGAATTGATCAATGATTGAATTAAAACAAATAAGACAGATATTTTAAACATTATAAAACAAGAAAAAATTAACAATAATATTTTAGTATCCGTGATAGGTAAACAACAATTCTTGCAATCAGTAGCTACAAAGACATCAAATTTATCTAATAGGCATAATCAAATTGATTTAAAGACATCCCGATTGGCTTTTACACGATTTTATTACGAGGAGAGTAGATATTTTTTAATATGTAGCTATTATTTTAAGAATATTGTCATTACTTTCTGAACTTGCATGAAAATCAAATGTTTTTTTTTGTCAAAAGTAATTGTCAACAAGACAGATGGTCTTATTTTAAGTTACAATTTCTAATATCAATTGAATTTAGACCTGAGACGTTGCATACATTATCATACATATGCATTTAAGATCAATGAAAAACTTTTATTATCAAAAGCTGAATCTACTGTGAGGAAGAAATGTTTTCTCAAAAACAAAAATGGGCTGTCGTTTTTTTAGTTTTTGAGACTTGCCTTATTTACAGAAGAATGCATTGTAAAAAACCATTCAACAAAAATGCGTTCAATTTAAATACACTTTCCTTGTTACAGATGTTATTTCATTTACTTCACCAACCACAATCCAATCGCATCATCCATAAAAGTAATCCTCTACGTAAATGGCTTTTCCATGGGCCGTATTAGAAAGCCGACAGACGGCCTAATTCAAAGCACGTTTATCTCATCCCAATTAAACGTCAATAACAATTCATTCGGGTGTAAACAACCACAATTTTAACAGCAAAGAAAACAAGCAAAAAGTTTAGAGTGAATTGGGTTGCACCACAGCGGTGCTTTTGCAGAAGGTAAACCCCGTGAATTGGTAGAACGTTAGCTTAAAATTTCGGCCAATGAACAAACTATGGAGAATTGGAGAAATATACTTTCACACATCCAGCTACCTTATAATTTAATAGCTTCTTCTGATCTACAAATAGCATTATGTTAATGACAAGTAACCATGAAAGATCAGTGTTAAGACGATGAAGACGAAGAGATGTGAATAATGCAAATATTTATTCGGTACATCTTATATAAATATTAATATGTACATCTAACATTTAGGACAAATTCTTATACATTATAGACCACAGTTTGATAAGATAATAGAACATCCTCAAAAGGGTCATAATATAATTGAACTTTCTAGAACAAAATCTACGGTTACGGGTGATTATTATTAATCAAAAAGCCTAAACAGAAATGCCAATCGGTAACTTTATCTTCTGTTTATCGTTAACTGCAACCAGCGCCAAACCTCGAAGATAGGCCGTCATTGTATTCAACGGAAGCGGCAAGATCAAAGGCCCAGCATAAAGGCGCCGACATCACCAAATCAGTGTTTACAGTGGGGCGTAAAAACTTTGACTAGACCCACACCGTGTAGTAACTGCTTTGTATTCTCTGCGTGCTTTGAAGTTCGATGAGTCATTGATGCTGTTATAGTTAACGAGGATTGGTTATAGTTACTGGTAACTTTACCGCAGTAAAGTGGATGAACAGTATACCAACCAACATAACATGTCCTGAGTTCTAACATAATACACGAAACTGGGAAAAAAGACAAGTTATTTTTTTCACAATTGTATAACCTAGACGTGTATTTTATCGCGTATTGCATTGTTTCAGGGGTCTTGTTGCAAAAAACCTATTATATAACTTTTCTTAAAGTTATCAAAAAACAACATGAAAGTCGGTTACGCCGTTTCGCATTCTATCGTCGATTTCACGACTCCTAGTGAATTGCCACGATATAACCAAACTAGAACAAACAATATTAAAGTCATAAAACCTAATGCAATCGCTTTGATAAAACGCGATTGCTGTAAGCGCAAACCGTTTAAATATCGGTTACTAACCCATTTCGTAGATAAATGGTAGTAGAACAAACAACCTCAAACCATATACATATACCTACTCGTATATTAGACTTTTTATGTTGCGGGGACATAACACCGCTTGTAAAACACAAAAATAGAAAATAACGTAAACTTTATTAAAACAAGGCAGGTCTTCATTACTTGCAATTAAAATATATCTTTAGCCATACTGTTTAAGGAATGCTGCATTACGACACGATGATCCAAGAGAAAAGCTATTGATATACTGTTTAGTTCTATTTACTATGTTTTCATCACACTGTGCCCAGTGGGATGGAAATTATAAGTGATGACATGACAAGTGAAGGTAGATTGATTTTGATGAGTAACAGTAGGTGTCCTGCAAAGCCTTTTACGGTTTTTTAGAGGTTTCGAATTAAATACCTAGTAAATGTTGATTAAAATAACGATGATTATCAAAAA
Organism: Perizoma affinitatum; assembly: GCA_961405105.1. Classification (NCBI taxonomy): domain Eukaryota; kingdom Metazoa; phylum Arthropoda; class Insecta; order Lepidoptera; family Geometridae; genus Perizoma; species Perizoma affinitatum. The sequence goes on from OY560184.1 coordinate 7,893,003, forward strand.
TACGTAAATAATAACGGAAACGAAAAGTGTGATTTAAAAAAGTACCGGTGTATTAAGTTTTTTTGAGTAGTTTAAATAAACTAGCAACATCTTACGGAACGCTATTCATCAAGTTATTTGAGTATAACGTTTTTTTTAACTTGGAAAGACCCCAGTACGCAATCTGCCTTTACAAAAGAAGTTTATTGGGTTATTTACAAGGTCTCAGATGTAAATTTAGGGTATACTAAAAGTGATTGACGAAAAAGTTTACCCAAGACCTCCAAAGTCGATAGCGCCAGATCCTATTTTCACAAGATTTTTGACCATAAAATGTTTCTCTGCACAGCCCAAATAGTTTTAAGCTTTATAAACCATTATTATTAGTTGTAAACCCTTATCTTCAGCGAAGATAAAGTACATGAAATCTGTTTTTGTTTCGGTTTTATCTTTAAGTTTTTACCTAGAGTGGACATTAGAAACAATAATATATTTTCTGACAAATACCCTGTAAGGTTTTCTTATGTCTGTTCATATTTTCAGTACTTTTCAATTTAAATTATGTTTAAAATGCAGAGAACTATAGCAGTTAGCAGTTCTCGGTCCTTCTCGTTAATTATTTTTTCACTATAATTGTTATGTCCATTTATTCTACTTCCACATATCATCAGATTCAGTCTTTTGCTTACAAATACAGGTAAAAGAGTATGAAACCAAAGCTCGATCTCTGGCTTAACCTTCACTATATGCACTGTCAAAAAACTGGCACAGGAAAACCAGAGCAGCACACTAAAGTCATAAATAAAAGGTGAGGCAGAATAAATTTCCCCTGAGTTGTATTAGTATTTATGGCTGCAATAAACAAGCGGCCTTTTGTGAAATGCCGACGGTTGTAAATAATTTCAGTGCTAGTCAGTCGCGTTGTAGGTTGTAACACTTGGCGAGCCAGCATGTGGGGAAAGTGCACGCAAATTGGAAAAGTCCATAAAATATATCAAACTTTTTTACAAAAAAACGCACGTACTAGCACCATACCTAATTCTGCAACCAAGCAGTAATGAGTGACATGATTGCCGGTGGAATTATAGGTAGGTACATGAGACTTTCAACCTTTACGTCTCAGGGTCAGCAACGCACGAGTGATACCTCTGGTTTTGCAGTTGTAAATAGCTTACGGTAACTGGTGGGCCGTACGCTTGATTGCCGTTGAAAAACGTCAAATTCAGTACTATATTATCATGCCCTTAATGTACGTATTTAACAAATATTTAAAACGTATTTAAGCCAAACTTGCATGGTAACTCTCGGTTGCTAATGCGCAATTGATGAGTTAGATCATAACCCAAGTTAAAAGGCTTACCCTGCATAACTTCTGAGGATTTACGATTTTATAGCGACATATAAGTTGACAAAGTTTGAAGGGGAATACCTGTAAGTAATGTATACTGACACAAATTCCAAAAAACTTGAAACAAAACATCTACCTTGTTTTGTATTATCTTTTCATATATTTTATTTTCACAGCAATAGAATAACAAACCTAGCTTCTAGCTGATTCGCGAAAGTTCTAACGAAACTGAGTCATAAATCAAGCATCCGCTCTCAAAACCGCCGCGCCTTTTGTCGGTGAAACTCAAAAGGTGACAAGACAATACTTAATGACGGTCATAATGATTACGTATTGTGGATTTCGGCTGTCAGTGAAATTACAACATTTGTTTAGAACCGGCGCTTGTTTGAACAGGTCGAATCACAATGAGTTGTTTTAGGTTTACAAAAAAAATAAGAAAAGAGTAAAGGCACCGCTTTGCGAATCTTGCTACAAGGTCGTATAACGTTTCTGCTCCGTTATTTATGTACAACATTTTTATTTAGCCTGAACGTTTATGTTGATTAAAATTATGAAAAAATAAAACTGTATTCTTAGTTAATTTTCAATAAACGTGAATAATACATCTAATAAGGTACCTAATTATAGAAACACATACAAATGAGATATCGGAGCCATTTAAAGACAGTTTGCAAACGCCTCGACTAATCCAGAACTACCAGATGGAAGCGTTCCCAATATTAAACTTTATTTATCAAGTATATTGTATTAAACGTCAATACAATAATATAATAATAATACTTAACATATAATACAATATACTTACTAAATGGCAAGTATATTGTATTGACTCATATAAAAGCCATCTCTGAATTAAATTAACTATAATTACCTGAATATTTTTGAATGCCAACTAGTTTTCTCTTTGTTTTTCTTCTATGGTTTTAAGAATCCTAGAAAATTTTACTTAATTACAAACCAATATCTTGAAATATATTTTATTATCAACATCCGTTAATTTCTGCATGATCGAAATATTGAAAGACCTCACAGAACGACACAAAACAATATAGCCTTTTAAATAAATATTTAACCAATAAAACTTAAACACCAGTAGCTATTTCTTATAACAATGCATTCAAAACTATAAACAACATACGTATGCGCATAATAAATAACAACTTTCAACATACTTTCCAAGAAATGTACTAACCAACTTAATTTTAGTTTTGACATTACAATTTCAATCTTATATTTACCGGTTAGAATGTATATTACGAATATGAGGACCGTGAAAAAAACAAAATCATTTTACGATGTTGGTTTAAAATGTAATGTTAGGGTCCTCAGTTAAACATATAAAACATAATATAACTAACTTAACAAGGAGGGTTAGTTTAAAAAAGCACCTAGGTACTTAATTCAGTCAAATCCAGTAAACCTTTAAAAAGCTTACAAATGCGTTAAATATGAACAAGTGAAATTGATATAATGTTATCTGTTTTTGATATAACCATTCTATTGTTTTTATTTAATGCGTATACACGTGTACAAAAATAACAATATTAAAAATGAATACCTACCTTATTATGTTTATTTTATTATTCAAGACTTATTTTATTTCAATCCGTCTACAATTCAGGCAATTATGCGAATAAATTTCATAATGGATTTGCATAATTATTTTAATTGGTTACCTACCTGGATTTGTGTTGAAATCCGTTCACAATACAACTGGTTCAACAGAGAAATTACAAAGGCGAACGAGCACCTTTCAAAATCACATCACATTCTCATGCTCTAATCAACATGATCCAAAACTTCACGACCCATCTGTTTTCAAAAGAACTGTACCTTTCAAAATGTTTATTATTCCTAAACGTATTATATTACCAGACTTACACGCATGAATACAATATAAATAAATGTGGCCCACCGTAAAGATAACGATAAACAAAACTCAGCCCTATGTGCCTTCCCTTTTTTATTGGCAGGGGGCAATTTGAGACGATGTATTCTGCCACTTTTACAACAAAACATCACCCTTCAAAAACGCAAATCCTCAAATATTAAGCTTCTGTGGCGTAGATAGTAAAGTTCAAAATGAAATAATGGTGGAATTATGTGAAGGTACTATATAATTTGGTATTTATGTAATTTATATTCCGGTGACGGTTTAGTTAGAGTATACGAAATTGTTAAAGACAGATAAAAGGGAGATATTTACATTAGGGGATGGTTTATGGGAGGTCCTGACATTCGACGCTGGCACTAAAATGACATACATTACGACTGTCGCTAATCGTAATTAATGGCCGTTTAAAAGTATTTTAGCTATTGCGTTGAAATTATCGTGATATATTGGGAGTGTTAAGTGAATTTGTTTATTTTAGATATATTTTTTCACGGCATATACAACACTTTAACTTGCAAAAGAGAAAAAACAAGTTACCTTACTTACTGTGAAGATGATCGGTGTAAATCTGGCTTGAATAATTATTAACATAGTGTAACCTCCACTAAAGAATTTCAATTTCATTTTATTTCTTTTGCACAATGCCGCATTCTTAATATTATAAACATAAAATAATAACTATTTCCTAAATAAGATAGGGAAGTATTGTATCACAACCTTCTACTTTTCCTTGTGTGTGTCCCACATAAAAACTTGTTATCATTATCAGCACAATGTTTGCAAGCCTCTTTACAATCATGCCTCTATATCATTTGCAAACATACATTAACGAAGTTTGGATAAAACAAATAATATAATCTGGTTGAGGTAATTAAACATCGTTATCTTTATAATAAAATATTTGCTCGGTGACACCCCTGTTTGCCTTGAAATAACAATATAGCATTAATATTAAATATTATGAGCAAATACGTCCAAATTTAACATTTTGTGAAACTTTGAGTCGGAGAATACTATTCTTTCCATCGCTGGTTTTGTTACTTTATATTATGACAAGTCTAATGTATTGACGTAGTAGTCATTGAACAAGTGGATAATGGCGTAGGTACCAACACTTTTATTTGTCGAGGTTTTAACCATACACGGTCGTTCAAACAAAAGGCATACGTGACGAGACATAATGAGAGAGTCGTTTTGGCAGAATGATTAATAGCACCTAATGTTTTTCATCATCAAGGTAAATGGAAATTATAATGTAATCAGGGCTGTTTTCATTGCAATATTGTTCATGCTTATTTTGGACTTTAGAAGTTATCATGCGTCAATACGATGGTCTCAAGGAAATGTTAAAAAGGCAACTTTATTACAAAGTGAATACATAACTGAAAATGTTTTGTTACATGCATTTAAAATAAAAAAGGTACATAGTAAAATAATACGCAATTAGATTACAGTAAGATAGAAAGTTGTGAGATAAATAATAATGAAAGTCAAGAGTTATTTCAAAATCGCATGTTTATTTCTTCTTTGCATTGGCAAGAGAAGTGCCCAAATACTATTAATCCTAAAAACAACACTTTAAGGGCAAACGTATTCTGTATTTTGTTAGCAAATTATAGAACTCAAATATTTATACAGTAACATGAATGTGAGGGCCGCGGCAACAACTGGCTCAAAGCCGCAAAAAAAAACGTACGAAAAAAAAAACTCATTTTCGCTGGCTTCGAGCAAACTCAAAGTGAAATTACCGCGTCTCAGCGCGACGTGAGCATGAAAAATTCATTTGGGACAACAAGAGGGTGACGTGGAATAATAATTTGAATAAATATCAAACCGAGGTCTCACACGAGCGACGTGACAAAAAGCGCGCTCAGCCACCCATGTTTATACGATGTGATGGTGTAATTTGGCAGTTACAGTTGGCACACCGCGTATACGATCTGACGTCTCACAAAATGTTATTAACTTTTTAAGGACGAGCATAGAATAAAATGTAATTTCAAGTTTTGAGGCTCGTATTACGAGTTCCTTTCCCAGGGGTGATTATTTTTTTATGCGAAGATTAAGCATTGTTTTCGAGGATGCTTCACCACGATTACTATTCCATTCACATGCTTCTTTTCATGGAAAGATTGAAGTAACGATCCGGTTTACAGCTCACACATCCCCCGTTCCGAGAAGGTCCGCAACAAAGGGGTGCTAAGTGTGCTGGCAAACACGAAAATAATAACAAAATCCCCGTGTATTTTGACAACATAATACTCGACGGTCACAAAAGCCGTCACGTCACGAGCAATCGGTTTCGCTTCCTCACCGCCCTTTGAGAAGGGTTCTAAACAAGTTTCGCAAATAATTTATTAAAATGTTTTTTGTTGCGTTTCGTGGCAGTTGGCCCACTGTGCGCTACCGTTTGACGTCTCCGCGTTGAAAGATTATAATTGACAAGATCTTTGTTGGATGTGACAAAAGGGCTTAGTATAAATCTGAGTATTGTGCGGCTGGAGATTAGCTGAAGGGCTCTGGTTCTGTAGATTTATAATGAGAAAAAGACGATAGACATTGTGTGTTCCCGCTAAACTTAATTCCAATTGTACTGTCTTTCCTTGTCCAGATTAAAGATTAATGCAGTTACTGGCTCTATGATAAATGAAAGTAAATTGAAAACGTTCTCGGAAAGGCATTAAGCGTCGTCCGTAGAAGGATGAAAATAATGAAGCACTTAATTCTGTTCTTTAAAATGTATGCGTGTAAAGAATATCGTTGGTTCTTAAAGACTTCCTGCTTAAGTGAACGATGAGCTATAACATTGTTATTATTTTTTTGGTTTGTACTAAATTATTTTTTTATTTTACTTCAATATTAACTAGGTTTCACAGAATACACATACACACAATTATTATTTATTTATTTTATTTATTCACTGAACGCATCTCAGTCTACTCGTCTACTGAGCTACTAACGTCATCTAGTCAAGTATACAAATTTATAGGCAAGACAAAAAAATACATCTCAATATCTTTCTTAAAACAGCAAGAATGTTCAATTGACCACCCAAACCGCACCACACTATTCGAAGAAACAAATGCACAGAATATAAATTCCTGCACACCACCGCCTGATGCATACAAATTTTCACAATGCTTATCGCTAGAACTGATCAATAAATATGAGCAAACTAATGACAAGCAGATAAATATTAGTCTCAATTCCGTCACAATAATGCCCAATAGTATGTTGAAAGATTAAAAAAAATATTAATTTAAAATTCAAATTCTAACCAAAAAATTTTATTTTTGATATAATCTTACAATTTATGTCTCGATGGAATAATATATTCTCAAACATAATGCCCGTCTGCAAATAAAGTCAAAAAGCTTAGGATTAGGAACAAGGATTATAATGAGTTAATTAAAATACTTTATTATGAACCATAAGAAAAATTACAAAATTTAAAGTACAATGGGATCTCTTCCAAACAATCTTTGGATGGATTTAGATGAGTCAATTTGACCCCAGTCCTCATAGTTCGAGTTAACAGGAAATTTGTTTGGCCTGTTCCCATATAAACCTATTCCCTTAATAAATAAATAATGCTGGTCATTTTTCGGACAGAATCATCTAGCACTAAAGTAAGCAGAGCTTGTGTTATGGGAACCACATGACTGATATACTACGTATATGAATATATTTTTTCTTAATACATACATACTTTACATAAAAACATTAGTCCCGCGGCGGGAATTGAACCCGCAACCTTCAGCGTCCCAAGCGAACCTTCGCCCACTGCGCCACAGAGGTCGTCAACTGCCCTTGGGTGACACAAGATCAATTATTTTAATATATAATATAATATAATGTTTATTTCTGTTGTTAGAAATTAGCAGTTGATGCAATGATCCTTTTTAAGAATTATTCTACGCTCACTTTTTCTCTCAGGGATTTAATAATGAATGTTTGATGTTACAAAGTTATTAATTATAATTATCTCAAAAATCAGATTTTCTACTTACAAATTTTCTATAACATTATTTTCCAACAACTCTAACAAAAACTTTATAAAAATTCGCATGATGCAAATATAAAATATGTTGAAAATCAAAAGCTTCAAAATAACCCTTTGCTGAACTAAATTAGCTGATACCAAGTCCAAATGTGACATTACTCAATACATAGTCCAAATTGAACTTTAATACATCGGCTAAAAGATTAATACTGCCACAAAATTGATAAAATGTGCTCAGAATATTAATGAGATTAAGTCCGGGAAACTGTAATAATGGACAGAGATATATTTGATAGTATTATCATTATTGAATATAAATGAACAATTCAAATGTGCAAAAAGGTATTCCGATACCGGGAATCGAACCCGAGCCTCCTGGGTGAGAGCCAGGTATCCTAGCCACTAGACCATATCGGATATTATGTATATGTGTGAAATTAATCCAATTTATGCAACCACAGCAACTACGAGTATTAATAATATAATGTGGATTTACTATCACATCTCGAATGTGAGTAAACTTTGGCTAATTTTGTTGTGTTAATCGTCGAAGGCATTCTTAGTTAGTTCATTGTTATTCGTTTCAATTATTCTACTCGAAGCATTGGTTCAGTAAAATCGAATGTGAATTTCAAATCCAGTTTGTTAATACGCGATTTATTATATGGTAAACAGTGTCATTATCATGTCTGGATACGCCGACTATCATTTTAATTTCCTTCCAAATCAAACCTTAGTTCCTATATTCAAGATTCAGTTCTGAATGCACTTTTGGTAGATACCTTCAACTATTCTGTCAAACGGTGCATAAAAAGCATCAAAAACGAACAACTCAAATAGGACTGCAATTACAAATGTGTTAAGGTTCAGTTTAGTTTGTGAGCGGCACTAACAGTACATGTCATTCAGTAGACCGTCGATCACTGTCAGTCAATCGGCGCGTTTCGATCGCCGACATCGTGACGTCACTGACATCTGACGACTGACATCGATGTTTATCCACTCCCGTATACGGCAGCAAGAATGGCCTTTGTATAGCTTTTTTTCCTTTTGAAAGTATCAAATTATCATAAATAGACTGGCAGAGATAATAGGGTTTTTGGAATGGATCATTGGTTGGTATTGTGGTTTGAGAATGAATTGGTTGAATAGAAAAGCAAAGATGAGTGAGATGATAGGAAAAACTTATTTTGTTCCATATAATAGGTATATATTAAGTCCCTACCTACTCGCTTTAGAAGATCTATCTCTACCTAGTAGGTACTTACGTAAGCACAGCTACCTACTTAACGTTTATTGAATTTAAAAAAATAGCAACATTTTTGTTATAAATAAATAATTCAAAAGTTGTGGGAAAATATTGTCCTTGCAATTTCTCACTAAAATCTGGTATCATCATCATCGACGAAATGTACGAACGATTGCAGAAAGTTAATGGATGGAGTTAGCACAGCATTTGGTTGAAACTACCTATAACCAAATTACAATTCGCATCCAAGTAATTTCACAGCCCCAAAATACCTTCGATTAATTTGTCATACAAAATGATTTTCTTAAAGTTCACGTTCACAAGAAATTATTTTGTTTGGAAGCTCTGATGATTGATGATTTATGACAAAAGGTCAAGTGAGGCAAATTACACCGTTTAGTGATTAGTTTATTTTTTGTTTACTGCATTAAGCAAGTATGTTTGACTGCGCAAGTTTTGACATTGTAGGCAGTCTTCTGTTTGAGTTTTAGTAAGTATCTTCTGCAAGGTAGTCGAGTTATATTGAGAAGGCGGTAGGAACTTACAAGGTTCAATTGCACAAAACCAATAAGAGTGGCACGAAACAAAGGAGCATATTGCTAGACGCATAGAGGGTAATTTGTAAATCACGCAGAAGCTTTGGAACCATAATGACTACCATCGAACACAGCAACTTTAATCCTACAATTGTTGGTATATATTTTTTATAAAAACCGGGGATCACGGTAGGAATTCCTTCCGTTCATGGGATTTCTTCATGGTACATGCAACTGTGCCGAAATATCGGGAAACTTACGAATCATAGTAAAGATCGATAAATAGCAATTAATTTTAATTAAAATTATGTTTTAACGACAAAAAAGTATTTTTCATGGAGTACGGTCTCTTTATTTTTTTACAATTGAACTCAAATCATGAAAAACATCTGTCTTTTGAAATAAAAAATCCTATTAAAACCTTACGTGTCCTATTAGGGCATACAGGTAAGTCACGAAGCAGCCTAAAATCCGGCTGACAGGTCAAGTGTTAGGATCAATTATTACATGAAATTAAAAAATACAATTAAAAATTATATTTTCAGGAAAAAATAAAAACCGACATAAAATACCGGAAAACAATATGTTTTTTTTTCACTTTTAGGTGTAGAATTTTTTCATAACATCTATATGGGACCTACGAAGCAAACCCCACCGCACTTATTAAAAAAATAATCATTAACATGAGTTCATAATTGGCTTAGATAAACACACAAAAAAAACAGTAATATTTCTTAATTTTGGAAAGTTCAGAAGGTTTTTGAAGTTGCTGTATAACTCCTATGTAATTAAAAAAGGACTTTTTAGGTACAACAACAAATAAAACCCTTCTACATATGTACCTATCATTAAGATAACGATACTAATTGTGCCTCGAAATTTAAAGATGTCTGAAATATTGTGGTTGATAAAATGCCATATCGATAAATTTTATACGTTGCACCAATTGAAAAGACGACGATAATAATTTATTACTTTAATTAAGTAATTATCATCTTTAATTTATCAGTCACGAAATCCATTAATTATATAAGTGTCAAATAGTTATTTTTATTTTACGTAAAAGGTTTTTTAATAACATACTTACCTAGTTTTTTCTTTTAAGATAATAATAATAATAATGCTGGAGATTTTACATTTAGCCCCAAACTAAGCAGAGCTTGTATTATGGGAACCACATTACTAATATACTACATAAATACATTTTTTTTGTAAATACGTACATATTGTATATAGAAAACACCTAATAAGCATCGATATGTCGATACTGAGTCATTGCTTGATGATTGATTCCAGGATTGCTTAAGTTTATTTAAATAAATTTAATTCTCTTTTATATTAAATTCTATATTATTTTTTATTTTGTAGCAATACTGTAAGGTTGTCTGGAAAAGATCGCTGTCAGCGATAAGACCGCCATTTGTAGGACGTGCTTTTATTATGTTCCTCAATAAAGTAATTTTTCATTTCATTTCATTCCAAAAACATACAAATACAAAAATGTACAATCCACATAACAAATATTCTTGGATCTTGGAAATATAATTCTGAATTTTTTATTAAAATTGAAATCCACATTTTAATCAAAATGTATTGTAAAAAAACTAGTTTTAAAGTTACGTTTCCAAACATTGTTTTCAATAACCAAACTAAAGCGTTTTTATTCCCTTTTGAAATTTAAATAAAGCAATGACATGGCATCTCGTTTGAAAAAGAAAAATATACCAACGCCTCAATAATGCAACCTCTCTGACTGACTCTGTCCGTGGCTACCGGTTTTTAGCTCTTGATTGACGGCTGTCGACTTGGTTTACCGACAAACCAAATTACATTTTACTATCCTCTTCATCCCAATCCCTTTCTACTAAAGTCGTTTTTACTTTGCCAGTATGCATTTTGTAAGTGGTGTTCGCTTACTTGGCAACAATTTTAATTTTATCATCTTAATGATCTCTGCCAGGCTGTATTAAAGTCGGTTTTTTATTAACTTGGTTATTTATTGTATATGGCATGTCAGTATTTGCCTCGACGCCGTTCGACTTGGCCCGTTCTGTATTATTATGTACTTTTTCATTACAAACTATTCAATATTAATGATAATCAGTACTTTCTATGTTTCTGTAGTTAATTTGAATGGTCATTGCATCTTGTAAATTATGTTAATTTATATTTTCTGTATAATTTATTCAATTGACTATGGTTTAACATTGTAAGTTTTATGATGTTGTCGTTTTATAGGTTTTAAATTGATAGATTCTATATTTGGAAACGTTATGACTTTGCATTTGTTAACACAGTATTTTTTAAATTACATTAGTAATCTGCAGTCTCTCAGTCAGTAATCTGTGTCTGTATTACACTTATGTTTATTATTTAAACGTATTCATATCAAATGCAATGCTAATCAAACTATATTGATCTAGTATACTTCAAAATCATTATATGTTTTAAATGATTAAATATGATAAGGCTGTAGAGTTTGTTTATTTTTAGTTTAAATGCGTTAATCTCTGGATTTACAAGTCGACTTTGAAAAAGATTCTCATTTGATAGCTTAATTCTTGAAAAAGTTTTTAGGTTATTTAACATCATGTTAGGGTCACTAAGGAACCGAGAAAAATAGCTTTGATTAAAATTAAATAGCGCCGGCGGGCGATACGACGCGACGAGTTGGGGATCGATTCCAGCCGGCGCTATTACTAATTTTTCTCGGAAAGGAAAATTAGCGATAGAAAGTGGCACAGAGTCAATAAAATATGAATGTCTTGTTGCCTTCTAACATTAGTGCCACCATCAAGTACCTAACCGTAAAAATAATTATTTACAAAAAGTTTGTTGCTTTTTTGATCAGAAAATTGATCAGTTACCACTAATATGTACCCTATTTTGACTACATTCTTATATTTTGGGAGCTGTCAAAACAAAGTAATGCTTACAAACACTTCCATCAATCAAAATTGGAAATATTATGATAAACAAAAGGAAAGTGGAGAACGCCAAAGTCTGGCGGAATTTATTAGAAGAATTACTCAAAGACAATGGGGAATATTAAAAGGTGGTGAAGACAAATTGTGCTAGATATTGTTGCTATGCAAGCGTTAGATTGAGCGGTGGGTCGAGTCATGAGAACTTGAAGGTTTAAAGTTAGCCTGGAAAATAACATTTTATGAGTCCTCAAGAAAGAATATGTCCACAACATTTTTATGAATCCCCTCCCAATTTTCATAGCTTGAAAAATCTACACAAGAATAGCGAAAAAACTTAAAGGTAAGTAATTTGTTATCCTCGTGATAATATAATCTTGAGTAATTTGTTGATCGTTGATTCCGTAAAGACCAATATTTCAAGCAACCCACATCATATTATTTATCTATTTTATTTCTGAGATATATCGTATAAATTATGGATTTTTGATAAAATAATATTATTTTAGGAGTCAATTACAAAAATTTAAAATAAAAGCGTCAATCGTTTTTAGTTGTTTGATGGTAATGAATAGCAGTTTTATTCACTCCTCACCACCTCATGCGTGGGGGGAAATCAATGTGTAATTGAAAACTTCGAAAGGTTTTGAATCAGGGTTTGCTATGACTTTGGAAATGATTTTTTTTATGGTTTTTGAACGACATACGTATCTAAATATTTAATAGCTTTCAACTTACAGAGTATACAGCGACGCAAAATTATTTTAACAATAGCCATATCTAGTAAAAACTGAAGGCAAATACTCGTATCTGAGTAGATACCTAATAACATTAATACTTGCATGGTCTTTGTTTAGTCAACTTTCTGTCAGATTTCAAATAAAATTATTATATTTTGTGATATCGAAGTTATGTAAAAAGAAAAATAACATCTGTATTTTGTTATCAAGATTATTTTTTTTAAATTAAAATATCTATAGCTATTCTTAAACAGAAGAAGAAGTATATCCAATTATATCGGACCATACTATCATGCAGTAAAACCAAGGCCTACCTACTATAGTATGTATAAGTCTACTGTAATAGAACGCATATCACGCTTCACTGAACAATGGACCCATTACACAGGCGCTAATTACTCGCCCTCCACAATAGTACATCACGGGCCGGAATAATGGTCTATGGCCTGTATGATGCGTGGGCCATTCATCATGCGCTATTGTTTTAGTATGGAAGTTACTTGTTACTTGAACTATAACTATTAATCTAACTACTAACGCTTTAACTATGTCGGTTGAGTTGAGAATTCATCATTTTAGGCAAAGAAAATTATGATAGAAATTGCGCGTGCAATGGATTTAAAGTAATATGAAAAGAAACGAATTAAATAAAGTTAATATTGGTAAAAACTAGGGTCTAAAGTCTCCACAGAAAACCAGCAAAAGTTTTTAAAATAAACATACAGTATTCATACGTCAAAGCTGTCAAATTATACTTACAACACTATTTTAAATGAATAAACAGAAAAAAGCTGACAAAACAGCTCGTTACGTTACCCTCATCAAGAGCTGTCTTATTAATTGACAGCTCATAGCAGACAAGTATTGCCGGCTTGTGAATTTAAAACAAAATTAATTATACAATCAATCAGACGACATGTCACGGCCGCAAAGGTGTTGCTTTTCGCGCGGCAAAATGCCAATCAACGTACAAAATGCTCACCCAAGCGGTACTGCGGTATTTATGAAAAAGCCTAATAGATTTTTGTGTTCCACGAATTTCGATTCTGACACAAGAGTTTCAAAGTCTGATATTCTTTGAATACATATAATTAGTTATGGTTCTTCTTTCATCGTTTCTGTCGGTAGTTTAACAGCCCGATTCACCACACTTTAATCGAGTCACTCAATAAAGTGGACCTTTCAAGGTGAGAACGGAGTCAAAAGCCACATTTAACGCGGAGAAATTTTTATGTTTCGTTCATTTCACGCACACTTTAGGTTAATTCGCGCGTTTCTTGTTTTAAAAGCGAATGCATTTTAATTTTCGAAAATTGCCACGAATTTATGCGAACGCATGTTCAGCGTCCCGCCATAAAATTTACGACGAAAGAGTCGAAAATAAACGAAATTGAGAAATAAAACTGTTCTTGTATTCAAAATTACGTTATATTATTACATTGCCAACGTTTATGATGTCGGGGCTTATGTTCAATTCATTTTCTTCACTATAAAAATAAATCATGTTACGGAACTCACGGGATTTTAAAAGTAAAAATATGGCTTCCTGTGTTATGGATGACTTTTTCTATAAGTTTTATAATACATAATATAAATTTATGTTTGTTCGATAAAATTTTTAACGAGCGGTTTTCGAAGGGCATCTCTAAATAAACATTTAATTTACAGCGCTGACCTCATTTGTGTTCATTTCACAACTTCATTTAACGCCGAAATGATGTTGACTAAAACACTCCAAAAGTACTAACCTACCTAAACAATGATATTTAATGGTGGGTCAGGTTTAGCATTGATTTTGTAGGTAGATGCTTACAAACATTATATTTGGTACATGCCCGCGTTTTGCAAGTAGTAAGCATTTCACGTGACAAGTTGCAAGCCCATCGCCGTGTAATAACACATTTGTATAAAAAATAAATAAGTAGGAAGTGTATAAAACCCAATATAGAAGCATTAAAATAATAACCTTCATGATCTCACTCAAACCCATTTATTTTATTCACTAAGAACCTCAATAAAATAAACACAAGGCGAGCAAAGCCACGAGTAAAAGTGAGTCCTAAAATAGATCTAAAAACCGCAATCCGGATTCCTGCTGATCGGGAGATATCCATTATTCATCGATTCCGATTTCTTGTGGTAGGGTTGCTTATAAAGACGAAAGTAAACAGAGCGCTTAACAAAATCACGGGTCTGAACATTATAGCTCCGTGGCAAAAAAATAAGTGTCCGCTGTCATGTCTAGTTTAGGCAGAAGATCCTTTGTCTAAGTCTATCCATGGGATTAACTTTGACAATAGAGATAATGGTTACTCATGAAATAAAACCTTATAACAATATTTGTTGTCCTTTGGGTCCATTATTAAGGTATAAGATGAGTCATTATAATAATTATAGACAGGTTGGTAACCAACTGGTAAGAATAATGGGATTGGCAAATAGATATCGTTTACCATTTTTGGTATATCACAGACAACGACTCCATTATGACAGGCATTGTAGTAACATTACTCTTTTAATTTTAACAGGAATTCAAGAAAAAATTGCGTACTTTACATTTGAATGGCTCGTTAATTCATTATTCATTCTTGGTGAATAAAAAATAAAAAAAGCATTGTTTAACCCATTAGGTGGTAACTTAGTCAACTTGCTTGAAACTTGAAGCGTTTTGTTTGATTTGTTCGAATAAATGAGAGCTTTATGGAGCAAAAAACAAACACAAGGTCTGTTTGCTGTGAATATACATAAGTAGGTATTTACATCACAACAATTTATTAATGATTTACCACGCATGATCGACTTTTTACAAAAGCACGTCATACGACTTTACACTCAACTTCTCTTTATTCTTTATTGTACACACAAATAAACACTTACAAAAGGCAGAATTAAATGACATGTACAAAGGCAACCTTAACCCTAAACAGAGTTTTCTTCCAGCAAACCTTGAGCTAGAGAGAGGTAGGTTCTCTATAAATGTTATTTTAATTTCATACTTACACAATCATAGTATTATGGATGTTTGTCGCAAATTTTCTCCGTAACAGATTTAACGATTTATAAGGCATATTATCGATTATGACAGCCCTAACGTCCCGATCCGCCGCGCTATCAGACCGCGCTCTATCAGAGCATGCATCTTGCACTAGTTGCGATAAAATCTGACGCGACGCGGATTATCGACCAATTTGTTATCGATAGTTATGGAGACAATCGATAATCGATCAGATAAAACGGAATAGTATAGTATTAGTCCTTAATACTCGCGACGAAAGGAGTCGGTGAAAAGCTTTAATGTTTTGTGTACCTAAGAGGATGTTTGTTCGTCTTTTAGTGTATTTTTCTGTGACCGTCATTATAATAAAAAGACATCATAAAAATGTCGTTTTTTAATAATTTTATTTTAGGTCAGTAAACAAGATTAACAATCATGAACAGCCACTACCACCATTCACCACTTTTACGATTATTACAATGCTATAGGTCTATCGAATATATAGGTAACGGAAATGATTCAGAACGAAACACTTAAAGAATATTGAACTTCGATTAATATTTAAAAAAATCATAAAGACTTTTGTTCAGTTGGCAAATACTTATTTTTTGACAATAAGTAAGTTTTACACCGCCAAGAATACACAAGCCAAGGCGTAGGCCAGTACCAATAAAATACCTTGCCAATTTCAGCACACTACAGATTGACAACCGTAAAATTAGTTTCAATATACTTTGTGAAGTTTTCCAGTAAATTTTGTTGCATGGCCAAATTAATATATTACGAAATGTTTTCGCTTGTCAGTTTTTCCTTAATAGCACCAATTCTCTTGTATTCTGACATCGTATAGCTTTTAAAGACTACTGGGCCTTTAGTTTATTCCTAATTATCATCAAATATGGTACTTGTAGTTGCTATGCATGACACAGGGAATCGTAGTATGGGGTGAGGAGGTATCTATGCAAGGCGTTTACAATACAAATATTATGCTACAAAGAGTTTACCTAAAAAATAAATTTCTATTTATAGAAAATATAACAGCAAGTTAACGTCTATTCTATATCATCTGAATTATGCCTGCCTGAAAAATCTCGACAAAAGTAACTTTAGCAGATGTAAATATTCACATTTACCTGAATTTACTTTTGTACGAAACATAACTAGATTTTTTTTAAATAACTTTTATTTTAAATTTTCATTTGACGACCAATTGTTACTTTTATGTGTGGGCCATTGTCTTACAACAATGCCAAAATTAATTATTTCGAAACAAACCGAATAAATAGCTGTAGACAGCTTACGAAACCTCTAATTAACAATTACAAATGATAGCAGCTCGCCTGATTACTGGTGATTAATTGCTGTACGCAATCATAATTATGCACGACTTTGAAAAATTAATGCCAATTTGGAGGTTCTGAAATAGGTTCGTAGAATGACTCGACCGCGAGATTTTTCACACCTGCCTGTGTATGGGAAAGAGTTTGTTTATTGAATTGTTTGTAATATATCTGAATAATTATAAGAGTTATTCCATTATGTTACCATTTGTGATCCGATCTTCGGAATGGATTATCGAATTAAAATGCAGTTTATTGTAATCGATTTGTGACTTCAGGAATCGTTTTCAGATCGGTTTCATTGCTACACATATTTTGCAAAAATAACTTCTTTGATACCCAGCGTCTATTGCAGCTCTTAATGATTTGTGGTGATAGAATCTCTCTAAGAACCACCCTAAGCTGAAACATTATTCGGTGTGCAGGTACCTACTGTACGTTTGTCACCCCAAGAAGAAATATCTATAGCATTACATTTAGTATTACCTATATAAACTGTGATACCTAAAACTTGATAGGATGTGAATAGCTGGCGCACTGAAGAAAAGGCAATCTAAGGAGGTACGGTCAAAATTCTCCGGCGACGTTTAGTTACGGACGTCATACTGTGACGCAAACTCACGTTGCCACAAAATTCAGGGACATTGTCAACGGTAGTGTACTTATGGTTTTGCTTAAAATAAGTTTTCACTTGAATGTACAGATGCTGTTTCCATGCTTCTACTCTAAGCCAACCCCAATCCAATTACTGCCAATTTCGCACGTTCATTCAAAGGTGAAAATCTAAAACTCGCATGCCCTTTACTGTACCAGAAAATACCTCAAATTACTCGTTTCCACATTCATGGATAGCACGGCCGTCTGACAGTAGCTGTCATGTCATGTCAGGCCGAGCGACGCGTGTGACATGTCACGTTGACAGCGCCACTGGGGGGTTGAAAAATGACGTGTGCAACGTTGTCGTGCGGGAAGTTTAGCTGTATGACTGTGTTTAGCGTGTTCATAATTTATGATGTTTGTAGGTGAGCCTAACTAATTTATGTAGGAATAATTCTAGCTCAGAAATAGTCAGGTAGATGCTGCCAGGCTAACTTTGGGTTATTTTTATTATTATTATTTAAGATATGGGCAGGCTCCTGTATTAGTAACCACTGATCTAAAACAACTGGATTTACTTATTCACGTTTATTTTGTATAGATAGCTAGGCACTGCACCTGTCACTTTGAGGCGGAATGGAGAAAGTATTTTAAATTTGTTTTGGTGACAGACAATCCTAATACTTGTGGCACAGCAAATAAGCATTAATGATGTTTTATGATGCCCGTCCATGCTGTTAAATAAGCTACTCCTATTAATTATTTAGGGCAATGCAGCCAGTTTTTTGGGAACGCTTACGTCTGGTAGTGATCTGGAACAGTCGATACTGTACATAGACCATTTTCAACTGTCCTTAGATGTTTCATCTGTATTTTTGTGTATGTACTTAGTTGTATGAATAAAAAATATATTTTACGTAAAAACATTATACAATTCTAACAGAGTTTTAGACAGTAAATTAATACTCATTTTTTCACCGTAGGAATCTCACAGTGCACTTGGTTTTGTCAAATTAGTTTAAAAAACTATATACTTAATACCTATAGAAGATGTAAATATAATCTCAGTAGAGGCAAATTTCTATAATTAAAAGCATCACCACACATCAGTTAGCGTATCCATAAAACGTCGGCTGACAGTTGACAGCGCGCGTGACAGCACTTGACAGATCGCGGCCGCGCGGATTATGTCATATTACTCGCGGCTCACAGGAGTAATGAACGAACTGATAAAAAATCTATAGTTACGTCATTGGCTAAATGAATTGCGGCGAGTAGGGTGATAACAGAGTGTTGAAACAGATAATAATTTGTTACGTTAAATATTTTTTACATACCACTGGTAAGGACTGCTTTCGTTACTGTTTTTAAACAAAATAAACATGCTTACATCTGTAATCTCCATGAGACATATCCAATTATCCATGCTCAGATCAAAACACAGTGTACACAGGTGGAACGAATATTATAATTTGACTTTTGCATAGCAGTGGACATTTCGCGTGACTAGTGTTGCTAGCCCGTTGCTACTGTCACATGCCGTTAATTTTTGACGTGAAACGTCTTTTATTTCGGTCAATAATGGGTCACTTGCAAAAACCATTTGTAACGAAATATGTTATAACAAGATCGCTTATTACTTCAGAAGTTTAGCACCTACCGGCATTATTTTACTACCATTATAGGATAGAAGCCATTACTCGAAGCCGTATCCCTGATACAGCCTACCCGTTTTATTCCATGATATATGTTGGATTCCTACCGATGTTTTACCTTCCCGTTTCCATTAAACCAATAATAAATAGAGATTTCCACCGCTCTACACTGGATCTTTTAGCTTAAAGGTACCTTTACCTAGGTACCTTTAGGACTTATTCCAGTTGTTAGGGCACGAGTGCAATTTACGAGCGTGTGAGAAACACATCCAGAAACTTTAAAATTTAAACACTTGTTATAATAATGAAGCACATAGATTTTTTATTATGTTAAACACATTATCTACACACTGATGATTTTAAGGCCAAAGTCGCATAGGTTTTCTTGAATATAAATTGATGTAAGAAGCTGAGACAGAAAGAGGAAAGTTTCTTGAATTGCCGTGGGTAGTCGAAGAAGCATTTGTGCAAAGGCTGAAGCCACATCAGGATCTGCGAAAATATTATCATTTTTTTCTGCTATTTGGATACGTATGATCATTCGTTTTTCTTCCCACCGAGGAAAATCGGTTACCGACGCCTATTGCCGACGGCAATGCAACACCAGGGGTTATGGTAAAAGTTGGCAGGTGCCACGTGACATTTCCACAGCTAATGTGATTTCCATACAATCCAAACATTCCGCAGGCGTTAACGCAACAGTATTTGTCTAAACAGAACTAGAACTTCAAAACATTTAGAACTAGCGGATGGCAAAAACAGATACCTGTATTGACAGCTCCTGGTCCAATGATAAATGGTGGTGCTAGGTCGTCAATATCCGCGTGTATTTCTGCCAGGTCCAGTCGAAGATGTGGAACCTTAGGTATAACTGCTGTGAAGGTTCCTGACTCTAAAATATAACATTGCAATTATACGACTGATCATTTTGTTCATAAGTTTGTGACAAACATGGGCCACGAACTTATCTGAGTAAATCTCTGAGTTTACTTGGGCAATTTGGCGTTTGAATGTATGTTTGTTTGTCTGACGATAACTGCTAACCTGTTAAATACCTGCATATCTTTACTAAATTTAGTAGGTACGTTTAATTTTTCATGAGCTTAATTGGTAATTCATCATGTATCAGTTAAGTCAATACTAGACCAACTGACCATCAAGACTAGGTTGTCCACCATCTGCTACCAGAAAGTGCTCGGCTATTTTGGACACATAGCCCGAAGGCAGCCAGATTGCCTTGACAAACTGGTTTTAGTGGGAAAAGTGGGAGTTTTTTTTTATTGTATACCTAGCTGATGGTCTGATCAAATCAAGGCTCTCACTGGCCTCCCTGTCACCGTAGCCTTCAGACAAGCCGAAGATAGAGCGGCATGGAAGCAGCTCGTCATTTCGTCAACAAAAACTTTCCAGGACGGGCACGACCTTCAGTAATGAAGAGTGCGGCAAAGAAGAAATATTTGAACTTCTGGGTTCAAGAGCCCGAGATATCATAGCTTGTGTTTTTTTTTTAGTTTTATTCTAGTCACCAATTTATGACTAACCAAGTTTATTTTTATCTATCAAACTCTTTTTGATTTTTTATCTTTGGTAACTCTTAAATACTTACGGAATTCCGCAGTAACAAAGTCGTTTAAAACAATAGACTCCTTTGCTGTTCTCTTGTATCTGAAGTATACACTTGGTGACGTCAGATTGAGTTTTTGGAAATCTAGTGCAAGAACTAAGTTGCCTGTGTCTTTGTTGATGCTGAAATAAAAACAAATGCAAGATCTATTTCATTATTTAAGCATAGGTACATAAAAAAAAAATACTTATATAAAAAACTGCTGTAATAGGCTGGTTTGTATTTTTATTTCTATTAATGTGGTCTACTATAGTAGAGACAAAAACAACTAGGCTTGCTCTTTTTTGCATGGAACCTTCAAAACACCATTCAAAATATTTGACCAAGGCGAAGCATATTTGTTTAAGTGTAAGTAAAAAAATGCAATATTATTGTTTTTTTTATAAAAAAACTGATATTTGTTTACGTTACAACGTATACTTACTAGAATTCATTTATTTTTATTCTACCGAGTCCTGTTAAACGCAACCTCGTTAGTATAACCGTTAAGTTTACACTAGGGAGGTAGATCGTGTTTCTCTTTAAGTATAGAGGATCCGGTATAGGGCCATAAGCAAGCTTACAATTGGAGTTTTCAGCAAAGTACTTGCGTATACATTGCCAATCGTCAAGAGCGCAGGGTCGGACGACGTCATCACGATCATTTTTTTCTGTAAAAAATTTATAAGTATGGTTGCTTTCCTTTATTATCTATTATTTCGAATCACAAACAAACTATTTTTTTTAAGTTATACATTTATTCATAAAACTATGTACTAGTATATATAAAAAAAACAACAGATAAAACAGCTAGCTATCTAAAGACCGTTGCAAACGATCTATAGATAGCTCAACTGATCCAGATCACTACCAGGCGGAATAAATAATAATAATAACAAACTAATTGAATTGTTTACTTCATAAATTGGTCAACTTATTCAATACTTGCCTAATCCCACAACATTTACTTCATCGTATTTGTCTTCATCTTTCCAATCTTGATCATTATAGAAGTAATTTCTGACATCATCTTTTTCGACATCTTTCTCATCGATATTTATATTAACTTTTTTTTCTTGACCGATGCTTTTCAGCGAATCCAAACCACCCTGAATTCCAAGAACATTGTCCACACAAGTAACAATGTACAAGGTAAGGCACAAAACTGAAACCTTCATCTTAATAACTAAAGTGTGAAAAACAATA
The DNA here is from genome assembly GCA_961405105.1 of Perizoma affinitatum. NCBI lineage: Eukaryota > Metazoa > Arthropoda > Insecta > Lepidoptera > Geometridae > Perizoma > Perizoma affinitatum. Next base: position 7,915,075 of record OY560184.1, read on the forward strand.
CCAAGTCAGTATTTATATCCACGTAAATGCGTGTTCTTAATGGGCAAATTATTGATTTAGGTGAATTTTAAGCATCCGATTAATTGATTATTTACTCAAATTATTCTGTCATAGTAAATTAACAAGTTCAATGCCCACGACTTTGTCCGCATTTAGTTTTTTTACATATGAACTTTTCAATAAAGTTCAATAAAGTTGAAATATTTTCTTATATATATTAAAAGGAACATACATAACCATTAAATTAAAGGATTTACGTAGTGCGTTAAAAGTCAATCAGTCAGTGATGCAACGATTTTAAATGTTTATGTAGATGTTAATAACAACCTTCAACTATATTTGCCATTATGTAATCTAGCTCTCACTAAGTGCCAGCACGTATACTTTAAATTCTATAAATGTTTTTAAGTTTTATAATTAAATTAGCATCCTAGAATAAAAATAGCTAACTAGCTGTAATCGCTATGACACCTACGAGTACAAAGATGAAAAGCTTGATTCTATCAAGCTTTTCATCTTTCATCAACTATTTACAATCATTACTTATCTTTCGTTACTTATCATTATCGTCAACGGTCTGTATACAGGGTGTACAGGGTCTATAAGAATATGAGCCTCGTCTATTCACCTTCAAAAGATCTTCAGTCGATCCAGTGTGGGCATGACACTGACTATACACCTGTACAACATGCCACTTAGAGCAACATTATAAACATAAGCTTTTTCAGTCTTTAAGTGTAGCCATTTCACCGTCAACATCTTCGTGACTTTACATGACCACTGGCCAATCCCAAGGTTCCAATTACAGAATTTTCTAAAATGACGATGCCTCGTTATTCCTTGAAAATTTGCTGCAAAGGCAACAATAATAAGGTACGTATACGTACGCGCTTTTGCGTTCAGCGAGTGATTTCGCGCGTGAAAGAACCAGCGTCTGCTGAACCCACCGGAAGCCCAGGTTACAAATAAAGAAGTAAATATTATGACTTCTTGTTTCCAATGCTGTTGATAAAAGTTCAAGGCTTCCAAAACCTACCAATCATTTCAGCCATCTTGCTTCACGGATTACACTCATTTTGAACGACAGACACAAACACAAAAAGTTAAAACGGTTTAAAGCCGTGCCGCGGTGGGCTCAACCATGCGTCATAATTTTGACAGGTCGCCTGACAGCAGGCTTGACAAGCCGCCTGACGGCCGACGCACCAACGCCCGCACAGATTATACCCCTTGATGGATTAATTTGAGGGTATCAGATAGTATTCACTTTAGTAGAGCGAACACAGATTAAAATCGAAATAGTTTTTTAATGAGGTAACTTGTTATGCAACTTAAATTCGTGAGATTTGTAATGATTAGACTATATGTGGGAGGTTTCGAACGGATGGTCATGTGGGGTAATGGTAACTTAATTTTAAATTAAGCTTGTTTATGAGAATCGTTTCCTACTCAACACAGCAAGACATTATCACTTCTAATTGATAGATAACGTAGTTCTTAAGTCATATTTCCGACAATAATTTCCATAGAAATATGTTAAAATTAAATGTTTATTAACGGGTGCCAGCGTGAAGTTTTATTTCCTTACAAGGTAGAATTTATTTGTTCTTAAACATTTTATTTCTTCCTAATTTGTTATAATTTGAGAAACTTTAGGTAGGTATTATATTCAATGTCACGAATTATGAAAACAGTGCGTGTTAAGTGTAATAATCATTTTGTGTACAGATACAATAAATTCAACATTACGTGACATTCGTACATTGCTGTTACTGCTGTACTAATTCGCATAATTTAGCGCTAGTAGACTGTTTTAGTAATTTATGAGTATAGCTGACTAAAAATAGGGTAAATGGTTCACTTAAAATAACCTCGTAAAGATTATTGCATATCCATTACATAGCTTATACCAACCAGATCTTGCGTTGTTGGAGCTGAATCATTTTGTATGAAAATCTTTCCCATGATGATTATTACGGTAAAATTTCCAAAAAGTGATCAACACAAAATTAAATAACATATCAAAGAGTGGGTTTAATTGGGGTCAGTTATAAAACTCATGTTAACTTGATGACAACGAATCGTATAAAAGATGTATGCACAAACGATCGGACAATAAATCTAGCTTCATTATACAAATGAAACAGCTGTTAGCAATTCTTACCTATGTTTATCGCTACCAAGTAACGTGACCTCGCCTTGTAACTTAATTTCAGTTTTAATTTTCTAAAAAGGTTTAAATTACTCGGCGGTCCTGAATAACTTTGTGAGTGAAGGTTGAATGTAGGTTATAAAAGTATTAGTATTTTCATGTGTTTGAATTTTGAGCGTGTGTTGAATGAGCTACTAGAATCAGTACAAAATTATTACAAATTCTATTTGCTGTTGAATATGCCATTTCAGTTTATTGTAAAGTTGTGTGTAAGTTTTGACACACCGACTGATAGTTAAATAAGAGGTTAACTTTGTTACCACGGCATTTTTATTTTCTAATTCACGACCAAATTATAGACATATATAATTTTATTTTATTATTTATTATCTTGTCTTTTTTCGAATTTATAGTGGTCCAGAAGTCACCATATCTGAGACCGGTAATTCTACTTTAAAACTGTTTATAGTTTAAATTTCGCAATGTGGTATAGTCACCACCCACAAGAACATTTTACTGGCTATTTACAATTAATAACAATAATATTTGTATATTTATTATCTAGACTGAAATTATTCTACTAATATTGTAAAATCAAAAGATTGGATGTTTGTTTTAAATAATTTCCGTAATGCCTAACCAATTTAGATTAAATTCGGTACAGTATACCAAGACTTTTATTATCACATTAGCTATTTAGACATATTTTTATGTAGGTATACTGTAAGCTTGTAAACAATAAACGCGCCTGGTATTCCTCACACTGACCAAATTATAATTTAAGTACCTACATGACCGTGTTACTCGTATTTATATTTTTCGGCTCTAGATTACATTTACTCTGATAACCAGATTCACAAGCAAAGGATCGGCGCCAAGTTTTGTACCTTGACTCACCCAGTTCCGCTGTCTGCCAACTTGGGAGACTTTAAGCCTCTAGTCTAAGCTTCAGATTGTCATCAGCTGTAAGCTCTTCAAAGACACGTCAAACTTACTCAATGATTCACACTTGCTGGTCTAGTATAGGGCTGTCAACATTACAGGTCGTTTATCACTCGAGTCCACTTATAAGTTTTAGTGCCACAAAACTATAGTGGATAGGTTATTAGATTAAAAATGTAGGTTGGTATTCTAAAATAATATTTTTAAAGTAATTCCCCTACTCTTATGTCCATGGACATCAAAGTTCGAAGTGACGACCTCTGTTGCGTAGTGGGCGAAGGCCTGCCTGAGACGCAGAAGATTGCGGTTTCGTTTCCTGCAGCGGGACAAATGTTTGAATGATTAGCAAATGTTTGCCTCGCGTCTGGGTGTTTTCTATGTATAATATGTATGTATTTACTAAAAAAAAAATATATGCATATAGACCCACACTGCTTAGTTTGGGGCTATATGTTGCTGTATGAAAAATGTCCATCATTATTATTATTATCTCGAACCCAACAGTTTGAGGCAGAGGCAGCCCTGGATGTCGTGACGGTCTGTCAGCCGGCATGAGTGATGGCGTGCGGCGTCGACGTTACCACCTGATTTATTACTTCCGAGCCTCCCCCCACTGCCTGCCAGTAAGGGGGGACCGACAGCAACCTAATTACAGCTTGTTTATGGAATTCGCGGTAAGTGAGGAATGGATTAAGTGGAAATTATGAAGTTGGAAGGCTGTTTGCTATGTTGAAAATGAATCAACTAATATCATTAGATGATGTTTACATACTTATACTCTGTAGAATCTATGTCCAAGAGAACGTCTTCAGAATAATTCTCAAAGTGAAACCATTTTATGCTCTAATTGACCAAACTGAGATTTGAGTATCTGATGTCTATGTAATTGCTAGTTTTTTTAAAAACATTAATCTGCCTATGGCTTCTTCCGTATGATACCCGGATAATAAGAAGCTCAGTGTTATTTTAAATCACGAACATATAGTTATTCTAAACTTAAATCCAAATCGGTCCAATTGTTACTGAGATTATTAGAAACGAACGTCTAATCTTTTGCATTTATGTTATTAGTAGGATTATTTAGCGAAAATCGTTAGACCTGATATTTCCTATAATCCCAATTGGTCAACTGTTTTGGGGAAATAGGATTGACGAACATGAAAAGGCTAGAACATAAATAATATTAATCATATTTTGCACTCATCATTCTTTGTTTTCTGATTTTCGTTTACTGGTTACAAAAACACGTGTGTGTACATTTCATATGGATCCATTTAAACTGATAAATCGGTGTGTGACGCACGGATATGACGAATCTATAAGGGTTCTATTTCTACCATTTGGCTTCGGAACCCTACGAATAATTAGGTATGCATCACCAGAATTATGATTTTCATAGAGACGTCACATGTACTAAAATTACGTTATTTAACTGAAACATTGTTATCCACGAATACCTCCTAACCTCAAAGTGAAGATTTAAAAAACTATTATAAGACCTTTGGTATTGTATGGATCTAAGTGTTGGGCCACCAAAGGGACGGATGAAAGATAGATAGATAGATAGATAGATAGATAGATAAATCATTTATTTGCAACTACTTCTTAATAAGTTATATAACTAAGATGGTTATAATGTAAAATGAAAAATGAAAAATGAGTGCATACGGCTGAGATGCATGAAGTTACAAGTTTGGAGTTGATGTTACAAGAATTAAAAGATAAGAATATAGTATATCAGGGTATTTCTGAAAGTAGCGCTTAGTGACGGAAAAGTTGTATTTGTGGGTATGTCATAAGGAGTGAATAAAATCATGTTCCGTGAAGAGTTTTAGATATAATTGTGAATGGTTATGAGAGTAAGGGAATTAAAAAATTGATGGATAGTATTAAGGATGACATGAGTAAGAAGAGGAGTGAGTACTGAAATGACGGCTGACAGAGGACTGTGGAAGAAGAACCTTTTTATCAATATGTAGATTTTTAGTTTCAATGTTGTAATTGTAGTATACGTTTTAGGGTCTATGGTATAATTACCCTAATCTGAGTCTTTGTTTATAAGTCCCGCATGTTGCAAAAGTAATACGTAGGTTATTACGTTTAATGATCGTGTTCGCTAATTACACGCCACACTCATAGACAAGACAGGTGGAAACCGATTACAAAGCTTCGAGTGACGTGTGTAGCCTCCAGACGCGGAGACATGTCCCCGGTAATCTTCCACCTGTCTTCGCGTCGTAGAAACTCAGGGCATGGATGTTGATAATAATTTATTCTTCTTTTCCATTGCAGTAATGTAATAACTTGTAAAATAAATATTGATTTTTGTATGATCTGCAAATATTTGTCTCGGGTCTGGGTGTTTTCTATGTATAATATGTATGTATTTACAAAAAAAATGTATATTGATAATTAATCAATCATCTAGTTCCCATAATAATAATAAGCTCTGCTATAATATCTTAAAAATACATTTATTCATACAACTATGTACAAATTGGTATATACAAAAAATACAGATGAAACAGCTAGCTATCTAAAGACCGTTGCAAACGATCTATAGATAGCTCAACTGATCCAGATTACTAACAGGAAGCGTTCCCAAAATACTGGCCACGCCACGTATTGCCACGCTGAATGGCAATGCTAATGCTAAGCTCTGCTTAGTTTGGGGCTGGATGATGCTGTGTAAAAATGTCCAGCATTATATATTATGCTTCATTATAATATTGAGAGCCGTGTTGGGCATCTAGAAGGACATCCAATCCACCCTTAGTATCCCCAAATACTGCACTGAACATGTGTCTACTGATATCCTTCTGATATCTGGACGACCTCTGTGGCGCAGTGGGCGAAGGTCCGCCTGAAACGCAGAATGTTGCGGGTTCGATTTACGCTGCGGGACAAATGTTTGCACAACATTATAACAGTGTAAATCTTTCATTTTACAAACTATTAATGAAATTGTTTGTGCATCTGTATTTCTGATTAAATAAGAGCTGCTTCTTAAAAGTAAATCTAATCTCACCATAATTTCTGATTTGTGATATATAAATTTATACTGTTCAAACTTTCGCGATTAGATAACATAATTATAAGTTTAACGGGTCTTTAAAAAATAAAAAAGGTAAACGCGATAAAGACCCGTTAAACTTATAATTAAATTTATACTGAATCTGAATCTAAATACGGCGAGACAATAAACTAAAGGTAACAATATTATGAGCCAAATTTTCCTTTCTATACATATTATTATCAGATTGAATAAATAAAATAGCCTAGGTATTAGATACTTTCAATACACACTTTGACCTCGCATCTAGGTTGTTCATAAAAGTGATTTATATTTATCAGTCTGAATAGACCTGTCTCTTCGATCACATCACAACCTTTCTATTCGTACGTAGTACCATAATATAACTTTAGCTACGATTGCCACCTCCGGCGAAAGCTATCCAATTTGACTGTCAATACAAATAGCGAAACTCCATCGTCTGCGCCGTAAACGTCAATAGGGCGGCAATCCACCACCGCATATATCATTTTGTTTTATGAATTGTAAATTTTACGTTATATAGTCTTTAGTGGGCCATATTTCAAGCTGTATTAATGCCTCGCCGGCGGCGGTAGGGTTGGTTCGGTACGTTTAATATAAAATATGAATGAACGGTAAAATTCAATTAGACTTGGCAGTTGCGTGGGCAGAAAACTGATGAAACTAGATATCATACTACTTATCATGGTAATTTGGTCATTCGTAGTATTTTTGGTTACATTATAATTTAGTACAAAATAGAGTTGAGAGCAACTAATAAATGCCATTCTTAATAAACTGAAGTTGAGGTGAAATTTGATTGAATGCAAGACTTATCTCAAAAATATTAATATATTAATGGAAATTTGCTTGAATCAAATAAAATGTTATTATGTGTACGATATAAAATAACTTGGAAATGTCAACATATTCTGGTCAATTCCATTATACAAGACATGCAATGAGTCATTAGCCACCGGCTCATTCATCAACTTCAAAAAACGATAAATCTTTCATCATCGTTCTCAATTTTCAAAGTTATCAATTTAAAACATTAATTTATCTCCAAATAAATTGATAAAACGATTTACATAGATATTTCAAACCAGATTAAAGTGCAAATTTTTGGCAGCTATTGGCCATAAAGCAACGATTTAGAATCTTTTTAGTTCAGCTTTGCATAATTTTTGTATTAAAATTAGTCATGTAAATTGAAAACAGATAATTTTTAGTTTCCCATAAATTAAAAAATAGATAAATGTCATAAAAGTGGATTTATAATAAAGGTGAAACTATAATAGCTAATCTTTTGACAATCTTCAATAAGGTTTAATATTGTTTCTTATGTATAAAAAATATATAAATAATTCTATTATATGTGACCAACTAGGTCACTATGACTAAACAAACTCAATGAAATAAAATTCGGCATTTAATAGAATTCGGTACTGAAAATTTTAATGCATCGAATAATCAAATAAGAATTGAAAAATATTACAGACAACAAGATAAAATATAACATTTGATTCTATATAACAAATTGATATAGGTACGTTAAAACAAAATTATATAAAACCAAACAAGGCCAGAAAATCAGTAATGCATGTCTTAGGTTTTTTATTAGTTAGGTACTAACTTAATAACATAAAACTAATTTCTCTACTCACATACATAGGTATCATAGATCGTAGAATATATTTATATTATTGCATTTCAATAAGTCGATAAATTATACAAATAATGGCGATTATACTATCCATACTCGCAACAGGAGACCATTGTGCTGTGATTCATAGCGCTATTAACGTTCTCGCTCTAAATAATATAAAGAAAGAAAATTATGATGTTCGTTGTTAAGAGAGGCAATAAAATAAAAATATATTAGCAACCCTACGCGAGGCGGTAATAAACAACTTTTGTGTGGAAGGCAGCTCTCCGGCCGATTCATAAATTTCGCGGCGCGCCGTTTAGTTTTATGTAGGTACGATATTATCTATATGCACGCACCGACATACAGGCCTATAGATATCATACACGCACACTGCAGACATAAACATGTGTCGTTATTACATACTGTCACCACGCATCAGACAATAAAAGAGCGCCTCACTCAACATCATCTAAATTCTCTAAAACTTAAATTAAAGGATCCAAAATTATATCCGTAAATTATAGAAACTATTTAAACGAAACTAAAGATAGATATAAAATTCAACACGAAATGATTAACAACTCATTAACGGTAGTAGACTAAGATGGCTCGGCAAATGAGGGCCATGTACGGGAAGTATTAACATAATCAGACACATTCGTCGAAGTAATGTATGTAAAGAAGTTTAATGAAACGTCTCCTATGGTAAGCTCGGCGAGTCATGAAATAACTATCATTAAGACCGACACGATACGGACGATAATCATCGGATGGAAGCAAAAAGCTGAAGCATCGCTCGTGATGCAAATTGCATATGCCATAAATCAAGTAGTTAATCACCGTGCCGCGAGCTCTCGACATAATAATGAGATTACAAAAAAAAATTACACACAATGATATTTCCGAGACGAACGCGATGGGAACGCGTCAACAGGCGACACTCACAATGTTGATACAAGAACAAAAAATGTACTGTTAAGTACAGACATTCATAAAATCGATGAAGCTAGCGATCATAATAAAGTGGAACAAAACGAGAATCGTAAATACAAGAGTGAAGATGTAAAAGGCGATAATAAGAAAATGAAGGCAGCAGAGCAAAAATTTATAGTCGAGGCTGAAGCAGCGAGAGATGACGATAACTCAGCGCGTACAATAAAGAGCGCTATTGATCTCGCAGAAAGCGAATCGGCTGTAACAGAGAACAAAACACGCTACCGCCGAATGTCGCATAAATCTTTATTATTGCCGCAACAAGCTTATAGCGCAGTCGTTTCAGGTACTCGAACCGGATCTCTCGGTATAAACTCACGACTTCGAAGCATTTTTTCACTCGATGAAATATGCTATATTATAGCCCCCGGCCCAGAGGAAGGAAACCCATAAATAAATAATAATAAAACCATTTATATTACCAAAGGGTTTCACCCGACGTATCTATTATCATCTGAATTGTTTAAATATGATAATTCATCAAAATAACAGGCGTTTCATTCGCGGCCTCGACTTCTGTTCTGACATTATCATAAAGATTCACTTAATAGACTGTTTCGAAATTATTATAGTCTCCCGACACTGCTTTATGGACACGGAGATTACGATTTTTTCCGAGCTTATTGTGACTTCAGTTTTGAATGGAAATACCAAGATAGTCAGTATATCAGTCTGACATTATGCACAGTTGAATGCTATTTCGGCATCTTATTTACATATTGCCTAGCAAGTCTAATCTATGGTCATTTGCATTATAAGAGATAAAACATATTTTTTTATTGCGTTAAAAAACCTCTAAATTGCAACGTAATAACGGAACGCAACATGTTATCATATTTGCAGATTAAATCAAATTTTAATTATCTTTATCCGGTCGGTATCCGGCTCAAAGCTCGCACTATGTTTCTACATTAAGACGCCATATAAAAGGGGTAATAAAATACCCCTAATAAACCCCAAAAAGCACTGAGTTGCTTCGCAGTAACCGTACGTAGACTAAACAAATGATTTTCTCGATAATAAAAACTTCACAATAAAAGCGTTCACGAAATGTCGGTCATTAAGTGTATTTACGCAGCGAAACGGATATAGGGGCCGTAAAAATGTAGAACAGCTTATTGAGACGTTGGCAACGGTCTCGGGCGAGATCCGACTTAATCTATGGGCTTCGGCTCGCCGGCTAATTCGGGACAGCAACGACTCCGACGTAAGAACTCACAGGCTAAGAAGATTAAACTGGGCTTATATTTTCTGACAAATTAAAATTTGATGTCACAGAGAACTTATCAAGATTGTATAATGCGCCTGAATCCTTTGTTTTTAGACTTACGTTCACAGGAAAAATCGTTTAGAACACGAGCGCAATAAAACAATGCTTGCATTTCACATTCGTGAGCAGCGGGCGTGAACCGTATTTAAAACCACAATTTATTCAGTTAGTTTATCGCAAACACATGAGTTTACACCGGCTGGTAGCGGCCAATTAACTCAGTTGAAAGGCGAGGCAATAATAACTTTATATGGATTAACTGTGTCAGATGCATTAAAGATACGACGCAGACTAGACTATCGCTGACGGCGGCTCATTCGACTGCATTTCAAATGCATAAATTATTGCTCTCTGAAATTTCACTGAAGGTTGTCTAGTATTATAGAAACGGGCGGGAAAAACCAACAAGACGTTGCTACAAAGTAGAGATACTTTCATGTACTGTGATTCATACAGTTGGGATAGAAAATACAGTTTATACAGTTCATTTTTAATTTTTCATAATCACCAAGAATAAGCAGTACCAAAAGGTTATCTCTGGCTAATATGTGGCATGACTATCACATGGCAAGTCAAATTCGTTCTTCAAAGTAACACAGATATCGCAGTAGATATTCTGTTTAGTCATAGCTATAAAAGAAAACATCTTCGAATATCCATTAGACTAACGATGTTAAAATAAAAAAGATCTGTTTATGTGATTGCGTTGCAAATACCTAGATCACTCAACCACAAACTAAGACTGCGACGGCGACGGTGCAAATGATATCAAGTTAACATAGTTTAAATTTCATGAATATGGGATTTATTATTTGAAAGTTATTGTCGGATATAATATACACAAACATAAAGTGCAGTTTTTCATACTTATATTTGAGCTTCTTGAGATCTTACCACCTATTATTTGTCTCTTCATCTTCCTAGCAAATAAGACGTGATGGATACTGAATCTCATCTTTCTAATATCTTATGGATTAATTACACAAACACCCTAGCACAAAGCAAAATTTTCTTGAATGGTGATATATCACAAGTATAAAGCAACAAATAAGTCACCACATATACATTAGAACCATGCTAGAGTTCAATAGAACGAACAATTAATATGACTCCCGATAACAATGAACATAAAAAAGAAACGGACGACGTAAGCGAATGAAGCGGAACGAGTATAATATAGCACAAAAGATTACAGAAACTCATATTTATTGGCCTATTGTTGTATAATGCTTTTTGTTGTATTCCAACTTACAAACATGAATCGGAATAAGAATTGTTGTTTCATTCATATTTATGTATCACTCTATAAAGCTTTATATTTAGAATCATGTGGTCTCAAAGATTAATGCCACGGGATCTTTAACAAATTCATATTTTTCATTATGGCATGATTTGACAGAAAACATGCGCGTCATGGCTCTGTTTTCTATTAGGGAGTTGCAATAGATCTTTAAACTTTTAGAATTGATTTTTACCTCCAGTAACTAGATTAATAATCACATTTATTTTATATCAATTTATTATTATCAATGTCGTAACAGTAACATCTTCACCTCAATAATAATAATTCATTTAAGTATCCACTGCCGTCAATAGAACCACCATCATTCAGATTATTATCCTATACAGTATCGTTATAATTTTCTCTCATGTCTGATGATATTACAATACAATAGTTTGTCAGTTCTAGACGATTGTTAGGCGTGGGCGGAACGTCGTAATCAATCACTCGCCGTGACTCTTTCAACCTGCCGCCGCGCCGGGTAGGGCTGCACACGCGGCTGTCTACAGATTAAGTGCTGCAGAGGGTCCATACTACAAAAAAAAATACATACAAAGCAAGGCAATTATAACAAAAAATAAACAAACATCCTCACGGCTGTATTCACCATGGAACGGACATCCTCAGATCCATACTCAGTGCATAGATCCAATAATTACTTAGTACTATGGTAGTAGCCCATTGTGCAATCGCTTAATGTCCCAGCCTCCTATTGGATGACACATAACTTTTTATTTATGATTGTGGGGCATGATACTCATGTTTTTTTCCTTCGCGAATCAATTTTAATGACAATAAATCGAATGGAGCACAACCAAAAACAAAGGAAGTCCATAAATTTAAGATTGGCAAAAGGCCAATAAGTCTTTTTGTTAGAAAAAAATGGTACGTTGTAATAATACTTTTATTATATTATTTCTTGTCAATCAATCGTGTCATAGACCTAGGTGTGTGTAAATAATGTAAATTGGTGATTTAAAAACATTTCTGTACTATAACACTGTTTTCTATTTTTATTTGGAACTGTCTGCGCTACTTACTCTTTAGCTGTGTTAGCTAGGGCTACCACTCGTATAAATTATGTTCCGTTTTTGTACCGTCGCGTCGGTCGACCTGATACTGGCGACAGTGTTAATTAATCGCTCGTTTACACTGTTTACTGGACTTTATATTAATTTGTTTTAATTTTGGAAGGCCACAGCCTTTTTTTATTAATTTAAAAATGACATCAGTACTTTATAGTATAACAATTTTTATCAATAAATATATAGATGTTTATATAAACAAAAACATACTCAACCTACCATAAAAAAATATTAAAATAAGTATCTACTCAGAAAATTTCAAAAAGTTGTATTTTTTCAATGAGAACGTTCCAATAATAACCCATATTATACATAGTTGCTACTTATATATCTTCATGTTACAATGTCTGTTTTCACGTCAATTTCCGATAAATATTGTGTATAACCCACATTATCTCTATGTTCCGGCACTTTACAATTCCATGACAGAATCAAGTCGCAATTAACAATGAATTCTCGCTCGTGATAATGGCTGATGCAAAATCGTTAATTATAAACAGAACACGTTTTTTCCAATGGATTTTTCCAGCTAATAGCAATAATTGATTGACAAAAACTGTGATTGATCATCGACTTTATTGACGTTGGTTCGCAATCATTATTATCGGTGTGCAAATATATGTTTTTTGATTAAGTGGTTTTTGCACAAATGCAGTCAAGCATTTGTGCAAAAACACATCTTTATCACACAGTATAACAAACCTACCCATATTAGTTTGTGCTCTTAGTCTCTGCCTACTTGACTGCCTACTTGGTTATTTACTGTCATTGTATGTACTGTTGCTAGACGATATAACCAAAGGTAACTTAAATGCTACTTACCTTTGTTTGTGTTGACTCAACTCCATCATGTTCTTCTCTATTATCGCGTTATGATTTACTTAAAGAAAAGTAAACCTCTTTTGATGTATGTAATGTATTGCTATTACTGACATCATAATGTATTTAAGTAAATGTTATCTCTAAGTACAATTTATTGTACAGTGTTTGACAAATATTTGCATGCTCTGAAGATATGTGTTCTGAGTATTGTGGTACCATGCGATACGTAGTTCCTGATACACACGATATAGGGTTAGAGATATTTAAATGCTGTTGGGTGTTAAATAAAAAAATTATACATTAAATAAGTAACTTTTAGTTACAATATAATTATAAGGCCATACGTGCTTAATCAAGATCACAGATATACTCGCAATGTCAAATAATATGCCTTCACGTATGTTGGTAGCCCTAAATATAAAGAGGTCCCCACACTGGATCATAGTCACAAATCCTGCCAGGGTTACTGATGTTTTTAAGCCAGCTCAGGATGGATCTGATCTGTCAGGTTTACGGAAAATTACCCCTGGAACTATCAATTCCCCAACGCAGTTTTCGAGTGTTGACCCGGTTAGTTGAAGCTTTAAAAATTTAAAGGCAGGTTAGTCGTGAATAATTATGTAATATTTATGTTTTTTTCGTAGGTAACTACATTTTTTTTAATATTGTTGTAAAACGAACTTTAGTAAAAACTAGTAATCATCAATGTAATTAAAACTAAATCATTGAACTGATTAAATAAAAACTTAATACTGCCGACACATTTTTGATCATCGATTGTCAAAAACCGTATTTCAACCGTTTAAGCCAAACGATACCATAAATAAAAACAGCATATACGGGCTCCTTACATCACGTTGAAGCATCCCTCGCTACAAACAAAATTCTATTTCACTTAAAAAATGAATGAGTCTACAATGAAAGATTATCCCGAAGACTGATGAAGCCAGGAGTGCGTTTGACAGAATCAGGAGTACGGAGACGTTGAATAATAAACGCACGCATCGACAGGGGAATTAGGATTCAATGGATTTTAGGAAGGGAGGCTTACGCTTTTTGTAAGGATTGAGAAAAAGATCTGGTGAATTAGGAACAGTACAAAACGTGTTTCTAAGAATTAGCACAAAAATAATTGTATAAGTGGAATTTACTCGTCAACTGGTTTCTCGACCTTTGACGACCTCGGTGGCATGGCGAACGAGTAGCCAGATACGACGGAAAAGGCGTGGCTTTGATTACCTCTGCAGGACAAATGTTTGCATGTTCTGCAGATATTTGTTCCAAGTCTGAGTGTTGTTGTACCACGATAATCATAGTTACTTATCCCCACGAATCATATAATCCTAGTATGGGGTCAGTACTTTGTATATGTCTGTTGGGTTATTATTAATTATTTATAAGTAGGTCTTTATAAACTATTGTAATGTTGTAAATGCTCACGGAGTTGTTTCATTAAGATTGAGTTAAAGATAGAGATTCAAAGCTCAGAAAAACGCAACTAGCAGTATATTAGGAATGTATTTGCAATTGTAGTCAGTTTATTATTTTCTTGAATGCTATAGAAATTGTGTAATCGCTAATTAAATTAATACATCAGTTAAAAGTCCCCATTAAAAGTTAAATTGTAATTGTGCCTCAACTAAATTTGGTTATCATACAATACTTTAATGATTCAGTTAAATCTCTTACGACATATAATGAAACCAAATAAGAAAAGATAAGATACATTTTATTAAGTCTTAAACAATAGTCTGTAGGTAGGTAAGGTAATAGGTAAAGTGCTGTTCTATACAATACAATATGGTATGATAATTGTATGTTGGATTCTTGATAAACTCTGTTCCCCGCACTAGGTCTCTATACATAAATACCCCTCGCCTCGGACTCCCAATCACAACTTATGACATTTGTTGAATGTAATAATGAAATGTACAAAAAATTAACAGTATATCAAGTAGCAGTTGAAACATTATAAATTATGCTTACGCAAGCGTTTAATGCTCACGATTTATTTTATCTTGCGCTGAAATCAAATGCTCGCGCGAAACAAAAAGTGAACCATGTTGTGAACAAACTATGAATCCAGACAATAAAACAAAAGGTAAAAAACAGTTGGAATCGAGTAAATAAATAAATAAACTTTTCTCAAAGTAATATTAATTGTACATTCATCCCTCATTAATCACAACCTGGCATTAATTTATCAACTGCTGAGCAATGAGCCGTTCATTCCACATTCTATCAGTCTTAGTTGCATTTTCTATCATCACCCAATAATTGGGCATTTTAAATAAAGGACAATTTAACCATTTCACAAACCACTATTTGGACATTTATAAACTAAACATACCTTAGTTAAAGTTACAGATTGACTGATATTTGTTTCATTCATTTCAACCTTAATTTTATGAGGATGTTTTTTCATTTTCTTAGCAAATGATTGAGACGTGTGGATTCGACCAAAATTTGAGGCCTATTTTATATTTTACTTAGACACAAACAAGTTACATGCGAATAACTGTTTATTATCTGAGTAATGACGGCTAAAAACCAAGCTTAATTTATAGTCGCTACCTTTTTTTTTGTATTCCCGCAACATGCAAAAGAGCTTCCTTTCAAAGGGTTGGATACAATGCATGTTGTTTCGGTGTGGAAATTAAACATTTGATTTAGAAGTTACATCCGTTGTGGTGTGACATCCGTGGGACCATGGAGCCTTTATGTCTATCACTATAGAGATATTTTAATTTCGCATAACATTATTGTAGTTAGTATTTTCGGTATAAGGGTTTCATTTTGCATGGCTCTATTTAGACGATAAAAGTATTAAGTTAGGTTACTAAGAACGCTGTAAACATATGGTATCTATCCTACCTAACCGCTAATATTATAAATGCGAAATTTTAGATGGTAAAATGTTTAAAGGTTTCTTCCCTTTGAAACAAAACTCACTTTTGCCCAAACTTTGATGTTACCCCTTCTGGATAATGCCGATGTCTGTTTTCTTGATGCCACGGAAGAACTTGTTAACAAACTGGAGCGTCCACAGAACCTGTGCATCCGTTTTATATTCGGATTGCGCAAGTTTGATCATGTATCCGAGTTTAGATCCCTACTCAAATGGCTCCCTATTCGTCGTCGTCGTGATCGTCACGTTCTGACACTTCTCTATAAGGTTCTTTATAGCCCTCTATCTCCCCCTTATCTCCGTGAGCGTTTTCAATTTCTGGTCCCTCGTGGTATGCCGTGTCGGTCCTCTAAGTCCCTTCTACTTAAAACTCCCTCTCACTCATCTAGCCGCTACAGCGATTCATTTACTGTTTATGCGGTTAAGCGTTGGAATGCCCTACCACATACTATATGTGATAGTCCCTCAATCGATGTATTCAGGAGAAGAGTTAAAGAGCACTATTTGTCTCTCTAAAAAATTGTATTTGACGAAGCAGAAGCTCCAAGGTGGTCTTTAAAAAGTGTGACGTCAGCAATGCTAACGTCACTATCATCACCAGCATGGTGGTCGCTAATAGATGATGACGAAAGTAAACTCCAGGAGATGTTCTTCAAATTTATTCTTGGTTATACAGAGGTTTTCGAGGTCTGTACGGTCCGACGGCTCGAGCGAGAATGCATCGTACTCGGTCCGTCGCCCGTATTTATGCAAAAACAAAGACAAAGGGCAAGCAACTTGTGCGAACAAGCTGAAACTACCTGCAAGCATTAATCATTTAAGTTTACAAATGGTTTTGAAGGTAAACATGGTCAAAATAACAACTTGATTTCGTAATTACCTAATTGTCATTTGATTACAACAATCAAATTATAACTAGCTATTAACTAATGATTTTACACTGTAATACGACAATCTAAGTGATGATTCGTTAAATAACTCGTGGTTCTGCGCCGATGACTCATTGTAGAAGCAGAATAACGCCTTTGCGCCGATACGGCCATACTGACAGGCGGTGCGTGCTCTGCACCAGCCTTGGGTTGTGATCTTCGAGTGTCTGAAACAATGAAATGGTTTTTCTTTTGAGTAGGTATCTGTAAGCATCTTGTAATGCTTGACAACTTTATTACTAACACCAAAACACATCTGTCTTAGGTGTTGGTTAATGTACTCTGTGGTATTAGTAACATGGAGTGTAGGTGGGTGTACTCTGTGGTACTTGGTGTACTCTGTGGTACTTGGTGTACTCTGTGGTACTTGGTGTACTCTGTGGTACTTGGTGTACTCTGTGGTACTTGGTGTACTCTGTGGTACTTGGTGTACTCTGTGGTACTTGGTGTACTCTGTGGTACTTGGTGTACTCTGTGGTACTTGGTGTACTCTGTGGTACTTGGTGTACTCTGTGGTACTTGGTGTACTCTGTGGTACTTGGTGTACTCTGTGGTACTTGGTGTACTCTGTGGTACTTGGTGTACTCTGTGGTACTTGGTGTACTCTGTGGTACTGGGTGTATAGGCTCCAAGGATGTAGGAATAGATGTTTGGAAACAAGCTGGTTTGGAAACAAGCTGGTTTACTTAACTTATTCTGATGTCGCGTCTTAGGACTCGTCGATCAGACCGTCCAACTCGGGAGGTAGATAGATGGTCCAGGCTCGTTTGGTGCTGCAACGGTGCCTTGAGGAGTTGTTGATTCGTCCTCTTCTTCGCCGATACGGCCTCTTGACAGTAATATGACACGGGTAGTCCTGACATGACACGCGTCCTCATGTGTATCTGTAACAAGTAACACAACTGGAGTACACATTCAAGCTCGGCCTAACCTGACTAAAGGGGTGTGAATTCATTTTCAGGACAAAATAAATTACAAGAAAGGATGCCTCAATACTAATCGCAATAAACTGGCTCTGAATGAAAACTGCGCAAGACTATTTATCTCTAAACGCAGGAGGAACATCAGTGTCTCGGAATGAGAGAACATTTGGCACCACTATCATAATAAAATGGAAACGACCGACCTGATTGTTTAAACGCACGAACGCCGCCGATTTCGTAGCCGCCTCTCGGTTGCTACGCCGCTGCCGCCGATAGCACCACCCAGTACGGTAGACACGATGGCCCCGCAGCGGTAGCAGGTGACAGCCTTGCTGTTGTCCATTATGGTTGCAGAAGCTGATGTAGACGATCTGTGTGAAAGCTTGCCTTTTCGCCGATAGCACCACCTGGTGCGGTAGACACGATGGCCCCGCAGCGGTAGCAGGCGACATCCTTGCTGTTGTCCGTCAGGGTTGCAGAAGCTGATGTAGACGATCCGTGTGAAAGCTTGCCTTTTTGTGTAAGATCGATTGCTTTGTGTCCGAACTTGTGACATTGTATCTTCGAGTGATTGACACTTGGGTTGCCGTTGTAGTTTGGCATGAAGTTGTAGAGGCTTCGATCATGTTTCCGCTTCATGGAATAAGCATTTAATCTCCGTCGTAAATGCCAATTGGTTAATCCTACCGTCAATTTGTGAGCAATTTCTTCGGGTTCCATATCTTTTCATTTAGCCCTTGAGTGACGTAATCAGTAGAGTTACGTACGATGCAAGACTTTCTCCTTCTTTTGTGCTGCTGCTGTTGGAGTTAATGATGGTTGCAGCACAGTTCAGGACACAGTCGTAACGTGATAGGAGGATGTCCTTGAAGTTTATCCAGGTCATGCCGGTGTGAGACACTTCGGAAAGCCATGTAGATGCGGTGATTACTAGGGCGATGACCAATGCTCCTCCTTCCAAGTGTTGTTCAGTGAGGCAGGTTTCCACAGTTGAGCACTAGGCACGTGGATTTGCATCGGGCTGTTCAGGGTTGAATTCTGGCAGCGTTATAGTCTTCGGTGGAGTTGCCGGAGATCACATCACTTCAATCAAGTGAAGAATATTCTGGTTCTGCTGTTCCAGTAACCGCTGCCATTGGGTATCAGACGAATATGGTGTCTGAGCTGATGAGGAACTGGTTTGGATTGAATCACTGTCCAATCCCACTTCTGATGACGGAGCAGAAGCTCCAAGGTGGTCTTTAAAAAGTGTGACGTCAGCAATGCTAACGTCACTATCATCACCAGCATGGTGGTCGCTAATAGATGATGACGAAAGTAAACTCCGGAGATGTTCTTCAAATTTATTCTTGGTTATACAGAGGTTTCGAGGTCTGTACGGTCCGACGGCTCGAGCGAGAATGCATCGTACTCGGTCCGTCGCCCGTATTTATGCAAAAACAAAGACAATGGGCAAGCAACTTGTGCGAACAAGCTGAAACTGCCTGCAAGCATTAATCATTTAAGTTTACAAATGGTTTTGAAGGTAAACATGGTCAAAATAACAACTTGATTTCGTAATTACCTAATTGTCATTTGATTACAACAATCAAATTATAACTAATATTATTATATTAGCTATTAACTAATGATTTTACACTGTAATACGACAATCTAAGTGATGATTCGTTAAATAACTCGTGGTTCTGCGCCGATGACTCATTGTAGAAGCAGAATAACGCCTTTGCGCCGATATATTCTATATGTTTTATAGTTATCCATATATTTTAGCATGGTTTATATATGTATATATATATTAAGTTAATTTTAGGTTTTTTTTTGTACACTGTCCTACTTCTATAAATACCTCTCTCTAGCTCAAGGTTTGCTGGAAGAAAACTCTGTTTAGGGTTAAGCCCGCCTTTGTACATGTCATTTAATTCTGCCTATTGTAAGTGTTTATTTGTGTGTACAATAAAGAATAAAGAATAAGGTTTGTTGCTAAATATCTCCTTACCGGCTGAAATTTGGAACAAGTCTTGTTTGTGACCTAGAATACTACATAGGCTACTGTTATTTGGGTAGCACGCGGGCAAAGCCGTAGGCAGAGGCTAATGTCAAATATATATACAACAAGCAGTATAGCTGTAATAAAAACTCATGGGTCAGGGGCTGTCCATCAACCACTTTACCACATTAATTAACTAAAGAAAACTTTATTATCCACTGAATCTCCCCAACTGCCATAATGTCAAAACTTTTTACGCCATCTTTTTATTTCAAGAGCTAATTGTCCAGAAGCGTGGGACGAGGCCATAAAACAACAAATGTTCTCAACAACAAATTAAATGATCCCAAATGTTTCAGATACTAATGACCAGTTGTTCCCTGCGTTTCTCGGAAGGAGTATGATAAAGATGCAACTGTTTTGGGTTGTTTGTGTGATCAGTATTTACAGAGACTAGTCTTAAACATGTTTCCAAACAGATGCTTTTGAAAATCTTTAGTAGCGATAGATTCAGTTGACATTTGGTCAAATAAAGCAATTCGCCATTGGTACAGTTTTTGTTTTGTTCAATTAGCAATTGGTTTAGTTTAGCGATCCATGATCTGTGTTGAAAAGTCATATTGGTTTTTAATTTGGTAACCATTCAAAATTGAGTAGTAAGTTTTCACACACCATACTCTCCTTGTCATTCATTGTTCTTATTATCATACATCCGTGAGTGAATTATTATTCGAAAATCTCTCCATCTCAATAAAAAGCTTCACTATCAGGTTCCCAAAGCTATAAAATATTTTTATTTATTTTAATGGTGCTTTGTAAGACGTCAGATACAACGAATATATTATTACCAGTAGCCGAGAGGGTATTCTTTTTAAAAGGTAATTATTTACAGAAACGATCTTCGTATAGAGATAAACAAGCCGATAACAATACATCTCGGACAGCGTTCACGCATTCTCCATCCCCATCCATTACTGTATCGTCTTCAATAACACGTTTCGCCTTGTCTGTACTTCTAGCGTCAACACCAACATCAACCTTATAGTCAACGTCACACAGTTCAAGCCCAGATTGTATCTTGACGGCTTTGTGGGTGCGCTAACTCTTTCATCTATCATAATCGTTCATGCTGAAAACAATCAAGATTGAATGCTCCCCGATCAGAAATGATTTCTTATCCACTGGATTAGAGTCTGAAATCTCTAGTATGATGAGATACATCTGTTAGTAGCTAAGTCGAAGGCGTAACGAAGGGACCTACGGATCCAGGAAAATGACAAATGACATCTGCCTACCGCCTGTCAAATAACGGACAGATAATAAATGACCTCGATTGTTTATCATCAAATAACACATATATCATTATCGTGTGCTCAGCTTTCGGATGCTTTGACTGGGGAGTATGATTAATATTGTTTGGTTAATTTCGAGAAGTAATGTAAATAGTTTAGGGTGAGTTCGGCTGTGTCATTGCGGGTTGATTATGATGATGGTCGGCGGCTATTGTTTGATTTTAGGCCAGATAACGGCTGATGGATGTGGTATTAGTGTGTTAAATTTAATTCCTTTCAAGTGAGTTATTATTTGGCCATTTCAATTATATTACTATTGAGATTCAGACCTAATATTGAATATTGATAATAAACAAGCCGTAGCCGGTGAACTAACGTTTAATGCTGATTGTTATCTGTAAAACTTAGATTGCAGAACAGACAATAACGAATTAAAACATTAAAATGCCTGATGTGAAATATAAATAGGTTGGTAATTTCATGTTTAACGAGAATAACCGGGATCAATTGTTAAAAGAGTTTAAACCTGTCAGAAGCACGTTAACCTTGTGGGCTCTAGCGGCGGAAATCATTTTTCACGGCGCCCTATAAAGCGATACGTCAAAATCAGTGTTCGCGTAAATTTTGTTCGCCGCCGCTCGTAACTTTAGTGCTGTACTAAGAATAGAGATGTAAGCGACGAAATTTTTTATGTAAAACAGTCTCTGTACTGCAGTATACTTACAGCTCTATTTTGCGAGTTATAATCGATGGCGATGTATGAAAACGTGTGGTTTGTCAACATATTGGTTTATTGTAAAATGAACCAAAATATACGCAAAAAAATACTTGGATGTTTAAAAATATTTAACGACTTCATGGTATTAATCTAACGTAAAGTTAAGCCTTATAAAATTCAAATTCAACAATATAAAACGAAACACTGTTTAGCTTAACACCAGTTTAATTTTTTTATAAGCATGTCAAAGTTGGATTCAACTTTATTTCTCATAAATAACCTAAAAAAGAGTGAGATCTGTCACACTTTTTAAGTGTTACTTCACACTTAACCAGGGTTTCTTACTCTGACCCTACGCCAAAGTGACTCAAAGCGTGTTCCTTATTTAAGCTGAAACCAACTTTTTCTGCCACCCTTCGTCAAAAGGTCGCAAAAGTCCCTTTCTTGAGCCACAGTGTTAATTCCCAGATTGGTAGGTACAGTAAGCTTGATAAATGATTGCCGGTATTTCAAAGGAA
The DNA here is from genome assembly GCA_961405105.1 of Perizoma affinitatum. NCBI lineage: Eukaryota > Metazoa > Arthropoda > Insecta > Lepidoptera > Geometridae > Perizoma > Perizoma affinitatum. The sequence goes on from OY560184.1 coordinate 7,937,581, forward strand.
CAATGGGCGACCCCGATGTCGTTAATCAAAAAACGTCTATGTCAAGGTGAAGATTATACAAATAATGGAGGAGGTAGCATAAATGGTTGAGAAAAAGGTCAAAAACTGCTTTATTTAACAATGATTCACAAATATGTGCTTAAATTACCGCATTTTGTAAGTATCAGAAGATTATGATATTCATTGATACCTTGCCACAATAATATCACAATTGCTCGGATACCGTGTAAGTAGTCACATGTTCCCAATAAAATGATTGTGACAATATCAAGAGATAATAAAAGAAGGATGTGATATCATTGAAAGATCTAACAATATATTTATCCATAGTTTCCCTTTGTCTATGCTTTACGCCTTGTCTCAACTGTATCCTGTTTAAAAACAATATATTCATTTAATCAGAGAAATAACATTAGAAGCTTCAAGACTCGATTATCAATCTACCATTAACAGTTGCTATACATTGTCTTCCAAATCTGTAAGGGGAGGTAAAGTCCCTTTTGAGGAATCCCCAGATAACTGTCAAGTGTAATAGGATTGCATCCCCTTATAACAAGGCTTCCGTGGTAATCATTTGTGATCTTGAAAGAAATATTGAGTTTGTCTATTAGTTAGACATATGGCTGTGGAGTTTGAATCTTGTGCTAGATTTATATTTATCTGACTTACTACGATTTTTTGTGTAATTTGACAGCTCAGCAAAGCCTTTCTCTTCTTAAAACTGCTTTCAATAATGAAACACCATGCAAGACGACTATGAAATTATTAGTATTGCTAATATATAAAACAATAATTTTCTCGCTTATCAATTATATGAATCTATAAGAACCTAAGTAATTTATAACTAAAAAATATTTTAAAGGTTATTTGATTTTAAAGTACTAACCCACACATCCCACGTTAAATTTTACATATTTTTAATACGATTCAATGGATTCAACGAATATTTTATGTCTCAATCGTAATCCTCAGATCAGAATTCTTTTCAAATGATTGTTTACAAAATCATTATAATGATAACTGAATAACAAATTCAGCATAATATTTTTATGTTTAAATAATATGATTAGTTTTCTGAAATCAAACTTTTAATTCAATACAATGGATTGTTAAAATAATTTTAGAAAAACCACATTTTGATGTACTTTTTTTGAATCTTTTTTTATATTTCATTCATCTCAAAAGTATTAATTATGAAGTATTTCGTGTCATGATTCTCATAAAAACACTATTATATCTCTATACTACTATATTTTAAACGTTTACCCCTCGTTCATGTCGAGCTGTCATCACATGACATTGTGGCACTGACGTGCGACATGCTTTGTCCCTGGACAAGGTGATATAATCCGCTGTCACTGTCACAATGTCATGTCACGAGGGACTGCCGCCTAATAATGTCAGCTATCAACAGCTGACCTACGTACCAAAATAAACCTGAGAAATAATAAAAACTAAATTGCTGTGTTTGTTTTGGCCTTAAAATGTATTTCACATGTATTTAGCATTAGCATTTAATCTTTCTCAAACTAATGGGTTAGTAATATCAAAATCTAGAAAGAGAAAATTCACGCAATAAAATTCCATTAGGTAACCATCTGCCAACTTATCTTAATAAGCAAATCGTTAGCGCGATTCCCACTTTATAAAAGTATTGAATTATGCTTAAATATCTAAAGTTGCGGACACGCTAGAGCAATTTTAGACTAAACACTATAAGAATCAACTCAATAAATTCATTAGCTTATATAGAGTGAATTTATTCATTTATTTTTATAAACAAATATCTTTAGAAAATATTAATGGTTAAATGGTTAACCAACAATAGGCCGAAACATAGGCCGAAAATAAAATATTTTTAAAATAAAATTATGCTTTTATCAGATGTGGATGCATATTCAATGAGTTGAAATCTATTGATTCATTAAATTCTTCCGACAGAACGCAGATATTTAAAACGTTTGGTGTTGAGTGAATAGCAGCTTGGTTGAGTAGGTACTTATACGTTTATTTATAAAATTATAATTTAGCTTTATTTGAATAAAGAGTTTCAATAAATGCAAAGTTCAAACTCTGTCTTTCGTGCGAAGCAATAATTAATAAACTGAAAAACAAATAAGCTGTTAAAGCCGGTGCAGCGGCTGATTCGGAGGATCTCAAGAGGCGTAAATAAAGAAGTCTCGACAGTGCTATGCTTATTTGAGCCTATTAGGGTTGAGAGTCTGGGTAATTGAGAAACCGAGTATCAACAACATTTTTGTATGTACCTGCTTGTACATAGGTGTATGAATAAATGTTTTTAAATATAATTATATCTGTTCAGTGCGGTTAAAACATGAGCAAAATAATATTAAATCTTTTTCATCCCATCTATTCAAAAAACGACGTTTTGTTCCTCGATAAGTGCGAGCAAATTCCGGCGCACTTAATAACAGAGACGAAATTATTTTTGAATTTGGAACACTATTTAATAAAAAAGTTTGAACACAATTTGCTTCGATAAAGTCCTGGCTGTTAATAAAAAAAGCGCGCCTGTCGACGAGGCATTGGTCAAATAAAATGAAAAAAAAAAACGCGGGAACTTTTTATTAGTTTTTTTAATACTTTTTATCAAAATATTACATAAATTGAATAAATGATGAGTTCTAGTTGTGAAAGTGGAATATAAAAACACCAGAAAGTGTAAAATTAAACGCAGAAACTGTCATGAACAATTTACTAGCAACCAAATCGAGAGAAAAATATCTAGAAGCCTATGAAAATTTAATAACATGGAAAAATTAACAAAGAGCAAAGTTATTTATTAATATAAATTTGTAATTTGGTTATGTAATTATATATATTTGTCACTACTAAAAGCATCTCTTATTAATTTTTCTCATAGAGGGGGATGAAAAGCAGAGTGTGCCACACGGTACCAAAATTACTTAACCTCGAGCGACGTACTTTGAATCCCTCGCTAAGCTTAGGATTCTACTCTAGAATCCTTTGCTTCGCTTTGGATTCAAACAATCACTCACGCCCTCAATACATTATTATGTATTGAGGGCGTGAGCGATAGCGATAGCGATAGTAACTGACATTTTGTTGACAGTTCAAATCCAGACAAAATGCATCAATTCAGATAGATGGCTCAAATATTTAATCAAAAAGTCTTCTTTTACTGAAAGTTAGATGGCACTGTTATCAGAAAAACATAATGAAGTTTTAATGAACGCAGCTATGTCATATTTTTGACAGTCTACACTCCATCTGTGGGACTTTGAAGAACTATATAAAACGTCATTTAACACTGTCATCCCACATTTTTGGCAATTTAGATCTAAACCTTTCCGTTCTGCGCCATCTGTGTGATATCGACGTACTATAAAATGACACTACCCACAGATCATATCTAATTATTGTGGGGTCATATTGAAACTCAATTCAGCGAGATAAAGTTCATTTTACATTGAAAGTCAATTGTGAGCAACACAAGACTAACTCAAGAAGTAGCTGGAGATTATTTAATTATAACAGACACGAATTAAAATATTAATCGGTGCCATTTAACAAACGAACGGTCGGCGTAGGGGCTGGTGCTTCTGATAGGGATAATACAATAACTTATATATTGTTTATTTTACGTTATAAGGTACTCAATTGAAAATCAGAGCACTTGCATGCTTTGCGGTGGAACCTGTTGGTGTTGATCATTTTCAACATAGAACATCATTCATATGATGTAATGAGCACTCACTCTTAAAAAGGTAGTTTTTTTCCCAAAAATCTAACTTTATTTTGTATGTATCGTATAAATAAATGTTTTATTGCGTAAAAACTCTTAAGCAAAGTGGGCGTTGTACAGATCATGTTCAATTAATTTGAGTTTTGTTGATTTTGTGCCATTTCATGTATTGGTTATCGGAATAGCCGTGATCAAAACAAATAACAAAGAAAACACGGCAAATCAGAACGGCTGACATCCGGCTTACATAAAATATACTTAACCATCTATAGAATTGAATAAAAAGTATGACAGTGTCTGTCATGTGGATCTTTCGTATATGAGTGTGGTTTGGTCAGATACTTCAGTATCTTTAGTATAATTGGTAACTACTATATGGACGGAGGACTTTCTTACAGACTGACTTCCTGCAACCCATACTTGCAGATCTGGAGGGGGTGCTCCATAAGTCTCAGCTCAAGTCAGTTTCTAATTAAATTGGTCACGTCGTATGCCTTGGTTAGTATATAAACTCTGGATTGAAAATTATTCTACAGTTTCCTTCGCCCGGTAAGAGTATAGATGTATTTTCTAAGTTTGTACTTAAAATTATGATCTTGTTACCTTTTAGGATAGGATAGGAAGTAGGAAGTACGAAGGATAATAGTAGAATGGATTTGTAACTAAGAAATAGGATGAAGGTGGTATTCAACATCTTTGAATAAGGAAGGTGCATGACACTGCGACAAATAACAAATAACTAATAGTTATATTTATATTTATCAAGCAAATCAATTTATTTCGAGTAAGAATTTTACACTTGCCAACCTTAACCTAATCTCCTTTTTTGATGTGAATCTCAGTAATCTTAATATATTACTGTTTTCAATTTAAAAAAAAAAGAGGAACGCCATATACATTTTATGAAAAATACTACCCCAAAGAGTGATAAATTAAGGGATGAAATTTCATGTTGAGCTTTTTATCAACTTCCCGTTATCTGAAGTAGGTTTAATTTTTTCCGAAAAAATATATAGTTATATCAAAATGTCTTTAATATATAAAACGTCATATAACACTGTCATGCCACATTTTTGACAATAAATATCTTCATGGAGTATATCCGCTACTCGCTGCTACGGTGACCACAGATTGATTTATACCCGCTCATAGGCAGCGGATTTATGAGCAGGTAATTACGCCACTTGACCAGCTCTGTCCGACAGCTTTTGAATTATCATATTGAGATAGCGGATATAATTCTTGAATCCCTCATATTAACTAGTTAAGCTCATTGTTTCAATAAATTATTATTTGCCTTATTAGAAAACCACTTTGGTCAAAGGACCTGATATTTGTCATTTCAAATATTTGTCATTTCAAAGTCAACAGTAGGAAACAAAGCATTATTTAGCTAAACAACTGTTTTAAACAGATTTATTAGTAAGACCCTTATTTTTTAGTACATAGTTAGTTTTATAAGGCTTGTAAATAAACTTAGTATGTCGTAATTTGGCCGATGGCAGATAAAAAATAAATACCAACCGCGACCGTGTATAAACGACACACAAGCTAATGTTTTATGTTGATAGCAAAAAATTAAGGGCAATTCGCTTTATTTGGTTGAGTTAATGAATGAAGTGCTAGTTTAACGAATAATGGTGCATTCCACCATGCAGTACCCACATATAAATAAGTTACGCTTTACATATAAAGCTATAAACTAATTAAATGCTCGAACACGTCAATGTCATTGCGGTGGTCGGTTACTGACTTTAACTTAATTTGGTCTATCATCTGATGTTATCGATTCATTTGCAAATGCTTTATACGATATCAACGTTTCGAGACTAGCAACTGATTCAATGGCTATTAACGGATGGCTACCAAAAAATAATATGCATACTTTGACCACCACTATATTAATAGTAATTGTGTCAAAGGTCGTAAATAGGTTATAACGACCGTCTGACCGAAAGTGAGGGGTTACCATCGTCAGGAGCTGGTAATAAATTTGCTCGAAACATATACTTACAAAGCCAGTAATTATTTATTATATCTTGAAAATTAATTCTTCTGCATAGATTACCATACTTGAACCATGTCTTGTTTTTACTCCACAAATTAGTAACAAATTGCAAAATTTCACGAAAACGGCGCGTTTTTATAAGTATGCATACGCAGTTTTAACTGTAATGAAATACAAAGAGAGTCTTGAAAATTCAGCCTTTACGCTGGTTAACCCCCATTTGCAGAAATTATACTTGCAGAGACCACCAGGAGGCCACGAATTACCTAGTAGTACTGTAGTCCTTCTGCAGGTGCAATGAAATTGTTATTATTAGTTGTTATAGTTATTTATCAGCTCGGATCACTTAGAGCCGGAAAATTGCTGACGTGCAAGGGCCTAAGCCAAGTGCATATCAGATGGCCTTTTTATTATAGTATTTAAATTAAATACATTCATTGTAGGTTTATTTTTGTGGTGTGCATACCTAATTACCTTTTGTAATTATTAATGGTTTTACTTGACACGCCACACCATCTTTTGCACGCCCAGGCTTTTGCACTGGTACAGAAAGCTTTCGCATTAAGGCCTCCCTTAACTACATTGTTTGTGCGGAAGTGTTTAACAATAAATCTGGTGGGGACGAACTTAGTCGTCTTTATAGCAAGTCATCATCATCATCATCATCAGCCCACATTAGTCCACTGCTGGACATAGGCCTCTCCCAATACGCGCCACTGATAGCAAGTCGGTTAAACATAATGAGGACTATTCAATGTATAAAATAATAATTACCTACTTTTCACACGCAAAGTAGATTATCATTGAAATTACCCCCCATTGTACCGAAATAGTACGTCACTCGTTATGAATTTTTAATTTACATACATAAAGACATTACACGTGTTGGCCTAGTAGGCGATACCCCGACTTCTGATCCGGAGGTCGTGGGTTCGAACCCGGTCGTGCACCAATGGATTTTTCCACTCGAAAAATTTATGTGCGCATTAATATGTGCTCAAAACGGTAAAGGAAAACATCGCGAGGAAACCGGCATGCCATAGAACCAAAAATTCGAAGGCATGTGCCAACAGTTCGTGTTCCAATAAGCGGCGATGGGCTTGCAACCTGTCACGTTTAATGCTTACTACTTGCAAAACGCGGGTATGTACCAAATTAAATGTTTGGACGCCTCTGACTACCCCCTACTTGGTATCCTCAAAGATGGATGGTATGGTACTCACTGGGTATGTATCTGAGGATGTCCACCATGGGGAAGACAGTCGTGAGCGTGTTTGTGTTTTTGTTTGTTTTGTTTTAAGACATTAAATATCTGTTATAATTACAGATCATTATACTGTACGTATTACGATGGGCAAGGAAAATAAATGTTTTTATATCTAGAAACATAAACAAAACTCTAAAGTATAAAATATAAAAATAAATTCTTAAATTAATAAATTATTTTTCAAGGTTATTGATATTTATAAGTTCGGTCTAGTATAAAATTTAATGTTCGTAGGTAAATTTTATGATTTATCAAATTTAGTGAATGAAAACTACAAATATGTACCTACCTGTTTGTTGTTAAATATTATTTAAAAACAATCTTTGCAGTGGGCAATGAAATGACTAACGATGATGTCAAAACAATTGCACAATCGAAATACGGATTATATTAAACATACTCGACAAGTGGCCGTCCAGCGCGTGACAAAACACACAAATAATTGTCAATGACGTTGACAGGTTTGACAAGTGTGACAGTTGAGTGCTGTGACAATAATGGCAGCGTGAATTTCGATTGTCAATGATTCAATAGAATGTTACAATCGGTACGTCGATTAATGGTTTGGTGAGTTCATTTCAAAACTGTGCTAAGAAGAATATTATGAGTACTTACTCGTATTAATAATTTTCAAAGTGAAATATATTCAATAAGAATTATTATTCATATTATTAGTCTGCTGTTTCATAAACGTATTTTGTAGTATAATATATAATAAGTCCCAATAACTAAACCTGTGAATATGAATTATTTATGAAAGTTTAGAATTATAATTTGGAACTAGTTATCATTTAAATATAACGCCTTAACATACCTTAACATAAACTATTAAGAAACTATGAAAAAATGACATTGAAATTACCGATAGCATTTAGGTGCTAAAAGTGGAATTCTGACAGTTAAAAAACAACATGTAATTATTTATACATTTCTGACGGCAAAATTATATAAATTAGACAAATCACGATTAGAGCAACCTACAAACGCGCTCATAAAAACGAATGGTTGCGTAGTTTACTAATAAAAAAGTCGTTAAATAAGATATTATCGTGACGTCATTAACACGTTTAATTGCTTCGTTGCTAGTAAAACAATGCAAGCCTACAATTAATTTCTAGTGATGATTTTGATGAGTTGAGGGGAAAGTAGGCTATATAGGAAAACGACTAGTGTTGTGTTATACTTAAATGAGTCGAATAAATTTCAGGATGATGATTATTAAAAGCTAAAAGTCCACTTGCTGGATATAAACTTCCCTCCACAGACTTCCTACCTATGATGTCATCTGTTTATTCGGTGGGTGGTCTTCCTACATTGCGTTGCCTTGTTCGTGAACATTCTAGAACTTTTCTTCCCTAGCGGTTGTCGGTTCTGCGAGCTATAAGGCATAGCCACTTCAACTTGCTAATTTTAAGAGCTATGTCGATGGCCTTAATTACCAATTTGAATTTTATCATGTAGTGAAACTCCGAGCATAGCTATTTCCATAGCCTGCCTGACATTGTGCTTAGTATGAGGTCAATTGAATAAATTTTCATATTATATTGAATTAAAATTATCTTAGTTTGCTATTAAGCTTTCTGCTGACTTTACCGTTTACCGTTTAAAGGCCAAGGAGGTAGCTAGTTACTCATTCTAATTATTTGATATTTATCTGCGTTTCAATTTTAATTTTATCTTCTATGGCGCCACTTAAAGCACTCGGAGTTAACTGACTTGAACAAAAATGTACTTAGAAGTAATAAAACTAAGTCAGGGCTATAAATAAGAACCTTTTTTCTATTTGAAAAACTTTTTCATATATATATTTTTTTTCTGCATTAAACTACAATAAAAATAAATAAACAAACACATTCACGACGGAGAATATCCATGATGGACACCCTCAAATATACGATCAGTACGTTCTTGAGGATAGTTCTCTGACTACCCACGTAAGAGGTAGTCTGAAGCACTTCCAACCATAGCATTTTGCAAATGCCCGCGTTTTGCAAGAAGTTAGCATTCCACGTGACAGTCTGCCAGTACATCATTGCTTATTGGAGCACATGCCTGCGAATTATAGATTCTACGGCATACATTTTTCCTTATGATATTTTCCTTCATTGTTTTCAGCATGTGTCAATACATTAACACATACATTTTTCGAGTGAAAATCCAATGGTGCATGACCTCTAGATCAGAAGTCCGGGTACCGCCCACTAGGCCAACACATCATTTTCCATTGAACTAATAAATAAAAGTTTATTCATAATATATGAATTTGTTTGGTCATTGTTAATATAATATCAATTATTATTAGATTACAAAAAAACATTTTTTACAATATAAAACTTGCAAAAAAAAAAAAAACTATTCGATAAGCCTTTTTGGAGATAAATGGTACCTTACAGACAAACAAACCAGTAAAAAACCTATCATGGCAAACGTATATACGGGCTGCTTTCGTCGCGGGTACAAAAAGCGTCTACGAAACGCTGCTGGATGTATTACCTCGCTGAATGGCAATGGCAATCAATTGTAATAAACAATAACTTTTTTGCATATCTGCGCGGGAGAGATATTAGCTATAAATCAAGTTAAATTATTTCCCCCAGTCCAATTCCAATTATATTCATTTCAAAATATAAATTGATTAGTTGTAGAGACGAGTTTTTATTTTGTGAGGGGTTGAAATGATAAACACGTATTTATTTCGTTTGAGAGAATGTTTTAGCGCACATATAGGGCCTATTACAATAGTATTATGTATTGTTATTTATTATGTATTGTTATTGTTTTATAGTTTTATTAGTGAAGGGTTCTGTCGGAAGAAATAAAAGAGTTGCGATCCAATACTGTAACGCAAGAGGTGCGATTTGGATTCCCGCTGCATCAGAAATGTTTGCATGCTCTGCAGATATTTGTTGCTGATAACCACTACACAAGGATTAAAAAAAAACAAACAAAATTGTCGTAAAACAAAAGTAACATTCTAAATTGGCATTGCTACTTACTTTCTGCTGACTTCGGTTTAGGAATCTTAAGCGATAAATCATCTCACTGGCGTGAGTCGTGTGAGTAAACGTGGACGTCCACAGTCGCCATCAATCCTCGCAGGAAACCGTTGCTTTGAGCACGTCCATTTACAGCCGGCTTGACACTTCAAAGAGTTCACTATCATTACGTACATAACTGTCACGTTATGATAAATAGACGTTGATTATGCACTGTTTTATTTTTGAGACAAATAATGACAAAAGCTGTCGAAAAGTGTTGAAGTGACGATGACAGTTATCGTTGATGTGTGTGTATGTTTTTAACCAGCGACGTAATACATATTTGCCGTACGAGGTTATTTGCTGCATTAACTTGTAACGGTTAACAGATTGAAATGTGGTTTAATGTGGGAATCGATTCGCATGAATTTAAGGATGGTTCTCATATAAGTTTTGTTGCAACAAATCTGTAGGAGACACAAACGACGATGAAAAATAGAAAAATGTCGCGGGTTTTTTAAATTTGAACAAATTTACTAGTTTAATCGAAAAAGTTTTCGTTGTTATTTGGACACCATGGTAAAAAGTATGTTCTACCTTGTGTTTTAAATTATAAGGTAGGTAGGTACTTAAATAAAAAACTTAAGCAGGAACAGGCATATCTTAGTGATAGTTTTTCTACTGGCTACTAATTACTAATTATTAATTACATATAATTTCGTAATTCTTGCTGTATGTAACTAACTCAATTTTATGGCGAAGGAACGTGAACAAGCGCTTAAAACATTTCCAAGAATTTTCTTCAAAACATCGTAAAATACGTCCATCGATTACCGCAACCTCAAAAGCACATCACTACCAGCGTTCAGACATAAATTACTTCAAAAGTGATTTACTCGCGCCATACAAATCGCCGTCGACTAGTCGTTCCGACCCGTCTCCGCCTGTCTGAGCTCAAAGAGGGAAACTGACAGGTGTGAATGATGGCCCACTAGACGCACGCAGACTGACAATGGCACTCACCAAGAGGTTATGCTTGTTCTTTGAAGCTAAACTGTTTTGTTTCGCTACGTCGACTTCTGTAAATTATCGTCGAAAAGTAATTATCTGAAAACCCGTTCTGAGTAAACTCGCTTTTTTTTATGAGCGTTTCAACGGAGCGAATCACTTTGCAATTCAAAATCTTTGAACATAACATTTTCAACCTTCCGAATCTTTTAAAATTTGCGCTGTAACTTTGCTCCGTGTCTTTTTACCGCGGTCTTTTGACGCGCCCGTCACGTACGACTCGCAAAATAAAACACGTGCAGAGTGGCAGCCACAAATCACATTTTTTAATCGAACTCACGTCTCTGCACTCGGGCAAAAATACACTTTGGGACCGCCTAACCCTTTTCCCTCGAGCATAAAGCTGATTTCCTTGGAAACCGACCGCTTAGAGCCCGCGGTCGCATTTCAGTGTGCAGTCACGTCGTGCCGCGCGGAATGCTATCGACATCCGCTAAACTATCGACGTTGGCACAACACTAATTGTTCTTTTTGTTCAGCCTTGATTTTTCACAATGATTTACCTATGTAACTTTTATAATCATATCAAATGCATAGAGTGACCCATTTTCATGATTAAGATTAATTACTCAAAGAAAAGCGTCTGTTAAAATAGTGTCGTGATTTAATTTACAAAAAGGTATTGAGTCGATAAATATTATTATCTAAATGGAGTTGGAGACGGATACACGGTGCATTTGTCATGTAATCGGATAGATAAGGATGGAAGGTTCAATTAAAAGATATTACTTGAAAATAAAGTCGGCTGCTGTTTGGCTTAATTAAGATATCTCGTGAGCATAGATTATCTGTGAAACGACACGAGTTTATCGTAGCAGGCTGGCGGGAAGCGATTGTCATTGGTAATTAGTGGCTCTATATCTATAAATTTGTGTGTTATTTAACAAGTTTGCTCCTCGTCACTAGTCGGTGTAACTTAATGTTCGTTCAAACAGTAATAACTTTATGAGTTGTTAATTCCATTTACACTTCAAACTTACATTTGTTTTGTGAAGTTCATAATTTTTATATCATTGTAAATAAACTTATCTTCATATCGTCACTTAACTCACCGTTGGGTTAAACTTAATTATTTTTGTCTCAAATAAAATTATAAGTAAAACAATTCTATAATGTATGCTACTAACTAAGATTAACACTCAACATTATTTAAAAAAAAAAATAGTTTTTTAGTATCAAACAAATAGTATTTTATTAAAATATAAGGTATTTAGTTACTGTTGTGATGCCATTATATAATTATTCTAAGTGATCTATTCTAAACTGAGGATAACAGCAGCAAAAGAAAAGTAATAATGTAGGTAATATACATTTTTAGAAAGTCCTCATCAACTCCACAGAGCAAGACAATAAAACGACAGCTTTTTCCAGCGTTGCTCACGCTGATTTACAATCGCATAAACTTGAAGTGGCAAAAAGCGGTAGCGGTATTCCGACGGGCTTGAGACACGCCAAGAATCTGCCGGAATGGTAACGGCGAGGATACGGCGCGGCGGTTTTATCGATAAAGTTATTGCACATCACTAAAAAACGCCATATTCCTTCTAAGTATCTATATTATTTTTAATGAAATCATTTACACCGGAAGACAGTCGAGACTGACACTGCCCAGATAGGTGGAGATAGCTCTAAAAGTAGCAATGATAATCTACTCCAGACAATATTTTTATGGGACTGAATCAAGATAATCCTCTATCAATTATAGTCAAGCTTAACAGAGTAATTATTCGACGTACACAAAAAAATGAAGATAAATGAGAAACTGTTCTTGTTTGAGAAGTTGAAAAAAAACGAGCGTATCTAAATAGTTAGGTATTATAAGCAAGTAGCAGATTAAAAATACACTGTCATTATTGTTTTACGATTCTTATTAGCATTTACACTTTAATTCTTTGAGTATTTTTTCACCGTTATGGCAATGAAACACCTGTTCTACTTAACGGAAGCCATACAAATTAAAAGACGACCAATTAGCATTCATCATTCTCATCCGCCATAAATCAATAAGTACCACATCCATCCTCTACCATCGACCATCCGCCATATCTACCTACTTTTATACAAACATCTCTACATTATTTATAAAACGAGACGTTCTTGCTGTCAGAGCATCTGTGGGTATAATAAAACCAGCTATACTGTCCAAATCAATCGAGATGAGTTTGAGGTCACACCTATGATAGTCAATCTTCGAATCCATTCTACTTCAGAAAATACATACATGCATTTATCAAAAGAGGTTGTTTGTTTGTCTGTTGCCATTATATCTCTGAAACGACTTATCGGATTGTAATGCCGTTTCTTGCAATCTATTTGTACCTATGTCCTCAAATATAGTTCTCAAATAGGTTTTATTGCCACAAGTCAATAGGAAACGCTACAATGGACGACGGAAAACAGATTGACAGTTCTGCCATTTTGCAAAAATTACCTCATTTTGGTACTGTCATTGTCACTAGTCACAATGTGTTGTCATTTGTTACAAGCTTTTATTTAAATTGCAATGTGTGTATGTTAGTTTGTTTGTTTTGGTCAAATCTTGTAAGCTGAATTAGAAACACATCCTTTTATCCTACGGATTTAAATTTTTACAGGTTGGTTCAGTTCCGATGACGATGCTTATTTATGGTAAGCATGACCGGAATCGACATCCAGAATTAGCTCCAGATAAGGAAACTCTTCAACGATCAACAGCACAGACACGAAATGTTGTGTACGCATTTTATTATGATAGCTGGTTTTAAGTTTTACCATGACATGATTGCTCAGGCATAAAATCTTGTATTTGAAAATGTTTTTTTACTATTAAATTATTAATCAAAATCTTTCTGCTAAGTAGAATTGTCAAAGTCGAAACAAAGCTTCTGTAAAATATCATGCTTACCAACTTTCAGGCTGGATTTAGCATCAGTTCTGTTTGTTACGGCTTAATATCATAATTCGTTCCGTATTGTAAACCAGATGGCGCTGTTGAACAAACAAGCAGCAATTAACTAATAATCAATTGTTTATTATTACCTTTGGTTTTAGTTAAATGTTACTATTGTTAACGTTTTTTTACGTACGATAAATTAATGATTAAATATCCAGTAAATGGTGGGTGGTACCCTGTTTCACAACACCCAGACCCGGACCAAATACCTGAGAACATGCAAACAATTTTCCCACAGCGGTAATCAAACCCACAGTGATAGCATCCTGCGTCGCAGCCAGCTACATGCCCGCCGCGCCTTCATTGTCGTCAGATGTGCTTACCTACTCAGATACATCACATCTCCAGCCGCCGGACATAGCTAGTCAGTACTCATAAATCAAGATGTCGGCGATAACAAGCCACCATCATAAACGCAGCCCCGCCAACGGTTTTACGATTCATAATTGTAGTTTATTATACGGCCGCCACTTGCATTTTAATGGAAGAATTCCGAGTAAGTACTTAACTTAGTCATAGAATTATAAGACGTGGCAGTTGCTAAATGGATTTGTAATTCATACTTAAGTCACTTACCTAACAGAATAAATAAATGGCTAACAGGAAAGAAATTTTGTGACTGTAAAAATACTGCCAATTACGTAGGATATGTTAGTTGACCTAACAGAAAAGGTTGGTTTTCTTTGATTTTCTTCCCGTTAGAGGTCGTTCAACCAAACACTTTTAATTATGTAGAAAGCGTACTACATAATTTACAAAAATCATTTTATTTATTTTTATTTACCCATTACCATTTCAGACAATTTTATTACCCTTCCAATAAAAAAAATATCAGATTATTATCATAACATTTTATCTCATGAAAAGTACCGGTGTTGTGTTGCGTTGATTTTTCAGTTCTTACTGAATTTTAAAATAAAATGAAACACTATTAACGTGAGAATGAGATCAATAAAACCAAGTACTGCTTTAATATAAAGAGACCGCAACTGCCTGCAATCTTAATTAAGAATTTCCAACTGTATTGTCATAAAATTTGTAGTAAATTTGCACTGCGAAAAAGCATAAATATTCTGCATTCACTCTTCAGTTTTCTCACTTTTCACATTTGCAAATTGTAAAAAAATATTTTTTCCAGATTTAATAAATTTATTGGAACGAAGTTCTTTATAGCGCGTTGTGAAAGGGGGCTAGACGGAAAAAATTCTCACGAAAAGTTGTAACGACACTTTGCTATAGTAAGCTATTGTAAGCTGTGCGGCGCGCGCATGTTTCTCTGTCTGTCTCTCTCTCTCTCTTATAGAAAGCTAGCCAGATATTTTCATTTATTTTATTATTTTTTTTAAGTTGGCTTGCTAAAAAAAATAATATTTTATTACAATTCCTTCACTAATTAATCGAAAGGAACTTCGTTCCATCCGGGTGTCCCTTGACACCTCTCATTTTATATGTATACTTATAATAGGTACTATGTATAATTAGGTCTATATCTATGAAACAGCTAGCTACTCGTACCTTAAAAAATTAATAGGTAAATTTTTGCGTTTAGTAAATTGATCCAGATCACCATCATCACTATTCGACTCACAACACTAGTGATCTACACTACATGTTCTTTGCAGTGCGACCTAATAAGTACGTGGAAATAAGCTCGATTTAACTTATAATTATCTTCTATACACCTTGTTTCCTCAACTGCCGCTTACAGTCCACAATTATCTCCGTTTTACGAGCGCGAAAGGTAAAATAAATAGCGGGTTTGTATAATTTTGCACTTAAATCTCACCGTAAAATAATAATTACTTAGCTTATTTTTGTAGTGCATATTTAAAAATTAAATACTGAAATAAGAAAAGGAATCGTTTTAATAGTGACCGGACCCATTAGTGCGACTACGAGTCTCTTCCGCGTAGACTATCGACAATTGTATCTGCCGGTGCATGGAAAAGGCCTGTGTTTGTTTCTTGGCATCCAATTCGCTCTTACTTCAGAATAATGTTAAGAAACAGAATAAGAAGCTTTCACCTTGTGACTCCGTCAGAATAGGTCTTCCAAAGATAAACACTTCTCTACATATAAGTACAATTAAGTGTGTTAAACCTACTCAGGTACATAGCCCTGATACTAGGATTCCCTGAGTCATCAGCATCAGAAACTAGGAGTACCTACTGTTGTTGTGATTCATGGCAACAATATATTAAGTTCATGCAAAGATTTTATCCCGCAGCGGGAATCTCCCCAACCGAGAACGTTGAAATATTTTACTATAAAAATATTGTATTTATGCTATAATTGTGACGACAAAACATCTAACGTAAATAATGTTTCATAAATATTTATATTTTATATTTTCGCACATATTTATGAGAGCTCTGCATATATTTTTGAAATTATTGCATAACCTCTAAGCAATGATTTTGACCTTCGAAAAGTTATTGATCGGTTTTTAAATCAGTCTTCCAAGGGTGGTTTACGCGGGGATTAGCACCGTTCTGCCTGAGTAGTTCGCCACTGCTACATTCCTGCAGTGGCCTGATATGGGCCAATGATGAGTTGAAGTTTAAAAACCCGTATTAAACCCCGTATTTGTGCGAACATCGTAGATATGTTTTAGACAGCGACATATGGAAGAACAAACACATGGAATTTAGAGCAGAATATGTAAACACTGGACATAAGCTGCAGTAACCGAGCTTAGACTCCACACCCAAGATGACCGCTGAAGGGTAATTGACACATCTCTCATCCAAAGTGACTGCGGAACCACCACAAATAAAGATGTTGCATTTGCTCTTCTTTCCTCTCTATCCTACCGCATATACCTGGGAACAGCTAAACGAGGCAGTGCAGATGTCTACACAGGTAGGTCGAATCAAAGAAAAGTTTTACTAAAAGTTACCAATTTATTTAATCTTTGTACACAGTAAGGCAATAAACGATTATTCTATTATATTTGTGGACAGGCGGGATAAAGAAATATTAATATTAAGATTTCGACAATTGGCAATAGTTTTGTATGTTGGAACCGTAGAACCATAGAAGAAATAACCACCACAGACTAGTATAACCAATACATAGAATGAGAATGCCGAACCTATATATATATCAATAGGAGGAAGATATATAATTATCATATACCTATATTATATAAGAAAGAGGTTAAGTAAAAGCGTTTTTCTGTATACGGTTTTAAACCACAGTGGTTGTAAAACACATATTTGACCTCCTAGAGTGATAAAGATTTTTGAGCACCTCGTTTGCCTCGGCCTCTTTTATAAACCATAAACGTAAGGTTTCAATCCATTTCTAATAGTTTTATTATTCCGGCTATTTTGTTTATGGAATTTTTGCTGCCATAACTAAATTATATTAGAATTGTAATTGATTATTTTTCGCCATTTGCTTGTGGGAAAAATATAAAAAATAAGGTGATCTAAGTCACAAATTTTCATTCTTTTACGTGTTATTTTGAAGGGTTTCTGAAATTCAGAACCTTAAAAATATGTTATTTACAGCTGTCCTATAGCATTGAGCTATTGACATTAATGAGGTTTGAGTAGCCATAAAAATTTAAGATATCTAACCATCATAAGCCATAAAATCAACAAAACTGGTAAGAGTATAATTCATTTTATGAATGATATTACGTCTGTTATTATGTTGGAGATTTCTGAAATCTCGTTAATTAGAGGAAGTTATAATTACAGAGATATAAATCAGCATCAGAAACGGCCTGCACAAAGAATATGCAAAATGTTTCGAGAAACGACCCCTTCATTTGACAAAACATTTTGACATAGTTGGTTTGTTTTCAAAAAATGATTACGATACTTTCTTCAGACTTTGATGTTAGTCTACTGCAAATGTCAAAACTACGTATTTGTTGCAGATAAATTTATATAAAACACTAGAAACTTGCGCTAAGAGTGCCAAATTTGCTAGGAATCATTAATATTGATTTCCTAGTGCGGGGAACTGAGTTCACCTATGATACGATTTTAATATTTTGTGTAAGAACCTAATTTTTAAGTTATATATAAGGACTAAATATAAAAAAAAATAAGGCAATAAAGCATTCGTATTATAATATTATTATTGAGAGGGCGAAGGCCACACGGATTTTTTTCGATGTGCGGTCTTACCTATTATATATTTTTAACTCGTCTTATCTTATCAATCTTATGACCTCAATGGTTATTAACTTTTTATGCAGATAAGCATAAGCAAGTGTGAATCATTTTGACATTTAATGTGTGTTTGAACCAAATGAACATATTTTTTGTTTTACGTGGGCGGAGATTTCTAATTTTATTACGACTTTTGTGATTTCTATTTTATAATTTATAGACATGTCTACGTAATATGCCCATTGTGAAGATTATGCGAATTTTTTTAGCGGCTCAGTGAGTTATGGATATCTATTTTTATGTAAAAATCGTGATAAAAAGATAGGGGAAAATTAAAATGGGTAATGATATGGAAATAAAGCGCAATGCTAATTATTTATGAAACATTACGGGAAAACAAGTACAAAGTTCTAATGAACAAGGGTAGTCTGAATCATCTACTCTCCAAAGCGACTTGAACAAAGAACTCAAGCGCTGAAGCTTACAAATTTCAAGCGCTTGCAATTAGCCCTGAACCCAAGCTAAAGGGTGCGACACAGAGCAAGTGCTTTGAAGAAAGTCAGTTCGAAACAGTAAAAAAGCTTGATAGACCATCAAGATACAATTTATTATAATATACCAAATATCGGTTAAACATGGTCAGTTGATGATCTTTCAGATCATCGATGAACGATGTGAGAACTGACAGACAAGCAATTCTCAAAGCGAAGGTGGTTTTCGTACCTACGTGTACTTACATGAGTTTATAAATACACTACACAATAAAGATTAAGCAGATTAATTACTTAAAACTAAACAGACATATAATACTAAAAGACATCACGTTTCTTAAATATTGTATTTACTCTTACAATAACACTATATATTTTTTTACTTGTGACTTAACACGTTAATAAACAGTTATTTTTTTATTAGTTTACTGGCTTCTTTTAAACTGTGGCTCTATCGTGATCAAAGCCCATTCTTTACTGCATTAGCATATCGGAATAATTTCATTACAGTGTTAATAATTTAAAAATAATACGCGTCTGTAACATGCAACCTAAAATTGGAGATGGTTCAAAATACGAAACCAGCTATCCCAAATAATTATCTATTTCTACAGCTAAGAGTTCATTTTTGTAAATGGATCTTTATGTAAGTTTTCAGGAGCGTCACACATTTTTATAATTCTGAGTAATTAATAGTAACTATTTTTTAATTTTATTTGTATACGTGGTTATGTTTTTCGTTAATAGAATAAATTATAATATGAACTGTTTGTTTTGACGCGGTACCTAATTTAATTTTCTGTAAAATGTGCACAAATCGGAACTCTTGTCCAGAAATCACCTTTGCTTAGTCTTTCGCAGGGTATTTGTGGAATAAGCCATATTAGGTAAACTTTTATGTAAGAAAAAACTCAAGTGAAGGCCATAAATATAGTCGATTATTACTGTATGCTTATAAGAGCAAAGTCAATAGGCTTTTATTCATTGAAATCACAAGGATCATATAGAAACACCAACTTAAAAACTAGTTGAATTTAAAATTTTAAAGTGAGTTTACCGATTCCTCACGCGCGAAGCATTGTCGGGTATAGCACTGAAATATCTTTGTCATTTTATAATTTTTATGGACGTTGACAGAGGGCACTAAAACAATAAAAAGTGCGCGAAAATTCTTGTTCATAGTCTTTACAAACAACATGACAAGGTTGTGTAGTTTTAATATTCACGGAATCGAACATGGCAGCCTTTGTAAGAGAAGGGGGTGAAGAGGGCAGGGGGAGGGGTAAGAGACAAACGGCGCAATAAATCAGCCGCGAACGGCGCTTGCAGGTGTTTCGGTAACTGTGCACGTTGAAATATTGCACCTTAGAGTATGTCGCACAGAAGGGATATTTCAAATTTTAGAAAAAATATATTTTTATATTAAGGTATTTCCATTAAAGGGATATTGCTATTTTAGCTTTTATTTGTGGGATATGCTACATCTCTAAAAATATTGTACCTTGCAGGGCTCATTCACACATGATTGATGCGTGGCTCTCTCGTACTACCCGCTTTTTGAGATCCTTTCTTCCTCGTACATGTAAATTAGCTGTCTTCTGATGTGTTTCCGCTAAATAAATAACATGACACGCCTACAAAAAATTAAAAGTGCTTAAGATTAGGCAACGCATCAGCAATGCCCCAGGTGTTGCAGATGGCGATGGTATCCGCTTGCCATCAGATGGGTCATATGACTGTTTGTCTCGTTATAACATGATAGATAATAAACCACACAAGTGGGTGTGTCACTTGAAGTTGCACTGAGAGTATTATTATCAAAAAAACTATATTCCTGATCAAGATGGTTCCCATTGTGAGAAACATTTATAAGAGTGATTCCTTTTCTAAGACAATCCACTTGCCTTATCTGTTTACTGTTCTTTGACCGAACCACAGTTGTCAGTTGCACCCGATAATTGAGACGTCTGTTTCGGGTAGAATTAAAAAAACTTAATAATTTTATTAATGGTAAAAAAGTAGCTGCTACGGTCTAGTAGGGGAATAAAATTAATTTACCTGTTTCAGTTTTAAATTTAAATTCGTGACTGCTGGATATGACCCTAAAATAATTATAAGTTTAACGGTCTAAGTCTTTATCGCGTTTACCTTTTTTTACAAAAGGTAAACGCGATAAAGACCCCTTAAACTTATAATTATGACACTAAAAGATCATTATGGCCGATTGATGAAGGTAAAAAAACTAGTGTAGATAAAATATTCCAGGAGCTTTTAAATTGTTTCATGCACAAGCTCTAAATAATATATGAACAAATTATCGGCCCTCTTTGTGGTAAGCGGTTACGTAGCCTATGGACGCCTGCAATAGCCCAGAGATATGATGAAAGATCTCATGTACCTGTAGTTACACCGGCAACTATACTCTTCAAACCGCAACACAGCAATGAGAACATTACTGCTTGGCGGCAGAAATAGTGTAGCACTCTCCCGGACGAGCCCTTTCACAGAAGCTCTACAACAAAAAATAGAACTGTTAATATATAAATATTGATTACAATTTATCAAAATTTAAATAAAATTGAATGATAGTTGGATACGTGTATAACAATTTAAATTTAATAACAATGATTTATTTCTTGTAAGAAGTAAATAGTAGTGATTTACAATATACAAAACTTTTTCTATGTTCTAGAGGCCAAGACAAGTTTTAAACAAATTAATATAATAAATTACCGTTGACATCATCATCATTAATCAAAACAATGAAACTCAATATTTTTATGTCTTTAAGATCACGATTTCAGAATTAATAACTCAAAAACATTTTTAATTAACAATGATAAAGTATTTCATCACACGAATTATTACCCATTATACGCCTACGGATTAACAAAAACATTAATTTTCTCAACAATAGTCCAAAGATAAACAGTTTTTATTATACCATACAAACCTTACACTTCTCACAGTAAGGCTGACTTTAGCTTGGCAGAGGTTGTAAGTTATTTCTCATGAATGTATGGGCCATACATCATTGGTATAACAGCGAATCATAAATAACAGATTTGGGATGGTGACTTCCACTTGCTCCCCCTAGTTTTGTGTGGACGCATTATTTAGAGCAATGTCCTAAAGTTTTTTTCCTGGAAAGTAATTTTTAATTAAAATACAGACCTTATTAATAAACATGTTTATTGAGCTTATAATTTAATTAGACACGTCTACGCACGAGTTGTACCCGGATCAAAAGTAGCCTATATGTTATTCTAAGTCACTAACTATGCATGTTTCCTTGATCCTGACTTTAGCATTTATAATCTTAATAAATAATTATTTTAATAATATTCGTAGGATAGGATGCGATGTGCCAATAATATTCATAGTAAGTCACTTTATAAACAGAGGCCGTATTATTTATTAACCTAGTAGTTATTTATACTTACAAGAGATATAATTTCATGAACTAGCCTAGTTACTTATTTATTTGTTATAGTGATATGAGTAAACACCATCCCTTATCCAAATAGCGGTGTTTCTGTAAAACGATAAAATCAGTCCTTGATACCACCAAAAATTATGATATTTATCTGATAAGGCCATATAGTGAGAAAAATGTGGTTTCTTGTGTCACGCCGCATTTGGCTTTTGTCCACGTGACAAATACCATACACACTTGTGTTGTAATTGACACATGTGTCTGCCATGTTAACAGAGTAGTATACGTTGAATTGTCTCAAATATAGAGGTAGTTTACTATTATGGCCTTTTTATATAATTTCCCATTAACTAAGTGGTGGTGGTCAAAGTTAACAAAAGTGGTGCCTTCACAAAATACAATAAGTAAAGTATGGTCCATGATATATTAGAAATGAGAAATTAATAATATGCTTCCATCCACTGAGATTGTTATCAAACACCATATTTTTTATACATGGGTAAGCATTTTAAATTATATAACAATTTTATCGTCGGTGCCAAGCGGAGTGTGCCGTATAATACCCATTCAGACTTCATAGCTGGATAGCCGATAACAAGGTTATATTACAGCCATTATGCTATTTTACAACCGACTTTATTGGGGCTTAATGAAACGGTTTTATTGCGGGCCCAAGGTTGAGAACCGCTGCAACTGGTAACATTTGAGTGCTTGTTGATTTATAGTCACGCTGTTATTTGAGGCTATGTATGATTTATATCAACCTTATTATACTTGCTCACAATTATGTTTTGAATACCTACTTACATGCTTACTTATAAAGATTTTTAAACAGTTGTTTTGTTTTCTACTGTTGAAATTGAAATTACGTATCCGAAAGAGAAGATGCAGTGTTAAGTTAAACAACTTCATATTTAAATTTATTGTAAGTGAGGCTCTTCGTCTTAATTTTTACTCGTGACGACAGAAACCTATAAATGCGTTGCCGTAAGAGGTTGTTTGTTTGTTTGTCTGTTAGCATTCATCTCCAAAACGGCCTCTCCCGCCGCGGGACAAATGTTTTTATCATGTGTAAATATTTGTCTCGGGTATGGGATTTTGTATTTATAATATGTATGTATTTCCAAAAAAAACTATATAAGTAGTATATCAGTCACGTAGTTCCCATAACACATACTCTGCTTAGTTTGGGACTAGATGATGCTATTAATATTAATAATGATATGACATTTAGGTAGAAAGGCTAACTAAAACAAGTTTATTATTCGTTTTTTAAATTTTAAAACCTCTGGCATATTTTCTATCTATTGCAGCGCATTCTGGTGATCTCGTGGCGTAACTATTAGTAGAAATTTAGTACAATAACATAATTCTAGCAGATTTTGTTGGATGCAAATGAATTGTGTAATTTCTCGCATGCAGCGTTCGCAAAGCATATTTTTTACGAGTGCATTAATTATTTGCACCGGATATGCGAGTATAGTGATAGGATGTTGGGTTCCGTAGATAATTATTGAGATTATTCTTATTAATTTATTTGCCGCGGGATAAATGTTTGTATATTATGATGTGCAAATATTTGTCTCGCGTATGGGTGTTTTCTTTGTATAATATGAATGTATTTACAAAAAAGTATTTAGTATATCAGTCATGTAGTTCCTATAATACAAGCTCTGCTTATTTTGGGGATAGATGATGCTGTGTGAACTCAAGAGATGCGAGAGGGTTTAATTCCCGCTGCGGGACAAATATTTGCATACTCTGCTGCTTTTTGTACGATATTACTGAACATTCATGTTTGCATCAAGTTCGCTCGAATCGAGCCATAATCGATGTTAATTATCACCATCAGGATATGTATGGAAAATCATTGAATGTGGCATTTTACATTAAATTTGTTTGCATGTTCTGTTTTGTTTCATTAACATTTTTGAAGGCCTTGATACATCGACTGCAAGTGCTGGTGGATTTGTTTTAATACCTAAAAATAACATTTCAGATTTGAATAGGTGATCAGTAATAATATTAAGAAAATATCTTTTTCATGTTTCGGAAGTTACTTCTAGAGGTCAGTTCTAGCTGTAACAGTCGCTAATTGTGGACATTCTTATAACATGTCAGTACCAATCGTCCCATTACCTGTGTTTTGCAATATATATGAATTTTTAAGTTTTGGTTAATGCTATTATGTCAAAGTTAGTCGTTTTCCATTGTCATTTTGTTAGTATAATAAGGAGGCTTTTAAGAAAATTGCAAGGATTGAGATGAACAAAAGAAACGAACATCAGGTCCGGCCTCCATCACTTAGATCCTTTTACTTTTTTTTTTTGTAAAAGGATCGCAAACTAAAACACTGTGCCAGAGCCTTTAAAACTATACTTATTAATTTTGTACTCACTATAAACTCATATTATCATTCTGCGCCAATAAATGTGATTCAACTTACGCCCACGCACCGATTTAAAGCACAATATTTTAATAGATTCCTCGGAATCGTATAAAATATCTATTATGAGTTTGTGATGACAGTCGGATAAACTGTGTTTTTTATGATTATGACCTTTGCGAAATGCGAATTGTGTTTTCGCTTTTCATTTATAAAACGGTTTACAGAATTGGTCTGGCCCGCAGTAGAAGTCAGTGTGCTATGGCCTTTTTTTTACATTTAATTAATGTAATACACTCTTGGTATCATCATCACCAACCGCCTATAGAAGTTCACAGCTGGACATAGACCTCCCCAAAATGTACCATGACGAACGATCTTGGGCTACCCCCATCCACCGGGGGGCCTCCCACACTGCGTTGTCCGGTTGGTGAATTCTACTAATATTATAAATGTTAATGTTTGTATGTTTGTATGTTTGTTGCTAGTCTTCGTTATGTCTGAACCGATTTAGATGAAATTTAGAGAAGGTATAGTTCGTGACCTAAAATAACTTATACTTTTACTCGGGTACCACACAGACAAAAGCATAGGCAGAGGCTAGTAAATAATAAATGATACTAGATGTAATCATAGACAAACAGTGAATTTATTTATAAAGCAAGATTCATCTGCAAAAATTCATGTTCACACATTCACTCCAGCAAAGAAATACGTAATTACTTGTAATTAAAATAGGTATAAGTGAATGATTTACACCGAGGCTCTGCGCAAAAACCTAGATATCTAGTGAAGTATTTCAAGTACGAAGACCTAGATTTTGTAAGGATTCCGTATAAACTTTTAATAACTTAATAAGTTTACAAGAAAATTGTTTGAAATTACAAAATTCTACAACACCTCAAAAATTATACTTTCTAATAAATGGAATCTGAGGCATCAGTTAAATGTTTATTTTATTAACGGTACCTATTTTAAGACTCATTAAAACTTTAGATACTTTCTATTAAATGCCCTAAATTCTTTCACTGCACCTCGGTTCTTTGACGACCTCGGTGGCACAGCTGGCGAGTAGCCGACCGAGACGCAAGAGTTGCGTGTTCGATTCTGCGAATTTTGTTCTTTGCGGAACAAAATTTTGTATACTTATTATGCAGATATTTATTCCTGGTGTTGTGTTGTGCATGGTACTCGTAGTTCCTGAAAACCACGATACAGATAATCTAAGGGTGGGATCAAGATTAAATATATGACTGTTGGGTGTTTATTTATTTATTTATTCAGCGACAAAGAAGCAAGTAAACTTTTAAACAATAATATTAAAATTAATCGTGTACCGTTTCAACCGAGTTGTTGAACCACGGAACTCTAAACAGATATGCAATAATTATACATTGTACGCAAAAGCGCATTTATGATAAAATTGCTGTGGGTTTTATTGTGGCTATTACCATGACGGTTATGAGACTTAGGTTCTATAGAATTGGCCTTTATTTATATTACTTATTACATATTTATTTTTATAAAAATAAACGTGGAGGCTTGAACCTCCTGACTCCCTTAGCATACAGATTTGTAATTTTTACACTAATGGAATAGAATAGAATAATTTATTAGGCATTAAATGTCAAAAAACTGACAGACTTCAAATAACAGGAAATTGAATGAAGGTCCAATATTAAATTACATCACCGATTTAAGATGATGATGTTTTTGCTTAGCTACTAGTTCGTTTTCGCTTAGTGTTTTTTCTGTTTTTTTTTCAGTTTGCTAGGCTCTTAAGGGTTTTGGCGTGATGTGAAATAGCGTTAAACCTTTCTTAATAATTAGGCTATCAAATGCAAAAAATATCCGACTGGTAGTTCAAAAGATTGGCGCGTTCAATCAAAAATAAAAAAAAAACTCTTCTACTTTATTATTAGAATAGATAGATAGCAGGCAATATTTTATTTTATTTTTTTATACGGTAATTTGGCTCCGGCTGTGAGTGGCCCTACGTTTGACGGTTACATCCAAATTGTAACAAGGTTAAAAAACATTTTTTTGGTGTTTTATTGCTATAAGAACAATTTTTGTCGTTCCAAAATATTATTTCTGGTTCGCTAAACTAAATTAATATTTTCTTAAATTAATCGGTAGTATCGAGTGTTACCATTGAAAATATTTTAGCTGAGTTTTTTGTTATTTTATGTAAAATAAGGCATTCACTTTTATGTAACATGAAACACATACATAGTGAGATAAATAAATCACGAATGTCTAAAATTATGATTGTGATTAACAATTTTGTTATAAAATTGTAAAAAGCCTCGCATTGTATAACCACGGCCAATTCCCTTATTACAAACAGCAAACACATGATTATGAGAATCTTCCTAAGAATAACAATGTTAGCAATGCCTGAATGAATAAATTAATGCTATGATTTATGGCACTTTGTGAATATCATCTTGAGTTAAATCTATAAAAATATTTCTTACATAATTACAGACTGTAATTATGTTTGTATTGAGGGAATTGGCCGTAGTTATACAATGCGAGGCTTTTTACAATTTTATAACAAAATTGTTAATCACAATCTTAATTTTTTAGATATTCGGATTTATTTATCAAAGAAATGTCCAAATTATTGTACTTTTATTTTTGTTCATTTTCAAAATCAGTTACGCCTTGGCATTCATCGCTTTAAATTAATACTGTTTCGAAAAAGCTATTATTTGACAATAATAATTCATTACCTACTGACCGGTTTTTTCAAACAGATAAATAGATTTTAAGAATACATAATTTAACAGCAATTGTAAATTTTACCACCAAAAGATTACGGTACAATTATTTATAATGTAAAAACTATGAACAAGATATTTCAAACTACATTTCAAGAACTCGCCGCCATAAATGTCTCTCAACCACTTTCTTCTGTAAAAAGTTAAAGTATCATGTCAAACAAGCCCATGATCGGAATTCACGAGCAACATTTCAATAAAATAAGTTCGTGTTATTTGTAATAAAAATACCACAAAATCCTTATTGGTACGTTGAGAAATACGCCGTACTTAAGGTATTTGTAATTGAAGCAAAAACTACATACGCCTACAGGAAAAGTGCAATGTTATACATAGAATGCATTTACGACATTTTTTTATGATGACAGGAGTACATGGCATTTTCATATAACCATTCAACTTAACTGATTTTGCTTTACGTGTCTGCTTCTCAAAACTAAAGGAAAACATCGTTATGAAACCGGCATGCCCTATTTTTTTTAATCGAATTAATTTTCCAATAAATTGGCTTAGGGCTCAAAAAGTGTTGTCCTCTTCGCCTTCCTACTATTACTGTCTGATGTTGTTTTCCTACAGTTCTTGAATTCTATCTTTATGAACCCAAAAAGTTGTTAATATAAAAAAAACTACTAGTTCTCAGCGAACCAGAGATCTCGCGATGCGACGTTTTTACCCAACTACCAAAACCAGCACTAAACTAATGGTGAACAGGACACCATAGTTCAAATACACCCCAACCGCTGATGCTCATATTCGAACTTAAGATTTCTATTAGTATAATCTATCTACTTCATAAAGATTGAATAAACTGTTTGGCAGTTATCGTAGCACAAATAAACATACATACATACAAACGGTCCAAGAAGACTCAAAGATCTTCGTTCGCTACTCTCACTCTATCAATTAAGTTTTATGTAGGATACGTGACCATAATTTTGCCAACACAAAAATGTATATTCATACAAAGTGCCTAATATAATGTATATTTTTAATTGATCTAAAATCCACTAACTGTGTTCTTGGCTAAACCAGCTTCAATAATAACAGTAACGCCATACGGAGCGACAAACGTCCGCTGCTGCATGCCTACATAGCTCGGATGCCAGACACATGTCTCCATGTTCCGTGGGGCTATTTACATCAGACGACTTTACAGAACCGCAATGAACACAGTGTGTAAAATTTGGATGCAAGAGACCAAGGAATATTAATATTGTGTACAACGTCTTCTACTATCAATATGCTACTAACATATAATGTTTAGAAAAAGCAATGAATAAGATATTTCAAACGCAAAGCTTCTGACAAGTTACTGTTACATTTTTTACATATTTAATTACCTTTGTTTGCCTATAATCTCATGTCATGATAACTGATGATACGGCCAACGATGAAGAACCTTATTCTCTAATCCTTGTTTTGAAGAGAACCAGGTTGTATTTTCTGTAACAAACAGACCACTGTAGTGTGTTTCATTTCTTCGCTGTTTGCATTACAAAAGCGGAATAGGAATGGTACTTATTATACCTACTGATAATGAAAATATGAATAGAACTAAACCGTGTCTGCTTGACTTCTGTTGGAAATGGTATTTTCTGAGGCTGACAAAAATGTCGTGTCGATGACTAAAACTATTTCGCTTAAATATTATATTGCTACTAAGATAGTCTACTAAGTTACTAAGTGATAAGATTGAATAAGGCTCTAAAGTGTTTCTAAATTTTGTTTTGATACCTTGTAATAAGATCAATAACTGTATCAAGATACCTGAGCCTGAGCAAGATACAGTACTAAGTAAAACAAAAATAGTTTGAATAACAAAATTGAATATAAGTATATATATTTACTAATAACAACTAACAATCATGGTATAGTTAGGTATATTGCAGCGCGACATCAATTATCTTTAGTTTTAAGTCACGTCACTATACGCAAATGAAAAGTGCGTCCTTACCCCATCTCTATTTTTTATACTTTTCAACATGGCCGCGAGTGCGTGTTAGCGTAAAATTGAATTAAATTTAGAAAACCTCTGAAGAATTGTAATAAACGTTGTTAAAGTCAATTGCCGTCGTTATTGAAGAACCACCAATCATCAACGCCTAAACATAGATAAATTTTATTATTCAAATCAAGACCATATTGTAAATTACACCTATTTGATAAGTATATTCTCATTATTGCGTCTTTATTACTAATATATTATAATACTAGCTTCTGCCTACGACTTCACCCGCGTGGTACTCGGATAAAAAGTAGCCTACGTGTTATTCTAATGTATAACTTTACAGTAATATAGCTTATTACTGTAAAGTTTCATCAAAATCCGTACAGTAGTTTTTGATTGAAATAGTAACAAACA
The DNA here is from genome assembly GCA_961405105.1 of Perizoma affinitatum. Taxonomy (NCBI): domain Eukaryota; kingdom Metazoa; phylum Arthropoda; class Insecta; order Lepidoptera; family Geometridae; genus Perizoma; species Perizoma affinitatum. The sequence continues at coordinate 7,967,149 of OY560184.1, forward strand.
TCCATTCTCACCAACTTTCGCGTTCATAATTGTAATATATAAAATTGTATTGAAAGGTTCCTGTATTTACAACTTCACACATTCTTCAATAATAATAGCATTACATAGTTGTTAATAAATTCTTCAAACATACCATTATAATCAATTAAAATTTATTGCACGTTGTCTATTAAAGAAAGGTCAGAGACAAATTATACGAGCAATAGTAAAATTTATTAATTGCTTAGCACCATAAGTTATGGCATTCCATCTGACAATAGAAGTTATGAATATCAATGGGGTGAATATCAATGGTTGTAGGGTAGATAAATTTATCATCATCATAAACAGCCTGTAGAAGTCCACTGCTAGACATAGACCCCCTAAAGTGCCTTGTCGATCCTTCCGACGTTTATGGTGTCTTCAGTCCATGTAGGGGTGGGGCGCTTTTTTACGCTGCGTCGTCCGGATTGTGTTCACATTTAAAGAGCCGTTTTTCCCAACAGTAGTCGGTTCTGTGACCCACGCCCATTGTTACTTCAACATTCTAATTCTATGAGCCATGTCGATGACTTTAGATTCTAGCCTCTCCGGATTCCCTCGTTTTGGACATAATCACGTTGTGAAATTTAATGCCGAGCATAGCTACTTCCATATCCGACTTTGGTAAGGTAGCTTAACCTTAAGCCTTATAAGAAGCAGAATAATAAAATTGCTCAAAACGTGTTGAGACATCCCGATATTGCATGATTCATTTTTAAGTATCCTTAAGTTATTACTTAATCATAAAATTATCCAAACGTTTAAAAAAGTTATGCTAGTTTGTTCTTAGTTTTGTTTTCATTCTAGCTTGTAGGTAAAAATAAACTGCCCCATACGCTATATTAGGGTCTTGAAGTAGCCTCATAACTCGTAAAGTTATGATTGAAAAAGATTTGAACTATTAAATGTTACTCGTTAAACTTTCATACTTCTAGGACTAAAGGTTAAAAAGTTAAGGCACAACTTTTGCTACTTTAAATCCTTTTATATCCGAGTCGAGTGCTTAGAATCTAAAATAATTAAGAAATATATTCAATGAAACATAACATGGAAGTGCAGTGCAAAAATAACTCTTGATTTTAAAAAATCACGTCCGCATAATAAATTGTAATTCTATACGACAGTCGACAGACAGGCAGTTAAATAGACAGCCAGATAAACAGACGGGCAGATAGACATACAGACAGATGGACATGATGAAACTATAAGGTTTTCACTTATACCATTTGAAAATGAGACACAAAACATTTTCGCATACAGAAAGAAAGCTACTTATAAAATATTTTCATGAGAAAGATTGATAATTCTGTTTTGTATGCAAAATTTTACTGTGTGAAAAATTTTCTCGAAATTTGTTACGGAAACTTATCATTCTTCTATAATTTACATTATGAAATTAATTTATGCATTCCGTCATCATACAGTTTATTTAAATATAACACATTAACCTCCAAAATATCTGCTTTGATCTTTCCAAAATATTCTAACATCCAGGTAATAAACTTCGCCAAATATCTAATCGTTCAAGTCCACTGTCCACCAAAGCATTAGCGTTTGCTTCATAAAACTTTATCTCTTTCATGACAAGAAGAGAGACTAGTTGTGAACATCCTCTCAACAACAAAAAAAAACGTTTAGCGTTCGGTTGAAGATAGGCGTGCGAAAATCGAAGATATTTGGTATCTTATGAGAAATACGCTCATGCACTAAAGTTAAGATTTAGCGTTATTAATGCCATTAGAGATACTTCAGTGGACAGAGAGGTTAACCTAAAAGCGAATAAAACAAAAATAAATTCGGAAACTTTAATACCTCCGCCAACGCGTTATAAATTTAAACGCTGCAATAAACCAAATTCAATCAAAGAAAAAAGTTAGTCTGGACGTAAACAAAGTAATTGATTCTGTAGATTACTATCTGAAATTTTTATTGGCCGTGGCGAGTCATAAATTACTAGTTTATAGCTTTATTCACCACTCATTAAGGTTTTATACAAGAATTATGCGATATTAATTTTAGAAAACGGTTGTTAAAATTTATGCTTCAAATTGTGCTGCCTATTTTACGATTCGATTTCACGCATAGAGTAGGCGATCAGATGAGTCTTGAATTGCATAAGTTGAAGTGGGCAGGCTCATAGAACCGGCAATTCCTGGGGAGGAAAGGTTAGGACGAATGGCGACCAAAAACCTGACAACGTAGTGTAGGATGGCCTCCACACGAATATTGACACCAACTTTGACAGTGCGACATCGGAATAAAATCTATTCTGTAACAATGTTCTTACCAACAATCTAACCTGTAGGGATTTTTCTTTTAAATAAACGAAATAAGAATGGGCTTGGTACATCAATTAGATCACTGTTTTCCCGAGGTTTGATCGTAGGAACCTAGAACATCATCTAAGTTCTGTTTTAATTGATTAATAAAAACACGGTATTGCAGCTGTGAGACGAAAGATATTTAGCATACCTATCTACAATTCACTATTCATTGATGTCAAAGCTATTTGAATAGCTAAACTCGTGATTAAGAAGCGGTGTCAATAGCCGTTGTAATAACTGCTGTGATTTCTATGGAAATGCGCTACTTTATAAAATCCGATACTTAACATTAAATGTTACATCGTCAACTATGTCTAAGAATATTATATTTTATGATTTTGTCTTCTCTGTTACTTTAATAATTGTATTTTTTTTTATAATCACAACTTGTTTGTCAACATTTAAATTGTTCATGAAAACATGCTCCACTGAGAGTGAGTTCCACTCGGTGACATTTAGAAAAAATATTCAATGCATCAATCGCGGAAATACTGTGTCACATAAATCGCGTCACAATATCAGATAAAAAAAAACATTGTATCTCGTGTACCGCTGCTGTCAAACGACTGTGTTGTAGTTAATAAAAGATATTGAGATATAAAGATATAGAGCAACAAAAAGCCGAAAAAATACTGAAAGTTAGACAAACTATTATCGTATAATTTGTTTTGTTCATCAGCACAAGGAGGACCTGATTTGCAGATGACAGGCGACGGTAAACGTTTTCCATCATGTGGGCTGTATGTCTGTGCTCCTTTAAAATTTTCTTTAAATTTTTTAAAAAGTTGAGCCGATTTTGAATGATTTTAAATTTTATGAGATCGAGGCTTATATAATTATTAATTTCAAGTATATCACTCTTCAAAAGTGTATTTTTTCAGCTTTCATTTTTTCCCGTCGAATCACTTTCAGCAGCATGACAAATTAATCACAATTGCAACATCACAGATAATTACCCACCGCTGTTTCAATAATAAATCGCTCAGCAAATTTATTTTAATGCATAGATCAGCACGTAATTGACATTGTGTCCGGACGCAAAATCAATTAATATTTCAATGGCCGCTGTGGTTTACGTATGACATATCGAGGTAACTGAACAACTGTTGCTTTTCAGAGCAAGGCGTGAGTAATCAGAGGGTAATTTAGGCTTGTTTGTGTCCAAAGTGTCTAGTTAACCATATTCTTGACACTCCCTGTACAAAATTGGTCCAGGGAAGAAGGTAGTACTTCAAATAATAAATCAACATACAACAGTCACATATAGAGTTCTGACCCCACACTAGGATTCCTCGTGGGTAGCACAACACCCAGATCCGTAATAAAAATCTGCAGAACATGCAAATCCGCACCTCTTGCATCTCAGCCGGCTACTCGCCCACTGCGCCACTGAGGTCATCAAATATTTGTGCACATGAGACTTAAACTTACTCTGTATTACAGGTGATGCAAGGCAAGTTTCTGTCATGCAATGCCAGAATGCGACGTAGCTACATTTAAGACTTTCGCGATCAGTAAACTTAATTAAAAGTTTTATACGGCTCTTTATCGCTGTACAAAACCGTAAAAATCCAACGTTTACGTAACATTTTACGGTTTAGAGACCCGTATAAAACTTGTTAATTATGTGACGTAACTTTAAACTGGATCACATTCGATTTTCCATCCAATCCGATCTAGTCAGCACTAATGTATTACTAATGACAACAGCGTCACTCGTTAGTACCTAGGTATGATAATTTTATTATATTTAAGACGATTTCCCTCCACGCTTTAAGTTTGTACATTAACACCGTTCAGCACACAAAATGACACCGGTAAATATTCATAATTCATTTGCAATTAACTGCGGCGGTGTGTAATAATGGCCACTGCTGTGTGTTTAAATTAAGCTGTTTTGCATTTCCTCTCAGTTATAACCGCACTATCATCAATGATTGTACGTGACCATTATTTAACTAACTGTTTTACGTAAAACAGTGAAGGCAAACATCATGGGGAAATCGGTATGCTCAAACTTTTAAGTTTGAAGGTGTTCCTATAAGTAGAGATGGTTTTGAAACCTGTTATATGGAACGCTGACTCAATTTATATGAAGAACATATGCCAAATTTTAATTGTTTTTTTTGTACACGAGTAAGTTTACCGGACCCGTTTCGGAAATTTCTCCATTTTAGTATAGCCTAAGAGAATTTTGTCTAAAGCTAACATGGAAACAACAATCACAAGATGAATTCGTTGTGTAAAATAAACGGTTTTCATTCATGTTTCATGAGATGCCCTGAAGATATTATAAGCTACGTCTCGCATTACTCATCGAGACGGTAATCCTTTGATCTAAGTACATCCGGTGATTTTGTCCGGTGAATCTGCGCTGGCGCATGTTTTGACAGCTTAATACGGGATGGATCAAGATTATGATAATTACGATGGGTGGTGTTACCTCAAAAATATATTATACAAGTGTATAACTAAAACGGAATTTCAAGGTAAAGTAATATTTTATTAGAAGGTCTCAAGCTAGTTTTGTTTTTCCGGTATCAATCAAAACTAAAAAGCACCCACATATAAATACAATATCTATAACATTGTCGTTTTGTCGAATTGGCCACTAATATAATATGCGGTTTGACTTAGAGTTCTATATTCAAATAAATGACATTTTACAGTATGGCATTATTTTTTCTAAAATAGTTATTCATTTGTTTGTTTGGGTTTTATTTTACTTCCATTTTCAAAACATCGCAACCATGAACTCTAAGAAAACACGCGTTATTTTCCATTATGAGTTTCGAGGTAACAATGCATCTAAAACGGCACGCAATGAACTAATAAAGCGTTAATGATTTAACTGCTTTAGTTCTGGAAATGTTTATTACGGAAACGAACGAAACGGAAAGACAAGGTTGAAAATGACGGATCTGCTATCCGTCTCAAACTATGGCTGAGCTTACATCAGCTTTAGATGTGTATTTAGTGTCAAAACAATATTAAACCATTTGCGGCAAATCGGTTAAATAAAGAAGCTAAATTGGATTATATTTTCACCTACGAAACGGTAATGTCATAGGTGCATAAATGCAACGGCAATAATTATATAGGTGATAATACAAACTTGTATTTATTGATACTATCTGTATCACTGACTATTTCCACATAATGTATACATGTGTATACTTCATGACCAGAGTCATAAAATGAATCTTATAGTAGCTTTGTATGAACGGATTTCAGCTTCGTGACACATGCACAGAGAAGTGGGTCATCATATAAATGTTATTCCAAAACGGGGTAATTTTTATAAAATCTTAAAACCCAATACAAAAAAACACGCTTACGACTGTAATCCCCGTAATGGAAATCTTCAGATTTATACCCAGTACTCAGATATGTGAGGACACCGAGTGGGGAGTAGTCAGAGACATTTTACGTGTCAGGTTGTAAGTCCGTCACCGCTTATAGAAACACTAAGCGAAGTCACGTGCCTTCGAATTTTCGGTCCAAGCGCATTTGTTGCACCACCGGGTTCGAACCTATAACCTCCGTTATGAAGATCAGGGTACAGCCCACAAAGTCAACACGGCCTTTTCTTTCTAAAAAACCTTATTTGTACTAAGATAAGGTTTAAAAGCCGTGTTGGCCTAGTGGGCGATACCCCGACTACTGATCCGGAGGTCGTGGGTTCGAACCCGGTCGTGCACCAATGGGTTTTTCCACTCGAAAAATTTATATGCGCATTAACACGTGCTCCAAACGGTGATGTAAAACATCGTGAGGAAACCGGCATGCCCTAGAACCAAAAATTCGAAGGCATGTGCCAACAGTTAGTGTTCCAATAAGCAGCGATGGGCTTGCAACCTGTCATGTGGAATGCTAATTTGCGAAACGCGGGCATGTACCAAATGTAATCTTTGGACGTGCCTCTGACTACCCCCTACTTGGCATCTTCAAAGATCTACTCACTGAGTATTTATCTGAGGATGTCCACCATGGGGAAGACAGTCGTTAGCGTGTTTATTTTTGTTTTAGATAAGGTTTTCCTTGACCCTTACAAACAAACAACCTCAAAATCATATATGGTCTCCAATCGACGCCGGTTAAAAAAGAGGCCTCTTATTTTAAAACTATTCTTGATAGTAGCCAGCAATAGTTGGTCACACAGCTACATTATCAGTCATATTTAGTACTTATTCCTTACCCACCAGGTAGCTTTTTATTACTCTGTGGCCGTAGGTGTTTATTGATGCCCCTAGAAAGCAGCTTATAGCGATTAAATCTAACAAATGAGTTATCTGACCTTTTGTTAACGTTTCTAAGATAAAATAAAACATTATATCAACTTGAACAGGTCCCATAGTTAGTGATTAAAATGCTGAAGTTTAATAACAGTTTGGTATTTTCTTTGTTCTCAACAAAATATAAACATACGAAGGAAGATAACATTATTTACTGAGGTTTTGTTTTTCGACTAAATTGATATTATATTACGAGTACATATTTAGTTATTTAATTTGTATATTAAGCTTATGTAACAGGTAGGTTATGTGTCTTAAAACACATTAATATATAAAACAAAAACAAACACGACTGTGGTCCCCATGGTGGACATCCTCAGATACATACTCAATGAGTAGATTTGAGGATACCAAGTAGTGGGTAGTCAAATGCACATCCTAACATTACATTTGGTACATGCCCGCGTTTTGCAAGTAGTAAGCAATTCATGTGACAGGTTGCAAACCCATCGCCGCTTATTGGAACACTACCTGTTAGTACATACCTTCGAATTTTTGGTTCTAGGGCATGCCGATTTCCTCACGATGTTTTCCTTCACCGTTTTGAGCACGTGTTAATGCGTACATACATTTTACGAGGGGGAAAATCCATTGGTGCACTACCGGGTTGGAACCCACGACCTTCGGATCAGAAGTCGGGGTATCGCCCACTAGGCCAACTTTGCTCTTAAATGGTGAAAAATTACCTGCTTATTTATTATTATCTAAACGAATTGAAAATGCTGGTGGAAATCCACAAATATACATATATTAATGATCATTATGAGCTACACTTTAAGTGAGACTAAATATCAGACATTAATATTCAAAATTTGACATTAAAATTTAACCCACAATAAATTATTGTAATGTATTATTTTATCGATTATAATTGATACAACAGTTTAAGCATCTGTTTTTAAGTCACAGAGCAATATATTGCAATATATTGTCGAATGTGACAAGTTTTTATACACATATTTGTGGTAATGTTTGTATAATATAATATGTCTATAAATATAAGATGGTGGTCTAGCCGTGTTTTTTTGTGCTAGGCAGTAGATATTCCGAAAAAAACTTCCAGATAATTATCTAGCTTTTTATGGAAATATGTTGACCATATTATTGTATATAGATTTTATAGTAATTTTTTTTTTTATAAAGTGTTATTAATTTTATTAAATTTCGCAGTGTCTTCTGTAAACATCTGCCATAAGCTTAATAAGAGAACAAAAAGGTCGATAAAAAAGTACATATAGTCGAGTGCAATCACTATCTTGACGTATAAATGGAATCCACCATAAATTAGCTTTACCATAAATTTATTGTTAGTGTCAAAAGAAACATGTTTGATTTTAATTAGTTGTCGATTTCATCAATAATTTATGCAAATAAAATGCGAACATAAACACACGAGTATTATGTTTTATGCATTTTGTAAGTTTATATGCGAAGTGGTATATTCATAAATAGTTACGATAAAATCTTAATATTATGCGCCGATAATTTAACTTTTATGCTAATGAATACAATTACTGCAAGATTTTATAAAATAAATTTGTATATTATTAAAAGGCTAAAAAACTATTTTTTATGTGACACTTAAAATAAAATAATAATATTTTCAAGTAAGTTAAATTTATACAAATGCTCAAACTTAAAAGTGCTTCACTATTTCATTTAGTTATTTTTATCTTGAAAGGTATGTTAAAAGCTGTATAAAGATATCACTTTGACACAGCCCTGTGATGTATTGCACGCCCTCACATTAAACGAGAAACATTATGTCAAACAAATCAATAAACCTTACATCCGAACTTTACAACATAAATCAAGCCGATAGCCGATAACTCAAAAGATCGGTCGACGCAACATCGTAGCGTAACACGATACTGATGTTACAGGCAGAGTCGAGAATCTGAGCTTGATAACATTCACAAGCTTTAACTTGGCCTAGCCAGACTATACAAATTAAAACTTAACTATGTAATATTCAAATTATTTTTAGGCACATTGTGAGAAATGACTATGAATATAAAAACTTGATTCCATTCCAACTACAAAATAAATGTGAGGTACGTAATGAATTGAATTGATTTAAGCGTCTGAAATATAATAACAATAGTTGCAACACTTTTTGACAGTTTCTAAACTTCTAGCAACGAAATTATTAAACGTTTAAGATAATTTAAATATTGAAGTTAAGATTCTTCTTTTTCTTTTTGTTTTGAGAAGCAATATATAAATTTGTTTTTACATTATAAGCTTGTCAATGTTGACATTTCTAGTCTGGCTTATTACTTGCAACACAGAACGAAATTCTCGATTTTTACACTACGCCGAGCGAAACATCGAGGATTTATTGATATGTAAATCATTTTAATTGGTGCCTACGGACATTTTTTAGTGTAATTGGCAGTTGGCTCGTTATTCACAGGCTATGAGATATCGCTGGTTTGCGCATCGGCTTAAGCTTTTTATGGCATAGCCTATTTTTTTTGCAGAATGGAAAAAACACAAAGAATGTCAAAGTCAAATAAATAGGTCACAAAAACTATTGGTCAACGTCAGCACACTGACGGAATCGAATTCTTATTTATATGTGAAGTAACGTCAATTATGATCACCAGACTATTTTTCTTTTAATTTAAAACACTATTAACTATGATTTTTTATTTGTCATTATTATTATTTCTACTTAATTTGTGTGCCACTGATGTTGTGAAAATGTTTATTATTTGTTTTAATTTGTCATATTATTTATTTTGACTTTTATTCATTTTTACTTCGAAAAAATTAGCTTAAAGCAATGCTTAAAATGCGTATATCACTCAATGCTCTTGGTTGAGCAATGTCTATAGCACTGTTCGATTTACACCTCTACAAAATGTGTTTCCGATTTTTTTTCCGTACGATTTATTATACAATCGGTATTTACAATAACGTGCGGCGAGGGTTGTTTCGTAAAATATCACTTGCAACGAAGCGGTTCGCAGTAATCGGTTTGTTTGTCGATCTGCGACTTTAATGTCTATTGAAATTTTGTTTATGAGAAAAAGGTTACACGGTATGTGACCAATGGTAATTTTAAACAGTCCACAGTCAGGTAAAATAATGAGAAGGTTACCGATTAATAGTAACAAAATAATCGGAAAAACGATTCCGATTTTTTTAGCTACTACGTGATCGTTATTTTCCAAGCAAACACAATAAATACATAACTTTGTATTGATATAAGCCGTAGCTATATGTCGATTGCTCCTTGATGTTGGTCCTATTTGAATCGATGATATTTTTAATAAAAAGGGAATAATCCTATGGGAACACATACGTGACAGCTTGTAAGTGGTATACCTAGGCATAACACCACAATACTGAGTACGATCCTCAATCTAATACACCCTTTGAAACGATGCTCATCACCCAACCTCCCACATAATCTGGTAATCAGGATTTTTTGCAGTAGCACAGTTCCTGGTGGTAACTGTCATGACCACGCAACGCTTAACCCAGTTCTACTTCTTTTGTCTAAGACGACATGATCCATTATATAATGTCGTCTTAGACCTTATTTGGGTTTCGGATCTTGATATTATAACTTGATCTAAAAAGATGCCAAGCAAAGTATACGTCGCTCGCTTAATTGATTAGAGGATGCAGAATATATGACTAACCAATGAAACAGCTATAAAGTAGCTTCTACATAATAAATTACTATGAAACCCATCTCCTGAGAGCAATATTTCAAAAAAGGTCAGATCACACTAGCAATTAATTATTTAATCTATGCCCGCTGCAGTTTTACGAGCGCATCGCGTGTGACCACACCATAAAACACAACATAAGCGGACGTCACAATACATATGTCATGCAGTAAGAACACTTGCAATATATCATGTTTTTATTTCATGAAGTGGTATTTTTTTTCTGTATTTGCATGTATTTCGATATGTTGCCTTCACCTTACATCTTCTTAACTCGATGCTAGTTTATCAAATCTTAAAAGAAGTTAGGTAATTAAATGAATCAGCTAATGGCCAGTAGCATACGCTACAGGTTTATGTTTTACAAAAACCGGTTTATTTAAATTTACTATTATGATCTATGATCGATGATTGTTGCCATGGATACATTGTTTTTTCTCATAAGAAATTACGCTGCTACGGTATCAAATATTTGATCATAGATACGTATTTGATCATCCTTCTTATTTTATAAAAGTCAAAGTATTGAAGTTTGTTACTAATAAGTTCCGTAACGGTTAAACCGATTTAGATGAAATTTTTAACACGTATAGTTCGGGACCTAGAATTACTTATAAGCTACTTTTTATTCGAATGTGCATGTCAGACTCATATATAAAATACAAAAATATTGTTTAACAGTTGATTAACGAAGCACGGTATTGTGTCCTACTGATATATAATGTCATTTCAAATTCAACAAAAAGAAAACACAGCACAGCACAGCTAAATAACAGTTTCAAATCTTTATACGGAAGGAGGTAAAATTTACGGTTGTTGTTGAAGACAACATTATAAATATTATATTCTTACTGCTTTATATATATTGTGATAAGACATATGCCCTCCAGGGTGTTGTGTGCAGCTAATTGCTGCATTATGGTGTACTCTTGCTTATTTACGCCGTGGATAATTAATGGGGATCTGTTGATAAGCACTGTTTAATTGACTTTAATATGGATTACATTGTTGCAGAGACAGTAATTATGTGTAAGTTTTCAGTTATTAGAAGTACATACCTTTATTTACATCCAAATTAAATAGATTTGTGGGTATTAAGTTACACATATCAGTTAGTAAATTTATTAACCAAATAACAAGGTTAGTAAATAGTTAAATAGTTTTTTTTTTAGTGATTGCTACATAAAAAAAAAGTATACAAGGCGAGCGTGAATGGGATAGTTGGAAGAGGAAGGCCTCGGCGAACGTACTCTGAGTCAAATTGGAGACATTCTAGAGAATGAATAGGTCATAAGTACACTTAATAGCCGAGCGTGTATGAAGAATTAGATGAGGATGAACGAAGCGAAAGAATGATGCCAGGATCGTAGCAAGTGGAAATCCTTGGTATCTGCCTACCCCTCCGGGAAAAAGACATGTACATATGTATGTATGTATATAAAAATTAACAAGTGGTCTGGGTACGCACTTGAATAAATCCCAATAAAGCTAGAGCCATGTTAATTCCCAAATATGTTATAGAATTGGGTGAAATCAAAATTACAAAATCCTTAAATGTCCTTAAAATAAAGGAATAGAATTTTTAATAATTTATTTTCGTCATACAAATTCACGACGCGTCTAACTGTAACTCATAATTCTCAATAGAATGTACACGTTTAATCCATCTTTCGTCTAATCTAGATAAAGTTTACAGTATGCCTCAGTAACATTGCATAAGAATCACAATTGAGACTATCTTATGTAAATATAGGGTGACTTGTTTTAACTATTATTATTATTTTGTAAAGTCGTTGCACATCTTGCATTGAAAATTTTCTGATTATTCTTCCACAATCAACGCCTGGGTTACCACTTGTGTACGCTACAAGAAATGAATACCAATTTATTGTTAAAAAAATCACTAAAACTACAAAAATACTTTACACAACTCCGATCGATCAATTAAAGTAAAACAACTCATCACCCCTAAAAGAGCCTCGAATCCATTATACAAGCACATTAACAAACAAATGTTCACACTTAACCTTTCTTTCGGGCTTGCGATACATATCTTTCGACGAACGCTCATTATTGCGTACTCCCAAACTTACTTTTACAACGACTGTAGCTTCTTCGCCTTTTGCTTAGAATTCAAAACTGAGTAGCTGGGTTGAAAGAGTAAGTTGGTAATGATTTTTAAGCCAGGGGGTATCTCAGGTGTCTCGGAAAACTTAATTTATGTTAAACTCGTCCACATCGCGATTATTTAACTGCCGACCGGCGATTGGACCGATAAGGAAGATTAATTCGGTATGGTTTCGGGTAAAAAATGCAACGACATCAACCGGTGTGGTAGCCGAAATAACGAGGATAGGACGAGGGATTCAATGTTTGGTTAATTAATTAAATGAATTGAGATCGTTTTGTCTTTGGGTTTACTTATTTATGTTCTTGTTGGAGTACTGCATCTTATATCCTATACAACTGCATTCCTTTAGGTTTTGTGAGTTAAAGGTCTTTTTAAGTTTTGAATGTAAGTGCAACCCATCTTGCATTTTGTTGATCAGTCTAGGGTCTACAAGACTTTGTCGTCTGGTCAATCCAAAAGTAGGATTTTATGATTTAAAAGAACCACAAGTGACGGGAAGTGCTCTAAATACCAACTTGTCATTGTCACAGTCGAACACTGAAGGTTTCTATATTGCCACGTCATTATAAATAAACGAACAAAATGCTTAACCACTAGTTAGCTGCGTAATTAGCACTTCATGCAAGAATTCATTTATCAACTTTGATGGAATGTTTGCATGTCTGTTAGCATTGCACGTTTTTAGGTAACTGGGGCTATGGAAATGTAACAGTTTTTATAGTGCTGTTACCTTCGTACATATTATATAACGTGAAAAATAGGGTATAATTTTAAATTCAATAATAGAAGTTTCACCAAAAGATTATACTTAACTGTAATTAAACATAACCTCGTCACTTTACACTAACACTTTATAGCAGTTTGTATTTAAGTTTTTTGAGGAAAATTTATCACTAGCTTCTGCCCGCGGCTTCGCCTGCGTGGTATGTTGATAAAAGTAGCATAGGATGTCCAGTCCATGTCCAGTCTACAAACTATGTCTATATCAAATTTCATCAAAACAGCTCAAGCGGTTTAGCCGTGAAAGATATACATAGGTATTTTAGGTAGATATTTCCGATAAAAATTTTCAGAGTTAATTGAGAGTCTCTTGAGAGTGTCGAAATATACGTTTTTGCATGCCGCAAAAATGGTCGTATCTTTTTTTTACGGTAACTTAGAAGTTTAATTTTTCACAGCTTCAAGGGACTGTATAGGTACTGGGTATATGGTTAATTTTAAACTCGATACCTCCACGCGTTCCCAAGATAAAGGGCCTTGACAGACAGACAATAAAGTGATCCTATAAGGGTTCCGCTTTTTTCTTTTAATGTAAACCCCACCCTACTTTAACCCTAAAAAACAATACTAACTTTACGACCTTAGTAATATAACATACTCCCAAAGGGTAATTTTGAAAAAAAAAACCAATATGTATTTCATTGTTTACGTTAAAGTTTAATTTCACTAACTTTTGAGTGAATCGAACCAGGGTTTTCTTTTCCATACAAATTTCAGAACTTTATTGCACACCCCCTTGGGGTAGTTTTGTATAAATAAAAACTACGTAATTCATTATTTACTTTATACTTTATTTAAACCGAGTTTTGAATCTAACCAAGGAAGAAAATTTTCCATACAAAGTTTAAAACTCACACCCCAAATGATAGTTTAAATAAAATAAAAAACTGTTTTATTATTTATATTAAAGTTTATTTGTACTGAGTTTTGAGCGAATCTAACTAAGGAATAAAAAAAAACATAGAAACTTTACCACCATGTAAGATTTTCAAAAATAAGATTAGCCTTTGTGTACATATATCATAGCCTATTCCAGAACCTAAACTATCTACATTCTTAGTACGTACTTTCTTAGACTTTTGTATTTATTATAGTAGTAGGATAGGAATAATTTAAAAAAATAGCATTTCGCTTCTCGTTGCTTTTTGTTTGCCGTTAAATGTTTAATGACAAAATCCTTGTACTTATCATCACTATTATCATTACTATCATCAGCAGCTGCTCCAGATGGCCAGATAACTCTAACCAGTCGGTTATCGGTTTTAAATTGGCTGGTCTATACTGTGACTTTCGATTTAAACTGTTAATATGCATGTAACTCCATAAAATTTCACAGTCGGTTTTAATCCTTTTCGTTTCATCATCAGAAAGGTGTTTAAACGCTGTTTATTGCTCAAATGACAATATAATTGAAACCGTCCAAGCTGCATCGCTTGAGGCAGCTTGTAACTTGTAACTGAGAGTTGCGATATGGACAGTGTTAAAGGAACAAAGCTGACTGTAGAGTTCCCATATTAAATAAACTTCATGTTGTCTTTAAAGTCATTTTGATACATTTTAAAGTTGAAAATACACTGTCTTTCGAAGATTTTCTGACGTTTTGTAGCTAATTTAGACAATTGCCGCCGGTACTCTACTCATAATAAATGAGTAGAGTACCGGCGGCAACCGCATTCCTCATTATCCACAGTAAAAAATTGTCGATACGTACAAAAAGCACCATAAAACATCTTAAACAGTTTAAATATTCTTATATAAACTTGTGAAACAATCATCAACAGTCTGTAGAAGTCCACGGCTGCATATAGAGTGCCATGACAAATTTTCTTGGTTTGTGTTCATGATTGCTCTTTGATAAACTTTATTCCCCAGTGGCGATCGATTCTGCGATCTATATGACCAGTCTTTTGCCATGAAAACTTTGTTACGTGCGAGGTGCATGCACTGCTAGCAAGATTTACACCTTGGCAGAGCAGTTATAAAGAAGTTCGACTAAAACAATAAAAATACAAAATCAGGTATATAATGGTAATCAGTGAGTTTATATTATATAATATCCATATGTTTAACTAAGAACAAATGTCATTACATTCTAAAACAAGTCAACAACTATTTCTCATACTTTTGCTCATAGGTTAATTCCGATCCAGGAATATCCCGAAACAAAGTTGGGTATGGTTACCCTAGTCGGTATGGATAAAACTTTCTTGGTATCCCGGATCGGTACTACTATGAATTAAAAGTATGGAAAATCCTAAAATTACAAAGTCAATGTTATCCTACTTTAAAGCGTCTATTTTTAAATTAGGTAGGCTTCTATAGAAAATCTCCTTATGCGAGGGTATCGTAATATACCTCGTATATGGAGGATTCATATTATTAATATCCGAAAGACAATAACTCGCATTGAAATCTACAATAACAAATATTGACACTCTCTCATAAGGTATGGTATATGGTATATAACTGGGTAGGAAAAAATGTAGGAATTACTAGGCAGCTTTATGTTTAAGTTTGTCCAGTGTGGTATAAGTATATTGCGAAGCCAAGTTCTTAAATATAAAAACCATTGCTGAGATGTTTACTAATAACCCCTACTGAAAGATATAACATCTTTTCCTAGGACACTAATTCGCCGTATCCATATAACATTTATAACATACAAATATTAGAATTCTAGCACTGATTTTCATATAATTTGGACCGGAGAAACAAACAAACCTAACAACAGAAAAAAACTTCCCACCCGGAGAACTATTCCACGATAGCTCGGACCGGAAAGACCACTAGCTTGCTTTAAGCTCGTTTGAACAAGTCAGATATCACTCTAGGATTCTGCGCACTGTCCTACTCGAAATGATAAACAGAAGCCGCAGCGAACAAATACAGGAATTCTCCCACCGTGGAATTGGAAGTTCTTGAGACGAAAGCCTCACTGTCAGGTGTTACCACGCTGCGCGGGTCTCAAGAGCAGCTAACACGTGACTGGTGCAAACAGGACTGAAACAGCTGCGTGTCCGGAACAACCTGAAAATGATAAAAATGGTTAATGGTCCCCTTTACGTGGGACACTTTCACGTGCCCTTTCACTCCTGCTCTTCCTTCTCGTAGAGAACTTACCTCGGTACTGCGAAAAAGTTTCTCTTGCAGCTAGGCGGCTACCCTTCAGACAGAAACGGGGCTCCAGAATACTCCTTTCAGAATAACCTCTAAAATGGTCGTTCGTAGAATGTACCGGCCGCGCCCTTTTATGTGATCCACAATAGGTCCGCTGGCCAATTCTCCCCATATTTGAGCTGCATTCTTGAAAATTCGATTTAGGCAAATTTAATACATTTGAACTAGAACACTTTCACCGCATTTCTTTATGCTAATTCGGGTTATCATTCACCGCAAGATTAGCTCGGCCAACTATGTGCTATTCCCCTAGCGATGAAATCTCCGTCTTTCTTAGATCCAATTCTCCAGCTTCTTGGACATATTATGTTCTTTGGGAAACCAGGAAATCGCTTATAATTCAGCTCATTCCTCCTAGCATAACGAGTAAATAGTTTCAATAAATAGATTCTCCCGTTTTCCGCGGCTCCTCAAATTTTCAAATTTTTTTATCCTCCTGAGACTAAAATTTCACTCTAATTTCGTTTTCTTGCCCAAACGTTGGCAAGCTACGATGATGATTTTGCTATGTGGTTCAGCCACTCGTAAGTAGAGGGCGCTAATAAGTCATAAATTTTTCCTACTAGGGGGCGCTTCTCACCAATAGAAGGCATGTTCTAGACAGATGTCTTGGTGCGAAATTCAACTTGAATCCTACCTACTCCTACAATTTTGAACCGTCACAACTTAATAATTCAACAAAACAATCAGTAGTTACAAATTATTTGTATACAGTATTAAAAAAAAAATATCGATTGTCAGTTGTTTTTGTCTGCTATTGTTGGTATACCTTGTATATTCAGAGATAAGGAATACAGTTGGTGAAATGTTAAAAACACACTTTCTACTCCAGACATTTTCCTGTGCTTTGCGGAGATTTACACGGCTTTTTGCTTGACGTTTGTTCGGATTATCAGCTCAAAGAGCGTTCTCCCTGACCCTTGGGATAATTGTGGGGCAAAGTTTAATGCTGCCCCGAATAATGCCTCGGCATTACCTCGGTAATGCTCTCTTTTGACAAATGTGGTTTGTTTTGGGTGAAGTGGTTTTATATTAACATTTTTTTATGGATTTTAGGGAGATTATTTGCTTGAAAAGTTTGATTTATGTAGAGAAGCTTCATTGTGTGGATCAGTTAAGTTATCTATACTATAGAGTTATTATATACGACCGCGGTATCGTGGTGGTGAATCTTCAGATGAGACGCAAGAGATTTTAGGGTGTTTAATCAAACGATGTCGTTCGAAGTATTTCAAACCACGCCTATGTGATTAAGATAAGCTAAGATGCAAGCATTCTGACAAATATCAATCGAAATAATATCTTGTTAGATAGAAAGCCAACTTAAAAGGGCTCGTAAGGAATCCTTTCTTGCAATCAGCACTTATAACTGCTTGTAAAAACAGCAGCAAAATGTTTCATCGAACATTCTAAAATTGGCCTTAGTTATTAGCGCCATTAGCTGACGCTCGTGCCTTCGTGTTTGAAGAGTTCATCAATGGTTATTTCAATTTTGGTATTGTAAGTTGCTGATGAAGAGTTTTTAAAGAATAGAAGGTATCTGTATTTTTAAAAGAAAATTTCTGACTGCTTGATTGACTGAGATATCAACGTAGAGCCTTCTGGAGACCTGACATTTGATGGGATTTTGATGTGTAAAACGAGAAGATAGACAATGCCAAGTCGGGTTATATCTATATATTCAGTTCATAGGACTAGTAATTTCATCATTAGTCCAGAATCCTAGACCGACTTAACCTAGCCTGGTGACAATTATATATTTGTTTAAAAAGGCGGTAACACTCACTGTTGAAGAAAGTTATCTGTCACGCCACTCCTAAAAGTATTAGTGATGGAAAAAAATTAAATAAGAAACGAAATCAGTTGGTTCTTCTACACTCTCGGTCTTTGACTTTGGCCACGCAGCCACGTCAGTTTGGTACAAGTGATAATGAATTTCACTTCAGACCACACTCGAATCGTTTTGTAATGGAGTGTGAATGATAACACGTAATATTCTAGTAATGAAGAAAAACAACCTTTAACATTAAAGCGCCGAGAATAAACGCAACAGCAAACAGAATCTTGTAATTTTTCAAAAAACCTCATTGAACATTCCCAACGACCTCTTTGATAGTCCTTTGTTACAACTAAATTTGAATTTGTATGCAGTTACATTCCTCGTGACTTTCATAAACCACATAGTTTCTAGAAACGCGCGTTTGTGCCATTACTCGCGGGAGATTGATTTATTATCCGAAAAGATAATATAATTTAACCTCTTGACATCTCCAGAATGGCGGAAAATAACAATAAAAATGCGGGACATTTTCACACAGCTTGGGAACTACATGACTGATATACAACTTTCATTATTTTTTTAATACATACATATTATACAAAGAAATACATACATATCGATGGAAATTTGAAGAGGTTCATTCTTCAGTCTTGGTCTTTGGTCCCATAGACATCATTAACAGCTAAAGATAATTTGAATTTGATATAGATAACATTTTAATTTATTTTTTAATTTTAAATCGGCCATGAAAACTGGCGCTGCCAGACATGAAGTAGGTACGTTTGTAAAAATAGCATCATGGTGTGACTTAATTTTCCAAATATAACTAACCAACCCTCT
Source organism: Perizoma affinitatum (assembly GCA_961405105.1). Lineage (NCBI taxonomy): Eukaryota > Metazoa > Arthropoda > Insecta > Lepidoptera > Geometridae > Perizoma > Perizoma affinitatum. Next base: position 7,986,180 of record OY560184.1, read on the forward strand.
TTAATAAAAAAAACAAGTTGGTTTAATGCCACTTCTAGTGCCACAAAAAAACTTCGATTTTATCGAAGCCTATTAAAAGCTACAATCATAAAATGTAGGAAATAAAATCTTCAAAGCTATTGAGAATCCAAGAAATTACAACGTCTTACAATCCCAGCCCATAATCCTACGGAACATTCAGGTAAGGGGAATGGAGCGTCTGCGTCGTTACTGGAGATGGGACATCCAAGATCCCAGTAGAGTGTTGGGGCGGGACTGCACAGTGAACCAAGACATCAAGAAATTTGGACAAAAAAAGAACCACGCAAATATTTTTTCACACAGAAAATCACACAGAGCAAAATAATTATGTTATTTTAGCGCCCAATTTTTGTAAATAGTCAATTATTTTTATAGTCTCAATATCATCGTATCTAATTTTATTAGCTTAGCTTCATTTAATATCATTAACGTCAAATTTATTAGTTTGATCTAAATGCGAAAACGTCAAAAAATCACAGCAAATTTTGAAACAAGCTTGTTAAATAACCGCTATGTTAAACCCATTGCTATATCACTTGGACTAAAAATAATATTGATAAATAAATAGTCAAAAAAGGGCTGTAATCCTCAGCGAAGATTAATTCAAAAAATACCACCACGAACGGGCTGTGACCGATCCATAGAATGTAAAAAAAAATTCTAGTCAACGCAAAAAAAGTTGCCCCACTGTGCACATAGAGTAAAAGACAATCAGAGGCGGCACGCGTTAACGTGATGTCGTAACGATTCCCAGATAATCCGGCGATCGTCGACGAATGCCGATCCAATTTACCCGCCCGGGTCAGGGGACGTTGTGTTACACCAGACTACATGTTTTATTCGGGAGATAGAATTTGTCGTAACAGTTTTGCTGGGGTTTGACGGTGATCGGGAAGTTTTTAAAGCTTGTTTTGGAAGCCTTCAGGTTTTATGGAAAATGTTTAGGAGTTTTGCAATATATTTTTTAACATCACAGATTATAAGTACGATGATTTTTGAGAACATAGTTACAACTTTACATCGTTGAAGTGGTAGGTTTCTGTGACTTGAACTAAACTGCGACTAAGAACTAACAAAAATGTTATGTAAGTAAATCGTTAAAAAAACTTTCTAGCACAAATGAAGCGACCGCGGCCCACCTTTGTCGTCCTTTACAAATTAGCGAGTCAACACTAAAAGAAACCAATAATTGCGTTCCTTTCGCTTCGTGACGTTCCGATACCGAACGGTTTGCTCAACAAATTTGAAATTCGAACGCGTTTTTCGTATTTAGAACGTGGTATTGACAGTTAGTCCTTCTGGGAACGCGTGAAGCGACAGAGGTCACTGGCGATTTTAACGTGTCCTCGCTAAAGATTGTGGCGGCGACGTTTTGAAAGGAGAATCAAATATTGGTTTGACTACTCTAATTAGTATTGTAATTCTGGGGAAGATGGGATTTTGGCTACCATTTTTGACTTAACGTTGTATACTTTAAAAGTTATGCATTAAATATTTATTTTTGGAAACTTCACTACATGCATTTTACTGCTATTAAATACAACGGATTACATTTTTCGTAAAAAAAAATAGATTTATTAGTACAAAAGCTGGAATATACTGTCCTAACCACTGTTTTTTCTGGTCATTTGAGACCTAGTCCCTGAAATCTAGATTTAGAATTCTAAAAATAATAAGTCACTAATTTCCTCGAACCCCCATTGTAGTCTCTTCATAACATGTTGGTCCGCTGCTTAGCACAGTTTCTTCTCTTATTAGCGTTACTACACTAAAACCTGCGTTCAAACACACTGACACACGATAATTTATTAATACGCCATGTTTGCACTGCCTTTTAGAGAGTACTAACTTTGGTATTTCGTGTGTGCTTATTAGTTTCGTGTAACGATATGTTTTTAGTACGATTTCGAATGCCTTCTACACTTTCAGTTTTTAAGCAAAATTTGTGTAGAAATAAATGATGTTTTAATTTACTTTGAGGCTTTCTATATTATTTTAATTGTTCAATGAATTGCAAAAAAACAAGCTATACTAGAGATAAAAAAAAAAATTGTTTGAAACCAGCCTCAATTTCATCAAGTTAAAGAGAGTTTGCTGTGGAAAACTCTCTCTCTCTCGCTTTATGCTAAAAAAGTAAAAATATTCACATATAATACTACAAGAGCTTCAAAATTATCGGGTATTTCCCGATAGGTTCGTTGCAAACAAATGAAGGAGTCAAGTTTTTCAGGTTAAAAAATCACGAGCGCGAAGCGCGAGTGATTTTTCCTGAAAAACTTGACGACTTTATTTGTTTGCAGGGAACCTTGAGGGAAATGCCAGATAATTTTGAAGCTCGTGTGGTATTCAGGGGATTATTTTTCCGTCCCAAATGTCGGCCAATAGAATTGCACCATTCGACGTCACGTGGTACAACCGAGAAAATTTTCAAAAAATTATCAGTATAATACCATGTAGGTTGTACCACGTGACGTCGAATGGTGCAATTCTATTGGTCGATATTTGGGTCGGAAAAATAATCAGTATAATACCATGTAGGTTGTACCACGTGACGTCGAATGGTGCAATTCTATTGGCCGATATTTGGGTCGGAAAAATAATCATCAGTATTCAAAAATACCTACTGGACAAAAGAAAATCTTGAAAAAGCCAATAAAAACAACGACAGAGGGGTAAACTCACAACATTCTGGACAAAACCACATCCCGAAATCCATTTAACTTTGGCGATCAAGCTTGATCATTTGAAAATGTCACAAAGAAACTTGTTGAGAGTTGTTCACGATTCTCAGGCGAAGCTGTTTATTTTGTTCTGTATTTATCAATTATTGTGAAATTAATTGAGTCAGCAGTCAATAATTTCACACCTCCACTTGCTTATTTACTGTAAATAATAATATGCTAATTTTTCACACAGCATCATATAGGTCTTTGCCTACGCTTCGCAGACCTACTTACTTCGTTGCCAGCTGATTGTGGATATTTTTGACGTACTATTTTATTAGATATAGAACCTAATAAGCATCTGTTAATATGTAGAAGTATGTAGAAGTGAAAAGAGATTTAAACTGTGACCTTTTAAATTACCAATAATGTGTTCAAGAGATGAGTGTTCATTACCTATACTTATTTTTGAAGACTCAACCTATAGGTATAAATAAGAATGCTTGTGATCACATAGAAAATGTTCCTTCTTCAATAGGTATTACATTACGGAGGTCTGTAAGTGGTCTCTGGGGAGTGATGCCGGCCGTTGATATAAAACACGCGTTTACGACTAGAAAAACTAAAGCCGATTTTATTTTATGGGAAATTGAGTTGGTGGCAATATTTTAAGGAATTTATTGTTCAGGGATCAAATTTATTGGCTTGTTTGGGAATTAAAAGTGTACCTAGTAGTGGTACACTGTGATTGCTTGGTTGAATTGCTTCCTGAACCAAGTGCCTGAGACGCAGAAGGTTGCGGGTTCGATTCCCGCCGCGGTACAAATGTTTGTATATGCAAATATTTGTCTCGGGTCTGGGTGTTTTCTATGTATAATATGTATGTATTTATGAAAAATATATATGTCATAGTAGTAAGTATATGACTTGTTCCATAGTTCCCATAATACAAGCTCTGCGTAGTTTGAGACTAGATGATGCTGTGTAAAATGTAAGCATTACTTTTAATTTTTGAGTATTTAATCACTTCGTCATAAAAAAAACCATTAACTTAAAGCCTTCTGGTAAGTTTACCATACTTCTTCTTTATTTTACCTCTGCTTTCAATTTAGAGCTTTTTACTCGGATTCACTCAAGCAGCCATTTTTCAGTTCCATTGAATTTTTTGCAGTCACGTTACCTCAAGCGAAAACCGTTCCAACAACAAAATTCCCGGAACTGCCTCAGGTGTCAGTTTTTAATAAAGAGCCAATCAGTCGACGGCCGGAAGTCTGCCGGCGCTCTTCCCGCCCGGAAATGGAGCTCGTGTTTGCGCGCCCTCTGCCTGTTCCGCCGGAAGCAACGGTGTCGCCGCCGGCGAGCGAGGTTTAGCAGGAGTTTTGGGGTTCCGTAAATACTACTGATTTTGCGTTTAAACGAAGGTCTGTATCTGATATGTAGGTTTTTGTTTCCATGAAAAAATACTTCTCTATAGGACTAACCTGCCTATATCATACTTTTTTTTTTTTTTGATAAGATGTCATATGATAATTTTAAAACTTAGCAATCTTAAATCACGTAAATTTAAATTAATTGTTGACGGAGAGTTTTTTTTTAATTAAATAATAATTATTAATTGGCGTCTTAAAAATCAACTAAGTGAATTTACGCCGAAACCTTGCGACCGAGCCAAGTCGCGAGTCACTAAATAATATTATCTAATAATACTATTTATCGAATCATTTTACACGATTTAGATATTATTATTTAGTAGAGTGCTTACGAAAATGTAATACATACCATTATTACTTACCTACATGTATATTCAATATAATTAATGTTCAGATTTCTGAAGAAAGAGGCAAAAAAAAATATTCCCAAAATAACAAAGAATTCGCTAAAGAATCTGAGCACAAAAATATAATTATTATCTGAAGTTTGGCAATTAATACTTATTTTGAACGAATATTTTATGTACGGAACATCTGTCTTTATATCCAATCACGTCTTTAACCCGCAATAAAATGGTAACTTAAAAACGATAAGCTGTTGTTTTTGAGTGGTGTGTCGCCACACCCTGCACTCTTTGATGATGTTTCGGAAAACAAATCTCAAAGAGCTTAATTTTAGTCGGTTCAGCAATTGGGGTAAGATCAAAGAGGGCGCAATGTGAATTGTTGGATATATTTTAAGCTTTAGTTTTCCAAAGAAGCGGTAGCTGTTAAATACGACCGCAATGTTGCAGATACACGGCATTTATTCGTTTGTTATAATGGTTGCCAATATAGCTTTCAGCACCATTAATGCTATTGCTAGAACTATACTATACTACTGCTATTTAAGGAACCAAGGATTTATTATATATGAATTTTCCTGAAAAGTGAAAAGTAATGGTTCTGGCATGGATTAATCTTTTTATTCCAAAAACTATCGTGAATTTGATTATTTATTATAAAAACGGGATTTTTCACGTACCGCACTATAGGTGAAGGCACCGACTAAGTTTCGAATCATTCCAAGAGTCTTCATTAGGGTGAGTGATCGCGACGCCCTCCCTCCGCGTCGCGTCGTGCACGACGCGACGTCGAAAATTAGTCGGTGCCTTCACCGATAGTGTGGTACATGAACAATCCCGTTTTTACAATAGACATAAATCTTGTTATAGACGGAAACTTGAAAGGCAAAAATGGATGTATTATCCTAAAAACATTTACAAAGGCGTTTGAGAACGCAATTTTTCTAAAATCTTATGGTACCTACCGCACACACTGTAATAACAAGTAAGAAAAGATGAAGGCTCCCACATTATTTTCTTTGCTAACTGTCACCGCCGCCATTTTGTCACGTGACAAATCCACGCGTATTAGTCACGCGTAAGCTATCATGACAAGTAGACTCATCGTTTATCACAGGTACGCGGGCTTTATGACTGAGTCTAGCTTGAATTGTGAATAACCTCTATTAGATAGTACCTATTGGAGTGTTCAGTCGTAGGTACAGACAATTATATTGTGTACCAACCATCATACATAAGGATGTATAGGAACAAAAATATAAAAAAAGTAAATATACCTTATGTGGCGTTACGATGCCCCCCCCCCCCCATTTCGTAAAGTGTAGTGACACTTTACGTAATGTATGGGGGGGGGGGCATCATAACTGTTCAGATAACAAAATAATGTACCCAATAAGAATCTCACTGTTTTAGCTTAATAGAAATTTTCAAAATAAGTAAAACCCTTCCATTCCATTCTTTTCGACGCCAAGGTTTTTTTCATCCTGTTTTTTATAGTATTGTTGGATAACTTAACTACAATTGTTGTGCCACAGGTTCGGTTTTCTAAATTTCGTTTAGCAAAAAATATGTGTTTTGCTCATTTTATCCAGGCGGTTAAAAAACGTAGGGTTATCAACTAGTAAATAACTTGCTTACTACATTTGAATTCAGAAATAGTATAGTACTTACATAATATTTTTATTAGGAAGAGCAAGGGTCATTATTTCAAATTACAAGTATGATTAAAATTCAATGGAATTTACTAAAACAAGAAATTGCATCAATTTGTGATAATGAAACCTTTTTATCTTCTTCTTGTGGTATAAGCAAGGATGATGATATTTTATGTAGTATACCAACACTCTTCCAGACACTTGAGCCTAAGCTCTCAGATGCATATAGCGCAGAGCATTCCAGCACAAAAACCCAATATGTTGGCATCCTTTTGTCAAAACAGCAATCATGCTATACTAGTTATCGAGTATTGGTTAAAACCATGTTTACCTTCTACTTATTTCTCATTGCCAGGCTTCTTTTTATTAGAAACAACACTAATGGTCGTGGTGGAGGCGTTTCCATATACTTGCGCTTTCACTTACCTTATGCTGTGGTTTATATGTCTTAACAGCCATCCTCTCTATATGTAGGTGACAATATATTTATTGAAGTCCTTTCATAGCAATGTATTATTCGGAGTCTACTATAGCAATGATCTTCGCAATAACTATTTTCTTTTCGAATGGCTTGAAAACCTTACTCCTTTCTATAGTCACTCTATTGTTAAGGGTGACTTTAACACTCCCGTTTTATCACTCTTGAAACACTCTCTAAGGCTAGAAACTTTACTAGTCTCCCTTCAACTGCTACACATTTCTTCCCTAATTGTACAACATCTCTTCTTGACCTAATATTAGTGTCCTCGCCGAATAATGTCGCTAAACATAGTCAAACTTCGGCGGCCGCCTTTTCCTACCATGATTTCTTGTTTTTGTCCTACAAAGTCCATCCACAGAAAGTCTCAAACTGTTCTGCAGTGTAACTTTGGAAGAATGGATTTGCTCATCAAATAGACTGGGAGAACGTCATGGGTATGTGCTGCGTTAATGACATGGTGTATGCTTTCAACACATAATTAATTACATTATATGACACACATGTCTCTATACGTGCCATTAAACTGAAACACGGGAGATGTTTCAGCACCATGGCTTACTGACGAAATCGGATGGCCAAGGTTCGGATGAGGTGTAAACCAACTTAAAATAATAAGGCCAAATACCAAGATCGCCGAAATCCCTGCAACAGGTCGTGTAGGGATGCGCAATCCCGACACATTGATGAGTCTGTGGACAATAATGATCCATCTAAAGTATGGAGATTTCTTAAAACACTGGTAGATCTAAACAAGTAAATAATCCTCAAAACTTAGACATTTTTTTTTCTTAATCAGCACTACACAAATTCTTCCAATATTGTTGCAACTACTTAAATTAATACACTTAACTATCTTTCTTCTCAAAAAAATATTTCCATCTTTCCGTTTTAGTAATTTGCCGATTGTGACGTTAAGAAGAGTATTAAAGCCAACACTTCAAATGCGGTAGTGATAGTATCAGCCGATCTATCTATCTAAATTAGGCAAGTATGAGGAAAGTAAAGTATAACGTAAATTAATGAGTAATATATTTATTTATTTTATTATATTCGGAAAACAAACAGTATTTATAACTAGATAGACAACTTCTTAAGATACTATTTACCATTAAGATGTTTTCACATCTACAAAACGAAATAAGCTTATTTGCCTGAGTTAGCTATACAAAAATAAGTTAAAAAATAATAATTTAGGTACGATTATTTGAGAAAAAGAAAAGGACTAAACAGTCATTGAACCGATTCAAACCAATGATTAGAGAGGACGTGCTAGAAAACGGATGGATTAGAGTTAAATAGATTTAAGTCTGGGAAGTCAACTAGCTTATTATAACAACTCGCAGATCTAATAAAGAATGAGTTTTGTCTATAATTGGTGGCGCTGTGAGGAACGTATAAAGAAGAGGGTAATCTGACGTATCTCTTGGGGACGCGTAACTGTATTTTAGAGAGGAGATCTGGGGAGTCAATTAGAGACTGCGCAATTTTAACTGTGAAAGACACGTCTGATATGACTCTCCTTTCTTGAAGTGGCAGCATGTGATGCCTTTACATCTCGCCTTATAAACTTAAGGCGAGATGTACAAAACGTAAGTGTCATAAACTTTGCACTTATACTGAAGAAACCTCATAAACTTACGTTGAATTAATTGAAGCCTGATATATATCAATAAACCATCAAACATTATAACGATTAGGTGTATAATTAAATAATAAAATAAAAGTCCCTTGGAATTGAGTGACGCCCATCGACATTATCGATAAAACGATACATCGATAATATATTGATAAAATTTAAATCGATTTCACGTTGCGACTTGCTCGTAAAACTTAGTACTTCCTCAGTTCCAAATTATGTACGTAGAAATGCGCTTGTAGATACCACCAACACCAGACCCGGAACCAAAATTTGTAGACTAATGCAAACACTTGACCTGCATCGGAAACCAGCACCGCTAGAGTCTCAGTTTGCACACATATAAATATATTTGCACCTCGAAACCAAGGCAAAAATCCTACGTAATAAAACAATAATATTTATTTCTGACTGATAGAGTTGTTTAATAATAAATAATTAATGGTCTGCGACTAATTTTAGTTTGTCAATACTGGTACTCAAGACACTGCATCAAACTAGAGTAGGAATAAATCGTATTTTTTATGTTTATAATTTCTACTTAAATAGTTCATACGTTCATAAACGCTCTGACATTTAAAACCTACAGTCACTAATAAAACCGTATATTAATAATAAAGTTTATCATGGTATTATATTATAAACATTATCGATTCTTATGAAACTGCCCTATTCGGTAAGCTCGTAAAATAAATATAAATAAACATAAAAACTGAATAGTTATTGATATGAATTTATCGTAATTACATAATTAATTAATTACATAGTCTGATACAAGTAAGAAGTGACAGGTCATTTATTTTTTATTCCATTACCATAACAGACAAAATATTGATAGGCTGTCCCAGAATAATGTATACTAACCTACATACCTAATTCTAGTTATGCTTTCATGTTTCTTTTGTGAGTTCAGATATTTTGAGAAATAGATTCTTAGTCTTTATATCATAAAGCAGTTGATCTAATAACAGTAACGCGAAGCTTTTTGATGCCAAAGTTTAGGTTACACGTACATGTATGTATTTAAATTTAAAATGTGATTATTGTTTTTTTTTCGAAGATTTGCTAACATTTCGCTAGTTAGTTAGCTAGCTAGTTTAGAAACTTTACATTAACGCTCAAAACGGTTAAGAAAAACATCGTGAGGGAACCGGCATGCCCTAGAACTAAAAAATCGAAGGCATGTGCCAACGCGGGCATGTACCAAATGTAATGTTTGGATGTGCCTCTGACTACCCCCTACTCTGACTATCCTCAAAGATCTACTCACTGAGTATGTATCTCAGGATGTCATGCCATGGGTAAGACAGTCGTGAGCGTGTTTGTTTCTTTGTGATGTAAGTAAACCAAAAGTCTTCTATGATGTGTTGTAAAAATCTTGAGTTTTAATTGGGATACCTGTCACACATCTAGCAATATAAACCACAAATCTCTCTACGTGAGTTTTCACAGTCTTTATCTTCTCATTACACCATCCAGGCTATAATTTCCGCAAAACCTCTCTTTGAATGCACCCACTACCATCTGCACATCCAAAGAATCTTACTTTCTAGGTTTTTGGGTCTTATGGCCCAAATTTATGTGGATTTTCAGTCAGTCAGCGACTCAGACACAAAATGTTTATTAATATCAAGGTACTCGTACCAAGCGAGTGAACAAAACCTTAAATGATTAAAATAATCATCTATCGACGACTAAAACACAACGTTCCGAATGGTAATCGATTAATTTAGTAGAGACTGAGCTTTGCTTCTACTTAATTTTGGGATTATAGACATATAAAGATTTCCCTTGTTATGATTATTTTAACAGCTGTGGGATTGTCCCCACATTACCGAATTTGGTCAAAATCGTTAAGCCGTTATTAACGATTTTGAGATTTTCGATAGACACAGAATAAACTAAAAATAGGTATAGGGGTTTCCTTCTAGGCTTGAGCATATTCGTAAATTGAAATTTTAATGAAAAATTTAGATTTCGACTAACGTATAAACTTATGGTGGCGGACCACTAAACTATAAAAACTTACGTACGAACAATATCCATGTTTATTTTAAATCGGAATATATCGTAATAAATTTCGAAGAAACCTTTAATAAAAAGATGGCAAACAAAGAAAACGTTGTTTATGTTTTACGACCGTAATATTAAATGCTACTTAACTTAAAAACAGCATTTTATTTCGCAAATTGATTAGATTTTACTTAAATATGATTTTAAATAAGAACGATGGCAATAATACATTTTACGATGCCAATGAATAACTATAAAACTGACAATCGATTCTATAATTTGGGACAAGTTGATAATAATATAAACAGATTTAGTCTTGGTCTTATGTAAAGCAGACAAAAATTAGAACAGCAAAGTTTAATCAAATTCATAATTTTTGTGAATAGTTTCTCGTGGCCATACAACCTATCTTAGTCGTTCAAATCAAATGCAAACATAACGCATTTCAATCCAATAAGCCGTTTCGGACATAAATGTTAACAGACAAACATACAAAACAAACCAACAGCCTATTATGGCAAACACAGACAGAATTATAACGTCGCAAGTAAAAATATGATATTGACATAATTTCACTGACATACAAGTTTTACGATAATCCACCAAACTAGTTATGTACTTTGTACTTTTTTGTGTATAAAGTCTCAGTTTCCGTATTTCCAGGGAATATAAACGTAAACGTAACGTTCGGTCAATAAGTTACGATTATTGACCGAATTAAAGCCAAAATTTTGCGTTTTAGTGTCGTTTCGTGCTTATTCAATATTTATATACATGATCGGTGTCGTAAATGTTTTGTAATCAAATTGTGAGCTTATAAAAGTCAATGTGAAAGAAATTTATATATAAAGTGTATGTAACAGAGCACTTACAGACGGTTTACACTCATCAGAAGAGCGCTAATTCTGATGTGTTCTGAGTCCGGCAACAAGGGTCTATAAAATAAGGGTCTGGCTGTTGTGGTACTTATGGTACTTGTAGTTCCTGATAACCACGACACAGGGAATCCTAGTGTGGAGTCAGGACTATGGTTGTCTGTTGAAAGTTTATGTATATTTATTAATTATTAATCAATCCAGTCCCTAATTATGTACCTTGTGACAGGTCTGCAACAAGTTTACATGGCACGATCATTTCTGGAAAACGGAATTTTGGTAGTTAATAAGACATGTCGATGGTTTACAAAGTTTTAGTTATATCTATTCATGTCACTTGAAATGTGACTTTTGGGAAAGAGAATAATAATTTGTTTAGTGTTTTGTTATATTATCCCACTTTTCACCATACTATATAACAACCGCATTAAATAGGTATTAAAGTGATATCTAATTGTGAAACTGTTCATCAGGTTTTATTTATTATAACTTCCATAAAATCCTAATAGCCTCAACCAGTCTCATTATTCGTAAAAATATGACATGTGTAAGAGGTTATTTGTTTGTTTGTCTGTTGTCATTTAAAACAAAAGACACCATCACTTAAAAAAATGAAAATAAAATAAAATATCTAAAACTTGAAAACAATACACAAATTGACTTCTCCATTATCCGCTTTAAGTACAAGTTTTAGAAATTGTTAAGTCTTGCAAAAAAAGCGTCATTGTCTCGTCCATTTATAAAAATAATATAAATTCATATTGAAACGCCCTGCATGGTTAAATTACACACCTATAAAATTTTATCATCAAACCGACATTACCTACCATTTTGGGATATCAAGATAAAGGTAGACGGACATCTGCTGAGTGCGAATCGAGCCACCATACGAGTTATCATTTATTTTACTCTTATAAACCCAGTTTTTGCCGCCGTTGTAGATTATGTTGTTGATGTCGAGGAAAATGTATTTTTTTATCACAAAATTAATATAGCACTTTTAAATTACGTAGGGTTGCAATAATATAATTACAAAGAGGCCTGAGACAATCACTAATTTCGATTGTGATTTTAACACTTACCATTGTACACGCGACATGACGTTCACGAGGCAAATGAAGCGATTGTCGTAGTTTCACTACGGCATATCGATTTAATTCAATGATGAAATTGATTGATGGCAATGGATGGAAATTGATAGGCGATAGACTAACGTTTTTTCTCGTGCCTGCTAGCAATTATGAAATGCGCATCCAAAAAATACTAGTGCAAAAATTTAACTAAGCTTATACAATTCACAGACTCCACTGGAGCTTCAAATGCCCATCATTTGAATCATTCACAACTTATCATCTTGGCAATCCTGGAATCTATTGTAAATGCAGACCTATATGTTATGAATTGTAGGCATTGTAAATGAATATACAAAATATATTTTTTATAATCGTTGTATTGAGTTTTTACTTCAATCATCTTTCTATTTTAAGGTTTCACCTTCAAGTAGTTCTTTAAGCTTATCAATATTATTAGACCATATTAACATTATCATACAATTTTGTACCGTACCACGACATAATTTGCGCAAAAATATAGCCCTCTTTACATTTTACGACATTTTAATAACCCGCATTCTACACCGACACTTATCTTAATCTATAAAACGCCTCTGTAATCAACAATTAAGCACACCGGGTAATAACCTACAGGAAATTATGATACTTAAAATTTGGAGAGGGAAAAAGTTGAGTAATGAGACAAATTAAATTAAAATAAAGAGGTAGCCAGTTAGCTATAATCAAATTAACATAAAAAATGAGACAATTTTAACAATTTCTAATAAATTGAGTAGGTTCCAATGGATTTTTCCACTTGAAAAATTGATGTGCGCATTAACACGTGCTCAAAACGGTGAAGGAAAACATCGTGAGGAAACTGGCATGCCCTAGAAAAATTCGAAGGCCAACAGTTAGTGTTCCAATAAGCGGCGATGGGCTTGCAACCTGTCACGTGCTTACTACTTGCAAAATGCGGGCATGTGCCAAATGTAATGTTTGGACGTGCCTCTGACTACCCCCTACTTGGTATCCTCAAAGATCTACTCACTGAGTATGTATCTGAGGATGTTCACCATGGGGAAAACAGTCGTGAGCGTGTTTGTTTGTTTTGTTTTTGTTTTGTTGTCAGGGATAAAATAGGTAATTTTAACTCTTATATAACTGTCTTCTGATTCATATCATCTGATTGAGTTTAATTTGACAATGCGTCTGATGTTTAAGAAGGAAAGTAGGGTGAGATGATAAGATGATTTCTTGATGAGAAAACTTTTATAGCAAAAACTTTGAGCACGTTTTGATTAACTTACAAACAATAAATGATTTAATTCGATTTGGTTTGATTATTTAAAAAAAAAAAAATATTATATTAGAAAAAAACAATTAAACCTTATACATAATATATAATAACTTAATATGTAATTTTATTATATCCTAAACAATTCAACCTCGGCGGCATTCGAGACCTCTCACTTGTTACACTTGGGCTATACCAACTAAGACACGAGATCGTTACCAGCTTGGTCAAAATTCTTTAGATGTTTCAACCAGGCTTTTGCAATCTCTTTGTATAATTTGGGTGAATTTAGTTAGGTTCTATCGCCAAAAATCACAAGTGGCTCTACAAAAGCAGTTCAAAAACACATCAGTCATCGACATAAATGTTTCCAGAATTATGCAGCGATGACCTTAAAGAGGAAGTTATGTTGATCAGTCCAAATTATTAAAATGCTTTTCCTATGATCTAGAAACAGTTTCCGTTGCTGGTCTGTTATGTAGTCTGACAAAACTGCAGATAGCTGTCTGGGGCATCCATTAAAGCTGATCTAGTGACTCTGTGATCGTTAAATGTGATTTACAAATAACATAGATATAGACATAAGACGGTATACGAGAAGCTGCCTCAAATATTATATTGAAGATTTATTTAGTTTTATAAAACGGTTGAATCTGTTTTCATAGATTAGCACTAACAACAATTTAAATTATTTTTATGTATAAAGGGGGAATAAATGGCTATAGGCTTGCAACCTGTCACGTGAAATGCTTACCATTTGCAAAATGCGTACATGTGCCAATTATAATATTTGGACGTACTTCTGACTACCCCCTACTTAGTATCCTCAAAGATCTAAGCACTAAGTTACATACTCTGAGGATGGCCATCATGGGGAATACAGTCGTGAACATGTTTGTTTTTTTAAGGGATAAATTAGGCACTAAGAAATCATTAAAATTCAACCCCATTTCACTCCTATGAAGTCACTAAGTCAAGAAGGTATTTAAATAAAAAACAGAGTTAATTTTCTTAGACCCATGTCTAGTTAACGAGCGAATTCAATAAAAACATACATAATTGTTTCGCAATTAAATCAGTTGAGGTGGAGATGGGCAAGGGCACCTTGACAAGGAAGACGGTGGATGAGAGAAATGACCAAGTGGTAGACACGCGAAGGCCATTGATAACCAGGTAGACCACCTACTAGGTTTGAATAACGCCAAACCGGCAAGAGTGGCGTTCTGGAGAGGATAGATAGATATTCAATAGGATATGCTTCTTTATCTCAATGATGTAAGAATCATAATAATTATAAACGGGGTATTAAAAATAAAAACTGAGTTCGAAACGACAAGTGCAAGAGAGTGATAAAGTGTATATCGATACGCCAACAATATCCACCTGCACAGACTACAGTTCCTTTCTTGTCCATGACACAAACAACTGTACTGAAATAACAGGAAACAATAGATTTAGCTCTCACAAGAATCTTGATATTGGTATTTAAATTTATGTTCTTCACTATGATCGTTATTTTTGAAATGACCTGCATTTTCAACAAAAACAAATGCGCAGCTGCAAGACCAAGGTTAAAACAGTTCCAAAAACAATGATTTATGGTCGATTTGTGACCTAGACGGACCCAAATGCCCAAATTATACGTACATACTGCATTTTAGTAGGTACCATGACGCCATAATTTACAGTCTTACATCGATTTCGGAAATCAGACATAATTTTTTCAAGTGCTCCTGAGTTAGTTTTTGGTATAACTTTTACATGAATAATGTTAAATATTGCAAGTCGGATAAAAACTATGTTTTGGAGAATATTTTCATCAAAAAATATGTTTAGGTAGTTTTATAAAATTAACAAATTCAAATGTCAATCTTAAAAAAATGTAATTAAAATAATTCTTAAAAAAGCTAACTGAAAGTAAAGTAACCCAATATTATATCGAGACTTGATTGTAAAGTAATTTGGAGTGAGTTGAACATCACTCCAAATTAATCTGATCTAAGCCAAGGTCGCTTGAACAGGCATCTTCTGCGGATATAAAAGTAATAAATAGTAATAGTATATTAATAATAAGAAAACCTCATCATTTTGTAGAACTGTGCACAACTGGTGGGTGTCTTATATTAGTTAGGCAAAACTTAAAACAAAAAGTAAGAAATGACGTTTCCAAGATACCTGAAGAACTAGTATTTGAAATAGCTTATGTAGAACTTAATGATGCAATTATTGCCGTTATTTATAGATCACCTTCAGCAGACCTAGATATATATTTGTCAAAATTAGAGCAGTGCCTGGATAAATTGACATCTCATAATAATAATAAGACATTGATAATCTGTGGTGATTTCTATTTTAACTTTCTAAGTGAAAATAACAAAGATGTAAGTGACGTAACTAATGCTATGGATAGTTTTCTAATAAAGCGGTAAGTATATGATTACACCAGGGTAACATGTACTACCATGACATGCTTGGATTTTTTTTTCTGATTCGTGTTCTACTAAAAATTTAAGAGTATTATCTGGTGTTGAATCTGACCACTTTGCTCAATCCATTGATAGGACATTGAATGTAGACGTAGTAAAGCCAGACAATGTTAAGCTAAGAAAACATAGTAATTATAATATAGGAAAATGAAAAGATAGTTTAATGCATTCCCTGTCAAATCCATTGCTTTACACTGACTACGATACTTATTTTAATCACTTTTTAGGAAACCTGGATGAATACTTGCCTGTTGTAGAAATGAGTCTATCTTCTTTAACATATTTTTATAAATTGTTTTAATAATTATTTCGTGAATATAGCCAATGACCTGACAATGGTCTTAAGTTCTATTGATCATTTGTTAAGTTTTCTATCCAAATATATTCCACCCTCTAGTAATAATTTTGTATTAAAACCCATAAATATAAGTAAAGTCATAAAAAATATTCATAACGTTAAATCTAAAAAATCAAAAACTAGTTGCCTTTTCCCAAATTCCGAAAACACATCACATTTTACCAGTTTCCATAAGCATTGAATGTTTCATGAGAAACGAACATAAATCGTCTATCAACGCCATATTCTTCAACTTTTTTTGCAGATTGTAATAAAATTATAATAGTTTATTCAGTTTATTGAGTTGCAGATTTTATAAGTAAGTGCGTCTGGACCGAAGTAGGAAATATTATACTTTAGATTGACAGTGATGAGTGCAGCGTCTGTGTCATTTGTCAAGTGTTAACATTAATAATTCATATGATTTTCGGTGATAAGATACGTTGGTTTTTTATGTTTAGTAGTAGTGTTGGAAAACCTAGTTTTAAGGGTAAAAAACAATTATGTTAGTATAAAATTATGAATTAGATTTTTGCACTTATTTAGTGCTAATTTTATATATTTGGAAAATATATAATAATATATTTTCCTAAAAGTTCCAATTGTGGTGAAAGTAGAATAAGTTAAGCAAAAACGGCGATGCTGTCATACCTCTGACCTGATTTTTTACGCGTCACCGTTTTGCATAGAGCGTAGAGAAAAACTCCGGCCGTCGTATAGACTCAAATCAAGAATCATCAAACAATATCACCAATTGCATAATGTCATAATAGTTTGATGTATATCCACGAAAACCCTGGTTTGTAGGGTACAAAGTTATGGAAGCGCTACTGACATTGTAGCTTTCAGCTCCATATAATATATTTACAGAGAGCATCCATTTACTATCTATCTATTTAAGAGTATTATCTACATAATAGATGAAACCAACATTTACAAATAAAACAGTTAAGCCATCCAGATCACTATCAGATAGAAGCTTCCTCAAAATGATAGCTGCATTGCCATGCTGAATAGCATATTGTTTTGACCCAGGTAAGAGCCAGCTAAATAAATAGAAGATTTAAAACAGACATGTTAGCAGAATATAATGTCACCCTGTGTGTATTTCTTTGCAGGGGCAGCTTGAGAACAATATCGAAATCATCGACACGAAAAACTCCGATCGATGTTTTCTTGCACACTAGCCCATAGATGGCCTGGCTACAAAACAGACATATTTATGTATTTATAACATTTAAGAACTTCTATTATCGCCATTTTACCTATATTACATCACAAACAAAATATTTATTACTGTGCATGTATGGTGTGTGTGTGTTCTGTAAGATTTTTTAGTTGGTATTGAGTATTTTTTTCATATCGTTGATGGGTAAAACCTAATAGTACTACGGATAATAAACACTGAGCTTCAATTACCAGTAACACCATAATGGGTCAAATGCATAGGTATAGCGGATAATTACTTTTCTTTTGAGTTCCAAGAGTCTCTATCTGAGCGCGATGCTTTCTCCACTCTGTGCACTCTCAAAGATTGATGGTGGCAAGGTGTCCACTAATTAGCTCCACAATTACTGACACCGGATGTTCCTGTTTTTGTCCAATGGCCGAGCCACTGGCATTTAAGGTGTTACAGATATGGCCAGTAATTACTACGGTGTAATTAGTTATGGACAGAGTAATTACTACCAAAGTAGTTACGACATTTTATTCAATAATTTAGCATGGTTAAAAAGTAATTGGTGAAATTGGTCTTAAACTTTATGGCAGAATGAAGGACAAGTGTCATAGTCGATTGCGTCATCTTAAACGCACAATGGAAAGAGCTGGTATATGATTTGGTAGAGGCTGATTGTACTACGGTGTGTTTTATCACTCACGTTTTGCTTCTTATTTATAAAACATGAGGTTGATGATCACGACAGAACGATTTTCATAAGCAGGATATGTGGACTATGTCAACTGCAAGAGGAACCCTACAAAGAGTGCAATGACAAACGATCTTAGGTCATCTCCATCTAGCAACTTACCGCATTCTTTAAGATATTATCGGTCCATAGAGTAGTGGGCCTTCCTACATAGTATCTAAGAACTATTTAAATCAACCATTAAACAAACATCTAGACTCGACTTAGACAGCTCAAGTCTAAATACCTTCTTAGTGTGCAAATAGCCTCAGTCCAATTTACATTTCCCGTCGATAAGGCGTCCGCTATCCGTTGTCCGCTGATCGTGTACATGTCGGCAGACATCTTAATTGCTACGCGATAGCATTTCGGGCAAAGATGAGTTAAACTATTTGATTAACAGATAAGGCATTTAAGGTTGTTATTTAATTTTACCTACATAACATTTTTCGAAGCTTTTTTAGGTCGTGAGCTTTAAGTGTTTATAATTTAATTAAAGTGCATATCCATGTTTTTAGAGATAAAACGTACTTTATGTAGCGTTTTTTTAAATAGCATTAGCAGAAGGTGTCGGAGACATCCAAGAAAATATTGTGTCGTTGCGTTAGGTACTATAAAAACTTTTGTGTTCTTCAAAAACATTGTTTGGGCCACCACTATCTGAAAAATAAACAAAGTGAGAATTGACTATCAAAACAATATGAACTGTCAGGTAGAATTAAAAAGTTTCAATTTGGGGATGCAGGCCAGATGCGTCAGCATCTCTAGTAAGTTTGTGCAGGCCAGTTTGCTAAAATCTTTGAGGTGTGAACAAGTGAACTTCTTTCTTTTAAAGGGGAGCTATACAAGATCAGGAATCAATATTCCTAGATTAGATTCTAGAGAATCTTCAAGAGGGTTGACTGCTGCCTCTAGGAGTTGCCCCTGGAGCCAATCATCCCTAAGTTTGTTCAGTGCAACCATCCCTCATCCATCCTCATCCCATCGCATCCCTCGATTTATTATTTCAGGCATTGCAGACAGGCAACAGGTAAAGCATGTATATCACGCTTCTTTCCGGATCAGATCTCCGGATCATCGTGGGGACCCTTACCGGTCACTGCCCCCTGAACAAACACTCCTACAACATCGGAGCCACAGACAGCCCACTCTGCAGAGGGTGTTTAACCGAAGAGGAATCAGCTGCCCACGTAATCCTGGAATGGGCAACACACCGCGCACAAATCCTTAGCAACTCTAGGTCACTCCGCAAAGCCTGCGAAGACCCCAGGAAACTTCTGTGCGGCGTTGGGCTGGCTAACTCACTAGCCAAAACTCCCACGCACAATGAACCAATTTCGAGTTTGAGTGCGGAAAAGGGAGTCCACACACATAACATAATAACACATATAGCTTCTCTCCGGAGGCGACCGATGGAAGGCACGGCGGCCATGTCTATTCACCTCCAATGTACCGGTGTCAGCAGTCTTTAGGGGCCAGGTTAGAATTGTCACATACCTGCCGTTGCTTATCATCAGCTATCAAAATCACGAGCTTTTACCACTCCTGAATGGATGGGAGCAAGGAAGCCGGGTCGCCAAGGGGACGCGGCTCGCACAGAAAGTTACCATACAGCATTCACTGAATACCATACTTCATTTGCTTGTTATATTCATTATACTCTTATTAATTTACTGTAGTTAATTATTCTGTAAACGAATCGTTTTTAGTTCCTATAAGTCAGTACCCGTGGACCAATGATCTTACTAATTACATGTCCCCTGCCGTGGACGCATTCATATGTAAACTCAATGACTATAAAAACTAAGTTACATCTGAGCACCTTATTCTTTGGCGTTAGAACGTCAAGTATTTTAACTTACCTTTCCAAGTACATTTGTTTAGCAGCTAACGTTAAAGGATTAAGTAGAATGTTTGATGTTGGATTGGAAGTACATGTTTCATCATCATTTTTATTTTTAGCCTGTAAAAGTACACTGCTGGACAGGCTGCATCCAAAGAGGGCCAAGTCTTGATCCACCTCTATCCACCAACGCTTGCGAAGATGCGGACAGACACATAGTGATGAGCTTTTTATTTACTCATTTTATTTTTGGTAAATCGTAACACGCTAATGTATGATACGAGTAGCTGATGTTTCTAATGAGAACCGTCACCTTGCTGCGTTTTAAATTGGAAGTCTGTGCGTTTGTACCCTTTTTTCGTCGTATCTGTTAGCATGCACGTGGGGTTGCCTGTTTACTTTTTATTATTTGATCGATTAGTGACTAGCCTGGCATCTGCCTTTTTCGTGATACATACAATAAGTACCAAGAAAACGAGGTACTCCGAATCAGCGAGCGCTTGCGTCATACTAAACGGTCGTGAGAAACATCTGAAATCTGGTACACAATGCCTAGTAAATCGTCCTGCCATCGCAACGGCCGATCGAATGAATAATGCAAGTACACGCTCCGGGCTGCGATAAATAACGATTATAATTTTATCGGGAATCGCAATAAATCGAGAGATTGAATGCGCAAGTGTAGTATTGTTGGTTTTTCCTTTTGGATGTGACATAGGGATGAAAAAGTTGTCGAATACAAAGGGAATCATTGATTCAAGGTTCAATGTTCAAGGTTCGTAGATTAATAAAATGAAAGTTTCAAGAAGTCTAGTCTAACAGGTCATTCCACAGAAGATCGAAGTACTCAGTGGAAGTGAATTGAGCAAAATTTAATACTAAAAGTATAGAAATAAAGTATAAGATAGAATTTAATTAACTTTTTGGTACAAATAAAGGTTTTTTTAAAAATTATATTAAGAAATATTATATAATTGTAATTAAATTTATATAATTTTTTTTATTTTCCGAAAATCATCATCAAGATCCATTGCAAAAGATTGTTATTTTTTCTGAAAAGGATTTTCACAAAAAAAAGCCCACTGCGCCACAGAGGTCGTCATGCTCACAACTTTTATCAATATGATGGAAATCCTCAAATCAGAACTATACTCAGTAATCAGATCCAGTTACTAAGTATTCAGAGACATGTCCATTCATTAAAGTATAGTAATAGTTAGTATTTTTCATTTACAACTCACTTAATTTAATACAATTTGAACGTGCCGTGCTTGAAGTATCAGGGTTGAACAAGATACCTTGATATTTCATAATCTTAAGAAGCATTAATTATTCGTAGAAAATTTCTTGTTCTACAAACTTTACACCTGTAGAGCTCATTTTGCATTTTTGCGCAATCACCTTAGATTTATAGTGAGAAGCGACAGAGTTACTATAGTGACGGAAGGCACACACTTTATAAAATACAAAGAAACTATTCGAGTAAAACCATGTTATAACAGCATCTTGGTAAATGCTACCTATAGGTAGCATTTACCAAGATGCTGGTTATCGGCTATGCTTGTTTACTTGAGATATTTGTTTGTGTACATGGGATAAAATAAAATGAACCTTTCATTACTGTGGCGCAGTGGGCGAAGGCCCGCCTGAGACGCAGAAGGTTGCGGATTCGATTCCCGGCGCGGGACAAATGTTTGCATCTGCAAATATTTGTTTCGGGTCTGGGTGTTTTCTATGATATAATAAATTAGTATTTACAAAAAAAAAATATAAAGTAGTATATCAGTCATGTAGTTCCCATAACACAAGCTCTGCTTACTTTGGGGCTAGATGATGTTGTGTGAAAATGTTCAGATGTTTTTTTAAGCTTTCTTGTGCTGTTTTATGGCAACTTTAGTGTGATATTGATATTGATGTAAAATGAGGTCTAATTATTATTATTTCACAACTGAGTCTAGAATATTGTGCTAGTTTACTTTTGATCCACTTTTAATATATTTTCTTATTATTTGAGTAGAATACCAATTTTTATGTTTGTCGGATAAAAGAGAATTGGGGGATTTTTTGCAGGGTAATTTGCTATAGACAACGGCAAGTATTTACTTTGTAAATGTGACCGCACTATTGTTACTTATTATGTGACCATGTAAACATTGAAAATTATAAAGACAAGACAGACAATAGAACTATCGCTTATTGAATGTGATGGGAAAAATATTTATTGCATGACAAGTTTGTTGCGAATAATTTTATAAGAAATGAAGTTCTAGCTCTTTAAGCTGATGCGACTCCGCACTATAAATTATACCGTTATAAAACGACCTACTACTTAGAAACCTTCATTGCGCAAGTTTACTATCCAAATATAGAATTAAATTGACCGGGAGGTGACAGACGTCCAGCCTACATATCAAGTACTAGCATGCGTCACAAACTCAATTACTCATACTGGCACTCGGTAGCAACCCGGTCTCAAACAATCGACGCACCGTAAGCGCAACAATTTAAAGATTAAATCATTTAAAATTCGAAATGTGTCCAAAAATAAATTGTCATTTAATTTAATTATAATGACTTGACCAAAAACGGAGTTAACTGCACACAAATGAAATAGGATGCTATTTGCGTATGGGAATTGCAGATATAAAATAAATTGTTATTTATCAAATTATGTGGTTAAAATAAATAATAATTCTTTCTCATGTAAAAATCTTAATAAATTACGATTTATATTTGTAACAATAATAAATGTAATTCTATAAACTTAGTTAAAGAGCTAAGAGCTTGTTTTATTGGAACTACATGACTTATATACATTTATTTTGTAAATACATACATATTTTACATATAAAACACCCAGATCAAAGAAAAATATTTACAGATCATACAAACATCACTCTTCAAACAAAAAGTGAAATAACAAGAATGAATTAGCTACCCATACCTGGTAAATATAGTAATGAATGTGTAAAAGTAAGGAAATACCAGCTCTAGAATTTAGAGCTCATTAAACATCTATTCACACATTCCAGATCTAGAGAAATGGTGATGTCGACGGTATTCGCTCGTTCAGTTTTTATTTGGAATTATTGGAACGCCTGTGACTTTGTTCGTATAGAGATTTGTTAATAAAAATTTTAACTTCCTGTTCCTGTTATCTAGGTTTGGATTTCGCAATATTTTAAATTAATAAACCACAATAAGCCTGATTCTAGTTTTTAATGAACAGTTTTAATTTGTTATATGACAACATTGGTATTTTACTCTAAAACAATTGAAGTTATTTCAAAATAACACCTAAACTAAGATTGATAGTTGACCAAAAGTTGACTGACATGATATTGTGTTGAGACTTGGTTGGAAATAATAAAAGGAATCTGGTTCAGACAACATTTTCAGCTCTTTAAATAACAATCCCAGCCACTCAATCGGGCATATGTCCTTCTCAGGGTGACCAAGAAAAGAACTGGTCACTGGTGAATAACAAACGAACAAAGCTAGTCAATCAAGTCACGCTACATGTTTTTGTGTTAAGAATTTTGAGTGTAATTTTAATATTCTTCATAAACAATATTAGTCTGTTAGTTTTAAAGGGAAAAAATACATCATTTTTGAGTGTCGTGAATCTACAGGACACATCTACATCGCATTTAATTTTAATCATATCTTAGTTTGGTGTACCACTGGCCGTAAACATTGCAGATACGTGAAGTGTAGACGATATTTGTCACGCCGAAAAATTACGCACCTAGCAAAACGTATAGGTATGCCCGTAAGTAAAATATATGGATTTGTTGATTAAATAGTAATCTTAAGATGCGAATTAAAATCGTGACCGTGTTTTTTTGACCAACTTGAAGAGTACCTACCGCGATACCTGCTCTTTACGTGTTACGTAATAATGTTTAAATATCACACGCCGTCTTAAGATTTTTCATTGATGTCATTATAGTATTTTCTGTTATAACTTAAAATTCAGCATTTGAAAGTAAATTGGTTTTTGCCAGTGTAAATTTGTAATTTAACACAATTTAACTTAATTATTTTAATAATAGTAATATACATATAGTAAAAGCAATTTCAATTGTTTATTTTAATAGTTGACACATGAAGATCTTTTATCCATTAACTAGCATTAAACGCTGCGTCGAAGGCTCTTATTATTCAAAATTCCATTGAAACTCTTTTTATCGAATAAAGCGTATTGAATAATTACACGTAAAAAGCACATATCGACATTTAATTTTATTTTAAAATTAAATTGACTTGATCTCCATACTTTATGAAGATATTATCAAGAATTCATAATTACAAATAACATTAAGTTGAAAATCGTGTAAATAATTCAACAGTACTTATGAGTTCATTAATTTTTATTTATTTTAAAATTGTTTCCAAATGGAGTAGGTTTTATAAAAAAGCTAACAATTCAATTTCATTATTATTTAGTTATGGAAATGTATTAAATTTATTGAGACTTATAAAGCTCCCTGTACACTTAACTTTCATGCACACGAATGATAAAAGTTGTAATTTAAGTTAGGTGTTACCTACCTATTGATAGCAAATTGGTTAAAATTGCTTAACTGTATTGGTGTTTTTGAATATATCAAAATAAAAATATAGAATACTAATTAATTTATTATAAAATACTGCTTCAACGCAAACGTAGTCTCGTCCTAGTTTTTCTATATTTACTGAACAAACTCAATGAAATCTTAATCGAAGAATCAAAATGGAAATCTTAAATCCTGGTGCAATAGTGAAATTAAATCATTAAACTGGCATGCCAAACACATCAAATGTTAGTCTCACGTATAAAAATAATAAAGTTTGACTAGTGATTACAAAAATAAGAAAAATCTCGATATTAATATAGTAAAATAAGGAAATAACTGTTCTGGAAAAACCGAACTGAAAATAACTAGCAGTTCGCGATGTACCCTTTTACCCGACTACAAAAAGTTTGAAAGCATATAAATAAGCTCAAAGATTTAAAAAAAAATAAGGACTACTACCTACCAAGTTTTAAACAAACATACATTCTGACTGAGATCTTGGCTCGCTCGATGAATTAATATTTTGCGTCTGGCATAAAATAATGATGAATGATTGAATAGTATGGGAATGAAATTAACTGTGGAAATGTCTTGTTTTACCTTAATAAATTTGCATTAGCGTGAAAGGAAAAGTAAGCGTGAGGTATTTGTCTAGACATACGCCTGATACGCCTTTTTATCTACCAAATGTCATCACTACAGGTTACCCACAAGAAAATAGTAATTATTAATAAAAGTCGCCGACATTCAATAAAACTAATATAAACTATATTTTTTTCTTGTAAAATAAAATATTTTCTGTCTATATATATATAAAACCACGTCAACTGCTTCAAAACTCATAACAAATCTAAGGCTTAGTAATGGTGAAATAATAAGCGTAGACTCGTAACGTTGCAGTCTAGTGGGCAGTTAGCAGAAACAATAAAATACAATGTACAGCAATAATTTTTATCTGTTGAATGTTCTGCGTTCCATAAAAGGCATATTTTTATTAACTCTTTCCAAATAAGACGATACATGTTGTACAACTTTATTGTGGCTATTAGTTTAATGGTGGTAAGTTATTGATTATGTACATTAGCAGTTTTTTTTTAATTTACATAATTATTCTTGGCAGAACATTACACGTTTTCAACACCATATTTGAGCTGATGTTTTAAGCAGGTTGTATATTCAATATATGTAACTGGTAAGTTGGATTGGACAGCTTTCCTGAAAAGAGGTTACAAATTTTGCATAATCCTTATTAGAAAAAAATATCTTTACATTTTGATCTTGGACTACCTATGTGGCAACTTGCATTGTTTTACTTTGAGCTATAAAATCTAAGTTATATAAAATATTTTACAACAAAAATTTTAATTTTCGATCAAAATTGCTGGAATTTTTAAAAAACATTCTTCAATCATTCTGTCAGTCAGTTTCAATTCACAGTCTCAAGCTCTCATTCTCAATTTTAAGATATCATGTCAAAACCATTACCAGATACCTTCCTAATAAAAACAATACAAAAATACCACTGAGATCAAAGTAGCGCAATTAGTTCGCTGTAACGCGATACAACATCAAAGTTATACTAATTTCTTTTTCGGTAAGTGACGCGACGTCAAATCCTTTTAGTGACGTGTTTTTGTGACCGCCACCCGCGATGCAGGGTTGTCTGTCACGTTTATTTACAGTTCATTTAGTTTGGTTTTACAGATGTTATGCTTTATACAATCATCATCATAGCCTTTTACATCTATAAAATATGATTTAGGTAGCATTAGTTTACGAGGTGCGGCACACGTGACTAGCAAGGCCGGTACGGGAGCGACAGCTACGCATATCTGACAAACAAATTGAGTGAAGCAGTTTCCTCCTTCAGAACAGCTTGTCGGTGACAAACATAACCAATTACAAAAATTAATATATTTAAATTTAATTGGTGTGCCCACTACTATAACAGGTGGTCTTAAAATTCTGATACTACAGAGGGTGACTAACCTAGAAACGGAATGATTTTCATGTAAAGTATTAATTAACCCCTTATATTGAGACACCTATGTGGTGAAGAGATTAGAAACTATTCAGACCAGTCATGGATAACCTAATACATTGAGCATCGTTACACTTCACTCTAATTATTGTAAGAACATAATACCCAAACCATTCAAGTATTATTTTCTTCCGTCTACTGCTACCTTGTTTTATAATTTTCAATTCTCAGGTAAACACCGCAACAAGCGTTAACTGACTTGCATTTCACTGGTCTAAAGTAGCAGCCCACCAGCCCTGTCGGTGCGATAAAAGCTACGTCCACACAGACCGTGAAAACACGCCTAATTCCAACGGACCCGCCACAATGAGCCTTTTACCGCACTGATGAGAATTTTAATTGACGTTCTTTGCTTAGCCAACCTGTGAAATTGCTAGGTTATTATCAACAAGTTACTTACTTTTATTTTCTATTACGAAAGACTTTTTACTTTGTTTTCCGAGCAAATGTGTAGAATTCTTCTGTGTCGTATCATCCAGCGTTAAGTTGGTACCAGATTGTGGTATGTCTAGGGGGATGAAAAGGGGGTCGTGAACAAATTAATAAAAATACTTTATTGTACACCAAAAGAAAAAAAATACTTAAAATTTGTCAAAACTTAAAGTACAATGGGCAGTCTTATCTCTTGTGAATGGCGTGGTGAAAGTATTCAGTGATCCTCATAGAAGGTTCTTTCATGCACGTGTCACATGTAATTTTTGGTTGTAGAACCGATCTTTCCGATCATAATGTTTTGCTTGGTCATTTGATAGCACTAATATTGCGCACATAATTATTTTCGCGTAGATTTTTGTTTAACTAGTACAAGAACCCACTAGTCAATACACCACTAGGCCTTTCATGTAGACGATGTACTCATAACTACCAATTAAAACTACATTGTCAATACATCATCCCAAGGCACCTTGTGCGTCATCTATCAAGCTCTGGCATCCTGTCAAGACTCGCCCGACATCCTCAAGGAATTATTGAGATTACACACGCTACGGCTCGAAGGCAAGCAATTTTGCTGTCATATGAATATTGCTAATATCACAAGCGTAATGTAAAGCTAGTGTGTCATTATTGACACTTAATGAATTATACTGAATATTAAATTAATTATAAAAAATTATACTGGATGTCATAAAATTCTTACTCAGACACAACCACTTCACAGTACTTAAGGCCCGGTCATACGTAATGGCAATGGCTGTGGCGATAAAAGGGAAATGGTTAACAAAGTTTGCATGAATGTATTGATGGCCATCGCCACCGCCACCGCCAACGCCACCGCGTCATTTAGACCGAGCCCTTAGAGTGAAAACAAAGGTTTTGAATGAGTGACTGTTTTTGTATGAGTCCTGTTTCTTGACATACCGTATTTTCTGAAGCCTTAATTAAATTTAAGAGGTATGCTCTTGTCGGTGCAACTGGTGCTCGTCAGTTATTATAATGGGAACGCTTGTGCAATAGTTTCCTTCTCCTTGCTTTTTACAGCGCGTTTCGAGGACCGGCGTACCGCTCCTTAATGTCCAATCAGAAACCATTCCAGAAATATGTTATTTTACTTTCTGCCGGTACTGATCCGTATCAGTTTATTTATATTTCCTACAAGATTGCGCAGTCAATGATTTATTTTCACAACTAGGTAATGATGGCAGAACTGTTTCTGCTCTTTTTACACAAGGCGTTTCAAGCCTGTGTATACGTTTGACGTAAGAGGTTATTTGTTTCAATGTTCGTTTGTTTGTTACCATTTATCTAAGCCTTTAATTGATTAAAATGTTTTTTGCTATCGATTTCTATGACTTTAAGGAAGGTTCTTAGATAGACGAACACGTAGTTTTTACATTCAAAAATTTTTTTGTCACCTTAGATTACGAACTAATTATGGTTTATTAATCATTGAGTGGTATCACTGAATAAAAAGTTACTTAGTGGTTACCAGTACTGTCCACCCATCCAATTAAACCAGGAAAAACTTTGCCTAGTTAGTTATAAGTACGACTTGGTAATCTTTATTAGATAACGACAAGGCAAGAAACGTCACAAACGCTAATGTATCCTTGACGTAAAATATAAATTAGTGAAAAATAATAAACGTTTCATGTAATATTTTAAGAAAATAATGATAGGGTAAGTTATTACTTATAACTCAAAAGCCGATAATAACAGACAGACATGAGCAATAACTTTTGTTGCGGTGCCAGAACCCATGACCTCTAATTATTGAACCGGCTTCTTGTTCCAAAGTCTTTAAACCATAATTTTATACTAAATTTTGACGACCAATAAATTTAGTCCTAGACAGCGTTTAAACAATTAACTTTATGGCTCAAAATTGCCTCAATTACTTGCAAAATATAAAATAACCATTTTGAAAATTCAAGCGTGTTATTACCAATTATGCCTAGCTAAAATCACGCGTCGATCCATCATCGAAACCGCATCAAAAACTATCGTTCCTCGCCGCAAATCACTCTGGACCTTCCGGTCCCTCTGACCACTTAAAAGTTTCAAACGTCCGACCATGAAATCTCGTGGAATTAGAATGAATGATGCGTCTCGGATAAGACGAACACAGTTGAACACAAAGTGAGAAGCAGCTAGGTCACTAGAACTCTTTATGCGTAATTAAGCAAGATCTTAAGAAATCAGTATTTAATTTGCATTGTTCTCGCATTTTTGATGGTGATGGATCAAACTGATAACAGGCCTATCAGGCTGAGGTGCACTCCTGAAGCCTGAACCTTATTTTCGGTTACAATACAGACTTTTTTGAAAACAAAATCCTAACACCTAAATAAAGAAAGGAAATTGTCGAAAATTTTCAGATGGTGTCACCGGACATGAGAAAATATACCTACGGGTAATTTTAATGTATAAACTTATTCAACTATAGTGAATAATAGAGCAAAAAATACAAACAAACAAACACGCTCACGACTTTATTATCCAAGCTGCCCGCGTTTTGCAAAAAATTTGCGTTCCACATGACAGGTTGCAAGCCCATCGCCGGTTATTGGAACACTAACCACATGCAGGAGGCATGTGGTAAGTTAGATACAAGGTTCCACTATAACAGATACACGATTGTTTTAAGATTACAACCAACGCTCCGAATAGACAATCCCCCTGAAATGAACCAGCTGCATCTCTTTCGCCTACATTAATATCTTACGTGTGTTTAGTGAAAAGCATTCATCATAAAAGGATCAAGGTAAGGCGCCAATCGCAGGCGCCACTTAATTGATAGTTCCTTACATCATTAACGTGATCGGACCCCCGGGTTACAGTAAATATTGTATTTAGCCGACTTCAAAAAGAAGGTTATTAGACAAATTATCGGCAGTCAAAGTGCGCCGACCGACGCAAGATGGAAATAGGATGGTACAGAATAAAAGTTAGTTTGGGGGTGTTGGTTATTTCGATGTGGTGTAAGGGAAATGAATTGAGAGGGCTTTCGAAATGGGTACCAGATAAGCAGGAATATTATTAAATGAACTTCTAACGGCATTTTTTGCATCTCAACGTACTTCGTGATGTTAAGGGTCAGTACTTACCGTGTTGGTAATTTGGACAAACACCGTGGAAGTTAGGTCTCATAACTTCTGAGTCAGGTCTCAATGTACATTTATTTTAGGTCGTACATTTACTCTGGTAAATGTACGTTCAAATATTACAAATGATTCCAAAAATAAAGATGTAAAGCATCTTATTTTTTTTTTATTTCCTATCATCATACATACTCGCTCTACTCTTATAAATAAAAAATCATTACCTACCTAATGGCGATTCAAAAACTGATTTTTATCAAAACAGCAAAATCCCTCCGATTATTTATCCTGTCCAGTAAGTTTATTTAACTTGCGACTACCATGAGCTCGTTTTCGTCATTACAAATTTCTTGTGACCAATTTTCACCCGCTATCGTCCATGCCTTGTCCCACACAGCGGCATGTTTGATGTTCCGCCATGTTTACACTAAGCTAACTGAGAAACAAGTCATTTCGTCTGATCGCGCCGCCTTTGATCTCGCCGACGGTTTTTGTACCGTTGAGTTATTGCCAGCCACAGTTCGGGAAAGTTGAGTCGGTTAGGTAAAGTCTCGCCAACAAGAAGCTTATATTTTCAGAATCATGTACGCATGTATGTATGTAAATGGACTCCTTTTTACGCATTCAGACTCAAAATTGGTCTAACTTCTCCCAGAAGCACAGAAGCTTCATGGTATTTTCACAGATTTAACGGAGTGACCTCGAGTTGTTGAGGAATTCTTTGCGTAGAGTTAGTACGCCCGTGTAACTGTGAACAATAAAATAATAGAATATCAACAGGAATACATATATCTAGGACAAATAATCTCTACTGACAACCTTAACGAGAAGGAGATAAACAGACGTGTAGCTAACTCTTGGAAACGATACTGGTCATTGAAGGAAGTACTGAAAAACAAGTCCTTCAATATGAAGCTAAAACGGAAGCTATACGACACCTGCATCCTACCCGTACTAACATACGGCTGTCAAACCTGGGCCCTTACGAACATGCAACTATACAAACTTTCGGTCTGCCAACACGCGATGGAGAGAATTATGCTTGGCGTCAGAAGAAGAGATCGGAAAAGAAACACAGATATAAGGAGGGAGACTAAAC
Source organism: Perizoma affinitatum (assembly GCA_961405105.1). Classification (NCBI taxonomy): domain Eukaryota; kingdom Metazoa; phylum Arthropoda; class Insecta; order Lepidoptera; family Geometridae; genus Perizoma; species Perizoma affinitatum. The sequence goes on from OY560184.1 coordinate 8,017,458, forward strand.
TGACAGACGTAACATACAAAATAAAAACTCTTAAATGGAGATGGGCAGGACACACAATAAGAGGTGCGGATAAATGGAGCAAAAGAGTTACAGTCTGGTATCCAAGAATTGGAAAAAGAAACAGAGGTAGGCAATACAAACGCTGGAAAGACGACATTGAAAACACAGGAGGGAAGTTATGGACGAGAACTGCAAAAGACAGAGAAAAATGGAAGGAGTTGGAGGAGGCCTATGCTGAAGAGCACACAGACCATAATCAACAATTAAATTAAATTAAATTATTAGATCATAGTGTAGGTAGGTAATAGATAATACAATAAAATATAAATTTAAATTAATTCAATGTACTTGAAATATTAATTGGTATTGGTGTCTGAAATAAATGGCTTATTTATTATTATTAGTACGCCCGCGCATTCCAGGATTACGTGGGCAGCTGATCCTTCTTCAGTTAGAAAATCACGTCTGTCTGGGCTGTCGGTAGCTCCAATGTTGTAGTTGGACGTTTGTTTAAGGCGCAGTGCTCGGTAAGAGTCCTCACAAAGATGGTTAGAAGGTTCAGTCTTGGAAGGTTGAGCAGGCAACGTATCAGTTGAGATGAAATTTGCAGCATCATAAGTTGAGGTTGAATAACTGTAAACCTTAAAATAGGCTCCAATAAATATCAAACAAAAAAGTAGTAGGGGAGTGCTTTGTCTTTTTTCGTGAACAGACTTATTTAACACTTTGATTGAATGCAAAACCATATTAAATACGGCAGATGCCGTGTTCTCCATAGCTATGGCGTTGTACATATCTCATAGTACCTATTGAACGACCTTAGTGGCGTGGCGGATAAGTAACTGGTTCAGACGCAAGAAGCATGAGTTCGATTTCCGCTGAGGGATAAAACATTCTTTGTACTGCAGATATTTGTCCCAGACCTGGGCGACCAGACCCAGGTCTGGTGACCATGGTTCATAAAGTTTCTGATACCCACTACACATCGAATCTTGGTGTGGGGTCAGGAGTATCATAACAATATGTATGTTACTATTGGGTATTTGTTTATTTAAGTATTGGGGTACCCCATTACTTAAATAGCGTGGAATACCATCAGTACCAACAGTTGCAACTCTGAATACTTTGCACTGTGTCAATGTTGACTTATTGCCGACACTTCTGTGATGAGCCGCGACTGTCGACTGCCGCATCCCGCACAACGCCAAATTTCAATCACCTGCTGCGTCTACCTACAAACCTACATCAGGCTTCTGTTCAATGTTGTCTTTATTTGAAGAGTTTGAGGAAAATATTATTTTTAGATACCCCAGATAAACATTCATTCAAGAACGGAAGCTCTTGAGTTATACGAATGATCATTATTATTCCATGCCTCTTAGAATTATCAAGTTGCAGCGGTAATGGATGAACCATATATGACTGACTCGCAGAACTTGACCACTGCTGTGGAATAAAACACCAAACAGAAAACAGGACGGTGAAGACAGACTCAAAACATGATAAGACATGAATGTTAAATCATTCTTAATATGTACCATTACAATATATATCAGAACCTTATATATAAAATCGTTCGTATGTCACTTGTTCTTCCTTGGTCACCTTGGCCTTGAAAATATTAATGTAGACTTATACTTAAAGCTATATCTAAAACATTAATAGGGGTAATTTCTCGTCCAGAGCTTTTCCATGTATAATTTAGAAGTTTTATAAGTGACAATGAAATTGATTGCTGAGCCTGGAAAATGGCTTTAGAGCTTATAGTGAAAAGATCTAGTACACCTCAAAAATACTCCTTTTACGCATCATGTCACAATACTTCCGTTACAAAACATGTTTGTTTCCTCAAGTTTTCCACATTGGGCACTCTACTTCCTTAAGAGTAATATGATGTTATTTTTATTAGGTAGATTTCATTGTCAGTTTAATACCTTTGTATTTAACTAACAATAAAATCTACTCAAATACCACATCAAAACTTTTGCGAACTTTATATTATTCAAGGCGTGGCTTGGGCGTGGCTTGGGAAGTCCCGCCTCTGACGTCACACGGCAATATGGCCGCCACTGCAACTGCACTGATGACGTACGTGATGCTCTTGGCATTGAATGAAAAAGCTTCAGTTTTACTTTTGCCACTGAGCAAGTTATTACTTTTGCTTGCTGTGATCGTCCGACACAATTGGGTCTCATTACGAAAGATGGTTTAAATGGGTGGTTTATCTCAATTTAAACCTTCGGAGATGGATCAGACTTTTGAATCCTGTTTTTCAATACAAATGGTTATCACCAAGCGTACAAAATTTAAAATTGAATGTAAAAATAATATGCCCGACATTCTATTTTTTGTTTCAAAATAAATCTGCTTTATCTTTTTAAGAATCTTTTTTTTTTTGGTAGCCAATATTAGAATCTACTAAAATAAGTGTATTTTTTATAGTTTAGTTTTAGTTTATTTTATAATCCATACCTACTTTATACATACGCAGTGTAAGAATATATAATGTCAAAGGTTGCGGGAACTCGGGTGTATTGAGGATGCCCAAGACCGTTTGTAGAATTCTACAGCCTGTTGATAATGATGAATCACATCTGTTTCTTTGGCCGAGAACCCATTTCATGAAATGATTGGTAATAACTGCATTAGTATGTTTCGAAGAAATTTGGTAGGTAGGTAACATACAAACTTAAATAAGCAAATCAACCACCTCTTATCCCAAGCACAACATACGTATACCTACCAGCTCTTTGTGTCACGCGTAAAAATACAAACCTGACCATTATGAGTTCTGATCATATAAAAATATTGACCTCCTCCTTCACCAACGATCCATAAAATTCAAGTAACTGCTTATAACAAATCATAAACCAATTTGAGTAACAGACAAACTGATGGCAAGTCCACTTAAGACCCGCCTAAGCTATACTTAGGAGTAATTTTACGTAAGTAACGGTTATTATTGAGGTCTTAAGTAAAAATACTGGCGGGCCATAATAACGTAATTCCAGTCATTATTGCTGATTTCGATTGAATACAGGATCGAATTCAGAAAGTATTCAAGGGACTTTATTTTTGCTCTGTGAATTTTAATTTCTGATATATCTAGTTAATATTACCCTATTTGAGGATTCCATTAGGCAGGTCAGCATTTGAAAAAATCAGGTCAGTCAAACAACTGCGTGTCGCGGTTTGCACGTCACTAAATACACAGGCGCGGTTTTGGTCCTTATTTTTTTTTTTTAAATTATTATATTGACTTCAAATAAAAGTAAGTAATCTAATATGAAATTTCATCCAGCATGTTTTTAACAGGGGTGGGATTCTTTCTTAAACTTCATATGGTACCACTCCTGAAGACCCTACCCATTAAAAAAAGGATCATTAAAACGGTTCAAAATTGGCGAAGATATTATACACACACAAAAAAATACAGACGAACCTCCTCCTTTTAAGAAGTCGGTTGAAAATCAATGAGCGCCGCTGCGTGACGTGGGTCGAACGTGCACTAAGGCATTTGCCTATCGCTCGGTGGTAGGTTTCGATCACTTGTGCCCATCGCATTTGAGTGACACGCTAAGTGCATATAGGCCAATGTGAACTTACTAATGTATTAATAAAGTTATGAAAATACTGAGCAAATAAATATGTATTATGGATTTTATAAACAAAATGTATGATTTCAATGCTTGTTTCTTATCTTCGTATGATTACTTGCCTACAATTTCAAAGCAAAACGCTGTTAACGCAAAAACCTGTTTAGTAGGTAATACAATGATAAACTAAGGAATAGATAAGTAAAAGATAATGTCTAATAATGACAGCCATAACCTTAGATTTTTCTTACAAAAAGTACAACATGTGTGAATGAATTCAAGTAACTTGAAAAGTTGGATTTTAGCAAGTTGACGTAGAACCCATAATATCGCAGAACCCAAAACCGCTTGGGAAGAAAAGTTCGTGAATCAAGACCACGAATATAATCCGACGACGCCGAATGACCACTACGGGACTATGGAATTCGGTGAATGAAGGTGGCTCGACGTTGTTCGTCATAGCACATTTTGAGTGGCCTATCTCCAGCAGCTGACTTCCTTAGCTGTAGATACTCGGAATCATCTATAACTATTATATATATCTTATTGCCACTATTTACATAGATATATATACCTCCGTTCAATCCAAGCTCCATCGTAAATGACTTGTATCTATTCAAACAATCTCTTTACATAAATAATAAAATTATAATGAAGTAGAAACGGCTATCTGGATCCTATAAACTAACGCGTTAGTTAAGAGCTATGTTTATTTAGCAGGTGTTATATTTGCATAGCTCGAGTTACCAGTTGCGTAAAACGCTTTTAGAAAGTCGTCATTTTTCTGGAAACATAATGAACGTAATAAAAATTAAGATCGAAACACATCAAAAAGCAAAATTATTAAATACAGTAGGTATTGCGTTGGAAGAAGGGTTTATGGTCAATTTTTGGAGACTGCTTCATTGATTCTTCTAGGCTTGTTCGCAAAGATATAGCGTTAGAGTTAATTTAGGTACCTATACTAATATAGTTATACTTAATAAATACTTTTTTTATTGTTTTTTATTTGTTTGCAGAAGGATACCTCTGGAACTACTGAACCGATTCTAACATTTTTGACACCTATATAAAGCTTCACTAACCTTAATAAATATAAGCTTATAATAAGTAAAGTGGGAAGAAAAAGCACTTGGCTTCATTTTCCGCGTGCGCTGTTTAAGGGTTGGTTATACTTAGTTAAAAATACATTATTTTATATACTATACTACAGAAATGCTAGAATATATCTAAAAATAATAAAAATAGAATATATCTAAAATCGTTTTTATTGAATATAAAAATAATATAAAATCCACAATATCGAGTTATATGTTTAGTTCATTATTTCATGGCTTTATATATAAATAAATCAACGCGAAAAAGTCGCAGGGCATTCCACAAGTATAAATAAAATCTTAGTTTAGTTTAAAAGAAATAAAATAATAAAATTCTGTTATATATCAAGATAATTTTACACAAACAATAAGGTATAAATTAAATAGTAAAGGCGTTTGCTGCGATTATTTCCGGCAACCTTATAAGTCAACGACCCTTAATAAACTTTCAGATTTTTATAAAATATATTTTATAATAGGTTCCTAGTAAATTTAATTTGGCTTCTATTAGTTGTTAACCTAGCATTCAGATATATTTTACAATTCAGGACCTAATTAACTTAGCACGATTCGAGCCTGAGTACTGCCCTGGCTTACTCGTCACGATTCGACGTGTAGGTAACCCTCAATAACGTAATGACAGTGCTTCAACAAGGCGCCAACATTCGGCTTTCGGCTTCAGCCAAATTACATATCATTTGGCCGAACAGACAAGCACATCCGTCTACAGTGCCAATCACACTTACGGCTACAAATTATAGATGACCGACAGATTCGGCTGTTTAATTTGCGGCGGCAAATTATAGCCGAATGTAGCCGAAAATTTGGCAAAATTAACTATGATGAATGAGTTTTCTTGACAGTGTCTGTAATTGTCGATAATACGCCTTGGCGCCACCTTTGTTTGACTGCCTTCACCAATTATCTCAAGACCTTTTGTTGGAACATTATGGCATGCAATTTACAAACTTCCTGGGTGGTGGTTATGAATGAGTTAGAAAAATTCAAACTTTTATGGCTCTTTTGTTGTGAAAAGGAACAAAAGTCGTAGTAAAGTGGAGAAAAAAATACTCACAACCTAACTATTATCTTTTATCTTCTATAATCCTTCATTCAAAATTATGACTCACAAAACAAATCAATAAAAAAATCTCTAGAATTTATTCTCCTAACACTAGACATGATCATAATATAAATTGAATGTTTAAACCAAAGATCTTGAACAACGCTAGATTAATAATTGCCAACATCACCCAAACCGTCTCGAACTATTTGAATTTCAAAACCGAACGGATTCAAAGACACCGCGATTCGTGACTCGCGTCTTTTCCCTGGCTTTTTACGGTGACAAGTGTCCAATTATCGCTGATTGAAATAATAATAGATGGTTGAAGATAGCGCTTTCAGCATTCGGAATTAGCTGATTCGAATTCTGCACGGAATAGTATAGCTTTTAAGGCAGTAAAGACCCTTTGAAAATCGGGGTAAATTAACGTAGTTAAAACGAGTTATCATTAATTTAGGTAAAATGCTTGGTGCATACCAAGTTTTGGAATTTAGGAAACAATTTTGAAAATTTGTAAGAGCTGTTTTGGCCTAGTGGCCTAGTGGGTTTCACCTGATGTTTCACCAATAATTCTTTGACGCGAAAAAAATAAGTTCGCTTCATTTGTAAAGCCGCGAAGAAACACTTTAATGAGTGTTTGTATTTTTTTGTTTTGTAAAAAACTCGAATCCTATGTAATTTATGTTATTTGAGTAGGTAACTTTAATTTTGAGATGGAACTCATTTCGGGCGAATGTCTTCCCCGGTAATATAATCTTGGAGTCTTTAATCGAATATAAATAGGTATAATCTTAATTAAGCGCTGTACATCCTCGAACACCTCAACATCAGGTGAGGTTAACACTTGCCTATTAATCATAAAAAAAACACCTCACGTCACGCATAATGCGACACGGAATGAATGATTGCTTAAAGGCCGGCCTATAATGTCGTCGATGACAAGGCGTGTTGCATAGAAACTATGTCTGCTTATGTAGAAGGTATAGAGGATTAGAAGTTTATATAGCAAAAAAGTACTTTGCCATTCTCGTTATAAAAGTATCCAGTAGTAGGGTGTTATTTTATGTATTAAAATCGCTCTACCTACTTATGAAAGTACTTACTTATATTTAATATGTGACTGCCCTCCTAGTGTCTTTACTGTATTTTAGTTTTCTGTTACCCTCTGCTTTTTGCTGCACCCACCCGTGAGCCGATCTTGGCATTTTCGGACGTGGCGGCGTGCTTGTCGGCAGATCGCGAATATTTCCGACGTGTTTTGTCCTATTATTCATTCCTGCGGCGCTTTGAAACGCTAAATCGATTCTGGAGAATCCTCGCATAGGAAGAATGTTCTGGAGAAACGGTTTCTTTTGTCAATCTTAATCATTTTGATGTCGCGAAACGGTGATTTATATCATGTGCTTGTTTGTTTTTGGCGGTGTCCTTCTTGGAGGACAGAATTTCCATTTTGAGGGATATTATCATTTGAAATGTCTTTCAATTTTAACCATGTTTTTGCCTTTGTTCAAAATCATTGATAGTTTTTTTGAGATTTTTTATCCATCCGCTTCAAAATCTTCTGCTTTGTGGTTGTCACTCAATTCCTCAGCAATTGTTAGTTTTAAATGTAATATAGATTTAATATAATTCTTTATTATTTATTGTACACACAGAGAATATAGACCAAAACGTATATATATAGGACATGTAATTGTACAAAGGCGAGCTTAATTTTAACAAAAAAATAAGCTCGCTTTTGTGCCTTGTAGGTAATTACCTTTTAACTATCTATAATGATTATTTTGAAATATTAAATGCGTGATAAAGTTTAAAAATAACTAAAGTCACCGACACAGAATAGCATGTTATAGTGGCCATGGACAGGCAAGTGCAGAACCAACCACCGATGGGGGCAAAAAGGTTACCAGATGGTGTCCACGAACTGAATCAAGCAGTGTAGGAAGGCCACCCGCCCGCAACATCTTAAAGGTTGCGGGAAGTCGGTGGACGGCGGTGGCCAAAGATTGTTCGTCATGAGTAGGCCTCTATCCAGTGAACTTCTCTAAGGTGTATATGATGATGATGATGATAATGAATATTATAATATCGATGCGTGACACACCGACTAACTCACTAACTGACAATCAACGCACAGTTAAACCGCAAGTCCTAAGAGTTCTTCTGTAGAAAGGAATCGATACCTAGATGAAGAGAGAGAGAAAATAAAGTTTGTGTGAAAAAAAAAAGCGGATCGTTCCTCTATTTACAAAGATCCAACCTAACTAACACGCTCATGACTGTATTTCCCATGATGGACACCTCAGACTTATACTAAGATACCAAGTAGGGGGTAGTTCATTAGTTAGTTATTCATATAGGTATATAATTCAATTGTACGCGTTATGCCTATGTGAGCGCGCATGCTAATCTCGTCATTCATGTGCATCACGTCCGTCTCTCCTATCTTGAACACTAATTAGTTTAGACCCCCCTGGTTGTCGATGTTCTTTTGTTTTGTTTTTCAACCAACATATTCATATTAATTATTAATATGTTGTTTATAATAATATTTATTTATATTAATATTTATAATAATTATTATAAATATTAATAGTAATATTTTTATCCAGATCTACCTATGTATTTTAATATTAATATAAAATATAGACTCTCACTGCACAACCGCAGACAAACAAATACTAATTTTTTTCCACAACACTTATTAATCTATTATCTATCTATATATGTTTTATTCTTATGTTGCTCCCAGTTGTTCATGACATCACGATGCAGGCCCTGTCAGAAAATCAGCGCTACACCTTTCCTAGGTTTTGTGCAGCATTATGCTGAGACAGGGACATTTTGACCCCACATAACACATCTTTTTATTATTATCATTTTTAATTTTACCTATTCATTATATATTTTTTTATTTTTTGTAATGTTTTAATGTAGATTTTCTGTGTGTTTTTATATTGATCTGTATTTTGTCACCTGTTGTGTTGTGGTAAATAAATGTATTTTCGTTATTTCTTTCTTTCTATTTTGAGTAGCGATGAGCTTGCTTAAGCGGCGTTGGGCTTGCAACCGGTCAGGCGGTATACTTACTATTAAGCAAAACGCGGATATGACTGTGCCATTCTAATGTTTGGACGTGTCTTTGGCTACCCCTTATTTGGTATCCTCATAGATGGTATGGATCTGATTATATCTATCATCAGGGTTACTGTTATGAGCTTGTTTTTTTAAATATATTTTTTTACAGGTAGTAGGAGTTCGTGTGTTTGTTTATCTTTTACTGCAGTTTTGGCAATGGTTTTTTTCAACTTCAAGGAAGTTTTTAGATAGGCTTTATCATGAAAAGCGCTGAAATAGAAAATGGAACGTGAAACGGCGTAACTGTTCGGATTATCATCGATTTTTTATTTATGTGATTTACCTACGAAAATCAGTTATTATTTTATGGAAGAAGCTTTTTTAAATTATGAATGAATAAGATTTATGAATCGATAGAAGTATCACTGTCATCAAAAAATATAAACTATTTAATTATCGAAACTTTAAGAAAAACTTATGATTTTTATTAGAATATTAAAAATAGGCAATGTTAAGAATTATTTTATCATTTACCCGTGATTAGGAATAATTGGTTCATTCAACATTTAACTATTTAACTAGTTTCTATCCGTCCAATTATCGGCGCACATTTCTTGGATACTGAGCCATCAATATAGCATTAACATCACACAGATATCTATCAACCGCAAAAACGATACGCTAGACGTCTCATTGTGTGCAAAGTGAACGGTGTGCGATCCCTTAACAGCAGCCCCTACATGCAAAATTCAACCTTCGGTTCATAGTAATAAATCCTACTTTAACTTTACAGTGCATCATCGTATTCCAAACGAAAGTTCTAGACAACAGCGACTGAAACGTCAGAGGTATAGCGTCTGTTTTTCATTGGCGGATAGTTGCCAATTGATAAATTGAACTCGTCATCGAACTCAATCTAAATTCAACCTTCTTTTTATGCAGCTAGAGGTGAAAGTGGAATGGTGGCTGGATAGTTTGTTAAGGCGAAGTGCTCAATCTACACGTTGACAGTGACAGTACGTTGGTGACTGAAAAAGTGGTATCAATCATACATGACGATGATTGATGACGCGGTAAAGCTGGGAGCACATTGTAAGCTCTACTGTGTTTGGAATAGTTTGGCTGTGTAAAATAGTTTACAATGTAGAAATTATATAGTTTAGTTTTTGAAGCTTTTTAGAAACTTACTACAATATTCGCTCAATTTACTGAACTTGCGTTCATTGAATTTTTCAAAACGTGTGTGACGTTTGAGAAAACATTCGTTTAATAAATATGTTATGAGGTATACCTAAATTATTTTTATCAAGGTCGCACGGTAAAAATACCTATATTCAGAAATAATAAAAGAGTTTTTGTAAAACTATTACCATATTTTAAATTATATAAAATGCAGGAAATTATATTAGTAATCTGTGAAAAAGTTCAGTTATTTCTCAATCGATAACGTTATACACAAATGTGTTCGATTATATATCGCATCGATAATTTTGCGACAAAGCGCCGACAGTCCGTGTTGGCTTATTGATAAAATTAAAAGCTTTCTCGAAGAGATAAGGCTCTGCGGCGGCCTCCTTAACAAGCTGAACCACTCATATCATTCAGAAGTATCTTGACGATATCTTGATAATTAAGTGATATTTAAAAAAAAATATTATTATATTATAATTATTACAAAATGACCACTTTAAATATTGAAATACCTAACATTCTTGTTTTTAATAACACTGAAATATCAACCTCGGCGTGACTCGCACCCGCGACCTCCCGCTTAGTGAATAATATTTATTAAAAAAGAATACATATCATATTTATTATAATTTTAACAAAAAGCTGCAACGATTATTTTCTAATCATAAAAAATACAATCGACTAGTTCGTAAAAACTCATTACAATATACCAATCGTTGTTTTATTAAATTATAATTTCGTAGAATGGGGCATTTTATAATGGCACACCGAAAAAAAGTAAGTATGCCAATTATATTAAGAACTTTCGCGATCATATAACATATATTTTTTTCTGATAAAACTTAATAAAAATAGTAAACGCAATGAAATCTCGTTAGAAAAATAAACGTTTTACCTGGAACTTAGTGAGTATACATTTTTGAACTAAATACTCGTATATACCTAGATAACAATAATAAACACTTACAATTTAAAGCCTGAGTACATGTATCTTATTTCCATTCTATTCAACTGTGTTTTAAGAAAAACCGAAAACCTATCCGAAGGTCGTGTGTTTTAGTCCGGTTTTGCACCAATATTTTTATTAAACAATTATTGCGCGCAATTAGGAAACCGGCACACCCATGAACCACACATTCGAAGGCATGTGATGGGCTTGTAACCTGTCACATGGAATGATAAATACTATGCAAAACTTGACATTTACCAAATATAATATTTGAACGTATCTATGACTATATCCCCTTCTTGGTATTCTCACACTGTCATATCCTCGGACTGGGATTACATTCGAGAGTGTGTTTGTTTTAGTTTGTTTTTAAAGCTTATACGATCGATGTATCGTTTTCTTCTCTCCTTGTGCTACATTATTATCCGTGTACTGTAAAAACCTGTAAATTATTCATGTCTCACATCGCAGTCACTTTACTTTTTTATAATACTTTAAAAGGGAACTTGAATATAATTAAGTAAGTAGGTACTTCTACTACTCGAGTGAGAATGTCAAAAGTCGTGACGACTTTTGACTTTTATGTAATTTTTTTTATGTAATGAATTAGAAGGAACGTGTTGATACTGGTTTTCGGCGATAAATGACACAGACATTTGCAATCCTGAAACCTGACTCATGGTCACCTTACAAAAAATCAGACGTCAAAATATTACAAGTTACTTAGTTATTTTATTACGTATAACTATCCTTTGTGTAATATTTAGGTGGGCGCGGAAAAGCCCACGGCGTTCCCGCGTGGTACAAAGTTAGTGTTATTTTGATGACAATCTTTACCTGTTCTTTAATTTTATCCAATCGGTTCAACAAATAACATCAAAACATAGTATAAAGATCAAAATTTTTACATTTAAATATGCATAAAATTAAAATAAGCTAGAATTAAGTTCCTTAACACATTTCCACAAGTGCCTCAAAGTTGTGTCACCCTACAGTTCACTTTTAGTACCCAACCACAGATGAAACAGTAACTACCAAACCAACGGATGTTAGGATTATTCTTGAGCAGTAATTAAGCTGTTTATGTTTATGTTAAAACATTGTTTAAACTGTAAAATTACTTAATTTACGACGTGTTGGTCTGAGAGTCGATTTTTCATTATGTATGTTTGTTTGTTTGTCCGACGAAAACTACAAACCGTTTATTCAATCTTGTTGAAACGTGGTAGATAGGTAAACTCATAGAATTTTGAAGTTAAAATATAAGCTGTAACTTATAACCCTCCTTTCGAAAGTCCGTTAAAAACAATATTTGGCGAGACCCGAAGTGAACAACTAGGTATTGTGTTTTACAATAAAAATCTTTATAATAGTCAGTTTCTGAGCAGAGTAATTTTATACGGAAAATGTAAGCCCCAGATTTTACATCATTAACAGCCTAAAGAAGTCCACTGCTGGACATAGGCCTCCCCTAAAATGCCTAAACCAACGCCACAAGAACCGCATTCATTATTATTCTTTAGTCAAAAAGCAATTTTAGTGGATTTTTTTCTACGTTATATTATAATAATAATATTATTATTATTATCTATGTTCAATTTAGGTATTGTTTTGTCCAAATTAAGCACACACATTCGTTGTAAAAATATTTATTTTCTATAATGGCTAAAAGCGAGTAGAGCTTTTTAAAGTATAGTAAAAGGTTATTATGTTTACAACTCAACGCCTTTTCAGAATCTTCTAAAACTCGTTTTATAACATCAAGGTTTTTTTTTACCTTTATGGATCCCCATGGATCCTTTTTATCTTTATGAACTTTATTGATTTCATGTTAAAAAAAACCTGCCAGGAGAATAAACTCTGTTTCCTACGGTCTGATCTCAAATTCTAATAATTTCCATTCGAAGGCTCGTTTATCTAGACACAAAGCAAACAGTAGCCCACCTACAGACTTTAAAACGTCTATATCGAGTGTGTGTTATGTCAACACGATTAACTAGGCGCGTTCCGATCATCGATCACACAAAGCGAGTCGCTAAAGTGTTTGTTTTAGTTAGTGGTTAGTGATGGGTATGGTAGGTTATAGTCATTTTTTGTGATGTTTTTTTTAGTTCAGATGTGTCTATGTACGTACCCTGCATTAAAACTATTTTATGTTCAATTAATGTTATGTTTGTCACCGTACTACACTGTATCGGCAGAACCAATTTGAGTAATAATCAATACCTCACGCACAATAGAAGTCGAGAACAGAAGCTAAAATATAATGAGTAGCTCGACACGAACTAAAACCTCACGATGAATGGGCCTCTTTGACCCTATACTTCGAAATCACCTGCCAAATGAGCTCATTATTTATATTGAAAAATTATAATAGTACGAATGTTTCGGCTATTATCTTCAAACAAACATACATCGAATTCCCAAGTATCTCAGAGATCTTCACTTGCTTCTCTTGCTTCATCCTTTATGGAAATATATACGAGTGGAATTTCGGAAAAAAACTTTTTTAGTGTACTCCTAACACCAAAACGAACCTAGCGTCCCAATACTAGGATGTGAGTATATATAATATTGTTCTGTTGCCAGTCAGTAAATTAATTATAAGTATTTAGAAGATAGTGAAACTACAAAAAGTTCGACATAATCACCTCGAAAAATAAAAGTCATCACATCACCAAAAGCCTATTCAAACAATACCCCACAATTATGCACTTGCACTCAACATTTGTTAGTTCAGCGTCGCAAACAAAACACTCTGCCAGCTACCGTGACGCGAGTCACTCGTCCAAGAGCTGGCGTAGTGTAAACACTTCTCAAGTGCTTGACAGTTTTGAACATTGGTCAAATTCGGAGGAAGGCAAAGAAAAACTACCGCCCTCGTCGTTATAAATTATTACATATTTGTTTAGGTATTAATGGAGAACAAATTTATTTGGTAACATGACACGATAGCAAACTAGCGAAAGCATAAAATGGGAACCTATATTGTTGGCTTGAATAAAAACTTAATTCTAACCTTCATAACCTCTATCCAACTATGGACTTTTACAGGCTGTTGATGATCGCAAACTATTTCAATCTAAGTGCCAATAAAACTTCACAGAAGCCGTCAACCTAAGCATCCTACAGGATCTGTATCATGCATGTCTGTGTGAAATCCTCGATTCAAGTGGTCGAGCCATTTCGGCTTATCACTATCGGCAGCACTATATCGTGTCTGAAGAGAGCACTAGAGTTCGAGTGCAGCTTCCTGGCCTTTGATCTGTTGCGAATATCGGCGCAGCGGGAATTTATGAAGATTAACTGTACGGATTTGTTTCTGCGGTGTTTGAAGAATGTGTGTGAGTGAATTCATTTATTTATATGCAGGACCGACAATATTTTGTGCCCCAATTTATGTGTTTTATGCACTGGACAAAGCAGACGGTTAAATGCCACTATTAGCCACCCATTCAAGTGATAATCGTTCTGAACATTGCTAGCTGATCTATTTAATAATAAATAAATAAATAATACTGGACATTTTTCACACAGCATAATCTAGCCCTAAAGTAAGCAGAGCTTGTGTTATGGGAACTACATGACTGATATACTACTTATATACATACACACATAGAAAACACCCAGATCCCGAGACAAATATTTTCACATGTAAACATTTGTCCCGCGGCGAGAATCGAACCCGCAACCTTCTGCGTCTCAGGCGGGCCTTCGCCCACTGCGCCACAGAGGTCGTTTAGAACAACAAAACAGGCTCTGTGCGTGGATATTATCAATGACAACTTTTCATGATTTGTACGTGCATAATGGAGATGGAGATTATACACTACGAGTAGATCGCTCGTAATGGAACTCCTATGGAAAAACCTACGTCCAGCCGTTTACCTTAATAAATACAAAGTGTAAAACTATACACAGAATAAGAACTTGTATGTAGTCTTTTTCTACATGTTCTTATTAAAAGGCCCCTATTTAATTCTCAAGATCAAAATCTATACAGATAACGTATCGCAAAGTGTTTTGTCACTAACCCTAGCAATAAGGCCGTCCACAGACGTGCCGGAGCGTAATCGCACGAATAAATCAGCTATTATCTCGCCTCTCGAGCAACATAACAAAATGGTGACGCCAACAAATGACGGTCATTTTTCTCCGGGAAGCGTAACGGAGGACTCTGTCAATATAGCTTTGAGGAGGGGCGGTTGTGAGAGCGGGTAGAGAACGCGAAAGAGGCATCGGTAATGTAGGCAAAATGTATATACGTTACATGGATGTCTTTTAGTACTTACCTAGGTACTTATTTAGTGACGACCTCGATGGCACGGCAGACGATTAGCTTTTCTGAGAGCGAGTTCGATTCCTGCTGCGGGACAAATTTTTGCAAGTTCTGCAGATATTTGTTCCGGTTCTGAGGTGTTTTGATACGATAATTCTCGTCGTTCCTGATACCCGCGTTCGAGAAAATCCTAGTACAGGGTGAGAACGATGTATGTGGCTGTTGGGATTTTTTTTATACAACTTCGCTATATACAAAGACGACGGGATTGTATATAGACGGGATTGTATGGAGACGGGATTGCAAGAGCTCATCAATTCATGATCTCCGTCATCAACAAAGTCAGGGATACTGGAACACTGTCATCAACTCAGAGTTCTTCTGCGCCATTTCAACTCCTTGAAATGGCGCAGAAGGCTGGTTGGAGTCAAGTTAGAAGAGAGGGTAGTTCCTTCACAGGAACTACTGAGAACAATCCGGACCTCAGTTAAAAGTTAAAAGTTATAGTTAGAAAGCGAGTAATATTAAATTTATCAAAATACGCTTATAAGCTTCCGCTTGTCAGTCTGGCCCCACCCGCTCATCTCGCCCCATCTGCCGCCCTAACCACTGTTATATTTTATTTCTGCGATAAATTACATTTTATTACACATATTTTGTCGTGTTATAATAACTAATGTACCCACTCTCTCAATTCGCATGTAATGCTCCGTAACGCGTATTTTTACGTTATTTATTCGTCCTTTTTATTGCTTTTCACCCCCGATTTTTGTTTTGAGTTACGGTTTCATGATAAATAGGCTTGTTTTTGCAGAATAAAACTCTAATATATTGTCACAGTCATTCATGCTTGTTTGTGCAACCTATCCCAACAAAAGACACGGTATTGAAATTAAATGTTCCAGGATTCAAATTCAGCTTTTTTATGAATTTTGTAACGTTCAATATTGAATAACGTCATATATCCGCTAACCAAGATATTTATTTCAAACGAAGAAAAGTTAAAACAATAAGAAAACATTCACTGCTGAACGATCAAAATTTTCCCCAAAAATAGAAAATAAAATATATTAAAAAATTCACGATCTCGAGCTTTTTCTTTCTAATTTTAATCTCTTGTGTCTGTAACAATTCGATTGGCCTATTTAAAAATAATACAAATATATTTTTACCAATATTTTGACAATAGTAGAAACATTTTGTATTTACATTGTATTTCTGAATTATTTTAACATATTTTTATTACATCTTGCTACCTACGAGAAAGCCATACATTTCAACGATTATTTACGTCGCACAATCCGGGAGCACCGTGAATAATGTTAATGGTTCTGGATGAAAAAACTAATTTAGTGCGATTGCCATTTTGAAGCACGTTACTTGATTTATTAACGTTTTTAATACAACTAGGGACTTTGTTTTAATATGAGAATATGTTAATTCTTATTATATACAGATTTATCGCAACATCATGTATCTAAGTATTTAGGTACATGATGTTACGAAGATTAAAAGATGCCAAGAAAAGATGCCAACTGGAAAATTACTGAATTACTGAGAAAAGCCAATCAACGAGTATATAAAACTAGGGCATGTCCCAGTAGTTTCAGGTCTGGCTATAACCGATCTGTCGGAGGTTTGTTTCAATTTTCAACTTTTGACTACACAGAAAATTTAATCGTAACGGTATGCCATGCAACATTTTCCACAGTAAATAGTCCAACCATCTGCCAGTGCAACACTTTTCACAAATCCATTAAATCAAAGTGAACATATCTCAACCATTCGCGCCACCAAACAAAATATCAAAAGATGGGGTGACGTGATTGATGGCGCGGACATAATTGTCCCTTCATGTTAATGAATCGTGCGTAATGAAAAATGATGGCAACTGTACTCAAAATACCCCAATTTTGAATCCTATAGTCTTTACTTTAAATTCTAAAATTACACGGGAGATTGACTACCATGCGTAATGAAAAATTATGGCCACTGTACTTAGCGTCACACTATTTTCAGTCCTATTCTCTTTTTTGACAAGCTAAAATTACTCAATAAACTGTTTTCGTTAAAATACACAATTTTAGACGCTGTTAAGTAGCATGTAGAGACTAAAGTTGTGTGTGATTGTACGTTCGGTTTACTGCATGACTCGTGGTCACCGTACTTCGCGTAACAAATGATATTGCAAATGCTGGTATCGTTCGTACTTGTAGTTTTAAAGTGTTTATGATTAATTTGATAGGGACTATTGTGATTTTATTGCAGAGGCCGTTAAAAGTATGGTCAGTACTTAAAATGGACAAATTTATTGTTATTTTTAAATCGGTTAGGTAGCTAGAGGGTAGGTACTTAATTACCTAAGTAAATGTAAGAAAATTACATACATATTTAGGAAGAGTACAATAGAGCTCCTTTATTATAATATATTCCAGCACCTTGTAGTTTTATTTCCTATTAATAACTATTTCAAAATACTTTTATATCAGTTACAAAAGCTTTACATACTTATGACACCTATTTATCATCACAGCATCACAAAACATCATCCATTCCCGAATCTAGACTATTTGTATTTGCATTCACTCCGATAGTACGTACGAATGACCACAGACCATAAAACTGCTTGCGGATGACAAACTGCGCTCATAACGACGCCCTCGTATTTTTACGTGCCACCGCACTTTCTGCCTCCTGTTCGGGTGTGGGGAAATATTTGGTCGGAAGCGGATATGTCTGAATGAAATGTGAGTAGTGAAAAAACTTGTCTAGAAAGCAAAGATGATAGATTTTGTAGAATTTTCTTCTAATGAAGCTCAGCTCCGTATCTCGTGATTATATATTTTTGTGATCAATTACTTGATAAGTGTTTGGTGGTAATTCTAATTCTAAGTGGGGGAACCAAGGTCTACACTGACGTCCCGCCTTGGGGTGTATTGAGCATTATCCCCCTTCTAACCTGAGTGTTTGATGGTAGTCCCCACTGTGCTTCCTTATATGAGCTTTATTGGCTCTTCGCGTATTCAATTTGTTTCGGCGTCTGGTGAAAACGACGCGTAATATGGCTGGTTCTTATCTGGTTCAACGTATTGCCTTTCATCGTGGCACGCTGTCAGCATTTTGTGGATGTTCATATGTCACATCTGTTGGGATCAGTTGAGGTTCGATTATCTATTGATCGTTTGCAACGCTTAAGATGGCTGAAACGCATCAATTATCGTTGCTCATGTAGTACCTATTTATTTTTTCAACTTTATTACAAAGAACAACGAGGCATTTACTAACTTAATCTGAGAGGTAGGGACGAAATTAAAATCCATGAAGTTTAAAAATATTTATAGGATTCTATTGTACACTAAATTAATCACCCTTACATTGATTCCAACTCTACATTAAAGCAAGTTTCGACAACTCTATCGACACGGTGGAATCTAATTTATTGAGCACGCATTGTCGGCGCTTTGTGTAATGACGCTCGATTAATTTTATCGATTATCGAGTAATTTTATCGAATATTTTATAGACTATAGTTCCCATCTGCCGTCTTGTTGTGACGTCGTGTGAAAGGGGGTGAGTGTGTTATTTCCAATTTATGGTAATGGTTTTATTCGAAGTTCATTGTGTTGAATTGTTCATCTTAATTTTAGTTATGTGTGCAACATTGACACTCCTTATAAAAGTTGTTACGATTCTGGTACCTTAAATAAAAGTTCCATAATATTTAATTTAGTTATTGTTATTGTGACTCTAATCGCTTATACTCAAACTGCCGCACTTAGAGTTACCTAAAGTAAAAACAGAAGAATATTACATATTTTGAGTAATACGGAGATGACACTTCGTTAACTTTAAATAAGGATTTTAGATAAGACATTGTCTAGATTCAGGCCTAGTACCATATATTAGGAAAAGGAAATATTTTCTGCAACAATATCCATCAGTTACAATATCTATCAAAATCTCCCTTCATAAGAACCACTATAAATATACAAAACATCGGTCTCCCCTCGAAGTATGAATTAATCACTTCGCCGTCAACAAAGTGGAGTGTCATCGAGCAAGCGGTAGCGAGCGTTCACACTGCGACACCTCGATTTTTACCCGACTACAACAAAGCCAAAGAAAAGTCTTGAGTCAGTCTAGTTTAAAACGATACAAAACAAAGTGGTATATGGTTGTATGTACTGATTCTTAAAAAAAATAACAACGCAGGGGTAAAATTGAAAGGAGTTTGAATTATGAGGTAAAATACGATTTACTTAAATCGCGATATCTCAGTTCGTTGCGAATTACTTAGTAATACAGATTTTGCGGTCTCCAACTAGGAATATGCAGAGTCTTGGTGATTTTCTAGCCCAGAATTGTTAGTAGGTAAGTCTTACATAGAGGTTAGGTATGCTGTCTGTTCCATTACACGACATACCTGTGCAGCAGAGCAAAGTTATTGTACAAGCGAGAGAGAGTAATTAGGTAGGTAACTTTAGTTGTAATATTGATCTGTCATCGAAAGCTGGCGTCGTGAGTGTGTGTATGTGTGTGTGGCTTTGGCACTCGTATTTCCCGATACTTACAATACAGGGAATCTTTGTGTGGGGTCAGCCCTTTGATACTAGTAATAATATTGCTATAGGAGCGAGTCAATGACCTTAATTTTGCTAAACGATGTCTAAAATGGAAAAGCTTACCAAATGTTTCGCATGTTTTAGATTTAGACGTTGCTAAGGCTCGCAAAATAAGTTGCTCTCATTGCAATTTTGCTATTGTAATTATTATGACTGTTATTTATTTTTAAATATATTTTTATTTCATGACACGACGGCACTAAAATTATAGTCTAGCGTTACCTGCAGTTCATCATTCCACAAAAATAAAACCTCAAAGTAGTTAATATGTAAACGCGCACCAAGAAAGAAGGGGCTGGCCTGGGTAATTACCACCTTCATACATAATGCATGCGATGACTATAATTTTAAGCCAATAAATAACCCCGTAATATACACGAAAATATGGTAACGCAATTACTAAACAGCCTGCGGTGAAGGGAATTGTATAAAGCTGTCAGTTATAATATCAAAGGCATGCAATATTATTACTACACAAGTAAATTTTTGCATAATTTTAAAACCTTCATGTTTTTCATGTTTTCGTCTATTGCAGCGCTCCCTAGTGACCAGTGACATTAAAACATACACAAACACGCTCACGTCTGTCTTCCCCATCGTGGACATCCTCAGATACTTAATCAGTGAGTCGATCTTTGAGGATACCAAGTAGGGGTTAGTCAGAGGCACGTCCAAACATTACTTTTGGTACATGCCCGCGTTTTGCAAGTAGTAAGCATTCCACGTGACAGGTTGCAAGCCCATCACCGCTTATTGGAACACTAACTGTTGGCACATGCCTTCGAATTTTTGGTTCTAGGGCATGCCGGTTTCCTCACGATGTTTTCCTTCACCGTTTTGAGCACGTGTTAATGCGCACATGAATTTATCGAGTGGAAAAATCCATTGGTGCACGACCGGGTTCGAACCCATGACCTCCGGATCAGAAGTCGGGGTATCGCTTACTAGGCCAACACGGCAGATAAAACTGTAAATAAAACTTTATTCAAAATAATTATTTACTCCCAGATTCATAATGTAATGAGCCATCATCCTTAGAGCCTGCCGAAATAGGTATAATGTAGCCCTACTTTATAATGTAGCCCTACCCAGCTTGTTCGCGAAATAATGGATTCATTCCACATTCATTTACATCCCTAATAAGATTGCCTTGACACCACCGTCACAAAATTACCCAGTCAAATATCACTCCCCTTCGAAGTTCTAGCTAGACCCATGTCACTCTTCAAATTGTATTTCATAATCTTTGTTCTGTTTTAATAATTTTTGAACTGAATTGAGATGTTTAATGGATTCTTAGTTCTTCAAACGATGTACCTGAATATTGAAAGGCTTTAAAGACAATATTTGGCATACAGTATCATCTGACGGTTTCGGTGTAGCCAGCTGCTACACAAGATGTGCGGGTTTGATCGCGGAACAAATGTGTGTATGTTCTGCAGCTATTTAATCCGGGTCTGGGTGTTGTAGTACCACAATACTCCCAGTATATCCATATCCTATATCCTATATCGTGAATATCAGGATCCACGATATAGGTACCTAATCCTAGTGTCAGATCAGGACTGTATGCGTCTGAGTATTCGTTAATGAATTGAGCTATCGATAGAAAATAAATATTTTCATTATCTTTGCGGCACATAGTTGTTCAAGATTTTTGGATCCTTATGTTATAGTAGGTACTGAACCTACTCCTCTGTGTGGTCAATTTTTAAGCGTCGTCTGAGTGAAATATTATGAACTTCGTACTTATTCTATGACGTAGCTAATTCCATGCAGAAAGAGGCAGATGTACAAACACGTATCGTCAGCAATGACATGAATCCAATTTGAATTTCCGCCTTTCAGATTTTGTTATGTCAAAATCTTGTTGGGAATTAGCTTTTTGTTGACACGTTTGAGGGGGTGTTTTAATGGTGTTACGTTTTGATGTTGATTTTAATGGTTGAGAGGAGAGCAAATAATGACACATGGGCAAACGAGGAAACTTAAATTGCATTTTATATCGCTTTTATGGGTTTTGAACAATTGCCATACCCTTTACCTTTAAAGTACGTACTTTTAATACTTTATTTATTTAGAACTAGTTTCTGCCAATGTCTTCGCTCTCATGGTACCCAGATAAAAAGTAGCCTACCTTTTTATTATCGTAGGTCACGAACTCTAAATTTTATCCAAATCTGATCAGCCGCTATGGAGAATTCTGCCAAGAAATATCCAAACATCTACATATATACTTTCGCATTTATAGCATATTGATCATATTTTTATACCATTCGTTTGGAGAATTTTGATCTCTGCTGAGAGACGTTGATATTTCCTGTCCCAACAAAGATTATTAACAGAATCGTATAATCACGCTTCACTTTCTTTAGTCCAGTTATATAATAAAATTTTTACTCGTTTCTATACATATAGGAACCCAAGAGGCGGCTTGAGAAGATGCAGATTTTCAGTAATATTTAAAACACAATTTTATGTCAACCATCCTGAACTTAGCTGTGTGATTGCAAAACTTACTTTGCATGTATATTGTTTAACGACCTCTGTGGCGCAGTGGGCGAAGGTCCGCCTTATACGCAGAAGGTTGCGGGTTCGATTCCCGCTGTGGGACAAATTTTTGATCTCCATACATTTGTCTTGGGTATGGGTGTTTTCTATGGATAATGTATTTACAAAAAAAAACTATTTAAAAAGTATGTCAGTCATGTAGTTCCCAAAACACAAGCTCTGCTTCCTTTGGGGTTAGATGATGCTGTGTGAAAATTTCCAGCATTATTTATTTATTTATTTATTAATCAAACATAACACAAAAAGATATTGATAGAAGTCAAAGAGCTCCTTGTGAAAGAGATCGTCCAGTGAAGTACTAACACCATACCTATTTATGCTGCCAAACAGTAATGCTTGCATTGTTGAGTTCGGGTTTGAAGAGTATTGATACCACTTATATTATAGACACATGAGGCTTTTTACTTCGTTATGTCTCTGAGTTGTTAGTTCGTTATGAGTCGTTATGGCAGCACGCGAGTGATATCTCTGGTGTTTCAACTGTCCATAGATTACGGTAATCACTTTTCAAAAGGTGGGCAGTATACTTGTTTGCCACTTTAGAAGTATAAAAAATCACAAATAAATCTCTGCACTTTCAAAGCATCCTTATATACTAGAGTACTCTTAGAATAAGTGACTTTTAATAAAAACCATGACACTGACATAATAAGGCAAGGATCCCAGTAGCCATTAAACCAGTTCATGTGTAATTTTGTGATTACAATCGACCTACGCAATCTGATTCTCCACAAAAACTAGTCTTCAATCACCGAGTCATCTAAGTAGTTTCACGGAGTTGCTATAAATATACCAGGTGAGTGACATGCTACGGAAAAACCACCCGTACCATACAATGGTAGTAAGTAGCCAGTGGCGACGTTTGATTGATGCAAGATGGATGGCGTTGGGGTACTGACTTTGGAATAGATTAAGGGCCTTACTTATAAAAAAACACGCTGCCGACTCTATTTCCATGATAGCTATATTCAGATACATACGCAATGCGTAGATATTTGATGATACCAAGTAGGGAGCAGTCAAAGGCATATCCAAACATAATATTTAGCACAAGCTACTCGTAGTATTGTATGCTGGACACAGTCCCAAAAAGGCTCTCTCTGATGATCGATGAATATACAAAATAATTCGTTACTATTTTTGTTTTAGCTGGAATATAATTTTCAAAGAATTTACATTATCGTGGGTTGGTATCATTTTAGAACGGAACGAAACGTCAGCAGTAGTAATAAAGTAAAGTATAGTCGTAAAAATATTCTAAAATATAATTTTCAATCTATATTTTTATTTAGTTGCAGATTTGCAAACATTTTAACAAAATCAATTAACACCGCTCACAAACTAGCGCGTAGTTTCAACAACAGATGTAGTAAACCGACGACTTTATCCCTGTGGTTGTCTAGCACCCCAAAACAACCCCGTGTTAACTACCCCGGGTCACCGCAAGACCGGTGGAGATTACTATTAAGGGAGCGAATAATAATAGTATAGAAACGCAACTCGTTCTTTTATGCCTACAATGTCGAAAGGCTCCCTGATATGTCGAGGAAGTCGGTGGACGGCTCAAGATTGTTCATTATAGCATTCAATAACTAAGTAAGTCCAAGTCAATTGTTTTTCAATAATCCTTATGATTTCAAAGGATAAATATCTATTGACTATGACTTAGACTCTGGAGCCAGCTGTGGGTAAGTACAGATGATGATTTTTTGCACTCAAATAAAAACGTTACAATAAGTAATGATATTGACGTTCTATCAATGGTATTTATAAAACGTCAATATCAATAGACTCATGAAAATGATCCTTCATCAATATCAGCTGGTATCCTAGGTCTCTTTTGTAGGATGAAAAACTTTGACGGCTTAATCCAGACTTCTTATGAAAGGTACAAGTCCTTTCCAATTTACATTGATCCATCGGATATAAGCCGTTTAGCTGATAGTATCTATGTCCTAAGTTTAATTCGTGCCATTCAACAATCTTTATCCCTAAGAATAAGGCATATTTAATCACTAACAAGTGATTATATGCCTTAATTCGTGACCGAGTCTGGAATATCACTTCTATCATTTTTATTTATTATTGTTACAACTAGAGAGAGAGACACGTATCTAAATGTATGTGGGTACCGGAAAGGGACGGGGGATAGTCTTAATTGAATTAAGCGAGGTTTGGGTTAATAGCCCGTTGTCTTGTGCTGTTGTTCGGTGTTTAATTTATTTGGCTTGTTACTTTAATTGTTTTGATTTAAGCGGAGCATCAACATTATCTGCATTATTTATACAGTGTTTTTAATTTACGTGTTTCTTTAACCTAGCATAGAAATTTCAGAAATGTATTTAACTTACTTTACGTCAATCCTCAATCCAGCATTTTTATCTTGGTAAATAGTTAGATTTGGATATATTTTTGTGGATCATAATAAGTATTACTTGCCCTCTAAAAACACTAGCAAAATATCTATAAAAATCAGTCAATTTTGTATGGATGATACGATAACACACATTTTGCTATACTTAGCAATGTCCAAAACTTCTAAAAACTAGCAAAATGGGAATGTTTGGGTTGAAAAAGTCTCCGTTTATGAAGTTTCAACATTGATAAGACAATATGAATAGTTTCACATATCCATTTTGTTAGAATAATAAGAAGGCTGGTTTGCCTAAAATCAACGATCCTAATGCGGACTAATCATTTTTTAATCAGTAAACATTTTTATAATTTACTATGTGTAACAATAACAAAGCAGTTGCTTTGTTTCTGTTTTTTGAAATTCCTGTTTTCAATATCTAATTTAATATACCTCTTTCATAGAAATATGTTAGTGAAAATAAACAGTTTTTCAACATTTAAATTATTTTGAAGCCTTACAATGGGAACAATAGAAATAAATTCTCCTCAAACAACTGGTACGCGACTAAGACCTATAATTTCCCAATTTCAGTCTAAGCGGCCTACGCAAGATTTATAGTATTTAATAGTTAGGCCAATATGCGTGTCCTGCGATATATTAGGGGCTGGAATAAGGACTAGAAATGGACCCAGGACTAAATTAAAGGGAAGTAAGGGAGCTTATAGGTTTTATTTGACCAGTAACAGGGATACGTTGGGAGATTTAGTGTGCTTACTAAGGAATTATATTATAATATGCATTTGGATAAAACTGAACTGAGAACAAACGGGAGGACGCTTTGTTGGAAGGAACCACACCCGATGGACTGATGACATCTTAAAGGCTGTGGAAAGTCGGTGAATGGAGGTTAAGCCGCATTGGAGAACGAAAAACGCTCTAACAATCTGGCGTTCATTTAGCCGTGCTGATCCGGCTGAACGTCAATACGACAAATAAAAAAACAGCACTGTTTTGTAAAACGGCTAGCTGTTATGTAAATGAGTGGATTATACGTTTTGGCTTCGACATATCCACTAATCATTTCAACAAACACCGACATAATAAACGGTAATGAGCAACTATTTATATAAAAATAATCTCTCCATACAAAAGCTTAGAACATTACGGATGATCCATCTAATAATATCATTACCATGTAAATTTTCAGCAACGAGAGAATTTTATGGGACGGTTAGCATTACGGGAGTTGTGGGACTGTTAGATACAGATAGATCGTTTTGTTCAGGAGCGGTATAAATCCAGTGTTGCTAAGTTGGATTAAATTTTGAGTTCCGAAAATATGCTTAATTTTCACACGACTAAAAAGTACTACTGTACATTACATTTATTAGCATTCTAGTATTGTGAAACAGACATCTTTAATCGTTTTCTTCCTCCACTAGATACTGTTTCAAAACTATTCCGGCAAGCGGGAAATTCCCGGTTAATGCGGCGTCATTGTAAGCCCTGATTAGAGTCTCCGCTAAATTGCCACTCGGATAATTTACAGACCCCTAAACTCTGTCTATAACTGGCGCAGACTACTTTTTTTGTCGCTGATGTCAGTTTGGTAAAATGGATTTTGGTAAAAAAAAAAAATTGATGAACTTCGGGCTCGTGAAAGCTCGATAGTTTGATCCTGCTACACTGATAAGGTATTTATCTAAGCAAATAAAACTCTTGAACTAAATTATACAGAATACCACTAGGTACTATTTGGTGCGCATGTGGTTCGGTGGCGTTGTACCAGAAAGTTGGTCATTCTAGTTACCTACAATGGCCTATAGTGGCTAATGCCACAGTTGAAGATTGAGTAAGCCTTTGTCTCAGATATGTAAAGTTCACTTAATTATTTCTTTGACTGAACGTGAACTGGCTGATGATGATAATGATGGTATACCTCAATAATTTCTTCACTTATTGACCATTTGCTCCAAATTTTGTAAAAAAAATTGAAAATAAATAACAAAATATACATTCTAACCTCAAAACATCCTGTAAAAATATACTCCCTTGAAATAGGTCAGTAAAAATGTGTCTGTATATACCATTTCTATGTAAATGCTATTGGGGCGTTCGTTTAATCCTACGCTTTTCCCGCGCAAAACGAGCTGTGTCTGCTTTAAACCGGATTAGGGTTGCCACTGTTAGAACGTAATTTTCATTTTGGTATTAAGCGAAATTATGATTGGTGGGCTGAGTTTCTGAGTTGGTAATTTCATAGCAGTGCCTGTTTAAAGTGCTTAGTCTATTTGATTTTAACAGGGATTACTTACCTACATTGCTAGTTTACCGTTCACAGAGATAGGTAGTTATTGAACCAAAGGCAAATATAAAGATTGTTTCTTACATAAAACCTTACCAAAAATTAACACTGTCAAGCTTATAAGTTATTTTATCTTATGAATACCAACCATTTGACTTTTATTTTTAGGTATTTATGTTTGCTCCTCACATGACTATTTTTTCACAAACACGCAGCGTTAGGTTAGAAACCAGTCCCTTAATAACTTGAGCAAATTAGCAATGTGGAACGACTCATTTACGCAGGCTTATCAATGTTATTTTTTTTTTGTTTTTTATTAAAGTATATTATTTGTGACAACCCTCAGTTTACAAGTTTTCAGAACAGATTTGCTGTTTATTTGATAGTTTGGTAACTCCAATCTCAGATAATGTTATCTTATTAAACTATTTTGTTTGAGATAGTTGGATTTGTCAACTTTAATTTTATGAAGCAGTGATGCTGGTTTAGGTTGTAGCTCGTTCTTAGAACTTCTTTGTTCCACCCTAGTTATATTATAAATGCGAAAGTTTGGATGTTTGTTACTAATAATTTTTGTAACGGCTCAACTGATATGAAACTTGGGACTACTTTTCATCCGGATGCCACGTGGGCGCAACCGTGGGCAGAGCCATTATAAATTGTAAAGTTATATTGTAAAATATTGGTAAGTTTCACAAGGTAAAATGGTTTATGGCTCCACATCCGTATATAAAGTATCTGATTTTATTTTCGATGCAGAACCTCTTCTGTTTGGATGTGCCTCAGACTACTTATATATACAATAATATAGATACTTAGGTGCTTCAAAACCACTGAACTGTGTTGGATAGAATCCTGGCTGATCTGAATTAAATCTGGAATTGTTACTAATTGATCCAGTAAACGAAACGACCAGTGAGACTAAACCGCTAAACTTAGCGATTATATAATGTTTGTTTATTCAATATTGATAAAACTTGGTATTACTAATAATACAATTTTTAAATTCGAATAAAAGGTAGGGGAAAGGTACCGATCAGGTGGGGGGGTATATGAACTATGGAGGTAAAGATGCCTCTTAAGTAATAAAGAGAGAAAAAGTGAAATTCTGTGGTATCGATTGAAAGAAAAAATAAAAATACCAACATGGTGACACATTTTTTACGATGAACTAATTGTTTTCATTGAATTTTCCTTTATATCGTTAGTATTAGGCTCCACATAGTTTGGATCAAGATCGGTTTAAGGCCATGGTCTCTGACCTTTGAGTCTTTTGTCTGGCTTAACTAAAACTTTAACACAAATATTTTACAAAATGCATTTCTCTTGGATATACGAAAGTAGCACATACGCGCCATATATCTCAGTACTGCCAGCACAACGCTATTATTTACAACTTGGTCCGCAATTACACGGCGCTAATGTGGCATTACAGGGTACCTACCTTCAAGTAAGTATGAAATAGCGAGGAGAAATAACAGATGTTGAGATAAAATTTGTGGAAATAAAAATATACACTGGTAAGCTAAAGTCAGACAGAATACATCTTGAAAATCCATTCAATCGGTAAGCATTATCACCTGTTTGAACTTTTCGCCTTATCGCTAAAGAAAATAGTTTTTTTAGGGGTTGAACACGTTATGAGCATTCCAGCATATTTGTGAAGTTTTCAATTAAATACCTTCCCTGACCATTTCTCAATAATTAACTCGGAAGATATCTTCCTCAACTCAAATATATCACTTCGTAATTCGCAGCAAATAATACTTAATACAGCACAGATAGCGCTTCAATTAATCCTTATTACACGCATACGAAATCACGTTGCAGTACTGTTTCATCAAATAAGCGCTACAGCGATTTATTTTGATGATAAGACCTAAGTGGTGTGCAACGTAAATATTTCGCGTTCGCGTCTTCCTCGCGTTAGTTAGCGCTTACTTACACGACGCGAGCCACGGTGATGAATGGAGCCACGTGTGGCTATGGCATAGGCTGTAGCGGGCATTGTTTTTTTCATGTTTCCTAAAGGCAAACAGGCATACGGCACACCAGATGGTAAGCTTCGCCTATTGACATCTACAACACCTTGGACATTGCTGATGTGTTCCCTGCCCTATGACTTTGAAAAGTCTAATGACCAAACGGA
The DNA here is from genome assembly GCA_961405105.1 of Perizoma affinitatum. Taxonomy (NCBI): domain Eukaryota; kingdom Metazoa; phylum Arthropoda; class Insecta; order Lepidoptera; family Geometridae; genus Perizoma; species Perizoma affinitatum. Next base: position 8,046,717 of record OY560184.1, read on the forward strand.
TCACGGTTTTCTTGTAAAAAATATATAAATAATAATAGGTACATCTATTTAGGTTCGTGTAAATTGATCATAATATAACAATTTGATTTATTATATGAGTTTATATATTGCACCAGCAGATTTGCCAGCCAAGCGCTAACTGGGTTGACTTGAATTAGCGATACACGTTTTTCGTCTATCTTGTAGCACTTACTGACATCAGTGTTAGCAACTTTACTTAACTTAGGTTAATTGGACACAGTTTTAATACAAGAAGACGTAATAGTAATGTTCGCAGAATGATGGTTGATGATAGTGGCAAAAGATCGTGTGCATTCTATGGAAGAAAAAATAATAAACACCAATAACAGTAACGCAGAACACACATAATACGAAGATAAGTAGGAAAAAGCAAATCAATTAGCATTTTAAAAGGACAAAGTCCTGATTCTTCATGAATGTTTATTTCATCGTTGTCCTGGTTTGGCTCCGTGTTATTATTAAGTAAAACCTACAAATTAAAAAAAAAAACTTTTAAGTAGTTTAGTAAAATATTTTTCCTAGGTAGAAATAAGTCGATAAGCCAAATGTCATACAAATACATTCGTATGACATTTGGTGAAATTGTTCTGAAATAGAAAATGGTTTGTACAGGGTTTTTTGTACATTAAGCAAACGATCTCGTAAGTTTAGACCACGTTTCATAATGAGACCGTATAGGTTTAAGTAGGTTTTTAAAAAGGTGTAGAACTACGTTACTTGAATTGTAGGAATTATGGTCCGAAAGATTTTTCGTGATTTACAAATAACCCTACATATTATAAATTATTCTGTAAAATAAGGCAAAGACTTTCTACTACAAATAATCATACGCTGGGATCTAACCTTGTTAGAAAAGCTGGTAGCCGGATCAGGCATCACACCTACTTTACGGCATCGTTACGTCGCTTTTTCTACCCTGGTACGGTATATAACCCCGGGTTACCCTCAAATTTATTTGACAATTATTAAGGTGTCCGCATTAAGGGAGCATGGCTTTTCACCAACGTGGAAGAAATAATAGTTGTAGATACAGGCCTTTCTTTCCGCCACTACGCAACTGTGGTAAATATACCTGGTATATTTACAACTGTGGTAAGGTGGCTATATTTACAAAGGGTTTGATTTCCAATCAAGGGACCAAGGGACGAATGTTTGCATATTCTGCAGATATTTTTTCCGGGTGTAAGTATTGTGGTATTATGGTATTCGTAGTTCCTGATACCAACAACACAGGGAATCCAAGTGTGGGGTCAGGTCTACATAATGTGACTGTTGGGTGTTTATTTATAGATTCGTTTAGTTATTTATCTGAAAAAAATATAAGTTATTACTACTTTATATATTATAAATAATCATCTACCTACCTATTTAAAGTAATAATTAAATCTAGATTAAGTGTTTCTATGCTAATCAATGAAAATTAACAGCAAAAGATATAGCCATTTTTAATAATCTGATTTTGGCGACTGGCATCCATTGTCATGGTGAACTGCCTTCATGCATGCCAAATTCAATCTAAATACAACGCATAATATCCTTTAACAGAGTAAAAAGTGGTTTCTAGTGACACAGGGTTGCCTCTATCGCAGGAAATTCATGTTTTTCTTGGGATGTTTTCGGCCATATCTCACGCCGAGCGCAGACACGTGCGAACTATTAGCTTCCCGCCGGCGGATTAGAAAATAATTCAGCGCCGAATGTTATTATGGAAGGAAGTGGGATTTATTTTATTGGCCCGGAATACCAGGGCTACCAGTCTTTGGGCTTTATCTGAACGCTTTCTGCGTTTTGTTTACAGGCAACCTCGAGTTTTATAGGGATGTTTGGCGTAAATCTTATTTATGTGCTGTAATTATTGCTTTATTCGCATGAGCGGTTCGCGTCGTTCGTGTTATTGAATGTTGCCATAAAATGTTATTGATTGCGCCGATAAAACATGCTTTATGCGCCGTTTTTTTTACTTTCCGTTTTAGCGGCCTCGTAACTCATTTCTATTTCTGTTTTATTTACTCTGCTGTTTTCGTTGAATGGGGAAATAATATGATACTAGTATTTTCTTACCTACCTACAGAGATTTTGTAGCAAAAACTCCCTGAAGCTGCCGAATGGCTCTATTTGTAGCATGTTGATATTATGTCAGGAATATAAGACGTCATGCCATATTAATTATTTTTTACACTTTCTTTACAATGCCGTCTGCGTGACTTTTGAGGAGTTAGAAAATGACTCCTGCTACAAAAAATAAAGGTTCTGCTCAAATTCATCGTTAAACTAGGTGTTATCATTTTCATAGCTCCAGTCATTGCATTTGTAGCTAAATATATTACTGTTTTGTTTATATACAATATACTACATTGTATTATTTTTGAAACTATCATGGTTATGAACAAAATTTTTACAAAAAATGGGATATTTACCATTCTTTTAAATCAAGTCCATCCAAAGGTTGCCTGGAAGAGATCGCTCTTAGTGATAAGGACCCCTTGTATCACCACAACCTAGTTTTGAGATTCTTTGTAAAGTGTTTTTTAATTCTGGTTTATGCAATTAAGAGTTATCTATCAATCTATCTAACAAATTCGTATTTCATTCAATTCTAATCCACCACAAATCACCAGAACCTCCAAACAAAGGCACCAAAATATCATCTCCTGACGGAGGACATAAATAACGAGTCATATTTTCACGCCATTTCAACTCTCCCGCAAACGAATACACGTCTGTGCGGATTAATGTACTTTCATACATTTATACCCGGTTCTTGAGCTCAACAAGCCTTTCGTCTTATTCACTGTCACCTTTGAAACATTTATTTTTCAACTAGATTTCAACCTTACATTACAAAGTTAGAGCTTAACTTTAAACGGGACTCGGGGCTGACTTGTGTCGTAAGGTGCGAAGCCAGGTGATGAATTTTCCACAAACTTCTTTTCGTGTCTATCCGAGCACTTTGTAAGATAAAAATGTGGACGAAAGAGCATAGATCAAGTCTGCAGACAGCCGACAAAAAGTTGCCGAGCTGCGAAGACAGGTGCTATTTAGCTTTTTGATGTGCAGTTGAATTTATAAACGAGATTTAGAAGTTGTTGGTTGGAGATAGAAACGTTACAGATTATGAACCATCGCCAACTATTTTCTAGTTGCTTCAGTATTGTAGTACATAATTATCGAAAATATGTTAGGTTATTAACTTAGTTACGGCTTGTACTAAACAAGTCGTAAGTTTATTATATCGATAATTTATCGCCATCAACTCGTATTTGGCCACGTGCACTCGTTAGCTGCCATATTTCACTGTAATCCTTATAAACTGCTGTTCATTCTGTGCCCTGTAAATCATCTTGATCCGATGCGCAGGAGTTGGCGTCCTGTTTATCGCTATTTAACTATGCTATGAAGTTTTTACTATCATCAGCTGTTTTTAAGTAGAATAATTGAAAGTGATAATTTTCAGCTTGTAGACATCTCCAATCACAGGCCTTTTATCAAAATGTGAAAACAAGGAGTTTTAAGCCACCACGATCCTTTGAATCAACACAATTTTATGTAAACGTTTCCAAAACTATTACTTCTGCTAACTTTCTTGGGATCATCAGCAAACAGGTTATATACAAGTAAAATGCAGAATAATATACAAGTAATTTTATGACCTTTGTAAATAGAATCACAGATTCAGGAATCCGTCTGATCCTTCAATATTCGCAACGTCACTGCAGAATTGTTTACGACTGATGTCCGCCCGGCTTTGTCTGTGTTTTAAATTGAATAAGAAATAAATCTTGTCAGTTTTTAAGGGCTTATTGATGGCGTCTGCGTCTCGCCCGTCAATGTCGTGTCGGCAGCGCGAGTGTCTTTTGTATCCTATGAGGAGAATGTATGCGCATATAAATGGGTTTTTTATCAATCATTTCATGGGTCTCTAAGTTGATGACTGCAGCAGCGATTTATGTGTCATCGAAGAATGTAACAGAGAATACTTTGTTTCAGACTTTGTGAACAAACGAAATGCCGACTGTGTTGAAATGGTGAATTAACTCGAAATGTTTCGCAAACTTCAAATATTTTATTGGTAATTATTTTTCTTAAAAAATATATATAAGAAAATCTAGGTATAGTCAATTTTGGTTACCCTTGCTACGAAATTAAAGCATAAAATTTGACCTCACTTACTTATTCATATTCTTATCTTAAATATTTGAACATAAAGAACAAAAACTCAACGAAAGTGAACATGGCGAAAACTATTTAATTCTAAAACTTATCTTCTGAACACATTCTTATAATAACACCTACATAGTTCTCATTTGACCTCACTTTGACACTCGCACAATAAATTTATAACTAACATATCAATGAAACTGTCAAATTAAACTCGACTGTGTCCTACAAAACATGGATAGCCAACTTTACTTCGCGCTTATCAAACACAACGAATCTTTAAACTCAACTTTATTAGCTTTGCATTAAAGAAAAGCACGAACAAAATATAGTAAAAACTAGTTTGTGATAATGAGTAGACATAGACACATGAATTAAACATTGAACAGATCAATTGCAGGAAGTTGCTAATATTAATGGCAGGTTCAATGAAAACGTAGTGTTAGTATTGCTTGTTTATTAAACACGAGATATATATTGATATTTGCCAGAAGAACTGTAATAAATCTCAATTTAAAACACGCTTCCCTGTAGCTATTTGACGTAGTAGTGACTTAGACAGCAAATTAAGCCAGTTGTAATTTTTAGGGCAACACCAATTCTCCTTTTTCGATCTCTGTGGCGCAGTGAGCGAAGACATGCCTGAGATGCAGATGGTTGTGGGTTCAATTCCCGCTTCGGGACAAATGTTTGTATGATCTGCAAATATTTGTCTCGGGTTCTGTTAAAAACATGTATATAAGAAGTATATCAGTAATAAACATTATACCTATACCTATCTTAAGCTATTTCATTTCGCCTTAGAAGCTTGATACCAGAATGAAATGATTTTATTTGAAGTCAACGAAGACAAGTCCCGAATTCAAAGAGTTCTGAAAATATGGTCTTCAAAAAAAAACGGATTTAAACAAAAACAGTCATTGAATAAAGTTATTGAAAGACGAATAAGTGATAAAATAACAGTTAAAGTAAGACCGATGGAGAAGTCAGCAACGACCAAAGCTAACCGCGTGAACATCCTATTAAAATTCAGCTCCAAAACTCCTCATAATAAAACGTTCAGTCATTTTAAGAGACGATAGTTATAATGAACTGACCTCATTACATTCATAGAGTTGTTTTACAAGGCATTCTACATAATAATAGAAGTAACAGCTCCAAGCCTCAAAATGAGTGCCACTTTCATGAACCAATGATAACGCCACAGATATACGTATTCACTAGATGGGACCCAAGAGATAAGAAATATTATTACTTTATAACAACTTCAAGGTGAGTTTCCTCAACCAGCATAATTTTATTCATTTTAATAGTAGACAATTTTACGATAGTTAATCCTAGTATATTAAGACGAGTATGTGTGAAACTGTTGGGTGGTACTAACCCAATTGATAGTTTGGACCCCAAATTTAACAAATTTAACATTCACCTTCAAAGTCACAATTCATTTTGCTACCGCTGACGCAATGAACAAACAACCATTTGGCCCAAACACTTTCTGATATGTGCTTGAAACTAATGATTTATTATGTTCGTATGTTTTTTAAATGTAGAAATGAACATTTTTGCTCATGCTTGACGCTTTTTGGATCAGTTGAATAACATACACATTTTCTATTGTCTCATTTTCTACTTTAATAAATTTTACTCTTTATCTAGAGATTATAAGATTACGTCGACGCTATTAAAAGTTCAAAACCTTTTTAGTTATTGAAATCACAAAGATCATAAACGAAACTCAACTCTTTAATTCTGGGATTCCTTGCGCGACCAATCCTAAAAAAATCAGGCAACAAATTTTGCTTAGTTTTTTGATGATACTTCATCTTTAGTGTGTGGCTATCAGAAAAGGTGAACTCTCATTCATTGAGAAATAACATTTCTCGCCAGCTCTAAAAGGGCTGTGTAAAACCACCTTACCTGTCGCCTCCGTACTACCGTATCTCATTGAATACATAGATCGTATCGTGAGGGTTGTCCGAGTTATCTTGATTGATATATCTCCGCTGTCAAAAGTATATCATTTGTGAGTGCAACCGGTCGCGGCTCGATCACTTTATAGAGAACACCTTGGTAGTGACAGCAGAACAACGTCCATAGATTTTAAATATTATAATTGACTAGCCTCTGCTCACGTCTTTATCTGTATTATAGCGGAATAAAAAGTACTAGCGTATGTGTTATTCAAGGTCGCGAACTATGCCCGTTCCAAATTTTACCCAAAGCCATTACGGCGATTATTAGCAACAAATATTCAAATATTTGATGTTCAGATGTTTACAACATCCAAACTTTCACTTGTTGATCTTTCATTTTGTTTGGAGGTAAACAAACATACAAGATGGTTAGTGGTTACAGTCACTGCAACCACGGTATCTTATGAGGAGTTGTATATGGACATAAAACTTAAAAGCCTAATGTTGTAATTTTACTGGTACCCTAACATTACAGAGTTTTCTGATTTGTGCAAGAGTCGTTTTATATTTCTTCACAGCCGCACTACTAGCTGACTTCAAAGTCAGACTGTCAAAAATATTGATTTATTAATGTTTCCCAGAGATTTAGAGCCTAGTTAGCTTTAGGAAACTAAGCTGGCCAGCTAGAAATAAAAAATAAATCCTTATTATTTCTTAACTAAGATTGTCTGAATTTATCTGCGAACACTACCTCTCGCCACAATCAGCTACTGGATATAATTTAACGAATAACCCGCCATAATTTCAATGATATCGTAATGAATGTTATAAACGGGCCGGCTTTATCGCGCGTCGACTTCTGTCGGTTTTATCTTTATTTTTTATCGTTACTTATTGCGACGGTGACTGTAATTGATTACAGTTTTTTTTGTGAAAGCTAATGTAATTTTTTACACAATATTTAATTGTACCTACAAAAAAAACTAGACTGCACTCTTGTAGAATTCAAGTTTAGTATACATTCGTATAGTCTTTTCTCGGAGAGATCAATAATAATGGAAGTGAAGTACTATCAGTACCATAATTGTTCAATGGCCACCAATGTCGTGTCTGCCTGTCTGTCACGAAGCTAATAAAGGAATGAGGATCAGCCACTCCCAAGAACAAAGAAATCAACCTTAATCACCGCATCATACACTTATCAACTTGGAGTCTTGTGAACTTTTGTTTTTTTTATATCCTTATGATATAAAAAATCTAAAGTTAAGTACATACTGATACAAATACTGATACAAGAGGACGGACGGACAGACAGCGCCCGCAGCGTCGACAACGTGTAATTTGGTTTAAAACCGCCGCCGACTGCCCATTACACAAACGCAGGAAAATATAGCGGCATTGCAGTACATATACTCAGCCTTCGTTTCAGAAATATGTAACTGCATATAAACATTATATAAAATATGTAAGAAACTTTGCTTGTGAATCGATCAGGATGTAAAAGCTATAACTTGAACGTAAACGTAAAAGCACCAAGTCAAATGTATGGAATCAATTATGCAGATATTGAGCAACATGAGATAACATAAAGAACAGCGATAAAGACAACGCCATACTCGTATACCTATTCCAGAGAGTTTTTGATAGAGTTCGCCATATACACAATCCGTTGACATAGCAACTGTGACTTGCTTGAGGACCAGCCTTCAAGATGTCTTCAGACGGACCATACCGCAGCTACAGAAATCACGAAGGGCAGTGGTTATGTGAATGTACAACAGAAAAGTTGTCTTTCCTGCGACAAGAAAATCAATCGACTAACAATGTTAGGCAATGTAAATTTCATCCAAACGCTGCCGACAATTTTACGAAGCGACCGCAAATATGGTTCGTGTGATTGTAACTGCGCGTTTTTTGCAATTTTGTACCTAACCAGGTACTTTTCAATAACTGACATGTGGCGATGATGTGGTTGCGGTATCATCCATATTGATGATACTATTGCTTGCAGATATTGCAGCTTGCATTTTATTTAGGATAAAAGATACAGTCATGTAAATATTTTTTTATATTCTGAAATCGCTTTAATTGTTTTGATTTTGATCAGTTCTACTGTTTGTAGCACCTTTTACTGTGCCATCATTACACAGACAGCTCAGCAGTTAGTTGCTTCGTAATTTACTCCAGCTTTGTGATTATAACGTTATTATTATGGAGCGAAATTGGCGTGTCGGTTCGTACCTCAGTGATTTTTATTGTAATGACAGGTTGGAATCAATACTCGTTAGCTAGGTTGTTGGGCTCTTTTTGAGCAATTTTTCACTACCTAATGGACAAGTTAAGAAGATGAAAATCATTCAGATACTCACGACCGATGACTTATAATGTATTATCAGCGTAGGTACCAAAACATCCCATTTGTCTTTATGAGTCAAAATTCTATCTTACTTCCTTTCTTACTTATTATAAATGCGAAAGTGTTGATGATGTTTAAATGTTTGTTGATTGAATAATCTTCAAAACCGATTCGGATGAAATTTTCAATTAAAACATAATTATGCCTATAAACATGATTTTTATAAACTTTATAGATAACTACAGTTAGGTTAGGTTAGGTTACCTGCCGACGTCGCGATCCTTCTCTACCAAAACAAACAACAAACATTTATTTATTATTTACAACGTTTGTCAGTCATAAAATTCTATTTAAAGTTTGAAAGCCCCAAAGAATTATAGTACACAGGGCCACACCGGGCCACAAATAAAATCCGACAGTCATTATTTTTAGTATAATCCTTTCAAAACATTACTCCCAACTCATAACACTAGATTACCCAACTCTGGCTTTACGACGTGTGACGCTGACATTCAAATGTCAAAGTGACATTGCGAGACAGCTGTCAACGATTTGTTTATAACAGTGGCATTAATCCCGCGTGAGTTATTGGTCCTTTATTGTGACTCGTGACTAATTATTATTGGGGTACATTGTCGTTAATCTGTTAGCTGATGACCAATTACTGGGTGCTTGTCGACTGATCTGTGGGCAATTTGTAGAAATTATTTCAAAATATCAATGTGTCATATCCGTGTTTCTTATGTAGGTACAGACAGCAGAAAGCTCACCATTTTTAATATGTGAATCCTTCTCTAAGCTTTTTTTGTTAAGGCAATTTAATTTTAAAGTTTGAATATGAACTCAGCAAAACTTTTGTTGTAGGTGTCATGTTTCTAGAATGTTTAACAAACTTTTTAATAAAATAATATTTTCAATAAATTTAAAATAACAAAATCCAATTATTATAAATCTTCTGAATTGACACTAACATAATCCGATAAACAAATTAAAATATAAGATTTTAATATTTCACATATTATCACCAGAATATACAAAGTTAAAAACACTCATAACTCTTTTGATTTTGAAAATCATCATCATAATGTTAGGATAATCCAATAAATTACGTTTGTGTTTAAATATACCACGATAAGTATTTGCATATTAAAATATGAACTCACCATCACATCGCAACTTCAAGGTTCTATAGTCAGAGTAATAAATAACAAGTTGAGCGCAACGTAAACAGTATGATACAAAATCGTTGTAAACTGGTTTTAAAATTATTTAAACAATAGAAAGCTATTTTATTATTCACAGGCTTTTTAATATTTTATCCGATATAAAACACATTTTTTATAATTCAAGCCGTAAAATGCTATTTTTGCTGCTTTTTCGGCCCCTGACAGGTGGAGTGAAAAATTATATTGAAACTCTCTACACATTGGTAAGTTTAGCCTCTTCCGAAAATATATTCCGTAATATTATTCAGAGTCATAGCTTGCTATTTACAACTCTTAAGCTATCAATCTTTCACGCATCATTAGCCACGGGTGGACTTCAAAAGATTCACTGAAAGCACTGAAGGGCGTTCTGTAAACTATTTCAACACGTTTTTCGGGAAACGGTCAATGGATGTTTGTGGATGATGAGATCTTAATGTTTGAGGCCTTTTCAGGGATAGAAAGCGCTTTAAGAAGTATTTTTTGACGTCTTATACGTGACATCGTGTCATTGATATAAGCTTCAACGAAAAATTTACAACCGAATAAAACTGCGTATGTAAAAACGTCTAAAAAGTTAGGGTCTTTTTGCCTTCAAACCCCTAAAGTCGTATAGGTAATTCTAAAAACCAATTTTCGCTGGTAAATCGTAAGATTTTTCATACATCTTACCTACTTTGAAGCCTTATGTAGCCTGGGTGAGTAAATAAAAAATGGATTAGAAACTTCAGAATAATTTCAGAGGGTAAAGTAATCTACTTTTTACACTAGAAAAAAGTATTTTTTTATTTTTATATTCGTTTTTGGGTAAGAAAACAAGTCTGCTTATCAAATTTGATCTTAATAAGTTTTAAACTAAGTGAGAAATCGGGATGTCGCACACGGACCGACAGACAGACGGACATGACGAAATAATGCCTAGGCTTCGGAACCCTAAAAACTCACAGAGGTATTGTAATTTTATTGTAAATTACTCATCGACCATTGCAGGCCCCTTGACACTATATTACCTTTGTAATTTACTTCAAAACAGTGTAGTTGTGAAAAACTAGAGGTTAGTTTATACTGCTCGGTTTGTGTGGAGAAAACTTTTAAAATACCTACTAATTTGTAATTTTATTTTGTCACGTTAAGTTAAAAGTTGGCGCTAACACATTTTGTGAGGATGTGAACTGGAAATGTTATTTAATCCCGGAGAAAAACATAAATTTCATTTTTATTCTGGAAAATATTGATTATTTATTTTAATATTTTTCAGTGCAAGGATGATAGGAAGTTGTTGACCATGAAGTGAATAATTCAGTTAAATAATGGTTTAAATAACATTATGTACAGGCATATATTCGACGACCTCTGTGGCACAGTGGGCGAAGGCTCGCCTGAGACGCAGAAGGTTGCGGATTCGATTCCCGCCGCGGGATAAATTTTTGGAAGAATTTCTGCAAGTATTTGTCTCGCGTCTGGGTGTTTTCCACGTATAATATGTATGTATTTATAAAAAAAAAGTATATAAGTAGCATATTAGTCATGTAGTTCCCATAATACAAGTACTGCTTAGTTTGGGGCTAGATGATGCTGTGTGAAAAATGTCCAGCTTTATTTATTATTATTTATTTATTTATATCACAACTCAGGCCGCCATTTACCAATCAGCATAGACTTTGTCTAGTGCAACTCTAAAATATGATATGAAACCATTTGTTAAACATAAAACAGTTGCAATCAAAACTGAAACAATGTAGGTCCTTAGTTTTCCAAGGAACAAAACTATAAAATTCTACACTGACAAAACATTTTATAAGCGAAATATACTTCAAAGTAAAATGTACGGGCTTAAGACGTAAACTTATAGTGAACATTTGTGGAGGAGACCTTATCGCGGCATTCAATAATCATTGCGCTGACAATCACGTCTAGTAACCTCGCGTACAAAAGGCTTTGAGTGCTTGACAATGTCCGATACGATCTTTATTTATTCAAATAAAAGCGTCGCTGGCCGAGCCCGGATAAGTTTGACACATGACCGTGTAAAGTATCCCGGGCAAAGGGAGACTTCATGATGATTATGAATTGTGGCGAATAAAATTCCGTTAATGTGTTCAAATTTTTTTTGTCTACGAGCAACCCTTAAACTCAAAGCTTAGAGGCTGCCCGATGGTCTCCAAAATAGCTTTGCGACAAGTCATGTGTGTTTTGTTGCATGTAGCAGTAACAATTGCGTGCCATCTAAAGCACTGAATCATTTCTACAATCAATTAGAAAATAAACACATAATTTTGTTCCGATATTATGTCCTTCAATCGGATCGCTTGCTCTGCTAAACTGCTTAGTAAAATACGCCGACGGCTTATAAAACCCCGTTCTTACGACCAATTACGGTAGATAAAGCCTTTGAACGTTGCCCCGCTTACTGACGAGATACGGCCAAAGTAATGGAAAGTATGAGAGTTTATGTTTAAAAGGGGTTCCAAGTTTTTGCTTAGCAGTTGTTGTAGTTTAAATAGAGCTTTAAATAGATTTTAACGTTTCACTAAGAAACTGTAGAGGTCATGTAAAGACGATTGTACTAGTTGATTTTTTTATTTTTTATTTCATGAGTCTTTTCATATTTAAAAATAGGAAATATTTCACAAATAAATTGTCTCATAATGGTTAGCTCTCTCTATTATTCGTACGGCCAAACCAATCATCCAAAACAAAAAACCAAGTCACGCACTATAAAGCCTGCAAATAAAAGCTGCTACATAAATCGTTTCCCCTCGTACAGTGGCTAAAATACCAAGCAAAGACCCGAAAACGTATCAGTGTGCCATCCCAGTGCACTCCCGACTTAGCTCGTAACGTTACAATTTTATGACCACTTTTATTACTAGACGCTTTCGTGCGCGATTACCCTCCAGAGTGAGTTCTGCTGTTAGACGCCTCGTGACACGGACGCTTACCCCACTCACGACTACTGCTTCGAATTGTTTGCTCTCCATCGCTGTTTATCTTCCAATGCTATCAATTTGCTGGTGAGTAGGCGAGAGGTAGATATCGATTTTTGCGATGGAAATGCTTGGAATGATTCTGTTGTCAGCAATTACATTTTAATGCGTGTTTTATTATCACGGGGCGTCTAATGTACTAGTGCATTAATTTATCACCTCCCCCTGTTTACGAGTTACAGCTTGACAATTGAAATGATGGTGTATACTGAATTCAAAGCATCCATTTATTATTGAGCTCGGGTGAAGCTTTCTGCTCTTTGGTAGTAGGTGGTGTTGAAGGGTCTGGGTGGAATGGATGTGAGCTACGATCGTTGGACAGACAACCGATGGACGTATCAAAGGCAACTGGAAATGCAGTTGCAGTTTCGATTCAATTGAGAGACGTCTGCGGTGACTTCACTGTTTATAAAACGCAAACAGAGTGTAAGCTTCCTTACAAAGTTAAAATAATTTTAAGTTAGTATAACGAATGTCACACTCTATATCGACTGAATACATAACTTATATATAGTCGAAGCTTCAGTTTAAGTTTCAACAAAGAATATACACTAAGTAATCAGTTTTTTTTTACAAAAAGAACACATTGATACTATTATAATATTATAAATACAAGATCTATATTTTTTACCAATAAATCACTAGTAACTATTTACAGCTCGACTCCAATGATTGTAAGCGAGATACGTGAGATTGTTGATAATTACGTTTACTAATGTCATGTTTATTTTTGGCAATTAGCTTCGGGCTGAGAAGATAATAACGATAATTTGTAGTCTGAGAAGTAAATATTAAAGCAATGTTTTGAAGTAGTGTACTAAAGCGTGGTTGTATAAAGCTTGGCTTCTGTTTGGTATATCTATTAGCCTGACGTAGCCTGCAGCAAAGGATGATTGAAACTTGTCTGAGCTGATAGGTTCGGATGTTTGGTTTCGGCTCGCCTTTCAAGTGATCTCGATGCTATTTCGTATTGTATTTCGAGGGGTAACGTGAGGAGAGACAGGTGAAATGCGTAGCATTGTGCAATCGTTATTGAATATATCACCAATTATTTATTTATTTAATACATGATTGCATACAAATAATGTACAAAGGGTGGACTTAATGCGGTTGGAAATAAGGGTTGGCGTGGCGTGCTAAAATACTAAAACGATAACTAACAAGTCTTATCTAATATGTCTAATCTAGTTATTTATATATAAGGCTATATGAAAAAAGTAACACAAACAATGGCAACTATAGAAAATTAAATAATATTAAAAAAAAACAAACACGCTCACGACTGTCTTCCCCATAGTGGACATCCTCAGATACATACTCAGTGAGGATATAAAGTAGGGGGTAGTCAGAGGCACGTTTAAACATTTCATTTGGTACATGCCCGCGTTTTGCAAGTAGTAAGCATTCCACGTGACAGGTTGTAAGCCCATCGCGGCTTATTGGAACACTAACTGTTGGCACATACCTTCGAATTTTTCGTTCTAGGGCATGCCGGTTTCCTCACGATGTTTTCCTTCACCGTTTTGAGCACCTGTTAATGCGCACATACATTTTTCGAGTGGAAAAATCGATTGGTGCACGACCGGATTCGAACCCACAACCTCCGGATCAGAGGTCGGGGTATCACCCACTAGGCCAACAATATTATAGGAAACACAATTTAGAGTTAAACATAAAGAGGTATTTCATAATGTAAATATATCTATATTTAATAAAAGCAGCTAATACATCTCAGATGAATGAGTTCAAATAATTATCATGAACAAGACTTTTAAAAGTGGGCTTAGTTGACTAATTTTTGTATGTTAAGATGTTTGACATTCCACGAAAAGCAGAGGAATGCATAGGTGTTGCTAACCATAGTGTCTGCAGACCTAAGATAACGATCATTGGTGTCGGTGAAGTATGCGAACTTCGATTTCAGGTACTGAGGTGAATTGGGATCGTTCAGAATGGAGAAAAGGAGACACAGAATTCTCAATTACCTCCTTTCTCCGATTGGAAGCAATCTCAGTTTACGACGGTAAAGGGACACATGATCGCATTTACGAAGGCCGTAATAAAGTACAAATAACGTACTGAATCAAATTACGTTCATACATCCAAGCTTCTATCTAATCCAAAGTTTGCTTATACAAATGTCACTTTTTTTAAAACATTACTTTTGATAATGTGATGGAAGTATTATTAATAATTACGTAGACAGTGTTTCAACTTATTTGGAGCAGCGCGCGGTCTCGATTATTAATTTTATAAGATACTTTAAGCACGTAAAGCCCCTTAATGAAAGAGCTCGCCCGGGTAATTACTATCACCATATCTATTTCTCATACGGATGTGTTCTGGTTTGAAGGATATGGGTGCCGGTAAAATTACGTCATTTCACCATTATGTCTTAGGGTGGCGAGCGCAATGTAATGCCACGTTAGGCATGTTCTTGTTAGACATCGTAATTCTACTGTTACAGGAAGTTGTTATCGCTTAGCATTAAGTTTAAAATAAGATGGTTACGTCACCCGGTCAAAAACTCTTGAATATTTTTTTTTTCGAAAATTAACCATGTTTAAATAAACAAAACAAAACAAACACGCTCACGACTGTCTTTCCCATGGTGGACATCCTGAGTAAATCTTCGAAGATACCAAGGGGGTAGTCAGAGGCACGTCCAAACATTACATTTGGTACATGTCCGCGTTTTGCAAATTAGCATTCCACGTGACAGGTTGCAAGCCCATCGCCGCTTATTGGAACACTAACTATTGGCACATGTCTTCGAATTTTTGGTTCTAGGACATGCCGGTTCCTCACTTTGTTTTCCTTCACCTTATTGATCACGTGTTAATAATGCGCACATTAATTTTTCGAGTGGTAAAATCCATTGGTGCACGACCGGGTTCGAACCCACGAACTAAAGATCAGAAGTCGGGGTATTGCCCAATAGGCCAATACGGCGGCAAATTTTGATGAATATTATTTTGTGAAGCCAGGAAAGTTTAAATAAATTATGAAGGTTTATCGAAAATATACTATTTGGTTGTGTCTTTCCATCCTGCGGAAGTCACCGCCTTTTAAATTTAATATTTATTTCTGCTATTGAATTATGACATGTTCATGATATGGTAATATCAACATGTTGTGTGGTAAGCGTATGATAGTGACAGGGTAATTACATTCAGACAATTTGATATGCAAGTCAAATATAAGTATCTGCTTGTCATATAATCAAGAAGTGAACAATCCGCTCTGTAGACATGTATTGGCCTATTTATACACCTTTTACGAAATGTGAACCAGAATTTCAAAATTGTTACCTACTTAGTGGTAAATAATTATATTTGAATTAAAGTGACAAGTGAGTGAATGAGTTTTAAACGGGAACAACCGGGAATACCTCAGCGATTGTCACTTCTGTCAAAGTGGTGCCTGATATTGACAAATATCTGTCAAAGCAGTTTATAGTGTTGAGATAAGAAATGTATTGTTTTCCAAAAGCGTATAAATACTTAAAATGTATATAGAATAAGAATATTTTTATGTGTGTTGTGTCGTAGAGTAAAGTAATTACTTACCTTTCGATCACAATATTTTTTTTCAGAGATTCTTATTGAATTATGTATGGTAGGCGTAGGTACCTACGTCCTGATAGGACTGGACAATATTTTAGTAACATAATGTATAATTCTTTTGAAAGATTATACGAATATACCACGTACTTTACTATTATCTTACTGACGTTTCGTTGACCGTTTAGAGGTCCTCATTAGCACCGTCCACAAGTATGCTTAGCAGTCGTGAGAAGGGGAACGGGAACTGACTTAGCCTCGCCGCCCTGCCCTTTGCGCGCGGCTGGATAGTACCACCGACGAGAGCCAGGTGGCGGAGAGGCAGCTACCCGATCTTCGTCGCATGCGCCTGCTGGTAATATATACATGGTCGTAATAACAACTTTGGTATACCAAATTTTATTGAATGCAAAGTAACCGATAAAATAGTATTGAATCAAGGTATTGCAGACAGGTACAGAATTTAAGAAAATGTATAAACTTTAGTTGTTATTTCATATAATTTTGTACTTGAGTGACTTATAATACTATCTTAAAATACTAGTTGGTTAAGCACTAAATGGTAACTGACGCAAACAGTGAGTAAACATGCAAGATATCCATTGAAAACTGCTCATAAATAGATTTGCATCCGACTATCCATTAGTTTATGATTTATTGTGTATGAACATGCGTGGTGGAAAGGTATGGGAAAAAGCTCTTTAGGAATGAAATAATTAACTTGCCTGAGTAAAATTAAATGAAAAACACACCTTCTTTAATTTTGTTAAAGAAGGTGATTTCTCCAAAATCTTTGCCCATCTGCACTAAAGTCAAAATAAACTTAATCATGTCAACTAACTTAATTAGGATTTAAGCATGTCCTAGTGATTTATAATACACCTTGAACACAAAACAACACAGAAATTAGAGGTTTTATTTTTGATCTGCAACAGGATATTGTCATTTTATAGTTCTTTAAAGTCACAAAGATGGCCTTGTTACAAAAGAGTCACACAAAAAAGGAAACCTCTAATTGAAATGCTATTGTAGCTTTCCATACATTTAAATTTTTTGCCCCGACTGTATAAAGCATATCAGATAGCGCGTGAACGTATTGGAACGGAGGCGTTATGTTCCAGATCTCTTGATTTATTGCATACAGGAAATAAAATGATGCGTCTATGTAAACTTAACTAGGTAGTAAATTGCAGTATTTACTCTAGTTAAACAGCCTTCTTAGTTGCGTAAAATATGTTAAATATAATAAATACCTTCTATACGAACAAAATAATAACGTGTTCTAAATAGTAGCTTTTGCAATGGAATTCGAGAACTTCAGCTAGACTTAATATTTCCTTAAAAGGTTTGAAATTTTGTATTTTTTTCTCAAAGAAACGAGACGTCATCCGTTTACGGTTGTAATTGTAACCTGGTGTTAGTAAATAATGTGATTAAAAACAATTAAAACTTTTTTGATCGTTTTCTGGTACCAACATTAATGCCTTACTCAGATCGTTTAACTGTTATCTAAATACTGCCTTATGTCCTTATGTATGATTTCAAATTCAACAACAGACAAGGGTTAAGCTTCTTGTCAACTACTGCCGAAACTCAGAAGACATGCGGATAACCCACACCACACCTATTTACACACACATACCTTCTAGATTTAATAGTTTATAGTTCCATGTACCTGCAAGAGTTGATAAATAGATATTTACTTGAGTTTATTTATGCCGTTGTTTTAAGAGTGGCAGTTGCTTGTACAATAATAATGATATGTATACTAAATCGGTTTTGATTAAATTTGGAATGTAGATAGTTTAGGTTCTAGAATAACACACAGACTAATTTTATTTTCGAAAATCATACCCTAAGGGGGGTTAAAATACTTAAACAAAACTACCAAAGGTCAGTGTGCAATAGAGGTGTATGGAAAATAAATATTCCCTGGTTCGATTCACTCAAGTCATGATATAAATAAACTTTAAAGTAAACGACAGATTTATAGATCAGTATGAAAGATCAATCTGATTGTCAAAATATCAAACAAACTAATGTAAACTTAAACTTATTTTAGTTCTCTTGAAACTATCAATATATCCTATTTCCACGTAGCTCTTATGTGGCGGTTTACGGATGCGTTGGAGTGCGATGACATATTTACTGTAATTACTCACTAAGCTCGCTTGTGACTTCATGATTTACTAGCGATAGTGTATCGATAATCTGTGGGGCAACTCTATTTTAATATATACATTTAATTACAGCAACTGAACACAGATCAAGTAGATAATGGTTCGCCATGGCTGCTTTAAAAATGGAAGAGATTTGTTGAGTCAAAAGATGTGATTATTGATTGTCAAGGAACATAAACTTATATAGTATTAGTTTATTTTTTCCGCGTTTCAATTATTTGTTGGTTACCCTACGTTATTTCAGGGTCAGTGGCCCTTAAAATTAAAAGCATCATGACTAATTGTAACTTAAACCAGTGAAATGATTCAGTCCCTCACAAAGATTATTTTTAATCAGAAAGTTAAATTCAATAGATATTTATTCAAAATGGCAAGGATTGCTTACGCATGTTCTATGCGTCAAGCTTATGAAAATCTGGCAACAAACATAAATTTTTAATGTGTCTGTGTGGTACCAACCGAACACAAAGCAATGATTTCAAAATTTTAGCTATATTAGCATATACTGGTTTTCTCGTAATATTTTCTGTCGCCGTTTGAGATTTATTATTTGACTCCTTAGTTGGGAATCATAGAGATATCTTTGGTGTTTTGTTTCATCGCATTTGAATCTATATTTTGACTTGATCCTCCTACTTCGTTGGTTCTATTTCGGTTGCACCCGTTTGATGGATTACCCGCTCCGCGTTCATAGCCGAATGATCACTCCACAAAGCTTTGAAAGCAGCTTCAAACGAAATCTAATTAAACCAGCTCGTTACTCACTATTAATAACAGACAATAACCACCTATTATGAGGTTCACTAGCTCGCAAATAATCACAGTACTTAGGTACACAGTTCAGTATTATCACAGTTCTGATAAAAGCGCTTGTAGTGTTGATTACCGAGTCGTAACTGAGAGAAACTGAAATATAGGTGATACGATGATAGATAGTTGACCACTAATATTACCAATTACCACTAGCTCATTTGGAGTTACTTTAGGTATATTTCAGTTCCTTTTATAGAATACCAGACCAAAACCAGTACATTTATTTTTTCACATCTCTAATTTAATCTTTTTAAAAAGTACGCATCATTATCATTCAACGATAGCATTAACACTAAAATACCATATTTTAAATCGAGCGCTGGGTTCCCCGCGTGGTCCAAAAGACCACCTTGTCAGGCGTAAATTAACATGAGAACGTCATACAAAGAGGTAACCCTTCGCCGCTGTATAATAAAGTACTAGGACGTGTCTCCCGCGGCGCCCCGTCAGCCTCTCAGACCGACGACTATTCATCCACCGGACATTATCGTAAATATTATGGTATTTATTCAGATTTCGAACACAAACAATTCAATTCACGCACCGACTGCTAATTGGGCATAAATCGCGGTGAAAATATTATTCAATAAGTTCCTCGCATCGATTAATATTTTCAATGATGCCTTCATTGAATTGGAATCAAGCGACGCGTATTTGGTACGTCGATTTGTCGTTGATATTGAAAGGGTTTATTGTATTGCATTTGTTCGACATCAATTTAGAACAATCATAATGCATGTTTTGTATTTGTTTGTTCGTTGCGAGTTCCGAATAAAACGCCCGCTTTATTTTGCGTGATTAATTTGTTTTGGACGTCTTAATATTTCGTGAATACGATTAAATTCATTGGTCTCGAATTAAACGAGCGCAGTGAGCATGAGTTAATGCAAATCAACGCTCATAACCAGTGATCGGAATTAGGTGAGCTAAAATACCTAAAGTTCGAAAAATAACAGAGACTAAGTGGAGACGCCTTGCGACTAAATATTTTTCCGGGAAAATTTTCCCGGGTTTCGAGAAATTACTTAGGTCCATCTAAAATTAATACAGTAAAATAACAATCGAATTAATTTCCTCTTCTTATTATTGATAACAAGAAGAGGAAACGAATTCGATTGTTGTAAAAAACGGTAAGCACGATTTTTATTGTTTTCAACAAATAAAATGAACGATGTAAGTAAGCGCGGAAGCTAATGTGATTTATAAACCAGCTTTAGTAAATAGCTATAGTAATAAAAACATTTTTTTAAGCAAGGGAATAAAAAAGCCATTTTATAGTTTTTGTACCATTTATTCATTTTGTACAGATAATGGAACTCAAAATCAATAATTAAGAAAGTAACCAGTCCTACCTAAGATCGGAACTCTAAACATTATTTCCATTGATGTTGAATTTGTCCCTTAATCTGAATCGCTAACGTTTTCATCATGGACGGAGTATAAAGAAATATCTTCGTCCGGAGAATTAAAGAAAATCATTAGGAGTTTTTCCATATTATCTATTTTCAAACGATTTCTTTTTGTACTTAAAATCCATTTATACGTAGAGAAGGACCTTTCAACATCAACTGAAGTTACAGGTACATATTTATAGAATGACAATAATTCATTTTCATTATCTAATCCTTTATCTATATTTTCACAAATGTCTCTTAATGCATCTAGATCGGGATTTCTGTCCATAACGTTTTCTAATTTTTGTTTTACTGGTTCAGAAGAACACCAGCTTAGAACAATTCTTGCTTCATCAAAAATATGGAAAGTTTCCGTCAACAATAAGTTAGACTTTTGCAATTTTTTTAATGAAATTTGAATTATTTTAAAATATTCGTCAATGTAATCTAAATCAGTTTTTAAACTTTCTTTTCCTAGGACAGTTTTAGCATGCCTGATAGACAAAGAATCAGAACTTCTTAGAAGTCTTACAATAGTTTTTATTTCTTCGTAATATTCAGCATAATACGAAGCTGCTTCTAGCCATGTACCCCACCTTGTTATGACAGGTTCAGGTGGCAATGGCAGGCTCGGAAATTTTTCCCTTAACAATTTTACTCTATTAGGAGCTTTTAAAAATATTTTTTTTACATTTGAAATTAAAGTATCCACATCCGCATATTGTGTCCGTATTTTTTCTGCAACGCGGTTAAGAGCGTGTGCTAAACAGGTAACATGTATCATATTTGGCAAGGAGTTCTTTAACATTCTTCCTGCTTTTAACATATATGCTACGCTATCAGAACATAAAACTAAAACATCTCCTACTTTGTCTTCATACGAGTCACCCCACATATTTTCTAGGCATCCAATCACAAAATGAGCTATTGTCTCTCCATTTACTTTTTCTAACATTTTGCAAGCTATTAAAAATGGTTTGTTTGTTGCGAGATTTAAAGGTTTTACAAGAAAATTTACAATATAACGACCTAAATAGTCGGTAGTTTCATCTAGAGATATCCAAAGTTTCTGATTAAGAATATGGTCATGGATTGATGCAATTTTTTTTTTAAAAACTATGTCTAAATAAACCTTTCTCAATAACGATTCATCGGGAATCCTTTTAACATTTGTACATTTACAACACATATATTTCATTAAAAAAGTTTTAAACTCTGGTCGATTTACTCGTGACCAGGGTATGTTACACCATATAAGAAATTGTATTAAATCTAAATAAAATTCTTTGTTCACTTGCCTAGCAGTACCTTGATGTTTTGGTCCGTCAATATGCCTCTGTATATTGCTTTTTTTGCATACAATAGAATTCTCACATTTAGAACAAAATATCGTGTTGCTAGCGGGGTCGTGGTACAATTCGGGGTGATCTCTAATCCACGACTGTACAATCCCGTCGGTAGGTTTGGTCGCCATTTATTTGCTAGTTGCGTTGAGGCAGAAAAATTACTGAAAACAATGAGACAAATATATAGTTTCTACACTTTTCCAGGGACGTCTTCGCGTAAAATATAGTTTGATGATAGAATTGCCAGTAGCTCCAACATTTGTGCACGAACTCAAATATAAAACACTGAATAAAATTCCATAAATAAATAGTTGCATAAAATTGTTTGAATTTGGTAAATTTATCAAAAGCAGTCTAATATTTAGAATGTTTTAAAAGTGTAGTACAAATCAAAGACTTACCAAGTAATTTGATTGCCGTAAAGCACAGTAAATTTCTGGTTGCAGTAAATCGTAGTCCGTAAATTCAAGCCAAGGTAGATAGGTACAAGTAGTGATATGGTTGCAATAAATCGCAGTCCGTAAATTCAAGCCAAGGTAGTTATGTGAAGCAGATCCAATAAACGATACGAAAACAGGTTAATAAAATATTCACGAGTCTAAGATACACACGCTGCCGAGGTAACTATAGAAGTGATGCACGCACGCATACAAGTTATGACGCCGTTTGGATGCAAAACACCCTCACCCTTCAACCCTTTTGTCATTGTTTACTTAAACAATGATTCGTTTCCCAGAATAGCCAAAGCATGCTGTCCCTTTCTTAGCGTTTGTTGTTGTTGTTTATCACTGGTTTGCAGTGTATTGCTACAAACACTTAAAGGGACAGCATGATTTGGCTATTCTGGGAAACGAAAACATAGGCGAATCCAGTTTTTTACCTGAGTTAATAACAAAATAAATCTTATTGAAGTTTGTTAAAAAGGAAAATTAATTCAGTTAGTTTTCTGTATGAATAACATTAATATTAAATGTACTTAACTGATATCCTAAAACTTGGAACAAATTCCCAATTTCCGGGAAAGATTTCCCGGAAAAAAATGTTAATGGTAAGGAAGTCTCCATTTTTTTTGACTCTGTTCTTTGAACTTTAGGTAAATTAGCTCACCTAATTCCGATCACTGCTCATAACTCAAGCCCGAGATAGCAAAACTGGAATATAATGGCGACCGTTAACATAACGAAAACGGTTTTTATTTTGAAGGTAACACGCCAGACGGCAACACGAGAAACGTCAAGTTGAACACTTTATAATAGAAATAATAACGCAACAGCCGCCATGAGTTATTAGCCACATTTCATGTTAAATTGTATGTAAATTTGAGGCCACAGTGACACGGCTCCCACAATAACATAATAATGGAGGATTTGTGACTCACGTCAGGTTGTTAGTGTGTACTTAACCCTTTATCGAGCCACGCACGCGGGACGTGAGATCATTACGGGGTCGCCAAGACCGTACAATGGAAACTAGCCGACCCTCCGCTTTGAAGGGTTAGCGTACAATTTCGTGATTGAACATAAAACGTTTAAATTTCCTTTATTTATTCCTTGGATCATTCGATACCGGTCTGACTAAACAGCTAACACTTATTTGGATAACAATACACGTTTTTTATTCAAATTGAGTGTTTGGAGTCGTATGGAAATCCACTGAAGCGGATAAATAGTCGATTTATGAATATGTAACGCAAGTATTATGTTTATCGAACCAGTTTTATTTCACAAACAACTTTATTTAAGTTGAAGTGGTTTATTAGTTCAAACATGTACATGTTTTAACAATTTAGCTTGTATTTACCTACAAGTTATCTTATGTAATTTTTCACATTATTTCATAGCTAGAACTAACAACCACTAAAAAAAAGTTCTCGAGCCAAACATCACAAATATCGCAAGACTGCACCTCATCCGACATACCAATGCATGGCATAACATGACTCGTAAACGGGCTACAAAAATTGTATCCTGCTGGTAATTTTAAGCTAAGCAATACTGACAGCAATAGTCTTGTTGCAATGTTATTGTGCAATATATATTGCCGAATACCTACATTCCGGCAAAGTTGTACAGTCAGTAACAATCTAGCAGGCGTTATAGTGTTGAGCTAAACAGCCGTTACACTACACGTTGAATGTATGTAAATTTTAAGGTTATTTTTTTGTAGGTTCATTTTATTGTTTTGACATTTTGTTTAATAATGAAACTAATCAAAGTTACTTTGCTTGACATTTCCAAACATTTCCTCAGGGAAAACGTTTTCCAACCTATCACAAAACAAACCTCATCATACTCGAATAGAATCAAATTACAGAGATCAAACCCGCCCATTCGTTACCAGCGATTCGGAAACAATCGCCGCGGGCGCGGATATTGCCTGTTTGCGAGTGTCCCGGTACCGCAGACTGTACAGGGAGCTCTAAAAAGCGCAAAAACCACCTAATAAAAAATAAGGTATCCTGATTCACTGTCTGATTGATTTGATACAACCAAGGGACCAGGCCGTTGGCCCTAAAGACTTGAAATTTTCAGGGTATCTTCCTTTTCTAAGTTGGAAATTCCTTAACTATATTGTAGCGAAGTTCTAAGAAAATTGTCTTTGACTTTTGGAGATATATTATAGAGATTGATCCACAGATTTCGGAAAAAATATAGAGTTAATTGACAATTTAAACAAAATAAATATTTGGTGTTTTTATAAGGAACAAAATACTCTTGGACCAACTGAGGCCAAGGTACTAGAAATGTAAGAAATTGCTTAAAACTTTATATGTAAAAAGTTTTAAGCGATTTCTGTGAATGAGACTGTAACTTACTTCTTTTAATTTTGGATAGACTGGCCGTTATAAAAAAGATTGATAGCAAAGAACAAAGGAAAACTACTTTTTTTTTCTTTTTTACATTTAAAACTGGCTATAATGTTTACAAACGTTAGGTTTTAGATATTATGTCAAATATTGGCTAATCATGGAAATATTTTTCATTTGACTGGCAAGAAATTTATATGTCAGGTGAATCAAAACATTGTGTAGACCTTAGTGGCGCGGCGGGTGAGTAAATAGCTGAGTGATAAGAGGTGCGGATTAGATTCCCGCTGCGGGAAAAAAGTTCAGCAAATATTTATTCCAGGGGTGTTGTGATACCAATCTACTCATAGCTCCTGATACCCACAGGGAATCCTAGTGTGGGATCAGGACTTATATATTTTGTGTATATTTTTTTTATTTTATTGAATTAATTAGGAACTTCCATCTCCATTATCAGATCAGCTCGTGAGTGTGAGTGTATGTATTGATTCTCATCGGAACTGAACATGTGTGCTAACAACTCAATCGGATGACAGAATCTGCGTTTATACGTTTGACAGTAATATTGTTATCAATATTTACGAGTACCATACAAAAACACAGACAATTTAACATATATATAAGATCAGAGCTTCAAAGGACAAGGTTTTAGGGCAACCTGTATAAAAGTTACTTTGGCTGCGTCCCATCGTTGCCTCGGGACACACAACACACTCAGTTTTCAGAGCCTGAGGATCGAATAATTAAATTCTGTTATGAATTTCGTATTTGAGGGGAGCTTTTGGAATTGAGAATAACTTTATAAAGGTTATTTTGTCAAGATATTTTGTTTCATAATACAATTCTTATTCAAATTCTACTTCAATAAAAATACTTCTTGACTTTTCAAGACTATTAAATAAACTATTTTTTATATATCGATTCATGTAAAAATACAATCAACAATTGTTTTAGCAAAACAAGAATTTATTTTTCCCAGCAGTTAATTTTCTCATTACCACCCGCGCGTTATTCACTTATTTTAGAGCACTCCATTATCTACAACAGAATTGAAATTTCAGACGAATTCACAAAGAAAATTATCCTCATTTCTACCAATTTCTACTATGAATTGTGCGGTCACTTTATCAGGCGATAAAGTGACCATCGCACAATAAACCGCCACCTGATAGCGGCACGTAGCACTTTGATTGTGAAGCCGTCGGGGCCGATCCGACAACGTGCCATTTTCATTGTCCGGTGGTCACTAACGATCGACATGGAGTTCAAATGGTTCCTTACTTCAAGTTAGCCTTGAAGTAAGGCACCGTTTCAACTAACTAGATAAGAAAACACTGGTAAAATGCGATATAGCGCATCCTCGGAGTAACCTCGCAATAGAGTTATCTCTTTTTAGAATATAATTACGACTATACCACGTACTTTACTATTCTCCTGCTGACGTTTCGTTGACCGTGGTATAGTCGTAATTATATTCTAAAATGATACCAAACCACGGTATATTTTCCCTTATTTTTGAGTTTGGAATTATTCGATGGCATTTTGACTGCAGATTGAGAAATTGGTGAGAATTGATCCAATAAACAAACAGATAAAATGTGCCCCATGTTCGTGCTGTGAGCGAGTTAGTGGGGATTACCAGTATCATGTCTGTCAACAGGATTGTTTGTCTTTTGTTTAGTGCCTGCAATGGTTGATTGAAATATTTGTTCAGTGGGTACAGAGACACACGCCCAAAAAGTCAGTTTTGCCCAATTTAATTTTATCGAAAATAACAATAGAATTTAAAAAATATAGCTAATATTGTGTGACGTGTTCATTGTTTGATATATTTTTGTAAATTATATTTAATTTTGAACCTGGTAGTGCACCAATGAATTTTTAAATTTATGTGCGTTTGTACTTTAAAACAGTGAAAGAAATCATCGGCAAATCGGCATGCCCAAAAACCAAAAATACTAACATGGCTTCGAATTTTTGGTTTTGGGAATGCCGGTAAGGGTTCCAATAAGCTTGCAATCTGTTACGTGGAATGCTAACTAACATACAATCGTGGACATATGCTAAATATAATATTTGTACAGCTCTCTCTACAGATCTGAGTATTAAAAAACGTTCCCAGAAACACGCACGATGCACGGACATCCTAATTTGGTAAAGTAGGTTTAGCCGGAGGCACGTCCACACGTTGAATTTAGTGCGGAAGACATGTGGAACACGTCCACATGTTAAATTTAGTGCATGCCCAAGTTTTGCATAGTATTCTATATATAATTAAAAACAAACAAAAATATTATTAGGTACCTTAAAAGATTATGAGTCTCAGACAAGCATGATCACCTAAACAGCTGTCTCTCTCCACAGTAAAACTATCAATTTCTCACAAACGCAAAAGGGGTTCCATAATCCTTTATTTTGACACAGTACACTTAACCCGATCAATCAAAACGTTACACATTACAAAAGAAAGTAATTGCGTTACGGTTCGCCAATTTCAGACATCATTCATACGAAAATTTTGATCAAAACTTCAAAGAAAAATAGATCTTAGAACTAAGAAGACAGAGTCGTAGTTTAAATTTTGGCTTTAGTAAAACTGGATCATACTTTAACGATTGATGCGTTAAAGAGTCGTCTATCTTCGTCTGTCAGTCTGTCATTGTCGTTATTGTTGTTGAAATGTAGACTGTTTCTAATTTCATTTCTGTGCAAGGAGACATGAATAAAGTAGCATGCAATTTCTTTAAAAATAGAAAATACTTTTAAAAAATGCTAAATTGCACGAACCCATGTTGTTGAATGTTCATTTCAAAATTGTTAATTTATATTGGGTGTATTGTGGTGGTGGTATGTCTATGTATATGTCTACGTTATGTAAAACAGTAGTATTTGATAGAGGATCAATGTTTTAATATCAGTACGTTCATACCGAAAAAGTAGCAATTTTTATCAACTAACAAAACTCGACACCACTTTGACAATGCGAATGTCAAGGTTGATTATGTCAACGTAATTACATAAATGATATATTTCTGGTCGTGAAGGATTTTTGTTATATACTTAATAAAGTTTACGAGTCTAAATCGATCCACTTTTAAGTTTAAGTTGACATTTACTCCATACATTTTATAGAAATTTTGTTTCTAAAGAACTTCCGTCAAACAATACTGGTACTTTAATAGATCCTATAACATTCCGGGTTGCAGTTAGTCTACGGTTGGGTGCGCAGTGCTGTACCCCTCATCAGTGCCAGTGCGGTACGGCGGTCGAACAGCTTGGTAACCACGGATTATCGTGTACCCGAGCCGCCCCCTCGCCGTGCTAGCTCTAATGATATCATACGCCGGGCTTTTACCAGCGTCAACGTTCCAGCTGTTCTCGAACCGAATGGTCTACTACGTGACGATGTTAAGCGGCCTGGCGGCATGGCCCTTGTCTCTTGGGAAAAGGGAAGGCTTTTGGTATGGGACGCCACATGCGTAGATACCCTAGCACCATCTCATCTGTCGGGGACATCAGTCAGAGCAGGTGCAGCGGCTGATTCTGCCGAGGATCTCAAGAGGCGCTAATATAGAAGTCTCGACAGAGCTTACTTATTTGAGCCTTTTGGGGTTGAGACTCTGGGTCTGAGGGGTTATCCGCGTTTTCAAAATTCTTTCAGGCGACATGTCGAAGCGACGCGTGACAAGAGAGCTGGGTCAATGCATTAGCATTGCCATTCAGCGTGGCAATGCGGCCAGTAACGCTGGCCAGTAGCCAGGGAACGCTATCAGATGAGCTATCTATAGATCGTTTGCAACGGTATCTAGACAGCTAGCTATTTCATCTGTATTTTTGTAAATACCTACTTGTATAGACATACCTAATACCCTGAAATTTGTAATAAGCCTGGGGGGCTTATTACATACTTCAAGGTATCTTATTACTACCCAGGCATGCCTGTCTCATTACTGCCCAGGCATGCCTGATTACGGACCACATGTCGAACAAGACATTACGCGATTAAAGTCCGCGGTCGACTCAACCGTAAGATGATATGTTTCACAAACAAATTACGAGCATTGAACGCCGATGATGGATTATACGTATTAGCGCTTTAGGGTTCCATAGTCATTTGGATACCTTCCAAAATTCAGTTTTATGAATGCTGTACTTACTTCAAAAAAGGTTTCCACATGTTCGTTTTTCAAAATATCTTCTTTGTACAGAATCTATATTATAATAAGACTGTAACAGAACCTGTTACAGTTTTATTATAATATAAATAGATAGATATATATATTTTGCATCGTAAGTCGAAAAAACGGTCGTGCGAATGCATTTCTTACGAACGATACTTTTTGACCGGGTAACACGAGGGCAAAGTCGTGGACAGGAGCTAGCTTACGGTTAAGATTTACAACCATACTCATACAGATTCTTTGACAGTTTTTTAGCTCAAAAGTGTTAAAGTTTCTTCAGTTGAATTTGACATCGCAGAAAGAGACAAAGCTGTGTTTAATTAATCAACTGTTTAAAAATCTTTAAAAGTTAAACACAATGTTAAAAAACGTTTTTTTACATTGTAACTTTTTTGTATCACAAAAAGGATTAATTGGATGGAAAATCTAAATCTCACTCCACTAACTTCCCGTAAAATATGTGAGTTTGTTGACTACGGAACCACTAAACACAGCGCTCTCTCCTGTCTACTTCCTACGACGAACCGTAGGGGTCAGTTTGTTTGGCACGCCATTGTGCATTGAAAGGTATTCATTTTCGATATTTCATACAAAGACTTGTTTGCCATTATAACGGTTTCTTTTGTGTTGCGATGAAATTGCAGTGTGGAATCATGTATTTTCTGATTACACACAACAGCAAACAAACAATATTTTGCTACTCTATTAAGAGCTTATATACAAACAATTGTTACATTTAGGATTAAAAGTGCTCGAATGGTAACCACAGGAAGATGCAATATAGGAAGATCCCCTATCCGATGACATCATCAAGAAATCCGTAGATGGTGGTGGTCCGTCATTTCAAAAAATGAGGGAGGTGTTTGTGCCAGTGGACTTCTACAGACGAGCTTATTAGTACAACGCAAAACGTGAGTTTGGCCAAATTTATTGTTTGGACGTAGTTCTATATCTACTTGATATCCTCACGTATCTAAGTATCTGAGAATTTCCATAATAGGAATAAAGTTGCAATAATGACACAATTTGTTCAGTTACCTCAAATCAAGGGACTGTGATTGATTATACATTACGTATTTGAATCAATTTCCGCCGCTAAGCATTGCTAGTATTGATGTATTCTGTTTTGAAGGGATGCCGATAAAATAAGACTTTTACCATAATCACCAATATAGCTGGCAAAGCGCGAATGATACCTCCAGTGTTAGAATCATGTACAGGCGACGGTAACCACTGAACAAATAGCCTGGTGTTATAAAAAAGATAAATTTAAAGTTTTCGCGATCTGCCTAGCTATAGTCGAAAATTACGGCATAAATTATCTAATAAATTTTCTGTTATGAATCAACCTTTGCCTACCTTCTCTTGCATTTAATAAAATATTTTGCTCCTCTGTACCAATTTATCTAACCTACCACTAGCCACTACCCATTCCCCACAGCAGCGGCGCGAAGATTCAGAAATGGCTAGCAACAAACAACAATTTATTATTTCATTCGGACTGGTTAATATCACCGGCAATGTTCCACATGTCGCCAACAACATCCCCTAATTGCTTATAAGGGATGTCTTAGTCGCTAGGATTTGGGAAATTGTTTTATTATGGACTTTGCTAAAGAAATTTGTATGTTTTTTTTATTTTGGTGTATTTGTATAATTGTTGTATTTAATCTTGTTTACAAATAATTTGTCATAAGTTGTTTCTGTAGTTCGGTTGGTAGTGCACGTTAAAGGCTTTTACACACTATGCGATATACCTGCAGGAATATCGACCGATAATATTGCCAATGATACTACTCATCTTGAGGCTCGAAAAGTAAAGGTTGAATTTACTTTAAATAAGCCAAAATGCAACTCAAATATCTGAGATTACATTCAGAAATCAAATATCATTGATTTCTGAATGTAATCTTAAATATTCAAGTTCAGAATTGGAATGTCTGAAAGTGAAACATTGTTTTTGTTAAAATTGGATCGTATCTGTCTAAGTGACAGAGATTAGATACACAATTCTCTTTTTGCATTACGTCAGTGCACTATTTGGAAGGGTGACCGGTATTGGATATGTGTCGTGCTTCGGAAAATATGTGTATGTTGCCTTGACGATCGTTAAGGCAACATACACAAGCCATAACATTATACCTAAACTAACAATATAAGTCGCGCTATCTAATCCCTGCTTATATCGCCCCTGTGTAGGAAAAACTTAATTCTTTATGATTGATTGTCTTTCAGCTAATGAGCTTCAAGTTTGCTTTATGGGTTTGGATCAAGGGATAAACTTCAAGTAAATATTATTGAAAGGTTTGTCAAATAAACGATTTATCATGAATGTCTTTGCATTTGACATTTTATATAAGCACTAAAATTGGGCCCTCGGATTAGTAGTTGTGGTACTATGGTCGTAGCTTCTGATACTGACATAGAGAAGTAGGAATCTTGTCTTGATATTGTTACTTATTTTGTGACACGGAGTCAGGAGTTTTGTGACTGTTGGAAACTGTGACATTATTGAGTGCGATAACCAGCTGATAAAATAGGCATTTGACCTTTATAACGAATTACATAATACCTTACCAATACCTAATTTAGTGTGCTCGTGTAAGTCTGTATTATGATTAGTGTGAATACCCACACAAACATTGAGTTTATAGGGCAAACTGAAAATTTAACTATAGTTAAGAATAAAGAGTAGAAAAAAATTCATAAAATTTCGCTTTCGCTTGTGACATGAGCCTCATCCATTATGAATTATGATCGCTTTCCTCCACAATAAGTGCATAAACAGGGGTCGGCTCATGCCTGAGGATAAATCACTCCATCCATCATTACTAAGAGCCAGAAAACGGAGAACCTCTATAAACACGTAACTAAATTCATGTTGAGTTTTCTTCAGTCACTAGGCTCTTTTGAGATCCAAAAAATAAAGTTGTTCATTGACCTAACGGCAGAGTGACTTGGAAAAATGAAATTATAGGCTAGTACCTATATACGTAAAATAATATGTTTAAACAAAGCTCAGCACGTAGATGATCGAAGTTTTACATTTACAACTAAGCGTTTTTTACAACATTGAGGGCACGTTAAAGTGCGCGTTGGCTAACAGCCAGAGGCTTACAGGTGGGATAAAAACTTCGACATCGCGTTTACTTTATCTCCTATTAGCTTACTTACCTTTAGTGTCACCAAGCCTTAGAATATTATTCTAAGGATGTTAGCTTGATGTTAGGCTTGGCTTTATGTACTGTTATACATGTCTAAAAACAGACTACACTGCACAATAAATTCTAATTGCCTTTACCATCCAAAATAAAACACCACAAAGCACAAAGGCAACACTTTAGCGCACTATGGAGCTTTGCCCGCGGCACAGGAAATTAACGACTTCGGGGTAAAAACTACCTCCAAGCCTTAGGGTACGTTTCAGGATAGCTCATTGGGGATTTTAGTACTTCGTTTAAGGTAAAAGCGGCTGTAAACTCCTACTCCAGGCTTGAGAAAAAATGGGCCCATTACGAAAATGTTGGTGAATTACAAAACGATTTCAAAAAACCATTATGACCAATAAAGCTATTTTGAAGACAAATGCTAACAGAAAAATAAACAAACAACATCTTTCCCCAAAAACATAATATACGTTGCTGGATATAACTTATCTGTAGTTTCTTAATAATCCAATTGATTTCAATGAATAAAAGATCCTATTTAATTTGATTTTAACTTTACTTGATTTTAACTATGAATAATTTATTACAGATTATATTTATCTAAAATAAAGGAATGGTAAAAAACACAGACCACAGATTGCGAACACTTAAACGCGTGACTGCCTTCAGTCTGCGAAAATTCTAGCAAGGTTGACAAATCTAGCTATTTTAATACAGCAAGTTCTATTTGACTGCACATCTCAAGATACAAGCACACAAGATGCGACATGCAATCCTATCGCTCGGAACGGCGTGAGTGCTCGTGTCAGCGCGCTATCTGCGGAAGTCGGCGTTGACTACCTTCAGAGTTCTGTGCTTTTACGACGAAGGAATGGATAGACTTGGCATATCGCTTGCATCTATTTACAACCTGTCTCGGTGTGTGATCTATGCTCTAATTATAAAATGAATATTTATGGATTACAAAAGGTAATGATTTAGAAGTAGTAGAGCTCCTTGTGAAAGACTTGGTCTGGAGAATTACCACCATACCTATTTCTACCGGTTAAAGGGTTTTGGTGCCGGTGAAATTACAGGTACATGAGTATTTTCAGCGTACATAGGTTACCATAATCGCTTACCAACAGGTGGGATGTATGCTTGTTTGCTACTACAGTTGTATTAAAAAAATTGGAACCGAGACAATGATACTCAATTGCCAGACAAACGGTCGAATATTGGAGTATTCAAGATTGATGGAAAGTTCCAATTACCTTTTATCAACCTTGAATGCAGTACCCTTGAGTGATCATTTGACTCTTTATAACTGTGATGATGATGATGATGATTCTGAGATAAGCAATGTCTAATCATTATTAAATTTATAAGCAGTTTTGGACATTGTTTTAGACGAGTTTTGGACTTGTTTAGAAAATAGATCTTTCTCTGGGACCATTATTGATGTAATTATGGGGCTAATGGCATAAACGAGCAAAAAAAAAATTCATCAATAAACTGATAATCTTAGTACTGTAGCCACGTCTACATTTCCCTAAGTGCCTGGGCCACTCACAGCGCCACTAAGTGGGTGTCCGCGCGACACCGCTATGCATTCGAGCAATGTATTTGTGCAGCGATAGTGTCGTCTTCAAACTTTGCTTCAGCTGAAATGCCACGATTTGCCAATGTCAAACGCAATTGAATATTTTGTGTGGCGAGCTCCTAGATATTTCTGGCTACTGAATATTCTAAGCTTAGCTCTTAAAAGTGGTGCATACGATGAAAAAACGATTAAATACTGTCTTAAAAACCATAATAAATCCAATCCCAGCACAAACAATATTGTAGCTGCATTTTACTTCTATTTTCGTAAAGAGGGTAGAAACAAAAATAATCATTAATCAGCTTAAAGCATAGTTACTACGGTATGGCGACATTCATAGATTAAGGTAGTTGTTGCTACGTGGAATGTTGTCAATTTATCGCTTGTCGGCTTTACAAATTTAGAGACACTCTCGTTATTTGTTGAGCATCGTTTTGGTAAAGATTTAGGGGGCTATTTTAGTTAAATGAAAATTTTCATGTGTAATACATTAGTAATTTGACTTTGACTTTGGTCTCGTATCTTTGTATACTCGCACCAAGAATCCTGTATGTGAGTTTGCCTTATGAAGTTATTTGTTTATTTGTCAGTATTTTGGATGACGGGCATTCCAGAATCACATGTTTCCAACTATAACATTTTCATTTAAATTCAAAACGACAACATTGTCCAAATCACCAAGTGTCCCAGACATATTCCTACAGGGGCTTAGTCTCAAACAGGTTGTTCGAGCCAAGTCTCTCAGAATTCTGTGTGCGATTTGTATTAATCTACGTATCTGCATCCAGATTAGCCGGGAGTTTGCGCACGAGCTTATCCGAGAAGCAGTGGAGAAACCTTGGTTTAAGGCTATTGTACTAAGGCTTAAGATGTTCTTGACTTGAGAGCAATGCTCAAGAGCTTATTATTAACCTCAGAATGTTATTTAAAATGCTCACGTTATTAAACTACAGAGAAGTTTGCATTAAGCTTAGGTAGCTAAAGACTTCGAGCTACTAACTACTAAGACGTAGTTACAGATTTCTATGAAAAACATTCAGTAAGACATGCCTTACCCCTTGGCTTAGCTTAGTGCAGACGCGCATAAGAACACACGCGCAGACGGTTTTGTTACTTTTAAACTTTTTTTAACTAAGTACCTAATAAAGAGGTTTCAGGGCTTTTGCTAACGCACAGTGCGTTAGTTAAATTTTAGATACTTAACAAAACTTCAGGAGGATGAATGTTTGACTGTGTTTTATATCTGAGGCCGTCCCGGCTTGTTCCGTAAAACTTACAAGATGGATTCATCACTTGTATGACGGGTGAACAAATAGAGCCACATTTGTCATTCGTCATACTAATTGAACAATAATGGGCCACATCCACCCACACCCACCGACTTCCCGCAATCTTTGAGATATCATCGGTACATTGGCTTATATAGTTCGTCATGACATTATTTGAGTAAGATCTACGTCCAGCAGTGGCTTCTACAGGCTGTTGATGATTTTTATTGTCAGTCTTTATACCTGTCCTGTGGAATACTAACTACTTGGAAAACGCGGGCTGTTTAGATAAATGTTTAGACGTGCCTCTGACTACCCCCTACTTGATATCCTCAAAGATCTACTCACTGATTGTGTGTCTGATGATGCCCATCATGGGGAATATAGTCGGGAGCGTATTTTTTTTTTCTTTTATAAACTTTCGGTATTACTTTGAAAAAGTGTATTACTACGCTTGCATAAGAAAGTATTGAGTATATAATAAATGACGGCTGATAGATGAGATAAACGAGTAAAAATGTATGCCGACCCCACGCAAAGTGAGATAAGGACAGGAAGATGAATAAGAAAATCACTTATTGAGTCATAACAATCGTCCAACACTCAGGTACTTTTAATATAAACATCGGTACGGTAACATCAATCATGCGACGTGACGTGACGTAGAATAACAGTGACATGTCATATCGCGGAGATCTATCGTGACCGATGGCCGGTAGCGGGCAGCGGCGGGCTTTGATCCTTACAGGGTTGCTACATAATATTATCACACTCTTGTGCGATTTTATGGAAAAATACAGACCGCACCCCGAGCGATGGACTGATGACATCTAAGTTTAAAAAAATATCGTCTCATTCATAATCACTCACTAACTTTAGCAGCATGTTAAAAGTTGTTTGACTGTATCCTTTGTTTAGTGTAAGAAAAGGTTAAGGCTGCTAAGTTAGCGAACAATTATGAAAATGAGGTTAAAGTTCGGCTAATCACTGCTGTTTATTATCGATTAAAGCTTTTTTTTTTTAATTTTCATCACGTATTGATGAAAATCGTGGTCACAAGGTGATAGCACCACCTCGTGGCGCATGGTGTAAAACCTATATAAAAACCATTTTTTGAGTTATACCAGACGATAAAAAAAATTACAATATTTTTTATCGTTTGGTATGTCTTATGAGACGAAATGTCACCCGATTACCTGTAACCACGGTTCCTATAAATGGAAACCGTGGTATCTCGCAATATCGCTTTTTCATATCCATCGACAATAAAGTTAGCCACTCTTCGTGATTTGACAAACTTATTCAGGCAAGATAGTTGTTTCGTTTCGTTTGAAGTTTGGCTGTAGCTGGCTGCTTGTAAGTTTTTTTTTTATAAACTGTTTAAATACATATAATGAAACATTTAACAAAAAAAAAGACATAAAAAAAAGTATATAAGTAGTATACCAGTCATGTAGTTCCCAAAACACAAGCTCTGCTTACTTTGGGACTAGATGATGCTGTGTGAAAAATGTCCAGCATTATTTATTATTTATTTAAACTATAAAATAAATATACCTAATCATTAGTCATATCATAACACTTGATAAGTTTAGTATGAAAAACTCATTTTCATACTAAAGTTTTCAAGTCATCATTTTTTAAATTACAGAACATCATAAGATATTTCCAAAATATCAACCTCGGCGGGTCTTGAATCCGCAACCTCCCGCTGAAATTATTGTTCTAAACTTTAAACTTGTTTTTTATTATATTCAAAAGAGCGAGTATCTGTTGAACTTATTTTCCCCTGATTCGAATAATTGTAATACTACTGCTTTCAAAAAGATTAGCAACTAGTTTTTTTTATGAGTAGACACGTAGTGTCTTATCTGTTTAAAAAACGAATGCATGACTTTGCATTAAAAAGACAAAAGGATAAAATAAAGCTTATTTTTTTATACTATTGTTAAAATAAAGAAAACCATTGTATTTATCTGTCTACTACAAAAAAATGGAAGGATTATTGAAATCGCAATGAGTAAGGGTTTTACTTATGACGAACAAACAATAACTAAAAGCCATAAACCTGTCTTAGTTGGTGGTCTATGTTCAAACACAAAACCCAACTTTACGATCTTTAAAGTAAATTTAGCTTTCTTTGTGAGAATATTACGCAACCTCCTTACAAAAACAGGGAATTAAACCTGAACCCACGATTAACTTGTCAACGAATAAATTACCACTGTACAAATTGCAGAAAAACGCATGACCTACAATAACGTGAACTCCATCACGACGCTAAAACTCACTTAAACTAAATTATTACTAACTCAACTCCACCACTATTCAATTTCCACAGCAATGCATCTCTGTCGTCGCAACGCCAGGCGCCTTTTGACTGTGCGTTGCATATTTTATGTAATCCTTTCATCAAAACGTCTCGTTCGCGGAAAGCGCCTTAATTTTTCCCGCGTGCGAGCGAGAGCGAAGCGACAAACGGGGTGTCAAACAGCGGTGGGGATAAGACGGCAAAGCTCCCGCAAAGTACACAGAATGCAAAAATGGCGCGGCAACGAGTGACAAGGTGTCAGAGGAGGGGGGCTCGTCACGGCTCAGTCTGAGCCCGTCCGCCGTGAGAGTAGCACGCCACACCGCTCCGCGAACGCACCCGTGAATGGAATGATGTGCTGACATTGTGAAGTGTTTATTATTCAGTGTGTGAATATTTTTTTAAACTGGAAAAGGATTTGATACTGTGGAGCAACATGCTCACGTCAAGCAATCAGTATTTGAGACCGGATTATCTGACGCCGTTGCCCACTACAGTGAGTTGAAGTTTAAATTATTTTTAGGGTGTTAATTTGGTTTAAACTTTTAGTGAAACTTATTACTAAAATAATCGAATTTGAAGAAAAATTAGTAAACTTCACTTTAAGTTTTTTTTCTTAAATAAACGAATGATATACCTACTTTTTCAACTGGCGAGTGTTATGACAAACATTAAATAAAAGAGACGATTAACTCTAATATTATAAAGTAGACCACAGTTCTTTATAATAGCTGAAACATAGCTTATAGAAAACAATATTACCTACTTAATAGATATGTAATTGGTATGAATTGTTTCTAATTAATTAAATTATTTCATGTTCCACATGTTGCACTGCTAAACTTTTTGAATCAGATTCTACATATGAATTGGATTCTACAAAGCCTGAGCTGTAAAATTAAATTGAATGAATTGGCACAGGTTTAATAACATAAAAGTACTTAGTTACCTAGTGGAAGAGATTGGAATAAAACATTCATCCGAATTAGGTAGGTATATAATTAGAAGCATTAAAAAACTTATCGTTTAAGTTTTGGGTCTTGCGATTTACGAGATGTTTTATTATGAAAGTTCATAAATATTAAATATATGTGTGACAATATTTATGTCATTCATCGGAAAACTTGTCTAAGTACTTGGAATTATAAACTTTAATAAAATCCTACTATAAAGCTTATTTAATAAAAAACAATTTTACCTTAAAAAATAGAAGGGCTGATGATTGAAATAACAAGAATCTTCTTGTTTCCTTATGAAATAGATGTTTCTATCAAAATCATCAAACACAAGACAAACAAAAGCGTCCTTCTCATTTATTACTGATCTATAAAAATATACAACTATGTAATTTAACAAGCTATTAGTTTAAATTATAATTTAAAATACGACTTTGGCAAAGATCCAAATTCTGAGGAAGTAAAATGGTAAATTGATGATACTTGGAGACTACGTCGACGGGAATAAAAGCTTACTTTGTTGATATAGCAAGGAATAAATTATTCACAACTTAATACAAAACGCATAACTTGGTAGCTTCATTGTCCCTTGATGCCTATTCTAAGTACTATCAGTTATTGCCTACAACTTTGTTTATTAATCAGTGTGTTAAGGCCACACTGTTGGAACTCTGTTCTCTTTGAGAATAGTGAGATTCCGCTGATTTATAATGCCAACGCAATATTAAATGAATTAGTCACAGAAGCAGATGCTTGTAATATATCTAACGAGCATGAAATAAACGTCATCTGCAAATGAGCTATTAGTTCTAAAGACTTAAGAAACAAGAAATGCATAAACATTGTTGCTTGCATTCAGAATCTATGTTCAAATTATAACTGGAATCTATCTACATCTGTAGATAGATAAATAAACTTTATAAATAAATTAACCCCATAAAGTTATTATACAAAATATAAAAGCATTAAATACGAAAACAAAAGGTACAGTTGTTAATACCATTTCAAATGTAGCTAAAAGTTATAAAAGGTAAAACTATGATTCGTAGTATTTGAAACGTGGAATCGTTGAGATAAAAATTTGTTTTACGAAAACAATTTTTTTTATAATGCAAGAAAAAAATAAACTGGTTCCCTTCACCTCTCATTGAACTAGAATCCAATAAGCTTTTTGTTTAGTCAATAAACATAGTTAAGACCGGCAAATGCAAACAAAAAGCGCTTCCCCAAACAGTTATTGTGACACGTCACTCGCGGCGATAGACGTGACAACGCCGCAAGTTCGGGCGCGCCACAAATTCAGCAGCACAAATTGCCCTTTTCACTGCGAGATTACATCATGCGGGAGCGAGTGAAATGTCAAGCGGAGCCGACGGGTGCCAGACGCGCGGATAATGGCGCGTCGGCCGCGTGATTGGACCCCACCGCCCGCACTCCGCATGCTCAACCCCGCTCCCTTTGTACAGCCGTCACTCGCAAGTCCCGCAACCTCGACCTGACTTTTCATTTCATAAATCTCTTTGTTGCAGCTCGACGCAAAAAAGAGTCCACTGGCGCTACTGGCTCAAACCTGCAGCGCAATTGGCGCCGACTCGCCTAACCCCAAGCTGATATCTGCGGCGGAGAAGGCGAGCAAGAAGTACGATGAGAATAAAATACACATGGACAACAAACCTAGCTTCAAGCCTTACGAATCGTGCCTGACTGCGAGAGAAAAGACTAGAACCCCGGAAGAAAGGGACAGATCTTCGGTGAATGCAAAATCACCGTTATCGTCCAAAGGGAGCGCATCGAATACTCCCGTCCAGGCTCGATGCAGCAGCAACCAAAGTTCTTCATCACAGAGAACACCTCCCCCAGCTCATCGGAAAACACCGTCTGAAAAATCTGAGGAGAGGTCGAGCCCCTTACACTCGCCGTTGCCGACTAAATCACCAGTCGGATCTTCCGCATCCAAGTTACCCTATACACCAACGTCGATAACCTCTAGCGCAGACACCAAAGAACCTTCAAGCTTCAAACCAAGCATACCAGTCACATCTTCTGCCTTCCTCGGTGGGCTACATCCATCTGGATTTCCACTTGGCATGGACTTGATGACGAGTAGCCTGATGGCAGCGCAACATCACGCGTTGAAAAATGGACTTAATCCTTATCTTGCATACGCAAGGATGAAAGCTCCTGGAAACGATCTAGGGATCTGCCGAGATCCATACTGTACAGGGTGTTCGCTCAGCTCACATTTGCTCAAATCTGCCGCATGTCCCGCCGGATGTGCGCAGTGTGACCATGCCAAAACGCCTTTCTCTATACCGCCCGGACACCCAGCCGCCGCAGCGTATGCTCATGCACAGTTGGCTGCCTTAGCAGCGGCTTCTCAGCTGCCCTATGTCTGCAGCTGGATGGCAGGTGACTCCGCGTACTGCGGAAAGCGATTTTCATCTTCTGAGGAACTGTTGCAGCATTTGAGATCTCATACTGCCAGTGGCGAGTCGAGCCCTAGTCTGTCGATGCTGAGTGCGACGCATCCTTTACTGCAACGCACGTATCCGACTCCTCCGCTGTCGCCATTGACTCCTCGGTTCCATCCCTACGGAAAGCCAGCCTCACACATGGTGTCATCTCCATCCCTGCCGTTCCCACTGCCACCTCACCCATCACTGGCAGCATACTTCCCAGGGTATCCGCTGTTCGGACCGCGAGCTCTTCACCCGTGAGGACCATCGGCGCTCCACGCAACCAAGAAGAGGGGCGCCGAACGCTAACGCCCGTGCCGAAGAACACTCGAAACCGAGTGCTTGTGAATATAGACTATGTTCTCGGATTTCTAGTCGGATCATATCATCAACGGACGTTTAACTGCTCGTGAGGGCCGTGACAGCTGTGATCTCTATCGTAAATATTCATAATAAATAGTGCACCGAACGCTTGTTGGTCCGTTTTGTCGCGGATGTCTAATTTTCTAGTATAACAAATTTTTATGTACCAAATCTGTAGTTTGTAATTTAATTCGTTAGTTTAAGTTGTTGCGATTAGTGAGGGTTGTTATTTTGTGTTTGTATTTTCGTAATATTTTGGTGACACATTGATCGATCACATATCTTTATGATTTATAATTAAGGAGCGTTATGACTGAATGATTCCATGTTTAAGCGAGAAGGATCATGTCTTGTTGTTTGGAATAAAAATGTTACCGCAATTATACTCAGATTCTTTACTTGTGCATTCATTTTGTTAATTAGATGTTAGATGAATCTCACTTTATTTTATAAAATTTATATAACATTATCTTTATATGCTTGCAAAACTGGCACTTTACTTTTATATGACATTAAATTAATGTTCTAGAACACTGTTTGAATTTAAAATTAATATCATAGAATTTATCACACAGATAATTGCAGAAACGAATGTGTATTGCAATTTTGAATTATAAGTCACCATTATCTGCAAATTGACCTGTTCACATAAAATATTGTTAAAAGGCATAAAGCGAAAAAAAATATACGTAAATATTTCATTTCATTTCTGTTTTTTATTTCATATTCTTGAGTATAGAGTATTATAAATTGAACAAAAAGGCAGGTTGGTAATGGATATAGTAATTTAATTGATTAAGTCACTACATAATCTTTGATATGATTTTTTTATAACAAAAATCATTCTGAAGCTACAACTTTTGGTTACATTAATAGTGATACTAAAATCATTATTATATAAAAGTAAACTTTTTGAAAATATGTATTTGAATATTTTAAGAATCAAGAGGTTAATTAATACTTCATGTATTTTTATCATAGAATACTAAATTTTCTGGAAAATAACAGCTTGGAAAGAAGATAAAATAATATGAAAATCGATCTATCCCTAATCGATTCGATATTTAAAAGAGGTTTTAAGAAAGAAGTATCACGAAAATGACAAACATGACAAGACACTTAGTTTTGCAACTAGTTTTACCCCTTTAAAATCCATAAGTAACTTTTCAACAAAAACTTCAACGAAACAGAAAATATCTAAGCCAGTTATTACAAAAACCAACGTCCATCATAAAATATAATTAAACAATTTTATTTTCCCACCGGCCATTACTCAGCGAGCGTGCGACGTCGCGTAATTAGGACTATTGCGGCTTCCACTACAATAAATTATAAGCAATTTATCTGTCTGTCTGTCGCCATACATCACGTTACTTGCTGCATTTACTACCGTTGAAATATTATGACCAATGTTTGGGGCACTTGTGTCATTTGTTGA
This sequence comes from Perizoma affinitatum, assembly GCA_961405105.1. Taxonomy (NCBI): domain Eukaryota; kingdom Metazoa; phylum Arthropoda; class Insecta; order Lepidoptera; family Geometridae; genus Perizoma; species Perizoma affinitatum. The sequence goes on from OY560184.1 coordinate 8,089,184, forward strand.
CGCCTCCATATTCGAGCCGCAATATTTTATAACGATTAATTATTGCAAGGCGTGGGTTTTATAATTTAGACATTGAAATAGATTAAATTTACTCTTTTTCGAAATGATGCCAGACAAATAAATACTAACTCAAGTTAGGTACATTGACTATGAATATAAACGACGGTGATTATAAAATAATAAATTCAAAAGAATTTAAATTTTTAACAGTTTTAACTTTGATCATAATAGAAATTGCAGAAAAATTAATGAGCTGACATAAAGTTTATTATAAAAACACGAATTACGTCATTTAAAAGTTTATTTTAAAATACGTTTTAAAACAAATGTGAATATGTTAATCTATTTTATTTAAAGTGAGTGAATTAATAAGTAATATTTACATATCGATTCTATCAATCTTATAAAATTACATATTAACTGTTAATGTATATACACAGATTAGTTACTGAATTATTTGTGTTAAAGCTTTGCAAAAACTAATGAATATAATTTTATGCTGTAATTATTATTGATAAACATTTCAACAACAAATAATTAATCTATTTTACACTAAAAACTACGATAACCTAGACTCAAACGCAACTTATATATTTACATTTATTTTAAGCACAGTTTTAATTTTGCAGAGCAAAATGCAATTTTTGGTTTCTTTGTTCACTCTTTATTATTTTAATTTACATAAAATTGGCCATCTTATGAATAAACATGATCTAAGTTGAATGATGATTGCTACAATCAGTACCTACCTTGTTACTTTATTCGGCGCAAACAATAATTTACCCTCTGGTGATATACGATTATGAATATGGATGAATGATAATTTATTTGTGATTCAGTGAATGTATTTTTATAAAAGCTTCAACACACAGCCACATAAAATATATGTGTTTTTATTTATGCTATAACTATAAATTTGATGGCCGCACTTTAGATATTCTTCCGAATTGCAAAGCAATTACTCATTTCTGAAGTGGAAAAACTAATTAAAATGTTCGATGATATTTTTCTTTATTGTACGCGCTTATTAAACTTGATTAAAGGACATAGGCGAGTTCAACCCTAACAAGAGTTCTTATGTTTTTCCACAAGATGTCATCAAACATCATCAAAAAAAATAACACTTATTAAAATTAAAAAAATATTAATAATAAACGTCTATTTTCATCTCTCCAACGGAAACAATATTGTAATTCCACGGAAACCTTTTTGACTCAGGATCTAAAAATAGCTAGTAAGTATAAAAAATGGTAGAGGATACAGATTAGGGTCGTCTATGGCCTGGGGCTGCTCTTTTTGGACCATGGTGCCTGAATCGTCCTGTATATTTTCGTGTTTTTCGCGTGATATATCAAAAATGTCTAAAGGACTTTAAAACTGGTAGCAGAAAGCCGGAATACACAAACACGAGATAAATCATTTTATAGCCAGCTTCTCTGCAGTACAAACGCTACATTAGATTAGATTAATGACTTGACCGACACGTCTTGAGCAGGCAAGTATTTGCAAAAACACTTAGTTACCGTGTATGAAAACTTTTTTATAGTCTTAGTTTTTTTTATAGGCAATACAAACAATGTTCTCTTACTTATCGATTAAAATAAAAATACAAATGTTTGAAGAAGAGTCTGATTGTCTGTCCTGATAGCATTGTTTGCAAAAACAACACTATTGAGGTATATTTGAAAACTTCCACAATTTTCAAAGGACTTAAAAAATAGAGGAGGTTCTCAATTCGTCTGTATGTTTTGTTGTGTATATTTAATGGGTAGGGTTTACTTCAAGGATTGCCCCATTATAATTTAAATTAGTTAGGGGTGGAAATTTTATGAAAAAATTCCACCCTTAACTAAAGGTTAAAATGGGGGGTGAAATTTCATATCCGACTATTTTTCAACTTCCGTTATTACAAGTCCGGTTTTGTTTACAGTAATAATGAACACAGGTCAGATTAGGAGACTGATAATATTACGAAAATTTTAAAAGGTTACAAGTAATTTAATTTGGTAGTGTAAACTACCAAATTTCTTTGTACATAACTTTGTAAATCGTGTTAAAATATTCGTAAATACTTCAATCAGCCAAATTAGTAAAACCCCATTAATATAAATTTAAATATAATTATGTAACGTCATGAACCTCTACCCTAGTCTGCACATTCATGTCCATACCCAGCCCCAAACGTGTCGTTTACGACGTGATTATTTTGATACGGTGACTTCAAAGAAGCCGCTGCCTTTGATCTCGCCGCTTTGCTGACATCTCGCAGACGCTAAAAAAGGTGGTATAATATAATTGTTATTGGTACGAATCGTCAGTTTTAATCGTAAATGGTAAAGTGTTATTTAAGGGAATGAAGGTAAAAAATTTAGGATTGAGATATTTTTAAAATTCGGTAGTGTAACTGGATTTCCTGATAACACTGCGGTAAAAATAGATAGAAGATAGAAAATACTTTATTGCACACCAAATAACCTTTAAATAAATAGATCAAACTTTAACATTGTTATACAATGGGCGGTCTTATCGCTAATTAGCGATCTCTACCAGACAACCTTTGGATGGAGCGGACTGTACGAAATATTACAAGGGGTTGTAAGTGGTGTACCATATATTTACTATGAAAAACACTATATTATTATATTACCTACATAATTAATAACTTACTTACTACACTAATACTTTAGAATAAGTTTTTTCAAGGCCCAAACGGCCCACTTGATGGACTGTGGTTACCGCCGCCTATTGACATCTGCAACACCAACATTGCCGATATGTTGCCTGCTCTGAACTTTTTACATGTTATAAAAATATTTGATTTAACTTTAAATGAAAATAGTCAACCTGTAAAATTACACTGTGTCAAACCTATCAACTCTAATGCCCATCTGCATGTAGCGTATGTGTATTTAAATGCATTTTTTTTTAATAGACCGTCACTAAGACATGCTTAGTGACGTAGCTTAAGTGAGAAGTCTTCACTTAGCTTTGTGCGGACAGTCATTACCTTAGTTAAACATTGTTTTCCCATTAATTTCGAGTAAAATTAATAAGATTTTTTCCCATTAATTTCCTTTTTATCATTTCACCACCCTCGCTCAACCGACCCCTTACTAATCTGACACGTAACCGGAGTCAATAATGGTCAATCCCTCACCAAATGAGCAAACTGCGGTCAATCAATGTCGAGTGCGGTTTCAATACGTCCTCCATCGGGGTTGGGGTTCCCAGAATTGAGATGATAAATAAATAATTTTTTTGTAAATGAAAATAAACATACACACTATGTAAAGTCAGAAATATAATGCAAGTTTTTTCTTTTCCGTTTCTTTTACCAATTTTCTCAAAAACAATCGTATTGCATGACTTCAGGTAGGGTTTTTCAGGATACAGGAATAATTACTTCTCCTCACGAGGGGCCGCTACAATAGATGATGGAATATGCAAAACCCTCAATTACGAGTTTAAAAATAATTTAATAAAATATAAGAAAAAAATTAAGTCTTTAACAAGGGGACTGAGGTGAGTAAGCAAAAAAAACAGTCATCTTCAACTTCAGCTAAATGTTTTCCAACTCTGTCAAAAATTAAGTCTTCCCTAAAAAATGCCACGAACGGCAGGCAAGTACAGTAAGCTACAAACTTAGTGATGCGTGAAAACTGGAAACATCTCGTTAGATCGCGGTACAGTCAAAGTCAGTATGATCTAAAGTGGCTGCGGCAATGAGCAGATAAGCATCGTACAGTCGAGTGGAAGAGTGATTAACGTGTGCTGCGTTACGATGGAAGTGGGTAGAGCTTGACAGCTCGAGGAATATCGAAAAGAGCTAAAATTCTGGTACGATGTAGGTACTGTCGTTTTGTTTAAGCGTGTTAGTGCTAAAAACTCTTCGGGTAAAAGACAGTGATCCTAGTTCATTTCATCTTAGTTTAGCAAAAGGACGATAACACATTGGACGTATTTTCCGCTCGCATTACTTCGCTCGGTACTTTTTTGCAGCTGCGGTGTGGTAATGCTGAATTCCGTGTGTATAACTGCTAATCGCTCGGACTAGGACCACCTCCGAACCACCTCACGCGCTGTCGACTCGGATTAACGTGCGCCACCGAGCTACTGACGCGCCTTGTTTTTATCATAGTTTTTTGTGGTCGACGCTACTTTGACTAGTTTTATTTGAACAGAATTTGTTCTCAACTTTTTATATCTAATGGATGCTAGAGGTGGTTTTTTAATACCATTGATTACGTCTGATTTGCAATTTTAATGCGATAAAAAATATAAATTTAAAATATGATCGATAACCATTTACATGCTACTTACTTTTTGCTGGCCGTGGTGTTTCTGCCGGTCATGACATTGTATTTTTTATCTACTTATAGTGGTATGTGCACATAAAAAAAAAACACAATGCCTTATCATTTCAGGGTAACCTACTTGCCTACCACACCGATGCTTTAAAGGAAACACAAACGTGTTTCCTTTACAGCATCGACGATGATCGATTCACTCGATATACCGGACTCGTTGATTGGAGTCATCGGTGCACACCATTGCCTGTGCCCTTTAGATTGGAAGGTTCAAACGTTACCTGCATCGCAAAAATTTACCAAAGTTAAAATAAAATGGGTGTAATATCCTGCTAATCGTTTTTTCTGACATTGTCACACTTTTTATAATGTGTGATGAACAGTAACATTGCTTCTGAGCATCTTAGTATGGACAAAGTAACCTCTATTTATCTCGGCCTTGGTATTGATTCGGACATTCCTAAACTATGATAGTAGGTAAGTACCTAATGGATGGATTAAATGAACTGAACTGAAGAGTAGACCCGTCGTAGAACAGTTAAATTCACTATAAGGTATAACCAGTAACCAAACAACATACAAAAAAAAAGAAATTGGCTAACGACAGTACAGCTTTAGCTGTATGTATGCTTAAGACTACTTTAGTCTTAAGATATATCTAATGACGTTGCTTTTGCTTCATCATACCAACCATACGAGTGAGGACGTGACCCAGATAAAAGTATCATTTGTGTTATTTTAGAATTATTCCTATTTCGAGTTTCGTACAAATCGATTCAGCCATTACCACAGAATAATTAATACAAGTAACGCATTTTAAGCATCAATCATCCATCGATACTTCCGCTTTTAAAATAATAGGATTTGATACAAATTGCGAATATTCTGAGCAAACAAAAACATCCAAGTATCCATACTTTTGCATTCATATAATTAGTAGGTAAGATTTTCTCGAAATCGTTACAAATAGCTACGAACATCCATCCATTCACACATGTAAACTACAAAAAAAAAACGACCTCTGTGGCGCAGTGGGCGAAGTCCCGCCTGAGACGCAGAAGGTTGCGGGTTCGATTCCCGCTGCGGGACAAATGTTTGTAATGTTTGTCTCGGGTCTGGGTATTTTCTATGTATAATATGTATGTATTTACAAAAAAAAGTATTTATGTAGTATATCAGTCATGTAGTTCCCATAATACAAGCTCTGCTTAGTTTGGGACTAGATGATGCTGTATGAAAAATGTCCAGCATTATTTATTTATTTATACTATATATAGCATTCATAGATAGGATTTCTTCGAAATCGGTTTAGTCGTTACGAGGTTTCTTAGAAACGAAAAACTATGGAAACATCCATAATTTAATATATTTTATAAGAAGAGAGTAGATTAGTAGAATTTCATTTACAATGTAACTTCTGGCATTGTACTCTACATGTGACTTGAATTCAGTCACCAACCCTAATTTAAAACGTGTCATTCCTTAAATAAATTAGCCCTTCAGAGTGCACTTTGTTTTAGCTCTAAAATAAACATAATAGTTTATATTAACATGAAAGTCAAACACAAATTTAATTTAAAGTGAAAAAGTTGTGAATGAAATGTAAACAGTGATGACACTTCATCACTGTTATCATCCATTAGATGAAGATTGCTTCAGACAGACAGATAGGCTGACGGGAGAAAGTATAACTGTATTGTATATATTTTTTTTATTATTATTCGTTGTTACTCAGGGTATATTTTATTTACAAGTAGTAATTTAAATGTTTGCCTTGCACTTGTTTATCTCTATTTATAATTCTTATTTTTGTCAAACACTATCTGGTCTTCCGCGATACTGGCTAGACCTAGTGCGGAGCTCATTGTTAAACTTGTAACTTGGGCACATTATTTTAAAAATAAAGTATTTTGTGTTTTTGTATAGTCGTAATTTAATCTAAAGAAATACGACAACGTTCTAATCACAACTTTTATTCAAGTATCTTTATTGGCCCGACAACGTAATTTCCTCGAATCAACGCTGAATAATCTATGGGCAATCGGACTAGATTGTGACTACTCAGCCATGCTGTTTGTGTTCTGATTCATAATGCCAACCTTTCCACTTTCCATCCACAAAAGTTTCCTGCCTACAGCTCGCATCGTCATATTCGGATCTCATCATAAAAAGATCTAAGACAATACGTTATCAAAAACTATCTACACACTTCCTCTTCCTTCCTTTGACATCAAAAGCCTTACGACAAGAGCCTACAGACAACCGGAAACAGTATATAAACACCCCACTTTTACTCCGGGTGATAAGAATCAGATAGTAAAGGGTTCGCATTGAAGGGTGCATTTTGCTGTGTAGGTAAGGTGACACGGGGAAAGGGACTAAGCAATCATGTCAAAAATGAACGCAGACATACAGTTTGGCACTTTTATTATTCTAATGGTGTCACTAGTTTTTACAAAACAATGTAGTATTGAATCTTGACATGAATGGCAGAATTGATAGTGATACAAGTATTGCACCTAGTAATGGTTTGGCATTAAAATCGATTTGTCTATCTAAATACGTTTCTTTAATGAATGCGAAACGACTAAAAACTGCATGATATTACAGAGCTCTATAATACGTTGTGTCTTATAGCCACAACCCTTATTTGAAACACCCTTGGAATAATTAAAAACGTATGCAAAAAAACCGACACTACAATAATTTGTGAAGCTATTAATGAAGTAAATGTCAAAGCACACTCACACACAAAGAAATAAACAGCCTCTTTTCCCAAAAACATTATAAAGGCTCCTTGCATCACGGGTAAAATAAAGATAGAATAAACTAAAAGGTATACGGCAACCTTTCGGCTTTATCTGTCTATATTTAACCAAGATGTCTCAAACATTCCATATCATCACTTCATACGAAAAACACGATGAACCAAAACAACTTGTGTAAAGTTTAAAATAGTAAGTCACAATGCAGCTATGAAAATAAATAAGCAGGCGCGAACCGTTATTTTGTGGCATAAATTCATCCACCAGTTAATAAGCAAGGCTCCTAATTGGTACCATAAACATTGAATGTAAAACAAACAGCTTGTCCGTCTAAGCGGCAGGCACAGAGTAGTTATTGCAACACGGACAGATACGGCATTGGTGTTGTTTGTAATTCACAGCAAAATTACCCATATGTACTCGTACATAAAGGTAGAGATAATAACTATTGTAGAGTTTTATTTGATCATCATCCTCTCTTTATATAGAGATAGACCACTCTTTGTTTGAGACACTTTTCACAGTCCGGCCAGCTCTAGCCAGGTTTGTCCTGCGATGCTTCTAATGTCGCCTGCCAACCTTGCCCCTAGGCAACTGACGCGACGTTTCTGCCAGTTCACGCACGCCATTCAGTAAACGCCTTACGCAAATTGTCGTCTTATCTTATCTTATTGAACCAGGTCTTTTGCCTCAATTTTAGTTCCGTTTTTCGATTCCAATTGTCCAATTGGCAGTGTCAAAGATTTTTAAGGAACTTCGTATTAAACGTATCTGCATTGCAAAGAGTTGCAGAAGATGCTACACTACGTTTTTGTAATTAACCGAATCTTCACCAAATCTTTCAACAATATCTTCTGTACATTGAATAGTGTAAGACTACTAGGTAAATTTTAAAGAGACCATTCTGTATCCAGTATTTTAATCTGTGATCTAATTGTAGGCAACCGGAGGCGTGTAAGCAATATATGCCCTCTTTCAACTTTAATCTTAAACATATTCGATGAAGGTTTTGTGCTAACGACGATGTTTTGTACTGTGCTTAGGGGAAGGCCACACAAGAATTTTCTTATCACGTAACTGTCAATACAATTTGTATGAATAACAATATTACTAGCAAGTAATTTCGTTTGGTAACGTCAATGATGAGGATCTACCTTGGTTCTTCTTAACTAACTCCTTGACACGGCGGGTGAGGCGGGTTGAAACGCCAGGTTGAGTTTAAGTAGGTTCAATTTCCGGTACCAATTTTTGCTAAATCTCCATTTATTCTGGGTCACTAAATGTGTTTTTGCACCATATTTCTCTTTATACCATGAATTTACTCTGGGACCAGGACTAATTTGACTGTTGGATATTGTGTTACTCCAAGAAGTATAATTTTATCAAATCCTAATATTAAAGACACGGGAGAAAAAGGTACAGAATACTATGATCAGCCATATGTAGTAGGAACTTCCATTATTAGATTTCTTCAGACTGAACAGTTTGATCGTTCGTCTAACCTGGGCCATCGGTGTCTGTTTTTGTTTTAAAGAGTCGTGTTTTGATAGAAACACACGATCATTGCGTTGGCTTGATCGTAGCTGTCAATTGAAATGTGGATTTATGTGAGGTAATTTAGAATGTGGATCAGTGTGTAGACGTAGTAGTAGATACTACTATAAATACCTACCTTCTTCATATTAACTTCTAATAAAATGTACCATACTATACCATACAAACATAAGTTTCGACTCATTTCGAGAGTCTTTACAGGAGAGTGATCGCGACACTCTCCCTTCACGTCGTGCACTGACACACATACAGTGTTATTTGTTTTTAAATTAGAAGCCTATTCTGGAATCATAATTCTTGTTTCAATAGACTTCCGTTAAAAAAAATAGGTACAGATTTTTGATATATATAATTAGTATTAGTATATAATTGGTAGGAAACTAATTGCCATGAAAAATAATTACGTAATGGCAGAATGGGGATTTTTGGTGGTTTTCTAATTTTAAATGGAAGTTATTAACCTTTGCCAACTAAACTCTCAAAACATTATCGCCATAAAACAAAACTATTCCATCCTCCAATTTTATATTTTTATGAACGAATAAAATGCTCTAGGATAGAAGTTGTAAAATCTAATAGCGAATCTATGTTTGAATATTTATAAACAAGATTCAAATCCTGCGGTAAATATTATTTTTTGAATTCCGTCTCCGCTTACTTTATATAACTCACATTAAATGAAAATGTTTGTCAGGTGGCGCCTCTCGAACACTAGTCAATGACAGACAGACAAACAAACCTATCAAGACGAACGTTTTAATGTAATGGAACGCTGATGGACAAATCACGCGATGAATTAAACGAATCTTTCAAACACACTGGGAATATGGTATTTGAGGTGTTTTTACTCGATGTTTTTAGATGTCTGAAAGTTTTTTTTGTTTGGGTTGCCGCTAGGATTTAACAAGGCTGATATATATTTTTGTATCATTTAAATTTTATAGTTGTCAAATATGCCTTATGACAGAAACATATCATCAGGCAGTGAACTTTTATAAGCTGTTGATGCTTTTGATTTTTTTTCTTCTAAAGAAATCCGGAAAATATTCCAGTGTTTGTATCAAAATTAAATCAATTGAAATGGTCAAGTACGCTCTCCAAGTCATTTATGTTGGATATATGCGGAGTGAGACGTCATCTTAGCTGACATATCTCAAGCTTTTCAACTTTTATGTTTAATAACAAATGTTCACTGGGACCTATTGCGGAGTCGATCACAGAAATGATGAGAGTCTGTGAGTCCTATGCAGCATAGCACAGACTCACATTAAATAAAAAAAATGTGTATCCTATGTCCTGAAAATTACCTTAATACTTAGAATTACCTTAAACGGTTAGAGAAACATTTAAATATTTTGCACATTTCCTTGTCGACCACTTTAAAATTATTGTAGATAATGAGAGGGAGCATAGAGCTCTGGCGGTCAGAGGTCAGTTTTCCCCTAGGTTTGCTCGCTGTACTGACAAATTAAAAATAACGTTTATCAAGGCGTTCTGTCAGAGCTTCTGCACAGGCAACCTATGAGTCAGATAATGGTCATTTATACCAAAAAATCCACACAAATGGGACGGATGGCTGTAATGCCGTAATTTTATAATAAGATCACATTCCTGATGAGCAGAGTTCGGAGCAGTCACAACAGTATCTGGAAAATACTTGCGGATATGTACTATCTCTCCTAATTAGAAACATTTTGTGTGGAGCCAAATTTATTTTATTGTTTTATCATCTCCCGTCGCAAGATCTGTCTAAAAATAGTATTGAGTAACCACTTATGAAATGATTAGTATTACTTGTTCGTAATAAAACACTTTTGATTTGATTTAATTTCGATTACCGGCCAATGAATCACTAAGCTAAAAAACCTTTAGCTTATGTGTACAACACCAATATACTAATATTACTAAGTATAAAACGTCTATAAAATATTCATTTTACGATTGTGTGTATTCCGTAGTTTATGAGTTATAACAATGTTTTCATTTACTGTCGAGCTATTCATAAATCTTCACGTAAATTCGAGTTTACGTGCGTTAGCTTCCCGTTCATCAGACTGCAGCTATTTTCATTCACTTATATCAACAGACATATTTCAAGACGAGCTAAATATATTCATCGTATTTCTCAAATGAAAAAATAAAGTTTAAACCCATTAACTAACCATCAACGGAAAATTAACACTAAGGTATTATTACTAAATTAAAACTACGAGTTTTGAAATTTAAAAACAAGATTTTAGTAAAGTAGCATTTTGTACCTCCCGATTTTGATTTCATCGACATGGTCTGGGGACTACTACCTATACATAGTTACTTAGGATGGTCAGTAAGTAAAACATAATAAAAAGCAAATTTAAAAAAAAAATGTATAAACTTATAACAAATATTTTTGGTTAATCTTCATTTGTTTATTTCATAGTCTCTTGGTAACTTATTCATAAAATAAATATATTATACTTATCTTAGTAGTTAAGAATGTGGGAAGTCGGGAATGAAGGTGGCCCAAGATTGCTCTTTGATGGAGGCCTACGTCCTACAGTAAGTTCTTCAGGTTGATGATGATGACATATCCCAGTGCCTACTTTGTATTTGGTGCAAGTTTCTAAATGCTCTTTAAAATAAACTGACCACATCTGCATCATAATCGTTCCATCTCGAGCAACGATCTCGATCGTAAATCGCGCTATCTCGATGGCGACTGGCCGACCGGCGGCTATCTCGATCGCGTCGGTATTTACGCGAGTCGTGTGTCGATTACTATCGATGCTAGTTTGTTTGTCGGTGTTCGTGGTAAAGTTGTTGATGCACTGGCTTCTCAGGTATTTTTATCATATTGTACCATTCAATTAAGTATTTTCTGATCTAGGTACACCAAAAGATATTAACGACTTAAGTGGTCAAAACTTAAGTAACAAAACCATTATTAGTTAATTTGTAAAATATTAAATTCTTTCAGAAAATTAAAATAATGTTATAAAATAAAACTCGGAAAATTTCGCCTTGAAATAAAAACGAGTTGCTCGTCAGCAACTCGTAAATTTTCCGTGACAAACTATAAAAAAATGTTGCGAAAGCTAAAAATGTTGTACCTATATATCTTGAATGACAAATCACAGAAAACTCAGTAAGCCACAAACCTGACAGTGGTGTCAAGTAACTCGACAAAACTAGTGTTACTTCTCGTTTGTTAATAGCGAGAGAATTGAGTCGATAACATCTTAAATTATTTAAGATTAATCGAGAAACGAGCCTTTCCCAACACTATTATAGAATTAATGACTCTCAATTTTAATACACTTTTGTGTGTGAATGTTTTAGAACTACAAAATTAAATAAAACAGAATTTATTTTCTCAAATATAATAAGAAACACTAAAAATGATGACGAAAGAAATTAATATTTTTTATGAGGGAAAAGTAAATCGTTGAAAGTAAATATATTTTTACAAGCAGCAATTTAGCTATGCATAAATAAAAAAAATGCGTTATAGTAATTTAATAAAGTAGATACTAAATGACATAGCCATAATATTATATGAAGCAACTAACAAAATTCTATGCAACAATCAAAGACAGAGTCAACAATTCAAGTCAAATTCAAAGTCAGAGGTTTTCATTTATTTAAATAATAAGGATTGTATAGAAACGTCGATTTATTATGTACGTTTGTACAACAATTAAGTACGTTTGTTATGTTCTGTCTTAGACTATTTTAAACAAACATAACTAAATATATTAAGACACAACCCCCGAACCTACCGTGTTTATTCAAGATATACAATACGAAACAAATTTATGGGTATAAATATTAGGTTGGGGAAAAAGTCTTTTCGCATTATTGTATGTATGAACTTGTAATAAAATCTCTTTGGCTATACTATTTGTATCTGGCTGGTTTTGGTATCATTAAAAGTTTAAATTTTAAAGAAGATAATTCCAAATTCAAATTAGGAAAATGTGTGATTTTTATTTGTTTTTCGTACTGTTAAGATGAGTGAATCTAATGAAGAAATTCGATACATTTTAAAATTTTACTACAAAAAAGGTAAAAATGCAACGCAAGCCGCGAAAAAAATTTGCGATGTTTATGGACCTAGTGCAGTGTCTGTGAGAGTAGCACAAATTTGGTTTAAGCGTTTTCAATCCGGAAATTTTGATGTCAAAGATGCACGTCGCTCTGGTCGCCCTATTACGGATAAAATGGATGCCATTTTTGAAAAAGTGGAGCAAGATCGGCATATCAGTAGTTACGACGTAGCTGAAGAACTGGGAATTGACCACAAAACAGTTTTGGCGCATTTGAAAAAAACTGGGTACACAAAAAAGCTCGATATTTGGGTACCTCACGAGCTCACTGAAAGAAACCTAATGAACCGTGTTCTCATTTGTGATTCTTTATTACGACGTAATGAAACCGAACCATTTTTGAAGAAGCTGATAACTCACACATCTTTAGCCACTCAGCAAAAATTAAGAGAGTTTGGCTGGGATGTGTTAATGCATCCGCCGTATAGTCCTGACCTTGCACCTTCAGATTTCCACCTGTTTCGGTCTCTTCAGAATTCTTTAGGCAGTGTCAGGTTAACATCACGAGAGGACTGCCAAAACCACTTGTCGCGGTATTTTGAACAGAAGCCCCAAAGTTTTTATAGCAATGGGATCATGTCCCTGCCTACAAAATGGCAAAAAGTTATCGAACAAAATGGTACCTACATACTTTAGTTAAATGTAAATAAACTATATTAAAAAATGTTTTGAATTTTCTTAAAAAATGCGAAGAAACTTTTTCCCCAACCTATTATGTCAACATGATAAAATATTTAGAAAACTACCGTACGATCAAATTGGAATTAAATAGAATATCATCTATGAGCACAATCATCGGTTATTTTTACGAGCAAAACATCGACTGTGTTACATTACGTTTACTGATATAAACCTATCAATAAGGCAATCCAGAAGCAGTGTTAAAATCAACTCTATTTCCTCTTCAATACGTTGTTCGACATATTTGTCATCAATAACATTACATTGGTCATCCTCTGCATCTTAGCAAGCTTACAAATGTCACTGCGAGTAATAGTTTCCTCAAAAACCGACTCAATAGATCTTGGAATAAAAGTTACCGATTTTAAAATTATTGTCTATGTAATGTTGCATGCAATGTAAAGAGGAGCTGACACGATCGTATAAAACAGTAGATATGAGAGCGTAAAAATTCTTGAAACGCTGTCACCGTTCGGTCTATCGCCATTACATTTGTCAAGTGTCAACTGGTAGCTTGGTGGGCACAATTTAAATGATAATTATATCGTGGCCGGCCAAGATAGTGTAGGTAGTTCGTGCAGTTACTTTCAATACATCTGTGGGAAGTTTCTGACCCGTCGCGTCGATCGGATAGAAATGGCGTATTTTAAGAACATTTATGAGTTTAATTGAGGTGTCTAAGTTGGTTAATTTGAGTTTTGTTTGACTAAATTAACTTACAATTTAGCTTCGGCATTTGATAAAATTAATATTCATAAAAAACAAAAACAAAACATCACGCTCACGACTGTCTTCCCCATAGTGGACATCCTCAGATACATACTCAGTGAGTACATCTTTGAGGATACCAAATAGGAGGTAGTCAGAGGCACGTCCAAACATTACATTTGGTAAATGCCCGCGTTTTGCAAGTTAGCATTCCACGTGACAGGTTGCAACCCATCGCCGCTTATTGGAACACTAACTGTTGGCACATGCCTTCAAATTTTTGGTTCTAGGGCATGCCGGTTTCCTCACGATGTTTTCCTTCACCGTTTTGAGCACGTGTTAATGCGCACATAAATTTTTCGAGTGGAAAAATACATTGGTGCACGACGGAGTTCGAACCCACGACCTCCGGATCAGAAGTCGGGGTATCACCCACTAGGCCAACACGGCTATATTATATTCATAATATGATTTTAATGAGACTTTTATTTTTCAACGACTAATTTCAAGCAACTTTGCTGAACTAAATTATTTGTTACTATTTTCTACATTTTGTTTTCACTTAGTTTTTAGTTTTCGACAAGATTATAAAAAAACATATGATTAACAAATTTATGAACAGCCAAGCTAATATTTGAATATTATATATGTACTTTATTTAGGAATAAAATGTTTTATAATGACACGTTATATTGTGTGCGTCATTGTTTATTGAAGAACTTATTCTTTTAATAGATTACTTCACTACTGGTAAGTAATCTTAGAAACTCTTTTCACTTTAAGGAAATGCAATAGAGATATTGAGTGTGTTTGATACTCGATGAAAAAACCAACGTTACCATTTCAATAGCAAATAAGTATTTAGATACATTCCCTGTATTATTCCTTCAACTATATTCTAAACACGTGCTGAGCATGAAATTATCATATAAACAGCAATACAGACCATTAAGTTTCTAAAGGCTTTATAGTTGGAATATTTATGGATGTATGCGTACCTTAAGCGGAAAATTCTTGTTAGGTATACTTTGCTATGACAGATGGTTTTTATGGCAAATCGTGGGTATGTACTTCGAATAGTGTGTCTGAGAGGTGATAAAATTTAAGTTTTTGTTGCCATAACCATTGCTGAGCTAAAACGTGGTTTGGTTACTCGGACTCTCTAGCTTGACAAAACAAATATCATTTGTAACGTGCTTACGGCTATACTCGATAGACAATCCTCAGATCTATACTCAGTATAGATAGATACGTAGATAGATCAGTGAAGATCGTATTTTTTTTCTGCCCAAGCAGCAGAGGGTCGCATTAACACTTTCCCAAAACACTGAATAAAACCGGTATGTCCTGCAACCAAAATATTCTGAAGTAGAAGCCATTTTTTTTTTTTTTTTAATTAAATTAGTTTTTCACTATGGGCATGCAACTTGGCATACCAACTGCTACGGAAAACGTAGGCATGTACGACATATAGTTTTTTGATTTGACTATTCGTAGGTATGTTTGTAATTGTTTTGTTTGAAAGCTTTCAATATGAATTATAATTCACAGCATACGCAAGGACGACACGGCATCTTTCGCTAACGACATCTGCGCTGACAAGAAAGTGAGGAAACACATCATTTTCGCATTGATTCTCTCAAAAACGATTGTTTTTAAAATCTTTGAACTAATAATAGTTTTCCCGACATTTTAGTGAAAAATCGTTCTAGTGCGCCGTTTTCCTACATCTTGTTTTTTTTACATTATAGTTAAATAGTTATTATATTTTAAAAAACATAGATACTTTTTACATAAAATTACTATAAATGTGACGACTTCTGTTGCGCAGTGGGCGAAGGCCTGCCTGAGACGTAGAAGTTTGCGGGTTCGATTCCCGCCGCGGTATAAATGTTTATATGATCTACAAATATTTGTCTGCATAATATGTATATATTTGCAAAAAAAGTAATATAAGTAGTATACCAGTCATTTAGTTACCACAATACAAGCTCTGCTTAGTTGGGGGCTAGATGGTGGTGTGTGAAAAAAGTAAAAAAAAAAAAAAATATTTTTGGAACATTTTTATGGGCAAATAATAATAAATCCAAATATGATCAGTCCACTATGCACCTTAAATGTCATATCCAATAGTTCTAACTCCACGTAACATTCTACATGAAATGGCTGCAGTAGCCATTCAATTGATACGTCTCTGGCAAGCCGTTCGTTGCAATTAGATCAGTATTGGGTATCGATGGACAATGGATTTATACTGTCTAGTCTATGCATAGTGTATGATGGTCGTCTGTTTACAGTTGAATGAATTGATGGTGGCCGTTGGAATCTGATGATTAGATCATCTCGATCTACGTTGATTTTATCTACTTTTATTTTTCCATATACAGTTCTGAATTACGAGTATAACTTTAACTTTATTCAACAACAAACTTAGAAAGAAACAATTGTATGCACTAAGGTTATTGTAATGAACTTAATAAATAAGTGCTTAGTAGGCAACACAATGAGCAGAATAAACATAATAATGAAGGTAGTTTAAAAATCTTTACCTCCCGTGCTAGTTACAAACTGTATATTCGCCATCATCGCCTTTTGGAACAACAATGTCACATGCTTTTGAAGTTTTGAGTCTAGGGCATTCCACGAGGTTTTCCTAGTTGTTGAAATTTTATGGAACACAAAGTTTTGTTTTTCCTATTCACAAGATTTATAGTATTTATTTCAAAACGTCAGTACAGTACCCAACCTTCATAAACTAACATCTTCATATCCGATCCAGTTTACATACAATCTAAAAACAGTAACCTGATATCGAAACAAACAGCTGATATCCCAAATTTATTACTTCACTAAATCTAAAAGCCGTAAAAGTCAAAAACGTAGTCGAAGTCTATAAATAATCATTGAATAGGGCTTATCTCACTTTAACTTAACTTTATGTTAAAAATGAACTTTATAGTGCTCTCTATTCAATATGGCTCGAAACAAACTGTCTGGGTGCCGCCGAACTTTTTTTCTCAGGTGGTTGTCGATTATGCAAGTTATGTGCCCCAATGGGCTGGCTGAAGTGGCAATCCACTTCAGCTAGTTAATTGCTTAGAATCAGTTATCAGTCAGAATTAGTCAACTTATAGCTCTTAAGCTATGTCGATAACTTTAGTTCTTCTTTAGATTTCCTCGTTTTGAATATCGGGAAACATTCATACTAAAAAATCATGCTCAAGTTTTTATCCAAAAAATATTCAACTTAGCCACTTTTTAAAATTAGAGAACGATATTGTAATTTTTATTCTCAGAATCGAACTTGCATTCTAAAAACAGTGCTAAACCAAGTCGTCAATTAATTGAAAAAAAGTTGAAAATCGTGGCCACCATACATTTTAATTCAACGGCTGCCATTTAAAAAATCATAATCATTTTAATTGACAGCTTGTAGACACTGCTGGATATTGAACTCTCGTTAAAAGTGCCATCACGAATAATCTTTGGCAACCATCATCCATCTACTTCCTACAACCTTTGAGATGTTCGAATCTTTAAGACACCCCTAAAAAAGCTTCTACAAAGCGTAGGGGTTGCTCACACGATGCTGCACATAACGCTTGATTGCCAGATTTGTTCGGTTCGTTTGCCAAGAATTTGTCAGTACAGTAATTACTTGAAATACAATGCATAAAATTTATAAAACAAGCATATGCTGCATAGAATATGATATAAATCTACCTCCATGTAAAATACTAGCCTTGTTCTAGCTCCACTCTAAATACATAGTGTAAGTTTTATTATAATTTTATTGACGTTACCAAGTGTACTTTAAGTTCCTAAGGTTAAATTATTTAAGTTTATGTTCCTTATATAAAGGAGTATGAATATGCGTATTCAACAAACGCAAACATTCTTAGAACCGTGAGTCGTCAGCATTTATAAACAATTTGGAACACTGTCGTCGGTACTACATTGTCTTTGACAAGACAACCATTGCCATTACATGCCATCAAGTTGCCATTCGGATAGATTTACAGTCAGACCGACGTTTTAACGATAATGCGTATTTATGTTTATTTACGCGTATTTACGATCAGAAAGCGCGGGTTAATTGTCTAATAAAATTAAATTTACAAATTGATTTACGAGCAAAGTCAGATACGGGCGTTTGTTTTGACGTTTGTGCGTGAATAGTTTCGAGTTTAGACCGTATATTGCTGTTGGTAATCGAGCGTTTTGTGTGTTCGTTTTATATCCCTGACTTAGTTCAAGTCAGTAGCCCTCACTAAAACCTAAGCCAGGAACGGAAAACAAACTAATTTTATTCTCCCAAAAAATTAACAACACCATGAATAATACATTCAATAGGTAGGTATAATAATGTTATGTCACGAAATTTGCTCAGATTAATTCGAAAGAAACAGATATGTACCTGGAAAAGGTAGCTTCGAATAATAACACCATCCAGTAGAAGTAGAGCTCCTTGTATAAGAGCTCGTCCCAGGAAGACCACCATCCCGTTTTCTGCCATCAATTGCTGTGCTTTGGGTGCTTCAATGCGAAATTGCAGGCGCATTGGACTTTTCACCATTATGTCTCAGATTCGGCAGGCAAAACACGAATGTTACCTCTAGCGGAAACCGCTTACCAACAGGAGAGCCTTATGTACATTTGCCTCTTCAATTTTACTAAAAAAAACAGGTTAGTTTAACATTTCGTCGCAATCGTCATTGAGAATGTCATGAGACTCGTTAAATCAAACGTTAAACATCATCACATTTCTTCCCCTAATTGTAGGTTACAAAATTCTAATAAAGAACAATTTGAGAAACTATTTCCGTATATTTCACAAGAAAATGGTTCATTCCAATACCTCCAGCACAACATTCGAATAGAAACATCGTGAGCAGAATTCAATCATAGTGCACACAATGCCGGCTAGGCAGGTGTTCCTGACACGCGTCACTTGTTACTGCAGCTCTAACAAGCGCCCTGTATGTGCGAGGATCAGGAGAAGGCTCATGGAATCCTGGAAAATAGTGACAAAATCTCAACAAATAAGTCCGAAAGAAAAGCTATTTTCAACAGAAAAGATTGAACTCGATGCTTGGAATATTTTTAGTATCAAAATGTTGAGAAATATTTGAAAAATATTAAACAGGTAGTCCATACTTACAGTTATTTTTTAGGTAACAATAATATATTTCCTTTCAAATATGAAGTTTTTAGCGTGTTTTAGCAAAAGATGCGTTTTTCTTAAATTTTTTTGAGCGCTGCGTTCTTGTTTCATCTACTATTAGAAACTGCAAAAAAAAAATTATAATCAACAGCCTGTAGAAATCTCGACCTGATAAAAAAGTACTATGATGAACAATCTAAAGCAATATAAATACCGAATTTCCGTTGCCAATCTAGGAGGCATGCCTCCTCCGCTTTATTATCGCCTTTCTTCGCCAGTAATACGAACAAATACTTGGGATAAAAGAGATGTACCACATCCACATATTCAACGTTCCTGGTCTAAGCCAAGACGCTTGTTACGGCAAGTTTGCATTGAGCGGGGTCGCTGTCGCCGGATCAATGGACAATGGGGGTAGCTTGACACCCCCTAATAGGATAACGTTTGCGTTGACGCGCTGTTGATGGGAATGCCTTTGTCACTGTCTGTCTAGGATCAGCTCTTTGTGTTACGTGTGTAGACATTATCAGTAATCAGACAATCCTATATACTGCAGGGTACTGACGCAGTAACCCTGATATATTGAATGACGCAGTTTAGGAAGGCCTCCCGCTCGATATGCCCAAACTTAGAAAAGCTCAGATATAAAGCTTCTCGAATGGTGACCATGAACCGGACATAGCAGTTTTGGAAGGACCTCCAACCATGTTCATGGTTGCAGAAAGGTTGCGGATTTGCTCAGGACAGTTCATCATGGCACTGCTTGGGTGAGGTCTATAATGATGATACGATAATTTTGAAACGATCATAATGTTTATGAACATAATTTTAACAAAGAACAGGATTACCATTTGTCTTTGACGCGTTTTGGTAGTGAATAGAAATTATAAATTGAAGTCTTTGTAGAGAAGACAATGCTTAGACGAGTCGAGTGTTTAAGTATTTTTATTATTTAATGGAATATTTTGAAGATGATTTCCGAAATGCAACCCATTGTGTGTGAAAGTTTGTATCAAAACCAATACAAAAAATCAAAAACAAACATGCTTAATTATGATTTTAATTCCAACAGAATTTATACTAAGTACATATAATCCGCACATATACCAGATAAGGTTTAATCAATCCATATTTATATTCGGACAAGACCACGTTTTGCATAGTAGTTGCTAGTCCATCGCTGCTTTTATTAGAACACTAAAAAACCATTGGCAAAAATAACTTTGGACTTTGGGTTCTAATGTATGATGGTTTCCTTTCTTTGTTTTCACATATTATAATGAGCTCATTTTTAGAGGGAACAAATCCATAGGTGCATGTCCAGGTTTCAACCTTCGGATCGAAAATCGGAGTACCGCTCACTTGACCAACGCGGCTCGTAACATGACCGCGCAGATTGTTCTGACGAAGACGTGATCGTTTCTCTTGTTATTTCATAATTTAAACGTCCTTCGTCACTTTTTATGTAGATTTAAACCAATTAACAACAGTTTCATGACACGACACCTGCAAATTCCCAAAATGCTGTATCCATTAAGCAAAAACATCGCCTCGTCGCCGTCGAATGACAAACAATTAAAGTTAACAGATAATTACGGGTTTCCTGTTTAAAAAAAGTTGGTAGAGTAATAGAGAGGTATAGAGAGCAAACCAATATTACATATAAATTATTGACAAACGTTAGCAGCTTTTCTGATGCTATGAATAAGTAACCGAAATAAGGTACAATAAATGAATAACATCCAATAGTTTACAGATTCTCTTGCGTCACAGCCGGCATCCCACTAAGTCCATGGAGGAAGTGTATAATGATATTTATATAACAATTCTTGAGCATCACTGTGCTGGGATACATTCGACTTGTTCCTCCTAATATTATAATTGAAAAATTATGGATGTTTGTTGCTAAGAA
Source organism: Perizoma affinitatum (assembly GCA_961405105.1). NCBI lineage: Eukaryota > Metazoa > Arthropoda > Insecta > Lepidoptera > Geometridae > Perizoma > Perizoma affinitatum. The sequence continues at coordinate 8,110,360 of OY560184.1, forward strand.
TTTTCTTAGCGCTTTAACCGATTGGTATGAAGTTTGTAATAAGTATTATAGTTAGTCACCCAGTATAAAATATTGGCTACTTTTTTTGGTACTGCGGGTGAAGCTGTGGGCTAGTGCCTACTTAATAATGGCATAATACACGTTGCCTATTTATTACTCTGAGTTCAGCTTCAACTTTTGAAATTGGTTTCTGTAGTTATTGGTACAGTATTTGCTTGACACAGTGATAAAGGGTAATTCATTTAAGGAAAAAGTGTCAATTTAGGTGGCACTTAATTCGCACTGCATGGCACGCATAATTAGTTAAGTCGATTCCAACAATTTGAAAGTTCGGAATTTAAATGCCACTGAATTTAAATTAACTGTTCCTTTTCTAGATATTGGATTGAGGTACAAGGTCTGTGTTCTTTAATTAGGTAAGTAAGAATAATTTAAGTATAATTTATGAATGTTCAAGATAGTCAACTAACAATATCTTAAAATAGATATCCGCAAAAAGACACCAGCGTCAATTTAGAAATATTATATTTTTCTTTTTTTTCTACGGCTAATTAACCGTAACTCCTTTGAACCCAGTCAAACCGCAGTATCTATTTCATTAAGCACATCAATAAACAACTCAAACAGGGTACGCCATATTTCTATCGCCGCGCAATCGCTTCGTACGATATTTTTGTCGTCGCGATCGTAAACTTGTCACGATATCAACACAACCAACGCGAGACAAATGACAACGCCGTTGGATTAACTAAGTAAAAGATTTGTAGAGAGCAAACCACCCATTTCGTATTCCAATCTGCAATGAATTAGTGTTCAGGTGGAGACGGAGAGAAGAACTGGACACATACCTTAAGGAGTGGCCCGTTTAGTTATAGAGACCAGTAGATAGAAGAAAAGGTGGCCTTCGGTGGCAGTGGAAAACAAAAGCCACATAAAACAAATTACATCTCTGGTTTTTCCATATCTAATAACGGAATATGATGAGCTCGGTGGCACGGCGGGCGAGTAGGTACTCGGCTGAGACGCAAGAGGAGCGGGACAAATGTTTGCATGTTATGCAGATATTCGTTTCGGTTCTGAGTGTGGTACCATGGTACTCGTAGTTCTTGATACCCACGATACATGAAATCCTAATGTGGGGTTAAGACTATGTATGCCTCTGTTTGATGTTTTATAATTTATTTATGGCTTGATAAAAAATAGAAGACTATTCCCCGACGAACGCAAATACATGAGGATACAAAATTAGGTGTTAATCAGAGGCAAGTATTAGATATATACATAGCTGCTTTTTGCATAATAGTGTATTCTACGTGTCAGTATGCCAACTCATCGCCGCCAGTTGTTAGTACATTACGTTACCTTAGAATATTTATATTCTTTGGCCTAGGTCGGGATATGAACTATGCATACCTTGTATTACAAACACAAACGATTAAACACTAACTACACCAGTGTTGTTGCCAACAGCAAATGAATAACATTAACATGTATTAAACGTAAACTACATAATAATATGTAGGTCTGAACATACAAAAAGAACGATTCGCGAACAACGTCACAAATCGTGTGAGTGTAACGTTTTCACTCAGTTCCTTAGTAATCGTCGCTGTGCACGCTTACCGAATGACTACTACAAATAACAATGATGTATGGTTATGGCTATTGGGTTCTGGGGAATATGGCATAAGCGTGAAGCGGGTATTGTCTGAATTTCGGCAGTTTGGTCGCCAAGGTCCGTGGTTAACGGAACACAGCCGATGACCACAGATTGCACGCACGGAGACTACCACGTTGACCACAGTGCTTGATCACGGATCCAGTCCTCTGGATTCCAAGTTTGAATTTAGGTCATTCTAGCAAGAATGCTAAGTAGCAGCGGATTCGTCGCACTGCTACGGACGCGTCTGCGCTAGCACGGAAAAGCCTTTTCTCTTGGTGCGCCGGTGCAGTCTCGTGCAGGGTAATCAGTAAAATGACAGACCTTTGGAATCCACCTTCTGACATACCCATCAAATCCCGATGACATTGCAATGGTAAAGAGCTGATCTGAAGATGAGGGTGGAAGGTGGACGTTGGAACTCCTGAGTAGATAAAAGATGACTCATTGTGTTTGGGTTTATTTCGATCGGTTACAGATTTCAATTTAAAAAATCATTAAAATACTTATTAAGTACTAATAGCAGATAAGTATGTCCAAAAAATACTCAAAATTACTACTAGTAAATTTTTGTAGCTCATGATAGCATAGCGAAGCACAGCGTAGCATTCTTAACACATCGTAGCGCTTGCTGTCTACGGCTTACTGGCATTTTACTGGCATCGACTTTACCGTAGTCCACGTTAAGTCGATGTTTTCACGATCCTTGTTATTGAAAACCTATTTACTTTAATTTTGACTTTTCAATATTAAGGTTTCTTCTTGCGCCATGCCCCAACAAACGTTTGCTCCGACTTACAAAATAAACACAAATATATTTACCACGTAATTGTATTTAATGCGACTTTATTGTTCGCTGGAACGTATGCGGCGGTGTATTTTTGTTATTGTAACCGTAAATCGCCGTGTTTAAAGCTGTCTTTCCTTAGAAACGGTGACCGTTTTATGACGGCCGCATATATTTGATCTAATATTATATGCGGCCGTCATATTATTTAGAGGAAATGTAGAATAACTACCTATCGATGACTCACCACCATCCAAGTATTTTAAAATATATCACTCCATATAAAGGTTGTGTTTCTAGAAATAAGATAGCCAATTATAAATTTATTTAATTATTTTAACCTAATTGTAAATTTGTAAGGTGATATATACAATAACGAGTTAATTTATCTACCAATCTATCGTTCATGTCTATACTTTATTACGACCGCCGCATGACGGTCACTGCTTTGTAAGAAAATCTAGATTAAATTTCCATGTTTACTTTGCTGAAAGCATTGTACTATTTTACATATGAATCGCACTGCGTTTTGTGAAATTGCAATGTGAAAACTTGCCATTTCCTTATAATTTAGCTTATTTGCTTCAAATTTTAATGCCGAGTTGATCATAATCATCGCCATACCAACATTTCCATTTGGATAACCATTCCAAGGAGCTCTTTGGTCAGAGGCAGTTTTATTACTCAAAGTCATAAACATGATACTCAGATCACCCTTAGTGATCTGGATCAGTTGATCTATCTATAGATAGCTAGCGCGATTCCGCTTTTTTTTTTGTTTATAAAAACCAATATTTCCTTCTTAATATCAAGTTCTCAGTATAAAAAAGTGTTCTTATGTTATGTTAAATCTGATACCTACTTTGTATTACTGTAATTAATACTAGTAAAATTATTATTTAAGGTATTTATACCTACTTACCTAACGATTTTTATTTTTTCTGTTTCAAATATATCTATAATTTGTTTTTGTAATCATAAAGCAGCTCCATAGACAATAGCAAATTCAATCAAGTCCATACCACTTGGCTCTTATTATCAACACCTAGAAGAATAGCGCTGGAAGAATGGGTGCGATTGATAAGGCGAAATAAACCCACAAAACAATATGTCACGAGCAGACACCGCAATTTGTGAGGCGAGGAGCGCAGTGGAACGAGCTTTATTTCGACGGTACCTTTATAGACTGGAAGTTTCCGGTTTTTGAACAAAACAAAAAACATTATTAAGGAAATGTAGTCAGCAGATACCTGACAACCAATTTATGAATTTAATTCAGACAATGTTTAACAACATTGTCTGAAGAAGTTACGGAAACTATTTTTATATTTTAAAACTCTTTTTATAATTTTCAGTTCAAGCTCAATTTATTTTTTATTCACTTTCTAAGAAGTTATTTATAGAACAAAACGGGTGAAATATCATTAGTGTCGCCGATTTCAATAGAAAAGCTGTCGGGGCCGCGACGCCAACGCCATCTATCAACGTCACCGCTTTATGAATGTCCTGTCAAATCCTTATGAAAAAGTTAATAGAAAAAGTTTGACACTGACAGTTCTTTGTGACAGTTTAAAATTTTAATATTCCAGAACGACAGAGGGTAGGGATTAATTTGGCGTTGTTTACCGGAAGGGGCCTTTGTTTCAGGCTGTGAAAAAATGTGCCAAATTACTATTTTTGATCACAAAATATTTTATTCTTGTGATCTTTTAGGCAACCTTCAAAGTTTGTTAATATTTAAGTGAACACTACATCTAAAGAAGTGTGTAATTTCTGCGTACTTTTCGTATCTAGCTTAATTAATGTAAAATTATACTCAATTACAACACTTTGTACAAAAGTGTTAGTACAAAAGTGTCTTGTAATAAAACTGGATTAATTTATTTTCGTTATTAATTATGGACATCAATCAGTGCCTGCGCAATTTATTTATTGCAAATATTACAGTATTTATTGCCAACATAAATCGGTTGATTATTCAGACTTTTAATTGGAATTTATTAGATTCTATATAACATTATCCTTGTAAAATATTATCTATGTTATTAACAAACTAATACCACACAACATAATAACACACTAATAGGTATTTTATGAACTAGTCCCTCAGGGACTAGTTCATAAAATACCTACGTTTTCTTACATAGAGTGTGTGGGATTTAAAACCAAATCACTATCTAAGTTATAACTAAGTTCAAATTGAAAAATATACCTTATACCTAATATCAATTAGGTATAAGGTTGGATAAAAGGTTGATCAATGCAACAATTAGATAATCAATAGTCAAAATATCTCATTCTAAGTAAGATTGGTGTAAAGTGTAATTGTTATTTTGTCTACAAACCACGATAGTCTAACCGCTCGCTTGCTTCTGGGTGCTACAGAACCCAAGATTTTTGACGCCAAATTGCTCCTGGGTGCTGTAGGACCCAATATTTTTTTCGTTAAGTTGCTCTTGGGTTCTATGGAACCCAAAGGCATTTTATACATTTTATATTTTTTACTCTATTTCTACCATACCTAGGTGGTTTTTCACTTGTTTTATTACATGTTTATAATGTTGGGAACGTCAAGCAAGTCAATGTAGCAACCACTTGGAACAAAATAATGTCAAAACATTCGTTGTTTTGATCAGTACACGCCGTCTGTCTGTTTCTGTGAGCAGTGAAAGTGATTCGTTTTTTTAAATATCCCGTAAGTATTCAATTTTCATGGTATTATTGTGTGTTAGATATCAAAAGAATGCTAATTTCAGGTTCTACTTGGATACAGTAATATTTTTAATCGTTTTTGTTACAAACTATTCTTAATTTCTAATTTATTTCGATGTGGTGTGGTTATGGTAACAGTAGGCCGTTTCTTGTCGACTATTTCCTGTGTTATATAAGCATTCTGCGAATTATGCATATAAAATAATTTAGTTTTATCTATTAGTTATTGGTTTTAAACATAAATTTGCAGATAAATGTTGAGATTAGGACAAAACAGTTGGATTCAGACGCACATCTACTTCAAGAATCGTTTCCGTTTCGTTGGTAACAGTAGGACCCAAGAGCAATTCGCGTTTTTGGGTGGATAAGGCTATATTACACTTTTGGTTTTGGTACTTCTTAGTTTCAAATTAAAAAGTAACTACGTAGATCGCTTTTTCAGCAAGTACAACCAATAATTACTACGGTAAACAATTTTTTTTTTGGGGATTTTTTAAACGAACTAGGAAATCGTTTTGTCTATAGGTGAAACTAACTATATTTTTGTTTGGTAGATGATATTTTTTCCCCAATCTAATTATTATTGGTATATTCATAAATTACTCCAATTGATTTCCAGTTTTTATTATGTATATTTTATAAGATTTTTAGGTAGGTATCTTTAATTTTGAGTATATTTTTTATAGGTGCCCAAAGGAAAAAGGTCAGGGAAAGGAGAGTGGCGGGCAGAGTTTGGCTCCCAAACGGCTTATTTTTACAGGACCAATACCTATGTATATTTTGTTAAAAACACTGACTTTATTAAAATAAATTAAAAGAAATCTGCTGTTTTTTTTGTCACCCTTATATATAAAATGCTAAGGAAACTAGGTAATCGATTAGGTAAATAGTTATTTTTAACACTCAATCTACAAAATATTTTAAATTAAACTTTTCATCTTACTACTTTATTAACTACTAATTAGGTTTAATGTAAATATTTAAAAATTCGATTACCTAGGTATATTTTATAAGAAATAGATCTGGATTTATTATTATCAAAATAGTGTAAAGCAAGCCTTATCGGCGGCCATCTTGCATCTTTTGACTGGTTCAAGGTCAAAGTACGCGCAAAGTAAAATTCTATTTTGTTTTAATGTACATAGAAAAATAACATTACAACAATTTTTTTCCTATTTTTAAATACTTTATATATATTTTTATTCTATTGTTTTAACTTTTAGTCAAAAAGTTAAGTCTAAGTGTCTGAATTCTGCTTTTGAAAATAGCATGTTTTTTTTCAATTAAATGTAGTCACATTTCCTTTTTCATACAATAGTGATACGAATTACAAAGAAATGGTAAAACCTTATACATGATATTATAGCTATTGAACTAGTCTTTCTGTGCATGTTATTATTTTTAGTCTACACTCTCATAATATAGTGCTAATCTAGTTTCAATCACGAGCACCGTTTTGCGGCGTAATGCGCCGAACAAGAACTATTAACCAATTTTGAAAAAATGTTTCTGGGATTTTTTTCTTACTACTTCATTTATATTTATGATTAATTAGGTCAATTATAGATTAAAGTATTTTATTAAATAAAAAAATCTATACCTCATCACTCAAAATAATGAAATAAAGCTATTTTACTAAGTCGGGTGCGAAAATATTGTAAGTGTTAACTTTCAGCGCTGATTATTTAATATTTTATTAAATGGTTAATTGAGCTAATTCTTACAATAGATTCGTTAGGGTTTTCCCTTTTAAAAACAGTTATTGGTTTTAAAATGCTCCATTTAAGACGGTCATAAATTGTATTTTATCACTAAGTGGCATCGAGTTGCGCGCGTTATTAAAACAGGGACAACTTGTCGATGTGTCAAGTTTTGCGCGCATGTATTTGAGTCGTTTTGGTTTGGCGCAAAAGCAAGCGAGCGGTTACATAAGATTTGACAACAGCTTTTATTAGCCTATAAGTTTCGGGTATCTACCATATCTGACAGACACAGTCAAGGTAGTCTTACATCTCGCAAACTAGGCCAAATATGTAATTTATCGATGCTTTATAATATTGCATTGATAGCATTGTGACAGTGGTCAAGGTCATACTCACAAGATAGAGATAACCTAAAATAACCGATGACAAACGCGACAGAGCTACCGAAATATAAAATTAAATTGCAATCGATTCAGCTCTAATATTGAAAGACATCTGCGATTTAATGCTAACTACCATGCAAAACGTGGGCATGTGCCGAATATAATATTTGGACGTGCCTCTGACTACCTCCATTTGGTATGCTCGAGGATTTGCGTACTGCGTATGGATCTGAAGAATTTCATCACGGGACAGTCGTCATCGTGTTAGTTTGTTTTTGTGAAAGCAAATTTCTAAAGATAGTTTTTGATAGATACCTAGAATGTTAGAAGTTTCATTATGGAGATCAAAACTCGATTGCCCTCGATTGATTAAACCGACTTTGAGTTTTATTACGTCTAACTATGATAGAAATCCGTGTGTGACACAAGGAAGGACAAACAAAAAGACGAACATGGCGGAACTACCGGCATTCATTTCGCCATTTCACTTCAAACCTCTAAAAACTCCTAGATAAAAATATATCACATCACAATAATCACATAATCGACATTCAAACACAAGGACCGAGTCATCCATTCAAATTGTGTCAAATGACCCGCTGACACAGTACCGCTGCCGTGATCCTACAGCCGTAAATAAACACGAGAACGGACGTATAGATTGCTCATAGAAAACACATTTGAGAAATTTAAATATAATGAGTAGATGGAATGCTTGAACAATGAAACTTTGAGCTAGTAATGGAAGTGAGAAAATCAACTGGCTTCAGGAACTAATATAATAGAAACAAACAAACAAAAACAAACACGCTCACGACTGTCTTCCCCATGGTGGACATCCTCAGATACATACTCAGTAAGTAGATCTTTGAGGATACCAAGTAGGGGGTAGTCAGAGGCACGTCCAAACATTACATTTGGTACATGCCCGCTTTTTGCAAGTAGTAAGCATTCCACGTGACAGGTTGCAAGCCCATCGCCGCTTATTGGAACACTATCTGTTGGCACATGCCTTCGAATTTTTGGTTCTAGGGCATGCCGGTTTCCTCACGATGTTTTCCTTCACCGTTTTTTAGCACGTGTTAATAAATGTGCACATAAATGTTTCGATAACCATAATTGGATAACCATTCCAAGGAGCTCTTTGGTCAGAGGCAGTTTTATTACTCAAAGTCATAAACATGATACTCAGATCACCCTTAGTGATCTGGATCAGTTGATCTATCTATAGATAGCTAGCGCGATTCCGCTTTTTTTTTTGTTTATAAAAACCAATATTTCCTTCTTAATATCAAGTTCTCAGTATAAAAAAGTGTTCTTATGTTATGTTAAATCTGATACCTACTTTGTATTACTGTAATTAATACTAGTAAAATTATTATTTAAGGTATTTATACCTACTTACCTAACGATTTTTATTTTTTCTGTTTCAAATATATCTATAATTTGTTTTTGTAATCATAAAGCAGCTCCATAGACAATAGCAAATTCAATCAAGTCCATACCACTTGGCTCTTATTATCAACACCTAGAAGAATAGCGCTGGAAGAATGGGTGCGATTGATAAGGCGAAATAAACCCACAAAACAATATGTCACGAGCAGACACCGCAATTTGTGAGGCGAGGAGCGCAGTGGAACGAGCTTTATTTCGACGGTACCTTTATAGACTGGAAGTTTCCGGTTTTTGAACAAAACAAAAAACATTATTAAGGAAATGTAGTCAGCAGATACCTGACAACCAATTTATGAATTTAATTCAGACAATGTTTAACAACATTGTCTGAAGAAGTTACGGAAACTATTTTTATATTTTAAAACTCTTTTTATAATTTTCAGTTCAAGCTCAATTTATTTTTTATTCACTTTCTAAGAAGTTATTTATAGAACAAAACGGGTGAAATATCATTAGTGTCGCCGATTTCAATAGAAAAGCTGTCGGGGCCGCGACGCCAACGCCATCTATCAACGTCACCGCTTTATGAATGTCCTGTCAAATCCTTATGAAAAAGTTAATAGAAAAAGTTTGACACTGACAGTTCTTTGTGACAGTTTAAAATTTTAATATTCCAGAACGACAGAGGGTAGGGATTAATTTGGCGTTGTTTACCGGAAGGGGCCTTTGTTTCAGGCTGTGAAAAAATGTGCCAAATTACTATTTTTGATCACAAAATATTTTATTCTTGTGATCTTTTAGGCAACCTTCAAAGTTTGTTAATATTTAAGTGAACACTACATCTAAAGAAGTGTGTAATTTCTGCGTACTTTTCGTATCTAGCTTAATTAATGTAAAATTATACTCAATTACAACACTTTGTACAAAAGTGTTAGTACAAAAGTGTCTTGTAATAAAACTGGATTAATTTATTTTCGTTATTAATTATGGACATCAATCAGTGCCTGCGCAATTTATTTATTGCAAATATTACAGTATTTATTGCCAACATAAATCGGTTGATTATTCAGACTTTTAATTGGAATTTATTAGATTCTATATAACATTATCCTTGTAAAATATTATCTATGTTATTAACAAACTAATACCACACAACATAATAACACACTAATAGGTATTTTATGAACTAGTCCCTCAGGGACTAGTTCATAAAATACCTACGTTTTCTTACATAGAGTGTGTGGGATTTAAAACCAAATCACTATCTAAGTTATAACTAAGTTCAAATTGAAAAATATACCTTATACCTAATATCAATTAGGTATAAGGTTGGATAAAAGGTTGATCAATGCAACAATTAGATAATCAATAGTCAAAATATCTCATTCTAAGTAAGATTGGTGTAAAGTGTAATTGTTATTTTGTCTACAAACCACGATAGTTTACATAAGATTTGACAACAGCTTTTATTAGCCTATAAGTTTCGGGTATCTACCATATCTGACAGACACAGTCAAGGTAGTCTTACATCTCGCAAACTAGGCCAAATATGTAATTTATCGATGCTTTATAATATTGCATTGATAGCATTGTGACAGTGGTCAAGGTCATACTCACAAGATAGAGATAACCTAAAATAACCGATGACAAACGCGACAGAGCTACCGAAATATAAAATTAAATTGCAATCGATTCAGCTCTAATATTGAAAGACATCTGCGATTTAATGCTAACTACCATGCAAAACGTGGGCATGTGCCGAATATAATATTTGGACGTGCCTCTGACTACCTCCATTTGGTATGCTCGAGGATTTGCGTACTGCGTATGGATCTGAAGAATTTCATCACGGGACAGTCGTCATCGTGTTAGTTTGTTTTTGTGAAAGCAAATTTCTAAAGATAGTTTTTGATAGATACCTAGAATGTTAGAAGTTTCATTATGGAGATCAAAACTCGATTGCCCTCGATTGATTAAACCGACTTTGAGTTTTATTACGTCTAACTATGATAGAAATCCGTGTGTGACACAAGGAAGGACAAACAAAAAGACGAACATGGCGGAACTACCGGCATTCATTTCGCCATTTCACTTCAAACCTCTAAAAACTCCTAGATAAAAATATATCACATCACAATAATCACATAATCGACATTCAAACACAAGGACCGAGTCATCCATTCAAATTGTGTCAAATGACCCGCTGACACAGTACCGCTGCCGTGATCCTACAGCCGTAAATAAACACGAGAACGGACGTATAGATTGCTCATAGAAAACACATTTGAGAAATTTAAATATAATGAGTAGATGGAATGCTTGAACAATGAAACTTTGAGCTAGTAATGGAAGTGAGAAAATCAACTGGCTTCAGGAACTAATATAATAGAAACAAACAAACAAAAACAAACACGCTCACGACTGTCTTCCCCATGGTGGACATCCTCAGATACATACTCAGTAAGTAGATCTTTGAGGATACCAAGTAGGGGGTAGTCAGAGGCACGTCCAAACATTACATTTGGTACATGCCCGCTTTTTGCAAGTAGTAAGCATTCCACGTGACAGGTTGCAAGCCCATCGCCGCTTATTGGAACACTATCTGTTGGCACATGCCTTCGAATTTTTGGTTCTAGGGCATGCCGGTTTCCTCACGATGTTTTCCTTCACCGTTTTTTAGCACGTGTTAATAAATGTGCACATAAATGTTTCGAGTGGAAAAATTCATTGGTGCACGACGGGGTTCGAACCCACGACCTCCGGATCAGAAGTCGGGGAATCGCCCACTAAGCCAACACCTCCTTATACTCCTCCACCTCCAATATAATAGTCTGGACTAAAATGGTTTAGTTCGAAGAACAATTTGAAATAAAGAATGGATGTCGAATAATATTATTCTAATTTAGTGAAAATAATGAAACTATATATTTTAGTTATGCAAACATTTGTACAAGGGATTTTAGTGAATGTTTATAATTTGGAATAATATTTTAAAGCTTATTTAAAAGTCTGAAAAAAAAAGTGCGAAAATCTATAAAAAAAATGTTAGTAAAGCTATTAATGATTATTTTCAATAAAACTGTATTTTGAATGTGAAACATCAACACTATCAACTTTAATTCCTAGTTTCACGTTATCTATTGACAGTTCTTAATAAAATGTCATAAATCAAGATGGCTTCCAAGATGGCGTCGGCGCAGTTTGACAGTTATCGCGTGTTCCAGCGGAACATTAAACTCATTGAAATTTATTGCTCAATCGTGCTAGCTGGGCCTGATTTATTAGTAATAGATAATATCAGTTATTGTTTTATTTATTTTCCATTGTAAATTTTGTCATTTCATTGTATAACAATGATGTGTGGACGTTTGGTGATTCATGACCCTAGAGATAATGGTAGATAGAACATTTCGTAAAAACAATGATATGCTTTTTATAGTCAAAAACCCGACTTTAAAATGACATGATTATTATTTTGGCGTATTTCTAAAGACCACGAGTTCCTATCTATAATCTACTAAAAATAGTTAAATAAATAGTTCAGGAAGTTTATTAGGTACCTATTAATAACATCTCTCTAGTACATAATTTTCACATACTCGAATTTCGAACCGTTTCTTTCGACTTCAAACTGAAAGTTAATTTTTATCAAAATGGCCTCTATTATACATAAAAGAGAGGGAAAAGGTTTTTCTTTTTTCATTCTTCGTTATGAATCCAAAACATCATAAAAATAATTAAAAATTTGTTTAAGCTCGTGCCAATGAAGCCCTTTCATACCTCACATGACACGGTCAACTCACTTCAAAATTTGGACCCCTGTTCCTTGCATAAAGTCTCATAAATAATATTTATTTCGATTTAATTAAAAATATACGGATTTCAGATTTTTCTCTTCTAAAGATTTGGTCACCCATACAATTATGACCGAGCATACCTTTGCTTAACCTCGATGAATTATTACGTACTATAAAGACCCTATTTTTTATGATTTAATTACAAATGTATAGTTTTCAGATTTTTCCCTGTATTTGTAGTATAAGACGATATTACTTACCGGAAAGTACCCTATAAATTTTGACTCCCTTGAGAGTGTCGAAATTATTATTGTATTAAGAAAGTATTGATTTTTGATTTATTTACAGCTTCAAGTGACTGTAGACCAGAGTATATGGTTTTAATTTCAACTCGATACCTCCACGAGTTTTCGAGATAAAGGGTCTTGACAGACAGAAAACGGACATCAAAGTGATCCTTTAAGGTTTCCGTTTTTTCCTTTTGAGGTACGGAACCCTAAAAACGACATATCCATATATCCATAATTGGGATATTCAAAGGAACACTCTGGGATCATCCCCTGAATAAAAAAGAGCTTATGGCTTGTGACTACATCACTGATATCCTACTTTTATAAAAAAAATATAAATACATACATATTAAATATAGAAAATACCCAGACCTAGACAAATATTTGCAGATCATACTAACATTTGCAACCCTCAGCGTCTCAGGCGGGTCTTTGCCCATTGCTCCCCAGAGGTCGTCACATTAATTTGTATACGTCACAGAACAAGTACAATGAGTGATACTATTAATCATGGTTCTTTGATAGGTTTTGTCACAACAATTCACTAAGGCAATCGATGATTCGATAATGAATCGTTGGGGGTTGTTTCGTATAAAATAACTTGGTATACGTCCAATGTTATGAGAGTGACTGAAGCAAAAGAGGTATATCAGTATCGTAGCAAGTGGAACTGCCTCTGCCCACTCCTCCGGAAAATAGGCGTATCTTTTTAATCCGGGTCGAATTGCAAAATTGTACCAATTTAAAATTCAAACAAGGTCGAAGAAAATCACAATTTTAGTATGTATAAAACTTCAGACGTTGACACATTTAAAGCAGTCTTAAACTTTGACATCCATACAAATTCACAACCTAATTGAACCTGAGTTCAGTCCAAATGGAATCATACATTCCACACAATCATGTTCACAGTTCACATAATGCAATCCAGCCGCGTTAGTTTAACTTATTGTTATGGAGGCATAAACACGCGGGGCTTTCAACGATGTCGACGTTTTGTAGGTGATAAAAACATATGGTAATAATAGACGGGGACTGTTACCATATGTCTTCCTCACCAATGTAGATATTATGAAGTATCAGACAAGATATGACGAGCTCTGTGGCGCAGTGGGCGAAAGTACCTGAGACGCAGAAGATCGCGGGTTCCCATCACGAGACCACTGTTTGTATGATATGCAAATATTTGTCTAGGTCTGGGTATTTTCTATACTCAATCTATGTTTTTTTTATATGTAGTTCCCAACGAAAGCTAATTTAATTAGTTTGGGGCTAGATGATGCTGTGTTGAAATGTCCAGAATTATTTATTTATGACTAACTTCTACCCACGGCTTCGACCGCGTGGTACCCGTAAAATAAAAAGTAGCCTATGTACTGATGTATAAGCTATATTACTATAAAGTTTCATCAAAATCCGTTTATTAGTTTTTGCGTGAAAGACATCCATCCTCACAAAAACTTTCGCATTTATAATATAAGTAAGATATATTTATAAAGACCGTTTGTCATGGCACTCTTTGAAGAGGTCTTCATTGAAGTGGACTTCGCCAGGGTATTGATGATGAAAAATATAGATGGATAACTCATTTTGCTACACCAAAATTTTATAACTTCTTAGTATCAAATCTTATAAACTAAATAATATACTGATTGTTTAGTTCCATCGAATCACGCTACCACGAAAAACTTTTGCGTGATCTTGCGTGATCAGTAGGTAAGTAGCTACGAATGTTATAGAAATACCTTCTTCTTGTAATCCTGTAACCAAAACAAAATTATACCAAACCTTACATAAAATCCACGGAATTTTTGAAATTTGCTCCAAATACGAAGCACAAAATGGTAAAAGGTAAAAGTCAATACATAGGACTGAGTGGCCGTTAGATTTTATGCGGCATTACCGTCGGGTAAGTGATGCGTAAATTCTTATAACACGGGCACGGAAGATATACAACTAGCCTTTACAAAATTCACTACGATACTTCTTCGTTACTCTGACGTGTGTCTGGTTATTTCTTAGTCACTCTTGAGTTAATTTGAGGTGAAGCATAGTGGCCCCGGAAAGTGCTTTGGTGATTAATGCTGAGAAAACCAGTATGTTAGTTTAAGGCATATACTTATTATCTTATTTTTTTAAATTAAATTCGTTTTCAGAATCATAGATGACAACGGGTCTATAGAGACGAATATCAAGCACACTGTGGTGAAAATCTGATGTATCTTGTAGTGCTGACAGTCAAATTACCGACATTCAAACACAGATTTTCACTGTCGTGAAAGATATTTTGTGCATGGCAAATACGAATAAATATCGAAAGACAATTTTAAGTGATACAGGCTTCACGCGATGTATTCAAAATATGAAAGAGGGTATCTTAAAGGGTAATGTAAGGTTATTTTTATGACAGGTCGTTTAGTAGCTCTAGGAAAAGAATTGACGGAAGAGTCAGTTTTGATGGAGGATGCTACTTAAAAATGTTATTGAATAGAAAATAAAGATCTGACTAAGTATAGACTTTCAATGTTATTGGTCAAATATAGGACTCGGATTACCGTTTGAAATATTCAGCTCAAGTTGTTTGGTACATTAAAGGCTTAAAATTCAGTTTGGCTAACGTATAGCATTCGAGTTAATAAAATTAACACCATCGGACGCACTGGTCAGTGTCACGGAATGACGAGCCAAAAAATATAAAAAATAATATTTCTCATTGCAGCCGCTCGCTCGCAAATTGCCCGATGAACGCTGCTGTCACTTGTCACCGTGTCAGAGCTGTCAGCTGTCAGACGGACTGACAGCCTGACACCCAGCGGCGCCGTCAACGCGGATTTACATAAAAGAGGTAAGTGACAATTAAAAAGATTGTTGTTTCCCGACAGTTGACGGCATCCTCATGCCTTTTCCATACTATTAACTTACAATGTCAGCTTTCGTTTAAAGGCATTATAAAAAAACTCCGCTTTTTTTAAATATCAGTAAAGTATGTACATTTATATAGAAAGCTGACTGCCAACTACTAGCTACCGGCGTTAACCAGTCAGCTCGCGAACACAGCAGGCACCTTTATGTTTTTGCTACCAAAATGAGCACAATATTTTTTTCAGTATCACGGATAATAAGAGTCTGTAATCTGAGAAAAACGAGGCAAAATTCTGGTACTGGTTTATTGCGAAAGCGCACCGTTAGTTAATCTAATATCAGCAACAACCTGCTTTGCGTGAACGTGCCCACAAAATATCCGTAATGCCAGCCAAAAATTGAATGCTGCATATAAAATGTATCACTTACTGCTCGTTCCTAAGCATGGGACCATAAAGGCGAAGGGACGGGGCTATCTCGATGATGTGCTATTAATACGCCGATACGGGCCGTTAATGTGATCGTGTATTAACCCGGCCCTTTGGTACGGTCGGCCCGAAACATCACAAATTTATTTTCATACGTTGAAGGAAACCGGCATGTTCTACAACCAAAAATAGACAAAAAGACTTATCTTATTTGTCATATCGAAGACTCATCTTATCACCACATTGTGCACTGAATCCTATCACCAAATCCGGAGGTCGTGGGTTCGAACCCGGTCGTGCACCAATGGATTTTTCCGCTCGAAAAAATTATGTGCGCATTAACACGTGCTCAAAACTGTGAAGGAAAACATCGTGTGGAAACCGGCATGCCCTATAACCAAAAATTCGAAGGCATGTGCCAACAGTTTAGTGTTCCAATAAACGGCGATGGGCTTGCAACCTGTCATATGGAATACTTACTACTTGCAAAACGCGGGCATGTACCAAATGTAATGTTTGGACGTGCCTCTGACTACCCTCTAATTGGTATCCTCAAAGATCTACTCACTGAGTATGTATCTGAGGCTCACGACTGTCTTGGTGTCATGGTGTCCATCATGGGGACAGTCGTGAGCATGTTTGTTTGTTTTTGTTTTTTTTAATATACTCTAAATATGTCTTTACGTAGCTTTGTTTCGAAAATACAATAGGATTTAATGTTTCGTGGGTATCAAAAACAATGAGTACCACGGTACCAAAGTACTAAGATCCGGCACAAATATCTACAGAACAGCTGGCTAGCTACTAGCCCGCCGCGTCGCCAAAGTCATCAAAAATTGAACTTATATCAACAAATCTTAGTAGGTACAATGGCGTGGTGGCGGGAAGTGGTAGTAGCGATGGCCATAATGCGAAAAATGGGTGTCAACTTTGACAAAGTTGACACCCATTTTTCTATTATATTATAGAATTATTGGTACTATTCGCCACCGCCACGTTATAACAGTATTATAATATATATGTGACCACGTCAATTTGCACGGGCCTTAAAATAACATAGTTATAGTAAATTTTCCTGTTGAAACTCTCAACTACATTTACCAGGTATCCTGTTTCTGACGGTACCATATTAATACACCACTTACGGCATTATGGGCCGAGCTCGATCGTAATTGTTTGGGGTTGTTTTACGTTATGGGTCGTATGTCTCGCTTTAATAACCTCCGATTATAGAGTCCTGTGGATGTCAGTATTTTGATAGTGAAACTGAATATGGGTATTCGTTCAGGCTCAGATTTTATAATACTAGTAGACGTGCAAAGTAATAGTAAAGGATACACTGGTTTAATGGTAAGGAGAATATTAATACTTACTTACTATTATACACAATATGTTAATAAGTAGGTATTATTGTGACAGGTAATGATGCAGATGTTTATGTACCCTAGATTTGATCAAGGATTTGATTACTGGTTAGGGAAACGAGTAATTTGAATATCATTATTTTTCGTTGATGTGTAAAGGAATCTGGTATACTAAGGTACTAACGTTTTATTATTTTAACATATTTGAATGTCTAGTTTCAAAATTTCCTTATTTTTTTTTTCAATACTCAATATAACGTAGGTTTTTGTAACCCAGTCAAGTAGATTGCATTATAAAATCGACAGCTTCTTTAGAAATACGAAATAAATGTCATGTTACATTATAATAAATATGTTTATGAATAGAAATAATAACAAAATATACAGATGATATAAAGACCGTTGCAGGCGATCAAGCGAAAGAAGATATAGCCAACTGATCTAACTTCCTATTAGACGGAAGCGTCCGCAAATTACTACAATGCCACGCTGATTGACAATGCTAATGCATTGACACAGCTTTCATGTCACGCGTCGCTTCAACCAGAAGCACTGAAAGAATTTTGACTCATAGTATTATAATTAAGTTTTTATTTTTATTGAGAATAAATAAAAAAGAACATTTCATATAAATATCACAATTTAATATTTTTTAATATTTATTCGGTTTTGTTACAAACATGATAACCATATTTTGAAACAAACTGAAATAATAAATCCTCATAACACTTTCAGATCTGAAAACGTTTCAAAGTATAAAACGAAACATTTCAGCGTAAAAAAATATGCAAATATATACGTCACATACTCGGGATAAAAAAATCTCATTACAAACGAACCAAACTAATTTCCGTTGTTGCTAGTCCGACTTTTATATCTCTGTTTGACAACAAATTATATTTATCTGAAAATCGAGAACATCTAAACCTACACACAGGGTTATTCGTAAATCACGCAAAAACTTTATTCCTACCATCAAACCCAAAAACTATTTTTCGACAACTTTGTGAATTTATTATATTTTTTTTAGAAAGTTTTGTTTTATACAACTTCACAATATTATACAACTCTAAATCAGATATTTATTGAAATTTAAAGCCCTATAAAGATTTACGATTTAACATTCTTATTAAGATACGTAAGTTGATTTTGGCTGCATGTCAAGTGCTCACTCATATTATTTCACGAAAACTTACTGAATAGAATTATTATGCTGTATTATTATTTAATATTCTAAAAAGTTGAAAAACAAATGTTGTTGGGTTATATGGTAGGAATAAATAATGGTCCGAGAGCTTTTGTGTGATGAAAAATTAACCCTGTAAATAAGGGTTAGTTGATTGTTGTGAGTCAGTGATAAGTAGGTAAGTAGTCTTTCACATGCTCTTCAGGACATTTTTCTCAAAATAAAAACACTTGCTTGTACTGTTGACAACAGAACTATAGTTACCAACTTAATATTGCGCAGAATTCTCTAATTTCCTTCTAGTTAACACCTTGAATCTGACACATGTGAAATAATGTTTTCTGACACTGTTCGAATTATTCCGACTTGTAATAAGATTTAGCTTAGTTTTACCGGCTTTCCTGATTTGCCTTACATACCTCTATT
Source organism: Perizoma affinitatum (assembly GCA_961405105.1). Taxonomy (NCBI): domain Eukaryota; kingdom Metazoa; phylum Arthropoda; class Insecta; order Lepidoptera; family Geometridae; genus Perizoma; species Perizoma affinitatum. Next base: position 8,129,353 of record OY560184.1, read on the forward strand.
TTAAGCTACCCAATAATTCAGGAAAAGGCCCAGTGCGGTGCTAAATTTTTATCCTCGTGAAAGGGAAACGGTTATGCCCAAACTCTGAAGTGGATTCGCCGGAAACGCCGGGCTTGTAGGTTGAGAATCAAGTTATTTCAGTTTTATGGCACAGCTTTCAGGATATTTGTTATTTTTAGGGCCTTTTGAAATAATGTTATAGTAGGAACCTTTGCAAGTATAAACAATTCTATAACAAACTCCTTAAATAACTTTAATTTATTTTGTAAGAAAAACATTGATTACCTACAGCGTCCGTAGTAACTTGTGGCAATAAAACCTATGTACTGCAAAAACAATGCGATAAGCTGTTTAGAAAATAAATGGTAACAGACAAACTATCAAATACACATATCAATAATCTCTTATGGCAAACGCATAGAGGGGCTCCTGTCATCGCGGTCAAAAATATAATTAGTTGTTAGATCTATATGAACTAAACTGAGCCTTAATGTATTTATTTCATAGAAAGTGTTTAGTCTTTTAGTTCACGGCTATTAGATTTAAGTTGTTTTCTCATTATTCTATACTTAAAACAATTATAGCGTTTCCCAATTAAGTGATCAATATCAATTCATTCAACCTATAAAATACTACTTTCAGTTTTTTATTTCTAAAAAATAAGCACATTCGATGATTTTGAACACAATTTTTTGCAATGAACTATCCTTCTAAGTACCGGATGAGCGACCATAACTTTTTTGTGCCCTTCCGCACACTTCAACATTCGTCCACTGGTTGAAGAAAGATGCTGGATATAATCGATCAAAAAAAATCTTTACAAAAAGCTCTATTTGTCAGAAGCTTGACATTTGACATGTCACTGGCGCCAGAATTCTTAACGGCCGTGAAATTAAAATACAAAAAGCGTAGGCTCCAACATTTGCATGCTGTTTGGTTTTCTCGTCAAGATGTAAGAAAGATAGAAATAAAGACACGTGTTTTGGGAATTTGTTACCACACGTGTTTTTCCTTTTTTGTAACAATAAAAGTTGAACACTAATCAAATTGTTTTATGAGTTGGCAGAGGCACCAGGCTTAGGTACTAACTAATTCAATAGACGCCGAAAAAATAATAAATAAAAACAGGCCAAGTGCGTGTCGGGCCAAGCGCAGTATCCGTAGTTTTCCGTCACGACTTAGAAGAGGGTGTTTTGGTTTTACACAACTAACAACTTCATCTAAGTCAACATTTTTTTTTCTAAATTTTCCTTTTTACTTCTTCAAGTACATTTTATAAGCAGGTCGACTATTACTCGTTAACTTGTAAAGCGTACTTAGCTATGATAGTTTTCCTTTAAACTTCGTTATAATATACTACAGCCAAGATTTTTTTCCTCAGGGGGGGCACTTGACTCATTTTAATATTTCGGAAACGGAACATAGGATCTGAAAATGGTTCTCACACACCCGCAATATTTTTGAACGACCTATCCAACGACACCCATATTATGGAATAGACGAGAAACAAAATCATACCCGCTTTACGGGTAAGAAAAAAAAAAGATTTTTATTTTATATTTTTTGACGTGATTAATATGTATACGCATGCCAAAATAATAGTTTTCTTTTACTAAGAGTCTCTGAACTAAGCGGACAGACAGACGGACGGACATGGCGAAACTATATATATGGGTTCCTTGTTGAACCCTAAAAACATGTAGACATTAATTTAGATTTTTGCATCGTCCTACCTATATTAATTTGGTGATCGATGTGCATTTATCTTAAATAGTTTTAGCCAGTGAATTTAAAGATGTATAAAAATAGCCGGTACCTCGGTGATTGACATTTGAGTTAAATTTTGTTATTTTGAAGTGCCGACGGCTACAATATAAATCAAAGAGTGTGAAAAGTTTTATGGAAATGTTTAAATGCTAAAATGTTTTTTTACTAACATAACATGTCTCACTGCTGGTCAAAGGTCTCCCTGAATTCTTTCTATCTGCCTATATCCTTGGCCCACCATTCCATCTCGAACGCATCAGTCAAAACCTAAATATTGTCCAAATTTCTTTGAAATATGTAGGTAAAATAAACTATATAGAATTGAACAAGCAATCGACAGCCTTGCCTTCTATATTTATAATGCCAGTCAAAAGGTAACAAACCCTTCAAACCTCAGCCCGCATTGTCACTGGAGCGGATATAATAAATAATTTATGGGGTTGAACTAGGGAAGCTTGTAATGGGCGTGACGAAGCGACATCTACACAAAGAATGAAAAATGATTGTCGCTCAAACAGCCGTCAGATTACACTCAATGGCTGCATTTAGAATAAAAGCACGTCGTTTTTACATAATAAATAACGTCACTTATAACTGGATGAAAAGGACCATCAAGACATAGGTAAGGTTATTTATTTATGTTCGGCCAAACCGTAACTTATCCTAAAATCAAAGTTTGAAAACCGATAAAGTTTTAACAGTAAAACTTTATCGGTTTGTCTACAGACACTAAAGCTAACAGTTGGAAGGCTAAAAGCTAACAGCTAGTGTCACGATATTCAATTAACTTAAAAATGTTAGGTTGAGAAGTATTTTAAGTTAGGAACGTACTTTATCTATAACTAACAATGTCAATTTTCACTAAACTTTGACAGCTCCTAAGTTGATGCCTAATGACAAGTTTCTGTAGACAAAAAGTCATTAAAACATGCTTAGGTATTTGTTAAAGCTCAAATTTTGAGACATAAAAATATCGACATTTGAGCTCCAAATATAATCAATTAGCTAGTTATATGAATGGAAAACCTATTTCAAGGTTTTGTAAAGATACGGAAGATTTATTGAAAAAAAAAACTATTTAATACCAATAATTATTGGTGGATTTTGATATTCTGTGCAAACATGTGCTGGTGAGCGCCGGTCTGACAGTCAGCAGCAGCCTGTTTTGTACGTAAATGTTTCCTATATGAATAATGTCATTTTGTAGGTTATTCTATTCAGTGACGCAGTTCAAGTTCGTTTGAATAAGTGTAGGGTCATTGTTGCCTTTTAAGCCGATGGGTGTGAATATGTCGTGCATGGTGTGTTAAATATTTATACCTTACAATAATAATTATAGTTTTGACTTTTGCATAATATTTGTGATACGTTTCCAAAAATACTTATCAAGTATTAATAGGTATTTAATTTTATGTACGACAGGCCGAGTACATACTATTCGTTCTCAATGAAGAAATAAATGAGAAAAACATTGACTAGAATTTTACCAGATCCTCAACAAGGAGTGCCCATCAAAATGCTGTGCTAATTAGAGTGACCACTACTGACGTTTGCATAGATCGTCTTGAAGCTGGCTATTCACTCATGTAAAAAAAAAACAGGAAAAAAAAATATTTGCCTTCAATATCGCCATCACTGCAATGCAATGAGTATTCTTTGTGACCTGAAACAAGAGCCATTGTTGTAAGTGTCAGTATTTTTAAATGACACGCAAACAGTCACTGTCGAGAATAACAGTACACTACTAAGACTGTCAATAAGGTGACGCAGCTGTCAACAATGTGGCTATACTTTTAACCACTTCAAAAAAGGAGGTTCTCAATACAGTAGTTCTTTTATGTTTGTATAAATTGATTCTTCGCCAGTTGTTAACCGATTTTGATGATTTTTTTTGTTTTTTATAGAGAATGATCTCATAGATTTTCCTTAAAAGTTTTATTCCTGAGTGATTGCTACTTGCACTCAAAAAACATCACGACTAGCCGAAACATTTTTTGTAGGCTTTCCTTTTGTTTGTTATTAGAAAGAGTCGTACTCGTGAAGAGTATCAAAATAACGTAAGCACGTAAGGAAGTCGGTTTTTTGACATGTAATGTCTTATATTATATTTTGGATATACATGATATAACTATACCTACATCTATTAAGCTTCTGGAAACTAGCTCGGCGTGCCACACTTATAAAAAAAAGCAATCGTGTGTTGTACATATTTTTTTCGTATATTAAACAGTACCTCGTAAAAGTAACTGAACAACACCTATGTCTTACACACTCATATTTTACTAGTTACTTACACGTTTTAGCAGTCTAATACATAGACCCATTTCCATCTAACGCGTTGTATGGATAAACGTTGTATAATGAAATTCAGAATTAAAACATCGTTTAGTTTCAGCCAGCTTTTTAATACACACGAAATACATTTACTAAAAAAATTACAAATGTCAACAAGTATTTTTAGATTAGAATCTAGAACCTATGAATTTACGCTGATTCCTTGCAATCAAAGTTGATTTTTTTTGATGATTCTGCTATATTGTGGTTAGCCAAAATAAAAAATATAACATCAGTTGCTGATATTGAACTATGTTTTAGCAAACTGCTAAGACTGCTTTAAGCTGTAGTTCTATGTAATAGGTAACACAGGGAAATATAGCCTAGTGTCAGGGCTACATTGTTGTAAGTGTAGCCCCAGCATAAGGAAGTATTTAGCAGCTGTAACACAGGTGTAACCTAGCACGGCTGCTAAAAGAAATTTGTATTTTGTAGGTATCAGTTTTTTTATAAATTGAATTTTAAATATATTTTGAATATTATACTTACAAACAATTTAATATTAGATTACCTACCTACTATACCTACAACAAATGTGATAATCCACTATATTGTACTTGTTACTGAATAAATACTTATTATCTATGTGACTGTTGGGTATTTATACTATTATTTAGCTCAAAATATTAGCAAGTGAGCTGGTTATATTTGCCGAAGAACCGACAACCATTCGGGTAAACGAGTTCTTGGGTAGAGACTGCGTCTTGTCAAACGTAGTGTGGGGCGCCCCCTGCTAACTGGAAAATTCAGAAAGTCGGCAGAAAGTAGTTGGAAAAAACAGTGTCGCTTATTGTGAGAGGCCTGTGTACAGCAGTGGACTAATGTGGCTTGATGATTATGATAACTATTTAGACATAGTGTTCAGCCACTTGTGATAGCGACTGTACGATCTGTCACTTGTTGGCAGTGCCGCTGTGTCAGTGCGACAGTGTCAGATGCCAGTGATTGACAGTGGGACGACCACTACGGCTGATTAATGTACTCCGCAGTGGGTATTGCATACGAAACAGCCATGTTTTTGACCGGTGTGCGCTGTCAAAACGAAATTATAGTGACAAGTTTAGTATTGTTTGCGATTGATCATGTGGGCTACTTTTATATTTTATTGTCGTGGTTTGCTATGTTTTTGCTATGTTTATCGGTTTAGCGCGAGCAGCTGTTTTTAAAAGTAACTTTTCACAATATTGACGACGGCCTCGGTTCTGCAGATATTTGTGACGGGTCTGGGTGTCGTGGTACTTGTAGTTTCTGTTACCCAAAATACAGGGAACCCTAGTGTAGGGATCATGTATGTGATTGGCATAGAAAAAAGTAAAAAAAACGTATTTTGACAAAAAGCCTATGGCGAAATGGCTAAATTCATGCTCGTTCGGTTTTCTTGTAGATGATTATTTTTTGATCACCTACAGAATATCCTAGAAAAGGGCATAGTGACTGGTGAAAGGATGAGAATGCACCTCGCCAGTTGTTCGATTGGTACCTTATTAAAGCTGAATGTAGATCATAAATAAAGCACAGTTTTCTGTTTGATTCTTCTAGACTTGGACGTGCGTGAGGTCTCAACGTATATCAAAAAAGTTGAATTCACGTAGTTTATACGTTATTATATTATAATCCTTGTTATTTTAAATAAAACAAATCCTATTGTCTACTATCTACCTACTCGTTTTGACTCGCATAACTCCCTTTCATTCACGCATTTTAATTTTGGTGTCAACATTATTTTCCGTGTTTTTTTTTTACATTCATTAACATTAATACATAAACAATAACACACAAACATTCACAGTTTAAGAGTGAAAATATTAAACGTTTCACATAGAAGAATCTATTGGTACTCAAACCTATACGAAATACGATTATCTTGTTACATAAATGCTTTACCTACATGCACAACATAAAATCATGTAAAATTATCCAAGCCGAGTGCCAAGTTTTCCAGCCACCGGAATCTTTGTATCAGATCAAATTCCTTATCTAACACTTCCACCATGTAGAATACCTCGCTATCACACTATATGGAGTCTCGGGTATTGGCATCGTCAATGGAGGAAAAAATCGTTATATTTTATTGATATTTTTCTTTGTGAACATGGTAAGACTGGACATGGCATGACCATAAACCAGCAGCAAGGTGGCTGATGACATCTTCAAAATTGCGGAAATGTTCGGTGGATGGCGATAGCCCAAGATCGTTCGCCATGGCACTCTTTGGAGGGGCCTGGACATAGGTCTAGCAGTTTATTTCTACGTTATGATGATAAGATGAGCTTCTTTAGATGGTTTCGCTTCTCTTATTCTCAGATAAAAAGTAGCTGTGATTAAGTTTTATTCCAGATCACAAACTAACATTCAAATTGTTTTAGCTGTTTCAAAGATTATAATGGTAAAACAAACACGAGACCAATCAGCTGACAGCGAGTGATTAACGAATGTCCTCGCTGATGTCATGTTTTATTTCACCATTTCACCACGAACACACCAGCTTTCAATTCCATTTCACTCTCGCACCTAAATACTACTCGACAACGCTTTGTACAATTCAGGCGTTTTTTAGACATTTATTTATTTATTTATTTATTTATTTAGATTCAGCTGCTAACTGCACTTACAGTATAAACCAACACGTGCAGTGCACGTCTCATACTGCCGAATACCTCCTGAACACTTCTCATCGCTTTATTACTACTAAAAAACTATTAGAAATGACTGGTTTATGCATTCATTGAATACTCGTAAAATATAGCGCAATATTTTCCCAACTCTACTTAAATCCTGAGTAGCGGTTAATTATTTGAAAGCCATACATTTAATTAATTATTAGTTTCAAATGTTTATAAAATAAATAAATGATGCTGGCTATTTTTCACACAGCATCATCTAGACCCAAACTAAGCAGAGCTTGTATTATGGGAACTACATGATTGATATACTACTTAGATACTTTTTTTTTGTAAAAACATACACATTTATACATAGAAAACAACCAGATCCGAGACAAATATTTGCAGATCATACAAACATTTGTCCAGCGCCGGGAACCGAACCCGCAACCTTCTGCGTCGCAGGCGGGCCTTCGCCCACTGCGCCACAGAGGTCGTCAACTAACAATGATATACCGTTTGAACTAACAATTATGTATATTTGTTAGTTGGTACCAACTAACTATTAGGTACTAACTCATAGGGAATTGGTATAAAATTTTCAGCTGAATTAATTTTAAACGAGCGCAACGCTAAACGCAAACACTTGCTAAGCCTGTAATCTTTCTAACAGCATCAAAGGAGCCAGATCCTTACAAAAACGCCGCTGCATTATCGTATCGCGACTCACTGACACATACATACAACACATATAAAATATAAAACACCGCTGTACCGACCGTACTTTAGTACGGTCTCTTCCTATCTCGGAAAAATCACATTCGGACACAACTCTGGCTCTAGATTTAAATTTGTGTCTTTTATTAGTACAAGCCTTTTCATACATTTGCACGTTTTCTAGTATGTAAATGCTCGTAGCAAAACCAATTGTAAAAGAACAGGGTAGGTAACAGAAGTTTCGTGCAAAAATAGAGCAGACGAATAAAGTTGTTGGTTGATAATTTATTTTTCGAGTCAAGAATAAAATTTATTTCGATAATTGATCCACAACCAATTTAGGATACCCATTTCTTTAAATTGTTTATCGTATACTTAGTTCTGATTAAAATTGACATATCATGTTGTATTTTTTAAATACAAAGTGACCATATTCAAACAGCGCGAGTAAGGATAGACCCACGAAAGTTTTCACACAAGCGGGAGCAAAGTGCATTATAAGTGGTCCCTTCCTGATCACTCACTCCAAGGAAATAATAAATAATGCGCAAACGCACACAGCACACATGTTCGCCAATACGTCAGTTTCTGTTTTATTGAGGAAACAAAAAAAGCTGTGGATGTAAATTCATGTTCCAGTGGGTTGTTTTATGACCATGTGACTTTTCGTTTGAGTTTTTATTATTTACCTACTTCGTAAGTACCGACAATTGCTGGCGAATAGCGACCACAAACCGGATGGCCCCCTACACCACTTTTACTTTGACATCTTAAACGTTGCGAGAAATTGGTGGATGGAGGAAGCCCAAGATCGAGTGCCTCATGGCACTCCTTGGAGTAGCAACAAGGAACTTCCACAGGCTATTGTCACTATCAGAATCGCTAGTGTCGTATAGCTTGCGTTGTAATTAAAAGTTTAACGGGTCTTTATCGCGTTTACCTTTTCTTTTCAGATCACAGGTCTTTCTTAACAGATCATAGGATAAGCAAAATCACCATTTATAACTGAGAATTGGATTTGGAGGGCACTTTTAGATGCCTGTACAAGCTATCACAGTAAAAGGCTTTTGGGTATTCTAAAAACTTCCGTTTTCAAGGTAACCTCAAAACTTTTTTTTAATATTGAATAATTCATTAGTAAATATTTAGATCATCCCCTTCTAACCTAACCAGGTTGAGAAGAGGAGGCCTTGTCATGGCCTAGCGATAGTGAGATTTAGTGGGAAAAAGATTCAGTGCGGCAAACACATGTTAATACCAACTAAAAAAAATATAAATATGAAACAAGCCGCCTTATTTACAAACGCTCAGTTTATGGGGGACCTTTCGATAGTTGGGCAAAGCTTCCAAAATCCCAAATTTCCTCAGCTGTCCCCATTAGTTCCAAAAACAGCCGTCAATCGGCAAACATGACGCGCTAACAAGCGGTAAACATCCTGAGCAAACAGTGGCGCGCCGCTAACTATCACAAATTAGGCTTTGTTGGCTAGTGATGGGACAAGATATATGTGGGTTACGGATAAAATTCAGCGTCCTATTTCATCGAACGTCACTGAAGTATCTAGTTATCTTAACTGGCGAAAACTGAATGATTGTGTTAGAACAGCTAAGAAAGACATCGCGCTTGTTTTGTTTCAGGTAATTTCAGATTTACCTTATGCGAATCCTAAACTAAGTATTACTATAATAACAATTTAGTCACTTTTTTTTACAAATAAACTTGTATAATCTTGAATAAAAGTTTGCTGTCAAATAAATATCTAGACAACGCACAATTAAAGATAAATGAGAAATTAAAGAATGCGCTATGTTTTTTGCCTAATTATTCTAGTCACGCAAGCAATATGTGTAAATTCTCTGTTTATTACAATTCTGTTATCCACACTTTTATCCGTAATTTGAACTCAACTACGGAACCATCCTTAATTTGTATGCAAAACTAACACCTATTATGATCAAAGCGGCCCGCAATTTTTCACCCTAATTTGAACTCTATTTTCTAATACAATAAGAGCGGAATGGTGATTAAATTGACTGTTATGGAAGGATATCCGCTAAGTTTATTATTTTATGCTTAATCTCGGGAGCTGGGAATGGGGAACGTTTGGTTTGTGGATTGGAGATGTTTGTTAAATCGTTATTGTTCCTGTCAGCTTAAACTATTACTAATAAGGGGTATTTGTGTGGATACTTAGATCTCAAACATGTTATATAACAAAATAATGCAACTACTACATACTGTATGTTCACCAACAGCCTGTAGAAGACAAACGAGTTGCGGGTTCGATTCCCGCCGCGGAACGTATTTTTGCATGATCTGCAAATATTTATGCCAGCTTTGGGTGTTGTGGTAACATGGCACTCGTAATTTCTGATACCCACGACACAGGAATCTTAGTGTAGGGTCAAGACGGTATGTAACTATTGGATTTCATTTATTTATAATGATTAAATGGAACCGCAAGCTAAAATTAGAACGTAACATAATCACGTTACTTTTTTAATTTAATCTTGTGTTTTAATACGGGTCCTAATCGCATTCAACATACCTTTGCCTTATAAATTTTACTCTTACAACAATTCTACTCGTACTTACTACTAATAGCATTCAAAAGCATGGATTTGTGGATGTTTGTTGATGTTACCGCTGAACCGATTTGGTTGAAATTTGTAGTAAGTAGATATGTACCTAAAATACCGCAAAACGTTTTATTTGGATATTACACGAGCGAAGCCGTAAGCAGAAGCAGTGTGGAATAAACCACCATCTTTTAACTAGATGTCGGTCGGAGGCCACGTGGCCACCCCTAGGAGAGCCGGCCAACTAAAGGCATCAAACGAACTCTGTTTGTCAATGTAATTCATATTTAAACTGTCAAAACATTGTCGCTTAGATCCGCATAGTTTGGTTTAGTGATTCCAACAGTGGGAACATAAACCCTCGGGTTGTCAGTGTAGAAAGGCGTCGTGAGTTACAAGAAAGCGTGAATGGTTGGTTAATTCACCGACAAGTCGCCAGCGCGGGCGGAAATGGGCCGAATAAATCAGGGCTAACTCTGCATTAGGGTGTGCGGTACGGATGTCAGAAAAGTTTTCCGTAAGATATTAAATAATGTTTGGTGCCTGAGGACGTAACGACACGGGGCTAACCGAGAAAGCATTGGTGGGACAATATGGATTCTTGTGAGAGAGAGTGATGGAAGATCGCTTGTGCGATCTATCTATCCCGATCTCAAGACCGGGATAGATAGATGAATTTGGGAGAGAGGAAAATTGGGTTAATATATATATATTTACAGCAATCAATAATTATATCTTTGCCTCGTAGACGAAAGTTAATTTATAAGAAAAAAGTGGCAAGTGGTATTCCTTGAAGTCTCACAATGGGCATTGTACTTTGTTTTTGTACTTGGTAAAAAATATTCGTGTTCGTCACTTACTGTGCCTTCTAATAAGCCTCAGGGAACTAAATTCATTTTTAAATTCAGTAAGCTCACAAGTTGACTTTTCTAAATATTTTAATGAAGAAACACCTGTCCATTTGACGTTGACTTAACACGCCCTTATAAACAAAACCTCTCACGCTTACTGAAATACCAACTTAACTTATATTTAACCGGTGAATTTGAAATATATTACCAGTCATTCGATATCTAAATCAAAGTGGAGTATCTTAAATTAAACCTAATAAGGGCCTAGCAAGTAATTTAGTTCAAAACTTTAAAAATAAGCAGTAAAAATGCTCAAAGCTATCAAACGCAAATAAACTCAGACCCCACATTAAAAGTTATAACAACATAAAAACCAATTTACGACTTCAATGAAACGACTGCACTGAAAACGACCACAAAAAACGACTTTACTGAAAATAATCAATTACGCAACACGAAAAGCATTCACACAAACGTTTATAGCCTATTCTGCGGACCGTACCGCAGTAAATAGCAGTCGTATTCATTAGCCGGGCCATTAATTATTTTTTGTTGATCCCCCGAGTGACGTTCGCTGTCCTTCGCATCGTTTTACAGTTTCATTTAAATTGGCAGCCATAGCTGTCACGCGTTTGACGTATGTCAGGCGACCAACTTTGTTTTCACTTCACGTGAAAAACAACTTTACTTTATAAGCTATTACAGCTGAAAGTGCTTCGGTTGGAATGGTGAACTAGGCTGCTATTTTTCAAGTGTTGACAGATGTTTTAAGTCAGAAGTAAAAGGTCAGAAAAGGATGGCAATGACGCAGAAAAAAAATGTATGCCACTATGGACAGTGGCGTCCGGCTATTTCAGGGAAGTACCTACCGTATTTTATTTAGATTTGTTTGACCTGCGGAATAACAAAGGAACACTCAAACAAAGTGGAGTTATAAAATCAGTAATTGGTACTTATTATTAAACAGGTATTATTAAATGCTTTTTATAAACAGTATTTATCAACTGTTTTAATAATCTTTTTTAAGTAAGGTCCTAAGTAGGTAGTTAGATTATGGATGACCAAGATTCGTAAAAGCTAAAAGTAGTATTCCTTAATCGGGTTCAATTCAATTGGACGATAAATATCTTACGATATTCAACAGCTTAGAAAAAACATACTTTATTTAAATTTACAATAATTTATTGCTGAAAATGAAACTACACATGATCATTTGTCATCATTTCCTCAAAATATAAATGTCACAATAATCATAGTGATTTTAAAATCATGCGCACAACAGGAAATAATAAAGCCTTGTCACAATATGAAAGCACCGACAGATCACGGGAGGTGAAAAATTTCGGCAACACATCAGAAGCTTACACGAAAGCGGCATTTTTCACTGTGATGAGGCGCATCGATCGTGTGGGGACACCATACTTTCAAAGTTAGCAGGAATAAAAAATCACAGAAATAAAATTACGTAAATTTCATTTCCGACACTATTTATAATTTTATTTTTATATTTTGTGATGTCTTTGTTAATGTTAGTGTAATTTATATATATCCAAGAGTATGCTTAATTATAAAGATTTTATGCAGTTGTTTAGCTAACAGTGTTTTGTATTTTCTGTTTGAATGTCAGAAAGAGACAAAACATTGTTCAATTAATCATATGTTTCACAATCTTCTAATTTTGTAACACTGGCACTTGATTATTCTGTTTTTTTCCGGAAGAATCGAGTTAGGATTTTAGGATATTCCGCATCATAAAATATTTGCAAACGTTTTCAAACATATATGTTATATGTGTCCTTGAAAATCACTCTGTGATGTCTAAGTATTGTGTAAGGTAATTCTGGGATATCTCAGTGAAAAAGGATGGTACAATTATATTTAAGTATATATTACGCAGGATTATTCAGGATTATTCAGGTTGGATGATTAGTTAAGCAATAATCATATATAGAAAAGTCTTATAAATGTATATTTTTTTATGAATTGGTAACCCTACATTACACAAGGGTGAACATCCGTCTCGAGTCCCGCGGGACACGAACGCGGGATCCCGGGATAATTGTTACCTCATTGCGCGGGGTCGTCTGTCTTGCGAGACGTTGCTAATGGATCGGTGATTTGTTACCTCTCTAATTATAAAGTGTGGTGTCACGACATTTTTAGAAGTTTTACCACAGATTATGTAGCAGTTTGTTATTTAGGGATGTTGCGTGGAGGTGTCAATGTCGACAGTATGACATTATTATGGTACTTATACATATCTTGTGTTATTTCATTAAATATTACTTAATTACTTAATAGAAGGACCACCGTCGGAATTTTAACATAAATAAACTTTATTTAACCATGATCTCACTTTATGGTAAGTGATAATAGTCAACGATGGTGGTGGTGAAGATTCGCTCTTGGCTAGAGTACCGATTATAGTACTGTAAATTTATTAAAAAAGGTTTACAAATGACTCACAAATTAAACACATTATTTGAGCTCTAATCAAAAGCAAACTGCAAACTGAGCAAACTGAATTAGTACAATGATTACGAGAAGAACTTAAAAAAAGATAAATAAAATCATTTAACGCAGACTATTAAATTTGAATAATCAAAAACATAATCGTAAAATTGACAAACATGCTCTCTGATCTTTCAAATAAAAATAAAAGAAAATAAAGTTTGCAGTCAACTATAATAAAAATAAATAATAGTGATGTGCAAGGTTGAAACGATTCCCGTAAATATGCTTCATAATCCGTAAACCCTATGAAATAAATAAATAAAATATTTTATACTCTCTTAACAATCTTTTTATACTCCTAACTGTCTGGATTTTACTGTAATATTTGTCTGTGTGTGGACAAACATAATGCGCCAATATCACAAGTTTTGTCTTCTTAAATAGATACAGAATACAGTATATAATAAAAAATACTGGGAAATATCTATGAATATTATTCCGAGTATGTACATTACTGTTCTCCTCTTCTGACGTTTCGTTGACCAATTAGAGGTCCTTCCTCATGAGCACCGTCCGCGACCACACTCGACGGTCGTGAGACGACAATAGAAGTCGTGAGTTGGAACGTCAGCCAGATAATAGTAAGGTACATATTATAGTCATAATATTCTAAAATATTATTATGACCAAACCACGATAATTTCTATTCTATAATATCTAGAAGATTGTCATCACCTATTGCCAAGTAGGTGATTAAAACTGTCCTCTACCTACCTACCTGCTACTACTTAGTAAGGTGTTGTATCTTTTTTTAGTTGTTTTCGTTCACCTAGTTAGTAAATAAGTCAGATGTAAAAAAAAAAAAAAAATATTTATTATTATTGTTGTAAAAAATCTCAGTGGTTAGCAAAATATCCAAATATCCTCACCAAGTTTATACTATTCTGTAGAACTTTTCTGTCGATAAGTAAGTTCAAAATTTTGAATATCTGTTACAAATTGCATACATTAAAATGTTTGCTAACTATACTATGTTTCGAATCTTTCCGATACACCAGGAAAGTTTACAATTAAAAAAAATATTTCATCAAAAATTTCGACCTCGATAGCGCGGCGGGCGAGTAGCTGGCTGCGACACAAGACGTGCGGGTTTATGTCATAACGTATCTGCTTCAGATGTTTGTCCCGGGTCTGGGCGTTGTAATACTACTTACTCGTAGTTTCCTATGTTACTGCATACGCATAGAACGAGCAGATCCATTTACGAATTTAAATAAAACTGAAAAACCACTAACAAATTACTGAAATAAAATTAATCCCGATTTCTTAAATAACGTGACAATAACATATTGTTGTCGTTAAAACGGCAGGAATGTATTATGTACTGTAAACTAACAATTTTATCACCATCCGCCTATTTTTCAGGCTCAAGAGAGTAATCTTTCGGATGTTTAGATACGTGAAGACGTAGAGTGAAGGAAGAGGTATAAAGAGCAAAGCAGAATAGCCAGCATAAGCAGTGTTTCTACTAAGATCTTAGATGTTTTGTTTCTTTTCCTACTTCCGTGTCACTGAGACCCTATGGCAGTGCATTATTATTTCAGTTGACTAGTACTCACGCTCTTTGAGACTTATATCCAGCAGTGTCCTACTACAGGTTCATGTTTGTGATAATGATGACACTATACCACAGACCAGTAACTGGTCCGTGACTTTACATACATGTTGAAAGTTTATGCCAAAAAACATAAGGCTTAAAATCGGATGCTATATTTTATCATATAATTTCTTTATTATCATGACGTATCTATAAGGAAGTTGGTTAATGACACTAAAGGATATTTTTCTCCCTTACAGTATGCTTGCTACACTAGTGTTATTCCAGATAAATAACCATGTTTGTTCAAAGTGGCATGCAAATCGTTTCAGTCCTTGCGAAGATTATATGTAACAAATATTCAAACAACCATGACATTTTGGCAAGGCTGGTAGAATGAATCGATCAGTAAGCTGTCCCAAGCTTGACTTCTAGATGACACGTGACACTAGATAGCCGATAGAGGTCACGCACGGCCATAGATATACCCTCTGTTTCATAATCATTCACTTAGCAAGTCCCTAAATCTAGTCCTGTCCTTTTCTAACACTAAACGAAGGATAGAGGCTGCCAACTTTTAGCACGCTGTTAAATTAGCAACTGATTATGAAACAGAGGGTAAGTCTTAGCCAGTAGCCAGTGTAACAAACAAACAACCCGTTTGGTGAAACGGTGTTGTGCTCAGATTCAGGAAAGGCAGTTACTACACTGCATAATTATATTCATTGCATTTTTATTATTATGAGGAGTAACATTTATGTGCTTCATATTTCACTGTTCATACTTATTTGAAATAAGTGTGCTCTCATGCTTATTCTTATGTTTACAAGAACTAATACGCAGACAGTTAAATATGTGGCAATTAAGAGGCTGAAAAAACTCCGGAGCACGAAGAGCGACGCATGGGGCGCAACTTTTAAAATAAACGCTTCATGTGGCCTCGGCTGATGAAACTACACAATTTATGCATTTCTGTTATGTTGAGAGATTTAATACGCCTGACAGTTAATTATAAGAATATAGTTGATTGTGGACAGTTGTCGCTCGAGGATTTTTATTAAATCAATTTTAATTATCTTTTGTTTATTCACTAAGAATATGTTTTTAGATTAGTAATAAAAAATATATATGCTATTTAATTTATTGTAAAAAGCAAATGTATTGTCAGTAAACTTAAAAAAGTACAACCCAATAAATGTATTTTCAGTAAAGTACTTACCTTCTAAAATAATACATAAGTTATATACGTTTCTTTATTACGTATAGCTTTTTGAGATAACGATTCCATTTGATTAAAATAAACTAATAAATCACTCAAATTAAAAAATAGGTACAAAGGTCTCTCAAAAAATATCTCAATGTATTAAAAGTTGCATTAAATTTACACAAATAACTTTCTCATGATATAAAATAAAAAAACGAATCGCCCTTTAAATCAGCTATACTAGAGTTGCTCCATGACATATCGACAAACAGATGGTCGGCGTTGACACAACATCGACTAATTTATATCCTCCTTAACGCCCGTCCCACCTATTAGCTGCACACAATATATTTCACGCGTATGGTTAGGCCACAATTTATATAAGAGTAGCTGGTTCACACACGATGGTTATTTTCAGAAACACAAAGTTATCTTTACATTTTGTAGAGACTTTGATTGAAATCCGTAGAAAAAAGGTTTAACTGTTATGAGACAAATAGATTTGGTTAACGAGCTGGTCGGTTTTTCTCTGACCTATCGTGTCCTACTGCCGGGCAAAGGTTCCCCGAATTCCTACCATCTACCTCTATTCTTGGCGGTCTCCCACCAATTCGTCGCAAACGCATCAAGACGTGACACCAACGCTTTCGCGGCTGACCACGATGTCTTCTTCCATCTTTAGGCAGCCAAAGAGTCGCTCCGTTTGCCCACTTTACGGGCTGCATCCTGCTCACGTGGCCCGCCCACTCCCTATTAAGTTAAGCTATTGAGCTGGTTGGTTACCGTTTCTTAATTATTTTTACAACATTGTGGGTAAAAAATTGCTCAAGCATTGCCTGCTATCGAGATATCTCATTCTCAGTCTGATGTGCTATATATTAAAATCACTATATTTGGTGCGAATACAGCGTAACATTTGTTTATTTGCCATAGCACCATCATTTGGCAGAACCAATAGTGCCACGCGCTACTTTGTATATATTCTATTTTTTTGGGTCACTGTGTTTACATTAATGTAGAGTGTTCCAGCTGTTCTCAACAAAGGTAGACGGTTAAGGTCACCATCTTTCGGGAGTAATCTCATTTGAATTACGGGATCATAATATCTAGTGATGTTTTGACAACGAAATATGATAAGCATATAATAAAAGACACCTTTGGGACACACAATTGTATTGCAGTACATAATATTACCCGATCTTTATTTAAATTATTTCTTCATTTATCATAACTGCGGACGTGCCATTTTAAATAGATTCAATTAAAATCCATAAAGTTGCTGCTTTTTATATTATTATACACTACACACGGCTTCGTTCGCATAGAAACCGGATGAATAGTATTGTAAAGTATGTGTTACTCTAGGTCACGAACTAAATGTTGTTAATTTCATCTAAATCGATCAAGCGCGGATATTATATGCAACAAACTTCCAATAATCTCAATATCCAAACTCTGACATCTATAATATTAGTAGGATATGATAGTTTAGTATAAAGTTTCTGAAACAATCTACGGAATTGAAAAACATAACTAATTATGACTAGTTGAAAATTGTATTCATGTAAAAATAGTTTTACCATGAATAACTTTTCATGACGCTAACAACAATAATGTTAACTGCATGTGGCGAGTCTAACATCGTGTAAGTATCCCCAGCTGAATTATCGGATAAAGCTTTTCATTTCTTGAACTCATCGCGACTAACAGCTCCAACGGCTTTCATCTTATAAACGTTATTAATCGACAACGCTCCCGGACACACGCGCCCGTCACTATACAACCACATCGAGACGTTTTTACGCTACATTATCGGATTTCACGGCAACCATTGACGGTTTTGACCAACATCATTTAGTTTTTAGCAAAGAGAAGCACCAATAGTTACTACATTGAGTGGTTTGTTGGGCTATAAATGACAGCATTGTAAGGATTATTGTGCAAAATGTTCACGGTCTTTGTTAGTCGCGAGGAGCAATCAGTCATGTTGATACAAAACCGAGGCTGGCATTGTCGTGTTGTCTCCGCAATAATAAGTTTAGGTGACTGAATGAAATTGTGGAATTTATCATGGAAATAAGTTACTGTCGAGTGTAATAAGGTACAACGGCAACTTTAATAGCTGTCTGGGGATTTAAGTCCTTGTGTTTCTAAAGTAAAACCGCGTGTTGGGACGGCGTTCACACAGGCAGGGATATTTTCTAGTTTAAAAATAGCTTCTTGGCATTATAAAGAACGCTCAAAGAACGCCAATGCTTAACACGAGCATTGAATTTTTTATTTGACCGTGATTCGGATAGTGAGCATCTTTAACTCAGCTTTACCTTTTTAGGCATAAGCGTTCGTTTTATAGTCACCAAGACATTCGCTAAGCTTAAGTATGTCTGAGCCATGGCACCCAATCATAAATTCAAGGAATCTGAAGATGTTTTTAATTGGCATCCAAACAAGGTAGGCAGAAGCAATCATGCAAATCCCTTACGACAAAGGTCTACAACGAGAAAAATAAAACACCCTTACGAATGCTAATAGAATCGTGTTAGCATCTGGTGCGGACGCGATCGAGTGGCAGTCTTAATTGACAGTAATCAATTCCCGGTCCGCTTTCAATATTCCTTCATCTAGGATTTTTCTCGGCTCTCCCGTTTTTATATCGGCTCTCGTCTCGTGAATTTATCGCTCAATTAGTCTTGTTTAATAGCCGCCTGCCGCGCTGATGTCTGCTTCTCGCGCCTGCAAGGGTTGTCAAATTCACTGAAACAATATTTGAAAAATGGTATTAACTTCAAGTCAGTATCGACATCTGAAAAATATTTAAAATAAATATATCGCGAAAATTTTGTACCAAAAATTAGAAAAAGGAGCTTTGGAAACCAAAAATATCATGTTAGTGTAATGAATGAGAACATAATTATATTTTATTACTGCCATAAACCGGATTTGCTAAAAAAACTTAGCACTCATTACGAATTCAATGGTAGTGCAAGATTTGATTTTGGAACAGAATGGTTCATAATATTTTGCGCCATTTACTTTAACAATGCGCCATTTACCTACTTAAACATTGTCGCACCGTTTCGGTTGATGGTATAACGATTGGGCACTGAAAAACTCTGTGATTACAGGAAACCGGCATGACTCTAGAATGGCATGTGTCATCTGTAAGTTAATGTCTGTAAGTGCGGAATGTTAACTACTACGTAAAACGTAGGCTATGCCAAATATTATGATTGGACGGTATTGAGTACCAATAGATATGAGGAAGTACTTGCATAATGTACTGATGGATTACAGTCGTGAGCGTGTTTTAGTTTTGTTATTTATCTATGAACTTTCAATTCGTACAAACAACCCTTGAACAAAGGATATTAAAAAGTAACAGTGACAGCCCTGTCGCTTGGAAGACGCAGAGAAATGGGATTAAATTAATTGTCGCATCAGTCAGGAGGGCGTCGTCGGGGTGTTTTTTATTAGTCGAGTATCTCCCTCGCTCTCCGTACCCCGCGCCCGGCATAGTAAATCACATGAACGTGCATGTAAGAAACTTTGGATGTGGTAAATGCAGGGCTATCTGAGTTCTGCGGAGGCATACAGGACAAATAAAGCAACACAACAAAAACGAAGGCGCAAAAAATGCCCGGTTATAAAATATGAATTATTAATGCAGGGAACCATGGTTAATTAATCACATGTCACATGTAGTAATAACAAGAGTACCCAGAATAACATGGAAAACACTCATTTTTATTTTTTCATTTTGACCCAAAATCATCGCCACAACGCTATAATTCGGATAATGCTTGTTAAAATATAGACAGAAAGAAAGAATATATCCGTTTCTCTATTTTGTACAAAATCAAGTAGAAAAAATTTAATATTTGTCTTTTTCATCAAAAAAACCTTAGTCTTGGTCATGCAAAGCCTACAGAAAGACAACCGTATCCAAAACTTACCAGCTGAGTGTAAGCCGCGCCCAGCCGATTTGTTCGTTCTTTGATCTTCGCAGCGATTTATCGACATTATTTTTAACGCGGGTGCCCATCACTACTTGAGTGATACACTCAGTGCTGCGAAACCGTATTTTGTTCAACGGTTCTTTATTTCGTTATGTTTTGGCAGACGAGCTCGCAAAATAATCCTTTATTGAAACGGACTAGACATGTTTATGGATACGAGCACACATGAAGAGTTAAATAAACTCCTTTTATTTATCGGAATAATGAAAATGATTAAAAGAGAGTGATTGAAGTTTAGTTAGTGAAACTATATTAATCATTAACTTCATTTTTGATTGAAATAGCGTTCCACCTTATTTCCTAATAAATTTGTAGTAGAAGTAATAATTATAATTATAATAATGCTGGTCATTTTTCACACAGCATCATCTAGCCCCAAACTAATAAAGTAATTTTATCTGCAACGAATGTTTCAAATAGCTAATTAGCAATTTTCTGTTTTAGATATTTAAAAACAATGTTTACACCATGGTAAATAAAACCTTAGGTTTAACCCATAAGTGCCTGCTCTAAAGTTATGCTGCGTTCATTTATAATGCGGATAAAACGCTATCCGACCTTATGGTGCAAGTTAACACCATGCTTGAATATTTAAAAACATATTTACTAAGTACACGCCACGAAACTAGTCTCATGGCTGAACGCTTGTATCTAAGGTAAGAAACGTAAGTCGGTTTATCTAATTTCCTTCAATTCCATAAGTAAGACTTGTTGCGTGGTGCGTACTATACGGTACTATATAGTGAAATGGATAAAACTTCGAAACACAATTACGTTCACCCATAAAAGTTAAACTTGCGTAGGATAGCTTGTGTACTATGTCCGATACGAACCCGAGAAAATACGGGTGGAGAAAACTCGGTCTGAGTCTAAATGTCACTTGTGCAAGTACATCCGAAAAATACGGATGTTAATTAATAATAAATTATTCAAAAAAAGATTGCCAAGAGAAGAAATATGACGTGTGTCCTGCTCTTTTCGCCAATCCGCTTGGGTGACGGCTCCGAAGTGAAGATGTTCGGACCTCGGAAAACGGATATCGAATGTAGTTCACAACCACTCATACAAATACATAGATCTACGGCTACTTCTACTTCAGGGCGTTTTATCGTGAACATAAATGCAATATTTAACCTAATATTTAACATGTTGTGGGGAGGGGGGGGGGGTGGGGGGGCTGATAAAACCTGATGTAAACGTTGTGGTACTTGTTATTTTATTATCACATCGCAGTAAACATAACTATTTACTTTCTGTATGAATCATGTATAATCAAAAGTAACATTTATTCATACAACTATGTACAAGTAGGTATATACAAAAAATACAGTTGAAACAGCTAGCTATCTAAAAACCGTTGCAAACGATCTATAGATAGCTAACTGATCCAGATTACAACCAGGCTGAAGCGTTCCCAAAATATAGTTATTATTTTATTGATTTGTCATCGGATTCGGATTGGACGCAGTTCACAAGAGCTCTTAGTTGAGTTGTCACCATAAATTATATGAAGCATTCCAGTCATGGACACAGCGCATTGTCTAGAATTTTATGAGCACTAGTAAATCTAGACCTGACGGCCGTGTCAAGGACATTTTATGTGAAACGTTTGTTTACTCGCGTGTTACTGCATGTTTATTATTTTGTGTCAGGTTTTATAACAAGCTACTTTTTGGTGATAACAGCGATTAATATTAATGGTAACGGTTGTTATCTTTTTTCTGTTGTAAAAAATATGTGACGTGTCTTATGTTTTTTTTTATATTAAAATACTACTCATCTTACAAAAAAATATTTTACTTAATTGACGACTTCGGTGGCATGGCGGTCGAGAAGCCGGCTGAGGCGCAAGATATGTTTTCATATAATTGTACCGGGACAAGATCCGGTACCATGGTACCACACACCCGTAGTTTCTGATCCCATGAGACAGGGAATCCTAGTGTGGGTTCTGGACACTATGTGTCAAATTACATATATAAATTAAATAGCCATCATACTAATTATGGCTAAGAAACTATGTTTTCTGTATTTGTATTAATAAGACTAGGGAGTAATTAAACAGGCTGATCATGACTACCTTATGGCTTACCAATAGTTACTAATAGAAATCGGATTCGGAAAGTTATCATGTTGGGCAAAAATGCTTACGTTATTTTTCATCGTTATGCAATCTTACCACTACCAAGGTGTAGTCTAAGGTAGTATGTTTTATTTCACAATTATCGATGCGCCATACATTTACATGACATCGATAAAACCTTGATACGACACTTTGTATGATGATTCTTCGTTCTCATTCTCATTGTATCTGTAGTTTCATCGTATCTAACCAAATCACGCATGAATAGTTGAATTTGGGGACACACTGCAAATCAATTGAACATCCAACAATTATTATTATCTCTTAACTTGTGTCATATTTAACAATAACCGTACGTTCTATTTACGAGTATTTTATTATTTACAAGTGCACTTAAGTTATGCTCGTAGTTAATACAATTCTATCAATTAATTATGATAGTTTTCATTTAAGTGGTAACTGGTAAGCACTGGCTTAAGAAATCAATTAATTCTAATTCAACGCATAGCATTGAAATTCAGTTTTACCATGCAGCCATCGTTTTGATGGCTCTGATTTCGGTCTGATATTGACCGGGATCAGTTCAATGGTCTTGACAGTCGTATTACCTATTTATGTCCAAAAAAAATAAGCAATAGTAAAGCTCGAATGGCAGTGTAATTACTGACCTTTGATTTCCAATCGTATATTGTGTACCATGCGGTCTTAGCATTTTCACCAATAAAACTATCGTGTCGTCTATAGAAGAGAAGGCAAAAAGTAAAATAAGTTTTGTTTCTCTTTTTCTGCAGACAAGAGAGAGAGAGAGAGAGAGAGAGAGAGAGAGAGAAAGAGAGAAATAATTATAATATTTACTTTTCCGTCGACAAACCGTCGTCTTGAGGCTCATGGTAATGGTATTAGAAATGTAATGCCTTTATTAACAAAATACACATTCTACAGATTTATTCATAAGTTCATAAGTCGAGCATGCTCGCTCAACTATTCGACTGTGTAGAAGCGATACCTTTTTCATCAACAGGCAGTAAAATAAAATACCTACGGAGTTTGCATATAAAGGAGCTATGGAATTGTCATTCTTTCTACTAATGAACTATTTGAATTTAGGCCTTAATGGCAGCGAATAAATAAAGAAATAAATGTGTCCTGCGCTGGAGTGCGCGCGCGCATCTTTATCTGCTGCTTAGGCCTGTATTCATAGGGGGGTTCGATAGTGTAGTTTTTGTGGTCTCATAACTTAATTACAAATGAAAAGCCTACAAGAAAGGTAGGTCCTTATATAAGTTTAAAGGCCACACTTCACTAGGGGGCGCAACGATACGTGTTGGAAAACATTTGTCTATGCGGTATCGTAAGCGTATACTGATCCTCCTCAATACCTGCCTCAATGATGTCGCTATTATAAGGCTTGGTAGTTGGAACTTTTCTAATGTGCTAATTTGACTGCTGTCATCGGCTTCAGTAAGTTAGTCTACCAATGGCCATGCAGATAATATTAGTTCCTACCAAAAAACCACAGATAAATTAGCGTCATAATACGTGAAAGATTAGTTGCGACAAAAAGTAAGTCAGGGCTATGAATAGTCTTCAGAGCAGCAAGTCAGATAGAATGTGAAAATTATGGCACTAAAGACACGAATCATGTACCATCTGATGTGGACGCGGCTTTATACCATGTGTCTTTTCCCACAGGGTTACTGTGACGTGTTTATGACACGCCGTGCTGACTTTACTTAACCTCCTAACTCAATAAATTACTAGATAATAGTTTTGTTTTTTTCGTTCGTCATGGCACTCTGAGGTAGGCCTATGTCCAGCAGTTGACTTCTACAGGCTCATCATGTTGATGAGTTTGTTGTTTTAATCAAGGTAAAAAAATTGTCTGTAAATAAATAATAGGATTTTTTTACGTAAAATAAGGCACAGTAAAATAAACACACTTAGTTTTTTTGCGAAATAGCAACTTTATTTCCATTCTACGCCGTATTGCCGTCTGCAAATGGCCACGTGTATAGACACTGGTTATTTCTTGGTCACTCTGCGTCAGTAACCTGCCCTCTAATTATACAATTCAAAAACACACTGGAAAATAACCCATACAGAAACAGTATATTAAGCTCTTCGATGTATGGAATGTAACATAGTCCTAATGGCAGTCTTAGTGCTGAAATTAATTATTAAATTATTTCTTCCAGAAGACCATTTATAACTTAACTTAGTCTAATCTTAGGCTAAGGGTGCTTCACCATTACACTATCATCAAATACCAGCAAAGTAGATCGGTGTGGATGTTCACCATCCCACACACTAGACATAAAATTATGTCAGGACTACAAAAGTCCAAGGTGTGAATTACAAAAAAGCACTTTTACACCCACATATGCACACTAAATTAATATACTTGAGCTAAAACAAAGCCGTGGACTTTGAACACGCGAGGTCAAAAGGCATTGGTTCCGAGATCTGTGCATAGGAAACGAAATAAACTTAGCCGAGACGATTTGTTTAAATGTTTATGTTTTTTATGCTATTTACAATTTTAAATCCATAGTAGTCACGACTCCCCAATAAATATACCGAATCCAACAATCTTCCTAAGCTCTAAATGACCCTAAAAGTAACAAAACGAGTTCGGTCAATGATGTTAAAAGTTTGTAGATGCGTTACTTGCAGCCAAAATTAAAAGCATGGAAAGAAGCAGATGAATCTCCACTTATGAATTGTTTTGGTTTTCGTTTGAAAGTAAATTTTGTTGTTCATTTATCTTACAAATAATGTTCTGAAGGAAAACTCAGGAAAACACTAGGAAATGGTTTCTTGCGATAATAATAATCGCCGTTTGAGTGAAAGTGCGTAAATTCACAAATGTAGTAGATAATTTATCTAGAAGGTGCCGCATCTGTAGACAAACATCATCAGCACGATACAAATAAATGTGTGACGTTACGATCTCGGATAACGTTTATATCGGGTGTAAAATCTCGTGACGTGCTTAACTGCAGTTTTATGAACTACCCGTCTTGATTCGGCGTCGGATTACATAGTGTTGGTACACACGGCATGAATTTATCTTTTTTTTTCATGAAAAAATAGATTATCCCGAATGTTAATAATCGATTGATAAAAAATTGTCAAAGGGTAGGCTTTAGACGAGACGTAAACGTCTCCTCTTTAAATGGTCCATAGCTCACATAAAAAATATCTACTAACGAACGATGGCATAAGAGATAATTAATTTGTCAATTGACAAAATAATAAAACTTGTACATGTATGTTTTTTTATTCGTCATTCTAATTTTCAGACCTTCCTCTTCTGCTAAATAGGACATCACTTAACAAAGCAAAAATTATTTTATTAGAACACTCTAATATTTCTATCCCTTTCTAACCAGTCAGCTCTCTCTCTCTTTATGAAAGTGAGTGCCTGCCAAAAAATTGAAACAATGGAAGACGTAAGCTCAATATCCACCCGTGTGACTCAAATATTACTATTCAAGAGCGTATGTGCCTCACGTAGATCGCACTCAAATCTTTTATCGCCGGCGTAAATACGCTTCTAACGGCGCCCATCAATTTAGTTTATCGCCATTTAAAAGTTTAATTTACAACTGTTTACAACTGTTCCACCGTGTCATGGTAACGACCACCCCGCTTGCGACTGTCAAATGTAAATGTCAGTCAGCTAACCATTCCAAATGTTTGTCAAAATGAATCCTGCCCAAATTCCATTTTGTTTGTGTGATTAGAAGATACAGATGCATTTTTATTAATTATAAATTAATCCAAAAACAAACTGATCCAATATCTGTATGAAAAATGAGATTTTTATAAAAAATAAATAGAAAATTCTAAAAATCATTGAGTTTTTTGGGTGTAAAAAAAACGATTATTGCTTTAGATATCTACAATAGTAAATCGAGGGAAAGACCGATGAGATGTGAAGAACAACAGCAGTACTTTATGAATACCTAAGGCTAGAAGAATACAGGCTTTGTGATGATCATGATGATCCATGAAGCGCTTGAGAACATATTTCATCCGTAAATATCTTAAATTATACTTAAGTTGATTTATATTAGGTTGGGGAAAAAGTCTTTTCGCATTATTGTATGTATGAACTTGTAATAAAATATCTTTGGCTATACTATTTGTATCTGGCTGGTTTTGGTATCATTAAAAGTTTAAATTTTAAAGAAGATAATTCCAAATTCAAATTAGGAAAATGTGTGATTTTTATTTGTTTTTCGTACTGTTAAGATGAGTGAATCTAATGAAGAAATTCGATACATTTTAAAATTTTACTACAAAAAAGGTAAAAATGCAACGCAAGCCGCGAAAAAAATTTGCGATGTTTATGGACCTAGTGCAGTGTCTGTGAGAGTAGCACAAATTTGGTTTAAGCGTTTTCAATCCGGAAATTTTGATGTCAAAGATGCACGTCGCTCTGGTCGCCCTATTACGGATAAAATGGATGCCATTTTTGAAAAAGTGGAGCAAGATCGGCATATCAGTAGTTACGACGTAGCTGAAGAACTGGGAATTGACCACAAAACAGTTTGGGCGCATTTGAAAAAAACTGGGTACACAAAAAAGCTCGATATTTGGGTACCTCACGAGCTCACTGAAAGAAACCTAATGAACCGTGTTCTCATTTGTGATTCTTTATTACGACGTAATGAAACCGAACCATTTTTGAAGAAATTTTTGACCATTTTTGACCTCACACATCTTTAGCCACTCAGCAAAAATTAAGAGAGTTTGGCTGGGATGTGTTAATGCATCCGCCGTATAGTCCTGACCTTGCACCTTCAGATTTCCACCTGTTTCGGTCTCTTCAGAATTCTTTAGGCAGTGTCAGGTTAACATCACGAGAGGACTGCCAAAACCACTTGTCGCGGTATTTTGAACAGAAGCCCCAAAGTTTTTATAGCAATGGGATCATGTCCCTGCCTACAAAATGGCAAAAAGTTATCGAACAAAATGGTACCTACATACTTTAGTTAAATGTAAATAAACTATATTAAAAAATGTTTTGAATTTTCTTAAAAAATGCGAAGAAACTTTTTCCCCAACCTATTATGTCATTGCACTTTGAATCCATTTTCCATATCTGGGTGATCAAGTTATGACAGAACATAGGTACCATTGTAGAATATAATTACGACTATACCACGTACTTTACTATTCTCCTGCTGACGTTTCGTTGACCGTTTAGAGGTCCTTCCTCATGAGCACCGTCCGCGACCACGCTCGACGGTCCTGAGACGGGAAAACGTCAGCAGGAGAATAATAAAGTACGTGGTATAGTCGTAATTATATTCTACAATGATACCAAACCACAATAATTTTAATTCCATGAGAACATAGGTACAGTACAAAATTCACAAAAACATGATAAATACATTTCCTTAATGACCTAAATGACAAAACGAAAAAAACATGTTTAGAGTTAACTTTATCTACTATTAATACGATAGATTAGCCTGTGCCCACGGTTTTGCCTGGGTGGATAAAAGTAGCCTGTGTTATTCATGAACTATACCTGTTCTAAGTTTCATTAAAAACACTTTAAACGTTACGGAGATTACTAACAACAAACATCCAAATATCTAAACATATACAAAATACATTTGTAATCTTATTGGGATAGTACAAAGATTGTATTTTGTACAATCTTTGGTACTTAATCGAAGTACTTTTGCTTTTATCGTCAAGTGACTAGCATCAACAAAGTTTCCCATGAGTTTCGCAGAGATGACGCTATCAAAACTAAGTAAGCACTATCAAATGCAGACATAAAATGAGAATAGACACTTCAAACATCGACAAGCAAATTTCACGCGTTCAAATGCTATAAAACAGCGCATATCTGAGAAACTATAAAGAACTCAGCGAACAAGATTGTGATATCGAAGATAGTGTTGTTCAATGCTGCATGGTTAGCCAAAAAATATTATATTTAGCGATTTGCAACTTGTAGAAAAGTAAAAAATATGGGATTGATTAAGCTATCGAATGAAAAACGTGATCAAATTTCGACTGCATAATGTCAATTCTATACATTTTTTGGGATTTACTAAATTATCGAAATGTCCATAGCAACAGTTTTGTGTTAGCGATTGTAGTTAGTTAACATGGCTACGGGTACTGAACGGTCTTATAGAAATCTGGCGCAGAAAATAAGCAGCGGTAAATGGTAGTAGCTCAAGACCGTTTGTTGCATTAGGAAAGTATGTTGTTAGTCTTGTATTAGATGTCTACCAAATAATACTATTTGGGACGTTGAAAAGGCTGAATAAGTCTAGCAAGATCAGGCCAGGGAGTAAACTTCATCGGTGGAAGGGAAATATTAATTTATAACTTTTACTTTGAAAATATTAACATTTTACTTCCAGATATTTTTTTAACCATTAATGGATCTACATTTGACCATAATCTTAGATGGTAAGTGGTGATAATGACCGACGAAGGTCTAGAAGATATTAATTCATTCTTACCTTGAAGAGACCCAGATTGTTTATTTTCGGAAAATCAGACGGCGGTATTATGTTCCATTCCTTCGTTGTTCTCATTACACTTTACTACTACTTTGTTTCTTCTACGGATACGTTCCACCAAGTCTACAATGAATGAATTAATGAAAATACTTTATTGTACACCTTATGATATAAATAAAAAAAACAATAACACATTAAGAAAAGGTACAATGGGCGGTCTTATCGCTTAAAAGCGACAACCTTTGGATGGAGAGGATTATATATGATTTTGAAGTGGCCGGGGTGTATTTTATAACGTGTGCAAAAAGGTAAAAGGTAAAAGGTTAAAGGTTTTAATAATATTATTTTAAAACATACCGCAGCAAAATATACTACATGATAACATATACTTACCTATTTTGTATGTATATATACAAATAAACACATATACACATATACAAACAAATAAGATCAAATAAATAGATCGAAACCTAATCGGAGTTTATAAGCGAAGGTTGCCTGCGCGCATATCAATACTAAAAAGTGTCGCAGTTAAGCGCATGCGTGAGGACAATAACACAGAAGCATGCACAAGCTCAAAAGCCTGTAAAATAAAGAATAAACTGCACAGTTCTCGGTTTGCATGGTTTTACATGAGCGTATGAATGGTCCTTAAAGCCATACTTAACTCAAACACACAGGTTCGCACAGATTTGGTTAAGCTTACTTGTTCCATGTGGCCATTCCGAGTTACGCCTGTTGTTCCATTTTGAATTTGCATTTATAACTGCTCAGGCAGAATAGGTAGGTTTTCCTCCAAACCGTACGTGCCTCTTGTAACATCCTGCCAAACCCTGAGGTCAAGCAAAACAGATAGAGCAGTAAAAATTCACGCGTCGAACGCCTGATCGTCGTGTCTTTATGCTCGAATCGAATAGAAACTATCGGATTATCGACAGCGTTGGGAAAGTAGCCTTGTGTAATAGGCCATTCTATGCCAGTCCTAGTGATGTACCTACTGTTTAATCGAGAATTAAGGCAAATCGCCTTGGGAATAGGTCTATCGGTGGAGGAACAATACAAAATAGAGCACCAAATGGGCACACAGGGTCGATTGGCAACAGAAAACCGTTTTTAAAACCATAAACATTTTTTTACAGACAAATGCATTGTCCTGTATTCCACGATACTTGTACTTTCAGATAACCACGATACAGTTAATCCTCACACTAGTGAGGTTAGGACTGTGTATATGTCTGTGAGGTGTTTATATATGTATAATATAACTAATGCTAATACCTAATGCACGGCTAACGAAAGTTTAGCAAGTTTTGCAAGAACATCTGCTTACGCTTGCAATACAACTATAGCTGTTTTATGATATATTCTCTCTGAGGACACGTTTTATGTGGAATACATCAGATAATCAATACCTTGCATGCTTCTTGTGTTCGTATGCGACGATAAACTTGTCAACGGCTTGTTTAAATCTAAATTAGAATTGTGAAACTATCCACGAATACGTAGTAATTTCTACAGGCTGAGAATCCTTCGAAACTTTCGATTCTAGTAGGTCTCTCACGCTTTGTGTTGAGAACATGCGATTATCGATAGCGATAATCTTAACTCGATTCTCGTTATATATTCACATTCAAGCAAAGTACAAAAACTCGTGATGTCAAATATCCCAAAGGCGATAATCGCTTTTATACAAGCCGATATCGCACACAACGTTTACGTGAGGCAAGTTTTTATGCTATTTCGAGACGAGCAACTCTTTCCGTGGAAATGGGACTAAAGACTTTAGTGCATTCACAAGACTGAATGTTTAGCTGCCTATCGCCTAAGCGATCGATGTCAGGCATTCGATAACAATGACGTCCCTCGCCGCCCTACGCCGCCCAGTGCTGACGGCGTGATATCCCATGTAGATGGTATCGTTTCCGCCCGTGTGTGGTCTAGCTGATACGGCTGGCATCGCTAATTGGACGATGTGGCTTCTATCTGTATCTACCTTCAGTGATGGTATAAAGCCTTGAAAAATAAGTAAGCAGGAACCAGGAACACTTCGCGTATCCAACATTATTTCAGGGCGTCTGGTCAGAGGGATGGGTGACCCTGCTGTCAGATATCTGGGTCAAAACATTATCATTACCATTCAGCATGGCAATGAAGTCAATATTTTGGGAGCGCTTTTGTCTAGTAAGGATCTGTACCAGCATAGGTCTCTAAATGGCCCAACTGCTTAAATAATTGCTTTCTTTCTCTAGATAAATATAATAAAGCAAATAAGTTCTAGATATATTGTTCGAAAGCAAATTACCTATAACAAAGGACTCCCGACCGAACTTGAAGTTTCAAGCTCACTGAATACACAAAAATAATTATGTATATTTTGTTAATCGCCTTACAGAACCGTCTGAGCATCTGGTGGTAAAGTTTGTGGAACAAAAACCAAAGTGTGTAAGTTTTATTGACCTAAGACAGAATTAGTACAACAACTCAAGACAACAAGTTAATTTACTAGACTACAAGTAGTAAACTTGATTTTTTTACTTAAACGTAAGTACAAGTTTTATACTTGATTATTTTTATGAAACTAAAACTCAACACAACAAAATAGGTATGTCTATTCGTGACACACAGCACTCTGATTAATAAACAATAGTTTTTTACGACCGGATTGTGATTTATAATTGCATTCGTATCCTTCGCCTGCATATCAAACAGACCACCGGGTCGTGTTACCGACTTCTGTTTATTCTGTGTAGGACGTGGTGGGAATGCTAACTGCTAGTTTTGAGTTTTTGCGTCACCTACTACGATGGATTGGTTAATTGGAAGCGGTATACACGATATATTATGTAGGTACGTTTTGTTGTTAGATTGACTGCGCAGTAAAATTTCAAATCGCAAACTAATTGCATCCTGTGGTTATTTTGGTTTTTAAGAGTTACCCTCACATAAGGGGAATCACAAACTTATAGTTAACTAGCTTCTGCCCACGGCTTCTCCCGCGTGGAACCTTGATTAAAAGTAGCCTATGTGTTATTCTGCTGTATTAACTATATTACTGTAAGTTTCATCAAAATCCGCTAAGGAGTTTTTGCGTGAAAGAGTAACAAACATCCATCCTCACAAACTTTCGCATTTATAATAGTAGTAAGATGTTACAAAAAAACAAACTTGGTTTGATTTGGGCGGAGCGGCAGATCGCGGGTTCAAGTACCACGAAGATGGGATGTTATAAAATCTTGTTCAATCAGTATGATGTACAAGTTAGGTGGGTACATAAAGAGTCTATGTTTCCTAGATCCAACTCAATCAGAATTTATTCAGAACTTTAGATCAAACTCTTACCTTGATTACTAACATTTTGAGCCATAAATCAACAGAGCTTTCTCAAGCAATGCTTTATTGTACAGATACTACCAAGGTACTCATAGTAAGGGAGGCAATACACTGATATTTTTGTAGCAAAATAACTGTTGAAAGCAGTTCGTAACCAGCTGGTTACGAAGTGTGGTTACATACACTGAAGAAACGGTTCTAATATAGGTTATTGATTCCATTAGTTTCTACGTTTAGATTTTTATAAAATAATAGGACTAAAGCAACTTTTCTTTACCAGTGGTTCTTACGTTATATTGTATATGTATTTTTTGATTTCGTACTTAAATGGTGCCAAACGGTTATAGATAGTACATCCCTTCGACGGAATTAATTATGGGACAGTAAATTAGTATACTGTCCTATAATTAAGACAGTATACTAATATACTGTCCCATAATGAATTCCGACGAAGGTATGTACTAACTATTTAGGTATATGTTCCTAATTAGTTTATAGTATGTATTTAACTGTGAATTATTTTCATTTATGTATATAGTTGGCTTCTATTTTTAGTAGCTAGTTATTTAATTTAATAAAATATTCTCTTATTTGGGTAATCCTTCAAACGCACTACCGCCCCATTCTTCATTAAACAAAGTTTCGTTAGAAGAAAACACTTATTAGCATTAAGTTCGCCTATGTACTTGTTTTATCTTGTGCAATAAATCATTTTCTATCTATTTTGATATCTATAGTTAGTAATATAAACAGCCTTAACATGGCAAACAATAAAAAAAATAACGTAGGTATGTGCCTGTTCGATAAATAAACACAAAACCTGTACAAAAAAACTTAGAAATCGTGTTTTCTTATTTAATTAAGATTTTATGTTATGTTGTGGTACAGAACCCTTAATAAGCAAGTCTGACTTGCCCTTGCCAGGTTTTATCATAAATTTATCTTCAATGTGGATCCCTCTAAAGAATAAAGCGCACCCACTGACCCATCGATCACGGTAATTGTCTCTACCCTCCACGAAATCGCTGCTAGATGAGAGGTTCTTGGAGATCGAGAGATAAGTTATGTTCCTGTGTGGTAGCAATCACGTTAGGAATCATCCATCTCTTTGCTATTGGCGAAGATTGTAGTAGGTAAGCATATTATTTTACTCAGTTAATTTAGCGTTAATAGGCTTGCAACCTGTCACGTGGCAATTACTTGCAAAAAGAGCATGTGCCAAATTTTTGGATATGTCTCTGTCTAACCTTTACTTGGTACCTTTAAAGATCTAATTACTGAGTATGTATCTGAGGATGTCTACCAGTCTTATTTGCTTTTAGTAAGTAGACTTTTTATTACACGTGACGCAAGCATTTTTAAGTGGAGTGAGGGGTTGTTTTCTTTGTCTGTTACCAACAAAGACTTTTAAGTGGATTTTTGTAGTCGTTTAGTATGACTTCAAAGAACAGTTTTACTGGCATACGTCACTAGGGAGTACTGCAAAAGATTACTATTTTTTTTTTCAATATTAGTTTTGTCTATGAATTTTCGACTTTTCATAGGTCAATATTT
This sequence comes from Perizoma affinitatum, assembly GCA_961405105.1. Lineage (NCBI taxonomy): Eukaryota > Metazoa > Arthropoda > Insecta > Lepidoptera > Geometridae > Perizoma > Perizoma affinitatum. The sequence goes on from OY560184.1 coordinate 8,162,940, forward strand.
TAAATAAATATTATTCCGACGGGAAATTGATATAACCATTTAGCCACAGGGTCCAGTCACAATCGTTGGAATTGTCTTAAATCCGGAATTCAGAAACTAAACATCGTTTTATTACTAAAGCCGGATACCGATAACGGGCGTATTCGGATGACGTCTCGTTTATCTGTGAAAAACTTTATGTAAAAACGAAAGTCATCATTTTACAACTGTGTTCCAATCACAGGATAAGAATAAAGGCAGTTTAACAAGCACTTAAAGTCTTGTTTTACTTTTCATCAGACTTATCGACTCTCATAACTTTTCATCTCAACCCTTCATCTCTACATCGCTAAATAACACGTTACGAGCGTAGAAATAACAGGTTTCGTCTCCCCGACATCACGACTAGGATTTGTGGCTTTATAACAAAAGGTATTGTGCATTATTTTTCAAACGCTGATGAAAATTATACCATTGGTGCTCTGTAATTTGATCTTAGGAAATATATAATCGACTGTAACGAAGGTTCTTGCACACCACGTGCGGGTGTTCCATTTAATTTAAACACCTACGTGCAGGTGACACAAAACGAGTGACATGTGGGTTTAAAAGTTCAAAAAAAATTTTAACGTTAAAGCTACGTTGACGCTTTTGAACTACGCAAGAGTCGCAAGAGGCCGTGCCTGGATTCGTTACATCTCACTGTTTCATTAAAGAGAAACTAATGGTCGAAGGTATCTACGAATCTCAAAAAACACGCGAACAACAGACTGTAATCCCCATATAATATCATCAGATCTATAAGCAGTGCAGTTCGATCCATGAGGATATCAAGTAAGTGGTAGTGAGAGGCACGTCAAACATTATATGTACAGTATATTCTTGCAAAGTAGTAAGAATTCCACGTGACAACTTACGATCTGTTTCTTAGAACACAAACCGATGGCACATGCTCTCGAATTTTGGTTTAGGTAAGGATTCCCACGGTGTTTTTCTTTCCCGTTACGTGTAAGATAAATAAAAACTGAATGCCTGAAAAACAAATGTTCAAACTGAAAATATGGTCACTTCCAAATCAATTGCTGCACCAACACTCCATAAGGACACATCCAATCATACAATTGAAATGTCCGTGATTGTCCAATTCATATGAAAGACCCGCTCCCCGTCCATCACGAACGGTCCAAATGAATCAAAGCGCCGCCGTCTGCCTCAATAAAATAATTGACGATTGGCAATGTTTATATGACACCTCGCTAATAAAATGAACATGGGAATGGGGTCAGGATTTATGCGGATGACGAAAGCAAGGGGAAACTATTACGAACATTCCCAGTAAAGTAACTGATGGAAATAAAATCTGCATCAGTTGCACCGACAGGAGCTCCTACATTAATATTGAGTAGTAGAGATCCTAGGTCACCCGGAGAAGTCATCATTGTCAGCTGCTTTTTGAAGTCCGCTACTGGGTCTAGACAAATACCTTACGCTTACTTTTCCTTTCACTCTAACGAAAATTCAAGGTACAACTTGGCAGCTGTCACGTGACATTTGCACAGCTAATATCATTTACATACAAATTAATCTTTCCGCATGCGTTAACGCCAACATAAAGTGGTATTTGACAAGACACCCTGATCAGCGTATCCAACGATCTTACGCTAGCTCCATCCAACAACTTCGCATCGGGTCGGGGGCCTACCCATGCTGCGTCGCCCAGTTCAGCTATTTGAGAACCCTTCTTCCCCAGCGGTTGTAGGTTCTATAACTCACTGTATTATAATGTCTCATAGTTCGTATTTCCACTTGCAATAAATAATCTATGAGTTATGTCGGTGACAATAGTACTTCTACTGAATTCTTTGTTTACATTGAGTACATTGCAATGTCTGCAAACCTAATGAAGATTATGCAGAGAAAATCAAACACAACCTGAATATTATTACATAAGTCTTTTTCAAACCAGAACTTACTGGAAATAGAAAAGTCATAAAAATATATTCTAAAAATAAAGATAGCAGAGAACTATTGATCTTCACATCATAAACTTGTCACCATTGGAAGGGAACATGGTGATAATAACACATTTTTGAGAGCCACAAAGGTTATCGGTTACTAATAAATCCATAACTATCACAGACTCATAATTATTAATTTGTAGATATTATTTTTCCGGCATTTCGGCTGTGTTGCCCACATGCGTTAGCGCGGAATTAAAACATAATTATGTTTTCTTCGAGAGTTTATATACTGAACTTTCAAGCGTGTCTTTATATAGTAGTAGGTATAGAATATGTGTTTTGTACGTGCACAAAAGAGTGTTACTCTCTTTGTACACGACCCTAGGTTTATGACCATCTCTCTCTAGGTAACTAGGGTTAAGCTCGCCCTCATACATGTCATATTATTCATCTTAATTTGTGAGTAAAATTAGGAATAAAGTTTGCAAAATAATTTCTCAGACTCGATGGTTTAAATAAAACGGAGGAAGTCATTTAGAAATACAAATAATTTTATTAAAACGTGCAAAACATGGTTCACCCATATTTTTATATTATTTCTATGCATTTTACATTATATTAAATTAATTTGATTCTCTTTGAATCGTGTAAAAATACTGGTTTAGTTTCATTATGTTCATATTTTATCATATATAAATATTAATATAATTAGTTGTTTTTTATTACATAAAAAAAAATGTAGCCCCTAATAAGTGTACATTGAGACGTCAGATCCGGTCGTTTAAATAAGATCTAAGAAGCCACCATCATTGTTCGATTATTTTTAAATGCAATTTTAAATTAAATAATATCAAATTATGTTATTAGGATTCTTCAACCGTATCTTTCAACTTCCTTCCCCTCGTTTCAGGTAAAATCAGGCAAAATAGCACAGCCAGAAATGGTAATAGTGCGAAAATCGACGACGCGATCCATCGAGGCTTCAAATTAGCCACAAACGGTGCAACCATCGCGCCTAGTTTTGACCCAGCTGAGCTTAAACTGAATCCCATATTCCGTATTGGCGTAGGGTACAACTCTATCACGAGCAGGTAAACCACGGCGAATACAACAGTTGCTGCTAGTCCACCTAAACCGCCGACAACGGTAGAAGCCAAGGTGCCTTCTGGTATGAAGATAAGAGCTATCATGGAAACGCCAATTGTGACAAATGATCCGATAGCTGAGCGCTTTCTTCCGAAGTACTTGGCGACAACCATTGCGATCGGAGATCCGGGTGTCTGAAAATCAAAAAAGATGCTATTATGACCAAATCCTGTCCTACTAATATTATAAATCGATTATGTTTGCAGGTAAACCGATTTGGATAAGACATATTTCGTAAGGCTACAGAAGCTAGAGTAAACTAAAAATGACATTGATAAGGGAGCTTAGTGTAGACTTTGAATTCAAGTATGAATAAACTCATCGTTTCGTCGCGAAAATAAACTTTATTTGGGTCAAAAAAAACTGACTAAAGTTGCTTCGGATCAGTTATTTAATTAAGATCTTTTTTGACACCTAATATCAGTGGAATTGACTAACTCAGCTTTCAACATCATCCATTAATACATATAGGAATTGCAAAGAGTAGTTCTTACTGACCTGTATAAAACCCAAAATGACCACAGCTATTGACAGATTTGATCCAAGTTGTGATATGTACTGATTCAATCCAAAATAGCTCAATCCTGTCACAAACCAAATTATAACAGAAGTAGTAGTCATGATTGCTAGCTTTTTAGTCTTAAATAAGTCGAGGTAAGTGAATTTCAGTGCTCCATTCCCCTTCAACTTTAAGGACTCTATGCTTTTTGTGACGTTTTCAGTGATGTGTTCAGTACTCAGTTTGTTCCTGTAAAAAAATACGGATTGCGTTGGAAGGACACTACAGATACGGACAAATAATACGGGGTCACTTGAATAAAATAACTTCACCTCTCTAGCAAGTTGACCAAGAGAGAACCAGTGTAATTAATAGGAAGACAAATAGACGGTGAAAATACGCCGTGACTTTATATAGAAAAAAAAAACTTGTTTAGTGGTCTATGGACCGACAATCGCTGAAGAATAAAGTTTTTCAAATGGCGACCATGAATCTGATGACACAGTTTAGAAAGTCCCCTCACCTGTGATGCACCGATGACATCTTAAAGGTTTCGTGAAGTCGCTGCATGAACGTTATTCAAGCTCTTTCCTCATGTCACTTTTTCGGACAAGCCCAAGCAGTGTACTTTTTAAGGCAAAAATTGATGAAATATATAAAAACTTACATTCTAGCCGCTTGAGTCATGACCTTCACAGCCTGTTTAGCTCTACCATTTGCAATTAACCATCTTGGTGTTTCCGGTAAAAAAAGCAACAGCAACATTATAAAAACTGAAACAACACTGTATTCAATCATGAACACTCTCCATGAAGATGTAAAATAGGCGAATATGGCAAGACTGGCTAAGCCAATACCATCAGGCAGTAAGGCAGTGCATGAAACAACTTCTATTAATCTTGTTCCTATGACTTCTGTGGTATATACAGCAGTTAAAGAGAATATTCCTCCACTGCCTAACCCTATAAAGAATCTGCAGGTAGTGACTGTCCAGTACGTAGGAGAGAAAGGAACAGCGAACATGAAGATCACGTTAGTGACTCCTGATAGAATAATTGCTTTGCTTCGGCCGTACCTGAAAAAACAGTTTTCTAGTAAGTAAAAAGTCACTGTCGTTAAAATTCATTGTTTCATTCCCACAGATAAAATGTAATTCTTTTTTCAGCATGTATCAAGTGTTGTAAGTTCGTGTATCTACCTGTCTGAAATCCATCCAAATAGCGAAACTCCACACAGCAAGCCAAACATCATCACTGTCTGCGTGAAGCTGGCTAGCCAGGCCTTATCACAAATCAGTCCAAACTCTGTAATTAATGTCTCATCGAACACATCCTTTACATACTCGTATTCCACGCAATCTTTATAACAAGTATTGTTTTTCACTTCTACAGTAGCGTTACTGCCAAATTTAATACACGAGAACTTAGTGTCTGGAGTTATAAATATCACAGCCATGGTATTCCATTGACCTAGGAATCGTGTGAAAGCTACTATTGTGATGAATATGAACTGATATAAACCAAAGGCACCCATCGATTTGACGACATAGTCATCTTCGAAATTGTCATCTTCGTCTACACTTTCTTTTTCTCTATTCTCGTTGGCATCGTTTTGTGCTATGAGGTTTATAGGTTGCTTCATCTTGACTTCCTTAAGACTTATTTAAACTAAGTTACAAATCGTATTGGAGATAAATTATCTATTGCCATGTTCGGAGTCCGTTCTGTTAATAAAGTCTTCTTCTTCACTTTTGAAAGTATTTTTTTTTTCGTTTCTTTCGCCATCCACACTGTACGAATCTGAAAATAATGAAAACCATATTTTTAATTACCATATCAGAAATAATATATATCAGAAAATCAGTCGCTCAAAGTCAGTCACCTGACCAATCACAGTTAAACATCAATGGCGTCATTGCTAGTTACTCCAAGCACCTTTTATAATTTATTTAGATTTTCACCGACAAACCTCAACATTCATTATATACCATTGAACCGCACACTTCAAATAGAAACAATTTCAAAATCGTATTCCTTAAGTTAAATTGGTATTTTTAAGTGCATTGCCGCCTCGTTAGGTTAAACATTAGTTACCGATGTAATAGCACGTCAAAACATGTAATAACGTCAGAAGGCGTAATAATATCGTATGTCAGATGTCGGCGCAACCAGCAATTTGGAGTACTTTCATCGCACCCAATCAAGTAAGCATGAATACGAATGTGAGCCCGAGGTAGTCGTTACTTTTATCGATTTTGAAGAATTTTCAAGAATTGCATGAGCTTTAATTATGCACCTATTTACTGTAAAGCCAGTGGAGATATGCTAACAAGTCCTTTTAGACAGGTTCAGTTTTAGAAATACTGAAAACATTATAAGTCTTTACATGATTTAAAATAGATGGCAAGTGAATATTCGCAAAATTTTAAAACTCTTGATGTGTTTTCTATCTTCTTTTGCAGCGCCCTCTAGTCACTTGTGGCGATAAAACCTATGAACTATCATTGATGAACAAATCAATTGCAAGATAATCGCATTTTAATCGGATAAGCCATTTCGTAGATAAACAGTAACAGACAAACGGAATAAAATGGCTCTTGACGTCGCATGTAAAAAAAGGTTTATGTAAAATAACGTGTTGAGAGGCCCAATTTGCACAAAACTGGGCTTAATCTAAGCATATACACGCAGAGGTTAATATGAGTCTTGTGAGTATCAGAAACCCTTCAATCTGAGCTAACTATCAGTTTGTAAAACCACACTTTATAGGTAAAACAAATCGCTCTCCATGGAATATGTTCAACATAGAATGTCGCTACAACATCAGTAGATCAGTAGGGAGAGGTTTTAGGTACGTAGGACGTCCGGTAGCGAAACGGGCAGAAGATAGTGACAACGTAGCGGGCCGTGTAAGGTTTCTAAAGTTTAGAATCTAAACTATCCACGGCCGGGTCTAAAGTCTAAACTCTAGACAAAGCGTAGGAATCGGACTATGAATGCTGATGAAGTAATCGACAATATAAATAAGTGCGCTCGTGTTGCAAATAAAATATACACTCATCTATAATTCAAATGTAATTAAGTAAGTAGGTGCATACCTCTTTAGTTGCATGACTACGAGGACCTTACTTAGGAAGATTTTTAAACAGGTGATTAACTAAACATATCTAAGTGTAATTTCAAAATACAACAGTAGTAAGATAGCTAAACAACTGTTTTTTTTTATATAAGTAAACCCCAAGCATTTTAATAGTATTAATAATATTTACAATAACAGGTTCAAGGCCCAAGGACTCTTTTCGAACAAAATCGAGCCCAAAACCCACCATTCTATCTTGCTCCAATGGTCAACACCAATTACCCTGGGTCCAAATGACGAGTTACCACCGCCGGCGATCATAATAGTCAGAGTGATCCACCAGCAGCCAGATTCGGGACCGCTTGATTATACTTACTTGCATACGACAAACTTATACTTCGACAACTTATACTGTTATGCTTCGAACATTGTAGGTATTTTGTTTTTAACGAAAGTGTGTTCAATCGGGTGGTCCGGAATCGAGAGGCAGCTCCAGGCGACCGTAAATCTGGCCTCTAAGTGGCCTCGAAGCATAATTCTGGTGATTAGCCACCTACCTCCGATCGGAAATTACTACCAGTCGGTCGGTGATTGAGGTTTGACGAAAATTATGGCTTTGAGTTGCTAAGTCACAAATGATGGGGTTTGGCAGTTGGATTTTGTCGATTTTCAAATAGCTTATCTGTTGGTACACAGATTCCTAGCCCCCCTCATGTATCTTGTTATATTTCTGATATGAATAAAAGTGCCCTTTTAAAGTTGTTTTTGTTTTTGTTAATTTGTGTTTATTTATTGTGTCCAATTTTATTGGTTGTCAAGTATACTTACGTGCCGTTCTGTGAAAATAAACTATAATGAATAATGAATGAATTGACGTGTATTTCCGTTAACTATTTTATTTGTGCTAATGAGCATTAGATGCGGAGCATAAGGAAAGGGGCAATGTGTACAATTGTTTTATTGACACAGAGCATTTGAATGCTAGTAAGTATTACATAGATAATGAAACTAAAACTGTTTCTAAATCTGAAGTCTCCCTAAAGGAAATCTTGTATTCGCGCCTGTTGTGTAGTAACGTGCATTCCCGTTACTTCCACCAAACATCGTCTCATCGGGATTCTTTTATCAAGGTAGTTGCCGATCATTTGACGTAAGACAAGGTAGCACATCGGGAGTCACAAGAAAGCCAATTACGTTCATGTCATTCATTTCCAAACCACTCAATCATCCCCCCATTCATTATCAGCTATCCACGAAATCTAAAATTAAATAAAATCTCTCAAAATCCTAATTGACTTCTGAAAACTCTCAGTATTTTTTGCGCGAAACATTTTCTCGCGAAGTGGCGACGATGCCCGTAAATAATTCAAAAAGAGTTTTTAATCAGTCGTCAAGCGATTTACAAATTAAACAGGGGCCGTGTTATGAAGAAATATCGCTAGCGGTGGTGCGAGGGTTTCCATTGTAAAGCCACTTTTTTCTAAATAAAAAAAACGGACAATTGCAAGTCTAACTTGCGCACCGAAGCTTCCGTACTAGCTTGTATGTTCACCAAAATAATTAACGTTACTCATGTTCATAATCAACACAATTTCTAATGAAAAAAATGGTCGGATTGAAAGACAAACTTAACTTTGTAGTTGAACAATTTTTCGCCCATACATCGATATACATCACTGTCAATTTTCCAACTGCATGTACATGTTAATTTGTATTTAAAAATTTTCCGACTTTTTCCTTTATTTCTGCTGAGACCTTGCTTCTTGCCAAATTTCATGATTCTAAGTCAACGAGATGAACCTAATAGGTTTTGATTTATTTGCGAGTATCAACATATGTCGCAGTCAACGCAATAAAAAATGGCCGTATTTTTTATTGCGTTGACTGAAGCTTGAATTTTCCAGAGCTCCAAGGGACCGTAAACCTACGTATATTATATTCAACTTTATACCTCCACGCGTTCCTGACAAAAACGTTCTTGACAGACAGACAAACGGACAGACAATGGTGTGATAAGGGGTTCTGTTTTTTTTCCTTTGAGGTACGGAACTTTAAAAAAACACCCAACTGTCAAACACATTGTCCTGACCCCATACTAAGATTCCTGTGTCTCTTTTATTTTAAATTTCTAAGAATTCACTTCAATGACGCCTTTCCCTAAATATTCTGCAGATAAAATCTTAATTTACACTCTATTGGGGTCTTATTTTTAAATCATCTTAAAAAAACACAATTTTGCGCTCTTGCTTAGATATCGTAAGTTCCTGATAAAATAAAACATTGTAAAGTAGTGAAAATTGAACATAAACTCGTACCGGACGACAACGTGAACGCACATAAAAGAAGAAATATAGCCGGCAAGGATCTCTCCGCAAAAAGCTCGCAAATTTCCCCATCAATTATCATTATTAAGGAGCGGAGCGCGCAGACGTCGAGTAATTGAGTTTTATAAATGGCGACGTGATGTCATAAATACGAGAACGTGTGTGTGACGGCTGACGGGTGATTATGGAAACGAGTAATTAATAACTTGCAATATTAGCTGTGTGGTTATCACGAAACGTATTTAACAAACTTACTTAAACTCCCACATTAAATTTATTTCTGTTTTTTGCACATAATTTTGTTTCTATTAGCAACAAACATCCAAACCTTGACATGCTATTTATAATATTTTAGTAGGATAAGCTGCCATACTAAGTTATTATCTTTATAGGAAAACCACTTCCAAAGTGGTTATCAGATAAGAGAGAACATCTATAAGATAAATCTACTATACACTCACGTTTTCGAATCCACGTGCAAACAACGACTAACTACATAAAGCATCGCATCACCGTAAGGTGTAACCTGTAAAGATTTATATAACATTCCCGGAAACAATGCGTTTGTGATCATAATTTTGCAACTTTCATAGTAGTTTGTGTTTTAAAAACAACCTGCGATAATTTGCGGAGAAGTCAAGGAAACTCCGATTGTTATATTTTGTAGGTAAACAACAAAATTGCCTGGGAAATTTAACCCGGCATGTCACTATTTAGTCATTCGGCAACATGACATGGTGTTCATAAATTAAAAACATCGCGTCTACTTTTCTTTCGGCTTCAATAACAATTGTGGTGTTTGGTAAACAAGTTGGTAATTATTATTTTTCCTTCACGCAGATACGTTTTAGTACATTGTATTTAGCAACAAATTTTAAAGATCTGGTTTTTGTCCCTGTTCAATTGCTGTCATCTTACAGGTCAATTGTACATCCACTCTTAATAAATATTGTCTGAACAAGATACGACAACACTGTGCTTCCGCAATCACGCTGTCTTCTGTTACCCAAGACGAAAGCGCCCGTATATGTACGTATAAAAACAAACCTCTTATGGCACACGGCCATAAGAGGTTTGTTTTTATATGTGTACTTATGATTGTTTTCGTATTATCGCCGAAACGCTTATCGATATATGTCTTCAATGATGGTTCTTATATAGGCTTATCCTATATCCTGTCTTAAACCTAGGATAGGTTTAAGACAGGATAAGCACCGCAAACAATGATTTAAATACACGTCTGGAGTTTTAAGATTTAGTTAAAACTACTTGATTATTAGATTATTTACCTTAAATGAAACTTTATTCTATACTACCTTAAGTTTGTGTCTATAGTGTATACTGTATGGTATAAATCTATCGTAATCTTAGGGTACCCTACATTTTACGCAGATCATCTAGGTACCTTTCCTTTCCGAGGCAGAAGAATCTCCTGGCTCCTGGCATATGCGCCGCTGCTGGCATATAGGCGCATGAGTGTAGAAAGACGGTCATAAAGATAATAAAAGTCCTAATGAAATAACGCAAAATCTGAAAAAACTTTGATCGGAAGCGAGAGTAGATACCATGTATCTTTTGTGCTCTAATAATTTTATATATATATTTTTTTTTTGTTTTGTTGTTTGTTTTTGTGTACTTAATGTGATTTGACATGAATATAACTTATTTTAGCTTAGTTTGTAACTGTGATTTGCCAATACCTCTTACAGTAGATTAATAATTTAAAAAAAATATTTGTATTTTATTTCATACATTGTCTGAATGATTATGTTTTAATTTAATTTATTTGACACAAACCCACTCTGAAGTCACTGTGTCTTGTCTTTTTTAATGGATTGTAATGGCTTTAAATAATTTATTGAATGATTTCTGTATTGTATAATCTGACATAAACAAGTGTACTGTAAAGTTCCTACAGTGAATAAATGCGTATGAATGAAAGCATACACATACTAAAATTTATCAAGTGCTCTCCTTGGATCATGGAATAAAATTTGATGATTCACCCGCACCAGGGTTCGGAGAACTGTTGGGTTGATAATCTGCTAGTTATCTAGCATCATAGATGTTATCGTGTACTCGTAACGTCGAAACGTGAATAAACTTCAATACTGAATGGTGTAAGTACTAGGTATGTATTCTGATTACCTTTTGCTGAATATGAGAATCTAAATCTAAGCTTCTGTATCATGACTTAACCTTTTCGTTAGCTACCTATTAATCACTACTAAAGTACATTGTAAATATTAGAAACATTTGTTGATTTGGGATCCGGTGGCTGTGTCCATATTTGATTGTTCTCTGAGTAAATGTATTTTTGTGTCGACTGTACAATGTAGTAGAATTTAAGTATCACGCTTTATTAGCACAATCATCTCATTTATTGTGCTTACTTACTTATAATGTTACACAATATATTATTTGTAATAGCATATAACATGATTCATACCTAGATGACCTACATCTAAACTATAAACCTAAAAAAACGAAAAGCAACTTCATATTTGTTTGGGGAACATATGATGTAATGATAGTATGATCTTTCCAGATTAGTATAAGCACCCTTATTTTATTTATCTCCCTTCGGTCAAATATAAGAAAGAGAGAAATATTTTTTGTCTTCCGTCAACAAAATCTTGATCTTTGGTGCTTACACTTAGCCTAACATAATATCTAATCTATAGATCGTTTGCAACGGTCTTCAGATAGCTAGCTGTTTCATCTGTATTTTTTGTATATACCTACATGTACATAGTTGTATGAATAAATGTATGTATTATATGTTGTCTTATTATAGAACAACACATATACACTTAACTAGCAGGTACTAGAATATAGTTATGTCTAGACTAGACTAAATTAACTCTTTACAAAAAATTACTTTTTGAATAAATTTATTCCACGAAAGCTACTAAATAGCCCCTTTAAGTATTTATGTAATAGAATCGACTCGCCCTCGTCAGAGTTATCGATACCACCATTAAGATTATGAGCAAACAAACATATAAAGTTGCCTTTATTACAGGCGTTAAAGTAGAGTTGACAGCCGGACAGCGTGTCACAGACATAAATATCGACAATAACAGTAACATTCTACAATTATAACATAGGCCTGACCTGTTATCGCTTTGAACGGCTCAGTTTAGAGAGAAGGGAACGAGGGTTCTGATTCATCGATAAATAATATAAAAAAAATACTTTTTCCTTCTCTTTCTTTGGTGAGTAGTTATGTTTTATTTGTCAAATAAATTATTACTTTTTTTATGCGTAATTCCTAAAGTTTGTTCTAAGCACTTGCCTAGTTTAAAAAATATATAATTTCTTCAAATGTTGGTGTTTTATTATCAGGGCAAGGATTATTTAAAAATGAGGCTAATTACCACTGTTTTCAATTAGCTACGAAATACCACCAAAATTGTCGAAAAACAGTGGTGTTTAGGCGTATATTCAATTTATAAATTATTATCTTCAATTCACTTTAGTTTCAGTTTTACTCGTAAATGATTGGAATTTTCGAAACAAAAAACACGCATGTTTGCCGGACATGCGTGTTTTTTGTTTCGGCCGGAGTCTGATTATTTAAGCCCGGTCGTGCGAAACCGGTGAAAATTCATCTGTTTTCTTAAATAACGTGTTTTTTTCTAATGAGCTTTTATCGATAATAATGTTCACATCACTATTATCGCTTAAGACACCTTGTCCCATTGAGTAGTCAGAGCGATGTAAATTCAAGTGTTATTGTTCCGACTGTTAGAGTTAATGGTTATTGTACGTTGATAGACGCCGACTCAGAGCTGATAAAAACTGGAAGCTGTGTCTTGGGGATGTGGTATCAATCTGGATAGGAGACTAACGTTTTAAAGTGGCAAAGATCTCCATACGATAGACCATCTATTACAATTTTAGATGGAGGTGGTAAGCTTTCTAGATTTCATGTTCTGGGATGTTTTGTATATTGTCTTGTAACGGTCAATGGAAGCCTATAATCAATACCAACCAGGAATGGAGGAGGCCTCATTTATATCTCATCTGCATTTAAAATATATTGAATATTAAGTTTGTTAAAAAAAATACTTACTGTCAACCATCTCCGTTAAGCTGTATGCTTGTTTGCAACTCTATGTAGTAAAAAAATAACAAAAAGTGTCGTTAAAAAAAACCTTAAAACACGTTCGCACTGGATATATAAAATTCTACCTTCTGGCTCCATCATCAGAACCTTGTTACCAAGCCCAATCTATTATCTCTCGGGCGAAGGCCCGCCTGAGATGCAGAAGGTTGCGGGGTCGATTCCCGCCGCGGGACAAATGTTTGATCTGCAAATATTTGTCTCGGGTCTGGGTGTTTTCTATGTATAATATATAGTCAGTCATGTATTTCCCATAATACAAGATCTTATTTTGGGGCTAAATGATGATGTGAGAAATATGTAGGTTAAAATTGAATTCCAAGATTTGATTACATTGTTTGTTTATTATTTACAGTACCACTTTAATAGGTCAAATTTGACACTTATACAAAATAAACTTGTAATATTGTTTATTTTCTCATCATTAATTAGAACGGCATAATTTTACAACTTTTTCATGAACTATTTATATATGTATATATAATGAAAAATAAGTCAATTTCGCGATTTACTTTGACTAATAAACTCATAAATTTGCGTATCGTCATCCGGTCTGGGATATACGTTATTTTCGTCAAGAGTCCTAGCAAAAACTTTGAGTGATATGATAATGACTTCACAAAAGTGGGTTTAAGGATTTCTATTAGAATTCCACACTGGATTCGTACTTCCAAGCAACTGATTTATGAATGTACGTGAAAAGAAAATTTCAAAGAACAGATTGATACTGCTGAGTTACGATGTCAATAACTATCAAGACGAGATAAGGCTTGGTTCAACTGACATCTACTTAGATGCAAGCTATAGAAAGATAATACTAGTTATCTCAAATGTAATACTTATCTTATGAAGACATTTTTAACTAAATGTCTTCATAAGATATCTAAATCTTTCACACTTTTGTGCAATAATTAAAATCAGTAGTATAGGTAGGTACTAATTCAATAGCGAATTCCATTTTTACACTGTTATTTTAAACAGAGTTATTTATTCTACCCGGTTCATGCATGCCTACGTTATGTCTGAGTAGTTGTCACTAACATATAAAGGCTAAAAATAATTGATTTGGCTTTCCATACCTTAACGATGATAAGGTCATCAGTTTGTATATCTTATCTTTAATCTTGCACCCGACGCCATCAAAAACCCATTTTATCACAAAATTAATGATTCAAAAGAATAATTTGACAAACAACACTCGAAGCCTAATTAAAACTTTGGAAGCAGTCAAATATGACAAAGAAAAAATGTTCGCTGGCCATTCTTTATGAGGCGACCATTTTTCACAACGGACAGTTCACGCCACTTGAGCATGCAAATTGTGGAATTTTTGACGAATACAGCGAACACGTTGAAAGTAGTGTGATATTATTTTTAGGTTGTTGTGTTAACATTTTTCTCCAGAACGGCTTTGCAATCGTTGTATATAACTATTGTAGGGGGCGCTGCACGAGAAATGATGGCATGGCATTATAGGACGCCTTAATTGATTGTAGTGTAGTTTCAATCGCAATTGTTTGAACCATTTGTAGAAAAATATAACACTCATCCATTGCGAAACTTGAATAGCGTGTTCAAAAGTTGGGGATTTTAAGAACTTAAAAAGTTACTTGCTTGACATTTAATTAATTTAACATAATATTTAGCATTATAGCTGCAGTTTAGCATGTATGCTAAATTACAGCTTTCTAGTACTGATAGTCTTTGAGCTAAGACGCGGACAGAGAGACAGACAGACGGACGAACATGGCAAAACTATATAAAACTTGTTAACTGCGGAACCCAAAAAAGGTACTCAGAGATCATCTGGAAGGCAATTTCAGTCGATTGATAACCTTATTTACATTTTAGTAGATGCAGTTTTTTTAAGTGTAATATTATTTCCTTATTGCATTGGATTTTCTCGCACGCGCGTAGAAGTAACGTGTACTACGTAAGGCAAAACAAAGTGCTCTCGTAAAAAAGCCCAAGGCACACCCTAATAGCTTTACTTTTCATCTGGATACAAAATAATAGCGATGCAAATTAACGCTGATTAATTAGTAACATTATTTTGTTTAAATAAAGTTTATGTTTTTACAGGCTGAGTGTGTAAGGGTTTTTTTTTTACTCTTATAGAAAATCTCTAGATTTATTTATAACTTCAATGCATGTGACTTCAATGTGTGGTTACTGTTCGAATTGGTATCCACACAGATCTGCATACTGAGTACGGATCTGAGGATCTCAATCATAGAGATTACAGTTGTGAGCGTGTTTGATTTTAATGACAAAAAAAAGTGTCTACGATATCGAAATAATTGTGTGTGTATAATTAGTCTATATTACGCACAAAGATAAATACCTATATAAATAACTAGCTACTGCCAACGGATTCGCCCGCGTGGTACCCGGATAAAAAGTAGCCCATGCGTAACTCTGATGTATAAGCTATATTACTGTAAAGTTTTATCAAAATCCGTTAAGTAATTTTTGCGTGAAAGAGTAACAAACATCCATCCTCACAAACTTTCGAATTTATAATAGTAGTAGGATAGGACGTTTTCAGAAGGCTTATCAATGTCTAATGATGATGACAGCTGTTTAAAGGTAACTATGGCATTTACAACGTCTAAATTGATATGTTTTGCAGTTCCTGTTGTTATGGTTGCCATAATCAATGTTAATGTATTTATATTCATAACTACCTAGGTAGTTATAAGACCGGATCCCGCACTAATATTCAATCTGTCGTGGATATCAGTAACTGCGAGTATCATACATATTTGTGATCAAACATGCATTTTGTACTGTACCGGGAATCAAACTTGCATACGTTTTGAGATTGTTGCTTACTGAGATTATTTGCGTAAGTTCTGTTACCAATGCTTGTTTTTTTTTAATGTAGTAAATTTATTGTTGGTACGACATAATGTTCAAAACTTTCTTTGGGAGAAGCCAATGGCTCCTGAAATACAGTTTCTACTAGTTCAGGAGCCTATGGATTCATATACAATTTGTAACAATTTATTATGTCAAAAATAAATATTTCTTATTTCTTATTTCATTTCTCGCCTCTCAGTTCGCCCACGGTGAAATCTTAACAGCCACCTAAACATTACTCCTAAACTATTCAAAATATTTAAACGATCCTCTAATTAAATTTTAAAATAATTTGCTCGCAATGTTCGTATCTGTACTAAATTTTATTTATCTTTTTTTAATTAAAACACGTGTAGTACGATTTACGATATTACGATCGATATATCTATCTACTCTTCTATTATCGTACGGTATGAGAATAATTCTCGTTTTTTTAATAACAATTTTCGTGTTTCAAGGCGTTTTCCGCAATAACCGTCCTCAAGCATTTATAAAATCTGTCTCTTCGGGCTATAAGTCAAGTTAAATGGCCCGCGTTCGCGCACAGATATTAGCAAGTTATGGCCCGCAAATAACTCCAATGGAACTTAGCTGACAATAAGGATTTATTTTGAGACTTTGTAAGACTAAATTTTTCGCGCGACCCCCTGACTCCACACTAGGATTGCTTTTGTCGCGAGTATTAGGAACTACGAGTCCCGTGGTACCCCGCAACCAGAATCACAGATAACAAATAGGTATCTACAGAACATGCAAACTTTTTTCCCGCAGCGAGTATCGAGGTTGTCTTAATTATTTTTACCAGACCACTATCAAAGTTATGGTTTGGTTTATTTCATATATCGATCGGTAGCCTTATCGACAAGTTTTACAGAAATTGGCGTAGGTAATCCAAATATTTTAAATTACTTTTGATTTCATCGAGATATTTTATTAAATTTAATAATTACTAATAAGCTAGGACTTATTAATTATTGTACAAAATCAAAGTTTTTTGACACTTTATATAACAGCCGCCGCGCCGGTTCTATTACCTGTATTTCTTTTTTTTTCTACTTCACTGATATCTTATAAGTTTCGCTTAATATGTATTTAATTGGACTGTGTTGCTTGCGTCACCCTATACTTGAAATATTTTGTATAAAATCAGTGAAATTAATGAATAGGCGCTTTGTTCCTTGCTATCGAAAGTCGTCGACGAAACAAGACATTCTCTATACTCAGTTACCATCAAAATGAATCTTAATCGTATCGCAAAATAAAACCTACACGCTAACAAGCTTCCGTTCCAAAGGTTTAGGTAAAAATTTGTTTGAATTAACACGTACCTACTAAAAACTGTGAATGAAAACATCGTACAGGAATCAACATACTCTAGCTTGAAGAATAACTTATAACTATGTACTAATAATTACAACTAAGTATTCATAATGTGGACTTTGCCAATTATAATGTTTTGGTCGTGAATCTGACTATTTGGTATCCTCACGGATCCGTCAGTGTCAGCACTGATCCGACGACCTCAGTGGGTGAAGGCTCACCTGAGACGCAGACAGTTGCGGGTTCGATTCCCGCTGCGAGACAAACGTTTTTATGATCTATTGTATAACTTGTTGCCTATGCATTATAATGTATGCATTTTCAAAAAAAAATATAGTGTACCGGAGAAGAGATTGTATTGTATGAACGATGATATGCGTAAGTAAGGAGTACTAGACCAGAGTTCATAGTTAGCAATCTAGTACCAGGACATATATACATGCGGGGGAAAAGGACAAAAAAATAACCTCCTCCTTTTTTGAAGTTGGTTAAAAAAACATATTATGCTTCCTTGGTTTTTTAACTGTTCATTCAGGACATAAGTAAGATTACACAGAGACCAATAGGGCCTTACTCATAAAGATATTTAAACTGTAATTTAGCTAAAACTGTATTTTGTTTTCTACTGTTGAATTTGAAATGACACATACAAGATAAAAGCGAATCAACTCTTTAATAAACTTTGTTTTATTTATTTAAAAAAACCAGTAAGATACGCCTTTAAATGATGCCTCTTCTTGATAAGTCTTTGCCTAGCTTAGAGCAGACCAAGATCAAGAATGAACAAAGCATTTCTACATTTCGTAATCCAATTTAATATTATAATATTCAGCTTACCTCTCTGTACGTCAACACCTAACGAACACTGAAATAAACTGAAAAACATCTGGCCTTCAAACAAACAGCGTTTGCATCTCTCGTACACTTGAACTAAGTAGCAAGATAATAATAATGTTTGAATCATATGGATAAGGCTTTTGATGATTAAAATGCAACTTTCATTGACCCCGATAAAAAAAAAACAGGAAAATTGATCAAACCTCTACGAATAAAGTATTTTTTTACAATTCCAGGGTGTACGGTTAAATTTTTTTAATGTTATTATTAGTAGGAAGGTATTTTATTTATTTTTGCAAATTCTTGGATGGAAGTTTAAATAAAATATAAAAAAACACGCTCACGACTGTATTTCTCTTGATGTACATATTCAGATACATACTGAGTGCGTAGATCTTCGAATAAAAGTAAACTGTAACTACTGTTTGAAATAGTACTTGGTGTTGGGTAGTCAAAACTTCCGACAATCTCCTAACTCAGAAGCACGTCCGAACATAAGGTATATATTGCACCTGCCCACGATTTGCAAGTGAACGTGGAAAATTTCATCAAAAATGTCAAAGTTCATCGACGCTAAGGCATGTGCCATACTAATTGATGGCACATGCCTTTGAATTTTCGGTTGTAGGGCATGTCGGTTTCCTCGCATTGTTTTTTCTTCAACGTTTTGAACACTTGATATTATGCCAGTGGAAAAATTCATATTGGAGTATCATTTTAGTAGGTAGATACTAATAATAATGGTAACAAGAAACCTCGCATACTAAAGTAGGAGCTTGTATAAAGACTTACACATGTCTACCTACTTACCCACTTAAAACTCAGTCAGTCTTTGTAAGAATTTGATAACCTGGCACAAACTTGCAGAATTGATTTAATTTTCAATAAGATAGGTTTACAGAAATTCTGTCAGATAAAATAAAGAAATATTTCAACTTCAATAATAGTCTCTGAAAACAATATAGTTATACCAAATTTTGGGGTGAATAATGTAAATTTACAAAAACTTTTTTTTAATTAACAACTCCTTATTGTCACAAATGCCAGTCGAGGGGACCTTATTGTCACAAATACCAGTCGTACAGCTTGTGTAGGTACGTCGAGGGAAGGTACCTACACAAGCTGTACGACAATTTCGTGAATCGCTTTACTATAATATGAACTAAATAATACATTTTCTGGTCATATAAGGATCACCTTATATGACCACACATGGCAAACATCCCAACACATGGCAGAAAATCATTTCTGCTATGTGTTCTGTAGTGATTTAAAACGAGTATTAAAATTCATCGGTCATCTATTTTGTGCATCAGAAGCGCTTCGTATGCAAATTATAGGCATTTGCCTATCTTTGGACTTTCTATTGACTGCCCCGACTTGGTATCCTGACGGATCTACTTACCTATTATATCTGAGGATGTATGTGAATTAGAGTCAAGAGCAAAGTCTTGGTTCATTAAACGTGCCCAATGCGTGTCGAGATACGCTGTTTTAGGGTCTCAAAGTTACCTCATGACTCCAAAAGTTATCATTATAAATCCATCAAACCAATATTCGTTGCCAGTTAAGAATATCGGTTACTAAATATTGTTTTATACTTCTACTAACTAGAACTTATTTTTATATAATATTTTTTTTATCTTAACATCGTTACATACTTTAATGCCTTCCAATACCTGGATCCAAATACAAATTAATTAAAGAAACCTCAAAGCCTTGTTTAAAGATACTAGGTACGGTAGTGCAATTAAAAAATCTATACATACCTTACATAAACTAAGCGCGCGAAAAAGCAATTGGGGTGTGACACTCGGACACAAAGACGGGCATGACGAAACTTCAAGGCTTGTGTTATCGCCATTCGTCTACGGAGTTCAAAAAAACAGCTGTTACAAGGAAAAAGTGTAGGTCATCTTCAATAGGTTGTGTATTTTACATTGGACTTTTACTGTAGCTCCTTTGAAAATTATTTTTCTTTCAGGGATGTAAGTAGTACCACCGATTCGACTTTGAAAAGTTTTCAGCTTTGCCTTTAGGGTAGGCGACGTATCAGCTATGCCCCTGGAGTTGCAGATTATAGGCGATGCGACGAGACGGTGACCGCTTACCGATTGTGGGCTGTTTCTCCATTTAAAAAACTACCAATAGTAATATTCTTGAGTTTTGGTTTTTTAATTTATTTATTATTCGCCATTTCAAATGCCATAGTATAAAACATGTAAAAACTTTAACTGTCCACATAGACCACAAGATATAGTCTTCTGTCGGATAAAGATGGACGGGCGCGGCGTAGATTTAGCAAATAGGGTCCTGTATCACACTTTGGGTACGGAACCCTAAAAAACTTCTATTCTTTCACCGATTTGTTTCGTTCACCGTCGCATTCATGAGAGGCCTTATTATGTCTAGATATGAGATAATTACCTACTATTCTGTGGTTTACAATATGAGACTAAACCGGTCGCGGTCACCCTATCTCACATACATACACTCACACTCATAACTCACACCCAAACACTAAATACACACATTTTACTCCACTCTTTCTATTGTTACCTTTTATTTCCTTTATGTACCTGTTATAGTAGATACTCGTAATTATTATTAATTAATTGTGAGTTAAAATATTTTATATTTGTTTGGTTATTTCTCGGAGGAGGGCGCTAATATTCGCGACACAGTAATTTTAAACTTCTGCGAATAATACCGTTCCTTAAAGTTTTTGTATTTTGTTATTGACCCAAATAAATATTTTTTTTTTTTTTAGAAACCCGCTTTTTTTACGTTATTCACGATTTTATTCGTACATCTATATCTAAATTCTTAAAACATGTTTTATTTTCACAATTTGATGAACTGCTATGAACATGCGGCCACAGCGTGACATCATGGGAGCTACTTACATGAACATAAGTTACGGTCGGCATGCAAGTTTTGAATTTGGTATGCAGTGTCATTATTCTTTTCATTCATTTGCTTGTGATATTTTTCGTAAGATTTTACCAAAACACTATATTCCTGAATCAGGAAAATAGTGTTTTGGTAAAATCTTATCAATGTTTTAATAGTGTAAAGCTCAAGGTTGCGTAAAATACTATGCAAATAATTAGGTATGCTTGGACACTGCGTGATAAAGTCCGCAACAAGGAAAACTAAAGTCGCCCGGAATTTTGCTTGTCAGGCTTTATGAGTATTTGACATTCTGATAGCCAACCCATAATCACTCTTTCGGCTAGATTAGGTACAAAATTCTGTAATGGCGATACAGCCAATTTTTACCTCCAAATTATCTATAACGCTAAAGTAGATATACCTAACGCTAAATCGGCAAAAACCGCACGTGCGGTGGAGGCGACCACGACAAACCGCAGATTGGAGTGAAAACAATTTTCAACAAAAACAAACCTGTTATCCGAATACTTAATTAAAACGCAAATTGGTGACCGCGGCCTCTCGGCTCGTTGGACGCGTAGCTCGTAGGGGTGGGACAGGACTTACGCTGCGAATTCATCATAGATTTTGTATATTTAGCTTACGCAAAATAATTTGAAAACGAAGAAGACGAAAGAACCTTAATATTTCGCAAACGGATCCCTGAATCTTATTTGCACGATTTTTATTTTACCACTTGCGGTGTTATTAATTAGTACTAAGAGTACTGATTTAAGCCGCGAACCGACAGACGGACGGGCATTGTAAAGTAAGGGTTGGAATAAAGATTTACAGCATTCACAAAAAGTGGAAAATTTCTAAGGGACACAGATGGTTGAAGGAGATACCTTCGCATAGCAGGTCGATAGGATGAATAGAAATACTGAATCATCAGAAAGCGCGGTGAATCGACGTCATAATCAAAGTCACTAAGCATATTTAAATGCAAGACGTCATGACAGAGGAAGCTGGCTAAAGTTAAAAGAGGACTATAACCAGCTGTGGGAGATTGCGAGCTGAAATAAAATGTCAAAGGCTTGAATAGAAATTTAAGCATGTCACAGTAATATTTTTAATATAATATTTTTTTTGGCATTTAAATCCGTCACTTAGATATGCATAAGGACATTGTAAACTGTAAGTTTATAAAAGTCCTTAATAATTGACAACCTCGATTGGGGCGCGTAGCCGGCTGTGACGCAAGATTTGTGGGTTCGATTCCCGCTGCGGTATTTCTGCTGACATTTATTCCGAGTCTTAAGTGTTGTGGTACCATGGAACTCCTTATATCCACAGAAAATCCAAGAATGGTGTCAGGACTATGTATCACATTCTTCAATTGTTCATTCTATTTTCTCAATTCAATTGTTCAATTGTTTGTTCAATTGTTTGTTAAATTTTTCATTCTATTTTCTCAATTCATTTTAATATCATTGGTAAAACTATAGTTAAGCAGAGAATCTCAATACTAACTTAATTCGAAAACCCGTTATAATTAATGAATAATATCGAAATCGCATCACTGTATCGATAAGCCCCCTCCCTACGCTCTGGTTTTGCATAGTAAACGCTGGAATTAGCATAAAATCGCCGACAGCTATTTGACTTGCTAAAAGTCACTGCAGGCTTACATTGATTGGTTTTCATTGCAAATTGTTTCGTATCGCGATGTAAATCAGAGATGGTATGCGTGTAAAGTAAATAGTTTAGAGAATGACAAATTAATAATAATAAATAATGCTGGACATTTTCACACAGCATCATCTAGCTCCAATTTAACGAATAGTGGTAGTTTAAGATGTATTTTTATTACAGTGACATAGGTATAACAGTCGATAGACAATGCGGAACCCACACCTACGCCTTCGACGAGCTGAAGTTCATGATGCTGGCGACGGAAAATCTTGGGCACTATTAATGAATAGCTCCACAAATATTTCATAAGGAATTGTTTTTTTTTCTCTTTTCTTGAAAAGTTTGCGTCTATACTAGGTAGTAGTTCGCCACTACCGAAACCCCCCTGCCCCATAGTTCAATGAACCGAATAATCATCATCATCTAACTCCAACATTCTATTAGAATGACCTATCTACCCACCAAGTTTCAGTAAGATTGAAAAGGGCTCGGCAGGTTATCGTCGGACAAACAAACATTACATAGAAACAGCCTACATACAAACGCCGGAATACCAGTTCGATCCGGATTGCCGGATTGTAGACTTAAAAATCTTTGTTTGTCTTTGTTAAAATATTAATTATTAAAATAAGATTTTCTACGAAAACTCATGGATATCCCTTTCTCAACCAATGGTTTATTTGTTGTATGGTTTAACCTACAATGTTGAGTACAATCATTAAGACAGTCAAATAATAAAATAGAAAAAACATAACAAGGAGGCTTCACGCGACTAATTTCAACGAACTAATGGGCTCAAACCACGATTAACGTTCGGTACACGTTATTCCGACCCACCCTAATCACGTTTAATACACCGTTTACAAATAATAACCAGCAGTTGGGTCTGTTAAAAAGTAAAAATTATAGAGCGTGTAATTGGTAGGCTGTCTTATTCATCGATTTCGTCATTAACGTTTGAAGGTCTCGGGCTGACGGAAGAGAATTTAGTGGCTTGATAATTTACTTTTTTCTTGTTATACTGAGGCTTTCAATCAGATTTAAACAAGGTCGTATTGAATAAATTGCATAGAAAGTAGTAGCTCTCTATAATAACTTAGTTTAAATATAAAACAAATACCACGGTATCTTCCGATACCGATATCTTTAAATAATGGAGTCATACTTGCCCAACCCCGATAGCCCCTAAAAAAAAAATTGCAGCATGCACTCACCCACTTATTTATTTTTAATCCTCAACACTCAAATATCACCATAGAACATCACTGTGCAAGCTACTGAACTCGACAACGTCAATGCTTTCCAACCGTAATTCGAAACATAATTACTGAGTCACTCAGCGTCGAAAAAAATCAATTTCATGGCACTACCTAACCCCCTAAGCACATAATCGCTACACGGGAATATCACTCCTAAAGCTAAAGGAGAAAGGTGGTTATGGAGTGTAGAGGGGAGGTATAATCCGCCTATTGTTTGCTATTTGTCTGTGTAATCCGAGAACTTGTTATTGTATAGTTTTGACATATCGATAACATCTCTGCAACAGGACAGCCGTCACTACGTATTTGTGAAAGGGGCTTACAATTCAACAATGGTACTGGTTTTTGAGTCTAATCATGGGGCTTAAAATGTGGCGAAAATATTTTTTGTGATAATTAGGTGTATGGATTTTAGATATCCAATAGAGTTCTTTGATTTTGTAATAATAATAGGGCTTTTACAGAATGTTTAAGAGAATTACCATCATTTAGAAAATGATGTTCACTCCTAGACATCAGCTTATAGAATCTGGAATATATTGTGAACAGCGTCTTTCTTGAGATGTCAAGGTGTAAGTTATAGAAACACTAAAATAATGAAAATGGCAAGACGCGACGTGCGCCATCACTAATCCTTTCGGAAAAAGTCGAAATAAATCGGTGCTTTCATTAACCGCAAAAATTCCCCATAAATATATTTTTACTTTATATTTCCTGTCTTTTCATGAAGCTTCAACAAAACAGCTTCAATTTTGGGGATTAAGGATTAGGGTGCAGGTTGCACATAAAATTTCATTCGCACAATTGGCTGCTATAAGCATTTGATACTATCGCAGACACAATAAATCCACTATTCATGTGACATTATTGTCAACCAAATATCATTGTGTGCTGAGTGGTAATTTTACGAGTGAAGGACTTTGACGGCTTGGTGACAGCCTGTGGCGGGAACGGAACAGGGTGGACGGGGGTCCATTGTTCGTCGAGTACATTGTGTCTGTTTGATATTGGGTAATTATTTGCGTGACTGTGATGTGGCAAACGTCAGAGCTTCTCACGACTTCCTGGATTAGCCGTCTGAAAATCAAAAAATGTAAGTTCGATTCTCGCTAAGAGACAAAATTAATCATCTAAATATATTTGCTACAGGGCTGGGTGTAGTGTTATCATGCATGGTGCTCGTAGGTACTGATACACACGGCACAGTGAATATTAGTGTGGGGTCAGGATTATGTACCTAACTATATGATTTCTGGGCAAGTTTGTTTCAAAAAACACATTTTAAGAATCAACCACAGCTCCAGGTGCGATTGATTCTGAAAACTTTGTGAAAAGGAATTGTCTTTAAAAATTAGGTAAATAAAAGTTCCTTTGTTTGAATATATTTTAATAAGTAACCCAGTTAAAAATCAAAAATACTTTGCATTAATACATTTCATTTGAAATGTGCATTTGGCAAGTCGAGACTTTATTAGTTATTACGTATGTAAACAATCTATGTAACCCGAGTTTTCAATCGGATCGGTTGCTCTAATTCTAAAAACCTTTAATTAAAATCTCTGATATCACTTAATATCTAAACCAGTAGCACTACGATTTCGCAAAACATCGATACAAACGTAATCCGACCATAACAGATCAAATGACCAACTCATCTTTCACAGTTTCAGACCATCCTATCCTGCCCTTAACATACATACCGCTCATCTCTTATTCCTATAGATATACGGTTCAAATGCGCTTGAGTTGTAAGTTTGGTAATGGTGTTAAATATTGTAACGATAAACTTCATCCTACTCTTGACCCGGAACTTGATATTTCCTATTATTAAAGGAATAAAGTCTAGATTTGTTTAAGTTCGAGTTCGGCATTGATAAAAAATTGGTGACAGAATATCAGTCATGTCATGTCAGCTTAGCCATATGACAGGAATCGAGTGACATAACACAAGGGCCATTGTGTTTGGTGCTTAGCCAAAAGATGGGCAAATGAATGGAATGAGGGCGTTAAGGCTTGGAATAATAAACAGCTCTTTAGAAATATTTGCCATGTGAATACAGGATAGATTTTAGAAGATGTAAAGCGAAATGTTGCTTATTTAAGTCATTATACGATACTTGGCGATCTCATAGTCCTATCTGCACTGTTGTCGAAAAACGAAGGCACTTAGTAATACTATTAAATAGTTGTTTAGCTAAACAGTATTTTTAATTTAGTTTAAAATAACAAATAGCAGAAAGATCCAAAAGAATTATCTAAGTGTAGAATTATACTCTTTTAAATCAACTTTATTAATTTTTCATGGTTTGCCCTGAATCCGTCCTTACTGCAATATTTTTACATCGACAGTGACGTAAATTTCAGAATAGGGGATCCTCGACTCTTGAACATTTGTAAATAGGGCGGTGTCAACTGAAAATGCTGAAGATTAAGATGGGCAGGACTCTTGCCGACAGTACAAGTCACATATGCCGCATATTTTTCTCTGTGGCACAGGGGGCCAAGGCCCGCCTGAGACGCAGAAGGTTGCGGGTTCGATTCCCGCCGCGGGACAAATGTTTGCATCTGCAAATATTTGTCTCAGGGTATATGTATTTTCTATGTATAATAAGTACGTATTTACAAATAAAAAAAAGTATAGAAAAAGTATATCAGTCATGCAGTTCCCATAACACAAGCTCTGCTTACTTTGGGGCTAGATGATGCTGTGTGAAAAATGACCAGCGTTAATTATTTATTTTCATAAGTCTAGACCGAAGCACCTGCAAGTTTAGCATAAGCAATCATTACCCGGTGGTATCACGTTCCAACGCCTAATCATTCGTAAAGCGGATATCAAAATACATTCCTGCCAATTATAAACATGACATCTGAATGTAAACTACCACATTTTATAACATCGTCTCGGACACAGGTAAATATATACAGCAAGTTCATCATCATCTTCCTACATACAACCTAAGGTCCAATGCTGGAAATATGGCACCCCAGAAGAGTGCTATGACGAACATTTTTCGTCATGCCACTCTTCTGGGGAGCCAAATCCATCCACTGAATTCATGCAACCTTTGAGGTCCATCGTTTCCTACACTGCATCGTCTGGTTCACGGTCGCAAATCGAGAACCTATCTTCCCCAGCGTTTGTCGGTTTTGCGAGCTATATGACTTGCCCAATGCCACTTCAACTTGCTATTCTAAAATCTCAGTCAGTGTATTTAGTTCTTATACTGATTTTCCAGTTTTTGTAATTTAAAGACCGATTTCAATTTGATGTTTCGATTACTAGGACAAAATCACCCAAATAAGTATGTGCATGTCCTCAAACGAACATAACAAAAATATTTTTAAGATAAAAAAAAATGCCGTTTTAGTGATTATTTTCATGGAATCACTTCGGAATGATAATCTAAACAGCAAAGAAAATACTATTCAAGAAGGACCAACTATCACGGAACAAAGTAATCGATGTACAAAAACGAGGCCTCGAAATTAGAACTTCACATTAGTAGCAAAATAAAGGATAGGACAACTGTTTGAAACCTCTATTCAAAATAGTATTCGTCTACTCACGCATGGAACGACACAACTGGACTTAACTTATGGTCTGTGTCCCGCCCCACACAATAGCATAAATACTGCTGAGACAGACGAACGGACAATACAAACGTATTGATGGTATATATTAGCGATAAATCTAATATATTGGACATGTAACTAGCGCGCGCCCGTGATTTGCATCGCAATGTCCTGGAATAATACAAGCGGTTTTTGGTTTCTCCTAACGATTTAAGTCGGAATTAAGTTGTTGTCTTATACAGTTGAAATTAGGACATTTACATGCTGGCGTAAAATACCAAAGATGTGTATGCTGATTCGAAATAGTTGTTATATTATGTAGTATTATATATGACTTACTTTAGAATATGTTCAATGTGCTAGCTCTAGCATTATACATCGCAGGCTGAAGAAATCGTATAGCAAGTTACTAGATGAAAAAAAAAAGCAGTTTTTGTGAATCGTCTAAAGAAATAGAGCAATTCTAAAGAAGGGTGTGGATGAAGAGATTATTTTATTAATTATAATCTCCTTCTCCTTTTAGGGGAAGAATTCGCACAGCTCAGTACCGTGCCTATCTTGTCAATATACCATCAAATCACACTAATAATGAGAATGGCGAAGTAATGGAACACACTACTATCATATTCTTTTCTGAAAAATACAATCTGGGTCTCTTCAAGGTAAGACCATGCTCTATCGTCAGCTATATCATCAATTATTATCAAATGAGATTATGTACAAATTGGTAAAAAAAAATGTAATTACTGTGTTTCGGTATGTAAGGTCCACTCGTAACATTTTTCGCACATGAGACTTCAAATTAGTCATCCTAATACAAGCAACGCATCCGAAATGCCCCTGGTACTGCAGATATCAATTTGCTAACCGATATCAAACGATAACCGAGGCTGATTTAGGAACACAAGATGGGTAAATCCTGTTTATACTGTAGTCAGTAATTTTTAATTCCTTATCTAGTATGTAGAGCAGATGCCAATAATAGTTAATAATTTTAAGGTGCCTTGACAATCCAAAATTAGTCAACAAAGCGCCCCACAGTCGTCACCAAGCAGACAGTATTATTAAAATCAAATTACAAAGACATCAAAAGCAGCACAACCTACCTAACTATATACAGAATAATAGCAGGTTTACACGATAGCACTGACGTGGCCTATTCCTTTAACCACTAGTCTCAGATTATCGCTTCAAGTGAATATTGATTGAAATATAATAACAAAATCGATAGATGCCCAGCTAATCGTCGCAATAGCTAACTTACCCCATAAGTACATTTAGCGTCACCAACCGGTTACCTCGTTGGGGGTTGAAATATTTTTTACACGTTTTATTTTTTTAAATAAAATTGTAGCCCATGACTAGTGTAAGATTATTGGTACTGACTAATAATGAACAAATCTTAAAATTACTATCCTACTCATTTAAAGATCAACCTTCAAGCCCAGCTATATACAGAGTGCCCCACGCCTTTGACACTTGAAAGGGAAGTAGGTACCTACTTGAAATATAGCAGACTAGATCTAACCATTATTTTATCCCCGATGAAAAGCGGCAGAGATTTTTATGGTACAGATCGAAAGGGGCAGTCAAAAGGATAAATTGTTTCTGAATACAAAGTGTCTTAAATTAAAGAAATACCATGAACTTCCCCGGCGCAGTGGATTCCTACAGGCTGACATTGAGTGTCATCTTATCAACCAAATGCATGCATACAGTTAAAATGCTGTAATTTTGTATATTGAACGGGCTATTTCTATTATGAGCTAATAGCATTGTCTTTGGCTAATGATAGATAGAGCAGGTAATTGAAATGCCCTCGATCGTTTCAAACATGACATAATTTTTATAATTTCCCGTCCACTTGTCATTATAGCTGAGTTATGGTGTCTTTTATTAAATTCTACTCATTTATTCAAGAAAGATTCTAGCTAGGCAATGCTTTGAGGTCGGTGGAAATTTACCTTTGTGCAATTAATTAGGTCACTTAATAAAACCAAAAAGCATTTTTTTTTAATTCAATTGGTTTAGTTTTATTCAAGACAGTAGAAGTAGATATGCATCTACATAACCTATTATGTTTGTGTAGGTAAGTTATGTATGCATTTATTGAGTTGTACAATTTGGTATTATTCTTATTTCAATTAATAACACAATGGCTATTCAGATGACTAGGATTTTCAGAATAAAAGCAGCCTTGTGCATTTTATTATTCTGCACACTCAACTTTGCTCAGACATTTCAACAGGCGTGTATTCGGAAGTTCGATTAAAATCACATCAAAAGAAAAAATGCTCTATCTCTTTAAAGATTTGCGAAGTACGATTTACAATGCCTTCCTACAGCTAAGACTAGTCATTTCACCAGGTCATAAAACATTCGAAGGATCTGCATGGTATTGGGTGCTTTTGCAATCTTGGAGGAATTATAGGACCAAGTCTTGCTATTTCATAAATTCAGGACTATAGTTGACATCATAGTATTCTTTTTAGAATATTATTACGACCACGTACTTAACTATTCTCCTGCTGACCACGCTCGACGGTCCCCGTCCAGGTTTCCGTCTCACAACCGTCGAGCGTGGTCGCGGACGGTGCTCATGAGGAAGGACCTCTAAACGGTCAACAAACGTCAGCAGGAGAATAATAAAGTACGTGGTATAGTCGTAATAATATTATAAAATTATACCAGACCAAGATAATTTTAATTACATAGTATTCCACAAAATATGGCAGTTCTTGTCGCAATAGTGGGGTTTTAAACGGACTGTGACTGGAGTGTCGCCTGTAGCTTCAAATCCGTCTGACCCACAAATACCTACATATCTGAAAGGGCAATTGAATGGTTATAATTTTTATAGTATCAGATCAATTGTAGGATATTATAAAACAAAAAAGTACAATATTTTGCAGGACAAAAATTATAATGACTCAATTTTAGTAACGAAGGACATATTTTCTGAAAGTCAAGCCGTCTAAAGATACAAGTTAAAATACTTGTCTCTACCATTTCTTAAGGAAGACGAAAAAGTTTACAGCGATCAAGTCTGATCTCGAACAAATTTATTTTTCCCAACCCTAGCGAGTTTCCGTGAGTTATGAGACGAGGTCGACGCGGTCGCAAGCCCGACACCGCTGCAATACATCACTACGGTCGCCATATCGATTCTGTTATAAAGGAGCTAAGCATTTTAGGTTATTTTTTATAATCATCTCGCTAGAACAATTATGATTATTTTAATTTGATAAGCGAAGTAAATAACCTTTTTTATTTTATTAAATAAATGGACGTCTTTCAGCTCTTTAAGTGTTTAAAAAAACATTTCCGTATTCACTTGCCTTTAAGCATAGATTTGTTTAAATTTTGTCCTACAACTACAAAGACTAAGTACTTAGGAGTTAGTTAGTCGACGCTTGCATTGGTTATCCAAAGCTAGCAAAGTTATTGGCTGAGTTCCTATCGGGCTTCGACCACGGACTAAACAAACTTTGTACCAAAAATTTCACAATATCAATATCCAAATTGTATCTCATAAAGCGTGACCTGTAGACTTATGTTTGTGATCATCAGAATGTGATTTCAATAATGTAAAAAAAGACTCGTATTTACCACTACTTTTTTGTTATATTGCTAAAGTTTCAAGCAAACTCCGAGACTACGTTCTTTAAACTGGAGAGTACTTGATCATTATCATCATCAAGTTCCTGTAGTAGTATGGGCATATGCCTCCTATACCACGTAGAAAAATCTTCAGTTACTTTCACCTACTAATTTCCCGCAATCTTTAAGATGTTGTCAGTACATCAGGTTCCTTTCCGCACTATGTTTTTCGATACGAGATCGTGTCTTCCCCAGCCGTTGTTATAACTTAAAATAATTATATAAGTGATTCCCGCTGCGGGACTAATGTTTGCATGTTCTACGGATATTTGCTCAGGATCTGGGTGATAGCACGGTACTCGTAGTTTCTGATGCCCTAGACATAAGGAATCCTCATGAGGAGACAGGACCATGAATGTGTCTGTTAGGTATTTATTTATTTAAAAATTTATTTATTTAATTATTTAAATAACTATCTGTCTTGTCTAGTCAGCAGTGCAGATTTCCTATCCCGATACATCTACAATGAACAATCGCACAAATAAATCCCTAGTGGAGCCGTATTTCGCGGAGGTGATTTCAGAATGACAGATCGTGTAGCCACCCTGTATATCTCAACCCCCACTAACCGAACCGGCTGCGTATTTACAAAGTCCTATCCAATGTCTAAAACCTACAACAACGTTCCTAGGCAAATATTTTTGTAAAATGCAATGCCTAATTGCCGTAGAAAGAACTCGAAGACATGCGATTCATTGTAATTTGTAATTTAACGTGTGCCTAAGACCGGGCGTTCATAGTCATTAACCCTATCAATCGAGTACTAGACTGGGTCATCCAAGGGGTCAAAGAGGACAAAATATAACGTTTAAAGAACGCCTACACAGCTTGGCAGCTTTAAACACTTTATTCCTTGATTACACCTAATCTAGCGGGCCGGAAAATTTCAATTATTAAAAAACGTCGAATTAAGTTAACGACGAATTCTGCCAGGCTTATAGCAATTCCATAGGGGGAACATTTAGTTTTTTTAAGATTTAGAGGCTTGGTATATTAATGCGAAACTCGATCCCATAGTCATTTCGCTACTCTAATAAGGTGACCTGTATTCAAGTTTTCAAGGTGACCATGAAAGAACCGTTGTCCCGACGAACGAAAGAGATACCTCTAGTACAAACTCACACGATGTTTTGCTAACATGCTTCTACGTCCAACGAGCCTTAACTGGTGTCGGGTAAATTTATGACCTCTCCCGAGGAAAAAATGTGGACTCTCCGAGGAAGATTTCACTGGTTTTTATTCGTTCAATATATTTTATTTGAAGGAAACGACGCAGAGAGAGCTTCATGACTTTTAAATTTATCACGTGTTCGCATTTGTTCGATAATGCAAACATGTACTATGTAAGAGAAAACGTTCTAAGGTGCATACATCCAAACACTGATGTAGTTTCAAAACGATATATCGATACAACGTTCTAGTGGAGGCTGGTTAAAACCCCATCGACGACTATAACTTTTTGTGCATATTTATCTACAAATGAAAACTACTTGTCAATTTATCATCTTGCATATCTAAAGCACGTTAACTCCAATCCAAACACTGATGTAGTTTCAAAACGATATATCGATACAACGTTCTAGTGGAGGCTGGTTCAAACCCCATCGACGACTATAACTTTTTGTGCATATTTATCTACAAATGAAAACTACTTGTCAATTTATCATCTTGCATATCTAAAGCACGTTACCTTACCTTACCTTACCCTACACGGTTTATGGCCGCCACAACATTTTTTCTTTTTGCTTCCTACTTATTGCTTATTTTTTATTTTGCACTTTTGTGTCAGACAAAGTGAAACTAAAAACACATAGCGAACCTAGTGTCCAGACAAACCTAAGTATTGTACTCAGTTTGTTAATAAATAAATCGACCTAATTTTCTATCTTATCAGTCCTTGACTCGGTATTCACCCCTTTCTTACGCATAATTATAATCGTTCTCATAATCCTGGACATTTTTCACACAGCATCATCTAGCCCCAAACTAAGCAGAGCTTTTATTATGGGAACAATACCCATACAAACTTCCACCACACATTCTTCCCCCCTTAAACGATGTCAAAAGTATAGATAGCGCCATCTGTGGATTGTATGTAAAAGCAAGTACCTATATAGCCATATAATCACTCTTCATCGATGCAATGTAACCTAGTTCAAGCACGTGGCAAGTGACGTCTCGCTACAGATTAATTCCTCACGTATCTAAATGATTCATATAAATTCACTATTACAAAATTTCGTTATTTGTTAAGAAATGTATACTTTTGTATGTAATAGTGTGGGTAAGGGAAACATTTATTGCTGTGTGTCGGCGTGAGCCGTCGGGACCGGCGTGTTTTATGAAGGAAGCTGTTCATCACGCCATAAATCTTCGGACGCTACTCCCAAACTATGACTCGGCTCATGAAAAGATACAATTTCACTAACGTTTACTTATTTTTGTAGACTTTATTAGAAGTGAGATTAATTTCAGTTAAACATAACATACAAACTTTATCTACACCTACAGGGGTGAAATATTGGAAAGTCTAAGCGCACACCTACACACCAAAAGGAACATGTACTGCAAATTGCAAGTCTCTTGAACTTAGGGTATAGGTTCAGTCAGTGTGTCACGTAACGATTATTATTTAGAATAATAAAATACGGCTACTGACCCAAAAACCTTAACTGCTATACACGAAAAAGTATATTATGCTACGAAAAGTCGTAGACATGCTACGAGATCCCTCAGATGCTTTGTCGACAATACCTTATAATAATACCTAATACCTAGCAGCACGCACAAACTGAACTTATGATTGTTTTTTTCAAAATTGATTCAAAGACTCTGTGTGGATCCTGAACGAGAATCTGGTGTCAAAATTGTAAACAAGTTTATAGTTGTTAGGTGGAACCTCTAAACTTTCAACGAAAAGTCAGTCAGTAGGAGAAAAGTAAAGTACGTGGGATAGTTGTAATAATATTTTAGTCGTAAAAATAACTAGCTTTGCAAAGCCTTTGCAAAAGGCTTTGCACGTGGGGAGTCGAGTTTTAAAAAACCCCATACTTCCATACACACTTCCACCCCCAATCCCACCCACCCCCTTAAAATGTGAAAATCCAAAAACCCTGAAACACGTTATTACTTTTTTATGCTCAATAGCTGTAAAACTCCTGCAACATTCTAATCGCCATTTTTTTTTTATAAATTATTACAAAAAAAACTAAATCTGTCTTCATAATTGTATTCAAAATGTATATTGTTTTCAAAATCGATACCCGAGAGTACGCGGAATCCAAATCAATTAATACTTACACCTATAAATATACAAACTAGCCCTTTCAAATTAATTCCTTCATTCTTGTACCGAGTCATCCGGGTGATATATTGCAGGGCGGGTCGCAGGCTGACAAATTCATTCCTCACTTGACACCATTGCCCCCTCTGGGCCACAGGAGGAGGGGGGGTGACACGCTAATCTGTGTTACACTATGAATTTTTCAGATGGACTGGAAAATGAAATATGCAACATGGGGCGAGAACTTTGTAAGAAGTGTGTTGGAAAAGGTGCATTTAGTTTTTTGTTGGACTTTGTGCCACGGTCAAAGCTGTTCCGCATATTATTTAGTAGCGATTTATTTTAAATACGTGGTAGGAGATACCTGTTGTAACGAAAAGTTTATAGTTTCAATTTGTGCAAGTTATGAATAGTCTCAGTATCATCATCATCATCAACAGCAGGCTTACGTCCAGCAATGGACTTCTACAAGTCCATTGCTGGACGTAAGCCTGCTGTAGGAGCCTGGACATAGGCCTCCAGTGAATTACATGACCAAAGATTTTGGGCCACCTCCATCCACCGATTTCCCGCAACCTTTAAGATGTCATCAGTCCATCGGGCGAGGGGCCTTCTTACATGCGTCGTCCGGTTCGTAGCCGCTGTTCGAGAACCTTTCTTCCCCAGTAGTTCTGCGAGCAATAATGGTCTGCGCATTGCCACAACAACTTGCTAATAGGGTACCCATTATTAAGAGAACCAAATTAAAGTAGCAAGTCTACTTCCTACCTGCTCTA
This sequence comes from Perizoma affinitatum, assembly GCA_961405105.1. NCBI lineage: Eukaryota > Metazoa > Arthropoda > Insecta > Lepidoptera > Geometridae > Perizoma > Perizoma affinitatum. Next base: position 8,198,198 of record OY560184.1, read on the forward strand.
AGGACACCTTGGATGGAAATACAAAATACCGGATCTACCTTAAACATAGGTAGGTATTATACAAAAATATTAAAAGTAAGTCATTTTCTTTCTCCTTACTTACGTCATTGATATTATAATACTATACTAGTTTACGTCTTTATATCTTTGAAAGACAATAACACGGTCCCATTCTTTTACATCGTCTTATCGTTGTCAGCGATAAGACCCCCATTGTATTTTTTTTATTATGTTTACAATATTTTACAGTGCAACATACAAATGTTGCACTGTAAAATATTGTTACGAACAGTAAAGAGTTTATCTATCTATCTAGGTAAAACCAACATTAGCAAAAAAACTCAAATACATACATACATTCTAATGACAGTACTAAACATACTATTATTAATATTAATTATAGACTATATATAGTCTATAATTAATATTATAGATTAATTAGACGCGCCTAATTATTTGCTTAAGTTTAGTATCACGTATAGTAAAACGTGTAGCTTTATAAAGATACTTACCTAAAAACCTGTAAAGAAATGGTCGTCAGCAGTTTCCCTTGAATATTCATAAAGATAAACTGAATTTATGCGATCATAAAGCGGGGACTAGCGATAAAGAAGTTTCGCTGAATATATTCCTCCTACTTTTTATTTTTACGCTGAATTAGACTACTCCCTTGTTCTGAACTGGAAAAATCTGAATTGGACTTTTTAACATCTTTAATTAGCAGTGAATCGGACGGCTCACTTATTAAGGCGCATCCTTGAGCAGATCGGTCATATTTAGATGAATTTCCCGTTCAGTAGAGTCAATTTAGATGTTCAAAAACAAAAATTATTATTTGCTGTATTTTAAAACAAAAATATGTTATTTGTCTCATACTCGCATGCTGTTTTTTTTTATAACATTCTAATTACCTTCCATGAAAAAAAATTCCATAGTTAAGCAGAAAATTGGATTCTACTTTGAAAGTAAAATTACATTCTAGTTTTAAAAACACTTCAAGCGAGTGTTTTTAAAACTGGATTTCACATCTGCATCCAAGTTGAGTAAGAAAATGTTACTTATTTACTCTTTCACCGACAATTGCTAGGAAAATATAAATTAACATACAACTTTGTTTGATACTCGTAATTAACTATTAACATTTATTTTCTAAGAATTCGTTTTGAATAGAGTAAATTGGAAAAAGTTGTGTATTCTCACTCAGATATAATGTCGTAAGCGCTTTACGGTCTTGCGTATGCGTTCGATATTTGTATTGCTATTTTCAGTTATCTACATCAAGAATTCCAAATATTATTTTAATAATCAATTTGAAAAATTATACAATATTTTTAACAACAGATGGCGGAAAAGAAGCTCCATGACAAACACTGCAATCCGTAAAAGGCACATACCGTAAATCATCATTCATCATCACACAAAACGATGGTAATCTTCCCTCCTGCTCTGTGGCCATAATTTAGAGAGGAACGACGTTTTTACGATCTCTTAATCAAGAAATACGCGTTTGCAGGACGATTAAGAGTGCGCGATTTAGCCCCGTGCTAATGCAGTTGTTAGTCTGATATATGGAGGCTGGTTCATTTGGTAGTAAAAGCCTGGCAAGTGCGAGTCGGATTCGTGCACTGAGTGTTTCAATCGCTGTGATTCTGCAGCGCGTCTTTTATTTTCCTGTCAGAATTTTATACTCCTATAACTTTATTTGCTTATTTTTATTAATTTCTGAAGTAATAATAATTATTATGATTCCTCCGCTAAGTGCTTGGCTCCAACAGAAGAACAGCGTCATATGTTTTTTTTTATTATAGTACCTAGGCTACGCACCTACCTAGATAATTCCAAAAATATGTGACACAACAAATCAGGCGCTATAGACCTGCGGCAGACGAACGGATGGCGTAGCGTAGGCTTTGTAAAAGGGTCGCGATGATACCATTTAGGTACGGAACCCTAAAAGCTGCAGGATAAAAGGTTGCATTGTTGAAAGTACACTAGTTAGGTACTTATGTAATAGCACAAAAACTTTGGCGTGTAAAACATTTTACGATTTAAGGGAACTCATTCTATTTGTCAAGATAAAAACATGTTGAGGACTTTGGACATCCAAAGCCCTCAGAATGATTTTGAGCAGCAAATATCCATGTGGATACCAAGCAAATATAAATAAATAAATAATAATTCTGGTCATTTTTCAAACAGCATCACCTGGCCTCAAAAATTAAGCAAATCTTGTATTATAAACCAGACACAAGTATTTTCGGATCATACAAATTCCGTATGCGACGCAGAAGGTTGCGGGTTCGATTCCCTAGCGTTACAAAAATGTTTGTATCTGCAAATATTTGTCTCGGGTCTGGGTGTTTTATTTATTTTATTTTATTCGGAAAACAAACAGTAAGTATTAATTACTAGATAGATAACTTCTTAAGATAATATTTACCATTAAGATGTTTGAACATATAAGAAACATAATAAGCTTATTGGTTAGCTAAACAAAAAAAAAAAAATGTAAGTATTTACAATTTTTCGAGAAAAAGAAAAGGATTTTTTTGAATCGGTTTGAATTGTTTTAATTGTTCAAACCAGTGATTAGAGAAGATGCGCTTATAACGGATGGATTAGAGTTAAATATATCTAAATCTAGGAAGTCCTAGTTGACTTATTATTATATTATTTACAAAAAAAGTACATCAGTCATGTAGTTCTCATAATACAAGCTCTGCTTAGTTTGGGGCTTGATGATGCTGTGTGGAAAATGTCATGCAAAAAAATTCAGATTAGGAAGCCCCCTAGCCGAAAACCGATGATAATGTAATGTTGCAGTCAGTCGGTGAATATAGGTAGCCTAAGATCATATAATTCTGTCCAGTGGACTTCTACACTCTGTTGATGATGGTGATAAAGCTCGGAGTCAGCCAAAAGTTGTGCTCAAAATATGAAAATATAACGACTGTGCTTATGCGGATCATTACCTATTCACAGCTAATAAAACAGATAGCAGAAGTAGATAATTTACATTTCAGCAGCGATAAAATATATTTTCTTCTGCGTCCGGCCAAAATGAGCCGTCTGAATGTTGAAAGTGCTACAATTTAGAGATCTATTTATGCTGGACAAGGTAGAAGAAGTTAGAGTTTATGGAATCAGAATCATACTAAACAATCATCTATCAAGACTGTGAAGGAGGCGAAACTGAAAGTGAATCCTTCCGAGGTCGTGGGTACGAACCCGGTCGTGAACCAATGGATTTTTCCAATCGAAAAATGTATGTGCGCATTAACACGTGCTCAAATCGGTGAAGGAAAACATCGTGAGGAAATCGACATGCCCTAGAACCAAAAATTCGAAGGTATGTGCAGTTACTGTTCCAATAAGCGGCGATGGGCTTGCAACCTGTCACATGGAATGCTTACGTGCAAAACGAGGGCATGTATCAAATGTAATTTTTGGACGTGCCTCTGACTACCCCCTTCTTGGTATCTCAAAGATCTATGTGTATCTGAGGTTGTCCACCATGGGGAAGACAGTCGTGAGCGTGTTTGTTTTTTGTTTTGAATTTTCAAGTTAGTTACTTAGTGGCATTGTAGGAAACTACTTAGCGGTACTAGCAAAACGCGGGTATGCGCTAAATATAATATTTGGATGTGCCTCTGAACCTCTATCATCAAAGAAGTACTGATTATGTATCTGAGGAAGTCTATTACGGGAAACACAGTCGTGATTCTGTTTTGTAATCGAATTCAAAAATAGGTGGAGGTTCTCAATATGGTTTAATAAAAATTTTTTCTTGTGTGTTTGTTACTTGATATCTTGCCAATTGTTAACCGATTTTGATGATCATTTTGTTGTTGTATAGAGAACATTCCCGAGATGGTCCCATTAAAGTTTTATTCCTGACTAATTGTTTTTTTTTCGTAAAATTTAAGTAAATATCATGGAATCACGACTAGCCGAAACATTTTTTGTGGGCGATTTTAACTTTATCCAAGACAGTTTTATAGTCATAGTACTTTACTATTCAGAATCGTAAGTATGAAGTTCACTATTGAAACTGTTCATACATTCCGTGTAAATTTTATCGATTGGCTTGAATCGATAAAATTAACACGGATTTTCGGTTCGGACACGTTTCTTGCACAAATATAAAAGTTAATCCCTAAGGGTGAAATAATGGGTGATGATTATTGGTCTTTTTATCACTTTCCCGTTATTCGAAATCTGTTTTTTCACATTGAATGTCTTATAAATTATACGTTCTTAGAAATCGCTTTTTCTTACAATTTACACCCGCAAGCTAGTTACAATAACTCAGGACAATGGACATTTTTATAGGTATTTAGCGAAAGCGTCGCATCTACAGACCAATTTGCACTTGTTTGCGTCGCAAATAAATCCGAAGCGCTTGCCCCATTTTATATTACTTTGCTAAGTGTGCAGTACAGTAGGAAGTTTACCTAGGTTCTTTTAAAAGTTATATTCTACATAACAAACAAAATCATTTAATTTGTCCAGAAATCCATGATAGACGTGTTTTTATAACTAAACTATTCCTGAGTATTCCGTCATGTATTACAGCGCCCTCTATAGACATGGCGATTAAAACAATCTAAGAACCTTCCTTTAAGAATGCAAAAAACGACCTCACATTTTTCGTTGTTCCAGAGAAAATAAAAAAAAACTAACAAACAACCTTTTACGCCAAACCATTACCAGCTCCTTGTGTCGCGTGTAAAAACAGTCGAAGGAAAATAAAGCCTATAAAAAAATGACATCTTCCTCACACTATAAAATATGTAGGTGGGTAGGTACTTTATATTTTAAAACAATCCCAGAGGATGAGTGGCCGTAATGGATCCCCTGTAAAATAATGCTTAAAACTCGATACATCAAACAGGGAATACATGCGAGAAAAAAATAACGTTTGAGGATGATTATAATGGAAAGGTGACAGCGTTAAATTTAGGCAACACCTTTGTTTGAATAGCAATAAAAATCGGATAGTAAAAATAAGCAAGCGCCATCCGTAGGTGGATATGCAGTATGTGTGCAGGCATCACGAACTTCTGAAGTAATCAGCAGGATCATGTGATGGGGTTTTGTTGCCTAAATCTTTTAGTTATGCCAATTAAAGTACCTAACGCCATAATTTCACCAATGTATAAATTATGGCGTTTCGCGATGTAGACGATTCAAATAATTTCAATCAATCAAATAATAAGGACGTGATTGGAATGAATTGGAGCGGCACGGCTGGCCTCGCGTTTCGCCTCTTGTCTCGCGGCTTGATCTTAAGACAATTAACACATGTAAATGGACGGGATCGGCCGCACTATGAGCCTCATTGCTCGCGTCCTAACCGAGTAGCGAAACGACCGAATGTACTGGTGTATGTGCACTCGTTTTTGTCTATCTAGAGAGCCTAGCTAGCTAGGCTAGTCTCGACTAATCGCCTGTAATCGGAGCAAGCCACCTAGCCATTAGCAATGCGGCCATATGTATCATGGCAATCCGTCTAGTCTAGACGCCTGCAATGCAGCCGCGGCCTATCTTTTTATGTACTTTATCAAAAATCAAAATAGACTAGTAGAATTTTTATGCTATTTTTTTTATTATATACTGTAAGACTTAATTCCACCAATAATCCTGAAAAAAGGAACAAACTATATGAGTCATCGAAGTAATTTACGTGACCTGGCGGTTGTGATAGACGTTCCAAGTGAACTCGATACGGGAACAGGGTGTTTGTTCAAGTGATTCGAGAACATCAAGTGCCTTGCCGTTTTGGTCCTACTTGAAAGTTGAATTTGAATTATCGTTTTAGCAATATAGGACCTTCTGCTATTGTAGTGCAGGGTTTAATATTTATTCTAAAACGAAAGATTCAGTCCAAATGGCCTTAGACGTCTACGTCACAGATATTATAATACAACATATACGTGTCTACGTAACGTTTTTTTATTTACTAAAGTAAACAGAGCTCTAAATATACCTAATAAAAAATGACAAAGAAAGTTCGTAAGTGTGTACATGCGCTTGTACGCTTGTGCGAAACTAAGTGTTTCTAACGGGGGAAAAAACACGCTCAAGACTGTAATTCCCATGAGGGCATCTTTACAGAGGAGACACGTCCAAATATTATTATACTTATTGGGCATTATGTCCACGTTTTGCATAGTAAGTTGCATGTTTGTAAGCCCATCACTAACCGATAGCACATTTGTTTTATTTATACCTTCATTTGGCCATAATCTCACCTTATGGTAAGTGAAGATATGGCCGACGATGGAGCATGAAGATCTTGAGCATACCTTGATATTCACTTTTAACTTAAAGAGACCCAGATTGGTTCAGAAAGCTTGGTCCGAAGGTTTCAATCGCGATGTTTTCGTACGCCGATTTGAGCACGTGTTAATGCGCACACGATTTTTTCGAATGGGAAAATTCGCATCACCATGATAACAACTTGTAACTATGAGATAGTCCCCGGATGGCAAGCTACGCTGCTACTACATAGTTATTTTATCCACTAAAGCTAAGAAATAAAATTTTATACCACTCCGGGTGTAACATTTTTCAGCACAAAACATGAACACATTACGAACCCAAGACTCGGTGTCGTATACCGGAGGGTCCCTCGGGTCTCAATAATGTGATGTACCTCGAAAATATGACGATAGGTAACACTCAACTACCGGGAAGGGAATAAACCTACTTAGGGAGCAAATTGTATTTTTATCTACGGTTATATTTTTTTAGCTTTTTTTTAGGTCATCATAAATTAATAAGTAATACCCAGCAGACACATACAAGTCCGAACTGTAGTGAATGCCGACTGCCATTGTTGGAACGGATCACTACACAGTTTCACCACACGGGTTGTTTGTTTGTTACATTGGCATCTGGCTATAAAGATCTCTGACTGCGCGTGACCTCTCTACCGATTCCAACATCACTTTTCGTGTCATCGAAAAGTGAAGCTTGAGACAGTGTAGGTAGGTACTGATAGATTCATTCTACCAGCCTAACTTAAACACTACACTGACCCTTCACTACCCAAATACACGCTGTGTCGTGGGTATTAGGTTCGAATCCCGTCGTGCACCAATGGATTTTACCACTCGAAAAATGTATGCGCGCAAACGGTGCTCAAAACGGTGAAGGAAAACATCGTGAGGAAACCGGCACGCCCTAGAACCAAAAATTCAAAGGCGTGTGCCAACAAATAGTTTTCCAATTAAGCGGCGATGGGCTTGCAACCTGTCACGTGGAATGCTAACTTGCAAAACGCGGGCATGTACCAAATGTAATGTTTTGACGTGCCTCTGACTACCCCCTACTTGGTATTCTCGAAAATCTATACACTGAGTATGTATCTGAGGATGACCACCATGCGGAAGACAGTCGTGAGCGTGTTTGTTTTTGTTATGTTTGGGAATCGAACCCGCACCTCTTGCGTCGCAGCGGCTATTCGCCCGCCGCGCTGTTGAGCCATTGAGGTTACTTACTTATAAACTAATTAAGATCAAAACTAACAAGCAACGAGTACATATACTCATTGAATAAATGACTAAACTAATGTAAAGGTATTGCCTCTTAGACCATAATTTGGTATCTTTGACTCAAATGTCAAAGATACCAAATTATGATCTAAATAAGTAGGTATTAGTCTTGTTAGTTTCTGATTACAACCGTAATAATTCGTAATCGTAAGTTTTTAATGCTGTTACGCCTGTAACGCCACCTCGTCTTCAGATTATTTTTGATCAAGTCCATCCAAAGGTTACCTGGAGGAGATCGATCTTAGCGATAAGGCCACCTTTTTTATGTCGTTGCTAAATAAATCTAAACCTAAGCATCGGATCTGTCACTTATTTCAAACCTTACCACTTGGTTTGCCCAGTGTCTGACACCGCGGTCTTGAATGAATTTTAAGAATATCGTAAAATATAACAAACTCTATACAAAAACACAGTAAACAAATCTAACTTCCTAACGCGTGTCCAAACCCAGACAAGTTCACAACAAAAAGAGTAACAAAATAAATTTACTGAAAGCGCGACACGTTCACGGACAGATGGCGCTACGGAAGACTTTACTACTTCCGCAGACAAGATGGCCGCGCATTCAACGCAGCCGGAAACTGGGTAGCGCGCCCAAAAACATGCCAACTACCCGCAACCATAATGACATAACTTCCAAGAAGCACTACGCGATTCTCAGCTTTATTATTCTTTTTGTTAGGTTGAATATCTCTTGAGATTTGTTTGGCCTATAGGAGGGTAGTTCGCAAAGAGGAAGGCAATAAGTAAGCGTCATTCCCGTCAACGTTTATTTCCCGCGTAGGGTATGATGAAAGTTTTCCGTTGTGGCTGATAGCTGGTTATGACGATCGTTTGGCCCTTACAGACTAAAGGCCTATTCACAAACAGCAATAGGGGCCGTATTCTTAAACTTTACTCACTGGAGCTTCTTAACAATATAGGATCGTCAAATGAGTCGTTCAAGGGATAGTCGTTGATTCTTTAGTTTAAACCGAATTCATATGTTGTCCTAAAAGGCTGTACCCCGAATTCACGAACATAACCCACTCGTAAAACCAAAAATTTAAAGGCATCTGTCATAGTTAGTATTCCGATAAAAAAGCGACGATTTACTTGCAACCTGTCAAACGGAACTTATAAGTAGGTATGCAAAAAAATGGACAGATGCCAAATATAATGGTGGGACGAGCTTCTAACTCTCACGAATCCACGTACTGAGTATGGATCTGAGGATATCTATCATGGGGCTCACAGTCGTGAGCATGTTGTTTTTTGCTTGACGAATTGTGTTGTGATTGATTGGCTCTTAAGCTTTGAGCCACCTGCACCCACGGACTTCAATTCTGAATAGAGTTATTTTAGTGTAATCGCACATGGACCAACCTTAGGTGATGACCCTTTAGGTGCAGAGTGATTTAGGGTGAAGTGATATTTGGGACTAATTTAGTGGTTGTAATTGTAGGGGAGATTGGATGATCGTGGTGAAGCATTCGTCTCCTATAACGGACAGTGTGTTTGTAAAAAACAGCCGAACTGAGAACATCCCTCTTTTTATTAAAGAAAGTGAAAGGAGCTTCGTGGTCAAATCGGTATAGGATTTTAATCATAACCAACTCGATTTATAATAAAACGCTTTCAATGTATCCATAGCATTTAAGTCAATGAATTCAGACACATTTATTTTCAATTAATTTTCTTTAAATTAGGAATGTCCAGTGATTTTTACTTTAAGAAATGGAAGGAGACACTTGCACGCTTAAAGGATTTAGTTGATCTGGATATATATTATCAGGTAGGTACTAATTGAATTTCAGTGTAGGAAATCATCATGCAATTATGTAAAATTGTTGAGAAAAAACGTTCGGCAATAGAATAAGGCCAGTCAAAGAAATCTAAATTCTACAAAGAAATCACGTTCAAATGAAATTCTGTAAAAAGGAAGGAAAGTATAAAATCAAAGACCTAAATTATACTCTACTTCTCGCCACTATAGTTAACTTAGCTATAATAATATCTCTTGAAAGTTTGATTATCAACAATGATATACCGAGTGTATATCATTGTAATCTGATGATAGATTCTTTTAGACCACAAAAGCCCACGACAAGAAACGCTGCGATGCAGTATTACGGCTATCTGCTGTACTGGGGCAATACCTGACCATCTACAATCACATCATGGAATGTCTGCATCATAATGTTCAGGTTCAGAAAACTGAGTATATTGAGGAGGCTGTGAAAGCTGTTGCTGACCGGTTAGCAGAATAAAACTATAACAACTTAATAATTGTATTAAATACACTAAGAATAACATATGAGAACCATTTTTAATGTTATAATAAAAAACTCTTAAGAATAACAACATTTCAATACTGTTTCTACCAGTTACCTAGGTGACTAACGGAGGACAAAAATAAGTACAATTGTAGAAGAAATAGTTACATAATAAATAACCAAAGTATGGAAGCTTTATGGAGAACATGCGAAATTGTAACAACTCTCTTTTTGTTGCAATATTTATTTTCAGAATAATAGAGCTCAAACACGAACTATCAAAACTCGATGCCAGTGAAAATCAATTCTTGAATAATGGTTTGATCTATTACAAACTGACAACCAATGATGCTGAGCTGACTGAAATACCAAGCAAAGCGGAGAGACCAGAGCAGATCCAACGTATGATTAAAGAGATTTTGGAAAGAGTTAATGAAAGGAAAAAACACTTAGGTAAGAAGAAAGTACACATACTCGTACATCCTATGTCACAGACTACTAGGATGTCCTATGTAGTAATGTATCAAATGTGATTGTCTGAATCATTTCACCGCATTAGTTTTTTCTAGCAATAAACGTCATAAGACTATATAAGTACACGTAAATAATATAAGGTATCGCTAGCCAGAAAACTTAGTAAAACAGTTGTATAAAAATCATTAACTAGGGATAATAACCATTGCTCTACGCAAATAACGATACATATTACTTAATTAAACTATGTATGAAATATTTTCCCCTTAGTGAAGATGAAAAGTCTAAATTATAACAGTCTGATATTTTAGAGGAACAAAAACTTCTTGAAGAACGTGGCGTAGAAGAAGAACACATTGTTAACTGGTGGGATGAAGAGGGTAAAGTTGAGAACAGCGAAGACGACTTCACTGTTGACGAGAATAAAGAAGAATTATCCGAAGAGCAGAAGGAAATAAAAAGAAATACAGAAATGATACAAGCTCTAGAGAGGACAAGGTTAGATTAATTTTAAGTTTTAATCGATGAACATAACAATATGATTGGAATTATTATTGTAGGCAAGTTACTGCTTGGCGTACACAACGTTACAACAGACGACAAAGGTGGGAAAAAGAACTCAATGGCACTTCTGAACCACAAGCACCCGATGAAATCCGCGAACGTAGTGCAGCAATCATACAGAAAGTATGCAGGTAACTTATATATTTCACATAATAACAAAGATCAAAAGCATAGAAACGTAAATATAACCAATAGTAAAAATCATGTTATTTCAGGGTATACTTTGAATGCAAGCGAAAAAGATATTTAGATTGTAAAAGAGATGAACTACTTGGTTTGAAGCAATGTGTAAAACCAAAGAAAGATGCTCAAGAAAAAAATGCACAGGTAATGACTAAAGTAATCAATAGACACCTGATTTTAAATTATGTACTTAATTGTTTCTAATTATAAACTAATTTCAGTTTAAAGCCCAAAAAGCTCAGTTAAGAAAAAAGTTTGAAGAAGCGTGGATGTCTGAATATTGCATTTTAAAAGAAACATTTCTAAACAGAAAAGGAGAAGAGATTAGTGAATCATACAGAGACCACATCAGAGAATGGTTTCAAAAATGGTAAATATTAACTTTGTAGATAAAATAAATAACGTCATTTGATACTTTTATATAGACATTTTGCTTTGTTAGGTTTGAAGAAATCCATTTTTTCTACGATATACCTGACGACAAAACTGGTGGGTCTAAATTGATATTAAAAGAAGAACTTCCAACGCCTAAGGAATATTTAGAACAATATAAAGCTTATCTGGCAAACAAGAAATCAAAGAAAAACCAATCTGCACTACAAGTGAGTAGATACAACCTACTTAGTTAGAAATCGATTTTTGAAAAAGAATACTTAATATGAAAAATATAACACATTCGCAGCGAAAGAATGAGAAAATGGAAGCAAAACGACAAGAAGCCATGGACAATAAGGCTGAACTGCAAAAGAAAAAGATGGAGAAAGATTTAAAACGGAAGATGATGAAAAATCCAACCCTTCATCCAGGGTTCAACTATCCTGAATCTAATAAAACCAAACACATTTTGAAGGTAAGCTTTTTACGTGATTATGCTATATGCTGAATACAATGTATCTTACAACTGTGAGCCCGTATCTCCTGTATGTACACGTACTGTACAATGTTATTTATTTTAAATATATTTTTTAGTGGTGTTTTTTGCAGAAATTATTTTATTACAAATTTGCAGATATTGGAAGACTATCACACTAATTGGGACGATTATGATGAAACTGAAATACTAGAAGTCAAGGAAAGGCATTGCAAAGAAGTAGCAAAGAACAAAGCTATAATGGAAGTGAAAATGGAAGTTATATCCAAAGTTGACGAGGATATGAGGTACAAAAATATACTTTACATACGTTATCTCATCTGCTTAAAAACCAACAAAAGCAAGAGAGACCATTCTCCACCAACTTTAATAGAACACATTCAATTACCAAAGTAGTCTTACTCTGGTAATGTGTTCATGTGTTCTAGTTCTAGTGTTTGCTAGTCTATTCTAATGCTCGTTATGATCATCGCTCATCTAGTCAAAAGGCGAAGTACCTACTAAAATGTTTGAAATGCCTAGAATGGAACTGAAAAAACTAAAAGCAGCTCTTAAAAAAGATTACAAAAATAATGAAGAAGAAATGCCAGAGCCAATGAAAAAGAAACGAAGAAAAAGAGAAAAGAAGAAACGCGCTGTAAAATACACACTAAGTGAAAATATAGCAGAGAAAATGGAGGTAAGAACATAAGCCTACAATATTACATATAACAGAATTTAGGTACCAACCAAGTCATAGTCCAAGATACATAACTTACTGCAACATTTCCTAGTTATCGAGTACTAACTAATAAGTGATTCTCGGCGTTATAGTACAGATAAACATTTGTTGTCCTAGGAACTAGTGTTTCGAGGTTTTATAAAAGAATACCCTAGAACAAAATTAGATGACTTCATTGGTGATCCCAACTTTGCTGGAGATGACAATAGATGTAATTATGAGTAAGTAAAAGCTTTGTAAAATTTTATTTTGATTTTGTTTTTAAATTTTGGTACAGAAACAGTTCGTTTTTAGGTCAGCCCTGCAATTACATGGAGAAACAAGAAGTATTTGGTGGAGAAAGTGTCAGGAAATGATTCACGGGTTTCATAGGATATTGCTTGTCGGTCCTAGGGGAGGCGGAAAAACCATACTTTTGCACGCATTAGCTTCCCTGAACGGTAAGATATACTTAAATGCAGTTTTAATGTTTACCTAAATCGATGACGGATTTGGTAACGTTCCTTCCACGTAGTATTAATCAAGATCAGAAAAAAACACGATCACGACTGTGTTCCCCATGACGGACATCCTCAAATATATTATCAGTGAGTAGATCTATGAGAATGGAAGTAGGGAGTACCTACTTAGTCAGAGTATCAGTTGAGCTATCTATAAATCGTTTGCATCGGTTTTGAGATGGCTCAACAATTTCGTTCCCAGTTGCACTTAGAATGAGTATTTTTAAGAAACTTTTTGACTTTTCAGATGCGATATTATTTGAGCTAGACCTAAGTCAGATCCAAAGTGAGCTAGCATCAGATGTGTACTTACAACAAATAGTCCAATATATCGTGACCTGCGCAAAAGCAGCTCAACCATGCGTTATACACATCAAACATGTCCATCGATTTTACTACAAAAAGGTAAGAATAACTATGTGTACAAAGAATATTTTTTTAAAGTAAAAATAACTGTATTTTTTTGCACTGGCACGCAATATTTTTTGCAAAAACTACACATACCTACATTAAGTAAATTGTACATAAAGTACTAAATTTCGGTAGGTAGTACCGAAACGATTTACGTTTCGGTACTACCTACCGAAATTTAGATCATGTGACGATACCAGGATCCTTTTATTACAGAATATTAACATAATACCTTATAATGATCTAGCGTAGAATAAACCAGCGTAACTTTAAAAAAATATGCTAGTACAAAACACATAAGTACCTACAAAATACTCTTTGGTTTGATATCGGTTAAAAAGTAGATAATAACTAGGTAGGTACTCACTTGAAACAACTGCCGTTTTGGTCTGAGGTCAATAGTAATAGGAAGGTACTTGTTGCTCTGTTTCTTCGTCGAGTATCTTCAACTTTCACCAGGTAAATCCTGGTGTTGAAAATTGCTAAACGCAAACTACTAAATACATGACTTATCTATGAATGTGAAAAAAATTAAAAAAGTAGGTAAGTACCTATAAATACCTGGCCTTCAGTCTTTTCCAAGCGTTATTTATTTCTTAAACGCTCCACATTACATGTTGCTATTAGTAACCGGACAACACAGGGACGCCTTCCAAGTAGAAATCTAACAAGAGGAAAGGTTCTGTTATAATTTGCATGATTTCATCTGATTGGTTGAAGGTGCCTCCACAAGACGCCGAGATGAACTTACCCTTATTCAAACGGCATTTCACAAAAAAACTTTTCAAGAAGATTCACAAGACGGATAAAATAACTATCATTGGTAAAGCTTTGAAACTAGTTATTTAAATACGAAAAAAAACAATTACTTATTTCGGTATAAATATTGAAATATTTTGTTGTAAATTTTCGCGATGATATAAAATGATTATCATAGAGGCCATTATGCAACAGCCGTAAACCCGGTTTGACTGGAATCCAGGGAACGTCGAAAAACGATGACAGTTTCCGCAACTACCCTCAATATTCATCTTCAGGTTAAGAAAAGTCCGTGTTCACATTACGACGCCTAAACGAATCCTACCAATATAATTCATGCGAAAGTATAGTACAGACATCCTGTACTGGATGTAGTTCGTGACCCATAATTACACATACTTATTTTACATTACACTATACGTGGGCAAAAGCTAATAAATCATAAAGGTAAACTTGAAATCAACTTTACAGGAAGTTGCCTGGACCCCTGGCTGACAAAAAGCAAGCAAATGCTAAAACAGTTTCCAAATGTAGTTTTGTTGCCGAATACAAACTATTCTACAGTCGTACAAATGCTAAACCAATGGGTGCTCAGGTACCTATCTAACTTTTCACCATCTCATCATAGAAAACAACAACAGTTCTAAAACTACCTGAATCAGTGACTTGAGATCTAATTGAATGGTATTTGTGAATTTAAGAAATAAACCTACCCAAGTAACGCGTTTTTTACACCACCATATAATACTCATGGTGGACATTCTCAGAACCACACTCAATGGCAATAGTTTATTCAGTGGCATTTTGCTAATATTCGATACGAAACGGTTCAAAAATATTTTTAGCACTGCCTACGTTTTGAATTGTAGTTAGCAAAACGTTTGTGAACCCATTGCCTGTTTACTCGAATACCCTGACGGCACATGCCTTGCGAACTTTTAGTTTTAGGAAATGCGCCGGTTTCCTCAGGATGTTTTGTTTCGGTTTTGAGCACGTGCTAGTGCGCACATACATTTTCGGATGGTAAAATAATTGGTGCACCGGATGCGTACCCTAGACAGTATTATAATATCAGTGCCCTATTTCTTCGGACCGGAAATGGATCGGTTTACGTTTCGCTCCTGGTTTAAAACTAAGCCTCATTTTTATTCGTTTTAGTAATCACGTGGTTCCATCTGATTTCAATGTGAGCTGCTTAGCTCATGTTCTTCAAGGCTACAGTTTTGGTTATTTGAAAGAGTTCTTGGGAAACTTTCTTAACCCTGAAAGAATCGCACGGTATGTTGTTCTTATAATTCAAGCGAAACCGCTTATTAAACTAGAGAGGCCAAGCGACCGACTATGTCATAAATCAATAACGAGCAAGGGATTTAATTTTTCAGAATATCAATTCATGGACTCTGTCCAAAAGAAGTATATGAGTTAATTCTTGAAGACGATGTCGAAAAAATAGTAAGTCTTTATAAAAATAGTAAAAACTGTTAATTTCGAATTATTCCCATCTGTCACCCGCTCTGTCCCCCTAGGGTTCACTGTTATTACATATAAAAATAAATTGAGTAACCCACTGACTGACTGATAGAGTTGAGACCTGAAATTTGGAGGGTAGAGTAGGGTAAAGAGGATCCTTTGGGTACACAAAGAAAGAATTTCCACCACATGAAGACAGCGGAAAGATGGATAAAATGGGAAAAACTCAAGCGAACGAAGTCGACAGCGTTCCACTTAGTAAAAAAAAAATCTACTAAGATCTACTTACAGAATTTTTATTTTTTATATATCGTTGTTTTTGTTGGAATATCTCAAAGGCTATCTTTAATAACAGGACTACGCTAAATACCTCAAGTGGTACACAGACAGAACAGCTTGGGGCAAGAAAGGGAAGGAACATCTCGAAGAACAGAAGGAATTCAAGCAAGCTCTGGAGAGATGGGCGCTGAAAATGGAGATGGAGAAAAAAAAGGCAGCGCCAAGCAAACCTTGATATAAATACAGTTTGAAAGGCCCATTTATTTTCACAAGCAATAACCTGTGCATGTAGTATCGTAGTTCTACATGCACAGGCCACCTAGGTATAGTATGTATGTATTTACAAAACAATTATATATAAGTAGTATATCAGTCATGTAGTTCCCATAACACAAGCTCTGCTTGCTTTGGGGCTACATGATACTGTGTGAAAAAATTCCAGCATTATTATGTCCAGCAATAAAAACGATTTGAAATAAATGAATAAAATGTCGTGCAAAAATGTTGGCCTTTAATAATTTTACAAAATAGGCCGCGACACCATATTGTGCGTTTAATATTTCAGCCACAGCAACGGTTTTTATGTTAAAAGTGAAAGAAATAATACAAGATGAAATTTGGATATGCTTTTTCAAGTATTCTTTATGAATTCTTATAAAAACTAATATTTCAGTAATTACGAAAACAGCATGTAATTTGATGGAATAGTTACAAAATTAGATATTGCTGCGCTAAAGATAACACGGGCAGTGCGATGCGAGTACGTGGAGTATGAGGTAGGGCGGGAAGCGGGGGCGAAGGGCGAAAGGCACTCATATTATCTACCTACGTCAGCGCGGACGAAGTCGCGGGCGGAAAGCCAGTTTGACATAAAAATGTATCCAATTAATTTGTTTTACCGCCTAAACAAACAGAATTCAGCAATATAACACCTGCCTATTTATTTATATAACCTTTATCCGATAAGCTGAACAAATACCATTGAAGTGTCGATTCGCCACAGTACCCCATTCTACCCTTGGGATGGGGTAAAATGGGGTGCCGATGCTTATCTCAATGTACCCGCGTTTACTCGTGTTCGGGGGTCGCTGATGTGGCAACTTTTATTACTTTATTGCGAAAAAATGCTAACTTTCACGGTGTGAGTAGGGTGACCCGGGGATGAGATATATCTAGGATATTTTGCATGACGTTAACTGGCGTCCTTAGCAACCAAATACCTTTTCCTAAACACCTTCAATGAAATTCTTAATAATAATTTTATTATGTTTTTCCTAGCATCTAATCAATTTGCAAATATAATGTCCCAAGATGTGTGATGATGATATTTTAATATCTTACCACAGGATGGCAAATACATATTCCCTATACTTGTTATTTTTATAAGCATATTTATGTCTTAAACCAATGCCTTACTATGATCTCAAGTACAAGATACAATTGGATTCCTCCATTCTCCAAACCACTGACTATATTTTACAAGACTAAGACTTATTGGGAAAAAAAAAGATAAAAATGTATGACTAAATAGTTCCTGAAAAACCTCTTCATTTCCCAGACAGAAAATAATGTTTATTTGAGAATCAACAAACATTTAACATGTCTTTGTAATTAGTAATTATCTCCTAAAACCAAACAAATTCATGGTCACCCCTTCACCACCCTTTTAATATTCTACGCCAGTATTTGGAATTAATTTGATTCGGTTAAATATTTCCACAGCTACGGCCAACTTAATTATTGTTTGAGTTTCGCCTCTTAGCGAGATGTGTTTGCGAGGTTTACCGCAGCAGCGGTATTTTTTTTAAATACTTTTGAGGGTAGGATTATAAAAAATACATTGACGTGGTACGGCAGTGCGAGTAGCGAGCCGAGATATTTGCGGGTTTGATTCACGCAGACGCTACAGGACGATGTTTTACATGATCTGCAAATACCTACTGTTCAGGATTTTTGGTAGGTACAATAGTACTCATAGTTCCTGATACCCACAACACGGGAAATCATTGTTTGGGGCCAGCTCTCCTAATACTTTAACAAAATGACTATTGGACAATGGCACTCTTGTCTTACCTTTGCCAGGCCACCGATATCAAAAACTTCTAAAACTTAAAATAATACTGTGTGACGAAAATTGTCCCCTTTACAAATTTCAAAGTTTTGGCACATAATATTAAATAATACTTAAATACCTACAGAAGACTCACATCACGATTACCAGTACGCTATTTTGAGCATTGTTGCCGCGTGGATCATGTTTTCACTGGTTCGCTCGCTGCCTGCGTGTCGGCTAGATCTAACGCACCGCGGTGCGTTCTACTGATTCGAGCCGTCGAAGACGCGCGGCAACTGTAGGTATCATACCTAAACTGGGGATTGAAACATGCCTGGTTTAGGCCAGTAGCCTGACAAAATCAGTCGTTCCCTGTCTGCCATTTTATAAGTATTATCGCTGATGTGTATTTATGCTACTGTCGCATTGGATTGCTTAATTAGCTGTTTTACAAAACCGGACTGTTTTCTAATCCGCGTATTGACGTCGAACCGGATAGTAATTCGGATAAAAAGGTTTTGTAAAGCAGCTAGCCATTATTTTGTTTTGGCTACAACATTACTATTCCATATAATACCTGTCTTTCTGTACAAAAATCTCTAAAATAAATCAACGCTTTTCATGAAATTAACATGATAAGAGTTTTTAGGACGCGGAAACGATCATCTAGATCCCACAGCCGGGATAAATCCAAGCTTAACATAGCCTCGCATAGCGTTGAATAGATACTAATACTGTGCTAATACTAAACTATTTTAGGCAAAGCTTTAGCACAAATAAAATTAGACAATTTAAAAATAAAATACCAAAACTGTTATGTGGCACTTTAATTAAAAGGTATTTATAATATCAAACAAATACTGATTACAAAATATTATATTATTCAAAATTGGATGAAAAATCACTACCTATAATAACATCACAAAACAGTCTCGCATTAGAATCATAAATAATTTCTAGAAAAGTGAACATTACTAAATAAATTAGGACTCAGCGTCCCTCGATTCACGGCATAATTGGCCAACGTATTGTCAACGCGTACAGGCGGAAATGCGTGTTTCAAGTTCCGCTATATCGGATTTTTTGGATTTAACATTACCTTTTTCAAGACTATATCTCTAAAAAGCCGCATATCTCAAAATACTGCATTCCAGATTTAGGTAGTACAACTCACTACCTATTGTTATAACATCACATAGAAGCCTCGCATCATTATCATAAATAATTTCCAAGTAAACATTAACAATTTCAAAGTTTTCCAGTCTAAAACTCTCTCAGAATCCTACATTGTGGATTACATTTGGAGAATCTATAGGGCCTGTTTGACTTGGCCATTGATTCTATATCCAGTTTGGCGAATTCCACGTTCATATTGGCCCCCTCTCTAACTGAAGGAAGATCGTCTTTCTTGAGGACTCCAGCTTGGAGGTAGCCCAGGAGCGGAGGGGCATGTTCTTTGACGATTTTCTTACGCTCTTCATAGACTTCGGAACGCCTGTTAAATAAGGTAATTATAGCAAAAATTTAAATTCTTAATTTCTAATAAAGGGTTTTCAAGGCCATGTCTAATCAAGCTTTTTGCGATTAAAACACGACGATGCTCTTTTTAGAGCATTTAGAAATACCATCCGAGAAATACTTATTATAATTCGTCTAATTTTTCGGTCAAGGAATGGAATACTCTAAAACATCAGAATCTGGGTTGAGGTTTGAGTGAATAGGTATATTGTAGACCTTCATACTCCATCGTCAGCCATATCATCAGGTAAGATTCTGACCAAATGAAGGTATATTATTCAATTTTGATAGTGTGAATTTGTCAAATTCTGGATAAAACATATTTTATAATTACAAGTTTAACGGGTCTTTATCGCGTTTACCTTATTTATTATATTCCCGACGTTTCGACTGTATTGCAACAGCCAGTCATCCCGTGACCACGGCTGTTGCAATACAGTCGAAACGTCGGGAATATAATAAATAAGGTAAACGCGATAAAGACCCGTTAATCTTGTAATTATGTTATCTAATCGCGAAAGTTTGAAAAGTACTAAAACATATTTTTTCGATTGTCCTCGTCAGGCCTATCTAGCCTGTTGGAAATATATTTTCTTCATTTAATCGTAAATTAAAAGCCTTCATTGGTAGGTTGAAGTGGCAATAGGCACGCCGCACAGGCAGAACCGACCACCGCTGGGGAAGAAAGGTTCGCGAATGCGAGAAGTCGGTGGATGGAGGTGGCCCAGGCCCACCTTTGCCCAGCAGTGGACTTTTACAGGCAGAAGATGATGCTGATGGTGATTTCAGCTCTTGTAGAACCCCTAGTCACGTGTGGCGTTATCTAAGAACCTTAAAGTCAAACAAAACTATTGCAAAACAGCATTACAATCCGTTAGGTAGTACGTTTTGGGGAAGAAGTAAGTAAACAGAAAAACGACACGAAAAACCTTTACCTCATACACCCCCGCTTAAGTGCCACTTCCACGACCCATGGTTTGCAAACTTTAAGTTAATTTAACATGTATAATAATACCATTTAGTGCACAATCCCAAATAATACTATAAAATCGTTTTATTTATTATTTTACTTACCAAGCTTTATCGCAGTCCCAGACATTCTGCGCGCGCGCCTCCTCCAAGGCGTTTTCTTTCACCCGTCTCTTAGCGTTGTCTGCGATCTGTTTCAGCAGTTGTTCCGAGTAGGCGCGACCTTTCTGTTTCTTCTTTATCTCCTTTTCTCGCTCTTTTGCCTCATCGGCGGCCATTTTTTCTTCAGACTGTGCGTAAATAAATTGGATATTCCAATGTAAATAACATACAAAACACAGTGCTGATCCCAATGTAGGATTTCTTGTGTCATGATTTCCATGGTACATTGTAGAACATGCAGCTAGTGGATTGAGCTCCATGACTAAGGTGTTATCTAGTGAACCTCGATATTATAAGATAATGGTTCGTGAAAAAATTTTTTTCCCAAATTTAAACCCAAATTTAAATCGTGAATTAAGTGACCAATAGGTGTTCGCGTTGCTATCGGATTTTGTATCACAACAATGCACACATGTCATAATGTGAAAATGGACTTTTCTGAATCGGAAAATCTGAATGAAATGTAGCGGCTACTGCCTTTAATGACTTTTGTGGCGGTTGACCACATGCTCCGCAGTCTCTTCAGCCTGGAGACAACCTCGACAGAGGCCACTGTCTGTGGCCCCAGTCTTTACCTTATACCTGATACGCAATAAACACCCGTATAAAATATAATAACGATTTACATTATATAAAAAAAATACCTTCTTTCTAAAATCTGCTTCCACAACCTTCTGTTCCTGTTCCAGTCTCTTCCTGTTGTTCATTTGACTGGTCAATGCGTCTTTCGTTTCTCTCTTCACTCTCTCATGTTTTTCTCTCACGGAAATATCGTCGTTTGCGTTCTTTTCCAGAAACTCCTGTTCTTGAAGCATTTTTATGATATTTTCACGCTCTTGACGAGCCGCCTGGAAAAGAGGATTATTATGATTTAAATTTAAAGTAAATAGGTTTTTCATTGTAATCAAAAGAATAATATCAAACTCAAAATTCATTCATTAAAATCACAAGGATCACGTCGATTTTACCTACAAGTAAGGAAAGAAAGGCAAGAAACAAGGCTGGTTATTCTTTCTAATGATACTTTTACAAAACAATAGCAACATCAATCCCAAGAGTTTATATCAACTAGTATGCCTTTTTTTTAAAAACGTTATTAAATTTGTTAATTGCCACTCAAGGGCATTGAAATGATTTACTAACTTCATGGAATCTACAAGTGGCAACAGCAAGTTTATCATTCTTTCTAGAATTAAAAATGTGACTATCGCTATTTTTCTTAAACAAATTAATATTCTTTTGAACCAAACATCAGATTTTCATAGATGTATTGACAAGAGAATGTTTGTATCTGTAGCACTCGTCCACAGCAGTATACCGTAGACATAATGCTCTGAAAGTGGCCGAAGTAAACTAGTCTAGCTGTGTCTCCGTGTGTAATAGATGGATCTTTTTATCTGTGTATGCACCAGAAGTCTCTTCGACAACTCATCAATGTGAGGGCCCCATTGAAGCCTATTATCTAGGGTGATACTTAAGAATATGGTGGTGTCCAAAAGAGCCAATTCTTCATCTTTGATTTTAATATTTGCTTTATCCCGTGTAACATTAGGTAATAAATCTAATAATCTTTGTTTTCTTTTCGAAAACCAACGATATAGAAACATCAATTTATAAAGTGCATTTGGGCATGTTAGACTCGCCCGTGGCCTAGCCTAGTTTGAGTAACTTCTGAATATTGGCTCTGTTCAACTAGGGCACGTTTTTGTAAAAAAAAAAAAATGTTTACGGTATTTACCTCATCCGCCATTATTTTAGCGGCAATACGTTGGTTTAACTCTTCTTTCTCTCGCATTTTTCTTTCTCTCTCTGCAACTCTGGAAAGCAAAGGTTTTTTTTGAGCATTTGACGGCTGGTACCGTAAATGGACAATGATATCAAGCGGTAACAACTGTACTAGCCTTTGCTTGGCGGCAAAAATAGATAAAGTAATACTTTCCCAGACAGACATGCTCTTAACAAGGATCTCTACTATAACTAAAAGTTCATATATTCAGGGCTTTACATATAAAGTATATAAAACAGTTAACTAATAGAACACTGCTTTGTCTCTTTCTAGCTGTGTAAGCACCAGATGAATTGAAAACAAACCATGCTTGGCTATTACTTATTTCTGCTTCTAAATAAGGCTAAGTACCTTTTTTTTTTGTTTCTAACCATCTCTACATATTATTTAGTATATCATGTGCCAATTAAATGTTTTTCATTTCATTTCATTATTTTCACACCGAATTGACGACGGTCGCCGGAACTGTAATGGCTTTGTTTTAAATTGCGAATGCTGAATGTATATTTATATTTTATTACCATACATTCAGTTTGAAATTTAAATGGAACAGTAGCCATCACCAGACGTCTTTTCAGTGTGGTTTGCGCCTAACAACTTAAATTGTTATTCTACTTTTGTTGCTGACTGTACAAACTGAGCTAGAAAGAGCCATTAGTGACTGTACCCACATAGCGGAGCTCCTGTCTGCGGCTGCTTTCTTCTGTTCCTCGATTTGTTTCTCCTCAATAACAACCAACTTTTTTTGTTTCTCCTTCCAAGATTCGCGCGCTTTTTTGAATGTCACCATCTCGTTGCGCGTGCGTTCCATTAGCATGCGCTTTTGTTGAAGCTCTCTGAAATATACAGGTACTACTATATATACTTTATACTCTATACTTTATATTTAATAAAGTATTTAAATCGTGATTAGATGAAATAAACCAGTTGAACTTTTTCCCAATCAGAATAAACAAAGTGGATGGTTTTTTAAAGCTAGGAACAATCAATATTGACTGATAAATACTACTTTTTGATTGTTCAGTGTAAACAATATTGACAAATAATTGCTAGCTTTGATCTTCTTTAGATATAGTCCTCATAATCTCCTAATTTATTGATAATGTTACCTTTAATACTAGTATAGTATTATAATATACATATGTGCTTTTGATCATCAGTGAGAACAACATCAACTGATAATGCTACCTTTGATTGTCAGTGTTAAAAATGTTGACTGATAATCTCACCTTGATTATCAGTCGGAACTACGTCGACTTATAACAAAATCGTTCCTCAAACATGAGCGTTAATATTGTTGCCCAGCATCTGTTTTAAATTTGGAACAAAAACGCCCTGGCAATGTTGTATGGAACTATATGTCCACTTCTGTTGTATGTCCACTTCCGGCGTGCTGGGTTGTACATTTAATAATGACTACTGCCTCATTTGCCTCATTTGCATCTCTTTCGTCAAGATTGGTACATAGGTTGCATTCAAGTGGTTGTATGCAGAAGCCTTTACCAAAGATGCATTTACACCTTTACCTGACCTTTAGACACATGCAGTTAAATTTAGATACGACATAAGAGCATCTTGATTCTGTTATTTTGATAATAAATACATAAATAAAAATTTATTCCAAAGGTTTTGAAGGTCAAATGGATATTGACTGTATCTATTCCACCAGATGAAAGGTCGGAAGCCAAATAATCGATGGTAATCCTGCTTTCAGGGAAGTCAAAAGAAAAATACGCAAGTTTTTTACATAAGAAACCTTTTATAGTTTTGTTTTGAGAAATGCACTATATATGCCTCTGTGGAAACGGCAATTGCCAGTCTCCTCGCCTGCAGCTCGGCCTCCAAACTCGACCTATTTTGTGGCCTCTGCAATTATTTTATTTTATTGTTCAACAAATCAACATTAATTGTCTTCTATTAATTGTCAATGGAAACAACATTGTCAATTATTTTATCTTTGATTGTGAAAGGGAGCAATTTTGCCTGATAATATTGAAACTATGATGGTTTGCTACAGTTTTAGGATAAAGTCAGAACCAGTCTCACAACTGTCGAGCGCGGATGATGCTCAAGAGTGAGGACCTCTAAATGATCTACAAAACATCAGCTGGAGAACAGTAAAGTATGTGGCATCATGGTCATAATATTATATCCTAAAATGTTATGTTCGATAATGTTATTAGTGGGAACAATATTGATGAATAATTGTTACCTTTGATCCTCATCAGCAATAGTCCTCATAATTTCTTCCAGCATTTTCTTCTCCACAAGAGTGTCTTCGTAAATGCACTGCTTTTCCATCTGTCTGTTCACGAGCTGCAACTGCAGATCGCGTTTGTACTGAGTTGTGCGTTCCATCTTCTCACGGTCTTCTCTTTCTTTTGCCTCTTTGTCATTGTAGAGGGCATTGCAGAGGATTGAGTTTGCATGTTTATCTTCAGACTGCAAATTGTATGAATTGTTTATATAAAATATTTATCACAAATTTGTCAAAGAATAATTAGCTATACCCAGAGCTATGCCCGGGTGTTTTTCTATGTCGCATGAAGCCATAACTCAGAAGATGGCTGGCATAGGAATGGTGTGGTTTGTAGCAATTGTAGCAGTTTATTTATTGGAGGGATGCACAGACTTATTGAGACTAGGGGCCACTCGGGCAAATCATGAACTGATGGCGGACCACCAGAAGTATAGGTAATTAAAGACAATAAAGAATAGATAATAATGTATTAAAATTGAAAAATATTTATTTTTAAAGAGTATTATTTTTGCTGTCGGCGGGCCACCAGTATTCCACCGGCGGGCCGCATGCGGCCCGCGGGCCGCGGTCTGTGCATTCCTGGTTTATTGTAATTCACAGATTCTAGTAACTAAACAACACAAAGCAAATTGTACCTTATCTTGCAACTTCTTATACTCATTATGCAATATTTGCTGTCTGAGGTCCCTGCAGACATATCCCGCTTGAAGCTTCCTGGCGAGCTCCCTGAGCCCTGGGTCCCGTTCCCGAAGATAATGTCTCCGGAGCAGCTCGCAAGCTTCTTCTCGGCGGACCTTAGCCACCTCTACACCGAGGGCTATCTCTTTCTCAGCTCGCGCGTTGACAATGGCCGCATGATCTGTTCGCTGAAAAAAACAAAATTGGTGTTTATGTAACAGTTGAGTACATCTATATTGCAGCAATTGTTTGCTGCAATATAAATGTAATAGGTAAGCATACATTTTTGATAGGTCTAGTTATCACAGTGGACAAGATACCGAATGCTGTCAATATGAGGGCTTCACTAATTATTTAGAAGGTAAATTTTAATACCTCCTGAAAATCTTTCTCCATCTCGGCCTCCCGATGTATCTGGGCCAGGCAGCGGCCCATCCTGCCGTCTTCCATCCGGCTGTTCAGCCATTGGATGTCCAGCGCGCGCTGGAATATTTCCAGCTCCTTGCGTCGTGCTTCAAAGATCGCATTCCGTTGGAGCTCGTTTTTCGGCTCCTGTTGAGTAAAACCCTTAAATTACAGGCCAAAAGGTAGTTAGGTAATTTTTTTAACTAATTCAAATAATTTACCATGATTAGACAGCAATTTGTGAATAAAAACTGTTGTAAACTAACCAAATTTCCAGAAAAATGGCAGAAAACTGTTTTGTTGGTTTGAAAATGAAAATTCGAATTTTTGTAAACAGAAGGAAAAGAACGAATGATTTAGTTTTTCAGTGTTTGATCCAAATCAGCACAGATGATAAAGTGTTTGCTTTAATGTAGCCATCTATAATCATTTGTCTTGACTGACTGCCTGACTGATCTTTCAACGCCAAAACTACTAAGTCTAGAAAGCCAATGGGGGAATTTGGTGTTCCCCCTTTTCCCCCTTTAAGTAGACATTTCCAAAAATCCTTAGCACTAAGTTTTTAAAAATCAAAGTACGTTCAAAATGTTAGCTTTCTAGAATTTGTATGAAACTCTTTGTTCATTAAAGTAATAAATATGAAAATTTTAATTATAGCTACTGAACTTAAATATACGGACGACCTTTGTGGCGCAGTGGGGGCCTACACCCACTGCCTAAGACGCAGAAGGCTTAGGTTCGATTCCCACCACGGGACAAATGTTAGTATGATCTGAAAATATTTGTCTCAGGTCTGGATGTTTTCTATGTATAATACATGTTAAATAATATTTTTTTGTAAATATTTACATATTTTTTTACTTTTTTTATAATATTTTGTAAGTAGTATATCCGTAACACAAACTCTGCTTACTTTGGGGCTAGATGACGCTGTGTAAAATTTTTCTAGCATTATTTTTGAATAAATAATTATGTTTTTCAGGGCTTTTATATTTAAACATTTTAAGGAGGGGCAACGGGGTGTAAAATTCTGTATATGAGTTTAGTTTATCGACTCATCATAAATAAATGTTGATATGGATTTCACATTTTAAGGGGGGAAATGGGGATAAAAGTTTGTATGGGAGTATCTTTTTAAACACGACTCCACGCGTGCAAAGCCGCTACTGTATACTTATATGATAATATTATAGCTTCATCTCTATGTTATTTCACTCGATTGCAACAAAATATTATGTTACTTCAGATGCACAACAGATGACACCAGCAGTAACTACTAAAAATAAAGTATGGACCAATTTTTTTAATATCTGTAGTACAAAGTTTGGCAAACTATCACTTTTGGCTACAGGAATTTCACCAAAACTAATATATTCTCAGATTTTAGGTAAAAATTTTAAAATTTCATGAGAATTTTGTTTTAAATATTCAGATTTTAGAGCCATCTTATAGCACTATTTGAAACTACAAATCACAAGTCTGTTCGAAACACCATCGTCGCTGCCCGCTCGCACGGCGCTGGGGTGTAGATTTCTTTCATTCGCGAGAGTGCATCACGGGGGCAGCACGTAACTGAATTTTGACGTGTGACATCAATCAAATCAAACAGCTGCAACTAAATTCGGATGCAGATTGTGGTGTATTGAAATAAATACGTACGGTTATGAAAAAGTGATAAAATGTCTGAAGGTAAAAGTGCGTTGTTCGCGAAAACTGTGCAAAAACATGCCGGACGGGCGAAGGAAAAGGTATTTATCGCCTATCCATTTACTTTGCAATATTTTATGAGGTGATTGGTTTATGAGAGGTTTTGCTAGTTTGTTGACGTGAAAGTTGCGCGTTGAAGAGCTGGTTGGGTCCAGAGGTCGGGTTCTCGCGTCTAGCGGTCAGGTGCCGGTTTTAGGGCGTCAGATTTCACCTGTTGATTGTACTAGGTACTTACACCTGTATTTTCCTTGTTTGTTTACACTAACAATGTGTATTGAGCTGGTTATAAAATGAATCGCGAATTGTAAGCTAAGAAGGCGCCGCTATAGTTTCCAGGGTACAGCTGAGCTATTTTTAGTACCCAGCGGAGTGTGCTAGTTTTATTCAGGCCTATCAAGACCTCATGGTACCCACTTTTCCTTACCAACCTACCATAGCTATTGTAAAGAAATAAGATCAAATTTACTGCACAAGTTTCTAGGGAAGAGTCCCGGTTTAAAAATAACACAGTGAGCACTAAACTGTCATGCTGATTCGCTGAAATAATTTTATTTCTACTCGGGACTATTTTTGTGTCGAGTTTGTCTAATTTGTGTATTTTATTTGCGAAGAGTTGGTTTTAGAATATTATATTTTTGAGTTAATCATAATTTTGGGAATGATTATATAAAATACATTTGACCTAGTTTTATAATTACTTATTTATACTGGCAAAAGACAGATAATAAAATATTTAAAATAAAAGTAAAAATTTACTATATTAAAACAGTTCCTAAATCTATAATTTACTGTTATTAGAGAATGAGACCCTAACTATTTTTATTTGAATTAATCATCAATAAAAGCAACCATCCAATACCTACTTGGCCCATAAAAAAAAACTTATTTGACTAAAGGCCTTATCTGCCTTAGAAATTTTACATAAACAAACCAAAGACCAGCCAAAATATATATATATTTTTTTAAATTACAGAAAACCTTAGAAAAATCATCCACATGACCTGATAAGAAAACTATATCTACCATTGTTCTGAATTCCACACTATAAGAATAACAGAAATAGGTACCAATAAATCCTACTTCATAGTAATATTTTATATATGAAATTATATTTATTTGTTGCTAAAAATATTTGGAACACCTGAACCAATTTGAGTTAAATTTAGAAAACATATAGTTCATGACCTAGGTCATGAACTATATGTATTACTTCATAGTAATATATATTATTGGTACCTATTTCTGTTATTCTTATAGTGTGGAATTCAGAACATATCTAGGCAAATTTTCTGGATACAACACAGATGAAGCCATGGGCTGAAGCTAGTTGTGAATAAATGAGTTAGATCTTACCAAATTAACCAAGAAATAGAGGGCAGATATAAGTCGATTTAGGCCATTCAGGGGTACTCTACTACTGTAGTATTAAGTTTTTCTCCAAAGAATGCAGCTTTGAACACCAAATCAAATCAACTGGGTACAATAAACAAACATTATTATATCTCTATGGTTAGGATTTACTCAGGTCGTCGCTCCATACGGTCATTTCGTAAGGTCTGTGGTTCGCCGCTCGAATTCTTGCGCGTATTGGCCGCACCTTAGCATTCTAAGCCCGCGCCTACGAGGATGTCCTTTATATCCGGTACTAAAGCCAAAAATACTATTTAGTAGCACGAAAACGCAAATCTATGTATCGAATTTAACGTTAAAAATACGAAGAAATTTCTTCGGAACAAAATGAATAAAAGCTTACCTGAATAGAGCGTCTAGATACACCGGTAACTAACTATTAGGTAGTATGTACATGTACCTGGTAATCCTATCTCACAGACAGACTAGCTAAGGCTTCTTGAAAGACCCTAGTACCGTCTAGGAAATCCTTCCTATACTAATACGTGCTTGAGAATTACCTCAACTCAAGATCTCTACTTCAAAGGTTCTCAAGATCTTCAAAGGTAATAATAGCCCCACAGCACTTGAAGGCGCTGCAATACATTATGGAATAATCGAGTCAAGCAAGGGCTTTTACTTGTTCTAATTAAAGTATCTCAGATTCTCATTTCAACTGTTTAATTTGATAAGACACACAGATATAAATTTCAATTAATCACCGTTTTTGTGATGCTACGATGGTCGATCGTGCCAATTGATCGACACTGCAGTGTATCGATGCAATGCGATGTTACATTTATTGTTGTGGTTGAATGAATGAATTAAAATAAATATTAAATCAGAAAGTCGTTGATTATAGGCTGGACAAGTCAAGTAACTCTACCTACGTTACTCATAATTCAGTGACCGCTGCACTTGTAGATAGTAGAGCTGGTTGATAGAGTTTGTGAGCGAGGAAGTTCTCCCATCGCATCCATTTATGCTGTCATGCAGTAATACATAATGTGCTGTGTTCCGGTTTGAAGACTACGTGCGCCATGGAAATTACAGACATTTCTACTTGTCAAACAACGTATTAGCGATGCCCCTGGTATTGCAGATATCGATAGGGAAGACGGTAATCGCTTACCATAAAAATATTGTAGGCTGTGGTTATGCTTGCCTCCAAATAACGTCAAAGAAAACCGTTTACTTCACTTTCCACTTGTCTTAGATTATCCTAGCCAGCTAGACTTAAGGCCCTAATAATAGCATACATTATGTATAACCTTATTTAATATAACTTGTTGGACTGTGTTCGCTGATCGGCTCACTTACGATAAAAGCGTGAAAGTATCGGATAGTTGGGGTCAGTCTTTAATATTCCACTTTAGCATGGCTCATGTGAAATGCTGCGATGTTTGAATTAAATTGATCTGTTCTTTTTACTAACAAGCATACACCCCACCTGTTGGTTAGGGGTAACCGTAGCCTGTGGATGCTTGCAACACTCGGTATCACTCGTGCGTTGCCGATCTTGAGACATAATGGTGAAAAGTCTCATGTGCCAATAATTTTACCGACACTCGTTATCTTTAAAGGAGCTTTGCTTTTAACACATGCTTGGCAGGCTCTTTCACAAAGAGTTCTACAGTAAATTCTAACCTAGCCAACACTACAGTACTATCCAACGTCTTTGGTTTACCTTACAAGCTGTGGGACTAATGTTTGCATGATCGGCATTTTTTTATAACCGTGCTCGTATGTCTTGATATCCACAACAGAGGGAATCTTACAATTACTAGTGTGGGGTGTTAAATAAAATAAATAAACGCTCTACGTACTTGTAGATACTACGTTTTTCGATGAACGGAGTCATCCGTTTCTTCGTTGAATAAGCATAATATCTGTTTTAAAATTTCATCATAGCGTGCCTGTGAACCAGCCATTTTCTATTTCTGCTCTTTTCTACAACTACGCATCTAATCACAGTTACTTTTGATGAAAAATACGACAGAAAGTCTGTCGTCTTATCTTTCAACCGATCTTAAACGTGTGGGAAAACTTGAAGTTTGTTAGCACACAAATACTTTCATTACCTACCTCTTATCAGGTCGTGGAAAGCATCATATTTCGTGATGAGCAACTAAACGAAGAAATGCATGCAAACATGCGTTTGGTTTAGTAAAGCTTAGTTTGCTTTAGTTAAAATATAGTCAAATTCATGTTTTAATGGGCTAATAATTTTCATGGGCTGAATAACCTGTTTTGGCATACATATTCTGGTACATCCTGTATCGATTGCATGTTGTTCTGACTTGCCTTTGAATCCGTCCATGATTTCATCTTATCAATTAATTATCTGTCAATAAACATTGTCTGTAGGACACGTTTGCAAAACAGAAGATTAATATGAGCTATTTTGTACTAACGTATGATAATCATGACTCATGTTGGGGTCACCATTGCGGTCACTGCACACTGCTATATCTGTAAGGTGTCAGCCTTATAATGCTAAGTTTGATGTATGACGATAGTGCCACTTTTCTAACTTTTAACCAATGTTTTTTTTATGGATCTCCCTGGTTTCAACTTTTTGACTATTGATAGCGGCTATAGTAGTAACACGTACATAATTTCAAGAGCCTACTTATTACTGTTTAAAATACATGTTGGACTGACATCAGAGCCCTTACACTAGGGTCCCGTTTGGCACTCTTCGTTTACGGAACCTTCGGACGTCTCACCGTCCCAGTAAGGTGCGCTACAAAAGCTCCCATTAATAAAGTGTGTTGAAAGTAATTTTCATAGCAAATTGGCTTTTATTTATTTGTAGTTGATCACTTCTAAAAACGTTCCTACCCGATTAATAATGCCATTATGGAGTTCATTTGTTGATTCAGCATCAAATCCCACCTATCATTCGTCTCTCGCGATTCCCCAGCGCGCGTCAATCGTCTTTTTCATGAATGCAAATTTCCACGCAACCGCACGGTGACACCTTTATCCTCAGCCAATAAAGCTCAGAATAGATCACATCATCTTCAGGAATGGAGGTGACAATGCAAATTCCACCATGCTTCCCCTGCATCGTGTGACACCTTTATCTCGTCCCTATAAAGCTGAGATTAGATTACCTCATCATCAGAAACGAAGGTCGGCTAACTGTGCAAACGTCATGGGAACAGTGAATGCCCTCGAAGCTCCGTGTTTATTGTTATGTGGTAATGTTTGTATGTGTGGATTGCAAATGAATGGGTTTTATGATAATATTCGAGGAGTTGAACTGGATCTGAAAAGGAGAAATCTGGCAAAGATAATACCTACAGCTCTTTAATTACAAGCAAGTTTGTATGAAGTTACCTTAAATTTGACGGGATGTTTGTCCATAGGAACGGGATATTTAGAAAGGTGTGTGAGTTTTGTAATGGTGGCATGCGTCTGGTGCAAAATAATTGGAAACTATAAAATTAACAAATATTGGTAATACCTATGTAGTTTCTAGTGAGAATTATTTAAAGCGTGTATTTATTTTTTATAGATCCGTACTCAATATGTATGAAAAATAAAAAAAAATAACAAGACATCCTAAGAAGGTCACAAACGTTGAAAAAATGTCTTACTTGTTTACCACAGAATTCGTGTTTCTATTGTGTAGTTCGTAATCCTTGGTGTGAGGGGTTTTTAGTGTTACGGGCGTGACTTTGTTTTGACGCACTAACCGTGTAATGTCTAATCAATTATTAAGAAGGACAGTTATCTATGGATATTAAAGGTCACCAAGTACTACCATTATTCGCTTCACCAGGATCAAACTCAATGATGATATTACCTAAAATTAATTATATATATATCAAATACAAATCACCTGTGAACCTAGACATTCAGCAAACAATGTCGAAAGCGTTCACTTGTCTAGCCAATACTTTGTAATGTAAATACGCCTACGGGTCGTGTATGGTCAACTTTACTTTTGTCAAGATGAGGGACTTTCTACGGCCTCGTTGCGACACGAGCCTCGACTGCCAACGATCTAAACAAATACGCATATGGTAATTTACAGGTCATTCATAATACAACTGCTTTCTAGCCTTGCAATTTACATCCTTCACCATGGGTAATAAAAGTTAAGTAGAGCTCTTTTGAAATTTGTGTGAGATTTAATCTGTGGAAATACTACCACTGTGATGCTCGCATTATTGTGTTCCGGATTGAAGGGCAAATGCTGGAAAAATTAAGACACATGAGATTTTTTAATTTTATCTTTTGGGCAGGTCAAATTGCATCAGCAATTATGGATGCGGCGAACGCCGCTTGCAACTTCAATTCGAGGCGCGTCCAAAAATCGGCCCGAATATAGCTATCTTTTTTTGGCTGATGCAGGCCCGCCCGTGCTTGTGCGATAGCAATATTAACCGTTCAGAATCTGTTATAAATTTGGGGTTTCGTAATACCAAAAATGATGACTGAAAACTTGTTCTATTTTTTACATCGTATTATTATTCTGTAACTAGACAATATAAGCTCTGTACCTTATTAAACAATCCGTAAGATATTGTTTTTTAATACGAAACAAATAAGATGAAAACATGTCGTGTATGAAGTAAAAATATGCAAAATGAGTTTCGTTTACATTTCATTTTGGATAAGTATTTTGAAAAATTCGTTGGGACCTTTTTTGTGATCAGATGCAACAAAAAACTAACTATATGATTTGAATAAACCCTTACCAGTATATTTTCATAACATATTTTCTTGCGATACTGCTTTCTGGGAACCCGAAAGATATTTTTTAGAGATTACGCCTAGATTTATTCATAATTTTTGCGTCAAACAAATGCTTTAAAATTGCTCATACATTACCTAAAAAAACTTATCTCAGAGTTTCTTGGAGTAAATGGATGGAATGGACGCATAATCATAGACTAAGTCCTAGGTATGACAAGTTTTAGATTAGCATGCTTAAAAATACACAATGACTAAATCGGGTTTGGTTTCGTCATGCGGAATCTTTTGAACAGAATCCTAGAAAGAGTTACATTTGACAGTATCAACACTTTCATTGTCCATTTCGGAGACTGTAAATCAAGGTCGGACATTAGATTATCGTTACGGAATTGTTACGCTTACATTTTCTTTAACAGAGGTCGGCTATTCGGGCGACCTGCTTTACGTAATTCATTCATCTGTGTCCCATTCATTAGGTCGAGGATGTATTTGATCGAGCTCAAGAAATTACTTGTGTGTGACGGGTTCGATTCTGGTGAACCAACGTCAGATTGAAAAATTAGCTTATTATTATTATGCTCAAAAATATTAATTACTAGCTTCTGTCTGCGGCTTCGCCCGCGTTTTATGTTGATAGACAACTTTTGAGTGTATCAAACCAGGGAATATTTTTTTTTCCATAAAAATTTCAGAACTTCATTGCATACCACCTAGGCGTAGTTTTGAAAAAATAAAAAATACATGTTTTATTATTTATTTTTAAGTTTATTTGTACCGAGTTACCGAGTTCTAACCAAGGAATAAAAAAATCCATAGAAACTTTACTACCCCGTTTAAGACCCTTAGGAGATAATTTTCGAAAATTAGCCCATGTATTATTCCAGAACCTCAACTATCTACATTCCAAATTTCGTCAAAACCGGTTTAGTAGCAACGGAGATACGTGTGGTAACAAACATTCACACACACAGACTTTCGCATTTATTATATTAGTAGGATAGGATAGCAGTAAGTAGGATAGAATTGTAACTTATAATGTTATAATGGTCTAAATGGTATTTTAAAACCGACCGGTTTTTATGTTCCGGAAAACTGGGCCTCAGCCTAAGTCACTGAGCTGATAATGTCAACTTGTCCAAAACACCATGAAGAATTCAGCCAAGTTTCCAAGACCTTGGTTGAAGGCATGAGACTGACATCTAGCAAACAAAATTTTGCGATGTATTAACATTTCAATCATGACATTGTAGGTGGTTCTCCTTGATATCACCCACATTGAAACCGCTTTGTTCCAGCTTGTCCCACGCGACTCCCACCGCTTTATAACCAGCACTTTCATTTGGTCAGATTGCTTAATAGAGACAGATTTATGTGGGGAAACGATAGGCGTCATTGACTCTGAATCTGAATTGAGTTTACAATTTTATCGCTTTAGTATGGTGTAAACCCTGATTTCTTTGGAAAAAAATATATTTTCTCGACGAAACGCAAAGTGTTTTTTTAACATAACACGTCAAAGTACGTGTCTTCTAAAACATGCGATGTTTCGGTTATGCTTTGGTGAATTATGATCTATTTATTCTCGTACATTTCAAAGGCTGTGACGAAATTCGGAATGCGTTGAGTATACTTACGAGTTGCGATATAAAACACATTTACGAATGTGGGTTAACTAACACGTAGCACTAAAAACCAAATAATCATAAAACACGTTGTTTTTCTGTGTTCTATCGATGTTCAGGAAATCATCTTATGTTATGGGCTATCTATGGATTCTTTAGTCATTGCTATCTCTAAATCAGCAAGGTCATCAACTCACATGGTTAAGTCAAGTGTGTGCTCTTGCCACTAAACCATATCTTACTGAAACTAGATTATTTTAAGATTTGAATTTTATAATGTTACAAAATATTTTCAACATTTAATTATTACGTGTTAATCCCAAGGTAGTTTTGTCGTGTTGCCCATTTCCCGTGGCGCTTGCCAAATGGTTCACAATCGTGTCGATATATTGATGTATGTCGCGTTAGTCTATTATTACAATTTTATAGTTGTTCGGTCACGCTTCGTGTGGTTTCGATTCTTACTTTCATCATGGTCTCATTTCGAGAGTAATCTTGGCTATACGTTGTGCGTGTTACTTACTATTACAACCTAAATTTGTATATTGCTAAATATTTTATTACTTCATCAGTATCACACGATACTTGTGTTTAGTTCATACAACTCATTTTAACCCCAACCTCTCTATGTGGGTCAGTAATTGCATAATTAGATTAGCTGTTGGCTGAAATTATTCTTGCTAAATATGCTAGTTACAGTTAAAGCATGGTTTTACTGAAGATAAAAATAGTATTATCATGTTAGATGCCCTTATTTATTGGCTTTAAAGTCTAAGACTAATAAACTATAGAAATAAATCATCGCACTGATTCTTCTGGCATGTGAACCTCGCAAAATGACCACGTCTGTTGAATTATTTAACTGTATCACAAGAATCTCTTTTTACCTGGAAGCTCTTTAACTCTACACATGCTTGCAATGCCACAATGAAACCCACACCATACCAAAGAAACCTAATCAAAAGCATATCTAAGCAGTGTCAGGAGATGAAATCAAATGTCGCAAAAAGACGCGTGTTCACACGGACTGAGAAGTTGCGAAGAATTCCGGACCGGTGTGAGTTGGTCCGGTGTTTTTGCCTTCACGCACTTTCTTGCCTCTTACTCGGTACTTTCTAGAACAGGCCTCAGCCTCAGGGGCCTCACGTATCAATAGCATGTTTGCGGTTTTTAAATCAACCTGTGTTCGGATTCCAACCTGTGCATGTCTCATTTTGACCTTAAGACATGCTTTTTGCAGTTCAGTTAAATTTCTTTCGTTTAGAGAAAGTAGATGGAATTGCAAATGTGATTGGTTCGGCTACTTCATAAAATTATTTACACATTTCGGACCTTAAGTTTACCTTTTGACTTTCACAATCTGTGCTACATATTGAATGGTGCAATAACCTTACAAGAAATATTTTTTAACAATTTTTTTTTATTTCCAGGTACGTTTCAATCAACGATTGAGAAAAGATTCTTCTGATCGTCCTCGTCAAATCAAATAGTTACAGGATATCGTCTGTCATCTATAGCTATGCATCGTAAGTATCTCAAATAACAAGATTGTTACATTTGACGTGAGTTGTTTGTATAAGATTTTTCCTCGTCACGTTATCAGATAAAATCTGACATGTCTTTCATTTCCATCACAAGGTCTACCGTCATATTATAGTTGAGGCCTACTGTTATATTATTATTTTCTTTGAAACTGATAATTGGCCGCTTGCTTCCTGTCCATACATTATAATTGTTATCAAATTAATTAAATCGTAGAAAAATATCTTTACATTTTACACAACACGAGACCATATTGTCCCATTTTTCAAGTTTGTCGTTGGGTAGAGGCTATTATGTAATTGTAGATAACGGTTGCATTTGTAATTGATCTTTCTGGACCTTGCTTCCTGTTATTCGTAACTTGTAAATTTCCATAAGTAAAACAAACCGTCGTCTATCTATTCACACGATCAAGCCATTGTTATTATTTTCATATGCCACCAAGTTAATTATAACTTATCTGCCTGAGATAAATTTTCACTTCTAAATTATTTAAAGTTCAGCTTTTCAAACTTTCTTTTCATTATAAGTTTAGTATGCTAAAATATATCTATGTATGCTATGTGTAACATATTTGGGTAAACTGTTGTACATAAAGTCATGTTATTTATACAGTGTAGTTGTCTGCGTTCTGCACATTGCTACTCAGATAACATTTATCTCATGTTATTGCGTTCTGGTTTACTGTTTTTTTTTTCAATGCCCTTGCTATCTCGAATGTCTTTGTTCTACTTTTTATTGGGTGGTAAAAGTTCCTATTGTGGTTTTGCGAAATTCGTTTATTGAACTCCTATCTTGGTTAGTAATAGGTTTAATGTTGGCTGCAAAGTGTCCACAGATAAGATCTACAGTTCAGTTTATCTATTTGATTTGTGTTTCCTGTTTCTCTTGATTTATTTCTACTGGATCTCTGTCTGGACGTAAATAATTCGACCTTCGTAAGCGCACTAA
The DNA here is from genome assembly GCA_961405105.1 of Perizoma affinitatum. Taxonomy (NCBI): domain Eukaryota; kingdom Metazoa; phylum Arthropoda; class Insecta; order Lepidoptera; family Geometridae; genus Perizoma; species Perizoma affinitatum. Next base: position 8,235,996 of record OY560184.1, read on the forward strand.
GATTTTATAGCCGATAAAATAACTTTTGAATGAACGAAATTCCAGGATTCATCTGAATCTCTGAGATATTGTTTATTATTCCATGCGCCAAACTCGTAATGCTGATTTCATAGCAAGTTACTGTTTTTGGAGTGACTCCAAAAACGACGTTCTTATTGACTCAGGATTTGCGGGTGAACGTCCCCAATTCTATACCCACGCAGGTTTTGCAAAATCCTCAGCGGCAATCACTAAACATGGAGATATTATGATCCAGACCTTGCTTCGTGCCTTTATGGGCATTTCTGACTCAAGTCCAAGCCTTGTGTAAGCTTTAACCGACGTGACTTGCCCCTGAATCAATCGAATTGTTATTCACTTTTTATATCAGCAAATGGTAGTGGTATATTGTTTTTAAGAGATTATAGTTCTGTACTTTTATTCTTATTAGTATTTATAGTACAGTAACGATTCTATAGACAACAAAATAGTTTTAGAATATTATTACGACTATACCACGTACTTTACTATACTCCTGCTGACGTTTCGTTGACCGTTTAGGGGTCCTTCCTCATGAGAACCGTCCGCAACCGCGCTCGACGGTTGTGAGACGGGAACTGTTCCCGTCTCATAGCCTCGTCAGTTTCTGACTTTGAAGAAATAGTTTCCCAATTTTTTTAAAGCTATGTCCAATAGCTCAAGCCAACATTACGTGCTCACCTCACCTCCTAATAGAGAGATCACGATAGAGCCACTAACGAAAAAGGACATGCTGACCATTGGTTAGCTAGCGTGTGTTACGAAACCTGCTTCTGACAAACTACACCCATTAAATCTTTAAAAGGAGCTTGGACTGCCCGGACTGAATTTAAAGAAAATCAAGTATTTAAATAGTTGATTTATCTTATAGAGTTAAAAAAAAGTTGCCTCTACGAGTCTTACACTATCGCATAAAATAAATACCTTGTCTTTAAACAAGAATTTTATTCCCCAAATTCCGGCATTCATTCATTGAAAGTGACGCAAAGCAAGCTCACGGTTCTTTAATCGTTTAATCAAACCTCAATTGCCATCAAAACAAAACGTTCATCAATCTAATGAAGTCCATCTCATGCCTAAACTGGATCATTTATCTCGACAAGGTCGTCTCCTACATGCCATGTGGCTTTTGATTTACTACAATAGGGTCATGCAGCCCGCTCGTTTGTCATTCGGAAAACGCCGGTGACGTATTGAGTTCGTCGTCAACCAAAAATTGCGTAAGGATAGGCGCAGACGCAACTTATATCCGTCCCACGATTGGCGTTCCGACTCAACAGCCGAAACAGCTCACAGCAAAACGGACCTAATTACCCTTGTGTAAGACCGAATATCAGATTAAGGTGCTGATCGACTCAAGACTGTTTATGAGGTGTTCAAGTCATGGACGGCGGCCAGGCCAGGTCGTGATGTGACTATTCCCGTCTGGTCGACTGGATACCGTGTCCGATGTCTCGCAAACTTTTTTGGCACGTGTCATTCATTTCTGGCGCCATTTAATCGTAATTAAAGATCTTTCCCCTTTTTTTACATAAAACCTCCAGTGATCCATTTTCAGGTCGGAAATTGCTGTGTTTTGGTTCCAGCTCATGCTAAAGCGCTCCACGTGCTTCATTGTCGTGATTCACAGCTATTTTATTGTAATACTTTTAGGCGTGAGCATCAAATGTAATAGGATCGTTATGCGTCATTAATTGAATAACAATTTGGCTCATGTCGTGTCTATCATTGTCTAGAATGTCAAGCATTCTGACTCCGTAAATATGCTATCATTCACTATTTAGATCTTTAAATCCACATCATCTCCAACATCTGTTTATGTTAAGTTTTGGCAGCTCTTTTCAAATCTGCATTTAATCGTTCTTTGTGTTGACAAACACTACGTCTTCTATATTCTTCGTATCGTATGATAAAACCAGTGACTACACCTTTCTAATGGACCGGGAATCTGGAATCCTTTAAAGGAGAGCTATCTTTTCTCGATATAAACGAGTTTATTGATATTCAACAATGTGAAGCTTTAGAACCTGTCTATGTTCAAAGTCATTGCTTACGCATTCTAACTGAGCCAGTTTCAGTGTACCATTTATGTGTATCCCTACATGCGTAATGTGTTTTCCAACGCATTCTATGCGTTTACCACCTCCCTTGAATCCGAATTGACCATGGTCTACATGGTGGACATGGTTGGCCATGTCTACACATATTTCAATTCCTTTATATATATTATTTTCCCAGTTATGGTTTTAAATCATTGATTGAGTCGTGCTGTCTGCGATTTTGTTAACTTGACTTTCTAATACATAAATAGCCAAATATTAAACAACCGTTTCATAGGTTTTATGATGCAGCACCACGCCCGCTTGGCGTCGAAGTAAAATAGCTTTAACATTAATTAATCGGCGCGCGCCTCGTCCCATTTTCATCTGATCATCAGGACTAGTAAAATTATGAAAAAGGTTTGTCTCCAAAATTGTATTTAGATTCTAATGAGGTCGCTGTTTTCTAATTTAGTCCTCTGTAGTCATAAGTATGTAATTTTAGTTGAGGTAAATTAAATCTTTCCAAATTTATGATTAAATGTGATTAAGTGTTTTTTATTAGTAATTATGTCACTTTTCGTCTTCGAATGAACGTCACGAATGGCGGCACCTTAAGCGATGGCAAACGAAAATGAAATCAAGGTCGCTACGGTACTTGAATATTTGGAATGTCTCGGTCTATGTGGTTATTATTTTATTCATTTACTTATTTTTTATTGTATACCGTACGTTATACATATAGCATATACTTACATTGCTTTGTTTCTTTTCGTTAGTTTCATTATAATTCGCCCAAACAGATTTTATAATAATCACTACGTTTAAATTGCACATTAAAATATCTAAAATAATTATGACAAGATCAAAGCTGGTGATTAAGTATTTCTGGAAATAGAAGTTCTAATATTTATGATTTTTGTTTTTATAACTTTGCAATAGCACAAATAACTGCTGGTCGTAAAGTTTTGTCAAACAAAAGTAGGTCAAGTATTTTTTAGATTTTTTAGAGCAAAAAATGCATTGCACGAGTAAACTTAAACTTACTCATGCAATTCATCATCCGCATAATAATTTAAATCAGATTAAGGTATTACCATGATTTTGTACTGCTTAAATGGACACTAGTTTCGTGTCCCACAACTACAACAGTTTTTCATTCCTTACTACCTGTTTTGACGCGAATAGTTTCGGTTTTCGCAACTGGGTCTCGCGTTCTTGGAATGCGGCGAGTGAACGTCGAAACCGCGTCTACTTCGAGGCATCCCAGGAGCGCTGCCTTCGCCACAACCAGCCAAATGTCACTGTACCAAAGCCATGATCCCACGCCCATTATTGCGAAATCACTTAAAACACGCATCCCATTCCATGCTAAACAACTCTACACAATACAATCAAACCGACCTATTGTAAAACTTGTAACGTTGCCAGCTGGGAAAAGATTTGCCGAATATTGGAGACCTATCAACTGTATCGTGAGCAGCTTTTAATTATAAACTTGAAAAGCTGCGATACAGTGAATACATTGAAAAATCGTTGATGTGTTTTTACGAAAAGTCTTTCCTACTTCGCTGTTTATTTGGACGTCAATCTTATCGAGTTCCTAATGGCCATCAATACATTTCTCTAGTTTCTACTAAAGCCAGATGCTGCTATGCGTGGAATTTGTTAAACTGGGCGCTTTGCCCTGTCCCTTTTCTTTTTGCGTGAAATTAGTTCCGAGATTGTTGCCTCTCTGTCTAACATGGTCGCCCCCCACTCGCGTCCACCTGCGCCGGAGTCGCGACACACATCTCGCGTCTTCCGTCCATTGCTTTCTATTTTCGCCAGTCGTACTCAATTTGTTTTATTATTACTTACGTTTATATACCTGGGATATTATTTTTACTTGGCTGAAGAGCTCAGTTATACACGATTATAATGACTTATTTGTTCACAGTGTCAAGTTTACGGTCGTCCATTGTATCCGTAACTGACGGATTCACTGGATCTTTGCGTATTCAAACCAACCATTGTTCCGAAACTTTTTCCTTCGCTGGCGTGATGTATCACTTTTACTAGTTAGCTGGTTATTATCGCGTTTAGACGGCAATTACGTAAATTACCTTTTTTGTTGTCTGATCAGTCCTAACGAAAGATATCGTTATCAACCCAAATAATTAGATACCTACTGATTCAATGAATGACATTTTCTATCTAGATATATTTTCTATAGATTTTTCATGTGATGACCTTAAAGTCCATAGAAATACTAAAGTTACTGTCATAGCTCACAAAATAAGTAATAACGGCCGGTAAGCAGAGCGGAAATTCTTAAAACAGCCACCTATTGCCTGTTTTAACATGTAAAAATAGCATCACGTCATCTACGCACGATTCTATTGTTTGGTTTTTTAAAACTTCCCCGACTCATCTTTGGGCCTTAAAGTAGTAATGGGCAGAACAGTTAACGGTTGGCGATTCATGTAGAGGGATTGGGGATGATATCCCAAAGATTGCGGGAAGTTGATGAATCAAGACCGTCCATCTGACACCCTATGAGTATTTCAAGCAGTGGACTTCTTCAGTCAAATGATTATATCCAATAAAGTCTTAACAATGAATAATTTTCTAAAAGTCCACATTTGTTACAGTCCACTCGTCATGCAGGTCGTTTATAAAGGTTGTGAAATAACAATTGGAGCGGAATATTTGGTTGTTGTACCAAACACAATCATTATAGAGACTAATACTTACTAGTTTTGTAACTGGTCTTGGAACTGTTTCCATATTTTAGATGTATTTTAGAGTTGCCATTATAATGGCAACTCTGAGTTTGCCTCTCTAGCCTCAAATTTTGTTTGACGCACTATCTTTATTATGACGCAATGACAAAGTAACCTACCTCTTTATTGTTACATGATGTTTATTAAAAGAGCATGCTCTAGTAGTTTTAACATAACTTTTATCATATTTGCTAAGACATTATGACATTAGCACTGGTAGTATAAACACCAAAGACAACGGTGTTGTCTTCTCAAGAGAAAACAAATCTGTCTTTTATGTGATGGAAGGAGGCAAATAAGTAATTTTAGTTTTGTCGTCCATTGAAAGAACCTCTGTTTTGACTTATTTATTTAAACTACTACTAAAAGTATTAACTATAAGGTTGGCTAAGATAAAAATAACATAAAAGTCTGCCACTCTGTCTGATCTGTGTGGTGGTGAATTGACTTGGTTCTCATTGTACCCAGGTTACCCAGGTTCTCATTGTAATGTTGGTAGTCATTGTACCCAGGCTATAAGCCTGGGTACATAAAAAATAGTTTAATGCATATGAAGTTATGAAAAGCTGTGCGATTGTTCATCGTCTCATCAATATTTAAGCGATCGTAAGTTCTCAAAATAAAATCATATGGAATTATGAATCACTTAAATCAATATCGCCATTGTCATAATGTCCTATATGAGAAGAAAGAACTTTGTTATCTATACTTTTTCCATTAGCTATACTTAGCATAATATACTTAGCATAATATCTTTTCATTTTAACATTTTTATTTTCACTGCTATACGTCCAGCAGTTTAGTCATTTCCTCCGATCCGAAGAGAGTTATGGCAAACGATGTTGGGCCAACTACATCTGGGATCTAGGCTCTCCACGTCGTTGCCTCACAAAGTAGGAGCCACTTTGTTTCTTATTGCCCACAAGTCGTTTGAGTATACTATTCCGCATTCGGTCTGACAGCGTGTTTCCAAAATACTGCACTGTATTACTATAGCTTTGCTTTTTCCGTAGGTTTCTTTTCTGTGGGATTTTATATGAATTGCTATATTATGGTCTATATCAGTAAGAGAAGGAGAACCATCATCGTTCGACTGTTGGCTGCCCGTCATGTCACGTTTTATATGAGCTACAGATTCTATGTCAAACAATGGCTTCCGATCCGTATGCGGTTTCCGTCTGAGGTCAACGATCGCAAAACACATGCAAATAAAAGAGGTTTTGCATAATGAAAGAATTAGCTCTATCTTAGAATATTAATGTGGGGACGGTCAGTGTTCGAACTTGTCATTGAAGTATTGAATATTGTAGAATTTTTATTAACGAAGAATCTTTTGAAAATTGTTAGTACTACTTATCAGAACGAATTCTCCTCTTCCAAATATATACGATCATGTAACTCCTCTATATGACTAAAATCAACTATGTCTGGAGTCATCGTATTCCCATTTCCTAGTTAACTGAATACGTTTATGTCAATCTACTTCCATAATATGCATATGATACTGCATTTGTAGGGATACAATTCGCCATAGAATATGCTCAAGTATCTTGGCTAGAGTATCTAATTGCCTTTTGTTTGGTCGCTGCACTGTCATAACATATTCCAAACTGAGGATATTTCTTGTTGTTTTATTTCTCATCGTAAAGTAACCTCTGACCAAGGCTTCGCCCGTACCTGGATAAGAAGTAACCTATGTGCTATTCTGAAATATGAGCTATATTACTGTAAAGTTTAAATCAAAATCCGTTCAGTAGGTTTTGCGTGAAAGAGTAACATCCATTAATATATTATCACAAACTTTCCCGTTTATAAAAGTAGTAGGATAGGATAGGATATGCGAGTTTAAAACATTCCTTCTTAGAGTAACGACTTTAAATATGTTTATGACGTTACCGGTAAAATATACGTCAATCGTTATGTCAATCTATGTTATCTACTGATCCTATCTATCTTTAGGTTCTACCTATATACTAAGGATCTAAAATTATTAATTAAACAACTTATTATTAGTATTAGCATAATTGTTGTGTGCCTTTTGAGTATCTACGCGCAAAGTGACGTTCTAAGCCGAACGTAAAATTGATTATTTTTATTTTATGTGTATGAATACCTAAATATTTTACTGTACGCACCGAACACATTCACCTAGATTCACCTAGTATTTAAGTTGACATTTCTATGACCCTTGTGATTTCAATGAATAAAAACCTATTGACTTTAACTTTGACTTAAGACATGAATGCAATATTTTACCAGTTGCAGGAGGGGGACCTGATATCCTAAACACAGGGAAACCTAGTTAGGAGTTAGAGCTTGGCCATGTACTCGTTATTATAGTGTCATGGACTCATGACTGTGGTAGCTGTTAGTGCTACCTATTATCTGTATGAGCCAAGTTATCAAAACATACTTTTAACATACATATAAGTCAATGTGGTTACTTAGTACCTACCTACTTAGCATGTAGTACATGAACTGTTACTTTAAGCAACTTCTGGTCAAATAATTTATATTATTATAAACGAAAGCAAAGATATATATATTAGATATTAGAGTATTTACGGACTCCGTATTGTATCTGTATTGAAAATTCTTATCAGTGTTGTAAACGATAACCAAGTAAAGCATAGGCTTAGAAGAAAGACGTGTTGCGCGGCCAAGATTGTTTTTAGAAGTCTGTCAGCTGATAACAAACTTACATTGTTATGTTGCATTGTTTTCCAATACGACCTCAGTTTAAGTGCTTTACGAGTTAACGTTAATGGTAAGTAGGTACAGGTACATACTTTGTAAGAATGTTCGAATGAACCATTAGTTTCGCAGAAGCGACTATTTCTAGCAATTTAACAAGAGTACTGAAATGCCCATCTGTTACCAAAACTCAAGGGCGTTTGGGTAAGTATCGGTGGAGCTCAATTGTTCAAACTCCTGCTGAAGGTTCTTCGTCATCAACTAATCGATATTATAATTATCTTTAAAGCCATCATCATACTGCCACTGACTTTACTCCAATACTCCAGCAAACAGACCAGGCAGACTGAATTCGTTCACCACACTGGTTCTTTCAAAATCACTCATTAGGCCCTTTTCAGGGCCACCAAACATACCTCAACCTGATCACTGACCTAACAGAATGACCAATAATGAACCGGTAACACGACGAACAGTAAAATTTCGCACATTTGTTATTCTGAAGACATTACAATGGCAAGGTAAACCCTGATAAAAAATAATAATTAAAAAAACTTTTTAGTATTTCGTATTCTTCTCAGCAAACCCTCCAAATTTCAAGCATATGTTTTAGACTGTGCGTTGATTGTTCAGTCAGTAACGGAACAGTTTTATATATTTAGCTCAACGGTTCGGGCTCAGACCAACAATTGACTGGCGTTGATAGTGTATAATATTGAGACAGAGCATACTTGAGTTTTATTTTTTGCGCTTGTATGCTTTTCAATTAGTGTGACAGTCAATTTCTTCTCGTAAAGCCGTGAGAATGTCTTTGGAGAGAAAGGTAGCCTTTTTACCATGCGTCCTTGCATTGCGCATCGCTGACCGCTCTCTTATCTCCATCAGACCAGACGAGTTTGTTTGTACACGTTCACTTGTGAATACATAAAGCAACCATCACTTTACGTTTTACACGAGAAACATTGATAATGTTTGTTTGGCTGGAGATAGCGACATAGCAGAGGGCTTTCTCAAGTCTCAATAGCAAAGCAGTATCGCCATTTTAGATATTACCTAAGTGGTTTTAAATCTGCTTTGGTCCGATAAAGCAGATGCTGCAGCCATACAATTTGTAATTGACTCTGAAGTACCTTGCTATAGATTCTGTAAGTCGTAGATTCTGTAAAGTTTCAAATAATCAGCAAGATAATTTACTGCATGTTTCAAAACCGTGAAAAATTAGTGAAGATATTATATTGCACGCATTGCCTACGAGAATTAGACATTTTGGGAAGTCGACGTAATGGTTCTATAAGTATATGAATATTCTATATTAAAACTTTATCAAGAGTCTTAGGGGGTAAACAAATAAAAATTATAAGACTATTTTGTAAATCGGTGCTCGATTCATACTATATCTGCTGATGATCCTAATTAATACATCCATAGAGAACACAAGGTCGACTGGTTGATGCAGCATGTATATTAACCACGTAAATACACGTGCAAACTGCATAGACTTATTGCATAGACAATGAACTTATTCACCAACAGTTATAGTAAATAAAAAAACAGTTTTTTAGTACCACTGTGAGTGTCGGTGGACGAGTCAGTAAAGTAGATGATATGTAAGTTTTAATTACCTTGAAGAAATCAAATTATTTACTTTTTGAACCGAATTGAGTTAAAATGTAATCATCATTTGTTTATATGAATCATTGGCTTTATTATCGTTTAAAAAACTGAAGATCCCAGATACAAATATCACACTTGACAGTTAATCTAAATTCGTCTTGTAGTGTTCGACTCGGAACTTTGCCAATATTAAAATATTCGGTTCCGTTGTCTGAAAATTTTCGGACGTCAGTGTTTCGATTCGAGTGAGTCTTTGTGGCTGGATAGAATGCCATCGGTTGCGATTTAGAAAGTTGTCACACGAACTTAGATAAAAAAATGGGGATGGAAGGAGTGGACTCCCCCATTCCAACGGTAACATTCCCAAAGTAAAATTTAATAGTTTCCAAGATTTTTTTTTTTAGGTTAGTTACTGAAAATTTAAATGGGAGCAAACTTTGTATGAGGCATATACCTCTAATTTCCACAAGGAAGAAGAAATAGGGTTAAATTAGGTCATGGTCAACATCAGTACGCTGCGATCGGCTCGTGCTTTTGCTTTTATGTTCCCTACTAGACTGAACAGTGTCGAAATTTAAATGGGATCCATTTCGGACTATTAGAAAATTTGTCTATTGTAAATGTAGCAAATCGGAATCCAGGACACATATTTCAAAAAAAAAAAGAATTAAATATCATTAAAAACATACATAGTATTTCTGTGACTAAAGTTGAGATATCTATGATTTCTAAGCATGCGCTTTACAAAAGAAGCCTCCAACTCCAGTACATTTTATTTTTCAATATAACATAAAATGTTTACATAATTCATTTCCCGGAAACTATTCAATTACATCTTTGGAAACGGTACCGTTAGAATGGGGGTTCCACCCCTTGCGTTTTTTTATCTAAATACGTGCGATGGCTTTCTAAACCCGGAATTTCCCTTGGCATTTCAGTAAAACTCTTAAAGTAATTTGTTTATTTTTACTGTGTGTGTTTATTGACTCGGAATATAATAAACATAAAAACCAGGCCTAGTTTTAGTCAAGGGTTGTTCGTGCGCAAAGAATCGGCGTAAATTGACTTTGTATAAAATCTTATATTACATCTCTAGTTTATAAGTCGATGCTTCTTTTATACTTTTACCTTTTGTATGATTATCCCCCAATCCCAATCTGAGGCATGATCCCATTTCCAATTTCCTACGTGATCTCTTTCAATGATGAAGTAATAACCAAATATGGCACAACGTGACTGAACGGTGTATTGGACGAGGATCTTTCTAGCAAGACTTGATTGATAGGAGCATTGTGAGAGCAACAATGGAGCGAGCATCCGTGCTGGATACAAAACATGTTTTCCTGTGAGTACATTTGAAACGGCAGACTTAAAACTACATGAAAAACCTTTTGGGTTTCGCAGTTTCGCTATCCAAAATAACGTTGTGAGAAGAAGATTTCTAAATCAATGCAGTTTTATTTATCGAAACAAGGATCGTTTTAATCGTCTTCACAGATTCCTCGCCTGGATTGTTAAATGCTTAGCTTATGGGATTATTTAAAAGTATACGTGTTTCGTCAGTTACATAATTTTGACTATAATTTTACTACGATATGCGTCTATTGGTATTTTTTTCAATTCAATTTAATTGAAAAAAAATTGTTTTATATCGTAGTCACCAGCTTATTGTTATTACACTTGCTAGTGACCCTGCCATTTTGCTAAATGATCCTGGAAACTTGACATACATAATGGCATAATGTCTAAAGCTTGAAAATGGAAAAGCTTAAGTCAAAAGTATCAAGTTTTATAAGTCTGTTAAAATGAGACATTTTCCGTTGCCATTTTAGGAGACTAATTCTAGTAGTACTGATTGAATAAGCAATTAACATCAGGAAAAGTGCTTTGATATTCTCTGTCTTTTTAATTTATTTACCCTTGAACCTCTTGTCCTATGTTGTAATCTTCTTGTTAGTACACGTATAATGTACTATGTACGTTATTTCGCACTAGGTATGCGTGTATATTGTACATCAAATTCATACTGATTATTACTGTTACTTTTGCCGTTTTCAGTTTTTCACAAATCCTTTTATGAATAAATGAAAATACTTTATTGTGAGTACACCACAAGAAAATCATCTTCATTTAACAAAATATTAATCGTACAATTTGAGTGATATTTTTGATCGCCAATTTTCGTAATTATATCCTTGTTCGCCAACACATAGTTCTGTTACGTTGTCCTTGTAGTTACATAAACTGCATTATCATATTCAGTTGTCCATTGTCCACATTAATAATGTTTCTTTACCGATCATTATTTCTAAAGCCACCTCATTCCCAATTACAGTCAGAACATTTAAGTAGGATAAGATATTGTTGACGATATCGTGTTCGGTTCACGCAACAGTTGTATTCGCTCACATTTTGCGGTTATACTTGCATCCTGAGATCTAGAAATATCCTTGTGCCTGTTATGAAACCTAACCGACATTCAGTCACGTTTGCCCTCACAACACACTCACACAATGTACCTAAATATACCTATTGCGGTATTTGTATTTCAATACTGTGAAAGCACCAGATTTTATTTCGAATCGCGTTACAGATGTGCATCACTTTTATGGTATCATCCAAAAACAGATGAACCTGGATTTTTGGATGATGCAATGTACGCTGAATAAATTATTAAACATCACTTAATTAAATTTATCGCTTATATAATTAACTTCGAAAAGAACTAAATCTTTCCAAACAATTTAGTTGATCTCAATATTTATTGTGGAATAATTAAGCATGTTTTCTTCTTTTTCGTGCCGTTAATGGTTTTGATGTCAATACTAAGCCACTTTAAGGCGTTATGCGTGTTGTTAATTTCTATACATTTATGTTTTAAAACAATATAAATTTATGACGTTTTAGAATGTATGATGCGAAATCTAATCGAATAAGCGGTAAGACCCATTGTCCATTTCTTTTTTTTTTATGTTCTTGTTTGGTTGCTATGTACTGTTATTGATATTAAGCACAATAATCACTTTGTATATATGTAACTTCCACGTTCCTGTCTTTCAGGCGCGGCGCCGATCCCACAGCGGGCGGTATACAGGTCTACAGGTTTGCATTCAGAATTCTGCGTTCCGCGTTCACTGTCATGCACACAGCGAGCGGTCTAGAGTTCTGCAATCTTCACTACTTATGCCATGACTTTTTTCGTCAGATAAATAACTAACAAATATTTCGTAAAACTTTTTGATTAAATGAGTAGTATGTTTTCGATTTCATCGCACATCGCGACCATCCAGGATTTGATGACAAATAGAACTCAGACAGAACATCTCAAACATTAGTGAATATTACTCTAAACGCAAACCGATAGACCGGCCGCTGTGGGATCGGCGCCTCAGTTGTTATTTTCTGTGTCATTTTCCAACATTATTATGCTCAATTCACCATCTGCCATCCAGCATTCGTCACAAGCACATAATCACAGGTTTATTGCATGATTGTCGTCATTCGTTGCTTCTTGGTAGTTGTCAACTGTTGACCACCAATTATGTTGTTGCCTGGACCGTAGCGGTCCTAACCTTGCTAGGAAATATATTTTCTTACATTAATTCCAGCTATTAAATAACTTGTTGGATCTGTTAATCATACCTGAAGTAGTTAATACCTCACCCCACGACTTGAGCAGGTTATGTTCACAACACAAACATAGTTAGTTAAGTTATCTAATAGCGTAACAGGCAGAGCAAAATATCTAAGTTACCTATTTAATGGGTAAAGTATTTAAAGGGTCTTTATTTATCATAATAAAATACAAATTCAATATATAACTAGACACAGTCTACAACATAGCAACATCACATTAAACATAACTCAGCAGACTGTGGCGCCTTTAGGAGTTTCTTTACAAAATTAATATTTATTTGATACTACACTTTTTAAAACTTATTTTCTATGGTTTTGCAATGGTTACAAGGATCTTTACTAATATAAATTATGTGAGCTTAGTACAGCAGACATTTTTAAAAAACAACAAGATGTTTTATTCTGTCAATTCTTAAACGTAACTCATGAAATATTCTGAGTTTAATTCAAGTTTCTCCTGATATAGGTTTCCTAAATAAATAACCACATAAGTTTGAATTCATCGAATGTACCTACTAAAGTCATAAAACTTTAGTCGAGTTTATGTTCCAATATTCCAACATCGGACGAATTTATTGTTACTGCTACATTACTCCTAAGATGATAATTATGTTTAAGAGTTTAAAATCAATATCAATAACACGATTAAGCCAATCAATGTACGATTTACATAAAATTAATAAAATTCAAAAGTTGTTAGAGCGAAAAAACAAGAGCCGCTATTTATAGATAAACCTGCTGCCAACGGTGAGTGCATCTCTTAGATCGTGTTTTGATGGTATTCATAACATATCCAGAACAATTAAGAAGAAAATTTCTTCGTTGTGTCGACGATTATTTCTTGGTCACCCTGCGTTTAGAAGGCAAAGTCTTTAAGACTCACGCAATTTAGGTACTGATTTCTAACATCCAATACTATAATATAAAATAAATCATCCTTCATGAAGGTGATTTATTCTCGAGCCATGTCTAAAAGCATTGTCTGCCGCTGGCCATATTCTCCGAAATAATCAAATTATTCATCTTAATTATGATAATGGACAGCGTTCGAAACAATAATGAAATATGCGATGTAATCTGGCCCATTAAATTAGTTTCATTAAACGGATGATTCGTTAAAAAAGTAATTAATTAATATCTGGAACAACCTGAATTTTAATAACCAAGCACAAGTCCAAACGAACATGACGTTTATCATTTGAGTAAAACGGTATAGATTTACGGCGAATAAATCTGATGTCGACACGCTAACTGGGGCGTTAGAAAATCAGTTCTTTGTAGGTACTGCAAGCAATTACTAGGTACATTGATTGAATTAGGATATTAGATTTTAGCTATATCCTGCAGTTTGTATACATACCTATCGAATTAATGTTTGTTTCCCGGATAGTGCTTGTCGTTCGATTTTATGTAAATAATTGTGGTTGCGGTTGCTGTTTTGTTAATTCTGTCTATTTTGACTGTCTTTTCTTGTATGAATTAGGTCGGCTAAATAAAGTTGGCACGTTCACACTAACGCAATTTCACTATGTTTCAAAGAGTTTGATTGAAAATGTAATCATTTTAAAATATTTGAGTAGTAGTTAGTCTACTCTGGTTTTAGTAAGGTCGGGTAGGTTGTTAATAAATAATATTTGTTATTTGTAATATATATATTATGTTTTAGTACATTATTGCTTCTAATCAGAATCGTAAATTAAATCTTCTATCCAACTCAAACTTTGATCACTCGAAGAACTTGATATTTCATTGTTGGAATTTCCTAGTGTTATTATAAGGGAGTCAGTGAAATTATCCACATTTGGTTCCAGTTGAACATATTTTTGCTCATGTTCTCGCGTCTTTCTCCAAACATCTTAATAGTTCAAAACATGGTACACTATTTAACGAGGTTGTCCTGTTAATGTTTTGCCGCAACCAATTCTTTCAGTAGACTTTTTATTCTAACCTCCATATAGGTAAATAATAAAGCTCGTCGCTTGACACGTAACTGACGAAAGCAAAAACGAAAACTCTGTATTTATAAACAGTAGCAAAAGCAAAACAATAACTGTCTCCTTCATACTCATAAGCTTGACCGCGCGCAACAGAGGCGCATACAGTGCGACGTCACGCCGCGCTCTTATTCACAGACACTACACAAGAGCAACTTGTAAATGTGTTGAACGTGCCAGCTTTAGTTAACCGACGTTATTTAATCTATTTAACATGCGTAGGTACTGATGTATCGCGATCTTTCCTTTTCATCTAGGGATTTTAATATTTTCAAAAAAAGGAAAGCTTATTTTAACAAAAAGAATTGCTGACGATATGCCAGTAACCGTGTTATCGTTTTCCATCCAAAAGTTCAAGACCATCACAATCGGCGCGATAATCAAACAAAACAATCAGTTCAGAACAGTTAAAAGGATTACGCAACTACTGCAGTTATCGGCGCGTGCGCATGTACATTATGTACAATGGAGGTACTCGTAATTAGAGGCCGCGGTCAAAGACAATTGAAATCGAAAGGAAGCAAGTGAGCGGATGTGACGTGCGGCGGACGGCAGGTACATAATTGGAACTTCCCCAGTAGTTTTGATCAAAATTCCTGTGTATTATACAGTCAATTTGTTTGAAATATGTGATTGCTTCGTGTTGTGTATTGAAATTTAAGGTCTGTTTGTCTTTAACGGCTCGTTAATATGGAAAGCCGACGTAGGTGGTTGATACTTGTGGAGCTAGGCTAGACTCTTGGCAAGATTTGGTGACGGTAGGTGGAGCAAGGTCTTAATTGATTAAGTGTTGTCCTAGGGGTGTGAACCACTAGGAACTATGGTGGAACAACAGCCAGGTGGATGAATAACATCGTTGTTCAGGGAAGACAAAAGGCACAAAACCGACAGGAGGGGTATTTGAAAAGGATGAGGCTTTTGTCCAGCAGTTGTTTACGAGCTTCCAAATATGAATTTTCGTGACAAAGAAATGGGTACAAAATGTATTATTTGTGCCGTACATTGGTACATACCATAAGATGTTTGTCGATATTGGACCATCAGACGAAATGCATCCTAAGTATTATACTTGGCTATATCTTTTTTCTGAATCAGTTAGTCACAATGTTTATTTTTAGCTTTTCGCTGCTACTCCGTAATCTCTCTAGTAGCGGGACTTTTACCACATATATTATAATACTATGCTATTACTGTATTTAGTTAATGTCAATGTTTCCTTTTATAGCCTGCACATTATAAGTGGTATATTGACCTGATTGCATTAGTCATCAGAATTGTATTGTTGGTTTTTTTTTTTCACTTCGTACACTTTGTTACTTGTCAATTCAAAATAAAGTCAAATTATAGTCGTTGATCCCTCTTTTTGGATTTCTTTGGATTTTTTTCATTACCTCCCTTCTATCCGTCGGCGTAGTCTATCAGAGGATTATCTAGAAAGGAACAATGGATGGCCGATGGCCGACGGTAAATAATATTAGGTACGTGGTGTAGGTACTTATTTGCGATGTATCAATTCAATCACAGCTTGGTTTTTATTATTATGAAAACCAAGCTGTTATGCTAATATGGACTTTGTTGTATTGAATATGGTAGGTATGAAACAAAATGATATATATTGGATTGAATTATAAATGTTTCTCTTTGTTTAAATTACTCTTGGTATTTATGGACGATTCGTTAAAACAAACATATTGGATGATTATATTGTTAAGGTACATATTTCTTCTCATTTGGGATCTTTTTCCCGGGACGCAAGCAGTTTGTGTTTTGAATAAGAGGTTTTGTTTGTTATTGTGTTTGTCTGTTACCATTTATTTATTAAAGGACTTTACTGACTATAATTTAGCTTTTTTAAATAGTTTTATATTGCGAGGAGTGTTATTAGATTCATTCTAGGCCACACCTTACAAGGAGGTGCTGCCTTCGATGATGTAACGAGTCGGGGGTAAAAAGTATTTGATTTTCGTGAAAAAAAACTTGTAATATTATATCGTGACGTGTTTGAAAAAATAAAAACTTATCCGTCTTCTTCGATTGGATTTATCTCTTACTGATAATATAAGATAAGATCTGTGAGTCAACCGTCGAGCCCTTTCCCTGAGCTTATATTTGGTACCTACTGGGTTTATGATTTTTATATGTGAGTAGGTAGGAAGGTACATGGCTTGATTTGGCTCCCTTTAGTAAAATTCTTATTAACCGCTCCTTCCCAAAACAAGTTTAAACTTTCTCGAATCAAGTAGAGCTCTCACAGGTAAATATTCAAAGTATTTAAAACCAGTTTCTCGACTCAGGGAGCGCTTCGTCACCCGAGGCGTAAATAGGACTTTATAACATGATGCGAAGGAGGAAAGTTGCATGGTTTTGTGTAACCTCGTGTTTTGTAAGAGCTCGCATCTAATCTGTCATAGAGCGACCTTGGAGCGACAATTGCAAGGCGTATTGTTTGCAAAACCGCTTGTCTTGAGTACTAGTTGCACCTGTAAGATGAACTTATTACGTTTTAAATCACAGAGGTACATGGAGTATCAACATATTCCACACAATGTTTGCTGTGTATGTACAAAAAGAGCCCTACATGGATCATTTAGTGTTGTGTTCTCCGATCGTTCTCTTCTCTTGATCGGACAACAGATTACAATAGAGACTTGCTATTCTTGCTTCTATTGTCTGAGAAGTATATTTTCTTCGAAACTTCTCTCTTGAATGGCAAAGGCTTAGTTCACTAGGCTATTTAATAATTAATCAAAAGACTACCAGCAATACGACAAGATAGTCACTTATTATTTGAAATTGTTTAATTAATGTAAAATCTTGATGAACATACGAGGAAATTTATGTAGTATTATGTAGCGTCGGGTGTATAAAAATGAAAGAATGAAAATAATTTTCCATATCGTAAACACGTCAAATATAAATATATCTTTATTTCAAATATTTACTACACTAACGCCAGATTTCTCAATAGCTCGTAGACTAAGTGGGTGTGACATGGCTGGCACATATTACAATTATTAAAATGAGGTGTTTCGAAAGCTACTTCCAGTACCTACATTAGTGATGATGCTATACTGGCACATCTAGAAAATAAATCGATAGATATGTATGGTTTAGAAATTTATCCACAAAGAATTGTCAAATACGTTATTAGATTAAATTTGTCTAGTAGTGTAAAATATGAGTATCTATTTAAAGTGTCCATGGTAGACTTATAGAAAATTCAAAAAATATTTATTTTTGTACTCAGAAAGTTGTTGCTTTTTTGTAGAAACCCAACCATTTCCTAGACTAAGCCCTCAATGATGATATTTAAACTGCACCCAGAAACAATTTTGTTTGCTGATCAGATTAGCGGATTTCAAAAACTGCTGAGCATTTAAAATGCATAATGAAGTGTTCGTAAAAAGGAATGTTTTAAATATTCACATTGCAACTATTGCAAATGTTTTACACTTAGACTGGCGCTCTGCATAAGTGCGGTGTCTTTGCCAAGTTTGCTTGCTAGCATCTTGAGTTCGATCGCCAGATCTTAAGCAGGACGTGGAGTGTCGTTAAGGAGAATGTCGATAGACTTTCATGTGAAGACTCAGCTGTCAATTAAAGCAAAGAACGACCGTATATTCATTTTGTTTATAACAAATGTTATAATATAGGTTTTCAAAGTTAGGAGGTTCTTTGAAAAATGCTAAATCAAAGTATTAATTTTCGTTAACTTCTACTTTAACCTCCTGCCTTTAAAGGTTCCTACCTTAATCATTATGCAGTAGGTTGATAAATATTTCAGTTGAAAATGGTTCGGTCTCGGTCAGCGAGAAAGTAAGATAAATAATTTGAGTTTTAAGGTGCTCTCTTTCTTCGGGCTCAACAAATGTTAAATTTATTTTGTTAACTAGCCCAATAATTTTAACTTAAGTCTTAACAGGTTCCGGAAATATTAAGAGTAATAAAAATGAAAACTGTTGATCTACTTTTGTCACTGACTGTATCACGTACATAATCGTTGTTGTGACACCATCATTATGATTAGGACTCATAGCGTTCGTTCCCGTTCTTCCCATTTGAAAATTCATCTCCCCGTTCTGACCTTCCTCAAGATTCCGTCCACGTTACATACAGTTATATAAACAACTATTACTCTGGTACACTGCACGGTGCGTATCCGGGCCAAGGCTTCGTGAGATTACCAAAGGATACTTACGGCCTTTCTTATATTAGATTTCGTTACTGAAGATTCATTTCTTTTGTATGTGTAATTGGCAAGTGGTGTTTTTTTTCTGAATTTCTATAGTTTTTCTATTCGAATATTACCAGAATATTGCCTATTGATCTTCGTCTAGAAAATAAACATGGATTAAAAAATTCTTCATTCTGATTTATAATCTGAGTAAAATATGTGACAACGTTGAACTAGAAGGTAATAATTATTCTTTTTATTCATGAACGAAAGGATATATTGGCATTGTACAGGAACACGTCAATATAACCATATTGTGTGGATTAGATTATGCAATTGCAGTCCCCTGCTGCATTTAAGCTCACGGACCAAGGTTGGATATAATCCACTCGAGCTATTAAATAATCGATGGTTCTATTCAAACAGAATTGTTTAATACTATCTCTATCTTGTACTGCTAATGTCCCTTTATCCTCGGACATAAATTCCATTCGAAACATGTAGGTTGCACTGAGAAATGTTTCTTAACTTAATTACACGATAAAAAGGGTAAAAAAATTTGAAAGCTTAATGCATGTATTATTTTAAAACGGAATGATTATATATTTAATCAATACTTAGTTCAACACAGTTACCGAAGTTGCTACTAAACCAAACGATATTTTATCTTGAGCAAATTTGAACTGGACTCGAAATTGTGTATCTGTTTATATTTTTGTTTTCGTAGATAATTTCTTATGTTATTCTTTCTCTTTGTTCACAGCTCCTTCAAAACCTTGGCAAGGTAGACCGAACGCTTGATGACATATTCGAAGAGCATCTACAGAACTTTAACAGACAACACCAGCAGGCCACCAGGCTACAGAAAGAGTTCAACAATTACATAAGATGCATACGAGGTAAGCGAATACTCGTCAAGGAAAACATATTAACGTTGATTCTCTTGTACACCAACTAAACTTTTATCGATAGCTAAAATTAAATTTAGTTGCTCTTTTTAATTAACGGTAACAAAAGTAAGAGATAGCTACAATTTTATTGCTGTCAAATTAGTCAGATTTAAATTTTCCATACAGCTTGGCTGCAAAGCTGTGTAGCGACCTTTTTTGTTGTCCAACTCTAATTTAACATTTTTCAAAGTTAAATCCCTTATTGTGATATAAAACCATGTATATTACTTGAGGTACAGATATTATAATACTAGTACTTGAAGATTACTAAAATTTATTTCTTAAACGGAGTCAGCTCAGCGCGATCTGTTTTTGTTTTATTAGACAAACAAATTCGGATCTTCTTTACTAATAAGAAAATACAGATTTACGAGGTCCCGTTGGATCGGATTTGTAAGGCACATCCGATCCTTCCGAAAGCTTCTCTAGTAACAGTTTAATGCTTCTTATTCACAGCGGTACAAACAGCGTCCAAAACACTGATGGAAGCGATCACGGAAGTATACGAAAGCGGATGGTCAGGACACGACCTGCTTTACGTACAGGCGCAAAACCTGGAGATGCTGTGGCAGGATTTCTCGCATAAACTAGGCGATCAAGTGCTCATCCCGCTCAACACTTACACCAACCAGTTCCCGGAAGTTAGGGTGAGAACACACATTGTAATTTATGTTTCAGAATAATTAGCGCCGCCGGCAGAGGTGGAAACTGGAGGATGCACAGCCAGCAGTGGGTAGCGAAGGATTGTATATCATGATGATGATAATGATCTAGCGATCTTTTCTAAATTATTTTATTTTATTTATTATTTTTTGCGCCACGGCAAAGACACTATGTCCTATGGTGTTATTTTGTCCTTCTGAGCTTTCTTTCAAAGGTCGGTTGTCCACTACGTTCGCAGGAAACGGCCTTTACCCCGTTTCTTGTCCGGGTGTTTTCTATGAATTTATGTATATTTAAAAAGTATGTCAGTTATGTAGTTCCCATAATACAAGCTCTGCTTAGTTTGGGACCAGATGATGCTGTGTGAAAAATGACCAGCATTATTTATATATTATCTTGTGTCTACGGAAGATGACTATCAGTGAACTGCTCCGATATGGAAGTGACTTTTGACTACTTGAAATCCGTATTGTATATAATAAAAAATGTATTTCTTTGTTTCCAGAAAAAAATAGAGAAACGTGGCCGCAAATTAGTAGACTACGACAGTCAGAGACACAGCTTCCAGAACCTGCAGGCAAACGCCGCCAAACGAAGGGACGACGTCAAAGTAAGTACCTATTGTATCTCTTTTAGATCAAGTCAATAGTATAAGTATACTCCTAATAGTGCTCAATAGATTAGTATTAGCATAGATTAATATTAGTATAAATCAACACAAATTATTAAAACAATTGTTCTCATTTCCAGGTCACCAAAGGCCGCGAACAACTAGAAGAAGCCAAACGCACATACGAAATCATGAACTCTGAACTCCACGACGAACTGCCTGCCCTATACGACTCACGAGTGCTGTTCTACGTCAACAATTTGCAGACTTTGTTCTCGGCTGAGCAGCTATTCCACTCGGAGAGCAATAAGGTACTGCCTTTCAGATCAAGTTACTCTTACTCCTTGTTTGATCATAATATTTTGTACTTGGCTCTTGACTTGAGGATAATCTCATTATCCAACGTAAATTACACTATCACGACGTTTACGGGCCAGTACTTTATATCTAAAACTAATATTTAGCGTTGCTTAGCATGTAAAGTATAACGCGTCTTAAGAACCATTCGCTATTAAGAATAGGAGTTCCTCAAGGCTTTTTTTTTACTATGTACTAAAGGCAAATAAACTAACAATTTTTTTACAAACGATATTTTTGTTATCCTAGGTATACAACGAACTGGAAGCGATCACGGACAAGTTAGCCAACGAGTGCCAGCGTGGCTCCTACAAGAAGCCGGCGCTGCCCGCGCTCATGCCGCCCACGCTCAACGGGAACGGAACTAACGGCAGCGCCGACACCAACACTGTGCAAAGTTAGTATGCACTTGTAGTAGGGAATGTCACGAGGGCTTATGTTTGCGAGCTTCACAGCTACAGAGCATAGGTATTGTTTTTTTTTATAATTTAAAAAATACTGCTTTGTAAAGAAATAAATCGAGGGAATTGTTTCAGTTGCGCCGACAAGAGCGTAGCCCTTAAATCTAATGATGATGGTTTTGAAATGAAACAGCCGTGGTCACGCGTCACAGATTTAAATAAATATACGCGATTATATCAATTTATATGATACTGACCGAAGTTTTAAATAAAATTTAGTAATCTTTGATTTGAATAGTTATCCCCCCTTATTTGGCTCCGCAGTCACAAATAATTTTTCTTTACTATCATAAGTACAGTGTCTACCGGCGCTAAATTCTACTTAAAATAGCTTAACTAGATATTATTCTAGCTAATATTTGACATTTATCCACTTGATTTTTAAAGAGTTATTTTAGTTTTAGCGTTTGTTTGTGTTTGTGAACATTTAAAAAATTTTATGTGTTTGATTTTGTTTGGCTTGAAATAAAAATTAATGTTCACTAACACACTGCGAAATGAAGATGGCGAACCCAACCATCGAGGGATTTCTCATCTTTTTTCGAAATCAATACTTAAAATTATGCTTAAGCTAATTCTTCAAATTTGCCATCTTTGTTAATTTTTAACACACAATTTCGTGTTTTATCTGTTGTTTGAGAACATGTTTTGAATTCACGATCCTACTCGGTTCAGAATTATTTTCTCAATTATTAGAAGCTATTTCGGTGTGACAAACATTGAGCCTTCCGTAGAACAAATTCAAACCATGTCCCCAACCAATGCATGTTTGTTTGTGTGTGCGTATAGCGCCCCCTTCGTCGCCAGCTGTCAACGGAGACTCACCACCCTCACCTGAGCCTTCCCCCCCTCCGCAGACTCCCTCCCCTCCTCCCCAGACACCTTCTCCTCCTCCGAAAACCCCCACAAAAGCCCCTCAAACTCCGACCCCTCAGACACCGACCCCTGATGATGACGGCGTGGCGCCTACCGCACCGGCCAGGCTCAACGACGACAAGGCAACACAAAACCAAGAAGCTACGAACAATAACGTGGATGTTAAAGAAGCGAAGAAAGTTGATGAGTTGTATGATATACCTGTAGGTGAGTTATTTAGTCTTATTGATCCTGTATAAATACTGCAGGGTTTTGGAGATATCGAACACAATTACAATAGTTTTAATCGACTTACCATTATTGGTATACATTGCCTAGAGGGAGAGCACGCCGTTGATTTTGCTATTAAAATCATATGCATTTTGCCCATTAGTGTTTTTAATTGTGCAAGGTCTTGAAACATTGAGATCGTTTATAGTGTAAATCAGAATGTAACATTTTAAGAAGCATATGGAATTGAAAGTTTAAAATATATTTGCTATTATTTTTCAATGATTGCATATTTTGCTATTTACACGGTATATTAAGCTACAAGGTATCGCGGTTTGTAAAGTTGTCAGTGTTGTTTCATAAAAAGCATGCTAGATATTTTATATCTTTCTTTCTTAAACTGTATCACCCCTTCATTATATTAATATCAAAGAATATTTATATACGAGTATCTCCTGTCATTCTTAAATATAATAAAAATAACTGATAAGAATAATGTTAGAATGGTTATTGGCAATTATTTTGTAAGTTTTATAAAATAACGTCCCCCAACAATACTGAAATACTGTCATACGACGTTTCTAATTGATTCTTAGCACTAAAAAAGGTCAGTCTAAAAAAAACAAAGGTTCTAACATTTCACTGTACAAAAAGGGATGCACAAGTAACGGTAGAAAATAGCATGAAATAAATTCTCTCAGGAATACCAGTACCAGAGAAGGAGACGCAGAATAATAACATGGAAGAAAAGAGACAAGTAGATGTAGACACAAAAGAGTTAGAAAAGGACAGCAAACAGAACGATAAGGGCGGAGAGAAGAACGACGAAGTTTACGATATACCTGTTGGTGAGTAAAGGCCTGTTCACATTATTTTGATACCAAATAAAAATTGTAACATAATAAACATTCATAAGGCTTAAAGTAAATACGTTAAAACAGTATTTAGTTTGCTTATTTAATGTATTCAATTATTTATTTAATTCCTTATTAATAAAGTAATTTGAAACAAAACTTAAGAACTCTAATCGTCAATATAAAAATATCTTTGAGAGACATTTAAAGCGTAATGGTATCATAATGAGTGAAGGCTAAAAATATGTTAATTGTTGCAAAAACTTAGTTCTTATCACTCTTCATTTAATATTGAATGAATTTCATAAATCATATTAAATGTTGAGCTCATTTAGAATTTGCAACAAATGTCATAAATACTGAAATTGGTGAAGGCAACTTATCTACTATCTATGACAACTAATTTCGTAAGTTATTAATTAATATTTAAAAGTAACTGAACATTGAATTGGTCCAAATGTATATGCTAAAACACATTAAATCGTTTTTTTCCCGTCTCAGGATTCGTTTCGTTCATTTACTTTTGAGCTTGTAGATGGTTAGTTTATTTACCTACACATTTGTTATGCAGATATTTATGTTCGCTAGAATTATTTATTTGTTATTTATTATTATATTTTGATTTCTTATTGTTTTTTATTAAATGTAATATTATATTTTTCTTTTATATATTTTTCAGAGCATATATTCTTCGCGTGTAGTTTGTTTGTTATTTAATCCGCTTTTTAGTTTTTCTAAGTATGTACGTATGTAAATATTTGAAATAAATTAGCAACAATAACAAAATAATATTTTAATATTACTTACTAATATTTTATGTGATAATAGCAATTTAACACAAGGTCTGTAGCTCATAAATTATGCATTTTATTTCAATTTCCATAATTATTATTATCTTTTGTTGTAAGATAATTCTGATTTAAAACACACAACACAATAATATACTTATTGAAAAATAATATACTTCCATAGAACTCGTGTTATTAGCCACGTTACTTCTATCGGAATTCGAAACAATTAAAACATGTTTAACTGAATCTGAATTTCCGGTGACTTTTTTCTTTCTTTCTTGTTCATCCAAGTTTGGTTTCTTGGCGTTAGATTAGCGTTGTGACCAAGTTAAGGTATGGGCATGGAAAGGGCTAAGCGATCAATTGTGAATGAGGCCATTGTCGTAAAGGCTCCTTTCATGGTTATAGTTCATGCAAATCACACGTCGACGTATAGGTTTCTTAACGAAGTTTTTTTATCACACAGTATTGTCCAGTAATCGAAGGTCACTCCATTATACAAGTGCTCGATTGATATTACGGGATATGTTTTTTAGGGGAGACGACGGCGCTGTCGATACTGCCTGATGTTTTCATTTACCGTCAGAGCACATAATAATTAAAAATCTATCGGTGCACGACAGAATTTGACCCAAGTTTGCGGGATTTGACCTTTGAATCAAAAACCCGAAGGTTGAGGTCACTAGCCAGCCAATTAATTGCTCGGCTGACAGTATGGCATATGGTTTGGTTTTTAAAGGGGTTGGGGAGATCGTGGGTTCTGGTCCCGCCGAGGTAAAATTTTTGTAATATAATATAGTATGGGATATGTTTGTTTAGGGGCGACGCTGTCTGGCCTGCCGGCCGGCACGCTGTACCGCGTGCGCGCCACGTACCGCTACACGCGCGAGGACTCCGACGAGCTCTCCTTCGACGTCGGCGACGTCATACGCGTCGTCGAATATGACGACCCAGAGGAACAGGTAAACACATCACACCTCATAGCATCATCATCGCAACCGCATCAAAAATCAAAATCAACATGTTTTGTAAATTCGTAGCTCAGCCAAATAACTAATTTCAGAGAGACTAAGTTCGGCTATAAATGTCTGACTATCGCTAATGAGAACTTCTTGCCAGTTATAGCTGGATATAGTAAAGGCTCTCTTAGTACCACTGTTCAGTTTCTACGGATTCCTTTTAAGTGAGTGGTGAATAGGTTTTTTTACCTTTATAAGCAATGAGACAAGCGCACAAAAATGTTAATCGTGTTTTATAAAACTCTGCTCGAGTGCTTGTCAAAAATAACAACGTATTACGTTTGATTGATTCATGTTATGGCAAAGTAAACCTTATTTCTATACTGGTTTTAAAACCTTCCTACTGTATTGTTGATAGTTATGTATTTTGCGACTGAATAACTTCTTACACTTTAATTATATAGGTAACCTTTATGTGCCCTGAACTTGCAACCATCTCTATATCGCAATGGTCTACAAGTATTTCCGCTACTTGATATTTGAAGTCGAAGATAACTTTATGTTACCAAGAAATGATATATTTTTCCAGGAGGAAGGCTGGCTGATGGGAATCAAGGAAACAACAAACGAAAAAGGCATGTTCCCGGCGAATTTTACGCGGCCGATCTGAGAAATCGCATCAAAAACAACACAACGCAGTTCAAAAAGAACCGCACTCGCAAATGACGCTGAGATTATCGAACAAGATCTTTAGAGATACATTTACGATTGTATTGAAACAACTTTTGGAAATTATCACGTTTTCGTTTATTCATCGCTCATGTTCTGTTTTTTTAATTGAAAACATTTTTTAATTTATTTCAAGTATTTTCATTACTTAGCTCGTAGTCGTTGAATGTTAATAAATATTTATTTATTTTAATTTTGTGTTTATAACATCGAATTACGGAATAACAGCATTAATACGTAACTTTGTTATAAAGTGTATAACTTCTTTAATCAATGTCGTAACGGTGAAGCAGTTTTATTTAATTTATTTTAATTTTATCTTACTGCGCGCAGACATCTTTCTATATTCTGTCTTGAATTTTCTTTTTCTATTTGTTTTATTTTGATAAATTTTTCTTCTCATTTTAGAAATCAAAATTGCTCAGATAAGTGACCTTACGGATAATTGAATTTTTATTTTAATTTTCAGTATTAGTGTTTAATAATAACAGAATATGCGTCTGAGAGATTCTGCATAATTTGATATAATTCTATTAAGAGAGTCTTCTCTTATTCTTTCCATTGACCAACTGCATTTTTCATGTGTGTGATTTTTTTTGCTGCATTTCGCAACATTATCAATCATTTATATTACCCAAGTACCCAATTCGACCTCTGTGGCGCAGTGGGCGTAAGCCCGCCTGAGACGCAGAAGGTTGCGGGTTCGATTCCCGCCGCGAGACAAATGTTTGTATGATCTGCAAATATTTGTCTCGGGTCTGGTTGTTTTCTATGTATAATATGTATGTATTAACAAGAAAAATGTGTATAACTAGTGTATCAGTCATGTAGTTCCCATAACACAAGCTCAGCTTACTTTGGGACTAAATGATGCTGTGTGAAAATGTCCAGCATTATTCTATAAATTTAATTGCGTGTATGTTTTATGGTACCACTGTCATTATAATCAAGTTAAGTTTAGTGTACATACATTTATTTTAGAATTTGTTGACCCTTTATATATTTTTTGTTAATATTATAGCATTAAATTCGAATATTACTTGGTAAATCAATGATTTTTGTTTTAAGTAGCAATTAACTTTTTACTGGAAAATACTAACTTGGTTTTATTAATTTGTATGCTTATATAAATAACATCAACACTGAATGGCGTTTTCCAAACGAAGTTTTAATGAAAAGCATACATAATGTATGTGTGAGTATTTAATTATTATGCTTAAACATTTTATCTTCGGTTAGAAAACGCCCTTAGACATAATGTAATCGGTAAATGTGCCCAGAACAAAATTGATATTATGACGCCGGTGTCAAAATGAGGTGCTTTTGAGAGTGTACATAATTATATACTTATTTATAATTTTATCCCGTGTTTAGTGTAAGGGACGATTCAATCACTTATGAATGTCTTGAGGTTGCCAACAAAACATGCCTTTTTAAAGCGACTTTTACGCAATTTTCAATTATTGGAAATAGTCCAATAGTTCGACACATTAAATCGACACATCGACTAATTAACCTCAATGCAGCCTTTGCATAAATCACCAATAAAATTAAAGTTTTGAAGTTTTTGACTGATGTTTTTTATAATGCTGAAGGTCTGTAATATCGTCAAAACATTTTTCACATAGCTTAATTCATAAGCTTGTAAGCTCAATTCAGTGACTTAATTTCAAGTCTTCCAACGGAATAACCATAAAAAACATGATAATTACATATTTTAAATCATTTCATAAAATGATTTGACGATATAATTACCGGCCTTAAATTGAAAGCTTTCACCAAATCAGAAAATGGACAAACGACGTGTCTAAATTATCTCCTTAATGTGTCATAAGCACCAATGCCCCAATGTAAGTCTTATTCTGCTGACACACTTAAGCCAGTCCAAAATAAATATATTATGTCATCCTAAAAGAAAGTACACTTGTTAATTTCGTGGTGTTGCAGCACAATGAGCATTAACTAGTACTATTACTATGTTTGTAACACTTGAAAATAACTGGTCCTTTCCGGTCTGATCACACGGACTCGGACCAAAAAATCGACGTCCATTTATTATTTGGTGAAGTGGTTTTGAATTTTGAGCGCGTGTCCGACAGTGAAGTGGCTTTGTCGTCAGGAGTGCCATGAGGTCCATGTTTATTTATAAGTTTGTTAGGAATTGTACAGTTTTTACAACTGCAAATAAAAAGTTTCACATAATTATGAGTTTTCATTGCATATGTTTTAATTTTGTCAATTTTATTACAACTATTTTTTTTTAATTTACAATTTTTATATTTGGCTTCCTAAGGTTGTCTGAAAGAAATCGCTTCAGGTCACCCATTGGATCTAAGAAGTATGTTCAATATCTTATGTCAAGCAGTGGATTTCGTAATTTTCCGAGTGTGGTAAGTTATAGTGCTTGTATCTATGCAAGAAATACGTCCAGATTTAAGAATAATACGTAAAATATTGGGTACGTGCCTATTTACAATTATTCAAGATATTAAAATACAAGAAAGTATCTACCTAGGTATTTAAATCAAGAAACTAGATGAATGAAATTGTAATAAAAGTACAAAATACACGAACTTATCTTTTTATTCCATCAATTTTACAAAATTACACTTCAAAGACATCTCGTACATCGTCAGACAAAATATATGTATTTAAATTAGAATTCAATAAAAAAAACATTAGGTCCTTACATACATACTCATTTTTTTAACGAGTTTTATGAAAAACATTGCAGGCTTATTAAAAATATTTGCAGGAATATTATGGGGTCCGCAATTTTCAAAATATTTAGGGATTGTAAAGAGTCAAAAATATTAATAAGATTAATACGTTTTTTGTCAAAAATAGTAACTTGTTTTATGTTGAAAATTGGCATTAACTTATCAAACATAAATAATGTCAATGAAGTCGCAATGTTTTCCCTAATAAACCTATCTAGTCTAATAAATAACAAAACGTCAAGAATTAAAGCTTTAAAAATTACACAAAATAATTATTTCCCGTTAGAAAAGACATCTAAAATATGTGCAGCCATTTTTAAGAATGTGACTTGAGTATATTTTTCTGATTTCTTGTTCAACTTTCCTGATAAAATAAACCTTCAATACCGTAAAGCCCCGGTAACAGGTCATGTAAACATATTAAATACCTTCATATTTTAATGATCCTATTCTAACAGCTATCACATGAATAAAGTATTAAATACTCTTAGAAATGTTCCCTTTTAAATCCCACGCCATAACAGTGGTGGTTATAGAAAACGGAATTTGGCTTATTTTATTAAATTTGAGTCACACCATACTTTTTGACCGGTTTGAGTACGTCGTCAGAAGTATTTTCACAATTGAACAAATTCAACACATATGACAATAGCCTGATCTTTTTAGTAGCCGGCTGAGACGAGAGAAAACGAATTCGATTCTCGACACGAGACAAATGTTGGCATGATAATAAATAAACACCCAACAGTCACATACATAGTCCTGACCCCACACTAGGATCCCCTGTATCGTATCAGGAACTACGAGTAACATAACACCCAGTCTCTGAAGACATCTGCAGAACATGCAAACATATCTCCCGCATCAGTAATCGAACCCGCACCTCTTGCTTCTCGACTGAATACTCGCCCACCGCGCCACCGTCGATATGTAAACATTGGGTGTTGCCGTAACATGGTATATGGTATATTTTGATGGCGCGCGCGTAGCCAATCAAAGACGTTCAACTGAGTCGGACCAATCATGCGTCGCTATGACACACCTAAATCTACTTCTGCGCACTGTGTTCTCCACTAAAACTTTCGTGCTCAAGACTCGTGGCGGCAACTATACTAGTAGTCCCTGATACCTACGTCATGGAATTCTAGTGTGCGGTCAGACACTTTTTATGTCTCAGCTGGCATTTGTAGCAATGTTCTGAGCGGTCAGGAAGTCTGGCGCGACGATTACAAAGTGCTATTTAGCGCGGGTGCGGCGGGCTCCATCCTCCAAAACCTCTCTCCAGTTGTTCCGCGACTGCGAGGCACAGTCGATCTTGATTCGGCGCCGCTATCACCTATAAAACAAGTTTTTATTTTATTCCAAAAACTTATCGTGTATTAGAACATTAATATTGTAAAACGGGATATTTTCACGTACCAAAAAAGAGAACAAAGGGCGTCAGCACGCAGTGTGCGATCCGACGTCTAGAGCGTCGATATCATTCACGACTCTAGAGTCTTCAAGACTCTTGGAATGAGTCGAAACTTAGTCGGTACCTACACCGATATAAAGGTACGTGAAAAAACCCCGTTTAATATATTTTATAGAAAAGCCAATAGGTTTTTATTCATTGAAATCACAAGGATCATATAGAAACGCCAACTAAAAAACTACGTGAATTTAAAATTTTAAAGGGAACAAACTCTGCTTGGTTATTTTTTGATGATCCTTCATTCAGCTTTAGTGTGAACAAGGATCGATTTGATCGAACAAGGTGAACTTGTTTATAGAAAAAAAGTACTAGTCAAAGAATTAAATAAATCTAAAAAGTATAACCAAAGTTCTTAAGACAACACACGATACGCTTTATAATAAAAATAATGCTTAACCTATTCTTAAAAAAATATGTTACCACAGATATGCAATTTGACAATTAAGCTAACGAGGAAGCGGAGCGACCACATCGGCCATGCAGTTTTATCGTCAATATAGGCATTTAAGGTGTAATACGCCTTCTTTATTAGATTGTTTTTTATATAAGATTAAAATATTTTAGTCTTTTAAAGAAGATAAACATCCATACGTTCGTATCCAATCCTACTAATATTATAAATGCGATCTCGAGAGTTAATGAGCTCGATAAGAGCTGTGCGACTTTAGTTTCGCATTTTATCGAATACCGTATTGGCCTAGTGGACAATGCCCCAACTTCCAATCCGAGTGTTTCAAACCCACCAAACACCACAAATGTAACAAACTATTTTCTCCTCGAAAAAAGTATGTACTCAAGTAGAACCAAAAATCCGAATGAAAGTGTTGAGTGTTCCAATAAGTGGCGATGGGCTAGCAACCGTGAAATGCTAACTATTTGCAAAATACAATCATTATACCAAAACTCATGTTTGGCTTTGCCTCTGACTATCCCTTGCTGGGTAATTCTCATAGATCTACACACTGTGTATAAATCTGAGGATGTCTATCATTTGGATTACAATCGTGCGCGTATTGTTTGTTTTGTTGTATAACTCGGAGCATAGCTCTCTCCATAGCCCGTTGTGCGATCTAGAGCATAATGTAGATAAAGTACCTGTATAGATATGGGCAGTCCATTGTGCATTCCCAACGGTACAGTGACGGCCGGCATCCCGAGAATATTGAACACCATAGAGTACATTACCCCTGACGCCTTCAGGAACACCTGGAAGGAAATCACCTTATTTGAACTAGCAAAGCACAAACAGCAAAAAAAAATTGCGTGCAGTTTGAAAACTAAACAAATATATTGAAATGTTGAAATATTATAAAAAACATTTAGAATAAAAATTTTCGAAAACCATTCAAACTAAGTCTTTGTTAATAGAGGGGTTAAAATTATATTTTTTTACATGCTTACTTTAAAAGATTTCTAAACAATGTTTTGTTTCCTACTGTTGAATTTGAAATGGTACATAGTAAGACTGGTAGATTTTTGCAATTTTATTTTTAAACCCCTGACGTGTTTTCCATATCCTATTGCAGCTAGTGCCGTGACGTGAAGTGACGAAAGTGACTAAAATAGAAACAAACAAGCTCTTATGGTAAACGCATATATCGATATAAACTCTGGCGGTAAAAAAGACAAAAAGTTATTAGTAAATCAACAGTTTAAAAATATTTATAAGTCAAAGTCAAAATTCATTTATTCATTAAAATCACAAGGATCATTTTGATATAAATATAAAGCCTTGTGATTAGCAACGAAGTTAATTACACAAAGTAAATAAATCACATTACGATAATTATGTCAAATCGACATCGCTAAATGTACCTCAGATCTGCTAGATTAAAGCAACATTTGACCAGATTACCATTCTGACCGTGACCGGTAATGGCATTTTAAGATCTAAGCGCTTCCGCGATCCGAGCATTTTAATGCGTCATTTTTTCTATACAAACAAGGTGGCAAACAGGCATACGGCCCACCTGATGGTAGCCTGTGGACGCTTGCAACACCATACATATCAGACGCGCGCTGCCAACCCGTTAAAAACTTCCTAACGCCTTTTTTGAAGAACCTCATACTGGGAAATCCTCAGCAAGGAGAGAGGTCGGTCCCAGCTATAACAGTTGCACTATGTCGAAGGCCTTCGAGCGGCCTAAAAACTCCGACACTAGTTTACCTGATTGTGGTGATGCGCCAATTCATTGAACACGGGATACAGGAACACACCGTTATCACCCAAAACACTCTGAAACAAACATAATGTTTTGAGTAAGAGATACCGACTTATTGATCGTACCGCTGAGATCAGCGGTTTCAAGATTGAAATCAGAAAAACACTCATATGACAAGAACATTACTTATTTTTTAATGACACACTCTGACATACTTATTAATAAAATACATACTTAATATATTTTTAATAAAACATAACGTTTTTATAATGTCAATACGCAATAGAGTAAAGATGCGGGACTATTTCTCAATGCCAAATATTCACAGAGTGATTTCAATACGAGTAGAAGGGGTCGTAAATTAGAGATGATATTGGTCTTACGCTGATCAATTAGTGATATTCAAAATCTGTTAGCTACGTTCTCAATTCGGTGGCTATGATTGTGAGTGTATCTAGACAAGCACTATCGAATGAGGGGTTTTCACGGCCAATTGGATGGAAGTTCGATTCTAATAAGAATCAAACTTTCAGCGTTGAAAACAGGATTTGAGTAAAGTTAGAGGTGTTTATACAAAAATAAATGTCATATTCATTAAAATTATAAATGTCAAACTGCAGTTAAAAAGGTACTACTAATATTATAAATGCCAAAGTTTAGATGTTTGGTGCTAATCAACATCAGGAACAGGAATGTATAGCCAGTTTTACGCAGCCAGTATTTGAAAGCCATGGTATGGAAAACTGACTTTGCTTTTCAGGGTCGTGTATTGTCGGGCCGTGTAATCCATGGTCGTACAATACAGGGACAGGGGTTGTTTTTGTGTGTAGTTAGTTAAAAGCGATTATTCTTTCCTTGCTTCTGTCTTGTACTTAGCAACATAATAGTTTGATGTCGGCTAACATAATTGGTTGATTATGCAACCTGCGGCAATATGTCTAATAATATAATCAACTCCGGATCTTCAATGCCGTTTCGAATTCACATGTTGTGCAATATTTTATTAACATAAAAGCGCCGACCTATTCGTCAACAGACATTTTACTAAATTCATGCAAATAACAAGATTCCACGAACGTAAACAGTAAGTAAAGAACAAGTCCTTCTTTACTTCCTGTTTACGTTCGATATTTCAATAGATATGACATTATCGAGTGCTCTGGATCACTCGTTGCTTAACTTACGATTCACCACTGATATTTATCTACACTCTACAGTGAGTTCTTAACAAAACAGATATTTAGATTCAATTATCTAATATGATTCATATCCCTTCCGCGTGGATCGGTTCCTTGGAGGTGCACTGCGTGGAGGTACAGTAGTGTTATAATTTATAGTACAGTATACTGTATTATAAATTATAACACTACTATAGCAATTTTAAGTAACTACCTTAAAAAAGTGAGTAGCTCTTTGAGGATACCAAATAGGGGGAAGTCAGAGGCACGCCCAGACATTAAATTTGGTACAAATTTACCAAATTTAAAATGAAACGCAGGCACGTTTTGCAAGTTAGCATTCCACGTGCCACATGTACCCTTGATGAGTTTATTACCTCCATTGTGTTCCTGAGACGTGTGGCGGCGCTGGCGTAGTGCTGTGCGCGTGAGTCGGGTATGAAGAGTCTGGAGCGGTTTATGAGCGCGAACCCGAGCCCCTGCAGCGAGCGCGACGCGCCGCCCAGCACGCACTTCGCCAGCTCCAACGCGAGACTCCGAGAACGCTGGAAACATTTCGGCCTTACTGATACTGATTATTAGAGACGACCTCTGTGGCGCAGCGGGCGAAGGCCCACCTGAGACGCAGAAGGTATATCAGTCGTAGTTCCCATAATACAAGCTCTGCTTAGTTTGGGGCTAGATGATGCTGTGTGAAACATGTCCAGCAGGGAAATAATTTTCTTTTTTTTTTGTAAAAACATACAATTACATATATATATATATATATAAATTGTAATTGTATACATATAGAAACCACCCAGACCCGAGACGAATATTTGCAGATCATACAAACATTTGTCCCGCGGCGGGATTCCTACCCGCAACCATCTGCGTCTCAGGCAGGCCTTCGCCCACTGCGCCACAAAGGTCGTCGATTGCAAGGACAGAACTTCCATACGAGTACCGAACGAGCAAACCAAGGGAATATTAATAGTACCTTGAACCTGCTAATACCAATGAGCGATAAGGCTAGCCATGACCGCCAAATTGTCGACTGGTCAAGGTTATCAAACGACGAACGATAAAGTCGTGTTATCGCAAAACGACTTGTTACTAAAGTCGTAAAAATTATGGAAAAATACTTAAGCATACATTATTAGGGCGAGATCAAGAAACGTCATGCCATATGGGCCACTTACAGAAACGTCATGTCATAAGGGCCACTTACAAAAACATCATGGCATAATAAGGGTTTAGTTTTCGCCATTGGGCTTTGGAACCCTAATAAACATATTTTGGGTTTAATTCCTAAATTGTATTAACTACAAAGAATGTTTGAAATATATAATTAAAAAAAAACATTATAAAAGGTACCTTAGGGTTGGCCGGGTCTGCCAGCATATTCGGAATGTCCTTCATCGAGAAAAATACTGACACCGAGATTTCAACTGAATCCTCCAATTCTTTGAACTTTTCCTGAAAAATTTAATTATTTATATATTAAAAATACAGATGAAACAGATAGGTATATAAAATCTGTTACAAACAATCTATAGATAGGTGATCCATGATGGTTGGGTTTTGGGCTCCTGTACCACCCTCTTTCGTTTTCGGTAGTCGTCTTTTTACACCCTGTATATCTGACGGATGCGTTAACAAAAGATGTAAATATATTTTAATATGCATATCCAGATTTTCCTAATCCGAGTAACAAATCGGGTTTCAATTACAGTCTCTTTTCTGTATAAAAGCTCTCAAAACTTACACTTTTACTTAAGAAAAAACGTGAACTTACTACAATATACAGAATTATACATACATTCATACATATTTAATAGTCACGCCAAGGATTTTAACTATTATATCTGTAAAAACAAAACAAACAACCACGCTCACGACTATAATCCCCATGATCGAGATCCTTAGATCCATATTCAGTACGCAGATCTGTGAGGATACCAAGTCAGAGACACTTCCAAACATTATATTTATCAATATTCCAATGGTTTTGCATTAATAGATGTCTTCGAATGTATAGTTCCATATGTATCTACTGGTTGGCAATTATCTAAAATGTGGCTTATCACCACTTTATTTGTGGCGATCGAAAAAACAGACATATTATAAATCATAGAAAGACTACGCAACAAAACTAACCGATCCAGTAAATACGATGAAAAATAAACATAATCATGAAAAAATGTATTCAAGCAATCGCATGTTAATATTAGGGTTAATATGTAAATATCCCAAGAAAGTTGTCAATAAAAAAAACATTTTCGTTAAATGTTCGTAAATGGCAAATCGATACCTTTTCCAATCGGACAGGACAGATTTTAATAAACATATAACAACGGAAACGTTACATTATGGATTTAGAATTAAGTAGGTATACTCACATCACTGATGGTGCACCCACATTCCTTCTGCAAGTATCTGGCGGATTTGATGATGGCGTCCCTGATGCAAGCCTGCACGGGAATTAACGCGGGCGACGTCATCGCTTCAGTCATAAACAATACCTGCATAAATGAGGGTAATTTTAAACAAATCATAAACAGACACTTGACTGTCCCGCGGGACTTGAAGCTCGCTTAACGGCCTTATCCGATGGAAATGCGGTTTCTAGCAATTAATTTGTATGACTTCAAGGATGGTTCATAGGTAGATTTTATCGCCACAAGTCGGAAGGAGGCGCTGAAATAAATATATGATGGAAAGCACGAATTTCTAGGCCCACATTTCTCATGACAAGAAGGTCGAAAAATATCAGATAGAATAGATGGGGTCAGGTCTCACCTTGACTTGTTTCATATCAACAGGCGTGTCTAAATTCAGCTTATGTCTATTCTCTCCTGCCATTATACTCATGAGTAGAGGAAGATCTTCGGCCTTGCGAGCCATGGGGCCGATCGTAAGGAACTTGGGGAACTGAGGGTCGCTCAGCGTGGGGATGTGACCGTCGATTGAGATTATACCTGGGATAAAACAAAATTATGTTCATTTTAGCTAGAAATGGAATGATAGGATTATCTACCTCTTCCCACGGCTTTGCCCGCGTGTTACCCGAATATAAAACAACCTATGTGTTATGAATATGCCAAAGAAATTGTGTTGGCCAATCTTCACCAGGCGAGTAGCCGACGCTAGAGGTACTTGCGTCAGCTATTTTCCTACCTTGCCTGGGTTCGATTCTTGACAGATATCCATCCGCAAACAAGTAAATATTTGTTCCGGGTCTGGTATTGTGGTACCATAGTATTCGTTCTAAATACCCACGAATACCACGATACAGGGAATCCAGAGCTGGCAGAATAATGTATGTGTCTAAACTAAAAAAAATTGCTGCTGATATAATGATTGAAAGCTGATGAGGAAACCTGGTATTACCGGGTGTGGGCTTGAGCCCGAAGACTCCGCAGAAGGCAGCCGGCAGTCGGATGGATCCCGCGATATCCGAAGATACACTGAATGCTGACGCACCGCACCCCAACAACGCAGCCTGAGGAAACACCAAAAAACTATAGGTTTTATCGATAAAGTCAACTAAAATTGTTTAAAATCTTTCTAACTAAGCATGTAAATGACTTGAGACTTGAGATAATCGTTAGGTTGTTTGGAAGAAATCGCCGATAAACTGGCGAGCGTCCAATTATTAAAAAACAGAATTACAATCCCATAAGCCTAGCTGTATTGGAAATAAATGGTGACAGACAACCAAGCAAACATACAAATTACGATACATCCTCAAATACAATACTCAGTATCAGTTCCCGTCTCACGACCGTCGAGCGTGGTCGCGGACGGTGCTCATAAGGAAGGACCTCTAAACGGTCAACGAAACGTCAGCAGGAGAATAGTAAAGTACGTGTTATAGTCGTAATTCTATTCTAAAATGATACCAAACCACGATAATTTTATTTCCATGAATACTCAGTAAGTAGATCTGTGGGGATTCCGAGTAGGGAGTAGTTAGAGACACATCCAAACATTACACATTACCGCGTTTCGCATTTTATATGACAGTTTGCAAGCTCATCGCCGCTTATTGGAACATCAACTGATAGCACACGCCTTCATGTTTATGGTTCTAAAATAAATATCGTGAGGAAACTGAAAAAAAAACGTGAAAAAAACAGTTTCCTCACGATATTTATCTTCACCCAAAACGGCTTATGTTAAAGCGAACATTTTCTTTTCTATTACTTTAAATTCTGAACCAAAAAAATCAATGCAAGTAGGTGTTATTAATTAAACCAACTATCTATGACCTTCCCAACTTCCATTCGCAAGGAGTTCGGCCAGCTTTGTCAAGGTATTATAAAATCGGTTCATTCATTACTCCGAGACGGGCTATTTTAGGTCTTTTGACAACTTTATGAATGCCTTTAATCCATATGAAGACGCTCACTCGCCTTTTCATGCTACTAATGAATCTGAGTAATTTCATTTACTTAATTTAAATTAATTCGCTTTTCAGTAAAATGAGATATAATTTAAGACAAATTAGCTTTTCAAATCCCACTATTATGAAGACGAGCAATGTCTGCACGAATATTGAAATAGTTCTCTGCCATCTGTATTCAAATCTATCCTATCCATTCGAAGGTTGTCTGACAGAGATCGCTCTTAGCGGCAAAACAGCCATTTTTTGTATTATTTCTATGTTTTTTTTACTTTTCTTTGGTGTGCAATAGAAAAAGTTAAACACACAACAAACATTGAATAGAATATCTTTATTGCTATAGGTGAAACATGTAAAAAGCATATAAATTATACCTATTCCAATTACGTGAACAGGCCTATGACTCGACAATTTTGTACATGATTTGAACAAAAAGTGTTCAAAACAACAAACACAATCGTCTACACATGAAGTTTATCCAATTATTATCGCTGTAGAGAGGCAATGGTCAACAGCATAACAAGTATATCGAAATCAATTTAATGCACTGAAGGTCAATTAAGTGAGGTAATTTATAAATCCGCTCCTAAACAATGCTATTCTCAGTTTATCCATAATGAGTGCAACGACAAACGGTCTTGGGCATGGTAGTTCTTGATAGACGTTACAGACAGAGAACTCTAGTGTGGGGTCAGGACTATGTATGTAACTATTGACTGGGTGCTTCTAAAAACTATAAGTAATTTAAACACGCCTTCCTAATAAAAACCCATTGTGTAGGTACTATTTCCTGGAACTTAGGTAACCGACAGTGTTTGAATCAAGATACGTCAACCGGTCAATGGCGAACGATCTACAAACACACTCACTTAGCATGTTCTCGTAAAATACACATGATATTGAGTAGGGACAAATGTTTGTTTGAATGTTGGGTAGGATAGCCTATGGATGTTTCCAATGTTGCGGAATTCTATAAGCTACCTTTAATACGTAACATTTATGTTATCGTACGTGATAAAGTCTGAGACGAGTGACCGAACAAAGCTTTGAGAATAGCAAGTTTATGTGCTAGGAGACACATGAGGTTCCCCAAGAAATAGTACCTTCACATGGACAGGTTTTTTTTAAATTATAGTTTAAAAAAATACCCAATCAATAGTTACATACATAGCCCTGACCCCACACTAGGATGCATGCAGGCATTTTTAACGCAGCGGGAATCGAACTCACACTTCTTGCATCGCAGTTGGCTACTCGCCCACCGCCATCGAAGTCATTTTCATTAAAAGAAATATAGAAAATACATTTATTCAACCAAGAAAACAAAGACAGTGTTATAATTTAACCAAATAGATAGGTAGATAATATTGCTGATCCTCCCCACATGTTTAACAAAAACTTGTACTAGAGTCTCACCTCTCCGCCAGAAGAACCGCCACTGGTCCTATTCAAACAGTATGGATTGTTGGTCGCTCCTCGTATCAGATTATTGCTCTCCCATCCTAGGCACAGCTCTGGAGTGTTGGACACCAGCAGCGGAATGGCTCCGGACTGTCTGACCAATTTCACCAAAGCGCCGTCCGACGTGGCTCGGCTGCCGGCCAACTCGAGGCAGCCGACCGAGTTGGACAGACCTGGATGGAAAACAAGGTTATCATGCTCTAGGACGAAACATAAACTCATTCTAGTCTGAAGAATCGACTATTTGGACAAAGTTCTTATGAAAATTTAATGGAAAAAATTTCCATTAAACTGTCATAAGAACTTTGGTTGTCACTTTTTAGGTTTTATTTTCTAGATTAATGCTCTTTCTGAATGAAAAAAAAAACAATAAACGAGGGATCAGCGTAAATTGACAAAAAAACAAAAGTTAAGTTCACTCAGGGCTTTAATTATAAAGTTTTTTTCAACTGTTGAAGCTTACCACCAAGAGAACAGCTCTCCTTAACAGTAAACGGTACTCCCAAGAGTGGTTTCCCTTTGACCAGCTCATTTAGCCTGCCGCCTTTCCTCGCTTCAGCTATCTCACTGTCCACAGCCCTGGCCTCGTCTAATGCCTCTCTGAATCGTTCTTCGACAACGGCGTTTAGCAGAGTATTGACTTCTTTAACGCGGTCTATGTATACAGAGACGACTTCTTCACTCGTGTACTATAAGAAAACACAATTATTATACATGACTATGTTGTTTGATTTATGGAAAACGAGCCTCAACCCACCTTTTCGCCCGTGTGGTACCTGAATAAAAAGTAGCCTATGTGTTGTTCTAGGTCACGTATACCTTTGCTAAATTTCACTAAAATCGGTCCAGCTTCCACAGAGATTATTAGCAAACATCATAACTTTAGCATGTGTACATATAGTACTATGATGACTGTTTGATTTTAAAGTTAACCCACAAATATAAAACATAATTATCAAGATTTTACAATATCCAATATAACTATTATAAACCCAGGTATGGGTTGCATCCGCGATCTCCATATTGGAGAGCGCTTTTCCTCTTCATAAAAGGGCACGATAACCGCTATGCCGCTGGGTCCAATGCCAGCCCGGTCGAAATTTATGTATGTTTTGAATAAAACATTTAAAAAGGTCACGTTCAAAAACTTTATCAAATTCACAATTTATTCAACGAAAAGTGAAGAATCATTAAATAAAATTACAAATCACTTTTAAATTCAATAAATTAGCATGCTAAGTCTATATATAAACTATACTAGGTTAGTAA
The DNA here is from genome assembly GCA_961405105.1 of Perizoma affinitatum. Taxonomy (NCBI): domain Eukaryota; kingdom Metazoa; phylum Arthropoda; class Insecta; order Lepidoptera; family Geometridae; genus Perizoma; species Perizoma affinitatum. The sequence goes on from OY560184.1 coordinate 8,277,041, forward strand.
GGTCAGTCAGACAACAATGGATTTTTGTGTAGGAATATAGTACGATAAATAAAAAAATATTTAGGAATAGATTGCAGATCGCAGGGATATTATTAAAAAAAAGTAATGGCGACCACAAACCAGATGACGTAGTATGCCCCCATATCCTTGTGGGAAATCGGCAACGACTCAGCACGAAGGGGAAACGTCTCCTACTAACCTTTCCATTCCTGATGCCTTCAGCCAGTTGCTTTACGCTGTTTAATAGCATAGGGTTTGTAGGTAGCGGCACGGAGCGGCAACGCTTCGCACGGAACCAGCTCAATGGAAGCGCTAAGAAGTTGAGGATTCGGAGTAACACACCGATGAGCCGAACTCCTACTTCCATCCTGGGGGGAGGAATTGATCAACTCAGAATTAAGACCACGGAGCGGCGAGCGAGTAGTCGGATTCCATTCGGATCTGGGTGTCGTAACTCATAATACCCATGACACATGGGGAATCCTGTGGGATCAGGAATGTGTATGTGGCTGTTGAGTGTATATTTATTAAAAAAGTATTTCTGTATACTCCTGAAAACTGAGCAAGGGTGTCCATATTACAGACGGCGGCCGCCATTATTATTTTATTTATATACTTTGTATTAAGTATGATTATTCTATTATGATTACGACGGATCTAAGGATACCTCACATATTGATACCTCAATTCTTAAAGCATTTGATCCAGACAAGTACACACATATAAAGATACGCGCTTAAACATAACATTTAGTAAGTCGAATAAAAATAGGATGGTCAAAACCGTTCGATGTTATGTTATAGGTTCACCGTGTTTCAGTTTCTGAAAGGATTTGTAACTGAAAGACTGGGCATTTTGCAGGGTGTAGGTTCTTTATAAAGGTCAGCGTAAAACAGACCAGTTTATTGGGGCATGGAATATTGTGATGCTAATAACGAAGTCTTTCAAGCATATTATGAGGTTTAGCTTTTCATGCGATAAATGGTTCGTTAATGGTTCCAACCGGAGGTTCTGATATTTACCTTGGACAAATACCTCAGACTAATACTTCACGCTTAGTTTTCCTACATGCTAACGCTTAAGGCGTCAAGGAAAAACTAAGCAGCAGTCATATCACAAGCTAATTCATTTCCATACTATTCAATCTTTCCACAAGCGTTAACGCCAGCAAAAAGTGTATATGTATGTAACTATGTAACTTATATAGAAAGGTTTAACATGACGTAGGTGAATGGCCTAGGACGTTCACCTAGAGTCCGTTGATACGCAAATCAATAATATGACCTGACCCTAGATGAACAGGACAATTGCTTTAACTGCACGTAAGTTTAATTGCAAGTAATTCTGCATTATTCATTGTTAAGTTGTTGAAGAAACTAAGTAAAGTTAATGCACACTAGATTTAACCCGCGACTACATAAATAGCATTTTAGAAAGCAACCCATAGCCCATAGAGCTTTGATCGGGTGATATTGTTATGATATGATATGATATTATTATACCTGTATAAATAAACATTCAATTATCCTACATTCGATTTCCTTACGCTCGCTGGCCTCAACCACAGATAAGAAATATACTAGTACTTTCAACTGTAATTTCGATTAACCCATATAAGGGTTGCTAACAATAAACTCCAGTTACTTTTAAGCTTTTAACCAACGAAACGGCGTATTTATGAGCCCTTTTATGTGTCCGTTCGTTCGTTTGTCGCGTCAGTGGTTCTTTCTAGATTACCCTGCGTTAGGTAAGTGACCTGGCTAGATTGAGGTATGGTGGCAATGAAAAGAGCCAATGGTGAAAGAACCAGTTGGTGAAAGAATTCAGTGCGACATATAAAGGCTCTTTTCGTACAAGTATTCGAGTTCTAGGTTCTAGGACATCCCGGTTTCCTTAAGATGTTTTCCCACAACGTTCGTGAGCACATTATCATAATCATCATCACCAGTCTGTAGCAGTCTACAACTGAACATAGGCCATCCCAAGTCTTCTCTCCTGTTTTTGCATCGCGTCCTTTAAACACAGGCCTACTCCAGTTATTTCCATTCTTCTCTATCTCGTGTAGCTCTTGTCGATAGGGGGCTGGCGACCTATCTTAGGTTGTCCGACGGTCGGACAGGTCGGACTCCGACCTGAACTGTCTCCCTCTATGTGTAGAATAAAGAATAAACAACTGTTGCCCTCGTTTTCTTTTCGTGCACACGCGATGTGTTCAGTTGGCCAAGTAGTTATCCAATTTTTAGATTTTCGCGGAGTATGTGCCCCTCCTTGTCCATCTCCATTTTAAAGACTTATTTTTTTAACAAAAATTGTTTGTTATCGATCACAATGTATTTGCTCTTTTTTTTTTCCTGTCTGCGGTACATGCTTCTCTGACAAGTTATGTGTTCCCAAGTTTTTTTCCCACATGGACAAACAGAGGGCTATGACAATATAATTAAACAATCGAGATATTCATTCATATTAGTAAGGACAAGTAAATTGTTATTCGTAGAGATTATTGGTTTTAGTAATTTGCTGCAACGTGTAGTGTAGGCGTATACAATTAGCTTATAATATCTACATTGGTTTCCTACGTAATTCGTAAGGCGAGCTTCTGAAACGCAATTCAAGCCGAGAGCGAAGATGTCTATTAGCAAAGTTAGATCTTTTATGTACTGCCAGGTACTGCTGGGAAACAAATGAGATAGCCTCAACTCAAAATATACAATAATAAAATTTACTTTCTGAACTCGTTTAAAAAAGGATTTTACCTGAGCCTTAAGGAACCTAAATATGCGTTTGCCATGAGAGGTTGTTTGTTAGTTAGTATTTGTGGATGTTTGTCTGTTATAATTTATCTCCGAAACAATCAATTTGTATGTTTTCAAGGATGAGTCATACATAGATAGGATTTATAGCTAGTCACTAGGGGGCGCTGCAATAGAAGATAGAAAACACGTCGGAGGTTTTCAAATGTTAAGTATTTAATAGAAGAGATTTAAAATAAAAATAAACTGCATTAAATATTATCAAAGCTATAAAACCCGGAACCTAACACAAAAATCAAACTCCTTTCTTTTAATGTAGAAACCGAAGATATTTTTTTGTGATGATTGTCGTATCTGGTAAAAAGCCAATTTGTTTGAATTAATGCATTTTGACTAAGTAAGCAAGCCGAGACGTCTCATAATTCACCCGTGTAGGACAAGAGAGACGTGATCGAATTAGACAATGGACGAATTAGCCCAGTTTAAGCATCTCCGACCAGAATAGCAAAATATAAACAAACACCACATTTTGGTGTATATGCGTCTGCTATAAGAGGTTGTGTTTGTTTATCTGATACCATCTATCTACGAAACGGCTAATCGGATTGTATTGCGGTTTTTTTTGCAATCGATTTAGCATGTCTTCTATGGTCACAGACAAATAAACAAACAAACAACCTCTTATGGCAAAGGCAAACAAAGCTTTAATAGACATGTTTTTTTAAGAAAATAAATTTATTTTATTATCCTGGAACTATTTTTTAAACATACTTAACTCAACTTTTTCATATTTGCATTATATGTAGTTAAAAAATAAAGGTTAAAATATTTTTACAAGTATGTTCTAAGAAAAGTTATTGTTTATCTTACTTAATTCGATAAACTATAAAAACAAACAAACACGCTCACGACTATATTACCAATGATGGACATCCTTAGTCAGTGAGTAGATCTTTGATGATGATAGACAGTGCTACGTCCATTACATTTGGCACATACCGTGTTTTGCAAGTAGCACTTAGCATTCCACGTGACAGTAACACGTGTTTTTCTATGTAAATACAGCAGATTGAATATGGATTGATTGGCAATGTAATGCTTTTGGACATCGTGATCATTATGAAAGCCGATATTTTAGGTAGATAACGTACTTTATTTTCTAGATTTTAACAAGTAACATCTAATAAGATTTCTGTATTTTTTTTTAGACCAAACAAGACGAATTCGAAGTCTAAGAAGTTTGAAGTAAGAAGTGGTGAAGTCGTATTGCATTCAATTCGATTTAATTTATTCATCTTTTGACAAATTACATGTTCTTAGATGTCATTTAACAAATTATAGATATAGGTTCATAATAATCAATTTATAAAATACATTATTAATCTTAAGTACAAAGTATATGTTAAAAGTACAGTGTATGTCAAAGAATTAAAATAAAACTAAAGTCACTATAAAATACGATTTGTAACACAAAACAAATTGCGAGTAGTCAAAAAATTACAATGTCAAACGTACAACAACAGTCTCATAATTAAGTTATAAATATACATCAAATATTTTATTTGCTAATGCATTGCAATGACTTGCAATGCAATACGACTTCACCACTCTCTCAAAAACTCTGCGCTTTCAGTTTTAATTTAGTATACTTAATAATGTTAAATGAAGCGCGGATTATGGTTTACATCACATGCTAGACTAAGCCAGCCGAAGAAAACATTGTGTTATTTTTTTATGAAAATTACCTACGTACATAGAAAATCATGAAGAAAATAATTTTCTAGGAAACTAAATAAAATCCCGCCGACGACGCGGCGTTACATAAAAAGGAGTAAGAAAACTTTGAAAAACTTACGTGTTGTTTTACTGGCACAAAATAATCAGAGCAAAATATTTTTCTCGAAAACCAAAAAGCGCGCCGAACTTTATCAGACAGGCGTTTTCACCGCGATGCCGCGGCGAAGACTAAACTCAATTCAATTTATTGCGGAGCGAGCAAAGAGGTTATAAACTGATTGAAAACTCCGCGGGAAATGAACTTCGCTAGTCCAAGATTGAAAACTGTATTTACTGCGCTTATGATTATTAACTCATCCATTGCGAATAGCGATGTTCAATATTTGAACAAAGGTACGTTATGGCCATGTAATAGTTGACACTGTTTATTTGTATAAATGGGCAGAGTTTAGTACTAATAATAATTATATTGTTTATATTGATTGAGTTTAGAACAAAGTAACAGCGATAGAGTAGGTAAATTGATGTTTAACAATAACCTTACTTTAGTACTTACTTCCCTACATGGGTATATAATTATTATGTGAACATATAAAGAGCCATAGGACGGAGAACAACCTCATTATTCAAAGACCTCGAGATTTACTCGACTCAACCCCATTTTTGTTTTCGTGTTTTTAGGCAACAAAATGCCCACTACTCCAATTCTCCTCGAAAGATTTCCTGGACTAAGTGAAACCATTTAACTGTCATGTTAAGATACCTAATAATCTACCTTAAGTATTCTTTTTTTTTGTGTCTGAAAAGTGAAGGTGACTTTAAAAATTCGTCTTGAAGAATTTATAAATTATATTTATTATAACAGAGCATACAATTTCTACCTATCCCAGAAGTAAGTATAGGTACAGAGAACCACTTGGAAGCACTACGACGATGTCAAATTTCTAAAACGATACCGCCTCAGTAAAGACACAGTTGTTCATATTTTGCTTTCATTGATAATTGATAACGCACTCATTGATGTTGCTCAGTAAGGATCCTAGAAAAGTTCAACTAATAAAAATAGAACTCTTTAGCTGTATAAAACAGTTTCTTTCATCTAGCTGTCACTTATTTTTATATTGTGTTGCGTCATTTTAAAAATTGCGTGTCTACATCACCATGGATTTGAGTCGTGAAAATGTTCATAGTTTGATTTACTACGATTGTAAGTGTAATTTGACGCGGTCAACGATTTTCATCACCAGAAGAGGCTGTCAAAGCGCATGATAAAAACATGTTTCCGAGGTCACCACGGAGGAGTGGCATAAATGTTTTCAAAATTGCATTAACGCTAACGGAGAATATTTTGAGAAACAATAAATTCAGTTCGTAGTATATTTTTCTTATTCATTCCGGACATTTTTAGTGCGCTCTTCGTATGATTTTGAAATAACAGAGAAACTACCTTAAACTCATAAGATATTTTCTCTGCAACAACGTTCGAATTCCTTGAATCGTAATGGAATAATCATTATTTTTTATTGAATACAAATTAATTATGAATTTCATTGTCATCTTCCATCTTTAGGTATCATCGCCCGAGTTAACAGATTGATGATTTTCGGAAGAGACATAAAAAGCAAACTAAAAATCTCAACTCTACATTTCCTAGTTATGAAGATGCCTGTTGAGGTTACCCCAAGTGATCTGTTTATAAGAACATCTTCAATTTCATTGCTCTACATTTCTGTCAATAATTGGCTTTCAAGCCATTTTCAGCCGAAAGGTTTCGTCTGTAATTGCTAGGTCGTAAAATATTTCTTGACGATAGAGCGGGCTAGACTTTAAACTTTCATTAGAGTTCAAAAAGTAGGGGTGTCTAGTGATTTCGTGGGTGCAACGTACTTTTGACTCTAGGGGTAAACGTCCTGACACTTAGGTTAGTCAGTGCAGTCTGTCGGTACAACTGCAAAATATTGTTTTTTCTACTCTATAGCAGTGTGTACCTATGTACATAGAAATAGTACTGTATGGAAGGTATGTATGATTGCGCGTTGATGTCTTTTGCATTAGAGTTCGCGCATCGATCCTCAATTCGCCGATTCGTATTTTTTTACCAATTCTGTCGCTAATTCGTCATTTCACTGGTGAATTAATGTTTCGAATTTTTACCGCCATGTTTGGTGACGCAGTTTCAATACAAATTAGGAAAATGTATTTTCAATTTAGCAAATTGTCGATTCATAATGTTTTTTTGACCAAGCAAAAAAATCATCTCAGCCAACTTGGGTCTTGGCATGTTATTTTGTAAAAACGCAGACACAAATAAATAGTGGAATAATATTAATATTAATAGTGGAACTTCCGCGACTAAGTGTTAAAAAAAAGGTTGCAAAGCACATCTTTGACCTAGTGACAAAGATTTAAGCACCTCGTTTGCCCCAGCCGCTTTCATATATACCTTAAAAGGTAAGGTTTACCTAAAGTATAATCAAATTTTAATTTATTTTTATAAATTTCGATATTTGCTTGTGTAAAATATATCAAAACCAAAGTGATCTAAATCATCAATTTTCATTCTTTAATGAGTCATTTATATTCCTACAAAATAAAAATAAAACAAAAAAATATTTTTTACCGCTCTTTTTTCAGTGATTTTTGGTCACCCCGAGGAAGGTCAGTAAGCAAGTTGTTATATGGTGACCTTAAAAAAGATATTGTGTCCTTGAAAAATATATTGTGCCCGGCCGATAATAAACTAATGTTATGATTTATTGTATTTATGTACCTATTTATTTATTAGTAAGTACTCGTAAATAATTTTAACCACAACTGTCACATACATAGTCCTGTCCTGGCCCCACGCAAGGATTCCCTTTATCGTGGGTATCAGGAAAATAAGGATTCGGCTCGACGGACTAAAATTATCAAATTATTGCAGGATCCAGCTATAAGCACTTCATGTCATTTATAAGCCCAAGACTAAGTAACGATGTACATATAGAAGGTTCTCCTACGTAACTTATGCTGAGATCATTTCGTCCTTACACAATGGCCAAGGCGGGCAAAGCCGAACACATGCCGTGACTACATAATTAAACACATACATACATATAAGTAAGTATGTATCTTAAAACATCATACAAATATTAAAAATGCGACACCTTGGATGTTTGTTTTTACGGTTTTTATCAATAAACTTTGTAACGACTTAACAAATTCGGATGAAAGGATTTGGTTGTTTGTTTAGCAATTTTCTTTAAATCTTAACCTTAGCCGATTGTAATGATGTTTTACGTAATAATTTTCTATGACTTCAAGAATGGTTCTTAGATAAGATTCCTTAGATTCCTATCCTGATCACGGGGGCGCTGTAATAGATGATAGTTTGTGGAATGGCCTAACAGACTGATACTAATTTTTTCATAATTGTTAGTATAACTGCAAGTAAGGTTATAACTACACGTCATGCCACTGGGAGTTGCTGCACACGGTAGAATACATGTAATGATTTTATATTTTGTAAAATATAACTTCTTATCCTTATAAGGGGTAAAATAAGTCAACATTCCAAAGGTTATAGGTAGAAAAATAATTGGTGGTTTTGATGGGAGGAATTAGGGCATCTGTTGCTAAGCAGTTGTCGTAACCCACTGGCAACACCAGAGGTACCGCGTCGATGTGCCTGTAATTTTCACCGGCACCCATACCCTTCAATCCGGAACACAGCAATGCAGAAATAGGTATGGTGGTAGAACTTCCCTGGATGAGCTATTCACAAGGAGCCCTACTACTTCTAAAACCTAGTGTAGATAGTATAGTGCTCTATACTATCCATATTTTCTTATGAGAAATAAACATTACTTAAACTCAATATGCATACTTAGCAAGCGCAACAAATTATGATAATACTAGCAGAAACATAATTTAAAGTAAGTATTATGTGTGTTGTGCTAGGAACTGCCTGATTGGGGTGCCATGTCAGTCAACCTTCTCGTGTGCCTGTAGGCTCTTTTCGCTTATGGATCAGCCGGATCCGGGGTGAACGGAAGCTTACGGGACGGTGCGCCTCGTTTAAGCCCGATAATAACTTCTCATACGTGGGATCTTATTGTCGAGCAACTAATGGACTGACAGGGGGGGGCCCCTCCGCGTGTCCCTATGGGGCACTGTGGATGGGGCAAGCATGGTGGGCTCGTGGAGGAGCACCATGGGAGGGCCGGGGCGGTGTAAGCTGCTCCGGTGGGCTTGCGCGTTCCAATGATCTTCAAGGCTATACCGGCAGGGCTACCCATACCGGGCAGGCTTGGAGGGAGGGACAGCGTAAATTGGAGGTGGCGCCCTTTTCAGGGCGCGGATGAGGGCCCGTGGAGGCCCTTTTCAGGGCCCGTCGGGCGAGCGGGGAGTGTGCCCTTTTCAGGGCGCACTGTGGAGGGAGGGCCGGGGCGGCATCTGCTGCTCTGGTCGGCTTGCGTGTCCCAATGATCTTCAAGGCGCACTATGCCGGCAGGTATACCCATACCGGACAGGCTTGGAGGGAGGGATTAGCGCAAGTGGAGGGGGCGCCCTTTTCAGGGCGCGGATGAGGGCCTGGCGAGGCCCTTTTCAGGGCCCGTCGGGCGGAGGTGAGTGTGCCCTTTTCAGGGCGCACTGTGGAGGGAGGGCTTGCGTGTCCCAATGATCTTCAAGGCTATACCGGCAGGGCTACCCATACCGGGCAGGCTTGGAGGGAGGGACAGCGTAAGTTGGAGGTGGCGCCCTTTTCAGGGCGCGGATGAAGGCCTGGCGAGGCCCTTTTCAGGGCCCGTCGGGCGGAGGTGAGTGTGCCCTTTTCAGGGCGCACTGTGGAGGGAGGGCTTGCGTGTCCCAATGATCTTCAAGGCTATACCGGCAGGGCTACCCATACCGGGCAGGCTTGGAGGGAGGGACATTTTCAGCCGAAAGGTTTCGTCTGTAATTGCTAGGTCGTAAAATATTTCTTGACGATAGAGCGGGCTAGACTTTAAACTTTCATTAGAGTTCAAAAAGTAGGGGTGTCTAGTGATTTCGTGGGTGCAACGTACTTTTGACTCTAGGGGTAAACGTCCTGACACTTAGGTTAGTCAGTGCAGTCTGTCGGTACAACTGCAAAATATTGTTTTTTCTACTCTATAGCAGTGTGTACCTATGTACATAGAAATAGTACTGTATGGAAGGTATGTATGATTGCGCGTTGATGTCTTTTGCATTAGAGTTCGCGCATCGATCCTCAATTCGCCGATTCGTATTTTTTTACCAATTCTGTCGCTAATTCGTCATTTCACTGGTGAATTAATGTTTCGAATTTTTACCGCCATGTTTGGTGACGCAGTTTCAATACAAATTAGGAAAATGTATTTTCAATTTAGCAAATTGTCGATTCATAATGTTTTTTTGACCAAGCAAAAAAATCATCTCAGCCAACTTGGGTCTTGGCATGTTATTTTGTAAAAACGCAGACACAAATAAATAGTGGAATAATATTAATATTAATAGTGGAACTTCCGCGACTAAGTGTTAAAAAAAAGGTTGCAAAGCACATCTTTGACCTAGTGACAAAGATTTAAGCACCTCGTTTGCCCCAGCCGCTTTCATATATACCTTAAAAGGTAAGGTTTACCTAAAGTATAATCAAATTTTAATTTATTTTTATAAATTTCGATATTTGCTTGTGTAAAATATATCAAAACCAAAGTGATCTAAATCATCAATTTTCATTCTTTAATGAGTCATTTATATTCCTACAAAATAAAAATAAAACAAAAAAATATTTTTTACCGCTCTTTTTTCAGTGATTTTTGGTCACCCCGAGGAAGGTCAGTAAGCAAGTTGTTATATGGTGACCTTAAAAAAGATATTGTGTCCTTGAAAAATATATTGTGCCCGGCCGATAATAAACTAATGTTATGATTTATTGTATTTATGTACCTATTTATTTATTAGTAAGTACTCGTAAATAATTTTAACCACAACTGTCACATACATAGTCCTGTCCTGGCCCCACGCAAGGATTCCCTTTATCGTGGGTATCAGGAAAATAAGGATTCGGCTCGACGGACTAAAATTATCAAATTATTGCAGGATCCAGCTATAAGCACTTCATGTCATTTATAAGCCCAAGACTAAGTAACGATGTACATATAGAAGGTTCTCCTACGTAACTTATGCTGAGATCATTTCGTCCTTACACAATGGCCAAGGCGGGCAAAGCCGAACACATGCCGTGACTACATAATTAAACACATACATACATATAAGTAAGTATGTATCTTAAAACATCATACAAATATTAAAAATGCGACACCTTGGATGTTTGTTTTTACGGTTTTTATCAATAAACTTTGTAACGACTTAACAAATTCGGATGAAAGGATTTGGTTGTTTGTTTAGCAATTTTCTTTAAATCTTAACCTTAGCCGATTGTAATGATGTTTTACGTAATAATTTTCTATGACTTCAAGAATGGTTCTTAGATAAGATTCCTTAGATTCCTATCCTGATCACGGGGGCGCTGTAATAGATGATAGTTTGTGGAATGGCCTAACAGACTGATACTAATTTTTTCATAATTGTTAGTATAACTGCAAGTAAGGTTATAACTACACGTCATGCCACTGGGAGTTGCTGCACACGGTAGAATACATGTAATGATTTTATATTTTGTAAAATATAACTTCTTATCCTTATAAGGGGTAAAATAAGTCAACATTCCAAAGGTTATAGGTAGAAAAATAATTGGTGGTTTTGATGGGAGGAATTAGGGCATCTGTTGCTAAGCAGTTGTCGTAACCCACTGGCAACACCAGAGGTACCGCGTCGATGTGCCTGTAATTTTCACCGGCACCCATACCCTTCAATCCGGAACACAGCAATGCAGAAATAGGTATGGTGGTAGAACTTCCCTGGATGAGCTATTCACAAGGAGCCCTACTACTTCTAAAACCTAGTGTAGATAGTATAGTGCTCTATACTATCCATATTTTCTTATGAGAAATAAACATTACTTAAACTCAATATGCATACTTAGCAAGCGCAACAAATTATGATAATACTAGCAGAAACATAATTTAAAGTAAGTATTATGTGTGTTGTGCTAGGAACTGCCTGATTGGGGTGCCATGTCAGTCAACCTTCTCGTGTGCCTGTAGGCTCTTTTCGCTTATGGATCAGCCGGATCCGGGGTGAACGGAAGCTTACGGGACGGTGCGCCTCGTTTAAGCCCGATAATAACTTCTCATACGTGGGATCTTATTGTCGAGCAACTAATGGACTGACAGGGGGGGGCCCCTCCGCGTGTCCCTATGGGGCACTGTGGATGGGGCAAGCATGGTGGGCTCGTGGAGGAGCACCATGGGAGGGCCGGGGCGGTGTAAGCTGCTCCGGTGGGCTTGCGCGTTCCAATGATCTTCAAGGCTATACCGGCAGGGCTACCCATACCGGGCAGGCTTGGAGGGAGGGACAGCGTAAATTGGAGGTGGCGCCCTTTTCAGGGCGCGGATGAGGGCCCGTGGAGGCCCTTTTCAGGGCCCGTCGGGCGAGCGGGGAGTGTGCCCTTTTCAGGGCGCACTGTGGAGGGAGGGCCGGGGCGGCATCTGCTGCTCTGGTCGGCTTGCGTGTCCCAATGATCTTCAAGGCGCACTATGCCGGCAGGTATACCCATACCGGACAGGCTTGGAGGGAGGGATTAGCGCAAGTGGAGGGGGCGCCCTTTTCAGGGCGCGGATGAGGGCCTGGCGAGGCCCTTTTCAGGGCCCGTCGGGCGGAGGTGAGTGTGCCCTTTTCAGGGCGCACTGTGGAGGGAGGGCTTGCGTGTCCCAATGATCTTCAAGGCTATACCGGCAGGGCTACCCATACCGGGCAGGCTTGGAGGGAGGGACAGCGTAAGTTGGAGGTGGCGCCCTTTTCAGGGCGCGGATGAAGGCCTGGCGAGGCCCTTTTCAGGGCCCGTCGGGCGGAGGTGAGTGTGCCCTTTTCAGGGCGCACTGTGGAGGGAGGGCTTGCGTGTCCCAATGATCTTCAAGGCTATACCGGCAGGGCTACCCATACCGGGCAGGCTTGGAGGGAGGGACAGCGTAAGTTGGAGGGGGCGCCCTTTTCAGGGCGCGTTTGTGGGGTCACTGGCGGAGATCGGGGAACTCCGCCGGCTTGCACGGCCCCACACATGGCCGGGGCTCTGCTGGTTTCCGGGCCACCCGTCGGGGTAAGATGGTGAATGCTAACGCGACCCCATCTTGCCCCACTATGGCGGGGGACTTAACCGGGGGGGTTTTAGTGGGTTCGAGTCCCACATATCCCCTTCCGTCATCCCCATGGCGGAAGGGAAATGCGTGGGCATTTCCCCCCTCAAAAAAAAAAAAAAAAGGAACTGCCTGATTAATGTCACTGTTTGCGTCATATTTATCCTGTGTTTATGTATCTAATCATCATCATTCTATGATAATCCAAGATGATGATTGTGGAGAAACCTCCTCAAAAGTCCACTGTATTTATTGTTTTATGTAGATATGACAGGTAGGTTAAGCAATGTTCAGAACAATTACGATGTTGAATTGGTTGGGTGATAATACGAGAATTATTATAGAAAAACACACATTTTTAATATAAATTCTATTTTATTTTTCGACATAATCTACCTTGAGTGCTATGCATTTTGCCCATAGTTTCTCAAGTTTTTTAATCCCTTCCAAAAAATACGATTTATCAAGTTTCTCAAAATAAGCATTTGTTTCCGCAATGATTTCCTCATTTGAACCAAATCTTTTCCCACCGCCATTTCTTTAGATTTGGACACAGGAAGTAGAATATGGCGGATGTGGGAGAGTTCGTACCTCGTCAAATCGTTGAATTTCGCCATAGCGACTACGCATGTATGGAACCTTGCATTGTCCTGGTGGGAGAGCACTTTTTTCTTGGCCAAATGAGGTCGTTTTTCTTTTAATCATGGTTAAACTGGTCTAATAATTTGGCATACTATTCGCCATTAATCGTTTTACACTTCTAGAGGTAATCACTGTGGATTATGCCACTTGCGCCCCAAAAAACTGTCGCCATAACTTTGTTGGTTGACAGACACACTTTACCACTTTGCCTTCTTCGGCGCCGATTCGCCCTTGGAAACCCACTGTTTCGATTGCTCTTTGGTCTCTGGTGTATTGCGGTGGATCCATTTCATCCACATTAACGAAACGGCGCAAAAACTCATCCGGGTTGCGTTTAAGCAATGCCAAACACTCCTTCGAAGTTGTCACATGCATTCTTAAGTGGTCAATGTGCGTTCAAGGATGGTTGTTGACCATAGACTAGTTTACAAGAAAATGCAAAGTGTCACGGACTTATTGACCCACCCTCATAGACAGTATTTACAACTGAGCGCTTTCAGAGCAAACATATGGATGTAAGACCTAAGTAGTCCTTAAATGGAGTTGGTTACTAACTCATACAAACTTACTTCAGACAAGTGATTATTAATTTAAATAATAAATAAATGATACTAAAAATATTTATAAACTAGCCCACAGCTTCGCTCGGGTACTACCCGGAAAAAAGGAGGTCTTACCATTAAGGCAGCGTTTGTAAGAAACACATTCGCAAAACTTATCTATTTATAATATTAGTGTAGCTAAATATACACCCAACAGTTACATACAGTCCAGATCCCACACTGTGATACTCTCTATATTATTGGGAAATTTGAGTATGTTGGTAACACAACACCTAGACCAGGAACAAATATTTACAGAACATACAAACAGATGTCCTCCAGTAGAATCAAACCCACACCTCTTGCATCTCAGCCAGCTACTCGCTCACTGCTCCACCAAAATCATCAAGAGTCAGAGATGTTTGCTGAGATCTTCCTCTTACATCTGTCTCATTCGCACTTACCTTGTTTATGTACCTACTAATTTTGGCAATCTCATTTCATCAACCTATCCTTTCTGCATGCCCAAATTATCTCAGCATACATTTCACTCTCGTCTCAACTCTACTCAACTCTCGTCTTTGTTATTTGCTAAGCTTGTTATGGTGTATATTACCTTGATGGCAATAAATTTATTATTAAAATATGAACAAAAAAATAATAAAAAAATATGAAACTTACAAACAAAACCGAAGATTCCATGATGTTGACTTTATGAAACAATCTACTGTAACCTGTAGAAATAAATAAAAGTGACAAATAAAGATCAACTTAACTTTTGTGTCACAACTGCAAACTGGCTATAAAATTAAAATAGTTGAGGCTAGTCACTACTAAGTACTTACAAAAAAACTTTTTATAATTTTTCAGGATATAAAATATGTACATATTAATGTTTACTTTGTGATTTTACTTGGCATAACATGTTACTGAGTGTAAGCATGTGAAAGTACTTACTTCTTTGACTTTTAGTTCTCAGTATCTTCTGCAATATGCCCTAAGCACCTGAAAATAATAAAATAAACAGCATAAGACAGGATTCCCCAGATCGATCTCAGCATTATTTACGATTTCTAACTCAAAATGCAAAATTCATAATATCTACCTTCAAAATGCATAAATAATAAAACGCTCCGTGTTCGTTTTTCATTAATTCATACTTACTTAACGAAAGCAATTCAATCACAACAAAAAATTTATTCCACATTTTTTCATCACAAACATTTTGTATTTATTTTAAGATTGACTGACATCGACATGATATTAACATTTGACTTGACAATGACAATAAGATTTGACAACACGATTAAATTGACAATTCCACACAGCCAATTAAATTCTGATCTATCTCAATGCACACGGACCCCACCCACAGAGTACTTTGTTATGACCACAACGCGAAGTCTGAAGATTCTGGCGGCCTATGCCTCGTGAAATTCTGGACACACCGGGTAATTTATTTTTGAATTTGAGGGATAACTTATCGTTGTACGGTCTACTAAAATACAACAAAACCGCGCGGCTCATTTCTGAACTAATAAATGAACGTTGAAAAATGGCAACACTAAATAACGACGAATTCGGTGCGTGCGTGCGTGCAACATGACGCGCCGGTGATTTTATAATAATTTTGACGTAATTCTTCTTTGTATTCTGCAAAAATAAGGTGATTGATAGTGCTAAATCTTTTACGCATTGTTACAAATTAAGTGTTTGCTCAGCGAAATCGTATCACATCGTATTGTTTTTGCAGACACCGCGATGGCTGACTCTGTGGACTCGATGTCAGACGCAGAGCTGCGAACCAAACTCGCAGAGCATGGATTCCCGATAATGCCGGTAACGGCCTCTACCAGGAAGCTGTTGGTGAAAAAGTTGAAACTTGTACTGTCTGAGAAAGGAAAGTCTAGGAACAGCGTGGATCCCAAAGCATCAGTGGATGCTCGACCTTCTTTCGCGCGTCCGAGTGGTAAGGAGTTGATCATTCAATTATTAGTGTTCAGTTCAGCCATTTCAACTTGGATACCCTGAACATAGCTGTTTAGATAAGTGGTAAACAATATGCTGCCTTAAACATTGACACAAAGCTGCTTTCTCAATCAAACCATTTTCACAGCCTATTGAAATGCTGAGCATTTTGCAAGTGTAGGTACTACAGTTGAGAAGATTCATATCATGCCAGAATAAACTCGATCCTTCAATATATCTCCTTTGCTTTGACAATTTGAGACACTTCCTCCCAAAACGGTGATAAGCTGGTGACTCAAATGGTTATCATATGAAAAAGGGAAGAGGGAACTAAAACTACTTCTGCCTTCTCTTCCATCAACAAAATAGGATGCTTAGGCTCAACATTTTATAGAATTATTCCCATCCACAGTAGTTTTTTTTTATTTTTTATTTCTTTGGAGTAAGTATTATTTTTTATTCTGTTTTGTACACAAATAAACATTGAACATCAGAAAGCAGAATAATACAAAATGTATAAAGGTGAGCTTTAAGAGTCTTCTTCCAGCCTGCTTAGCATGAAGACCCAAGACAATGGTTTTGTCTACTGCCGAGAAGATAAAAAATATATTGTCGCTCTCTTTTGTTTCATCAAATTGATTGATTCAGAAATTGTTTATGTCTTCTCTTACATAGACAAAACTTTGTCTTGTCGCTCATGCTAAGTGGGCAGGAAACCTTTGGCTAGAGAGAGGTTTTTCTATTGTGTTTCAATTCTTTTGCAAGCCATTTATTAATACATAGAAATACATTACTTACAGGTTAGAGTTGACCCCTGACCCTAAAAGTAAGATAGTAATAATAAAATTGTCCTAGTGGCTAAATCAGGCATCAAGATGTGTCAAAGGCCTCTAATATGGTTTGATGTTCACTTACTTATATGTAAAATATTGACAGAAAATGTTGATACATTTTTGTTGCTTATTGTACTGTTTTATGACTCACCAATCTTGTGAATGAACATGTTGTAACAAGTACCCCAGTTAAGGTAACCTCTGAAACTAAATGTCACCTTCAACTTTTGTTTATGGCTTTTGTGACAATTCTATCGCAAACTGTACTCCAATCTTGATGGTCAACTTCAAAAATTGCATCAAAAGTATTGGTTGTTATATACCATTAAATAGCATTATCAATTTCATTAAGTTCCATTAAATTCCACAAAATAAATTGTCAAAGCACAATTTATTGCTCTCATGCATCCAAGAGTATTTTGCTCTCATGCATCCAAGAGTATTTTGTACTCTTGCATCCAAGAGTACCAAATTGCATGAATTTGTTTCTAATCCCAAATTACAATTAGAATCAAGTGTCAAGAGGGGCTAATTTTGACACTTGATTCTAATCCTGGTCAGGTCTATGATCTATTTAATTTTGCATGGTGACAAAAACAATGGGGACACAAATTAAATTTTTTGTTTCAGATGTCTCCGCATTTGATGTGGACTCCTTGTCAGATTCGGAGATCCAGGCCAAGCTGTCAGAGCATGGGTATCCCATCATGCCCATAACAGCCGCTACTCGAGGTCTGCTGGTCAAGAAGTTAAAAGGAATCCTTGAGAAAGAGAAAGGAAACTCTAGGAGCAGTGTTGTTAGCAAGCTGGAAAGTAGGCAATCCCTTCAGCGTTACTCGAGTGGGGAAGAATCAGACTTGGATACAAAAGCGAAAGAGAAGCGCGGGCGCCGTTTGACCACAGGCGGAGCTATGCTTCCACCAGCTGCGAGCAAAACCCGCCGCGCAACTAAGAAGAGGACCCCGTCCCCAGTCAAAATGGACACAGACAAACGTGACTCCGATTCCGATGAAGAGAAATCCCCCATCCGCACCCATGAAGAAGTTGAAACAGTCACTACTAGACGCATCACGCGTACCTTCACTGGAAATGATGATGACTGCGAAACAGGGTCTGATAGCGATGTTGATATGGAAAAGAAATCATCATCTTTCCGAAGCCACTCAAGATCTAGCGACTACATATCAAGCACTTTCCCCACAGTTGACTCACCAAACCCAAGTCCGGTGAAACCTTCCCGCTTAACCCGCCCTACGATTTCTCCCACTGGTCATTCTTCCTCTTTCACAGGACTGTCATCATCTGATCAGTTGAACTCTATCCGATCTAGATTAGGCCTCACTTCGAACCTGGGCGACCGTCCGTCTTTCTACACTTCGTCTTACACACCCAGCACCTACCAGCCACCACCCTTCCAGCCATCCACTTCGACCATAGATGAGGTAGAATCTCCGTATCTGAGCAACTTTACGCGTCGTCTCTCGGCTTTGAAACCCGAGTCCACGCCCAAACCAAACACTTTTTTAGACCGGGACACAACCAATGGAAGTCCGATGATGCCGCGTAGGTCCTACATATCCGCAGTCACCAGAGCCGATGAATACAAAGTTACAACCGACAAGAAATTCATGAAAAACAATCTCGTCTCTTTTGCCTTGCTCGCACTAGCCGGACTTTTTTTTTTTTGCTTGTTCTTCATGTATATAGTTAAGAAGAACGATATAACCTCAGTCGCGGACGACCAGAACAGCGTCATACCGTTCTGCCAGCTCAACTTACCAGGGAACAGACCAGGGATCAACTGCGTGCCTAAAGAACAAGTCAGCTATGCAAAAAACCTGCTAAAAGCAATACATCCAGAGCTTACGAGTAGAATAGCCGCTTACAAGTGCGGACAACCGAACACAATGCCTTATCTAACCGAGAGAGAAATCCTTGAAATAGCAAGCGCTCGCGCCGGTACCTCCGATCTTAGTCAATGCCGCATTGACCTTAACAACCTACAAGTCTTGATCCTAAGCAATCCAAGATGGGGTCTGAGCGTTGTGCAACTCAAAAACTTATACACAAGGGATGCTGAGTACAATCCTATCAGCTCTAGTGATCTGATAGTTCAACAGCGGACGAAGGGCAGCGTAGCAGTAACTTTGTCAGATCCATCCACGCCTCTGTCATGCCTTTTCGTCAATACGCTTTACTCCGCGGGGTCAACGATCATCGTTATAACGCTGCTGACATTACTCGCTCTTGGGGCACAGAAGGGGTATAAGTTCTATGTGGATTATCGGAAGCGAAAAAGCGAAGAGATCTACTCCATGGTGGAACAGATCATAGACTTGGTTTACCAGGAGACGGAAGACAGCGGCGAACCCTACATATCCATCGACCACGTGCGGGATACTCTGATATCTGCTCAGAATAAGGAGAAAATGGTCTCGACGTGGGATGCAGCAGTGAAGTTTATACAGAGGAATGAAAGCCGCGTTCGTATGGAGGTGCAATCTGTGGATGGGGAGGACTGCAGAGTGTGGCGCTGGCTCGCCGCGCACGCTAGCCCGAAACGCAGTGCCTCTTGGCAAGGACAGGCCTTTGAAACCCAGGAAGGATCTGTTAACAATGTCCCTGAAGCCCCCACACCGTGCCTGAAAATACGTCACATGTTCGACAAGAACGACACCAACCCGAACCTCCGCACAGTGCTCCAGGAAGCTATTCTCGAGAAGTGCGATCGTTGCAATATCCTGCACATTGATTTGGATCGCACCTCGTACTGCGTTTACGTGAAGTGTGCCTCGCCGAGCGATGCTAGCGTCGTGTATCGCAGTATCCACGGCTGGTGGTACGAGGGAAAGCTTGTGACGGTCAAGTATTTGCGTCTTGAGAGATACATGATGCGTTTTCCGAATTCACCGTCGGTTGGTCCGTATCTGAAGCCCAACCACCCCCGCCCGGTCCGTGAGTAGATTTTCAGACAACATCCTGGCCTTGCTATGACTGCAAATTTCATGAAATTTCAGTTGTAGTTTAAAAAAAAACCTTAAAACGCTGTATATCCATGAAATAGCATGGAAAAAAAAGGATTGTACTTATTTTCAAGTCACCTAAGTTTCTCGTAGTGTTAGGTGTCCCATAATTTCTTTGAAGAATAATACACTGTTCTTTTTTCTTTATTAGTAAGAAAGGGCGGATCCAGGATTTTGGAGTTGGTTATTCATTAGAAGTTAACATTTATGTAACTAGATTTTCAATAAAATAATAACAAGCATGTTGATTTCTCGTATGCGACTCTATAAGGAGTAAACAATTTGTAATTGTTAAGTCTAATTTCCATTTTTTAATCGTAGTTAATTTGCATAATACTTCACTCTGTCTTGAAAACAGCCACAATTCCGTAAAAAATCTAACAAACAATTTGATAGCTAGATTAAACTATAAGTTTAGGTTATTTCCAGCTACGGTTCCGTTTTTTTAGCTGTAGCTTTAAACACTTGTCCACAACAAGTGACCCACCATTGTCTAAGACAATACTCGGTCATTTGAGTGGCTTTTTAGTTTAATGAATATAGGCTTTAAGTAAAGTTATCAGCTGGTTTGATTTGCATTTCGTCTTGCCTAGACGGTAGATATGTATGCTTTTAATGTTGTTTAAAATGGATTTGACTCATTGTTTTTTTTACTTGCCCCCATTATAGAGTATGTTCATTAAATTATTTACATAAATATACGTGGATTGACTAGGGTTCTGATATCCTTACTTTAATTTCTAGTTAGGTGCTGGTCATATATTGCCTTGTATAAACAATTTAAAACAATACCTGATTTTGCCAACTTTTAGACTTGACTTTTGTGTATCAATTTCTGGGCATTATTCATAGAAACATGACAGTCCTGCATAGGGTTTCTCGTAAGCTTATTTCTGATTTGTGAAAATGGGCAAAAGTGTTCATAAAATAACTGCTCATTTGAAACAACTTTGTAAATAGTAGACATCACAAGTTATTTCTGTTCTAAAATATGTTAACGGTTTGTACTTTTATAATTTTACTGAATATTTTGACATAAATTGTTATAAAACTTGTAAGGTTATGTATAAGTTTATAGGGTATTTCCGATACTTACACATATTTTATGTAATTTTCAAGTTAATGTTACGATACCACAACAGTAACTCTAGTGTTTTGATTTCTTGTAAGATTTGACTTTGTTTATTTTAAGTTATGTATGTACTAACAACCCATTCTTAATGCCTCGTTATTTGTATGGTTTGATTTTCTCTTTAATAAATTTAATGTTAGGAAATACTGTTTTCTTTCAAATAAACCTTTCAAGTACAACTCTTTTATTATGAAGGTATTATACTGTGTGTAGGTCGAATGAAAGCTTAAACTACAGTGGAAGTAATGATTAATTGATCTATTAGGAAGTCTAGTTGAAATAAAAGCAAAAGATCATAAAGTTAAAAAAATATAATTTATTCAAACTTCAACAAGATTACAATAAAATTCATTCCTACACCATTATACTTGCATTTAGATTCAGATGGCCACTAGATAAAATTACAAAACCAAGGCAAATTGGATTATTTAAATTCAAATCTTTGATATGGATACAGCCCAAGATCGTCAATCATGACACTCAGGGAAGGGAGAGTGGACATTCATTCAGCAGTGGAATTCAATAGGCTGTTGATGATGATGACGTACCTAGTAGTTATTTTGAATTCGTTAAGAAGTTTCAAAGTCTAGATAATAAAATCAGATCTTCCTTATCAACAGGACTTGTCTCGATATCCTAAAATCGAATCACCAAGAGAGGTCCTGTTTGCTTCTCTCGGCCGCCTGTTGGAAATCAGCCGTGGCCTCTTAATAGTTCAATAGTTGTGTGAGTGCCTGAAAGCACCTCCATTTGTCGGGGAGGTAGAATGGCTCGAAGACGTGAGGGAAGGGCGCGTCCCACCCCGTCACACGAGAAATCGGGGCTTCTAGATGCAGAAAGCATTCCTCCTGTAAACAAAACAATATAGAAGTGGTAGAGCTCCTTGTGAAAGAGCTCGTCAGGAGAAGTATCATGCCTATTTTTGCCGCCAAGCAGTAATGCCTGTAATTTCACCGGCGGCACACATCCCATACAAACGTATGGGATGTGTGCCGCCGGAGAAATTACAGGCACATGTGACTTTTACAGGTCTCCGAGTCGGCAACGTTTTTTGACTATGGAACTTTTAAATATATTTCTCGACATGTCCACTGATTATCAGTTTCTTTATTCATACAGATAATGTGATTTGAACATTACTTGCAATATGTTGGGTGTCTATAGAGGTTCAATGGTGAATGTTAGATTATTCTTGACAGTCGAGAGTAGACATCAACAAAAAGTTTATTTTTTTAGTATATGAGAAACTAACCTGAATAGTCGCCGCTAATTCAGCACCGAACCCTGATGTCAACGGAGCCTCGTGCGAGATCAGGCAGCGTCCAGTTTTCTTCACGGACTAGAAATGGAGAAATATACGAATTAGTTAAGATGTGTTTATACATATCACATCATGCTGTCACTTAGGTTATTCTAAAAGTAGCATGTAGTATGATTGATTGACCCACAAATGTGATATGCTAGATACATAACAGAGCAGACATAAGGCACTTACGATTTTTTATACAACTAAGGTGGCAAACAAGAATACGCTCCACTTGTTGTTAAGCGGTTTCCGTCAACTATGGACCCTTGCAACACCAGAGGTATCACTCGCGCGCTGCCGACCCTGAGACATAGCGAGTGAAAAGTCCCATGTGCCAGTAATTTAACCATACATTTTAAACCGGAACACAGCAATGCGAGCATTACTGATTGGCGGCAGAAAAAGGTATGATTGTAGTATTTCCTTGGACTAGCTTTTTCACAAGTAGCTTTAAATTTTAAATAAAATAAATATTGCTTATTTACGAACTTTCGTTCTTAAAATTATTTAATGAGTTTTAAATTGAATTCTAGGTTCATTTTACACAGACAATTCACTACAAGTTCGTGTTACGTGCCATTCAAGGATCACACGTCACCACTTTCTGTTGACGTTAACGCCTGCGGAAAGATTGTCCAAGTAGACTCGGATATATTCGCTCGCTCGATGAATTGTCTTACATTGCAAACAGTTTCCTCATCCCACGGCAGAATGGTTTGCAGATCGATCACTTCACACTTAACTCCGAGTTTCTCTTCAGCCATCTGTGCCACTTCTAGTAAAACATGAATCTGCGTCGCCCAGCCGATGAGCGTTACTGCGTCGCCTGAGAAGAAAAATAATAGAGAATTATCCCCGTCTTATCTGTGATGCTGTGTTGCAAAAAATATTCCGTCCACGGTACGGTCAAGGCACGGATGTGTGTATAGTTTATAGATAGAAATCTCTACAGTGTAGAGGTAGATGGAAGCAAACATTGCCTGTATTACGAGTGAGCGAAGCGAGCCTATAAAAGTAATCATGATCATTAAAACAATTAGTCAGGAGATGTTAAAGAGGTCTACAATCAGAGCTGTAGTTAATTGATCTCATGTCATGTTCAAGGTCGTGCAATGGGCTATGGAAATAGATCAGAGTTTCACAACGTGTTGAAATCCGAAATGAGGAAATCTGGAGAAGAAATAAAGTCACCGATACAGCTCTTAGAATTAGTAAGTTGAATGTGCAGGCCATGTAGCTCGCAGAACCGACAACAGCTGGGGAAGGGTTCTTGAATGGCGACCAAGAAACGACTTATCGGATTGTAATGTAGTTTTTTTGCATTCGATTTGTATGGTTCTTAGATAGGTTTTATCGCACGAGGCACTGCAATATTTATATATTATATTGAAATTCTTAATCGTCATCAGTTTTTGATAAAAAATGAACTTGTACAGACTAATAATGACCTTACCTTGTCTCAGTACTTCAGCTTGCCCTAAAGGTATGGTATAATCGCCCACAGGGACCTCCTCCGTCGCTGATCGGTATAGAATCTTGGGCTCCAGGAATATGCAAGGGTCCCGTTCGCGGATGCAGGACAGCAGCAGACCCTTGGCTGTGATGGCTCCTCTAGGGACAACTATCTGTGAAGAAAATAAGATAAATAACTAAATATCATATATTAAAAATAAAATAGCTTATTACCACTGTATTTCGTCGAAATTGCTGACGTTTAGTAGGTAATTTAGTATTTGCCGGTCACCTTCGAACGCCGTCGTGGTTTGTGCTCATAATTAAGAGCTACTAAATTAGCTATATAAAACATATTATAATCTCCCTACTGGTATGGAACATTTACAAAAGAGTTAAGAGTCCATTTTCGAAACTAGTTGGTGGGTATGGTTACCTATGGTTATTTTCATCTTCTCCACTATAAGCATACGAAGTAAAATAAAATCTTACTAATATTAAAAGTGCGAAGGATTTGTTGCCAATAATCTCCGGACCAGCTGAACCACTTTGGATGAAAGGAACAGGTATAGCTCGTGACCTAAAAAGTAACGGCCAGCACACTTTTTATCCGGGTAGCACGCGGTAAGAGCCGTGGGCAGAGGCACCAACCGGCACGGCATTGAAAATGTATCGTGTAAAAAGTTTTGAAGATTAACATTATGACCATGAACAAAAGGAACGAACGAACAAACCTTAAGTCCAGGTGCATGAGCGAACATGGCCTCAGGGCTCTGCGAGTGGTAGAGGCCGCCATGACCCACCGCGCCGCACGGAGTCCGCACCGTGAGCCCTCCACAATCGAATTGACCTCCTGAACGGTATCTCACTTTGGCTGCTTCGTTTACCAGCTGGAATTTTACACGTTCAGACTTTTATATCACTGACTCTCTTTGCCTTTGTACATGTCCTGTCATTCTGTTTTATAATGAATATGATTATTTGTGTACAACAAACAATACTGTTAAACAAATCAGCGCACAAAAGCGACAAACCAAAGAAAGAGCTCAAAAATAAACATTTGGGGTAGGGTTATGTTATGTGTGTGGACTCCCTTTTCCGCACTCAAACTCCAAATTGGTTCATTGTGCGTGGGAGTTTTGGCTAGTGAGTTAGCCAGCCCAACTCCGCCCAGAAGCACAGAAGCTTCCTGGGGTCTTCGCAGGCTTCGCGGAGTGACCTTGGGTTGCCAAGAGTTGCTACGTCCACGCATTCCAGGATTACGTGGGCAGCTGATTCCTCTTCGGTTAGATACCCTCTGCAGAGTGGGCTGTCTGTGGCTCCGATGTTGTAGAAGTGTTTGTTCAGGGAACAGTGACCGGTTAGGGTCCCCACAATGATCCGGAGATCTGATCTTTTAATACTTCGCAGGCGACGCGTCAGTAGTGGTGAGATGGCAGGTAGGGCTGCTCTTGACTGTCTGCAGTCCGTGGCCTGTCCCCAGCGTCCATTGTGTTGGTTTATAGTGCGGTGTAGCATCCACGCGCGTAGCTGGGAGAATGGCGAGGAATGGGGCGGGACCTTCCGTAAGTGTTCCTGATCCTCTTCTGGCCAATTCATCAGCAGCATCGTTGCCAAATGATCTACTATGTCCCTTAATCCATTGTAGAGTCACTTTGTTTTTCGCCTTGGGGTAGGGTTTTGGATAACACTCTTATATTAAGCTTCACTTTGTAACGAACTAATAAAAAATGTAATCAAATCTTTCTTCTATTCTGTATTTGAAAGTCAATCGGTGACGAACGTATGGCAAGTCAAATGATCATCAAAAGCCTGTGGCTATCTAGCCACAGGCTTAAGTGTTAAGTACTTACTTCTTCTTAAGTATAGAAATATGTGATAACAAGTGTCACTAACAAGTGAAAATCGTTTAACTTTCAAACGTTCATCACCAAGTGACTTTCAAATACGGAATAGGGAGGCTCAGTGCAAGTTTCTTGAGTCCAAATATCGAACACTTAGCTCATAGAGATACTGACATCCAGATCGCTAAACATCGCCACTTAATGACATAATAAAGTAATATTATATGTCTTGTTTTAAGATATACCTGATCAAAAGCTGGTAGTATGTAGTCAGCAAACTGAATTTCGGCTATAGCTGTGGCTCCGGCTGTGGCCAGTCCAATACCGAAGCCAGCAATCCCTTGCTCACAGAGAGGAGTGTTGAATACTCTGTCTTTCCCATATTTGTCCTGAAACCCATTTAGTGTAGGAAATTTACACACATTTAGACACATTCAAATTTGTTATACAAACATAAACTAAAAATTGAAAAGATTGGTAATGATAAAATTATTCTAGAACTAAACAACATAATGTTCTTATATTCGGCGGTACACTATACAACTCTTAACTGAGTATTAGCAAATAATAATAATACCTGTAATCCTAGGGCACATCTGAACACACCTCCAAAGCCTACATCTTCACCAAACAGCACAGCCGTTGGATCATTTTTGAGTGTTATATCCATCGCATTGTTGATTGCTTGCATCATGTTCATCTTTGCAGTTTCCTCTGGAAATATAAAGTGAAATTGTTTAAAGGAGTTTTTGCGAAAATTGGAAATAAATAAACTTGTACAATCTGTCATAGGATCATGCTTTTCTTGGACTTGGGCAACATAAAAGAAGGCACAAACAATTCAAGGGCATAGGATAGGACAAATTTGTATTGATTGCCCAAATTATATGACAAAGGATAAACTCATGCAACTTAAAAATCAGTAAAATAAAATGATTGAAATGGGGTTAATGGTGTCTACCATTATGATATTAAAAATAAATAAACTGGACATTTTTCACACAGCATCATCTAACCCCAAATAGAGCAGAGCTTGTATTATGGGAACTACATGACTGATATACTACTTTTATACTTTTTTTTTGTAAATACATACATATTATACATAGAAAACACCCAGACACGAGACATACATTAGCTAATCATACAAACATTTGTCCCGCAGCGGGAATGGAACCCACAACCTTCTGCGTCTCAGGCATATTATTTTAAAGCTAAGGGTAAGATATAAGTACTTGTTAAACAGTTTCTGTAAACTGTATTTTGATTAACTAAGCAAGTAGAAAAACTGTAGGTATCTACCGTACAAAAAAACATGATGGCACAACTTACCATCAACTTGTTTTTCCTTATCAGGGAAATAAGTGAAGTGGGAAGACAACCTTTTAGTGCAATTACCGACATTTTTCACTAATTTATTCAACAAAACGGAGTTCTTTTGCATTAGACTCGTCATTTTTCTTTCAAGCAGTGCATAAAGTCAAGTAAAAACGCGCTCTACGATTTACGTAAGCAGTGCTGCGTTATCTGCAATTATAATTAGTTTTGCTTTGATTAAATTCATTGATAACGAAGTAGGAGCTGACGAAACAAACATAATTTTGTTTATTTCTTTTCGTGTTGTTTGTTATTAGTGAGAATTTCAGCCTATTTTACAGAGTTGATTTGCCCACTTATGTTATTCCAAAATCAACTCTTTCTTACATCGTCTAGGTGCTAAAATTGAATTTCATATAAACGAGCAGAGACAGCTTGACAGCTGACAGTTGTAGATTTGGTAGTTGCCAATGTCATGTATGCAACTAGGCATTGAGGAAGCATTCTTTGGCATAATTGTGACAAATTCCTAGTTACAAAAGCCATAATCAAGAAGTGAAGTGAGAAAGCATTCTTCCATTGTTTTTACATGCTTTCTGCCTCTTTGGTGTGCTAACTTTACAACCTTTAGCAACGGTCGCAACATATTTTCTGTATGAGTTAATTAAGCTATCCCCGACCGATCGTGGGTGTACCTTCCCTACCCTAGGTATCATTAGCATTATCATCAACTTGAGTAGAAGTCACTGCTGGACATGCCTAAAGAGAGCCATCACGAACAATCTTGATTTACCTTCCCGAAATGATCAAAAATTGCATTCCTACGCATGGTTGGTATTTTCGAGTACTTAGGCACTTTTATAGAAAAGAGAGCCATGAAAATGATGAATTTAAAAAGTCCCCGACGAGATATCCATTGTCTATTGTAGCTCACAAGTCCCCTTGTGGTGATAAAACTTATCTAAAATCCTTGAAGTTGATAAAAAAACAGCATTTCACTCTTAAAAGTTATTTAGGAAATACCTAACAGATAAACATACAAAACAACAAACAACCCCTTAAGGTAAATGCGTACACGGGCTACTGACGACGCGGTTAAAAAGAGAGTTCGATGAATCCAAAAAGAGAAGTAAAACAAAGCTTAACTAGTTCAAGTATAGGTACGCTCGGCCGTACATGGATAATTGCACATGACTGGCCTAGGTGCCTCGCATATTATAATGCAAGTTTACCTATTTATAGGGTGGACGGAACCAGTTCTTCAACTGGGAGTCTATCTATTTGAAATCTTCGATCATTGCTGAAAGTGCCTCTAATAATTTACCTACTTAGCTCTAAAAATTAGAGCTAAGTACTTTCTTTTTCTTCTTCTTCAATCAAGTAATTATTCATCAGTTAATTACCTATAGTTTATTTTCATTGAACGGAGGGAATAAGTACTTCAACATAAAATAAAAGTTAACGTGTTTACTTGACCGTAGACATCATGATCTAAAGATTTTTTTATTTCAAGCGTAAACACGATTTTTGATTTAAGTACCTTTTTTTTCAACAAGGTAATAATGTTTGAACGTGCCTTTTCCTTCCTCATCAAACATTCACAATAGGCTAACTCACAGCGGTAGTTGCGAGCAAGCATTTTAATAAAAAAAACTTCGTATTTTTTAGGGTTTCTCACAAACAATTTATTTATTAAAGTAGGAATCAAACTACGGGAACTTTGATTTTACTGAAACAGATAGGTACTGAAGTTTTAATTGGTCCTCCTCTCTTACACACGAAGGTATTCCCTTACCTACCAGGTAGGTAGGCATAAGTACTTAGTTATCTATCTATCTATCTGTAGATAGATTTAGGACATTGTATAGGTACGGTATCATTAGGACACACTATTTTTTTGGAACATTACAAACGTTACATTGCCCAAGTAGACTCGGAGATATTTGTTTGCTTTGCTCAATCGATCAAAAAAGTGGGAAAAACCTCATTAGATAGATATAGGGTATTTCATTAAGCATGTCCTATCTTTAAATTTAAATAAAACAAAGTGTGTGTGAGATATTATCGAAATTATTTATTTATTTGAAAGATGTAGTGATGCCATTATGTGTGGAATATGACATCATTCAAATGTCCGCCACGGCTTCTCTGGGTGGAGCGCATGCGAGATATCCAATTTTCCATGACTTTTGCGCATAAATCAGGCTGAATTTGACCTATGGCATAGGTTATGTTGCCTTTGAGGGCCATAGCGGCCCTTTGTGGTTTATTCGCATAGACCTGCGACTTAAGAAAACCCCACAAGAAAAACGTAGCGCCGTCTTGTTGAAACCACATGTCGTTGGTGTTCAGATGATCCAGTTCATGCCAAAAAAAGTTGGTAATCATCGACCTATAGCGCTCGCCGTTGACAGTGATGGCCTGGCCAACGTTGTTCTCAAAGAAATATGGCCCGATGACGCCGCCAGCCCAAACCCCACACCAAACTGTAACTTTTTCGGGATGCATTGGACGCTCTTGGATCTCATGTGGATTGGTATCGTCCCAGATTCGACAATTTTGTTTGATAATTTTTCTGTGAAAATTACGGTCAGTTGCTAACTGCTCCAGTGCCCATTCAGCGAACACACGTCGTTGTCTATGGTCGTTTACCTTCAATTCCTGGGTGAGTTGAATTTTATACGGATGCAGGCCCAAGTCACGACGCAAAATTCGCCAAGTTGTGGTCTGTGAAAGGCCGAGTTCTTGAGAGCGACGCGAAATAGACTGCCTCGGATTCTCCTGCACACTCTCACGGACAGCGGCGATGTTTTCGGCAGACCTTGCGTTTCGTTGACGTACAGGTGTTGGTCGATCATTTATCAAACCAGTGGACTCAAATTTATCCACCACACGACGAATAGTCCTCTCGGTAGGACGATTATGGCGACCGTAAAATGCTCGCGTTGCCCGAACAGAACATTCATTTTGATTAAACTATTATAATCGACCAAAATAAAAATTTATTAAAAAATAATAAGTGAAACATAAAAAGAACTCTTCTAGTTATTATTAATAAATTGAATTTAATAAAACGCAATCAGCTCAGTAAGGCGTCCGCACGCTCCGACCGTCCGAATAAAAGTGGCAAGCAGCGCGCCCGCTCCCCGTTTCAAGCCTCGGCAAGTTCGGTGACGCATGATTCTGCCACGCCCATCGCACCATGGTTATCCCGTTACACGGCCTCTCCTGACGGGCGGTCGTCCTCGTCCGCAATTCTGGAATGCTCAAGAGGTGGGCTAGTCACGTCTTCAGCTGCTGTTGCTAAGATGGATTCATCAGTCTCATCAGCTGAAAGGAGTAGAGAAATATACATTTTAGAAATTATTACTCAAAATAATTCAATATGCATACTCCTTTCAGAAATAACTTTCAAGCATTATACATCCGTCAACAAACGTTATTCATGTTGTACTCAACCTTTTGTAACATTCACACATATCAATCTCGAGGGCCCCCAATACACACACACAACCTGGCCAGTAAATAACATGTTTGGTAGTGACTAGTATACCATGACAGCGCCCCTGAAAGGCTAACTGTCCTGCCGTGGTAGAGAATCACACTCGATACCAACGTGTTCCGTGGCAGAGAATCGCACTCGATGCCAACGTGAAGTGGTAGAGAATAACACTCGATACCGTACTATGACAGAACCCCATAAGGATTGACTGCCCTGCCGTGGTAGAGAATAACACTCGATACCAACGTGAAGTGGTAGAGAATAACACTCGATACCGTACTATGACAGTACCCCATAAGGGTTGACTGCCCTGCCGTGGTAGAGAATAACACTCGATACCAACGTGAAGTGGTAGAGAATAACACTCGATACCGTACTATGACAGAACCCCATAAGGGTTGACTGCCCTGCCGTGGTAGAGAATAACACTCGATACCAACGTGAAGTGGTAGAGAATAAGACTCGATACCGTACTATGACAGAACCCCATAAGGGTTGACTGCCCTGCCGTGGTAGAGAATAACACTCGATACCAACGTGAAGTGGTAGAGAATAACACTCGATACCGTACTATGACAGAACCCCATAAGGGTTGACTGCCCTGCCGTGGTAGAGAATAACACTCGATACCAACGTGATAGTGACAGAGAAAACATCTCCATGCCAAGTACATGACAACGCGCTCAATGTAAAACAACTATTACAGCAATTGATCGTTTTTATGAAACTGAAACAGACTCTTATGCCATAGACGCAAGCGTGCACTCAAGCGTCTACAACAAAGATTCTATTGGGAAAACAACATAAAACTGCTCATATAACTTTACGCTAACTGCCTATATAGCTCCAGAGGAAGCTAAAACTCAAAGCATAACAAATGATAGATTCCGGCTTTACATCACCCGCCATACAAAGTCCAAAACGTTTTACAAGAGCTTCACCAGCACATATCCGCTATGTAAGGTAAACAGCTCATCGAAACAACCAAGCAAGCAGAATGCTTGTTGTAGAAATATGAACAGAGCAGAGACCTTTCAAACCATCGATAACCCGAAGTAGTTATATACAGAAAGAGAACCAGTCGAACAATTGTGATGCATCCGGCATCAGAGGCCCACATGATTCAGTAGTTCGAGCAGAAGCTCCTCAAGTGACCTCACGCGCAGAAACTCAAGACGCAGAAGGGCGCGTGATCAGCACGCACAGGATGCGCACAACATCAAGGCACGTCATCGCGCGTACAGGGGCGCGTGGACAGATATACAGGACGCGCGCACCAGCAAGGCGCGTACTCACACTCATGGAAGAGTGTGTACAGCAACTCAGGACGCGCGGACCAGCAAGGCGCGTCCTCACACTCATAGAAGAGTGTGGACAGGAACACAGGACGCGCACACCAACAAGGCGCGTCGTCAAGCGCATGTGTGGATTAGTACATGTGCGTAAGAGCTCGGCTACACCTGACTCAAAACATAAAAATTAAATTAATCTTGTACACAGAACATAGCTCACAAAAGTGCGTAAAACAAATCAATGTGCAACTACCACCTTCAACACGCCTAGCCAAAAGTGTTATAGGTGGTTCTTGAGGGCGATGATTATTTTCTTTGATGAATTGCCTTAAATATTTGTCGACTTTCAAATGCCAAGGTGAAATCTTTTCACGAAAGCAACGCAGTAAATTTATGGCTCTCGACAACTCTTTTGCTGAACCTGCCATCAACCTTGCAACTCATTTACAATAAACCACGAATCGAACGCGATTTATTCCAAGATAAATTTCAATACTCCGCTCGATTAACACCTACGACGGACTTACGTGTCGATGTAATGTCGCCTCAAGAAAGCCTCGGTTCATCACTAGAACGTACTTCAAACCTTTTGATTTAATAAGAGTTGATTTAAATAAATACTTTCACTTCATCAAACTTTTTCTTTTTACCCTCAAAACGGCGTTTCTGTAAGCAAAAATTTATCAAATGCCCGTTTTTTTTTACAACAAAAACGTACTTACGGTTTGAATTTCACAAAACTCAAGCGACCCAAGAGTAAACTGAATACAAAAATGGATGACAAACGGTCTAGAACACGTGATTAATCCCAACCATTCGTTTCTTTCTATCGACTTCATCGCACCAGACATTGATATTGTGAATGTAATTACGAGACCTTAACAAGCGAAGTGAGTGTCTCCACGATTCTGCCAGTTGTGTCCCCATTAGGACCGTCACCTTGAGAGACAACCCTCCCGCCTTGGAGTCATCATCGTGCGTGTTGTCGGCCACATCGTTATTCGTCAGCGTGGGTAGATTGGGCTGCGGTGTCTGTGGGGTCAAAGACTCGGACGGCGGTGGCGCAATAGAATGTTGCTCAAGTGAATCTAGCAAGGGTGGAATCCAGCGCATCTTTACTAGACTTACGCTTTTGCCTACTTGAACGAGAAGAACTTTCATCGTCGGTCATTTATCGTTAAAAAGCTGTACACATTCACCGAACAAAATTAAATACTCAGAATCAGACTTTTTTTTTTTTTAGCAACACTTTTCTAATGTAGGTCAGGTGTACCAAAAGCGATGGGAATAAGTAGGAATCCCACTTCTGATATAATCGACCAAAATCAAAATTTATTAAAAAATAATAAGTGAAACATAAAAAGAACTCTTCTAGTTATTATTAATAAATTGAATTTAATAAAACGCAATTAGCTCAGTAAGGCGTCCGCACGCTCCGACCGTTCGAGTAAAAGTGGCAAGCAGCGCGCCCGCTCCCCGTTTCAAGCCTCGGCAAGTTCGGTGACGCATGATTCTGCCACGCCCATCGCACCATGGTTATCCCGTTACACTATTTTATCATTTGCACGTGTTGTTGAATGCTATAGCTATCCATGATGATTTGGCAAAACAGAATGAATAAATGACAACCAATTTGACAGATGTAGCTTTAACAAGATGGCCGCTACCAACTGCCAAAGTTCGGACGTGCCTATTGGAAGACCCTTTAGATGGTACTTCCCCGTGGAAGTACCTATCTGCTATACCTACGTACTCGAATTACCTGGGCTCCCGATCGCGGGATCCACGGGCAATGACTTCTGCAAGTTAAGTCAGATTGAATAGGCTCTAGTTTATCTAGATTATTGCATTCTTTGCGGCACACATACCTAGCAGCTAAATCCTACTACTACTAAGTTTGTGAGGATGGATGATTGTTACTCTTTCAAGAAAAAACTACTGAACGGATTTTGATAAAACTTTACAGTAATATAGCTTACACATTAGAATAATACTTAGGCTACTTTTTATCCGGGTACCACGCGGGGGAAGCCGTGTGCAGAAGCTAGTAAATTATATGTCGTAGGAATATTTAGATAAAATAAAAGTACCACATAGGTAAGTAGATACCTAAGGAAATTGATTAGTTTTTTATTAGTAACTTATTTACAGCTGTTGCCAGCGGCTTTGTATGCGTTAAGTCGTGTTTAACGGACGATACTCCCGTACAAACTATCACACCCCATTTGCCCCTTTAGATATGAAAATTCAAAAACCTTGAAACACGTTTATTTATTTATGTATGCTTTGTAGCTATAATTCAAATTTACATGTTCTTATCTTAGAATTCGATGTTCCCATACAAAATTGCACCCCCGTCCCCCCCTTAAAATGGGAAAATCTAAAAACCCTGAAACATGTCATTATTAATGATTTATGCTCAGTAGCTATAATTCACATTTTCATGTTTCTAACTTTAAAGAACAAAGACGTTCGTACAAAGTTTCTCCCCCCATTTACCCATTATGAAATTTGAAATTTGAATATGGAAATTTATAAAAATCCTTCCTTACGTTACGTTATAAAATAAACCTATGTTGGAAATTTCAGCTTTCTAGACTTAGAAGTTTTGGCTGTTCGTAGATTGATCAGTCAGTCAGTCAGGACAAATGATTTTATAAGTTTAGATTTAGGTACAACACAAAATGGTACAACCTAACTGAATATTTTGTAGCTACTTTACGGCTAAGCTAAATTTAGCTACAAAATAGGGATACAAATAAAAAAATCACGCTCACGACACGCTAACCTGTCCACGTGACAGGTTGCAAGCTCATCGCCGCTTATAGAGCAATTTTTGGTTTTAGCGCATGTCGGTTTCCTCAACGTTTCGAGTACCTACGCGTCAAGCAATAAATTTAATTGAATACAATAATTGTTATTCAAATAAATAAACGAAGTACTAGGTTATAT
This sequence comes from Perizoma affinitatum, assembly GCA_961405105.1. Lineage (NCBI taxonomy): Eukaryota > Metazoa > Arthropoda > Insecta > Lepidoptera > Geometridae > Perizoma > Perizoma affinitatum. Next base: position 8,311,570 of record OY560184.1, read on the forward strand.
TTACGAGATTTACGAGAAATGCTACATTTTTGGCTACGATTCGGCTACGAGCACATCACAACATTGGATGGAAAGGAATTCAACGCGTTTCTGGTGATACGCGCGCTGTGTGCGCTTGTTAGTTCTACAAATTGCGTAGAACAAGTTTCAGAAAACATTTTGATGAACAGAAAAACCCTCTTGTAAAATTGCACTTTTTTATAATAAGAAGATCAAAATATTTTTTTAACGCGTACGTATCACCGGATCTTTCTTGATCATCCTGCGAGTCAATAAGCTGACTAGGCTGATGGTTGCCCTGCAAGGACTTAATGACCAATGGTGGAAGGACGGAATGCGAGTTTCACGAACTGACCGGCCAGCTGTTTCTTTCAACGGTGTGAATACTTACTATCTACTCTGCCTGTGTGATGTGATTCTTACCTACTCTTTCCGGAAATAACCTACACTAACTTACCAATCTCGGAATCGGCACTTACATGCTCCTACGATAAACCACTATTAGGCTTATTAGGTGTACTTAGCATAATCATGTACATAACTGTTAATTTATTATAATGATAAAAAAAAATACTGTGCTAAAAGGATTCGGTTCGCTTAGCAGAGGCTCACACATTTCGTTACCTACGGTCATTTCATAAACAGAGAACTAATATGTTGTGTGTCAAGAAATTACTATCTTTATCTACGGTACTGACTATACGAAATCGACCACATTGCAGCCATATTCACTTTTTCTTTAGTCCGTCTGTGGAATAATAATAATTATTATTATTATTCATTTATTTCAGATTATAAAAATCCATATAATATTGATATTATTACAAACTTAACACTTTACATACATGCATCATAAAAATAATTAAATAGAATAATGCATCTAGGTACGTCCTATTTTGCGGTCACAACTTTAGTCAGCTACAGCGTGACCATTTGCACACTACCACTACACGGGCGTTATCTTTACCGCTGCCGGTGGCGGCAAATAACGCCATAAAACAAAGAGTCCGTATATGCGGCAAGAGATTGTTTGTTAGTTTGTTTGACTGTAAAAGACAAATCGGTCTAGTCTAGCTAGACCGATTGTAAGGCGATTTTTGTTTTTGCAAACCTGTAATGTGACTTCAAGGGTTGTTTTTTAGGTTTTATCCTCACAATTTACCAGGGAGCACTACAATAGATGATGGAATGTTATAAGGTAAAATCGATTGACATCTTATTTGTGGTATTATCGTTTTGAATGACGTCAAAAAAGATGGGTTTTAACGCCACAAGTCACTAGGGACAGTAGAAATACTTGATATATTAAACGACGAGGGTATTAACATCTTGCACCTGCAGTACAAACTATATATTACTTCATTTGTTGAGTGATAGCCATTTACCCACAAACCTATATAAATATATTATATCGCACACCTGTCAGTAAGATGATGTCGCACATCCTCTGAAAAACTGTCACAACATAAAAAAAGCAGTTTCGAGAAAACGCATTTTAATATTTTTTTTTACGTTGAGTCAACTAGTATCTTGTAATAATAATGAATAATAAGCTTATATTGTTATTACTGTATGTGAAATTTATTTATCTTTTCCTGACTTATAAAATATTTTTGATGATAGCAATAACAACTACATAAAAAAATAAAAACTGAAAAAAGTCCGATGTTATGACCGTTTTTCACATTTAATCTGAACTTAATTTCCACGTAGTAAAACAAAACTTAGGGAATAATCAACTCTTTTATTATTATTTTTTTACAAAACTCTTCAATGTTATCTAACTATTTGTATAGGAACTATCAAAATGAGATCACTTAAAGAAGTTAACATAATCAGACTTTTAGCAGATATGCTTTCTTAATTATAATGTGTAGAATTAAACATTCTTAATCAGACTTTCAGCAGATAAGCTTTCTTATCAATCAAAACTTTTTGACTTAATGTTAATTTGCGTGTGATAGACTGTCTCTTACAAGTTTCTGTAGAATGTGTCATAAAAGTTTCGAATGTGGTTGCTCTCTACCAAACCCAGAAGATCTCTTTTTTTATTTTCTTTTATTTTAGGTCTGCACTTGTAAGCTTTTTGATAGAAATGTTTTGCAAGGAGTTTTTTTTACGCGTGATTTCAACTTCGCGAAATTTTTCTTCTTTATAAGAAATCTTATAAAAAACTTTTGTAGGTTCTCCTTGTACTACTCTGAAGACCTTAATTTCTGAAGTCTTTAAATTTTTGGCATTGAAACCAATCTTGTCAGCCAAATGTTTCATTGAGTAAAAATCCTTGTAACTCATTTCATTTACTTTGTATGGTTTACCCTTCTTTTTGGCATTTCGTATTATCAGTGCATATTGGTTGGGGACATAGATTGGCCCGGATTTGAGGTTCTTTTTGATAGCCTTTTCGATTGTTGAATGAACAGCATCCCCTTCGTTCTGTGTATGGCCAGTAATAAGGTATTTGTGAGTAATTGATTTGATTTTTGTGTATTTCATCAAAGAACGTTTCCAATATATTCATCTCTCCCATGCTCGATCCTTGCGTTCTTCTGAAACTCTTCAACTTCTTACACCTGTACACACCTCTTCCTACTATGATAACTCCTTTACAGTGCAGGCTGTCCGTTTATGGAATGAACTACCTGTGACCATCAGACATGCTAAATCACTACCTATTTTTAAATCTTTGGTCAAGGAACACTACTTGTCCTCGAGTCATTAACTGTTGCCTGCTTCTAGTCTATCTATGTTTTAGATCATACAATAGTTGTTGTAGCTATGTAGTTATACTGTGTAATAAATTGTATATTGCATATATTATAGTATATTCATAGTATGTAAGTACACCAATTAAACCCGTTGTTAACTTTAGTACAGTCCGTTCCATCCAAAGGTTGTCTGGTAGAGATCGCTATTTAGCGATAAGACCGCCCATTGTACATTATCAAAGTTTGTTTTAGTTATTAAGCTGATGTGTTTTTTGGTGTGCAATAAAGTATTTTCTATTCTATTCTACATAGAAAATACAAATCTATTCTTCTGCTGTCCGCAGCAGTTGTCAGAAAAAAACAGGAACTCTATACCTGAGCCATCGTAATTTGCCATTTTTTTGTCGATAAAATCAAGTACGCAGGAGCCAATCTCATCAGCTCCTCGATTAGCCTCACCTTCATGCCACAGGTAGCATTCAGTGTGGTCAGATACAAGTTCACTTATAGTGAAATTGATGTTGTTCAGTTTAGACTTGTAGTAAAACACTGAAACATCTCCTTTTGGACTTTGTAGAACAGCCTGTAGGTCGTAAACGGCAACTATGTAGTCAGTGGATACTTTAGACATTATCTTTTTCTAGTCTGGATAATAAAGATCAAGATTATTAGTGCAGAAAAGTGACCTAACATAGCTTACAACCATTTACGTTCTAATAAAAACAAAAAAAAAAACTCGAGTTGAAGTGTAATATAGTGTCCTAATCTGTGATATTACTGTTTTGTAGATTATGAAATGAAATAATTGAATGTGAAGATCATAGAAAATAGTAATATAATGTCTTACAACAGTTTTTCACTCACTCGATCACAGGTATTGCAAAATGTCTTACCTAAAGTAGGGTCATAACACAATTTACGACGTTTTTTAGCAGCACCAACACTCGTCCACATTACACAAGCACTGATGTGACACTCTTGTGGATCGGAGTCACCGTATTTTCGCTCCGTAAAAAAGTGACATTTGCGCCACCTAGTTAGTTTTTGTCACACTACAGTTATGGCGATTTTTTTGAGTAGTAGGAAATAAAAATTGGAATCTTATGGCATACTTAACTCAAATGATACATTTTCTGAGTTACGACAGTTTTTTAGAGGATGTGCGATGTGTCGAATACGATTGCAACAAAGGCCCACTTAGGCAATGAGTGATGGTTCTTCAGACACCGAAATACTCTGGCCGAAGTGAGGTAAGAATTTCATTTCATTAGAAACCGTAAAGAATATGCGGTCTGGGGGTCAAAAGTAAATCCTACTTGAAAAGTTTGTGAAATAAATATTTCACACGTTCAAGTAATTCGACTCTAGGAGAAAACAAAACTGTTCAAGTTCGAAGTAAGTATATCAAAAGTATAATAAATGTGTTCGTATGAGTTATGCTTCACAAAATATAGTATTGAGACCCTAGAAGTGCTAGATATTATAAACTCAAACAAACCCAAATCCCAAATACTAACATCAAAAAAATCCCCTAATAACACTATGGAAATGCGGAACAACTAATTTTTAAAGGCTTTTTACATCATTACGAAATCATAAAACTTGAAAAGTGGGCTCATTTGGACTTTCGTATTTCCAATTTAAAGTTTTAGAAGTTCTCGTCTGATGTCTCGCAAAATACGCCCAATTGTTCTCTACCCAGATGCATATTAGGATTTTAGATTTCATGTTCTACCCACTTGGAACTCATTTTTGTGTTTTGCGACGTCATTAATTAAATATGCTTCTCGCTTTCATATAAATTGATTTCAAATAACTGTAAATGAACAGCAAGCTATTACTATACTGAGTTAAATAATACATTATCATTTTGAGCTTTTGCGGTACAATTTACGCATAATTAATTGGAAGTCGGAATGAATGGCGTTTCAACCGCCCCCGCTCTAAAATATGGTAGTTGATTTATATTAAACTAACTCTATACACAGATTCACTTGTCTCGCTCTTGTGTGACTCTCGTCCATATTCTCCTATTTCTGTAGGCCGTGTGTATACAGAGCATGCCAATGGATCGATGGGGTTGATCGGTAGGAAGTCGCTGGAAGGAGGGGGAGGCCTATGCCCAGCAGTGGATTTCTACAGGCTGTTCTTGGTGATGATTGAATATATCATTATCATCAACAGCCTGTAAAAGTCCACTGCTAGACATAAGGCTTTCCTAAAGAATGCCATGACCAACAATCTTTGGTTATCTGCATCTTCCTATTAATAATAATTATACTACACCAGAAAGCCTACATATCTATGACCTAGTTAAATACATTATTGCTTAATTTCAAAGGATTAATCAATCTATGACTGACTTGTGTGAATCTTCTCAATGCCACCCTAATTTACTTAACAAAATGACAATGAGGAACGACTCAATATAACAGGCTTTAACAGTACAAAACTTGAATTTGAAATGGGTTGACTTTTCGACCCAAACATTCCCATTTAGGTTTTGGTAACTACTAAGCATTATTAAATGATTGCCATTGTCGCGGTCCCATTGCCATTTTGGGTTTAAAAGATTTGTAAGAGGCGACTTCGACCTCAAATTAACCTAACTAGACTAACCTCCTGTTAACCAGGAGTTAAAAAAAATACTTCTAACTTAATAACTGTTAGGTAGGTATTAATATTTGATACAAAAAGTTATGTTTCTTTCTATACATACCAACAACTATGAGTTTTTGTACTTAATTCTTTTAAGTTTAGACAATGTATAACTTATATTACTTATTATCTCACATTATTATTATTTGTATGTATATTATATAGGATATGTAAGGTATTTATTATTATTAATATTATATTTGAATATAGGTTTACTTGTACACCGCCGTCTTTTGATTCCATTTTATCCTGTCCATCCAAAGGTTTTCTGGAAGAGATAGCTTTAAGTGATAAGACCGCCCATTGTACCTTTTATATTCTTTTTTTATTTCCTGTTTTTGTATTTTACTTTGGTGTGCAATAAAGAGTTTATCTATCTATCTATAATAACCGGTTTGGAAGTTTTGGCTTTTAACCTGTTATTGCAATCCAAAGATACATTTTGTATTCGCAAACTACATTTAGCACCGCGATTCACTAGTTACTTAACTTTGACCTTTAAGTAACGCGTTGCTTAACTAGTACACAGGTTCTCTAACGTAATTTTAAAATGATACGTTTAAGTTGTTAGCGTTCTTGAGCTTAATCACACGGTAACTCGATAAGTCAAAGGTCTTAATTTAAGTTGAAGTTTTAAATGTTAAGCATGTGATTTATTTCGATAATTAATCTGTTTTCTTAATCTTAAGTGGAAGTTTGGCATATAGAGTGCCTAGGTCAAAGACCATCCACAGGATCTGAGCAATTCATTTAAATGTGTCCCAAAAATTCTGATTCAGCGGGACTTATCCTGGTTCTTCGTCTCGGATCGAAAACGCATTGACCAATTGCTAAAAAATGCATAAAAATTTAATGTTCTCCGTAACTAGGGTTTTCACTAACTGTGATCCATAGAAACGTCACCTTATTGGTTAAAAAAAATACCTTTTTTAAGTTTTAGAGTGTTCGATGATATTTTTTTCTCCATTGTAATTTAGCAAGTGTAATTGGGCTGGTGACCGATTAGATATTCTGTAGGTACGATATCAAACTTGTTATTTTAGTTGCGAATGATATTTAAAAGGATTTGGTTTACATAGTATGTATAGTAAGTATAATATGCCCTTATGGCCATTTGCATATGGGTTTATCATGTATTTCTCGAAGACAAGCTTTTGCAATAAACGCGCATTGAGGTTTAGTTCAGGAGCTCGCCACACTTAACACACAATATTCAGGGACACATAAATTTGTCTTGCCTAGCTATTGAAATTAAAATTAGTTTATTAACCACGTTTATTAACCATCACCACAATTAACCACGTGGACACATCTAATCTATACTAATAAGAAAGCTAAAGAGTTTGTTTGATTTTTTTAACCGCGCTAATCTCTGAAACTAACAGTCGTTTTTGTTTTTTGCATTTGGCAGTCCAGTTTTTAAGGAAGGAAGGAAGGAAGGTTTTAGGCTAACATCACTACTAACATCACGCTACGACCCATAAGAGGTGAGCAAAAATAAAAAAGTCGCCACACATACTTATAATAAAAACGGGCGGGCGATGCGACACGGTAGGTCGCATCGCTCGCCCGTTTTTTTCTCTTTATTCAAAAAAAACACACAAATAAACACTTACAAAAAGGCTTTTTATTATTAGGTATCCCTATTATGTATTTATTCTCGATGGTAGATGGTACCTGTGACGGCCGAAACGTCGCATCGGGATGTTTATAAAAATACCCATATACCTATAACTAAGTATATCATTATGTTTTCTGATCGCAAAGTTTGAAAAATACATCTCATTTTATCTGGATGCAATGCAAAATGTCAGTTTTATATAATTCCATTTCGTTCCAATTCTACCTAAACCTTGAGAATCGCTTCAGTAGGTATTTGAGGGTAAACCAATGTAATAAACCGTCCCGTAATTGCACGTAGGTAACTATGGCAATCCTTGTGTTAAAGTATTAATTTGTTTTAGAAAAATAGCGATAATCACAATGTAATATTAAAGATAAACTCTGTTGCCACTTGTTGACTCCATAAAGTTATTGAATCGCTAAATAAGCAGGTTGTGTAAAAATTTAGGTAGGTAAACCTATTGTTTTGTAAAATGATCATTCAAAAGAATAACCAGCATTGTTTTCTTGCCTTTCTTTCCTGGCTTGGTCGCGGAGGAACAGTAGATAAAATCGACGTTTCAAAGTGATCCTTGTGATTTTAATGAATAAAATATTTGAATATTAAATATTTTCTTTAAATAATTTAAAACAAAAGAAACGTACAATGCACGCACATTTCTGACTGTGCATTTATTTCGTTGTTTTCTCCATAGCCATTTTGCTAGTATAATTAGTGGGAATGTGTCGCCTAATAATGCAATGATTGCGTGTCTACGTAAACACCCATAATCCAAATACAGTAAACAAATTGATATACGATTTGTGATTTATGAGACTGGCTTTGTTACGCGTTTGACTGAATTAAGGCTAGAAATGTGAACTCCTGGTGTATTCAGTAAAGGCAGTATAATTATGTTATTTCACCGAGACACGATGAACGTGCGAAGTAAAAGATAGTGCCTAACATTTTCGTAATCAGCGTCATACCTATGAACTAGGTATAGAGAAAGTGTTGCCACTTTCGCAACGCCGATCTAAGGATGATTCAAAACCCTCCAGTTTGAAAATTTTAAGTCACATTTAAATTAAATTAAATTTGCACTTTAAATTCATTCCTACAAATAAACTTCCACAGTACATAAATGTTCAGTATAGGGCCAATTATTTAGAAAAAGTTAACTGTTGCAAAAATATGTGTTTTCCATCATTTATTGCAACGAAAGAAACTTGAAAAAAGAAACTTGCGGTGAGAAAACCTGAGAAATAGGTGAAAAAGTGAGAATGAATATACAAACAAAAAACAAACACGCTCACGACTGTCTTCCCCATGGTGGACATCCTCAGATACATAATCAGTGAGTAGATCTTTGAGGATACCAAGTAGGGGGTAGTCTGAGGCACGTCCATTACATTTGGTACATGCCCGCGTTTTGCGAGTAGTAAGCATTCCACATGACAGGTTACAAGCCCATCGCCGCTTATTGGAACACTAACTGTTGGCACATGCCTTCGAATTTTTGTTTCTAGGGCCTTTATTTCTTTTTGGTATGAATTAAAACACCAGTTTTTAATATATTTTGAACATTCAATTATGGTTCGGTAGGGTACAGCTTTATGCTTATAATCGGGTCGATATCCACTTACTTTTAGCGGAAGCCGCTCGTTATGGCACGATGTTTCAATGCCACTCGCACGGCGCGCGGCGCAGTAAAAACTGTCGGTACAAGGATTACGTTTCACTTATTACTGCACTAAAACGCGTGAAGGCAGCGATTTGATGCGCAAGATCTAGATTCGCGATCGCGACAGGAGACAAGTCGCCAAAACAAGTAGATCCTATTCTAAGATATTCTACTTTGATACTTCTCAAATTCAAAATAGGATTTTTGACAATTCCTCTGGAGAGGCTGTCGAGACAGCTGTCTGTCTTCGTGTAAACCAGGTATTATCAGCAATGAGTTCCATTGTTTTACCCGCGAAGTAAGAAGCCCGTACTATATGCGCTTAAAGGCGTCTCTTCAAGACAATATTCTGTACAACTTCAAGGATGTTCTCTAGGGGGCGCTGCAATAAATGTTGGAATAACAGAAGTTGGTTTTAAGATTTAAATAAAAAAATAATAATTTAAGTATTTACCTACGCATGGATCTATGTAAGCCTATAGCGGACAATGAGACCGAATCCGCTTTCACTTTTAATTTGATAGGGAATAACATATTTACCGGCTATGAGGGTACCTACAGGGCGCATCTCCACAGATCATGAATAACTTTAAAAGGGTTGTCCTAAAGATAAGAGAAGAGTCTCGTCCAGGCATTTGTATCACTCCCAGTCTATTGTATGAGTGACTGCTCCTTAACATTTCATTGTTACCGTACAAGGTTAATGTCCTTCCTAAAACGTATCGACCAGTTTCGCTCTCGATGGTGTTATGTCAGGCACAGATTGCAATATTTTGCAAATACGAGTTTAAAATCCGGTTTCTTGAGTAAGACAAAGAGCAATGATCTTTCCTGGGAAAGGCAATGGACCCTGCTGATGTAAACTGCATCGTCGCAGAATATTGTCTTATTCTTTAAACATGTGTATTAATGCCCGAAGTAGAATTATGGCGTGGCTTTCCTAGGCGATCTACAGATCATATTATCACATAATTAGGGTTACGTAACTACACTAGCAAGTTGTATACCATATTATTCAAGTTTTAGTAGTTTTGGACGCTATTAAGCTTTTAAGATTTCCCGCTAACATTTTGGTAGCACAATGCAATGGCATTTCCAAGTTTTTCTATTCGCAAAATATTTCTCAGCAACAGTTTCTGAAATACAAAAGTATCCAACTAAAAATGCGAATTACAACCTCAATAGTATTTCAACTTGGCTAAGTATTATCTAAGTTAAAACAACATTTGTCCTTTCTCTGAGAATGTCGAGATCGACTCGTTCAGATGAGTAAAATATATCGGCTCATAAATATTCAAGCGGATATTTTGCGTCGCCTCCCAGCTACCAACTTACAACAAATAACTTGACTTTATTTCTAAATTTTTGACTACATTTGAAGACCCGGCTTGGTTCTCAACTACTTGCAATCTAAAGTTACCAAAAAAAAAAAAAAAACACGCTCACGACTGTCTTCCCCGTGGTGGACATCCTCAGATACATACTCAGTGAGTAGATCTTAGGATACCAAGTAGGGAGTAGTCAGAGGCACGTCCAAACATTACATTTGGTACATGCCCGCGTTTTGCAAGTAGTAAGCATTCCACGTGACAGGTTGCAAGCCCATCGCCGCTTATTGGAACATTAACTTTTGGCACATGCCTTCGAATTTTTGGCTCTAGGGCATGCCGGTTTCCTCACGATGTTTTCCTTCACCATTTTGAGCACGTGTTAATGCGCACATACCTTTTTCGAGTGGAAAAATCCATTGGTGCACGACCGGGTTCAAGATTGTTACTTTTCAGTTAACAAATTGTTTTTATATTTTTTTATTATTAATCTACTTTTATCGTACTGTACAAATAAACCACTTCCTGGGGGTAGTTTTTACGAAACCAGTGCTTAGAACCAGCAAACCTGTAAGAAATTAATAGTGATAACCTAATGGCCCTGAAAAAGGCAATGAAAAAACTGGAAAAAATCTGGTGAAAAAAAATAGAGGCTCCGACGACGAACGGGTTTGAAACACAGGACTTGTTAAATGGACTTTGTCGCGAAAGATCAGCCACCACAATTAACGGGTCGGGATTATCACGTCAGGTAACGAGGTTTAAGTAGGAGGTCAACCGGTAGCATCCTTCCAGCAGAGCGGGAACGTCAGCGCCGGATCCCGTATCTTGATTCTTGAAGCTAGGAATGCCTGCGAGAGACAGCATCCATAGCTGCTCCCGAAATCGTGACAGCGACTGGACGCGAACGGCGCACGGTAATCGAGTAACACGATTACGAAACTATAAAATATTATGAGTCAAGTTACGTGGTATTCGGAGTTGCGAATTGTCCGTTCGGCTCGCGGGAGCGGAGAGCGGCCGCCGTCGCTCGTCGGTCGGCAGTATCGTGTTGAACGTCGCGCAAGACGCGCGTCTACTACCGCGACATACCGCCCCGCGTGCCGTGCCCAGTATCGTGTCATACCCCCGAAAGTACGTAAACAAAACTGCACGAGAACCGTGAAAGTGCGGCGACGACACTCGCGTGCGTATTGCATGCTTGCTTCGAGTGATCGGTTTTTAGTTGTTGCATTCTGCAGGTGCTTGTTCTTTAATTGAAAAGTGATTGTAACGCGGTCACGGCCGAGGCACACATGTCCGGCCCAGTTTTCACGGCGACCGTCTCTTGTGGATTCCGTTGAGCTGGGTTTCTTTGTTTACCGCAGACAGTGCTTGGGACGCTGCACGCACTGCACTTGTTGATCTTGCAATCCCGCCGCACTCCACAGCCGTCGGTCGCCGGCGATTTCTGTTTCGTCGATCATTGCTAGATGTTTTCTAATTGGATCTTTGGCACTGATAATGTAGTGTGTTCGTTTATGGCAATTAATTATGCCGTAATACTAAGCATCGTTTTGTTGATTGATAAACTTTCGAAATCGTTATTAATATTTATGCTATGGTTGCAATTTACGATATTTACCTACCTAATGTACCTACCTATCTACCTAAAACACGACTCGAATTAAACGTAAACATAGGAAAGTTACCTACCTAGGTATGTATGGTACGAAGTAGGCAACCAGTCTGGAAAAGTCGATGCGACATTCTACGCAAAGGGCCATTAGTAGGTAGGTAACCAATCACATCAAATGATTCATATTCAACTACCTAGGTAGGTAGGTACCTTCTATTTGAAAAACGCAAACAAAACGTCATGACATTTCATGTTTATCTCTATAACATTTGCTGATTATACCTACCTAGGTACCTAGCTACCTAATCCTGTTACTGAAACGTGACTCTGAAAATAATCCTGTATTGATTTGATCCTTTTATTTAGAAAACTTTATGTACCTACAAGGTGATTCCTTTTCACCTGATATTCATACCTTTTGTTTATTTTCAATGAATTTGAAGGTCCTTTTTCTGTTGTATATACTTACCTACATTATATTTTCACACAAAAAGCGATAGCGTTTCTATTTTAGTTTTAGTATTAAATAAAGGCATCAAAATTTTTTTAGGGTTTGTATACTTAACATCTTAATGAATTTTTATTCAATCCCCTTCGACCACTAGTCCAAGGCAACTTTTACTTCTGGCCAAAAACAATAAAATTAGTGGTCGTCCTGCGTTTTGTTAGTTACACTACCTTTCTAATTACTTACTCGTACCTACCTAGGTATGTGGTCCGGGAAAGAACCTAGTGTAGTGAGAGACCGATGATGTGCGCTCTTTCAGATTACACTGTGATGATAACTTTTCCTAAGTGTCTTTAATGAGGTAGGTATGTTGAAACTTCAGTTACTGAAGATCACAATTTAGTGAAGTTCAGTTTACAAAGAGCCACAAAAGAGCTGTCTAGTTTAATACCCATGTTTGTTTTTAGAGTGAAACGCTTTGTGCGTCGTCGAGTTTTGTCAAGTAGGTACCTAATAAGTAGGTAAAGAAGATAATCTATGGTTTTGTCTGTTTACCTATTAATTTTGTTAGAAATAACTACAACAGCAATGGCATACTTACCTACCGTAGATATTAAGCTGGTTTTCATCAAAGGGATGCAATGTATATTAAAAATACATAATTGCGTAGGTAGGTATAGGTTCCTACTACCAACAGTACCTACCAGCCAACGTAAGGTAGAAGATAAACTGAATACTAGTTAGGTAGGTAGGTAAATGCTAGAAAATAGTTTAAAAATCAGCTAAGTAGATTCTCAAATGGAAATAAATTAAGGATCGAATAAATGAAGATATGATACCTATTTATTTGCAACCTTCAATTTAGGCAAAAAGAAATCGACAAAAAATATTTAAGTATATATTTTTTCTATTATGCTTTCCATAATATTTATTAGTAACGTAGATACCTACCTATTTGTCTATTTAGTGTATCTGGTAGATAACGTTTCATGTCATCTCATTGCATTCATCAAAAATTTACGAGATGGCCCCAATTAGTCTGTTAGTCAGGTAATGATGATCTTTGAGAGATCCCAAATGACGGGAATACGTTTTGTAATGAAGTAAAGAATGGAGATCTATTATTCCGAAGACGAAACAAACTCAGTTTGGCATTTACAATTATTATCCAAATTTACTAATAAATAAATTGGGGGATTTCTAGACGTAATTGTTTTCTATTCCAGTTTCCCCCCTAAGGGGGATTTGTGGAATAACCCAAATATACAAAAAAAAATGTATATAAAGTAGTATATCAGTCATGTAGTTCCCATAACACAAGCTCTGCTTACTATAGTGCTAGATGATGTTGTGTGAAAATGTCCAGCATTATTTATTTATTTCTAGCTTTTAGCTTCACTGATTTTTTTATGGTCACCTTGCTTTAAAGTGATGAATCTCTCATCTGAAATTTCATCATCAACTGCAAATAGGAATCCACTAGTGGACATTTGCCTCCCCTAAAGAGTAACTACTTGCCTATTTGCCATTTTTTGCAATCGTGTCGTATTCCTTTAATAGTTTTTATTGCCACAAGTCAGCAGGTGTCGCTGCAAAAGACGATGAATATTCATAGGTGCTTTTAAATTTTAGCAAAAATTCACTTGTTTGCAGGTATAGGTACCTCTATCTGGTTTTGTAAAACTCCCAGTTTGGTAGGGTCATTACCGTTAGGGACTGCGAATAAAATGGACTGCATGGCCCTAGGGACACTTTCAATTTCACTTTGATTGACGATAGATCATTCAGTAGTATCCGGTGGGTCCAAACTAATCTTGAAGTGTATTCGATCTCGTATTCTAGTCATAATACGTATTAAAAATATAAAAAAATGGTAACGGAGTATACCATTTTTCTTACACAATTCTTACAAGTTTTCGGTAATTTTTTATACTGCATAATTTCTGCAATTTCTCTGTTTGATGTCCTACATAACCAAAGTATTTCAAAGTAGGTAACAATCATTATCTCGTGGTCTGTTGGCAGATTCTAATAAGCACACAAAGGTTAACAACGCATGACAAATGAAAATAATGTCCAAATTACGGGTCTTGCTGCTGCGTAGCTTATTACCTTTTCCTATAGCTGGTATCAAAGTAACTTTAGAGTAATTTGAGGCAAAACATACAAAGCCTTCATAGCCACAGTGAAATATAAATACAACTCATTTTCATTTTTAATTATTCTCTTAAGGGGCCGTTCATCATGGCGCAATAAGGAACTGTGCGGGCCGAAATATACAGCCATAAGAATAATTATAAATATCTCGTATCTAGTGAAATTACGGAACGTAACCCTAAAGTTCTTAACTATTTATCCGTACTCTGTCAAATTAGACCATATCGTATTTTTGTAATATTTGTTCCTTTTATTGCTTTCCGAACCTCGTGATCCTTTATCTTACTACTATTATAAACGCGAAAGTTTGTGAGATTGATGTTTGTAACTCTTTTACGCAAAATTTACTGAACGTATTTTGATGAACGTACTTTACAGTAATATAGCTTATACATCCTTATGTATAAGCTATATTACTGTAAAGTACACATAGGCTACTTTTCATCCGGATACAACGCGGGCGAAGCCGTGGGCAGTAGCTAGTATTAAATAATCGTCATTTGACGTCCGCAACTTGCTCAAAACAAATAATAAGGATTGACTCTTATTTCCAGATAACACTTTACCCGTGCATTTATTTTTGTCCTTCATAGCATTCTTTCCTTTCTCTATCTGTAGCCTGCTTAGCTCTGCCAGCCTTCCCTTGTTAGAAGTTTGAAATATACGAATAGGTAATACGGGGTAGGGAAAAATTTAATTGAGATACGAATGATAAATTATTTCGCGTGGGTGGTCCGTGCCGTTACTATTACCTAAACTTCAAAGGCTGTTAGGCTTATTTGGGTGAAATTATATTCAATTACAATTCAACTTCATCACCTAACAGCTAATTGTGTATGTATGTTTAATGCTATCAAATATGTCCGTGCTCAGCAAATTAAAGTAAAGTTATTCAATTATTGTATTTTGCAACCACAACTGCCGTACCTATCCGTACACCTGTCACTACCCCTATCCGTACCACACAAAATACATCGTATAAACTTTGGATAGTCCTAGATCACATCCAGAAATACATGTATTCGGTCGGTGTATGCGTTTGTAGTAATTCAACTACAGTGCACGAAGGGGCTGTGCTCGGAAGGTTAGGTAACTACGTTAAAACCTAAAAAAAAAAAATATGAAAAATAATCAAGGATTAGTTTTCCCATGGAGGTTTACTCTCAAAACCTATAACTTCTGAGCTTTCCGCATTTTGGGCTTATAACTGTTCTGCGAAATTTTACCGTGTTATTCAGAATCATGAAAAAAAAAAACGCATTTTCATGATTGCTCAAATCTGCACCCACATTAACAAGGTTACAGCATTGATCGCTATAATTCACGTGGGCAATCGATTCGCCACAACATGGCATTAAAGGATTGGACAAGGTGGACATTAAAGTATTAATAATATTAACAGTTCTAATGGTAGATGCCGAAACTGAAGGATCTTGTTGCGAAGCTTGTCTGAAACTTTACCTATTAATTTCTACAACCCTTTGTGGTTCTTGGCTTCAACAATTTTCCCCTTAGCGAGTCTCTTCCAAGATGTTAGTTTCTTCAGATGCTCATCCAGAGAATCCTTTCAGCGTTTTTTTAGTGTTTCTGTTGCGATATCTACTTGTACAGTTTCTACTGCTCGTTTCTTATACATCCTTTCGAGATGGCAAACCATTTAGTTCCTGACAAAATTCAAAATTATTTATTCAGTTCCTGCCTCACGCTGACGGTCGGGAGTGGTGGTGGAAAATGCTCAAGAGTAAGAACCCGCGGTTTAGTCGTCAAGTCGTAAAACTTGCTTGGAATGTACAACATATAATAGTGGAATCGTTCTATTGCAAAAAAATCAGCCAGGGAGTCATTAATCTGCTAATAAAACACGATAGAACCACTGTCTCCAACGATGCACAAGTTGTCTCATCCCAGTAAAACAAAGATTCAAAAACCCGACCAGCGACTTCGCTTGCGCAAGTGCAGTGAAAGTACTCATAGAGCTGTGAGAGATTGGTGCGTTTATCTAAAGCGCCCTTGATACTCTTGGCCTATTGACCAACATGGTGATTTTTTCAGCTTTCATGAAATCATCTTCTCATTCTAATTCTGAATGAGGGAATAAAGATCTGCACCGACCATGTCCCGAATTGGGATGTATTGCCCCCCATTTAACCTGACCCCAACCAGCCCATCCATATAATAGTAGGGATGGTCTTTGGGTCGATGACAACAATGTTCCAAGATTGGAGTGACGATAATAGCCTAAATAACTGCCTTTAGTTAGTTCCTTTAAAATGCTACACGCTAGATTTTGTTTCATACTTCTAGGACTGAAGGTTAAAAAAATATATAGGGCTTGCTCAGGGGCACAACTTTAGCAACGTTTGATGCCTTATATTTCATGAAAAAATGGTTGAGTTCAAAATATATTTACCAATATTTTCACCATATGGATCCGGAACCGTAAAAACGTTGATGTTTGAGGTCAGTTGAATATTGTAAATCGAGTGAATTTACTTATTTTACCATTATTACGTACAATGTTTTTTAGGTTTACTGTTTATGTACTTTAAACCTAATGAACATTTACATGAGATTTGGAAATAAATAATAATATTTAAGACAATAAATGCCAAAAAACCGACCTCAAATAACGGGATCAAAAGATTTTTAAATGTCCTTTTTTTTCACCCAAAGGAGTGGGATTATTTCATAAAAATTATAAAGGACCACCCTACTCATTAAAAAATAATATCATTAGAATCGTTTCACAATTGGTGAGGTTATCGCGTTACATACACTCACACACAAAAACATAGATACGAATTGAGACCCTTCTCCTTTTTTTATACGTTTATAGTCGCAAGTTCACGGTTTCTATCGTGAAGGTACTCTATTATCAGATCCTCACGTGCTTACATTATTTTGTTCACTCGGGATGACACTCTTTCGAATAAAAAATAAAATAAAAATAACCCACAAAAAATGTTTCGGCTAGTCGTGATTCCATAAGATGATGTTTTTTTTTAATTTTACGGGAAAAATAGCAATCCCTCAGAAATAAAACTCTATACGTCAACAAATAATCTAAATAATAATAATAATCAAAATCGGTTAACAATTGGCGAAGATATAAAGTAACAAACATACACGATAAAAAAAACCAGCCGAATTGAAAACCTCCTTTTGAGTTGGTTAAAAAGATGAGGAAGATTATTCTGCCAAAGTCTCACAGCCCATGTAATAATTAATTCCTAGGAAACGTCTCAGCTTCAAGTTACGTAAAAACAAAATTTTCATAATTTCTACATCATATTTTAAAATATGAAGTGAGTATCTATAGCGTATTAAATTTAAGCGGCTTTGAAATCAATTTCGTCTATTTAGATATGTGTTTTCACTGAGCCATAACTGAATCATATGAAACTGAATCACACGATAGTAGTTAACGTGTTGCCACGACATTTTGTTTTTCAAACACGCCTGTACAAAGCTGTTACCAGCTGCCGCAATTATTCTTTTCATCAGAATCACAATAGCTGGTTTAAAACAAAGTGCAACAAACACCACATAAAAACAATGTAATTAAAATAACTTAGGTATTGCTCTCTATGCAAACATTCCAGCTACGTTCGAGAAAACATTGGTTTGACCTCGGTAGCGTGGCGGGCGCGTAGCCAGCTGAGACACAAGAGGTGCGGGTTTGATTCAGCGGGACAATTGTTTGCATGTTCTGCAGATATTTGGTCTGGGTTCGGGTATTGCGGTCCTATGTGATGTTGGTACTTGTAGTTCTTGAAATCCACGATACAGGGAATCCTAGTTTGGGGTCAGGACTATAAATAAATAAATAAATAATACCGAACATTTTTAGATGATGCTGTCATCATCCAGCCCCAAACTAAGCCGAGCTTGTATTATGGGAACTACTTACATGATTGAATATACAACTTTTTTGTAAATACGTACATATTATGCATAGAAAACACCTAGACCTGACAAATATTTGCAGATCATACAAACATTCGGCGAGAATCGAACCCGCAACCTACTGCGTCTCAGGTGGGGTTCCGCCCACTGCGCCACAGAGGTCGTCAATGTTTTATGACGACCATGCTGTGTATGTATCATTGTTTTAGTACCTATATACAGTAGGTACTCTTTTGACATTTAAAACAAACATGGCTAGCACTGGAACTAATAATTTATTAAAAGTGGTACACATGGTAAGAACACTCATTTAACGGATAACGGAATTTTGAGGATGGATTATTTTGATCTTTTGTTTTGTACTTTTTTGTGTGTACAAGATACACACAAAAAAGTACAAAACAAAAGATCAAAATAAATAGAGTTAGAAGGCAAAAAAGGTTAAATAAAGATCTCTCCGTTGAGAGATCGCAGATAATTAAACATTGATAATGCTACCTTTTGGGCTTGGCAAACATTGACACTTTCATGACGTCACCGTCATGAAAGTGCCAATCGATTGTAATCCATTAATGTTGAGTTAAATTTTAACTTCCCCGCTAAAAATTTCGGAGCGTTTAGAAAGCCAAGTCGTATAAAAAACAAAAACCCCTACCCGCAGCCGAATAAAAATCTCGGAGTGTGTTATAACTCAATGATTTAATCCCTCTAACAACCGGCTAAAATACATGAAATATTATACCGCAGACATTATTTATAGCCGACTTTATATACCTACTGATAACAAAAGAATCTAACATAATAATTACTTACGTCAATTTTAAAATGTCAATCATTGTCCTACATTAAAACATCTAACGCAAAATTGAACGTTTTCCCCAAGAAATAGAGTCCAAGAAGCTGCATTGCGTTCTACAAATCAACATTCACAATACATAAATAAATAGTTACATACACAAAAGTGATAGTACCAAGGCTGACCGGTGTTCACGCTGGCCCAGTAATACTCGAATTATAAATGTCAATCTAAAATATTCTTTATGATATTATGATAGGGTTGGGTATGTTTAGGTTAGTAAAGCTATTTTGCTGCCGTTTATAGAGGTGGCTTTCCTTGCACTGTGTAGCGCTAGATTTATGACCAGACAACTCAGTTTTAGTGATAAAATTGTAAGTTTTTTAAAGAATTTTGTAGGTTTTTTATACATTGCGTATTTTATCGGAAACCACATTAATAAACAATTACTTAGTTACGGTCACATCCCACTATACAAGTAGTTTAAAAATGATTTAAAAAATTAGTGGGTCAAATGGTCAACGCCCAATTCTGGTAATATTTATAATGTGGTCTCTATATAATTCACTTTCAGTCTACTTTTGGTTAGCTTTGGTCAGTATTGTCGAATTATTTTTGAGCAAATTATAGATTTTGACATTTAATGCTTTAATTCATTCATTTCATGTCAATTACTTTAACTTAATTATATTTATTTCGACTGATGCACGTGTATAGCATCAGCAGTTGCCTCGATGAGCTGTTCCCGTGTGCAGGTTATGGGGCACGACGGGTAAAAGCAAATGCGCCATATTCTGTACCCACACATATTTTGGCGCACTTGGTGTGAGTCCCCATTTAGCCCCCCATTCCCCATTTGGCTAGGTTTATTCTGCAACGGCCAACTTGGGCGTGAAGTTTTAACTGATTTTCAAATCAGCTACTAATAATCCTAATAAGTTTAAACATACTCCACTTATCCTTCATCCCCCTACAAAACGTAAAATAAAAAAACCCCTGACGTTAAATCACGCTACTAACTCTAAGAGTGTGTTTAGATAGACGTCAGCGTTACGTCATACGAATTCGTACTCTGTGCTGTTTATTACTTTGTTTTTTTTTGGTCTTGTGGTAGCATCGCGTCGATGCTCGTTCAGTATGTCTGAACAGTACCTAAGCTAAGCATCCCACTGATTTTCACTTAAATTACATTTTCACTTAATTATAAATATCTACCATAGCCTACCTACATTTTAAGCAACGTTTATTGTTTTTTACCTAACGCATCATACATGTGGCAAATAAAATAATTAAACAATTAGTATTTACGATACAATCATTGCTTTTAACTGTAAAATCGTAATTATATGATACATGTGAAAGTATGTATGGGTGCTTGAAGCATCCATGTTAATAGCTGAAATTTGGAATAGGTGTAGTTCCTGACCTAGAATAACACCAGACTTTTAATCCGGGTTTACGCGGGCAAAGCCATAGGCAGAAGCTAGTAATATATATGCAGGCAGACGCTCAACCGCAATAAACGTGAATAACGCGCGATGATGTAATGTGGGAAGACCGTTTAGTATTACGACCTCTGTGGCGCAGTGGGCGAAGGCCGCCTGCGATTTAGATGGTTGCGGGTTCGATTCCCGTCGCGGGAGAAATGTTTGCATCTGCAAATATTTACAAAAAAAATGTGTATAAAGTAGTATATCAGTAATGTAGTTCCCATAACACAAGCTATGCTTACTTTGGGGCTAGATGATGCTGTGTGAAAATGTCCAGCATTATTATTATAGTATAGATTTCGCTTCGATATTGTACTTCAAACACAATATAGAAATTACAATTTGTTTATCTGTATCAACTGGTTTTAGCGGCATAGATAAGATAACTTTTTTGACTTTGATTCTTATACCCGGTGTCAATAACAAGAGTACTCCCGAAAACTGAAAGCACAGACCTCAGGTACCAAATTCTATTTTTTCTGAAGGATGTTCAATTTATGACTGTTTTTTTTTTATTTCTGCTGCCAAGCAGTAATGCTTGCATTGCTGTGTTCCAGTTTGAAGGGTGCTGATGAAATTACAAGCACATTAGACTTTTCACCCGTTATGTCTCAAGGTCAGAAATGAGCTAGTGATACCTCTGGTGTTGCAAGCGTCCGTAAATATAAAGGTTGCGGGTTCGATTCCCGCCGCAGGACAAATGTTCGTATAATCTGCTAATATTTGTCTCGGGTATATCTATACATAATATGTATGTATTAAACAAAAAAGTAAAAAATTATGATAATCAGTTATGTAGTTCCCATAGTACAAGCTATGCTTAGTTTGGGGCTAGATGACGTGAGAAAAAATGTCCAGCAATTTTTTTTTTTTTTTTTTTAATATTTATATGTTACGGTAACCACTTACCAACAGGTAGCCGTATGCTTGTTTGCTACTTTGGTTGTATAACAAAAAAAAACCTGTTTCTCTTTGAAAGTTTCTAGGAATCTGACATCTGCTATGCATTTGCTATTCAGTTCCGGAGTATTAACTCCCACCTTGAAAGTTATACGACTTCTTTACATACGTCCACGTGTTTCAGTGTTGTAACAACTGCAGCCTAATATTGTACCATAATCGGTAACTACCGACAATAATTAGCGTGGATAGTAATTTGAGAAGTACATTATCATTATGATGAGATGTGGTATTTTTTCTCGGAAACGTTATCGGTATATGGAGGCAGGTACATAGATGTGATTGTTATTGTACACTATATACATATCCCTTTCTAACTTTTGTTATCATGGTTATGGGTAAGTACATAATATTTTTTTACGTTATGATGAGGTAAACAGGTATTCGGTACACCTGATGGAAAGCATTGACATATGCAAC
Organism: Perizoma affinitatum; assembly: GCA_961405105.1. Taxonomy (NCBI): domain Eukaryota; kingdom Metazoa; phylum Arthropoda; class Insecta; order Lepidoptera; family Geometridae; genus Perizoma; species Perizoma affinitatum. The sequence goes on from OY560184.1 coordinate 8,333,346, forward strand.
AACTTTTTTAGCCTGCTCTAAAAATACATTCATATGCCGGTTTTAGTGAGAATTGTATTCATATGTTTCTCCTTTTTGAGTTTGTTAATAATTTTTTTTTTAAATAATTATATTGGGAATTTTTCATACAGCATCATCTAAGCAGAGCTTGTATTATAAAGATAAAGATAAAGATAAAAATATTTAATTTTGTGTCAAATAAAGGATACAGGAGTACACGTAAAAGTTATAAAGAAAATGAGATTGACAACAAAAACGGCACTATGTTAAAGAAGCACTTTGTGCCACCAAAACGCTGGTCTTGGGAACTACATGACCGATATACTACATAGATTTTTATTTTTGTAAATACATTACATATAATCACAACAAATATAAACACCCAGACTCGAGACAAATATTTACAGATGATACAAACATTTCTCCCGTTTCTCGGGAATCGAACCCGTAATCTTCTACGTCTCAGGCAAGCCTTCGCCCACTGAGCGACAGAGGTCGTCAAACCTATGAATCAGAGCTTTTTATTAAATGCGTGCGCATTTAAGATTCTTACATACTCGATTGACCGATTACAATGTAACGGTTATCGGAAATCAATAGATATAAGTGGTTTGCAGCAGTTCGTCGTGGCATTTTAAAACAGAAATCTGTCCAGTGTTGGTAAACGAGACGTGATCAATAAGTATTTGTTTCGTACTGGCCATTCGCTTACTATAAACTTGCAGTGTCATATTCAGACGTAAATTCCTAGCTATGGATCATTTCTTATCTTAATCACTCATTGTTGGATTCATAAATAAAAATCATAATAAAACGAGAAAAGGTAGAAAACAAATACTTATTAAAAGTTATGAATGTTGATGATTTTTGTACCTACTCATGTATTTTGATGTACAGCTAATTTTGCATTCGCTATAGCTAATTTGTATGCAAAATGTGTCAACCTGCTATCTGAACCTGCACTATTTCGTTGACCTCTGTAATGTTGACTGTCAAAACATAATGTGAACATTGTCAGCAAAAGTAACCATGTGTCGGATGCTGAAATTGCATTGTTTAGCTGACCATACTTATTTGCATGTTGCTTGTAGTTGGCAGGTCAATATTTGCTTTTCAAGCAATTACTAAATATGATTCATTTGAATATTTAAAGTGGTTATTGAGATATAGGCGAAGAGGCGATAAAAACAGATAATGTGGGGAGTCATATTGTTTTATGTAGTTGATTAAAAAAATGACGATTCTAGCCAACAATATAATTAGTAAAAAATATATATAAATGAATACTGGCAATTTTTTTAACGGTAAATGTGGTCTGAGCATTTATATGAGCTCGATTTTGGAAAACATATTATAAACTTACATCGCAATAAGAAGATCGCGAGGTGAACTACTGGATTTTATTACTATTATTCATTTATTTCAGATTGAAAAAATCCATACAATATACACAAAATTAACACGCATGATAAAAATAATTAAATAAAATGTTACACAAAATTAATAAGATTAAGTACCTACACAAATATTAGAATTAAAATTTAATCATTAATAATATTTAGATTGGCATATTGGTTTTGATTTATCAATGCAAATAACTGTCAAAGTCAAATCAAAATAATACTTGCCATTTCAATAAATAAACAATAGTGCAGGTATGTTTTGAACCGATTTCACTTGCAGGTTTAATCAGTCATAATCAAAATTATGTGAGTACGTTATCGTCATCAACGGGAAAATTAGCTGTGGTTTTAACTACCATTGTTTGGTTATGACGACACAATTACTTCTATCAAAATTATGACGACTCAGTTCAATGTCAAAGCCATACAAGGTACAATTTACATTGCATAACTGCATTCATTCAACAAACATTGTAATCCTTTCAGTTAATTATTTTCTCCGCTACGTCAAACAAGAAGACTTTCAAGTAGTGACTCAATTTACTTGACCCGGCTAGACGTAGGCAACGGCTATACGACATTTGTACAGCGTAATCACAGCAGGGCTGTTCCAGTCAAAGCCAAAAATATATATTTTGAATTTACATCGATTCCGCGCAACTTGTAAAAAATACGAGGTTGCTCTTATTTTTCTGACAAACATCAACCAAACTATGTCATAGACCAAGTTATTTTAGAATAAAGTGTTACCAAGAAAAACCCAATAATACAAACAACACAAGTTTTGTTCTACATTTTACGGAAAACAACCTTACTACGAGTATATCAATTAGCCCTTGTATTTTATTTTTTACTAATTTCAAACATAAAACAAAATAACGACAGTATGGGTCCAGCCATACATTAATGACGGTGACTATTAATATATTCATGCTTACTTTGACAATCGCTTAACAACCATTAACTTTTGATGGCCACCGCCACTGCCGCCACCACCACCGCGTCAGTTTGACCGGGTCCTAAGGGTATAAAAGGGAGTCAGCTGACTGACTCAGTCTGTGCCAGGCACACAAACAAACAATATTACTTTACTGAGTGATATCTTGGCTTATAGATGGATTGTTGATTTTGTTATTGGATCTAGGCCTCGATCCGATACAAACTGTCCAATGACTGACAAACAAAGACACGCAATTTTCGCAAACTCTTGAAATGCCAGATACTCATATAACAAACTTAAGGATTAATACCGTTAGGGACTGCGAAGAAAATGGACTGCGGGGCCCTAGAGACACTTCAAAATGTATATATGTTCATCCTAGTAAAATGATTTTTATAATCGCTAAGCATAATAACGATGACCTCTGTGGCGCAGTGGGCGAAGGCTCGCCTGAGATGCAGAAGGTTGCGGGTTCGATTCCCATCGCGGGACAAATGTTTGTATATGCAAATATTTGTCTCGGGTCTGAGTGTTTTCTATGTATAATATGTAAGTATTTACAAAAAAAATGTATATAAGTAATATATCCGTCATGTACCCATAACACAAGCTCTGCTTACTTTGGGGCTAGATGATGCTGTGTGAAAAGTCCAGCATTATTATATTATTATAATGATCAACAATCCTTTCATAGAATAGTGTCAATATGTTATTGTCATTAAGACTTGACTGAAAGTAAATTATATTGAGAGTATGTACGAGTATAATAACATAATAACGAGAATTGGGTTTCTGACTCGAAAGGTTTTCATATTATTTTTGTTTTATATTCTGTCGCGCGTAATTATGGAGGGAACGTTAAATCTTTTTATATTTCCCCAGTAACAATTCCAGCGTTATCGGATGACGTGCATGACAACGATTGTGGTGTTTTTGAAATGAGCGCTGATTAAATATGGCGGCGCACCGTAGACCGTGAGCTGTGGCGAATGGACACGTGCAAGGCATTACCTAAGAACTTATAAAATCTATAAAAATAAATTAATGCATAAATTTTACTAATATTTAAAATTGCCAAAGAATACCTACTCGTACATTAAACATGAATGATGTACATATATTGATTCAAATGAGAAGTACATTTACTTACAAGGTACATTTGATTAGGTAATAACAATTTATTTAGATAAGTTATTTAATTTATTTAAACTATTTATATGATTCATTCATTAATTTAGATTTATTAAGATTACGGTATAAATTATACTTATATAATGTACAGAAATAATTCGCTTTTCGCATAAAATAATAAACGATTGTGGGGCGGCTCGGCTTTTGACGAGACCAGTAAGTCTGGCAGAGTGAAAAAAACAAAAAAAAAATGTTTTATCTTAAAGCAAAAGTTACAACTTTAAAAGCATATTTACAAAATCGTATTTGTAATAAAAATCGTGAAAACTGACGATACCAATAATTTGTCACGTTGTTTCAAAGTACTACAAAGTATACTTCTTTACAAATCCGATCTAAATTCGTGACTTCTTAACTTTTTACTAAAGTTTGATAACCTTACTTTTTTCAATGTAAAAAGTTATCATGACAAATTAGAAAGTAAACGTACCTAACGAAATTAGATAGAAAAAAACCACTAACTTTTTACTAATATAATTCTTGATACTTACCTTTTTCCGTTTGTTTAACTTTGACAGCTCCTAAGATCATGTCGTTTGACGACCTCTGTGGCGCTGTGGACGAAGGCTCGCCTGAGATTCAAAAGGTTGTGGGTTCGATTCCCGCCGTGGGACAAATGTAAATATTTGTCTCCGGATCTGCGTGTTTTCTATGTTTAATAAGTATGTATTTACAAAAAAGTCATCAGTCATGTAGTTCCTATAACACAAGCTCTGCTGACTTTGGGGTTAGACGATGCTGTGTGAAAATGACCAGCATTATTTATTATTGTCAAGTTACAGGTTTATATAGACAATCCTTAACAAGTAATGTCTAACTTAATGCAGATAACTCTAATTCTTGTCTACACTAAGCTTAAGCAAACAAACTTGTGTTGCAAGCGTCCATTGGTTACGGTGACCACTTACCAACAGGCGGGTAATATGCTTGTTGCCAGTTTAGTTGCATAAAAAATAGTTTTTCATAAGTGAGTACGGAAATGAAGTCATTGCTGGCAAAATTTAAAAGGAGTTGGAAAAAGAAGCAATGGCGGCAAACCGGCATAAGTAGCATTTCTTTATTCGGCGGTAATTATGTAAATATTTTTTTGTTATTTAAGCCTAAATATGTATTTAAACTGTTTTAAGACTTTTCATTCATCTTAGTAAAATTAAATAATACTGGACATTTTACACACAACATCATCTAGCCCCAAAGTAAGCAAAGCTATACTTATATACTCTTTTTTGTAAATACACATATTATACACAGAAAACACCCAGATCAGAGATAAACATTTGCTAATCATACAAACATTTGTCCCGCAGCGGGTATTGAACCCGCAACCTTCTGCGTCTGAAGCAACCGCAAACGCAGCGATTTTAAAATCGCTGCGTTATAATCCTACTAATATAATAAATGCGAAAGTCTGTGTGTGTGAATGTTTGTTACCACGTAACTTCGTACCTACTAAACCGGTTTTGATGAAATTTGGAATGGAGATAGTTGAGGTTCTGGAACAACATTTATGGTAATCTTATTTTCGAAAACCAACCCCTAATGGCGTTAAACAGGGTAGTAAAGTTTCAATGGATTTTTTTATTCCTTGGTTAGATTCGCTCAAAACTAGGTACAAATAAACTTTAAAATAAATAATAAAACAAGTATTTGTTATTTTTTCAAAACTGCCCCTAGGGGGTGTGCAATAAAGTTCTGAAATGTGTATGGAAAACAAATATTCCCTGGTTTGATACACTCAAAAGTTGGTGGTTTATGAACATAACACGCGGGCGAAACTGCGGGCAGAAGCTAGTTATAAAATACAACGCAAACACAGTTGCACTTATGTAAATAAGGCCTAACCTACCTCGGTAAATAGTACCTGCCATGTTGTCTGATATCTGATATGCATTTCGCAAGCGGGCGAGGCCGATCTGATACCGAGCTTGAACTGAGCTTGTAAGTTTACTTTAAGTAGCACTTTTGGTTAATTATTCCTTGTTTCAAGGAGGATAATTGAAATCTAATGTTATGGTTGTAAAGAGCTCAATTATTATACCATAACGGTCCGAAGAATGTACTGAGAATAATGCGCAAGTTATACCAGTCAGAATATACAAGCCAACCTCCAATGGTTATTTGACTTTAATAGTGTTAACCCACAATAATATAAATCTCGTTGAGACTCAAACCCGTGACCGTCCGCTTGGTTCGCGGGAACTATACCAACTTAGCCACGAGCACGCTGATTGAAATGCTGAAAAAAACGATTTATTATCTATCTTGTAATGATTTTCAAAGTATTTTTTTAAATTTTGATATCTACTGCGACAATATGCAACGATGTGTGGTGTGTAAATTGCTAAAAAAATGGTTTGCCAAAAATAATTTTACAACTTGGTGAAGGTCTACGAACATATTCAATTATACCTAAATGTACTAGGTACTATTAGATCTTTTATCTCGATCGACCGTCAGTTTTCTATTCTTGATAATCGTGCCCAGTTCGGATCATAAAGACGAAACGAGCTAAAAGGATTCAGTGAGCCTTGCAGAGGCTTCCTCCATACACGATTGCACACGTCTTCGATTTGATTTTCGGTTCTAGGTAATAACAATATCGAACAATACCGAATGTCGGGGTCACTAGCCATACTGCACCTACTCGTATGCTTTTACACGTCATTGACGGAGTGTCATTATTGTCATTCATAAGAAAACTTCGACGCCCACTGCCCCTGAACTTGACTTATCGAAAGTCTCGAGGGCGCGGCATCTGGCTTCACGCCAACATCGTTTTAAGGCGCTCGTCAGACACGCCGTTTTCTCTCGGTACGGTCCGTACCGATAAGAATGAATGGAAAACGTGCACATTATGACAGACATGACGTTTGTTTCCATAATTTAGCACGTTAGTTAACGCCATCACAGATGTAGCCCCAGCAAAACGGTAAAGGAAAACATCGTGCGGAAACTGGCATATCCTAGAACCAATAATTTGACGGCGTGTGCCATCGGTTACTGTTCTAACTTCTTTGCAATACGTTTACATGCGTCAAAAATATAATGCTTGGACGTGGCTCCGACTAACACTTATTTAACCAGTAGATCTAAGGATTATATTGGGGAGCGCATGGTGGTAAGCGTGTTTTTTTACACGTGCTTACGTAATCTGATACCTTCGTAACGAATTGGACCGGACAGGAGCAGGTGTTCGTATCGCGATAGATGACATTTGCTTAGAATTCTGATCCTTCCTTTCCATTCTTTTGTTTGCCGGTACGGGTGAAAACGGCCAGTCTGTCAGCGCCCTTAGTCCCCATTCATTCACCCCGCAGCACCTAACACTCAATAAGTACTACTTGCTCTTAGCGACTAGTACTAGACCAGTTGTCCCCACAGATACGATACCATTTCCAGAACTTACCGAACCAGTTTTAGGTTCTTAGAAAATTACTGAGCGTTCTGCGTTTACCTTCTAAATAGAACACAGTTGAACTAGAATTATTTGCGTTCAGCCAAAAAACGTGTTTTTTCCCCAGGTTTATGAAATGGAACACGCATCAGCGATAAATGTATGATATATATAAATGTAATTAATGAAATGAAATGAAATATGAAATATATTTTATTGTCTCTGAAAACTAGTTTATAAAGTTGTTGCCTTGTTGATATGAGGCCAGCTAGTTTCTACCAGGGAGTATACAAAGATTAAGTACCACCTACTTAGTTAGTTTTTTATTTGGTGTAAGGGTGATGCTCAAAAAACCCAATCCTGATAATATTATAAATGCGAAAGTTTGGATGCTTGAATATTTGTAATAATCTTTGTAATAGCTGAACCGATCTGGACGACATTTGGAATTAAAAATTATTCCTAACCTAGAATATCACATAGGTTTATTTGAATTGGGGAACAACGCGAGAGAAGCCGTGGGTATAGGCTTGTTCTCAATAAACGCAAATACATATTCTATGCCGGAATCGTAATTACCACCAAATTTACATTAGATAATTGGTTCACGCTTGGCTCTTTTCGGTACAGTTGAATGGCAAAGTGTTTACACGTTTTTTAGTTGAAAGTAGTAAAGTTTTTTTGTTCGTATTATTTTGGTATGATATGGCAAAGTTAAAACGAGCCGCATTTAAGTTGATTTGTGTACCTGTTGCTCGGGACACGGGACGCCATGTCTTGTCCTTGGCACAAGTATCTGGGTCAGTGGAGTAGGGTCGCCACTTGTTGAAAACAGAAGCTTTCGAAAAATGTGACACGCGATTATGTGCGCTCTGGAATGGAGAAGATTTGGAGAAATTTCCCCGAAAATGAAAATTATTCGCCCTTTTGAAAACAAAGAAGTTATAAATTATATTTCATGGATTTACAAATTGCTTGTAAAAGATTTACAAGAGTACTTTACATTCTCGGTTTTCAATTGTTCAGAGATATTTTGTTCAATATATTTATATTTTTTAGAAGAATTGCTAATCAGAAATATGTTAGGTAAAAATGGCATACGCCCGCTTCTATTGTACGAGTAAGTATTTACACATCTGCGCTCCACTATTTAGCTAAGTAAACGAAAACACACTTTATTCCAGCAAATAAAATTTCAAGTGCGCAAATTTTAGCAGAAATGATCGATCAAAGCTTAATAAAAACTAATTAATATTCACCTGGCAAGTATCAATCGATATATGGCAACAAAACAGTAAGTTGTGCTAATTTCCTCAGTAGAGGTGATTAAATTCTGATATGATTTTCATCAGAAAATTGTATGGAGAATACACATCGACACATTTTTGACACAAGTGTGCTCTCTACATGATAAATATCGTATAAAATAATACAATATTTTGTGCCATTTTTACCCAACACATTTCTGCTTCGCAATACTTCGAAAGAGCGGGCATCAAGTACAACTCTATAAAACAAAATGTATATTTTCATTGAAAAAGTATACCTACTGAAATCCGCAGTGAGCTCGCGGCGCTGATTCGAGTGAAAATGAAAAGTTAGGATTTTGTTGGAATATCTGTACATCGGGATTTTATGTATGCGAAAACATTTTTACCCCGTAATCTTCCCGCCGCCATTTTTTGTGGTTGAATTTCTAAAGATCCTTTAAAATTTCTAAAGATTTTAGAGGCTATTTTTTAAAGGGCGTTGATTATCCACACAAACGTTTTATGTATAAAATCTCTGCGTGACTGACTCTTTGTTCAACGCACAATCACAGAATACACAATAATTAAACCGTAAGTGCCTGATCTGAAATGTTGTTAGGTTCCTATTGAGAGGTGCACTAGAAAATAAACTTCCTACACATCACCCCTAGAGGGTTACAGGAAGATTAAGGTTATAAATGTAATATCCATGCGGGCTAAGTCGCCCGCGTTATATTCGCGTTACACCTGAGGGGCATCAATGTAATGAAGATGAATTATTCTTCTAAGATAACGGGGTCATTAATTTTTTCTTCATCATTTCTGAGTTTTAGTTTCTAATTTCGGTTTGTGTACCGTGTACGGTGACTTGAAGATTGGGTACGAACATTGAGGTAATAAAGTCATCAATATAAATAGGTTTCTTAAAGTAAAATGTATTTGACATTTTATTATTGACACTACGAAGTTGTAATGAAATAACGAAAACATTCTGAAAAAACTTTTTTTTTTACTAAACTATTACAATACGTACTGAAATTGATATCCTCCTTTCCAAATCGACGTTGTTTTAGCGTACCTTTCTAAGCTAATATTTAGATTAAATCTAAATATTGGATAATCTATTTATAAATCTGAGTTACGTCATCGACTCCGCAACGTCCTTGAGTTTCGTCACAGTCGCTGTAAGTGCCGGTATCCATTTGCATCTCTTTGTTTATTTACCGTAGGTCGGTCGTAACATTTACCGAAAGTTGGCCATCTTGAATATTACGAGTACCTCAGGGTTAGTGTGCCGTCTTAAGAGTGAAAGCATTTCGCTTTCATCGACGAAACCAAAAGTGGTTTGTTTTGGTTTGAGACTAGTTTTATAGTGCATTTTTTTAGATTTGTATTGTTTACATTTTTTCTGTAGTTTTAATCGGCGTTGAATCATTTTTGTTTTGACGAGCTTTTTTCGGCTTGTATCGACGTCGTTTTTGTCTAGTTAACTATTTCTTGACGGACTTCACTTTTTGTTGGTTTGTTTGTGGCGTTTTCACCAAGCGGCTTATTGTTCTTGGAAATAATCATCTTCAGTTTTTGTAAATATAATAATGGATTTTTGGAGCAATTTTTTGTACGTATTTTTCTGTCAATTCTCGTTCATGGGCGCAAGATGACTATGTATTGTTTCGTAAAAGTTTAATTTCCTAGGGACTCAGAATGCAACTAAGTTAATAGTTTTCAGTATAATATACTGCACAATTATGTATATTAAGCACCCCTTATTATACATTTGTGCATTTAGAATGCCAACTTATTGTAACTTTGTTTGATACATTCCATACTTACATTTAGGGTTTACCTTCAAATTACCTTTTTCTGAAAAAGAATATGGCAATCAAATAAGAGCAATTTTCAAAGGTTTTCTTCAAATTGTCATTTATTTGGTAATGAGTCAATTAATTGTTTATTAGAAAATAGATCGAGATTGATTGACTGGACTAACAACAAAAGTCCAATCAACCCACACAGTCTTTCAATAATAAATTGTTATTATTGGGAAACTCATTCTAAATTTTAATGTCGGCTGACATTAAAATTTAGAATGAGTTTCGATAGATTTTTCAAGATCGTCGTAGAAGACGTAGGCACCTACCTTTTACAGGTACTAGAAGATAGGTCTATTCACAATAGCAGATGGGGTTGGGATTTACAAAGCCGTCGCACGAATTTAGGTATAAAAAGAATATGGGGTGAAAGGGATGGACTCCCCTATTCCAATGTTACCACTCCCAAAGTTAGGAATTGAAAAGTTTTCAAATAATGTCGATTTTAATTTTTGTAGTTTAACCTTCAAAAATTAAAATCGACATTACTTACGTATTACAGTACTTAAGTACTGAAAAAATTCAAATACGAATTAACTGAGTAAGGCCTACATTCCTAATTTCTACAAAGAAGAAGAAGTAGGGTTAAATTAGGTTTTGTGACTCTCCAACAAGTTCATCAATATGCTGCGCTCGCATCGTGCTTTTGTTTTTATGTTCCCTAGTGGACTGAACAGTGTCGGACTGAAATTAAGATTTGAATAGGGTCCATTTCGGTTCTGGCACTCGCCGGCCACAGCCGCGGCACGCTGCGCTCGGCTCGTGCTTTTGTTTTTATGATCCCTAGTGGTGTTCAGTGTCGGACTAAATTTAAAAGTTAAATAGGATCCATTAAAGACTAGTCAAGGGTTGGTCCATTGTAATTACATGTATATCATATCGGAATCCAGATGACAAATTCGTAAAACACACACAGTATTCCCGTGCTTTATTAATGACGATCTTTTTATGATTTCCAAGCATGTGCGTTACAAAACAAGCCTTCAACTCCAGTACATTTTATTTTTCAATAATTAACCTAAAAAAGTTTAAATATTAATTCCTAACTTTGTGAGAGGTACCGTTGCAATGGGGGAGGTCACCCCTTCCACCCACTGTACTTTTTTAACGAAACTCGTGCGACGTCTTTCTAAATTCCACCCAAATTAATTTCTAGATATCTGACATTTGTTTTTGTCCACAGGTCAAACAGTGTGCACATAGTGACAGCATGTAGTGATCACAAACAGTGTTACAAAAAGTTTTTCAAAATGGCGGACACGACCGATTTCGACACCATGCCCGACGACGCCTTCGACTACACAAAAATCCCTGAAATCGTCACCCCTGATGAGATGAACGAATCTGGGTACCAAGAGGGCTCGGAGGAAAGTTATGGGGATCGACGTAATTCGAAGGAAGGGTTCGGAGGGGAAGGGGACTCAGACAGTGGGGTGGACGGAGTCAGCAGTGGCTGCAGCACAGTGGATGACTGCCCGGTGGTGTCCATCAACGATGTGGTGGCGTATTACGATGACATCAGGCCGAGGAGGCGGCACGTGCCGCAGCTGAGCTTCTACAACATCGATATCGAGAGGTTGGCAATGGATGCTATTGCTCAGGTCAGTGACTCAATTTTTTTTTTAAATGATTATGATTTTCATGAAATCTTCCTTTTTCTGCCGCGTTCAAGTATGGTAAAGGTCAATCTTCAATCTTCACACTTCCAAGCGTGGAAGTGTGAAGATACCTGTGGGGGAAACGATCATATATTTTACAATTTTGCCATTCTTCCCACTGTTAAGGTTTTTAATAGAATCGAGTCGCAAACCCATCTCATAACCTTTATTTGAAGTATTAAAAAATATAAAAAACGCTGAATTACAATTAGATCTTTTCGGAGATGGTAAAATGTGTCAATTCGGAAATTGTGTCTGAATATTTTGTGTCCGAGTCGTCAGCTAGTCTAACAGACAAACAAACACAGAAATTTTACACGTGCTTCTTAGGTTGCGGATAATACCGACATTACGTCATCAACGTTACAAATGTAAATGGACATCTAACTACACATGATAAAAAATAATTAAAAACTCATTTTATTGATAGCAGCGGTCTTTAGACAGCCACTTAACTAAATTGAGTAAGACACCGGAAATCAATGTTTTCATCATTTTTTCGATCCAAAAAGCCAACAATGGTTCCGCATTCGAATTATAGTAATTAACAAAGTAAAAGTAACAATAGCTATTCTTACAATACCAAACGTGATCTCGAAACTAACTTATAAGATAGTTGCATAAGACCTTACAAAACGGTTAATTTAAAGTCGTATGCCTTTCTCTCCGCTTTAGTAATGATCGCAAATATCAGTATCCACATAATTTACAAGTCACAAGTTGCAACTGGTAGATTATGGGTCTATCGGGTCTGCTTGTCAACTGTCTATTTTTCGTGATTGGTAATTTTACGTTACAGTTGCAAATGTACATGTTACGAGAGAAAATTTGCTTTGCGTGGGTAAGGTAGTATATCTACGTGATAAAATCAGAAACGAGGAATCATCCTCAGTGAATCTCAGGAAAGTTACCTTCGCATTAGTTATGCACGTGTACTTCAATACAAAGTCAAGTTATCAAAGTACTGGCACGTTTAAGTACAACTCTTCATCTTCACCAATTACTGGGTATAAAGATTATTTTGCTTGTTAACGAGCCACGTGTAGTAATGTAAGAACTTACGCGATTTGTTAGTAACGTGTGAATACAATTTTACGGAGAAAACTCAACGCGAAATTCGGGAGCAATCGGCGCAAAAAGGGAGTTTGACTTACAGATTTGTTTGACTTCAGGAGATCGTACTTTAAGCATTGAAAATACGGCAAACTACCACTGGTTTTCGTCGATTTTGCTGACTCTTAGTAGCTTATTTAACACTCTCTTTTTTATGATATGTTGATTTATTATTTGCCATTCATTAGAATGTACCTATTCTGTGAAAATTTTAACTGACTGCATATTACGGTTAATAAAATACTGTTCTTTGAAAGACAACAAACAAATATAAAAAGCTGATGGACAGCTGCCTAGGCTTAGTTATAAGGTCCCGTTGGTTCCTTTTGTGTACAGAACCCTATCAAGGCCTCTGAATGAATTATGTTATAATATTTTTGGTATTTTAAAACCAAAGCGTCCTTCAAAACCACATCCTTTTATATGTTAGACAATTTACTATATAGTATTTATACTCGTACAGCGCTACATAGCATAGTACATTGTACATAGCATAGGTAACATTAGGAATGTGAGTGCCCGCGTTATGCAATGCATCACGGATCGGGGTACATCGCAGGCCGCTGACACAACACACGGACAGACAAGTGGCACATCATAAAAAAAAACAAAAACGCTTATGATTGTACTGTAATCACCATAATGGACATCCTCAGATTTATACTACTGGATTCGTTAGTGTTTTTTTTTAAAGCCAAGCGTCAACCAAATTTTTAGAAGCCGAAAACGAATCTTCTTAGTACGCGAAGTTTTTCCGATCCTCGTTCATGCTGACGACGTAGCCAGCCCAATTACATTTCAGCTTGCTAGTCTTATCTCCAGCTTCTGCGATCCTGGTCTTGGATCATAAAAAAACTCTCTTGGGTTTATTGGGGATATGGTCGGTCCTCTTCACTGCTTGCTACTGAGGAGTACCTGCAGATGAGCGACGTGGCCCCGGCAGGCCTAGGAAACTTTGGTGTCACGGCTTCGATGAAAAATGGTGGGAAGTGGCAAGTGACCGCACGGTATAGAAATATTTGAGAAGACATTTGCTAATAGATATTTCGTTTAATCGCCACAACCAGTTTCATTCATAAACTAATATTGTTTTTGCCGTGTGTACGGACGGCTTCTTTGCGTGTTGCGAGTTTGCAACTCTCATTATTAAGTTATTTCAGCGACAGCGGCTGTCAAACGCGTCGATGCGGGATTAATCGCGGTTACGTCACTTTCTAACCCGGTCATTAGCCTGTGTTTCAATTGTAGACTACTCTTATGCAGTTATGCCCTTCTTCACCAAGCTTAGTCAAAAACTAGTACTACACGCACTAGGACATTACAGTGATTTTTCATTAAAAAAACTGTCTTTATGATGACGACCTCGGTTGCGCAGAGGGCGAGTGTGAGGTCAGAGTGTGAGGTCAGGGTGCCTAGACAAATACCACTTTCTGTTGGCGTGAAAGATTGAATAGTATGGAAATTACATTAGCTGTGGAAATGTCACGTGACTTCTGCAAAGTTTATCCTTGACAAATTTGCGTTAGCGTGAAAGGAAAACTAAGTGTGAGGTATTTGTTTAGAACCCAGGACGTGTCTGTTTGGTGTTTATTTATTTATTTATAATTGTCATTAAGATGCATAAGTTTTTATCTTAGCCTAGTTTAGTTTAGACGGGGTTTGATAAAATTATAATAAATATACACCTAACTTTCACATTCTTATTTTTGATTCCACACTAATACTCTCTGTGTACTGGGTATCAGAAACTACGAGTACCATGATACCTCATCACCCAGACCCTTTTCTCTTTTCAGACTTTTTAACAGCCTACAAACCAGAGTAACTCTTTCCCTAGTCTAATATTCCTAAATTTTAATGTTTTCAGTAAGATTTATAGATTCAGTGAATTCATATGGTTTTTTGTAGTATTATAAAAATCTGATAAGGTAATTATATTAGCGAGACTAATCTGTTTTGAATTTGTTAACAAAGAGATCAGTAAACGTAGAAAAAAAGATGGCACTATAATACATAAATAATGCTGAACATTTTCCATACAGCATCATCTAGCCCCAAACTAAACAGAGCTTATATTATGGGAACTACATGACTGATATACTACTTTTTGTAAATACATACATATTTTACATAGAAAACACCCAGACACGAGACAAACATTGGCTAATCGTACAAATATTAGTCCTGCAGCGGGAATCGAACCCGCAACCTTCTGCGTCTCAGGCAGGCCTTCGCCCACTGCGCCACAGCGGTCGTCAACTATCTTTGCATAAGATATGTTTTTTCGGTTAGAAACATAATCTTAATTTAGTAACTTGTCAGTTTGTGTGCCACGCTATTTATATGACGTAATAATATTGTGTTCGATTTGACGTAATAAACTGCCACTCTCCGGATTTAAATGTTCGGACGTTCAGGTATTCTATGTGCACGAAGCCTTAGAATATAACTACTCGTCTTCACTTCCATTTCGTAATGTGAAGTAATGTGTTGCGTTTCATCTCAATGTGTCAATCAATTGAGCGCTCACAATTATACTTACAAAAACATCAAGCAAGGTCGTGTTTTGAAAGAGTAAGTGATCAAATCGCATAACTACATTAACTACCTGTTCACATGACGCATAAAAAACAAAACAAAACAAAAAAAACATTTCCACGTTATGTTGATCCAACAGACATAGAAAGAAAGCTGTAATTTGGTATACAACAAAGTGGTGATACAAATATCATAAAAAAACATTTTTTTAAGGGCACCTTTGCTATGAAAGTTAGGATGATTTTTATTCGTCTATTTCTTGTCTATCCCATTGAGTGGGATAGGTCGGATAGGTCGTTCAAAAATATGTGTTATTTTTACACATATTTTTGAACGACCTATTTACGAACGTATTTATTACAACTTTTCGATACAGGGATCCTTATGCAAATTTTTTACATTATATCTATCGAGTCAAGTGTCCCCTTGCCAGCTAAACGGTGTTTTTGGATATGTGAAAACATTCACGGCAGTAATAAAATTAAGTTAAAAGGAAAACTATCAAAGCTAAGTAGGCTTTACAAGTTAGGGAGTAATAGTCGATCAACTTATATAATGCACTTTCTACAAATTACATTGAAAATTACTTAGATGAAGTTGTTAGTTGTTTAAAACAGGTACCTAGTAAATAGAATTTTATGGGCAACTACGGAACACAACACTGCGCGTGGCTCGACACGCACTTAACTGTTTTTTTCTTTCTTACCACGATGTCAATTTTTAAGTACCTTACTACACTTTCATTTGGACTTAGCCTATTATACTATTATTACATTTATTCCTACAACTATGTACAAGTAGGTATATACAAAAAATACAGATGCAACAGCTAGCTATCTAAAGACCGTTGCAAACGATCTATAGATAGCTCAACTGATCCAGATCACTACCAGGCGGAAGAGTTCCCAAAATACTGGCCGCATTGCCACGCTGAATGGCAATGCTAATGCGTTGACCCAGATAAGAGCCAGCTATCTTGTCACGCGTCGCTTCGAACAGTCGCCCTGAAAGAATTATACTTATATTTAGAGATCAATTTAGTTATTGAGTAGATTGTTTCACTGACTGATGTACAAATCTTATAATGTCCTAAACGACTACACATTGAATAACTTGCATTTACTTCAAACCTACTGACACTTCCTAAATAGCATGCATTTTTCACACATAACATGCCACATTCACACTTCCTACTATCAAAGCTTACTCCATAGTTTCTACGCGCCATCCTAAGTTCATGGTTTCTGTGAAACTAACTAAACATAAACACTTTTACGGTCTGACTTACGTGATATAACAAAGAATGGAGTTTTCATAGACATATAATATGATTCGTTGTTAGGTATCTCCTTTTTCTTCGTTACACTTTCGACACTTTTGTTTGACAAAGTAGTCGTATTACAGGGGGAAAGAATCACTTAAAAAATATTTGCCTTTTTTTTACTTATTAATGCTGCATTCCAGGGGAATTCATACGTGGACTCTCCAGTGCAGTCTTTTTTGGTTGTAAAGTATAGAAGTGAAACGAACTCCTAAGGTTGTATAAAAATCCCTTACGAACCAAGTTGCGGACGTTTAATTAGTCACATTCTAAGATTCATACCATTGCATGCGTCTGCATAGACAGGCGGGTATCTGTGAGAAATCTGCAGTTAGATACCGCCACACTTTTACTATCCTGTTTTGACTTAAAATGCTTCCGTAGAGCGTGTTGACGGAAATAAATATATCTCAATTTAATAATAAATCTCAGTGAACAAGTGGTATCTTCATGACTGTCAAAAGTCATGAAGATACCACTTGTTCACTCAAACTTATTAACAGCAAATGTTTATCAATCTAAATAAAAAAGGAGAACCTTGGAGTTAAATATTAACAAAAGAAAATATTTTTTTCATGCGGCATGGTGCCAAGAGCACTGGCGGCATTATCTTATGAAATAAATAAAATTGATACTACGGGTATACTATGTGTGGGGACAGGACAGGAAAAATTTAATCTATCATGAAAATTTATTTTGTCTGACATACGAAGATGATTACCTTAAGCTGGTATTTACCAAACTTAGCGGAGAGGTGATGTGTAAAATCATCCAACAGGATCGTGTTAATTTTGGTATAAATTGCGTCACATTATGTTAAGTCGTTTCATAGCGCATACTACTACTAGTTCAGAGTTTTGGAAAATAAAATTAGTGTAAATATTTAGTATATGTAAGCAAAACTTTTGGAATTATATGTATAATGGAAACTTTGGCTATATACCACATGCAATCTCAAAACTTCATGCGGCTATTGTTTTGTGTAAAGATGCATTTCGTTTCTTTCTTAATTTTAAGTCTCGGTCATTACATAGACTGTACAGTTTTTTTATTTGCATCTAGCGGGCACCATCAAATCAGAAAAAACAATATAATATGAACTATTTAAGCAACAAGACAATTTGTATACTTACTAAGCTAATCTAGTTTGTATTTAGCAAGTGTGTTTTATGCATCTTTACAGTACCTACTTCCGCTATATTAACTATAAACTATTCTGTGATATCGGAATCGTATCTCCATTCAGGGGTGAGCCAAATATATATACTTTGTCTGTTCCTTTTCAACCGGACTTACTTAAATCAACCTGTATCTATATATACAGTAATGTAACAATATAATGATAATAATGGACGGACTAATAATCATATATATCCCTTAAGTTCCAGGGACCTTTCATTTGGAAGTTAGGTTGCTTTTGATGGATATAGATAAACTAAGAAAGGAATTTCCGAATCTCTGCCCCTAGAGGATGCTGTGGGAAGATAAAGTGTGTACAGAAAAACTTCGACAGCGAAGTTGCGTGCGAAGTTGCGTTCCATTGTGCACTGCATTTGAATATAAGTACTTACTATGTCTGTTCCAATAATAATTACTTAAATCCGTCACAATCGTACGATAATCCTTTCCGATTAAAAAAAAACCTGAATTAAATCAAACAAATTACTTTGTGGCTTGAACAAAATGCTACTAACAACATCCTGTTATGTCCCGACAAAAAACCTATTATATCTATCGTTATTTTAATTGGTCGAACTGGTTTCCCATAATTCCTTTTTTGTTGGTCAAGCGCCAGGCCACTTATAGGCGTCGCTTGGTAGGCCAGTTGTCATAGAAATCGTTTACAAGGTCACTAGAACTCATGGTATCCACCTGAGCTACTCGGTCACTATTTTCATGTATCACAAAATGAAATAACTGCCGTCACAGCACTAGCCGGCTATACTACTCTCTCTGTTGTTAAATATGGTTCATTTTTGTGGGGAAATACCGAGCTAGTTCATTACGCACAGCGTTGTGGAAAATGAAGTTGAGTGAAGCCTTATTGTAGGCGAATCTATGTACGTGGAAAATCGATATAACGCGTTGGCGGATGTCGGGGCTTTCAAGGACATGCGGTGTTTTCGATTAGATTTGCATATATCCCAGAATGTGTGATGCATTAGATACCAACTGTGATCCAGTTTGAAAGTTCATACCACTTCTACTAAGTCGCAATAGGTATCTCCAAACAGGATTTGGTATATTTTTATTATAAAATAAATGTTGATTAGGAATGTGATTTTTTGGTTTGTAGACTAAGAGTTTCCTAAGTGCACTTAACTTCACATCACCAATCGATCGATTAGCCAAAAAACGAAGTACCCTATTAATCTAATGTGTTTATTTAGCAAATACTTAGTTGTTATGGTAATTATTTTTTAGGTTCATTCTTAGTAACAACATATTCAATTTGATATTATTTTCTGTTTTCGATTCATTCGTCACAGCTGTCATAATATTATTATTTATAAGTTTATTGTGGTTTAGCAAAAACTTTTTTTCTTTCTGTGAAAAATAAACAGTATGCACATCATCATCTTACGCAGTCTGTATTACTGCCACTTTAAAAGTTTCCGCGTTGTTTCTATCCTTGCTAGCAAAAACGATTGAATACCTACTTATTTGCTTTTTATTAACAAGTACGTTACAAAGTTCCTGGGCCTGTTAAGTGCACATATTACGATCCACGTAACCACGAACGGAACATGATGATCAAACATAATTATAGTTAGTACCTGTTATTATAGATGCTTTCTAAAGTTCTGATAAACTTCAGGTATTGTTACAAATAAATCGAACACAATATTCTTACGGCTAGTTCCTCCTACGGGTTGCAATAATACTTCAACTCTTTTCGATAATCCGTGACCTAAATAAATTAAACTATGAAATCAAGCGCTGTAAAAGAGGTTTCATCTGGTGCTATGATAAAGAGATTGACAAGTTATTAAGTTCGGTTCTGTCATCCTATTTCTAAAGGAAGGACGGACACCCTTTTGTTTTGATGAGAATTTCGTAAATGGATCATTCTGTCCAATTTTATTAAAATGCTGACATAAGTTCAAAAATTATGTCAGCATTTGAACGATAAATTGGACACTCTTTTGTGATCTTCGTACTTAATCATTGTTGTAAATGTGTTCGGTTTTGTTTCTCACCATTATAAAGACTGACAAACTTTGCAAATCACATCAATATAGTATTACAATGTATTTTTTACATAAACACAAAATAGTATTAGAAACGCATTAGTGTCAATACTGGTTTTGAGGTAATGTCTGCCAAAACAATGTTCTAACGAGATTAGTACCGTGACCTGACTACACAGCGGGGCTCATTAGACCAAGGTCCATTCATACCGCTTGTACGATTTCTCTAAATTAACTAACATCTACGGATCAACAATGTGCTCGTATGCACGTACTACCACTCGTAGGGTTACTATTGTTTGCTTAGATCTCAACAAGCTAGTTGGCCGTCCATATTTTATGACCTCTTTAACATTTATGGTTAAGTAGCTAACTGTCAAATTGAAGTGGCCCTCTCAAACAATAATAGTACGTGGTCTTTCGATTTTTTAGGAAAACACCATGCTTTTTATTTACGCAATGGCAAATAAAGAGCTTGCAGATACCACATAGATGAATATATATTATAACTTAAAACAATCACACATATTTGATTTTGATTGGTTTAGTATGTTCAACACGTTCATCATAACTCTGAGATCTCCCTCACTTCGCTTATTAAATTAAACGCTGAGATCTTGGATGTAGTGTATCTTACCGTTACGAAAAAGTATTTTGTTTAGTGTGCCTTTAATTATTGAGAACAACGCAGCGGCACGACACAAGGTAAGAAATGGGGTATTTTTATGTTTTTTTTGATGATTCTATAAAATTCTGTAGTATTTTTGGGTATTGTTATTTTGTTATGTCACACTAGGCGATCGGATCACATCAACAACGAATTGTTATTGAAACAATTTCAATAAGCTAACCAAAAAATATGATACTCTTTTCTGTATGTCTGCAATCCACGGTCGGTCGGGTCGTAAGGTCATATCGGACCTCTCTACATTCACCATCGCCTTGACGCCTGTCTAAGATAAGAATATCTTGGATCTGGGGTAATTCTGAAAAGGTCAAAGTCTGTAGCAATTTATTTCATGAATTCACAAGAATCTTTTCGGATATTGAGACGATAATGAGTGACCGGTAGTGACGTTTTAAACTAAACCCTGAATAAATAAGCAGTTTTTTAGCGCCGAAGGCTTTTAGGCGGTCAAAGCAAAAACTTTAACACCACTGTTGCCCATTAATACGTAGTACGTTTTAATCGTCTTAACTAGTTGTAAACTTTATGTTTTCCATGGCTATGGAAATTACTTTGAAATCGTCATGCAGCCTTATGTCATGTGATACAAGAATTCAGTTGATTCATCTAGTGTCTTTGTAAAGCGATACCTTAGTAAGGGTATAAGTAACGATTCATTAGATAATATCTAGGTCAGGATAACCGGGCCTGTTATGAATAAGTATACGAAAGGTATTTGACATTAGAGAAATCAGTATTTAATGTGATTGGACCTAAATGGAACATGATTAAAGTAAAATTCACAGGGTAAATCCATGTATGACGTCACGTAACCCACCTTAATATTTAACACCCATCAGTACCATAAAAAGGGGTGAATATCTAGGATTACTAGGATCACTAGGATTCCCTGTTTTGTGGGTATCAGAATCTATGAGTACTATCCGCTCGTGTGATTCTTGGACACTAAGGTGTCCAGGCGCAAAAGGCCGTCGCGTGGTTCGTGGACACCAGTGTTCCAAGAATGTTTAGGGATCGTAAAACAAATGATTTTTTGTTTGAGCGCGCCGGTCTCTTGTAACCCGGAACCACTCGATCACTCGACCGCCCCACACCTCTGGGACTCATTCAATC
Organism: Perizoma affinitatum; assembly: GCA_961405105.1. Taxonomy (NCBI): domain Eukaryota; kingdom Metazoa; phylum Arthropoda; class Insecta; order Lepidoptera; family Geometridae; genus Perizoma; species Perizoma affinitatum. The sequence goes on from OY560184.1 coordinate 8,355,017, forward strand.
GGCTATGCTATCAATTGTTTTATGAAATGAGTGAAATAAACTTCTTTGTTTAGGCGAGAGGGGCACCTATCGCATTAGTTTGTGGCAGTTTGAATGAATCAAGCGTTGGCATACTCTAGCTACTGTTTCATGAGTACTTTCATGAGTAGAGTCTAAACACAGTAGCTTCTTATGTTGCCTATATGATCAGCGTCGCGGTAATCTATGACAATTTGAAGTTCATAATCATCTCTACAATGTTGCAGTTGCAATTATGATTAAGTACCTACATGATACCTCTATAAAATTATAGAGACAGAGTTTTTTACAGCCTCTTCGCATTAGAACGTTTGACATCACACGCTCGCAATCACGACACTGCAACTAATGCAGAAGTCGTGATTCACACCATCCCGACTAACACGATTACTTTATTACTAGTCTTCTATCATTTTAATAAGCGGTAAAACCTAAAACCCTACACCACTCAAGAACCAACCTTAAAACAGACTACTATGACTAAAAATCGTTGAGATATCTTTTCAAGTTTCTAGAACAAACGTTTGTGGTTAACTGGTTAGTACGAAGAGATACTTTATCTTTTCACGACAATGTTCCAGTGAAATGATTCTATTGACTATATTATAACCGCAGAACAGCTGTACGTACCAAGACCTGCATGATTTGGTGGTTCAGCCAATATTTATTCGCAATAAGTATAAAAAGCTCAGCAAAAGGAAAAAGTACAGGCATGTCTTTGAGAGGTTTTTTAAAGATATAAATGTAGGAACATGCTTAGCTTTTTTGAAATCTAATGAAGACGGACATTTGAATCGTTTCTAAATAGCATCACGTATTGTTTAATTTTACGTGAATTTACGTGTACGTAAAGTGCGAAGCGAAGTTGTAACTTCGCTTCGCACTTTAGATGGGGTTACCTTAGTATTTCATTGGGACTATTTAAATATGGAAACCAGTCGCTAAAAAGTAAACAGTCACGTTGTTTAGTCAGGTAGGTAGGTGGATGTCAATTTTTCAGCCACCAGAACAATAAACAACTCTAAATCATCGTTATACGATTCATAATCACTAGATAGGCTACGAGTACGCAGCGTCTAAAAGGTAGTTTTGTCTGGACAGAAGCCAACATAGTAGATTGGCAGCTGAACTACTCGTAAATTAGATGACAATCGCTGATTGTGTATCAACTAAACGAATTCGTTGGCGCGGCAGGCTGGGACACAACAGGCGCGGGTTCGATTCCAGCAGCGGGACAAATGTATGCTTGTTCTGCAGATATTTATTCTGGGTCTGGCTGTTGGTACAACGGTACTCGTAGTTTTTGATACATACGATACAGGGAATGGAATCTTAGTGTGGGGTCAGGACAATTAATGTTAGGTATTTAATTCTCGTTTCCTATTGGAGGTAGTATTTTAGAAATTCATTTCTTAGTGTACCTCTCTGCAATTTAGCATTCCACTTGATAGAATAATGATAACACCCAGCAGTCAAATACAGACATAGTCCTTTTTGACTGCACACTAGGATTCCATGTGTCATGAGTATCATAGTTACTAGGTGTATACCATGGTACCACAATACCTAGACCCGGAACAAATGTTTCAAGTATTTTTCCTGCAACGGGAATATGAGCCACCGTTCTAAGTATAGGTTCTCAAACTGGTTTCCACATAACATCTATAGTTCGAAGCTGCAAGAAAATGAATATATACGTCTTAGGTTGAAGGAGGTGGATCTTTCATCATGGTACTCTGCTTGATTCTTCTCAGGCTGAATCGCGAGGAATCGGCCACAAAAACTTCTCAGTCGTTGCACTCTTGAGCGATCGTGGACAAAATGATAAAGTATTATTGAGGACTGACGTTAATCGCCTGATATCTCGCCATTTCTACTGGGCTCTTTATTAAGCAGCTTGCTGCCTACTGCTGATTTAATCTGGTAGGTCCATCACATGGGTGACCTTTCTCGAGGTCTAGTCCTTCCACTAGTACGACCAAAAACTCAATGAAGTCAGTATCCCGTCTCCTCGACACGTGTCCAATAAACGTTAGGATATGAGATTATACCAAAGCAGATAGAAGCTGCTTGAGTTCTTGTAGTATTCAGCTTTTGTTACGAAACTCAGTCTATGACACCCCATCTCCCGCTTTACATTTCCAAAGAATCTATCTTTTTTGTGTTAACTTCTCGTATCGTTCACGTCTCTGCAGCGCACATAAATATATTAAAACTTATGTAACATCATGTTTTTTTTTTCGTATAGATTATCCTTGTTATACGTAAACCTATTCGATCAAAATCGTGTGACTCGTAGGGGGAGCCTAAGCTATTGTTAATGATGATGATGATATATCAAATATTATTATCACGAATTTAATTTAATTTTTAATCCTATATGAAAATATTGGTGTTCTTTTACTTTAATGCCGAGGTTGCATAATCTGTGTAGGTCGTCTTCATATTGATAAAATAATATTGTCTTAGAACTGACCACTACCGATTTGGCACAATAATTAAATGCCAAGGTTTGGATTCGAATGTATTTATTATTTTTAGAACATACTTTATCTACGCTTATATAAAAATGAGGTAAAACTTGTTTGTTTGTAAGGTAATCTCTGGAACTACACAACGGATTCTTATAATTATTTCACTAATATAAAGCTATATTCTTGATCAATATTTGCTATATTATTTTGATTAACATAAGTTCATGTATATGTATTTGTAGATCAAGAATAAACGCAGTTTGGCTGCTATAATAGCGCAATGGTTGGTTATAAGTGAAAATAATGTAACTACAGAAATATTAATCACCAGTATATCCAAAAAAAAGTCAACGACACGATATACCTAGCTTTTATAACTTGTTATATGTTAAAAATAAATCAACACGGGCAAAGTCGCGAGGCATTACACTAGTTTTGTATACTTGACATATTAACGAATTTCGGAAACCCGTAACCGTCTCAATTTAATTCATTAGATACAGTGGGCGTGTCTCTTTTAGCCTAGTGGAAACTTGCTGACCTTTAATTTTTTCAAAGACGCGGGTTCAACCCTATCGAATTATCAAATAATCTGATACTTTAAATTATAGATAGTATTGTTTAAATTGTGTTTGTCAATGTGTGTGCCCGTACACTGCATGTTTTCCATTTATTGAAAGACTTTTTACCCAATGCTGGCAGAATCGTTAGTTATAAATAAACACGCAATCGCCTGTCGTCCCTATAATAAGCATCTTCAGATCTCCAGAGATAACTTATGCGTTAGTATCCCAGTAGTCTGTGTGTATGACCTCTTACAAGCAATTAAACAAATTTTAAATCTCTATAATTTTATTAGTGTACTTATTATTTAGTTGATAAAAAAAATTAAGATGATATTAAGCGATAATAAAAAATCAAACTTAACTTATGAGCTCTGATAAAAACTTTATTGAATTTTGCGATTATCACACAAAGTGATTCGTCACAATTTATTGGGCTTACACAAAAACCCGATTTTTATCTTACACTCTTCCCGTTTCTTTTTCTTCTGAATTATTATAAGGTAAAGGGTCTGTTTTCCGGGTCATTGATCTGTACGGTTGTCCTGTCAGAGTAATATTAACAGCAACTTGGTTGGTTTCTCTTTTTTCAGCGTAGGCCACTATCTCGGATATTCTCTTTTTTTTGAGATTTAACAAATGTCGTTTGGTTAAATTGAATACACCACCAGCTCTTCGTAACTACCAGTAGTAACACAGCTACTTATTTTGTAAAACTGCTCCAATTGGTAACGTAGGTATTGGTAACATATTACTTCTCATATTAGAGCTATCTAGGTTGTTGTTTAAAATCAGTTTTTTATACAAATGTAGTCTAGCATTGTTTTTTATTAGATTATTTAGACTGGCGAGTATATTTTCAATTAAATTTTTTTTTACTACTACAAAAAAAAATCTTCAGAAAAGAATCACTAAGTAAAAGTACTAAATTTTATCCAATTCATTGTATGAAGGTGTTTTTAGGACTCCCAACCACAATCACAAAAGCATTTTAGAGGTGCTGTCTGTGAGACTGGTTCAACTCTGCATACTCATACGCGGTCTATAGTTTGCTTAAACTACTCTTCGGTCTTATCTCGAAGGACGACCGGTTCTATTTATGGTGGTGAGGTAATTATTAGGGTCAAAAAAGGTTTTCAATGCACGAAAGTCAAGTGCAAGGCAAACCGATATTATACAATCTGTGGATCAGACAGTCAGTAAAACTGATTAAAATTAAATGGAATAAAAATAAATAGGTACTATAATTAAAAAAAATACAACAATATCATCATCATTAGAATGTAGGCATCTAATGCTAGACATACAGCCTCCCCCAAGAGCGCCATAACCATGTATCACGGGCCTTTGTGTAAACTTTAGGATCTCATCGGTCCATCGGATAGAGGGTCGTCCTGTCACTGCATCGCGCTGGTCACCAGTGGTTATAGTCGGTTATGTGATCGATAGAATGCAGATGGAATACATATTAAATTTTAATGTTTATTGTAATAATATAATATCACCACCGATAGCATACCATTCATCACTCACGCGTTACCTCCCTGAGATATCAAGATGAAAAATCTCATGTGCCTATAAATACCCTTCAAACCGCAACACAGCAATGAGATCATTACTGCTTGGCGGCAGAAATAGGAATGGTAGCACTTCCTTGGACAAGCCCTTCCACAGTAGTTCTACTACTCTCTTATGCAAATACCTTTACCACAAGGAAGGAAGAAATCCATAACTACTCGTAAACGTGTTAAGATGAAAAATATGTTTTATAAGCTTCTCGTTTGAAATAAAAAATGCATAAACCAACACGAGGCGATGCAAGAGCTAGGAAATACAAGGAAAACCAGGCAAATTCCTAACGTATCGTCCAAATCATCTCCATAGATAAAAAAATAGTTGACATGCACTTCGACAATCATCGTAATCACCGTCACGATGACTGGCTGGTGACGCCGGAAGTGACGGCACGAGGATGCTAAATGCCTCCTGAAACTCGTTTTCTATTGATATTATGCTTGTTTTTGTACGTGCCCAAAAATACTGCAGGAACAAATCATGAGTAAACCGACATATTATATGGCATGTGTCATCTGTTATTATTTGAGGCGGTGCCTTTAGTTTTTCTATAAATGTAATCGTATTTGAGTGGAGAGTTGTTCATCCTTATTTAATTGAAATTCTTCAGAAAAATACGTAATTTTATTGTAAAATAGTGAATCTCACCAATCACCCCATAATTTTCAGTACATATCGTGGTTTAGTATCACTTTAGGATATTTATGATTATACAAGGACTGGTTGGGCGTGGTTGCGTACATAAATAACGGGCAAGAAATTCTTATAGCTCAACGAAACGTCAGCAAGATAAAAGTTAAATAAGTACGTGGGATAGTTGTAATCCTAAAATTTTCACCAAACTTCCGAAACGACTATTGTTGTGCCATAGATAATTAATATTCTAAGCTGCGATACTAACTGAAGTTTCCTGTTTTAAAACATCCAAACATGGGTATATTGGGCATGGCAACTTTCTGATTAATTTTGAAATACCCCGATATGGTCAACACTTAGGTACTTACTTACTTACCTATGCATATTCATAACACCCGACGCAATTTTCCATTATGACGCATATAGTGTCACATTCGCTTACTTCCACTTGGTTCTTATCTCGATCGATAAGGTTCTCCTGGGTCGTGCACACGAAGACGCGCCTTACCTTCAGTCGCAACAAAGTCCTTAGCTTCTAAAAATACATTGCAAACCTAACAGCATCCCGAACACGTTCTCAGACCGGTGGAACTGTCCAATAAGGTGCCACTGGATGCACTTACACACAAGAGTTGAATAAACCTCTTGTGTACCTATCTCTAGTAGTAGTTTTTTATGTGTACTACTAACATTAACTTTAAGTTTTTTATTGTACCTTGTATTCAAAATATTTATGGACAATGTTCCGTTCAATTCTCTGTCTGTCAATTGACGATTGACCATAATTTAAACTCAAAATTGTAAAAAAGAACCATATTTGATTTAAAATTTAAATTAAAACTTTAAAACGGAAATGTATATTTGATTTAAAATTTAAATTAAAACTTTAAAACGGAAATGTGGTTGTCGAGAAGTTTCCCATTTTCAAGTTTTAGAAGTTATGGGACTTGACTACGCTTCTACGACTGTCAAAATGATTGCCATAGCAGTGTGGAGGGGCGCGTTTTAGTGGATTGCGCAAAATATTACTACTACGACTATTACGACTATTATGAACGCGAAGGGTTGTGAGGATGGATGTTTGTTACTCTTTCACGCAAAAACAACTGAACGGATTTTGATGAAACTTTACAGTGATATAGCTTATACATCAGAATAACAAATAGGCTACTTTTTATCTGGGTACCACGCGGGCTAAGGCGTGGGCAGAAGCTACATAATAATACAGTGATAGTACATGAAAGGAGTGTCTGCGAGGCGTACTATACCTTTCACCACACTAGTACTAGGTCTTATTGAAATAAATAACCGTGCGCATTGCAGGGAGGCTAATTTCGTACACAATACATTAATTTGAATCAGTTTTTATCTTTCACCTTCTTTTGAAAGAATTACAAAGTCTTTGAGACACGAACGAGCACCTGACATTTATTCGATTTTATCATTATAATTATTATAAATGTGAAAGTATGGATGAATGTTTGTTGCTAAGTGTTTGTAATAGGTACCTATAGTTCATAACATAGAAATAACAAATAGGTAACTTTTGATCCGGATACCGATGGAGTCAAACAGAAGCCCACAGAACCTTTCAACCCACAACTTTTTAAAACAAACTCTTCTATTAATCAGAAAACCTCAGAACTAATTAGTTGGACAGCTTGAAACACAAGCCAAGTGACATTGTTGACCGTCCTAAACTAACTAAGTAAGGCAAGCCTTTTGGGTTTACACTGTGAAATTTCGTGGACTTTTCAGTGAAAGTCTATTTCAGATTTGTTTTTTTTTATAAATCAACGAGCCCAAAGGATGATATCAGCTAACATTGTTTTGACTATCAGACTACTTGCGAACTCTTTTGTTTGGTTTCTGTGCAGGTCCTGTGATAAACTATTGCTCAAACCAATACGATAGTACAATCAGCCTGTAACATATTCACCCATCCAAAAGTTGACTGAGATCTGATAAGAATTTCTCGATACTGAAAGAGAAAATAAAACTAGATAGAAAACACTGCGTTGAGTAAAACCGATTGACAACCTGTTGACAGGCCTTCATCGTTTATTTGTACAACGTAACAAACCTTAAAACAAAAACCTGGGTCTCAAAAACCCTGCAGTTTAAGTTTATCTTCATTTTTTGTACAACTAAAGTGGTCTCCCACCTGTAGTTAAGCAGTTATTGTAACCGATTTGAGACATAGCGGGTGAAAAGTCTCATGTGCCTGTAATTTCACCGACACCCATAACCTTCTAACAAACATACATAGGTATGGTTGTATGCCACCAGCATACAACCATACCTATTACTGCTTGGCAGCAGAAATAAGTATGATGGTAGTGCTTCCCCGGACGAGCTCCTTCACAAGGAACTCTTCTAAAATTTGTTTATTTATTGCCATTTATTTGTTCCTTCTCATACTGCGAGTATTTTTGCATAGTGATAATAACATAAAAGCCAGAACGTGTACGTACGCTCTTGGTGAGCTTCAGATAAATTGTATTTCCTCTCAAATATGTGGTTTTGTCCAAATGAAGTAAAAATTTAATTGCAACAAAACAAGAGCCAACAAATAAATGTGTATCTAAAGTCTAACCCATTGCACCGATCGCCTTTCACGGAACTGTTGGCAAGGCCGCGTTGCGTGCGCCTGCGCAACGCAAGTGCGCTGTTTGTTTACCTACCCCGCGCGCCGCTCGGCATCGTGCCTGATTATTATCATTGCTAAGATAATAATAAAAATACTGGAAATTTTTCACACGGCATCATTTAACACCAAACTAAGCAGAGCTTGTATTATAGGAACTACATGATTGATATACTACTTATATACTTTCTATTTGCAGATCATACAAACATTTGTCCGCGGCGGGAATCGAACCCGCAACCTTGTTACAGAGGTTGTCATATAATAAATTATTTAGTATTTTTTGGGCTATTCCCAAATCGCAATAGAATAATAACGAGAAAAAACCCATACGTAAGATAGGTGGACCCAGTAGATGCAGAAGTGCATTAAATAAGAGTGAAGTTGGCATTAAAAAAGGAGTAAATTTTTAACAAATGTAGTACTCAGTAGTAGAGCTCGTTTATGAAGAGTTTATCTCGAGAACTAATATTTTTTCCTGCCTCCAAGCTTTCATATCTGTGTTCCGCTTTGAACGAAGTTTTTTTGTTAATATAAATAATGTGAATTTGATATTTTCATGGAACCACACTGGGATCGTCGCCTACACAGTAAATAAAACTATTCGAATTGGACCCAATTTCATATTAGTAAAAAATGCCCATATTTCTTTATTGGGACATTCACCAATACTTACCCAGTATTCAGATTCTCCTAGTTTTTTTTGATGTTCATAAAAAGGTCAACGCGATAAAGACCAATTTAAAAACAAAAGGTTTTCAAACTTTCGCTTTTGAAAAATACTGTCGAAACTAAGTATTTCTGCCAGTGAGCGAGTCTGAACCAATGATGCAACATGCATATCTGAATGTAAAGTGGATAATATCGTAACGACTGTTCGATTATACGCTGTCGTCCTAGGTCAGGATTATTGAATACATATTTTACATACGTACATTTACATACCTCTTGAAAAAAAACTCCACAACTCACTAGAAACACAGCATGTCGACTTCCGCAAATAAAATGGTTTCTTTTCCATCCCAACAACGAGTTGTTGTTTAACAATAACAATAATGAATTTTTCCTTGTTGATTTCGGTTTTTCAATAAACACAGTTATATCAAAGTTGACGCGGTGTCGAGCATAGCTCGTGAACTAAATGACTCGAGGGTACTGTAATAATTTGCAAAGTACTACTAATTTCAAAATGTAAATCCATATTTTGAAGAATGACCTGCATATGTGCAGCTCACTCAAAAGGCTACTTTACAACTAAATATTTTAAAAATGTCACCGAATTTTTATATGTAGTGAAATAAATCTCAAAATCTTTTTAAAATACAAGACCCCTCTCAAGGTCGTAAAAATCAAGTACGGGAAGCAGCACTTTATTTTTTTTAATGATTTTAAGACACACCTATGTAGCTGTTACTTAATATCTTGAAATCTAAGTACCAACCAAGTTTTAGCCCTTAAGAGCCTCTATCAAAAATGGTAGAATGATAGTCGATAATGACGATTAGAGTTTGACTATGAAACCCTAAAACGCATTGTATACTGTATCCAATGCGGGCATGACGCTAAACGCAGTAAGTTAACGCACCTGTCAACACGTCAGCCGGGTTTCACCGACAAACAGGCGCCGAATACCTGCTTTGCACGTTAATGTGCCCGAAGCTGAGAATTGCATCGAGTATTTTCTCGACTTTATTGATACCTTATTCAATAGTAAAGTAGGTTGGGATCGTGAGCATCTAGGCGACGGGTTACTTTTGTGATATTGCATTTTATTCAGGGAGATGAAACCTTCGGCATTTAATAAACTTGTATATTAATTTTAGCTCCCGACACTCCCGCAATGCTGTTAATAGGGACTACTGCAAATGAACGAAAAATATTATTGGCCCCATCGGCCCCAGGGGGGGACGGGGGGGACAACGAGATTTGTTTTGCTAATCGGCCACCGGTGTCGCTCTACGGGAAATCTACCGATTCACACTATTGCCATTTAATTTGAAAACAAGAGTGGAGCAAACACGAGATGGTGTTATTAGTTTGAAAATGATTAATACTCCTCGGTGTAATTAGTATTCTGTGAATTTGTCTGTCTATCTGTGTGTATGTCTGTAACATCTTTAGCTTTCAAACAGGTGTGTTATTTGAAAGCTCGTTAAATTGGGATACCTAGTCTATCGTTTAGATTTTTAATTCAAAATTTATCTTGACGATGCACTCTATAGAGGTAAAAATGGTATCACTGCACAACAAAACCTACCCTCCAAGTTTTAGGTCTCAAGGAATTACGGTTAATGCTCTGCATCGAGATCTAAGTATTGACTTTTTCTTTGAAAAAAAAAAACAGATAACTTATTTTTGGTTAATAGAAAGGATGGATGAAAGAAGATTAACAAAACAAGTATAAAAGGCGAGCATAAATGGGATAGTTGGAAGGGGAAGGCCTCGGCGAACGTACTCTGACCTAATTGGAGACATTATAGATAAAGGCCAGAAAAAACTGCCTTGTATGAAGAATTTGATGAAGCGAAAGAAGTATGCCAGGATCGTTGCAAGTAGAAATTCTTAGTCTCTGGCTACCCCTCGGAAACAAGCGTGACTATATGTATGTATGTAATATGTATGTGTCTGATATTGTTTTTAGATTACTTACATACTAAATAATGAATCGAATCGCGAATGTTGAAAAAAATAGTAAGATTTTCCATAACATGAATGGAAAATGATATCAGCATTTTCCATCAGATATGACAATACAGGTAATGCGCGGGCGCAGGGTGTCATTAACGTGTCCGTCAGCGGAACAATGCCAAGGCCGGACGCACGGGACGACGGTGACCCGACTCTGTACAATCATTGTTTAGCTTATGTAATTGGATATTTTGACCGTGGACAAGCCATGTTTTAATCTAGAAGTATATTAAAACTTTTTTTTAACCCGACGTGTATTTCCTTCATTGATTGAAGCGCCCCCTAGCACATATATTATAATACCCCTTAGGACCATCTATGAGCCATATATATGAGCCATCTTTGAAGGCATAATACTAAAAACCGCATTACAATCCGATAAGCCGTTTCGCAGGTAAATGGTAACATACGCAAGTAAGGGCTTCTGTCGTCTCGTCTGATATTTGTTATCTTACTCGCGACGTAAGGCGTTTGCCATAACAGGTTACTTGTATGTTTGTCTGTTATCATTTATCTACGAAACGGCTTAGATATCCGAACGGAATGCAGTATTTTGCATTCGATTTGTACGACCCCAAGGGTGGTTCTTGGATAGTTTTTATTACTGGTATTATTCACATTTCATTACAAAATGACTAGAATGTCACATTTGATGTTGTCCACATCCTAGAACAACATGTTGTAACATTACGAGAAGAAATTTAATCCAAGTTTAAATTAGAAAATGAGCGGCCTCTTGGTCTACTTTTGATGTCGTTGGAAGAAAATTATGTTCTCAAATTATTTATTCAGGTCGTTATGTTTATTACATAAACATCTAAGTTTAATATTGTACAATAAAATATAGATATTTTCTTATGGATTTCTCAACTTTTTAGTACCGTTTATTACAATGGCGTCTAAATTATACCAATTTGCATAAATTAATTGTATGTTTTGTTAACTTCGTGAACAAAACATTCTTACGACAAGCATATTAATTCAGCTTTATAACTATATCAAAGTTGTAAACCACTTTTGCATAAATTTTAAGAGCTTTGAAAAGCTGAGTATCTCAAATGGTGCTAAGCGATCTTTATCAAAACAACTAAATAAATGTGTAAATTACGCTTTGTCCATTTTTGGAGCATGTGTTTGAAAATCATTTACATTCTTAAAGTATGCGAAATACGCAAACAGGTACAGTAAAACATAACCCAGAAGATTCTTTGGCTTAAACTCACTTCTGCCGTACAGATTTCTCAAGTTGCTCGAAAAACAAAAGGATATTTTCTAATTATAGTCCATTCCAAACGCAGAGCGAAAAACTTTTTTTTCACACAGCATTATCTAGCCCCAAAGTAAGCAGAGCTTGTGTTATGGGAACTACATGACTGATATATAACATATACTTTTTTTAATACATACATATTATACATATAAAACACCCAGACCCGGGATAAATATGCGCAGATACAAACATTTGTCCCGCGGCGTGAATCGAACCCGCAACCTTCTTCGTCTCAGGCGGGTCTTCGCCCACTGCGCCACAGAGGTCGTCGACGGTCATTGTCCCAAGGTATTATGTTAGCGCAATAAGAAAAGGACAGTATTGCTAGCCATACATTAAGGTATTTATCGCTTCCTTGTCTTTTACGAGTTTACCGCATTTTGTAGTACGGAGTGGGGTGACCGATATTATTAAATTTTATAAACAAATATTTTTTTTATTTATATTATTGTAAATGTTGTTTTTATTTCATAAACATGACTGAAACGTGCAATTTCAGGTCGCCGACATATTATAATCCGGAAACGTTGTTACTAAATTGAACCTTACCCCAACAGAATAGTTAACTAAGGAAGCTGCTAAAAACTATCTTGCAAACACCAGATTTCATACCAAACTATTTTAAGTCGGAGTTAAATATAAAAGAATTTTCCACCGGAAAAAATGTTTGTCATCCCTATGGTACGCTCAAATATCAATTTATTATTCCGTATTTCGCTCTGCTTTTGGAATAGACTATAGCTACATTATCTATGCATGATCATATCATTATCGTTGGATGTGCCAACTTAATAACCAATTCATAACCTCAAGGATCTACGTACGGAGTATACCGTACATTTTTTAATTGTAAACTTAACACATTACAAGGTTATAATGTATTTGTATTTTGTTTTGGTGTGCAATAAAGAGTTTATCTATATATCTATTATTAGAAGTTAGCCGCGAACTGAGATCTCGCGGTATACCGAAGGGGTTTTGAGTTTAGCAGTCGTAATATTTTCAAACAATCATAAGGTAACTTTGCCTAACGCTATTTAGAACACATAAAAACTAATTTGCTTATTAATCATAATCTATCAAAATGTATTATATACTTATTATAATACATACATATTACAAACGCCGAATTGCCCAAGTACACTCAGAGATCTTGCTCGCTTCACTTACTCGATCTACAACTTTTGTCGTGCATACATTTTGTTTCGAAAAGATATCCTTTGAAAAAAACATCTTTGAGGTGTGTTGCACTATAACAGCACATATTTTGAGCGATATTATATTTTCTGCTCAAATACCGTATTCAAACAGAGCACAACGATCGTGATGTGCCAACTATAGTGTTTGCGCAGTACTCATACAGATTATTGCCATAATGGTATTATGGACCAGTTTGGCATCGGGACGGTTTATTTATTATTCAATGATAGTCGTTATCACTTTCATTTTGTGGTATCACAGTGTTCTCTATTTGGTTTGGTTGTGTATAACTATTGTACCGATTGCAGCATTTCTGAGAAAGTTATCTAAGATGCTGTAGGTTCTTTTGTAGGTTTCTAACTTCGGGGGAAGATCTATGTATGTACGGATACACAAACATACGTACATACATATATAAAATGTGTCTATTCGGCCATGCGTTGAAATTAACGAATCAGGTATATGTCTCTTAAGACGTAGACGTTTTATCAATTGATGATAATTCATGTTTTCTCTATTATTGCTGCTTATATCATCTTTTAAAATTAGACTGCATTAGTCTATAACCATAGTTTTGCCGCTTATTACCAGGTAAAAATTAAATCTATATGTTATTCTACAATACAAGCGTTACCTATTTTAAATTTTATAGAAATCCGTTACGAAGATCCTTAGCTGTTGTTAAGGATCCAAATTTTCTCATTAACATGCAAATTTTCCCATTTATAATATTAATAGGATAGGAATACGTGGGTTCGATACTCCACACGATTTTTTTATTTATTTATTTGTAATAAAATTTGATAGGTCTCTATAAAATCAACCACTTTTAACTCCACCAAACAGTAGGTATGTTCTACTGACAATTAAAACAAATATTGTAGTTCTACGTAAATCGATAAAGTTTAAGTTCTGAAATGCTTAGATCACTTAGAAGCGATCCCTTCGCCTAAAAAGATAGATAGATAGATTAAAACAAGTACATATGCGAACTTAAAGTTAATTAGCATTTTCTTCCAGCTTACATTTGTGTAAGAAAGGATGTGTCAGAAATTAAATGCTGTCGTTATATTTATGTTGCCATTAAAGTTGCCAGCAATGGCTAGCAACAGCTAAAGCCAAGAAAAAAATGATCAGTTTGTTATAAAAGTAATCAAATTGCAAACTAAACCTGATCGAGCTAGTTTTTACCTTAAAAACTTATCTGGCCTATTCTCGTCGAGAACAAACGGAATTCCTTAGCTCCTATTGCGTCTATTTCTTATAACAGCTGCTGTACTTAAAACTAATTATCCTTGTAACCTGCTTGTTAATCTAACTAGGCATCGGAAAACATGAATTTATTAAACCTCTATTATTGGTATTATCCAAAACCTGTGGTGGAACTATTTTCTCAGTAGATTTATTGGTTCAATTCTCAGAAAAAAACAAAACAAACACGCTCACGACTGTTTCCCCATGTGGACACCCTCAGACACATACTCAGTGAGTAGATTTTTGAGTATATCAAGAGGGTAGTCAGAGGCATGTCCAAACATTACATTTGGTACATGCCCGCGTTTTGCAAGTTAGCATTCCATGCATCATTGATTAATGACAAGAATGTCCTTTTTTAAAAAAATATTTTTAGTAAAAATATTGCAATGGTTATTAATCATTCATGCATAATAGATCAATAATAATGATTACTTAATGTCATGTAACGTCATGTTGGCCTTAAAAAGCATTATTACCTTAAAAAGCAATCTTCTTGTTCAGATTACCATAAAATAGTTATAGTCCACTTTAAACTTGTCAATATATTAGTTTACTCATCGTTATAGATGGCGCTACGATCGATAGGACCATGCTATTAGGGATGAGCTGCTCCACTGACCTCAAACATAAATCGTCTTTTCAAAAATAAACCTTGTGACCCATATAATACGAGTCATTCTCCTGTCACACAATTTAAAAGACATAACCACGCCGGCGGAAAACCAATTTAATACTCTACTGCGTTCAGAATAAAACCCGTTTTAGAATCCACTGTTGTTATCATAATGTGGATAAATAGGAGACGTCTGGAGAGAAGATTGTTCAAATATGGCGTCTCTAGAATGTTTTTTATTTTCTGTTTTGTCGTCACATTCACGAGCAGGTTCCACGGTTTTGTCATTGACATTAAGTTATTTATGAGTAGGTAGATGAAAAAACACATAAGCTAGACGACTCAAACAAATCGCTTGCTTCTCAAGAATGTATTTTTGAAAAACAGGATGCAAATATGACCGCACATAACTTATATTTATTCTGAAATCAGAAATTTGAAAAATGATAGACTTAAAGGCACAGTCTAAATTTGAAAAATGATAGACTGTGGAAATAAGCGAATTGCCTAAAATTACGTTACAAATGCAACGTTTAAGTTGTTTTATTCCACCTGTCCTTAATATACATCTAATTTAGACTGCTACCAAATGTATTCACAGATCGCATAAGATCATTCAAGTAAATTTAAATATTAAACTAGTAGCTACTTAAATATCGGAACTAGGGTACATATTATGTAAAACTCTTACGTACTTAATGTTGACATACCTGCAGACCACTTTCAATGTATCAAACAATCACTTTCTTCGATTCGCGCCGCGCCGGGACGGCCATACAATAGTCCTGTCGTGTTCTCTGACAAGGTCGTATACTTGCACTAATTAAAGTTTTTGCTCCACAATGTCGTGCTTCGTGGTAATCATAGTTTTTTATTTTTTCTCGCTTGTTGTAAACACAGGATTTATGCGCGATTTTTACGTATGATAAGTTTTATTAAGGTGTTAGCTGTCATGTCCTGTCACTCTACTCCACCCATATTTTCAACTGCGCCGCAAACGTTCGGACCTCTAAGTTGTGTTGTACTGTTTTTTATTTTTGTGATATTTACCGAAAATGTTATAAATTTGATGCATTGCGCAGGAATCAGAAGGATATTCAGTAAATAGGTTGGTATGCACCTATTACCTGTATCCTCCTATTTCAGATGATAAATAAATTAATTAATTTGTAGGATTTAACGTGAAATCAGACAGTAAAGGGCAAAATTAGAATACTGACTTTAAATTATTAAGTAACTACATTACAAAGTAGTCCGCGTGTCGTTGAACGTTATTTATCACTTAATCCTTAATTAGGTATTTAGGTACTAAGCTGCTAATAGGTTTCGAGGAAAAGCCTAAGCTAAAAATATTCTGTAGGTGTGTTCAGTTCATTTAGCCACATATAAACAGTAAATTCATTTTTATACATATTATACATTTTATTACAATATTGGAATGTACCGATGAATTGAGAGGATTCTTTAAAATCCTCTTCTCGAAACTTAAACGAAATGATCGTATTTGGTAATCAGGAAATTGTTATGACTTGGTTGGTTTACGTTTCGTTACTTTAAACAGGATGATTCAAGTTAGACAGTCCGAAATATACAAGATGATGTTTATTTATGGGGGTGATTTGGAGGTTCAAATTTTCCCGTTCCCAAAACGGTGAAGGAAAGCGGCATGCCTTATGATTCATACCAAGAGTATGATGTCCATCATAGGGAATATAGTCGTGAGCATGTTTGTTTTTCTTTATAGAAAATTTAGTTTTCTCAATGTTGGATTAAGCATGACTCTGCTATAGTAGGAGTAGGTACTCCATACACTTACTACGACATGACTCACGACTTTGTTTCTGAAAACTGATAATAATGTATTTGAAGTACAATAAAACCTGTAGAACGAGCGTTTATAACACAGAACATCGAAGGTAGATGCTTTCGCTTGAACAGACCGTGTGGGTTGGATGCAGCGCCCGTGATGAAGTATTCATAGACGGCAGTAGAGCGATTAACAACGCGATAATATTCTGCAGACGACACAGTTACAATACGTTCTGATGACTTTCTTGTGGGTAACTTCCGATGCAATCGTTCATTCGATTTGAGGTGGTTCCCTCTACAATATAAGCATATCAGAAAGTAGCAACAGAAAAAACGTAACGTTTAAAACGTAACTGCGTTGAATTAAGCTGACAGCATGCGCAAGACTGTGGAGCTAACAAAGCCCGCGCCCATTAAAAAGTAAAAAAAAAACGCATAAACTATGAACAGTTTGTTGGTAATATGTTTTCCTCGGGTCTGGGTGTTTTCTAAGTATAATAAGTATGTATTTTAAAAAAAAAGTATATTAGTAGTATATCAATCATGTAGTTCCCATAATACAAGCTCTGCTTAGTTTGGGGCTAGAAGATGCTGTGTGAAAAGGGTCCATATAAAAATTGCATGCGCCGTTGTAGTCAAAGAGTTGGACCCAATTTTCTGTACAAAAACAGCTTTAGTTTGGATTACCTATTTTAAAGATTAATATAAGTAGAATTATAGATAATTTAAAAGACAATAAATGTTAAAAAAACAACTTGAATATATATTTTTGTCACTCTTGGGATGGGATTTTTTCATAAAATATAGGTACTATATGGTGGTCCCATATAAATTTCGACGACCGATTTCAATGTTTTTTTCCCATTCAAAAAAACATTGAAATCGGTTCACATATGGCGATATCACGTAACTTACACACAAAAAAACATACATACGAATTGAGAACCTCCTCCTTTTTTTGCCCACGTTTTTTTGCCTACTCTTTCGAATAAAAAAACAGGAAAAATAGCTCACAAAAATATTTCGTGATTCCATAAAATTATGTTTTTGTTGAGTTTTATGGGAAAATAGCAATCCCTCAGGAATAAAACTTTTATGGTATCACCTCGGGATTATTCTCTATACAACAACAAAATAATCATTAAAATCGGTTCACAATTGGCGAAGATATCAGGTAATAAACATACACGATAAATAAATACAGCCGAATTGAGAACCCTCTCCTGTTTTGAAGTCGGTGAGACAATAGTGAACTTATATACACGATAAATAAATACAGCCGAATTGAGAACCCTCTCCTGTTTTGAAGTCGGTGAGACAATAGTGAACTTATATACACGATAAATAAATACAGCCGAATTGAGAACCCTCTCCTGTTTTGAAGTCGGTGAGACAATAGTGAACTTATATACACGATAAATAAATACAGCCGAATTGAGAACCTTCTCCTGTTTTGAAGTCGGTGAGACAATAGTGAACTTATTATATTTTTAATTTAAAAATAAAATATGTGTCGATTTAATACCTACCTTTAAATATAGTGTGCATAATGCAGGGACGCACTGGAATTCAATCTTGATTAAAATAAATTCACTTTCTTTATAAGTTGGCGTTATTCAAAATCCTGTTGACATTGACTTTGACACCTTGCTTATGTAAAACGAATATTAAAACGACACTGGATGGTTAACAATATGTAGGTATCCATAGGTCTGGTTTGACGGATATAAAACATCCAAAACTGATCCAGCGTTGCTAAAAACCGTAAATTTCGTCATTTTTCGTTACTAGCCTGCTCATGGCTACGCCCTCTACCAGATTATGCCTATTTAAAATTCCATCCAAATCGTTTCAGCCATTACATTTACATTATTTTTAGCAACAAACAACTAAACATCCAATCTTTTGTATTTATAATATGAGTAGGATAGGATACCAATAATATTATATAAATAAAACTGTGGACAACCAAATGAATTAAAAACTAAAGCAATTATTTCTGTAATTTCTTAGTTATCCTGTGTTAGGTTCGTATCCAAGACAATGTATGGTATAGCCCGATGTACGCGGTATTTAGAAATAACCACTATGGCAAAACAGTCATTGCGCCTCAACTCAGATCAAACCAGTTTTCCAATTACTTTTTCAATGTAATAAACACGAGATTCACATAGAACTGAAATTTCGTAACGCAATTTTTCTCCTGCCAAATTATGGAGAGCATGAATTCTCATTGATAAGCGAAGCCTGCGTAGAATTGACAGGCGCCTATTTAAACAGAATATTATGTTACATTTCTTATCTCGAAGCTTCATTTGACTTCATTTGTACTGTGTTTTACTCGACCGACACAAGAAGTACTATATGCTTTTAGGGTTGGAGATGTTAGTTTGTTTTCATTGAAATAAGGGGTTTTTACAATTGGTTCGTATAACTTCAATCAAAATAAGTGTGGGTCTCAGAAATGTTTTATCGCCACAAGTTACTAAGGGGCGATGAATTAAACGATGGAAGGTGAAACGGTGTAATTCTGTGGTTACTTATTAAATTCTTCCATAAACTTACGTAGGATATCGTGCTAGCTTACTGTTACGTCATGGATTTTATTTCAATACAAGGATCGTAAATAAACGCATCTAGGTGCACCAACAAACTCTGCACTCTTGCTCTTTCACCTTTCGTGTCTTCCCGAGGTCTCGCTTCCCTGGTTATTCGATATCCAGTTAATAATAAGCCCTCATTTGTTCCAGAAGCAAAATTGATAAAGTTCCTGTCAGTGTGGGTAGTATTTTAGTTCTAACGAGTTTTGTAGACCTTGATCAGATGTCGTGGGTGGATGTAATAAAAATAGTTTAAATTTTCACTTTAACGGGATATTTACAAAGATAAGATAGGTTGTTCACTTGAAAATATTTTTTTGTGATTTGTAAAGAAAAATATTGAAATACTTGGGTCTAGGTGCTATATGGATGTAATAAAAATAGTTTAAATTTTCACTTTAACGGGACATTTACAAAGATAAGATAGGCTGTTCACTTGAAAATATTTTTTTGCGATTTGTAAAGAAAAAAATAAAAATAAGAGGTGTCAAGGGACACCCGGATGGAACGAAGTTCCTTTCGATTAATTAGTGAAGGAATTGTAATAAAATTTTTTTTTTTTTGGCAAGCCAACTTAAAAAAAATAATAAAATAAATGAAAATATCTGGCTTGCTTTCTATAAGACAGAGAGAGAAACATGCGCACGCCGCACAGCTTACAATAGCTTACTATAGCAAAAAGTGTCGTTACAACTTTTCGTGAGAATTTTTTCCGTTTCACAACGCGCGATAAAGAACTTCGTTCCAAAACTTCGTTCCAATATTGAAATACTTGGGTCTAGGTAGGTTATACCGTTTGCTTTCAATAATAAAATGTACTTCAATGGTCACGATTTTCACAGTTTCCTCTGAATACCTACATTCCTTTTACGAATTAGCCAATATCCTTCTTCTCCATTATGTTTAATATATTGGTAGGTTCATTTTTCCGAATTCTCAATAAGAATAATCATCATCAAATGCGGAGTCGGTGGATGAAGTTGGCCTAAGATCGTTCGTAATGGCACTCTTTAGAAGACTACTGTGGCTTCTACTAGCCACATCTCAATAACTGTAGAACATTATTAATAGACGATTATAAATAACTTGGTGAGGTTTTAATGGAGTACATTCATAATATTGAATTCCATTACCCTGTACAGAAACATTTCTGCCTAGATACCGTATAATACCTACATCACAGAATAATAAAATTAGTCCAACGCAGAGGGAGTCCTCTGCGTTGGACTGGTGACTGGTGTTGGAAGCGAAGGTTACGGTAACAGCTCACTGGGCCGAATGCTACTATCCCTATGCTGTAAAAAATTTTTTTTTGTATATGAAGGCAAAAACAAATTGTTCATTAGTATTTGGACTAGATAGAGACTAGAGAGAGATGGCACAGAGTAGAAATTCAAAGCATAAGCTTTTTTGAAAGAGGGCCTGAGACGCAGAAGGTTGCGGGTTCGATTCCCGCCGCAGGACCAATGTTTGTATATGCAAATATTCGTCTCGGGTCTGGGTGTTTTCTATAAATAATAAAGATATATTAAAAAAAAAGTGTATCAGTCTTGTAGTTCCCATAACACATGCTCTGGCTTACTTGGGGCTAGATTATGCTGTGTGAAAATGTCCAGCATTACTATTATTATATCTAGTAATTAGTTCTTGTGGTGTTCATACGATATCTGTTCATACCACTATTAGACGCACCCGATTTTTTACCTCCGAGGCTTTATCTGAAATTAATACATAATGCATGATGTATACATACGTTAAATATACATTTATTTGTAGATCGATCGTTTCGTTGCCGCTCGCATTGACGTAGTGCATTCATTTGTTAAGGTATACAGTATTAATGAATTTATTTTTTTACCAGTGACGACATTTGTTCGTTTACATTTGTGTTTGACGCAATATATTGTTTGTCTGTTACCATTTATCTTCGAAACGGCTTATCCATTTAAAACGCAGTATTTTGCAACCGATTTTTATGATTTTCAGAATGGTACTTTTCTTCACTGGTAAAACAATAAATTCATTAATACTGGTATAGGTTTTATCGCCACGACACTAGGGGTCGCTGCAATAGACTGTGGAAAATACATCGGTCGTTTGAAATGTATAATTCTAGTAGAGTCGCACAATATTTATTCACAGTTTTATTTAATGTAGTTTCATTACAATCTTTTCTTAAATGTATTGAGTATCGATTAGATAGGTAACTATTAAGTGTGATTTCTTCCAGACAATCTAAAACGGTTTTTTTGATTTACATTCTGTTGCTACATCCCGTTACTGGTAAGAAGATTCGTATAAAGGCCAGGTCACCGCCACCGAAACCGAAACCGGCACTTCATGACTTATATACTACTTATACAATATTATTTGTTTGTAAATACATTAATATTATACATAGACCCGAAACAAATATTAGAATAAGTATACAATCATTTTTTCCGCGGCGGGAATGAAACCCGCAACATAATATATTTTTTTAAATGTGAAAATCTAAAAGCCCTGAAACACATAATTATTTATTTATGATGAGTAACTACAATTCGAATTTTCGAGTTAAAAAAAAACCGATACTCCTATACTAACTTTCACCCCCCCCCCATTTCCCCCCTTTTAAATGTGGCAATTCAAAAACCCTGAACTACGTCATTATTTATTTATGATGAGTATCTACAATTAAAATTTTCAAGTTCTAACTTTAAAAAAAAAAACGATATTCCTATATTAACTTTCACTCTCCCATTTATGATGAGTACCTACAATTCCAATTTTCCACCCCCCCCCCCCCCCCCCGCCCCTCCAACCATTCATACCAAGAAAAAAAAAAAATGAAATGAAAATGAAAAAAATCCAAAAAAACTTGAAACACGTCATTAAATAATGAATGCATTAATAAATATTTATGCTCAATAGCTGTAATTAGAACAAAGACCTTCATACAAAGTTCCTCCCTCCATACCCCCCACCCTTTAAATTGGAAATTTTCTAAGCGTTGATAGATCAGTGAGTCAGGACAAACGATGTTATAAATGTAGATTGATGAAACTTGGTATGTAGGTAGGTTTGAGTAATAACATTTTGATGATAGAATATAAACTTCATCGGTACGGGGGTTTTTGAACTATGGGATCCAAGAAGCCCGTACATCGTGAGATCTCAGTTCTTAGCGAACTGCTAGTTATAGTAATAGCAATATACTAAACAATTTATCGTATAGCGTACCTTGCACTCACTGTGAAGCAAGCCCGTCTGCGCGTCTGCCAAGGCTCCTCCGACTCACGAGGAATGCGATGTTGCAACGCGTTGCAAACCTTGCCTTATATACCTACCAAATGTCTATTCTCTGTGAACTGTCTGATAAACTGGTGAAACTGCCGTGCAGTATGATAAGATAGCGTTGTGGAGTGAAAGAAGATGTAGTGACAAGAATAGAGAAATGTACATGATTAATACACATTTCTCTATTCTTGAGAAATTCTCTAAGGTGGTTGGGGCATGTGGAGTGGAAAAGATGGTCGAATACGACGAGACATGTACATTAATCACCCTTAATATTTAAGTCGAGCTTGATTTGAACAGTTGGATTGAAAAAACCTCGGCGAACGTACTCTGACTCTAGAACTTTTTCAGTTTTAGTTAAAGACCAGGTCAAGAGTAGGTACTGTAAACCGACGAGCATGTATGATGAATGCCATGAGAGTTAATGAGGTAAAAAAGGTATATCAGAATCGTAGCAAGTGGAAATCCGTGGTCTCTGCCTACTCCTCCGTTAAACAGGCGTGAATTTGTGTGTATGTAACTGTAAGAAAATGCCAAGTATTTTGAAACTTTTCAACTCGTAAGTCCGATTTCGACATTATAACAAATGACTGAGGAGTCTGTCTTTGGGTCTATTTAAAGAAAAAGCCCGTTATTTGATGTGAAACTTTAGAGGTTCAAATTTGGTACTGGTACAATACACATTTCTCATAACTATGCTTTCCTTCTGGAAGAGATTATATCGCTTTAAACGATAAGAATTTGTGTTATAAAATTATAAACTTTGTTTATCTCTTATTCTATGTTGTTTAAAAACATGTTACAATCGATGTCTTTAGAAAGAATCAAGTGTAAGGAAAACACTTTTGAAAGAACACTTGATTCAATTATTTCAATCGAAACAAAAATGAATAACGTAGATACGGTAAGACAAGCGTTTAATTTTATGATGTACTATAATCATCTTCAATTTCTAGGAAATACTGGTAATAAACCAAGGGCTAAAGTGCCATGTTTCACATAGGAAGTACCTCTGACATAATGTGCCCAGATGCGACTCTTGTCTTGAAGTCTATAAATTACTGGCATCATTACAAACGTCGAATGACTGTCAACCATCGATCATTTTAACTGCTAATGGGTTTGTGATAGACTTGAAGGCCGAGCTAGACAATGCAGTTTAATCGTGGTACGCAGTCGTTGAACCGTAGGGGATTCACTTAAAAGGGCTAACCCGCCTTTAGAAAATCTACTGCGTGACATTTTTAACACAATTCTGAAAAATGTACACTAATGAAAGTATACCAACTGGTGATGTGAATTCGCGCGGAAAATAATCATGCAAATTTGTGACACGATGTGAATTCATTCACATCGCGTATAATGTGTTCTATGGAGCAGTATGTCAAAACGTTGTATGTTTTCTCTCATGAAAACTTTTGCAATTCGTTCTAGCCCAAAACTGTAATGAAAGTTCACACATCCTACAGATAAAAGCAAAGATGGCGAGACGTATAATGTAAATAATTATTGACTACAAATTACATAAAAACATCGTACAATTTTTGTTTAATGTTGTGTCATCAACACTCGTTCGCTCGTCGATGATTGAACAATAAAGATGTAGATTCAAGGATATGTTTAGCAAATCGCACTCCTGGCAGCCGTCGTACCATGACGCGTTGTCTGTCCAAGCCATAACTATACTCGTCGAAGAACTAAACGAGCATTGCATGTTTGAATCGGTATTAATCTTTGATAGGTCTGTAGATAATTTTTCATAGCGGAAATTTGCTGTTGGCAAAACGCTTACCGGTTTAAACCGGTTCTTTGTTTACATAAGTTGATCACCCTTCCTCATAATCAGCAATCCTTAATGGGTCTGATGAGTCTCAGTGCCGGCAGTTCCCACCCGATCTCCGAGTAGAGAATCTATAGGCTCTGTCGAACAGATTTCAAATCATTGTTTATTTCCGGATTGTGTGGATGAAGTAGAGACCTAGATATCGTAATTAAATGAGTCCAGAATAGGATAAGATTGATTTGGCTGCCAATAACATCTACCAGCGAATACTTCCATAGTATTCGCTAATATATTCAGTAATCATGATGCATATAACTAGTGAAAACTACCGTAGAAACAAAGTAGTACCCGTTTCTAGTGAAAACCATGATTAAAGAACCGCGCAGTAAAAAAGGCTTTTTCTAATCACAGTACGGACTTTTCAAAGAAAACGTTTTTTCAGTCATAATTTTTAAAGCATCGCATCGCAAGATTTGTTTCGGATTAGTTATTGCACGAAGCTAGATTTTTAATCAAAGCGCGCCATATATCTCGGTTCTAATTGAAAAACCTTGGACATTCTCATAACGCATGGCCGTCTATGTATCATAAATGTATGCCAGTACTTACTTGTCGGGTTTCCATTTGAGTTATGCATGCGTTTAAAAAGTAGCAAACTCTCTATATCGTACACGACATCCCTGGTTATCAGCAGAAATGCGAGAGATGCGAATTCGATTCCCGCTACGGGACAAGTACAATCTTCAAATCCTTGTTCCAAGTTCCGATACCATGGTTATTCGTAGTACGTGATACCTACGGAATAGGAAATTAGATTATTTCGCCTAATTTCACACATAAAACAACAAGTTATGTGACTGTATTGAATTGAAGGATATGTCACGTCAAATTGCAGTTTATTGTTATTTTTGACGTTTGACATCTTGTAATTCGGGTAAATGTGTCCTGAAGGGAGCCTGTTACAGGATAGTAACTCTTCATTCCCTAGCATGATGATACTACGGGGAAAATAAACTTGATATAGTATTATTTATTGATGTTGAGCTATCATGGTACTACGGGGAAAGACTTTACATGAACATAGCAGATTCTAGTTATATCCTAATAATATTATTAATGCAAAAGTTTGGTTGCAGATTTTGATAAAGTTAAGTCGTTATCTAGAATTACGCAAGTGCTACTGATCCGGGTATCATGTAGGCAAAGTTATGAATAGAGGCTACTTAAATACAGCTAAGTTTTTTCTTCATTTGAAGAAATTCTAGTACCTACGTATAAACGCCATTGCAAGTCTCATATTAAATTAAATTTCCAATTACCGACTCTCTGATTTATTATTAGAATTCATAAGAAAAATTATTTACTCAATGCAACGTTAAGGCCTTTGCTATGCAGTCTTGATATAATGGTTCCTTACAGTTGATTCCCGCCATTTCTTTATCCTACTTTCTTTTTTATAAAAAAATGCTTATTTTAACTAAATTGGCATGGGTTTTTATCGATCTCTCCACTGGCATTGACAAAACAAAACAAACACGCTCACGAATATCTTCCCCATGGTGGACATCTTCAGATACATTCTCAGTGAGTAGATCTTTGAGGGTACCAAGTAGAGTCAGAGGCAAAACCAAAAATTACATTTGGCACATGCCCGCGTTTTGCAAGTTAGCATTCCACGTGACAGGTTCCAAGCCCATCGCCGCTTATTGGAACACTAACTGTTGGCACATTCCTTCGAATTTTTGGTTCTAGGGCATGCCGGTTTCCTCACGATGTTTTGAGCACGTGTTAATGCGCACATAACCTTTTCGAGTGGAAAAATCCATTGGTGCACGACCGGGTTCGAACCCACCACCTCCGGATCAGAATTTGGGGTATTGCCCACTAGGCCAACACGACGAGGCATTGACACCGATCATAAATATATTACCACGAATATAGAGCGAATAATAAAAACGTTACACGAATGATAATTATTTTGGCTAAGACATAAGATTCTTTAATCTTTGTCTCTATGACTGGCAACTCATCAACAATGATCCTGCGGCTGCTGATGTCAATAATAGGCGACTTTACCGCCTTGCCCTTTGGAGGGCCGTTTGTCTGTTTGATAGGGACGGGTTAAAATCTATCACAGTATAGCTTCATCGCGTGATTCTGAAAGCTGACGTAATTAATATCATTTCTCCAATTACCTATTACCTGTCCTATAGGCCTTAGGTAAGCTGTGACGTAAGCAGTGACGTGATACCATATCCAATTTGTCAACGGCAAGATTTGTCTTGGACTATAAATAAATCATTGAGGGTTGAAGCTTATTGTGTTGAAGGAAATGAAGATTGTGATTATTAAATTAAATCAGTTTATGACGCTAGATTACAAGCAACGCTCAAGGCTGTATTCCTCACAAATACTCAGTGTCGAATATGTGATATGCCTATGTGATATTCGATGTCACGTAATATACCTGTTACTTATTTCATGCAAATCAGTTCAGCCGTTTCGGAGATTCTTAGCAACAAACATATAAATATTCAAACAACTAAACATCCCAATATCAAAACATCTGAGCATACGAAATCCAAGCATTGCCGTTCAGCGTGGCAATGCAGCCAACATTTTGTGAACTCTTCCGTCGGTTAGTTGATCTATTTACACAACGTTTGATAACTAGCTGTTTCACCTGTATTTTTAGTATATAATTGTACAGAGTTGTATAAATAAATACTTTCCCCTCGAGATCAATGGTGTGATGAGCGAGTAGCCGGCTGCGACGCAAGAGATGCGGGTTCGATTCTCGCTGCGGGACAAATGTTTGCATGTTCTGCAGATATTTGTTCCGGGTCTGGATGTTGTGATACCACCGTACTTGTGGTTCGTGATACCCACATCACAAGGAATCCTAGTGTGGGTCTAGGACTATGTAGGTATCTGTTGTGCGTTTATTAATTATGATTTATTAAAATGTTTTATGTTTTACTATGACATTGATAATATTAGTAGAGTAAACAGCATAGAATACGTCTACGTCATTTGATACTATTTTATCCTGTCCATTTTGATGGTTGTCTGATTGAGATTGCTTTTAGAGATAAGACCTCCCATTGTACCTTGTCTGTTTATGAATTCCTGTATTTTTGTATTTGACGTGCAATAAAGAGTTTATTTATATATATATAGATATACAGTTAGTAGGATAGTGTGAGGTCAGACCGAGACAAGGCGTAAGGTAGGTAATGGATACGGCGGAAGCAACCGGTACGGCACAAGTAGAGTGACGCGGCGCCCTGGCGAGGCGTGGCGCCGGCGCAGCCATTGTCCGTGCGCACACGCATCGCCGAATCTACTTTAGACTTTCAGCCAACCGCTGTAGGTGTTGTATAAACGGTTCAAAACTGTCACATTATGTGAAAAGGTTTTGGCAAAACCTAAGTAGGCCCAAGAATAAATGTTGTAATCCTGATGCCACAAACGTAGATAAGCAAAGATTTGTTGAGAGAACTCATTGTTGTCGAATTATGAATAAAAAATGGTAAACTCTATGTCAATTACTTTATTAAAAAATAAAACAGCTAGTGGTTTCTTACCACCACACAATATAAACATAAATTATTTAGTCGCACGGTAGTCTAACGTATTTTGTAGGATTATATTATAGAAGCTCCCCATAACAAGTAAATTTTTGTAAAATTTTAATAACCTCTAGTTTCACTTCTGCTTAAGATTAGTGGCTTAAGAAATGCCCTTAAAATCTATCTAAAAACCATTCGTCGATTCGATGGGTAAAAACCTCATAACAGTCCGATAAACTAATTAGATTAATGGTAACAGGCAAATAAACAAACACACACACATATTAATTATTATCACATTATTTTTCGCCATGATGGAGGCAACGTAGACATTACGGAAAAGGTACAACGTATTCTGTAAAAAAAAATATTACGAGAAATTACATACGGCATTATTTCATCGTTTTTATACAGGCATTTAGACTTTTTTTTTATTTGCCATGATAGAAACAGACTAACAGATGACGTAGGCAAACGAGCTGGCATTTGGCAACCTTTGGGTGCGGCTTAAAATCAAATTACAGAATAAAAATAGACAAGAAACATCTCAGCCAAGACAATGCAAAGGAACGAAGAAAATAATCGCACGGAGGAGGATTGATTTGTTTTAGTTACCAACAAGTACCAATCGATAGTCCTCGGACGAAAGCTATTTCCTTCAAGCATTTATTGTTTTTGTTTGAAGCCTCTGTTGAGATATTGTAAATATAGTCTGCAGAAAGCTGGATGTAAACTCAACTTCCTATTACTGCTTCATTTACAATCCATAAACCATTTGCAGTAGGGTAATAGGGGAATACAAAGAAACTTCGTTTCACGGGTTCCTTTACTCATCATCATCAACAGCCTGAAGAAGCCATCTGCTGGATATAGGCCTCACCCAAATGACTACAGAATACAATTAATGACTACCGATTTTGGCTACCTCCTTCCACCGACTTAACGACCGCGCTTGTTGGTTCCGCGAGCTATACGACGATCTCGGTGGCGCGTCGGGCGTGTCGCCACCTGCGACGTAAGTGGTCCGGGTTTGATTCCCACTGCGGGGCAATTGTTAATTAAATGTTCTGCAAATATTTGTTCCGGGTATTGTGGTACCACGTACCCACGGTACAGTCAGTGGTGAGGACTATGATTTCAACTTTCTAATTCTAAGAGCTATGTCGATATCTGGTTTTCAATGTTGGTTGAAACTATCGTAGTTTCTATAAAGAACAGTACGGGCCAAGTATGTTGACCCTAAAACTGCGCAATATCTGTAGATAGGCCCAGAAACCGTAAAATAATAAAAGTATTCAACAATCTCACATTAACTCGTTCGGCTTTTAGGAAAATGGCTCGTAATGTCCACATATGGCGATTAGATATCGAATGGTAAGTGGCCCAAGAAATCATGAATATTCTCACATTACAGTGTGCACGCTTTTCCTAACGTGCTCGTAGGTATGTGATCGGAAAAGAAGTAGGCAAAGTGTGTTTTTAGGAAGTAAATATTGTAAGTACGTTTTTGTGTCATGAAATATCTAATTACCTACATCCCTATCCTATCCTATCATATACTTCCTACAAATATTATAAATTTTAAAGTTTGGATGTTAAGGTGTTTTTATGTTTGGAGGTGTGGCTAATAATATTCGTAACGACTGGACCGATTTGGATAGGTCACGAACTATAACTTTTTTAAATTTCATCCAAATATTCGTAACGACTGGACCGATTTGGATAGGTCACGAACTATAACTTTTTTAAATTTCATCCAAATTATGAATAATTAAAAAAAACCCTAAAAAGTATGAACAATTTTGTTTTTTTTAACACAGTTGTGAAACTTGACAAAAGGACCTTCAAAGCATGACTTGAAGTTTTATATACTCGACACCGAACCAAGTAGCGTGCTTAGAGATAAAATATTTAATATTAAAGATAAAATAAATAAAAACTTCACAGCTTTTTCCCATTATTATAATGTATGTGATATGGTTATAAAATTATCATGACATCATCCTATCCTCATTCAGAGCATCTGCAGTTATCATTAATGTCAAGACGATGACGTAATTCCTTTTATGGTATCTTAACCTGTCCCAATAATGATAATATTTTATATAAAAACCTACTATTTATTAATAAGTTGCATTTTTTAAATACTCATTCTTATTCATAAATTAGTCATAGTAAAAATATTTGGTATCGATAACATATTGGCAGATATTTTTTACTTTTTGTTATTTTTATTGTTTTTATTGTACTTATAACCATTTTGTCACACTTATATTTTTCTGGGCTAATTGAAAGAAATAATAAGAAGGTCAAATATAATGTTAATGTAATTTCGAGATAAATCGGAGATGCGCACCGCCAGTGTGCCGGACGGTCGGTATACCGGTTGGTCCACACAGCCTGGGTTTATTTCTATCTGCGTGAGCCTTAATTGCCTGCATTCCCTTTTCTAATAAAAATAAGTTAAAATTATCAACACAAATTTATGAGAATGTAAACTTATCTGTAAGTACCTACTTACGTTATAACTTGTGTTTTTTATGTCTAGTGTGGGATGAACAGAGTCCTAATGTGAATTTCCCACAGCAGCGGTCGCGATAAGATTGCTCTTTATAATGTCCACTCAGAGTAAGTTAGTCAAAGTCAAAGTCAAAATTCATTTAATTATTTAAATCACAAGGATTACTTTGAAATGTCGGTAGTGGTTTATGAACCAGTTGTACGGCAGTTGTAGTTGTAGTTGTACGAATTGAAAGAACGAATTAAGAGAATATAATTATTATTATTCAGAATGTGATGTATTTCTAAATACATAAAAAAGACGTGATTGATCGTTGTTCAGAGGTTCAAACTATTCGTCAATGTCAACATCACGTCAAAATAGGTATTCAGCTAATAATAGGCTTTGTCATAAAAATCTGTCAAAAGATAAACAACGCCTATAGTATTTGATAAGTGAAAGGCTCATTTCAAAAAGGTAATTTAAAAAAAAAAAAAAACCTAGACGTGTATTTAATCATGGATTGCATGGCCATTGACTTATGGAAATAAGCCCTACCTAAGAAGCAGCCTATACATTTTGAATACATTAATGCTAAAAACCGCTTTATCAAATTCAAGAGAGTCAAACACGACCCTTCATAAACTAGAAAAGAGCTGAACTTCAAATTTCCTGATTTTCTTGAGTCATAGCTAAGGAGACTCTTGATTAGGTCAAATTTAAAACAAACAAAAATCGGTTTATCTGTTTGAGATCTACGATGCCACAGACAGATACACACGTTAAACTTATAACACATCTTTTTTTGCGTCGGGGTATAGTTAAAGAGAGATCGTAAGCTGACCGAAACAATGCAACTGCAAAACGCACTTTTGAATAATAAATTATAATCATTAGCTAAAAAAAGGAATTACAGTAGGTAGTGAGAGAAATCTGACAAAAATTATATATTAATCCCGCTATCCTATTGGATATTTAGGTATAATAATAATAAGAATAAATTCGTTTATTTTTATTAAAAATATTTTACATCAGACTTATCTAGGTTAACGAAAACAACTAAAAAAAGGTACAACACCTTACTAAGTAGTAGCAGGTTAGTAGATAGGTAGAGGACAGTTTTCATCATACATATCCAACACATATCCTTTATAGGATTAAAATACAATACTCTCAGACGGCCACTACACTCGCATATTCACAGTTCCCGCTTTGTTAAATACCCGTCGCAGTGAACAGGATGTTGCAAGATAATGGAACTTACAGTTCCCCTTCAGTTAATTTATTTTGTAAATTTGGACTTGTCGATAGGTTACCAAACAATACAGTTTTAGATTAACAATACAGTATTAATATTTTCCTTCTAAGATCACCGCATTTTACCTATAAACTTAAAAAAGAACACCCACGACTGAATTCCCCATGATTGACATTCTCTGATACACAATTAGTACGTAGTTATATAAGGGATAGTAAGTTACCAAGTAGGGGGTAGTTGAGGCACGTCCAAACATTATATGTGGCACATGCCTAGGTTCGAAAGGATTTTACGTGACAGATTGCAAACCCATCAAAGTCTAACAAATGGTCGTTAGTTACTCTAAAAATCCTTTTATCTTGACACATTCTGTATCGTGTAAATGCGAAAGATATTTTCATATTTCACACAATGGTTCTTTGTGGATGCTGAACACGAGTACTATCACATGATAGTACTCGAAACCTTAACTATAATATTTCTGTTTTTACATATTTAGAAATACCTGTTGTTTTTAAATATAAACTGTATAAAATCTGATCTTGCTGGGCTTACTGGAGCCAAATTATCAATTATGAATTAGACTCGGAGATCTTAGCTTAATTCGCTAGCTCGTTCAATTGAAATCTATGGAGCCTACGAGGTTAAAAATCTTACAATCAGTCTCACAAACATACGTACTCGTAGTTACGAAAAACAACATCGCAGTCGGATACAAAGAAGTATAATGAATTACTAGGAAATCTGAATATAGTTATCAATTCCATTCGGCTAACCACAGCGACCACCTGTCAATAATCTGTCACACGCGACCGCTGTATTGTATGCTTTGAAATTTTGTGTCAGCAGTTGGCATGACAGTAATAAAATTTAATAAGGAACATAATTTATTAGCTATAGACTTTTTCTAAACCGGACTTTTTCTAACCAGTTTGGACTAAACTTTTTCGTTTTTATACAACTATGTACAAGTATTTACAAAAATACAGATCAAATAGATAATACATCGTGTTATTTTTATGACAATACACAATTACACTCTTATATTAAGTCCACGAATGGACATTAGATATTAAGGGACGATTAAAAAAAAATGCGCTAAACGGATCTTGGTATTTTTCATAGTTAGGGTTCTACACAGAGGTGGCATACACACTGAGATGTTTATCAAGATTTATATAAAATGCCGGACTCTTAAAAGGGATGCAGGTTCGTATTACGAACCATGTAATCGGCATTCGAGAACCTTCTAAATTATTCTCATTTCTACGAACTATATGACCTTCCGATTGCCACTTCAGCATGTTAATTCTAAGAGATATGATAGTATATTTAGTTACCGTATTAATTATAATTATATTTAAATTTAGTAGTTAGTTTATAAATAAATCTTTTAGTATATTATTCTTCTTCTTCTTCCATAAATTTTTATTTTCTATCCTTTTGTAGCATGCAATTATAGAGAGTCCGTCGGCGAGTACCGTGACCCTATACAGGCTATTATATACCTAGTGCGGGGCACAGAGCTCACCTATGGTACAATTTTAATACTTTGTGAAATTAATTTTCTAAGTTATTTATAAGTTCCAAATGTTAAAAATATTAAGGCAATAAAGCATTATTATTATAAATTACGACCGTTAAAATAGATACCGCTATATTAGAAACCTCCCATCGTAACTGAGATGCAGATCATCAGAGGCGTTAACAGATAAACCAAATTGACCACAATGTAGGTATACCAGTGTCGAATGGCGGTAATACCTGTAAGTCTAAGAAAATGTGCAAATTATTGTAAATACGGGGTCTTTTTGTGCATAATCAGTACTTGGTGTTGCCCCCTCCAGCTGCTAAAACTGCATTCGTCTCGGCATGCTTTTTATCAAGCCTTTAATATTTTTTTGTGGCTATTAACTCTTCTACCAGTGCACATTTGAGATCTGTTACGTTTGCAGGTGCTGGATCTCGCTATTTAATTTATCTTCCAAGCTTATCCCAAACATGTTCAATCGGGTTTAGGTCCGGTGAGCGTGCTGGCCACTCCAAAATATTGATTTCCACCCCTTACCCTTCTATCATCTAGCTTTAGACAAAACCGGGACTCGTCAGTGGACAGTACTTTTCCTCAAGCATCATCATCCCAGTTTCGGTATGGGCGAGCAATTGCCACCACTATAGCTAAATAAAAGATCAAAAAGAAGAAGATAAAAAAGGATACTTTGCTGCTTGTTCTAGGCATAATCGCGCGAGAGGAATCGGCGAAAATTCACTTTAAAATTTTAAATTCACTTAGTTTATAAGTTGACGTTTCTATTTGATTCTATTTGACTTGGACTTTGACTATGGTTCTTTATTGGTCACTCTGCACTAGATCATTGACCAGCCCTCTAAATTCACATACAAAATGGTTATGTAAAATTCAATGTCATTAATTTTGCTAATATAAGTCCCTTTTTCAGGTTTGAAAAGGGTACAAGTTAGTTGAGGTACGGTGACTCTAGAAAGCCCTATGCCCGACGGTAAAAAAAAACAATGTGATGTAGGGACAGGGCGCCTCGCAGAGGCTTCTCTGTCTCAAAATAAAGCATTATCACAAACCGATGATATATCTATCTTACATTAATGAACAATAACTTCGCCCAATTATGAAGATATCGGAACGTGGCAAATTCTCCCCCAATCTAATGCTTAGCCTTGATTGAAACCTTCGAATTTGCGAAACTTGGCATTGTTCGAACGAAGGAGTTGGCTCTGTGGGAGGCATAATGGGCTCGGTTTATCTGAAGACTGTGTATTTAAATTAAAACACTGAATAATTTATTAACGAACTATTTTTATCTTTCTAGGTATGTTCAGCTCTTTAACCAAACAACGAACAAAATGGTATGTACCAGTAGGTATTTTATTAACCATTTCATTTATTTCAAATATTTATTAAAGTTATACATTCAATTAGCTCAAAGAGCCAAGACGATTTCATAGACATAATTCAGTAATTTATTGCTTTCCATTGTCATACTTACATAACTAATGTAACAAAAGTTAACAAAGCTGTATTCACTTTATTTAAAAAAATAAATAAGTATTTGAATATCTTGATTGCCATGACATGGGGACTCAAACTGCTTTAGTTTTTCAACTATTTATACCTACAGTTAAGAGGGCACAGGATACAAAAATACATTACCTGGGGGATGCGCAAAGTATTAACAGTTTGTCACTTTTGTTAGTTTAAGAAGCATAGTATTTTTCACTTTCATTTATTTTGTTCACAAGATAGCATCTTAGGGTCACAAAACTCGATCCAGTGGCTTGATCCTGAGTCCACTAGGTGCTCCGCTATGACCGACTTATTGATTTGGCGATTTTTGATAGCTGCAATATGCTCTTTGACCCTTTCTGCAATTGTCCGCTTCGTTTGCCCGATGTAAGCTCGGCCACAGCTACAGTCTAGTTTATAAACACCTGGCATTTGCAGAGGTTCCACGTCCTTTGTTGTTCGAAGCTGCTTAGCCAGTTTGAAAAGTACTTATCATGTGAAATTTCATTGATGGTAAATTAATATAAAGAATCTAATACACCAGATAATTTTTACAAGCATTAAATTATCCGCATATCTCGTGAAAAAGTACAAACCATACAGCAAGAAAGTTATGCACAATACGAAAATCTTCATCATCGAAAATGGGAAACACGGGTATGTATTTGGAAAAATTTATTTAAACTGCATGTGCAAATTCACAGTCCCATTCCGGACGATAAACAAAGATTTCGAAATAATAAACTGTAGATAAATCTATGCTTACGTCTAGGCGGCAATACGTGTACAGAATCACGAAATAATTTTCTGTTTATAAAGGGTTTCTTTCAGGACGTTGCATGTACACACTTCTCCCAAAAAAAATCTAATCAGGCCAAGACAAAAAAAATAGCGTTCTCGCTCGTTGAGGTTTCGTCAGCGCTTTAATTAAATGGGCAAGTTGCTAATTACCCTGTTTTCAGATATGCCTGTCACGTAGCGATGAAAAACGGTCGTTACAGCAAACGCTGAATTTTTTAAACAACAAATTATAAAAAATAATAAAGCTCTAAGCGTGTCAGTTGGGAATTTGTACATGAAAAGATCATGTCACCCAAAAAGTGCAATATTTCCTTTTATCATACTTGTTCTTGCATGGCCGCCGTGCTTCATTCATTCTGCTTTGTTTCCTAAACGCTGGTGTCGTAGCCATCTCGTAGCGCCTTCGTAGCAACGTAGCGGCTACGAAGCCCTGGAATGTATGATTTCGTGAGCCCTGACAGGAAGTTCTAAACAAGTGATTTATTGTCCACTGTCATATTATGTGCTTAGTGAAAGATATTTTTATTGTGGAAAAAAGATGTAGCAAAAATTAGAGAGAGAACAATTTATCTTCTATTATTAGAAACTGGTGAAATTTATTTGAAACCTATAGAATCAACAGTAATTGAATTTAGCCACTGATTTATTGAAATTAATCATGGTATACATCGCATTTTTAACACATTTTTCATTTAAACAAAGAGCAGATAGTTCTGTGAAGCAATGAAGGGGTAAATGCTTTTACAACCAATCGAACATGAGCTCACTTATATTTTGAGGTGAATTATTACAAAAACTGAGAATTTAAGTACAATAACGCTAGTTAATTTTAGTGATCATAGTTTCCAAGGTTACATACTCCTGACCCCACACTGGGATTCCCTGTGTCGTGGGTATCGGGTACTACGAGTGCAGTGGTAAAACAACACTCAGCCCTGAAACATATATCTGCAGAACATGCAAACATTTGTCCCACAACGGGAATCGAAGTCGAAGCATACTGGACCGCTTCGCCACCGAGGTCTTCGATGCCCATATTTTGTTTCTAAATTCCACAGAATTCTGTATTGTGTAGAATTCAGCGTAAGTAACGTATAAAATAAGCAAACATTTTGTCTGGAAACACAAAACACTTGAATGATAACAGAATGATGTCAAAGGGTAGATTAGTGTTGGCGCCAGGGTGCGTGGGTGTGCTCCCACTCCTCAATCGACAGTCTGCAACGTTGAGTCTGTTTATGAATGCCACGCTTTTACGTTGTTAGAAAAAAACACTTATATTGTACATGTTTTTATCGATTTCGCAAATCTCGTAAAATGAAAAAAATAAAACTTTAAAACAACTCTCATCGCTCCATGAGATTCGATTTCACTCGCGCTCTGAAACTTAATATTTGCGAGAGGTGTACGATGTCATTCTCAGCTCGTCCCTGGGTAAGTACGCACAACAATCTTGCGAGTTTAAAACCGTAACAAATATTACGGAGCAATCAAGATTCACGCAAAAAACTCCTTCGTTTTGGAAGTCGGTTAAAAAAGGTGGTCTTTTTACTAGTATATTTTTTAGTTTACATTTTTTTCTGATGGTCAAACAAAGTCTGACCACGGGCAAGAGCCGTCTTCACATCGCAATGTCGTAAAAGTAATAAAATAAGACCATATCATACTTTCCGGTTTGAAAGCTTGCCAACCAGTTAAGAAGTTCAAGTCAAGTGTTGACTCAAAGCTCGCACTCAATTATTTACCGAACAGCTTCCGAGTAAAGCCCGGGATCGACCAATGCTAAGAGAAGAAAAGACATTGTGTTAAATCGATTGGAAATCAACAGATTCGTGAAAAGTTCGTTCATTATTATTCTATCAGGTGATTTTAAAGTCATCACAGCTGGTCACGATAAACAAACAAATTCAGCAATAACATTTACGCAGGCGGATGACGTCATGGGTCAAAAAAACACGACGAAGAAAAATATGTTTATTATTGTAGTATCTATATTAGCATGGCTTATATATGTTTAGTTATGTTTAGGTTTTTTTTCTGTACACTATCCTACTTTTATAAATACTTCTCTCTAGCTCAAGGTTTGCTGGAAGAAAACTCTGTTTAGGGTTAAAGTCGCCTTTGTACATGTCATTTAATTCTGCCTTTTGTAAGTCTTTATTTGTGTGTACAATAAAGAATAAGGAATTGTTGTGTTATAAGTAAAAATAAAATCTTGGGTAGTAAATAATAATTTTTCATCGTAAACTTTTTTGGGGATACTTTTTTTTTTTTAATTTTTATTTATTTATTTAATATGGCACACAAAACAGAATACAGTCAAACACAAAAATAGAATAACTTAAAAACAAAAATTTAGATCTAGACAATATTCCAAAACATGTGTACACATCATACTTATATTTAATACAGCAGAATATAAAACTATACTATACCATATATATGAAATAATACATAAGTGCAAGCTACTCTTTTGCTAGAGCAGCCAAGATTTCCTTTTTAAACTTGAACATATTATTATTTAAAACATCAAGTGGACTACAATTATTAACTAATAGATCGTTGTATAGGCGACGCATACTGACTAATGGATTAAAGAAAGATGTATTGTTTATAAAGACTTTTAAGGCGAAGGTGTTTGAGAAAGGATACCGAGATCTAATTTTTGTATTAAAGTTAATAAGAGAAAGTAAGGTGGGAGAGTCTATATGGGAATGGATAATTTTAAAGAGATGCATTAATGAATGAAGTTTCCGTCGAGACTCAAGGGTTTGTATGCTAAATTTGGCAAGCTTTGCTGAGAGACGGTCAGAATTAACTTTATAGTATGGTGACCAAATTATTGAATTGTATTCTAAAACGCTTCGGACCAGAGAAAAGAAAAGGTGAAAGAGACTACGAGGATTTTTGAATTTCTTAGTTATTCTTGTGATGAAACCTACTAGTTGGGAGCATTTGGTTACAATACTGTCATATTGAGCATTAAAAGTGAGTTTCTCATCAAATAACACTCCAAGGTCTTTAGCTAACGGTTTTCTATCTAAAAGTTGCCCCTGTAACCGATAGTCATAGGTGATCTTATTATTTTTTCTTGTAAACGATATGACAAAGCATTTGCCCACGTTAAGAAACATACGGTTGTCATCACACCATCTGTTTACGAT
Organism: Perizoma affinitatum; assembly: GCA_961405105.1. Taxonomy (NCBI): domain Eukaryota; kingdom Metazoa; phylum Arthropoda; class Insecta; order Lepidoptera; family Geometridae; genus Perizoma; species Perizoma affinitatum. Next base: position 8,393,764 of record OY560184.1, read on the forward strand.
GCCCAGATCTGATTGAAGAAGCAATGCATCGTTGTCGTTGTTGATGGTTTGGTAAACCTTCAAGTCATCTGCATATAAAAGACATGGACAAGATAATTTGTCGATAAGGTCATTTATGAAAGCAACGAAGAATAAAGGGCCCAAATGAGAACCCTGGAGCATACCAGAAGTTATTATAGCAGGTGATGATCTGAAGCCCTTTATAGCAACCAACTGACTTCTTTTATTCAGATAGGATTTAATCCATCGAAGAAGACTGCCATGGATACCATACGACGCAAGTTTGGCACATAAAATTGAGTGGTTAACTTTATCGAAGGCTTTTGAAAAATCGGTATAAATGCTGTCAACCTGGACTTTCTCCGCGAAAGCACTGCATAGAAAATGCTTGTACTCCAATAAGTTGGACGTGGTGGATCTCTTACTCATAAAACCGTGCTGTCTTGGAGATAGATATGGTGCGATATGGTGATATAGGCAATCGTAAACTAATGATTCGAATAACTTTCCAAAACAAGACAGGATACTAATGGGTCTATAATTTTCACAACGAGATTTATCACCTGATTTCAGTATTGGTACAACGTGAGCAGTCTTCCAATCCGACGGAAAAAACACCAGCCTGAAGCGAGGCATTAAAGAGGTGAAAAGGGGGACACTTAATTCTTTACCACATTTTTTTATTAGTAAAGGAGGTATACCGTCTGTCTCTCTGAGTAATAACGATATTGCTAAGAACGTTACTACTACGATCCGGTTCCACGTTAGCCACAAGAGAGTCATGTGGCTCTCATTTATATTTCTACCACCAACATTGCAAGTTCGCATTGCAGTGTTCCGATTAGACTTTTTGCAATATTTTTGGACAGACCACGCTTAAGCAATACTCCTGGTGTATCAGATGCCAGCAGGCTGTTGAGCCATTATAAAAACAACATTTATGTATCTTGATAATAAAATATCACACACGTTCAACAAACCGGAGTACACAGAACTCGGGAGCATTTTTTACGTCTACGCCAACGTCACATAATCAGCCCCTTTGTCACATTACCGCTTGCCTTATTGTGAGTAGTATTTTATTCCCTCTGTTAAGTTAGAAATATCTGTTTGCTTCCAAACGCGTATATTATCCTTTTTACAAAGTGCCATATTGAGCTCGGCGGTGTATGAAAATGAAATTTGTGAATCAGTAAAATGTAGTAACATTTTTTCTTGTTAGCACGATTATATGTAAGACTGTCTCTGCATTTTAAAACTAAGGTTTTTTTTTGCTTTTCTCTATAAAGGGATATAATATTCCCGCTGTTTTTGAGTAATTAATTGTGATTTGAATAATGAATATTAAAACGGCCTCAATGTTTTATGTTAATCTAAAGGTACGTAGATTGTTTAGAACAATTTATCTTCCCGGCTAAGCCTTCGTTGATTCGTTCTTCTAATCTTTGCCATGATAACGCCTACCTAAGGATTTTCAGTTGCCTATTATTAGGTATTAATCTATATAATATAAAACCGTTGCGAGACAAAGCCAACTGACAATCAACGCAAGTCCAAGAAACCTGAAATTTGGTTCCTTTTGACGTTTAGGAGTGCTAGATATAATTTCCCGTAATCTGACTCCTAGAGGAATACTCAATAGGCGCGGATACACGTTCCATATTTAATAATAATAATGGTGATGAGACAGAATCATCTTGTCCGAAAGTAAGCGGTGATGTGTTATGGGAACTGCATGATTGATTTTACTACTTATAGAATTTTTGTAAATACTAACATGATATACATAGAAAATACCCAGACCCGAGACCAATATTTGCGTGAGCGTGGGTAAATAATTTTGAATAATGATGACTAGATAAAGTCGATGGAATAGCTATTAATTACGTTTAGTTTCAATAAAATCACGATCTTGAAAGTTTTCATTCTGATGTTATTACTTGCAATATAACGAACGTTCCCTAAGTAATCCCAAACCATAAATGTGAAAAAAGAGACAAGTTTGGTACAAAAGGGATTCACAAAGGAAAGGGAAAGGACGTTCGTGGGATTGTCGGCGTCGCTGATAAAACATTTAAGATCTTAATGCCATAAAACTACCTTAAATGATAGCAGAACTATACGCAAAGTTTGTAGTAGGTATAATGTTAGAAAGTATGACAACTTGCAAAGCTGAATCCTAACTATGTTTCAACAGTATTCGCAATTAACTGGCTAATTACCTATCAAAACTTAGCAACTTACTCGAAATTAATGAATCTCAATGGATTTCTACTACTACTAATATATAAATAAATAAATAAAGACCCAACAGATAGTCCTGACCCCACACTAGGATTCCCTGTGTAGTGGGTATCAGGAACCAAGCTACTACCCAGAGCCTGAACAGATATCTGGAGAACATGTAAACGTTTATCCCGTATTGGGAATCGATTACGCACCTCTTGCGTCTCAGCTGGCTACTTGCCCGCCGCGCCACGGAGGTATGCCAATCATAGTGATTTCTCTCATTTATACAAGTTCATTTCCGTATTACAATACAGGTAGTTCTGATGCAGACGTCGATTAGAACTTTAGTATGACTAGAGACATCATTACGCGATGTAACCTACATTCAGTGGTATTAGGGCAACTAGGTCGCACAATGCATTCGAGATCTTACAAGTGAAGTTAGATCCTAGTACAGATATCGGCTGTTACGTCGATACATGGAAACTGGGGTTGTACACGAAACATTTAATTAAAACAGAAATTTGTAAATTCACTGTTTTGCTAATACGTAATTTTTTACTATTGAGTTGTGAATTGTACTAGTTTTGGAAGCGCGTTCTTTCGATTTGTTCGAAGTATCCAAGTACATTTTAAAAACAAAAAGAAAATTATTTCTATACAATAGTATAAATAGCTAATTTTGAAATACTAATAATTTTACAAATAACAACCAAAATAATAATTGAGAACTGTAAAACGCGAAATTTTGCGCGTAAAAAGATTTCGAACGATATACCAAATCAGTATTGAAATTTATGTTCGTTAAAGTTTATTTATACATAAACTCAAGCATGTTTCCCTCTACCTACCTCTTTTGGTTCATTCACTCTCATCACATTATTCATGTATACACACGAGGTGAGGATATATATCTCACTTCTCGTCCACACGAAATTTTCACTAGGCCGGGTGCCTAGTGAAAATTTCGTTACATGTAGTTTTTAATTTAATCTTAACCTCTGTGGCGGGTACAGGCCCGCCTGAGACGCAGAGGGTTGCGGGTTCGCCGATGTTTGTATAATCTGCCAATATTTGTCTCAGATCTGGGAGTTTAATATGTATGTATAATATTTATGTATTTACAAAAAAAAATGTAGTATATCAGTAATGTAGTTCCCAAAATACAAGCTCTGTTTAACTAGATGAGGCTAGATGCTTCGACAAAATATATAGTTAAATTCATTGCAAATTTTGATCCGCTGATGTGATTAACATATCCTTGAAATTAATATACTCGTCTAATTTCTCAGCATATTGCCATTCGTACGCAAATTAGTACGAACATTTCTGATAATATGTTAATTAGATATGAACATGTGAATTAATTCAATCCTTAAAGATCTACCCACCGACATAGTCGTGAGTGTGTTTGTTTTTGTTGTATAATTTGTTTTTATGTTACTTTGCTCGGTACATATTTGCTCAGAATTGAGGAGGATGGTTATTGTGAAACGGTTTTTAACCTTGGTGCTTAGTCCAAGATTTTTGTGTATTGAATCTCATGAAAACATATTATATGAATATTCATGGATGTGTAAGTAGTTTGAAAAAATAAACTTCACAGAGAAAAAAAAACCAGATACCTACAATATTTTCATATTCCAATACTCTGAGATGATGATCTCAGAGTATTGGTATTTTTAAATGTAAAGTTGTTTGTTTTTGATCACTTTTACAAACGACCAACACTGAATCAAATGAAACGCTGATAACAATAATCAACGACCTGCCACTTGAATGCTGTGACGCGGAAGATATTGTTATACCGACGTCATAGATCACCGCCTACACTCACAGGCATATGCTATAGCATAAAACGCAAAAAGGTTGCACATTTTTGTTCTTCTTTTCAGTTTACCTACACAGAGGAACATATAACAAATAGCTTGGTTGCAAGTTAATTAGTAGAAGAGAGAAAATATAAAGTCTATGTTAAAAATATACATCCCTAATACACACCCAGAGACGGACGGGGAATAGAATTAGTCAGGGTCCCGTTTTGAGTACGGAACTCTAAAGTGATACAAAACCGATATCCCGATCCTAGTATCCTCAATAGAAGGCTAGCAACAGATTGCCGGCGCCACTGTGGCGCTACGCTGATTATAGTCTATCGCTCGGCGGCGACAAATTATTTACGCACTTTGCCCACTGTGCTCTACACTGTGGCACTCCACAGTGTCACAGCCTAACATAGGTTTCATCTTTTTTATACAATCGACGCCTTTAAAAATGAGGAGTTTCCTGAGGCAGTGCTGTTTTTCCATCGACTGTCACAGATTAAAAGGTTTTTTTCTATATTTTTAAGGATGACTAATTTATAAAATAAACACTTAGTAAAAAATAGCTATGCACTTTACCTGCTGTGCTGTATTATACTGTAATTTATAGAAGAGCACTTGTTGCGAAGCATCTTTAGATCTTTAACAATAGCCTTGAACCCGATTTTTTCGCCCATTCAGGCAGAAAATCGTCAGATAGTAAAAGCAAGAGCTTCGAACATTGTTTGAAGTTGTTTGTACATCTATTTTTATAAGCTTTTAAGTCTGTCTTTTCATTGTGAAAATATATTTGTGCTTTTGATATAAAGTGTCTGCCAATTCGGTAAAATGTTAAAGGTTTAATTAACTCAGAAGCATTTAGAGGTCATTTTCAATTAGTAAAAAAAAAAAAATTTGATATTTGAAGATGGCTGTGACTTTATAGGGAGGCTGTTGAGAGAATATTACAACCTCAAAACATAATTAAAAGTAGAACACACGCTTTCCCTAAAACAGTAAAGCACATTCTCGCCCAATTTACCCCGGAGGCGTATGTATAATTTGCCATCACAGACGGCGCCAGACACAAATCCCTCCCACTACCGTCAAATTGTATAGGTTGGTACACCATGTATTCACATGCTACCTAAGTGTCATATCTTTTTTAAGTTACGTCTAAATATTTTTTACGCCCAGTTCTTATCAGATTCTAGTTCTCTAATTTCATTTCATACTTTTATGAAAGGTAAAAAAAAAAAAAAACTTAGCTACTCTGAAGCCTTATATTTCTCGGATAGGGACCAGAAATAAAAAAAATATTGTGTAAATCACAAAGTAATTTTTAGAGATATGCTGCGTGAAAATGTTTGAGTTATGAACTTTTATATTTTTCCACTTATGTTGTTGGTTTAAAAAAACACGTCAGTTTTAACTCGTACTGTTGGACAGACTGATGGAGAATTCGGCCTATCAGACAGACAGATGGACGTGAGGATACTATAAAGGTATCGTTTTCACCAATTTGTTTCGGAATCCAAAGAATTCGAATTCGGAATCATATCTCCTACATAGTTCCCCGTCAGCGGACTGAACCTATGCTTTTAGAATACAATCCTATAGTTAAACTAAAATAAGTAGGTAACTAGGTAGGTTTTTATGGTGTAAACACGCTACAGTGAACCTACTGAGTCATGATAAATGGTTCGTCAATAAAAAGACACGTTAATACAGCTATTATCGTGTCAAAGCACAGCGGGTGGTGTTAATAAAGAATAAATGGTTCAGAAATGTTTTGCCTTAATATTAAAAGACTTTAGTATGTACTATAGAGAGTCGTAATACCTAGGTACTCAAACTTCATAGGCATTAAGGGGAAGATTTTGTTTTTTTATGTACCTGTGTCAGTCAGTAGCAAAGTCTCGACTTATATAAATATGACTCTTATTTCTTAATATAGAGGTAGAAGTATAGATTTTTATCTGCGTTTTAACGGTCGACGTAATGCGTTTTCGGGATATATGTTTTTAGTTCATTTTGTATTAGGACGCGAAGCTAAGCGCCTGCAGTGCTGCTGCGACATGTAGGAAATAGGAACTAGGAATTATCCCACTTTTTTGTCGTTACCTCAAATATATAGAAAATTTATGATTGATGATGAAACACCGTGAAGTCGTTAGGTAAAGGTAAAGTTAGGTGGTAAAAAAATATGATTTGATATGATTGATTATATGAAGTTATTAAAGCTGTTAAATTATGTAATCTAATTTAAATTGATTACTACCGTATAACTGTTATTTTTGGTAAGCAATTATTATTGCTCCTAGAAAATCGAAGAAGTATTTTGTTACCTTGTAATAAATACCATATAATGGTCATAGTGTTTTATCTTTTATAAGAATAAACCATTCCCAGTTTAAAGTAACAAATAAATGTAATATTTCAATTGGTATTTGATTTATTTGTGTTTTAATTGGCTCGCTTACACTAATTACTACCGTAATTTAACCGTTGCCATTTTTGTGGAATGCTGTGTTTTACCGATTAAACTAATGTTTCTGATGTCAGTACATACTATATTTTATAATAATACCCATTGCGATTATGAACCCAAAATACAAACACGCTTACGACGTTAATTCCCATAACAGATAATCTCAGATCCATACTCTGTACGCAGATTCTTCAGAATACCAAGTTACCAGAGACGTTTAAACATTATTTTTGACACATGCTCACGATTTGCATCGTAGTTACATTTTGATCTCATCAACACTTAAATATTTACAATGTTAGTTTCTTAACAATCTCAATTAGGATAATATAACATCTAATAGGTTTTCTATGCAATATCAATTTACAGTAACATATGTAATGTAATCCAATACAACAACCAATAATAATATCTCTTCACACAGCCAGCCAATTAATATCTTATTAATTAAACTCGACAGTTTTCGTTTTGGTTACAGAGAGATCATCACAACTCACACACACACATGAATAACAAATACGCTAGATACTCACAATACATGCATACCTAGATTATTATGTAAATATGTCTAAATAATTATTGACGTCAGTTCTTGTCAGATTCTAGTCCTCTTATTGTATTTCATACAATAAGACATGACACAAGGTTAAAAAAATGTTAGGAGCACAACCTTAGCTACTTTGAAGCCTTTTATTTCTTTGATGGTGTAGACATACAAAAACTGATTGAGGAAATCACAAAGACTTATAAGTCCACTGTCTGTATCAAGAATTTTTACTTTCTTTTCATCACCACCTTTGTCCCGTTCGGTGAGTACCTGAGCGAGAGACACTGCGCTAATTCGGGCGGTAGGGTATTCTTTAACTGACACTCCACTCGTAACCCTTAGGCTCTGAAGAATGTTATGAGCTAGTACTTATATAATGATATTTTAAAGAGTGAAATAATGCTTTGTTAATTCTGTAACAAAATAAATATTTTTTGCTTTACTTTAGATTGTACAAGGAATATATTATACAAAGTTCACACTCCCAATAGTCTCACCAGTACTCGTTCCACCTGTGACACAAATGAGAACATTTTCCCTGTAGCTGGAGCCGAAACATCCCAAGAATTTAGCCCAGGCTGAATATTCCCGTTATATCTACTTATTTAGCTTTATTTTAGGTTAACGTAACTAAACGACGTAAAGAATCAAGAATAGCAGCGTCCCCTAGTGACTTGTGGCGATGAAAACTCTCTAAGAACTATCCTTGAAGTTAAACAAATCTATTGCAAAAAACAGCATTCCAATCGTATAAGCCGTTTTAGAGAAATATGCAAACAGACAAAGTCATAAAAAAGATTCTACCCCTATTCAAACGGATATTCAGATTGATTGTGCCTACCGTGGGTAAAAAATATGTTATAGAAGTTTGATTAACCCCATTCGGAAACCGGTTCGATATAAATCTCTGATTAGTGGCGATCGAAATGGATATGTGTAATTAACAACTGACAATTTTAATGCCTTGATTACATGAGTGTTTGTGAATGTGTCGGAGGCTTTAATAATTTATTAATGTTATTATCTTTACTCTCACGAGGCCCTCACAAATTGAGACAAATGCAATAAGTAAGTACCTTTTACAGGAAGTTGTAGTTGTAAACGGGCTTAATTTATGTCAATTTTTTGCTGCAAATATATAGCCGTCGCACAAAAAATAATAAGAGTAAAGAGATGCCGTTCCATCGAACAATAATCTATGACATATGCCTTGAATCTTTTGATTAGAGGGCATGCCGCTTTCCTTGCGATGTTTTCCTGCACAAATGATACATTCAAGAAATGGCCCCCTTTTTGTCCTCTCTTCCTTAAATAAAAACTTGTACTGGACAATGAAAAGTAGACAATGGAACTCCTCAATGGATATGCTCCTCATTTGGTTTCAGTTCCGAATACAAATATTTCTTCCTTAGAAAATTGTTTTTTTCAACAATAAAAATATGGTTGTTGAAGTTTTGATGCAAATGTGACATAGTACAAACTTTCTAGTAAATGGTTCATAAAAGTTTTTTAAAATAATGAATAATCTTAGAATACAGAGCAGGGGGTCTAACTCGCATAACTTGTTCGTCTCGTTGATTGGTTTGTAATGAAGGTAGTGTCACATTGCTAATCCCATGCGTGATCTTGAAGGGTCTCTCAGCAATTACAACTTAATTCCAGTTAGGACGGCTGCCACCGACTCTTAAACGGAGGTTAAAGTTTATAGTACAACAAACTGGACGATGATAAGGATTAAAAATATAAGGTTTGATTTGTAAACTGTCAAAAATAAATGTTGCTTAAAATTATTAAAAAATCTGTGTGCTTTAATTTTACATAGATTTTTTATAATAAATATCATTGTATTAAAATGTTTGGAATAAAGAAATGAAGAATACTTATTGTATATTTTTACCCGCGACATGAGAAACATTATAATTATTATGTATATTGTTTCTTTGTGTCTGCGTGTGTGTGTGGGGGGGGGGGATGTAAGTTATGACACTTATTACTTAAAATGGTGTAGCTAATCCCTAGGGTTTCACTTAGTAGAGCAAGCAAACCATATTAGCAAAGTTAAACTAAACTTAGAACTAGGAGATGGGTTCTGACCACTGGGCTTAGTTATGTCATAAGTTGTGGTGATAGTTTTTTTGTCGCGGTATTTCTTTCGTGAACCACTTCGATTACCAAGAAGTTATGTTCAAGATATTTGAATCCTGGCTTCTCATCTAGCCATATTGGAGAACTTAGCCTAAAAATAAGTTAAGTTCTCCAATAAAATAGATCACTTTAGGAAACCGGATGTAATTTAAAGGCCCTTTTTCCTGAATATATTCCGTACAAGCATCCAACATCAAATAGTATTGTATTATAATAGTCATTATAATAGTACTTGGTATTATACATAGTAATTATAGTGATGATCATTATAATTTCTAAAATTATACGAAACTAATATATTCAATTCTATGATCAAATATTTACCTACTAAGATTTTCAAAAATTCTAATATAAAACTGTAAATGAAAATTATCTATCTTTCTACTTTGCATAACCTCATAAAACACCACCTATCAATTCTGTCTACCAGGTTAGACAGAATAGGTCGTCACCATACAGCTTAATTACAAGAGAATGCATAATAATTAGCAACCAATTGACATTCCAACACTATAATTAACACGCCGAACAGTATCTACCTACCTACACATAAATATTATATTTGGCGTATCGAATTCGCGAGAGGCGAGTCGACTGGCTTGCCTTGGCTTGGCATATGCACTACTTTCATGTTTCGTTACAACTATACGTATAGTACACCAATTTATTTATAACTTCGTTCTAGGCGTGTCATACCTACTCACATAGTAGGTATGACACGCCTAGAACGAATCTTTGTTTAATTTTGTGCAGACTTAAAAAATATACAGAATTGAGAATTCAGTCCGTTTTAAAGGCTGTGAATTATGAAACAAACGATTTATTGATCGATTAAACTGGACCAGTATTTATTTGTTAATTATTGTATGCCAGGTGTGACTATTAGCACGTTTTGAGGTGCGTAAACATGATGACAATTAATCGAAATAATTTCAGTAAATATTTTACAAATGTACATAGTAAGCAATATGCTTAAAAACGAAATACCTACTTACTGGTATTATTCGACTTTAATTTAGCATATTATAATTTATAATCAAAGTCACTTAGCAAAATTACGCATAACAGTTTCAATTAGCGTTCACGAGCCATGACTTACGCAATACCAATAAATACCTACTTTATGTCCTCATTCGGAGAAAACCTTCAAACTCTATGGAAACAAAACGTAGGTACTGAACAGTAGCTACGAGACAAAGAAACAAAAGCCGCAATGAGCTTTAAAAAGCCTTGTCAGTTCAAACCTGCACGATAAACACTGTTAGTAGAGCTGTAGAGTTATTCATTGAATGGGCTCCTGAATACAATCCGTCGAAGCTTCAAAAGTACAACAAACAATAGTTCGTTAAAATGGGCGCGAAGCTATTGTATTTCATCCACACATTCACTGTTGCGCAAAGCTGCGCTTGTACAGACGTGCGGCAGACATAATATGTACAATTATTTTCTGGTAGCTCAAACATCGAATTTTCTACTACATATCATCATCAACCGACTGTATACGTGCACTTGTTATTCTTTAGAGGGGCTGAAATAATATTAATAGACGATTAAACCATAAAGAGCGCTATGACAAAGGAACTTGGACTATAGTAGTTTGCTATGAGATTTTTATTTAATATAAGTATGGATCCATTTTTCATAATTTATTCAGATTTCAAGTGCAGGGAACAAATCATCCACCTTTTCATCTCCGTATCAGAACATACATTTGGTCTCGCAGCGGAAATCAAACCCGTCGCAGCTCAGACAAAGTAAATCCAAAACACCAAAATATATCTCAACATTAACCTGGCCCAGGATGTTCACAAACACACTAAGAAATAAACAGACAGAAGACACCATCAGCGGCCCAGTTACATCTGCCAATCACCAGGGGCATTGCTGATGCGTTGACCTAAAAAAAGTTGAAAAGTCTCATACACCTGTTATTTGTAATTTCACCAGCATCCCCTTTTTTTTGCTCTGTAAAATTACGTGCTGAATAGTTAAGCAATAGTTTTGCCACATTTTTCTTCAGCAACAGGTAATATTAGAAAATTACCAGCAATTTCAGTACCTATCTCAAGGTGCTACTAGAACCGGTTACGATAACGTTATTTTTTATGACAGTAGCGTATCAGTCAACAGTTATTATGCTTTACTACTTTTTAGGAGTATTTCGTACTTTGTTTTGTATTTATACATAAAAATATGTAAAGACTTATCCTAAAAACTAAAACAAACTAAACTAAACTAAACTAAGAAGTTGATATCTGAACGAACTTGTTCGTGATGTTTTGTTTGAAACAAAGTATTTTATAAGCTGGTTTGAATAGTAGTTAGCATTTCACATGACAGATGTAAGTCCATTGCCGATTATTGAAACGCTAATCGATGACGCTTGCTTTCAATTTTACGACCTCGATGGCGCGGCTGAGACGCAACAGGTGCGGGTTCGATCCCCGCTGCGGGACAAATGTTCTGCAGATATTTGTTCCGGATCTGGGTGCAATGGTACCTGGTACTAAAGTTCCACCCACGGCACCACTTCACGGTCTTTAATACGAGTATGTACGAGAATGTGACTGTTAGACGGAATGTTTTTTTCCTTATAATAAGGCAGTAACCTATTTTGACCCCAAGCAACTTACCTTTTTTTCTATTAGCTAAATCTGTATTATTAACCATTTGTTTGTGTTTATAGGTTTACAACAAATATTATTCCGTTTTGCTAGATTTCTTAAAAAAAACGAAAATCCAACACCTTTGCCTTGGATAACGACGCGTTCAGTCTATTCATTATACCATGGTTGAAACAAAGCAGTAAATCTAATAATATCAAGCCAATAATTAGCTAGTCCATTATGTCTCTACGTACCGAGAATCACAGATTGATTAAACATCTGTTATTACTGTCATCCGACAGAGATTACAATCTGACTTGATAAATAGAGAATCGTTATACAGTACACGCCACTTAATTGTACACTTGCGATTTTTATCACGAGGGTTTCTTTTGATCTGCATGTCAAGAATATAATATAATACGTTTATTTGCCAGAACAAATGTACAATAAGGCTAGCGGCAATTTAGTGATTTAAAGTCATACAGATGTCACAGTACCGAAATGTTCATATTTTAATAATTATTGTTTTCCATGTATCTTGACTTACGTCTAAATAGCTTCAAGTAACTAATTGCGACAGATTATAGGTTATAAAAAAGCACCATAGAGGCAAATCCTACATATTCTTCTTCTAAGGTTTATTGATTTTACTGAGGTTACATCATGCTTTTTAGTGATTGTTAGAAGCTTGCAAGCTTGGTGTTCCTAATCTACATACTTAACTGACGTGTACTGTAGCACTGACTCGGTAATCGAAGATCCGTTTTTTTACAAAACATCTCTAATTGAACAATAATTTACAATTAGCGATCATTCATTGAAATGATCTAGAAGTCCTATTATTAATTATTATGTTTGATTGCGTATTCCAAGTATTTGATTTTTTAAGGCGTGTGAAAATCCTTTTCCATTTGTATGAGAAATCTGAATAATGTATTGTCAAGACTAATATGAATAATAGCAAGACTAATGTGAGTTGTAGCAACACTAGCTAGTATCTACGGGTTCGTTTGCGTTATATTAGGTTGGGGAAAAAGTCTTTTCGCATTATTGTATGTATGAACTTGTAATAAAATATCTTTGGCTATACTATTTGTATCTGGCTGGTTTTGGTATCATTAAAAGTTTAAATTTTAAAGAAGATAATTCCAAATTCAAATTAGGAAAATGTGTGATTTTTATTTGTTTTTCGTACTGTTAAGATGAGTGAATCTAATGAAGAAATTCGATACATTTTAAAATTTTACTACAAAAAAGGTAAAAATGCAACGCAAGCCGCGAAAAAAATTTGCGATGTTTATGGACCTAGTGCAGTGTCTGTGAGAGTAGCACAAATTTGGTTTAAGCGTTTTCAATCCGGAAATTTTGATGTCAAAGATGCACGTCGCTCTGGTCGCTCTATTACGGATAAAATGGATGCCATTTTTGAAAAAGTGGAGCAAGATCGGCATATCAGTAGTTACGACGTAGCTGAAGAACTGGGAATTGACCACAAAACAGTTTTGGCGCATTTTAAAAAAACTGGGTACACAAAAAAGCTCGATATTTGGGTACCTCACGAGCTCACTGAAAGAAACCTAATGAACCGTGTTCTCATTTGTGATTCTTTATTACGACGTAATGAAACCGAACCATTTTTGAAGAAATTTTTGACCATTTTTGACCTCACACATCTTTAGCCACTCAGCAAAAATTAAGAGAGTTTGGCTGGGATGTGTTAATGCATCCGCCGTATAGTCCTGACCTTGCACCTTCAGATTTCCACCTGTTTCGGTCTCTTCAGAATTCTTTAGGCAGTGTCAGGTTAACATCACGAGAGGACTGCCAAAACCACTTGTCGCGGTATTTTGAACAGAAGCCCCAAAGTTTTTATAGCAATGGGATCATGTCCCTGCCTACAAAATGGCAAAAAGTTATCGAACAAAATGGTACCTACATACTTTAGTTAAATGTAAATAAACTATATTAAAAAATGTTTTGAATTTTCTTAAAAAATGCGAAGAAACTTTTTCCCCAACCTATTATATTGTCAAAAAGTAGGTAGCTTTTGTATTATCCATTCCAAAGTCAATCTATCTTTGCTGAGGTAGTTTACACAAATTATTAAGTACACCCCCCAGCCATTTCAAAATCACATATAATCCTCTTTAAAGCGATAATACCGCCTATTGTATCTTTGTCTTAATGTTTTATTATTTATTTTGTTTATGTCATAAGGTGTGCAATAAAGTATTTTCATTCATTCTTTCATCTGTGCCCATATCATGAGGGTGCATTATAGATAATTGGTCCCCCAAATTTGGGAGTCCACCATATAGGATTTAAAATGATGTCACTTAGCTAACCATACATTGTCATCCAAACCAAATGTGTATGCAAAATGTCAGCTCAATCGGTTGGGGGTAACTGGTATGAAATTTTGACCCATACATACTAACTAACAGAGAAACTTAAATAAAAACTCCTTATTAAACTAAATTTAATTTGATTTATTAATTCAGACAACATATTAGGTTCATTTTTTGTTAGTGAGCTGTCTTAAGATCTATGGTAATATAAAAGTATCCCGGGAGGATTACTGAACATCGACGTTTTCTAAAGCTGATAAAATTCAAAATAAAGTATATGAAGGTATTTTTATCACAAAAATACCTTCATAAACTTTCAGCTAATAACCGCACGCACTCATAAGGCTTCATTCACATAGAAAGCTGGCTACTAATGCTTATTACTAATTCTATTTTATTATATGTAGATATCTTGGAAAGATAGATCGAATGGTTAATCAAAACATGGTTAATTATGTATTATGGATGTAGTTTCATACCTACACCCAAAAATAAATACTTAATTAAAAGATTTTCTCTCGTTTTCATATCAGTAGTTCTTTCTTTTCCATCCTTTTTCCTATGACTTTACTCAGTGAATTCCAGTTTGTATGTACTTTTAGGAATATGCCTAGTCTAATAATCTGGTTAAGAATTATGGAATTAAAATTACCGTGGTTTGGTATCATTTTAGAATATAGTTACGACTATACCACGTACTTTACTATTCTCCTGCTGACCCGTCAGCAGTTCCCGTCTCACGACCGTCGAGCGTGGTCGCGGACGGTGCTCATGAGGATGGACCTCTAAACGGTCAACGAAACGTCAGCAGGAGAATAGAAAAGTACGTGGTATAGTCGTAATTATATTCTAAAATGGTTAAGAATTCTCTAAAATTATTGAGTTGTTTGAAACTATGTAAATGCGTCCGGATTTTACATACTTTGGGCATGTATACATAAGGACCCGAGATTAGTTCTCACTACATTAATGATGATGTTCTAAGATTTTCTGAAAGTTAAACATTGTCATCGATTTTGTATTGAAATATGGTTTGTGGTTCACGAGCATATTTCATAAGTTTACGAGCATAAGTTTATGTATACCGGCAACACTTTTCTGAACCAAACAAAACATTGCGATCTTTGTTTACTCTTAGTAAATTTATGAGATTTCTTTAATATTAAATTACAGTTAATCAAAATAAAATAATTTTGGTGTGGAAGGACAGTTAACCTTTATGTGGTTTTGACACATTTAGACGTTTTGTATGGAAATTGATAACGGACATATCGGCCCTTAACGGACATATCGTCTAGTGTGGGAGCACCAATCTTACAAGGTGGACTCATTAATAAATAAAGTGTTGCCCGTGTTATCACTTTATTTATTAGAGTACACCGTTAATAAAAACGCAATACATCGACACTGGACATCGAATTAGAAAAAGTTGTTGGCGCGACCCCCTGAATCCTTCTTGGCTGAACCCTGGCTCTGGGGGTCTGGACTGCAATGTTTCCAGATTCCAGAGTCGTAGTAGATTCGATAGTCAGCTGTATCCGCACTGATTTATCGTTCCTTACTGTTTATAGCAGAGTAGTTGATTCGACACATTTCTTCAGGCTGTCTATAAGGGACTGGGCAAAACGCTTCAATAGCGTTTTCTAATCGACTAGTAGCGACATCTAGTTATAACACCTTTAAACTTATTGTTTGTTTAAAAAAGAGCCGTATAGCCTAGTTCTACACCAACTTCCGATATGGGAAACTCCGGGTCTGGGGTTCCAACCCTATAAGTGCATTAATGGATTTTCCCACACAAAAAAAATATATTTTCGTGTTAACACGTGCTCAAAAGGGTGAAAGAAAATATTGTGAAGAAACCGGCATGTCCTTGAACCGAAAATTCGAAGGCATATGCCATTAGTTGGCTTGACTGTGCTGTGTTTTATGAACTACTTTCAAACCGTGTTTTGGCATGTGCCAAATGTAAAGTTTGGACGTGCTTGGTATCCTTGATGATCTACGTAATTAGTTGGGGTTTATCAGAGTTTTTCCCAAAATTCTCCTGAAAACGGGAATTCACCTGAAACCCAATTTATTATTAGTTCTGTCGAGTAAGCTCGTGGGAAGCCGTTTCCATTTGTACTGAGCCAACATTTACATACGGGAATTGTACTTTTGTGGAATACAGTTAAAATTCTGAAAACGTTTCATGCCGAATTCAGTCAACAAAGTTAAGATTCTAATCCGAATTAAAAAATAATAATGATGTAGGCAATATCTGGTTAGTAATAATAATATGGGTCAACACCTTAGCATTGCCATTCAGAATGTGAATGCAGCCAGCATTTTAGGAACGCTTCCGTCTGGTAGTGATCTGGATCAGTTAACTTATCTATAGATTGTTTACAACGCTCACTAGATAGCTAGCTTTTTCATCTGTATTTTTTGTACACTTGTAGGTACCTATACAGGTGTATATTAGATAATAGACTATACAGTACGTAGGTAATCAAAACTCCTTATCCAAAAGTATCTACTCATTGATAAACGATTTTTATCGCAATGGATTATTTAAGGTTATAATTTTTGATCACAGGACAAACTTATAAAGTTGGAGCTTATTATTATTATAGCTTCTATATAATGTGAAATAGAGTCTCATTTAGTCTTTTCTTTATAAACTGCTGAGGTAAAACATAACTAACGTAGGTACTCTATTTTTATCTTTTATTTACGCCCCTGCGTAAATACAAATAATTTTCTTGACGTCATAACTAGGACAATTCAGTTACGGGACGAAAAATCGAGTCGAGTAATCGAGTACTACGGGTACATCCCTTAGTAATAGTACATGATGGGTCAAGCTCATCCCTTAGTAATACACGCTGTAACATTATGAAATGAAAATGAATGAATTACATTGAAAACAATTATTAAGCACGCCGACTAAAAATACAACAAAAATATGACGGCGAAACAAAAATTATGGTAATAAGAACATCAGGTCAAATGATAAAAAAGCCAAATACATGCTTTTTTCCAAACTACCCCTCAAAGGGAATAGGATGGTGTTTGAAGTTTGTATAAGAATTTTAACGCGTGGTGAGATTTGCTGAAAACTTAGTTTGGATATTTAAAATACAAAAGAACTGAATACGTATAAGGGTATTAAAAAAAAGCCCTTAGGATGCAAGGCTCTCAATTGTTTCCGGTGCATCTATCAATTACCTACCCTACGCGAGTAAAACCTCGGGCATCGGCTAGTCTTGCAAACGACAATGCCAGCTCTTGCACTTTGACACGGGCAGACATACAAACAAAATTTTAAAGGTTAAATACGAAGAAACTGTGAGCCATCCTGCATACAGTCCCGTTCTGGCACCTTGTGACTTCTAACTTTCCAAAAATTAAGAACAAATATTGAACCAAACTAATATTATATGAGAAATCGGGAGTGAATTGTTATCTAAATGAAACTGCCATACATGCGATCCTGAATTTTGCCAATCCTTATTGGATTGGTTCATTGAATTTGCGAAAATATTTTCTTGTCCAGAGGCAAAAAAAAATCTTGTATCATGGAGATTACTCCATGATACAAGATTTTTTTTTCGCTCCTAGTGGGATGTTTTTCAATCATCTCTCTGACGCTAGTGCCCGGGTGCTATGAAATATCGATAAAATTCCCAGGAGTGTAAGCATCGCTAAGCGTTAGATTAGCTAAAAATGAAACAACAATGCACTTAGAAGCGAGTAGAATGATAACATACTCGTAAGTAAACTAGTAGTTCACCATGAACTGTCACGAAGTACCGTTTTTATTCGACTACCGCGCCCCCTACCTCCATAGCTCAAAAATAACCGTACCGATTAGGCTCATATTCAAACTTTGATAATCTATTGATATAACCTACCTACTAGGTATTATCTATCTATCTTAACAACTACCAAGTTTCATCAACATGAAAGAAATGGTTTGACAGTTGTAGTCAGAAAACAAACATACATACAAACCAAGTATTTTCTAAGTAGACAAGCGAGATCTTCAAGAAATAGAAGACAGATTCTGTTGGGCGTTTATTATTTATTACATAAGAGCACAATACTTATCTTAACCGCAGATAAGTATTCCTTGTGAATAATCTGTTTTCTGATATGTGCCGATACATACATATCAGAAACTACGAGTTCTATGGTACAATCAACACTCAGACCCGGAACAGTGTGATACTCGTTTACAAAATTAATAGTGTACCTACGTAACTACATTTTTACTGCGAGAAAAATCCCAAAATAATGTATACCATAGTAATACTGATACGTACAACAAAATTAACAATACGCCTACTGACTTGTGTGCAAAGTTTTACTAAATCATAGCTGATTATGAATCCGATAAGCTTAATACCTAAATATTGTGAAATTGATTGGTTTAACTTGCATTACGTTACAAATAAGTACTTACATATAAAGCTGTTTCAAATGTTAATTCATATAATTTACTATTCTCTCGTTATCTTACGGCCTCATTTTCCATGTAAGAGTAGGTGTGTAGTTCATCGACGTTCTATCGATAGCGATCAGCACGTCCTTATCTCTCCAGGACGCCATTAAGTCCCGCATATCCGGTCAACGAACTCTATCCACCCACTCCAAAATAGCAAAGCTGTATGTTTCTAGAAAGCTTTTTTTTCATTCATTAGCACCAATCACCGTTCAATGATTTGAAATGTGTTCTATAGAGCATTAAAATCCTTTCATGATACTGGTTTTGTTTAACACTACACTAAGACTAATTACAGCTATTTAGAGCCACGTTGATTATTTAGCAATTGTCGGAATTGCAAGTTCTGAGTATCTATATAATTTTGTGCTAAAATAATGAAGAAATCGTATTTTATTATCAGCATACAGACTTGTGTGCAAAGCTTTAGTAAATCATAACTGATTATGAATCCGATAAGCTTAATACCTAAATATTGTGAAATTGATTGGTTTAACTTGCATTACGTTACAAATAAGCACTTACATAGAAAGCTGTTTCAAATGTTAACTAATTAGAAGCGTAAGTTATAGCTCAAAGCTTAGTTTTATGATTATTCGTAAATTACTAGCTGATTAAATGTTTTTCAAGTAACATATTGTAACCTTGAGTCTTTGTATATCGAGTGTTCCTGCAACTTTATCCATTCGATCATAATCAACGTTTTTTCGTACTTCTTATGGCCAAGCGAGCAAAATCTCCAAGTCAAGATGGACGAATGTTTATTATGTATAAGTGGGTGGTTTTTTAAATATGGGTGTAAAAAAACAAACACGCTCACGACTGTCTTCCCCATGGTGGACCTCCTCAGATACATACTCAGTGAATAGATTTTTGAGGACATTACATTTGGTACATGCCCGCGTTTTGCAAGTTAGCATTCCACGTGACAGGTTGCAAGCTCATCCCTTGGGGTAAAGGGTTTGAAAAATATCAGGTTGTATTTGTGTGTCACAGAAACGATGACACAATAGTTTATATCTATTCTAGCCTTTTAGTAACCAAGAGTTGTATGACGAACGCCCTTCTCCATCCACATTTTTCTTGCATCCGGATCGGGTAGGTATTAAGTCGCCCGGCCCGTGGTACATTCGAGAACCGTTATTCCTTTTTAACTCACTAATGGTCTTCCTGCCTATTACCACTCGCTTACGTCTGATAATACAAGATTTTCCTGCTGTAGCAATTGGTTCTTAGCTGTCTGAATTACAATAGTCTGCGACATGCCTCTCCTAACAACAGGGGTTCGTCTGCTTTTGGCGCGACTATTAGACCGAAGTCTGTATTGACATTGTTCTGTATCTTGCAGGTACCTTACCGCTGCTAACAGTAACTATTGTTAATGTAAAATTAAGATGACCTGTATAACAAATCTGAAGTAAGAAAGTTAATTTTATGAATGAAAATATTGATTATGAAATAATCGATAACATAATAAAATTTAACGCTTGAAAGCAATTTCTCCAGAAACCCTTTGGATGGAGTGGATTCTATGTGATTTTGAGAATAGCCGGGGGTGTACTTTATGATTTGTGAATTTAGTAGAAATTAACAGATAAAGTTATTGTATTTTTAGGAATATTATTCAATTTAGCATCATAATATTATTAATATTATTATACTACGATATGTTTCTTCTAATATCCCGGAGGAGGGCATTGGTACGCAAACACAATGAGAGTTCTAGTTTAGGTAGGTACCAATGTTATCCAATACGAATGTTCTATATAAAAGGACTAAAACACGTAATAGTCATAGGGAAAACTGAGTTTTGTTCATTGGTTCGTAATAGTTTTTAGCGGTTGTAAATATGCCATAATTTTTTGAGACAAATAAATTGTAACAGATCACAATCAATCAGTCAATTGCATAGTGTTACGTCGGGGGTATTCAGATTTTGTCAAAAAAAGCTTGTGTTACCACCTTTTGGATAAGCTCCCTCAATCGGCGAATAACTCAATCTTAGAGCTTATCCTTTTTACAACCCTTAGATAAAACTCTGTCTTACAAGAGATACTCGTGAAACCGTAACTATAGTTACAGTTTCACGAGTATCTCTTGTAAAGTTGCAAATAAACTGGTTTATCCACGCAGCGGGGCGTGTCTGCGCCCGGCGTGATCAATAGACCGAATACAGGCTAGTATTGACATTGGACCGCGACTGAAATAATCCAGAACACGTGCTTACAGACCTGATATAAATACTGCAGATTTAGAAATTTTAAATAGAAATTGTGTTACATTAGTGGAACGCTCTCGGCTATCCCGCGATGAGCTTCATTTTTACCCGTGAAGAGATCGTATGTACGTTAGCCCTTATAGCCAGGTTGATTCTTTGAAAAGACAAGTTTTCTGTTTGTTACCATTTATCTCCGAATCAGATTGTAATGTGTTTTTTGCGATCGATTTGTATGTCTTAAAGGATGGCTCTTAGATAGATTTTATTGCCATTAGGGAAGTCACTAGGGAGCGCTGCAATAGGCGACGAAATAAGTCGGGGGTTTTGACATTTTGCTAAAATTAACAATGTGGTTTATGGACTCATTAACAACTCAACTAATTTTAGCTGATTTGGGTTACAATGTCAAATGAAGAGAACAAAAAACTTATTCTCAATCACCAGCTCAGTGGCTTAGTGGTAATTGCGCCTTAGTCCCCTGAGTATAGTAGTCAGCTCAACCCCAGATAAGGTCAATACATTTTGACATAATATTTAAAAACAGATAATACCAAAAAAAAACAGGTTATTGTATAATCTGCAAATATTTGTCTCGGGTCTGATTATTTTCTATGTATAAAATGTATGTATTTAAAAAAAAGGATATAAGTATTATATCAGTTATTTAGATGACGTTGTGTGAAAAACAAATCCAGCTATATTTATATAATAACACCAAAACTTGACTGGAAGGTATCACTTTTAGCAATAAGACCGCCCATTGTACGTTTTATGTTTATGAATTCCGGTGTTTTGTATTTTTATTTGGTATGCAATAAAGAGTTTATCTATATATCATCTATATACACTAGCAAAGTTGTTTTAGAAAATGCTTAATGGAGATAAAACTATGACACTAATTAAAAAAAACTAGCGATGGATTTTTTTTTTAATTTTTGCTATCAGTCAACGTAATTATAAGTTTTATACGTGTTTTTATCGTGGTACCTTAAAATAATAATCAAGAAGGTAAACGCGATAAGGACACGTAAAAAAATATACGTATCTTGTGTTTGGTGCAACTAAAAAACGACTTACCAATAGGAAATATTGTGATGAAGTTTTGGTAAGTTGTTCAGTACCACACCCGCGACGGTTAGCATACAGGATAAACAAAAAAATATTTATTTATTATCTACACAACATAAGATGGAGCATTGTATAAAACTGTAGATTTGCCTAGAGTGCAACAAAAGTGTAATTTTCAGTAAAATAATCGAATTCACAATAAGTTGTTTTTGGAGTAACATTTCGAGATGAATTCGAAAGCGGAACACTGCTAGCTAGAGCCCTCTCAAACAAGGGGTTTCTTCATGCCCTCTGATATTAATGAACATCAAACTATGTAAAGGTGTGGTCAAACTAATAATAACATTGTTGTTTCAGGTACGTTAATAATTAAACATCATTGAAAATGTCAAGAAGTCATATAAATCTCAGGAGCGGCAGTCCTCAGACCGTAAGTAATTTGTTTTTGGCTTGTTTACAAGTTTTCTTTATGAAGTGAAGACCCAGATTCTTAGTTTAAAATTATTAATTACCTTTATATTTAGCAACAGGCATGTTTTTCTCCAAATAACATAAAACAAACTACGCAAAACGTATTTTGTTAACATTATGTTAGAATCCCGAAGTTCCTTAGTATCTCCTAAAGTTATCACTACATGTCCGCAGTTCTTATTAAATGCTAATCGGTTAAACTTCTATTTTTTTACACTTAACAATCACTCGTTGTCCTAACTCCTCACTAGAATTCCTTGTATCTCCAACTTTAACTTCTGAGTTTGTATCATACTTCTAGGACAAGGGCAAAAAGTTTTGAAACCTTATAATCCTTACTCCTTATATACTTGACTTATATCAAGGGCCTGTGTGTGTCTTGTTTTTTTGTTTCAAATCATATTATATATATTAATATCTCGTTTAGCACATGTCAACAATAAGGTCTCCCTGAGGCAGGATGTCCCAACGCGTCCCGTCTGTGTCTCGTCAGTCCTGCCTCGTCAACGGTCTGATTTCCCCCAGGGTGGGGAGTCCTAATCTAATGTCGACATCAGAATAGGGCTGCCACGTCTAAACAATGTTTTATTCCAGTTCGTGGTCTCATTTCTGTTTAATTAAGTACAAATAAATATTCACCTTTATCAAATACTAGCTGTTGATTGCGAATTTTCAAGAGAGAAGACGTGTTTAAAAAAAAAACGATACTCCCTTTTAATATGATACTTTCACCCAACATTTCCCTCTTTAAAATATGAAAATTATTGTTTATGTACAGTAGTTATAATTAATATTTTCAAGGTAATGGGGGGCCTATAAATTTAAATTTCCAAAAATCCTTTCATAGCGGTTGCTTACGTTATACGTTATATAAAATAAACATACGTTCTAAATTTCAGCTTTCTAGGCTTAGTAGTTTTGGCTGTGTGTTGATATATCAGACAGTCAGTCAGGGCATACAGTTTTATTAGTTTAGATTGTAATGATAACATGCTTAGCTCCCAGTTAAATTGAATGTGACAGCCGCGTCATGAGCAGCTCTTTTGTTCAAATTGCGTAGAAGTTTAAACAATATACATAATACAAAAAGCTATTCTGAAATGTAAATTATATATTAGCCACGACTTTAAAAAAACAGTACCTCCTCTAAGAAGATGGTGGGAAACAAAACACACATAACTAGTATGTAGTTTGAAACGAACTGAGATCTCGCGATGAACCGTTTTACCCGACTACCGAAAGGTACGAGTTTTTCAAACATAAGGTAATCTTGCTCCAGCGCTTTTCAAAGCCGGTAACTTTTTTATTATTTATGCTTATCACTCAAGGCCTAAACAAAATTAAATCGACATTTTTACACAGCATTATCTAGCCCCAAAGTAAGCAGTGTTATGGTAACTACTTGACTGATATATTTATATACTTGTTTTTGTAAATATATATACATAGAAAACATTCAGATCCCGAGACAAATATTTGCAGATGCAAACATTTGTCCAGCGGCGGGAATCGAACTCGCAACCTTCTGCGTCTCAGGCGGGCCTTCGCCCGTTGCGCCACAGAGGTCGTCTAATTTGTTGCATTGTATATATTTTTTTCTTTCAGTCGTCCCCCACATGACCTACATATCAAGTTTAATAAAGAATAAAAAAAATTCGGCATTATGGCCTGACAATATAAATATACATACTCATACACACATACATAGACGCACACATACAAATGCTAGATTGCCCAAGTACACTCAGAGATCTTCGTTTGCATCGTTCATTCGATCAGAAGTTGTCACTTAGAATAGGTACTTATAGACAAAACAAACACTCTCACAACTGTAATCCCCACTATAAGCAGGATCCCCAACCCAAGTAAGCGGTAAACACACCCAAACATTATAATATATGGCCCTTGCCCAAGTTTTACATAAGTAGCTAGCATTCTCCGCTAGCATTACACAGGGTGCAAGCCCATCGCCGCTTATTGGTATACTAACCGATGGTAGATTCGATTTTTGGTCTCTAGAGAATGTCTTTTGCGTACATAGATAAATAGATTTATATATACTGGTTTTTACTTATAGAAATGAACGGAAATGCCCTACTTACCATGCTGACCCATCTAGACCGTTTATGTTTCCCAAACAAGGCTAAGCAACTAAGCAAATGTACTTCTCAGCCCATGATCCAAATTGCCTGAGGTGGTGAGGCGGGCAAGTAACCGGCTGAGACGCGAAGGTGCGGTTTTGATTCCCGTTGCGGGACAAAAAAGGGAATACTAGTGTAGGGTCAGAGCGCTATATGTGAATGTTGGGTGTGACTGTATATATGATTAAAAATGAATATTTTGAAACAAAATAAAAAAAAAAACATGCCTGTATTAATAATAATATGTACTGTATTATTTTCTTGATCTGGTCTAAGGAACTTGTGGGCCGTTACCCTATTACACGTGCGTTATTCCCAAGGGTACACACTACGAACCACGGTCCGCTACCCCAATAGTCTCACATAGGCTCTTAACGCTCGATTGCTCGTTTAAAGGCCTAATCAAACTTTGAACACGCGTTCTAACGACAGAACTCTGAAGCACAATCATTAGCTTCTTAGAGTAACTAGAGGTTGCTCGGGTGCGCGAGCTGCAAGCAGCTTGTAAAAAAAAATGATTGACAAAATTTTTATGTATTTCCGTTTCATATAGTCAATATGTATATATATGCAATAATAAAAATCCAATATATTTGAAAGTCGGTAATTTTATCTGTTGATTCAAAATATCATCGATATAAAACATATGACATATAGACATGACTTCAAGTAGTTTTTTTAAGATTGGAAAATACTATTCATTTCAGATTATCTTTTCATAGAACTATACTGGGATCATTCTCTGTATAACATAGAAAAACCCATTAAAGTAAGACCTAGCGCCATATTTAGTAAAGGACGTTGATAACAACAAATCATACGTAAAACATAGAAAACATACAAAAATACATAAAAAGGTACAAAAAAACATAACCCTGACAAGTGAACCCCTCCTTACTTTAAAGTACGTTAAAATTTCAAGCTGATTACAGAAGTACAATAGACGGGCTTATGACTGATAGCAATGTCTTTCAGACAACCTAAAAAGGCTGGAATTGAAGTGAACTGTTATGAATGAAGCAGTGTAAGATGATGATGATGGATCAAAATCGTTCAACAAGGCACTTAAAAAAACACCTTACAGTCACCTTACCTAACCTGTCCTGTCCCTACATTAGGATTCCTTGTGTCGCGGGTATCAGTAACTACGAGTGCCATGGTACCACAACCCCCAGCTATTTGTCCCCGCCTTAACATTGTTCGTGTCGTCGTTCTGACCAATTACGCCAAAGAATAAAAGATTGTGTCCCTGAATGTCCAAACGTCCCAATGGACGATAATTAAAACTCTGGGACAGAAATTGCTTTTGAATAAATTAGGAAAATGTTTGGAGTTTTGTGAATGTTATAAGGTTTTAGAAAGCTACACATAAGATATAAGTTTATATGGATGGTGTTAAGTAGTTATTTGATAGCAAGACTTGCAAGTTACTCTTCAATTAATTATAAAAGCTATTAATTATATCTATGTATATACACAAAGATATATCTTTGTACCAGTAATACATGTAACATAAAAAAATAATTACACTAGTCCTGCATTGGGTGGCCTTAATGCTGAAAACCATCACTTCCAGGCAACATTTGAATAGACTGAAACTATAAAAACAAATAAGAACAGCGACGTACAATCAACATTATACAGACACACAAATTAAATTTAAATAAAAACTAAAAATAAATCTATATAGATAGACTTCAACTCAATATACATACACAAAAAGCTGTTTTGAGCTCAAGTACTTACCTTTTTTAGGGTTACGTAACTCAAAAGGAAAAATAACGGAACCCTTTTAGGATCACTTCGTTGTCAGGCTGTCAAGACCCTTTTTCTCAGGAACGCGTGGAGGTGTACAGTTGAAATTAATATCAAATACGTAGCTTCACCGTCCCTTTGAGTGAGTGCCTCGGTGCGCGAGTCAGACTCGCACTTGTCCGGTGTTATTATACTATGACAAGACAAACAGGCATACCCACCTGTCGAAAGCGGTTACCGTCGTCTGTTGGCATCTGCAACAATTGTTGCCTGCTCTGTAGAAGCTGTATTTTTTGTATCTATTCATGAAGATAACCGCATATCAAACATCGAGATTAGACGTCTCACTCAAGTGTAGGATGTAGATATACGGATCGCAATCTGAGATGGGCACTTAGCAAGGCGGGAGGATCACAGATGGACCAAAGAAGTCACGAAATGGTGCCAGAAAGATATGCGGCGGCCTCGAGGTAGACCACCTGCCCGATGGTCAGACGACATTGTGGGGGCAGTCTGTGAGCAGTGGATCCAGCTGGCTGGATACCGCCAGGAGTGGCATAATAGAGAAGAGGCCTTTACTCAGCAATCGGTGTTACCGTCTGATTAGATAGATTATATATGCTGAATCAAGTTGTTTGTTACCTCAAAATAATAAATAGAATAAGGCAATACTTACGAGTAGTCAATTTTATCTTAGTGTGTTAATGTAAAAATTACATTACTAACTGAAATAAATAGAAATTACTATTTGGTCCAATTTTCAATTTTTCAGTTATTCGAATCAGTTTGTAACAACATTCCATCTCAAGATCTAGGTTAATAAAAACAACATTTAACAAATTATTACAAATCGCGGAAACACTTATTACAAAATGTAACGGTCCACGAATACCCTGGAATCTGAAGGCTTCGAGAGACGATCTCGGATTGCCGGCAAGGCCGATGCAGTAAGCGAAAGTCACACCGCCACGAGTACTACAAAAGCGCACTGATTCCTTTCGCCACACTGGCTCTTACATCATTGATAATTTTATTTAGCTACGCTAAATGCCCTTTATCTCACTGCAGATGCTAATAGGCGATTGTACTGCTTACTGTAGCCCGCTGAATAACGAGCTAGGAAAAAGCTATAAAATTCATAATTAGAAATGTCAAATATTAATTTAATTGTTACATAATATTTGACATTGGGTCGAGGCATTGATCGCGACGTCTCAGTTTGGAGCAAACCACTTGTATTTATCGTAAGATATTATCTCTAATTAGTTTTTACTAACTTTGGTACAAGTAGTTGTCTACTTGTACAAACAAGTATACAAGAAATAAGGTACAGAGTTAATTAGAATTTAATGCAGTGAACGGTTTATTTACACGACTGCTTCTCGTATGTTTATGAGTTGTTTAGCTCCTCTTTGAACCGTGATTATGGCGAGTCTAAGCCGTAAGTTGCGTCCGTAACAAGATGGATGCAGGCAGTATATTAAATCCGCGAGCCCAATGCGTGACGGGAATATTGTAGGACTAGGGACGCTTCCTGTTTTTGCGGAATTTAACTTTGTTATGTTTGGAGTAGTACTATTCTCCATGTAATTGTCACTTCAAAATAAATATATTTTTTACATAATTATTGCTTGAAACATTTTCAAATAAATGTGTCCCGGGAATACAGATTTAGCGGAACTCGATTTTCACATTTTCACCTCTAATCGGCAAGGCATGGACCAATTCCGGCATGATAATAATAATAATGCTGGACATTTTTCACACAGCATTATCTAGCCCCAAACTAAGCAGAGCATGGGAAATATTATGGGAACTACATGACTGATATACTACTTAAATTACTTTTTTTGTAAATACATAAGATCAAAAAAACCTAGGGTCTAATTTACAATCATTTTTAGCGTGCTTATATTTATGTAGATGATTCTATATAAGGCTATCGTACTTAGCAAATTAAAATATTGTGCAGGCTCTTGTGGCATTGCAAGGTAACTTACCTCCCGTGCTAGTTAAACACTGTGCTACGGCGAGGTAGCACTTCACATCCCAGTAGAACCGTGCAGGTAAATTGCGAGTATTGTACGTGTAAATTAGTAAGCAGGTAGATAAAGATAAATTTACGGACTAACATAATTTTTAAACTAAGCTAAAATTAGTAAATCTAACATGCATTATCGAAAGATGATAAGTTAAGATGAAACATAAATATTTGAACAAAAGAATATTAACGAACAATACCAAAACATACATAGAATACATGAATCGAGTGATGCAGTCTGACTTTATAGGGCACTTTCAGCGTCACTGGTTTCATAGCGGAATTGGTAAATGCATTGCGGATTAGATACAAAGGTGCGTGTTCAAGTCCCAATGAATCGGAAATTTTTGGGACACATTTAAACTTGTCGAAATAAAACAATCTCCTCAATTTGTTTATTACTTTGAAACATAATTATACTAGTTAATTTCTCGCCTATGTAAGGTACAAATTCTGCATGTAATCAAAAAGTAGAGTTTATGTATGTAATTTCAAAATGCCAACCACTCCGAATGCATTTTGTACGCATTTAGTAGGTGCTTAAGTAATTTGATACCACCATCTTTTTGAATGTTAAATTTTCAACCCATAGGTCAGCTTAAAATGTTGCTTGTTCTGGCTTTAAAATGAATAAATATTGTTTACTTTATATATGTCATGAATCAATAATCACCACCACTTACTCGAAGACAGACAAGAGATTAGGGTAGAGGCTAGCTACCCGCACCCTTTGCGTGTTTATTGTTTTAACTATAGGGCAGGTCTGTGATTAAATAGTAAATTATAACAATATTCTTCAAAACATACAATCTTTGCGTGACATAATGACTGACAATCAGACTGTCTAGTGGTGGACTAAGAACGGATTTTCGAAATTACGGACGAGGGTGTTATTAAAAATAACTTTACGCGGACAAAGTCGTGGGGCGTTCCACTAGTCAGTCGATCTATAAAGTTTTCTAAACATCAGGTACATCACAATAAATCCGTACACGGCAGGAGTATGTCCCATCCTTCAGCCAATCTTCCTACTACTTTGTTTAATATAGAAGCTTAAAAGTTTAAAGCTTGTTTTGAATAGAATAGCGATATAAGCAATAATGGCTTCGATCCACTTATACACCAACTAAACTCAATTTAATTGTTTTTTGCAAAGCTATGTATATACATACAGTACATGAGACTCTGCAGCCCGTGTCAAGGCCACCTTGTACCACTCGTCTGGATCCTATGCCAGTCTGATCCACGTAACACCCACGGTTATAAAAATGTCATAGACCCATCTCGTCTACTACTATGCATACTCACTTAAATCAAATTATTTAACTTACTCATTCATTAATCAAATCTTTCGAAGAATTAGCAATTTGTAATGAATGGATTTATTATTAGTCGGATATAATCGATCTCATCACCTCATTTACGATTACATATTCTATTGCGTACGCGTACGAGTTTAACCTCCCGGGGTTAAACGAGTTTAACCCCAGGAGGTTAAACTCGTTTCCAAATAAACTATTAAATTATAAAATAAGTCGATAGCAACATTTTGATGTTGCTTAGTGTCGCTTAATATAGATGTGCAACTCAGTGTTTCGGACACACTTCGACACTCTGTCTATAGTGGGTGTCCAACCAATGTCTAGTGTCGTTGTTAATCAGGTCCTTTAGATTTTAGTACCACTTAGGTGATTCCTTAGCCTAAGCATAAATCAAACAAGTTAGGGAAATCCGTCAGTTTTACCACATACACGATTTATGAATATTTGCCTTGGGCCAATGTAATATTCATTGAGCTGTATAATTAACCACTTTGTAACGTTACTAATTAAACTGTCATGAGAACACTGTTTAATCTGTGGCATGTGTCCCAAATCCTCGAAAGGATTAGAATTAGAATTATTTATGAACATAGACCGTAGCATTGTCTGGTGTACAGAAGGATAGAGAATACTGCGAATCGGTAAAAAGGTGCACAGATAATGAAGAAAATAAAGACAATTCATTTATTTTTGTAAATAATAATATACACACAAAACAGATAACATAAAACAAAACGAAGAGAAGTCGATAAGAGTCAGTTTATGAGTTACAAAGAAAAGTCGTCTAAAAACTATTATTAACCAAAATGTTTCGATTCAAATTCATCAGGAATATAATCTTAGACCGTTGCTTTACTGGCGATTGTGTCAGCGTATAGGTTATACAAACCATTTGCGCTAATTGACTTCATTCTACAAAGTAGTAGCGTTCACGCAGAAAGAGTGCTCGACATCAGCGCTGAACCGACCATCGCTGGGGAGTAGGTTCACGTGTAGCTACCACGAAAGACTCAGTATGACCATAAAGGTAGCTAAAAGTTTTAAGAAATAATAATCACCCAACAGACTTGATACTTCTGGTGATGCTAGCGACGATAGGTTACGTTAACAGGTAAGCCGTAAACATTTATGTCTGACCCCACACTATGTTTCCTTGATGACCTCTGTGGCGCAGTGGGCGAAGGCCCGCCTGAGACGCAGAAGGTTGCGGGTTCGATTCCCGCCGTGTGACAAATGTTTACAAAAAAAAGTATATGAGTATTATATCAGTCATGTAGTTCCCATAACACAAGCTCTGCTTACTTTGGGGCTAGATGATGCTGTGTGAAAAATGTCCAGCATTATTTTTTATTTTTTTTGTGTCGAGGGTATCATGATCTGTGATTGTCTCAAAATCCAGGCCCAGAATAAATATCTGCATAACATGAAAAAATTTGCCCCGCTGCGAGAAACCCTCATCTCTTGTGTCGCGGCTTGCTCGCCGCACCAAGTAGGTTGTGACATTCTATTGGAGAAGCCAACAGTAGAGATTTTTGGCAGCCGATAATAATTATGAGTAACAAGCAGCACCAGTTGTCGTCGGCAACACGGAAACACATTTCCTTGTAACTTTATAGCAGTTACACGGAAATGTGTCTAAACAAATTGTATATTAGGTATGTCAAGTTTATATTTTGAACGGCTGGTGACCTTGGTCAAGCCTCTTTCACGAGTGCTAGAATGGGTAATAGGAGGAAAAAAAATGTTTAAATAAAATGTGGTGCTGGTGTGCAAGATTTGTTTTGACACATTATTCCCAAATAGATAAATTTTACTTTATTTTTCGTCAACTTTTCATTTTTATTTATCTACTACACTTTCACTCCATGGATCCTGGTACTCGATATTTAGGTTTGACGAAGGTAATCTCAGTCTAATCGAAAAAAGCTTTAGGTAAATACAAGTTTTACAAGATTTTGTAAACTTAGTTTTTTCGGCAATTTTGTTTCAACTTTGAACAGTACTGAAATAAATTCAATGGTAATTAAATTATTGTAAGGCTGCGCTGTATACTTTTTAAAGTACTCGATAAATTTAAATTTGTTGTTGTTTTTAATTCATACCTACTCGTAAGTCGACGATGATTTTGATCCTTCTGATTTCAATGAATCAAATGATTTTATAACATCCCAAAACTTAAACCCCGGCGGACTCGAATTTGCGATCTCCCGCTTGGTACGCGGGGGTTATATCAACAAAGATAAGAAATCATTACCAACCTGTCTATTTTTAACCGACTTTTTTTATCATAAACGATTTAGATTAAAATAGCTCGCGTGCTTCTCCCGTGCGTGTTGATTTATTACTCAAATACGAGTATCAAGGTCTACGCTGTTATATAATCAAATCATCGTACGCGCTCGCTAAAATCAACAGTAATAACGCTTAGTAAAAAATCGTAAGTAATTTGAAATGTGATGTTGGACGTTGGAACAAAGTGCGTTCTCTGAACCGAAGCTAAACAATACCGATGCCAGCACCACTAGGCTACTACAGATTTCTTTATAAATGCTATTATTTTATGCTCTAGTCAAATTACAGTCTTTAGTAATTATATTAAAATCTTCACAACTTATAAGATTATACCTACATGTAAAATAGCGATCACTTCCAGACAATCTTTGGATGGACAGGAATTGATGTGAAATATAGTTACATACATGGTGACGATTTATTAGATAAATAAGACAGATTATATATGACGAAGCAGAAGCTCCAAGGTGGTCTATAAAAGTGTGACGTCAACAATGCTAACGTCACTATCATCACCAGTATGCTGGTGGCTTATAGTTGATGACGAAAGTAAACTCCAGGAGATGTTCTTCAAATTTATTCTTGGTTGTACAGAGATTTTCGAGGTCTGTACGGTCCGACGGCTCGAGCGAGAATGAATCGTACTCGGTCCGTCGCCCGTATTTATGCAAAAACAAAGACAAAGGCAGGCAACTTGTGCGAACAAGCTAAAACTGCCTGCAAGCATTAATCATTTAAGTTTACAAATGGTTTTGAAGGTAAACATGGTCAAAATAATAACTTGATTACGTAATCACCTAATTGTCATTTGATTACAACAATCAAATGATAACTAGCTATTAACTAATGATTTTACACTGTAATATGACAATCTAAGTGATGATTCGTTAAATAACTCGTGGTTCTGCGCCGATGACTCATTGTAGAAGCAGAATAACGCCTTTGCGCCGATACGGCCATACTGACAGGCGGTGCGTGCTCTGCACCAGCCTTGGGTTGTGATATTCGAGTGTCTGAAACAATGAAATGGTTTTTCTTTTGAGTAGGTGTCTGTAAGCATCGTGTAATGCTTGACAATTTTATTACTAACACCAAAACACATCTGTCTTAGGTGTTGGTATACAGTTGGTTATTGTACTCTGTGGTATTAGTAACATGGAGTGTTCGTGGGTGTACACTGAGGTACTAAGCGTACACTGAGGTACTAAGCGTACACTGAGGTACTAAGCGTACACTGAGGTACTAAGCGTACACTGAGGTACTAAGCGTACACTGAGGTACTAAGCGTACACTGAGGTACTAAGCGTACACTGAGGTACTAAGCGTACACTGAGGTACTAAGCGTACACTGAGGTACTAAGCGTACACTGAGGTACTAACTGTACACTGAGGTACTAACTGTACACTGAGGTACTAACTGTACACTGAGGTGCTAACTGTACTCTGAGGTACTAACTGTACTCTGAGGTACTAACTGTACTCTGAGGTACTAACTGTACTCTGAGGTACTAACTGTACTCTGAGGTACTAACTGTACTCTGAGGTACTAACTGTACTCTGAGGTACTAACTGTACTCTGAGGTACTAACTGTACTCTGAGGTACTAACTGTACTCTGAGGTACTAAGTGTACTCTGTGGTACTTGGTGTACTCTGTGGTACTTGGTGTACTCTGTGGTACTTGGTGTACTCTGTGGTACTTGGTGTACTCTGTGGTACTTGGTGTACTCTGTGGTACTTGGTGTACTCTGTGGTACTTGGTGTACTCTGTGGTACTTGGTGTACTCTGTGGTACTGGGTGTATAGGCTCTTAGGATGTAGGAATAGATGTTTAGAAACTAGTCCAGGACTCGTCGATCAGATCGTCCAGCTCAGGAGGTAGATAGATGGTCCAGGCTCGTTTGGTGCTGCAACGGTGCCTTGAGGAGTTGGCGGTTCGTCCTCTTCTTCGCCGATACGGGCTCTACGGATTCCAGGACTCGTCGATCAGATCGTCCAGCTCAGGAGGGAGATAGATGGTCCAGGTTCGTTTAGTTCTGCAGCGGTGCCTTGAGGAGTTTGCGATTCGTCCTCTTCTTCGCTGATACGGGCTCTAAGGATTCCAGGACTCGTCGATCAGATCGTCCAGCTCAGAAGGTAGATAGATGGTCCAGGCTCGTTTAGTTCTGCAGCGGTGCCTCTTCGCCGATACAGCCTCTTGACCGCCAGGATGTGGAGCACGACGCAGTTGATCGTGGTCGTGTGTATCTGTAACAAGTAACACAACTGGAGTACACATTCAAGCTCGGCCTACCCTGACTAAAGGGGTGTGAATTCATTTTCAGTACAAAATAAATTACAAGAAAGGATGCCTCAATAGTAATCGCAATAAACTGGCTCTGAATGAAAACTGCGCAAGAATATTTATCTCTAAACGCAGGAGGAACGTCCGTGTCTCGAAACGAGAGAACATTCGGCACCACTATCATCATAAAATGGGAACGACCGACCTGATTGTTTTAACGCACGAACGCCGCCGATTTCGTAGATGATGACCCGCCTCTCGGTTGCTACGCCGCTGCTTCCGATAGCACCACCCGGTGCGGTAGACACGATGGCCCCGCAGCGATAGCAGGTGACAGCCTTTCTGTTGTCCATCAGGGTTGCAGAAGCTGATGTAGACGATCCGTGTGAAAGCTTGCCTTTTCGCCGATAGCACCACCCGGTGCGGTAGACACGATGGCCCCGCAGCGGTAGCAGGTGACATCCTTGCTGTTGTTCGTACTTGTGACATTGTATCTTCGAGTGGTTGACACTTGGGTTGCCGTTGTAGTTTGACATGAAGTTGTAGATTCTTCGATCATGTTTTCGCTTCATGGAATAAGCTTGAACTTCTTGAACGAACTTCGTTCTTGATTTGATCTCCGTCGTAAATGCCAATTGGTTAATCCTTCCTTCAATTTGTGAGCAATTTCTTCGGGTTCCATATCTTTTCATGTAGCCCTTGAGTGACGTAATCAGTAGAGTTACGTACGATGCAAGACTTTCTCCTTCTTTTGTGCTGCTGCTGTTGGAGTTAATGATGGTTGCAGCACAGTTCAGGACACAGTCGTAACGTGATAGGAGGATGTCCTTGAAGTTTATCCAGGTCATGCCGGTGTGAGACACTTCGGAAAGCCATGTAGATGCGGTGATTACTAGGGCGATGACCAATGCTCCTCCTTCCAAGTGTTGTTCAGTGAGGCAGGTTTCCACAGTTGAGCACTAGGCACGTGGATTTGCATCGGGCTGTTCAGGTTTGAATTCTGGCAGCGTTATAGTCTTCGGTGGAGTTGCCGGAGATCACATCACTTCAATCAAGTGAAGAATATTCTGGTTCTGCTGTTCCAGTAACCGCTGCCATTGGGTATCAGACGAATATGGTACCTGAGCTGATGAGGAACTGGTTTGGATTGAAGCAGTGTCCAATCCCACTTCTGATGACGAAGCAGAAGCTCCAAGGTGGTCTATAAAAGTGTGACGTCAGCAATGCTAACGTCACTATCATCACCAGTATGCTGGTGGCTTATAGTTGATGACGAAAGTAAACTCCAGGAGATGTTCTTCAAATTTATTCTTGGTTGTACAGAGATTTTCGAGGTCTGTACGGTCCGACGGCTCGAGCGAGAATGAATCGTACTCGGTCCGTCGCCCGTATTTATGCAAAAACAAAGACAAAGGCAGGCAACTTGTGCGAACAAGCTAAAACTGCCTGCAAGCATTAATCATTTAAGTTTACAAATGGTTTTGAAGGTAAACATGGTCAAAATAATAACTTGATTACGTAATCACCTAATTGTCATTTGATTACAACAATCAAATGATAACTAGCTATTAACTAATGATTTTACATTGTAATATGACAATCTAAGTGATGATTCGTTAAATAACTCGTGGTTCTGCGCCGATGACTCATTGTAGAAGCAGAATAACGCCTTTGCGCCGATATATACATGAATATATGACCGTAATAGTTATGGATCTAGGAATGACTCTTGATGAGTCTGGTATTCGTGAGCATGTTTGTTATTTTGTCTGTACATAGGCGAACTTAAAGCTAGATAGCATTCTCTTCCAGCTAACCTTTGTGTAGTATGGAAAAATCTTGAGGTAGTGCATGAATAATAAAAAAAAAATATTGAGCTATACTATTACTATGTTAGTTGTTTTTTCAATAAATGATTACATTTCATTTCACAGTTCGAGTTTTTTTCTAAAATCGGGTTAAGATGTTGAAACTGGCTTTGGAATGCCATTTGATTTTTCCATTTTGTGTTGAAAAAATTCTGCCAAGCTACGCCCTGGCAGCATACGCTCATTATACGTTATTTATTTTCTTCTTTCGCCCCATGTAGTCCTGGTACCCGATAGGTACGGTTGACGACTATAAACTCACACGGTCAAGTCCAGCAGTAACACTCGTTAGGTGTCTCTTGAGGGGCTAGCCCCGTACATCACGTACAACAGATAATGGAATCACCTGTGCATGTCTTGTATACGCAATTAACTGAATATTGCCAGTGAATAGGGATAGTCGTAATGAGATTATAGAGTATCGTGGATCATCGTTTCTTGTAATTAGTTCTCATTACTATTCTGTTAATGAGAACTTGCGCTTTACATTTTTTTTAACCAAACGGCTCTGAACATGAAGAATAACAACGTTAGAAAACCGGCGCGCCTTACATCTGAAAATCGGGTTGTGTTCTTCACAGTGGCGATGGGCTTGCAATCTGTCACGTGGAATGCTTACCACTTATTTATAAAACGGCAATTAATACTTGAAAAAACCAAACAGGCACTATTGATTGAGCCTACTCATTATTCAGTACACAATGATTATTAACTATTTTCAGTAACATATCAATTAAGGACTAATTAAATATGTGTTTGATTGCTGAAAGTGGAAACGTTGTATTTAGTAAAGTGGAAACTGTTATGTAGTTTTACAGGTAAAATTGGCAAAACAATTGTAACTGCAATTGCAGTCGGAATCACGACAACTGTGTCATGAATAATAATTATTATTGCTACTTTTGCTTTTAATTCATCGATAATTGATAGATGGCAATTGCCTCAATTCAGATTTCGAATCGGATTGCTGGCGATTCGTCGTAAGAAACGGCGTTTCTGATAAAAAAAATTGTCGAAATATTTCCGCGAATTACTGATTGCTTTTGCTACTGGGCAGGCGATATAGCTCGCAGAATCGACAAACGCTGGAGAAGAAAGGTTCTCGAATGGCGGCCACGAACCGGAGAACGCAGAGGAAGGCCACGCACCTGATTTCCCGATTACATATCAAAATTTGCGGGAAATCGGTAGATGGGGATGGCCCAAGATAGTTTGTCATGGCACTTTTTGGGGGAGCCCTTTATCCAGACATGGACTTATACAGGTTGTTAATAAGGATCATGCTATTGACTGAATGCTGAAATTACATGATATGAATGCGGAGCTGGTGTGAATCAACATAATAAGCAAATGTTCACGCACCAATTAGAAGAGGCAATCGCTAATCAGTAAGTATGCCGAACAACAAACAGTTGCAATAGCTGTGTAATCTTGGGCACTCATAAATTAGGTAAAGTTTTCTAATTTTGCTACTATTTATTTCTAAATATTTTATCTTCTTCCTTTTTGTTAAGTTTTTCTCGTTTTCTATTTTATATTTAATTCTATGTAAATATTTGAAAATAACTAGATTGTGTGTTAGATGGATAAAACGTAGCACAAAAATTTTATCCAACGATTTATACAAATTTACAAGTTTCATCAAAATCGGTTTACACGTTTATTTGTGACACGTATTTCTATATGAAGATTCACAAGCTGACCCGCCTGCAAATTGGTTTGATTGGATTTTGTTTTCTCTAATTACGGAGATTTTTTTCTTAAATTTGGAACCCTTATGTGGACCCTTTCATGAATTATAAAAATTACCTTATTTTTCTGTAAAGTATCAAAGCGAGGACTATGGCTACTATAATAAGCAATTTGTACTGAAAACGAACTGAAACGAAAATGGCTCACATTTTATTTCGGAGAGGCCATCTGGACCTTTTTTGTTGAACGTTATTTTGAAGCATACACACTAAAAGGAACCTACCTCAGTTAGTCGATCAATCAGTCAGGACTTGTTATTTTATATATAGTTTTATTACGTAGCAGGAATAGGGTAGGATTTTGCTGTAAAGTACCAAAGCGAGGACTACGGCTATTTTAATGATCAATTTGTACAAAAACGAACTGAAACGAAATTAGCTCACATTTTATTTCGGGGATGCCATCTGGGCCTATTTTGTTGAACGTTGTTCTGAAGCATTCAGGACGTGTCATAGCAAAAACCTGTAACTGTGGTTCCTACTTATTGCAATTGTGTGGTAAAACCAATTAAAATCAACGTGACCTGCCTGTTCTATGAATACGATCATCGTGAACAATCCTCTTAGCTCACTTCGTGGTTTTTCCTTTCGCTCTTCCAAGAAACTGAAAAATCATTTTAATTTATAAAAGTTAGCTGTGGGTGCAATTGAACTAGGTATACCACAAACCGGATTTTCCGGCTATCCGAGAATCACGCTCGAGGTGTTGCTGTAGGTAACAGAACAATCGACACCATTCTGCACCTTAAATATCTAGTTCAGTATTTTTATCTTTTTCTCCACTTTTTGAATATCTTTGGCTTACAAACTTTGTGTCTGCTTTGTGAGCTGTTTACTCATGATAGGACGCCTTTGCTATAACAGGTTTGTTTGACTGTCTGTTACCGTTTACCTCCGAAACGGCTTGTAATGCGGTTTTTTACAATCGATTTCTGTTTTTAATTGTGGTTCTTAATTTTAAATTATTGTGTGTACGTATTTAATATATTTGATGTCAATTGTTATCTAATTTTGTTCAATGTCAAACATTGCATAAAACGAGATAATATAGTTTTTTATTGGTTTGACCCGTATACGTTACGACCCCACTCTTCATTACACAAAGGTAAGCTGGAAGAAAATGCTTCTTAGCATTAAGTTCGCCTATGTACCTGATTTATCTTGTGCAATAAAGCATTTTCTATCTATCTATACATAATAATTAAATAAATGTTTTTATTTATTCTCAAAAACGAACTCCTTAAAACATACCGTATGAGGGAAACATAATTTTGCTTGTACATATTTATTCATTCTCTTTTACAATGTTACATAAAACTAACAGAATTTAAAATTAAATTATTCTTTTAATCTCAAGATTACTTAATCCTTGCTATTTGCATCTCTTTGAAGCATGAATAAAGTCTGAACTCTGTTTCTTGGAAAAATAACGTTATAATCTAAATATGTTTATAAAAGAGATTATAAACATGTTGGCCGCCGCTGTCCACCTTACCTATCGCGTACCAGAAAGAGTGATACATGGGGTGAAAGATGACACAATGTAACTTAAAACTTTTCCAACCGGACTTTCATTCTAATTATATTTAAATCTTGACAAACCTACGTGACTAACTAACTGACTGGTTGATTGATTAACAATCAACTTAAGTATAGCAAGGGAGGTTGATATCTGTTGGGTGTACCAATAAAGATAAGATACTGAAAATCAACCTCTAAAGAATGCAGCGAGAATATAAAGATTGTATAGAAAAAGCGCTGCCTTCAGTTTTCGAAACACTAGTTCAGTTATTAGGTACATCCTTATTTTACAATAGTGCCATAGCCGCAATATACTCAAGAAAACAGGGTTATTATAAGCGATTACCTCGTATCAGCACATTCTACCATCTTTAATCGTTCAATGGATTATGAAAGTGGCTTTCCGGCGCTATCGTTATTTTGCAGGTTTCTTCGTTACGCAGAAAATATAGAACCAATTCTATATTAAGCCGTTGATCCAATACATTGGAGATTGTTTACTTACAAAACAAGTTCTCAGCTTGGTTTTTTCTGCATCGAAGAATGCTCGGTTGTGAAAAATGGCGTCAAAACTGAGGAACAAAACCTGTTTTTTTTACCTTGAATTTCAATCAATTCTGGAAATTTATTCATGAAACGAGGAGTGAGTTGAACAGTAATTCGTATACAAAAAGTATGTAAAACCAATACCAATATATCAACTGGCAAACAATAAATAATGCATTTGCCACCTGTTCAACTTAGCGTATAGTTAAGTTGAACAGTCGTATCCTACCAATAAACCACACATTTTTCCTTTTACGCCATCTTTATATTGCTAAAGCTCCTGATACGCGATGACTTTCGACACTAGTCAAAAACAAAATAAACAAACACGCTCACGACTGTATTACCCATGATGGACATCATCAGAGCGTAAATTTTCGAGGACACTAATTATGGGTAGTCAGATACACGTACTAACATTATATTGGGTACATGCCCGCGTTTTGCAAGTATTAAACATTCTACGTGACAGATGCAAGCCCATCGCCGCTTATTGGAACACCATCCGATCGATGGCACATGCCTTCGAACTATTGGTTCTAAGGCATGCCAGCTTCAACGTTTTGAGCACGTGTTAATATATATTATTCTACTAGAAAAATCCATTGACTGGGTTCGAAACCACGACGTTCGAATCAGAAGCCGGGTATTACCCACTAGGCCAAAACGACTCAGAGACACTAGATATTCAGTTTATAGGCCGAATGTTAAAAAGTGAACAGTGCCGCGACACTGTACTATCGATTATCTTCTTTCACAAATTTGGTGTCGACATCGGTTTATAGAGCCAGAAATTAGTGTCAAACATTCCACACCGGTGTGTCCTGTCTACCAAATCACTATTTGTGTCCATGGCAGCATCGTTACGATGTCACCACATGTCAGTAGAGTGTGCAAAAACAAAAAAACTAGTATCGAGTGAGTGCATCTCAGTTGCATCTCGGTACAATTACCATTCCTCGCCTCTCGGACGGTTTCCCTGTTAAAACAACTTTTTCGACAGAATTACAATAAGAATATACAAACCATTTTCCTTTCTTTACGCTGTGGTGTTAGTGTTGCTGCCATGTCGTCACATGCCAATAGTGTGTAAAAAAAACAGAACATTTATTTCGTTCACTGGACTTGACTAGTACAATGTAACCGTTACGACGAGGCCTACGACCAATTTTGGGTGCTAAAGTGAAACACAATTTAGAATTTCATAGATTATATTTGGAAATAAAGACTTATTTTAATGACGTGACTAGAAGGAGTCAACTGACTGTATGAAAGCCTCTTACGATACCATATCTGGTAACACTGAGTGACAGCGAAGCTAGATCTGCCACTCAGTGTCACGGCAGGGTTCAAACGTCCACACTCGATCTATATACTTAGGGTCTAGTGTCATCGTGTGTCGGTACCTTTACATACTATTATTTATTCTGCGTCATCAGTTCCGATTACAGAATTTGCGTAATCGTGAAAAACGCCACTTTTCTAGCGAGCGAGCCAATCGTACGCGCCGGGAGTATAAAATTACGCGTCGGAAATATTATTTATGACTGTAATAGGATTGATTTACGTACTGTGATACTTCTAAAATCTCCGAAAGGGAATCTTCCACATACGATCATTTAGAGTTTGATTGAAATACAAAAACAAATACAAAAACATGCTCACAACTGTTTTCCTGACGGACCTAGTTCATACAAACTGAATACGAATCTGAATTCATTCTGTAGTAGGTAATCAGAGGCAAGTCCAAACATTATTTTTTGCCACATGCTCACGTCTTAGTTTAAAATACAATTTTATGGAAAACGTCGCGCTAGCATTTACCTAGAAATAATATTATGAGGGTGAATTCAACCAAAGAGTATGTTTAGATCGTAGCAAAAAGAAATCCGTGGTCCGTGGTCTGCCTACTTCGTGAAACAGGCGTGATTTTATGTTTGTAAGTCGCTACCTTTAAATGGCAGCTGTATGGGGGTTCCAATTGTATCTGCTCGTAGGTCGTTTATATTTCAAGTGCTGATGAAAAATAATGAAGTTTTTATTTTTTTTATTTTGCTTCTAAAAGCTAATTATTACCTACTTATTATTAAGTCAATTGTACCTACTCATTTGAATTCATCGTTATCACAAGTGCTTGCTGTTTCGGTGACAGGCAACTTGCATTGAGTAAGGAAATCACCTTTTACCACTGAGTAGGGCTTCAGTGGATACTTCAAATTATAGATAAATCTTATCTATTGAATAGGCAAGTGACTACAGTACGTGGCCGATTGAATTATACATCAAATCAATTAAATCATCATCAATCGTGATAATAGAGTCCACGATACGAGGTATGGATGCGTTAAAATTGCTGGAAATAAAATGCAGAGCTTGTATTATGGGAATTACATGACTCATATACTACTTATATACTTTTTTTTTTGTAAATACATACTTATTATACATAGAAAACACCTAGACCCGAGACAAACAATAGCTAATAGTACAAACATATGTCCCGCAGCGGGAATCGAACCCGCAACCTTCTGCGTCTCAGGCTTTCGCCCACTGCGCCACAAAGGTCGTCATTACAGGCACATGAGACTTTTACCCGTTATGTATTAAGGTCAGCAACGCGCAAGTTACACTTCTGATTTTGCAAGCGTGCATAAGTTACGGTAACCGCTAAAAATATAATTTTATTAAATTTGCGAAAAAGACACAATATCACTATCAACCCCTAAAATGTTGTATCTTTGATTGTGGGAACGGGAATACAGTGTGGTGAAAAAGATT
Source organism: Perizoma affinitatum (assembly GCA_961405105.1). NCBI lineage: Eukaryota > Metazoa > Arthropoda > Insecta > Lepidoptera > Geometridae > Perizoma > Perizoma affinitatum. The sequence goes on from OY560184.1 coordinate 8,436,479, forward strand.
AAATATCACTCAGGAAACCTTTTTTTAATGCTTGTTTTCTAGAAGTATTCTCAAAAGGCTCTTTCAAATGACATTGACTCTAGGATAAAGTCCCGGTGTGCTTAAAATATAGTATTATGCTGAAACTGCTTTTAAATTATTCCGTAGTGCAATAAACTTGTTGACAGCTCGATGGGGAAATCACGTGAAACTTGAAAACTCTACTGATAGGACGATCATTCCTTCCTAAGCATGTACTTGAATAGAGTACCTACTTGTTTACTTTACCGATCAATGTGAGAAGTGTATATGATTCATACCGATCAATTACCACAAATACAATTACTTTCAATAGCAATTTATTCATTCCAGAGAGAATGGAGAGAAAAATTAGGAAGGATTGACAATGATTTTTGAGTAGAATACCGATTTTGACATCGGTACTATTTGGGTTTTTGTATAGTGGCGGATTTCTATTCGAAAGACTCGGATTATCAATAACTATGGACAACCGTTACTAACGAACCACCCATGTTGAAAGAAGTTAATGAACAATATATGGTTAAGTAATCAAAAAGTAATTGAATATTGTTGATAGGTTTTACATGTCGACGTATGTAGGTTACTTGACTGATGCATGTAAATCAACAAATTACCACCAAACCTTCAAAAACTAATATGCACAGCATTAATATTAATATATTCAGCATGCAACATTGTAAATTGCTTATATTTTGCATTTCGCAAACGACTCTCCTAATAACAGTTTACTTAAACGCCTACCTGTGGTATATTATCAAAAAAACGGAATAAAATGTTTTTTTTTTGTAATGTGTTAATGTAACTTTTCTGTGTGTGTGTGTGTGTGTATTTATTTGTTTTGTATTAAGTCACCTGTTGTATTGTGTTGAGGTTAATAAATGTATTTTCTTTCTTATTTTCTTATGTGATGAGTGTTGGCTAGCGTCTTAGCTCGCGCTGTGATGTTCCCGCGGCGGGACTAATGTTTGTACGATCTGCAAATATTCTATGTATAATTATGTATGTATTTACAAGTATCTAAGTGGTATCATGTTGTTCCCATAATACAAGCTCTGCTTAGTTTGGGCCTAGATGATGCTGTGTGAAAAATGTCCAGCATTATTATTTATTTACTAGATTATTCATATAAAATGTATATGTTCTTTATGAAAACGTAATACCTATATACTATTTGGCATAACCTACATACTTTTTGACAGGATAGTGATCTTATTAGATTACGTTCCTGTCTGCCATTAATCAGCAGCGTTAGTAAACCTGACTTGTTCTTGACCGCACTAAACTGAATGAAAGATCATCCATCGAATGACTGATTGAAGACCAAGCTGTGTGTGTTGCCTGTTGCGAGGAAAAGGCGAACCTTTATTCACAAATTACCTAAAACATCGTAAATTCACTTAGTTCATGTATTAGAAGACGATTTGTGATTTCAATTATTTAATAGTAACATCCGATATACGCCTACATGTGTAGTCATGACCCTATATAAGACTCCTAAGTCTTCGTGTCGTGGGTCTCAGGAACTGCAAGTACCGAGGTACAACACCTCACCATAAACGTAGCTGCAGAATATGCAAACATTAATGTCTATTAACTTTGATGAGTTTAAAAAACTACACTTGGCGCTATAAAATATTTTTTCGGACGTTTGCTATTTTGTTCTCACACCCTACATGAAGGCTGGGTAACTATGCGTGTAGGTAGAGCGGACGCTGGGCGGCCTTGCCTCGCTTGTGTAATGCACATATTTTGTACAATTTATATAAAATAAGCTGCCAGTGGCTAGGTGTAACCTGTCTTGTCAGTCCTATGTCACTCTGTTGGCTATTAAAGTCTTTACCAGATTTAATCCACTGAAGAACTCTTTTATCACAAGACCTCTATATTCAAAGTTTAGGATCTGCAGATCCTAAACTTGAATATACAAATACAAACATGTGCTAGGCACACTTTCATAAATCTATCAAACATTAAGTCGCGTTTCCAATCTGCACCTGTAGCCAAGTTGAATTTCTACAATCGTTGGTTGTTTTCTGACTACGAACCGCCTGCCTGACACCTGATAGATGTTTGATTTGTCTGGTATGCGTTCATCAGTTTGACCATCATAGCTGCTATGATCACACAAAAGTATATTGTAATTGTCAAATGGAATATTTGTTGTTTCAATATCGCTCGCATGCATGCCACAGACTACTTTGAAATTCATTTAAGTTTTCGTCTGAGTGAAAATTTGCCTTGATCCAAGTTTAGTGTTGCCACAGTGTTGCGCAAATAGCTTGCCCTTTCTAACCTACCGAGCTCTTATCAACGTTTTTGTCTGCATGACTGATAACGAATTAATTTATTTGATATCTATAACTCAAAGGTCCAAGAATCTTATCTTGAGCCATCGGAGTTTACTGGGAATTTTGTAATATATAAAATATGTATATAAATATCTAGTATTTATATATTTTTTTATTATACTTAAAATTAACTAAATAAAGTAACTTAGAATTCAACTGTAAAATTAAATAATTCTTTAATTTTACAGTTGAACTAAATAAATTAGTATTTGATAGGTGTATAAAAATTATATTTTATACACCTATCAATTACCACGCGAGTAAAACCGCGGGCATCGGCTAGTCCATCATATAATTAAAACGTTTAAAAAATTACTGATTGTTCTTAAATGTTCGATAAAACTTTATTATGCCAATTATATACACGCTACGATTATAATATATTTAACTGCTTTAATATTAGGTCACATTAATCCAGCCCTCTATTTACATGAACATATTAGGAAATTACTAATTTTGACAGACTTAGCAATTTCCTTAAAATGGGGCCACTTTTTGATCTAAACTTTCCCATTTAAGTTTATAAAGATTTGGACATTGCTTGCTCTTCTTTTAACAGTCCTTTTTTATATTTTTTAGGGGACAGTAGGTACTTAGATTCGGTACCAACCTAACCTTGAGTTTATATTTGTAAAGGATTGAGCCATCTGTTTGAATTATTCAATAATTTAGTGGGAAAGCCCTATTGGTCATCAAATCAGCATACAATCAAATAGGTTATCCACTCTATATTTAGTCGGAACAAACATACCAACTACGTGAACGAACATGTCTTCAGCTTAGAGTAATTCAATACTTAGTTTTTTTACGGTTTACAAAACACACTATTTTACAATAGTCGCAAGCATAATTCAATGTACCCAGTGTTAGATGCGGCTGTAATCTAAATGAATGGAACCTGGTTAACCGCTGATTATCGTCGTCCTCCTTGAGGATTCTAATGAACTGAAGAGTTCAGTTGATCTCTTGGAGGATTTGACTGGTGGATCCTAGTATACCGAGTGTGAGCACGTTTTTCCCGGGGAAAACTAAAACACATTTCTTGCAAAATGGCTACTTTTAAGTGCCTTTGGGAATTATCTCAAAACGTATTATTATTGAACGCTAATTACATATTTTTCCATTTTTTTTCCGCTCATGTGATCGACTAGGATAAAAGCGTTCTGCAGTTGTTTATTTATTACTCTATGTCGGTAGGTAGCAGTATGACATGTCGTTAGTTTTTGTCCTTAGCTATAGATTATTTTTTCTGGCCATTCTAAATGGTTATCTATTAATATAATGGGCTATTATGTAAATGGGGCATGTATTAATACTACTTGTTATTTATTTATATATACATTTATTCATACAACTATGTACAAGTAGGTATATACAAAAAATACAGATGAAACAGCTAGCTATTTAAAGACCGTTGACAAACGATCTATACATAGCTCAACTGATCCAGATTACTACCAGACGGAAGCGTTCTCAAAATACTGGCCGCATTGCCACGCTGAATGGCGATGCTAATGCGTTGACCCAGATAAGAAACAGCTTTCTGGTCTCGCGTCGATTCGACCAGTCGCCCTGAAATAATTTTGAAAACGCGAGGGGCCCCGGTTCCCCACGGACCCAGAATCTCAACCTCAAAAGGCTCAAATAAGTAAGCTAGGGTTTTAGTTAGTTTTGGCTTGGAATCAAAGGAATCTTTTCTCAATCGAGGTAAGTAAAAGTTTACGCTACGACAATCGTTGAAGTTAAAAAAATACTGTTCCCGCGTGACTCTACCTACCAATAGTGTCATGGTATAAATAATTTACCCGTGGACTAACTACGCACATTTCTGCTGACCATGACAATCTGAAACTATAAACTGATAAAATGTTCATACCCGTCATATTTTGTTTACTTCTAATGAGTAATTATAGATTTTTTTATTTTATTTATGACACCAAATCCACATTCCTTAATATAAGATAAATAATTCTTACTTATCAATATCTTACTGCCCATAACGTATATGATATAAACATTTTAAGCAACATTACATACAAAAAAAAATGTTAGAAACAAGCAAATATTGCCACAAACGTTATATGAGCAAAAAAAGTGACACAAACCAATGTCAGATCGTGTTGTATCATCAGACATTACACGCTCGTGAACCAACACAATGCGACGAGGGAATTACCCAACTCTACAAAGGTCATAAGGACTCGGATCCAATAATTTTGATCATCCTATCCTATCCTACCAACTACTATCATGAATGTCAAAGGTTGCTAAGGATGAAGTTTAGAACAAATTCATAACCAAAAATAACACATAGATTACTTTTTATCCGGGTACCTAATGGTTTTATCCGGCTACCAAATGGGCGAAGCCGTGGGCAGAAGTTAGTAAACAATGTTACCAAAACAAAAAACATTACTAATTACAACACGTGATGTGACAACAATAATACGCGACGAAATGTACGACAAAACAAGTCCTACCTACCCTTGACATTCATTGAAGTGACCTTCAAAATTAAAACATCGTAACACAACACTCTGCCTACCAAAGTTTTGAACTTAAAGCACAACTGTTAAGCTCTATATTTGTTTACTTGGAAGCCATATCCGGATTCTTACGACTTTAATTGCTATATTGTATTCTGTGTCGGTGATGAATTGAGAATTCGTCCAGTTCAAGTTTGTATTGAGATTTATGCCAATATTTATAATGCAGGTGTTTTATTTATAAAGTAGACTCTGCCCACGGCTTCGTCCCTGTGGCACCCGGATGATAAGTAGTATATTCTTGTCCACGAACTATACCTGTTCCAAATTTTATCCGAATCGGTCCAGATGTTACGGCGATTATAAGCAACAAACAATGACATAATATTAGTTGGATACAATTTCTTCATACTCTAGCTCTATAAAGTCCGACTGAATATCTTTATAAATTCATCTTGAATTCTTACGAATCGATTACAAAAACGCATTACATTCGGATAAGCCGTTTAAGAAATAAATGGTAACAAACAAATAACCTCATACGGCAAACACGGGCTTTTTCCTTGGCCAGTAAAAAAATACCCACTGCACTAGCTTCTACTTTACTTCGTTTGTTCCAGTTGTCTCTAAAATAAACCAAGTTCCAGTGCTCGGGTGCAATTGAATTAGCATCTACGTTATTTTAGATCTTCTGGCTTATTCTTAAATCTTGTTTGTTGTTTAAAATTGGCCAGCTTTTGTAATGCTGGAAACATAGAACGCTTTGTTTTCACTAGCGCTACATCGTTAGACACGGTTTAGGTATTAACGACACTATTTTAACCTGGGTGTCATTCTAACACGTGAAAATGGACAAGATACAAGTTATACAAGCTTGTATTACTTCCGTACACCGAATGATCTAAGCATTCTAAGACCATGGCACTTTCCTTTTTCTCTTATAGTCACTTCCTTAAACATGTTTTTACGTACGAATAAGGGCAAAGGCATTAGGGTAATTGCATAAAGGCGGCATACAATAATCCCCTTGTACCCTACCTTACCAGTAACCTTCTACCCAAGTTTAAGATAAGTCCTCAGAGTTATTTTAGCTAATTGTAAAAGCCGAGCCGGAAGAAAGAAAACTCAGTGTTCTTCTGAGCGCTTTCGAGTTGAGAATTTTCTCTGAGCGATTTTTTCTATTTGTGGGTCAGAGAGGGTAAAATGATTAAGTTTCTAATTCGCTTTCTAAGGATTCTAGACAGCTGAGTATAGACTAATAATTCTGTATTTTTAGCTTTAACATTTAATTTTCATCGCTATCAACATTCAGCAAAAGTCAATCGCTGGACATAGGCCATCCCTGGAAAACACACTAATGGTGAGGCCCTTGGCGCGATTTTTGGCGATTGTACATTATCTCCGCTGTCAGTTCGCAGCTTGCGACCGAAATCTGCTATAAGGGATACGAAAATGCGCGACATTTATCAATCGGCCTGCGCCACGTCACGTCAGCTCAACGCCAGACGCAATTTTGGTGTGACTTGTACCTTACGTATATTCTCATAGGCCCATCGGGTATTAGGTGTTTTGGTACTCTGCGCCAATTACTTTATAAATTTTATTAGTTTCGGGTAGTTAGTTATTTTGGCAAATTCTTCAATGTTTGTCATTTGTTTCAACGTGAAAGCTTGGTAGGTAGGCTAAAAGGTTGGTTTTCGATTAACGTGTAATAATTTGGTAACATTATAAAACGTAGTTTTTTACATACGTCGATCATTGTATATTTGTTTATAAAAAAAAAACTACATTGGACTTGTTTAAGAGGAGGAAATGGGTGAAAACGAAACCATTTTTTTAATGTCAATCGAAATATTTTTTAGGTCAATTAAAATAAACATGTTTCAAAATATGTAAACTTACCTTCGAAGTAGTTGTCAAAGACGTCTGCATCGAAGTGAGCGACATGAAGGATCGTGAAGCGATTGTGCGCCAGTAACGAAGGAAGTACAATACAATGTACACAATGTACATTGAAGAAGCCGTTTCATTCCTTGTTGATGATCGTTTGTATCGGTTACCCAACGGCTATGAAATATAATTTAAACTTTATGAAACATTAGTCGTCTGAGAAGCTCAAGTTTATTCAAACTTGTTTATTTATTTTGTGAATGCGACAACTTGGTCTGACTTTGCAAGTTGTTTCTCGCATTTATCTGACCTTTTACCCAAGTAAGTATTAGTAGTTTTAAATGATCCGAGTTGAATTAATTTATTTTTAAATCCATATTTTTTATTTCAGAAATAAATTGAGCCGTGTTAGCCTAGTGGGCTATACCCTGACTTTCGATCCGGCGGTCGTGAGCTCAAACCCGGACATGCACTAATAAAATTTTCCATTCGAATTTAACTATTATGCTAAACGCAGGCATGTTTTGAACATAATTTTTGGACGTGCCACTAACCACCCACTATTTGGTAACCTCGCGGATCTTTACGCTGCCTGCGTAAAGATCTAAATATGTCGTTCATGGGGATAATTTGATTTTAGAAATAAACTACCTACTCATTACAGAATTCTCTGAGTCTTTTCTTTGAATATAGTCTTAATGAAATATAGTTTGTAAACTACATATATATTCATCAGTCTTAACTTGCTGACTTTGGACGTTACTTCTCTTCTCATCCATTTTCCGTTAATCATAGATCCAACTCGCTTGTAAGCTGTATCAGTAATCACTAAACTTTGTTGGTTTCAAATACCAAAATTCCCTCGGAGTAAATGTAAACGTAGTGCATATTTGCTTCATAAATCAGACAAACAGCTGTATTTGCTCCGATTAAACTTAGTTCTATTCTGCGGGGTAAACTCTGATATTTGCACCAAAATATATGTATATAAGTTCAGGTTATATGTATTAGTATTGTTTATACAATTTCAACTTGGAAGATTATTAAATGCATATCCACCATTATGTTAGTTGGATGGAGCTAGTAGCCAACATTTTTAGTTTATCAGAGTTTGTTCTAAAATTCAAAAGCGAATGAAAGACATTATTGATCAAATCAGTCAAGACCAAAACGTCTACCAAAAATTGTACTTACGTTGTAAAAATGAAACCAAACTTTTAAAACCAGCGGGACTCGAACCCCACACGATTGTTAAGCGATGCGTTCTCTCTCAGTCACGCTTTAATTCTGATAAATGTATGAATTATTATGTAAGCTTTGAAGAATGGTATGGTCTTAATAATATGTCTTTTTTTTCGGTATGGTTCAGTAATTATTGCACGCATCAAAAGCTGTTTGTAAACGACTGTACCTACCTATACCTACTCTACCTAGTTCAAAGGAGCCCACTTCTTATTAAACTTTGCAGTGTTTCTCAGAACTTTGGGGACAATTCTCCCGACTTGTTCCTTTCTAAACTTGAAGTGCTTTAACGAAACGAAAAATACCACGACGTTTAATTATGTTCAAATTAACAAGTAGGTCGTTAAAATTATCTGCCCGGCAAAAATTTAAAATACCAGTATGTTATCCAAAGTGATTCGTGTAAGTTTTCGTAATAACCTTTCCCTAGTGGTTTTCAGTTCTGCAAACTATATTATTGACTGTATACCTTATGATATAGAGCCAAACTTCAGAGTAACTCAATGTTCACATTTCTGCAAGCTATCCTGAAGGACTTTAACTAAAACTTTGCTTATTTTATACAACATTGATAACTTATTGCGATGGATATCAAATTAACTGTATAAAATCAGGTATAAAATTATAAAAATGAATTTTAATTCAAATGTTGTTGAATGTTGATTTCGACTTTTAAAATAACTTTCATAGATTCTGAAGGCAGCGGCAGACTTCACTGCAAGTAGTCGTAGTAACTGTTAATTATTCAGTGGCTAAACAGCAATTTTCTGTGGAATCAACAGTTTGTGGATGCAATGTCGCTGCTTTTTGCGATCGTGTTTTAAATCGTTGGTATTTTTTTCCAATTCAATTAAAGTTCAATTTGAGTTGGTTTAAATTGTAAACTTCTTCTTTACTTGCAAGTTGCGATAAAAAGTTAACGAAAATCCAAATTTTACAAAAATGTCATCTCTACAAAATAGTCAAGAAAACTGAGCACTTATATTATATTTGTATGTATCTAAATATGTATTTAGATGTATATATTTAAGTATTAATTATTTTTAGTTGTATGTGTGTAGTTTACTTCTACTAAAGGTAGCTAGTTATTTTATTTAATATTTTTTTCTCTTATTTTGGTAATCAGTCAAACACACTATCGCTCCACTCTTCATTTTACAAAAGTTATCTGGAAAAAAATGCAAAGTAGCATTAAGTTCGCCTATGTACTTGTTTTATCAAGTTTGTGCAATAAAGCATTTTATATTTATCTATGTAGCACGTCAAAAGTTTAGGATTTCACTGCAGATGAAAGGTTCATTTTATTATCAGCACCACTAGAATTGTTTCTCAGAGAGAGTATAGACAGTGCTCTTCACCGCAACACTGGTCAGGGCAGCATAAGTTATCACTAGTAGCAGTATATCGCTGCTGGCGACAGTGGCACGTGCGACGTAACTAGTTACAATCTGAGCCACATAAAATATTCATTCATTCGTTACACCGGTGTGTCTTTACACCACACGAAACTTGATTTCCGTTAAGTAACATTTCTCTCCGAAAAATCCGATCCAACCCACACTTGTGGGTTCTTCTTTCACTTCACTTAAACGAATTATTACCGTCTGCCACCAAGAGCCCCACGCGATGGCAGACGGCAATACTTATCTATCTTATACTTATATACTTGTCTATCTGCACCCACGTACTTGGGACACAAAAAAACGGATCAAATACATTTTCCTTTAACATTTACGTTACACTAAATATAAATTACAGACTTGGATGGTTCCTTCTCAGTTCATAAACCCAGACCCAGTATAGTATAGGCTCGTTTAAGTAAATGCCGCTGGGAATAGAACCTCACACCCCTCTGACGTCACGTCGTAGGTACTGCTACGAAAGCTGTAACAGCTACGACGTAGAACTTGAGACGTAGAAAGTAACGACTGTTGTGTTGAATATGTTTGCATAAAAATAAATGTAAATAAATATTGCTTATGAATTTTCTTTGTCAAGACTAATAAGACTTAGTTGAGCATTAATTTTGTCAATTGTTGAATATTGTTTCATTACGTTTCTTGTTAAAATATACCTAACCACCTACCTCTAGATAATTATGAATTATACGTACCTTTTTGCTTTCCGTGTAGTAACGTAATATTTATCTGTGGCCAAAGCTACATGGCAAGACTGTAGCTACGGCATAGAAGCCGACAAATTAAAAAGTTATCCAAGAATTCATTAACAATTTAAGAATTTTATGCTAAATAACCGTTAATAATATAAGTATGTAAGTCTATAGATAATAATATAATCTATAGATTTTTAGGCCATTATCAGCTCGGGACCTTAACCAGTAGAGAGGGTACTAGGTCGCGTTAAATACAGACAAAAATTTAGTTTGGAGGCTCGACGAAGCCTACTTAACAGAGTTTTAAATAAAACCTTACTCCACTACCTTTGGGAATGGGTTCAGATATCGATACCGGCTAACGATTTCTTGATTATAATTAAACTTGGTCAATTTGTTGGCTATGTCAGTGCCTTTCTTGTTACACAGTAGCAAACTAATCTAAACTTATAAAATAGTTTGTCTTGATTGACTGACTGACCGATCTATTAACGCACAGTTAAAACTACTTTGGGTTAAGAAACCATACCAAATTGTATCTTGAGCGAGAAGGCTGAGTGTGAGACGCAAACGGACAGACAACAAAAGGAATCTTTTAGGGTTCCTTCTGTTTTCGCCATTTGACTTTGATTTTTGGTTCAAGAAAAATTGGGTTTAAAGTAATAGACGTATAGAACAATGTTAAACCTCGCAAAATTTGTGACATATTCTCGTAATTATCACCATTTTACTATGGTTCTGAAAAGGCTGGGGTGACTGACGGTGAAAAAATCAATGAGGTTAAAAGGAGTGATTCCTTTCACATCGAATGGTAATGTTAAACAACCTACCTATGAACGACAAATAAGCAGGTCGTCCTGTTAACAATATGACGTAGCAAATCACATCGTCTTGCAGAGTATAATACCAGAGATTCTATTTTATTTGAGAACTGGTTGAACAGCATAACGGGGAATTCGACACCCTTGTTTTGTATTCAGTTACTCACAGACGAAGGAAATGCACCTCATAGGAATGTTTTGGAAGATCTATCCTGTTCTATCTGTTAAGCTGTTCTATCCCTTTTATACAATTCAATAATAAAATGGCATTTTGCCCCTATTACCAGTAATAGTAAGCAAGACGAGCGTATAAATCGCTATCGTGTACATCTGCGTCGGATAGGGATGTTGTGGAACAGGTGTGGTTAAGGCAAAGAAAAAAAATAGTGGTGCAGTCGGTGACGGTAACCGCTTATCCATTATGTGGTTCATATGCCTGTTAACTTCCAAATAGCATAAAAAATACGATAAAGTTAATTCATATAGCAATAACGAACAAATTTTTCGTTAATTCCTGTTTTAAAAGCTTGAATTATGTTGTCATTTTTTGGAATTAAAATAATGTGGGAGTTCTTAATAATTCAGTAATCAATCAATTAAGTTTTTATTTAACTGGTTTTGTAGCCGATTCTTCTTTTTCTGCTTAAGTCGCGAGAAATCAGTGTAAATGTGTAAAGACGTATTTACGTGGTTCATCTAATCCTATGGCATCTAATAAAAGATTTTTCATGTAATTGTGAAAAAAAAATTAAACATTAGAAGTAAACTACATATATATAAATGAAAATAATTAATACTTTAATGCATACATCCAAATATATACTTAGATACATACATAATTATATATTATAAATGCTCATAAGCAGATTAAGTAAATAAAGGTGTGCAACCTGTCTGGTAGTACCACCGGTGTGGGTATTACCAGACATTTCGGTAGTACCACGGGAGTTTATCGAAATGTCTGGTAGTACAGGAGATAGATTTATATAATTAATAATAGGTATAGGATTTAGTAAGTTTGAGTTTCATTAATAAAATTATGGAAAGTCATCGTAAATGAGTAAAAATATTAGTGAGATTTTAGAACAGATATCAGGCAAAGTCTGAGATAAAAGTTACTTCATAAGCAAGACCAACTAAAATAGCATCTTTTATGCCAAGTATTTTGAAAAACTGGTTATTATTCTAAAAGTGGTTACTGCTGGTGTAAAATGGCCGGACGTCAGGCATCCCTAGTGAGTTGAACCAAGCCCACGCTTAGTATTCAATCCCGGGTTATACAATTACTGGGACCTCGCCTGCTTGTTCCAGAGTAACAAAAAAGAGTTATACAGCGTGTTTGGATAAAATTTATGCATTAGTTGAAAATAATATCCATTAAATAAACGATGCTTAAATAATATTCACAGAATTGAATTAGAGATAAAAATAACACAATCACGTTCCAATCCTTATAAACGCTGAATTTTACGTAATCTTATAACGGCGTAGATGCCAAACAATATATTTTAAAAAAGGTAAGCGAAAAACCATTCAGTATCATTAAAAATTTACTTATAAAATATACCGCAAACTATTGAGCATTTATATTGGCTAGTATTTACGAGAATGACACTTCTAGAGAGTATTATAATAATTATGAGAGTAGCATGAGAGTTTTTTTGAGTAATTAATAATAATAATTATAATTATAATAAGAATAATTGAGATCAATCTATAAATCAAACCTCTCTCAAGGCAATTTTGTAAAATTGAGGTTTTGTCGTAATTTGCCACTATGCTAATCTGCTGATGCTTCCTTATATGCATATGGATAATTTGAAATAAACTTGATAGTTTTTTGAAGCTTTTCTTTACCTGTAAACAAGACAGCTTCCTTCCTAATGGTAAGTAACCGTCTCATCCATAAACTAATAAGACCTATGTTCAAATTAAACCCAAACAAGTTATTTCGTAATAATAAATGATCTGAACAAGGACGTAAAATATTGGTTTGAGTTTTTGATTTAATTATACATATAGAGCAAGGGTTGATCGTAATCTTACATGATGGAAAGTTTCGATGTGATCGAGGATATACGTTTACTTATATCCTCGATCGTCGATACTTTTGTCTCTTATATACCTTCGACTTGAATACATCAAAAGTAACGCAATAATTACTGGAAAGATAGCAAGGAGTTTAATTTCTTTTTTATACTGATTATGGAAGTCGATTTGAATCATACTTGGCATACTTTTAAGAAAACCATGCCACAGTAAAGCTTAAAGTTTACTTATCTTATTTCTTTATCTCTTAAAAAACACTTTCCGCTCGTCTGAGATTTTCCATTTACGCACAGAAATCTTAACTAATACATACTTATTTTATATAACATACATCAGTCATTCGTTTTAAGCCAATTCCCGGGAGGTTAAAGCCTATTATTCTTTGAAAGGATAAGTTAAAGCTATCTACGCAGTTTTGTTTCTCTCTAGGAGAAAAGGCACGCACGCATCTGAAACTGAATATTGAATTTTACGACATTTTTCCTAAACAGGGTGTGCCAAGACATGTAAACTATCGCAAAAAGGGGATGATTGCAATTGTTTGTAGTGTAGTTTTTGGGTAAACAACACTTTCTAAATAAAACAAAATTTGGCAAAAATATTTTCAGGCGAATAATTTTAATATATTTTTTACATCCTGAAATAAGCTGGACTTCGTCCTCCCCTAATGTTAAACGAACTAGATGTTTGTGATCTGTTATCAGCAAATGTTTGCCAACATTTAACATAGCTTAATTTCGAAAAGTCGTCGAACAAAATAAATAAATAAATAATGCTGGACATTTTTACACAGCATCATAGCCCAAACTAAGCAGAGCTTGTATTATTGAAACTACATGACTGATATACTACTTATATACTTTTTTTTGTTAAATACATACATATTATACATTGAAAACACCCAGACCCGAGACAAACATTACAAACATTTGTCCCGCAGCGGGAATCGAACCCGCAACCTCCTGCGCCACAGAGGTCGAAGTGACTAGTGATGAAGTGAGGGGAGGTCAAAGTGGTTACATTATTTATTATGTGTTGAATGACCCCCTTCGCGAAAGTATACATATTCTGAGTTATTTTATGGAGCCTTGATTATATAAAGTATATTGTGTAGAAATGCCTCTGCGTTTTCATAATATACAAGTACCTCAAGATACCGGCGAGATTTCAAATTTATATATATATATCCTTCCACCGGCGCTTACCGGTACAATTCTCACATGCCTACCTACGTCTAACGATAGTAAATGCGCGTTTAGAGTGTCTTCATCCGTCAGTGACAGCGACAAAGTGGTCGGACAATATTATATCAAAGTGCGTAAAAATCTTGAAAGAGCCTGGTTTGTTCCCATATGTTACAGCTTACATTTAAAAATTATAGCAAGCCATTATGGTGGCAAAATGAACTCCTGAATCGAGCTGCTGTTCAAATGCTTATGAAACTATATAAAAGCTTGGCTAGCCAAGCTTTTATATAGTTCCATATTAATTAATATTAATTTATTACACATTATTGCGACTTTTACTTTTGGTAATCTACGAGTAATAAGATCATAAATAGAATATGGGCCCTCAATGTCATATAATATTGCTTAATCGATTGAATTCTCTAATAAAAAATACCTAAAAATGTAAGCTTGGCTTGGCTTAATCTGCCTATCGCTACCTAAAAGTGATAGATATGGAGAAACAGGCCACGGACAGACGTCACTGAGTACTAAGTTGGATCCAAGGCAGACGCTGTAGACAGGTGCCAGCAACATGCTTTCTGAGTAAATACAGCTTTACTCCTAAAATATTACGCTTCATAACTCACACAATGTTGCCGTAACTAAACTCAGAGCTTTTTCATTCGTGCTGAGACAGTGCTGATAAATGAGCGTTTTTAAAACATTGTGGAGTGAAAACGTTGTACAGTTGGTAGGTGTTTCATCGTAGAAAACAATAAAGATGGATCGCTATTTGAGAATAATGAACCTACTGAATTTCTAAGTACGAAAAATAACACCCAATTTTTGGTTCAACCACGTTCTTCTATATACTATATTCTACTATCTATTACAGCACCCTTAGTGGGAGAGTGTGGTAATGCAACCTTTCTAAGAATGTCCTAGAAGACAATTTAGTTAAAAGTTAATTTATACTAAACTCCGTCATGTTTTCATAGAACCAATTTCAGAGTTCTTATATATACATATATATATGAAAGTAACCTTTATCCGCAAAAAATATTATTCCCGCTCTGCTTTCTTCTTTCCAGTTATTTTTCATCTCACAACAATAGCCTAAACAAACAATCAGCTAATCTCTATATTAGAAACCTGTATAATATATACACAAAATGTACAAGACAACTGCCTGCGTCACTCATTCAACTTTATTGAGCGTGGGTAGGAATGGGAACGCCACCCTTATCTCCCAGTACCTCTCTCTCTCTCTCTCTAGGTGGGTTTATATATCTTGCTGTTCTTGTCCTCCTACCCACGCGTTTCATTCACGCCTACGCGCGGTCCCATTGAAGCGCTAGGGCTGTGCATCGCTTTGATTAATAGTCACTAAAGCGGCTGTAAAAGTTTGGAAACGACTATTTAGTTCAACTTTGATTATTTAAATGTGAATAGATCTTGCGTTTTTGTATGAATAACACGTGCTCAAAACGGTAAAGGAAATATCGTGAGGAAACCGGCATGCTCTAAAACCAAAATGTCGAAGGCATGTGCCATCAGTTAATGTCCAATATGCGGCGATGAACTTGTAACCTCTGAAGAGCTAAATGTAATTTAGACGTGCAGCTGAGCACCCCTTACTTAGGCCAATCCGTTTTCATCGACAGTTCCTATGAAATGCTAATCGCCAAACCACAGATAATATAATACTATCTAACTACCTACTAAAGTTTGGCCTAGTAAGAACAAACCTTGTTCTATTTGGAATTACCGACTCTGAACTCTTATATTTCCTAACTATTTTTTAAATACCCAACGTACATTTTAAGTAGTCAGACACCTTACGAAGCCCTTACCCCACACTAGGATTCTCTGTGTCGTGGGTATCAGTTTGTATATTTTGCAGATACAAATATCTCCAGAACGTACAAACATTTGTCCTGAGGCGGGGATCGAACCCGCACCTCTAGCAACGGAGCCGGCTACTCGATCACCGCGCCATCAAAGTCCTCAAAAAGTTAAGCATTCAATCAAAAATGGTTCAGGAAACCACCAAATTACTTTTAAATTACAGTTTGATGATGACATGGCAATGTAATAAAAATCAGGTCTGACATTTTAATTAATTTTTAAAATCAGTTTATCCCGTGATTCGGCTCACATTTATTTATATCAGTTCGTAGAAAAACATCACATATTAGATACAAATTACATAAACTACATTAGAAATAGATCGACTATAAAAGGCCAACAAACTGACTTTACAATGAACGAGCTTTGTTACAGACTTGCGGGCAAAGCGCTCCGTAGCGGTTCTACGCCCGTAGCGTATTATATTGTCATAATAGAAAATCACTATTGTTTTACTGGGTTATTTTTATATGAATACGGCGTATGATTTGAAAAGCAGTGAGCCTAAAAGGATTTCATTTGTTTCTGCCAAGGCTTTGAGTTAATAATAATAAATACACATAGATTACATAGTCCTGACACCACACAAGGATTTTCTGTATCATGAGTATCAGTAACTATGAGTACCATAGTACCACAACACCTAAACCCGGAACAAATATCTGCAGAACATGCAAACATTTATCCCGCAACGGTTATCGAACCCGCATCTCTTGCGTCTCAGCCGGCTATTAGCCCACCACGCCACCGAGGTCAAATGCCTGGGCACATAAAAGTGTTATTCTAGTAGAATTATACGTATTCCAAATATCAGCCAAATCAGTTAACCCGTTACAAAAATGATTAGCAGCAAACATCTTAACGTTCATACTTTCGAATATATAATAGAAGTCGTTAAGATCGATAGATATATATCTATAGATAAACTCTTTATTGTGCATAACACCAATTTACAGTACAAAACACAGAAATAATATTAAAAACAAAAGAAAGGCACAATGGGCCTTATCGCTGAAAGCGATTTCTTTCAGACAACCTTAGTATGGTTAAGGGTATGTAGGATACTTAACTGTATATAAAATTACCTCTTTCTGCCGCCAAGCAGTAATACTCGCATTGCTGTGTTCCGCTTCACAGGTATGAGTGCCGGTGTAATTACAGGCTCATGAGACTTGTCACCCGTCATGTCTCGGCAACGCGCGAGTAATACCTCTGCTATTGCAAGCGTCAGGTTACCGCTCACCATTAGGTGGGCCGTACGCTTGTTTGCGACTTTAGTTGCATAAACAAAACAAAAGAACAGGCTTTTCAAAGTAGTATAATAGTAGGGTTTAAAAGCATTATAAGTTTTGGCGTTTATTTTCCTGTCCAGCTATGCATATATTTTTCTATTCAAAATCAATTTTGGATTTGCCATTTGAATCCAACTTTCATTGACATAGTTTTTCTTTAAAAATCAAACAAATGGATTAATAGTTTTATTGTTATTCCTGACGCTATTGATTTTTCTAACAATCGCGAAAACCTGAATAATTATTATACATAGTTTTTTAGTGTACTCCATTTTGATTAGTATTTCTTTGTGTACAAAGAAAAGCTTATTGTATTAGATTTACATAATGATATTAGAGTATGGCGACCCCAATTGGTTTCCCGACAACCCCTATTCGGATCGGAAATACATATGTAGACTTTACTCACAGATAAATAAGATCAAATCTTCTTTACTGTAATAGACTTAGTAAATTCAGGTGAAAATGCAAAAACGGCTTTAATTTATGAAACTACCATGGTTATGAACAACATTTTTACTAAAAAACGGTTCAGTAGATTGATCGTACATGCAACTGTGCCGAAATATCGGGAAACATTATAAGTCACAAATCATGGTAAATATCCCGTGTTTAGTAAACATTTTAAAGGCTTTTGTCAGATGCACAACATGTATACATACTTACGCTTGTTTCTCGGAAGGGTAGGCAGAGACTACGGATTTTCACTTGCTACGATCCTGACATACCTCTTTGGCTTCATTCACTCTCGTTATTCATGCATACTCACCGGTACTTTTGACCTGACCTTTCTCCGTAACGTCTTAATTTGGTTAAAGTTCGTTTGCCGAGAACTTCTCCTTCCAATTATCACATTCGCGCTGGCCTTACATACGTTTCGTCAATCTCCTTTCCAGATACACTTCTAGAAGTTATTAGCAACAAACATTCGAACACCCACACATTCGCATTTATAAATAGGATAGAATAGGATTGTTGGATAGGATTCATTTGTTTTGTGTATAGTTTGAGGGTAAATGAGGGTAGTATCTTGCGAGTTGTGTATGACTGGTTGATACGATTAAAATGTGGCATACCTATCAAGGTACAATGTCAGTGCATTGTTATTGTGGCTGCAAGCTAAATCTACTGATGATGAAGACGAAACGTGGACAATGAGCTATTTTGAGCTATTTTCCTGGAGCTATTTTGATCGGTGTGCAATTCCACTCCGATTAGTATTTGTATTTGATACATTCAGATTCAGCTTTACATACCTACCATGGTAAATTTTCAGACATATTTGCTTTTCAAGGGAGGAAAAAATTCGCCAGTACAAAGTTACCAGCTGCTATATTTTTAAGCTATGCATTGGGTCAGGCTTAATCTCGTTTAGGTCCGAGTGTTAATTGAAAATTTGACCGATACTCTGTTCCTTTGACCGCCAAAGTACAAATTGAATTTCATGTTCAACGTAATTGGATGTTTCTTGGAGAAAAACGTAGTTCGTGTAAATGGTCTCGGTCATTTAAGTGGGACATGGAAAGGTTTAATTTATTATTTTAAGTAAGGAAAGTTAAGAATATGCTTAAGTGCGGTTACGTACGGTTGCGGTCACGTGGCAATAATTAATAGATTTTGAGAGTTTTCTACACCACTCTGTGTGTGGAAGCGAATTGACGCATCCTGATGATCAGAGGCGTGCGAAATTGTTTTAAGTACTTATTTCCAATTTACGCAAGCAAAAACTGCATCAATAGGTACAAAAAAACTCTTCCGTGATCTAATTTCAGGATCCTTTGAAAAACTCACAAAGTTTCAGAGATAAAAGAAGTTATCAATCAGTTATCAACTGTTACTGGATGTTATCAAGTCGAGCATCACATTAGATCACACGCCAATCATTCAATGTTTAACCAATTACACACCTACACGGTCGCACACGTTATTTCCTGAATCAATACTACGCTGACCCTCCCTCAGGAAATATAACATTGCGCAATTGCAGTGACCTTGAACCCTCACCTTGACCTGACATTATGCCGTAAACCACCCACGCGTCACCGAAATACCAAAGTTCGAACCAACGCGCCACTTGAATTCAGTTTCAGTGGGCTTGGTTGATAATCACCCAACTTTTATAGGACTTTAATAGAAAATCGTGTAAATACGACACTAGAAAGTACATTTTGGTTGATTTTGTTTCATTCGATAATAAAACTCAACTCGTACATAGGAGATTTTATAAATACAAACTATGTTTTCTACAATTTACAGAATAAAACAGAATGCTCGCAATTTTTCACCCTCGGCTTTACGTAATGAATTAAATTCAGTACAATGAGAGCAGTATTTACAATGAGAGCTCCGTTTGCCGTAGGAGGTTGTTTATTTGTTTGTTACCATTTATCCCCGGAACGGTTTGACGGATTCGTAATGCGTTTATTGCAATATATATGTATTACTTCAAAGATGATTGATTTTATTGCCACAACAAGTCACTAAGCTGCAATCAATGATGGAAATCGAAACGGCGTAACCGACTGTCATATTTTTTTGTTATCGTTTTGTATAATTAATTTTATTTTATAGAAATAATTCGTAAAAATGTACTTATTATCTGGTTAGTTTTTGATGATACTATCTATATGCCCAACATACCAACAGATCTACCAAGTTTTAACAAAACTATTTTCTGTCAAAAAGTAGTAAGCAAATTCATTAGATGGGTGTCTGCGCCCTATTGCCGTGCTGGTATTACTCTCCGGTGCAATTTCGACGCAAATTGCTAGGTTATAGTAGTAGGTGGTAAATTGAGATTTTAATATAATTCTTAACTCAATTTGGACTTGTCGTTTCGAGTGCTCATGTGAGAAGTTATCAATATGAGTCGTTATGCATTGGTTTATAGACATTTAATTTTTAACGAATGCCGGTGGCTAAGAAATTATAAGTGATTCTACGGACGAACGAACTTACTGATTCTACTATAACCTGTCAAAAACATCAAAATTCAATTTGGTGGTTCGGGCAAGGTGACTTATCTCCTTTTTTCAAGTCGTTTAAAATTATAATTTAAAGTATACTTGTAATAATTAAGTCTCAAGAAACTAAGTAGCCTTAGGTAGCTACTTCTGACAGTAAAATGTCTACATTCGTACTTACATGAGTAGGTAGTGCAACCAAAAGATTACGACCATATCCTTTTGTTTCTCAGTATTTTTTTGATATTTGATATTTGATATTTATTTATTTAACCATTTCGTTATAGTAACATAACATTGGCATGTCAAAGTATACATTTTCATGTTCTTAATCTAAAAATATCAAAGTGTACATAAATTCTTAATCTAGATATTTCCACTATGCATGCAAATCAGAAAATGAACAACTCATGTATTCAGTAACATGATAAAAAGGGGACATTCAAAGAATTCCATTAATTTAGATTTAAATTGGATAAGCGGTAGCCGTGTGGTTTCTAAAGGCAATTTATTGTACATATCTAGCTTTTGACAGATACCTAGTTTATACGTCTTAACAAGTCTAGTTTTTGGAACGTTAAATTTTTCTTTGTTTCGGGTGTTATAATGGTGTTATTTTTTAAATGAATTTCTATTACAGAATTAAAAATAAATAGAGCTATAACTGTTAATATTTTAGATTTCTTAAAATATGCTCTGACTGAAGTTAGTCTATGTAAACCGTATATGATTCTAATGGATCTCTTTTGGCAAATTAGAACTCTTTCAATTTGGGTGGCATTTCCCCATATCGTTATTGCATAGTTCATGATAGAATGGCAATAAGCATAGTAAACTGAAATAAGAGTTTTTCTATCAATTATTGATTTCAGCTTAAACAACGCATAATTAGCGCTGGCTAACCTATTACATATTTTTTCTATATGGCTATCATAACATAGAGTCGAATCTAAAGTACATCCTAGAAATGTGACCTCGCTCAGAATATCATTTTTAGTATTTCTCTTACATGTGTAGTTTAAAGCAGTGCTTTTATTTGCATTTAGAATGACGCCATTTGCTTCAAACCATTTTTTTAATTTTTGTACTACAATGTCTTTTTGCTGTTCAACAACTTCGAGCTTCCTATTTTTTATTCCAACGTGCGTATCATCTGCAAATAAAGTTATTAATGCCCAATCTGGCAGGCAGTTGGCCAAGTCATTAACGTAGATCAAGAACAATAGTGGCCCCAGTATAGAACCTTGCGGCACACCTATGTTACTGTATTCCGGATCTGATTTTATATTATTTATGCTGACAATTTGAGTTCTATCACAAAGATAAGATTGCAAAATGTTAAGTTCCATTCCTTCAAAACCGTAAAAACTTTTTGCCACGAATTCCGGGTTTATTGCTTCTTTGTTATTTAAATATTTGAACTGCTATATTATATAATTGAATTGTTGATTTTTATTATGGTAGGAAATAGATTTTAGCTTTAAATGAGTTGTATATATGAAGGCTAAATTCTTTGCGCGTGTATTTAAATATGGACACAAACGCAGTTTTAGGTACCATGGTCCATAAGAAACAATTAAGGATAGAAATCCTTAAAACGAGGCAGCGTTTTTAATTTCACCATAAATAAGATTAAGTACCTGTTAAGGGAAAGTTCTGAAGGTTATTCAATTAGCTTTGGGCCTGGCATCTGGGTTGGACTTATGTTTTATTTATGAGATACCAGCATCTGTCTGCTTCATCCGCGTGATATTCGGATAAAAAGAGGCCTATGTGATATTCTAGGTCACGGACTATACCTGTTCCAAATTTCATCCAAAATGCTCCAGTCGTTACGGCGATTATTAGCAACATAAATCCAAACATATTCAAAACTTCTAATTCTGCAAAAGTGCTTGTGATCTTAACTCCTGCAAATGTATCGCTTATCCCGTGTATTAATTATAAACAAGCTACTTTGAAAAAGTAGGAGGTTCTCAATTCGTCTGTATGTACTTTTTGTGTGTATGTTTCGCGATATCTTCGTCAATTTTATTGTAAATCGATTTAAATGATTTTTTTTATTGGTAGGGTAGGGTACATACTCCAAGAGTGGGTACATATAAATATCATATAAAAAACCAAAGGGTGAATAAATGGGTGATGAAATTTCATATGGGCTTTTTGTCAATTTCCCGTGATTTGAAGTCTATTTTTTGACATGTCAAAAAATAGACTTCAAATCACGGGAAATATCTTAATATCTTATCAATTATTAGAACAAACATTACTTTGAACCATTTAAATGTCATTCTTCGAAACGAAAGTCACTAGAGTGCAGGCTTTGTTCATCTATCTACCTTTGTCAAACGGCAACGGCAAATACTGAATTCACAATTTTGTCCGAACTTTAATTTGACTAACAAGTTTGTCTCTAATTTGTTTCAGGTAACTCGTCAGCTTAGTCACTAAGTAAGTCCCGTTACTCAGTTACAGTAAATCAGTAAGTTTTAACTAAGGTTTCTATCCAGCTCTTTGGTAAGTTAATTGCCTAACTGTAATTGCCTGTTTTAATCAAGAGAATAATTTAATTTCACTTTCTGTAACTCAGTTTAGTTGACTTTAATTGGAAGAAAAACTTGTTTAGAATTTACAATGAAAGTGAAAAATATTTTTTTCAGTTTGAGTTCTTATTTATTACGTTTTAGACATTCATCTTCATTTGTGTCACTAAGGTTCTTGAAAAAGGGCATGTAAGAGTATCCCTACTTTTTTATAATACTAAAATGGAATGGAAAGCAAGCATACGGCCCACCTGTTGGTAAGCGGTTACCATAACCTACGGGCACTTGCTACACCAGAGGTATCACTCGCGCGTTGACCGAGAAATAATGGTGAAAATCTCGTGAGGCTGTAATTTCAAACCGTAACACAGCAATGCAAACATTACTGCTTGGCGGCAGAAATAGGTATGATGGTAGTACTTTCCCGTATGAGCTCCTATTATATGAGCTCCTATTATATGAGCTACTATTATATGAGCTACTATTACGATAAAAGGAAAACAAATAATCAAAATTCAACGTGTGCTGCCTGGGTGCCGCTTCACAGGATGGTTTTTAATAAAAAAAATTTCTACCTCGCCTAGTAGGAGGAACCTAGACGATACAATGTTCTTTTATATTGTTAGCGTCTATCTACCCTTGTATGTTTTATCCTGGCACTCGATTGTTTGGGTTGACGATGTTGGCCATCCGGCTTTATAAAGATAACATACGGTTTACTTCTAAAATTAGAAATAGGTAACGTGATAGCTCAATCGAGAACTAAAGATCAAGTGTAATCGGTCACTCGAAATTATGATAGTGGCATAGCAACGAATGTAAGCAGCTGGTTCATTCCGAGTTCGAATTTTATTAAAGACGTTAATCGTCAACGTCTTCAGTTAATCGTTTTATTCAAGACGTTAATCGTCAACGTCTTCAGTTAATAGGCGTTAATCGTTCAACGTCTCGACGACGTTTGAACAACGTCGTCGAGACGTTGACGAAACGACGAGTTAGTCAATTATTCACGTGTTAGGAAACACGCTAAATTGACAAGATTTTTAAAGAGACCCAAAATGTTTTTGAAATTTGACCACAGATGACAATTCAGCAATGAACTGTCGATTCCATAGAAAGTTACCCGATTAAATAACCGTTGCTGTCGCCGCCTTCGGGATCGTATGTTACTGTTAATTAATCAGTGGCTAAGCAACAGGAGCAACTTTGATTTATAAATAATAATCACCCCAGTCAATCCGTGAGCACGGCTGTTGCAATACATTCGACGCTTAGGGAAAATAATAAAAAAGGTAAACGCGATAAAGATCCGTATAAAACTTATAATTGTCATTACTGAGCGAAGGTTTGAAAAATAATATACAACAGCAACTTTCTATGGAATCGTTCGTTTGTAGCTGCCGTCTGCGGTCTGCGGTCATTTTAATTCATTGACCGGTCATTTTAATTTGGTCATTTTGTAAACCTACACTTACTGTTGAAAATTTAATATTTAAGTACAGTCAGCTACAAAAATAGATTAATAGTTTATATTTCTATCATTTCAATATATGTGGAACGTGCAAACATTAGTTTTACATCAATACATGGATTGTTAAATGGCCTAATGGCTACATTTAACAATCCGACTTGGCCCTTTATAATATTTTCAAATGTGCAGTTTCCATGATCCAGGAAAAACTTAAAAAAAAATGCCATCTAAATAATCAAATTGTTTAGACAAAATAAAGGTTCCTTTTGTATGTCCGCTGCGATAACAGCGTTACCACCCGGTAACGCTGTTATCTCAGTCTAACCTCGTTAATTGGCAGTGGTAGAGAGGCAACAATTGCTAGTACTGTGAACAAAACTCAAGTCGAGATGCGTAAACACAAATTGTTGATTTGTATTTAACATAATTGTATTTTTGTCGCTAACAGTACGCTGATCACGTGCGAATGAACCAGCTGAGTAGTATGTGGTAGCTAGGTTGGCAATCTGCCCGCGTCAGTTTCAAATCGAAACGTGCCAAATACCTTTATCAGATATTGTAAATTGGGCTCTGCTGTCACGGATTAAAGACACGTTTTTACGCAACAAACGATACCTTCGTTCTTATCAGGTGCACCGATAAGTTTGTTTTAAAGATTGTCACGTGAATTCTGAACTCAAATAGCTATTTATTTTTAGGTTTACCATTTGTATGAACTGACGAATGCTGTTTACCTTTGATTTAAAATACGAGTATATAACCTTGATTAATAATTCCTAGTCTATCTACTTTATATGAATTAAACTAGTCTTCAATCTTTATCCATTTATCCATATTTGATTTTCACTGTTTAAACAGGAAAAATCACTTTATTCCGAGGGATGTCAGTTTCATCTATGTGACAGAAAAAAAAACGATTCATTCAAGTGTTTGGACTCAGTCATGAATTCACGTGATATTCACCCCGTGATAATGATTATTATTTAAAAACCTTGAATATATAAGTCAATGTAGTTTGTTTGACTCCATCTCGTTCTCAATAAGGTTGTTTTTCGTTTGTACTTCCAAAACTGTGAAAACCTTGAAATCAGGTGCCGAGTTTCTGAATGAAAGTTGATCTTAAAAGAACTGCTTTCATGATAAAGGACAATGGATATGTGATACCCTGAATAATATGATACATATACGTATCGCCTTAGGGATATGACGGTTGAAAACCGGTACGTTCAGGTATTTATGGAGAGCTGAATGATTAACTTGGGTGACTTTAATGCAAACCACATAGGAATGGCAACTGAGGCTGACATGGCTGCCGTTTCATTAAAATTTCAAATGAAATATATAGAAATAAGGCACAATTTAAAACACAGCCCGAGTCACGTCAGTTCGGCCTGTTACCGATTGCCGTCAGTTCGGTATGTTTTGAATTGCGCCATATTTATTTCCATAAATTTTGTTTGAACTTTGAATGAAAACAGCATTACATCCGCGTCATGTCAGAACGAGACGCCATTTCCTCGTACCTAAGAACGTAATGAAGTTCATGTCTTTGTAATTCCATGCATTAATACGTACCTACCGTGCAAGATTCGGGTTCGGGGAAAGACAGCGACAAAAAACAAATATTAAGTTTAAAAGAGAATAAGAAAAAAAAAATTGCTTGAAATACAGTTTGAAAAGCAAATGTAGGTAACGGAAAAAGGCATGTCATCTTAGCTCATAGATAAGTCAAAGGTCTTATGACTATGATTTTACACGCATAACTTGTATAATGTTATCAGTGTTTGTATGCATATTCACTACGCATGACTTGATGATTTCAGTGTGATTCTAGTCCGGAAAGCGACCGACGATAAACCTAAAAATCGAGTACCAGGATGAGTCCCGGGATAAAATAAAATACAATTAGGGTAAAAAAACATACAATATTTTTATTGAGTTGATGGACAATGGCTGTGTTTAGTCTAACTATGTTTTTTACGTTTTATACATGCTATTTTAACCATGTACATAATTATAATAACTCATGCTGGTAGTAATTTTGAAGGCATTGGATCGACGATACCGTCAATTAGCTTACAACCCAACTATTCAGACACACCCCTTCTGATTGAGGGCAAAGATAACACATAAATGGGTTAAAAGAAGACAGATTTGAGTGGTAAACCAATTTATAAATATTTGGATTACGCTGATTGTCAATCAGCGCCCAGGCCAGAAAGTCTTCTTAGGTCAATAAATAAATAAACACCCAACAGACACATACATACATCTTGTTATAAACAAACCTACTACTTACACCTCGATACTTCAGAATAATTAGATACTTTTGCAATTGTGTACAGAACATGCAAACATTTATCTCGCAGCGGGAATCGAACCCGCGCTTGTGTCGCAGGTGGCTACTCGCCCGCCGTGCCATCATTATTTATGACGATTATATTGGTCGACGATATTTTGTGTCACACTATGGTGACTCATCCTGGTCCTCGACATTTAGGTCTAACGACGGTTGCGCCTCCCGGTCTAATAGATAGGCTGACGATTGATCGCTTTAGTTGCTGTTACCACGTGTTTACATGTTTTTAATCACGATTTGTCGTCAATATTGATATGTGGGCAGCAGATAGTTATTTACGGTTGGATTAGAAAATAGCTAAACGTTTTTGCCTGCCGCCGAGAAGGCAAAACATATTTTATTCCTCTCTTTTGTTTGACAGAATAGGCGAAAGAAAAACTTATTGTCTTCTCTTTCCAGACAAAACGTTATCTTGGTTGCTCATGCTAAGCGAGCTGAGGTGATTATGCAACTTCATGTTTACGTTGAATCTTGCACATTTTTATTTCTATCACACTATAAACAGAAAATAATCCAAGTACGTTCCTGAAGCTATAATCAGATAATACTCGGTGCGTCGACCGCTTGATCGGCTTATTAAATTGTTATTTATATTACTAAGCGCACGTGCAATCACGATCGCTTTACTTGTATACGATAAGTATCAATTTATTGAAAAATACAAATACGTTTATGTCACATGTCTTCTATTTATCTTTTTTATAGTCACAAACACCAATTTGTTAAAGTTATCAAACTTTCAAATCAGATCGCTAAAGCCGCCATTGTATAATTGCTACCGTAAAACTTTTCATATTTATCGAAGTATACAAAAGCTGCCCTACCTATGCCAGTACGCAAAATTGACTTTCACTATTTTGCTTGAGTGTCAGTGATTTCAGGAATAAATAAGCCACTTCACCCATCGTGACGTAACAGAACTGGTCCAGACATGGGCTGAAAGTGCCCTGGAAGCTTACGCTCTTTTTATTCTATTTACCGTTTAATATTCTATTTATAACCTGTACCACTACGAATAAGAAAGGATGTTTTGAAACAGCATTTTTCACCACACTAATTATGATTGTATTCGTTTTTACCACTCTATTCAAGACCACAAAATACCAGAAAGACAAATTAGAAATATTTTGCAAAATTTTAAAACTCTTGACGCGTTTTCCATCGCCTATTACAGCGCCCCGTAGAGACTTGTGAACGAATAAGCCATATCAAAAAGTTGTAGAACTGTTAACAGACAAACATACATACAACCTCTTACAGCAAATGCATATACGGACTTCTTACATCGCGGGTAATGAGCATGTGCATTCATTCTAAAATATTTTATCAAAACAACATTTCTCGCAAATTATATTAATAATTATCCATTACCTGTATAAAGTTAATTGAAATACATTATAATTTTATTGATACGATAAGTACATACGAATCAAATCACTTTCTAATAGAAAATTACAAAGTATACTTAAAACTCTACACCTGTAAACCAATTCTCGTAAGTTCACAACCTTTTAAAATTGTGTCAGTCTACTTCCAATCCACTTTCAATTTGTTTACCGTAGAAGAATCAATTGTTTTTGAGATTTAAACACGATATTATTTATTTATGATGGGTAGCAACAATTCCAATTTTCAAGTTCCTACCAGGAAAAAAAACCCTCATTTCATCCCCTTAAAGTGTAAATTTCCAAAAATCCTTTCTTAGCACATGCTTACGTTATAAAATAAACATATGTCCCATATTTCAACTTCCTAGACTAAGTAGTTTTGTCTGTGCCAGGAGTCAGGTCAGACGATTTTATAAGTATACTAGCCGATGCCCGCGGTTCTAATCGCGTAGGATATGTAATCAAATGCCTTATAACGTATTCAGTTATTTTGTATTTTAAGTATCCAAACTAAGTTTACAGCAAATCGCACCAAACGTTAAATTATTTCTTAAACAAACTTAACACACCATCCTACCCCCTTAGGGGTAGTTTAGTTTAGTTTAAAAAAATGTATTTGTCTTTTATCAATTGTACTGAATAATATTTATGCCAAGTTTCAAGCTAATTGGACCACTCGTTAAAAAGTTCCTATACAAACTTAGACATCCTCAGGTTTTCAGCCTTTTTCAACCTCTTGGGGGTAGAATTTTACAAATTAATTCCTAAGTGCACCCCTACATCATAAAAGTAATATACCCTCCAATTTTCATGCTTCTAGGACTTATGGCTTAGGCTGTGCGTTGATTCAGTCAGTAACGGAACAGTTTTATATATACTGAAAATCACACACTCCACCTGTTGATGATGCCGGATTTTGATTTTTATCAGGTCGAGAATTTTCTTTGATTGTTTTTACCGCGACGTAAGGAGCTCCTATATGCAATTGCCGGTAAAAGGTTTCAATCGACCAACAAACGAATGTTTGTCTGTTACCATTTATCTCATTACAATTCTTATGCGGTTTTTTTGCAATAGATTTGTATGACTTCAACAATGGTTCTTCGATAGGTTTAATTGCCACAAATTACGAAGGGGGCGTTGGTCAAAAAAAAAAGCTTTAAAACCTTTTTTACACCTTTACAAAAAAATACTTATTTTATAAGAGTTGTGAGTAGGTGTCAGATAAATATGAGGTTTTTACCTTTGCACCTAGTTCATTTTATGTAATAAATTATCCGAATAGACTACTCAACTTCAGTTCAACAACCACTTATCTGTTTATTGTTTTAATAAATGTATTTAACAAACAGCGATTGTAACCAATTTGTAGGACATTATCAAGAGTGGTAAATATGACCTCAAAACGCAAGAACTTATATGTAAAGCAGTTTGCCGGATCAATTACCGGCTTACCGGCACGAAACTGACACAACCTCATCCGACTATCGATGACGCAACATCTTTTAAGAAAAACTTACCAATGAAAGGGATCACGCCCCTTGGTATTGTGAAATACGACAGGCTTCACTTGAATGAGTCTTTATCATTACGGTTCTTTCTGTTACCAACAAAAAACAAAACATAATATGATTAAGTCGAAGTTGTTTTAACATGAGGTCATAAATGATGGTTGATATATATTAGGTTGGGGAAAAAGTCTTTTCGCATTATTCTATGTATGAACTTGTAATAAAATCTCTTTGGCTATACTATTTGTATCTGGCTGGTTTTGGTATCATTAAAAGTTTAAATTTTAAAGAAGATAATTCCAAATTCAAATTAGGAAAATGTGTGATTTTTATTTGTTTTTCGTACTGTTAAGATGAGTGAATCTAATGAAGAAATTCGATACATTTTAAAATTTTACTACAAAAAAGGTAAAAATGCAACGCAAGCCGCGAAAAAAATTTGCGATGTTTATGGACCTAGTGCAGTGTCTGTGAGAGTAGCACAAATTTGGTTTAAGCGTTTTCAATCCGGAAATTTTGATGTCAAAGATGCACGTCGCTCTGGTCGCCCTATTACGGATAAAATGGATGCCATTTTTGAAAAAGTGGAGCAAGATCGGCATATCAGTAGTTACGACGTAGCTGAAGAACTGGGAATTGACCACAAAACAGTTTTGGCGCATTTGAAAAAAACTGGGTACACAAAAAAGCTCGATATTTGGGTACCTCACGAGCTCACTGAAAGAAACCTAATGAACCGTGTTCTCATTTGTGATTCTTTATTACGACGTAATGAAACCGAACCATTTTTGAAGAAATTTTTGACCATTTTTGACCTCACACATCTTTAGCCACTCAGCAAAAATTAAGAGAGTTTGGCTGGGATGTGTTAATGCATCCGCCGTATAGTCCTGACCTTGCACCTTCAGATTTCCACCTGTTTCGGTCTCTTCAGAATTCTTTAGGCAGTGTCAGGTTAACATCACGAGAGGACTGCCAA
The DNA here is from genome assembly GCA_961405105.1 of Perizoma affinitatum. NCBI lineage: Eukaryota > Metazoa > Arthropoda > Insecta > Lepidoptera > Geometridae > Perizoma > Perizoma affinitatum. The sequence continues at coordinate 8,467,032 of OY560184.1, forward strand.
AACCACTTGTCGCGGTATTTTGAACAGAAGCCCCAAAGTTTTTATAGCAATGGGATCATGTCCCTGCCTACAAAATGGCAAAAAGTTATCGAACAAAATGGTACCTACATACTTTAGTTAAATGTAAATAAACTATATTAAAAAATGTTTTGAATTTTCTTAAAAAATGCGAAGAAACTTTTTCCCCAACCTATTATATATCTTTTCCGCTAATAATCGGTATAACGGAGACAATAATAAAAATCGAGAAGATATTCAAAGTGAAAGATTTTTTTCATTCATTCTGTGACACTAGTTTGTACCGGTAAGTGCCGATATTCAGTTGCAGCCTGTTTTCTACGTTAATCTGGCTCCACTCTGTTGCTAACTGCAAGTTTATACAATATTGCAGAATTTAGTTCACATTTTTGTAGGCCAATGTTATGTCGTTGATAAAGTTGGCATAGATAACAAAACTACTAGTATATTATGCTGTTTCAGATAAGCTCACTGAGAGCTGTAACAGTTGAGAGTAAGTACATACGATACTAGTGGTGTATAAGAGAGAAAGAAAATTGATATATTTCGACATAAACTAAGCATAGTATCAATTTAAATATATTTTTATTAAATTGGTCTAGCTAGACCAATCTAGGCAGCTAGTTGCTATTGCTCAGACATACAATAATTCCACAATTATTTGTAAAAAATACATGGTGCAAATAATACATTCAAACGGTGAAGAAAAACATCGTCAGAAAACCGGCATGGCAGAATCAAAAATTCGAAGACGTGTGACAAGATCGGCCATGACTTTGTGCCGTAGAGATGATAAGGTGGTTCGATAAAATCCACATAACGCTAAGTAGTCCGATAGCGATATCGATAAGGACACTTGGCGTAGATATCAGTTTATTTGGTAAACAAACAAAAACCGGTGTTTCAAGGCTATTGGAAATTTTGCGGGCGATGCTATTTATCGATTCAACGGATAACAATATTGTTTACCAAGATTAAGAAGGGCAGCTGTTCAGTGCACTCATTATTTAAAGCGACAGCCGTGCTATAAAGGCTATACACGAGAGTTTCAATTTCACACCCAATCAATAATTGGGTAGCAATCGAAAATAACTTCTATAGAGGTACTCTTCTAAAATGTCAACCACACTTTAAAAGCAGATTTTGAGGAGACTTTTAGACAAAAATTTCTCTTTTTATCTCTATTTTCAAAAATCATATGTCCTTACCCAACTGCGTGACAAACAAATGAGGTTAATTATACCCATTCCAACCTGCACAATCAATCACTGTAGGCCTAGACATACAATTTGCGATAATTCGCTAGCTTTTAAAAGAAGTGCTTCATTATTTTAAATGTGCAACGAGGGAAAGGTTTCGAAGGTTGCTGTGCAAGGCCAATCTTCGGAATAATGAGATGCATTCAGCAAATTACTGGTAGAACATAACGAGAAAACAGATTTTTTAAATTATTTTATATTTAATTATTGGCTCCGCGGCACGCTTTGCTCGGCTCATCTTTATGGTTTAATTTTCCGGTCGCAATATAGTAAAGGTTGTCTGGAATTGAGGTTGCTTTTAGCGCAGACTACCCATTACACCGTTTGCATTTTCATTTTATTATTTCACTTTTCTTTGGTGCGCAATAATAGTGAGTATGTTCACTCATATCAGTCTAATAGTGTCGGACTAAAATCTGGTATATACTTCTCACAATGTTGCTAAAGATGTTAAAATATCGCAAGTTTTTGAATATATCAGTGACATAATAAGTATTTATTCACCTCCATTACGCATTTTCGTTTATTGTATTTATGAATAAAATTATAATTAATATTTGGCTGTTAGGTATTAGGCCTTTAAAAAGTCGCAATAGCACCTAAACAGCTGTTAGATACTCAGACAGTTTTGTAAGGCGCACGGCGCCGTTGCGACCTTTTGCAATAAATAGTTTTATAATGCATGTTTATTTTATCGACACAGATAGGTAGGTACCTAATGCACACGAGTTGTGAATGTAAGTTACAAAATGCTCACCACAAGTGATAGTAGATGACGAAACTTTACTTTTCGAATGTGAAAAATACATGTGCGCTCAATAAATTCAACACAACTGAATATTGGAGTATTGAATAGTCTGGAAATGGAATATTCGCAGCTCCGCTTTTTCGAAACAATAATCCACCTCGCATCGTATTCCGCATAACTTAGGGTTGTGAACCATTTTCATTATGGGTTTTCTTGGACGAGCTTCGTGGACGTTTGAACCGAGGTTGGTGCGGATCAGGTTGGGCCAACATAACGAGCATCGGCCTCGTGGTCTTTTCCCCTTGATTTTAACACTATTCAATGTTATCACTGCTTTGTCTAGATCTCAAGGACATTCTAGAAGTAGATGGAAGATAGTAATTCGAATCCAAAATATTAAAATTGTTTATGTTTTTCTTGAGAACTAAAACACTCTAGCCCCATTTTTAAGCTCTTGCCGACTTTAAGTGCCATTACTCATTATTTTAATTTGAAACCCAAGATACGGCTTTCTTTATCTTCAAAGCAAATGTTCCACTGAAATTGCATCCGTCCATCAAGGGCGTCGGTACATCATTTATATCCATTATCAGCAGGAAACTATGTTCGGGGAAATCCCAGTTCTATTGTCAATTACTCCGAAGTAGAGCAAATAAACAACCAAAGAAAGTAACATTTCAAGCTGATCGCGTTTCACAAAATATATTCATTTCCAAATGTAATTTAAATGCGATTCGAATGGTTAAATGTGTTAAAAATATTAAAAAAAAACCTCTTCATTTCATACCATTAATTTGAAAGGAGTAAATCCATCTGAAAACGTTAATGTTAATTTCCTGAATATATAGCTCGCTGAACCGACAACCGCTTTTCTAAGTAGGTTCTTAAATGGCGACCTTAAACCGGACGACGCAGTGTTGGAAAGCCCCTCCGATGGGCACATGACTTGGAAATCGGTGGATGAAGGTGGCCCAGGACCATTAGGACCACTCTTAGCGTGAGGCATGTGTCCAACGTCCACTATTTTACAGGCAGATAATGATGACATCTCAGTGAACATAATAATTGTCATTCGTTTTTACTTTTAAAGGCGCCTGGATTATAATATCGCTATTTTTGAAAATATCAATTAAACCTACTTCTATCTAATTTCATGGACTTATCTACCGTAAGGCCTTTTACCCTTATCACCGACTATTTGGATTCACTACTAGAGCATTTATCGAGTAAGTTAATACTAATCTTTCAACCGACTTCAAAAAAGTAGGAGGTTCTCGATTCTTAAACTTTTTTTACATGTATATTTTACACTATATCTTTACAAAAAAAATCTTCAATTGAAAAATTGGGGATAAAATTTCATATATTACATTTTATCAACATCCCGTTCCTTGAAGTCGGTCCTTAGATTCAAACAAAGGCTTGTAATTCTTAAAATACGATCTTTACAATATTTTTTGTTGCTCGCTCTATTCCAAATAATAGTAAAGTATGAGTAGGTACTGTAAAGGAAATGGCGCGTATCACCAGACCACCACACCCATCGATACAAAGTTGAACATTGAAACCAATTAAAATACCTGAGGTCTGACACCGGAACCAGCTGTTGGCTTGCCCTAAAGAAACATTTAGTTAGATCATTCATACATGAGTATTTTTATTTTATATAGACAGTCACATGTTATAGCTTGTTTGTGTTAGCAAATGGCCAACTCTGTTAACCGCGGTGTATTATCTATTAACCAAGGTTTATCATAATATCAGTGCCAAGCACAGATATTATAATACAGTAACACGCACTCCAAAGCACGGAAGCGCTCAGGTGCAAATTTCCTAACGTTCAGAAATGGGTTGTAGAGCAATTCTAGCATAGCGATGGGCAACCTTTCATTATGCTGCAAAGCGATGAGAGAAAATCAATTTCCTTGATCTAGATCCGTAATATATATTATCTAAATACCGGCCCCGAAGGACGGCCCACATACGCGACCGTGCGACCTACGTGTACTGTGTTAATAATTTTTAGAAGTTATGTCAGACATTTGGTATTTTATAATTTGATACTTGTCTGCGATCGATATTTTATATTAGATTACGTGTTTTATTTTCCATTTTGTGACCATGAATCCAATGTAAAATCTTAACAGTAGGTCACATACATATATCTTAATAACAACATATGTACATACCTAGTAATCAATCAAAGTTTGTAATTTTTTTTCAGTACATATGTTTGGGAATGTTTAATTATTGCTATTATTTTAGGAAAACGTTGATTTGGGGATCTTTCTGAAAATTGAAACGAAATTCAGACATACTTTCATTTGGCCCGAATATTCATTGTTACTGTTTGGATTGAATATTAATGATAATCAGTTACAATTTGTAAGATAAAATACTTTTCACTATTGTTATAACATTTTGTGTTGAAATTATTTATCGCATTTGTTTATTGAGTTTAAAAGTTGAATTTTGACAAACCGGTGTCCGTGGTTAACCACTATCACTTGCGTAGGTGTTATGTGACCCTTCACAGATTCACTTGTAGTATCTGAAATTCAATTATTTGTATGGGTACTAAATTATACTGTTGATTTACCATATATATTGTCATGACAATCTATTTTGTGCCACCTCAATAGATATATGTATGTGTAAGGGCAAAACATTAAATATAAGATCTGTAATGTTGGTGGATGGAGTTGGACAAAAATCGTCATGACACTGTTTTGGAGGCCTTTGCTAAGCAGCGGACTTCCACAGCCTTTTGATAATGATGATGAGATCTGTAATGGGCGTTTACACGTGCTCAAAACAGTAAAAGAAACATTGTAAGGAAGCGAAGGCAATGCTATCGGTTCGTGTATCAAAACTCGGCGATGGGCTTGGAACCTGTCACGCAAGATCCGAACTACTATGCAAACCTCACTAGGCATCCGACGTCAACGTGGTAGATATGATGATGTTCATTATAAGGATTACTGTCACGAGTATATATATTTTGTAAACACCAAAATTGGTGTAACAAGATGTCCGTGAGGGCAACACTGATCATAGCTAAAAACCAGCAATGCAGTTTGTGGAATCAATAAAAAGCATATGCTCCACTCCTTAAAAAAACAAGCAGAGTTTGTTTTTAATGAAAAAAAAACTTATTAAAACAAACACAAAAAAGTAAAATAGCCCTCAAAAAAATGTTCGGCTAGTCGTTATTCCATAAGCGGGAAAGTTTGTAATTGAAACATAGAACAGTTTTAACAAAACAAAAAGTTTTTTTTTTAGGAATGGAACTCATCAAAATTGGTTAACAATTGACGCAAACATCTTGTGCATCCTACCAAATATAACATACCTTTTTAAGATAACTCAATATCTGTTATATCACATAATTATCAAACATTTCCATACCGGTCGTGTTATTTGGCAATTTCAATGTTTACATGAACATGTCGTCTCTTTACCATGTTTTCAGTTCTTATCAGTCATGGCTTTGATAACCTCATTAACTGCTGATAACTGGTTATTTTTTTAAAGGTAAGCTGAATTTATTACTTATGCCTACAAATAAAATGTTTCCGAATAAATGTAAAAAACACGACAGGTACAAGATATTAATTACTTTGAATCTAAAATATTTTTTTATGAGACTGTTTGAAATAGATTATTTTAATGAAATAGACTTATTTTTAATAAGAATAGTTTTCAGTTATTTTCAGCATCTGTAATTTCGTAAAATCTCTATGGTTCAGAGTCATACGGCCGAACATTCGTATGTGCATGTCCTTTTACCGGGATACATTCCCTCCAAACTGGAACACAGCAATGCGAGCTGCTCGGCGGTAGAAAAATATAATATAAAGGAGGTAGTATCTCCTTTATAAAAGAGTGTGCCCTGATAAAATAACACTTAAAAATAAATTATACATTCTAAACATAAGTCCCTCCAACACCCTCTGCCTATCACATCTACACAGATGCCAAAAACAAGATAGGGGCAGGTTTCGGCTTCCACTGCTCCGAAACTGGACTATCAAGAGCACAAGCCCTAAACAAAACAACCACGGCATTCCAGGCGGAAACCATAGGACTCCTTCTGGCAGCCACAGAAATATTATCATCTTCTGAGACCACATCAAATGAAACCCCACCCACACAACTAATCTTCAGATAGCGCAGCACTCATCAACGCACTCGGCAGGTAAAATGGACAAAAGGTCACGGTCACTGTCCAGAAAATTACAGGGCCGAATTCTTGGCTAAGGAAGGTGCCAAACTCACTCCAACTACAAATGATATCAGCCTGTCTAGCCCTCCAACGGCAGAAATAAAAAACAGGCTGAAACTGAACTCCGAAAAGGAGCACCAGAAAATATGGATCAAAAACCGGACTGCAAGCATACAAAAACTAAGCTACCGGTAACAAAATCGCAAAATAACGAACACCTTACTAAAAATAAAACGCGACGACCTGAGGATGATGGTGGGCATCATCACGGAACATTGTGATATAAACCACCATCTCCTTAAGACTGGGGCCACAGACAGTGGCCCCAGTCTTAAGGTTGAAGGCATCCAGGCTGAAGAGACTGAAGAGCATGTGGTGATGCACTGCACCGCCACAAATGAAGTCAGGTCGAAGACTGCAAGAACTCATCAACGCATGCTCTCCGTCATCATTAACTGACAGGAGGTCAGGGATACTGGAACACTGCTGTCATCAACCCAGAGTCCTTCTCCGCTACTTCAAGGAGTTGGGCTGGTTGGGGTCTTGTTAGAAGGGGGATAATGCACAATACACCCCAATGCGGGACGTCAGTGCAGATCTTGGTTCTCCCCACTTAGAATTAGAATTAGATGTATAGGACCTATTTCGCGAACACAAACACCGATAACCTCTAAATTCCAAAATACGTTCATTGTCAAAATACGAGCCATAGAGTAAAATGGAAAGTACACCCAAAGTGGGTCAAAGTCAAGTGAAGGCGAGATACGAGTTATAAATGCTGTCGGTACTTGTAGCATTAGCTGTACAGTCGGAGGAAAAATAGACAAAAAACTAACTTAATAGTTTATCGAATAAAAATAAGAACGAAAAATAAAAACAATATGGTTTTTTGAGCATCGTTATTAACTGTATGAGGTATGTATAGTATGTATAGCATGAAAATTATTTTCATTTATGTATGTAGTTTACTTATTTTTTTAAGTAGCTAGTTATATTAAATTTATTTAAGTTTTCATTACTCTAAGATTAGCTGGAAGAATATGGTAATTAGCATTAAGTTCGCCTATGTACTTGTTTTATCTTGTGCAATAAAGCATTTTCTTTCAGATATCTATGTTATTCTAGACAGGTTTATTTTTGGTGCGATCGTTCTGGTCTTGTTACGCCAGAATGGGCGTTAAGTGCCTCTCTATCCAAATATCATGTAAACAGTCCAGAACTTGAAAAAAAAATGAGATTTTTATTCCATGTTCTAATTAACTAACTCGTCGCTGACTGTACGTAATCGTGACAGCACTAATACGATGGGTGAATCGAGAGTTCTTTAATTGAAATATGTTCATGGCAGGAAGGATCTTAGTGAAGGATATTTCAATGATATTTTAATATTAAAACAGGTGTGGCACGACACGTTTCAAACATACATGCACTACAATGTTTCACTTCAGCGTTTGTGGGGTATATAGGTATATTACAAATTGCAATGTAATTCTTTTAAACATTAACTGTTCAACCTACCAAAGGCTCAAGCTACACAGAAATGACGTCTAGCGCTGACAAGGCGTAGTCATGGCTTTAATTTTTGTATTGACATCCGCCACAAGCTGCGAACTGAGGGCTATCGGGCGCCCGGGTCTCGCCATTCGATGTGTTTTAAATTGCGCCTTACTTCCGTATAAAATGTATGAAATTTTAATGAAACACATCCGCGCCATGCCGACTCCAGATGCCATTTCGGTGAGGCTTGCTTTTAACATACGAGAGGTGATAATATTTTGTCTGTGTATTGATGCTTACATTGGAAAAATATATTTTCTTGTTTAATAACAAGAATCATGAGCATCGCCTGAGACTGCGTTCAATGGTGGGCTGGCAAATAGGAAATAGCCCAGCCTGCTATGGATAAAAAATAATACCTCGAATCTCATTCACAAAATTCAACAACGAAACGCTAACTGCTGCTGTTCACTATGGACCAGATTTGTAGCGCAGTGGAGTCCAAAATCTTTAGACGAAACATCGATAAAACACTAGCAGTCACATCTTCAGATCATCAACTAGGTGAGCGCTGTTTTATGTGAGCTGGAGTATGACATTTGAACGAAAGGTGGTTGTAACGACGTGTATGTCATACGCATTATTTTAGTTCGATATCACGCCATCAACGTTGATGCGGTAAACCCACTAAAGTTTCAAGTTATTGAATAACATTAAGTTAAAGTTATATTATGAAATGTAGATGACGCAGCCAAAACGTATAATCCGCTCTTTTACAATACGCCAAATTAGAAAACAACAGCACTGTTTTGTAAAACGGCTAGCCGTTATGTAAAAGCGTACAACATGTATAAGTAGTATCAGTCATGTAGGACTGATATACTTATATGTCGTATTCCCACAGTAGAAGCTCTGCTTACTTTGGGGCTAGATAATTCTGTGTGAAAATGTTCAGCAATATTATAATTATTATTATTTTGTCGTCTGCGGTAGTAACTCAGATTGGATATATAAAATACTAGCTGTTGCAGCGGCTTATCAAGCTTGGAGAGGTATTTAAAAAAAAAATTCCTTACAAACATTCAAACCGCATTACCCCCGTTTAAATAAAAAAAACTCTGAAACATATCATTATTTATTTAGCTACAATTCCAATATTCAAGTTCCTACTTTAAAAAAAAAATACTCCCATACCAATTTTCAAGCTTCATTCCCCCCCCCCCCCCCCCCACCCCCTTTAAATGCGAAAATCGAAATAACCTGAAATACGTCATTATATTTTTATGATCAGTAGCTACAATTCCAATCTTCAAGTTCGAAAAAAAAACAAAAGATATGCCCAATGGGTGGTCTTATCGCTAAAAGCGAAAAATTACATCCAGACAACCTCAGTGTGGAAATAACTTAGAACTACAGTACTGGTGTTATGTTCACTGCTACATTTTTGTTTTTCTTTTAATTTATATGTAGGTATACTTCGATCCACAAAACGAGTTTTTGTTTATTACACAAATTACGACGTTTATCAGGCATCTAGTCGAGTAACTACCAATTAAACTTTTGTTTTATTTTCTACGCCTACATTCAAACCAGATGACTATAAATTAGAAACAATAAAACGAGACGAAATCTAGTTTGAGTACAAAAGCTGACCGAATCCAATCGTGGCCCGCGAAGGCTGACACCCAGCCTTGAGATCACGTTCCGGGTTGGCTTAAGACCCGTTTTGAGCCCAGACTTGCATACTCACTTGCACTGAAACTGTGCCCATCTTGTGTACTAACTATAACTCAAACTGTGCCCGCATTTACATGCTAACTATAATGGATGAACTGTGGTGGAATAAACGTTTTTTTTTTGTAAAAACCAGATATGAGCAAAAGATACAAAAATTGGGGATCTACACGGATACGAGTAAGGGCACTTGCTCAAGCGATCTGTGATAGTACTGACATAATTGCAAACTATGTGCAAGTTATAAAAATTACAATGAAGATGAAATAAACTAAAAGTTTAACGAGTTTAAAGAACCGTATATCCTATATAATAGAGATTAATTTTTTAAACAAAATAACACTATTAAGTGACAATATAACACAACAATACAATAATATAATAATAATTATTATTAATATGCTGGACATTTTTCAAACAGCATCATTCAAGTATAGCCCCAAACTAAGCAGAGTTTGTGTTATGGGACTACTTGTATATGTTTTTTTTGTAAATACATACAAAACACCCAGACCCGAGACATTTATTTGCAGATAATACAAACATTTGTTTTCCGCGGCAGGAATCGAACCAGCAACCTTCTGCGTCTCAGAAAACGAGACCTCTCAGGTAATGTCACCATTAACAATAAACGCAGGTTTATTTTTAATCATCATTAACTCATATTAACTCAGGGTGCAAAATGGGAGAAGAAATATCATATTGGACTTTTTATCAACTTCCCCTCAATAAAAGGCGGTATTTTTCTGAAAAATAAAAATACGAAACTCTTTCATTTTAGGAGTAGGTAATACGAAAAACCGTCTTCACCGTGTTTGTTTGTATAATAAAACAACTAAAATTTGCCATTGAAACTTTTGTGTGAATAAAAGTGTTTCTTTTGCGACGTACATTTAGTTATGACGCATTAAATTCAAGAAAACAATTGAAAAAGCAGCAATTTCTAAAATAACAACACTGTCTCTATTTGTATTATTCAAATTAAAAAACACCTGTTTTAATAAACTGAAAAATATTAAAATTGAGCCAGTTTGTCGTGCAGGAAACTTGCCATAAATTACACAAGATGGGTTCCACATTCTTGTAGCAGTGCATAGATAACAGTAAGTCATATACGTGCTTTTCAGTGAAAAGTTAAAATACGTGCTTCCAAAATGAACTAGTGAAGGTGATCGCGCTTAGTAACGTAATTTTATACTGCCTGTCTGAAGGTGTTGAAAGACTAGCGCCACTGTTGATAGTAGTACATTTCAAGTACTAACATGAAAGTGTTGAAGGCAATGGTTTTCATAAAGGGTATTGGACCCAAAAACTGCAAGTATTAGTTCTTTCAGCTATCTACAACAAACAAAATCGCTTTATGCCGGTGGATGTTCCATCAATGTATTTTTGTTTTCTGGCCTGCTTCTTCAAATATAGCATTTGCAGAAATCTTAGGGTCCTGGAAATGCGAATATTTCGTTTATTTCGGAAAACACGGTCATATATTTTGGAGTTTTGGTAAAATTCTTTTAAAATGCTTAATTGCATTTTGTCTCTTTTTGAAAAATGTGTGATTTTAATTTCTACTATAGAAAGCAAAACACCTAAACAACAAATAATGAATCTACTCTAATATAAATAATAATAAATAATGCTGGACATTTTCACACAGCAACATCTAGCCTCAAACTAAGCAGAGCTTGTATTATGGGAACTACATGACTGATATACTTTTTTTTTGTAAATACATACATATAAAACACCCAGACCCGAGACAAACATTAGCTAATAGTACAAACATTTGTCCCGCAGCAGGAATCGAACCCGGAATCTTCTGCGTAACAATCACTAATAATCTATTCCTTAGTGACAACTTTTGTGTTAGATATTTCGTAATCATTATTTTAATTGGGTATTTTCTTTAGTCTTGAAAACAATGGAAACAACACTTTGATCGAGTACTTATCGAGTACTTAGTGATTGTTTTGTGATTATGTACTGACTGACAAGTTTTATTCTGTGTATCAGCGCAGTGTGAGTATAAGGTCACGGCTAGACAACAATCGACATTTTCAAATCTATTCTATCATCTAAAAGCAATAAAGTTTATCCGTCGTAAAACAGTGCATATAATCATATAATTAATCCCAAATTCATAATTATCTAGTCAGTTTACATAAACATTGGAATTCGGAATTTATATATTTTTATGCAAAAGGAATAAGTTTTGCTAAATATGTTGATTTCTTGTTTATAGAACCAACAAGTTACCACCGGTGACTTTGTTTAAAGGCCACGCTTGCTTATATTACAAACACACATTACCATAGTTTGGCTTTGATTTTTATGACTATCATACACTTTAATGTAACCACAATTTTATGTCTTCAGTCAGATAATCAAGAAAAAGCTTGATTATCAGAATATTATTAACAGGTTTCTAATCAATTTGCAAGTCTAAATCTGTGACGATATGAAAACGCTATAATCAAATCTTCTTTAATTTGTAGTTTCAGGCTAAATGTTTTACAGAAATCAAAAATTCATTCCAAGAAGTATATTTTTTATAACTTCAGTATAAGTACTATAGTTCTTAATCACTTTACTTGACTTTGCCTTGGATTTTTCATGAATATTTTACTAAGATCAAAGGTGGATCTTATTAAATTGCTCACGTAAAGTATTTAGAAAGTTTGTGTACACCACTTTAAATTCAGAGGGATGGTCGCGTTTCTACGTAGCACGTCTACGACCCTCGCCCTACGACGGCCTACGCACGTAGCGGGTCCCTATTATGCGCGTTACGTTACTACATCATCGGGATACTTTAACGTTCTAACAAAATAACGCAGGTACTATAAATACTTACCTTATTGAATATCATTGGAAAAATACAATGAAAGTCGCTCAGAATACATCAAGGACAACTTTTATTTTTATATAAATGAAATCGCACTTGTTGAATGCAAAACGATAACGCGAAATCTAGAGGTTCAAATAATCAGACGAGGTGTAATGTCATTAGGGAGCGAGACGGGTATACCTAGCTTTGTTCGTGGTAGAGTGAGAGACGAGTGTAGCAACAAGTAGCGACGTGCGGGGGCTGTGACGTCAAGACCCTTTCACTGTCCGCTGCTTGCCTCAGTCGTCAGTCCGTGCGGCTCGGTCACAGCGTGCGGTCGATCATCCCACGCAAAGTGTTCCTAAAATATACCGCGTCACTCAGGAATTTTAAATTCCTTCAGTCGTAGTATTGATAGCTGGTTTCATAGCACACGCGCATTATCCCACGACGGTCCACCGTGTGTGACTCGAGAATCTTACTGACATTTATACTGCTGACAGAAGACACCATGGGCGTCATTAAAGTTACTCCAGAGACAGCGTCGCTGATTTCAGCGTGCGACATTTCGGCGTGTGAAATACTCGACGATATGAGGGTAAGTTTTGCTAGTTTTCGCGAGCCGAATCATGTGATAATCGTCTCGGCGACGACATTCGTGTAATTCAAACGCCGCCGCCAGTATTTTACTTTCAAGAACTGGTGGACGAGCATCTACTCTTCGCACAATACTATTTACGAGGTGTTTAGTAGTAATTTACACTCACGACGTTTTCGATTCACAATCAAAGTGTGGAGACTAGTTTTGTATGCGTTTTGGTAGATACGTAATGTATGGTTTTGAGTTCATTCGTCGTGTTACCGGTTCTTTCTTAGTGGTTTCTAGAGTACGCGTCACTTGGTGAGAGCCAGGTGACTTTGCGTCGGTCAACGGAAGCGATTGCCTTATCAGTTGTTTGTGACACGCCTGTGACTAGAATAGGTGCGGTACGTGAGAACATTCACACGATTGAAAGTGAACTTTACCTACTGTAGTATGCTAGTGATTTTGACATCGAACCGAACAGACAGCAAAAACCGCAATACAGAACGATGATCCAAAAAAAAACACGCTTTAAATTCCCATTATTGAAGATGGGTAAATTTAGAATTAGCCACCTGCCCTTTTAAAAATATAAGTGGTTTTCGTTTTCGTTAATCGTAACGGTAATAGAATATAAGCGTTGCACTGGCCATAAAAAAAAATTGTCTAAACATTAAATTAATGGGTTTAAATTAGTTTTTATAGTTTTATGTATTTTAGATCCTTGTGTATTTTAGAATATGATTACGACTATATCACGTACTTTAATTCTATGAATTCTTGTGTACATAGTTACAGTAGATTGTTTAAACATCGCAAAATATATTTTACGGTATTTTGTTTCTGCGAATTAGTCTTTTAATCGTTATAGCGGATCGAAACAAATAAAGTGCCCAAGACGTGTCCAGACACGCTATGTTAAAAGTCCTGAAGTTGCTTTATAACTCCTAAAGTTATCATTGGAATAGTTCGAACCATTTTTGTTGGAAACTTCTATCAAACGCTACTCGCTAAACGTTATCTTATACAGGACTCAAGTTAAAAAAGTTAGAGGGGAACTTAACTTTTATTACTTTGAATATAAGACATAATCTGTGAATGAGAGCTTGAAATCGAAAATAGTTAAAATAATCAAAAAACGGGGGATGCACCCCTTCTTGTATAATAATAATTATATTAACAGAAATGCTTTCTATATTTCTAAAAAAAAACTTTTTTTTTCATTGAATATAAAAAATACTAAGACGTGACAGAAAGACATAACGAAACTATGAGGGTTCCGTTATCGCCAATTGGCTTCGAAACACTAAAAACTTGATTAGCGAAGTATTTTCTGGCATTATTACGCGAGCGAAATGCGCATGAGATTCGGATGACTCATAGAAGACGAATGTTTTTGATTGTAAACTATCACAAAATACAATATGTCTTTGTACTGAAATCGTCTACTCTTGTGCATAATGTGATACTTTGGTAGGACGATAAGACTATTGTTAAGACGTTATTTTGTGGTTCATGTCAAGCGCAGTATGAAATTGTGTTGATTCTATTTGGTTTGGTACTGATCGATATATGCGTAAAAATCTGCCTAGGTTCAGCAGGCATTAGGTAGTAAGTTTAAGGTATTAGACATTGCGTTTTTTTTGACACAAGATTGCTGGCAGACAAAGGTAAAAGGTGAACTACCCAAGCATACTCTAATGTAGGTATGATTCGGCTAGAAATAACTGACGACCTTTTCGTTCCTTATTTCGTTCATTTCTTATATCAAATTTAATTCATTTAAATAATAAATTTTTAAATAAAATAAGATTTTAACCATTCGTTTAAAATCTAAGTAATGCTCCGATGTTTGTCATGTTGCAAATAACATTCCGTGCTGTGTTGATTCGACAAAGTATTATCAAATGATTTTAATGGGTGCTCATTTGGTCTCGTTGGACAAATTACGCTCATTCGAGTTAGCAGCGTTTATTTCATTAAAGCTGTTTTTTTCTTATTTATTGTTGTAAACAGTTTTTATCACACGATGCATACTATGAATGTTAGTCGGTATTTTTTTATAGAATAAAAGTATTTAATCTAAATAAGAAACAAAAATAATATAATATCTGTGATAACGGTACACGCAGGTCTATCAATATCTTCAAATATATCTCTTTTTCTAGGTATCAAAAATTTTAAAGACAAAGGAGAGAGACCGTCACAGCGAATATACCAATAGACACTATGCCGTGGTTACGCCTCTTTATAAATAGAATTCAATGTCTTTCTCTTGTTACGTAAATGCTACGTGTTAACTACTACTCTTTCTGTGGCTCTACGTGTCCTCCCGCGCATAGTCTCATGCAATACAGCCGACTCTATAATCATGTAAATTAATTGAAATTCATACAAAGAAAACTTATTTACAACGGCCATAGTAACAATTGTGGAACAATGTAAATAACAGTGGTTTCCATTGTATAACAATTTATTTAGATTTAAGAGTGTTGACAAAAGTCAATTACATATGTGAAGTAACTAATACCTATCTAACAACGGATTACATAAGGGGAAGTTATAGTTCGTGAAATAGTTTTTTTTTAAATACAACTAAAGTGGCAAACAATCACACAGCCCACCTGTTGGTAAGCCATACGCAACCCTCCATGGGTTCTTGCAACACCAGAGACAAAACGCGTGTTACCGACCCTGAGACATAATAACGGGTGAAAAGTCTTATGTGCCTGTAACTTCGCATTCGCAAGTGCATTCAGTCACTTCGCTGCACGAGCTTGATGCTCCAAGCGCGCAGTGAACCTGGTCCCGTCCACTTACATGCATTAGTTTTATGGAGGTGAAGCCAAGAGAAGCGAAGCCAGCCGCTTGCAGTCCGGCCGAGATATTACTCTGAGAATTTGCATACGTCAATCGAAGTTTGGATAACAATGCATGTAACAGCTATAACGCTGTTTAATCAATAAAACCACGTAAAAACATACGTGTCGAGGTAAATAATCGGCGCGCGCGCATGCGACTCTCGTTGTAATGCAAGGCGGGGGCGCAGCGTTGGCAATGAGTATTAATCAATTTACTTGCATTCATACAAGAAAATTAAACTAGTGGAATGTTCCTGCCGTTATTAGGAAGTTGAAGTTGAGAAGTAATTTTCTTCAAGTTTTCCTCACGTACTAAAACACGCGCAAAATAGTTATAAGAAAAGTTTCAAAATCCGTGAACGATCACTTCGCTTACTTATCAAGGATAACGCTCTCACGACTCGCTTGCGACTGCATGAAGACAAGTCATCATTTATGGCAATAAAAATAATTGGATGCTGCACAAATTGGCTCAGTGTTTATAATGAGAGCACTAAATTGTGTATTTTGAAGGTTTGGAATATATTATGGACCAAACTAGTTTTTTAACACAACAAATAAAGTAGCTAACTAGCGTTAAATTATAGTACTTACCACAGGTAGGTATGGTATTCACATACATACAATATGTATGTGAATACCATACATTTTCAGCTCAAGGGTTTTTTTATCATTTTTTGTGTGGTTCGCAAAAGTGACAGAAAAAAATAATTGTCAGTCATTGTCACTTCTAGTCAGGAAGACTGGACTCAACTGCGCTTGGTTTTTAGTATGATACATTAAAAATAATCCATTAAAAATATTCCGTAACCCCAGTTACGGAAGATTTTAAATGGATAAATCTAGATGGGGCAAGACCAGTAAGACTGGTAGAGAATGGATGGTCCTCCTAGCACTATATTGTTTCTGTGGAAGTATTAAATAAATCAATGAATGAATACCGCATTGAATTAAACATATGAACCACTAAACGCAGCTGTTTCTGCCTTACGCCTTGACATGTTATCCATTTTTTAACGCAACGTTTCAATTTTATCTTATCTAACACCGCACATTCTCGGCTTATAAAATGTGTAAACAGTGGGTATATTATGCAAATTTATAGAATTGATAGTGTAGCGAGCTCTTTTAACGGTAACTGTTTTTGGCGCAAAGCATTAATGCTCACATTACTGTCTTCCGGCATAATGGTTATGGGTGCTGATGAAATAATAGGCTCATGAGAGTTTTCAACTTTGTCTTATGCAGTAAATGCATATAAGCATTGACTCTCAAGTTGCAGATGTCAAAAGGTAAAGGTATTCGCTTATCATTCTGATGGGAGAGTGTTTTCCTCCAAATAATATAAAGTCGGTGGAGCCACAATGTTATTTGTTCAATTCGTAGCATGGCGTTCATATTCTCCAAACATAATCGGCTGATGCTGATTATACTATCGAAAAGTATTGAATATAGATAATTTAATTAATAAGTATACCTACGTGATGGGCTGATAGTCTATCAGAGGATATTTTAAGCTTTGAATAATGCTTATTGTTTGATATGATTGGCACGACAGGTATCACCTGATGAAAAGTGATTATAAGAGAATTGGTCGTATTTGAATGAATTGTTCATTCTCAACAGTCAAAGTAAATGTTCGAAAAAACATATTTTATATGATTCCATTTTATAAGAAGCCAATTTTAAAACTTTCTAAATTTTTTTCTTTAATTTAAAAAACGTCAAACTTTGTTTAGTGTTAAAATAATAAAATAGCAAGGGGGAACAAGAACGAAATATATATAAAAAAGTAGTTTCCCTATCACATACTATAATATTACTGTCTCACATTATACGTACTAAAAGCCAGGTCGCAAAACAATTCAAGTTATAGCACTACTAGGTAGCACTATGCTCTAGAAAATTAGATATGAGGCCGGCGTGTAAACTAGTATTTAGCTACAACCTAAATACCAGTTAAGTACTGAAATAAAGGTATTTTAAAATTGTGAATAATACTAGGCTGAAGGTAGAATGCACAAATTGCTACATTTGCCGAACTCTGATAAAAAAGTTATGTGCGGAATCTTCGGTTTCATTTTGTTTCAGCACCAAAATTAGAAATTTGAAAGAAAAAACAAGGTGGAGTGTTACCAAAAGCCTTAAAATTGATAAAATAACTATAAATATAGTGCCACTCGCAATCTAAACACGTTATAAAACAGATCGGATGCCAAACGGTTGCCTCACGGGGCAGAGGACGTAGTTTGTATGCGCAAGCGCATCTACGAGTCACAACTAGCTGGACCTCGCAGGGCTGCCCTTGATCTACAATTCGAGGCAAGGTTTTAATGCCCTTAGAAAGTTAATTCATTAAGCAACAGTGTGAATTCATTATTTTCAGCTTGCTGACCAATAATAATGAGTTAATGCTACCTCAAACCTTTTATTACACTTAAGTAGGTAACTTTTATCAATTTGAGTCTGTTTTTTAAATTAATTTTGTGAAAATTAATATATGTGAAGTAAATGTACCTACCTACCTACAATATTCCTATTATTTAATTTGATCAGCTGCTAGTTAATATAATGCACTATAATATAATTAGAATGACTAGAGTATGTACCTACCTACTTTTATAAACAAAAGACTAATAATTTGTGACACGAAAGGATAAATTCAGTGTCTAGGTTGTTAAAAAATCCAAGAAAAATCATAGTGTCATTGAAAAAACAATAGTTTAATTTACATTTACCTGTTCTACTTTTAATTTCAAGAACGGAATCCATGGAACTATGTTTTTTTTAGTGGCCTTTATTAGTCTCGCAGAATGTTAATTTTGAATTGTAATATACATAATTTGATGTAATCTCGGGCCACTAAACGCTAAAAAAATAATCTCACTAAAAAGCGAATGGTTAAAAACCATTCGCTTTTGGTGGCAATCAGTCATTATCGTGACATAATGCGTTGACCGTGGCCAGTTGAGAAATACAAAAGAGTCTGCTATTTTCATATGAATTTGTTTTTAAATAATCAGACAATGAAGATACTTATCTCTATATATACGTGAATTTAATTTCGGTTTATGCTTTTTGTCATTTGGAGCTCAGCGATTCAGAAACG
Source organism: Perizoma affinitatum (assembly GCA_961405105.1). Classification (NCBI taxonomy): domain Eukaryota; kingdom Metazoa; phylum Arthropoda; class Insecta; order Lepidoptera; family Geometridae; genus Perizoma; species Perizoma affinitatum. The sequence continues at coordinate 8,485,890 of OY560184.1, forward strand.
ATCAAATTATAGCATGAAAAGAATTCCCTTGTCTCTTTGTAGGTATATATTTTACTATAAACACATTTTTAAGTTTCATAAAATATCGAGTGCGGTAAACGAACGCAGCAATTTACATTGTTAATGATAAATCAGACAATAAATTGAACCGGATCATTTAAAAACATACTTATCTATACTATTATTAATGTCACACGGGGACAAACAAAGATATAAAAGAAACTTGTTTTCTGTCTCCATTTTAATCGGTTATTATGACCGCGCCCGTTTATAGTCGTGTTGCTAGGCCGTATTCTAAGACCTTAATAAGTATCCACTCGCATACTTTGTTGCTAAGAATTTGTAATGTGTTCTAGCCTTAATTTCCATAATCATTGATGTGGAAAACATGAATGATGCATGTGATTATTACAGTGCCTATGGTGGTGGTGCAATCCTACTCTTAAATTCTCTATACTGGGTTCCTTCACTTGGCACCTACTGAACCCTATGATATTACACTTAAGCACAGATCTGATCGAAAACTATGTCCCATAGTTCTTATGAGTAAGTGTCACGGCATTAGAAAGCTCACACATTGAATTTGTCATTTTTAAAATAATCAGTAAACCGCCATTTTATTTAAGTTTCATTTAATTTTATCGGTACTACTTTATTCCATTCATTCGTGATAACCGCTTCAAATGAAAGAAACTCCCGATAAACCCTTTTCGTAAAGCGTCTACTTTTTAATTAAATCGAAATTATGCCTGACGCAAGTGGACGGCCGTCAGTCATAGTAATCAGTTGAATTTAGAACGTTCAAATATTTAAAAAGAAAGTGAAAATTCCTCCCCGCGTGTTTCGTTCAGAAACGGCGCGAGTCGCGACCATCCCGCCACGCACCAGCCTGTTCCGTTCCGTATTACGCAGCTCACGTATGCCGAGGCCATGCTAATTGCTGGCCTCACGAAATCGAAAGTACCTACGTACTTGTATCTACTCTGATTCTATGTTAATTGCAATCGAGCTAACGATACACCGCATCCTATTTCTATAGAGGGATGCGTTACTCGTTCTGTTTTTCATCCGTCTATAGTTTCGCTTGTGCAAACAACTTTTAGAGAATTTTAAATATACCTACAACATGCCTTCATAACTAAGTAGTATACAGACTGGAAAATATTAAATAATTATTTATTAATTTAATTATCAATTTGCGGCCTTATTGCTAATAGCGATCTATTTTATGTAGGTAAGTGTTTTAAGTCCAGAAAAAGAACAGACTTCCTTTTATAATTTCAGTAAGTATTTTTTTTCTTTTATGTACTTAGTTTTAATATAACATTTCGTTTCAAGAAACGTTTGAAAATGGCCTTTGTCGTAGATGATCTAGACGCTAGAAATTGCGGGCTGAATGCTAAGACGTGATATCGAAATCACCCATCAATGTTTTATTGAAATTGATAGGTTGATACAAAGTTCCAAGACGTCCCTAATTGCGGATTTCCGAGATAATTCGTTCAAGAATTTTTACGGTCGATTGAGATTTGAACGTTTGATCACGATCAGCAGTCGCAAGGCCGACTGGTTTTAGTGTCGGAGTTATAGACCGACAACTCTGCACTAATAGACTTTGTTTTTTTTTTTAATAGGTTTTGATCATAATCAGAAAACGTTGACTTATTCAACCTCCTCAATGTCGTTAAGTTCTGTTTTTTTTTCTGTTATACAATAATTTCAAAAGTGATGATCACATCGTGCTATTTGTATCTACCAACTACATACATACATTGGCGATCATCTGATAAGTCATAAATCATAAACGCATTTTTTTTTTTCATAATTACGAAAACGCCTTGAAATAGCATCTGAATAAAGTTTACCTATGCTACATACCTATGTTAACTTACCTATGTTCTGTGCCCAAAGACAAAGAGTACATAGGTACTCTTCACATATCTTCATGGGCGGCAGGGTTTTAACCATTATTTGTTGCTAGTTAACATTTTCACCAAATTGGTGGAAATGAGCAGATATGGAAATAGGTTTCTATTTCACCAGCATCTCCTCCGTTTAATGGGGAGGATGACACATATCAAGTATAATTTGCCTCTATATCAGAGACATAGTAATATCTCTGATATAGAGGTCCTAGTTAGGGCGGACTGAAGGACCCCTAGGCATCGGTATCCTACATTTAGTTCAGTTTCCTAAAGTCTGACAAAAGTAACAGTCTGGGAAAGCTACGCCACGAGCGCATAATTCGTTTCACTTTTTTCTATAGATATGTATTTGTCTACAAAGGCTGGAATGCCTATGGTTTCTAATAGCTTCGATTCGGTTGCGTCAAGCGTGAAGCGAGCACGATCACTCGATTCACATCAATATTCATAGATTTGTTAGCATAAGTATTTGAACAGTTGTTTCGTAGGCGCTTTTCTTTGGATTTGAATGCCTCCAGTAGGTACATTCAGTTAATGAGGATTTTTGAGACTTATAATTTGTAGTTCATACAGTTTTCTTCTACGATAAGCTCATAAGAGCTTAGCGTAGAAGAAAACTGTATGTATGAAAATGGACGGGGCCAGCCGTATCGTGCACTTGATGGTCTCGTAAGTTGGCTGGTGTATAGCGGGGTGACCGACATTTTATGTCAAATGACGCGAGTTAGTTTAGTTGTTCTTTATAATATATTTAAGTTTTTGTACAACATAATTTTTGATTAAGTTTGCATCATTGGCCATAGGCTACGGTAACCGCTTTCCAACCTGTGGGTCGTATGCGTGTTTGCCTCTTTAGTAATAAATCCTACCTACAATCATTATCCAAGCGAATAAATCGTTTTATTTTACTGAACACCTGAGCAAATCTTACGTATTGTATTTTCGTTAGACCAGTTTGACGATAATTATTGTAATTGTTTGAGTGACGTATGAATTGGCATGACGCTGGCTGGTATTTGCCGTATTGACAGACTTTAACATGCCATTCTGTAGGAAACTATTCAGCTCATGAATGTGGAAAGTATGACGTCTATTTAGTTTTTATCGAATTGTATTACTTGCCCCAAGCACAGTTTGAAAAAATCTTATAGAATCATAAAATTGCTTTAAAAAAAAAAGTCTAAGAATAATCCTTGAAGGCATATAAATCGTTACATAATTAGAGTAAAATTGACGACAGGTTTGATGAAACATCAAGGCTAGTAACGATCTCGTGGCTAAACACCCGCGTACCAAGCCAATTCTAAGAATTTTTGTGATATTATAAAAAAATAATGCAGTATGCAGCTCGATATAGTTCGGTTCCAAATCACACCGGCGCCTCCTTTGCGATTTTCTTGACAAAACAACTCCGTCGGCTTTCGACTGACTATCGATATTATTATTGGAAAAATAATAGAAAACATTCCACATTATGTTGTCGATTTAGACTGTGTACCTACACTTGCTTACATGATAATGTAGCTTGACCATAACACAAAGCAAAAACTATAACAATGTTAATTAGGCCGGAAGTCGATTCGATTAACGACGATATTGTACGATTAAGTAGCCGTAGTTCTGTCACAGAAGAAATAATAACTGTCGTAACTACATAAGTTTCAAAACGAGGAGACAAAAAATAATAAGTAAAATACTTTTGAATTTAATTTAAAATTTTAGGTCTTTAAACACGGTTGTAACTTAATACACAGTTTAATATTTAGCATTTCGAAATGTTTACACGTCCATTAGGGTACCGATTACGCAGCAGGTAATGAATTTGATGGTATATAAATAAAAGATTTAATAATTTGAACTAATGCTGCCTGCGTGGTCTCTTTTGTGAAGTAATAGCAAGATTTATTGAAATAAATGGGGTGTTGTGCATAACAAAGACAGGTAGGCAAATCTATTTTGTGCTAGTTATCCTCCATTTACAAAGCATGGTCTGAACACACGGTTTCAGTTTTCGGTATAATATTAGACTGACATGATATATACATTCGATGATTCTATATACTACTTTCAGAAATTGCTCGCTGATTCGCGATGAAGCTACATTTAAAAGACGGGGCGATAAAGCACATTTTACATTAAAGATAAATTCGGAATGGCGGCACACATTTCCGTATTTCACACGATCGACGTCACGCGACGTGTGAAGTGGCGCACGTAGAATGGGAATTAAAATACGAAATATAATTAAGTAGATAAAAATACTTAACTGAAATAATAAAACTATTGACTTTATTGTTAGCAACATTGCAATGTTTATGTCATTGTGGGTGGTTCGAATAATTTCCTAATAAATCCTTGGAAGTTAAGAAAAATATGAATCTACATTTCACACAAATTAAATTTTTTTTAGCGAATTTTAATTTCCATTTAGAAATGTAAGGCTTTTTTGTCGCGTTAAAACCAACAAAGAATCATTTTTGTTTAGTTTCTACGCATTATAATTATTTGAGAATAAGACACACGTAATTTTCCACAACAAAATAGCAGCACGCAACATTCGACCTTGTCGCAAACAGCTGATTTCTAAGAAAGAAAAAATATATAGTCTTGTTCATCGCGAAGTATCGAATCGAGATACGATTCGGTTCGATTGCGTATTTGACCCCGTCGCAGCGCACCGGGCGACCGGCTGATTTCAAATCGACGAGGAAAACAATGCGAATTTCGTATTTTAATCGGTTGCTGTTATGTTACGAGGCCATCGCGTCAACGCGAGAGCGCTTGCCGTGACAGTGACAATGACACTTTTAAAGTTTTAAATTCGGAATGATTGATTGACGAGGCTTCCTATTGGGGTTTAATTTAGGCCGCACCGGAAACCTGATGATAATGTACGATAACGTTGCGTTTCGTAATAAGTAACAATGGAATTTTTTGAAATACCAATTCGTGGAAGTACTTTTCCGGGATCCTTAGTCTCAGATCTATCTTATTACATTCCAATTTATATAGTCTTCGAGATGACGGTACATTACAAAATGACTCCCAAATAGTGGTAGGTAATTTAGGTACTTATTTGAAATAATAAACTCGGCATTACGTAGAGTTTCTTTGTGAAATAACCGCCGAGGAAGTACTAAGTACCAACATATACAAAGAGTTATATAAAAATAATTGTACATTTTCACATAGCATCATCTAGCCCCAAAGTAAGCAGAGCTTGTGTTATGGGAACTAAATGGACTGATACCTACTAATACCTTAATTTCTGTTACGGGGTGCATACATAGAAGCCGATGAAACTACAAGCATATGACATCATTTCATTTTTATCTATGACTTGTAACGTATCAGCCCCTCTATTGCAGATGCCATAAGCGACGGTACCTAACTGCTGAACATCTGGTGGGTAGGCCTTGCCTTAAAAGAATCGTCGTCTAGTGTCAAAATACGCCAACAGGATCTTATCATTTATATTATTACCCTTCAAATTGTTGAGCCAAAAGGAAGTAGGCCAACAGGACATAACTATTTGAACCATAGAATAGTACCTAGGTATTTCAAACTAGTTGAAATACAATAATCACTCGCACTGTCAGTTGCCGAGTCACACCCGGACCTAGACATACACATTTGATAGCTGGGCGTTGGTTGAGTGATCTAAATATTCTAAATAACCTTGTACCTTCCTAAGTAATAAATGAACATAGTAGAAGTGCTATGTTCATTATTAAGTTCTGTAAGAAAAACTTCTTACAGTTAATGTTGTATAATACAACTTATTAATTGTTGGAAAAAAACCGATGTACTAATACTTTGCCCTGTGCGTTTCTCGCACAGGCTTGTTGAAAGAAAAGAGGTCTATGCCCAACAAAAGTTGATTCGACTTGTTTGTATTTTGGTTACCTAAAATCTCCGTAACGGCTGAACCGATTTGGAACAGAGGTGACTAGAATAACATAATAGGTTGGGGAAAAAGTTTCTTCGCATTTTTTAAGAAAATTCAAAACATTTTTTAATATAGTTTATTTACATTTAACTAAAGTATGTAGGTACCATTTTGTTCGATAACTTTTTGCCATTTTGTAGGCAGGGACATGATCCCATTGCTATAAAAACTTTGGGGCTTCTGTTCAAAATACCGCGACAAGTGGTTTTGGCAGTCCTCTCGTGATGTTAACCTGACACTGCCTAAAGAATTCTGAAGAGACCGAAACAGGTGGAAATCTGAAGGTGCAAGGTCAGGACTATACGGCGGATGCATTAACACATCCCAGCCAAACTCTCTTAATTTTTGCTGAGTGGCTAAAGATGTGTGAGGTCTAGCGTTATCATGATGAAAAACCACACCCATTCTGTTGATTAACTCCGGCCGCTTTCTCTCAACTTCTTGTTTTAATCTCATCAGTTGTTCGCAGTAGAGTTCAGAATCGATGGTCCTGCCTGGTGGTAACAGCTCATAATGAATAATGCCCTTCCAATCCCACCACACACACAGCATCACCTTGTTGCGAGTTAACCCGGGTTTCGCCACAGTCTGTGAAGCCTGACCGGCCTTTGACCACGACCTTTTTCGCACGTTCTTGTCGTACGTGATCCACTTTTCATCACCAGTTATCAGCTTCTTCAAAAATGGTTCGGTTTCATTACGTCGTAATAAAGAATCACAAATGAGAACACGGTTCATTAGGTTTCTTTCAGTGAGCTCGTGAGGTACCCAAATATCGAGCTTTTTTGTGTACCCAGTTTTTTTCAAATGCGCCAAAACTGTTTTGTGGTCAATTCCCAGTTCTTCAGCTACGTCGTAACTACTGATATGCCGATCTTGCTCCACTTTTTCAAAAATGGCATCCATTTTATCCGTAATAGGGCGACCAGAGCGACGTGCATCTTTGACATCAAAATTTCCGGATTGAAAACGCTTAAACCAAATTTGTGCTACTCTCACAGACACTGCACTAGGTCCATAAACATCGCAAATTTTTTTCGCGGCTTGCGTTGCATTTTTACCTTTTTTGTAGTAAAATTTTAAAATGTATCGAATTTCTTCATTAGATTCACTCATCTTGACAGTACGAAAAACAAATAAAAATCACACATTTTCCTAATTTGAATTTGGAATTATCTTCTTTAAAATTTAAACTTTTAATGATACCAAAACCAGCCAGATACAAATAGTATAGCCAAAGAGATTTTATTACAAGTTCATACATACAATAATGCGAAAAGACTTTTTCCCCAACCTAATATGTTTTTATCCGGATACCAAGTGAGCAAAGGCTAGTTATTACATATTTTGCTGTTGATACCAGGCATCAGACTTCGGTCAATTTGGTTGCGTAAAGTTCTAAAACAGTAATTGTTAACTTGATACTAGGTTTACGATTATCCCTAAGTGTCTGACATCATTATGATATTACACGAGTGCTAAATAGTAACATAAAATGACTATAAATCAAAAGCGCTTCAATCCAATAAAAAAAAAGCAACTTTTGCATTTACTTTTTACAATGCTTCTAGTCTAGACTATAAACGATAGTCGAACGAACGCTTATTAATTATTGCGGATTCTATTCGGATTATTTTCTATGGTTACGCAATAATTGGTTACAATCTTTTTTTTTGTAAATTATGTGAGCTTAGTACAGTACATAATCATGGTCTATGAAAACCCAATACATACTTAGGTACCTGTGTCTCTGTACAAAGGTTGATTGAGGTCGAAGGTGCATACTTACTACAAAGTATTGGTTTCCGTGTTTCCTTTATAATTTAAGCTATACTCTGACTGTTTCCTCAATAAATTTGAAATATTACGTGAACTACGTAGAATGTTATTAAATTGGCATCAATGACCATTGTTTTCTAAACCCACCTGCATTTCATCTACTTTATTTCGTAACTCATAGATACATGTATTGTTTCAGAGCGAGTCGAGCTACACCTCTTCAGAAGGGAGCTGCGGAGGCGGCGAGCGGCATGCGGTACTCAGCTACGAGCAGGTGCGGCGGCTAAACGACGTCATGGACGAGGTGGTGCCCATCCACGGACGTGGCAACTTTCCCACGCTGCATGTCCGACTGCGGGAGCTGGTAGCCGGCGTACGCGCGAGGCTCGAAGCCGACGTGTCAGAGGGAGGCGCCGGGGTAATGGTCCGCGACGTGCGTCTAAACGGAGGTGCCGCGAGCTCCGTGCTTGCCGACCGTGCTCAGCAATACTCCGACATCGATCTCATCTTCACCGCGGATCTGCCCACTCACCGCCACTGCGACCGCGTGAAGGCAGCCGTGCTTGGACACCTTGCTACTCTTATGCCACCGGCAACACCGCGCCGCCGCGCTTCCCCAGCCGGATTGAAAGAGGCATACGTCTCAAAGATGGTCCGCGTCAATTCCGACGGAGATCGCTGGTCACTGATATCTCTCGGCAACTCTCGCGGGAGCAAAACAGTCGAACTGAAGTTCGTGGATTCGATGCGCCGCCAGTTTGAATTTTCCGTGGATTCATTCCAGATTGCTCTGGACTCGCTGCTAGCGTTTCATGAATGTGCGGCTTTGCCGATCGGTGAGAACTTCTACCCGACCGTAGTCGGTGAATCAGTCTTCGGAGACTTTGGAGAGGCTCTGTGTCATCTCGCGGAGAAATTGATTGCAACGCGTCAGCCGGAGGAGATCCGTGGAGGAGGGTTGCTGAAGTATTGCGCTCTGCTCGCCAAAGGCTACCGGCCGGCGCGGCCTGACAAGATCAAGATCCTAGAGCGCTACATGTGCTCGCGGTTCTTCATCGACTTCCCCGAGCTCGGCCAGCAGCGCGCCAAGCTCGAGGCCTACCTGCGGAACCACTTCGTCGGCCGCGAGGAGGAGACGCTTAAACACGGGTGAGAATTTAACTTATCACAACCTTATTTTAACTGAATCGTTTGTACCATTGTAAAATGCTCTTCTACTGAGCAGGAGCAAAATATGAGGAAACCAACATAACTCTCGGAAAACTTAAACCTATATACTATAAACTCAATTCTTAACGAAGTTTATTCAAGAGAAAGCTGTTCCAGCACAGTTTATGTTCTCCTCGGTCTTTGCTTTGAGTAGTATTGCAGGTCAAATGACTAAATTGTTTCGGCAGGTACCTGACGCTACTGCACGGCGTCGTTCGCGAGTCGACGGTCTGCCTGATGGGGCACGAGCGGCGGCAGACTCTGGCGCTGATCGAGGCGCTGGCATGCCGTGAGCTGTGTGCGCGCGCGCCCGTCTTGTTTGCGCCGCCCCCGCAGCACTACTACGTATGCGTGTGCGCTGCGTGTGCTGGGCCCCCTCCCCCGCCCGCCGCTCTGTGCCCCGCCTGCCCCGCGTGCCCTGCCTGCACGGCCTGCCCCGCCTGCTGCCAGTGCTGCCGGCCGCGCCTGTGCCCGGCGTGACCGTCGCGCGCCGCCTGCCCCGACTAGATGAATCAGTGCCAAATGTATATAATGTAGGTGTGCGCGTCCCGATCGTATTCCCGTTGTCCGCCCGCCAGTGAAGGCGTGCGTTCAGGCGGCTGGGGCCCGGGATCGGGCGACGAATAATTTCTAATCGTACTCCTTGCGCGTTGATCGATCAATATGTTGGCAGTACGAAAATTATTTAACGCGCGATCGGGCTGGACGGCCCTAGTCGAAGGTCCGCCTGCGAAGAGACTGGTTGGTTACTTTAAGCTTCTATGTATACATAAAGATAGATCGTCTCCGTGCGATGGTGTCTCTCGCCTGTGCGGTGGTGAAAACTGCGGAAGCGCACTCGGTGGGATTTGATGTGATCTAGAGGGGGGAGAGATTAACGGCGACGGGACCGGAAGAACGTGCGTGCGTATATATTTTGCTAGAACGATAGAGATTTGTACAGTATCACCTACCGAGCCCAACTTCGATGGAGGGCCCGCAGAGACGCCTCGCGGGAAGACGTCTGCGTCTTGAGTAAGGATTTGTTGTAAATTCATAAATGTACATGGAAAGCTCCGTTCCTTATGCAAATTTCTATTTTACTACGTATTTATCGATCCGAAGGATATAACTATGTATACACTCTCGTCTTGTGATTGCTTTAGTATTGTATACGGCTTGGCGTAATGTGTAACAAATTAAGATATAGAAAGAGAAAATAAGAAAACGCAAAAAAATATATAATACCTACCTACTCTAAGGTGTGTACAATATTAAAGTTAACGCTTTTTTAAATAAATAAAATATTTTAAGAACATTTACAAGTAGCGAAGTCAGATTAGTAACAGCGTACTTATGAACATTTTTTTTACTCTTCAAGTTTCATCAATTACGGTTATTAAGCTGTAGATCGTATGAAAATGTGATTTAATTGTTGTAGATTTACATGTTGTCGAAGATTATAATTATATACCTACTTATATAACATTATGTAGATTTTATCCAATAGAGACATATACTATTATTGTTGTATTTTAATAAAATATAGTTATAATATTATGAACGATAAAGTTAACAGTGTCCGGCCAATACGTGCATGTCTTAGATATTTTGCCAACGCGTATTATATAATATTATAACATAATATAGTATACAAATTATATTGCATGAAATTCTATGTAGCGCTTTAATAAGCAGTTGTTATAGCCTATTTTTGAGTAGTGACGTTATATCCGGAGTAATCAAGTACAATCATTGTGTAGTATAATCTATGTTTATATTATCTTCGGAACAATTGATCGAGTTTATGAACGAATTTCCGACTTGCTCACTATCGAACCAAAATTTAAGATCTCATTTTTATAAACTCTTCAAAATCTCGATAGGATTAGCTCCTATCCCAGCATTTTAAATTGTTCGTCTTTGTAAATGTCTATGTTCCAAACACGTTTCATCTATAAGCTTGTATTTGTACTTAACAACTTAAGTGAAACGGGACATGGTGAACCATCTGATCCTAAATATTCAATTAAATCAGTACTTATAACTAAATCAAGTACATAATTATTAGTTAACGAAATGTAAACTATATTCCATTTGTAATAAGAGTGAATGTAAGGTAATTATCACTAGTGTTACTTGCTGTAATCGAGACAGGCCTCTCAGTTGTGATGTGTAGTCTTTTCGACAAATGTTTTAAATGTCATCTCTATTATATATCTTATAAAATATACATAGGTAGGTCAATGTGATTGTTTATATCTATTTGTGTAGATCAGATCGGCTTTTGGCAGAATCAGTTTAATAACTACCTCCTTGCGTGAATTTGAGTATCTACTACGAATTTTCTATATCTTACTGTTATATTTGATGATTCTCTCTAGGCTAGGTACTGTATAATAAGAGAATCAGTCATAGTTCTGCTTTACTAATATTGTTTAGATGACAAAACAGTCAATGAATAAATAGATGATCAATATTGTAAGGTTCTTAGGACTTAATACCATTTGTCACTATAAGATCAGTGGATACAACTGGAGGCATGTTATTTGTATATTTTGATGGCAATGTTTCTAGGATAGCCGATGGTGAAAACTGGCGATGCGATGTTCTAACTGGCAAAGCTCTTCCATGTTTATAAAAGTAGGTAAATTGCTTCCAAACGGTCTAAATTAAAAGAAGTTGTATTTTAATTAAATACATTGCGTTATAGCTTAGATTTTTTTTTCAAAAGTTACCAACAGTTTTCATCTAGCCTTTATATTAATTTTTATTGTAAAATACTACTGGTCAAAAGGCGTTTGCGTGTTTTCTTTTTTATAATATAAAAAACCTAGGATGGTACATTTTGAAATGGATGTAACATGAACATCAATGATCTACTTATGTGCAAAAATATAATATTTTGATGTTGACTAGCATCACGTTACAGTTTTATGATAACGATATATAACATTATATTTTGTGCCGAAACTATTTTTTTTTAATATGTTTCGGTTCTGGTTTGTTTTGGAAAAAGGCTTCCAGGAAACGTATCTGCGTATGTATCGCGCAGGCAATTCTGTATCAATGATTTTGAAACATGAATGCAACATTTTTTCTCGAACTGAATTGTTTGATTTCCAGACGACATTTACACCAGCGAGCGAAAGCGCATTGAATATGTTAAAGCAACGATCCACGAGTATACCTAATGCAATCGACTTCAAAAATAAACATGATGCATTTACTTTAATAAATTAAATTTATCAATTTGTTCAATTCTACTATTAATAAGAATCATACATGTTTCGAAACTTCTAATTACTTTGTGTACTATACCTATTTATTTTGTAAGAAAAATAACACGCAAACGCCTTCATACAAAGCGTTGTTTTTAAAACTTAAGGTTATCAAAGAGCAGCAGCGCAATATAAATTCTTTACAATGGTAAAAAAAAACGTTTATCGGCAGTTAACTTAACTGCATAGCTCGTACGTAAACTCTGGAACTCAGATCAAAATAATAATAGATAGGTTTGCGTCCATACCACACCATGTTTAAAAGGCAACAAAGGCTCGCTATAAAATTATCAGTTTATGAGATATGGCAGTACTGGATTGTTATTTATAATTACAAATTATTTTTTTCTCTTAGGTCAAGTAGAGCAACTACTCGCCTGATAGCAGAATTCATAAATCTTGGATAAACTTTTAAGATAATAAATAATAATAATAATAATAATAATAATGCATGACATTTTTCACACATCATCATCTAGCCCCAAACTAAGCAGAGCTTGCATTATGGGAACTACATGCCTGATATACTACTTATATACTTTTTTTTGTAAATACATACATATTATACATAGAAAACATCAAGGCAAACATTTGATAATCATACAAACATTTGTCCTGCAGCGGGAATAGAACCCGCAACCTTCTTCATCTCAGACATGCCTTCGCCCACTGCGCTACAGAGATTGTCAAAGATACCCAAATCAACGGCTTAAGTCTGAAATTCTGAATGCGCTGAATGTTATTTTCGTATTTGTTGTTGTCGTTTTAAAAATACCTACTGTACTTATAAAGCAGTGTATAGTGTAGCACTGAAAAACAAGTCAATTATACCGTCGAAGCAAATGTCGTAATTATATGTAAAAGTCAATGCTAGCAGACACAGTCAATATAACCTGCTATGTTGTTTTATAAACGTAACTTAGCCAAGGCAGACGTAAACTTCGGTTTAGGGCTACGCTATGTATGTCCTTTAAGAATTAATTCAAAGAGAGAAATACTCCAATCACTACACCGAGGTTACAAGGTTTATAAAATAACATCACCATCAAATGGTGTACTTGTCCCCGCTGCTGCTATTTGGACAATCTTATGTTGTTACTAAAAACTGCGCAGTGTCGACTCCCTCGCTCATATGTTAAAAGCGAACGCTCGGCATACCGACTCTCTAGTATATAGGGGTTGCTAGGTATAATGCCTTACCTTATATAAGTTTATTTTTAGTTTTATGAATCCATATATTTTAGTTGTTAGCGATTATTTTTCTCTTCCAAGTTGCCTGTTTCGTACACGAGGCGTATACTCGCTATGTTGTTGCGATACATAATGATTACTAACTATATATTTGTGAGGAGTTTAAAGCTATTGTAAATTTTACAGAAAATTAAATAAAAATGTTGTGAAAAATAAATTATAAAAAGTGATAAACAGTGATATGTGTCTTTTATTTTCTTCATCCCAATTTAAAGCTAAATGTTTTCATGATAGTACTTTCATTTACCATACTGACATAAAAATAGAAAAGTACTTACGTAAATAGGTAATCCGCACTTATTTATAGGCAGATAATAACGCCGCGATAGAAGTAGGACATAAAACAGTTATAACGCAGCTAGATGGGGGAACTTATAGACGATTTCTAACATTTAATTAATAATTATTTATTGTTTTCACATATATATTAAAAAATATTAGGTAAGGAGTTTATCTATTTTCTGAAAATTACACAAAAAAAATTTGTTCAATGATTTGATTCAATGGATAAGTAGTAGGTAGGTACCTAGTTACTTTCCTATTTTTAAGTTTATAGTGAAGCAATTCAATTTGATATCAGGTCAGTGAAACTAATGAAATGAAATTCTCGAGCTAGGTTCAGAAGTACTTGATTACTGCGATTGAATATAAAACGTAGAAAAACTAGTTTTGGAACAAAAAATATCTTCACACATACAATGCAGCAAGAAATTGCCCGTTTACGAGCGCCTTTAGAATTTGCAAGTTGAAGTTGCAATCGACAGACCTATAGCTCGCAACCACTGGGAATGGTTATTGCATGGCAACCACAAACTAGCTACACTGGCCGACGCAGTGTGTGTGTTTTAAACATAAATAAATAAAATAAATAAATAAATAAAGCTGGACATTTTTCACACAGCATCATCTAGCCCCAAAGTAAGCAGAGCTTGTGTTATGGGAAGTACATACCGGTAAGTCTGCGGATGGAGGTGGCTTAGACAATTTAGTACTTTTTGAGAGAGGCTCATGTTTAGCAGTGGACTTTTACAGGCTATGACTATGTTGATGAATACTATCTAATGCAATTGCATTGGATTCCTCCAATACACAAATACCCACAACACATTATATAATTACATTATGTTACAAGGCACATATATAATTTAAAATAACATTTGTTTCTAAAGAAAACTCGGCTCGTACATGTGTCATTCTGCCTTTTGTAAGTGTTGGTTTGTGTGTATCCTATCCTACTAATATAATAAATGCGAAAGTCTGTGTATTTGTGTGTTTGTTGTCTAATCTAATTTTCAAAAATCAACCCCTAAGGGGATTAAACAGGGTAGTAAAGTTTCTATGGAAAAAAATAGATCAAAATAATAATAGGTCTGACCTACCACACCGTGTTTGAGAAAAGATATCGCACAAAAGTCCGTTTCACAAAACAAGTCTCGCGGCCATTTTAGGTACACCATATCAGATTACTTGAAAAAAAGGTTAAAATGTATGGTTTGCATAAACACTGCGATGTGTCTGCGGGATGTGTTTCAACTAGATAAGTGAGCATAGAGATAAATGTTTTTTAACACGCCAGATGTGAGAATTGGTGGATTGCATTGAAAAATAAAAAATAAAACTTTCCTTTATTAAGTACTTACTAGGTCACAAACTTATCAGCCTACCCTACAAGGGTTTTTATCAGGGTATAGTCAAGATACAGCACTATGACAGGCAGACGGGATATTTTAGCTAGGATCGTTTGTCCGTGCTAGAATTTTTGCTAGAGGTACGCTTAGATCAGACGTTACTACAAAAACAACACAGAAATAGGACGATTCTGAAATCCTATTAATCTCGTTCAGCATCGCGGGATAACCGTTAAATCTCATTCTGTCAGTCAGGAAATAATAATGGAATAAATTGAATCAGTTTTATTTCAGGTTCAATGTCCAAGACCGTGTTTATTTAGGACACCTTTGCATAATAGTATTCGGATTACATTTTCGAGCATTCTGTTTTCTATCAACTTTGGGTTACCGTTGGAATATTTTGAAACGATGTTATGTAAAGAAAGGAAACAATATGTAACTTGGTTATTTGGTTTTTATAGAGGTAACCTACAGCTGGAGAATTATTAAGATTTTCTAATACCTATCCGCTGTGACGTACATAAAAAATAGGATAATACCTACTATTTTTAAAATTTTCGCGATTAAATTACATAATTCTAAGTTTTACGGAACTTTATCGCATTACTAAGACTATAATACAGGCTCGGCCTAGTTTAGGTAGTGTCTTATACATCTCCGATAAGCTCGAATGACTACTTCAGAAGTAGGTACCGTCATTGGAAAGTTAATGTATAGGTACCTCTTATGTAATTTATTTGATCAATAAAATTATTATTATTATTACTTTTTTAATTATTTTCCGAAGTTTCGACTGTATTGCAACAGCCGTGGTCACGGGATGACTGACATAGGTTATTAAGTTTTATTCGGGGTCACGAACTATACCTACCTGTTCTAAATGTTACCCAAATAGTTCCAGCCGTTACGGGGCGATTATTAGCATCAAACATCCTAATATCAAAATATTGTCATTTTTAATATAAGTAGAATGTACCTTCTTAATTATGACGTAAGTCGGCTGCATGCACATTAATACGATTAGGTTATCGTCAGTTCATCCGTCATCTTGTGTTTCTTATAGTGTGTTTAAGCAAGTGGCGAGGCGAATAACGAATGTCTACCTACTATTTAATACTAATCTGTGACATGGGTGAACTCGCCCCGTCTTAAGCGCCTCTCGACTGACAAGACCAACATATTCCGCTAATTGTGTGAACGGTACTTATAAAAAATACAAAAACTTTAAGGAACGGTAATATTCGCAGAAGTTTAAAAAATTGTGTCGCGAATATTAGCGCCCTCCTCGCCGAGAAACAACCAAACAAATATAAAATATTTTTACACGAACATTTCGTCGACCTTTTCGAGGAGTGCCGAGGCGAATGCGAACATGTCTATGAAAATGCAGTATTACGTAGGTATTTGCAAACAAGTTACTTAAATACGTTAGTTTATAGTATACTTATATGCCTTAATGAAAAATCTAAAAACCTCAGACACCCCAAATGATTTTTATTATATTTAATTCATATGTATATCAACAAGTTAGTTGTTTTGGTTACTTATTGTAGAAGATATTCGTATTTATATTGTAGTTCTGATCGCTTTATTACTCTTCAAATCTTCAAGATAAGGCAGTAGTCAAGTAGACCAAAGTCGCCTGACAGAAGGCAAGGAGAAAAAAAAATGTTTTAGACATTGCGTCAGTAATCTACCCAAAAAAGTAACTACAAAGTTTGTATCATCCTTCAAATAATTAGTTACCTACTATCAGATTTTACTGAACTAAAGTGAGTGAACTGGACGACCTACAAAAATGAACTTAGCTTTTATGAACTGAGGCGTGAATGCATGTAGGTTCATCATTGAAAGGCTTTCGAAACATTGTTAAACACAAACATTTTATATTTGATATAATGATTCTCCTTTATCCAATCGCCACCCACGTGGCTTGCAGATAGCTAATTACTAGATCAAGCTATATCAGAGAGGCCAAGTTACAGTCGACGGCCCGAGTTTGTTATTCTGTTACCTAAGTAGGTACTTATCAGGAATTGATAAAATTAATTAGTGAAGGAGGCAATGTTGTTATGTTTCTCGGTTTGTCTTATTAAAAACTTCCCCCATTTTTAAAGAAACTACTTATCTTATGTATTTAATCTGAAGCATGATGAAGGTATGATGATGAGCCGAACCTAGAACAAATATTTTAGTAGTGCAGATCATGCAAACATTGTCCCGCAGTGGGAATCGAATCCGCAACTCTTGTGCTCAGTTAGCTGCTCGCCCACTGAACTATTTGTCGTGTCGTGTTGCTGTTTACTTAACACTGATCTGCTCACAATTATACCTGTGTTACAAGTATCTTCACTTGACAAAACCTGCGCCGACGAACGCTACATTAATAGCCGCGCGCACATCGTTATGATGATATAAACTGCACTTGGTAAAACAATGATGTAGATCTGTTGCTGACAGAATGCTCTGCCCTTGCGCAAATAAATGCGGGATAGTACAGACGAGATGCCGCCGCAGCCGGTGTGCTCACGCTACCGTCCTAAAAACACCGGCGGCTGGTGGTAGCCGGCCAGGAATGATGACGGGAATGGAGGCGTGGTCGAATCCAAACTTGTTAATTGTTGGTAGAGCTCCGTAGGGTACTTGAAGTTCGTCCGGTGGGCGTCTGTTTGATGCGCCGCCGTGCCGCTCGCCGGAGTCGTCGAAGAGTCACCAATGAAGAGTAGTTGTACTTGCTGTGCAGCCCTCTTGCTTTATTGAAACCACTATGTATAGCTCACACCTTAACACAAACCTACGCCTACACTAGGGAGCTACCCCGACTTCTGATCCGGAGGTCGTGGGTTCGAACCCGGTTGTGCACCAATGTATTTTTCCACTCGAAAATTTAATGTGCGCATTAACACGTGCTCAAAACGGTGAGGGAAAACATCGTGAGGAAACCGGCATGCCCTAGAACCTACAATTCGAAAGCATTATGTACCAACAGTTAGTGTTCCAATAAGCTTGCAACCTTTCACGTGGAATGCTAACTTGCAAAACGCGGGTATGTACCAAATGTAATGTTTGCATGTGCCTCTGACTACCCCTACTTGGTATCCTCAAAGATCTACTCACTGACGTACACACGTATGTATCTGAGGATGTCCACCATGGGGAAGTGGTGAGCATGTTAAGAAAAAAAGAAGTACAGTTTATCAAGTATGTATAAAGATACACAGCAGTTGAACGTCGTTGCGTGTCCCGAAAAGCAATATGAAAACGGAAGTGACCTAGCGGCAGTAATCGGAAGTAGTCCGAGACGCTCGACAGAGCCGCCAACCCTACGAATGTTGCCAGTGACATTCGGATACGCCACACCGGTGAAGCTATAATTATGCTCTTGTCAAACGCGTTGGACGGTGATGGTATGACGGTATGGCGGGTGATGGAAACCCGGAATCAATAATTTGTTATGCTTTGAGTTTTAACTTACTCTGGAGCCATGTAGGTAGTTAGCTTAAAGTTACACGAGTAGTTTCATAACATGTATTCCTAATAGAATCTTTGTTGTAGACGCTTGAGTCGCTTGCGTCTATGGCATAAGAATCTGTTTCAGTTTCATGAGAACAAGTTATTGGTGTCTAGTAGTATATTTACATAATTCAAAGTGAAAAGAATTCAGTAAAAAAAAATGCTTTGGTTTCAGTATTTTTCTGCCTTTATGGCTTCAGACCATAAATAAATAATGCTGGACATTTTTCACACAGTATAATCTAGCCCCAAACTAAGCAGAGCTTGTATTATGGGAACTACATGACTGATATACTATTTATATACTTTTTTTGTAAATACATACATATTATACACAGAGACAATCATTGGCTAATCGTACAAACATTTGTCGAACCCGCAACCTTCTGCGCCACAGAGGTCGTTTGTTTTTTGTTTTTTTGTTTTACAGGGAATGATCCAACTAATGATGATCTGGTTTTGGGGATCTCTTACTTACTATTATACGCTGATCTAGTAACCCGGTGACGCTGACTGTAGTCCGGTGACGCTGACCATCTGCGGCCATTAAAGTCCATTCAGAAAAAAAAGAGCAGCCCTTATTCAGTTCTTGGCAAAAGCCAACCAAACAGCCCAAATTAATTGAAGCCTTTCCAAATAATAACGAAATAAAAAAAGATTTTTCATTTTCATTATTATTTGAAAAATCTTTTTCCCTCATTACGACGAAATACGGCAATAAACTTTACCTACCTTTAGGTAGGTAAAGTACAAAAAGCCTCGGTCATTTATTTGTGGAGTGCCCTAAGTCCAAAATAATATAAATCTGAAAAACAATTTGAATTAAAAACAGCATTGGTAGGTATTTAAGTATTTATAAACGCAGTCCATAATTAAATGAGTCTCTGTGGCATGGCGATCATTCGCCTACCGATACCAGTCACTATCAACTTTCGCGATTGCATACAACTGTGTCAAAATATCGAGAAACAATAATTCACCTAATAAGGAAGGTAAGTGAAAAACTACCTAGTACTTCTCCCTTACAAGTCCATCTTACTTAAATGGCGTACCAGATGTTAAATTTTTGTTTTTATTAAAAAAAATGCTAAAATAAAATAACGTTGTTGTTTGTCATTTTGAGCACAATTGTATTTTAGCATATTTCTATTATTTAGTATGGTTCTTAGTTTTAAAACAATAATTCAATAGCCAACAAAGTATAGACCGCGACTTTAGGCAGTATGGCGTCTGCTCCGGGAAACGTCCTATTAATTTGGAGTAACCAAGGGGACCGTTTCTTGGTGGGATGTTATTATGTTTGAAGTTTTTAATTATCGAGTTATACTAAATTGTTTTGCAGACCAAAAAAAATTATGGAGCTTTTAAGCCGTGACAGACCTGCGTGCGCTGCACGCTTTGAGTTGGCTCATGGCTGAATACAAAAACCTGCATTCTTACTTATCATGTAATATGCTATTTATTGGTCTACACCAATAATTATTTTGCATTTAATTTAGTTGTCCAAGTGATTAGACTGCCACAAAGGCAGTGTTCAACTGCGTAGAACTACCAGATCTCGTTCTAATGGACAGTTTAATTACTCAAGTTTCGCTTTGTCCACGGTTAACGGATACCACTTGCGCATTGCCCACTTATATAAAACCAGTTCAACAAATATGTTGTATATGTCAAATATGACAACAATTTTAATTTCAGATCCCCATAAAATCCTTATTCAATTCCGAATTTTATGGCTGGTTTAAATGGCTAATGTCAAGTTTTTTTTTATTATAAATGAATTTTGATGATGATTTCTAATGTATTTTTACCTTGTGTTCTGATTGTTTTTGTACATTTATTTTTATTATATTTATCAATGCAACTCAATTTATTCCATCCATGTACACAGTAAGACAATAATTATTAGATATGCAAACTCTGGAGCAGTGGCGGAAATTAAATTCGGACTGAATAAACTTGTAGTTTTATTTTCCACACATTCTGCATTTTCACAACGATATTTCTTCAGATGACCCAGAGAATTGGTTACGTAGACTAACCCAATCTCTACAACTACCTCGGTACTCAAGAGATTGAACAATATGGCTGTCACTGTCCAAACGAATAAATTATTATTCTATTCTATTTTATTCATTGTTTTACTACATTTGAGATTGGTAGGTAAAAAGTGTTTTAGCATAAAGCCCACCTTTAGTATACTCCTGTATACTTCCTGTACTTTATTTGCTCAATGAAAAATTAAATAATTAATGTATGGTTTCGACCGCGCTTACTATTTTGCACTAAATCTTCAGTGCCATATGGGTAAGGGGACTACCCTTTACCTTTCAGACTACAAAAGCATATCCGAACACTAGTTTAGCACAATATGCTCAAGTTTTGCACCTAGTTAGTATTCCACGTGACTGGTTCATCAACCACATCGCCGCTTCTATGAATACTAACCGATGCCACATACCTTAGATTTTTGGTTCTAGGGCATGCCAGTTTCCTTGCTAACTATGTTTCTTCTCCGTTTAGAGATCTAAATATCCATATTCATATTAAAACCAGCAGTATCTTTTACATTGGGCCTGAGATTTTGGAACAATCATTATTGGTGTATATAGTTCTTATTTATAGTATACATAGGTTAATCCTTTCTAACCTACAAGAATGGAACTTTGACATTGTAACATCGTGGCACTAGGGATGCATATTTGAAAACCTTGTGGTTTTTGGACATCCAACCACGGAATAGGAAATACATCCAACAGTGGATGAACTTCAGAACGTAGGGAAAATTAATTTGCCCAGCGGGATACCTATGGAACAATACAGCTTGTTTATAATTCAATACCTTTTTAATCCCTTATTTCATTGTAATGAGTTATAACTGCTTGCAGCCGACAAAAGCATTCACTCGAGGCTTACGTGAGCAAAACCAGGTGACCAACAAGGTCGTTCAAGGCAAGCCGGCCGCGCACGTGGGAACCGCCACTCACTCGGCCAAATTGTAGTGCAGGACAAAAAAATATCGATAGACGAAGGCAACCGGATCAAATATACAGTGGCGCAGATTTCACTTGCCTACTGAGTTTTCATGTAGGTTCCCAAGTTATTAATATTTTCTGGCCTTGCGAACAATTATAAGCCCAAATGGACCAATGACATCGTAAAGGTTGTGGGAAGTTGGTGGAGGGCAATGATGATGGTAGCATAAGATGGGGCGCATGCATGTCGGTCAACCTTCTCGAGTTGCCGTTGGCTCTGTTGGCTTATGGATCAGACGGATCCGGGGTGAACGGAAGCTTATGGGACGGTGCGCCTCGTTTAAGCCGGACAATAACTTCTCGCCTCCGCGTGCAAGTTGTAGGGGGCGCCCTTTTAAGGACGCGGACGTGGGCTTGGTTGGGCACTTTATGTGCCCGTCTTGCTGGGTGTGCCCTTTTCAGGGCTGGAACTGCTTTCGCTGCTCTGGTCGGATTGCGTGTCCCATTGATCTTCAAGGCTTTAACAGCGGGGCTACACATACCGGTCAGGCTTGGAGAGAGGGACCAGCGTAATTTGGAGACGCCCTTTACAAGGCACGTTTGTGGGGTCACTGCCGGAGACCGGGATGCTCTGCTGGCTAGCACGGCCCCACACATGGCCGGGGCCTGGGTGATTCCTATAGTTTGCATTAGGCGAAGGATAATAAACAGACGAAGAAGTGATGTTGTGACGTACACAACATCACTAACAATATCGATATGTCTACAGTGTCAGAGTTATCGAAATCCAATTTGCTTTAAAACGACAGAAATTGGTATTTACGTTATACCTACGCAGGTTCCTTGGTGGATGTAGGTAGGTATAACATGATTGCATTGTACCTACAACTTACTTACTGATAGGTGAGTAGTGAGGTACCTACTTTCTGTTATCCTTGTCCTAATCTGTCCTAATGTAAATCATACCTACCATACATTAAGTGCCTACCTAAGTATTGATGTGTTGTAAAAGATGCTGCAATTTTTCATTCTACTATTTTTATTATTAAAAAAAGAAGATTCGTTAAATCCTTATTTCTTTATACTAATACTTATTAATACTTAGGTATTTAATAAATATTATTTACTGGAGCAATGTGTGAAGTCATTTATTTAGCCAAGTCTTTGGCCGTGCTTCGCGTTAAGCAATAAATTTCAAGTTCTAATATTTACCTACATTTTATGTCGTATCTGATTAGATAAATTAAATTAAATTAACAATTAACTAAAAACCGTAGTGTAACAAGATATATATTGCAAAAAGTGCATGACTTTCCCCACACTGATTCTTCCACCATTAGTCCCTCAATACTATGGACATAAGCCTCTCTCACAGAGTAAGACATACAGCCAAGCGTCTTGTTCCGCGCCGCCTCTTATCCACTGACGAACTGCCAATGCCTCCAATAGTTCCAAAACAAATGGTAGTATAACGCATTATATAATATCAATCAGCCTTGACAACAAAACTTTCAAATCATTACTTTTAAAACAATATTGCGTTGTTTTAACCACTTAGTACCTCCATAAAATATCCCCGTAGGCCTTAACTGGACGAAATATTTCGCAATGGTCCCTACGATTTATTAGGAAGGTAATACTGTGTAGAACAGAAACTCTATAGATCCAATTAAAATGAAACAAATAACGTTACCTAGCTCGCCTTTCAATACGTAAGATATTGTTATTTTTAATACGAAAATAAAATGAAAACATGACGTAAATATGCAAAATGCGATTCGTTTACATTCCATTTCGGGTAAGTATTTGAAAAAATATATATCCAAATACCTAGATAAATACATTTCGAATACAAATAATAGCATAATATGGTGGAAATAAGCTCATATTACAAATGATATTGGTATTACGTTTGTATGGATAATTCATTCTTCGCTGGCCTCTTAAGTATTTTTTAGTTTTACGATTTGGGGGCAAGTGCTGTGGTTTGATAAAAAATACCTAATAAAAAAAATATATAATAAGTCAGCAGGAAAGAGTGTGGGCAATGGTCAAGCGGCCTATTTGGTATGATATATAGACTGTTTTTTGTTATGGAATACATCAAGTTGCCTATCTATTATTTTTCAATGACTCTACGGCCCTACATTCTCTGATTGATAAAGTTGTAACCAGAAGGTCACAGTACAGAACACGTGCCAATAATTGAACATTATTGTTCCATTTAAATAATGAGTAATTACATCAAATTGTTGAAATTACGCATTTGAGTGATAAAATGTCTCGCGGTTATGTGACATAACTGTTATAAACGTGGATAGATAAGAATAATCTAATTGAAACGTGGTGATACTAAACTTAGTACGTAAAATAGTAACCTTTAGGTATAGTGAACTCGTGCAAAACCGAAATAATAAAAGCATGTATATTTTATAAGTATCAACTAAGATTATACAAGAGAGTTCAATATTAATATGCAGACCACAGGCAAGATCGATGAAATTGTTAAGAAATCGAATTCTGTAGGTAAACAAGTCCTTAATGATTGATGGACTGAGAGATCAACTCAGAGTCTATACTGCAAGTCCTAGGGATCTAAAATTCGGTAAGTAGGTTCTTTTAGGTATGAAGGGTTACACCCTCACTTCCAAATAAGAAAGTATTTTCCAAAAATCTAGCTAAATTTATGCCATTTCATTAAAACAACACGTAGTCACGGGGCGTTCAACCACCCATAAGTAGTTGGGAATAAGCTCTCTATCGCAAGATTTTATTGCTAGCATTATGATTCTGTCTCTGTCACACTTTATAATGTTAAAAAGCAGTGTCAAAGAAATTACTAGACACTCGGTCTAAGATAGCTAAGGAATTTTACTTAATTAAGATGTTTGTCTAGAAATTGGATAAAATACAAGACGATTCTAAATTCAATATAATATAGTTTTATTTTCTGAAACAAATATATCGTAAGGTTTTGTAAATGATCTCGTCACATTATCGAACATTACTTTAAGTCCAAACATTTCTGTTGAATTTGAGTTCAGAGGTTTTAGATTTATGGCATTTAGTTGTGCGTTTTGCTTTTGATTTATATGCATAGTGCTTTTAACCCTTCCGTATAACTTGATAGGTATTGCTTTGCTTGTGGAGTTAAATGATTTGCTTGAAGAAGTAAATGGTAGGCTCGTAGAAGAAGATATTCTTCCTGTAGGTTTTAATAATTTTCTCGTAGAAGTAAACGGTTTATTTGTAGATGTTGATGGTTTGTTTGTGAAAGTAAATGCATCGCTTGTAGAACTGAACACATTGTTTTCTACAGTTTCGAGACCAATCTTTAAAAAAGTAATTTCATTATCTTCTTTCTCTGTTTTAATTTTATTCGTAAGATTCTCAGTTCCAATGTCTAAATTATAGTCATCGTTTACAATAACTGTATGATTTGGCAGTATCCTTATTTCCGTTTTATCTGTCAGCTTATTGATGTCAAAATCCTTATCATTTCCTTTAATCACCATACTGAATTTTGAATCTGTTTCCAAAGAGCTTCTGTGGGTTCTCAATTTTTTCTTCTCAACGATCTCGTTTGGCTTCAGTTTAATTTCTATTCTAGACTGACCGCTATCATCCAATATTTTTAGGATGACAGATCCCGATTTGCCATCAATTTTTTTTTCAATGGCATTAACTGATCTTCTATGACCTTTTAATGAATCTTGTGAGTTAGTTGTAGTTTCATTCGTGTTATTATCTTTGGGTGGGTTGCTTTCTATTGGATGATTTGTTCTAGTTGCTGTTAAATTCGTATTATTTTTACTTAGAATATTTTCAGACACCTTTGCATTTTTTATAGTAGGTTTGGTGGTTGGTGCTGGAGGCCATATCGGAGGATAAACCTTTTTAAGATTAGGGTTCTTGTATTTAACAGTAGGAAAGATATTGGTTAGGTTGTGTAGATAGAAAGGAGAGTGAGACGTACTTGTAATTTGGGAGTCATATGCCTTTTCCATGCCATATTCCAAGTCTTCACTAGGGTCCATGTTGCGAAGGTAAAAGTTGGCCAGCGCCTGTAGCTAAAACCAAAGTTAGAATTTAGTAAAATTACTCTAGACGTGTCGAAACACGTTATGTAAGGGTCCCAAAGTTACTTGCTTCAATTTCTTCAAGTATCATTGAATATTCATGGAACTAGTTTTTGATGGCAGTTTCTATCAAATTCTACTTGTTAAACTATTTATAATTATATTATACTTCTACGGCCCAAGATTAAAAAGTTAGAGGAAAGACACAATAATGCTGCTCATTTCCGTGCTTAAAAATCCATTAATATACTATACCTACCTACCTACCAAGTTTAATCAATATTTCATAAATGGGTCGGCAGTTATTGTCGAACCAACATATAAACGTCGGATTGTCCAGTAGTAGTTCGAAACGAACTGAGCCACGGTACAAGGCAAAACATGATTTATGCTGTTTAAGAATAAGGCATATTGTGAAATTGGCGAAGTTAAAAAATATGAATAGCTTTTTAGGTCTAACGCTTATTCAAAATAAAGTTTAGGCATATAGCTAGTTTCACATTACGCACTGTTAATCCACTGTAAATAGCTTGTTTGCGTAAGTTTTGAGATTGTTGCTCATTGAGATTGTTTGCATACGTTCTGTTACCAACGCTTGTTTTTCTTTTTTAATGTAGTTTATTTATTGTAAGAAGGTACGACATAATATTTAGAACTTTCTTCGGGAGAGCCAATGGCTCCTGAAATACAGTTTCTACTAGTTCAGCAGCCTATGGATTCATATACAATTTGTAACATTTTATTATGTTAAATAAATATATTTTTACCTTTCAAAAAATACGGTATACAGAGACTCAGTCATACAAACGCCGGATTGTCCAAGTATACTCAGAGACCTTTGCTCGTCCGATCAATAAGGGTTCTATTTACGCAGTTTTACGTTGGAAGAAGCCGCCCTGTACCCGCTACGAATGACAGTTGCTAGCATAGTTTTTGTTAGGTAGCGTTGGCTATAAGACTTGAGAAGGTATCGCGAACTTGTTTGTCTGTAATTTCGTAATCTCAAGTTCATGGCCTTTTTTTATATTGTTGAAGTTCTAGTTTACGTCTGAGTTCAAGCCTTTAGAGTGGCTCGATGTTTCATTACAAGTTAAATGTTTAGACTCGCCTTTAAATTTGTACTTTCATTCTTATCTGGTTTATCATCAATCGGCGGTGGATTCACAGTGGTCATTAGAAAACAAAACACACCAAACAACGCTAGAATAGCTATGGAACAAAATACTACAAAGCATGCAGCTTTGGACATATCAATTAGATAAAAATAAATAAAATTAATTTATCCAAAAACATAGTATACAATTCAAACGGAAGTGTCAGTTTGACAATTGCATTGCACAGAATCAGATCAGATGCTAGCGCATAATTTTTTTTTCAAATTTTGCAACGAATCATCCATTTCTCAAAAAAAGTTATTGCAGGTTGATAGGGAGTCAGAATAGTTACAACATAGACTTTAATTTTGTTTGCAACCTCTTCGCAGAACTACAAAATAGTATAAACATAAATGCATAAATAATAAAAAGTATATACATATATTAGTCTTATGTTAAATAAACCGCACTACGCAACACGTCAATATTTTTTTAGTTTTTTAGCAAGTGTTTTCCTCACTTTGCAAGTTAAAAAAAAACGATTTTTACAAAAAAAAACATTTACTTCTTAATAGTTCCTTTCACTATCAATTACTTGAACATAAATAATTAAATATTAGTCCATGTTCAAAGCTTTCTTCTTCATAAACTCTTCGAAGTCCACATAATTCTCAGGTGGCTGCAAGAAAGGAAAAACGAGCGTAAAAGCACGCATGAAGAAGTTCAATAACTACGACTACAGAAGCATAGCTACGCGCGTAGAAGCATAGCTGCCAACGTACTCGTAGAAGCACAGCTACGCGGGTAGTCTTCCAGCTACAAAGCGCGTAGACACATTTAATACTAAATTATATTATTACTAATAAATAAATAATGCTGGACATATTTACACACAGCATCATCTAGCCCCAAACTAAGCAGAGCTTGTATTAAAGGAACTACATTTTTAGAAAATACCCAGACCAGAGTCATTTGTCCCGCATCGGGAATCGAACCCGCAACCTTCTGCGTCTCAGGCGGGCCTTCGCCCACTGCGCCACAAAGGTCGTCATAATACAGGTATATTATTTTTTTGTAGAAATCTGTGACTAACACATGCCTAAACATTTTCCTAAGCCTAGTGCAGACGGGTCAGTGACTTTTAAGAAATAAGGTAATAAAATATTACCAATATCGAGGTATCTTTGCTTTCCAGTCCAATGTTGTCTATTTGAATCATCTTCGCCGCTTTAGCCGGGAGATCCATCAGGCCAGGGTCGATCAGAGTCATCAGGTACAACAGCGTAAGAAGTACCCCCACCGTCATGGAGGAAAACACTATGAAGTACAGGAGTACTTTCATTTGGTTTAGTATAATTTTCACTAAAATAAACAGGAAACCATCACATACCACTTAAAAAAATATAGCACTCGAAACGATAAACGACAATATCGTGAGGAAACCAAAAATTCAAAGGCAAGGCAATGGATAGCTTCAATAAGCGGCGTTGAAGACCTGTCTCGTAGACTGCTAACTACTTACAAAAATAAGGTTATATGATATACATATAAGTATATGCTACTAACTAACAGTAAAAGGTGATTCCTCGTTATGATTTCACCTGGATCCTTTGCCATATATTAAGTATAGAACATAGTTTTGCAAGCGCATTCTAAGAATGCTGATGCAGCCGTCTCTGTACCACCCGGCTGCATCCTCTCATTGTACTTTTTATTATCACTGAGAAGTCTCCAAATCGATGCAGACGTAATCAATTAAATTAATTTTAAAGTTTGTTTTTATAAAACCCTTTGAAAGCTCCCAAATCAAGAGTAGGTAGACTAGTAGTACCTACGAGACGCGATGTTTGTTTTGTATTTTTTACCATATACAAATAATGCTGGTAAATTTTCACAAAGCATCATCTACTTAGCCCCAAACTAAGCAGAGCTTGTATTATGGGAACTACATGATTGATATACTACTTATATACTTTTTTTTTGTTAATACATACATAGAACTAAATGTAGTGGATATTTCCTCTATAATTCGTACATACGGCTACATGCGGGCCGGATAGGTACCCAGGCGCCATATTTTTTTCAAGTTGACTGACATAAACACAAGACCCGCCTGTGCATTTTTGTGGTATTTAATTAGATACTTACATGTTACTCAACTCTATGATCTGAGCTCCGTCTAAGTATCTGAGCTGAATTTCTTGAAAACTGATAAAACCCTTGAGAATTACTTTTCCAAGAATACGTTTACCTACATAAGATCAAAAACTGTTTAATCTGTGTACTAATTTACTTTTGTTAGGTTATTTCACGAACTTAAGGATGCATGGATATATCCTCTATGACCAGTGTCATAAAGAAAATACTACGTTTAGTCAATGCCACCACAGACAGACTACCTAAGGACACAGATCAGATATTATAATACCTAAGGGTAAGGATTAAACGTAGTCGTTCGTTCTTCAATGCTAAGGATGCTAACGCATCACTGACTGACGAGTCCTAAGATGCTAACACTATAACGCATAAAGTGACAGATCGATAGATTAGCAGCTTGATTATCAAAGCTTGTGTTTGTTAGATTACTAGGTATGTCACAATTATTGATATGTGCTTTAGATTCGTGATTATCAGAACCACAGAACATGAAACTTTGAGTGCGAACTATATTCGGAGTATTATAAAGTTCGAACAGTTCTTTGAAACCTTGCGATCATGTAACTTCGTTCGACGAATTACTCTTATCGATAAACAAGTTTTATCTATCGAATTTTATATACAACAAATATTTTATCGAGTGATTTCCTTGTCGATAGTTAACAATCGTTTAAATGGGAAAAAGTTTTATGACAATGTCTTCTTCTAGGTCCAGAGGATCAGTGACACCTCGTAAACGCTGCCAGATAATCATCTGGCCTCCTTCACGCCGGCTTCAACTAAATAAATGTGTCAAAATATATTTTTTCGCTTTATCTTGTCGTGCAATTTCCAAAACCCGCTAAAATATCGTTATGATCGATATAATTAACCGATGACATGTCAAAAATAAGATCATAATATGGTTTTCGATAAAAATCGATAATTACGGTATAATTTCTTTAATTTATCTGCTCGTTGATAAACTATGTTCCATGCTAACGATCTCGACAAATTTCGACTAAACCCCGTTTTATCGAGAATTTTTGTCGAAATTTTATCCATAGATACAACCATCCTTGGGTCCACAAACATATATTATGTCCACGCCCGTCTCCTCGGGGTAAGTAGTTAAGGTCACCATGGTCCACTTTTCACGCTTGTTGGTAAGTAGATAGGTTGTTTACTTTTTCTCGGGTAAAATTACCTTCTTAGTAGATCAAAAAGATGGCACAAACATTTATTATAGCTTTAACGTTATCTTTGTCTGTCTATCTACAGTCTGTAGTCGAAGATTTTTTTTTTATCGTTGGATTGAAGATCATAGAGGAACTACCACTACCTTCGTTTATAGAAGAGTATCATTTGTAATTTTTGACATAAATATTATATATTTTTTTAACAATATTCTTGAATTTGTGATATCCATTTAATTTATATTAAGGTACGTCCTAAGGAAGGTACTTTGTAAGTAGTTAGTTATAGTAGGTACAAGATTTGCTTCTTTATCATAATAATTACCTATCACAAGTAATATTAGCTACCTATGTACGTAGATAGAGTTGTTAGGTGGAGTGGGGTTTTGTTTTTCCACTTTAGTGTTTTAACATGCGTATTTCAATAATATTGTTACTTTTCCTGGGCAACTGTGGTAAGCGTAAGTTATCTAGGTAGGTAGGTCCTTGTTGCAAAGTAATCGTTTAATCAAAGATGGATAACCCATCTCAACAAGACAAACCGAAGGCTGCATTAAAGCTTAAATGTCAGCGTTATTATAGTATAGCTTATGGTAGTCAGAGAGGTACCTAACTAATTACCTACTTATATGTATCTAATTTACTTTCTTCTGTTTCCAGCAATGACCAAAGGCTCTGACATACACAGTGTGACGGACTCGGAAATAGGCTCCATCCGATCCAACCGGGTTAGCAAGCTCAGTGCCATTCTCTGCCCAACAGTCTGTGCTTTGCTACTCGTCAGCATTTTCGCGATTTCTTTCATCGGCACCAAACTGGCTTACGAACAGTATGACGCCTTATGCGCAGGCAGAAGATTTGACGTTGCGAAGCTTTACATTTTCTCGAATATTACTCGATTTTAGGTAGGAATCAATAAAAAATTAGAAGCTAAAATTCAATTTATTTGCATTTTAGATACATAATCAAGATAATTATTAGTAAAAACATTAGGAGCACTCGAGAAGCGACATCTTCGATTTGATTACTCGTTAGATTAAGGATTTCACAAAATTTCCAAAAGTGGCATCTGTTTTATTTTGTAGAACTAAAAGTTCATTCGATCCAAGCGACATCTCACAATATTTATTGAACTACGATGTGTTGTAAAATATGACGGTGGCATTGGATGAACTGCATAAGTAATGATGTAGATGGGGCTGTCACACTGTTTCTTGAAATGAACTATTTGGTACATATTTTTATAACCTCCTTTTCTTCTATTATTACTAGCTTCTGTCCACGGCTTCGCCCGCGTTGTACCTGGATAAAAAGTAGCCTATGTGTTATTCTGATGTATAATCTATATTACTGTAAAGTTTTATCAAAATCCGTTCAGTAGTTTTTGCGTGAAAGAGTAACAAACATCCATCCTCACAAATAATATAAACAATAACTTTAAAAAAAAATCGTCCGAACTTCTACAGCGTTGTTCATGATCTTTGGTTCGAACTTAGGTCCCGATCCGAACCGTCCGAACTCCGACTGTTCCGTCAAGTTATGATGACACTGACAAATGCCAATGCCAAACAACATTGTAAAAAATATGGGCGGCCGATTTATTTTCAGGCCAGTTCGTTTAGTTGGTTTTGTTAATGTTTTTGTGTAAATAGCCTACTTTTTTTCTGATTTTTACACTCTAAAAACCAGTGCTAGTGTAATATCTTCTAATTTGCTATTTATCGCGTGAGTACCTACCACTCGTTATCCTTACTACTACATTTTTACATGTTGTATTGATTGTGTTGCTGAAAGAAAGGCCAATGTCAGCTAGGCGGCTCGCCTCTCAGCTGCGGTGAAATTGAAAATCTAAATCTTTTAGATACCTACCTACTATGTGCCTACTACTTACTACGAGTCACGTTATTTGTTTCGCCTGTTTCTTTATAAAATCAAGCATTTAATTAAGCTGTTACTTGGTTTTTAAATTATTAAATGTTTTTAATTTATATATGGGCTATGTTGTTGTAAAAATCTAATCTTATAACTTAGAACAGCTGTTAATTTTTTTTTCAACATCATTGTGTAAACAAAATTAGGGTTTTTTTATTTTTTTATTATCAACTTCTAACTAAATAGTTGTCATATAGGTACAGCCCTTCAATTAACCTACCTCTTTTTATGAACCTACATGTAGGGTACCAACTTACTTAGCTGGCTGGGATGCTGGTGTTCCAGGTTTGATTCCCATTCAAAGTCAAGTTTGCATGATTAAATTATTGAATTGTGTCTGGTTAAGTACTTAAGTGGTATGAAGTGTAGGATCAGCATTAACTATGAGTATACTTATTGAGGTAAGAACCTATTGTTTTTTTTGGACATCCTACACTTAAATTTTAATTGTAATATTTGTTAACCATGGTTTCTGAATGAATTATCTGATGAACTACCTATATTTTTTTAAAACATGCATCTGTCACATACATAATTAGTCTTGACTCCACACTAGGATTCTCTGTAATCTCTCTGTAATCAGAAACTACAAGTTCCATGGTACCACAACACCCAGACCCGGGGCACAATGTATGTGTTTTTTGGGTGCAAAAAAACATGCAAACATTTGGCCCACTGTAGGTATTGAGCATACACTTCTTGCATATTAGCCCATACTGAGATCATCAACATTTTGGTTAAGATCATAACCTTTTCCATAGCCCTGACAATTCAAAGACCCGGACAATAATTTGAAAACCATGACTGCTACAAAACAGTCATTGAAAATTTGTTACTATAAAAAAATTTGATTTTACTTGGACCAAGGTAAAAAAAAAATAGCAATGGAATGTAGGGTTACACCCAATGGTAAATCTAATGGCTTTATGTAAATAATCAGAAATGTTCATATTGCCATACTATTGGTAATCCTAGTTCTGTAATACAGGATTTTGAAACCTACCTCAGGCATCAGCCTCTTACAAAACAATGATTTGTTTAAGACACTAAAACCTTTTTGAGAAAAAAAGGTTTACAAAATTATCTAATTTGGCTTATCAATTCATGTTGCAGCTTTATGTCAACTGATAAACAATACAGTTTTTAAGTAGGTTTTCTAGTTTTATCAAGATAATTAAGGTAATAGCTAAGTTGTTACAATAATGAAGGCTTATCCACTGCTGTTTTCTTTATGAAGAACCTTGGTACATTCTATATGTGTGTAGGTAGGTACAGGCATTTCCTGCACATAGATAATTTTATTGTCAATGAGTTTGCATGTTTTGTAGATATTTTTTCTGGGTTTGGGTGATGTGGTACCTCATACTCATAGATCCTGATACCCAGTTGGGTGTTCATTTATTATAGCGACCTTATCTAACGTTTGGAGCAAACAAGCGGAAACTGTGATTGGTTCTCCCTCGGTGAACTCTTTCAAAAACAGACAACAAACTTTTTCAGAGACAGATATGTTAGTAGGTATATAAGTATTTGATTTTGATTGTGTTGCAACATATTATTATATTTATTTTTTAGTAATATTTGTGGTATACTATAAATTAGTATTATTGAGTTGATGCGTGATATCATAACAGTGCACTGTTTTTAAAAGAGTTCACTGAAGGAGAACCAATCACAGTTTCCGATTACCTACTAAAATATTAAATTAAACAGTTTTCACTTTTAAATTAACAAACATTGATAAACTTGTCCTAAATATAACAAGAATTGCTTGTTTGATAACCTATGTTGCCATGAATGGTTAGTGTCATTCCCATCATCCCCCTTTAAAATTATGTAGCACAAGATTTTACCTACAACCTTTGCATTCACCACTGTCTTTGCCGGAGACCTCATTTCGGTCGGCCTCATAAAGAGGCAAACATCTAGCCTCGTCTTTCATGCATTTGTTCGCAATGTCTTAAAGAGTTGCCATTTCTTTGCATCTGTTGGAAGAAAGCCAAGCGTCTTTATATGGAAAAAGCGAAATCATTGTAACTACTTGCTTACGATATAACTTAGATACTTGCCTACTTCTATTCCAGCTTTAAAATTATTCTGTTAATGTTTAGCTTGTGTAGTACATACCATGATAACAAGTTAATTCATGGCAATATATTAAAACCTATAAGTATATGTTTTCTATCGTCTATTGCAGCGCCCCTAATGACTTGGGGCGATAAAACGATCATTTAAACACAAATCAATTGCAAAAAAATGAATTATTAGTCCAATTTGACGTTTCGAAGATAGTAATGTGGTAATGGTAAAATAAATGGTCAAAGAAACGAAATACCTCTATGGCAAAAGGAAAATATGAGCTCCTGTCGTCGCGGGAAAAAAGTAGCCTATCTTATAGGTATCCAAAACGACTCAGTTATGAAAAGTTTTGGTATGCATAGTAGGAACATAATATGCAATTCCTTATACTTCATTATCCTACTCTAGCTCGTAGAAGTCCACTGCCGATTCCGCTACCAATAATTTATGTATTATGTGACTATTTATGACGAAATGTTCTTAATTTAAGCCACCTCCATCCACCGATTTCCCGCAACCTTTATGATATTATCGGTTTTTTTGTTTGCTAATCTCTGGACCAATCAGTTGGATTTGAAAATATTTTGATATATTATAGCCCAATTTTGGAGGAAGGCTATTTAACATCAAGTTAAATAACGCTAAGCAAAAACTAAGTAAAAGCGCGGCGGACGATGCTACGCGGTGGGTCAGGGGCCGAGGGCTTCCGTGGCACAGCTAGTAGTCAATAAAATAAAAACCTAGTTATGTAAAAATTACCTATTTCAGAAATATTTCATCCAACTACACTAAAAGTGATCCAAAATGCATTCATAAAAAAGTTGCTTATCTTCAAAGTATTTTTAGGTCAAAGATTAAAATTCATGTCAGCGGAATCACTAAGCTCAAGTGGACTAAGCCCTAAGTGGCAGATCGTGTCTTAGATGCAATGTCTGAAGTCCACATTCAACATGATGACCCTTCAGTCGTCAATGACTATAAAGCACAGAAGACAAACTAAGCACGCTACAAAATGTCACGAGTTGATAGTTAATATATTTTTTTTTTTCCTTTTGAGTAAGTAAAGATGTAGTAACTTATAATCCGCTCTCGTACGTAACAGCTAGTCGCTTTACAAAACAAATAAGATTGTAGAGCTCAGTCGTTTAAGAGTTGGTCCGAGGAATCATTACCACTGTATCTATTTCTGCCGCCACATTGCTGTGTACCGGCTTAAGGGTAAGAGTGCCGGTGGAATTTTTCAACTTTCGTCTTTAGGAATTTTTATTTGTTAATGTGTCCTCCATAATATGCTTTACAGCATGTATGTAGGCAACGCATCTACAATGCATTTGCATTTTTTTTTTGGAGTAAGCCTGCTTAACTTTACGTAACGTCAATAGGGATCGCTGTCAATACGTGTTGGAACACAAATCGAAGTTTTTTTTATTTTTCGTAAAAAGGGCACTGGTCAATCGGCAATCAGCATAAACACTGCTTGCAGGCTAGGTGTGGATAGACCTATGCAGGAATTGGCATGCGGATTTTAAAAAGTTGCGCCATTCCTGCCATTACGACGAGGAACCATTATGCACTTGCATAACACTACGAGTATTATCGCTAATTGCCTTTTGAAACTAAGTGGAACAATGAGTTTAACAAAAGTTGTCCTTGCATTCCTTCGTCGGCAATTTTTAACCGACTTCAAATAAAGGAGTTTCTCAATTCGGCTGTGCTTTTTTTTATTGTGTGTGTTTGTTACCTGATATCTTCGCCAATTGTTTACTGATTTTGCTGTATATTTGGTTGTTGTATAGAGGTGGTCCCATAAAAGTTTTATCCCTGAGGGATTGCTATTTTTCCCGTTAAACTTAAAAAATATCATCATCTTATGGAATCATGACTAGCCCAAACATTTTTGTGGGCGATTTTACTTTCGTTTTTAATGATTATTAAAAAACTTGCATATTGTACTTTTACCGTTATTCGAAGTCGGGTTTTTGACATTTAATGTCTTATTAATTATCATTCTGATTTATCGGTTTACTATTAATGTGAAAATATATAACGAGTAATAGCGGGAAAGAAAAACATGATTTTACAATTTTTTACCAATTTTTGGTGCCAACAAAAATGTTAATTATCATAATTGATCAAAAAATTACTACGATTTCTAAAAACTCAAGTAATTTTTTACACTATTTTTCGTAGATAAAATTGGGTCTAGTTTCATGCAATTCCTTATGATATGCGCTTTATAGAGACTTACACTGTATTAAAAAAGACTTATCGACTTGACTTGTTTAGATGGGAGACACCGATTAATTCGTATGAGTTAGTGTCTGACCCAATTCTCTGAACACAATAGCTAACGTACATCAAAAGGCAATCTCCAAAACAACCTATTTCCCCTGAACAAATACGTAGGTGCGTGATTTGATCCACGTCCATTATTGCTTTGACCCCTGAATCTTTCCATGATAAGGAATTCCTTCCGTACCGCTGACCCACTTTCACCTGAGATGCGTTCGTGACGTCAGCTGACGTCATGACATAGTGACCCGTATACAATGGGGAGGGGGTGCCCCATTCACGCTTTATCCCTGCAAAGTCCTATTTTTAGACTAGTTCATTCATTGAAGATTGTATGAGAGTGTGCATAATTATCGGTTTTAGAATGTAACGCCATAGGAATTAAGGACTCAGGAGTTTTACAACAAAGTTGCATCGAGGCAGTGGAATTCGTAACTTTAATTACATTTTTTTACGATAGATAAAATATTTTCATTCTTATGAATAAGGGAATATAGCCATGAAGTATTTTGAGCTAGTCTCAAAAGTCTTTCCAGGGTGTATTAAGAATAGGTATTCTTATTTTTATTTATTTATTACTCATGTGTTTATTATCAAAATAACAGAATCGAAACGACCTCTTGCTCTAGCTAAAACTGTATTTATTTTATAAGTACTCATACTAGTTTAATATTATAATATCTGTAATTTGAGGTATTGCATAATATGTCGAAAGGTAAAGGCGCCTTCATACAGCCACTTGAACGCAACTTATTTGTACCAAGCTCAATGAAAAAGACCCAAAACAATGAGGCAAGGAAAGAAAAGTTTTTTCATTATTGCCGGCATACTGATTTCCATTTGCGTATACAACATTGCCGGCTCGTTTTTTGTTCCAAATTCAAAACGAATGCTGTATACGTAAATACGATACTTCGTGTGTTCTTTTGTCGAAATGACAATATTTCCGCGCATGTTTGGTAAAAGTATATTATACATCTCGCAGGCTTATCAGACGTCACAAGTTCAACTCCTAATACGTAGACGTAGATGACGTCTTTCAATTATTGTTTCCGTTTCATAATTTATCACAATAAAGTCATTGTTTTATTATCACCGTATGAAATATCGCACTTAAATCCACGTGCAACTTGGAAGTTAATTATGCTACTCGTAGAACAAATAAGCATTTGTCATAATAAAAAACAGACTTCTTAATTTACCTAAGGGACATTTCTTCGTTAAATAAGTATCTGTAGTGACTTAAGTCGTACTCAACTGTAATGACTCGAAAGCCAGAAAGTAAAGTAAAAACGTTTGCGACCCCTGAAGTTAAAAAGTTTTTGGTTGAAGACGCATCTTAAGTGAATGGTATGCAAAGCGAGACGCTAAAAATATATCGTTTATTTAAAGCATGCTAATAATTTAAAAGATGAAAAAGTTGTCCTGTTACCAAAAAAAGCCCAAGTGCGTGTCTACGTGACTAGAGTCGTATTAAAAAAAAAACCATAAGCCCATGCCCATATACACTCTCACTCCCATTTCCCATAAAATATGAATATCCAAAAACACGACATTATTTATTTATGATGAGTAACGACAATTCCAGTTTTTATGTTCCCCATACAATAACTCCCATACAAAATCTATAAAAGTTCATGTTTCTATCTTCAAAGAACAAAGACTTTCATACAAAGTTAACCCCTCCCCCCTTTAAGTGGAAATTTCCAAAAATACTTTTATACGTTATACAATAAACCTATGTTCCAAATTTTAATTTTCTAGACTAAATCGGTTTGGCTGTGCGTTGATCAGTCAGTTAGGACAAACGAATTTATAAATATAGATAACCTATTTATCTACAGTCATGGAAATGTCTGCTACAAGAACACTTGCAGACCTACAACTTTCATAACCACAATGCAACAATACTTAATTTACTCGTTAGAATTGTCATTGGTTCTTCTAACCAGATCCTTACTTTACTGTGTCCGGTTAGGGCACAAGGGCTATTATGTTAGATTTACAATTATTAACCAAAAACCGGTGATGTCTTCTCTTGGATATATATAGGTTACCTTTTTTCACGAGCAATAAATCTTAATAAGTAGGAGCTGGAGCCCAACTCTAGAGTTGGAGTTTTAAGACCGCTCAAAGTCCTCTGTTATTTCCGGGACACTCTGAAGCAAGGATGCGCTCAATTCTAAATGTCACTACCAGTATTCCATACAAAAGGTGACATAGCGAGACATTGCTCTGTTAGGAAAGACTAATCAAGCATTGACTACTTAACCTGCTTTTCACTTAGTTCCTTAATAAATTGCGCGATGCTCAGACAAAATAATGGGCAATCTCGTCAAATAAACGGTTATGACAATTTCCAATAATAAAATGATTTAGGTTTTGTAGTTAAAATCAGAATAACCTTCACCTTGTTTCGGTAAAAACGCAATTCCTACGTAATAAGGTCTGTAAGAAGGCACTGATAACTTAGCTACTTTATAGCTAGATATAGCCAGGCCTAAAAAAACGAAACGTGGCACTTTATCTTAGAGCTAATACCATAGATGCTCTATCTATGATATGGTCGGTGACTGGGGGGATGCATTCCCCGTTGGTCCTGTTTGTGACACGCACTCACGCACTAGATTATTTTTTTATATTTTTTTTGTATACCCAAATAGTGCGAGTTGAACCTTGAAGGTGACACATTGTACTAAATAGCTTATCTCAAGGTGTCGGATCTACATCAATTCGTAAGTAACAGAAAGTTACGACTTCCTCAAAACTTATCCACTGTTGAAGCAAGCAAAATTCACCTTTTAATAAAATAGGTGTGTTTTGGGTCATCTTTGAGTTTTTCTTTGTTCATGCAATTATTAGTGAAGTTTTTCTCGATTTTATCTCGTTTATTATTCGACAAACTGCTAATCCGAAACTAACTCTGCTAATAGTTTATATACATGGATATGTCACAGGAATACTTTACACTTTAGTCAAATTAATCATTTTGTATGAGTATATTTTTATTTCATCATTTGTTATACAAATGTTTCAATTAAATGAGTGCCTATCTACGCGAAAGTGACCTAAGTTTTAAATTGTTTGAAATATACGTTAAAATAACCAGTTTCAATAATATGCGTAACAAGGCGTGGGCAAAACTCGATGTCAACAAAACTGCAGTCCGCTGCAGCCTACACAAAGCCTTGCAATGTTGTGAATCGAAAATAGATCCAAACGGGCCCGTTATAAGTTTCAGTTCGCATAAAGCCAGGTAAGCGCCTTACGTTTTGCATCTTGTAACTTGTTCCTCATCATCAGTTGCCATTCCAGCTCTGAGTAGAGCAGACGCGCCGTTCCGTTGCATCGTCGATCGTCCATGTTTTGTGATCGGATTAGTGTCAACAAACTTTCGAGCTTTTCCGCGAGTAAAGTGAAAGTTTTCTTTTTAAAGTGCTCCGTAATTTGTCACCCTGGATTTCAAATTGGATGGTAAGATTGCCTGAAATAATTTCCGGAGCGGTATGTTGATACATTAACTTAACACAACTCAAGTAATTTGCATATTTCTAAGAAATTGTTATTGCTAGTTTCATGGTTTTTTTAAGTTTTTGTTTTAGTAAATCACGCGAACGCCAGGTCATCGAAAACATTTTCCCCTATCATTTCGGAAATTAGGCTCATTCATTCAATAATACGCTCGATACGAAATAGAGATACTACATACGATCATAGAGCTACGAAAGTGTTTTTGTACATCCGTATTCGCGATAGTGGCCTGGCCAATGGGTCGTCAGTTACATGCAACCTTTGCGTCACGCATTTTGATTAGTCATTTTATTATCTGAAGCCGAATTTTTATTTGCTCGTTTACCACATTGTATTTAAATTATTGAAAACTAGATCCATGACTCTGGTTTTCAAGTATTAAAATGCAAAGTGCCATGGGCATTATGACCGGACCCGCTAAAATACCATAAATATTGCTCTACAAGTACAAGAACTTTATTTACAACAATTTCTCTACAAACAACTCACTGTTGTCGGGAAAGGTATCGCATGAAATAGCCCGCATGGTCGGCCTGACGGTGACCTGAGTTTATTGACCCACTGTCCAGCAGGGCTTGGTCTGCGATTACCAGTTTTGAATTGCCTTTGTACCAGCATTTTTTTTAAGTCATCTGGATACCGATACCTTAAACGTGTTTTATTCCGTCTCATTTTACCTGTATTATATATTTATATGGCTAACAATAATCAAGAAACAAGGTAGCGCAAATAATGCTGCAAGAAGTATTTTATTTCGGGGTCCTCCAACCAATTTTATAAACCAATCAACCAATACTTACTCAGTACACTTGGTTTGATCAAATAAGTTAATAGAAAAATAAAAAAGAGATCTGGTCAGTTATTCAGAGCCATTAAAAAAGACAAGCACAGTGATTTCAGAATTATATCTATCTATACTTATATAAAGCTGATGAATTTGTTTGTTTGAACGCGCTAATCACTGGATCTACGAGTCGGATTTGAAAAATATAGCCCAATTTTTGAGAAAGTTTATAGGCTGTTTAACATAACGATACGCCCCTTAGGAGCCATACAAAAGATGTAAGAGCGCGAGCGGGCAATGCGACGCGGTGGGTCGGGGACCGAGAAGGGCCGTGGCACAGCTAGTAAATAAATAAATAATAAATAATTATTAAAGAGGTTATGCCTTTCCTTGTCCAATAATTTGATCAGCCTGGTAACGATCTCGTGGCTTAGTTGGTAAGCTTCGACCAAGCAAAGGTCGCGAGTTCAAGTCCTGCCGAGGATGTATTTTTGGACTAGTATATAATCTTGTGATGTCCATTAAAATGTAGGCTAACACTTTAAAAAACCAAATACCATTGTCTTTTCTTCTAGATTATTCATCTACCTCAAGCGTCATGCTTAGCAGTACTATTATGAAGATATTACTTATTCTTTATAAATCATTGTCTAAACTAGTATATTCGGAGAGACTTTTTGTACAACCTGCGTAGTTTTTATCTGCGCCCGCTACTTGAACTAATTGTTTTGCAACGGCCCTGTCTGTGTTCATTCTTTTAAGTTACGTTTTTGAGACATTTGGTATTTAAGAATCGGTGCCAATCATGGCAACGCAACCAAAACATCTTTAGTGTCGCTTACAAAAATATTCGCTCGGATAATTTGTAAATGTTCATGAAAATCTGGGTGACATGACTTAATATACTCGTTACACCGTAGACTAGTATGTTTTTATGACATCTGTGCCTTAACATACTCGTACAACTCGTACATACCATGAATGCTCTCTATTATGATGCTCAAACTTTCATAGATAATGAATTAATACGACATACAACTAAAGAACATAATATTAAATATCAGCAGTGTAAAATTGCAAGTGAAATCCCGAAAACCGTGTGTACACTACGAAGTGACTTAGAACGTGATTGATATCACCAATGGCGGTTCTCAATTAGACTCGTGCGCAGAATTTTAATTGGTTAGTTCGTTTAGTCCCTGAAGAGTGAGTAGTTCTACCCAGTAGGATGTGCCTTAACGAATAGCATTAGTTCTTGCATTTAGGTCATTGCTCTTGGTTATATCAGATTACCGTTTGTTTGTCGGAATTACAGCAATGAGAGAATATTCCTTTGTTTTCGTCATTGACTTAATCATTACTGTTTTTGTAGTTATCAAATTGCTAAGCCGAAAGTAAAGTCTGGTTTGTTGTTCACCTCTGTAGGCGTTATAATTTAACGCTCTAACGTGTGCAATCGACTTTTCATTATTATTTGTTCGTAACGTATAATATGATAAAAAGTCGTATCATAAATACGATCGATCAATCGTTGATCAAACTTCAGTAGGTACCTCCTACTGACTGTTCTTTTTTTCTGTGTCCTTCTGTTTTTGTCGTTTCTATTTCTTGTCCCTCTCAGACTCGTTGGATCTTAATTCATCTTGCCATCAAACTACTCGACGGTCTTATCATTACGGGAGCACTTATTGGAGGCCGCACAAGTTCCGATTTATCGGTTTTATCGATTTATCAGTTCTAACAGTGCCCTCGTATCGTCTATACATCTCTACGTCATAATAATATATTTTTGTCAATAAAGGCCTGAATAAAAATTAAACTGTATTCTGTGACATCGCAGGTGACCTCACTTAAATTAAAGTCAACATCAATGACGCAGTTTTCACAAATACTAACAACGAAATCGCAAGGGCATCTAGTCTCGCATCTGATTATTTAATTTTGTTTTATTTATTTACTGCTAAACATCTTTGCGAATTGCTTTTCTTTCATGTCATTTGCTTTGGCTATATTTTTCCTCGCACATTCGGCTTTTATTACATTTTAACAAATCTACATCCCCAGACTATTGTCTGTAGTTTGCAATTTTGGATGGAACATATTCCTCTCGAGTTCGAACTGAGATAGGCGAGACCCTTTGTCTGAAATTGCCCCATGGGAAAAGATTCAGTTCAAGGATTTGGTGCATTTTTTTACTATAAAAGAGATATCAACTATTTTCTTTATTCCTTCGAAATATATCTCGACTTATCCTTTAAGCCGATTCTGAAATGGTCCCATGAGCATAATGAATGATTTCAGTGGTGTTTCCCAATTTTTAGGATTCCGTACATCAAAAGGAAAAAAACGGAACCCTTATAGAATTACTTTGTTGTCCGTCTGTCTGTCTGTCAATACCATTTATCTCGGGAATGCGTGGAGATATCGAGTTGAAATAAAAACCATATACTCAGGTCTACAATCCCTTGAAGCTGTGAAAAAATCAAACTTCTAAGTTAACGTAAAAAAAGATCGACCGTGTATGCCACAAAAAACGTATATTTCGACACTCTCAAGGGAATCAAAATTTATTATTTGACCTAGTACCACGGAATTTGGCAAGAAATATCATATTATACTAAAGTACAGGTAAAAATCAGAAAACTATACATTTGTAATTAAATCACAAAAAATATAGTTTAAAACTATTTAAGTACTGTCATCGAGGTTAACAGTATAATCGTATGTACATATCGCGACGTACGGAACCCTCGGTGGGCGAGGGCGACTCGCACTTGTCCGGTTTTTTGTTTTACAGTAAAATTACCTGCCATTTTATTTTCAGCTTTACTTTATTACACGATTGTATTAGCTTCACTTGTAACTAGTTAAATAACAAACAAAGATTTGATTACATATCTTGTAAGTAAATTTTAACCTACTTGTACTTTTAATTGTCGTATCGAAATGAAACTTTCTGTATTTGTAGTTCGGATGACAATACTATAATTTGGTATCTTGGGGTTGATCTGATGATGGAGTGAGGATGTGGATAGTGGAATTCTTCAATGGTTACTAGTAAACCCCTTGAGTTTGGGCTGAT
The DNA here is from genome assembly GCA_961405105.1 of Perizoma affinitatum. Classification (NCBI taxonomy): domain Eukaryota; kingdom Metazoa; phylum Arthropoda; class Insecta; order Lepidoptera; family Geometridae; genus Perizoma; species Perizoma affinitatum. Next base: position 8,529,587 of record OY560184.1, read on the forward strand.
GTGATTCGTTTTGACGAGTCTTGGTGCTTGGTAACGAGAGTCTGCTGGTGGAACCAGGAGGTGTATAGTGCAATTGTTTTTTGTATTTTTTAGTGCGTGATTTGAACTAAAAAGCACGCTTTTATATATTTCTTAAGCTACACATTTTATTAGTGTCATTGATATGTCATAGCCATGATACGTTGATGTTATGGTGAGGCTTTAATGTGAATTTCCCACAATAATCCACTGTGCCAGATTGGCGGTTAAAGTAGTTCAATGTGAGGAACCAGTGGTTCGTAAAATGCATTCGCTTTATGTGGTACCGTTACATTGTCGTTTATATCACCGGTATCGCTGACAGGCGGTTTTACTGTTATACGATGTACCATACGCGGTTATGGTTAAATAACTTTATAATTTTAATAGGTTTAACTTGAACCGTTTCATTATTGAAATGGCTTTGCTGCTACCCGTCAAGCACTGTTACCTCTACTATTATCTTGATATGATATAGATCCCTCTTAAAATACCAAAATTGACGGATCACCATGCTCAGTCAAAACCCTACTTCCTACTAATATAATAAATGCGAAAGTCTCTGTGTGTGATTGTTTGTTACCACGTAGCTACTAAACCGGTTTTGATGAAATTTGGAATGTACATAGTTGAGGTTCTGGAATAAACCAACCCCTAAACAGTTGGTTAAACCCAGTTAAACAGGGTAGTAAAGTCAATATGGAAATTTTTATTCCTTGGTTAGATTTGCTCAGAACTCGTTACAAATAAACTTTAAAATAAATAATAAAACTTGTATTTTTTATTTTTTCAAAACGACCCCTAGTGGATGTTCAATAAAGTTCTGAAATTTGTATGGAAAAAATGTCCTGGTTTGATACACTCAAAAGTTGGTGGTTTATCAAAATATAACACGGGCGAAGTCGCGGGCAGAAGCTAGTCATTATTAAATATATTGTATGTCTTCGTTATGGCAATTATCTTTCATTGCATCCTATCCTTCACTCTCAGCTATTGACATATATTTTCTTCATTTTAAGCTGCTAATTCGATCAATACTACATTGTTTATTGATCACCATTACAAATTACTGTCAATTCAAGGTCGATAAATAAAAAGCTAGTTTGAACACTAATTACGTAATCATTAACGTATTCGGTTCGTTATTCAATGAGAAAAGTTATTCGGCTCCGAGTTCATCATTATAAATAATAATTATTTATTATTACTTATAATAATTATATTTGTAATAATAATTATAACAGTCCTTATCATAATCACTTCATAGTTTTATCAGCACGATAAAAATGTTCCGCCTCCATTATTACTTTTTTTTTAAATGACAGGCCATAATTAGCTAGCCAATAAAGTTGTGATTAATTTATAAATAAGAGGGAAATATGTGTTAATTGACTTCAACAAATTACACAATGATATGTGGGCTCTCGTATCTTTTCTTCTTCGATTCAGCGTATGAGCTTTTATCTCAGTACTTACTCATTTAAAATTAACTTTCACACAACCCATCCATCTTTTTTGTCTACGTTCTTCTCCTAAATTACGAACGTGAACACGTTTATATTCAACACTAAGAAGAATGTTGAATAAGAACGTGGTCCTATATCCATCCATATTCATGTTCAATCTATGACATGCCCATGCTTATATCACGCTACACCACGCTTCTCTATTATTCCGCAACTTTTCACTAGCGCTACAGTGTACTCATTCTTCCTGTAGTGTACTCATTTCTGTCCATCCCAACATTCTTCTTTCATCCGTCCCTTTGAGGGTCCAACACTCAGTGGGCATAACAATATTCTCATAACTCGCTCTCAGACTCAGTGCCTTTTGCTACTACATTCAAAAGGTGATGAGATAGAAATAGGATTTCCGCCGGGGCTTCGCATGACCGTGTCAGAAGCCACCAAAGTGTATGACGACAAACCACAAATACCTATATCAGATTAATGCGCTGAGGAGGACTATCGACCAATTGGATGATTGTACTTTTTGTTGCTTTTTTGTTACATCATAGATGGAAAAAAATTCGTTGTTAAATGGTTCGCGACCTAAAATGTTTTGCCAGTAACGCTTTGTTTTCTATCGTCATGGTTGGCAGCTATTCAGATATCCTGCTGTTGGATGTATTGCATCCTTCCTCAATTACCACTCCTTGGCTGGCTAATACCATTTGTGTTGGACTGATTTTGCCTATTGTGTAATTACCATTAAAAATATAAGTTTTGCGACTGTATGTGTTTCGTGGATGTTGGCAGCTAATGAGCTTTTTATGACCATAATATATATCTATCAAACAAGTTACAACCCTATCAACAGGTTTTACATTTAAATATAAATATAAGCTCGTCGACTACATGGAAATAAACCTTGATCCTGTGTTTTCCGCCAACAAGACTACATAATGTGTGGACGTATCTAAGTTGCTTTGTCATCACATCAACTTACTATTGATATATCTAGGCCTCATTTAACGCTTCTGCCTGCCTACTCGAACATATGATCATAAAGGTGTTCCTTCCTTTTTACCTTAACCCTTGCTGTCAAAAACATGGTAACGAAACGGAATGTCCTAAAACCGAAAAAATCTAAATGCAACAGCGAGGCGCACTGAATCCTTCCATCACACTAGTTCTTTCATCATCGGTCATCAGGCCCTTTTCAACCTTATCCCCACCTAACACCGGTTGTCTATCAGTGGCGTATGTCGTGCCACTGATGCACGACATACGATTCAACAAAGTGGTGTCTTACTCTTGTTTGATATACTAAAGTTTATGTTTTAATGTAAAAATTCTTTATATTCTCTTCAAGAGAAGGAAAATCCAATATCAGTAGAACCGTAAACAAAATATGCCTTGCGCACTGCGAAAAATAAATTATACACGATCGAGCTCTTGCATTATTCAGTGTATTAGCTCACGAACTTCAAGTTGATGCAGATGCTAAGAGAAAATTGCATGAGGATAATCAAACATTAAATGTTTTCCCCTTATAAGCTAAGCATACACTAAGCTATTATTACTATTTGTCTTAAACCCCTACTTTTAGGTTTCCTACTTTTCAACCTAATGTAAGTAATAGATGAAAATGGTATAGGGGTCTAGCAGCTGATTTCATCGCATTGGGGAGACACGTTGAAAAGATCCTTAATTTTATTCAGGTATCTAATCCATAGAATACTATATTCGTTTCTGTTGTCAAATGAATAAAGCATGCTCGGTCGATTTTCTTAGCCTTGGCTTGACTCGGCTCGTACTTAGGACAATGACATCACCGTTTCGTGTACCATGGCTGGATAAAACATTTAAAGTGGCAACGTGTGAAATAATAACAACCTCGACGAAATTCATACTAGTGCTCCACTCGACTTCGTTGTCAGAAAATGTAAAGAGCTTTACTGCTAAATACCCGCTCGGTGTCCGCTCTTTTATGGATAGTACAGGTAACAATTTACTAGAGAGTAGCAGCGAATCGATTCACTAAAAATATTTTAAGTCTAAGGAAAGATGCATAACTCGTTCGTTGAAGGAGCATTGGAAAACCATATATTACGTAAGAGTTATATTAGTTTACCACTGTGAATGTTCTATTTCCCTGAGTTAAAACCACAAACAGGTCGACGAGCTTTTCCGTATAATGTATGTCGGTTCATGTGATGCCGGCCTGCGTCAGTTGTACTGTAGTTTCGTGGCAGCCATTCACTCTTTCGTGTGCATTTACGACCATAGTCGACTTGTAACATTTGTTGGCGGTTTACCACAGTAAAATTTAAATTTAACATACATGAACAACTTAATACAGAACTCGTATAAATACCTACTTATGTATATAAGATGTACAGCAACTGTGTGTTGCGATTTAATTGCTATATCTAATTTATAAAGTTATTTTCATTAATGTTTTTCCCGATGAAGACACAATCGACATTAAACTTTTATTGTTTTTTTTTCTAAACAATGATCATTTTATTGTTCATTGATTCAATCATGGAATGGACAAGGAAATACTGTGTCTCACATAACTTGTTAAGGTATAATCGCTTAACTGGTTTGATTAAAGCATACACTACAGGTACGTTGAAGAATACAATAATAGCAATTGAGATATTTTTGAAACTGTCGGTTTTGTAAACTCTGAATCAGTAGCTGATGTCACCGTTCGTAGCCACCTACATGATATACCCATCAAATGGATAGGTAAAGACCTACTTCAAGAATAGTACCTACTTTGACAATCATAGTAGGTATTCGTTTTGAACACTCTGTTTATTGAATTATATCTTTGAAGGCTATGTGAAAAAGCATTATAGTTGAGCAAGGAAACAACGTGAGAGATCAACATAAGTATAGCTTCATAATGCATGCTCATACAACGAAATATTCCACGTTAGTTTACTTTCATTTTTGATTGATATACCCCTTTTCGTGTTGGAACATGAACTTGGAAGAATAATGGAAGTGGCATCAAACACCAATCAACGATCCACCGAAATGCTTAAACGATTTGTAGGTAGGCTCTAGGGGGTTACAAACACGCAAACTTGGTCAACCACCGTACCCTGTACTACATATAGAAATAGAGCTTAGTTACTTTTAGAGGTTAGCTAGTAGCTAAGTACTCAATAAGACCACATTTTTTTGAGCCTGTCTTACTTCTTTACTAGTTTAGTATTATAATATCTGTGAAATTGTTGGATAGGTCAATTATCTTTTGCCACTTTTTTTTAGGATCTTTTATATGAATTTATGTATACAATTAACACGTGAATTAACTCATTGAAGGAAAACATAGTAAGGGAAACGGCATGCCCTAGAACCAAAAATACCAAGGCCATCGATTAATGTTAAAGCGGAGATAGGCTTGCAAACTGTCAATGTGTAGAATGCGAACTTCTTGTAAAATGTGGTAATGTGCCAAATATAATGTTTGGACTTACCTCTGACTACCCCTACTTGGCCTCATCTAAGATCTACGTACGAAGCAGGTATTGTATCTATGTGTTTGTTTTTGTTTGTTTTATGTCAAAAACCTTATTTTCTTAAATTTTTAAGAAATCCACTAAACTTTTCATTTAGCTACAATGAGATCGACATTCTGGCAAAACTATTCTTATTATCTTTAGTGGCACATGAAATACAATATTTTATTTAGGGTTAATGGTTTTTCCAACGCCATGTTATTTAATTAAAATTCTACAGTAGCAGAACAAAGTGTTTGTTTATTTAAGCTTGTTTTTCACCATCAATTGTATTTTCATTTGAATTACGTCGATTGTCAAGTTTATAGAAACACCGTTTGTGAATATGAACAGACGTTATTCTACAATAGGCTCGTTACAAACAATAGGGTTTCCTCGTAGGCACAATCGTCATAGATCATTGTACGCATAGTTTTCTAATAAGTCACGTCTGTCTGATGCTGAAACCGAGTTTATTTGGGGGTTCACCGGATGAAATATTTACAAGAACCTTGTTCACAATGGTTTGTGTCTTGAAGCTCAATGTTAACTTCTAAATATCCATTAGTGGCCTTTTTATAACAAAGCTGATGCTGATGTATGCATAAAAAATAATCGCTTTTGTATACCTAGTTTAATAAGCAAAGTACACATTAGGTAGGATAATGGTAAATTAATTTACTACGCATCTTGTTTTTACTCGCATTAGGGAACGTTATATTTACATCTTCCATTAAATTTGCTTACGAAATTCGATTAGGATGATAGCATAATAATGTTTAGTTATGTTTAAATTTCTAGGATTTTTATAAAACTATTTAAAATATACGACCCAAAATCGTAGAATACTGCTACGATTTTGGGTAGTATTTTATATAAACTTATATCATAGTTTTTTACGAAATGAATAATAATCATTTTATGTGATAGATTAATGTGGCCATTAATGTGCAAACGACAGCCGCCGCAACGCAACCTATGAAAGTTATTTATGTCTTATATGTGTAACAAAATTTTATAATCCCGAAAGGGGGAATTCTAAAGTCGACTACTTTAGAAATTTCCAAGTTTTTCATTCATGCCATGCCTCTTACACTTCTCCGAAATGTACCTAGACACAACATGAGGCAAACCTATTTTAGTTTGTTTACAGCTGTTTTTTGACCTTGTGTCATTCTAGAATTATTAAAGGTCCTATTTAGTTTTTAGATACAACCTCCTGCAAGCTATGCAGATTAGATGCAGAAAGTATCAGATCTGTCAATTAGAAAAACATTAGTTTTTAGATAATTGCTAAAAATTATCAATGGTTTTACATTTTAGATCGGAAAATTCTGCTCTTTCGTCTCATGTAAAAATATTTTTGTGGTAAAATACGCCGAAACATGGATTTTCAAAATAACGTAACCGTGAAAAAGGTTGAAGGTTGTCGCAAATTTCTAAGATCATAATATTTTTTACTATAAAAACAAAACAAAATAACACGCCCACGACTGTCTTCCCTATGGTGGACATCCTCAGATACATACTCAGTGAGTAGATCTTTGAGGATACCAAGTAGGGAGTAGTCAGAGGCACGTCCAAACATTACATTTGGTACATGCCCGCGTTTTACAAGTTAGCATTCCACGTGACAGGTTGCAAGCCCATCGCCGCTTATTGGAACTCTAACTGTTGGTACATGCCTTCAAATTTTGGTTCTAGTGCATGCCGGTTTCCTCACGATGTTTTCCTTCACCGTTTTAAGCAAGTGTTCATTTTTACTTTTATATTTGAATTTCAAATACGATGCATTCAACCTTTGCACACGTCAAAGTATTTATGTGCTTGGTCGGATTAAATCCCTTTTGTGCATAGAGGGGTATAAAGTAACACGTTGTATAACGAAAAACAGAGAAGTGCAATCAAGACCTCTTAATTTAGCTTTTAGGGGACTATTCACTAGTCTTCTAAGACGGTCTGTTTTCCGACCATTGCTAAACAGGGATTACGCGATCTGCTTAAACAAAGTGTTTCAGACGTTTTTTTTTTCTGAATACAAACATTGTCTTTGTCTGACCGTTATCTTTATTTCTTGTAATATTACGAGCGTTTATAATCTTTAAGCTGATGATTATAGTCACAATTCAATCAACTGCGTGTAAACCAATATTTTCAACACTGTTGCATTTATTATCATTCTTATCTTCGCTATCTATAGTTTACTGAGGACTTATGACTCTGTGCTAAACAAAATGTTTGTACAGGTTGTGTTAATCTGTTTAAAATTTAGCTTCCATTTTAGCGCAATCTTATGTTTTGCTTCTTAACATTAACATTATCTTCTAACAAAGGTAACACAGTAGGTACCTAGTTCATCCGCATGTACCTATATTATTGAAGAATGTTCACGGTTTCGCTTATTTGCGTTTCTAGCATCAATAGTTATCTCTCATGTTGCAATCTCCAATGTAAATTATTGTCATGTAAAGATAGCTCACTGAGATAAAGTCAAAGTGCTAAATTAGCTGCAATAAAGGCTAAAGATTGTGGTAATCGCCTTGCCTTGACAGATCCGTATGTAAATGAAGATTATGCCGAACCTATTGTTCCACTTCACAACGGTACTCTGGGTTTATGATTCATCTCTTTGTCTGTTCCATTGTTTTCCTCACTGTTTTCGTATTTGTTGATGAATAATCAGGCAATTTCATTGTGAACTGCTTCTCACTAACGATATTTAACTACAAATAAGCACCTCAAAAAATATTCATAAACAATTGTTAAAATATAAAAGATTTTCAAAAGTACTCACATTTTATCATATATCCCGTTTTTGTGTAATTGTGTTAATAATATGACTATTTAAACTATAGTCATATCTTGAACCTGATTTATCAATCTTGTTGTTCGTTACATGGCAACTCCACCTTGGTTCTTATTTAAGCGAGCAAACAACCTAAGTATATGCTACGCGTCGACAATAAGTGACAACAATCACATCTTTCTTGCACAGCTATTCGCACAATCAAACTTATAATCCTAAAGTTAAATAGGAAAACCGAAGTTCAGTCTTGTCCCCCCAATAGTTCTGAATTGTCGGTGCGCTTTTTCGCTCAGATAAAGTTTGAGTGCAGCTTTAAATTACTTTTGTCAAGGATTTGTTTGTAGGTCATCATCATCATGATATTATCGGTTTATTCTGCGGTCGATTAAAGCACGTTAACAAAATCAATAGAAGCTATTGATTTTATTAACGCAGTTAAACTATTGAATTAATCTATGGTGATTAGGGATTGGTGTTTGTTTTTCATTCAAATCGACGTCAATGGCTGATAATATACCTACTACCCACGAAGTGTTAATGACTAAACAACGGATGTGGATTACGCTGAATTATGCAACGTTACGGCCGTTACACAAAGGCTCTATTGGTTCAAAACTGGCTGTAGATCGGCCACCCCAATGACCCACTTGCCCGGGTCGACGACCGTGTGACGTCACCGCCATCACCCACCCCATGGTCTCGTCACCCCCGGGGGTGTGTTCCCTTCCTGCTCGTTCGAGGTCACACGCTGTTTGAGCACTGAGGCGAGCGGACGTGCGCGTTCGGTTTGTCAATTGCATTGCGCTGTAGAAGTGTAAGGAGTTGTGATTTCACGGTTCGTTCCCGGAATGACTATTCTAGGTATGTCGGTCGTTCACTTGAGCTTTTCATCTTATAAATATTATGTCATCATTGTAATCATGATCTGTAGTCATTCTTACACCTGCTAGGAATTCGTGATAAAAATATCAGTTACGGTTCAATGTCATTTTCTTTGATGGTTATGTAACATCATTTTCCATAACCTTCAGATGTTTACGGTAGCAGCTTGTTATGTAAACTCGAGTATCTTTTTCCTACGAAACGAAGCTTCTTATTTTATGGCTTTTGATATTGACATATTCGTATAACTTCCATATCCTGCAATTTATACTACTGATCAAAAGTATAAGAAAATCATTCAAATGTGGCTCAATTCCCTTAAAGAACGAGAATTCTATTGTTCTCTTCGCTACGGCCTTGAACTTAAAGTGGCTGTTTATCATTATGTTTCATTCAGCCGTGGTTTCATTGATCCGATAATGATGCCAGTTGCATAGTGTAAAAAGGCATCTTACATCAAATGTTGTTCACTCTATAGACATAAACGTCGGTTGGTACCTACTCTCTCATTATTTAAATGCATTGTGTAAAAAGGCATCTTACATCAAATGTTGTTCACTCTAAAGACATAAACGTCGGTTGGGACCTACTCTCTTATTATTTAAATGCATTCTAAAAAGGCATCTTATATCAAATGTTGTTTACTCTATAGACATAAACGTCGGTTGGTACCTACTCTGCTATTGTTTTAACATGCAACGTAGATGTTAGTTTTGCCAGAAAATTACGAAAACAGCGCCAACGATATTTAATATTTTCAGAATAACAGATTTTGGGACAAAAAATAGATGTAGGTCTCATTTTTGTGCAAAATTCTATAAATTGAAATTCTTAAACGGTTCCAGGAATTAGGATGTGTCGATCTCGCTCATCATATTATTATCGCCACCTTCCCCTTTAACACGTAGCATTCTTCCCAAAAGGGTTCTCTCCCTATTCCCTAACAATCTTGATATTCTAGTAGTTATTTACCTATAAGCAACATCAGTTTCATTCCTCTTGCATCTGTTATGAAGTCGTAAACATACCAGCACCGTGTTTTATAATTCCTTGCAGATGTTGGTGTAAGAAAAGAATCGTGATCAGTAAATCTATATTTTCATTTCCCCCATTTAGTTAAAAGCACTTAAGTTTTCTTTCCAGCTCAGAACTCTATCACTTAACCGTATTCAATCTATCCCGCTTTATGCATCTTTATTGCGTTAGCAGCCCTCTTTGAAAATTCAATGAATTCTCAGTTTTTTTTAATTCTATCATCTGACATAGATATCAGATCTCTGACGTCACGGAACTCCTTCTATGTCCCAGTTATACGATGGTTTTAGTAAAATATCAATAAACTTTGTTTTACACTTTACTTTGTTCTATACACTGTCCAGTTTTATGTACCTACACGTAGATTGTAAAGCGACTTCGTTCAATTGTGCCCTAGTACTCGAAGCGCGAAATAGGTCAATTTCACCATGAATGGGTCTACTGAACTGTAAAATGGATTTATGAGGAAATGTCGTAAACGATTGTGTTGCATATTAAATTAATTTATCGTCTGCATACTATAACATTGCATTTTAGTTGTTGTTTTAATTTAACTAAAGACACTCAAATTTGGATGTTTAATCGGCATACTCTATATGTTTATGATAAGTTTGTCAAAATATACTAGTTGGTATAACCTAAAAAGAAAACTCATTTGAAATTGCCGTTTTGTTGAAATTGCTTTTGATTTGAGTACCAAAACAATATTGGAACATTTGACCAATAAAGAACTTTGATATATGGGTACCCCACGAACTGAGCGACATTTATCGAGAGGCTTGCGTCTAAGCATACTCCCCAGACATTGCTCTAACAGACTTCCACGTTTTTGGTTTGAATAACTTTTGCAACGTAAAAACTTCAATTCTGAAGCGGTAGTGAAGAAGGCCTTTTTAGACTTCGTGGATACAGTATAGTGATAGTACAGTAAACTTTCTGCGCAGAGGAGGGATATCAACAAACTGTTCTTAAAATGGCAAGACTGTGTAAATAGTTTAGGAAAATAATTTCAATTAAGTATATTTTTTGGCTATCTATATCGGATTATTTTTGCCCGCACAAAACGGCAATATCATAAGTAAATAGCTGATATTTACGTTTGTGTGTCGCACAATGAACCAATTTGGAGTTTGAGTGCGGAAAAGGGAGTCCACACACATACATACACATACATACGTTTGTGTGTAACGACAGTAATTCCACATCACTCAACACCTATATTCTAACAACGAATGCATTCATGCTTTAAGAAAGTGAGAACGCTATCGTTCTCAACTCGATTGATGTATGTTTTGGTATTGGTTTATAGGGGTGCTCCATCGATTGATATGAGAAATAGCTGGAAACCGTTTAGTTCTTTATAAGTCGGTCATCGTGTCACATGTCGTCTAGTACATTTACTATAGCATGCAGTTTACCAGAGGTTTGGCCAGGTCGCTACTATCAGACGCTTTGACGATTGTATTTAATGTACAAATAGTTTTCTTTAAAATTAAATTAAAAACAGCTATTCCCTCCAAGATTATAGGTAAAACGTCAAGGAAGTGTATTACTTCATTTTCCCCACATTATCTTGTTACAAGTTCACAACACGTTTCTTATTCCAATGTCCTCTATCCACCGTCATCTTAATACTCAGTACCTGCCCATACCACCTCCTTTTCTACCCATGTCATCCTTCACTTCATTCATTCTACGTTTCTAAAGCCTACCTCTACTTATATATCCATCTACACTACATATGACTCTCTCTTCGATTCTTAACAAAAATAAACAGGAACAAGGTAACATGGTCTGTAGCAAAGCCCCCAGATTCTGGAATCCAGGCTCATTTCCACTCAGCTAAGTATAAATTAAAGTTGCCTAATTTATACGGTCCCAGGGATCCCTGAATATTAATGAAGGACACCCCTTTCGGACGGCTCGGGGTTTTGCTTTGAAATGTATTATACCCCGTTTCCTACAATTTGATACAGTTAAGTGCACAAGGAACAAAATTGGCCATTGGAAAGTAAAGGTTGCTTTGCTGCTTTGATTTTGATTTTACGAAATGGAATTGATGGTTCAAGTTAACTCAATAGTGCATGCCACTTCATTTGTATCGGAATTATTTAAATGAACGAAAGTTGTTGTGATTATAGACGTATTTCGTGCAGTCTAGTGTAGTGTACAAACAGTAGGTACAACACCTTATATATAAGCTAAAAGGTTTAAAAGTGGTTTGGTACAGTAAAGTATTATTATTTATTGTTTAAACTGGGCTCTTCTACTGCGCAGTAATCCATACTTATATAATATATGAGAAAGTAATTCTGTCTGTCTGTTACGTTTTCACGCCTAAACCGCTGAACCATGTTTGATTAATTTTGATAAAGAGATAGATGGGACCTTGGAGAAGGACATAGGCTACTTTTTGTCGCGAAAATAAACTAACTTCCATCCCCTATTTCAGTTAGTCCCCAACTGAAATAAGGGATGGAAGTTTGTAGGGGACCAATCATTTATCAAGTTAGAAATATAAAAATTCATCATATTTTTTATACTTTTGGTAAGAAATAAAGAATGTTTATGCGTTTTAAACCAATCAAGGTAAAATAGGGGGGATGTTTTTTTTTTCCAAGTACTTTTGTATATGTATCTATTCCTATGTATCTATAGTCTAGCTATACTATTCTGACCGCTGACAGATTTTGCCAGAGAGAAAGCTTGCGTCATAATATTATGTATGGCTAGGTACATAAGTAGGTACCTCAGCCTAAATGTATAACCAACCCAACACCGCTTCAACATGTTAATCCCTCTTGAATCATCGGCCATGATCGCCACATTCATATTCGCCTATGATTGCCACTATCATTGTGCCCACACGATCGCCTCCACGCCATAACAAAAAAAAAGGTTAACATTTTGCATTGAGCTTGAAACAGCTGTATTTTAGACCTACCAACTCAAAGTACCTGCACAAAGTTAGAATACAAGAACTCTGCTGTAAGTACATAGGTGTAGGTCATTGACATAACACAGCTGATTTTTATGATTGGGCTGTCGGTCAGTCGTAAAAAGTGTGCTTTTTTTGATTGCAGATCCGTCAGTGTGCGTGATGCGCGCGCCGGGCGGCGCCGGCGTGGCAACACTGCCGCGCTGGGCACACTCGAAGCACTCAGCGCCCGCGCACCTCGCTGACTCGCGCACTGTGCTCGCGCCTCCTATCTACCCCTACGATGAGACCATCAACGCCAGGCTTGTCTTATGGTGAGTTTGGTACCGCTGCTGCATGTACTTCCAACCCTCGCAACTGATCGTCTAACCGACAATGTGTAAAATGGTGGTATGCGCACGTTGGCCAAGTCCACATATTCTGTATGTTAATAATTAATATTATTATGTAGTTTTAATAAACTAAAAAACACGCTTTTTAAAATGAATCATCTGAGCCCAACTCGAGGGGTTTACTAGTAGCCACTGAAGAGTTGTTCCATCCAGCTAATGAGCGTACCTCGTAATTATTGACACAAGTATTTTAATTCCAGGCAAGGTGACATATCTACTCTGGATGCCGACGTCATCACAAATACCACGGATGAAACCCTTATGGAGTGTAATACGGTCAGCGAACGGATCATGCACCATGCTGGTCCTGATCTGAAGGAAGAAATAATCACGAGAAGCCATGGTATGCGAATGTTAATAGAGATAGCTACCATCTTCTGATCGCAGTGGTCGGACCAGAAATATTGTTCCCAGAAAGTCGTTTCTTAAAGTCTCATTAGATATAATTATATTCGTACGGTAACACTTCAAAGGTTACATAGGCTTTATCGCCACATGTCACCAGTTGGTGCTGCATTGGGGTGGACTTAAATGTGCATTCAGAATACGTCCGTCAAAGTCAAAGTCAAAATTCATTTATTCATTAAAATCACAAGAATCACTTTGAAACGTCGGTTTTATCTACTGCCTGTTCTTCCGCGACCAAGCCAGGAAAGGTTCTCTTGCTTACTTAACATACATAAAGTCACGCCAGTTTCCGGCGGTGTAGGCAGAGACCACGGATTTACAATTGCTACTATCCTGCCGAACATCTTTAGCTAGTCATTGCCATTTTTAACCGTCTTGCAATCTAGCGCATGCAATTTATCGTTTCCTTTACACTATTCATTTTGTTGCAAGGTTAATCGAAATTTAGAAGGATTATTTCACTAATTATTTGATTATTTTCAATATGTGCTTTCGATTTAGCATTGGAACCTCTTGGTTAGCTTGTAACGTAGCGAAGGCATATCTTTTGCATGCAATAAAACGCACATTGTCTTTACATATGCAATAAATTGAATGCGGCTTGACGCACGCATTTTGAGTGCGCGTTTTTTCTCTGCTTTTACACTTTGCAATTTATCGTATGCGTTTTCATATGGCATAGTGTAAAGGGCGCTTTACTGTTGATCTAGCTGCTTGCCAATCGAGCACCTACTTATTGATTTGTTGTTATCTCGTTCCAGAATGCCGAACTGGTGAGGTAGTGGTGACACCTGGCTTCAACTTGCGCTGTCGTCACGTGGCACACACAGTGTGCCCTAACTACGTGCAACAGTACCACACTGCGGCCGAAACAGCCTTACATTCCTGCTATAAGTAAGTGTCACTAAGTGTGTAAGTGTAAACGTGTCAAAACAACCTTTAATTCCTGCTATAAGTGTCTGGATGGTGCGAGTGTGTAAATAGCCCTACATTCCTGCTATAACCACACTGCGGCCGAAACAGCCTTACATTCCTGCTATAAGTGTCACTAAGTATGTAAGTGTAAACGTGTCGAAACAAACTTTTATTCCTGCTATAAGTGTCGGGATGGCGCGAGTGTGTAAATAGCCCTACATTCCTGCTATAACCACACTGCGGCCGAAACAGCCTTACATTCCTGCTATAGTGGAGTGTGTAAATAGCCCTGCATTCCTGCTCTGTGTCTATCCGAAAGTATGTGCCATGGTTAGTATTCCAATACGCGGCGATGATCTTGCATTTTTCGTGGGATTCTAACTACTATGCAAAACGTGAGCAATTGCCAAATTCAATGCTTAAACTTCATCTGACAATCCCCTATTTGGTATCCCCACGGATCATTGATCTGAAGATGCCCTGTTGTGAACCTGTTTTCCAAAGAGTTATGAGACGGAATAGACATGATGAAACTACATAGAAGGGATGTAGTTTCATCATGTCTATTCTACAGTGTGTCATTTAAAGCGGGACGAGATATTTTTTTTTTATGTTCTCTAAAAATCATATTGAAATTTGATTTGAAAAACGGCCAATTTCATATTCCACTAATCGCAGTTTTTTATATTTTGTAACGCGTCGTATGTGTGTCTGTTACCCAATATCGCCGCTTATCCGGTCGAAATGTAGTTTTTAGCAAGTTTTGTAGGACTTCAAAAATGCTATTAAGATTTTATAGCCACATAGGGGGCGCTGCAATAAACTATATAAAACACGTAAGGTTTTAAGAATTTTGCACAAATTAACTTGCTTCTTGTGTAAAAACTCATCCAAAGTAATCTTGTACGAATGTTTACGCCATCTTTTGATTTTGTTTTATCCGGTCCATATAAATGCCTACTATATAAAATATATAAGACTTAAACGGAACTAAAACATTATTTATACAAATGAATTTATTTATCAGAAAGAAAGTAGTGCTTTAAATTTTTTACTCACTTTTGCCAGGCTGATGGATACAATTTATATTCAACACATCGCAGAATTACAGAGCACAGACAACTAGAAATGTCAAGAAACAGTAAAGTAAACTAAATTAAAACAGATAAAGATGGTAAATAGGTACGTGTACCAGTGCTAACGAGGACAGTCAATGCTGCAAAGCTCAAAAAATTCACGCATAATGAAGCAATCAAGAGTTATAATGCGGAAAAGGGAGTCCACACACATACAATGGTCCTACATCAGCTTATTGCTATAACGATCTCCCTTGTTATTTTTCCAGGAACGTGTTGTTCGCGGCCGCGGAGCTCGGGGCGCGCTCGTTAGCGCTGTGCATCATCAGCTCAGCGCGCAGGAGCTTTCCGCCAGAAATCGCCGCCCATATCGCCCTGCGTAAGTTAGCTGAGGCCCGTATTCCAGAAACTCTTATTTACAGAGAGAGAGACATCACACTATTTACATTTATTGATAGAGACAATACCGAACGGGTTAAGTTGACGACCTCTGTGACGCAGTGGGCGAAGGCCGCCTGAGACGGCCGAGAAGGTTGCGGGTTCGATTCCCGATTGCGGGACAAATGTTTGTCTCGGGTCTGGGTGTTTTCTTTGTATAATATGTATGTATTTACAAAAAAAGTATATAAGTAGTATATCAGTCCATGTAGTTCCCATAATAAGAGCTCTGCTTAGATTGGGGCTAGATGAGGCTGTATGAAAAATGCCCAGCATTATTTTTTATTTATTTAAGTACGCGGGTCACGCCTGTAAGCAAGAAGAGATGCTCTGAATTACACTAGGAGAAAAATACAAATTAATAAATTATTACTACACCCCCGGCCATTATGGCGATTATTACAATCTCATAAAATCCTGTCCATTTAAATCTTGTGCCGAAGAGATCGCTTCTAAGCGTTAAGACCGCTCGTTGTACTTTAAGTGTTATAGTTTTGTAAAGTTGTATTTATTGTTTCTTATAGTGTACAATAAAATATTTTCATTCATTCATTGATACGAGATAAAAAATCGTAGTAGAAATAAAGTCACTTTTGGCTTGAAGTGGCGATGTCCAGGCCATATATCTCGCAGAACCGACTATCGCTGTGGAAGAAAGGTTGTCGAATGGCGAACACGTACGTGTCGATATATCTTATTTTAATTTAATTAAATTTTAATACATTTTTAATTATTATAAAATTAGAATGACGCCTCCAAAGGTGATGGGAAGTCCGTTGATAAAGGTGGCCCAAAATCGTTCGTCATGACACTCTTGAGGAGAGGCCTTTCAACACACCTTTCGCCTTTTACAGCCGTTGTCGGGGCATATTTTATTTTATGGTTTTCGGAAAACTAATGTTTTTGCATGTAAGAAACGAGATTAACTTATTTGTTTGAGTTAGCTACATAATTAAATAGAAGTTTACACAAAATTAACAATCAAACTGTAAAAACAACTAAACAGTTACTGAACCGATTCAGTGATTAA
This sequence comes from Perizoma affinitatum, assembly GCA_961405105.1. Taxonomy (NCBI): domain Eukaryota; kingdom Metazoa; phylum Arthropoda; class Insecta; order Lepidoptera; family Geometridae; genus Perizoma; species Perizoma affinitatum. The sequence goes on from OY560184.1 coordinate 8,546,485, forward strand.
GGGGCGCGCTTGAACGGACGGATTAGAGTTAAATAGATCTAAATCTAGAAAGTCAACTAGTTTATTATAACAACTAATGTTATGATGTTTACGACACTAGTTTACATCGTATGTTATGATATGCCAATATCCATTGCCTGTAAATTTTCAACAGGCACTAAAATACGTGATTTGGTACGAATAAAATTCGTATCAGCCGCTAAACTACATATTATCGTTTGCTAATACATTAGCATCAGGCACCACGTTATTTTATTTTTGGTAAGCTTCAAATTCGGACTACACTTGATTCGGATACCTACATAATTTTATTTTTATAACACTACCTATGTCCTTTTTAAAGTTTAATTCTATAACATTGTCCTTGCTCTTTACAGGCACGATCCGTCGCTACCTCGAGCAGCACATCTCCCCTCAGCTGGTGGTGGTAGCGAGTGGGTGCGGCCCCGACATAGCTCTCTTTACGTCTCTGGCGCCGCTCTACTTCCCGCGGAGCGCACGGGAAGCGGCCGCAGGCGCGGCGCGGCTCGCCGACGTCGCAAGCCTGTGTGGCGACGCTAAGTACGCTTCCAATCCTACTACGTATCACCACCAAATATACACTACTATGGCAAAAGTCCCCGCGCAATCTTCGCCTCTTCGGAAATGAGTAACTAGGGCACGTTCAAAACTCTATGCCCTTCCAAATTGTGGTTCAACTATACTTGAAGTTCAAGTCCGACACTTGACTTCTGTAGTATGTTAATAATATGATGAGGATTCGCAGCAGGCACCGAAGTTACGTAAGTTGAATTGAGTTGGCAACTTACTTAACTTTGGTGACTGATTCAAATTCTCAAATTCGTGATTTGAGAATTAGCAATAGATTCACTTCACACACTTCAGTATGTGGTTCGTTTCGCCAGTAAATTTCCATCAGCCACCAGACTTCGTGATAGTATAATGCCAATAAGTTCACATCAGACATGCCGATAAAAGAAACATGCCCTGCCAATTTCTCTAGGACTTCTAGGAGTCCAAGAAAAGTAGGAATTGTTTAGGCTGGGCGTTGATTGTTAGTTAGTGACAATCAACGACGCAACGATTTAATATATATAAATACCAAAAAAATATGTATGCCACTATTGGCATTTGCGAAAATTTGGTGAATCTCAAAGTCAAAGTTTAAGTCAATAGGTTTTTATTTATTGAAATCACAAGGATCATATAAAAACGTCAACTTAAAAAATACGTGAATTTTCGCGCGCGAGGAAAAGGCGTAAATTTTAAAGTTAATTTACGCCTTTTCGTCGCTTAGAAGAATCAGGCAACAAACTCTGCTTGGTTATTTTTTTGATGATCCTTCATTCTATATTCGCATCACTCATCAAAGCCCAAAGATGTCAGTTGTCTAATAAATTGTATTCTTAAATAAAATTTAATAAAACAATTTCGAAATCTTCATCTCTCTTCTGAATAAATATGAGCCAGAAACTCCTATTCAGCGGGAATAGGAGTTTTTTGGTCATATTTAAATTTCATAAAATAAAATAATTATTTTCCAATTATTATTTTATTATTTATTCTTCTGTTCTAGCTACCCGGAAAGGAGGATACGCATCATACACAATCCGCATTCACATAACTCTGACAGCAGTAAGTATCAAAAGAAAGGCCTTTAAAGTCTATATAATAAGCTTTCATACCCGCGATGCGAAACGACACCAATTCACGACAACTAATTTTTTTTTTTATAAATATGGACATATTTCACACAGCATCATCTAGCCCCAAAGTAAGCAGAGCTTGTGTTATGGGAACTACATGACTGATATACTACTTATATACTTTTTTTTTGTAAATACATACATATTATACATAGAAAACACCCAGATTCCGAGACAAATATTTGCAGATGCAAACATTTGTTCCGAAAAAAACATTTTTCGGTCAGGAATCGAACCCGCAACCTTCTGCGTCTCAGGCGGGCCTTCGCTCACTGCGCCACAGAGGTCGTTCCGGAAATCAGGCATACGTCCCACCAGATGGAAACCCACCAGTTACCGTCGCCTATTGACATCTGAAACATCGGAGGGTTTAGACAAATAACACTTAATGTTGGCGTTAACGCCTGCGGAAAGATTGAATTGTATGGAAATTACATTAGCTGTGGAAATGTCACGTGACTGCTGCCAAATTTGCGTTAGCGTGAATTTAAAACTAAGCGTGAGGTATGTATTTTTTTAGACCTGAGGGTCTTGCTGTTGCGCTGCTTGCCAGAAAGACACACATGCTTACTTATAAAGAGTTTAGTCAGTCTTATTTTTTTTTCTGTTGAATTTTAAATGACACAAATCAGAAAGAGATAAAGCAGTGTTTAGTTAATCAACTGTTTATATTGATAAGATCGATTGCTGTGATTAAAAATCACAGCAATCGACTACCAACGTATCTATTTCTAGATACTTTGGTAGTGATTCCGCGGACGAAAAAAAAAAAACAAACAAACGCAACCAAGGTCCCGCGCACTACTCATCAATAGGCAGTTGCAAAATATTTACTCAGAGAGAAAAAATATTATTAAAAATAAATAATATTTACTTACCCGTTTCGACCGGAAAGAACGAATATAGGTCCGTTTTACGGGTGTTTGTGACGGAATAGATTGAATTTGCATTAAATTCTGATATTTCGTTTTCATTCTTACTATTATCGGAACGGACTGTACCGGGTCTAAACGGTCTGTCTGACGGAGCTCATCCGTCCCTACTTCGTACATCACTAATAACATTCCAAAGAATACATGCAATTATCCTAATTGCCTTTAAAATGGGCGATTTTATCGGAATCGATAACCATTCAGTACCCTTATCTAAGATAACTCGAACATAACTAAACTCGGCTATCTATTGACGCATTCAGTAATCCATGTTCATTGTATACGAGCCAACGAATAGTGTTACGTTACCATTTAAAAATAAGAAGTGTTTTGCTGTAAAAGTCCATAGTGCAAAGATGGAGTTTAAAGCAGTTACTATTGATTTGGAGTTGAAAGCCAGGCCTACTAAAGGTAGATTATATTGGTCACTTGACTGTTCTTTGTTTTTTTGTTGCGTGAGTCATTATGTGTGTCGACTAGTTTTTAGAAGCTTTTACTTTGGAGTTTAAAGCAGTTACTATTGATTTGGAGTTGAAAGCCAGGCCTACTAAAGGTAGATCATATTGGTCACTTGACTGTTCTTTGTTTTTTTGTTGCGTGAGTCATTATGTGTGTCGACTAGTTTTTAGAAGCTTTTACTTTGGAGTTTAAAGCAGTTACTATTGATTTGGAGTTGAAAGCCAGGCCTACTAAAGGTAGATTATATTGCTCACTTGATTGTTCTTTGTATTTTGTTGCGTGAGTCATTATGTGTGTCGACTAGTTTTTAGAAGCTTTTACTTCCTTTTTATGCTTCTTGGTTTTGTATTTTAAAACACAGAACTAATCTTAAATCGAATCTCTCTTTGTTTTTTGCTGCATGTGTAATCGTTCGTGTCAGACAGTCTTTAGAAGCTTTTACATGCTTGTTGGTACTGTGTTTTGAAGTCTTGCAAGATTATATTGGTCACATATGTGTCATTATATGTGTCGACCTGTTTTTAGAAGCTTTTACTTGCCTTATGTGTTTGTTGGTTCTGTGGTTTGAAGTTTTGCGAGACTTTTTACCTCAGTCCCTGTCATCCGATTGAGTTGAAATTTCGCACTCAATCCTTTCATTACACTGGTTTCGGTTCGTGGTTGACATTCTTGACAAGTGAGTTCGATTCCCGCTGCGGGACAATTGTTTGCATGTTCTGCAGATATTGGATATGATTCTGGTTGTAGTGTAACCATGGTACTCGTAGTTCCTGATACCCACGATATAGGGAATCCTAATATTGGGTCACCTCAACGGGAGTATGTATGTGATTTTTGCGAGTTTGTTTATTATTATTTAGCCAACACTAGGCACCATTTTGACACAAATGACAGTCGCCAAGACCCGAGATAAATATTTGAAGAGCATACAAACATTTGTCCGCAGCGGGAATCGAACATTCTGCGTCTCAGGCGGGACTTCGCACACTGCGCCACAGAGGTCATCGATTATTTAAAGTCACCGGTTTTTTTTCATTCTGTAAGAGGGCAACCTACGACCACATATTGATAAATACCTAATAATTCCCTTTCATATCGGACGGGACTTTGCTACATACTGTGCATAAAGCTTATTTCAATAATATTCGCTCCTTTTTCCAAAGGTTCGATTTACTGTTCGGTGTTTGTTAAATCTTTGCATGACCTAATTACCACAGTGAGTGCGTGTTTTAAATTTTAATTAGTTACATAATTACTTTCCTTGTGTTAGAGTATAAATCTTGCTTTATATTTTAGAGTATATACTTACTTTTATTTAAATACATACATTTTAAAAGTTCTTTATTTTGTTCATATCTCAATGTTGTTTCTCTAACTTATCTATACCATAACGTATCTTTATGGATTTGGTCATTTTTAGTCTTATTGTGTATTTTTCTCTGTTATACAAACGATCAACAGAAGTGTGACTTAGCGTTTGTCTGCGTTTAAAATAAATCAATGTAAATAAATAATTGTTCTGAACAACGTACCTAATTTATACGGGTAAGGTCATTTATCTTATGCAAATTAAGATTGTTTATCTAGAGTCATTCTAAGTGTAAAAAAACTAGTTAGTCATGTTTCATTGAGCAATGCGCACACTTAGTTTAAAACATTGAATTCATTGCATAACTAAATTTTAAATACGTCACAGGTTTATTTCCTCTTAAGATAGGCCGGCCTGTTTGTCAGGGAAACAATGTAAAGTATTTTGTTTACAGTAATTGTTTTCTAACCTTTCAATTAAAGCGCCACCTTTGTATGATTATGTAGAACTATAAAACTATATCATCATCATTGGATGGTTTTGGTCATGTCATCCATCATACTTGAGCCAGTTTATGTGACGTGAAAAAGTGATAAATTCAAAATCAAATATTGCAGCATACACAAACTTTACCTATTCCATAAAGGTACCAAGTTTAGACATTTCCTGTGAATCTCGCCTACCCCATGTTTTTGAATTTGTGAAGTGAAAACATCGAATACCAAGTGACAGTTCAGTTTCCGCCTAGACGCCATCTTGTATTGTCTATGCGTGTCCTGAAACTGTCAGAGATAACATGTTGAACCCAGCTTTTGATTACGACCGTGAGTAAAGTTTGACAAGTTTTCATGACTTGAAATGAATAAGCATTGACGACATATTCTCAAGGCCCAATGACGGTCGCGGTGGCGGTGGCGATCAGTACATTGACGCGAACATTGACAGCCACTTAATAACCTTTTCTCTTTGATCGCTTCTGCCATCTCGTCAGTTTGATCAGGCCTTTACTTGTGATAAAGGGCCTTAAGCCACTTATAAACACGTACAAACTTACGATATACAGATATTGATATTACAAAAGCATTGATTATTCAATGGTCGAACGCGAGGAATCGGATACATTTTGCGTTCGAAATTTGTGTGGCTACTATTTGATGTGCTAATTGCCAGCAGCTGTCTGCCTCTTAACTTTATCCATAGCTTGTCCAAGTAACCTAGGTATACTATTTGAACAGTCAAATCGTATACCTAGTGAAATATGTATAGTGGCGTAGAAAAGGGCTTGTTAAAAGATAAATAAATAGGTTATTTATTGTTCACCCATAATGCAAGGGAGAAATGCAGTTTAAAGACAAATTAGTACCATGGGTTTACTAGAGTGTTATTAAATCGATCCCTGGCGTTTTCCTGGCAATCAGAATCAGAGTAGTGAAGGGATTCCGTCTAGCTGAAAAGATAATTTACTAATGAAAGAATCTTCTCAGTCTGTTTCTATATAATGAAAAAACATTTGAAATAATTTCTTTGAATTATATTACATGATTTGTTTTACGTACACTTTTTTTTTTTTTATTATTGTTATTAATTCGTATAATTACCGCAATGCGTTATCTTGAATTAAGAAAAAATGCGGAGTTCCCTATTGACATAGTTTTACAATGTTATGAAGACAACGAGATAATACAATTGTGATTGTTAAAATCAAATTGACTTAAGGTCCGCTTAAACTGGCGTTTTCAACTTAAATCTCCGTTCCGTCCTACAATTGTTGGAGCTATACCCAAGTTAAAGTCATTCATTCAGAAACGTAACATAAGAACTAGGTGAATTTAAAATGTCATGTTAACAATAATTTAAGCGTTTCGGTCAAACGATTTATTTATTGAGGACATCCAATTGAGAAATAATTTACAGAATCTGTGTACCCAGTTTCGAGTCAAACGTACCTACCAATCGTTAAATGTGTTATATGACGTGTTACTAACAGCAATATTATCCAACTAACTATAAAATAAAATGATTGTAAATAACTATGGTCTTAAATCGATGTGTTCCTAGAATACTTTGTGCACGCAGCGTGCACACAGTACGATAACAGCCAAACAAACAATCTCTTACCCCAAAAGCCCTGTCGTACAGTAAAATTACTGTACGACGAGGAAGCGGCCTTACATCGCGTGCTATAGTTTAGGGCTTGCTAAACTCCCTCGTTGTTACAGCTGAAGACGACACGTCACTGTACGACGAGGAAGCGGCCTTACGTCGCGTGCTATAGTTTAGGGCTTGCTAAACTCCCTCGTTGTTACAGCTGAAGACGACACGTCACTGTACGACGAGGAAGCGGCCTTACGTCGCGTGCTATAGTTTAGGGCTTGCTAAACTCCCTCGTTGTTACAGCTGAAGACGACACGTCACTGTACGACGAGGAAGCGGCCTTACGTCGCGTGCTATAGTTTAGGGCTTGCTAAACTCCCTCGTTGTTACAGCTGAAGACGACACGTCACTGTACGACGAGGAAGCGGCCTTACGTCGCGTGCTATAGTTTAGGGCTTGCTAAACTCCCTCGTTGTTACAGCTGAAGACGACACGTCACTGTACGACGAGGAAGCGGCCTTACGTCGCGTGCTATAGTTTAGGGCTTGCTAAACTCCCTCGTTGTTACAGCTGAAGACGACACGTCACTGTACGACGAGGAAGCGGCCGCCGAGGCAGCGGCAGCGTTCGCCCGCGCGTGCGCGCCCGACACTCAGCGACTCCTAGCACCGACCAGGGAACACGCGCCTCACATCTCTAGAAGACACATCGACGACCATGACCAGTGAGTTATAGTACCTACTGCTTCCGAGAACAAAAAAAAAAAAAAAACCTACTGCTACATACACTATGTAACAAAAATCCTATCCGTTCCATCTTCTAAAGAATACGTAAAATAAATTTAAAACAAAAATTATATGGGACCGTTTAAAATTAAAAAAAAAATATATTAACACTCCGCACCATTTTGACATTGAAATGAAATGTTTTCACATTAGTGAACATAGCTGAGGTGGGTTGAGCCATTAATACACATAATACATATAATAATATATGTATATATATATATATATATATAGGTTATAGTAAGCTAAGGCTAGTTTTATTCGATTCAATAAATTCACTAGAGATATTTTTTTTCTTCTAAATTGCATAAGAAGACTACCTACGTGATCGCATATCCACACCTACTTTCTGATCGGTTGGGGGCTTTGGAGACATGCTGTATAACAAACCAAGTAGATTTGGTTTGTTATGTCTACACATCTACCAGTACAGCAAACAGCAAATAGAGTTTAAGTCTTGCTATACAATAATCAATAAAACGGCCCTCATCACTACAAATAGTCATTTTGAATGTTTACAATGTTCACCGGACTCAGAAAAGCGCTTAAGTTACTATACGGCTAAAATACATCTGGAAACGTAACGACGCAGCAGCTGTGAATATGCAAAAAATCTACGTTCACATTTTGTTTTCTTGCTTAAATATTTCAATTTTTAATGTTATATTACTAGTTAATTCTGGACGCTGCCTAAACGGCCATTAACCCAAAAGGTAAGTAAGGTTGGTAAGTATTTCACTACACAACGTGCACAAAATCCGTGTGTACGGGATGTAAATATTTGCGATTGTCAAAAATATTTTTATCTTATGACATTCCAAGGAACACGCGACGGATAAACAAACAACTCTTTCGGTTCTTTATACCTTCTTTATTTTGGTATTCATATTCGGTAATTTAAGGAAAACGATGCGAATAGATTTTCCTAGAAGATCTGAAGTAATTAGATTTGAAGGTTTTTATGAAATTGATTCCATTTTGATTATGCAAGGGTATAATCAAGTATTCATGGCTGTCATGAATAGCATTTAGATATAGAGTAAAACACAAATTTATTCCTAAAATAACAAGACTAACAATTGAATGAAGATAATGACATTTAATAGTGATTTTAAGTAGGTAATTAATCAATTACGTGCCTTAATGGTTAAGTTGTTGTATTGTACTTCAGATACAATTATGTTTATTTAATGCAAAGTGATATGCTTCTTCAAATTATTCGTTCAAGTGATTGCCAAAAGTGTTTCAAGTGTTCGTGTACTGATGCATTACTGAATTTTTATCCGAGGATTTTCTAATTATTCAAAATGAGTGATGTTATCGTTATAAATGATTAGCCCCTGCTTACGATGACTAGTCTTGCCTAAAAAGTAATATGTGTATTCTAGGTAACGAACTATACAAGTTCCAAATTTCATCTAAATCGATTTAGCCGTTAGAAGGTTATTAGCTACAAACATGCAAACTTTCGCATGTATTATCGTTATAGATAAATGAGAAATAAATCATTTTTCAGCTTCTTGAAATTAATTAATTAAGGCATAATTAATTAAAACCCCCTTCTACCTTAATTTGTAGCACAATACAAGCATTGTATGACGATATCTAAATATAACCCAGAAAGGCTTCAGCGCCGATGTTGCCTCACATTACTTCTCACCGCAAATATGTCACATAAAGTCTTGTCTAAACAATCATATTCGTGACGATATGGTTCACTGCGACACATCCGCAAATTCCGCAGTGTGACTACACTCTTATCGGAAAAACTGTACCTACTTTGAGGGCACTTGTGTGAAAATTGCAACGATTATTATAAGCAAATCTATCGGCATTTGGTAGAAGCTAATTCGGCGTTGTAGGTAACACATAGTACATTATAAAAGAAAAAAAACTTTCTCAAAAGTGTGAAATAAAACCATGTCCGATCGTAATTGCATTAATGGCTAACCTCGGTGACTGTCCCTAAATTATGTCAAAGTGGTGTGGAATCTTTATAATTCATAAAAACTTGTAATTTATTTTCAGTTTAAGTGCTGATACTGATATGTATCGGTAGTTTTTCATGGATTTTCATTAAATTAGTAATAAAGTTAGACAGAATTTTTGATACATACTGTGTATTCGGTTATGTTAAGTGTAATTTGAGCCATTCTTTATCGCGTGATGTGTCCTACAAGTGTCATTTTCTTTGTAATGGCTTTATAAATATTGTTATATTTATTAGATTCTAATTGTTAGTTTAAAACGAGGGCTTGTGTCAAATGTCGTAGTTGACTTGCCTATAACTACCCCTACTTGATATGCTCACGGATCTGCGTACAGAGTATAAATCTGTGGATGTCTGTCATGGTGATTACCAAATATTTGAAAAATAAAAAAATAATGAACCAACAGAGACATACATATTTCTGATACCAAACTAGGATTCCTTGTGTCGTGGTATCACGAACTAAGAGTGACTACCACAACATCCAGATCCGGAACGAATATCTGCATAAAGGATGGAAAAAAAATCTCGCAGCGGGAATCGAACCTGCACTCGGCCGCCGCGCCACCGAGATCGTGAAATGCACGAACTAGTCAGATTATTTTTTAATGTAATACTGCCATTTATTTTGGCAAAAAATAAGAAAATGAAACAAGTCAAAACCCACTACATTACAAAAAACTTTGTAAACTAGTGGTGTAACAAAAACTGTTATTTCAGTGTCAAAAAAGTTTATATATTGTATTGTAGTACGGAACCTTTGCTGACCAAATGCGAGTCAGACTCGCGCAGAGTCTGACTCGCATTTGGTCAGCACTCAAAACTGCAGGTATTAGAGTTCCGAGAAAAAAAGGTTTAACCTATTTGCGTGCAGTGGAAAAGTTGAACTTATGAACATTTTACATGCAACAATCAAATAAGAAATAGTTTGCAGTATAATTTTACTCAATTAGAATTAAAAATATAATGTATTCACGTTATGCGGATACAAATGGAACACCTCTAATAAAACTGGTAAAACACAATTTGGGTATCGAACATGAGTTTTTACGACATTAATGAACAGAAGTCAGAGGTGCGGATTCGATTTCTGCTACGGAACAATCGGATCTTGCAGAGTCTGCAAATAATTTTCCTATTCTGGGTGTTGTGATAGCTTGTGGTATGTTGCTCGATAGTACCTACGACAAGTGTAGGATTCAGGACTAATGTATGTATGTGACTTTTTGTCGTCATTATTTTCCTGTTATCATATTCATATATATATATATATATATTTATAATGTTTTAAAAAAACATCATCGTATACCTCATGGACATCATACCATATCAGTCAGTACTTCTCGTCTATTAAACCTAGACCATTTCTGAGGCCTTTTAAAAAACTCTGGCATCTCTCCACATAACTATCCATACCTATTACATTTACTACTATTTCAAGTTATTTCTTGCCTTTATGCGAAAACATGAGTGTCTTCTTAGTTTCTCTAATTATGACTTTTCTCATCCCTGGTTGGGTTACATTTCGCACGACAATAACAATTGTCTTAGAAAGTTACCGCATGTTCTCACTTGTATAGAAAATAACAACGTCGGCATCGCTTCAAACTGATCTCGAGTCATTGAATATGCACTTAAAATATTCTCAAAGACTATCAAACCTACCCCAGTTCGCAGGATTGACATGTTTTTTTTTATCGATCCCTTATCAATTAGAACATTATGTCTATGGCTATCTTAGAGCGAGAACAACAATACTCTGTTTCGCTCCTACATTTTACTGTCCCGGCATGGTATTTTGACTACTATATTCGAACTTTGAAACTAGGTATTACGTGAGTCAAGCCAACTTATATGTATGTTAGTACAGTTAGTTCGTTTAGGCTAAGTTTCGTACATTCAAACTTCATCTTCCCACTGCACTTAGGGGTAATTACACCAAAACCCTTTCTTAGCACCTGTACCCATCAAAAGTAACAACCCTACCCTCCAAATTTTAGGTTTCTAGAACTTAATATTTAGACACGTGCATTGTCAGTGACTCAGTCATACAAAAACAACTTTTTCTGTGCCTTTATCTAATGATAAATCTATGATTTATCATCTTCGTCCGACAACATGGCTAAATGCGGTTAGCCTTATTGCATTACATTATGGGACGGACCATGTCACCGCCTGTTAATGGACCAATATTTCCTTGCTAAAGTATGATCGAATGATACCATCCATCAACCGAATGCAGTCCCGTAATCCGTTTAGTTAGATGAAGTGGAAAAGTAGCAGTGTTTACTTTGAGGATAACAGCGATATAGCGTTAAAATCTTAAAAAGCTTAAAGAACGCTTATGAAGGCTGAGAAAAAACTAGATTTTTTAAACATGCACAAGATAGTATATAGCGTAGTTGCGGCAATACGGCAGGTATAGTCAGAGTCAATTTACCTTTATCAGGTGATCGTTTATTTGAAATAGTTGAGAAAGTTCACTTAATACTATCAGCGAAATCCATCCATATTGCTTTTAAACTAACCATCACTAAAGAATATACCTTATAAACAAATTAATTTTCTCTTACAATAAAAAAGAGAAAATAAACGGCTAGTTTTAACGTTAATAGCGAAATCTCGTTATTAACGTTAAAACTAGTGTTCTCATCCATTGATCTAGTTTGACACGACGCGAAGCGAGTGCTTAATTTCGCTCGCGGAGCTGCCTACGACCTACTTCTATTACCGACTGAAGCCCTTACACAATTCTAAGGAAGGCGATTCCAATTAAACCGACGTAACGCAAGGCACACCTGAATTAGTTGACGAGATGTTTACAAGTGCAAATCTAAAAACATACGGCATCCAAATAAATTACATAACATAATTTTCTTCCAACAGTCACAAGTCGTGGGTATTAGGAACTAGGAGTTTCATGACCACTATACACAGACTGGAAGAAATATTTTCAGATCAAGAAAATATTCCTGCATTTTCTGCAAACAAACTACTGACATGCCAAGCCACACAAGTCACTTTGTGGTTATAATTTTAGCGGTTAAAAAGCTGAATGGTTTTTATTCTGCCTGGCTAGTAAGGCTTAACGTTCCGCGTGCAAGCTCTCGTTTCTTTTCATTTTAAAAGATTAACATCATCTTGAAGACTTCGTGTAAGATAATAATGCAAGTTACAGCTTAAATCTCTACTACCTTAAAAGTGATATTTCTGAGTACGTTTTTCCTCCAACAAATCCGCTCCATTATTAAAGTCAGCTAGTCTCACATGTCACTCGAAAGAGTGTTCATTACTGTAGACAATGCCTATAGAACCTGCCTCTGGATGTGGGATGCATTGTTTGGACCTGAACGTTTGAAGGCACAAACTGACAGACAGGTTCTATTGTTTAAAATGTTGCCTTTCAATAAAATACAAATCCATGAGTGCCATCATACAAGTAATGCGTCATCTAATAGTTAAAGGATATTCGAAGGCAATACCAAATTATTTTGTTCACCATTGATATCTAGGCTCTCCACCACACCTCAACCGGCCGGCTATACGACGAATACAACGGGCTGTGTTTTCTATTCAGTAATAACGAAGATGTGATATTGAATCTCGCAATTTGTTGCATAGTTAACACTTTTTTTTGTCTCATTAGCATATTAGTCATTAGCTATATACGTTATAGTACTTGCCACTTGCTCATATTCGTCAGGTTAACAAAGGATCCTTTATTTTTGGGAAAAAATAAAATGAAATGGTGTTTTTGTTGTCTACAAAATAAAGCAAGAAGCCATGTATCTGCTGCTGCTGGTTGTTGGTTAAAATGGAAAAGTCTAGTCCCGATTGGCTTATCCCCCTTTGCCTCAGCGACTTTGCCTAGAAACCAATAGGGAAAAGGCTCCAAGTAGGCAAGCACCCAATTATTGCCTCTGACCGGACATTTTAATGTCACCCCGCAAACAATCAAAAGTGGGCACGTACTCTCGCGTACTAAATGTTACATCGTCTGTGCCTCGGCTCAGTCGTTCGAATATCGATGATGTGGAGGCCCTTTTAAACCAGTCGCCCGATTCTCCACACCACTCAAGAAAATCGTCCGACTAATCCAGCGACTAAACGTTTCACGACAAATCGCACAACCTCGGCACTATACCGAGTGGGATGATAGACTAGTCGGTCAACCGATCGGAATTTTCCGAGCTGCCCTGAATTTTAGCGTGGGCGGGTGGCGCGCCCAACCCCTGCTACGCTTGTACTTAACTTTTATTTCTCCAATAAACCGTCGGTGTTGCTTACTGGCATTTCACAAATAGCTGTTGTTTTCGTTTTTCATTCCCTCATACAAGGGTTACAGGATAATCAAATTAAATATATCCTATTCTATGGAGACTTGCTTGGTTACTTGAACTTATAAAACACCGTGCACTCTTAATACACTGGTTTCATGGCTCTATAAAAAAATTACTCATGTGAATGTCAAAGATTATAGGAACCTTGTCCTCAAAACGACTGTTAACATTGACATGACACTCTCCAACGTGTTGTTGAAACCGTGCCAAAATGTATCAACAGGTCGCTTCCACGCTCAACGAATACCCTTATCTCAGACACATATGGTGGTTTAGCTAGTGCACCTAAGTAATTTCAATTACCCAAGTTCTGTGGTAATTTACCCCATAGAGGTTGTCGCTTTGCGCACCAGGTTCGCGCCGCTCTCAGTCTAGTACCAACCGCTGAACAGCACACGCGTTCTGTCTACTGTTTCGTACTGTTCGCGAACTAATCTCATTTTAAACTCCAAGCGCTATAACAACCGTGTTTTGTGCAGTGATTTTACAACTTCTGCTGTCTATATACACTGGGTCTTTGATAATATTAATTATTGGTAAAAAAAACTCATAGCATCCCTAATCTCCAATTTGCTCCAGCATTCTTACGTACACGAAAACATCTGACGACTTAGAACATGCTAGAAATTCTTGAGTTGGGAAACTGCTATCGATTTACCCTCAAAAAACATTTGATTACCGAAACATCCCATTCAGATAGAGCTTGGTGAATGAACGCTGGTGATATATTTTTGCCGTTTGTTAAAACACATTAAACAACTTGTTATTAATTTGTTTAACCTCGCGTGTTGTGGGATCCACACTGGTGTTATGATTGCTTTAGGTGCAAAACTTTGAATGATTTCCCATGTGACGTCATGTCGTTATGAACATTGTCTTTCATTCTGATGCTCATACATAATAGTTAACTAAACGCTATAAAATATGTTTAGTGAGTTCGATAAAATACAGTCTCAAAATGTAAGGATAAATCTTCCACCTATCTGACTAAATTCTGAATTATAACAAAACCATTTGACGTCAGGTCACATTTCTAAAGATAAAACCGGAAAAACCGTAACGTTTACATAAAACTGCAATATATCGGAATCGAAAATATAATTAAAGGTTATCTGCTGTGCAATGTAATTTTCGAGAGTGCATACAGAGATCTATTAGTTATTCCGGTGTGATTCTCCTTGTCTGCGTGAAATCTTCCGGTAAGATTTATTTTTCACACAGGGTCGATATGAGACACACTGCATTGTTTTTGTCTTATTCTACAGGTGTCCCAGAATATCTATACTTATCAGAAAGAGGGCGTCATTCTACACTTTTGTTATGTAGCATTATAAAAGTTAATAATGTCCATAAATCAAATTACCACCAATCTAAAGCATATTGTTTAGACTTTCAATCCTAACCTTACAAATTTTATGATATTTTTTATTTTATGATATTTTTTTGTTCTACACTGCTAATCTGAACAATACTTTGGTGCTCAAAATCTATTGTTCAGTGTCCGAAATATCTTCGTGGTCTATGAGTATATTCTAAAATAGAAAAAAAAAATACATTGCACTTAGCTGCAACTGTATTTTTTCCCCTGATAAACCTCACGAGATCTATCGATATTGCCTCTCGGCTCTCGACCCATTTGCTCCATAATTCTTGAGCCCTGCTTGTTTTCCCAGCGGTGGAATCTTTCATAAAACTTGATTCATAAAGCTTTATGATCTAGTGCAGTAGAAAGTTACATGACAAAATACACTTTATGCAATATAAGTGGAATGTTGTGTAGTTTGTTCAGTGTTGAATATTTTCATGGAACCATTCAACATTTACCTACCTTTAGTGGTTTTATTTGAGTCTGTAATATATTCCAAGATTTAGTAATTGTCGTTTTTCCATTCTGTAGGTATGATCAAAACTTGAATTAAATTAGTCATCATTTCGCCAGCTGCTTAAGTGACATCAGCTGACCTAATTTATTTAACTTTTCGTCAGGCTTAAACGTACACGTAAAATTTAAATCCATTTATTTAATGTTGAATTTCTTTTCTGACGTCTCGCTGTGAACCTCGTCGCTTTCTAATTTCCTTCCTTTGTAATTGCTTATCCAAATTATCTCAGATTTAGATATAAGAGAAAGGTAGGTACCGCGAAATTTCAGAAATAGATTATGTTAACATGAAGGCCGCTTCTAGTGTCTGATTTGATATGGTTCTAAAGTTAATTCATTCTTAGTCTTTTATTCTTATTCAAAACTAGCTGATGCCTGCGGGTTAGCACGTGAAAGGCTGTATATAAAAAAAAAAGATACTTCATACAAAATGTCACACCCCCATACCCTTCTCTCCCCACCCCCTTTAAAAATACTGAAACATGTCACTATTTTCTTATGCTCAGTAGCTGTAATTCAAATTTCTCATGTTTCTAACTTCAAAGAACAAAGTCTTTCATACAAAGTTCCCCTCCCCCGATTCCCCCCCTTCAAGTTGAAAATTCATAAAATCCTTGCTTAGGATGTTTACGTTATAAAATAAATCTATGTTACAAATTTTTCCTTGTCTTAGCAGTTTTGGCTGTGCGTTGAAAGATCAATTAGTCAGCCAGTCAGTCAGGACAAACAGTTTTATAACTTTAGATCACAGCCGTCAATATTACGCAGTACCGAATTTCATTTCATTTTATAACTAGAACACACAAATATCACAATACAAAATCTTATATACTTAAGCGTTTTCTTCTCATTATGCTATTGTAATTATGTATGTATCTTATACTCATTCATGAGGAACTCACTTCTGAAACATTGTTTCACACCTATTATTCACCCGATAATTGCATTGCTATATCCAACATTATCTGCAAAGATCGTCGGCCGTAATGAGTAATTTTACAGCACGATGGTTTCAGGCTTAAATCTGTTAGTATAAATCGTACAAAGCATGCTCACAAATTATGCAACCTTCTAGTGATATTGTTGTTACTGGCTTTCAAAACTCGCACATTCCCTCTTAAACTACTGCAATGTTTTATGTTAATGGTCGAACGTTCTACACAAGCGCGTACGTAACGAGTAATTTCACAGTGTGTTGCTCTGAATTCTGGAGCACATGGGCGGTCGTTGTTGCATATTACATTTTTTTATGCATATTGCACCGCGACCACGGTGCGAATGTTACTATTTTCGACTTATTCGCATGCCTAGTGTAGTTTATGCGAACTCCTGCTTTATAAGCACTTTCGTTTTAATTGTATG
Organism: Perizoma affinitatum; assembly: GCA_961405105.1. Taxonomy (NCBI): domain Eukaryota; kingdom Metazoa; phylum Arthropoda; class Insecta; order Lepidoptera; family Geometridae; genus Perizoma; species Perizoma affinitatum. Next base: position 8,563,344 of record OY560184.1, read on the forward strand.
TTTGCACGCCACCTTCAAGTGTTCGGTCCATATTATGTTTATTCAAATGGATTCTCTCTAAAGCCGACCTTTCAGCCAATATAGTATTTGCTTGATCTTTTTTTGCCAGATAGAACAAAAACTTTTCGTATTCGTCTAACTCGCTGTCAGATGTTAGAAGAAACTTTTTCAATGGTTTCAGCTTTATAATATTTGAACTCTTGCCTTTATATGTTCAAGTTATCGCACATGGCAGGAATAATATTCTTCTTTTACGAAATTTCTTGCGTCAGATATTGCAATATCTTTCTTATAATGTTTCACTCAGTCTGTCTTAACTTTGAGAGAAACGAATACTTCTTGATTTGCTAGTACGAAGAATAATAAAGAAAACAATTATCAGTATTCATCATTCATAATTCCTTAATCAATATTTATCTTAGTGTTTTATGATTCATTATCAGTACCTATTGGTTGTTCTGACGTTATGTATCATGAAACATAGTAATAAATGTAGTAGCATCCGGGTCAATGTATTTGCTGCGTCGTAGTAGAATATTATGTGAACGTAAAATATACTAATAATAAAGCTGAAAAGTTTGAATTTTTGGTTGATAGCGCTAATCTCTAGTCGCTAAACTACCAGTCGGATTTATTAAATTATTTTTTCATTTGATAGCTCAATTCATGAGAAACGTTATAGGCTTTAACATCACGTTAGAAGCCGAGCAAAATAAGTAATAGCGCGGAGGGCGATGCGACGCGGTGGGTCGGTCGGGGGCCGAGGGCGGCCCGGCTAGTAAGTAATTAATGTAGTACCGTCCGGGCCAAATGTACTTGCTTCACATTAGTAGAATATTCTATTTGAAAGTGAATTCAATTCAGTCGGTGGACGTTTGTGTAACTTGTGAACAGAAAATCTCTCCAAGAGGGCCTAAGCTAAAAATTTGACCCTTCAAGCCCTTTCGAAAAAAGTTTTAAATGTTTACTTACCTATATACCCTTAGCTCATTATCTTATTTGCAATTTTATATCTTCGCATTGTTCCATCATTACATCGCAAATAACAGGCCATTTACTGACCGTGGAAACCAGATAATGATCCATGAGTCTAAAGATGACACTGATATCATTGTGATCCAGCCCCTACATAATCATCACCTTGACTCACTGTTCGTGGATGAGTGGTTAATGATTGAACATCCTAACGACCTGCCATGACCACGGTTGATTTAATTGTGAAGCTGACATTTTAGCGGTTACGAACGCTCGTGTGATTCCAATTTGCCCACATATCAGGGTTTTGTGATATTACCCTTTCAAGATTCCCTTTCGGTAATGTTTCCGGACCGGCTAAATCGTTTTTAGAATTTCTCTATTTTTACGTAACGCTCCGAGATTACGTTTTTGACGCGACCAATTTATCAGAAACTGAGTATTATAACGACTTTAACAATTGACATCCTCAGATCCATACTCAGAACATAGAACCGTAAGGATATCAATTGACACATGCCTACGTTTTGCATAGTAGTTAGCATTCCACGTGACAGGTTGAAAGCCCATCGCCGCTTATTGGAACACTAACCGATGACACACTAACCTTACGGTTTCCTTCATCGTTTTAAGCACGTGTTAATGCGCGTGTTAATATGAATTTAAATCCAACGAACATATTTATGTGTTATGCAATCGTATAGTCCACGCTTCAATTCGTTTTACAACGTATCATGTTTCATCATCACGCAATCATTCCACCTTGCATTTCCTTTGTATTTGATAGTAGCTGCTTTTCCGTTTACATTAGATAACATTCAATATGTTTGTGTAATAAATAGTCAGTACCTCAGTAGGTAGGTATAATACGTTGAAATAGATAATTCCTTGGTATTTATATCAACTAATTTTTCATCCTGGAACATGTAATATGTTTGAATTAGGCAGATTAATAGACTCGTCCACATTGCAATTCTAACATCGACATCAGGCCGGTAGATTTACATTCCTATTTGTTTACATCTACTGGTTTTCTTCCCGGAACTATTTTATTTTCGGAACAGCAATAAACTCCTCAAATGTTTACGCTCGCGTAAAAGTGGATTAACGACTGCGTAATTATTTGGTATTAAACAATTTATGCTAATCGGTGCACGTAATATTGAGGAATTCACATCCTAGCAACATCTCAAATCAAGAATTTTAGTATGTATTGTGGAATGTAAATAACTACCTTCTTTCAAACAGTTAATTGGAGTTCGACGCGAATCAGAGCATTTTAACACATAATTATTTTACCTACTTTAGAATCAAAGCATAGTGTCGAATAAGTGTCTTAATAAGTGCTTTAATCTTTTAAGTCTTATGACTACAGTGATATAAAATCAATGTGTTTGACAATAAGGACAAAAGCAAGTTTATAAACTCCAAATATGGCTATGGACACAATGGCAGTGGAACTGCCTGACTTGACCACCCATGCCCCTCAGCCGCCGGCGCAGGAAACTGCTGAAGAGAAGTGAGTATACCTAAAAGCAAGTTTCTGATGAGTTATCCATCAGCAGTAATACAGATGTGTTGATGGAGAGTAATACAGTTCAAGGAGATGTGGTGATGGAGGTGCCCAAAGAAAAACAAAAAGTTCAATATGGGACAACTATTGAACTATACTAGCTTACGAATACTAGTAGTACCTAGCTATGTACGTATACTTATCATACATACATACTGAACATACGGGGTAATATAATATAACTCAATAATATGATATGATAGAGTGAAGAACAGTGTGATAAGGGAGCGTTGTGGAGTGAAAGAAGATGTAGTGACAAGAATAGAGAAAAGTGTGCTAAGGTGGTTTGAGCATGTAGAAAGGATGGACGAAAGGTGATCGACAAAAAATGTACATATATAAGGGAAGAGTGAATGGAACCCCGGCCAACGTACTCTGACCAGATTGCAGACGTTCTGGAAAAAGGTCAGGTCAAGAGTACCCTAAACCAGCGAGCATGTATGAAGAATGTAATGAGAGTGTATGAAGCAAAAGAGGTTATGTCAGGATCGTAGCAAATGGAAATCCGTAGTATCTGCCTACCCCTCCGGGAAACAGGCGTGAGTTTATGTATGTATGTATGTCAATAATATGATATAACTAGCTTGTTTTGCTATGATCAAGGGAATTATACCTCTGCTTATATCGCCATACAAAAATTTATAGCTAGCTCGTTTGTTCGGGACCGTTGATTTATGATCCTGCAATGTTCTACAACTAGGTCAACTTGAGTCCCATGTCGTAAATGGCAGCCAAATGCATTTCAAGACAGAGTTTCAATTTTATGAACAGAAAAGCTTTGAAATAATGATACGAAATTCGCAATTGTTTATGAAAACGTTATGCCAATTTAATATTGCAATTGATAAGTATACAAATGTATTTAAAGGACTATTATATAAGTGATCACGTTATCTACTGATCTTAATTACCCCTTACCTATTATGATTCATCATATTATTAAACTAATAGTGAATAATGAATATCATTATTCACTGAAAGGCAGTAGTATAGGTATGAAGATCTCTGGCTATTTTATGTATGTGTTTTCTCATGTCGTGGATTTTAAATATTGACTTTTCTAATATAATATCTTCCTTGTGTTCTGTGACCGTGTTGGCCTAGTGGGCGATACCCCGACTTCTGTCCCGGAGGTCGTTGGTTCGAACCCGGTCGTGCACCAATGGATTTTCCACTCGAAAAAATTATGTGCGCATTAACACGTGCTCAAAACGATGAAGGAAAACATTGAGAGAAAACGGCATGCCCTAGAACCAAAAATTCGAAGGCATGTGCCAACAGTTAGCGTTCCAATAAGCGGCGATGGGCTTGCAACCTGTCCTGTCTTAAGAGATGCTAACTTGCAAAACGCGGGCATGTACCAAATGTAATGTTTGGACGTGCCTCTGACTACCCCCTACCAAGTAGGGGGTAGTCCTCAAAGATCTACTCACTGAATATGTATCTGAGGATGTCCACCATGGGACGTCCTCAGAACACATCGTGAGCGTGTTTTTTTTTTGTTTGTTTTTTGTGATCTGTTGTTATGACAATATACACGAAAGCAACTAACGAATTAGGAATTTTAAATGTTTGATCGAGTTCGCACCTATCGCTTATGGTGCCGAGTGTCGTTTCATTCGTTTGTTTTACCACTCGACAGCTGTTATGTTTAACTCTCATTTTTATTGTACTCGTGTAACGTATCAATATGTGGAAGCATGTTTACTGATAGGCTGAACAATGGCTGTGGATTTTCATTAATATAAAAGTTTGAAGTAATTGAATGAAAATGTTGGCTAATATTAGCCTAAACGGCTGTACGGAGAACCTTTCGGAGGCATGCTGCAACAATTGAACCTCGATTATCTGTATGTGTGTTTGAAACTAGAAAAATAAATTTTACTGATCTGTACATGCGGACGCTTGAAAGTATGCTATTAATATTATGAATGAGAAAGTTTTGTATGTTTGTTCCTGATAATCTCCGTAACAGATGAACCGATTTAGATTAAATTTGAAGTACGGGCGAAACCGTGGCCAGAGGCTAGTCATACACTATGGAGCATACTTACGTATCTTATTGTTTGGAGTTCTCACGTTTAAAATTTACAAACGATACGTTCTGCCCACATGTCATGTTAACATGACGAGTACAGCCATTTTATATCCTTATCCTATTGTACAATGCTTTACATTGAAATTAACCTCATGATTTTATCCCGTACTTCGCATGCCTCTCTATAAAACAGCATTACCTCCTCTGAGTCCATAAAATATTTAACTGTATTGTCCAATAAATGAACTTGACCCCGAAGCCTCTGGCGCAGGCAAATATTTAGGGTTAGTTTGGGACGCACCCCGCGTAATTACGAATAATGAACACCTATAGTAAAATACTGTCAATACATAGTTCTATTCCTTGAGTACTAATATAATTTACTGTGCTAAGGACTGTAAATTATATTAGTACAAATATCTGATTTTAAAATGAATGGAAATGAATGGAAAGATTACAACTTCCGGACGTAACGTGTGTATCTTACACGTTACGTCCGGAAGTTGTAATCTCCTACAGATTTCATTGCAAATTTTTTTATTGCCAAAATGTTTAAAAAATCCAATACTTAAGATTCACTATTTAATCATAATAAACAGAAATCAGAAACCCTGCTAGTGGAGCGCCGGGAACTTCGTTCGCGTGCAGTTTTAACTATAAAAACTTTTATCTTTCAACTGCACCCTAGGGGTGGATTTTCAGAAATCCATCTCCTAGTGCACCTCAAAAGGAACCTAGGCTACGTTAATCGTGCGCCATTACTACCAATTTTAAAATCCATATAGTTAATGAGTGACTCAAGAAATAAATAGTACAGTACTACATATTTCTTGAATCATCATTCATCACTCATCATCCTCATATACACGTGCAGTCCGTTCTATCTAGAAATTGTCTATTTCGCGATAAGTCTATTGTAAGATATACTCAAAAGTTTACATAGTAGGTACTCAAATTGAAAAATGATTTAGTTTGCAATAAAGTAATTTCTTTATTCGTTATTGTACGCGCAAATTAACATAAACAAAAGTCTTTTTGTGTTTTGTTGTTGAAACTCTGGGCACTAGTGGCAATACAGCTAGTATTTTGGCGACGCTTCCGTTTGGTAGTTATGGATCACTTTGCTATCTATTGATCGTTTGAAATGGTCTTAAGACGCTAGTCCGTTTCGTATGAATACGTATGTATAAATATATATAACCTAAGATGTTGTATTATTATTAATGTAGTGTATTTTTAGATAGATGAATGGAGTGACCTTTCCCATTAATGATAAAATCCAGCCTTTTTTCATAAGTATAGTAGCGCTCTGAACCTCTGATTGCGTGTTCGTCTCCTCGAAAGCCTTCCTAAACTTACACTTTCGTATTCTATGGTGGGTTGGTGGGTGTTGAAATGTCGTAAAGGTTTGACGTCACACGTCCATGGGCGGGCGGGCGGCACGGTGTCGCGACCACAGACGGATCCTGTCCTTCCCAGGCTGGAGACTTTATGGGCCGTTTAATTAAGTACTCGGAGAATGATATTCTTGTACAACCTCAATGTTACTTATAAGGTTATAATTCCCTCATTATAATGAGGGGTGTTTTAATTGCACGGCTAAATAAAACACTAGTGCGAATGAATAAGATACACATATACAGGTTATTATTTCTTTAAGATGTGGCAGGAAATAAAAAACGGTAAAAAATATAAAAAAATATATTAAAAATTCTAACTGCATTTAAAGAACTGGTTTAATAAACAAGTAATCTGTTTAAAAACAAAGAAACCCTATTATATCTTAGGTCACTCTCTAGGCTAAGACGAATCCAATGGAACTCGTTAATGGCGGCTTAATACACTGTATTAAATTTTCGTCATTTTGTACATTCTATGTCAGTTTCGTGATCGTGATATCAAAATCCATCAAGCTGTTTATGCTACAGCGAGAGCCAAAGGACTGTTCCATTAGCATAATTATACACCCGAAAAACATAACCCGTCATTTTGGGCAGTCGGGTAACAAAACATTGTTGCTAACAATGTTTCTAACGGAAATCTATAAATAATGCAGGCCAAGGGAAACCAATAAAATGCCAGCTTTCATTAACATTTCTGTACCCATCGGAAAATACTAGGCAATAGTCAAAACATATTAATATTTAATTTGAGTCTTAATCATAGTTATTAATTGCAAACTAACTTATATACCTTTGCTATAGAATATATACCTTAGCTTCGCTTGTGTGGTACCTACTCAGATAAAAAGTAGCGTGCAATAACTTCCGTATTCGTCGATTTAGGTAGGTACTTTGAGTATGCTCATGTTTTAGTCATGGCCCATGGAATAGGTAAATGTTTTCGAAATCATAATGGGTTCAACGACTTTGTATAAACTCATATCTGTCTCTCTGTGTATTGAATAGAATTCTACTAAAAGTTTGAAAGCGTATGTTAATTACAAATAAACGACGACGACGTAATATCTAAACCGATCTGGATGAACACGCGAATGTAATTACACATAGACTAGATATTTGAATAAAAAACGTGCTACCGGGTTTATTCCCCATCCTCCACTCTCCATCCGTACTCAATCTCAAATCTCTAAGGATCCAAGTAAGATGATACAAACAATAAAAACCATTAGAAAAATAAACTACGCGCTTCGTATGCGACAGATGACGTAGTTGTTACCTTACCGACGTCAATGAAGTATTTTTTGACAGACGCTGAGATGCACGTCACACACGCCTACTCGGTTTTTGGAGTCGTAAATAAACATTCTGTTTTTAGCTAGATTAAAGTAAAATACCACGTCATTTACAGGTTTCAAGAACACGCTTGGTTAGACAAATGAGTTTTTGTTCATCCTCCCTGGAATATTGCAAATATTTGTACTTTTTCATTTTATAAAATCCCGTTGTCTGAATGAAAGTTTGTTTGGTGACCATCGGTGACTACGTGCTTTGTTCTTGTACTCGTACTAAAACTGTCATAGATTTAACTTCCTTTGCAATAAAACATGCCTAGGTGTGTATATGCATGTGCACCCTGTATTACACACGACGAACGGTCTCCCGTTAAAGTGCCGTCACCGACTTCCTATGAACCTAACAATACCATCGTTCTAGCCTATCTTGTCTGGTTCTCCTGCTTCGCCAGGTTCGTGATTCTACTTCGCGATCTTTCGTCCTAGCGGCAATAGGCGCATCAATTAAGACGCAGAATCGGTTCTGTTAGCTATGAGCCTGAAATGGCGTGCCTATTGGCAATACATCAGTCATTTTAAGTGCTATGTGTTTGGCAGTGACCTCAGTTCTTCTGATGATAATTAAACTAAATAAATATTAACAATTCTTTGTCAAGTTCGTCAACAGCGAATGCTTGTTTTAGCATTGCTTTTTATTATATGTTAAATATACAGTATGGTACTAGATAAGATACCATTTTGACGGCATATCAGATATTCGCGTGTTTACATGACTTGGCATCCTGTTGTAGACATTGCTCTCTACATGATGTCCTAGAAAGAATATGTATATCATGTTTCTACTCATGTAGACCATCACGAAAGGGTTGGTAAAAATAAAATAAAAAAACAACCAAAAAATATCAAAACTTATCAATTTGTTGTTTTTCCATGAAAACTTACTTGCCTGTCCAGAATCACCCCTATCGGGATTACACACGTGTTTTGAGAAACCCTGAATAGTTTCGGCATTGAAAATAAAATGCCGTTTCTATAACTAACATACTTTATCATTAAATATACTTTCTATTAAATGATAAAGGTCGACATGGCTTTTCATGATTGTTTTATATGATTATAGTTTCAAGTTTGTAGTTTAATAACTACTACTATGGGAACACTCGCGACTTTGTCTGCATTGATTTTCTATACATCAAAGACGATTAATGGTAGGCGCTGATATTTATTACTTTATATCATTTTGTTTTTGTTGACATGTGCATGTATTATTTTTAGTAAAGATACAGATACAGTTTATTTGTTCAAAAATACAGTTTGGTACAATTTCAGTAATACAAGTAGGTATACAAGAATGACTTATTATAGCTATGTGTGTAAGTGATTGTATACTACCGTTCTAATTAAAGTAAAATCAATAAAGGCTCCCTTCGCTCCCTTTAGAAGGACAACCTATTATAACGAAAGATTTGCGTCCAATTCTTGGCTACAGTACAGTTAATACAACACTACAATCGAGCTTGTCTTGTCGTTCTTCACAGATCAGTTAGGTTGTACGAAATTCCGCCAGATCACCATTTAGATTGATGGTAATGGCAGTAAGAACTGACCGCTGCCATGTTTCGAAAGGTGTCCCTGCTGTAATATGTTGGGCGACACCAGGGCTCGCCACTTGCTCAAACGAACATAAAAGTTAAATTTACTTTATATGTAACTAAGTAGACCTTGCTCTAATAAAACTATCAAGCAAATGCTAGTCGCTGTCCTTCGTATCAGACCAGATTGATATTAATCCCCAAAATAGAACCCTTGTTTGACCGACTTATCAATACTTAACCAATTCATCAAGACCTGCTTTTCTTACTACTGCAATGCATGCCTAAGTGTCTTGGGTTATGGTTGTGTAGTAAAGTTATGGGAGTTTTTTAGGCCAAGGGCGATTTTGAACTCATAATTCATAACAGATGAATAAAAATAAATTATGATACGGCGTGAGCGGGTCACGATTGATGTCAGTATATTATCTTTGTTCAATAAAATAATAGGCTCATTTTGAATCGACGCAATTATAATTTCTAAACTCCAACTGCACCAATGTTATTTGAAACTTGGTTTTCACCTTCTAATATTCCACTATCTGTTCTCCTCGCCAAGTCGGTTCCTAGGAGCAGCCGAAGGCGAATAGGTTGACAACTCTGCAGTCTCCCCTGACGTGGTCACTGCCCAGAATGCTCGCACAAATTGGAGCGGTGGCGGTGGCAATCAGAGGGGGTCCATACTGACGCGACCTTTGACAAGGTTGTCCCCGCAAGTGGATCACCACCGCGCCGATTTGTGCGCGCCGTTAGGTGTCCAAGAAAAGCCTGACTTTTCTTGGACACCTAATTCTCTTTCTTAGTGTCTTTATCAGTGCCGGCACCCGGCCGGTGTAAACGATTTCATCTAATACTAACGCATTGACCTATATTTTTTTGCTCGACAACCGCATGGACACGCGGTTCTTTGTCTCTATAGAAAACTGTCATTTGATTTTGAACGATCACACCGGCGGCGGCGGCAGTGAGTCTTAGGTCCTACTATAGCTGTATTTAGTCTATAACCCCAACTTTTTTTTGTCCACAGATACGAAAGGCTCCTGCGCCGCGCCCGCACGGAAGACCTGAGCGAGGTGTCAGGTATCGGCTGCCTGTACCAGAGCGGGGTAGACCGGCTCGGAAGACCGGTCGTTGTCTTCATCGGGAAATGGTTCCCGATCAGCGATATCGACTTGGAGAAGGTCAGTTACAACTGCAGTTGTTTAATAATGAGGATTTGTTCATTTTTCTATTGCAGCGTATAGACGAACCAAAAATCCTTGATGTTTTACATCTAGTGTAACTTTTTGAACAATTTCCTCACTTTTTACTGAATAAAAAAATCCCTGACTCGTTCATTCCGTCTTGTATTACGGCGCCCCCTAGTGACTTCATAAATCTGCAAAATTATTGTGATCGTGCCGCCCGCGTTCGCTTGAGTTCTCTTACGTAACAAGCTTTCTAAGCTAAAATTTGCTTGATGTGAACCAACGCGTTGTACTAGCACCGTACCACTAAAGAAAAAGAACTAAGGGCCAACACACATAAAAGCGGTGCGGCGCTGCACTGTCAAAATAGGTGTCACCTCACGTCGCAACGTAGAAATTTGCAGGATGCAACGGGCCGCGCATTCTGGTGTTGTAACTTCACACTTGTCGATAACAACTTCAGTTTGTCTGAAGATCGCTTGGAATCGACAGGGTTCAAAATGCGCGGAGGTATTTTAAAATTTAAAATGTCAGACGTAGATGCTTCATACGTTCCTCAAGTAGAGGAACGTCCGTTTTGTGGGATTCTAGTGACAAGGATTATAAAAATATTTTATTAAAACAACAGGCGTTGAAAAACTTTTGTGAAATAATTTAAGATAATTACAGCGAAAAAGATAATAATCAAAAGTCGTCTATCTGTAATGCTTTCTTTAAAAGATTAATACGCTTATTGGCAGAGAGGTCAAGACACGTCCAGTTCATGAATCAAATAAAGACGCTTAGTTTCGCAGCGCTGCAACGCAACGCTCAGCGGTGCGTTCGTTTGCGGCGCCGCGCCGCAACGTGTTTATGTGTGTCGGCCCTAAGAACTGGATGGGACTGGTATGGCTCTAGTAAAAGTGGAATAGGTTGGTAGCAAGGAAGCCTTTGCCTAGGTCAAGGTGATTGTAATATTGAATAGCGTCTTCAATATTACAATCGCCGCAGAATGCCTATATGAATATGAATTCTGAATGCCCGAAATTACGCCAACATAAACCATCTCAAACAGCCGTGGAATGCCTGTGAATGCTTATGACTATGAAGAACAAACAAATGTCTTCCCCAAAGAGAGTCGTTTCTCGTGTTAAACCTATGCTTTGCTCGGGAACATGTCTCACCTTGCCTAATTGGTTTAGTGGGGAAAATGCACATTTTTCGTATCTCGGTACATTCTTTGAACAAAGAGCTAAAAAAAATCCCAAGCGTTGTTCGTTGTCTTTTAAGAGCATCTTCACTTAAAGATTTATTAAGATTAAAGTTAAATAGTATGTTGTAAAATACATCGATAAAACCTATCTTAATACCACCCTTGAAGATAGTTGAGGACATAACTAAACTAATTTAAGAACGCATTACAATACCATAAGCCGTTTCGGAGATAAATGTAACAGACAAACAAACTACCACTTATGGCAAACGCATATATCAGTTCCATATAAATAATGCTGGATTTTTTTCACACAGCATCATCTAGCCCCAAAGTAAGCAGAGCTTGTGTTATGGGAACTAAATGACTGATTAGTATATCTTATATACTTTTTTTTTGTAAATACATAAATATTATACATAGAAAACACCCAGATCCCGAGACAAATATTTGCATATGTGAACATTTGTCCCGAGGCGGGAATCGAACCCGCAACCTTCTGCGTCTCAGGCGGGCCTTCGCACACTGCGCCACAGAGGTCGCCGGTAAAAGCAGTCGACTGCATCGAATGCCTAAATCGTTCAAATAAACATAAAAATGTCCTTCAGAGCAGGCAATGCATCACCAATGCCCCAAATGTTGCAGATGTCAATAGGCGCGGGTAACCGCTTTCCATTTCATTTCATTTCATTTATTCATGGTTAAGCTTAGATCTAGTATAGCGCCCTGACATCGGCCCCGTCAGGGCGTTGAAGAGGTAGGTATTATTTTTACAATTAATTATAAAATTTAAATTGTTACAATGGTGAATTAGGTTGGTATACAAAATAAAAAAAAACCATCAGGTGGGCCGTATGCCTGTTTGCCTAATCATATCATACATAAGAATGCTTCTCTGTTTGCAGGCTCTGCTATACCTGATCAAGCTGCTGGACCCTATAGTCCGCGGGGACTATGTGATCGCTTACTTCCACACGATGGCCGCCTCCGGCAACCACCCGCCCTTCTCCTGGCTAAAGGAAGTCTACACCGTGCTACCTTACAAGTGAGTACGCCATATACTGACATCTAAACGCAAGAATTACCAGAAGCCGCATCCCATGCAAGCAGTATGAGGCAAAAAAATCCACACTAGTTTTAAAAAGTTTTCGTTGTAGCTACAGGAAAACCTTAACTTTTTAAGAAATTATAACCTGCGTTTTGAAAAGAAGAAGAAGGGACAGTCAGCAAGAAAATGGGCTATATACAAAAACTTTTTGTGTCTTAAAAAGATGAAATTACTCTTTAACCAACTTTTTTGGCCAACTTTACCAACTTTAATCAACTTTAACTCTTTGGCCAACTGTTGGTACTTGTTAAAGAAAATTGCTTTATCATACATTAATCTTCAGAAGTATAAATTATTGTTAAATATAAAATATTTATTATAAATTATTGTTAAATATTTAATTATTGTTTTAATTTTCAGGTATAAGAAGAATCTGAAAGCGTTTTATATCGTACACCCCACATTTTGGACAAAGGTGAGTAGACATTTTATCTAACTTACCTAAGCACTTTCTTTGGGGCGTATTGAGAAACTCAGAATATTGTATTTAGTGTATTATGGCGGTGTGGACCAAACCATGTGATATTTAACCTCAAGAGAGGTAGCAAACAACTCAAGTTATAGTTTAAGAAACATAACACGAAGAAACATTCTGAACCGAATAAAAGTTTCAATGTGACTTGTATCCTCCAAAAAATAAGTAACCATACTTTGGTTTACCCCTTACCAAAAATCTTATAACCTTAGATATTTTTACGCGCAGCATTTTTAGGTAACTGATTTTTCTATGAAAAAACTAATTGGAAACTTATTGCTGTAGGGCAAGTGTTTAAATTGTCTGCATCACAAAAAGTATAACAAATCTGGTTTTCACTCCGTCTTAACAGAAACATCTGCATTTCAGATGATGACATGGTGGTTCACAACCTTTATGGCGCCGGCCATAAAGGCGAAAGTCCACAATCTGCCGGGAGTAGAGTTCCTGTATTCGGTGATGGCGCGTGACCAGCTCGACGTGCCCGCTTTTGTGACGGAGTACGACATGACTGTAAGATAACTGATTGATTATACAACGCAACCGACGACCGCTGACGAAGAAAAAAAAGAAAAGTAGGAAATAAAAATAAAAAATGGCGGTCTAGAACTGGGTGACCCCTCATCCAATGGACCGATGACATCGTAAAGATTGCGGTAAGTCGGCGGATGAAGGTGGTCCAAGACCGTTCGTCATGGCACTCTTTGGGAGGACTATGTCCAGCAATGGAGTTCTACAAGCTGTTGATAATGATACTACGTTGCGTGACGTTCGCATAGACGGCTGAGATCACGCAACGGGAATCGAACGCGTTCGATTCCCGTTGCGTGACCAATATTTGTATGTTTTGCGGATAGTTGATCCGGGTCTGGGTATTGTGGTACCATGGTAGTCGTAGCTGAGCCTAGTGTGGACGGTGCACTATGTATATGCCTGTTATGTGTTTATTTCAAGAAAAAGTTCTGCAATATTCTGTCAGCTCACTATTGGGGTGACCTGTAGTGGCAATTAGAACTGCATCCTTTCGTCCCAGTTTACCGCTTTAACAATTTTTAAAAGCTGTTACTAAGTGGAGGATAAGTTTTTTGACCTAGGTTAAATAAATCTGACAGAAGACGGAATCGAAAACGATTGCAATCGGATATAAATGTTAACAGACAAACAAACAACCTCTTTACTTATAACTCCGCGGGTGATAAAGATTAATTATAATATTTTTCAGATAAACGGCCTCCATTACTTCCAGCCGGACACAAACAATACGTAGACTAGCTATTGCACTTCTCGCCCCTCGTTAGTATAGCTCGTGTATAGTGTGTACGGCCGCAGTGTTGCCAACATATCACAATTTCATCACAGTTTTTATCAGTGGCCAAGTGAGAGTGCTCTTAGCGTCAACAGCATCTTGGATTCTTGGAAAGAGTAATCGAATTTAATTTTTTGTTATATTCCTTCGTAAATGCTAATAATCCCTTCCAAAAGGTTATTTGTCCAAATGCCTGTTGGAAATTAAGCAATATTTAAAAAAAATGAATTATATAAGTACTTTACTTTTAAGCGTGATGGCAACACTGATATAAAGTTGTAATTCAAAAGAAATTGTCAAAGACTTATCTGTTGAATTAGTAATGTTATGGCCTCTGTTAAATTTGTACTGGATTTTATATTCAATATTTTACTAAAGTTGACGTCACTTAGACGACATGTTTCTGCCTATTTATTAATTATTATTATGTCTCAAAATTAATACTACAAAAATAATTAAAATCTATAAGTTTATAGTTGTTTTGTAAAAATTGAATATAAATCCATCGGAAAGAAAACTTGTTAAAAATATGAGTATTAGCAGTGCATTTTATATTTTAAACTGTAAGATATATTATCATTCATTAGATTTTCTCGATAAGACTATATTTTACTCTAGCAACACTGTATTTAGCTTTACTACGATTTGTAACGTAAAATGCGCTCGAACATGCCTATATTATATTAGGTAGAGTTGTCCAATTAGTCACACTTGGAAAACTAAATTCAATCAAAATATAACCTAGCAGTCAGGTAAAAATATGATTCAGTTAGAGTGAACAACTGGTTACCGCTCTGTGGTTTAAAGATTATTTTTTTTATCCATAGAGGTATATTTTATTTGTTTTTTGGCCAATAATGTAACCAATGATAAAATGACGATCATACTCATTTAAAGTTAAATCTTCAAACCTCAGAGGGCTAAACAGTTGACGCTTACTGTACTAATGTTTTTGCAAAGAAAAGGGCACCTCGAAATACTTAACTCATGTCTCCAGTCGCCAAATACTTATGACCATACTACTCTACCTTTTATCACGACTTAGGATCATTAGAAAATACAGCACCATCTCTTATCAACTCTAATACTTTAGTATCGTTTCAGTATATTTTCATAATACGCTCTAAGGTACCTAACTACCTATAGAAGTAATAAGTTTTTAATTATATTTCGCTTTGCATAAATTTATAAATATTTGCTTGAATTCCTCTCCTAGTGCGACATCTCTGATACGGTCTGTGCAATAAAAGAAGAGTCGTGGCGAAATGGTGAACATGTAAAGCGCACTGACAAAATAAGAAGATACACAACTTTACACACAATAAATAATAAAATAAATAGATAATATTATGCGTAGGTGTCTGCGTACATAGAACATGAGTGGATCGGTGAGTAGTTACAAAGTATCAAAAACTTTACCAAAACAGTGTTGTCAGCGCAACAAAAACAAATAAATAAATAAAAAATGGTAAATGTGACCTCAAACCCTACGACTCCACTCTTATTACTCTATCATCTTTATACTCTTACAGCAATAATTAACGTACTTAGCTAGCGTCGGAAAACCTGCAAACAGGGTATTCGTCTACCGCATAGCGAATGTAGCATGCTTTAAAAACGTATTTTGTATAACAACACAGTTTATAACTCATGTATTAAATTCTCCCCATAAAAATAGTTCCTATAATTGGCCTGACCTAATGGGAACGGCGGGTAATTTTTATCTAGCAACAGCCGAAATACAATAAAATCTATTGATGATACGCGAGACAACAGGACAAAAAACCCTCTTGTTTGAAATCTGGGTAGAAGCTTATTCAATAAACCAATAATTATTGATTAAGTTTCTCCCCAGATTTCGGTTGATAGGACTTCTTAAGTCCTATCATAAAAGTGTTCGAGTCTACACCTATTTGAATGTGTTAAAGGTACTTTATTTTTGCATTGAGATTTTTTAAGTTTAGTATTAGGCTTTAAATTGTAGTTGATAAGACAGTGTAAATATTTGTTGGACTTACCTCGAAACACTGTCTAAAGTTAGATTTTATGAACTCTGTTATAGCTAATTGCTCCCTCCCTAAAATAAAGCTGTTTAAATGACACTGTTTTAAAATGTCCAAACGATAAATTTATCCCATGAAATAAGGAGTTAATCTGTGGCAATACTGAGAAGGCAATTTGTATCACAAAATCGTCCTAAGATTGTCATAATGGACTTCAATGTATATCAAAAAGAAAACCTTTGAAACTTGAATGACAGTAACATATTAGTTTCAACATTGCATGTACATTCGACTATCGACTTTGCTCATTTAATACAGACGTTATTATTAACGTTATTATTTATTGTCAAAGGGACGTTTTTTTTAACTTGCGAGAATATTCGTATGTCTAGCTTTAAACAGTGTTTGTGGATTTGCCCTTGTGCTGTTCAAGTTTTGCAAGTTGCGGCTGTCGACCACATACGTTCGCACTAAATACGTAGGTAGGTAAATTTTTGTAACGTATCGCATATTCACATTATAAAATATATGGTACAAACGCGGTATCGCTTCAGTTTTGTGATTAAATTTAAGAAAATATCGTTTTAAATACGAAATCCAAGCTAATACAATGCTGGATCTTTAAAATCATTAAAATATGAGCTAAAATGTAGGCTATTAAAAAAACGTGGTTTCGAGAGTTGCCAATTTAAGCACTGCCACACTAAATGCGATAGAAGAAAAACTTGTAGAAAAAACTATTTTTATTACATGGGTTATATTTTACATACAAGTTAAATGAAATAAATATGTAACTGTTTTTATATTATCACAATATACACATAGAAATATGAATTGAAACCACAATTACATAAGGATATCCATTGTTGTGCCACATTGTTAAAGTTTGTAATCATGAATCAGATTTTTTAACTCATCTTCACTGACTTTCCTTATGGGTGTATGCTACGCTTAACTGTGATATACCCATATGCACTAAGCTTAAGCAAAGACTTTTTTCATACAAATCTGTTGATGAGGCATGCCTTAGTAGGGCCGGGTCAAACTGATGCGGTGGCGATGGCAATGATAGTCAAGTGGTTGTCAAAGTTATCGTGCTTAATCTTTGCCTAAGATTTTGCAAACAGGGTGTAAGACAACCACCGAAGTCTTTGCCCAAGCTTAGTAAAGAATATCTTTACAAATTCTATATAAGTATGCAATAACAATTCTTAAAATTAAATAATCATTGTGAAATCATCGAATAAAAAACCTTCTTACTTTGACTAACTTTGTTAAGAAAGTAGTTTAATAGGTGCCGTGGCGTGGCATATCCATAAGGAAAAAATATCCACACTAGGAAAACAGTTGAATATTTAATAATACTTTTAATGAATTTGTTATTGACTTTTAACTCGATTTTATAGAGTTTGTATGAGTGTGTATGAGTACCTATTGCTATACTATAAAAATGTGTGGTTAGTGAGTACCCATGTAGGTTTGCATTGTTCTGAGTGGGATTTAGCACGAATATTTGAATTAGGAGTTACACTTAGCAGAAACTATGTCCAAGATCAGCATATGTACAATCAATGATAATAGCGTGCACAATCTCTTGTCCACTAAGGGTCTGGCCTTACGCTTATTTTCGCATGTACCAACACTTGAAGAAGGCAAAATACATGTTTAACCGATTCCGTGCGGATGGCACCGCAGTGGCGCCATGGAAATCTTTTGTGTATGGCGCGTGGCACCCGAGAGGTGCCAAAATTTGAACCAATAAAACTCGTATAATTTGACGTTTATCAAAGGTGTTCTGTGAACAAAAGTGTCTTTATTTGTCACACAGATCCTTCCTCGAGTGTCAGTTTCAGGATATAGCGTGATTTCGCACACTTCAGAGATTGTAAACCTTTTCAATAAAAAAAATATGCCGTTTTGCAAATTTATTATAATAGCTAGTTTGTTCAAATCTGTGTTGTAAGTACCTACTTACCAGCTTAAAAAATCATAACCATAGCCAGGAATGTCAGATGTACCCGGACTTCCGATCCAAGTCAATATAGTTTATTTTTGATGAGTACAACAAAAGCGATTCTTAGAAAAGAGAATTATTGTTAGCTATGCGGTCATCTCAAAAAGTCAGCCTATGTAATCTGTTTACATATTCGTTTAGAAAGAAATTAAACAATTAAGATTAAACCATAAATAAACGTCTCGCACTGATTGATGTGCCGCGTTCGAAACCAAAACAAAAGACTTAACAGAAGCCGACACCGACTATGAGAAGCACGGCATTATTTTGCATAAACAAACTATTGTTAAGTGCATAGTATGTAAGGTTAAAACGAGATAGGTAGGTATGCGTATTTTTTATGACTTGTATCGCTGGGGTGGTTCTTCACCCAAAGTCAAACGTTGGGTATTTGTTTCTGTTTTTACTTCTGGTTTACTTTCTGTAGTGATCAGACGTAGTACTCTCATTGTGACTCTGCTGTTTTTCATACCAACATGTAACGCGTGCTCCTGGACTCTCGTGATTTGATTGATTCCAAGCAAAACAATAGAAAATAACTATCATAGCGCTCTGCATATTTAAATTGTTCATAATTTGTACAGTAACACTAAATCAATTAATCCATGAAAAAACTACAAAAATGTTTACAACACCTGATTGAAATCATGTACTTACCTTCCATTTCCGTTAATACACGTAGATAGTCACTTTTATATGTATTAATCGAAAAGTTGAACCGTTTACGTTCGGTTTCGAGTGGCGACTAAACTTACAGCACGTTTAAAAAGGAAAAAAGCGATAAATTACAATTCATGGCGGAGGGCACCTTAGTGGTACCAACGAAGTCCCTGGCGTAAGGCGCCACAGTGGAGCCACAAAATATTTGTTCGCCGCCAGGCGCAAAAGTTTGTCCAAAAGACCGCCGCATTGAATCGGTTAAAGAAGCTAAGTTGACATGGAGACTTCAATGTTTTTAGGAAAAAAACTTAATTGCAAATACTTTGTAAGTTCTCTTAAGTGTAATTCCCAAAATGTTTTTATGATTAAATCAACAAGGCCTTAGATGTGTTAAATAATTGTTATCTCTTATCATGTCATTGAGTTGCAAAGTTTATAACTGTTGTAAGTAGTGGTCATTGTGCGCTACTAAGGATTACTTATGTGAAAATTGTGATGAAGCAAATTATAGTTAAGTTTCATATTTTAAATATTATAATGTTAAGTAGATTATATGAATATTTAACTGAAAGAATAAAATTATTAATTTACTCATGTGTGTTTTGATGCTACTGGCTCTAAAATATCCACAACTAACTATCAACAAGTTAATTTTTACAAAATATGAAGGAAAGTGTACCTCATCTCGAACTTTTCTGATGATAGCTAGTGCTCTCAAAGTTGATATCTGAGAGTCCATGTCTAAGGTAAATGAAAAAATGGTTTACCTACATCAATCTAAGTAAGTATTAGTACTTCCAATGAGTTTTTCCAATAGAGACTTAATTGTTAGAAAATTATGGCACTACCAAGTATGATAGTAGTGCCAAGTTCAGATTTCCAGTGGCACCACTGATCTCAGAGTAGTGTCTAGGGAAAAGCTTTTTCTAATGGTACTACCAGTAGTATCACAGGGCAAAATCACATCTGGTTAGGCCATGGGGAATAAATAAATGTGAAAACTCCACAGACTTTTATTTCCATCATCAATCGCAGTGGCCCCTAGTGACTTGTGGCCATAAAACCTATCTAAGAACCATCCTTGAAAACATACAAAAAACTGCATAACAAACTGATAACACATACAGGGATAAAAAGAAAGCCGCAAATAGACAACCTCTATGTCAAATGCAAATACGAGCTCCATACATCATGTGTAAAAAAGCATATCAATACAATTTGATGTTTTGTGACTGTTTAATCAAGATTTAAATTTGTACATATATGTATATGCATTATTTGAACTAGAATTAAAACTAAACATTACTTTGAAATCCTTAACTTATCCAGAACACTGACTATGATATTAAGTACTGGGTGCTTGTATGCTGCTGTCATCAGGGTTACTTTAGATACTGTCAGTACATTAGATAGAAGAAATCCTCCAACTGCCCCTAGATAGCAAGGGATGGGCCATACTTGCCATGGAGTGTTCCAGTCCAGTGGAATGACCACAGCTCCCAGCCACGCCCCGCAGACTGTCATTAGAGCATTGTTTACTAACATTTCCACAGTTGTATCCCTTTCATAACTTTTTACTCCAAACAGCAGTTGCATTGCAGTTTCTACACCCGAGTGAGCAATTAGAGGGAATATAGTCAGCAGAGACAGCAAAGCAGACAACATTAAAGTCTCTTCGTGGCAGTCCATCACCGGCGCCCCGAACAGTATAATCCCGACAAAGAAACTAAACATCACTCCAAGTAGAAACCCAAAGGATTTCATAATGTCTCCAGCTTTGCTCTTAGATTTCTTCTTTCCATGAGTATCATTATTTGAGCTCAAGTACAGAGACTTGAGAAGCTCAGCGACGAAAATGAGAACTAAAATATAAAAGGAAGATCCATCGCCAACTGTGTAGAGGAGGCCTTTGTATGATATCACTGTAATAATACTGGGCAAGTAAATGCATGTCACTAGGCTGGAAATGGTCACTCGTCGTAGTTCTAATTGATCGTTTAGTGAAAACATGTTCGGTTGATACTAAAAAACGCTACAATTTAATTGTTTTTCTCTTCGTTTTATTCGCGGTTAGAGATACTGAGAATTGTTAATTGACAATTATCAAATCAAATGAATGAAATGTCAGTTGGCTGGCTGGGATCAGCTGTGCCAAAGTCAGAGTCGTCAACTTCAAATTGGACACTTCAGTCAAATTTTTGACAAGAGCGTTCCATTTCCACAACATTATACTGCTATTTTTAGCATAATATCTCTAAACTGACAAGTAGCAATGACATAAATCAAGAAAATCGTAGCCATCTGAAATTTTCTGAAGTTGCAACAATTTCGTACCGAAATGAAATCAAAATAAAATTTACGCAAAGTGAACGAAGACGAACTATCGTCAATCGATATGACGACAGCAACTTTATAAAAGGCGCCGTCTCGCCCCAACCATCAATTGAATAAACACTCTCAAACGTTCGGCTACAGTGAGAGCCAACGTTTTAAATTTATACTCGAACAATAAGTAGCGCAATTTCCCGTGTCGCAAGTGTTTTGTGTCATTGATTACATAAAAATGCCTTGTCCGTTCTTGAAGTCGCTGAGTCCAGCGTACGTGAGAAACTACGGGACGAGTCTGCTCAAGCAGTACGGCAGCTTCTGTCCAATTCTAAACCGCGGGTTCCGCACGCTCGGCGACGATGAAACCAAGTGCCCCTTCATCCAGCAGAACTCGATCGTGTCGGAGGCTCCGAGGGAGATGACGGAGGATATCGACTCGCGCAGCGGCCCCTCCTATTCTTACGAGAAGTTCTTCAACCAGCAGATTAGCGCGAAGAAGAAGGACTACTCGTACAGGGTGTTCCGCAAGGTGTCGCGTCTCGCGGCTGAGGGAGTGTATCCGGCTGCGTTAGAGGGCCCCGACCACCGCCAGGTGACTGTATGGTGCGCCAACGACTATCTCGGTACCTCGCGGCATGCTAGCGTTCAGGACGCGGCTGTCAGTGCCATCCGTGCGTACGGCACGGGCGCTGGAGGCACGCGCAACATCGCCGGCAACTCTCAGATGACGGAGAAACTGGAACTCGAGATTGCTAAACTGCACAACAAACCTGCTGCTCTGATCTTCAGCTCCTGTTTCGTAGCCAATGATGCCACTCTCTCCACCTTAGCGAAAATCCTCCCTGACTGCATAGTTTACTCTGATGCGGGGAATCATGCCTCAATGATACAGGGAATCAGGAACAGCCGGGCTCCGAAGCATATATTCAGGCACAATGACCCAAACCACCTTAGGGAAATGTTGGAGGAGTCTCCGGCTGGGGTTCCTAAGCTAGTTGTTTTTGAGACTGTCCACTCTATGAGTGGAGCAATCTGTCCTTTAGAGGAGATGTGTAATATAGCTCATGAGTACGGAGCTCTAACATTTGTTGATGAGGTACATGCAGTTGGATTGTATGGAAAGCATGGGGCTGGTATTGGAGAAGAACGAGGAATTCAGGACAAGATTGACATTGTCTCTGGTACACTTGGCAAAGCATATGGAAATGTGGGAGGATACATTGCTGGGTCATCACTGCTGGTGGATACCATAAGGTCCTTAGCACCTGGCTTTATTTTCACCACAGCACTACCCCCACCCGTGTTAGCTGGCTCGCTGGCGTCTATCAGACTCCTGGCCAGTGAGGAAGGAAGGAGTTTGCGTGCTAAACACCAGGCTATTGTCCGGTACCTGAAGCTTAGCTTGCTTGTTGCTGGCTTGCCTCAAATGCCCTCTGTCAGCCACATTGTCCCCGTCCCTATCACAGGAGCGGACAAGGTGGCGGCTGTAGCAGACTCTCTTATGAAGAGAGGTCACTATGTTCAGGCCATCAACTACCCTACGGTAGCTCGAGGCACTGAGAGGCTGCGATTCGCTCCAGGCCCCTACCACACGCCGGAAATGATAGACAGTCTGATCACTGCCTTAATCGAAGCATTCCATGAAAACGATATATATTTCAACGAGTTCTTGAAGGACGGTGCCTGCCGCGAATGCAGTATGGAGTACAAAGTAGACCTGTCTTATGAAGAGCCCTTTAAACACCCTATGCGCGTTGAAGTCGCTTAACTATTCCGCCTGCAACCACAAGTCTGTCATGACAGTTTGGAAAGGCTTTAATTAAAATGTTATTGGATGTTGTATAGTTTATTTCGTTTTATCTTTTTATGGTTCAATGGTTCATAGGGAATTAAAATTGTTGCAACGGATACTTTTGTTTACTTTCAATCCCAGTATTTCATGACCCCGTCCCACCCTGCCGTCATGAGCTTGCTGGCCTCATGAGGGTGCCACAGAGATGAGATGCAGACGCCATCGTGGGCTTTCCACTTTTTGTACAGTTTCGTTGTTTTCCAATCCCAGATGTAGCATTTGCCGTCTGCGTCGCCAGACACGAGGTAACTGTAACAAAATTGACAAATTAATTTAGATTTTTTTTTTGCCTATAAAATTGCAGGAATTCCCAAACATCAGAAAAAATACAAGGTCTTCAAAATATTATTTATTAGGAAAAATGAGTGTCTATAATTACATGTAGGTCTTAATGATCCTTAATTTGGGAGAATGACTTGCTAATTATAGGTAGGTGCCTACAAAGTAGGTCATTGAAACCCAAAACAAAATCTAAAACTTGTTTCTGTAAACCGGATAAAGCTTATAGTAGGTAGGTACCTATACAACAACCCAAGTGAAGCTATGATTGATTGGAACCTACCTACCATTCATTGGAATTATCTGAGTGTTAATGAACCACAGAGGATTCCGTCGACCAATGGCGAACGCCTGATACCAAGAAATAAATATTAGGTAACACTTTTGTCTGCATTTTGTTAGACAAATACAAATAAAATCCAGAGATATTAATCTAACAAAAACACGAATAGGTAATGGAATTTTACCATAACATTCCCTTTAATGGAAATAGGTAGGTACCTACCTAATCAATGATAGTACAATCACATTACATAAGACCAAATTATCTCATTTTATGCCCTATCAATCTATCTATAGACAGATGTGTTATTTTATTATTGACAACTGTCGCCAAAACTACTGTGCCACGAATAGACACTCAAACAATCTGTAATTATGTAACGGTCACGCGCTAGGTACTCGTAATATTACGTGTGGCTGAAACAACGTTTCTACCCAGATACGTGAACAATTAAAACCGATTCCAAGAAAAAAAAAATTTTCAAATAAAAAGAATTAACAATTTTTATTGGTTTTACCTATTAAAATCATCATTAGTAAATCGTAGATTAAAACCTACAAATTATGTAGAGACAGGTACGTTGAACGAAACGCACACCTGTAGCAGTATGAATAATAAATAATTACTGCTTGCACATTGTAAGGTGAACACTACATCTGACAAAATGCTTAGCAAATTCAAACCGTAGGTATTCACCTCTTATAGGTAGGTACTTGAGTACCTGCTGTAATCGTAAGTGCTTGAAAGAGATTTCTTAGAACTAATTCAAATTACCTACGGTTTATTTAGTTTGCCCATTTTGTTATAACATTATATTATCCCCTTCAGAAAGTTCCTATTACTTGGCCGCTCTGTAATATCAATAATATATAATAGGAGGTTTTCTTATCTGCCCACTAACTGCACAAATGGCTATGTCAACGAGCTAGGCTTAGCAATGTTCAGATTTTCGAGAACTAGTAATCGGGAATGTTTAAGTCCCCTTTGTAAGTTTTAATAGTTTTGGACATTATTAAGTCTGTCGAAATGAGTCGTTGCCCATTGACATTTTGTTAGTGTAATTATGGAACAGATCGCAATCAGCCCAACTTCATGAAATTTCTGAGGACTTTAGGGATTAACTTATTATTGTTAGCCGTAGCTGCTTAGTAAGAAACCCAGCGAATTCTTACTAAGCAGACATTTTGTCGTAGTGTAATCTTAATATGTTAAAGGGCCTTAACTCTACGTCAATGCCAAGGAAAATATACCAAAATAAAATGGCGCAGCCCAAACACCGAACGGAGGTCGCCCGTGAGGACGGCCGGATTACAAAACAATCCGATCGAAGTCCGGGTTAAGAACTTTATCCTCTGATAGATAAGAATCAAATTCAGTTAGAGGCGGTCTGTACTTATTTTGATAACATTCAATTTGTCTACAGTCCGCTTGATCGTTTGATATGAAACAATATTGGTTAAGCGACCCGAATTCTGACTTCAATAAGTGATAGGAAAGTAATTTAGGATATTATCATTACCACATTTACTATTATACCTATCAGCAGCCTGTAAGAGGCCATTATGCATCCAAAGAGTATCATGACGATTTATCTTTGGCTACCTTAATCCACGAACTTCGCGAAACCTTAAAGATGGCATTGAAACATCTCTTCCTACACTGCGTCGTTAGGTTCGTGGTTGCCATTCGAGAACCTTTATTCCTCAGTGGTTGTCGGTTCTGCTAAAACCGGCTAAATACCTGCCGAATGCCACTGAATATTGTTTTTTTTTCTAAAAGCTCACTTAGAGGTAAGATGAATCAGGAATAACTAGATCCAACATGTATTAGGAAATTGGCTTGCAGCGAGTAACATTCAATATATGATCCCAAATATCTACTACCCACTACAATTGGATCCCACGGGACAATAAAACGTAGAACAGGAAGACCGCTCAAACGGTGGAGCGACGATTTCACAAAAGTAGCCAAAAACTCTGGCCGAGATTAGCGACGGATGGGGCTTTCACGGCTAGGCATTCTATTATTATTAGTTTACACACCATTTTCTTTAACATTAACACGCTTATATTAGCTTCACTTATAACAAACAAACAATGTAATTCAATATTGGAAGTAAATTTTAACGTACTTCTAAATGTCGTATCGAAATGAAACTTTGTATGTAGTATATGTAGTTCGGACAGTACTATAATTTGGTATCTTGGAGCTGATCTGATGTTAGACGCAGGAGGTGGATAAAACCTAGTAAAACCTTCGATTTTGGGTTCATATGATTTGTTATGATGAGTCATATATATTGCACTTGGTGTCGAGGGTCTGATGATTCAGGTGGGCAGTGGAACTCTTCTGTGGCTACTAATAAACAACTCGAATTTGGGCTCATATGACTCGTTTTGACGAGTCTAATAGATTCGGCTTGGTAACATGGGTCTGATGTTGGAGCCAGGAGGATAGTGGAATATTTTTTTATAATTTCTAGTACGTGAAAGCCTTTTTTTTTAACTACATCTTTTAATTTGGATAATTTCACGATGCACGATGGTTATTATGATGGGTAAACAGGTAACAGGGCTACTTTTTATGTGCTACTTCGGCACCTGTCTAGGCAATTTTTCGCGGTCGCGTCGGACCAAGGGGTATTTTCTAAGCGTATTTAAGAATACGCTGAGAAAATACAACTAGTATCCTGATATTTACCAAAGAACTCTACTAATAGTAGAGCCGAATTTTATACACATTGAGTATTTTACAAAGGAAAAGGCCCACTTTTTGGGTTTCTCTTGAAAATGAAACCGGAGAATGTGAATGAGGTAACCGTGACATCAGAATACTTGTGGGTATTGCCCTCATTTGAATCACGTGACCGAGCTCACCTACCTATTACAAGCAAGTAGGTATGTAACATGGCTGCTATCACTGACCAGTCGAAGACAATAAGCGACCTTTCATTGAAATGAGTGAACTTTTTAATTCCAATACATGTACAAGTCCATTCAAAAGACTCAAAATAATAAAGTTCAGTTTGCCATCCTTATTTTCTTGTCCTTATCCCACATTACACTGTTCAGGTGCCATTGTCCCACATTACGTGGGATGTGCTGATCCCGATGACATGATTTTTTCTACATTCTCCTCCGTCATCTCAGTACTCACTTCTTTCTTAACCATGTCCATAGATATCATAATACTAACAGATATTTTAATACTATACTAGTATCCATGTCATGCTTTACACAATCCAAAAAGGATATGGCACAACTTTGAAACTGTAGCGTCCAAAGTATGCCGGTCCGCTCGTTAATACGTGCTCATTCAATCTGCCCATATCACTGCCTCACTCATGCCGTATAAAATAATGAGAATGCCGATATACATTTCTACACACACAAAGCTCGACTGATGAGACTTTGCAATAAGGCGCGCGTAGTCCTACTTTTTTTGTCGTCCGCGAATTTTCTATACAAAATTGCCTGAATGAACTGACCTTTTGACTGGCTTGGTTGCAGTGTGGTAGCATTAGTCAAACCTCCTGACTAACAGTTGACGAAAATTATAATTATAAAGTCGTTGTAGGTACAAAGTACAAATCCCAAAGTTATTTGTATAGTATACCATAGTAGTTAGCATTCCACTGACAGGTTGCAAGCCCAGCGCCCCTCTTGGAACACTAACTGATCATTAATTTTCGATCGAGTACAGCCTCATCGGTTGCTTCTGTGATCTGTCCTCGGGTGCAGGTGATGGGGTACAGAGGGCGGGATAGCAGGCAGCAAGTAGGCCATATTTTGCGTGGGTTTCCCACACTCACACTGAACGTGTGACTGATCGATTATCCCATATTTCGTTAGTCTGCAGCGGCCAACTTGGGTGCGAAGTGTTTTCTGCGAATTCCGAATCGGCCCACGGTGCAAACGTACTGCCGAATCAATGAAGTCCAGTGGAGTGGGGTATTTGTACTTCCACCTATTGGTGCTCGACTCGATTCGAACCCGCAGCCTTCGGAAGTCGGGGTACCACCCACTGGACCAACACTCTTTACTGGGGCAGAAGAATAACATATTCCATAATATTAGTTCTCTCAAGTAGTATAGCGAACGAACATTTGATTAATTGTTGGTCCAATGCGAACATTGCCAGGCAATATCTAGCTGAGCCGACCATCGCTGTAGAGTAAGTTCTTGAATGGCGACTAAAAACCAGACAACGTAAAAAGACCATCCAATGGACCGATGACATTTAAAAGGTTGCGGAAGTCTGTGGATGCATGAACTCCGGATTTTGGAGCTTTAAACCCAAACATATCAAGTGTTTTTTTTTAAGATTACCTACTCAGTAAAAAAAATTCGGCCGCGTATTTACGGTAGATGTTTCAGCAGCCTAAAACCCGGGATACAAATGAAACCCCACCCGGACGTTCCCCGGAGGCCTTCTAAACTAGGACAAATCCGGGGAAACTCGGAAGTATGGCAACCCTATTGTCTTGACACTCTTTGGCAACTATGTGGACTTCTACAGGCTGCTGATTATGAAATTATTCTAACGCTAGAGATCGCGAGTTTATCGCTTCCAATCTATTTCTGTTATGATTCCCCTTGCACACCCTAACCTCAATTACGTAAGTAACATACTATTGGGTATAGGGTTATCCAGTCGCCGAGTATTAGGATCAAGTAGATATTAATACTGAGAACACAGAATCCTAGTGTGTTGCCAGGACTATGCATGTTGGGTGTAGACTATCGTTTCAAAACATTACTTCTTTGATTGTGTTCTTCATTAATTCAACTATTATGAGGTAATTATTGAAACTAGTAAATCAAGCTTGGAACACAAAACATCTGCTTAAAAATTCACTGGTATTAAATACCTATACATCCTCTCGTTAAAACTGATAAAAAACAAGGTATCGTGAAAAAACTATTGATGGGCAAATATCACGCATTTCACCTATCTGTATGCTATCTTTTGTTTGACCCTGCTTTAAGTTTTTGTGAGTTTCATTTTTGCTTCATTACCATTAGCCATATTAAATGTTATCGCGATACAATACCGATTTCATATATAACATATTCAATTGTTAAAAAGTTTTTTTTAAACTCGATGTAGTTCAGCGACACCAGGTAAATGCTAGCGAACAATCAATTTGCAATACCAGATAGAAGTAAACGAAACGTTAGAGCAAAACTAGTTTTAAATGTGTAACGGGATGAATGAATTACCCATGGTCTCTGTGGCAGGATAGAGACCGAAAAAGCAATCTGCAAGTTTATGAGGCAAATCACGTAGGTACACACGGAAAAACATCGGGTACGGATGTCAATGGGATGTTAAATGATTCAGGGTACGGATTCTCGTGATTCATATCGAGCCTAAATATTTAATACAACACCGCCAAAGATCTGTAAAAATTGTGTGAGAATATATTTACCGACACATTTTATGTCGGGCCCCTGCTGTAAGGAAGTCAGATTATCAATCAAGGAAAAGTCAACATAAACATTGAAAAAATCACCATACTCACAAACAGTTTCCTTAATCTTTGTAGATTGCTTTATATGGTAGGTACGTTATTTAAAAATGTCTAAGTAGGTACCTATTGAATTAACCATAGACCTATTTATATGCAAAATTCAAAGTGCGATCGAAGAAGTGGTTTTATTCCATCTATTTTTGTGCGTCATGATAAAAAAAATATTGTTGTTGTGCTTTCGTAAACTTAAATGCTGATAGTGCTAATAATTTGTTTGATCATTATCATAATTCAGATCATACCTGTCCATCTACTCTACTGTCTCTTTATCTCCACGTATTATTTGTTTACTATGAGAATAAGTTATACACAGACTTCAATTTTTCATCAAAATAATCACGAAACAATCTTGAAATTAACTTAAAAAAAATTTTGGTCGCCACATATTCGGTTTTACAACGGAACCGTTATAGAAAAGACAAATTCATGGACTAATTGGTGCTCTTCAGTATCAGGAAACTAATATGAGACGCGACACAGCTTAAGATTGGACATAATAAAAATCTCTTTCTCAAGTTATAAAATCTACCTTGTGAATTGACAAAGGCAAAGTAGCAGGAAATATGTAGTAAGTAGGTAGGTACATCAAATAAATAAATAACAAGTTTACGTCTTGTTATCGACGTGGCCGGACTGCAAGCGGCTAGCATAGCGTCTCGCAGCTTTACCTTGACAAAACCAACGCATGTAAAGAGACGGGACTGGCCACACTATGAACTTAAAGCCTCGCGGTCGCCGGCCGTGTAGCAAGCAATACGACCAAACATGCAGTCTCTTTTTCGTTTTTAAAGGAGTTAAAGTCGTCGTCGTTTTAAAGGAGTTAACGTCAAGCTCGGCTCCTACTGACACCCCTAGCGGTCGCCTATGCGGCTACCACTAGCTGCCTGTAGTGCGGCCACCGTGTGTTGTAGCTAGCCACCTAGACGCCTAGCTGCCTGCAGTGCAGCCGCGGCCTACTATTACAGTGCTACAACATAATTTACGCTAGCTTTATACCTACTCCTGCCTGTGGAACGTTAGCGCAATTATACATATAAACAGCATGTAATAACCTTGAACTCAGTGTATATTAATTATTGCCGTGGTTTCTATTAATTATGCTGTTGTGCGTAATTCAATGTTTTGTATGGATTATATATCTAGAGGGTCTTAGTAAAAAAACACAAAACCAGAGACACCACAACTATTTTTTATAACAATAAATTGATCCATTAGTTTCTTTTAGTTCATTATTGTAAAATATATTTATGTTGTCTTCAAAAGTTCTGGTCGCTTTAGAACTCTATGAATCTTATCAGCAGTGACAAACATCGCCGCGCGGAACTGTCAAGAATAAATCTTTGTTGGGATTTTTAGACACGACATAATATTATGTGTAGAAAATATAGTTTTGACAAAATTAAATACAAAAAATTGCTACATCGATGCTACTATCGATTCTGATCAAATTTTTTTTTTTGTTTTAGCCGGTTTTGCGTAATATAAGACGTTGTATAAACAACCGGAGTAGAGGGAGGATCACGAATAATTAATTTGAAGCTATGTTAGCGATACGATATGATAAAGAAAATAGAACATTCAAAATGGTGTGAAATCCAAGAACCGAAGACCTAAGCTCTTTTTATACCACGTATAAATTACGTGAAAAGAGCTTCTGCGATGCAAACTGATTTAAATAAATAAATGTTTTATTTAAATCTGTGCGCATTTAAATAAAACTTTTTGGGAACTACATGGCTGTGTTTCACATAACACAAACTACTTATACATATTTTTTTTGTAACTACATACTTATTATAAATAGAAACCATTCAGACCCGAGACAAATATTTGCAGATCATACAAACATTTGACTCGCGGCGGGAATCGAATCCGCAACCTTCTGCGTCCCAGGCCGACATTTACCACAGAGAATGTCGTTCATGTTCAATGTATGAACGTACTTTATACCCGCTATTTTTCTTGGAACTAGTAACTAATCTTTACTAATCAAATCTATACTAATAAAGCTGAAGTAGTTTTTTGTTTCTTTGTTTGAACGCGCTAATCGCTGGAACTACCAGTCGGATTTTACAAATTATTTTTGAATTTGATAGCCCAAATCACGAGGAAGGTAATATATAGGCTATATATTTAACATCACGCTACGACCCTTAGGAGCCGAGCAAAATAAGTAATAGCACGGGCGGATGATGCAACGCGGTGGGCGGCTGTGGCACAGCTAGTGTTTTTTTAAGTGCGGTAGTGTTTACTTCCTGTGTTTGTAAGGTCATTTATTTAATGTATATTAAAATGATATAATGTAATGAGAAGACGCATTTTGAAGACATTTGTGGCGCAGTGGACGAAGGCCCGCCTGAGACACAAAAGGTTGCGATTCCCGCCGCGATGCAAATGTTTGTACGATCTGCAAATATTTGTCTCGGATTTAAGTATTTTCTATGTATAATATAATGTATATAATGTAGTACATATCAGTCATGTCATGTAGTTCCTATAACACAAACTCTGCTTACTTTGGGGCTAGATGATGCTGTGGAAAATGTCTAGCATTATTTATTTATTTGGATGAAACATTTTGTAGTAATGGGCATATGTTCCGATTATATTAATTCGTTAATAATTACGTTCTTCGTGTATTCCTACTATGCATTACCATAAGGTAATGTGCCATCGGTCACTTTTCTATTAAGCAGCGATGGGCTTGCAACCTATCTCGAGACATGCTACTCGTAAATACTATGTAAAACACGGATATGTTCCAAATCTTTAAACTTCTATACTAATCCATACCAATCATAAAGCTGAAGAGTTTGTTTTAATGATTTAAAATTTGAACTCGCTAGTATCTGGAAATACCAGTCGAATAAAAAAAAATGTTTTGCGCTTGATAACCCAATTCTTGAGGAAGGTTATCGCTATTACCATTAGGATGCGATGGGTCGGGGGCCGAGAGTGCACGGCTGGTATATATGAATAAATATAAACACCCAACGGTCACATACATAGTCCTGACCCCACACTATAAGGATTACATGTATCAGGTACTTCGAGTGACTACCACAATACCCAGACCCGTAACAAAATCTACAGAACATGCAACATTCATGTTTTCATAGGAATCTGTCATAATCAATGATTAGACTTGACCGTCCGTTTATTTTGTTGGTGAACTCAAGCCTAAGTCTAGCTGGCTCAAAGCCAACACGTAATATTATACAAAAACATTGAGTTACGATACGAGGTCGCAAGAGAAAGTTGCACATGCGCATAACATCATAAGGACATGCGAAAATAGGCTGTGTAACCAACGGTTTAGATGTGAAGTAGTGGTATTGAAGATGAAGGTAAATGTTAATACGACCACATACAAGGTGAGCAGAGGATATTGCCAAGAGTGCTACTTATGGCTCGGCACACTGGTTATTTGATGATTTTTAAACGATTTCAAAAAAAGGAGGAGTTTCTCAATTTTTTTTTTAATCATTGTTTATTTTTTATATCTTTGATAACTGTCAATCTATTGTGATGATTCTTTTGTTGTTGCATAGAGAATGATCGTGAAGAGGTCCCATAAAAGTGTTATTTCTGAGGGATTGCTACTTTTCCCGTAAAACTAAAAAAACATCATCTTATGGAATCACGACTAGCCGAAACATTTGTTGTGGGCTATGTTACTTTTGTTTTTTATTTGAATTTGTCATTTTGATTTTGCTCACTCCTTTCCAGAGTGAGCAAAATGACGTAAGCACGCGAGAAAGTCGGTTTTTTGACATTTCATATCATATTATGTTATGATTTTATTTTTTATGGTACCTAATCAACATTACAACACTACTACAAGTATTATTATAATACAGGGTGTCCCGGAAAACGTATAATAAGCCCAAACGGGAGGTTTCAAACCATGAAAATGAGCATTTGTGTGGGAGCAGATCTTAGGAATTTTTATTTTTAGATTTCAATACAAAAACTTTTGTGAAAGAAAATTGACAACCCTAATTTTTTTCAACACTATACAACCTACATTGATAGGTAGCTCCTACGTACTCAAGTACGTTACCTTTTGCATGGCGCACTGAAGGTGCCTGCCTCGTGGACCGAGTTTAATCACGATCTACAAAACAGCACTTCAAGTCTAGTTAGTTGTTTTCAAACGGAATTTCACAAATTCACAGCCGTATGAAGGAAGCCGCCAAAAATTCTAAGACATTTGCCCTGTGCACGAAAGAAGACTATGCCTTTTCGATATACGTATCGATGTTTTCCTTCCATGTTTGAGAGCTCAATAGCTTTGCTAAATTATCAGTTTTTGCCTTGTGCACCACGTTGTAATTTAAACCCACTGAAAGGGATCATTATGTTTTTCTCCGCCATTTTAGAGCTTAATACATTTTTCGGGTACAGAAATACATTGATGCATGACTGACTTTGAACCCCTGAGCTTTTAATCGAAGTTGGGAAAGCCGTCCACTACGCCAATAGTGCTGTCAAGTGGCGTTGAGAAACTCATACTAGACAACGTATTACTTGATGACAATGACGACGATCATTAAGGTAGGTAGGTACATGACTTTGTTACCTACCAAGGTTTAGTTCATTCTTTCGTCGTGTTAGTAATACTGTCTTAGCCACCCATCCTATACTAGATAAACTATGGTGTCCATAAAACAGGTCCTAATAAACCTTTAGTTCAAGTTTGTGTCATATTAGTTGATAGATGTTAGGACCTACACATGTTAACATCACAACTACAAAAAAGTGCTACCTACAGAACCATTTTCAAAAATAATAATACAACTTGGCTTAAATCACAAAGCGGACTCCATTACGTAGACTCTTTGGTACGATATTTCATTTAGAGGTCAGGAGGAAATCAACAAAACAGCTGTTGTTGATTTTAGGAAGAGCAGGTAGTATGGAAAGTTTGATGGTCATTTCTTGAATGAAAAACATGGAAATCCAAAAAAACTTAGAAAAAACAATGTTTCACACGTGTTATGTATATATAATCCCGAAAGGAGGTCATTGACACCGTGATGGATAACATTGTTTTTTCTAAGTTTTTTTGGAATTCCATGTTTTTCATTCAGAATGTTCTGGGACACCCTGTATATGTGACATAACTAAACTTACAGGTAATAAGCCTATGATCAAAACAATTTTAATAACAGATTACATTTTCATGTAATAAAAATGAGTTTCATTTACAAGAAAATAGTTTGATATTATTCGGTGAACCTTTTAACTGTCTGTTTTATTAGTAGTATCTAGTATTTATAAGTAGTACGTTACAACGGAACTATGAAGAACTGCGATAAATTTAATTCCGTGTATGAATCAACACCAGTATTAAAATCAGCTTAGATTTTAGATTATTGAATCAACGTGACCGTTCAAATAATGACCGTGAATAAGAGCTGATAACAGCGACATTTGAAGTGCAGTTAACGGATGTTGTGATGGCATATCTCAACAAAACATTAAATTCACATTAAAAATAAAACAATTTATGTGGTTCATAAGTTGACGTTTCTAAAATCGTTTTAATTTTAATTCATTAAAACCTATTAAAAAATAGGCTTTCATGACACTCTTTATGTTATTTTATCTTAATGTTAAGAATCATATAATTAATTATCCTTTCTGAGGATTCATCCAAATGAACCATGCGATTTATTGAAAAAAAATGTTTCGACCTTGACTTGGATGTACAGAAATAAAATGTTTACTTGTGCCATGACCATAGACTGAGAACTGTACTAAAACATTTTGAAATATTTTTAAACGAACCTTAATTAAAACTGATAGGTTTTTTAGTTAATTTATGGTTGATTTTGCGATACATACAAAAACAGGTGTTTTCACAAGGAAAGGTCAATAAAACTTCATAAATGTTAAATAAAAGGTTTTTAAAGTCACAAGGCGAGCTTCCGGCACAGATTTGGATACAGGTAAATACTGATTTACGACTTATTTGAAAGTGTTTAGTAAAAACTATTCCCATCATACTTCACATCACTTATTTTTAACAGAAAAGATGAAAAAAAATATGTAATTGTTGCTTAAATGAAAACAGCGTAAATAAAGTAAAACGAGCCACTGTCAAAACGATGGATGCTTTGTTTTCATGAGCGAGTGCTATCAAGGGGCTAGTGTTGTGTTGTCATAGTATTTTATGTGATTGTAAAATGTCAGTAGATTTCTTACTTTACTTGGTTGCCACCGAAATATAAACGATTGGTTTCACTTGTTTTAAACACAAGTTTTTTGGGTAAAGTTATAATAGCAAGTACCCCTTCCTGGGTGGTCATTAAAAACTTAACAATCTAACCTATCCGAGTCGGATCTGCACAGGAGGATTTTTCAGGCTTACTTACAATGGCAACTCTTTGTTGAAAATGTTAAAAGTGGCACAGTGGAAACGAGGTTCCACCTCGCATCGACCAATTCAAGAAGTTCAAAATCATACATATTTTCTTTAAAGAAAAACTATAGGTATTTCGTAAGGTTATGTTTAGTAACTCTGTGTTTTTACGGTAAAAATTAGTCAATAAATTTTATCTGTCGTGAAGTATTTTATTTTAGGTCACGTTCATTGATAATGCCAGCACGAAATACCTACAAAATTTATTTGCACACATCAACGTTCAATTACTTAATGTTTAATTTATTACCTGTCAGTTATTCAGAAATGACGCACGACCTTGTTTAATAATAAATTTTCACGAAATCTTAAAAGCCCCAACCTGTGATTACCTACATCGACTGCAGTGACTAGTGGCGATCAAAACTATCTAAGGGCTCATTTAAGGAGACGCGTCGCGTTGTGCGGCGCGGGCTGCAGTAAATTCAAACATATGGCTATGTATGAGAGCGTTTATTTCGCTTTTCCGTAAACGCTATGTTTAAATCTGCTGCGGGCCGTGCCGCACAACAGGACGCACAACGCGGCGCGTCTCCGTCGATGAGCCCTAAGTGCTATGCTTGCAGACATCAAAATCGATTGCAAAAAACCGCATCCGATAAGCTGTTTCGACAATAAATGTTAACAGACAGAAACACAAACAAACAAAACACAAACAAACGACATCTTATGGCAAAAGCATAATACAAGCTAACAATGTTATAAAGGTTATGTTATAGCGGCCACGAGCAGGACGTCGCAGTGTATGTAGGCCCCCCACCCGATAGACCGTTCTGTTCCATCTTAAATGTTACGGAATGTCGGTGAATGGAGGTGACTCAAGAGCCTATGTTCAGCAGTAGTCATCTACAGGAAGTTGATCGTATTCAGTATTTAAAATAAAGTGCTGTGTAACAATGAACAAGCGATCACACAAATTACTTGCTTTTATTACGTATCTGTTTTCATTAGTAAATACCAAGTTTTAAGGTAAGTAACGATGATTTGCGGAATTTTAAATATAAGATGCGTCTGTGTATATTTTTAGGCATTGATTGAATAATTCTGTCATATCAGGCTAAATTGGTATCTTCTACAGGGTGTCCTGGGATAATTATACTATCTTGGAAGAGGTTATTTTGCACACGTTCAGATAACAACTTCCGTTTTACAACTTTTAAATTCCCTGGCCATTTTAAATTTTCTGAAACATTACGGTTTGGCTTGCTTAGGGCTTAACTTAGGGGGGTTGCACAGGGGTTTTTCTTTATAGCAATATCACTTGATTCCCCTTTTTTGTGATACTTTAACTGGTCTGTGGTGATACACTTAATACTTTTACTTAATACACTTTTTTAAGTGTTAAGGTTTGGTACCTAGGTACTTGCTCTCCTAAACACATAATTGCAGATTATCGCTTCGCTCGCTACCAATCAGTAACTACAAAAAATAGGATGTCTTTGCTCTCTCAGATACTAGTTCAGAAGGCTCATTCCGCTCATCTGTAAGCTCTTTTTTTTAGAGAGAACGACCTTTACTTTTAACAACTCTGTTTTCTTACACAGAATGTGTGCTCCAATAAGAACTGTCTGTAGGAGTCCACTGCTGGGCATAAGCCTCCCTTAAAGAGTACCGTGACAAAAGAACTTGAACCTCCACCCACCAATTTTAAGATATCATCAGTCTATTGGGTGGGAGGATGGCTCTATTTAAACTACCTCGCCGATTCATCATCTTTATTTGTAGATAAAATGCCTGTAACAACATAGTCCGGATACCGAGTAGGAAGAAAATAGGTAATTGACCCGATTTTTTTATCTTTGACACTCATGTACAATCACTTCACAATATGCCCAACACATTAATACGCGAATGACACGAAAACATAGCGTAGCATCTTCTTCCAATTCAGTGTCCGGACTTTAGGATGAAAAGGCCTTGCATACCTCATATCCGGTGAGAAGTCCACGGAACACGCATAACCAGCCACCATGTGTCCTTGAAATGTCTTCTTCCGGTTCATCTTAAACCGGTTCAGTGCACTAAACACTATCACCTTGTTGTCCATAGATTGGCAGGCTAGCCACTTGCCGTTAGGACTTGCCGTGACGGCGGGCAGTGAGTGCATTGAGGGGTCCGCTATATACTTCATATCTACTGGTATGTCCCTGCAAACAACATAACATGATTAAATTTACGAACTCGGTCGCGCGGAGGGCGAATAGCCAGCTAAGACGCAAGAGGTGCGGGTTCGATTCCCGCTGCGAGACAAATGTTGGCATGTTCTGCAGATATTTGTTTTCGAAGTTCCTGATACCCGGGAAACACATGGAAACTGTGTATTATGTGACTGTTGGGTCTACTTATATGTAATTTGTATTAAAACACCCAACTCCGCCTGATTAAGTATATATTTATTTCATAAATATTTTCTTTTGACGGTTAATAAAATATAACGATATAAATTTGATACTCGCTTCGCTCTCCAAAGGTGTCGTTATAAACAAGACTCGCTTACCACTCCCAAACCCTCAGACTCTTGTCGTCGGAGGTGGTGACGAATCTTCTGTTCTCGTCGACGAACGTGATCGTGTTGACGGCGCCGAGGTGACGGTCGTACTCCTGGACTATCTCACCGCTGCGCGTGTCCCACTGCACCACCACAACAACAAAACATTATTATCTTCATCGAAACTTATAATCGTTTGTCCTGACTGACTGGCTAATATATGAATGCACTGACAAAACTACGTCTAGGAAGCTCAAATTCGTAACATCGGTTTATATTGTAACGTAAGCATCCGCTATAAAGGATTTTTGGAAATTTTAATTTAGGAAGGGGAAATGGTGTTTGATTGTTAGTATGAGAGATTTAAAAACACGACTCCACGCGTTTAAAGCCGCAGGCAACAGCTAGTAACTACATATAGACTCGCTGCAGGTGCGATAGCCAAAAACCACTCTCTATACATACCTGTACAAGGATTTAGTAAATGAAGGCGTGCTCCCGTTAAAGAGGCGTGACCTTTATCCTGACTACTTGAATTATCGATATGAATTTAATCCGCACCTGCCCATCACTAGCAAACGTAGTATTATGGCCGCACCGGCGCGGGCGGCATCGAGTCTTGGACCCCACTAAAGTAGTTCGTCGCCAACTGAGATCTCGTGATGTTCTGTTTGAGATGCCAGTTTGTCTGATTGTTTTAGCCATAGTATTATAAAGACCCATGAACATTATAAAAAATCGTGTGTTTGTATATTAAGCAGGAAAAAGTTATTGTTTTTTTTTTTAGAATTTTGCTTCTAAATCTAAAGTAATAAGTCATAACTATTTTTGAAAGGGCTTTGAGTGCGGGCACTCAAAGCCCTTTCATGCTTGAATTTTTGCTATTATAAGGCCGCAGCTAAACGAAATTCTACAACTGAGTATTCTGTAGACCTATTCTAGTTTGGTTCTAAAATTTCCCCGTTGTTTTTATTTTATCACTTAGAGATACTACGCGCATCCCCAACTGAACTCTTCATAGCACTTCCTTTAACCACTCAGGTTTTAACAATGTACACTCACGCATATAATCTTCTTATCGCTTGTGCCGCAAACGAAAAGATGCTGCTTATCTTCGTCGGGATGGAATTTCGCGCAGTACGGCACCTTGCGAGACGTGAAGCGATTTATGCACGCGCCTGTCTCAGTGTCCCACAGCTTTATGTATCGGTCGTATGCTGGAATAAAACATTGGAGTGTTATACAGGCTTACGGACAGGACCGTTTTTTTGTAATATAAGTTGTGGTATTATTCAGTCTGTAAATATATGGAAGCTTACCAGCAGAAACAAACTGCTTGCCGGAATTATTAAAGTTGACGTCCCTGACCGCCTGTCGATGACCGAAGTAAGTCCGTATACAGCGTCGCTCACCATACACTTCCCAAATCTGTAAATGCAATCATTTATTAGACTTTTTCTCTAGTAAAATTCAGTGACATTTTAATACTTCTAGCAAAACACTTTGAACAGTACTAATCTTTATTTTCAACTATTCAGACTGATTATGGAACACAATATAACCCGCAACCGAAGAACCGTGGTACAGACATAGATGACAGTTTAGATTTTCATAATTAAAATATTTCTGGTATCTGAAGGCACGATATCGGGCTATATCTAAAGATCTGCTTTGGCCATTAACTGTTTGCAATCTAAAATTACCATTTCCTTGGAAAACTACTTACTACTACTTTTGTAGCTGACAGTACATCCTATCTTACTAATATAATGTTAAAGTATGTTAAGATGTTTGTTGCTATCATTTCTGAGACTAGTACATAATTTACCAGAACCACAGATTATAGCTATAGCCAAAACTGAAGTGGTTTTAATACCAACATTAACACATGCTCGAAATCAACGAAGGAATGTTTTCTTTCGTGAGGAAACCGAAATGCCGTAGAACCAAAAACCCGAAAGCTGTGCCGTCAGTTAAAAAGAAAGAACCCCTAGCTTAATTTCAAATATCAATCTGATTGTAGACTAAACTGTTGTTTTATTTGTTAGTTCTCAATACTATGTAGGATGTCCTGAGATATTGCAATCATAAACCTGTTA
The DNA here is from genome assembly GCA_961405105.1 of Perizoma affinitatum. NCBI lineage: Eukaryota > Metazoa > Arthropoda > Insecta > Lepidoptera > Geometridae > Perizoma > Perizoma affinitatum. The sequence continues at coordinate 8,603,451 of OY560184.1, forward strand.
TTTTGCTAAAGGAGGATGCGCTATAATGACCTTGACCCGGCAGTCCATGCCGGCTGAGAGCAGCAAATGCGCGGTCTGCGGGAACCAGCGCGCCGCCGCCACGCCCTTCGTGTGCCCGCGCCACGTGTGAATGTGCGCCTGCACATGCAACAACAACAACAGTTGTAATAAATAAGTTATTTATTACAACTAGACTAATGTATTACAAGTGTAGGGAGTACGCCCGCACTATTGTAAGATTCTTAATATATTATCTGTGAACGGAAAAGGAACGTCACTAGACCGACGCCGTCTCGTCGTTCTAGCTTCCTTTTTGGCCGGCAGTTGACTTCTGGTATCCTAAGACGGCTGAGATATGATAATAAACTTTTTATACATACTACACAAGTCAATTCATTTATTACATGTTAACTAATGTATGACAAGTCAACTCAACTGATTTATTACAAGTAGATTATATTCTGATAAGCCAACTTGACAAGTCAACTCAATTTATTGCAATTCAACTCATTTATTACAAGTCAACTCAATTCATTGCAATTCAACTCAATTCATTGCAATTCGACTCATATATTATAATACAACAAATTAATTGCATTCAACCCAACTCATTAAAAAAAATTGGCATAATTATGTCCAGTATGAAGAATTTAGTAAGTAACTTAGATAGGAAGGAAAGTGTACCTTAGGTAGGAAGCAGCGGTCGGGTGGCATGTCACTGCGGAGTTGTGTCTCGCTGCGCGGAGCCTCCATCCACGAGCGACCTTGGTAGTCTGTCTCTTTCTCAACTAGAAACACAATGGCTTAAGTTACAATAAGAGTTGGATGTTTTGATAGAGAGTATACAACTTTGCGAACTAAATGACTTGCATCCCACAATAAAATCAGTTAAATAAATATATGTAAATCCTAGAGACACATTAAATCCTGACCCCAATAGGATTCCCTGTATTGTGGGTACCCACAGATAAAGTTTGAATTTACCAGTGCATACATCTGTATGCACTGGTAAATTCAAACTTTATCTAGAATTTCGTAAATAGTATTAGCGTAAAAACAAATCTAGGGCAATTTTAAATAGAAATCAATTACCAGCAATAATTAAGCTATTGCATTGCTACTAGTGGTCATTGAGCATGTGATGTTGGACAATGATGGTAGGCATAGCGGTATACACATTACATTACAAAAGTCCTTTGTGTATAAAAACCTTAGGATGCACAGCTAGTATTGAAAAACAAAGATGTATACCAAAATGCGTAACAGATTTTATGAATCTGCACCTTCGCCTTGAATCGGCGATGCGTTTGCTAATTCTGATATAGCTCAAGACAAAGTTAAATGGAAATCATGTACACAATCAAATCAGTTGAGCACTGAAATTTGTGGAATAACTAAAATCACTGATATAGCCTTCATTAAACCATAGTATTAGATAAAAGATCAGGAACAAAAAAGAATTTACTCAATTGGCGTCCATTGCACACACTTATACATTTATATTTCTTACTATGAAATGCAGAAAAAAGTTATTAATATCAATTTATTATAAACCTTCAGTTAACTCAAACATTCAGTTTAGTTACCTTTGCAAAGTTATAAGCAATTAGAAATGACGTAAGACATAATAAAGGTTGATACTGGAAGTCTTTGGACAGATGTGGTCAACACTTTCGACATGGCACTTTACAGGGAAGGCCTACATCCAGCAGTGGAATTCTACACTGCTGGACATAGGAGATATAAAATAGCACTTACTGTGGCACACAGATTTCTCTTCCAATGGTTTGTCATCATCCACCTTGCCTTTTTTCTGTCTCTTTGCTAAGATTTCTTCAAGTTCCTTCGCCTCGTCACCTTCCGGTTTCATTACCCTGAAACCGACACAAAATGAAAAGGTTAAACCAAACAATAAGTTTTAACATGCTGAATGTTTAAACACCAATACTAGACCAAGATGAAACATATTATTTGTGTCAGGTCTGGGTGTTGTTTACCCATGACAGAAAGAATCGCGAATCGCTACCGTATCACCGCAAAAAGCCGCCATTGTTAATGGCAATAGCTTATTGTGGTTTGTATTGGTAACTTATACAAAAACAATACATTTGGTTTGGTACCTCCTTTCTCCCTCATATCCACCCCACGGTCCCAGGAAACCAGCAACATCTTCTGGAGAGTCGTTTTTATGGCGTTTCTTCTTGTCTAGGGGCCTCTTCTTTATTGTTTCAAACACAGACTTGCCTTCGGCTTCTACTGGGGCAGTGATCATAGCTGACACTGAAAAATATATGGTGTTTCTGTTAATTATGCCCTGAAATTTAATTTGATCAATGTGTTATTGGGAGACCTCTTTTATCTCAAATAGACTGGCCACAGCTTCTCCTCAGTGGTACCCAGATAATAAGTAGCCTTGGTGTCATGAACTAGCTAGGTCATGAACTATAGCTGTCCAAGCCGTTACAGAAATGATTAATAACAAACCCTAAAGTTTTGCAGTCATAATTTCACATTATTTATTTATTATTATATTCCTCTGACATCAATGAATAAAAACCACTTTGGCTAAAAATGTTCACATACCTATTTTACTTAAAGAACAAACCTGTTTTTATTTGAAAGAGGATTGGGACCTCTTTATATCAAACATTTTGGTTGTTTTCTAACTAGCTTCATTAGTAGCTAGCTAAATTATTTTGACTATGTAGTCCAATGTGAAATGCAAGATCATAGTGATTCTTAAAATAATACTAGTCTTATGCCTGTTGGTTATACTTTTAAAAGTAGTCCATAACTTAAATCCTTGTAATACTTACACACCACACTATCAGGAGGTTTGGCTTCATCATTTGAGGGGTCTAAGGCATATCCATAACTTGTAAAAGTACGTCTCTGATTCTCAAACTGAAATTCTGAAATATGTGCCTTTTCCACAAATCCAGAGAGTATGTTTCTTTCCGCCTTCATCTGCTCAGTTTTGAATGGGTTTTCTGGGCCCAGTGTGGGAGCAAATAGTTCTTCGTATTTTGGATTATGCATGATTTCCTGATTTCTTGATATTAGTACTCTGGAGTCATCTTCATTCTGTAAGTATGAGAGTAAGTTTCAACAAGTGGCCTTTCACCACACTGGTTCCTTCACCATTGGTCACTAGGTCTTTTACAGGGCCAACATACTTTAAAATTACTTAAATTTTAATTAAGTGCAGGTTGAATTTCTGCATATATTTGTCCCAATCTGGGTGTCGTTGTACCATTGTACTCATAGTTATCCTTAGTTAACCATGATACAGGGAATCTTAGTACAGTACTAGTATTTATCACTGGATATAAAGGACTTGTTTACATCTAATGAAACTCATGCTTTATGTTAATAAGTTGAGTTATGGATAACTTACTGTGGGATTGACTACTGGAGCAGCTATTATTTGCATACTCTTTGCTAGGGATAAGCTGGGATCAACAGGTTTGAGATGCGTTAACAACTTCTCGTTGCTGTGTTGTTTGGTGGTCTCGGAATCGCTATCTCCGTCGTCCTCAGAACTGCTGCCGTAGTTCTGAATGTTTAGCATTTTGTTTACCTACTTTTCTGAGATATCTACTCTAGAGTAAATAGTTCAGTTCGAAACTAGAATGTAATTATTTGTATATTCACTTCGCACTGTAATTGACTTCTTACTTGATTCTATAGTATTAGATTAAGGTTAGAGAAGGATCACAAACAAACTTGGAATTGTCTATGGATATTTTTGACGATTTGCTTGCTAACCAAGCTGTCAGTCACTTGACATGACTGACAGTAACAGACAAAGTAACATGACAACCAGTGTTTAGAACGAGAATGTCATTTATTAAAATAAAAATCCTATGGATTTCTTGTGTTTTGACAATGCTACCAACTTGAATAAAAAAATCAATCAGGTGACGAGCCCTTGGGACTTGGGACGGATAAATTTTCCTAAAAATCTATAAAAAAATAACTAAATAAACAGTAAAAATGGCATTACATGCAGCGCAAAAAGGCAAGCTTATCAGCGTCATCGGTGATGAGGTGAGAACTTTATCTAAAACTGCTATAAATGGTCACTGAGGATACGTCGAGTCTCTCTCGAAGTAGTTTGCCCCAGTTTTATTCAGTTTTTGGCCTAAATTACTTGCTCTAAATCCATTGCTTTTGATTTCAGGACACTTGCGTAGGATTCCTTCTTGGTGGAATCGGAGAAATCAACAAAAACAGACACCCAAACTTCATGGTTGTTGACAAAAGTATGTGCATTCTATAGCATAATAAATCAATAATATCTCGCATTAACCACTAACTACTGTATCAACAGCTAGTACAATAACTCTAGAATCATTTGTCAGTTCTATTATTAAACCACAATATCCCTTATTAATAGTGGTGTATGAACCAGCAATGATGTCCTGCTGAGGTGTATATTGTGTCTCACTTCGCTAGTTAACTCTAGCTCGATCAACTTCTTATGGAATAGGAATAATCTCAGAACTCATTCTACCATTAATAGTAATTCATTTATTAGATTCTGTATGTTATTCAAGACTCATAAGTATTGAGACAGCAAACCCCATTTTCTGTCAAGTTCATTCCTATACAGACCAATCTTCTGTGTAGGTTGGCTTTGACGTCACCATCATCTGGGAGTGTGAGTGCGCTTGGGAGTGTGCCTTCACTTAACTCATTTAGTGTTTTGTTTTCCATCAAGACAACAAATGGGATCACCCTTGCAAAAATATAGCTTGAAAATGTTTGTATGCCTACCAACCCGCAATGATAGGAACTGCAATTGTCATGGCACTCTTCAGGGGAGGCCTATGTCCAGCAGAATTTTGTAGGTTTTTGATGATGATTAAGCCTAGCTGCTTTGATATTGAATGAAACTCCTAAGAATGTTTTTCTTCTGCAATACAATGTAGAAACAACCTTCTTATGATTGCAAATATTTGGTCTGGTCTAGGTTTTATGCTAGTTTGGTTCTTGAGGTGCATAGACACAAGTAATCCTATTGTGAGATCAGGCCTACTTTTGTGACTGTTTGGTGTTATCCATAATATCTATAGCCATAGTAAAACTTTGTGTTTCAGATACAGCTGTCAGCGAGATTGAAGAGTGCTTCAAGCGGTTTATTAAGCGTGATGACATTGACATCATCCTGATCAACCAGAATGTAGCTGAGCTGATCCGTCATGTGATTGACAGCCACACCGCCCCAGTCCCGGCCGTGCTCGAGATACCATCCAAGGACCATCCTTATGATGCTAGCAAGGACTCTATCCTACGTCGTGCTAAGGTAAATTAGACCTCTTACAGGAGATGCTTGAATCATTCCACTCTAAATTCCAGGGACAGTGAAGACCTTCATCAGGGAACTCTTGGACAACCATTTTAAGTACAACAACAATAACAAGATACACTCATCTTCAAGCAGGCTGCACCAGCAATCATAGCATGAGTACCTAAGGCAGTAGATTTTCTTTGGCAAGAGCAGACAAAAAATATTTTTGTCTGACAGAAAGAGAAATACTTTTTTTGTCTTAACTTTCTTTAAAAAACTTGGTAACCTTGGTGCATAAGCACCCGAGCCTACTTAGCATATAAATGCTAAGCAGACTCGTGTGGTCATGGTCAGTTTAGCAAATGGTGTCAAAAATGTGGTATGTCATATTCTGTTCTTCTTTGCCCAAAAATAAACTTATTTTTAAACTTATTTGATGTTTGATGATTTGAGAAAAGTTTTACAATAATTAAAATTATTTAAACTATGGAATTTCAAAGCAATATTTTAATTATTTTAAAGGTATTTTTGAGTTACTATTAACATGGTTATGAAATCATCAACTAACTTTACTACCCCTTTTTAACCTTAAAAGAGTTTTTTCTTAGATTTATTATGGTAATAAAATACAACTTCTTTGAAAATTTTAAGTTTAGTAGTAAAGTGTTTCTTGGTCTATTCTACCTTAACACATTGTTGATTATTTTAACTTTATTTCTTTATTTCCAGGGCATGTTCAACCCCGAGGACTTGGTACGCTAAACTTAACTAAATATTGCATGGTATTGTTGTTTATTACTACAAAGGCACTTGTAAATATGCCAAACTAACTAACTTCGCCATACCATAAGATTTCAGTGTGCAATTTTAACTATAGTTTGTCCGTTTTTTTTTTCTTGATTAATGGTACATTTTTGGATCCGGTCTACTTAAACAGAAGCAATTAAAAATCCCATGATCAAATTAACTTTTTATTTGTAAAATATAGTAGCAATTATACCTACTTTTTAATTCAATCAGAAAGAAAATCTGACATTAATCAAGGAAAGAAATAATGCATAAGCTAGGTTCAGTTTGATCTATAGGTACATTCCAGTTACAGAATAATTATAATAACTATTACAGCTATTAATGAGAAATAAATTATTATTATTATTATACATAGTATTCATCTTGTAAGTATAGATCTTGTTGTTGTATTATAGAGTTGAAAATGTAATCATTGAGGAGTTTTATTTTTAGATAAGGTATAACAAGCATGCAAAATGAACAAACTTTTGCAGTTGAAAATGCAAAGAACAATCGTTATTGTGTTTGCTGAATAAATTTTTTAGCATCACACTAAAATGAAAGTGAGCTTTGAGACATTGGATGGAGTTTGTCCGTTGAACAAGTTTGTGTGAAATTATTGTGTGCTACCATTTTCATTACTAATTTAATATATTTGTGTATTTTTGGAGTTCCTTGCTGTAAACCCTAACAAAACAAGGTAGGACTTTTTATTTATTTAATGATTTGGTATTATCGAACAGTTTATTTATTTATGTTGTTAATATCGTTTTAATTAAAATATATTTTTATTTTTCAGTCTATGTTTGGATCCGATAACTACAACACATAAACCAACTAAATAATTATTTGATTATTTTATGTATGTCTATATAAAAATGTATTTACTCAACCAATAAAATCACTAAAATTATAGGTTATATTTTATTTATTTATACTTACAAATTTACTATTATCACATAATAATACACATTATCATACATTGCACACAAACTTATAAGCTATAGTTACCCGGTTGGTTTACAAATTAAATACCCGTAGGTTTGAACAAAAAACCGTACAAAATTAGTCTATAAAAAAAATATTAATGAGTGGTGAAATTATTCGTCGAATTCGACAACGTCGTTTTCGGCCTTCTTGTGTCCAACCCAGTCCCACTTGGAGTAGTGGAGCTTGGTCTTCTTGAACTTGGGGTTCTTGGATGTGATGCGCACGAAGACTCTACGACCGAAGAGTGGCTGCAGCTGTCTAAAGTTGTCCACGAGAGGAAGGTTCAGATTGGAGAGGAGACCGCGGAAGTTGTCCATCTGCGTGAATTGAAAGCGGTGAGATAATTTACTACATAAATATTATATTTATAGTCTCACAACTTTAATATTTTGTTAAAAAAAATGTAACTGTCAGAATGTTAAACTGGTGTCTGTCAGTTGACTTGATACTGATATCTAGTCAACTTTGTCGTTTAATTAACATTTCAAATCATTCAACCGTTCAAATGTTATAGTGGTGTTGTAATTTACCTGGAAGACAGAGATAGGGAGGTAGTCGGAGAACACGACCCATGTAACGGCCTCAGCGCAGGGAGGGGTGGTCAGAGATCCCTTGTAGGTGTAGAAACGCTCAGAGTCGAGGCCAGAGAGAATGGAAGAGAGAGAGAAAGTGTGGGGGAGTTGCATGCTGGTGTTGTAGTTCTCGACGGCTGACAGGTTCTTCACGATAGGGGTCAGAAGCTTGGCGTCGAATTCAACCACCTGGGAAGTAAATTGAGAATGTTAAGCTAGTTTACAAGAAAAATGAATAAAAAAATCGGTCGAAATTATTCGTCGCATTTAAATTTGGTTAATCTTTTGTCTGTCGAATCTTTTCAAAGTTTTGAGCTCTACAAATTCTACGATGATTCTTTCCTTGAATGATCTTACCTGGTAGAAGAAAGCCAAGACGCAAAGACCATCAGGATGCTGGAGAGCCTCAGCCAGATTCCTGTACTTCTTGTTCCTGTGAATGATGTGCATTTCCAAGGGCAGACGCATATCATTGAGCGTGTGTTCTGAACCGCGGTTGTTCTTGTCTCCCCAGTGGAAGTGGAGGCCCTCGATCTCATACTCATTGTCGAGGGGACCGCCGAAGATGTACGGAAGACGGAAACCTTTCTTTTCTTCTTCTGAACTGTATTTCGGGATGGTTAGCGCGACTGGAAGGAAATATTAGTTTTAGCTTTGCGGCTCATTTTATTATAGGCGTATTTATGTATCTTTAGGGGCGCCTGTCATGTAGTCCTGATATGATACCAACAGGCTGGCCTCAGCATTTGGCATTCATTGAGGTAATCTAAGCATTTAAGCTAAGCATGAAAATATATTAGCATTTATAAAGTCGCTTAAATTATCAATGCCCAAGTCGTGTGTTTGTTCACCTTCCCTCGTTATATGGTTATTAGATTAGATGTGGAAAAATGCTTACCAGAATGTCCATTGTTAGTGATCGTCAGAGGTCCAGGCAAAGGATTTTGATAGCCAATCAACTCCATAGCCGGAATAGAGATTGGGATCGCTTGCCGGGCTGCGATCGCGATGGGTGACTGTTGCCTGCCCCCACATGCTGGGTGGAGTACCGCCCAGCGACGCTGGTCGGAGGCTCGGTATCCCCAGCCGAAGACGAGGGCCACTGTTGAGGGTAGAAGTGTTAAAAGTTAAAAGTTTTTAACTCAGACTTTTTTAACTTTTTTATTTTTACCAAACGTGTATCTCATCTCATTAATCTTTTATCCAAATTGGTGAATATTCATAACTGAAAGTACTGTTGTAGCGTAGAGGTTTTGACATGTGTGATTTTCGTATGTTGCCAAAGTACCTATAGCTAAAGTCGCGAATTGCCTGTGGATAGGTCAAGATGGTTAATATGAAAGCTAGAATTTATAAGCGGCGCACTACAATTTCGGGTTATAGTGTTATGTTTCTGTCTGTTCTGTATCTATGGAAAGGAGCAAACCTACATAAACCGTTGTCTGTAGATAGGTATAAGGCACCTAATGTAGTATCGAGACGAACAGTTAAATCCTGAAAATATTGAAGAGCAAAGACGGAATTCGTTATGAATGGCAGTAGCTGCAAAATTTAAAGTGTTTAGTTATCTTACCTAAATATTTTTAATACGCAACGAGATATTTTGAAAACAATATAACAATCGCATCTGTTTAGTTATGCAACATTGCAAATGACAATAAAATTCTTTGTTGCACGAACTGTATCTCATAACATTAATCGAATTCAAGTTCACAAAGTGGCCCTTATTAAATCAATAAAGAAATAAATCAGAATTAATGAATCAAATAAATTAGGTGTAACATACGTTTGAATGGGCAATCTACGAGACCATTACGACTACGCGCTTAGTTTAGAAACGATACCATAATCCATAAAAACAGCATAATAATTATGTATTTTAAAAGCCGCATCTACATTAGTATGCTAAAGGCGAGCTCCTAATAAATTCCGCAGGGTTTTTGTCACGAGGAGAATGTAAATTTAACCTTACCGGTGCTTAAATGAGCTTAGAATTATTTTTCGATCGTAATTTTTGCAGTCGTAAAATGTGAAGAGTGATGGCTCTTTAAGATTTGATTTTTATTTGTTTGTCGTCTGAAATATTGAGCATGTCCATACGATCGGCAAAGTCGGACGCTCAAATATTCGGCAAGGTAACCGCTGCGTATAAAACAATTCCAATAAGAACACATTGCTTTAGGCAAAATTTGTTCTATATAAAATAATATCTTAGTTGATTATAGGTTATTATTTCCAATATAATTATTATTAATATTACACATAGCTCTGTCTTCGAGTGGAAACGAATGCTATACCTTATATTGATAAATTTAGTTCGTATCATTTTACGCTATTTAGAAAGAAAACGAAATATTTAAGCTCCGAATCTTTCATATGAATGTTACTATAGTCTTAGTAGGGACTATGATCATTTCTGACATGACCAATCTTTAAGTAGGTATCATTAGTTTCAGGCATCACTGCAGACTAGTTAGTCTAGATTTCTCATGAATTAATCAAGAAATCAAGAATAAGAAGATATAAGAATAAATACTACATATACCTCTTGAATCTTTGCAAAAACTATCGATAGATTAGTCAGAACAGTTCGTGACTTATAGTTGAATTCCTATGTACCTAGTTACCTACTTAAGCACATATAGGCGCATTTACCAATACACAGTAGTGATGATGTTACGATAAGTGTATGAAATGAAATTGGAACCTCAAATAAACATAATATATGACCTCTGTAAGGATTAACTGTTTGAGGTCAGGTCTGCAATTTAGTGCATAGGTATTTATTTTCTTACGCGTGATATTTGCAGCACTCGTTTTTAGATGTGGTAGGTATTTTCATTCAGTTAGAAACAGACGCACAAGATGTTCTCAATTTAAGTTTAGATATACTATAATTTCAAGTTTTTTACTTGTTACTGTTTATCTTTCGTTAAGATTAGCAATCATATTTTAATATCGACAGCTATGACTTTATAATTCGGTTCAACCGTGAACTGTAACGATTAGGGTTTACCTAATTGATTTTTACGATAGAATGTTTGATGAAAATCCCATTTTCAAAACGTGCGAATTGATAGGTTTTTAAAATTTACCTATATTGGTAAAAAATCTTCAGTGCAATTTGGTAAATACATAATTAATAAATAACATTCCAGAAAAAAAATGTTGAGTTATTGAAAAACTGGAATTCGGAGCGGTGTTGTGTCGGATGTTTGCACGATGCGTTACACTGCGTGGAAGGAAGATGCCGCATTTTTAGCATGTTTCAAATGAATCAACAATTTATAAGAGCAATTATTTATTTATGTTAGATAATTTGCGATTGAGAGAACTAATAACTATATTTTACCAAGTCAGTGGCCTTAATGCAGTTTTAAAACAATTATTGTTTCATCCTTTGTTGATTGCAATCAACATAGTTTAGAAAATGAATCTAGAGTTCTCAATATCAGTTTTTATTCGGTTTCACAAAGTTGTTGTTTTTTTACACAAGTGAAAAATCAACTGTAATATTTTAATTGAAAGTTGATTAATACTATTTCAAAAGCAAGAATAGTAAAAATTTGAAATATTCTGAGCACTTTACAATTTACTTGACTTTTTTGAAAATATTTTATTTGATTAATTCAGATCAACCATTTGTAACTCAAAAAATAGATTTATATAATTAAGAAGTTTTTTTACGAATTGATTTACTCACCATTGACCGCCAAAACGGTGATAAGGGTTGTAAAGACAGCAGACGTCATGTTTCACTTTATTTTTTTGATGTATTAATGAAAGGATGATTAGTGGTGGACACTTCGATGCTTCCTGCCACCGTGCAGGCAGTTTATATACTACACATCCACATCTTGGCCAGTGCGTTTTCAATGGCCTAACGCGTCATCCACGTGAGAACTAACCCTCTGTCGCCGAAGTGCCTTTGGAATTCAGCGGCCGTCCATTACTACATACATTTTCTTGTAAAGTATTCGACAAGTTCATCAATTTGATTTCAATAACATAGATATTGTTCGTTGAATTAGTTTAAGATTCCTTGCTTTAAGCTAGCAACGCGAACATGTAGGTATGTACTTAAATTCAGTCCGAACTGAATTTAAGTACTAAGTTCGCTTAATTGTAAAACCGACATTACAGTTAGGTAAAATTAAGTAAATCCCGTGTCGTCATAATCAATAATCGACGTGCGTCACGCTATTTTATGGTGTTCCGGGGTTTCCGTGCCAGATAAATTAATTAACTGAGTTAGTGGGTATTTGATTGAATCAAGTTAGTAACCTACCAAAGTACTTTATTTACTTAGGTAGTTTTTTATTAACACTGAAATTTTATTCCATTGAATAAGCTTTTTACCGATGTTACTGATTTTTCAATTCTAAATAAGTAATCGAAATTTCGATTAATCAAACGAGCTTAAATAGGAGCATTCTACTATTTAATGAGGCAATATGCCTATCTTTGAACTTATTTGGATTTACTTTTCGTGGGCTAAGTATCTATAACTACTGTATAAACACGTTTCTAACATGTTATCTTAGTTATTTAATTCATATAACTTTTTTGAATTATACAGATGTAAGTTTGGTGAGCATTTAGATTAAAAGAAGAAAAGATGAATGTTGATCGAAATAATAATGTATCATTCAAAAAGGCTGGCTGGTCTTTTGATCCATTTGTCACGTAATTGTCCGAAAATATCCCCTCTGCATTGAAAGGGTTAACCGCGCATCGAACGGGTGGTCAAATCTTCTGAACAATAGATGATAACACCACGAAGCGATTATGTAAATAATTAGGCATAATACCCATTGATTAGAACCAAAATAAATAATAAAAGTTACCGGTCATATAAAAATATTGGTTGTTACGTCTGTGAATGTTGCCCTTGGTACTAGGCTATAAGTACTACTCTAAAGTAGTACTAATACTCCTGCAGACTCAAGTTAGTCGTTTTATATTCCTGTACTGAGCAAGACCTTCGCTATCTTTGAAAGTATTTAAAATCCTATTAGTTTGAGGATATCATTGTCGAGGGTTTCATAATTTTTACGTTATTTTCTCAGACCCCAAATTAGTTTTTCATTCTTTTAGTAGGTACCTATCGTAAAAATTTAGAGATCATACCTTATGTAAAAAATGGTTAATTGTTGGCAAGATAACTAGTACTTAGTTCGCCACGAACTGAGATCTCGCGATGTACATTTTCTAACCGACCACAGAAAGAAGGGTTATAACTTAAAGGGTTTCTTTCGCATTTTTTTTTCAAAAAAGCGATCGCGAGTCTCGAATTTGCATTATAGTAAGTACGAAAATTCCACAAAGGAGGGATCTTTGTGGAATTTTCGTTAACAATTCCTACTGAATGCTATTATGTAGGTATATCAAAATTGTTTTCAGAGATCAACGATATCCTACTCTTGGGCGCGACCGAAGGGAAAAAAACATCCCCACTTTAGATCATAAATAAAATAAATAAATAAAATAAAAGGGCATTTATTTATTTAGACTTAAACAAACATACCTAGTCTAAGTACAATATAATCATCATCATCACTGGGTAGGTACCTACTGGAAAAAATAATATAACATTTTCAGTTTTAGCCGTATTGCCAAATTTCGTGCTCGGTTTAAAGCATATCGAGATAAAATTTCGAAAGCAGTCGTTTATTCATAAATTAAAAACAGAAAAAGGAGCATCTTTATTGCACACTTACACACCCACTTTACATGTTACACTTACCCTAGAAGAAACATGTAAAGGGGGATATTTTTTTTGTTGCATTTGTGTGAGGTATCATTGAATAGTTCTGAAAATCATATTAAGGTTCTAGATGTGATTTTTCCACCACTTTCTGACTTTACGTCCTGGAAGTATGAAACAAAGTGGCGTTAAACGACATCGCTCTTGGAATAAGCAAGCTGAAGTGGCAATATAAGTAGCTCGCATAACTGACCACCGCTGGGGAAGAAAGGTTCTAGAATAGCGAACAGGAACCGGACGCAGTTTAGGAAGGCTGATATTCACAGCACTTTTGGGCAAAAAATAAATCAGCTGATGTCAAACAACTTGTTTGTTTCGTATTAGGATAACTAAACAAAGTAAAAAAAAACAGTCGATTAAAGGATGTTACGATCATTTATCAAATCCATAGAGACCTGGAAATAACATTTTTGAAATTCGACCTTTCTTGACAAAAACTTTTTTACTTTCATAGATCCCCCTTCGGGTAGTATGCTGGTCCTGAGAGCAATATGTACCTACCGATATAACATGGTTATTGTATGACCTGCCCATTGTCACTTCTACTTATTTTAAGAACTCTGTCGGTGACCTTGTTTCTATGGATATCCTCGCTTTTTAGTCTTGGGGACAGTAAACAGTTAACAGTCTTCTTCTGATAGGTAAACATGGTATTTAACGTCAGAATCTCATCCGATGTAAGAACCTGGGTATTAAATAAATCTATATTATAATAAGAATGTAACAGGTCAAATTCTGTACATTCAAGATTTTTTTTTTTTTTAATCGATTCTGAATCCAAAAATGTAATTTTTTTAATTTTTGTCTGTCCGTCTTTCTGTCTGTCTGTCTATCTGTCAAAATGTGTACTTTGTTGTAATTCATTAACGCGTAGTCCGATTTCATTAATTATTTTTTTGTTAGAAAGGAGGTACTTTAAAGACTGCCATTAATGCAAGCACATCGCCGCTTATTTTGGCAAATGCCTTCGAATTTTTGGTTCTAAATCATGCCGGTTTCCTCACGATGTTTTCCTTCATCGTTTTGAGCATGTGTTAATGCGCACATAAATTTTTCGAGTGGACAAAACCATTGGTGCACGACCGGGTTCGAACCTACAACCAGAAGTTGGGGTATAGCCCACTAGGCCAACACGGCTTTTAGTCCGATTTTAATTATTATTTTTTTGTTAAAAAGGAGGTACTTTAAAAATTTTCCCGTAAATATTTCAACGTCATCGCTTTTGTAGTTTAAATACAGACATTACAACCCTCAGTGTTAAGTCATTTGGACTTGAAACCCTGAATGCACAGGAACCTTTGAACGTACAGCTCATCTTAATCTGGCGTAAGCACTTTATCGTATAGGCATAATGGATAAGGCATATTGTCAAAGTCAGACCAAAGGAGTCAGATATTGTCAAAAGATCATTATACTCAGTATGGACGTCCAAAATAACTTGAAACCTAGACTGTATAGGAACCTTTGAGTACATATCTCATCTTAAGTCCAGCTAGTAATAAATAAATAAACACCCAACAATCAATGTAGGTCGGTACCTACATAGTTCTGATATCACACTAGGATTCCCTGCACCATGGGTATCAGGTACTACGAGAACCATAGTACCGCAACACCCAGACCCGGAACAAATATCTGCAGGGCATGCAAAAACTTGTCCCGCAACGGGTATTGAACCCGCACCTCTTGCGCTTCAGCCAGCTAATCACCCGCTCCGCCACCGAGATCGTCGATGTAAAGAGTGGCTTTTGCCCTTCAGTTTGACAGCCATCATCATCAGCCTAAAGACGTAACAGCTATTGAGTACATCAGGCCTCTCAAAAATAGATTCCTACACCGCTCATTATAAACTGTCTCAGATGATGTAGGTATCTTTTGAATATGAAGGTAGGCTTTTGCCCTAATTCTACTCTCTGAAAATAGTGTTTGTTTCCTCTATGTGTCTGGACATAGGCTTCCCACAAGTACCTAGGTCCGTACACCGCAGATCGTAAACTGTCTCAGGCAGCCTACCGGAACCCCGCCCACCACTCATAACCATCATCTTCCAAAAGGCGTCAAGCACACAACACACGTCGCACAGACAGCAATAAAGCTCGCCGTCTAACATGATTTACGACGATGAAGCCACGCCTGTCGTCTCTGATGGATGACGATTGGACTACGATAGATGAATGGTGATGAGATGTGTGGGTTATGGAGTAAGAGAATAGTCAAGTATACTTTTAGTCGTCATTATATTCTAAAAAGCATATAATGGGCTACATAAGTCGCGGAGAAAAAGTATTGTGTTGACTATTTATTACTAACCGAAAAAAGGCAGTTTTTTTTTGTTATTCTTGTTTGAACCTCGATGACTTTGTCCCTCGATGGGACCAAAGATCGGGGGACAACGCGTCTTTTGATTTTGATTTCTATATTTTAATTCGTAATAAAAGAGTGTAGAATAAGAGGATGCCCGGAGTGGTCCCACACATTTTTGATCAAAATCAGTTTACCTAGAACTTTTTCAAGAAATTTGAGATAACATCATTTTCCAACACATTTTGTTTGTGGTTTATTTAAACATCGTAGTGTAGGAAGGTATCTACCTACACTGATATAACGCCGCTGAATAAAGTTTCTTCTTTGATGTGGACCTAGAGGTATAATTTATTAATTAGCTAAGTATCTGAAATTATCATTATTGAAGAAGAAACCTACTTACTTATATTATGAAGGTATGCACACAAAAAAAACCTATAACAGCTCCTTTTTTGAGGCTAGCCTTAGCCGGCAGTCGCCTATAACTTAGACCATTATTCATATTTTGTACCTCAAATAGGCGCCTAGTTATTTTTATATAATTCTTGAAGTACTTCTTTAGACAAAATAAATTATTATTCTTGGATCATGAATTATTGATTCAGGCAGATTTGAGTCGGAATGAGAGAGAAGACAAGATCGCGTTTAGTCTTGTCCCCACATTAATCAATGAATAAATGAAAATACTTACGACACCAAAACGGGAAGAAAGCAGATTATAAATAGGTACTTTTCCCTGGCAGTGCGATTCAAGCCTGCACCTCTCACGTCTCAGCCGGGCTGTTTTGTCTAAAGTAGGTGCCTACCAACATAAGTGTACATATAAACATTTTATTGATAATTTGTTAAATTTGACGTCCTTACTTATGAGTACGTTATATTTTAGGTAAATACAATTTTATTTTAAATCATTGTAAAACATATTTAATAAACATAGGACTACCTCCGTGGCGCAGTGGGCGAAGGCCCGCCTGTGACGCAGAAAGTTGCGGGTTCGATTCCCATGTCAAGTAGGACATGAGTTTGTACGATTAGCTTATGTTTATCTCGGGTCTGGGTATTTTCTATGTATAATATGTATGTATTTACAAAAAAAACGTATACGTAACGAAGAACCTAACCTAACTACCTTTGTAACACATAAAATCATAGGTACAACCTTAATAGGAAGACCATAAATTAAATTATATTAACAGTGTAGGTAATGAGTTAATGACGCCATCCATCCATTGGGAGTTAAGGGTGACTAGACAAATACCTCACGCTTAGTTTTCCTTTCACGCTAACGCAAATTTGTCATAGTATAACTTCGCAGTAGTCATGTGACATTTCCACAGCTAATGTAATTTCCATACAATTCAATGTTTCCGCAGGCGTTAACGCCACCAGAAAGTGATATTTGTCTAGACATCCAGTGCTCAATTATGCTACATTGGTGCCTAAGCCTAGACAACTTTAATATGCAGCTTTGATTGACCTAGCCACGGTCAAGGACACATAGTAACAGTTAATTAGCCAAGTGCGAGTCCTTTCTCGGGTTATTCCTGTCTCGTACCTACTCTGTGTTTCACTCCACCACTCGCAATTATCATCATTGCATCTGTAGGTACACCGCCCCGTAACTACTGGTGGGGCTTTATCATCTTTGCCGCTGCTCATGTCATCGCCATAACTTATTCCTGGCGGAGCCAGACAGGCAATGTCGGACTCGACTCCCGCGCTATCATGCAGTCCATATAGACATGACTTCCAGGCGGAGGATAAAGCCCATCCACGGTCTATTAAAGCTCGGTAGAAGACCTATCTCGATAGCTTCACGGATCTTGTGTGGAACGAAAAACTGTTCTCTTGCGAAGACCCGGGCTTTGTCAAAACAGACGTAGTGCGTCTTCCCAGCGACCAGCGAATGTTCTATAGTCATATAATAAAGTATTTTGCAATGATTAATAATATTAACATTTCTCATCAACTAAGTATATTATTTATTATACTAACCTAAAATTTACTTGATACAAATACTTGAATAATTAGTTTATTGCAATAATTTGTGCAATCACAATTATGGAGCCTAATCGAATAACCGACACTTCGGCCACATGTATAGACAATATCTTTGCCAATGTTAACATTTTAAATAAGAGTTTAATTAGCAATATTAAGTAGGATCATCTCGGTCAAATAGAGATAAAACCGACGTTTCAAAGTGATCCTTGTGATTTTAATGAATAAATGAATTTTGACTTTGGCTTTCTTTTTGACGACCCTCCCGAAAAACACTCACTAGAACTTGTCTAGGAGCTAAATAGTCGAAAACCTTATCATGCGTGATTCAGGATTTGAATTTCATTTGTTATTTTCAGCAATTTCAGCTAAACAAACTCGTAACCTCCTATTCGAAATAGTCAAAAGATCATTCAGGTACTTATATTGTTTTTACCAAATGTTGCTACGAGGCACATTAATCAATAAATAAAAATTCTACCGTCCTGGAAGAGAAAAAGAAAAATGCAAAGGAGAGGGCAAATTTTATTCCCGCACATTCCATTACTTGAAATATGGGGGAACCAAACCTCCGAAAATTGAGCTGCCATGTTCTACTAAACTATTTTCACATCTTATCTTGCTAATGTTGCAATGTGGTTACACTTTATTAATAACTTTTATTAATTAAAATCACAAGGATCACATTGACACGTCTATTTGATCTAGGTACTATTTGTTTCTCCGCGACCAAGCCAGGAAAGAAAGGCTTAAAAATAAAGCTGTTTTTTTTTTCTTTTTAATGATCCTTTTACAAAACAATAGGTAAGTACATTATTTAGGTATATGTATTATATAAAATAATGTTTAATTTGTATTTTAAATTTCTCCGGCAATAACACCGTCATTCTTTTAAATATTTCTCTCCATCCTAAGGTTGTCTGGAAGAAATCGCTTTCAGTTATCACAACTTATACAAGGACAGACTTTTTTAGAACTGATCGCAAACATAAATTTCAGTATTCAACTTTATAAAAACTATGTAAGTACAGTAGTTTTAGTGACCATCGATTAAAACTATTTGATAATAATGAAAATAAATAAACACGGTTGCTGTTATCCCCATGATTCTCAGATCTATTTTCAGTAAGTATATCCGTGAGGATACTTAGTCAGTGGTAGTCAGAGTCCAGTCCAAACACTATATTTGCACACGTTTTGTAAGAAGGTAGTTAGCATGCCACTTGACATGTTGCAAGCACATCGCTTATGGAAACACTTAGCTGATAGCTCAACGTTTTCAAAAACTCAGCAAACAAAGAAAACTCAACAGCGCGGGTAATAAGGCCGGCTACCCGCCACCACCGGTGCCCGCAGTAGCTACGGACCCTCCCAATATAATCTGACAAAAACTTGCATAGGTGAAAACTCTCAGATACAATCACTTGCGCGATTCAGGATTTGAAATGCAATCATAGTTTTCAGGCATTCATAATTTGAATTTAACCAAAAAGTTACTATAAACTTATTCAAAATACTGTAAATTTTGTGTCAGCAAGTACAGTTGACAGAAAAACATACAATTTAACAAGTTATTTGCAAAAGAAAATAATTCGCTTCTGCAATGGGACTCCCTGTAGAGGAAAAGAGACACAAATTATGCAAGTTCGTGAATAACCTTCCAAAAAACAACATTACCTAGAAACAATACACGTAGACGAAAATAATCGATTGTTGCAGGAGGGATTTCTTCTGTAAGTCTGAAAACAGTCGAAAAAATGAATAAAAATCAAATAGTGAATCGCGCAAGCGAAGGTTTTCGTAGAGTTTACACGTGTGCAAGTTCTTATGAGAGCTCGATGGGAAGGTCCGTAGCTACTGCGGCAGCTGGTGTTTGCGAGGAGCCAGTCTAATTCCTCGCCATCGAGGCTATTATTTGTCTAACCGAAGATGACTTATCAGGTTATTATGATAATAAGCTTGAGGCATCGTCTCAACCCCATGCTAGTAGTTAATTTGACCTTCCTTTTGTTTTGACTTGCTTGAAATTTCAGTGATTAAAATCTATTACCTATTATCTTACTTACTCTAAAAATTATAATGAACTTTTTTATATTGGTGTCTAAGTTTTATTTCCATCGTCATTACCTCATGATTGAGACTCTCGACTCCTCTCGAGAAATCTGTTCAGTGCTTGTCTCCATAGGTTTCTGAGGTTTCTGTCACTGGCTGATAGGAAACACAATCTTACTTAATTAATTTTAAAATTCGCTGAAGCCACGTAACTTGTTTATCGGTTGTCCTGTTTATTTTTTTTTACTATAGTAGGAATTGCTATACAGTTCCTACTATGGTAGAACTATGCTATATATTACAGCAACTCTAACATGATAGCGAGGAATAAGACCGGCTTTTTGCTAACACTGACTCCTGTAGTAGCTACGAAACCTTCCGAAATACAATTATCAAAGCTTTTACATGAGCTCAGTTAACAAAAATACTTTGCTATCGCAAAAGGATAGGATTATAATTTTAATCGTTTTTTATGAGACGTTTCGTTTTTTAAGAACAAACTTATAAAATCCCAATTAAATAGTAAAACAAATTGTTTAGGATTATTTTTTTGTTAACAAATAATAATTTCAGCTTGTATAGTGGGAATCCTGGTATAGTAAAAAAGAAAAAACAAGGAGAATGCAAAATTATTAAAGCGTTATTTATTTAAGCGTTTTTTAGTACAAACTTTTGTTAAAGTTTTTCTAGCTGAAAAATACATAAATTGATATAATAGGTTGGGGAAAAAGTTTCTTCGCATTTTTTAAGAAAATTCAAAACATTTTTTAATATAGTTTATTTACATTTAACTAAAGTATGTAGGTACCATTTTGTTCGATAACTTTTTGCCATTTTGTAGGCAGGGACATGATCCCATTGCTATAAAAACTTTGGGGCTTCTGTTCAAAATACCGCGACAAGTGGTTTTGGCAGTCCTCTCGTGATGTTAACCTGACACTGCCTAAAGAATTCTGAAGAGACCGAAACAGGTGGAAATCTGAAGGTGCAAGGTCAGGACTATACGGCGGATGCATTAACACATCCCAGCCAAACTCTCTTAATTTTTGCTGAGTGGCTAAAGATGTGTGAGGTCTAGCGTTATCATGATGAAAAACCACACCCCTTCTGTTGATTAACTCCGGCCGCTTTCTCTCAACTTCTTGTTTTAATCTCATCAGTTGTTCGCAGTAGAGTTCAGAATCGATGGTCCTGCCTGGTGGTAACAGCTCATAATGAATAATGCCCTTCCAATCCCACCACACACACAGCATCACCTTGTTGCGAGTTAACCCGGGTTTCGCCACAGTCTGTGAAGCCTGACCGGCCTTTGACCACGACCTTTTTCGCACGTTCTTGTCGTACGTGATCCACTTTTCATCACCAGTTATCAGCTTCTCCAAAAATGGTTCGGTTTCATTACGTCGTAATAAAGAATCACAAATGAGAACACGGTTCATTAGGTTTCTTTCAGTGAGCTCGTGAGGTACCCAAATATCGAGCTTTTTTGTGTACCCAGTTTTTTTCAAATGCGCCAAAACTGTTTTGTGGTCAATTCCCAGTTCTTCAGCTACGTCGTAACTACTGATATGCCGATCTTGCTCCACTTTTTCAAAAATGGCATCCATTTTATCCGTAATAGGGCGACCAGAGCGACGTGCATCTTTGACATCAAAATTTCCGGATTGAAAACGCTTAAACCAAATTTGTGCTACTCTCACAGACACTGCACTAGGTCCATAAACATCGCAAATTTTTTTCGCGGCTTGCGTTGCATTTTTACCTTTTTTGTAGTAAAATTTTAAAATGTATCGAATTTCTTCATTAGATTCACTCATCTTGACAGTACGAAAAACAAATAAAAATCACACATTTTCCTAATTTGAATTTGGAATTATCTTCTTTAAAATTTAAACTTTTAATGATACCAAAACCAGCCAGATACAAATAGTATAGCCAAAGAGATTTTATTACAAGTTCATACATACAATAATGCGAAAAGACTTTTTCCCCAACCTAATATATCAATTATACATACAATTACTTATTTCAATAATAAGTATGAAATAAACACCCTAAAACTAAAACAAAAGAAAAATTAAAAATGCATAGAAGGTATGGTAAGAATGGACGGTCTTATAGCTAAAAGTGGTGTTATGTATAAGACTTCTGTCAGATACTTGTTTTTAAAATAAATTATTATGTCAAAACAAAGCATATGACGCAAGAGGTGCGGGTTCGATTCCCCGCTATGAAACAAATGTTTGCATGTTCTGCATATATTTGTTTGTGGTAATTTTCTAGCTCGTCGAAGGTTATCGTAAATACCCCATTTTAAATAAAACCAGACATCAAGCAATTTTAAATTAATGCGTACAACGCCGACCATTCATACAATCTTATAGAATCCTCTCCATCCAAGTTTGTAACGAAGAGATCGCTTTCAAGTGATAAGACCACCAATTGTACTTTTAGTTATGCGTGAAGATTTTGTTGTAATTTTCTTGTGATATTTTTATTCATCCATTTTATGAAATCGGTAAAATAGGTGGTTATACTACTATTGCTTGAACATGGTTCTCTCTTTATAAATAATTTACTAATATATGAAATAATAGGCTCATTATATACTTAGTAGTTACTAAATAAAAAGTAATAAGGTATTGGCTTATTATAGGTTAATAGAAGGGGCAAATAAATGCATATTTTACTTTGAACCAACATCAAACGTATTTGCTCTTCAACTGCATTTGTTCACCATCATTGTGGCAAGAAATTAGACCGGCTCCTTGCCAGGGCCGGTTACCACTGTAGCTACGGACCCTCCCATCATTATCTTACAAAAACATGCACCCGTGAAAACTCACTGAAACTTTTCACTTACGCGATTCAGGAATCCTACCACCTAGCAGTGTCAATAATGTCTTGTTTTTCAAAAAAAATTGCATAAAAAGTAATACGGCCATTTTCTTGATGCACGATACAATGGCGTCATCTTGGGAGCATGAGTTGAAACTCAATGTTTTATTATGTAGTAAAGATATGTTTCGGTATCTACCAGGTACAACTTGGTATATGTATAAAGGTTTAAACCCTTAAAAAATGTGGCTTTTTTTACCTTTGAAGAGGGCGCTACATGCGCAAAAGTTACGCAATTCACTTCGCGGTGATAATTTTAAGGATCTTGAAAAAAATATAATCTTAATAAAATTACATCAATTTGCAGGAACTCGGAAATGTATTATTTAAAAGTTAATTTATATCGTGGGCATACGCTCTGATAATATATGCACCAGAAATAAAAAATCTTATTATTTTTTCTTTTCTAATTCACTTATTAACTAAATAAAATGACTTTATAAACATTAACATCTTTATATTAGTAAAAAAAAAACATTAAAGTGAATTACAGAATGGTAGATAATTCAGTCATGATCACCAGTTACTGGAAGATCGGGAATATAATTATTTTTATAATTTGGTTTTGCTCTTTCGCTATATATATAATAGCGATTTACATTGAGCCAGCTGAAAAATTCTTGAATTACTTTATAAATATTAACATTAAGTAGAAACAAAACACGCTGACTGAAAGAATCGAATGTTAAGGAGCCAATTGTCGAAATTAGTTTTTTAAAAATTTGGCGAAATTGTTATCGTAAAATGATTTAGGTAGTTTCAGTAAACTAGAACAAAGCTCGTATAAGATATTAGTGGATTAGATTAATTAAAATGTTGTCTACTGCGTACCTGGATTACTTTGCAGAATGAAATAATGATAAATCTTCAGAAATAAACAAAACAAAACAATCGTCGACCTCGTTGGCGCTGCGGCCGAATAGCCAGCTGCGACGCAAGAGATGCATTATATGCAGATATTTGTTCAGTGGTACTCGTAGTTTCTAATACCCAAGATACAAGGAATCCTAGTGTGGGGTCAATACTATGTATGTGTGTTATTTATTTATTCATTTCATTTTTGTGTTTGATTTCAGGAATAGTAAAAGAGATCTTCCGGGGAATAATGACACCATACCTATTTCTGCCTTCAAGCAGTAATGCTCGTGCCACTGTGTTCCAGTCTCATGAGACATTTTACCCGTCTTAGGATCGGCAACGCGCGAGTGATAACTCTGCTGTCGCAAGTGTCCATAGGTTAAGATAACCGCTTACAAAGAGGACAACTTGTTTGCCACTTTAATAAAAAAAAAACATTGAAGGTATAGTTACTAATCCTCAAACAGTTACATTTACGAGTATTATGAGTGAGGTAAATAAGTAAAATTTTATCCTAACTGCATTCTGTATATCAAAACAATTGTTTTCGTAGACCTTTCGTAGCACTCAAAAATTAAAACCGCTTATTGAAACCCCTATCAACATCCAAGGCACATTCCCTTCTAAATTTTGATTCTATAGGTGGTTTAATTAGGATACGTGTTAAAGTTTTTCTCTGCGCATATACAAGTTTATGTTTGGGTTGCAAATTATAAAACTTCAGCATTTTTTGCACATATTAATGTTGACATTTGTATGGATTTTTAATGTCTTGCGATATTATCAATTATGTATTTTTTTAAAGCATTTTTCAAGAAATCTCCTTGGACCTTTTTCTTGATCCACAACACAATGGCGTCATCTTGGGATCATAGGTTGAATCTCATCCTCCCTCGAGGGTGATAAAGGGTAATAAATTACCTTTTGTGTTTAAATTAATGATATAGACATGTTCCGGTACGTGTCCATGAATTAATTATTTCAATTACTTTAAAACTGCTAAATTAAATAACGCATAGGTTTTTATCTTTGTCTGCTTGAAACTAAGCACGCTCACAGTCCATTGAGTCCAACGTGGCGGCACGTCCGTGTAACCAAATTGAGCTAATAGTATCCACTCAAACGTATTATCTCGATTATCCTCCGACTTGTAATAGTAGCCGATATCCTTTTTGGACATAAAGAAACATGAAAAAATCTCAAAAAACCACAATAAGCACTTTTTTTTCGAATGTTATAAATTTGATTTGATTGTAAAACAATTAGGTATAATACAAAGTTTATTCAGCCAAAACACCTTATTTTTTATTTGGTTTTAGTGTAATATAAATAGATATAATATATTTATTTGCGAAAATGGGTGCATGCAATACAAGTTGTTTTCTCATAGTTTACCTTTAAAACATGCAAAATTGTAACTTTTGCATATTTAAAATTTAAATCATAATTTAAAACAAGCGGCGTGCGGGCGCCCTCCACCTACGATGGCCCCTCAACAACCACCATTTTTTCGCGCAATGCTGCGCACATGAGGGGATAAAAGAAAATAGTTAAATTAATAATTATTTTTAAACTAATTCATCTATTAATAAATGATGATTTTAATAGAAATACATTATTATTCATATACCTATTGTTAAAATTTATCGCTAAATTTAAGTCGTCAACAGAATAATAAGCTTTGTCTTCTACTTAGTAATTTAGTTAGCAATTTTTAAATGCGTTCAAACTATACAAGGCACGTATTGACAAAGGGACACAGTTATATAATATAATTATGTATAATAGGCGCCGCCGCCGTGGCGAACACACTCCGCCGCAATGATGCCGTTTTACATAGCTAATGATGAAGAGTGCCCTTCCTACGACTGCCAGAAATGAACGGGTCAAAATTAATAGTGATGGAAAAGTTAGAATTTTCCATTGTTTAAAACGTCCAATTTTCCACTGTTTGAAAACGTCCCTACAGGTCAACCTCCCCAAGACCGAACATTGCTGTAATACATATTTTCTTCTCGCCATAAGTTTTGATCACGTGACTATTCGAGTAATTTCTGCATAATTCGCTCCCCGACTTTCCAGAACACCCATGACACACCAATTGTGACCCTCTTTTTCACTGTCTCGTTTCTTTTTTGTATTCAATATCCGAATTAAGTTTGTGCAATCTTTGCCGATTGGTACGCAATATCATCCATCATAGTAGTCACAGTGGCACTACATTCGTTTCATGTTACGGACACGTCTACAACTCGCGACCCTCACTATTTTTATTTTGTAAACATGCCCTGGACTCAATAGCATTGGTTTATTCCTGGAAGTTGTAACATAATCGAAAATCAAAGACACTAGGTACTTTTACTACCTACTATTTTATCAATTTTATAGCTATAGCAACCCTTTTACGAGTGGTCAAATATTAGGTTAAACTAGCCAATATTTATATATCTCTTTCTTTAAATAGATATAAAATCTTGTGTTCCCAACATAGGTACGGGTCTGGTTTAATATTTTAAGCAACATTTTTACCCACGATAGCCTTTCTGCCATATTTTTCTGTTTAAATATCAACCTGCCATGCCATGCCCATGTCAAGACGACAAAGCATGGAAACTAAAAATGAGTAAATTAGCACATATACCTAATTAAATGCATGTACGAATCGGCAATAACCCGGTCCACTTACATTGACTTCCAAAATCACCACGGAACGTACTCATGATAAACTTACATTGTAGTTTTGAATAAATACTAACCTACTAATACCAATTAAATAACAAAAGTTACCAAAGTTAAACTTCATTTATTAATTAAAATCACAAGGATCACTTTGAAAGCATGGTTCTCGTTGACGACCTCTGTGCGCAGTGGGCGAGGGCCGCCTGAGACGCAAAAGATTCGATTCCCGCCGCGAGACAAATGTTTGTATCATCTGCAAATATTTGTCTCGGCTCTGGGTGTTTTATATGTATAATATGTAAGTATTCAAAAAATATATATAAGTAGCATAAGAGTCATGTAGTTCCCATAATACAAGCTCTGCTTAGTTTGGGGCTGATGACGCTGATGTGTGAAAATGTCCAGCATTATTTATTTAAAGTTCGATTTTATCTATTGCCTTTCCTCCGCGACTAAGCCAGGAAAGTAAGGAAAGCAAGGCTGGTTATTCTTTTTAATTATCCTTTTACAAAACAACAGGTACATTTTTTATCGACTTGGAGCATTTTCAATCCCAAGAGTTTGCATCTAAATAATCAGATATTTTATAGTATGCCTTTATATAAAGTTTTTGTTTAATTACGTTTTTAAATTTGTAATTTGACAATTTTTTTATATACTTTGGGAGTTTGTTATAAAAGCGTACACCTTAAGTAAACGATTTTCTAACTTTATGGAGTCTACAAGTGGCTACAGCAAGTTTATCTGTATTTCTAGTATTAACATCGCCATTTTTCTTAAACCAATTAATAATTTTGTGAACATACTTACATCAGATTATCATTTATCATAGATGTCATTATATTTATTTCTTTACCATTTTTACAAATTGGGAACAATTCAACGCTCTCTTAACTATAATTTAAGGATTATTCTCGCAAATAATACATTTTATTTCATAAGTATATTCTCTTCCACGAAACTATAAGATGGAACATGGGTTCAAAAGTGTGGGTTTAGTTCAATACTTGGTGTCTGGAACCTAAATAAGGTTCATGAATGGTAAGTCTACACAAACTAAAATAAATAAATAATAAATAATGCTGGACATTTTTATTTTCACACAACGTCATCTAGCCCCAAACTAAGCATAACTTGTACTATGGGAACTACATAACTGATATAATACTTACTTATATACTTTTATTAAATACATACATATTAGACATAGAATATACCCAGACCCGAGACAAATATTTTCAGATTATACAAACATTTGTCCCGCGGCGGGAATCGAACTCGCAACCTTCTGCATCTCAGGCGGGCCTTTGACCACTGCGCCACAGTCTAAAATATCTGAAATGCTAAATAACAATTCAGCTGACTACGTAAATTTTCTTAGAATAATCAATTTTTAAGCTGTAAAAAAACAACTTTTTTCAGGAAATATAAAAACCGACTTCAAATACCAGGTAGTTGATATAAGTCCAATATGGAATTTCATCCCCTATTTTTAATTAGCATGCTTATATAAGCTTTGCTTGTTAACTAACTAACAACCAAGCAATTTATTAAAGTCTTAGAAGTCAATTTTGACCTACTTCTAATTGTCATATCGAAATGAAACTTTGTATATATATGTAGTTTGCATGATAATACTATTATTTGGTATCTTGGAGCTGATCTAATGATGATGAAGGTGGATAGTGGAACTCTTCAGTGGCTATTAGTACTCTCAACTCCTCAAGTTTGGGCTCATATTATATGTATTGAAAAGTTTTTAGTTTTTTTTAAACTACATATTGTTACACCCTTAGGGATGGGATTTTATCAAAAAAATTAAATGAGACCACTCTTGAAGCCTCCCATTAAAAAAGAATCATTAAAATCAGTTCACAATTTGGTGAAGATATTGCATAACATACACATCTTAAATATATTTAATATAATACAGACAAATTGAGAACCTAATTTTTTTTTGTCAGTTGAAAACTTATTACTTAAGTTCTGCATTATTTGCATCTACACACAGTATGGGTAATTGAGTATTAACACCTTTTAAAAAACACAAACAATATCTGAAAGTTAAAGCGTCAGATATTATTTGTTTCAATACCTAAAAGCTCGTTAAAGACGAAAATTTAAATAATGTAAATAATTAACACCTACCCAGGCAAATACATAATATTGGTCAACATTTTAAATAAATAATTTTAAATTTGCACAAAAATCAATCACATTACTAAATTTGTAAATTTTTGACTCACACTCAGAGAATAATTAGCAATACCATGCATATTACAATCCGTCAGTATCAGAAATTATGAGTACCATGGTACAGTTAACAACAAAGAGTTTAAGTCAAAGCTGTTTCACTTAGTCCAATATTTTTAATAAAAGCCGTAAAGGGTACTGAAAATATTTGAGAAATTTCTATAAAAATGAAACTGTTGATCTACTTTTGTTGCTGCCTGTACCACACACCAGAACTATAATAAATATTTGCAGTAAAATTACCCACACTTCTTTCTTCTCAGCTACTCGCCAATTGACCCATGGGATCATCAAATGTAATAACTAAAGGCTGTCATCTAAATCTTTGAATTGCTTCTGCATCAAAGCCTTCATCTTCTCTGGGACGGGGACTCCAGAATGTGCAGGTTTCGGTCTTCTCTTCCATGTAGATTTCTTTACACTGCTTGGTGGCACAGACGCTGACTTCGACTCTTTTGGCTTAGGAGTGTTCATCTTGGGGACTGTGTTGGTTCTCTGACGAGTTTCCACCAGATTGTTGCTCACTGGAAAGCACAAATAATCTTTTAAGAAATTACAGTTCAGTTATATCAAATTGGCCATCCTGAACTTAGTTTTCTTGAGGAAAGAACTGACAGGGTTATATAAAAAATAAAAAATCTTTGTCTCAACAACTGATGCTAGTTTCAAAGCAATGCATATTTAGCTGCGTATCATTAGCATGGAGCTCCAAAGCAGAGACACATGTTGTCGGCTAGCTAACAACACTGCACATATTGTTCTTTGTAACTTTAAGGAGAAATAAAAAACTGTTTTATCATCTCTGCTAAAGTCCATAAAAATGAAATTGCTAAAGGTTTTTATCGACGGAGAATTGGAGACACAAACGGTCATGCTTGTTTATTAATAACTATTTGTGATTGGTTGAAATGCACTGTTTGTATTGAAGAACAGTGAAAATATATATGCAATAGCAAAATCACAAAATATCCACTTGAGTGGGGTTGTTAGCTAAGATACAATGTGTAGCATTAAGAATATTGAACCACTACCATTGGCCCATAGGCACAGGCTGTACAGACATATGCATTGCTCTGAAACCAGCACAAGAAGTGACTAGCTAGTGTAATGCAACAAATAACAAGTCATTTATCTGTTCATGTGGCTAGCATGGTCATGGTGGTTAAATAAAATTGCTTCTAAAAAGCTGTGCTTTTCTTGAATATTACAAAAACAGATTCCTTCAAACTGTAAGTAGGTAATTCCAGCACAATTCTGTGCATTCATCTCACATTATTTAAGGATACCTAAAATCACCACGAGAGTAAGCTACTTTTACTACTTTTTCAATTAAACTACGTAGGTTGAAAGGAAGGCAAGAAACCAATAGAAACGTTATAAACATATCCAAGTAGAAACGTTCAGTATAAGTTGTCACTCACTTTTGAGAGGAATCTTTTCAATTCTCTTCTTTGCAGAAGAAATGGTCTTTTTTATAGCAGGGGCGGGGGATGATCTGCTCTTAGTGGATATTGTCTTAGCAATGCTACGCTGCACTCTAGGCGTCGCTTTTGTCACATCTGTTGGAGCCATGGTTTTTTTACGGCTTTTTCGTATTTATTTTAGACAAAAGACAACAAAATGGATTTACACTACTTTTTGAAATTGAACGCAAACGGACTACGGTAAGTAGCTTTGATTTTATTAACTGACGTTGACATTGTCGTTTTTCGTTTTTGCTTGCAGTTTTGCCAACTGTTGCCTTTTGCCAGTTTATAGTTATCTTGCGAGATGTTGCTAGATTGCCCAAAAAAGTTGTTAGAAGTAGCTAAAAAATTTCAACATCAATAATGGGATTAACATAATATGCCATATTATGACAATCATTGTTTTATTAAATCAAACAAGACATTATCAAAAATGAGCAAGTTATTTATGATTATTAAAATTTACAATAATGTAAAAATTGTAACTAATCAATTCAAATAGTTGAAGAGGAAGAAAAGATGTTGATGGTTGAGGTTGAGTGTTTTTCATTGATTTGGAATATATTTCAACAGTACCCAATTTTTGTAGTACTTCTTTAGGCAAAATACAATCATAGCACCCTCCCATAAAATGACGACCTCTGTGGCGCAGCAGTGGGCGAAGGTCCGTCTGAGACACAGAAGGGTGCGGGTTCGATTCCCGTCGCGGGAGAAATGTTTGTATGTTCTGCAAGTATTTGTCTCGGGTCTAGGTGTTTTCTATGTATAATATGTATGTATTAAAAAAACTATATAAGTAGTATAAGTCATGTAGTTCCCATAATATAAGCTCTGCTTAGTTTTGGGTTAGATAATGATGTGTGTCAAATGTCCCGAATTATTTATTTTATTTATTTATAGCAGCATTGACCACTTTTCCTGAGAGAGTATCTGATGTAGGATTGAGTTTAGAGTTATCAAACTCATTCGTCAAGACAAGGCAGAACACAGGTAGTAATTACGGTTTTAATTTATGAATGAAACGGGGAATTCCTGTTCCCGGCTGCTGACCATAATCATAGATAAAGTATCTTTAGTATTGGCTCGAAGATAGAGTACCACGTTTCGTTTTTTAGGCCAGGGTGTCTAGTAATATACCCCTTTCTGTTGGCGTTAACGTATGCAGAAAGATTTCATTGTATGGAAATTACATTAGATGTGGAAATGTCACGTGACAGCTGCTAAATTTTAACTTAACATATTTGCGTTAGCGTGAAAGGAAAAGTAAGCGTGAGGTATTTCACCCCTGGTGACTTACTACGAACTCTCAAAAATATTCATTTCGTGTAAAAAGTTGCTAGACAAAATTAGTTAAAACAATAAACTAAAAGTTTTTTTAAATTGTAGCTGCTTGACACCAAAAAATAGCTAAATCTAGCTATAAAGTAGCTAAGTTGGCATCAGTGCGTGCTTGATTGCCTTGACTGTTTTTTTAGTTCGAAATGACTGACGGTTGACAGTGACATTACAGAAAGATTGGATTCAAAGTTGTACAATCCGCGCCCTAGCATAAGCATTGTTGGCATTTTGACATGTCTTATTTTATGTAAGTCATCCTCGCACAAAACCAATTGAAGCGACGGAAAGAGATTCCACACATATTAAGATTACATTGGGCCACCGCATAAAGCCGTCGCTCGAATTGAATAGTTTCCGAGAATTGAAAAATTCAAATATGAACAAACTTTCAATTAAGCATAGTTATATGATAATTTCCACAAATAAGAAGAAATAGGTTCTGTGTCTCGCCAACAAGTGCATCGATACGCTGCGTTCGGTCGTGCTTGTGTTTTATGTTCCCTAATGGACTGAACAGTGTCGTACTAAAATTAGGATTTTAATATTGTCCATTTTGAACTTGTCAAAGGTTGGTCCATTGTAAATATACAATGTATAGTATAAAGGAATCCAGGAAAAACATTCACAAGTGAGTAAAAATGAATTAATTCAAAACATACACAGTATTCCCGCTCTTCATTAATGCTTACAAAACAAGCCTCTAACTGCAGTACATTTTATTTTTCTACATAAAAATGTTTATATATTAATTTATCGGAAACTATTCAATTCCTAACTGTAGGAGTGGTACTGTTGGAATGAGGGAGTCTACTCTTTCCACTCCCTGTGTTTTTATCGAAATTCGTGCAAAGGCTTTCTAAATCCCACCCTTTACATAGTGTTATAACGTTCACCTTAAAGAACAAATGAGTCACAAAACCCGTCAATCTTTACCTTCCAGAGTAGAAAGCCTATAGATATAGATAAAATTAAATATCGGAACTAACAGTCATATTAAAAAAAAATTGTATATGTTTGCTCAATTCTTATGGAAGGTTATAAGCTACTAGCTGTTCCAAGGCCGTCCTCGGCCTCTAGCCCTCCATGTCATATAGCCCTCCATGTCGTATCGCCCTCCCGAGCTATTACTTCTTTTGCTCGGCTCCTAAGGACCGTAGTATGATGCTTTATAGCCTATAGCTTTATCCAAGAATTAGGCTACCAAATGCAATTATAATTTGCAATTGGTAGCCAAATCCGATTATTCAAATCCGACTGGTAGTTCCAGAGATTAGCTAACGCGGCCCCCTATTATATATCTGAATTAATTGCTGGACACACATCATCATCTAGCCCCAAACTAAGCAGAGCTTGTATTATGGAAACTACATGACTGATATACTACTTATCTATATACTTTTTTTTGTAAATACATACATATTATACATAGAAACGACCCAGAACCGAGACAAACATAACAAAAATTTGTCCCGCAGCAAGAATTGAACCCGCAACCTTCTGCGTCTCAGGCGGGCCTTCGCAACTGCGCCACAGAGGTCAACTTCAACTTTTTTGTTAATGGCTTATGTGGTTAGGATTGCCACAATTTTGCCAATCGAAAGATTTAAAAAATGATGGCGATGGAGAGGTGTTTACCGAAATTTGTCCGGTTTAAAATAGAGCGAGATTCGAACAGTTTTTTTTAAATATAAGTTGATTTACATAAATGAAAAGAAAGGAACAACACAAATACAGAGACAAGACACACTTGTACAATTAACATTGTGAAAGGAACATTATCTATAGATCTGCTTAATTATCATGCCACAGAGGTCGTCACATGGTGATGAACGTTTGACAAGTTAGTTAGATGATTTTCACTTGCTACTATCAATATGGTCATCAATAGAATACTGACTAAGATTATTTCACTTTTCAAACTTTCGTCACCGAATGATTTTCAGATTAGGGACCTGAACATTTTTATTTTTTTTACAATAAATTTTTGTTTCATCTGACTTGCAAGACAGACCTGAGGGTCTATGCTTGTCGATGACCGTTTCGACATTTTTGTTTGGTTTTGGTTTGTTTTAAACTCAGCATTGACCCTCTGAAATCCCTTTTGGTAGATGCCACAATCGCGATGAACTTAGGGTATTTTTTTAATAAAAAAATATGTTTGTAATCTAGAAATATTTTTCTTGCGCATCATCTGTTCTGTTGGATTTTTTCACTCCATGCGGATTTACGGCAACACCGTTATTTGGCGTCCATCTTTATTACTAGATGTGTTGTGTTGTGTTGATAAGTCGAAATTCTTGCAAAAGCATTGCTGTTTTATCACTAAACACATCATTAACCAATTAAAGGTAGACCTAGAATACTGAATTATTTTCTTCGAACACTTTATCGGTAAGTAACACGGCGTTGCATACGTTTTACCAAAGTGTCACAGTATCGCTATCGTTCGCTCTAAAAGTTTCACTCGTTTCACTGTTCCTGTTATTGACCTAGGTGCTAATTAATCGGCTAGCCGTCATTTGTTTTCATTAGCTTTCTTCAGAGCCTTGCGCTTCAATTAGGCGGAAATGTAAATATTGTTTTTGTGTGACAACAGATGAAGTGTGGGAATGGATAGACTTAACCAGTTGCGCGCTGGAGCTGAGGCGGGCGCGGGCCGCGGTGGAGACGCCACGCTCGACACAACATCTCCGCCGAGCGAGGCTTACATGTCCGCCAACGAAAGCTCCAAGTATTTCTCCATCTCTGACTCAACATTTGACATCTCACCCATCAAAGATGTCTCGTTGGCATCGGCGGCCTCCAACGAACCGGACCGAGACGAGCTCATTCCAAACCTATCACCAATCTCCAAAAAGGATGTCTTAGAGAGCTATGAAATTGGCAAACAGATTGAGGCAGCCAACATTTTATCGGGTGGTGTTGATATTTTTGATAACAATGACAATTCGTTTGACGGTGATGAGCTGGTGATTGATGATAATGTTGAAATGGATGAAAAGTTGAGCCTTGAGAAAGAGTCACAATTAGATGAGACAGTGTCAGAGGCTATTTTGGTAGACAGTCCACTGGATGTAGCGAGTAAGGATACAGAAGTAGTACTCCAGATAGATGGGAAGAATGTAGATGCCATTGATATTGGAAATGGCTTGTATTTATACCGGAAGGTGGGTCAGGATGAATTGGCTGCTGTTCAGATCATCACTGAGGATAACCAGCAAGCACCAAGCTTCAAGTTCCTGAAAGTCCGGTAAATGAAACAACCTTCTGTGGGTTTAACCTGAATTTTCTCATTAACATTTGTATTTTGCACTGACATAAACATTTTTATTGTATTCATCTAATAAAATATTCCAGTAAGTACTTAAGTCTTAATAAAACCCATTTGCATAGTAATTTTGCATCCCTAGTCCAGAAAATTAAATTTAACATGGTTTTTGTAAGCATATAAATAGAACTTTTATTTGTATAAAAAGGTAGGTCAATCACTGTATCTCATTACTAGTTATTTATTTTGATTTATCAAATGAATGCTTGTCTAATTATATACTTATTACTTTCTCAGTGAGAATGTTGAAGGCAACTTGGAAGTTTACGAGGAATTTGAGATTGAGGTTTCTAAAGATGTGAGTAGATAAATTATTCTTATTGTTCTTTGATCTAGTTATAGTGGTTTTTTTTTAAATCTGAATATTCATCTCCTAATGTATTTTCAGCCTATAAAAGAAGTCAAGCCCTCAGTAAAGAGCACTTCACATGTGCCTATCAAGAATATCAGTAAATTAACAAATGAGTCATCAAGCAACAAAGTTGTTGAGAAAACAGATAAGATGCCTCCTAAAGAGGCAACACCTACATCATCAGCTGTAATTGAAACTGATATTAAGGAACCAGAAGGAACTGAACTTAATTTGAACGGCATGATGATGAAATTCACCGAATCACGGAAACCTCCTGTTGTAAGCAGTTTTACTCCAATGACATATCATTCTACCCCTAACAAAGAAGGAAAACCACTTACAAAAACCATGGTGGATCAACAGTTACACCCCAACAGGCATTCTGATAATGTAAAGAAGACCATTGAAGTGCACACAGATAGTCAAAAGAAACAGGCAACTGATGAAACTAAACCAAAATCTGATTGCCAGGCAAAGATAAATTGTGCTGATAATGTTGTCACTCAAGAAATACCAATAGCAAATGATATTGAAGAGAGTATTGAGCAGAAAGAAAGTCTAAATAAAATAGCCTCGAAAGAAGTTTTCGGTACCTCTAGTGATGTATATGAACAAGTTGTAAATAAAGAACTCGATAATGAGAAAATATTAACCAACAATCAAAATAAGACGATATTAGATGATGTTACTAAGCCAAAAGTAAACACTGTCGATCCGCCAAAAGTATTTGTTGATGAAACCCAGGAAAAAGTTGCAGGTTCTTCAAAGACAGGAGATGTAGAGACTTTAAGCAAAAAAGAACATGATGTGATTTCTCCAACACCTGAAGATTTAGAAAGCAAGAATTTGGTTTTAACTTCTTTGCTTGAAGCTACAAAAGACAATGAAATATTGCAGTCAAATACTGAAAACCTTGTCAGATCTTCCGTTGGCAGCAGTATTTTAGATAAAGCTAATAAAGATTCAAATACAGTTTCTGCAAAAGATGGTGAGAAATGTTTAAACAGATTAGATGAAAGTAAACTTGAAAGTACTAAAGCAAAATCTACAATAGTCGACCAATTCTTAGAAAAGGTAAAAGAAAATGAACTTTGTAAAGTTAAGATTATCGAAAAGGTCCCTGAGGTGGCTACTAGTAGCATAATAGATTTCCTTGGTTCATCATCTGAACAAAATCTGATAATCCCGCAGAAGGAATCCTCTGAAGCAGTCAATGAAGCCAGTAGAACTTTGTTAGATCAAACACATAAGTCTTTGCAATCAATAGAGATCCTTAAAGATTCCAACGCTGAGGATATTCAGTTAGTAGAGGAAAAGAAGACTCCAGCAGCATCCAGCGTTCCAACAATAAAAACTGCACTTGAATCAGTGAAGAAAACAGAGAAAAAAGAAATTAAAATTCCTGAACAACTCAAACAAACCGGATTACAAACGGTTTCAGAGGTAGAAATATCAAATCAAATTGCAAAGGCTTCTGAACCTGAGGCAGATATGAAATCAACCGAACATCAAAAGGAATCCATTGTTTCTTTAATGTTGGCTAAAGAAGCCAACATTAAAGAAATTTCACAGGCTGAAAAGTCTAATTTGTTTGAAAATATAATTGAACCTAAAGCAGTGTCAAAGCTTGACAAGCTCAATCCGGTTCCAATAGGAACTGAGCTTAAACTGTCGAACATTGAAAATTTCAATCGAGTAACCAAAATGAACGAGGCTAAGACAGCTTCGCAAACTGATTATAAGTTAAATCATGTTTCTAAATTGACGCCGCAATTGAATATGCCGACAACTGTTTCAAAATCTGAAAATTATCTCGATTCGGAAGTTGAGATTGCAAATGTGTTATCAGCTGAAAAGACAAATGAAATTGAAAAAAAGATTGAGCCCAAGGCTACTACTCAACCTAACAAGTTTATTCCAGTTCCTAAAGGGATCAAATTCAAGATAGTTTCGAAAAGTAGCGGATTAAATCCCATTGAAAAAAAAATCGAGCAAATGCCACTTTCTAAAGACAGAATAATAGTTGTAAAACAGAATGAAACTGAAACATATTCAAAAACAGACAAAATAAACCTAGCTGAAAAAGAAATCGATTGTAAGGCTGTTTCGAATAATGATCAGGTACTTCCAATCACTAAAGAAATTGAACTGAAAACAGATTCCAAAACTGTTCTGTTAAATCCAATTTCAAAAGGGATTGAGCCCAATATAACAAACGTTGCAAAGCCGGACCCAGCTTCTTACCAAATTCCGAAAACCAAAGCGATAATTATTACGTCGAATAATATTATAGTTCCAAACAAAATGGAATCCTCAAACGTTCATCAAACATTATCAAATTCAGAGACGAAACCCATAAACAACAACCATACTGCAGTTCCGTTCGGTAAATGGACAGACGCAAATAGGCAAGAATTCTTGAACAAATTTAAAGATATCAAAATTCCGGCTACAAGTAACACAAAGCAAATCAAAAATTCCAATGACCTAAACAGAATAGATGTTCTCAAAAAGATTGATAGCCAAAGGTCCAATACCGCTTCTGCTAAAGCTCATGAAAAATCGAATGTAAACGATACTGTATTTTCAAGTAAAATAGCCCCACCCAAAATCGAAATGAAACTACCGGTCAAGCATGAAGGACTCAAAGTAAAACCGAAACCGGTCGACACTAAAAAAAATTCTAAACCAGAAAGTACATCTGAAATAGTATCATCTACTGTCGCTAGTAGTGTTAGTACTTCTGATGTTGCTAACCCAGAACCAGAGGAAAGGAGAGACGTTTACTTCAATGATTTAATTGGCAAGGCTATTGTAGACATGCTTAATAGGCCTGTCCCTATGCCAATGACCAGAAGTACACTCGATGAACCAAGAAAAGCCTATAGAGATGTCCATGTGACTCAGACAGAGGCGAACACAGATCCAAAAAATCTTAATATTGATCAGCAGAAACGGAAAAGTGACCAACAGAACACAAATATTGATCAGCAAAAGTTGAGAAATGATCAGCGAAAGTTAAACAGTGAACAAAAGCTGAATATCGAACAAAAAATTGACGAGGATAGTAGTGGTTCCTTAGATGACATCGAAACGAAAATGAATGAATTACACGGAATTCCATTTGTTGAAAGGCCCCTACACGAGTTACCCAAAGTGCATAAGACTTACGGTAAATCCAATAAAGATTCAAACAAGAAAAGCAAAGGTGCGAAAAAAATGCTCCCTGTAACAAGTAAACAAAGTTTAACAGCCCAAACGAACGTGATAGATTTGGAATCAGATGAGGAAGTGATTGAGCATGAACCAATTACTGGTGATATAGATCTGAGCAAGAAAATAGAATCAAAGCTACCGGTACCATTGAAACCTCAAGTTTATGATAATCAAACTGCTAAGGAACCTCGGAAGGAGCCTGTTATAACCGAAAATGACTTCGATAAGTTCGCTGGAAAAAAAACAATTTCGTATGAAAATTGTTTGACTGTTAAATATGACGGTAAAGAACCGGCAAATGTTGTCCAAAGTGTAAAAGAGAAGGACACAACCAAAAACTATGCTAAAAACGAAATGATGCGAAAAGATGCAAAGACGAAACTGCCTCCTAAACAAGCTACGAGTCAAGCCAACAAAATTCCCAATACTAAGTTCGGAGCATTGCCTGAAGATCTTAACGACAAAAACTACGCATCAAAGATACATAGTGCCTACCAATCGGCTTTGACTGCAAAACTACAAATGGATCGTCCTATTACCATGATTGAAGATAAACCGGTCAAAGTGGTGTTCATGGATACAAATTCCGAATTTGTTCCAAATCAGTTGAATGTTCAAGGAAAAGAATTATCGCCTGCTAAAAAGGTAGATGCTGCAACTGCAAAAGTGAACCCGCAACTTATAAATGACGTGACAGATGTGGTTGAAGAAAAACAACAGGATGATACTAAAACTAAGACTAAACATCAAAGAAAACAGGTATTGAATCCTGTAGAAGCCCCTGAGTTGGAACTCATCCAACCGTGTGATTTAGGTTTGGATGTATCACCAAAGAAGAAACGCAAAACTGAAGACGATGAAATTGAAAATAGCCTCAAAAGTCTAGTGCATAAAAAATCTTATCTATTAGGTCGTGCTGTGTACGATGAGAAAACGGCTCCAGATGTGACGAATCCAATCATAGAGACAATAAAACGTTCTGTCATTATACCAGAGCGAAGTGCAGTATCAGCTATTGATAATTTAGTGAAAGCTGCGGAGCTGTTAGAGAACCAATCTGTTCAGAGTGCCTCTCCGAACCCTGATTCTCAACAGAATACTCCAGTGAAAAGGGGAAGGGGGCGGCCTCGGAAGAATCCTTTACCCGAAGGAGTCAGCTTTAGTAAAGTTCTGAGTCCTAGCCCCCAGAAAAAACTAAGGCTTATAGATGCTAAGCCAGTCAAGCAAGAAGACCCCATCTCCGACGAAGAAAGCTCAGATGTAGAACAAATTATCAGAGAAAACTGGACCATGGGTAAAATTAATGAGAACATTGTCTGCCCCATTTGTAACAAACTATTCAGATCGGAAAACGTGGTTTTTAAACACGTGAAACACTGCACGGGGGTTTCACCCACGAGATCCGATTTAGAAAAGCGAAGCCCGCGTAGGAGGAGGCACTCAAAAGAGTCTGACAATAAATCCGAGAGCCAATCCGAAGATATGGAGTTTGATGAAAAACCAAAAGGCGTGAAGACCACACCGAAAAAACGAAAATCCAAAGAATATGTCAATAAATCTGACGAGGTTGATATAATTGTTATAGAAGAAACTTCCGTGAAAGAGCAAGTAACTGAAAAAGAAAACAGAAGCAGTAAGGCTTCTGAAGAAAAACAAGGGAAGCCAGCTATCGTTATAACAAATAAAACTACACATGAAACAGAAGAAAAACTCAAAAAACTAGTTGAAGAAAAACCCGTCAAAGAGCAAACACTTAAAGACATTGCCGACGAGCAATTCAAAGCGAAACAATTGGAAGTAAATACGGAAGAAGATCCTGATAGGGAGAAAAATATGGAAGAAACGACTGAAGAGAAACCCGGAAAGCTGAAAAAGTTGCTAAAAACTTCCATACAACGGTCTAGTAATCTCGTTTGCGAATTTTGTGGGAAAGCATTCAGACAACTCTCTTATCTGGTAAACCACAAACTGCAGCACAAAAAAGAACAACTAAAAAAACTCGAAGCTAAGCTGACTGCGAAGTTACAGGTCTTCAGCTGTGAAGTCTGTAAGAAGGAGTTTAGGAAGCTGCATCATTTAGTGCAACATAGGATTATTCACAACTCCGAAATACCTACGCGTACTACACGAAAGAGCTCTTCAGAGCAGAGTGATTCTAAAATCAAAGATCCGCCTTTGCCGAAACAGAACGACGATACTAGTGCAGGCTTCCGTTGTGAGCCTTGTGATAAATCATTCAGAAAGCTACACCATTTGGTTGAGCATAGAGAAACACATGATGGCATAAACAGGCAGAAAACCAACCAAACGCCGGCTCAATCTATTGAGAAGCCGCCTCCGCCACCCCAATGCGATGTTTGTAAGAAATCATTCAGAAAGTTGCATCACTTGATCGATCATAAAGAACAGCTCCATGTAGAGCAAGTAGAAACAAGCTCAGAGAAATCAGACGATAAAAGCTTGCAGAGTTCACTATCAACCAGAGATATCATACATGAATGTTCTCTCTGCTATATGGTGTTTCCAAACGAACATTCTCTTAATAAACACTTTGTGTTCTGTCAACAGAAAAAAAACCGGCAGTCTAAGGCAAAAGAAAAGCCGGAAAATACTTATGAAACTGACATAGTCGTGGAAAACACAAATACGGAGGATAGTATGGACAATGAAGACACGCCGAAAATTGTTGCGGAGGAAATTATAGGCAACCATGAAGTAGAAAGCGAACCAAGAAGTAAAAACATCGTTGTGCTAGAAAAAGTTGATCAAAAGAAAGACGGTGAAAAGGATATTGTAATGGTTACTGAAATTGATAAGACATCCGTAGCTGAAAAACGTACCGACGTTACCGAGATACCTATCACGAAAGAAAAAGAAATTTCGGAAGTGAAAAGCGCACCCAATAAACGAGATCACGCAAAATCAGACAATAGTTCGAATGCTAAAACCGTCGTTCCGGAGAAAATTAAAAAAATCGACGACCAAGGAAAAGTTGTGTTGCCGAAGAAGACATCCGCGAAGGATAAAGTGCATTCTTCTATAACTAAAAGGCAGAAAAGCATAGCTCCATTGCCAGCCCTTCCCGAGTACAAATCAGTCGAATCCAGTGACGACGATGAAATACGGTACATGTTAAACCCTAACTTCAAAGTAGACGAAACGTCCGAAGGAAAGGTTTTTATGAATGTGCGCTCAAACAAGCGCAACTCTCTACAAATCGAACGCCCGAACTCAAGAGACCTAGTGAATAGGAGAACATCTTTACAATATCCCCCGAGAATTCCGCGGTTGAAAGCAAAAGCGGTCGAGCCAAAAGATGTGCCAACTAAAAACACCCCAAAAGCAAAGTTACGATCAACGGACTCTGACGAAAACGACGTAAAATACGCCTTCCCTAAAACTGTTTCCGACCAGTCTTCTAAAATTGAAGCCCAAGAAAAGAAGTCTCTGCGGAAATCCATGGCTGAGAAACGAAAGTCTCTCAGCGGTATTGCCAAGCGCAAGTCTTTGGGACAAGGAATCGCTAAGCTCAAAGTTAACTCATCTCCAGTCAGAATCATCAAACGACGTAAGTATTATCTAGTTACTTATAATAAGCACCCTAACCGGAGTTTATGGGTTCGAAAATCCCGTCGCGAACCAATTTTTTTTTTACTCGACGTATAATGCGTATGTACTCGACGAATAATGCGCATTGAATGTTGATACTGCACTGGTTATTTGCCATCAGCTACTAGGCTCTTTTCAGGACCACCATACCTGCCTTCTAATTACACTTGCCTAGCAAAATTCCAATGGTAACGAGAATCGCACTCAAGCCAGGTTGAGCAAAACTTCTAAAACTTGAAAATGAATTGAACTTTTCCGGTCTCACTCGGTAGAGGTACTAGTGTCTCAACTCGATTTAAGCCAGGGCCACTAAACAATAGTTTTAATTATTAGAGACCTCTAATAAATTTTAAAAGCTACCTGAAATGTTAAAATAAAATAGCTGACAGTCTATGTCCCGTTTCAAAAATACAACTGCAAAAACATTATTGGAACATGCTTTCGGTATCCATTACACAGTAAACTACGGGAATATGTTATTTTTTAATTCTTGAAACGTTTTTTCATGATAAATTTTCACGTACCGTGGCTTTATTTTAAACTAGCTGTTGCCAGCGGCTTTGAAAGCGTGGAGCCGTGTAAAAAAAACCGGTACTCCCATACAATCTTTCAACCCCCATTTCCACCCTTAAAACGTGAAAATCTAAAAACCCTGAAACTAATCATTATTTATTTATGATGTAGTAGCTAGAGTTCCAATTTTCAAGTTCCTACCTTTAAAAAACCCGATACTCCCAAACAGCAACAAACTGAACTATTCTATCGGTGTAGGAGCGGATTTACATAATGGACATATATGAAATATTAACATGTTGCATGCTTACTGACAAAGATTTTATAAGTGTTTTTTTCTACTGTTGAATTTAGTAAAATAATAACTAGTTAAAGAGAGGCAATGTTTAATTAAACAATTGTTTAATAATCTTTATATGTAAGTCTCTATTAAGAGGAAGACGATTTGTTCATGTATTCTAAAGGTAGCACTTTTACACTTTCACTACATAATAC
Source organism: Perizoma affinitatum (assembly GCA_961405105.1). Lineage (NCBI taxonomy): Eukaryota > Metazoa > Arthropoda > Insecta > Lepidoptera > Geometridae > Perizoma > Perizoma affinitatum. The sequence goes on from OY560184.1 coordinate 8,646,224, forward strand.
TAGACTCTACACCGATTCACGTCTTCAATACTTATTAGGGAGCTGAGACTAATCCGGTATGACATATTTCAGGAACGCTAGGCGTGGAACACCGTTGCGACTGTGGCCAACTTTTCAACAGCGCGGCTATGCTTACACGTCACACTAGCCTCGCCCACACACCGCCGAGAATACGCCGTCGCCGGTCGCCGCCCCCAGAGACCAACACCAACACTGACGCCAAACAACGTAAGTCTACCATCGACACCCAACCAGCCAAAACCACCAGAAAACCCAGCGTGAAAAGCGAAGCTTCTAACTCCAAACCGATGCGAAAATCTAGCGCCAAGTCCGACACCCCAGAAACGCGCAAATCTTGTAAACCTGAACTGTCGCAGGAGAAAAATTATTCCGCTAAACCTAGAAGGAACGCGGCGCATAGAGGCGTGCCTGTCCCGGAAAAAATGCGTAAGCTGATGTTGAAAAACGCAAAGTAGGATATGTCTATTTGGTGGGAAACCGGACTGATCATCCTGTCGGGGATGATAGAATAGTTAAATGTAAGGGCAGCCCAAGCAACGTTAGAACGCATCACAACGCTCACAAAACGTAACAAACGGACCATTGTATGATAAAAATATTTTATACAATTTTGGCGAATTTATGATGCGTTGTTAAACTTTAGTCTTTGGACTGACGTGTTGAATTGAAAATATATTTTGTCAATTTGTTTGAAGAATAATAGTATGTAAGAGTGAATATTTATGTTTATTGTTAGATTTTAGGGATCGACTTCAGGATCCAACATTGCTATTACAGTGAAACTGCTGTATTTGATACACAGATCATTATCGTTCATGTTCACCATGGTAGTCATTAAGAATACAATTTGTTATACAGAGATAATCTCTATCACTCTAGAATTAACAATCGACAGTCACTTCCATAGTTCTAACTTCTCAAGGACATAGAAACCATTAGTATCATGATATCATAACACAAAGATTCTGAACAAACATTTGCAGTCCATTTGTCCCGCAGCGGGAACTGAACCCGCATATAGCATCACAGCCGGCTACTCGCGAGTCATGGACGTACTCTTTTGAATAATGTTTAAATGTGAGGATAGGAATCGCCAAACTCTTCGATTGATTGTGATATTGTCTGGTTTGATGGGATTATTAGGATGTAATATTTTTAGACTAGTTGACTAAAATCATAGTCGTTGTCGTGAGTTTCTGCTCATTACATAAGAATCATAATGCAAACTAGCCAATCAAATTTTTAAATATATCAAATAATCTCAAGTTGTGTAAGTTTATCTTTGACATCTCATAGAAAGAAAGCATAGGTGTAATAGGAACCCTGCATCTCCTCAAAATATATCTTTATCGAAAATCTAGTGTTAACCTAAAGAGAATTTATATATATTTTTATAATCAAATAAATATTGGTGAAAGGATTGCTGAATTAAATAATAGTTTAAGTATTCATACAATGAAATACTTCTATACGGTAGGTACAATGTGCGGGTAGGCAGACACACAGCCTTTAGTTTTATGGCAATATACCATCATAATAAATACATTTTAGGTTACGAGTTTTTTTTGTAATTGTCTGTCTGTCTATCTTATAAGTAAGGTAGGACCAATTTAAATCAAATTCTCTGTTTTCAATGTATAGACATACTAATATATGTTTTCATTAGATATTGTTTTTAATCTTATGTTAATCATACTCTCATGACTAAAATTGTAGTTAATTCTAAAATAGCAGTTGTGTCGGTCTGTGCTGTCGTGAGATTTATGTTTATAAGCATTTAACATATAAAAATATTAAATTATGTATGTAGAAGATATCATTTTTATTCTGAAAATATTGATTAATGGGTTATAAATAAACTGTCTAAAACACAAATTATTTTATTTTCGATGCAGATCTGATCTCAATTCATAAATAAGCTAGTAGGTTGGTAGTATTTAGGCCTTTAGTATTTTTCTACTTCGTGATTAAATAACATTTTATTATAAAATTAGGTTATTAAATGCGATGAAGACCCGTAAAACTTATGAGGGGGATTTTAGGAATCTGTTTTCCTGAAATCCCGACGAAACTGCTCAATTCACCTACCAATTGAGGAAAAAAATCCTGAATAATCAATCCTTATGCCTTTGTTATGTCGGTGTACACAAATCGGTGTTACCATTTCTATTAAACAATGTTGCATTTAGAAAAATATAGATTGTTATGTAGTATATTTTTCCTGGTATTGAAAAATATACTACAAATCTGGCTGCTAATTTTGTTTGTAAAAACTTTCTTGTTTGTGTTTCTATTCACCCCGCGAATTCTATACACCCCGTTTTACGGTAGTCCTTCGTACTAAGGAGAATGATTAAGTCAAGATTAACATAAATTTTATTAACTTAACACTGCAATAACATTATTTTGCGCTGTTCTTTCACTCCGTACTCGATTCTTAGGGTTGGCAACAGTGAACTGCGCATAATATACAAATGAACTATGTTCTATCCTCTCTCACAAATAATATCAACAATACTTGGTTCCATCAGTTGCGGATCCACGCATCTCAGTTGCGCGGACGCCAATGCGTCTTCCAACAAAGCATTGAGTAATCTCTCATCATTCCCCATACATGATAGTCTCTGCTGCAAGAAATGCACATCTACTTGCAACTGCTGAAGGCCATGCCGGCCAAATGTTCGCAGCCGTACACATTCTACAAGAGCTTTCAGTGCAACTTTTAAAGCCCCATTTGACAAAGCAGCCCTATCGGCCCCAGCCGGACTAAAGACCTCAATTCTTTCTGAAAATATCCGATTCAGTGGCGAGAACGAGGAAGGTGCCCGCGACCAAATCGTGCGTCTGCTTGAATCGCTGGAAGGTTTGATGCTTGTCGGGAACAGTTGCGAGGCAGCACTATCCGCGCTTGCTAGGGTTTCCACCACCCTTCGGCATACGGCTCTTGGACCGCGCGGTTCAGGTGCTCTCAGCCAATCACGGGCCAGAACAGACACCCTCAGCATCTGTGCTGCGGTTTGTCCAATAAAAACAACTTCAGAGTCTAGCGCTGACTGGGCGGCTGTGGATAAGTGAACCATCACACTGTTCATGTCTTTACTTTCCATGGTCAACCCTGGGGCAGCCTCTTCCAAGAGTTTCACCAAATGGCTGTGTAGCGTGTTCACACCGGTTTCTTGCATTTCTAAACATAACTTGGCTAGTATGAGCATTAGCTCAAAAGGAATATTGTTATTAGTGGTTTGGACGCAGGCCATTTTCTTAACCATTTCTGACATATTAAACAAAGTTTCTGTTATTATTTTCCAACATTTGTCTGCTACTGCTTTACCACACCACAGCTTTAGGCCGAATGAAAGGTTGTTCTGAAGGAATGCCATGAGATCCAGGAGTGAAGCTTGGACTTTCTCCATTAAGTACACTTGGAGAGAGTGCAGAATGTCTTTCAGGTCAGTCTGTTCTGTGCCTTTACTGGCTAAGGATTGCCTTACTCTAGTCAGACTATCTTTGAACTGAGTTTGGATGGACTGGTATTGGATTGTGGCTTTGTGGTCAATGCACTGGATGACAACATCAACAGCTTTTCTTGACATAGTATCACTTGGGATGATCTCAGTCATGGCCTGCAACTTTCTAAAGAATTTATCCAATCCTCGGATTAGAATTTCAGTACCAGCATTTTCTGGTCTCTTTACAACTTCATCGAAAAGGTGAAAAACCTGGAGCATGATTTTGTCTCCAAATTCTGGGATTTCTGAATTGTCTTTATCTTGAAACATGTCATGGTAGCATGATATGACAATACCTAGATCAGCAAGTAAAGAATTGTTGCATTTCTCTACCCATTCAAGTATATCAGTGCTTTCAACCATATCTCCCAAAGCTTGCAAGTGTCTATCAAGTCTGCTTTCTGAACAGCTCAAAAATATGTCATGTAGGGAAGAATCTGTTTCTTGCAACTGTCTTAGTAGTCCAACACTCTCTGCTAGTTCTGAAGCCGAAGTTTCAGGGCTGAGTAGTCTTTCTCTAAGAGTCTTCTTGAGTGTATAAATGATTTCCGAGCATTCAGTCTGAATGCTTTGGAATGAAGGCTGATTGCCATACTTATGTAATACTCTCTGTGCGTGAGTATAGTCATGGACTGCGTCGACGTATCTTCCTTCTGCTATAGCTTTGTTTAGTTGAGAAGGGAGTAGAAACAGAAACTGCAGTTTGTCAAGTAATTGTCGTGTTCCACATAGACGACTCACATTGTTGCCACTTTCTTTCAGGGAGTCAGATATCTGAGCACTGAAAGAAGTAATTTTATTCATATTCTTACTCAATTTGTTCATTTCTTCCTGCATTATCTTGAAATCAGTGCGCATTTTACGAACAGTTTCAGTGGCGGATATAAACTTGTTATAGTTCTCGTAGACTAAAGTCTGCATCTCTGATTGTAGAAACTGACTTTGGGTGACTATTTCTGCTTCTTTATCCATTATTTGCCTGAGATTAGCGTGTTTTAACAGGACATCCAGGTACCTATCGGAGTTGAAGTTGTTACCGTTGATATCGAGCGGTTTATCTCCATTTTCTTTGATTTCCTCCATCGTAATGTAGCTTAATTAATCCACAGCGTCCAGATAATAATAATAATGCAAAGTGTTTGCAAAAAAGACAATGATTTCGAATATTAATGAAAATTTAAATAATCAATTCTGAGCAGCAGCTGGTATTCTTCAAACGCTGTTGTTAGGCGTTTAGTTAGGGCTCCAAAGAAGACCCCCTCTACCCTGGCGTCAACTCGCAGATACGACTATATGTGGGCAATTCATAATGAAGCTTTATGATTACATCTTTAGGTGTTGGATTTTCCTTTTTTTTTTAAAGGCATACGTGTACATAAATATAGATTCATATATAAATACATACACGTATACACACTATACGTATTATACATACATACACTTAACATATAACATACACATATACATCTACAATAGAAAAATATACATCTAACCGCCTGGTAGTGATCTAGATCAGTTGAGCTAGATCGTTTGCAACGGTCTTTAGATAGCTAACTGTTTCATCTGTATTTTTTGTATATATACTTGTAGATAGTTATATGAATAAATGTTGAACTATAGAAAAACACAGGATTTCTCAGGTGTCTAGCCAGTTGGAGTTACCTTTGCATTATGGGGCGTAGAAAGCAAATCACGGGGGGGTAGACGCCCGTCAGGAGGTCGTGCATGCAACGGGGCAATACCATGTAGGTGACAGTGCCGGCCATTATCGTTCCGGTCGATCATCCAACGCGTGCCAATTTGGTCACAAAATCGGCCAACGTCCAGTGAAGAACTTCCACAGATTAAATATTTTTTTGCTGATTACGCCTTTTCTGACTAGCCTGCACCTACACAATAGCGGAGAGCAATATTTTTTTCCATACGCTTTTTGTTGGTATTTGAGCAGAGGGAATACATATCGGGAACTGCGTACATTTTTCGTGTACGAACATAGGTTTTGTACTCACTGACTTTCGTTTTAAGTGGCAGCCTTGACGCTAATACCGGTCGTAGCATCGCCCTTGAGGTACGTGCCTTGCGGATGACGTGTTCCACTTGTGGATTCATCCGCAGCGATCAGTCGATAAATAAATACTAACAAAAAATGTTTTATTGCGTTTAATGTTATAATATATAGACTTCAGTTGACTGAGGTCCTCATGACATCTGTCTATCCAGGAGAACACCTAGATTTTTCACCGTCTCTCACACGGCTCAATGTGAATGACATCAAAAAGCACCTGTGTGAGGCAAGACCAATCTATCTTGGATAACATCCGCGAGCCCCAAACCACGATGACTTGGGTTTTGAGCAGATTGACCCGAAGTCCAAATGCTTTGCTCCAGTCTAGAATTCAGCTCCTCTTCTCTGGCTTGTTCGTAAATTTGAAGATCATCTGCATAAAGGTGGATGAAGTATGATGAAGAAATAGAATTAATGAAAATTGCGAAAAGACGAAGTGATAAAACGCCGCCCTGGGGTACGCCAGCTGAAATATTGTACCAGGATGAGTAAGTATCATCAATACGTATTCGCTGCCGACGTCCATGCAGGTAACTAGAAAACCAATCAATGACTATTGGAGATATATATGTAAAGTGAGCATAAGACACTTAGGATATCAAAACCAAGTTGTTAAAAGCATTGCTGAAGTCCAAAAGTGACAGCACAGTAACTCGTCTGTTGTCCATGCAATCACGAATGTCATCAGTAATCTTAACCAACACTGACACAGTACTGTGGCCAGGACGGAATACGGACTGGAAAGGATTCAGGAGATTGTTTCTGGAAAGGGAGATGTTGCTGATGGACAAGGGTTCAAGGACTTGAAATAGGAATGGGAAAATGGGAATTCAGGATAGACACTATCATATTTCGACTGAAACAATTGCTACCGATAGCATTAGATGAAATAGATCCAATGCTCTTGTTAACATAACAATCAGTGAATTTACTAAAATTTAAGGATGCGTCTTTAAATTTTAGTAAATTCACAGTCAGGAATTGGAGTAGAAGAGAGATTTTGAAAAATTCGAGATTTCGTGTGGCCATCTGCCAATATTGAGGTAGTGCTGATTTAAAGAATTTAGATCAATGTTTTGAGGAATTTTATCTTGCTGACGTGATTTTCCAATGACCGGAGAAATTACCAAACCTTAGCAGGGATGGAATCTTCAACAGAGTTATGGATATAACGGCGTTGTGCGTAACGACACGCTCTATTGCAGCGATTTCTATGATCGATTTACTTTTCTGTGTTGTTGTCAGAGTATCTATACTTAAGCTTCGCCTTTGCTACAACTTTCTTATGCATGGCGACTCTCAGTTCGGGTGTTATATGTTTGGGAGGAGCTGGTAGATGCTTGTAGAAGAGGTGCATGCAATTTTGTTACAAGGGTGGTGAAAATTTCTACTTTGCCGACAACTAGCCTCGTTGGCAATAGGAGACCAGTCCATAGTATCTGCATCGTTTTTCAACTCCTCCAGATTCATGCCACCATAACTCCCCTGTAGAATTATTTTGGGCTTGGCTTAAGGAGGGCTTATTTTATAGGAAATAAATACAAGATCATAGTAAGAAAAGGCTGGCGCTGCACATTGCTTAGCTACAAGGGTTGGAGAAGATACAAGAATTAGGTCTGGAAGAGATGGGATCGAATTTGAGTAGAAATTTGTGGCAGTCAGTGGAATAATGGATAAATTGCAAGCTCTTACAAGAGATTTAAGTAAAGCTGAGCGAAATTCTTGCTTGAGCAAGCACGTATTAAAATGGCTTATTTCACAAAGGGAACAAGCCATTTTAATAATATTACAGGGTGGTTCAAGAAACATGGTCAAACAAAAATACAGATATACAACCTCATATTCAACGATTTTGGTTAATAATAATCAAGTATTTATTTATTATGCATCTCATGTATTATGGTGTCCTATTGACATGTTTTTTGGAAGATAAGATAAAAATAGTGTCATATTAATAGTCGGTTTGAAAAATCACCTGTGATTATAGAACTTATTTATGGGAGAATTATTGTGAATTGATTTTCTGAGATATTTTAATGTATACAAGATTTCGTTTAGTATTGTAAATATACGAGATACTTTATTTCAACACTGGTGTAAATTGATTAAAAAAATGCATTTATGTGATTAAGGAAGTCGCATTGTTAATGATTATATACCAATGTATAAAAAAATAAGGACTGTGATTACCTATTTCGTATTTGTTTTTTTTTATTACAGTAAATAAATAAATGGATCAGGGGATTTCAGTAATTATTATCCACAAATCCCCTTAGCTTCCCCTTTGAGTACCGGAAAAGGATTTTTTTGGATAACAATTCCAGAAATACCCTGCGCAGGGTATTTGTGGAATATATATAATGCATAGTGCCTATGGTAAAAATAATTTGTTGATTTAATTATAAGATTTGTTCTTTATTGATACTTCTATCACAAACGGGTTTAGGTAGGTAAGTTACACTACTTTACCTAAGTTACAAGAATATTTTTTAAATGGGTAGGTACATATAAATTATACTCACATTACTTAACTTATACCAATATTATTAGCTTATCACCTGTAATCAACAAAATTACAAAATTCGCTTACCACAAAAGTAAAAACATAAAAACAGCATTACCTTTATCATGGTGATTAATTTATGGACAACTCAAGGTCAAAATATACTTTTGTCAATTATCCTATTGATGCAAATCCTATATTAATTTTTTTAATGAAGGCTTCTCAATCAGACGCAATGACGTCGAAGAGGTCCACAAATTTATGACTGTGACAATACCTACAGAAAATATTAGATCAGTACAAATTCTAAAATAATTTAATTTACACAAACACTTAGCTAACCTAATTATTTTCAGTATAATTAAACTAATAATTTGACAATTTAAAAACCAAATCATAATTGCACTTCTGGTTCAAGCTTAGCTCTTAAAACTATCCTTTTTGTATCTATTCTTTCTCATATATAATCAATAAATGCATAAAATATTGGCAAAAGCAAATTTTTACGTATTTTGCTTGATATAATCATTCATGATTGCAACTATCCTACCCTTAATACCAATAGTGAGAATAATTTCCCTAAAAGTGGGAACTTTCCCGGCACATGTTACACAAGCGGAAAAAAACTCACTAGAATTAACTTGTAGGAAGCTACCTTTTCCATAAATTGGGTCAAACTACATTAAACAATAATTTTGAGGCTTGTTAAAAATAGGAACGTATCACATAACAATTCTGGCTAAAACAGTCCTTAGCTATAATAGCTGTAGAGTAGCATTTTGCGCCTTAGTCATTCTGTCCGTAACCTAAGTGGGTCTAAGCAGGGGAATCCATTAGAACTTTGGCATTCGCCTTGATGGAACACTGTTAGTGGCACTTCCTTGGGAGATTTGACTGTTTGATTGTTCGAGCGTCGGTTGATGACGACGGGGACAAGCTGTTTTCGCACAACATGGTTCGTAGTAGGTCCTTCATCTGCTTCCAAGGCTGTTTCTACGTCGATTAGCTCATGGTTCCGGCATTGGAGTAGGGCTGCCAACTGTGGAGGGAAACTGACTATATTGTATGCATATAGGAAAATTTCAAAGTAAGAAACATATAAAGAAAGATTGTGGATGTCTTAAAAATGATGACACAAAATAACAACAAACATAATTAAGTAAAAGATTTCACAATCTATCGGTAATTCACAAAACAACAAAACTATAAGTCATTTTGAAAGTGTGATCGCCTCCTCTACGCCCTCCAACCGCGCCTCAGAATTTTCCTCCAATTTTGCCTCAAAGTCGCCTCTGACCTTGCCTCCGACCTCAACTCCTATCCCTCATCGAACCTCGCCTCCGACCTCGAATCTTGTATTATTTTCGGGAGGGGGTGCGCGGCCAAGAGCGCGGCGGCCGCGGACGGCAGGCACTGTTAGACTACGCTGGGGGAGTGTGTACTGTATTTCACCTGCAGTATCTGCGCGAGGGGGTGCGCGCGCGTAGTTGCGGGCGCGGCGGCAGCGTGCGGCAGGCACAATGTAAGACTACGCTGGGGGGTTGTGTACTGTATTTCACCTGCAGTATCTGCGCCAGCAGCTCAGCGGCGGCGTGCGGCAGGCACTATGACTACGCTGGGGGTGTGTGTACTGTATTTCACCTGCAGTATCTGCGCGAGGGGGGTACGCGCGCGGGGCGGCGGGCGCGGCAGCGCAGCGGCGAGCGCGGCGGCGGCGGGCGGCAGGCGCGCGCGCAGCACGGCGAGCGCTGCGAGTGAGCGCGCCACGTCGTCTCCTTCCGCAACGCCCTCGGAGCCCGCCTCCGACCCCGCATCCCACCACCCCGAACCCGTGCCATCCTGCTCGATGTTCGAGTACGCGTCCTCGCTGGAAACACAACACTCTATGACTAATTTACAGGAACTCATAAAAAAAATAGCTATACGCGGATTAGATACCACGCGGTTTACAAAATATGCGCTAAAATGCCCTTCGCTTTACGCAATAGGTTGCGATTGGTTACACGGGTGAATGCGATCGCATGATAGAGTCATCTCTCAGTGACCAAAGAGATACCCGCGCGGTAGATAGATAGATAGATAGAGATAAAATACATTACTTAATACTAACTAGCATTTTCTTCCAGCTAACCTTTGTGTTATGAAGAGGGAGCGGTAGTGCGTGTTTGTCTTTATTTAGTAAGGCTCAGCTACGTTACAACGTTGCTAACATACATGTCAGTTGACCAAGGCATAATCAGTACTGTTTATACACGATAGACGGCCTCCTAGAAGTCAACTAGTCAACTGCTAGAAGTAGCTCTAAAACGCAAGGTTTTTATATAACTAGTCGACCTCCAGGAAGCCAATAATCGGCCTCTAGAAATCAATTCATTTAACTCGGTCAAAACATAAAGCCGACTGGCTTTAGACACACAATAAACCTACCTACTTAGGTTTCGCTTTATGCTACAGATCCTTAGTCTCAGAATATCTTCAAAACAGGTAACCCAGTAGAGTTTTCAAGAGTTGCTTAGCAAAGTGGTCCACAAAATCGTTTTGAAAGATCCTGCAAACGTCAGTGAAAGTTATATAACGTAATGAGGTTTATTTTACGTATCCTTTTGGTTGTGACTATCCGAGAGCATAAAACGAGTTAGATTATAACCTTTATACAATGTACTAAGTACCTAAATGTCAAGAGAACAATAAAAAACTATTATATTATGGCCGTTATCTAGGTAAATCGATTACTAATGTTAGTTAATTGGTTAGTGGTTTACTAGTTACTAATATTTTTATTTAATGATATCTTTGGTGTCACAACGATTGAATAATGAGATACAAAAATCTAAAAAGAACTTGTCTTGGTGATTTGATACCTTTATATCGGGTTCTATCTTAACACATTACTTGTGGGAAGGTGTTAAATGTTAGCAAGATAACCCACATTCATTGTGTGGGGCAGTATTTGTGAATGAATACAATGTACACATCATTTCGTTTGGCCGAACGTCTCTGCAAACGCCGAGTTATGAGAGGAATTTGACAATAGAAGTCAAATTCACTTTCAAATACTCGTAGTTCCACAGTGATCTCCAGAAAGGTACATTTACAGTCTTGAGTCGAACAATTTGTTATTGTTATATAAACAAAAAGAACAAACGCGCTCACGACTGTCTTCACCTTGGTGGACATCCTCAGATACATACTCAGTGAATAGATCTTTAAGAATAGCAAGTAGGGGGTAGTCAGAGGCACGTCCAAACATTACATTTGGTACATGCCCGCGTTTTGCAAGTTAGCATTCCACGTGACAGGTTGCAAGCCCATCGCCGCTTAATAGAACACTAACTGTTGGCAAATGCCTTTGAATTTTTGGTTCTAGTGCATTCCGGTTTCCTCACGATGTTTTCCTTCACCGTTTTGAGCACGTGTTAATGCGCACATACATTTTTCGAGTGGAAAAATCTATTGGCACACGACCGGGTTCGATCCCACGACCTCCGGATCATTAGAATATAAACCAAAGAAAACAATAAGGTGAGTGCAGTTCAGTTACCTATGGTTATTTAGTTGAGGCGGAGGGATCACGAAGGGCGCAGGGAGTGCGTAGAGACGCGGGTTCCTCAGATGCAACGCGTGAGCTATCACATGCTGGGCGGAGACGCGCGAAGGACGCATCAGTGCGGACAGAACCACTCCCGGGTCTGAGTCTAGCACTGAAATCAAAAGCGTTATAACTAAAAAAGTTGCAAGGAAGTGGAGCGAACCGTTAAAATTTCGTGAAGCGAATATCAGCCAACACAGAGAATATCGTTATATCGTGAATACCGCAAATCATATTAATTTATGCAGGATTTAATCAAATGCGTTGTTAAACTCAATCCTGTTAAAAATCGCTACAAACACGGAACACATAAAGACTGGATAAATAAAACAAAGACAATAACGAAATTAATGATGTAGGTTGTTAATTTCAGTTTGAAGTATCAGGAAAGTATCATTTAATGCTCCTCTAGAAAGCCTCAGCGCCCCCCCCCCCCCCCTTGAAAGCCTCCAGCGCTCACAAGGGGGCGCTATCGCCCAGTTTGAGAAACATTGGTTTAGGTGGATGGATTAGTATGGATTTTCAGTTATACTTTCAAGTAGGCTATTCTAACTCACATTTTGTTTATAACTATCCTAACTTTTTTTTTTTAGTTTTTTTTGTCGTTTTAAATAAATGTTTTTCTTTCTTTCTTTCTTACCTGATTTGAAATTTTCAATTCTTAAATATGATTCCATGTACTGTATTTCCCAATATGAATGGAGCAATAAATAATAGTAGGAGGTTAACAGGTTACGGTTGCAGGAAACCTGTGGATAGAGGTAACCCAAGATCCTTCGTCATATTTAGGCGAGGCCTACGCCTAGTGCTTCAATCACGTAAACATTGATATACGGGGTAAGTACACTAGTACTACCATATCTATTTCTGCCACCAAGCAGTAATACTAGCATTGAATGGTATGGCTGCCATGAGACTTTTCACAGGTTATGACAAGGATTTACAGTCGCTTATTAATATTAAGTATATAATTGAATTATTTTGTTATCTAGACTGACCTTGATTTGGCAAAGCCCCTATACAGCTGCAACTTTCCTTGTAATTTTCTATTGTTTATACTCTTTTGAATTGACGTGACTAAGTGTTCTTTGTGATCCGAAAGTATGAATAAATATGAATAAGAATATAATATTAATACAATATGAATGTCTCAGGGTCGGTAACGCGCGAGTAACTCTGGAGTTGCGAGCGTCCATATGTTACGGTAACAGCTTACCAACAGGTGGGTCGTATGGTTACATGCCACTTTAGTTGTATAAAAAACGTAATCGATCCTGTCAGGGAAGCTTAACAAAAGTGTTAAACTTACGTGTGCTTTTCATAGAAATTAAAATGGCGACGATGACGTAGTGTAGATTCGGTAACGCGGGTCCATCAGAAAAGAGGAAGCCCCATAGATGAGGAATTTCCGAGCGAGAGAACTCACGGCCGAATAGCAAGCGTAGCCACCGACTGAAACAAAACAAGCAAGTTCACAATGACGGCCTTGATGGCACACCTAGATGGACGGGTAGCTGGCTGACACGCAAGATTTGCGGATTCGATTCTCACTGCGGGACAAATGTTGGTTCTGGGTGTTGTTGTGCCACGGTATTTGCAGTTCCTGATACCGATGACACAGGGACTCCTAGTGTGGGGTCAGGACTATGTTTGTATATTTGGGTCTTTATTTATTTTGTTCTTATTTCTAGTCTTTCGCCTACTGGAACTAAGATTAATTACGAGGATATGGGAAAAAATAGAAACCAAGTCCAGAGGATTAAGGTACAGTTTCTTCTAGAGTATAATGGTATGGAAATTTAACGCAGTTGATAGATCGAAAAATGTTTCGATTAAAAGTCGGTCGATTCCTAGGTGTAAAACTTACATGCCAAATAGTTCCATAGAGATATTAGCATTCGCCATATGCGTGGCCAACTCAGGGTCTAAAGGCACTAAGAATTCCTCCCTCACTGTCTCCAAGTACCGTACGACTTCGTTTGGATTCTGAAATTAATTATAGTATATTCGTAAATTATTTCTTCCTCTCTTAGTTCACAGTATTCGGGGCACAACTAATTGTTTTTTTATATATAATCATACATTGGCATCCAGTAGCCATTAGACTTTCAGGATGCAAGCTAATTGACTTTCTAGATTTCGACTAATTAGATACTAGTTGTCGACTATCCCCCCTAGATGCCAATTAGTTGGTCTTGATGTCCTGACTAGCTGCTAGATATCGATTGATTGTCTATACTGTGACGTGCGCGGCTAGCTAACTAAGGTACGCTAGCGCCATCTCTTATCCAATGGACACACTACTTGTTCTACTGCCATCTAGTATCGGCTTGCACTAACCGCGCTAGTAAAAGACGATAGCTTCTTGAATGTATGAGGCGGGGCGAGGCGTCGCGAGCGTGCTGGCCACACCCCCTACTGGAAATTACTAGAATATACACGTTCTTATTTATGACGGGATAATAAGCGACAAGGGCCCATAGCGACAGTTCTGATCACGATTGGAATGTGAATAGTTTGAAGTGATAAGAAGCTACACCCAGTGACTAGCGAAGTGACAGTTGTGCTAGTGCTATATCTAGTGATATAGCATATCACTAGATATAGCACTAGCACTGATAGTGATATTTCCTTGTGCTGTTTGTTTTGATGACATTTTTATCGTGTAATTTTGCTATTACAGTGTCCCCTTAGAGTTCAATTGGACTTAATTATTTTATCTCGAACCCTAGCTCGTAACAATACAAGTTGTAGTTTTAATTATTTTTGGAGAATTTACTTACGTGAACAGTTCTAGATGAAGGAAGTCTCCCACAAGATGAGGGAACCACATCGCCTGTTGTATAATACTTTTCTAGCCCTTTCATAACTGCGCTGAATAGCATACTGGAAATATCAAAATATTTTTCAAACTTAGGTACTTTCCTTTTGGTGGGGAAGTCTCGATAAGTACCTGCTAATGCTTAGTCCCTGTCACGCGTGCTTTGACATTTGTTTGATCGTGCGTGATGGAGCTTAGACTTTGTAAAGTCTATTAATATCGGCCTAACGACTAAATACAGAAACGCTACTTTTGATTTAAGTCGAGTTGGAAAGAGATGGTGCTTTATGCAATGTATAAAGCTGTGATTTTCTGATCGCCCTCAAGTCGTAATTAAACATTGGAGTAGCATTTCAACAGCTAGTCCACAGATTTGAAATCTATGAGTACTATTAGTAGGTACTTCTTAAGTTAATAAATAAAAATACTTACTAGCTATCATGTTCCAAGTAATCCTCGTCTAAGATGTATCTTAATTTTTCACTGTAAAATAAAGGTTAAGTAAGAATTGGAATTTATTCTAACATCAAAACTTGCTACTTGATATCCTCAAAGATCTACTTACTGAGTATGTATCTGAGGATGTCCACCATGGGGAAACAGTCGTGGGCGTGTTTTTTTTTTTTTCAAGTCAGTTGCAAGTTTTCTTGCTGCAACCTGACATGAGGAAACTAGTATGCAAAACCTTGGCATGTGCCAAATAGATTTTTTGTGACTCTGATTACCCCCTAATTCGTATCCTCAAGGATCTGCGTAAGGAGGATACATCTAAGGATGCCATCTTGGGGAGTTGAAAGGGTGTTTTTTTTTCAAACAGATTAATACAGGTGTTGGCTTACTTTATATTATTGGGTGCGAAGTTCCTATCCAAATACAGTTCAAACAGCAACGGAGCAAGTACTTCGTGCATGCCTTGGCGGTAGCCAACATACTTGTGCGTCCGCGCCCAATGGAATAACACGCGCACCTGAAATCATTACCAAAACTATAAAATACAGTATTACTTTTGAAACTATCATAATTATGAACATAATTTTTATTAAAAAACGGGATAATTACCACTGAGTGAGTTTGAATGATTCCCGATATTTCGGCACAGTTGTGTACCATGATCACGGGAGGAACGTGAAGTTCCTCCGTTATCCCGTTTTTTAGTAAAATTATATACAATTCAGGTATGTGATAATACTTTCAGCTCACTTTTAGCGATAAACACGATATCGTAGGTACATTTATTTCAGGTTGAGTACCTAGTTGTATATTTTTGTTACTTTCTGCGAACGTAAGTTCTTAGAATTAATTAATCAGACATACATCTAATTGGCAACTACAGTCATAAAGTCCATATAGGCCATAAAGTCGCTTGAGTATTCAGTTAAAAACTGAATACTGAATAGCTAATAATGCACGGATTATAATATAAACAGATAATCGGGGTCTTGAAAGCCAACTGTCCAGTAATCAGATAATCGACATCTATAAATCCAACTAGACAGATAGTCGGCACCTAACAAGCAATCAATCATAGAATTCAAGCTTTAGAAACAAGATCTTACCATCAAATCCTGCACATCCTTCTCTCTGAAATACAACTCATCGGGAAAGGTGCGGACCACATCTTGAAGTATTAGATTTTTGAGCTCATTGTCACAGAAATGTTGCTTCCATGCGCTCTGCAAGGTAATATGTAATTTACTTCAAATTGTTTCTGTAATTGTGCTTTGCTTTGCGTCAACCTACGTTAAGTCATCTGCCCTCTAATCAAACAGACCAAACGGCAATGGGAAATGGCTTACTTTGTCTGACCAAAACTTCTAAAACATTCAAATTAGAAGCTTTGGGCTTTGCTAAGCAAATAAGTGCCATTGTTTCATTTGCTAACGTGGGGCAGGTAGAGCCATGGTGGCTTTGTATGTGACAGTCACAGAAAGGATTTAGTATGCCCTCATATTTTGTTAGAACTGTTTTCGAGTTCCTCAGAGAGAAAGACAAAAAGGTATATGCTGTGAAATTAGTGGATTTTTACTACAAAAAATATGATCTTATCAAATTCAACAACCAATTACTGGTGTACTTTTTTTTTATCATAAAGGAATATTGTAAGGAAATTTTAAAATAATACCAGTATAATTTGTTACAAAAATAGTGGATATTGATTGTAATATAAAAGTTTAGTTTGTATTGCCAACAACATGTCTTCTTTTTAGAAAAAGTAACTATAAGAAAGTAAACTATAAGAACTACTGGCTTTTGACAAGGAAATACAAACTATCTCTGGACAAAAAACTCCTCAACAAATGTATTCTTAAACCAGTAAGGTCTTATGGAGCAGAGCTATGGGGTACAGCGGCAAACGGACACCTAGAAATCCTCCAAAACTTTCAGTCTTAAATACTTTGTTTGATAAAAAACGCACCATGGTTCATTACACAAATTCAACTATATTGCAACCTGAATGTGCCAACAGTCAAAGAGGATATAACTGACAAGCTCAAATCCTACGCCAAACGAATCTGGAGACGGAGATGCACCCAAATGAGCTGGCCAATAATCTCATAAAGAGGAGAGCCCCTCAAGATTTAAATAAATGAATTTGCAACTGTTCTCATTCCATCCATGTTGGTCTATCAGTAAACAATACACCAAACTCTAGCTGAACATCCAGAAGGCAGATTGCAAGAAAAAAGTAGACTTCTTCATCTTCTAATAAAAGAGCTCTTTATTTTTCGCATATGCCCGGATTCTGTAATATCCAATAACTTAAAATACTGTGTGATTTTATTAGGTTTTTTTTCTACCACACATAGATAAAAGGGTCTGTTTTGTCAAGCCATGATTTATTGCTACTTGGATAAAGGTTTATTATGAAACGGTCATCATATCCAGTATCTCTTTTGATTTTTTTGCAACAATTCACAAAATTTTATAACCCCCCACATGTTTACATAGGTAGTCTTAGAAAATCCCTCAACAATTTATCCTAATTTCTCTTTCCTGCTTCATCATCAGACACTGATCATCACTATCTATCCAATGAGCCAAAACAGGTACAAAAATGTTCAGACAGCCTACTAGGGCATCACAATCCGCACTATAACCACACTTTTCCAAATCAAGTTACCTCATCATTTTGAGACAGTGGATCATCACCAATTACTGTTCTTGGATCCATAGACAGTTTCGCTTTCAATTCATTGTAGGATATCCGATGAGTTTTGATACTGAAAATAAACATATTATGGATATTTGTTGTCCATCACATGTTGCACTAGAGAGGGTAGTTCGAAAACTTAAATAATGCAAGAATATCAGATATATGTGCACTTAGTGAGAAGAGAGGTGTGCAACTCATTTTTTTTAATTAAATATTAATAAGTATTTATTTATTAAACTCAAAAATTTTGTTATTCGATTCCTGCCAAGGGATAAATGTTAGTATGAACTGCAAATATTTGTCTCAGGTCTGGGTATTTTCTATGTATAATATGTATGGATTTACAAAAAAAAAGTATATTTGTGTATATCCATCATTAAGTTCCCCTAATACAAGCTCTGCTTAGTTTGGGGCTAGATGATGCTGTGTGAAAAATGTCCAGCATTTATTTATTTATTAATAAATACTATTATACAGGCTGTTGATAATAATGATGATTAGATTATTCACCTAGTGACAAGGTCACCATTAGGTGGGGGCAGGGCTTGTAGCATGATGGCCCATGCCAGGGTCCTTGGACGCTGCACCCTCTGTTCTATCGCAGCCATCCTCAGCAGCTCCAAGCTCCATGTTGGCTGCTCCAATCTGAACAATTAAGCATAATTCATTAAATTGATTAATTCTGTTACACTGTTTTCATTATAAATCCTTTGGAAACAAAACACCCCTATTGTGGCAAAAAAACAAACTAATAGGGGTTAATGCTAACTTGCAAAAGGCAGACATGTACCAAATGTAATGTTTGGACATGCCTCTGACTACCCTCTACTTGGTATCCTCAAAGATCTACACACTGAGTATGTATCTGAGGATGACCACCATGGGGAAGACAGTCGTGAGCGTGTTTGTTTTTGTTTTTTGTAATAGGGTGAGTTCTCAAGAGACCTGATCCCTCAATACTCACACACTTAGCCACACAGGTTTTCGAATTGAAAGTTCCATAGCATTTAAAACCTATCACTTTGTTGGGACTTAAACAGTCATTTCTTCACGAAGGTCACTTATACACTGGTCTCTATTGTAAGTTCATGAACTAACTGCAGTGTATTATTCAACAACTATTAAATAAACAGTCGTGGTGACCGCAATGTTTGTTTTTCTTTGTCATTTTCTAATGATAACAACTCGCTACTCACTGATAGTCAAGATCTTCCGAACTGCTGCTGGATGCACTTGGCGAGTTATTCGCTGCCTGTTGATTACAAAATATTTTTATTTACCTTTTATAACTACACAAGAAACACGTAAAACCACTGCTTTTTTCAAGAAAGCTCACCATTGTAGTCGTTTGTCAATAATACATATTTAGTTATGTATTGTGAAAAAGTAAATGTGATTGGTTGTTCCTTGTTCCAATAGATTAATCGCTTTTCCGTTTTTATCTTTCCGAACAGAAACCAGGAAATTCTTCTTTTCGCAGTTTTTATTTTTCCATTTTCGTCACTTCACTTCACATCTTGATTATGGCTTTTGTACTATTTGTCACAATTCTGCCAATGTCCGTTTCATGCTAGTGTCATAAACTGATGTGTGTTTATTGAGATTTTAATCGGTAATCATTGGAGAATCAGCAAGATTTTTTAACTAACAAAATGATTTTACTATAATTATGTTACTTATATACTATGTACATATTAAAAAGGGTTGCTTATTCTGTAGGTAGATATATTTTTAAATTTAATGTTATTCATATTTACAAATTTACATAGAATAAAATTAATTAAAGGGGAGAAAGTAAGTGATAATAGTAGATTGTGTCACAAGGGACCAAAACAATGTATTGAGGGCGAGAGCGATTGTTTGAATCTAGAGCGAAGCGAAGGATTCTTGAGTTTGATTCAAAGTACGTCGTAAATAATTTTGGTACCGCGTGGCACATTCTGTTTTTCATCCCCCTCTATGAGAAATAGTATGCCAGTTTCTGCGTTTAATTTTATCCACCCATATATTCGACTACGTTTTGTATTACTTTTTTTCAAAATATTACAGACAATATTTTATTAATTTTTTTAATTTGGTTATATATAAATATTCGTCACTACTAAAAGCATATCTTATTTATTTTTCTCATAGAGGGGGATGAAAAGCAGAGTGTGCCACACGTTACCAAAATTATTTTACCTCGAGCGGCATTCTTTGAATCCCTCGCTATGCTTTGGATTCAAACAATCGCTCTCGCCCTCAATACATTATTTTGGTCCTTTGTGACACAATCTACTATTGAAGGATGTAGGACGAGCGACATCAGGAGGGAGAATAACGTAAAGTGAACATCGTAGTTTGGGACAGCTGAAGAATATGTGATCCACGTTTCCTTCACACATCGAGTGATCCTTGGTCCTAAGTTTGGCCAGAAAAACAGGAGTGCTTGTACTCCATAGATTAAATCTTTCTATCAATTTTGCACTACACATGTTTGCCCAACATCGAGCAGGGGGTTATCTGCTCAATGTTGCCAGCTAACTCCTTGCAGATGCTCCTAAACGTAAAAATTGCAAACACGCTAGATACGCGCTCAAGTCATACTTGAGTGCGTATCTAGCATGTTTGCAATTTTTACGTTGGTGGAGTCCGGTCCACGATACAAGTCAAAACTCAATACTTTAATGGATAAATATTTTTTTCGCGCAAGACATGATAAATGCGGTATAACATTGATTTTTGAGTTGGCTACTCCCTAGGGCTCTGCTGTCCACAGACTATAGTCTTTCGTTCTCGTTGGTATCTTACTTACGTATGTACTTAATGCTAAGCAATTCTACGAAATTACGCGTTTTAGCATCCGACCGAGTGAGTCTGTGGAAATTACGTTACGAAGAGCTAGAAGACATACTTATTCTATGAGCTAGGTGTATTTATGAGCTAGCAAGACGATTATCTCTCTCTTTTTGTACGAATTCTTTTGCATTTTCACGAATTTTACCTAAATTCGAAGCAGTCTGTAGTGTTCTTCAAGTTTATTTTGTGAAAGTGCTGAAGTCAATGTGATATAAGATCAAATCGACGCCTCAAAGATGGCTTGCAAATCGTTAACCGTTATGGGTTGTGTACGCGGCGGAGCGAGCTCTCAAGCGCTTCCCGTCTCGAGATGACCGGAATCGGGAACCATGATCGCCAATCTGCCGCTGCTATTTACCGGCGGACATCCGGTGGCGCTCACGGAGTGCACCGCGCCCGAGTTGGAGAAATTCATCACGTTCATGGTGACATGTTCGTGGGGACTCGACATGGTGAATACGAATATCGAGCGGCCGGAATGGTGGCCGGCAGACGTGCCTTTCAACCATCCCTTCGAGCGGCCGACTGCTGTAAGCCCAGATTGGGAAGAGAGGCTAAGAAGCCTGGTGAGGAAATGCTACGCATTCCACAACAGCTCGTTTCTGCTTGTGTTCTCGGCGCAGTTGGCTCGGTACCCGCGGAAACGCCTGCTGTTCGTCAACAACCATGACACCACTACCTCTCTCTACCTCAAGCCCACAGAACAGCTCCTCGTTACCTTCCGAAATCAGAACATTTACTATGACAAAGATTATTTCACAGGCGAGACTATAGTCATTGACGATCCAATAGTTATTGAGGATGAAATAGATAAAGATGATAGGGATACTGAAATTCCCTCTAAAACTGCCAATATTTATTTATGTGATAACTGCGACAGCCACTTTGATAATATAGAAACACTCAGTGTTCATGAGAGGCTTTGTAATAATAATGCTCCCACTGGAAGCTGCAATAGTGGTCTGCCAGATTTCCTATCTGCTTTGAAGTTGCAGCCTGTAGATTCAAAAGCCATACAGTCTGAATCTAAAAGCTCTGGCTGGGATAATAAAACAAAGAGTGCCCGAAGTGCAGCAAATATTGATAGAGGCCCACCATATCCATTCTCATCTCTGGCTTACACAAAACACATTAAAAATCAAATACAGAGAGATATGACTTACTCCAGAGAGAGAGTGGAACGGTATTGCTGCACAACTTCTCTTCCTAACAAAATTGTAGTTAATAAATTTAAAAACCAGCAATTCCCTGTGAGATACCGCCGGCCGATAGATTACTGGCATCGTAAACATGTCTTCCCTGAACAGAGAAACAAGAAAATACTCGGAGTAAAAGGGCAACTTCTTTATCTTAAGTGTCGAAGTATAACAGTTGAGGTTGAGCGGATGTCATTGACAAGTATACAGGAGTACATTGATAAACTGAGAGAGGAGGCTGAAATGAAGAAAAGGATGGATAAAGATATTATATTTGTGGACATGGGTTGTGAGCCCACAGATGTGGAAATGAAGAATTTAGATCCTCTGAAACATTTGAATAGTGATTGTGAAGTGATTGATCTGTGTTCTGATGATGAGAGCTCAAATGTAAATGAGGTGAATGAGAACTGTGACCCTCGTGCGGGGGTGACTTGCGTGATGCGGGGGGGCGCAGTTCTGCGGCGCACTGCGGCGACCCCACAGGCGCTCCCAGCGGAGCCCAGTGGCGCGCGCCAGCGCACCCTACTTTCCGCAGTCCTCCAACCTCACCCTGTGCTATTAATCACGCGCACACTCAACAAATTACAGACTATTTCGTTAGAATGACTCGTGTATTAATTAAATTAAGGTATGTACATTAAATAGGATTATTTATTATTTCACGTTCATTAAAATTTTAATATTCAGGAGTATGTTTCATTGTGGAGTATGTTTCATATTTCGATGGGGTTTCTCAGATAGACGCCATTTTATCGGCGCCATTTTGTAAAGAAACTAAGAATATGAAACCTGCAATATGGCGCCCCTGTAACTTTAGTCCCCATTATTAAGTATAATGGGCCAATTATTGACATTTTCAGATCTTAATTGCCATGAAACCAGATCCAGAATTTTGACCAGAAGTAGTGTCAGATATGGTAATGGAGGTTAGATCCGTGTGAAAACTGCGATCTCACGCAGAATCGGACCATCAGGTTCTTGTAACAAGACTCGTTTTTCTAGATAACGCGTAGTAATTTGATCTTAGTGCTGTGATTGTATTTATTCAGTGTCGACAGAGCTCTGATGTTCTTAGAAAGCTACTTAATAATGGTCTCTTTCTATAGCCAAGCAGGTAGTAAAAAATCTTCTAATCTATTTACATTTCAGACCTTCCTGTACAGTCATCGTCAAAGGTAGATTATCAGTTTCGATTATTTCAAAATTAAGCTACATTTGAAGATCTACCTTGGTAGGCTCTTCAATATTTGCACTCTAAAGTTATCAATTCTTAAAACCGAAGGAAATCTAAAAAATCCAAATTAAATTATTTTTCAACTTTTGACGCTGACTGTACCTAAGTGTAAGTATATTTCTTAACTATATCATCTCAATCTTTTCTTCAGTTTAATATTAATATTGTATTATTTTGTACTTAAGTTTATTTGAAAAGGTGGACCTACACAAAATAAATTGTCTATATCTCTCTATCTTATAGCAATAAAATATCTTAAAAATAAAATAATATGGAAGGGTTGTTAAAAAAATCGCATTAATTTTATAATACCAAAAAATATACGGAAAATATACACATTTTATTAAGAATTCATATCTCTTCATTGTTAACTCTAGCGTGCGAGTTGAGGGGGCGGCGGCTTTCCTCGTCCGATCCGTAAATAACTTCTTCGTCTGAGTCGTTGATCATAGAAAATGCGGGGTTGTCCTTTGTGATGGCTGTTTCTGTAACAAAACGGCGGACTGTTAACTGACTCTACATTTTTAGTCAGCTAGTGAGTAACGCGCAAGCGTGTCCTGCGTAGTGCACATGTTATGCGCTTGCGCAATATACAATAATGTCAAATCAGATTCGTTTCGTGGTCGCTCGCTTTTAATCTACTATCCACACAAAACATTCGGCATTAGCGCCTTGCGCTTTGGAATACCTAATTCTAGTATAAATTATTAAAATGATTTTCTTGTACTTACAACCATTTTATCAAAAAATATGCATTGCAATTAAAATTATAATACCTTAATAATTTATATGCGCATTTACACGTGCTTATAACAAAAACATCGTGACACATGTATGTACCAACGGTTAGTGTTGCCACAATAAAGCGGCGATAGGCTTGCAACGGATTGGCTGTCACGTGGATTGTTATGCAAAATGTAGGCATAAAAAAAACGTGCCTCTGTAGTATTCTCACAGATCTGAGTAAAGATCCGAGGATCTTCATCATGGGGATTACAGTCGTGAGCGTGTTTGTCTGTTGTATCCGTTGTAACAAGGATATATGGGAATAATTCCTTTTATCTGCTCTATACACGGAAGTAGGGAGGGACAGAAAAAAGGTTAAAGTTTGCCTGACGCGGCTCAAAATATTTATATACCTACCCTTTGATTAAATATAATCAAAGCTATTATTACCATGTATTTTGTGTTCATGACGTACTATTGAGTCGAATCTCCAATTTTACATTTCCGATTCTTATCATGATCTTTGGCCTAATGAATTGGCCTGATTATTTCTCGAGGTCATTCAGATTTGTTCGTCATTTGCTCCTTACCTATGAGACTTTATGTTCCCCGAATATTTTAGTTTTATGTAAATGGGAAATCAAAAGTCGCGATTATGCCTTATTTAGGAATAAATTGAGTGAGTAAAAAGTACTGTAGGTTCCTACTGAGTTGAAAAAAACCGAAAAGGTATGAAAATTTAATAGTATTATCGTCTTTTCAAGGGTTGAAGCCTGGCTCATATGGCTGATAATGTATACTTACCATGTATATTTCCACCGCCAGGCGAAAACAGATATGCCAGCATAAACAGTTTGAAGTTGAAGAGGCCGTATAGTGCCATAAAGGGCGCGGACGTGTCATAATGGACCTTAGGCTGCGACGCCCAGTGGTCCTGTAGCGCTGCCGGGCCCCAGCCTTGCAAGGCCAGGATAGTAGTGATGAACGTCACTGTTGCTACCACTATTGAGATGCAGCGTAGCCTTATATCTGGAAAATGGTGCTGAATTCAAAAACTGTACAGAATTTGATGATTCGGAAACTAGGTACTCATTTGAAGAAAATATTGCTATCGGTTTGAGATGTAAACAGATCTGTATTTTTATCTAATAAATTAGATCTGTATTTTTGTACGTTGATTTGTTGTGGATTGAACTGAATCCTTTAGGATGCACCTGAAGTTTGAACCGAATTAGATTTAGAAAAGATTTTGGAAAATCTTGGATAATAAAATCTGTGCTTTGAAAATCGGAAATGAGAGAAAGCTTATCTTTTTCACTCTATTTTCAAAAATAAGTAATAAGCCTGGAAACCTATTATAAATATGTAGATAACGTTCAGTAAAGTTGATGCTTACCGAAAAACGGCATGTTCCGTAGATCGCTATATGCCTTTATTATCAATACTAGTAAATACAGGAAGTAAAGCGTGATTGCACAGAAGAACATTATCTTCACGACCTGGAGACAAAACGTGTCAAATAGAAAAATTATCACAAAGTTGTAACTAAAAAAAACTGAGGCAAATTGCCAGAACATGATTTTAGAGGCGTTCATGCATTTACTCAACTCTGTTCACCGGTCAGTAAATCGCTCCAGTACCTACGTGGTGATGACACCCTCTGCTGCATCCTTTCACAGGTCTTCGTCAGCTTGCAATAGGTCAGTGACCAAGTCAAGGTAAACCTGTTGTGACGGATGAAAGAACTGGTGTGATGTTCTCAGTTCAGATAAAAAATATCCTGATAACTAGGTGCATGATCTTGTTGATTTACGGATGATCGGATCGTTAAATCAAATAACCATATAACTTACAGGATAATTCGGATTCATCATGTAGTTGAAGGTCGGATCGTAATATGCATAGTACTTCTGCCAGATCGTGATGACAAAGGCCGGCGTCCACACTAGCCCCACAACGACCACTTTGATCAGGTAAAACGATAAGAAGCCTCTTTCATTCTGCAACAAAGCTTATCTTTGAAAATCGGCAATTTTTGCAAAAAATCGGCAAGGAATTAATATTGACCATGCTAGTACATCATCATCTGTCGGATAACTCAGCTGGAGATAGGTCCTCCACAAATGTACCATTATTTGTTTCCGGAGACCATAGTGACATTGAGAAGAGAAAATTGGCAGTTGATGTTTAGCTGGGTATGGTGCAAGGTTCCTTAGGCCAAGCAAAGGCACAATAGCATGCATGGTCACTACGTATTGTAGTCGTTGGCTGTAGGCAGGGACTGGTGTGAGGAGCGCATATTTATTAAACTTCTATAACTAGGAAATTACGCCATCCATCTAAAGTTAATGCCCGCACTGTCCTATCACTACTTAAGTTATTGCACTGAAACAGTTTCAAATTATTGTATTGTCCTGTCTGTTTTGACCTGTCTCTAGTTATTTACACTGACTTTTCTCGAGTAATTGCACTAACCTGTCTAAGTCCATGGTACAGCGCCAGCCAAGACAACATGACGAATGCTAGAAACGTGCTTTGGAACAGTGTGTCCATAAGTGGTGCGAAGCAACTCCCCGAGACTAGGCGCAACGGGAATATTGGATCTGGGAATAAAAAGAAAGACGTGCATAATTTTCAGTTTTTGAAATCCTAGTTGAGACGCAAGACAGCACCGTAATCGAAAATTGCGAATTCGTAATACTTTTAGGTCACTTCCAAGGGTCGCACTGTCTTGTATCTCTAGTGGGCTGGTTCTCTTTGGCATTATATATAGTCATAAAACAAATTATAGGGTGTTTTAACAAGTCTGAAAATTCAAAACACTGCATTTTCATTGCCGCGATCATGCACATCAAAACTTTGTGAAATGTCGACTTAGCTACACTTTGCTGGTCGTAACCACCAAGCACTTTTATACCTTATATTGTAGATTTATAGCATTTCTTACCATTATAAAGAAGTAGCAATGGAAGCAATATAGACAGCCACTTCTGTTCTATTGCCCAATCGTGGGTGGAAAATTTCCTCAGTGAATGCGCAAACCAGCACTGAAAATACATAAACATTGGTTTTGGTCAGCTGATAGGCCTCGGGAATGTGGTGTTATCACCAAGTAACTTACCGCAATAGAGAATGTTGTTAGAAGAAATATGAATCGAAACCACGTTTCCATTTGCGTAAATGCCGGGTTGTATGTTTTGAACTGAAACAAAATAAATTGAGATAAATCACAGCCAACTTGCATACTGGCTTAGGTTTGTAGAACAATGACCATGATGAAAACTGTTGGTCAATCAATAGGGCATCCAATATGATAAATATATTTTTAAGATGCTATAAATAGGTACCTACTTTACTTGCATCCTGTTTCAAGTAGTTCGTAAAATTTATATTTTTATGTTTTTGTTTGCTAAACCATGTTTGGAGAACATACTGAAAGGTCAGTTTTAACGGTAATATTAGGTGACTCAAGCAGTTTTATAATCACACAAAACAGGTTCATGAAGTGGGTTACTATACTGATAGTTAAGGACCTTATACATTAAGAACTTATTGTGTTGAGAAAATAAACATTTATTATTATTATAATGTATGTATTATAATGTATAATGTAAGCAGACTTAGTAGTTAAAGTACTTAAGTAGTTTTTAAGGAACTTCCTACGAACTTATCTGTAAAAAAGTAAGCTCGCTTATATGCTGCATTCCATATCTTTATCGTCTTACAGGTCGGGTCGAGAAAGCTTTGGTTACGTAAGTTTCACTTGACAGGACATTCCGTAGATTTCGGAAATTGTACCTACTAGAGTTTTTAAGCGTATCATCGAAGTCTTACCTGCTATACTTTGGAAACTGTCTACCCTCCTCCTAAGGAAGGTTCGGTTTGAAGAGTATGATAGGATATCTGGCGTGGTTATCCTGGCCTGTAATTTTATCGGCACCTATTGTTTAACTATAGTTTTTAGGCAGGCAGCGCATTAGCAATGCCCCTGGTGGTGCAGAAGCAGTAAGCGCTTACTACCTGTATACCTACCTGTTAGTTTCCAAATTACATTATTATTCGTAGGCTTAGAAGGGAATACTCACATAGAATACAATATCCCTAATATAGTATCGCTTATGGAACTCTCGCAGTCCGTAGAGGTTGATATTGAGGATATAACGAGTGTACTCTAAAGCGCCGAGGTGTATGGCCATCACTTCCTCGCATGTCTGCTGCTTGCATTTTAAATGTTGAGTTCTAAAAACGACAGGAACGATAAAAAAAGACACAAGTTCTAAGGGGGCAAGTCCCTATTCTGTAAACGGAAAAAGACCAATAGGGAAATTAGGGGACTGCACGTCATTAGTCGCCAGTACGTCACTGACCAATCATGGTCTCTCATAGTCAGAGGTAGAGCTCTTCGATGTTACGAATTATATCCATTTGATTGACATTTGAAGGAAGAAATAAATAAATTATATTGAGGACATACTGTAGGTAAGTAAATATTATGTGGGTATATGAATAAGTTCATAGCCCCTCTTAACCGGATAACGCACATAAGGTAGGCGGATTCATTCGCCTAGGTTGTAATGCGCGCGCGCATTATGCAGCAGTCTCTACAATTATGTTTATGTTCAGCGGCTAGTCGTTATTATAAGAGCGGATTCCAAATGTTGGCTACAAAGAGCTAATAGTTTGATATACTTATCTTTAAATTCACCGAAGCAAAAACAGGTTTAAATGAAAAATAGATAAAGGAAGAAAAAAAACGCGTGTCTCTTTTAGTTAACTAGAATTTCCTGAATCTTTTAAAATAGATAGTGAAGAATGGGATGTTGTCGTAAAATTACCCTAGAGACTTCGCAAAAAAAAGCATTTTATTTTCGTGGCTCACCTGTTCGTGGCTTCGCTTTCAGGGACAAGATTTATTGTATTATGTTCTCCCAGCACTCCTTCGACTGATATACTAATTTGAAAACTCTTGTCGAAAATCTCCTCTGAAAAATAAAAATAACTTTCAGAATCTTTGACGTAAGAATGAAATGCGATTCTATAGGGTGGTAAACCAGATATATGGCCAACCATGCAGCTATGGTACCTAAGTAGTAGTATAAATGGTATTTTTATACCTTATACTTACTTACCTACCTACTCACTTTCTAAAAAGTGTGGCATTTAAAGTATGCTATAAGTACTTCAGGACTGTAGTACTTCAGTCTGTTCTTTAGTAACTACTGCAGATACCATTTTTTCTTGTATTATGTAGGAACCATACTAACCAATCAATCATTACAGTTGTTAAATTTATAGGGATACTACGTCGTATCTTATAGGTAGGTACTGTCACAATAACAAATGCGTCTCATTTTAAGCTGCGACACATGAGAGGCGACATCAACAGGGGAATAAGAAAGCGAAGTGCACCTACGTCTATTTATTTTCTGTTTACGTGCAGCTATAACCTCGCCCAAAATAATATTTGACTGATTTAGCTCGGCCCGGTATATATTATTCCATGTGGTGACAGTGGTCTTCTACTAATGTAGAATAATTTACAGTCATTTGGAAACTGTAAAAAATGTGAATATCTAGATACCATGAGAATGATCTCAAGAAAAAAATGTTTCTGCCAGCGCTGGAATGACACTAGATTGACCATTTACACGATTTCAGTCGCGCTGCAGAGGACTCACTGTATTGCAAATTAGCCCGCCAATCCAGTTAGGTACTGGAATAATGTAAACCGGGCCACAGATATTATAATCATCAAAGCTGTACCTCAAAGTACTATACGCACTTACCTAATGAGTATCTTAGGATGTCTATCATGGAGAAATGAATACAATATTTTTTTTTTTAGGTCTGTAGTTTAGCTACCTACTCGTACCTATGTAGGTTAGTGAGCTCCTATATAGGTAGGCGCAAGCTAAAATATACGCTGTAGGTAGGCGTTGCGTCATGGCTTGAAGGTCCGACCTTGGGATCGAGCTACTTGCATTGCAAATCTGAAATGCCGTCATGTCTTTTTCATAATTCGCGCGAGAGCATCGTCCCCTCGTGGAGGTATTGACCTTAGCACGTCACAACACGGGCAAGTTCATAGATCTCTTAAATGTCCTTAGCAGAGGCAGATTTCAAGGGTCGATAAATGGTCGATACCTACCCACATTATCTTACAAACACCTCTGTTTTTGCATATAGATTAACTATTTCTATAGTTTATTCCATTTATTGCATTTAACATTTACAGACTTTCTTTTGACACTCTTAACATGCGTTGCTAACGCATGATAAGAGTAAGTCTATTTTCAATCAAGGGCTGGTGGCGCTTCATGTTTTTTTACACTGCATGTGTCCCTATACCACTCATAAAATCGTAACGAATCTAACAATACCTCATCAATTCGCGTTGGTGTTTCGAGGTAAAACTTAGTCACCTAACATTTACGCACGAAAAACATACCCTCCGGCTTGGCAGTTGGGAAAAGTATGGCGTAAAACGGACATAAACGAAATTTTAAATCCCGTATAGGGACATAAAATGTCCTATTCCAAAAGTTGTGCACAGTAAATTCAAAGCTCTTGTTATTACCAGTACCTACCTACCAAAGATTGCGCGATCATTTTGGTTCGTTCGTTCTTGTAACCTACGTTAGGTCAGTGGTAGGTTAGATTGAGGTAGGAGTAAGAGAGCCTGTTGACAAATGGTAAAATGATTCCCTCGGTACGCCTTCGAAAGGCTCCTTTCTTGCGATAATACATTACCATCATTATTGTTTGTCAGTATTTCTGCCATCAGCCATAACTGCTGCACCCTAGTTCCCAGCGATGGACTGTGCAGATGGAACGGACCCTCGTATATGGGGCTGCTGTTGGTCAGGATTGTACTTGCTGATATTGATGTCGTCATGGTGGGCGAAGGACCTGTAAATACATGTTTTAAAGGTAAACACAAGAGTGAAGCGAGCCCCTTTGAATGCACTACAAGTGAAGGGAATTCACTGGCCATACGCAAGCAAAGCGGTAGGTACTTACTCTTCGAGTTTTAAAGGCATTAGCACATGTGATAGTTGTCGTAGAACTTACAAAGGACACTGCTGCCTGGGCAGATCGTTAATTATTTTGAGAGCAGGCATTTTAAAAGTAGTGTTAGCGATAAACCCGTGGTGGTTTCCAATTACTGCCGATGCTGCCTTCCGGACGTGGCAACGAAGTCAGAAAAAAATGAATCTGTATTGAATCCAACTGTTCGTTCCCCAGAATCTCGTAAACACGGATGCGGTGGCGGTTTCGATTAGTAGGTTCCTTTCCTACATTAACGAGCATCTTAGTAGTCTGTGCAGTGATGCGAACTTTGACAACTACATGACAAGCTTTTAACTATTAATCGCCAGCAACATTGCGCATCCAGACATTATAACGACAAAACTCTTAAAAACTAGGGGAAAGTAGGTAGGAAGCATCTCGCATCAATTAAATAGACTCTTACCTGCTAGTCCTATGAAAACACCCAAACCGAAGCAAGCGAAAAACGCTATAAAAACCATTACGAATTCCCCTTTGTGCATCGAGTATATTCGCATCTGGACAGACCTAGAAAAAAACAATCGTCAACTTTTTGGGGTTAAAAGAGGCACTTTGGATTGGGGTTAAAAAAAGTCTCTACCGAATTCTAAAGGAGCTCATTCTAAAAAAGCAGAACTTCAAATTGCTGTCAAAATTGTGTAGTATAAAAACTGCACAAACGCAAACCTATTCTACGTTAAAATTACGACGAAGATAGAAGTTTTAATGTCCATACCTTTCACAGCGATCATGATGATAAGCAGGAGCGATGTATTTATTAAATTCACTGAATAAGTCGCTGAATTGCGACAACGTATTGCGAATCTTGTAGTTCCAGCCACCTGAGGGCAAATGGTAGGAATACCCTACGTTTGCTGTATCCATTTTAAATCGAATTCGTAAAAAAATACACGACAAATTGAAGGCTTGAAAGTTATGCAGAAATTATTACACAGAACATTCAATGAGTGATTGTATAAAAACGTGAGTAAACTGTTTGGCCCAGTTTCAGAGCATGTTTACAAGCAGTGTATCGATTTTAGGGGATGTCATGTCATACGTGCGCAGAGGTAGTGCGCATATAGGGAAGGCGTGAATGTTCGGATAACTTAGGTAAAGTTACCCGAATTTGTTTCTCGCAAATCGAATGTTTCGAAAACGTTTAAAAGTGCATTTAAGATTATTGAAGTGTTTAACGGAAATAACTACTTTTTAAATAAATGATTTAACTAAAATTAACTCGACAAATACTTATAGTTAACATAAGTATCTGTACTTATATTAGTACTAGTTAGAATTTGGAAATGTAATACACTTAGGTATATTATTTTCTTTTTTTTAATGTTGTGAGTAAACATAGAGAAAAATGTTTTAAGTATGTGTATAAAATGCCGTCAATTTAAATTGATCAGTGTGTAGGTAAGATCTATATCCTACCTACACACTCTCTCATTTAATTGGCAATTTAAAATGCGTTTGTTGTTAAAATTGGTTGAATAATAAGCAGTACAAGTCAGTAAGGTTTATAAACACAGTTTAAGAGTATAATTAATTTTATTTTTCAACTATAATTTCAATAAGACATGCATATTTATATAATTAAGGAACACAAAACAAAACAAAATATAGGTAGTTCTGCTTAAATTCGAGGTATAATTTTATTATAATAGGAACATTAATAATTACATAGTACTATGATAATTGATTTAGGTACTACAACACAGCATTAGTGGCATTTAAGTTTTTAGGAATGTCCAATCCAATAATGTATTAATTTTCCAGCTTCTTACTATAATAGATAAGTAATTAATAAATTACTTATCTATTATAAGTGTGTGTAACCGGATTGTGATGTAACCGGTAACTTTATTATATTCAAATGTTTAGAATATAATTTATTATGTACTTTATTTTGTTTAAAATATGCTTCGAGAAAACATAGTTATATGATTATAATTACAACATTTATTTATTCCTCTGGAATGACTATGGAATAAGTTACTAACTACACAATATGCTTATAACTAGAATAAATGTAAAATAAGTACCATACTTTGGCCATGATAATTATTTTTATTTTAAAATTGGGCAAATCGTTGATATTTTCAGAAATATCTAGAATATTGCCTGTAATGTCAAATATCATCTTACTATCACTTACTGGGTAAGCAGATTTCTAATAGCATGAGATTTTAACTATAATTGGCAAAGCTTCTCTAACACAAGCGATTATAAAAACTGTCACATGTTCAAAAGGGAGTCTCATAAACAATCATTAAGTTGACAAAAACGAGAACCGAGTAAAACTCGAGGCGAATAGATTGAATTTACGCAAAACAAGAAAATAAAGAAGTAAGAAAATAATTAACTTTATTTTAATTATACGAAGTATGAGATAGGTAGTCTACATACACACGAGACCAACATCCACAATGCAGACGTCATACGCCCGCTCAATAGAAAGATGTTCAATAGAAAAGGAATGTAGATTATAGAAGATGTAGGAATTTTTACATGGAAGATATAGAATGTCGTGGGATTCATTGCCCAGTACTTGGGGGCACGTCCATAAAAATATTTATTAAATATTTATCCAGTAAAATATTTATGTAACTCTTGTGTAGGCTCTTCAATGTCAAGTGACTATTGTTCACGTGAAATTTAAAGTAAATAGGCAGATGCTAGTAATAGAACGCTGGCTGGGGTATGAGAAGTCAAGTTTGGGGTAAAATCAACTATTTAGAAATTTGGACAATGCGGAATTTTAAATGTAGTCCGATATTTTTAAGTTAAGTCTACGGGTTCCATTAAATTTAAGTTATAAGAGGATAAACTGTTGGATCTTATTTTAAATAAATGATCCTTCAGTTATATATGTTTGAGTCCTTCGTTTATCCAGTATGACTGAATTACCTATTAGCCCGGACTAGGCACTAAGCGGCTGGACTGCTAGTTGAATTGTCTACGCTAGGCGTCGGATTAGGTGATGTATCGTTTACGCTGTTAGGGGCAAGTGTAGTGACATCCGGCGCAGTAGGTAGAACAGTGGTGGTGTTGCCATCTGGCGCTAGTTTACCTGTTGACAATAAAAAAGTTTAGGTTATTTCAGCAGCGACGTCAGGAACCTGTAGATGCGTTTGACGTAAGTGGTTGATTACCATTTATCTCCAAAACAGCATACTATTTTAATCCAATAAATGCAGTTTTTTTGCAATCGTTTTGTATAACTTCAAGGATGATTCTTAGATACGTTTAATCACCTCATATCCGTTGGCGTTGCAATAGGCGATGGTTTACAAATTTAGCTAAAATTAACTTGCCTATGCCGTCCGTCCGCATATCTGTCACAGAATCTTATTGACCGTAATATGTATCCAGATTTTTTATAACTATCATAGCAAATACAGGGATAACAAAACAATTTTTTTTTTTAAACAAATGGTATTATTCGCTACTAACACAATTTAAAGACAATTTTTTTTTTATTTACACAGGCATATGGTCGACTTTTACGGGTAAGATACCAAGTACCCAGTCAGTGCCTTTATGGCTTATTTTTAAGTGCCATTTTATAATAATTATCATCATCAACAGCCTAGGACAGGATATACATTCTAAAGAGCAAAACAGCCAGCATTTTAGGGACGCTTCTGTCTGGTGATCTGAATCATTTGAGCTATCTATATATCACAACAGTCTTTAAATCGCTTATCTGTTTCATCTGTATATGTTGTGAAATACTTAAGTAGGTATCAATTTGCACGATACTTTGACAGCTCCTAAGTTGATACCTTGATACCTAGTGACAAATTTCTATAGAATGTGATCACTAAGAGATGCTCAAGTCTTTGCTTAAGCTATTTTGAATTAGGTGCATGTGGGCATTATTATCTCTGTAAATAAATGTTATATAGCAAAAGCCATACAATTTAAGTGCTTTCCTACCATTCATTTATTTTAAGTCGGTCTCTTTTAACTCCTTATTGATATGACAAAGACTTTCATCTTTATCTGGCTTATGTAGTTTATTCGCGGTCTTCCTCTTCCTCGTTTTCTTTTGCTGTTTTTATGAAGCTGTCGTATAAAATGACCAACCATCTTTCTAATTCCATTAATAAGTAGTTCTCGTAAAAAAATAAATAACGTACCAGTAACATAGTCTTCAAACCATTTGTTGATCCCTCTCGCATGTTTGCGTATCCAGTCGATACGTAATGATGCTGTGTCTACCAGCTTCTGCAGTGTTTGCGATATCGGCAGTAACATCTCTTTGTTGTGGATAGCGAAGGACTTTAGCTGGAAAGGAAAAAAAATAATTTATAATAATAACACATTAAATTGTTACATGCTTAGTCCTGATACCACACAAGGATTATAATAAAAGTAGTAATGATTGTCATTTTTAACACAATATCATCTAGCCCCAAACTAAGCAGAGCTTGTATTATGGGAACTACATGACTGATATACGAACTAAAATACTCTTTTTTTTAATACATACATATTATACATAGAAAACACCCAGACCCAAGACAAATATTTTCAGATGATACAAAAATTTCTGCATTTGCATTTCGCAGGAAGCGTGGATACGGGGAGGGGTGGGGGGGGGCTACCTCTGCGCTCTATTACCCCACACTAGGATACCCTGTGTCGTAGGTATAACGAACAACGAGTACCGCGGTACCACAACACCAAATAGTATTCTGACTCACTCTATCCAACTCGTATTGTGTGGTGATGAAGCCGAAAGCCGCGTTCAAGACGGCAGGGAACATGAAGGGGTCCATGCTCGTGAACCGCGCGTACACCCGCTCGAAGTTATCCAGTACAAACTGCTGCGCTGTCTGCGAGCCCACCCCGGGCTCCACGGACCACACGCCCACCGCGTACTGCTTGGGGATCTCGGACATGCTTCTTTCTAGTAATCTGTGGACAATTATTATTTTACGCTGTAGAACAGCATCCTTGATGCGTCGGATGTAGTACCAACAGCCTGCTCAGCAAGAAGACCCAAGACAACGGTTTTATCTACTGCTGAGAAGACAAAAATATTTTATACCACTCTTTTGTTTGAAAGAATAGGCACAGAAATAGTTTTTGTCTTCTCTTTCGTAGCCAAAATGTTGTCTTGGGTGCTCATGCTAAGCCGGCAGTTACCTGAACCTAATAGTGGGCAGGCTGGATGAGGCACTCGACTGAGGTGCACACTGCACAGTGCGCCTTGGTTCGGTGCTTCATGGGGAGTGCATACTTTTAAGTTATGTTTAGTATGTAAGTACCTTTTCGTCTATTGTTATGTTATGGATGCGGTACTAAGGTATTATGAATGAATGAATGAAAACACTTTATTGTACATCTTAAACAAATAACATAGTAAACAAAATCTTATTAAGAAGGTACAATGGGCGGTCTTATCGCTTAGAAGCGATCTCTTCCAGACAACCTTTGGTTGGAGAGGATAATAAGAGATTGTGATAGCTAAAATAAAGTGTTTTTGAATAGACAGTATAAGGCGTATTCTTACTACAATAAGAAGCCAAAACAAACACGCTTCACGAACGTAACGTCTTATAATGGTCATCCTCAGCTCATACTTAATATGCAGAACCTGGGTATCGAGTAAGGGGTAGTCAGAGACACGTCCAATAATTATATTTGGTACATTCCCACGTTTTGCATAAGTGTTAGTATTCTAAGTGACAGATTGCAAGCCCATCGTCGCTTATTAGAACACCAACCGATGGAAAATGCCTTCGATTTTTTGGCTTTTTGAAATCCCGATTTCCTCACTACGTTTTTCTTCACCGTTTTGAAGGTGCAAGTATTTTTCAAAAAATCTGTTTTTGCACGGCTTGATTCGAACCAACGACAATCGGATTTGAAATGGGGGTACAGTACACACCACTAAACCAACAAAATAGTGAAATACATACGAAGCTATGATCGAGTCGTCTCTAGTACTCGGCAGTACGTTGATAATAAGGCTCTGCACGCTGGGGTCGGTGGAGTTCTTGTAAACGTTCCACAGTATATCAAATTCTCGCCTGCCGCCACGACGCAGAACCGTGCTGTATACAAGCGAGCGCAGGTAGCTTGGGATACTGAAAAAATAATATTACATCGATTAGGGGTATTTTATATAACTAAGAGTTGAGGCCACACGGTGCGTTGCCGTTGAATGGTGACGCTTATTCTTGACTACGCTTCTAAACATCATCATCTTCTTGTCTGATAACGGGTCGGCACAACATGTTTTCTTCTTTCACTCTTCTATATCATGCCAGTACTCATTCCTTTCTTAATAATGTCATCCTTTACAAAATCCATAAATCTTTTCTTTGGCCTACCTCTGCCTTTACTTCCATCCACATCCACGCTTCTAAACATAGAACACAATTCAAACTCTTGACCACGCTTTAAAACAGATCGCACTCCAAACCCTTGACCACGCTTCATAATCTTTACCACGCCTTGATTACCTTTTTAAATTAGTTAAGAATGAATTAGTAAGTTGAAGCATCAATAGGTAGGTTATAATATAAGAGCTATGTCACTCCGAACTCTTAACAAAATACTCACGGGTTATTGGTAAGATCATCCTGAGACACCTAGCTCTCAAACTGAGTCTTTGCCCACTCCAGGTATCTGGTGGACTCCAATTGGCACTCCCACATCACCAAGTTTATCACTCCGTACTCTTAATAAATACTCACGGGTTATTGGTAAGGTTGTCCTGAGACACCCAGCTCTCAAACTGGGTCTTTGCCCACTCCAGGCATCTGGTGGACTCCAATTGGCACTCCCACATCACCAGGTTTTCAATGAGGAATGCTTCATTGTCGTCTTTGGGTTTGTCGAGGCCATAGTTCACCTTTTCTAGCTGTTTCTTCAGAATCAGTTTCATATAATCCTGAAATTATTCATGAAACATTTTTAAAAACTGTTAATTGTTTTTACACAGCTAAGGCTTGTTTTAAAATAAACAACTTCTAAGAAATTTAAATATCAAATACCAAAACTGAAAACGCGGAAATTGAACCTGCTACTTGGGACCCACCGGATTCGGGAACAGCTTGTTCAAAATAAAACACAGTCTGCATTAGGCTTAGGCAGACTCAGACGAATCTTAGGGTGGGTTCCAATAACAATCATAAGTGCATGACGTCTCGTTTCTTTCTCTATTATCAGCTGGCAAAACTTTGACGTTTATTCAAGTTCAAACAAGACTTAATTTTGATTAAGATCGAATTTGTGCAATTTGGTACTTTTGAATGCAACACTAACTCACGATTGGACCTATTATTTGGTGGAATTTTATGAAACTAAATCGACTAGGCTATTTCATCATCATCATCATCATCATCATCATCAGCCCGTCTTCACTCACTGCTGGTTATAACCTCCCTCAGTTTATGCCATCCACCACGATCCTGCGCCAGTCTAAACCATCTGCGACGTTGACTATGACGTCTGTCCATCTCGCTGCCGGACGTCCAACGTTTCTATATCCACTCCTCGGCCACCATTCAGTCGTTGTCCCTATCATCACCACGTCTTGCATATTTATTTTTATTTTTACGCTTAGTTTTCATTTCACGCTAACGCAAATTAGTCAAGGTAGCAGTCACTGGACATTTACAGCTACATAATTTCCATACAATTCAATCTTTCCGCAGGCGTTAACGCCAACAGAAAGTGATATTTGTCGCCCAGGTCTCGTTTTCCCGTGATTTATTACATACAGAAACGAGACGTGATTCGCTTACGACAGTAATTGGAACCCGCCCCAAAACACGCCTGCATTTGTGCCTAGTAGAGACGCAGACCATATGTATTAATTAATTGTGCATACCTGAAAATATTCGTATCCAGGTACACCTCTCAAATTATATCTCAGGAAGGCCATATTGTTCAGTATCAGGTCCCACACGATCTTAGAATCTTCACCATCTAACACACAAGCGGTCAATCCCAGGGCGTAGCTATAGTTGAGGTTGGAAGTCTTGGCGAGGTTGAAGGCATCGTCTATGAGCTGTGCTTTGGTGATCGGCGATTTAACGGCGCCGGAGCGAAGAGCTGAGCTTAGGAGTTGCCAGTTCTTTTGATCGTAGTTTACTCTGTAGTATCCTAGAAAATTAACATTAAATTACATTCATAAAACTAGAAGCTTGATTAATCGAATCAGCCTAAGCCCTTACCATGCAAAAGTTATATATCCAATGATAACACTGCCATTGAATGGTGGAAATCTTTTAAAATTTTGCAATTAAAATTAACTTGTTTCATAATAAAGTATATTTAATGAAGAAAGATTTGTGAATGGCGACCATGAACCGGACGTCGCAGTGTAGGAAGGCCTACCCGACCGATGACATCTCAAAGGTTGCGGGAAGTCAGTGGATGGAGATGGCCCAAGATCTTTCGTCCTGGCACTCATTGAGGGAGGCCAATGTTCAGCTGTGGACTTCTACAGGCAGTTAATAATGATGAAAAACTATATTTCCAAAGATTGTCTACCAATAACTACCAATAATATGACGAACGCGAGCGGACGCCCGGTGATCGACGCATCAACTAACACAATGTATCTTGAACCGGTTTCTGAGCGAGAAATATTGAACATAATTAAATCGATAAGTAATAAATCTAGCTATGGTGCGGATGAGATACCTCCCACCTTAATTAAGCGATGTGCCCACGAACTCGTCACACCGATAAAAAATTTAATAAACCAATCCTTTGATGAAGGGACTTACCCAGATAGACTTAAGCTGGCAAAAATAAATCCTATTTTTAAAAAGGGTGGTAAACCAGAAAACCCGGGTAGTTATAGGCCTATTGCTCTCTTATCATCAATATCAAAAATATTTGAAAAAGCAATGACATACCGAATCTACAACTTCCTAGAAAAATATAATATTCTTAGCCAGAATCAATATGGTTTTAGAAAGAAACGTTCAACTACACTAGCAGTATATAACTTTGTCAGAGAAATATACAGTGCGATAAATGAAAGAAAATATGCGATCGGTCTCTTCCTTGACATGTCAAAAGCCTATGACAAAGTCTGTCACAAAATCCTGTTGCAGAAACTTTACGGATGTGGGATCAGAGGAACGGCCCACTGCTGGCTCCAGTCCTACCTCAGTGATAGGAAGCAATTTGTACAAGTACAATATTTGGACGAAAAAACGCGACAACTACATAATGCAATTTCAGACATAAAAACCACGAACTACTCAATTCCACAAGGAAGCGTGATTGGATGTACGCTATTTTTAATATATATTAATGACCTACCAAAAACAATTAAAACTTCTTGTGTCCTATTTGCGGACGATATATCTATCCTTTTTAAAAGTACTTTGAACATTGACAATGCTTACATAACTAATACCTTCCATAGCTGCATAAAATGGCTCCAAGATCACAACTTAGAAGTAAACCTACAAAAAACAAAAGTCGTCCAATTCCGAACATACCAGAGGACTGCATTAGATATTGACTTACTTACAGAAACCCTTGAAGTAGAACAAACCGATGAATTTAATCTCCTAGGTACAACATTAGACACTAACTTGACATGGAAACCACATATTCAAAAAATAAAAACCAAGCTATCACGATTTATCTACGCACTTAGTATTTTAAAATCAAATACAAATTATGAAACCGCACTCTCAGCATACTACGCATATGCCTACTCTTGGCTCAATTATGCCATTATTATGTGGGGCGAGAGCGCTGACTATATAAAACTATTTATATTACAGAAAAAATGCATACGAATCTTGGTAAACATCAAACGCCAGGAAAGCTGTAGACCATATTTTATTAAAAAAGAAATTTTAACCTTACCCTCTATCTACATCCTACAGGCTTGCTTGTTTGTAAGGAATAATAAAAATATGTTTAGGTCAAATTCCGAAACACTCGAAAATTACAATAGACGAAACAGAAACAAACTTAAGCTACCCGCAACAACCTTGCAAACAGTACATAACAGTCCTGCCTACAGACTTGTAAAAATATATAACAAACTGCCCGAAAAAATAAAAAGTGAAGAAAAGGACTCATTATTCAAAAATCACATTAAAACAATCCTGACGAAAAAAGCCTACTATACTGTTGACCAATACTTATCTGACAAACTATTATAATCTGCTTACAAACAACCTACCTACTCATGACCATTCCATTCTTTGACTCCGACATTTTTATTTAATAAAATATGACGTACCTACTGATCTACAGAATATCCCAAAACTTAACCTACCTTGACATTGATTTTAACTACCTACCTACTTCGTGATAATTAAAAATATTCAAATATTGTAATGTATTATAATTTTGACATTCTGTATTATAATAGACAATAAGTATAATTTTGACATTTTGTATGATTATTGACAATTTTATTTTTATTTTGTATTTCATTGTAATAATTTAAATTTAATAATTACTTAATTGTAAACCTCTGCAACGCCCTGTCAGGGCCGATGTACCTACCAACCTACTTGGAGCTGCATTAGACCTAAGCTTAACCATTGTATGTAGGACATTAAGCATGAATAAATGAAATTGAAATTGAAAAATTGTCTGGAAGAGATAGCTTTTAGCGATAAGACTGCCCATTATACTTTATCTGTTTCCCTTTGTTTTTGTATTCTTCTTTGTTGTGCAATAAAGAGTTCATCTATCTATCTAAATTTAGATTGTTATACTCTGCTTGCAATCAACTTACCTATAGCACCAACATTAACATACAATGCTTGAGTAGAATTCAAATCACTTTTCACCACGCTGACTCTATTTTTGAGCCAAGTCTTCGGTTTAGTGCTCCAAAGCTCAACCGGCATGTCCACGGGGGTATAGCTGATAGGAATATGCCATAGCTGGTTCATCATGGCTTCGTAGGGCTGTGAGGAGCTTGTGAATAGTCTCTGAAAGACGAAGGAAAAGTAAGTGGGAGAAGCGAAGGAAAGTCGATAAGTAAAGTATGCCTACAGGTTCATACGGCTGATGAAGATGAAAATGTTAACAGGGTATTAGATTGAGATGGGTCATTGAGTGGAAATCCCAAATAAACAGAAATATCAAATAACTCTGAAAGGACTCATATAACCACACTTTTAGAGTTTTTTATTTTTAATTTAGGAAAATCTCATTATTTTATTCAAATTAATTAAAAATAATTATGGTAAATACCACTATGTTTGTAGAGATGATGCTTTTTGTGAGTTTACATAGCTGCTTAGGTAATTTGTGTACAAGTACACAGCAACTACACACATAGGGTATAGATCTAGCTTTTTGCATGTTTTATTCTGGGAATCGACTGTTGAGCTTGCCTCTGCTCTGCTGGTAAGTATTTGCTGGTGGTATTTTGATGAACTGTAAAGTTTCATCAAAATCCATTCAGTAGATTTTGCGTGAAAGACTAACAAGCATCCATCCTCACAAAATTTCGCATTTATAATAGTAGTAGCATATGCTACTGATAAATTAAGGTTACTTTTTATCTGGGAACCACGCGGACAAAGTCATGGGCAGAGGCTAGTAACATTAAAAATGTCAAAGTTTTGATGTAAGTTGCTAAGAATCTCGTGACTTAGAATGAAACACAGGCTACTTTTTATTGGGGTACCCTGCGGGTAAAGCTTTGGGCTGAGGCTAGTTGATATTATTATATTTACCTGTTCGAGTTCAATAGTACCGGTGTCATAGTTTCTATTGACTTGTAGAAGTGGGTAGCCCGCTTGTCGAGTCCAAGAGTTCATGAACTGCACGATAGACAGGTCTGCGAAGAGAGGATCCGAAGATACTGCCTTCGACATCGCCTCCCACAAGTCATTCTCCTCGGCATTTGTGTATTTCCTGTAACACAAAATAAGTATTTTAATTTTGCTGAGTTTTACTGAACGGAACTCAGGTTTTTCTGCCAGGATGGGTCCGACAGACCCTACGAGACATGCCAATAGCTAGTGATGTGTTGCGATAAAACTTATACCTTTAAACACCCAACCACCTTACTTGAAGTCATACAAAACGATTACAAATAGCTCGTTTTGGAGACAATGGTATAGAATCAGACAAGCACAACAACCTCTTAAAAAATGGCTCCTTCTGTCGCGGTTAAAAATAATGCTTTTTGATCAAGCATGACGGTTTCCTCACGATGTTTACCGACACCGTTTTGAGCATGTGTTGGTGCACGGTCGGGTTCGCTCATCAAAACCGTTCAGGGAGTCCTTGGTTTTTCTTTCCAAA
This sequence comes from Perizoma affinitatum, assembly GCA_961405105.1. Taxonomy (NCBI): domain Eukaryota; kingdom Metazoa; phylum Arthropoda; class Insecta; order Lepidoptera; family Geometridae; genus Perizoma; species Perizoma affinitatum. The sequence continues at coordinate 8,689,206 of OY560184.1, forward strand.
ATACAGAAAAAACACACGTAGATAACTGACACAGGCGTAACTGTGTGAAACCGAAAATTTGATAATCGAAGAGAGATAGTCTTATGTCCTGCATTAAGTCCGAATGTTGTCAATTATTTACAATTGTCTAAGAATAAGCTATGGATAAGCTATGGTTGTTTGGAATTAATTTCATATCTAGAGTTACTCTTACAGGAGAAACAAAAATAAAGTAGCTATCTACTTCCTACCTACTACCTGCTTTATGGCCACCTTGAATGCAATTATACCTAACATTATAACTACCTTACCTTAATCATAGTACAGCTACATCTTGGTACTCAAACCATTTTTTACCAAATCTAGTGGCAATGGCTACCTCAATAACCCACATTATTTATTATTTTTATTTATAAAAATTGGGTAATCTGTTAATGGCCTTCTAATTATAATACATGTTTTTTCCTAGATTATAAGTTAACACTGTTGATCACCAATAAACAGAACTAAACTCACCAGTCATTCAAATAAATCAACAGCCCCTTATGGAACAGTTCCTCCGAGATGGTGTGGTTCAGCATTCTAATGAGGTTGGCACCTTTGGTGTAGGATATCTCATCGAACTTCTGCGATATCTCGGTAGCGTCGATGACCTCGCGGGAGACGGGGGATGTGTTCTTCAACGCGTCTGAGCGGAGGAGATCCATCTTATCGCGAGAGAACGATTGGAACATCTTCCATTCGGGCTCGATCTGGGAAATACGTTTATCATCATCATCACAACCGTGTAGACCTAGTGGGCTGCACTCTTCCGACTTCCGAAGGACGTGGGTTCAAACCCGGTCGCATGATTTTTTAAAATTGCGTGCTCTTGTTAAAAACAGTGAAGCAAAATATTGTGAGGAAACCGACTTGCTCTAGAACAAAAAAATCTAAGTGCCTTTGGTTAGTGTAACTATCGAAGTTTTTCTATGGAAACTTCTAATAAGCATCAACGTCAAAGTCTGCCAATGTTTAGTGCCAACATTGGCAGACCTATGTGTGGTGAGGCCTATGTCCAGCAGGCATAAGCCTGTATGCCTGCTGGACATAGGCCTCACCCAAAGAGTGCCATGACGAAGGATCCTGGTCACCTCCATCCACCGACTTCTCGCAACCTTCCAGATGTCATCTGTCCATTGTACTAGCCAACTGGCATCAGCAGGTTAAAGCATGAGCACCGTGTACGAAAGAGAAGACAAACATTACATATATCTTTCCGTCAGATGAAAGTAAACTTACCTAGAAAGTTCTTTGGAAATATCGGATTTTCACGAAATGGTGCGGTCTCTCTAGAAATTTAGTTTGTATAAAAAATGTGACCATTTCTGATTTAGTCCATTAAGACTCAATCAGGAATGGTCCATCCTCATCGAATCAAATCGCAAGATTCAAAAATACTAAAACCTCTTTCCATGCAGTCACTGCGAGGTAGAGTCGTAAAATTAATTCTAGATAAATGTCATATAGAACGTACAGTCAGCCTAAATGTAGGTACTTAGTCCTAGAAAAAATATAAAATCTACACTAATTGATTTCAAAAAATCTTTCACCAATATTTACAATGGACCTTCAGAGTGGATATATTATCCCGTTAAAATAAAAGGGATTTTCGTGGAGACCAATTTCGCAACGTAATTCGACGAAATAACTAACGAGCGAATACGTTTCTTACATACACTAATTTTCATCTGCCACTTTTTATCCACTTACCACGCGAGCGAAGCCGTGGGCAGTAGCTAGTTATAAAATAATAAAGCCATGCTCACATGGTCCACGCCCAAATACTCGACGTAGGTGGCAAATCCTTCGTTCAACCAGAGGTCGGTCCACCATCGCATGGTCACCAAGTTACCGAACCACTGGTGCGCCAGCTCGTGCGCCACGTCGATGGCCACGTTCTGCTTATCCCGTGGAACTCCCTCTGCTTCGTCGAATAGGAGAGTCGTTTCTCTGAAGTAAACATTTGCAACGTTTTAAACCCCCGAATGTGTTTTCTGTCGTCTTATGCAGCGCCTCATAGTGATTTGTAGCGAAAACCTATACATGAACCCATCCTTGAAGTTAGATAAATCGCTTTGAAATCGGAAAAGCCGTTTCGGGGATAAATTTTGACAGACTACCAAACAACTTCTTATGACTTTGTACTTTCGGGGTTTCGGGTATCTGTGAACGTTAACTATTATTGATCACTTATCATCGGGGTTCTGCATCGCGTGTTCCTACCGTGGAGTGGAGACAAACGAGCAAATTCCGAACCAATTACATAACAGTAACATAAGGGACCTTTCTTTCCGATGACATCACATAGGTAGGAGTCAAAGGTGAAGGTAATCATTTTGATGATGAAGATAAATGAGGGTGATCCTCACCTGAACGTAATTAATCCCCAGTTTTCCATAGCTCCGCTGGAGAAGTCAGGTATAGCTATCAGGTCCAGTTTATCCAAAGCGTATGGAACCCCAAACAAATCCTCATAATAATCTAGAAGCTTCGGTGTTATGTTCAAAGCATATTTTGCTTTTGATATAAATTCCGGTCTGGTCCATATCTTAATGGTTTTGGTCACGTTGTCTTTGCTAAGGTAAGTGGTCTCTAGAGATTGGAAGTCTGAAAGGACGTAGGCGACTAGGTAGGTGGACATTTTGACTGAGCGGTCGAAATGCGTCCATTGGTAGTTCGGCTGGTCGGGGCTAGAAGAGACAAATTGGAATTATAAGAATTATTTAGATCTTAGATATTTTGAATATAATACAAATACATTTAATTAACATCCTGTAGAAGTCTATGGGTCGTCAGATTTGCCACTAGTTTTGCACATATTCAAGTAGATTATGATTATATTGAAAATTTTGAAAGCTCTTTATGCTTGATTCTGATAGTACGCTAAATTTAATTTGCATAAATATCCCATAATCTCATGGTCATTATTTATTGAATCTGAGCTGGTATAGGCTCTAAACTTTATAGGAAAAAGGCATCAACTCACATAATCTCTGTGGCCAAAACCTTCATATTAGACAGGGCACTGATGTTCTGGCTGTGGGCGATACTGATCTCGAATTTGGCTTTAAAGGCTGGCTCGTCGAAGCAAGGGAATGCTGCTCGTGCCGAGGTGGGTTCAAACTGAGTCACGCTGAGAGCCCTAAAAGAAGAAAGTTATGTTAAAATTCGTTATTATGATATACTTGTTTTGATGATCGATCTTCTGAGTCTTATATTTAGGTACATAGAGCTTGGACTCCGGTCTTATTACGAAAGCTGGTTTAAGCTCAAGTTCAGTCAGGGCCACTACAGGAATTAATACTTATACTCATTTATTAACCGTAGGAACTACATAGTACACTTGGTTTTGTCAAATTGCTTAAATCTGGTCAAATATCTACATAGTAAATCTGGTCAGTTACAAGCTATTAAAATCGACAAGCACAAAGATTTAAGAAGTGTTAGGGTTAAAATAAATTCATATAATTTATAAAAGTATCATAAATTCTATGTACTAATGCAATTCAATTCAATAAAATATAATTTCAAATTATTATGCTACTGCAAAGAGGTAATTGTCAAATCAAAATTACGAACTAAAATAACGTAAAATAAATTATCTTCATGTCAGATCACAATGTACATATAAAAACTAAAATTATTTATTTTATTTATTTATAGCCTTCAATGTCCCACTGCTGGGCAAATGCCTCCCCCCAATCCTTCCATTCGTTCCATTCCTTCGCCAAAATGGGCCAATCTGCTCGGAACTACGTGAGCTCATCTCTCCATCTCATTTTCGGTCTACCGCGACGTCTCCGCGCAGTGTCAGGGCACCACTAGGTGGTCAGCTTGGCCCATTGGTCACCCGACATGCGGCAGACATGAACAGCCCAGTCCCATTTGAGCTTTGCGGCTTTCGTCGCTACATCGGCAAAAAACTAAAATATGTAATAAAAATACTAACCTTATCGAAAATGTAGTTGCAGAATCTATCTATCTATTCTTATAATTTGATTGGACTCAAATACCCATCATCATTAACAAAGTCCACAGCTGGACATAAACTTCCCACAATGAGTGCCATTTCAGTTATCAATGTAACTTAAAACATTTCCTAAAAGAGGCCCGGATATCATAACTATTACATTGTGTGAGCTTATCTATTATAACTTCCTTATCAATCATACACTGAAATTATTAAAATGTCTTATGCAATGTTTCATCTAACCTCATCATAATTAAATTAGAACATAAGTTAATAATTTATTATGAAATCTGACATAATATTTATTTAATTACCTACTCATTTCATGCGAAATCTGTGTATCCATTTGTAAAAAATAACCCATGATTTTAATTTGAAATAAAATCAAAATGTTTTGTAGAAATAAGCATAACTTTAATATTTGACGACTCTGTGGTGTAGTGGGCGAAGGCCCGCCTTGCGTGTTCGATTCCCGTCGCGGGAGATATTTTTATATGATCTGAAAAATTTGTCACAGGTTTGTGTATTTTCTTTTGCATAAAATTATAAGTACTTATTTGCATTCCACATCCACATCATAAAAATAATAATATTTTTTATCGCAAAAGTTCATTCTACACAGTTTTTAAGGTATTCAACAATTTACCTAGATAATTAATTAATAAATAATTCATTCATTCAGAAAATTATATTTGTCAACAAAAATACAGACTGTTTTTCTTGATCACCTATCACACAGCTATCTCAAGCTCAGTAATCTAGTTAGTTGAGGCATGATGGCCTTAAAAAGTGCAGAAAGAACCAGTGTGGTGAAATAATTCTGTGTACCTTGCAGAGGCTCTATAAGTTAGATATATAATTTATTTATTTGATCTTACAAAAATATTTACATCTTTTCAGTATTAATTCATGCCAGTTTCCTCACTGTTTCTTGACCAGTTGAAAGGTGTGTTCAATAAAATAGTAATATACATACTTGCTCTCTTTATCCTTATTTGTGTATGTGCTTTTGTAGAAACCAGTCAATGAGTCTCCTATCTTGCCAGAGAAAGACAGCTCCAGAATATAATCCACATTTGGTTTGAGAGCCGAGGCTAGAACAATCACCAAACGGTCTCCTGTACTATTCATGATCTTTAAGATCTTCACACTTTTGGCATTGCTGTGCGTGACTTGGGTATCAACAGATTGTACTGTCATGGTTGAAATAGCAGTGGTATCAGTATCATTTTGAATTTCAGTCTCAGTTACAGTACCATTCTGTGCATCAGTCTCAGTTACATTAGAACTTTCAGTCATTGTTGAATTCACAGTGTCACGCTTAGTGCGTAAAATCGCGACCCTCTCATAAATCTGTTCAGAGAGCTTAGCATCATTGCTGATTTTGAGGTTTTTAGAGTGTAGGATGATCTCCTTTACTTGCCGACTGGCTCGGAGGGTAATAGCCACATCCCCGGTAAAGCTTGAGTTCTCTAAATCAGTTCTTAGCTTCAGTCTATAGAAACTTGGCACTACATTAGATGGAAGACGGAGGTCCACTGCTGGTTGACTCGATTGGCCGAATGGTTCAGTTTCGTCCCAAAACTCGACATTCTTCTGGGAATTGTACTGTAAGAAATTAAAGAAAAACTGCTCAGGTAAAATTTATATCTGCTCTGGTAGTTTTTTATTTACTCACAGACATTATAATTTTACTGGTAGGTAAAGCCATGGATAAGTAGGTACACTTGTTAGTCTCCTTGCCATAAGTGACTGCCTAAATCTGTGGTCTTTTGAGCTTGAATAATAAATGTTAGGTAGTTAATTTGGGGTGATACAGGCAATATTGAAAAAACCTGGAAAGTTTTTAATTCATAAGAACTCATTTTCAATTTTTTTTGCACATGTTCATACTGTGATATCTGATTTATGATTATAAAACATCAGCTAATAAGTAAGTAGGTACTAGATACTTTTTTAATTGAAGATTTTTTCTAGGAAAGAAAGTCCATTTATTTTTTCATAGATTATTTTGTTTTAATTAGTATTGTAATGGAATCAAAATAAAATCTATTACTCACAAGTATAGCCTGAATGTATCCTACAGTTATAACTATTAGTATAAATATTTTCATAGCCACCCTTCTCGTAAACATCTTGACCAATAAGAATATCACAGTTTCTCTTAGAAAAATGAGTATTTATAATGTGATGCTATCGCATGATTATCTCGGGTTTCGCAGTAATAAGTTAGGTGATAAACATTTTCGAAATTTAGAACACTCAGAAAAATCCACAAAATCGATTTGAGCGGTTTCCGCTGGAACGATGGAAGTGGAAAGTCGATACAGGCAGTGCTGCCAACAAACATGTCGAAATTCCGTTGAATACAATGTAAGGAACATTGTTGCAAGAATCAATGTTTCAGTTTTATTTCGACAAGAAATCCGTTTCTTTTTTTTAAACGAAAAAAACGTTTATTTGAAACGATGAAATCATCAACATGATATTCTAAAAAATAAGGTATATTTTGAAAGTTACAATAACTGAAAATTTGATTCATTACCTATGCTCATATCACCTATTAATGAGCCTATATTACTGTTATCGTTTTTTCTGTTCTCTGGCTTAAGATGAGTGACGAAAGTAAAATTAATCACCTCTAATAGCCTTTATTGTTCTCATAAACGATGTTTTCAGGCAACTTATATATGTTTCACCTTTTTTTGAGCAATTATAATATAGTATACGTCTATATTTCAATTTGACTTCTTGCATAAAACTAAGAAACATTGAGGAGGCCAAAGCAAGCAAAATATTAGTTCCTGTCACTAAAGGAAAGTTGTATAAAAAGTTACTTTGTAAGCTTTCGTGTGAAGCAGGTGGTAATTGCTCAAAAGAAACATGGCAAACGACTTTGACAAAGATTACAATACAAAACAACCAACCAACTTTAAAATACAACCAATAAGTATTTTCTTGTGACAAAGCACGTTTTGCCGTGGGCTGCTATTTTTTTACGTTTTTTTTCATATAGGCAGATTCTTTACATCTGACGGAAAATCCTTTAAGTTGGCAACTCTGAGTACATTTTTCGTGTAGATCAATTTGAACTTAGACAATGACAGTGACATTCGTCTGGTTCTTTTTCACAAGGTCACGTTTAAAGGCATGTTGTATTAAATTCTAATTTGTTCTGTCTGTTTGAAAACTTCCTGAAAATTTGAACGGTGCGTCGTGAATGTTGTGTTATCATGACGGATAATAGAGAAATGCAAGTCAGTAGGTATTTAACAAAATAAAGCTATGATTTGGTAAAGCTTGGTGTAATATTTACACCATCTAATTAAGAATATACCTGCCTCTATACCTAGTGACCTAGGATAGGTGGTTAAGTTGTTAGATGGCAGGGTTTTAACCTTCACGAATATCATAAAAATACTTAGGTATATACCTATATACTATTTATTTTTATATATTTTTATTTTTTTGGCGTTCCTATTCGCACTCTAAAGGTTAAATGGTTAGAATTTCAAATAAGACACGAATGAGCCCCTTTGTTAGTAATCTAATCACTCACCTAATAAAAATTATATCATATTAAATTTGTGTAAGTACAAAAGTTCGGATAAAACCATTCGATTTAATCGAAAGTTATCGTCGGACACACAGTATCTGAGAGAGACCTACATCGACCTACAAACACATCGATGGAGACCTACTACCTACTTACAGCTAAGTAGGTAGTAGGTCTCCAAAAGCATCATACAATCAGTGTCAATTTTTAACCTGACTTGGAGTAAATTATAAAAAAAATACCCTAAAATAAGAACCGTCGTGAACTCATGAAATAGCAAATTAAAAAAGTAAGAACCTTCGCATAATATTCATCCGATGCAAGTGCGAATAAAAAAAAACAAGCGAGTATTTACGAATGCGAATATTCGTTAGGTTAGGTTACTGTTTAAGAAACAGAAAAACTAACAACTTACCTTAAAATACGTAATAAAATGTGCAATAACGCCAACTATTACAGCTAGAAGTATAGCGAACAGTACAAATCCGAAACAAACACAATGAGAAATGAACAGCCCTCCTTTTCGTCCGTACTGAATGTTTTCCGCCGCTTGTGTTTCGTACGCTAGGAACTGCTGTCGGCTTGTGGAGAGCGTCATTTTGGTAACATTCTGTAACACAAGTTATTTTGTAAAATATTAAAACCCCTATCGTGTTTTCCGTCTAATGCAGCGCCCCCTAGTGATTTGTAGCGATCAAACGTATGTTTAAATCATCTTTGACTTGACAAATCGATTGCAAAAGACCGCATTTTAATCGAACAAACTGTTTCGGTGGTAGGTATCATAGAAAAGAACAAACACATAAACATACAACCTTTTTAATATGGCAAATGCAATTATTGGCGACTGACCCTTATAATAATAATTTTGGTAACATTCTTTAACAAATTGTTATTTAGTGACGACCACTCCACCACAAATGTTATAATAGTAAATTACCCCGCGTAGCAAGCGAGAGGCGTTTCGCTCCGAGATTGATTTTGTAGAAATAAAATAGGACCACAAACAAGGGCATCGATTTGGAAAAATCGATGCAAATCGATAAATCGATGAATACATAACTAATTAGCTAGGTTTATATTTATGTAGGAAAAACTTGCACCTGCCTATTAAATGACCGGCCGGTCTATGGTCTTAAAAAACGACTACCCATCTCTCAATGAGAAAAATGAGTCCTGACACCATTAAAAACTCTAAAAAATAATTTTACATATAACTTGATTTTTTATTCAAATGTCACGCAAAAACCTATAAATCAATGTTGGTTCTGTTCTGCGCCTAACGTTATCATGTGTGGCCAATGCGCACGCGCTGTCGATAACGGGTTCCAGATCACATCACCCAACTCATTTGTTTTATTAATCTGTAAGCATAATAAAACAAAGAGTACCTACATATCTAATACCTAGTAGGTATTATAATATCTGTGCTACTACTTACGACCTCGGTGGCGCGGCGGGCGAATAGCCGGCTGAGAAATGCGGGTTCGAACCCAATGTATGTTTTGCTGACATTGGTTCCGGGTCAGGGTGCTGTCGTACTATGGTACTCTTAGTTCCTGATACCCACTATACAGGGAATTCTAGTGTGCGGCTGACCGCACACTAGAATTCCCTGTATAGTGGGTTATACCTACATAATCCTGAGATTAGGTATGTGACTGTTGGACGTTTATTTATTCACTATCTAATCTATTTAGATAGCTATAATTATGAATAATTATATTAATAAAAGCCTTTAAACTTATAATAAAGTTTACTATACTTAATAAATACAGTTCCAAACCTCCATGTCATCTGTTTGCGCCATTTAAGATAATCATCCGGTAAATAAACAAGTACCTAGGTATAATTTATTTCAGGAAAAAATAAAAACAGACTTCAAATAACGGGAAGTTGATAAAAAATCCAATATGAAATTTCATCCTCCATTTTTTAACATATTGGGGTGGGTATTTTTCATAAAATTTATTGGCAAATATATCGCGTACCTAACATAAACACAAAAAAAAACGTACAGACGAATTTAGAAACTCTTCCTTTTTTGTTTGAACTTTTGAAGTTTTGAAGATGTTGTAAAGTAAAAGCCTTTACTGATAATGATATTTGTCGATATAACTTTTAATAGGCGATGCGGGTAGGTTTTAATGAAGGTAGGTTGGTAGGTACCTATTATTTACATAGGTAACGTAATTTTGTAATCAGGATATATACCTACTTGTTTAGTCTTTCATCGCAGTGGTTCTTTAGAAATGTTCTAAGTAGATTTTATCTTGCGTGGCATTCATGAATGAGACGAACTTTGAATTTAAGCCTTATGTACCTAGGTATATCCAGGGGTTTTATTAATAAACTTAAATCTACAATTATTATTTTTGACCGGTGTTATTATTATTATGATTACATAGGTTAGGTAGGTCGGTAGGTTGGTACTACTAAATTCACTTTCATGATTATAGGTATAAGGTATCAGAAAGTAACTGTTAGGCAATTATGGATCATTTCGAACAAAAAAAAAAAACACCTACCGTCAATAATTCAATCCAAAACTGATGATCGACAAACACAAGGTAATCACTGGCCGTCTAAAATACCTTATTATTATAAAAACACTTTCGCAAATTAAAAACTAACTGAAATTCAAATATCGATCCTATCGTTATTTTATGTAGGTAACGTCAAGAGCGAAGTAGTGCGCGCGACTTCAATCGGCGAATGCACGTCCGTCCGGAGGTGTGTATTCAACAACTAGGTATTATGAGAACCTTCGCGGAACTTCCATTCTTTACTGGTTTCATTCGCGTTTTGTACTGGACGATAGTTCATTTTACTTGGATGGTAGGTATTTCACGGGGAAAGTAGCAATTTCAGGCGACCTTGGTTAAAAGGTACTACTTAATCATAGCAATTCAGAAACACCCTATGTAGGTAGGTACCTACCTATATCTTTTAAACATGAACTTATTGATGATCCATTGATGGTCCATGCATAAATGGATCATCAATATAAAATCAATACCTACCTACCTATAACTTACTTACCACCTATATATCTTACTACCTTAGAAGTATGGTAGGTAGTAAGTATCTAGTTAGGTAGGTACCTACCTACTTGAATTCTGTAATTTTATCTGGCTAAATTATGTAGGTAATTCTAAGACAGCCACACATAGCTACCTACGTATTTAGAATTACGAATTAGTGTGTAATTCCATCGTATTGTTTCATTCAATGCGACGCGAATTGCAATGGCATGGCATTGAAATACTACCTACTTGGGTAGGTACCTTACCTACCTACCGTGCCAACTAATATTTAACTAACTACCAATTTCTGTCTAACAGTCCATCATTTAGGGTCCACAAAAGCAAGGTATCCTACTAGTTATAGGTAACAATAATATATACTTATAAAATCGTTTGTCCTGACTGTGACTAAGTCTAGAAAGCTGAAAATTGAAACATAGGTTTATTTTATAACTTAAGCGTGTGCTAAGAAAGGATTTTTTGGAAATTTATATTTTAAGGGGGTAAATTAAGGCGTGAACTTTGAATTTAAAAATATGATTTCTTTAAAAAACATGAAAATTAGAATTATAACTATACCTACTTACTCATCATAAATTCATAAATAAATGATGACGTGTTTCAGGGTTTTTAGATTTTCATATTTTTTTGGAAGAGGGGTAATAAATGGTGAAGAAGATACGAAATTGAAAATTGGAATTGTAGCTACTCATCAATTCATCATAAATAAATAGTGGCGTGTTCAGGATTTTTAGATTTACACATTTGAAGGTAGGGCAAATGGAGGGTAACAGTATGTATAGGAGTATGTTTATTTTTTAAACACAACTAAGCCGCTAGCAACATCTATTATAATTTGGTATATAGACGAGTAAGTAGGTACCTTAGGTGCATTGAGCAAGACGACCATTGTAAGCCTGACATGTTTTAATTCTATCCTACCGATCTAACTGTCTTCGTCGTAAGGTGAAACATCTTTTAAATCCGAATGACGTAATATATTTTCAAAAACCGTAATTGTTCTTCCTTGAGAACACCTAAGAACAGACAATTATTGGAAAATAGGTCATATGTTCTCACATATGAACATAATAATGGTCTGAGAAAAATCGATACCTACATACATATACAGTCAAGTGGAAAACACGTCACTCCAACCAAATAACACCAAAAAATAAATCCTGAGTTGGTGCGAAATTACGAAATATCTGTTATATTTCACGAAACGGCTGTTATGTGCTCTTATAAGATCATTGTTCTTTGTAAAGTCTTAGTATGAGAAAATAGGGGCGCAGGAGGCTAGGGTGAAGTCATGGGCTCATACTATAGAGACTAGTTTGAAATCGAGACTCCATGGCAATGAAGTCAGCATCTTCGATGATTTTTCTAAGCGAAGGCCCCTACTTTGGATGAGGTCATTCGCGATAACTCGATAAGCTGAATCGAATAGACGATTACTTGTATCGGCTCAACTGACCGACAAATTAAATTCACGTGTTGGGGCGGTTCTCGGAAATTTGTTTTAATGAAAATATCCAGTAATGGTTGGCGAACAATCAGTAATTGACACTGCTCCTGTAATAGACACCCAGAAATTAACATATTTTTGTAACTACTTATCTACGTAGGTAGGTACACAATATGTTTTACATAGTTATGTGTTTATACTTAACTACATTTGATATTAAAATTTAAATTGTATTTTATTTTCATACATTGCCTGTAGGTATGATGTTTATATTAATTTAATTAATTTGTCCCAAAGCCATTCTGAAGTCATTGTGTCTTGTCTGTTTTAATGGCTTTATAAATTTACCAAATTATTTGTGTATTGTGTAATCTGACAAAACCAAGTGTACTGTAAAGTTCCTTTGGTGATAAATAAGTATGAGTAATCAGTTTTAAATCTAAATCTAGTATAAAATGCTGTAATCAAACTAAGCATTAAATCTGGGTATTCTTCTGGTATTTATTTGTATTTATATTATTTTGCAGTCCCATATTTTAGGTTTCTATCTTGTAGGTAGGGTCATTACGCTAGTATGTACCTATTAGCGTAATGACCCTACTAATGGTAGCTACTATTTCAGGTACCTACTGCAAAAATATTTAGATAATAAGAATTCCATCTCATTTTTTAAACATTTTTCGGCTCTATATATAACAAGATAGAACTATAGTTCTAACCTACTAAAATTGGCAGCATAGTACAACCTGCATTTTGATTAAATTCTTGTGTATTCCGGTACACGTGCAGGTCAAGAGAAACCATTCGCAAAATTACAATGTGCCTTCGGAGTTATTTTTTTTTTATTTATTTATTTGTAATTGATTGTTAGTGTCTTTTTTGGTGGCAAACTGACTGCTAAATTGCAAATTTTAATTTTTCTTTTTTCCTACTTTAATGACAGGTTACAGTTTTGTGACTTTTTACATTTGTTTAGTAGCTGCTATGTTTCTGTTAGTTTGCGACCACAAAAATCCTGTACAAAGATGTAATTTGGGCACACGATGTCCAGCTTGCGGCCGTCTGAAAATGTATGGGTATTTAACGATCGCTTATTAAATGTAGTAATTTGATGTTTTATTTCTACGACCACTTGATGTTAGTAAATATTGTTCGAGGGAGCGAAGTTAACGATATTTCTGAGTCTACTTGGACAAATTGGCAATGTAGTTTGAAACGAGAACTAAACCTCTTGACTCTACTGAAAAATCAAATTCGAACACCCCTATATACTATACGCAAGAACTGAAAATGTCCTTGCCATTTTCGATGTCGCAAGAAGGCATCTTGAATCAAGGTTACAATAGCAGCTAAACCTTCTGAAAAAAGCATGTCTCTTAATGCCTCAAACAAACATTTATTTTACCGAATCCTTTTATAAATCAAACAGTGTTGTCCAAGCTTCGAGTTCGTGCTGCAATATCATATTTGCAATATCCTTGGCATAGTGAAAACCCTACGAAGAAATAGATCAAGCTAATTTTTTTAGGACTAACTTATGAGGCGATCAAAGATAAATCGTTCAGATGCATTTATTTGATAATGAAGGCGTACAATATAAAATTGAGATAATAATATGAAGTTGATAATATGACTAGCAAAAGATCATACAAAAATAAAATTGTTAAGCCCTAGTATTAAAGTTTAAGTTCTTAGTATTAAAAATATCATTATGCTATTTATTTATATTAAATAAGAGTAATTGCCAATTGCTGCCTTTGTGGTCTTAAACTAGATAGGGGTTGGTCGTATACTAACATAGCGGCCGCAAACTGGCACATCACCTAGTTTTTCAATATTATTATAATAAAAATTAAGACTCAATGTTATATCGCATTTTCAAAGTTTTAAATATGACTTGATCATGTGTTGTACCATGACAAACCCTTTCTATAAATGTCAAGTAAATATTTCATACAAATCAGATGACGTAAAGTTGGTCACCCCGCTAATCGGTCGCTAACTGACGTAATGACCTATATCATCAGATCCATACGTGCGGGCGTGCGATAAGACGCGATGGTCTGGGGCAATTCTTGAGGAAGGTAGGTATAGCCTATAACCTTCCTCAATAATTGGGCTATCAAATATTTTTTGAAATCCAATTGGTAGTGTCAGAGAATTAAGCGTTAAAACAAAAATAAAAAAAACAAACAAACTGTTCAGCTTTATTATTAGAACAGATAGATAAAAAAATATATTACCAAAGATGGTGGTAGGTGCATACCTACTAGGTGGTAGCTGCCTACCATATGCAGTACCAGATCAGCGGTATAGGTAGGTTGATGCCTACATCAACCTACCTATACCGCTGATCTGGCACTAGAAGGTACCTATCTACTCTACTTAACAGCATGAGCGTTATCGCTGTAACACAATCCAGGTGTATAGCTAATAGATTTGTTTATGAATCCGCAGTAAGGTCACTAGTTCATCACACCGAGCCGTAACATAGGCGGGGAGTGCATGAAATGTATAGGTAGGTAATCGGTAGGTACCTAGTATAGGTTAGAGACTGGTAGCATACAAAATATTGTTAAAAAACAGCGGTTTATTGCTTACGCACGACTTGCATCTCTATTCTCTCTATTTGCCATCTCTAAAGGACAGGCAGGACACATTGTCAAGTGTCCTGCCCAGCTCCATTTGAGTTTCGTAATACGGACTCCAACATCTAAAACCTTCGTTCTACGTCGAATTTCCGTATTACGAACTCGATATATTAAAGAGATGCCGACCATGGCCCTTTTATTTTGTGCAGTATCTTGAGTAAGTGTCCAAATCACGGCTCCGTAGGCATTTTCTTCAAATAAATAAATGAATACCTTCTTAAGTTTTCCATAGTGCGTGCGGCCAAAGGTGGGGACCGCATATTATATGGATGGACATAGGGTGTCGTGAGTCAACAGACAGACCCTAAAAATCGCGCAAAAATTGTCGTGTTGCTAGAAAAGAATTCGCACCTTTTGCGTTTTAGTTGGCTGCTACTACAGCGAATACCTACTTACTCACTACCTTCTCTTTGAATGTCTACGCAGACTTGCAGGGTTAAAAATTACTTTTCGACAAGAAGTCAGTCGGGATTTGGTAAAGTAATGTAAAAAAATCTGCTTACATATATGTGTAAAATCTCATCTCAATAATCTTAATCATTAAATCAATAAGTAACAATTTCTTTTACCTGAAGACCTTTGAAATTCCATCAAACTTGGCACCAAATTCAATTCCTGATTACCTGATTGATTGCGCCGTGTCGCCGTCGTCGGTATCTTATAAATAGGTTTACACCATGATTTAGCAATGATACGACGGAAATTAAGCCATAACTACAAAATAGTTGTGTGGTGTGCTATTAAGTATTCTTTATCCGTTTTACTAAAAGCAATCAGTGAGGCACACATAAAAAAAAAATATTTTGCGATTATTTGCAGTTGGAGAATCCACCATCCTCGTCAATTACAATCTTTTGTTGCTTCATTGATAAAAATAACTTACGATCTGTGGGACCCTGAACATCTCAAGAGCGTATTGGTTCATGTTCAGGAGGTTCTGAAAGCGACGGATATGCAAGTAGATATCAGCAGCCGAAATACACGAGCAGAGAAAACCACCACATGTTAGTAGACAGCCCACGTTTTTGCGTATCTGAAGGGGGTGACAAGGGGGGGATAAGATTGGTAACTCCAGGAGGTTTTCAACCAAGTCAGTTTTCCCTACGCTCTCAAAAGTGGCTAAGCAGCTTCGAACACCAAAGGACGTGGTACCTCTGGAAACTCCAGGTGTTTATAAAATATACTTTAGCTTTGGTCGTGCTTACATCGAGCAAACGAAGCTGACAATTGCTGAAAGGGTCAAATAACATAATAAAATAAATGAATAAATATTAAAAAAGAGCTTTATTTTACCAATACACTAAACTAATTCTAGGCTTAGGGGCCGTTCAAATATTACGTAAGCAGATTTATTACAATTATTTACCCCCCCATCCCCCTTGTCAGCAAAAGTAAGCAAAGCTCTTACCCCTTCCCCCTATGCTTACGTAAACATTTTTCAATTATAAATGTATCTTTTTTTATTTATGATTATAATGTTATATTTATAATTTCAAAAATAAGAATAGATTTAGGATAGAGATAAGATTTTACTGATACAGTATTCAACATAGACACAAAAAAAAAGGGACGCGGTAATTCCCCTAATCGGTTCTAAAGCGAGTGCCTAAACGTATGCATTACTTGCGGGAATCCTCGAAAATGCGTTTCGTTTACAAGCATAGATAATGTGAGGGTTGCCATTCGTGTAAAAAAGTAAATAACTACCGATGACGTAATCATCATCTAGACTCCCCTACCCCCCATGTCATCCAAAATAAGCAAAACAAAGACCCCTCCGCCCCCCAATAGTGCTTACGTAATACTTGAACGGCCCCTTATGCAATATTACAATTAAATTAAAATATTAATTAAAAATATTGATCAGAATAGGTATGCAATAATTTAGTCTACTTATTTAATACTATTTATTAAATGATTATGTACATACTACAACTCTTTAGTGTATGGACCGCCTGTGGCAGTAAAAGCCTCCTCCGTTTTATCCACTTTTCTCGGTCTCATAACCATAGTTTTCCGGCTACTTTTCGTCGCTCCATCTTTTCGTTGGTCTACCTCCTCTGCGTTTTTTTTACTCGGGGGGTCCAGTTTGTTTGGGTCCAGTTGGTAGCTATTTGACACCATCTGTTTGTTTTTGCTCTCTGCAGATGACCCACCCGTTCTGGACTACATCGCTCGCTTTTGTTCGGCCTCTTATGGTTGTGTTTCTTATTCTGTATCTTAATCTTACTCCAATATAGCTTCGCTCCATTCCCCGTTGGCAGTCTTTAAGTTTTTCTAGGTGTTTTCTTGTAAGAGGCCAAGTCTGGCAGGCGTATTGCAGAAATTGAAAGAACATATTACAGCTGTCAAAAATCGCCAGATCAACTAGTCGGAAGCACCCAAATTTTAATCGTGATGACGGATATAAGCTCTCTGCGCCTTGGAATCCCTTGATCAAGAAGTGTTCGCAAGTTGATTCGATTTGCAGTGCGGTAATACGGTTAGTGTAGTGTGTCGTAATGTGAATGTTCATGGACTTATCTGATTTTGAAGATAAGATGAGGTTTTTTGCGACAACTACCTTTATTTCTCGAAGATACCTCGGTATAATCCAGACATCCCGTGACCACGGATGTTGCAATACAGTCGAAATGTGTCGGAAGAGTAATAAAAAAGGTAAACGCGATAAAGACCCGTAAATAACTTCTAACTAAGCATAGACCCCCTAGTCACCCGGTCAAACCACATCCTAACAACGAAATTGAATTTTCGAATAGGGCTGCCTGCGCCGTCGGTACACTGTAAATACATTAGCAGTAATAGCAATCGAGCGCAAATGAGTTGTATCCTGTGGGCAATTGGCAGGAGTGAGGGCTCTCGCGGCCAGTGGCGGTCTGGAGCCCGAGAAGATGTGAGTACACTGATTTAAATATAATTTGGATGGGATTTTCGAAGAATTTGTTACTTTACTTTTTTGGATTTGACTTGGTGACCGCTATTAACATTGTGAACTGAGCACTTTCGTGCTTTCGTGCACGTAAGAATGTCGCGCTTGCTTTTCCCAATTACTAGCACTAGTACTAGTTATACGATAAATTCGTCGTGATAAATTTTAAAGATTACGTAGGTATTTATGGGGCAGTTTTCTGACACGCTTAAAAGTTTTTCTGGAGGCATTATGAAACTTTTAAATTCCTTTAGCGTTAACTGCATATTACTAGATGCCTAACAACCTATGTGTTTTATAAATAATTATCGTAATACCCTGTCTGTTTACCTACTGCGCAGAAATCGAAACACATGCTTTTCAATTTCCGTCTTCGTTATTGAAAATCATCCCGAAGTAGAAAAACCTGATTTTATTGTTAAGTAACCAGCTTGTGAGTGTTTGTCTTTGATTTAGCAGGTCTGAACCTACAGCAATGTTCGCGTTATCGCTCATCATCGTGGCCCTGTGCCTGAGTGGGTCTAATTCACTCCCACCGGATAAGGTAAGTTAAAGGGTCACTTGTTAAAAGGATAAGGTTTTGACATCTTGCGAATCATAAAAGGAATAACATAGCATCATTGAAGCTTTTGAATCAAGCATCATTTTCAGCTTACGGTTAAATTAAATTTCGGTTTTAAGAAGATCTTTAGAGCATCACATAATTTTCCAAACCTTTATAGAGTGCATATTTTGATAAATCGGTCAAAAATTAAAAATCTTATATATATTACTAGCTACTGCCCACGGCTTCGCCCGCGTGGTACTCGGATAAAAAATAGGCGATGAAAAGAGGCTCTTACCGTTCAGGCAGCATTCGTAAGAAATGCATTCACTCCACCATTTTTTCGTCGTCTTACGTTGCAAAATTGGTTTCCACGAAAAACCCTTTTATTTTAACGAGATAATACAGCTTATGTCAATCCTGAAGGTCCATTCCCATTGACCTAGAATAATAAAATTTGGCAAGAAGCAAGGTCTCACAACACAATAATGTTAAGAAAAAAAAAATATTTTCTAGTTTTATCACACAAAGAAAATATTTTTTTGCGATAACGAACTTACACTTTGTTTTTTGAGAATTTACCGTCACGTATATCGATGTAAGAGTGAAAATTTTGGCAACTATAAAGTTTGTTTTTCAATTCGACGTATCTTTTCGTTAGAGCAATGTTTGGTGCTTTCACTTTAACTTTAAATTATGTGTGATACTGAACACTGGATATTACGATTTGAGTTACTCCCTTATTTCCAGAATTTTAATATTGTAAGTTCCTACAAACGTAAGAACGCCATAAATGGTGGCTCTTTGATTATTGTGTCGTGTTTTGAGTTGCGAACAAAGCTTTATTTGAATCCACTATGGAAGACGTACAAATGTTTGTTTCTACATTTTGTAATAGTATGCGGCGATTTTAATAGATGTAGATATTCCAGTTAAAACCGTGCCCTGAAATACTTTTACATTTATTGAAATGTTTTAATCTAAAGCATCTATTTGATGAACCTACAAGGTTGACTTCCGCCATATTCCAATTAGTAAATCAATAGTACTAAAACGTTTTAGACTTTAATGATCTGAATCGAACCCTACGGCATCCACATGTCAATATGAGTACAGTATTCATGTCATGAATACTGTCTTCAGGCCAGTATTGGCTCCAAAATATCTCTATATTTTGGATTCAATACTGGCCTGGAATTTCTTAGTACAGCTCTCAGTTTCATTAACTTAATTACAAAGTCCATCTTGTTCGAAATGTCTAAATCGATTGATTCAGGAGAAGCAGCATTTTCAGGAACCTTTGCTAAGTTTATTTCAGCATCGTGTAATGGTTTTAATTCACAACTTATTTTCATTGTAGTGGTAAAATTTGAATATACGTCATCAGCTTTATGCTGTAGTTTTTCAATGAGTTTGCCAAGGTTTGTTGAAGTTAATTGAACTTATAACTTTCATCTACTTTCTCAATATGTCTATTTTCTTATTTATGTAGCACTTTGGTTTTTGACAGCATTCCTTGTATTTTTTTGAGCTCAAGAGCAGTTCCATCTGTATTAAGAATGAACTTACTTAACTGTATTTGTGTTGCATTTTCTTATGGATTTCCGTTATTTGTGCCAGCTTTTGTTCCAAGCTTAAACACTTCTGAGAATTTGGGACTCATATCCCTGAGAACCTGGACTCTCTAAAAGCATCATCTAACTTATTCTGTATCACTAGTAAAGTATCACAGAGAGAAATCATTTTCACAGTCATATTTTTTTCTTTTAACTTTTTGTTCAAACAGAAAAATTCAAATTTATCGACAAATGGTTTTTCATCTTGTACTCCCTTTTGGGTTGATATATATTTTAATTTCAAGATGCTAAATAAATCGGAACCTAGAATTCACTATCGAAACACCTTTTAATTCCAAGGAGTGCATTTAGCAATCCGTCATGGTTGATGGTCTGTGAGTAAACACTCGTTTAGATCATTAATTACTTACTAAGTACGTCGTGATTGAGCTGGTAAACATTGGCTATTTGCCAACGTTAATAGCCGCAAGAAGGTACCACAAAGTTAATTCGTACGAGACTGCTTCATGCTACCTGCCCAATGTCAGCTGATTATGATTTTCCTTATTGAAGCGGGGGTCTTTGGTACCTATTTTATAGTCTAAAGTGAATAAATAGCTAATCTGAATCAACTATGATGAATCGATGATGCAACTTCTAAGGTAACCTTGGCAGTAGGTATCTAATGTAACGACTAACCGACTCAAATTGTAGAAATCGGTTCTCTTATTGCGTTCTTCATGTTTCATGATAAATACAAAAAATTTTATCGCGCATGTTAATTTTAAACTAAAATTTCATTAGTGTGGCGCGTAGTAGTAGTAAACTTTGATAAGAATTTTATCGTTGAAGATTTTTAAATGTTATGAAATTTTAACTACAGATATCCTGCGGTAGATTCATATAAATGTTATTTTTATTATTTTAATACGACAGTATGGATGTAATCGATATATAAGTCTCACAATTTGGGATGACTATTATCATCGTTCAGCTTGAAGTAACAAACCTATAAGTTCATTTTTACCTGGGTTTTCTGAGACATGCATGCAAAACAGCTATTTGAATCTAGGAACCAATCGAGCTAAGGCAGGGGCTGATGCTATTTGGTTTTAAATCGCATCCTAGATGGCATTACTGTCAATTGAACCGATACATTCATTACATAACGTATTCCTACATAAATTTTTAGAATCTGAGAGCTTTCCATATCATCAAAACTCGCAGCATCGACATCAACAATGCCTACGGGCTTGCCATGGAAAGCCGCTTGGAGATGTCCGTGGAACCGACTGCCTACAACCTAGCCCTGGAGCCGTACCTTGAAGATAACTATTTTGTTGGAACGGTTAAGATTAATGTCACATGGCTGCAAGATGCTGAGGAGATTACTTTTCATTGCGGTCCGCAGCTGAAGATTGTGGCTCACGAAGTTGTTGTTTTTAAGGGGTGAGTTAAATATAAAAATATAAATATAATGCTAGTCATTTTTCACACAGGTAGCCCCAAACTAAGCAGAGCTTGTATTAAGGGAACTACATGACTGATATACTGTAAATACATACATACATATTATTCATAGACAACACCCAGACCCGAGACAATTATTTGCAAATTATACAGACATTTGTCCTGCGGCGGGAATCGAACCCGCAACCTTCTGCGTCTCAAGCGGGCTTTCGCCTACTTTGCCACAGAGGTCGTCATGTATGACTTGCCTACTTGTTTTCCTTAGTAGCAATCGGAGCATTAATCCTTGGAATGCGAATCAATTCCGTAATATGCGAATCGTCATGCTATATCAGTCATATACTTTTCCATCAACAGCTCTATTCAGATAAATCCGATGTTTTCCGGAAAAAACACAGACGAAATAAAACAGTTCTAGTCCATTAGGTAATTATAATCTTTGTCATAACCAACTATAAGAAGAGATCAGACGATAAGTATTTGCCTAGATTTTTCCACATCTGTATACTCATATTTTTTCCAGGGAAAAAAGATCTTCCATCGGCGTTAGATCCCTAGAGATTCCTAGTCTAGATAAGAAGCCGATTTGTACGCTCTACCTCGAGAAAAGCGTCGCTAAGTCTTCCGTTGGCTATTTATCTTTTACATTCCGTGGAGAGTTCGATACAGCGATTACTGAAGCCTTCTTTAAGTCGACTTACAACATCGAGGAAAATGAAAGGTTGGTGCAACAAGCCCTTTTGTAGCGTTACTTGAAAACTTTGATGTGAAATACTCCTCTGGAACTTTCCTCCTATAAGTTACTGTAATAAGTACATATCAAAAGGGAATTTTCGGAAAATATTCTACGAAGTAGAACTGGTTTCGCAAGTAAGTTTGTGGAAGTGGACTTTCTGCAGTTGTGGCGAGGTACCACAAGTCTTCAAAAGGCAACATGATTATACCACTGACAATCACCTTAATTTCTCTGAATTTTTTAATGAGGTTCTTTCTGAGGTGATCCGCTAAATTATAACGTAATCGCTTAAAGAGTGTAAAAAGAGTCCCTCAGGGCAGGATCGTGAGACGTTTCCTATTTACTTCCAAATACCATTAAAAACAAATACATACTCAACTCACAATACCATTAATCAACAAATAATTTTAAATCCAGTCATCTGATTTAAAAAATCAAGTACTCCTTTTGCCTCAGGATGGTGGCTGGCACCCAACTTCGTCCCAACAACGCAAGACACATGTTTCCGTGTTTCGACGAACCTGGCTACAAGACACCTTTTGATCTTAGCGTGGTGCGGCCGAAGAAGATGGTGGCACTCAGCAATATGCCCTTGGCGAAGACTGAGGAGATGTGAGTTTCAAAGAACCTAGTTTATATCCTTGAAGTGTGCTTTCACACTACGAAATACGTTTCGAAATATGACCTTGACACGGGACATACTCGTAGGCTTAGAATGCCGCAACAATTCGTTTCGACCATCTCCAAGCATATTATAAGTTGTCCATCGGGTTCTTCATCTTTCGGTATGTGGAAGCCACTCCTGCGGTCCTTCATCTATATCTATACTTATAAGTAAACTGAAGAGTTTAGGAGCCGAGCAAAAGAAGCAATAGCAGGGGGGCGGGCGATATGACGCGGTGGGCTGGGGGCCGAGTGTTGTCGCGGCACAGCTAGTTCCTAATAACGAAATACATACTTGATATAGTTTGGAGTTCCAAGCACAAACAAAATATGATCTATATAAAAATAAAGGAAGACGCTGACTCACCTTTTTTGTTCCAGTAAAGACGAACCAAACGCTGTTCGCGACTTCTTCGAGCGTTCTCCTCCAATGTCTACCTACAATCTGGGCCTAGTCATCGCAGAGCTGGACCTATTGGACAACTACGCAGAGCATAAGGCCATCGGAGAAAACCCTATCTGTGAGCATAGATCAGTATTGTTCTCCTAGCTCTAAAAATATCCAATTCCGTTAATGTCAGTGTTTATATCCAGTTATCTGGTACAATTATTGAAAGGTCGTGTTCTACCAAATAAATACACATAAGTGTTTCATTATTTACTCGTCAGTCACGTATATTTGCCTATTTGTATGAATAATTTTAAATTATGTATACATTCAGCGCAGCACATTTGCAAATTGGAACATTTTCCTTCAAAAAAATTACGTAAACCCACTTATATCATGATTAGGTGTTTTACAGCAGATATGGGTGTTGCGTATGTGTAGTGTACTACTTGACTAAATTATAACAGCATACTTCTCCTGTTGTTTATAAACGTTTATATACGGTTTGGGGTCGGTTTAGTTTATTTTTTATAGAAATTTTTCTCCTTTGTCCAATGCATTGCATGCAATACACTCATTGCGAAACATAAAGGCAGAAAGACTACCAAACCGGAAGCTAGCACAATCTCAGATTCAAACCATACTAAAAGCAACGGATGTGTCTTAAATCACAGCTCTACGCGTATGGGCCCGTCCTGAATACTTGGAGACTCTTAAGGGTTTAAACGAAAAAATCTACACAGTCTTCTGTAAGCTGGAGAGCATCTGGCAGATTCCTCTTCCCCTCAGTAAGCTGGACATCGTGGCTTTGCCGTCGTACACGGGTGTGAAGCCTTCGGACAACTGGGGATTGATCATTTTCAAGTGAGCCATCTTCATCTTTTCATCTAAACTTATAAAATCGTTGCGGGACTGATTGACTTTAACCGTGCACATTCCAACTAACAATTGGCGCTAAGTTTAAGAGTTTAAAGGTTCATTTATATAAACACTAATTATATAATAAAGTCGTAAAGGAGTGCTATAAAATTAGAGTTATAGCGTGCTATAACTACGATATGCTCCCGAATTGGGCATAACATTTTTATAGCCTTAAGTTCTTCGATTGCGACACAATAGAGTTAAGAACAATATTATGAGTTGTATAATAACGCTAGAATAGCGATGAATAATATTATAAGAGGTAGAACTGGTCTACAAAAGCGATGTAAACCGCTTTAGGGAATTTTTGGCGGTGACGACCTCTATGGCGCAGAGGGCGAAGGCCCGCCTGAGACGCAGAAGGTTGCGGGTTCGATTCTCGCTGCGAGACAAATGTTTGTATGATTTGCAAATGTTTGTCCCGGGTTTGGGTGTTTTCTATGTAAAATATATAAATATTTACAAAAAAAAGTATATAAGTTGTATATCATTCATTCCCATAATACAAGCTCTGCTTAGTTTGGGGGCTAGATGATGCTACTGTGTGCAAAATGTCCAGCATTATTATTATTATAAGGAAAAACCTACTTGTATGTACATAAGTAAAGCAAACATCAAATATGTTGAGCTTTGCAATCAATCGATGTTGTTAATATATCCAATTTAGTCTAGACTTTTGTCACTTCGGGGATTTAGTGGCAGAGTATCAGTTTATCGGGCCCCTCCAATAACTGCACGTAAATATCTAACAATAGACGTGCCGCGATAGCCAAGGTCGGATCCAGACAGATCCATTGTCCCGTCAACGGTCAATTGTTACCGCTTCTCATTTTATGATGGGCATCCTTGTCATGATATGAATATATATAGCGAAAAGATAAATACCCCTGTAGAATTTTGCATAATTGGTGAAAAAGCGCCAGCTTACTTGCTTTAAAAAGACACTAGTATGTGAAAAGACGTCTGCATCCCTGAATTCCATTAAAAATTTATGTTCTAGTTTCACGTGTGTCACACAGAAATGTCATACTTGACGATATAAACATGGTCATAGATGGAATCATGGAATCAAAGGGTGAATAGAATAGGGTGATTGGACTAGTATTCAACAAGTAGATGAATGAAGTCTGGTTTTTATTTAATTAAATAAGAATTAGGCACCTACGGTAGTGAATAGTCCTTTCAAAAAACAATAAATCATAACTCAACCAATCAGCCACTTTCTTGGACAACAATTTGTGCACGCGGATTCTATGGAGCACCGTGCTATAGTCAACAACTACTTCGTAAGCTTGTAAATTAATTGCCGATTTTCCAAGTACATAATTATTGTCCAGTAAAGTAGACTATTACCAAATGTAATATTAAAGTAATTTTCAATCAAGTTTTTATAAAGTCGGTGTTTAACTCCTGGTTTTTAAAATAAAATTTGTTTTAATATTGAAGTTTGACTGAATGAGTTTTGTATAGGACTTTTAATACATTTTCCGTAATTTGAAGTCTGATTTTATTTTTTCTATTTTTAATGGGTAGGATATACTTCAAAGGTATACATATTTTTTTATTTCATACATTTATTTTTTTGATATTTTTCAAAAAATCCCACGCCCAAAAAAAACATTTTTTTGGTTAATTATAAGATCTGTATGACCCATTTATGAACGACTGTTTGTTTAATATATTTTATAGACCGATGTTTCGATTTTTCTTCGTCCATAAATAGGGCTGATTTTATTCATATTTATTTCGATATTTTAGTATATTTCGCCTTAGTTTAGAGATAAATCAAATTAGCTTGTTAAACATGAAACATATCTACAGTAAAGAAAATTTAGTGTATAAACGATTTAAAACAAATAAAAACAAGTTGAATTCATCTTTAGCTGTTTATCTACTGGTCCGGTTATCCTAGCGTTCAATACTTACTTCGCAAACTATCATTCACATCTTTTGCAGAGAGAGCGACCTGAACAACAGAGGATACCTTCAACTAGCTCAAGAGATCTCGTATCAATGGCTCGGAGCCTATATCACACCCGCGTGGTGGACGGACGCCCATCTTAACAAAGCTTTGATTGGTTATATCGCTGCTGAGACTGCGTTTCAGGTACAAATTATGATTTTCAGATGCAAAACTATTTTTTAATGGTTGACTCTATGGAATAGGTGAGGAATACAGGCCACCTAATGGATGGCGGCTACCGTCGCCTATTGGCATCTGTAGTATCATTGCTGATGCGTTGCATGCTCTGAAGGATTTGTTACACTGTTGCCATCATTTTAAACGAGAGTAGTAACGTAGGTATTTAAAGTTGCAAAGACCTCGAGTTAGTGCATGAATTAATATTGAACAAAAACAAATTAATGAATTAATTAAATTACTTATTTTAGATTAAACAAATAAACTAATAACAAAAAATTATTCTAAAGAAAGTACAATGAGCGGTCTTATCGCTTAGAAGCGATAATACCTAATACATTTCTTTGAATAAGGATCAAACATCACGAGTGATCCTCTTAAAATGAAATGTGACATCCGCCAGTTTTCTGGGAGGCACGCTAATTCCACAAAACCTAATATTGTTAGTGGTGGTTTCTAGAACCAGAGACATTTTACAATCCAACGTGACTTCACATCTAATTTTCAACATGTCCCTAGATCAACCATGGCTCAGAGATGGAAGGCAAATGGCCGCTTACCGTTCTCTACTCTCTGTACTATGAGTACAGCAAGCGTTACCCTCACTCGCGCATAACGGGCATGAAACAAGAAACCACGTGCACCAAGCTGGAACTACTGTTCAGAATGTTCAACTACACCATTGGAGGAAACACTTTCAAGAAGGCGATTAAGAACTTCTTAGAGTCTCGGTAAGTCTCATTACTCTCAGTTGTCTCATTGAATTTTGTACAATAGTACAAACTTGTACAGAATGTGCATACCTACGTGATGAATGATAATGTTTGAACATGCCTCTAACTACTAAGTAGTATTGTATTATAATATCATTGCTCTAACGAACTCCTACATTGTGTCCATACGGACCTGAATTCTGTGTATAGATCTGAGGGTATAAATAAATAATGGTGGACATTTTTCATAAACTATCGACAAACCTCAATTTTAACATCACTGTAAAAATTTTTGGAAAGAATAATAAATTCGAAGCTATATAACTGCTTTAAAAAAATATAAAAGGACAAGGTAAATCAACTGAAGATCCACTTAACGAATTTACAGAATTTATTGTAAAAAAAAAGATAGTAAAGCAAACTGTCTGACAATATTTCTGGATCTTGCTAAAGCTTTTGACATGGTTTTTATTCCCATACTCATACAAAAATTAGATAATATTGATATCCGAGGAATTCCACTAAAATTTACGCAATGATTACCACAAGATGTTAAAATCAGGCATTACCTGAGTGATAGTTACCCATTACACACGGCTTTCCAACCACGTGGCATTCTCGGTCCTGCTTGAAATTGAAAATTTAAAGATAATGTCATATACACCACACTAACTTTCTATGGAGTCTTTTAGAACAAATTGGTTTTAATACATTAATAAATTGGCTCACCCTAAATTATGTCTTTAAATACGGACAAAACTAAATAATTTACCTTCTTGATTAGTATCCTGTACCTCTGACCCACAATATAATATTATTATTTATTTGATGATAACAAGTATTTGTAATCATTCCTCATGTGACTGCTGTGCGTTGTCTTTTACTGAAGCCATTAAATATTTAGGCATGATAATAGATAATAATCCTAACTTCAAAATCCATATCAATCATATTTCTAATAGAATAAGAAAGCTCATATCCATGTTTAAGAAACATAGACAGACCTTTCCTGGGGCGGAGCAGAAAAGACCAACCTCATTATCAAATATAAATTATTTCAAACTCTATCATACCACAGAATTATATAAGGAATGTAATGTCCTATACTTACGCCACCTGTATATTTTGCACATCATCTTAAAACAATATTGGCGGCTGAAAGAGAATCAAAAGTAATTTTTGACATCTTTTGTCCACCAGGGACAGAAATCATTCTTGTGCAGGTCATATCTAATTTCGAACGCATGCCCAGAGTTTTTGGGCGTAATTTCTTCGCGCTCTTCCGATAACACGTTTTCCAAAAGTCTGAGTACCAGATAAACAGAGAATAAAATATAACACATGTAACATGGTAAAATGGTGAGAAATTTTGTTTATTTATGTGGGCCAACTACACCGATCACATAATGAGCCAAAATTAATGAACATCGCATCATGAGATACTGTTATGTCCTAGAGTCTAAAATTCGAAGGAATAATAAACCCATAAGCCGGTGTAGATTTAATTCCTTTCGCTTTCATCAGTCTATTGAGAGGAACCTGAATCAATCTTAACCTGATGATGACGATTTTTTTTTCCAGTAAATTTAAAACCTTCACCAGTGATGACATTTGGAGTGCCCTGAGTACCGCTGCAGTGGAAGATAAGGCCATGCCTATTGAAGTGGACACCAAGACAGTGGCCAAGAGCTGGATCGACAAGGACAGGCTTCCCGTGGTCAATATCGAGAGGAACTATGAGAAGGATTACCTTGTAGCAACACAGGTGAGATTTCTCTTTTAAAATAGATAGACAGATATAAAATGATTTATTGTACTACCAAAAAGAACTGTACATAGGTAAACTAAACTTGGATTTTTGAAGCTGCTGAGGAAAACTTTGTCGTCTCATACGTTATCTTCAGATTCAGAATAGACCAAGTTCACATTACTACAAACTATAGTGTAATGATACACACACTGCGAAATTTGATCGCGACGCGAACAAATTTTGCACATTTAAAGTATCTCCTATGTCATTTACATTGCTATAATTTAGTATTATAGGGTTTTAGATAGGTATATCAACCAGAAAAAAATATTTCGCTCTAGAAAGTGTACCTCCGCGAACGTCCTCACGACGTCCCCGACGCAGAACACATGTCTTGGTGGGTACCACTAGTCATTATCAAACAAGACAACCTGAACTTCAAAAGGACCACGCCCGAAGCCTGGACGAAGGAAAAGGAGCTGAAGATTATGAACATGCCGGGCAAAGATCAGTTTATCATTGTCAACCCTGAGGAGATTGGTATGTTGTTCATCATTATCATCATCAACAGCATACAGATATATTCACTGCTGAACATAGACCTCTCCTAAAGAGTGCCATGACGAACGATCTTGGGTCACCGCCATCCACCGACTTCCCGCAACATAGATCCCGCGAGTATAGATCAGAGGAAGTCCATTATGGTGATATCAAAGTTGCAAAATTGTTTTTTTTTTTAATTTAACAAACTTAGTAACACCATCTAGCCACCATTTCCGCTGCGGGCCAAATGTTTGCTAGTTATTCAGATATATATTTGTTCGGGGTACTCGTATTTCCTGTTCCTGACACAGGGAATCCTAATGTGGGGTCAGAATTATGTACGTTGCTTATTTAATTTATAAATTTATCTCGTTTCAGCTCCTTTCCCAGTAAACTACGACACACATAACTGGTACATGATCACGCAATATCTGCAAAGTAGCAAACGGACCACCATCCCTGAGCTAACACGTGCCAAACTCCAGCACGACGCTTGGAATCTGGCCTTCGCTGGAGAACTCTCCTTCGCCACCGCGCTCAACATGACCCTGTTCCTGAAAGATGAGAAGAGCCATCTGGTCTGGGATTCCATGTTCACCATGATTGACCATGTTGGGAGACAAATCAGCCCTTGTATTCAGGATAAGTTCAAGGTAAGTTTTTTTAGTATTTTGCTACGAACGGAAATCTCGCTATGTACCGATTTAGCTGTATCTTAGGACTTTGTACGATTAACGTGTTACATATTATTCGTAGCTTGAATCAAGAATAAATCCACTATCTACTTATTTAATTTAAATAGCATTACCTACCAAAATGTAAAAAATTACAATATGTAATCATCAATCAAAAGGGCAATATGTATGCCCTGGTGTAATCGAACTACTATTATAAACGCGAAAGTTTGTGAGGATGGATGTATATTTGTTACTCTTTCACGCAAAAACTACTGAACGAATTTTGATGAATATTTATAGTAGTATATTCTTATAAATAAGAATAGCATAAGTAGGCTATTTTATTATTTTGAAAATAAATATCGATAATTCATTATGCTGGGCAAGTCTGTGCATGAAGATGGTCCGAGACCATTCGTCATGTCACTCTTTAAGGGAGGCCTATGTCTACAGGCGGTTGATAATGACGATGATGAAAAAAATCTTCAGGCATCCTGGTACTAGATCGTTAATACATTTGCTTTCTTCCATAGAAATATGTCAGACTTATGCTCAGCCCCCTGTACGAAGAGCTGAAGAAAGAAGAGAAGGATGACGAAGAGAGTCGGAAGACCAACCTTCGCACGCTGACCAAGTACTTCCTCTGCCAATCCGGCTACAAGCCTTGCATAAAGGAGGCTCAGGAGCTGTACGCCAAGTGGATGCAATCTAAAAACCCCGATGAAGGAAACCCGTGAGTTATTACAGCAGAAATTTAGTCAATTCCTCCAAAACTAAGATATTTTTAGTAAGTATGATCCAATTTTTTTCCACTTTTCTTCTCGATTGCACCAGTCCAATTCTAGAGTCTGAATAGGCGCAGTCTTTAACGTCAAGTAAACAACACAGCTTATAGCATGAGAGCCATATATCATTACGACAGAAATATGATACATTTCTTTGGTAATGTCTGCCCAACGTATTTTGGCTTAATTTTTTCGATTGGACCACGGAACTGAAAAGTATCTGTAGTCTGAATAGGTCCATTCTTCAACGTCAATAACTTTATTACGGCTGAATATGATATATTCCTCCAAACTAAGATAAATTCCTAAGGTAAAGCATGAGGCAAAAAAGAGAAAAAACTTTGTTTTCCCTGTTTTGCCTCGATTAAGACCACATCATTAAAATACTAGTAATCACAGGAATCACTTGCAAATTCAACGTCAAGTGAATGACGTAAATACCTTCAACACACAACAGCAACACCTAGTCATGACCCTAAGGTTCCCTGTGTTGTGGGTATCAGAAACAACAAGCACATCTTACCATCATATTAGCAGATCATGCAAATATTCGATCATATAACAGAAATCGAACCAGCGCATCTGGTGTCTTAGCTGGATACTTTCCCGCCGAACCCCGGAATAGAAGTATTCGTTAGAACTTCTGCGAATGATCAATCAAAACGCGGTACATTTCTATGATTCGATGATGATTCTACAGCTTCTGTGCTTTCTTGAGAACGCCTCTAGCTTGCAGTCCACTCGAGTAAGGTGTCACATCTGGTACATAGCTATCTTTCTCCAGGAAGCCCCCGAAGTTAGCAAAAGGGTTTATGGATCTCTGGAGTTCGCCAAATGCGGCGGAGAATTCTATGCTAGTCGACGTATTCGAATCTGGTATAAATCGATTCTACATTGTGTCTACTGAAACAGTAGAATTCTACTTAAACGTGCTAGAAAACAGCTCACAGCCCATATTCAAATACAAAATAAATCCAAATATTCAATACGGGTTTGAATTAGAAATGTTTGTTTCATACAAAAAGCTATTTGGAGATAGGTATGAGAAATAAATGCCTAGAAATCCCACAACCAAATAATTTAGGAATAAAATACTATTTTTCCAATAGGAAATATATATTATATCCTATAATTCCTAAATATAGGAAAATTTTTATTTTATTAGACGTCGTTCGTTTCTATGAAATCCGTATTATTCCAAAAATACTCGTTTCAATCAACTTGCAATGGACGAC
The DNA here is from genome assembly GCA_961405105.1 of Perizoma affinitatum. Taxonomy (NCBI): domain Eukaryota; kingdom Metazoa; phylum Arthropoda; class Insecta; order Lepidoptera; family Geometridae; genus Perizoma; species Perizoma affinitatum. The sequence goes on from OY560184.1 coordinate 8,720,948, forward strand.
CTTCTGAATCTTTTCACGGTTTCCATCGAATAAGGGAGAAATTTGTTTTTTTGGAATAAATGATACCTTTTGCTCGCTGAGTTATGTGGATTTCCATGTGAATAGAATCGGGGTTCTCCGTCTCACCGTTTTATATTACGTAGGTAGGTTATTCTAACAGGTATCGCAGCTTTTTTGGAATCGTGTTCCAAAATTAGATCAGTAATTCTATATTCACCTTATCTTTTTGACGAATCAGAGATCTTTTTAATCAAAGTGAAAAGTTAAAGTATAATAATACTACATATCGATTGACTTGAAGAGTGAAGCAAATTATGTAATTTTTCACAGAGTATCAAATCAATACATCTGCCCCGTCTTCAAATACGGAACAATGAAGGAGTGGGAGTTTGGTCTTCACCGGGTCATCAACTTCCCACCCTCCAGGAAACAAAGTGAACGGACATATCTATTGAAAAACTTGGCTGGCTGCCCAGTAGACCCAAGCAAGATCACGAAACTGTTGAATATAACCATGATGGAGGGAAATGCAAACTTCACGGAGAAGGACATGTTTCTTATCTTCAATATGCTGACGGGAAGCTCTGAAGGGTACACCACGCTGCTTGGTTACTTGTTCGAGAATTTCCAGTTTTTAAAGGATAAGTAAGTTTTTTTCTGTACAATAAAATGTAGGAAGGGCAAACTAACAGCTCAATTGTCAGTTGTTGTAGCAGAAAGATATCAGTCACTCTCATCACATCTCTCTTTACAAGACCACTATATTGGCTGGTCACGCAGTATAACCGCAGAATATTGAGCCGTGTCACCACGTCAAACAAAAATAAATAGGTATACGTACGGTAAGCGTTACCAACAAACTAGTTGGTGAAACCTAGGGTATCTAATTACCCTCAGATTTAAAGATTTCATTTTAAATGAGTAGGATAGCAATTTTAAGTAATTTCATCATTAGTTGTGTATCTATTCAGTCGTAGTTACCAGTTACTAGTTACCAGTTTGTGACGTTGACTGTACATCTTTGGTGCAAGTTAGCTGCTTAGTTAACAGATAATATTCGTTATAGTCGACCTCTGTGGCACAGTGGGCGAAGGCCCGCCTGAGACGCAGAAGGTTGCGGGTTCGATTCCCGCTGCGGGACAAATGTTTGTAATGTTTGTCTCGGGTCTGGGTGTTTTCTATGTATAATATGTATGTATTTACAAAAAAAAAAGTATTTATGTAGTATATCAGTCATGTAGTTCCCATAATACAAGCTCTGCTTACTTTGGGGCTAGATGATGCTGTGTGAAAAATGTCCAGCATTATTTATTTATTTATTTTATTTATTATAGTCAAAGGTGTTTATTTTTATAACCGAGGTTATTGAAAACACATTTTTCAAAACTCTGTTTTCTCCCCGTCTCATAACCAATCAATTTAGAGTTATTCAATAAAGATTTCCTTGAGCTGGTTAATAAATTTCCCAGATACGGAAGCCAACACAACCTATGGGACAACCTGATCTCAGCAGCTACATCCAGTTTCAAGACGCAGGATGGTCTTGAAAAAGTCTCCAAATTTTACTGGGCGAACAAAGGGCAGTTCGGATCAGCGGAACACATAATTAATAAGTCTCTAAAGAACATTAAAGAGGAAGCTAAATGGTCTTCGGAGAATATACCAGTCATTTCAAATTGGCTGGATGGGTATATCGCTAGCTCTAATGTGAAAGATGATAAGTTTATTGGGGGTATGGAACTATCAACGATACCGTGTAAATGATTTAGGAGACTGGCTTTTACAGATCCAGTGTTTTCAATCAGCAAACCACTGAAGGTCGATACGCTCTGGAATGTAATGAATCAAGCTTTATTGATAGTTCATCCAGCGCTAGAATCGAATTACGTGATCAAAACACTGGATCAATGAAAATCAGCATTAGATTTTTAATTTCATAGTCTTTATAAATATTTTATAGCAGAGCATACTGTATTTTATTATTGCAGGGTTTATTCATTTTAACGTTCCAATACAATTTAATCCAACTCGGTATTCTTTCATTGAATAAAACAAATTATAAGTATACATAAGTAGATAACACCCTGTGGTGCGCACATCTTGTACACACGGGTGGTTTAGACCAGTGTCACAAGGAAGAAGAAGCGATTATTATATCTTTAGAGGGAGAAATATAATCTAAAGTATATATTTCCGTTCAATGTTTAATTAATTCAATATTTTTTAACGGAACTTCTTTATATACACAAATAATGAAAGGTAGGTTACTAAAATTACTACTCACTCACAACACGAATAATAATAAATAATGCTGGACATTTTCACACAACATCATCTAGCCCCAAAGTAAGCAGAGCTTGTGTTAAATTTGAATGTACCTTAAGACTAGTGAAATGTACATACCTCGTTGGAATTTGAAGACCCCTTGAGGTTCCTTATTTAATATCGAGGCACTGTAGAGCCTATTTATACCTATACCTTTCTCGAAGCGTTTCGTTGTATTTTCAAACCCTCACAGTTTGCCTTCAGCCTGGATAATACTAGATCCCAAATTATCAGAAAAAAATGTAGTCAACAGACTTATGAAACACACTAGGTTTCATTTGTCTAAATTCTATGTTTTAGATTTTATTTTTTAATACCTAAAATACGTCAGTTTTCTTACTAACACTCACTCACACATCAAAACCTATCTAGGGTACTTTCCAAAGTCCTGGAAAGCTAAATTCTACCTTGCATATCAACAAGCTAGGATTTGCACACAAACAACAAAAACATAAGAAATCTGTAACTTTCACCCACCAACCCCCATAGAGAGGGTGCAGGTCAGTACATAAAAATAAAGCCTGAAAAAATAAAAAGAACTAGGACATCTTACAAAAAGAAATAAAATCCAACCAAAAACATTTCATGTAAAATAGGCTGCCAAGTCTTACAAGCTTATAACATAGATAGATAGATAGATTTTTTTGTTCATTTTTATCGTTTCATAGAACTATCGCATGACGCAACATTAAAGATCAGTGTGCGTGTCATGGGAGTGTCTGTGCGACAAGCCATACTTTTTTACCAAGGTCTAAATAACTTTTTAACTGTTAAAGCGTTATGAGTCTGTGAGTCTTCGCAACATATTTTATGTATCAAAATAAAATGCGAACATTTTGATGTTTCAGATGCTTGTTGCTAAGAGTTTTAGTAACGTATTATACGATTTGGATGAATTTCTGAATAGGTAAAGTTAGAGACCTTGAATAAAATATAGGCTTCTTTTTATATATCAGCAGGCGAAGCTGTGGTGGGCAGAGGCTAGTTCCTATAAGCACAGAATAAATAATCGTTGTACCGCCCCTGTGAAAATACATATATGTCTACCTACCGTGTCCTAGCAAAGTCTCAAGTTAACAGCCGCTATGAAGTTATAATCTTGTGGACAAACGTCATTGTGTCGTAAAGACGCAAACTTACAAGGGATGTGCTCTGTGGGATGTTACAGCACAGTGCAAAGGATTTCAGAAGGAACGGGGTAATTTAGAGAGTCGAGACATAATAGGCTACCTTATATTTATTCCGTGGTTGAGATTCCATGGGTACTTCATGCCATTCCAGTCAGATGCTTGTTTTTCGGATTCGAGTTCATGTTTGGTAAGCGTTTTCAGATCTTTGAATGCAATAGGTGGGTATTACCTACCTAGATACTTACTTTAAAAATAAAGGAAGATCTCGATTCAATATTTAGTAGGTACCTACCTATTTGTCACCCATGTAGCATGGTCGTGGGACACGCTGTAATATGTATCTATCCTATTATATATCTATCGACCTATTTACCTACTAGTAAATATCGGTGTCGTGCTGTCTCACTTCAATGCGATTTTGTTTGAAAATTAATGATAGCCTCGAAATCTTGAATAAACAAACATATTACGTACCTACTATGACAGATTAAATATGTTTTAGCAACACAAAAGGCTGAGTTATTATTTAAAAAATAATAATATTAATATAACGACGACCTCTGACGATCTCTGTGGTGCAGTCGGCGAAGGCTCGCCTGAAACGCAGAAGATTCGATGCCGCGGGAAAAATGTTTGTATCTGCAAATATTTGTCTCGGGATATATGTATAATAATATATTTAGAAAAAAAATATGTTTGTAAGTATAGGTAAGTATATCAGTAATTTAGTTCCCTTAACACAAGCTTACTTTGGGGCTAGATGATGCTATGTGAAAATGTCCACCATTATTTATATTTATTTATTTATAAGAACAACCAATACAAATGTAGGTATGTTCACTTTCAGGACAGATTTTAATGTCCCTTACATTAAAATTTATTGGCCGAGAAAACCCCCTCCTATTAAAAATATCCTTTAGGATATGCTCATACGTAGGTATGAAGTATTCTTACACTTGGAATATAGGACAATTCTTCTACCTCACGAACGTCCAATTATTCCAATATGATGGGTCCATTGAAAGGTACCTAGGTACAGTTCAATGCCTCTGAATAAAATGGGGAAATTTCTCGTGGTATGCTGAGTTTCGAGAGATTCGTGTTTCGTAGCGTAGAGATTAACCTATATCTAGGTAGGTATGTCTAAATAAATCCTAATTATGTTATAACATCCATCGTATGACCAAACATACCAAGTACCTATACCTACAACGTATACCTAAGCTTCGGTGGAATCAAACTTTTTTCACTTAATGTGGAAGTGCGTCCAGTCGACCGCAGCTTTTAAAATTGTCATCAAGCCATCAAGGTGTCACCTAGGAGGCTGTATTGTACTCCTGTGTCTTTGATGGGTTGGATGGAATGTGTACTACCTAGTTGATAATGATGAAATATTATGTTTTATTATTTAATATAATTATTTGATTATAGTTGTGCAATCAGTTAAGTCGATTCCTCGCGACCAAAAAAAAAGAATCCGGTAAACATCAATGTCAACGGTTGGTATATCTACGTCCACTGCTGGATTAAGACGTCTATATACCTAATGCTACGAAAACAGTCGTGACATGAGGTGTCTATGCTCCGACTCTTTGCGTCGTATTATACTGAATCTTCTAATACTCGTCATCATCAACAACAGCCGACCAAGATAGGACATCCTTTCCCCATTGAGTGGCTTAAGTTACATCTATTCATCGATTTTTAGCCATCAGTACCTACATCGGGGGGTTCATCGTTTGTAAAAAATAATTTAATGTTTATAAATAAATAATATGAATTGTTAAAATGATTTATCTATTTCAAGTAGGTATGTCATTGATTTGAACGAATAATTTCATTAACATAAACCTAAAACTTTCCATTTATCATGAACATGGTCAATGTGATGAAAGTTCACCGTCAACCGTGAATAACTCGCACCTGTGAATATTTAGGAGCAAAACTCCGTCATCCAAGTTGAAATAAATGATTAGGCGCTAGCCAAATGAAGTCGTGATTTTTCTCTCTCATATAATGAGGATCTACTGTATCGTAGGTTATTAATTATTTTAGTCATTAACTAAGCCGCCAAATAATTATATAAGATCCAATATAGGTTACCTACTTAAGCAACAATTTAGGTCATGTAAGTACCCAGCTTAATTATTGTTATTTTGTACACATCGTTACTATGCTATGGAAGCTATGCAAAAAGCGTGAAATAAGTTTTTTAGTTCAAAAAGGTGGAACGGTAGGAATCAATGCAAGAAGTATTTTATTCGAGAACAAGAGGCTCAATTTTACAACCGATCGTCTATCTATCTATACCTACTACCTATATAGTATCAGATAAACTCTGGGACAAAAACACCTTACCGTCGGCATAGAGACCAAAAAATAAATAAATTACACAACTAAACAACTCTTATATTTATTTGACGTTATAAGAAATTCTTGGAAACTTTTCGAAGTGTTAAAAAGATAAGTGAAGACCCCAGATAAGACATGAAACAAACATTGAATTTATTTATTTACTGGTATCTAACTTCGAGAACCTTGACTTATACGATTAGAGATTTCATTGAATAACGATTTTCATTAATTTGACCCATCCATTCTTTGCTGCCAGAACTGGTGTGTTGCATTATGCTTGTCAATGCAAAAGACTAAACACAGTTGACTAAACACCAGACTACCCAGTTTATTAGTAGCCTCTGCCCACAGCTTCCCTCGTTACTTATTACTAAATAGGTATCCGGGTAACATATAGCCTAGATGTTAAATTCACAATTTTATTAAAGTTCATAAACACAAAGTAGGGACCTATTTTCTGTTGCACATTTTATACAAATCTATTACGGTGATCCATAACAACAAACATTCAAACATCTATCCAAAAATCCATACTTTCGCAATTATAATATCAGTACTTAGGATGATAGGTTACGATTGTTGACCTATTGTTTGTTTGTTTTTGTGATGAAAAAATCTTGTACGACGCAAGTCTTGTCATGCGACTGTAATAAAACTTTGATAGCTGTCGAGTTTTTAGGTCAATTAAAATTATGGTCTCAGCGAGCTGATCTGATGACGGAAATGGTTGTGGACGACAGACTCTTAGATAGACCAAAGAAGGTTAACTGTGCTTGAGCTTATTTTGATCAGCTAGGCTAGCGGTCTCAAATACTTTTGTATTACAGACCTAGACTAGCTAGTTTTATTTTTTTTGAAATTCCAGCTTTTCTTCAAAAACTTATTATCGCTACCGCCATTGGCCCGCAACCTATCAAAAACCGCGACTAGTAACTTCTCAAGAAGGTACATAGGTAATTTACTGGTTTCCTCGTTAGGATATAGTAAATTAGCGAGTATGTGTGTAGGTACCAACTTGGCTTGGCTCGATAACTACCTACTGTGAGTACGTGTGGTGTAGTACCAGAAGTTAGGTATCTCTGACTATCGATTGAGTTTGGGACACACAGATGTTGCAGTGACAGAGCAAAGCATTAACTTACAATTGTAGTCCTATTTACTCAACATTTCGAAACAAAAAGCTGGGTTGCTTATTGTTTTTAATGTTGTGAATGGTTATAGTTGTGTGATTATGTAAGTATAAATGTAGAAACTTTATTTAAACTTATTTTTTATTAAATAAGTTTTATTAACTGATCTGATGATAAAACCGACCGGTTATTTTATTTGAGGAAACCAATGTTTTTGGAGGACAGGTAGGAATAAATAGTTCTGTCGTCCCCCTGTTAATAATGAGGGGACAGATATAACGTTTTCATTAAAAAAAAGTTCGATCTGTCCCCCTGTTGCAAAAAGGGGTCAGATCGATTTTTTCCCAACTGTCACCGAGCTGGACAGAGCAGGGTGACAGATGGGAATTAACCAACAAAACTAACTTAGGTATCATTGATTCAATCGCCAGCCCATATAATATTTTTAATTTTAATATGGGCTTCATTGTCTTAAATGAGAACCACTTTTATTATTTTATAGTTTTATATTATTATTGAAATAAATTATCTAGAGTGCGAGCACACCATATTATGGAACTTGTTAAATTTTTACCAATTGATTAAAAAAGTTTCACAAAATTGTTAGCATTTTAACTGAACCCAGTCTTATCGTAGCCCATAAATAAAAACAAAATAAATTATTGACTTGAAATCGAATGATATAATTCGACTGAACTGATATTAATTGTGTCATTATTCTAATAACTTCACGAATGACCTGGTTCTAATTTGTCTTATTATTTATCCTGTTTGTTCATTGTTTCTATTTTCAGATTTTGTTGGAATATTAGAATTCGCGCGTAATAAGTTGACACTCTATAATGGTCGTGTGTCACTGTAAAATAAGTGCAGAGCACTTATTCTGCCAGTTTGTTTAAATGTTTAAATGACGTATAAAGTTAGTATGTTAAACGGAAGCATAGAAAATAGGTGGTTCCTCTTTGTCCGTATATCTCGACATTTTGTGACACGCTTTTAGCAATTATCGGAGCCAGATAAAGCTGACTTGTGTAACTCGAGTGAGATGTCGTTGTATTGTATTCTAATTGGTGAGTAAACTGTGTCTAATGAACAATATTTTACTGCTCCTGCGACTCAATTTGGAGGAAATTAGGAGTGTTTGAGGACATTTAGCTTTTTACATGTGAGTGTTTTATTCTGTAAGCATTTATGGATGAATTGTATACCCTGTCTAGGTGTTTGAAGTTGGTGATTTTGTTAATAGTCTTGTATTGTGTGATTAGTACTTATATGTATAATCATAATTAATTATAAATTTTCGACACAGCTGTTGCATGGTGTTGTATGGATTTATGCTAAAATTGCATCAAATAATAATGTTTTTGAGTATAAGAATTAATAAGATGAAAGCGTTAAGTATTTTTCATAAAGTCTAGATCAATAAAAATGATAGATAGAAATATAGCAATTTATTCAAACCAACACAAATTAACAAGTACATAAGCTATATAATCTATACAAACATATACATATATCTATATGTTATTAAAAATAATAAATAATGCTGGACATTTTTCACACAGCATCATCTAGCCTCAAAGTAAGCAGAGCTTGTGTTACGGGAACTACATGACTGATATACTACTTATAAATATATATTTTGTAAATACATACATATTATGCATAGAAAACAACCAGACCCGTGACAAATATTTGCAGATTATACAAACATTTGTCTCGCTGCGGGAATCGAACCCGCAACCTTCTGCTTCCCAGGCGGGCCTTTGCCCACTGCACCACAGAGGTCGTCTTACTCTAGCCAGACATTCACTTTATTTTAATTTCCAGCTTCAAGCCTCATAGCCTCAGTGCTCTGTGAGTCTGGATCGTGTCCACCAACGTTACCAGTAGACCAATGTAATCCCACATGTGGGCCCGACGCCAGGTGTGAAGGAAAACAGCTTTGTTGCCCTACTGCCTGCGGGGGCGCTATGTGCGTGGATCCTATGACACAGAGGCGTTTTGTTACATTAGGTGAGTTAGAATTCGAAACGACATTTGTAAAACTTGTTTGCTATTGCCGTTTTGGCCTAGTGGGTGATACCCCGACTTCTGATCTGGAGGTAGTGGGTTCGAACCCGGTCGTGCACCTATGGATATTTCCACTCGAAAAAATTATGTGCGCATTAATTCGTACTCAAAACGGTGAGGGAAAACATCGTGAGGAAACCGGCATGCCCTAGAACCAAAAAATAGTGTTCCAATAAGCGGCGATGGGCATGCAACCTGTCACGTGGAATGCTTACTACTGCAAAACGCGGGCATGTATCAAATGTAATGTTTGGACGTGCCTATGACTACCCCCTACTTGGTATCCTCAGATACATACTCACTGAGTATGTATCTGAGGATGTCCACCATGGGGAAGACAGCCGTGAGCGTGTTTGTTTTGTTTTTTGTTTTTGTTTGCTATTTGGTCAGGCAGAAACCTCAGAGGGTCTATGTTGAGTTTATAACATCTCGACCGTATCGGCAAGATTTCCATTCAAAAATTTGCGAAACGGTCATCGTTATTAACATATTTGTAACTCAGCATAGCCCTAAGGGCCGGCCCTTAGGGCTATGCTGAGTTACACATTAGGCGAAGAGCAGCGCAGAGCATGCCCGCGAAGGTTTTTAAACGTATCACATATATAAGTTATTCATCTATGTAAGTGAGAATATGCGAGCCTGCGCGAGCTTCTGCTAGTTTAGCCTACTCGTAGACCGCGTCATTCAGTATTTCGAGAATAGAATAGAATAGAATATTCGTTTATTGTCTTACTGTGTGTACAAAGATGGAATAAATTGGTAACATTTAGTAACAACAGTTGCCCTTCCTGGGCATACAATAATAAAAATAGGTATATCTACAAAAACAAACAGGAAAAATTATTAACATTATTACATTAGAAACCATCATCAAAATATTCATTTACGTTATAGAAAACTTTTGAAATTAGCCATTTTTTTAGAGAGTTACGAAACATTGGACTATTGATAGAAGCTATTATTAGTTTGAATACATATATTAAATTTATGTATATTTCTTAAACTATTGTATCGGGATGATTTAATTTCAAAAAAATATTTTTGATTATTTTTAACGAATAAACAGATCTCAAAAATATAAATACACGTGAGAGTTAAAATACTGTTATCTCTAAAAATATTTCGAAGAGTATCAGTACGATGAACGTTATAAATGATACGTAGACATCTCTTTTGTAGTATATCGAGAATACAAACGTTTGATAAAATGGCAGATTGGGTCGTGCTACTAATTGCATTACTTGCAGAAGAGGAAGAAGAGGAATTAAAAAAGAGTACAAATGCCGGTCTACAGCATAATGTTGTATGCTGTGGGGAAGTGCTGCAGATATAAATACAGTTTTTATGCTGCAGAAGAGGACTGTTGGAGTAATTTATAATATGGGTCCCAGAGAATTACTTCGTCAGAAGTTTAAATAAATAAATATATAATGAAATTTCCTTATCAATGCATCTATTAAAATCTGATGTATGTTCACAAAAATATTAATTTGTTTAAGAAAAACGCGATAATCACAATGTTAATACCAGAAATAAAGGTAAACTTGCTGTTGCCAATTCTGCCGTCCTTATCATAAGTGCAATAACTCGATTTTTCGGCCAAACAGAGTTATATACATATTCGTGATCAGCAAAATGAGATCTACGTTTTCTTCTTTGACAGTTTTTACGTATCTAATACCATTCCCGTTTTTTTTTAAGCATAACCGCAATATATTAGGGATTTGGTCTTGGTTTACTTATCAAGAGTGAAATAACTTGAGTTGTGGCAAGGTAAGCTAAAATAATTCATTATATTACTAACGATAACTGCACCAACCAATAAGTATGGTTAATTTTTTGTTTTTTAGTAAGAACATTCAAAATGAATAGCCTCATTTACTAGACATAAGTGAAATAACTATGAGTTGAGTATGAGCATTCAGATCCTTTTTGGTACATAAACGTGACGCAAAACATGGCAATTGCGACTGGAAAGAATTGGATTTCCTTCAAATAAAAAATAAAAAAAACCAATAATTTCCTATTGTTCCAAATAAAAGTTCTGTAAGAGGGATAACCAAAGAGCGCAAAGAACGAATCATAGCAGATTTGGTACCTTTAATGCCTATAACCAGGAGAGCATTCTGGTTAAATTTACCTGAATCTTCCAGGGTGCCAAACTGAAATAAGTATGGTTAATTTTTTGTTTTTTAGTAAGAACATTCAAAATGAATAGCCTCATTTACTAGACATAAGTGAAATAACTATGAGTTGAGTATGAGCATTCAGATCCTTTTTGGTACATAAACGTGACGCAAAACATGGCAATTGCGACTGGAAAGAATTGGATTTCCTTCAAATAAAAAATAAAAAAAACCAATAATTTCCTATTGTTCCAAATAAAAGTTCTGTAAGAGGGATAACCAAAGAGCGCAAAGAACGAATCATAGCAGATTTGGTACCTTTAATGCCTATAACCAGGAGAGCATTCTGGTTAAATTTACCTGAATCTTCCAGGGTGCCAAACTGAAATTAAGCAAAGTTTAATCTTACTTTGTGTACTGAAAATTATTGAAACTGTATTTAGATTTTTAAAACTTTGATCTCGTTATGCCATAAATAAGGTAAAATACCTAAGATAGTTTCCCTGATTGTTTTAAAAACAGGTATTAGTGAGATTTGTTTTCTTTTTAAGTAGATTCTTATTTCTTAAGTTGTATTATTAGTGTTAAAATTGAGATAATTTTATTAATACATAAATATGACTTTTTAGAGTTAAGCTTGCCAGACTGATTAAAGCTGATCTTGTTGTGCCTTATTACATTAATGTTTGCATATACATACTTAAGATAGTACGGCTCATTGTTATAAAAAATATTAGTTGTTTAGAGTGGTAGTGAGATTTCTAGAGTTAACTTAAGTACTTAAAAAGTTTCATAAGTTATTATTCCTTACATATTATTAAATTGAGACTATTTTGCTACTAAATAAATATTACTTTTTAGACTTCTAGTAGAAAGAAGTTTTTTAGACTGATTATGTAGGTATGACATACTTTAATTGGAGTATGACAACTGACATCTAAGCTTGTTTTACAAATGAAAACCTAAATATGTCAGACGCTTATTGCACTAATCGGTTGAATATACTAGAAAAAATAGGAATTACCTGCTACTCAAAAGTGAAATTGCTAATGATAAGGGAAATAACTATACTACTTATTTCGGTTATGACTAGTAATCATTCTGTCTATTTATATTAAAGTCCTAAACATAAGTAAAATTCTGTGATTTTAAGTAACTTAGTTAACACTTTTACCAATTCAAGGTACTACATAATATTCTATACATTTTTATCTATAGCCTTGTGAAAGTTTCAAGTCGATACCTTGTATAGAAATTGAGATACAGGAAAAACAAAAAAAAAATCTTTAGGTGCGTTTTTCTCGAAAGTAGCTTTGACCTAGTTATTGCACTTATGATAAGGACGGCAGAATTGTAGACTCCATAAATTTAGTAAATCGTTTAAAGGGCAAGGTGTACGCTTTTATAACAAACTCCCAAGAGATATACAAAAATTTACAATTAACAAGTTTAAAAACATAATTAAAAAAATCTTTATAAAAAGGCATACTTTAAAATATCTGATTATTCAGATGATAAAAACTCTTGGGATTGAAAATGCTCTAACTCGTTTTGTAAAAGGATAATTAAAAAGAATAACCAGCCTTGTTTTCTTGCCTTTCTTCCCTGGCTTGGTCGCGGAGGAACAGGCAGTAGATAAAACCGACGTTTCAAAGTGATCCTTGTGATTTTAATGAATAAATCAATTTTGACTTTGTCGGCGTGCCCGACGTCGAATCGGTTCTAAATTGGCGAAGATATCGCGTAACATACTCACAAAATAAATACAGACGAATTGAGAACCTTATTTTTTGTGAGTTGGTTGAAAATATGGTTTACATTCTTTCAGTGAAGGAAGGTCGCTGCCCTGAGTTCCCCGGTGGAGCCTGGATTTGTACTCACACTTGCACGGGTGACTCTGACTGTCCTCGCAAATTGAAGTGCTGTCCCAACAGATGCGGTGCCCTGGCCTGTCAGAAACCAGTGCTGGATGAGACCACACCACCAGCCGCCTTACTAGACTAACCAGTAGTGATAGTATTATAATACCTATGTATGTTAGTCACTAAGGTATTTATGTTATGGGCCTATTGCCATGATTTTAAATGTTGTTCATGTTGTTGCCTGAAATAAATGTTTATTTATTTACTAGCTTCTCCCCACGGCTTCGCCCGCGTAGTACCGTAAAGTTTAATCAAAATCCGTTCAGTAGTTTATGTGTGAATGACTAACAAACATCCATCCTCACAAACTTTCGCGTTTATAATATAAGTAGGATTGGATAAGATAGGATAGGATTAATAAATACCTAACTTATAAACTTAATATATTCTTGTAAATCTTGTTTCAGCCTTCATAGTCTAAAAAAGTTAAGGTTAGACCGTGGCTGTGACATGTTATTAAATAGGTACGTTGTGTGAAAAATAAATGTCCAGCTATAATCGGGTCAAGTGCAATTAGGGTTCTCGGTCATCATCCAAAGACAGATCATCCACTGCTGAGTATAGATAGGCCTGCATAGTTTGTAGCTAGATGATGCTGTGGGAAATATATTGTCCAGCATTGATTATTATTTTAATATTATTCATAAAAATGTAGTTGCATTTGTTTACGGACGACAAACGTTGACTCTTCTCGTCACTCTATAAATCACAAGGTATCTCCTTGTGAAGATTCCTCCAAAACGTATTTTCTTTTTCTATTGGTTTGTTTGTCTTGTCATCAGTTCTTTATTGGTCACCCTGAGCTGACAGTAAAGTTATGGCAAGAGCCTGGTGATTGATGAATGGGGTAGTTCCAGTTTGGTGATTCAATGCGCCTCGCAGAGCTAAGGTTTAAGAGAGGTCGATCTCTTCTCAATTAAAATGAGAGTGTAATTCCAGCAGTCCAGCAAGAGCAAGAGGTTCTTTATGACTGAAAGTTTCACTTGGGAATTTATTTAAATAGGTTCTGTAGGATGTGTATCCTACAGAACCTTGTTCTGTGTAGAACAAGTCTCTCTTTTTTCATATTCATATTTTATATTTTCCATAATAAGATTTTTTTATCAGGTGTCAAGCACTTTTTGCGAATATTAATGTACCTAATCGTACAGTAATATGGGGTAAAGTTGCCTGTATCAATGTATGCATAATTTTTAAATGAAGTCACATAATTCTTAAGTTATTAAATGACGAGACTCATCTGAGACGCAGAATCCTGCCGCGGGACAATTGTTTCTAGGATCTGCAAGTATTTGTCACGCATCTTGGTGCTATCAAAGTATAATATGTATGCATTTACAAAAAAGTATAAAAGTAGTATATCAGTCATGTAGTTCCCATAATACAAGCTCTGTTTAGTTTGGGGCTAGATGTACCTGTGTGAAAAATGTCCAGCATTATATTTTTATTTTAAACTCACCCCTTAAAAACAACAGCTTCGTGATCCACAATCTTCAGCTGCGGACCGCAATGAAAAGTAATCTCCTCAGCATCTTGCAGCCATGTGACATTAATCTTAACCGTTCCAACAAAATAGTTATCTTCAAGGTACGGCTCCAGGGCTAGGTTAACCGACTGCCTACACAGTCGGTTCCACGGATATCTCTGCTTAGTTTGCTTATAGGTCGTCAGAAGAGTATTTATGTTTGGTGGGAAGTATACTTATGTAAATTATATAAATATTTGAAAATACTTTATCAATGTCACTGATTTGGGACTTGAATCTTTTTATTCCGGGATATATAATATGTATAAAACTACAATCAAAACACGGTATGCTGGACTAGATTAAAATAATTTGTACGTGTGTATGACAAAGCGTCATGTGTATTTTTTATCATTTCGTCAAATGTGACCTGCCTTAGGGATACAGATGATCCCGTCTCCTTAATACGTTTAGCCTGTTATTCCTCATATTGCTCGCATTGGTACGCGTTGGAATATGTTTGTAAATTAGGTTATTTATTTCCTTGGGGTGAAGCAATGGATTCGCAATTCCTGACTTTTCTCAATGATGTTCTGTAGTAGATGATTTATATACTTAAGAGACTAGTGGAATGCCTCACCACTTTGTTTATGTTAGTTTTTTTTCATACACTGCTTTCATAAAGGTGAAATCCAGCATTTTTTTTTAATTTTAATTAATCAGCTGTTATTTACTTACTTCACTAAGACAGCTTATTAAATTAAGGGTGTTTTAAACAATTTCAAACTATTGAACTTCGAATACAATTTATAAAAAAAAAATGTGAAAAAACTTGTTGAACCTTCGACAGAATTACCTATACGAAATGTAGCGTTTGCTGTTCTTCGTATAGGTAGAGTAAAATCAATTCGAAAAAAGATTGCTCATCAAATTATAAAACATCATTGAATACATGTACAGCTTTCGTGATTCAATTTACTTTTTACATCGGTGAAAAGATTGGTAATAAAATATCATTTCCATGCTGACTTACAGAGAAGTTGAATCTAAATTCGTAGCTTATATTCCCGAGCAGCGAACTTTCGTTTTTTGAAATGCTCCTGATATATCATTACTTTCCTAAAGTAACGAACGAAAAGTAAGTTCGTTCGTTCGTCTTGTAATTGGACCTTTCTTGGTCACTTTGCGTCAAAACCATCAAAGATAAACAAATCACAAACCAGTTAAAAAAATAATAATTTCTAAAGTTAAAAACAAAATAAGTGTCCATCTCCTGTGATCATGCAAAGCCGATTAAGTCTCACCTGCTAGTAACATTACCCAAAATGGCTATGGGAACGAGAAAATGGCGTAAATTTTGCTAGACTTAGCAATGTCAAAAACGTTTAAAAACTTGAAATTCGGAAAGTTCGTTCAAGCTTAAAAGTTTTGGAGGAAATGTAAAATTTATATCTCATCTTGCAAGTGCAAACGAAATCATCATCATCATCAACTGTAGAAGCCCACTGCTGGACACTTATACTCTCCCAAAGAGTGTCACGATGAGCGATCTTGGGCCATCTCCATCCTAAGACCATCTCCTTCCTACACTGCGTCTTCCGGCTCGTGGTCGCCTTTCGAGAACCATTTTTCCCCAGCGCTTGTTGAATTAACATTCGGGAATAGGACCAAGACCTTCAATAAGTACCTACTTATAATAAATCCGGATATATTAAAATGAACAAATAGCGGTGGAGATTGTAGGCGACAGAGCGGACAGAGTCGGTGGCGCGGGCAAGACGAATAGCGGCGATATTTCATGTTGCCGCAATTACCTCGCTCGGGGAGAGCTCTATATTTTTGGGGATCAACATCACATTCCAAAACAAAAAAGACCATAAGCTATTGGGATAATAATATTATCATATACTTTAATGCGAAAAAAATATCATAAATGCGAAAGTTTTAATATTTAGATTTTTGGATGTGTGTTGCTAACACATCCAGCAGTGGGCTCCTACAGTTGATGATTATTCCAATAGCTATAATATAATAATATAATAAATACTCTCCGTAACAGCTGAACCAATTTGGACGAAATTTGGAATCAATATTGTTCATGATCTGGAATAACACAGATTTCTTTTTATCCAAATACCACGCAGGCGTATCCAAGGGCAAAAGCTAGTTTGTCTACAACTTGTGGTGCACATTGATAACATTTGAAGTGACAGTTTATTTAATGTCACTAGCAACGACAAATTTGAAAAACACATAATAAGCTATTAAAACACTGTTAAAACTTAGATGGGGATGAACAAAACATGTAATCATGATCACGGACATGACCGGACCGAAGACGGCCTATCCCAATAAGTACTTTCAATCCTTTCATTTAATCGGTCCGTCGGGACCCTCCTACACTACATACGTCGTCCGGTTCGTGGTCGCCAACGACAACAATGATTCCCATATGTGATATGGAATAATAGTCCCCAGAGGAAGAATTATATCTCTACATAAAGTAGTAATGAAAGCGAAATAGGCTAGTATACTAATAGATGCTAAATTTCGGAACCCCTTGTAAAAATTGGATTCGCCCTTCACATTTTTTTCTGTAAGTGAGCAATGTACTTGGATACCCCAAATCACAACGCGGGAAGTACTCCCACCTTATGAACCTTTAGTGAGAGTTATGCAACAAAATATCTGGGAATGAGGGTAGGTGGAAATTCGGGAGATTTTCTTGGTATAAAGAGGGTATATTTTTTGCGTTGAGAGAGTATTTTTTGTAAATGAGAATGAGATGCGGCGAAAATGCCAGAAATGCCAGCGAAACTAGCTCGCAAACCCGGCATAGTCGTTCGGATCAGGTACAGTCACGCATAGCCCTATCCAGCAGCTGGTTTACTAAAGCTGAAAAAACTTTTCTACGAAAATTCTGTGTTATGAGAGCGAAGCGAAGAGCTGTAAATATGTAATATTGAAAGAGCTAATGATGTGTGTAGAGCTAGGTTCTGGCGAGCAGAGCAAGTCGCGAATACTCTTTGTATTACAGAGATATTGTAAAATCTGCGATATTATTGTATCTCTAGAGAAATTATTTAGTTGGGTACCTACACTTTGGGTGTTTCTGGTACTCGCCGACTGCAACACGCTTTGCTCGGCTCAAATTTATGTTTTATTTCCCTGAACTTAAATAGTCGGACTAAACTCTAGATTTTATTCTATCTCCAAAAAGCAGCACGATTAAAAAAACAAAGTAATTTAGAAAGGCTGCAGGCGGCTATTGGTCGCACTTGAGATCGGATTAGTTGTGCAAAAATAATAAATCTAGGTTATTTTGACCAGCAGAAGTACCTTAACAACATAACGTGTCAAATACAACTGTTGAGTTGTATTTGACACGTTATGTTGTTAAGGTACTCTAACTAAGTGATTGACGACTTCTATGGCTCAGTGGGCAAAGGCTCGCCTGAGACGCAGAAGGTTGCGGGTTCGATTCCCGCCGCGGGCCAAATGTTTGTATATGCAAATATTTGTCTCGGGATCTGGGTATTTTCTATGTATAATATGTATATATTTACAAAAAAATATATATAAGTAGTATATCAGTCATGTAGTTCCCATAACACAAGCTCTGCTTACTTTGGGGCTAGATGACGCTGTGTGAATATGTCCAGCATTATTTATTTATCCTTTTGTGTCATTAAATTCTAAACTATAAAGTTTAGATGTAATATGATGACGATGTTGTGCAATTTGGAAAAGAGTTATCTCTCCTTTTCTGACATATAAACACAAGGGAGAGAGAACGCTGTTTTGAGGATATGCCAAGTCTATGCTACATTAACACAGCGGTAAGGTCGGCGATACCCTTGCTCGTATTTATTTTGGAAGTTCAAAGGTTGTCAGTTTTGTATAGATATATTTGATAATTAGGGATGTGAATATACTTTTGCAGGCGACTGGCTATCGATTAGGCTTCATAGAGCACCAGTGAAGCGCGACTTATAGTACGGTTGTAAAGCACTGCAGCTGTAGAGCACGACTGTAGAGCACGAGTTAATTGGAATTAAAAGTGGGCACTAAGATTTTATTGATATTGGATATAAGGAAGCTGGTTATGATTTAAAAAGAATGGGGTGCTAAAAAATATTTGTCACTCGAGGAGGTCAAAAACTCTTTAATAAAGGTTCGGCATTCTCATTCTATGGTACCATCCTAAAAAATATTACCATTTGACGAAATTTTTAGAGTTATATATCTTTAATCTGCTTGTCCAAAATAAATATGCGAGTTTAAAAGAAAACGAAGGGGTTCTTTAACTACTACAAAGATAAAGATAAAGATTAATTTATTTGCATCAACATAATGTACGTTACAGTTGTAGGTCTTCAATATAATCAATTTTCCAAGTATGTTCTACCTTAAAATTAGGCATGCAATTATTTAAAATAATATTTGTTTGTAGTTAATTGTACATAAAATTAAATAGTCAAAATTTCAGATCCCCTTAACCCTTGAAAGATTCACATTCCTACAAATTCAAATTCAAGACTATTTTTCTTCTATTGTTTTGAATATAATTATGTGTATCAGCATAACTAAATATTTTTTAGTAATTATGTTAAATGCAGTCGGTAATTATTACTGAGTAATACTAATTATGTATGCCATCATACAAGTTCTAACCTAGTTTGGTTATATATGTTTCTCCAATTTGAATTGTTTAAATAAAGCAAAACCATTGTTAGAGAACTTAATTTGTAACGTTTGTCGTTTAATAAAATTATTATTAGTACTAATGACTAATGCGTAATACTAATAACTACAAGGTACCTAATGCCGAAAAAAACAGATTTTGCTATAACGAATTATGGTCATTCGGCCGTTCCGAGCCTTAGAAACAGCTATTCATAGAAACTGTGGGTATAGAAAAGTATGAATATCGCCGCGTTCGCATCGGTCGCGCCGCTATTGTGACGTCGCGTCGCGTCGTCAACAATATCCCATTGTCAGATTGTTGTCCACATTGTCGGTAGAAGCAGCGACCGCAGACGGTTTTAATGAGAAATAAGATATTTTCTGCGATAAAATTGTTGCGGATTTTTATTTGTTGCAGGTTTTTGTATCGTGAAAATTAAACGAAACTGTAGAATTTTTCACTCGTATTTGAGTGAACTCGTAAAACGAGAACAACGTTTTCATTCTCCTGTTGAATGCTATGAAGCATAGCAATCAGCAATGAATAAAATCAAACGCAACAAAAAAAAAAAAATAAGTAGCGCAAGCCACATAGCAGTTACATCTGGCGCTGACATAGCTGCGATTCCATTCCAAATTCACCTTTTTTTATATATTTTGTTTGATTTTTTTGTTTGAAATTTGGATGTAACAGTCGGTGTGGCTTGCACCAATTGACCAAATTTTAGTGACAGCGCTTATGGAATTGATAGGAATTGTCGAAATGTTAGTCTATGTGACACATTTTGATAGCTTATGTCAATTCCATACATTTTTACCTGCGTTAAATTCGTTCATGAATCGTCTCTACCGATATAATTGTGACAACCATGAGGGCGGTCCTACATCGCGTTTAATGATTTTTATATTCTAGAGCTCGATAAACGATACAAATAGCGTTTTCGGCACAAACGATACAAAACGTTTTAAATCGCCTAAAACAAAATACCTGGACGAAATCCTTTGAAACAAAGTGGAAATAATTCAACTTTAGATAGCTTTTGAACCGACCGACATCAATCGGGATTACTGAGACCGATTGAGTTCTCTCATAGAGTCATATCACTTAAATTAGTAAGCTACAGAGCGTGAAATTTAGTGAATGGCCTGAATGGCCATCTAAATAACATAACTTTTAATAACATAACAATTAAAACTTTTGTTATGAACATATTATTTTACTAAATACTTATTTTTACGGGATATTTTCCATGGTTTGCGAGTTTGAATGTTTTCCTAAATAATAATTGTAATCGAATATTCAATGAGGCCTTAAGCCTATAGGCGTTTTAACTTTTAATAAAACTTTGCCTGTGAAGCATGCGTCTTGCGTCATAGCGTATTATGTATAGGGCATGCCTCGAAACTAGCTGGATAACAGCACATATCTCTAGCTCGCGCATTCGATGCAATGCTATTTATAAAGATTTGCCACAACTGAGATGTTGAAATTCACTTTTGAATGTTATGATATCGAGAAGTAAACATTAAGTTACTAGTTGTATAATTTGATTAATGATGACTGGTGGGAATATTATGAAAACAGAGTGCTTTTCAAATAGATTTTCTCTTGTTTGAGATGCAAGAGTAAATCAAATCAAGTTTAAATCTGTTCATACATACACGGTTCTGTAGCTTTATTTATTATACTCTAAGACAAACAGAATAAGTTGATCGATATGATAAAACGTTTCTCGTTCGGAGTTCTGTTTGCACTTTTGCGATAAAGTCAATATTAAATTCACTCGGTAGGTTTTAATCTGTTTTTAAATTACTAGAATTATTCTTTTTTTTTCAATTTAAAATTGAGAAGCGGTAAAGTATTTTTATGGTTATCAATGGGTCAAAACATACTTATTTAAGTATCTGCAAAATTTACAGTGGTCGGTGACGCAAGATTCAGGCAACGGTGCCGCACTCTAAGTTGTGTCTAGTTTCTAGGCGTCTTAGTTGGCTGGGTACATGTAGACGCACTGCTTGCAGGCGGCTTCTTAGATAGGCCTCTAGGTTTCTTACGAATCAACGATACATGGGGGGACGGGTTAAGCAATTCGCTAGGATTTTGGATTGCACATTCAGTCAGGATACTAGCGCGCGGTGCATCTGGTAATGTCCATTAACATATGAAGTTCACCATGAAATGAGATCTCGCGACCTCATATTTCAAAAACCCCTGATATTAGCGGGAAGACAAACAAACATGCATACAGACGCCGGATTGTCCAAGGAAACTTGGAGCTCTGTTCTCGCCTCGCTCGCTCGATTAATAAGGTGTTCTCCTGCCTTTGATGAGAGTCGCTAAAGAGAGCCCGGTGCAGGCCTAATTCAAGTCAATTATAATTTATTTTTTAGAGACCATTTTGATGAAAACGTAATAAAATATTTATTTTCTCTCTCTTGTTGTTTGAACAGAAACAGAAGAAAATATAGTCTGCTCTTTCGTAGACAACATTTTTTTCTGTTTTCTTTACCGTCAAACAAAAGAGGTATAGAGGCCTTATAAAACACAATAATTTCTGACACAGTTATGTCAACTCTTTTTAATCATGTGGAAGAATTTAAAACACCGCGCCATTCAACAGTCTGTTTTAATTTGCTCTTTGCATCACCCAAGCCAAAGTTTCTATAAAAAGACGTCCTTGTTTACACTGTGTCTTCAAGAGGGCCTCTGACGTTTTTATTAGAAACGGAAGCGGTACTTGACGATGCTCTCTGAAAATAATACCACCGTCTAAACGGTGCTCGTATTAGTTTTACTGTTGAAAAAGTGTTTTTTCATGCACCTTCTTCGGTCTTCCTGTGTCAGCGGATGTCATTTTTGTAACGGGTTGTTTGTTACTTAGGTTAGGTACTATTATAAAATCTATTTCAAAAATTGATAAGCAGAACAGTAAAACCCATAACCTCTTAATGAATCTCGTTAACGCATGTCCCCACAGAGCAGATAAGCTAAGCGATGCTCTCACCCGAACAATGTCACAGCACATAATCGATGTAGATAGGTCTTTAGAGCTACCTGCGCAACACCGTGATTGGTGTGTGTTACTAGCGTATAACGTATTACTGTTTATTTTGTCACTGGGTCACAAAATAAACAGTAACACGCTATTTTGTGACCCAGTCTACGTAAACTACGGGTCGTATTTACATTTGCAATACCCAGGAACATTCCTGATTTATTTTCTGCCCAAAAGATGTAGTCTCGTAAAAAAATAACTAACTCAGATCTACTTAGACCAAGTAAGAGATAGTCAGAGATATTTATTAGTACATGCCCACGTTTTGCATTTCACAGGATAGGTCATCTCCGTCCCTACTTACAGCCTCGTGCCTGTATGTAGGACAGATATGATTTTGGTTCGTGCGGCGCTCCAATTACTACGGCCTTTTGCCACCTTTTGCTCATACCAACATTTGATTGGCAGAATAGAATAGAATAGGTAGATGTATAGAAATAGTTCTATGTGCATCTCGTATGCGCTCACGCCTATAACTTATATCGAGAGCTTCCTACCTACGTAGTTAAGTAGGGCAGGCGGTATTTCGGTTCGTGCGGCGCTCAGTACGAGGGTAATTGCGCAGGGCTCCAACTACTACGGCCTTTTGCCACCTTTTGCTCCGTTGCGCTGACTATTAAGAAGCACTGGTTTAATTTCAAGCATCATCAATTGCCAGAAGTGTGATGTGAAAATAAAGGCTAGACAAACCTTTTATAGCAAGCTTTTCGTAGTATTTTGCTACGTGAGCGCTACGAGGACGTGCTTCAACTGTTTTAAGAAAACAATATCAATAAAGTAAACACTCTTGCGGGGCTAGCCAAAACACAGATAATAATATATGTATAGGGATCAGAAAACACAAAAATGTACCCGTGAAAATCTCACGGTTTTCGAGTTATTGGAATTTATGAAAAATTATGAAAATCTGAAATTTTCACAAATTCACAAATTGATCACAAATTGAGGAGTTTTCTCAGCCTGTTTTTGTAATAGCATTTTCGGATAATTTTGCTATTAAAACAAAAACATCACAATTTTTGTGCCACAGGTACAGTATTTTTAAGAAATACATTAAGCAAAAATAAGTACTTTACTATTTTTTTATAAAAGTTTTACCTTCTGAATGAAGGTATTCTTCCGGTATGAAAAAAATATGACCCTACATTTTCCTACATCCCTACATCTGAGTGACCAACTAGTAAATAAATTGCCTACTTCATTGAGATCCCGAAATAGTATAATTGCACTTGTTATTTCTACTTAGTGAATTTTAATCATACTTGTAATTTGAAAAAAAATGGCCCTTGTCCATCTTAATAGGAATATTCTTTGAATATAAAACTGGAAATACCCAAGTGCTATATTATTTCAGAATTACAATGAATTAGGCAACTTTGTTCTCTACTCACGGGACCGCTTTGAAGTGCGGGACGTGTGCACTTTCTTCTCACGTGACCGGCTTGAACTGAGAACGTGGGCTTCTAGGCTCGCTAGGTGGAGCCGAAAAAGCGTGGTTGTGTGGCCATTCCGTCTGGGTCAATCTTGGTGCCAAATAATTTGAGATTCTGTGGGCTTCTGCTGCCCATCGATGCAGTGAGGCTTGGAAGCCTAGACTTGTCAGCATCGCGCCTGCTGGTGGAGGATTGGTTTCGTCTCGCCTCCGAAGAGAAGTGTCCGTAGTCGTTTCTAGAAATACACCCGTACCCTGAGTCCAAATAGGTACTTTTTCGTGCCAGTTAGTTTGATAATAGACTTATATTTGTTATGTCTAGGAACCAACCACTCCCCTTTAAATACTGAGGTAGGAATGGAATCGATCTATGTCAAGCCGATAGGAAATATTGGTTTCTAGGAAAGTAGGTACGTAGGTTAACACAATATGTATAGCTAAAGTAGGTAGGTCCTCATGAACATATAGGGTCTTTCATTTAGCATGTCCTATCTTTAAATTTGAATAAAACAAAGTGTGTGTGAGATATTATCGAAATTATTTATTTATTTGAAAGATGTAGTGATGCCATTATGTGTGGAATATGACATAATTCAAATGTCCGC
Source organism: Perizoma affinitatum (assembly GCA_961405105.1). Classification (NCBI taxonomy): domain Eukaryota; kingdom Metazoa; phylum Arthropoda; class Insecta; order Lepidoptera; family Geometridae; genus Perizoma; species Perizoma affinitatum. Next base: position 8,745,253 of record OY560184.1, read on the forward strand.
CACGGCTTCTCTGGGTGGAGCGCATGCAAGATATCCAATTTTCCATGACTTTTGCGCATAATCAGGCTGAATTTGACCTATGGCATAGGTTATGTTGGCTTTGAGGGCCGCTGTGGTTTGTGGTTTATTCGCAAAGACCTGCGACTTAAGAAAACCCCACAAGAAAAAGTCTAGCGGGGTTAAGTCACACGATCTCGGTGGCCAGTTCACATCAGCTCCACGTGAGATGACCATGCCCTCAAATCTCTCATGCAGAATATTCAATGTGGCATGAGCTGTGTGGCACGTAGCGCCGTCTTGTTGAAACCACATGTCGTTGGTGTACAGATGACCAGTTAAAAAAAAAAATTGCACGTGTTGTTGAAATCTATAGCTAATATATAGAAATATATAGAATAAATGACAACCAATTTGACAGATGTAGCTTCAACAAGATGGCCGCTACCAACTGCCAAAGTTCGGACGTGCCTATTGGAAGACCCGTTACGTCGGGTAGGTGAACACACTTAGTTGGAGAGCTATGTGTAAGTATTAAGTAGAGAAAAACTAGGCATGTTAATCGTGACAGAAATCACCGTGGTACCTACTTTAACGGACGAGTTTTTTTCTTCTCTATTTAACGTTTATGAGCTTTATTTCATAAATAGTCTCAGACTACGGTTTGTGTAGAAACGTTCCGCAATATGTAGTTTCATATTGGCTGGTAAGGCTGGAAATACAGAAACTGCTAGGCACAGTCGATTGTGCTGGAACTGCTTGACAAACAGCTCACATGACCTAATAATAAAGAGAATATTTCTTTGTATTGATCTGGAATACTCTAAATGTAATAATGTTCGTTTAGAGCTTGAAATTAGTTTTCAGGATTAGATCTTTGAGACCATATAATTAAATTGGATGAATCGTTCTCGATTCAATATCATGACTATGGTAAGATAGGTACCTATCTACTGCACAGCTACTGCTCTGGAAACCTACCCAGTTTTCCAGAGTTACTGAGAAAAGTAGATTTTTATAAACATTAGATAATATTATATTTTTTTCGATCTTCTACCTATCCGGTATTAGTTTTTATGTTTATTTTTTGGCATAATAACCTATTACAATGAATAATGAAGACTTTGTTTATAAAAATGCAGTTACCTATCACTATGGGCAGCTGTTGCGATTTAACCTTACCTTTCTTTAAAAATAGCTCACACTATTACCAAAATGTAACTAACAAAAAAAAACGATTAAACAGCCCATCTACTCCTGGCCTAAAGTTAAAGTACACAAGCCACAATTTATTTAGCTTGCAGTGTTCACAATGTTTTATTTAAGTCTTGGAGATGATGAATATTAGATTAGTTTCGACTTCAGAGATTGGTTGAGAACAACTTTCAAAGGATTTTAATTAAAGATGGTTTAAGATAAGAATGGACAAGGTGTCTTAAATGTATCGGGTGTCCCAGAATTTATAAACAACCAAAGAAGGTTATTTTGTAGGCGACAACTTTATGTTCAATGACTTCGAAATTCAGGTACGTGATCCGATATATCAAACAACAAGGGGAATTCATGTCTAACAAGTACCTGGGAGTCCAATCATCAAAAATGGTATTTATTTCACCTTCACCTCCAGAAACCTACAGAAACGAATATTTTCAGAATACACATGTTCTGGGATACCCTGGTAATTCATTATCTTTACTTGCAAACGCTTGGGCAAACTTTACGCTTCTTTTCCTCACTTTTTAAAGTAAACGTCGAAGGCGAGTTTGAAAGTGTCATTCAATATCCACTGAGCTTGACGAAATGAGATTTTATATTTTACGATAGATCAAAATTTGATAAAGTATAAAATTATATTAGCTCCAGTGGCAAATTTTTACCTTTATTTAATCTTGAAATTATTGTTGGTTTCAGCTCTCCTTGTTTTTTTCGTCTATCACAGAAAAACTGATACTGAAAGACCCTGCAATAAATATGTTATGCCTCTTTTGCTTTAATTGTGACCGTATACGAGACCCTGCCATGCATAATTGCATAGCTTAAAATTTTATCTGTACATGAAAAGGGCTTCTGTGAAGCGCACTGAATCCTTTCATCACATTGGTTCTTTTACCATCCGCTGCTAGCACCTTTCAGCACCACTTTAGGCACACAGTCACTGACTTACCCCGGACATAGATATTATAATGTTAATATAATATTAGTGATATTAAATCTCAGTCGTAACCGGATGACGTCTCGATTTCCCTTGAGAAAATGTCAATGTTTTGTCAGTTTAGAAAGAGCTAACATGATAAAATGAGTTGGTAAAATTTGAAGTGTGAAAATATGAAGAACAAGAGTTTGCATTTCATTATCATTTCCTACAAGACCAATATTTGTGGCACTTCTACAATCCCAAACACATAGCTAATAACCTTTAAAAAGACATGGAGATCGTTTCCCAATAGTCCTCTTTATTTATATTCTACCTATCACTGCCCCCGGCAACCAGTGTTAACAAAGGCAGCCCATTTCCGGCGAGGCGATGTGATTTCCGGCGAAAGCTTTAGTATTATCAAAATGACCGCACGAGTAATTGATAGCGCTTTATTGAGACTGGTGAAATTTTCAAAGTTCTGAGTGTCCTTCTGGGCCGACAAAAAACAATAAGCAAACACGCTCACGACTTCATTCCACATGATGCCCTGATATTTTTTCCGTGCGTAGATTCTTGAGGATACCAGCGTTATTGCAAGTACCTAGTTAGTATTCCATGTGACAGGTTACAGCTCCGGCCCACTACTAGGCCAACACGTCTATTCGTTGTTTTGTAATAAGTGCAGTGCGTTTTTTGAATGTGTAGTAGCAATTATTATTCTGGTTACATTTTTAAAGCTAATCGGGAACATGTTCCAAAAAGTAGTTTACGCAGCCCTACATTATATTTCATGATAGAAAGGAAATAGCTCCTACAAAATTCAGTTATTTTGGAAATTGGTTTGTCACAGACTCTACGCTCAACACGTTTGAAAGATCATTTAAATTTGCTCCTACAGAAATTGAGATATTTTGAACAAAGAAAGGTAGTGCGTTTTGAAAATAATTGTAAGCTCTTTATTTAATTGAGAGAAGTGGTTTGACAGAAATTGATTTATTGAACAAATAATCAGTTTAAAAACAAAGAAATCCGACTGCAGTTTCTTAAGCGTGGTTCTATAATCTTAATATTCCTTTATCAAATTTAATAAAACTTCGTATTAGTACATATATCCTATGTTACTTTCTAGGCAAAGACACCGCATTTATCCGCATTTTTGATTGTTTTTTTTTAAATCAGAAATCGGCTTATATCCATCGTATTATATTTTTGTCATTTTGTGAATTCTATGTAACTCTTGTGATCAAGACGATTTCCATGACACCTCATTTATCAAAGTCCATCAAGGCTACAGGATAAGTTAAAGGAATTTTGGTTCGTTAGAAATCAAATATGTTGGTTTGTAGCCGCAATATTAGATTTATTGACACTATAAATCTTATGTTAGTCCCGTGATCAAAACAAATCCAATGACATCTCATTTATCATAATCCATCATTCAAGCCGTTTAGGCTACAGCGAGTATATATATATACAGCCGAAGAATATTACACTGCTTTTGGGCAGTCGGGTAAATAAAAGTATTCCTGACTTTCCACTTGTTTTTTTCAGAAGTTCGTCCGAAGTGACTACATTGTTAAAATGTAGTGTGTTTGGAACGCTGTATGAAGCCTTACTGTTCATTGTACGTGAGCAAGTCACCTAGTTAAGCTTTTGCACACAGAATTTCTACCTAGTTTAGCTCCATGATGTTGTTCAGCAATGACGGCTCAGTGGCGATGCTTTGACATGGTAATTGACCGGCCGCTGCAATGCTCACGTTAAATTGGCGGTCTCCTCACCACTATGCCATAAATTATCAATTAACTTCAAAGTTTGCAATTTAAAGCAGTATTGGTTTAGATTTGATTTTCATGCGGAATTGTAGCTGATTTTTTCAATGTTAGCCAAAACATGCAGTTTAATAGTAGTTGTGTCACAAGGGACCAAAATAATGTATTGAGGGCGAGAGCGGTTGTTTGAATCCCGAGCATAGCGAGGGATTCTAGAGTAGAATCCTAAGCGTAGCGAGGGATTCAAAGTACTTCGCTCGAGGTTCAATAATTTTGGTACCGTGTGGCACACTCTGCTTTTCATCCCCATCTATGAGAAAAATAAATAAGAGTTGCTTTTGGAGACGAATATTTATATTTATATAACCAAATTTATATTAATAAATAACTTTGCTTTTTGTTCAATTTTCCATGTAATTAAATTTTCATAGATATCAATTTTAGATATTTCTCTCGATTTGTTTGGTAGTTTATTGTTTATGACAGTTTCTATTTTTTAAATTTCTGGTGTTAATATTCCACTTTCACTAGAAGAACTCTCTTTTATTAAATTTGTCTGTAATATTTTGATAAAAAGTAATAAAAAAACTAATAAGAAGTTCCAGCGGATTTTTTTTTATTTAGTTGCCCAATGCTGCATTGTCAGTCGCGCTTTTTTATGACCAGCCAGGACTTTATCGAAGCAAATTGCGTTCAAACTTTTTAATGAAATAGTGAACTTTTGAATAACAAATTCAAAAGTCATTTCGTCACTGTTATTAAGTGCGCCGGAATGATCCATTTTGCGCGCACTTATTAAGGAACAAGCGAAAGTTTTGGCATTTCTTTGAATACAGACAAAACACGTTTGAACTTACGAATATTGTAGAAAATGTTATTTTTAAAATGCCTCTTTTTTTCAAAACCTTCCAATAATATTTCACCGGAACCCATAACCTTCAAACTGCAATACATAAGATAAGATGACATTTATTCATAATGAACTTATACACAACAACAAATAACACATACACAACTACTTACGCTTAACTTAACGTAGTATAACAATCATGTAGTTCCCATAATACAAGCTCTGCTTAGTTTGGGGCTAAATGATTCCGTATAAAAAATGTCCAGCATTATTTAATTTTAATTTAAATGGTACCATGTACGTAACATGGTTCCTTCAAAGAGCAGGATGAGAAGACATTTTGGGACGGTACTGAACAAGTGTATGTAGAATTCTACCAGCAATGCCAGCGAGCATCTATTTGACGGTAGAAATAAATATAATAACGGTAGCAGTAGTACTTTAGCAGATTAACTCTTTTCCGAAAGTGCATCTGCTAATAAAATGTTTCATTGAGATTCATTATTCATAACTTTAAATGCGAAAAAAAACGGCCTAGTGCGTGTCGCAGTGTTCCGTAGTTGCCCATAAACTTGTATCTTTTTTACACAACTGTTGGGATTTAGTTCCGTTTATATTATATATAAAATCAAATCAAATCATTTATTTGCAAACATGGGTCACAAAGATGTAGGTAATTATAATTGGTGAGCACCAGACATGTTTTGCCTTGATCTAATATAATAGGTATATGTTATTATCTATTATATTTTTTTAGCTGTAGTATGTTTTATGCATAATGCCAGAATCTACCTAGACACGTATTTTTAAAAAATTAAGCCGGTATCATGTAATTAAACTAGCATTTGTTTTTATGTAAGTACCTATAATTCCAAAATCTAAAACTACGTCTTCTGTAAAAAGTCTACCGAAGGTCCACAAATAGGTAGTAAAAACTAAAATTATTCTATATCCTTTATTCTTTATTGTACACACAAATAAACATTTACAATAGGCAGAATTAAATGACATGTACAAAGGCGAGCTTAATCCTAAACAGAGTTTAGAGTTATTATTGTTTGTGTGTGAGATGGAACGTAGCCATCTCATCACGAGATGGCTACGTTCCATCAGTATAGTAAAGTATGCACATTGCGGCGTCATGCGGCTATTCCGTGATCATGCCAGTGTCTTTTCACAGTGACGAATCGTTAACATGTTGACCTGAAAAAGCTAAACAAGTTTCACTTCAACGTCAAACTGATGCGGTCACAATGACAGGGGTGGTGGCGATCAATAAATTCAAGCGAACTTTGACTACCACACACGGCGTCAGTTTGACCGGGCCTTTACTCGAACGCTCAGCCGTCAGTCGCCGCGATCGCGTTTACTGCTGTCAAACTGTTCGTGACAGCTCCCAGCGAGCGGCTCGTACTAAGTGTAGGTTTGTTTTCCGAAATCATTGCTTCTGACACACAGGGGGCTGACAGAATAGGTAGTTGCACTTTCTATGGTCAATAAAAATCTTATGAAAAAACTTAAATGCAATTTAAATTAAAACGGTACTCGGAAAATTTTAATCAGACGGCGGAGCTCCGCAAATAAATCCTATTTCGCTCTTTCAGGCTTTAATTGCTTTCATTCGATTGCATAGAACTTGCGATGGCGATAAATTTTGCATTTTTACGAATAAAATGACATGCAGATGGCTTTTGTGCACAGATTTAAACGGGTAGTGCCTACGCGGATAAAAGTAGGTATGTGTTTTTTTAACTTTTATTCAATTGGTTTCAAAATAAACTTTTACTTCATAGTAGGGCATGGTGACCAAGAAAGATCCAGTGAACCAGAACGTGGGATTAAAAGAATAATCGTACAGCGCAGTGCATAAAAATTGACCGTAAAATGCTCTCACTGATAAAGATTAATTCACGTAGTTTGTCCACAACCATTGAAATGAAGCAGCTATGTGGAATTGAAATGCAGAACAGATGTACTATATCTACTGTCCCTGAATATGCCCTAATACCTACCCCCAACTATAAGTATGATTTTTTATCCAGGGACCAACACTACGGTCTAAGCAGATAAAAACAAGAAGTAGATACGGGGTTTTGAATAAATCAGTATGGCTGATTTATTGCTTACAAGTAAGTATGTATTAAGTAAGTATATAACCTTGTGAGTACATAAAATTAAAACCTAACGCTGATCAATTTCGCATAACTACTTAAAACATCCCTCGCAAGGACTTGACGAACCCGCAATTCATTGGCATTCATGGAAAATATAAAAAACCGTAACATGTTTAGTAACAAGTTTCTATAATTTCTGGTAAAAAGGGTACTTAAAGAAAAAAAATAAGACCATTATTTTACTTTCAAATGTAGGATTATCCAAGACACCCACAGATAGCGGACCTTTGAAATTAGACTCAAATGTCCCATAACTTTTAATCGGCCATTAGAAGCCAGGTGTACGCCATTACTCGCAAAATCAATTAGGCTCTCAAGAGCTACGGAATGACGGAATCTCATCACGGTCCAGTTATTGGGAAAGGGAGCCTCAATATTTGCTCAAGTATTTATCTCGAGTTATGTAGGTATGTATGTCAGTTTCTGCTGTCTAGTCAGAGTAGCTGGTACTACCCAGGTAAAGATAATCTGTCTAAAGCTTCTATTGGTGAAAACATGCACATCTGCCGCTCTGCACTAAGGTAAAGTGTAGATGACAAAAGTTTGAATCTGAGGAAAACGATAAAAATCGATTTAGGAGATAACGGAAAATTTTAATAATCACTATGTAAATAATTGGGCGCAGAGCGGAGGTAACTAATCTGTGGCGGGGGAATTACTACGCAGCAGGTATATAATCGCTGATAATTCTCGTATCGGGTGGGGTAATGTTTTTCCACAATTGTCCATTATCATTGAGTTTTTCCTTTTTTAATGAGGTAAGGTCCTCGGATTGGCGCCCTAACGGCTGGGTTCTCCCCGACCATACTGAGTGCTTGAATCTAAATTCTGGATTCAGGACATTCAGTACACCCCTCGGCGGGCGCCAGACCATATATTGGGATTTGGTACGGATATATCCAAAAACAGGAAAACCACAACCAGCGGCTACACAGCCTGTCCCCTCATTCAGCAGAGTAGGACTCCTTGCCTCTGCCCTGCTCCAATCCACTGCGCCCTCTGCTAAGTCAGAGGGACGCGTGGAGGAGCTCTCCTCCCTTACCCCTTGTCCCCCCCGGTGTTTTGTCCGCGCCAGTGTGCCGATAACCCCAGTTATGGTGCTATCGGCACACCGGGACCCCTATCCGCAAGTTCACCAAGTTTACTTATAAAACATATGGTTTAGGCTATATGGCGTATGGTTAACAGTTTTATATAAATGTTTATAAAATAATAGAAGATTTTGTTTCGTTTTTAAATAATGGTTGACATTTTCAACCAATTACGTATGTCAACTTGACATATGTAACCACTCTAAGACTAGTTGAGTTAGTTTAATACACTACATTTTTATAATAATAATGATAATGACTCACGTATTTTTAAGTATAACCGCGCGCTTAACAAAGCTATCTCGAGTCTAGGTATATTCACAGGTTTCAAGGGAGCGACCTTGCCCTTTGAGCACAATAACATAACAGAAATACTGTTATCGCCAACAGTGTGGAGATAAGTGCATGAGCCATAAGCCGTTTGCGATGCATCCGTGAATATATGCAGTTCTACATAACTAGCCTCGCTACCTTAACGTGACGCGGGACTCGAATGCTGCCAAGTGCAGAGAAATTGATGGCAAATTCAGGGATTTGATGCCAGTGAAAACTAAAAAAAAACACTATAAACAGTCGAAGTTAAATATCCATTTATGCAATGGAAAGCATCCCGATTATAAAACTTTGTATGTTTTTCGCACATAAAAATCTTCATTAATAACCCTTTTAATCCATGGTCAAGCCATGAAAGCTGCCGCTGCAGTGTCATATACGATTCATTCGTGGCGAAAAATACCTAATTAATGCGTATGATCTTCGCGCCACAGTATGAACTGTAGTTTGCAATGTTTTTTCAAAAATGTCTACTTGTCGGTACATATTTTTTCGACGTCATTAATTGTCACGTACCTACCTACTCGTAGACGACGTAAAATGACTAGCAAGTCACCTTGAATGGGAGGGCCAACAAGCCGAATATGATTAAGAGAAACTCCAGTACTCGATGCAGCACTGGGGTTCAATACAACCCGCAGTTTGGTCGAAGTACGGTGTTCGAGTAGCACAACATGATGCGGCATGAAAAAATTTAATTGCGTTTCTCCAACACCAAATACGGTAAAGAGCTTGAGGATACGTTTCCCCCAAGGTTTGTGGTGAGGCTTTAAGTGGAACGCTACGCAAAACCTTCCATCATTGTTGCGCCTAGTAGTTTTGATGAAATGGTATTCGCATTCCCTTTCTTCCTCAAAGTTCTATTTGTATCAAATGTAAGATTTTTTTTTCATCTGATATTGGGACTGACGGAGCACCGCCTCCAGATCTGAAAGTATGGACTGACTTCATAAGTTAGTCTGTTAGTAAGTTATCCGCCACCGCCTCCAATGACTGGATATTGAATGATCTAAACAGTAAATTAATAATAATAGTGAGGTTCCTGACGAAACCACACTGACGAACGAGAGGCTCAGACACTCTGTCATATATGTTTTTAGATTCGTTTGCTACGAATTTGGGGATGATAACTTTATTAAAGATGTTAGGTACTTACAACATTTATAATAAAAATGTAATCTACTTATATATATTTTCAAAACTATTTTAAATTTCAACAATAAAATTGTACATACGAATAACAACTATGAACTTCACTTATGAATAACACTTGAAACTGTACCAACTGTTATCTTATTATTACAGGTAGAAAACAGTCTTAATTATTTCCTAGTTTAATATTATGTAGATTGTTTAGTTAAGACTGTTTTTAAAGTAGTCCTGTAGGAAGGTGTAGCTTTCGAGTAAGTTGATTATGAAAATAAATTTTGAAATCAAAGAGAGTATATGCATAACCCTGTGGTCTGAATCATGTTACTCATTTCCGAGTAAAGTTATTTATTAAACCTATTTTTAAATACCAATCAATGCATGACACCTAAGTAAATACCTATGTTTATTTTAATGTCGAGTATGGCTCGGTCGTCCACACATTTTGGGAAAACCCTGGTACGATACAACACAGAATCCAATCAATGCGTAAACAAAGCGGTCGGGTCACAGGGCATACATTGCCCGTAAAATTATCTCCCGATGATTATTTAAAGCGACGGGTGAAAAGTCAAACCTGTCTTATAAAATTATCTCCCAACGAATAACTACAAATCGTTTTATTAAATTTGCAGCACAGACTAACAATATTAAAGAGCTTTGTGGTCGTTGCAGTGTCGACACGTGTTACACTATGAAATTAATCGGTGTTATTCTTTTATTGGTGTGTATTGCCAAAGTTTTAACATGGGATTTTATCTCAAAAAATTGCTGTGATGCTCACGATCACATGGTTTTGGGACGCATATGTAATGATGGAAAACAAGCACCATGGACTGATTGTTGCGGAAAAGGTTCATGTAACATTGCCTGCTGTAATTGCGACGGTGGCTGCAGAAGTGGAGATTTCCAGAGATATTCAGGTTTTTTTTCGGCAGAAATTACACCCAACATAGGATTTAGTGGTGGTAGTCAAGCTGCGGGAAAGAAACTTGTTCAAGAGGCAATCAAAAATGTTGCCATAGATGTTACTAAAGTGGCGCTAAAAGTGCCAAGAGATTAATTCGTTTTCAATGGTGTAATTGCTTTTTTATGTTAAATAAATATATAAAACAAAAGAAACACGGTCACGACTGTAAACCCTAACAAATGTAATAAATTATAGTTGTTACATTATTGTAAAATATTTATTACATATAATAAATATATTATGACGTATGACTATGTAAAAGGTTGTCTGGAAGAGATCGCTTTTAGAGATTAGTCTGCTTATTGTACCTACCTTATCTGTTTATGAATTCCTGTGTCTTTGTATTTTACTTTGGTGTGCAATAAAGAGTTCATTATAATAATTATGTTGTTTAAGTTGTCTGTTACCTTTGTTCTAATAAAAGGCTCCAATTTGAAAGCAGTTTTATGCAATCGTTTTGTATGACTTCAAAGGTAGTTTTAGGTAGGTTTATTAGTTACCGGGGGTGCTTCCGTATACGTGATCTACATATCCCGACTTAGAATTTGTACCAGATTTACTTTTGCCTGCTACACCAGTAAAATATAAAGTAACATGAAATGCATCCATTAGAGGCCTACAATCCATTTACCCAACAAACATTTTAAAATCTCAAGCCGGACCAACTGAAAAGTGAATTCTATCAGGACATTTTAAGCGCTATTTTCTAACGAGAAAGGTGAAAACGAATGCATGTTTTTTCTTTGAAGCGTTGAGCGCACAGATTGCATTCTGTTCATATTCCGTTCATCTCGAGGTCTTCGGGGCAAAGCTAAGAGTACTGCGGTATCAAGTTAAAAGATACCTAGCTCTTTTACTTCGAAACTTTGTAGATATTTTTTTCTTTGTGAACAATTGGAACGCCCCACGACTTCATCCTAGAGTAAGGAAAAAATAAGCTCTCGTTCCTAGGTAATTTTTCGTTTGCGCATAGCTAAGTTCCGCGTAGCCTAGTTTGGGCTTGAAACACAAAATACTTACACTTGTAAAACAAAAGCAATCAGTGAGATAATTTGTACGAGGATACACTAACAGCTATGCTACTGGATCCACTACCAGCCCAGCCAAAGCTGTTCCGAAAAAGTTTTCCGCTAGCTGCTTTATCCTTTCCCGTCCCTGAAGCAGGTATACGGGATCGCATGCATACGGGAGAGGCCCTTCATTCAGCCGCGAGCGAGCTCGTTACGCATCCAGCTCTCAAATAGAAACTTTTATCGTCAGCCACCGTCCCACAAACAGGATGCTGGCAAGTAGATTGCGCTAGTCAATGTACGTTATTTTTTTAGTACGCACAGTACATTCTTCTTTTACGTATCCTCTATTTTGACCCTGCTATCTTATACATTTATCGGCTTCAGAAGTACATTGCTGGACAAAGACCTCCCCAAAATATTGTTATTATCATCCACCGACTTCAAGCATCAACCTTAACGATGTCATCAGTCCATCTGGTAGGGGGCCTTCCTACACTGCGTCGTCCGGATCGTGGTTCTGTTCTAATTTCTACCCCAGCAGTAGTCAATTCTGTGAGCTATATGGCTTGCTCATTGCAACCAAGACTGGAAAAACAATAAAAAAATCGTATTTAAAAAAAAAAACAAACTGATAAATCTTCTTCAAATGTGAATACTTTCAGAGAAAAAACCTGGCATTCTCGTTAAACTTTTTTTCTCTCTGAAAGTATTTCAATTGTAAAAATTGTTCAGCCAATTCTTTGAATTCACAGAACAGTTGCATACAAGTTTTAATAAATGTAGTACTTTAAAAAGCGTCGTTTTTATCGACATTCATAAATACGATAGAACTATAAGTATACATGGAAATCCACTCAATGCTCGCAGAGCACAGTAACTTTTGAACAGAGATTCATCTCAATTTACTGGTTGAAAATATTTTATAATTTACCGGCGATTATAATGATTGCTTGTGATTTATTATTTTATTGTTAACGATAGGTACTTTAGAAATGGGATAAATGATTAGTTATTTTCGTCGTCACCGTTCATGACGAAAAACAAAGTTTCTGTTAATCTTCATTTTTTAGTAGGTCAAGTTTTCAAACACATTTGCTCATGTTGTACAAAGATGCATTGTTTCCTGTTAGGTAGGCTAATATAATGAATAATATCAGTACACTGTCTCAGAATTTGAATTTGTTGATTTGAAATCTTGACGTGACACCGACATAAGAAGTAAGTAGGTGGTTGACTTGGAGAAGGAGGGTCACGCGCGGTCATAGAGATGGTTGCCATCTCTATGACCGCAAGTTGCAAGTTGCCAGTGTCACTAACAAACAAGCCGTGTGATGTGTGATCAGATCCAGGAAGGGTACATAGGTACTACAATAAGGAGCGAAGGCTAACGGACGTCCCTAATTGTAGGATGAGGAGTGGGACGAATAGCATGAAAGAAAGAGAGTAGTTGAGCTACTGACTTCATATCTTTACCAACTATACTGTTCCACAGTGGCGGCAGCGGATTTGTTCGCATTACTGACTCTATGCTCGAATAGTGATGCATTCAGTCGAGGCAATGTATTGTCGTATTGTAGCTTTGACACAAAACAAAAGGCTGTGTATGAAGCGAATACATTTTTATCAGCGACGCAACGAACCATTGATTGGTATTCTTTTGATAAATTCTTCTCACTGTGGAAAATATGAAGATTCTAAATAAATGAAATGTTGTTTATTGTCATTTTATCTGTATACAGATCATAATTTACTTTTTAACTTAATTAAACTTCAAACTTTGGTAGAAAATTGGATACGACAACAACGGCGATGCTTGGAATGTTTTAAGCGTTAAAATATCGGGAAACATAATTTTATTGCTTTCTCCAACATGCTGCTATAAAGTTAAATTCGAGTATTAACATTTTAATTTCAATTTTCTGACGTCTAGGAAACACCAAAGATGAATTAATTACTAAAGTACTCAGCAATATAGATAATACGCTTATTCAAAATTACCTACCTCTGGGCTGGTTAACACCTTCTATAAACTAACAACTAAAACAAATGTTTTCTGATAACCTACAAATAAGGGTTAAGGTTACTTTACAGTTATGTAACAAAATCTACGAGAATTAGGTAAGCTTGGACCCAAAAACAATAATATTTTAAGACCGCGGTGCAGTAATTATAACATAGTAGGAATCTTTCTATCCAATTATGTATTTAATGCAAATAAATCTGATACGTTGTAGCTACCATGCGAAGTTTTGCTCTTTCAACCGAATTAAATTTATTACCAGAAATAAATAATCCCTGGACTAATTAAATGTTACCGGTACTGTGTTACTACGAGTAGTTTCCGAATTCTAAATTGTCTGAGTACTCATGTCTCTGCTTATTTTTTCATTATTACGAATTTCGCATACTAAGACATAATTTATGTTGGCATATTATTATTTAATAGCTTACGCCGCAGCTTCGCTTGCGTGGTACCAGATAAAAGTAACCTACATACAATATTCTATTCTAGGTCACAAACTCTATATATACCAAGTTTTATTAAATATTACTACGACGGTGTGGGCGGTGTGGGCATGCCTGAGACGCAAAAGGTTGCGGGTTCGATTCCCGCCGCGGTACATATGCTAGATAATGCTGTGTGAAAAATGTTCAGAATTATATTTATTTATTTTGTACATCGTATTTATTATTCTCCTATTCACGTGATCCTAAAATGACGATTAGTTCAATGCTATTCCGAGTTTCTTTATTCTTTATTGTACACACAAAAAAACACTTACAAAACGCAGAATGAAATGACATGTATAAAGTCGAGCTTAACCCTCAAAAGAGTTTTCTTCCAGCAAACCTTGAGCTAGAAAGAAGCAATTATAGAGGTAAGATCGTTTATATAAAAAAGGAATGAAACAGAACAATACTTAGGTACTTAAAACTACAAAAAATAACTAAGTATACATAATATTCAAACTACCTCTAATATTGGGTTGTTTTGTAAAAATCTGAAATACGTATTCAAGCTAATCGCACAATGCGTTTAAAAGTTACCATATAAATTTTAACACCTCTCTGCACCCTCGTTTTAGTGTTAGGTTGGTTGAAAAATATGTTTTATTTGTATTAAAGCATATTTACGCAAAGTTTCAAGTTTCTAAGTACATACGATTTTTAATGCAATGTGGTTCACTCCTTTTAACCCATATAGGAGTTGAATTTCCTAAAACCGTTTCTTAATGGGTGGTCTTGATGTAAAAGAAAACTACACTCCAAACTTCAGCTTTCTGGATTCACCGCTTTAGGCTGAGCGTTGATTACAGAGAAAAGGTTAATTATTTTAATACACACAAGAAGACAGAAGATGTACAGTCAGCGCCACCAACTGGTTACCCCTCTGTGGTAAATAAAATTTTATTTTTCTTGTTAAGGTATATTTTGTTTATTTTTCTGACGCTAAAATAGAGCCTATGTCACTTATACACTTATGATGCAAAAAATCTTAAATATACTATCCTAATAGGTAACGCTTAATCTACATTATCACAAAATTATGAGACGCAGTGAAATTGCAAATATAACACTAGAGATTTCTAGCATGGCGACCTCTTTTGCATGGTGGTAAAGTAGCCGGCTGAAATGAATTCTATACCTGCTGCGAAAAAAACGTTTGCATTATCTATTTCCAGATATTTATTTCGCAGCTTCGCTTGCGTGGTACCAGATAACGCATGATCTAGTTCCAGATATTTATTTCGGGTCTGGACATTGTGGTACTATGGTTACCTAGGTACTCGTAGTTCCTGATTTCAATCTTCATTTATTCAACCAGATAAATTACTACCGAGTTGTGACACAAGGAATTCTTAGTAGTGTGGATTCATATTAATTTATTTTGGGCTAAGTACCTAATATTTTTAGGGTGCGGTTTGATTGCCACCGTTGCTCTTAAATATCAAAACTACATGCATTGAATCCCATCACATCACTCCCATAGCACTCTTTTGGTAGGCCTATATAGCAATGGGACTATAGTTATGAATTAAAATAATGATGACATCCATGAAAATAGAAACATCCACGTTTTCGCATCCAGTGACTGGTTTGGATATTCCGAGGCAGAACTAAACTAAACTAGTTTATGAAATTGCCGCCTACCGAAGATTTTCCGGTCGATGAAAATTTCCAATCTACGTAATCTAGTGGATTCGCCCAGTTCTGGAACTTAATTAAGGCTAACGAGTCCGGACCTTTGCAGATAATACCTTTGTTATTTTACCTTTTGACCTATGACCGCCTAACCGACTTCAAAAAGAGGAGGAGGGGTTCTTAATTCAATGGTTATTTTTTGGTTGGTTAATTTTAAAATTGGTTTATTTTATTTGTATTAAAACGGCGCTTCTTCAATAATACTAGGAAGATTACTAGCTTCAAACCCCGGTCTGTTCACTTAGTATCCAGAAAAAAATTAGGCTCTGTGTTAATCCAGATTACGAGCTATATCACCTAAATCCGTCCATCCATTAGGTGCAACATATTATGAAGTGAGTTTTCTTGTGAGAATATGCATGCTATAATCTTTAGTCGATTCACGCACTCATGAGTTATATTCAAACAAACAAAAACGAAACACCTACGATTATATCATACGATGCTAGCCGTGTGTGATTTTTTATACGACAAGACACGATTTTTTGCTTAAAATGTTAACACGAAGAATCCAATATTCAAAGGCGAGACGATAATCGCCCTTCCCCGTGCGGATATCGTACATAAATATATATGGCGCAAAATTTATAATCGCGTGAGAGATAAATCCTTTAGGAAGGATAGTAATTATGATATTCCCTACGATTATTATTCTAATATGCTCTGAGTTCTCTTGCAGGGCAAATATTCTTCTTCCGATCTTATTATTACTAATTATTTTAATTAAGACTACTATACGGCTATTTTCGACTAATGCTACAGTAGAAGCTCATCATTAAAGGTTTGCATAAAAAAAACAAAGAAGCTTTCGTTCTAGAGTCAAATACTTCATTTCTTCACTCGTACTGTACCTACCTTATCTCAGTCTCGGCTCAAGACGTGATTAGGACTGCGCAAGGCCCACTTAAAGAGCAATCAACAGGTCGATCGGAGGCGGCGACAGCTTCCGATTTGATCAAGGCGCGATTTCTCTCAAGGGCCTACTTGAAAATACTTTATATCGTTGTTAGTTTTTTTGTCTGTTACCATTTATCTCCGAAACAGCCTATAAGATGCGTTTTTATACAGATTTTTTTTTTATACAGATTTGTATATCATGAACCATATCTTAAAAAGGTTTAATCTCCATTATGGTGCGCTTCGATTGGTGACAGAAATACACGTCGGGCATTATTAAATTTGAAAAAATGTATAGGTGAACCGGCTAATGCTCCACTAGAAAGTCGTTTCCGCCGTCTGTAATAAGTCGAATTATGTCAATAAGCAAACCGGTCATGCTGATGAGTGTGCCCGTAATTTTACCGGAAAATTGTAACCCAACGATGCAAGCCACATAGCAGTAAAGTGCTCCCTAAGCAATGCTGCTCTTAAGGACTGCTTGTAAATAGTTCTGAGGGCTCCTTACTTACCAATGTCATGCATGATCGACGCAGCGACAGAATATAAATAAGATAACTTACGTTTGATAAGGTAGCAAGTCTGAAAGTCACCAGACTTACTACTCGCACTAAGTACTTGGAAATACCTAGTTACTACTCGCACTAAGTACTTGGAAATACCTAGTTATTGGAAATTGTGATTGCTTTAAACAAATAAATAATGCTGGACATTTTTCACACAGCATCATCTAGCCCCAAAGTAAGCAAAGCTTGTGTTATGGGAACTAAATGACTGATATACTACATAAATACTTTTTTTTTGTAAATACATACATACAAATAGCTTTATTCTATAATATAGAGTCTATAGCAATAACGCTGTCTTATTGTAGTATAATCGGGGTTCGGTCAATAGACATATTGATTCCGATTTGATTACTAAATTATTGTGTTAAGCTTGCTTTTTTGCGAATCAAACCCGAGAAGAGTGCAAATTAAAACTAATACTTAGTCATAAGGTGAGTGCGCCCCGCCGCCTTTCTGGTTCTTTCTTGGTCACCCAGCGTTAGTATAGTGATCTGAGCAGATTGCGGTAAGGTGATCTTGAAAGGCTCATGGTCAAATAACAAGTGAGGTGAAAGGATTCAGTGCACCGTGAGGCTCCTTTAATGTACGTGTTACATGTTTTGGAATTTTTGTTTTTAGGACATGCCCGTTTCCTTACTATGGCGATGGCGATAAAATGAAAGTTTCACAGTGGCACCAACTGTCAGAGCTGCCTGTTTGTGGCAATATGATTTAAACTGAGGTACCACAGAAATGAATGATGCGTGAGTAAATGGTTAATGTATGGTGTTAACCAAACCAGGCAAAGCTTGTGCTAATCATAATTACGGAAACAAAGTTAAATGAACCCCGAAAACATAAAAAGGACATTGGGTTCATACATAATTTGCGAAAACTAATTTTTGACTATTATCGCAATAATTTAAGTAATACAGTTATGATATTTTTATTGTATTACTTACTAACCACATAGAAACCAAGCTATTTCTAATGTAAATTACGTATTAAAACAAAATTTTCAACAAAATGTGTAACAAGATGTAGTGGTTTTGTTCTGCTTCGTGGATATAATTTCAGTAACAGTGGTCTGCGGCTTCGAAACGAAGCGTCTCACAATGGTATTAGAGATAAGTCGACTCTGGAACAAATTGTAAGATATCGCGTTATGTTGAGTGCTTGCCTTAGTTTGAAACGCCTTAATATCCGTTAGAAAAACTCTTTTCGTAAATAAAAACCAAAGAGATTTTAAAAAAAAGCTCTTTAGTATAGGCCTTAAAAGTTTGACAATTTGTACATGCCATATCATTCTGCCTTCTGTAAATGTTGGTTCAAATTGCGTCAATGAATCAATGGCTTTATTCCTAGCCAAAAATGTATGTACGTACATTACACACGTGATTAAAACCGTAACCCAAAAATTAAAATTTAAAAACAAAATTTAGGATTATTTTTTTGCGCACCTTGTACACGTTATTTTTTTTTCATTGCACTTTTTCTTTTCTATATCTTTGAATAGGTCTTAAAAACTATTTGAGGTAGAAATATAAGGCTTCAGATTAGTAAAAGTTATGCCCTACTTCTAACTTTTAAACTTTCAAGTCCTAGAAGTATAAAACTAGTTTAGTGTCTGATAGTAATTTTTAACGAAAATTTGTTATTAGGATTTTCAATGAATACTTCAGGAGTTATGAGGCAAATTCGGGGCCTTAATATAGCGTATCTGGACATAACGATAATAATAATAATGCTGGTCATTTTTCACACAGCATCGTCTAACCCCAAAGTAAGCAGACCTTGCGATATGGGAACTTATATTCTACTTATATATATATTTTTTGTAAATACATATATATTATTATTATACATAGAAAACACTCAGACCCGAGACAAATGTTTGCAGATCACACAAACATTTACCTGAGTTATGGCACACAAAAAATATTCTAACATAGATGCTATCCACCTAGCGTCAAGCGACTATCGACAGTTTCTAAACAATACAGTTTTGAAACTGTTTCTTGGAAACTAAATGAATAATCTGCTAGTAAGTATTGAATAAAATAATGTGTGTATAATGGGACAACTGGAAAAAAAAGACCTCGGCAAACGTATCTCTGCCTAAATCGGAGAAGTTCTGGAGAAAAGCCAGGTCAAGAGAACCCTAAGCCAATGAACATAAATGAAGAATGTGTATAAACGAGAACATTATTGAAATTTTTTAAAATTTCTTACACGTTTTCCACATCTCTTTTTTAGAGTCCTCTAGTGACTCATGGCGATAAAATCTAAGAACCATCCTTGAAGACATCGATTGAAAAAACAGCATTACAATGCGATAATTAAATGGTAACAAACAAATCAACAAACAAACAATCTCTTTTATTTTATTTTACGTCACGGGTAAGTGACAAAAAATGTAGGTATACCAGCCCAGCCCAGTAGCAATTGTACATCTGTTTTCTCTGTTTGCTTTTCCTAGAAACTGGCAAGAGTTTTTGAA
This sequence comes from Perizoma affinitatum, assembly GCA_961405105.1. NCBI lineage: Eukaryota > Metazoa > Arthropoda > Insecta > Lepidoptera > Geometridae > Perizoma > Perizoma affinitatum. The sequence goes on from OY560184.1 coordinate 8,764,887, forward strand.
GTCTACTAGGGTTGACAGAATCCACATCCACCGCATTGGTGATAGTAACGTTCTTACTTAACCTGTATAATTTCATCAACTGCTGGACAAAGGCTTAAAGAGTGCCATTATGAACGCTCTTGCCTCAGCTCCACCGACTACTAGTGACTTATCAGTCCATCGGGTAGGAGGCCTACCTACACTGCGTCGTCATATTCGTGGTTTCGATTCATGAACCTTACTTCCATAGAAATGTATTCAAAGTATTGCATCGGTCTGAAAATTGTGATGCGCTATGTACCTATCAGACTGGTTGGCGACTGTCGTCAACCAGTCTGATACAAAGCAGGTCAATTAGTTCAGTTAACCTTTTATAAGTAAAAGTACATAATCAGGGCGCTAGTGTGCGGCTGTGTTTCATGGTATGAAACACAGCCGCACACTAGCGCCCTGATTATGTAATTTTAGCAATCAACAATTGATGTTTATTTTGTGGCAGATCCAATCGTCGCTAGCATCTCTGGTGGACAATCGACTAAAAATATTATATTGACTTGGCGATAAGTCGCAATAAAACAAAAGAGTCGCTCTTTATAAGCATCCGGAATAAAAATTATTTCAAGATGGACGATTGATTGCCATCGTAATATTAGTTGCTCCTGTTAATTGTTCCGCAAAGATGTGTGAAGTAACGAAATGGCACCGTTAACTTGCAACCCACGAGACGAGGTGGAAAGGGAGGCACCGTAGTTGTCCCGAGTAGCATCGCAGTTGTTTTTGCGACGGACCGACGTTAATTACTTTCTATATTATCCCCTAGATGCTACCTCTGTTGTAGCGCCACGTTGCCAGTCTGCGTTGTGATGCAACGGCTTGCTGGTTATGTGTACACCGCAACGCAAACGCATAGTGTGTCTCCGCTCTTATTAACTACGGCTCGACGGAGATTTCATTATTATTAATCCGTAGGAATTTATATCCGCTGTGAAAGCGCTTTTAGTATTATACTATTCTACATTTTTGAAGAGTAACTTTTCATTTTAACAGATGGCTTTGGAGAAATTTCACCGTTTGTTTTATTTTTAATACACTCTATTTCTACATTTCGTTTGTGCTATTTTCGGTATAAGTTTATGACAAGTACTGGGTTGTTATGCTTATATATTCAAAATGGTCTCAAATTTGAATGACTTTTGAAAAATATATATAACGACTATTTGAGCTGGCATAAACAGCTAACGCATACCAACATCATCTGTTTAGACAGGAGGGTCTGCGGTTTTCAGCACCAAAGCCACATGACCCTCCACCCTCCGCTCGTCTTCACAAACCCGCAAACCAACGAGGCGAATATCCGCAGTCTCGAGGACCTTAATAAACTGGCCACATTACACATATCCCAACGGTCCGCTCACAGAAATTAAGGCTGACGAAGAAAGCACTCTACCTAGATACGGCATAAAGATACATTTAGCTTGTCAGCAGAGATGTTCAATAATCCACTAGTCATCACAGTCTGGGGACTTCATTACCGCAAAATGTCATCTGCAAAATGGATTCAAATTTCGCGTGCGCTCTAATGAGATAAGGTGAAGATTTCGGGTCAGTTTTTAGGATGCTCGTATTAGTTTACCCTCGTAAGGGATGAAGGAAGATAGATGGGAATAAGACGATGGGATAGATGGGCTCATATTTATAATGATTGTGAATGAAATTCACTCTCTATGACATTTTCTTTGGAATGAAGATCCTAGAACTTAACATAGGACGTATGAAAATTTGCGTCTTGTATTATTTTGTTTGTCATCAATAATACCTATCAGATGTTTAAAATGAAGAAGTTTCCAAGCAGAGCACAGCAAAAAACTCTATATATATTTTGCTTTTGCAAGAATTTTGGCATCCTACATTTTTACGATATTTTGTTTGTGTCCACTTTCATCCCATGTATGACTTATCGTAGTACTTCATCGTATCGTAGTCGCCTCCCGGTCTCATAGTTTTTTGACAACTTTTCATTGAAATATGTCTAAATAAAGGTTTTGTTTATTTCAATGTCGCTTCATTAGAGCTTATATCTTTGTTACCTTGCATCATTTTCACCGGGCTGTTGCGTTGCTAATTGAATACGGTTAGTAAACTGGTTATGGTTTGTCTGAACTTTCAGCCACCAATCCAACTGAATAATAAACCTTATCACACTGTAATATAGGTTATATTAAACGCAGCGGGTTCCAGGCGATATCGGTGTGGTTTAACTCGATTGCTGCGAATTTGCCACTATCGGTAAAATCGATTTAAAATCATGAAGCAATATTCTGGGACAGGAAATTTCGATCATTTAAAATTTGGGGATGTAGAAAATTGGAAATGCCATATACAAAATACCAAGGCAAATTTATGAGAAATAGTCGCAATGTAAAGGTAACCAAATCTGTTCCTAAGGTATAGATACCTAAGTAGGTCCGAATATTATGTTAAGTATAAGATTAAAATAACACTTTAGTGGTGGTATACAATTTGGATAAATATAACATCCTTTATGGGTATCTGGTTTTTAAAGTGTTTAATTTTAATATATTTAATAAGATCTTTTTGCTCGGAGAGAGTTTTAAATTTTTTTTATGTTTTTTGAGAATAAAAAAACTTGCCTCATTTAAACGATCATTTATCTGTATGTGGAAGAGTCATTATCACTTTTTATCGCCTTTTAATATAAATTTGTTTTTTTTTGCTGAATGCTAACACATAAATGCGAACATTATTGAAGATTATCAATAATCGCATGAATATTCTGGCCACAAACCGTGCAAGGAACTATTGTTTAACAAAAACTAATGAAATAAAACCATACTAGTATATAGCTTTTATGTCAAAACCCTCTGTAGCTTTTATAAATACAATATATTTCAGGAGCTTTTTATAAATAATGCCATATTAGTAGTAATATGTGAAAATTAATCTATAGGATGTGCAATCTATCTGCAATCTACTAAGTAACCTCACGGATCTACTAACTGGGTATATCTGTCAATTTTATCATTCATTATAATAATTATTATAGTCTATTTTTTATTTTGAATTAAAAATATATTTTTTATTTATTTTACGTGAGCGAGCTTTTTCTTTTTTATAACTCTCTGCTTCATACAAAAAACACGGCTATACGCGTCGGATGCAAATATTGGGACGTTTTAATTGACAAACACCGCCTACATTTGCCTATTGATTTCACGCGGGCGGAGTTTGGGGAATAGTTTTCCGGAAAAATAAAGTAGGGAAAGTCAGGGCAATTGGTTCGATTTGAAGTTTTTTTGTGAACTTCATATATTATTTTGCAAGATTACTATCGCGGTCTAGAACCAATTTTACATGTCAGTTATAGTGTCAGTTATTATAAAACAACCTTAGGTTTCCAGGGTATTATTAATTAGGTACCTATTGTAGATGCAAGCGCATCTTACAGAACATGGGGTTGGAATGGCAGTAAATATGCAATCCCATGTGCATTTCGAGAAAAGGCTTTTCGAGGAATTCAAGGCCAAATTCTTGTAATATGGCTGTTGTGTTGAATCTATTATATATAAATTATGACGTTTTTATAAAGAAGAATATTGTCAAACTTTTTGAGTAGAATTGCTAACGATTTGGATGTTTATGTGATCGAGACTAGTTTTTTTTATCATGAATAGTTCTTCGTTTGACCGTAATCTCACCTGCTGGTATGTTATAACATTTCCCTCGTTTGGTCATCTACATTTCGAATTGTGGTTTAAAGTGAGGGTAAGAATCGGTTTTTTTTTCTGGCCTCATCTTCGGGGGTTACTGCTCCCAAGCCTTTGGGTGGTGCCGCTTTGGGTGCCATCCTGGCGACACTTATGTAACGTAAATAACTAATGTATTCTGAGCCAGAAGTGCAGAATTTAATATCTGGTACTGAACACGTATTTTAAAGTTGTGCATCATGTTTCTCGGCATGGTATCTCCTATTGTACACGGTAAGAAACGCCCCGGACCGCGTAATGTTCCGCGCAAAATGGCGTGGTTACAGCGAAGGTGGTGATTTGTATAAAGGCGCGAAAATCGGGCCCTAAAAAATATTTCCCGCCACCGCCATATTGTTTCGGTCACCGTGTAATCGATATAACCTTTGAGAATCCCAGAAAATGGCAATTACGGCTGCGCAACAAAATGAATTACCGCTGAAAAATAATTAAAAGGGTTGCTAACACATCCCCAGAGCGTAATGTGTCACCACTCAGATTACTGTTTACATCTACAAACAAAGAGGACAGATTTCATATTGGGCTTTTATTACGTGTGCTTTTGAATGAATAGTGCGGTTTTCGTGTTGTAAAAATGTATGATGGACGGTACCTTAATACTAAAAGTTATTAAAATAATACGTAACAGGAAAATAAACTATTAAACAACCTTTGCATAAAGGTTGCGTTGCAAGAAGCCCTATACGGATAAAATTCTACGTTTTAAACCGACTTTATAAGCTGTCAAGGTGGTTCTCAATTCGGCTGTATTTTATTTTTATCATCATCATCGTTTTTGTTGGTCATTGATAACTTTGCGAATTTTTATCGGTTTTTGATAATTACTTTGTTGTATACAAAATAATCCCGACATGGTACCATAAAAGTTTTGTTCCCAAGGGATTATTTCTGTTATTATTTCTGTAAAACTTAAAAAAAAAAACATACTATCTTATGAAATCACGACTAGCTTTGTTTTGTTTTTCCAAAAAATGTGATCCCGAGTGAGCAAAATAAAGTGTTATTCTATGATTGAGTTAGTTTACGGTTTCTATCATGTAGGTATACATGATAGAAACCGTAAATTTGGGACGTATCGCGAATATTGCGATTTCATTATTAAAATTTCTAATTTTGTCTATACTCTTTAATTTTGGTTCCATATTAATTTTATGCAAAAATACCACCATGGGTGAACACAATTCATTATAAAATTTTTAACAAATTTCCGTTATTTGAAGTCGGTTTTTTGAAATTTAATGTCTTTTATTATTGTCAAGTCGTTTAATTAATTACTAAGTTATTTCTTGGGCTCAATCAGTAACTATTTTGATGCTTTTTAATGTTATTTTGATGCTAAATAACATTCATACGGTATGAGATGGTAAGCGGTTACCGTCGATTTAACATGCAAACCAGGAATGCTGTTGCCTTGCACTTGAACCAAACATTCGATGACATGTACTATTGGGTAGTTTTCCAATAAGCGACGTGCTTAGCATGGAATGCTTACCACAATGCAAAACGTGGCCACATATCATGTTTGGTATTGCCTTTGACTATCATTAGTTCTTGGTAACCTTATGGGCTACGTAGGCACTGAGTTTAACTAGATCTAAAGGTGTTCTTGGGGATTACAGTCAGTGCGCATTTGTAGTGTTAATTTAGTCTTGTAGTGCCCCACAGGTCCCGGCCTTTAATTAGAACAATATAAATATTTGAGTGGCAGTTGAGTAAGTATTACTCAATTATTCATATTTACCCTTTAAGATACCTACCACCTTTTTCAATAAGCCAGGATTTTTTTACGTTCCTCACTCAAAGACAGAATAAATAACGGAAGAGTATAGATAAAAATAGACACTTTCATAAGTTTGATATAAAATGTGAAATATGAATACTTATTGAAGTCTAAGCGAACATTTGTCATTCCAATATCGATTTTGTTGGTTTTTTTTATGGACACATACATAGTCCTGACCCCACATTGTGTCGTGGAAATCAAGAACTACATTCAAAACATTTCCATGCTCGTCCTTTCCATTTTTAACCTTGTTGCTATAGCTCAAGTTTAAAAATACTTTGTATGATTTACAAAGTATTTTTATATCTGAGCTTTAGCATGACACCATTTTATGGTCGTCTCTGTTCAAGATGGAAAAATAAGGAATATTTTTTTTCGTCATGAATGACGATCTGTTTTAGGTAGAGTACCTACTTCACATTAATACCAGCTTTTTAGATAAACTTCGTCAGCATAGAAAAACCTATTCAATTGGAGTCAGACTGGCGCTCTAAAAGTAAGTAAGTATTTAGTAAAAAAATTAACTTGGTAATTTGGTTAAAAATATACCTATTCTGTAAAAAAATATTGTTTCAGTCAAAGAGGTCGAAATTGTAAATGTTTTTGATAACAAGCATCAAATTAATACCGAAGAAGGTCATCTCTATGAAAACAAAGAAAATTCACACTGACTTTTAGCCTACCAAATTTTTTCTACTCGTTCTCAAGTTGTCCCGTTTTTTTGACAGTGACAGATGATAGTCTGTAATGAATCGGGACACAACAGAACAAAAAGCTAACAACCATGAATAAATGTTTATTTTGCGGCTTCCATGCATAATTTTCTCAACGTCCGATCTTAGGCTGTGTTCGCATTGCAAGCGACAAGGCAGCCTAGCAGCTAGCTACGATGCATAATTCAAACGGCTTGGCAGCTAAGCGTGGTGTCTTGGGTGGCCTCACTGTAGGCGACTAGTTAGGAGGCTTGTTACAATACTGATGCCCGCATAGATGAGTCTCTTGGCAGTAGATCTAGATCTTTTGATAGGAGAAACGAGAAAATACTCATCATATTCAGTTTCTTCGCCACTGCTAGAATAGGGAGGCTATATGCTCGTAAAACGGCTGATTTTGTCTATTTAATTGCATTGGTCTTCATAACCTATGAAGCTGTTTAGGCCGAATGGGAAGTACCCCGATCAGAAAGTCGTAGTTTTGAACCCGGTCGTGTGCTAAAAAAATAATAAATGTGCGCTTAGCACGTGCTCAAAACGGTGAAGAACGGCCCAAGAACCAAACGTTCGAAGGCAAGTACTATCGGTCAGTTTTCCAATAAGTGGCGAAGGGCTTGCGTGACAGGTGTCACGTGGAATACTATCAACTATGCATAACAAGGTCATATGTGCGATGTTTGGACACGTCTCTTACTACTTACCCCCACTAATCTGCGTATTGAGTATGGGAAAGTACGAAGGTGTGAGCGTGTTTATTTACAAATAAACACGCAGTCCAGCCGCGGCCTTAGAAATGTATGGAGCAGTTTTGAAACTTAAAATACGGCTATGAATACATTACATCTTGTTGGTGCATGCCCCTTCTTAGCGTATCCATTGCAAGTTGGCGTGACCGTGCGCCTAAAATTCATGAATTCTCCTCTAGACCGCCCATAATGCCAAAGTGAACCGAGAGCTTTATGTAGGCTGAATGGGCCAGCTGAGCTGTGCCACGCAGCCTTTGTACAAACGCTCGCTTTGCAACTTTTTATAGACACAAACATTGACACAGATAAGTCCCGGTTTTGAAGCGCTAGTAAGTTTGAATGACTCTCGTAGTATAGTTACATACAACGCTAGGGAATATTTTCTAGAGTAGGTAATTTCTTCATTAGATTACCGTCTACCGTAATACATTATAGTCGTGTTTGGTCTTCTTTAAATAGTTTTTGTGAGCTGTTACGGCTACCAATATCAACTACTGACGGGTTCAGCGTGGGCCTGTTTGGAAATATCATGCGAATGAAATCACATAGGCGTTCCAATTTGATAAAAGAAAATCGTTCTGAAATGTTTACGACTATTGGAACCTGGGGTTATTGACATTTAACTCGTAGCTCCTATATTCTGATTTAAGTATATAAAAGGGTGCTTCGTTTGAATCGTTTGCCCAAATATGATGCAAAGGGAAGAAGGCAAAAAAGTGTTCGTAGCGTATCCCTATGTTCAGCAGTAAAAATCAAATTGAACATTGTTTGTTTTGTACATTTTAATTTCGGGGTAAAGAGAAATTAGGTACAATCATGAACTGATACAAAAATTACCAGAAAAAAAAGTGCGAGTCTGAATCGCGCAACAAGGCTTCCGTACAAGCTTGTAGAGCATCAAGCATTGCTCTTACGTAAAGATAAGTCGGAGTGTAAACAAACACAACTTTGTAGTTAAAAATAAATCCCACAGTTAATTCTCCAACTACAAGTATCATTTATACTGAAATTATGGCAAACTTTTTTTTGTATGGTATAATTACAAATAGTGATTTATGTTTTTTTTCCTGATTAAACATTTATTCATACAACTATGTACAAGTAGGTATATACAAAAAATACAGATGAAACAGCTAGCTATCTAAAGACCGTTGCAAATGATCTATAGATAGCTCAACTGATCCAGATCACTACCAGGCGGAAGCGTTCCCAAAATACTGGCCGCATTGCCACGCTGAATGGCAATGCTAATGCGTTGACCCAGATAAGAGCCAGCTCTCTTGTCACGCGTCGCTTCGACCAGTCGCCCTGAAAGAATTTTGAAAACGCGAAGGGCCCCGGTTCCCCACGGACCCAGAGTCTCAACCCCAAAAGGCTCAAATAAGTAAGCTCTGTCGAGACTTCTATATTTGCGCCTCTTGAGATCCTCGGCCGAATCAGCCGCTGCACCGGCTCTAACTGAAGTCCCCGACAGATGAGATGGTGCTAGGGTATCTACGCATGTGGCGTCCCATACCAAAGGCCTTCCCTTCTCCCAAGGGACAAGAGTCATGCCGTCAGGCCGCTTACCATCGTCACGTAGTAGACCATTCGGTTCGAGAATAGCTGGAACGTTGACGCTGGTAAAAGCCCGGCGTTTTTTTCCTTAACAACATAAGAAAGGCAGGAGGCAGAAGAGAGGTAGAACAGGCAGCTATCGACGTCAACTCTAATACGATTTAATTCAATAAATAAACAGCTAACAGACACATACATGGTCCTGACCTGAGCCTAGAAATCTAGAAATCCCTATCTTCTTCCTACTTTCTAGAATTGTCTGATTACTGATAAGAATCATGAAGTTATTCCACACGTTTGTCGGTCTTCGATATATTTTTTGTTTTCAGCTACTTACAACGGTTCAAGGAATCGAACTCGGTAGCCATGAACGTGAAGCTATGAATTTAAAATTTTATTGGTCAAGTTTCCAAGCAATAAAAATAAGAGGAATACAAAATGTGAAAGAAATATTGAGTGCAGAATTTTTAAAACTAGTCGCTGTTTTACTGCCCGACATCTGTCATTGTTCTTCTCCATTCGTTTTTCCTGATTTTTTTCTCAAAGGCAAAAATATTTCAAAAATATAACTGTCACTGGATTTCTCTCCGCTTCGAGTATTTACCACGATGGAATTACTGGGAATGACTATCGTATATTCGGAATTAAAATTCACCGTTCAAGTCATGAGTGCAGGGTAAACTCCGTGAACTGTTAACTGAACTGGCAAATATATATTTGTGCCAGTTTCCTAAAAACTGGTATACAAAACAAAGTTGAACGGTTTTTTAAACTCGTTTTTTTTTGGGTGTTTGTTGCGCTAGCGAATCCGAAAAGGAAGGCAGAAGCTAGGTATTGCTAAATTCAACCATCAGCAGCACAGTACCACAGTGCATAATACATAATCACCATCATACATAACGTAGTGAAATGCGTAAATATAAATGTTGTAAACATTTTTCACTGATTAAAAAAAAGGAGGCTGCTTGACTCATTAATGAGTACTTTTTGCTTCTTCTTGGCTGATTCCGAATTCAAAAAAACTAGCTGAAAATTTTAAATATTTCTTAAACAGAAATGTAATCAATTGACTAGTTATATTCTATCTAAGAAGTAAATAATATAGTTTGTTACTATCGAGTATTTGAAGATTCTTGAGATTTTTCGTTAAAATGTTATTATCGTAGATTAATTTCCTTCCTACATAGCTCCTAGGCGTAATATCACGTCGTCAGAACAAAAAGCTGATTAGTTGCCGCGACTTGAGCGAGCAAAGTTTCATCGTAACATTTTACTTGGTGGATATTTGTACAAAAAGGTGAGTCGTTTTATCCACTCTGTAACTTGAACCGACGATTTTATAAGTCATTACACATATTTAAATAAAAATATAATATAAATAAATATCTAACAACCACATATTCATAGTCTTGACCGCACACTAGGATTCCCTGTGTCGTGGGTATCAGGAACTACGAGTACCGTCGTAACATAACACCCAGACCCAAAACAGATTTCTTCAGAACATGCAACATTTGTCCAGTAGCGTTAATAGGTGAGCCCGCACCTATTGCGTTGCAGCTGACCACTCGCAAATCGTGACACCAAGGTCATAACCTAAATGGTTAGTTAAGTATGGACGGTTGGTATGACTATTATACTTCAGATGCCTTTGTAGACGTAGAGTAACCTTTATAGAATAGTTATAATTGGATATCTATTTCTTTCGCCAAGCAAAGCTTGCATGTTCCGGTCTACCTGAGATAACCCTTGAAGGCAAACTGTCCACAAGATGGTGAGCAGTTTCCTTCGCCTATTTACATCTGTGACACCATTTCCTAATGCGTTGCGTGCCACAAAGAAATATATAATTCTTATGGCATGTGCATGAAGTAAATTAGTTCGTCAATCGGTACAATCAGTATTAAATGTACTGCATATGTTCACCGCGTCAAACTACAATCGATGCCCGTCTACACTAGAGCTGAGTCAGAAATGTCTTAAAAGACGGAATTACAACCAGCAGCGTGATCATTGGTTATCACGCTGCTGGTTGCTATATTTTGTTTATTAGGCAGAAATGTAGCCTGAGACTTAAATACACAACCAATGATAAAAAAACTTAAAATTGATAGAAGAGAAAGCGGTATGTAAATCTATTTAGTGGTGATTTATTTATTTGAAACTTATGCAGAGACATGAAATGCGAAAGAATTCTCTATTTGTAATCTGGAGCGTGCAAAAAGATGGGGTTGCGTGCCATGAAGAAATATGACCAAATTATTCACACCTAACATAATTAAAAACTGTTGTGGCATATCATATTTAACACTGATTTTCCTTGATTTTGCTGATACTTTATTTTCAAAGACGGCATAAAGTTTACCTCGACATGAAGTATACATGTAGTAAAACATAATAACTAAAGTAGATACTTAGATACCTATTTAAACAGGAATTTAAAAAAAAATCCTTCCTAACTACGCCCACTGCAACAAATGCCAGCATTCACTGCGTTTACGTAATTTTTTGTCGTATTTCACCCGATGTATGATCCGTCCTGGTAGATTGATAGGGTTGACAACTATGAACTCCTAATTAATAAGCGTATTGTGCCCACGAATAAACCGCAGACACCATAGCTCGCCTATGCTTATAAACCGCCAACATGCTATAGTACTGACCTCTTAAGAGTTCAATACTGAATCATGTTGGCGCTTCTGTACTGAAGCGTGCTGGAAGTCGGATTCGTATAACATGCGTTGACTTGTATCTGGCTATTTTTCTCATAACAATAATAATTGTTAAAAGTCCGTAAAGTTATGAAAGCGTATCAGCTCTACCACATCGCATGATGTCCATCACTCAAGGTTCACTGAAGGTTGCTGCATTATCGAAGCTTCATATTGCGGGTAAGACGTGTAACTTGGCAATTTATATTTAAAGTTTAACCTGCTACAGGTTATATAGTTCACGGTCAATACTAATCGTAGAAGAACAAAAGTCGTCTACATTACAGTTTAGCATATTTTAATGTTATTATAACCGACATTCGCTGGTGATGAAGTGGCGAACCGGATGACACAGGCTTTATTGATCGATAACATTGTAATGATTGTGCGAAGTCAGTGGATGGAAGTCGTCGTGTTGTTCAAAACCTCTGGGTGGTATATGCCCTTCTACACTTATAGGCAATGACTAAATGTCCTTACGCATTGAACATGTACTTAGATCGTTCGAAGTGACACTCTTTGGGGATACCTAATTATGTTCAGCAACGGCCTTTTTCAGGATGATGATTCATACCTCTTGCATTTGGTCCATCGAGTGGGGAGCCTGGCCTACATTGCATCGTCCCGTTCGTGGTCGCCTTTCGAAAACCTTTATTTAGGGATTACAAACCGAAAACTAATGGTTTTCGGTTTGTAATCCCCATGTTGCATATCCGCAGATCCATTCACAGTACGCAGATCTGTTGAGGATACCAAGTAGGGAGTTATTAGATGCACGTCCAAACATTATATTATGGCAAACCCACTTATTTGCAAAGTAATTAGCATTTCACGTGTCGGATTGCAAGCCCATAGCCACTTTATTGGAACACTAAACAATGGCGCATACTTTTAAACTTTTGGTTTTAGAGCATGCCGGTTTCTTCGCAATATTTTCCTTTATCGTTTTGTGTATGTTCCGTATCATTTTTATTAATTTACACATGTAAGGGCTTGAATAAGTGTAGGTATACAGTTACTTATTAAAGTCAGGTAGCTAACGAACTGTGGCGTCTATTATTGAAATGTCTCCCGCAAGGTCCTTTGTTCGCGCACCGACGGCCGGTGAATGGAGATAACGATTCTGAGACGGTGTGGAACCAGCCTTAGGTGACGAGCTTTCACTTAAAGTACAAGGTAGATCTCAAGTTTCACTTTCAATCCGAAGGTCGTGGGTTCAAATCCCGTCGTGCACCTATGTTTTATAAACAATGCTTTATGCTCTTGGTAAAAGAAAATTTCATAAGGATTTACTGAAACAAAAAACCGGACAAGTGCGACTCTGACTCACGCACTGAGGGTTCCGTACAAGCTTGTAACATAGTTCCTCCATCTCGGGGATCGGTCAAGTTCATAAACTATGAAAGCACCAAACATTTCTTTAACGAAAAGATAAGTCGGATTGAAAGACAAACTTAACTTTGTAGTTGATAAAATATTTTGGTCATACATAGATTTACACTACGCAAAACTATACTAACACTATATATAACATCGCAAAATTATATTTTTTCATGTGATATTAACAATTTTCGTCAATTACATTGACTTGATTTTTTACAGTGCCAAAGGACCGTTGACATACATTATTTAATATAAATTTCAACTTGATACCTCCCTCTACTCGTTCTTGGGAAAAAGAGTCTCGATAAACAGACAGACGGACATATGGATAGTCAGACAGACAACGATGTACTCATACTCATTTATTTGAACCTTAGGATTATAAAGAACACTTAATTATAAAGATATTACAAAACTTATATTGTATTTGGAAGGGTGCTAACAGGCAAGTTTTTTACCTAAATACCTATAAATGTTCACATCATGAATTAGGTTACTATAAGAATAGGTTATATTGATGTAAAGGCTGATGTAAAGGGACATAAAAAAATAAATAATAGGTACAAAAGAGGAAGTCAAACAGGAACACCAAAAAATAACTAATAATAAATAATATTAGCTGCTGTTAAGGGGTATTGTTAAGTACATAGGTACCTAATATTAAAATGATTGGGTTCTATGTTAACAATTATGGCTGTAAAGGGGCATGTGATCCTATAAGGGTATCTTTGAGGTACGGAACCCTAAGAATCGTAGAAATGTGATACGTGCATGTAAACATCTCTTGTGAGGCTCACTAAATCCTTTCACAACACTGGTTATTTCACTGTGGATAAATAGAAAGTTTGTTTAAAATAAAAAAATATGATGTATATTTTTTAACACTACTGAATATATAGGCTATGGGCCTATTGTCATCATGTGAAATGTTATTTGTGTTGTTGCCCAAAGTAAATGTTTATTTATTTAGTTTTTTAATTGATCTTTCTTAGACGATATGTTTGAAAATGATCACTAACTTAACCAAGACTTGTATGACCAAGAGAAAACGCGTGATATGATGTACAAACGAGGAAAAATATCTAAAATATAGTTTTATTATGCTATTATTGCCAGTCGCTGTTTCTTATATTTTGCGCTACAAAAACTTAATTGACATAGCAAAGCTAAAAATTTACAGTTTAAAAAGAGCTGAAATGGGTCATAGAAATTATTTCTCAAGCTGTAGTTGACAGCTGTAGACCCTACTAAGGGTTCTTGTAATGCTCCGTGACAGTCATTATAATACTATTCAGTTGTGGGGTCCGTAATAGCCACTGAAGATTTTTTTAATCTAAAACTGATTGCGGTTCCTTCTGACTGTATTTTCGACATGATGGGTCAGTGTGCGAGCAATTTTATTGTTTATATTCAAATGATTTACTGCACGTAGTTGGAGTAAACGTTCCCTTCTGTTTTAAACGATATGAACCTTGCCCATTAAACAAACACGAGCTCATAATAAAATTAAATTTAGAGAAACGAAATCAGAAAAAAACGAGCTCACGACTGTAATCAGTTTGATGGCATACTCAGCGCGTAGATCTTGAGAATACTAAGTAGGGGGTAGTCAGAGGCATGACCAAACATTGCATTTGACATGTGCCCGCATGCCCATCGCCGCTTATTGGAACACTAACTTTTGGCAGATACCTTCGAATTTTTGGTCCTAGAGCATGTCAGTTTTATCACGATGTTATCTTACACCGTTTTTGAGAACGTGTTAATGCGCACATATATTGTTGGAGTGGAAAAATCCATTGGTCCGTTTTCGGGATCGGAAGTCGGGGTACCGCCCTCTAGGCTAACACGGCTCTATTCAACATAAGCCAGCAAAATAGTCCGTTTGAACTAGGTACTCTTATTAGTGAAAGACCAAGCCTTATTTTATGTGATGGATGGTTCCCCGTTATTTAACTATGTCGAAATAAACGTAACTTTAGCTATTCAACAATAAGGATGATTTATGCACGAGTATTCTGATTGTGTAGGTACGCAATCAGGCGCAATCTTGGGAACTTCGCTCTAAACTGATTTTGCAGCGTAAACTGATACTATAAATAAAGTTTTTAGAGCATTTGAAATGCTTTTCAAGTTCCATGGATTGTTTGTGGAAAACGATAGTTTAGAATAAGATTTAACGCTTTGAAGGATTTCTTTGAAATTGCGAAGAATTCTTCAGAAAAGTTCGGATTCTTTTGATACCGTATCGAATGAATTCTTAAGATCGTACCTTTTACTTTGGTACCCAATATGTTTCGTAATTTCTTAGCGATACGAATTTTTAGACTTCATTTAATGGTTTTATATATTTGTCATCTTCATCATTCTGCAGAATTGAACAAATTATAAATGCTACGACAACCAGCATTGAGCCATCTCCACCTATGGATTTCCCGCAACTTATATAATGTCATCGATCCATCAGGTAGGGAACGTCTGTGATCAAGCTGTACTCACTAGGAAATTGGAATACGGTACTTATTTATCTCAAAATTAAAAGAGCCTGGGTCCAGTCTTTCCGTAATCCACGACTTTGTATTATCGTAGCCGGTTCAATGGTTCTAAATCATAAATAGGAAGACTGTTCGGAGTTTGGGATGGATGTTGTTTTCTGGGAGTATTTGACTAGATTAGTACTAAGAAGATGAAGTGTGCTTAGCCATTATGAATCAACAAAAAAGAGTACTTAATCACGATACCATTTCATAAAAAGTCTTATTTTAGGGTTCCTTACCCGAATAGAGCCATATGGAAGCCTTTTTTTTTGTTGGGAAAATATATTTCGCATGTCCTCCGGCCCGAGGAGAGCCGGAGGGACTCACCAACTAATCCACTAACAGGGGAGCTAGTGGATAGTGGCATACCGACTAAAAACCCATCGATTTTGAAACCACTCGTCGTCAGACGATTCGTTTGACAGCGCACCAGCACTTGACAGCTCCCGGCCATATGGAACCCTACTACAAGTCTACGCCATCTGGCTGTCCATTTCAAGGAGGGTGCGTTTATCTGAACTCCTGAATTAACTCCTTTAACAAGTGACCTTTGTCCAGCAGTGGACAGCGTAGGTTGGAACAAATTAGGTATAGAGAATACTTATTTTTTTTAACTAATCTTATCTCTGTATATTATTGCATCCATATTTCGGTAGTAAAAGTAGCTTCAATTGTAATACCTTAATTATTATTTTAATTTGCTCTGTTTGAATTTGTAAAGGATATATGTGGTGTGTAATAAAGTGTTATATCTATCTATCTATATTCAGACAAGAATTTTAAAACACCAAACAAATAATTTTTTTTTTCAAGTTTGGTTTAGTTGGGTCTACAAAGGTTTTTGAAGATGTGATTTTTGAGGAATTTTAGTTAACAAGGCAAGTAACAAGGCATCGCGTTTCGTCACATCTATTTTTAGTTGTGACTGTGAAATCTGGCAGCAGACATATTTGCTCAACGAATTGAATGAATCTTACGTAACCGATATTTGCCTGTTGAACGAATTTCGGTCCCAAGGGTTTAAACGAGCCCGAACAAATTTGCTTAATAATATGCTAGTGTCATCCTCAAATATATTATATTAATGGAAGTGGGTTTGTATTTCATTACTATAAGTGTGTGGTTCCAGATTTGGGGAATATTAGATGTAAATTAAAATGGGTTGTTTCAACGTTCGCATTGAATCGTGCCGCCAAGTAAAGTTGTTTCACAGTTTAAATCATTTTAAATATCGAACTTGCTTATAACAAGGTCTACATTCTGTTATCTTTAGTTACCCATTATAAAAATAAATCACAAGCCCAAGTTCTTTGATTACAAAATTACTTACTTAAACAACAATCATTTATTAACACTTGTAGTACACAAAATATAAAAAGTAGCATTGTATACTGTATCAATACAGTTCATAATATAACTAAAACTATAAAATGTTGTCAAAATCTTTTCAGTAATACGTCATGGATAAATATAACAATGGTTTTTAAAAACCCTGTAGGTATAAGGCAAGTGTGAATTTGCTGGAAGAAGTAAACTTTGGTGAGAATCCGACCACGATGCTTTGGTTATAGGCCGGACTCCGATCCGACGAGTATACAGGGTGTAATCGTTAAGTGTGCACAGGCGATTATTCCGTAACTATTGCAGATATCAAAAAACTTTAAACTGATATCGAAAGTACTTTACCTAATGAGTAAAATGACATTAATAACTTTTTAAAAATAAAACGAGAAATATCCAAAAAAATTACATTAATCACTCCCATACATTTTATTTCTTAGTAAGTACAAAATTTTGTGTTCAAAGCATATGTTCGAAGTGACGTCCTCCTTGTGCAATACAATGACGAGCTCTATTTACAGTTTCTAAATGAACTTTCCTTAACATTTGCGGAGTAATTAAAGCAATTGCACGACGTACACGATTCTGTAACTCTTCTAGGCTGTGTACTCTCTCAGCGTACACGTGGTCTTTGACAAATCCCCATAGGAAGAAATCACAAGGCGTGAGATCCGGGGATCTGGCAGGCCAAGGGGTTGCACTATTATTGGCTATTAAGCCATTATAATTGTTTCGTAAGAAATTCATTACAACATTTGTATTATGTGCAGGTGCTCCATCTTGTTGAAAAATTATCGACCTTCTTTCATCGTCTGGAATTGGTTCTAAGAGACTTGGCATATCGTTTTGTACAAAGGAGAAATATCTCTGTCCATTTAAGGTTCCACTGTAAAAATATGGCCCAATGATCCGATCTCCAAGAATACCACACCACACATTAATTGAGAATCGCACCTGAGCTCTAACTTCAGTAGTTAAGCGAGGATTGTCAATTGACCAATAATGCGAGTTTTTTCTATTGTAAATGCCGCAGTTTGAAACATTACTTTCATCGGTCCATAAAATTGACCTTACATTGACATAATTATTGACTAGCCAATTGCAATAGACCAGCCGACGAGCAGGATCATCATTGTGCAGCGTTTGAGTAGGTTTTATCTTAAATGCTTTGAAGTTGTGTTTTTTTAATAACTTGTGTACATAATTGTGGGACACTGGAAATGATCGGGCCACTGAACGCGTTGATTCTTGTGGATTATCTACTACGTAGTTAATAATATTGTTATCTAAGTCATTATCAAATTCCGGAGCTCTTGTTCTCGAACCTTTTTTTCTGTTAAAAGATCCATAATTTATCAAATTGTTATCCAACTTACGTAAATACGTACCAGAAGGAACTTCTCTATCTGGGTACTCTCTTCTGTAGGCGATAATGGCCGCCCTATTGTTACAATCATGTTTGTAGTACATTTTTAACATGTCCCTCTTTTCTGTATTGGAATATGCCATTTTTCAATCAATAAATGCAACAATCACGATTATTAACGCAAATTGAAAAATACAATAAATTGGCGGGAACGAGAACCCGCGATAAAGAATTTGAATTTAGAACGAACACCAAAGAGTATCTTTCTTTTTGTTTTTATTTAGTATGTTGCTTTTCAGCTAGTTCAAATCAATACAATATTGAAACAAGGTTTATTATAAATTTGAAGTGGTAAGATATTTAATTTACACGTGCATCTACTTGAAATTCATTAATACCTTCATATCGTACATAATTATAAAATGACAAGGGTAAAATGAGTAGGTACTATTCCACTTAAAATAAGGAAACTAAAACCTTTCTACTATCTCATACTAAATGTATGGGAGTGATTAATGTATTTTTTTTGGATATTTCTCGTTTTATTTTTAAAAAGTTATTAATGTCATTTTACTCATTAGGTAAAGTACTTTCGATATCAGTTTAAAGTTTTTTGATATCTGCAATAGTTACGGAATAATCGCCTGTGCACACTTAACGATTACACCCTGTATATGAAGAAAGTGATAGTCTAAAAAGCATGTATGTAAAAAGGTATGTCGTAGTAAGTAGAAAACTGTGGTTTCTGGGTAGTCCTCCGGGAAATAGGCATAAATTTATCCATTTAACCATGTATAGGGTCTTTCATTAAGCATGTTCTATCTTTAAATTTAAATAAAACAGTGTGTGTGAGATATTATCGAAATTATTTATTTATTTGAAAGATGTAGTGATGACATTATGTGTGGAATATGACATCATTCAAATGTCCGCTACGGCTTCTCTGGGAGGAGCGCATGCGAGATATCCAATTTTCCATGACTTTTGCGCATAAATCAGGCTGAATTTGACCTATGGCATAAGTTATGTTGGCTTTGAGGGCCGCTGTGGTTTGTGGTTTATTCGCATAGACCTGCGACTTAAGAAAACCCCTACAAGAAAAAGTCTAGCGGGGTTAAGTCACACGATCTCGGTGGCCAGTTCACATCAGCTCCACGTGAGATGACCATGCCCTCAAATCTCTCAAGCAGAATATTCAATGTGGCATGAGCTGTGTGGCACGTGTAGCGCCGTCTTGTTGAAACCACATGTCGTTGGTGTCCAGATGATCCAGTTCATGCCAAAAAAAAGTTGGTAATCATCGACCTATAGCGCTCGCCGTTGACAGTGATAGCCTGGCCAACGTTGTTCTCAAAGAAATATGGCCCGATGACGCCGCCAGCCCAAAACCCACACCAAACTGTAACTTTTTCGGGATGCATTGGACGCTCTTGAATCTCATGTATAAGTATAAGTATAAGTATAAGTATTTATTCAGTAAAAAGTACAATATAGTGGAATAACACATTTGTTGTAGGTATAGTAGGTAGGTAATCTAATATTTTTTCTATATGAAGTTGTTTGTAAGTACTACATTACAATATTCTAAATACATTTACAATTCCATAAAAAAAACAACAATTTCAGATACCTACAAAATACAATTTTCTTTTAGCAGCCGTGCTAGGTTACACCTGTGTTACAGCTGCTAAATACTTCCTTATGTTTGGGCTACACCTGCCACAATGTAGCCCAGGCTTAAAACTAAACAACAAAATAATTAGGTTGGTAGGTAGCTATGATACTCAAGATAATTTCTATAAAATTTAAAAGTAGAATCAAAAAAACAATAAATTGTGGGTATATGAATAAAACTAGTTATCAGCCAGCTGACTGCGTTCGGTCACCGTAACAACAGTTGATACTAAGTGCAAGTGCCACGGTACAATAATTGAGGTGACCTAAAAAGACAATTTCTGTTCGAGAGACGGAAATTAATTTGGTGGTTATCGAAAATCAGGGGTAAGTAAGAATCAGGAACATAATTGAAAAATATATATTAATATTATTTTATTTTATTTATTTATTTATTTTGTTTTATTGAATTTTAACTTTCAAAGTGTTCAAACTTTCAAGGCAGTAGGTGTTATCGGCTGATTAGATAGATTAAGTTCAAGCAGAAAAATGTAAATAGTATACCTACGTAGTTTAATATGTTTATATATAAGTTCATTGATCGATATGTAGGAGTTCTTCTGTACTTTTGTAATCCAATGATATTAAGTATGTGTTTAGAGCTTGTGTGCATTTGGATCGGTTGAGTGGATATATTGTAATATTCTTGCTTATTTTATTATATAAATGAGGTCCCAAGAATGTTACGTGGCGATGTGCATAAGCTGATGTGAATTTAGTCGGGAGAATGACACGATCTTTCCGTCTTAACTTCAAAAACCGATCAAACTCGAAATCAACTTCAGAATGGGTTTTTAGGATGGCCTTTTGGATAAAGGATTGACGCACTGTCAGAACCTCAGTTTCGGAGAAAAGTTGTGCCGTTGAGAATCGGTAAGGTTTTGATAACATTACTTTAAGGACCGCTCTCTGAGATCTCTCTGTTCTAATTAGATAGGATGAGAATGTTCCTCCCCAGATAATTATGCAATAGGTCAGCAGCGAGTTACATAAAGCATAATAGATCATTTTTAATGATTTTATCGGAAGATGTCTGAGCCTTTTAAAAACTGGAATTAGTTTACGTATTCTCCCTGTGAGGATCTTAATATGTTCATGCCAATTTAAACACTCGTCAACAATTACTCCGAGGTATTTGATAGTTCTAACTCGCTCCAATGTAATGCAATCACAAGTGGATGAGAAAGACTTTGTACAAAAGTTGTGAGCCTTTAAGTTAGTAGATTTTAGTGTGGGCTGACCTGCAGTGGATTTAGAAAACGTGAGGTATTTTGTTTTATTTAAGTTTAGGGTTAATAGATTAATTCTTAACCAAGACATAACCTCTTTCAGGCCAATCTCAGCAAGAGTGATAGTTTCATTCCAGGTAGATGCACTAAATATTAGAGCGGTATCATCTGCGTATGCAACAAGTTTTCCATAGCTAAAATCGAAATTACAGAGATCGTTTACATAGATAAGAAATAGTGTAGGGCCAAGAATACTGCCCTGAGGCACCCCGTAGGTGGTGGAGGCTTCATCGCTAGTGAAGTCGTCTACCTTTACTCTCTGAGATCTATACGTTAGATAGCTTTTAAAAAGCCTCAACGGAGTATCCCGAACACCCAAGTTTTCCAATTTAGTAAGTAGTATTGGGACAGAAACCGTATCAAATGCCTTAGCGAGATCTAAGAAAATTCCTACGCATTTATTATTTTTATCAACTTGGCGAACAATGTAGTCTGTAAGTGAGGTCACTGCATGCTCTGTAGATTTCCCTGAAATAAAACCAAATTGGTTTTCCGAGATTAAATTAAACTTGATTAGGTAATCTTTTATTCTTTTATTAATAAGGCGCTCTAAGATTTTAGAAATAGATGAGAGAATACTTATAGGGCGATAGTTAGTGATATTGTTTTTATCTCCACCTTTATGGATTGGTTTAATTAATGCTATTTTAAGTTGATCCGGGAAGACTCCGAGTTTGAAGCTAAGGTTGCAAATATGAACTAAAGCTGGTATTATTAAGTTTTTTGATAGTTTCAAAGCTTGTGCAGAGATACCATCAAAACCGATAGCGCAATTAGATTTAAGATTGGTCAGAATGGTCTCTATTTCAAGTGGATCAGTGTCAAATAGCGCAAATGATTGCACAAATTTAGTAGACTTTATATAACAATTAGGACTTGTTCCACTGTCTACATTACTTTTATTGATCTCCTCTGCCAAAGTCTTACCAATATTAGAGAAATAATCATTTACATAATTTACAGACTCCATGGGAGTCGATTTCATTTGTAAAAGGTCTTTATTGCATACAATTTCTTTATTTGATTTTAATTTTGCTATATTTTTAATAACTAGCCACGTCTTTCTACTATCTTTGCCGGCTTTTTTAATTTCACATCTATCATATTCTGCCCTAACCCTATTTAGAATTACACCACAGTAATTTCTGTAGCGTTTGAAAGTAGTACTAAGAGTGATATTATCAGGATCTTTTATAAGATCCCTGTGAAGCTTATCCCTGTGCTTAATGCACCTCAATAAACCTGGAGTTAGCCAGGGTTCTTTTATTCTTTTACGACATGGAACTTTTTTATCAAATGTATTCATATCAATCGCTTTTTTTAAAGTAGAAATTAATAAGTTAGTAGCTTTATTGATGTTATCAGTAGACAGAATTAACTTCAGGGCACTTAAATCCAAGTCTGAAACCAGGTTGTTATAGTTGATTACTTTGTAAGTATTGAATTTGCTTTTTGGGATCATACAGTTATCCAAATTTGTCAATATCGTGTAGTGATCAGTCATAGTGGTAGAAATCACTAAAGTTGTAGCAATAAGATTAGTCTTTAAAAAAACGTGGTCTAAACTATTATCTTTTCGTGTAGGAAATGAGTGTGCTGAAAGAAGCCCATGGTAAGCCATTAAGTTTGAGTATTCATCTTTTTCAGCTTCAGATTTATTTTTACCAATGTTAATATTTCCTGTGAAAATTATATTACGGTATTTTTTTAAAGATTTCATTATTTCGTCAATCGAACTGAAAAATGGTCCCAGGTTATTGTATGCAGGAGGACGGTAAATAGAAACAATCGCGGTATCTTTCCCTACAATGACAGTAAGGCAATTGCATTCTAGGGTAGTAGGTTCAGTAACTGTGGCGGAGATATCATTTCTTATGTAGACAACGACCCCTTCATTCTGGGTTTTGTTATCTTTCGTACTATATCCTGTAAAGTTATTTAGTTCGGGTATTGAGTCAATTTTGCTAAGCCAACATTCCGTCAAAATAATTACATCAATATCAATTTGTAATCTTGCAATTAAAACTATAATTTGAGGAAAGTTAAGTCCGATACTTCGTATGTTTTGACATACAACAGTTAATTTTCTGTTGGAACTAGTCAAATATCTATAAGCATTATCAGCGTCGCATTGAAATGCTTGTGAGATAGTATAATTATCCAATTCATATGCTAAATCATCAATACCCATAATTAAAGCTGATTTGTAACACTCGGTTAAGCTGTATAGAAACGTAGACATCGATGCCTGATCCAGGTATTATAACTTTTGTAAAAATTAAAGGTTTTAAACTAATATAATATACATATTGATAATCTTTGCCACCTATTGTGTATGCATAGCTTACCATTACTGTTTTATATTCTGAGACATTTATGAATAGATGTATGACTAAAGAAATAAAAAAAATTACTACAGAGAAAGACAATGATACAATCCACAATATACGTTTCGGAACTAATGGAAGTGTCTTTCCAAGCGAAAGGAGATATACGTGAAGGTTTGTTGTTAGGGGCCTACAGCTGATTCCTGGAAACTTCCAGCTGACTCTCCCCTTTGATGAGAAGATGTGGAGAGCCTTCACTTTTGCGAAGAAAAATCCTCCCGTACGAGCACCAGCAGAATTGAAAATTGTTAGTTTTTGCGAAGTCTCTCGCCAGCAGGAAAAGTCTTCTTGTTTTAGCTGTTAGATGTTCTGCCACGAATACCTGAGCCGCTGGATAACCGAGAGAACGAAGCTGGGCACCAAACTTGGAGGGGTTATCCTTCATCAGTTTTTTGGCTTTTCTTATAAATTCTTCCTTACGAAAAACCGTTGTGAACTTCACTACAACAGGAGGGTTTCCACTGGAGTTTACATTAACCCTGTACGCGTCTTGAATCTCCGATCTGGAGATGTCGAGATCTAGAGCTTTGCCGATGCATTTTGTTAGTTCCGGCAGATCCAATTTTGTTTCTCCTTGTTTTTTAGGAATGTTTTTGATTTCAATCGAAGAACTACGGTTGTTCCTCTCGAGAATTTCTATCTTCTCCTCCAGTTCCACTATGTGTTTTTTATTATCAATCCGTTCCTTATCAAACAGATCCATTTTCAGCTTCATCTCTTCATACTTATGGGTCATGAATTCAAAATTTTTACACAACTCAGCGTTACGATCCTTTAATTCATTTATGTCTTCATGCAATTCATCAAACTTGCTATTAATTAGATCCATTAAATCCTTTTTTAGCAAGCTAAATGAGTCGTTTTCCGGATCATCAAATACTTTTCTTTTTTTGTACCGTGTCATAACATTTGATCGGTTCTTACTCGCCTCACTTCGTGCAGTCGAATCCGAGTCCGACGGAAATTCACCAGTTTGTTGGCTCGAAGTTGGTGGCGGGCTTCTCTGTAGGTTCATGATAAATTATTGTAGAACTTTTACTTTTTACTTGTAAGTCACCTCACTACTCGTTTTAAAGTTTGAATTAAACTAGTGAAACACGTCTACACGTTGCCGAATCCAAGTGGGAAGGTATTGTCCCAAATTCGTAAATTTTGTTTGTTTACGTACCCATTCATCCAGAAATAAGCCTCATCGCTGAAGATAATTTTTCTGTGAAAATTACGGTCAGTTGCTAACTGCTCCAGTGCCCATTCAGCGAACACGCGTCGTTGTCTATGGTCATTTACCTTCAATTCCTGGGTGAGTTGAATTTTTTACGGGTGCAGGCCCAAGTCACGACGCAAAATTCGCCAAGTTGTGGTCTGTGAAAGGCCGAGTTCTTGTGAGCGACGTGAAATCGACTGCCTCGGATTCTCCTACACACTCTCACGGACAGCGGCGATGTTTTCGGCAGACCTTGCGTTTCGTTGACGTACGGGTGTTGGTCGATTATTTACCGAACCAGTGGACTCAAATTTATCCACCACACGATGAATAGTCCTCTCGGTAGGACGATTATGGCGAACGTAAAATGGGCGAAGCGCGCGGTGCGTTGCCCGAACAGAATACTCATTTTGATAAAACAATTTTATCATTTGCACGTGTTGTTTAATGCTATAGCTATCCATGATGATTTGGCAAAACAGAATGAATAAATGACAACCAATTTGACAGATGTAGCTTCAACAATATGGCCGCTACCAACTGCCAAAGCTCGGACGTGCCTATTGGAAGACCCTTTATTAGTAGGAATTCATAAAACGATACCTTTTATCCAACTCTAGTTTGCCTTTGGCAAAAAAGGTAAAAGTACATTCGTAAATAAGAGGCAAATGTCAAGAAATTCGCTGAAAGTTTAAGGCTTATTTCGAGATTGAATTTGTTCGCTTTTTTCTGAACTTTTATTGTTTTCTGCACGGAAATGTGAGTTCAACTCAAAATAGTTACATACTTAGTCATACCTAGGTATACATTACATGTACATTGCATTATAACACATTTTCTTTGAACGAGCAATGATATATTTTCTATAAAAACCTACGAATAATGGTGTAAACATCATGATGACATGATACCGTCTGTGACCAAAATTGCAGATATCCATTATTCACATAGTCCTGACCCCACACTAGGATTCCCTGTAAAATTAGTTTTTGATCAGCGACTCCAACGCATTTTTGTATTATACATACAAATTAAAGACATAACTGTTACAGTCTTGCAAAAAATGGCTCTTTAATTTCAAAGAGAGGCGGTTCTTTGTGCGGCCTCGAATAACCTTTCGAATTAAGAATAGATTTTAATATCTAATTAGGGCGCTGGCTAGAGAACTGGCAAATTAAGATATGATTTAAGTGATACCTACTGCTTTGTTTATTCAAATACATGATTGCAGCAACTTGTCTTTAGACTTTACCTTTTTCCAAGTTACACCAAAATACAAATGCGGTATAAAACGCGCTAAATAAATATTTTATTATCTGCGTGAACGGTCATTTTATTTAAATATCTGCGCTTGACTTTTCATCTCATAATGCTTTATTTACTGAAACGAACTGCCAACAAAAGTATTCATCTCAGTTATGGCCTATGAATATGGTGTTATAAAGGTCTTAGAATGAGTTTAAAATTGACTCTAGACTCAAAAATATTTTTTTTTCACATTTCCATTGAAAACTGACTAAAACTAAAACTTGGTCTGGATTTAGTTCATATGAGACCCTCTGTGCGTGCTTTAGTTTATAAATGCATGATTGTACTAGGCTGTTAGTCTTACAATTATCTTGTTATAGGTTTTTCTTATAAAATACCATTAGGAATACTTATATATGCACTGCCAAGGAGTGTAACTCAGTGCCTAGCATTCAATGAAATGTTATAGACCGTGTGGTAGCCTACCCATCGAGTACCAAGTTTTTTTTATAACTTAAATTATAAAAAAAGCTTTAATTAACTAAAGTTTCGACGGCCCTTCTTTTGGTAAGTGGTTACCGTAACCTATGGACGCTTGCAACACCAGATATTATTATTACATGAGGTTAAAGCGGACACATAATAACGTTAAAAATCATCGCATCGCAATTTTCTAAGAGTTTGATATTTTCACGAATCAAATCATCGAATCAAAATCAGTTTGAATCAACAATTCAAGATTTCGAATTTCCGTCATTTGAAATGCACAACGTCTTTGAATTTTTCACACAGACGCGACATTTCAAATGCAGAGTAGGTTACATCCCCTGAGAACTTACCTACGAGCATACAATTGAGTTTCTTCAGTGCCTCCATACCGTCTAAGCATATTAGACTTGCAGTGAGCAGCCGGGGCTTATCAAGCTTGCATAGTGCCGAACAATCACATTAGAAAGTTAGGAACGTGGTGCACTGGGAACGCGCAAGGTAATTTTATTTAAGCGCAAGTCTTGTAGAATGCCGCTGTTTTGTCTGGCGGATGTTTTATCATACCCTTGCCATACAATTCTTCGTCGACAACATTATACATTTACATTAACATTATTATACATTATATAACAATTATTTATTCATCAACACAATAGCATTGGTATTCAGCGTGGCAAAGCTGCCAGCATTTTGAAAATGCTTCCGTTTGCTAGGGTATCTGATCTGTATCAGTTGACCTATCTACAGATTGTTTGCAATGCACATAGCTGTTTCATCTGTATTTTTTGTATATACCGACTTGTACAAAGTTGTACAAATAAATGTGTCTTTAGTATAAATGTATACGGATTTTGGAAGCAGCAGTTATCATAACCAACGGCCTATATAAATGTTAATTCTACGGCGCCATTACAGCCGCGATGGGATACAAGCCATTATAACAGAATATGAAATAAAATGACCAAAATTGCATTTTTACTTTGGCATTGTGTTAGAAATTATTCTTTATTCTTTCATGTACACACAAATTAATACTTACAAAAGGCAGAATGATTTGATATGCACAAAGG
Organism: Perizoma affinitatum; assembly: GCA_961405105.1. Taxonomy (NCBI): domain Eukaryota; kingdom Metazoa; phylum Arthropoda; class Insecta; order Lepidoptera; family Geometridae; genus Perizoma; species Perizoma affinitatum. Next base: position 8,792,149 of record OY560184.1, read on the forward strand.
TGAGCTTAACCCTAATAATTTTTAAGACATAAAATGTCAAAAAACCGAATTCATATAACGGGAAATTAATTAAAGTCGGTTGATAATAATTGAATTGCCATATTAGCGATACGCTTGCAGTCCCATGTTTACAGTTTCTGTCCTGCAGCTACTCTAATAGCATCAGACGTGCCAACTTTATTTTGCCTACTCTTTTGAATAAAAATCAAATGTGTCGCCCACACAAAAAGTTTAAGCCTAGTCGTGATTCCATGAGATGATGATGTTATTTAAGTTTTACGGGGAAAATAGCAATCCCTCAGGAAAAAAACGTTATATATCGTTGTATAGTATAGTATCGTTGTGCGTCCGTCTGTCTGACTGTCAGTCTGTCAAGACCCTTTTTCACAGGAACGCGTGGAGTTATCTAGTTTAAATTAATATAATATACGTAGTTCTACGCTCCCTTTGAGCTCTAAAAATAAGGTCATTATGCGACATATTTTGATACTGGCAAATAAATCAAAACCTACAGGGTACTTTATCATATGTAAAAATATGTTTTGTGATTACAAACAAACACTTGCAGTTAGATAATTGAACGGTTACGTATATCGATGTATGAATGAACATTTTTTCGACTACATAGTTAAGTTTGTCTTTTAATCCGACTTATATTTTCATTAGAGCAATGTTTAGTGCTTTACAATGTTGTACGGATGCCTCGATGCGCACTTGTCCGGTTTTTTATATAAAAACTTTTAGCCATAGCAATTAGGAAACATTTAAACTATAAAACAAACATTCAAGAAAACGTTTTATTTATATTCCACCAATGTCGAGCAAGGAATCAGTGTGCCTCGCACTGAGACTACTTGCTCATCTGAAAAGAAAATTCGCTCGTAAAAGTTCCAACTTTTTACCCGCGACGTCTAGAGCCCGTATATGCTTTGTATAGTGGAAAACCATAAGAGGTTGTTACCATTTATCTCGGAAACGGCTTTTACGATTGACATGCAGTTTTTTTGCAATATATTTTTATGACTTCAAGGGTTTTAAAATGAGTTTTATTTCCCAAAAATACTAGAGAGCGCCCAATTCCCTGCAACCTAAAAGTGACTTCATTGGATACTTGCATTTGGATTAGCTCAGTACATTCATACCTTTATTTTGTTTTCTGAGTCGCATACCTGCCCTCATTAGGGGCTCCATTTAGTTCGAGATGAGAAACTAACCCACGTGATCCTAATGAAAAATACTTTCGCTCTATGCCATCAGCCTGTGGATATTTTAATATATCCAGATTAATTAATAATTCCAGCCAGTATTTTGAAAAGAAGTTCATTTCTGTGAGTTTCGTGGGTGTTTCAACCCTTGAATGACACATAGGCCTTTTAACTGAACCCCACGTGGGTGAAGCCGTGGGCAGAGAAGAGACGGAATCATCCGTACCTTCTTATTATTGTGTAAGTATCCATACTTATATATATAGCCCAAAGCACGTAAGGTCAACTATATATCATAAATAGCGGATGAACAGGGTATAAAAAGCTTATCTCGGATGGGTTGCGATATGCCCACGCGATTTGCCTGCTCCATCACCTAGGAGCTACAGATTTCAGTTAGACGTCATTTTTACCCGCGGTTATGCCCGTGCGTAATTACATTTGCTATAATAGGTTGTTTGTTTGTCCGTTACCATTCGTATCATTATCATATGAATATCTCTTCCGTTATGGAAGAGATCGCTTTTAAGTGATAACACCGCCCATTATTACTTTATACTTAGGGTTTACAATAATGTATTTTCATTTATTTATTTATTCATTCATATTCTTAACGGCTAATCGGCATTATTGCAATAGATATGTTTTTTAGTCTTCAGGTATGGTTCTTAGATAGGTTTTATTGCCACAAGTTACTTAGGAGCGGTGCAATCGATGATAGAAATACACGTCGAGGGTTTTTAAAGTTTGTTGTTAATGTAGGAACTATAGAAAGAGCTTTCGATTTCCATGAGTTAAAGAAAGCTTTTTAAAAATCTTAATACCTATAGATTGTTGCGTGACTGGCTCACTGACGTCTAAGCTATAAGAGGACCCGTTTGCACAAAACATTAACAGCTCCTAAGATAATGCCTCAAGAGAAGTTTTCATAGAAAAACTGTCACTCGCACAAGTATTTTCTGAAGATTTTTTTCAGGCAAAGGCACCTAAATGACAGATTTCTGTGAAATAATAATAATTTTCTTTTGATGTGTATACATTGGATGACCCAAGAAAGATTTTTCCGAAAATTCTAAATTATTTGAAGAAGTTCCGGGTGTTCCAATAAAATTACTTTTTTGTTCTATAAAGTTTTTATCTGAAAATATCTAAAAATACAACGAAAGATTTTTCTTCAAAGTTGTTTTTTTATAGCTTTTTCATTTCTTAATTAACTTACTTACCCTGTTTTAGGCGTTTATTCATCTTATTAACGGATCTTAATCGTTACCTGATACTTCTCAAATACCTTATATATTTATACTTAAAGAATGACCTTTAAGAAACAATTGCTGACTTTTTAGAATTTTACAAATCCTAAAGATTTGTGCTAGCATTTTATTATAAAAATATTCAAAAAGTCATAGAACAAAAGTTATTGTTTATTGAGCGTTCACATTCTTAATGTGAAATTGATATTGCATTTTTTATCAACTTCCTGTTATTTGAAGTCGGTGTTATTTTTTTCCTGAAAAGAAATATATAATTTGATTACAAATTGATTTATAATTAATATTAGGGTACGTAACCCAATATTTAAGTGTCTCCTTTATAATTCTATAGACTTCATAAAAAGAAGAATTTTCATATTTGGCAGCTGTGTTTTTTATAATAATAATATTTATTTATTTTTGCCAATTTATTGTAAAGTTTAATATGGACAAAGGTCAGGCCTTATAAAAATTCATTTCTTTTGTTAATTTAACAAAAAAAAAAGAAAGTGCATGTTTAACTGAAATAGTCACCTTTTGCATATAACTATTTTGTATCATATTATTTTGTTGGTAAGGTTCGTCTGTGGTTACTGCAATTAATCAATTTTCACGTTCTCAATCACGACGCGAGGAGACAGATACTCGTATCCACAGCCACCATTGATTATAATTAATCCGTATAGTCAGTCGTATGCACGTTGAATACAAAGTTAACATAATATTTACTGAAATAGGTAATTTCGTGCTTTTTTAATATAGTGTATAGTGCTGCTTGCTACTTAAAACATAGGTTTATTATAATTTTGTAGGTGGTACTGACGTTTTTTTATTATATACTGACAACTGTTTTTTTATTTTTAATATGTGCCAAACATCACATCTTATGCATAAAAACAAAAACAAACACGCTCGCGACTGCAATATCCATAATGGAGAAACTATACGCAGTACGCAGATTTGTGAGGATACCAAGTACGAGGTAGGTAAAGACGATCTTAAAAAGATTTAATGGTTTTCCTGTTTTATTTTCAGTCAAATGTAACAAAGAAGGCTCTCTGTACATAGAACGGCCAGCCTCAAATTAAAATTGTGTAAATTGTAAAGCAGTGTTCCTGTCACTAGGAGGAGATATGAAACACGACCAAAAGAACAAATTTTGGCAGGATGGCTAAATGGCAGCTCCAAGTTCGATTCTGAGGTTTATTTATATATTACCCAAACTTTATTGTGGTGGAGAGTGATCATAATAAGACCTCTGAACAGGATGGACCAGAAACAAAGGATTAAATATCTCAGGAGCAGGAAAAATAATTCAAAAAGGTCCTCGTCTCGTCCGGTAAATATAATAGTTCCTACAACTTGATGCCATGTGGTTTTTGATAAAACGGCTGATTATTACGCCTTAAAATTATCGCAAGTTAAGCCTCTATTTAAGAAAGGTGAAAGGACAGAGGTCAGCGACTATCGTCCGATAACTCTTATACCTATCTTCTCAAAAATATTTGAGAAGTGTATGTATAAAAGACTCTTAGATTATTGCCAAAAATATGATATTATTTTTGGCTTTTACAATTTGGCTTTCAAAAGAAAAAATCAACCTCGTTAGCCATTTATACCTTGGTGAAAACTGTGTGACTAACCTTAACGCAGGTCACTTAACCACAGGACTATTTTTCGACTTATCCAAGGCTTTTGACTATGTTTCACATGATACACTTATAAAAAAACTTGACAATATTGGCATCAGAGGCCCAGCTCTGAAATGGTTAGCGTCCTATCTAACTAATCGAAAACAATGTGTTGTTATTAATAAAATGACTGAAAATAACGATGAACTGTTGTCTTTCGAATCTAGCTACCAATGGAACAAATCGGGCGTACCACAAGGTAGTATATTAGGTCCTATTCTGTTCCTATTGTATATAAATGATATAATTGACGTGACAAACCATAAGTGCACCCTGTTTGCTGACGATATTTCTATAATTGTGACTTCCGATAAAAAAATGTTTAGTCTTAAGGAACATGAATCTGATATTAATAATACAATTGATAATATTATTGAATGGCTTGACATGAATAATCTTAAAATAAATCTAAGTAAATCAAAATATATACAATTTAACAAATCCAAACATGTAAATTATAATTTTAATCTAAATATATCAAAAATAGAAGAAGTGGCGCAAATAAAGTTTTTAGGTGTAATAGTTGACGAATATCTGAATTGGAAATCGCAAATAGACTTAGTTTGTAAAAAAATCAACAAATTCGTGTATGCGAAATAAAAAACGTTACAAATGTGAAAACTGCCATTACGTCGTATCACGCGTACATAGGATCGGTACTTCGTTATGGGCTAGTAATGTGGGGCAATAGTACAGATAAAAACAGAGTATTTGTAGCGCAAAATAAATGCATCAGAGCAATATGTGGAATCCCGCCTGATCAGTCTTGCGAACCGTTTTTTAAGGATCTTGGTTTGTTGCCTCTACCATCGCTCTACATATATGAAACTTCGAATTTTGTAAAGAATCATGCATATTTGTTCCAAAAGGCATGTGACAAAAATCCTAGGCAATGTAGGGACCCGAATAGGCTTATTGTATATGACGCCTCAAAATCAGCTAAACATCAAAAAAGCTGCCTGACTATGTGTATAAAGATTTATAATAAGATTCCAAATGAATTTAAATTACTTAATGATTATTTATTTAAGAAGAAATTGTTTAATTGGCTAATTGATCGAAATTTTTATGACATTAATGAATTAATTTTTTATTAATATTTTTTTATTTTTGTAGTTCTTAAGGAATAAAAGAACATGTATTAAATATTATGGTAATAGTAATTTTTTTCTTACAAAGAATTGATGTCTGTTTTGAATGCTTATAATATTTTGTTTTTATATATTAGGTTGGGGAAAAAGTCTTTTCGCATTATTGTATGTATGAACTTGTAAATTTTAAAGAAGATAATTCCAAATTCAAATTAGGAAAATGTGTGATTTTTATTTGTTTTTCGTACTGTTAAGATGAGTGAATCTAATGAAGAAATTCGATACATTTTAAAATTTTACTACAAAAAAGGTAAAAATGCAACGCAAGCCGCGAAAAAAATTTGCGATGTTTATGGACCTAGTGCAGTGTCTGTGAGAGTAGCACAAATTTGGTTTAAGCGTTTTCAATCCGGAAATTTTGATGTCAAAGATGCACGTCGCTCTGGTCGCCCTATTACGGATAAAATGGATGCCATTTTTGAAAAAGTGGAGCAAGATCGGCATATCAGTAGTTACGACGTAGCTGAAGAACTGGGAATTGACCACAAAACAGTTTTGGCGCATTTGAAAAAAACTGGGTACACAAAAAAGCTCGATATTTGGGTACCTCACGAGCTCACTGAAAGAAACCTAATGAACCGTGTTCTCATTTGTGATTCTTTATTACGACGTAATGAAACCGAACCATTTTTGAAGAAGCTGATAACTGGTGATGAAAAGTGGATCACGTACGACAAGAACGTGCGAAAAAGGTCGTGGTCAAAGGCCGGTCAGGCTTCACAGACTGTGGCGAAACCCGGGTTAACTCGCAACAAGGTGATGCTGTGTGTGTGGTGGGATTGGAAGGGCATTATTCATTATGAGCTGTTACCACCAGGCAGGACCATCGATTCTGAACTCTACTGCGAACAACTGATGAGATTAAAACAAGAAGTTGAGAGAAAGCGGCCGGAGTTAATCAACAGAAGGGGTGTGGTTTTTCATCATGATAACGCTAGACCTCACACATCTTTAGCCACTCAGCAAAAATTAAGAGAGTTTGGCTGGGATGTGTTAATGCATCCGCCGTATAGTCCTGACCTTGCACCTTCAGATTTCCACCTGTTTCGGTCTCTTCAGAATTCTTTAGGCAGTATCAGGTTAACATCACGAGAGGACTGCCAAAACCACTTGTCGCGGTATTTTGAACAGAAGCCCCAAAGTTTTTATAGCAATGGGATCATGTCCCTGCCTACAAAATGGCAAAAAGTTATCGAACAAAATGGTACCTACATACTTTAGTTAAATGTAAATAAACTATATTAAAAAATGTTTTGAATTTTCTTAAAAAATGCGAAGAAACTTTTTCCCCAACCTATTATAACAACAATATATTTATAGTCAATACTTAGAAGCAGTTTTTTTAAAACAAAGAAATACAGTATTTTTTATAGTAAAGATAAGGTGGTTTAGCAGAAGTCACGTCGGTACTTATGTAACTGAACACGTCGATACTTAATAGTAAATCGTCCTTTTAAGACTATTACATCAAGGAGAAATGCTATGTATATATATGATGGGCTTGCAACCTGTCACGTGGAATGCTTACTACTTGCAAAACGCGGGCTTGTACCAAATGTAAAAGTTTGGACGTGCCTCTGACTACCCCCTTCTTGGTATTCTCAAAGATCTACTCACTGAGTATGTATCTGAGGATGTCCACCATGGGGAAGACAGTCGTGAGCGTGTTTGTTTTTTGTTTTATATATATATACTCAGTTATATTTTGTAAATTTTAATGAACTAAACATTCGTGTTGATCGATAGCAGGAATTTTAGATGGAAAGTATTGCGTCATTTACAAATAACGCAACAGGTCACATGTAAATGTACAAACAAAATATTTTTGAAATTAAAGCACGTTGCAAGAACTACATTTTAGAACTTTAAGCCTGTATGTACTAGAAACTTCGGTATACGAACAAGTTGGGTATGAACATTCTACCGCTAAAACTTGATAAAGGAGATACTATTAAACCTGAATATACTATTATACTATTTAACCTGCGCCACTCACTTTGAACTGAAGGAACTCTCGTAAATGTTAACGAGTGCGCCGTTTCGCAATAAAGCACTACTTTAGTATTAGACAATGCAGTAACCAGAGCTACCCATTTTAGGCCACAGTGAGTAATAAAAATTCCCGTGTTTACCCAAGTTAAGGCGCTTAATTGAGCTGGTTATCTTACTATGAATTGTTCTCTCGGTAAAAGAATGTATTTTGATAAATTATCAAAATACATTCTTTGGAATATGAGATATATGTAATTGGTTTATTTCAAAAATTTCTACCTTTCAAACTTTAAAAAATAAAAAAAAGGTTATTTTGGCTGAAAATTGAATTGTACAATACCGCTTGAAATGTTTTCATCACGAAAATGTTGGGAAAGATTAAAAAGTATTGCTTTTTTTTTTCATATTTGCCAGGATGTCGTAAGCACCGCGATCTTGAGAATGTTATTAACTTTGATACAATGACGTTTGTTTCGTGTAGTACTACTTTTTAAAATATTTATCAGGTGCTAGTATTCGCCTTAAAAAGTGGAAGTCCATACGTTCTCCCGTCTTAACTTCCGCTATGCATTAAAATGTTGCTCCCCCCTAACCGACTCGATTACAAGTTTTGTCAACTACAACTGAGTTACCTTCCAGCCATTTAGCTATCGGATAGTGGTATGTATATATTACTATGTTACCAACTAGCAAATGATTTTGCTAGATCTAGCTATATTTGTAATAAAATGTGTTGATTATATAAAAGTACAACGTATACAGGTGGACATTATTATAACGTATTAGATACACGTTATAAAAACGCCACGAGCAACCTGTATGTCATCCCATTACCTACGTGTGTTTTTAATAAATATATTATGATTAATTAAACATAATTAATAATTAATATCTGTTGCTAAAGAGCGATGCAATGTCGCAATGTGCTGTTTTATTTATAGTTTTTGGCCTTCCATAAAATCTACAGAGTACTAAAGTATTATTTTAACTTTCTTGATCAGTAAGCATATTTATAATTATTAATTTTAATAAGCAATATGGATCCGTATAAAACTTATAATTGACTAAGTAGCTTCTTGCCACTTCGCTTATTAGCAACCGATTCGGCTTTCTATATATTTTGAAACAACTATTTAGAGGCAACATTAGTCGTGATTGATATCCTATTATTATTACAAGATATAAATCACATCGATCATTTACATTGAAAAAATGCTTTAGTCATATTTTGAGATTCATTCAGCCACATGTAAAACAAGTCGCCCTCTGGTTGCCAAAAGTTGGCGACCAGTGGGCTAGTGTTCATTACGAAACTAGATGGGGCTAATGGAATAATGTACTGGCTAACCGAGCTATGCGCTTCAAACAAATTTTGTGCCACTTAAATGAAATTGTGGGCTTCCTGTGCATATTGATTAAATAGAGGCCATGGAAATGTTGTCTAACTAAATGCACTCTCCGTGTAATTTTATACACAATATTATAATGGCATATCTATCTCTCAGATTATAGAATGTGGTACGGCTTTGATCATACTTAACACCACGTTTAGATTAAATTATCAACAAGCATATTTTTTAATTCATTTGAAATGGTCGCACAATCCTACCTTGATATGAAATTGATTTAGTTTGACACGAGTTCAATATGAAATTAACTAATTTCATTGTATGCTTCTATGACGAAGATCTACGAATTAATAATGAACCCTAAAAAATAAACGGTTAATTGATATAATTATGGTAAATACTAAAGTTTATAGAGCGTAAGATATAAAATCAGGCAAATCCAGAAGTAAAATAGACTTCAATGGCTTAAAACCTGACCTTTGACGTAGTTGGGTACAGACAGTAACATACGTTACTCCGTCATGTCACGGGATTATTTTTAGAGTTTTTTTACAAGGTACTTGCCGTGTTGATTTTTTGTCCGCGTGACAAATACCGTCCACCTTTGCCTTTGACAAACGCATCTGCCAAGGTCACGAAGTAATGTTAAAACCTCACAAAATGTAGACGCAGAGTGCCGTAGGTACTCATAAACTTTGGGAAATTAATTACAACGAGTGAAATAAGACAAATAACCAATCCGAAAGCGACATATATAATTTTATTTTCATTAAATAAAAGGGATATTCACAACTTCAATTTTTTTAGAGTTTTCGTTACGAAAATGAATTCCAAGTGTTATATAACTTTGGTCCAAACAAATATATTAAAAAAAACGAATTTTCTTAACAAATTACTCATTTAAAGTTACGGAAATGCAATGATTATCAAACTCAAACGCACACCATGGCTTTGACTCGTGCGTGTACCGGAGCACGCACACAAACGCGCGGACAACGTACATTACATTATGATTAAAAATAAAAGTCCTTTCCAAGTAATTATTTTGCCTCAATATTACTCGTTAAGATTACCAGTATGTGTAGATTTCGGCTTGGTGTTGGTCTTATTACACCCTGTATGATTAATTATTTTAAACGTTATAATTCCCTCATTTATTGGCTATGCACGTGTTTAATTTCATTTAATTCAAAACTCGTTTGAGCTGATTCGGGCTATTGCGAAATTATGCTAATTAAGACGGCAGCGTAGCAAATTCCAGATTTAAGAGAGGTTTTTTGAGTAACATTCAAAATATTGTATTTATTATTACATATACAGAACATGTAACCTTAAAAGAGATTGATTTTGGACAGTGACCAAGTCTACAAAGATAAGAGGACTCTTATCTTTGTAGACTTAGATAGTCTTTATGAAAGGTTGTTTAAACTGTCGTCATTTATTTCTATGGGCTAAGCCATCATGAAAAACATAAGGGAATGTGGACATTACATAACCAGACGCAACAGAGGCTTTGGGGACAAATTAACACCTAAACCGTACGGTGAATGGGCGTATGTAAGTGTATCTGTGATGGAAAAGTGTAGTGTTTAGAGTGACTTGTATACATTTTATAAAAAATATTGACAACCTGATATATGATATACAAGATGAGTGAATCAGTCTAGGTCTGCATCTAGGTCTGAGGCCTGCATCAAACAGTTGTTATAATAGGAGCATTTTCATGTTCTCTCACGTAGACCTTTCCGTCTCCGTACTCTGAAAATGTCGTTGGTATCACTACTGTCTATACGACTAATACGCTTTGAACTTACATACAAACATCTAAACGTTGACATATTTATTATTATTATGATGGTCCACTAACTATCGTCAGCATTAACTTAAATCCTTACAAAAAGATGTGATAGAAACTGTAAAATAAGAAATAATTAAACTGTAGTTTGCCAGAAACGAGATTGATGAAAACAATTTACAATTTCCGTATTGCAGTGACTGTAACATCTCAAGCAACGAGATAAATTTGAGCTAGATCTACCTAACTAACTTGACGCCAGGAGACAAATTGGACGGAACTTTTGTTATTAGTTATCTAGAGATTATATGAAATTGCTGAGTAGTCCTGAAGTTTTATGTTAGTTTAGTATTTTGAATTAGCAAGTTCGCAATGGGCTAGCTCGCATAAATTTTAAAAGGACGAAATAAACCACTTTAATAAGTATTTTAGCAGGTTCAAATAACGATCCATAAGTGAACGGAAAATATAAAAATCCAAAATCTTCATTCAATAACCATAATAAAATAAATAATAATTTCTCTTCATAAAAAAAGTTTCAAGTTCTTCAAGATATGAAACATTCATGAAAAAAATATTCAACATCACATACTGCCTATACCTGAGTGACTGTATTAAACCTCGCCAGATCGTTTGATCCTGCCACAAAGGCGGGCTTACAATTACAAGCATTTGCCTGCTATACGCCTCATGGGAACGGGCAGATACAGGCATGGATCAAGATATACGAGTACCTACATGTTTGAAATTCCAGTCACTATAAAGTAGTTTAAATCAGAAGATTATATACCTACCTAGTGAACAGCATTGATGAAATTACAAGACTAAAATATTCTGTCATTGAAGTAACCGGGAGGCTAGAACCAGGCAAGGCATGTGCAATAAGAAATAATGGGCTTGCAACCTGTCACCTGGAATGCTTACTTTTATGCCTAGGCATTATCCAAATATTGTGCTTGGACGTAACTATCAGAGGCACGTGAGCTTTATAGAGAACATCGTAAACGTTACCTTTTCCCATGAAAGCTGTTAACTTTAATTCGATAGAGGTTGATTGCGAAAAAGAATACCTTTTATAATGTGCTCAATGAACTCCAACAAAATTACCGTTTGGACCCTTTGGGCTTAAAGTAGGTAATGATAAATCACTCAAAAAGGGTAATTGATTCCCTATCCTCAACCGGCTCACGGACAGAAAAGATGGGAGTTCATAATCGTCAACCCTATTAATCGAGTACTATGGGATGGAAAAGGACAAAAAATATAACGTAAGAAGTATGAATGCTGCCGGGGAGCAGCTGATAAGAGTGCCTCTCCCGTACCTGTACAGTTGTTATGCATAGATAACATATTTCTAGACAGATAGTGATGCACTTGTCGATATAATATATTATAAGTTGGCAAACATCGATGCCGCAGCGGGATAAATGTTTGTACATTCTGCAAATTTTGATGATACTAGGGATCTCGTATTCCCGATTTCCACAACCCAAAAGGGGGGCTTTCGGTATAGCCTAAGGGACAAAACACGACAGGATTTTTTTTCCATGACAGGAAGTTTATTTTCGAAAATTATCCGTATATTTTTATTTAACAATTAGATTTATAGTTGGTTAATAAAATTGTTGGATTCAATTTTATTTTTACCGCCTACAATCTCAACTAAAATGATATCGTAACATACTGAATAAGGTAGCAGCCCATTTCCAGAATAAGTGCTAAAATAACCTCAGCGTTTTGGCTATAGGGGTGACCAAATTTATCGATAGGTACTTATCGGAGTTCAATTTCTCTTAACTAAATCTTATTTATTCCTCTTGACTATTTTTGTTCTAGCTACGAAGCATTATTGGTTTAAAGTTGGACCTGAAATCTATAAATTTCTATAAAACTCTCAGCCTATCTATAATGCCTTCAGTATTTTGAAAGGTCTTTTCTGAAGACATTCATAGCTAACAGTGCCGGTATGTGTCGTAATGTGCACTTACACGGCCAATAACTCTGACCCGATAAGGTGAACCGCAGTTTTCCACTTTTAAAGGTAGGCACAGTGCAAATTCATGGAGTAAGATACTTTTCTATAAATAAATTGAAAATAGACGTAGACGTAGACGTAGACGTAGACGTAGACGTAGACGTAGACGTAGACGTAGACGTAGACGTAGACGTAGACGTAGACGTAGACGTAGACGTAGACGTAGACGTAGACGTAGACGTAGACGTAGACGTAGACGTAGACGTAGACGTAGACGTAGACGTAGACGTAGACGTAGACGTAGACGTAGACGTAGACGTAGACGTAGACGTAGACGTAGACGTAGACGTAGACGTAGACGTAGACGTAGACGTAGACGTAGACGTAGACGTAGACGTAGACGTAGACATTATGTAAAGAAATAAATAAGTAGGTGACTATTGTGTGCAAATTGGCCTAGGCTCAGCATAATGCCGACTGTTGTGAACAGCGCTGTTATTCTGCCTAGACCAGGACAAGAACAATCACAGGACCCTATGTCTATGTCTATTGGACAATGTTTGTATGATCTGCAAATAGAGGTGCTAGGTGCTTTCTATGTATAACGTGTATAATATTTACAAAAAAAAAATGTATATAAGTAAAGTCTACTTTATACGCAACCTGTAGATGGGGCTAGATGATGTTGTGTGAAAATGTCCAGCATTATTATTTATTTATTTATTTATTGGGACTTTTGGATTGGTTGGCCTAAATAATGAACCTAATACTAAAATCTAGTATAATCAGAATACTTACTTATACTTATTATCTGAATAGAAACAAATAAGTGATATCACACAAACTACTGTTTTATACTTCATTGTGAACAAATAGTTGATTTTTGTAACACTGGTATGACCTTTACTGTGATACCCTCGTAATCTGTCATGCTTCCGTCATGAAAAATATTGGAAAACGGTTTACCTCAGCTTCAAGTTAAAATGTTCTGGTGGAATTTCATTTTCTCCGTGCTCACTCAATTTAAGTGGCGAAGATAAACAAGTGGTTATACTGCTTTTGCATTTTATTTCCATATTTTTATCAGGAAGGATCCTTCCTACACTGCAATATTAGGTTGCGGTGGTTGGAGGAATACTAAGATCGTTCGTCATCGCGCATTCTTTTTGAGAGGCCTATGCTCAGCAGTGGAATTTAACAGGATGTTGATGATGATTACGATTATTTTAATTATAGTCTTTTCGTTATGGTTATTGACTTGTTTTTTTAATACAAGTTGAAATAATTCAACAACGTTAAACTTTTTTTGTATGCCTGTAGTTTAATTTAAAATTTATCTATTATTTTGTTTTTATGAATGGATTTTGACTTGTTTATTTATTTATTTAAATACCTTACTGCTGACCTTAAATCACCCATTTTGCTTGCCCTATATCAAATCAAAACATGTTTTGTGCTTACAAATTATAATTTCCTACATCTTTGTGACCCATGTTTGCAAATAAATGATTTGATTTGATTTCAAACTGTATGCCTGCTAAGACCGAGCTAGTTAAACTCGTCTACTGAAAACACGTTAGTGTGAAAAAAAAAAAGATTTTTGCTTCACAAAAATCACATAGCGTGGTTGTGAGTGGTTGCTGTTACGTAGTGAAAAATCCCACCTTTTTCACAAATTCATGCGTTGCTGGTTTTGCCACATCCGCTGAATTACGGACACTCGTGTCACATCCTGCTTGATATACGGTATCAACGCCATAAAAAGATATAATATTTCGAGTTTTAGAAGTACTGAACTACTAAGCCCGTCGAAATGAGTCGTTGTTTATTACCATTTTATTTGTATAATTCGGAGGCAGGTCCAGGTAAAATGTTACATAGCAATGAAACTTTTACAGAAATGATTATTATATTTCGAGTAACGTACCTATTCTGTAATAATTTGCTATGGCAGATACTGCGAAGTGTTTCATGTGGGTGTATAATATACACCCACCTATTTACACTGTATATAGGTAATAAACCTCTATAAAATTAAAAAAAATGTTAAATCTACTTCTGCCTTCTTTGACCACAAATCAAGAACTAAGAAGTTGAAGTTAACTATTTTTACAAAATTAAATAGGTAAATATAGTTTTGACATGTTCGCATCCTTTATAGGTTGGACAAGGTTTTTGTACCAAATTATTTTTAAAGCATATACCTAAGTAGATAGATAAACAAAGTATTGTGCACTACATCATTTTACAGTACAACACGCAAACACATAACTAAAACAACAAAATTTATAACGAAAAATATTCATAATCTTATCGCTGAAAGCGACAAGAAAAGTATGTAAGTATGTAACTTTTTTACAGATTTTTTTTCATTTGAACGGGTTTTGTGGCGTTTATAAGCTAATTTTCATTATTGTACACTGTAGGCACTAACATGCAACCTTTAAAACTACAGTTTATTCAGTGGTTTTGGCCTACTTCGCGTGATTTACAATTAAACTAAGTTAGCTTTGTATTTTATATTAAACTACTCCCAAAATATTTTAGTCAAGTTAATTAATTTCACCAGCCTAGCATTGATGCATTATTTATTGATAAATATGTCTCTTAGAATAGGCAAGTAGAAGTGGCAAACGGTTGGTACTGGTGACAATTCACTTGGCACAAACCTTACATTAACTAGTTAAAATTAAGTTTAGAGCTGTCAACATTAAGTTTCTTATTCGGCTGGCTGAAAACTAACGTTAAATAAGGAATGACAGCTTTTAGAGCTGTCATTCTAGTTAGTATTATCAACTTAGTGAAAATGAAACACGTCAACCTAAAATAAGTCGCAATGTAAATTGGTGCGACTGAAGTTTTGCAGCTGAAATTCGATGTCTAGCAAATACGATACCTTAGCAAATTTAACCTCTAGGAAGCAACAAACATTTATTTTGTGGTTAGCAGGTACGTTCAGAAATAATATATCAGGACATTTATTTCCATGAATATAGGTCAGACAGTAGGTACATGATGCTACAATTTTAATAGGCCATTATATATTCTACTATCTAAATTTTCATAAATAACGATAATAAATTATTCATTATATTTACCTACCTACTTACCTAACTGGTTTTCATTTTATAATCATCGAATTTTTGCTCAAGGCCGTGACCAGGCCGTTTTTTCACCTAAACATAAGACTAAAATTTTAAAATGTCTGTGGAAATAAGGGAAGAAACTTTTACCTGAATAACTTTATATGTGTAGTCTAAAGTGTGAAACCTAGATTCATGAAACTAACTAGAGAAGTTATAAAAAGATTCCGAGCACCCGGAATTATAAAAAAATATACTGAAGAAACATTGGAAGAAGCTCTTCAACAAATAACGGTTTCGGAGATAAATGGTAACAGACAAACAAATGAACAAACAACGTCTTTATGAAAATGGATATCCCGTATATCCAGATACCTCATGTTTCGTCTGGTTAAATTACACAGGCAAAATAATAGCCTCAGTAAAAGCCTACAAGTAAGTTTATACCTCATTATAAAATATAATAAAAACTTTTTCAATCAAATTGTAAACAAGATACGCCGAACGGGTGAAAGAATTTGAAACGAAAAGCAATTAATGATATTTAAAACCGTAAACAAAACGTTTAAACATTCCACTAATGACTCGCGGATGAATGGAGCGGTGAACAATAGACCGTTATAAAATGACGAAATGGCCCCTGAGCTTGTTCCCACTACGCCATTTTGCAGTACAAATTATTTCAGATACGTGCTTATAATTCGTAACTACGTGCGTAGACGTGCGTTGATGCAATGTTACGCGCGTAACCACGCTGTGAGATACTGCTAAGAGCGTAATCACGTATAGAAACACTGTTATGCGCGTATCAGTACTACTACGCGTGCCTATGCTCATGTGTAGGTATTATCATCGTGCGTATAAGCGTAGGTACAGTTGTACCGATGCTTAAGCAATATCATAGGCTAAGTCTATTTAAAAATGCAAAGTAAGCAATCGTTCTTACCTCTTGAATGCTTTTTAGTACCTAGAACATATATTTTTATTTAAAAAACACGTTTCGTCGTTTTTGTGCGAAAAAGGGCGTTGTATAGGATCCAGTTGGGAACATTCCACCGTGAAAAATGAAAACATCGTTGCGAAGCCTTGTCGCGGCGGGCCTACTTCAAGAACGTGCATAGCCGAGACGCAGAACACGGTACGGCATTCTTTGTAAGTCATTATCATCAACAGACAGATTAAGTTCAATGTATTATTTGTACGTAAAATTAAATTAGTTATTGCAAGCAATCTTTACTTTTTTACCAGTTTGTTGTTGTAACTCGTATATGCATTTGCCCTGAGAGATTGTTTGTTTGTCTGTTGCCATTTATAGCCGAAAGGGCATATTGGATTATTACGCAGTAAATAAAAAATAAATACCTAAAATGTCGGAATTCTTATTTTTTTTCAAAATTCAACATGCTGCCAAAAGCAAAGCATCCAATTATTTTACACAAGTATAATGTATTTGCCAGAGTGTGCGATTCTCCCAAATGTAAAAGTGTCAGCAAATTGCTACATTTTGTACGCGATTAACTTATACTCTCGTTGACCGTAGATTACAGATAGTTCTTTGTCATTATAACATTATGTAGTCGGTATTTGTCGGTACTGTCCATTGCCATCCGCCGAAGACACGCAACATGTGCGATGTTTGTGGCTAGCAATGTATTACTAGTGTGATATGAGCGGAGCGGTTGCGCGGCAAGAGCGCGGTTGAGGCTTTGTCTACATTCTAAACGCAGCGGAGTCACCAGACTGTAACCGCAGACCAAAAATACTTAGTCGTAGTAACTGTAAATGATCAGAACTTTTTTTAGTATCTGCGGTCGTGTTTCGAAACAGACCTTAAACATCACCTAGACAAGTCCTCTAATTTCCAGACATTTATATGCTCAAAAATTTCGATGTTTTCATGCGGTGCGACGTACTTAAGCCGCCTTTGTCTACCGAATTTTCGTAAAGTTCATAAAGTGTTGTAATTCATTAGCCATATACATAGTTCTAGCTTTAGCCAGCCTCGTTCATTTGGTGTAGTGGATTTAATTCATTGCTCGCTCAACAGACAGCGGGCATTGTTTCACAGCTGTTACTGCTTTTGTTCAGCATTACTCAGTTTTTGTTTTTATTGTGCTTCGTGCTACTACTATTTCAAATATGCAGATAATAATTGGATCTCGATTACTACTATATTTCTATTCCTGGTCAGTAATCACAAATCGTGCTTAGGTCAGACTTACACAACACACAAGTACAACTTAGTACAACATCTAACCTAATCTTACTGAGTTTTTGACTGAATGACAATTAAATAGATTGTGAGCCGAGTAGGCCAACTCGGATTTTGGATGGTACCCCGACTTCAGGTCCGGAGAACGAGGCTATTAACCTGGTTGTGTACCAATAGGTTTTCACTTGATTTATTTTGTACATTGGAACGTGCTCAGAACGAAAACATGGTGAAGGAAAACATCGTGAGTGAGTAAGTGTTCCATTAAGTGGCGATGGGCTTGCAACCTGTCACATGGACAAGCAAGTTGTTAGCTACTTATAAATTGCGGACATGTTTCAAATGTAATGTTTGGACGTGCCTCTGACTACCCCTTACTTGGTATTCTCAAATATCTATGCACTGAGTATGTATCTGCGGATGTGCATCATCATCAAAAAAGACTGACATTTGTAAGTTATTAAGACTAAAGGTACTTACGCTAATAGAGTGCTCTACAAATCAACCTTCGGAAAATCAACCCTTTGAGCATGGTGATAAACTCGTTGAAGGTGCAACTAAATTGTGTTTTTCTAAGTATCCAATAGTGAAATCTTTACTTATTGATTAAAAAATGCTGGAATACAAAAATGAAAATAAAAACAGCGATAAGTTAACCTGGTAATTAAGTCTGGTAACTCGAGATTAATAAAATAAATCCAATTCAGAGCTAAAAGCTTCCGCTTCAGGGCTGGCTCTGAATTAAATTTGCGGTGGTCTATCGAAAGTATACGATAAAAATCGTAGAAAAACCAACGCAAATAGTAAAATAAAGTGCGGAACGTATAAACAGTACATCGATACCGCAAAAGGAATCCTCAGCACCATCTCTGTCCGGATTCAACCACTAATAGGGATACATAGCCTCCTTTCTCTTCTGCTAGCGTCCTCTGACATAATCCTATCCTACTACTATTATAAACGCGAAAGTTTGTGAGGGTAGATGTTTGTTACTCTTTCACGCAAACACTACTGAACGGATTTTGACGAAACTTTACTTACAGTAATATATAGCTTATACATCAGAATAATGCATTGGCTACTTTTTATCCGGGTACCACGCGGGCGAAACCGTGGGCAAAAGCTAGTATTAAATAATAATAATAAACCTCCAACGAATACGAATATATAGTCCTGACCCTGGATTCCCTGTATTGTGGATATCAAGAACTATGAGTACCGTGGTAATACACCCAGAGCAAATATCTGTAGAACATGCAAAGATTTGTCTCGCGTCGGGACTCATACCCGCACGCACCTCTTCGACAAAAATAATATGTTCAAGATTTTTTTTATATTTAAGCTAAATTAGCAGAACGTTACAAAATGCATAATATAGAGATACATTTTTAAGATCAATTTATTTAAACTTTTAACCCATTTTCTCTTACGTAAAATGGGGTAAATGGAGACTAAATATAAAGTGAAATTCTTCCAATAATTCACTCTAAAATACCACCAGAGAGGAATTTAGGAACTGCACTACCAACCATTGTTTCCTTTCATCCCTGAATTTAATTCACTCTGGTATTTTTTGACTCTTAAGAGAGAATATTTTTTTACCAAATTGTCTAAGAGTTGGTCACTAACAATTTTAAAACTTGCATTTTTTTCATAGTTCCTTTAATGTCTGAAGTCCAGCCACAAACAGATGGCATCCCTGACGGTGTTTTGCAGCTTATAAATTGGCCTTCTCAGCTGTTATTTGCAATTTTATAGCATTATTACCATAATCGATGTCGGCGATTTCCCCTGTTTCAATATGGATGAACGCAGAAAAAGTAGCTTATTTTTATCAAGCTCATAACGCAAAGCCGGGTGTGACGAAAGTCACAAATAAAATAATGGTAAAGGTACTATTCTATACTTGTGATGCTTTTATAATATTTATGTACAGTTCGTAACTGTACCACGTCACAACGTTCTATTCAAATAAGTCTTTATTTTATATAATTGTATGAATTTTAGTTTTAAGGTATTTATCTTATTATCTTTATCTTTTATATTGTTATGATCATTAAAACATTATAACTCATTAATATTATTTTACAAATATCTGCAAATATCACATTGAGAGCTTCACTGAGAAGCTGCATCCGGACTAACAGAAAAAGGCCGCTGGCTAATTGCAAGACAACCGACACTGTAAAACAAACTTACAACTAAGCAACTCTATCTCGAAGCCTTTTAGTTCCTAATCCTCTGTCCATGTTGTGGAGCAGTTTTTGGGGATATACGATAATGTTATGGCTCGACGTCGGTGTTATATTATAGTCTATACTATCTGAGCAGTGAAAATTTAAATTGGATGTTTGCTGAGGGAGTTTTGATCGAAGCTCGATTATCATGCTTAGAACTTTAGTGAAGTAAAAATTTGGCGATATTTTAGGGTGGTCATGATACACGGCCTATTTTGAAGTTTTGTTCTGTAAAGTTAGGGATCATCGCACGGGGTTGCCAGATACCTTGAGCAACTATCTTAAACATTTTTAGGCAGTAAAGAAACTAATCATCTACATTTTTTAATTAAGTTGCTCAACATTTGTCGCCTTGTGAATAGTTATCTTTCAATATAAAAAAACTTTGCTATATTTTATGAAAGCAATAAGCGGCGTCAACACATGGCTGCAATAAAAATACGGAACGCAGAATTACCTTGTTATGACTTTCGATATTTCGATGCCAAAATGAAATTGGACGGCAAATATCCGTTATATTTGCGAGATCAGGCGGGGACAGACTGCGAACATGCAAACCGTTGATACAGAACCCTTTTCTGAAGTAATAAAATTATTTTTGGTAGATCACGTTTATGGCATCTACTGAACACGAATTTTAAACTTGTCTTATTATGGTATGAAACACATAGTTCGATATTATCTGTTTTTTTAACCAAAAACTTAGCTTGTGAATAAACACAGATTATAATGTTCCGAAATAGCTCGGCGAACTGTTTGCCTGCGAAGTTGTTGAGTAGTTTGTTGACAGTGCTGGTTGTTTAAGTAAAACTATGTATTGTTTGGCTTGTGCTAGGTTCCACAGTGGTCAGGGGGGGGGGGGGGGGGGGACGCATCAGTGGTTTCGTTAGCTTCGACTAAATTTCTTCACAAAAACATCCTTGATTGTTTGTGTTGTTTTTTTTTCGGTCCCTCTGTTAAAAATTAGGTACATACATTTTATGAAAAAACACTTATAAGTATACTTTGCATACTTTTTAATATGTTACAAAAGTGATGTAATTAGTTGAAATCTATTGATAATTACTTTATTTACACAAAATGTCAACAAATAACCAAAATTATTCATTACTTACCTTCAGTCACGTTTCATACGAAAACGAATGCTTTTTGCGAACTATGACTATGAACTAACTAACTTTCAGATTATGTCTGAGAGGCTAATATTCTGTGAAAGTAAAAAGCCTGCGGATGCAGTGCATATTCTTTTTTCACTTGTTAGCTCAATTAGGAAGGTACTGAGCGGGGCGAAGCGGGGAAGTACCGGGAACATACTTAGACAGTGAAAGTGTCGGGGGCATGTAGTCTGTGAGACGAATGTTTAGTGATCTAGGGTTATTTAATGATAAAAGCATAATTAATATAATTGACGTCACCATCTGATTTCACGCGAAGTTATAATAATAATAATAATATTCTTTATTTTCAGACACGAGATCCATAGTGTACAATAGGATTTCTTATGAACAATTTAATAAAAAATACCGAATGATTTTTCATTTCTTTGGTCAAAACGAGCTTTAGATTGTAATCCCTTCGGTTGTCAGATTAAAATGTTTGTAGTCTGTCCTCGCCTTTAGCTTTTATATCGTTCTGTTTGAGTATCGTACAAAAATGGGAATTATAAGTTTAGTTCAGTTTGTTTGACACTAAAATAACTTTTTAGTAACTGTTATGAACTTTATGTGTAAATTATAAGTACCGTAATAGTAGCATAGTACCATATCTTACTAATAAAAGTGTCAAAGTTTGTATGTTGAGATATTTGTTGCGGCTGAACCGCAATATTGAGATATTTCATTCGGTTATCACGAAGGCGACGCTGAGAGCAGATGCTAGTTATACATAAAAAAAATATGAAAAAGTGAAACTATTAATAACCATAATTGTTTGACTCGCGTGATAAAACTTTAACATTTATCAAAAAATTACGTGAGATGTTTATTTTGTAAGTTTCTTGTTAAATGGAAGTTGATGAATTATTTCAATCTACTTTTTTCTTGGATTCGGTAATCACTAGGTTCGTAAAAACCCACGCACGGAGTATATATCTCATTATGTCCATCATTCCATTTCATTCCATCAGCAGTCATGAGCGTGTTTGTTTATTTTTTTGTTTGTTTTTTCAGTGTGGAGTACATACCTCGTTATGATTGCACCTCGATCCTTGGTATATATTAAGTATAGAACATAGTTTTGCAAGCGCATTCTAAGAATGCTGATGCAGCCGTCTCTGTACCACCCGGCTGCATCCTCTCATTGTACTTTTTATTATTACTGAAGCGTCTCCAAATTGATGCAGACGTAATCAACTAATTAAATTTAAAATTAATTAAAAAGTTTATTTTTATAAAAACAAAATCAAGAGTACCTACCAATCATCCATCTATATGAAACATCCACACAAACCTTCGCATTTAATTACTAGTATGATATTATTTTAATCTACCCTAAGACTCCTCCAATTATTTCTACAGTATAGATCTGTTCCAGTCACATTAATTAATTCTTCAGAGATTGTAAACAAAGGCGAACTACGTTAGTTCTCCGAATAATAGAACCTTGTAATTAATTATATGGGCTTATCGATACACAGCATTTACATAGAAAGATATAAATGTATCACTCTTTTATTAAAGAGTTTCGTTCTCTGTATCCTTTCGGCTTTTCTATTTTTATTTTGTTCATTTGCAACAGGTAATTCTCAAGAAATAAATGCTTACGAACTGAACGAAAGGTTTCGATGGCACGCTTCGTTAAACTGCTTTCTGAGCAAATGTGTCCAGATTGCTTTTAAATGGCTACGGTGATTTGGTAAGTCTTTATTAGTATTGTATAAGATAGGCCTTTTATAGGAGAAGGGTATAATGGTAAAAGATATTTATCCCAAAATCTTGAGATAATTTGAATCACAAAGTGGACATCTATAACGTCGTAAAGACGTTCACAGACACTCGTACCTTGCGAGCACGCCCGGCATAGACCGAGATTTCACAGCAGGTTCACTGAAAAAAAATATGATAAAGTGTTGTGTTTTTGAAATTAAAGAGGAAAGACATGCAGACGCAAAATTTCATTTGATTAGGATTTTATGAAGTGAATAAAAAATCCTGTCATGCAGCGCCCTGGTAGCATGTTATTTTTATTATATATTTTTTATTATATTATTTACTCTCGATCTACTAGCCTTAACAGAATAGTCTCGGTTCACAATTTTAGATAAATGGGTTTTTATGGGAATTATTGAAAGAGCCACTCGAGATAGTCCAGTAGTAGTAAGAAGGTACAATTTTGCGTATTGGTTTATTTTGCTTTATATAGCCTTCCTCAAGAATTAGGCTGTCAAATGGAAAAAATATTTTTTGAAATCCGTGTGGTAGTTCCATAGGTGCGTTCAAACAAAAAACAAAGAAAACCCAAAGTCATAAGCTTTATTATTGGTAAAGATTATTATAATCTTGAACAAAATTATATGAGACTATCCTCGATGTTAGCCCGAATGAATAAAAAACAAATCATGAAAATAGGTCAACTATACTGGAGGAGGTATCCACTTTAATGAAGAAGCGTTTGATTGTTCCGTGGAGGAGTTTCCGGTTTTAATCATCGATTATTTACTAATTTGGTATTTTTGGTGGTTTTTATTTACTTAAATAAAATGTGAACTTTTTATCCGGGAACCACGCGGGCGAAGCCGTGGGCAGAAGCTAGCACATAAATTATTAGATAGTAGAAGACCGAGCTTACTCACTTCTCTGGGATTTGATACCTTGATAGATCGTTTTTTGTAACTTAATAAGTTTCATCAAAGCCGTTGGGACATTTTTGAGATCGTGTGCGGAATAACTAACAAAAATACGTTTGCTCTTTAAATAAATAATGGGATTATAATATAGGTGCTTCATTCAAACACTACTGCGTAATATCGCACGCTAATATAAGATCTATGGGGGTCTCTAAAGCCCTTAATTTACAAACTAAACCAAATCGAGCGCAAAGAGAGCAAAGCATTGAGTGAATTTTTAACTCACAGCTAATTATAATTGATTTCCAAAATAGAGATTTATAACTACTTCTTTGGTTAGTTCGAACAAATATTGTATAAATAAATGGGCTTAGACTTAGATCTTCTACGGTGCCTCGTGTTTATTCATATGCTTTTTCATGTGCGATTTATAATTGAAATTCATGCCGCAGATATCACAACAGTATCTTTTGGTTTCTCCTGTGTGAGTGCGCGAGTGTTCCAACATGTTGTCTTTCCGATTGTAGCTCTTATTGCAAACGTTACAAGTAAATGGCAAATGACAAAAGCAAGTTCGAATTGTTAAAAAACTTACCTACGCCTGAATAAGTGAAAAAAGATCGAAATGTTAAAAAGGCAAACAAGTATTTCACTTAAGACGTACTCAAGTGAAATACTTGTTGGCCTCCAAGTAACAAAAAAAAATAATCAGAAATTAACCAATACCTTCCCATAGAGTGCTGCTTAACCTTGACATTTTGGAAGATACAAAAGCTTCCACACCTTTTCCTCAAGTGAAAGGAAAATCTCTTCAAAAGTACCCATCCATATTATCTACGCCAAGCATTGAAACCCTTATGTTATTTTTTGTTGGTTGCTTTTAGGCTTTCTATCACACTAGCTTCTGACCACAGCTTTGCTCGCGTGGTACCCAGGAACCACGCTATATAAAAGATTTATGTGACATTTGTATCTTTAAATAAATTAATAATGCTGGACATTTTTCACACAGCGTCATCTAGCCCAAAACTAAGCAGAGCTCGTATTATAGGAACTACATGACTGATATACATTTATACATAATTTTTGTAAATACATACATATTATGCATAGAAAACACCCAGACCCGAGACAAATATAAGATGATACAAAAAATTGTCTCGCGACGGGAATCGAACCCGCAACCTTTTGCGTCTCAGGCGGGCCTTCGCCCACTGCGCCACAGAGGTCATCCAAATGCCATCAAAATCGGTTCAGTCGTTACGTTTTATAATATTTGTGGTCGTTACGAAGATTAACGGTAACAAACATACAAACGAACGTAGAAACGTAGTAGATAATCTAGATATAGGTATTTCCCCAACAAGCAACGTATGACTGATATAACAATCGTAGTGCTGATCTTGCACTAGGATTCTCTGTATCGTGGGTGCCACAACAACCAGCAGTACCCGGAAAAAATACCCAGAATATGCAAACATTAGTAACGTGCGGAAATCAAAACTTCTTCGGGTAAGTGAGTTACACGCTCATTGCGCCACTGATTTCATTTATTAGCATGGTAATGAAGCCCTATAATTTAATTCCATATTCCGTTCGATATCATACTTAGTATAAAAAATTGCTCAGTTAAAAAAACAAAACCAGCATAAATAATGCTAACACACATAATTGCAACTACAACCAGCAAATGAACAAATAGCAAATGTTGAGAGGTAGTCTACAAATACCTCCCTACATACTGTATGAATCATACACCACCCTTCTGTATTGTTTGAGCTGACAGCGGTTATGTATGGCGTATGTGATAGCATTCAGGCGGGTAGTATTGTTTGTGTTTCAGTCAAATGACCGACTCTTGAAGTTTGAAGATAATGTGGTACCTTGGTAGCTAGCTACTCTTTGAGTCCGACCATGAATTTTATTCAACGCTATCAGTTTCGAAAAGGTCTTTCAAGCAGGCATAGAATACTCTGACAAATTAATGAAAGCGTCAACTGCAGAACATGCAAACGCGGGAATCGACACCAAACTTTTTGCGTCTTAACTCGCTACTCACCCGCCACGCCACAGTGATACTTGACATTATTTGAATCATCATCATTAACAGATTTTGAAAAACCACTGTAGGGCATAAGATCATGGTCCTCATCCACTGACTTTTCAGCAACCTTTAAGATTAGTAGCTTGAATAAATTTGATATACAAAATCTAATATTTATTATCTACTACTATAGTTCTCTTTTTCACTTAGCACTCTCGTCATTATGTATCATTGTCGGCCTGATTGTGCGTGTGCTCTATGGGGTGGTAAATGCCAAACACAAGGTTCTCAGACCCTCCTGCTGTGCTATGACGTGTCCGCCTGAAGGGACAATGGTGAATTGATGTTGCCTGCTTCATGGCTGTTATTTTGAAAGGACACTTAATTAATGTAACGCTTTGAGTGCTGTGAATGTTCCATATGTTTGCACTCCTTCTTTTTGATAAATGGGATAACACTTCAACATTATTTTGCTAAGAGAATGAGATTGAAAATAATGCTTCACGACTGCTCTTTTGAAAGGATAACCTTTATATGATGAAACCTTTGACGAAACAGGTTGGACTAAGAAGTATCTGGTCAAAGCTTTTTTTAAATATTTTGTAGGTTTTCATATTTCTTTGCGTTTCACAAGTAAAGTTCACATCAGTAGATTCTTAAATACCAATGCTACTGAAAACTTACTTACTTTACTTTTTTTTTGTGTATACTACTTACGGCCCGGCCCACCTTTTGTTATGCGGTTACTGTAGCTTATGGACGTTTGCAAGAGATATCACTCACGCGTTTGCTCCCTGAAATATCATGATGAAAGATCTCGTGTCCTTGTATTTTCACTGGCAACCTTATCCTACAAACCGGAAGACAGCAATGATAGCATAATTCTTGGAGCCAGATACAGGCATGATATAACAGCTTCCCTGAATGAGCCCTTCCACAGCTTTTCTTCTCTCAAAACTAGTGCAATTTATCCCTTTATTGGTTAAGCGTATATACGCACGTTATTCGTCGTTAAAATAATACTTTGTAGTTTGATCATTTGTTCGCTTTTTCTTAAATAGTACCTAATGGTTTTTTGTCCAATTGACGTGACATAACTATCACGTCACCCTATTCAGAACCGGAGATTGAACTCCTTCCGTGCTGATAACTAAGCCTGGTATCTGTGACTTCCAACTCCAAATTATAAAATTAGTTGCCATCAACTCGATCAATAAAGATTTAAGACTGTCGCTTTGCTAATAATTATTATCTACGTTTGTATTGCATCACGTAGACTTCACCAACTCTATACGATAAGAGTCAAATTTTAATTTCGACATTAAAGATGCCCTCTCTGGAATCTCGGAAATAAACAAAAAAAAAAGCATAGTCGACTTAATTCAAGTTCCATAAAATTCCACCAAATACTAATTCCAATCGTCCGCTATTCCAGAGTATAAAATTGTACGAATGCGATCCTTATGAGAATAAATGAGATTAGAATCGAGTGTCAACGGTAGCCCACCAGATCGGAAAAAAACACGAAAGTTTGATCGACCTCGCAGACAAGACCTTGAGCTATATTCGTTTTCGACAACTGTAACGACTTCAGTCACGACACAAACCCTCTGAGACAAATTGACTTCTTAGATTTTTAGTTTCGCTGCTATCTAAGGCATTAACATTTTAGCTTACAGGTTCACATATATTTATAGATAGGTACTAATCGGAGTTCAAGCAGCTTTTAGATAATCTCAAGTCGATTAGTCGGGAAGTCATCCTCCCAAGCGGTGTACAGAAAATAAATAAGACCACTCTGTGCTCCTGAGACTAAACTAGGATTCCGTGCTGTGGGTATAAGGAACTATTAGTACTAAAATACCACAAATGAAACAAAAACTACCTACATAAAGCAATAGCAACCTCGATTGGTTGTGAATTTTAAAATAATTTGTAAAATTTACACTTGTTGATGTTTGCCAAAATCATATAATCTGGCAAGTTTTGCCTCAGATTTTGCAAAACTTTTTTCGGAAATGTCTTATGCCCCATTTGGCTACCTACAAACGAGCTAAGAAGGCCGTCAAGGTGAGGTATTTCCACAATAAAATATGTGCCATGTTGCGTTTTGTCATCTATACTAATATTATAAATAGGTAAAGTTTGTATGTAGAAGGTAATCTAACCGTCATATACGATTAAAAAAAAAAATTCATCACTATTTAGAATGGACCTTCAGTGGACATAATATGCTTTATTATTATTATCCCTTTAAAATAATATGGCTTTTCGTGGAAACCAATTCTGAAACGTAGGTCGAGGTTTTGCATTTCTTACAAAACCCCTACCTCGGTTAGAGCTACATTTCATCGGCTTCTTTTTATCCGGGAACCACGCGAGCGAAGTTGTGGCATAAGCTAGTTTTTTTTTATAATTCGAAAAAAGCTTTTACCAAAGCTTGCTATTCATTTCGAAGAAGGCAAAAACTGGTTTTCTCAACATTTTATTATTTCGTACATAATCCCGTTCTTTTGTAATGAGTACGTAGGATTTCCCACAATAGGTGCAATGGGATGAAGCACGATTGACTGCGCGGACAATCTTCCACAGAACTCAGGCTAGGTGCTGTAGGTAGGCATTTTATCTTTTTTTGTATCGTGTCACGCATAATTGCTGATTTTATCTGAAAGCCACATCTCGAAAAAGCATCGTCATTAGGATGATTTTATTTACTACCCAACTGCGAGGAGTTATTTTATACGCTTTCAGTCCCAAGTTTAGGGTTTTTATCCTTCAGATATTTTATCATCAGATCTACACGTGTCCTTGTTATTTTGTTTACTCTTTCGAATAAAAATAAAAAGAAAAATCGCCCGCAATATTTTTTTTGGCTAGTCTTGATTCCATAAGATGATGATGTTTTTTTAGTTTTACGGGAACAAAAGCAATCCCTCAGTAATATTTTTTTGGGACCACCTCGGGATCATTCTCTAAACAACAACAAAATAATTCAAAATCGGCTATTAATTGGCGATGATAGTTAGTAACAAACACACACGGTTAAAACATACAGCCGAATTGAGAACCCTTTTTTAAAGTCAGTTAAAAACTGCTATTATCTACTGTTGATTTCAACATTGATAATTATCCGTGCTTTCAATGAATATGCAAAAATAATAAAGCGATTTAAATTCACTATTTTATTCATTTAATATTTGTTTTGAAGTAAACATTTTTATCTCTAAACATAGATAGTACATTACAAAGCATATTTACAAAATTAAATTTAAAATCGGTACTTCTTA
This sequence comes from Perizoma affinitatum, assembly GCA_961405105.1. Lineage (NCBI taxonomy): Eukaryota > Metazoa > Arthropoda > Insecta > Lepidoptera > Geometridae > Perizoma > Perizoma affinitatum. Next base: position 8,821,204 of record OY560184.1, read on the forward strand.
CAATATTATTGACACCGTACTAAGGCGAGAGTACATCTATAGATAACACTCTCATGGAGAGCCTTTTATAGGGTTTCATTATTACTAGTATGAGAAAAACTACAAAAGATTTTTTAAATAAGTATAAACAAGTATGAACAGAGCAGGAAATATAACATAGCAGGACTCTAGAGAATAAAATAATCTCATATAGTGGCCACACACCGGTGAATATGTCCAGCTAAGCACTTCTACAGGCTGCTGATGAAGCGATTTATTACAATTTGACAACATACAAGTCTGATATGATATTAAAATAACAACAACATTCTATTGCCACATAAATTATACACAAACAAAACTGTCTACTTTTACGATACGTAAATTTGATATAATAACAGAGTTTTAGAAAAAAAACTTATTCACTGGATAAATTAGAAAACGTGTAGGCTTAAGTGCAAATTATTAACAAAATTCACCATGTTAAATGCCCCACAATATTACAATTAGGTAAAATAAATACTTAGAGTAAAACTAAATTACTGAATTTCAGGGCATATTATGTAGTGTCAATCTTATAATAGGGTTTTAATTATATTTTATATGGCAACAAATATCATTACAGCACTTTTATATAAATTTTAATGCACCTACTCACTATCGTTAAACTACCAGTTTCATTATTATTTTATAAATCTACCTATTATTATTTCACTTTTGTCTTTCAATTTATTTCAGAACTTATCATTATTAAACTGTTATTGTAGGTATGTAGGTACATTATTAAAACATCGAATTGAACTGATTTGTTATTTACTATGTTTTTATTTTTTATAAAATTAAAACACTAACATAACTAATATATTCTTTAACTTTTCCAAACATAATTGAAATACTATTTTCAATATTATTTATTATTCGCATCTATTTCTCACAGGGTGTACTTAATAATAAGTTTAATATCAATTTCACTTCTACAATCTTAAGTCTAGGATTCGCCACGAACTTACAAGATTATTTTGTACGTTGAAGAAAGAAATATTCAACGTAACTTTACAATATCTTAGGCCTGTATAATTAACAAATAGCTAAGTTATTATGGAATTAAACTAATTAATAATTCATTGACCACTAAATCGCTGAAAAACTTTAGCTAGGGCTCGAGGCTAAAAGTTTTTAAGCGTATTTTAGTTCACTTTAAATGACGATGAGTAATTTATTCAAAGGTTAATTACCCGCAGTCAAATAAAGTATTTGAGAGCCAAATCCTACATTCATTGGAACTATATTTATTATAATTTTTTTCATGCAACACCTGCTTTAATTAATTTAATATCAATATAATAAATCGTCTTTGACGATCTACAACGATAACATTAACTACAAATACTTACATATTTTTTAAGAAATATAATTTTAGTATAGAAGATCTAAAATTGTATACTACATATATTATTTACACAAACCTAACAATTTATTGTCAGTTCTGAACTTTTGATTTAAATTATATCTGATAAGTTAACATTCCACTTTTACGAATCGTACAAAATATTTACACAGTATCACTAAATCTACTCATAAATACCTCTACACACATGTCTCACAAAAGCTTTAGCTTATCTATATTAGTAATATTCGTATTGTCGTAAGTTATAACTATCATAAAGTTCATTGTGCGCGTAAATTATTGCGGTTCACTGATTCAAATGTCCCGTAGGTACGCTTCAATATTTATAAATAGTAAACGTGGACTAGGTGATGTGGAAATCGCCCCGCAAAAGTCTTGTGAAAGTCTTCTTGAACTGCTGATTCGCCAGTGCATAGCAAAACGGGTTGATCGGACTGTTCGCGTAGCAGAGAAAGTACGAGAACATGTACAAATGCTTGTTTATACATGGTGGATCTGTACAGAAGCCTTCAACAAGGGCAAGCACGTGATAAGGGGTCCAGCACACAACGAAAGCTCCTAGAATAAACGATATGGTTCTAAAAGCCTTTCGTGCTCGGTTTTCTGATTTGGATTTCTGTCGACCGATGCTGGGGAATAAGCCGTCCCGCTTCGAACGCTTAACTTTTAATTTTTTTCCGATGTTTTTCACAAACTCTTTCTTCGAGTCGCCACGGCCCGACCCAGTTACTACGGTGCTCGATACGTCACTATTCTCGACCGCGGGACTTATTGCTGGATTTAGTTTCAATGGGGATACTTTAACCTCGCTTGGCTTCGGTTCATTGTTGTTGGAAGACGTCGATACGAGAGTGATTACTGGCTTCGGTCGCTCTCCTGTAGTTAAACTCACTTCTGTGTTCACTTTTACCGGGGATGGTGGAGAAAAACAAGATTTAGTTTGTGGTGTTTTTGCTTCAGCAGTAGCTCTTATTAAAGCAGCTTGTAATAACGAAGTATTAGTAACTGCACCGGAATTCAATGTCGGAGGAGATGATGGTTCGGTTGCGGTAGCAAAAGTAACCGAAGACGGTGGACTTTCATAAGTAGGTGATGCTAAAATGACGGAACTCTCATCCATATACCTCAAATCTGCTCCATCTAACCCCACAAGAACGTCATATGATCCATCTCCCTTCACCAGTCTAACGGTTCTAGTTCGCGAGGACTCAGAGATTGATGGAGGGCTTTCTGAAACGGCAGGACTACATCTGAATTCTGATGGTGGAGGAATGATTCTTTGAGCAATTGTTGTCGATACTTCTTTTTGGTCAGACGGTGTGGCTATACCCGATGAAATAGGAGACATGAAACTAGCAGAGGACATTGGAATAGTTGGGACTGGAGTAGGATCGTTGCTTTGTGAAGACGGGTTGTCTGTGTCTAAAAGACTTTTTTCTGAGATCTGTGACAGTGAAGTCTTTGGCTTATCTGCGTCGTGTTTGGTTAATGGAGACTGATTTCCATCAGGTTTGATTATCATACCACCGTTAAAGCGCATATTATTCAGCAGCTGCAGAGCTCCTGTTTGCATTACTAAATTGGCCACAGATGGTCGTTTTTTTGTGTTAGACTGATTTGTGGTGCTTTCTTCATCTGAATCAAACGCTGGACTACTAGACCTTTCCGGTTCTACTTGATCTTCTTTTTTATCTCCGTCTGATTCAGCTGTTGTTGACGTACCAGTAACAGTGGCACTGCTTTTATGGGCTGATGATTTTTGACTGGAGTTCGAATCGGTTGAACCACCTAAGTTGAGCAACGGAGCGGCCAGTGATCCCTTTGACGTTGAATCTTTGCGTATTGTCTCTGAGACTTTTAGCTGATCTTCACTAGAGATTGTTGCTTTGGACAGTCCTGACATACCCGCCGTACCACCTGCCATACCTCTCATCACTCCAGCGCTAAGAGCTACCATCGATTGCATTTTTCTTTGCTTAGCTTCACTTTTCTTCTGCATATCATACGCCGTTTTGAAAATCCCCGCGTACAGAAATATCAAAACAAAAAGCGTCGTCCAGTAATATCCGATAATCAGTGCCGTATTGAAAATCGGGTCCTTCAGAAACTGCACAGCGCATTCCCCTTCTTGCAAGTCCCGGTAACCTACAAAATGTTCCCAGCCGAATATCGTAGTAAAAAATAACAATGCTGGAATTATCCAAGTAACAGTCACCATCCATATCACTTTGTTCTTAGTCCGCCAAGCTCTATATCTCGCAGCTATTTTCACACTACAGAACCTATCCACAGTGATGAGTAGTACGGTGTATTGTGATACTAAACATACCGTGTAATCGACTGAAAGCCAAAGGTCACATAGTAGAGGGCCCAAATGCCAGTATCCTTTCAAGACGTAATCGGTGTAGAATGGAAGCGATAGCGTACCTGCCGACAAAGAAAATAATAATCACACCTTTTGTGAGGCTGTTCTGAAATGTCAGAGGCATCGTTAACTACGTATTTATTGACGAAGATACCAGTCATTTTCCTTAATTGGATTGGAAATATAACGATAAGATACAGGGGAATGGCTTGATACCTTATTGAGATTTTTATTTATTCGAAATATTATTTATTTTATTAATTTCATTCGAAAAATGACCATTGGGTAGAATGTAGGTTATGTACGTTTTTTTGGATCTTCCTACCCAAAATTTTGGTGAAAAATAAAATATCTATAACACTCGACATCCACTTGAGTCATATTGAAATAAATAAAAAATCATTTAAAATAAACGAATGAATGGTAAACTATTATATTATTTTTTTACGCTGCATCATCTAGCCCCAAACTAAGCAAAGCTTGTATTATGGGAACTACACGACTGATATATATATATACTACTTAAATACATATTTTTTGTAAATACATACATATAATACATAAACAAACAGACCCCAAGACGAATATTTGCAGACCATACAAACATTTGGCAGGAATCGAACCTTCTGCGTCTCTTTAGGTAAAGGCCCGCCGCCTTTACCCAATGCACTACAGAGGTCATCATATGTTTGAAAGTAAATCTAATAACATACCTATCAACAGATCAGTGGCTGCCAACGATGCGATAAAGTAGTTGCTCGGCTGCCGAATCGTCCGGTCCACCAAGAAGGCGAGGAGTACCAGCACATTTCCGCTGACCGTCAGAAGGATGACCAGCATCAAGCAGGTAGCAAAGATCGCCGCTAGCCAGAGTGGAAACGGTGGCAGCACGGGTTGCTTGTGGGAAAGAACAAGTGTTAAATAATATAAAACAATGTACAGTCAATGAGAAAAGTATCATAAAACAAGTACGCGTAGTGGGGCATATTACCCGGCACCCGCACTTACAGGTCTTAAATGGCAACGCGTAATGATGTACAGCATGTGCGTAATGTTATGAACAAGCCATATACAAAACAAAAATAAAACAAGATTTAAATATGATCCTGCCTGCTATATTTCTGGAATTTCTGGAACTTTAGTTTAAAATTGAGCCTGATGGCTACATTTTTTCACCATCCACTAAGTTTAAGATGTTGAGTTCTTGAGATTTTATGCTAATGATTGTTGAGAAAATTAATCATCGGTGCCGTGTTATGCTCTAAAGTCTGTAAAAACGTGTGTTAGTTTTATTCGAGTGAAAATGCGAGCGAACTCACTCTGATGCCATTCACCGCCGCAAAGTTGATCGTGTGAGCGAAGCTAGCAAGATCTCTGATTCTACTTGAGTAATCCGGCGTTGGTATGTATGTATTTATGTGTTTATTTGTCCAACGATAATTACCGAACCGTTTGTTAAATCTTGAGAAAAACGTGTGCTACTTTTATTCGAGTGAAAATGCGAGCGAACTCACTCTGACACTATTCACCGCCGCATAGTTGATCATGTGAGCGAAGCTAGTAAGATCTCTGATTCTACTTATGTAATCCGGCGTTGGTATGTATGTATTCATGTGTTTGTTTGTCCAACGACAATTGCCGAACCATTTGTTAAATCTTGAGAAAACTTAGTAGGTAGGTTCTACTAATTTTATGTTTAAGCTCGAATATGTGTAAATAAAATAATGTGACATATTTTTTCTACATGAGTCCTTTTCGTTTTTGAGTATAAGCATATTGTTTTTTTGTAGTTTTTTGAGGTCAGAAGTAGAAACATATTTAATTTTGTTCAAACCGCGCTTAGGAAATGAAATTTAATATTCAAAATGTAACTGACAACTCTAGAAGTTCGCCACAAACTTCAATCTCGCGATATACGAACCCAGTTGCGGCAACGTCACGTCGCCCGCGTGGTATTTTGATAAAAGCAGCATATAATCGTCTCCAGGCTTCAAACTATGTCCATAACAAATTTCATCACAAATGGCTCAGCGGTTTAGCCGTGAAATATATAGGTATAGATATTTCCGATATAATTTCACTGGCTTAATTGATACTTACGATAAGTATCAAATATATTATGGCAAAAACACACAATACCATTATAAATTGTAGACTATGTGTCATTATGATGTATAAACTATATTACTCTAAAGTTTCATCAAAATCTGTTAGGTAGTTTTTGCGTGAAAGAGTAACAAACATCCTCAAAAATTGTCGCGTTAATTAAAGTAAGTAGGATACTTATGACTGCGCGATTGATATTTTATACTAATCGCGAAAGTTTTGATAGGATGGCTGTAGTATTTATTGTCCTGATCGAACAGATAAAAGGTACTTTTTATCTGTAGGTTTTGGGTGAATTCATTTTTGTAATTTTTCTATACAAATTTCAGAACTTGATTGCACACCCCCTAGGGGTAGTTTTGTAAAAATAAATATATACATGTTTTATTATTTATTTTAAAGTTATTATATATATTTTTTACCAAGATTTGAGCGAATCTACCCAAGGAATAAAATTTTCTATATAAACTTTACCACTCTGTTTAATTCTTTTTTTCGACAATAAGATACGCGTATGTGTTATTCCAGAACCTAAACTATCTACATTCCAAATTTCATCAAAACCGGTAAAGTAGTTACGGAGAAACGTGGTAACACACATACACACACACGAGAGAGAGAGATAGAGAGAGAGAGAGAGATAAAAAGACTTTCGCATTTATTATATTAGTAGATTTTATAGTATTATGAGGCTAGGTTAAAGTAAAATGTCAGTGTCAAATAGTCACGGATACATTTATTCATATAAAAGGTTCATACATAGTATTTTAATAATGTTGTTAACACGTAAACCACGGTAGGTTTGTGTTTGGTACATTTATCTAAACCTTCTTAAGCAGGTACCTAACATAAGACATCACTTATACATATTATATATATTTACTTTTATCCTTTATTCTCTATTAGTAGGCAAGTTCACTTTTGATTAACAATTTTTAATTAATTAGACAGAATTTAATTTTGTAGTGTGTGTGATTAGTAGGTATCTAGGTATATACATAGGTACCCAGTATTATGCCAAAAATAGAAACTAGCAGCTTTTGTTTAAAAATAAATTGGTCGCAACATTGCTAACACCACATTAGAAAGCGTTACCTTACAAACGTTGACATTACGAAAACAATAGTTTCGTGAATTAAAGCACGAAGCTGATAACATTTCAGTAGAGCTCGCGTTTCCCTCTCCCTCCCCCCACCCTTCATCGTGTAAATGAGCACTCAATAAAAAGAAAACAGATACTGTTTATGTGCAGAGAAATAAATAAATAAATAATAATAAATAATGCTGGACATTTTTCACACAGCATCATCTAGCCCCAAAGTAAGCAGAGCTTGTGTTATGGGAACTACATGACTGATATAGTACTTATATACTTTTTTATTTGTAAATACATACATATTATACATAGAAAACACCCAGATCCCGAGACAAATAATTGTAGATGCAAACATTTGTCCCGCGGCGGGAATCGAACCCGCAACCTTCTGCGTCTCAGGCGGGTCTTCGCCCACTGCGCCACAGAGGTCGTTAAGAAATGAAGTGAAATATACCTGTGTCGGTGGTTTCGGCATACCTACTGTTTTGTGTAGTCTAAAATATCAATTCTGGTGTAATTTTGTGAAGTATAAAGAATACTGCCGGGAACTATAGGCTTACCTCTACCCCCTAGGAAAACTACGACTACATAAGCCCTAGGTTATCCTAAAATCTATGGGTTCTGCAGGATGTTCAATCCATGTATGTTGTTTACCTGAGTATTCGTGTCGTATTTGTAGAAACCTAGGGTACCTACTTAAATTGCTATAAATTTAAATAAACCCATATTAACACTTAAATAAAATAAATGGATTTTGAAAATTTGCGAAATTAATAAAGTCCACATTTTGCATAGTTATAGTTAGCAATCTACGTGAATAGATCACGTTGCATTTATTTCACCAGCAAGCTCATCACCGGACATTAGATTTATTTGATTTGGCTTACCAGTCGGTTTCTTCACAAAGCTTTTTTTATATTTCAGAGCACGTGTTGATGCGCTCGTGATACTCTCTGACAGAAAGTTGAAAATTCTCTAGTTCTTGTACAAGGTAGTCAACCCACAGAAAGGCTATACACGCTAACGTCATACATCCACATATTTACATTCATGCGTAATCTGTACGTGCGATCCGGTTGGCTGATAGCTTTACTCGTAATGTTCTGTGAAATGTGTCGGCATTTAATAATGAGTAGCTAGCAACTGTTTATAATTCCCGTCCCTGACACAGTCGATAATGGTGCAAATCGATTAGCTGTCCGCGTTAAACAATGTTCTATGCCGCACACCTTCTAGAGAATATGCTTTATTCAAACTATAGTTAGACTTAAGGAAATATTTCCATTATTGATATTAACGAAATAGTTTGAAGTTTGTAGAACAAACCACTTTAAGATAGAAGACATGTGGTCTAGCTTACCTGCACGTAAGCAAAGTCAACTTAGATGGCTGATTGAGGCATTAACCTTAAATATTGTACGCGCTTGTTCCATTCACACTTCTTTTTTGATGTTACAAGCATGTCTCACGAGATAGTGGTTACCGTTGCCTATTGATATTTGCAACCCCAGGGGCAATTCTGATGCGTTGCCTGCCGAAGAGATTAAGCTAAAAAGTCTCATGTGCCTTTAATTTTGCTGGCGGCACCTTTCCACACAGCAGCTAAAGAATGCTCATCTCAGGGAAATATAAGAGATCTCATCATTATAACATAAGATACTGATGGAGAAAGTAACAGTGATGCTGAAGGTTGTAAATTTATTTATTTTATTTATTTAAAAAAAAAACTCTTAAACTTACAAAACGTTTTAGAGCTAAAGATATTTTATAAAAAAAATCATACAGTAATTGACGAATATACGTTTTTTCATAATAAAGACATCTATATTGGGTTCCTGAATAATCATCGAGTTGAGTAGTGCGAGCGCATTCGCTGTAGGGGCATACCGCGCGGTGTTAGTGCGGGATGCGGGCGGTGCGAACAAGCGCCGCGCGCGCGCACGTACGTACCGGGAGGGGACGTAGAGCCTACATTCAGACAGGGCGGCAGGGTTGTCGATGCTACCGAAAAACCGAAAAGTAGTGGATAAGAAGTGTTTTTAGGTCAAATTCCGAAACACTCGAAAATTACAATAGACGAAACAGAAACAAACTGAAGCTACCCGCGACAACCTTGCAAACAGTACATAACAGTCCTGCCTACAGACTTGTAAAAATATATAACATACTGCCCGAAAAAATAAAAAGTGAAGAAAAGGATTCATTATTCAAAAATCACATCAAAACAATCCTGACGAAAAAAGCCTACTACACTGTTGACCAATACTTATCTGACAAACTTTTATAATCTACTTACAAACAACCTACCTACTAATGACCATTCCATTCTTTGACTCCGACATTTTTATTTAATAAAATATGACGTACCTACTGATCTACAGAATATCCCAAAACTTAACCTACCTTGACATTGATTTTAACTACCTACCTACTTCGTGATAATTATAAATATTCAAATATTGCAAATTATTATAATTTTGACTTTCTGTATAATATAGACAATAAGTATAATTTTGACATTTTGTATGATGATTGACATTTTTTACTTTTATTTTGTATTCCAGCATAATTCATCATTGTAATAATTTAAATTTAATAATTAATTGTAAACCTCTGCAACGCCCTGTCAGGGCCGATGTACCTACAAACCTCCTTGGAGCTACATTAGACCTAAGCTTAACCATTGTATGTAGGACATTAAGCATGAATAAATGAAATTGAAATTGAAGTGCACATTTACGACGTAGCTCGAGCGTATTTAGTTCGATCATACCGCAAAAAAAGCGGTATGATCGAAGAAGAAATTTGAGCGATAGAACAGCGTGTTAAGAGAGTAGTGTGGAGTGAATGAAGATGTAGTAACGAGAGTTGAGAAAGGGATGTTGAGATGTTTTGGGCATATAGAAAGGATGGATGAATGAAGATTAACAAAACAAGTATAAAAGACGACCGTGAATGGGATAGTTGGAAGAGGAAGGCCTCGGCGCACGTACTCTGACCAAATTGGAGACATTCTAGAGAAAGGCCAAGTCAGAAGTACACTAAATAACCGCTTGTATGAAGAATTTAATGAGCATGAACGAAGCGAAAGAAGTATGCCAGGGTCGTAGCAAGTGTATATATGTATGTATGTATAATTTAACATATTTTAATGTGAAACAAACAAACAATACATTAAAAATACAGACGAATGTCATTCGTTCATCAGCGGGAGTGTTACTTTATGACACGTTAATGGTTAAGGGTTAAAAGTGAACAATGTAAGGTACGATGAAACTTATGAAAAATAGCATTGTGCTCGCATTTTTATTACAAAGTACGATTCAATTTTTGATGCTACGAGTGATAATTCAACTGTAAGTAGCCCCAGACCAACGCGTTTTCAACCGGTGAACCGTTACGTTTATAACGTAGATAGATAAATTATATTTAATAGACAAATAATACAATAGAGACAAGTAGATAACATAAAAGAAGTGAGAAACAATAAAAAAAGTCTTTGATGTAGTGGCATGGGCCGAAAATGCCAATCTTAGCTCTGGAAGTTACTTACCAGTCCATTGGCATTGAGTAGGTTCTCCAAGGTACTGTTGAGGTAAAAGACGTCTGTGTAGTTGGTGCCATTTGCAAGGAGATACCCTCCTTGACACTCCTGGTAGTTTCCTGTCGGTATGCATGTCCGCTGCTTTAGTTTCTGCAGTTTCCTGGTGAAAGAACACGGTGTCATCATTCATACTTTGGTTTAGGTTACAATAATAACATATTTACGTATAATTAAACTAGCTTCCGCTCTCGGCTTCGTCTATATGGTACCCGATAAAAAAGTATTTTATGTGTTACAATAAGCCACGAACGGTAACTTTTTAAAATTTATTTTACGAAGATTCATAGTGACAAACATCCACATGTCTTTACATTTATAATATTAGTGGATAGTAGGATACTAGAAAGTATAGAGGGTTATTGACTTACGGCAATGTCAATGGTTTATCGTTAGTCTTCGAAAGCTGAAATTAGGAGGGTATGAGTATGTTCTTATTTAAGTGTAGAGGATATAGCCTAATAGTGTTTACAAACAAAATACAACGCGATACAATTTTGCCAAGTCTTTTGGCAAAATTGTTTTTTCAAGTCTCTGTACGGATGGCATTTAAACTAACTAAACTAACAAGACAACATTTACAATATTTGATATAAACGATTTTAATTTGGCAAAGGTATTATACCTACTAACTCCTATCGTTGCGGCTATAAAACAAAAAAATATATATTGGCAATGACAATCTTATCGAGTTATAAACTCAACAAGATTCATGAGTTATCTTATTCAGAAGTTTTGATTTACTTCGTAATTGGATAAAAAGAATCGACAACATTGTTATCTTTTTTATTTCTGCGCGTAATATTTGACTAATATTGCTGCTTTTTAATATTGAGAGACAAGATAAGATAAAGGATATATATACCATCATTTTGAAAAAAAAAGATTTTTTTTTTCTTTATCAATGTTCATTTTATACATTGACTTGCGCGCTACGCGGATATGGCTATTGTGTATGTCCAAAGATAAAAACATACTCACTAATAAATTGAGAACACCAAGCGCGGGTGTAGTCTGAGGCACGTCCAATCATTATTTTTGGCACATCCCTGCTTTTTGCACGTAATTAACATTCCACATGACAGGTTATAAGGTCATCGCTGCTTATTGTATCACTAATCGATGGTACATACCTTCGAATTATGGTTTTAGGGCATGACAGTTTCCTCACGATGTTTTGCTTCACCGTTTTGAGTACGTGTTAATGCGTACATAATATTTTTGAGTAGAAAAATCCACTGGTTCACGACCGTGTCGAATCAAACCCGGTTTGATTCCACCTCTGGTTTGGAATTCATTCTCTTCATTCATTTATTTATTCGCAAACAATATAATTAATATGCCCGTACATTATTACTTATACAACTTGCATAATATCTATTATGTATTTATTTAAGTAAATAAAAATTACCTACGAGCTAAAAGTAATGTCAAAAAAAAACATTATAATAAAAGTTAACAACCTAAGGAAGTCGGGAGATATCACCCACTAGACTAACACGGTTAAAACAACTATATTTTTATGTTAAAAGTAAGGAAAACCTGAAACCACGTCGGCAATGTATCCAATGTTACAATTCTACGTAACTACATAGGTATACATACAGTTAAGACGCGCTTGTTACTTCCGAGACAAATTACGCTTACCGAAGTAACAAAGAATTAGAAAAGAAAATAAAAAAATACCGTTGAATATTTGGCTGGTCTATTAAGAGGAGAATCGACAAGAACTGTTTTCTCAACTCATTAGCATGGATGTTTATACTCAATTAGATTAAGATATACGCCTGGAAAAATAACAAAAAAAACCTAAAACAAACACACTCACAGTCGTGAATCTCCATGATGGAGATTCTCAGATTCATACTTTACGCAGATCTGTGAGAATAGCAGAGGTTGGGGGTAGTCAGAGACACGACATACATTATATTTGGTACATGTCCGCGCTTTGCATAGTAGTTTCACTATGCAAAGCGCGGACAGTTTGCAAGCCCAGCGCCTGTTTTTAGGACACTAACTTATATCACATGATTTCGAAGTTTTGGTTATTGGGCATATCGGTTTCATCACGATGTTTCCTTCATCTTTTTGAGCACGAATTAACATCAGTTATTTTTCACATCATATCAGAATTCTGAACGATATGTCGGTGCCGATTTAAAATACGAAACGAAACCGAGATTTATATTTTATATATAACGCAGATGAATATGACTTCATCTTTGACACGAAAAATTTCACGGCAAGAAAATTGACGATCCTATAAAAGAGGTACTTCTAATGTAATATAAACCTCAAAAATAATAAAATAAAAATATCAAAGTTCTTTTATGTGTTGTTACAAACTATCCCTCTTATTCATAATCACTCCTTAACTCTATCGGCTCTATAATTAACGCTCTGTTCCTCCCTCACATTAAACAAAACCGTGTAAAAAAATCACTGAGGCACCAGAATAAAAGTAGTCTACTTCTTTTACTTCGTCGAGGAAACACATTGCGAAGAAGAAGAATGTGGCTGCAGCACAACGGTTGCTCTGCGAATTACGTCTAAATTTAATAAAGATCTCACCCGCTCGACTACCTTTACTGGGGGTGCCACAAGGAGATGGTGTACAAGGAGCCAGTCACCTCAGTTGAGCAACTGGATGGACAAAACCATTACCGAATTTCTTATAACGCTCTTTTATTAGAAGACTAGCTTCCACATGCGATGGTATGTTGATAGAAGTAGCTTAATTTTGACTAAAGATTTACCATGATTTGTGAGTTTTAATGTTACTTGATATTTCGGCACAGTTGCGTGTACAATAATCACGGAAGGGGTTCCTACTCTCTTTGCGTCACGGGTAAAAACTAAGACATCATTATATGTTGGCATTCAATTTCCGTACAGTTGCCTAACGAGCGCTATTTTCACTGCAAAGTCGTTTGAAGGCGCAATGTTTCTTTTATTTCCAAAGTATAGGGTAATTTCGCTTGAGTTGCTAGAATTCATCGTGCAAAAGCATTTTATTTTATACAAGTATAAAATCGTTGATAGAGCATACTGAAATAAGTATTTCTAAAAAAACGGGTTTGCATTCCGTTTTATCGCCGCGTTTTATAATGAATGGATGAGTTTATGCTAAGATCGTTTTATCTCGTATAAATAAAACAGCACCGGAATAATCTGAAGCTAGCAAATCCACAGTAGAACACTAGTTAAAGTTAAACTAGTTAAAAAGGCAATGGGAAGGCCATTTCGTTTACAGAACCGACAACCGCTGGGAAAGATAAGTTTCTAAATGGAGGCACGAACCGGACGACGCGACGTGTTGCAGGAATGCCCTCAGTGAGAAAACGTATTTCTATGACTTCTACAGGCTGTTGGCAACATAACAGTTTGATCTATTTTTCCAGAATATCTTAAAAAAGAGATCAAAATTTTATAGAGAATTAAAAAGTAGGTATAATAGCCTGGTTTATGTTACTCTGACCGTAGATAACAGTTTGGATCCCCGTTTTCGATCTAAGTTTACGCTCAGATCGTAAAATCCGACGTCTTGGGATGTTCTTGAATTGATTCTGCAACTGTTCGATTGAAGTGTCTTTTATAGTGCTGATAAAGTGGAAGTTGATCGAAATAAATATGAGGATTACTTCCAATGTCGATTGCACTTACATCAAAGTTACGATTTAAAAGTTAATTTAATATGTGGCTAAACCAAAGTTTTATTAGCGAATACGTGGCCTGTGACCATTCGTCAAAGAAGAAAATAATGACAGCACATGATAAGTACGTCTGTACTTTCTGTAGAGCTAAGTTTTCCCTTTATTTATTGTGCCTGTTACAAAACACACATAGTATTGCATAAACCTACCCATACCAGCATAATAAGATTGCTGTTGCATGAATCCATAGGAAATTTGCGTAGCAAAGTGTTACGGATGATAGCACTACAGTAATTGGAAATTCCGATGGTATGTTGGTAATCTCTCATCAACTTCACGTAAAATCAGAATCGGTGAACCGGTGAACCTTTGTAGTCTATTGTAAATATTACTCACATAGTTAAACCCTGCAAGTTATTTTATAGTAGAGCTATGTTGGCCTAGTGGGTGGTACCCTGCCTTTCGATCCTGAGGTCGTGGATTCGAAACCGGTTGTGGACCATTTTACCACTGAAGTGGTTAAGAAACAAATGAGCCACCAGTTTTTAAGAGGTTTCTGTAGCCTATGACGCTTACAACACCAAAGGTATCGTTTGCGCTTTGACGACCCTAAAACATTATGGTAAAATGTATCGGTATTTCATCGGAACCCATAAACTGGAATACGGCAATGCTAGCATTACTGCTTGGTAGCCAAAATATGTATGGTAGTACTTCCCAGGACGAGCTCTTTCATAGAAAACTCTATTTTTTATGCTCTACATTCAAAATTTTAAAGCACGGGACATTAATTAGTGTTTCAATTAGCAGCGAGAAGCTTGATATCTGTCACGTGGAATGTTATTCGTAATCATGTGCTAAATATAATGTTTAGACGTGCCTCTAACTACCCTATCATGGTATCATCACGGGTCTGCGTACTGAGTATCTAAGAACGTCCAAAAGGAAAATGTTCGTGAGGTTATTTATTTTTGACAAATAATATTATTATCTAACATGGCTACATTGTCTTGAAGTGGTGTATAAATTGTCTTTTGTTATTATTCACATAAACCAGTTATTTATTACAAGGCATCGTCTTAAAATATTTTCTCGTAAAGTTTAATATTTAAGACCGTGCCGTAGCATAGACAACGCTAAAATGGGACGTTCTGTGGCCATTTTGTGAGTTGCTCGTAACAATATTATAGTAAACAATTTATGCATTTTGAAATATGTGCAACCGCACCATATCATACATATTACTTACTTGCGGCAAGACGGTGGATGATGCTGACTTAAGATCGTTCGTCATGGCACGAGGTCTGTGTCCAGCAGTGAACTTCTATAGACTGTTGATTATGAACAACAGTCTATAGAAGTTCACCTGATCTGCCGTTATGTTACAAAAGTTTACTATTTTCATTTTTCTGAATAATCATACTTGCCGGATGGCTGTGTTCTATAAGCAGCAGGCTTTTAGCGAGCATTTAAAAAAAATATTTTTTTTTGGTCCAGAATCCAGATCATGGACTTTGTTTAGATTGAGACTAGATCAGTAATTTTTGACTATCTAGGTAACTTTGTTTGATTAAGAGAATTGAGTCTCATGCTAGAGCCATCCCTCTGTTTCATAATAGCTGGCTAGCTTTAGCAACGTGCTAAAAGCTGTTTGCCTCTATCCTTTGTTTAATGATAGAAAAGGACAAGGTTAGAGTTAGCGACCTACTTGCTACGTTAGCGAGAAGCAGAGGGTATATGTTTCATGTTCGCTTTATGCAATTAGCATTTAGCTATGCTTTGACACGTGGAAATTGAAGTTAGATCTCAGCTCGCAAAGACATAACTAGATTACTTGTTGAAATGACAAAAATTTACTATGTTGACATAGTAATTTTTTGCAAAACTGAAAATACCACCGTTTATTTCCATCATCGATTTAGGCGAACCGATAGTGATAAAACCTATCTAAATACATAAAAATCGATTGCAAAAATATATAAGTAAATAAACAGCCAACAAACACCTACCTACATAGTCGTAACCTCACACTAGCTGTGTCGTGAGTATCAGGAACTACAAGTACCGTGGTACCACAACACCCAGACCCGGAAGAAATATCTGCTGAACATGCAAACATTTGTCCCGCAGTGGGAATCGAATCGGGATCCCGCTGCAAAACCGAGGTCATCAAAAAACCGCATTACCGCACCGCAGGGTTCCTGTCGTCGCGTTTATAAAATCCCTAAGAACTGGTTTCACTGACCATTGCGTTATGAAGCTAGTTCCTATGCTGTAGATGGGCGTGGACCGATTCACGTCAACGCTCAGCTCCGTGGCGTTCATTATGAATCTGCTATTGTCGTTGGAACCAAGGCGATTGGAATCTGCGTCTGGAACAATGTTTATTTGTTAACCTGTGCCTATGCACACTGTCTGTATAGTGAGTGACTAAACTTCGTACACATGCGAAAGGGTAATATATTAAGTATCAATAATATGCGATCACTTTAGTGAATTTAAATAATTAGTAAAAAAACATAATTATGTAAAATGAAGTGATGTTATAAAATATGTTATTTTGGTATTATTAGTAAATAACTGTAGATTTTAAACTTTTCAATATTTTTTTTTGAATTATGAGATTGGATGGCTATGTACTTTTTGGTGTTGATAAAGAGTAGGTGTACCTATTATCTATGTTAGCAACAAAACAGAATAGTAATTTATCTCTTAGTCACTGCACAATACTCACAGATAAGGCGGGCGGTAGACGGGCGAAGCCGTCCGCCCCGATACGCCGCCGTCCATGCGATCACAGCCTTATTTCATCTGCAAAGACGACACGGTTTGATCGTTCGAGTGTGATGGAAAGTAATTTTGTAAAATAAATCTGTATAGTATGGGAAATTTTATCACTAAAGTAGCGGCAAATTTGTTGGTTAAAAAATTACAGTTTATTGATGAGTTTAATTTTTTTATACATTGGATGATCTAGATGGCGCAGTAGCCAGCTGCAATGAAAGAGGTGCGGGTTCGATTCGTATCCTCAATAATTCACTCTTTATTAGAGGTAATTGTAAAAATTCAAAAATTTTCTGTACCTATCTCTTTATTTCCTTTGCCGAGTTTCATATCTAAAATCATAATGTTTTCTTTTGCTAATTAACCTTAACCTTTTTAGGGGTGATTTTTTGGAAGTTAGTTAAACCGTTAACCATGTGTTTCATTATTTGCTTAGAAGAGTATACAGAGTGTATTACAACTATGTTACATTCAATACATCATTACATACTTTAAGGAATATTTTTTTCTAAGTTTTGAGGACCAGTGTTGTAGGCTCTGTCAATCAATGAATGAGCCACGACTTGTTCGTCAATTAAAAAAAATCATGAATTGTTGATATATATACGTGTTAGTTTGTTTTGGAGGTTACTTGCAACTAGCCCAGTTATACCGCAAACTGGTCAGTCACTTACCTAACGCAGAGTTACCAAGAAAGAACCGACGAAAAAGAAGAAGAAGATCGGTTTTGCCCATGCCAGTTTTTTCCTTATACTTTGTTGTTATCATTTAAGTTTTTTTTATCAATTATCAATATATCAGTTCCCAAGCTCAGTTAGCCTGAATGCGCAGTATACAGCTAGTAGATACTTGGGAAGGTAGTCTTAAAATAACGTTCCGAAGGTCACTGCCGGCGGTAGGGTTCAGTTTATTGAACAACCCTTCGGATAATAAGTACAAGGGCATTATATTGCGTGGCTTGAGTCTCTTATAACATATATTTTATGTTACTCCTTGTATACCTAGTTAACTTTTATAAGTCTGACACACCCATATTTCAGAATGAATCTTTAACCGAACTTAGATGCAAGTTTGAATTTTTGTGAAATAATTATATTGAAAACTGATCAAATATTTATTTAGATTTTGACATGGATTCAAAATGTGGGTTGCTGCTACACAAAAATGTGGTAGCAGTAACCCACTTGACCTGGACTTGATATTGTCGAATAAATTTGTTTAAACTATTCATGACAATACTTTCAAAACAATTCTTGAAAAACATGATTTTTCATTAGATTCATGTGATCATAAATAGCTTTTTCTTAAATAATCTTTATAATGCTAAATTCTGCTTCACGTAGGCAGCTGCTGGCAATCGTATCGAATTGGAATGATGAAAAAAAATAAAACCTCTTTTGTCCAAATTTCATTCAGAAATTTAGCTGGCCTAACTTCAGTGTCTTTTTACATAAAACAAACATACGTAAAAACACTGATGACTGGTGTTTATCTGATCACGAAAGTTTGAAAAATACTACTAAATGCCATGAGAATACTTGAGGAGTGTCTTATAGACTAGTCACTGAAATTTATCAATAAGTCATGTCTCAGTCTCGATTAAGTGATATAATTATTATGTTTTAATATAATGGTCTCATTGGAAATGTTTGATGAAATTCGGCTCAGCCGTTTTGAGTCCAATCTTGTTTCAATATCTACTATCTGTTAATTTACCTATTGCGACTAATTAAACCCATCCAACAATATCAAACACCAGTCACAGACGAAGCTCTCAATTAAACAGTAGATGAGCTCTGTTGCCGTCGCATTTGCTTCTTTTGTCTTTACCGTCAAAGCTAATGAGACGCTCTATAATTGATGTTATAATCGCCGTCTGCATTACCCGTTCTATTGATGATACGATAGAGGGTAATTAAATACAGAAAATTTAAGGCTCAGATTTGTTTTAACGAGATGGATTATATTCAAAGAGTATATTTTAAGATCGTCAAACAAAATGTGATGCCATATGTTTACAATATTCATTATTCTCGGCACGGCCTGTCGAGGCCTCAGTCTGGGATAATCCAGCCCATTCTAAGAATATGATCATCATCATTATGTAAATTTTTACAGGCTTACTAAATTGGATTTTAGTTATACTTCAGATCACAAGTTTATAGTAACGTACGTGGTCGGTAACTATAAGTCGGGCCAAGTATTTGACGTACTATTCTATAAGGTTACCAAATCTATTAGGCGATTAGTTAAACTTCATTTCATAAATTTGTGTAAGCAATGTGGTCTATAACTGAAAATCGGGCCAAGGATTTCACATTTCATAAATAAAAAACAGCCCGCAATCGAATCGGTTCAGTTGATGTGAGGTTTGCATTGCTCGATGGCCTTTACACAATATTAGAGGCTCCAGCTATGTGTGTGGACATTGTAAATGTAAACAAGACGTTTGGATCAAAGGTTGGTTTAGATATATGAAACATGTTCACAAATAAACGGCCACTGGTTTTTCTCTCATCAATTGTCACCTGCTCTCCCACCGAAGATTAATAGCAACAAGATATTTTTTGCTAAAGGCTAAACCACTCATCAAAAAAAAAAGTTTTTATTTTTGGTATTACAATTTGCTTTTTTTACTAGCTCTAAAATAATCAAAACTGAATAAAACAGCACAGAAAGAAATAATTCAAACTTAAAAGAATTTGGACAGTTTGTACAGTTAAATAATAAATAAATATCAATAATACTGGACATATTTTCACACAACGTCATCTAGCCCCAAACTAAGCATAGTTGTACTATGGGAACTTCATAATATATTTGCAGATTATACAAACATTTGTCCCGCGGCGGGAATCGAACCCGCAACCTTCTCGTCTCAGGCGGGCCTTCGCCCACTGCGCCATCATTTTTAAAGATTCAAACACTAATATTATGTTAGTACTACGGTATGCATATCAAAAACATTCATTTCTTGAGAGCACCTGTCACCAACATCCTCGTCTTTATGTTCTACAGTAAAATTGGAAAACATCTTTACGTAACTTTGGATCAGATTTTATGTTTACTGCACTGTTAAAGCTAAATTGTTTGATACGTATTATTTGGTTTGTGGTTATACCTGATTTATAAAAATGAAAATGGGAAGCAAGGTTGTTTTAGGTTTTAATATTAAGATGATGAGTCAAATTCATGATGACGTCGCAAAGCAAACACTCAAATTCGACATAAATGAATAAACATAATTGTACACCATAAATAATGAAAAAAAATCTAATTCTTACTAAAGTACAGTGGGTGGATACTTAATGCTTTGTAGCGATCTCTTCCAGATAAACTTTTGAAACGAGAAAATAATGGTTCGATTTCTGCTCGAAATGAATCATTTTAGCGAGATATCTGCTTATTTCCTGCCAATTCCTACAAATGTAGATTCAATTTCGGCTCAGCCCGAAATCATTGCGACACTGACGCGTCCCCATAATAGAAGTTTGCTGTTAAAACTCCAGACTCATTCTCACTGACATAATTATGTTACGTAGAGAAATTGAGGTCGTTTGCAGCTGTTGCAAGTAACTCCTAACTGCAGCAACAAACTTCAGTTGTGTTTATGAACCTTGTTCTAGCGTTTGTGACAGAATAAGCGGAGTTTAACTTCATTTAAGTCGAATTAACCGGCTGAATGTTTTGTTTCCAAGTCTCGTTAGTGTTGTTTCCACAAAATCTATCCATTTTAACTAATTAGAAGGCACTGGAATGTTTTAGGCTGAAATTCCAATACAGCTAAAGTTTTAATGACTGAGTTGGCTGACCACGGTTTTAATAAACAAAGTTTGAAAAGATCAAGTTACATGCTCCAGCATAATGGAATGAGTTCGTTAGTTGCATGTTAAGCTACTGTTTAATAACACAGTGGCATTTGCACGAGAGAACATTGCGGATTGCTTGCATTTTTAAGTTGCTGCTATGCTGATGCAACATCACGAAAAATGGTCACTTACATTATAAAATGCTATATAAAAAGAGGGATAAATAAAATAAATAAAAACATGAAGGTAGGCAAATGCCTACCAAATGCTAAAGGACAAACATTACGATTAATACTTGTCAATGGTTTTAAAAATGCACATGGCTTCGCCCGCGTGGTAATGACCGCGACTAGACTTGATATTATGAACAGATAGATAGATGGAAAATACCTTATTGCACGCCAAATAATAAACAAGACCAAATAATAACAAGAAAATACATTGTTTTATGGTATAGTACCCACATAAGAACATCTAGGGCAGTCTTTCTAAAAAAGTTGGAATTCGAGAAAACTCAGTTTTTGAACAAATTAATGATTATAAAAAAAAAACCGCTTACTAATGACGTTTGTTACTTTTTTTGAAAACAATACACAAATTAACAATATCTTACACCAAAAACATAGCTGCCAGCATTGCAGGTAAAAATCAGAACAACAAAACGCTGATAGCGGGGCGTGGACGTAACCTCGAAGTTCTCCAAAGATTAACAACTCACTTCGTGTCTGATATAAATATTATACTTTTGGATTGAGTACCTCCTTCTTTTTTGCAGTCGCTTAAAGACGTTTTCTGGGTCAATCTTCAAAATTAGCGTATTTGGTTGACCTCTCTGGTGCTTTTTAAATATTGATATTATTACTGTTCTGTATTTTTATTTCAAAAAGGAGGTGTCTAAATAAGCCTATTCAGCTAATTGGCCTCTAATTTTCTGAACCAGTTTTCGAAATCGGGGTGAAAATTCCATTCATGGGAGGACCAAAGCGATCAATATTGATGCCGGAACCATCAACAAAATAATGATTTGTATTTGTAAAAACTCAAATCAGTTAAATTATTTGTTGTAAAATAGTCAGACCACGTTTAATCAGTTCAGGGCAATTAGGCCACACTAAAAAAAGACTATTAAAACTTTGTTATTAAAAAAACACTTTTAATTCGTAAGTCCCCAATAAGTACCACTTTAACTTGCTACTTAGCATAGAGGTCTGGAAGCTGCCCTTATTTTGGCAATTCTGCGTCGCTCAGCCAACTTCTTTCTCTGTTGCTTTCTTGTAATTTTTTTTGGAAGCATTATTGTAGTCTGAAGTAATCCAAACTGATTTATTAAGTATTTTTTTTAATTATAGCTCTACAATTTTACAATAATTTAGTTTCTATTACTTTTGTTAAACTGAGAGAAAGTCGCGCGGATTTTGAAAACGCCTTAATGGTTGTAAATAACTCGACTCGTAAGACAAGCACGGTAGACATCCTCTCAAAACTTCAAGATCTTCGATGATGGTCTAAGAGCATAGTCAGAAGCACTACATAAGGTACATCTGCACTTTGTAATATTTTATGACTTTAAGATATATACAAAATGCTTCCTTTTTTTTAAAACGTGCAATTATTTAACGATCTGGTCTTTTTGACCAGAGCGATCAATTCCATATCAATCAAAAAAAGTAATTCAATGATTCTGCAGAGATGCAAAACAGTAGAAAGCAATAATTTATACACAATAAATATAACCCTTAAACTGTTCTAATTAATGAATTGAAACATAAAAAAGTGAATAACAAATGAGAAAAATGTACCATAGCAATCAAACATTTACAAATCCAATGCAAGAGTACTCAATTATTTACCTCTTTATCTCGACACCACGGCGAAGCAGAACATGTCCCAAGGTAGACACAGCTGATGACAGCGCGAACGGGGAAAACCAATTTCATAAAGCGTTCAGCTAGGAATGAGAACATGGATTCATATCGTTCCAGAGATCACTCTGGAACGCGCGGACACAACTTACTTAACGAATTGAAGCGAAACTATTCATTTATAATAATCTAATTAAATTTCATTTAAATAAACTATATGTAACATAAATAAAGAAAATGTCGTAATATTTCAACACAAAAAAGTTACGAACTATAATAATTAATAAAACTGAAGGACCAGGACAGACCAGAGCAATCATGTTTTCGAGGTTTCCGATTTTTATAAATATATTTACAATAACGATAGTGTCGTAGGTAGCTAACAAGCTAAACTATCCAACAAAAAAAAAACTCATATTCAAAATTATTACTCTAAGGTGGACTTCAATCAGACACAGAAAATTTTTGTTTTGATGATTGACCCATCTGAGGTCTACGCCAAGAATTAGTAGAATCAAAGATATTTTACTGAAAACTTTATAATAACTTACTATTTTCGTAATAGACAAAAACGTACTACCTTTTATGAGGTTAAATGAACAGATATCATCCGATATGTTAAGAAACAAACATTGAAATAGGGACAAACAAGACCGAAAAATTAACATACCTACATAGAAAAATACATAGCAGTCTGCTAATAAATTGACATGTACCTACCAGCAAAGACGAAATACCACATCCATCTAGAGACGAACCAAATACCTATAAGCCCATCAAATCACTGTAGGCCTACGTGATGGATTACCTTAGATCCTCTCCCTGATGAAAAGGATTGACTTCTAACTCCTCCGGCTAAAATTCTACCTGTGTTTTGTCCATTTGACGAAAATGATATTTATGCGTTGCATGTAAAAAGCTAAACGACTATTGTTGAATTATTTTTAGTTGAGTAGAGTCTACTCTTGTTTTGTTACATTTTAGACTTTTAGAGATTCATACACGGCAAGAAGACTGCCTTGCATATTTCTTAGATAATGTAATTATTTATGGGTGTTTTTTTTTAGTCTAATACTATTTATTGTTATCATAAAATCGACATCAAATAAAGAAGTTGATATAAAGTCCAATACAAAATTGAACCCCTTATTTTTCCACACTTTTTTATAGCATTTTTAGGGACCAAAAATAATAATTGAAATCGGTTCAAAAATTAGCGAAGATTTTAATGTTTGTTATCGCGTAACATAAACAAATGAACAGATAAATTGAGAAACTCCTCCTTTTTTTAAGGCAGTTGAAAATACATATTGATGAAGAAAATCTTATATGTTTAGGATTGTATTAGTATTAGGATTATGTTAATTATAACTCTTGCCTCTGATTGTCTTCACGAATTTAAAAATAATTTCAAGGATGTCCGACATTGTAAATACGGGCGTGATTGTGTTTGTTTATATTGATTTTTATTTAAAATTTTGATACAAAGTTTGTTAAGAATTCAGGTAATATCAGAGGATATCCATCATGGGGATGGTCACGCTATGTTGTTTTATTTTCTTTACAAGTAACGCACACATCAAACCTTCGTACCACTTTCACCCGTCCCCAAATCACAAGCTAAATTGAGCTGTTTCTATTTTTATAAAAAGTGACGAGACCCATATTATCCATGTTTTGTTATAGAATTCTGTTTCTATGTTGTTATACTTAAAGTTTGCAGGGGCATGGTCATAATTAAAACGATATTTATAACGAAAGTCTACAATAGCCATTTATTTAAAAAAAAAACTGAACTTCGGTTTTATTTAACATCAATTTGTAACTAAAACCCGCAGTTTTATTTTATAACAACAAACGATCATCTTTCTACGTCAGTGGCTAGTGTCTAAGTCCAGCAGTGTACTGCTACAGGCTATGGTGATGGTAGATAAAATCCTTATTCACCAGCCGTAATAATATATTAAATAATGTTGGACATTTTCACACAGCATCTTATAGCCCCAAAGTACGCAGAGCTTGTGTGATAAATACATGACTAATAAACTACTGATATATATTTTTTAAGAGCTATGTTGGGTCTCTAACCCTGATTTTCGATCCAGTGGTTGTGGACTCAAACCCAGTCGTGCACTGTAATGTGCAGAGGTCATCAAATTGACTCTGCTACTGACTCTTCCTCTTTAATACGACTGGAAGTGGCAATGTGAAACTGGTTGTTAGATAAAGGGTTGAAACCCGCATCTTTGACTCAAGATAGCACTGAAGAGAGACGGATGAAACAATCAACATACTAACAATGCCTTCTTTGTTTATCTACAGGAACATAATGCATGTTAGGAAGAATACAGATCAAATACTTGGAGACGGGCATGCGTATAATACTAGAAACAGGAATAAGACGTAATCCTACAAACAGATTGGGTAGCGTTTGGAAGTTGTTCATAGGACAATGCATTAAATTTTTTAACTAGTTACTTGACAGCATTGTTAATTTGTCTGAAAATAAATAAAAAATCTGTAAAGACTGTCTTAATGAAAAAGGCTTATTATAATGTAAATGACTACCTTGATGACAAAAGGGTTTGGGTGCTCGACTCATAATTGCTAGCTTAATTTACACGACATTAGATTCATTTAAATGGCTTAATTTTAAAACAATGATTTTATCCTACTTATATTTTATTATTTAATATTCTTGACACTGTAAAAATGTGCATTTACTTTATTATTATTGTTATTCACTTACTTACAAGAAAGAAAGAATTGAATTGAACACTGACAAATTATCACGTAGTACCGCATTTTTCGTATAGGACAAGTCGAGCCAGGAACTAACTGGTGCTTATAGCCATTGCATAGAAGTAATATCACTTTTGTATGCTGTTACTTCGGCTGTTAAGCGGAGAGAACTTCTAGGACTCCAAGATCAATGAAAGTCGTTGAGCCATTTTTGTGTTGAATGACCCTTTTATAGAATAGTATATATTTTGTATACTCAGTATCAAAATTTGCCTCAAAATTAGCTAACATTTCATGCATGTTTTGCAAGGTTCCAGTTGCTCATATCGTGGTTGATCCCGTGTCGAAACTCGGGCGGTATCCAATATCCGCCCGAACGACCCATATCTCACGTTCATTATCTTGTGTCCAGTAACGTCAATCACAGGCCAATAACCCACTGGGAGGCTGTGTTATATAGACCAAGCTAACTGTAAAATACCCTTCTTCATCATTCACAGTAAAATGGAGATAGACGGAAGGATTAGGTATAAAAAAAGTTATGATTGAGATTGTAACCTTTGCCTCATGCGACAAAACGTATAATAAATATAGCTATAATGTATATAGCTTTTATCAAATTTGGAGAACTCAAAGATTCAGATCAGGTAGATTTTAACTACCGACACCTAGTTTCGTATTATTTTCTTTTAATAAAAACATGATATCTTAAGCCCTCTATTACCCCATATTACAAAAACCTATATACCGATTAAGTTAATATTCAAACTTAATTTTTTATACAGAATAGGTAAGATGGCCACTCTAGGTTGCCTGCTTTGCCGTTTTCGAAACCTTCTGTTAAACCATGTACCTGGTTGAATGATAACAGTTGATGAGGTTGGTATTTCTGCACCGTTCCCTCGGTCTATAATTGCGATTTGAAAAAACGAGTCTGTCATCCTACTTGAAGGATATCGACGACTATCGTAAATAGAGATTGACGAAGGCTACAGGAGAGTTATTTGTTGACAATTTAACTTAGGTGTTATGTTGAGGATCTTTCTAACGTTAAATAACATTGTGTAAATAAAAAAATACTTGAATTCCCCTGACTATTCTCAGATGTATACTTAGTACGCAGATCTATGACGATACCAAGTAGAGAAAACAAGAGACAAATAAAAAAAAATTATATGGTGCTCAACATCCTCGACCACATCGACACTTACCTTCAGATGACATATGGTGTCAAATATGTGTCTAACATTATAAAAATATTGATGCTGCATTAATATTATGCCTCATTGCTGAATCATTTCATAATAGTTGTAACTGACTATGAAAATGAACCAATTTTCCAGAAAAAAGTTGAATTTCGTTTATAATCTGGACAATAATTCGAAAATAATTTTAATTTGCTATTTTAAATAAACTTGCAACCTGTAGTAGAATGCAAAATATGGGCATATGCTTAACATGTATGGACTTGCCTTTGACTACATCCCACATGGTAAACTCACGGATCCATGTACTGAGTATAATATAAGGATGCGCTTCATGAAGATTAAAGCCGCGAGCGTGTTTTTTTTGTTTTGGTCACGAAAGGCACACAGTTTATCACATTGTATTAAAAATGCTGTGATAAAACTATTTATTTGCTACTAAAATCCTATATTTGCGATCGTATTTCGCTCAAGTGCCACCTTCCCCATAGTCATTAATAAATTAATGACGTCACTCCGACAGATTGCCACTTTCCTAATAAAATATTAATAAACTGTGAATATTGGCTTCGCTGCTTAGTCTAAATATACATTGGTTCAGTGAAGACCATTAAACATTCAATTTATTCAACTTGCAGATCCGATTTGCAGTAGAGCATCCATCCGTCAAAGGTCCAAAACCAAGATATGTTTTTTTCTTTATTGATCGAGCAAGCGAAGCAAGTGAGGTCTCGGAGTCAAGTTAAATGTGTTGAATCAATTGAGATTTGTTTACTCGTACTCGTACTAGACATAAAAAACTTGCTTACGACTCTAATCCGTGGCGGACATTCTCAGATCCATATTCAGTACGCAGATACGCTAGGATATCTCGAAGCGGGTAGTATCAGGCACAAGTTTACGTTTTGTATAGTATCTAGTTAGTATTTCACGTGATGGGTTGCAAGCCTATCGCCACAAACCATAAATTTTAACACTATTCAGTTGAATATTTTTTTATAGGGTATGCCAGTTTCCTCACGATGCTTCACTGTTTCCAGCATGTGTTAATAATAATAAAAAACACATCAATATCATGGTATATTATAATACAAATATGTCAGTTTTTAAACGTGAGGATGATTGAAATATGTACCTTTTCGTGGAGAACTGAGGCTTGAGTGCGCCAGCAAAAAAAGCGTGTTAATAAACGGACGGTGAAAAATAGGGCATCACACTTTAAATATAGGAATACTATCAAAAAAGTGCACCTAAATGGGGAGAGAGAATACCATTTTTACTCTAACATAATATGTTAATGGTATTCTCTGAACTTAAAACTGGGAATAAAATATTATTTAAAGCAATAAATACATAAAGATCAATATGTTTTCTTCATTCATGTTCCATACTTGCCCCTACAAATGATTGGACTCATTTGTAGGGGCAGTTTGTATAGGAGAATCTTATCACTGAGTGGCATAATCAACTCCAAACTTTAGGGTTTGGCACAACTAAAATACTCGTTATATCCCCTATATTACGAGTATTCTAGTTGTGTACACCCTCTGTTATGGATTCACGACGAAATGTCAAAGAATAAAAGTAATAATAACTTGAAAAAAGCATAGCCCCAAACAAATATTGAAATACATTGTTTTATAGGCCCTCGAAAACTTCTTATTAAAGACGTTGTTTGCAGGGTTAATCCGACGGACATGGACGGATTTCATCATCATCAGCCCACATCAGCCTACAGTTGGACTCTGTAGGCTTCTCCCAAAACGCGTCTCTAAGCCCGGTGTTCTGACGGATTTGTAAAAATAATATGGAACCATGATGGTATTAAATTAATTATAATATTTAATTTGTACCAAAACCTTTGACTACCCGTTATATCCTCATTAAGGGGTACTTTTGACAAACCTATAGTACGTTTTTTTTTACGTTTCAAAGCAAATAAATTAATATTAATACAACGGGTAGTCAAAGGTTTTGGTAGGAGAAGCTTAACGTATTGTGTCATTAACTTGTAGTGCAATGAACTCCAAACTTGGCATAAAATACTATTCACAAAAAAACACGAAACATGTATCGTATTATTTCCCAAATCTCTCATAAAAAGTTATTGAAATACAAATCAAGCATTTAAGTAAGATCGTAAATGTTTGCAATGCTTTATTATTTTATTGGCAGTATAAGTAAGTAAAAAATATTTGATGTTTTCTAAATCAATAAAATCAGTTGTTTTATTACTAAACGTGTCTATAAAACGAATGTATTTAAATTTTTGAGGTATTTCAATCAACATAATGCCTATTTTTGGTAATTTCAGCCGTAAACTAACTCCTAAATGTATTCTGCAAAAAGACATTTAAAATATTTTTTTGAAGTCTATGAAATATGTTTTTGTACTTATTGTATATGAATAAGACTTTCTTCAAACCTCTTAATTCATAAATTTTATGTGTCTTAACTTTAGAAGTATTTTTTTTCATGTTCATGTCAGTTAAATATTTTGCAACGCATCAAACGTATTATTTTATTTAATTGTTATTCTTGACATTTCGAAGACTTTGACCTTTCTGAATTCCCAGGTAGACAAGATGACAAGTTTCTCAAACAATTTAGAAATACATACAGACGAACAAAAAATCTCCTCCTTTTTTTAAATCGGTTAAAAAGCGATTACTACTGTATCTTGAATTCTAACGGTATAGTGTTTTATGTTGGACTTGATATTTAAATTTCGATATTTTTGTCTTTTCATAGCCTCCCGTAGCAATTTAGGAATATATCGGGTTTCTTTTGCAAAGACTTGAGCTTTAATTTTCGATGTCCTTCAAGTCCTTGCAAAGATTGACCTAACGTCTAACAAAATCGAAAACATTATTAAATCAAATATTCTATAAAATAGGTACCTAATCATTTGCCCTCACAATTTCAGTAGAACCAAACTATTCATTAAAGATGTTCTCTATGGAAGCTTTGTCTTCCAGTAGGTCAATTTTAATTAAATTTCAAAGCGCAAGTACACTTTATACAGAGACAAAGGGAAAATATCAGTTCAGTCTTTAATAACTTTGTTCGGTGCAATATAGGAATGAGTTTTCGTCGTTCTGTGTAGTTTTTAATATTAAGAATTTCCCAGTGCTATCCGTTTGTTTGTTGACTTGTTATTTCTTGTTTATACTCAAAATTAATTTTGTGCGGTCATGTACACTCTTTTTATTGGTGTTAAATACATAGGAGAGTGGGTACATAAACCCCGTTAGTAGGGCGCTGCAACTTTGAGTCCGACCATGGTAAGGGCATCGAAAGGTTGAAATGAAGGGCTAAAGGAATAAGTAAAGACTTATAAAGACATTTAAATAGTTGATTCACTAAACACTGCTTTATCTGTTTTTGACAAGTGTCATTACGAATTCATCAAAAGAAACCCAAACACTGTTCAACGAAACAACTGCTTATTTTTTTTATAAGTAAGGCATTTTCTCACCCTATAAACTGCGAATAATTATTTTACGTAATACATTATTTTAATATACCTATAATATTTTATGAAACATCATCATCATAATCAACAGCCTATAGTCAAACCCTCTCGAAAGAGTGCCACGACGATCTTGGGCTTTCTCCATTCACTAACTTCCCGCAAACTATAAGATTCAGGTTTTTGAAGCAATTTTTTTAAGGACCTTGAAACAGAAACTATGTACGTTAAACACTGAAGGAAAATATCGTGATGGAAACTCATGACATGTCTCGAATCCATTTGTAAGCACGTGGTGGATGGCCCGTTTAGTCGATGCAGGCTGATGATGAATAATATTCTGCATAACTATGAGTAATTAATGATAAGTTAGGTAGATTTCGTTTTTACATTGATATTTTCTTTATTAATTTATTTACTTAGTTAATTTTGTGACTCACTTCTAAAATATGAAACAAAACCTCCGAAAGGTTATTAATTATATTGCTAAATCATAGATTTCTTTCTACGATTTAAAATTTAACTCACACTTGAAATATTTAATTTTCATTCATATTAATGTAAATTTTCACGAATGGTACTTATACATTAGTCTAATTCATGTCTTTGGAACATTTTTGTTTGTTAAGGATTGTATATTTTTAGTTTAAATATCATCAGAATTAAATACTATGTAACTATGTAAAAAATGTATTCGACCATTATAAGAGTATCATAAAAACTAAATAAATTAAGTACTGCAGTTTTGAACCGAAATAAACTAAAACGCACTGCACCAAATCCCTAAACTAAATAAAATAAAATAAGGATATTTAAATTCAAACTCACCTATTCAACCAAAAACTTCTAAAGTCTTTCATAATTCAAACTGGCCAGTAAAAAGTCCTCATTTAGGAACGGAACGCGCTGCAAACACTTGAAACTGACGTATGGGAATTAGGTTAGTTGGGTGTATTGAACGCGACGCGGGCGGAAAGGCTGGGCTTTGCGAGATAACTGGCTACGAAGCTACGCCGTAGCTGAGCTACGGTGCTACGACGCAACAGGCACACAACTAAGCTTCA
This sequence comes from Perizoma affinitatum, assembly GCA_961405105.1. NCBI lineage: Eukaryota > Metazoa > Arthropoda > Insecta > Lepidoptera > Geometridae > Perizoma > Perizoma affinitatum. The sequence goes on from OY560184.1 coordinate 8,852,350, forward strand.
AAGTGCGGAATAGAAGTGAAACAGCAGTAGAATTCTTGTAATTTTTCGTACCATATCGATGCAACGAAATTAAATTGAAATTATCCTTATATTATAAATGTCAAAGTTAACTAGATAACTAGGTGTTTGTATGGTTATATATTTTGTTGCTAACAATCTCCGTAGGCTGGACCTTGTTGAATAAAATTTGGAACAGATAAAGACTCATGACTCTCTGGGAACATTTTTTGTGTATACTACTAGCACACAAAAAACTGATTTATATTTACAAAAAGGTGAAAAAATTACAAAAGTACATCTTATTCATCAAACACTGGCTAATTAAGAAAAGTTTTACTTTCCTATCGATAAATATTAAAAAAATAAAAAAAACTTTGACCTATAATTTTACGGAAAATTTAGAATCGTTTGTGTGCATTTTTTACTGGTGCTAATTAATCAGTGAGTGTTTTTCTATGGGTGACCTCTTTTGATGCGTTGAAAGAAACATAAGCGGCCCGAAAGACACTGACGAACCAAAACCATTTCGGTCTCATTACAAAAAGTGGTCTTAACTTGAGTTCATCCAAAGTTCTGTCAGAGCCACTAAACCAAGGTTTAAAAATATCTTATCAAAAAATAATAAGACAAAGCGAGTAAGATCTAAAATTTTATTATATAATAAAACCGCGGTATGTCTATTTGATTAAAAAACATGTCAAAACCAAAACAGAAAAAAACGCACAATTTACAGAAAAAAAATAGGTGAGAACCTACTTTATTTACTTGTTTTTTTATTTAAAAAAAAGGTAGAGTTATGATAGAAATAAACTATGTGACCGCCTGGTTTATTTTTCAGCAGTTATTTGTGGTCAAACCTCTTTTTTAAATATCAAATAAACGGCTATTTTATTTAAAATTAAATTTTAACCTAGTTTGCTTTGTACATTTATCTTAAAAATTCTGACCTATCTCTATAAATATAAAGCACCGATTTGCGGTTTAAGATCATTTATTTCTCATAAGCTTTACAATATAAATTGCTTACTGGGAAATCATATTATTCAAATGCTACTTACTAATAATAATAATAAATAAATAATAAATAAAGCTGGACATTTTTCACACAGCATCATCTAGCCCCAAATTAAGCAGAGCTTGTGTTATGGGCACTACATGACTGATATACTAATTATATACTTTTTTTTGTAAATACATACATATTATACATAGAAAACACCCAGACCCAGACAAATATTTGCAGATACAAACATTTGTCCCGCGCGGGAATCGAACCCGCAACCTTCTGCGTCTCAGGCGGGCCTTCGCCCACTGCGCCACAGAGGTCTAAGCTGCATTTTAGATGCAGTGAGTTTAATTTAAAATACTATGAAGAACTAAATCTATCATTCCATTTACATTTGAAAAAAAGAGGTAAACCCGACTTTCGTAATAAGTCTGATAGTCTGATAGTACCTTTAAGTTTTGTGCACCTGCACTTCAATTACGTGAAAAAAATGCTAACTGTTGCAAATAATAAAAAGCTGCGCTTCTATCCGTTTGTATTATTAATGTTATTGGCTAAGCCCTGAGCTTAGTGCATGTTCGAAACGAATAAAGTTTAAAGTTGAACCATAAATTGAAGTTAGTAAGTAAGCTTTTCTGAATATCGGCTTGAGTACTAACTCAACTAAACTTTGACTTGGCTTACTAATAGCGGTTTTTGAGTTCTGTGCATTGATAAAAAGTATTTTTTTTTAATCCTCAACATGTATTTCCTTCATTGATCACAGCTCCCCGTAAAATTATCCATGAAATCATAAAACAACGACAATAGCCACATTTTTATCAGATAAGCCGTTTCAGAGATAAATGGTGAAAGACAGACTAACGAACAACTTCATACAAAAATTCTTTTTTTTTTTTATTGATTTTGTTATTTTTTATTTTATTGATTATCCTTTTATTCATACCACTGTTTACAAGAAGGTATATACAAAAAATAAAGTTGTAACAGCTAGCTATCTAAATACCGTAGCAAACAATCTATAGATAGCTCAACTGATCCAGATCACTACCAGACGGAAGCGTTAATAATATTAACGCATTTATTTTCAAAAAAAGTTTTACATTGTCACATAATAGAATATAATGAATAAGACTCAACAGTGTTATTTTATAAATGTACCTAAAGTTTGTGTGACGCGCAGTTAATACTTGGGTGCCTAGCTCTCACTAAGTATAAAAATTGTGTTTAATAACGTATTTACGAGCTACCAATATATCGCGAGTAAAAATTAACCTTAGTTTAGATAGAATCAACGAATCAAGAGCGATTCCTTTATCATCATTTTAAAAGTGTCAAAATTTTGTAAAATCGTTTATCCAGTTCTTACGTTTTTATGAAATTGCAACCATCAATAACCCCTAAAGTATAGAAAAGGCTTACATTGTAAATGGCGCCACGCTCCAGTAAGTATTGTTAATTAAATTCTTCCGGTTTGCCGGTCAAACAGCCTCCTGCCGAAATATTTCGAATTTTACACACACAACGATATTTACGATGAAATAACCAACTGTGAAAATATGAGATCCTCGTTAATGGCCTGTAGAAGTCCACTATTAGACAAAGGCCTTCCCCAAAGAGTGCCACGATGAACGATCTTGGTCAACCTCCATCCACCAACTTTTTATAACCATGAATATATCTTTCTTCACTATGTTAAATTTTCAAGATTGTGTTGTAGTAGAGGTAATATTCCTTATAGTCTACACTTAGCTAAGGAAAAACTTAGGTTTGTTAGGCATTCTTCAGGGTAAACCTACTTGCACACGAGTAAGCTAAACCATTATCCCTTTCAAGGCCTTTGCCCTGATTTCGCTGATTTGACCAGCTCCTGACGTTACTTATTATTTTTACCCGCAGCGATAGCAGCAGGAAGTTATGTATAACATAACAAGTGTGGCGTTGATGCTGCAAACCATGATGGTGCTTCTGGACAAGTAGAATTCAACTCATGTTACAAGCTATCCTGGTGGATATACTGGTTAGTACTTAGCTTCTTTGAATTTTCCATACTATTTCGGACCTGGTTCGTATATTTAAAACTTCCCTATATTTTTTAAATAATCGAATACTATTTGAAATTGTTTAAACCTTTAACAAAATATGCCATGTTAATTATCAAACAGCAGATTCTACATAAAATGACAAATTTCACAGATAAGTTTTTTTTATATTGCTATTATTTCCTACAGACATAAACGTTGAATCTTTTGTATTGAGTTCAATTTCAGATAATTTTGAGCTACTGGTAGAACGATGTTATCCTCCATATCGCAGTTTCTCCAAGGTATTCTTGAACTGAACTCAGACCCGATAACTACTTTCCGATGTCTCCTGAAGCGATGGCGGCGCAGTAAGTTATAACTTAGTCATTCATAGTAATAGAAAGAGCGCTTCCAGGGAAATAGTAGTTCTAGCATAGTTTTTTTTTGTTTGTTACGATCACGTTGATCTTCGAAACATCGTGTTTTTTCAATCAATTTGTACAACCTCAAGGATGATTGGTACTTAAGTTGTTTTTTTTTTATTTAAATTAAAAACAAAATCACAAAGACTTATATTAAAAACAATTAAAAAAAATATTACCTTTCCTAACCTTTTTTTTATTATGGACATTTTTCATACACCATCATGAAGCCCCAACCTAAGCAGAGCTTGTATTAGCCACATGACTGATATACTTTTTTTGTACATACATATTATACATAGAAAACACCCAGACCCCAGACAAATATTTGCAGATCATACAAATATTTGTCCCGCGGCATCTCAGGCGGGCCTTCGCCCACTGTGCCACAGAGGTCGTCAAATTTAAACAAGCCTTGTATAAGTGGAGCAGCCTATATAGTTTCGTAATATAGATCGTTTGCGCACGCACACATGTGTAATGAAAGTTCTGCATACCACCAAGGCAATAGTATCAGGGTGGATTGTTAGTTAATATGTTACTGTTACATATTCCGTGATGGTGTCGTTATTTTTGTGTGCGTTCGCTTCAAAATAATTATGTACCTACAGCTTATAATGTTAATTTCAACGCCTACCTACTTATTACTCATGTTATGTTGTGCACATTTGTTTAAAATACAGTAAATCTTCGAGAACCCAATATCTACACAAATCTAACATAGGTTTTAAGATACTACAACTAACAATTGTACCTAATTAGTTTGTTAAATAAATAATTAGACGGTGTAAAACGCGTCGGTGGTTTAAATTTATATTTTAGCTGTCCCTATCCTCAAAGGTTTGCTGGAAGAAAACTCTTGTTAGGGTTAAGCTCGCCTTTGTACATGTCCTATATGTAATTTTTTTTTCTGTATTTCCTGTGTGTAATAAAGAATAAAGACTCAAATATTGTAACCCAACCAGTATTAGCAAACAAGCAAGTTTATTTGAAAAAGCTACCCATCAACCTTCTATTCGCAATTAATTCGCAATTCTGTCCTCGTAGTGACAGAATTCTGTGAAAAATTCTCAGTTACGACAATTTGTACTGGCAGTCGAATATTTATGTCATGGAGTTGTGAAGAATTGCTAGAAAGAACCTGTATGATGAAAAGAGTTGGGTATAAAGGGCTTTGTTATGCGAAACTGAATATGTCTGCTGTGTCAATGGCATTAATATTTATTTCAAGCACAGAATCCTGATTCAAAAAACAAACTAACGATGTCTGGCGTTTCTATTGCATAATGAAACAGACGGGAATAAAAACGAACTTAGGAAATAAATAGGCTATGATGGGCAGGCTGGCTCGGCTGGCTGACTGGACTGGCTGGCTAGTTTCGTTGGCTGGCTTGGCTGGCAGACTTGGCTGGCATATAGCGAGATGTTACAGTAACTTGAAACTCGACAAGCGGAATGGATTTCTAAAAAACAAAATTTGATTGAGTTCAAGATATTAATATATAAAACTGTTCCGTTACTGACTGATCGATTAACGCGCAGCCTAAACCATATGACATTTGAAAAAATCTTCCTCTAAGGAGGTGAAATTGGCTGAAAACCTTTGTGTGAAAAATAGTGTTACTTAAACTTATAAATATTATTCAATAGAAATTATAAAATTAGCCCTCAAACCAAGCCATCAGCCTTCTTTGTGAACCATTATGTGACCAGTTTAATGGTTCACATAGAGTTATTGTGTTCTGTTTTAACAACCTTGGTGGCACAGCGGGTGAGAGGCAGCTGTAGGACAAATGATTGCATGTATTGCAGATTTGTTGTGGGAAATGTACCTTAAATATATTTATCACTAGCCGATGCCCGCGGTTTTACTTGCGAAGGGTAGGTAATTGTTAGGTGCATAACTATGGTTCTACACGTGGACTGGCAGGTTCTGGTGTCCTTGTAAAGGCTTTCAAAGTGTCGTCTACGAGTTCCAAAATCCTATCAAATCTGGCACAGCATTTGGCGAAATGGTTCTCGAGTGAACCATTATGCTGGTCACACAAAGCAGTATATCAAATCTATTTTCGGAAACAAAAACCCATTTAGGAAACTATTAACTGTGAACCTTTTACTAACGATCTTCATTTAAATAATTATTTTCCAATATTTTTGTAAAATATTCGCTGGGGAATAAAAGTTATCGAGTAATAACGAATAACGCAGTATTAAGGCTCCCCGTAGGCCGATGACATCTTAATGGTTGTGGAAAGCCGGTGGATAGGAGCACGGGTAGTTTAAGACCGATCGTCATGGTTAGGGGAGGTCAAATTTCGAAGCAGACAATCATATTAACATAAAAGTCGATTTCTATGATAACAGTATATTAGATTACTTACCATACTTACCATTTTTCATTTCAAATTTTAAAGCTTTTATTCAACTTATATTTAAATAACGCAAGATTTCACTAGGCTGTAAAGTTGTTGCTTTTGTTATAAAATAGGATAAAAAAGCACGCTCACAACAATATATACATATTTACAATATTTTATATACAATATTTTATATACAATATTTTTCATGATGAACATACTTAGATCTAAACTTTACAAAACTCATTAAGAATACCATGTAGGAGTAGGCAGAGGCACGTAAAAACATTACAATATCCGAAAAATGCTCCACTACCTTTACTTTATGAATAGCTGGATTCCATAAAGTCATTGCGTTACCTGTTTTACGTAGAGTGAACCCCTTCGCAAAGTAATCATAATCAATAGGCTAATGTAGGAGTAGGCAAAGTAGAAGAGCACGTAAAAACATTACAAAATCCGAAAACTGCACCACTACCTTTATTTAATGAAAATAGCTGGATGCCATAAAGTCTTTGCGTTACCTGTTTTACGTAGAGTGAACCCCTTCGGCAAAGTAATCATAATCAATAGGCTAATGTAGGAGTAGGCAGAGTAGAAGAGCACGTAAAAACATTACAATATCCGAAAACTGCACAACTTCTTTTATTTAATGAAAATAGCTGGATTCCAAAAAGTCGTAGCGTTACCTGTTTTACGTAGAGTGAACCCTCTTCGACAAAGTAAACATAATCAATAGGCTATACGATTACTGCTGACTATTTTCCCATCCTTGATTGATACTATCTATGGAGAACACGGTTTTTGGTGTGTCTTCCAATTAGCAAAGGGGAAGATCTTCCACCAGTCTGATTCATCCGATCCACTTGCCCGGGGTTCTAAGTTTTATATATGTTTAAGTTGCGTGAAAACTTCGCTTGTGCGATTTAGACAATTCGACGCGATGGCCTTCTGTGTATTGTCTGTGATAGCTCTTCATAGCTTGTTGCTTTTCGCTTTACGTTGATGCCATGTAACGTAGTTCAATCATGTAGCGAGAGATGTCGCTACAATACAAAGGGTACTTATTTAATAAGTTACAAAAGCCAGGAAAGACTATCAATTAATAAGTAGGTAGTAGGTTAGTAGGTTCTTAACAGTTTTTATCACCTACTTGGCAAATAAGTTAGGTTTATTAGCCCCCACACTAGGATTCCCTGTGTTGTGATGGCTACCCTTTTACCATACAAAGGTGTTGTGAAGCCAATTCACATGCAACATCAAGCTATTACGACTCAGCTTCTAAAAAGTGAGGCTGACCCAAATCCGGCGATATGACACGAAATGACCCATGAATATCTACTAAGCTGGGGCAATGTTGCTCTAAGATTTTAAGCCCGCTTCTGAGGAAGTTGGAGCTTTTTATTTTCGCGTTTTATTATGAGTTTTTCAGTTTAAGGTTACAAAGACTAAATGAGTTTTCATTTGTAAGTATTTACTTACAAAATTTAGGTTAGTTTGTTAAGTTTTTTTTTATGACCACCCAGAATGGGTGATGTTCTATGAAAGGAACAGTTATAGCACAACTAGTTGTGCCAGGTTGTGTCAAACGGAACTAATATTTGGGAGGAATACCTGGTAGGAATAATAGCAAATTATTTTTACTCGCAAAGCTTAATAATACATCGTTGCTCGGTTATTTAATCTGTCACATAAACTTCCTGTAGATCACAGTAGGATACAATTTCTTATTTAAAAAAACAAATTACATTTTGAAAAATGAAAAACGTCATCAATGGATAAGCTACCGTGTTTGCCTAGTTTTATCGCTGCTTGCAACTCAGCTAATACTGTTAAAACTCGAATACAACCAGTTTGGGGACAAAGATTTTTAAAGCCGGAGCACTCTGTATACAAACGTTGTGAAAACTGATTTAATTCGGTGTTAGATTTGATCTTTTTATTCAAATGAGATTATTGTGAATGTTTTTGATTTGGTTATATATTACAGGGACAGACAATATAAAAAAAAACACACAATAGCCACATAACATATTCTTGCTATTCTATGAACACATTTCGAACCTACAAAGAGTCTCTATATTAACTTACAAAAACGTTGTTATTTTAAACGGTTATTGTTTCGACAATAACCGTTTAAAATATGAAGTGTGAATCTTGTCCAGTCACCGTTATGACATGTTATAAACTCGGAGGGCCTGTTTCCGCAGTAAGATTCAAATTTCGTATTTTGTAGAACCCGATAACGACAGTGGCGCGTCACTGACGTGCGTGATTATGCCAGTAACTAAGTTGAGTATGATCATGACATTGCGTAGGAATAGGCTTCGAAGCGATTTTACGCGCGTTTGCTGGAAATAAACGCTGTTATACAATGCAATATATTTGAATTTACTGCGGGCCGCATCGCACAACGCGCTAGCAAGATAAAGCCATTTTTACCAAGAACTTGAACTACGCAATACTTTTAGCTTCAATACCAATTCTCAGTTTTCAATGCGCTGCAGTTAAATGCAGCATTGAAATGGATCTCTTTTGACCATTACTGTGACATTTCATGTAAAGGAATGGCGCACAATTGGTGTTCTGTTAAAGAATTCGTCTTGACACTCGACACTCGAATTTCCTTGTAAAATAAAAGTTAGAAAGGAACGATCAAATATATTAATATGTCTGTAGAGTTGTTTTTTTTTTTCAGAATGGCCGGTTGGTTCAATATTGCTTTTCGGTATTCTTTGTATAGTTTGCAGAAAGTCGGTGAATAGAGGGTCTAAGACCCGTTTGACGTATAATTTTCTTGCAGTGAACTTAGACTACTAATGATGATAATCGTGAGTGTAGAAATGGCGATCAACGCCATGACGCGTAAAACTGGCCGTAAAGATATGCTTATATATTTTATCGATGATAATATAATTTAGATAAAATTTTAATCGTTGTGTATCGAATTATAATCAAAAGTAATCCAGTTCATTTTTAGTGGTGTACATGTAAATACGAGGTAAGAGTATGCTTTCATTTGTTTTTATTAAATTAATTAGTATTATCTAAGGTCCTTTTCATCCGCGCCACAAGAAGCCCGTATATCCGTTTGGGATACGAGGTAGATTATTTAGTTATTTGTACCTATATTTCATACGAGTTTGTTAATATAATACTAACTTATATGCGACAAATACACGGACGTATATGTGACTTCCCCCTACTTCGTAACATCATAGATCTGCGTGATCCATAGATGGATTTGAGAAACTCCGTCATTTGGATTACAGTTGTAAGCGTGTTTGTTTTTGTTCGTAGGCGGTGGCGATCAATACATTTGCACGTACTTTAACAACTACTTGACAATCATTTTCCTTTGATTGCCACCGCCACCGCATCAGATAGAAAAGACCTTCAATTAAAAAAAAAATGATTTTTGTTATTATTAAATCTTTAGTTTTGTCGTTCCTCATCAAATGTTGTTTAAAATTACAACTTCTTTTTAAAAGTGTTACATAAGAATTCTTTTCTTGAGCCCCAATTGATCGAGGCTCGATAGGTATGTTTCTGAGTAAGAAAATATTCACGGACTCCTGGAATAAAAGACCATTGGAGTTTTTCTATCCCGGGAAAACCAGGATTCCGGTCCCAATATCCGTTCTCAAGCTTCCGACTTGACTTTTACCGGAAAAGTAGCGAGTAATTTCAAAATAAAACACAACTGTTTTCGGATTTGTGTTCGAAATTAAAAGGATGTACTTATAAAATCTTTCTTTTTAGATTTCATAAAAAAATAAGCTTGGAACACAAGATTGATTTTTTATTTCTCACTAGTTAGATAACATGAATATATCTATGATTAACCGAACAGAGTATTCTAGACTCAAAAGGTTTGGATTTTTGTTGCTTATAAACTCCTAAATTTGTAACTGGTATAGTTCGTGACCTGGAATAATAATAATAAATAAATAAACACTTTAATAAACAGGCTCATGAGAATGTTTCCCATCTAAAAAAATCTCGAATCTACACTCTGTAGACAGATCCATGAAGATACCAAGTATCCCCTACTTGGTATCTTCATGGATCTGAGTTTATTAGCAAGAGGCGAGTCCAAACATTTTTACTTAGGTCTGTGTACTTATAAAATTGTCTGTCTAATATAAAAGTAAAAACTTGTATTTATAATCTTAAGTCGCTGTCTCATGGAGATAACATGAATACCATACATACTTTATCGAATGTTTATCTCTCAGATAAGATTACCCAAATCCACTTGACACGAGAAAATTGCTCAATAGATTTCATCGAATATTGGGTTATTGCAAAAATGGTTTTGGTATTTACATGAAATTGTCGAGTTTAATAACTCGAGAGAAAATATTAACAAAACATAAAAAAACCGCTTTGTGAAATGATAAAATGATCAAGACACAAAAATTGTGTTTGAATCGGTTTTGCTGAAAAGTTACATTGCAGCGCCCTCTAGTGATATGAAACGATCTAAGAATCTAGTCACAATGTGTGACTAAAACAGCTTCATCGGAAGAGCAATCCTTGTAATAAAAATAGACAAATAAATGTTTTGATCAATTCTTGACCTTATAAACCTCAAAATAGGCTTATTGCTCATAAACTATTTATAATGATTCTTTATACAAATGACAAAATCGAGATTAAAAGCCAGAAGCACAGCGAAGATAAATAATAGCGAGGTCAAATTATTTGTTTAATTTAGGACCTACAATGCCACTGATAGACACACACATATAACATAGAGATTTTAAAATAAAGCATTTTTATGTTCAAACGTCAATGGTAATGATAAGAATCCCTAACTTCCATTCGCTTCTCGCTATATTCAACATTTCGCCTTCGCCAAAATACACTACTGGTCCCTTGACGCAATGCACTATTGTTTCAGCCATGTATTTACTAGTATGCCTAGCAGTCCTAGGCACCGGTCTCGGTGTGCCTCTAGAACCAACTGCTGTAATTGAAAACGTGGAGACATCTATATTAGAAAGCCGTGAGAGTATCGCAGCCCGCTACGTTCTACCCGCAGACACCTTTCCTACCTTCTACGATGTCAGACTCTTCCTAGATCCAAACAATGAAGAATATTTCTTCGGAAATGTGACAATCAGAATTATAACATACGTAGAAACAAATGCGGTTATTCTCCATGCTATGGAATTAGATATCGACTCTATTGAAATCTACGGTGAAAGAGATATCGTCACCAATCTTTTCTATAACAGCACTATAGCGAATGATGATACTCATCTCCTGAGGATAATAACCACTGAAGCACTCTTGCCTCTTCGACCTTATATGATTCATATTAACTACGTGGGGCGCTATGCTGAGAATATGTTCGGTATCTACGTATCAAGATATGAAGACGAAAACGGTGTAACTCAGTAAGTTGTTATCCATTTTTGAGACGACTTACTTAGACCCAACAGTGTACTGCTGTCTGATGATGAATACTGTTCAATAGTAAATATGATGCAGCCTCGGTGCAAATGGGTCTACCACGCAATAGAAAACGGCCTATCGGCCAGCTTATTGTTTTTTTCTTCTTTTACCTTTACTGAATCATTATGAAAAGAAGTCTAAACTCGAGTTCTGTCAGAGACATTAAACCAAGGTACCATATACCTTATCGAAAAATAATATTATGACAAAGAGACTAAGGTACCACCATTATTTTTTAGCTGTCCCTATCCTCAAAACTCTTGTTAGGGTTAAGCTCGCCTTTGTACATGACCTATATGTAAGTTTTTGTCTGTATTTACAGTAAAGAATAAGGTCTACAATTTAAATATAAAATAAAACAATGGGATGTCCATTGATTTAAAAAAACTTCAAAACCAAAATAAAATATATATATTAAATTTTTTTTTCACGTAAAAGTTAGTTAATCAACTTAAGAAATAGGACATACAAAAATAGGAGTTAAGATAGAAATAATCTCGGTGACCGCCTGCTATATTTTTGCAGTTATTTGTGGTCCTTTTGAATCCTCTTTTGAAATGTCTAATAGACTGTCTATTTTATTTTTACATCAAATTTTAAACCTTTTTAGCTTTGTACAACGATTTGTCTTGAGATAAACCATCGATTTAAACCACCTGTCGTAATGAGACACTAATATTTTACAACTTTTCACGATCGGGTCTTAATCACTAGCTTTTTGTAGAAAATCTTAGTGTTTTCCAAGGAAATGTTATACCTACTTTTTTCCCTTATAATCACAGGCGCCTGATAACATCTCAGCTGCAGCCAACGTTCGCCCGTCGCGCCTTTCCATGCTACGACGAACCCGCTCAGAAAGCCATCTTCAGGACTACCATCTATGCACCTCTGGATTACCCTGTCGTCAGGAGCAACACTATTCTCAGGACTGACTTAAACCAGTAAGTTAATTATGAAATGAAAATGAGTACTTTATTGATAAAAACAGCTCTGTTTAATACTCTGTGGCGAACTGGCGATCAAGCTAACGTGGCCTTGAGGTCACCAGTATCTAGTATTAGTTTTATGATAATATAATGTGCCAGTATGAAGAAGAGAAAAATATCTTCTACTCCGATAGAAGACACACTACCAAACTTGTTCTCCATAACCCTTACCCTTTTTGTTATTAGTGACGCTATTTCCGGCTGGGAAAAGTATGAGTTTGAAGACACTTTAGTAATGTCTACCTACCTACTGGCTTACCTCGTATCAAACTTCAATTTCATCGACAACACCGAGAACCCGATCTACCGCGTTGACTTCAGGGTATATTCTCGCCCGGGTACCCAAAGAAATGCTGAGTTTGCGCTAGACTTCGGTCAGAAGAACATGATCGTTTTGGAGAATTATACAGAGTTTGACTATAATTTCCCTAAGATGGACAAAGTAGCTGTCCCCGACTTTGCTGCAGGTGCTATGGAGAATTGGGGATTGGTTATTTATAGGTAAGTTTGAATCGATATTAATAATATGTTTTTGCCTCAAAAACATAACAATTTGACACCTCATAAGTATCATAATATTAAGGAAAGAGAGAAAAAACAAATATACCTACTCCTTCTTTACAGTCATATAAAATTAGAAAACCAAAATTACATATTCTTGAAAGCTAATATTCAGTACAAGGCAAGGTAGTTAGTGAGATACAATCTATGAATGTTCTACCTTTAATTTATAAAAAAAACCTGTTTACTTGTAACCTACAGAGAGGTAGCCCTTCTCGTCACAGAAAACGTTACAACTACGTCCGTCAAACAGAACATCGGCCGCATAATTTGTCACGAAAATGTCCACCAATGGTTTGGTAACGAAGTGAGCCCTCTGTCCTGGACCTATACCTGGCTGAACGAAGGCTTTGCCAACTTCTTCGAGAACTACGCAACTGATTTGGTAAGATATCTCTATTGACATTTTAATTGTCAATACAATACGTGGCCTATACATAAACAGGGTTATTTGTAAATCACGTAAAAGCTCTCGGACCATAATTCTAACCTTTAAACCCAAAAAGTGTAGAAATTTTCACGTATTTTCAAAAATATTTGAAGTGTTATTTTGAAGATTTCATGAAATATGAAATATGCTCCTAACAATACACGTAAGTTCCTATAAAAAAACCTCAACAAAATAGTTGGGGTTCATGGTAGGTATTATGGTGTGAGAGCTGTCGCATGATATTTGCCAAGAGCAAGTCTACAATTTAACGTCAAAATGGATGAAAAAAATTGATGAGAATAAATTATAGCCTTGTTCGTTTTTTACAGTGCCAGGTCAAGAATGTGACCTGGCCATTTCCAGAACGTTGCCAACTTCATTAAAACTTCTTCCATGCACGCATAAGTTTCGGAAACTAGGTTTACCAGATATATTATTCTATCCAGAATCCTACTTCGTTATATAGATATTAGTTTTTATGCTGTCCATAAAATACTTTTCATAAACTTAAACTTTCCTCAGGTGCTTCCAGAATGGAGAATGATGGACCAGTTTGTAATCGCTCTGCAAAACGTATTCCAATCAGACGCAGTGCTCAGTGTGAACCCCATGACGCATGAGGTGTACACGCCGTCAGAGATCTTAGGAACCTTCAATGCTGTCGCTTATCAGAAATGTAAGTTCGGGAAAAAGTTCGGGAATAACAGTTAGTGGCTTTTACAATTGAACGCTTCCTGTCACGAGTCAAAGCTATAGCACTCTTTGAACAGTTAAGGACCTTCAGGGAGTCTCTAACAATATCAGGGTTGGTCACTAGAGAACACAAACCTAATTTTATATACTGAACTCTGATACTTCTAAGATTCACAGGTGTTTTACAAATTTATTTTCTATAGAGTTCAATAGCAATACTTATTCAGGGGCTTCCAATATATGCAAAGTTAAGCCATTACTCCAATAAGACTATGCAAATGCTTCCTTCTCATTACCGATAACTGAACGAACAAAGGGTATTAAAATTTATGTAATTTAAAATAAATCTTGATAAAAGTCTGGTTTCCTTAAAAGAGGCAACTGCTACATGACGTGAAATGCCGATAATTTACGGAGATAAATTTAAGGTATTGTCCTGTTATTAAGAAAGAGTTTTATAGAAATATGGTAATTTAAGACCATGTACAGTCGTTCATAGTGGAAGGCTTTTCACGATGCATACCGTTGCGAGTCTAACGGAATCCATACAAAGGCTGCTCTGCTTGCAGTAAAAGTTCGGCATAGTGGTGAACTCGATTATCATCTTCACTTCAAACGAACAATTGCCATTCTCATCTGACGATTGCCACTTTTCAAAACCAAAGCTTAAACAAAGCTATATAAAGTGTCGAATAAATTAAGTCTATTTAGAGTCAAATCGGTCCAATCAAGGGCTTTATGTTTGTGTGTTTTTATGTTAATGTCTCGATTCATCTCCGAAACGACTTATCCTATTGAAATGACAGCATTTCAATAGAATAAGTTGTTTCGGAGATTATCGTCTTCTACAGCGACAAGAAGTCGCTTTAAAAAATACTAAAACTTGCAAAAAATTACTTATTGAACGCAAGGTATACTTTTCAATGCTTCAATTCCATCAATGTATCAATTTTTTTTGGACGCAGTAAAAACATTTCTAAGAACATATTTATTATAATCACACAAAACGATTGAAAAAGAGACCGTATTGAAATCGAAAAAAAAAGAAAATCGATAGATCACAACCTCTCGCCGCAAAGACAGTATACCAGCTCCTTGCATCGCGGTTTCGCTGGTGAAAATTGTTGTACGTGATCATTGTCTCTTAGTTAAGTATTTACAGTCACGGTATTTAATTTGTAGACCACTTTGTTAATGTTTAAAAAGACAAAAAAAAGTTAAATTCTAAATACATTAATAGTTAACCTCTAATTTATTTCGAATTTCAAAAACCAAAAAATAAACTTAAAATCTTTTTTGTTATTTTTTTTTTTAAAAAAAGTAGTTCACAAACTTATGACCGAGGCTTATGAAAAAATGAGAAACGGCATGATTAATATCTATCTCTTAACAATATTATTTTTGAATCATGTTTGGGCATTGTGTTTTACGGTCCACTGTGTTAAGCGTTAGAAATCTTATCTCAGCGTTTCACAATTTCGAAAACAACTTGGTTACTTTTGTACATAACAACTTTGAGATGACGAAGGGGCTACTTGGCGGTTGACTTGTCACTTTGTCATATAATAAATAATCTAGTAATAATATCCAGCAGTCTACAGGTGCACGTTATAAAAAGTAAGAAACGCGAGCGTGCCTGTCTAGTGCAGCGGACGCGATTACACATATAATAAAAAAAACTGTACGTTTTTTGACTTCTAAAGATTATCAGATTGGACAGCAGAGACTGGTGAGTCACTTTGTTAGCATCTGTTGTCCGATCAAGAGGAAAAAAGATAGCGCGCACCAAAGTAAAGAATATTATTATACTCTTTCCCCCTTAGTATTTATTTTTACGGCAGTACAGTATTAAGATCACGGTATAGCTTATTTTGCTTCGGTTTCTACATTGTAACCATCCAATATCTTCAAATCGCATATTACATTACTTTACGATTCAATCTTGTTTACTCTTCGTAAACAAGAGGGAATTATAGTTTTATTTTATTTTCAGCTGGTTCCGTGATTCGTATGGTACAACACTTCCTCACCCCTGAAATCTTCAGACAGGGACTTGCCATTTATATTAAGAACAAGTAAGATATATTGAGAACAATTTACGTCGAATACCAATAAATTTTCTGATAAATGCACGTGTTCCATAAAAATATCAGTTCTGCTCGAAACTGGACTTTACCCACTTTATTAATTATATAAATATTGTTTTAATTCTTTGACTGTCTGTCTATTTTGGTGTAAACTAGGCATGAGTGTGTCTGTACTTTGGCAACATGGGATAACGAAGAAAGATGATTTCAGATTTGTTCACTAGCTCATACCGACTCCTACTTTTAGCTCCCGTAAAGCCGCATCTCCAACGAATCTCTATGCTGCCTGGCAGGAAGCGTTAAACCAAGTCAACCACACTATACCCTGGCCACTGACCACCATCCTCAATCGTTGGACCACACAGGGAGGCTTTCCAGTCGTCACTGTGAGAAGGACAGCACCTAGTGCTAACTCTATTTTTGTTGTTCAGGTAAGAAAGCAGATTTATTAGGTAAAAGAAAAACAGTAAATATAAGCTGGGCACACATTCCGCGTTATGTTGAACCTAACGCGGGGTTAGTCACTAAATATTCCTGTATTTTGTTTGTTTCTGAATGGTTTTCTGCGAAATCGTGCCTGAGATGCACCCGATTCAATTATATGATACAAATATTTGTAAAACAATGTCCTACTTACAATGTCCCTAGTCACGTAACATGATATATAAACTAGAACGTTTGGTTGGAATAAACATAAATATCAATATAAACTATGACTTTAATCATTTTGTTAACAAAAGTTGTGGTTTGTAGCCGCAGACCGAACAATTTATGCCAGAGTCAAAATATAGTATAATGAAGTATCCGCAAATCACGTTTAATGCCTTGCGGATAAAGTTAGTTTGTGAAACTTATATATATATAACTCTTTCAAAATCTAGAGCCAACTAGTCCTACCCATGTAATGCCATTTAATTGATATTACTAAATAATACATTACATGCCCTCCAACTTACAACAGTACCGACGTTTTTATTTCACGTTCACTGTCCCATCGCTGGGAAATAGCCTACTCTCTTTATCTCAATTCTCGCAGGAGTCCTGTAGGTACCAGACCACTTTTTCTCAATCTATCGTAGCAACTTCGTCTGTTATTTAGGATTTAACGGGTGACTAGATTAGCTTCAGATTGTAGGCGCATTCGAGTCCATTATATTAGAATGTATAATTCGGAATTAAATTCGGATTTCTGTGTATTTCATAACATACTCATATGAACATTTTCGTCCAAGAGTTTGAAAATGTTCATATGAGTTCGCTTTGTAAATTTAAGTTCATCTTGAATATTAAGGAGATTTTCGTGCCCAGTACTAGTATACTTAGAACACATAGGTTTCACTACCGTAAGGTTTTCAATGATAATATGCTTCAACACTAATTTTAAATTAATCAATTCAGGAGCGCTATCTCACCGACACAAACCTAACCTCTAATGATCGCTGGCACATCCCTCTGAACTGGGTACTGTCCACCGATATCGACTTCGAGGACACCAGCCCTCAAGCCTGGGTAGGAATTACCTTCCCCTCTCCGTCGTTCGGCATCCCTGGTCTAAAAGACGCTAATTGGTTTATCGTCAACAAGCAGCAAACAGGTTGGTCAACACAATAATATCTTATCATGTGTGAAGTATTTGCTCACTTATATAGCCGCAGCGAGGAAACCAGTAAAAGACCCGAGTTTCAATTGTATCTGCACTTTTTTGTTCCTTACTGGTTTGGTTATATATTTATAGTATTTTTTCTCAATTTCAATGTTTATTTCTTGTTACTTTTAATTTGTTACCTAGCTAACATAAATACCTTATTCTAAACTACTTTTCTTGTGTCAATTTTTTTTTTCATTTCATTTGGTTTGGGTGCTGTGGTTTCGTGATGCTTTTAGTCTCTGACACCCATGACAAAGAATCCTAGACAGAAGTCAGGATAGACGGATATAAAGATAAATATTTATATATTATGTAATTAAAACATAACCGCTCAATTGTGCAAACACTTTATCTGTTATTAAAATAGCTTTATTATTTATTTGGCTTTATCACTTTGTAGGTACTACTTATAGTCCACGTTAACCAAGAACCTTTACAGGTTATTACCGAGTGAACTACGACCCAGAGAACTGGGCAGCTCTTGCCGAAGTGCTGAATACCAATCACTCGGTAATACACGTGCTTAACCGCGCTCAGATTTTGGACGACGCCTTCAACTTGGCCAGGACTCGTAAACTTGTAAGTTGCAGAGTCATCATCATTTTACTTTTGTCACACATCACGCGGGAATGGCACAACATGTTTTCTTCCATCATCCTCTATCAGCCGTTGTGTCAGTACGCACTCCTATTTAGCCTTGTCATTCTTCATACAATCCACTCAACTTTTCTTCCTGATCCAACTTTAATCTACCTCTACTTTTATATCCATACAAATAAATTCCACCGTCTGGTGGTGGTGGAATATTATGATATTCTTCCCTCCTTATTACATGTCTGTGGCAGCCTGTCGTCTCCAAAATACACAATATATTTTTACTAAATGGGTACCAATTGGAATTCCGTTTGCATCCTCAATAGATGACATTTTCTAGGAAGGGTATTTTTAGTTTCTTCTCGCCTGCTTCATGAATATTTTATGAGGAAAGTGGAATGCTGTGTTATTGTTTTGAAAAGTTGATTGAAAAATAGAACATAAATTAAGATTCCAAGTCTTGAAATACGTAGCGATTCGATCGTAAACTATCGATTGATATATAATAGAAAATTACAAAAAACTAATCCATAGTCAATATTTCAATGGAAAAACGGAGCTCGTTATAAAATTTGCTCAAAATTTAACAGGTGGTAATTAAACAGATTGACCACCTCGATGTCGCGGAGGGCTGATTGGCTGAGAAGCAACTACGAGACCAATGTTAACATGTTCTGTACATATTTATTCCTGGTCTGGTTATTGTGGTACTATGGTACTTATGTTCCTGATATCTACAATACAGGGCATCTCACACTAGGAGGTCAAGGATATAAATGTGACTGTTTTATGTATATTTATTTATTTATATTTGTTATACAATCTTATACGATATAAAAATACAAATCATACTTTTTACATTTTTTGCTATAATTTGTAGCACAAAATATTTGTGGAAATAAATCCTCTATAATAATATTCTTGTTTTCGATGAAAGAAAAGTGAAAAAAAGGAGTTTTCAAAATATTGACATGTGATTGGTAAGATTTAGCAAACGAAATCGGTCGCTATGCAACCGCTATCAATGTCGAGACTGCATGCCCTGGGGGTTGGTTTTAAAATAGCTTTGAGTTCCGAAAAACCATTTTATATATATTGATATTTACTATTGGTTTATTGTTGAGTGAAGTGCATGAAATTTATCACGTGGTATTCTACACGGGGAATAACAAAAGATAAATTGCAAAAGCATGGATGCATGTTTGTTCAAACTTCGTAATGACTGAAATGGTTTGAATTAAATTTGGAATGGGTAAAGAACACCAAAAAGTAAGCTTTGATTTTGTTTATCATAAAATAATTATATTTTTAACATGATTAAAATTATCTGGTTTTTCTTGCCGAATTGGTCCACAATGCTAAGTCGCAATGATTAAATCAGCACACCACTTCATTAGACTGTGCTAGGAATGTATCATCATTACTAACTTGCAAAAGCATTAGTCTACGAGTATTGCTTAAGAGATGCATTTCAATCTGTTTCGGACTCTTCAACCAGTCAGATGAAATTGAGCTCTAAGAATATTTAAATTGTAATGGGATTTTTCATACTTATTTTATGAAGTTTATACCAAAACCCACAAATGTCCCTTTTGGTTAATCTTAAAACCCAGCAGGGGTGTCGAATTTACTGGGCAATATTAGTTAAATGACCTAAAACTATTTTGTACTCTTTTACATAATGTCTCTTTTACAAAACAGTGCTGTTTTCTTGGCGTATTGACGTCCAGCTGGAATGTAATTGCGATAAGTTTAGTAAACTAAGCCTGTTTTAGGCTTCAACTATTTACGTTTAATTAATGAAATTGATTTATGTATTTTTGGACTTTTTAATGTCTGTTTCAAAATTTCCCATTATGAACCGATTTTTATGATTATTTTTTTTAATTGGGTAGGGTATACTTCAAGGGTAGTCCCATATAAATTATCCTATAAAAAAACACTCCTTTTGGCAAAAACAGGGGTGAGCAAAACAATGAAATTTTTATTGAAGTTTATATCAATTTCCCAAAGACTTACGAGTATGGTTTTTTGGCATACTCGTAACATGTCATATACATTATCAATAGATGTATATTTTATGAAAAAATCCCACTGCTAGGTTAAAAAAATGTGTGATGAAATTTCATATTGGACTTTTTATTAATTTCCCGTTCTTGAAGTCGGTTAATGTCTTGTATATTATTTTGTTTTTCAGTTAGTTTGAGATTGACGTAACCTTACATATAACTGCAATTGTTTCCAAGGAATTAACCAAATTCCATACAACAAAAACAGTCAGAAATTAAGCGAAGTAGCTGTACCTGCGTTCAGTTTTTATAGGCATATTTGTTCTAAGTTTTAAATGATATATGTTGTATTCTGTGACAGAATTGGATAAAAATGTACCATGAAGTCAAGTAAAAAATATTTATTTTATTTATATGCAAGGGTATAAGCGAGGATATTTTAATAGTTAGGGATGTAATATTGAAAACCTTTCTACTAACTAGACTTTAGTTAGGTCAAAATATTTTTGTAAAACATAGGTAGTGTTATTTTACTGTCATAACGATTCTCGAAGTTTATGATTGAAAATCATTTAGATGCCATATTATTATACAAACACAATTTCAGTATACAGGGTGCGAGTCAGTCAATTAACAAACAACTTAGACTTTAGAAGTTGTTATCTTAATGTTAGGTTGAGATAAGTAACCAAAAAACAGTAAGTATAGATAATTCTTTGATAAAAACTGTAACTTCAATGTGTTTTATGTATCGTTATTGTTTATCTAAAATAAATAACAGCAATTTATAAAAAATATTATAGAATAGCACTAGAGAGGGTCAGTGATTGCAGGAGATTACTTTTTTCTAGAAACTTGGTCAGCAAAACTCAAGCTTCAGAACTTCTGAGCAAGCAAAATCAATGTCATTTGCATATTAACGGCATTAGTGCTTTCAAACTAAATGACTCTCAGTAATCGTGCTGCTCTCGATTTCCTCTGTCGTTCCTCTCGGTACTGGTTCTGTTTGCCTTATTAGCACTTTGCTTAAAGGTGGGGTTATATTATTTAACCTAAAGTTACTTAGGTATATTTCTTACAACTTGACGACCTGTGTACTGTGGCGCAGTGGGCCCGCCTGCTACGTAGAGGTCGATTTCCGCCGCGGGACAAATGTTGGTATGAATTGCAAATATTTGTCTCGGGTCTGTGTGTTTTCTTTGTATAATATTTGTGTATTTACAAAAAAAACATGAAAAAGCAGTCATGTAGTTCTCATAATTCATGCTCTGATTTGATGCTGTGTGAAAAATGTCCAGCATAGCTGTCCAGAAGTTTTTAAGTAGAGTAATTCTAATGTTCAAAAAACAAATAGATTTTTATAGTACGTATTGAATTTTGGGTTATTTTGTGGTATAACATTGGCGATGTTTGGTTTTGGACTGTTACTTTTAAATAAATGAAAAATATATTTTCAGAGTTACTATTATTGAGATAACAAATAAAACATATACAATGTATGTATTCACAAGAAAATTGTATATTAGTAGTATAATAGTAATAGTGTATATTAGTCATGTAGTTCCCATAACACAATCTCACGCTTACATTGGGGCTAGATGATTCTGTGTGAAATGTCTAGCATTTAGTTATTTATATATTTATATACATACATTACTTTGTCACTTATTTTTAGGCCTACAGTTACGCCTTTGAGCTGTCTCGTTACTTGGACAAAGAAGAAGACTACATCCCATGGGCGGCTGTCAATCCTGCCTTCAGTTATTTGGGCCTTGCCCTTAACGGCCTTCCAGCATTCGAGTATTACCAGGTAAACTGTTTTCTTATTTGGATTCGAAAGTGGTTCGAAAATAATAACCTAACCTGGTTTGTGGGCATTTTAAGGGACTTAATGGTTTATGTATGAGAGTTTTGCGTTTTTTGAACACACAGCTACGAGTTCTGAATGCTTGATGAAGAATTGTCTTGGAAAATCGAACATTAGAAAAATATAGGAGCGACAAAGGAATCCAGGCTTCAGCCACTGAAGTAATTTATTCAACGAAGACACTTTTTTTATTTCAGGCCTACCTCCTCAATCTGAGCGCTCCCCTCTTTACGAAACTTGGCTTTGACGCTAAAGATGGAGAGGATCACGTGACTCCCTACCATAGAAACATAATCTTGGATATCAACTGCCGACTCGGCAACCCTGAGTGTATTGACGCTGCCACACAGAAGCTCCAGAACTTTAGGAACAACCCTGGTGCGTAGAATCAGCATCTTCAGTTGGAATACTTTAAAGTTCGATGCAGGATCATCAAGTCATTCATTGCCAGATTGGTAACCTTCACCATCAGCTCACATCAGTGCTCTGAAAACATAAGCATCCCTCAATAAATGTCATTAAGTCTTGTGTTGGGATCTTCTGGTCTACTTTGTACTCGCTTAACGTACCTAGATTGCCGTTAATAATCCATAAGTGTTACCTACTGCATACAAATACCCAAAAAATATCTTAGCCTCTATACTTCTGAAAACACAGCAATTCGAGCATGGTGATAAATTAAATATAATAATTGTCTCGACATATAATCGATTGTTCTTTATATGAAGCTTTATATTATTCAACACAAATAATGCCCTTATTTTCAGACGAGCCTCTCAAACCTGACATTCAAACCACCGTTTTCTGCTCCGGTCTTCGTGGGGGGGACGAGGACAACTTTAACTTCCTCTGGGCTGAATACCTCAAAACAGCTGATTCCAGTCAACAATCTATTCTGCTGAACGCTCTGGGATGCACTTCTAATCCTGCGCTGCGCACCTTGTAAGTTATGTTGAGCCTTAAGTCAGTAACAATTTCCAACTCATTCTTTCAGTGACCGGTTTTTCAAACAATTTTCACTTTCCGATCAGCTTCCAAGACAAACGTTTGTGGCCTTAGAGGAAAACAAAACAGCTTCAAAGATTACAACTAAAGTTATAGAGTGCAGGGAACTTATATGTATGGGACTAGACATGCAAACACTTATGCAAAGTAGCTTCTAAATCGGTACTGTTCATTGATACTACCGCAAGTGATCCTGTTTCGCAAATGATCCGCGGGTTTTCCTTAAAAAAAATCAGTTTTAATAGTTTTCACACAGAAACGAGACCTCATCCGGATACGGTTGTTATATGAACCAGCCCTAAGGAAGACTCGGTTATATTTTCCTCATAATCGCCATCTCTTCAACAGTTACTTGGACCAGGTTATCAACGATGAATCGGCTGTTCGTGAGCAAGACAGACACACTATTATCGTATCTGTTATCAACTCAAGCCCCGAAAACATGGACGCTGCTCTTGATTTTGTCACTGAACATTGGCCCGATATCCAACCGAGGTAAGAAAAAAAGCTTTAACAAATCTAGCTTCTGTTTTGTCAACTTGCTTGTAAGAGTTTCAACGTTGGAAATAAGATTCAAAGGATGATTTTAAATATTTTTTATTATGTTCAGGGTACAAGGTCTAACTGGAACTACAAATATCCTCAACGCTTTTGCTAGAAGGCTGACTACACAGGCTCACTCAGAGAAGGTAACGATGTTTCCAATTATGTTTTACCTAACGTTATACATAAAGGGTTCTCCAGATTTTGAGTAAGTTGTTGCTATGCATCATTTCGAGGAAACGTGTGAGTTGAGTCTCAGAGTGCGTCACGAGTCACTAGAATGTGCTGCAATAGATCACGGAAAAAAACGGTTTTCGATTTTTGTAAAAACTTACTTTTTACCCACGATGACGACTGGAGCCTGTATATGCGTTTAACGTAAGAGGTTGTTTGTACAACCTTGAGGCAACAGAGTACTGTTGTCATTTATCTCAGAAACTGCTTATCCGATAAAATGCGGTTCTAATAAAAGTAAAAAAAAAAAGAGGTTCTTGATTCGGCTGTTTCTTAGGTTCTATACCTTAAAAGGAAAAACGGAACCTTTATTACTTCGTTGTCCGTCAGTCCGTCAAGACCCTATATCAAGTTGAAATTAATAGCAAATACGTAGGTCTACGAACTCTTGGAGCTCTAAATAAGTCAAGCTTCTAAGTCAACACAATAAAAAACGAAATATTTTGATACACACATATAAATAAAAACCTATATAAATAGGTGTGCCCTAGAATAATAAAATTTGGCAAGAAGCAAGGTCTACAGCACTAGTAAAGGAAAAGGTCCGAAAATGTTTTTTTTTTATGTTTTAACACATAAAAAAAAGTTTTTGCAATTAAAAACTAACATATGTATAATTATGCAGTTGAAGGATACACCATGACGTGTACAGCCGAACTAATACAAAATAAAGTTTGTCTTTTAATCTGACTTATCCTTTCATTAGAGAAATGTTTAGAACGTTTGGTGCTTAGAAGTAAAGTTAGTTTATGAACTTGAGTAATGTTAATTATTTTGGTGAACATAATACAAGCCTGTACAGAAGATTCAGTGAGCGAGTCAGACTCGCACTTGTCCGGTTTTTTTTATCAGATGTTTGTCATTTGATATCTTCATCAATCAATTGTAAACCGATGTTGATGATTATTTTGTTGTTGTATAGAGAATGATCTCGAGGTGGTCCCATATTCCTTTTATTCCTGATGTATTACTGTTTTTACCGTAAAACTTCTTAAAAAACATCATCATCTTAGCCAAAACATTTTTTGTGGGCGATTTTACTTTTGTTTTTTATTCGTAAGCACGTGAGGATCTGATGATGGAAACCTTAAAGATAGAAAACGTAAACTTGGGACCGAAAAGGTATCTCAAATATCGCGATTTTATTATTGTCAACTTAAAAAGGAGGAAGTCCTCCATTCGTCTATATGTATTCTTTTATGTTCATGTTAAGCGATATCTTCGCCAATTGTTGATGGGTTTTAATGATTATTTTTTTAATAGTAAGAATATACCAATTTACACATTTGAAGTCGGTTTTTAGACATAATTTATTCATATAGAGGCGCTGCAATAGAAGGCAAAAAACAAGTCGTGTTTTAAAAATTTGCAAGACATTTCTCTGTTCATGCCAGAATGTGTTCGACCTCTGTGGCGCAGTGTGCGAAGGCCCGCCTGAGACGCAGAAGGTTGCGGGTTCGATTCCCGCCGCGGGATATATGTTTGCATATGCAAATATTTGTCTCGGGATCTGGGTTTTTTCTATGAATAATATGTATGTATTTACAAAAAAACGTATATAAGTAGTATATCAGTCATGTAGTTCCTATAACACAAGCTCTGCTTACTTTGGGGCAAGATGACGTTGTGTGAAAAATGTCCAATGTTATTATTGTTATACCTATTCCTTGTTTCAGATTGCGATATTTACTGGCCGTCATCAGGCCATTTTCACCGCCGGAGAGCTTGCTTCCATCGCCGCTATCCAGGAGAACATCGCTGCTTCTATCACTTGGGCTAACGAGAACTCGTATATTGTAGACGAATGGTTAACAGAGAACTACGGCAGTCATGCCGGTGGTCTGACTACTGGTTTCGTAGTACTACTGTCCTTTGTAGTTGCTATCATCAACAACTAAATCTTTAAAATTATTTCTGAAGAATTTACGATGAATTCTTAGATTAAGTTTAGTTTGAGGATTAACTTTTTTTGTAAAAATGAATGTTATATAAGTTTAAATTAATCCGTTTTGTAAGCAGAATCTGTAAATATTTTTGATAAACTTATATAAAACTATTTGGTATTTCATTGTATTTTTTTGGTCTTGAGTAGTATTTTCAAACCATTTGCGATTTTTATAAGAGTCTTATTGGTGTTAGGATTTTGCAGTGCAGTAATACGTATTCATTAGCATCCCTAGTAAACCTGTGGTGTGGTATATTGAACATAAACATTTATGACCACATCCATTGCAACGCAGCCAAAATTTCGTGAATAAAAAGGAGAAGAAGAGCAATGTAAGTACAGTGCCATTTATTTAAAATCCTTTATTATATTTTTTCATAATATGTAGATTACATATTATAGATACATAGACATAAGTAGTAACAACTGCGACCCTAGGTCGGATGAGTATTTGGATCTACTGGCAACACATGGTCTCTTACCTAGCCATATAATTCCCACGCGCGAAACAAAGTGTTTAGACCACTGTTTTGTCAAATCAAAGACTAAAGTTCTGACTGCAGTCTGCGATGCATCAATTACAGACCACAGCTGTGTTTATCTTGCTATACCATCATCGCAATATCACAGTCCATGTAACGAAAAAAAAATAAGTAAAATAAATTATGAGCAAGCCTATAAACAGCTGTCAGAGGTTGATTGGAAATATTTAATTAATATTATAGACCCAAATGAAGCTACCGATCGGTTTATGAACACAGTGGCCGAAGTTGTTAAGAATTGTACCCGAATCTGTACCATTCCAAATAGAAAGATAATCTATCAACCTTGGATCACTCCAGGCTTGTTAAGATGTATGAGGTTCCGTGATACGCTCCATAGACGTCATAAAAAAACACCCACAGATGTTAAATTAGAAACCACATACAAGCGCTATAGAAATCACTGCAATAACTTACTGCATAACCTTAAAAATAAATATGACCGATTGGACCTACAAAAAAGTAAAAATGACATCAAAAAAACCTGGCATGTCATAAAACGGGTATGTGGTCTTAATAATTCTCATACGCCGCAAATGGGAAGTGAACTTCTAAAACTTAAAGATACACCCCAAGAATCGATTAATCACATTAACGACTTTTTCGTTAATGCGGGCAGCAATCTTGCTACTACTATTTTGGAGAAGACCAATAAACTCGAACAACACTTAGTACAACATTTTAAACCTGATATGTCCAATTTAAATTTTTTTATGCTTCTAGAGACAGATCTAATAGAAATTAATAAGATAGTTGCGTCTCTGAAAAATACTTCATCTTCCGGATGGGATGGAATTCCATCAATATTATTCAAAAAATGCATTGGATTCCTGGGTATGCCTGTCACTCATATTTGTAATCTTTGTCTTTCCTCGGGGGTATTCCCAAGAATACTAAAGGAATCAATAGTGATTCCTATTTTTAAAACTGGAGACAGAGGCAGTATCACTAATTATCGCCCAATATCTCTCCTGCCCATTATGGCCAAAATCCTAGAGAAACTTATAAATCGTCGTCTTGTAAATTACCTGGAAAATAACAAGCTCTTATCAAGTAACCAGTATGGATTCAGAGAAAAAATATCCACAGTTGACGCAATTGAAAGCCTGGTGTCGCACGTTGCTAATAATTTAGACAACAAGCAAAAATGTATCGGCGTTTTTCTCGATTTGGCCAAAGCTTTTGATACTGTCTCTGTCCCCCTACTAATATGTAAGTTGGAGTCTATTGGAGTTCGAGGTTTACCACTGAATCTCCTTAGAGACTATCTTTCTGATAGATCCCAAACTGTAAGAGTGGGTGACAATTTGAGTTCTAGACGTTCGATTTCGTTCGGCGTACCACAGGGTTCCGTACTTGGACCAACGTTTTTCTTAATTTACATCAACAGCCTCTGTAATACACATTTAAACAAAGCCAAAATAATAACATTTGCAGACGACACTGCAATTATATTTAGGGGATCGACATGGGAGGATGCACGCCTCTCCGCTGAAAGTGGTATGCGTGTTGTTATCGAATGGCTTAACAATAACCTACTTACTTTAAACCTAAATAAAACTAAATATATCACTTTTTCTATCTATAAAAATCACCAACCTAGCACAAATCCGTCTTTAAAAGCCCATACTTGTACTGGATCTGACAATGATTGCTGCGAATGCTACACTATCTCTAGTATCGACAGTATAAAATATTTAGGTATAACGATTGATAAAAATCTAAATTGGAAACCCCATATTGACATGCTTAAGTCACGTATACGAAAACTTTTACCTATTTTTAAGAAAGTCAGACATTTGAGAGATCCTAAGACCAACAAAGCCGTATACTTAACCTTATGTCAATCGATAATAGCCTATGGTATTTCAGCCTGGGGTGGAGCAAGGAAGACATTGCTGATTAAATTGGAACGTACTCAGCGCTCTATAATAAAAGTTCTAAATCACAAACCGTTTCGATACCCCACAACAAATCTTTACAATGAGTTTCTTGTACTAACCGTACGTCAGCTATTTGTCAAAATTATCGTCATAAGACAACATACTCGCCCATGTCAGTTAGATAAATCAAAAAGAAGAGCTGATAAAGCATACGTAGTTCCTGCTTGTACCACAACTTTTGCACAGGGCTTTTCGTATTTTCTTGCACCATTTCTATACAACCGTATTAACAAAGAAGTTCTTATTAGGGATAAAACTAGATATGTCTGTGGGAAGTTACTAGATGAGTTTCTACTTAATCTTGACTATGAAAAAACTGAAAATTATCTACAATTAATATATTAATCTATTTTATCTATCCACTTACTAAACTCTATACAACGTATATACATATTAAAACTCACTATTTATTCATAAATACAAAAATCCATATAAAATATCGTGGCCGTAGAGCGAAAAGTCACTAACTCGCTATTTGGTCGAAATTGAGTTAAGTATATCATGAAAATCACCATTTTTTTCTCCATTTTTCAGTCCTACAACCATGGCCATAGCTGTCATAGTTTTCATTTCAGAATACGCAAAAAAAAACACTAATTCTTACTTTGGACTATAATTTTGTAGTCGAAAATTAATTAACTGACTTAGGTATTTTTTCTCCACTTGGAGAAATCGCAATGCGAAACCTAAGTCGAGTTGGTTACGTTTCCTTATTATAAAATAGGTCCTAACAAGAACACAAAACTAACTTAATCCACTTGATTAGTTTTAGTATCAATGGTTCGATACCAAACGTAAAAGCGAAAACTAACCAAGTCTATTTACTGACTTCTCGATGGACATTTATGAAAAAATAAGCTATCTAGGTAGGAGCAAGAAATTATTAAACTAGTTTAATGAGTTCTATCCTCATAGTTATGGACAGAAAGCTTCGTTTTGTATAGTCGCTAAAGTGTTTTAATGATTTTCATTAAAAATCTCCGTGCGTCGGGCGAATTTGGCGCGCAACTTAGGTTAGTCGTACTGGTTGTGCGCCTTTGATTTTGCCGACTCTCCGGCGCGGTGGCGGGGCCTTGTGTCTCTTAAAGAGTCCATATTCTATTATAAGCGGTATCGAAACATTGTGCAGTTCTCCTGTTCGTGAATTAAGCTTGTCTTGGTATCCAGATAGTGAGGAGAAAAGCCAATTGAAGAAAAAAAGACAGATAATCACGGTATCTTCCAGTGATAGCAGCGATGATTTGACATTGATACAGAGTAAGAATAGAAAAAAAAGTCAGTTATTCGTAGGAAATCAACTTGATGTGTCGTCATTCTGTTGGAATGTAACACTTTTTGTGCAAGTGAAGATGAAGAACCCAATATAATAGAAGCACCATCAGACAGCTCGGAAATAAACGTTAATGCATTGATAATTAAACAAGAATCCGTTGAACACCAAAACTCTGCATCCGCTACCACTGCTACCATTGCTAACTATGTCAATCGAATCTTGATAACTCGTACTCCAGAGACTCAAGATACAGGCTTGCACGCCTAGTTTGGGTCTCGCAGATAATCATATTAAAAAACCTTGGCCATTACTCAATAATCTGTATATATTAAACTGTAACACCTGTTTTTGGCAAATAAATATTCTTTATTCTTATTCTTATTCTGCTACCAATTTAATCAGTAATAATATTGAACATTGGCAAAAAAGCCATCCTAATAAATGGAAAAAGAACCAAACTAAAGTGAATAGAAGCAAATGTTTACCTTATCAGAGTAAAAGAGGTAAAAACATGCCCGCAAAGAAACCTTAACCTGTAAATTGCGAAACAAAATGATGACGCCGTTGTTTTGGTACCTTTACAGAGGATGATATAGTAAAACTCGGTCAAGACTACTGGAAGATAAATGATTATGTGCCTCAAAAACAGTATTTATGGCAATCGATTGTTAAAATGCCAATAAAAACATTAAAGGCTGGTATTCCAGATCAAAAAAATCGACGTGCCTATCAGGCACGTCGATTTTTTTGATCTTATCTACAACGAGTACAACTTCATCAAAAACGACACCAAAATAAGGGTGTGCAAGCCGTTCTTTATGAAAACTTTGTGCATTTCAAATAAATGAAGTTCTGCCATAAGAACGAGTTCGGCAATTTCGCGGGGAAAGACGGACGTGGTTCCCATGATCCTATGAATAAAATCAGTCCTTATTCAGAACAAAAAAAAAAAATCACATAAACTTTTTTTCCCGTCAAGAATCTCATTATTGCAGAAAAACAACCCAAAGGCAGTATTAAGACAACAAACTTAACATTGCTAAAATGTGAGAGCTGTACAAAGAACAACTAGCACAGACTACCGAAAAGCCGAGTTCTTTGTAAGTTTACAAAATAATATTTACGATGATTGATGTCAAGACTCTGAATGAGAAAATTATTACTAACACAAGTAAGGATAAGGACGGGAAAAAAATTATGTGGCTAAAAATAAAATGTCTCAGGTTCGTAAAGCAATGTCAATAGTAAAGTACCCTTCGTCCACGTTCTTTCGATACAGTCACGATGGCCCATACTCCGAATTTGATGCGTGCCAAAAGCCCAAAAAAAGAAGGAAAAGAATGAGACTTCAGGAAGCCTATTGCTCAGGAAAAAGTAACGCTGATTTGAGAAGTGATGATAGTCAACTAAAGGCTTTTAATCCCTATGGCTTACACAGCTCCTCTTCCGATATCTGGGCAAAGAAAAAAGATCTTGTTGGTCGTAAGGGAATTATTCCACAAGAGCTACATTCCTGTTATGCATCTCTACCTACCAACAATGACGTTGTTGGTAGGTTGTTAGAGCCCGACGTCACCGAAGAAGGTGAAGACTGATTGTATATAAGATTGAGATCATAAACTTCAGTTTAGTTTGGGTTTGGATTTTTGATTTTAGATTTTTGTAATTATTGAACTGTTTACTTGTTTTTGAATTTTTAACTTTTTTCCTTTGTAATCATTCTGTTTCTGCTTTTGTTTTTATTATATTTTTTATAAAAGTACAGTGATTGCATTTTATTACCAACAATTTTCGTATTAAAAACGAAAAATAGGTTAAAGTAAAGAGTCTAGAATAATCACTAAAATACTTGTTGATATTTTAAAGCTAGTCCTATTTTAACTAACTCAAGATAATTCTCATTCAAAATAGCCTACACTTGGGCGAAAAGTCACTAACTCTGTTTAACAATTCAATAACTAAAAATGTCGGTACAGGATTTGAGGGCGAAAAATAACCAAGTGAGTTTTATGTCATAATCTCTGAAAAAACAACAAATTATATCAAATGTAGTGCTTTGAACCTGTGCGCTTATCTATTTTCTTTCATATGAGACCATGCAATTTGAAATATCTCATACCAAACGTAAGTTATGATTTTTTTTCTTTTGTAAAACTTTGAACCTTCATAACTCAAAACACCAAATAACCTAGTTGATGACTTTTCGCTCTACGCCCACGATATTCATATAACCATAATTGTCGTAAAAGTATATAAAAGCGTGTACATAATTATTACCGACTATACATATTTCCTAATCCTAATGTAGTTGCAAAGTACTTACCATTTTACTTTAAATATATTCTCTCAAAGATTTATCTGTCCTGCTAGCATTTACTACAACATTTGTTTACGTCCAGTACTGGGCTCACAATGGAATCGGCCGGCTCAGTTCTATTGTTTGCTCAAACTGGACAGATAGTAAAAGAATGCACCCAATAATGACCCTTATTTGTATAGGGCGAGAATCATTACCTTGCCGTAACACAGTTTGTAACTAGCACGGGAGGTAAAGATTTTTAAACTGTATGCCTACCTTCATTATTATGTTTATTCTGCTCATTGTGTTGCCTACTAAGCGTTTATTTTATAAGCTCATTACGATAACCTTTGTGCATACAATTGTTTTTTCTAAGTTTGTTGTTGAATAAAGTTATTATTATTATTATTATTATTATTATAATCGAGTGCATATCTTATTGTAAGTATATTTGAGAGGCTTTATCTCTATGAAGGAACAACCTTAATCTGATTAAGATCAATCACTACGTAGGGCTTAATATGCCTTAACTCAGTGCGTTGGTGTTGTTTACGGTGTTTTACGTGTTAGTCATTGCAATATACGTATTTTCCGGAAACTGTATGTGACATTGTGAATTCCGCTATCGTTTTCACCTAGAATGGGTGTCGTTAAGTGTTTGTGTGTTATATCCGCAACATTTGGACTAGTATCAAGTTTACCAATACTTCAAGCGGAAAAAAACAGTATAATAGCTAATAGACCTGCAACTTTTGTATTTAAACCTTTTGGAAATGAAAACAACAATGGCCTAGTTAAAAATTTTAAAGGAGATTCGGTACATCCTGTCCTTGAAGTATCTAGAATAAATATGACTGATAAAATCGATAAAGTAATTAGTGAACAAGATAATGCAGTTAACTTAACTAACCTAGTACAAGTCGTCAATGATGTACCTGAACCTAATCGTAACATGAACGATATATTCAGTGACGTCGAACCGAATGTTATCTTGAGGAATAAAATACGACCAAATATGCACGCTACTAGATACTCCGTTGAGATTTCTATGAATGTGACTGGCGGAAATTTTATTGGAAGATTGACTACTCAAGTCAATATTATGGATTCGTCAACAAAAGCAAATCCAATCAAATTCTATGTGAGCTATTTGGATATCGATTCAGTTGAGTACTCCTTAATCGGAAGTACAGATTTCATTCCTGTTGTTGAATTCGATGTTGGTGAAGAAGATGGAATTTTGAAAATTTACACTGGTACTGAATCAACGCTTTATAGGTTTGTTATTGAATATCGAGGACTTTTATCAGTGCCAGGCCAAGCATTGTTTACAGGACGGTATGATTCTGCGTAAGTATTTGAAGTTCCACTTGGTTTTGTCCTACGTGAAACTTTTGGGAAAGCACCACCGGATATTTTTGTATTGTTGCTAAAGTTTAATACATTTTTTTATCGCAAGAACATAAAAATATACAGGACACTAGTTTGAAAGAAAATATAATGTGATAGAATAGTAAAGTTCAAGATGTGAACGTTCAGCTGACATAAACGAAAATTTTCGATGAAAAGCAGGCGCAAGAATGTTTCAAGTAGAACACAGGAAAACAGACACAGCACCTACATTATATTGGGCAAATAAATAGATATCTATTACGATAGAATTCGATTGGATACGAAAACGTCTCTTAAATTTGTTTTGAAGTGGTAGTTATCTTAAGAAACGTGTGATAAGAAGATACATTTGTAGTTGAACAAAAACGTAAGCAGTGTACATGATAATGTTCTCAATTTTATCAAATATGTGGTAAAATGTGTCAATATAATATTTTACTAATAGATGAAACTGAAATTATTTTGAATTCTTCTTAAAGTATGTAAGCAGATAATAAAATGATTAATCAAATTATTTTTAATTCTTATAGTATGTAAGCAGATATTCTATGGTAATCTAAACTGAACATAATATGTTTAACTAGGAGCTGGATACACTCTTCCATTGAAATGTCACTGATGTTATCGTTATGGTACTGGTCAATGAAAATGCCCAATAGAAGCAGAATATGTGGCAGTTGGCTTTATCAGTCCCAGTTGGTGTGTGACACTGATGTGAACTAGAATAAACTGTAACCTAATTTGTAAACTCGACTTACAAATCGGAAGATTAAAAAAAGTTACATAACAGAGTATTAAATTATTTTTACTCAGCCCAGCAAGTACTGACTGTCCCAGGTTACAAAATAGTGAAAGATCTCGAGTACCTACTTGTTAAGTAAGTTCCAGTGTATCGCATTTTTAATCTTTTCTAAGCCAATTTTTGACACTATCGTGATCGTTCTATCTCTTCAGCTTTTATCGGTTTGAAGAGTTTTCTGTTCTCATTTTATTGTAGATAGTGCAGTGTTACGCATGTGAGGCTGAGTGGTAAAAAGCCATTTCAACTTATAAAAATGGCTCGGATCAAATTTAAATGGAAGATTGCGATATTTTCGTATTTAATATTAGTGAATGTGTTTACGAAATCACTACCAATCGAAGACCGAATGCTATCGTTAAAAACAACGGACACAGTGTTCAAAGCTGCAGATATCCCAGCAATAGAGAATATTGTAAACAACCGTGCTGCAATACCATTAACAAATGAAGGGTTTTCAACAGAAAAAAATCCAAGCATCGAGCTGAAACACAACATCAACCCCAAACCTAATGACAACAACACTACAGAAAAAATTGATGGCAACAATACAGATGTAATTCTTAATATGACAAAAAACATGTTTAGACAGGACGTAAGGCCTGGTCAAAGGATTAATGATTACGACTTAGAAATCACTCCTAACGGAAATTCGTTTTCTGCAAGAGCTGTGATTGAAGTTGAGCTGACATTTGCTACAAGAGATGACAATATAGTGCTACATTTTGATGATTCTCTTAGCCTGGAGTCTGTGATGGTTGGTGTGTTCAGTGTTGTTGATGTTATTGAGGCTGCAGGCACGAATCATGATGGTGGACGTTTAGAAATAGATCCGGTGCAGACTGCCTCGTCGTTCTTTCTCATAATCACCTATACTGGAAGTTTGACAACAGCTGGACAAGGGCTCTACCGAGGAAGCTTCAATGACTTGTAAATAATGTGTTTTTGTTCATATTTTTCTGATCGCGATTCAATTCACTATTATCTTATGAATAGTTAAATTTGTAGTTAATTATAAAAACAAAACACCTTCGTTTTACCTGTTGGAGTTAAGCCACATTGGTACCCTAGTTAACAGTTCATTTTATTTTCAGTAACTATCTGGCTATGAACTTGCACCCCTCAAACGCAAGGCGTGTGTTTCCTTGCATGGATGAGCCAACCAGAGCTGCCGCCATAAGTTTCACATTCAATAATATTGAATATAACAACATTGTATCTAATTCTGAACTACAAGAAAATAGTCAGTAAGTAGAAACAGAGCTAGTTGTTGCTTTAACATATTTTCCTAATCTTATTCTACCTTTTGCTTAACTTAAGTGGTATTTGGTAGGACATGTTTGACGTAGTTTTGGATGAACTTTGAGCAAGAACCAGCATTGATCCCAAATGCACGACGTCCACTTAGAATTCCCAGGTGGAGATGGCGGTATAACTTATAAACTTCTACTTAAAAGAGCCAGCAACAGAGACGAATCGAAAAGAAGAAGAGAGGGCCTGGCCGTGCAGTTGACACCACATGCTTATAACAATAATTCCGCTCTACCTTGTACAAAACCCTTATTAGTATCGAAAAACCCTTTCTTAATGTCTCTACATGCGAAAAGAAACAATGCCTTCCAAATTTTAAGTCTTTAGGTGAAGCCTGAGCGTTGAATTTTAACACCCTAAACATTTTGTAAAAGCAACATTTCAGTTTTTTGATACGTCAGACTAAACCTTTTTATGTTACAACTGTAAGTGTTTTTAGGACCACATTCAAAGCACTCAACGGTCCACCTCATCTCTGGACCATGGCAGCTCATAACTTCAATAACATCAATGTACCTACCAGTAACGTCCTTCTCTACATCCGTCCAGGAGTTAGTAATCAAGAGTCACAGGCTTCTGTAGCGTTCAATTTTTATTTCAACACCCTCAATGAATGGACTAACAAGGCGTACTTTGATATACAATTGGACCAAAACCCACAATTGAGCATTTTAGCTTTACCTGATGTGTCTGTGGACTGGTATGGCCTTTCCCTGATTGGTCTTTGGTGAGTTAACTTTTATTTTAATAAGTGTACACGATAATTGGCTCTAATGACCACTTAAGGACAAAGAACAAAACTATCGGATTTTTAAAGATATACAAACATACATAAAACTACTTTATAGATAGATATATGTCGTATGTCGTTTATAGACCGTTGCAAATGATTTATAGTTCAATTGATCTTGATCAGATCCTGATGAAAACTTTAAAAAAATGTTTTTATGGTAGTTGGTAATGGCTTTGTCTGTAACAGGGAACCATACGTTTTGATGGAGATCTCCTGTTCCGCTAAGCAACGATATACAGGTCTAGTCAAAATGGCTGAGGCAATGTCTCGACAGTGGTTCGGATATGTTATTTATCCTGAAAACTGGCGCCACGAATGGGTCGTATCCGGCATGGCTTCTTATGCCGCCTGGGATGTTTTTAAAGAGGTAATTAAGTATATAGAAGTAGTCGAGTATAAGTAGTCTAGTACGAGTAGTAATAGTATTAAATTTATTATACAACGTCCTAGTAAAATAACGCCGAAAGTGAAAATTGTTTTATCAGAATTAGGTACTTCTTTGGAAAATTAACTTCATTAAAAAACTATGCGCGTCACTTATAAGATTCGTAGAGTTGTAAAACAATCATAACTTTTCAGACCGACATAAATACGAATATCTTTTACAATCATTTATTACAAAATAAATCATAAAGACCCTGCATTACATATTTTTTAAACTATTCCTTGCAAACAAGGTGATTTTTTTTATTGATCTGGTAGCTTTTATCCTTTCCAGTTTCAATCCGACACTGGCACTGGAGTTATTAGTACTACGTTGTTGGATGTTAATACCCTGTTTGTCACCGACGTTATCCAAGAGAGTCTTCTCCGAGACTCATATACTAACGTCCAGATTCTCGATCCGGGGCAAGACCTCTTCCAAGAAAATGAAATAAGAAACAACAACAATGGCATCTTAAAGTACAAAGCTCCGGCGTTAATGAGAATGTTGAGGTTGGTGCTTGGAGATGAGTCTCAAGACTTTATAAAAAGAGCGTCAAGTTTACTGGTCACGGCAAGGTGAGTACACAAAAAAAAATACGCTTATCATCTGAAGATGACTATAATCTCTATGATAGTCATCTTCAGATTGGTTTGTAAATCTTTAAGGTTATTAAGATTAAATATTTTTAAATATTTTTATTTACGTAACAGATTGCAAGCCCATCGCTGAAATTTGTAGTTCTAGGGCATGGCGGTTTTCTTCATGATGTTTTGCTTTACCGTTTTGCGGACGCATTGGTGTCCATTGGTGAACGACCGGGTCCAAACCCACGACCTTCGGTTTTGAAGTCAGGGTCCCGCAGACTAAACCCACTGTACGATGTCATTAAACTTGCCAATGCACTGCACGACACGACACGTCTCGGTCACGCTGCTTGAATAATCTCATATCTCGTGAAAAACAAACAAAGGACAAGTCGTCTGTTGCATTTTGGGGATATAAATTGTGTCATTCCAGGTCCTATGCGAAAATAACAACTTTTAATATCAGCCAATTTATTTTATATGCAGATTAACTTGACAGTGTTTTTGTCTCTTATGACACATACTTTTTCACTTTAACGGAAAATGAACGTATAAAACTAAATATGTTAAAAAAAAAATATGTTTGTAAGGTTTTCACTGAATAAAACGGCCTTGAAAAACCTTAAACAACTTTAGATTAGTACATACATCTATAAACACATAAGATAAATTCCACACAAAAATATACCTACACTCAATATTGTATTATGTTTAGAATGAGTTTGCAAGGTACCGCCTTTGGCCGTTATATTATTCGATTCTTGGAGGACACTCGAAGAATCGCAAATTATCTCTATTTCATGCTCTTCTGGCCCATACTTTTCCAGCCACTTATATTATGGTTTTTCATAAATTTTTGACAGGACATTACAAACAGTTAGCTCCACGCTGTTCATGGACGCAATCAACGGCGCCTGGTCACACCACGGCAATGGTCAAGTGGATAACATTGAAGAGTTTCTAAACCCTTGGATACAGGCAGAAGGATACCCCCTTATCGATGTTAGATTGCTGCAGGGTGGTGCTGGCGGAGTGCTTGTTACACAGGTTAGAAAACATGAATCCTTTCACTATACTGGTTTTTATCATCGGTTATGACCTCAGACTGCAACGACAATGCAACTCTATAAACTTATCAGGGCTGAAACCGAAAATACGCTTTTGGTACTTGGTATTTGTATTCTATAGTATTGTTATTATAATATGAATTTATTTATTTATTATGTCCAAGTCCAGTATCACAAATTTCAAAACCACCGACTTGTTTTCCATCGTCTATTGCAGCGCCTCTTAGTGACATGTAGCAAAAAAGAACTTGAAATTTTACAAATTTATCACAAAAACCATATTTTAAATATTAACAGATAAACTTAAAAACATACACACAAATAAACAACATTTACTACTTGCTGTCTGCAGTTGCAGTCTGCACGGACGCCGACTTCTCATAATGATTTGTAAACAGTTAGTGAATTAAACATTAAACACTACTTTGCTTTCTTCTGATATAACATATTATGTCAAATTCGATAGAAGAAATCAAAACGCTGTTTTGTCACAGAATACATATTTTGTGCGTATACATAATGTTCTACGTATAGAATGGCTATCCCCTGCCAATCCGACTCATCTCATCCCTTCCAAGATTTCAATGTTTTCATAATTTTCTCTAAGCAAAGGGACTACGAGCGTTTAAATGTAAGATAAAGTTTAATTGTCACAGACGCCATCGGTGGCTGGCTTCCCCGTCGCTGACTAGACACAAACCGCCAGCGATAGACCATCGCGCTCTGGTGAAAAGTAAAATTAAATAGCTTTAAATATTTTTATTTCACTCACTCATAAAACGGCATCGTTCTCGTTCACAAACTCACATGTCTTGACTACGGAGTGATTTTTTCATACATTTTATCAAGAGTGGTCAAGGTTTGGCTAAGCTAAACAACTGTTTCGAAATGTAAAAATATCTATAAGTCTTCCATTGTTTTGTTCGTAGGAACGTTTTGGCTTCTCAAGTCCATCACACGAAGACTACAACGTGCCGATAACTTACTCTGTGAGCTCGCAACCCAACTACGATGCCATCCACCCGATAGACATGATGACCCGCACCACGACCTACCCTATGTTCCTAGATGAAGAAGAAGGAGATTATGTCCTGTTCAACATCCAGGGTCAAGGTAATGCATGTATTTGCACCTGTATCTACTCACCTTGTATTATACATAATATACAAAATAAAAAAAATATAGAAATTTAGAAGTCTCGACAGAGCTTACTTATCTGAGCCTTTTGGGGTTGAGAATCTGGGTCCGTGGGGAACCGGGGCCCTTCGCGTTTTCAAAATTATTTCAGGGCGACTGGTCTCGAAGCGACGCGTGACAAGAGAGCTGGCTCTTATCTAGTCAACGCATTAGCATTGACATTCAGCGTGGCAATGCGGCCAGTATTTTGGGAACGCTTCCGCCTGGTAGTGATCTGGATCAGTTGAGCTATCTATAGATCGTTCGCAACAGTCTTTAGATAGCTAGCTGTTTCATCTGTATTTTTTGTATATACCTACTTGTACATAGTTGTATGAATAAATATATATAATAATAGTATGTAATCATATTCCAAAAATTATAGTTGACAATTGCTCCCTGTACCATGGCGAGCCTATGACTGCCATGGTGACGCAGGAGACTGCTATACGATCAAAATATATGCTTCAAAAAGTTGATACACTCTCTGTGATAATATCAAGGTATATTTTTTTCTATACTTTCTTGTCCTACTACTCAGCTAATGTCTTTTAGTAGACATAAAATACAAGAAAATAACCAAGCCAAACTTTAAAACATCATTCTAGCTACAAGTGTTAAATCAACTTGACCATTTTTTTCAGGTTCTAAACGCAACGCCACGGCAATAGTAAAATAATAATGATAGATATATTTGCTTACTTTGGTTCTAGATGACGCTGTGTACAAAGTGCATTCTTTATTTATTTGATTTGTTTATTTGCAAGAACTTATTACTAAAATACATGATTATGTTTATGCATAATTTAGTTTACTAGTAGATAGAGATAAGTACATTATATAAGTTTATGTATTGAACCTAAACGAGTGACAGAACTAGGAACTACATCGATTGTGTAATTCAGTTCGGCTAAATATATGAATGAGACAAGTAGCCACAAATTGATATAAGATCAGACCTGGTGAAGGTAAGTAGCACGTTGTCCAAATATGAGTAACAGATAGCATCGATATAAAAATAAAATATTGAGTTAATTATCTACATCTATCTAAGCATAAAAAGTTGGTTCCCCACATTTATTGACTTTTTTTACGAAATTTGTTAGAAGTATTACGTGTGTAGTCAGAATTTAAGAAAAAAAAACTAATACTGTGAATACAGACGGTAATGTGTCTAATATTTTTTCCGTAAACCAAATGTTTCAAATTGAAATCAATAAACGTATAATT
Source organism: Perizoma affinitatum (assembly GCA_961405105.1). Taxonomy (NCBI): domain Eukaryota; kingdom Metazoa; phylum Arthropoda; class Insecta; order Lepidoptera; family Geometridae; genus Perizoma; species Perizoma affinitatum. The sequence continues at coordinate 8,893,060 of OY560184.1, forward strand.
CTCTTGACGACCTCTGTGGCTCTATGGGCGGGTTCGATTGTCTGGGTGTTTTACCATATAGGTATGTCTTTACAAAAAATATAAGTATAAGTAGTATATCAGTCATGTTGTTCCCATAACTCAAGCTCTGCTTACTTTGGGGCTAGATGATGCTGTTTTAAAAAGGTCTGCCATTATTTCTATTAAACTACATAATTTAATTTAAAAAAAGTGTATTCTTCGCGTTTATTAAATGGGTTGCTGTCGATATGTTTCAGGCTACTACAGAGTGAACTACGACGAAGAACTGACGGAGAGAATCATTGGAGCTCTCGACGATCCCGATCGTAGGGCGGAAATTCATCCACTGAACCGCGCTACGGTACATTTTTATTTATATTTTGGGAAGCTTTATCATTGGCCTTCGCGTTTTCAAACCTTATAAACCTTATAAACCTTTCAGTCTGATTGTGCACCGACAAATTTGTCCCACTAGAAAGTTTTAAAGTGTTAAAATGATGAAAAGAAATACATCGTGAGGAAAAGCATGCACTAGAACCAGTAATTTGAAGGCATGTGCCAAATATAGTGTGTGGACGAGCCTCTAACCTCCTATTTGGTAACCATATGGATTTGCGAGTCACAAATATACAATTTATGGTAAATATACAATCTTTAGTGAAAAAAAGATCAAAGGATCTTGGGTATTAATAGTTGTCAGTGTTTGTTTTTTGCTTAAACGTGAACCACAAAGTAATCATACAGTATGGTGGACACATTTTTTTTGTGTTTTACCTTTTGATTTTTTTGAACCTAAGTTTTCGATGGCACAATTATTTGATATTTGTAAAATAAATTAAAATCTTTCCAGCTTATTGACGATTACCTCAACCTGGCTCGAGGGGGCAGAATAGACTATGATTGGGCTTTCCAAATGGTCTTAACGATGGAGCACGAGACAGAATACGCGCCTTGGAAGACTTTCATCAGGAATATGGACTTTTTGAGAAAACGTCTCGTTGCTATGGTCCAAGATGATGAGGAACGTGATCCTGATATCTATCTAGTAAGTGATTTTTTATATATATTTATAGATGACAAATACAAAATATATAAAACATAACTGTTTTCTTACTAAGGAAGGACCTATTATACCTATTTTCGTTATGTGCCTTCAACTGATAACCTTGCCTAACATTTTCATTTTCAAACAGAGAATGTTGCGTAGATCTATCATTGCGTTCGAAAGAGAGATTGGCTTCACACCAGACACGAGTCTGTTAGAACCAGTCATGGTATCCCTCACAAGAGGGTTGGTAATGGACCACGCTTGCAGATCTAACTACCAGCCTTGCATCGCAGCTGCTGTGGACTGGTTCTGGGATCCGAACAACAATGATGTTGTGTAAGTCACATTGTTATATTCTACACCTGTTTTGATTGCTTTGGTATGCAGTAATGCATGGGGTAGTCTGGAAGGGCACTTTATCATCAGGTTGTAACTATTATGACATTAATATTACAGGAATCCCAACATACCAGCTGATCTCAGGCCTGCAGTCTACTGCACAATGGTGAAGGAAGGTGGAAATGAAATTATTACTGCTCTGCATCAAAGGCTTGAAATTGAACCTAGTATGTACGAGAGAGTGGTCATTCTAGAGTCCTTGGGCTGCTCTCGGGATGAGAACTATGTTAGGAAGTTAGTATTTTTCTAAACTTTCGTCATTTTTATAATATGAAAAGTCTGAAAGTTCAAGATTCAACAGATTTTATAATTTCCCTAGAATTTATGAACTCTGGTGGGATGGCTTATTCCACAAATCCCCTGCGACAATCCCCTGCGACGGGGATTTATGGACTTTTTGTCCAGATATCCCCTTCCGGTACTCAAAGGGGAACCTAAGGGGATTTGTGGACAAGAGTTCCAGAAATCCGATCGCATCTGTGACTTCCTCTTGATATCGGGCTGTGCTACCTCTGAGCTGTCGCAGTTTTTTTATCTTGACACTTTAGACTCGGTATGGACTCTTATTTGAGGAATTTGAGATTGAGATTGATGTCAAATTCCACCATTATGTCGTTTCTAAGTTCCATAGTATTTTCTATTAAGTTTCAAAGTTCCAGCTTTGAAGTTATACCTGACAGGCATCGTCCTGTTAGGTTTCTTCGTGATCTTGTGATTTTCGACTTCAAATTCCAGTGATACATCCAATCCTTTTGAGGTGACGTAACACTAAAGCTCTTTTTCAAATTGTCCATAGTCTTCTAGAAGAAACGATAGCAACCAATAGTCCTTACACGGCAGAAGAGGGGTTGTCTATCTTCAAAGCTGTAGCTGCAGCCAGCTATACGAACGCTCAGCTGGCACTGAATTTTATTAACATGCGCACCTATGAAGTAAAAGATATGTAAGTATTTCTCCAGCCTAATTGTAAAATAACATAGTCAGCGCGCCTAGAACTTAATGGATAAGGGTAGCACAGGACCAGAAAAAGTGGAACATAAGAAAATCGTTTTATACAGTGGATCTTTCTGACAAAGGTCAGTAATATACTTCTATCTAGTCTGCTAGCAAATGCTTGCACACTGAATGCTGGCGTGAAAAGGTTTTTGAGTGATGACCACAAACCGACAGCGTAGTATTGCCCCTTACCCAATGTGACGATAACATATTAAAGGTAACGGATAGTAAGTGGATCGAGATGGCTAAGACTGTTTATAATGTCACTTTTTGGGTCCCAGCACTGGACTTCTGTTGAGTATAATAATGGAGTAGTAATCAATGCAATATAAATGAATGACCAATGATTTCGTTGTACCATTTTTCTAGTGCTGTAAAGTGGATGAATTTAATGAATTTTCAATGTCTTTTCCGTTATAATGATTTTTTAAATAGGAGATGTATTCAAAATTTTTATTTAAAACCCAACATCCTATTTTTCTGTACACATTTATATGTTTTTTAGGTACGGTGGTATTACAAAATTTGAAGACGCTTTAATAGCACTGGGTGAAAATATGGCTGGTCCGGGACTTTCCCATGACGTAAGTAATTTTAGATTCTTACTTTACTCCGCTATTACGTTCTGCGAGCCTGTCTTAGAACATTTGGAGGCAAATAAGCATACGGCTTATCTGGTTAGCTGTTACCGTAGCATAAAGACGCTTGCAACACCAGGAGGTATCGCCCACGCCTTGTCGACCCAAGACATTTAAGTCTTATGTGCCTGTTATTTTGGCACATATAAAGTAATGGTAGCCATATTCATCAAACTGGATTGGAATAGGATTGCCATGAAAACGCAACTATTATTGTTTGCCTCCGTTCAATATTCCCAAGGTTTATATTTCCTGTTCTCATCACAATTTTTTTTGCTTCGCTTTAGTGAAGTATAAATTCAGACCATCCATATTAAGGACCATCCAGAGGAAGGGCACTTAACTTGACTTTAATCGATACGTAGCTACTTAGATACAATGGATATTTTACATGTTTTTGCTTTATAATTTTGGCCTCCCCTATTTTTAGGACCTAAAAGCTATAAGTAAAAATTAATTCAAGCACCACACTGACCGAGTTACTGTTTGAATTAAATAATATAGTAAAATTACCTCATGATGTGTGTTTTTTTAGTTAAACGTCTGGGTATATTCTCAAAACAACAGACTTGACGACTCGCAATTCCAAGCGGAGCGTGTAGTCGCCAGAGTCATGGAGGATCTGGATTGGCAGAATGCACACATAGAGTATGTATACCAATGGATTGACGATAACGATGCTCCTGCGTTAATCGTATCTTCTGTACTGTTATTTGTTTCATGTATGATTGCGCTTTTCAACCACTAGTAGAATAATACAGTCGATAAAAAAATATATTTAAATTATTCTAAAATATTATATAAAAAAAATATAAAAATTTAGTATTATATTAAAATATTACATATTTAATATTATTATTTGCTAGAATTGAATACATAAGTTACTAAATTATTCTTTACATATTATTATTAATATTTGGTGGCTGGGCTTTATATATTATTCGGGTTAGCATTATTGGAAATTGACACTTCGAAATCGGTTGTATAGATGATAATTATTTATAACTCATAACAAATTAATTAACAAAAATAATTTATGATAATTACCTAGTAGTGTAAGCTAGTATTTAATTATTTTTTTTCGTATGAGATAAATAGTTGAAACTCAATGCTATCATTGATTAGATAGTATGTGCTGTTTCGGTATGATGTCAATATCGACTGTAAAGTTGTTAAACTACTGTTAAACTACTTCGACAAAAATTCAGTCGATAACTTTATAGTCGATCCTGGGCCATAATTGATTGTATTTAGTCACTTCTTGCTACGTAAATGTATTAAGAATGTTTGATTTATTTTTATTAACTGTAAACTCTATCAATAATTAATTTATAAGTAAAATGATCAAAATTGCACAAAGTGAATTATGGTTAAGTTGGATAAGTATAATATTTATTTTTACGGGAATAACAATAAATATTAAAAATAACATAAATATTTAAACGTAGATTGTAAGATAATGTGTTAAATTAAAATAATGATGTAAGTATAATTGGTAGATTAATTTTTTTCACTGCATTTTCACTCGAATTTTATATGCTAAGGTTGAAATAGATTGGTGGAAGGGATATTTAAACTTGTAAAAATGTTTAATAATAAAATTATATGCTAAATTTGAAGCAAACGCGTCCTCTTGCTTCAAATTTAGTTATATTAAAATATTAATATTACACTATTCAAGTTTGTTATGTAATTTAATAAATAAATACTAACTTAATTATATTAAATGTATACCTATAGTAAGTGGTTATGACTAATTTGTTTTTATATAATATGAAACTTGTCTTATGACTTTCAATTCAACATTAAAAGCTGTGTAAACATATGTTAATGCTGTACAAATAGATTTAAGAGACGAAATAACTCTTTTATTAATTTCCTCTTTATTTTAGCAGTGGAGTTAAAATTTATTATAAATGACTAGAACCTAATTCTATTCAGATTCAGCTTTAATTCATTGCATCATCACAGCAATGGAAATTAGTACAGTGACCAAAGAAGCTGCTAATTTTGAAGATGATGATGGTTTCATAGGCTTTTCCAACTTTTCTGTTACTGATATTGGTGTCATTGGCTGCAAAATAAAAATATCAAACGTATTTATAACACACAAACTTATCAGCTATTAGGGTATATATAATTATATGTACCTGACACAAGTTTTTAATACGAAATTTGAAAACCCACATTTAACAGTCTATGATTTTGAAGAACTACATAACCTTACTTTGGAGAAGGGTAAAAAGTAGTTTATTAGAAAAGAGGTTAAGGAGGTAATTATCGTTTGCATGTACACGTTTTTGTATAGATTTGATTTAAATCATGTAGGTCGCAACTTTTAACTTTTTTAAAGAATAATTATTTTACATAACTTGGGCATATTATTTGAAAATAAAATACTTTTCATATATAAGTAATCAAATTCAATCACAAGTTCACACTCTAGATAAATAATAATTAAAAAAAAAAAAAAAAAAAAGTCAATTGAAATTCGATAGGAAGCGATTCTAAGAGAGTACGTTCAAAACTGTTAGATAATAGAACTTCTAGTAGGACTGAATGGAACGGCTTTATCGTTGCGATAGCCTAGAGTTCAAGCCCTGTAGTTTTTTTTAATATAAAAGAAAGGATGGAAATGGACAGTTTTTATCGAATCGATAAAGTTTGCACGAATAAGGGGTTTACCATAATAATATATGGTATTGTAAAAGGTTTTAGTTGTAGATAAAGTTTTAGCTTCCGACTAATAGGCACACTAAGGATTAATGTAAGTTCAAAGTAGCTAATAAGAACATAATTACCTTTTCAGTAGCTATGATCGGCATCGGTCTTGGTTCTCCGAATGGACATCTTATTAAAAAGCTGTTTCTTTCTCGTCTAAAATCAAAACCATTTATCATATATTATGATTGATAACTTTTTTAATGACTTATTATTTTACATAGCTGGGAAATAAAATTTGGTAATAAAATATTTTTCATATATAAGTAATCAAATTCAATCACAAGTTCATAATCTAGACAAGTATAAAAAAAGTAACTACTTTTACTTACACTCTATACGCTGCTGATACTTTGTCCTCATTTTCAATTGGAGTCAGTCTCATATTCAGTGCGTTCGTGTTTGTACTATTTTCGAAAACACAAAATACAGCTTCACGTATATCAGGATCCAGTCTGAAAATATTTCCAATCATTATAACAAAAATATTTTCTACCTTTTAAGGCAACCATATATACCCATTCATTAACACCAGTAATTCTGGGACACCTAATTACCTTTGTTTTCCTAATTTGTACTCATGATAGGCATTTCGCAAATAGTTCTGACACGGCTCATAGTTTATGTCACTAGCGAAGGAAACTATGTTGCTTCGAAACAGTCTGGTTTGGGGACTTCTATCGTTGTTCTTAATGAGCAGGTTGAAGATTCTCATCACTCTCTTACCCATGAATTCCTGTAATAATTAAAGATTACGTATGTTTTTACGAAATGGTTAATAGTAACCATTTCGTAAAAACATGACTTTATTCCCCGATTTTTTTTTTTAATAGAAAAGTGAAGGTTGAAAGTTGATTGGTTTTTATTCACAATGATTATTATTCTTGAAACGTGAATTTGATAATTTAAAAGTTATTAAATGTCAAAAACCCGACTTAAAATAACGGGAAATTGATAAAAAGTCTTATATGAAATTTCATCACCCATATTTTAACCTATAGGAGTGAGATTTTTTAATTAAATTTTTATGCCACTATTCTTGAAGTTAGTGGCATAAAAATTTAAAATAAAAAACCGGTTCACAATTGCCGAAAATATCGCGTAACTTACATACAAAAATACATACTGATGGATTGAGAAACTCTTTCTTTGAGTTCGGTTGGTACTAATTAAATTGCGCAAATAAATCAAAACATGAAATTTAGCAAGAAGCAAGTAAAGTAAAAAGGCCGAGAATTGTTAGTTTGTAGTTTTAATTAGCTAGATGACTGTACTTAAGAAAACAAATGACAATACGCTATCTGGCCTTACAGTGATCCAGTCTAAACGCAATGTAGTCCTAAAGCGATGTACTTATATCGAGGTTTAGTCATAAAGCGATCTAGTCATACCTACTATCTAGTCAAATTGAGATGTAGTCATCTCAAGCTTCTAACCCTTATATCATACCTACAAGTTTTTTTTTTATCACAAAATTACATTTTCCAGTTTGATTATTGACCGTGACGCATATTGATGTATGGGCGAAAATTTTTTTAACTACAAAATTATTTTTGTCCTTCAGTCCGACTTATTTTTTCGTTTGGTGCTTTACAAGCTTTTACTGAAGCCTTGGTGCGTCAGTCAGAGTCCCACTTGTCCGGTTTTTTTGAAGCCTGTCAAAACTACGTGATAGTATCTTCTCAAAGTAAAACCAAGCCTAGAAGATGTGCGCAACATACCCTGATTGTTTTTTGTTTTTATGATCCTTCATTCATTGTGGTACAAGGTGAATTCATTCACTGAGAAAGAGCGGTAATCAAAGAACAAAATAATAGCAAAAAAAGCTCTTAGGCAGTACTATTTTTATGCTTTATACGAATAGTAGTACCAGATTTATAATTATTAATAGTGGATAGAGGTTGGTCTACTTCCGACTCGCGAAGAACTTGACCCGAGTGTGTGGAATTTATCTGTCTCACAATTGGCTCTTTGATTTTTAAAACGCTTTTACCTCCCATTCCCAATAGATATTCTTGGTGATATGCGTCTTGCTTCCTTCTATCCTTAGCATATTGAATCCATTGATAGCAGCTTCCCATACTGTGGGGCTCCTCTCATTGTCCAAGTACGATAAGATCTCTTCAGCAAGGAATCTATCAATGTCACCCGACATGTAGAGAGCAAAGACATCGTTCACTATCTGAAATGGAATCACATTATTTATATGTATAATATGCATTATGTATTACGTATTTACAATATATAACAAATGTTTGTAAGTAGTACTTAAATCAGTCATGTAATTCCCATTACACAAGCTCTGCTTACTTTGGGTCTAGATGATGCTGTGTGAAAATGTCCAGCATTATTATATTATATTATATTATCTCATTTTAATATCACCGGTTTTCTTTTGGTCACATTGGTCAGTGCCACCTCTATTATATGTACTATCAGCGACAAATCTAGATTAACATTTTCTATTGTTATAACACATTTACAATTTTTTAAATTTCGGTAGCAGTAAATATAATTATAATTTTTCGATGGGGCTTTATCGCGTTTAACTCTTTTATTGCCCTGCTTGCAACAGACATGGTCAATGGAAATAAAGGCCGTATAAAACTGATAACTCAAATATTTATGGTATCCCTACACTTCATTTAGTTCAGCATATTAGGCGTTTAGAATATTAGGCATTTAAAGATGATGCCTGAAGAAAGAGGGCATCTATAACTCAAATTATTTTCGTAATTTTGTCGCTGGCTAAAAGACTAATTTTTATGATGATAGTGTGGCAGCCGACTAAGACGAAAGAGACCAATGTTTCCATTTTCTGCAGATATTTGTTCCGGATCTGGTTATTGTGGTACCATGGTACACGTAGTTCCTGATTCCCACGACACAGTGTGCCCTAGTGTGGGGTAATTTGGCAGATTTATCAATGTCCAAACTTCTAAAAATTTAAAAGGAATCTAAGCTTTTTTTTCTTGTTTAAGAGAAAATAGCTTAGAGGAGCCTGACAAAATGATTGTCTTGTTTCCATAGCTTAATTGCTAGTATAATCAGAGAAGGTTAGTGGAATAGGCCAGTTTTATTCAAGTAGGTACTTATCTAGGTACAAGTCCTGTCACCACACTGACTTAGAATCCAATGCAGGGTTAACAAAGACAGATGAAAAAAGGCCAGACGAACAGAATAGCAGTTCCACAACTTAAACATTTCAAAGATAGTAATATTTACCTGAGCTCGATTCATTTCGTTAACTAACGTGGGGTCCTTTTTCAAAGAAGCTGTGATGAGTCTCCAACTATCTGTATCGTAGTTAACTCGGTAGTATCCTGAAAAATATTTGATTACAATAAGATTTAATATTTCACTATCAATTTTATACAGTTAGGTATGTGGACCAATATATCTAGTATGCATCTAGTTTAATGAATATATGGCATTTCCACGTAAAATGAATCTTTTCACCACACTGGTTCACTTATGAACTAGTTTATGTCAGAAACCTTCAATGGTTTATCATTTTTATCACCAACAATATAAAGTAACACAAAGAACAAACGACGTATCTAAAATAGAAGCAATTGATTAATTCAACACAATAAATTTAACATTTTATACAAGCGTAAATATTTATATACAAGCACTGCAATAAACACACAGTAAAGTTGTTATGGAAACAACACGGCGTTGGGGCAGCTACTAAAATAGCTGTTGATTATTCTACTGCCAAGGATTATTCTTGATAACTACATAAAACTGAAGGTTCTTAAAATGTGGTGGTAATTGTATGACGGACGTTAATAGTGGGAAAAGCGTGACAAAGAAATACTTGAATGACGTTTGCTTGTCCTATTTGTTAAGGCGCTCGTAAACGGACAAGTTTTGTGGTCATTTTTTTAATACATACATATTATATATAGAAAACACTCAGACCCGAGACAAATATCTGCAGATCATACAAACATTTGTCCCGCGGCGGGAATCGAACCCGCAACCTTCTGCATCTCAGGCGGGCCTTCGCCCACTGCGCAACAGAGGTCGTCGTAGGTGGTGTGGTATACATAATTTTGTATATCTTAGATTTTCCAATCAAATTTTGTGTACCTACTTTATAAACTGAAAATACAAAATATCGACACTAATGTCCATGGCGTACAGCAAGCACAACATTGAGTGGCAAAGCTTAATCTCTGTGACACGTTAGGTGCTAAGCCGACTGAGATGCAAGAGTTGCGGGTTCGATTACCACACAGCCGGACGAAATCATGTCTAGATCACGACTTAACCTCGCAATCTGAGTATACCTCTAAGCACCTTTCGACAACAACTATCGGTCCTAAGACCCCGGGCTAGTGAATCAATTCAATCAGCACAGTAGAAGATCTTGCACTTTACAAATAGAAACAGTTTTAACCGTGTTCACGATAATGGTTATTCTGATATGAACCCACCTGAAGCATTCCTGTTCAGTATAATCCATCCTCCATTCAAGTTCTCACTGAACGTGTAAGTTTGCGCGATAGTGAAGCGTGGCTGGTGGCAATTAAAACAGTTTTCACTGCTTTGGAGAAGATAAGAGATTGGAATCAAGTAGTCCGTGGGTTCGCGGTTCCACGGCGTAAAGCTGAAGTGATGCTGGAAAGAGTAAATTCATATTGGTGGAATATATATCACGAGGAAATTGGAGCTTTATAATAGGTTACTAGACAAGTTCAAAAGTTTAGAATGCTTAAATCCCATTCAACAATAGGCATAATGATATTGCTCTTAAATGGAAATGGAAAATATCAGGAAACTGGCGCTGACCATGAATTCGATGACATGTGAAATATAAAGGAAAATATCCTCTGCGAGCATTGAATATTTCACGACACTGGTTTTTGTACTACCAGTCACTACGCCCTTTTCATGGTCACCATACCTCAACTTAGTCAGATCACTGACCTAACGCAAGAAGCTAAGATAAAACGGGTCACAATACGAAGTAGAGGACTGAGTATGATACTAAACGGATGATGTCAGTACCTGTTTGAGCTGAATAGCATTAGGAGTCCTATCTCTCAGCACATTGACGGTAACCACAGGGTACCCCCCTTGATGAAACCAGGATTTCAAGATTCTTGATGGAGTGGATCCATTGAAGAACTGGTATGTGCACTCAATGGTGTCCTTATCGATGCCTCTCATGAGGTCCCATACGGAGATGTACTGGCCTCTCCTGGAATGTGAATTGGTAGAAATTTGAGTGGAATATGATAACCTCTACACACTGGCTTTGCCCGCGCAGTACCTGGATAAAAATTAACCTTTGTGTTATTTCAGGTCATGAATTGTTCCAAATTTCACCCAAATCGGTTCAGCTGTTACAGAAATTATAAGCACAAACATCCAAGCATCTAAATATTCAAACATCATAACCATTTTTTTTTTTCAAGGGTTGACGACTGTAAATTACCGATCGATTGCACATTTTATATCCAGTGATAAAAATAAGAAATTCGATTGAGTGACTAAAGTAAAGCTAATAACTTACATCCCATTGACATGTTTCACAAACGATCCATGCAGCTGATCAGTCTGCAGCCAATTCTCCAACATCCACCAAATAGCACCAGTCTTCATCGTCACCAGCTCTTTGTATCGCGAAGGAATCTCTATAGCCAGGCTATTGTTGAAGTTGGTCAGTGCTGGTGTGCTGTGATGCCAGTCATTAGACATCGCTTGGTGTTTCATTTGAAGACCGTAATAGCCCAGAGGACGTTTGAGACCAACGGCTTGAGATCCATAGTTGTACTGAGAACAAAATATAACCAAGTTATGCTTTCCGCGATGTAAGTTACCCGTACCTATGTGTTTAACATAAGTTGTTTTTCTGTTTTGTTTGTTATAGTTGATCTCTTAAATTTTTCTTTGTTCGTAGAGAGGATTTGTCGCTACAAGTCACTAGGGAGCACTGTAATTGATAGTGGAATGTGAAACGGCTTAAACGATCATCGAGCAGTTTTTATAACCGTTATGTATGACTTAAAAAATTTTTATAGGTTTTAAAGTCACATGTAAAGAGCGTTGCAATAATGTGATGTCATTCTGTAGGGGTTTTCAAATTTTGAAAAAAATACTTTCATTCTGTTCCTTCCTAAACCTGGCTCAGAATTCCCAGAAGGTACAGAAAAGAGCTCTAAGAAAATGTACATAATTATTACATTTTTATGTTATTTTTGATAGATACCATAGTCTAGTGAGTATGCTACTTTGAACTTATAGATTAAATATTCTTGAACTGAGAAGCCTGTGATATTCTGCAATCAGCACTTGGTGTGCGAGGTGGTGGTGTTGGTAGTTCGCAATTCGTGCACTGTTTTGTCGAAAAAACGGTTTGTGCTAATGTTGATGTTTACCTGAGCCAGTAGATAGTAAGCCAGATAAGTTGCCATGCCTTCCTTGAACCACTCCTCTCTCCACCTTGTGACTTGCGACTCTCCAGGGTTTCCTAACCATAACCTGCTTAATTGCTGAGCCAGTTCAAATTTCATTCTTTCTAGCTGCTTGATGCTAGTAAGTTGGTCTATGTTGGATAATCTGTGAGCGCTGAAATTTATAAGAAAATAATTATTACTTTCGGAAATTCAAGTGATGTTAGTAGGTCATGATTAGAGTGCAAGAAATTATTATTTTGTGCGTTTTGTACCATCATTATTAATCATATTTTACAAGATTCAAAAACTACAGACATATTCTTTATTACCTTCTCATAATCTTTGAACACAGGTTTTTATTACCTTTATCGATACTTGTCCACTACTGAGTTTAACCTGCATACCTTGTATACATTCAAATTATACAGTCATATTCAATCAACCCACACTCCCCAAGCAGATAGCAACACCTTCTGTGCGACCTTGCTAAGGAGATAATTACATATATAATGTCATTCTTGATTTGATAAGGTTAAGACAATGCCTCAAACGGCTCATAGAACCAATAATAGCCGTTTCCTATTACTCATCGGTTCTCGAAACAGATTGTGTTTACGTTTGTGCAGCTGACTCTCGAAATAGCGTCACTAGCGTTAGAACTTGACCTTGCTCCGTGAATACCGTTGCAAGAATAAATGTAGGTCATGATATGACAGTACTACTAAAATAAAGGGTTTATCCATTATTTTATTGGAATACTTTAAAGTTATGAATACAATAGTATTCATAGAGGATCAGTGCATGATCAACACTTGGTCGCGGCCAGTTACTGGATGAGCCCGAAAACAATGTCGTACAATAATGATGATAATGCTCCGGCACATCTCAACAACAACCTTTTCTAACCCTAGCTTTATAGTTAATTTATGGGTTGTCGAAGCATGACTTTGTTTTTATCGCGGTTGAAAGAAAACGGTAGCAGATTTTTGTAAGGAGGAAAACGTAAATCAATCATGGAAATGCAAGTCGATCGCATTACATTACCATGATTTAGTTATCGTTATCTGTAAATAGCCAACCAAGCTTTGAATAGGCCAGTCATTTAAAAATATTGCTTATATAAACAGTTGAGCCCTATTTATGATATTTTCCATAACTTTTCGCAACATTTTCCGCGATAGATATGTTTCATATTGAACGTTTCTTTTAGGAGAGTATGTTGCTTATTTACATTCTCCAGAGATTTCAAATAACCCCATAGGAAGAAGTTGAACAGGTCAGATAACATGGCCTGGAAAAGTATCCCTCACTTAGTCCATCCTAGACCTTGGTCTTGGTCAAAGAGTTGAGCCATTTTCTTCAAGGCATGTAGTAAAACATCAAATTGTGGGACCTACCTATGCCGGACGGTGCGGGGAAATTGACAACGAAACTCACTTTTACGTTCCAGTGGAGTTAAACGGTTCATGTTTATTTAGATTTTTTTCATTTTTTTAACTACCTACATACTTTTTTATATCATTGACATTAAAAATACGCTATCTGTAAAAAATATAAATTATTTCTATAGTGCCAGTACTTTTGTGCCAACCTGTACCTTATACTTGTCATTAGCAGAAACGAAGATGAAATAGATTGGAATTGTCAATTTTTGTATAGCTATGGAGTAAGTATATTTTGTATACTTCTGGACTAAAAATGAATTTGTAATTTTTGTTGTGAAATACCAACTCACCTGTTAGTCAAAATATTCCAACTAGATATCTCATAACCATCCAGCTTCGTTGGAACTGCCACTAAATTAATCGGTCCATTCAGTAGCGGTCTTCCAGTCCCCGAAAACTCATGTATCAGGTCTATTATCTTCACTCCATAATACAATATGAAGTTGTAGTTCTGCAGGTCTTCAGATGGTGCCCATATATAAAGGGTGTCGTTGGTATGTGTGACTTTGTGCTGGTTGTGTGCAAATTGGGAGAGGTGGAATCCAACTTGGTGGAGAGAGACTTGAGGCGAGGGCATGTAGTTGATGATTAGGTAGTCCTTGGTTCTGGAAATAGCGATACAATTTTTACTTAGTTTACTCTGACTTACTAAACATTAATCGACTCTTTGGTTATATAGTACCCCCAAAATACTGCTTTAATTAGGACTAAGGGACGATTAGAAAATGTCAGACATTGAATAAAACGCCAGTTCTTTTCACTTCTCATGCAGCTATTCAGTTTATGGTCGTATTTAATTTTGAATTCATTTACAATCTCAGTCATTTTCTTTTAATAAAGAAATATAGTAAGAAAATAAACCAATAAATTACATTTCAAATAAATGTGTATATACAACATTATATTTTTTTATAATAAAAATGGCTTTTTGTGGCTTTGGTATCACTGCGGCCGTTAGGCCTATTGTGATCGCCATTTATATACTACATACTTTTTATATTACATGTTTTTGTATGCCACTAAAGTGTCAAACTAACATATTCCACCTGTTGGTAAGTGGTTACCGCAGCCTCCAGATGCTTGCAACATCAGAGGTATCATCCCTCCCGCGTTGCCTACCCTGGGGCATAATGATAGAAAGTCTGCAGGTAAATGACCTATACTTTTACCGGGATCCATACCCTTCAAATAGAAATGCAGCAATGCCCTTGGCAGCAGAAATAAGTATGGTGGCAGTACTTCCCTGGACTACCTCTTTCACAAGGAGATCTACTACTCTAATATCTAATCTAATTTGAGCGGGTATTATGATGTAGGTCTGATAATATAAATTTTGTAACATACATCTTGCTGAACACAATATGATGTATCTAGTAAAAAATAGAAACGCATTAAATAGTAACTCTTGACCATGATTTTGACTACCAGGTATAATCTATGGCAACAATATATGTATGCTAACGCCACAGATCTTTATAAGGACGTAGTAACTTTGGTCACAACTGGTTCGACATTAAAAAGCCTACACAAATATGGCAAAGAGATCCATTTCTGGAAATGAGACATTGTAGCCGATGGATACATCGATCACAATAATTGACACGATTCTCAGTCTACGGGCTTACCTTATTGGGAAGCCAAGGAAATTGCGAAGGCATTTTGCAAGTGGATAGAACGGAAACTACTAATTAGTATGGCAAATAGTGTTTGCTATATCGTGATTGGTAAGATCATTAGGTCATTAATACACACATAAAAACAAGACCTCCCAGATAGATGTTGCTTCTTTCCGAATACAATAATAAAGGTTCCATTTTGATTTTTATGTTCTCTCCTTATCCTTACATAAGAAATCAAATGCTAATTCAAATGTAATTTTGTTGATAAAGGACATCATGACACTTACCTCTTTGGAGTGCCCAGTTGTGTACTGAATTTTATCTTGTGATAGATACATCTTACGAAATGATACTTTGCGGCAGCGGCTACTTTTGCAATACATTTGCGATATTATTTTCTATCTCTCGTTTCCGATTACCCAACACCATGTTAGGAGAATTGTTGGAGTGAAAGTCATTCGAGGAAACTTTAGAAAAACTAGCCATCACTACTATCTTGGTCAACAATCTATAGATTGACACATTTCTACTGATTATCATTTGTACGGGAATAGAATTCCTTGCCTTAGCGGGAAGACATGTTTCTTGTTTCGTTTTTATAGAGAGAAGTAATCATGGACAGAACTTTCTAAAAGAGATTCTTTTGGAAAAACTTTGATTATTTGTCAATGTCGTAAAATTTATTGAAATTTAATAAGCTTTTAGGCGTGAAAAAAAAACTATTTTTGTATCGTAGATGGTAGATCGTATCGTACCTTTCTTTCTTGAGCACCTCAGATATCACAAGACTGGTGTTGGTGTACTGCATCTGAGGACGCTGAGGTAGAACATACACTTTGAACTTGAATCCGGCTTCAAACCGAGGGTTGTCGAAGCACGGGAAAGCGTATTTCGCTTTGTTTGGAGAAAATCGCGAAGTGTAGATGTACCTGAAATTTTTAAGATTTCGTAGATAATATAAACTAAGGAATAGTGCGGGAACAGAGATAAACTAAGGTTATTTTTTTTTACTTAGATATCGTTTTAAATTTTCTAGGGCTTAATAATAACAACGCTGGACATTTTCGCACAGCATCATCTAGCCCCAAACTAAGCAGAGCTTGTATTATCGAAACTACATGACTGATATACTATTTATATACTTTTTGGTAAATACATACATAATAATATATAGAAAACACCCAGATCCGAGACAAATACTTGCATATCATACAAACATAATTTCTGTACAATGTTCATTTTTTTTGTATTTAATAAATATTACTTATCTTATCTTAGTACCTAATTATGGTACAATAAGCCAGACCAAAACAAATATTTATTTAAGATCATGAATAATAAATAATAATACATAATATATATCTCGAACCGGTTTTTCAAAATGCAATTTGAGTAATTATTGTAATTAATATTCTATGACGGCGATCGATCGTAACTATTATCATATAAGACTAGTTTTTTTATTGTTAATCCGAAGTCAAAAAGTATACGCCGTACCTGATGTAAAATGATTTTGAAGATCTTGGCTTGGAAGGTTTTGCCTATGACTTTGCGTCTGGGGTACCTACCTACATAAAAAGTAGCCATGTGGTATTCGGTATCAAACATACTTACGTATATGTACATTCTTTCGCTTGGATTATTCAGAAATTATATGTATTTCGGCAAAACTTTGACTTACAAATAAATAATACAATTTCTCATGACTATTTAAGTTCACTGGGAAAAATTAAATCAATTCTGTTTAATCACAATATAGATGCATAGATAAACTACTAGATAAACTTTTTATTGTGTATAATACTATTTTACAATACAGCATACGATATACGTACATAGGTACTATCCATTCAATTAAAATATGGGTTTTGCTAAATACTGTTTAGTTTAAGCCTGTTTTCAGTATCAATATAAACGAATATTGATGGGTATTGTTTTGGTTCTATAATATTCGTTTTCTTCAACAAACATTGAAGGAAATATAAATATTGCAAATAAATTGGCGTACCAACCTTGTATCAGACCAAACGTTTATCGTCTCAGAACAAGGCCGACTCTTCTGACACATTACATCCATTTAGCATGCAGACGGTCGAAGAGGAATCCTTAATGTAAACCTTATTCTGAGGTGCTTCAGTTCATATTTCAAATGGTAGAGTTTGATTCTTTTCTAAGAAGATATTCCAGTTCGTTTTTCCGCATGTTCTGCGATACTTAGATTTTGTAAGGATTTAACAGATTGGATATTTCAATTTATCATAAAATCCTGTAACTTTAGGAGCGAGGTTTTAGTCCTCAGCTTATTAATGGCTCCCTCAAAGATTGCCTGAAAACCAATCATCTCCATCTACCAACTTCCACAATCATAAAGATACCGTCGGTTCATCGGTTGAAGGTAAAATTTATAATGATGTCTGCTAGGATCTTGTTTACGCTTTTCTGTGTTTAATACTACTTCGGGGTTGTATCATTTTGAAACAACTTATTGAGAGTATTTTTTTAAACTAAGTGGTCGATACTAGTTAAATAATATACTACGTGACTTCATTCACATATTTTTTAAACATAAAAACACGATGTTATCGCGTCATTTATAAATTTTTTAGGTGTATTGATCTAATTCTAATATTTTTGTAGTACATTATTTTAATGTTTTCACGCGGATAAAGCGACCAAGCAGCAATTTTTCTTCTAACTTCATTTACAAATATTGAGCCTTATATTGTTCAAAGATAACTGTAGCCTTCTATTAATGTAGGAGTTTTTAATATTAAAGATTACTCCTTAGTAACAAGCATAAGCATAGATTCTACCAGTATCGTTATTTTTATTATTATATTCTCGATGTAATTATATTTTTTTAATTATAAATATTATATGGTGTGAAATAAAAAGTTAATTATTTATTTCTGACTTATTATCAAGTCAAGAGTTAAAATATTAAACAAACCAGAATAGTTTTTTTTTAACTTTTGCTTTTATAAACAAAATAAGTTAAATAATTACCCTGATAATGTAACATGTAATACATACCATGGTATTTAAAGTGCATCCTTGCGATACTTTGTCCTACCCACGTCCTACTATCCTAGTTAAAGTGGTTAACGAACCGTTGCAAAACGGCTGGAGGATTTATAAGGCTAATTATCTTCTCAATTGTTGTAGAGTCAACATACCTACTCGTACAAAATCGTAATTTGGCAGTTTAATTAATGATAAATAATTAATCCATGACTTTTGAAGATAAATAAGGTTTATTGTGGCCTTTTAAGTTTAATTAACTAGTAAGTACTAAAATATGTAAACATACTACATTAATGTAGTATGTATTTAAAGCTAGATGTTTTACCATATAATGTACATATTAGAATACTATAGCTATACTATAGCTACTATACTGGCGCAGTGTTGGCCTAGTGGGCGATACCCCGACTTCTGAGCCGGAGGTCGTGGGTTCGAACACGGTCGTGCACAAATGGATTTTTCCACTCAAAAAAATTATCTGCGCATTAACACGTGCTCAAAACGGTGAAGGAAAACATCGTGACGAAACCGGCATGCCCTAGAACCAAAAAATCGAAGGCATGTGCCAACAGTTAGTGTTCCAATAAGCGGCGATGGGCTTGCAACATGTCACGTGGAATGCTTACTACTTGCAAAACGCGGGCATGTACCAAATGTAATTTTTGGACGTGCCTCTGACTACCCCCTACTTGGTATCCTGAAAGTTCTACTCACTGAGTATGTATCTGAGGATGTTCACCATGGGGAAGACAGTCGTGAGCGTGTTTGTTTTTTTTGTTTTGTTTTTTTTAGAATACTATACTAGCAATTACATACATAACGTATCCATCACTCGAAGTTCAATGCAAGGAATTATAAATTTTGATAATATATTACAACACAGTAATGTATCAAAAATCCCGTCTTCGTTTATCAGTTTAAGTACGTATTAATCCAAACTATTTCAGTGCTGAATCTTAATATGTTATTAATACTCATATCAATAGGTTTATTAAGGAATGTACCCCTACTAAATCTGAAGATCTCAGTTTGACACAAATATTGTAGTATGTTCTTATAATTTGCTATTGTCATAATTTATACCTAACATTGAAAATATTCATGATCACAGTTGATTCTAACCTCCTCCACGGAAACTATATTCCTATAATATAATCTATCCATTTGTTTATTATTGCCATAGTATTGACCACGTGGGAGAGAAGGCCTTTGCTTATATGGTCATAGGCCAGGAACATGGCGATAAAAACTTGTACACACCTTTATTAGAACCCACGTAGAAATCTGTTTTATGCTTATCATAAAAAGAGTAAAAACCTAATTAATCAGTAGTATTTACAACAATTACCGACATATCGTCTCATGACGACCTCTGTGGCGGGCGAAGGCCCGTCTGAGACGCAAAAGGTTAAGGGTTTCGAATCCTGCCGCTAGGACAAATGTTTATATAATCTGCTAATATTTTACTGACGCCTAAGTATAATACATATGTATTAACAAAAAATATGAGTACCTAGTAGATCAATCATGTAGTTCCCATAACTCAAACTCTGCTTACCTCGGGCCTAGAGGATACTGTAAAAATGTGCGGCATAATTATGATTATATCTCTTGCGGCTTATTAATTCTGACACAAGAGCGAGTAGTCTTTAATACTATAATATACTTATAGACTAAAGAGTATGGCCGATCCATCAATGGCTATTCCTCCTTCAATAAGTATAAAAATATTTAAAAATACGGTAAGCGTGAAAAACTGATTAACCGTCTGGGGTTAAAGACTAAACTTCGATGAGTCGGATAGAAGCTGATTTTATCATTCGTTGTATATGTTCAGTCTTGTCAGTTTGTCTTAGAAAAAAAAAATATCTGGCATTATCTACGTAATATAGGATTATTTTATCAAAACACTCAATAATTGGCGGATACCAACAAACCAAGAGGCAGATTTTTAAGTAAATTAGTAAGAATTTTACTAGGTACATACTTGAATTCCCGGCTTTCTTCGTCGTAATATTTTACCAAAAACAATCCGGGAGTATCTTCAGTCAAATACTTCTTGAAGGACATCTGAATTTTATACACAAATAGTGCGTTGGTTTTTGCGTCATATCTCCTCAATGGCTCGCGTAAATATATGTAGAGTTTTCCATTTTTTTCGTCATATTTATAAGGCCTTGGACCATTTACAATGTCAATGTTTCCATACAAAACTTTAATGGAACCTTCGCGAATGTCCAATTCCTTAGCGTCCAATTCTATGACTTGTATACCCGGCGCGTTAGCAATCACATCTATCGTAATATCACAATGATAATACGAACTGTCCTTAAAAACGTATGGCACAATAGTAAGTTCATATTGCAATGGATAAATTGTATAGTTCATACATTCTTCTATGAGATCTGCGTTAGCTGAAGCAGTAAGCAGAAAAAACATAATAACTGCAATCATTTTTAGTTTTTGTCGACACTTTGAAATTAGAACACAAGTTTATTTTTATTTTTACTTTCAAACATTTTCTTAGATTTTTGTCACGTCATATAAAAATATTTTCGTTTGATTTTTTTAGTAATTTGCACGCCGAATCTCTGGTCGAGAAAAACGTCCGCTCGAGACGCGCGCGGAATCGGTCTTCGTGTCCACTCCACATAACGAATTGGCGCCAGACTGTAGGCACCAGCATATTTTGAGCTCTTTCTCCCCTTGCTTGTTACAAAGATACGTGGAATCAAGGGAGTTTTAGGATAATGTCAAGGGTCAACATACACTGGAACCTTTACTCAATGATTTTATCGGTCAACTTTAATATTTTTTGTGGGTTTAGGAAAATAATTTTTTTTGTGCATCCTTTTTCTGTTTCATCTAGTGATATTTTTTATGAAAACAAATTACTAAGCTTGTTTAACTTTCCATTCGTATTTTAGCTAGACGTATGGCTAAACTTACCTACCTAAGAAACTTAGGTAACTAAGGTAGTTAGGTATTAATATTTCATTATATAGTCAAATTAACAACATCAAAACGCCCTTTATTGAACGCTATGTATCTATCCTACTCAAATTACCTAGGTACAGTTTGGATGTTCGGATGTTTGTTCCTCCGTAACGGCTGAACCGATTTGGAAGAAATTAGAAACAGGGCTAAGTTCGGGGTACTATGAGTGCGAGGCCGTGAGCAGAGGAATTAAAAGTTCGTAATTTCCTTATTTTACCTATTTGACCTGATTTTACTCGGCCTACAAATGGTTCACGTAACAAATACCTATACAATTTTACTAAGTAGTTTAGAGGGCTATTGTGCCGCGTTTGAAGTAATTTTACCCACGCAGTTTTTAGTACCTATCCATCCAAACAATGCATCCGTACCATGCAAGTAGAAATTATTATTGTAGCTTTTTAGAACATTGTACGTGATAGAGGAATAACGATACCTAGGGATAGATTTTCATGAACAGTAAAGTTCTTTTTTTATAAAATATATAAGGGATCTTTTTTCATTAAACTAAGATCTTGAACTCTTACTTAATTACGTAAAAAACTACTCATTTTCTAGATTCGATGGATGAAAATAAAACGGGATTTTGTAGAGCCTTAAAAAATAGCTTCACTATCAATTTATTTATATTATATCTTTGAGTAATCACCGTGTAAATATATTAAGTTTGTTACTTAAACAGTTACTGAAATAAAATGCACACTAGCGACCCCTAATTTTTAACGTATCGTTCAGTCAGTGGTCAGCGTGAATCTCATAAAACTGTTAGGGGTTGATAAAACTGAAGTGGTGGTGGCGGCGATCAATACATTCAAATGGACTTTGTCCAGCATTTCCCTTTGATTGGCACTGCCACCGCGTCTGTTTGACGGGTCCTTACAAAAATTCTAGTATTCTGTGACAAAACCAAGGTAATTAACATTATAGAGGACAGAAAAGAAACAGCAAAATCATTATAATTATTATTATTTTTTGATAATTATAAATTTTGATTACTTATATTGTAATTTCTTATCATTACATGTAACAATGATGCGATTTTCTTTTTTTTTTCGGAAATTTAGATTTTCCGAATACTTTGAATACCTTTTTTTTATTTCCTAGAGAATCCTTTCAGGATTTTTTTATAACTCTTACTGTTTAGAAATTCCCTTTACTGACTTATCGCAAAGAAATACCCTGTCTAATCTATGGATGTACCTATAATGTGAATTAGTGAATTTCACAAATTTAGTCTTTGAAGGTCTGTCAAAGACTAACGAAGACTATAAAACTGGACAACAATGCATACGATTTTGTTTTCATCTCGAAACCATTGCAATAAATGACATCATTGGTCCATAACCTTGGCAGACGCATACCTAATCGCAATGTTCCAATTTACAACGTTATTTATAAACATAAGTAATTAACCTACAGCGAGATTGTGGAGAAATAAATAAAGAGGGAAGCGATAACGGTAAATAACACTTTATTACATAATGATAAGAACAGGTTTAATATGTAAGTAAGAAAGTAACATTATCAAATTTTAAAACCCTGACAAATCGATGGTTGTCCAAAACTAAGGGCCACATTGGTCATTTTTTAGATAGTTATCTATGTTCATACACAGTAAGTATTTGACAAAAATAAAAATCAACACTTATTTTTTTAGAAATAAAGGAATGTTATTTATTTACTCGCACATTTTGGTTTTTCTACATTTTTAGAAGCATAATAATTAATAAGACATTAATCAATAAAAAATAAACTATGTATATACAAGTAAGTACGTACATACAAATGAAACAACTTACTATCTAAAGACCGTCGTAATTATTACAATACTGTTCAAAAATATATTTTTTGACATGAGTTAAGCGATAAGGTACAAGATAAGAACCAAAGCTTAAAGTTTACCTATATTGGATATGTACAAGATAAAATGGGAGGATTTTATTTTAAACACAAGCAAGCACATGCTGCCAAAAACATTAGTTTCTAGTAAGCAGCAATTTTATACTGTTATTAAATTATACTTTAGAAGTCAAACTATCTACGTATATCGCTATTCTGCAGTGGAGATGAATCTCTTCTCTCTTTTAATATAAAATAATTAATTCTAGAAAGATATGATAAAATGTTATATATAAATGTTTGTATGATCTGCAAATATTTGTCTCGGGCCTGGGTATTATTTTTTATGTATTTACAAAAAAATGTTTATAAGTATATCAGTCATGTAGTTTACACGATACAAGCTGTGCTTAGTTTGGGGTTAGATGATGCTGTGTGAAAAATGACCAGAATGATTTATTTATTATTTTATTTACTTGAAGTCTCACTTACTGAAATTACTTAAGAGTTGATTAAATAAACACTTCTAACATTATTAACTAAAACAGTTGTTTCTGTTTAAAAACATTATTCATTAAATACAAAGATACATATCGCAAAAATGTATAATATTCTTAACAATAAGCTTAACTAAGCACAGAGTTAGGTGTGTCTTACGGACATTTTTAATACAAATATAACACTATAACCTACGTTTGTGCCTACTGTCCGACTAAGCTAAGACATGCATAAAGTCTAAGCAAAGACTTTATGCATGTCTTAGTTACAAATTACTATTAAAAAATGACAGAGATGTTAAAGTATTTGATTAGTGTCTGCATTGCGCATAAGGTAATTACAAGACCGTCAAAGATATGGTACTTAATAAAACACATCAGAAGACAAAACAGGTCTCCAATGCTACCACTAACGCCACTACTAAGAATATAGAAGGAGCTATAACGGCCCCGTGACTTCTCAAGTTGTTTAAGATGTCTTCTTTGTGGCTATCGGCCCAGGCTGTGGCAGCTCTGGCTTGGCCCAGGGAAGTCCTGGCAGCAGTCTTGGCTGCGTCACTGCATTCGGTGCAAGATGTCAGGAATGCTTCGAACTGTGAACAATTTATTAGTTCTATAGAAACACTTAAGCAGAGAACTGAGAGTTGCTTAGAAACTCGAAGTTTCTGAGCAACTCTCAGTTCTCAGTTCAGCTACGGTTTTGTTCACTCGGAAATTGTAATTTGTATCTTATCTTATCTTATCTGTAAAGTTGCAATGATATGAATTCTCAGAGAAAAACTGCATCCAGAAATGTTATCATCAACATAAATAAAATTGCATGATGTTTTTATTGAGTCCGTAAGTACTCATTCAGTTATATGAATGACAACATTTAAATTAGTCATAATTAGGTAGGCATTAACTAGTTTACCCTCAAACAAACTCAATAACAAATTAGTGTACACTTTTTATTAGACTGAGCGAGCATATTAGGTTAATTTGCACACGTGGATTTCATACACATTGCTATGTAGTATGAAAAAAAGGAATTTTATTTGTTGTGGACCAAGACGTAAAAATTTCAAAATTTCAATGCCATCATTTTTGTAATAGTATTTTTCAAACTTTCGCGATTAGATAACATAATTATAAGTTTAACGGGTCTGTATCGCGTTTACCTTTTTTATTATATTCCCGACGTTTCAACTGTATTGCAACAGCCGTGGTCACGGGATGACTGGAGTATACGGAGCTATCGTCGAGAAATAAAGGCAGTAGCCGCAACTACCCTCATTTCATCTTCAGAATCAGAAAAGTCCATGTTCACATTACGACACACTACACTAACCGTATCACCGCACTGCACAATCGGATCGCGACGCGAACACCTGTTTATCACGGGATTCCAGGACGCAGAGAGTCTATAGCCGTCTTCACGATTAAAATTGGGGTACTTTTTGATTTCAATCGCTTCCCGCACTATTCTCTTATAATATTGGCGTTCACCAGATAGCACCTTAGGGTCATGAAGCTCAATCCAGTGGTTGTCCAAACGTCGGGAATATAATAAAAAAGGTAAACGCGATAAAGACCCGTTAAACTTATAATTATCATTTTTGTAGTTTTAACCGACTTAAAAAAGAGGAGGTTCTCTAATCGACTTTATGTTTTTTTATCGTGTGTGTTTGTTACCTAATATATCGCCAATTGTTAACCGATTTTGATAATTCTTTTGTTGTTGTATATAAAACATTACCATCTCATGTAATCACGACTAACCAATTTTTTTTTTTGTGGAAACTTTTATTTTGTTTTTATTCAAAAGAGTAAGCTACCTGCAGGTTAGAAACCGTTAACTTGGGACTGCAATCGTGTCTCGAATATAGCAATTTAATGATTATCAACCGACTTCAAAAAAGGAGTTTCTCAATATGTCTGTATATTTTTTCTGTGAAGGTATGATAAGCGACATCGCCAATTGGAAACCCATTTCAATTTTTTTTTAATGTGTAGGATTCTTTAAGTGTGGTCTCATATACATTTTATGAAAAAAAACTTAGTTATTACTAGGTATTACACACTTATGAACTTATTTTTTCACCTTTAAGGGTCTCTAGGCACATCACTTTCGCCTCCAATCTTGTTTCCTCATAAAGCAAACAAAGCTCAGAGCAGAATTTTTCTATAATACATTTTTTTTTAATAATATGGTTTGATCTATTATACAAACGAATACGAACAACTTTTACCATGAGGCCAACCTAGAAATCGCGAAAAAAAATCAGCTGTTCCATACTAAGAGTTCATTGACGCGCGGCGAAAGTATGGAACAACTATTTTTTTTCGTTGACTCCCTTTCGGGTTGGCATACCAGCTCTTTATTGACATTTTGTTGCAATCTTACTCGATATTATTTAGGGTTTTTATTCATGGGCATCACCGAAAAAATATTTAAATATTGGAATACTTTGCTACTAGCTAGACTCTATGGATTCAACTGAGAGGCAATGAGGCAGAGGCTGAAGAGAGCAAAACTTGTCTTACTAAGATAAAACTCTAAAACCTTGAACAACGCCGCAATCAGTCTGGCTTTTTCTAAACTATCTGTCTTTTACGGAATACATTTCAGAGACTGTGCAATGGAAATGCACCACCAAACAAGGAGAACCTCGGCGAAAAGACACCGTTTAATAGTCGAAATTCCAAAGAATCGCACAAAGTACTTTGCTTCAATATTTATTGTGCGAACCGCGAAGGAACTCTCTACCTGAGTTACTGTCTTCTGAGAAACACAACTTGACAGTTTTCAAATCCAAAGTAAAAAGCATGTGGCGTTGCCACAATACTACCTACTTACTACTTACAATATAATTATATCTAAATAACATAATATACATTATACGTACATATAATAAGTATAAACTTACCGTACATACAAACAAAATCCTGTTGCACAAACATACAAAACCATAAGTATAATATAATTATATTGTAAGAAGTAAGTAGGTAGTATTGTGGCAACGCTGCAAGCTCCTTTCTTGATAAGAGTGCTTCATCGCAGACCACAGCGTTGCTTAATATGAGACAAACTGTGGTCAAATGCGAATAATTAGCCTGCAGGGATGGCAATCGCGAGCGAAATAGCGGGTACAGCTAGTATAATGAATTACCCACCATAAATGATTTCATCCATATAGAAGGAATGCCTGAACTGAGAATTGATATATGGAAATTGTTCGTGAGCTGTGTTTGTTCGAGTGCATGATAACCCGTATGGGAATAACCCGTTGGATACAAGCCAATACTGACTTGCCAAAACTGACCTTGATTTCATTTTCATCTCTACGAGAATTAGCAAATCAGGTAGAGATACACATTATTTACATTATATCATTATTTTTTGTTCTATGAAACCTCAAGCGCTTTGCTTGTTTGTTTTTAAAGTGACCCATACTTTTATAGGTCACTTTAAAAACAAAACTATATTATATGAATCTTGAGGCCTACAAAACTGTAGTTAAATCACGTAACAATTACGTGATTTAACGAGTTATCTGCTGGTATGATTAAACACATATAATCACAGATCACAGACAGTCCATTAATCTATATAAATAAAAATCATTACTTGAGAACCGCTCGACTGATTTGGCTGTTTTTTTTTTGTTGTTGTATTCATAATTGTCAAGACAAGCTTTGTATGAAAATCTACCTGAAAAGTCATAAATTTGGATTACCCGTACGAAACCGAGGTTGGTCGCTTGTAAATTATTGTATTTTCGCATATTATCATGTACTGAAGGGAAGACGTGACATTGAAGAATATCACGTTGCAATCACTCTCAGAATGAGTCGACAAGTCTGTGCTTTTACCAATACCTAGTACAATACTAGAATTAAAAAATCCCATTTAAAAGCTAAATAGCTTTAAGAAATAAAATGAAAGCTCTTTTTGCAAATAATTATCATTGTAAAAAGGTTAATCACCAATCACCTCTATAAAACGCTGTCGAAACCAAAGCAAAAGATAACGAGCGGTTTGGCCTGAATGAGTGTTTGGCAAACATTCCACTCCAGGGGGTAAATACCCCTATACAAATATGAGGGGCGAAATTAAGGGTCTTGTCATATGACACCTATGTTTGACCTCAATCCTTCATAGTTACTTATTCGCTGTGCTTATGTCAACCTATGTGTTTATCAGTGACCATATCATAAAGTTAAGCACTATTACTCTTAATCCATTCACTTTTTAACTTGTTAGACCGAAAAGAGGAATTTAATGCAATGTAAATTGAAATAACGGTTCTATGTAAGGTATGGTTAACAGCTAGATAAAATGATAACTCACCTACTTATGGTGACCTCAAATGGCAAACACCACTTAGATGAAGCAACTTAGAAAGAGCCCCCACCAAATAGACAAATAAAATCTTAAAGGTTGCGGGAATCGGTGAATGGAGGTAGTTCAAGATTTTTAATAAAGACACTTTTTGAAATAGGCATATCGTTGTCCAGCAGTGCACTTCTACAGGATGTTGATGATGTTTAACTTACTTCGGTAAAGTCAGCTTCCGTATGCAGAACCGATGCTATAGTCGTAAGAACGGAGTCCATTGATGGATAACTGTAAAAGCCAAGCTTTATTTCACAAAAAAAGTGTATCAAAGGTGGCCTTAATGCATTTTCTACCTGACACAGGTATACAAAGAGGGTTGGCGTACTACGTTAAAAGTAACAAAACAATATGGTTACTATACAATATTACTACTTTAAACAACAAATAAATAATAAGATACAAGTTAATAATATCATTATCATCTGAATAAGGTAAGGAAAGAAAATATTTCGTCATGTCAATGCTTTTTTGGTAACACTGCTTAAAGTAAGTAATTAGCCTGAGGTACCTTGTGACCGATAGTGAAAGAACCAGTGTGGTTAATAGATTCAAAGATACTTTTATTGTATTGAAGCGTCTTTATTACTCAACTGCCACTTGTAGACTACATAAAATTAGTAAATCGTTTAAAGGGCAAGGTGTACGCTTTTATAACAAACTTCCAAGGAATATACAAAAAATGTCAATTAACGAATTTAAAAACGAAATTAAAAAACTACTTTATTAAAAGGCATACCATAAAATATCTGATTATTTAGATGATGAAAATTCTTGGAATTGAAAATGCCCCAACTCGTTGTTTTGTAAAAGACTTTGACTTTGACTTTGACTTTGACTTTGACTTTGACTTTGACTTTGACTTTGACTTTGACTTTGACTTTGACTTTGACTTTGACTTTGACTTTGACTTTGACTTTGACTTTGACTTTGACTTTGACTTTGACTTTGACTTTGACTTTGACTTTGACTTTGACTTTGACTTTGACTTTGACTTTGACTTTGACTTTGACTTTGACTTTGAACAGTTAACAGCCTTTAACTATGTATGTATGTTTAAACTCACATAGTACTCCACAAAGTGTAGTTGCCCTTCAGTTCGTTCATGACAAGGTGTAAATGAGTGTAGTTTGACAAAACACTCGAGAGAGGCATTGTTAGGTCCTGGAATCTAATAGGGCTGTTCTCTTTCAGCATTGACACCAAGTAACTGAAATATATCATAAACAGATTGAAAGCAACCTATAGGTACAGGATATTTCAGAATATGTATAATCATAAAAACCGAAAAAGGCAAAGTGTCTTGAAAACATAAGACGAATTGCCAAAAATGTGTATCCAAAAACATTGATATTGTTTAAGAAACTAAATAATAAAACAAAATTAGCTGCTTCATTTTAGTCAATCCCAAGACTACTTTGAAATAAACAAGATGTTTCTCTTCGAGTACCGTACTTAAAAAAGCTGATTTACTCACCGAATTTTGACTATTCGTTTTCACAATAATTTAATAAGTTTTGCACTTACCTCTTCAATTTCCCTTCGTCAGATGTGCATCCAAGTACTTGCCCAATAACTCTAGCTTCATTAGCAATGTTGGTAGTTGCCATTCTATTCCACAAGAAATCATAGTCATCTCCGTTGCCAAAGCGCAATCCATTGCAATACGCAACAGGTCTCAAACTTGGTGTTATTCTGTTGACAAAGCAATGTTTTTTTACAACGAATATGACAAACAAGCTTAAGCTCACCTGTCGGTAAGCGACATCAAAATCGCTATAAGCCCATGTTAATGTGCTTTTATAATAAATGTCATTCAGCCCAGAGCTTGGCTTTTCTCATGCACTTACGTTTGACCCGCCATGTACGAAGAGTTACGAGTATCGCCGACCTCGGAGGTTTTGGGCATAAACTATTGTAATATCGTAAAACACTGGTTATTTTCTATGTTATTAGTCAAGAAGGTTTAGCATTATATAATATTTTTCGGTTTGCAATCTTCGTCGTTATTTAATTATCTCAGTTCCAAAATATTGGATCATACAGGACAATATGTTGGAGAAAGTTGCAGTTGTTTATTTATCGGGTGTCATTACTACTAGTACTCACTCAGTGCCATTTTCCTTCAGCTCCCTAAACAGTTTAACGACGTGTTCGATGCAGCCTTCATTTCCCAACTTACAAGCGAACTCCAATATCTGCATACGGTTTCTCAACGTTTCAAATGTATCATTCGGACTGACAGCATATCCAAAGCTCTTTATTCCACTTTCGAGCAGTGTCAAAGTATAGGCCTGTAATATTTATACTTGATTAAAAAGTTTAGAAAATCATTATTATATTTTATTTTATCGATTCAACCACTTTGTGCAGCCATTGCGATGTGATCGGTCCATTAATAATTAAAGAACAGACCTTACTAAATTTTGTCTTCTGGATTTTGGTGATCACTTGAGTACATTTATTATCCAGTCGGTATTCTTATATCTGGTTTGTAACAAAACAACTAAACTTACTTCAATGTCCGCCAATGCCTCACTGCCCAAATAAGTATGCCACAGTTTGTTTAGTCCTCGAATAGCCGCGTACCACACCGAGTAATCTGTTTCAGCTGACATAAACTCCAAAACATCCTGCAGGCGGTTGAATTTGACTTCATCCGCGTACAGGAACGCGAATAGGTCATTTACAATCTGAGTAAACGAAAATTATGTTATAGGGGACCGTCTGACGTTCGAATGGCTCGCAAGGGTGCTTGCCAGGATTCAAACTAAAGCGCTTCATAATGGATGTTAGGAGTTTAACTTTGATCTGCGGTAGTCCAATTAGTCAATCAAGATCAATAAGGACTCCCCTCATGAAGTTGGTGATAGTAGTTGTAATGCAATACTAGGTTAGTAAAGTCAGGATAATATTGCGATTTTAAACGGTGGACATTTACAGTTTTACATGTTTATAGGGAAGTTTAAATTTACCTTTGCTCTATTTAAATGATGAATTTTCTCACGTTCCGACCCTTTGAGAGCTTGTGATATCGTTTGCCATGTAAAATCATCGTAGTTGACTCTATATAACCCTGTAAAAGTCACAAAATACAGTCAATTTTCATCAGCAATAACAATAATTTTCATAAAATTTTATGCGAGTGTCTGTTATGTCGTTCGTTCGTCGTGTAACCAATGTCAATACCCTGTTTAATACATGCCCTGTAAAGGGCTAAGTGATAATTAATGAAATAACACTTATAGTCAAATAATTCAGTACTCTCGTGTAAGAGGTTTAATCCTATTTTAATATACGACTTTACAAAAAGATTAGGTTCTCAATTTGGTTGTTTTTAAGTTTCGTTCCTGACGGGTTGAAAATTTTCCCGGAAAACTCAAAAAAACATCATCTTATTGAATCACGACTAGCTGAAACTTTTTTGTGAGCTGTTTTGCTTTTATTTAGTAAAATAGCTCGAAATTTTATTCGAAAGAGTCGAAATCGAAGTCTGCCATCCCGAGTGAGCAAAAAAACGCAAAAAACGTAAGCACGTGAGGAAGTTGGTATTTTGACATTTAATATCTTATGTTTATTAATGAAATCATTTTGATGCTGTTATGTCTCTGCAGCTTTGCCATGCCTATTGTTGTGAGCAAGTCACCAAAACTATAACCAGAACATAGATATTATAATAATGTACTAGTTACCAGATGAATCAAAATATGGTCCTTAGTAAAACGTATACTATAGACTTACCAGTCTCTTGGATGTTGAAGATAACCCATCTACGATCCTGGTGAATCCCGTCGATAGAGAACTCGTGCGTTCTGTTTTTCATCACCATCACCGGTCTCGTGATTGTGAAGGTGGGATTCACTCCCGTGGTGTATGTGATGGGAATATTGTATGTTTCGTTTGAGGAATAGCTGGAGTTAATGTAGAACCGTTTCTGAAGGCAAAAACAAAGTTTCACGAAGTGCAAGCTTAGTATCATTATGACCTTAATTTTTTTTACAAAATGTAATCATGTTCCGGTTTATACTCGTATAAACCGGAGTAAATAGATCCCATGTTTTAGTACGTAATTAGTGCTTCTGTCACACAGGTACACATACAATAGCAAAGAACTAAATAAATTTATGTAAATCTATACATGCGATCAAAATACAATTATGATGCTACTGGTCCTGTTCGTTTGTTTTATTCAGCAAATGTAAGCATTTTTATTAATTTGTGGAATGATAAATGGATGAGTAATAATCTTTAATCTATACCTGAGTCAATACCACTTTATCGGTCTCATAGTTGATATCCACATGCAATATGGGATGTCCAGCTTGAGAGATCCATGAGCTCATCACTTCAGTAATATCTGTGTTGGGGTACTTCGCCGAAAAGTTGGTGTTCTGAGCGCCTATATCGAGTGCCGTGTACATTTTGTTGGGATAGCCTGAGGTAAATTTGCTGAAAATGTCATCGTATAAGTAAGAGTAGGCTCATAAACTTATCTGTGCTATAATGTCTATCAAGAGTAATTTTGATGCTAAGCAACGCGGGCTGCCTCTCAGGTATCGCTGACTCAAAAAGGCAAAACCTATTTAGCGCAAAACTTCAAAGTATATCTTGTATCTTAAATGAGCCTGCAGATCCGTGATTAGCGCAAAAAGGTTCGCAATACAAAATTCTACTATTCAAGCCACGCAGTCTGACCAAAAACTATGAATCTCTTACTTAGTCTCCAAATAGTTATTCAATCCGTTCCTGAAAGCCTCATCTCCTAATAAATGGTGCATCATCCTGATCACAGATCCTGCTTTCTGATAGGTAATGGCGCCGAAGTGTCCACTGATCTCAGCTGGTGAGTTCACATTCTCATTCATGATTGGAGCTGATGTTGGTGTACTGTCAGCATCGTAAGCAGCATATACTGAGCCTGTTACTAGGACATTGGCCGATGCTACGTCAGGGTCGACCTGGAACAGAGATAAGTATATTATAATGTAGTTATAGTAATTTCATTTTAAAAATAGATGAAAGTCAGGAACATTATGTAGCATACCACGGCAGAAATAGTAATACATTTTCTGATAAAAGTAAATAATACATATGTATTTGTATTGTTTCATTTAAATCACAAACATCATCTAGTTGTTTAATGAATTAAGTAATTTTACACAGATAAGTAGTGGCAAGAAGTATAAACATGAGAAGTAGGCATTTTTAAAGCAATACAAACATAATAATATTTGCTGTGATTGTTATATTAGGCGGTGAAAAGAAATTTTGTTAATCATAAGCACCAGTTAAACAGCCAGTATATTTAATACAATTTCTTCGATCAACCATCTATGGTTTATCGAAGGACGTGTTATGGAAGATTTAATGTACTCCAATAGTTGGGCTATTGGAGTACATTATATAGATGTGGGCTATTATTATTACATTTAATAAGTATCGATATTTACCGATGCTGTGATGTAATCCTGGAAGTAGTTAGCGAAACCCTCATTAAGCCAAGTATTGCTCCACCAGTGACAAGTAACGAGGTTGCCAAACCACATGTGTGTGGTCTCGTGAGCCAATATCTGCGCCACTTGGTACTTGTAGTTTGGGGTAGATTCTTCAGGCACGTAAAGTAATGCGGATTCTCTGCAGAAGAAGTGATATTAGTATCTACCTCGAGAGTCCGTGAATTCATACTGCATCAACGGCTGATAGAGGATATTGAAAAATAAATGGTCCATCTAATGTTGAATATGATCAAAGAGATTTGGAGAAAGTTAGAATGGTATGTACTCTAATAAATTTGTGGGAGCATTCTCACAAATTTATTATGCTTATGCTACTAATGTATATTTTTATGATATCGATACTGGAATAGAATAAAGTGCGAGCCCAAAATAAAAAAATAACACAACTATTGAAAAAAATATGATCGTTGGCTAAACTAAAGGTTTACTGAAGGTTATCCTGTAGGTAGAATTTTGTAGTCATCAATAAATAAATAAAAACCCAACATTCACATTAAAAGTCCGAGTTACATACACCTACATGATTTTCTGTGTCTTGAACCCTACAAATATCTGTAACATTTGTATCTATTTGTCCCGCGGCGGAAATCGAACCCGCTCTTGCGTCTTAGCCAGATACTCACCTTCCGTGCCAACGAGGTTACATAAAAATGAATTGTACATTACCTTACCTGTATTTTATAAGCCCCCAATTTTCCATGGCCCCAGCTCCGAAATCTGGCAGCGCTACGTGGTCCAGTTTCAAATTTGCATCAGTGGAGTAGTAATCTATCCCAAAATAGGCTCCTAAAGCATCTACTACCTTAATGCCAAAGTCTAGTGCATAGTCCGTCTGGTTTAATGCCTCCGGTCGAGTATAGATGCCAAATTCTTTGGTTCCGTTTACGTGCCCAATACCTTTGAATTCTGAGACCATGAACGCTACCAAATACGTGGACATGACTGGAGTTGGGTAAAATATATCTCTTATGTAGCCATTGGATCTGAAAACGCAGCATACTATATATTGTGTAGATAGAAGTACCTATTAAAAAGTAGATATTCACTTTTTCATTTGTGACTTTAGTTTCGCTTTTCCCAAACTACTTACAACTGCACCATTGACTGAAGCTTTGTATTAGCCAGTGTAGGCATAAAGCTCTGGGGCCGATCAATGCTCAGTGAAAACGTAGCCTTAAGTTCCGGCTCGTCGAAGCAAGGGAACACCTTCCTCGCGTGTGTGGGCTCCATTTGAGTGGCACCCAGCCATCTGAAATTAGGTGACCTGTCAGTTACCGCCATACATGTGGATTGATCAGTTTAGGAAAAGTTTGATTTTGATAGGTCTTACTTCTAAAGAAGAGACTACTATTTTATAGACTGACAATAGAAAAGACTAAGCTGTAATTTATACGTAGCTTTTCCTCGAAACAACCTAAAAATAATTGCACGCCTCTCTGTATTCATTGTTGTGCAATTAGAATCTACCTAGTTTAAGAAAAAAAATATGGTGAGAGTCGGTACGCGATATAAGTTAAATTTATAAGTATTTTTTTAGGGTATTGAAGTAAAACAACTAAACATAATTACTACTTATAGTCATGTACTTTCTATTATGTGCTTAGGTCATTGACGACTTGTTCAATTGCACTTCAGAATGTTGTTCTTGTTCTTGGTAAGCTTAGATAATCAAAAGATATACAAAGACAATGCAATCTTTCAATGATGCTTATAACACAAAAGGTAGGTGGGATTTAAACGAATACCTAGGCACTTATTTTCTTGTTCTTAGGTAAGTACTTACTTTTTCTATTTAGTACAATTACCAAGAAACCATCTTAGCCGTTAGGTATTTTGGCTACAACATTATATTAGCAATAAAAACAATCCCATCTCTACCTCATCTTTCCATTAGAATCATCTTTCTGTGGTAAACATATAAAAAAAAACTAATAATTGCTTTCACTTACTTCTTAACCCCTCCTTCAATGTAATAATTCCTGTAAAATCCTTTCAAATCTTCTCTTATCGTCCCGCGATATGTTATCTTCAGACTATATTCAACTCCTATTTGTAGATCAACTTGTAGATTTATGTATGCGAATGTATAGTTTTTATCAAATTCTAAAGGATTTGAAACATTTAACGGAATTGAGTTTGCTCCGTTCAAAACATGTATATTAGTATCGTCGAATAAAAGGTCTTCAGAGTGGAGTTTGATTTGACTGGTAATATTTTCGGTGGTGAATGTGATATCAACTTCTCCATCGAAAGTGAAGGCGGTTGTGTTATTGGAATTGAAGTAAGGCGTTATGGCGATGGAGTAGGCTTTAGGCTTGATTGGAGTATTAAGTCTGTAAGTGGTGTCACTCAAAACTCTGTTTGCTTGGTACAGCAGAGTTAATGTTATGAGGCACCAATACATGGCTGAAAAAGTGTAGAGAAATCAATGGCCGCGAGGACTAAAAAAAAATCACATAAAATTAAAGAATATAAAATTCATTTTGAGATGCTGACTGTGCTGTTTTTCTAAAAGCGTCTAATATACTGTGACGTATTTTTGTATATGTCACAGATTTTTTACACATAATAAAACTTCCTTATTACTAGAAAATTAAATTACCATTATAATACCAATGTATAACACAAACAGTAAAATAAGTTTTTCATTTTAATAGTGAAAACACACTCAAAATAAGAACTACATTTAATTAATGTTTCGTACAAACTTAAATTAACACCCGATGCCATGACCAACGGTCTGGCCCAAGACCGTTGGTCATGGCACTCTTTGGGGGAAACCTATGTTTATCAGTGGTCATGCTGTTGATGATGTTGAGGTACAAAATATAGCTAAATATAGTTGGATATTATTATTAAAATTAAATTCCTTAAATTATTACTAACCTTATGTGCTTGCTTTGTCGAATTTATGTTTGAATTGCAACAATTGTCTTCAACTGAGTTACTGATAAGAGTCATCTTAAGGAGATACTCGTAGATATTATCTACGTTATCGCATCGAGGTTACCTAAGATAAACGTACTTATACAATATGCTTATTTTATTATGTTAAGAAAACAAAACTGTTAAAAATGTTTGCTCATCAGTATTAGTTACCATGATAGACATTCTATAATCTATATTCAGTAGGTACGTAGATCGATGTGGATATCAAGAAGAGTATAGTCATAGAGACTTTCAAACATTACGACATTATGCGATACGTGCTCACGTTTTTCTAGTAAGTAGTTACCATTTAACATCTTTTGATAATATTTAAACTTATTTTTAATGTATCTGAATGCGGTTATAATATTTTCTGAGACTGAAAGAGTTCAGAAAATTATTCGGAATCCACCTTTGTGACTATGGTTTCAGTGATTCTGTAGCATGAATTAGAAAATAACAATCCGTACCGCCTGATTGCAATGACCTCCTTTCGGCTAAGTACACCCTTATAACCCTATATACCTAGCGGGGCCCTATATTTTGCTTCGTCTTCGTCCTTCGTCCTAACGGCTGATGGATAAAATCATTGATGATGCTACATTTATACACGTAACAACCGTAGTACCTACGTAGATTCAAAATAAAAAATGAATTTTAGCATAATTGTGTACCTACCTTATATATACTTATGTGATGAAAAGATGCAGTAGATTGACACATATCTGCTGGGTATGGATATGAATTGAAGACATTTTTCTGCAATATAATAGCTTTTACTTTCCTTTTCTGTATTGAATGCCACAACGCATGCAATGAAGCATACATTAAAACCAGTTGAACAATTGAAAACGTCTTTAGTGCATGTCGATCCAGCGTCATTTGGCGCCGATTGGCGTTGAACGTAGCTGCAAATGCATGCCTTAGACACAAGATGTATTGAAAGTTGAAAGAGGTAAGTTGCATTTACAAGGAACAAGCCTTTTAAAAAACTTAACAGAAACAAAAGCTAGATAACAATGTTCTTTTATTTGTGTTATAAAAAAAGGATGTAATTTTTACAAAATTATTAGATTAAATAACTCTATAGGTTTACAAAGTTTTAGTTAATAAAAAAAATGCCCATATTTGATCACGTCCTATTGTATCAAGCATAATCATGTAAAAAAACCACCGAATCACTTGATCTGACGGTTATGCTTTACTATTTTGAATTATCATACCTATCGCATACATAACCCTTTGCATTCAGGTATAAAGTAACCCTCGACATTTCTACTTCAAAAGCAGAGCCAGGATAACTGTAAACATAAATGTGACTGTCGGGAAGATGGTAGCAGCGGATCCTCTAGCTGCCTTCAGGATTAACTGCGCTCTCTCCTTTCCCCAAGCCTGGTTGACGCGGGCGGAGGCCACACTGTTGATCCCAGTCTGGTACTCGGGGAATGTAGCATTGTTGGTGTTCAGCCATTCTTCCATCTGGAAAATGAATGACAAATCCCGTCATAGAATATAACAGTTAAAGACTACAATGTAAGTAGTAGTAGAAAGAGCTCTTCTGAAAATACTACCGCCTACCTATTTCTATCGTTGACCGTTGACTTCAAATACAATCATTTTTTTTTCGTTCATTTTGGTGAAATTTGATCTAGAATCACGGTCTTAACGTCTCGCAAAATCGTTTTCCTCAAACTACTAAAGAATATAAAATCGAATTTTTGTACATCAAATTAATATTCGGCATCTTTGATATCAAACAAGTTAGCAAAAGTGTAAACAGGAGGAAGGGTAACACGAAAAATCAATTCTCGTTAATTTGACTTTTTAAAATTAACGGAATTGAATTTTCCGTTTCTTGAATTGACGGAGGACAACGAGAAAATCCCAAGTTTTGGCAGTAGCCTTAATTGCTGTAAGTAGTTTTTTTTTGTTTCAGCTATGCTAGACTGGTTTAGTTGCTAAAACTTAACCAATGCAAATATCGGAAATCATAATTTTATTGTAGTACATCCAAAATTTTTCGAAAAATATTGGTGTAACTTCAAAGCAATCACCAAATTTAAAGTATCTAAATTCGGTTTTACGTCTGATTTTGTAACGTCATACCTAAGTGCTCGTAGGTAACTTGTTGGTATTTTGAGCATTAATTTGGTCTCATTAATTAATCAATATTTTGAGTAGGTAGGTCTTACAAATACAAGCAACACTCCAAACTTACAAATTATAATGCACTAAAGAACAGACATAATTTTTTTGGTAGGACACAGTAAAACACATCTAAACGTAATATCCAATCAAGCTAAAGAGAACTAAAGTTTGAAATTCACATATTTATTGAATTGGTTGAAAGTCGTTTACTAGCCAAACTTACTTCGTCAAGACCAGGCTCGTCCAAGTACGCAGCCACGTTAGAAATGATACTGTCGAACCATGTTTGAAGGTAAACACTGAAAAAGAGAAACAAATAAGTAAAATTATAAATTATGTACCATCTGACACATAAATTTAAAAAGTCACCCTAAAATGTTTACCTATTATTTTATATATTACCTGCATTGAAAAAAAAATGCTTGAGATTAGATCCATCTGAAATTTAATGTGGAATACGAGCCAGTTTGAACTAGGAAAACATTGTGAGGGAATTTAGCTAGAATTGAAATTGAAACCGGTATCCCCTACAACTAACATTTCGAAGGCATGTGCCATCGTTTAGTATTTCAATAAGAACGTAATGGGTTTGCAACATGTTACGTGGAATGCAACATGTAAACTGCGTCAAACGTTGGCATGGTGCCAAATATCATGTTTGAACTTGCCTTTTACCACACACCTACTTGGTTCGGATCACCGTAGTGAGTATGGATATCCATTAAAGGTATAACAGATGTGAACGTGTTTTGTTTACAGGTACAGGTACACAATATACTCACCCTTTCCTCACTGCATCAACATTTCCTTCCTCCTTCAAGAAGTCGAGGACTGCCTGCGCGTTGGAACGGTGCCCCATCATGAGGAAAGTGAACGCATTCACTCGATCTTGGGCTTTGACGATGTCATCGCTAAGGATCATGTCCAAGTATCTGAAATCAAAATTTAACTGCTATCAAAAAATGCATGCATATTTGGATTTTATGGAACCTAGGCACGACCAATCTGATACTAACTAGTATTATACATGTCAAAGTTTGGATGTTTGTTGCTAAAATTTTCCGAAACGGCTTGATCGATTTGGATGACGTTTAGAACAATTATAGTTCGTGACCTAGAATAACACATAGGCTATTTTTAATAAGTACAAGTACTACGCGGGCTCTACCGTGGGCAGAAGCTAGTGATAATATAAAAAGAGTCAGGTTAGGCCATGACTATTTAGACAAATAAGTCTAGCTTAGGCATCTAAAGCTTACCATATAAATTTGTACCCATATCATATTTTACATTATATAAGATGTTGCTTAAATATTTCTAATGTAGGTACTTAGGCACCAAATATTTTTTATTAAACTTATCATTTACTCCTCGGATACCAAACAATAGGTACTTACATAAGTAGAACGGTTCGATCTGGTAGTATTCTGATAAGATTTGGTACCTACCTACATTCGAAATATTTTAACAACATCTTATCTATAGATCGTTTGCAACGGCCTTTAGATAGCTAACTGTTTCATCAGATTTTTCTTGTACATAGTTGTATGAATAAAAAAGACTTACCTTATTGTAGCGTAACATAGTTACAAATGTTTTTTTTATTTTTATGGATCAAATCAATGATTTGAATTACATTTACTAATAACTTAATTTGAATGCCCTTTTTTACATCAAATATATAAAATAATTTAAAAAGTTAAATGAAAAAAAATCTAGCAAATTAAAGAATGTAGGGCTTGAAACTGTTAAAATGCATCCAAGTGTACTTAAAATTCCTGAGGTTTTTAACTAGCTTCTACCCAGCGGATTCGCCCACGTAGTACCTGAATACAAGGTACAGGCTACCTTGTATTGTGCTATTCTAGGACACGAACTGTACCTGCTAATCTCGTGTACCAATTTAAATCCAAAGATAGGACAGTTAGGTCATGATATGTCCCATTTATAGCTTTCCGAAGAGCCGAAGACCGGGCTAAGAGCCGAAGACCGGGCTCAGTGGCGCGTATTGGGAGAGGCCTATGTCCAGCAGTGGACTAATGTGGGCTGATGATGATAGCTTTATAAGTTTATGATATATACCTTACAAAATTAGTCATTCTCTATTTGTACACACACAGGAGGCAAGTTCGGCCACTATCACATAAGAACTTCCAGTACTCTTGTCTCGTCAATCTAAACAAATTAAAACGTACTCTTTCCTAGCTTGAGCGTTGCTGGTGCAGCCAAGGGACCTCAGCATGGCAACCTCATCGGCTTGGTTGTTAGACTTCTGCCTACGCTCGAAGAGAAACTTCCACTCATCATAGCCACCATCACGAAGACCCTCACAGAACACGTGCCGTCTCAAGTTCGGGTTCACGCTGGAAAGAGATAGAACATTTCATGATTGTAAACATCATTGTTGGCTAAAAACTATAGTAAAATACAGTGGACATTTTTATAACATATACCTATCATCCTATTGCCTGTGTTTCGCAATACGAGTAAATTTATATGAATATGACGCGTCATTGAGAAATTGAAGTCCTTCATCGGACTTCAATGCAGAACTGTCTTTTGGTGACTTTAAATATTCAAGAGGTTGTCATGGATGCAAGCAAAGGATGACATGCACCCAAGGCAAAAAAAAATACTATGTCACGTTATAATACACACATCGACATTGTCTAGGGATATTTAACATAAACTATAATTAATTTCTTCAAAAAATTGGGTATGGTAAGAATTCTTATTTTATCATGCATGAGCTGAAATTCTTGTCCAATTGGACTCTGTGAGGGATGATCACAGGACCTTGTACCGGTACGTTAGTGCAGTCGTGCTGCCTCTTATGGAATCGAGCTCGGCTTGCGCGCCAATACGAATCCCCGTCCAAACCATGATTGTCCCGCCTTGATACGAATGGACTTCTTGTGAATGCTGGAGTCGGCTGTCTCTGCCTGGAATTCTCTAAACACGTGTTCTTCGGGTGGAATTCAAACTGGGACTCATCAGTAAAGAGAACCATTTTCTATTGGTCATTGTTCCATACCAAATGTTCTTGAGCCCAAACAAGTCGCCTTCCGCGATTGCCTCATCGTAGGCCTGGCACACGAAGCGGTCTACGAGAATGAAGTTTAACTTCATGTAGCCTTCTTCTGACTGTTTGGTCGCTTACTAACAGCTGGTGGTCTGGCTGGAGCCGTTGCACTAGTTGCATCGCCGTGATATTAGGTTCCCTCCTGGCGGAATTTTGGAGAAAACGATCCTGTCTCAGGTTGGTAACTCGTTTTTTCCCAGTGTGGCGCTCTGATACATCCCAGTAATATGATAACGACCACAATCGAGAAATTACTTCTATTATTTCTTCTCTGCTTAAATGTCGACGTTCTATGACATTTATATAGATCACAAAATCAGTTTAATTATAATTAATCTTAGGCGTTGTAAAATTCTAATCAGAGTCCCCGTTCTATCTTTTGTTTAATGCTTTCTTTTATTTGATTTTTATTATTAGTCTTATTTTGAAAATAGAACAAAACAGGATTAATTCCTTATACAAACTTTTTCTAAATATCGAATAGATTATATGCAAATAATTTCGAAATGTAATATCCCTAGACAATGTTGATGTATGTAGATATATGGAGACGTATACTCGTACGTCTCGACATAAAACCAGGACAAACATCATATATTCTGGGCACTATAATATTATATATTGCCAAGAATATTTGATGTAATAGTAAAAACAAAGAGGCTTGGTCAATTTCCTCCTGATTTTATTGAGCCATTTTACTTTGCATGATTAGACAATAACTTATCTTTTACATGTGCAAATAGGTTTCGTCACGCAAATATCAGGCATACCGCCTGTGGGTTTTTTGGGTACATTTAATCCCAGAAAGATCGAAAAAATAACGAAATAAAATTTGAGTTTCAAATCTAGAATACTCAAAAAACCTGAGTCGAAAAGAAGGATAGAAATTGATGGAATGTCCAAAACAATTATTTACCTACGTATGACATCTAATACTTTTTACGGAGTTTTATACTGACTTTTCGTAAATGAAAAGTGGCTGCAAAAAACGGTTTCGTTTTAGTTGCAATAATAAATCGTAACGTGTATGTAATAAATACCCTCGATGGTTTTAGTAGTGCGTGTTGCCTCCTGTTAGCGCGATTTTAGGAGCTTTTTTTAAAATCAAAATACATTGGACGTAATGTATGGGTGTGGCGATTTAGATATGCGTTCCTCTAGATATGCGTAAAAGTAAAACTTACGCAGTTCCATCTTTCACTAAAGCTTTGAACTTCTCAACAGCGTTGCTGATGCAGGCTTTATGGCCGATGTTGCAGGCAAAAGAAAGCACATAGAACCGGTTCAGGGTCCTGGTGAGGGGCTCCTCGTCGACCACGTCGAAGCCAAGGTCTTCGATTACGGCATTCAGGAATTCATACAGGATGGACTAAAACATAAGTTCGTAAATGAGCAATAGTACAACTTTCGTGCCGGTGATTTAGGCTTTCAACATGTCTTAGCGATTTTAAAGCCGAAATTTTTACCTGTGCTTTAAATTAATTATGGATTTTAAATCGTTTAAGAAAAAATATTTTCATTGACGTTAATCCCCTATGAACCTTGAACGAATTTCTTTAATGGGAAATAACTTTAAATAGTTATGCCACATTTCTAAAAACCTTTCGATTTGAATGGATATTAAAAGGTAAGAAAACAGGATCGCTGAGTGATCAATTTTTAAATATATTAAAAAAAATAACGTTTTGGCTTACGTTTTAACGTTTTATGAAAAGTGAATCCAAACAAAAAAGTTATTGTTGAAAAGTTGGTTCCTGTTGTTGTATTATTCTTTCTTAAAAAAAACTGTTACATAGAAATAGCATACTTACATCGAATGCTGACAGCACATCTGGTAAGTGCAGGAACCTATTCCTCAACCAGTTGAAGCCACTGATGGCTGGGTACCAAGAGTAGAAGCTGGTGTCACTTTTCAAGAAGTCCAAGACATGGAAGCCAAGCTCAAACTCCACATAGCCAGAACGCATGAGTGCGAAGATATCATCAACAATCTAAAACAAAAATTATAATAAAATTAAATTGATATTAAACATTTTCATG
Organism: Perizoma affinitatum; assembly: GCA_961405105.1. Classification (NCBI taxonomy): domain Eukaryota; kingdom Metazoa; phylum Arthropoda; class Insecta; order Lepidoptera; family Geometridae; genus Perizoma; species Perizoma affinitatum. The sequence goes on from OY560184.1 coordinate 8,936,785, forward strand.
CCAATGTTTTTGGTGAATTAATATGTAAAACTATAACTACTTAATATAAGATCTTTGTTGCCATATTTCTCGCAAATAAACCATTTCATTTCAAAAAGTGTTTTAACGTTACTCATTGATTTCTAACACAATGAGTAGAATGGGTATGACTATGAGTAAAGTAGCACATTTTCCATTCCTCAAAAGACCAAGCCGTGCTTGCTGTCGTTCCTTTAAGTGTGAACAGAGTTATAGCAAGATACTCTATTTAAGTACCAGGGATAAAATCTGGGAACTTGAACGATGAGGTAGATATGGAGAGGGAGAAGAGGGCGTTGATGTTTAGAGCGAACATGTTGGTCCATATTTTTTTTAAATGAAAACTTACCAATACAAAAATATTGTAACGCGCGTGTTTGACTACCAACCTGAGCTCTGTTTAAGTGGTGAATTGCAGAGTAGTTGCTGCGGAGAGCGCTAGCAAGCATTTCCCAACTGTGAGTGTCGTAGTTCACACGGTAGATTCCTGCGAAGTTCAGACAAATACCTTAGAGTTAGTTAAAAAGTGTTATTTTGGCAAGGGTGGTTGAATGCATTGACCGAGAGCAACTAAAAGAATTGAGCAGTCATATACTATCTGTTAGATCACCAGCTAGGTGATGGGATAGTGTTGTGAAGGCGGTAGCAATGCACTAAGCCCAATTGAAGCATAACAGGAAAAAGCTGGCGTGCTAGGAAGGAGGCATATACGCAGAATTAGGTGAATGTTTTGATGATAATATAAAATCATTTATGAAATATTGTTACTTTCTATTATCAGTTTGATAAAGCATGTAGCAAGTTAGGTACCGTCTTAGCGATTTTCCTTGTTTTTGCTCATTATATCAGACAAGGGGTTAAGCTATATACTTTACCATAGATTTCGGGCTCCGTTGCGCTAAAATCTATTCTTATATAAAGGCAGATATGTTAATAATTTGCTAATCTATTGTATTGCATTATCGGTCATTATTATTTTGAGGGATTTTTTATTAATATGATTAAGGTTTGCTTGTTCCTAGCTCTTTAATGAATCTCAATACTCAATATACAATAATTTCAGCCGTTTCCAACGTTTACTTGATAATCCTGTCTCAAGTCCAGTCTTTAGAAACTTACCCTTCTGTTGTACATTAAAGATGACCCAATCATGTCCTGCATCCTTCGTTACGTTATCCGTTTTCTCTGTCATTACTTTAACAGGTGTCAAGTTATTCCAGTCCGGGTTATTGCCAGTAGTGTAGGTCAAGGGAAGAGGCCAGACTTGATTGGATTCGCCTTTAGTGCCGATATAAAAGCGTTCCTGTTATAAAAAGTAATATCTGAAGGAGAATCTAAAATCATTTTCTACCAGAAAATGTATCATAGTACGTACTACATATACGTACATGTATACATAATAGTGTATATAAAAAGTCCTAATCACCTAATTATTAGACATTTGGACTTTTTTGTTTTATTAGTATATTAAGCACACGAAGATACAAATAATTATATATAAAATGTAATAAATAATTTAAAATGTTGATAATTTATGAAGTTAACATACTTGTCAAATACGAGTACTTATCTTTTTTTAGGCACCCCATCAAATACATCATTTCAATTTATTATAATTTTATTGAAACTCTTACTTACGTCTTAACGTAACTATGTGTATCTTAAGTTCCTAAGGTTTAAATAAATGAGTCAGAGTATGAAAAACTCATATAATCATACATAGGTGTCATTACTCATCTGAGTCTCACCTATTTTTTTCAAACAGAAACACGGTGAGCCTTTGTCTTTCAGGCAAGCAATGTCCCTTTAAAGTTAGCATGAGAAATTTGTGATAGTTTTTTTCTTTTTTCTCATCAACTTTATTGTCTGTACTTGTTTTTACAATACTCATACTAATTTATTGTTGCAGATAAATACGCAACGGTAACTACACTGTTTTGCCAAAGCGAGCATACGAAGGAGTCTAGCTGCTCGGTAGCTGAAATCTTGAATAAAACCAATAATTTCACAAAGAGGTCAACATTACAATGTAGTTTATTTTACCTGTTCAAGGCTAATAAATCCAGTGCTCATATCAACGCTCACATTGAGTACAGGGTAGCCCGGTTCATCGACCCAGTACTTCACGAAGGCACCGATATCAGTGCCAAGTTCAAGAGAATCATTTTTCACAGCATTAGAGAAAGCTCTGTATAGATCGTCGGGGAAAGCGTGCTCGTATTTCCTAAAATACAATAAATATGAAATAGAAAACTAACTTAACATTCATTGATAATCTTAAAAGATAGCACAGTCAAGTCTTAGATAGTATAGTACCGATGCACAAGAAAATGGAAATTCAGTGTCGAAGTGTTTAGGAAAGTGCATCGCCGCTACAATGAGTAAGAAATAGATTTTCTTTGACTATGTATTATATCGATGTTGCAGCCTTTGGTACAATTTAGTAGTTACTTAATTTATAGTGGAGTAAGTAGTTACTGAATTTATAGGACGTGGGCAATATCCGACACTTAAGCTGCTACCGCACCTTGGCCAGTCGAAGTAAACATTCATTAGATTTTGTGAAAACAGTGAACATCATTCAAAAGTCCATTAATTTTAACTAAAAAGTTCACTCTTTTCATTTGATACCCCGACAAGCTATGGAAACAGCTTATTCTAGATATACTCGTAGACATTAACATTAAAAAAGCCTATTTTTGTATCAAGTGTATCCTTAGCTTAGAATATGAAATAACATTTAAAGTGTATTTAGCACAAACTGACACATTACTCATGCAAACACAAAAAATACATTTTGCCACTTACATTTCATCCAAAAAGAGGTTCAGTGCCTTCTTAAATGTTTCTTCACCAACGAAATGCTTCAGCATCAGCAAAAGCGATGCTCCCTTAGAGTAGCTGATGCCGCTGAAATGGCCGGTGACCTGGGCTGGGCTGTTGACAGTGTGCTGCAGCGCGCGAGTATTCAGCGATGAGTCGGCGGAAAGCGCACTCTGCACGTACATAATGTTGAACTGGTCTGCTAACTCCAGGTCTTTGTCCACCTGGATATCATTTTTGAAAACTTTATTGTATATACAAAAAAAAATTCATTAATGTAACTTTAAAATCATCCAGGTTTGTATAATCGCGGGCATTAAACTCATTACCTCTTTAAGATTAAAGTAGTCCTCCTTGAAAGTGTTGGTAAATGCTAACAGAAGATTTGAATTTACAATACACTCGAGTCAACCATTATACAATATTTTTGCATTGAAATTAATTCATTTGTTACAACTTAAATGTTCAATATATGTACATAATAGACCACACATATTTTGTTTTTGAGAGTTTACATTTTGAGACAAAATGCAAATGCAAATTTTATGATCAAAACATCACAACGTACACCATCCATAGCAAAGTACTCAAAGTAGCTGGCGAAGCCCTCGTTTATCCAGACGTTATCCCACCATCTGCAAGTGATGAGGTTCCCGAACCATTTGTGGGCTAGTTCGTGCGCAGTGATAGTTCCGATGCTCAGCTTGTCTACTGCGTTGGTCTCTCCTTCTTCGTAAAGAAGACGGAGCTCCCTGAAATGGTAGGAAACTTCAATCTTCATCATAGATTAATGACACTGATGTTTTATCATTTTTGCACGTCGTCCTTTTACACTTTTCACAATATACATGTATAAAATGTACAATCAAAACAGGAAATAAATAATTTATAACACATTAAATGTCAACAAACAAACTTCAAATAACGGGAAATTGATAAAAAGTCCAATATGAAATTTCGTCACCCATTTTTTATATCGACGATATCGTGTAACAGACACACAAAAAATCATACACACGGGTTAAGAAGCTTTTAACCGACATTAAAAAAGGAGGAGGTTCCTAATTCGGCTGTTTTATGACACCACCTTGAAATTATTTTCTATACTACAATAAAATAATAATCAAAATTTGTTAAAAATTGGCAAAGATATAAAGTAACAGACATATACAATAAAAAAGATACAGCCGAAATAAGAACCTTCACTTTTTCAAGTCGGTTAAAAATTAAAGTATCTTATTCTGTAGGTACTGATTATGTCGTTTTGGTTACAATAACGTCTCTCAGTTCAATGTGCTTTTTGGCAAAGTGTACCATTTCTAGCATTGAGAAAATATCCGGGCAACTTTCAGGAAATAGTCCAGTTAGTTCCAGTTAGGGAATAGTAATTGCTAATTATCAGAAAAGTCTACCAAGAATATAACATTTAATTCTTATACTTTCTTATTTTAAAGTTTAGTTTTCATATCTATCTTTCTTTACGTTCCTCTTTGTTCACTAGGGTTATTTCATGGAAAATGGAATTACGAGTCTCTTTTGATCACCTCGGTATTCGACCTCTATTCTTACCTGTAAGTAACAAGACCCCAGTTTTCAGTAGCACCCGAAGCCCAGTAAGGTGATGCAATCTGGTCGTTTTTGATATTCTCTGCCATGGAGTAGTACTCAATGCCAAGGTAGTCTTCCAGCCACTTCGTTACGGGAGGTCCCACTTCCAAAGCGTATTCTCCCTGACCTTTTTCACATTTCAACATCATCATCAGTACTTACGATAGCCTATATAGGCTGATCTAAGTAAATGCTACGCAAGATAGATTTATTCGCAATAGCAATAACCACGGGAGGTACAGATCGTTCTGTAACTCCCGTGCATTTCCTTAATTTTAGTTAGAAGATAGTATTTTCCTATATATTAGGTTGGGGAAAAAGTCTTTTCGCATTATTGTATGTATGAACTTGTAATAAAATTTCTTTGGCTATACTATTTGTATCTGGCTGGTTTTGGTATCATTAAAAGTTAAAATTTTAAAGAAGATAATTCCAAATTCAAATTAGGAAAATGTGTGATTTTTATTTGTTTTTCGTACTGTTAAGATGAGTGAATCTAATGAAGAAATTCGATACATTTTAAAATTTTACTACAAAAAAGGTAAAAATGCAACGCAAGCCGCGAAAAAAATTTGCGATGTTTATGGACCTAGTGCAGTGTCTGTGAGAGTAGCACAAATTTGGTTTAAGCGTTTTCAATCCGGAAATTTTGATGTCAAAGATGCACGTCGCTCTGGTCGCCCTATTACGGATAAAATGGATGCCATTTTTGAAAAAGTGGAGCAAGATCGGCATATCAGTAGTTACGACGTAGCTGAAGAACTGGGAATTGACCACAAAACAGTTTTGGCGCATTTGAAAAAAACTGGGTACACAAAAAAGCTCGATATTTGGGTACCTCACGAGCTCACTGAAAGAAACCTAATGAACCGTGTTCTCATTTGTGATTCTTTATTACGACGTAATGAAACCGAACCATTTTTGAAGAAGCTGATAACTGGTGATGAAAAGTGGATCACGTACGACAAGAACGTGCGAAAAAGGTCGTGGTCAAAGGCCGGTCAGGCTTCACAGACTGTGGCGAAACCCGGGTTAACTCGCAACAAGGTGATGCTGTGTGTGTGGTGGGATTGGAAGGGCATTATTCATTATGAGCTGTTACCACCAGGCAGGACCATCGATTCTGAACTCTACTGCGAACAACTGATGAGATTAAAACAAGAAGTTGAGAGAAAGCGGCCGGAGTTAATCAACAGAAGGGGTGTGGTTTTTCATCATGATAACGCTAGACCTCACACATCTTTAGCCACTCAGCAAAAATTAAGAGAGTTTGGCTGGGATGTGTTAATGCATCCGCCGTATAGTCCTGACCTTGCACCTTCAGATTTTCACCTGTTTCGGTCTCTTCAGAATTCTTTAGGCAGTGTCAGGTTAACATCACGAGAGGACTGCCAAAACCACTTGTCGCGGTATTTTGAACAGAAGCCCCAAAGTTTTTATAGCAATGGGATCATGTCCCTGCCTACAAAATGGCAAAAAGTTATCGAACAAAATGGTACCTACATACTTTAGTTAAATGTAAATAAACTATATTAAAAAATGTTTTGAATTTTCTTAAAAAATGCGAAGAAACTTTTTCCCCAACCTATTATATTTCAGCGTGCGTGCATCTACAGAGCTGTTTGTGAACAACCGCTCCGGAAACACACAACAACTTTTTATTGTAGAGTTTTTGTAATTTTCAAAATACAAAAAAGTTACTTCTTATTGGTTAAGACAAGACTTATGTCTAGCGAGGAGTTTTCCAGGCATCAGCCGGGAAAAGTCCGTTTTTGATGAAATTCTGAAGAATTTGTGTTAAGAATTATCACGATATTTACTAGAGATAGACGAAGGATTCGATTTCGAGTAAGTAGAGTAAATAGTAGAGATTAATTTAGAAGACTAGGTTATTGACCTCGAGCTTCAGGCCTAGCCAGGATTCGGTAAGATCTTGCGGGATCTTCGTTATCAGCAATGACGTCAAACTCCTCGCTTATGTGGATTGTCACCAGATAGGCAGACATTCTGGGTGTGGTTTGAAATACCTCTCTGACTCGGTCTCCCTTTCTGTAATAACAAAGTTGAATGCTGATTTCTAATGCTATAATAATTTCATGTAAATATAAAAGTGAACCTCGACTTCATATTATAAAACGGTAATATTTTACGTACCCTACTATTCGGTACCGGTACCAGTGAAGCAAACGATTCATTTTCGACTCATTTCTTCATCAGGGTGAGTGATCGCGACGCTCTCACTTCACGTCGCAACGTGCATAAGATGCAGTCATGCACGACGACGCAACGCGGAGGTAGAGCCTTCGCAGATATTACGGTACTTGAAAAATTACCGTTTAACAATATTTATGATCATATTCACGAAAGATTTAGTGCATCTTATCTATTACCCACCCGTATACCGTATGCAGTTTGCCTACGTTTGAAACGAAAACTTCAAATTTATATATTTGAGTAAAGACAAACAGAAAAACTCACGGGGTAGATGTCTTGATAGGCATGTTGGAGTAGGTCTCGTTGAAGTGCTCTTGTCTGTTGACGATGATATCAAAGGTAGACTTGTAGCCTGGTTCGTCGAAACACGGGAAAGCCTGGCGCGAGTTTACTGGCTGCAAATGTGTGGCAGCATACCAGCTGTAAAGATAATTGTGATGATTATGGTACCTGACCTTTAATATATTATAATTGTTTGATACTTATATGAGGTAAAGCATAGGCTGCAAGGAAAAATACAAAATCAATCATGAAATTTGAAAAACCAACTAGACTATGTATGCAAGTTCTTCATGATAAAACGCATCTTGAATTTTACCCCAGAAATGGCTCTTTAAGTAGGTACGTAGCCTAAATTTGAACCCATTTCATTGAATTATGAAACAAACTGATTACGAAAACTTACTGAAGTTTCCCATTTCTGTCCTTGTAACTTCCTCTGAACATGCCTCTTTGCAGCGGAGTTTCATTGATGTAGCCCACATAGATAATTCTCAGCCGGTACACTTTTTCAGTGTCCAAAGTTACTCCATCGGCTAAGTTGATCTTTAGGAAGTCGTACTCCGGGATCCTCTCTTTCGGCTGGCTGTTGTTGAGGCTGACTGGAACATTTGCTGTATCGGTGAGGGTAATGGTATCGACGTCTTTCACGCGCTCGTGAATAAAAAAGAAATTGATGTCTTCTTTAACGGCCTGGGAATAAAATATCGTTTATTGTAAATTACTACTCTCTTTATCGACCACTATATCCATCTGATTTGTTTGTCCAGGTACTTTTAATAAGAAAAATTTTTGACTTATATATAATAGCTGGTGCTTGTGATAAATTAATACTAAATTAATCCTTTATTTTGAAACCGTAGCAAACACCGTAGAACTTGTAAAAATATAACGAATAGTTACACGAACACAAATGGATGAAAGCTTTTAATTAATAAGACATAAACAATGCAGCTCATGTACGCGGATAGGGATGGTAAAATGCAATCTTAATTCGAGTTTTAAAAATATAGTAAAAATTGGTTCGACAGATTTCTACTGATATCCTTATAAGTAGTATGTTATGAGTTATGCAACTTTGGAACTTTAGGTTAGCATTGCATATTGTTGAGGTAAGTCTTAGGTATTTTATTTATAATATTAATTGTGATGTTTGTTACTTACTTTAAACGTTATAGTGACGATTCCATCGAAAGTAAAGTTATTTTTACCGGCCGGCGCATCTTCAAAATACGGAGTTACTTCAACCTCAAAGTGGATAGGATCCAAATCTTCAGGGAGGCGGTAGATCGTTGGATCTATGTCTTTTGCTGTGTTTCTGCCAATAGACTCACTGACCTCGAATGGTAGGTCAGCGGACACTAGTGCAAAGAGCCCTGCCAGGACCGTTAGCGAGATAAACTTAGACATAACGCTGAAATTTGAAATACAAATAAAATATGTAATAAATGTTGTTCTTGATATATATAATAGTATATAATATTAAGTTTATAGAATATTGTTGTTTTTTTTTAGAAAACATCGTTCCACACCTACCTTTAGGTACAACACCATACAAAATGATATGTTTTTCCATTATTATATATATCATTATCCATTATCTAGGCAAAGTTTTTGTTCTGGAACTTTATCAGGATTAATAATCATAGTAGTTATCATTGATAATAAGGTTTTATCTACAATCCCTGATTAGTTTTAATTGTTGATAGTGAGTTTTGCCTAGTCTAATGTAATAAAATATTTCATATTATGTTGGTAAACCAGAATCGGAGATGGACTTGATTCATCCCCGGGAATTTTCAAAATCATATAGAATCCTCTCCATCAATAAGTTGTCTCACCTATAAGACCGCCCATTAAACTAATTATTATTTACTTTTATTAAGTAACTAGGTTCTTCCCGGGCCTTCATCCGCATGATATGTTGATAAAAGTAGCATATGACAATCTCCAGGGTTCAAACTATGTTCATATAAAACTTCATCGTTATATTATGGCCAAATCACACAATATCATTATAAATTGTAGACTGTGTGTTATTCTCATGTATAGTTATATAACTATACAGTTTCATCAAAATCCGTTCAGTAGTTTTTACGTGAAAAGGTAACAAAAATCCATCTATCCATCCATCAATCCTGAAAACTTTCGCGTTTATTATATTAAGTAGGATACTCCATCACTGCGAGATTGATCTTTCATACTGATCAAAATTTGATAAGACGGTTGTAGTATTTATTGTATTGATCGAACAGAGAATAGGTACCACAACTTGGTCGTTTGCTTTAAGGTTTATTTTTGTGTTAAAAAACCCAAGGGTTGTTTTGAAAAAATATAAATATGTGTTTTTATATTTTATTTATAAAGTTTATTCAAAATAAGATTAGCCTATGTGTTGTTCCAGAACCTAAACTATTTACATTCCGAATTTCATAAAAACTGGTTAAGTAGTTATGGAGATTCGTGGTAACGAACATTCACACACACACAAAACTTGTAGATGTGTAAATAAAATAAAATAAAATCAGTCCATTGGGTAACTCTACATTGCGTCGTCTGATTCATGGTCGCCTTCTAAAACTCTCATCCTCCAACGGTTATCGGTTTTGCGAGCTATAACAGACAAGCCAAGACTACCCACAGCCAGCTCGACTTGTTTATTTCCGGGAGCTTTGTCAATAAATATTCTCCTGAACATAATCGTATTAAGATTTTTTATGAATAATCACACAGCAGAAACACTGTGGGGTTAAACCACAGGACTATGTAACCTGACCCTGAGGATTCTCTGTATCGTGGGTATCAGGAACTACAAGTACCGTGGTGCCAAAACATTCAAACGCAGAACAAATATATACATAACTTGCAAACTTTCTTTTTGGATTTGGTATTAGTACCATACTAGCATTTCGCAGTAGTAAAGGATCACCAAAATAATCTAAAAATAGGCCGGATTTGGAACGGCCGCTGTTTATTTTAGACTTGCATTATTATAATTTTGTGCATTAATGATTTTTCTGGTGGAAACTTCTTTATGTTAAGAAAATAGACAACGTTCTTTATTTAATTTATATATTCTATATTTCTAAAATAACACAGCGATCATGATCATAGCCAGCATCAGTGTCACAGAAGTGACTACGGCAGTATCACTATTAGTGACTGTTCCGGCAGCAGCTTCAAGTATCGTTTCAGCATTGGCTGTGCCCCAAGCGATGTTGGCTCGTGCTGAAGTGATGGAATTCATCGCAGAGTTATACTGCGGCAGGCTGGTTTGATTTCTGAGCCAGTCTTCATACTGTGAAATATGCATAAAAATATCATAAATGAAATATTTAAAAATAAAAAAATTACGAAATAAGGAAAGAGGATTAGACAACCTGAAATAAATAAAAATAACAATGCTGGATATTTTCACACCGAATCATCTGGTCCCAAAGTAAGCAGAGCTTGTGTTATAGGGACTTTATGATTGCTAACTACTTATATTTTTTTTTATAAATACAAACATTTTATACATATACAACACCCAAAAGAGGCAGATCATACAAACATTTGCTCCGAGGCGAGAATCGAACTCGCAACCTTCTGCATCTCTGGCGGGCCTTTGCAGTGGTATGAATGAAAGTGACAGATTTTATAAATCTTTAATGAAGCTTTTAATAAAATGGGGTTGAAACCTTGTCATAAACTGGGTATAATATGTTATCAATTCATCATACAGCCAATTTGTATAATTAATGTAACATTATAAATAAAAAAAAATTTTGCGCATGTGCACCAATAATCACGTTTCATAACCAAATATTGTGACCCCGAGATGTGTAAATCCGTTGTTCACGAACGAGTTCGAATTTATAGCGCTTATTAGGCCATCACGGCTCAATAATAGACGTAAATTGATGACGTGATGACGTACAGAAACGATTGGTATGAAAGATCAATCGTTTCTGTACAAAAAACTGTAAATTTGGTCATTTTTCCGCAACCCGCCCTAAAATGGTGACCCATAATCAAGAAGTAAAAATGGTGGCCGAGCAGTGGTTATAAAAACGTGCAGATAGATGATATTGTCAGCGTCGGTGGTCGTGGATGGTTCGACTAGCGCAGGATCGATGTGGATGGCGCTAACTCAGGCAGGCCGATACACAGCAATAGGTGGAGTCGATCTGTAGTTAATGATGATTGTTTTCGACATAGCAAGTTATCTTGAAGATGAGTCTCACTAAGCACAGTAAGGCTCCTTTCCTTCGAGTACTAAAAACCTTAATTTAATGCTCTCAACTTTGTATAGTTCTTACTTACCTCAACTAATCCCGCTTCATCAAGATACGTGGCGAGGTTAGACAAGGCCGTATGGACAGGGTTGGGTGGAGCATCTTCAACGTACCTGCAAGTCAAAACCAAAACGACTATAGCACCTAATCAGACTAGAGCTAATGGGAAACCAATCCTAACTATCTAATACTTGAATAATAAAATGTATAGTTTATAAAAATATTTAAAACATGCTATTACCATGCACTAAAAATTATAAAAAAGAATTCCACTTTACACTTCCTGGCTCCATCAACAGAGACCCTCGTTACCAAGCCAATCTATTGGACTCGTCAAAACGAAACATATGATTCCAAACTCGATGGGTTTACTAGTAGCTATTGAATAGTTCCACTATCCATCTCCTGGCTCCATCATCGGATCAGCTCCAAGATCCCAAATTATATTACTGTCATTTGAACTACATAAACAAAGGTTTATCAAGGTCTCCCATTTTTTGTTCTATGTCACTGGCCAGTTGGTTTCTTATATATCGAAATCGTCTCGCAATCTATTTCTTGGTATTCCCTGGCGACGTCGTCCATTATTCGACACCCACTTAGTAACTAGGTTTGCCCAACGATCTGGATGCATTCGAGTCACATGACCTGCCCAATCCCACTTTAAGCGAGCAGCCTTCATGCCTACAGTAATGCATGTTGAAGCATGTATGTCGGTGTTTCTGATTATATCGGTTAGTTTGACTCCTAGAATGCTTCTCTTTATCGCTCTTGGGCAAATCTTTGGCCTTGATAAAATCTTTCCCAGTATCAAGTTCCAGAAGTTTTGAACAAAGCTGACTATAGTATAAACCGTTCTTGAGTGTCAAAACAATTAAAAAATTGCATGGCATTATGTTATCAATAAATAAATAAATAATGCTAGACAGTTTCACACAGCATCATCTAGTCCCAAACTAAGCAGAGCTTGTATTATGGGAACTACATGACTGATAAACTACTTATAAATATATTTTTAAATACATACATATTAAACATAGAACACCTAGACCTAAGACAAATATTTGCAGATCATACAAACATTTGTCCCGCGGCGGGATTCGAAACTGCAACCTACTGCATCTCAGACGGGCTTGCGCTCACTGCACCACAGACATCGTCAAGTTGTGCCAAATTTGCATTTTTGATTATTTCAAATTGAAAAGATATCTGGATAGTAGTGGTCAATTAGATTTGAAATCTCTAATAATCGTCTCGTAATTGCGTTCAACTTTCACAGATCAGACATACAGTCGTTTTATAAAACTTAGCTTAGCTTAGCTTGAGAATTTTCACTCACGCAACTCTGATCTCACTGATTTTATTTTTCACGAACTGCAAAACTGTGATCGCGTTTTCTTGATTGCCGAGCAGAGCGTAGTTGAAAGCATTCACTTTGTCGTGAGACCTTACTTCTTTGTTCAGAGTCACTTCCAAGTATCTGAAAAAAAAAATCTTTATTCCAGAGAAGTTTTTGTTCACTAAGGGTCAACGCAATCATTGCTTTTCAGTGCTTTTATGCAGTGAGAAATCTTTTGTTCTATTTTCTGAGGTAAAAATATAAAAATAACTTTGAAATTACTATTCCACTTATTTTAAGTACCGTACCTAATTTTGTTTGTAATATACGGCAATATTCAAGAAAGTTTCTCCGAAAGCGGTACTTATCTCATTGTATCGCATTCGGAGAAACCCGAGGTTAATTTTACCTCAAAAACCACAGACACAAATTTATAATTATTTTTTCTCTTTTTGGTGCAAAGTCACGGTCAAGCGTCCTGCTTAAGATTTGCGCCTTATTTTTGCAAAACTCACTCAGTTAATAGTTCCGGATCCCTAGTAGCTCCGAAGCCTCTCAGCATTTCCAGTTGGTCATTAGCGATGTTGGACTCCCTGAATCGCTGGAGGAGGAATGAAAAATCAGACCTATCGCCCTCCCTCAGGCCGGTGACGTAGACACTACGGCGAAGCCTTGGGTGGATCCTAGAAGAAGAAACTTATTAAATTTTAATTTACTTATTTGATTTACCAAATAAACATTTGTGTTTGAAGGATTCAACTCGGCACTGTTTGATTGTAAAGTAAAATGAAAAATCAACCTTGCCTCTGGGGCAAGCTGTGTATATAAAATCATCCACGTCCTTTAATTTTGTATTGGTATTATTACATGTGTGAGGTGTGTTTTCATGACAAGCTTCTAAAGGCGACTCAATTTGTGCACTAGGTGTGCATAACATGGTGGAAAACTTACCAAACACCATTTTTCATAGCAGTAAACCTATCGAAGGACTCTTGGATACACTTGGTATGACCTAAGTTGCACGCGAAGTGCAAGATAGCTTGACGGTTGAGGCTCACGGTGGCGGTCTCATTATCAGCCACGTCGAAGCCTACTTCATTGATCACGTGCTCCAAGTAACTAAGTACAAATGCCTGAAAACATGTATGAAACAAAATTAAAACCGACAAAATTTATGCTTCATTATCATTTTATACGCGACATTACATATTTTGTGCAAACACGATCCTTCTTATCTTAATCCTGATCTAAACTATATTTATAGTTTAAAGTTATGGTTTATATTTCTTAATTATGCCACGTTCAGGATTGTACGCACGAATTTGTGCTTGTATCGAAAATAATTGCGATATGTTAGAAGTATTAGAAAATCAAAGTTTTGTATACAGGTGGCGCCTTTAGACTTGAACACGCTGATGTAGGTGGAACTCTTGTAAAAAAACATTAGGTACAAAATAAACGTGACCAAGGCAACTTTCACTTTCGCTAATAAAATCTGTCGTTTGCCTCAAAAATATGAAATCAGTAGTAATGGAAATCAACTTACATGAAACTGAGCTTGGCTTTCAGGCAGATGTCTCAGCCGATTCCTCAGCCAGGTATACCCTGTGATAGCGGGATCCCACACATGGAAGCTGGTCTCAGTTTTTAGGAAACGCAGGATATTGAAGCCGAAACTGTACGTTAGACGACCGGACCTCATAAAGGCAAAAACGTCGTCCACAATCTGAAAATAGTGTTCGAATGTGATTGAAACAAATAAAAAGTGGTCCGCGTTAGGTTTTTTTCCATGCTTTTATCTTCTTGCAGCAACTCTAGGAGTAAAATTTCGGGATATCCTTTCTTAGTGCATACCATAAGAACCCTCACGATTTCAGGTATCGGTTTACTAAGAAATACGTTTTAAAACAAAAATGCCAATGCTCTTTTTAATCAAACATCTATAAATATTTTTTTTGTTATCAAACAAAACAAATATGTCAAAAAACAAAATATCATGTCATTTTACCTGAGCTCGGTTGAGATAATGAATGGATGATGGATGTTCCAGCAAAGCTTCTGTGATAAGCTCCCATGTTTTGGTGTCGTAGTTCACCCTGTAGTGTCCTGTAACATCAATCAAGAGAAAATTTAAACTATCGTGGTTTGGTGCCATATTAGAATTATAATATTACGGCTATATTATGTCTTTGAAGATTAGTAATCTTCTACTGGCATAGAGGGCACTTTCACCATGAGCACTGTTACACAATATAAATACATAGATTATCAAAACTATCCAAAATTCCTCCGGTATAATAACCGATTTCGCGCGACAACAAAACGAATCTGAATAATTAACCCTTTTATGACTTTCCTGCTGACCTATGAAGGTAAGGAAATCTTTCCACGAACTTTGGAAATGTCTGTGGGAAGCCGATGCTGGAAAACAAAACAATTGTATGACCGATGTCTTAACTTATAGTTTATTATGTTATTTATATTATAAAAGGAATTCTAAGATTGTCTTTTAAATTTAAAAAATACTTTCAGGGAACTGCATCAAAACAATACAGTCAGACGAGATTTCTATTCTGGTTATAAAATGATTTTATAGTAAGTGAATCGAAATTATTGTCCTAAAACCAAAAAATGTCTAGGGTATTGTTGCTAGAATTGATACTTTATACCATTTATATAGATGGTCACTAAATGCTTAAAAGTGTTTAGAAAAAATACTGTAGCAGATGTATTTTTCATGAGGGTGAGCTCTAAAATGGCTTAAACCGTTAGTCGATCGACTATAAACAGTGGCCGTATTTTTCTTATGTCAAAAACAACTAACCATGTTGTAAGTTGTTGAAAATCACCCATTCATTAGCAGCAACGGCCAGCAGCTCATCCGTTTCCTTGTCTAAGATAGTGACAGGTGTAAGGTTGGTGAAGTCATTGTTTGTTTTGGTGGTGTAGGTGATAGGAATAGGGTAGATGTGACCAGTAGGTGTCGCGTTTGCATTAAGGAAGAACCGTTCCTAAAATAAAATAAGTATTGTAGTATATTTTTCAACTGACTTGAAAAATTGAGAAAGTTCTCAATTAGGCTAAATTTTTTTATTGTTATAATAAATATTTTTAGCTATTCAGAATTATGTTGACGTGGCATCTATACGAATGGTTCCAATACATCTTAGAAAGCGTATTTTGTTTGGAAAGTTTGAACTGCTTTTATGACTTTCAACTAGCAAACCTTTATACCATGGATTGATAATCATAAACTATCTCGAAAAGACGCATATCTCATGGGCAAGGTTCCGTCACCGAACTGTGATCATTGCGGTGTACTGGAGGACGTCATGCATATTTTGATGGATTGTGTTCTTAACGACACCTTCCGTACTAATAAATGTAAACAATTTTTAAAAGAATCCGCTGATTGTAATATTATACTGTCCAATACACAATCAGTTGAAATTAAATCACTGATTAAGCTATACAAGATTAAGTTTACCTCAGATAAGTCTAATTAAGTAGGTAGGTATATGTGAATGAGCAGGTTGGTTAATTCGCCTACCTACTTATTCACATTATCTTAGGTTTTTTTTTTTCCCATGTTCAATCACTTAAATAATAAGGAATGTGTATTTGTAGAATTTGTAGATTTACCAGAGCGACATAATCGCACCTCGATTAAGCTCTTTAATAAAGAAAAAAAAAAAAAAAAAACCTTTATAGATCTGAGATTTAAAATACTCTAGATTATTATTAAATTATGTAAAAACTTGCCTGTTTCAATTTGATGTTTCCTGAGGTATGGTCGACCTCTACTTCTAATAAAGGATAACCTGGCTCGTTTACCCAGATACGATAATACTCTTCAAAATTGAAATCACCATATTTTTCTAGAGAGTTGTCATCCTCAATTGCTTCTTTGAAAGCGTTGTATAAATCGTACTGATCAGTCGGTTGAAATTCACTAAAAAAATCCAAATTAAGCTCTGTACCATCTGGCATACCTACTTACTAACTAACTATGGCTAACTTACTTCTCTGTCAAAAAGTATTTGCAAGCTTTTCTGAAGGTTTCCTCCGTGATGATGTCGACAGTCATCCTCAAGAACGCAGCACCTTTAGAGTAGCTGATGGTACCAAAATGACCAGTGACTTGGGCGGGTGTGTTGACGTCATGGTTCATAGGCACAGTGCCTACTCCAGAGTCAACGGAGAGGGATGTTTGGAGGTAGCGGCTGTTAAAGTGCTCGTCGAGTTCGTATTCGGGGAACACCTGCAAGAACAATAAGTAGTATAATACTAGTAAATCATTTGAAAATACGGTGTTGTCACAAAATTACGTTGCTTTGAAAAGCGGGTATAATAAGCAATGCCTTGACAACTATAAGACAGATCAGAGTTTTACTAAAAAAGACTGCACTTACAGCATGAGCGCCAATATATCCGAAGTAACTGGCAAAGCCCTCGTTAATCCAAGTATTGCTCCACCAGAAACAAGTGATCAGGTTACCGAACCACTTATGGGCAAGCTCGTGGGAGACTAGAGTCGCTGCGTATTGTTCAATAGACATGATAGTCTCACGCGGGTCTAAGATAAGATACAGTTCTCTGAAACATGTATGAATAACCATTATTTTCAATGGTGCAACAAATGCTTATTAAAATTTTATGAGAAAATATATTTGTGTACCTGTAGCTCACCATACCCCAGTTTTCAGTACCAGCAGAGGCCCAGTCAGGAGAAGAAATATGATCGTTCAACAAATTTGGATGAAGCGTTGAGTAAGGCATTTCAAAGTATTCGTCAAAATACTTAGTCATCCCTACTGCCAATTTCAAGGCATGGTCACCAAGATTTGCAGTGTTTGACCTCCCAATGATTCTTATTGGTGGAGTAAAACTTTCGTTCTGAGCGATTACTTGAAAAGTTTCACTGACGAGGAATGTCACAAGGTATGAAGACATCATAGGGGTCGGCTGAAATTCTTCAAGGGTACGATTTTCATCATGACTGAAAAAATAAACAAAAAATAAAAAATAATACAATATCATCTCTTAAATAATCATGACATTAAACTATAAGCCACAATAATCATAATTTCTGGACAATTTCACACAGCATCATCTAGTCCCAAACTAAGCAGAGAATGTATTATGGAAACTACATGACTGATATACATGTCTTTTTGGTTTAAGCAATGTCTCAATACATAGAGCTACAGCAAGCACTCGATTTAAGTCCATCTTTCCATTCAAGGTATTCATATACACTTTTCTCAAAGCATTATATTAACATTAGCATAAAACATAACTTACATAAAACGCACTGATTGAGATCTAGTATTAGAGAAGGTGCCTACAAAAGATTTAGGCTTGGACAAGTGAAGTTTGAAGACAGATTTGAATAGAGGTTCGTCCCAGCAGGGGAATGCTTGCCTAGCGTTGTATGGTTGAAAGTGGGTGGTGGCGTAAATTCTGCAACGAAACAATGTTTATGTTATTGTCCTTCAACAAAAATTTAATTATTTTATGATCTTAGTTTTATACTAAATGTCTACACGATAAAAATATACTCAACATAAGGTTTGCTTACTTTTCTATACCATCAGCATCTGTGTACCATCCCCGCCATATTCCTCGTTTCATAGGACCTTCATTCATAGTGTTGGAGTAATCGATGAACAAGGTATAGTTGGTGCCAACTTCCAAAGCTTGCGCCAGGTTGATCTTTAGAAAATTATACTGTGGTTCTTCTTTGATAGGCACCAAATTGTTAAGTTGGACAGGGACGTTGGTACTTGTTACAGCTAGTGAGATTTTATTGATACTCTCAACGTTGGCATGGAGAACCACTTCAGTAACATTTTCTTCTCTTGCCTGAGGATTTTAACAGATTAATGTCAACGTAATATGACTAATGGCGGGTTTTTGATCGGCTAATTAAACTAACGTGATATCAACTTCATGTGGTCTACTAAACTTTAAAAAACTACTCACATCACTTGACATGAGATAAGATTAGATGAGATTGTGTCCTAACTTTGGAAATTATATCAAACAAGTTAAGTGGATTTTTTATCTCACCTGAATTAAGATGTACTCTCTGCCTTCAAAACTAAAAGGTTTTTCAGTCTTCTCTTCAAAATAAAGATCAATATAAATATCGTATTCCAGAGGAATTACATTTTCTGGTAGACGGTAAACTTTATCATCGGTGGTCCTTTCAGAAACTCCAGCTAGTAAAGGAGTATGTTCAAATTCTCTACTCCATAGTGGAAGATCATCATCTGCCGTAACTATAGCCAAAAGCACCAAGCTTAAGGCAACTTTGATAAAAATTGTCATAATCTGAAAGTTTTTATTATAAAAAAAGTAAAGAACATATTTCAAGAATACCATCGACATCATTGAACTAAAACAGTTTCAAAATTGCTCAGTTTTTTTTAAGTATAGTTCAAATCGTAATTGATGACGTTTTTTAAAAACAAATATAAGATAACTAATAAACAAATCACATTTTGTGATTAAGATAAGTTGATACTTATCAAAATAGTGATACATTTTGACATTTTATTGCAAAAACCTATAGCAAACAAATATCATTTGGTTGGAAAATAGTGTTGATTTAATTTGCA
The DNA here is from genome assembly GCA_961405105.1 of Perizoma affinitatum. Lineage (NCBI taxonomy): Eukaryota > Metazoa > Arthropoda > Insecta > Lepidoptera > Geometridae > Perizoma > Perizoma affinitatum. The sequence continues at coordinate 8,955,966 of OY560184.1, forward strand.
AAAATAAGTATTTCCAAGCACTATACTATTCTACTGTTTGAAGTTTTGTGGTTTTACGGTATATCATGGTTTGTGGTACAAACCACGATCATTCGAATTTTTCGACTGAAAAACTACATAAGGGAAAGTCAATGGTCGCCTTCTGAAATGACTTTATGCAATGTTAGTTTCGAAACAAACGTGTCCTTTTAATTTAAAACGAGACCATAACGAGTGACAACAACTTGACGAGTGAGTGTTCTATGATAAATAACACCAACAACCTTAAACTATTTTGCAGAACAACACCATTGCAAGGTTCGCGTTCTGTAAAATAGTAAATATACTATTAAATGATAGTTTATTTTGCAGAAGGCAATCAACCTAATAGTCGTTTTCTGCGTCACACAGTTTGTTTAATTTCGAGGATAAAGGCCTAAAGATGAGGATTAAGGTCTAAAAAACTATAAAAGGTCTCCTTTGACAATTTGATAACACGAGTTTGAAAAGAGTGTGAAGATATTTGTAGCTTAATATTATTATTACGCTACAAATATTTTCGCAAAAAAACGCATTTGGTCGCCTTCTGCGTTCAATTGTAATTGCAGGCTTTTCAACTTTGTCTTTAACACAGGTAGCGCTTAAAAAATACTTTTCATATTGCCGATGTTAAATACCCATTACAATCCAGTGGACCATAAGATATACTTAGCTCACAGTTTTTTTAAGAAAATTTTCGGGTATCGTTATTAAGTAACTTAAGATATAAAAGACATTTCACATCAAAATTAGCGATTAAAATAATTGTGCTCAAAATATTGTGTCAACTTTGTACACAAAGTTAACACAATATTTTTGCATAAATACAAACTTACGACTTACCTATGTGAAAACAAAAAGTGTCCTTTACGTCTCAGAGTACTATGAATAATTGGATGGACCTTGATGAATATTAATCTTATCTAAAATGGGATTGAAATATTATAGCAGATAAATGAGAGATATTCTATCAGTAAGCTTATAATCGCAGCAATAATTAAGATACTTGGTGCAAACTGGAAAAAAATAGGTAGCTACAAATTGGGTACCTTGTATTTATTTAATTGATGGTTATAATAATTTTATTCAAAACAACTTAATTAATATGAAACGTAAGCTAAGGCAAACAATAAGAGGAGAAACTTAGAGCTTAAAATTAACGAAAAAATATAATTAGTTCATAAGGTACCAAGCGCTGGCGGAACTTCCTCACATAATAGACAAAGAAATATTTTGAGCAAGTAAAGCCCTCTTGTCACCAGCGGAGTCGACCAAAAGGGTATTAACTTACAATTTTTGGTACATAGTTCTAAAGCAGCGTCCTGTAAGTCGTTTACTGTTTACAACGGTGTTTATATGATTATTTCACATTTTGTATATACTTAAATGTTATTTATGATAAATGTATATATCGGCGCAAGACCGCTATAATTATAAGTTTAATTACCTACTTACTTTGATTTCTACTCTACTCTTTTGTTTTCAATGTTTTGTAAATCGAGTATCGACACATGTTTAGGTTAATACTTTAGTTTACAGCTAAAGTTGATTTTAGGCTTGTAAAATTCTAATTGTAATTTGTAATGATTAACCATATGTTATCGGGTGTTTGCTTTTGTTTAAATTTAATGCAGACATTTGCTTGAACATCGTTCTGCTAAGTTGAAAGCAACGAACATCATTTCAACTACTGAATTATTTTTAATTAACTATTAAATCAACTAAAGATTAAAACTAACTTTTAAAAATGATTCAACAATTTATGGATAAAGTTAGTTACTGAACGTGATATGAAATATTGCAGTTAATAATTGTATTGACTTTAGAACGCCATTTTGAATTGTGTTGTGAGACGGAGTTCCGAAGCGCCACATTGCCATTGGAGCTACGGACAAGACGAGTGCTCTGTGAGTAAAAACTTAGAATATTATTATTTAGAAATTAGCTTGTACGAATTGGATTTAAGAAAACTTAATTTAATAAATTGTGCTCTGAAATGAAGTAAGTTTTGTTATTTGCGATGTGTGAACCTAGCGATGGAAATGGTGACGTCAGCCCTGCTGAAGTCCCTGTTTTTAAAAACCCTGTTGGACGAAGTGCTCCGTTATCAGAAGTGGGATTCACACCCACATCTGCTCGATCATCTGATTCAATTAATGAAATTGCCACGACTTCTGTAAACGGCGTACCAACAGAGTTTTTCACACAAATGATGCAAATGATGAAGCACGTGTCCGATCGTGTCACGAAAGAGGCTCATGCCAAGATCAAAATCAATGACGTATTCTTACCGTCATACGATCCGGACGCCAATATTGGGGTAAGAGAGTGGTGTCAGCATGTGACCAATGCCATGGAAACCTATAACCTTGGCGACTATGATATCAGAATGAAAGCCAGTAGTTTGCTTAAAGGCCGTGCAAGGTTGTGGGTTGACAATTGGTTGGTGTCAACCGCCACGTGGCAGGAATTGCGTGATGTTTTGATAACGACTTTTGAACCAGAGAACAGATATTCCCGTGATGTTGTCCGCTTTAGAGAACATGCTTATGATAATACAAAGGATATTGCGCAGTTCTTGTCTCAGGCTTGGGTACTATGGCGACGCCTTACTAGGGATAAACTATCGCAAGATGACGCCGTCGAGGCTGTTATTGGGTGTGTCGGGGACGAGCGTCTGAGGATAGAGTTGTTAAATGCCAGGGCTACTTCTGTACCGGAACTGATTTCCGTCGCATCATCCATACGACGCGTTAAGCGCCCGCAACCTAGTACTCCTAATTTGCAACAGGGCTCTATCAAGCGACCTCGGTTTTCCGATAGGCCGTCTCTTTATTGCCAAATATGTAAAAAGCCTGGTCATGACACACGCGATTGTCGTTACCGTGACAAGATTGAACATCCTCAACCGCGCTATCTGGACAACAAAACTACTACTCAAAACGCTGGCCAACCAACATGCACGTTCTGCTCAAGGGTGGGTCATACGTATGAAACTTGTTACAAACGAGAGCGTGCAGTTGTTTCCAACGTGAATTTTGTTGGTTCACCCAAATTGAATTCGATGCCAGTGGTGGTCGGGAACTTAAAAATGCTTGCGATTTTTGATAGCGGAGCCGAATGTTCGGTAATACGTGAATCGCTAGCGGCAAAACTACCCGGAAAAAGAAACCATGTAGTCAATTATTTGAAAGGTATTGGACAGTTTACGGTGGTATCACTAACAACCCTGACGACGGTCTGTGCTATCGATAATTTAAGGGTAGAACTTCAGTTCCATGTAGTTCCGGACTATGAAATATGTTCAGATATTCTGATAGGAATGAATCTTGTCGATAACACAAACTTGAGTGTGGTTGTAAATTCTCGACGTGCAACGTTGATCCATCAGCAGGCGGTTTATCACATGCAATCTCAGAGCGAAAAATTTGACAATCGGAATTGTGATTTAACGAATGATGATCAAATAAATGAGCTTAAAATTATGTTGAATAAGTATGAACATTTGTTCATCCACGGCTACCCTCACACGCGTGTCAATACGGGTGAGCTCGAAATACGGTTGAAAGATCCAGACAAATGTGTCGAGCGTAGACCTTACCGATTGAGTCCTGTTGAACGCGAAAAGGTACGCGATATAGTGGCCGAATTGCTGGAGCACAATATAATTCGCGAAAGTAAATCGCCGTTTTCCAGCCCAATAATATTGGTCAAAAAGAAAAATGGTAAGGATCGCATGTTACCGTGAACTGAATAGGAACACTCTAAGGGATCACTATCCGTTGCCCATCATTTCCGACCAAATAGACCAACTAGCGGGAGGAATTTATTTCTCTACATTGGACATGGCAGCAGGTTTCCATCAAATCCCCATCGCAGAGGCGAAAAAAGTGCGTTTGTTACTCCTGACGGCTTGTTTGAGTATTTAACCATGCCGTTTGGCTTAAGTAATGCCTGTTCGGTGTACCAGCGGTGCATAAATAGGGCTCTGGCCCTTCTGCTGACCGATCAAGTCTGTCAGGTTTATGTCGATGATGTCTTGTCTAAGTGTAGGGAATTCTCAGAGGGTCTGTCGTATATTGAACGGATACTGATCGCCTTGCAACAAGCCGGATTTTCGATCAATGTCGATAAAACGTCCTTCTTTAAACGCTCCATCGAATATTTGGGCAATATAATTTCAGACGGACAAGTCAGTCCAAGCCCAAGAAAAGTGGAGGCTTTAACGAAGGCACCAATTCCGAAAACTCAAAAACAAGTTAGACAATTTAACGGTCTCGCTGGGTACTTTAGACGTTTCATTCCCGATTTCTCGCGTGTTATGGTACCACTCTATGAACTTACAAAAAAGGACGCAAAATGGGAATGGAACGAAAGACACGACAAGGCTCGAAATAATATTGTGCAACACTTGTCTACTGCGCCTACCCTTTCATTATTTCAGGAAGATGCGCCTATCGAGCTGTACACTGACGCAAGCAGCCTCGGCTATGGAGCGGTGCTGATACAGACCATTGAGAACCGCCAGCATCCAGTCGCGTATATGAGCCAGCGCACCACTGACGCCGAGAGCCGCTACCACTCGTACGAGCTCGAAACCTTGGCGGTGGTAAGAGCCATAAAGCATTTTCGGCATTATCTCTACGGCAGAAAGTTCAAAGTAATTACTGACTGTAATGCCTTGAAGGCATCCAAGCACAAAAAGGATTTACTGCCCCGAATCCATCGGTGGTGGGCCTTCCTGCAGAATTACGATTTCGAGGTCGAGTACAGAAAAGGTGAACGACTGCAACACGCCGACTTCTTTAGTAGAAATCCATCGGTTGAGATTTCAGTCAATATCATGACGAGAGACACTGAGTGGCTACAAATCGAGCAGCGACGTGACGATGTCCTTCGCCCTTTGATAGACAGCATGTCCAGCGATAGTCCAGCCGCAGACTACATCCTGGAAGAGGGCGTACTAAAAAAGAGGCTTACGGATTCACTTGGTACCCAAAAATCTATCGTAGTTCCAAAGTCATTCCAGTGGAGTTTAATAAACTCGTTCCATGCTGCGCTACAGCATCCAGGATGGGAAAAGACTCTACAAAAACTGAGAGAAACGTACTGGTTTGATAAAATGAACACAATCGTCAGGCGATTTGTTGATAATTGCGTGATATGTAGAACCTCGAAGGGGCCATCGGGCGCAATGCAAGCGCAGCTCCACCCTATTCAAAAACCCACTGCAGCATTTCAAGTGATCCATATGGATATCACAGGCAAGCTTGGTACAAGAAACACGGAGGGACGGGACGAGTACGTAATTGTAACAATTGACGCATTCACAAAGTATGTACTACTCAATTACTCCAATGACAAGAGTCAAAGCAGCAGTCTTGCAGCACTAAAACGTGTGGTGCACCTGTTCGGAACCCCAGTGCAGGTGGTAGTGGATGGAGGTAGAGAATTTTTCGGTGAGTTCAAAGCTTATTGCGATCGATTCGGTGTCAATATTCATTCAATAGCGCCAGGAGTAAGCCGAGCGAATGGTCAAGTTGAGCGAGTCATGGGTACATTAAAAAATGCTCTAACCATGATTAAAAATTGACACCGAAGATTGGCAGACAGCTTTAGAAGTTTTACAACTCTCGTTCAACTGCACACCGCATAGAGTAACTGGAGTTTCACCACTTACTTTACTGACACGCCGCCAAAACTGTGTACCACCGGAGCTCTTAAGGTTGGTGAACATTGATGATGAAACTATCGACTATCACTTGCTTGAGCAGCGTGTCCAACAGAAAATGACTGCTGCAGCTGACTATGATATGAAACAAAGCAAAAATGCGTCCGTTTCAAAGAGGAGACTATGTTCTAATCAGGAACAACCCTCGTAATCAGACGTCCCTAGACCTCAAATACAGCGAACCATACGAGATCCATAGAATACTCGACAACGACCGTTACATGGTAAAGCGTGTGACTGGCAGAGGACGACCACGTAAAGTAGCTCATGACCAATTACGCCGAGCGCCACGACCAGGTGATCAGGAAACCGTATCGGCAGGCTTCGAAGATGACGTTCAACAACAGCTCACCCTTGCATCAAATGAATCACCACCATCTACATCTCAATTGGTCGCTGAACCGCTGCCGTCCACATCCCAAGCTGCCCGGCTACTGGATGCCTCAATAAACTGGTTAGTTCTTTCTAAATCTATACATAATTTTAACAAAAATATCCTGTTTGGTTGAATCAAACAAGAAATGAAATCAGCCACTGCTTTATTGGTGGATTTTGTCTGACCTGATACAGCAAAGGCGAACCACACCAATCCTATTATAGACGATACCAATCTTTTGCATTCTAGGTTTCCCTTCCATATCCTAAATTGTTTTCAGAACCACTGTGGACCACGGTCATAAAAATAAGACCTAGGCCACAGCATCGTCCTTTCTAAATCCTTTAGAGCCCCTGTGGACCACGGCGCACAAGACCGCTTAGCACCACAGCATCTATAACCTGTGAGCAATTAATGATAAAGTAAACATAGCAAATTTTGTGGACCACGGCGTACAAGACCGCTCAGAACCACATAATCAACTGCAATATTTACTACTTTTTATTTTTATCTTTAGAGCCCCTGTGGACCACGGCGTACAAGACCGCTTAGCACCACAGCATCTATAACTTGTGAGCAATTAACGATAAAGTAAACATAGCAAATTTTGTGGACCACGGCGTACAAGACCGCTCAGAACCACAGAATCAACTGCAATATTTACTACTTTTTATTTTTATTTTTAGAGCCTCTGGGGACCACGGTCATAAATAAAGGCCTAGGCCCTAGCATCAACCTAGCCCCTATTCCTTTAGAGCCTCTGTGGACCACGGCGTACGAGACCGCCCAGCACCGCAGCATCATCCTTGTCTACGAGAAATTTAATCATGCAAGTATGCGTGGAGCATTTGCATAGACATTAACAAAAACACAAAATTGTGCTAGTATGTGTGGAGCATCAGCACTCTTTCTTCGCTCACTATCCTATGTACATCAAATAAATTTAACCTACTTAAAAATCAATCGTTTTCGAATGATTCATGATGGCATGTGACAATCATTTTATAAAATAATTTGTCTTTCAGAATACCTACCGTGGTACGGCTTATAACTTGGTTATCTGACTCAACTTACAATTCAGAACTTGGCACCTACCTACTATCAGATCAGAATAATGAGGTTACGTTGTTGACGAAATTATGACGCCTATAACTAAGTTATCAGCTAGTGTACCAGCGAATGGATACCTAGCTCAGAGAATACTTTACTTTATTACAGAACCGCATCGTTCACAATCGCGACTGGTGCAGAGCGCGCACCGTCTCGCAGAATGGCCGTATCGGCGCAAGACCGCTATAATTATAAGTTTAATTACCTACTTACTTTGATTTCTACTCTACTCTTTTGTTTTCAATGTTTTGTAAATCGAGTATCGACACATGTTTAGGTTAATACTTTAGTTTACAGCTAAGGTTGATTTTAGGCTTGTAAAATTCTAATTGTAATTTGTAATGATTAACCATATGTTATCGGGTGTTTGCTTTTGTTTAAATTTAATGCAGACATTTGCTTGAACATCGTTCTGCTAAATTGAAAGCAACGAACATCATTTCAACTACTGAATTATTTTTAATTAACTATTAAATCAACTAAAGATTAAAACTAACTTTTAAAAATGATTCAACAATTTATGGATAAAGTTAGTTACTGAACGTGATATGAAATATTGCAGTTAATAATTGTATTGACTTTAGAACGCCATTTTGAATTGTGTTGTGAGACGGAGTTCCGAAGCGCCACATTGCCATTGGAGCTACGGACAAGACGAGTGCTCTGTGAGTAAAAACTTAGAATATTATTATTTAGAAATTAGCTTGTACGAATTGGATTTAAGAAAACTTAATTTAATAAATTGTGCTCTGAAATGAAGTAAGTTTTGTTATTGCGATGTGTGACGTCAGCAGGGCTGACGTCACCATTTCCATCGCTAGGATGGAAATGGTGACGTCAGCCCTGCTGACGTCCCTGTTTTTAAAAACCCTGTTGGACGAAGTGCTCCGTTATATATCATCCATTTTTATTGGTAATGCATAGTATTTCCAACAAGAGGTACTCATTTTTAAAATAACCCTAAATTTATATACTTATCATTTATTATTTATATACTGTTCGTCCAGACTAACAGACTAAGTCTAGAAAGCTGAAATTTGGCACATAGGTTCATTTTATAACGTAAGCATATGCTAAGAAATAATTATTCGAAATTTCCTCTTTAAGGGGCGGGGGGGAAATGGGGAGGTGAATGTTTGTATAGGAGTATCGGTTTTTCAAAGTTTTTAATGTTGAAAATTGGAATTGGAGCTACTCATCATACATAAAAATTATGTGTTGCAGGGTTTTTTATTTTTATATTTTAAGAGGGCTAAATGGGTGTGAAATTGTGTATAGGATTATAGGTTTCATTTTTAAACACGACTCCACGCGTACAAAGCTCCTGGCAACATCGTTTCGGAATAATAAACATTCATTACTGAACGAACTCTTTAAACAAAAACATTTTTGTAAAAAACATTGTTGTAGGTGAAATAAGATTGGATTTTGATAGATAAAACCCAGTTATTGTTTATTTTAGAACTTTTATTTAAAAGTACAAATTAATATTAATATTAATTAGGACCATGCCGCGTGAGCTTGCATGCGATAGGTAAATAGATACCAAGTAATAAATGCTAAATATAAAAGAGACTGCTATTCAACTTAGATTAAAATAAATTAGTGCAGTAAGCGAGCTGCTAACGCCGCGAAGAGCAGGGCAATGGGAGCAGTGATAACGACAGCAGAGCTTCGTTGAGCCTCGAATGCTAGGAGGTTCTCGAAAACCTCGGGGGCTAGGCGGTTGCCCCATTCAAGATTTGAGAGAGCAGTGCCGACGACGTTAACGGCTACTTGGAAAGAAGTTCCAAGCGCGGTCTGGTTGGAGTAGACGAAGGTTTGAAACTGCAACAAAAAACATTTTGAAAAAATACAAACACACTCAAGATATTATTCCCCATTACGGACATCCTCAGATAAATACTAAGTGCGTAGATCTTTGAGGATGCCAAGTCGGGAGTAGTAAGATAACGCATACAAACATTATATTTTGTATATGCTCGTGTTTTGCAAGTAGTTAGTTTACCACGTGACAGGTTGCAAGCCCATCGCAGCTTATTGGAATACCGATGGCACATGTCTTAGAAATTTAGGTTGTTTGCCGGTTTTCGCACAATATTTTTTTTCAACCATTTTTAACACTTGATATATAATTTTTTTACGTCTTGAAATCCATTGGTTCACGACCAACTAATGTATTTTTTTCTAATACCTACAATCACATTAGCATAAAACAAAATAAATTTTAACTATCTGAGATTATATCAAATAGATGAGAATTTTGAAATTCTTACCTCAGAGATGAGCGTGAAGTTAGTCAAGTGGGTAGCAATACTACTGATAGCAGTGTTGAGACGAGCAGGACCTCCGTACCTGGGTAGAAAAAATAACATAATCTTCATAATTAGGTATGTTATTTCATGTTATTATACAGTTCGTAGATTTTAGACTTAAGATATCTGGACTTCACTGAATCAAAGAACCTCTTTTGATTTCAAGCTCTTTATAACCATATAGCTTTGCCCAGGAGAACTCAATCAGTATAGCAATAGTCACCAGCCTGTAAAAGTATACTGCTTAATAATGCCCATGTAAAAATATGTTAAAACTTCACTGGCTTCCCTCAATAACAGCTTCATGATGTCATCTGTCCATCGGGTGTGGTCTGCGGTGACATCAAACTTCTTACAATACATCGTTTATGTAGCTCACCATTCAAGAACCTATTTCCTCAGAAGTTGTCGTTTTAACAAGTTATTTAGCTTGCCTATGGCCAATTCACATTATTTATGTACGAATTGTTTTGTTTCGGATTTTATAACAAAATGCACCTCCAAGTATATATATTCCTAAACTGAATAATATAAGACTAAATTGTTTATAGTTCCTTACGTTTCCCTGATCTGGTTGTAGTTCTCATAGAGGAATGAGAGGACAGCAGGCACGTTCTCCCGGTTGCCTTGAAGCGCAAAACTGAAGGCACTAGTTTTGTCGTGAATGCGGATCAGGTCGTTATGCATCGACTGTTCTAGGTAGCTGGAAAATAAGGTAAAATTAGTAACGTAACTACAAACTTTAATTCCATGGAGAGTATCATCAAAATATCGAAATGTAAATGGTTAGACAAGTGAGCAAGAGACGTCAAAGAACTCAAAAAAGACATAACTATAGTCTTATGTATACATACTGGTTCAGTAGAGTTGCGTCTTGGGTGCAGCCCAGAGCGCGGAGAATAACGACCATATCGGCGGTGTTCTGAGAAGCATTATATTTTGAGAACAGGAAATCATAGTCACTTTCGTTACCCTGACGGATGCCGACGCAATAGACATGGCGACGGAGATTCACTGGGATCCTGAAATATTTTTATTTGTTATTACAAAAATAAAAATAGTAAATAGTAAGTTTATGGTGCCCAATTTTATTATAGTAACCACAAGTAACAACATAAAAAGTTACCTATTTATATTCTTGGCTGTATAAAATATGATCCAAATCGGTCAAGAAAGCTGTAACGGAGATTATTAGCAATAACATTCAAACATCGACAATTTTACATTTAATAATCTGAGGAAGGATGTACAATGTGATTATATCTAGCATGATTTCGTCTGCTCGTCCAGCGAGGCAAAAACTTTTTTCGAATGCCGCCGTGATCGTTAATGGATTCAATAACACCTTGAAGACAATGAAAAGAATCCACAAATAAATCACAAAGGTAACATAATAAGAAACACTTACGGGATTGAATCATTGGCCACGTGTGCCCTCCATTTATTCAGACTATCATTGACGCAGCCTTGATGGCCAAGGTTGCACGCATAGTTGAGGATCTGCATTCTATTGAGGATGGTGGAGGTGGAGTCAGAGTTGCCTTCATTGTAGCCAAGATGATTGATGACGTTGTTCAACAGAGTAAGCAGATAGGCCTGTTAAAATAATATATAATACAAGTGAATAATGTAACGCAATATAAGGATGGTTTTCAAAAATGTGTCCTCAATAAAGTGATTAATATTATTTATTTTTATTTTATATACATTATAGGAACAAAACTAACACCGAAAAGTCTTTTTATTTACATAATTATAACACATAGGAATTGTAAAAACGGGATTTTTCACATATTGCACTATCGGTGAAGGCAACGACTAAGTTTCGACTCATTCAGAATGAGACAGTAGCTGGTGCGGGTTTATCTTTCACTAAACAGGCCCCTAACTATAACTGCCAGTAGTAATAGACAGCGTAGACAATAGGTGCAACTTAAGCTTGAATAGCTTAGGGTTGTCGAAGGTCTGCTGCGGTTTCGGTAAATGATTCACACACAATATTACTAGATAATATATATAGCTAAGAATTATAGATACACACATCATATTGCGCGTGAGCAACAGGCAAGTGCTCCAAACGCTTCCGGAGCCAATCAATCTGACCAAGAGCTCCGGCCCACACGTAGTAGTCGGTTTCGAACTCGAGGAAGGAGAGAACGTCAAAGGCACGTTCGATGCTGATCTTCTCAGCGCGAAGGAAGTGAAGGACGTCGTTCACAATCTGAAAAAAACAATTCATGAGCGACAATCCCAAAAGTTTTATGAATCATTGTAAAATGTTTTACATCATTGTATGATAAGGTATCTAAATCGTCCATTAAGCAAAATTCCAATTTTACCTGAGCTCTGTTGAGCTTGTGGATTCTCTCCCTGTTGCTACCACGAAGGTAGGAAGCGATCATTTCCCAGTTGTGATCATCGTAGTTAACACGATAGAGACCTGTAGAAATAGAATAATGAGCATTTAACTTTGAATCAGCTCAAAAAAGGGGATCATCATCTTGTAACAGCTAATACATAAAACAGATAAAATATTGAAACTACTAACTTAACAACACAATTTGTTCTTACCAGACTGAGCGATGTTCAAAATAACAAAGTTGTGTCCAGCGACATTTTGGATGGTGGTGTTTGCGGAGAGCACGAACGAGGGTGTAGTGTTAGTGAAATCGAGATTTCCGCTGTGTGTCCAGGTAATGGGGATTTGCCATTGCTGAGGAGCGAGAGAGACACTCGAGGAAAGCAGGAAGCGTTCCTGGAAATATAAAAATAAAGTATTAACGAAAATTTTATGCTTAGCAGATTAAGCAATCACTTGAGTAGTTTCTGCTCACAGACCAAGGGAGGGGAAATTAAAGCAGATATACTGCGGCGGGCGACAAACCAACGCAAGAGGTGGAGGTTCGATACCCGCAACGGGACAAATGTTTGGATGTTCTGCAGATATTTGTTCCAGGTATTCGTAGTTCCTAGTACCCACACGTTGATAATTTTATTGTGGGGTCAAGACTATGTTTGTTTCTGTTGGTTTTTTAATTTATATTATTTATTTATGTTTACATGTCGAATAAGAATAGCAAAATGACAAACCTGGGAAAGAGAAATAACGCCGGTTCCCATGTTGACGTCGACGTTCACCACGGGTGAACCACCATTCTGAACCCAGGAGTCAAACAGATCTCCAATGTCGGTATTAGGGAATGCACGAGTAAAGGTCAAGTCCTCAGAGATGGCCAATTTGAAAGCGTCATACATTTTCTGAGGGGTTCCAAGTTTGTAAGCACTGAAAATAAACATAACTTTGAATGTAATAATTACAACATTAACGCATTTTCAGAATTCAATTCCCACTTTTAATTATAAAACTTGCTAGAGATAATCCCTAGATTCGTTTTCGTTGTATGGGGGAACCATATAAAAAACCTATGATACAATTATTCAAATTGTTTAATTCATGGATAACAAACATTCAAACGTATCAAAAGATAGAAAGTAGGGTAGAAATATATAAGAAAGAATTTAATAGATTTTATTTTACACACATTATTAATAGCGTTATGTACTTACTTGTCTCTCAAGTAGTATCTCAAAGCGTTCCTAAAGTTCCTCGTTCCAACGAAGTGCTCCAACATCCTTAGAACAGAAGCTCCTTTTGCATAGCTGGTGGTGCTGAAGTGGGCAGACACGGAATCGTAGTCGGTGACAGCAGTCCAGTTCATGGGAGTGGCTCCAACGGCAGCATCCCAGTTGAGTGCGGAGTGTACATAGTCCACGATGAACTGGTCGTCAAGCTCGAGAGTAGGATCAGCCTGTCCACAAAATAGGATTTGGAAAATATAACATTGTTTCACCCCGAGAAGACTCTCGCTACGAATTGACTTCAAATGAAACCTGCCTTCACCAACATAAGCAATAAGTTATAATATCTATTACTAAATTATTTTTATATTTAATAACCGAATTATGTATAAATGATGTTCACGGGTTAGGTTACTGAATTTTGACAATCTATTTCAACCGTACATTATTGCAGAGGCCGCAAAATATGCAATTCCAGGTCTAGTATGCAGGCGAGGACTTCAATGATACGAGACCGGCAATGTATATGATAAGTTACGTATTTTTCTTTTGACTTCACTGGAAGCATGTTTTCCACCGCTAATTAGGTTTCCGATCTTTAATCTGGTGATGTGTCATATACATTTCACTTTCGGAAACTTCGGAACTAATTTTTATGTATGTATTTACAAAATAACAGAATGGAGACGACCTTTTTCTTTACTAGCATTTTTTTTGTTTAATTTTACTGCATGTGCTGTAAGGCGTTTGCATACAGATACTTAAACGCAACGTATTTGTACTAAGCTCGATGAAAGAGATCTAAATTCAAATGAGGCAAACAAAGAAAAAGTTTTGTCGTTGTCATTATTCTCGGCGTGCTAAGTGCATTGGGCATGTACCAACACGCTGGAAATGGATTTCCAAAATATCGTGACCATTAAGTTATCGACTCCTTGACTTTTGTTTGGCATACATTATGGCATCCAACAATGTGGATGGGTTGCTTCGAATAAAGTACCTAGTTCAGCGTATTATAAAACTTACCCAGTGAGCTCCAAAGTATTCAAAGAAGCTTGCAAAAGACTCGTTGAGCCACAAGTTAGACCACCAGAAGCAGGTCACCAGGTTTCCGAACCATTTGTGTCCAAGTTCGTGAGCCATGATGGTGGCGATGAAGATCTTGTTATTGAGGTTGGTGTTTGCAGGGTCATACAGCAGGTAAGCCTCTCTAAAAATCCATCAAATATGGATATGAATAGAAAGCATTTTTTGCATGCAGTACATGAAAACATGTTCTGAACATTATACTATTTTTGTCATAGCTTGTTAAAATAAAATTATTAAATTATTATTTGAAGACAAGAAAACATAACTATCCGCTCGGAAACATTCAGTTATCGAATCCATTTCTTATCATTAGGTGATAAGTCGATGAGGCATACCATTTGCCTAATTACCCGATAATTTTTTTGCTAAACCTTATTACCTTACCTAGTTACCTGTTATATCAATTTACCTATTTAAAAAACATCCTACTTTTACAAGCACATACAAAAACTTTGTTATTTAAAATAAGATCCTGCCCAAAGTTGCTCGGATAAAAAGTAGCCTATGTCACGATATTCTAGGCCACGAGCTATATTATTCATCTACATTGGAACGTTACGGAGAAACAACACCGTTACAAGCCGTTACGGAGATTATTCGCAAAAAAATTGACATTTTTAATATTAGGATAGGATTTTTGTGGGAATTACAGCAAAAAACTATAGTCAAATCAGCCACATAGATGTCTAAAATCATGGAAGTCAGTGTTGTGAAAGTGTTTTTATATTATGTAGGAAAGCTTATTTCCAGTTATTACCAAACAGTTTCAATCCATCGTGACCTCCAAAGTTGAGAACTCTATTATCCATCTGATGGCCAATCTATGGGATCTGATGTTTCTATTTACCTAGCCTCCTCCAATAAGCGTTAAATTTAATTATAATTGAGGCAAACAAATTAATAGTAGTTTTAGTTTATGAAGTCTCCCAGTTTTTACCTGTAGTTTACCATTCCCCAGTTTTCCATAGCACCGGACGGGAAGTCGGGCAGCGCGATGTGGTCGTTCTTCATAAGCACACCCTGTCCCATCTCGTGGTACTGGATCGCAAAATAGTCATCCAGCTCTGTCGTGATTTTCAAACCGATTTCTGATGCGTATTCATGCTGGTCGGTGACACCCTGAGATTGATAAAATATTATCATGAATCGGAACACAGAATGCTAAACAAGAGCAGGTATAAATGTAAGATCAATATTTTCAATACCTGGCGGGAGATGATTTTGAAAGGTCTGGCGTCTAAGCTTGTGCTGTTGGTTTCAACAAAGTCACTGACGTGGAAGGCGACAAGGTAGGCGGAGATTATGGGAGTTGGGTAGAAGGTCTCGGTGGTGCGGGCTCCAGCGCTGTTAAATCAGAAAGTAATTTTATCCACAGATTTATAATCAATACTTATAATCAACAATAAGTTGGAGTGTAAGCCTATTGTTATTGTGACAGTGTTTGTATATTTTGTAGGAAAGCTTATTTCCAGTTATTACCAAAAAGTTTCAAACCATCGTTACCTCCAAAGTTGAGAACTCTATTATCCGTTTGATGGCCAATCTATGGGTTCTGATGTGTCTATGTAATTGAGGTCCTCCTCCAACAAGCGTTAAATTTAATTAAAATTGAGGCATAGTTTTCTTTGATACCGGGTGTTTGTTTTTAAACATTTAAATTTTTCGACTTTCAATAAAGTAAGACTTATTCTGAAGAAAGTGTTTCTGTACACAACATAAATACTTACACTTGTCTAGAAGCAATAGGCATGTTAGAATAGGACTGGCTGAGGGCACTGTCTCGAGTGATAGATATCACAAACGTGGACTTGAACTGGGGCTCGTCAAAGCAAGGGAAGGCCTTCCTGGCATGGTAGGGCTGGAACTGTGTTGTAGCATAGTACCTGTTATAACAAATGACATATCATCATTATAAACTCGTTTTTTTTTTAAAGGATAGAGCGAAATTCAGATATAATGGTAAAGGAAAACAATGCGCACTATCGCTTTTTGTATGGTAAGTCTGTTTTCCACTAGTTTAATTACCTACTTTAACGACGTAAATTATTTAGACGCTAACATAGTTTACAGTCCGTAGTCACTTACAAGAACAAAAACAGCATGACGTCCACCGGCATTTGTATTCCGATTTAGTGAAATTTGACACGTAGTATCTGTATGTATCACGTGACTCCTTTGGACGTGTGATAAAAGACAACTAAAAACTCTAAATTCAACGAGTTATGTTGTTGATTTACCTCAACTCATTTCCAAGATAGTAGTAACCTCTGTAGAAACCTCTATCGAGGGGGTTCTCATTGATCTTGCCTTCGTAGTTGATAGTGATTACGTATTGGCCGCTCGTGATGGGACTTGAGATATTGATTTTAAGTAGCTCATAGTAGTCATCAACGGTGAAAGGATCAGGGAAATGGAGAGGGACAGGTTCACCAGCTGCAGTCGCGAGATTTACGGATTCAATACGTTTGACTTTCTGGTGTAGAACGATTTCTGTGAGACCTGTTTCTAGTACCTGAAAATGGAGAAATACTTGTAAGACAGCTTGAGATATTGTTGATTTGGAAGATAAGCTTTTAAGTCTTCAATAAGTTGCCATAATAACAGTCTGATGACGTCAACAAAGTTAAAAAATGAGGATTTTCATGACTATGTGCCTAGTTCTTAATCAGTTAAGATAAGTATTTATCAATAATAAAAGCGCTGGTTTTATTTTATTTATCTAAAAAAAGATATGGCAATGTAATTTGATAACGGATTAAGCAGAAATTATATAGCTAGCTACAACTAAGTTAAAAAGTGCCATCCAAAATGTTAAATGATTTAGCCAATGAAAGATCGACCAACTGCAAAATAGGTACTCGAAAGTATACTAGTAGTTCGCAAGAAACGAAAATCTCACGAACGATACTATTTTTACCCGACTGCCCAAATGGAGGGTAATGTTTTTGGGTTGTATGTATGTATTTTTACGGCGGCAACAAACCGCCATATTCGATTTCCAATGAACCAAATATCCTTTAGCTCACCTGTAGCTTAAACGGTTTTATAAATGAGGTGTCATTGGAATCGTCTTGATCACGAGAGTGACATAGAATGAACAAAATGTAAAAATATTCCTGATATAATATTTATATATATATTTTAATGATATTTCCGATTGAAAAAAAAAACAATCAAAACCTGTTGTATAAATATAAATGCGGATAAGTGTGGTGTCTTTGTATTAGCATTAGCCTAGAGAGTAACATAAGATACTCTCTAGGTACTACAACTTCTAAACGGAATGTTGATTATAGAACCACGCTCAAAAATTGCAGTGTCAAAATTGGTTTATTTGTTTTTAAAATGATTAGGTACTTGTTACTCTACTTTTTAAAGGAGAGTAATGATTTGAAGCTATTTATCAAAATTAAAAAAATCTATAAGTTTCATCAAGTTTCAACATCAGTTATCGTAGGAGAAACCGTTGGATTGTCCAAGTAGACTCAAAATGCTTGCTTTGCTTGCTTCATCAAAACAGTTTAGTTCAAGTAAAACAAATAATATTAAAAAACTTACATGAATATTGATCGTGACTTGCCCGATGAAACTGGCCTCAGCCAAGTTAACATCGAGGCTAACCGACAAATTAGTGGGCTGGACGTTGTCTTGAAGACGGTACGCAGGTTCATCCAAGTTCGTGCTTCGGTCCATGAACTCGAAGTTTGAACGAAACTCATCAAATGGAACAGCGACGGCTGTTCCGACGAGTATAGAAAACAGGCTAGGGAGCATCATTTTGAATCCTGAGAATAACATTTCCTTTAATTATTTATTCAGTCATTGCACTTTATATTGTTTAATTAGTAAGTATATGTACGGAGCCAGGGCGATGTTTTTTGTTTAAAAAAAACTGTAGCTGAACCGGGAAATAAAACCACTATAATGGTATATGACTAAATGAAAGCTAATGC
Source organism: Perizoma affinitatum (assembly GCA_961405105.1). Taxonomy (NCBI): domain Eukaryota; kingdom Metazoa; phylum Arthropoda; class Insecta; order Lepidoptera; family Geometridae; genus Perizoma; species Perizoma affinitatum. Next base: position 8,974,137 of record OY560184.1, read on the forward strand.
ACAGACAGATAACAAATTATAAAACTATTTTATTCTTTATCTGCTTTTATAGTATTTCATCTTCATTACAGATACATCAAAAATATCTTATCTTATTTTTGATATATATATATATATCTTAAAAAAGCTCGGCAACCAAGCTTTAGCTTAGCTACCAAGGTAATAAAACAACTATTAGTGAATAGAATACCAGATCACTTACCCATAGTGGTCTCTGCCACGCCAAACTGCCGACTAGGTGTACTTACCATATTTATCATTATATATCCTTATCTGTCTGTATCTGCATTAAATGATTAAAATTTATCAATAGTTCATGAAATCAACATTTATCAGAACAATCGCAAAATAATCGATTTTGTTTTTGGGCAGACTGAATGAATATTATGCCAGCTTAAAATTTTAAATCAAAGTCGAAAATATTTGCATTTTCATCGTCATTATCTTATTAAGGGCTCACTACATAAGAATTGTTTGGAATAAGTGCGAGCCGTCTACTTACCAGAGGCCCACGCTACAGCGTATGTGTGAATTATACTTAGATGTAGCATTTTAACCAGCACTCGAACAAACTTAAATCAAGCTGCGCACTAGGCTTGTCAAATGGTATATGTAAATATCTGGTGATCATTATGTCATTTTCTGAACGTACTGACTGAACTAACGTAAGCTACGTTTCAGTCAACAAACAACATTCTCTGAAGTCGAAATAAAATGGGAATCAAACACTAGGCAGAAAGGAATGAAGGCGAAAAAAAAATAAGCTATCAAAACAAATATTAAAAAAAAAAACGATCGAGCAAACGAAGATCTCCTATTCAATTTGGAAAATCTGCACCCTATGTATGTCCAACAATAATTCTGAATGATTGGATTAACCATTCAAGAATAATCGTAGGTTTTATGATAACTTATATGAATTTCATGAAAAACATTAAAGTTTAAAATGTTTCTACGGGTATGACCCAATTGAGTCATTCTTCTAACTTAAAAAATAATGAATTGAAAAATCCCTTCTAAATGTGCAAACAAAGTTCCTTCAAATCACCTTAATTGTCTTGTCTCATCTCAAAAACCATAAAAAAATATTTAAAAACCCTCCCGAATCGATTTGTATTTGTGTAATCTATACAGTGGCCAAAGACGTGCGTGGAATTGAACCCACAACCGATTGTGGGTTCGATTCCCGCCGTGGGCAAATTGTTGTATAATCTACAAATATTTGTCTCGGGTTTAGGTTTTTTTATATGTATGTATTTAGAAAAAAAAATTATATAGTAGTTTAACGGTAAAATTCCTATGCGGTAGCTTTGGAGGGATCTTAAAGCACAACACAGGCGTTAAAGTTTAAAAGTATAATTAAAAAAACAAACACACAAACGTAATACAAAATAGGAACACGTTTGAGGGGCACAAAATAATCATGGCGGTCGGGTCGCGGAGGATTTGCGTACACGTAAATATACACGGTATGTTACCAAGCGCCCGCGTTCCATCGCGCGAGCGGCCGAAGACGACCGAGTAAAGCCGAGCATCTCCGAACCATAGAGCTTGTACACCGAATGCGAATGTCCCGCGTTACATTAGTATGTATATTAGTCATGTAGTTCCCATAAAATGACAGCTGCCAAGGTTTACCTTGACAAATTTGCGTTAGCGGGAAAGGAAAAGTAAGCGTGAGGTATTTGTCTAAACACCCTGGGTACCCGAAACGCGTACCCCTAGCACGTGTCACTTATGAAAAGCAACGTTGTGGTTGGTGACCTTCATTCTTTCCACAACAGACCCGTGAGACACGGCATCCGCGTCATATATTATTAGTGTTAACCAGTAACGTAGAATTCTGTTTAAGTTTTAAGTTCATTTTCATAAAACATCAAATTAATTTTTTATAAGAACTTTACATTACTTGTTTTAAATATTTTGAAATAATAATAATATATATGAAAATAGCTACTAGTATGTAGTTACATAACAATGAACACTAGAGCTTGTAACAATCATATTAGCAAAAATCGCTAATCATAATAAAATCCGTATCTTTGTAAAAATACCTGTCTTGCAGATGCAGGCTAATTGAGTTGTTTACTATAAAAGGCCTCTACTGTTTCCAACTGTCGGACAGAGCGGAATGTGTCTGGTATAGTCAGGATTAAAAGCTAAGGATACATTTTTATTTTTGAAATATCTTCATGATATCATTCGTTTTTTTTTTTTTGCTACTTTAAATAAATAGTTCGTATGTAATAGGGTATAAATCATTTTATAATATAAATTTACGTATTACTAAAATGTCTGTTAATTAAAAAGGTACCTACCTATTTTGGTTTCTAATAAAATTATTGTACTTATCTTTGTTTTGAATTAATAATATTTGAGTAATAAATTCCTTTGGCATATAATTTGTCTATGTTTTTATATATAACCAAATTTATTACCCTACTGCCGTGCCCCGCTTTACGAAGCGGTCGGCATGAGGGCCTTTCTTCGTTGTCCAGTACGGGGACAAAAAATAGCTTTTCGCCATTCGAAAAGCTATTTTTTAGTTAATTAGCAAGTTGAATTGGCAATGTTCAGGCCATTGACAGTTCAACTTGCTGATTCTAGGAGCTTATCCGAAAGCGGCATTTTTCGCTTTTATACTTCATGATAATAATAATAAACATTAATTTCAGGCATCATAAGGAACATCAAAAATTATATCTCACCTCATTATATACATAAATATAATTTTATAATTATACTTATGTTATTATGAACTAATAAACACTACTTGTTAACTAGTACAGTCTGTGAGGTGTTACGCAATTAAGGAATGTCCAGTAGTCATCCGTGAAAACGAAGAAACAGCACAAAATCCCCCACAACATTTCAAAATTTCGACAAGGTCGAATTATGGGAAATCAGAACACGTCACACAAAGGATTTTAAACTGTTGTAGTGTGACTCCATCTGCTCAACTCTTAATTGAAAATTTCTTTTTCACCTCAAATATTTGTAGACGTGGTTTGCATTATGCAGATTTGCTGGTCACATTTCAAGGGTGGTGGGGGGGGGGAGATTTTCAACTTCCGTAAAAATTAACTTGCAGCCTTCCTATACGTATAGTAGGTAATCTACTTATACTTTTGTACCTTCTTATTTTATTGTTGTTATCAGTTTACCAAACAGTTTGTTAATTTTGGTAAAGTAGGTATAATAATTTCCTTCCATTCTTGTATGGTGGTACAATCCGATCCGAAGGTTTCTCTCGCATTTTGCTCAAAACTGTTACGGAAACTCGAATGAGGAAATTGGGTGCTCTAGAAGCTAAAATTCGAAATCCTTTGTTTAATGTTAAGTGGCCATTGGAACCAATAGCATCATTGTATTATTCCGCTTATTGAAGCGGTGATAGGCTTGCAACCTGTCATGTGAATGCTAGCTATTCCAATCAGTTAATGAAATGGCTTGACATCAGAGCCCGTCTAGATGCATATTTTTTGGTCTTAAAGAGCGGTTACTCTCAGGGGTGGTGCGAAACAACGCTACTTTTCCAAATATTGACTTTCCTACAATTAACCCCCATACTAAATTATATTTGTATATTTTTTCTGAAGCTGTAACTAACTTCTGTTGAAAAGGTATAACGTTTTGTAAAATTAAGTTTTATTGAAAATATAATAATTGAGTAACGATTTTTTTGCTTAGCTTTATTAAAAACCAAAAAATACAAACGATATAATATATACCTATTCATTTAAAGGCGTTCTGGCTTTGAATTTATACATGTTTGCCTTTTATGTGAATTAATCACGCGAGAAAGTTAATGCTGAGAGTGGCAATGAGAGTGATGACACTCAAAGTGGCGATGTTGGCTGAGCCTATACCATCACCACCTTCTCCGCTTCCAGATTCTCCTTCACCGCTTCCCGATTCTCCTTCACCACTTCCCGACTCTCCTTCACCACTTCCCGATTCTCCTTCACCACTTCCCGATTCTCCATCACCGCTGCCAGATTCTCCTTCACCACTTCCCGACTCTCCTTCACCACTTCCCGATTCTCCTTCACCACTTCCCGATTCTCCATCACCGCTGCCAGATTCTCCTTCACCACTTCCCGACTCTCCTTCACCACTTCCCGATTCTCCTTCACCACTTCCCGATTCTCCATCACCGCTGCCAGATTCTCCTTCACCGCTTCCCGACTCTCCTTCACCGCTTCCTGATTCTCCTTCACCGCTTCCCGATTCTCCTTCACCACTTCCCGACTCTCCTTCACCACTTCCCGATTCTCCTTCACCACTTCCCGATTCTCCATCACCGCTGCCAGATTCTCCTTCACCACTTCCCGACTCTCCTTCACCACTTCCCGATTCTCCTTCACCACTTCCCGATTCTCCATCACCGCTGCCAGATTCTCCTTCACCACTTCCCGACTCTCCTTCACCACTTCCCGATTCTCCTTCACCACTTCCCGATTCTCCATCACCGCTGCCAGATTCTCCTTCACCGCTTCCCGACTCTCCTTCACCGCTTCCTGATTCTCCTTCACCGCTTCCCGATTCTCCATCACCGCTGCCAGATTCTCCGTCTTCGGGATCAATATTCTGCTCAACGTATCCAGTTTCGAAGTAAATAGCGAACTCTGGTGCTCTCTGTTGGTACCAAGCCATGTTTGCGCGAGAGCTTCCGATGGCGTTAATACTATTATCATAGATGGTTTCGCCAAGGGTTTCTCTGTTTTCATTCAACCAAGCTGTAGCCTGAGAAAAAAGTAAGATGTCATTAAAAAAAACCATTAATTCACTTATATTTCAATGAGTAGTGAAATCATACAGTGAAAACCCGAAATCTTATGAATAAATGAAAAAAAAATTAAGGAACTGGAAATAATCAGTCAAGCACAAAAAAACTCCATAATCTTAAAAGTAGGTCGTGTTCGTATTGTTTTCATCGGTTATATTGATGAAACTAATTGGAATCTCTAGGTGAAAAAGAAAAGCAAAATTAAAATATTATGTAATTCATTAATATCTAGCAATGCCTAATTCCCCAAGGTTTCTGGAAACCTGCTCTATCAAGGTATTAAATGGAATAAAACGTATGTTTACCTCGGTTATCTCCTGTTCATTTAAGAGGCGGCTAAAGATCGTGTTCAACGGACTCTGTAGTCCAATCCTGCAAAATGAATATGACCATGTTATCCCAGTTTAAATTTTCTTTTTGTTATGTGGTATAATGTACCAAAATTATAGAACTGTTGAAGGAACATTATTATTCTAGACATTTTCATAGAATAACAAATTGACGTACGGCTGTACGGCATCCAACAACAGAAGTCTATAGGATATTCGCCAGAACATTTGGGTACCTTTGTTATAATTTTGCCAAAGTTGCATCGCCATGATTGAGAAGAATAAAAGGATATTATCCTGGAATTAACTATTCTAGTAAAAACTATGTTTCTATAATACATAATAAAGTGTCCTAAGTTGCATCGATAAACGTATTGTAGTACATTTCACGTATTTATTAAAAACTTACGTGTTTCGAACTCTGTCCAGATTTTCTTTCAGCCACGTGAATGATTTCATTGTGTTTTCTTCGTTGGCAGTGATGGCCGAGTTCAATGCTGTGCTTACATCCTGAGCCCGAATAAGAACGTTGTCTTCTCCAGCGGTGATGGCTTCCCAGAACTTGCCTAGGCTGGCGGTATCGGATGTGCATCCAGCAGCTTCAATGAGGACCACCTGTTCTCCAGCCAGATCTTCTCTGAGGTATTTCGCCCATAAGGCATCGAAGTCGGTATCATCGCCAGCACGAAGACCTGCGCAGTATACCCATGGGCGCAGGTTTGCTTTGATGCTGTGAATGAAAAGACATATTAAGTGGGTCAGCATGATGAAGGTCACATACTTATAGCTTATCAATTAAGGGAATTTGGTCCTCTGTACAATTCAATGGAACTATTGCGGGTCAAATTTTTTTGTTTTAAACATAAATATTTAGAAACACTACTTCGTCAATAAATTTGTAGCTTAATCCCTCAAGATGCGACGCGTTTCGATATTTTGTAAAGTTTTTTCTATTGTAGATTTTGTGATGCATTCTACATCGTGTTGGATCCAACTGTGAGAAATTTAGCGGAATTGGTTAATAAACATTTGTGTCTTTTGAATACCTACGACTGGATTTTTGGCAATTCACGAAAAAAACTACTCACGTTCCACCGGTCTTGAAGTTTGCAAAGCTTTCTTTGGCAGCAGCAACGCAACCCTCATGTCCCACGTTACAGAGGAACCTCATTACATACATCCTCTGCAGACTGAGCATAAAATCCTCGTTGTCTGATTCATTGAAGCCAAGGCGCTTCACCACTGCATCGCTATGCTCAATGATTAGATTCTACAAAAATAAACAAGACAATCCATCAAATAGCCAAAGTTAGTGACATCTAAAAATAATTTTTTTTCATGAAAATTAAAACCGACTTCAAATAACGGAAAATTCATAAAAAGTCCAATATAAAATGTTTTCCCACATTTTATTCCACTTAGATTTTTTTTTCTTGAAACTGAAAAACCAACAATCACTCACCCGATCCTTAAAAATAAAAATAATACACGTATTTATAAACTCCTTTTTGAAGTCGGTTGAAAAATGATAATGGTCAAGGCTTGTTTAATCCCTTGCTCGACTTTGGGCGATACCGACTACTGATCCGGAGGTCGTGGGTTCGAACAATTATTGTTCCAATAAGGGGCGATGGGCTTGCAACCTGTCACGTGGAATGCTAACTTGCAAAACGCGGGCATGTACCAAATGGAATGTTTGGACGTACCTCTGACTACCCCCTACTTGATTCTAGTATCATCTGAGGATGTCCACCATGGGAAAGACAGTCGTGAGCGTGGTTGATTTTTGTTTGTTTTTATGTTTAATCTGAAATGAACCGAAAACCAAAAGACCACGAACGGAAGCTTTGATAAGCTAAAAGAAAAACAGACCCCCAATTAATTGGCCAAAGACTATACGTCTTGACATTCGTTGCAGGTGATATATCTGCAGTCTTTTGACTGCTTCCTTATAACTTAGCTGTAAGTACTTACGTTAAGTTCTTGACGTTGCTCATTATCATGAGCCAATCGTCTGATGGCGAATTCAAAACCGTTGATTGCAGCAATCCACGGTGCGTAATCGTCTTCAAAAACTAAATATGAGAGGATGTTGAATACCCTGTGGTAGGGCAGGACATTAGCTCGGGCAAAGGCAAATAGATCATCCACAATCTGAAATAGAGGTTCATCACATTGCAAAAATAATAAAAAAGGTAAACGCGATAGTGTTTACTGATCGCGAAAGTTTGTAAAGTGCAAGTTGTGTATGACACACTACTTTACTTCACTTTAGTGGCACACGTAAAATGTTTATTATTTCGATTACCTGAGCGCGATTGTATTCATGGATAACATTCTTGTCCGCCCTTAAAGCTCGGGTGAGAAGATTCCAGTTCATATCGTCGTAGTTAACGCGGTAAAAGCCTGAAAATGTTCATAATACAGTCAGTTTCGTGCTGCAAGTCTCATAGTTCCCTATGAGGTAACACAACTAATGTGGCGAATCCTTCAATACACTTTTATTTATTTATAGTATTTATTCAGATAAAGACTATAATTAAATAAAAGTGTATTTTTATTTTAAAAAATTATATAAGTTGTTGTTTATACGTTGTTACTGTCTAGATCTGCGTGTCTGACAAAGGCCTCCACCAACCCTTTCCACTCGTCTCGGTCTTGTGCGACTCGTTAATTACTACCTGCATCAGTCTTTAAATCAGCCCATCTCCGGAATGGCCATATTATACAAACACAACATATTCAATAAATATACAATTAATACAAAGGATACAAAGGTTTTGAAGACGCTCAAGTTTATTTAATTGGGCTTCGGTGAGGTCGAGGTAGACAACATTTTTTGTATTATGTGAACAACATATTTGTTAATACATAATTATAATTACATATTATACATAGAAAACACACAGACTCAAAACAAATATTTGCAGAGCATACAAACATGTGTTCAACGGTGAGAATCGAACCCGCAACCTCGTCTTAGATGGGCCTTCGCCCAATGCGCAACAACGAAACGCAACAAGCAACGGGATTGTGCAGTTATATATCGTTAAGGTCTTTATCGCGTGATGCTGCACATACAAGGATATACTGTAGCATAGTCTGTGGAGTGCAGGATACAATGCATGATGGTGAGGTAACATAGAGTCTGTGGAGTGCACGAGTAAGAAAGCGGTTTAATAAAAGTTATAACAAATATAATAAATGTTTTACTAAACAATACATGGCGCAGCCGATGAAGAACCACAAAAGAAATAAGAAGACACAATTATAGGAACAAAGTTGAAATATTGCGGATGAATAATACATAATTGGAGGTTATGTCCACGCCGCCGTCGACCAACTTTGAACACCAAGAAATAGTAAGCGAAGTAGCTATGGGGGGTGTTGAATACCGAATGCCGGGACCCCTGCGACTAGACACTCAAATTGATTTATTGCCGCAATGGGTAAAATTCAAACAACAGTTCCAAATTTTCCTCACGGCGGCTGGTTGTGTAAGGTACTCAGAATCAAGAAAAACGGCTATTTTCCTAATTTTCGTTGGGCCTGAGGTGCAAGAATTATACTTCAATGTTCTGAAACAAATATGAACAAATAATCAAGGTTTTTGACGATTATTTTGCTCCAAAACAGAATGAGTTAATAAATACGTTCAAGTTCCATCAGAGAAAACAAGATGAAGGTGAAAACTTTGATCTTTTCTACACAGAAATAAGAAAATTAATAAAAAAACTGCAACTTTAAGGATCAGGAAGAAAGGATGCTTAGAGATAGAATTGTCCTTGGAGTCCAAGACAGGAAACTACAGCGAAAATTATTAGAAATCAGTGATCTGACCCTACAAAAAGCAGTCGACATGATGATGAGGGCTTTGCAATGATCTAGTGACAATTCTGATGCCCTCAGAATTGTCACGAGATCATTGCAAAGTTATGCAGCAGCAGATAGCAAGTCAAACATTGATGGTGGATGCTGTCCGAAGCTCAACGGGAAAGGAAATTTCATGGCATCAGGATTTAAATACACATCAAAAAGCTAAGTATTTCTTCGTTAGTAGGGACTCATACAATTGTAAAAAATGTAGTACATGGCACAAGGCAAGGAATTGCCCAGCATTTGGCAAAATTTGCTTTAATTGTCACAAGCCAAATCATTTTAAAAAAGGTTGTAAATTGATTGAAGAAGTCAATCTGGTCAACAATGAAAGTGTAGGGGGCGATGACAATAAGGTTCATGATTTATGACTAGTAAAAGCATTGGCAACATTAAAAGTAACAACAATGAGTGTGGGGTTCATGGAGTACATAGGATTGCTTAAAAAAGTTAATAATTTAGTAAGTTTATTAACTAGATACGAAATTATTAGGTGTTGATTTTGTATAACTTGTTAGGGGTTAAAATAATACCTAGTAAAAGGAAAGGTAGAGTTAAGTTCATAAATTTGATATTAAGTTTTTTTTTATATTTTTTTTATAAAGAGTGTTAGATGTAGCATAGTATGTGGAGTGCAGGATACAATGCATGATGGTGAGGTAACATAGAGTCTATGGAGTGCACGAGTAAGAAGGCGGTTTAGTAATAGTTATAACAAATATAATAAATGTTTTACTAAACAATACATAATAGGTTGGGGAAAAAGTTTCTTCGCATTTTTTAAGAAAATTCAAAACATTTTTTAATATAGTTTATTTACATTTAACTAAAGTATGTAGGTACCATTTTGTTCGATAACTTTTTGCCATTTTGTAGGCAGGGACATGATCCCATTGCTATAAAAACTTTGGGGCTTCTGTTCAAAATACCGCGACAAGTGGTTTTGGCAGTCCTCTCGTGATGTTAACCTGACACTGCCTAAAGAATTCTGAAGAGACCGAAACAGGTGGAAATCTGAAGGTGCAAGGTCAGGACTATACGGCGGATGCATTAACACATCCCAGCCAAACTCTCTTAATTTTTGCTGAGTGGCTAAAGATGTGTGAGTTATCAGCTTCTTCAAAAATGGTTCGGTTTCATTACGTCGTAATAAAGAACCACAAATGAGAACACGGTTCATTAGGTTTCTTTCAGTGAGCTCGTGAGGTACCCAAATATCGAGCTTTTTTGTGTACCCAGTTTTTTTCAAATGCGCCAAAACTGTTTTGTGGTCAATTCCCAGTTCTTCAGCTACGTCGTAACTACTGATATGCCGATCTTGCTCCACTTTTTCAAAAATGGCATCCATTTTATCCGTAATAGGGCGACCAGAGCGACGTGCATCTTTGACATCAAAATTTCCGGATTGAAAACGCTTAAACCAAATTTGTGCTACTCTCACAGACACTGCACTAGGTCCATAAACATCGCAAATTTTTTTCGCGGCTTGCGTTGCATTTTTACCTTTTTTGTAGTAAAATTTTAAAATGTATCGAATTTCTTCATTAGATTCACTCATCTTAACAGTACGAAAAACAAATAAAAATCACACATTTTCCTAATTTGAATTTGGAATTATCTTCTTTAAAATTTAAACTTTTAATGATACCAAAACCAGCCAGATACAAATAGTATAGCCAAAGAGATTTTATTACAAGTTCATACATACAATAATGCGAAAAGACTTTTTCCCCAACCTAATATACAAGTGAATAACAAACCGGACTCCTGTTTGTTGAAGATAACCCATTCCAGGCCAGTACTCCCCCGCTGAATTGTCTCCACCTCATTGGTCATGATGCGAGTTGGCTTCAGGTCTTCGAAATCGGCATTCTTTTCTCTGGTCCAAGTGATCGGAATATCGTACAAGCTAGGGTTATTCGAGGATCCGGTAGCACGTTCCCAACGAGACTGGTAAACAAAAACAAGTTTATAAGTCCAATATCCCACAGTTTCTGAATATACCTTATATTCTGGACTCACGGTTTCAAGTTATAGGGCTTTGATCAGATCCTAGGTGATAAAATCACCTTGATTAATGTACCGAAACTAAACTTTTTGAAACAGATTATTAACACTTCGCAGTTGATTAATAATAATTAAGGCAAGAATCACTATGAAACAAACGCACAAACACATAATTTTACACATCAACTACAAAGCCATATTATCAAAACCTGCCTCTTGACATAGGATGGGCAAAGTAAATGATAGTCGCTAGACCCTGCTTTCTCGGCTTGATGTTGGTGCTGGCTATATATTATATGCTTAATAAACTTATTTAATCGTCCATCACACCATAATTTTATCCTAAACTCCAGATCTGTTAAAAGGGTTCCTCCATTTATCTATAGATACCTGAGTGATGGTCATGCGGCCAGTTTGATGGTTGATGCCAACGGTCAAGAGAGGATGCCCCGCCTTCTCTGACCAAGTCTTAAAGTACTTGTCGATGGTGCTGTCGTTGTAAGCGGATAGAACTCCGTCGTCGGCGGCTGCGGCATCAAAGGCACTGAAGAGGTCTTCGGGCACGACTACGTCGAATTTTCTGGTGGAGTAAAGAAAATAATATTAATACTTACTGAACTATCATAACATTTATTGCAAAATTGTACTAGGTTTCTAAACACCATCTCACCTTTTATCCAAGTAGTTCCTCAGCGCTTTCTGGAATGTACTATAACCAAGCAGGTGCTGGGTCATCCTCAATACTGCTGCTCCTCTGGCGTAGGTGATGGTAGAGAAATGTGCACTGACCGACACAGGGTTCGAGACAGCAGGGTTGGTAAGGGCATGAGCGGTGTCAATGGAGTCAGAAATCATTGCTACCTGGAGTTGCTCGACGATGAAACGAGTTTCGAAGCCAAGGCTAGGTTCAACCTAAATCAAAAATATTTTTTTTAGAATTTAACACCTACAATGATATTGCCTGAACATGGGTTATGTATGGGCTCAGAATGAGTTATAAAAACACGCTCAAGTGCTTACCATCGCGGTCAAGTAATACTGGTAGAATCTAGCGAAGCCCTCATTTAGCCAGAGGTTGTCCCACCATGCGCAAGTAACGAGGTTACCAAACCACATGTGGGCGATTTCGTGGGACACAATGTTAGCCACACGCTGTTTGTAGAAATGGTTTGAGTTTTCGGGGTCGTATAGAATCAGTGCTTCTCTGTAAAAAAGATATACCGTAAATACCAGACCAAGCAACAGATCTGAATTAAAAGTGAGCCTGGCAGTGGGTTTTATAGAGTAGCGCTATAGTTTTCAGAACTTTTTAAAATGTTTAAATAAAAGTATTTTGATACTGCATTAATGACAAGACCAGTATGTTACCTGTATGTTAAGAGTCCCCAGTTTTCCATAGCACCAGCAGAGAAATCAGGGATAGCAGCTTGCTTCATATTCATGTTGGGAGCCATTTCGTAGTAAGGGATCCCAGTATAAGCCTCCATAGCGGTCAATAACCTTTCACCAACGTCTCGAGACCAGTCACCGTGGTTACCTATGTTGTCTCTTGCAAAGATTTGGAAGGGTCTTGTTTGGTCGTTGTTCTCAGAAACGACATCGTAGTGGGATACGATGAAAGCCAAAAGGTACGTAGAAGTTCTTGGTGTGGTAAAGAACGTTTCCGTAATTCGTCCATTTTCAACACTGTTTGGAAAAAAGTTTATCAATCGGTAAGCTATTAATAAAATTATCAACATGCAACCACTCCGACTCCGAGCAAATATTTGCAGACTATGCAGACATCTTTCGGATGGCAGCGAGAATGAAACCTTAATTTTGCACTTCAGCTGTACTTCATCTATCAAGCTAACAGAGAGAATCGTCATTAATGTACTTACGCAGTTTTGTTGGCAATCGGCATGTTAGATAGTGTCTCACTAAATGTATCTTCCCTGGAAATTGAGATGTCAAAAGTGGCCTTGAATCCAGGTTCATCATAGCATGGGAATGCTTGACGAGCGTGACCAGGCTGAAACTGGGTTGTAGCCATCCATCTACAAAATTAAGAAGGATAAAAAACGAGTTTATGAACTACAACGAAGTAGTATAGCTTATTTTGGTTAATCTACCTGATGCCGTTGACGCTGGTACTGTCTCTATACCAACTTCTGTAAAATCCTCTCATATTCGTCTGCAGTATACCATTAAAAAAGCTAGAGATAACGTATTCACGCTCAAGATCCAATGCTTCAGTGGTATTGATCCTTAAGAAGTTGGTTGTCGAGTCACAAGAAAACTGTTGGTCAGGAGTGGTGATATCGACATCAACTCCATTCGAATCGGTGTATTTTACGGTGAGAGATTGTATGATCAGGTCATTGCAATGCAGAACAATTTCACTAACATCAGCTTTAGATGCATGTATGTAGATATCCACGGATCCGTCGAAGGTAAATGGTTGATTACCGGTTGGAGGGTTGTTGAAATAAGGGGTCAATAAAACTTTGTAGTTTCTTGGCTTAGTGGTTTCAGGTAATCGGAAGTCAGGGTTATCTTCTAGCCTTTGGTTAAATTTTACCCATTCGTCATTCAATTCTTGCATATCAGGGATGGGGCTGAAGGTAAAAATGCCCTGGATGAGGGCTACCCCCAAGAGGAAGTATATCCAGCGACAGGCCTACAAAAAAGTTAAATAAGTTTTGATTTCTGAAAGGTTATATAAATCACACACAAACGAAAAAAGTATTTCGTTTAATTTCTGTTATCTAGTAAGTAGTTTAGCTTTTATTTATAATTGTTGAAAAAACAGATACTCCTATACATACTTTCACACCCCATTTCCCCTATTATGTAATGTATTAATCCAAAAACCCTTGAACACGTCACTAATTATTTATGCTCAATAGCTTCAAATTCAATTTCAAGACTTTCATATGAAGTTCACACCCTCCATTCAAGATAAAGTATAGTATATAGTATAGAAAAGTAAAGTATAGATGACAATTATATATTCTACTTACCATCATGGTCGTGCTGGTTTGGTAAAAGAATAAACGAAAAGTTGTCCATACGCTCAATATATCAGTATCATATATATTTATCTTATCCAAATAGCTAATAAGTTAATAATGATAAAGATACAAAGCAAATTTATCACAGATATTGGAAAACATGTACAATCGTTAGCCATATAATTAAAAAAATATTTTTGAGAAATGACTGTTTCCGGGTATAACTTAAAGCATTGTTAGTCACGCTTGTATAAAGCTTTTCTTCAATCACCCTATCACCCCCATTTTTTATCCACTGCTGGAGATCACAAACCTCTCGTTATGCCACTGAGCTAAATGAGCTGATTGCTTCTTCTCATCCACTTTCTGTAAGCTTTCGTAAGTTTCACTAGCTATACCATCCAAGCTATACATTGACGCGATCTACTTACGTAAACTGATACTAGTAAAAACTAAAACTACAGCACTGGATCAGATATTCAAAAATACTATAAATAAATAAATATAAATGTTTTATTCATTAAAAAATAATAAACACCATTACAATATTTGAGATACTACATAAATAGTTTATAGGCATGAAGCAGTTCTGCTTGTTTTTCAAAAAAACATTTTCACACCTACTAGCTATTGCCATTGGTTATATCCAATGCAATGTAATTCTTTGAGGAGGACTCCTAATACAGGGAGGAGTAATTACTAATTAAAACTGAAACTACCATGAAAGCACCAAACATTGCTCTAACAAAAAGATAAGTCGAATTGAAAGAAAACTTAACTTTGTTGTTGCCAATATGTTCGCCCATACATCGATATGTGTACGTAACGGGCAATTCTCCAACTGTAAATATAATTACATACAACTACAAAATATATTTTTTTGTGTTGCTTTATCTTGCTTCTTGCCAAATTTTATTATTCTTTGTACTTTGTGATTACGTTGTCTAAGAAGCTTGATATTTTACAGCTGCAAGGGAAAGTAGACTTATTTGATATTAATTACAACTTGATACCTCCCACGCATTCCTGAAGTAAAGGGTCTTGACAGAACGACAAACAGATGGACGGACAACGAAGTGATCCTAAAAGGATTCCTTTTTTTTCTTTTGAGGTACGGAACCGGTCATTGGAAACCCTTGACTTGTCAATTGTTGCATCGTTAAAAGCAACGCCTCCTGTGTGGCGATAAAACCTATCTATGAATCATGCTTGATATCATACAAATCGGTGCAAAAAACCTTAATTCAATCGGCTAAGCCTTTTGGAAGATAAATGATAACAGGCAAACAAATACACCAAGTAACAACCTCTTGTAACACAAGTGACTGTTCGATGTCAGAGCCCGATTATGCGTTTTTCGTCATAACCATAAATGGGCTCTGACTTTGATTAGTCACTGGTAAAATAGGGTTAATGTATTCATTTGTTACTCTACTACTACTATAGAAAAATAACAGACATGGCCGTGGTACGGTGTGACGTCACACTATCACAGAGTTCTGTGCGTTAAAATTTCATCAATTTCAGTAAATATTATATCTAGATAGGTATCTACATATATTTATCTGGCCTTGATCATGCTCGTTATTTTTTATTCCGTAACAACTTAACTTTGGTATCGCGATTTAATACATTTTGTTTATTTTTTATTAAAAATACTTTTTAATACCAATACTTATATTTCACTTTTTTATAATAATTTGTAAACATCCTTCTACCTATCCTACTTCCTAACCAATCCTTCTTATATTATAAATGTGAAGTTTTTAATAGTTCTGAGCCTTAGTTTCTGATACCGACGAAACAAAAGATCCCACTGTGGGGTCAGGACTATATGTGCCTGTTGGTTGTTTAAAACTTAACAAATAAATTGCTTAGGATCTCCGTAACTCCTAAACCAATATGGATGATACTAGGAAAAGGTACAAAGTGGGCGAGGTTGTTAACTTTTTAAGTAAAAAAATTAGAGGTAAAGGCTCACACGACGTATTACCTGTAGTCCCTGATTGTTTACTTCCTTTGTTTTTATTTTAACGGCATATTGAACGTATGTATATAGCACTCATTTCCGATGGGTTACAGAATATTGGATTTGATTCAATAATCTATGTAAAAACTTGGAATGGAGTAAGCCGCTTTCAATTTAAATGAACTATATTCTTACTCAATACCACACTGACGTGGTTTTTCTAATATCTCCTGTATCATAAAAACGGGTTTGTTTTTTATTTAGCTTTTTTACCTACTTTGTTCAATTATTTATCTCATTTCTTTTCATTATCTAAACATATCTCTGTTTTTGCATTTGCATAATAAGATTATAACATACATGTATGACCTACAAAGATCGTAATTACTTAGGCGAGGTAGGTCCCAGACCACAATACTTGGTCATATGGACGCAGAAGTGTGGAGTATGTAAAACTAGTATGTATGTATTGAGAATAAATAACAACAAAATTTGTTTTATCAATATTTATTTAATAAATAAAGGCCTTTTTACATTCGGTGGAGTAAGGCACTTGAAGACTTAAAAGTATCTTTAACCTTAATCTTAGGGTGACCTTATACTGATTTTGAATCAGAACAAACTGAGGTTTTTTACAAAAATATATTAAAAAACTAATACTAAAGTATAGCGGTAGTATCTGATTGTCTTTTTTTCATGGAAATATGTCGATTTGTCATACCTATGCAGTTAGATGACCGTAGTGCATTTGAAGCTCCACACAGCTGTTTTATAACAGTTGACAATAACAAATAAATTCGTTATTGCGATAATTGTTTATATAAGGAAAATTTTGTATATCGTAATAACACGTTATGCGTTGTGTGATTAATCAATTATTATAAAGAATGGTCTACATTTGTAACATTTAACGTACACTCCGTGACCGTAACAGATACACGTGGCAAAGTGACAAGCGGTGATCTATTGTCACGCGTTCAAAAGAACAACGCTGTAAATACCTTGACAATACCCCGTGACAAGTCCCAGAGTAGTACGGTATAATGTCGCTGTGTGTAGCCTTTAAAAAACGACTTATACAATAATCATAACTATAACAGCCATTGCAAAGATGATCATAGACACGCAGGTAGTGGCCGCTGAGTCTGTGACTGGTAAAGTGATGATCGGTGTGTCAGGCTCCGCAAGCAATGGCGGTGGCACAGTGGTCACAGGCACCACGGGGGTAACAGCTGGCGTGGAATACTCCACAAGTTGATCTCCAGTCAAGAAGTAATTCGCGATATCACTTTGGACTTCCACAGCCCAGCTCAAGCTGTTGATGGAATCATAAGTCCCTTTGTATACACTCTCGTAGTCACTGTCCAAATAAGTTGCGGTATTGTTCACCCAGGCTTGGAACTAAAACAAAAATTGTAATTAGTAGTCCGTAGTGATACTTATTCTAGATCTTAGAATTATCAAGTTGAAGTGGTAATAGGCAAGCCATATAGCTCGTGGAACCGTTGTGCAACTGTCGTGGAAGAAAAGCCACGAGCAGAACGACGCAGTAGGAAAGCCGATGGATTTGAAGGTTGCAAGAGGTATTTTCTTTAATCATTGATAAGTTCTAAAGTATTTAAACAAAATCATACTGAATTTAGCACTAGTGGTGTAGTGGCTAAAGACCCCGACTTTCGATAGGAAGGTGTTGGCTCCAAAAAATTACAGGTATTAAGACTTTTCACCTTTACGTCTCAGGGTCGGCATCGTGTGAGTGATACCTCTGGTATTGCCAGTTTTTATAGGCTTCGGAAAATGCTTACCCAACAGGTGGGTATGCTTGTAAGCCACTTTGTAAGTGGTCAGACGCAGGGTGGCCAAGAAGGAAACGGTTATACTTCAAAGAATATGAATAATACTCACGGCAGTGACTTCAGACTGAGATCTCAATCTTGCTGAGATGTAAGACAGAGGAGTGACAAGTGAGTCAGAGAAACTGAAAATAAAATATACATAATTTTAGAATAGAATTCGAGGAGTAACGCGAAACCGACAGCAGTTATGCGTAAACAATTATTCCAGTAGTTTGGATGTTGAGCTTAACCCATGCCAATCCATCTGACTGTTCAATGGCAGTTGACAGAAGTAAAGTCAGCTTATATATTTTTCTGATTTTTAAATGCCAAAAGTAAGCATTTAGGTACTCACTATTCGCGGCATTAATAACACCTTTCAATAATATCTTATTTTCAGTACCCTATGCTTTTCCACTGCTGGACAAAAGTCTCCTTAAAATCCTTCCCAACCCTGCGGTTGGTACTTCTCACCAATTTCCTGGAGAGCATCAAGGTCGTCACGCCAAAGCTTCCTGGGCCTGCTCCGTAGACGTCGTCCATCGTATTATATAAGTAACAATTAAAAGTTTTCTGTCCTAAAAATAAACACTTACGCTGCCTTAACTTTGTCCAGATTGTTTTGGATGTACTGGAACACTATCTGCGTATTTTCCTCATTGCCGAGAACAGCTCCACGAAAAGCCGTGGTGTAGTCTTGTTGGCGGATGATGTAGTTGTCTTCAACGATCGCGTCCAGTAAACTGTGATAAATAACGGAAATTAGCAACTAAAAACCATGCACTAGTTATCCCACAACATTAAAACTCACGGATATACATTTTGTTGCATAGATCTGGACTTGGATTTTTATAACCTATGCAATGATAGCCTATACAACAAAAACATATAAGTAATCTTAAACTACTTACGTCGTCAAAGAATCCGCATGAGGAGTGCAGCCTAAAACCTGGAGAAGTAGAATCTTCTCAGTATACACGTTGTGGGTCAGGAACCTGTTCCACAGGAAGGTAAAGTCGGCTGGAGTTCCTGTGCGGAGGGCGCTGCAGTACACCCAAATACGGTTGTCTACAGGTACACTGAAAAAAATATGTTATTTAACAACATTACAATTATCGGATATATAGATATAAATGATTTCTATCTATATATCTATTTTGTCTGAAAGAGATCGCTATAAGTGATAAGACCGCCCATTGGACTCCCGCGAATAGCTTGTAATTTTTCTGTGTTATTTGTAAGCAACATATTATGTGGTGTACAATAAAGAGTTATCTATCTATGGTTTGTTTCATGAGTTAAAATTCGTTTTCAAAATTCTTTCAGGGCGACTGGTCGAAGCGACGCGTGACAAGAGAGCTGGCTCCTTTCTGGGTCAATGCATTAGCATTGCCATTCAGCGTGGCAATGCGGCCAGTATTCTGGGAACGCTTCCGCCTGGTAGTGATCTGGATCAGTTGAGCTATCTATAGATCATTTGCAACGGTCTTTAAATAGCTAGCTGTTTCATATGTTTTTTTTGTATATACCTACTTGTACATAGTTGTATGAATAAATGTATACTTTAGTAACAGTAAATAGGCAAATTTAATCCTAATTAGCATTTTCTAGTTAACCTTTGTGTAATGAAAAGTGGGGTAGTGCGTTTGTAAAAGGTTATAACAACTGCATACATACTGATTATATACATTATAGAAGTTAAGAATAATAATATTTCAAAATTAAGTATCTACATCCAAAAAATAAGGCTTTTTTCAGAAGTTTGGGGAGTTTTGTCTGCGGAAACTACTGAGGTTCACCGTTTTTAGAATAAGCGACGTTAATGATCCTTACGGTGTGTTCTGCGCGCTATTCAGAGCATTGAATTGAGTCGTAGCACTAGTACGGCAATCCGGCGCGTTTATAACGCAAAGCAGAGGAGCCAATCGGTAGCGCAGATACGAAACCATGAAGTCTTCGTTCTGTGCGGGTGTGTAGGTCAGATTACTGATTACAAGGGTGGACCAGCGGATGATCTGAGCCTGCAATCAAAAGTTTTGTTACCATATCATATATCTGGATGTTTTTGTTACTCCATAAAAGATTACTTAATGTTACTTCACGCACTCACGAATGGTGACCATAAACCAGACGAAGCAGTGTAGGAAGGTATACCAGGGTCCCATCATCTAGTGGGGACCGATGTCATTTAAAATATTGTGGGAGGTCGGTGAATGGAGCTGACCCAAAATCGTTACGCCATGGCGCTCTTTGGGGAAGAGTCCAGTACTTTTACAGGCCATTGTTGTTGATGATGATGGAAAACTATCTATGGTGGCAACTCTATGATCTGTGAAGTCTGAGCGAATTTTATTATAGATTTTCATTGACCGTTATAATCTGCCTGATTTCACACAATAGAGTCAAGGAAGCTCATTTAGCAGATTATTTTTTAAATCTATAAACCGACCTCAAGATCAGCCAACTGTGCAGGAGAGCCAGCCAGCCTGTTTCTGAGCCAATTAAAGCCAGCAATGGCGGCATCCCAGGGAGCATAATCGGTCTCAAACTCGAGGAAAGAGAGAATGTTGAATGCTCTCGTGTAGGTCATGAGACCAGAACGAGCAAATTGGAAAACATCGTCGACGATCTAAAAGAAATAAGATAGAGTTGTATAAGTAATAAAAATATTGCAAGAAAATAAAACATAATATAATAGAACCATAAAACAACTTTTTTGGAAAATTACTTGAGCTCTATTGTATTGGTGGATCTGGGTCCTGTTTTCTCCTCGCAATTGCATTATAATAAGGTCCCATGTGTAGTCATCGTAGTTCACACGGTAAAAACCTGAGAACAAAAACACACTTAACATTGAGTAGGTAACGCATTGATTTATTTCATTTATGAACTTGGTTTTGTTGTCTGTTGTGTGATAAAAGTGTGTAATAATGTTTAATTGGAACAACATTTTAGTTCAAAAATGAGTGCCACCAACGTTAATACAAAAGTTTACAATACCAGTCTGTTGTTTGTTGAAGATAACCCACTCGTCGCCAATGGAGCCACGCTGAATGGTAGTGACAGCATTTCTGATGACGTGAGTCGGCTTCGTATTTTCAAAGTCAGGGTTGCTGGCAGTAGCGAAAGTGATGGGTACGATGTAGTTATTGTTGTTGATAATGGAATAGCCAGTGTTGATGTTGAAACGACGCTGGAATATATATTTTCTATATTAAAGTTTTCATGTCTTCCTCAAAGAGTGCTAACCGGAGATGGCAAGTATTGTAGTGGCCAGGCTTTAGTATAAGTTGATAGATATATTACATTTTAAGATACCTACCGGAAAAAATAAGTTGTTGATTGTAATAATTGTGCGAGAATGAAGAAGAATCTTATCACTTTGATTTTGATTTGTTTTGATACTAACCTGATAAATGATCATTTCACCAGTCTGGTGGTTAACTTGCACGTTAAGAACAGGGTGGCCAGCCTGTTCAGTCCAGGATTTGTAATAATCAATCACAGAGAAGTCAGCTCCATAAGCACTAATGGCACCGTGCAAAACGGCCACGTTTTGGAGTTCTTCAAAAAGATCGATGGGAAGAGCGGTTTTAAAAGCACTGGTAAAAAAGATGAAATTAAATTTTTAACATGGTGTAGATAGGTAGAAAATTATTGCTCTTAAAAATTATTACAAATTCCAAATTACCTTTTTTATTATTACAAGCTTTTAAAGAACTTGCCTTGTTAGTTAGAATGTATGGATATATAATCTTGATTAAAAAAAAGCTGAAATTGTATTTTAAAACTGTAAATTAAAAAAAACTGATGTTCAACAATTTATAGATTTGGGTCAAATCTTGAAATTTAGTTTTAAACTAGACCCAACTGATTGAATTCAAATTTTACACACATTTGGGTGACAATAATAATTATTAAACTTTAAAGGGTTCGATTGCAATCCTTCCTAGCAATTGTTCAAAAGCTACCAGTCATAAGTATTTGAAGTAAACTTACTTGTTCTGTAGGTAGTTTCTTAAGCCTTCTGTGTGGACATCAGAACCGAGAAGATGCTCAGTCATTCTGATGATAACAGCGCCCTTATTGTAAGAGATGGTCGAGAACATAGCACTGACCTCCTCAGGGCTTCCAATGAGGCTGGTAGATAAGGGATGGGGGTTGTTGCCAGAGTCACTGAGCAGAGCAGTGTGGACCTGCTCGGTTATGAAACGGGTATCTAGCCCCATGTAGTCCTCAACCTATTAAAAAAATATGTATAGTTTATTTAAATATGGTACGCTTGGTCCAGAGGGCACCAAAGAGAGTTCAAAATGATGCGACAGGGTGCGCGACAGTACCGATGGTCGTATCCACCTGCGGATAAGGTTGAACTCCTGCTTCTGGCCGGACTGGCATGGTGTGAAGACGTGTGCTCGCTTTGGATCTTGAAAGCCTTGGGTCATCATATTATTTGGGTCGATCTTGGTGTCGTGGAATTGAAGTTTTATTTAGCTCCTACAGTGAGCATTTTGCCATTTGAATCAGTAAAGCTTGAAAGCCTGGTCCTGAAAGCGTCGCGCCGGTTGGTGGAGGACTCGTATCGTGTCGCCGACGAAGAGTATTGTAAGATCCTAGACTATTCTAGAAATACACCCGTGGCCTAGAGGTCAGAGTTGTTGTTCTTTTTTTTTCGATTTTATTTTCTGTATATCCTTGTTTGTTGTGTCGACAACTTACCCTATGGTAGGAAGGTTTCCTGGTAGAACCCGATGAATGTCTCGATTGAATAGGAATTCACCCGAGAGCATAGAAACCACGATCCTTGAGGTATCCGGTATTGGTATCACGTCTTTTTGACGTGAGCAGTTTTGGTTTCTAGGCCTTTGAGGTTTCCCAACTAGATTCCTAGCTAGGCAACCAGATAGGTTTTTGTGAGCGTTCCAAAAATAGTAGTGAATAGAAGCAACTTTGAAACAACATACCCAGTGAGTGAGGAAGTACTGGTAGTATCTGGCAAAACCTTCGTTCAGCCACAAGACATCCCACCAGTCGCAAGTTACGAGGTTCCCGAACCACATATGAGCAATTTCGTGGGAAAGAATGTAGGCAATTCGCTGCTTGAACATGCTGTCTGTGTTGTTCTCGTCATACATAATATACGCCTCCCTAGAATTATATAATTGTTTATTTCATGTTATTTTATTTCAGAACACTTATTATTATTATCAGCAAGACTTGATAAATACGAATCAGAAAATAATTCGCGACTGGTGTAGCAGTTTTTTTTACAACCTACTTTAGTTTTTAATTTGAGCCAGTTTTTAAAAATGTAAACTGCTACTTCTAAACACTATTAAGCGATTCAATTGGATCGGTTAAAAATAATTTAGGAGTATTCATAAACTATAATCCTTTACTTGATTGATTTTATTTGTTTAAAGTATTATGCCCTAAATCAAGACATAAACATTTAACTGTTGTACATTACCGATTCTGATCTATTTTGAGTGAAACGTATTAAAATCATCGATAAAAATAGATTAACAGTTTTAATTTTCTGATGTGCTAATTTACCTGTAAGTAAGGAGACCCCAGTTCTCCATAGCACCAGCTGAAAAGTCGGGAATGGCAGCCTGTGTCATTTTGAGATTCGAATTTACTTGATAAAAGTCCATATCCGTATGTTCATTCATTTTGTCCAACAGTTCCATTCCGACACTATAGGCATAGTCGCCTTGGTTTTCATTCATCGCACCAGGGCGGGCAATAACCTCGTACATCAACTGACCATTTACGGTATGAGGTTTTGATTCGTAGTTCGCTACAATAAGAGCTAAGAGATAGGTTGGCATAATTGGTGTTGTGGTGTAAACATCCTCTTCATAACCACTGAAAGTGAAAACATTTATTTGATTTTAGTATTATTTTCGGAAGATAGAAAGCTCTCGCAAATATAAATTAGTCTGAAAAGTGTACCGGCCGCTGGCTGATGCGGTGTGCCGGCGGTATCAGACTTCTGAAAATGCACCGTCTGGTGTAACGATCGGTACACCGCTAGGATTTATCTTTGGTGGATACCTTGGTAATAAAAAAGAAAAATAACTTACGTATAAATGCTCTGTCTTGTTGTTGACCTAGTGCAAGACCAACTATTGTAGCCAATGGGGCGTCTGATGACTATGTCAAAAGTAGCTTTGAAGGAGGGCTCATCGTAGCAAGGGAATGCAAAGCGAGCTGCGGTGGCTTGAAACTGAGTGGAAGCCATCCAGCTAAAACAAGAAATATAAAGATAGGACATACCCCATCAGAGGATCAGATTGCGAAATCATATTAGGCATATAATTATAAAAAAAAATTATAAAAAAAAGAATTCAAGGCATTCAACGCACCTCTCGTCTTCGCTTTGGTTTGAAGGGTTGTTTCTGAACCAGCTTTGGTAAATACCATACATGTCAGTCCTCAGCTGAGCGTTAAAGTCAATAGTAAGAGTGTAGTAGACAGGAGTGGTAGAATTGTAAGAAAGATAATCATTTAATAAGGGGACTCGCAAAAACTGCGTCTCTTTTTCCAAAATATGAGTTTGAGTAGGAACAATTGTAGCTCCTTGCATCAGCAAAACTCTGCTGATAGTCATTTCATCAGCATGTATGACAATCTCGCTCACATTCGTCTGGGTGGCATACAGTTGAATATCGACAGTTCCAGTCATATTTGAAGGTGTTATGTCAATTATCCATATAATGTCGTAGTGGTTTGGTGCAGTGGTGTTTGGGAGTCGGTAACGGTCAGATGTGTTAGCGTTGCGGGAAAGTGCTAGCTGTTCCATGGCTTCAAGGTTTTCGAAGACACCGCCTTCGACTTTCTCATCAGCAAAGATAGTGTTTCTGGTCACGGGTCCTGTAGGTTCCTGGGGGAAGGCATATGCGGAGATGCATACCGCAGCAAAGACGACGAACTTCGTCGTCGCCATCTGCAATTTTTTATGTATGAATATTATAATTGTTTATAAAAGGTATAACATTTTTGTTACCTATCTTTCTTTGAAATTGGTTTAGTTACTTGACCAAGGTCAAATTTAGCGTAAATGATAACTGATAAGCTTGTTATAATCAATAATCATTATCTTTTTAAGCCTTGCGATAAACTATGCTTCATTAACTTCGAGCCGAATTTACGATAAGGTTCGATTAATTTATAATCTGTATGATAAGAAAGTATTATCTGCTGGTAAGTTTATCTTTTCAGTACAGTTACAAAAGAAATAAATTTTCAGATTAATGCAAATTCATCCCTTTCCTTCTCTGGTTTCTGTATTATTCAATGCAGAGATGCCTTCATAGAAACTCTTAATTGCACGTATAAATATTATCAGGATAACTTAATGGTAATAGTTGATTCAACGAAGGACTAAAAGCCATTCCATACGAGATGTATGACGAGCTAAATCGAGTATACTAGGATAATCTTACATTAAAAATAAGAATTACATCAAAAGCGGCGATGGGCTTGCAACCTGTCACGTGGAATGCTTACTACTTGCAAAACGCGGGCATGTATCAAATGTAATGTTTGGACGTGCCTCTGACTACCCCCTACTTGGTATCCTCAAAGATCTACTCACTGAGTATGTATCTGTGGATGTCCACCATGGGGAATACAGTCGTGAGCGTGTTTCTTTTTTTTTCTTTTTCTTTTTCAAAAATAAGACATTCTAAATAACATTAAAAATAAGTTTAAATTTCTATAACTATAACTATAACTATTTCTATTTCAAATTTCATCCAAATTGGGTAAGCTGTTTCGAATATTATAAGCGACTAACATCGAAACATCTATAAACATCCAAGCATTTGCATTTATAACATTAGTAGGCTCTGTTCTATAAAACATAATCTGTAAATCTGGCAAAAAAAACTGGAGCTTATGGGTCCCCGTATCCCCGTAGGAGTCCTCTAATGTTATAAATGCGAAAGCTTGGAACAATTATCATAAAAACGAAAGACAAGACTTACCTTGTGTTAAGACGACTCAACTTAGCGAAAAACCAGTCTACAACTGGATTATTGTAATCACATTTATGAAATATACCCTATTAGTTATAATCTGTAGATACAATATCGAACTCATTATCTAGATATCCTTTATATCAGTTTTAGTTTATCATTTGCGATAGCTCTGAAAAGGTTTCGTAGGTAACCAGATTTTGGATATTCTGAACATTGTAAGGCAGATTAACTGATGATTGATGGAACTATCCATTCCACCCTAAATCGTAATGATTGCGATTCATTGAACTATCTTAAACCTTTATTTAATCGTTAGAAGTCGAGCAGACTGAATTTCCGGCATCAGAATTGGCATTGTGACTAGCTTATATTCAACGCAGGATATTCGACGTTCCAACCGAATAAAGCGGTAATATCACATCACACCATTTTTTTTATTGCACATTCGTATTCTACTCATGAGGATTTATCACATCATTTTTTTTTCAGAAGTATATTCCTATTCCTTGCTAATTTATAGCAGTAAACATCTTTATTCGGTCAAAATCTGCCTAATAAAAAGAAGGCTAATATTATCACTAAAACTAAATTAGACCATTTCTAAACTTAGACTGTGATCGACTAAGTAAATAAGTTAACTGTAATTACATATTGTAACATATATTTGTCTAAATTCAGATCATTTTAACCGACGAAAAAACGAGGTTTTTATGTCGACCTCTATTTTTTTTCATCTGATAGGCTATAATTCAAAAAGTCCCATTTAAATTGGACCAAGGGTAATAAGGGTAGAAAAATGGGGATGGTTCATTGTTTATTCACTGAATATTTACCTTTCAACCGATTCTGTTAAAGTAAAGGCGCGAGTAATACCTGTAATCCATAGGTCAAGTTAAGTATCCATAGTTTACGGTAACCGCTTACCAACAGGTGGGCCGCAAGCTTGTTCGCCACTTTCTTAATATTTACAGCACTTGCTTTGGACTACGTGATAAACCTCAATCAGCTTTTTTTACCGTAATTTACCTTATATCAAACAACTTTTGGTGAACATCTATTTCAGTTATTGATAGTATGGAGCTGAATCTTTGAAAGATTATATTTATGTAGCGGTATTCAAACTCGTGTACACGGAACCAGGACTCCCTTCTATTAAAGTCTTGTAGACACTTTTCCATTTGTCGGTACATATTTACCGATTCTCATTCTCCTAATTATTACGTTTGTCATAATAATTTTACTATCACCTCCATTTATAAATCACTGATAGCCTACATACACCTTAGTAGATCTCATCAATAAAAATCGAAACACTATCAAAATTTTCTCTCTTGCGACAAATAACCAAAAAAGAGAATTAATTATTTGAAAAATAAAATATTATATTAGCTGGTATTGAATTTTAAATTTTAAATTTTCGTCTGGTAAATGAAATGGAACATTG
Organism: Perizoma affinitatum; assembly: GCA_961405105.1. NCBI lineage: Eukaryota > Metazoa > Arthropoda > Insecta > Lepidoptera > Geometridae > Perizoma > Perizoma affinitatum. The sequence continues at coordinate 9,001,367 of OY560184.1, forward strand.
TTTTGAGGCAACGCCTTTAATCAGAGTACAGTTCATCATCATCAGCCCACATTAGTCCACTGCTGGTTATAGGCCTCTCCCAATACGCGCCACTGAGCCCGGTCTTCGGCTCTTATCATCCACTTACTGCCAGCTGCCTTTCTTACGTCATCGCTCCACCTAGCCGGAGGGCGCCCCACACTACGTTTGCCCCAACGGTTGTCGGTTCTTCGGCATATATGACCAGCCCATTGCCACTTCAGCTTACTAATCCTCTGAGCTATGTCGATGACTCTCGTTCTCTGTCGGATAATCTCGTTGCGGATTTTATCTTTCAGAGAAACCCCGAGCATAGCTCGATCCATAGCTCGCTGTGCAACATTGAACTGTTGGATTAGCCCTACTGTGAGTGTCCATGTCTCGGCACCGTAGGTCATCACGGGTAGGACGCACTGGTTGAAGACTTTAGTCATAGCCCATATTTTTCCAGTCCAGCGTCTTAAACAGATCCTCCAATGCGTTAGTGAACAGTTTTGGAGATATGACATCTCCCTGTTTCACTCCTCTGCGCAATTGGATGGGATTAGACTGCTGGTTCTGTACTTGAACACTCATGGTCGCGGTTTCGTACAGACATCTCAACACTTCGATATAACGATAGTCAACTTGGCATCGCTGCAAGGATTCCAAAACAGCCCAGGTTTCGATGGAGTCAAAGGCTTTTTCGTAGTCCACGAATGCTAAGCACAGGGGCCGATTATACTCCTCGGACTTCTGTATAATCTGCCGCACTGTATGGATGTGGTCCACGGTACTGTAGCCGCTTCGAAACCCGGCTTGTTCCGGAGGCTGGAACTCATCGAATCTTCTTGCGAGAAGATTCGTGATGACTCTAGAGAACAACTTGTAGACGTGGCTCAGGAGTGAGATGGGCATATAGTTCTTTAAAAGTGTTTTGTCTCCTTTCTTAAAGAAAAGGATAACAATACTCCACGCCTCCGGAGTTCTCCCACGGTAAATGACAGAGTTGAAGAGCTTCTGAAGTTCCCTTAACACTGGGACTCCTCCTGCCTTCAGAAGCTCAGATGTGATTCCGTCATCACCGGGGGCTTTTCCGTTTTTAAGTTGCCTAAGAGCCATCTTGATTTCATCCACGCTAACATCCGGCAGCTCATCCGTAAAGTGGCGCGTAAGTGTGGCTTTGGAATCGTGAATAACGGGTTCAGGGCGGGGAGCATGTGAGTCGTATAGCCGGCCGTAGAAGTCCTCAATCTCAGCGAGAATCTGCGGCTTAGACAAGATGGTTAGGCCATTTGCTGTTTTAAGCTTCGTCAGATGACTCCTCCCAAGCTGCTGGTTAAACACTTTAGACCCTCGGTTCTGCTCAATAGCCTTCTCAATACGGCGAGTGCTAGAGCACCGAAGGTCACGACGAACCAGCTTTGCAATTTGCTTGTTGAGAGCCGAACGCTCTGACGAAGTAGCCATTGTGTCTTCCCGTCGTTTTGTCATTAATCGCAAAGTCTCATCTGAGAGTTCAGACTTTCTACCCATACGTTTCATGCTGCAGAATTTTACGCCCTCTTCCCTCACGACTCCTGTAATTTGATTATAACTCGGTGCATCTGGTAGAAATCGGGCCACTTCTTAGCGATACGACTGATTTACTGCAGTTCGACGCCTTAATGCTTCTGAACTGCAGCAACAATTCCGTGTTTTTCGAGGGGTGACTGTGAGTGACTACAATTAGACAAAGTTGAAGGAACGTGGATTGGTACCACACAAGCCAGCCAATGGGCTGAAATTAACAACAGACAATCTGAGAGCGCGCTTTCAGTTTGCACGTGAGCGCTCAAATTGGTCATACCTATAATGGAGCAAGGTTATCTTTTATGACGACAGTAAAATTATGCTGTATGGTAATGGCGGAAAGAAAAAGGAGAACAGAAGAAAGATAAAACTTTATGCACAGTGCTGCATTGAGGAAGAAGTAAACTACGATGGCGTTTCATGGACCGTTTGGCAGGGCCTTAGTACCTTTTAATTTTAATTTGGAACATTAACATAGGGAATGGATCATTACATTTTATTTTTTTCCGTATAATACTATATTTTTCTAATAATCCATTAAAAACGTAACTTGAGTGTTTCGATGAGAAGTGTACTTTTAAAGATATAGGCTGTGTGGTAGTCAAACCTCAAAGTTTAGGTACCATGTCTTGGGTGGACATAAGCAATCTAAGGATTTATTTAAAAAGTTTGAAACTGAGCCATTTACATAATATCCAACCGCCCACGGCAGAGATAGGTGTAGTGTAGATCTAAAAAGTGGAGCAAAGTTAAAACCACTTTGTGGAAAACTTCAGATTTAATTTTAAAACTTACATAACACATATATTTTTTTAATTCTGATAAAAGAGTGAAATAAATTATTACAAAGTTACCTATATATTTACATAGTTAGTGATTTATTTTATATATTTTTGCTCACGCCTAAAAGTTATATAGGTTAGAGACTAATAAAATACTTGTATACATTTACCTACCTAATTAAAATCCATGAAATAAAATATAGGTACCTACCTATTTTTATAATATATTTTCTCTAGCTGAAAAAAGGTTAAAATTGGTTGATTCACACATGTATAATCAGTCCCTTTCTTGACTATATTAATATTCTTAGAAAAATTACAAAGTAACCGTATTACTTTATATACTTATCATAAAAGTAGACATCTGCTTTTGCATTTGGATTGTTTGATTCTACCACAGATATTATAAAACTATATTAGTAATTTTACTTATCATTTTAACCGGCTCAGCATCAATTACTTGAGTAATAAAATTTTAAAGTCAAAAACCGACTTTTTTCTTATTGTTCTGAAGACAGACCTTCTTATAAATAAATGTATTAAACAATTCGTAAATAGTATTTAATTGATACTATTAATAATTACAAAACGTAAACAGGTAGTTTTCTTATAAAAAAACGAATGAAATCTTGTTTTACCTTACGAAAACAAAAACCGAAATGGACCGATTAAAAATTTAATGTACGTTTCACCCTTGTACGAGACATCCTGTACTCGTTTGATAGGGTTTGAAGACTATGAATTCCTGGTCTATCTATTTCGTCCTTAGATTCTAACTGTTGCTAGCAGCTCTATCGTTTTCTAAGAGCCAGTCCACAACAGCTTCATAATTTCTTGCCCTCCACTGCACATTGGAAGCAGCGGTCTCGAGAACTTGACGCACGGGTAGACCAAGATCTAAGCAGGATTCATTCACGAATCTAACCAGCTGTGAAAAAATTTTTTTGATCAGTGTTAAGTTAAATATTAAAAAATATTTTATTTATTTATTTAGATAATTTGATCCATAGTTTGATAGTAAGTTACATAATGTCATATTGTTAGTACAATTCCGTAATAATGGAAATTAAAATTAAGAATTTTTATTTTATTTTTCAGGTCATTCTATGTTTTTACACATTAAATAGGTTCTCGATGAGTTGCAAAAAGCGTATTCATATCACGTCACAATGATACTGTATAGAATTGCTATGTAATACAATTATCAGGGTCTGATGTGATAGTACCATACGATTTATATATATTAACCTCACAGGACACAGGGATCTATGCTTAGCCATTTACACTGTTTACCTAAACTTTAAAAAATAAATAAGGGCTCACGCAGTGCCCAATTCTTAGTCCTGTACAAAAACAAATTAAACTAATTAATGATAAAAAATCCCCGGCAAATTATATTACAAATAGAAATAACAGAAGTTAAGTAATAAAAGTTTCTTACTTCTTCATATTCATGTTGCTGATCCAATCTTTTCGTTACGACTCTCAGCAGCCAATTCAAAGTAGAGAGAGATCCAACACTGTAAATAATAATAATAATAATAATAATAAATACCCAACATCCACAGTCATGATCCCACACTAGGATTCCTTGTAACTTGGGTTCAGAAACTACTAGTACCGTGGTACTACAACAGACCTCGGACAAATATTTAGGTACTAATTCTAATTAATGTCTTTCATGGCAGAATTAGTCAAATCATTAGGATTAGAGGCAAAGATTCGGGTTAGAGTCCCGCTGAATTGAAATTTCTAGGATATATTTAAAACCTAATTGCTATTTATTGTTAAACTAAGATCATGTAAAATTAAAATTATGCTGTCTTCCTATATATCGTGATAGTTTGTTATCAGTATCTATTTAATTGCATACCCATTACAAAATACCGATGCTATGAATTCTTTTGAATGAGTTATTTCATTAGTAATCATTAGGAGCATTAATTATCATCATAAGAAATCATGTACTTATCAGGCACATGTTTTTATTATCAACGTATTATATTTACTCCAAAAATGGGTTTACACTATTTTATTACAATATAATGATAATTACAATTTTACTTTACGATACGATTATAATGTACGAATACATTATATTGTATTTGTACATTAATCTCAAGACGGGCATTTGAAATGCATCATAAAATGTCAAATACGTCATGGTTCCGTGTAAAAATCTCATGCAATCTGCTCTCGAATTGCAGATCTTGAATAGTTTTATCAAAGCTACAGGCTTTGATCAAACTATTTTTTTTATCTAATAGCGTAGACTTTTCATAAAATATATCATAATATATCTAGCTTCTGCCCACGACTTTGCCCTCGTGGTATCCAAATTAATATTGCAACCCCTATTGTTATCCGTACAAAATACGTCGAATACTGACTATTGAAATGATAGAGACAACTTACAAGTTCCTCAGTTTCTCCCAGTTGGCACGGACGAAATTGAAAGCAATAGGCTGGCCAATCGCAGTACCTGCGACCGCGGAGAACACTCGAACAATGTCTTGCTTTCTGATGCCGCTGTCGTTGCGAAGTGATAGTTCTAGATATCTGAAAGAGAGAACAAAAGTCACCGATATAGCTTTTAAATAATCAAGCTGAATTGGCAATAGGCAGTCCATATAGCTCGCAGAACCGAACACCGCTAAGAAAGATAAATAAATAAACACCTGTTACTGTTAAAACACATAGTCCTGCCCTGACCCTGCACTAGGATTTCCTGTGTTGTAGATATCAGAAACTAAGAGTACTTTATATGGTGGCACAACACCCCGGAACAAATATCTGCAGAACATGCAAAATATTTGTCCCGCAGCAGGAATCGAAGTAGCGCCTCTTGCGTCTCAACCGGCCACCAGCGCCACCGGAGATCGTCAGTTAAATAGGTAAAAATAGATATAGGTACTTAGAAGTACCATTAAGAAGATTCATAGCCAATATGATATTTTTTTTATTTTTTACTGATTTCAATCGGGCAGCTATAATAGACTTATTGTAAATAAAATCATGGGTTTTGAATGCGTGAGAATTTTTCAGTCATGCCTTGAAATGGTGGCTGATCTGAATACTATTAAATACTTATTTACGAGAGAGTGGTCAGATCATACTTTAGTTGATGTAGCATAAACTGAGCCCGAGACAACGAATTAGTCGACAGAAGAGAAGACAAAATATTTTTGTCTCTCTCTTTTGCTGATGGAAGAGAAGCAAAAAAATAATTGTGCTTCTCTTTTCCGACCGTACAAGAGAAGTCTTCTAAAGGAAACGGTTGTCTTGGTAAGCCTGCGGGTATTTCACTTATGAAGTCAGTGGAATATTTTTTTTTTGACCATGTTCGTCAATGTTGAGATACTTACCTATGCAGCAAATGAGGTGCGGTCGTGCATCCAAGTACAGAGAGCAGGCGATGTCTCTCTGATGGCGAGGCAGCTGGAAGGCGCGCGTGCGCGAACTGCCATTCACGCAGCCCTCCTGCGCGAACGCCGACGCAGTACACTATGCCACGAACGTCTACGTTGATCCTAATAAATAAGCCACAAATATTATAAAATAATATTGTGGTTAACTAAAGGGTCTTCCAATAGGCACGTCCGAACTTTGGCAGTTGGTAGCGGCCATCTTGTTGAAGCTACATCTGTCAAATTGGTTGTCATTTATTCATTCTGTTTTGCCAAATCATCATGGATAGCTATAGCCTTCAACAACACGTGCAAATGATAAAATTGTTTTATCAAAATGAGTGTTCTGTTCGGGCAAAGCACCGCGCGCTTCGCGCATTTCACGAAAAAAAATATTTTTTATTTTTTTGAACTGGTTCATCTGAACACCAACGACATGTGGTTTCAACAAGACGGTGCTACGTGCCACACAGCTCATGCCACATTGAATATTCTGCATGAGAGATTTGAGGTCATGGTCATCTCACGTGGAGCTGATGTGAACTGGCCACCGAGATCGTGTGACTTAACCCCGCTATACTTTTTCTTGTGGGGTTTTCTTAAGTCGCAGGTCTATGCGAATAAACCACAAACCACAGTGGCCCTCAAAGGCAACATAACCTATGCGATAGGTCAAATTCAGCCTGATTTATGCGCAAAAGTCATGGAAAATTGTATATCTCGCATGCGCTCCACCCAGAGAAGCCGTGGCGGACATTTGAATGATGTCATATTCCACACATAATGGCATCACTACATCTTTCAAATAAATAAATAATTTCGATAATATCTCACACACACTTTGTTTTATTTAAATTTAAAGATAGGACATGCTTAATGAAAGACCCTATACAACTACCACGGAATAGGAATAATTTACTCTTCTGTGGCACCGACGTATATTACACGAACTCGACGTTCCATCTATCAGCGCCTATCTGAATAGGAAATTTTCCAAAAAATTGGTCTCAACCTAATTATATTAATGGCGAAATATGACAACGAATTGCCGATTAGGGGCGAAGATGCCAGTTCAAGTACCGCTGAATCAGAATTTTCTAAATACTTTTTCTTACTCGTTATATGAATCCGGGTTAGGTGCCAGCATCCAGTTGGTGTACATTCTGACTGCATTCTCCAGACAGTCTACGTGTTCGAAGTGGCAGGCTGAAGCTAGAAGGTCTACTCGTTGCTGAGATCTGATGACGCTTTCGTTCGCGGATATCTCCCAGCCTACTTCCTTGACGGCTCCGCTCAGTAGACGGAGTACGTAACGCTACAACCATACATATTATAATGAAGGAGATTCATATATTGTCTCTGTCCGTATTTTCTCCTTGATTTATATTTTTTCAGTCAGCTCCCATTAGTTTAATTAAGGAAATGGAAATGGTCCTGGAATAATGTTTAGTGAATCCTACGGTGCGCACTGTCCCACATCTCTTTTCCCTTGATCGGACAGCAGAGATTGACTATGAAATATCTGCTGTCCGATCATAAAGTTAGCAGCGACTCACCACGCCAGTCCTTAAAAAGACTTAAAAGTAATTAATTAATTCAAGACTACATTTTTAAAATAGTAAGTAATTTTTCACTGCTCTTGCTTAAAAAGTCCGTCATTATAGCATACCAGAGCGAGGATAAGGATAAGAAGAGCATATTCTGTTCTAGAGGAAAAATATATTTTTTTCTGTTACCAACAAGCCTACAAAAAGGAAGTCTTTATTCATAATTAGAACAATCATGAATGAACTCGACAATCATGAACTCGACTTATTACTAATTCATAAAAAAGACGAACATTTTATTATTGAAAATGGAACTAAAAGCGGCCATCACTTCGATAGAATGCGAGCATTGCGTTGCGGCTACAGAAGAAATTAAAAAAAGTCATTGGCGTGAAATCTTTCTCTAAATACAAATTGAAGTAGTTTTACTCCCTCGCTAGAGCTCTGGTTAAACTACATCGTATATAATGGGTAATTTTAGCCACTTGTATAACAATCTACTATTTATCTACCTATGAGAGTCTGTTTATAAAATAAGTCATATAGACTTAGTCATATGACATTTTAAAGTAATTCCCCTATTCATTTATCTGTTGAAATCTCTAGATAGCGCAATTTTTTTGAAATTTATCGTTTACATTCATGTTTACTAATGTAACCATTTGTATCAATTAATACATTCCAATTCCCATTAGACAATTAGAAACATCTGATACCAGCGCAATGAATATTTTTCTTCACGCCATATCTTTAAAAAAAGTATTTTGAACGTTAAGTACAGAACCGATAAAGTTCCTCATATTTTCTTACCCCGTACTCCAAATAATGAGCACCCTTCGAAAGCATCGTATCAATATATCCAAGCGCCGAAAGCCCAGCTTTCCAAGGTACATAGCTCCTCTCATGAGACAAGTAACTGGTCACATCCAAGGCTGTTCTATAGTCCAACCTTCCAGCCAGTGCGAGGTTCATGGCGTCATCGATCATCTGAGCGCGGTTGATGACGTGGATATCTTGGAAACGGGAGGGGTCTTTCAGGGTCTTGATGAGGAGTCTCCAGTTACGCTGATCGTAGTTTACTCGGTAATAACCTGGGGAAGAATATTCAGCATTCTTGGAAGATAGATCAGTAATCAGGTCTCCACGGCAGAAAACGTTAAAGTATCTGTGATACTTTAAAGATTTACATAACCAAACATCGAATGTTGGCATGTGCCATTGCCGCTTATTGGTCATACCAATAAGCGGCAATGAGCTTGAAACCACTGAATATGTATCTGAGGATGTCCATTATGGGGAATTTAGTGAGCGTGTTTGTTTCTTTTTTTTTGAAGACACATATTGATTTATATTTTTTCAGTCAGTTTTCATTGGTTTAAGGAAATGGAAAAGGTCCTTGAAACTTAGTTTTTAGTGAGTCCTACGGTGCCTACTATACTATTCAAAATGCTTTTGAACTCTTGACAGGACAGCAAAAATTATCTGCTGTCCCATCACGAGGAATACAGAGACTCACCACTCCTGTCCTTTTAGCTGATAGGAACGGATGACAAATTTTAACAATAGTACCTATGAAAGTCTCTTGATGAAATCAGTCTTATTAATATAACGTTTTTAAGTTATTCCCCTATTCATTTATCTCCTCCAATCTTAAGATACCTCAGATGTATTTTTTATTTAGCATAATAAATTCATCAGTTATTAACGTAACCATTTGTAATGAAGCTTATTTATGCGATTACTGCGATTATTTCATGGTTTTTTTCTAGGTTATTCCTAAGTTTATATGCTATTAATCAACTTTGATGTTTTAGTTAAAGGCCACCAAAAGGTCTCTTTAAAACTACATTAGCCAGCTGGCACCTTAGATATGTATTACTTGTCTTCTGGTTTGAATATCTCACCTGTCTGCTGAATATTAACCACGAACCAGTCATCTTTCTTCACTGTTACGTTGCTCACCACCTTTTGTTCCTTCACCCATATCCTTGGCTGTGTAGATTCGAAGTTTTTTTCAGAAGCAGTCGTGTAGGAGACCGGGATCCACCACACGGGGGACTCTTTGACTGAGTCAGTGTCGTTTATGAGGATGAACCGCTCCTAAAATTAAATTTTTATTCATAATATTCTCGTTTTCTTGGTAGCACAGAGTAATGCTACCATGCCTCTTCTGCACTAGAGAATTCTCGCTACCCGAATATAATTGGTATGAATATTCATACCAAAGATAAGTCTGCTAGTAGACACACATAACGACCGCCAATTGTATCTTTGTTAGGTTCTAGATAAATCCGGTTCGCGATCACAACACCCAAAAACTCACATCCGGGTATTAAAATGTATGATATCATAAACAATAGGTTATCAAAAGATTTCTAGAAAATATTGACTAATTTATTTATTTTAAAGCATTATCTATGTTGGAATATTTGAGCCATTGAATCATCGATAGTCAAGTTATTGAAATCGTGTTAAACTACACAAGTGGTGACATCTAGTGGCCACATTAAACTGAAAAACAAAAAACGTCACAAACAAAATTTAATGTAAACATGATATATTCATAACTTGTGGCAACCTATACTTAAGATGTCTTTTTTTAGGTGCGGACTAGCTGTCATCATCATGACGCAAAAAGTCCTCGCTAGACATGGTCTAGTTCCAACTCATTTGTGATACCCACCCCAACCCCAACAAATAAGTTACGGTATAACTTAACTTAACTCTACTCCGGTTACTTTTTATGATTGTTCCAATATATTCAGTCCAATAAGTATGAGGAAGTAAGTTCTGCCCGGCATCTTCTGATCATACAAAGTGACCACACGTCTTAAACTTCCTATTGATTATACCTGACTGAAGCCCACGCTTCCATCCTTGTAGTTTCTAGCAACTGTCAGTTCTGGAAACCCAATTTGCAGGGTCCAGGAGTCCATGACAACAGCCACGTCAGCATCAAAATCGCCCTTCTTTCTAGCTGCAGTGGTCAGGGCACTCCAAAGGTCTTTCTGTTCAGCGTTTCCATACATTTTTGCATTCAAGTAGTTGGTCACTCCTGAGTTGAATACCTCGTCTGTTAAAACGTGATTCAGCATTCTTAAGAGGGCAGATCCTGAAAACAACAATTATCATATTTCAAGTCAGGTCACATGTAACTAACAAATATTATCATTTGTTTGTATGCATGTGTGTTAGCCTAGCTAGATCCGCACTGCTTAAGTGGTCGTTGATTTGCATACCGGCGTGTTGGAAAACGACCTGCAATTTAAATTTTCACTTGTAAGCCATCATTTTTGGTACATTTACCTTTTCCATAAGATATTTTGTCAAAGATAGCATCAGTTTCTTCAGATGCGCTGACATCTACCGATAGCTGGTGAGAAGAATTCAGGGCGTCTAACTGAAAGACGTTGTGAACCTGATCCAGGATGCAAATCTCCGTTATGTTCCAGGATTTTTCAACCTGGAAAAAATAGGATCCTTGCATTATTTCAAAGAAATTTACTTAAGTAGGTACCTACACTTTCAGCGGATGAAAGTGAACAAAATTAATTCGATACAATATTAAAAAAATATGATCGGAAGGTCTTAAATCAAATAACTCACGGCGTCAACAGCGACATACTCCACGTAGGTTGCAAATCCCTCGTTGAGCCACAGATCTCGCCACCAGGTAGGTGTCACCAAGTTTCCGAACCACTGGTGCGCTATCTCATGCGCCACGACTTGCGCCACGTGGACCTTGTCAAATGTAGCGGATACACCTGCTTCATATAGCATTGCTATTTCTCTGGAAAAGGCGTTAGACCAGTTGAAATATCATGTTTATCTTACATGTACCATGTGACCGGGTCTATATATTAATCGGTGAAATTACAAGCACATAACACTTTTAACCCTTTATGTCTCAGGGTTGGCAATGCACGAGTGATAACTCTGGTGCTGCAAAATATGGATATTACGGTATTTGCTAAAACAGGTGGGCGGTATGCTTGTTGGCCACTTAAGTTGTATACAAAAAAAACTCTCCATCATAAGGTTATTTGGAAGAGATTTCTTCTAAACGATATCTATTGCATTTGTAATAAGAATACGATTTTTTGTTATGTTGCAATGTTCGATAAAATAATTTCATTCGTTTATTAGGTACAGTCTCAAAAGGCAAGCAAGACACATTTTTTGTTAATATACATATATAAGTAAATATTTTTCAACTATTGTTTGGCTTGAAGAATTGATGAGGAAGGCCCTAAACCCAACTTAGCTTGTAGGTACGGAATTTCGCAGCCGTGGGAATATTATTATTTAAAATGTTGGTACAGAAAATGTACCTTTGTTAGATTAGAACCGGGGCAGCAAATCAGTTATTTTTTCCAGGAAAGCATAGTCGCATCTTTATGAAATAAATATTTATCACTCACAATGCAAATTATTTCATAAAAACAGACACAAAATTAAAACTTGTACTTACGGAATTAATTAACTATTGTAATATTTACATAATATACTGGTCCTGTAGGCAGTATAATATCTACTTAACTATTGCTGCTTAGCTAAAATTTTGTGACAAATTGGAAACAAATCTTCCTACAAATACTTAATTAACGGTAAAATAGAATGGAAACCAGTTACATCGAGCTATAATTGAACAATCCCTAACTTCGTTACCCACCCCACTGAGGGATGATAGAAATGATGGATGAGCTCCGGGTGGTAATAAAACTTAGACCATCCATCACGATTGAAATGGACTGTCTTTCGTGGTTTATTTGATACGTATATTGGATTTTAGACGATATGAATAATAAAAAAACATACCGCTAGTAAATCAATCAAATTAAATATTCTGGGTTCTACCATTTTATTGCAGGCTGATGATGATGATGATGAACTGCAACTCCGATAAAAGAGGTAATCAATCATTAAAGACTAACCTATAAGTAAGCAGTCCCCAATTCTCCATCGCTCCGTTCTTAAAGTCCGGTAGAGCGATCATATCAATCTTCGGCAACGGAAACTGAATCTTGTAATACTCTTCTAAGAACTTAAGTATCTTCGGTCCAATTTCCAGAGCAAAGGCTGCAGAAGGTAAAGCCTCTTTTCGAGCCCATACTGAGAAGTTATTGGTACTCATATTGTGGAAGTCAGTTATGGTAAAAGCGACTAGGTAGGTAGACATGGGGAGCGATTCTGCGTAGTGATCCCAGATGTAGTTTTTGAGGGTTTTGCTGTAAAAGAAAGATGCACAATTACACGGAAAAGATGTGGGTATGTATATATGTACCTACGAGTATAAAGGTATATTTCAGCACTGCATTTGATGCCGATAACTAGACATTATACAAATCTATCAAACGTTACGATATTTCGTGTTTATTCAAGATCAACATCAACCGCTGACTAATTTCAAGAGTGACAGGAAATGTCAAAAATGTTAATGGTGACAGTTAAAGAGTCCTATATGTTCAACTTAAATGTGTCATACTCACTGATTCTCCCTGCTTACGACGTTCATATTAGATAGACTGCTCATATTATTTGGCCTCGCTATGCTAATTGTAAATCTTGCTTTTAAGGCAGGCTCATCCCAGCACGGGAAGGCCCGGCGAGCGTCCATTGCTTGGAACTGTGTAACTGCTATCCACCTGGAAAATTGTGACAGTATTTATAAGCAAGCTAGTTAGCTAAGAAAGTGGTTGCCTACCACCCAGTTCTTATCAGACTTAGAGTTATTTGTTAAATTGACTAAAGATGAAAAATTTATACGAGTTTGACGACATAGGCGAGTATCAACACGGGTAATTAAATACAACCTATGAAACTAAATTATAAACTGGACGCATTTTTTATCTTTATTAATGTTATAGATCTGCTGTCTATAGCGTTAGCATCTTTGAGTGTCTTATGAATAATTCGGCTAACATAATATCACTCATCTATATGCAAAAAGCCTACGAGGCAGGTGTTAAAGTCATTATTCGCAAGGATCCGCATGACAGGATGAACGAGTACAATGATAATTTTCACACATTAAAATTAATGGTCCATTGTTTATTAACATTGTTTTACGAGTATATATACTGATCGAAATAATATTAGATACTTTAGAAGCCTAAATATATTGTAAATGATACATCATACCAACCTAACTTAATTTGCTCTTCAGTTTTAAGTCTCGGGTCTTGATGTGTGAATAATAATTTGGTTTATTTCACTTGAAAAGCAGTTGTTTTAATATTCTTATTCCCAGAATTCATTTACTTAATACAGCGTAGCGTAATGTGCGCGACCCATGAGACAGTTCTCTAAGGTTGATGGCTGACCTTGACGGTACGGTATAAACACTAGTAACTACAGGGGTCACAGAAGGAAACGTAGTACATAAACAGAGCCAACCTTGAGAAGGCCGTATCTACAAATTATTTATGACGGGGGTGGAGACAGAAACTTCCTAAAAAGCTCGAACATTATTTTGTCACATTATAAGGCTTTTTCAGAAGTGAGGTCTTTGGGGTGTAGTATGCTATTAACCATTATCCATTAGGCTTTAGAATTAATCCTGAAACAATAATCACAAAACCCAAAAGCATTTGACAAAATTAGGTAACGGGAAATAATGCATTAATAAAGTAAATTGGTGCAACACAAAGGGACTACACTTCTTGTTTAGGTTATTGCCCTATGGTTTACCGGTCTAATTTGCGGAATTAAGAAAAGTGATCATTTCAACTTGATCATCAACATCCAACTGTGCTTAAAGTTTTAACGTTACTTATTTGTATTGTCTGTTATGTTCAAATACAAAAGAATAGCTTACTTTTTGACTCCTTTTTCTTCGTATGAACTTCTATAGAATCCGTGCAGGTTATCGTTTAGTATTCCAGTATATGTTATGTTCAAGATATATTGCTTTCCAGCTTCCATCTTCTTTTCCAATATAATCGTATGAAAACTAAGTAGTGGGTCTTCCGTTCTCTTTAAAATTTTAACCTCTGTCCCTTTATCTTTGGTATACAACTTCACGTCATGCAAATTTAGTTCAACGCCATGAAAAGTAATTTCTTTGGATGCGTTAACTACATTTATCACAATACTCACTTCACCATCGAACGTAAAGTTTCCTTCGTAAATATACGGCACTATACTTATATAGTACTTTTCTGGTTTCACTGTAGTAGGCAATCTCAATTCGTGTTGCAATTTACTAGGTACAGTTGTAGTTTCTAAAGGTATGACACTTTTACTACTTTCCGTTGTAAGTGGTAGTACCAAAAGTTTAGCTTGATCGCAATGGCATAGCTCATATTTGGTAACATTCGCTAGCTGGTCTGTTATGGGGCATGCTGCGTAGTTGTAGACTAGGAGTGAAGCGGTGATAAGAGATAAGGCGAAGACGACGAGGATCACTGAAGCCAGGCACTTAGTTAAAAATATGCCTCGCTTGGTCTTTGTGGAGTAGTCTTGAGGATTATCCATGATATTGAGAGGCTCGTGTGCTTGTGTCATCACATCACCGTTGACTCTACCTGTAAAAAGATTATAAACTTCACTACTTTAACACAAAGCATAGCATATACAGTCATGTTTTTGAAACATGCGCTGATCATGGTGCATAAAAGTTTAAAATCACAAAAAATGAAACAAGACACTTTTTTATTCTTTACTATCAAGAAGACTGCGTTCAATGATACGGGCAGATTTGTTTTAATGTTTAGGTTCGTGAGTGTTTGTTTGTCATCATTTGTTTTTTGTTTATTGAGCATGGTCCTATTATGTGGGAACTAGTTAAACAAGAAGATTGGATGTTCACACCGTGTGACGAACGTTCGATGAATTTTATAATTAAAAGGCTCGAACATATGGTAGTTGAGCGGCTATCTACATTATTATTATTTCAAAATTGCTATAATCATACATGACAGGAAAACTATAAAAACATTTATTATGCCACTTGATTTTGTTTCTTATTTTGTACCTTACTGCGTCTCCGCTATATTACGGAAGACATGTGACACCGCCGGCGCCGCAGTCTTAAGAACCAAGCTTTAGCCAATTGACAATGATTTACAATGTAGTTGACTGCTAGCGCAATTTATTCTGATTACAATACAAAACAGCATAGCGCAAAATGCAATCGTTTCGTTCCTCTTCCTCATAATCAGCCTGTAAAGTCCACTATTGGTAATAAAATTCGAGTAAAGAGTTGCATGAAGAACAGTCGTCAGCCACCTCCATCCACCAATTTTCCGCAATACTCAAGGGATCATCGGTCAAACAATTGTTTGGTTAACATCATGGGAATTCATAAATTTACTCTTCTAGTTTCTTATAACTCTAGAAATTAGCCATGCAAAATGTCACGGCGGAATCTCCTTTTCCTAAGGCTATTTCCTTACAGACAAGTTATGATATGTAATAATAAATAATGCTGGTTTTTTTTTTAAATAGCATTATTTAGCCCCAAACTAAGCAGAGTATTATGGGAACTACATGACTGATATACTACATTATATACTTTTAATGTTAATACATACATATTATATATAGAAAACACAAATATTTTTCTCGGGTCTATATAGAAAACACCTAGACCCGAGACAAATATTTGCATATCATACAACATCTACGCCTCAGGCGAACCTGAGTTTATGTCTCCACCAAAAGTAGCTATTTTTATTGGAGTACATGTTTCCTTTTATACCATCAATTATATTTATTATAGTACAAATATACGGGACAATAAAGCGCTTATAAAAGTGCGTTTGAGCTTCACAAAAGACAGTATGATTACCGTCATCAGGCGCCCCCTTTTAACTCGAAGCGTTGGGGCTTTGATTGAAATCTGTCTAAGTAATCAGAGATAGCTTGTAGGGTGTGCCAGAGATAAGCGAAAGCTTTACGAACAATTACGAACAATTTAATCGTAGAAGATTTTAATGTATTTCACTTGTTTTTTTTTAAGAAAAGAATATTACCCAGAGATATTTTGCTTTAAAAATATATTCGTATTTAAAATAATCTTACTCTTTTAATTAAATGGTAGGTTATTTGTTACTAAGTTGGTTTACTATATTTGTTGTACCTACAAAGCTTTGTCTGACTCAAGTTTAACGATAATAATGGCATGTTGAGTGAGCCGATCTGATGATGGAGACGAAATGTGGATGGTATATCTCCTCGATGGATAAACACTAGGTAAAACGTGTATGCCCAATTTTGATCAGCCAGCGGTACCGATATATAAAAAAAACTTTTGTCCAATAACTTTACCGAAATTAGTACTACTGAAGCTTTTAAACAACAAATTCAAGGGCAAACACAGCTCTGTTGAAAAGAGCACTTTGCTTTATGTCAGAATCATCATGAGGAGTACCATGACGAACGGTCAAGAACCACCTCAATCCATCAACATCTCGCCACACTTTCAATGCCATCAGTATTTCGAGTTGTGGGCCTTCTCATTTGATCCAAACTGTTAAGTTTTACATTTTGTTCTACTTTAGAAGACCTTCTCATTTTTGCTATATTTATACGATTGGACAATATATTTTTTGTCTGAAAGCCCAGCAATAATAAGATAGTGATCAAAGATTATGCTATCTTAAAAGAGTATTTCTTAATCCATAAAAATATCGCTCAATTCTTTCCCCTTCGACCACTCCTCAAACAATCACAACGTCGCTCATAGATGCAACTTAATACAAAGCAGCTCTGTGATACAAACTCCAGATCCCACGGCTCAGTGCAAATGGGTCAAAGTTTAACTACTGTGTCAGATGTCTTATTCAAATATACGTACTCGTAGTTAGGTGTTGCTGGATAAATTATGGATAAACTCTATGTAATTCGGTGAGTTGTTGCTGAAACAGGAGAGTTCACTGACTCACTGAATGTACGCACGGTGACCGAAAAAGAAATAAAGACACGACGAAATGAAATTTAAAAAGTCAGGCATGTACGCTCGAATTTTAACGAAAATAGTTGAAACTTAGCATGATTCGTTTCCACGTTTATCAGCGACAAAAGTATATTAAGAATTTGAGATTTTTTTAGATTGCAAACAGTTAAGGAACCAATGCGGATTTCCAATGTAGCCCAATATTTTGAACTATAGCTTACGGGTTTCAGAAAATATTAAGTTATAATAATTCAAACTATTAATCAACTTTTGACGCTGATCTAAAAAAAATATGAAAAATTTTATTAACGATTTAAACAGGTGAAGAGAGTGTTTGTTTTGACAAATTAGGAGAGTCTTTATCTGGGTGAGTGATATCGATGCATTTTTTCTGCTTCACATCTTGTATTGTATTGCAATTAACACCACTATTCGTTACATATTTTAGCAAGTGACATTTCATCTGACCTCACATTGAGAATGTCATTACCGATAAAAAATATAAAAACATATCATTGTTTGACATAAGGTTCAGGGAGTTTCGTTGTAAAAAATATTCCATCTCTCTTAAGAATTGTAAATAATATAGGTAGAACAGAAACCATCGCAAAATGCTTATAATACCAAACACATTATATTTTTCACCCTGCCTCGTACACGTCCCGAGTAAAATGTGACCTAGGTACAGCGTCTAATATTCAGAACCAGCTAAAGGCGTTTCATGACTACATTCATGACACGTACCAAGTCTCTTGAAAACTTAACGAGGAAGCCAACTCCTTTGAAGCCTCCTTCTAACAAAATGGACCTAAACACAAAGGAGTAAGGTTGTAAGGGAGAATTAGATACGAAGTGATAGAAAATGCAATATGACCAGTGAAAAACATAAAAGATAAGAATTACGTTTTAATGGTGTCTAAGCTTTCTTGGTCACCTTGCCGGTCCGGTATAATGGCCCTGAGTAGGCCCTATGATAGTCAGCTGACTATCACAAATGTGTGTGTTGAATTGATTCCGCTGTCATACTTAACAATTTGGCATACCACAAAATGTTAAACAACATTTAGGTTTTCTATAATCAATAAAAAAAATACATTCTGTGAAAACTTTGCTTACCAATACCAAGTGGTTCGTGTATGAGAACTTTTACGTCACTGTCGCAAGAGTACACACATTTATTTCGCACCAAAGCCCGTAAAAACACAGACAGCAAACAGTCTGGATATTAAAAGAGACGTAACGTTTGTACGAGAAGAAAACTGTGATATTGCGAACGTGGTTTGTTTGACTTGTCTAAAACTTAGCTCAGAAGACCCCGTCTGTTTTCCTACATTAGTTTATTCTTGACTAATAATCACGGCGCGAGGTAGTTATCTAGACAAAAAGTAGCTTATCGCTTCAATATTGCTGTTAATTTCATCCAAATACTCGTAATTTCAGCCGTTGCGGTAACAAACATCCAAACATCCTACAGGTTGTCAATATTTGAATGGTTGATCGTTAGTTTACAAAGAGGGCTTCTGTGCTTTTTTGTACCCGCTACTCCTACAGAACCATAGTGAAGTCTTTCAGGTGGTTTTTAAACTTTCAAAATTCCTAATAGAATAAAAGAGAATTGAAGTAACAAATAGATCAGTGGCTCTTGCGCCGTCTGTATAAATCTCTTAACATTATGTTTGTACAGCAAGTTTGCCTTCACCGAGAAACAGCTTTGATCCTATATTCTAGTTGATATTTACATTTTTACCCGCGACGCAAGAAGCCGATATATGTGTTTGGGGTAGAGACGGTGTGTTTATTTGAGTTTTTGTCGCTTACAATTTTAAATGCCAAAACTGATTTGTATGACTTAAGGGTAAGTTCTAAGATAGGTTCCATGATCAAACTAGAGAGTTATGCAATATTATGATGAAAAATATGAGTTGAGCAAATAAGAGATCTAATGATCAAACCACCAACCTACTACGAGACAGTATTACAGAAATCACAAGCCAAATAAATGATGTTAAGATATCATCAGCCCACATTGCCAAGGAGCAGAGCAATCTTAAAAACCACGTATCTAATCTTGAAAATAAATTAGTTATTGGTGAAAATAAAATACATGCCCTTGAATCTGAGTTCAAGATCCTGAAAGACACGTCGTCATCAATGACGTCAGCAGTACCTACGTCAAGGACATCGACTGGACATAGTGAAAACCAATACTGTAATGAGCACCTAATACGCGAAGTTCAAGATCGAAACGAACGAGAGAAAAATGTGATCATATTGGGAATACCTGAAGTGAGCTCATCAGATGCAGACGAAAGAAGACGCCATGACGAATCTGAAGTACTGTTAGTAACAAATGCTATGAAGCTAGACATCCCAAAACCAATTAAGGTTTTTCGCATCGGAAAATTCAGCTCTGAGAAACACCGAATGCTCAAAATTTGTTATGAGGCCCCTGGTCCAGCCAAACTTCTCCTGCGTAATAAAAATAGGCTTCCCCAGGATATAAAAATATTCTCCGATCAAACTCCTGCACAACACAAATTCCTGCAAAACCTGAAGGAAGAACTTCGACGCCGACAGGTTAACGGCGAAAACGATATAACCATAAAATATGTAAATGGTACACCAAGAATCATAAAAACGACTCCAAAAAACTCCCTATAGAAAACCAACTAGACAAACAAGATATACACAAAAGCATTGATTACGAAATTGTTAATGATTACAAAAACTTAAAAACTTCAAAATCGAGACTAAGCTTCTTCTACCTTAACGCAAGAAGTATACTTAAAAGAGGCAAGTTTGATGAATTACAAGTGATACTACGCTCAATGACTTCAACAATCCACATAGTGCTACTGACCGAAACTTGGATTTCAAACGAACAGCAAGCCCTAGAACTACAGCTACCGAACTACACACACTACTATAATTACAGAACAGATAAAAGAGGTGGTGGTGTATCTGCTTTTGTCCACAATAATCTCAAGCACATCATTACTGAATCTATATATTTGGATGGCAATAACTACCTATGGTTACATCTAAAAAACTACGGTTTAGAAGTAGGAGTCGTATACAATCCTGGTGACACAAATGACAGTGATTTCCTTAAAACATTTGACTTACAACTACAAGCGAGAAAAAGAGCAATCGTCTTTGGAGACTTTAACATAAACTTACTATCTAAAGAAAAACGAACAAAGCAATACAAAAACCTACTACAAGAAGCAGGACACAAAATTTTAAACAAAATAAGCGAAAAATATTGTACAAGAGACCAGAAAACTAAAAAAATCTATATTAGACCATGTCAGCACAAACCTTAAACAAGATAATTTTCATATGGCTATCATTGACTCTAGTATGTCTGACCATAAACAAATATATGTTGAAATTAAGAAATACAAGGAACCTGCCACAATCCGAACGACATATGAAGCTATAAACTATGAACAACTCTACAACCTAGCTAAAGAACAAATAGGAGCAAACTCAACAACAGATTATTACACACTAGAAAATAAAATAAAACAAGTAGTGAACACTAGTAAAACGACAAAAACGAAAATACTAAACCAGCCTCAAAAAGACTGGATAAATAGAGACATAATAGCAGGAATCAAACAAAGGAACCAATTATGGATAAAACTGAGGAATAATCAAGACAACGAAGATCTGGACTCTGAATATAAAAACACCAGAGATGGAGTAGCGAAATTAATTCAGGACACTAAAAACAACTATTTTTACCAAAAATTTCAGAAGTGCAGCCAAAAGCCAAAGAAGATGTGGAAGCTAATAAATGATCTTGCCAAAAATAAAATACAAGTAAGTTGTGCTCCTACAAAACTTATAGTCGATGGAAGGCAAATAACTGACTCTAGCGAAATTTGTAATGTATTCAACCAATATTTCTCGACAATAGGATCCATACTAGCAAACCAAATTCCGAAACACTTTCACGAGACCACAAAACGAGCACTACCTAAACACGATAATATTACCAATCCTAACACTAGCGTCGTCGGACTACCAAACTTTCAACCGTGTAGTGCAGACGAAATCAACAATATAATAAAGAACCTAGACTCAAATTCCAGCGCAGGCCTAGATGCAATTAGCACAAAATCAATAAAATGTATTAAGGAACACATATTGGACAATATCACGGCATGTTTTAACCAACAACTTCTAAAGGGAGAATTTCCAAATTCATTGAAAATAGCTAAGGTAACTCCCATACACAAATCGGGTTCTAAATGTGATCCTAGTAATTATAGACCAATATCGGTCCTTCCTATCTTATCCAAAGTTTTAGAAAAAATAATTCACAGTCGCCTTGAAAATTATCTAAATTCTATTAATTTTATCTATACAAATCAATTTGGTTTTCGGCCAAAGAGTAGTACTTTGACGGCTACAATTGAGTTAGTTACTAAGATAAAATCAAATATTGATTCTAAAAATATAGTGCTAGGTGTATTCATTGATTTGAAGAAAGCTTTTGATACTGTAAGCCATAAATTGCTGTTGAAAAAACTTGAAGTTATAGGTGTCAGAGGCAAAGCTCTTAAAATGATTAAATCTTACCTGTCGAATAGATTCCAAATTGTGAAAATTGGTGCAAACCAAAGCGCTAAACAGCCTATTACATATGGTGTTCCACAAGGGTCCATTTTAGGTCCCCTCCTATTTGTTATATATATAAATAGTTTAAATGAGCTAGGATTACATGGTCACATATCTCTATATGCTGATGACACGTGCTTATTTTACTTTGGAAAATCAATACACGAAATTATCAGAAAAGCTCAAGACGACTTAAACTCCTTAAACGATTGGTTTCAGTACAACCTCCTAACAATAAATGCATCCAAAACCTGCTACACAATTTTCAAACCTAAGAATAAAACAATCCCCCCTCACCAACCTCTAATAATAAATAATATAGCTCTGGAAAGAAAAATGTGTGAAAAGTACTTAGACCTACAATTGGACAGTGGTCTGACGTGGGGCACTCACATAGAAAACATACAAACCAAACTTTCAAAACTCACAGGCTCACTACGCAACTTAGTTCGATGTATCCCACGTCAAACTCGCTATACAATTTACAACTCGCTTGTCAAACCACATTTACTTTACCTTATAGAGATTTGGGGTAACGCCGCCAAAACTAAACTAGCTGTTCTGCAAGTTCTACAAAATAAAATAATAAAACTACTTTTTAACTATCACTATCTTACACCAACCAAAACTATTTATAGAGAAACAAATCTTATGTCTATAAATCACTGTACATCTATAATTCATGCATCCTAGTTCGCAAAATATCGCAAAATTCCATCCATACTAACATAACGTTCTTAAAATCAAAGCAAGTGACAAAACGTAACACTCGCCGAGCCAGTTATCTTGTTTTACCCAAGGTTAGAACAAACTACGGGAAAAAAATGTTCACATTTGAAGGAGCGCAACTTTACAACAAACTACCCCAAACTTTGAAACATATTAGCTCGCCTCGTACATTTAAAACTGAACTCGCTAGTTTTGTTAAAGAACATTGGCCTATATAACTTATAACATTGTATAATTCTAGTATCCAAGTTACTTGTATATTGTATATATTGTTTAATTTCTATCTGTTTTCTATCTATCTATTCTTTCTACCATAATTGTGCAAACCTTATTACCTACAGACCGAACGCAACTCCTATTAAATCTAATTTTTATAAATTGTTACGTTAACTAAGTATTCTCATGTAAGTGACTGTGTCTTTTTTGAGAATAAATATTTTTAAACCTAAACCTAAGAGTTTGCGAAGCGAACGTATGTGCTGTCGGTTTTCGCGTTTCACACATTTTTTTGTCTTTCGATAGAACGACCACCATGTAACGTATAGCCGACTAGCTAGACGCTTGAAACCAAGCCTGCAGTGCGGCTATTATCAAGTTATAAGGGGAAGGTGCGAGACGCGAGAGATGAGGCTCTAGCCGACAAGTGCAGTATCAAACATCAAGATAATGTAATATAATCAAGATATGAAGTATTATAGAGATAAATTATAACTTTTCTAAATTTTTACAGTATTTGTTGTTTTATATCAAAGATGTTTTCTTCGCAAGTGGCATTTCAGAGGTAACATTGCCATATGTTTTTTGTTTTTTCGTAAACGATAAGATTCTTGGTAATGTGATGAATTATGACCATTAGAATATATCATTAGTTTTTCGTAATAACATAAAAAAACGATTTTGTACAATTTTGGGCTTTAGCCAATCTGACTGCTGATTTAGTACACGAAATATATTGTCGCTTGGATTCAATATTGTTTGCCACAAATTAAATCGAGTATTGCATAAAATCAGCGCTGCAGTTCACTGCAGGGTTATGCTGAGCACGGATCTCGATATACACATTTGATGGGTTATTATTGACCTTTGACCGACTCGATTGACCTTTTTTGACGGTACTATACTCATCTGCGCATAAAATTGTAACATAACTATCTATGCAATTAGATGTGTGTAGTTCTGCTCAACATAAGGAATTTTGATTTATATTTCTAATTCAAATTATCGACCGACTGCTATTACCTATTTCTCACCCTCGGGACTTCTTAACCCCTAAATTTTATCGAAGTAGTAACTTTAAACAAGTAATACCTGTTTTGATGAAATTGGGAACCTATGATAAAAATGACTCTACATCTATTTATATGTCACATGCTAATGATCTCATCACCTAGAGGATGCACGCGTCTCCAGCATCCTGTAGAGACGATACAATTGCCTAGTCTTGTTCAATTCTCGAAAGACTTCATTGAATCGCAAATTTTGTACTCATCCACTAACTGACCTTTGTGGGACTAGATTCACTGCTCTAGAGAAATTCGTTATTTTCCATAGGATAACATAAATAACGTCGTCTCATTTACACCGATTCCTCGAGAACGAGGCCCCAGAAGAATTGGTAACAACTACCTCTTAATTATTATTTGTTTCACATCTACATAGATAGCTAGAGTAAGAAGGTTAATCGTATTTTAACTTTTGACTCGATATTGCCATTACATCCCGTTGCTTTACAGTAAAATAGATGTAGCTACATAAAAAAAACAATATAATTATAGCTTCAGCCCTCGCTTACATTACGTATACGTAGATAAAACACATAGAGGATGTGTTATTCTAAGTCACAATCAGATTACTAGCAGCAAACATCCAAGTACGCAAACTTTAACACTTTTAATATTAACTAGCTTCTGTCCACGGTTTCACCCTTGTGGATAAAAAGTAGCAGTTCTGTTATAATAAGGTAATGGTATATGTTTTTTCTTAATTAAATTTAAATCGGTTTAGCCGAAGATTAGTAGCAACAAAAACCAGAACAATCTTATTTTCGCATACAATACAATAACACATCCTACTACTATTATAAACGCGAAAGTTTGTGAGGATGGATGTTTGTTACTTTTTCACGCAAAAACTACTGAACGGATTTTGATGAAACTTTACAGTAATATAGCTCAGAATATCACATAGGCTACTTTTATCCCGGTACTACACGGGCAAAGCCGTGGGCAGAAGCTAGTATGCCATATGTAGGTAAATATGGCATACCTATTCATAATGCGTACTCTGCCACGCTTTAGAAGACACGCTATAAAGAAATAAATCCCAGCGTCTTATGTAGTATAAGCTTTTACACCTGAATATAGCTTGGTACTATTTTGCCGAAACCAGACAAAAACATGGAACCCAGCTCCACGTCACTGACCTTTCCCACTATTAATCTGATCGTACGAGCTAATTTCGCCGGCCTTCCATAAAACAGTGATAAGATAGACGCTTATAAATTGTATCAACTATCACTGCCCCGAGGGCGACATCCCCTTTCTATGGCCCCTTCGTGGGCCATTATGCCCCATCTATTGTTACACCATAAAGGGCCGTACACTCTATTCACGATACGTGAGATTCACAAAGGGTTTGAACGGGCCTCATAGTAAAAGTAATAAAAAGAGCTAGCACATATTATCGGATGTCCGTTAAAAATTAAACGTTTGAACTTGACAGTTGGTATGAGGTAATAATTTTTGGGCTTTAGAAAATGTTGGTTACATTTTTGGAGACATTCCTAGCTGTAACCAAAAAAAAACTAAATGGTTGTATTTATACCAAAATCAAAATCGTCTTATTCGAGTCCAGTAGTTGACGTCAATCAACTACCAATTGTAATGAAACAAATGAAAATAACAACAAAAATATAACTTTGGTATTTTTCAAATACCACTATCATTCTCATATTATAAATGAGACATTATTTTCCATTGAACAGATTTAAATATATAAATAAACACGCAAAAGTGATAGACTGATAGTCCTGACCCCACATTAGTCATATTATAATATATTTTTTTACAGGTATATGTGATCTAAAATAATACATTGGCTACTTTTTACTCGATCACCACGTATGCAAAGAAAGCTGTGGGCGGAAGCTAGTACCTTTTTGATGTCACTTTTTGTTATTGGAAGCAAGTTTTCAATTTCATATGGTATCTATCTACTAGAAAGCGTGCACGCTACACGCGGAAGTAAATACGGATATTGCATTCAAGAGTATAGGTGGAATACTATTTTGAATGCAATACTTTGGAATTTCAGGGTTTTTAAATCTGTATGTTGTAGTTGTTGACAAAAAAGTTTTTTTTAAGAAAATTTCATAAGATTGTATGAAATTTTCTCTGCAGGTTACCTCAAAATACAATAATACAAATTAAGGGCCACACTTAATAAGACTTTAGAACAGTTGATTAACAGTGTTTATCAGTGTTTTGTTTTCTGAGTAGAAATTACTGTTAAAATATCTTAATAAGTACCTAAGGCTTTCTTACTCGTCATACGTTATAACAGAGCGGTGGTAATTAATCGTTTGAGAGAGAAACTGCTAAAACCGTGTGTTTTCTATATTAAATTTGTCCGCGTGGCGTCAGCGTTAGCGCCACAGTCTTACGTAAAATGTGTAGATCTAAACTTTAATAAGACAACAATAAATCGACTATATTATATTCCGGATAATTGACGTTCTAATTCGATAGCCGTCTTCATTTTTGTTAGTACAGATGACTCCTAGAGGGTAGATTCATTTGTAATAAGATGGTCATCAACATCAATCAAATTCGAATTCGAACATTAAAATCACTTTCTAGTCACCTACCTTAGCCTGGACCTTCCCTGAAAGATTGTTTACACGCCGAGCCATTGCGGCGGTTATCTCACAACTAAACAATAACAATAAAAAATTAAATTACCTATTTGTGACGTGTACTCCATTGTCTTTCTAATTGCGGTCTTGCATGGCGTTGACGGGCCGAATGGCGGGAAGATGTTTTTATTTTTTTGGGCACGCACGTGTTATCTACGCGGTAGTTGTCTCGAGACTGCGGCCCACCCAGCCTCACAAACCACCCAGTGGGGTGGGTATCCTTTATGCCCTGGTTACACGAGAATAGTACACGATTGGCTGATAATTTACGCGCTACTTTCCACAATCTGTTTAATGGTTTTACGACTGATGACTGAATAACATTGGCTTAGTGACGATACAGTGCTCAAATTGAGTAAACGACCACTATTTATAGCTGCAAAAACTTCTAACAAAACAATCGCATAAAACCTAATATATTAACTGTATCAAAATGTATTTCGTTATATCAAAAAAATACAACAAATCTTACGAAAAGAAAGCTATAATTGGTTGAGGACACAATAGAGGGGAATCCAGGCGAGAAGAAAAACCGCGATCACCTAAGTACGAGGACGCAACAACCACTACGCTGCTGGGGCCGATGCCAGCCTGGTCGAAACGATTGAATTGTCGAAATACATCTACCTTACTACTTACCTAGAGCGATAAACAAGCGGACCATGTCGATACGTTATTGTGGATAGTATCTACTGCCTTACTTTTTACTAACCATGTGTAAATAAACCTTTTCGAAGTAACCAGCCAGCCCATCTTGCCTTCCCGAGCCACACCGTTTTCCACGCTTTAGTTTTAGTGGAGAAACGTGGACATACGCCCGCTTAGATTTACTATTAGTTTGTGGGACAAAGCATCAAAGCAAACAAGGAGTCTCGCTTGTATTTGTGATGTGAAATATGGAAAGCTGGAAAAATCAACTTATAAAGATTAAACCTAACAAGGGAACTTTGTATGAATTAAAAAATCGACACTACTTTTACTATATGGTTGAAGTAGTAGACTGTGTGTTTTTGACAGTTCGTGACGTAGGCTTCCCATAACCGTGTATCTCGTTACCTATGTATACGTAACTTTAGTATCTTTTATCAAACAAATTCATTCGTAGTAGCCAAAACCATGTAAGAAGCTCTAAGCAAATAGGGACCTAACAAATGTTTGATATGTTATGAAGATGCTATAGGCAAAGCTTTTACGATGAAAAGTTAATTTAGGTTTTGTTAGTATACTGACATAAAATCACGCCTTTTTGCCGGAAGGTAGGAAAAGAAGTTCACTCATATGAATTGATATAATTATGTAATAAGATTACTGTAATAAGCACTCTCTACAAATCCCATATTCCAGTAAATATCCAGGATATATTTCACCTGCTAAAATTTAGTATTTCATACGAATTTCACTAGTTGCGCAAAATTGACTATTCAAAGAGCTGCAAGACGTTTTGTATAGATGACGACTCTACATACTCTATATTAAATATCTGGCTAACAGCGTCATCTATTTTACATGCCACGAACTAATTTAACTACCGTGAATAATGTTCTGTTGGCTTTTGGAAACAAATGGAACTGACTTCATCTCAAACTAGTTAATTCAGTCATATATTAAAAGAGGGCGCTGTTTGATGTTTTATTCTGTCCTTTGCTTACGACAATTCTTGAATTTTGTCTTTCCAACACAATGCAAATAGGTACTTGCATATTATCATAAAATAGCGTTACAAACATAAATAAAAATTGACAGCCTCGGTGGCGCGCCAGGCGAGTTGCTCGCTGAGATGGAATAGATGCGGGCTCGATTTTCACTGGGGGACAAATGTAAACATGTTTTGCATTTGTTCCGGGCTTGGACGTTGTTGTACCATTGTACTGGTAGTTCCTGAAACCCATGACACAGAAAACCCTTGTGTAGATAGGGGCGGGGCAGTCTTTTGTAATAAGGTAGGGTCAGTCAGTCCTAATATGTTCAACACAAGGTTACACACACAAACATCAGACAAAATGTTATATGATAAGACTTACAGGATGGAGATGGCCCAAGATCTTTCGTCATGACATTTAAGAGAGGCATAATCCCTGTGTTTCTACAGGTTATGAGGATTATTATGGGTATGCGGACCTAGCAATAATGAAGGTAGCTGAAAACGGTAGCTGAATCTGTGAAAAGCTCCATTCCAGCCCGCTATATAGGTAGGTACATACATACCTACATACGTACACACCTACCCCAAATCGTACTTACCTACATTTCGTTAATTTTCTAGGCATGAACGGTAAGTGACATGAACTGGTTAATCGTCTAGGGATAGATATGCATATTAACAAGTTTTTTGCTCATAAGTAGGTGTGTATTTCGTCTTAGGCTACATTTTTATCTCAGTAAAGGCTGAATATATTTTGTATGCAATATATAACAATACCGTTGAGGTATATATTTTGTATACCTCAACGGGTACAAAATTCAATCTTTAAACTTCAGAGAGATAAACAGTCTGTAATGCTGGCTGTACCTAACTGGTTGATTTTTTTAAAGATTTTATTTTATTATACATTTATATGTACGATAAAGAGTTTTTCTATCTATCTGCCCTACCCTTACTACGGAATTCTACGATTTGAAATTCAAACCAGACTTTCTCAAAACTGCATTCGTGTTCCTGTTAGTGCCTCACCGGTCTTAGTTCCACCTGTGGTTCCACTCATAAGATGAATAGGATATTTTCAAATATATTTTTTATACCCGTTTGTCGGACTGATCTTTTTGCTGGGATAAACAGGAATTGTTTTTGGATTCGTTAAGTTCGTCATAGGTACAGCTGAGTACCATAGGCAATGTTCTATATTTTGGTGTATTTTAACCAAGCTGATAAAATACTATAAGGTATGTCATGTATACTAATAGGTATTATAAATGCGAATGTATGGATGCGTGTTGTTAAGTTGATAATTATCTCCGTAATAGCGATAATACAGTTGGGAGATTTTATTTTTCTTTTGTGTTGTTTGTTTCGTGACCTAGAATAACAAATAAACTACTTTTTAACCGGTGTCATGCGCGCTAAGCCGTGGACAAAGACCTACTATAAAAATGTTTAAGAAAATAAAACACAAGATAGTGCGCGAAAAGGTCACAGCTATATATCCGGTAGCTGTGACCCCTTACGGCGGGATATACACAAAACTAGAGGCTATCCAGGTAAGTCAAATCATTGGTGACCTATTAATATTATAATAATCAGGAGTCAATCGAGCTCTAAGTTGAAGTGTAAAACTATTTTCGATTTATTATCATTAAATAAGAAATATTACTGGATTTCCTATTTCCGGATCATTTGCTGTACTAGGTACCTATGAACAGTACCAATTTGGTATTAGGTAATGTAAGTATTCATTGTTGTTAACTCGCACAAAATGCGGCATGTTTGGCAACTACCTATAGTCTGGAGTTTCTTTTAATCACCATACAGATAAAGGTATCTACATTTGTTCTTTATTGTGATTTATGTGTTGAAACTAACGATGTCGAAGGGATTTCCCTTTTACTTAAAATACCTTTTTATATAAAAAAAACAGCTAATTCCTACGAGTATCTATCGCACTATTATTGCATAAAGCAATTCTATAGGTATCCACTTAGCTCATGATTAAGTAGGTACCGATGTAATTGATGACTAAACCATTACAGAAGGTAGGTAGGTACTTATTCTTGGTTATTATAAGGTTAGTATATTAACAATCAACGTTCTTTAGAAAGCTAGCTGTATCATCTGTATTTTTTGTATATACCTGCTTGTATGAATAAATGCATCAAGGGATACATTTAATTGTTATTTAATATTTTGGTTAAAAACAAAATAATTTAATAAATTTTGTATCTATCCAATCTATGCATATTATTTATTTTTAAACATGGTATATAACTTGCAGCGCCCTGAGCCTTCAACAGCCAACACCAGAATGCTTAGACAATATCCATTCATTAGCTATTGTATTATAACAGGTTCTAAATGTTTGGAGTTGACATTGCTATCGTAAATATACCACGTGACATTGCGATAGCCTAAGTCAACTCCATACATTTTTGAACGATAGTGATAGCAATGGAATAGCTACAAAGCGAATGGTAATTCATTACCTATAATGGGCCCTTAAGATTTTTTAATGACTTTTATTGTGATCATAACGTTGTTTGTATAAGCACATAAGTGTCATTTGCGTGAAACAGAGTTAGCAAATTGACCCAGAATTGATATACTGTGATCGTTTAGTACTGCGCAATATTTGAGATAGCTCGTAACCCAGGTTAAAATGCTAACCCTGCCTTAATCTATGCAATCGTTCTTAAGCAAACTACATAAATCGAACTACAAAAGGTTATGATTTTCTAGGTAAACAATGCACTTTTTTCATAAAAACTACATGAAAGCGGCTAAACTAATTATACCTCAGCTCAGTCATTGGCATCGCTGACCCGACCCACATTCTATAACAATCACCAGAAAACCTTGATCTTCCACCTTCCCCTCTTTTTTATACTGTAAAGAGTTTTCAGGAGTAATGGCTCATGACACGAGAGATCATTTTATAATGGCAAAGGTGTGTGACGCGACTACATGTAGGTCTATTCCTGACGAGACTGCTACTGATTAATTTATTTATAAACTACTATTGTTAAATGGACATTATAGTACAAATAACATGTCAAGATCAGCACTCCCATTTCCTACTATACAATTTTTTTAATGTTATTTTTTTCGTTCCTAATGTTGGTAGGTATAAATTTAGGTGATCTCGTTCTCTTTCAATTTGTGAGGATGAAAACGCCTACTTCGATTCCCGCTGCATGTTTGTTTGATCTGCAAATATTTGCAGATCAAAAAAACATGCTCTGGGTATTTTCTATGTAAAATAAGCATGTATATACAAAAATAAAGTAGAAGAAGTACCTATTATCAGTTATGTAGTTCACTTATTACAAGTTCTGCTTACTTTGGGGCTAGATGATGCTGTGTGAAACATTGTCCAGCATTATTTATTTTTTTAATACCTAAGTAGATACTTAGTTGTAATCGACATCTACCATTTTTATTATTTACTGTACACACAGTTTAACACTTCCTAGGTACTTCGTTTTACACCATTAAACTAATGTATAAAGTTAACTGAGCGGTGTGGCCTATAACCCTAAAAAGAGTTTTCTTCCAGCACACCTTTGGGCTAGAGAGAGGTGATTATACATCTCAATGACGACCTCTGCCGCAGTGTCGAAGGCCCGCTTGAGACGCAGAAGGTTGCGGGTTCGATTGCCGCCGCGAGACCAATGTTTGTATGATCTGCAAATATTTGTCTCGGTGCGGTCTATTTTCTATGTATAATATGTACCTAGGATAGTTATAGTTTTTGTAGTATAGTAGTTCCCATAACACAAGCTCTTAGCTACTAGATGATGCTGTGTTAATGTCCAGCAATATTTATTATTATAATGCAATGCTTTAAATAAAAAGGTGTAACAAGAACGGACTTCACTCCAACAGGGTGGAGAGGTTGCGACCGCTTACCGCCTCGTGCTAAGCTCCACCGTAGTAGCTGCATTGATTCTGTGGTTTGTGTGGTTCATGGCATGTCACCAGGATATCTTGATTATACCAGATTTTAAATAACCTAAAAAATCGACCACGCTTACGACTGCGCATATTCATTCTTCTAGTGAAAAATTCCGTTGGTGCACGACCGGGTTCGAAGATACGAATTAGAAGTTGAGGTTCACCCCACTAGGCAAACGCATCACAGAAATTCAATTCAGAAGTTAGAAAACTAAGGCAATACAACTCTCTTAGAACAAGTGTTAAATTATCGCCAATAAAACGCGACGAGATCACAGTTCAAACGGACACACCAATTTCGTTTAGTTGATTGGACGAGCAATTTACAGTTGCTGTTTAAGCAAGCTGACCATTAAAGCGTTACTGTACACAGAGTGTCCCAAACTATTTTTGTTGGACGACAACTATCACTCAGGATTTTGTTTATGGGTTCGACAAGAATTCAAAAATACAGATAAGTGTGTTTTTGTAGTTGTCATTTTATTATTATTATTAAAAACTTACAATGTCTGTATGCTAGTTTGCAAGTTAAGTCAAATGTTACAAGCTGAATTACAATCACTTTATCTTATCATACGGAGTTGAATTTTTACATGTTGGTTCAGTTCCGATAACAATGCATTTTTATGGTTAGCATGACTTGACCATCGACATCCAGGATTAGCTCCAGATAAAGGAACTTTCAACGGTCAACAGCACAGACACGACATTTTGTGTACGCATTTTATTATGATAGCAGGTTTTAAGTTATACCGCGACATGGTTGCTGCACTCAGGTTTGGGTCCTGAATAGGGAATTTAAATAATTTTTTAAAAATATTTTATTATTAATTTATTATTAACGCTTGTGTTTCACCTATTCATTTGCTGTTTTCAATGCTACACGTCTATGTCCGCTGCCTTAACGGACATTACTTGGTTTGAATGTCCGTCTACATTAAATTGTACACCATGCATAACCCATACAATTTTCGCACAATTCCATCATAAGGTTAACTCGTTAGATTTCTCTTTAGTAATAAGATCGCACATTGTACACCATAGAATCTCTCAATGATATTAATTATTCATTATACACACATGTTTATGCAGCGCTGCTTTAGTGGGCGTTTGACCTTACTATTAAATGCTTACATCATCTGTGGAGCGTATGACAATCGCATAAAACAGTCAAATCTATGCACAGTCGCGGTCGGTACAAACCTTGTACAGCGTTGTTCAAAATATTAGGTACAAACTGTACAATCGCTTACTAACTGTTCTGTAATCTGTGTAGGGTGAAGCGTTTATAGTGGGTAGGTCTGCAGTCCTCGGTTATCGTCCGGGCATGATGCCCGTGTAGACGACTCACCAACAATCACGACAACAAACAAACAAAACGTTAGTGATGTACTCGTAAAGTGACCTTTCTATTCGGATTTTTTACACAATGTAAGTATTTTAGTAAAATGCTGTAAATCGAATCGTTATGAGTTTTTTTTGTAAGGAAAATTTCAATTGAATGTTATTTAATATCTTTGTTAATTAAAGTTATGATATCTATTCTAACATAGCATAAATTAATAACCAAGTTTTATTCAGACAGAAACCCCGTAAATTTTTGAACGACGAACAAAAACAAGCGATCGCCCAAAAAATGACCCAATAATTTGAATAGCATTTAAAAACAGACATTATTATCTTTCGGCCTACACGTAGACAACAACACTTGTGACAAGAATAACTTTCATATAGATATTAATAGAGTCCATTCCATTCCAATTCCATCCCAAAGATAGTGGAAGCTGCTATCAATGGGTATTAGAACCGAGCCATACTTTTGATAAGATGAGTACTATTTGGAAGATGTCCAGATACAAAAATACAATGCCTAGCGTTTCGATTCAAGATCGCCTGGGTGCTGGGTGCCGGGCGAGTATCAGCTTCGAAATTAACGTTGGCATTCTTGGGATAAAATGGGCAAAACAAATATTGGAGTTTCGAATGGAAGAACGAACCAGACGACGTAGTGTAGGCAACACACAAGATGTACCTACTGATCTCAAAGGTTGCGGGAAGCAGGTGGATAGAGATAGCACAATATCGTCATAGCCTGTAAGAGTGCTGTCATTACAGCACTCTTTAAGAGGAAGTCTGTGTCAAGCAATATAAAAACGGTAATTTAGTGTTCTAAACAACCTGTAGAATACCTACGTGGGCAATTTTTTAAATACTGAAATTAAATAATAAATAAAGTTATAGGTATCTAATGGAATGGAATGGTAATGGAATCAAATCAGCGCCGCGCCGTAAACTATAATTTATTTATATTTATTAATATTTGTATATTTGAACTGCACCTCACTATATTTGAAACACATCATCCATAGAGATCTACATCATAATTATGAGCCTTTCTAGCGGTAAAAGATTAAAATTTGGTTCTTTTACCGCTGAATACTTAAATATTCAACGCTTAAATCATGACTTGAGGACAATTTCATAATGACAGCTTAGTAATAATTACTTTCCAACTCTACTTAAATCTTGAGTAACTTTCAGTATTTGGCCTTTAATTAGCTAATGTCAGAAAATGACATCATCGGTCACTTACGCTCCCACTGCAGTAACTCAGCACTAAAACCTACTCTCAATTAAAGGCTAGTTAGTGCGAAGAGGTCTAATTATATGATTTTCAAGCTTGAATCGAGTTTTAATGAAAAAAAATACAATTAAGCCAAGTGCATTTGATCCCCTTTGAGATTAGTTCTAGAAATCTTTTATCGGAAAACTAACATTTTGTAGATTCTATAAATGATGCGTAAGGACACGCATTTCCTACTTCCAATGCGTAATAAACATATCGATATCATATATTTTGGATAATAGTGGTTACAAATTGCAACTTTATCTGGACACTTGCAGCATCCGATATCATTCCTCATTTAAAACGTGGATATTTTTTGATGATAATGCAAACAAAATAAGTACTAGGTAATTGTAAATCACTGCTTTTAATTATAGGAAAGAAAGCGGGACCGATCGTTTATTACTATAAGATTTTTGTTTTCCATTCCAAACAATTGCGGCTGGTGGCTGTCTCTCATATATTTCAGCTCGTTATCAAGATCTTTATTTTGATATTCAATTGCCCATGTCATTTGGACACGAAGAGTTTTTTTAATTGTCTTCTACATTATTGTACGCGGTGGCAGTCATGTTGTTTTTGGGACAGCATATGTAGGTAGCTTATGTCAGTCTCGGGATGCTCACAAATGCCACCTCATTTATCAAACTACGTGGGAAAGAATTATAAAATACATAGATATGCGCGAAAAATAAACCCCCCGCAGTGCAATTGCTTCAGTCTGCATGTTAATGGCAATTAAATATAAGCAATTACAAGTCTGGACACAACGAAAGCGTCCAAGGTCGCCGTCTGGACACTTGCAGCGTGAGATGTCGTTGGCATCCAGCTGTGTAGGTGTTGTCTGGCTCAGATTCTGAACCGCAGTTTCATGGGCTTGCAAAATTTTCACAATTCACCCACATAAATACTTACGGAACATTAATCTGAATAATTATATCTAAAGTGACACAAGAGTTAAAAATATAAATAAAAAGTTGTTATGGGTCTGGGTATGATAATAATAATAATGCTGGACATTTTCACACAGCATTATCTAGCCAAAATGATGGTAGCATGGTACTCCTAGCCCCTGATACTATACAGGGAATCTGTGTGCGGGTTCAGCACGTTATGGGTGTTGTTATATTATTAATTAAATTAGTAGACACTTTGGGGGTAAAAAAAAAAGCTATACTATGCTCGGTACACCTATATTAGTATCCATAAAAAAATCTACTGCCTCTACACAGCTTTTTAACAATGATGTTCAATTACTAAATATATTTCCAAAGTTCATAGTCGTTAGTGATTTTGAAAACTTAGTAGAGATAAGACAAAAAAAACAATTAGAGGCAATTCTTTTCAATCGTGAACTAAATTTATATTTAGCTTTTCAGGTAAGAATAATATGTTTACACATTCACCTTCAGTTAAATTTCCATTGGCGAAACGATTAAATAGGTAGGTAGATACTAACATGTAAAGTATAACTTACTAAATATAACTAATGGCAGCGATGTAGTATTATTTATCTATAAGCTAAAGTGAAGGTACTTTAACCAGATTAGGCACATAAATAGTAGAAGAAAAATTAAAAAAAAAAACAGTTTACTCAAAATTTACATACTCACAAACACGCACAAAAATGCTCATGATATTAATCCCCGTGATGGATGTTCTGAGATGATTATTACCAGATGGAAGATACGTAATTTATATTAAAATGTTAGTTTCCAGAATCAAGAACTGAACTCAATATTTTAATCTGGATATTTTCGCTTTTGCAGAGTCTATAAGTCAGTCACCATGGGTGCGATGTTCCGGAGTGAAGAGATGGTGCTTTGCCAGCTATTTGTACAGCCTGAAGCTGCTTATGTGTCTATGTACGAGCTTGGAGAAGCTGGCATTGCTCAGTTTAGAGATGTGAGTAGATACAGATACCTACCAGATTTTTCAGGATCACGGCTGACTTCTTTAGAATTTTCTAGACTCAATTTATACTCGGTCGATTGGAGATAAGACAAAATCTTTAGTTTCTATAATTCCACAGAAAAAGTCACATAGCCTTCGAAACTAACAAATTGATTATATAGAACGAAGTGTTTAGAAATTTCTATGCTCAAAAAAACCCGTAGAAGAACGAAAATCACTTGCTCTCAGAATAAGCAAGTTGTAGCGGCAATTGGCTGCCACAACCAGCAATCACTTACGGCGAACACAAATACGTTTAGAAGACCCACACGATGGACCGCTCTCATCATAAAATACGGGAAGTCGATGGATGGAGGTGATGTTTCCCATGGCACGTTTTGGAGAGACCAACGGAATTGAACTTCTACATGCTGTTGACCCAAAACAATATTTACAATACAACTTTGGGAGACGTCCGATAGTGAACTTCTAAGACTTGACTCAAAAAAATATGGTACAAATCTGAAAAATCTTAGGGCAGATTTACCACACAAAAAGCTTGTCTGTGAATGAAATGAAGATCTGAAACCCAAACAAACCTATATTTTTGTTAATTATAGACCAGTATTGATTGGTTGAATGTTCTCTAACCAATATATCCGTGCCTACTACGAACATCTGCAATAACTCTACCATGCGGACTTATATTGCGCTCGTCAATCGTTCTTGGCATAATCCTAGTTAATTTCGATAATACGCATGAACTATTCGATAGTTGTAGTAGGTATTATTCTTGATTTGGCTCTGACCGTCCCAGTTCCACTACATCTGTTAGTTATTTTAGTTTGCCGTTATGAACAATACCAAATGCAAAAACTTTAATTCTGATTGCACTTCTGATTTGATTTCAACTTGATCATGCCACCATCTCAGTACCGATGGGCTTGCAAACTGTCACGTTTAACTACTGTGCAAAACGTGGCGTGGGCATAAGTCAAATACTTAACAAGGATTGGACTTGTCTATGAGTGCCTCGTCTTCCTTACAAATATGCGTTCCTACTGAATCGACTCAACTTAACAAACTGAACGTCGGACCAATTTGAAAACAAAAGAAATACACAGTCGTGATCATGTTTTTTTTAATCACTGTGGCTGGTAGAACAGATTACAATTAACAATTGACCCCCTATGGCAGCACACTAAAGCTGAATGAAGGATCATCAAAAAATAACCAAGCAGAGTTTGTTGCCTGATTCTTCTAGACTTGGTCGCGCGCAAGGAATCGGCGTAAATTCGGCATAAAAGTTGACCTTGTGATTTCAATAAATAAAAACCTTTGATTATAAATAAAGACCGATTGACTTTTGAC
Source organism: Perizoma affinitatum (assembly GCA_961405105.1). Taxonomy (NCBI): domain Eukaryota; kingdom Metazoa; phylum Arthropoda; class Insecta; order Lepidoptera; family Geometridae; genus Perizoma; species Perizoma affinitatum. Next base: position 9,039,333 of record OY560184.1, read on the forward strand.
TTATGACCTTGCATAATTGTCAGAGTTCGTCGATGAAACACAGTGAATAGTGCAAATTATACGACACTCCTTAATTATATTTATGATTAGATAGTTATACCACAGACTAAACCACAGTGAAGTCCCTAATCGTATCAGTTTACCCGGCATATCACGATTCGAGGTGAAGGCCACTGAAAGTTCATCGTTGGCATAATGTAATATACAGATCGAAATAAAAGGTAAGTAGGTATACTAACAGCTAGTTAAGTTATGCTGTGAATATAGTTACACCCCCGCTATTTGGTAAGTAAACGTAAAGTAAAGATACCCACGCACCAAGCTTCAATTTCATTGATATCAGCAAGTGGCAATTTTATTTTGAACATTCTCTAGTCCCAATGAAAGCAGAGCATGTGTTATGGGAGCTACATGTATAATATACTTATTATATATATTTTTACTGTAAATACATACACATTCTACATAGAAAACACCCGAGACAAATATTTGCAGATCAAACAAACATTTGTCCCGCGGCGGGAAATCGAACCCGCAACCTTCTGGTCAGGCGGGCCTTCGCCTACTGCTCCACAGAGGTCCTAATTAGATTAACTACAACAATTTGTCAATGTGTATAGATCTATTTAGCCCCCTCAAGTTCCACCACTGGATAGGTCCTTTCAAACACGTATTCCCAATAAAAAGTCTCTTCAGGTTAAAAAAAAAATAGTTTCTAAATATTTTAGATTTTGTATTGTAAAATTTTATTTTGACAGAGTCTAACCGTAACAGAAAATCGCGCCATCATTATGAATGTTGTTCATGAATATATCAGCAGCGTCTTATACTCGTACATAAAAGAGGTAGGCAATAGCACTGATATAATACGAGTAGGACAGGATTTCAGCGTCTAAATATTTAGAAAGAGTTCCAGATAAAATAAATGTGTGAGTTGAACAATTTGTTGGTCGAAGATTTATCATCATGCCGAACACTCACCGTTTCCTGGAGATTATTGACCAGATTAACGAGAATATGATTAATTTTAACTGTTTTTAAAGATGCACGTACATTACATTTGCATGGTTAAAGTGGGTCGATAAATTTATTTATGTTGTCAAAACATCGACCTATAAAAAATCGATGGGTCAAAATAGCGTTTTAGCATTTTATTAAATGGTTACTGAAACTTGCAGTTCAAATAGGATGTCTTTTTTTAACTAACCTATACTTTCCTTAAACTGGGCAAAGGTCTTTGTATGTAAATTGTAGGTAAAATGCAGAAGGATTCTTTAAAAAAAAGCTGAGTAATGATGTTAGTTATTGTACTCTTTGTTTTGTAAAATATACAGATGACTTTCAAAGGCACAAGTTTCATGGCCGTGTTATTTCAGCGTTTACCTACGCGACCCACATAAGGAAGCGAGCAGTTTTCTTATTGCCGTGTTCCGTTAGGGGGGAGCATTACATTGCTAGACAGAGTTAGCTCTTGTTGGAGATTATACCTGCCTCTTTGCAAGTGCCATTGAACTCAATCTTTCAAAGCGAAAAATACCTTCCTCACCTGGCCATACAAAAACGAAACCTTCTACCCCTCATTATGATTTGCTTTTTTCTCCCGGAATGCATATTTCACCAACACATAATTATCAAAAACAAACAAACACGCTCACGACTGTCTTCCCCATGGTGGACACCCTCAGATACATACTCAGTGAGTAGATCTTTGAGGATACCAAGTAGGGGGTAGTCAGAGGCACGTCCAGACATTACATTTAGTACATGCCCGCGTTTTGCAAGTAGTAAGCATTCCACGTGACAGGTTGCAAGCCCATCGCCGCTTATTGGAACACTAACTGTTGGCACATGCCTTCGATTTTTTGGTTCTAGGGCATGCCGGTTTCATCACGATGTTTTCCTTCACCGTTTTGAGCACGTGTTTAATGCGCACATAAATTTTTCGAGTGGAAAAATCCAGTGGTGCACGACCGGGTTCGAACCCACGACCTCCGGATCGGAAGTCGGGGTATCGCCCACCAGGCCAACACGGCTTTTTTTAAATAATTATCCTTATTTAAAAAAAAAACACATCGCTGGACTATCCTAAACCAAAAATAATTAAGCTGCAAGGTCATTAACCTGTTTTGAGGATCGATAAATATGTTGGCTCTGAGATGTGCATTGAATAGTTGACTCACCTGCAATAGATTATAGGTACCTACTTACTGTTGTCATTAAAAATCTATGTGGATTTTGTTATATCTACTTCCAGTTATCTTTCAAGTGGTTTTAGTAATTGTTGTTGTGTAACATCGAAGACAAGTATTATCGGTCACATTTCTAAATAGTTTTATCGTAACTTTACTTAATTAATCAAAACTGTGATAGTCTTGATGAATAATTGCCGTTTTATCCACTTATAACTATGGCATTGCTTTTTACATTTGTGGAGAAATGGAGTTTCCGACAGACATACTCCATAACTAGGCAGTATAATTCTGAGATTCTTTAAATATCCACTATTTATCAGCTTCCCTCATTCTCAATGGTTAGCTGGAAGAAAACTTAGTTCGTGTGTGTATTGTAAAAAAGACAAACTGTGAGGAAAATGAACATAGAAAGTGCATTCGATAACGTTTAGTTTGTTTAACAAAGTAAAGATTCCGCTCGATCCTAATCCGTAAACATTCCAAAAAGCTTCTTCTTCTTTCGATACAAATTTTCTACAATTTATATATTACTAGCTTCTACTCGCAAAAAAGACAATCTGCTTGTTACCCGAAAAAAAAAGTAGCATATGTGTTATTCTAGGTTAGGTTAAAATATTGTTTGATATGTCCTCACGTGGTAAAATAGAGATTTATTGGCGATCTTGGTTCTTCTACTCATTTCCTTGTTTCGTATATTAAACTTTATGCATATCTATCTCGATAGCCAGATAGATAAGCAAAACGTACTGATTGTAGACTTTCATCGTGACATTGTTAATAATTCTAGTAAACATTCACTCAGTCATTACAAAGGGTAATAACCTTCTACCTTTTCATAACCATCTTAGGCATTCACCACCAATTGAGTTCTAAAGTCTGAACACGCCACTACAATGCTGATTTGCAGTACAGTACTACGATAAAAGGTGCTTCAGAAATCTTCGTCTATCTTATCAGGAAACTGAGGGGGTTTAAAATTCTAAGTTTCTCCAAAGTGAACTAAAACCACACGTGTTGTCACTGTAAATAAATAATACATAAATAATGCTAGACAGTTTTACACAACATCATCTAGTCCAAACAAAGCAAATCTTGTATTATGGGAACTACAGGACTGATAAACAATTTTTTTTTTATAAATACATACATATTATACATAGAACACCCAGACCCATGACAACTTTTTGCAGACCATACAAACATTTCTCCCGCGGCGGGAATCGAACCCGCAACCTACTGGGTCTCAAGCGGGCCTGCGCCCACTGCACCACAGAAGTCGTCAACCTGATATGCGGTTCAACTAGTTCAACTAGGAAATGGGAAACTTGAAAACACTAAAACATAGTGTTTTTAAGTTTCCCATTTCCAAAGGTAGAAAAGATTTCCGAAACACATAACTTTTATCTTAGTACTGTGTTTAGTTCCTATACAAATAATTCTAGGCGGTTATACCTATTTGCACACCTGACTAAGGAGCTAATTTAAAACAATGAGCCTCGGAATGCTTCTGTGCGATAGAGTGCATTTTTATATATTGGACCTGGTTTTAGCAGTCATATAGGTTATTTAATTATATTCTGACGGCCTCTGAAACCAGGATTAGTCGCTAGTTATTAATATGAGAGAAAGATAAATCTACACCAAAAAAATACAAAGGGAATGATGAAGAAAAAAAGTTCCATCTCTTATCATTTAGCTTCTGAACACATAATTAACCTTCAGAGCAACTTAACAGCAGCCATTTTCTGCAGGCGAATTCATCACACGATGCCATTAACCTTAATTTGGATAGCCTCTGAAGTCACGAGTAGCTGGAAGTAGAATCGATTTGACGGTCACGATATGGACACTCCCGGTCGGTGTCACGAAATCAGGGGAGACCTCCAGCCACAGCTTAAATAATAATCAAATTGGATCAAGTTTGATAACTCCACATGGTCACAGCTGATAAACCAAATTAGTTATTCCAGTGGTTCGTTCTTATGAGATAAATAAGATAAATAAGAGCAACTCAATATGCTTAATGTATTTGATCTCCCACACAAGGAGATCAGTTTGAAGTAAAAGGTCGTTTGTTTATTCGCGTGCTACCATATAACCCCGATTGTAATGCGATATTTTTCAATCGTTCTGTATGACTTCAAGGATTGTCTTTTATATGTTTTATTACCGCAAGTCGCTAGAGGGCGCTGAAGGTGGAATGTGGAATATAAAGCGGCGTAACCAAAAATCATGAATTACATTTTTGTAATATTTTTTTATAACTTCGCGTAAAGTTCTTAGAAAGGTTTTAACTTCACTTCGTTATAGGAAATTTTAATACGTGATGGAATACAATCATATCGGGGTTTTTTAAATAAAAAACTAACTTTAAACTGTATGGGACAACCTCGGGACCATTCTCTATACAACAAAAGAATCATCAAAATCGGTTAACAAATGGCGAAGATATCAAGTAACGAACACATACGAAAAAATATAGCCGATTTGAGGACCTCCTCCTATTTTTGTCGGTTAAAAATGCAAACTGTGTTTGAAGCGAACTATAGTTAGTCTATAGACTCAGCTGTATTATTTTTCTGTGCCGTGACTATACCTATAGGCGGGCCCATAAATAATAGGGGATTTAGGACAGAGACACAACCTTCCCTCACTTTCCGGCAGAACATTTTTCGTGACTACGTCCGGCCCGTAAATGCACTTTGAGCTCATTGGCCTTGATAAGGTCTCGTTATCAAAAGTTGTGAATTGGAATCCAAGCACCAAATAGAACGTTAGAGAATCGATTGTGAAGGATGTCGAAATAGTTTTACATCCACATATAAAAAGGTAACATGGCGAAGTCACGCACGAAACTTCAGGACCATTTTTAAACCCTAAAAAGATAATTTACTTCAAACTGGCGTTGTTTATGTTCGTATAAACGTGCTTTGTTTGAAGTAAGCTTGTTTTTCTAAGGTTTACAATTATTAAGTATTTATATAATTTACAAGCAATATGTTCCCCAAAGTATGAAGGCTCAATTCATTTTTGATTAAGAATAAGAATAATAGTGTTTGCTAATAAAACCCTGAGTGAAATCCAATACTTAGGTACTTATCTACCGAGTGAAGCATATTTTTGGAAGCACAAACAGGTAGCATGTCAGTGGGTAAGTGAGTCACACCCATGAAATCGGGTTAAAGTAGGGTGCGTTACGCACATAGGTACCACTAAGGAAAATATGGAAATCCCCATGATGTGGCGGGCCACGTTGTAGCTTGGAATATCCAAAAACAACCGCAGTCTGGCAATATCCTATTCGACTAATATTATAAATTCAAATGTATGGATCTTTATTTGGCTGAAGAAAATATAGGTATACCTAGACCTTGACCTTTAATAACGGAAACCTTATTAAGCTACTTTGATCTGAGTAACACGTTAATGTAGTTCAGTTCGCTAGTTTCATACAAGTCATCGTTTTGAATCTAGCTTAAAATTTGCTAGGTATTAAAGACTGGTTATGGTTAGAATATTATCATTCGATAATATGACTTGTCGGATAAAGTTGACGCAAAAATTGTGACAAAAACAAGGAAATGAGAAATGTCTAGTGAAAAACTGTAATCAGCAAGTTAGTTATATTTTAAGCCCGTACTCGTAGTATGTGTATAATTTGCTGTTGTTTGTTTGGTCCACTTTCGCGGTTGAACTACTCAACCGTATCGAAATTTGGCATACACGTCAACCTGCGTCATGGACAAGGGAAAACTCTGGATACACGCATTGGTACTCAGGTAGGAACCGAGAAGATAAATTAAAATGTAGTCTTGAATATACGAATGAACGAAAATAGGCACTTACTTACAATACCTACTTATAAAATATATAGGTACATACACGCTCACGATTCTATTCCCCATGATAGACATCCTCAGATACTCAATGGTACCAGCAAGTACCTCCAAAAAATGTATGTAGCTCATTCCCTCGTCTCAACCTATCACATGAAATACTAAAGCCCATCGCCGCTTATTGTTTAATTAGATAACAAAAAAAAGCAAGAGAACTACAATGAGTGCAAAAAAATCTGGTGAAAATTATGCAAAGAATGCAATTAATGGAAATACTCGTAAACTATGAGAAAAATAAATTGACAAATGATTAAAAACTATCATAATTAGAGTATTTTAATGATTGATAATCCCTGAATTTATGGGATTATTAAAACTTATAATTAAAGTACCTTCCTACAATGTGCGGTGTTATCACATAAAAACAAACTCTTCTAGGAGGCTTAGCATCTTTGTCTATTGAAAAAATATGTACGTATCCTTTAGGCGGACTTTAGATACCTTACACAAAAGCGAGAGACAGAAATATAACTATGTTGTTTTCTATTATCTAGACAAAACCGTTGTCTTGGAGGCTTATGCTACTGGTACATGGATCATTTTTGGAGAGGAATCTAAGATTTTAAGAATGGCCGGAAAAATGATGACTTTATCCAGAGAGAACGAAGATGATCAATTATCCTCAACAAGTAATTAACCTTTAGCTATAACCATTTACCTAAATTAACGTGTGATAGTTATACAGTTCCATTCAGTAATTGCTTTGTAGCTTGTATATAAACTGTGTCCAGGCGACGGACCTTGATTCTATTCTGCTACTATTCTAACCGCAGACATCCAAGCTATCTAGTTACTAGCATTTGTTTCAATGAGCATTTGACATGAGAGACAATCGCTTGAGGACGAGAGTTTGAAAACTGCAAAATGACTAATTACATAGTCTTTGTGAAACCTCATGCGTAAGATCCTTCGTGTACAGGACATGTGAGGGGGCTGCATCTGTTAAGGGTATGTGCCCATCGGTGCAGATGGGTAGGGCCAGCTGATTGATGCTTTTTTAAATAATTCTCACCAGGATAAACGTATTTATATTTAAATCTTTATACAGAGTCCTGACTGACATGTGACATTAAAACCTATTAAAAAACCTTCCTCGAATTCATACAAAGCGATTGCATAAAACAGCACTACGGTGAAGTCGGTGAAGCTGTTTTGGAGAAAAATGGTAACAGACATAAACAAATAATTCGTGTACTAAACACGTTTCGGTATACGAATTATTTGATTATGTACATTCGAGTGTAAAAAACAGATATTTTTCGATTTCATGTTTAAAGTACTTACTAAGTATGAGCCTAAACACAATTCTAGTTCCTCATCTATAGAACTAGTTAGTCTAGTAGTATCATCTCAATGAATACGTCAACTGGGACACGGTTCTAATCTGCTACGAAGACGAGTGTCTATTTTTAGATTCTTGAATGCATCCTTTAGGTCATGTTTGAGCTAATATTTACAATTCAGCCTCTCAATTCAAATCGCTTAATCCTGTTGGCTTTCCTACTCTACGATAAATGGACGATATTTAAATTTTACCGATGATCTATAAATCACTCTTATGAAAAAAATATCCCCAACTAGCCGATGCCCGTGGTTTTACTCACGTGGGATAGGACCCTTAAGGACTTTTTTTGAATAAACTGATACATTTTTAGTTAAGTTATACAAAGTTGTTTAGCCCTTTTCACCCCCTTAGGGGTAGAATTTTCCAAATTCCTTTCTTAATGCACCCCTACATCACAAAAGGAATATAAGTTTCATGCTTCTAGGACTTATGGCTTAGGCTGTGCGTTGATTCACCTCTTATACTTTGACACACCCTACTTCCTCTTTGAGGGGTATTTTAGGGAAATTATTATATCTGACTTTTATCATTTGGATTGTGATATTTATGTGAAGTTTCAAGACTGTAAGTTCAACTAATACTATTTTTAAACAAAGGGTTTCAGCCCTTTTCACCCCCATAGGGGTTGAATTTTCCAAATTCCTTTCTTGTTGCACCCTTACACTATAAAATAAATATACCCTCCAAGTTTCATGCTTCTAGGGCTTATGGTTTAAGCTGTGCGTTGATCCGCCAATCAGTAACGGATTTGTTTTATATATTATATATTGATGACTAACTTTTTATCGAAGTTGTTTTATTTTGCATTTCATTAAACGCAGACAATAAAAGTAAAATAGTTTTTGTTTCGGTTTTGTAAAACAGCGATTGTCAAATCTCAAAGCTCATCAATGTCTGATGAGGTTTGTGGGCTGTTTTAGTGTAAACTTCAGTATCAATGTGATAGTTACGGAATGATTTCAGTCAATACGAGTGGTAGGGAACACTCGTACGTAATTGATTTTGAACTTTGGGAAATCAGTAATTTTAGTTTTATTTAGTCACTCGATGATATTCAAAAATTGATTCCCTGTGTCTTACTAACCTGTACTGTAAATTGATTGAAACGGGAGTATGTTCGTCTCCCTCATAGGATGCCATGACTAACGGTCTCAAACCATCACCAATAATCGACTTCCTACCACCATTACATCACGAATATTTTACAGTATTACAGTACATCCATTATGAATGCGACCACCGGAGTTGTATTGTTTTTAATTGAAATGACAATGAGCCACGCATCCTGACTATCACACGCTTGTCCCGTGCCTGTGCGTAATAGAGCGAATTAGTTTTATGTCCTTTGAACTGTGATCGCAAAATGAAGGATTTTATAGCTGAAAATGGATTTGACTAAAGAGCTATAGATTGGTGCTCGTAAATCCAGGTACCCACAACACAGGGAATCCGAGTGTGTGGCAGAACTATGTAATAAAGGAAATAAGGGAGCTAATACTAGATAGAAAATAATTCATAATAATTAAAAATCGTTTATTTTACGTATCAATAAGAAGGTAAACAGTTAAGACCATGCCTACTATCTGAAATCTAAACAATGAAGATATGTTGATGAAGTTATAACACTAAACTCGTATTATGCGAGGTATAAAATGTGAAGCGTAAAATCTGCGATAGTTTCAAATAAGATATGACGCCATAAAACGAGATGAATGAAGATAAAACCGAAACTCATCATTAGTGTCAATGATGAGTTTTAACTTTAGTCCGCGCCTCTGTCCGTTAGGCATTATCAGACACTAGTAATTATGTTTGATATAGACATACTTATTTTGTAAATACATACATATTATACATAGAAAACACCCAGACCCGAGACAAATATTTGCATATAACATTTGTCCCGCGGCGGAAATCGAACCCGCAACCTTCTGCGTCTCAGGCGGGCCTTTGCCCACTTCGCCACAGCGGTCATCAAAGTTTATATTTATTATTTATCGCATTTTCACCTTCTATATGGAATTGAATGAAAATGTTTTAATTTTCGACACTGTTCGACACAACTAACGTTTATAGACAGCTTTCATCAAAAACTACACTAAGGCATAGAAAAATTGAAAATCATAATAAATAATCAGTCATACTTAAAGATGTTAGATTTTCAGTGTATCAATATACTATTACGACGTCTCAGCCTATTTCTGCGAGAAGGTGCGGCAAGAATAACATTTAATAAAGAGCGTCGTATAAGCCAATTCGAATATTGATATTAATCTACTTTGTGATGTTTTATCGTAGCGTTTGCGTAGCTTAATATAAGGTCATGGGCATGTTAAATTCCCAGGGGATGTATGAAATAACTTTGCTTAATTGACAGTAACTGAATGAAAATAATTATTATTTTCAAACTACTTTTAGTCGAACAAGAATCTACCCCCCACTTTAGATCCGATTTCATGTCGTTGGCTCGAACCCCGTCTACACTAATGCATTTTCCATAAAAATATTTACATTCGTGACGAAAACTTATATGCCATAAGTCACACAAAAAGCGAAACGTGAAGAATGCCAAATATAGTGTTTACACGTGACTCTAAATCCTACTTAGTATCCACAAGGATATGCGTACTATATAGAGGTTACCGAAAAACCTATAATTGGCACTTTCCACATTTTGCACTCCTTTATACAGAGGATGGCTTTATACATCATGGAGTATAATAGTTGTGAGCATTATTTCGTTTGAAATAGGATCAGATTTTTTATGATTTGTGTACTATATAAAAACAATACTGAATTGATAATAATATAATTATGTTATATTTTCTTCAACAGCTAAACCCCCACGTAAATGACTTCCAGCGTCGCTACGTCAGTGAAGTCCGAAGATGCAGTGAAATGGAACGCAAACTGCGCTGGGTGTGGGCTGAGCTACCAGAGCCACCCCCACCACCCAAACCTGTACGAAGAATTCTGAGTCCTCGAGAGATCAGTATTCTTGAGGTAATCAAGAGTTAAGTCGGTCAAACTGGCGTGGCGGTGGCGATCAATACATTCACGCGAATTTTGACAACCACTTGACAACCATTTTTCTTTATCGCCACCGCACTTCGTGCGAAAATCATTTTTGTTAGGTTAGTAAAAGTAGGCCTGTAGGTGAAAAAGTTCGCCTGGAGAAGAATTACCACTGGGAAGTACTGCTATTTCTGCCGCGAAACTGTAATGCTGTTTCGGTTTGAAGGGTATTGGCGGTGAAATTATAGGCATTATGTGACTTTGACTCTTGTCTTTTTAGCAGGAAAAGTATTAAGGATGCCCCTGATGTTGCATCGATGCTAAGCGTACCCCTTTACCACCTGGTGGGCCAAAAGCTTGCTTCCCTTCAAGTAAAGTAACAATAAAAAATATTAAAATCTTGCTATACAACTCTTGACTCTCATGGAACTTATAATTTTAAGTTTTACCTGAAACGGAAGATATTCTTGTTCTACTCAATGAATTTAATCAATGATATTGGATATTAAGAAAAGAGGCTAAAACAAAGTTAGATGGATTATGGTTGACATGGGCGAAACATAAGTAGTAAACATAGTAATAAATGATGGCTGTTATAGGAAAATGGAAGAAAAAAATGGTGTACCCACGTAAGGTAGGACAAAGGCGGGAAGGGGATGATAGACCGGTGAGTACTTACCTACTCAGGTGAGGATGGAAGTAAGTTACTGAGTAGTTAAGTACTTGTAAGTCAATAAACTTTCAAATCAAATCAAATATTTATTGTAAATATGGGTCTAGACTAGACAAGGATTTATAATATAGGATCACCATTTTTCATGCTTTGCATTTTTCATATTTCACCATCAACAACATTAAAGCATGCAAATATCTTCCTTAAATTTATTAATCAAGTAAAAAAATGTTTACTATAAAATAAATAAATTGAATGCAATTTTAATATAGGTAGCTATTAATGAACCTACGAGATTAAATACTTACATTATAATAATTTTCCTGGTCTCATGCCGTAAACTTTAATAAAAATAAACAATGATTCCTCTTACCAATGGACATTAGATACATTGTTTATCAGATAATTATCTCAAAATATTATTAAGTTTACAAGCATCAATAATTCCTATTGAGTTCTCGACAAGAACTCCTTTCATTGTTGTTATCATTAAGTAAGAGTGTCCATTGTTTTATTTTTATAGCCACTGTTTTTGCAATAATCTATACTAGGTAATGTCATCAGTGCCGTACCTATCTACCTACTTGTTATATTTTTCTTAATTGAAAGTCGTCAGTAGTTCACATGGATGGTAAAATAAACAACTGTTTGGATTTAATATCACAAGGTACGGCGATTTATTCAGCTTTGTCACCTGCGCGAAACTAAGCAAAGCAGCAGTTTAATTTGCAAAGCCAGCATGAGCCAAATATAATGTTTTGATGTGCATCTGCCCCTTACTTGGTATTCTCAAAAATCTACGAACTGAGTATATATCTGAGGATGTATATCATGGGGAATATAGTAGTGAGCGTGTTTGTTTGTTTGTCACCAGCAATTAAATTTAAAATTCCAGGAAAGAATTGACTATATAGAAGGTGAGATACAAGAAATCACGCGCAACGCTCGCAACCTCAAAAGCGACTATCTCTCCCTGATCGAACTCAAACTCCTCATTGAGAAAATGCAGACTTTCTTCCAAGACCACAGCGCCGCTAGGAAGATTTCAGCTTCGGTCCAGATTTATAATAACGAAGCAGGTACGTAAAATCGTACCCCGTTCGTAACCGAGTTCAAATCCTCTATCTTTACTATTTAATTAAAATACCTTAAATTTACCGGTTCATAGTTATTAGCATTTATTTTCAGTGATCGGTCATCTTGGTTTCATTGCTGGGGTGGTGGCAACCCCAAGAGTGCCGTGCTTTGAAAAGATGCTATGGAGGATATCACACGGAAATATATTCTTCAAGCAGGCGCAGATCGAGCAGCCATTGAAAGACCCTGTGACGGTAAGGTACTTTTCTTAATTTCTACAATTACACTTGGTTTTCAATCAGCCCATCTATTTCTGGCCCAATAATCTGGTTAATTGTGTTAGGATTTGTTTCTTCGCTTTATTTAAATTTCTACTTGTAGTTGTTTAAAAACAGGGTTCGCTTTTACCATGGCGCCAACCTATTATGAAATTTATTATAGTGTGTCTGTCTATCTTGAACACGTTTTAGCGTTTTTGACTAATAGCCAATAATGCTTCAAATATTCCAATGATTCACACATACAACCGGACTGCATATAATTTATTTGCTAGGAGTTTAGCCGTGTGTCACAGTTTTGCCTTTCACTTTCACGTTTGCAATCTTTGTGTTATGGGATTCGATTCCCGTATCACGTTGCAAAAGGCTGGTGAGGAGAAACTATTATTAGCTTTATAGTAGAATGCACTGGATCTAAGATTAGGGACACATCATTCTTCCAATCAGTTACATTATAAAAAATATATATAAGATCATCTAAATTCAGACTACCTAAGCCATTTGAGTAATAGTACGTAATATTCAAAAAAGTAATTCTAAACTAGATTCACCGCATTACCACAGATAGTATATTACTATACATTACTAACTACCTTGCTATTATAAATGCGAGGTTTCACGTGCGGTCGTTACCCCACTGGTAATATTGATTTTTCTAGACGTAGTTCCAGGTCTAAAGACATTTATAAAATGGCAGTTACCTTAGCGTAGCGTTACATTCTGTTTGGCAGTTGCCTTGTGGCTTGTAGCGTACACCATTGTTAGAGTTTGGTCCAATATCTATTTTCACGTGCCTTTTTGAAGTTTCCTTGGATATAAACATAGATCTGAACAATGTTTCGCTATGAATAATACTATTCTCATCAGACATCACAATTTATTTATTGGTAGACGTAGTTATGACATCTTTTGCTCCGTTTAATTCACTGAATATTCAATTCAACATCTTAGCCTAGATGCGGAGTATAATGAATAGAAAATTTATTTATTTTGCTTTGTTGTATGCAGATAGAGCCACCCATTTATATTAATAATTTGGTGTATTAATTGGTTCCTATCGTGGAAACACCTCATTTTGGTCATTGAGACTGCCGACTGAAAAACCAGATTATAGGTACAGATACAATTTAAAATACATAATGAACATATTAACTAATCTTACATGAACAGTAAAATTCTGATTTATTGTTATCTCATAATTTCAGGGTCACGAGCTCCAAAAGACAGTATTTGTAGTATTCTTCCACGGAGAACAAATTAAGCTCCGCGTAAAGAAGGTTTGCCACGGTTTCCAAGCAACACTGTACCCCTGTCCAGCAACGTATAAAGAACAGCAGGAAATGTTAAGTGGCGTCGATGCCAGGATCAAGGATTTGGAGATCGTAAGACAGAAAAACTTTTAAGTAGCCTTTATAGTTTTTGTTGCATGACAATAATGCTAGTTCAGCGATAAAAAGCAAGCCGTTGAACTTCTTGATGTGATAATTTGTATACAGCTAATTGTACCTCTCCTACTATAGGATACTATAGGATATATTAGGTATGCAAAGCATACCTTGGTCACTTGACCAGGTGTACAATGCGATATTGCTTATCGCGCTATATTCTACACTGGAAAACCATCACTGATGACCCGACAGGCGTACCTAATATGTGTTTCAGCCTACGTCCATTCCAGGTTCTAGATCAAACAGAGCAACATAGAAGCTTGGTACTAAGAAACATAGCCCGTGATATCAGCACCTGGATGGTGGTAGTACGTAAGGAGAAGGCCATCTACCATACCCTTAATATGTTTAGCATGGATATTACCAAGAAGTGTCTGATTGCGGAGTGTTGGGTACCCAAAGATGATATGCCTATTGTACAGAAGGCGTTGGATGTTGGTGTGGTAAGTAGCACTTCTTAATAACTCTTAATTACTAAGCTCTCTCATCATTAACTTAACACAGTCTACAACTGTTCTGCATTTTACTCAGTATAGAAAACCATTCTAATTGAACCTAACGTGTTACTTGAACGTGCAAAGATCTACCTAGAAATATGTTTATCATAAATAAATAATAAACTACATGACCAACATGACTGACATACTACTTATATACATTTTTTTTGTAAATACATACATATTATGCATAGAAAACATCATGAACCGAGACAAATATTTGCAAATCATACAAACCTTTGCCCCGTTCCGAGAGTCGAACCCATATATGATATTTATGTTTAATGTTTCAGAAAGCTAGTGGAAGTCCCATACCCTCGATTCTCCACTACGTACCTACCAGAGAGGTTCCACCGACGTTCAATCGAACCAACAAGTTCACCTGTGGCTTTCAGAACCTCATTGATTCCTATGGAATTGCCAGTTATAGAGAAGCTAATCCAGGTAACCTAATTTATACCTATCCACTTGTATAGCATATACTTAAACAGCCTACATTTATTTTATTATTATTTTTGTGTCCAAACATGATCATATTAACTAGCGTTTTGTGTACTTTATATATATTTTCTTCTGTATTTTTACCAAGCTCAATATATAATTCTGTTAGAAAGTCTGTATACCTAGTGTGGAGCCCATTATTACACACTTTTATTGTATTAGGTACCAATTTGCTGCTTCAGGTCTTTCTTCGAATAATTATAGCGTAGGTGACAGTTTAAAACCAAGATACACATTGAATATTTTGGAAATTGTTATTAGCAACCGGTCGTACCTTAATTTAAAGATTTAAAAGTGACTTATATTCTTCTTTCCAGCTCTATATACGATCATAACATTCCCCTTCCTCTTCGCTGTGATGTTCGGAGACGTGGGCCACGGCTTCATCATGACAATATTCGGAGCTCTCTTAGTAATATTCGAAAAGAGACTTGCCAAAATTAAAACCGACAACGAAATATGGAACATTTTTTTCGGAGGCCGTTACATTATATTGCTCATGGGTATATTCTCTATGTATACGGGGTTGATATACAACGATATGTTTTCGAAGTCTTTCAATATATTTGGGAGCAGTTGGATGAATGTATACGATAATGAAACGCTGATGAATCACAATAATTTGGAGCTGGATCCAGTTACAGCTTACACTGGGACTCCTTATCCATTTGGAATGGATCCCGCTTGGCAGGTGAGGATTTGCAAAGGTTATTTTTTGCACTACTAATTAAAAGGTACATACATAATGATGATATTAACATAGAAGTAGCTATCACAATTACTAGGTCTGTTCTTTGTGCTTGTGAACAGGCCTACAGCTCAGAATAATATTATGGTACGTACTACAAGTTGTCATGCTGCAAGATCAATGTATCTAACTGATCATGCAATGAGTCACTAGCTTTCCTGTGGCCTAGGTTTGGATACGTAAGGTCTCAGACAAAAGTAGATGATTTAATACCATCTGGAAACATTTAACCAAGATATTTACCTACGCAATTTGTTTCAGTTTGCAGCAAACAACATTATATTCCTGAACTCGTTCAAAATGAAACTGTCCATCATATTCGGCGTTATACACATGGCTTTCGGTGTGACAATGAGTGTGGTAAACTTCAAGTAATTACTGGATTCATAGAAATCAGTTTTTGTAGCAAATTGTTACTTTATTCTACAAAATACCATAATATTAAAAGTTTGGACTTTTAATTGCAGTTTCTTCAGGAAGCCGGAAATGATCTTCCTGCAGTATATACCACAGATAGTATTCCTGCTGCTCCTGTTTTGGTACCTTTGTATACTGATGTTTATGAAATGGATTATGTATTCAGCAGAAGCTACAGGTAAGCTTTACTAAAAATACAATACGATCAATTCAAATCCGTCACATTATTAGCCAAAAAGCCATGGGATTCCATGAAACAACTTTGAAATTGTTTCAAGAATATGTCCCAAATTAATAATACCGATTGTTTATTTAATCATCTCGTTAGTAATAAACAATCTTTTAAGTACCTCAAACAAATGTGCAGCATCTGCAGTGCTACGTGCACTGCAGAAGCTGCACATAAGACGTATAACAAAAATATAATTGAACTAACAATCATTTTAAAAGTTCACCACGCCGAGGATCCTCACGTTCAAGCTTAGAAAAACCATGCAACAAAAGGCATGGCTCGATATGTTTGATATTTTATAGACTAATTATGAAGATACCTTTAAAATTTAATCATATTTCAAAGAATATCAACCACAACGGAAATCGAACGCGTGACCGGCTGCTTAGTACGGCATAACTACACAGCCGAGAGGTCTGATGACGAAATTTTTGTATTTTTTTGTAACCAACTAAGCTCCATCTATAGGAGAAACTTTGCAGATATCCAAGTCTGAAGTCAGAAGGTTGCGGGTTCGATTCCCGCCGCGGGACAAATGTTTGTATTATATGCAATTATTTGTCTCGGGATCTGGGTGTTTTCTATGTATAATATGTATGTATTTACAAAATATATATACATATAAGTATCCAGTATATCAGTCATGTAGTTCCCATATCACTAGATGACGCTGTGTGAATATGTCCAGCATTATTATTATTATTAATTATTTTTTTAATTTCAAAACTTACATACAATCTAATATTTTGTATTCCAGATCCAGCTTACGGCACTTCTTGTGCTCCTTCAGTTCTCATAATCTTCATCAACATGATGCTCTTCAAAAAGGCTGAAGAAAAGCCACCCTGTCTCAAGTACATGTTTACTGGACAGGAGCAACTGCAAAAAACGTTCATAGCTCTGGCTTTTATGTGTGTGCCGATCATGCTGTTTGGAAAGCCAGTGTATCAAATGATGGCAGCGAAAAAACAGAAAGTAATTACCTAAGTACCTACTAACAAAGTTACTGAGTTTTTGGATTGAAAACAGGGCAGTTATCTTTAGAATTTATTTATTTTTAATTTCAGCAATACCAACAAGGCGTAGAAAGTGGTGAAGTTGTCGAAAAAGACCCTCACGGTGATGGCATGGGAGAAATTCTGATCACACAGGCTATTCACACGATAGAATACGTTCTGGGAACAGTGTCCCATACTGCGTCGTACTTGCGACTTTGGGCGCTATCACTTGCTCATGCTCGTAAGTATACTGACCAAAATTAGACTCAGATTAGCACGTCAGAAACTAGCGATACACGAACGCAACATTGAACTTACGACTTCCGCGCTGACATAAATATTATAAAAACGCACTTTTCTCGTATTTACTCTTTCCAAAATTTAAAATTAACAAACTATCAGTTTAGATTGAGGAAGGGTAGGCTGAAAAGTGGATCCATAGAGGAACTAACCACTACTTTTGATGTAATCACTATGTGTGACGCTATAAAACAATATTTATATCATACTAGCAATCTGATTTCGCACGAGTCATTGAAAAGTACGATTATTCCAGGAAATTTTCCAAAAAAAAATTTAAACAAACCTTGTCCTGACTCTTACGAATACAACAAAAAATTAAACAGCCAAATCGGTCGAGCCGTTCATCTTTCATATATGCGTCATTATTTATATATAGAATAATATTGACACGAGCATCTCTACTGAGCACATATTAAAAAATATTTGCTCTTAGAGCTACTGAGAGTAGAGTTCATGGATCAACCTACAGTGCATAACGTGATAACCAGATAACCACTACGTTTACTTGATTTCTATAGTTTACCTTCTGATAGTTCTCTTGGAGTTCTAATCGAGATTTAAGCATACCAAGGATTAAATTATGTCTTCTTCTCTTTAGAACTATCAGCAGTCCTCTGGCAGCGTGTCCTCGCTATGGGAGTTAGCACAGCCTTCAGCATAGGCAATTCAGTGATGATGTACGTCGCATTCGCTGCATGGGCGTTCTTCACATTAGCCATCCTGGTGCTCATGGAAGGCTTGTCAGCCTTCTTGCATACTCTGAGATTGCATTGGTAAGCTCTATTACACCTACTCGTACTACTAGACTAGTGGTATCGTTTGCAAAGTTTCTAGTACTCACGACACAGGAAATAGTGACTATCCGACGTTTTCTATCATGTATTGTAGTACCTCTATCCTTTAGATTCTTTCTTGATGCCATATAAAAAACGGCACGACTAATCATTTCAAGCTGTATTGGAGATAAATGGTAACAAACACGGAAAACGCATAAACGGGCTTCTGTGGTCCCGGTGAATGGAGTAGTGAGATAGAGGGTAGATCAATTTGTCTACCAATAACATTCACCCGCAAACACTTCAGCTCCTACCGTGATCATGGCATGCGATCATGCCGATATATCGTAAAACAATGAAACTTACTTATCACGGTACCTGCATATTCCGTTTTCTGTGAAAATTATGTACTACACTCACAGCCGGAAAATGTGGCCCAAAAGCTTTATGGGAAATTGTTAACAAAAAAAGGCTAAAAATGATTTGAGTAAGGCACGTTAAAATTAGTTTTTTAAATTATTTTTTATAATGTTGTAATGTTCATTTCGTTTATAAATAAGTTTAGAACATGCCACTTACAGCTGCTCAGGAGTCGCATGCGGACTTGCTAACATACCAGAGTCGTCCACTCTACGCGAGGTGGCTTAAATTCTAAATGTGTCGTGTACCACTTTAAGATTTGATCGTAAGAGGCACTGAGAGACTGGTCTGGATACTCGGCTACCAGAAAACAGATTCCTCACACCAGAAGTATCACTCGCGCGGTGCCAACCTTGAGACATTTTGACCTGAGAAAAGTCTCTTGTAATTTCACCGGCTCTCCTTCACTTGAAACCGGATCATTACTGCTGCATTAGCTAGCGACAGAAAAAGTATATCCTGTCATCTTATTAGGAATCTAATTTCAGGGTCGAATTCATGAGCAAGTTTTACGAAGGTCAAGGATACGCCTTTGCTCCATTTTCCTTCAATGCCATCTTGGAACAGGAGCTAGAAGATGAAAAATCAGAAGCGAATGGAGCACCTCCCGAATGACACTACTAGGACACAGCTCACCCTTGACAAGTTCCATGGAACAAGTGAGGTATAGGATATAAAGTTCACTTTGTTCGATAATGGAGCTATTTAATAAATAAATTTAAAATAGTTTCACTTGATTCAGGACTATTCAGTGAGAGCGATTTGACAATATCGTGTGATGTATTATTTAGTAATTGTGGATTACTATTATTTAGTAATCCACAATTTGCTAGTTGTGATTGCAAATATTTGTACTGAGAGTCATTTTAAAATGAAAGAAATTGTATGATTGAGAACGTATTAGTACAGTCCTTAATGTGTGAAGTGTTTTAGTTTTCCTCTGGGAAAGTTTCACTGTCGTCAAAATACCTAAAGTGGAAAATAACTGTTCCCACTCTCAAACGATTACCCATAGAAAGAGAAGAATAATCTTAAGAAAGTTTTATAAGTACCATAAATATATAAAATCGATTTATCTAATGAATCAACCCTTAACGTGTCATATATAGATTGATTTTTTTTTACCAAATTAAATGGGACTCGTATCAGACTGCAGTATGAGTGAGTATTTGCTTTAAAGTTATTGATATTACTTATATTGTGCGTCTAATCATTTAATTTCAAAACATTGTTTTAAAGACTTTCCCAAAATATTAAATACCAACTCTTATTCCAAACAGAGAGTCCATAATAACTTAAATCGCCTTACAAGGTAATTGAGGTGCGAGGTGTAAATTCCCAAAGTTAGTCATTTATACAAGAAAATGATTATTCCCTTTTTTGTCATTCTTATTGCTAATTGAAATAAGAAATGCTTCAGATCCATAAAAACACTCATGTCCCCCCAAAAAAATAAAATAGATGTCAAAACTGTTTTTTAACGTCTGTTTGGACATTCACAAATTAACACTTTCTAAAAATTTTATGTGTGAACAATGTGAGTGATCTATAATTTTGAGTGTTACTTAAATTTTTCGTTTATTACTTTTAATTAATTAATATGCTACACAAAAATTGACAAATTATTTATAGCAATCATGAAACCGAATGTGTAGGCGCTACAAGTAGAGGTAAATTGTAAAAGAGCTATATCATAGTACAAGTAAATCTAAGATAAGGAAATAGTCAATTTGAAATAGAAATGAGTGACAAAATTGAATTTAGAATTAAGTACTATCATTTTCGCAATCAGTAAGACTTTTGGTCTACATAAGTATTAAAAAATATGAAGACTCGTAAAACGAAAAGGTTGAGAAAATAAAAAGTGCACTTATCAAATTTTTAAATAACTTTGCTTTTATAGCTACGTTTTATTTCTATGGAATGTAATTATAATACTTTACAAAATGAAATTAGTATGTATCTCAGAAATACGATTAGTTGACAAATGCTTCTGTTCAAGTTCTGTTTTTTTGCAGTAGGTAGTTTTAAAATAAGTCATTAAGTTCTAGCCAAAGAGGTAATATTATAATTATTTAATTTTATTTCAATATTTTTAGCGAGTAAGTTAAATCATATAGTGCCTTAAAATTTTATTATATAAGAATCTATAATTAAGTATTCGCAGTAAACTTTATATTAAGGAATGTTCCAATTGCATATAATTGCTATAGTTTAAGCTTGAATTATTTTGAAAGAGTTAATTTGCATGCTATATTATATTTATTGTTGAATCATCACTGCCGTCAAATATATTTTAAATTATCATGTTTGACTATTCATAAATTAAACGAACCATATCATGGTCATTATTGTGCGAACTAAAGATTGTGTTAAATAAAAATGTAATAATAATACCCATATTCTTTATTTTAAAAGTTTTCTTTACATTAACCAACAGCACGGCACATAGATACAGCAGACGACACCTAATTTTCACCTTTACTTTACGTCTTGATATAAAAACACTAATAATTACACCTTCCTCAATAAAGTATGAAAGCTAATTGTTATTTTATTTATGAAGCTAAACCATACATTAAGTTAACTTTCAAAACCCGAGCAATATTCAACAATTTACTCAAAAACAAAAACTTTACAATAATTTTGATGTAAACTAATTATAATAATCACAATATACGAGTATTATAATTTACCTCACAATAACAAGCTATTTTGGATACAATTTTAAATTAATAAGAACTCAAAACGATTTAAATAAGAATATGTTTAAAACCAAGCTTCTTTGATAAATATGGTCACATGATTACCTAGGTCAGTATAAACGAATTTATATAATTACTTTCTAACAAATAGTTGAAGAATAAAGTTCTTCATTTACAACTCTTATAAAAAGGTTTTCGCTACGCAAAATCCTGTTGTTTCATACGACTTATCTACCTACACTATGCTAAAGACATAGCATCAGACGACTTCATAAATCTGAGAATTAAGATTCAAAAATCATGTTAAAGGTACAATAATTTCGGCCAATTCATAAACTGTTAAAATACTCTGCGGAATATTTTAATAAACTGTTAAAATATTCTGCACGATTTCTCTCTATTATTATTAAGAGTCCCTCTGTAACGAAAGAGGGGTATAAGAAAAGAAAACATCAAATCAAATCCTGGCGTCTGTCTCTAGGTTTCATTTTCACTAATCCGATCATATTTTTACTCAATCAATAAATTAAACAATTGTCCTTTCACTAGTAAATTTAGCCCCAAAATCTTTCAGACTGAGACACGAGAATATCTTCACGACTTCACTAGTGATTTTAGCCCCAATATGAAACTGTAGTCAAGCACATTCAATTCCTGGATGCCTTCAGTCTCTGGAGCAGCGCTCGCAGCGCTTTGGCCCTGCGCTAGGAGCAACCATGCTTTTCCATCCAACTGTAACAAGTAAATTTTTGCTAAATTTTATAACTCCGATAAGTTTACATTGTCTATTACAGAGCGCCTCGCTGGTGATTTATGCCATTAAAACATATCAAGAACCATCCTTGAAGTCATACAAATCGGTGCGGTAAAAAAGTTTTTTTTCATTAATAAGCCGTTTCAGTAATATACTCTTACGGCAAACGCAAATACGGGCTCCTGTCGTCACGAGTTAATGATTGTTTGTTCAGTGATAAGTTTTTTTTTTTTTATACAAATAATGTAGCAAACAAGCATACGACCCACCTGTTGGTAAGCGGTTACCGTAACTTATGGATGTTTACAACGTTGCCGACCCTGAGACATAGCGGGTGAAAAGTATCATGTGCTACCCATACCCTTCAAACCGGAACACAGCAATGCAAGCATTACATAGGCAGAAATAGGTATGGTGTTAGGTACTATAAGATTGTCCTTTTTCGCCTGCATTGAACACCTTTTACTCGTTCTTACAGAATTATTTTTATTTAATTTAACAGCTGCCAGAAAGCATTGTATCGAAAAATCTATTCAAGATTCGCAAAAACAACACCCAAAGAGGTTGTTATAATATCTAGTGGAACATCCGTGACTTCGTTCACGTCGAATAAACGAATAATAGGAAAAAACTTCATCTTTCCGGTGCACTCTCCAGTGACGGAATTTCAGTAAATCCTTAATTAGTGCATTCCTACACACCAAAAGGGCGATATTTGTTAGTCAGTAGTTTGTGGTTTTATATGTTAATATAGAATAGGAAGTCTGAGCTCCCAAAATCTTTGGCTGCACATACTTGGTATAACGGGCGACGTCGGCCTGTGTGACTGTCCGCCTTGTCTTGTCCATGGCTGCAAGGAGGTCCTCCGTGGACACCGGCGCCTCTAGCTCGGATCGCTTGAGGCGTCGTATCTGGTCGGGACTCTTGCCAGCTATCTTGCGACGCATCGTCATCATTGCTGCGTCTCTGATGAACAGCATGATAGGCCATTAAAAAAAACAAAAGCCCCCCTCTTGGTATACTCATGGATTTGCGTATTGATTATGGATGTGAAGATGTAATGGAGAATACCGTCGTGAGCATGTTTGTTTTGTATTTTAATGAAACCTCTCAGACTTGTTTATATTTTATTATACATTGCAGCGCCCCTAGTGACGTGAGGCAGTAAAGCCTATCTACCTTCCTTGCATCATACAAGACTATTGCAAGAAACGCATTTCCATCAGTGTAGCCGTTTTGCGGCAACAAACAACCCCACAGAATAGAAGATATCGGCTTCATCCCATTCGCACCAAAGTTTAGAGTCTAAACGATATATTTTCACAAGAAAAACTTCATAAATCATCGAAACCATCAGAAGTATTCGTTGCCTGCTTAAAGTTCTACAGAGCATAAAAGCAGATTCGCAAAATAATTAGATTCTCCAACCTTGGTATTTTGCGGTAAGGTCCTAGTATATTGTAAATCTGGTTATTATATCCGTATTCAGTATTATTTCAATCAGTAGTTCTCAAAATAGTGGTCACTGGGACGCTAACTGTTCAGACAAGTAGATGGATGGATCACACTTTATTATACACCACATAATAATCTGGGCTTCCGCGATACAGGCTATAAGGTCTAGGCTGTATCCGTACTAGGTAGTACGGAGCTCATTGTCAAACTTGTAATTTTGGCACATACCTACCATTTTTGTAAATAAAGTATTTGTATTGTATTGTAATATGATATCCATCAAGTAGTAAAGACTGAATAAAAATATTAAAAAGTAGATATTTTCTTACCTATCACTCTTTTACATATCCTTTATTTCGTGTTTTGCGACTGCAGTAGGTACCTGTTATGGTAGATTGGCTTAAAAATGTAATGTGTTATTTCAGGCATATCAACAGCACTAACCGGCAAAGATTGCAGATATCGGAGCCGCTGTAGCCTTCCAGCTTAGTCGCCAGCTCGGGGAGAGCCACGTCCTCTGCCAGCACCACCTCACGAAGACACAGTTTTAAGAGACGGACTCTTGTTGTCTCTGAAACAGTGCAAGGTTATTTGTGAGTCGCATTACTTCATCTTACATCTTGTTGAATAACTTTCTATAGAATAATCTTCTGGAAATAAAGAAGGTTGTGCGAAAATACTCAAACTGATATCGAATTTCTGGTCTTGCCCTCTTATTAAACTAGTAAAATCGCAATGATGCACGAACCTTGCGATTTTACTAGTTTATTTTGAAAGTCTAACGTCGAGTTATGTTTTTGTTTCAAATTGAAGAAGTCTAGAAAACTTCTAAGCTTTAAAATTAGATTTCGTTTCCCAATTTGCTAGTGTTATTGGGTCCCCCCAATAACAAAAGAAGCTGATTGAGGGTTTTAAATGTTTTCAATCATACATCCTATTACATGCTACAAGTGTCCAATATGCATGGAAGTCTAATAACTGGCCTTAGTGTATGAAGACACGACAAACACTGCACTGGAAAATAAATAAAAGTTTTCGAATGGCTACCACGAACCGCAGGATGGCCTCCATCTTCTATGATAATTGTAACGGTCGTGAGAAGTCGATCGATGAAATAAGACCGCGGGTCGTGGCTTGCATTGGCGCAATGTCCTACTTTGGACAACTCCCGGTTGCTGCTGGTGATGATGATAGTCAAGATATATTTTACCGTCAGGAAGGCCGATATATATCCTCTTCTCAAATCTTCTCCGAAAGGCTTCGTCGATGTCCCATGGATGATTGGTCGCCGCTAGCACCATTATTACTTTGTCTTGATGACTGAAAATAAATAGAACTTATGAACCTAGACTCATTAATTCACGTTTTTTTAGTTGGAGCCTTCTTATCCGAAGGTCGCTAACTAATAATGGGTGTCAACTATATATTTTGTGCGCATGACGTACATACGTTTTGTGCGGTTCACCACGTGCTACGCTTTACTACGACAGTATGCCCAATGAGTTTTGTGTGGTTCACCACGATGACATACACCAATTCATATTGTACCGCCTATCACGCGATCGGCACCACACTAAAGCTGAATAAAAAACATAAAAAAACTAACCGGATTCTTCTACGTCTTAAGGGATCGGCGTAATTTCACCAAATTCATGAGTTGATGTATCTAAACATTTCATGTGATTTCAATAAAAAAAAAATACTATTTACTTTGACTATCATGCGAAAACGCTCGTTATCCGAATCGACGCTTAATCTCCAGTAATCAAGACATGAAAATCTGTTAATGAGAACTTACAAGGCAGCGGCAAGACCGTCCATCTGTATGAGAAGTTCTGCTTTGAACCGCCTCGAAGCCTCGTGCTCTGAGTCTGCGCCGCGCACTGCACACAGTGAGTCTACTTCATCGAGAAATATCGTACTAGGAGCGTAAAATGCAGCCTGAAATAAAAAATAAAATCATAATAAGGAAGACTTTTTATTTCCTTGCCAATACCAACTTAACCTGATTAGGAAACCCTCTGGGTATTGGCCTCCTCCAGTTTTCTCTGTGTCTAGCCTTGATCGTCCACTATTCCCCGCAGTATTAATAATTTAAAAAAGAAACATTTTCTTCAATGTATCACATGCTCATGTCTTGAGCATCTCTAGCATTATCTCCAGTGAACTTGAAGTACGTAGGTGGGTAAGGATGGCTATGAACGCAATGAGACATCTGGACTCATACGGAGGCTCTTTTCCGTATTCCTTAATGGCGCAAAAACCTGAACGCTCAAATAAGACCTCAAGCGTGTAGACGCGTTTGAGATGTGGTATTGGAGATGGATACTGCGAAACGCTTGGAGAGCCCAAGAATAATCGTGTCAAAACTCACGGAATTAAAGATAACTAGTAGGCTATGTTCCGTCTGCCTCCAGCGAGTGCTTAAGTGTTTTGTTGTTACGACCAGTTGAAAGAAGTTGTGGACTTACCATATCAAACAGCAGCCGGACTAGTTTCTCTGAATCGCCCCGGTATTTGGAAGTGAGAGTGGCGGAGGACACGTTGAAGAATGTTGTCCGGCATTCGGTAGCAACGGCTCTGGCGAGTAGAGTCTTCCCAGTTCCAGGCGGGCCAGTGAGAAGCACACCCTTCCAGGGTCTTCGGATGCCCTGAGAACATCCATAATTGTAAAACAGGAATTTTCACGTACCGTACTATCGGTAAAGGAATAAGTTTTTTTGTAATATCAACATCATCATCAACAGCCTGTAGAAGTCCACTGACTAGACACTAGACAAAGGGGTCTCCGTTT
The DNA here is from genome assembly GCA_961405105.1 of Perizoma affinitatum. NCBI lineage: Eukaryota > Metazoa > Arthropoda > Insecta > Lepidoptera > Geometridae > Perizoma > Perizoma affinitatum. Next base: position 9,065,857 of record OY560184.1, read on the forward strand.
ATTACTTAGGGATGAATGATCTTGGACCACCCACTGACTTTCCGCAACCCTTTAAGATGTCAGTGGTTCATCAGATATTAAAAATATCTCAATAATACATCATCATTGAGATATTATTATTGAGATATTAAAAATATCTCAATCATGTGTCATTGAGATATTTTTCTATCAGACTAAACGTTATAATCCACTGGTTCTGGAGATATGCGTGGTCGTGATGGGACTTTTTACATTCGTTATAAAATTAAAGGTCAAAATCTCAATTTATTTTTAAGTTCTTTATGGAAATGAATTTCAAGTGTGAATATTAATATTTCGTCCAAACAAACATAAAAAATATTTGAAACTCAAACGGACACCACGGTTATATGACTCATGCATATGTCCGGCATATGCGCATATAGCACGCACACAAACGCATGGTTTGAGTGCGTGCTTAGCAGCATATTTTATGCCTAAAATTAAATGTCGTTTCCCATCAATTATTTTCCTGGAATTTGGACAGTAAACGTAGACTTCGGCTTGGTGATGGATCTTTTTACGCGCTGTATAAATAAAACTACACTTTATAAATTCATAGAGATTTAAAAATACATATAAACCCTTATTAACTCATGCCTCGGTCATCGTTACGGTCAGGCAAAGCAATTACAATGGTACTACGTAGAACATTAAATCTGACCCACTTTTTTCACCCCAAGAAATTACACTTACAATTTGGGAAAATCATTAGCGTAAGAGCGTTCTTTCACTGGCCGATAGCGAATGAAATAATTATATTGTCGCCGATAACTCTCACCGATATCAGGGCAATGAAATGGAATGACACAAAGTTTTTTCGATAACGTATGTACACACTGATACATTGCGTACAATGACTCATGACCACCCCAAAGCCAGCACTGTCTGTCATGTGTGGCCCCGTTGAACTCCGTACAATTTGTTAGCTAAACATGAATATAGTATTGTATAAATCACCACCAGCAGTCAATAAAAAGGCTTTAAGATAATATCGGTACGGTTCTTGTGTCGGCAACGATATATATTTTTATCGATGTCGTCCAGTGCAAAGACGATCAAAAGGGTACATACAAAGTTAGCACGACCTGATCGTAATCTCTCACGCAAAGTACCAATAAAACACGAACAGTAAGGTACGGCTAGACCATACTGTGTTCTGCAGACTGCTTCGAGCGTTTTCATACGTCTAGCTAATAATTTAAATGGTACTATGGAATAAAATAAGGTCAAAGTCACAAATCGAAATACACTAAGAAGTACACTAAACCACCGAGCTTGTATGAAGAATTTGATGAGGATGAATGAAGCGAAAGAGGTATGCTAGGATCATAGCAAGTGGAAATCTGTGGTCTCTGCCTACCCCTCCGGGAAACAGGTAGGTAGGAAAGGTAGTATGTATTTATTTACAAATTAAAATCTAAAATAAATGTTTCTAAACTAGAAAGTGTTTTACATATTTCTTGTTAAAACAAATATTTCAAGAAGCAGAAGTATACAAAACAGTCAGAGATTAAATACCTTTTACAAAAACGTGATTACGTAGCGTAGGGCCTATATTAGATTCAGAAGTTTATTTTGCCTAGATATTAGGCAAAGTGAGCTCCCTAAAATGTGATAAGAACTTTGTACCCCTACACCAACATTATACTGATAACTTAAAAATATAAGTTCTGTCAGAGGGAGTATTGTATAGATGATAATTAAATATAAAAAATCTTACCTTAAAATAGTCAGGCATAACAAGCGGTAGCACCATTGCCTCCTGAAGAACTGATTTGGCATCGTCCAACCCGATGACATCCCTCCAACGGACATCAGGGTTCTTCTGCAGAATATCCCTTTCCAAGGTTTCAACTAGATGTAGTTCGTAGCCGGTAGAATCAAATACTTTTTCGTCTTTCTCGTAGATTGTGACATCAGCGCCTTCGTTCGGCATATCAGTTTTCCTCATCGTAGGCTTGATGGGAGCTAGTTGTCTTCCTCTCACACGTGGTATTCTCTCCACCGATCGGCACTTTCTTCCGCTTCCTACTGAGGAGGATGTGGATGAGGTCTTTCTACTGACTATCGAGGGGAGGGTAGGTTGGATCTCGGGGTTCCTACGGCGGAGTGTGGTCGCCCATTTCTCGGTGGTCGGGTCTGTTTGTTTGGCCTGGTCGAGCGGTTGCTCTTTGAATATAGTCGCTTGTGTCGGTTTTACAACTAAAATTAAAGAAAGGTTAATTTTAGTTATAGCAATGAACAATTAAACCAAAGAAAAATCCAAAGCGCAACAAAGTGGGAAATAATAACCATAAAAGAAAGAGATGAAGATAAAGAAACCGACTGTTTCGACTCATTCTAAAACTGTCAGTGCCTTTACCGATCATAAATAAAAAACAAACTATTCTTTTGTAGCAGTGCCATGAATTTGAAGTGCTAGAAAATTACAGTTGCCACATAGCGAATAAGAAAACCTATCAGTACTTTTCACTACATCATCAAGTTTAATATCACCTTGTGTGGGTGGATGCCTGGTGCCGTTAACAACGTGTGTATCAGAACCCTGTCTTGCTCTTTCCCTTCTCACTTCGCTCCTTTCAGTCCTGAGACCGTCTCTCGGAGGCGGAGGTGGATCACCACCTCTGCTATCCTGGTTTCGACGGGTAGTCATGCGAGCGAAGCCGAAGGGCTGAAGGCTCTCCACCATCATGCGGTCCATCATTTTGGCCATCTGGTGAAAGCCTGAGGATGGGCTGAAAAATAATAATAACCGTATCAATTTGGTATCGCAACAGTGTGTAGTTCCACTTTGAGTCTCAATTTAGGACTTTAAAAACTAAAACATAAATAAATAAATAATAATGGATATTTTCACACAGCATCATCTAGTCCCCAAGTACGCAAAGCTTGTATTATGGGAACTATATGACTAATATACTACTTACATTTTTATAAATATATATACACATTTTTTTGTAAATACATACATACATATTATCCATAGACCAAACCCGAGACAAACATTTAATTTTGCAAATATTACAAACATCACTTGAGCCGTCATTTGAGCCGATAAAAAATTATAAGTGGATGTTGGAAGCTGGTTTTCGGCAACGTGCTGTGGCAATCGCTCTAGGACTTTGCAGAATGTAATAAGTCACCTTTAGACACGTTACCGCATCACTGGCAGCGTGGCAGAGCGACATGAAGGACGAGCTCGTGTCAGATCAGAGCTCACGTGTTACAACGGACGTGGGCAGCCATTCCACAACGTAATTTGGATGAACTCATATTGAGTTTTCCGAATCGCTGCGAGTGTGCTATACGCGTTAACGGCGAAAATAAAGACTACTAATTGAGTATTTTCAATAAAAACTTTTATTTATATCACATTAAGGTAAAAAATCAAGCATAAGCAAAAAACGAGAAAGTCTTTATTGATGCAAAATAATGTGTCGATTTACACATTCGAAAACATATTATTTATCAATCTAAATCGTCATTTTTATTTTATTTCAATAGAACAACAAAAACACCTTGATCCCTAGACATTTGATGTGTGTAGTTAAGTAAGTACTTAAAACCTATGCTATTTTAAATGCACACGTAGAAAAAAATTCTTTGCAAACTATCCAATCAATATAAACTAGGTCTTTTGCGTTCCACGATATTAAGTAAGTGACATAGATAGTTAGATAGATCGATAGAAAATGCTTTATTGCACAAGATAAATCAGGTACATAGGCGAACTTAATGCTAATTAGCATTTTCTTCCGCTAACCTTTGTGCAATGAAGAGTGGAGCGGTAGTGCGTTTGGCTGATAACCAAAATAAGAGAAAAAAATATTAAATTACCTAACTAGCTACTTAAATTAGAATAAACTACATACATAAAACTAAATTAATACTTAAATATATACCTACATCCAAATATATATTTAGATACATACAAATATAATATAAATGCTCAGTTTTGTTGGCTATGACTTTACACTGAATTTAAATTATCGTGGTTTGGTGGTGGTTTGGCTAAACGGTCAACGAAATGTCAGCAAGAGAATATTAAAGTACGTGGTATAGTCGTAATAATGTTCTAAAATGACTTTACGCTTTTATTTATATTCCATTTTAATCTCAAAACTAAATTGATTCTTATTTATGACTTTATTTTTATAAACAACCGTTCTGACATGAACAATTGACTGAAATTACTGCTTTGACTGAACTTGAACAAATTGCCTACCTCAGACGTTTCTTCAAGATAAAGGTCATAAGCGATGATCAGCTCAATTGTTAATACGCTCAATTGCTAATAATAATAAAGAAACGCTTAATTTTCAATGAGTAGTCATTTTCTAAGGTCAAAAACGCTGAAATGCAATTTTAACTGACTTTGAGTTATTGCGGATCTTTCAGGAAACTGATTTTCTGGCCACCATGACTTATCGTAGCAAGCCGCCCGGCGGCCTTGTTGCCTAGCAGCCTAGACGCCTGCGATCGGCCTTAAATTCACACAACATAACATACCCAAAATACGGATCATGCCTAAAGAATTGTCTGAGTCCCCCTACATTGGGCACCAGGGAATCTCCGAAGCTGTAGTCCATTCTTCTGAATAATCTTAGTAACATGTGGGTTTAGAGTAAATTTAAAAGGTCAGGTGTGGTCAGGAAATCATAATTTCTATTATTTCTGCTGAAAAATGTGACATTATTGTGCGACTGAAAATTGACGGAAACGCGTGTTTTGACAGTTTTGTTTGCGACAGTTGCTATGGCAACATGTTTGCGGAAACTGGCCACAAGGCGGTGCGTATCCAACACACTTACAAAAGCTGTAGTCAAAACGAAACACAAAAGAAGTTGGCCCTAATATCTGGTAATCAACATGTATGAGGGCTTGTTAGAAAGGGTATTGTTGAAGGTAAAAAAAACAGCATAAAAACAAGGTCGAAGGCCCTTGACTGATAACATTTTGGTGGGTATTGTTCTGTGATTTATAAATAAATAAATATATAATGCTGGACATTTGTCACACAACATCATCTAGCCCCAAAGTAAGCAGAGCTTGTGTTATGGGAACTAAATGACTGACATAATACTTATATTTGTAAATACATACATATTATACATAGAAAACACCCAGATCTCGAGACAAATATTTGCATATGTAAACATTTGTCCCGAGACGGGAATCGAACCCGCAACCTTCTGCGTCTCAGGCGGGCCTTCGCCCACTGCGCCACAGAGGTCGTCAAAGTAGGTAATTATTAAAATCATCCAAAATCGTTGACTGCGTTGTAATTATTTTAATGCAATCCATTTCCCTAAATAACGTTTTTTCTTTTGAAACTTAAGAAGATTATGCAAAAGAGTTTCCATGGACGACCTCTTTGTAATTCGTAAAAAAAAAGTTTTTTTAGTTTTTTCTCTAGTTGAACGGACAAGTTGCAAGTTGCTGGCCACAGACTAATATTATGTTGCTGGCTGAGATGCAATGTAAAAGATCGATACCTACTTTAAATAAAATGTTTGTATGATCTGAAAATATTTGTTCCGCATCTGGGTTTTGTAGTACCAAGGTACTCGTAATTCATGATACCTATGACACACCCTCACACATCGCTTCTTCAGTACGGTGTGGAGCTATGGGGCAGAGCTGCTGACTGGGAGCGAGCGTTCAGAATGCAGAAGAGAGCTGTTCGAGCAATTGTTAGGGCTTCGTGGGACACTTCTGTTCGTCCAATATTCAGACATAACATTTTAAACATAATGACCTGACCCGCTCTCGTCATATTTCACGCAGCTATCTATGCTCGTAATCACTTGGACGCGAGACTAGGGGACGGCCACAGATACCCCATTAGAACTGCGAACAGACTGCAGGCTATTCGGCGACGGCTAACAAAGTCGTCGAAGCTGGTGCATGTGATGGGGCCGTCGGTCTACAACCGTCTCCCGAATTACATAACCAGTGCGCCGTCGACGCAATCTTTTAAAATCAGGCTAAAAAACAGGCTTATTGAGCAAGCTTTCTACAAGGTTGACGAATTTTTACAATAAATAATTAAGTATTAGTAACATTGTTACAGAATTATTTTTTTTATTATTAATTTTAATATGTACCTACTATTGTTTTGTATTATTTTATTGACATGTAACAATTCGTTATTAATAAATGAATCTGAATCTGAATCTTAGTGTAAGGAACAATATAAGGTAGTTACAACAAGGTGTTCAAGAAAAAAAAATGCAAGATACAAGTATTCGTAACAAAGCTTTGGGTCATAGAACCGCGTGTTTGTCCATTGACGGAAAGAGGGTAAGCTTGACGGGACTGCTGCTTCCCTCAAAAGTGTGCCAAAGGTCGACGACTAGACACTCACCCTGAGTTCATCAACCGGGCTTTCATTCATATGTAATGCAATCGATAGTAAGAAGACAATATTGAGACTTGTGGATCATGGGCCGTTTGAAGCGGCATGATAATGATAGGAAGTTTACCTTTAGTTACCTTATGACCTAGTTTAAAGTTAGTGAACCGGATTCTTAGTGTTTTTATTTCTTAGGAAAATAGGTACGTCAGTACATAGTATTACTACCAACGTAAGTACAAAATAAACTGCCTCATTGATCTCATTGATCTACAAATCAAAGACCGCGGCTGTATTGTCTATACACTCTGGTCCATGTTAGTTAAGCCTTGAGCTAATTTCTAGAGGCTATATAAGTAAGTAATATATAAGTAAGAGGGGCGCACTAAAAATTGCCGAAAGGAACCCCTGTTCCACATATCCCTACTGCTCTATTTCTACTGGTAGGGAAGAAAGGATTTTTTTTCCACATTTAGCTACTAGGGGGGATACAATGATATTTCACTTCCACATATTTCTACTAAGAAAAAGTACAATCAGATGGAAAATTCATTTATTGTAGGTAGTAAGGTATGTACCTTAAACAAACATTCTTATATTATATCGTACTAAATTTAACAATTAAACTTCTTTGAAATCAACAAATAAATAAAATTATCTTAGCATATCTAAAAAATGACCCACCGTTATATCTCCTGTGATTAAATGCAGTTGTGCATTTTGAATGACGCGGTCACGGATCACGTATATTTACGCCCTCTTTTTTGGCGGATTCTTGATGGACTTCATCCGATTTTTCATAACCGTTGATTGGTTGTATAATAATTTTAATAAAGCATACAAACTGTTTTTTCTGTTACTCTTGTTATTAATTTTAAAATGCCAGGCTTCTGCGAAATTGTTAGTTCTGTGCCTCTTTCCAAACACGCACCACTGTTCCTGAAATTGTTTATTTTTTAGCCATGTTCTTACAAAATATTTATTAAATGCATCCATTTTAAACTCGTCTAAAATCTGACTCTCAATGAATGACCATCCTTCTTGTATTTTATCCAATGGCAACAAAGGTAACGTTGCGATTAATGCTAGTATTCTTCTCGTGTCTTTGTTTTTCGTTAGCTTCAGTTGTCTCCCTTTTTTCCATATCGCTTTATGGAAGTGATAGTAACACCCTCCCTTTTCAGTTTTTGGTAATACGATTCTCATAGCTTTAGCAATGGCTGCCTCAAAATCAGCCATAATGTAATCGGGATCCCACTTTTTATGAGCGCTCTGTTTTATTTGTGATTTAATGAGTCGGAACAATGTAACGTAAGTTTCAGTCTTTTTGTCTGGGAGAAGTGCGTAAAGCACTGGGATTATATTCGTACACTCTATGGTACTTCCAATGTCGCAATGAATTGTAACTAGCTGAGTGAAAGGTTTTGGACAAATGTTAAAAGTACCATCTATAAATAAAACTTTCCCATCGATTAACGTATTTTTGGACCATTCATCACCAAGTATTAAAATACGACCACCATTATATCTATAGTCAGCGAAAAGAAATTTCTGATAATTCGATGGCACCTCCACCTGTTCAAAATCTGTGTAAAACATTTTACTCGTTCCTGCCTCTTTGTTTCTTGAGTTGTATAAGGCAGTCTTAACATTTCTAAAATTTGGTGTTGCTGCTATCAAATCCACACCATCGTTGTATATTCCATCAAGCGTTTCTTCGTAAATTTTGGGAATCGGAAGTGTAGGGTCAGCAATAACTTTTCGTTTGCAATCATTCAGCCGCATATCAATTTCGTTTTTGGCTATATCACGTAAACAACATTCCGAATGGCTCACTGTTTTCTCAATAATACTTCTATCCTGTAATAATAAACAATACCACCATAACTTCACCCTAAGGTTGACTGACAAAAAATACCTACGGGATTAAGTCCGCCATTATACACTAATGAGCGTGCCATCGTTACATGTACCATACCATAAATTCTGATAATTCCGGGACATCGTCATCATTATCATCATATTAGCCACAAGACTTCCACTGCGAAACATATAGGCCTCCCGCCATGGATTTCCACCAGGGCTTGACAACGTTATGAAAAATAGCGATATTAATAAGTAATTTAATATGCATCGGTACATACTCTGATTGTGAGAGATCCAATGCACTTGTTCTTCTTAGTAATAGCACACTTCCAATACTCTTGTCCATTAGCATATACCTTTTTTCTGTGATATTGGTAACCGTCGTAAAGTAAAACAGTTCTTCGCCTCTGGTTAAAAAAATAGGTTCACTCATATTTAGTTATTGAAATAAAATTATTTCAGTTATATTTTTTCGATTTTCAGTTATATTTTTAACAAATGACATGACACAACATGACATTTTCTTAGACTTCACAATGAAAAAAGATTCTACACAGCTCGTAATGAAGGAGTTTGCATAGTTTTAAAATAGAATGATTACAATAAACACTTATAGAAGCACTTAAACATTTTGATTGTGAAGATACCACTTTCCTGAATTATTTTATCAGTAGAGATAAGCGGAAAAGTAGTCCCCCCTAGTAGCTAAATGTGGAAAAAAAATCCTTTCTTCCCTACCAGTAGAAATAGAGCAGTAGGGATATATGGAACAGGGGGAAAGGAATAAGAAAAACTTACAATGAAAATGAATTTATTGTTTCTCCGCTAGGGAAACATTAAATATTCTCCGCTAGGGTTAATGCACTTTTTCATACGAATAAACCAATTTTGATAACATATTATGCCACTTCTCCGTGGTGACTTCGGAAACATATTTTACATACTCTTCAACAGCCTCTTCTGGTGATGAAAATCGTTTACTGCGTATTTGGAACTTAATTATTACACTAAGGAAACAGATAGAAATCACAAGGTCGGGACTGATTTTAAATTCTACGTTTTTCACCTTCAAAAATTTGATTATTTGTCTAGCCGTATGAGAGTTGGCATTATCATGGTGCAAGATGATACGGCGTTTACGGCTATTTTTACGGAGTTCGTCAATAACTTCCGGCAAACAAATGGTCGGGGTAGGATTTAGAAAGACGTCACACGAATTTCGATTAAAAAAAGCACAAAAAAAATATTTGCTTTACGCAAATAAAAATTAAGAATTAAGGATTTAGCATTGTTGTTACTATTCGTTTACATTGTACGAATGACATACTAGCCTCTGCTAACGGCTTCGCCCACAAGGTACCTGGATAAAAAGTAGCCTATGTGTTATTCTGATGTATAAGCTATATTACTGTAAAGTTTCATCAAAATCCGTTCAGTAGTTTTTGTATGAAAGAGTAACAAACATCCATCTTCACAAACTTTCACGTATATTTTATATTGAACTTTCTGTTCATTGAATTATTAATGCTTGTTGATCGCGAACCAAATTGTTTGAACGAAATTTTTTTCTAGATTTAAAGTTGCTCAGTAGAAATCGTTAATTGCTTGCATCGTTGATCTTATCTACAACAAAAGCCTGTAAAGTCCACTGCTGTTCTTCCCCAAAAAGTATCATTGAAATCGGTCTAGCAACCTTCATCAGACTTTTTGAGATGTCATCGGTCCATCGGGTGCTAACTCTGCGTCCTCCCGTTCGCGGTCGCTATTCGAGAACAGTGACTTTGAATTTGAGTAACATTACTGCGTTGATTTATAAAGCGAAGTAAGTGTCCATCTATCATCGCTCGCGATTATACAAATTACTGCCCAAGAGGTGGATCACTTTACAAGTGTCAGGGCAAGTGGATAATGATGTAAATTGGTGTTTAAACTTGAAATCACACCCACACCGTCGTTTTGATTAGTCAAATGACATAGTGGGAGGCATCGGTGTAGATGAGGAATAAAGGACAAGGTGTGCATGATGCCACTGAGTCTTTATCGCTATTGGCCTCATATACATATACATGTATATATGTATAAGCTCAAGGTCACGCAGTGGCCCATAGAGAGAGCTATGCTCGGAGTTTCACTAATTGTTAGGAGGAGGATATTCGAAGAATAACTAAAGTCTTCACAACTCATCAATAGAGTCGGGAGCTATGGAAGAAAGGTTTTATAATAGTGACCACGAAATGGACGACGCAGTGTAGGGAAACCGCCCATTATAGACCTCCATAATGAGCGGTTTCCCTACACTGCGTCGTGGTTACCCAAGGTTGTTCGACGTAGGCAATCATGGCACTCTTTAGACTCTCCTAAAGAGTCTCAATGGATCTCAATGAATTCCTCCTTAGGAATCCATTGAGATCTATTGAGAATATCGTCGATGATGATAGTATACGATAACTTGTGTAATGATCTAAGCCTTATTGTCAGGAAATAACGAAAGTTCATTGATGCGTGAAACGGCAAAATAAGGGATAAAAAGAGCTCAGTAAAGATCCCAACACCTATTTAACTATATTTTTTAAGGATCTTGTCAAGAAAGAAGATGCTTGGTGGCAACTAGCATCGATTTTTTGTCCGCCCAAAGTAGTATGATTCACAAAGCAAGCAATAAGAATATACTGTGTCTAGACTACAATACTAACTGACCACACGATTTATTGTGCCGTTTGTCCATTAGTGTTCATTCACTATACATATTTGCTGTGTAGCTTTTAGTGAATAACGTATCTGCTGTAAATAGATAAACAGTGTTGTGTTTACCTTCTTCGAGCAATTGAAAAGGAAACTATATAAAAGGATGAAATAATAGTGTATGAATGCTTAAGGTGGAATCTCTACCATTTTTCTTGTGGAAGTTCGTTAAAAAACCTTACGGTACAAGATGGAAAAACCTTCCACCTATCCTAAATACGCAAATAATGCGTGAACTTGAAGCCGGTTATGGAATAAATATTTCAATAATTCTTGCTTTGTAGTGTGTGACTGATGATTATAACGAATGACCTTACAAATTAGATTGGTTACGGCTATATTTTGCAAAATTATCAATAGCATGTACTCGTAGATAGAAAACATTGTAGTACGATCACGCTATACTTTATCAAAGAGAATATCTATGCAAAGGAGGTCAGTCACTACAGTAATTATACCCTGTCACAAGAAAACTAGGTGCCTAGTGTGAAGATTGGCTTCGAAGGACGATGAACTATGTAGGCTAAGGAAGTAACATGAATAAGTAGGAAACGCCTTTATGAAGCTCGACCTCATAAAGATTTTTATGGTAATAAGTTGAAATGGAAATACCTACCTAAAGAAAATATTTGCTTGTATACTTGAATATCTGTTAGTACGAGTATATTACGTGAGCTACCTGATAAAATGGTTTGTACATTAGAAATGCCCTTGGAATTAAATAATGGCATTGGATTCAAACGAACAGAAAATCACGCACAAAAATAAGGCCTCGTCGAAATAGCGGGCATACATTCTTGCCTATTCACATTCAGTTCATCGCAGCCAAGATGAACTGAATGTGAATAGATCAAAATTCATTTATACCATCAATGAATATATTATAATTCTATCATACCATTTCACACAAGTTGCTAAAAACCGCATTACAATCGGGTAAGCCGTTTTAGTGTAAACCTTTTACACCTCATATACGGATGCTTGCGTCATGGGTAAACACATAATATATGTTTTATTAACCCAACTTTTGGTCTCGTACCTTTGTGAAAGTACCGTTTGACACAAGATTTCTTAATATTGGGTCACGGTTACGTTCTCGTATTTATTTGTTTGCGATACATAAACATTCATAAAATGCGAGCAGTATTTCCAGAGGCAATAGAGGTACAGTTAATTTAGTATTTCTTGGCCACCATCTTGTATTATAACTTAAGAGCGTTTTTCATTACTGGTATCACCTTGCAGAACAACGTTTTCATGAGAACACAAAAACTATTGTAATATAATTGTGTATTGAGCGGGAACGCGGCTGAGACGCAAGAGATGCGGGTTCGATGACCGCTGTGGGACAAATGTTTGCATGTTTTGCAGATATTTGTTCCTAGGTGTTGTGGTACCATAATACACGTAGTTCCTGATATTTACGACACAGGGAACCCTTGTGCGTGGTCAAGACTATGCTTGCGACTGTTGGGAATTTATTACTATACTAGCCTCTGCCAACGGCTTCTGCTCCACGGTACCCGGATAAAAAGCATTTAAGTGCTATTCTAGGTAACTCTTGTTTGCAACAACAATTTCAACCCAATCGGTCCAGCCCTTTTAGAGATAATAAGTAACAAACATCCAAACTTTGTCATTTATAACATTAGTATGATAGGATTATTATCATAAAAAATACTAAAGTTTAATTTTAATTAATAGGTTCCTTACCACCCAATATCCCAGGCGGAGCGAAAGACGGGATGCGCACTCATGGCCCCCAGAGGGACTCCGAAGCCGAACTCGATCTTGACATCATCAGCTCTCCTCGGCCAGGAGCCGCGAGATGCACCCTCCGATGCTTCAGGAGGCTTATCGTTTGTCATTTCGATAGATCTAAGGCACTATACTTGGATCAACTTAAATAAACCAACCGTATTTGCAGAGTAAATCTCGGGAGTTTACTTTGAAATAAAATCCTGAATTTAATAAGCTTTTTAAGAAAAACCTTGTTTCAATGAAACCTAATTACATTGACTTGAACCCAATTCCAATAGCAGGGTCTCTGTTTTTGGATCAGCTAAGTTCAAATTCATCTAAGGCTGAAAACTTAAGGTAACTTTCGTTCTCTTTCGTCGTCTTTCGTCCATCAGTTCTTTTTTGGTGGCACCGGTTAGTGACTGACTAGATTGAGGAATGGTGGCCCTCAAAATGCCGAACCAGTGTAGGGATAGGATTCAGCTCCTCGTAAGCGAATTTCTTGAAAGAATAACGTGTCTTCGATCTTTTGGTTTTAAGACACTTGCTGGATTCTTCACGATGCTTTTTTTTAATCAGTGACATTACTTACATACATTTTTGGTAAGCGACTTCGAACCCACAACATTCCAATCGAAAGTCAGAGTCACTTTCCTATTTATTGGCTACTCGTCCTTTATTGTCTTTACTCATTCAGCTTCGAGAACGACAAAACTTAACTATACAGTAATGTTTTTAAGTAGAAAGTAAACAACTAATCTATTTGATTAAAATTCATATTTTGATAGTAAATGTGACCGAAATATTTTTGATTAAAACCCCACACGCAACACAACTAAATAAGAGTAAATTCAGTTCGACAGGTACCACTTATAAACCAACCTAACCTCTACGGCGCTACGGCCCGTAGCACGTCTAGGAAACAACCGCTACGACTGACCGACGCGACGCGACTGGTCAGACGGAATGCATGCATGCGACCATAGAATTTACTTATTAATTAGCATTACTATAAAACAGCCTTTATTTCAAAGCGGTTGGGTTTCAATAGAAACGATTGTATGTGTTCGCGTTTACGGCCGATGACCGAGCAATGTCGAGGCGCTCATAAAATTATTCTAACCCAAAAATAATTGTTGGTTCTTAATTTATTTCGGTTTGGAAAGTACAAGTTAACGACGATATTTTTTGTATCCACCGTAAAACAACTACCGTAATACAATTCTACTCTCCGTATCTATACTTCCTACGACTTATTTTATGCGATAAACCGGATATTTGGATGTTTGTCGCCAATCCCCTTCGAAACAGCTGAATTGATTAAAATGCTATTTTGAACAGGATAATTCGTTACCTAGAATAATACATACGCTGCTTTATACCCTGGTACCTGGTACGAACAAAGTCGTGGGCAGAGGCTAGTTATATTCTAAATGCGAAAGTATAGATGTTTGTTGCAAACAAACCTCGAAATGGCTGAATCGATTTGGATTAAATTTTGAGTAGGATAGTTTGTGCCCTAGGATAACACATACGCTACGTTGTACTAATGGCACCACGCGAAGCATTGGCCAAAAACTAGTTAAGCATAAAAGCATTAAATGGATGAATCACACAGAAACAATCAATGGTGCCACAATCAACAATCAGCCGTGAGGCGACAGCAGTTAAGTTTATTCATCGAGGACCTGGATTGGTCATGAAGTAAAAGAGAAAGTCCACCATTAATATACCTATACCAATATCTACGGAATAAATAACATAATGAATCATTGATGATGACAATAACCAGGTTTCTAAAGTCCATTGACTGACACCAATCGGACGTACTTCCGATTAGACATCTGGAGTAGGACAGAAATGTCAAGTCCTTAAAATATTCGGATATTATTTGACTTCAAAAAATCTCTTCTATCCTACTATCATTATACTCGTAAATGCATAAATTTGGTTGTTTGTTGCTAATAATCTAAACGGCTGAACCGATTTGAATTAAATTCGGTTCAGGTGTAGCTCGTGACCTGGTATTATGCAAGCGAAGCCGTAGGCAGAGAACAGTGAACCATAACTTTGTTATTCACTGACAGAGCAAAAAAAAGAATAAAAGTAAGATGGACATCCTCAGATACATTCTCAAGCCGTAGATTTTTGAGAATACCATGTAGGGGTAGCAGAGGTACGTACAAACATGGCATTTTGAGAAAAGAGTGGAAGATTATTTTTCCCCCACTAGGAGGGCTAACTGGTGGGGATAGGCGGAACAGCCCACTTAGCGTGGGTTAAAACTAAATGAAAACAGGTGACCCACTTGTTAAACATTATCTGCCCTTATTATCAGCTTAAATAACTTATGAATTGTGATAAACAATAATGCCCTACGATGAATGGGGAATAGTTAATGTCATTTATATGTCTGCTTCTTTGTTCAGCACTACGAGCAAATGGTTCCCGTCATGTCCTCTCGATGATGATTCTCACCACACTTAAGGTTGCTTGGAAGAAATCGCGATAAGGCGGTCCATAGTAATAATTCATTTTTACCTTATTTATCAGTGTAAGTAAATCTTGGTGTGACTTTATTATAACTGCGATCCTACTAATATTAATAATGCGAAAGTTTGAATGTTTGTACCTATGTTTGTTGCTAATACTCTCCGTAATGGCTGAACCGATATGGATTAATTCTAAAACAGGTATAGTTCGTGGCCTAGTATAATATGGTGCTTGTGGATGGTCCGCCTAGCTGGAGCAAGTTAAGGAGCGGACAAAATACGCGAGCAGTATGCCTGAGAAATTACCCATTATAATGTCGATAATGCTCAACATTGCCAACCAAGAAGAATTACTACGCCATTGTATCCAATTTTCACCTTTCAACAGTTACCGAGAACGCTATAACCAGAATTAAAAAAAAAAAGGTTTTTTGAATCAATCTAAAAATATTTCAATAAAAAACTTTTATAATTACAAAGACAAAAGTACATATAACAATACATTACAAACTTATCAAATAAAAGATCAGAAACATAAAGAAAAAAATAAAAGAACTGACGGGGACACATAGGCTGCCGAATTTGCAGCACCCAATAATTCACCCTCATATTTTTTCAGATATGGCATGTATTTCAACACCATGTTCAGCATCGGACCTCTATCCAGGGTTTTATTCCGTTCCTCTTCAGCTGTAAGAGTGGAGCTGTGTGAGCCGGGATTGCTTTCGTCAGGTTTCGTAGGAAATTCTCTGAGTTCTCGACGGACCTGTGAATACAGAATTGAAAGCTATTAGTGGAGTATTCGCCGGTCCAACACCCTGGCGAGCGGTTCTTATGATTCTAAGAAACATCAGCGAAATCGACACGATTGACGAAATACAGAAATAATTAGCCGTGTTTGAAACTAGCTGTTGCCAGCGGTTTTGCACGCGTGGAGTCGTGTTTAAAATAAACATACTCCCACACACAATTTCACCCCCATTTTCCCTCTTAAAAAGTAAAAATCCGAAAATCCCGGAACACATAATTATTTTTTTATGATGTTTAGCCACAATTCCAATTTTTAAGTTTAATTTTTTATTTTCAATCTTTAAAAACCAATTTCTTTTTCACAAACTTTTGCCCCCATAAAATGTGAAAATCCAAAAACCCTGAAATACGTTATTATATTTTTATGATAAGTAGCTACAATTTCAATTTTCTAGTTTCTTCCTTAAAAAAAACCGATATTGCGATGAATGAAAATACTTTATTGTACCTACACCTTATGCTTTAAACAATAACACATTAAGTTAAAACGGGCGGTATTATCACTAAAAAGTGATCTCTTCCAGAAAACCTTTGGATGGAGAGGATTATATGTGATTTTGAAGTGGCCGGGGGTGTACTTGTTAGTATGAAAGCATTTTTGTGATTGTCGTACGATACTAAAGGGGTTCAAGTTATATGACTGGAGTTCATCTAACAGAACTAGATATCGCTGCATTAAATATACACACAGGTAGAACGCGCTATCGATGCTTTCTGGCAAGCGAAGACTTGACATTGATGCAAAGTACATTGAGTAGATATTACCAACCGTACAAATATTATACTTTTTTGACGTAGACGTCCTCTTAAGGTGTCTCATACTCTCAATGACACGACTCGTGTTAGGTACGCAACTCGAGTTAGCAGCTGAGTAAATGATTTATAACAAACTACTTTTTAATATATTTGTTCGCATTTCCCACATATTTGAATAAATTTGAACACTGTTTACACTGAACACGTCCACTCACTGATGATTCAAATACGTCTCAAAATTCACCCCCCATTTCGCCCTTTTAAATGCCAAAATCATGCATCGTCTCTTAAGTGACTCGCAATAAAACCTATTTGAGAACCATCCTTGAAGTCATACAAACGCACTTACATACGGGATTCTCACATCGCGGGAAAAACTTATGTTATGATAAATTTGTTTAATACAGCGTATTTACTACGATTACGAAAAGTATTAAAAAAACTGAATCGAAGAGAACATAATAAAGTGGAGGAACATAAAAGTTGCTCTTACCTTAGCTGTGATTTTAGAAGTTTGCATCTCATTTTCCATACGATCTAATGCTTGTTGCAGCTGACGCACCGTTTCAGCTACAGAAAAAAGAAATTGAATGAAACATCAGTCATTTTGACTCAAAAAAATAATTTGAGGCGTTTTTGTTTAAAGATTGTTAAATAATTTCAGTGGTCTTCCACATTTTCTTATATTTTTCATATTCTGAAATTGGTGATGCCAAAATACAACTTACGATCAGTAAGGTAATCTTCAACACTTTTCTCTTTTGCAATTAACGTTTCATTCAAATCAGCAGTTGTGACATTTGCATTGAATTCTGTTCCGTTTAATGTGTTCACTGTTGACTCAGTTGCATTGGAAACACTTTCTTCAAATACTAAAATACGTTCATCGCTAGTATTGTTACTGAACTTATTGTTATTTTCATTAATAGTATTTACAACAGTTACTCTAAAATCAACAGCTTGTCCATTTTCCATCACATCTTGTTTAATATTAGATATTTTATTGACAGTAATTTCGTTTTCTTCTTGTGTTTCAACAATATAGTCACCATAGATATCGTTAAAGTTCTTTGGAACCATTTCAATGATTTCGTTATCTGCAACATACGACATTCGGTTACTTTACTAAGTACTCCTACATTATATCTTGATTCATTTATACACAACTTACTGTCTTCTTTGGGCTCATCACCAATTTCTGTGAGTTCTTCCATGTTATAAGTCTTTGGCCTTCCAATTGTACTAACTTTCTTCTTAGATATTTTGGGGTTAATATTGTAATAATTGAGTGACTCTCGTGTTTTCTTCAATTCATTTTGCTTATCTCTTACATTTTCTGCATCGATTACTTCCACGATGTCTCGTTTTTGTATCGAATTATATAAAGAAGAAGAACTTTCAACATTATCCATAGTCACTATCGCTAAATTAGTTAAGTACAGCTCATCTAGACTTCCAAGACCGTTAAGAGATTCATTTTTTTCTATTTCTAAAACTGAGTTCAGGAGCACATGTTCTTCTATCATCATTGTGTTATCCACAACGTCCGACTCATCCATTTCAAATTCTGCAATTATCAAATTGGTTTTTGAACGTGTTGACGTATTGTTCAGTTGCGTGTTTAATTTAATCTAATGCACTTTTACCCGCTCCTGTGTGCATGTCTAGATTAAAGTCTTTACTCTCATTAATTATTATTGAGTTATTGTGGAAGAAGTAGAGGAATTGATTATAATCATGCTTAAAGTCGTGCTATAGGTACACGTTCATGGTTCATCCAATTAAATACATCTTGAGGTTTGTAATACCTGGACGTTTATTGAGAGCGAGACAAGTCTTATAGAATATAATTGTACGTAACGATGTAGGTATGTATATGAAGCTAAAAGTAGACTTTCAATCCTATTGTTTACTGACCCTGCGACCTCCCCAGATCCCAATTTATGAAGAAAAACATCGCGAAGAAACTACATGTGGACCAGAACTAAAACTTCAAAGACTCTCCTGACACAATAGAAGAATACAAAAAGGCTTCTTTGAAGCGCACTGTTTCCTTTACCATTGATAAACAAAGCATTTTTAAGATTCACAATACTTAAATCTGTTCAGGTCACAGAGGCAAACAGACATATGACCCACTAGACAGTAAGCTGTTACCGTCGCCTATTGCCATCTGCAACATCAGATCATTTTTAATACGTTGCCGGCCCTCAAGGCAGAGTTTAAGTCTCATGTGCCTGTGGGTGCTGCTTTTCAACAGTGCCTCAAAACTAATGAATATACAACGCATGCTATTTGGCATTCGGCAGAAAAGTAGCCAAGAACCTGGAAATTAAGATTAACCAGAAAGCGCGACGGGCGCACCAGCAAAAAGAGTCCCATTTGGATTCATATTTAACATAAAAAGTAACCATACAAAGTGACGACAAAAACCACGTCAGAAGTGGTGACAGGCGGTTAGATTTTTTTTATATATTCATCTTTAGCACCTAACAAAGTTGAAAAAGGGCATAGGTGTGGATCCTATGCGCTTTCAACTTATGTGTATAGCTAATGGGATACTGACGGTAGTTACAAAGTGCTCTGTGGACTTGATCAGGGTGGGATCTAGGAGGACACGCAGTAGCTGGCGCGGCCGGCCCCCACAGCGCGCGGTACGGGGCGGGCCCCGCTGGAGATAGGTTGCACACTAGTCGCTCAACGCTTCGGAGCCTTCCTTGCCATGGTATCTGAAGAAAAACTTTTTAGTAGCTTCTACTCTCGAATTCGTAATTAGCACCTGTAGATAGTTTCTTAAGTATTCCTGATCTACGGCCTCTTTAAACGTAAATCAGTTCAGATTTACGAAGTATGGGGTATAGGTTGTATTTAAACATCTAAATCTTAATTCGTGCGTTCAATGTGTAATCTTGGTTCATAGCTATTAATTTTTTTAGCAAATGTATTTTGCCAATATCCATTTGCTTCAAAGCTATTAATTTTTTAGTGTAATTACGTCTAAAATATATGGTATAGATAAAAACTATCGCGCTATGTTATATAACATTTTATAAAAGACTAGTAAAAAAAAAAAAAGGATTTGATGTAGGTATTTTTAGGATATTATAAAAGTTTATTTAAGTGTGGGTTAAAAAAAAAACAAATAACGATTCGAAGACCAATTCGTGCACTAAATATTTTCAGCGCACTGGTTTTCTCATAATGATTGATCATGGGGTAGCCTGCAAGAGCTCTGTTTACATATTTTGTTTACTGACTCTATGGTGAAAAAAAAACAGAAAAAACAACTTACCATGAACCTACTTCTGCCGCATCCCACCATATAACTTCTCGCCCACATCATTTGTCCGAAATCTCCGTAGAAATGCCGATCGTTTTCTGGGCTGTATCTAAAAACAAAACTATTTTTATTATTTCAGATGACGTAGGCAACAAAAAAACATGGTCACGACTGTATTCCCCATTATAGATATTCACACTCAGTACCTACACAATGCGTGAGGATACCAAGCAGAAGAGTCAGAGGCAAGTCCAACCGTTACATTTGATTAGATAGTGTGTCGTAATATAAACACGGACTCTTCTGAATCTGAAGATGAAGTCTTAGTGTGGGTAGCTGCGGCAACTGCCATCTCGTTTTTCCGAAAGAAGACCACGGCAGTTGTACACAGTTGAAACGTCAGGAAAATAATAAAAAGGTAGACGCGATAAATACCTGTATAAAAATAACTTATAGTAGTTTGCCTGCACGAACTGAGATCTCACGATTTTCGAATGCTAAATCTGATATTTGTGATTATATATAGACACAGATATTATAACACTATACTTGTAGTATAGATAATACCAACATAATTTTATTCGATTGTTGCGGGAGTTTAGTGCGATGGATTTTGAAATATGGGGCCAAAGAGGTGAAAAAATATCATGTATGAAAAATGTATTACACATTCCAAAATAGTTATTTTTAAAATTCGCTAGCAACGCTCGCTCAATTAATAATTCGGTAACATAACCTACTTACTGATAAAAGATCGAAATATTATTTTAAAGGATACTTACGGAATATAAGAAGTTACGTTCCCCTTGTAAAGTAGGCTCTGCATGTACCACATGTCTACCATTGATTCAACGCGGAGGCCTGGTGCCTCGCCCACAACTGACGCTATGCATTGCCCTACTGATATTGAGTCTGAAATGAATATTAAAAAAAACTTTTTAAAAACAAGATATTTTAAATTTGATATCCATATCACGGGGATACATATAAAATCATTGGTCATCTTTGGGAGTCCGCCATTTTAGTTTTTTTTTTTTTGTCTGTATTCATATTAAGAAGACAGTACGAAGTTCCTCGGCCATTAAGTACTTCACTTCACTTTTAGTATTATTTGCATATTTTTCGTCATATGTCAATTGGTTTTTATATTTTATCTAATTTTAAGTTACGTTATATTTATAATTACTTGTGTTTTATCGCTTACTTTTATTTTAGAATATTTAATTTAATAAGTTTATGAAATTCTAATCGTTTGTATATTTTTCTGCTAAGTTATTTATTTAACGCTGGTTGTTTTATTTACTTACTTGATTTCGTTGTATGCTAGTTATTTATATATGTATCAGCATATATTTTAACAAGACTTATTTTATATAAATTTTATATTGTTTGCAGCGGCTTTTTTCAGCTTTTCAGTGGCAAAAGTTGGTTCAGCTTGTCATTTTGTCCCGGTCCTTTTGCTTGGACAACTGTTTTTTAGCCTGCTTGTGTTCCGCGTTTTTGCCCTTAGCAGTAGGCTAAGGTTGCTCTGGCTAGAGCGTCCCATTTCTGCCTGATTGTGCACTCCTGGCTGAAGGCGTTGTGAGCAGTGTTTTCTACCTTAGCGTGTACACAATTGCAGCAGGAAGGGGACGCTCCAGCCTTCCATTTTTCACATTCCGTCCTCACATGAGCTCCCCCGCAGTGGCTGCACTTTTCCAGTGTCTCTCCACAAAAGCGTCTGCCGTGACCGTAGCCAAGGCAGAGAGAACACTGGACTAGTGGTGACTGGTCAGCCACTCGTACGCGTTGGAGGTCGAAAGGACGGATCCGGCATCTACCATCCTCTGCCAGATTCTGGGGGAACCCTCGTGACGACGTGGTGTGCATGAATGTTATGCGTGTTCTTTTTGAATGCAAATTCTAGTTTTTCTATCTTCAAGTCTAAGTCGCCGAAGACATCCTTATTCTGATTACTCAAAGAATTAAGGATGTCTTCGTCGCTATTAAACTTAAAAACACCCCTCAGTATGATAAGCGGATTTTTATTTTTCATTTTTTCTACATTGAGGTGTTCTTCTACTCTTTTGAGTCTTTCCTGTACTTGTCTCCTTTCTTCTTCCGTTCTGCATCCTACTATAACCTTTTGATCCTTTGCTTTCCTAATTCTTTCCACAGAGACTCCTCCATCTTTGGCGTTGATTGCTTTTCTGATTCTGTTGATCACTTGTTCTCCCGTTTCCTGTTCATCTTTTGATGTGACGACTACAGAGTGCAGCGCGGTCTGTTTCACTGGAATATTCCTAGTGAACGCCGCTGCCGCACTCGCGTATGACATTTTGTCCTGGTGTTTCTCCAGCGTTTCCTTTAACTTTTCTATATTTTGGGTGTTTTTTTCATCACTTTCGTGTGCTCTTCTATTCTTTTTATCAACTCGCTGTCATCTGTTGCTAATTCTACCTCTAGTTTCCTTTGTTCTTCAATCTTCTGTGGTTCATCTTTCTTTTCTTTTTCGATCTGTTTCTTCGTTCCTTTAACACTTTCAGACTCTTTCACTAATTGAAAGAGTCTTTCTATCGCTTTCGTCACCTCTGTTTTTATCTCCGTTTTGATGTTTCTAGAGTTTGCTAGATTTAACTTCGCTTTCATAACACAGGCTCTTGCCTCTGACAATCTATCTTTGTCATTAATTTTTTCTTGTTTGGGTGGACTTTCCGCTGCCTCAACTGACACCCTTCGTACAACTGGTCGGGTGTTAGGACCACTTTGGTTTGTTGGTGCAGTTTTTGGCTTTGGGAGTTCCACCGGTAGGACCTTTTTGGGAGTAGTAGAGGTTCTGGAGAGTGTGTCAGGTTTCCCTGACTCCCATTCTCCGATACTTCTCCTCACACTGCTCTCCTTAGTTTTGACCTCCTCTACTTTTCTGTTTCTTGTTTGTTTGGCATCAGGTGTTCGTATGCCAAACATATTGAGGAACTTCGCCCACTTTAACCTAACGTTTAAATAGATTTATATTGATCAATTGTAAATTTGTAAAAGTTGTAAAAATGCGTAAATTAAAATAAAATTATAAAATAGTTAAAAGTAAATTTGTATAAGTTGTAAATAAAAATGTTGATTAATATTGTATAAATTAAAATTAAATTATTAAAATTATAATTATTAATTACCTAAGTATGTCAAAATCAAATTTTTATTTATTGTTTTCAGGTACTGATGTCTGCAACCGTGTCTAGTAGAGTGGAGTATGTACAGGTTTGTATAACTGGTAAGTATACTGTAAGTATACAGGTAAGTATACAAGTGAGTATTAACTTAAGATGTCAATATAAGTTTAAGTTTTCCTTCTAGATCTAGCCTAGGTTGGTCTTGAAGAGATTGATCGATCGAATGTCAATTAAGTGGTATACACACTTATCCGAAATGTTTTTTACCTGAAATAGGTAATTGTTCCCTAAGTAGTAGAGTTTGTCAGTTACAAAATGTAAGCCTAGGGGCCTACACAACCCTCGTCAATTTATTTCACTTCAAAAATGTGAATTTGCCACGCCATTTTAGATTTAGAATGATGTCACTTAGCCTATGCACCATGCATTGTCATCCAAACCAAACGTTTGTGCAAATATTCAGCTCAATCGGTTCGGGATAGCCGGTTTAAAATTCAGTTGCAAGATTTGACTAATTTTCATGTTCTCGTGATTTGACCTTTTTTTAACCCTTTTAAAAAATGAGCAGGTTCTATGTTCATTCGTATTTTTTACGTATGTTCACCGACATTTCCGTTAACCGTGGTCCTGAGATGGTCCCATTTTTACAAAGTCAGGATCTTATGATGGAATCTCAGGGTAATGCCCAAAAAATATAACCACGTAGGTATAGTGCGTTTCACAGTAATCTGTAATTTTATAATTGTTCTTTTTTTGGTGCTTTTTTGTGCCATTCTATTTTTATTATAATCTGTAATTTTATATTTGCTTTTTTGTGCCTTTTTATTGTTACTTTAGAAGTCGTTTTTTTTTTGCTTCATGATATAATTTTGATTCAAGATACAGTTTGGGTTTTATAGTCATAACATAAATTTTAAAGTATAGATTTTTTTTTGTATTTAGTTGTTTGCCCTGTAACAGTGTCTTAACTTGGTTGATTGGTAATGCTTATGTAACAGACCTCCCGCGATACCGGCTAGCCCTCGTGCGGGGACCACCAGTATGTCATAATTGTAACTTAGTGGTAAATACATTTAATTGTATTTGTAATGCTGGACATTTTTCACACAGCATCATCTAGCCCTAAACTAAGCAGAGCTTTAATTATGGGAACTACAATGGTTTATATACTACTTATGTATTTTTTTATAAATACTTACATATTATACATAGAAAACACCCAGACCCGAGACAAATACTTGCAAATCACACAAATGGTTGTGTTATTTGTAAGTATTTGTTGGCCCACCCGTTCGATTCCCACCCTCGGTGGGAATCGAACCCGCAACCTTCTGCAACTTAGGCGGGCCTTTGCCCACTGCGCCACAGAAGTCGTCGATCATTGTCATGATTTATGTCCAAGAAGAGCAACGGATGGAGGGTAATACCTAGAGTTAAATCTAAATCACCGTCCATACTTACATAAATCACGACATTCGTCGCGTTCTTCGGGAATGTTGGGCGGACGACACTGGTTAGCCCAAATCTGAGCTTCTTTCGCTAATTCTTCGATCCATCGCTGCGCACAAAAAAAAAGTAAAAAACATTCCTAGTCTCGAAATCGGGCTATTTATTTTTGACCCAAGCTCAGAACAACTACAGGGGCAGACATTTATTTTCGGTTCCTACTCGCAGGTAATTTTAAACGTAATTTTCTATGCTTTTTTGATCCCCTTAAGAAGATGAAGTAAGCGAAACTAGCTGAGTAGGTAGGTCTAATGTGTCTAATTTCTAACGATTCTCTACAGGTAAGAAAAACACAACACTTGTTTCGAGAATTGTGAGATAAAATACATAATTTAGGAAGACTTTTACGCAGTACCCAGTTTGCTATAAATAGATCCGTACCTACGGACCTACCTATATCACGAATATATCATTATAATTTTTGGCAAAATAAGTGCCGAATTTGACGTTATACAATTACTTTCATACACTAGACACAAATGATTATAAAAACAGAAATAAAATAACTAGATTTAAAGAAAACAAGGTATGTAGCAAATCAATTTTAAAGTTTAAAAGTGCTCGTGTCTTTACCTATCTTTTCTCTGAGCAATAAAAAATAAACTTAAATGTTTTCTATTTTTATTCCTTTAGCATGATATGCCTTACCAACTTCAACATATCCCCAGCGCTGGACAATCCACGCAATCTTCCGCTAGCAGCCTCATGTCGTCGTCGGTTTAAGCGAGCGAGTAATTTAGACTTCTCTTCTTTGGATAGCTGGGCTTCGATATAGCCTGTGCAGCTAGGGCTTGGGCCAGTCTGGTGGAAAACACTGCTACTGAACATGCGAACTGACACCTCACCTACAATACGTATTGTAGGTGAGGGTCAGCAGGTAAAACTACATTACAACAAGCTCTGTAAAAATACAACTTAGTCGATAATAACTTGCATTGCTTTTCTCTTCACTAAATGTGATAGATTTCGTTCCTAGAGGTATCTAGGAACAGAGAACAGAGGAACGTGAACTAACCAACACATTACCGGGTACTGATCTTACCGGAAACTGGCAGAAGGTATGAGAGTCTGTATTCCCGCACATCTTCGATCCACAGTAATTGACCCTTCGGCCAGCTACAATGACGAACAGATAAGTGATCAGTGCCGTCGTGCATTGCATTTTCAAAGGAAACGTTTAATTATGATCATTTTTTGTGTTTTGCATAATGTTTTGATGCTGGCTTGTCATTTGAATTTTGACTCTAATGTCATTCCAAAATGACAGGCTACATGTGCATTAAAACCTTCACCACTTATGTGCTTTCATTAACTGTCACAGTCTACATAACAGTCTATTGGGTGTTTATATTAATTATCGCTGAGAAATCAGTAAGGATTTCGTTTAAGTTTTAGCAAATGCTTAACCTGCGACTCAAAGAGGCTTTTTATTAAATCCCCTGAGATTGACATTTTCACAGGGCAGGCATGTAGATAATTACGTAAGTATGTAACTATAGTTTTCATCGCAGCAAAGTTTTTAGTGTTTTGTCATGATTTTGCAATTTTTAATACCACTTATTCCAATAGGTCTGATAGCAATAGCATAATTTAGCCACGATTAGGTACCTACTGTTATGTAGATAACAGTCCGAGTACAGTCTTCACAAAAATATTCAATTTTACATAAGTACCTACTTAAGTAAAATAATCTAGCACCTACCTAGGTAAATACCATCCAATTTTCTCGGTCTAGAAGTCTAGAATATTGGATGTCTACCTACCTAGATGGATTACGTTTTTTTAGGTATTTATAATATCTGGAAACTTTCTAAGTATTACCTACCAATTTTTCAGTAGGTAAGTACCAACCTAGCTAAAATCGAAAATAATGGTATCAAGTAAATACTGAAACTGTGCTATAACCAACGATATATTTACCTACTAACGCACAAAACAATAAATTCTTACCTACCTTAACGTAAACAAACATACACGCGAAAATAATACACTTCGTCGTAAGTCGGGAATAATAGATTCTAAAGTTGCATGTAGGTACCTAGGTTGGTTTCGCTATTTGTTTTATAGAACATAAATCACAATGCACAGTACCTACCTACAGATCAACACCCTGTATTTGTTCACGGTAGTGCATTATTCTATCTGTAAATAAACGCAAGTTTTATGTTAGTAAATTTGTATAAAATGAGGCGCAACCAAGTGTTGGTTCACATTGAGTGTATAGTAATTATGAAGAAAATAGTATTTTTCGTTCTGTTCGTCGCGTTAGTAGCAGCATATGAAGGTGAGTTACATTTTACGATTTTAATGTAATTACCTAGATTGGTAAATCGTAGCATCTTAACAATTTTCCTGTTTATAAATCCATCAATTGCCAGTTTAACTCCCATATGTTATACATCTATTTTTGCAGATATCTGCAGCCTGCCCAGCGAAATAGGCCCATGTAAGGGCGCTTTTCAACGATGGTACTACAACACTACTACCTGTTCCTGTAAAACGTTCCTCTACGGGGGCTGCGATGGAAACGCAAACAATTTCGAAAGCAAATGCGATTGTGAAGCGGTTTGCCAATAGTGTCGACAATTTCAGGCAACTTGTGGATAAATATACAAAGGCCCTTAATAGATAAAATACCTTGTTGACAATTTTGTTGAGAAATCTGTTTTTCAAAATATCTTTGCAAAATGATATTTCGGATAATATTTTGTTGGATAGTATTTTGCATTATCAAACGTAATAAATATTGAAATCCTTTGGTATTTTTGGGGTACGAAAACCATGGAAATTAGATATGAAAAAAATATAATGTCTATGTAAATTAGTTCTTTAATAAAAAGTAATTTTATACAATAATACTTAATAACTTAGTACTTAAATATTAAATATCACATAATATTACCAAATTGTGATTCCAAAATTGTGTATTTTGTACAAATTATTAACTAACATGAATCAAACTTCTATTCTACATAATTATTGTTATGTATGGTTACAAAAGTAACGTTTATTTTTATTTATAGCAAATACGTCGTTCTAAATATATTACACAAATAAACATAAATTATTATTATAAACATACAACTTGTCTAACGTTATATAATATTTTGTAAGTATTCAAATATATTTCTGAAAATAAAACAATAAAAAAACGTTTTATTTCGCAGAAAGATGTTGTTAAAGATATTTGTAGGTAGATTTTAAAAGCTAGGAATACAAAAATGTTCCTGTTTATGAAATATCATTATAATTTGTCACAGAAATTATTTCTATCCGTTATGTACTCTAAGAGTACATAACGTACATAATCTATATATTTTCCTTTGCG
This sequence comes from Perizoma affinitatum, assembly GCA_961405105.1. NCBI lineage: Eukaryota > Metazoa > Arthropoda > Insecta > Lepidoptera > Geometridae > Perizoma > Perizoma affinitatum. The sequence goes on from OY560184.1 coordinate 9,093,899, forward strand.
CTAGTACCCGAAAAAAATATTTTGATATAATATAATTTTTTATATTTTGATTTTTGGTTTTGAGCCAAAATATGCTGAGAAGATATTTTGGCTCAAAACCAAACACATATCACACTAAATCTACCAGTAACCATTTTTATACAATATACTTATGATAAAGATTTGAATAGATGAACTAGATAGAATAAATATTTTTTTCCAACAAAGAGTGTTGCAAAAACCAGACCAGAATTTACAGGAACCAAGCGCTCATGGCGTAGCTTGCCTTTTACCCGTGGTAACATTAATTAGACCCATTATGTTACGAGTAGGTTCTACGGGTGATTAATCGTTCTAGACCAGCATTACCTAAATGCGGCGTTCCGCCGAGTCGCCATTTGCATGGGTTACCGCATTTATAACTGAGCGCTTTCGTGATTCGGATGGCACGTTATGAAGTTAGTCCCGGGTCCATACCCGGTGGTGGTCCCTACCACCTTGAAACCATGTCGTAGGCCTTCTAGGTTTTTACTTCAGAATAATATACAAACGCATTGAAATATACACAACACAGCCGCACTAAACGTAAAGATAATATCATGACGACCATTAAAGAGTAGACTAGGTACACTTATTCACTGCACTCAGTGGAGTGAATGACTATACCTAAAAAAAAGTAAAACACCCATAGATTTAGTTAAGGTTAGCAATAATGCACGGGTGTCTGAAAGAAATCGCCATTTTTAGGACCACGTACCTACATTGTCTTCCTCAATAAAGTGATTTTTCATTTCATTTCACCTAGTAGTTCATGTTTCTATATTGACGAAAAAGACGTAAAATCATGTATACAGAAATCCTGCTGCGAGAATGGGATAGATGAATATTGTTAGTTGCGTCAAGCATGGTGAAGGAATAGCCGGCAACTAACTTGCGGTAAATGACATCACTGTCTTGTCTGAGTTCTGAGCGCGGAGTAACACATATATTGTAATCTAAAAGACCATTGAATGATTGAATGGAACCGTATCTTCCCCTCTACCGTACAGTTTGTTACCGATACCGATACCGTAAATATGCCAATACCAATAAAGTTAAATATGACTACACACGTTCGGTATTTTTTGTCACTTTAGGAGCCAGAGTGTATCCGAAAACACAATACTAATAATACTCTTATAGAGTATGTTTTATTTTATGTTTTATTCGCTAAATACCAGTGTTTTTTTGTCGATTTTGCTGACGTTTCATAAATCTTCCGTCAATCAGCAGATGTTTATATACTCACGGTTCATAAACGTGCTCTATAGCTTGCTCTACTTTTACTCTGTTGTGACATAGACATAAAATTCATAATTAAAGTTTGTGATCATCAGGCTTAGGCAGGTAATACATAGAATCTATGAAATATTTGGTAATGTCTGAAACTAGACTCCGGTCGGAGATCCCTTGCGCGACGCCGTAAATCGCCATCTGTAACGAAAAAAGTAAATACTTAGTAAATTTTACCAACCGCTGGGGAATAAAGATCTAGAATGGTGGACGAACCGGACGATGGACATTCGATCAACCAGATTACCAGTACTAGATTTCCGATAAGCGCTTAAAAAACGGCCAAATAAAATCACAAATACTTCTGTGGTCTTATTTTAAATTAGTATGTTTCAAACATTATTGTTAAGGTTAAGTTTCATTTTAAAACGACAACGACGACGACATTTTTAAACGAAATTTTAAATGAATTGCTTATATCTTGCAATTAAACTGAATAAAATAAATAATATTAAGACTTAAATGTATAAGTGTGTGTAAACGTGGCTCACTACCATGCAAAACGTGGACATGTGCCATATATAATTTACCATTCCACATGACAGGTTGCAAGCCCATCGCCGGTTGCAAAAGTTTATTATAATTTATAATTCTTTATTTTAAACAGAAATAACACAAAATATAAAACTAAATATTAAGTTAAGGTCCTTGTATACAAGGACCTTGGTAGGTGTACAAAGACAGACAAGAAGAAACTATACTTAAAATACCAATATATTTTAGGTATAATTATATTTGATCTATTGAAAGTTTACTTAAAACTGTATAAGCGTAGTGACGTTGTTAGCTCACCTTCCCCTGCACAGGGCCGGTTGAGGTGAGGAGACAGGCCTCGGCCGCTTGGCGCACGTCCACTATGAACTTGTCCGCGATGCCGGGCTGCGTGTGCGCATGAGTCACGCAAATGTGGATCCTGACAACAATATGATACACCATGTATTCTTCCATGTATTTATCCAAATGTCATCCGAATCGTTCCAGCCGTTATTTCATTATTTAGTGACCAACATCCGTACAATCATATTTATAATATTAGTAGGATACAAGGATCCCCAGCCGATTTTTTTATACTACTATAGAGGTAAAAAAACGGCCCACCTGGTGGTAAGCGGTTACCGTAGCTTGCAATACCAGAGGTATCACTCACGGGTTGCCTCCCTGAGATGAAATGAAAGATCTCATGTGTATGTATATATCGTAAATCTTCTATTATTAGAAGAAGAATATGAACTACAACATACATTTATCTATAATAAATATCTTATGATACATTCCTACACATTTACGATATATACATACATATATTTATAAACACACATTTTGCTACTGTAATAGTTGCTGAAATATGATGTAAAGTAAAGCCCCATTGTAACATAATTATCGTGTTAACTTACCCAGAGGGGAATTGAAGTGCGTTAAGAGACCAGCCTTCCTTGTGGAGGAGCTCTCCCATCTTGAAGATATCGAAGAGTTTGGAGCCGAAGCCTATGACCGACGTCGCCGGTTTGCCAAATACGTAGATACCGCGAATCTGGCGGAGTCTGGAATTATAAGTTTATATTTATTACAAAATTTTAATTGCAGGCCCTCCTAGTGACTTGTGGCGATAATACCTTTATAAGTGACCTCTGTGGCGCAGTGGACGCAGGCCCGCCTGAGACGCAGAAGGTTGCGGGTTCGATTCCCGCCGCGGGACGAATGTTTGTATGATTCTGCAAATATTTGCCTCGGGTCTGGATGTTATCTATGTATAATATCTATGTATTTACAAAATAAAGTTATATAACTAATATATCAGTCATGTAGTTCCCATAACACAAGCTTTGCTTACTATGGGGCTAGATGATGCAGTGTGAAAATTTCCAGGATTATTTATTTATTTTATAAGAACCATCCTTGAATTTATACAATCAATTGCAAAATAAAAACATTTAAATAAATCCACCCCTCCACACACGCACTCTCTCACGGTGCGAGAGAGAGAGAGAGAGAGAGAACGGCATCAAAACTCCCCTTTTTCTGCGTCGAGGTTTCAAAATCAAACAAAAAAACTAACTCATTTTCTATATATCGGGCAGTGTCGATGATTTCCTTCGTCATCTGTACGTATTTAGACTTGCCGACGAACATCATGGTTGCCCAGCACGCAGCGATAAGGCCACCTGCTCTGCTACCTGTTAAAATAATGATATATTTTAATATTCTGCGTCACTCAAACTTTATTTATCAATAGTTGTGTCACGGCCGCACTCGGCCGCCTATTTACTTCTTTTGCTGGGCTTCTAAGGGTTGTAGCGTGATGTTAAAAATGTTCCAGAGATTAGCGCGTTCAAACAAAAAGCAAACAAACTCTTTAGCTGTATTATAATAAATTGCTGTATTCAGTTATTTTTTGCTTTCCATACTCATTACTTGCGACGTATATGCATTTGACGTAAGTGGTTGTTTCATTTTTTAATTTTTCCCGCTTATCAGATTAAAATGAGATTTTTTATTATAATTTATATAGATAGAAAATACTTTATTGCACACCAATTAACACATCAGCTTAGTTAAGTACTACAAACTTTGTCAATGTTGTACGATGGTCGGTCTTATCGCTAAATATCTATTTCTACCAGACAACCTTTAACAATAAAAAAAAATAAAGGTTTAGTTTTGTATGATTTTATTTTTAAGTTTTATGTTAATAATAATAATCAATAATAATATTTGCATGCCGTCTTTACCTATAATTATAAAAAAGTTTTTGTAACGTAGTGTTTGTTTTGGTGTACATTACGTTGGTGATTGATGAAATAAATAAATGAAATGCTGTTTGTTATCGCCACATGTCAGTAGGGGGCGCTGCAATAGAATATTGAAAACACGTCGGATTTTTTGAAACATTGCAAAATTAACTTGTGTAACGAGTCGTTTTTATTCGGCTTCCCTCGGTAGTCCGTCGCTCGGCTCTCTTCAGCAAAACTGGCGCTCGCCCGCGCATCACGACGAGCGCCAAGCAGCAACAGATGGCACAAAGCTAGTACCAACGCAATGTGCACACGCGCGTTCGAATCCTCCGCGACCGACTCACAACATTTTTGTATAACTATATACCTTTAAAGTAATTCTGTATCTGTCTATATCCGGTGTTCTGTGTATGTAAATAAACTATAACATCTGTTTAACGACCTGTATGTGACTGTGGAATCCCGAGTTCCGAGTTCCCGAGTTCCGGGGAATATTTACCGTTGACTGTGGGTGATCCGTAGACGCCGCCGGGCCATTCCGTGGTGACAGTGTATTGACAGTGGCGGTACTCCGGCTTGCGGTACATCACCACTGAAGTACCTTTAGGCGCGTACCCGTACTGAAAGGAAAACAGAACGATACTTTAAAATCGGTAAATTATGATTTAATTAGATAAACGGCCAATTTATATTATGAATGGCAAAAGATGTTACCTTGTGCGTATCGGCGGACATGCTAGCGACTCCGGGTAGTGCGAAGTCGAAGGGCGGGATGTGGTGTCCCGCCTCCGGCATGAAGGCTGCGACGAACCCGCCGAGACAGGAGTCCACGTGCAACGGCACATCGTACTCGAGAGCTACGTCTGACAGGGCAGCGATGTCGTCTATCGTGCCGTACGGGAAATTGGGAGCTGAACCTACGATCTGCAAAAATGAAAAAAATTCAAAACAATTATTCAGCACTACATAAAAAACAAATTATCTAAGATATAAATTATTAAATATACAGAGATAAAAAAATATTTTTATAAATTAGCTGCTCAAAACCGTGCGTCTGTAATTCTGTAATTCTAATACATATTTCACACAGCATCGTCTAGCCCCAAACTAAGCAGAGCTTTGTATTACAGAAACTACATGACTAATAAACTACTTATATACTTTTTGTAAATACATACATATTATACATAGAAAACACCCAGACTTTTTATTTAAACGGGATAATATGCCTATGTCCACGCTGAAAGTCCATTTGTAAGATTGAATGAGTAGTTTCGGAGATATCCCCCTAAATACAAACTTACAAACTTTACCTCTTTATAGTATATCATAGAATAGATCTAACTTACCAAGATAGTCCTTCTGCCAATAGCCGCTTTAACCTTATCAACATCGACCGTCATGGTGTCAGGATTGACAGGTATTGTGACAACCGACAGGCCCAGGTACTGAGCTGCCTTGTCGAAGGCGGAATGGACGGTAGATGGCACCACTATCTGCGGGTTGGTGATTCCCCTCTGGTATCCGTAGTCCCGGAAGGCTTTGCAGGCCATTATGATTGATTCTGTACCGCCTGTTGTTACCTGGAAGTGAATAAATAAACATTACAAGCAAATATTTTCAAAATTTTCAAACCACTGACGTGTTTTATCGTAATCGATTGCAACGCTTCCTAGTGTGGCGGTGGTGTATTACTTATGGCGATAAAACCTTTTTAAGAACCCTACTTTAATATATATAATCAAACCGCATCACAATATAATAAGCCGTGTCAGAGACAAAATGGTAACAGACTATAATATATTAAGGCATATTAAGGCTCCTGATGTCGCGTGTAAAAATTTAAATAAATATGCAATGGACAGTCTTATTTCTTCCAGATAAGGTGAGGATGGATCAAAGTACATGAACAATGTCTCACAGTGCCACAGCAGAGTTCATCTCCATGGAACAGATTGACCGCCATCCGCACGATTTCCGCCTCCATCTTGTTGACTCCGGGGAAGACGTCAGCGTGCAGCGGGTTGGTGTACGCTGACAGTGCGTACGCATCGCACGCCACTCGGCTGATCTCCTCAGACACGTGGTAAACGGCCCCGGAGATCATACCGCTCTTCCAGTCGTATACACCTGGATAAGAAAGACGTCAGTTTAAAAAAAATATAATAAAGTTTTTTTTTTTAATTGGCCCTATTACACTAAAGTTATAATAGTGATAAATATACAAAACAGGTAATATAAAACGAAAAGAAATACAGACAAACTAACTATGTAGGTATAAAATTGTTTGTGTTCCATGAGGTCAAATTTTAGGGTCTCAGTATTATGCATCCCTAAAAGCTAAAACCTAGGGTTAGTGCAAACCTAGTTTGCAGTCTTAAAGTATGTAGTAGTATGGTATATAAACAATCAAAAAAGCAGCCAGACCGCATCACAGGCCGCACAATGTTGATAGGTGCACCATAAGGTATAATACTATACCTTGGGCTAAGCTAAACATGGAAGTCCACCAACTTCCTCACATTTGTTCTTCGACATATCTATATCATGTAGGTAGGAGTTGGTTTTAAATACATATGTCAGCTTTATATATTAAGTCCCTTAAATAGATTCATATATTTGTTATATTTATTATAATTATTTATGTAAATAATCACCTGAGTAGGCGCATATGCATTTGTTCTATCTTTTTACTTTTATATTAGGTACAAAAATAGTAGATAATAAATACAGTTTAAAATATTATACACCTTAATTTCTTGAGAGTAGTGTTTGCTGCTGGCACTGCGCCGTAGGTTCAGCACAATAAATGCGCTAAATAGGTAGCCTACCTATCTAGCATTATGCTGAGCTGATACCTTTTTGGTGCGACATTGAACTGTCTAGGTAAGTGGATCAGTATTTTCTGTTTCTGCTTAACTTTCAAATTATATTCTAATTAATACTTGTTTATAACTATCTCACCATCTTAAATTGCAAAATTTGTATTTTTTTTTCATTTATAGTCAGTTCGTAGTAGTATATTTGAATCATAGTAGTACAGCCTATTCGTTCGTTCTATAGTCAGTTTTGTTTTAGTTTGTAGCAGTATAAAGTCAGTTTGTAGCAATATAGTCGGTTCGTATTAGTATAGTCAGTTCATAAAGTAAAGTATGTAGTACATCTGATTCCTCCGGATAATATTAAAAATATCTTAAAACATATTTATTTTACAAAATATTTGACTAAGCCTTGCCTAAAAGTGACGCATCCTTTAGATTGTCTCGTCTAGATCATTTGAGCAAGCACACACGCCTAACCAAAGTAAAAAAAAACTTTGAGTTAAATTGTGCTTCTTTTATCTGTGATTAAAAATGAAATATAATTTAATTAAAATAATAATTTGATTAAGGTTGAAATCATAAAGTCACTTATAAAAACATAATCAAATTCAATCACAATCTAGTCAACAATGATATAATTAATTAACAAATAAAATGTCAAATAAGCTGTACTGATTTGGTATTATAAATTAAATAGAAATGTCAAATCAATCAAAACTTGTTAGGTGAAGTAGTATGTAGTTATGTAGTTCCCATAATACAAGCTCTGCTTAGTATGGGGCTAGATGTACCTGTGTGTATAAATGTACAGCATTATTATTACTATACTGCATAATGTTACTATGAATTGTGTTAAGAGATCTCATTGATTATAAATGTCAAGACTATCTTATGTTACCCAAGTTGAGATGATCCTTGACTTCCTCAGCGACCTGTTCTGCGCTTAATCCATTCTCAGGCAGCTGTCTCCTGAGGGTTACTCCAGAAAGTCGCTTGGCAACATCATTCCTGAAGTCGCGGTTGATTTCAGACATTTTCTCGTCGATTTTACGACGGACGAGGGGTACCCGACGAAGCCAGCTGTAGAACTCCTTGCGCAGACGGGTGGACACAGCTGAAATAAGTTTAGATCATCATCATCAATAGTCTGTAGAAGTACACTGCTGAGACATATGGCCCCCCAAATAGTGTCGTGGCGAACGATATTGGGCTACTTCCATCCATCGACTTCCCGCAACCTTTAACATATAAGTATATTTATTTTTTATCAAATAAGACCTAAGTTTTAAAGATTATACAAATTTACAGTAGAACTAGTCGTAAAAGCTTTTAGAAAATATTTTTTGTACCAACCTACTTATTATTTTGAATTGTTCTAGGGCCAATATCATTGGTTAAGATGTAGGTTTAACGGGTGTGAGGCCTTCCTACACTACATAGTCCAATTTGTGGTGGAACTTTTCTTCCTTATTAGTTCTAGGTTCTACAAGCTATTATATGACCTGCCAATTTAGAGTCAGTCTGCATTAAAGTAAACAAAACCTTCTTTAGAGGAAGGTATCGGCCTTGTATTTTCTGTTTCAGACTGTCTCTGTGAATTTATAAATAGCCTTGTAAAATACACGGAAGAATAATCCGTTTTGTCTCTATTTGTGAATAGATAAGTTAGAATTACTAGGCCTGATAAGTATTGTTATCTGAACTGTATCAAATCATACTAATTCAAAATCAAGGTTCAACACCTACAAAGACTTTGATAGTACCTAATCAGACTATAGATACATACATTGTTTTAGTTACAATCTCAGTTTTATCTCTTCACAAAAAAAACTAATAATTCAATAGTGTTCTTTGTCTTGAGGATGGTTCTTTATGTATCATTATATTTTAGGCCAGAGACCAGCTTGAAGAATGTTGGCCTTAAGTAAGGTTTTCGACTATTTCATTGTTGTGGATTTGTTGTACTTTTCACAGAATTAAATGAAATCTTCAAATAACAGTAAAAGTCTCACACTAATGGTTAGATTGCTTGAATACTTGCAACCACAGATATCTGCAAAACAGGTAGGAGCTAGTGTACTTACACACCAAATAATATTTGAGCTTAGACAAGTACTACAAACTTTGACAATGTTGTACAATGGGCAGTCTTATCGCTGCTAATTAGCTATCTCAACCAGACAGCCTTGGTGGTGGACAGATAGTGATGTACATGTGGTGGGTACATGGTGATAACTTACTCTCTCTCCCATTGTACAGGTTATGGGCCCAGACAAGGGCCAGCACTGAAGATGCGGTTACTCCGACTATCTGCCATGGCTCCCGACCCTCAAATAGTCGGTTGATAGCCTTCAGAGGCTGTGGTTTCTCACTCATTTCTGAAAAAGAGTTACATTAATTAAGAAGGTTTGCTGTGTTAATGATGCATCATAATTTTCTTGCCCTTGTCCTACATTACATGTTGTCAGCTCAACATGCTTTCATTTTCCACTCTCCTCTCTCAGACTCACTCCTTCTCTAACCCATGTTGTCCATCCAACATCCCATGTGAATCCATGTTTTCTGTGGATCAACCACATTCATATTTATCTTAACTTGTTGCTTAATGGATACCTACATGAGACACAAAAAAAACAATTTCTTCTAGGCTTGGTAACATAGACTCAGTGTGATGATTTGAAGATTATCCTTGTGAGTTCAATAAATAAAAACTTATATTGACTTTTTTTGAAGCACACTGTACCATGCAGAAAGGTTGACAAAACAGTCAGAAGTGAGTACATGTAGGTAGCTATTTAAATACATCACAAAGGAAGTACCTACCCATGATTCCATGAACCACTTAACCTGCTAATAATGAGTGACCTACTCCAACTTCCACCTCATTTATATTGTGTAAACATCAATATCACTTTACTTACCCAAGAATACTTGCAGGTTAAACATTCCTAGTTGGCATGAACATAAACAGACAGAATGCATTAACCTTATGTCCTTAAATGTAATGTTATTTCATTTATAACAAGACTAGCCTCTGCCCATGGCTTCATCCTCATGGCACCCAGATAAAATTCTAGGCCATGCTCAAATTTTTTTTTATTTAATTGATCCTGCCATTATGGAGATAATTAGCAACAAACATCAAAACTTTTACATTTATAATATTAGTAGGGTAAGGCTCTTTTTTTTTAAATAGCTAATAGAAAAGAAAAAAGGTACAAAGCTGTCAAAGGTAAAAATCCTAGTTTGCCCCCAATAATTGTATTTCCATAAAAATATTTTTTTCATTTTTTGTTTATTGGAGATGCATTGATCAGGATCAGTCTAGCTATCATAGATTGTTTGTGAGTCTTTAGTTGGCTCTATTTTAAGGTACTTTTGTATGGGTAAGTCCTTGTTACTCAAATAGTTGTAATTATATTTCTGAAAATATATATATACCCATACAGATTGTTCTCCTTATTTCATAGTATATTTATTGTGAAACATAGGTAATGAGATGATAGATGCATGTTATAAAAAGGTCCCTGTGATAAATGTTATATTTTTTTCAGAAGTATTCATCAATAATTAGGTAGGTATCATAAGTTTGTCAAAATATTAAACTCAAAAAATATTTAATGGCTCTGAGGTATCCTGTGTCATCTCATAGGTTTCTGGTTGTTGGGTAGGTATCCATTAGTTATGGCTCTCTTTGTGGGGGGGCATAAGTCCAGCAATGTACTTCTACGGAATGTTGATGATTACGATAAGAAAATAGATTTAACGATTTTATGAAATTTACCTACTGTTAGGAGCATACAATACCCTTTCCCTTTCAGCTGTGGTTTTTGAGAAAAATCTTGCTTGCTCAGCAAAAATCTAGGAACTAGCTGAGTAGGTACGATTGATGTTTTCTATTGTATATAACAAAATCAAATTTAATAACTGATCTTCGGTACTTACCAATACTAATTCGACTTTGTCGAAACTTATCAAAAAATCCTGCTGAGCTGAGTCTTTTATGAAACTGATCAGATAACGACGCGACGCGACGGCTACGTTGGTTATCAAGTTGTAAACATCGCAGCAATGATTTAAAACAAAAGCCCACGAAATTTTACGAGAAACAACTAGCAGTGTAGCAAACAAACGACTAGCCAGACAACTGTCAGCTCGATCAGTGTGTTGACTTCACCGTAAGCGCTATATTTTTTGACTTGACTGACTTGACTTGACTAAAGTTGACTAGGTAGAGGTAGAATAGGAGGCACCTAACTACCAGATTGTTTGTGTTGTCACGAAATTCTCATGTCTATAGGGTTGTGATAGGGCACTATCAACAAAATAAAATTGCCGTAATATAATTAAATAATGCTGGGTCGTTGTATATTGTTTTTCGTTTTTCTAAGTAAGGTACTTAGTTATATAGTCTATTGTATAAATAAATATTAATTTGGTAATAGTTTTTATAATGTACAGCGTTGTAAATGAGACAGACCTAATTATAAGGCTCACATTTACTCGGTCAACTAATTATAGATACCGTTTTATCCAAAAATTTTGGTAAAACGGTCAGTATGTCCACAAACAACTGAAAATCAAAACGTAAAATTTGAATATTTGTCAACGCTAGATAGACCTGAGCGCGCACCTTATATTTTGGGATTATAAAGCGAGAGCTGGATTGTCGTATATGATACCGCAATATTAAAATCTGCTGTATACCTTATTATCGAAATAGATGCCGTATGTTACGGCAATTGCCGTATCATTAACAACACTAAAAGTACCTACTTATCTAGATAGGTAACAAAACAGATGTTTTCTTTCAAATTTGGGATGACATTGACACTTGCTTGCATGACTTTTGACAGTAAAACACTCGGTCGTTGTCGAAGATGGACTAGGTATGGAACGCGATGGATTTTGAGAGTATTAAAATTGATACCAAATTGGTATAGCTTTAAAAATGAAACCTTACCGTACGTAATTTATTTATTTTGAGAAAGTATGCAAAACACCTAAAACATTCCTAAGACCATGCTAGAAAAGTTGCATAAATGCCATGGAACAAAACTTAGGCGTTGAAAAACAACCAGCTGTTCAAATGAGTCATCATCCAGCTTCAGTTTCCTGTATCCCAAACACAGGCAGAATGTCGAAAGCCAAGAAAGTTGTTGAAGAAGCCAAAGAAATAGGCAATCCTGAGATCGATTTGGTGGATAAAGGGATTTCCAGCCTTGATGAGGTACCATCACTTTGTAAGTGGACCTTCAATACTTGTTTTGTACATGTAGGGAACCCACTAACCTGTTTTATGTAAAATTTTGTAACAAACCAACCAAATGTTCTCTTTTTTCAAATTTACAAGTTTAAATTCAGAGGGACAGATTTCGCTATTTGAATTTTCACTGCTATAGGATGTAAAGAATTTTCATACATCATTATTTTGTTTTTGATACACTGATATATTGAAATAACAGAAAATACCTTAAGTCTAAATATAGAACCTACCTAACAAATAAATGACATCATCAGGGGTGTGACTATGGAAACTTTTTTTCCTTATTTTATTAAATCTTACCTTTTGTGTGTTTAGTATTTGGTCTTGCATAGATACTATACTACTAATAGTTTATAACACTGGTGGTTCACCTTGCTGAACATAGGTGATGTTCCATATGGCTATTCAACTGACATCACTAGTGCTTAACAAATATAATTCTTGTTCCAGTCAGCCTTATCAACATAACACGGCTGTCTCTCAGCCACAACAAGATACAAACAGTCCCGGCCGGGCTTGCAAATCTCGTCAACTTGGAGATCCTGAATCTGGCCAATAACCACATTCAGGAGCTCCCTGTCAGCTTGTCCTCACTTCCCAAGCTCCGGATTCTCAATGTCTCTCTTAACAGACTGTACACACTACCAAGAGGGTTTGGAGTGTTCCCGGTTTTGGAGATTCTGGACTTGACATACAATAATCTGAATGAGAAGAACTTGCCAGGAAACTTCTTTATAATGGGTACTTATGCAACAGCTTACTACACCCTAAATACCACACTAGGACTCTCTGTATCACAGCTCAGTAGTTACACATTAAATACTCATTTAGCTGATCTAGTTTTGATTAGTTCCAGTGCATTGTGCTTGTGTTGGACTCGAGGAAGATTAAACAGAATTAGTTACTAAATATTTATGTCAATTGAATAGTTCATTAAGAAATTGAATGGAATTCTGAGTCTGAGAATTATTTGTAATATATTAAATTACACTGCTGCATAAATACAATACTGAATTAATGAAAGATTTAAATCATCAGCCCTTAATTTCAATCAAACTGTTAATAGTTTTTCATTCCAGAATTTTGCATAATATCTTTATTCTCATAATATAGACATAATCTCTTAAGACATTACTAATTTATTTTATTTTCAGAGAGCCTGCGTGCCTTATACTTGGGTGACAATGACTTTGAGTTCCTGCCCGCTGAAATTGGAAACTTGAAAAACTTGCAAATAGTAAGTAAAATATTAGGTTGGGGAAAAAGTCTTTTCGCATTATTGTATGTATGAACTTGTAATAAAATATCTTTGGCTATACTATTTGTATCTGGCTGGTTTTGGTATCATTAAAAGTTTAAATTTTAAAGAAGATAATTCCAAATTCAAATTAGGAAAATGTGTGATTTTTATTTGTTTTTCGTACTGTTAAGATGAGTGAATCTAATGAAGAAATTCGATACATTTTAAAATTTTACTACAAAAAAGGTAAAAATGCAACGCAAGCCGCGAAAAAAATTTGCGATGTTTATGGACCTAGTGCAGTGTCTGTGAGAGTAGCACAAATTTGGTTTAAGCGTTTTCAATCCGGAAATTTTGATGTCAAAGATGCACGTCGCTCTGGTCGCCCTATTACGGATAAAATGGATGCCATTTTTGAAAAAGTGGAGCAAGATCGGCATATCAGTAGTTACGACGTAGCTGAAGAACTGGGAATTGACCACAAAACAGTTTTGGCGCATTTGAAAAAAACTGGGTACACAAAAAAGCTCGATATTTGGGTACCTCACGAGCTCACTGAAAGAAACCTAATGAACCGTGTTCTCATTTGTGATTCTTTATTACGACGTAATGAAACCGAACCATTTTTGAAGAAATTTTTGACCATTTTTGACCTCACACATCTTTAGCCACTCAGCAAAAATTAAGAGAGTTTGGCTGGGATGTGTTAATGCATCCGCCGTATAGTCCTGACCTTGCACCTTCAGATTTCCACCTGTTTCGGTCTCTTCAGAATTCTTTAGGCAGTGTCAGGTTAACATCACGAGAGGACTGCCAAAACCACTTGTCGCGGTATTTTGAACAGAAGCCCCAAAGTTTTTATAGCAATGGGATCATGTCCCTGCCTACAAAATGGCAAAAAGTTATCGAACAAAATGGTACCTACATACTTTAGTTAAATGTAAATAAACTATATTAAAAAATGTTTTGAATTTTCTTAAAAAATGCGAAGAAACTTTTTCCCCAACCTATTATTATTCCAAAAATGGAAAATTCCCATTTTACAGCACAAATAAGTAAAATATATCAAAATTCTATTAGGAACCACATGAAGAAAAGTCTATCAACAATGTTTTACACCAAAAAGCTTCCATAATCAGTAACAATAAGCATATAAGCTTGTAAATGTCCACCGCTGGATAAATGGTCTTATGAAACAGACTATGTCCATCATTTCCAGCGTTACTGCACCATCCGGTTCATGATCGCCACTCAAGAACCTCTACTATCAACTTTTAACCACCAAACTGTTACCCTGTCAGTAACTACAAGTACTAGGTGTCCAAACGGGAAACAAATTTCTACAGAACTTTGGCCCGTACGCCCGCGGGAATGTGACCTGCACCTCTTTCCTAGCTCTCTTTCTTAGCTGGCCTGCCGCGCCACCGAGGTCGTCAAGATGTTTAAGTATAATTTACACTTTCACATACCTGAAATGACCTGAAATGATAATACAAATATTTTAATAAAATTGTTTTTTAGCTGTCAATGCGTGAAAATGATCTCATAGAGGTTCCAAGGGAGCTCGGACATTTGACGCGACTCAGAGAGCTTCATTTACAAGGCAACAGGCTTGTTGTACTACCTCCAGAGATTGGTGAGTGACTGCTGGACAAAAACCTTACTCTCACACAACATCATCTAGCCCCAAACTAAGCAGAGCGTGTAGGTATTATGGGAATTACATGGCTGATATACTACAAAGAGCGCCATGACGAACGACCTTGGGCCACCTCCATCCACCGACTTTCCGCACCTTTAATATGTCATTGGGTGGAGGGCTTTCCTACACTGCGGCGTCGATTCGTGGTCGCCATGTTCCAAGATACCATCTAATAAATTTAAATTTTCACTAAAATGCCTGACGATTATTTACACCCGCGACCGACACATAAGACACGTATTGCGTTTTCCGTAAGAGGTTGTTTGTTCGTATGTTAGTAAGTTTGTGTGCCTTTGTCAATGGCACAGGACAGAGGAGGTAAATGGTAACAATGCCTGTTACCATTTACCTCCGAAACGACTAATTCGATTGAAATGCGGTTTTTTGTAATCGATTTATATTCTTTCAGAATGGTTCTTCTTATAGACAATATAAAAAACGTGTCGGGGCTTTTTAAATTTTACTTGGTATCCTCTTGGATCTACCTACAGAGTATCGATCAGAGGAAGTCTATCATGGAGATTACAGTCGTGAGCTTGTTTGTTTTCAACAGGTACTTTGGATCTCGCAGGCAACAAATCTGTATTACGTCTGGAAGGGAACTTCTGGATCCCACCAATCGAGGACCAGTTGAAATTGGGACCTAATCATGTGCTTGACTACCTTCGATCTGAGACATACAAAGTGTAAGTATTTTTTTATGATTTATAGGCTTTTACCGTAGTCAGAGCATACGAGAGATAGACATTACATTCGCTCTAAATGAAATGGGGCATATTATGTCAGCGTTGTATTGTGATTATCTAAATATATATATTGAAAAAAAACCTGTTGTCGAACCACAGAGCGGTCATGACCCCTATGCCTGTTCTCGGCCTTGGTGTGGTTTTAACTTTATTAAAAGTATACTACGTTATTTTGCAGTATCTACAGTCGGCACATGTCCGCGAAACCACCGCCACCGCCGCAGACGCTCGACAAAAGCAAGAAAGCCAGCCGCGCCGCATAACAGAAGCTCTCTTAACGTGCCATAATCTACTAACTTAATTAACTGTTTAAAAACTGTTCAATGTAATGCGTTTAAAAAATGTAAAATACGGTTACATTAACAGTGTTTTTCGTCGAATTTAGCTCCTATATCAGTTCGCACCGCCCCCGCGTTCGACGTTGGACCGGCGCAAGCTGCATACCGAACCAGTTTTTATCAAATCACTAACGTGCATAAATCGGTAACGTGCTTGATTATGTGCTGACTAATCACCAGAATATTATTTTTTACGTATGAAATCGTGATGGGCTTGTAAAAAGTAATGTGAACATTTTCTAAAAAAAAAATCGGATTAGCCTCTAACTACATACTGCCTACTTTGACCCATGTGGATCTGAGGATGTCATACATAGGATATGATGTAATTTTTAAATACATTGCCAAATAGGTTACCTTAACCTTGTCAGATCACTGACCTAACGCTGCGTGACCAAAAATTAACGAATGACACGACGAACAATATTTGCACAATTACTTTAAATAAATTGATATTGAATGTGACGCCCCACCATGATGCCTTAACTATAATTGGTAATAAGAGAGAAGTGCCTTAGGCTTAGTGTTGTTTCCAACTGCTTTCTATATATGTAGATGAGTGTATTATTAATTTTATACTAAAATAAGAAAGATAACCCAAATAATTTGTATTAAAATCTTTATTCAGATTTTATTAACTATGCAAAATATTACTTACATTGTAAATTGAACTCATTAAAATTAGTCATACTTGGATTTTTTAAGTGCACTAGTGGAATTACAGTTTTGTTCAAACTAGGTTAATATTAAACTTGAAATTAAGAATTATTCCTCTTCATTTTCATAGATTGGACGAAGGAATTCATACACACACAATGCCTTAAATGCCACTTCGCCTTAACTATCCGGTTTGGACGTAGATGTACAGAATTATTCTCTTTACAATTAAATATGTATTTCGAATAAACTGTCAAAAGTATGGACAGTATACTGTCAATTTTCCCTAGAGGGGGTATCTTCAGAATGGCCTACGATTCTTCTTATTTAATTAAGCTACAAACGTTGCTCCAATGTTATGTAAATTAAATTCAATCTTCAATTAATTATAATATTAAATGAACTAATTAAATTATCACTAACATGTTACAAGTTTTATTTATAATTATCATTACACACTAGTCAGTCACATTATTAACAACAATAGATCATTTCAGTGAGAAAAAATACGAAAACTCAAGTTAACATTTACCTACACATGAATGTTAAAAATTTAATACATCTTTTCGAGCATTGACTATTTAAGACTAGCTCATTACAATAACAATAACAGATCATTTTGAACACAATTAGAAGTCAGACTGATACCGTATTTTTGACAAGAATACAAAATATTATAATTAATATATAATAGTGCATCAAAATTTAAGCAAAATTTACAGAATCCTAAAAAAAAAACTTTTAATTTAGAAGATTTTTATTATATCCAAAAATATCAACCTCGGTTCGGGTTCGAGCCCTACCAAGATTGATATTTTTGAATAAGCGCTACGAATGCTTCTGAGTTACTACGAAAGAGCTCGCACCGTCCTATCATGGGAAAAGCCATGGTAGGACGGTGCGAGGTCTTGCGAGGTAATTCGTAAAATTACGGACCGTGAGAAGCCCCCTAAAAACGATCTGTCCTGTTAACTGCCGATGGACTTCAGCAAAGACCGTTTTAGGGTTCAATAATCAGATTCAGACCCGTCGTCTTCAGAGATCTCCATATAATTCCCGTTAAAGCTGGTACCAGGCTGCTTCCGGCTGCGATCCGTTGAGAACGCATATGACTCATAGTCCATTACTTCGTCGTCGCTTAGATGAGAGTTTCCTTCCACGAAACTTGCGAACCTGGATTCAGATAAGAGATTTTAGAAAAGTTTTTAGACCTTTCTGCCGTCTTTTTCGTCTACAGCATACAGCTATGAAAGAGAACAATAAAATTTTATGGTAAGAGATAGGAACATTCCTAAGTTCACCTTTTTTTATTTATTTTATTGTTCAAACAAAATCAACAGGCCCTATGTATAAACAGGTTGATGTAGATAGTATCCCAGCGCTTAGCTGAATACCAGTGAACTTCAATATAATTAACAGTGGTCAACAAATCTTCCAATAAGAACCCATACCGATTTTTTTGTGACAAAATTTGTTACACAATAACTACCCAGATCTCACAGGCTCAATAATAAATGCTAAATCGTGCAAAATAAAAACTTACAGACAGAACACAAAAAAATATTTCAGGGTTTTTTGTCTCGCAACTAATCACTCGTTAGGTGCCCTTGCTTTTACACATAGCTATTTTAACAGTTGATTACCCAAACACTGGTTTGTCTCTTTCTGATATGTTTCAAATTCAACCGTAGAAAATACAACACAGTTTATAGCGAAACAACCGTTTAAATATCGAGTCTATAATACCGCAGCCCGCAACTTCGTTGGATTTCGTATTTTAACATTACGTATATTAGATACATTTTTTGTTAAAACTTTGGCTCCTTGGAATGTTAATTTTAAAAAATCCTTTTAAAATTAACATTACACTAAAAGTAGGTACTTACACACTAAAAGAAACATAACCTCCAAATTTCAGGTCTCTAGTACTTTCGGTTTAAGTTTTGTTTTGATCTCTCAGTGTAAATCTGTGTCTTAAGAGTGGGAAATAAGGGGCAGTAATGTATACACATGCCATATTTACGGAAGTTACTCAGCCCGAGATCTTGATCAAACCGAGTTAGTTTGAGCAGTTCGAGTTAGAGAATGTTCTCCAAAACTTTGGAGC
This sequence comes from Perizoma affinitatum, assembly GCA_961405105.1. Lineage (NCBI taxonomy): Eukaryota > Metazoa > Arthropoda > Insecta > Lepidoptera > Geometridae > Perizoma > Perizoma affinitatum. The sequence continues at coordinate 9,112,820 of OY560184.1, forward strand.
AGAGTTACCTGCGTAAATATAGTAAGTTTACTCAGGCCACATCCTGTACCTATCCTAACAACCCTATCTATTGGGTTTCACATAATAACTTTTAATCGAAAGACAAAAAATAAATTGAATACCTACTCTTTGTGTTCTGTCTAGACGTATCTAGTCTGATGAATTGATGATAGTTAAAATACGCACCCATTAGAGTTAGATGGTCGACGATTCGATTGATTTCGATTTATGCAAGGTGTGGACCTAACGGGACAAGAAAATATTTTATTGGCACTGCTAGAACAATAAACGACTTCGTAAGCGTCATCACGTTTAGCTACATAGATGCTGCATCGCGATTGTGTCGAGTCTGCATCGCGTCAATGCTGTATTGCGTCTGTATCGCGATAGGAGTAGCTATACAGAATCATGTTTACATGGGCGCAGGTACTTACAGCATCCTGACTGTATCGCCGTAATAAGGTCACATACCGTTTAGAATCGTTGAGTTTAAGCATTATGCTCCACTGTGCGCAGTCTGGACTTGCACAGTGTTTTCTTAAGTTTTCAAGCGCCGTCTTGGTTTCCCTTGCCCCCTGCTCATAGTATTCCTCACTAGATAGCAGACGGGTTTTTGGAGGAAATTTTCGGCGCCTGCAAAATTAGACTTATAAAAGCAACAATTATCTAAGATTTTACAATCGTTTGTTCTGACTGACTGATCCTTCAACGTACAGCCAAAACTAATAAGTCAAGAAAGCTGAAATTTGGAACGTAGGTTTAATTACAAATGAGGGGTTGTTAAATCAGTTGTACTGAGGTAGCCATTTCCATCCACCTACTTTCCGCAACTTCTTACTCTTGGTATGCTGTTTAAGCACAGATCTGGGGTCTAACCATCTAGTCTCATAGGGATTCAATTGAGGTAGAGATGTCAAATCCCACTACGAGATTGAAGGCGATATGACGTTGTCATAGCGTTGTTAATCGCGAAGCAGAAATGAATCAGGACTCTTTACCTGAATTGAATCGCTCTAAGACTTGATGGTTAGGCCCCTAGTATCTATATTGTCCCAGCAGTTCTAAGGTTAAGCTGTCATCGATCAATCGGGTGGGGTGTAAATAATACATACCAGTAACCGTTTATCCTGTTTTTAAGGGCTTGTGGAAAGTACTTGGCGATCAGCGACACGACAACGACAGCTGCAGAGGCCTCTTGGTACTCGCTGCTGAAGAATACCATCAGTACCCCGATACTCTGAAACATTACAGAGGTTTTACTGTTCGCTGTTCTAGTGACTTCTCAGCGTGTTTCTCTTGTACACTTTGAAAGAAATATCAATCACTACAACGCGGGGACACAAGAGCGCCCTGCCAACCGCAAGAACCCACGCAGAGGAAGGGCGTCGCAACTTACCCTCATGAAGACTCGGAATGAGTCGAAACTTAGTCTGTGCCTTCACTGATAATGCAGTATGGGAATATTCCCGTTTTACAATATGAATGCTCCAACCCACGATAGTTTTTGTTATACAATCGAAAGTGTTTGCCAAAGTACATTTGTCCGGTGCACAATGAAAGGAAAAGGGCAGGTTCTTGGGCATTTTCAGCGTGTACCAAAACGAAAACGTTGAGTAGGAAATTAACAATTTGTTTCGTACATTACATGAAATCAGTACCAGGTGTTGTTATGTCTGATGCTGCATTTACTAATTTTATTCAGACAGAAAAGGAGAACACAATTTAAAGAGATAGGTTAGTTATATGGACTAACAGAAACGATCCCATTTAAGATTTTTGTTTATCAGCACGTCTAATTTCCAAATCGTCTAAGAAGCAAAATGCTGAAGGCTGATATGATATTCCGCATTTTGCTTCTTAAAAAACAAAATGCCTTAAATTCAGAACACCTTAAAATTAGTAGGATGCCAAAATCTTAGACTTCAAATAATCTTTAGCAGAAGATGTTAAAGTATTTAGTTCTATGTCAAATTAAAAATAGTTTTATAAAAAAAATCTTACTATAAACATTTGTGTTTTATTGTAAGTACTTATTGGCTGGTAATCTTACAACCATAGTGACTAACAAGTTGATTAGTTACATAACTGTAATAGAAGCTGTAACAGTTTATGGGCATTTACTTTTTAGATGTTATGTAATAGGCGAAAATCCTTTTAGGAAAACCTCTTTTTCTCTTTTTAGGTCTTTTACAGTTCAGGCATTTTACTTCTTAGACATTCAGCGATGTAAAAAATAAAATGTTTCAGACAACTTTACTTCTTAAGCGATTTCGAATTAGGCTTTCTGATGAAAAAGCCTAATAGTTAGCTACCTGCAATGTCCACATAACGAGATTCTTGCTTCGTTCATTCCTAGGCGGTCCTATTCTGTAGCACACAAGAAAGCTGATAAAGGCCACTATCAGCGTGTACCAAAACGCGTAAGTTTGGTACGACGTGACGATGTTACGGATATTCTCCCAAAGTTGCTGGAATAGATACACACCAACAGTCCAGCCTCCGATTAGGATTCCATAAGTTAAGGTTTTCTGAAAAAGATAATGTAATCTTATTATATCAAAAATTCAGTGCTAAACCCAATAGAAATTCTATTATGTCTTAATCAGATCAGCATACCGAGGGTGGTATGCTTAAGACAAATCAGACAGAAATAAATAAATGATTGAAAATGTTTTTTAATTCCTGCAATAGCATTAGCACACCACCATTTAAGTTTGTATGTAAGGGTTTCAGTATTCAATAGATATATTACCTTTGGTAGCAGCTTGCTGACATAGTACACTAGCACCATGAATGAAGCGAACACTCCCACCAGTATACCACACAGGTAGAAGAACACAGGGTTCCCGCTGAGGACTCCTGATGAGAATATCACCGCAATACCCAGGAACATTAGCAGCACTCGCCAGATGTCCACTCCTGTTAATTTTATGAATAGTACAACAGTTGGCAAAGAAAGCCATTCAAAGAAGGCATTTCCAGCCAAGCTAACATTGTGCATGTTAGCTTGGCTGGAATTGCCATGATATGGATGGAGAAAATATGCCACATTGAATTGTCATTACTGAATCTTGGGTGTGTTCAGGAACACAGTAAACAGAGGAGATAATCATCATCATCATCCTCATCACCTGTAGATCCTCCCCCAGAGAAATTCATAATGCAACTTTGTACTTTTGGTATTACATAATTGTAATATCAAAATTACATTGTGTATATTTATGATGTGCATACATTACAATACATCTTGGCATAGATTAGAAAAATTGAGGGGCCACTTTTTATCTGTTAAATCAATTCATTCATTTATTTGCATGAAGAATATTTTAATTCCTTTTTAAGCCTATTAAAATTGAGCTTCCATCAAACAATCATTTCGTAAACAAAATATGAATTATTACCAGTCAAATATAATCTCTTATTGATAATTTGATCAGTAACTTATATTTTTATCAATGTATGAATTATAGACAGGCTGGAATCTAAACTTACTCTGAACTTGCAAATCAATGGAATGCCTCTCCTTAGTATTGATTGCCATACACGTAGGTGTGAATAAGCTGAGAGACACCGATTTCTGTGTCTTCTTGATGAAAGGATTCACAACTGACCAGCCATAGCTATCTTCAGTATACTCTTTGAACACCTCTTCTGGATTTTCTCCGATGTACTGCCTGAACTCATTGTTTTTAATTTTGATGTGGAACTAAAAAAAAAATGTTTACAGTTTTGGAGATAAATGGTAACAGAAAAATAAACAAGATTTTATATACAGGCTACTGGAATAAATATAGAATCTGAGTAGTTTATAGAGTAAAAAGTAGATGTGGAAAAAAACGGAAGAGATTGTACAATATGTGTTGTCAAATTAAGAGGGAGTGGGATGGGGAGAAGGGTGGGGATAAGATCAGGTATCTATCTGGTGAAGGGAGGGTTGTAAACCCATAGTTTATGATGAATAAAAAAACTTTTACTTTATATAAATATTTGTTTCTGGCTCATATTTTGGCATTGTGGTCACTATTCAAATGTCAATGACCGAGACCTATATTACAGGTAAGATTAGGCGGTATAGTCCTATGATGTTAGCTGGCAACAAAATAGTGAATAACATAAAAAAATAACCTCAAAATAAGGTGTTAAGAACTATGGACAAATAGTAACTTTAATTTATTAATTAAACCTGAACCCGTCAATCTTCGCTGTGTGAAATTTTACCTGGTGAACTTTCATGTAAAAAATATGGAACCCTTACTTGATGTCACATATTGTACAGTTCAGATAAAAAACTTTTTTCAATGTTATTAAAGTAAATTATGAGTTACTTTGACTGTCTGCCACAATGCAAATAGATTCTTCGAGGTTCCCGTGAAGCAGTAGATATCTACGGGTCGTTTGGACGACGGGATATCTCTTTCTATTGTTGTTGGACCTCCTAGCCAGTGTACTGAAACAATACATCATTTTATGAAATTATGCTTTTACACCATCTATTTAATAAAGTAAATGGTATAACGTATTAATGTACAGGTACTTACCATCGTAAGGTAGAGAATTTGCTTTAATTAACAGTGAAAACAATAACAATAGCAGCGATATGAAGCGTTCTTTGAGATTCATGTTTGTTACACTGAATTGAAGACCTTTAGCACATAATTATTTAATCTGGTTTTGACTGTGGACTTGTGGAAAGAAAGCTTCTCTTACAGGGATCTTTCAAGCATGCTATTCGGCAATGAAAACAAATAATAATATAATTGAAGAAAAGTTTAAACTGAAAGAAAACACTGCAGCAGATAAAGCCGAGGCTGAGGCGGTCAGAGTTGAGTTGCCAACAAAATAAAACACAATTCCGTTAGTTTAATTAGATTAGTATATTATAGCCCAAATATAACTATATATCTTCTACATGATTTTTTTAAATGATTCTGTAATTATGAGTCAACAAATTAATGTAGCTCTCAGTGCACTCGGGTTGGTTGACAAAGCTTTTGATGTAAAACAGATTTTACCAAAAAGTACCTATGAAAATAAAACTTTGTTATGAAGACTACAAAGTTGTATTATGAATACTACGTATTGCCTTTGTTACAGGGTGCAAATCATTTTTATTTTAACCGTTGATGATAGTAGAGCATGATAGATTGAATTATGTAATGATGGGCGAATCAAATTATGTCTGCCGAGTTATTTAAGATTTTTATGAGTGATCTTCTCAACAAAAAGATTTATAAATATCTGATCCTTCAAAATATTTATTTTGCGCATATCTAGTCGAAAGTCGGAAATAATTGAGTATTATCCAATACATTTCACTTTCGTGTAAGACCGAGCGGTTTATAGAGTTGAAACACTGATCAGTGGTAAAATTTCATTTGTCGGTTTCGACACTGACAACTTAATTGTATCAGTCTATCAGATCTTGAATAGGAATGATAGCCACAGAGGCCATAATTAAGAAGTTGAATACGAACGACTTCTGGCAAACTTTCATCAATCTGCGTCGTCGTTCATGGTCGCCAATCGAGAACCTTATCCCCCAGCGGCTGCTGGTACACACATAAATAAGTCTAAGCAAGTCAATCAACTCTCATTTATTTTGGTAAAGCATAAATAATTCAAATATCTTATTATGGTCATGTTCTTACTGCGTAAAACAACAAGAGGTTTTCTTTTTTGTCTGTATTTATTATAATATTTAGTTCCTTGACGCTTACCAGATGGTGTTGTATACGGGTCTGTTTATCCAATGCATTCTAAAATGTCGTCGGATCATTGTTAACCGATGCAACAGCTTATCCGATTAATTTGTATGAATTCAAGCATTGTTTTTATATAGATTTATCGCAAAAAGTCATTAGAAAGCTGCAATAGACGAGGGAAAACACGTCGGTTGTTATAAAAAATCAGAAATTTGTTAAGAGCCTTCAACCTTTTGGAACAGTGAATCTCTCTTTGATTATGTAACTATTAAAGTGGCAATTATATTTTATAGTAACCATAAAATGTGATTGCCACTTTCTAATATTAAGAAAACCTCTTGTTGTGTAACTGTGTCTACATTGTACTTTGTAAAAAATACATACAAATTATAGGCATACAAAAAGGAATGTTGAAATACTGTAAATAAAAATACTTATTTTATTCATAGCTATGTTAAATGGAAAAACATCGAAACAAATCTACCGAGAGGGAATGTTTTCATAAATACTGTACTTCATTATTTTAAAGCAGACAAAGAATAAAAAGATTTTCAAAAACAAAATTATATAAAAAAAAATTGAAGACAATTTTCGATGTTGCTCATATAGAAAATGTACAGCCACGGCTATTAATTGGTCAACTGTCAGGTTAAAAATCCTACTTACTGAATATCTGAAAGGGTTAACTTGAGGTAAACAATGTAAAATTTGTTAACATACTTATTTTGAGCTCTCAGATTTGAAATAACAAAGCGTTGCACAAATTGAAGACCGCGACTGTATATAAATACTATTTTATATTAAAACTATATTTTTTAACCTCTAAAGTTAGCTGTGCTAATAGTCTGTACAACCCACTAATACTGACTATATTTGCTTGTACAATTTAATAATTTAAAATATTTTAAATCAAACACCATACAATACATTGAATATATTACAGTTTAAATCTGATAAGACACCTTCGAATTCCGTGATAAAATATTTTCTGTAAATAGGTAAGTATTAAATATTTATTACCAACAAAAGTGGTACCGATTAGTTGAGCTTTCTATAGATCGTTTACAATAGTCTGTAGATAGCTCAACCACTCCTAAAAATGGTTTGCTAGCAAAATGCAAAACACATGAGTGAACAGTCATTTGCGTTCTGGCAATTTTTCGTGAAAAATTTTGGTAGCAAACCCTAAAAATAGTAGTATATTTTTGCTGTTGTATATTGAAATATTTTTTTGTAAATAAATGTATTGTCTTACTTCAATAAAGATGCTAGCTACTATTGTGACTACAGCACATTGAAATAAGGTTGAAAATATTTTGATACCTCTTACATTATAAAATTCATAGTGATTATTTACCGGTGGCCCTCTAATTGCACTAAATATACCTAGGAACCGGCGAAGGCACGTCGAAAAGCACTTGAATACTCTATGTTAAGGCTGTATAAATAGAATGCGATATCCTTTGTAACTCCGTGTGGTCTTCCAGCGACTCAAAAGTTATATGTTTTTGGAATGTTAATCTGGAATCTGAAATAATTTAAATATGTATTAAATATTAATATTATATAATCATAATTAATATTGTATAATCATTGCCTGACTGACTGACTGTAAAGTAACGCACAGCTTAGATATAAGCATTTTTAAACATTTGATTAATTATCATTATCACTGTTTTGTCTCGTCATGGTGTCATTTCAAATTCAACACTAGAAAACAACACACTGTTATGACTAAACAACTGTTTAAAATATTTATAGTAGACTTAAAACCTGCAACCGATGTCGCAGGTTTTTTACTAGTGTATGATACTCATAGAACTAGTAGATATTTTTGATGTACCTAACGTTTGCGTAGTTCAGCTGGTACGTAAGTGGCGCCACCGTGGCACGCCCACTCGCGCTCAAACTCGTGCTCCAGGATCTCAGCGCCGCGCTTACGGGTCAGTCCGGTCTCCTCCAAGCTGAGTTCACACATCTGCATGTCATCCACACCTGGAAACAAGAGAACCTTCATTACACTAATCAATTTTTAAATTTGATATCACAGTCTATAGTTTGTTATATATAGTTGTCTGGAAGAGATCGCTTTAGACCGCTCATTGTACTTTTTAATAATGTGAAGTATTTGGTATTATTGGTAATGTTCTTGTGGTGAACAACATAGTATTTTAATTCATTCATTCATTTATGTGTATATGAATATTAAGAGATCGCTTACAGCGATAAGACCGCCAAAAGTAGTGTTTAGTTATATAAAGTTTTTGTTAGTTGTATACCTACAATAAATTTTCATTAAAACAGTATTCATTTATTCCAACATTAACAAAAAGTATATTGTATACGGAATATTATCCTGGAAATTAATTGAAGAGAGTATGCATACCGGCTTGCAGCAAGACCGGCGTCTTATCCGGGTGCAGTTCCATCTGTCTCGCGACGTACTGTCCGTCGAAGTGAGCGTACCACCAGCCGCGCCTCTCGCCCTCCGCGGCGGAGGGTAGCGCACCCGCGGGCGAGGGCCGCACGAACGGGATGCGGAAGTAGCGGTGACGCGCGCCGAGGATGTCGCCCTTCTGCGGTAGCCGGGGCGTTTTCGCTGTGGAATTATAGAGCCTTTTCCTATCAAATGCTCATGTTAGCAACAAGACCCACCTATCAAAAAGTCTTAAACGCAAAACGACTCATAGCCAGAGTATCTATACTGAGTTACAAACACGATAAGAACTCGTTGAAACGGTGACAGAATCGTCTAGATAGATACAAAAAATGCCTTCATAATACAACTTCGATACGGCGATCGAATTAGTAAAAGTTATTTTAAAATAAAAGTACCTTAAGGAGTAGTAGTTAAAATAAAACCTTTATATTATCAAAACATATTACTATGTAACCTCTATAGGTATTTTTACATACATTAGTAGAATGCAGCAAAACAGTCCCTTCAGACAGCGCGGCTGTATACATTCTATAAAGGTTATATTTTGTCCTCTTCCACCCCATTTATGTGTATGACCCGTTCTGGTCCTCGATAGATAGTGTTAAGGTTGTGAACTCTCGGCCTATTAAAGTCTATCACTTATTTTACCGGCATCCATGATGGACTGCGGCGCCCTCTCCTGCTCGGCCATGGTGGTCTTGCGCGCGTTCTTTGCCTTCCACGCGTGGTACACCTTCAGGCGGCGATGGAACTCATGACGACACGCCTGGGGGTAATAACATACTAATTCATTTCTCATTATCAATACAGGATGGTAATGGACCATGATTTTAGTTTAACAATTAGATAGATCCAATTAATTGAAATCACAAGGATCATTCATCATCGACTTATAAACAAAGGGCCTATACATACTAATAAAGTTGTGTAAAATGTTTAAACAGTTGATTAACAAAACACTGCTAGACCAAGCAGTGTATTACTAGTGGTTTACAGGTAGACCAGGTGATCAAATACTTACATGTATTTACAAACAAAAAAGTATTTGTGTCAATCTGCGTTTGTGACGAAAGGTGTATCATTTATTCATGTCGAACAGCTGTGTATAGTATTAAACGCGATTCAGTCATACAACTTAGGTACAAGCCGGATGATTTAGGTATTATTTACCCGCGGGCTATATGTACGTTTGCTTGTTGAGGTTGTTTATTTGTATATCATGTAGTTTGTCTGCTACCATATACCTCCGAAACGGCTTATCCGTTTGAAATGATCCGTTGACATGCCATTATGGGAGGCGCTGCAATAGACGATGGAAAACACGTCGTGGGTTTTAAAGTTTTGTAAAAAATAACTTAGTTTCCACGTTACCTCAAGCAGCTCAATGTCACAGGATGTGTTAATAGTGTCCCGCAGTTCGGAATATTTCCATTTTGACAGGTCGTATTTCTGTTTGCCCGCCATAGCTTGCTGCATTCGCACACGTTCTGACCTGCCATTCGTTATTTATATTACCTATTTATAGTTAAATCATGCCATACAAAGCCGCAAATATATATGAGCCGTTCAAGTGCATAAGCAGTTTTGTGTTCACTGTCTACACGTTCGCGCTGAGCTGGCTCGAATCAACATCTTTATTAGAACATGATCTGCCAAAGAGCTGGCCATGTTTCTAAGCGGCTCATATATAATAATGACTTAGTAACGCTCTTGAGCCCCACTTGCGTGATGCAGGGTTACCATTTTAACCTGGCTTACGATCAAACTCGTCGCAGTACATAATGGCTTGCATTAGACAACATTGGATCATGGAAGAGGCACTATCCTTGCCTTACCGAACATCTTCACTACAACTCACTCACGCCAATGAGCGGCTCATGTTAAAGGCTCAATTAGCTATTTGTGCTCAAGAATCGATGACAAAAAGCGGCTGCTTTACTGATTATTTAATTATTAGGACGAGCTTATTAGCTTCAAGCCTTTACTTATTCTCTCACGTGTAACGTTTTCAAAATACAACGTTAAGCGTATAAATAAAGAAAATGTATCACTAATAGTGAGACATTTACCTCATTTAACCTCGAATTAACAAAGATAATTCATTATCTATCTGAATGAACGAAAGGTTGTATCTAAAGATATATGAAAGTTACATAATGGAACCGGCTAACAGTTTTTTTTTATATTTCTGTAACATTAAAAGATAAGTAAGAATTATTGTGTTATTTCTATATAAATTATAATCTCAGAAGAAAGGCCAACAATTACCCGGCTCTTTAAAAATAGCGGAGCAATGTATTGACCGAAATTCCTCAGTTATGCTCTTAAAACTAACATCAGATACAACATAAAGCTATTAAAATATTACTAGAAATAGTTAATTTACAGGTGAGTTGCAAAATCTACATGCTATATCTTGCAAAAGTTAATAACTACAGTCAGAATAGAAGAAGGCTAGGTGCGAACTTTGGAAACGTTATTTAGTATCCTTCTGTTATTGTTATTAATTCAAAACTAATGTGTTCCCAACCACGCCGATGATGGGAGGCAGTTGGGAATTTTTGACGAGTAAATTCAAGAGTCAAAATTTGATAACTTCAGAATTACTGTAATAAGCCCCGCGAATTTGACGATCCTCAGAGGATTAGGGTAAATGAAGTGTCAAAAAACAAATATGGCAGCTTCAAGCCTTTACTTAGTCTCTTACGTGTAAAGTTTTACACGTTAAGCGTATCAATAAAGAAAGGTATTTATGAGACATTTTCAAAAAGTTGTTGAAATTTCATTCGGGCTTTTAAACAGATTATTGTGTATAAGTCATTTTTACTGAAAACGGTATTTTTACCTTTGTGAGTTGGATTATTTCCCGATATTCAGGCATAATTGCATGCACTCATAGTGCACGGAGGAACTGAATTTTGATAATAACTGATACTATTGTTATAATGATGTTTCCAACGTTACATAAAATTTAGATACAAAGTTCCGTGTTCCGCAAGAAGGAAAGCGTAGTGTTAGCATAGTTAGTGAGCGTTCAAGCTATTGAAATTATACCTGTTTAACTTATTCTCGCCATTCATTGACTCCATCGTAGGAAAACTGTGCGGACATACGTACATATTACTATAGGTTCGGCCATTTACCACACACATAAGTTTGTGTACTTAGAAAACAAGTTTACTTACTAAGACGTTATCGTGATTGAGTACCACACATTTACACACTTATGAGTAGGATACATTAAATGTGGTTGAAGAAGCCATATATTTTCGGAACGAAAAGCGGATTCGACTCACAGAATAATATTGAAGTATTTTTGATCGTACTTGAGAAGAGATGCTCATGCTAAATGTCTTTAAAATCGTCTTTAATTGCTGACATGACCAACCACCACAATTTAACAGTATGCATAAAATTCTCTTTAAAAAAGTCTCTCCGTCTCGCTCATTTTACAATTCATATTTTGTGGTATGGCGTAGTGCGAAGCTTATATACAGGAAGAAAATATGCAATACCGAGTGCGAACCGATTTGCCGAGCTTTCTCTGATTTTGGTCTGAATGTTGTGGTACCACGGTACTCGTAGTTCCTGATACCCACGACACAGGGAATCTTAGTGTGGAGTCAGGACTATGTATGTGGCTATTGGGTGTTTATTTATTCATTTAAGTACACTTTCTAGCTGTTTACGTAACAAAAATAATTCGAAACTACGCTGAGCTATCTGTTATCTGAGTCAACTGCATTAGCATTGCCATTCAGTGGGCCAATGCAGTTAGCATTTTGGGGACGCTTCCGTCTGGCGGTAATCTAAATTAGTTGAGCTACCTTTAGATGATTTTTAACTGTCGTTAAATAGCTCGATTGTTTCATTTGTATTTTGTTTAAATGTTCATTTATAATAAACATTTAAACAAAAGGACTCCCCTATTATAGGAGAAGGCACTGGCTGTTTCGATACATAGAGATCTTCAACATATATGAATAAATTCACTAGTTTTTTTAAATAAATTATTTATACATCTTCTAAAATTATCTACGGATTCTTTAATTTAGAAAACGTAGATAAATACTTAATATTTGATAAGGGAAGTGTATGAGGTGATAGCTCATAATTATTAAAATACCTTCGAAGCTGTGGAGGGGAGCCTTCAACATGGCCATTTGTTTCTTTGGCCAGTCTCACGGCCATTTCGTGATCTCTTCTCTCTTGTTCTAATCTGTAACAACAAAAGTATAAATCGTTAGTGCGCGACATCAAATTCTTTCAAGTCACCAAATATGGTGGTATTGGTATTGAAAATTTTGGGTTACTAACATGGAATAAGGAAATAACTAAAAAAATTACCTCTCTCTATTCTCCTGATCGGCCTTAGCTGCCTCTGCCATTTGCGCTTGCAGTTTCTGTGCGGTGATGCGATCCTGCTCTTCCAAACGCAGTATATCCGCTTCCTCTGCCTTGCGACGCGACTCCATTTCTGCTTTACTGTGGAAGGATCAGCAGCTGTTAAATTATGGGTCCTCCAACGGAAAGACATATAAGTAAGGGGCCATCAGCACTTATTTCTAAAAGCTAAAGTAGAGACTGGCGCACGTCTCAATGACAGTTTTACATAGGAACCGTCACTGGACATGAACTTAGGAGATGACAAAATTTAATAGACGGGGGTTAGCGACGTGTGGCGTTAAAACTTATGAAACAAATGATCTAAGAACCATCCTCGAAGGCATCAGTTGCAAAAAAGCACATTACAATCGGATAAGCCGCTGCAGAAATAAATGATAATAAACAATCTCATAGCCAAATGCATAACGGGCTCCTGTCGTAGCGAGTAAAAATAGAAAATCTCCTAATTTCTGTATTCCATCACTAATTTTTGCAAAATTTTGTATGATGTGTGGCAATAAACGCCAAGCAAGTATCATCCCGATTAAGCCTTTAAATAAATCAAACCGGATTTAAGTTGGTTCATTCCTTTGGGAGCTACAATGTCACAAACTCACAAACAGATAAAAAGACACGACACGTAAACACCTTTCTAATGCTCATTTTCATTGCTGATTTTAAGTGACACACGCATGTTTCACGCGCTTAACATTTCACGACAGAAAAGGTAATATTACACACGCACATAATAAGTTGTCCTGAGGAGTCCCCATCAGCCGGCTGATCCCTGTAAGACCCCCAGTATGTTGACGGGTCCCAATAACTTGACTTGTCTCTATACGTTGATAGGTCACAATAAGTTGACTTCACATAAGTTGACCCATAAGATGGCGAGTCTCCTTTAGTAGACGGGCCCAAATAAGTTGACGGGTTATGATAAGTTGACTTGTCTCCATTAGCTGACGGGTCTCCATAAGTTGACGGGTCCCAATAAAATGAGGTCCGAATCAGATGGCAGCGCCCAAGCGGGTGGCGCTGACGGTTCCATAACTGGTTGATTTACCACCCGTTTCTGCCTACCCTTCCCGAAAGCAGGCGTGAATTTATGCATGATTGTTTTGTATTTTCGTGATATTCCAGAAACAATTTGAATTGCTTAAGATGTAATATAATATTGTGCGTTTATCAATAACTGTGCTCGAGGCACTTAGGAGATAGTTTATATTACCTTCGCTGAAGTGTAACTTCAAATTGATAGTGAAAGATAATTAATTGAGGATCTGCCCTCAATTACACCAGCGAAAGCATACCATTTACTTTGACAAGCTAAACATGTCTAAAACTTAAATGGGACAGCTTGTTGTTTTGTTCTGGCAGCCATATCTGAATTTGACGTCACAAAAAGTGGCGGACTACAAATTATATATGGCGGACCCTACACACAGAATATACAGTAAACAATAGTTCTAGGTACAGAATTGCCACTCACCCCCTCCCGCCGATTCGACTTACCTCACCCCGCCCGGATTTCAATAGGCATACCTACTTTTGATTTTGTTACGTATTACGTAACATTTTTTTTTTATTTGTTTACAAATAATTGTAGTTACACGAAATACTCCGAGAGGAGAGGATGCATGCTATCACACTCATATATTAATTTTATCGAGAGTGGCAGGAGTGTGGCTAGGACCGTATTATGAACTATAACCTGATAAATTTATATTATAAAAAAGCTTTTACTCACAGTCTCCTGTGTTCCTCTTCCTGTTTAACTCTCTCCATCTCTTTGCGTTTGGATTCCTCGGCGGCGCGCATTTCTGCCTCCATCTTAGCCAGCCTTTCTTGTTCTTCTCTATAAAGAAAGAACAGAAAAATATGTAAATTTGTATTTTGATAAAAAAAAATTGTTTTCTTTTCAACTTCTTGAAAAAGTGTTTCTTCCAAGTGAGCAAAGTAAATAACGGTGTACAAGACTGCAGCTTTAGATTATTTTTAAGGATTTTCTTCACAATTGAAGTGAAAAGTAGTGTGTATATCATTCTGGTGTTTGGACCAAAGCCTCGGGAGGATACGCTAGTACCATCATTCATGATTCTTTTAGAATTGCATATTTTATGCCTAGCTTCGTTTTATTCTGGATTCCCACCCTCATCGAAATACACATTTTTGGTCCCATGTATTTGATACTTCCTGGTAATCTCTTTGAAGTAACCATCTATAAATTTATAAACCGCGGTTGTTGATAAAACCATATCTCGCTGAGAACTCACCTATTTTTCTGATCAACCATATACTTCTGTAGAGAAGACATTTGCGATTCGACATCTTTCGTCAGTTTTGAATAAAGTTTGTCTATTTCGGCGGCGGTTAGTTTTGAATTGCTCTGTGGACATAATCTTTTATTAATACACATATAGGCATAATACATGGTCCACGCTATCCATCTCATTCACATTCATTCACTCACTTATTTGTGTAACGATGTTAGTCAAAGTAAATTAATAAACTTTTATTGAACTGAGTGAACTGAATAGAGTATTCATTTAAATTATAGAATAAACTATTGATTGCATGCAAGGATTATTGTAAATTTAAAATAGGCGAACGAAATAATGAAATAGAATAATGGGCGGCGTTATCGCTATTAATTTTATTTACTGTGCTGGCTATAGTGTGGTAGTATACTTATTAGAGTTATCAGGTTTAAACATTTATCTGTGTGCATTCCCTATCTATCTCATACATATAAAAAAGAGGTTTATTTGAAACACATTCCACAAAGCAGTAACCACAACAACATAGCTTATATCAAAGCACTGAATAGGTACTTTTAATACTAAAACAATAAGCAATATTTCACTATATCGTTAATTTATTCACTCATCTCGATAGTAGCACACAATAAAGCTTCTCAGGTTTCATTCATTATCCTGCAACCATTCACTGCATATTGTTCATTCATTCACTCATCTGAATAGTAGCACACATAGCTCTTATACAGATTGTCGGGATTAATTAATTCTGTTGCATCTACTTAATACATATTATTATCGTTAATCCATTCACTTACCTTGATAGTAGCGCAGGCGGTTTTAATAGAGCTCTTCAGGTTTTCTATATTCTTCTGCGCATTCGCCTTCTCTGTCTTCAATTGAGAGGTGACACTATCCATCTCTTTCAGATTGTTCTGTAAAGCTGTTATTTTGGCAATGGCTTTGTAGCGAGGGCGGTGTTTGCGACGGACGAGATATCCACGGACCGTCTTTTGGATTAGGATGAGGCATTCGCGGCGGTACAGGATTTTGTTCTTCACTGTAACGGGAATAAAGCTCATTATATATTAGCACACCCATCTCGGAACAATGCATGAAGCAATCGCACCATCATCAAAACATGCAAGGTATTTAATCGCGAACGAAAATAGTAGTATGTGTGAGTGAATTAGAAAAAAATGAATTGTAGTGCTACCACAGTACTAGTGCTACCATAGTAAACCTTAGCGTGGGGTTAGACAAGCACAGCGAGCCGATCAAAAACAGGATCTTGAAAAGGACGAAGTTCGAACAAGTATTTGTAATCAGATTACATTTTTAATAAAAGGGATTTCCGGCTTTCGATCAAAAACATTGCATAACATCAGAAAGCTTACAATTTTAACTCCTGCAGTAAAGACAGAAAGAAAATACATTAATTTTGACCTATACTATGTACAGCATCAATTGGTATAAACGTTACACACAACACAAAAATATGGTAGACATTTTTGTACCCAGTACCCACACACAGGGTACAAAAAGTAAATAAAAAGTGTGCAAATCCGTTGAGATACTAATCAAGGTAAGCACAAGCAAGTCCAACATATTAAAGCTAGTATTCAGAAGTAGATAAGTTTTTATTTTCAAATGAAAATGTAAAAGTTTTTTTTTTATTAAATAATTTAAAATTCAGTACTTAGGCCCCAACGTTGATGGCTCATAATCATGATAGTAAAACTTACATTTGATAATAGATAAAACAGCAAAGATGCTCTTCCTCCACCTGGACTTGACCAGCCAGGACAGAACAGCATCCACAATGGATTTGAGGTTCTCAGGGTCTGACTTCATCATGGTGTCGAACTCACTGTACTTTCCCGGACGGAAGAAGACGCGAGTCACTCCGAACTTGTAGTCCTTGTTTGAGAGTCCGAAACTGTGGACTATTGCCTGAGAACAAACATGCCTTTGTCACTTCTATGTTTTGTCGGATTGCTGTGTTCCGGTTTAAAGGGTGCCGGCGAAATTACAGGCACATTATACTTTTCACCATTATGTCTCAGGGTCGACAACGCGCGAGTCATACATCTGGTGTTACAGACGTCCATAGGATAGGCTACGTTAACCACTAGTGGTGTGCACCAGTTCTTAAAAACCGGATAATCACCTGTGAGGGTCCTGATCGGATTTTCTCTTAATTACCTGTTATTTGATTGGTTGCACAGCGCACCCAAATGTGCCAAAATTTATGAACGAATTATTAACCCGCGGCCCGTGGTACTCTATGCGGGGATTACCCCGTTTTTGATGAGGCTATAATGTTTATGCATGTCCCAATTAGCAGCGACGCCGCTCTCCACAAGATGGCGCTAGTGTACCGTAATGAGCTGGCCGCGCCGTTGCATTATCTCACCTCACAGAAGACTTTGGGCGATAAACACTGCAGTTTCGGCGGTAGATACGACTTGTACATGTTGTGAAGGTCGTGGAAAGGTGCCCTGGACGGATACCCATGCTCCATTAGCTCTAATACGGCTGTAGTGCCGCTGCATTGTAGCTGGGTTAGGATGAGCGAGCCCTCCACTTCGCGACCGACCATACGGGAGTTAGGCTTTATGCAGCGAACAAAGTTTGTACCCTGAGGAAGAAAATTATCATTACAAAGGATAGAGGCATTTTTTTTGTTACAAAGTTTTTCAGACAATTTTGTTTACTCTCGACGGATGTAAGGAGCCTTTTTTGCTGTAAGAGGTTGGTTGTTACCATTTATCTCCAAAATAGCTTATCCGATTGAAGTGCAGTTGCAATCGATTTGTATGACTTCAAGGATGGTTCTTAGGTTTTATCACTACAAGCCACCTTCTAGCGCTGCAATAGACGTCGGTAAACATGTCGGGGTTTTCAAATTGTACGATGCCATTAGAGGCGTTTAAAATAACATAACTTTCCAAGAACTATCGTGAAACATTCTCATATTGTAAAACGGGATACAAATTGCGGGATTCCCCGTTATAGAACGGTATGTGAAAAATCCCGTTTTACAATATGATTAATATAACTTTGGTGAACGCTACTCACATTTTCCTTCAGCTTATCCATGAGCTGCGACAATTGACTCTGGAACTTAGCGCCGACGGATATAAAGTTCAGTTTCCCCTTAGCATTGTTGTTGTCGCTTGTCTCGAACAGTTGTTGTACTAAGGCGCTGTTCGACTCTTGGACTAGGAACTCTAAGGACGCGTGGAGAGCGTCGTTGTTTTTTTCTATGAATTGGTTCTGGAATAGAAGAGTCATCTTTATACAAATTAGATTTGAAAATGTAGTCCAAGTTTGGATGGGTATTGCTGGGTTGACTTTCTTAATGACTTTCAAGTTTCTTATTTAATTTTTTTTTCTTATTTTCTTATGTATGCGTTTGCCATAATAGGTTGTTTTCTTGTTGATGTGTTTGTATTTTACCCATTTATCTCTGAAACGAGTTATCGGATTGTAATGCGGTTTTTTGTAATCCATTTTTATATGTACAAGGATAGTTCTTAGATTTCATAAGGGAATTCAATAAGGGTGTGTGAAAGAGTCAATATTTTGAAATTATTCATGTAAAAATGACTGTATTCAAAAAAAAAGGCAAAGTCGGGGCTATTTCGCGCATGTGGTTATTTACCAGCAAAATTATTCAACACGAAAAAATTCAACGGCGCGCTCGTAGCCAATCGTCGACGACGTTCGCCTGATATGGACCAATCACGCTATGACAAGCGTCGTTCCTCGCGCCCACTCATACCACCAAACACACATAAAAATCTACTTCTTCTCATGGCGGCAACTAAGTATATTTTTTACTAAAAGCGGGATATTTATCAAGATTTGCTCTGAGCATCTCCCCTCTTCCTAACCATTTTATTGTAAAATATAACACTATTCAAACTCACAAATAACGGTAAATATCCAGTTTTAGATATTTACAGGATGTTCACAACAATGTTAGTTTCAAAAAAGTTATTACTACGAGTATAAGAATGTTTATGCAATGTGTGTAAAACCGTAAAAATATATATAAGTATATCAGCCATGTAGTTCCAAAAACACAAGCCTGCTTACTTTGGGGCTAGATGATGCTGTGTGACATGTCCAACATTATTTATTAATTTAATTTATTTATTCACCGTGTTGTAACAGACGGCTCCGGCGAAATGTCTCAGCAGGAATCCTTCATCGTCGCGCAGAGTGCGGTGAGCCTTCAGACGGGACGTACGGGGCACTTGTAACCTAAACAATTATCATACAGATTAGTGTTTTACTAGGACTTCGAAAATCAAAAATAAATACTACCCATGATGGGCATTGTTGGAATTTCCTGGATCGTGGTTTATGAAAACGGCAGTTTAACACGACACTATTCACATTATACGATTTGCACAGGCGTTTTTTTGGCAGGCTAGGCCAGACTACGAATAAACAAACGCTTACGTTTTGTCATGTAGGGGGTAGTCAGAGAAGCGATCAAACATTATGTTTGGCACATGTCCCCGTTTTGCATAGTAGTTAGCATTCCACGTGACAGGTTGCAAACCCAACGCCGCTTATTGGAACACTAACCGATGTCACATGCCTTCGAATTTACAGTACAAAATTACATAAAACAAAAGAAGCATTTCTTTGGCAGCGATATGAGAATGTTTATCATGAGGATTAGGTGAAGTAGTGAGCATGTTTTATTACCTGTACAAAAAAGAAATTATCCAACAAGCACGCACAAACAGCGACTGACACAGAACTAAAATTCTATACACGGTCATAGCGAAGAAAGTTCTCGACAAACTGAGCCGAAAGAAAATATAAGTAAATTAAATAAGGACAGCAATAATAAGGCGCTCTAATGATCGTCTAAGTCTAATGACATGATTATGAAAAGATCTTCGTTCAATGTTTTGTGGACCGCTCAAAAATCTAACAATCACACGTCATTAACGTATTACTTTTTCACATTATTTTGTTTACTGATCGTAAACAAAATGTCATCGAATTGGCTCACAAATTAACGATCGCGATTGTTTGTATATTTGTTATTCATTCTAATGAGCTCACATGCACCTGTATTAGAAGATATAACGAGTTTTTTAACTGTTGTTATTTTCTATTTGATTAAACCAATTAAATTTGTCCTTAATTATTTATAATGTACTGCCGATTGAGGCACCGGGTGTTTCTACTCATTCCGAGAGTCTTCATTCGTCAATGATTGTGACCCTGATGAAGACTCTCGCAATGACTCGAAAAAGTCAGTGCCTCTCCAGTACGGTGCGTGAACGTTCCTGCTTTTACAATAGGATGAAAGTTTATTTTAAAGTGATAATTATGTGGAACAATAAAAAAAATTAGTCCCATGTGTAATTGGCCAATACATTGCTGATTAGTTGCGAGTCAAGTCCCGCTGGATCGGATATTTTGGGACACACTTTTGGGAATCAATTTAATATGAATGAAATTCACAAATGGATTTGTAGTAAAATTACCTGTTATTATTGGTGCCCAGTTCTTTGTGCACTGAATGTGTGAAGTGTCCGAACTCCGGTTTGGGTAACTTTGATTCTTCGTCCAGATAATGGAATATACCGTGGTTCTTGCTCTCGATCAAATCTTCAATGCAAATACAAATCATATTTTGTATAATATAATAAATAAATGGAAGTCACTTAAAACTATACATATTTTGGTCTCACAGAAGAAAACATATTCTTAATACATACAAGGTACAATGGACGGTCCTATCGTTAATAGCAGTATCTTCCAGGTAACCTTTAGATAGGCCGGTTATATCTTACCGATGCAGTCCTGGTTGTCCACGAATCTGATCTCAGGCACATTCAGTCCCTCGCGTTTGTACAGCTCCTGTTCGTTCTTGAGAATGCGCTCGTTGAAGAATTGCTGAAGCTTTTCATTGCAGTAGTTAATGCAGAATTGCTCGAAACTGTTCATTTGAAAGTACTCTGCAAGGAAATGAAAAACTATTAGGAATTTTTACCCAAAAAACTTTTGTTTAATTTTACTGCCTGCGCCCATGCAAAGGCATCTGTGGTAAAGGCGTCTGCATACAGGCACTTGAAGGCAACCTATTTTTACCAAGCTCGATGAAAGAGATCCAATTTCAAATAAGTTTTGTCGAAGTCAAACATACAACCCAGCACGCCGACATTGGATTTCCATACGACATTTTGTATTTTGTACCAAAAGGCTTCCCTTTCCTCTTTCCACTAGTCTCTACCTAAGTTTACGAATGTTTGGAAAAAGTGCCTCAACCACCGAAAGAAGGGTTATGAGTCTCAGTTCGTGGCGAACTTCTAGTTCGTGGTCGTCGAGTTAAATGCTATGTTGAACTAACCGAATCCAGCGATATCAAGCACGCCGATATAGTAGGTAGACGCTTGGAAGGGAATGGAAGTGTTGATGCGGTGCACGATGTAGTCGAACAGTCGGCTATAGACCGCTTTGGCGAGCGCGTCCCGGGCGTTATTCGCTTCGTAGGTTTTCAGCGGGACCCTGGAAAGTAACAAAAAAATGAAAATTGTGTTAATTTCCTTATTATGAGATGCCGTGTTGGCCTAGTGGGCGATACCCCGACTTCTGATCCGGAGGTCGGGTTCGAACCCGGTTGTGCACCAATGGATTTTTCAACTCGAAAAATGTATGTGCGCATTAACACGTGCTCGAAAACGGTGAAGGAAAACATCGTGAGCAAACCGGCATGCCCTAGAACCAAAAATTCGAAGGCATGTGCCAACAGTTAGTGTTCCAATAAGCGGCGATGGGCTCGCAACCTGTCACGTGGAATGCTAACTTGCAAAACGCGGGCATGTATCAAATGTCATGTTTGAACGTGCCTCTGACTACCCACTTCTTCGTATCCTCAAAAAATCTACTCACTAAGTATGTATCTGAGGATGTCCAACATAGGGAAGACAGTCGTGAGCGTGTTTTTTTTTTAGCTTATTTAATAAGGAAATTAACTCAATTTTGATTGAAAATGGGCTTTTTGCATGTGTACAATGATAATAAATAAGCATGGTATGTGCAGGGCACGTCATGAGAACAGAAGAATGTCAGATTACGAGAAGAGTGTTATGAATGTGGATGGAAATTACAGTTTCGCGGGTAAAACCATTAGATAATTTGAACGAAGCTCCAATCGACACTAATAATTTGTGTTTTCGCCTGATAATGAACGCAGTTGGAACCGATATTAAACACGCTCACCCAGTAGATGCTTATTAGATCTTCTTTCTCCCAAACGAAATGTAAATTGCAGGATCTTTGACACGAAAGAAATAAAAAGCTGGATAAATCAGCGTGATTTCAAGCATTTTAAGATATTATTACGACTATACCACGTACTTTACTATTCTCCTTCTGACGTTCCTGAGTTCCAGTCTCACGACTGTCAAGCGTAGTCGCGTCCGGTGCTCGTAAACGGTCAACGAAACGTCAGAAGGAGAAACTGAAGTACTTCGATATTAACGTGATACTAAAAGTTAATAAACCACGTTAATTGCAATGTCAGAGATCACACATCTCTGCCGGCTGTTGTCGATGACTCACATGATGGCAGTTCCCTTGATGCCTCCGCGCGAGCTCTGCATGAGCCGCGACACTAGCGCCATCCGCAACTCTCCCGGGTCCACTCCGAGCAGCCTCGCGGCGGTCGCGAGCGCGGGCTCCGACGCCGGGGTGACGCCGCAGCCGCCGCGCGGTCCGCCGTCCTCCTCGAACTGAATGTTGCCGAGGTGCAGCACCGCCGCTACCACGGAGTACACAGACACTTTCTCTTGGTCTGATAGACCGACGCGGGTTAGAGCCTGAAACGTAACAAAAATAAAAACCGACTTCAAATAACAGGAAGCTAAAAAGTCCAATATGAAATTTCATCCCCCATTTTTTCACCATCAGGGGTAAAAGTTATTCATAAAATGTATATGAGATCTCCCTTGAAGCCCTACCAACCCTCCATAGCCCTATCAAATCTGATTAAAAAAAATCGGTTAACCCTACTTATACTCTACCTATAAAAAAAATCGGCGAAGATATCGCGTAACATACACACAAAAAACAGACGATTTGAGAAGTTTTGAAGTCGTTCATTAACAGTCCTCGGCGAAAGGCATCTCCCAAAGAGACGCCACCTCCATCCACCGACTCCACCGGCGTGTATTCCATAGTCTAACACAGCGCTCCCTTGTGACTTCTGGCGATTAAACCTATCTAAGAACCATCCTAGACGTCATACAAATCGATTGAAAAACAGCATTTAAATCGGATGTGCGGTTTCGGAGATAAATCGTAACTTACAAACAACCTCTTATAGTAAACGTATATTATGGGTTCTTGCGTCGCGGTAAATAAATAATACTACATACAGTCATACATAGATACCGCGGAAAACCTTACCTACTCTCCACATCCGGGTTAATAATAATCGCTAGTTTCCTCACCTAACTTTAACTGGCGATTAAACCGTTTCAGTGTGATGTGTGATTCAACGACATACCTGATGTAACCTTTGGAAGTCTTCAACATCATCGAGGATGGGGTCTCTAAGACCACCCTTAGCTTGCTGTTGCTTACTCTTTCGATTGGCGCCGATCTTCTTCTCAGATTCCGGATTCGTAAAGTATTGGGTACAGCCGTTTTTCAAATACTGAAAATTAAGTTTTTTTTTATTTATATCCACATTGGAAAGTTTCCGAGGAAGAAATTGAAGATATAAAAATGATATAAATGTTTCGGGTCACTAACATGGAGAATCAAATTACAGTGAGGCCCGTACGCTATAGGTAACGTATTGTCTCGAACGTATAACGTACGTAACGTAGAGTTCACTTAATTGCACCTTAAGTGATAATTGCATCGTAAGTGATTGTCTGTATCCTTTCGACAGACAGTGGTTGTCATTGTCACTCTGTTACGCAAAAGTGAAAACCTTTAATTTGGAAAATGATCCTACTCGATGAATGTTGGGTATAGGAGGCTAAGGATTTAAATCTAAGTGCTGATTTCATGGTCAAACTACAAATTTCGGTAGGTTATTCGGAAAATATTAGTAACCATACTGCGGGATGAACAGCTAGAAAGACTTGCATTGGGAAGTTATATTGAGTATTGACAGCAGTTATAATATCTGTGTCAGAAAGAACAATATTTTGCAGATATATTTCAAAATTTAATGACTTCGAAAACTTACCAAATAATCATCGGGCTTGGTAAGACCCAACGTAGTCCGCAACTCCTGAGACGCTCCAGCGCAGAGCAGATAAAACACATGATAGTTCCTTTCTTCTGCACTCTGCATGCATATTCTAGACTTTTCTAGAAGGTAGTGCGAGATATGGCCGCCCACCACCTGGTATTTGTTGCTGAAGTGCACCTCCATGAACTTGCCGAAACGAGAACTGTTGTTGTTGCGTGTTGTTTTCGCGTTGCCGAATGCTTCTAGGATTGGATTTGCTGAGGAAAACAAATAAAACTGTTAATAAAGTTAAAGCTTATCATTGGCAAATTCTTCGGATCTTTTGCTAGAAGCAATTTTATTGAATCCAAGTTCTTCTAAAAAGCACGGACATTCTCTTAAACCATTTTGTTATGGGTGAAGCGGTGAGGTGTCCTTTACATAATTGTTTTAACTGATTTGGCATCCAACAAAATTAAATCAGTTAATATTTATTCTTATTAGCCTCGACTCTTTTATTTACTTGCATCTTCTATGACAATTTATAGCATGTGTAAGATGTGTTTTGCAGATTCTCACTACATAGAATATTTGTAGTAAAGCTTTATGAAAGAGTCCTTTTTCACCCGCCTTGCGGTAGTAATGCTGGCGCGGCGCTACTTTTGAGTTTGTGAAGGCCTCCCCCAAAGCGTGCCATGACTAACGATCTTGAGCCATCTTAATCCATCTTAATCCACCGAGGAAAAAGTTTATATCCAGCAGTGTACATAGCCTGACATTTGTGATTTTTTGCGATCAATAGATAAATGATTAAATTGAATTTGTATTACAATGGACTTTTTCAAGACGAACAAAACACTTACCATCTAGAATCTTCTGCTCAACAGGCCCGGCGCTCTTCGCCCAGAGATCGCAGAGGTATTTCAGTATGTACTTGGTAGACTCAGTCTTCCCCGCACCGGATTCTCCCGATACGATGATGGATTGCGATTGCTTGAGAGACTTCATGTCACGGAATGATTTGTCAGCTGAAACACACGTAGTACCTGATTTGTAGAAAACTTTCGAACCCAGAGTCTCACCCCCAAAAGACTTAATCAAGTAAGCTCCGAGGAGAATTCGATACGAAATCAAATAATGTGTTACCACGTGCGCAAAAAATCACGTGAAAACTAGTATGTTTTCTAACTTAAACATTCCTCACAGATCCGCATACTGAGTATGAATCTGAATATATACATCATTACAGTCGTGAGTGTGTTTGTGCTCAGAACGCAGAAGGTAACCATCATGTGCCACCCAAAAAATTAATCGAAGACGTTCTAAAGTCTGCTTGAAATTTTACTAGACTCACAAACAGCCCAAACTAAAGCAACGAAAATCAAGATTGCGGTGTGTGTGTAAAACTTAAGTGAGAAAGAAAGAAAGGAAAAAAAAAACATTTAATTGTACGTATACGTGACCCTACACGTAGGGCAGTTACATAAATATATCAAACGTTTGTGAACACCCCATGATTTTATAATATCCAAAACATCCAAATAATTTCGACTTGTGATCGAACCTCGTAGCTAAGTGGTTAAAGAACCCGCGTACCATGTGGCATGATTCTTCGCTTTAAATCAACTTACATACCTATAGCAAAGACATGAGGCGGAAGCTCTCCCAGAGACTTGCCCTGGTATTTCTTGATTGTTGTAGATGAGTACATATCTTTGATGTCCTCGTACGGGTTCACAGCGAGCAGGATATTCGCAACGTACGTCTGAAAGTAAGGTAGAATAAGTGTAAATCCTGAACCAGCGCAGCGTCTGGATTCTTGTGCAGTTGTGGTAACAGAGACTGGATACCCAGATATCAGACCACCGAGATAATGATTAGCCTAAAACATTCTAATGAAGTGAATCCATGAAAAAGTCAGTGAGATATGTTTAAGTCTTTTGCCTAAGCTTAGTAGAAAGAAGTAAAAGGTATTGTGCAACACTGCGTCATCCGGTTCGTGATGGCCATTCGAGAAACTTTCGCCCCAAGCGGCAGATGGTTATTTCTCCTATTTATGTATAATATTAGATGCGGCGATGGGCTTGCAACCTGTCACGTGAAATGCTAAATTGCAAAACGCGGGCATATACCAAATATAATGTTTAGACGTCTACCCCCTTTGACTACCCCCTACTTGGTATCCTCAAAGATCTACTCACTGAATATGTATCTGAGGATGTCCACCATGGGAAAAACAGTCGTGAGTGTGGTTGTTGTTTCTTTGTTTGGCATCTCAAAAGGTTGTTTTGTTTAAGATGCCAGACAGAGAGGGAGAATGCTAAAAGTTTTTTGTGCTGTTTCTTCAGAAATCAATACCTTACTTACTTTTTCAGGTGCTGTACCTACTGGTTATTATTCTGTAATTTTACACAATCGCATACCTTTTTAATGATACGTAGTTTCAATAAATTTATCGGGTTGGTCGGCGACAATAATCGCATTATTTATCTGATTTCCAAAGATAAAGGTTATTGTTCGTTCAATGAGAAACTCCAGCAATGGTTTTCCAAGTTATTGATATCGATGATACCGTTAGCGATTGGGGCCAAAATGGCCATTATATACAAGTATATTTATACAAAACTTAAAACATCCAACGTGATTTCCATCGTTTATTACAACGCCCCTATGTGACTTGTGGCGATAAAACCTATCTAAGAAGCATCTGTCCTGACCTCACTAGAATTCCTGTATCGTGGGTATCAAGAACGAGTATCATGGTACCACAACACAAAGACCCGGAACGAATATCTGCAGAATATGCAAACATTTGTCCTGCAACAGGAATCGAACCCGCACCTCTTGCGTCTCAACCGGCTATTCGGCCGCCGTGGAACCGAGGTAGTCATTAACCAGTCGTAAGCGATTTTCCGTAATAACCGAATTTAAATATATGTTATTTATTTAAATTCGGATAACCTGTTTCGGAGAAATACATACAAGCAAACAAGCTCTTACGGCAAACGATGCGGCAAGCGCTACGAATCTAACGTTCTAATCAATACCTACTTGAACATAGCGGACAGTAGGTACCTAGGTACCTTAACAACGCTATATCTAGATATAGCGTTGTTTCAAGGTTCGAGCCCTGACTCACATTACTGAATACCTATAGTGTGTATGAGTTGTGTACTGACTGGTAGAAACTTACGTAAATCTTGTTCTTCTTGTAACGAATGAGGATGTTGTTGAGAAGTGTCGCTTCGTTAAGAAACATCAACTCACCTGAAATAAAACGAGAATTCAATATGAAACAGTTTTTTGAGGTTTTGAGTTATTCTCCCACAATTATTATCTAGGTACCTTTGTTGTCGTTTATTGAAAACCAGTGTAGTGAATTTATTCAGGGGGGATATCAATGGGGCTGAAGCCAAAAATACGCTTTGCTATTATTTTTGTAGCAAATTCTATTTAGTTTGTGACAGTAGGAAACACATAACACCCGTCAGTCGAAATGATATTATAATGATAGAACTCGGAAAGTCGGAAATCATTTCTAATGCTCCTCCTACACTAATTTTACCGTCAATCTTAAATCACAAACCGGAACACGACGATCGCGAAAATAGTTTGAATATGTTGATGAATCTGATGAATTTACAATAAACATATTATTAAATTACATGGACCAGCCATTAGGCCATCCATATTATCCATTAGCCATCTTGGCTTTCATTCACAGACCCTAAGTCTACAATGCTACATAGAGCTCAAAAGATGTATACATGTATGTGACCTTAATTCTGACTAATGCATATAGACAGGCATATTGCACGAACCAAAAATTTTAGGTTATCATCGTCAAGATTAACAGGATCTGTGTTCAAAGCTGTAGACACGGTAAGGGTGTTTATGGCTGAACGGAAGGACGTCAGCTTCTTTTAACATGATCATCTAGAAATACATACCAGAAGACTAAAAGATACAGCTATAATTCCACTTACAGTTGTCATCGACATCCTTAGCAGGGTCTCCCGCCGGGAATATGTCCTCGAAGCTGCAGACGCGGCGAGGGTGCTTGTTATCCAGTGGGAAGACGTCTGCTTCCTCGCCCATGAGTTCGTGTAGCCGCGCCAGCACGAACCCATCGGACCCGTCCCGCACCCATACTAGCTGCTTATCGATCGTCATGATTCACTGGAAGAGAAGAAGCATTTGATAAGTGATTTGTGGAAACGTTCTCAAATAAGTAGCTTCAGATGCCGTTTCCAAAAGATAAGTATTGCTATAGTTATGTAACTTGAGTCTTTTTACCCGCGACGTCAGGAGCCCGTATATATGCGTTTGAAGTTAGAGGTTGTTTGTTTGTCTGTTACCATTAATCACCAAGACGGCTATCCGATTGAAATGCGGTTTTACAATCGATTTAGGTATATGACTGACAATGTGGTTCTTCGATAGGTTTTATTGCTACAAGTTACTAGAGGGCGCTGCAATAGACAATTAAAAAAGTAGGATATTTTTAAATTTTGTAAACATTTACTTTTTGAATAATTTATTTATTTTAAAGGTTTTTAGCTTAGATAACTTAATTCTGTTCGATATTTTCTGGCTCAGCATTAAAACCCACTAAGTATTGACTCCCAAACTTTGCTCGTCAACTGCGATTTTTGCAACTTTGGGACCTAGCCTAGACTCGTACCAACATCTATAAATATTATTGTAAAATAAGTATACACTTTGTAAGCACTGCATGATTCCACTTGTCTAACGGAAATTCCAAATGAATTGCGAAAACCGCAATTCATGATGGTAATTTTGAAAGACCGCAACCAGATTAGACCAGGTGAGTAACCTGGTATCACAATAGGTGTACGTAATAGAAATAAAAACCATTGTATGATTCTTCATACAAAGGTTTATATGGGGATAAAGTAATTTGCAGTAGACACCTTCAAAAAACAAAACAAACACGCTCACGACTGTCTTCCCCAGCCATGGTGGACGTCCTCAGATACATATTCAGTGAGTATCTTTGAGGATACCAAGTAGGGGGTGATCAGAGGCACGTCCAAACATTACATATGGTACATGCCCGCGTTTTGCAAGTTAGCATTCCACGTGACAGGATGCAAGCCCATCGCCGCTTATTGGAACACTAACTGTTGGCACATGCCTTCGAATTTTTGGTTCTAGGGCATGTCGGTTTCCGGATCAGAAGTCAGGGTATCAGAAGTCTGAAGGTGTCAGCCGTGTTGGCCTTGTGCCAACACGGCTGACACCTTCAGGCTGATAAAATTAATACGATCATACCTACAAAGTTACATAGAAAGTAAGTAGTCATAATAGTCTGATCTAAAAGAAAATTTGCATAATATAATAACTTGAACGTCAATTGAACACTTCCTCATTGCCATTCATAGCGACAGCATTCTCAGATCCATTTACATAAATAAATACTTCTCATAACACATACTAATATTAAGTATTTTTTAAAGACTGTAATCGAAATATTGTATCTGCATTTATCTCTTTCGTTTAGGTTTCATAGTAGGTACATAATTATTGAGTATGTCGCTGTAATCTAAATATATAAAATATATTCCCGAAGGATACATAAACAATGCAATGAGTTGCATAGGTATGCGTAATTTTTAATTACACAATAGCTATACAAGAAACGGTCATGTGCGTGCATAAAACAGATGCACTATTAAAAATGTAACTATTACGCTTACAACAACAATTCTAAACGAGGGTATGTCCGTATGTAATTAACTCACTTTCATGCCAACAAGCATACTGTAACACTTTAACGTTGCGTAACAATAAAACATAACATTCTGTCTGTTGATCGTTCCGGAGATGAATTTCCGGAAGCAAAAAATGGTCATAAGAACACATCGTCAGAACATGAATCTTGCTAATAGCATTTCAAAGATGACCAATAAATACGAGTCCAATGATGAACAAACATGAACTATCATCATTGACGAAAGGATTAAACTTAACATTTAAAAGATATTGTAGGAGTAACAAAGAAAAGGTTTACGATAAATTTCATAAAATGTCATGAGTTTTATTTATAACCTATATCTACGCAAAAACATGTAGGATTAAGTTTGTTTATGATAGGTTCTTCTAGAAAGCGTATTATTGAAATAAGTCATTCTAAAAAAACCTGATAAAAAGCAGAGAAAGTATTTGAGTACTAAAGGTAGTGCAAGAGATAAATTGCCCGGTAAACTATTGTCACGTACCGTGAAGTTGTTTTGCGTAGAAAACCACAGAAAAAGCGAGATTGCGCAAAAACACGATTTTAATTGCACCGAGTAAATGAAAAAGTTATCTCATAATAATGGTCTGCAATTGTCAACACAGAATCATGTCATCTTTTTATAAAATCAGGTTTTAAGATTTTAATAACAACAATTTCAAGCTTTCTGTAGCAATCTGCAATAAAATTGTAGTTGATGTCTTTAAAACTAAGAAAGGAAACAAAGTTACCGCTCTGAGAATTACTGGATTCATTTCGAAACTGATAATATGATATTGCCAACGAAACCAATTAGGCACGTATTGCAGAGTTTTTACACAGAAATTATCATCTTTCCTCTATATGATGGCAGGCAAATAGTAAAGTAGAAATTTAATGCAAGACGTGCGCCAACAAAATAGTCCGAATCACAAAAGGAAAGCGCAAAACGTATGAACAAACAAACAACCAGAATAGCGTAAATAAACGGATGCAAATTACGCAGCCCAGCGAGAGGAAACCAACGAGAAACTGCATGAAAGCGTTTTACTGTTTAAATTGCCTTGATCATAAACTAATGCGCACAAAACAACAAAGACGGTACATGAAAAACATCAGATATTTAAAATAATAACAACAGTCATGAAAGGTCGACGTACCTAATAGTCAAAATATAGGTACTTATTTTATCGGATTTATAAACAGAACACCATTTATGAAAAAAACATTTCTAATCCACTAAGTAATTACTATTTCTCCTGACCGTATTAACTAAGTTACAGGCATGATACTCCTTTAAGTCCGAGCTTATTCTCAGAGGTACAAAGACAATGGACTGATTCAATCATAATGCCGCATCATATACATTCCCAGTCACATTATTAACAACACAGTCATCTCAATTATGTTGCTAATGATATTATAAGTATTTTTGAAGACAGTGTCTGTTCTTAATATAATAATGATGTGCAGCATTTCGACGCATAAGACCAATAATGCAAATATCCAAACGGAAACGGCTAGCCGATATTGTTTAAATTATTAGCCAATATGGCCGATATTATGATCGGCCATATCGGCTAAAATACAATCATTTAGCTATTTAAAAAAGCTTGTAGAATAATAAAGAGGTGTAAATTATGAACACAGAGTGTTTTTACTAGACGTCAAATGGTTTATCAGTTACACACAACACACCAGAAACCTGCAACTTGTAAAAATGTTCATGCACTTAGAAGCAGAATCAAATGCGGCGACAACTGAGTACCTAATCTTTTAATTTAATTATATTGTCACTTGAAGCTAAGGGTTTCTTGGAATTGGATACATATTGAGACAAATTGTTTTATATTTTTCAGTTCCTGCTAGGATGAGCCACTTGATGAAAAGGTAATTGTAATCACTGTAAGTGAATAATTCGCAAAGCACAGTAAATGTGTTTCAAAAACAAGCATACATTCTCACGCCTGTAATCACCATAATGGACATCCTCAGATCCAGTCAGTACTCAGAGTTAGTGCGTCCAAACAAACTATTATAAGTATAGATAGTGAACGTCTGAGCTTATAACTGGAAACTGGGATAAATATCAAACACACTAAAAATCTAGTGAAATTTAAGTGTTAATTTGAGAGGCCTTGTCCAGTTGGTGGCGACAACATGCTTAGCTGGGATGGCACACGTATTAATTTAACTCGAAACTGAGAGTACCCGACATTTCCCCTTCATAAGGTTTTAGCACGCTTATATTATTAGCTTTATTATTATTAGAGTTTGGGCTCATATTATTCGTTTTGACGAGTCCAATAGATTGCACTAGGGGTCGAGGTTCTAATGATGGAGCCAGGAAATCGAAAGTTATTTTTATTATTTTTAGTGCGTGATAAAAGCGTCTTTTTTTAACTACACATTTCGTTTTTGACACAAAACCCAAAAAAATGTGTACACTCAAGATACAAAGAGACCTATACTTGATCATTTTTCATTGTCTAATTTTGAATACTCACAGTATTCGAAGTTCGGAGATATTTAAGTGCATTATTTTCCTGTGAATCGAATTAAAGTGCCTGAATACATCAAGAATACAATGCGCAAAACAGCTTAGGTGGGAATCGAGTTCATTATTCTCCAGTCAACAATGACCCGAATGCATTCGCAACCGTATTAAATGCTGCGTGTACTAGCCAATTACCTACCTGGCCTTGATACTTGATTTAATTTTAATGAGCTACAGTGCATTATGGAATCAGCAGAGTACTATTATCTTTTGTAATAGATAGATAATAGGCCTATATCCTGTTGGAACAAATAAATTATCTCAGAGAAGGAGTATCGGACTATCGGGTATCAAGTTACGTATACATAAAAATAATGTATACGTACCTTGTGCGTAATTATGTCAGATAACGATGAATACAGGTCAGGCCAGGCCTTCGAAGAAAGGTAACGTAATAGCATGTCGTTTCCACAAAACCAACACAGCCACATCAATCATGCCAACGACCTGAGACATCTTTAGATCATGGACAATGAATTCTTGTGTCCAAATTGTAAGTCCCCGGGACAACCTTTGCTAACGGAAACACAACCTTAAGCATTTTACGTTACAACCTATAGTGAAAGGTTTTTGGGGAAAGCAAAGCTCTGGTGTCTCTGGTAACATAACATTAGAGTTGACCTTGATACTTAGTGTGCCATTTACGGCAAATTGACCGCGCCTAATAAAAAAATCCCTGTCAATAAAACCTAGTTATTTTGGTAAAGGGGTTTGGTGTAACGATAGCACCTAGTAGGTGACTTAGAAAGAAAATCCAGAATCCAGAAGGCTGGATCATGTTGTCTACCCGATAACAAAATTCGTAAAGTTCAACAATCATCATTAGCAGGATTAGCATAAGCATCAAGCAACTCTACAGAAGAGAAAAAAAAATACTTCTGTTTCTCTTAACGCCAGACAAATGAGGGACGGAAATTATTTTTGTCTTCTATACAGTCGAAAAACCGATGGCTTCCGTGCTCATGCTTCTTGTACATTCGAGCTTCGTTTTAGTAAGAGACATACGAGCAAACAAGATTTGTCTAGGTGAACGTTGATTACGTTCACAACTTTGTAGAGAAAATTATAGGCAAACGATGATCAGTAGAGCACGCCAATAATGGCTAGGTGGTGTAATGAGCTTTTAGATAATATTATAGACCAGTATTCCAGAAAGAGGTTCGTGTGACGATCAAGTTACTATTATGGAATGGAAGTTGTTAAGAATGGTTTCGCTGTGAGTCATATATGTGTCCGGTGCCATGTGACCTCAGGGGTCGGGTTATTTAATTGCAATTAAATGTTCTTCCGTATAAACACTACCAGTTTATCACGAACTGAGATCTCGTGATGTACCTACCCGCTTTAGCTCGACTACCGAAAGGAGGGTCTTGAACTATCCGTAATTTGTATGTGTGTAACATAATCGTACATGCAAACTGATATGTTCAAGTTGACTCAGCGATCTTCACTCGTGTTGTTCGATCCATTAGGATCATCGCTGGAAGTACGAAATATCAAAACTCAATCACGCCTTCTAAAATTATCTGATTCAATTCAAATGATAACTGAGCCACAACCAGCCTCAGCTCATCTTATCATCTCGCCAAGGCTTCAGACAATAAAGATTCTATCTGATACAAGTATTACTCATGGTTCGGAGACAAAAGCTTAGTACTTATTTATAATCTTATTGTATTGTAATCATTTGAGGCGACGTTTAGGAACATTAAAAACGTCGAATGACCTATAATAAGATACCTGAAAATCGGAATCCTTAATTCGGACATACATAGTTTGATCAAGATAACATAGGAGGCAATGAACGCTCAGAATGTAAATAACTTGGACAAGTACAGTGTGCCGTGTAGGTGTCGGGCAACTCAACACACCTCCTGTATTTTCTTTCAACGCTTCGTAAGATATCCGGTTTTTATAGGTTACAGATGTATGAGTAGTTGTGTTAAGTAGGTATAGTAGTATGAAAATATATTATTGTACACCTTGTGAAATAAACAATAAAATATTTAAATTAAAGGTACAATGGGCGGCCTTATCATTTAAAAGCGACAACCTTTGGATAGTATCTTTTCCATCTTAGTAGCAAGATGATATAATAAATTAATAGTACACATAAAACAAACTACTGCACCTACTATTACTATGAAGATCACCTATATGCATCTGAAGTACATATATTACAAAACTAGTTTAACTATTCCTAGCACGCTATTGGTTCCGGCGATCATTAGACGTAACGAGGAAATAGCTAAAGAAAAGTTCTATTAGTCATCACGATCTCAATGCCAAGGTTGGGCCATGCTTTTGGTCGTCATAAAACAAACTGGTTTTGGGCATAAGTTGGTCATGCTCGGATCATGTCTTCCGACCGGTAAATGTAACGCTATACGAGGCTCATTGCATCTTCCAAGCGGTTACTTTAGGTACCTACTAGGGTACCGAAAGTAACCGCTCGGAAAGAGAAAAAACGGTGGGTATTTACCTGTATTTACCTGCACGTGCACACCTGCTAACCAACGTATTTATAGCACAAATTGGACGTACTGGTTGAAAATCCTAAAAAAACTTACGGTGAATAACAATGTCAACTTTAAACTGGAATCGCATTCGCCAGACCGAGAAACTCCACACACAAATCACACCGGCCAACCGGTCCAATATGTAAATTATAGTAAAACTCGTAAGTCATAACCATTAATTATTCTTTGTTGTTCACAAATAAACACATTCACATAACACAGTATTAGATGTACAAAGGCTAAAACCATGTTAAACTTAATGTAATAATAAATTGAAGAAGAGGATGCAGGCCACTTCCCGAGAAAGTGTTATGAAACGCTGAAAAAATTATGTAAACGTGATCTATGATAGTGAAAAACGAAATTACAACACAAACGATACAAGATACAAAGTGATGATACGCGAAAACAACGCAAGCGGCCAACGGGTTATAACTTATAACTGAATTTCCGCATGCTGTAAGTATAGGTCGTTCTAATTAAAAAATATTATGAAACTGGATTAGTTTATGTCTTCACGGAAAGTGACACACATTTTATGATTCGGCGTATGTTTGCCATTTGAGACATGAGTCATAAAGCAGATATTCCTATCCTTCCTATATTTTTTATCCAAACTTTACAACAAACAGCAAGATTGATCTTGATTAATCGCAAAAATCCTTGGATTTTTGCGAATGAAGTGATGACAATAAATAATAATAGTTTTTAGCTTATTATAGATTCATGACGAAGAAGACTTTACTAGAACATTATCTCAGATCAAAAAACATTTCCAGTGAACTCTTTAGTTCATGGTTGCTGATTACGTATACAAAGAGAAGCTGTCAATGAAAATCTATTGCCAATTGAAAATGCAAATGTCGCAATGATTGAGGTCAATCTGAATCAATATGGTGCAGGTTAACGAATAAATCGTCGCCGGGGCATATGCATGGCCATATCAATTGATAGCACGCTCCCCTAGCCTGAAACATTGACGCACGGATATGTTATGCTAATGAAAAAACTGAACGTCGCAGTATTCACAGTGCATAACCGATTCTAAAAGGCGTTTTGTTAATTTGACACCTGCAATATCAGATTCGCCTCTTGATTTATTTTACCTCTGTATGCCAAACATATTGGTATTGAACAAGAAAATCAAGACATGCTAGAGCTGCTACAAGAAACGGAAACATTGTCCGGTTGTGAAACTACTCAAATTAATGAAATCTCAGCCACTTTTATACGTAGCGTGTAGTTTAGTCTACATCACGATTCCAAACAAATAGGTAACACGATTAACTACAAGGAAAAGCGCAATCGCAACTTTCTAAATTAAACACGTGTAATCATGCGACGAGCTGGATGTCACTTGAGCTGCTATAATTAATTTAAGCTTTCACGTAGTCGTTGCTCTTATTAATTACATTGATAGTTTTAAGATACAATCTACTATGACGATTTGATAGAACACTGTATCTTAAAGCTATCAATGTAATTAATAAGTGCAACGACATCGAGTACGTCGTTGTGCTCGCGGGCCGCGGACGTCATCCCGTTAGTGCCAGATAATCTCCTCGGACCGCTAACGGGACTGGAGGCTTCCGAGGCGACGGATAGAGCTACTGTAGCGCAACGAAGCCTTGCAACAACGATCGATATCGTATAACATAGGAAGGTGAAAAAAAATTCCAAGTTTCCTAACCGATTACTGGCCGTGATTTTGTCTCAGCGTCCAGCTTTCTAAATCATAAGGCCATCTTGCTAAATCATTGCGATGAAGTTGGCAAGTTGCGATGCATATGGAAAGCTAAAAGCTTTCACTGTTGGCATTGTGATTAATTATTTGGAATTTGAAATTCATGGTATGAATTCGGAATTTGTCATTTTCACTAGGCAAAGAAATTTCATACTTGTAAACAGCGAGAGATCAACAGAAACATTGTTGGAAAATGGACTAGAGGTCAATGTGAATAAAATTAAACGTGATTGGAATCGCAACGAAGGACACGCACGGACATTGACTGTTCCTTTCGCACTTGGTCATTGTTTTGTAACGATAAACGAGATAGGTGTTGAAATTTTGATAGGGGCTTTTGCTAGGGGTCGGATATCCGCGTTTCCATGACCCATCGGTGCGTGACCGTGCCATCCGGCTGGGGGAGTTGACATGACCGTGACGGTACCGTGCTAGGTGCATTCAATGAAATGACGCCACGAAATGGATTAAAAAAAATAACACAATCGATGTAAACGATCTAAACTACAAATAGTATATTATGCGTCTATCGTAAGAATGTGATCAGATCAGTCAACTGTGGTCTTAGTCATAGGAGGTACGGTTGGTACAGTGGTTGGTTGAAACGTGCAACTAATGGATAACACCATCAAATGCTTCAACAATGTAACATAGTCATATAATTTATTCACCTTCGGAACACTAGGAGCACTTGGTTTTGTTTCTTCATACATACATTCTTTAGCGCCCTGTACATAATATGCCTTGATGTGGCGTGAATTTACTCAGCAGAATGTTTATACTAATAAAAGTTTTCATAGAAGATAGAACTCGTCTAGGTAACAGAACAGGTAAACAAAGTCACTCTTTCATACTTGTGAACACCTTATTACTCATATAATACAGCTATTTATTATGACTATTATATAGCTAATAGTCATAAAATCAATACTAAGTAATTTTTATATCGTATTGTTGTTTCAGCAAAACAAGGGTGCAACGGGAAGATAGGTGGAATAATATAAGACATTATATGTCAAAAAGCCGACTTCCTCACCTGCTTACGTTATTTTGATCACTCGGGATGACACTTTTTCGAATAAAAAACAAAAGTAAAATGGCCCAAACAAAATGTTTCGGCTAGTCGTGATTCCATAAAATGATATTTTTTTAGTTTTACAATCCCTCAGGAATAAAACTTTTATGGTCACACTTGGGACACACTATACAACAACAAAAAAATCTTCAAGATAGTTTAACCTATATAATATTTTGCTACCTATATCCAGCTCAAGGTTTGCTGGAAGAAAACTCTTTATAGGGTTAAGCTTGCCTTTGTACATGTCATTTAATTCTGACTTTTGTAAGTGTTTATTTGTGTGTACAATAAAGAATAAAGAAAGAACGGTCGAGCGAATGCGTTTCCTACAAACGCTGCCATAACTGTATGAGCTATCCTGAATCCAAACTAAGTTTACAGCAAATCGCACCACACGTTAAACACTTCCCATATAAACTTAACACACCATCCAAAGCCCTTTGAGGGGCCGTTTGAAAAAATACATGTATTTATTTTATAACTTGTACTGAATAATATGTATGTTTCATTAATATGTATTATGTATTATTAATATGGAGTTTCAAGCAAATTGGACCACCCGTTAAAAGTTCCCATACGAAATTGAACATCCTCTCACACCCCCTTTGAGAGGTAGTTTGAGGAAATAATTATATAAGTCTATTATTAAATATACGGATTATATTAGTCTATTATCATTTATATTGAAGAATATTTATGCATAGTTTGAAGTTTGTAAAATAAAAAAATATGATTTTACATACAAAGTTTTGCAGCCTTTTTCACCCCTATAGAGGTAGAATTTTCCAAAATCCGTTCTTAGTGCACCCCTACACCATAAGAGGAACATACACTCCAAGTTTCATGCTTCTAGAACTGGTTTAGGCTGTGCGTTGATAGTCAGTCAGTAACGGAACAGTTTTATATATTTCGATATATTTTGCATATTTAGGTATGGAAATGTAAAAACGTTTACATAAATCTCCATAGAAACGGTTTCGATTGTAGAAGTTGGATCAATAATTTCATAATGATGACTACTGCGGCAGTAAAATAATGCGGGTGTTCGCCAAGTAGCCATTAGGTCCTCGACATTTAGTTAAGGTTACGCTGATTAGCTAAGCTTGGTCTGCTTTACGAACGATTAATCCATGATTTGTGTTAAGACCTTCAACTTACGAGAGGTAGGCTTTTCCAACAATAAGGCACTTTCGAATGGAGATGATAATTTTATTACCAACGTCCGCACTGACGTAGGTAGATAATTATGAATGCTTTTCGCCCTTCGCCCTACCTCATCCACGCACTGCCAGTGTCACCTATAGCGCCGCAATACCTACTTGTCTTCATTCCACATTACCTCTTAAACTATTCCATCAAATAACATGCTGTAATATACAAACTTTATTTACATGAAATTTTCATGATGACTAACTATTAGTTTTTAGAAGAATTCATACATGAAAACCATATCCAAACTTTACCTTATAATAATTCTTTCACTTTAAACATAAAAACCGTTACTATATCTGAAACATTAAACTAACATACACACACAACATTGTCTAGGGATATTTCATTTTAAATTGATTTGCATTTAAAACTATTTGCTTTTGTTCTTATTTCAAAGTTAGAATAAAATTAAACAAAAGAACGCAATAAATAAAAGATAAGAACTAAGATAAATTTACTTTTATTTAATTAGTAACAAGTGTTACCTGTGCCTTTTTTAATTTTATTTGATTTTGTGATTTTATAATGTCATGGAACCTCGACATTTAAGCAGAGAAGAAATGATGAGAGCGGTAGGCATGTTAGAAGCCGGTGCTATTCAACGCGTGGTTGCCGACATTCTAATACCTATCAAAACGTAATTTCTCAACAGTAGTCACGTTATCGTATTACTGGAAATGTAGCAGAGCGCCACATTGGGAAAAAACGAGTCACCACCCCGAGGCACGATCGGTTTCTCCAAAATTCCGCCAGGAGGGAACCCAAGCTCACGGCGATGCAACTAGTGCAACAGCTCCAGCCAGACCACCAGCTGCGACCAAACAGTCAGAAGAAGGCTACAAAATTTCATTCTCGTAGACCGCTTCGTGTGCCAGCTCTACGACGATTTCGCCCCATTTGTGTTCAATGGGGTCTAAGACTGGTGACTGTGAAGAAAGTAATTCGATCGGGAGTCATGGTAAGGAATTGACTATGAGCCTATTTAGCAAATAGGTCGCTAGCTTTTTAGCTTTTCGGGATACACCCCTTACTATTTTAGGAATTGAAATACGGTCTGCTCCATAGTAATTAAGAACAAAATGTCAAGCTGGTTTCCTAAAAGCCCGGTATGCTTAACAGAGCGAAGCCGTACTTCAGTGAGAGCAAAGACTAAATCTTTACAATTTGCAAGTCGTGTTATAAGAATTGTTGACAATCCCAAGGTCACGAGCAGTATTGAGCCCATAAGAGACACTTCACCTGTCTATATGCGTATTCTGCCACTTTTACTTAAAGTTGATTTTGTTTTGAGAAATTGTTTGATATGCCTTCCTTTTATCACCGTATCGCGTGTTTAAAACGGTAAAGGAGAACATTGTCAGGAAACCGGCATGAACTAGAACTAAAATATTTAAGGCATGTGCCATCAGTTAGTGTTCCAATAAGCAGCGATAGGCTTGCAATCTGGCACATAGAATACGAACTACTTGCAAACGTGGCATATTCAATGTAATGTTTGGACGTGCCTCTCTGACTACCCCTTACTTGGTATCCTCAAAGATGACTTACTGAGTATGTCTCTAAGGATATCCATCATGGAGAATACAGTCTGTGGAGAACACGGTTGGTGGTGTGCCCACTATTTCCAATAGGAATGATCTTCCACCGATCTATACACTTGCTCAGGGTCCTAGGACAGACAGTTGTTTGTCGGAGTTATTATATATGTTCAGGTTGCATTAAAACTCTGCTTGCGCGATCCAGACATTGACCATGCGATGGCAATCTGTGTATTGTAGTAGCTATTCGTATATCAGTAGTTCATTGCGTTTTTGCGATGTACCGTTTCTCAATCATGTGCCGAGAGATGTCGCTACACAGTTTAAGCGTATTTTTTTAATATTTCATTGTTATTTTGTTATTATATTATAATTTGCCTATAAAATTAAGAAACGCGAATGAATACACAAGTAATAATTAATTGTTTGTCATTACCTTTTTATTGGTCGAGTAGATTTAGCGGTTATTTCCTACTGAATCTTTTTATTTTTGGTAGTGGTCGAAAACTGGTAAGACGGTGAACGTAAACTAGATTTTGCAGTTGAGAACGTAAAATCGACGTTTTTAGATTATTATCAATATAAAATATAAATTGTAGGCTCTAAAACGATTATAATTATAAAAAAGAGCAATAAGAAGAAATCTTGACTAGACTTTTTTTTTAAATGTTATAAGATTATTTTTTTCAATTCTTGAATCTGACAACTAAACTAGTGGGCGAACCTACCCCCTATAAAATACTTAAAACAATGTATAACAAGTGCAATCATTTCAGCATGCAGTTAAGGACGTTCACAATTCTTATCTAATCATTCGCTTGTTACGCTTTTACTTCAGTATTATTACTACAAAGGCCACACCTTGTGTGCTAAATGAAAAGCGAAGGTTACAAAAAATACAAAGGTATTTTATATTTTTTTTTAACTAATTTTACAAAATAGTTTATCACATTTGACGTCTGTTGCCGAACGTGATGCCACTTTGCTGGCCCTTGTTGGTGCCGTATTGCAGCGAGATGACGTCCTTGCCCGCATTCAGCTGCTCCTCTGTAAACTCCCGGACATTCTTCTCCGCTTCCTTGGGTCCAAGGGTCGGCTTGCCATAGTTACCAGCCTTCCTGCCCAGTGACTGCAAGCAAATGACCACAGAGTAAAGGTTCTGCTTCTCCCACAGATCGATAGTCTGGAAGGTCTCTTGCGGAGGGACACCGAGCTTCTTTGCTGCTTCTAAGAACGCGTTGATGTTCTCCATGCATTTGAAGGCCATGGTGGATTGGTTGATCTTCTTGACTGAACCTCCTTGGATAGAATTGACCAGTTTGCAGAGCAGAGTACCGTCCTTGAGGACTTCGTAGAGGTTTTCAGCTGTGCCAGCTGTGTTTATGGCCTCGCCAGTCAGTTTGCTGATCCATTCGAGCGTCTCCGTGGCTATGTCGTCGTTGTACTTGCTGTTGATCCTGGCCTGGGCCTCGGCGTTGATGCCGGCTTTCCCTGCACGGTATTCAGCCATGTTGACAAGTGTGCGGACACGTAGCCACTGACTCCTTACGATAAGCGTCCTTACATTATCGGCTCGATATGCTTTGATAGCGCTAATCGCTCGTTCTGCGAACGTATATTGGGAATTTCATCAACGCGGGGCGTTATTATCTTTAATAAATGATTTATAATTATGATTGCGTATTTATTGAAGACAATTTTTCAGTTGGCAACAGCTCAACTGAGTTCCTAATTTTTATAAAAACTTTGATAAAAGTTAAGTACCTACCTCTTCCATCGAAAGTATACACCTATTTCATTTTCTAAACTAGGCACTACTGTTGTAATGAAATACGCTATTCCGTAAGCTGAAGATATAGAATGCTCTAGAATATTGTTGAGTCATAAAAGAGTTACTATCAGTAGATAAGATGGGGGCATGTAGATTATGATAAGATATCATGAATTTTACACACGGAAATCGTTTTACATTCTAGAAACTATTATGCCACTGAATTCAAATTGTCAGATGAGATCTCATTCTTGCTAAAAAGCTTCAATAAAGTAAGCATTGTACTTGCTGAATTAAACATTAATTGGACAAATGTTTGTATCTGCAAATATCTGGGATCTGGGTGAACTTGTTTTATGGGAACTACAAGACTGATTAACTACATAAATACCAATATATTGTAAACTAAAAAATACATACTATACATAGAAAACACCCAGACTTGAGGCAAATATTTGTAAATCATACAAAAAAAAACCCACGGTGGGAATTGAGTCTTCAACCTTCTGCATCTTAGGCAGGCCTTCGCCCAGTGGCGCCACAGAGGTCTCTAAACAATTAAGCAACTGTCAGTGTTATCTATCATAATGGACCAACCTTGGGTCTGAATGCAGAAAACGGAGTCCACCCACATACAGTAATATGTATGCATTTACAAAAAAAATACCTTTTTATATGTAGTTCCCATTACATAAGCTCTGCTTAGGATGGGGCTAGATGATGATGTGTGAAAAAATGTCTGGCATTTTCTTTCTTATTATTATTCAACATTTAATTAATAATGCCGAAAGTGGCATTATAAATTAGTGCTTCTGTGCTTTGTAAGGCATGCTTAGATCTTTACCATGCTATAATAGAAGTAAAGTTAAGTTTTCTGGTTAAATGGTTGACTATTATACCTACTCCAGATCTACAACCTAATAAAAGAGGTTTTTATCTTTTTATTGATACCAAGGTTGGATGTTAGCAAAGTATAAACTTACTTTAATGAAGTTGACACTCACACACAATGCCACATGATTCACTTTAAGCAAATACCTATTGCTAAAACACCTTGTTTCAAGTAGTAATGTGCAATTTTTACTGTGTTTTATTGTTGAATAGAACAATAGGAACCAGTGGCTTGCTGCAAACAATAGCAGCTATCACAATCTCAAATTGATATTATCAGTGATAGGAACTCAAAAACATTTGTGATAAAGTGGTTCTGTTTTTTATCTGCTTAATTGTTTTAGTGAAGTAACCAGTATTAAGCACAATTGAATTCATCATTGTTAATAACCGAGGGTTATTCCCATAAGGCCCTCCTGCCTAAAATGCCAATACCTACAAAAATGTGATACTCATATTCCATAATCATGCTACAGGGTTCACATAGTGGTTTTGGCATTGTATTTTTGAGGCCTATAAAAACTATGCAAATTCTTAAACAATCTTAAAAGTTATAGGAATTAAAGTTTATTTTATTTTATTTAAACAATGTTCTAGGACTCTTAGTCTGATTAAATATGTATGTAGTGGTTCTTATTTTATAAAGACAGGATAATAATATATTCACAGTGTGAGTTTTATTGTTTACCAATATTTTGGCGCAGTTGAAAAAAAGGCAAAATCAAGAAATATATTTTTTATTAACAATGATTATATAAATAAAATGTGACAAGATATGATTGAAGGTGAGTATTTTTTTTAGATAATGCGCAACTTTGGGTTTTTTCTTAGCTTCATAGGAAGAGTCAAAATTGTGTCCTAGTTACGTGGTACATTTATGTAGTTTCTTGATAAGATTAAATAAACTAAATCAAACAGTACCTGCGTTGCAGTCAAGGTAAAAAAAAAAGTTGTTTCTACTTACCAAAACTTTGTTCTGCAAAGTAACCACGGTCACGTCTTTTTGTCTGTTATTTTAGCAAGTAAAAATTATCCATTGTTTTAAGGCACTCACATCACTAAGTAAAACTTTTTCAATTGTTTACCGGCAGCCACGGGGCGAGAATTTGCTTTGGTAACAACGAAATACTGAGTCACTCACTCACAATGGAATGAAATCAAAAGTATTAGACGAATGGAATCGTCTAACCGTGTTGCGCGATCGCTCGCTGACTGGTGCTACCAGCTGGGTGCACTAAAAGGTGGCTAGATTGGTAAATTTTTATTCATCTTAATTTATTAAAAGGCCTTAACATACATTCGCGGAGCCGAAGCAACCACGAAGAGGTCCTTTACGTGTTATTATTTTGACGTGAAACGTCTTTCATTTCGGTCAGTAGAGGGGTCACTTACAAAAATCATATGTAACGAAATAATAATATATCATGACAAGTTCGCTTATTACTTCGGAAGTATAGCACCTACTGGCATTATTTGGCTAACATTATTTAGAGGATCGAAGCCATTACTCGGTAGTGCTTATATCGCGGTAATCGCGCGCAGCACGACGCATTCGGAAATAAAGGACAGTTCAATAATGGTACTTTATTCCGAATAAGTTCGAGCAGGTATAAAATATACCTCATCAAAAAGCTTTATTTGTCTACT
Source organism: Perizoma affinitatum (assembly GCA_961405105.1). Classification (NCBI taxonomy): domain Eukaryota; kingdom Metazoa; phylum Arthropoda; class Insecta; order Lepidoptera; family Geometridae; genus Perizoma; species Perizoma affinitatum. Next base: position 9,157,520 of record OY560184.1, read on the forward strand.
CGAGCATGATAAATATTAATCTTTTAAAACTCCATTTTCGTAAAAAAAATGTTTGGAAAAAGCTCAAACAAAACGAACACAGCAACACTATATTCGAAAAAAGTTAAATTCATTCGATGAACGGAATGTTAGATTGAGATTCCGTCCATCGAATATCTATTCGTCACACCAATACCTAGGTTGTGCTACGTAAGTTGCCGCAGAAATAGCCAACTAACTTTTTATTTTATGTATTTACTACCTATCTTAAATAAAGTGGGCACGATGATTTTTTACAAATAATAATAATAATAATGTATTTATTCATAAAACATCACTGGATCATTTTGTTAGTAACAATTTTACCCACATGGCCCTATTAGAATTTACCTACACATAATATTAAATTGAAAACTAAACTAATTCACCTATCGCACTTGAATGCACAGCCAGTATTTGAAAGTCATGATTTGGAATACTGACTATAGATTACAGGGTCGTGCTTTTTCAGGCCGTGTTTTCCATGATCGTACAAAATTAAAGTTTAATTTAATTTTTAATTATAATTAATTTTATTTAGATATGGGGACTGTCCACCACCTTGTTCGAGTGTTCCGTTACGTAAATCTCCGAATTGGGAACAGTCGAATTGTCGGAAAACTGATTTTGCACGGCATCGAATATTTGGATCGCAGTGGATCATAATTCCCCTGTAATCGATTTTCAAATCAAATCGCTTGCTAATGAATCGATCTCATAAAAATCTATGAAATCTGCGTACCTACTGATCGGTAATACCCACCTAGGTATGTGGTACAGTTCTCGAAGTTTTTAATAAATATATATTTGTAATAACAAGCACCAACAAGACTTAAATGTGCATTCATTTTTAATATTTTTAAAATCAAAGTAATATTTGATGCTTAGCGAGTATAGGTATTTTTGGCACTCATAATAATAAGCAAACCAAAAACTTGCTAGAAAAACAGGTACTAGGTAGGTAGGAATAGCTGAAATGAAATAAGTTTATTTGGTCTTGACAAACATCTTAACATTTTTCCTTTAGTTATTTCGGTAACGTGACACTCTAAAACTATTGGAATAACGAATTGTTCCGTGAATGTGATTCCTTAGTATTCCGATACAACATCCGGGACGTGAATAGGCCTGCAGTTTTATTGTTAAAATGTAGACTATTGTCTTTAGTTATCCTGTGACTGACAGCTTCCGCTCTCTATATTGTAACTACTATTCTAAAGCTGGTTGTTATACGGAATCCTCTTGTTGCAAAGTTGTAATCTTATGTTTAGCGCATATTTTCTCAAATCCCTTTTTATAACAGCAATCATTATCAATGTAAAATGTATTTCTTCGCTACACAATAATATATCTATTGTGATACGTGCACCTGTATTTAATTTCATCAACCCAGAGCCAGACCATTCACTGCCACGCACGTTGAGAACACTCTCCCCAACAAAGACATCATCGTAATGCATACATGTTTTTGTTTATATAAATGTAATGTCCTCCATACATATACATAATGTTCTATTTTGTTCGGTGCACAAATCATGCTACAGCAGACTACTACGCCAGCTGCCAATGCTTGGAGTTGCAAAGCCAAAAAAGGAGTGTTAATTCAGAATAAACTTGCTGTAGTAATTTGTTTTCTAAAGAAGGAAAATGTCTATATTTATCTATTATGTGGAAAAGTTGGCATCACTGACAAAACTAATAGAAACGTCATCGCTTTGACAAAATTGTTGTTGTCACTGTCATGATTCGTTTCATAGTCGTTGATTTCGTTCAGAAACTGCGCTACCTATGTAAAGTTGTTCTGCGCCAAAACTACACAAAGGATAAAAGGCGTTAAAATGTGATAATTAGGGGCTAGACATTATAAAGATTATATGTCAATAAACTCGTAACTTACAGTAAAAAATAAAAAAAATATAACTAAAACAAAAGAAATGCACTGTTACCGGTTTTACCGCTCCAAGCATTTTTTCCAGACAACCATATGGGAGAGATTATGCTTGAGCTATGGACTCGTCTTATCGTGTAAGGTACCTATGTATGTACCTCCTAGTCCTAGGATTTTGAAACTACGCCAACGATAACTACTGGTAGGTACTACCACAGTACATAAAGTTATTTCTAAAGAGGAAATAATTCTATTGCCTCTAAAAACCATTCAAGTTATACAAATACAAATACAAATTAAAACTTTCTGGTGATATAGGTACTTACTTAAAAAAAATCATTTTCAGTCCAGTAAGTAGTAACTAAATGGTAGGCAATGTTCAATGGGACTTGAAATGCGAGCAAGTTAATGAATTGTAATAATTTAAAGGTAGATAATATGCGTCTCTACACGTGCACGTAAGAGGTTTTATTTTTATTCCGTTGCAGCTCAGTTGAAAATCATGTGAACCCAAAAGCGAATTAGGCACTTATAAATACAAATGGCTTCGGATGACTGCCGCATTCTAAACTATTGCAGTTAAAAATAAATAACCCTCACACATACATAATATATCACATAATAATATAACATTGTGTTATGTAAGTAAACTAATTCTTCCAAGCAAAATTAAATTAAAAATTATGATTACAATGTATAGTTACCTCCCTACCAACACAATTTATGACAAATTACTTTTTAAAAAGTTTTGAAGGCTCTGACGAGTTATCCATAGTCTTTTGCAGCCCGCCTTGTGACTTGTGGCGATAGCAGTCATACAAATCGATTGCAAGAAATCGCATTTCAATCGGATAAGCAATTGTGGAGATAAATGGTAAGAAACAAATAAAATGGTAGACTCTAAAGAATGCTTCAAAAGTTTAACTCGCAAACACTTCCTTGATGAGTTGTATTTATAGTTTATCTAAATATATATTTATATATATTGAGTAATGTGATTAGTACAAAAAATCCAGATGAAACAGCTAGCTATCTAAAGACCGTTGCAAACGATCTATAGATAGCTCAACTGATCCAGATCACTACCAGGCGGAAGCGTTCCCAAAAAACTGGCCGCATTGCCACGCTGAATGGCAATGCTAATGCGTTGCCAAGATAATAGCCAGCTCTCTTGTCACGCGTCGCTTCGACCAGTCGCCCTAATAGAATTTTGAAAACGCGAATTACCCCGGTTCCCCACGGACCCAGAGTCTCAACCCCAAAAGGCTCAAATAAGAAAGCTCTGTCGAGACTTCTATATTTGCGCCTCTTGAGATCCTCGGCCGAATCAGCCGCTGATGTCCCCGACAGATGAGATAATAGTAATAATAATAATAATGTTTTATTGCCTTAATTTTGTTACATTTGGTACTTATAAATCACTTGGATAATTAGGTTCACAAGGAATTAAAATTGTACCATAGGTGAGCTCTGTTCCCCGCACTAGGTCTATAATAGCCTGTATAGCGGGGGAGATGGTGCTAGGGTATCTACGTATGTGTCCTCCCATACCAAAGGCCTTCCCTTCTCCCAAGGGACAAGAGTCATGCTGTCAGGCCGCTTACCATCGTCACGTAGTAGACCATTCGGTTCGAGAACAGCTGGAACGTTGACGCTGGTAAAAGCCAGGCGTATGATATCATTAAGGCTAGCGTGGCGAGAGATCCTACCGGCGACTCTGGTACACGATAATCCGTGGTTACCAAGCTGTTCGACCGCCGTACCGCACTGGCACTGATGAGGGGCACAGCACTACGCACCCAACCGTAGACTAACTGCAATCCCCCGGAATGTTATAGGATCCATTAAAATACCAGTATTGTTTGACGGAAGTGCTTGCAACCAAAGACCTGATTAGTTAAGTATATAAAATGATATCTATATTATGTATGTATATGCTTATAAAAATTGTAGCACGCCTTCCGCTAATCACAACATATTGGGTTGGCTGGTAAGTCCGCCTATTCTTAACGTTTTAATTAAAATGTGCAATAAAGAGTTAATAACTATATAAACAAACAAACCACTTCTTACGTCAAACGCATATATAGGCACCAAGGTTAAGTATAATGATTCCTGACGTCACGGGTTAAAATGTTGGCATTGTATGAAATACTTCTCATGACCTACCCAACCTAAGTATTACTACGAAATCCAGTTAGCAGTAAGAAGGACACCACTATTTGGTAGAAACCAGAAAACTTTGGACTCCACTGCCACAGAATTAAGAAATATATTTCCGCTGCCCGCTGCTTTCGCCTTCAGTTTGCGTATTGCGTATTTGCGTTTACCTAAGAGGTTGTTTGTTTGTCTGTTACCATTAATCTCCAAAAAGGCTTAGCGCATTGTACCTAATGCGGTTTTTTCAAACGATTTGTGCCTAGACAGGTTTTATCACCACAACGTTGCATGCAATCGATGAAGGAATTACTGAGTTTTTAAGACATTTCAAAAAAATTACTTGTTTACTTTAGTGTGATGGACATTAGACATAGGCTTAACTCTCGCGACTCGCGGAATCTTATGTTGATCCGACGAATTCAAGTATCCGATAGAGCGTCGCGTGCGCTTTGTAAACAAAAGTGGATGCCACACTAGCTCGCACTCGCGTGTCTGATAGCTGACGCTGACTTTGGGCGGGCGGCTGCGCATGCGCGATCGTGTTGAACGGGGCGGGCGTTGGCGCCGGCGCAGGGCGGGTACCTCGCGCGGCTCAGTCCGCGCGCGCCCTCGTTATGGCTCGGTGGCTGCTGGCTCTCGTGCCGCTCCTGGCGCTCAGCGCCGCGACCGCGCGCAAGTCCCCCGCCCCCGCGCCCGCATCGCAGAAGCATCACGAGCCGCAGATCGAGGAGGTCACCTCCAAGCAGCTGGAGCGAGTGCTGGAGGAGAAGGACTTCGTGGCGGTGTACTGGTGTAAGTGGAGTGGGAGTTGGCGGGCGGCCAGGCGCTACGCGGCGCGCGGGGGCGTCGTCGTGTCGAAACGTCTTCAACGGCGCCCGTCCAAATGGGTTATCCTCGAGTTAATGATCTTCGGTTGGCCGGAGGCAACGCCGGCTCCGCTCCGATATTTCGAGGCTCGGCCCGGGTTACGCAACCGGGCCGCGGGAACAATAAAACTCGAGCCCGTGACCGGCCGGCGCGCTCGTTCGCGCTGCCTAAAATGGTACCGAGTCTCGTTTTCCACCGTTTCCACCGCTGCCACTGGTGGCCCAAGGTCGAGGCGCCTACGCTCTCGGCTCACTATCGCTTTACCCGAGTGCCGATGCCGCCGTCTGTGCCGCTGAAATAGACATCCATTACGTGGTATCGGCATTCCGACTATTTTCTTTTGTCGCCAACTCTCCATGCGATCTGTTTGTTGACACGTCGTCACATTCCTCTTGGAAATTATATTTTTCGCAAGTGCTGTGCTCTGAGTGTGCGAGGGTTAGACGCGATCTGAGGCCATCAGTTGATCTTGAGTCATTGCTAGGTAACTATGCCTGTTGGCTGGTCACGTCTCGTCGTCTGTCGGTTTGAAGGGGGCAATCGCTCGTCGCACACTCAAATGCAATCCATCATTGTCAACGTCTGCATCATAGCTATTGCTCTTGTTGATGAATCGGACTTAATGCCAAAGGTTGATCAGATAATTAAATATTTGGAATAACCAAATTAAAATTATTTATGTTATTTCGGTTTTGAAAATTGCCGAAAACCACATCAAAGACACCTTTAGGTAAAACAGTAACATACTTTACGATGTACTCGTATAAACAATAAAATGTACTTTATTCTACCTAACCTGTAGTTAGGTTTCCTCATCGAAATAAAGATTTTCGCATCTCTACAAGATTCTAGTGACAAGAATAGACCATGGTTGCCTAGTAATCGCTAAATAAAAGACAATAATCACGAAAATTATCTGTTAAACACTGTTTCAATTGGATCTCATCCAAATTCATTCTTGCTATCGTTTATCTGCTCCTGGATTAATAAAAGTTTTAATACACAATAACTATGGCTACCTACCTATAGGTACATAATAGTACATAAAATGATATCACAATAATACTCATATTTACCTAGCTGAATCAAACAATTGGTTAAGATAAGGTTAACCTTAGGTAATATATGTGCCTAAGGTATATAGTATGATTGGAGTCGTTGTGGACGTTTGACTTTTTTTATCTACATACCTACCTAGACCTACAATTCCACCAAATTTCATTTTTTAATCTCTTTTTACATATTTTTCAATAAACTAGCATATGCCACTGGTTTTATTTAGTACCTAAAGGCAATTGTGTTAATAATCTTTAAAATATAATCAATGCCACTATCAGCGTTATAAACAGAAAGACATTGATCAATAGCTATCAATTTACTACAGCTTAGTATGTTTTCCCTTACTTTTTGTAAATATGTGGTGGTTAGACACATTTTTATTATTATCAAACAAGCACGTGGTATTTGACCTTCACCTTTCAACTCTTGCCAAATCTTCTGCACATCACTCACTATCAGGCCTACGCTATGGTGCTTATGAATGACGGAATTAGTACATACCTAGCAAGTATTAGTAAAGTTTGTTATTGCTTCATCAAAGGCATTTCTAATCTGTACATACTAACAGGATGCTGATCGATGTTATAAGTAGGTAGGTACTCGAGTTTCTGCAAAAATATTTTGTTGTGGTAGCGTTGGTCTCAACATCGAACATCATAGAAAGAAAGGTAGAAGGAAAGCAGGGGAATACCGAGAATAAACTACATGAACCAAATAAAAGAGACGATCGCTGTCATGTCGTCTAAAGAAGTAAAAGAGACAGCATCGGAAAGAGAAAGAAAAAAATAGTACCTACTTAAATGCATCATTACACCAACAAGAGCTAAGCTCATAAATTTAATAATACTAATATTTGGTCTCAATGACAGGAAGATTATTTTATCCAGCTAGAGTGGACTTTCATGAATAAACTCTTCCTACCTAAAGGAATGAGTTGTATTATTCCCTTGAAATTATAGCTACTTTACCTACCTACTTATTTGTAATTGTCTTGTTGTTTGTTTAAATTCTCTCTTGATTTACATTTTCCGAGACCTCGACTTTTGGCACATTTACGATTTGGTTGTTATAGTAATATTCGCTATGTCTAAAGTGCGGATGACATGTGTGATGTCTTAATTAGTCAGTGATTCATTTACATTTTGGGCGCTAGTGAAGCAATCATCTATTTATGTCAAGAAAAGTACTTAATTAGGTAGGAAGATATAATGAGAAATCATTAAGTACCTACCTACCTACCTACCTACAATAGAAGGAATTTCAAATTAACAAAACCTATACGTAAGCTAGCTTTACATTTGTTGGCTAATATTTTTTTATATGGACACGATTAATTTTCTGCTCTGTTAAATTAATATTCAGAGTTGTTTTATTACATCCATAATAATCCATAAGTTTATTCTCGAATGCGATAGTACCTACCTACTTTATATAATTTTAACTATGGATTATTTATCAGAACCGTGATCTGTCAGGCCATGCAGACAGGTAACATTTTGTGTCGCCGACTCTTTTTAGTTGTCTGACGTAGTGAGTATCTGTTTTTCCATAAATTATGAATCAAAGGAATCCAAAAATAGCTGAAGATATAAACATGGTTGCTGCTTACGTCATCCATGTATAATAAAATGTACCTAAATATTAAAATCTTTATTCAAGTTTGATTTGCTTATGTAAGTAGTCTAACAATTTCTAGATAAGTGGGTAAGTACCTAATCTACCTGAATTCAGAATACGAGATAAAACGCAATGAAGACCAACCTTACTGTCTTTGATCTCAATAGGTAATGGTAAAAAATAATGGACTATGGAGTTAGATTTCCAATCAATACTTATTGAAATTAGGTATATTGTAATACAATCTTTGGTATAGTAGAATAAAGAAATGGGATCAATTAAAGTGGTCCCTGAAAGACCTTCAAACTAAGCTCACGTGAATATTATAGAATCTTGAAATATAACGTAATTATAAACGTAATATATAACGAACTTATAAGTATATAGAACTATATAAGAGTAGCGAAAAGCTCAATGCAACTATTTTTAAAAGTAAATTGTCTTTTAGGTGCAGACAATAAAAGTCCTGTCTACGTGATCTGAACGAGAAACTCGCGATTTTTATTGGTATTTAACCAAAGGAAGCGGTTATTTCTTCTGTGTCACATCAATAGGAAAAATAAACTTCAATAGTTTCTCTATCACGTAGGTACTATTTGTAGGTCCAGATTCTTCGTGCAAACAACGTTCAACCATGGACAGTTTCCTTATGGAAGTTACACACGACGACGCAGATCATTTCAATACCAATGTGTTTTCTCATGCTGAACATAATAAAGCTATTTTGGAGATGGACTATTTTAGCTCCCGTAAAATGTTTTGTTTAATCTGGAACGAGAACAATTCTTTATGAACTTTACGACGCTTCACTCTGTTTCTTTAACAGCATCCAAATGGGCTCAGGAATGGAAACTGCATATTTGTCTAATATTACAAATACAGATGTTGGAAGTAGAAGTGGTTATTTTTTTCTGATAATAATTATAAACTTTTGGAACACTCGACGGTAGACGAATATGGATAATCATAAAATGTTATTTAATTTCGTCGTGGTTTCTGTTGCTCATTGCTGAGATGTTGAATTAATATTTGATACTATTGTAAAGGATGTTCATTCATCTAATTACAAACCTCTTAAATAAAACAACAACGTGATTCACAAAACCCTGAACGAAAATAAAGTTAGTAAATATTTAGGAACCGACTTGGAAGATAATATCGCGTTCGTTATTTTGAGGCATCATAAAACGGTTGATGGTATTAAAATAAAAGCCGAAGGAACAACTGATGCAAGAGTCGGCTGGCCTTGTGTACGGATCGTAAATACACGCGTAGGCAGACGTGTCACGACCTCTTAATATGCTAGATCTAGGAGTTTATTTTGTAGACGTTGACAATATTTTAAAAGTCCACAATAAACCGCAAGCAGCTGTTGATTACATACCTACAGAGAGACTTCATACATTTTTATTCCAAATATTAAAAACTGACGGCTGTGGCTAAATGCAGTATAAACATTCATTCGTTCAAATATATTTTTATGCCCTTGCCCTTGGGTATGAGACGGATGATCTAGATCCATATTTCGGGATTGACTGTTTTGACTTTATTTTCTTTATTTTTATTTATTTTATTTATAGCCATTTTTTCGTTCTTTGTTGACTGTTTTTAAATACTTAGTTGATTTATGCGTTTTTGTCTGTATTTCTATGTCCACTGGCAAAAGGCCACCTCTAAGCCCTTTTACTTGTCTTAGTCTCGTGCAAATCTCGTCCTTGTTCTTTCTGCTGTCTGGAGTATCCTTTTCATTCCATTTCCGGAATGTCCTTTCTTGCCACCCCTTAGGAGCCATGGTTTATTTTATTTACTCTTAATTTATGTTTTTTTCTTAATATCTGATGAATTTGTTTATATATCTATTTATATTTCTTCTACAGACTGATGAATACCAAAGGGTGATGTCACGTCTAGAATTGTTTTGTTAGTTGTTAATGGTTCAATGATAGTAGTGGGATTTACATTAGCATTTTCCATTGACTCATGCGCGTAAGTTCATAAAAGTTTAGGATCATTGTCATTTATTGGAGTACTTAACTAACTTTCATTTTTCAAGAACGAAGTCGCTTTTTACGAAATGATCGTATATAAAATATCAATGTAAAGAAAATGGAAAGGTTGCAAGCTTTCTAGAATCACTTCTTTTACTTAAATAGATACCTATCTATTTTCTATTTAATTAACCAAAAGACACAATGTATATAGTTACATTTTAATAAAATCTAGGAACTAAATACAATTTAAAGAATATTGTATACAATTTAAAGTACCTTAGCAGTCGTGCCAGGTCATCTATTCTATCTATTGTACGGAATCCACGGAATAAACTTCACTCTTATGTAGGTAAGGTTAAAAATATGTTGCACATATAAATATTTTCCCTAATATACATATTATTTCCCATAACAGATGCGAGAAGCTGCGTTACTTGCGACAAGGTTTTAGAAGAGCTAGAGAAGATAGACGACGACACCGACACATTCGGAGTAGACTTCGTGAAAATCAACGACAAGCGGCTCGCCAAACAGTATGGCATCACGAAATTCCCCGCCCTCACGTACTTCCGTGAGAAGGAACCGATTATTTACGACGGTTAGTACCATTATCAACTACCCTATGAAAATATTTTTAGTTTTTGTCCCACTCGCTCTATTTCATCTAACTATTTTTAGGTTTCCTTACTCAAAAGTAAAAAGGAACCTTATAGGATAAATTCGTTGTTTATCCGTCTGTTTGTTTGTCAAGACCCTTTATCTTAGAAACACGTGTATCAAGTTGAGATTAATATCATACACGTAAGTCTGCGGTCCCTTGGAGCTGTAAAAATATCAAGCTTCTAAGGCAACGCAATTAAAAAATACAGCCATTTATGCCTTATATTTGGACACTTGCAAAGTAAATCAAAACCTATATGGTACTTCCCATTGACCTTGAATAATAAAATTTGGCAAGAAGCAAGATGTCACAATCCAAGTAAAGGAACGAAAATTTTTACTTATTAGTTTTATAAAACAACATATTTTTTTTGCGATTTCAAACTGACGTGACCGTCATATCTATGTATGGCCGAAAATGTTGGCAAATACAAAGTTAAGTTTGTCTTCCAATCGTACTTCTCTTTTCGCTAGAGCAATGTTTGGTCCTTTGAGTAATGCTAATCTTGATGAACACACAAGCCTGTAAGGAAGTCTCGGTTCGCGATTCAGACTCGCACTATTTCGTTTTTTTTTTTATATTTTGCTTTAACGTTACTTTAGCACATACTGATTATATAATCCATATGTGTACAAAAGCCCTCTGATAACATACCTCCTTTATGCGAGCTAGCATAAAGGAGGCTCGTCTTGGACTTATATGGATTCACTAAAAATGAAATAAAGGGTTCATAAATCAAAATTCGTTTGGTTTTCATTTTTAAATCAATCCTTAGCAAAACTGATTCAGCACAAAATGTAGTAGGTACAAATGTATATTATCATCTTATATCTTAGGGTTATCAAAGTCATCTTGAGATGTTAGATTGTGGCGTGGCAAATGAGAATTATATTTATCAGCACAGCACAGAACATAATGATGTTCCTCTTTGATGCGTTGTATGCCAACGCATCATAGTGGAGCGAACCAACAACGTATGATTTCAACAGATGCATCTGTTTTGGTCTTTAAACTTTTATCGACCGTGATCACCAATAATATATATAATCAACCCAAAAGATATGCAAGTAAGTATTTACCAAAAATAAACTGATGTTTTGTTTGAACATTTTAGGAGATCTTATGGACGAGGAGAGCGTCCTAGATTTCTTGACAAGTTTAGAAGCAATGGACCTTCCTGACAGGATTGAAGAAGTTAACCAAAAAATCCTATCCAAAATCATTGAGGATACAGACTATGTAGCCGTTCTCTTCTGTAAGTACACGAATGACGCTTTTGAGAGTTTTGCTCTTCGTCAGTTAAGTAGCTAACAACAGTAAATGCGAAGCATTTTTCAACTAACAAATTGTACGACTGTAAATTCTATCAATCGTAACCATTGTATTCGTTTTGAGTTGAGGAGGTGTCTGTTATTTGTGCGTGTGTTTTGATAGTGTTTTTGACGTAGGTCCTGATCACAAAAGTTGCGGCCCGTCAAACAGTAAGTAAGATTCTCAGCTGGCGTGCTTAATTCATGTCCGCTTGGCTGTAATTCTTTTCGCTTTATAGATTAGTATATTTATGTTTCAGATATTATTAGCTTCTCGCTTGTGTTGGAATTTATCATAGAGATTGGCAACAAAGGGTTACGTGATGGAAAAGTTAGAATTATTCGAAAAAGTTTCACACCAACAATCGATGATGAATAAAACTATTTAAACAATTGGCTTGAGTACAACGCGACTAAGATTAATTAAACCTGAGTCACTATTTGATTTCAATCTACAGACCCATCTAATAAGCTATTTTATCTTTAAATCTATCGCTCCCTCCTTTGCAATTTTTTTATCTTGCACCGCAGTTGCTTGTAAATCAGCATTTGTTAGTAGGTTTGTCTGGTGTAAGGGAAAGCTAAAATCAAAACCACGTTTGCATTACGGGCCGTGAGGCGAGCTATTTTGGCTGTGCTATTTGCAGCCTACCAGCAAGCTCGGATTGACGGAGCGACGTGTCACGACTCAATGACGTCAACCGTTCATTCTTTCTATAACAACCTCAACTATAAAATACATCTAGGTACCTTAATTTTCATTCTATACGACGAAACATTTCTAAATGAAAATTTCCAAAATCTTAGTATACCTACGATGACCTTGACCTAAATATTTAGGAAAGTAAAGGTTGTTTACTTTTACTATGTCCTATATATATTCAAGACATATTACATCACGACAATAACATCCCTGCACTACCACAGTGTTGCCGGCGCATCGATTTTGACATGGTTTGGTAGATTCTAATTACCCCTAGAATCATAGACGTATATTCTAGTTTTGATTTCAATGAAAACATCAATTCCAAAGCTTTAAAAGTTCACTCAGTTACTTATACTACAACAATACACAAATTTAAATAAAGATTATGACACGGTATCACGTTGCACGCACAACACATGCTTACATCGGCACACATTAATTTTCTTTAGAAATAATATAAACGCACTTAACTGCACTGCTTCATCCTATGAGGCATGCCTCAGGCATATCCTTGAAATATTCGGTGGTTTATTTATTTTAAAGGGTTGTAAGGAATTGTGTTATGTTTCAGATAAACCGGAATGTAAGAAGTGTGCGAAGGCTCTTCAGGAGCTTGAGAATATTGACGACGAAGCAGACCAGCTCGGCATAGGCTTCGTGAAGATCCATGACGAGGAATTAGCCGAGGAGTACAATCTTGGAGACCTGCCCAGACTGGTGTATTACAGGCATCAGATACCTATTATCTATGAAGGTACGTGACTGTTTTTTTATTGACTTGCGTTTAAATTGCGAAACCGGTTAAATGCTTTATCGTGTTTAGTTCTCTAATTAGTGAACGTATTATTTTGTTTATTTTGAAGTCGGTTTTCATTTTTTTTTATAAAAATTAATAGTTTTATTTCTACTGTGGCCTGAGGCCGTTAAAACCAGGGCAGCCTTTGTATGTCAAATTGAATCGTCTAATTCTAAAACAATTTCCATCAGTGATAAAGTTCGAAATGAATAATACATACAAAAAAAACGATGTTACAACCAAAAAACGATGTCTTGGTTGTTCGTGTTTGAACATCGTGTTTGAGCAGGCTTATCTTCAACAGGCTTCGGAAAAAAATTAAAAATTTGATGTAAAATTTTGTTTTAATGTTGTAATGTTTAAATTGATTATTTCTTCAGTGAAACAACTTTACTTATTACAACAATATTCGTATTCAATATTATTATACACCTACAAGTGGACATTTTAGCTAATTTATATTGATTGCACCTACTTTTTCATTCATATTTAGGTTTGTCGTTTTATTCGAAGCCTTTTTCATGTTATTTTCCCCTGCAATTTCAGGTGAATTAAGCAGGGAAGAGGATGTGCTGGAATGGTTAATCGCGAACAAATCGACGGGCGATGAGGAAGACGTCATCGAAGATGTCACAGCCAAGACCTTAAACACTCTTATCGGAAACATCGACAACCTTGTTGTGCTGTTCTGTAAGTAAACTTTATGTTCTAAGAGATTTTGGGAGTGTTACACAAGAATCTTTAATACCTATGAAAAAAACTTAACTGGATGTTACAGACGATCACGGTGACGATGAATCCATGACTGTCCTGGCCGAGCTCGAGAAAATAGATGATGACTGTGACCGTCACGGCATCCAGTTCGTCAAGATCGACGACAAGAAAGCAGCTAAGTCTTTCGGAATCGACGACGTGCCCTCCATCGTCTACTTCGAGAAGCAGATTCCTAATGTGTACGACGGTAAGTGTAAGTTGCGAAAAGCTGGTAAAGTTAGAAGTGGTTCCAAAACAACAAGGAACCACTGCAGATTCAACCGAGGATTTCAAGCGTTTGATTTATAAGTGACGTAGATAGAAACGCTTAGTTGTGTAACGTGCATGCATAGCCATAAATACGTTTTTTAAGTGTTTGATTCATAAGTGACGTAAATAGAAACGCTCAGTCGTATAGCATGCATGCATAGAAGACTAAGGTGACCATATTAAAGGTATACGCTGGATATGGCTAAGCACGCTTACCAAGCCAGATTAGTTGTTCAAATGTTCTTTACGAATGTGGACATAAAAATATATAGGTACAGTTGATTTAAATAGTCGGTCGAGTTTAGTATTTGAATTAATTCAAAATTTATTTGATTCGATTCTACATAAAATTTGCAACATTTCTACGAAAGTACGACTTTTAGTTATTCAGCGTAGAAACTGCATAACTGAAATCCGTAGACTGTTGTAATGGCTTCCATTAAATGTGACCGTGAGATTATTATGAGTTCGTGTTTAGTTTAAGTTTCTTGGCGATGTTTAGTGATTCTTTGAAGAATGACCAGTGATCTTGACCTTAAAGAATAAGGACACGGAAGAAAGTCTGAGTTACACCTGGTTTATGATGTTTGTTATTTTTACAGTGAAATGCAATCAGTTTTTTTTTCTCTTTGTTTATTTATTTTATACAAGCCTCTGCCCACGGCTTCGCCCGCGTGGTAACCGGATAAAAAGTCTATGTATGTATAAGTTATATTACTGTAAAGTTTCATCAAAATCCGTTCAGTAGTTTATGCATGAATAGGTAACAAACATCCATCCTCACAAACTTTCGCGTTTATAATAGTAGTAGGATTTATTACTCCAGTGACCTTGACAACGAGGAAAGAATTTTGTTTATCTACGTTTTTCCAATATGTTCGAGAGAAGATATGGGAACTTGAAATATAAACTGTTCTCCAATCCAGATGCAGACAGTATTGCTGGTGTACCTGATCTCTCTAAAGTTAGCTATTTGTCAGCGCGATGTATTTTAAGAAGCTGGTAATGTGTATAAAGTTTGCTGTATTGGCGTTTTTCTTCTTCTGAGCTAAGATTAAAAATTCAGAGTGGCATAGTTACATCGGCTGAACTGTATGATGATCATACCTTCTCAGGTGACCTCGAGAACGAGGAAGAGATTCTGGAATGGTTGGTTGGCCAGCTCGAAAAGGACGAGATAGAAGACGTCACGGACGAGATGCTGGACAAACTGATTAAGGACGGCAAGACTGTCGCTGTCCTCTTTTGTAAGTATGATCTACTTTCGCCACACTCATCTTTGACCATCGGCCACAATAACTCCGTCATAGCTTATCATTTTATCAATGGTTCTTACACCAATAGTCACAAAGCTCTTTTTATGATCACCATACCAACGAACATTAGAATAGAATAACATAATTCATTTACCTACCTCAAAATCTTCTAGATTTTGATTAAGTATATAGATAACTAGCTTCTGCCCACGGCTTCGCCCGCGTGTTACCTGGATAAAAAGCCGATGTGTTATTCTGATGTATAAGCTACAATACTGTAAGGTTTCATCAAAATCCGTTCAGTAGTTTTTGCGTGAAAGTGTAACAAACATCCATCCTCACAAACTTTCGCGTTTATAATAGTAGTAGAATAGGACTAACAGAAACTAACAAATTTTTACGATTTGATTGAAATCTTATTTACGCAGACGATAACAACGACCGCAAGTCACAAAAAGTACTCAACGAACTGGAGAACATTGACGATGAATGTGATCAAATTGGCATAGCCTTTGTCAAAATTGACAACAACGAAGAGGCTAAGGAATATGGCATTGAGAAAGTCCCCACACTATTGTACTTTGAAAAGGGAATCCCCACTTATTACGGAGGAAACTTAGAAGAAGAGGAGAAAGTCCTTGCCTGGCTGAGACATCAGAGCGAAAGTGATGAAATTGAAGACATCACTGATGAAATGCTTGATTTGATTATCGAGAAAATGCAATACGTCGCTGTGCTTTTCTGTAAGTGTTTTATCTACTCATAATTTTTAAAAGAGGTATTTAAGAGTTAAAATTATCTTTTAATTCTAAATAGGCATTTAGCCTCGGTATCATAATCTACGAGTATAATCCAAATCATAATCGAAAAAGTTTATTGATAACAAACATACATACGTAGGTAAGGCACTTAGTACTTATATTCGTATTTGTATTAGTAGTACTTAAACAATTTTCAATTTGTGTTGGGGTGATGCTCATCCGATGTCGAGCGAGGCATTAAAACAAGAGGTAACCTTAACACTGGCCTAGTTTGAAACAATGCCAGCTTTTTAACTAGTTCAGCCAAAATTAGTTTTCGATTACACAAGTTCGTGCACTGTCAAGAACTGACATAAAAATGAAATACAGTTCTTCAAATTCATTTCAGACGACAAGGACCAAAAGAAGAGTCAAAAGATATTAGTTGAGCTGGAGAATATTGACGATGAATGTGACCAGAATGACATTGCTTTCGTCAAAATCGACGACGACAAGGAAGCTAAGGAATATGGTATCGAAACTATCCCTACTATGGTATTCTTTGAAAAGGGCATACCTCACATTTATGAAGGAGATTTGATGAAGGAAGACGATCTCTTGGGATGGTTGTTGCATCAGAAGCGTCACAGTGAAATACCTGAAGTAACTGATGAGATGATGGACAAACTTATTGACAGCACTCCGTATCTAGCAGTTATTTTCTGTAAGTATAATAAGTTTACATCACCACACACCGATGTTTTAAAATGTTCTGCCAGTAACTTTCAAAATAGATACCTAGATTATTCGAAAGATGATACCTGATGATAACTCGTATAACCAGTGTTGCTAATATAAACTAACTTTCTATGTCTTTCAGATGACAAGGATGACAAACAAGACATCCGTATTCTCAACGAACTTGAAAACATCGATGATGAATTAGAAAAAGAAGGAATCGTTATCGTTCGTATGGACAACGAGGCCGAAGCAAAGGAATACGGCATTGACCACCTTCCCACATTAGTCTACTTTGAAGAGAACATTCCGGCGATTTACGAAGGCGATCTTATGAATGAAGATGAGGTGTTGGAATGGCTGATTGAGCAGAAGAATAGTGCCACGATCGAAGAAGTTACAGATGAAATTTTGACTGATTTGATTGAAGAGCACGAATATGTTGTAGTTTATTTCAGTAAGTATATTTATTTATTTACAAAACATAAGAAAAACAAAGTTCACCCATATTGTCTACATATACAGTCAAAATCAACAAACCAATCAACAGAACTATAGGGAATAAACGGTTATTTCTTATGCTGAAAAAGACTAGCTATTTGGCCAGCCGAAAAATATTATGATTTGACCTATAGAAACCAACCGTAGTGAATTATTATTACAACATATTTAAACAATCAAATTATGAAGTAATTACTTTAGTACTAAGATTTACGACTTAAAACCCTTTTTTATCTGTGTAAGTGAATGATTCCAAACAAATATTGAAATAAAATAAATAAATAATGTTGGACATTTTCACACAGCATCATCTAGCCACAAAGTAAGCAGATATTGTGTTATGGGAACTACATGACTGATATACTACTTATACATACATATTATACATAGAAAACACCCAGATCCCGAGACAAATATTTGCAGATGCAAACATTTGTCTCGCGGTGGGAATCGAACCCGCAACCTTCTGCGTCTCAGGTGAGCCTTCGCCCACTACGTCACAAGGTTAATATTACAAGCTTATTATAATTTCCAGGCGGTAATTGCGAAGAGGGTGAAGAATGCGACAACATTCTCGACGAGCTTGAGAACATAGACGATGAACTCGACGAGACCGGTATCATCTTCGTGACGACTGAGGATATCTCGCTCGCCAAGAAATACGGAATCAAGACCTTCCCAACGCTCGTGTTTTTCAGGAATAAGGACCCTCTGGTCTACAAGGGTAAATCAAATAAATAATCATATACCTAACGCAAAGTGACAAAGAAATAACGAGTGTCACGACGAATTAAAAAACGACTAAAAAGCCGAAGAAAATATCAGATGCATTTTAAGAAGAGTCCATTTTATCCAGAAATTAACGTTGGTTCACTCACTGACAGTAAAAATGTTTACGGGTAATCTTAATTGTGATACGTACTGGTCAATTACTGAGAATGAAATCGACTCCAAGAAACAGATAAAATTAAATACTTACCCTTATGTTTCCCATGTTTATAACAGGAGATATTGAAGATGAAGACGAGGTACTATCTTGGTTGACCGACGAGAATACCCTCGAAATTCCCGGCAAGATCGAAGAGGTCAACTCCAAGATGTTGGAAAAGATTTTAGAGGAAAACGATCACGTTGTTGTATTCTTTTGTAAGTATATTTTTGAATATTTAATTGTCTTTATTCAAAGAAGTAATCGTTTACCTAAGCGCATCCTAAATGGTTTTTAGTAAGGAAGAAAAAAAATTGATAAATAACAGAGGAGATCCTTTCTCAACCGGACCTTCCTGGTCCTGTTGAGAAAGGATCTAAAGAATAAGGTTATTCTTAGGTTTCTTCATGTAGGTACTTGATTCAATTGTGCAGTGAATCAATTATGTCAAAAGTTAGAAGTAAAAGAGTTTGTGAATTGTTCAATTTCAATTTTTTTTTTTGTGACATGTTTCCTAACGATGTTTTCTTCTACCTTTTTGAGCTCGTGTTAAAGTGCGGTAAATTTTTAAAATGAATAATTTAAAGCACTTCTAGAATTAAAACAACGACCTTCAGATTGCAAGTCAGGGTACAGGCCACTATAATCAGCATGACTAACCATATATATTATTATCATTTTATTTTGCAGACAAAGAAGGCGACAAGAAGTCACAGAAAATTCTCAGCGAACTTGAAAACATCGACGACGAATGTGAGGAAAAGGACATTGACTTTGTTAAGACATCTGATGAAGGAATCGACAAGGAATACGACCTATCCGACCTACCAGCCTTAGCCTTCTACAGACATAAGTTCAGGACCATTTATGAAGGAGACCTGATGCACGAAGAGGCTATTCTTAAATGGGTGTTAGAGCTCCATGATTCTCAGCCTGATGTTATTGAAAGTGTTGATAGGAAAACGTTGAAGGATTTAATCAATGACGTTGAACATTTAGCTGTTTTCTTCTGTAAGTAATCAAAGAATCGGAACGTCGAGAATAACGGTAATTTGAAAATGAGTTTATATTTCTTGTTTCAGACAGTGAAGATTGTGATACTTGTGATGACATTCTTGAAGAACTGGAAACTATTGATGATGATACCGATAAACACGGTATTCAGTTCGTAAAGTCAAAGGACTCTAAATTGGCGTCTGATATCGGAATATTCAGTTTCCCAGCATTGGTATATTACGAAACCGGGGTACCGATTATGTACGATGGTAAGCCATGGGATTTTTTAAGCTGAAATACTTATTCTTAATTCTAAATTTATGAATTGCAGACATATTGAAAAATGTGCTGAAAATGGGTAAATAACTATGTATCCTGTTTATAGGTGACTTAAAGAACGAAAATAAGGTTCTCCAGTGGCTTGTAGATCAAAAAAGTAAGAATCCACATCCATATAATATGATGAAATTAAAATGTTTCTATAAGGCTGAAATTAAGTTATTAATGTACTTCTATTACAAATTATACGTGCATGACATCATTCTTAATTCTTGTTCTTATGATAAAACCGTACACTTCTTTACGCCTTAAATTCTCAATGTTTGAGCTGTGTCATTTTGCATGACAGTTACTAATGCCTGCAGGTGAAGATAGCCACCGCAAAAATACAGCTAATAATAAATCAAAGGCCAATGCAGATTGTGATAAAAAAGCCTCAGGGTTGACAACTAAGAAAACAGAAAATGCCCAGAAAGCTAAACCTGCCCAATGGAAGAAAATGGGAACATTGAAGATTAGGTTTCCAGGCGACCTTAATAAGAATAAGCAAGGAGAGCAGAGCAAAAATAACGTGCTTGATCATAAAGTTAAGGATGACGATGACGATAACAAAGACGATGATGTTGATGATGACGATGACGAGGAAGACAACGATGATGATGATGATGAAGATGACGACAATAATGATAAAGATAAAAAATATACAAAAAAGTCTAGTAAAATTCCAAACATTGTTCGTTTGAAAAACAGTAGATTAGATACGAAGAAAAATCAAAATAATCTAAAAGTTAATTTTCCTGGCAGTATATCAAGGAAAAAAGTAGATAACGATGACGATGATGAGGACGATGAAAATGAATCTATGTTTAAAAAAGTTAAAAATATTCTAAATTGGAATAATCCAAGCGGTAGATTATATCCTCAGAAACCGAATAATGTAAAAACCCAGCATCCTAAACTACTCACTCGATCGGCTAAGAGAATTGCTGAGGATGACAATGATGATGATGATGATGATGATGATGACGACGATGACGACGACGACGACGACGACGACGACGACGATGACGACGATGACGACGACGACAACAACGATGACGACGACGGCGAAGACGACGACGACGACGACGACGACGACGACGACGACGACGACGACGACGATGACGATGACGATGACGATGACGATGACGATGACGATGACGATGACGATGACGATGACGATGTCGACGACGACGACGACGACAACGACGATGACGATGATAGCGACGACGATGATGACGTCGACCATGACGAAAATGATGATGATGATGAAGAAGATGAAGACGACGACGAAGATGATGTGAAGAGAAGAAAATGGCCTAAAGCGAAAGTAGGTACAATCGTACGAAGTCACAACCAAGATGATAACAATAACGAAGACGATAGTTTTTTTGGTAGAATAAAACGAATGTTCACAGGTAAATGAGTAGCTAGGTCCCGAGAGCCCGCACGAAGCACGGAGCACGGAGGCACGGTCCCTGTCACACATCTGCATGGCCCTACCAAACCAACCAAGGCCCGCATGGGTCCCTCTTCTCTCTTAGACTAGCTGTCGCCTGCAGTCATTCGCGAGCGCTTACAGATTAAATGTTTTCAATTCTTAAACTTACTAACATTATTCTTTATAGAATTAATAGCGCTTAACAATAGGCGCTTCCAAACCTGCACAGTATTAACTCGCAGTTAACTTTCTTTTCTCTACCGTGTATACGGGTTGTAAACCTCAAATTTTACTGACTGCAGGCGATCGCTGTTTCTACATTGGATTGGGGGCGAAACCGGCGGTCCCAAAAATGACTTACGAACCCTACCAGTGCTGTCCTACTAAAGTCCAAAGTCTGACAAAAGTAGCCAAAGCCACGCCGACAAAGATGCCGTCCAAGAACATCGAAAAGGACAAGTCAAAAAATTCCGAGAAGCCGGTCAAGGGCAAAAACAAGGCGCTCGCCAAACAGGACAAAACGTCCAAGGGCAAAAAAGGTTTACTCGATTCTGAGAATATTTGGTGGTGGTAAACTGTAACTATTCTAGAAGTATGACGCTCGCCTCGGCATCCCCGGCATGCCGGAGCGAGCTTGGGCGTGCACGCGAGGCATCAAGCGGACACGATTGTTATTACTTTAGACTCCTTGCCATTCTCGCCCCAGCAGTACGTAGTAGTCTCGTAGATTCGTCGATCTAACGTTGCATCGATTTGCTCATTAACATTGCTAGCTTTTCAATAACCTCGTGTCCCTTGATCCCGCAAGCACTTAACAGGGTTGAATGTTTTACCATGTTGCACGTGGACTTTATTCGCACATTCGAACTGTTTCGTTATCTTTCAAACCTGCGCGATCATTGTTAGAGCGAATGAATACAGTCCACGTAAATTCATCTTTTCAAAGTACGATAATGTGCTTTTCAATATGAAGATCATGTGGAGACTAAATATTGGGATGTCTAGTGACATAGCAGGTGTACAAATCGTTATATTGATTGTTAATTTGATTCCAATATTTAGAAATTAAAGTGAAATGAGATGTAATATAACGACTCGAAGGCATTTCTTTTTGTATTTTGCCGTGCCATCAGGAAAGACTTATAATTTGTTGTAAGGATTTCATGTTCATATAGTTTTTTAGTCTTCATGGAATCTCATTATTTTGTAATGCGACAATTCGTAAACTTGTAACTTTAACTTTAGGAATTACAGCTATAGTTGTTAATGTTTTATACCAACACTTATTTTTTTATTAACTCAGAGCCCGAATGTAGTGCAATAAATATCTTCATTGGCATTTTCTTCAGTACCTTATTCGATTGGAGTTAGTCAGTATTGGATTACTACAAGTGTATGCTCAATAGTGTAATTTTACACGTGTTTAAGCTTTTGGTTATTCAAAACTTTTTTGACTCATGTCATGACAGTGCTGGCGTTAAGAGACATAATGTCGAGCGAGATGTAAGTTGTGATGTTTGGCAGAAAATTAGCATGTATGTTTAATTTATTTGTTACGTTGTAAAGTTGTTTGCGCTGGAACAACAGTTTTTGTTAAATAAATTAAAAATCTATTAAAATTATGTCATTACTCATTTTACACGAATGATGTCAGCATGGTTTAGTAGTTGTATCCGCGCATGCCTTTTTGGATGTACACTGGTGAGTTTCCAAAACGATTATATGGATGTGGTTTCTTTAATAATTTTATATAGGGTTTTCAGCATGTAGTAAATTATCAAAATATTTTAGGGAATCTATTGGATGAATCTGAAGTCTTGGATTGGATGGTAAAACAGAAGAATGACGAAAGTATAGAAGAAATAGACAGAGACGAACTATTCAAATACATTGAGACAAAGGAATTTTTGGCAGTGGTGTTCTGTAAGTGTTTTTGTTATCACAATGTAAAAGTTAAGTTTTGAGTTAAAATCAATGTCGGTACTTACTTTTAACCTATCACTTTAAATTGCAGACAAAGATGATGATCCAGATAGTCCGAAGATTCTCAGACACGTAGAATTGATTGATGATGAAGCAGCAGAATATGGTATAAAAATAGTCAAATGCAGTGACCGGCTAATGGCTAAGAAATACGGATTCAGAAACCCACCGGGAATAACCTATTTCCGAAAAACGAAATACATAAACTACGATGGTGACATCGACGATGAAGAAGAGATATTGGACTGGCTGACCAATCCTGAGAACATGGAACTGACAGACCACATAGAAAAGGTCAACAGGAAAATGTTTCAAAAAATACGACAGACATCGGACTACGTAGCCGTGTTCTTTTGTGAGTCCTTTTTCGATTTGACTGTTAATATGGCTGATGATCCATAGAAAATTTGGTTATTGATGATGGTTATAAATATAAAATCAACTGTATTGCACATATAAATGTTTTAGACAGTAATGACTGCAAACAGTGCCCCAGAGTGCTTGCGGAGATCGAACATATTGACGACGACGCAGACGGCGCCGGCATTAACTTCGTGAAGATAGACGACCGGCAAATGGCTAAAGAATACGGAGTTTTTGCGCTTCCAGCCGTCCTATTCTTCAAACTCGGTTCTAAAGATCCAGTGATTTACGCCGGTAACGTAAACATAACGTATGTACATAGTAATTATATTGCAAAGTGATCGAATCAATAAAAAAAAACTTAATTACAGGTGATTTATACGATGAACATCAGTTGTTGAATTGGCTTTTGGTACAGAAGAATCCAGCCGGTGATGTCATCGAAGCTTTGGAAGGTCAAGATCTATTAGATCTTATCGAGGAGTCGACTTCTTTAGCTGTATACTTCTGTGAGTTATATATGAAAATTTATTAAATTTATACACTTCACATGACACAACTAACTACATAGAACAGTCTAAAACACTCTGTATATTGTAACACTTTATGAGAGGATATTTCTTACTCAAAGCAAATGGTTAACATTATTAACACAATTGCTTTCAATGAATACAGGGAACAAAACTTTATGCGATTATTGCCATTCAAAAGCAGCAAGAAAGTTGGGAAAAAAGAAAGAGAAGTCTCCTGAAGATGAAGAATTGGAACAAGAGGGTACATCTATTGAGGATACCAAATAATTTTTTGGCGTTTGTTACCCTGCATTTTATCAGCATTTTCAATATTTTGATATCCTGCAACTATTGCATGAAGCATGATTTGAGTACATATTAATTAATATGTATTATTTCCTTATATTCCCTGGAATTTACTGTTTATTTATATTATTCATCTATACTTTTGGCATTATTATGAATTGAACTTTGTAACGTAAATTTGGTAGCATTTTAGTATTTTGATTACCTTTGCACTTTTGTGGTTCCCGACACACAACGAGTTCAAACGTAGACAGTTATTGTCGATCAATGAGGAATGCTCATAAATCGTCGTTACACCTTAATTGACAAAATATATGGATGTTGCAGATGGACCTGACTGCGAGCAGTGCGTCGGCATCCTCGAGGAACTTGAGAATATTGACGATGACTGCGATAGGCATGGAATCAAGTTTGTCAAAACCCAGGATTTCTCCATTGCCGAATCGTATGGAGCTACGGACTTTCCAGTGCTAGTCTACTTTGAATCTAATGTGCCCAATGTGTATGAGGGTTCGTTGGGAGAAGAAGAAGAAGTTTTGCAATGGTTGATCACGCAGAAAACTGAGGATCGAATTGAACTTATTACTAGAGTAATGCTAGAAAAGATGGTGGAGGAAACACAGTATTTAGCAGTATATTTCTGTAAGTATCGTAAAAAATATTTTTATTAACTCTATCTAAAGAAAAATGGCAATTAAGATACTGTCAACTTTTCAGATAAATTAAACTGTCACATCTGTGACCACATCCTGGAAGACCTAGAAAACATTGATGACGAGTGCGATGTCTACGGTATTCATATGGTAAAAATTCAGGACCCTCAACTAGCCAAGAGATATTCTATCAAAACTTTCCCAGCACTGGTCTACTTCAGGTAAATGACATCAAAACCGTCTCAAGAACATGCTCATAATTAATAATAATAAATAAAATAATGCTGGACATTTTTCACACAGCATCATCTAGCTAGCCCCAAACTAAGCAGAGCTTGTGTATGGGAACTAAAAGACCGATATTATTACTTATATCCTTTTTTTGTAAATATATATACATAATATTTACAAAAAGTTTTTATTTTTTATTCATTCACAGAAACGGCAATCCACTGCTATTTGAAGGTGATTTACAAAACGAAGATTCTATTTTGGAGTGGCTAATAGATGACGATAACCGCGAACTTGCTGATGAAATTGAATCAGTCAACGACAGAATGTTAGAAAGACTGCTCCATGAGTCAAATTTGCTTGTTGTATTTTTCTGTGAGTATCATTAAGATATTTTTTCATCAACACATGCAGCTTACAAACAAGAGTGATAGTAATTTAATAAATGTATTTTCAGATGACGATGAAGATTGTTCTGAATGTGAAGAAATTCTTGAATCTCTAGAAGAAATCGACGGCGAAGTGGATCAATACGGCATCGATTTCGTTAAAATTGCAAGTGCTGAGGCAGCAGCCACCTACAACATCGTCAACATACCATCTCTCGTCTACTTCCGGAAGCAATCGCCTATGCTATACGACGGAGATCTCCACCAAGTAGACCGAGTGTTACAGTGGTTAACTTCTCAGGACGTTTTTGAAATCAAAAACGAAATTGAGGAGGTCAACCGAAAAATGCTGGACAAGCTTTTAGATGAGAACGAGTTCTTGGCAGTTTATTTCTGTAAGTTTATAAAGCTTTTACCCGTTTTCTTTAATAACACTTCAATATTTAACACTGAGAATGATTTTGTAGATGAAAAATCAGTAGAAAGCCGAGCGGTCCTGGACAAATTGGAGAACATAGACAGCGAAACTGACAACTTGGACATAACATTCGTCAAGATGCAGGATCCTCGTTATGCGCGGAAATGGGGAGTCACCAAGCTGCCGGCAATCGTGTACTTCAGAAAACGATTCCCCAGTATTTATAGAGGTGAGATTTCCACTTAGAGACCAACTTTTATGAGTGAACTTGGATATTAAAAGATCGTTGTTTACAGGGGACTTAATGTCGGAAGACGAAGTGTTGGAATGGCTGCGGAAGAATAGATTCAGGCAGCCAGAGCTAAATATATTCATGTACGCATTAATAGCGCTCTCAATAGCGTTTATAATGTACACAGCATTCTTACTGCAGTGCTTCAAACCTGCGCCGCCCGCGCCGGCGCCACACCCGAAACAAGCGTGAGAAACACTCCAAAAGACATTTTTCTATGATTGTGACAGCCCTTTGAGGCATCTAATGGCTTCGACATTATGAGCTAGTGAAGGTCCAAATATGATGTTTCTACAGTATGACAGTGGATTATCTTTTAGACGTAACACGTTCTTGGGATCAAACTTATTGTTAGACTTGATCTAGGCTTCAAACACCGTATTAAGTAAAATATAACGATTTGGATATAATTAGATATCCTTTAAAAAAATGTTTCTTGGTTTTCTCAGGAAGTCCATGTGAGTTTTATATCAGTGGCATTTTCAATTTACTAACCTTCGTTAGGACTGTAATATTATGTCTATAGCCTTCTAGATAATGTTGAGCCTTTGTTAAGTTTGTGTGTTAAATATTTTGAGCTCTTGAATAATTTTACTCAACCTTTAGTTTATGAAATCTCTATAAATTCAGCTAATTTTAAAAATAACGTTGTTTTTCGAGGTAATATACGATGTCACCTCTTGAACTACATCTCAGAACAGAGTGTTGAATGTAATACGGCTGATATACGGATAATACGGTTTCGTTACGTTTTCTTGGTGAGAAGCGTGTTTTATGTTTCCTTTTTTATTAAATGTTTCTTGTAGTATATGGTAGAGTGGATTTGTTCCAGAGCTCTAGTCTTTCGAGTGAATGTTTGAGACGGGATCTGGACTGACGCCCGTGTTTGCTACGTTACAAATTTTAAATAATTTCGATGACTTGTTAAGACTTATGATTTGTGTTATACTATGTTCATTTCAAGTTACCATCTGTAAGATTCCCATCTTGTAACTGGTATCTTACAATCAACCGGCTAATTGTAATAACTCTGATGCATCATTTGAGTCCATAATTCTAACTAAAGACGCATTAACAAAGCTTCTGTAAAAAACTTCTGGACAAGCGAATCCAATTGGAAATCAGATACAAACGAAAACGAGATGTTAACGAATCGAAAAATTGCATAAAGGGAATCCTAATATACCTACTCGGAACAAAAATAAAATGTAACGTAGTAACACGCCCGAAATATTCTGTATCATTCCCGCTCGTGTTTAATATTGTGTTTATCTATTTTAATACGTTCAATACATTATCAGACGTTTATAAGGCATCGTTTGCTAAATAAATAAATGAAACATAAGTTTATTCCCAGTTTTTCTAAGTTCGGATTTAAATATTACAGAGTTAGGCAAATATAGTTTTGGCAAAAAGTCTTTAAAAAAGTAGCGCCCTCAATTTTTCCTACTCTTTTTTGCCAAACTGTAAGACATTGTGCGCTTGATTCTACTAAAATATGCTCAATCCGAGTTGAATAACGCGCTAAGGCGTGTTAATGTTAACATTGTATATAAAATGTAAATAATTATAAAATAAATAAAAATAGTAAAACAATTGTAAGGTTTTATTATTCCCAAACCTTAAATTACTACTAATTGGTTTCGCACATGCAATTTGCGCAAGGTTATCGTTCATTAAGTAAAAAAACGAATACTTATATAACCTTTTCAAAACCTATCTAAAAACCATTTATAAGTGAGTATTATCTTAAAACTATTTCATATTAATTTAATCAGTCTATTTTTTTATAATGAATCCCTGATAAATCTCGAATATATAAACTACCAAATAGTTACTGCAATAATAACATCAATTTTAAATGTTTTTTAATGAACTGACGAATTAACAAAATTATAATTGACATGGATAAAATTATTGATTCGAAATAAACCTGCAATAATTATAAACATTCTCGTATTTTGTGACGCAAGTGCTCTGCTCTTTGTCACTGCAGCAAAAAAGTGGAAACTCGCTATTTTGATTATGCAGAGAATTAGAGCACATTTCTGTATGAATGAGCCCGAAATTTTAAGTTATGTGCTCTAGCCGTTTATGTGTTTTTCAAGAAATGTTACGAAACTGGTTCCTGTTTGTGATTGAGCTAGACGAATAAGTATATAGAAAGACAGCTTTTGCCGTATATTCTGAATTTGTTGCAGTAATGTAAGTGATGTAAGTATTGCATTCTTTGACATAACAATTGGTTTGAACTATATTATAAGGTCAACTCGGCGAAGATCGTCTATCGGGAAAGATCGTACAACAAGAATTATAACAAATTCAGGAGAACTACGAAGATGGCAATACAATCAGTGGAACAATAAAATCATTTTAGTTTTTATCAATTTACATAGATGGCGGTTTATGCAGTGTGAACGGAAAAAAATGCGGTTGTTGATTTAGTACGGTGAGCACCTTGCATTGGGAGTGTACCACGTTCTAACAAAAAAAGTTTTAAGTGTTTGAATCTCAATTATTTGACAGATCTATGCAAGCAAGTTTATTCTTCATTAATATATCTATTTGATAAGTTATACATTTTAGTATTATTCACGTTTTTTACTAAGTTATGCTTAATGAAAATAAAAACTAACCTCCAAATATGTACCGGGGAAGTCCGTCTAGGTCTTGGAGGGTAATAAATGTCATATGCCGGTCTTCGCCACTTACAGAAATCATCAACCTCTGGTGTCTTATTAAGCCTTTCAAAAAATACCTAGGTATATAATTAAGCAAGTGAACGTTCTACAAAGTTTTTGGATACTTACTAAGCCCAATACAAAAATTTGTGATTACATTTTTTCTAAATATAACTTTATTTAGTATTAAAAAGCATTGATTTTCTTTTCGTTTTTTTTTTCTTTCAAGGTTTTGCACCCCTGGAACTGTGACGTATGCCGGTCTTACCCGACAAATGCAGCATCTCGCGAAATAAGCGAAATAAAACCTTATTCCTGAGTGTTAGAGTACCAAGATTAAGTTGTTACAGGAACTGGCATTCGTATACACATACATTCGTTTCTATAACTACGCCAAATACCGCCAACTAGGGAAATTTGCCACTAGACGGTCTTAACCGAATTGGGAGCCAAATCCGTCTATTTCACGGTGTTTTCAAAAATGGTGTTTATTTTATGAATCGATGGTTTCTTTGTCATTTTGACATATTTAATATTAGATCAACTAAATATATTATTATTAGATTTAACCAAATTTGGATTTCAGGTTAAAGAATAGCCAAACTAAGACCATTTGTATTTTTTCAAATTCAGTATGCCGATCTTCGCCGAGTTGACCTTACTCTAAATTAAAACTTACTTATGTTACGTTCAAGTTTCCAACCGATTTTATGTGATGCATTCATTCAATTATTTGGCAAGTCATCTACAATTATACAGAATTTAACACCCGTAAAAAAATTGCTACTCACATGTATCTTCTATCTTCAAAATAAATGGTAATTAAATAATATCTAAGCGAGCATCTTCATAATTTTTCAAATAGTTCTTTTTCTCAGTTTCGAATAATTGTATTAGGCGTTGTGTAAACTCAGCATGAACGACGTCTATTTCCTCTTTAGTTGGCTCTAAATTTTTGTTCACTTCCATTGGGGCACCAACTGAAATGAAAATGGCAGTAGGTACCTATAGTAAAGTTATATCTACTAAAGCATTCCTGAGAGAAACATTATGAACTATAAAAGAAAATCAAATGTATCATCGTTCCATTATTAAAATCATACAAATTGTTTGCAACAACATGCAACAACAGGAATTGTATTACAATTCGTGTTGCATTTTGACAAACCGATAAAAGGACAACGGTCAAGGTAAAAATCAACTCAATCTCAATCAAATAAAATCGACAGCTCACCAACAGTAGTTATAGGATTCCTGAAAGGCAGCAGTCCAAAAGAATACTGGAACATTCCCCGTCCAATCGGCATCATGGGAGACACTCCAGTCAACTTCCTGACCTTCTCCTGAATCCTTCTCAGTAGACTGTCGTCAGGGTTCTCAAATGGTTTGAAGATATCGGTTTCGCCGAAAGAGAACACTGGGACGAGGCATGCGCTAAAAAAAATTAAGTTTTCACAATTAACACCGTGAGAGAACCGGCATGCCCTATGCCTTGGTAACTAAAATTCTAAGGCATGTGGCATCGGTTGGTGCTCAGAGAATAGGCGATATACTTGCAATTGCAACATTCCACGTGGATTGCCAACTACAATGCATGTGCCAAATACAATAATTGGTTGGACGTACCTCTGACTAATTGGTATCCTCACGGATCAGCATACTGAGTATAGATCTGAGGATGTGATTATGGGCGCGAGCGTGTTTATTTTTGTAAATTACAGGAAAAAGGTTTAAAGAAAGTTATATTTTATTTTCAATGCGAAAATGTGAATGTTTGCAGCTCAACCACGCCCTAACGGCTTGAATATTTCGATAAAATTTTGTTTACCTACCTACTAGCCTATAGCAACTTTTTAGGGAGTTTTTAATACCTTCGCTCAGAGAGTTTTGCAATGCATAGGTACTATATAGAGACTAAAAGTGACAAAGCGATAAATTTAGTTCCCTTTTACGTTTATAAGTAAGGTAGGTAAGAGTATCTATATATTTACCCAGATTTCATCGCCACACGTACGAATCCTTTCCTCCTACTCAGTATAACTTTGTACTGCCCCGGATGGGAG
This sequence comes from Perizoma affinitatum, assembly GCA_961405105.1. NCBI lineage: Eukaryota > Metazoa > Arthropoda > Insecta > Lepidoptera > Geometridae > Perizoma > Perizoma affinitatum. The sequence continues at coordinate 9,188,425 of OY560184.1, forward strand.
TCCAAAGCTTCAGCCGCGCCACCTATCATCAGCGCCAAGCAGTTTCCTTTATACTTCTTCGCATCCAGGAAAAACAGCAAACTATCTTCATCACACGAACGCAGCCCCAAGGACAATATAAAATCCCTAAAGAAGGGTACTAAGAAATGTCCCCCCAATGTGCTGAAATTAGGATTCATTCCGGGGAATTTCTTGTGGAAGTCTAGCGCGTTTGTGGCGAATGAACACAACGCCCCTTGCGACAGCAACCCGTGGGGGTAGCACGCGAAGAGATAGTTTTTTGACGTATCCAATTCCGTAGTTTTCACCAGATTCATTGGGAAATACGCGCTGTAGTAACGCCATATCGACCAGTTTCTGACCCATTCTATCCTAGAATTAAAAGAAAATGTTTTTTATACATGTTCATACTCTTCAAAGGCCTAAGTCGGTGTACCTACGGTAACCTAATACCGTAAGTATACCGACTTCTGATCCGAAGGTCGGGGTTTGAACCTAGTCGGGCGTTTTTGGTTCTAATAAGACATACTGGCTTCGTCATATGATGTTACCTATGAACATTAAAACAGTACCTATGTTACCTTTACCTTTAGGCAAAAGTCAGAATCTAAAACGTCTAGCCACTTGTCAATTTGCTGACGTTTCGTAGCTAATTATTAGTTTGAAGAGCTACTAAATGAGCTTAGAAATGTGTTTTCAATTTTTAAATATTGAAAATCTAGCCACTAGATTCAATTCTGTAAGTATAACTTACTTCCGTCCCGCTCGATTGCAGGTTAACACGTCATTTAGCATCCAGTAACCGTACAGCAAGGCTAGCCACCAAAAGCGGGAGTACACGAGCTGGATAAACAGGTAGATAGAAAGCCCTTCGCCCAGGAGGATGATGCACATCCAGATAGCAGCAGCCAGGGTCTGAAGGCGACGGGCCATCGGCACATGGAGGGGCGCCCATTCTACCCCAAGAGCGGACGATATGCGGCTGGAATTCGGGAAAATAATGGGGTCAGAAAATGCCGTTACTGTTTAAACTCTTTAACTAACAAGTGCCTATTTCATAATCAATAACATTTAGCACCTCCGCACTCACTGGGTATAAAACTCTTTTTTATTACCTACGCTATTCTTTTCGGTCACTTGCGAGTCTCATCCACTGTTTCCCTATCAATATTTAAACATATTGAATTTCTATGCCTCAGTTAATTCCTTAGGTAGGTAAGCACTTCTGTATCCTGTAGCTGTAGACACCCAAGAATAATACAGGCTGCCCCAGAATATGTACCTACCGTCTCGCAAGAGGGTGATTTTTCCAGTGAAAGAGATCAAGTTTTTCGTCAAGTTGTTTGACAGAGGTATAAACAGCGCTTACATAACGCACCTTGATTATAAAACCGTCCCAAAACAAAAAAACCCGATTTTTTGGGAGTTGATGCTTAAAGTTTTGAAAATAAATAATCATGATTTAATGTATTTTAACACCTGAGATTGGTATCTGTTCAATGTTTGTAGTTAATATAGTGACCGAACTAATTATTGGCATTAAAATTAATGTGCAATTATTCGTCAAAGTTATATAAATATACGATTTAAAAAAAGATTGTTAGTGTCATTTTTCCAGTAACATTTTTGCTTTTCTTTTATCACTATTTTGGTATCAATGTCATTATATACTTAGTGATACAATTGTTTGACTTATTTTATACTATTTCACGGATATAATTATGTATAAAACGACACCTAACATAGCATTTTTTTTAATGTATTTTGTCTTCAATTTTCTTTATGATTATTAATTATCATAACATTTATAAATAAAAATACGATTTGCACATAGGATTATTAAAATAATGTGCCATAGGATGAACAGAACTTTAGTTATAATTTTGTTCTGAAAATCAAGGACAATACAGAAAGAAAACCAGGTTTTATACACCAGGAATGTTTAATTAAAATACTTATAATAATCATTATAATAAAAGAAAAAAATAATAATTAATAACGAATGTTGGCAATCAGAATGGCAATCATCAGAAGCCTGTAGCCTGCAAGGTCTTTAAATCATAAGTTTAACGTTTTTGGTACGAAATTCATCAGGTTTAATATTACGAGCTCGTTTAGCCGAGATTGGTGCGAAATCTCCTTTATCTTTATTTGAGGGTGTACTTGAATCTGAATCCTGGGAACTGCCTGTAGAAGAACTTGAACTTAAAGAACTTGCTCGCAATGGTGGTCCAGGTGATCTCTTACACTTTTGGAATTTGTATGTGTCTTATTTGAGGAGGTTGCTGAGAGGTTGCCCACTATCTGATTATTTAGATGAAGGAGTTTGATACTCTAGTTAATCGTCGGAAGTAGGAGAAAAATCCCGACCTGCCGGCTATCATTTTCTAAAGAATCAGAGGAACTGGTATAAAAAAAACGTTGAATAGCTATTAGTTTTCAGACTTATTGAGTGACAGGTGTTCATTTTTATATATTTTTTTAAGGTAAATGTACATGTCCTGGAACGTCCTGGAACATCCTGTATAAACATTATGCCAAGAGCCTGTCTGTACCTACTTCTGGCTTAGTTAGAGCATACATTGCAGATAAATTCATGAGTCCCTAGTCAGTACTAGTGACATCATTTACTCACAATGATATTTATGTTTAAAAAGTTTTTAAAGGTTCAAAGTCAACCAATAATCAGACAAGTTTTGTTTTATTAGGTAGGCAATTACCTAGGTACCTACAGTACCTATATCGATTCGTATGTCGCGCAACTAACACGAAATCCATGTAGGTAGCGCAATAGAATCAGGTTTATAGACATTAAGATTAGGTTAACTGATTTGAAGATATAACCTACCTAGGGTGACCCAAGAAATCATAGAAGTTAGAAAATAATGTTAAACTATTCAAACAAGGAAACGGAAATATAGAACTGAGCAAATACTTTTATAATTTACTGATTTGTAGATTAAAACTATACGTATAGGTTGTCCCAAATAATTGTATCAACCAGGAAAAAATAAGTTTTTTTTTCAGCACTCTCTATGGACTTATAGCAATAAAGCCTCTCTAACCATACCTACTCGAAATCATAAAACTAGATTGCTAAAAAACCACAGTCCAATAGCAGTATCGGAGTTAAATAATATTAAGTATAACTTATTCATCATAGAATTAGTTGCTGTTAAATGGTAGCTGACGTATAAAGAAACAAACAACCTCAAACAACGCAATAGGTACGAACCTTGAACCTACTTCACAGATAAAAACAGTTATAGCCCAATAGGTATTTTGTTTTTTTATGAAAAACATGATAGGTACCTGCCTACCTATCAGCCAGCATTTTATCTCTAGCTGGTGATCTAGATGGAAAGTTCTACCTCTGTAGCAAAGTAGGTAAAATAATTTAATCACTATGTATTTAAAACGTAAATATATGTACCTATGTAGTACGATTTTAGACCTAATCGTTTTACGACCTGTATTATCATTTATCATTATCAGTCTTAACACCAATGAGAAAGGAATGGACTATGGTTGCTGCTTAGAGCGGACGTGATAACTTATCCGTACGTTTACATATCATGTTAGTTTCGAAACCATCCAGGTAGGTACCTACTTATTTGATTAAACGATGCTTTTGTTTACTTTCTACAAAAAACGCATAATAATATGGTAAGTACTAGAGTTCGTAAACTCGCCTAAGTATAGTACAGGGGTTATGTGCTCGATGAGTACACATTTTTGATTCGTTCAGTAAACTATTGACAAGTAGATATTTAGAACAATAAATATTTAATTTTGAGAGCCTTGAATTTAAAATTTACCTGTATCTATCAACTTGTGTTATGACCTACTAACATTATACCAAACGGACACATATATATGTGTATACGTTACAATAATGTACCTAGGGTATGGTACGAATAACACCATAATTATATCTAGGCTAAGTACCTGGATTGTATGTACCATAAACCTACTTTATGGTACCTACAATCTAGGTATTGATGAATAAATAGTTACAGGTAGTAATAGTAAGTTACTAGGTAGTTTACGTTTAAATATAAGGCAAAGTTCCTACTTCGGGAGGGTAACATCATATAAATAAAATTTCTATATGGTCGCATAAATACATATATACCTTATTAAACAGACAAAAACAAGCATATTTAAGTTTAAGTATATTATTAATTTAAGTTCATAGTTTCGCAGCATAATGATTTTAATTTCTACAAAGTACAATTGAGTACATGAACATGTTAGTTATCTTTCTCATGTTTACATGATTAGGTCCCTACCTACTATTTTAAAGAATTAGAAATATTTTTTATTCGTTCTGTTCGGATGAATGGATATCGAACGCTAGTGCTAAATAAACACGTGAAGAATATAATATCGATTAAAGAAAATGTAATGCCTAGGAAGGTATTACATTTAAAAACTATTCCTACAAGTTCCATCACAAAATCATGCACGAGTTATCCTTAGTCCTAATTTAAAACTAAACATAATTATGACGATAATCTTACAGAGATTATCGTCATAATTATGTTTAGTTTTTAATCTTGCAGTAACAATGTCATTTAACAAAAAAAAAGTCACTTACCTAAATATTTTCAAAATCAAATCGAACATTGTTTGTTTATATTCTTCACGTATTTATTTAGCACTAGCGTTCGATATCCATTCATCCGAACAGTAGACTACCGTCAACCAAAATCGAGAGCCGTAATCTCACTGCCGGCGAATCAGCGTGATTAGAGTCAAGTGTGAGTTTAAACTAATAATAACTGTGACTGTTTATACCTAGTAGCTATGTACCTACTGTAAAGTGTTTGTCATGACATGTGTTCTGTTTCCTTTGTAACGCTGTATTTACGAGTTGTATTTTTCAAGAGACAAAGAGATGCGGCGATCGTATTTGTACTTAAATTAATGTATAAAATGTTCAATGAATATCATGAATCACGAGGTTTTATCGTGGGTCAAGGCTCAAAGGCACAAAACATGACAGATCGGTCATAATTCCTTTCTGCCACAATCATTAACTACGAACAGTAGTAAATAATTTACTCTTCGCACTACAGCGAAAAGGGTGATTCCGAGTATTAAATAAATAATGCTGGACATTTTTCACACAGCATCACAAGCTCTGCTTAGTTTGGGGCTAGACCCCAAACTAAACAGAGCTTGTGTTATGGGAACTGCATGACTAAATTTTTTTTATTTTTCTGAAATACATACACAATATACATAGGCAACACCCAGACCCGAGACAAATATTTGCAGATCATACAAATATTTGTCCCGCGGCGGGAATCGAACCTTCTGCGTCTCAGGCGAGCCTTCGCCCACTGCGCCACAGTGGTCGTATTCCGTTCATAATATCAACAGAGTGACCCAGACATTATGTATGTCCATGAAAGTTAACGTCTCGTAGAACAAAAATTGTTAGGCATAATGGTGTAGGTATAGAATGACTTCCTTCGAAATAGTAAATAGGTATACATGACGACCCCTGTGGCGCAGTGGGCGAAGGCCCGCCTGAGACGCAGAAGGTTGCGGGTTCGATTCCCGCCGCGGGACAAATGTTTGCATCTGCAAATATTTGTCTGGGGTCTGGGTGTTTTCTATGTATAATAAGATTTACAAAAAAAAAGTAAGTATTTATGTAGAATATCAATTGTGTAGTTCCCATGGCACAAGCTCTGCTTACTTTGGGGCTAGATGATACTGTGTGAAAATGTCCAGCATTATTTATTTTATTTACATATCCAAGGTCTCCCTGTAGAATCTACAGTGTAGATCATCATCATCACCCTGTAGGTACTAAATCCGAACTTACGGACCGTGGATACGAATGCGTAGGTACCTACCACAGAAATCGAAAGTCCAGCTTAACATGGAAACGACCTATTGTATTTTTTATACAAAATACAAAGTACGAGTTGTGTCTTTCCTTGTTTAAATACCATCACAACTTAGCGTTTGACTATGATAAGTGCAAATGGGAACTCCGACCCTATAAAGAATGCTGCTACAAACTTTGACACTCAATGTAAAAAAATATTAAGAGTGAACTTTTTCAATCAAATTGTTTCATCATTTAAAACTCACTCATTTGCTTCGACTGTCGAGAGTGTAGTTGCAGCATTATTTAAATTCAAGTTACCTATGAGTTACCATTATAAGTTAAGTTAAACAATAAGTTATTTTAAACTATACAACAATTTATTCACATTTAAACTACTTACATACGGCTATCTATGTAGCTGATCTCCTTTGTGAAATATATTATACCTCTTTTCAATAGCCTTCTAAAATCATAAACAATACTAAAAAATATCCAGCAGGAATTTAATCCACAAACTCCTGCTTGGTATACAGGTGCAGTAATTGACCACAAGATTCAGAATGTATACCAGTCAGGTATACATTCTTGGGATGTTTTAATGTAGCGGGAAATATCATAAAATTACGAATTAATTATAATTTCATAAATACTTCATCTGCCATTCACCAGATCCATAAAAAAAGATAGTTCAGTCTTCTCAGTTCAGATCACTGTCAATAATATCCTTGAAGCTCTTGATCCGCTGTTCTGTCTCTTTGATGCTGTCTTTCAGGTCTCGGTGGATTTCACTGTATGCTCTGATAGATTGATTTGTCTCCATGAAGATGTTCTGCAGAATTTGAAGGTGGAGAATCCTGAAAATGAAATAATGAAAATAGTAGATAGTTTCAAAAGTTATATAACAATTTAGTAGTTTCCATCTAGTGATGTCTCAGTCAAGTTACAAGAGGTGCAGATTTCTCTTGCGTCTCTTAACACATGCACACATTTAAAATATTTAATATTTTTGTTAATATTCCTCATGACAGGTTGTAAGCCCATTGCCGCCCATTAGTATTATCCTACCATTCCACTTAGTGAAGTAATCATCATCATGTAAAAGTCCACAGCTGGACATAGGCCTCTCTCAAAGAGTGCCATGAATCCTAGTGTGGACTATAATTCCTTGCAGGAACTGCAAGTTCCATGTAACCACAACACCCATTTCCAGAACAAATATGTACACCTCTTGCATCTCAGCATGATACTAGGTTTTAATTTCCCCAACCTCTAAGGTATCATGAGCAGAGGGTCTTACTACACTGCATACCTACTTATCATGAATAGGTGATAAGGTCTAGTAAAACTTACTTTGATTTGAGCTCCAAAATCCTAGTCTTTAAGGTCAGCAGCTCACTGGAATCCTCACTGAAGCCGGTCACATCTCTAACCCGGTGGTTCAGCCACTGCATCATCAGCTCCACCTTCTCATTCTCCTGCTCTTCAATAGTATTCAGTTTATCATCAATACTTTCTTGTAGTTCCTTTATCTTCTCTTTTTGTGTTTTTTTGCTGTAATTTAACTGCTTGAGGTTCTCAAGCTCAGCATTGAGTGTGGGGATTTTGATTTGAATTTTCTGTATGATTGATTGGTTGAGTTCTGCTTGCTCATCAAATGTAAGATCTGCTGCTGTTTGTCGCATGAATCCTGAAAATTTCATGAATACTTCAATTTTTATATTATCAACTGGCCTCTGTCCATGGCTTCACCTACGCGAAACCCATATATAAAAAGTAGCCTATGTTTTATTCTAGGTCATAAATTATACTTATGCCAAATTTCATGGATTTCATCCTTTCAGCCACTACAGAGATTATTTGCAAGAAACTTCCAGACTTTCACATTTACTAAGACTTGTGAGATTTTAAATGTTTGATTCCGAAATGATTATAATATTTGTTGCAGATTAATGCATGTCCATATCATAAGATATAATATCAACCAGTAGCTCAATTGGTTGTCTTTCTTAAAACAACAAAAATAATCTTTGTGGTTACCTACTCAACATTTGCTAGATTAGAATGGACTGGTAGAGCATGTTAGCATGGTGCAGCTAGCATGCCCTAGAACGGGCCCACTCTGAGCTGGTTAGCTTTCAAGAAATTATAAAAAAAACTCTCATAGACGCACTTTGGACACACTAAAGCAGAAGGTGGTAAATGGCTTCTCTGACCCCACAGGCTTCACAGTTAGGAATATTCACTTTCTTCATTAGAAACTTGAAGCTATTAAACAACATGTGTCTGGAGCACAGTCTATGAGTGATTACAATTAATTTACTATTTAATTTAATGTTGGTATATCTATGAGGTGGCTCGCTTTGTATTATCCCATACCAGATGCCTTTCTTCCGAGAAACAATATCAAAGTATTATATCCATTTGGATCTTATATTGCTTCTTTATTTATGTAGTATATCTGAATATTCAGGTTTATGATGTTTTTTTTTTTAAACAATATTAACATTCAAGTGTCATCCAAAATTATGATTACCAATATTTTGGTCATCAGATTCATTTTAACTGACTTTATGCGTACGTCGCTGATCCAGACGAATGTCCCATCAAACATTACAACAGGTACTACAATATAAGTTTGGGTCTGGCTATTGTTGTATGCAGGTAACTAGATAGTAATAGTTTCTTCCTGATATTCACGGCACAAGAAATACTAATTCGTGTGGAGCCAGGTAGGACCACAGAACAGGAAGGAAGGTCGGGCAGGAATAGATAGGTAGTAGAATAAGTACCTATGTTGAGTTTATTCGTTACTTACCTAGCAAAGTGGACGTGCTATCATCAGCGGTACTTAGCTTGTGCAGACTGGAGTGATGCGTAAGGTCACAATCAGCTATGATCCTGCTAACCTTCCCCTTCAGCTTGTAAGACAGTTTGTCTTCGTTGCAGAGCTCCTTGATTATATCCAACAGGGTGTTCTCCTGAGAGCTTTTTAAGTCAACACACAAGTCTGCTGTGCTCGTAATTGAATCCATCGCTGGTTCGACTCAAAATGCATAAAATCAAACAGTAAGTTAAACACGAATAAAATTGACAAATAAACAAATACCTAATAAATATTTTATTTTTGTGTAACCGCGGTTACCGAACAGAATTCAAATATTTTTTTTTATGTTGACACTTATTTGTACGAACATAACTGTCTTGTATGTACAGCCGTAGAAAGCACATCCTAGTATTTCGTGCCTTACATGAAAAAGCGGAATCGGTGCGAGTACCGATCACCGAGTTACCAATCATCGAGTTATCGATCACCGAGATACCGATCGACTTAGAAATTGTATTTCGTGCCTTAAATGAAAAAGCGGAATCGGTGCGAGTACCGATCACCGAGTTACCAATCATCGAGTTATCGATCATCGAGATACCGATCGACATAAAAATTAACATAAAAAATAGATTAAATGGCACTAATTGGCACTATGAAAAATAACACAAACTCGGTAGCATGAAACTCCCTTTACGTACTATGACAAAAAGTATCTACTTACCGAATTATTCGATTTTTTTTTTTTATTGTTTTGGTTTGGATTCAAGTCCCTGCACCATGTCCTTTTTTGTTAGTTGTGCTGTCAGTAGAAAATAAAATAAAAGTAAATTATTTAAAAAAAAACAAAGACCAAATTAAAATAATAGAAAATTAAAACTTGTTAGCGAAAACCAACTCTAAATGATTACAATAAAGTTTACAAATTTTCCTGTAAATAGCTACGCCGATTTTAATTTGAATGAACGAGAACGTCAATGACCTTTTTATGTTGTTTTCGTTCTTTCATACGTTTCAGCTTTCTTTTCATTCTCGACAATAAATTATGATTCCTAAATAATTACATTTTGGAATCTATTTGGATAAAACGTGTCACTACCTTAGTATAACTAAGGTGATGCCTTATTCGTTTGGTTAAATGTATTCCTACAAAGAAGAATGTCTTCCGGAGAATCACTAAAGAAATCTAGTGAGGCCGACGCCTTCAACCAAAACATCGCTGAATCTCAAAAGCCATTGGACAAAATGAATAAATCAAGCGAATCTCAGGGTGCATGCTACTGGTATGTATACTTTCCCATGGTTGCTTGCTCAAACGTTGCAGTCCTATCAATCCGTACTTACTTTTTGGCGCTAAATAATTTCCCATTGGCTTGTAATACTGTTCGTATTTAAGTAAGCTATTATTATTTCAGTGGTAAGGACCGGAATCTCAATATAGCAGAGTTGCTGTGTGCCTCTTGCACTCGATGGTTTCATGAGTCTTGTATTGGATATCAACTGGGAAAACTGGTGCCATTCATGACCAACTATTTATTCATCTGTAAGAACTGTTCACCAACGGGCCTGGAGACCTTCAAAAAGAATCAAGCTCGTAAGTATTCAAATTTCATATTAAACCTGCTATAATGGGATAAATCTCACTTCACAACCTCAGCATGATGTATGGTAAGTAGCCAGCTGAGTGGCAAGAGGTGCAAGTTTGATTTCTGCTGCAGGACAAATGTTTGCTTACACACTACCTATATGTTTAGATTCAATAAAGATTGTCCCATTCCTACTTTATTTTATTTTATAATACCACTACCATATTTCCATATAAATACAACCTGGGTCTCTTTAATGTAAGTGACATGCTCCATTGTTGGCCATTGTCGGTCAAAGGAAAGGGAAAGGTGTCTTTTTTATCATGAATACAATATATCATGAATGAAATATTAAATTCATGATAAAAGGGGGGGATAAAAAGGGCACATCATTTGTTCTGAGTGTTGGTTGTGGTACCATGGTACTGGTAGTTCCTGCTACCTAGAACAGGGAATCCAAGTTTGGGGTCAGGACTATGTGACTGATAGGTGTATGATTATTCTTGTCATTAATTTTGCTTTACCGTTAGAAATACTTAACTGTAATCTTACATCTTTCAATCTAATTTGCCCTAGTATGATGGGTAGCTTTATTGTTAAGAGTGATCTCTTCCAGGCAACTTTTGGATGGACTGGACTAAAATGAATGTGACATTGGTGATACAGTAAAATAACTTACTACTGTATGATTGATTATTAATTATGATGCTTTGTAAGTGTATGCAGAACTTAAGCCTTTGATCAGAAACATATGTTAGTTACATGGTATATGTAAGCATTAAGGGCCTTATCCATTTTGAAACAGTTGTTCAGCTAAACAGTGTTTAGTTTTTTACTGTTGTATTTGAAATTATGCCAAAAAGACTGTTTAATTAATCAACTGTTTAAAATCTTCATAAGTAGGTAAGTAGTTTTGAATTGAAGACTGTCACAACTTGTCTGTAAAATTTTGAGTACCTGTCAATTAAGTTATTTATTGTTCTGAAGCCAAATTGCGTAAAAAGAACCCTCATAGTTTCACCATTTCTGTCTTATGTAAAGTAACTATCACTTAACTTGAGGGATATATTTTTTATCCAGTAGTTGTGGATTCTGCAAGCCACTTCAACTTGCAAATTGCGAGCTCATAGGGGTTTTATTTTTCAGCCTTCCCCCAGATGTGTCTTACTGCAATCGCCAATCTGCGTCAAGAGTGCATAAAGAACAGCAGTAGCAAAGCACTCTTCAGCAAAGATCGGGAGATCATACCATACATCGACCAGTATTGGGAGGCCATGACTACAATGCCTAGGAGGTAGAATCATAATATTATTTTGATTTATATTTTTTTTTTATTTATATTTTTTCTTATAATACACTTGAGAGCAATAAAATCGCACATCCGCACATTTTTACTTAAAAGTTCAATTTTTTTTTTATTTGGAGCTTACAGCAAATTAAAATCAAATTAAATTAAAGTGCATAATCTAGGCATTCGCAGAACTGATAAAGGGTTGACATTTACCTTTAAAAATAACTCATTAGCAACAAAACAATAGACCCCCTTATGTCGCTCGATCCAGGTAAGGCCGGCGGCGGGATTTATCGCAGGTATAAAAGAGTGCATATTGAGGGAATGGTCATCATTTGCATACCAACGTACAGTGTGAAAGGTTCTCTATTGATATTGGCTTCAAACGGAACACGAAAATGGATACTACACCAGAAGTAGCCGCTCAAGTGGTTGCCCTTGTTGAATCGGGGCTTAAGCAAAGTCAAGTGGCTCGACAATTGAGTTTGAGCCGATTTACCGTTCGGCGTGTATACCAGAGGTATCAAGAGACTGGTGGCTACCAACGGCGACAAGGATCGGGCCGTCCCCGTGCTACAACAGAGCGTGATAACCGCTTTCTTATAACGACATCTTTAAGAAATCGTCGTTTGAACGCAGTTCAACTGGGCCAACGACTTCAAGAAGTTCGTGAAGTAGAAGTTAGCCGGTGGACAGTCAGAAGACGATTGAGAGAAGGTGGCCTGACTGCACACAGGCCAGCAAACGGGCCGAAATTGACCCCAGCCCACCGAGAAGCCCGCCTTCAGTTCGCTCGAGACCATTTGAATTGGACCGAAGAGCAGTGGAGTGCAGTCCTGTTCTCTGATGAGTGCAGGATGTGCTTGCATGGCAACGACGGACGGGGGAAGGTGTATAGAAGATCGGGAGAGCGATTTGCCCAATGCTGCATAACAGAACGTGTCGCCTATGGCGGTGGATCAATCATGTTTTGGGGAGGCATGTCTATGGAAGCAAAAACCGAGCTTGCCTTCTTCACCGGACCGAATACTGGTCGCCAATCAAGAGGATTGACTTCCATACGATACATTGAGGAAGTACTCGAGAGCCACGTCGTACCTTTTGCTGGGTTTATCGGCGAAAACTTTCTGTTTATGCAAGATAATGCAAGACCGCATACTGCTGGCATAGTGATCGAGTACCTTCAAGAGGTGGATGTGACCGTTATGGAGTGGCCAGCTCGAAGCCCAGACCTCAATCCCATCGAACATCTATGGGACGAGCTGAAAAGAAGAGTTCGAGGCCGAGATGCTCCTCCATCGACTCTACAGGAGCTGCAACAGGCGATCGCAGAGGAATGGGAGGCTATTCCTCAAGACTTTATCAAAAGTCTAGTAACATCAATGAAAACACGGATGGAGTCAGTGATTCAGGCTAGGGGAGGGAGCACTCGGTATTAATAACAAACTTTAAATTAATTTTATCTTTTAATTTCATAACTTTGACACCAATACTTGAATAAAGAATTTTGTACTAAACATGCATTTTTGTTATTGATCCACAAAAGCATTTTTATGTAATGATTGAAAGACAAATCAGATACCACTGGATAGGTATTAAAATAGACTATGAATCTGCATTACAGAAACATAATATTTTTTGTTTTTTTTTTTAGTTATGTCAAAAAATCATGAATGTGCGATTTTTTTGCTCTCAAGTGTATTTACCACATCAAGTCACATTTTCGCTTAGTAGCCCATAAATGGACTCCTAGTTCGTTTTAGAGTAATGTAGCTAAACGCTAAACGCGCAACATAGAGCTGGTCAACTTTAAGAATAGAAGACTTTCTCTCGCTTAAGTTGCACCCCAGATCTCTGTTAAAAGGTGGTATATATCTTCTTTGACCCACAGTCTTTACAGTTAGGGTAAAATACAATTGCCAAAAATATTATGTACCTTATTTACAAGTTTGACAATGAGCTCTGCACTAAGTCTATCCTGTATTGTGGAAGCCCATATTGAGTATGCCAAAAATATGCCATACCATAAACAATGGTATGGCAAAAATTTTTTTTTTTTTTATGTTGTTACACAATGACTTGATCCTTAAGGGACTGGACTTACAACTTAAATGCCCTCAATCCCGCCCGCGTCTTTTTTGAAGTCGGTGGATACAGGTGGCTCACGATAGTTCGTCATGTAGAAGAATTTTGTCCATCTGTGGACTTTTACAGGCTTTTGATGATGATGATCATGAATTGGTCCAAGGATCTTGGTGTCTCCTGTTAGTCTAGTAAGAAATACCTAGACGATATTGTCTGGTCCCAGTAGAATTTCACGTATATTATCTGACCAGTGAATCCGATCAATTAGTTATTCTTCTCTGGTACCTAATTGTAACCTCCTTGATTCCGTCAGATAAACTAAAAAATAAAATTGGTCAGCAATGCATTAAGTAAGTCTTTGGTTCAACAGGTTCAACTAAGCTGTATTGGACCTTATCTTCATTTGGAAATAATTCAAATTGGTATAAACAAAAGCAACATGACATTTTACCAAAAAAAAAACTTGTCATTTCATATAGCCAGACAGAGGTATTTTTGTTTATAAAAGTTAATAAAAAAATTAAAATAAGACTTCAATATTCCCACCGAACATTCAAACCTATACGGATCAGTAAGAATTCTAGGATCATACTATTTCTGAAATATTGAGAATTGGAGAAATAACAGACACTTGAGACTTTTTGGCTTCGTCTTTAGGACAGGCAACGCATTAGCAATGCCCATGTCCCTGGTGTTGCGCATAGGGAATCGAATCCGCACCTCTTGCATCGCAGGCTACTCGTCTGCCGCGCCACCGAGGTCATTGAGATGCTAAAACTAACCTTTTCTTCTAGAGTCACACAATCTTGGTACGCGACGATACAGCGCGCCCTTATAAAGGATATCCAAGTCATGTTTACTTACGAAGAAGACGCGACCTTGGGCCCAATGTTTGGACTCTACAACCTGGAGCTTACGTCCATTAAACCCAACTACGAGAACATGATCAAGCAAGGACAGCTGAAAGTAACCGACATGGGGATAGCAACCAGTAAGTACTCTTTACCCCACGAAACAAAAATCCTTCTTTGATTTGCGCAATCGGGTTGACCCCCGCTGTTGAAAGCACCCCTCGTTTTATGCAAATCTCAACTCACATTTGATGAACTCGGTGGCTAGCTTGCTGAGACACGAGGTGAGGGCTCGATTCACGCTGAGGGACAAATGTTTGCATGTTCTCCATATAATTGTTCCGGGTTTGTGTGTTGTGGTACCACATAGCTGTATCTGAGACCCTCGATACAGGGCATCCTCTATTGGGGTCAGGACTTTGTATGTGACTGTTGGGTGTGTATCCCATACGACGCAATTATCCGCCTTAGCTTTGTGCGATCTAGTAAAACGAGGGATGAAGCCACCGAATACATAAACGCTCATTAACGTTTGATCACGACCTGAAATTACAATTCTATACATTGCATATAGCCGCATTTCTTTAAATACTTAAATGTTGAGCGTTTAGTATTTGGCCGATTGTCTGTCTGTCGTTATTACTGATCTATATCCGTTTTTTTACCGCGACAACGGATATGGAAACATAATGGCAACCGCATATACGGGGTATATGCGGTTGCCATATGCGATTGTTTGTTTGTCTGTTACCATTTATCTCCGAAACGGCTTATCCGACTGAATGTAGTTTTTTAGCAATTGATTTGTATGTCTTCAAATGATTCTTAATAGGTTTTATCGGCACAAGTTACAGGGGGGCGCTGCAATCGATGATGTGAAAACACGTCAAGGGTTTTCAAATATGATAAAAATGAAAAAACTGGTTGAATAGTAATGGGTCTTAGATTGAACCTCGCCACTTGTCTCTAGCTGCAACAAATGATGGAATGTTAAACGGCGTAACTAATTGTAATTCAGATTTATGTAATCGTTTTGTATGTCTTTAAGAAATATTATTAGATAAGTATTATCACCCCACGGGGACGCTGAAATGCACGGGATGTAGGAACTACATATTTTAACCATGCTTGTTTCTCATAACTTTAATGGGGCTAAACCTTATCAATCTTCTATTGTAAATTTACTCGTATAAGTAAGTGTGATCTCTGGTTCCAAACAAAAAACTTAGCCTGAGGTACTAATTATACAAAATACACTGTTTGAATATAATTTGGCTGCGCGCCAATACTGAAACAGCAACCGTAATGCACTCGATAAATTTTCTAGACAAGGGCGACTGAATAAAAACATGATTCTTTTCTTTGCATGCCTTGCCAGTATTGCCACAGCCTAACACTCAACGTAGTTACAACCCCACACATGCACAAGTTATGAAGTATCTTGTCATTGTGTGCGTGATTGTCGAGCGTAAACACGCGTCGCGGGACGAGCGATTTCTCTATTGATTTTAGCTTCGAACCGCCGAATAACCTTGAACTTTATGTCTGGTAAGCAAATTTTCTTATTTTACCATCATTTCTCTTCAATCATTATCCTGAAAAAATACGCAGTAGTACATGGTCTAAATACGAAATGTGATTGTTACACGTCTGTCTGTTATCAGAACTATAATTGCCTTGAACTAATGTTTACATAATACATGGTCCATGCCTACAAACTGCGGTATTTTTTGTATGCTAAGCAGGGATTGTTTACGTTCCGAGCAAGTGGCTTCGATCGCGCCCCGCGCCCCGTACCGATTCATAGGAAGTTATTTTATCTTATCTACATAGAGTTTGCACTAAATAAATTTAGTTACATCTACTTACATAGGTACACGTCGTCGATAACGTGGGTTTCGTGAGTGAGATGGACTGTGAGTTTTATTTCAATTATTCATTGGGTTACTATTCCTATTATGTGCATTTGGTCGTATGTCGTGCGTAATCATCTTCTTCCTGTCGAACTAATGACCTCTGTAGAAAGAATAATGTTGTCCAAGTTATTGTTATCGTATTTTGCAAATACATCGATGTTGTAGAATCAAAACTATGTGGTTCCCACCCGAATTAAAAATGACCAAAATGTCTAGTAGTTAAAGACATATCCTATACTAATGAAGTCGAATTACTGATTATTCAAGAAACTGGAGGAACGTATGTGGTGAATCAGGACTATGTATGTCGCTGTAGGGTATTATTTATTTCGAATTCGTCCGTGTTAAATTTTAGTTGTAATCAAATAATAGTAATAAATAAATAATGCTGGACATTTTCACACAGCACCATCTAGCCCCAAAGTAAGCATAGCTTGTTTTATGGGAACTACATGACTGATATAAGTACTTAAAAGTATACTTAAATAAATAATTTTAGTACAATGTAAATACATACATATGAAACAACAAGACCCGAGACATATATTTACAGATACGAACATTAGTCCCGCGGCGGGAATCAAACCCGAAACCTTCTGCGTCTATGGTGGGCCTCCGCTCTCTGCGCCAATTCTACCCTCCAAGTTTCAGATCAATGACTTACGATTTAGGCTTTGCGTTTATTGTCAGTTAAGGGTATGATTTTACTAAGATTTGAACGAAAGCTGTTCTGTCGTCTGTGTCTAGAATCATACAGGGATAAGTAAGGCCAGTCTACAAGCAAAAACTTAAGGTTAGATCTTAGTGACTGATTTGTATGGAAAAATATCACTGACGCCTTTGCCTAAGCTAATTGATGACGGATATAAGTATAACACCCACACATCCTACCCAGGGTCGGCTAATCGGCTTACTTAATATACATAGTGACATCAAAACAAAGAACAATGGCCTTGTTTAAATATCGATTTCATAAAGTAGAGCAACAACTCTATCAAACATGGTTACGTAATCTTATTATACCTACGTCTGTGAATTTCAGGTCTCTAGCCAACATAATCTATAGGTATATATCATTGGTTTGCCAGTTATGTGTTAGGTACTTTTCCTTATTTAATAGATCAATATTAAATGCGCTGACTAAATAACGAAATACGATATGCTTCCTAATAAAATAATTATTTAGGTAGCTCATTAAATAGATGTCTGAATTTCCATGCTGTCACAAAACTAGATTACATAGATTACCTATCTCTGGTTAAGGAACACTTTAAAATGTCCAGCCTCCCAATTACAATAACAAAATGGCAATGGAGAACGACTCAGTTTGACAGGGTTAGCAATGTCCAATATGTCTAAAACTCGAAAACGGTTTTTTTTTTCGACCTAAATATTTTCTAGTTTTAGTAGGTTTGAACATCTTTAAGCCTGGAGAAATTAATTCCATTGTCTCGTTCCCATAGTCATTTTGCTAGTGTAACAAGGGGCAGACCGTTAAATTTATGAAGATTCCTTGCGGGAATTCACTGAGCAAGTAATTAATCAACAGTAGGTACAATACCTACATATTTACCCACGGAATAGTGTCTTACCACCTAGTAATTTTCCTGATGTAAGTATATCTAACATAAGTAATAGTACGAACGTCTGATAAAGACGCGACCGTGGGACCAATCTATTTTTATGAAATCAATAAAAGTCGGGCCTGTTAGCTCTGAAGTTGAAGTGAAGTGGCTTAACGGTGAACATAGTCGTTTGTTACATGACCTGATTTAATTGAGCAGGCGTACCTACTATCAGTTGACATGCAAAGCGGGACTTATAAAGAAAATAGAAAATAGCAAATTCGGTAAGAGAAATACATTCTTGTACATTAAAATAATCGGTAAGAGATGTTTATTTATATAAAGTAGGTACTTATTACTCTTTTGAGTAATAAGCACCTACTTTACATAAATACTTTTGATTTTGAGATTTCGTTTGTTTTAGTTTGTTGTACTTAATTGTAACATACACCACCACCGCAGAATGGTTTGAATATCCCTAGCTCATAGAATTGAAATTATCGTGGTTTGGTGACATTTAAGGATATTATTACATCAATTCTGCACTTTTGCCGTACAAGCATAAAGTAGAATTGCCAAAATTATGAAAGAGGTAATTAGTTCCTCATCAATTATAAAAAATATGTGACTGTATTAATTATAGAAATCATAATGTTCTATTATTTTACGATCTGTTGATTACAGAGTGCGAGACTGACCTAGTTAGCCTAGACTTGATATCGAAACGTGTGAAGTCACATGTTAGGTACTCAACTCAACACTAGAGTTCCGTTCCGGCTAGTTGCAAAGCGGTGGGTAACGTCCTGTGAGTTTCTAATGAAGGTGCTTAAGTAAATACATTTTAAAATGTTTGTACGATTAGCCAAGTTTTATCTCGGGTCTGGATGTTTTCTATGTACTTATGTATTTACAAAAAAAAATTATAAGTATTATATCAGTCATGTAGTTCCCATAATACAAGCTCTGCTTAGTTTGGGGCTAAGATGGTGCTGTGTGAAAAATGTCCAGCATTATCTATTTTTTATTAACTAGGAATATCGTGGTTGACATTCATTAACCACGACGAAAGGATGCATAAGTATATTATGCGTTTGCCGTAAGAGGTTATTTGTTGTTATTTATATATTTTTTACGTTTTTTAAGAATGTTAAAAAACAAGTAGGAAGGGAATAATAAGTAATAGAACTTCAGTCGCCTATAAACCATTATTTACTACGCAGAGCCCTTTGTTAGAGCTGGTCTGCGTTCACATTCAATTATTATATTGATAGAGGTTAATGTTGGTTGAAGAACACGACTTGGGACATTTCGGGGCCAAACCTTGCGAGACACGACGCGACATCCTTTTATAGAGACGGTCTCATTAATAATAATAATAATAATAATTCATTTATTTGCCTGAATGCGGTAGTACAAAGTTATTTATAATATATGATGGAGCTCACATTCCCCAATATCTGGGATGCAAATTTACTTACGTATCTAATTTAATTTTAAGGTTTACATAAAATCCATATTAAAAAATAAATTTCCAATTCAATACAAATATCATGCAGAAAAAAAAACAATTACAAAATAAAAATGTCAATTACCAAGAAATTATTTCACATTATAGAATACTAAGTCTAAGTTCTTTTGTTAATTTATTCAGCGGAAGGCTTTTTATGAGGCTTTTACGAAAGGTGGTCTAAACTCTAATTTAAGCCAGGACTACTAAGTCCAGGCCTAAATATAGACATATGGTTTAGATTTGACTTTATTACAAACGCATATTTTTCCGAGGTTTAACTAAACCAAACTAGAACTTGGGTATCATTAAATCATTCACTGACAATAGCCAAAGATTTTATAGGTACCTGTTATTAAATCCTATGATTATTTGCCTCGATAACCAATCAGCTTATACGATTAAAATAAACAGTAACTAATATTTACTTGAAACGAGACGCGGCTAAGGCGCCAAAATGTTCGTCAAATCAAAATCCATATCGTCAATTAAATTCAAGTCCATTTTCAAGCTTAGTCGTCAAAAGTCGTTTAGGAAACACAAAAGAATCATCGAAGGTGTACAAACGTAACCTCTATTCTACAACAAGCAATTACATTCAAATCTGTAAAAGACATGACAGATTTAGCTAAGATCAGAGATAAACTAGTGGGCTGTATTTAATTATAAACCATAGATAGACCGCGGTTTTTGTTTAAACCTCGTTTCGTAATATAAATTTTCTAAAGCCAGAGTCCAACCCGAGTTTTTTCTTAAACTTGACTTAAACCACGTTTCGTAATGAGACTGATAGAGTTTCAGGATGCAAGTTTTTTTTTATTATTTGGCAATTGTTTTCTTCTCGACTATAGTAAAAAACACACATTTGTGTGTAACAATCTGCTTAGGTTATTATTATTGGCCTCTTTATGTTTTCATTCGAGTGAGGCCCAATCACGAATTATTCGAGTAAACGTTGTGTCAGTGCTAAGATATCAAATGTCAACTATCAGTCATGATTCAGGATAAGCAGTTTTTGCAGAAAAATGGTAAAAGACAAGCTAACTCATAAACCGTCTCTTTCACGGGTATAAAATGTGATTGGGTTTTCCAGTCCCACTGGCGGGCAACGTGAAAGGGCGGCAAGGCAAGCGCCGGCCGGCGGTGGGCGGCGCCGCCGACGCCGGTGCTCCCCACGGCAAGAAGGGACGCACGGCCGACCTCGCCGCCCTCAAGCTGCCCTCACACGGATACCCCACGGAGCATCCCTTTAATAAGGACGGGTACCGATATATTCTGGCCGAGCCGGACCCTCATGCACCCTTTAGACAGGTTAGTATGAACCCTGCTGTAGTGGTTTGAGACCGCTATTGCGGATTTAAAAAAACAATCAAAACCTGATGGCTATATAAATGCGGATAAGTGCGGTGTCATTGGATTAGTCTTAGCCTAGAGAGTGAGATCGGAAAAAATAATACGAAGTGTCATTTGTTATTAAATTGTTTAAAGGAATATTAGGATTATAGGACTATGCTTAAGAAACTGCAGTCAGGTTTGTTTGTTTTTAAACTGATTACTTGTTAATGCTATGCAATGTTGACGAGTATAGCTAATGTAACCAATCGTATTTCAGGAATTCGACGAGAGTAACGAATTGAGCGGCAAGCCGATCCCTGGCTGGCTGTACCGCGCGCTCTGCCCCGCCGGCGTGCTGCTCGCGCTTCACGACCGCGCGCCGCAGCTCCGCGTGGCGGAGGACCGGCTCGCGGTCACCGGCGAGCGCGGGTACTGCATGCTGCGAGCTACCCACGGTATGACACACTATGTATGGATTCCCGGCTGGCCGTCCTATAACATTTTCATATACCTAGTCCCCACGCAACAACTCGTTTACTCCATAGGACAGGCCCATTGCCACTTTAGCTTGCTAATCCTCTGGGCTATGTCGATGACCTACCGACTAACCTCGTTTCGGATCCTATTCCTAACAGAAATACGGATCATAGGCGTGATCCGTGAGTCCATATTGAAATCTTCAATAGACTTCCAGGCATTTTCGGTTCGCGATTTCCTTGACATGTTAATATTATCAGCGTAATTATAGTATTGGTGTTCCAGGCGTGTCCGACGGGCGCTGGTACTGGGAGGCGGTGGTGGAGGAAATGCCCGAAGGCGCGGCGACGCGGCTTGGCTGGGGGCGCCGCTACGCGAACCTGCAGGCGCCGCTCGGATATGACAAGTTCGGGTACTCGTGGCGCAGTCGGAAAGGCACCCGGTGAGTGTTCTGTCTGATAATAATCATACAAACCAATATTTAAAAAAAAACTGCCTAACATCATTTCTATCTATACTATACCTTAGCTTTACGGTTAACGAGGAAGAACCGTTATCACGACGGACAAAATAAGTGTAAACTAATTTGTTGCAGGTTCCATGAATCTCGCGGGAAGCATTACAGCAGTGGATACGGGGAAGGTGACACATTAGGCTTCCTCGTCGTGTTACCAGAGAATGCCGCCACCAAGTACACGCCCAACAGTTACAAGGACAGAGTGAGTACACGCTAACCTTTTTGTTAATTTTAATAATCTGGAGAATAGTGAGTTGCGTTGGTTTGTCAGTGATACAAAGACAGAGTCAGTGTATTTGTATCACTGACATTTATAAAGAGACTATTAAAAATATTTGTCTAATTTGGATATCTCTATGAATTTTTTTCCCTTCTCCCCAGCCACTAGTCAAGTTCAAGAGCCACCTCTACTATGAAGACAAAGACAACATCCAAGAATCTCTAAACAATCTCAAGCCTCTTACTGGAAGCAAGATTTACTTTTTCAAGAACGGCGAATGCCAAGGCGAGGCGTTCACGGATATATACCAAGGATGCTATTACCCCACTGTCTCCCTTCATAAGAACGTGACTGTTAGCGTGAATTTTGGACCGAACTTTAAGTGCCCGCCACCGGCTGAATATAAGTTTAGACCGGTGAGTATACTTTATGTTTTACCCGCGACGTTTTGCATATTAATGATTATGTTAAAATTAATTTCCAAAATTTTTTGTCTGCGGTTTTTCGATTTTTATGTCTTAGGTTGGTTCTTAAATAGGTTTTATCGCCACAAGTCACTAGGGGGCGCTGCAATTAATGATAGAGATGTTGCTACTATTCGCCGTAACGGCTGAACCATTTAGATGAAATTTGGAACAGGTATTAGACTGTGACCTAAAATAGGCTACTTTTTATCTATGGGCAGAAGCTAGTTTTATATATTTTACATTTTATCTACAGATGTCTGAAAAGGCGGAAGAAGCGATTGCAGAGCAGACCATGGCAGACCTACTCTACCTGTCTGAGAATGAAGGGAAGCTAAGATTGGACAATTTCAATCTCTGATACTACTAACCGCACTTATATTAATGAGTGCGGTGTGTGAACTGACTGAGTGAATCCAGTATATCAAATATTATTAATAGAGACCACAAGTGTAATGTTGTGAAAAATACTAAATTAATCAAACAATGTTATTTAGTAAAAAAAATATCTGAATTTGTCAGGGATTTCAGGTTTGTGTCCCCCCCAAGGCCACAAACCTGAATTCCTCCAGGGGAGACAACAGGAATTTTCCAGTACTGATTTCTCCCCAAGGGGTGCACCGAGGACACAAACCTGAAAGGAATTTGTATATATATTTACAATTTTGTAATATAATGCATATGTTCAATCATTAGTGATTCCATCAGTATTTTCCAATTATAAAATATAATTCTATAACATGTTGTAGTAACAGTTATTATATCATATAAACTCTTATCTCTATGGTAAATTGAATGATATAAGCAAGATTATTAAATGTGAATGTTTGAGTTGTGCTATTTCTAAGAAATATAAGTTGGAATAAGTACTATAATTTTTCTCTGCTACTATATCTCTGTACTTTACAAATGCACATTAGGAAAATCTAGTATGTACTAGTATGTGTTGAGCCTACCTAGGAAAGAGTCCAATAATGTAAGATCTGATGTCTCCTAGTGAGTGGGTCCACCAAGCACCTAAAATATTATTTTCATTCTGATATTATATTAAACTAGCGATCCGCCCCAGATTCGCATGGGTCATCCAAATTTCCGACTTTTCCAATGGATTCTCCAAGAATTTTCTTTCATACGATTACAAACTCAACAAACCAATTCTGGCAAATCTGTAAAGCCATTCTCCAGTGATGATCTTTCATACATGTGGCAATTGTTTTGATTTACATATATAGGGGAACACTAAACTAAAAGAATATGTTAACATTATGACAATTTTACTATAAGGAAATAGATCTAATTAATTTGACTAATAACAATTTCAAAACTATTTTCCAAAGCCCCCTTTACAGTTAGGGCTGCTTTCCACAACTTTGTCACTTTCCTGCCACTGAGTGGGGGTCTTGGCTACAATGGAGAGGGCATGCACACCATTTTGAAGTTCCTCCTTCAGTATATCATTCACTAAACGATGCCTCTGGAAATAAGATAACATCATCATTAGCTATCAACCAACCAAAGGAAGTCTACTGCCACACAGGCCTTCCCCAAAGTGTGGGACGTCTTGGCTGCAATGGAGAGGGCATGCACACCATTTTGAAGTTCCTCCTTCAGTATATCATTCACTAAATGAAGCCTCTGGAAATAAGATAACATCATCATTAGCTATCAACCAACCAAAGGAAGTCTACTGCCACACAGACCTTCCCCAAAGGGTGGGACTGCCTTAAGCCACCTCAACTAACTTGCCAATTGATGTTTATCTCCTTTTGTTAAAGTGTCTCTGAGAAAGCTTTTGAAAACTGACCAGCTTGATAAGGACCTGATCCAGGATGTTTTAGCTGTATCTAAAACTAGTGGAGAATAAAGGAACTGACATGGCCAAGTTCTACAATACTATACTAGTAACCACTTTGCAATTGTCATTTATATTCCAACTCCATAACATCTTCAACTGCAAAGCAGGATTTGTCATCTTGTATTACCCTTATCTCAAGACTGATGAACAATTTAGTTAGTTTATTGACAAAACATCCTTAATCAAGATGATGGTGCTAAAACAAATAATACCCCGGGCCAGGATTGTAGCAAGTAGAAATTGGGGGTTTCTGCCCACCATTACCATTAAAAGGGTGTGTATGTAGTACCTTTATCAAAGGCAATCCATCAAACTTGTCTGATACAACCACAACTTTAAAGTGTGTCTCAGCACCCTTTGGGACATTGTGCATGTAAGATTCGTTGATCACATCCAAGTGTTTCGTTGCTAGCTCTGAAGTTATTTTACTTCGGATTGTGCTCTCGATTTCACCCGCGCTACCTGATGATGACATCTTTCTTTGCAGGGAGATAAGGTCTGAAACATAGAAGTAAGTAGATAGGTCCTCCGGTATTCCTGAACACACTTTCCACTGTTTGGAAAGCAGTGGAAAGAAGCACCGTGTCGGGTTAACAGACGTTTCTACTGCATAGGTACATACATAGTATCCCAAACTAATCTGTGATAGGTAAAGGTACCTAGTGTATATCTAATTTATCTAAGAAATACATTCATAACGTAAAACATGCCCGTGGAAACTTGAATTTCCGTAGTATTCAAGTTTCAAAGGTTTAAGCGCATTTTGTGAATTTATTTCTTAGCAATGTGGATTGGCAGGTACTCACAGGTTCGCAGTAAAATCCTCAAAGACATTAATTTCAGTATTCAGTAACGGATTATAATTAATGTTTTCGGAAAAGAAAAGTTCGCACTTGAAAAAGCATTACCAATTTCACTTAGTTTCTTGATTTTTTGTACATTATTAAAAAGTAGGTACTCTGTGTCTAACACAGACTTTCTGTTATTAAATCTTTGTCACAGACTAGGAGATACTAGACTATCGGCCTCTAAACGACAATAATGTGTCGTTCGCGATTGAACGAATCGAAAGATTCGGTCATAAGAACCGCGCGAATTATAGGGTCACTCTAGTTTCGGTATTTAAAAAACACTAGTGATTCGCTATCGTAATAAATGTATTGTATGGTTATTTCCTCTGTGCCACTAGCGTAAAACAATTTTTAATCTGTGAAACCACAATCACAGATAAATGTTTTCATCACTCACAGACTAGTAAATTAATTTAAGTTATCTAGTAGTTTCTAGTTATGCATTAAACATAGTGGTTAGGGTTACTGCTAGGTTATTTCCTCTGTGCCACTAGCGTAAAACAATTTTTAATCTGATTTTTAATCTGTGGCACAGATTAAAAATTGTTTTACGCTAGTGGCACAGAGGAAATAACCTAGCAGTAACCCTAACCACTATGTTTATCTGTGATTAAGATTTAATTTAATTTTAGTAACTCGAGTGAAAACTAAAAAAATTGCACTACAAGACATGTTTAGAAACGGATTAGCAAATAATAGGGTTTGTATCTACCATGTATCACATTTATGCTGTTAGTGAATGAACCACTAGCATTACCACATTTTCTTGGACGGCGTACAGATATTAGCTCTAATTGATCAAACTATTCTAAGGAGTGTCATGACGAAGAGTCTTAGACCATCTTATAGGTATTTCACTGGCCCATTTGTTGTGGCGAGCTCCCTACACTGAGTTGTATGGTTGTGGTTTCCATTTCGAGAACCTTTCGTGCTTCAGATTGGTCACAACAACCTCTATGTATAGTATGTATGTGAATACAACTTACAATGCAAGTTGAGTTTCTAAATACAGATACCTAATCTATAAAATGGCTTCGCCTTAAATATTTTTGATGAAATTAACACATTGGTTATTATTGTTGTAATTGAATAAACTTAAAGTATTTTATTCTAAGCAGCAGAATCACTGTGGGTCATTATGCAATGGTATGTCATGTTGGAAATGGGATGTCAGTCAATTCCCAAACCCTCCAACCCAATTGAAGTATGCTATCCTGGTACTGAACCGGCCAATCACTCAAAACCAGGACTTCATCTTTAAGTTTTGGAATAATGGTAAGATAATCATAATCAACAGCAAACAAAATAACAGTTAAAATGTAACCTTTGTATTATTCTAGGTCACAAACTATAGGTAAAGTACCTATAGTTTGTGTATTTAACATTTTTAATATATTAGGATTTTTCAGCTTCTATAAGGATAACAGTGGATGGTGGAACCAAACAATGGGATAAATATATCAGCAGCCTGTCAGAAGATATGCAGCAAACCTTGAAGCTCCCTGATCTGATCACAGGCGATTTTGACTCCATTACCGGAGAGATATTAGAAAAATACAAACAGAAAGGTTGTAAGGTGAAACTACTATAATAACCCCTAACTCAGTTGAGTATGGCTACTATAAATAAATAATGCTGGACATTTTCACACAGCATCATCTACATACTCTACATGACTAATAATATACTACTTATTTATATATATATATATATATATAAGATAGATATTATCATTTCAAGCATTTTAAACTGAAAGTGTTGGAGAATTTTCTAGGTTTGCGTTTGCCATTGTACACATAGCTCGGCTCCATCGGACCATACAGGTTTAAGAGTGCATTTGTAGACGAGTAGTTTCCTGTCCAGGGATAGTTAAGATTTTATCCAAAAGCCAATAGTTTTCTTAGTAGTTGGTTTTTTTTTGTTTTTTTAGAGCTTTTCTTTTAGTAAATATATTTTTTTTTGCATGTGAGGCGTTTATCGAAATGTATACCCAAGTATTGCACCTCTTTGCATTGAGGTATTTGGATTTCATTCAGTTTGACTATAGTCAACAGAGACAGTACTAACAGCAACAGTGACCTATGTGGCCCATATGTGCCTTATAGGGCATGTCCATGTCTGTCATGTACTGATTTTGTTAAATTTGCCTTAATGCGCCAGTCTTTTAGCAAAGTTGAGACTTCATTTAGGCTTCTTTGAAGCATAGCTGAAGCAATGGATGGGTTTTCGTGAGTTGCAATTAAAGCTGTGTCATCAGGGAATTTTCCCACATCTGCCATGGTTGGTACAATATACTTTTTTTTTGTAAATACATCCATAAAAAAATTGTCCCGCGGCGGAATTCGAACACGCAACCTTCTGCGTCTACGACAGAGGTAGTGAGCTTCTACAAGCAAAAACCCACAAATTCTAAGAAAAACTAAATTAATTGTAGGATAACTGCATACAACCCACTCTGCAGGAAAAATGTTCAAGGCTCTAACCAAATTATGAATGAATGAGGTATCAATAAAATTCTATGTATACTTAATATTTTGTTTAAGCTGGTGCACACTCCAGACCAGAACTACACTGACTTTACCAAAGCATTGATGGAGCTAAACTCCTATTGTCAACTACATAGAATAGAGGTATGATCTATTCTATACCTATATTTACTTCTTTGTCATGGGTACTATGCCACAGAGTCATTCATAACATAATCCATCGTTATAACATGGTAGGTATGGAAAAAAACAGAGTGGAAAAGTATAAATGGAAAATTTTATTCCTTGATATTCGCTGAAAACTCGGTACAAATAAATAATAAAATTAGTTTTTTTTTATTTTTCAAATTACCCTTAGGGTGTTTGGAAAGGAGTTCTAAAGGTTGTAAGGATTTTTTTTATTCTGACTCGATTCACTCAAAACTCGGTTTAAATAAAATATAAGGTAAACAATGTGCGGTATATAATATGAAGTATCAAAAACAACTAATGTCAAAAAGAAGCTTCTGTTCCAGCCTTTACCAAA
Organism: Perizoma affinitatum; assembly: GCA_961405105.1. Classification (NCBI taxonomy): domain Eukaryota; kingdom Metazoa; phylum Arthropoda; class Insecta; order Lepidoptera; family Geometridae; genus Perizoma; species Perizoma affinitatum. The sequence goes on from OY560184.1 coordinate 9,216,629, forward strand.
ATGTGTTTTTTGCATGAATCTCTCACATGCATAGTAGTGTGGCTGCTCAATACTAGAAATTTTCTCATGTATGAAGCTTTGATCTTTATGGGTATCTTTCACGGATTCACGTATGGGTATCTATAGGTATTTATTACTTGTGCTTGTAGGTGGACCATGTCATAGCCCTCAGTCAAAGCTCAGGCCGGCTGGACCAGATCTTGGGTAACATACAGACCTTATACCTGGTCAAAGAGAAACGTATTATCAGTTTCAATGTTAAGATGTACATGGTATCTGATGATGCAATTTCCTGGCTGCTCGCTCCGGGGAACCATGAGATAGCTGTTCCCGAAGAGACGAGGAAACATAAGCGAGCTTGGTGCTCTCTAGTGCCGATAGGGGAGACCTGTGAGAGTGTAACTACTAGTGGATTGAAATGGAATATAGGTAAGTAGGTTTGTAAATGAAATTCCCTGTGCTATGCGAACGGGTTTGTTTTATCAAAAGACGCTGCGTGGCGCGTTCTATGTTTACGCGTCACGGGTGCACAGCGCGCGATATGAAACACCCATCCAGGGTCTTGCGAAATTAATAATCACTATCGCGTATCCCACTCAACGCAGCGGACGCATTTAATCGTCATTTTGTACACCTTAGATATATATATTCCCTAATTCGGTATGCAGATCCATGAGGATAAAAATGTTTTTCGTCACCGTTTGACAGTACGTAGTAACAGCAAGGTCAAACAACTTCAAACGCTATTTTTAACAGACTTCAAAAACATAAGTACTTACTAAAAATCGATTTGAGAATTTTTGTTACCTACAAAAGGTACAACACTTACTAAGTAGTAGCAGGTTAGTAGGTACCTAGTTAGGTAACAGTTTTCATCACCTGCTTTGCAAATAAGTTATGTTTACTAGCCCCCACACTAGGATTCTCTGTGTTGTGGGTGGCTAGTCTAAGTAAAAGATGATTATATTTTGTCTTAGTGCTCGGAACACCGGATTTGAAATAAATTTCATCTAAAGTTTGTTATATGATAACGACACTATAAAACATTCCATCAAAATGTGTATCAAAAAATCCGATTCAGCGTGAAATTAGTTGGCCAATTACTCCATGAAACGAGGGACGCTGAATCGGAATATTATTGAGACACTTTTATCTTTTTAAATATTTGTATATTTTAGATAACAAACCATTGAAATTTGGAGATTTAGTCAGCACCTCTAATAATTTCGACGGTTCGGAAACAGTAGTAATCAGATGTAGCCAAACTGTTTTGTGGACCATGAGGCTGCCCAGTTTAATAGGTAAGCAAAACACAACTAGCTTCTGTACCTACACATTTTGGCTCTTAACTGATTTAGCAAATAGTCTCGAAATATCTAATTTTAGTACTTACAGTGTGTATTTATATATGTTATGTTATTATGAGTAGTATTAAGTAGGTAAATTTTTTGATTCACTCTTTTCTTCTGTACAGACCCTACCTCTATTTAACTCACTCTAGCTCAAGGTTTGCTGGAAGATAACTTTATTTAAGGTTTAGCTCGCCTTCTTAGGTACATGTCATCAGATTCTCGTTTTTGTAAGTGTACAAATGACAGCTTAAATCTCGTCCCGATGCACATTCATAGTTATACTACCGATTTTTTCAACTTTACCGAGATCGATCAATTCCGACGGAATTAGGATATCTTACTCACCCGGGGTGCCGCGCATATTATAAACACATTAATTAATGTTTTTTGGTGAACTTGAGTTATTACATTATTTGATATCAAGAAAATGAGATCTACAACTTTCTCAAATTTACATTTCATGATTTCTTTTATTTACCCAGTTTTTCTGTTTTCATAAACACATACCGCTAAACTAAAACTTCAATTGCAGTTTTACTTATCTTACTCACTTATAGTTAGTACAAACTTGTTTTCTAGCATTCAATGGCTTGCTAGTCATAAATACACTATGTTGATTATTTCTAGCAATCATTATTGGCGGCGTGCTTAGATTAGTTGCATCAACGTGAGATAATACGCTTATTATAAGGAAAACATGTTTTAAATTGCTGGGCAGCTTTGGCTCACGCAATAAGGAGAATAATCCTAAGTGCCCAAAATTCTGGGATAGATAAATAGTAAGTTTTACTTTTTGTACCTCTTTTTTTTTTAAATAACTATTTTTGAGTGAATTCGTGTAAGGTAAATTGATCTAAGTAATTATTTCAAGTTGGTACACTAGTAAATGCGGATTATTTTTCATATTAAAAAATTGTTAACATATAAGAGTATAGGTTCATTATGGTTATGTTTCCTGAAACTTAAGTCACATTATTATATTTTTAGTGCCTATAAAATATCTTATTGTAGGAAATGAAACTGTGCCTTATTTTATCATAGAAAATTATATTATACCTATTTTGTATAACTTAACAATAATTACAGCTAAATGTACCTGATAATAATTATTTACTAAACTTAATTTTGTTACGTTTGAATTTAGGAAAAAAAATATGCTTTCCAATGCACCGAGATGTTTCGCCAGATAATTACTCTGCTAAAGTATTAATACTACTTATCGAGATATACATTATATTCTAACAGAAATAAATGACCGTGATTGGGAAATTGTATTATATTCTATTAACCTTTCTCAAATTTAGCCATTATCCTTAACATAAAGTAGTTAATGCACTTATCATATGTATTATTGAAGAATTGGGTTGAAAGTTTTGTACTCAAATTGCATTATATTGATTTACTAAGCATAAATGCATCAAGTAGGGTAGTTGATGAGTTTATGACTAGTTATCATGGGCAGAAAATATTTGAGGCTGCTAGCGTTAAGTACCTTTTTCAAATTATATAGTAGACTATACTATATATTTATATTTTTTGTACTTATCTTTGTTTTGGTAAAACTTTCATGTTGGTATCTATTCCGGAGCTACAAGCAAAATAAAATCTTCAAATGTGTTTTTCATGAAAAGTGTCGAAACCTAGTTAATACGTTTATTAAAAGCGCGGCAGCGGGCGAAGTCGTGGGCAGAGGCCTGTCTTGTTATATTGTAGACATTGTTGTATTGTTATTATATTGTTGTTTGTTTGTATATTGTTAAACCTTTCTTTAAATTTTTCAGGTCCATAGTACGAAGACTTATATAGAAAAAATAAGTAATGTTGAAGTGTAGTTCAATAAAAGCTATTTACATGGGTAAAATATGATATGTACACATTTGTACATACATACTTATTTAACAATAATTTGAATGTCTTCAAAGAAAAGTGATAGTTGGCGAAACTGTATAAAATGAAAATAAATTGCCTGCCATTGTCTGTAGTTATTATTTTATTCAGTTTAATATTTCTTTGGGTTCCGTACACAAGGGTTGCAAACCTTATGGGTCACTTTCGGAAAACATCAAACACATAATTTACTTTCTTTACACCATAGTTAAATAAGTTTTTTAATGGTTCAACTATAAAATAAATAAAATAGCAGTAGGTACATTACATCTTTTGAAAATATTTTATTTTCCAGAATAATAGGTACCTATATTATATGATCAGAGGCGAATATTGCGATGAAGAGATGTTGCTTTGATATTTTTTTTCTAAAGGCAATCCTTTACTTCATTACATAGGTACATACTACTGGTTGTTCCTGAAATAATTTTGACCCATCACCAGTTTCCGATAGCGATAACATTTCATTCTTGATAAGCCTTCTTTTTTTCAAATCTTTAAGCATTATAGTTAGTTTGTTAATTTTAGTATCTCTTCTTCGTACCCTTGCTTTCAGTTTTTGTATATGTTTTCTCTGTTTTTCTAACTTTTCGCATAGTTGATTTATTACATCCGATTGTTGTTGAAGCAGTTGATTGATTAAATGTGATTGCTGGTCAAGCTGAAATTAGTTATTGATAAATAAAACTGAACTGAAAACGACTAATATATTTAGAATATATAATCAACAAATAGAGAAATGATTTTACCAGTCGACTGGGTGGATAACAGGCATTTTGCAAAGTGATTTCTGGCTGAAAATAAGAACAATAGGCACATAGGTTATACAAAGAGAGGCAAGAATATTTTTTATTAAAAAAATGAGTTAGTACTCATTCCCTCTGTTTCATAATCAAGTTGTTAAGTGTTAAGTAAATAAATTAAAAGGAAAAAAAAACATTTTCAAAAACAAGCTTTTTTAACTTGTAACAGCAACCATGCAAAACTTAAAACCAGCTATCATTTTAAAATGAATACACAAGATTTCGTGTGTGAAGTGGTTCTAATTCATTAAATATTTCAAGATTTAATAAATTCAATGTTTGACCTTAAAAACCAAACTGACATACAAACATTGCAAGTTAAATAAAAGCTGGACAGGGCTAGATTTAGCAACTTGCTAAGTTAGCAAGTGTTTATGAAACAGAGGATATTACAACGTACCTAGTTAGCAAGTGTTTATGAAACCGAGGATATTAAAACGTACCTACCTACAAAAAAGTAAGTACTTATAACTTTTCATACATTTTTATGTTGGTCTTTTAATTAAAGTAGTAAAACAATAACCAGGCCCGCCGCTAGCTGTACGCCCGCGTGCAATACCAATTATGCCGCCACATGTACAATAGGGCTTCCAATACCGGAATTTTTTTCGAGATTTTTAATACCGGTATTGAAATGTTCATAACCGGGATCCCGGTATTAGTGATTTTATTTTAATTTTAGTACAAAACACAAAATAGGTAATAAACGATCACTACCGCACATAGACATTTTTATCCATTTATTTATTTTGGAATATTTTAAATCGGACTTCCTGGAAGTCTCGCGTTGCTCTAAGTACAGTGCGGAAGGCGGCGGCGCCCGCCAGGGGTGAGGGGAAATTCCGAATTGTCAGCTGCAGATAGTTTAAATTATCTCAAAGAACGTTTGCAAGAATTTAACATTGACCTGTCCGAAGATGTGATTGCTCTATGTACAGACGGCGCCAGTGTTATGACCAAAATGGGAAAATCTTTCAGTGGTTACATCAGCTATGTTTAGCTCACGGTGTATAGTTAGCAGTAATTGACGTTTTATACAAAAAAACAGAGGAATGCGCGCCTGCACCTGCACCTATAGCTACAACAACTTCTGAAGATGACTCAAGTTGCGACGAAAGTGAAAATAGTGCAGATGACGACACAAACGGGGCTTTCGTTGTTGAACGACCACAAGTTACTACTCCGCCAAAATTTGTATACAAAAATGTCATCGAAAAGGTGCGAAAACTAGCAAGATACTTCAGAAAATCGCCTATTAGAAACGATATATTACAAAGCTACGTTACCAAAGAGCATGGCAAAGAGATTAAATTGATGCTAGACGTAAAAACCTAACTAGTGGAGCAGTATGGCCGACATGGTCGGTCGATTTTTGAAGCTCAAAGATAACACCACTAAAGAACTGATTGATCTGAAATCGAATATTAAATTTGATGATGAAGATATCACCTTATTAAATAACATTCACCAAAGCCTCAGCGTGATCAAGGCAACTGTCTCTGCACTGTGCCGTCGTGATGCCACTCTTTTATCGGCTGATGCTTGTCTCAAATTCATGCTGCGAAAATTAGACGAAGCAGACAATACCATAAGCCGAAATCTTGCCTCTGCCCTCAGAATGCGTATAAAACAGAGACGCCTAATAATATCAGGTATACTTCCAAAAAAGAATAAAATTAAAAGTCTGATAAAAATAAGGTTTTTTTTTTCAATACCGGTATCCCGGAATCCCGGTATTTAGAAAAAAACATTCGGTATTAATACCGGTATTGTAAAAATCCGGTATTCGAAAGCCCTAATACAACTCTATGCTGAGCTCTGAATCAGCGAATTATTGGAAAGCACTCAAACACATTTGATAACAACCAATCAACCAGACTACTTCTCCGTAATGTTTTACTTAATATAAAACTATATAAATATTATTCTTCAGAAATTAAACTTTAAAGCAATTTTCAAGTATCCAAGATGTCTATTTTATAAATTTTATGTTCAAATATTGTATTGGAGGATTGGTCAACAAAAGTTTGAAACTTTTGAGGCGAAAGTTGAGCCCTTAAGAGGAGATAATGTTTTAAGTCCTAAATCAGAATTTTCGGGACAAATTTAAATATTAACAACTTTCACAATATAATAATATGTAAAATAAATACCTGCAAAGAACGTGATGGAACAGAATTTTCAATTAATCTGTTGCAGCTGCTGATATCCTTGTTGATGCAAGATTCATCAAAATGCAGTGAACAAACAACCACTTGTTTGTGAAGGGGATTTATATTTTTAGTGCCAATGATATCAAGCCACTGTTGCCGCAAATCTTCACTGCGGGGCAATCTATAAATAAAACATGAATCTTATCTTAGTTTCATGCCTGTGTATCACTTTTCATGTCTAAAGGCAACTACAATATTATTTATTAGTTATGTGTTTAGAGCACAGTCTACCCAGTATGAAAAGTAAATAATAAACACCTAAAAGTCACATACATGGTCATGGAATCAAACTAGGATTCTTTGTATGGTAGCAAGAACTATGATGAGAGTAGTTCATGTTACCCAGTCCTGGAACAAATACCTGTACAACATACAAACATTTGTCCCGCAGCGGGACTCAAACCTGCACCTCTTGCATCTCAGCTGGCTACTTGATCACTGTGCCACCGGGGTTGTCAATAAAAACTGAACAGTTTTCTTTAATAACCTGCAGTAATCAATAGTACACAACAAACAAACATTTTACAGACAAATTGGAGTCATCATTAGTCTTCAAGAGATTCTATATAAATACATATGAACAAAATTTTGTCTTCTTTTCATTAGAGGTACAAAATGATTAACTTGAATGCTCATGCTAAGCCTGCTTCACGATACGTGGTTCATGCAAGATGCAATTACATCAGAGAATAATAGTAATCAATAGGTAACAGCGTTTGCAAGAGGGAGGCAGTTTTTTCAGTCTGACTCAAGAAAATGTTCTAATTACGTAGGAAAACAAAATAATGAAAAAAACTACAATAACATTAAAATCTGCCCACTAACTTGTGAAGGGTCACTCCTTTTTTCTGCTGTAAGCCGCAGTGCATCAAACTACACTTCGGCATTATTTTAATTAATTCTACACGGTTTCAGCACACGCACGAGATCTTTCTATTTCGCTTGTTTATATGCATATTAAAAAGTACTCTGTGCTTTTTGCAGTATATAAAAATATACTCTGTGTCTTTTTGGAATTACAAAGAAACTTGGTAGATGTTCTAAAATTTCTAAATAGTTCCAACACTCGAAGCTTTCTTTATACTTTTCTAAGGAGTTTGCACTCCAAATAATGGCGAATACTGACTGTTTTCGGCAAGGTTGGTAGAGACATCTATGGGAATGGGTTATAGTATTTCTACCGTTCACACTTTCTAGTGTTGGTTGTGTAGTTCGTAGTAGTGGGCGATATAAATCGATACTAAAAAAATATCGATACATTACGCGATAATATCGCTTCCATCCGATATTATCGAAACGCCTAGTATCGAATTGAATATCGATATATTTCATCCGATATACCAAAAATCGAATTGCTTATTCCTTTAAATGTGCAACACTGACAAATTAAGTAACAATAAAAACATTATTTTATACATTATTGATAAACTAGCCTTTGCAATAACGAAACGCATACATGAGATACTCTCCGCGACGCGGCAGCACTAGTAGTAGTATAGACCATAGAATCTATTTATGGTCACTTGTTTGTCTCGTCATTGGTTTCGTTCAATTCGTTCGTTCTCATCTCATCTCAGTGCTGTCAACGCGCAAATATAACGCTATCTAATTTTTTATTACAGTTTAAGAAAAGTAAATTCCGTAAAGTGATTCAATCTCCAATACTTCGAAACAAGATACTATTACGATATCGGAATCTTACGTAAACGAACATCAACTGTCGCCTCCAACTTCTACGTCGTCTTCAATGGATTGTAGTAACGTTATACAATGTGGCTTTTAAATATTTAACCATGGTGGCTAGCTCAGTTCCATCTGAACGACTTTTCTCAAAAGCCGCACAGGTTCTTACACAGCAGAGAAGCAGATTGCAAGCCAAAAGGGTCAATAAAATTTTGTTTTTGCAAAGCTTAGAGAAGAAATACTGGGATTTATAAATCTTTCACTTTTGGGTCGTATGGCCATTGATTTCATTTGCATGATATATAAATAAAGTTGATTTGTTCTAGATGTTGTGACTCATATTAATAATATCAACCTTCCCTATTTAATATTAGAAACTAGTTTAATACGAGTATTACTTACGATATTTCAAATATATCGATATATATGTTCGATATATCGCAAAGTATCGATAGAACATTACGATATATTATATCGAAAATAATATCGATATTTTTTTAACATGAACATCACTAGTAGTTCGGGAACGAACTAGTTCGGAAGAGCGCTCCCACAGACGAACTACACGAACGAATTCCCAGATCTCTCCTTTCGAGATATAGTAATTTTAATAGCGAGAGGCAGTGAACTGGCTATTATTAAACGAAATATAGGTAAAGTAAAAAAATAATTAACCTGTAACTAATAGTAGTAAGTATTTTTTACTAAGTATATTTTGTAGATTATCTCTAAAAGTTTATAAAAAGTAAAATACTACGATGTACTACGAGTGCAAAGTATTTAAAATCAAAATATTTGCTCATTTGATTTTTTTTTACCTACACAAAATACAGGTAACAAAATATTATCAAAAATTTTGAATTTTATTTTGAAATTACGCATTTGAAGTTGAAGAAATGTAATGAATGTGACGCTAGAGGTCGGGAGGAGTGGGTTCGTTTCCGGCTCAGGGCAAATATTTGCATGTTCTGCATATATTTGTGCCGGGTCTGGGGATTGGTTAGAATATTCTATTAATATATTATATCTAAACCAATAGAATACTGGAGTTCAAAGATGGGCTTCATTGGTAAGGAGGTTTTCGGTAGTCGGGCAAAAACGGAACTTCGCGAGATCTTAGTTCGACTATTTTTGTAGTAAAAATAAATAAATCATGCAAAGCTCATAAAAAATATTCAATTGATTGTGATTTCCTTCTTTTAATCGTAAAACGTAGTGGTTTTCTCTTTGTTTTTTTCTTTAGGTTCCTCTACTTTGACTAAGTGTTTTATTCCTTTATGTACTTATCCACATACGGTAGTGGTAAGTAACATATGACGACGACGAGGGACATGCACGGCCTGACAGTGCATGACCATGAATTGTACAGCCATTATTACAAACCATGCTTTAAATCACAGCCCCGCACTTTTGCATTTCCTGAATTCTGATACTTGTGCTGAATTGTTCTATAATGTTCCAAAATATTATACTCCTAATTTTTTAGGAAAAAAAAAAATTTGGAGAAATTAAAATATTAAAATAGACGTCATAAATTAAAAAAACAATTTTGAATCCTAGCCCCGCTTTAACTTTAGGATTTTCAAAGTTTTGACAGCTGTTCTGCATTGTTCTAGCTTTGTTTTATATTGTTCCAGAATTTTATATTTAAACATATACATATATGAGAATTGACGAGAATTGACGATCAAAACTCTAAAAAACTGTTTGGAATCTAGTTAAAAATAGCTGGTTTCCATTCGCTACCTACATTTCTACATATGATAATAGGTAAAAAAATAAATGTCTTTTTAATTGTTCTGGGTTTTTCTGGTAAAATGTTGCATTGTTATAACTTAGTGCTAATTTAGCACGAAAAACTGAAAAAAAACGAGCAAAATAGCGGTTTTACAAACTTGGCCACGCACTTTTCGTTCTTCCAATTATTGGTGTTTTTTTCATTGTTCTGGGTTGTTCTGGTGTTGTGCTGTATTTTTCTAACTTAGTTCTAGACTGTTATATAGTAAAACATGTCATTAAGTGCTAATTTAGCAAGAAAAACTGAAAAAAAAACTACCAAAATAGCAGCTTTAAAACTTAACAACAATGCAGAACAAACCTAGAACAATCTAGCAAAATTGTAAAAAATTCCAAAGCGGGGCCAGCCTCCAAAACCGTTATTTTCGTTTTTCAGCCGTAATTTTCACTCTAGAGAAAAAATATTTTGGAACAATATAGAACAAACCTAGAACATTTCAGCACAAGTATCAAAATTCAGGAAACGTAAAAGTGCGGGGCTAACTTCTCGCACTCGAAGAATACCCTTAACATAAAAAAAAATCGGTTAACAAAAATATACAGTCCTCTTTTTTCGAAGTCGTTTGAAAAAATGTAACTAAGAAATAACTACTACCAATTAATTACCAAACCAACCACTACGTTTGAATAACACGAAACAACTCGCATCGTACCTTCGCAATTCAGAAATTATAAGTTATTCGAGAGAATTTGTTTTAACATAAAAACAAAATGAACAGAATATTCGGTCGAGGTAAACCCAAAGAACCTGGCCCAAGTATTAACGATTGTATCAAAAATGTAAGAAACAATCATTTTCATTCTCTTGTAATTCGTCGATGATTCATTCTTGGTCTGATGAAATCTTACTTTTTCTACAGGTCGACGGCAGAGCTGATAACATCGAACAAAAATGCCAGAAACTGGAAACAGAACTTCGAAAATACAAAGATCAAATGGCTAAAATGAGAGAGGGTCCCGCCAAAAACTCAGTGAAACAAAAGGCCATGAGAGTATTGAAGCAAAAGAAAATGTGAGTACCTACTTAGTTTGAATAGTTTTTCATAGAATCACTATATCTCTGGCTCACCCAAACTTTGCACACAAAAACTTGATTGCTATAGCAGGCTCTTATGTGTAAAGATCTGTTCAGTGGCTTGTGCATAGGTGACAGACAAGATGGATCTTTTTGACTGTGAGTGCCGCAGAACTAAGTCTCTTCGTCAACTTATCAATGTGAGGGTGTCATTGAAGCTTATTATAGAGGTCAACTTTCTCAACAGAGCATTGCCAGTAAATATAATACTCAATGAATAAAAACTACTTGTAAACAAGTACTTGTACTACTTGTAATAATAAAACTTTGTTAACAAACATAAAAAAAATGTTTTTTTATGTTTATGTTTTATGTAAACAATGTGGGTACTATTTTGTAAACAATATAGGTTTACAATAAGAGTAATATTCTAAAAATATAGCATAGTAAATACATTGTATACGAAATATAGCCTGCAGTATTTTTTTTTGCAATCATTATCTCAACCATACTGGCGAGCGCAATCAAGTTTGTTATCAAATGTAGGCACACTTGAAGAGAAAGTTCGATTGTACCTAATGAGGTTTTCAATTTCAATTGGGAATGCTGCCCTCTATGGAATGAGACTGTTATACAGTTGTTAGACTGTCAGTGTGTTAGTTAAAATTTGTCCGCAGATCATATTTTTACCAATACTTTTGTTGTAGGTATGACCAGCAGTTGGATAATTTAAGAGCTCAGTCATTTAACATGGAGCAAGCCAATTATGCCACTCAGACTCTGAAGGACACACATGCGACCGTTGCAGCAATGAAAGATGGAGTCACACAGATGAAGAAGGAATTCAAAAAAATAAATATTGATAATATTGAGGTTTGTATTGTCACTTGTAATCAAAAATGAGTGTGACTAAATGTCATCAATTTGCATCATTTGTAAACATCATCATTATTCTGCCACTGCATTAATTATTGCTTCTTTATTATTGTACACACATTCAGGGGCTACACTAAAATTGCTCATAATATCATTAGTTTCCCAAAGAAGTTGCATACATAAATTCTTATATTGCCTATTTTTCTATGGGCAAATCCTAGCTGCTGCCAAATAAAAAAAAAAAAATTTAAGACCTTAAATATATAAAGCTGTAATGAATATATGGATATGGATGGATAATCCATATGTACATATGGATTACAGCTCTGGAGCACTCAAAGTCAAAATTCATTTGTTTATTCATTAAAATCACAAGGATCACTTTGAAACAATTTTATCTACTGCATGTTCTTCCGCAGCCAAGCCAGGAAAGAAAGGCAAGAAAACAAGGCTGGTTATTCTTTTTAATGATCTTTTTACTAAATATTATTATAATATTTTATCGCTTAAAAGCAATCTCTTCCAGACAACCTTGGGATGAAGCGGAAAGTATGCAATTGTAATGGTTGGCGTTAATTATTAAATACCAGAGACACTTGAGGAACTTAAGTCTTTGCGGGTGGATGTTAGTCGCAAACAAATCTTTCAACCATCTTTTTATTCTGTTATTACAAATTATATCATTCCTAAATTGAAATATAAAACCTGATAAATATCTGGTTTTAGTGAAAATTTAATGCACTTAAAATGAATGATATTTGTTCCAGGATGTAAACGATGATTTGGCAGACATGTTGGAACAGGCGGACGAGGTGCAGGAAGCACTCGGAAGGCAGTACGGCATGCCGGAGATCGATGATGATGAACTGGCGGCGGAACTTGATGCTCTTGGTTAATATCTATCTATACAAACTTTACAAACATTTCATCACTCTGCAAAATAATCAACAAAATTGAGAATTTTTATTATACTAGCTGTTGCCAGCGGCTTTGCATGCGTGGTGACTCTTTGTTTAAAAAAAAACGATACTTCTACACAAATTTTTACCCAAAATTTGTGTAGAATTATCAGCATGAGAAAAAAGAGTGAACCTCACTCTTTCTTCTCATGCTTGACATATTGACAGACTGACAATCAACGCATAGCCTAAACATAAAGGTGTTTAAAAACAAAAGTCCATATTTGTTTATCCTTTCGTGACGAGATAGCGCTGGACAACGACATGCGTACCTGGACGATAAAATGTCACTCACCCTGATGAAGACTCTCGGAATGAGTCGAAATTTAATCGGTGCCTTTTCCGATAGTACGGTACGTGATAATTCCCTTTTCAACAATGTGATTAATATAATGTTTGTCGTTCCAGGTGACGAGATAGCGCTCGACAACGACACGTCGTATTTGGACGACGTGGTGACTCTGCCCGCGGCGCCGGACCGCGAGCCCGGCGCGGACAGCGTGCGCAACCGGGACGGCGTGCCCGTCGACGAGTTCGGCCTGCCACAGGTGCCCAGCGCCGTCCAAACCTCGCGCTGAATCTACACTAAGCCGGAGCACCAACACAGCCGAGTTGTCCACGGAAGATAAGACAAATCAAGAAATAATAAAAACCGACTTCCAATAACGGGAAATTGATAAAAAGTCCAATATGAAATTTCCTACCTCATTTTTTTACGCTCTAAGCGTGAAATTTTATCATTAAAAAAAACATTAAAATCAGTTTACAATTGGCGAAGATATCGCGAAACATACATACTAAAAATACAGACGAATTCATAACCTCCACCTTTTTTTGGAGTCGGTTGGAAATACTTCGATTTCTCTTTATGCCAGCCAAAAGAGAGGTAACGAAATAATTATTGTCTTCTCTTCAGTTGACCAAAACGTTGTCTTAAGTGCTCATGCTGAGGTCCCTCAATCATGCACAACACTCTTTACACCTGACCCCACACTATCTCACTATTTATCTCTGAAATGCTTATAGGATATTTGCCTGCGTCTTAATGGGTGAAAAAATATAAATTTTAAATTTTAAAAATAAAATAAAAAAATTGCCTTATATTGTGTAAATGCAATATGAGAATTGGACATTCTGCGATTCGGGCTTTTTGTGCCGGTACCGATGTGTCATGATTTGAAACTTTGGTATATTGCCATTGCACAGTAGCAAAAATATATATTATATTATTATATGTATGTACGGAAAGTCTTGAAGCAGAACAAACATACAAAAAATATCTAATGTTATATCATTATGCTATTTTCAGGCAATAAAGTTTCACCCTCATTATTTTCTAGCCTTCTTACCAAGCTGTTTCTTTTCCGCAGTACATAAACAATTCTACCTATGGTTAATTTTTCATTTGTAATCGGGTGTCTAGCGTTATATTTGTGAAACTTAAAATGGCGCAAATAATTGAAACACGTTTTATAACTTCTTAAAAAATAATAAATCGATTTTAAAATGCAAAAATTATCATGATGATATGTGAAAAAGTAAAGAATCTATTCAAAGGGTTAGTAACTAAGGAGACGGATACAAGAGGGCTAGGGAAGAAAAACATGTGCCGCCTCCACTTAGGAGTTAGAGCGGGTTCAAATTCGTCAAACGATGACGTCTCGATTTTTCTTGAAATAATGTCAGTAACGTGTCAGTTCTCCAGAGATAAATGCGACGTCATCCGGATACGGCTGTCATTAGAACCCGGTGTTAATGTGGGATAAGAACAAAGCTGTATGTATCAAGCGAGTCATTGTAGGTATTGTTTTAACGCAAAAAGCTCTGCAAATGTGGTTTTAATATTTAGAATATTTGATCTAATTGCATGACATTCAGATTGCAACATTGATGTATTTCCACCTATGTTCGTTAAATATTCTATATATTGTTAATTACTTATTTTTAAAGAAAACATTATAAAGGATGTCGTGATAAATAGGTCTACTAAGGTTAGAGTTTGTATCAATTTATGTTTTATTTAATTTGTACACAAATATCACATTGTTACGCCCCGTATTTAATTTGTGGGACACTGGGTCACTTTGATATATTAAAAAAAACTTTTCAAATCTATTTTTAAGTTGTAATTAATATATTATTTACATTGCTATCTATTTAGTTTTATTCAAATCTAAAATTAACCACACATACCCCCACTCACACGTTCTACCTACGGTAATATATAACTTCGGAAATTCAGTGAATATGATTACGTCATACAAATAAAACAACAATAATAATTGTTAAGGAAAATAATTAACCTTTAATAATAATTTAATTGAAATAACACAGTCAACACTAAATTACTGTATGTTCTTACGCTTACATTCAAATGAATATTTACTGCGCGCAGTAAACGGTAACAAACAGCTATATGCCTTCGCTAACACAACAGGCCGTTTGACTGTTTTGATGTTTTCATACATCATCTGTCATCGTAACCGATGTTTACAGCCCGTTATGTGCTGGTAAAATCAGACCTCAGTGCTACAAACTTGTCTGGTATGCTGCGCCGGCGCCACACTACTCTAAACGCCATATTGACAGTCTGGTAGAAATTAGCGACGCCGGATCAGAGAAGTTTGCGGCATTATGACCCGTATAAATCAAACTCAACTCTAAGATCGTGTTCCATTTGTCACTTAAAAGATATTTGACCATGATATTAAAACTTATAAAATAAATCATGATTAATATCCAGTTTTTAGTGTAATTTATGATCATCAGTGCGTTTGAACTGCAATACATGAGGTTTAAATGGCATTTTGGTTTCGCTCTTTAAGAGTTATAGCTCGTTTTATTAACGGGCCGTTGTGGTCGGGACCACGTCACGAAATAAATAATACTTGTCCACAATATTTACATCCTAAATGATATGTACAGAGTACACCACTCGGTATGGCTACTTGGAATGTCTAATTGCACTATCAGGTTTGTTCACTCGATTAGTCTAAAGCCTCCTGACCGGTCTTTGGCAAGAAGAAGCAGAGTACTGCAGCAACTGTAAATAAAAAAGAAAATTGCTGTTACAATAGCAAACAAGCAAATTCGTTGGTAATCGGAAACGCGAGCAGATCAAAATAAGCCCAAAACAATGTGTTCCCTTGTTAATCTTCAGTCATCATCATCAGCACCTCAGTTACCTACACTAGAAAAATGGCAACGGAGAATCATTTTTCCAGTATTAGCTAACTCCGAAATTCGGACCTCTTTTTTTGAAGTCGGTTAAACATTTACGAGGTTTGTTCCCCATGTCTATTTTGCTAATATTATTATGATGTAGGTATATTAGCTTCCTGTCACCAATGAGTGATTTAAGTTTCTTTTGAGTAATGTTGTGGACGACAGCTAAAGCTTGGAAACACGTTTCCAATATTTAACATTTTCACTAAAAAATGAATAATATATTTTTATTATTATTAAAACCAATTATTAAGGTTTAAATCACACAAACAACTATTATAACCTATCATCATCCTCAACAGGCTGTCCACTGCTGGTCGTGAGCGCCCCTAAAGAGTGACAAGACGAACGATCTTGGGCTACGCCCATCAGCAACTTTGTGGAGATACATTTTTAATGTTAACGAACTCGATACGGGGGCAAGTTAGGGATTCTGGGTGTGCAAACCTCAGACGCGGCTATCATGCTCCGGTCCTTAGACCAGCTAGTTGATGAAAGTGTATGATGTAGTTTACGAGGGTAGGTACAATAGAACTGAATTCGTCGAAACCGTAAAAAGTTCAGAAAAAAAAAATAGAACTTACTAAAGAGGAATGATGAGAAGACGACGATAGGAATGACACAATTGATGTCGATGAGGTAACCGAAGGACAGGTTTCCGATGAGCCCGCCTCCTCGACCGGCCGTCAGGGAGAGAGCGGCTGCCATTACCCTGCAGACAAAAGTATCAATATTAAAAATGGGAACTTTCACAGGAACTGTAGGTATCTATCGGCAAAAGTACCGATATTACTTATTCTGAGTCTATGAGTGATTGCGACGAAGTATCCGCGTCGCGTCTTGCACTACTTATTATGGAAAATATGTGACCCAGGAAAAAACGTCAGGCTTAGCACCAAGGAACCGTTATGTCTGAAGTAGGAAGTGAAGACAAAAATTACGTCTATTTCTCTGTCCGCCAGACATTATTAATCGTTAATAGAAGAGTAACATCATTAATCGTTGTCTGCTCTTCTATTATCAAAATCGTTGTCATGGGTGATAATGCTACTGGTGCAGATCAACCGTTCTGTGGGGAATTTTTTTTTTCTCTTTTCGTAATATAAAAACTATATTCGCCTTCTCTTCTGTAGACAAAACCGTTGTCTTGGGTGCTCGATGCTCATGTAACTATTGTCATCAAAGATTACTGGAGGTCACTCACCTAAGATTTGTAGGGAACAGGTCGACCAGCACGCAAAACACGAGACTGATGGCGAGGGAAGTGAGTGCCTCGAAGATGCAGGATAGCACCAGGTTCTGAGTGGAGTTCTGCACGTAGTAGAGACCGACTGTCACCACGCCGGCGATACCCAAACTGAAGACTAAGGGAAAACAGTTAGTTTCAAGTAGGTAAATAAATCTATAAAACCGTTCCGCGACACATTGGTTCACTGACAATCAAAGAAAAGCCTAAGCCGCAAGTTTCAGAAACCTCTTTACATCAGGCATTTGGAAAACGCACGCGTTAAATTGCATAGTATTAAGACAGATGGCATTCCAAATAGAATTATCTCCACTACCCTTGCGTTATCTGAATAACATGAAGAAGTTTGTATAGAAAAAAAATAATCGGATAAAGTTGCGGGGCTTTCTCCAAATTCACGATAAAAAAACAAATTTTCAAGTCAGTTAATATTAAAGATGTCATCGGTCCAGCGTTAGTATTTCCCAGTGGTTGTTGTTAGGTACTGCTAGTTCTTTCTTTGTTTCGGATTTTATTAAAAGTTGAACCGTTGAAACTTAGAGCACATATCTGATAAAATTATTGATTAAAAATAAAAATGGAAATTTATGTACCGTTGCTTACCAATCTAATCTAAATATAATTTAATAATTTAAATTTAATTTTGTGGTTAAACAAGAGAAGGTACCTACTTAATGCATGCCCGAGATCCAACGCATCAGAAGTTGCGGTCAGGACAGTTTTAAAAGAGTTAACAATGTAAACTTACTCAAGAAGAACTTTGCTCCGAGTTTGTGAACGCACAGCGGCAGCCACAGTGAGGTAGGAATACAAGCAAGACCAACGATCAGAGTGTGCATGTACACTTTGCCGTCGATAGTCTTTAAACAGTCAAAGGGGTCCGATGAGGCCTCGTCGGCGACCACGATGCCGGAGACGTCACATACAGAGGCCGAAGTGTTAGGGAAGTTGTGCTCGAACTCTTCATAGCGGTTAAATAACTCGGGGAACCAGATCATGAGGGTGTAGTAACTGGAAGAAAATAGACGTTTGGTCAACTGCAACGTTTACTTTGTGCGGGGGCTTAGAGCCAAAAACAAGATATGACGTGACAGATTATTTAAAAAAAATTATAGCTTGCTTACCTGGTCGTCAAACCGAACTGGATAAGGCAGGTGAGGACGGTGTATTTGAGGTAGGGAGGCCTGCACAGTGCTTTGGTCTGGACCCAGATCTCGCTGAACAATCGCTTCAGGTCCTTGGGCTTGCGCATGCTGAGGCTTCTAACAGACTTCTGAGAGTTCTGGGATGCCACTGAGATTGTTCGCACTTTCTCTTTCAGGCTCTTGATCTGTTGACGAAACATCACTTGTTTAACCACAACCATAAGCTTGGCACAAGCATAATGGCGATGCTTGCCATTATCATTACATATTAATCTTTCACAAATTTTAAATTTTGAATCGCTTTTTCAAAGACTTTGGGAAATTATTGAACAGTTACTGAATCCAGATACTTACCTTACATTTGTATTAAAGTATAAATAAAAAGTAAAAAGCTATAGAACAGTCACTATTTGTCCATACCGCAAAGTTGATAGTCACTATGTTCTACATTATAATATGGTTATATATGTAGATTGGAGATATATATTATGTATTAATGTATAACACATTCATGTAATAACATGTTCATGTATGTGTAAGTATGTCTTATTTTTCGAATAAATCGTCTACGTATGTATTTTTAATGACTATACCTACACCACCTTCCTTTATCGTTCACATCAACTCCTGTCCATCCAAAGGTTGTCTGGAAAAGATCGCTACGAGCGATAAGACAGGCCATTGTCATTGAAAGACCATCCGTCATAGTGACGACCTCTGTGGCGCAATGGGCAAAGGCACGCCTAAGATGCAGAAGGTTGCGGGTTCGATTTCCGCCGCGAGACAAATGTTTGTATCATCATCTATGTATAATAATGTATTTACAAATTATATATACATAAAAGCAGTATACCTATGAGTCATGTATTTCCCATAATACTAGCGTTTAATTTGTAACGAACATAATTATGTGGTGTATAATAAAGTGTTATCTAATTTACCACGGTGCTATAACTGCGTACCATCAGGCGGGCCACATGCCTGTTATCTTACAAATATAAGTAAATAAAAACATTGGCACAGCCGTTAGGATTATTTGAGAGATATAGAGAAGACACTCACGGGATAGTTGTCGGGGTCGTCACCGGTGTTCTGTTTGTAGATGCTCTTGAGCACATTCAACGCTTCATCATAATCTCCACACTCCATCATGAATTTGGGGCTCTCGGGGAACGAGAATAGCCAAAAGCCCAGCATGAGGGAAGGCACGCCACAAGCCGCAACGAACCAGTTCCATGAGTCGTAGGAGAAGGCACCGCTTTCCATGCGTATGCCTGTGATGGGGATGATGCCCCACGCGATCACTGGAAGAATACAAGTTTTTTCATAATTAGCCTATAATGTTTCCACAGCTGCCGAACGAAATTGAACGGGCTCTTTTTCTTCTATTCTGAGGAACGGTCTGCGTAATTCACTAACCTCCTTGATAAGTGGATTTAACCATTCTTTTGACTGTTTGGGTAGGTATGATATGAATCCAGCAAAGTGTCGATGAAACCTGAGCTGAGCTGGTGGATGAGCAATTACCTTAAGTTGTGTTATCAACAGGTAAACGGTTTGTGAAAATAAAATTCGCAGTCCTTCCGAGGTGCAGTGATATAAAGTGAAGGCCAAACTGATGGCGGTGGCGATTACATTCATGTGAATTTTGACATCTACTTATCTTTGATCGCCATCGTCATCACCACCGCCACCGACACCGCCGCCGCGTCAGTTTGAACAGGCCTTTAGTCTATTTGATGTAGTGACATTTATTTCGATTATTTTTAATTAACTTACATGGAAGTAATATAACTCCAAGAGTCCAAAACATTTCCATCCAGCAAAGGATCTTCTCTCGGTATTTGGTCTGCTGGAACTCGCCCAGGTATGGGAAACAGATACCCATAGCTCCGGCGACTCTGGAAGGGCAATATTCACTGTCAGGAAAAATACGTTCGAGGAATATTACGTACCTACTTGCCATATTATTTGGCGTAAATACTAATAACGGAAGTCGTCACAGTGACAATTTTAGGAGCGTTGTAACTTGAAGCTGTGTCTTAGCTGCAAAGTACTCAAGTTGGCATTGTAGAAGGGGCTCAATGACAACTTATAATGCATATCTTGCATTTTGGAAAAAAATCAAGGAGACATGTTATTCGTCAGTCAATGAAATTACAACCATCGTGTTAGTAGCTACATCAGTTCCATTGAAATTCGCGTAGGTACAAAGAGGTCCCTACGACGGATAATTGGCTTGATGACACCGTTTTACGTCTAATAGACTATAATAAGAAAATGTGGGAACATAGCATTTATAATCGATTGTAACGTGACGCTTTGATAGGTAATGAGCGGCTGCATTCATTGTCTGCAATAGCGATCTCTGAATAGCTCATCTGTCATTGAAATAAGAACGAGGAAAATAATATTAGTTCACGTGGCCCACCGCATGTGTTTGAAATAGAATCTAGTTTGTGTACAAAAGTGGGTGATGAATCTTCTTTAAAATATATGCCCTTTTTTTCTTTTGTTGTCTAAAATATGGTCTAGATTACGCTTGTCTTTTTACTCACGAAAAGCCGTTGATGAACCGGCATGCCATAAAGACAGGCAGGATCTGAACGAAGGATGAGATGATCCCGACGAAACCGTCGATCAGCAAAGCGGAGACTAAAACCACTTTGCGACCTTTAGTGTCGGCGAGACAGCCCCAAAAATAGGAACCGAGCACCATTCCTGTAACGAAACATCACTGGTGAATGGAAGTTAGCTGAAGGGGCGGTTATTGCCGTCAGACATCGCTACCTAAGATAACTTGTTGTATATTAAACCACACATCTTAAAGCTCGTAATACTTTCCATGTTTGCAAACGGAAGGAAGGAATTGCAATAAATCAGGAATTGCAAAAATCTATATTTACGCGCGTTACTTCCGATTTCAAAGATTCCATACACGAGTGAACATACTACTGTTTACTGTATGAATCAGATACCATATATCTGAGTTGACAAGTTTCCAAATCAGGCAGTAGGCATAACCCAACATAGGCACGGCTTGTAGTCGGCGGTCAACCAGCTGCTTTTTAACGGAAGTCGTAGTACCACAGCACAGGGAGTATCAACCACAGCTATGCTAAATACCAGCTGTACACTAGTTCAAGTTTAGTCATAGAGAATAATTATTATTCCACTATTCTCAAAGCGTGTGTCTCAAAGTTATGCTTAGTTATCTAATCATAACTGAGAAAGAGCTGAGGCTCTACTTTGATGCAAAATGTTGATGGGACTTTCCGTTAGCCGATTTTGGAACACCTACCCAAAACCTAAACCTAAAGGCTTTCCAGATTCCGGAAGATTTTGATTAGAAACTTTCATGCATAATGTAGCCAAGCACCAATATCGTGTTAAATAAATCGGCTAGCAGATGCACAAAACTAATCTACCTAGGGTACAAAAAATCATCATCTTCTTTTACTTATCCCACATTGTGTGGGGTCGGTACAACATGTTTTCTTCTTGCATTATTCTCTATCAGCCGTTAACCTACTTAAGTACTCACTCTTCTCTTACTCATTATCATCGTTTACACAATCCATCCACCTTTTCTTCGGTCTACCTCCGCTCCTACAATCCATTAAAAAGATAGAAGGAGTGGACGGTACCATTTCAACGGTACCGTACCCAAAGTTAGGAATTAAATAGTTACCGAGAAATTAATATTTAAAAATGTTTAGGTTAAGTATTGTAAAATAAAATGTACTGGAGTTGGAGGCTAGTTTTGTGCTTAGAAATCATAAAAAGTTGGTCATTACTAAAGCGCGGAAATTCTTATTTGCTGTATTTACAATGGAACAACCTTTTGACTAGTCCGAAATGGATCCTATTTAAATTTCAGTTGGACACTGTTCAGTCCACTAGGGAAAATACACATGCATGAGCCGAGCACAGCGTATTGATGTTGTTGTTAGGTTCACCTAACCCTATTTCTTTCCTTATCAGCCTCATACATAGTATGCTTGCATTTTAAATGTTCAGTACAAAATACCTACAAAATATATAAGTTATTTCTCGGAAACTATTCAATTCCTAACTTTGGGAGAGGTTGAAATGGGGGAGTCCACCACTTCCACTGACAATCCTTTTTGGTTTTATCTAAATTCGTGCGACGGCTTTCTAAATCCCAACCCATTTATATTCATCACTTCTTGCTCTAGTCTTGTTCATCCTCCTCATAACACATGTTATACACGCAC
Source organism: Perizoma affinitatum (assembly GCA_961405105.1). Classification (NCBI taxonomy): domain Eukaryota; kingdom Metazoa; phylum Arthropoda; class Insecta; order Lepidoptera; family Geometridae; genus Perizoma; species Perizoma affinitatum. Next base: position 9,239,068 of record OY560184.1, read on the forward strand.
AGCACACGCATGCCATGCTAAACTTTTACTCCTGAACATTTCAGTTTTTCAACTTCCTTTGGATTTTATTAAATTTAAAGTAAAAATAAAATTTTAGAAGGGCACAAATTAGCTGAATAGAAAGTGCTCAGTAAATTCATACTCGGCGTCACTCGATTCATGATAGGAGTATTAAAAGCATTGCCGATGGCGAAGATGAGAGGTGGTTCATCTAATGTAGTCATTCCTAACCCTATCCATTCTTATATAACTCTACACATCCATGTCAACATTTGTATAACTGCTACCTACATGTACTCTCATAAAGCATACAATAAAAGCCTGTGAAATAGAAGATCATAATTACCCAACATAGGCGCAGCAGTCAGCCAGCCTTTGTCGGCCGACGTCATCCTGAAGTCACATGTCGCCGCCGGCAGCACGAACGACACTATAGTGATTCCTATGGCCGTGTTTGAGTAGATCAGACCAGTCACCGCCAGCAGGCAGAAGTGGAAACGACCAAAGCCTGGAAACATTATAATTGTAATCATTGTCAAACTACTTACCCGAAAAAGAACGGTCGGTCACCGCGCACCAAAAGCTAATTACTTAGTTAATTTGATAGTAGGTATCCGACGTCTGGTCGATGGATAAGAATGGTAAATGCCATTCTATACAACTCACATTGTCTGTCTCAGTAAACAGGGCTTCCAAAGGATACTACACTAATTCGCAAAAACACGAACCTCTGACGGTGTTTGATTATTCTGACGTAACTTGCGTGATGATGATGATGATAATTAGTGTTATAACTACTAATATTCCTTGATCTTTTCTGGTTCAGGCCAGTTCAGAATATCTGGTATTAGAAGTGGAGCAGTGTTTACCTAAGTACCTACTTATAATACAGATTAGGTATCTAGTATGTTGTATGCTTGGCTAATTGTTTTAGGTTGTGATGTGTGTAATATGTAACCATACTGTCAACCTTGACATTGACTCAGCGCAGGTTTACCGAGATAGGATCAGTGCAGAACCTTATCATTCAGAACCACTGACCACTACAAAGAAATCAATAATTTGTTATCCTTACCCGTTGCTGAGATAGCGGCTTCGAAATCCGCGCCATGCTCTAAAAAGTCCAAACCTGTAATAAAATTTCATGTTTAAAATTAAGTTTTTTGGAATTATTTGTGAATATTCTTTAGGCACGTTAACAATAAACTTTAACGGCTTCTAAGTTGATGCCTAGTGACAGTTTTTTATAAAACCTGTCACTCGCTTAAGCAGACGGATAAAGTCAGCTGCTGGTAGGTACCTACTGATTCTGATATCGATAGATACTAAACATAGATTTTTTTAGATTTTTCACCATATCGCTTTTCTGCTCTTCACTCATTAATGTTTTGTAACTATTTCAAGCGTCGGTTTTTTCCAATTTGCTACTAGTATAAATTATGAACTTAACTGAAAAGAGTTTGGCATTTGCCTTTCTCGTTACCGTGATATGTGTTTCCATGATGGATGGTCTTCAATAGGCAATCATAATGAAATGCATGCTATTGAACACTAGTATCAGCCTCTAAATACACATAAACATTTAGAATGGTAACACGTAAATGTTAACATTGAACTTGATTTCCAAAAGTGTCTCGCAAAGAAATCAAACTGATAATTTTTTATTGTGGTTATTTTAAGTTGTCTTTATTTTTGTGTAAATTTACCCTCATTATTTAAGCTGAGTATGTTTTAACGGAGTTGAACTCACTCTTGCGGCTCAATTCGGCAACTTATTTTGTGGTATTAAATTATATGCAGCTACTAGGTACCTGCTGTTGTGGGTGCTATTCATTATCCTATGGCCGTAGTTAGGTATGGTTAGATATAACAGAGTAGGTACTTATTATTCATTATTTCCAATGAATCTGAATCTGGTAGGTAACATAGTTGACTGACGGACTAGTAGTTGCTTGGGGACTGCTCCAACAATTTGACTGCACGTTTTCATTTCGTCGTTGCATTTGTCACTGATTAAATAAACAATCGCTTCAAGATAAACTTTGAATTATCATTGTGCAAGATGGAAAAACCCTTGTATCATCTCGTTTTGGACCAAACTGCTTGAGCTACAAAATTGATGTGTGACCAATGTTTCTATCGGAAAGATAGCGGTATTCTGTAGTAGGTAGATACCTAAACTAAAGTCTTATGCAGGTAGCATAGTAGGTAGATAGGTATCTATCTACCTACTATGCTTTCTCAAGTCGATAATGTCAATTTCAAGTGTAGATAGATAGATAAACTCTATTGTAGGTACATAATACCTTAATAATAGCATAGACATAATACAACTAAGTATTATGTCTAATAATAAAATAAATAAATAATGCTGGACATTTTTGACACAGCATCATCTAGCCCCAAAGTAAGCAAAGCTTGTGTTATGGGAACTACATGACTGATATACTACTTATATACTTTTTTTTTTGTAAATACATACATATTATACATAGAAAACACCCAGATCCCGAGATAAATATTTGCAGATATACTATTATTTCAGTAATAGGTTTAAATAAAAATAGGAAACGTACAATTAGGTACTGGACCTTACTGTGTTCAGTTACAACTATCAGCGGTTTAAAAATGTGCTTAGGTAGAACCTACCTACTAGATAAATAGGCTACCTAACTTTCTGTCTACAGTACCTACCATAAAACTTCTTACAAAATGCGTACTAACAATTAGTTGAGTTTAGTCTGTTTGGTCCCAGCAGGGTGTGTCTGTTTTACTATATTTTTTATAGAAATCTTACTAAGACATGGCTAAATATTTGCCTAAGCTACGTGCATACGGGCATGCCTCTATCTGTTTATATTCGTACGAGTAGCAAATGGTCATTACTTTCATGTATTGGGTCTTATCTATATAATTGTAATTTTGTCTAACAGGCTACTTTGAACTGTAATATCTGCGGAATGACTTGGAATTCTAAATTCAAATAATAAAAACCTATTGAATTTAACTTTGAATCTTGTGGACGCCCGTAGAACAACGATGATAATGAGGAATTCAAGTGAAGGTGTATCCGTCTCAAGCTACGGCTGAACTTGCATAAGCTTTTGATGTTAGTGTCAAAATTTACTATTAGACTGTTTGTGGCAAATCGTCAAAATATAGAAGCTAAATCGTTCATAGTCAAAGACCTGGTATAATTAATATGAATAATCACTTCCGTCGCTTGATAACTCATAAAGCCTGGTTCTAATTATAGCAATAGAACCAGGCTTTATGAGTTATCTAATTATGTATTTGCGTACTTCGATACATATACTTACCTACTTAGCTATCTAAGTACTTATTTTACTATGAATTAGGTGACTTTGATTGTCTACAAGTTGGCGTTATCTTATCTTCTATAAATTACAGGTAGCGTTGTTTGCTAGAACTGTATGATTAATCAATCTTACAATGAATATGAGATGAAAAGCTTCTATTATAAACATCGCAAGTGACATATCCAAATATAAGGAGCTGATATCAGCACACTGTGACAGATAAATGTGACAATGACACGGTCAATTTAATTGTCGTTGCAACACATCTCAAGGGTACACGTCTTTTGGACAATTAGTTAGACGTAATTATAAGTTTAACGGGTCTTTATCGCGTTTACCTTTTTTATTATATTCCCGACGTTTCGACTGTATTGCAACAGCCGTGGTCACGGGATGACTGATTAGACTGGTTAGACGTATTTTATCTATTAGAACAGTAGACTTATTGCAATTATCATCTTTCCCTTGACTTATGTCGAATATTTAAGTAAGAATAGAGAGAAGGACGTAATTAAGTAGATTTGTTGTAGGTAATGCGTAGAAGCATCATGTAGTCATGAAAGATGGCGAAGGCACGCCTGAGACGCAGAAGGTTGCGGGTTCGATTCCCGCCGCGGAACAAATGTTGGTATGATCTGCAAATATTTGTCTCAGGGTCTGGGTATTTTCTATGTATGTATAAAATATTATATAAGTAGTATATCAGTCATGTAGTTCCCATAATATTACTTACGTAGTAGTGCAGACGGAAGGCGCGTAGAACTAAGTATATGTAGATGGAACAGACAGGGCTTGGATGGTACGTAAACGAGGCGTAAACCTTAGACGGGACGCAGACATGGCGTAGATGGTACGTAGACGGCGCCCATCTTGGATGGTACGTAGGCGCATCGTAGATATGACTTAGGTGGGATGCAGAGGAGTTTATAGATAATATTTATTGGGTTAATTGAGTAACCCAACAATAGCCGTGTTGGCCTAGTGGGCGATACCCCGACTTCTGATCCATCCGGTTCGAATCCGGTCGTGCACCAATGTATTTTTCCACTCGAAAAAATTATGTGCGCATTAAAACGTGCTCAAAGTGAAGAAAACATCGTGAGGAAACCGGCATGCCCTAGAACCAAAAATTCGAAGTCATGTGCAGTTAGTGTTCCAATAAGCGGCGATGGGCTTGCAACCTGTTACGTGGAATGCTTTCTACTTGCAAAACGCGAGCATATACCAAATGTAATGTTTGGACGTGCCTCTGACTACCCCCTACTTGTTATCCTCAAAAATCTACTCACTGAGTATGTATCTGAGGATGTCCACCATGGGGAAGACATTCGTGAGCGTGTTGTTTTTTGTTAATTGAGTGTTTTTTAATACTTCAATGTTATGATTAGTTTCGTTAACCTTATTTAGTTTTTAAGGAAGTGATCGTTTTTTATTTTGGTATGTACTGCTTACTTACTAAATCACGAACAGAAAGTGAACATCGCTATACAGGATAGTAAGCCGTAAATACTGTATGCAAATGGCGACATTGCAGTGCGAAGGCCGACATGCCCGTATAGGGCTCACCAATAGCGTACCAGTAAAATTATTGCAATCTCACTTATTGTTTAAATTTCGTTGGCAATAAATCGTTCTGAAACAGTATTTTACTCCTTTATAAGTAGTTGATCAATTTCTGAACTGTCCTATTGATAACAATAGGATTTTAGACACAACAGTTCAGAACATAGCGTTTCGGACTATTATTAGTCGAAACGCTGTTTGTTTTGACGTAAATTATGAATCACAAGATTCTGCCCACGGCTCCGTCCGCGTATGAAATTTTCCGTTGGAGAACTCTGAATTTATGCATAAAAAAATACCGAACACGAACTTTATTTGTGTTCGTTTTGTTTGATTTCAAACTATATAAGTGTGAACCAGGGAACAGCGGGCAAAATCCATTCCCGCTAAGCCCCATCGAGGGACAGTGAGAAATAAAAATCCGTTGTACCCTGATAGGGTCGAAGATCGGGGGACAACGGTAATAAACCGAATATACGACAACTGTGCTCGAAGGACTAAATTAAAATGAGTAGCTATTTCTTCTGCTCAAACAAACGCGTCCCAACTTAGTTAATAACTCTCAATGACCTTAATTTGTATCTACGAGCTCAATTTGTCCTCCATAATGTTGATCCTGTTAACTAATACCTATTTTGTTAAAATAAAATGAAAAAGCATTTTATAGTAGCTCATCAGATTTGGACGATCCAATAGTTTGTTGGGTACTGAATGACACTATCCCGGTAGGCTCCAGGTTTCAGGTAGGTTAGGTTATCCTTCTTACTTCCAAAGCCTCGAGAAGGACCATGATAATGGACTGGACAACCCCGTTTTCGGTATACTAACGGTCCGCGTACTCAAATTTAATGAATATAAAATATGTATATAATAAGTTATGGAGAATAAAGACGTGAACTTGTCTGTTTTATTTATATGAATGTATATTTTTATATGTTTACAGAATAAGTACTCTACGCGAGCAATGGTTGGGTAAGTTAGCTAGTAGAACATCAGAAATAACATGATGGAAATAATTATAATACAAGTTTAAGCCTAATTAAAAGGAATTTGCACTAACCAGCCGTGTATAGTAGGTACATATATCTACAATATAGTATGAGCTTGTTCATGAAACCGTTATAATCACTCTCAAGGCAGCAGTAAATTAATCGGAGACTCTTGAGCAATTATACAACTGCTGTTTAATCCAGCAAAACACTTTATTCGTTTGGTAGATGACAACAAAGTCCAAAAAGATCTAAAATCTGATCTGTTCCGAAAAAAAAAACAAATCTATATTTATTAGTATTATTATAAAGTTGAAGAGTTTGTCGATGTGACGCTGTGGGTCGGGGTACGAGGGCGACCGTGGCACAGCTAGTAAGAGATACGAGCGACGAGAAAATTAGGCATTTCATGGCACGCATGTTGACCTAGCTGAGTTAATTATTATTAGTACACCACGTGATTTGAAAGATCAAATAAGGCAGGTAACATTCGCCGTAGATACGCATGCTTCACTCATCACACCACATCGCTTCGGGTGAAGCGATGTGATTTACCCCATTTTTTCGGGATTTTTTCATAAAACTTATATGGGACCACTCTTGAAGTATACCCTAGTATGCCATTAGAATCAATAAATCGGTTCACAATTGGCGAAGATATCGCGTTAGATACACACATACATATGAATTGAGAATCTTGTCCTTTTTTGATGTCGGTTGATAATAATTTAATTCGATATGTTTGCAGTCCCAAGTTTACGGTTTCTATCCTGCAGGTACTCTATCATCAGATCCTCGTGCTTACGATAAATAGCTCACTCAGGATGACATTCTTTCGAGTTAAAAAGGGTAAAATCGCCCAAAAAAATGTTTCGGATAGTTTTGATTCCATAGGATAATGCTGTTTTTTTTTTAAATACGGGAATAATAGTAATCCCTCAGGAATCGGTGGGAATTTTGTGGGACCACCTCGGGATCATTCTTTATACAACATCAATAGAATCATACAGCCGAATTGAGAAACTCCTCCTTTTTTGAAGTTGGTTAATAACAAATGCTTTGTCTCTTTTACTATAAACTGAAACTAATTTAAGTATACAAATTAACTATAATTTTGCTCACGTTGAATGTGATTCATATGAATATTTATTTGATATCTTTAGACAGTCGCTATTTATGGTAAAGGGCTATACATAGTAGGTTAATCATTATTTTCACTTATTATCTCAGATTTTTTTGGTACAAACAAAATCTGTTTTATTTAAAAAAAAAAACTCTATTTACGAAAGTATAAATGATGTAGAGAATTATTATGATGTAGGTATGTTCCACGAAGTAAATTAAACTTAGTACCTACTAATGTAAAAACTATAAGATATTTACATAAGTATCCCTTATTAGGTAAGTGTGAGATTCTCAGCTATAATGATGTCTCTAACTTCAAAAAATAACTTCTCTTCCAACCCCCATTTCGCCCCTAAAAGGAGGAATTTCTATTTTTTTATAATGCATTTGTGACCTAAAAGGAATCCCACGGATCCAGTCCAGCGTTCAGTTCAGCGACTCAGTGGTCGAGTAGTCGGCTGAAACGTTAGAGATGCAGGTTCTTTACTGTTGCGGGACAATAGTTTGCAAATTCTTCATATATTCATTTATTTCTGATTCTCCCGACGACCGACACGTAGGGGATCCTAGTATGGGGTGGACTATAACTATGTTCGGTACTGTTGGATGTTGTTTAATAATTTATTTACGATGATTTTACGCTTAACGCATCGTTTTAAATATTGTTAACCAGAATCCGTTTACGACAATGTACTATTAACACATTTATATTACTATAATTTACTTTGTTAAGTGATTTATCTGATCGAGAAACAATAAAATATATAAGTAGAATGGCGCTTCCACTTTGTAAGTCACTTTAGATAACATTATTACCCGTCCATAGATCTTGATAATTTGATTTCAAACTCCCATTGTTATTTCGAGCCCACTTTGCCTATTTTATAGATACTTACCGTGTTAGCCTAGTAGGTGATACCCCGACTTCTGATCCGGAAGTCGTGGGTTCGAACCCGGTCGTGCACCAATGGATTTTTTCACTCGATGTATGAACTCGAATGTATGTGCGCATTAATACGTGCTCAAAACGGTGAAGGAAAACATCGTGAGGAAACCGGCATGCCCTAGAACAAAAAATTCGAAGGCATGTGCCAACAGTTAGTGTTCCAATAAGCGGCGAAGGGCTTGCAACCAAATGTAATGTTTGGACGTGCCTCTGACTACCCCCTACTTGGTATGCTCAAAGATTTACTCACTGAGTATGTCCACCATGGGGAAGACAGTCGTGAGCGTGTTTGTTTTTTTACATGCCAATTTGGCTACAAGTTTCTTTTACTTTTATTTAAGTACCAACATATTTTATTTATTTGAGACAATGTTGATACTAAAATGTTTTCATTAACATGCCGACTAATTAATGAAAAACATGTAGGTAACTTAGGACTGGAATTGAAAATTACAGTAAATATGTTCATTTCAAAATACCTCTTTGCTACTTACTGTATACATAACTCTACACAAATAAATTTTATTTTCTTAGTAGCCTGGTTAAATAACAGGACGAAATAAGAAGGTATTTAACTATTTACTAAGTTATAAAATATTCGAAGAATTCGAGGGGTTATGGGTGGTTTCACCCTATTTTTAATATTTTTCAATATCAGGCTAATTAAACGTACGTACCTAATCTGTGTTTGTTTATAGACAGTTTAATGTGGTAAAATATTTTGATACATCGAAAAAAAATTGGGAGTATTGATGTTTTATGTTTGAATTGAACTCCATTGAAGTCTGATCATTCATTACAGTTCTAACTAAACTAGTCCTCACTATAATAGCTTTATTTTGGATTCTAGATAAATGAATGACATTATTCCCAGATTTTTCCGGCGTAGATATAGTCTTTCTTATTTTGTTGTACCTACCTACCTACCTGACGTAATAGGAACCAACTCTTCTAGTAACAGAAAAAAGTGGTAGTTAATGGTAACAATTATAATGCGGGTACATGCTAGACATAATGGATAACATTCACACATTCCTTGCCTCACACTAGGATTCCCTCGTCTGTCGGAAGGATACAGAGGACGCAATAACGGTATTAAAATGCTTTTGATCCAATTTTTTTACCTATAACCTTATACTTAAGGTAGTAAGTACGTTCGACAAGATTTTGACATGTACAATGTTTTATGTAGAGCTGAAATAAAACTCGCTGAAGGTCCTTAAATCTAGCAATTTACACATTTATCTAAAGTTTATTTGTTATATATTGTTATTTGATAATTTGTGTTATATATTGTTATTTGATTTTAGGTTTTGTTTTATCTGAGTCGTAAGAAAAGTTTTTATCATAAACGTCTTCATGACAGATGAGTAATGGCTTCCTTCTTAAATGTCCGAGAAAACATTTTAATATACTGTGCTGAACAAATTCAACATTAAAAAGAAAAAAGAACAATCGCCTTTGCCTGTGAGTGACAAGCGTGTATTTACCAATTTTCAAAGCAAATAAAATGACTCAAAATTGACACTATAATAGCTATTGTAACAGCGCAAAATTACGGGACTTATGTCTGTTTGAGCGACATTGGACTTCAAATGTGTGTTCTTGACAACTCTTCAAGCATGTCATAAAATATGTCTACAGGAAGGACACGTATTGTTCCTGAAAGAATTGCAGTATATTTTCAAGCATTTTCCATCTCTATGAATTTATTATTATAACTTTTTAACCCTTTTGAATGTAAAACATTGATTTTTTAGTAATTTTAAGCGTAACAGATTTTAATATGTTTATTAATTTTTCCGACTATTTACGGAATATTCAGACCATGAATAGGCTTTAGCCGGTAGGGATACATTGGGAAGTTTTGATACTTTCGGTTGTTAAATAATTTATTTATTTATTATTGCTATCTTAATTTGTATATTGAATTTAATAAATTATTAAGTAGCTACAAATACTCAATATGATTAAGGTAAGTATCAATTATTTAGTAGATAACTTTTTAATTACAAAAAAATAACATACCCATTTTCGTAACGATTTCACTTCACTTTTAGTAAATAGTTCTTTGAGATCACGTTAACGAGATATGCGTCCACGTTACCGGTGGTACATCGTCACCCTACTCGTCTAGGGTAGATGCGCGTGAGTCGCGGGACGGTCGGACGGCGCGGGCGGCTGGCCTCAAGGATCGCGTGCTGCCTGCAAAGGCTTCTGTGCGAATGTCGCCTCGCAACCGCCAATCGCTGAAGATTCTTTCCACGCGAGATAAGGATAAGGCCGAATCAATGTTGCCAATGTCGCTAATGTTGCCATTGGATCCGTTGTCGCTCAGATCACCTCTCGCGATCTTAACATCCCACGTCATCACAACAGTCAACATTTTTCGCGTATGACACCGAAGTTACGTAAAACATTTCAGCAAAGAAATATTCGATATTCACTCCGGAATATAAATATTTATATTGTTTGTATTCTATTCTTGGCCGTTTCAAGTATCAAGGTCGTTAGTACTCTGTTCAAAATGAAAATAACCCTCTATACTAAAGTGGTTGTTATAATTATTTTCCGTTAATTGTGTTTACCAGAATAGAGCTTATAAAGAGGTCTATGAAGTAGGTAATTGGATAATCAAATTGTTGTGTTGATATCTTGTCATACAATTTTAGTATCAGATTTGTTAAATGGATACTATACCACATTTAGGCATATTTTTTGACAGATTTCCATAAAATATATAACTATGACAGTCATAGATAAAGTTTTATTGAATTTATATCATTACTAGCTTCTAGATAAAAAGTAGCCTATGTGTTATTCTGATCTTTAAGCTATAGTACTGTAAAGTTTCATCAAAATCCGTTTAGCAGTTTTGCGTGAAACAGTATCAAACATCCATCCTCACAAGCTACTGCTTACGGTATACTTACCGTACGACATAATGCTGTGGAAGTAGCTGAAGTAAACTAGTCTAGCTGTGTCTACGTCTGTATAAAGACAGATATTTTTGACTGCGTAAGCCGCAGAACTAAGTCTCTTTCAAAACTTAACAATGTGAGGGCCTCTTCATCTTTGATTTTAATATTTGCTTTAACTTGGAGCTAATATAAATCTAATACACTTTGTTTTCTTTTCATTTAGTAGAAGATTTTTTATAATTAAAAGATTGCCCCAATTATCGCCCACTTAATTGTAAATTCAATTAATATAGCAAAATTATCTCTAAGGCATCTACAATCACGGTATTTAAAGTATGAAACTTTCGATGGCATTTTGGTAATTTTAAATTTCCGCTATAGTAGGTTCACTAATAATCGACTGAGGCAGCTGGACTTACTCGTAATTTTCTGGTAGTTACGTGTGAATGATGTAATACAAAAAATCCTACAATCAATCTATTTACTATTGCTTTACACTTTAGTTTAGAATTACATATATTTAGTTTACCATAACTTCATTCTTTATTTATTCTGACTGTATGAAATCCTAGGTCACTTACAATATTTTATATTTACGGTGACTGTCAAACATATCTGTGATTATAAATATGGATAATAGATTAGTTCAAGGAACCTAATTCAAAAGAAAGTCTTTGTCATTTTATAATCGGAGATTTATTTTATGCCTGTTTTATTCACTGATACCGACATCCAACATTTTCAATTTTCTTAGGATTGTTATTTGAACAAGGTTCCCCAGGGAACCACAGCGCGACTCTTAATGAGCTGTCCGATATAAGGCGATTTGTCTTTGTTAATAATCGCGTCTTTTGTATATCGCCGCCTTTGTATTGTAGCAACTTTGTTTTCATCTCATCTGTTTTCCGTCATTATAATTAGGTGCTCTTTTGTCGAAGAACCAAGGTCTCATAATCAGCCAGTTGAATGGTAATGGACATACAGCGTTCTAATCAAACAACGTTAAGCCTGGGAAAAGTTCGATAAATCAGAATTAAATTTAAGAGTACTTAATTCTTCATGGAGTATTCATACATTAGAATTAATGTATGAATATTCCATAAACATATCGAAAACATTTTAAAAATAAAATTTTCGTTTGTGCAACCACATTTGCAAAACCTGCACAACGTGCATTTCGAACCCTATAATTACTTTCCTGGTGGTCCGTTTCTCTGTTTCTATATCTGCGATTCTGTTCTATCGAAGTTAATGACGGTTGTCAGTTTGGTGCCGCAGTTTGACTCATGTTTTGCTCTTTTTTCGTGGCATCATGCTATTTCAAGAGTTCAAAGAAAAGCTGTTTCGAAAACTTTCAGAGTAGTACCCCAAGCGTGCGAGGAAGACATGTAATCCATACCTTCATATTGTGACGATTCGTGGCGGGCGAGTTTCTAGCTGCGACGCAAGAGCGGGAATCGAAACCGCACGGTTCGATTCCCGCTGCGGGACTAATGTTTGCATGTTTTGCAGATATTTGTTCCGCGTCTAGCTAGGTACCTATAGATACTGACAAGATATTCTATTTTACGAAATCCTAACACCATAATCAAGAAAAATTAAGTAACTAGGTAATAGCTTAACTTAACATTGTTTTGTAAAAGGATAATTAAAAAAAATAACCAGCCTTTTTTTCCTGGCTTGGTCGCGGAAGAACAGGCAGTAGATAAAACCGACGTTTCAAAGTGATTTAGACTGACTTTAATGAATTCCTGTGTTTTTATAGTTTTATTTGGTATTAAAATAAATTATCTAAATATTTAAATAAAATGAAACGAAATTAATAAATGGCGGCCTCATTGCTGAGAGCGATATCTTCCAGACAGCCCTATTTAGGATTATATTGGAAAGTTAACGGTCCAGTATCCAAAATAATTCGGTAAGCCATCGTAATAACTTGAATGAGTGTTGATGGTGACTGCGTATGCGCAAGGCCCCACGTCGTTCGGTCAAGTGCGACCGCTCCCTTGTATGGATGCCGGCAGAATGTTTACAGTATGTGCCAAATATGCACAGAATTATGAATTAATTTACTATGGGAATAAATACTTTTATTGTTCTAGATAGTACTCATCTAGTTGAAAATACTATTATAAGCAAAAAATTAACTTCAATTTGGTGTTCTAGGACAAAATATCATCGACATAAATGTAATTATTGACAAATATTGCACATCGATGAATCATCCCCGCAAAGAACGTCGTATATATCTAAGTATCTTACAAAAAAATGTGTCGTCTTATCTTTGTCTCTACGCAACTTGAAAATTACCTTTGCCATAAGCTCTAGACTTGTTTATAATTAACACAAAGCCTGTAGTTTTTTTATAATTTGTACCCAGAGTTGTCAAGATCTTTGGGTATTCTCATAACTTCCCCATTTCGAAAAAAAACATTTGGAAGTCGCCGCACGTCCTTATAAGGTCGCCTTCGACATTAGGTGAATTCACCAAACACATCCTTCAAATTATCCAATAAATCAATGTTGACGTTGAAAGGTTTCGACTTGACCAACGCACGTGATGGAAAAAATCATTATCAATTTATTATCATCAGTTTTGGATGTGTTGATAGGTAACTGCTTAGCAAGGTAAGCAGCAAGGTAAAAGGTATTCTTAGTTAGGAACTCAAAAATATAAAAATATGATAGATATTAGAATCACAGATAACAATATTTTGACAATATTATTACTGGAATAATATAAACGTTTTGTGGTCACCACCAACCGGACGACTGACACATAATCTAGGAAGGCCCCCCCTCACACTATGGACCAATTGCAGGAAGTTGGTGGATAGAGAAAGCTCAAGATCGTTTGTCATAGCACTCTTTGGTTATGGCTTATAACTACCACAGTGGCTATTGATGATGATAACATCTCTGGTTAGAATCACCACCTGCTGGTTAAAACAAAAAGGCTTTCTATTTTTTATTTCCGAAGCACAATAGCAAGAGCGTATCCCTATTTCGTTATTTATATCGTTATGTGTTTTGTTCGTTATTCGTACTAACGAACAAAAACCTGTTGTTTCTAACCTATCGAAATCTATTGAACATGAATCAAGTGATAAAAGGATTTAGGTGGGCTATGAACGAGACACCTATTCGTTCATAGCCCACCTATCTTAGTTAAGTAAATCAAACATGGGTACGGAAATCATCGAACCTAAAACTTCAAGAAATGTGCTCCACATATAGTCTGCCAATATTATAAACTTGTATGAACGATAGAATAGGTATTCCCAGAGTGTATTGTCCTGCACAATAAACACAGTTTCTCGAACTATTAGGCTTTACAACGGTGTCAATCTGTTAGGTAATACATGCCACGTAATAACCGATAGGTCGCCGCGATCGGGACTGGAATATAAATCCATTGAGGAAACAAACAATTTTCACGCAAGGACCTCGACCCTCTTTGCATGTTACGAAACATTTTTATACTAAAGATTAAACATACCTAAGTTACCAGGTTCTCGAACGATGTACGACGCGACGCAAGGATCCCCACCCGATGGTGGCGGGAAGTTAGTAGACGGATTATCCTAAGATCTTTCATAGTCACTCGGCCTATGTCCAGCCGTAGAACTCTACATACTCCTAATGATGTTGAAATTTAATGGTCTTAAAAAAAAAAATCTTAATGATACCTACTCGCTAGATGGAGTGCTAGAAGGTATTTTGTGACCTTTATTATTAGATAGGTACGGTTAGCGTCACCAACCGGTTAACTCCCACTTTAAATGAGCAAGAAAGTAATTTTAAGATTTTTTTCATCATTTGTTGTGTAATTAGTTGGAGTATATATTGAACAGATAATGAATATACTCGTACTTCCACGAGTAAAACATGTGATGAATTCGCAGCTGCAATTGGTATTGGTTAGTTTTAGATGACATTATTTTTACCCTAATAGTTAGTAGGTAGGTAAAACTTAGCCGGGATCGGTATCTATAGCTAGAACGCAGGCTAACATTGAAGTACTATGTTAGGTTACAACGTAGTTTTTTTTATTTGCATATTTGCAAAACTTTTGCTGATAATTTGTGTGACTTATATAAGTGAATTTATAAAACTATGCAAATCTTTTAGGAGATTTAAATACGTCAAGGTTGCCGTTTTGATAAATCTTTCCACTTCAGAAATTATCTAGATATGTGAAGGAAGTTAATGTGAGTAGTGAGCTTATTATCTCTTAACCTATTTTTTAAATTTTGACTTTTTCTTATCAGATTTTTATAGTTTTTGAGGCGAGGAAGCAGTTCAGTTACAGTAGCCACAGGGCCACTTTAATAGGTCACACTTCGTCAAAATAAACTTGTAACGGCGCTTTCACACATGATTATTTATTTTCTCAGTGACTAAATAGGATGTAGTCCAAACGGCACAATTGAACAACTTTCTCAGTTTAGAAATATATATTTATTTTAATTATGAAACAGAAGTCAATTTCATGATCTTCTTTGACTAAAAAACCTTTCTAAACATGATAAAAAAATATTATTCTAAATAAACTGAACGTGTCGTTACAAGGTTAAGTCGGTATATCCATTTCACTACGGATGTTACAAAAGTTTATCGATTTCGTTCGGTATTTTCGAGTCGATAAGTTGAATAAATTGAAATCGCTATCTAGCTTATTCGGGAAAAAATAAAAGGTCATGTTGAATTATAATATCATTGATGTTACATTTTTAGGCCATTAAACTCCTAAATACAAGTTATGCTCTCCGCAAATCCTTATGCACACTTCACGACTTCGACTACTGTCACAGAAAAAAAACTAGAGAATAAATCCATTAGATTACAGATGTTTGAATACTATATCGATTCATTGAATTTAATCGATAATTTGAAGATGGTCACTTCACTATGAAACTGAGACTGAAAGATGCTATTTTTTATACATAATATCCATTGCTAACGTTCTATTAAGAAACTGCCACTAAGACAGAAGTCTGTGCGTTTATTACTTTAATGCAGACAGAAATAAGTATACCTACGACTTCATGACATAAGTATTCAGTTTCCCTCGAAGTTTCTAAGTGGGTCCGATAGCAAACTCGGATGAACGTTGGTTTATTGGCTCATGATTCGAAGAAGTGACAGATGTCCGTTTTAATTAACTCCGTGATCTAATAGCCCAGTGGATCATGCACGGAATGTTGCGAGTTAATCTTCAATTGTTCATGTCAATAAATGTGCTTTGTTTTGGTCTACAGATCATCCAAGGTTCATATCTGTTTAGTGCTAGCGAACAGCCCCGTGTTTCTTTTCCGTGAATGTTTATATTTCCATACAAAGACTCGCACTACACCCAATAAGTTGTCAGATTTGTTGGTAATGTAGTTTTCAACAGCTCACAAAAACAGCTCATAAGAATCCAAATACGCCTGTTCCATGTAGGATATCCAAAGTAACCTTTGACCTTCTTCCTACTTCATCAGCGGACCCTGATTTATTAGAGTAATGAAATACGTCGCTTTAGTGATAAGTAAAGTGTCACTCGTAAGCAAATCACCTTTTTAGGGCTTTTAAGTCAAATAGCGAAACCAGGGGTACTAGCCAAATAACGCGTTCTTAGTTCTCCTTTCACGCTAACGCAAAGTCAAGGAAAAACTTGGCAACATTCACATGACATCTCAAAAGCTAATGTAATTTCCATATAATTCAACTAACACAGGCGTTAACGCCAACAGAAAATGTTTGTTGTTTAGGGGGCCAGTACGATTACGCATTTCATCTGTTAGTCCTGATTCCCACATGGTAGTGGGGCGGTGAAGTCAGCCATCTTACTCTTTTCCTCAAATTCTTGAATTCTCCATACCATTTCTGCTAACTCTCCAGCTGTCGTCCAAGGATGGATAATTTGGGTGATTGTCTATACAAAGATAAAACAGAGTGCACCCATATTCAATATTTGGTCTTCTTTTATCGTCAGGCGGTTATGAAAACACGGTAGCTATGTACTATAATGTTTAGTTGGATAAAGTTAGTTATACTGACAATGTTTGCTATCTTTCAAGGAAAAAAATGACTATATTCTGTTCTGGGATAGAGTGTTATAAAAGAGTTCCCTATGATAATTAGTGAAGCAAACCTATACGAGATAGCTGTGACAAAGGCTTTTTCAGCGAACGCGATTAACATACAAATTGAAGTAATTTACAAGTGCTCAGATGCTTGAACGGAGTAGATTTTTAATTTAAAGTAATTTTGCTTCTCAGTATCCTTTGAAATGTCGAACACAAAAACATTGCTTATGAAGGTAAAGCTAATAGGTAGGTACTTACTTATACTTGGTAGCAGTATTTCAGACAGCTGCTTTTAAGATATACATGCTTAAATAATTTTATTCTCCTATGTAACCAGATCATGTGTGAAGAATGGTAGTAAAAAACATTGATATTATCATTATTAATTACTTGTTTTTGTTATTCCTTGGTGTCAGTACCTAGAATAAAGAGTTAAAGTCATTAAACAAACAGTAAAAACGTGAGGCAAATGTAGTAATGGCAAGTAGATAGAGATCGCAATCCGTTGGCCCTAACAACCCTTTTGAAACAGTTTTCGAAAGTTTACTACTTATAATATAAGGAAACTGCACAAACATTTTCTAAACATTAAACTGAGTTTAGCCACGTCTGATGAAGCCATAACAACGTCAAATCCTGTTAGCGCATCGCTTACTTAACAATGTAACTTGAACTTTATAATTTTCCTAGGTCATCATAAGCTGGAAACATTCACTGCTGGAAAAAGACAAATCCATGGAGTATTTCTTTTATTGCCTATAATAAAATCGTTGCATACCACTGGCAGACTGACTGACTCTCTGACTAACAATCAACGCACATCCTAAACCCAAAGTCTGAAATTTGGAGGGTATGTTTCTTTTGGTATGTAAGAGTGCACTAAGAAATAATTTTCCGATATTCCATCCCTTGAGGGTGTGAAGCTGAATGACTTTTGTATGTTAACAAACTCAACGCGGGTGAAGTCGTCGGGCGTTGCACTAGTTAGCCATAAAACTGCAATACCTCATCGGTCACGTTATGCCCCAGCAACCTGTTTTGCCTCAATACCACTTCGCGAGATATATAGATATTTCAGTGACCTTGGTTCTTCTGTACCTTACTGCTTGGTCGTCTTACTTTTTCAAAAGTACCTAACAAATCTTTCGGTTTTAATAATCACACTAGCTAATTGCCCATCTTTGTCACATTGGTAGAGTTACACCAGGTATAGAGTCGCTCTATATTTTGAGTTTTCTTCTTAAAGTTGAACCAATAAACTACCTAGGTACGTGAGTGCTACCGTATCTTATCTTATTGTTCAAAGATACAGCGTGTCACTTGTCACCTTATGATTGATACGAGGCTGAATGGTGGAAACCGCCTTTGAAGTAACAAGGTTAGAATGCGGCCTCTAATTTCAGATGCAATTACATAATTCTACAGATCTAATATTGTCATTACATACAGGGTTGTTTTTAATCTGACTGGGACTAACTTCACTGATCATGTGGTTGGATGGATTACTGACTTGCTATGACAATCAAAGTAGATAAGATGGATAGGATAGTACTCATTCAAAGTTTTGGTTATTTGAACATAAACATAAACTTGGCTTTAGGCCTGTGTTTTTCGTTTATAGATCTACGTAAGTAGATATTTTATACTTGTACAATGTGTCCGAGAGACATTATGAAAAAACTTAACATGGTTTTCCGGAAATCCCCACCAGCTAAATGAAATGATGTTTACTCAAGAAAATATCGTAACTGTAACAGTATAATCCAATTTGATAGTTAAGGTAGTAGTTTCTCATTTCAATTCAACATATTTAGTCCTTATAAATATGTCATGCGTGACCACCATGACATAATAGGATAGAACATACCTATACCAGATATGTAATTTGTATAACAGAATTGGCCTCACTTCCACGGTAAATTAGAAATATTGTTTTATAACAACTAATATTAAATTACTGGTAGTGCATATTTGTCACGAGGGTGAAGTAAACGTGTTTGAACTATCCTTGTCTATTTATTAACTACAATACTAGTTTTATCTTTCTTAAACAAAGGTGTTCATGCCCCATTATTTACGGCACTCGGTAAATCATAATACGGTTGACAGTATTACTATTTTCAAGAGCAAATAGTTCCTATGCATACCGACTTAAATAAGCCTCAGGCACTGTTTATTAAATGGCAATATACCAAGCAAATCAGGGCCTCATTCCCTAAATACGAGTAGCTATTTTTATCTCGCTTATGTAAAAATAGTAAATAAGTATTCATAGGTATATTTCTGCAAGCAAGGTGGGTAAAACATGAAATATTTGCTATATTATATACTTAAAGTACATCTAGGTAGGTAGATTACCGAAGCTAAAACATTTGTATTACTCATCTTTTCTTCGCTTTCGTAATATTGTTATCCAAATTTTTATCCACTTCATTTTCTTCAATTTCATCATACATGACGATAGTACATCAACTCGATAAGATCTGTCTGTGAACTTGCAATGTGATCATAATATCTGAAGTAGGCAATAAAATTGCTTACTAAATAAAATATTCTATTTGGAGATACGTAAAGTGTCGGTAATTTAATTGTGGCCCGCTTATATGTTGCTATATGACATTTATTCGAAAATTAATAGAAATAGTATACCTTAGTACAAGCCATCACTTCTTTTATGCAACTCGATTATACCTAGCTAAGAAAGATGATACTTTTGTGTAATTTATCAAATTGACTTTATATTAACTGTGGAGTTTCAGCACAGATTAAAATTAAATAGGTACTCTATACTGAAGAAGACCGTAGTTTTTTCCATAAAAAAATGTGGAGTTCAAAAAGAAGTAAGTAGAAAGTGCCACAAACTTATCTAGTTCAGTGTTATATTTATTCAATCGAGAAGGGCATTTTGAAGAGATTTTTAGCATACGTCACTAGTTATTTTTTGATCAACTATAATTTATAGTGACACTTTTCTCGCAATAGTAACGTCAAATCTACTATTGCGTTTCAAAAGGACTTCAAACAGACAGCGATTTTATTGGCGTTATATTAGTATTTATATCCCATCCATTGTTAGATATAGTATACAATAGTGGATCCTAATTAAATATATTAAAAGTAAAATAATAAATCTAAACGTATAAAATCGTTTCTGCTGACTGACTGACTGATCTATCAACACACAGTCAAAATTACTAAGTCTAGAAAGATGAAATTTTATAACGTAAGCATGTGTTAAGAAAGGATTTTTGGAAAACGAAGTTTGTATGAAAGTCTTTGTTCTTTGGAGTAAGAAACATGAACATTTTAGATACAGCTACTGAGCATATAAATAATGCTAATCTGATATGTTTCAGGGTTTTTGGATTTTCAATTTTAAAGGGGGGGAAATGGGGGTTGGAAGTTTGTATGGGTACTTCCTATCGTTTTTTTTTTATAATACACGGCTCCACGTGTGCAAAGCCGCTGGCAACAGCTATCTACGTCATATGTAGATTGCCATGGGGTTTGTGTTCCTTGTCCTTGTACCTATATACCACCTTTCTATGTAACCACTGTAATATAGATTGTGACAGTAGGTAGACAGAACTTATTTTATTTTTATATTACTAGTTTTATTATGAAGCGATGAAAGGATACTGGAAAGCTGGGAAGCTCTTTTCATACAAGATGATGTGTGATTTATGCTTCGCCTAAAAACTGTTTCAATATGCCGTCTCACCTCGATAAAAACGAAAACTTGCTGATATCAGAACGTGAATGTAATAAAAAATCCGTTACCATAAACTGTTTCAGTGAATCGCGACTCGCCCCATCCCACGGGATTTACAGATTGGAACGAATCACGGGACCAATAAGGCTTCATTCACACAGAAAGCTTAGACTTGTGGATCACAATCGTCAAAGATCGAATTTATAGATTACCTAGTAGTATTTTTCTTTAGACTTTATCTGACTTGTAAACCTATAAACATTTGTATTTGTACCGTTTTAGTATGAAAATAGGTTAAACACTAGAATATTTTGTAACTAAAATAAGTATCTACCTACTTAGTGGCACTAGGAAATTATTATTTTTATTTTATTAATAAAAGTTTAGTTTTGGGAAAAACTACAGGTAAAACTACACTGTATAGGCAATTAATACGATATATGTCAAATTAAACAAGAAACTAGGTGTTGCTGCCCTGTGTTAAGTATGTGTAGTTATAAATTTTTACTAAAAAACGGGATTAAATATCCCGTGTTTTGGTGAATATCTTTGCGGGTTTTTGAATGTTAGTGGCAGACAAAACGATCTATCCTCATTCTCACTCTTTCACTACCACTGGTTTCACTGTCAAATTAGAGTACATCTCGGCCCCGATACACAACACTAACGGTATCCTGACGCGCAGCTGGTAGAATGTTTATTCGATTCTCATACAATCTCACCAAAGGATTCCAGACTCCAGGTAAAATTGCGAAAGTCCTGCAAAATTTTTCCATAAAAACCATTTTCAGTCCATTAAAGAAAATCACCCAAACACAGCTTTCCATTAGAAAAACCATTAGGAGTGTACAAAATGTACTGTAGTTGTGGGAGCTCATACATTGGACAAACAAAACGTACGATGTTATTAAAGTAATTTCGATAGCAAAATAAATTGGGTCTTTTATTGCGAAATAGTTACATATTATTCAACACTAAGAATTGTAGTGAGGGATCTCGCATACGTGCCTAATATAATTCAAATGAAGAAAGCAGTGCTAATGAGGGTACTTAAAAAATATAGCTATTTTGTCAAAAACATTTATTTTTATTTTATCGTAATTATTAGCCTACAATCAGGTATTCCCATTGCACCTTTACAAAATATAAGTACTTGTACTGCTTGTTATGGCTATGGTGTTCAATTGAGACCTTGAAAGATAAACATATCAATTCACCATGTTTTTTCATTGTAGCTATCTGAAGTATCAGCGATCAACTACACTCAAAACAATTTAAGCGTGTAATCTCCCTACAACAACAATCTACAAGGACCACACCGGTTAATGCGTTACTCATTCCCGTTTTAGAATATGCAGATGTGTGTTACCCTGATGCTACGGAAGAACAATTCAATAGATTAGAGTTTAAGTGTTCAGGGCTAGTGTCCACAATCACTTTCTCGGTGAAGAAAAAGATTGAGCAATTTGCCTTTTGTAACTTTATGATTTGAGCAATTTTTAATTAGATACAATAAATATATGTGTAATATTTCGTACAGTCCGTTTCATCCAAAGGTTGTCTGGTAGAGATCGCTAATTAGCGATAAGACCGCCCGTTGTACAACAATGTTAAAGTTTGTTCTATTTATGTAAGCTTATTTGGTTTGCAATAAAGTATTTTCTATCTATCTATCTATCTATATGTGTATGTATTGTATATATATACATATATATCATGTACTTACTATTTATTATATTTTCAATATTCTTTTGTGTTTGTCATTATATCCTTAGTGTTTAAATATTACTATCAATTATCAAGGTGTATTTATACATTTGCGTTAAATAATGTCTACATATTATTATTTTTGTTTTAACCATTCAGGTACTACCAACACATCTTTTTCCACAATACACAAAAGTTATCTGGAAGAGAATGCTTTTTAGCATTAAGTTTGCCTAGGTAATACTATTTTGTGCAATAAAGTAGTTTCTATCTATCTATCTAATCTCTTTTAGTTTCCATGAGACAGTTGTAAATCTTTTCGTCGAAGCTTAGACCTTCGATATGACTGTGACAGCCTGGACGACAGTCGAACGTGCCCTCCGAAGCACGGCAGCGTTTGCAAATGTCATACCTATCCGAGCTACGCCACGAGCATTTTCCCGCAGTCCAGAAGTACTATGCTGTGTCTATAATATGTCAAAACATCGACGTTATCGTCAAGATTTCCATATATAAATTGTAGAAACGGTCATAGTTTCGACAAGTTTTGAACGTATTTACTTAGCATAGGCCCTCTGTTCGTTCCGGTTTACTCGTAAATGCAGTCGAAGGCGAGCAGACAATCAGTTTGTTTATAGAGTCTGAGGATACAATGAATAGACCGCCTGGGGGACGCAATAAACGTAATCCGAACGCGAAGCGGAGATATTACGACTTACGGAGGACGTTGACAGATTATTTATTTTCAAAGTGGTTTTATAAAAATTGTGTCAAAGATAGAAAATAATTCAAAACGACACAAAAAGGAAATACACATTAATCGCGGTAGTAGGTACAAACACTTACAGCTTTACCTATCGACATAAAAGAGATACTTTTAAACAAGGTTAGACTAGATAAGATATCATCAAAAATACAGTTTCTTTCTGGTAGTTAGACTTCTCTCTATAAGTTTTAATTAATTATATTTTATATCATCCATTAAATGATACACAAACATTTTTGAAATGGTTTTCGTATTCAAGGCCACTCTCAGTATTTCACTTCCAGTAGCTTTAAATCTTGTGGTCAGTTCTAGGGCGGGCGGACGGCCGAAGACGGCGCGCGCGCTTTAGTCAGCTTCCGACCGCGTCGCGACGTCGCCCGCCCAGCAGAACTATTCAAACAAACATCGTTATAATCGAAACTAGGAACAAGCGCTTGTTAAATTGTTTTTGTATGACCGGAAGTAGTTCTGTAACTATAAGTTATGTGCAGTTACAGTTTAGAATAAAATAATCTAATCTATATAAAAGCAAATCTCTACTGTAAATAATCTCAGTATTTAGAAGTAATACAACAAAGTTTCAGAATGTATAAAAATAAAAACTTAAAATAGGAAAAAATAAAACATAATATAGTAAAACATCCATTATGTGGAATATGAATTCGTGATTGCCTCTAATCAAACTTTAACCTCCCAATATGGCTGACAAACTAAACGAGTACCAAGGCGTGACTGGCCGGCTCCATGGTGCCAGAGACAGGTACAAGGAGAGATGGTCAAGGTGGAAGGAGCAGCATCCCCGCGGAGTCAAGGACGTGGTTGCCGAGTCTCTCTTCGGGATACCTAACTCTGACAACCCCCCGGAAAGAATATGGCAGGACAGTGCTTACAGTGATCTATTCAGGTATGTATTTTGGATAGTGTATACTACTATCGAGCCAGTGTCATCAGTTCCACGGAATAGGGGAATATCTAACAATTATGTGGTCAGTAGTAACAATGCTTAGATCAGTTTAACTATGAATAAGTTAAACTGATCTAAGCATTGTTAGTCAGAGAAAAGACCAATATATTGGATTAAAACTATTCCACTCAACTTAAAGGCAAATTTAATATACCTAATTTATAACTTTTCGAATAACAGAAGGCTTCATTGCTACCTCAAATAGATATTTCTCTGGCTTCTTATAAAGCAGACCACTCAACACTTTCTTTAATTAGGGAGAAGCCCCTAAACGTTACATTTACTCTCTAACTTAATTTAGGTTTGGCATCTGGGTTACAATTTCCAACTTGCTTAGGTATTTTAAAACTATAGATTCAAGATAAGTATTTGAAGTAATCAATATGAAAAGAAGATCCACTAACCTTTGCAAATTTTCGGTCTTGGGTAATCTACACACACTGAACCAACTTACTAATCGTTCCGAAGCCATACAAGTTGATGATAGTACTTGTATTCCTATTTATTATGTCTTTTATAAGTCCACAGCATCAAAGAAGAGCTACAAAGAAGTATGCACTATTTTTACTTAATATTTAATAGTATAATCTTTGCGACTTATCAAAGATTTGATTGCTATATTGCAATAAGTATATGATGAAAAAAAATATGTCTACAGCATACGAAATGCAAAAAGCTAGAGTTTCAAATTATGTTGAATAGCATTACAGGACTTAACTATTTATTATGTACTGCACTGGCACTGGCCGGTCACATATTTGACCGGTGTTTTTAATCACGAAAATATGTTTAAATTTTGAGTGAGGTTACATTTTTGTTTTTTTTCTAACATCGCGCTAATCTCATTTTCATGTAAAACAAATCTAGTTTTCGATGCGTTTTTATTACAAAATCAGTTTTCTGCGCATTTGTAGTGACGAGGACTCGTATTATATATACCTAGAAGTAACAAGAATGTTTTTTCAGAAGAAAAAGCCGAATCGAGCTTATGCGTATATCAGCCGCAGTGATGGGCATAGAATTCTCATATGCCGGTGAAACCGCCTTCGTTTCCCCCACACTCCTGCAAATTGGAGTTCCACATCAGCAGATGACCCTGGTCTGGGCACTCTCCCCTCTCATAGGCTTCTTCTTGACCCCACTGCTGGGATCACTGAGCGATAGATGCAAGTCTAGGTTCGGGAGACGGAGACCATTTATCGTCATGATGTCCTTAGGAGTTTTGTTCGGTAAGTGTGAATGTACATTTTCGAATTAATAGGGAACATCTTGGCTGGGTTTTATAGTTAAGTTATTATTATCATTATGTAGTCACACGAATAAAGATCATAAACGATTGAGGCCCGTATCAGTAAACATATCTTCAGGATGAGTTTTTTTATCTAAACTTAGAAACCTTGGGCTCGATTATGAAAAAAATATAACGTGTATTAAAACAAAACAAAATCATAACATCTTGATGCTTTTGAGAAAAATAATTGTTTGCTATTTTCTGCTTTATATCACAGCATATAATATATAATTATAAAAAAAAGTAAGAGTCAGAAAAATGTTAAACCACTAATAATCTAATATTTGACAAGAGTTAAATATTAATACCACTTCACAATTTGACATGCAAAAATGATATCGACAGTGTTTAGCACTTTTGTCAGACAACAAAAAACATAAACTTTCAGGTTTGTTATTAGTGCCGAACGGTGAAGCCTTAGGCTATGCGCTGGGTGACGCATTGCCCATGAACCGCACCGAAGTACCCTCAGCGCTGGGGCCTCGAAGTGCGGTCCTGGAGGCTGAGAACAACAACTACCACCCATGGGGTGTATTTTTCACCGTCCTTGGAACAGTCTTTTTGGATTTCGACGCGGATGCCTGCCAGAGCCCGGCGCGTGCTTATCTGCTTGACGTGACGGTTCCAGGTTAGATTTGTTCCGAACCCGAAAGATATCAAACGGGACTTAGCCTACGCCGCCGTTTGTCTGTCCAACACAGGGCTGTATCTTTTTAATCCAGTGTATCAATTTTTAATCAAATTTAGCCAGTGGAAGTTTTCACAAAATTACATATTAACATGGCCTCCATATCCTCTATAAGTTAAATAGCTCCTATATTTTGGGTTTACAAAAAACGTAGGATAATAATCAATGAAAATGTGTTTGTGTTGTTTATTAGGTATCTATCCATACCTAAGTTTGTAAGTTTTAATATATTCTCTTGATACAATTTTACATTACAAACCTATGCGCTAGTTACCTAACTAAAACTAACAAACTCGACAGCACTTGACGCTTACTGGACTCCTAAATTCAGGCCATTAAAACTAATTCAGTTTGTAGACACTTAAGCATGAGTGTCTAAGCTCTTATTGAGGTGAACAACACTAAATACAAAGAATACACATTTCTTAAGTGGATGACCAAATAATTATTGACTTATCTTTACTGCTCACAATAGACTAGGGTTTTACACACTTTGCTTTAGTTATAAATAGAGCACAAACAAAACAATACTGAAATTACTCATGTTACTTAGGTTTTTAGTAAGATAATTTATTACAAGTCAGATAGTATAATTTTTCTCCGAAGCAGTATTTTATAAACACAGTTAATTTGAGCCTGTTTACGCGATAAAATTGAGTCTAAAAATTAGGTTTGAAATTCTTAACCTAGTTTAACGCAGGGTTGGCACGATTAAGTCATTTTGGTTTAAATCATGATTTTTAAAACTTTAGCTGTCTGGTAAGTAGTGTCACCTACTCAGGTGACAAATTACCTACCAAGGTAGGTATATATTTTTAGGTGGATTAAGCGCTAAGTAGGTAGCCTAGCATTATGCTGAACCTTTTTGGAGCGACATTGAACTGTTTATGTACTCGTAGATGGATTAGTAAGGTGTATTATCTTTGTTTCAGTTATACTTTTAAGTAGGTAGGCTATTCTAACTTAAACTTATTTTTATTTTTCACAACTTATCCCATCCTAACTTTGTTGCAATTTTTTTTGTTTTTTTTTGTGTAGCAAGCAGACATTAAAGTTTTTCTTACTTTCTTTAATCACTATGATGTATTCAATAAAAATAAATGATGTAATCAAATGTCTTTATTCTATTTTGATAGAAATATACTTATAAATTAACATATGACTTCAGTAAGTCTATAGCAATAGGAAAAGAATCAAAGAAGAAATAAACTTATAAATGTAAATATGATGTACTTACCTATCTATGTCATTATTATAATATTTGATCATAAATACAAATTTTCAGTATTTTTCATTGCCCAGTTGGTTGCGTAATTTTTTGTATAGTTGCCTCACTATTCCTGTTCCTCTTTGTAACAGACATTTTTTTGTAACATCTACCACCACTCAAGTGGTGTGACATTTTTTTATCAATGCATTTTCTCCGCGTACATCATAATTTTGAACGGTTTTGATTCAGACCTATTAACGGTACCTAGTACAAATGAAAGCTCATTTGAACGAGTAATCGCACGGCGAAGTTTACAAACGCCGCGAGGGGATTCACCTTTTTTCCTACAGCTAATGGGCGCGTTCCGTTTTACGCAAAATTTTCGCCTGTGTCTAACAAATCATGATTTACTGGATTAAACTTTTTTTCCAACCCTGGTTTAATGATACCCAGGACTCTGATTCAATATTTGCTCGTGACGTCACACCATGTGACTAGCTGTGGGTTTCACTTTCCAACAAGAGTGATGAACCGAAAACAAGTTTTTATCAGCTTACGTCTGACCGTGATTGATTTATCTTGCTGCTAAGGTTATTTTGGGTTTTCCACTTGACGATAACGTGACTTTTGATGAAAACTCTGTTGTTATAGATAGATTGAGAGTTTTAATTTAGCCGGATGTGAACGGTAGGTACGTAGAGCTATACCATTTGTCTGCAAGATACCTAATTAGCAAACGCTGTAACCTCCAATTTGAAAGAAACTGTGTTGGGGGCATGCACATTATAGGTTATTTATTATGAAGAAGACATACGGACAATTTAATTTTAGAATTTGTCTTCAAGCTTAGTTAAATATACTTTATAAGATACTCACCTAAGCTAGCTTCCTGCATTGTTATAAAAAGTTTAAGGTCATTTTTTTTGTTATTCTGTTAATGTCTGTCAACAGTGTGATATACCTAAACAAAATAATAATGAATTATGTAATCTTCGGAACCGTCATCTAATATAATAAGGTAACTTATTTAAGTCTCTATTAAGGGACCTAACTAAGTTCAAACATATTTTTGTTTAAAAAAAAAACATAAATTATGTTACAGCAGCATTCAAATATTGACTCGTGTGAATGATGTTTTATCTCCATCATTGGCTTATGTTATTTGGGTACGCCGATACCGGCAGCGGCATACTGGTTGGCAAATAACATGCGACACTGATATTAAAAGTACATTCGGAAGTTTGTTCAATATTTATCTTCTGTTATGTAGGACGGTTTCATGTCAGAACTAATATTTGAATTTTCATAATATTTGTATGAAATGTAAAAAGAGTAAAAGTAATTTTACAAAATTGACAAAAATGCAACAGTTGCTCTCTCTCTCGCAGTTGATGTCACCGTCAAACCAACTACATGGGTACTTGGTTAGAGAATATTCAATTGAACTCGTCTAATCTTATTACCACATTCTTTCTACCATAATATTATAAATGCGAAAGGATGTTTGTTGGTAAAATCTTTGTTGAACTGACTTGAATTATATTTGGAATAAGTGTACATATACCTATAGCCGTAGCAGAAGCTAGTGAAATGTATAAACCCCCTTTCCACAGAGGACCACGCGAAAGGGCTCAGTACCTTCACCGTGATGGCTGGCCTCGGCGGGTTCATGGGCTACGCGCTCGGAGGTATCAACTGGGACAACACTAGATTGGGTAAAACCTTGTACTATTTCGTTTTTCTGTTGGAGGATTCCACTGCGAAACACTGCCTTGCCAAAATACTGCAAAATACTGACATTACTCCACAAGATTAAGTATTAAATATGTCATTACATAAAACATGATTTATAAAGAAATTTTGCTCAGTATTACATGCCTAACAAGTCAACTTTTAAATTGAATAATAAAAACCAGTTCCTTGAAAGCATTTTTTTTGTCACATACCTTGTCATCCCGGAGCATTTTTTTGTAGCGCCTCGCGCTTTCTGCAAAAGTTTATGAATCATTTTATAATAATAATAATAGTTTTCCGTCTGTCGGTCTTAAATCTATTTTTTCACTGGGCTAACCCTTTGGTATGAACATGTTAAACTACTGGCTTAAATACATTTTGGAGGCGTTACTGGGGCAGCTAACTTATAAAAGTAATTTTGTTGACAGGTGAATTTGTCGGGCTTTGCTGCTTTGTTTGTGTAGTTCGAGTAGGCTTTAAAGGAATTATTAGGCTGGTTTGCCTGTAATAATATTTGTTGATGATTTGAATATTACCTGTTGATTGTAGAATGCTTTTAACCTGTCAGACCGTCATCATTAAACCACCCAATAAACTTAATTATCGAACAACAAAGTTTGATTTCTAATTTTCATAGGATTTGAGATAGGGTTTGCAAATCTCTTAATTATGTCGAACTTGAAATATTGTAAAATATTTTTCGAAATTAGTTTAATGAAGATTATCCCTTTGTCTGACCTCTAGCTACGGTTTGTGCTATAGCGTATGCGTGCGTAATGACGCACGCATAATTGTCTTTTATGGATGTTCGTATTGAAGAACCCAGCATTATCTGGTTGTCCACAGGTACCTTTTTACCATGGAACCGGTAGTTCAGGTTCCATGGTTAAAATGTACCGGTGGAATCACCATATTTACATTCTCCTAGCCTTAAGGATCCCGCTATATTGATTATACACATTAATACCAGTATTATTATTCCGTGATTATATTGAATAGTCTTGAGTTCTTTTTACCCGCGACGTAAGGAGCATGCATATGCGTTTGACATAAGACGTAGTTTGTTTGTCTGTTAGATACCATTCTCTAAATTTCCGATGCTGTTTTTTTTTTTAAATTAATTTGTGTGACTTTAAGAATGGTTCTTAGTAAGTTGAATTGCCACAAGTCATTAGAAGCGCTGCAATAAGAACGTAACGGATTCTAGTATTCTTACAACCTCAAACACACGGCAAACGCATTTATAACTACTCCTTACGTCGCGGGTAAAACAAAATTGAAAAAAAAAAGCAAACACCTGATAAATTTTCCAGGTGACTTCTTTGGCGGTCACGTGCGCGCAGTGTTTTCCCTCATCACCGTGATATTCGTGGTGTGCGTGTCCGCCACCGTGACCAGCTTCAAAGAGATTCCCCTCGGGGAACTAACGGAACAGGATGAGTTCAGGAAGCTAGCTCAGAACGAGCGCATTCAGGAGAGCATAGATCTTGCTGACGAGGCTGACGGGGTGGGCCTGAAGAGTAATGCGAACTACGGAGCCGTCAACCAGACTGAGGTATGCTTATATTCAAAATAAGAATTATAATAAACACATGCACAATCCTGACTCCACGTTAGGATTTTCTGTGTCGTGAGTATCAGGAACCACAACACCAACACACAGACCATGCAAACTAGAGATACGCGGAATACCTCTTATTCACAAAATAAGAGGTATTCAGCGTAGCACACCCAGATGAAGCGCACCATAGTACTTCCACATAGCGCACCCGCTTTGGTGCGCTTCATTCAGTAGGTATAAATGTTAAGTTTTTATTCCTCGTTGCGCACCAATGACAATGTAGGGTCTAGTGATGGGGTTGTTTTTCATCTAATTATATATCTATTATCTATTTTTTTTACTGTATTGTATTTTACCGTTGATTTTTATCGTTGATTAATAGTTAATATTTTAAAATCAGTCTTACAGAAAACTAGAACACACTTAACACTTAAAAATAATACACAAGGAAAATACATTTATTCAAACAACTATGAACAAGTAGGTACACTTAAATATATTAGGTATTAGATTTATGATTTCACAATCAGATTTATTAGGTACTTATACATATTTATATTATCTAGGTACTTACACCTACTTATATTTCTAAACTCACAAATGTTTCATTTTAAGTTCTTATTTTATTATTCACTCTTATTTAAGTAACTTAATTTACACGATTTTAAAAATAGTGATCAAATTAAAATTACCATCATCAAATTTTATAATTTAACTGTATTGTTTGTTTTTCTAGAGGTGCTTAAAGTAATAAAATTATGTAGATACCTACCTGTATAAAAACAAACATTACTTTTGAAACAACCTGTAAGTATCGTTTAATGGAACATACAAAAATTCAGAACATCAGTCTTACATTGCTTATATTTATCCCTTAGTCTAGTTGTACTTAAATTTAGAGAATCACATCAGTTCTATTGTTAATAATAGTTTTCACTTTTTATAGTACCTCGATTAGTATAAAAACAATGAAATACGTTTCTTAAAATGAAAACAAGATAATGTTGTAGTAACATTTTAAACTTCCGGTCTTATTAAAATTGAAGTTTCTCTAGGCAACGCCCGAGAGATATTTGGCCATTTTTGTATTCTTGTATTATTGTATTTACATTAATTCCTCATTTTAGCTTTTTTTTTGCTTTGAGATGTAGACATTTTTTGCGGATTGCAGAAAAGTTTTTGCAGTTCTTTTCAAAATAACTCAAAAGTATGACTAAATTTATCAGTTTATTCTTATTTATTAACTTGCCCAGTTCTGCGTAATGAGATTCCACATGATTATTCGTCTTATGGATTTCGCCATAAGTAGAAAATTTGTCTGACCATTGCTAGTGATTGATCCACTGGGTAACACAATATCGTCTTGTTTACATTCACCCATAATGTAAAGCCATGCATCTTCCAAGTCTTCTACTGGTAGATGCGGCAGCACGGCACACAGTGCTACATGTTTTCTATAAATGCTGTCTTTATTAAGTTCCAATGCTTTTGACTTTCTTTTAAGTGCCTCATCAGGAAAAACAGATATTATCCCTCGGACCGCGGCTTCTTCAAAATCGATACTCGTATTGTATTTTATGTCATTAATGTATGTCCAATAATCCAAACAAAAATAAACATTTTAAATTATAATTAATTACTTTTAATTACCTAAATCCTAATTTTATTTATTTATTTTAAAATTTTAAGAAAAATTACTGATATGTTCCCATAACATAATTAACTGTAATAAATATACATGCTGGGTACCTACATGTCAGCTGAAAGCCAATTATAAATTTCCACTTATAGGTTACTAATTAGATGAAAAACAACCCATCACTAGACCCTACATTGTCATTGGTGCGCAACGAGGAATAAAAACTTAACATTTATACCTACTGAATGAAGCGCACCAAAACGGGTGCGCTATGTGGAAGTACTTTGGTGCGCTTCATCTGGGTGCGCTACGAGGAATGCCTCAAAAATAAGACATAATATTTTGGTACCTTCTTTAATTAATCCACATAACAAAATAAATATAATTACCATAGGTATTTACATTTTTCAACAAATAGGTTATACTTGTACTAAGGGCAAATTATGGTTGAATGAATACCAATTTATATGCATTTAAAAGGATAATATAATAATTCAATTATCAGTCAACACAGTGAAGTACGCGTACAAATACAGGGCCCGTAATATAAATACCTTAAAACTTAAATACATATGATTATATTAAACAAAAACTAATTTATTGAGCTGCGACGCCGACGTGGGCGCGGCTGGGCTCGGTAATAGAACCCGGAAACGTCGATAGATGATCTCCTTAGGCCTTAAATCTTCCTTAATGAAGGTCGACAGATGTTCAGTCGGTACTCTCACCACAAATAAGTTAAAACTGACTCTGTGGCGTGACTCCAACCGTTAGACCCACTGGCTGAATTCTTCACACGCAAATACTCCTCACACGTAGATCGGAGTATTTTCCGTCGTTTATTGCAACCCTAGTGACTTGTGGAAATATTTATTTAAAACCTACCTAAGAACCGTCCATGAAGTCATACAAATCGATTGCGCAAAACCGCATTTCCCTTAATTTGTAACCGCAAAGCCGATAAGCTGTCATGGATATAACCCGAAACAAACATCCTTGTATGGCAAACGGGCACCTTACGATGCTGGTTATAAAGAAGAAATAACTCTCCAAACAAAAACAAATAAAAAACAAACACGCTCACAACTGTCTTCCCCATGGTGGACATCCTCAGATACATACTCATTGAGTAGATCGTTGAAGATACCAAGTAGGGGGTAGTCAGAGGCACGGCCAAACATTACATTTGGTACATGCCCGCGTTTTGCAAGTAGTAAGCATTCCACGTGACAGGTTGCAAGCCCATCGCTAGCAACATGTCACTCTCCTACTAACAAAATATACGATTCGAACGTCACTATAACATTCATTTTTAATATTCATGTTAAACTTTTAAGTGTATGATTTCAGAACACCCCCACAGCAATCCCGCAGTCCCACGGGCACCTCTCAGTCATTCACTACCTCAAGTCTATAGTGATGATGCCACCCTCTTTGAGGATAGTGTGTCTCACCAACTTGTTCTGCTGGATGGCCCACGTGTGCTACTCTCTCTATTTTACCGATTTCGTGGGAGAATCTGTGTATGGAGGGGACCCGGCTGTGAGTAGATTTCATCTTTCTCAATTCTGATTATTTAAACGAGAAATTTATTTCAAATAAGTATTTTGTATTCCATATAATATTAAAAAATCTAAGTATGAATGGATAGAGATAGATACCTACTTGAATGTTTAAGTAGGCAACTAAAGACATTTTCAATATCTTTTTGGTATTCACTTACGTACTGTTATTATACTGTAAATGTTAAGTCAATAAAAATAAATATTAAACCCGCGGCTTCTCTAGAAACAGAGGTGCCATAGCCACTGTGCCACTGGATCCGGTCTCATCTGGTTCAAATTTTTGGAATGTCTCTCCTCGCAGCACAATAGCTCCAGAAACGTTACTGTTATCCAAGCCTGTTAAATTTTGAAGTATGAATGTTTGAATATTATTTGTCGATAATTTCGTTTACGGCTGAAATTACGTGAGATGTAGTGATAAAACCTTGGTATTTTTGTTTTTATTTATTTATTTACACTTTAAATAATAATAGTTAAAACAACAATTAAGTAGGTCGTATAGTTTAAAGTAGAGTAGATAAACTGCTATGAATACAACTCATCTAGGAAGTATACGAGTTAATCTTTTGAAGCATTCTTTAGTCTTTTTTTTTAATTTCAAATGCTAGTTTATTCCGGAGAGTTTATTTTATAGTATATGCTCGATGGTTTCAAACCTCATTACATTCAGATAAAGCTTTTTCAAAGAAAAATGGTAACTGACACACAATAGTAGATTGTGTCACAAGGGACCAAAATAATGTATTGAGGGCGAGAGCGATTGTTTGAATCCAGACGAAGTGAAGGATTCTAGAGAAGAATCCTAAGCCTACCGAGGGATTCAAAGTACGTCGCTCGAGGTTAAATAATTTTGGTACCATGTCGCACACTCTGTTTTTCATCAACCTCTATGAGAAAAATAAATTTTAAAGTTTTTTTTAGTAGTGATGAATATTTACATAACCAAATTACAAATTTATATTAATAAAAAACTTTGCTTTTTGTTCATTTTTCCATGTAATTAAATTTTCATAGGCTTTTAGATATTTTTCTATTGATTTGTTTGGTAGTTAATTGTTTATGACAGAATTATAAGTTTAACGGGTCTTTATCGCGTTTATAATTATGTTATCTAATCGCGAAAGTTTGAAAAGTACTGTTTATGACAGTTTCTGGTGTTTATATTCCACTTCCACTAATATAAATCTTTATTTATTAAATTTGTTAGAATCAAATTAAAATTGTCTGTAATATTTTGATACAAAAGTAATCAAAAAATTATGAAGTTCCCGCGGTTTTTTTAAAATTTAGTTAACCAATGCCGCGTCGACAGCCGCGCTATTTTATATTTCCAGCCAGGACTTTATCGAAGCGAATTACGTTCAAACTTTTTAATTAGATAGTGTTCCAAATTCAAAAGTCATTTCGTCAATGGGTAATTCTGGCGCACTTAGCGCCGGAATTACCCATTTTGCTCGCACTTATCAAGGAACAAACGTAGTTTTTCGAATATATGGGATGAAAACTAATAAAAACCTCTTACACCATGGTGGTTCTTTATTTTAGTTACTTTCCATAACTTCTTGCATCGTGGGAAAATAAATAAACAATAAAAAGTTTGAAGCCTCCTTTTCAGAACGTTTCCAGTTTATAAAGCAAACGTCGCGCCGCCGCTAAGCATTGCTTCTCCAACATTGCAGGCGGCTGTCGGCTCCCCTAGCCGTAAACAGTACGAGGCGGGCGTGCGGTTCGGTTGCTGGGGGATGGCCATGTACTCCCTCTCATGCGCATGCTACTCCACAATTATAGAGAAACTCATCAAAAGGCTGGGGTGAGTAAGCATTGTTTTGCAGGGAGATATTCTCTTCATCTATTTCGAAAATTTGAAAAAAAAACACCTCGGTTTCTTTCTTGATCTGTTTCTTTGTTTGTGTCTGTTGATCTGTTGAGGGTGTGTTTGTTTTTGGGAAACCAAACAATAACATTTAAGTTGTATGCGTACGATTGCTCAGAAATGATAATTCCAAGTATAGCGACTATGTATTATTCTAATTAATTAATTATGTTAAATTACGAATGACCAATGGTTTGGATTAAAAAAAATGTTTTTTTTTTCATTTTTCTTTCGATGAACCGATATTATCCTTGTAATTTCAATCAATGAATATAGTCAATTGAGTTTGACTGTGTGAGTGAGTACTAGGGGTTTGCCCCAATCTAAAATCTCGTGATTGGTGTGAGGTGATTTTGGGTGCGTTTTGATCAAATTTGAATTGATTGACCATAGTGAAGATGACATGAAAATGTCGCTTGCAAAACCTGAACTACTTAGACACACATTATAGGACCGAAGAGGATGTTAAATAATGCACAGATTGAAAGGTATGATTCAGACAAAAAAGGGATATGTATAACACCTCCCAGTCTGTGTGCAACTGAAGTAGTATTTACATTATTTTATGACCTCTTTCACCCCATGATTTCACAGTTTGATTAATTTTACGTTTTTTATTTATGTCCGCTTTGTGCTGGTAGGTGAAGAGGTAACTTAGTCTAGTATGCCCGCCCGGTCTATAATTAATTTCCTAGAACAGTTTGATGTCATCGTCGAATGACACAGGAAATGAAGGACAGTTGAATAATATTGTGTCAAGCCCATAGACTGATATCGTTTGATAAAACATCCGCCCTTATCAGAGCCATTTGAATTTAATTTATCGTGTCACAATTTTTTTCTTGTCGCCCTGTGTTAGGTCATTGGGAAGGTTGAAGTTACGGATGCTGAAAGAACCAGAGTGATCAAAGGATTCAGTGCAAAGGTTTAAATTGTAACTAATGTGATTGAAATAAATAAAATGCCGTAGTTTTAGAATGGAACTATTCTTTGAATGTACTTCGAATACCTTTTATTGACATGTCTTTTTGTTTTTGATTTGAGAACATTTTTCACATTGGTATACGACGGGTTTTAACCGCATGAAATTAGGTTCGTAAGTCAGGATTTGTAGATACTACACTAATAAACTTGATTTTGATGCTGCAGTGTTTTTTACTTCGCTGTAATGGGATCGTGAGGCCCTTGACTTTCAGCCGCAGCAGACTGGCTTCCTTACAACCTACGTAAATCCCACTGAACTAAAAATCAATAAGCACATGGATGAAGATTGTCCACATTCAATTACCTATATCTCCTCAATCCGATTAATCTAGCTCGACTATTGTGCAGAAATTATATTTAGTTTCGTGGTTTAAATTCAATAATAAATGTAAAATATAATTTAAAAATAAAAATAAAATAAAACGCAAAGCCGTTTCATATTACCTTTACTGTATTAGGTGTATTCTACATTATAAGGACTATAAAAGAAGAATCTCTAAACAATCCTGTTCTATAACTAAGTTTTAAAAGAAGAAAGTAAATCGTAACTATGTCACTTAATGTTACGTGCATCATTCGTGACCGATCTAGGTCATGCCCAAGGCTCTATGTAATTTTATCTGGCGAAATATAGAGCTCTGAATTTATCCAGGGGTATACTGATCCGGAGATAGGAAATTGCGCGTATATTTCAGAATATTTGTGATAGGTAAGTAATAACTATAAGTGGTGTTTTGATTTCCTCTGTTTTCCTCACTTTAAATCTACATACATCTGTGTCATCAAAAATGAATAAATCGCAGTTGGGTTTTGAAAAACAATATGAGTAAATAACCTAGTCGTGTTCTTAGTGTGTTTGTTATATCTTTTCATTGAAAAACGTCTAATAAATCCTGTACCACGAAACGTTAGCAAATTCAACGATATGATCGTAGAAGAACTACCAAGCTTTGCTTTTCTTAGCTAATATAGTAGCTCTTCATCGTGAGTACTGCCCTTTTTGACGGTGGACCGACGAATACTCCTTGCAGCGGCTCTACCTACATACCAACCTGCCAATCTGTCTTTGCAATCCGAGAGATTTGGTTGATTAGCCGTATTTTCAATTTTTAAATACGATATCCAGCCACTATAGTTCAAAATTCTGTCATCTTTCAATTCCAGGGCCAAGAAGGTGTACGTGGGTGGTCTCTGCACCTACAGCTGTGGTATGATTATGCTGTGTGCTATCAGAGCGCCGGCCGCCGTGATACTGTTCAGCTGGACTGCGGGCGTCATGTACTCCACACTTTTCACCATGCCGTATCTACTCGTCGCGCACTACCACGCTACTGGGACGGTATACTTCCTTGATCAAACACCGAATAGACGCATACAGTCCTGAACCCACATACCCGGAACAAATATCTGCAGAACATACAAACATTTTTTTCCATCAGCAGGAATCGAACTCGTACCTGTCGTGTTGTAGCCGGGTACTCGCCCGCTCCGCCGTCTCTGATATGATGAGAGTTCGCTATTTACAAGTTCATACGCTGCTCGTTGGGTAACAGACGTCGGTACGCTCATTCACTCTATTTGATTCAATGATTTTTAATACTTCCAAAAGATCAAAATTAAAAAAAATGTCTGCAAACACATTATAAAATTGTGTGAGGGGAATTAAGAATCCTTAAAGAAAATTTATTGAATCTAGGATACAAATATTGGTTCAGTGAGTGGCATGAGGCAATGTACAAAGATACAATATGATATATAGATGTATTTGACCAAATCTTGGACAAAGACATTTGACCCGTGGCCACTTTCATACTCTAGGATCTGCGAGCACGTTGGTCTGCGTTAAATTCATGATTTATAATCACTAAGCAAGTGATTAT
The DNA here is from genome assembly GCA_961405105.1 of Perizoma affinitatum. NCBI lineage: Eukaryota > Metazoa > Arthropoda > Insecta > Lepidoptera > Geometridae > Perizoma > Perizoma affinitatum. Next base: position 9,277,580 of record OY560184.1, read on the forward strand.
TGCATACATTATTCAACCCAGTCTTCCTTCCTTTCATGTGCCTACATTAAAAACAGATTTATCGCGCTCACCTTTTGCCCTGTAATTAAGTGGTATTTGCTACAGCTCGTCCAATACGTACAATTGAAACTGTTTCCACTGTATACATCTACGATTTAGGGCAGAATTCAATAAGTAACACATTTAAAAGGCATGTATATATTATTAAAACAGTTGATTAACTAAGCCCTGCATTTTCCATTTCTGATATGTGTGATTTCACATTCACATCAACAGAAGGAAACTAAAAACACTGTTTAGCTAAACAATTGTTCGAAATCATTATCTGTTAGTAATTTAATAATAGCGATTAATTGAGGATAATATTTAAATAAATGAAAAACAGAAACACGATTGCTAAAACTTTTTAGGGCAGATGTTTTTTTGAGATATAGTCTTCCGAAATTCCTTTTTACTTTACCTATCCTTTGTACCGAGAAAATATTTACACGAGTATTTTTTATGAATTTCAGTTATTTGAAAAAGGGCTAGCTATTATTGGTCATTTTATTTGTTTTCCGCTCTCGTACTCGAATCTGTCCTTCTTATATTTCGTGTATTATCGCATGGAGTAACAGTGGCTTTTTTTCAAATCCTCGGTTGTCCGGCACGTATTCAGGAAAATTCTTAAATACTTACTTATTCTCCAGTGGGACGAAGCAGGGAACGGCTGCGGGTCAGCCCGCGGCATCGGAACTGACGTGGCCGTGGTCTCCAGCTGCGTGTTCGTGGCGCAGCTGCTCGTGTCCCTCATCATGGGCTTCGCGGTTAAGGCGGTCGGCTCCACGGCCGCAGTGGTTGCCGTCGCCGCTACCTTCGCCGCCGCCGCTGCGTTCTCTGCCACTAGGATCACCTACCTTGACCTCTAGGACAGCAACTTGCTTATCTTTATCACCAGTACCAGTAATATGAGCAACCAAATCAAAGGTTTTGTTGTCGTCCATTAAACATATAATAGTTCGCCTCTCTTCCGTCGCTAAAACCGTTGTCTTGGTGTTAATGTAAGCATATAGGTCTGAAAGGAACGTTATGATGGTCGGATGTCATCCGACGATATTCCTACACTTACTCCAAGCTAAGCGTTACCGCCACAATCAGTAATATTCACATTATTGATTCTGATAACACAGCAGTTTTGTCGACAGAAGAGAAGACATTTAAGAAAGAGGTTTGACCACAAATAACAGCTAAAAGATAAACCAGGCAGTCACCTACTTTATTTATATCATATCTCAACCTCTTTTTGAGAACTTACTTTCTTTTGGTAGCCAATTAAAAATACGTGTTTTTTTAATCAAATGGACATCCCGCGGTTCTATTTTATATTTAAATTGTAAACCTCAGTTGCTTCTACCATTTTTAGTTTAAAAAACGGGATGTACTCTTACCATCATTTACTCTAGTCATTAGTTAAGTTTGTTGTAAGGCTGTAAATTAGATCTGAGTTTTTTTTATCTACAAGTACATATCAGGGATAATCTAAGTTCAGAAACTAACCATAATTAGATGTACTTATGTAAGTAACTACTTAATATTGTATTGTTCGAAGTTTATTGTAGTTCATACAAAATGTTTGTTTACTTCTAATATAACCTGTTCCTGTTATTGATGATCAATTTGAAGTTTAAATGGGAAAATGGAAACGCACCACAGTTTTGTTTGATCAGTGCATTGCTGTAGCTTTAATGCTAGGGAAAGCCTATATATAGCCTACTAAAAAAACGACTATATAAAGCCTATAAAGAAATGAGTTAAATCACATCTAGCGGCCATTCACATAGGTCACGATGGGAGCTCTATGGAGAATTTTCAGAAAAATTACTCCTACTATGGATTTGGAACTATCCAGTGGGAAATTTGAGACACTTTTTTTCGATTCCATTTCTGTGGCGCAGAATGCAGATGAGAATACTCCTGTCATGTCCGAGAAATAAAGTATCTCAGCCTATTCGAGTTACCCCATGTTCCATAACTTATAGATATTTATCTTTTCTAGATATTGTTTTTATAAATCAAATATTTTTTTAGAAAACCTAGTGTTTAGGTTTTATCATCATCAACATAAACAGCCTGTAGAAGTCGACTGCGGAAGTCTTAAAGTAACGTGACGAACCATCTTGGTTTAAGGTTTAACAATAACCCAAACATTTTCATCCCAGGCATTGATTGAGTCGACAAATTATCTCTTGGCATGAGGGCGTATTTATCGCTATGTGACTGGGTCCGGTGACGGCCTGATCGAAATTCTTGGCAATTTGACTTCGTGTTTACAAAATATATCAAAGATTTCACTATAGTTTTGGCTTTGCATCCAACCCTCGTTTTATGTGGATTCTCAAGGTTACTAAATACGGGTTAAACTAACGAGCGGGTTTTAACAGAACAAGAAATCCTTTGTCTGGTCTTCGTTAATAGAGAAAAAGTTAATTAAGTAATTACGAGTTTGTTTCGCATGAAAGTCTGTATTTAGAAATAATTTTAGAATTATTCGAATTATGGAAATCTCTATCAATGTTCCTCAACTGTTGTTATTTTTTCTTCCGGAAATGGCACGTAGCTGTAATAAAGGGTTCTCATTTTTGGATGGGCCAAAAGTAAGTATAATTATTAAAAAAAATACAAAAAACGTGCTACATCCCTTTTCAATAACTACTTAGCTACAACACAATAAAATAATTATTCCTATTTTAGAACCACAAAAATATACTAACGTATTAAAACACGATTGTATTTCATCGTTCAACAAACTTTGCCAACAACAATTTATCTTCGTGACTTCTCTCCCTGCTATTTTGCTTACTTTGCATAAAGCAACGTGTAGTATATACTTCAAGTTAAACGCTAGACGACAGCTCTAAAGGCTATGTGAGGCAACTTTTGGAACATATCCGGACTTAGTACTTAAGGCTAGTTTCTAATAGTTTCTGTTAGAAACTAGTTAGTAACTGATCAAAGATAGTTCGTTATTTAGTGCGGTACATGGTAGTCGCTTTTTTGTGTATCCATTGACTAACTGCAACCAAAGAATCTAATAAGAAGGCGGAGGAAAAGATGCAAACGTATCTGACTCAGGAAAGGTATTTTTACAAAATTATATGAGACTTTGTTTGAATTAAAGGTGATACATAAGTAGTAACTTGCCTCATCACCAATCTACCATTAGATAGATATGACAAGTCCTGTCATATCTACCTAATACTAGATTGGTGACATCTATCTACCATAGATGTATAAGTTAGCGATCCGATATCCATACGATATTGTTGCAGTACACCATCTTCGTAACTAAGATGTTTTATTATCATGAAAATTAAGTTCCTCGTCTGAAAAGCTTATCGTGTAAGTCCTACATTCTCTCTGAGTATGTCTCCATTCCACAGGGTTGTCTTCAAATGAAAAAGATTTGCCTTACCTTTTTTACGGTGGCACGGTGAAACTGATGTTAGTGTTGCTGATGTGTGGCGAGATCTGGTACTGTTTTGGTGCGAATATATACTTCGATGAACAAGTGAGCTGTATCAACGCAAGCCTTTTGCAGTTTATTACTTTGTACCGATACAAGAATATGGTAAGTGGTTTAGTGAATTATCTAGTCATTATTTAGTCAGTGGGCACCTAGGTATTTAAAATTGTATAGAATTAAGGATACACAAAGCTAGATTGGAAATATTTCCTGAAAATTATTTTCCTCCAAAATTTGTGACACATACTTCGGAAAATTATAAAACAAAGATATTTTTTATAATTATGACAAAGATTAAAAAAAACTAATTTATATACTTTGTCGTTAGTAATTTGTCTTCAATTTCCAAGATCGATAACAAAACTGCCTACAAACAGTTAGCCGCTTCTATGGAGTCCCCTTACTTTGATACCTCGACACCGAAACGAAGGATGTAGGTGGATTTCTGGTCGAAGAAAAATGAGCAATATTTGAAACTGCTCATTGGTTTGGGAAACTGTACTCTACTTGCATGGTAAGAATTTCTAAATTATGGAAACAAGATTATGGGCTGTAGACTTTCCATTACATTAACTTTCTTTGAAGAACTCTCTTTCTCGTAGCGTGAGAAAGAGATCTTATTGACAAGTGGTTAATTAATTGGTTACAAGAAATTTTCAAGTTTACTAAACCTCAAGCAGTGTGATCTAGAATAAACTACACTCGTGAGCAAAAAATCGACTCAGGCGACACACCTGCAGTCGCAAGTTACTGGCAAAAAAACTGAACCCGTAAATATTTTTTTCTTAATAAAATCTTAAAGCTGATATTATTAGCTTCAAAATGATATAAAATAGTGTTATGTTTCTTGCTCGCACAACTCAACAATATGTTGTGATCGGGAACCACCCTTTTTACGCTTGTTTACAATAGTGCTAATTAAGGGTTGCTGACCCACATAAAAGGTTACCTACCTGACCCACCCTTATCAAATTTGCACCACCGCCACCGCTCGACGAGACGGGACACGTTCCGGCGTCACAAACCCGCCCCCACCCCCGCCCCCGGCTTTACCTACTGTTCCACAGGCCCCAACAGCGCAGATTGCTTCAGAGGTCGGAAGTCAAACCCTCATGGCTTCTGCGAACCAACCTAAAGACAGATCCTCGCAGCCCCAGAAGGCCAAAAAACCTAAAAAGAAGGTAAAAATAAGGTCAAGAGACGGCAAGAAGAAGTCCGACTCAGACGCACCCTATCCCGCCCAGCCAGCCCCTCGGCCCGTGACGCCAGCAGCAGCCCCCCCAAGGACTCCTGCACCCCTCCCTGGAGTAGCCCGAGCTGCCCCCCGGGCCCGCCCACCACCTCACCGCACCCAGAAGCAGCACGGCTACGACAGCGAACGCCTGGAGCTGCTAGACACGGCGCTACAGATCCTGCAGGACGTCCTCATGACCCTCCGAACGGGGGGGCACCCGATCCCGATCGTGCTCAACGGGATAGGGAAACTGTTCCAGGTGGGGAAATAAGGATTCTCTTCTGGAACGCCCAGGGCCTCAACAGCAAGGAAAGGGGGAACAAAATCCTTCTCTTGAGGCCCTTGCTCAGGGAACAGAACATCGACATCGCCCTCATCAGTGAAAGTTTACTGAAAGCCAAAGATAGGCCTAAGTTCCCGGGCTATCACTGCTACCGCCAAGATGACCAAAACGATGAAGGTAGGGCTATACGAGGACTCATCGTCTTGGTCAAACGAAGAGTTATCCACCAACCACTCCCGGGTCTAGAGTTGGAGTCTCTGAAGGCATTGGGAGTCGAGATATGCGCAGATGGCCACCCCCTGCAACTGTTCGCTGTCTACAAGCCTCCGGGATCGGCTCTCAAAAAGACAGACTTGCGGAAACTCCTCCCAACAGATCCAGTCCATCCCATCATCGTGGGCGGGGACTGGAACTGTAAACACCCCACCTGGAACTCCTTAAAGGCCAACAGCGACGGCAACTTCTTACTCAAATACGCAGAGAGTCACGAGTACGAAGTTGCCGGCCCAGAGACTCCAACGCACTATCCGGACTACGCAGCCCATGCTCCGGACTTCATAGACCTTGCGGTCCACAAAGGCCTTGCTGCACACCCCAAGCTGGAGGTTCTCCCGGACCACATGCAATCAGACCACCAGTCCGTGTTGCTGCTCCTGGAGAACCGGCCCACCACACTCCAGCGCCCAACCCCAAGACCCGGGACCGACTGGCCAAAATTCGCCGCCTCCCTGAACCACACGACTCCCACCAGGCCAGTAACGAACCCCGCAGACGTGGACTTACTGACCCAGGAACTTACGAGCACCATCCAGGCAGCGCTAGCAGAGGCATCCACTCCTCCTCGCCAATGCAGAATGCCCAAGACCCCCATGCACCTTACCAGACTACTGGGGGAAAAGCGCCGCCTCAGGAAAGTGTGGCAAAGGACGAGAGATCCGGCAATCAAAACGAGACTGAACACCCTATGTGAGGTAGTAAAAGCGGAGATACGCGAGGACTGTTCTCGAACTTGGGAGAGAAGAATAGAAGACGCCTCGGACGACTGGGCCTCACTACACAAGCTCTGTAGACAGCTGAGGAACACCCCGACCCCCGTCAGACTACTCAGACACAGTGACGGCCACCCCCGATACCGAGCTCAAGACAGAGCCGAGATCTTCGCGGAGAGCCTTGAACAACAGTTCCAACCCAACCCCGTCAAAGACCCAGACCACAACGCGGAAATCGAAGCGTTTGTCAAGGCTTTCCTAGGGGAATCTGATGCCAACAGCTCTGAGCAGCCAATATTCTTCTCTCCGGGCCAAGTTCAACGGGCTATTCGCAGGATAAAGCCAAGAAAGGCACCTGGCGAAGACGGAATTACCAACGCCACCCTCCGCCACCTCCCCCCAAGAGCGATCGCTTCCTTGACCCGACTCTTCAACGGCATCATACGAAGCGGTCACTTCCCCTCCCCCTGGAAATCTGGCCGGGTCATCATGATCCCGAAACCTGGCAAGAACATCCTCCTCCCCCAGAGCTACCGTCCCATCACCCTCTTATCCAGCCTATCCAAACTCTTCGAGAAGATGCTCCTGCAACACCTCATCCCGTACATTCCGCCACGCCCAGAACAGTTCGGATTCCGATCGGAACACAGCACCACTCTCCAACTGTCCAGAGTACTGCACCACCTGACGGTCACCCACAACAAGAAGGAGCACGCGGTCGCAGTATTCCTCGACATGGAAAAAGCTTTCGATCGGGTCTGGCACTCAGGATTAGTCTACAAGCTCGCCACCTCCCCAACACCGCGGAAGGTAGTGAAGGTGATAGCCTCATTCCTAGAAGGCCGAAGCTTTAGAGTGATCGTGGAGCAAACGGCTTCTACTAAACGCCGCATAGAAGCCGGAGTACCCCAAGGCAGCTGCCTGTCCCCAGCTTGCTACTCACTCTACACAGACGATATCCCGAGAACAGAGGACGCACTCCTAGCGCTATACGCCGACGATGCGGCGTATATATCGTCGTCCTACAAATTGCCACATGCCGCCACGAAAATGCAGCGGGCCCTCAACGAGCTCCCACCCTGGCTGTCCAAATGGCGACTGTCCGTCAACGTCGGGAAGACACAGGCAGTCGCCTTTTCCAGGAAGCACAACCTGCCCACCAAGCTCACCCTGCAAGACCAAACGATAAAGTGGTCCGGCACGGCAAAGTACCTAGGAGTCACTATCGACCGCTACCTCACAATGGCTGATCACGCAAAGATTGCAAGGGGCTCAGCCCTCGCAGCCAGAGCCATACTGAAGCCAGTGCTACAAGCGAGTCTTCCACTGCGTATGAAGATCGGACTATACAAGACGTACGTCCGACCGCGTCTCGCATACGCTGCCCCGGCATGGTACGCTCTGCTGGCAGAGAGCCACAGAAAGAAACTACGCAGCCAGCAGAACCAATGCCTCCGTACCATCGTGAACGCCCCACGGTACGTACGGAATGCCACCATCCAGCGCGACCTCCAACTAGAATCCCTGGACCAATTCGTCGGCCGCCTTGCCAAAAGCATGTTCGCTAGGACGTCGGAGTCCAACTACTCACACCTCCAAATGTTGGCGCCGACGTACGAGCGGACCGCCAGCGGCAAGGCCTACCCTCGGGAACTGGTCGTGGACAGCGACCAGGAAGACGAGGGCACCCAGGACTGACATGAGGCTCACATCGAGCCGACCCGATGACCCCCCAGTAGTAACTGGGGGCGGTTAGAACACCGCAGTAAGGGGCACAACGCCCGGCACTGCGTCCCCACACACCGGCTTCGCCGGCGTGTGAGCGACAACCAGCGTCTCTGACCCTTATCAGTTAGCCGTCAAACGTCAACCGATACACATTTCCGTTATCAACAAGCAAGAATTCTACCTGAAAATGGACATAACAAGTGATGAAGCTGCTCAAGCGGTCACCCTATTGCGACAAGGTCAGAGTCAGCGTGAAGTGGCACGTGCGCTGAACATGAGCCAGTCTGCTGTTTCCAGAGTTTACCGTCGTTACCAAGAGACTGGTAACTTTAATCGAAGACCCGGTTCCGGAAGAAAAAGGTGCACATCGGAGAGAGATGACCGATTCATTGTCAGCACATCTCTGAGAAATCGGGCCCTCGCTGGCGTTCAAGTACAACAAGAGCTCAGAGAAACGCGAGGAGTGGCTGTGAGTGGCTGGACAGTCAGAAGACGACTTAAGGCAGCTAACCTTGAGCCAAAAAGGCCAGCTACTGGCCCCAAATTAACCCCAGCCCACCGAGCAGCCCGCCTACGATTTGCCAGAGAACACGTTGATTGGACTGACGAACAATGGAGCTCCGTTCTCTTTTCAGACGAAAGCAGAGTGTGCTTGCATGGTAGCGATAGAAGAGGACGAGTCTACAAAAGACCTGGAGAAAGATTCGCACAGTGCTGCATCAAAGAAAATGTGGCTTTTGGAGGAGGTTCCTGGATGGTGTGGGCGGGCATTTCACTGGAGGCACGAGTTGGTTTTTATCGAAACTGGCGGTCGAGTGGGAGGATTGACGGCGAACCGATACATCGAAGAGATTTTAGGGGATCACGTCGTTCCCTACGCCGGTTTTATCGGCGAAAACTTCATCCTAATGCACGACAATGCCCGTCCACATACTGCAGGTTCCGTCCGGCAGTATTTACAGGAGGTCGAAATTGCCGCTATGGACTGGCCAGCGCGTAGCCCGGATTTAAATCCTATCGAGCATTTGTGGGATGAACTTAAAAGAAAAGTTCGGGTTAGAAATCCTGCACCAGCCACGAAATCGGACCTCCAAGCGGCGCTCATTGAAGAATGGGATAGCATCGAACAAGATCGAGTAAATAAACTTATTCGAACCACGAAAAAGCGATTGGAAGCTGTTATTAGGGCCAGGGGAGGGAACACTAAATATTGATAAGTTAATTTCAATTAAATTATTATTTTAACGAATTTAAGCGAGTATTTTCTTTACTGTTAATTATCACCTTTTCTCATTGTTTAAGACTCCTTTTCATGGAATATTTTTTCTTTACCAAAAAAAATAATTAAATAACATTGTAGACCACTCATTTTAAAGTTAAAACTAACAGCTTTAAAATGTTAAAATCAGAAATAGCTGCTTCAAATTTTTTGCTAGAGATTTTTACTGCGAGCGTGCGTCCTGAGTCGATTTTTTGCTCATTAGTGTATTAGCAAGTGATGGAGATAGGACACTGCGCCGCTGTATGTAATTTCGTTATTTCAGGTTCATCTACCTTTTGGTAGACGAAATAGAATACAACCTCATAATTGGAATCTACTTCCCTTTCCCCTACAACACGCCTGCCCGCTATCCTTTCGCGTACATATCTGTGGTGATCGCATTCGGATACATCGCTCATTTCGTCATGGTCAACGACGTGACTATACAAGCGCATTTGATGCATTTACTGTGTCAGCTGACGGTGCTCGGAGATTGTTTCGAAAATATGCTGATGGATTGTCGAGAGGGCTTTGAAGGTAGGAAAACGCCTCATCGCCAGCTGAAAACATTCACCAAACAAACATGCCTTCATGCACCTAACTAGGAAAAAAATATTTTTACTAAAGCGGAGTAAGTCGTGTTAAGTATATAATAATAGAGCAAATACTTTTACTTTTTGAAATACGTGATTTAATTCAGAAACCAACTTTAAAAATCTTTATCCCGTTTCATAATATTATCGTAAAATCTATAGCACAAACAAAAAGTCATGTTTTAAACATTGAGCGCAACAACCATCTTTTATCGAGCACTTACCGTGAAAAAGTTCAAACTTTAAGTAAAAGTCTTTTCAGGTACACATCAGAACTATTTAATTTATAATAGAGAGTTTGTCGAGAAATATGTTGAGAGGTTGGGACATTTGGTGGAACAACACAAGCTCATTTTAAGGTGAGTATTAGTAGACAGGAGAATTATGACTTAGAGTAAGTCAATGTAGTCAATACGTATTTTATCTTGTTATTCGGCAATTGTATGGACTCCTAAATAACACACAGATATTTAGAAACGAGCTTAAAAATAAAACCTTTCTTTTTAAAGAGTATATCTCAGTTAACGTCTATGACGACCTCTGTGGTGCAGTGGGCAAAGGCCCGCCTGAGACGCAGAAGGTTGCGGGTTCGATTCTCGCTACGGGACAAATGTATGTATGATTAGCCAATGTTTGTCTCGGGTCTGGGTGTTTTCTATGTATAATATGTATGTATTTACAAAAAAAATAAGTATATAAGTAGTACTACTCTGTCAAGAAAGTACCGGGAAAAGATCAATAATACACAAAATGTTAGATATTCATCTAAATTTATTTTATCGCCTTCAAAGTATGCTCCTTCAGAAACAATACACTTACGCCAACGAATAGTCCAACATCAAAAAATTTCTTAAACGCTTTTTCCTGAATTGAGTTCAGTTCTCGTCGCGAATTCTCCTTTACGTCTTCTACCGAATGAAAACGTGTGCCACAAAGTGGTAATTTGAGTTTAGGAAAAAGGAAGAAGTCGGCTGGAGCCATATCTGGTGAATAAGGTGGTTGCTCGATAGTATTTGTTGAGTTTTTGGTCAAAAATTCGTTTACAATTATGGCCTTGTGCGAAGGCGCATTATCGTGATGAAAAATCCAAGAATTTTCTTTCCACATATCTGGCCTTTTTCGCCGAATTTGCTCTCTTAAACGCCGCATAACGCTCAAATAATATTCTTTATTTACCGTTTCACCTACCGGCAAGAATTCCGAGTGCACAACACCTCGATAGTCAAAGAAACAGTCAACATGACTTTAACTTTTGATCGACTTTGGCGTGGTTTTTTCGGTTTCCGTTCAGTTGGGAGGCGCCACTCCGAAGCCTGTTGACTAGTTTGCATGTCAAACTCGTAAACCCACGTCTCGCCACCAGTAACAATGCGTTTCATGAATGTTGGGTCGGAATTGACTCGTTCTAGCATGTCCTCAGCGACTCTTATGCGATTAAGTTTTTGGAGAAAATTCAGGTCTTTTGGGACTAGCCGAGCAGCAACATGTTTCATACCCAAGTGATTATTAAAAATGGTGCGGATCGACTCGTGAGACACAGAAAGTTCAGCGGCTATCTCTCTCAAATTTGAATGAGGATTTTCAGTCACTAATTCCTTCACTTTTGCGATGTTAACTTCAGTTGAAGATGTTGATGGCCTACCAGAGCGAGGCAAATCTTCTATCACATCTCGACCGCTTTTAAACGTTTTGTACCACTCATAAGCACGTGTTTTTGATAAAGTCGATTCACCGTAAGCCTTCTGTAACATTTTCAGTGACTCCGAACACGAAATTCCGTTGGCGATGCAAAATTTAAGACAAACTCTTTGTTCGATATTTTTATCCATAGTGAAATTCGCAGTACACACTAGATATGATCTAACTAAAAACAGCACTATAATAAATATAAACAACAGATGCAACTCAAAATCCGCGCCAAAATGGAAAACAGTTGTGCCAATCAAATAGCAAAAAATAAACAAAAAATTTAATTAGGAACCATAGACAAATTATCCATTCCCGATACTTTTTTGACTGAATGTATATCAGTTATGTAGTTCCCATAATACAAGCTCTGCTTAGATTGGGGCTAGATGATGCTGTGTCGAAAATGTCCAGCATTATTTATTATTATTATTTATTATAAAATAATCAGCAATAAAATAAAACCAAATACTTACTCACTTATTTACTTACTTACTATCCTGGCCTCCGCCACAATAGAACGCCAATGGTCTCTGTGGTGTGCCGCCTTCATCCAGTCCGGTGCGAGGACTTGAAGTGAGCGAAGGTCTTTCTCCACTTCATCCTTCCACCTTTACAAGAACAAAAACGCTTGAGAAAGCTGGCTGAACAGGATAACACACGGAAGGAAGAGTATGGATACTGCCGTCACCAAACTAGATGTATTATAAAAAGGGCTAAGAGAAAACATCTTGATGAGATAATAACTAACATGGAAAACCTCATAAATTCAAACCAGTCTCGAAAGTTTTACCACGAAACTAGGTATGCTAGGATGCAAATCCTATCAACCTTTTACACAGTTTCTCGAGGACGATAGCGGAAACCTCATTACCGATGAGCAGAAAATCCGCAGGGTTTGGCAGGAATGCTTCACCGATCTTCTAAACTGTACGTCTCTAGTAGTGAATGTTGCAAAGACTTTTGTGAAGTTCTGCTGCTATAATGAGGTTGAAGAACAATAAAGCCCCAGGAGCTGATGAGCTTCCAGCGGAGCTGTGGAAGTATGGCGGTAAAGCGGCCCACCATGTTTTGTACCACCTAGTCCTGAAAATCTGGGAAGACGAATAACCAACCGAAGGAATGGAACCTAGGTATAATATGCCCTATTCATAAGAAAGGGAGCCGTAAACAACTACCGTGGGATAGCTCTCCTGTCAAGTGCCTATAAAGTTTTGTCATACGTGCTACTTAGAAGACTAGAGCCTTACGCGGAAGGAATCTTGGGAGACTATCAGGGCGGTTTTAGACGTAACCGTAGCTCAGTGGACCAAATCTTCCTCCTTAAACAGCTTATGGAAAAATGTGGGAATACGCCCAAAGTATTCATTCACTTTTTGTAGACTTCTCTAAGGCTTACGATAGTGTCGACAGAAGATTTTCAAATTCCTTCAAAGTTAGTACGAATGATAGAAGTAGCCACACATGAAAGCCGGGCTAAGGTACGTGTGGGTACAGAGCAAACTGAGGAGTTTGAAATATAATAACTTCACAGTATTTAATTCCACATCTCATTAACCAATTACCTATAGAAATTAAAAATAAAATAAACAAGAAAAATATAAAGACTATTCTCATAAAATATTTCCTGGGTAAACCCGTTTAACTATAATCGAACATCCTATGTATGGTGGACGCACGCACACACTTGTATTGCAACCTTACCGAGCGACGCATTGCGCTGCGCCTGTATTGCTGTGAGATATGCAGCTAACTTCGCGATGAATGAAGGCATATTATCTATAGCAGTATTCGGACCGTAGCGGGGCGCTGTTTTGTTATGTTTGTGTGTTTGTGTGCAGAATCGGTTTGTCATGCGTATGGTTGTTTTTTAGATATAGAAGTTTTATTACGAATATATCTAGTACCTACCTATTTGAGCATTGTTAAGATAAGCTTTCTTAAAAGTTATGTTCCTCAACAGGCACCCGATATTCATCGGATTGTCTTGGTTTTTATTGTGTTTGTTCGAGGGATAGGTAGTGTAAAGTTTGTAACCTCAGTTTTTAGTATAATATACCTTTTATTAGACCAGGTGAGAACTCAGTGTCTGGTTAAACCTAACATAGGCTTTAAGGCACTTTTAACCGAATTGTAATGTTGTTTTTTACCTGAATAAATTATTATTATTATTATTATTATTATTAAATCATTAATGGATTAAAACAGGGCGTTGCCCTGTCACCGGCGTTGTTTAATCTCACACTCGAACTTATCCGGAAAGATCTTTCACTCAACGGCGGAGTGGAGTTAAATGGACGACACAAGGTGATAGGGTATGCTGACGACGTGGCGCTACTCGGGGCCAACAATGATGAAGTTGCCGAAGCAGTCCGGTGTTTGGAAGAGAAATCTGCGACTGTGGGTCTCAAGATTAACTTGGATAAGACCGAGTACATCCACATGCGACGTGCTAGGAACCATTAAAACATGAGGACCTCATAGTTGGCACCTCGTTATTCAGAGGAGTGGACAGATTTAAGTACCTGGGATGCACTGTGACGGATACGAATATCAGAGGAGACGAAATTGAAATACGAGTCCAGAACACGATTCGTTGCAGTGCAGCATTACACAAAATCCTGTGTCCAGGCTCCTTTCCCGAAAAACTAAGATCCGCATCTACAAGACGATTATTCGCCCGATCTTAATGTATGGGTGTGAAACTTGGACACTTACCCAGAAAGAGGAACATAAGCTTCTGGTCACAGAAAGAAAGGTGCTAAGAAAAATCTTAGGTCCAGTCCACCGCGAAGATGGCACCTGGCGGACTAGAAAAAACCGGGAGATCGTCGAACAAGTGGCCGAGCCTAATATCATTGGCGAAACCAAATCTTACAGGTTACGCTGGTTCGGCCACGTGCTACGAATAGGGGATGATCGAGCAGCAAGTCGGATCAAGATTTAGGGGAATAAGACTAGAAAGAAACCTCGGAAGTGGTGGAACGCAGAGTTTGAACAACATTTTGAAGAACGAAAACCAAATACAAGTTGATATAAAATTGATCGCTCATTCAGCGAAAATGCGATTACTACTAGAGTTCATTTTCTGAATTGGATATGCTGACGTCGACATAACCCCTCGCTATGTCCTCTGCAGATGGAATACGCAAAATGTATTTTCATTCCAAGATTGAGCAATCTAGTAAAAGGATAAAAAATATACATCATAAATATTATCTAAACTCCAGGAACTCTAAAGCAAAAATGGATCAGATGGCATAAGCATAAAGAGTCAATTTGGCATAGCGTGCCGTCCCCATTCTTAGGAAAGTAAGCCCCTTTGTGCATTTCTTCTTAGCCCTCACTCCTATGTCACGTATCGTAAAAATAATATCCATCACCAAAATTGAGTACTCACAATAATGAGTTTCATAAAGAAACAAGGATAACAAATAAAAAAGTCGCATCTGGCTTTGGTCTTATTTTCCATCATTAAAGTTTTGGTCCAAAATATAGATTGGTTCTTACCTATTATATCGTTGCATAATAAATACAGTAGCTACCAAAATACAAAATAAGACGTTTTAAAAGAAACGAGAATTACCTAGCGCATTTAAAAGCAGTCAAGATAATTCCCAACAAATCAGAACATACCTATTTACGGAATGTACCGCATTGCATCTGGTTTCAGAAGTGAATATGTTATATTCGTTCGTATGATTTTATTGCATTACATCACCGACTAAGTAACTGGTTAGTATGTTTTTATTCAAATCTTCTTGTTTTTTTCAGCCAAACAGTAAATCTTCGAAATACTTTAAGCAGACCAATGCTCTGCCAATTTATGGCCAGTGGTACACTCATCTGTTTCGTTGGTTACGAGACTATTTTGGTAAGCTTTCAGAGTGAGTTGTTTCAAATGAAGAATAACACTGGCATAAATTCCACATTATTACTGAGAATTTCCCTCCCAAGGGCTTCCCAAAAAGCTGCTAAATGATGTGGAAATTTGGGGGTTACGTGAAAATTAACTGACGGTATTTTTTCGATCTATGTTCCTCAAATTATCTCGACTTGTACCAAGATTTTTATATTTTTTCAGACGCTTACAGTGAATATCCCAAAAACCGTGAATAGTCTCTTTTTTCTGGTATTCAACATATTTGAGCTATTTATCATTTGTCGGTGGTGTGACGAAATCAGAGTTCAGGTTGGTGTTAAGAGTTCGTCCGTTCATAGTGTCACGGTTTTAATTAATAAGAAATGAAAAGGTCGCCATCAAAAAATAGAGTGGCCCACTAGCGTACGATTCAAGCTGTTGCGTGGTTTAAATCTTACATCTAAGTAGAACAATATGTTTTAGCTATATCAGAGAACGTTCATTGTATCCTCGAAGGTAATAAATATCTTTAAGATATTGAATAAATCATACCTGTCTTAATCTGGTCACTGAATTTACGTAGGCTACTCAAGATTGAAACTGATTGAGTTTTTTTATAGAGCAAGAACATAGGAGAGGCGATTTACTGCTGTGGATGGGAGAGTGGCATGTCCCTTCTACCAGGCGTCAAACAAACAGTAAAGCTGGTGATTGCTCGCGCAAACAAGCCTTTAGTGTTCACTGCTGGAGGGATGTACGATCTCTCTTTGGCTTCCTTTTCTTATGTAAGTAGAAACCTACGGAAATCAATTCAACACTTTCCAAACTTACAAACCGATGTTGTTGTGGCTGAGAACAAGCCAAATCGTGATCGTAACCAAAGATCAGGATTATCTTAATGTGACTTTTCTTTTATATAAGTAAGCATATATAAGAGAATATAGGCTTACCTATAAGTAAGTTTTTATACTATAAGTAAAAAAATTACTTAATTGTAATGTATAAATTTAAGCCTATAATTAGAATGTATCGTACTATTGTAATGTAGTGTTTTTGCAAAATAAACTCTTATTATATTTTATTCAAGCAAATAAAACTGCATAAGCTGGCTTTAGTTTAAACAAGCAAAAAACTGTATCCGGGCATGAGATAACTTTTGTAACTTTCGAGGCCATTACTGAGAGCCATTTCTTGTAGCCTTATTAGCGTACTAAAGTGTATGGAATTACCGTATTATACTTGCCTCAAATACTAGCAATAGAAGCTGCCTGGGGTCTAGACAAATACCTCACACTTACTTTTTCTTTCACGCTAACGCAAAATTGTCAAGGTAAAACTTGGCAGCTGTCACGTGACATGCCATTCCGATACAATTCAATCCGCAGGCGTTAACGCCAACAGAGAGTTGTATTTTTCTCGACCCCTGACCACCAAAGAAAAGCATTTACCATCAGAATTGTCGATAAAGACACCAACAGACAAGAAAGAAATGTGACACAAATTTGTGAATTCCAGTATTCTGTTTTATTTTCAGCTGGTGAAAACATCTTATAGTGCCCTGACAGTAATACTTCGGATGTCACATAACAAGTGAAATATCTAGCTTTTCATTGGCTGTTCAAAAAATTACTATATTTTAATTTTAAAATAACGTCTCAGCCAATGAACAGCATAAGCAATGAACAGCATAAGCAGAGCCCACTCTTTGAATATAGATTTAAGATTCTCTACTCAGCGAAATTTGGAAAATCAAAATGATCCAGTGAATTAAATGATTAACTTTGAAAACTCCAGCTGAAACAGCATCCTGGGTCTGCGACATTCAGATAAAACAACATCAAACTTGGATTTGTGATGCAAATTCAGTGGAGGGAAATCCACTCGTAGAAATGGCAGTTTTAAATTACTTTGTCCAGAGCAGGTGCTATTTGAATTCGAGGTGGAATTAAATAAAAAAAATTATCACTACCTTCGTAAAATTATTCGATTTCTATCAAGTACTTACTCGTAATTGTTACTAAATTCCTTATTTATAAACATTATCAAACAGTTGAAATTTGTCTCTTCGTGATGTACCATTTCAAATTAAACAAAATAACTCTTTTGTAATGAACTTTGTATGCATACATATGTATTTCGTATGACAATACTATAATTTGGTATTTATTTATTTATTTAAATCTTAGGAAAACTTACAGCTAGCTTACAGGAAAAGTATTTAAGTAAATATTATACAACTATTAATGTTACATAATATAAGAAGGCCAATTAAAAGTTTCCACAAATAGATTAACTTTGAAAACTCCAGCTGAAACAGCATCCTGGGTCTGCGACATTCAGATAAAACAACATCAAACTTGGATTTGTGATGCAAATTCAGTGGAGGGAAATCCACTCGTAGAAATGGCAGTTTTAAATTACTTTGTCCAGAGCAGGTGCTATTTGAATTCGAGGTGGAATTAAATAAAAAAAATTATCACTACCTTCGTAAAATTATTCGATTTCTATCAAGTACTTACTCGTAATTGTTACTAAATTCCTTATTTATAAACATTATCAAACAGTTGAAATTTGTCTCTTCGTGATGTACCATTTCAAATTAAACAAAATAACTCTTTTGTAATGAACTTTGTATGCATACATATGTATTTCGTATGACAATACTATAATTTGGTATTTATTTATTTATTTAAATCTTAGGAAAACTTACAGCTAGCTTACAGGAAAAGTATTTAAGTAAATATTATACAACTATTAATGTTACATAATATAAGAAGGCCAATTAAAAGTTTCCACAAATAGATTAAGAAATGCATAAATAAAACATAAACAGGTAAAGTAGACGATAAGGAAAGGTAGAATAGATATAAAATACAACACACACTTTAATACAAACACAATATCAGTTGGGTGCCTAATCTATGCAGAAAATAATATCACTAAGTAAGCGTTTCAGCTAACCTGTTTTTGTGTAGAATAGATCGACCTCTATCGACCGAAAGTATTTTGGAGCTGATCTAATGATGGAGCCAGGAGGTGGATAGTATAACTCTTCAGTGGCTTATAGTAAACCCCTCGAATTTAGGCCCATATGATTCGTTTTGAAGAGTCGTCTAATAGATCGGGCTTGGTCTAGTGGAATTTGTTTTATAATTTTAACTGCGTGATAAAAGCGTGTTTTTTTTAAACTACTTACAGCTTACCATGATCACGGGAATAACCCCTGCCGTGATCATGGTACATGCATGGTCAAACTCACAAATCATTGAAAATATCTCGCTTTTTAATAAACATTTGTTCAAAACCATGATAGATTCAAAAGTTATATCGTGAAATCAGTGGTTTACTGGGATCCATATTCCAGTTTAAGTCCTATGATAAGGATAGGTAGATACGGAAAATATCAGATTCATTAAGCCATACATAGGAATCGAATCAAATCACGGTGGCTTAAAGTAACAGAAGCCCACAATCCTCTTCGTGGAATGGTTTCACCTGAATAAATGTGAATTACTTCGGACTAAAGGTTACTCGCCCTGAAGATAAGGACTTACCCCAATGCCTTTAGAAGAACAACTGACAGTAGATAAAATGTAAGAGTGAAATAAACCGTTGTTACCCGGGGATGTAGGGATAAAGACTCTGGTACAACAAGCCAGCATAAAGTAGTCTCAAATTAGGCTGGTCGTATACGGACAACATTCATGTCATGTCACTCCCTAACATTTATGAAACAAAGATGAAAAAGAAGACTACGCTAATGTTATTCCTTGGCTAAGCTCTAACTGTTTTTCTCTCTTACGGCTTTTTGAATAACAGGGAAAATAATTCCCGTTTTTTTTTATTACTGACAAGTCAAACAGTGATGAGTTCACTGTACGCTTTATTTATTCTTATAAATAAAACGAATGTTTATCTCTAGGGCTGTCAATTGTAGACCGCTAAAAAAACAGACCCACAGCTTTTATATTTCACCGTGTTATTGGTATTTTCCTGTTACTCTACTGGTGTTATTGGTATACATATATGTATATCTATGTATCATTAAACATGGGTTTGCGTTTGGTTACACCTCGCCTGATGGTAAACGTAGTTGTAACTATGTTGAACACGCTCGCTTACCTAGTAGATGCTTATTTACTCTCTCTGCTTTTGAAGATATCTAAGTTATATTCATAAGTAGAGTTAATAAGACGCAGGAAGGGAATTCCACTTCTTAGCTGTCCTCATAATAAAACACCCTAGTAAATAGTCACATTCAAAGCCCTGACCCCACCTTTGGATTTTCTGTGTCGCGAGTACCATGAAAACTAGATACGAAAACTTGTAACTATCCGGATTAAAAACATTTTGGTACGTTAATTAATCCACATAAAAAAATAAATATAATTTCCATTGGTATTTTACAACAAAAAATATAAGTACATGCACTGCAGTAAGGGCAAGTTATGAATGAATACCAATTTTAAAAGGATAATATAATAATTCATTTATCTCAGGCAACACAGTGAAGTACGCGTACAAATACAGGGCCCGTTACATAAATACCTAAAAACTTAAGTTTTTTGTTTTAATATAATCATACATATGATTATATTAAACAAAAACTAATTTATTGAGCACGTAGTGGCTGCGACGCCGACGTGGGCCCGGCTGGGTTCGGTAATCGAACCCGGAAACCCTTGATTCCCTTAGGCCTTAAATCTTCCTTAATGAAGATCGACAGGTGTTCAGTCGGTACTTGACACAATTATATTGTGTCGATGGTCGTGAGACGGGCCTCGACGCTCTGCCCTTTGCGCGCGGCTGGATAGCGGCAGCGCGAGCGGTGGAGGGGAGGCAGCTACCCGTTCTTCGTCGCATACATCGGTGTAGTAAGGTTGCGCACACCGCTCTGACCGTGTACACACATTATCATCATCTAGCCCCAAACTAAGCAGAGCATGAGCAGGGTGTATTATGGGAACTGTATGACTGATATACTACTAAATATACTTTTTTTGTTGTAAATACAAACATATGATACATCCGCCCTTATCAGGGCCATTTGAATTTAATTTATCGTGTCACTATTTTTTTCTTGTAACCCTGTGTTAGGTTATTGGGAAGTTTGAGGTTACGGATGATGAAAGAACCAGGGTGATCAAAGGATTCCGAAAAGTTTAAATTTGAACTAATGAGAATGAAATAAATCAATAATCAATTGCCGCAGTTTTAGGATGGAACTATTCTTTGAATTTTTCGTGAAGTTTCGTGCATTCACCAGGTTTAAATTCAATAACAAATAGAAAATATCATTTGCTAATAAAATAAAAGAAAACGCAAACGCGTTTCAGATTACCTTTACTGTATTAGGAACATTCAGGATTATATCTCAATATTCGTGTTCTATAACCAAGTTTTGTAAGAAGAAAATAAATCGTACCTGCACGTAACACGTTACGTGCAGGGACCTGGATCATTCGTGGCCGATCTAGGTCATGTCCAAGGCTCTATGTAATCTGTTTATCTGGCGAAATATAGAGCACTAAATTTATCCATTGGTAAACTGATCCGGAAATAGGAAATTGCGCGTATATTTCAGAATATTTGTGATAGGTAAGTAATAACTATAAGTGGTGTTTTGATTTCTTCTGTTTTCCTCACTTTATATCCACATCTGTGTCATCAAAAAATAATAAATCGCAGTTGTGTTTTAGAAAAACAATATGAGTAAATAACCTAGTCGTGTTCTTAGTGTGTTTGTTGTATCTTTTCATTAAAAAAACGTCTAATAAATCCTGTTCCACGAAACGTTAGCAAATTCAACGATATGATCGTAGAAGAACTACCAAGCTTTGCTTTTCTTAGCTAATCTTAATAGCTCTTCATCGTGAGTACTGCCCTTTTTGACGGTGGACCGACGAATACTCCTTGCAGTGGCTCTACCTACCTACCGACCTGTCTTTGCAATCCGAGAGATTTGGTTGATTAGCCGTATTTTCAATTTTTAAATACGATAGCCAGCGACTATAGTTCAAAATTCTGTCATCTTGCAATTCCAGTGTCAAGAAGGTGTACGTGGGTGGTCTCTGCACATACAGCTGTGATATGATTATGCTGTATCTGCACAACCACGCTACTGGGACGGTATGCTTCTTTGATCAAACACCGAATAGACGCGTACATTCCTGACCCCACACTGGAATTTCCTGTATCGTGGGCATCGAGAACTATGAGTGCCGTGGTACCACAGACCCGGAACAAATATGTTACGGGTCTGTGGTACCACGTTGTAGCTCTTGCGTTGTAGCCGGCTACTCACCCGCTCCGCCATCAAGGTCGTCAAATTTGTAGTCAATAAAGTTCTTATGATAGAGACCTTAATTTCCAAGTTGTCAAAAATTATTAAGTGCTTAAAATTTGAAATTACTCGTACATAAAAAAAATCGAACGAAATGATTTAAATATTACTTTCTAAATTAGAATTCAGCAATCCAACAAATTTCACAAACACGTCATCCGCTCTACAAGTTTTAAAAGATACCTATGTTTATTGAGTCGAATAAGAGGATTCTCTGATATGACTAGAGTTCGCTATTTACAAATTCATACTCTGCTCGTTGGGTAACAGACGTCATTAAGTAAAATATAACCTTATAGTAAATTATCTACTATATTATCTATCTATATATTATAATAAGAATGTAACAGGTTAAATTTTGCAAATTTAAGAAATTAAAAAAAAAAATTGGAGGGTACTCTATGATCGATATTGAATCCAAAAATGTTTTTTTTTGTCTGTCTGTCGGTCTATCTGTATCTGGAACGCGCATCACGCCGAAACTACTGAATAAATTCAAATGAAACTTGGCATGATTAGAGTTTATACTACGGAGCAGGACATAGGATACTTTTATCCTTTAATTCAGCCCGGTTCCCTTGGGAGAGGGGATGAAAGTCAAAATGTGTACTTAGTTGTAATTAATGAACGCGTTTAATTAAATCGGATTAATTATTTTTATGTTAGAAAAGAGGTCCTCTAAAGATTGTCATTAATGCGTAGTCCAAACAAAAAACAAACACGCCCACGACTGTCTTCCCAATGGTGGACATCCTCATATACATACGCAGTGAGTAGATCTTTGAGGATATCAAGTAGGAGGTGTTAATTCTTCACGAATTAACGATTATTAGTCAGAGGCAAGTCCAAACATTACATTTGGTACATGCCCGCGTTTTGCAAGTTAAGCCCATCACAGACGTAGCTATAATATATAGTAATATGAATCATAGCAAGGCATAGCGCGACATATTTTCTATACAAATTTTCGAGTGACCACACACACAACTATAATTTATATTTCTATGACGTCACCAAGCTATACTATTTTTTGTGCCTGATAGGTCAACTGTCATATCATAAGCAGCATCGGATTCGTCCTCTGAAGAACTATCAATTAAATCCAATAACAATAGCAATGTACTTGTAGAATTCATAATTACTTAATATGGAATCAGAACATTTTATATCAAAACGCGTGCATAAGCTAGGCCCGACCATCAGTAAAATGAAGGCAAAATATATATTTTAACATCGTCGCCCTGAGTGGTAGCTTGCTATAATATATATTATAGCTACGTCTGTGATGGGCTTTAGCATCCCACGTGACAGGTTGGAAGCCCATCGCCGCTATTTGGTATATGCCCGCGTTTTGCAAGTTAGCATTTCACGTGACAGGTTGCAAGTCCATCGCCGCGAATTTTTGGTTCTATGGCATGCCGGTTTCCTCACGATGTTTTCCTTTACCGTTTAGATCACGTGTTAATGCGCACATATTTTTTTCAAGTAGAAAAACCCTTTGGTGTATGACCGGGTTCGAACCCACGACCTCCGGATCAGAAGTTTGGGTATCGCCCACTAGGCCAGCATGGGTTTTAGTCCGAGTTAATTTATTATTTTCTTGTTAGATAGGAGGTCCTTTAAAGATTGTCCCGTAAATATTACAAGGTCATCGGTTTTGTAGTTCAGAAAATACAAATATTACAACCCTCAGTATTAGGTCCAAATAACTTGAAACAAGGAATGTACAGGAACCTTTGAAGGTACGGCTCATCTTAAGCTGGCGACTTTATTGACTTGGCTGACTTTATCATATAGGCTTAATGCATAAGGTATATGGTCAAATTCAGACCACTCCAAAGAAGTCAGATATTGCCAAACGATCATTATACATAGTATGAACGTCCAAAATAACTTGAAACCTAGAATGTATAGGCTTAATATGAGTTAAATGCGAATAATTAGTCGGCAGGGATGGCAATCGCGAACAAAGTCGCGGGTACAGCTAGTAATTAATATTAACCGTGCTCTATGTATCAGACCATGATAGTGAGATACACTGACACAACATTGACTTTGAAGATCACGTTGGTCTGCGTCAACATCAGATTTATAATCACTAAGCAAGTAATTATTGCATACATTATTCAAACCTTCCTTCCTTTGATGTGTCTTTACCGTATATTAAAAACAGATTTATCGAGCGCACCTTTTGCCCTGTAATTTAGTGGTATTTGCTACGGCTCGTCCAATACGTACTCTTGAAACTGTTTCCACTGTATACATCTACGATTTAGGGTAGAATTCAATAAGTAACAAACTTAAAAGGCATGTTATGATCATTAAAACAGTTACGTTAAACAGCACGTATTCAGAAAAAATCTTAAATACTAACTTGTTCTCCAGTGGGCCGAAGCAGGGAACGGCTGCGGGTCAGCCCGCGGTATCGGTACTGACGTGGCCGTGGTCTCCAGCTGCGTGTTCGTGGTGCAGCTCTTCGTGTCCCTCATCATGGGCTTCGCGGTTAAGGCGGTCGGCCCCACGGCCGCAGTGGTTGCCGTCGCCGCTACCTTCGCCGCCGCCGCTGCGTTCTCTGCCACTAGGATCACCTACTTTGACCTCTAGGACAGCAACTGGCTTATCTTTATCACCAGAACCAGTAATACGAGCAACCAAGTCAAAGCTTTTGTCGTTGAAAGACTTGACGACTTCTGACCTTAAACAAATAATAGTTCGCCTCTCTTCCGTCGCTAAAACCGTTGTCTTGGTGTTAATGTAAGCATATAGGTCTGAAAGGAACGTTATGATGGTCGGACGTCATCCGACGATATTCCTACACTTACTCCAAGTTAAGCATTACCGCCACAATCAGTAATATTCACATTATTGATTCTGATAACACAGCAGTATTGTCGACGGAAGAGAAGACTGAATAAGAAAAAATTGTTTTATTACTCCTTTCCGTCAAATTAGTAATATAGCTAGGTATTCTGATGGATTCAATGTATTTATATGATGCTGACATTGCCTATGTCTTGGTACTCTTGCTAAGGCTAAAAATAAATACGTATTTAGTGCTTTGCCTTAGTTGCTTTGCAATAATAAATCTGTACACTCTGTACAGTCCACCGTTTTTATTATAAGTATATGATTTTAAGTTTAAAAAACGGTATGTACTCTAACCATCATGACTAGAGTATAGTCATTACTCAAGTTTGTTGGAAGGCTGTAAATTAGATCTCATTTTTTTTATCTCCTAGTACTTATCAGGGATAATCTAAGTTCAGAAACTAACCATAATTAGAGGTACTTATGTAAGTAACTACTTAATATTGTTTTGTTAGAAGTTTGTTGTAGTTCATACAAAATATTTGTATGTACCTGTTCATGTTATTGATAATCTATTTTGAAGTTTAAATGGGAAAATGGAAACGCGCCACTGGTAATTTGATCTTTATTTAATTAGTGCATTGCTGATTAGCTTTAATGCCTGGGACAGCCTATATATAGTGCCTGTAAAGAAATGAGTTAAACCATATCTAGCGGCCATTCACATAGGTAACGATGGGAGCTCTAGGGAGAATTTTCAGAAAAATTACTCCTACTATGGATTTGGAACTATCCAGTGGGAAATTTGAGACACTTTTTTTCGAGTCAGTGTATCGTGTAACATACCTAATAGGTATGTTTTATTTCTGTGGCGCAAATGCAGATGAGAATACCCCTTTCATGTCCGAGGAATAAAGTATTTCAGTCTATTCGAATTATCCCTTATTCCATAACTTATAGATATTTCTCGTTTCTAGATATCGTTTGTATATATCAAATCTTTTTAGGAAACCTAATATTGAGGTTTTATCAACATCAACATAAACAGTCTGTAGAAGTTGACTGCTTAAGTCGAAAAGTACCGTGACGGACGATCCGTGTTTAAGGTTTAACAATAACCTATACATTTTTATCCGAGACATGGATTGAGTCGGTAAAATCTCTCTTTGCATGAGGGCATACTTATCGCTATATAACTGTCGTGACGATGTCGGCCTGATCGAAATAAACAATAACTTCTTAGCTACAACACAATAAAATCACTATTCCTATTTTAGAACCACAAAAATATACCTACGTATTAAAACACGGTTGCATTTCATCGTTCAACAACAATTTATCTTAGGGACTTCTCTCCCTGCTATTGTGTTTACTTTGCATAGAGCAACGTGTAGTGTTATACATCAAGATAAACGAGCTAGATGACAGCTCTAAAGGCTATTTCAGGCAACTTTTGGAACATGTCCGGACTTAGGACTTAACGCAGCAGTCCAGCAAAATTTTCTCGCTTTTAATTATTCGTGCAACTTAACATTGCTTTTTTAAGCAAAGTAATGAAATAAATATTTTGATTGCACATAAAGTAACATGATATAATTGATAGCTTCGTTTTTTTTTGGGTTCATATAACTGGTTTATAATACGTTAATCAAGCTTTAAATACAGCTCTCAAGCACCAAAAATCATTTCGTGTTATGTTCGTGCACTTAGTTTGAGGAAATAAAGAATAAAATGGCAAAACTGTTTTCATGTAAAAATGTTTGTCTATAAGATACGTAGATTAGATTTTTGAAAAAAACCTCTCATTTTCTAATTAAGATGGCACAATATAGTAAAATTTCCTGATTTTTGACCCATATTAAACAGAATTTTTCGTAATAATAACTCAACTTATCTGTGTTATAATTCGATTAAGTCAAAGAATATGACTTAGTATTCATTGAAACACAAAATCAAAAACAATTCTGAAGATTACCATATCCTTATAATGATGACGATCTCAAGAAACTATACAAAATGACGAGTATATAACCAAAAACTGAGAGTAATTCCTTAGTAAACGCTGAGCGGTCGTAGCGATCAGACGTGTGGTCCACACCGAATGTTTCCACGATATTCTTGCAAATTTTTGAGGGAATTAAATAATATAGAAATTACATTTATTAAAACAGAAAAAGTTGATAAACCGTGTACCTATATACATATATTTGGCTAGATGTGTATGAAAAGAAAATATTAGCTTCGTTATTTTAATAAAATATTATTTTATATATATTTTTTGTCCAATTTAACATATGTAAGAGCTAATAAAGAAACTGCATTGACTCAGTTATATCTGCAGAATACCATCTCAATTATCTGCTGCCTGTATGTTTTAGGAGCCAGTTTCGATGGTGTTTATAAGGAAAAGGAGAGAAAAACGAGACTACTTTCTAGTAGTGTCGTAAACTTACTTCACGCAATTTACTTCTGTAAAGGGTCAAATTTCCGCAAAAACTAAAAGATATCATTTATAACCTGAAGAAGCTTTTAGCGATGAAAATATTTTTTTATAAATAAAGAACACGTTTGCTGTTGTCAAAAGTCATGAATTCTAATTCTTTGGAAATTACATTTTACGTACAGGTATAATGGATATTTGTTTATCGGCCGTATGGACTGGAGATCAGCATTTTTAAGAGACACGATCGGGCAGGACAAAATGTTAGAAAAATAAAGCCCGCGTTAACGCCATCTGCCTCAGACGCTGATATTGATATTTGATATTTATTTATATATATAGTTACATAACATTGACACGCCAAACATAATCATGTTCATAATCTAGATTTATCCACTATGCATGCAAATCAGAAAATTATCTCATGTATTAATAATATGATAAAAACACTGAAAACGGTTGACATTCAAGGAATTCCATTAATTTAGTTTTAAATTGGTTAAGCGGAAGCCGTTTGATTTCTAATGGCAATTTATTGTTTACTAGCTGTACCCGCGACTTCGTTCGCGATTGCCATCCCTGCCGACTAATATTCACATTTGACCACAGTTTTTCTCATATTAAGCAACGCTGTAGACTGCGGTGAATCTCTCTTATGAACAAAGGAGCCTTTTATATTATACTTTGGATTTGAAAACTCCCAGGTTGTATTTCTCAGAAGACAGTAACACAGGATTCAAAAAAGAATCATTAACATCGGTTTACAATTGTGCTGAGTAGACTGAATTTGGAGGCTAAAAGGAGCCCACTCAGCAAAATGCTGGCAGACTAAGGCGCCTGATTTTCAGTGTATCCCTATGTCTATATACTACTATTATAATCTATTAAAACTATATTTATCTATCTATCTATGTTTGAAAAATCCCAAATACATGAAACGCTACAGAAGAACAGTTTAATAAACTGGAGCGGCTGCAAAACCTCTGCATACGTTTTATACATGGTCTGCGGAAGTACGACCACGTATGTTCTTTCCGCTTACAGCTGAAATGGCTTGAGATTACGGAGCGTCGCAAAGTACATGTGTTGTGCCTACTGTACAACACTCTTAATAATCCCCAATCCCCTAGCTACCTCAAAGAACGGTTCATTTGTTTCACGCGGGGAATCGTCCTGTTCGTTCCTCACAACATCACCAGCTAATGACACCTCAATATAATACTGCCTGTTACACGGACTCCGTCACATCACTGCTATCCGACTCTAGAATAGTATTCCACATTCATATCGTGAGGTGTCTTCTGTTGAAGTTTTCAGATCCAAAGCCCAAAGAGCTAAAAAGTTATTAAAAAGTGATTGTTAATCACTTTTTAGCTCTCATGCACGAATCCTACAAAATCAAGTAATCAGTCTCTCACTATATTGTAAGTTTAATATATATTATATAGAATATTTAGTAGTATATTTTTATATATATTTTTTTATAATTACTTATGTAAGTAAGTAATAATATGTAATTGGGTCAATCTTCAAAATTAGCGTATGTATGTGGTTGATCGCTCTGGTGCTTTTTAAATATGAATATTATTGCTGTTCTCCATTTTTATTTTTAAAAGGAGGTGTCTAAATAAGCTTATTGTCATATTGGCCCCTAATTTTCTCAACCAGTTTTCGAAATATTTGGGTATGAACATTTCGAGACCAGAGCGATCAATATTGATGCCAAAGCCATCAACAAAAGAATCATTTGTATTAGAAAAATAATATAAATCAATTAAATTATTTATTTTAAAATTGTGTCATTTAATCAGATCAGGGCAATTAGGCCACAATTCTTTCATCTAAATCAAATGTTATTTTACTGAGGTACACTAAAAAAATACTTTTAA
This sequence comes from Perizoma affinitatum, assembly GCA_961405105.1. Classification (NCBI taxonomy): domain Eukaryota; kingdom Metazoa; phylum Arthropoda; class Insecta; order Lepidoptera; family Geometridae; genus Perizoma; species Perizoma affinitatum. The sequence continues at coordinate 9,306,198 of OY560184.1, forward strand.
GTCCCCAATAGGTACCACTTTGACTTGTTTTTTATACTTCTGGTAGCTTTTTCTCGATCTTATCCACCCAGTGCATAGAGGTCTGAAGAAGCTGCCCTTATTTTAGCAATTTTGCATCGCTCAGCCATATATTTTTTTGGAATAATTGTTGTTGTCTGAAACAATCCAAACTGATTTGTTAAGTATTTTTTTAATTATATCTTTTACTTAAAGTCTGAACTTTTTCACGGTTATATTGATTTAGCTCCTATTACTTTTGTTAAACTGGGAGATAGTCGCGCGGATTAAAAAAAAACCTTAATAACTTGTAAATAACTCGACAATACGTAAGACAAACACGGTTGACATCCACTCAAATCTTCAAGATATTCGATGATGGTCTACGAGCATAGTCAGAAGCACTACATAAGGAGGACATCTGCACTTTGTAATATTTTATCTATATATATACAAAATACATCTATATATATTTTTAGCTTTGCAATAAATAATTTTCTATCTATCTATGAAATCTACACAAAACAAGTTGCAGGCAGGTTTGCTAGTATTGTAGAATTTCGTATATTTTCTAAACACTTATGTTTTATTTGATCCTTTTATTCATTACTGCGGCATCTGTTCAAATATTAATAGAATGTAAAGACAATGTTTTTTTCCTCCTACTCTCTGCGAGCTCAACTAATAATCATCCGTAGAAATTTATCAAATTCGCCTAATAAAGACCCCTCAAAACACGAGTCATGTTAGAACTTGTCATATTTATTTGTATACAATAATTTATAAAATATGAAAAATTTAATTAGGAAAGTAGAACACCCTACAGACTGTTTCAAGTCTTGCATAATTAGTAATGACGCTTACTAGGATGACAACGGGGAGCCCTCCCCGTACTCGGTACATTGACACAATTCTTATGTTTTGTATCAATAGACTAGTTTTTAACAGTAGCTGTTAGAAACTAGTTAGTAACTGATCAGAGGTTGTTCGTTATTTAGTGCGGTACATGGTAGTCGCTATTTTGTGTACCCATTGACTGACAGCAACCAAAGAAAATCATGACATGAAAAATTTTGATAACAAAATCTCATATAATTTTTTTAAAATATATTTTTACAAAATTATATGAGATTTTGTTTTAACCAAAGATGTTACAAAAGTAGTAACTTGTCTCATCACCAATCTACCATTAGATAGATATGACAAGTCCTGTACTATAGATGTATACGGTAGCAATTCGATATCCATACGATATTGTTGCAGTACACCATCTACGTAACTAAGATGTTTTATTATCATGGAAAGTAAGTTCATCGACTGAAAAGCTTATCGTTTTAGTCACTTACATTATCTCTGAGTATGTCTCCATTTCACAGGGTTGTCTTCAAATGAAAAAGATTTGCCTTACATTTTTTACGGTGGCACGGTGAAACTGATGTTAGTTTTGCTGATGTGTGGCGAGATCTGGTACTGTTTTGGTGCGAATATATCCTTCGATGAACAAGTGAGCTGCCTCAACGCAAGCCTTTTGCTGTTTATTACTTTGTACCGATACAAGAATAAGGTAAGTGATTTGGTGAACTGTCTAGTCATTGTTTAGCCAGTGGGCACCTAAGTATTTAAAATCGAATAGAAGTAAGGAAGTCTGCAAATACACAAAGCTAGATTTGGAAATATTTCCTGAAAATTCATAGAAAGCGTCTAGAAAAGCGCAGTGCCCCCTTTTATTTTCTTCCAAAATTTGTGACGCATATTTCTGTAATATGCTTAGGTAAATTATTTTACAAATAAAATTATTATTTCTGTGTACAATGTCCAGCATTTTTTTTATAATTATGATTAAGATTAAAAAACTCTAGTTTGTATACTTTGTCGTTAGTAATTTGTCTTCAATTTCCAAGATCGATAACAAAACTGCCTACAAAGAGTTAGCCGCTTCTATGAAGTCCCCATACTTTGATACATCGACACCGAACAGAAGGATGTTGGTGGATTTCTGGTCGAAGAATAATGAACGATATTTGAAACTGCTCATTGGTTTGGGAAATTGTACTCTACTTGTATGGTAAGAATTTCTACATGATGGAAACGAGATTATCGACTGTAGACTTTCCATTACATTCACTTTCTTTGAAGAACTCTCTTTCTCACGCTCAATCTTATTACCAAGTGGTTCATTAATTGGTTACAAGAAATTTTCAAGTTTACTGAACCTCAAGCAGTGTGATCTAGAATAAACTATTAACTAGTGATGGAGATAGGACACTGCGCCGCTGTATGTAATTTCGTTATTTCAGGTTCATCTACCCTTTGGTAGACGAAATAGAATACAACCTCATAATTGGAACCTACTTCCCTTTCCCCTACAACACGCCTGCCCGCTATCCTTTCGCATACATATCTACGGTGATCGCATTTGGATACAGCGCTAATTTCGTCATGGTCAACGACGTGACTATACAAGCGCATTTGATGCATTTACTGTGTCAGCTGACGGTGCTCGAAGATTGTTTTGAGAATCTGCTGATGGATTGTCGAGAGGGCTTTGAAGGTAGGAAAACGCCTCATCGCCAGCTGAGAAGTCTAAACATTGGCTTTTACCATCTTCTTACGTAACGTAATGTCATCGGACCATCAGATGGTGGCCATCCTGCGTATACCGGTTCGAGAAACGCCTGTATGATAATAATAGCAAAACAAACATGCCTTCATGTACCTAACTAGGAGATTGGCTATTCACATTATTAGTGTTATTGAAATGGCTTTGTTTAGTTAAACGGAATACTTTATTTTATATAATAATAAAGCAAATATTTTGATTTTTGAAATACTTAATTTAATTCAGAAACGATCTTTAAAAATATTTATCCCGTTTCATAATATTATCGTAAAATCTGTAGTACAAACAAAAAGTCAGTTTCTGAAATATTGAGCGCAACAACCATCTTTTATCGATCACTCACCGTGAAAAAGTTCAGACTTTAAGTAAAAGTCTTTTCAGGTACACATCAGAACTATTTAATTTATAATAGAGAGTTTGTCGAGAAATATGTTGAGAGGTTGGGACATTTGGTGGAACAACACAAGCTCATTTTAAGGTGAGTATTAGTAGACAGGAGGAATAGGACGTAGAGTAAGTCAATGAAGTCATTCGTATTTTATCTTGTGATTCGGAAATTTTATGGACTCCCACAAAATCACACATAAAAAAACCATAAAAATATTAAACCTAATACAAGTTGATATAAAATTGAAATTCACATTATTAGTGTTATTGAAATAGGATGGTCTTAACAATTTTCATGAAATGGCTTTGGAATGAATATATCGATTTCAATGTTATTACCAGCTAAGTCATTGTATTGACGAGCCATTCTAGTTAATGGATTATAGAATGAAATATTATTCTTGTATATTTGTAGCGCGAAAAGATTAGCTTTATTAAAGTTACCTACCCTAAACATAATGTTAAATGATATCACACCTATATATATTTCCAGTGATTGGACCCTAAATTTAGTTAACCTCTCTTAGTAACTTAGACATAAACGACCAGGTTGCAAACGATAACATAAAAGCCGAAAGCATTCTTAGGAAAGTAAGCCCCTTTGTGCATTGCTACTCGTATAGCTACGAACACATTCGCTATTTCTTATTAAGAAGATATAAGAAATAGCGAATGTGTTAGGAGTGCCCTCACTCCTATGCAACGTATCGCATGGGGTAAGAATAATATCCATGACCAAAATTGAGTCCTAGCAATAATGCCTTTCATACAGAAACAAGGATGATAAATGAAAGAGTCGCATCTGTCTTTGGTCTTATATAGGATAGTTTTGGTCCAAAATATAGATTGGTACTTACCTATTATATCGTTGCATAATACAGTAGCTAACAAAATACAAAATAAGACGTAATTAATGAAACTAGAATTACATAGCGCATTTAAAACCAGTCAAGATAATTCACAACAAATCCAGAACTTATTCACGGAATGTTACCGCATTGCATCTGGTTTCGAAGGTGAATAATTATTTTTCGTTCGTATAATTTTATTACATTACATCACCGACTAACTAACTGGTTAGTATGTTTTTATTCAAATCTTCTTGCTTTTTTCAGTCAAACGGTAAATCTTCGAAACACTTTAAGCAGACCAATGCTCTGCCAATTTATGGCCAGTGGTACACTCATCTGTTTAATTGGTTACGAGACTATTATGGTAAGCTTTCAGAGTGAGTTGTTTCAAATGAAGAATAACACTGGCATAAATTCCACATTATGAGAATCCCTTCCAAGGGCTTCCCAAAAAGCTGCCAAATGATGTGGAAATTTGGAAAAAAGAAAGTATACATGTAAATTAACCGACGGTATTTTTTCGATCTATTTTCTCGACTTGTACCAAGATTTTTATATTTTTTCAGACGCTTACAGTGAATATCACAAAAACCGTGAATAGTCTCTTTTTTCTGGGATTCAACATATTTGAGTTATTTATCATTTGTCGGTGGTGTGACGAAATCAGAGTTCAGGTTGGTGTTCAGAGTTCGTCCGTTCATAGTGTCGCGGTTTTAATTCATAAGGAATGAAAATGTTGCCATCAAAAAATAGAGTGGTCCACTAGCGTACGATTAAGGCTGTTGCGTGGTTTGAATCTTACATATAAGTAGAACCATATTTTAAAGCTATATTAGGAGAACGTTCTTTGTTACTCGAAGCCAATATATTTAGGATATTGAATATATCATACCTGCCTTTTAATCTGGTCACTGGATTACGTAGGCTGAGCAAGATTGAAACTTATTGAGTTTTTTATAGAGCAAGAACATAGGAGAGGCAATTTACTGTTGTGGATGGGAGAGTGGCATGTCCCTTCTTCCAGGCGTCAAACAAACAGTAAAGCTGGTGATTGCACGCGCAAACAAGCCTTTAGTGTTCACTGCTGGAGAGATGTACGATGTCTCTTTGGCTTCCTTTTCTAATGTAAGTATTCAGAAAAACCTACGGAAATCAATTCCACACTTTCCAAACTTACGATGTTGTTGTGGCTGAGAACAAGCCAAATCGTGAAATATAGGTTATATGTACTATAAGAAAGTACTTATATCATGTAAATTAAAGCCTATAATTGTAATGTAGTGTTTTTGCAAAATAAACTCTTATTATATTTTATTCAAGCAAATAAAGTTGTATAAGCTGGCTCTAGTTTAAACAAGCAAAAAATTTTATCTGGGCATTAGATAACTTAAGAGGCCATTTATTATAGCCTTATTAGCGTACTAATAAGGCATGGAATTACCGTATTATACTTGCCTCAAATGAGCAGACCAATACCTCGCACTTACATTTTATTTCACGCTAACGCAAATTTGTCAAGGTAAAACTTGGCAGCTGTCACGTGACATGTTATTTCCATACAATTCAATCTTTACAACAGAAAATGGTATTTGTCTCGAACCACACCACAGACAAGGAAGAAATGTGACCAAATTTGTGAATTCCAGTATTCTGTTTTATTTTCAGCTGGTGAAAACATCTTATAGTGCCCTGACAGTAATACTTCGGATGTCACATAACAAGTGAAATATCTAGCTTTTCATTAGCTGTTCGAAAAATGTCTTTATGTTAAATTAAAATAACGTCACAGCCAATGAACAGCATAAGCAGAGCACACTCTTTGCACTTGAATATACATTTAAGATTCTATACTCAGCGAAATTTGGGAAATCAAAATGATCCAGTGAATTAAATGATTAACTTTGAAAACTCCAGCTGAAACAGCATCCTGGGTCTGCTACATTCAGATAAAACAACATCAAACTTGGATTTGTGATGCAAATTCAGTGGAGGGAAATCCACTCGTAGAAATGGCAGTTTTAAATTATTTTTTTCAGAGCAGGTGCTATTTGAATTCGTTAGTGGATTTAAATAAAAATTGTCATCACTACCATTGTTTTATTTTTATCGTAATTGTTACTAAATTTCTTATTTATAAACATTATCAAACAGTTGAGATTTGTCTCTTTGTGATGAACTCTTTAGAATATTGGTTTGATTAGCACGCTTAGCAAGCTAATCAAGCTTAACAAACAATATAATCAAACTTTGTAAGACAAATTAAACCTAGTTTTGATTGTCGTATCATGAAATGAACTTTGTATGTATATGTAGTTCGGATGATAATAATATAATTTGGTATCAGGAGCTGATCTGATGATGTAGCCAGGTGGATAGTGGAACTCTTCAGTGGCTTATTGTAAACACCTCGAACATATGATTCGTTTTGACGAGTCCAATAGAAATAGTCCAATAGTAAAGGGTGGCGGATAGTGGAATTCGTTTTATAATTTTAAATACTCACATATTTAATTCGTACAGTTTTTTGCGCAATTAGCTGTAACTCTGGCTGAAAGAAGGAAATTAGTAGTTGATTCGAATACACTCTGACACTCATGGCTATAATAGTAAGTGGGGTTTAATATTGGTCGTCATCGTGTTGGGATGTCTTTGTCTTGCATTCCACTGACTCGATTAGAAACGAGCTAGTGTTATTTCGCACCTTGAATTTATTACGTGTTTCGTGTACTTATAGCGTTTATAGTATACAACAGAAAAATAATATTCTGTACAAGTACAATCTGACTTGTAACGACACCATCTTTTGCAGCGCCTCCTAGTGCCATGAGGCGATAACACCTATCTTGAAGATAAATAAAAATATTTAATTATAAAATTAATTCAGCGGCGATTTCGTGCTATTTTAATTGATAAACACACGGACAAGCAAACGAGTTCGCTTGTTTCACGCGTACCTAAAAATATTAATAAGCACTGTGATAGTTTCTTCAAATGTCATGTTGTCAGTTCAAAGGATTCTTATAACATGATGTTCTTTGTAATTAATATTTTGTTGAATGCAATCAGAATATTAAATTAATTTAAAACGATATTTACTGATCCCATTCTACATAATAATATTATTTTTTTCTCCATGATTATATTTACTTTGGAAGGAATTGGAAAATGAAGATTATGGTTTTGAGGATGATACAATAATATGTAGGTACTTTTTATACTTTATTAATTATTTTGTCCGTTTGAAAAATTCGATTATATAAAATGTAAATCCGTTTTTGGCTGTGATACATAACTGTGGCGTAGTGGGTGAAGGTCCGCCTAAGACGTAGAAGGTTGCGAGTTCGATTCCCGCCGCGGGACAAATGTTTGTATGATCTGTAAATATTTGTGCCTGGTCTGGGTATTTTTTATGAAAAAAATGTATGTATTTACAAAAATACAATAAAATTTGTTACATATATAAAATTAAATAAAAAATGCTCACGCATCGTAATTAGAACTACTAAATTGCAAATGTAAATGTGAACTGTACCTTATATTTTTACTCATCTATGAGACTTTTCATCTAATTGAGACTTTTTTTCACACAACACACTTATAGATCTACATCTGCGCAGTCATTTTGTACTAATGACTCGAGGCGGGAACTGCTGAATAGCGAATTTAGTGTAAAAGCACCTTACATTTTTGCACATAGTTATGTGATATCTAATTGACGCTTTTTAGTGCTTCTAGTTTGATCATCCTTAAAACTTGTTTCTTTCTATCAAATATTTCACATGAGGTTTAAATTGTTACAAACCCATAGAATGGAAACGAACCATATCTAGACGTCCACTTTAATTACTGGCTTGGTACACATAAATAGGACTGACCTGAAGCTCTACCCCTCATTCAAATTCAATAAGTGCATAAGTAATAACCTCCTGATATTGTTACAAATGAAATACAATATTTAGTTGATAGTATTGTTGGCTAAGATGGGAATCTTCAGTAACTTTTGGAACAAAATAACACAAACCAACGCGTTGGCTCGCTGCAGAGGTGATTTCGAAATCTTGTTTTTTGAATCCATCTACCGAGTGACTTACGCGGCGGGTATGTTTTGTACATTTTACTTCATAAGAGTTTATTTATTTCAAGACCTTTTTATTTATTTATTTGGGGAATCCGTCCAGTGATAGACATCTTTTAGCTGATGATGATAAAATAATAATCATAAATACATATAGTATACACCCAACGGCTACAAAATTAAGCCTGACATGATACTAAGATGATGCTGTGTAGAGTACTATGGTACCACAATACCACGGCATAAATATCGAGTACGATGACGTGTTGATACTTACCAATGTTAAATCAGAGGTTTACTGGGATCCATATTCCAGTTTCAGTCCTATGAATACTGAAAGACAAATATCAGATTCACCAAGAAATCTACCAAAAAGCCAGACAAAGGCATCAAATCAAATCACGGTGGCTTAAAGTAACAGAAGCTCACAATCCTCTTCGTGGAATCGTTTCACCTGAATGAATATGAATTACTTCGGACTAAAGGTTACTCGCCCTGTAGATAAGGACTTACCCCAATGCCTTTAGAAGAACAACTGACAGTAGATAAAATGTAAGAGTGAAATAAACTGTTGTTAACCGGGGATGTAGGGATAAAGACTCTGGTACAACAAGCCAGCATAAAGTAGTCTCAAATTAGGCTGGTCGTATACGGACAGCATTCATATCATGTCACTCCGTAACATTTACGAAACAAAGATGAAAAAGAACGCTGCTATTCCTTGGCTAAGCTCTAACTGTACGCTCTTACGGCTTTTCGAATAACAGGGAAAATAATTCCCGTTTCTTTTGGTCACTGACAAATGAAACAGTGATGAGTATAATTCTAATAAATAAAACGAATGTTTATCTCTAGGGCTGTCAACTGCAGACCGCAATGTCTCCTATATAATATACAGTTCGATAGTGAAACTGCTGATAGCTATATTCATGTTTGGAGAAGTCTGGTTTGTATACAGTGAGTCTCATAACCTGGAGCTGGATGACATCGCTGCCTGTGTCAACGTCATTGTTATTCATACGATCACTGTTTACAAGTTCAAAAATATGGTGAGTGGAATGATGACCTTTGTAACATGTGTAGAACTTTAACGGTCACTAGTCAAAACCAAATAAATTGATGAGGAATGAGTTGGGATACAATTTATTTGTATAGTAGGCACGCTCCTAATATTTATTACTATAAATATTCGACAAGTCAAGTTTATTGGAAAATTTATTTCTTTCAATTCGACAAATATTATTTCAATCTTTTCTAAGGCCGTTATTTGCAATTCTTAGGAAAATACACAACCAATACTTATATGTGTAGTAATCTTTTAGATGGACCACAAAAGTGTGTACCGAAGGCTTGCTATCTCCATGGAGTCACCGTATTTTGATACGTCGACGAATAAAAGACGGAGGCTGGTGAAGCACTGGGCCGTTACCCACGAGAGGTACCTGAAGCTGCTGCTAGCCTTGGGAAACTGTACACTTGCGGCATGGTAAAAAAACTGACTCACAGCTTTTATATTTCACTGTGTTATTGGTATTTTCCTGTTACTCTACTGGTGTTATTCGTATACATATATGAATATCAATGTATCATTAAACATGGGTTTGGGTTTGTTACACCTCGCCTGATGGTAAACGCAGTTGTAACTATGTTGAACACGCTCGCTTACCTAGTAGATGCTAATTGACTCTCTCTGCTTTTGAAGATAACTGAGTTATATTCAAAAGTAGAGTTAATAAGACGCAGTAAGGGAATTCCACTCCTTAGCTGTCCTCATAGTAAAAGAGGAGGAAAAGCGATCTTCAGATCTCTTCTGAGAACGCAGATCCGTGGGTATCCTACAATGGGATACACACTTTTTGTTTTGTAGATGAAAGTGTTGTAACCCAATCACAATTACCCGATGGAAAATAAATATTTCTTCAAATTTCGATCAGAGGCTACGGAAAAATTATCTTGAATATCTTGCTGCATAGCTGACTCTAAACTTTGAACGCATACTCTTTTGCGCCACTTTGATGCCACAGCCTGTTTTTTTTCAGGCACCTCTACCCCCTAGTAGACGAGCTGGACTACAACCTTATGGTGGCCATCCGTCTCCCGTTTCACTACAACACGCCTCAACGTTACCTCTTAACGTACCTACTAGTAGGCATAGCTTTCATGTACACCTCTCACTTTGTGATGGTGACCGACCTCATCATGCAGGCACATCTGGTTCCGCTGGTCTGCCAGCTGACGGTGCTCGCTGACTGTTTCGTTGATATTATTGAGGACTGTAGAGATGGAATACCAGGTAAATTTATAAAATGTACTGGAAGTATAAAGTTAGTAAGTAGGTTTATATAATTACATAAAACCGGACAAGTGCGAGTCTGACGTCAAACTCGCGCACCGAGGGTTCCGTATAAGCTTGTATGTTCACCAAAATAATTAACATTATTGAAGTTTATAAACTATGAAAGCACCAAATATTGCTCTAACGAAAAGATAACTCGGATTGATAGATATACTTAACTTTGTACTTATGTACTTGAAAAAATGATCGCCCATACGTCACGATCAATTCTTCAAAATCTTTCTCAATGTATTTGTATATCAATCTCGGTTATGATATACAAATTCATGCGTGGTTGTTATTTATTTAGATCAAAATATATAGTAAAATTTACCTACCTATAGGTATACTCTACCTTATCTATTTATTCAGGGCTAATGGAAATTTCGGATTCCTACATGATTGATTGGCATGGTTAAGGTACTCAATGGTGATTCGGAGAATAATATTCAATTGGGTGACTCATATTGTTGTTATACAGTATTACTTTAAGATTTGCCTTCACCGCATACTTTGACAGTGAATCTGACTTATTTTGCTAAGGGTTCCGTGAGTATATTCCTAAGGTGCTAAGTGCACTTATGCATAACGCTCATGCGAAAAATAATAAACGAAATTACAGATTGCGCACATGAATTAGCGAAGAACAAAGATTTCACCGCAAAATACCTCAAAAGGTTGGGAAACCTGATTGAACAACACAAGCTTATTTTGACGTAAGTTAACTAAAAAATAATCCGTAGGGAACCAAAACTTCGTTCTTAACCATATTGGACCAGACTACGAGTATAAGTAGCATAGAAGCCATAAGCCATTCATTTATTTATGGCCTTGGTCTCGAAAAGAATGACTTGAGACAAATACGCACTTATGTGCCTCCTTAGTTATGCGTTATCTTTGAGCAGATCCGTATGTGTCTCTTTTATGTTTTTTATAAAGTATCTTTAAAATGAACTACTAACTTCTAACTTGCCTTCTCTGAAAATTACCATAATGTTTTCTAGCATAAGATATCTACTTTATGATTTTAAGCATTTAAAGTATTTGTATAAATCGAAATAGGTATTGTCTTATAGTTGCCACCCATAACCTCCCATCATGACTGATCGTTATAGGACTCAATATGAAAATAACTCTGAGTTTGTATAGAAAGTTACTTTCAATTAAGCTCTAAATCTATCTTTCCATTATTTGTGTCAAATAAACATTTATTCTTATCTATTCTATTATGTTTTCGCATTGTGTAAAAGCGCCTTTACACCCACTTCCGCTTTGCAGTAACACGATGGATCTGCGAGCTATTTTGAGTGGCCCTTTGGTTGGCCAGTTAGGGGCGAGCAGCATCCTAATTTGCTTTGTTGGTTACCAGGTTACCACGGTGAGTTGAACTTCGAAAGGCAGAATTCACATTTCCATAAAGTACATTATCAGTTTTATGTTATATACATACATATAACTGACGACTAGATAGTTAACTAGACTAGGTAACTCTGAATTTGACTAAATTGTAAAAACTTATATCAAGTTTGGTTTTAGAAGCTACTCTTTCAATGTAAGGTTACCTAAACTTGAAGAACAAACAAATATTGGGACTGTTTGTCGATCTAATAAAGGGCAGACCTTCACATGAATGTGTCAAAATTGTAGCGCTTGGTAGTCTAAAACCAGTAAAATGTGTATTCCGTTACCTATGTATATTAAAAGTGTGAATAGATTTATCTTTAACTTGCAGACGATCGTGGGAAACATCACTAAATGCCTGATGAGCCTATTCTACTTGGGATACAACATGTTTGGACTTTACACCATTTGTCGGTGGTGTGAGGAAATCACTGTTCAGGTTTAGTGTATTATCTATCACCACATTACCAACCTTTCACATGGGACTTGGCCTACTCTTGACTTGACTTATGAGAGTGAACGGCATTCAATCCGCCACGAAAGTTAACATGCATATGAACATTTGGTTCTAGAATGCTTACATTTGACGTTGAGGCCACCTAGATCTTAGGGTGTAAGTGTGAAATTTGCCAACGTGCCCAGTAAAATTGTGCTGTGTTCGGACACACGGGAAGTTTTCGCGCGCATTAAGTTGCGTTTGTGGGGCTTTCCAAGATCGCGCCTGTTCAACCAACACCTAGAACATGCATACCTATAGCTAAAACGGTGAAATTTCCATCAATTTTGTCTAGAGGGGATTGGACTTAGTGTGGATTCGCTCTATTTCTAGTCGATGATCGGTGCGGTTTATAATCATGATGATTATAAACCGCATATAAACTCAGTGAGTTGAGGCATGTGAAGGTTATAACAATATTAGATTTGTCTTAAATTATTTAAACTACTTTATAATATTATTGATATTTTTATGATTGCATTCGTCTTTAGAGCCAAAACATAGGAGAAGCAGTGTATTGCTCTGGTTGGGAGACGGGTTTGTCAACGCTTCCTGGAGTGCGTGCCACTATCATGCTGGTCATCACCCGGGCCTACAAGCCACTTGTCTTCAGCGCTGGAGGAATGTACAAATTGTCTTTAAAGGCATATACTAATGTTAGTAAGCTATGTACGTCAAACACTATGAGTAGGTTTGCGTTAGACGTGGGTCGCGACTTATACATGTGACAACCTGTATATGTGGCGCAGTGGGCGAAAACCCGCATGCCAAGTCGTTGCCTAAAAAAAGGGCAGACGGGCATTTGCAAAGTCTATAGCTTCTAAAACTCAAATTGAGAATGGTCGAGAATTATCCTTATTATCCTCGTGGTCATCCACTAGTCTACCACTGTCAAAATGATTGCAGTGTAGAGTAGAGGGCTGTCAGTATGGGCCGACTGTCAGTGCAGAGGAGTAAAATGCACGAACTGTACCGGTCTGGAAAAGTTGTAAATTTTGTAATATTTATGAGGGCTTAAAATATTTATATTCCACTCCAGCCAAAATATATAAATTTAAACCCACTGTTTCGTTCACGTGATACCCGGATAATAAACCTTTGTATTATTGTAGGTCACGTAGGTACCTTTTCCAAATTTAAACCAAATTGGTTCAGCAGTTATGATAATATTCATCAATATCAAAAAAATCTCATTTATAATATTATTAGTAGGATCAGATTAGAATAGTTTGGTAAAAACTAATTTCTGTTTCAGTTGGTGAAAACATCTTACAGCGCTCTCACAGTTTTGTTAAGATTTCGAAACAAATAGTATCTACAATTGGTAGGAATAGCTCAAAACCGTTCGCCGTGGTACTGCAAAATTACACATTTCACTACCAATTTGCAATACATTATCTGCATTATATGTATTAAGTACACCGTTGTGTCGCATTATTATTTTATAATTATGAACTCTACTGATTCGTAACTGGTTATACCAAATAGCTGAAACCAAATTAGTTTCCAGGTCGTTCCTACTTAAATCAGTTTTAGTAAACCAAGTATACAAGTAACACTAGAATATGTTGAATTTTTTAAAATAAATACGTCAGAAATGAATATTTTATATTTCTAATTAATAAATTGGTCTACACTAACTTAAAATGTATTTTTACCCTAGGCTCAAGAAAATAAATTTATAGTCTATATACTATAATTTGCTCCTACCCGCTTAGAAGTAAGAACGCTATTTTGTGCTAAGGTCATTATCGGTAAGTAAATATTTATTAATTTATGGTCAAGAAAATAACTTTCGTTTCTTCATTTCATTTGTTTTCTGGAGTTTTTTGTGGATGATTTTCTGCGAAGGATCTGTAACCATTTTAGCGCTTTGATGAAAAGGCCCTGGCCTACCCTCTCAGCATAATGCCCAGAGCAGTGGCCGTAGTCGCACGATAAATATTCCAGCCAGCAAGCAACATAACCCGTAAGCTCCTATTTAAAAGCCTTTGTACACGGCTTCGCTTCCGTTGTGTTGTGATATTATAGGTATTATAAGTTATCAACTTAGGATAGTGAGAAAATTAAGAAGTGTTTAATTTTTCACTATCCTGCCAGAAACAAAAGTTTCTTGAAAATCACGCTAAAAGCCGTGTTAAGGCCTAGTGGGCGATACCCCGACTCCTAATCCGGAGGTCGTGGGTTCAAACCCGGTCGTGCATCAATCGATACTCACGCTCATAACGGTGAAGGAAAACATCGTGAGGAAACCGGCATGCCGTAGAACCAAAAAATCGAAGGCATGTGCCCAACAGTTAGTGTTCCAATAAGCGGCGATGGGCTTGCAACCTGTCACGTGTAATGCTAACTTGCAAAACGCGGGCATGTACCAAATGTAATGTTTGGACGTATCCTCAAAGATCTACTCACTGAGTATGTATCTGAGGATGTCCAACATGAGGAAGACAGTTGTGAGCGTGTTTATTTTTTAATACAAATCCTTGATGGAACTCGCGTAGCCAACACGGATGAAAGAAGGGTCATTTTACTCGTGTTGGCTACACAAGTTCCTGAAAAAATATATAAATATATATAAAGCTGCATTCTCTTTAGTTTTAAAGTTTCCCTTGTTTTAAGCTGAAATTCAAATCTCTTGTAGTTATATAAATTCCAGTCCGATTTTCAATAAACGCCTCATCTCATAGTTTATTTTGTCCCAGCAAAGCTATAGAAATCGATAAGTTGTTCAGACTACATCCCGATCCTCCCTAACTTGCGATCGAGAACTCACGACCCTTGCATAATACATCCCACCCTAAGGAGATTTATTTAGGCTCCAGCACAAATTTCGTACTTAACCAGTTATTTTTTTGGTTTGCCTGGAAACTATTAATTAAATTTCATCGAAAACGGAGTCTCGTAATTTTAAATTTAAGGCTTCTGAATCTTGACCTGTCATTAACTTTCGGTATCTACCTAGAGAAGTAGGTAAAATGTCAAAGTTTACATTTTAGATGTTTGGATGTGTGTTGCTAATTTCCGTAACGGCTGGACCGATTTGGATGAAATTTGGAACATGAGTAGTTTGTGACCTAGAATAACACATACTTTCCATACGGATACCATGCGGGCGTAGCCGTGGGCTGGCGTCCAATATTTGTTTATTGAGGATTTTTTCTCTGAAGCGTCGTTTTATTTATATACTAGCACGGCTTTCCACGGGTCATCCAAATATTCGACATTTCCGGTCATACAAATATTGTATTTTCAAATAAAAAAACATTCATAAAAACCTTTTCCTACAATTACGAAAACAACAAAACAAATGTTAGCCAAATCGGTCGAGACGTTCTCAAGTGATGATCTCTCATACATGCGGCAATTGATTGTTATTTATATAGATTAACCTATTACAAAGCAGTAGTAGTAGTATTACAAAGCAAGCATTGAGTGCTTTCCAATGCTGAAGTTCCAACCAAAAGTAGGCTATTTGTTGTTAAAAATAATTCTGTATCTTAAGTTGTCCGGGTTCTCGGCCGCCTGCGCTGCACCCTGAAATGGAATTTGGATATTATTACATTTTCTGATGGAATAATAACAACGGATATATAGGGAATTTGAAATCATCAAATTATTAATATCTTTGCTGCGTACAGGGCAACATTGGTGTTTGGTCCTAGATAGAACCAAAAAATTGAAAGCATTTCATTATCACAAAAACACCAATGAAATAGGAGTTGAGTTTAAAAGGATACAAGTATGGGTAATAAATAAATAGAAGAGCAGTGCGGTTGAAAATCAAGTTCTCAAACACAACACAAACGCCGCCGCTTTTATAAAATGTGAAGTTTTCACGTAAAATTCTATTTAGAGATAAGCGATGTTACTATATAGTAAAAAAGTCATAAAAAATATATATGACACTATGCAATATAAATTCCATAAAACTTTGGATTATCTACTTGACATCAAGGTCACTTTGTCAAACCCCTCTGTATATACCCTTTATATCTATATGAAAATAAACAAAGCTGAAAGTTTTAGAAATAAATTAAAGAAAAGGTATAATGTAAGTGCCAAACAACCTGAACAATAATGACGTAACTAACACAGTTAAAGTAGGTAAGTGACGTATGTGCTAGTCAGAACTTGTTGGAAGATGACAGCATTGCTTAAATTACCGTGATCAATACCTAGTTATTTAGAGACGACAATTTGTTTTGAGTAGGATAATATTCAATATGATAAATGCCAAAGTTTGGATACATAAATGTTAAGGGGTTTGGTTGCTTATAGTCTCCATAAGAGCTGGACCGATTTGGATAAATACTTAAACATAATCGCGATTGGTATCGTTCGGTTTAGTTCGCAGCTCGTTCGCGAACTAGGTTCTTTTAGTTCGTTAGCATCCATTTCGAATTCCAGAAAGACAGATCGTTCACTCGCTTTGCTACCGCTAATAGTCGCGCTTGTCAGATATTAAATTATTATGAAACGCTTTCCTTGTATTTAAGATTTGTAAACACTGTCATTTATTTTGTATTGAAATATACTTTGTGGATCACGAGCATATTTCTATACCGGCAACACTTTTCGGAACTAAACTCAAAGTACCGAACAAAACATTGTGATATTTGTTTACTTTTAGTAAGTTTATGAGATTTCTTTAATATTTAATTACAGTTAATCATCATAGAATAATTCATGATTTTTTAAATACTGTACACATGTAAACTTTGGTTTCCTGATGTTTTTAGTTTCTCAAGTGATAAATCGTGGTATGTCGTTGATGGAATGTTTTAACAAATATTATAGTTCTAATAATTATAAAAATTGCACAAACCTTAGAATAAGTTTTAAAAGTGTTTCACCGTATAATATTTAGCTATAGTTGCCAATGTTCCTAGTTATTTTTGATAAATTATGTTATCGTCTGTGATTGGTTTAAAATGGCGCTTTGCTAATGAGGTTGGAAGTGTATAAAAGCCAATGTAATTCTATGGTGGGTCAGTCAAGGATCCACTGCAGAACACGGCGCAAGTTAATTACTTTGTTATTCACTATTGTTACATGTTATTATTATTGTTTGTGATTATATTTATTGATTATGTTTAATGTTGTCTTGGTACCAATACCTGTTTAAATTACTGTCCATTTATTATAATTGTTGTTCTTATTGCCATGTATTAATACAACTATTCTATAAGATGAAGTAGTTGTTGACTTTGGAATACACCATGAATAAAATTACTGTTGTTTACTTAAATTTGCTGGCTACAATCTTTTATATAGAAACTTCCCTATCTACTTTGGTTGTAGGTTAGTCTACTGTAAGAAGTCTTTTAAAATATCAAACATATTTAGGTTTGTCACTAGTTGTATTATTCAATTTAAAAATAAAAACTTTAATTTCGGTAAAATCTCTATATTCTCATTACTCTATCTAATTATTCCACACGCTCTATTGTTTGGTATGGAAGTATTTAATAATAATGTCTTTATCTGTCTAATTACCCATATTTTGGGTAAGTGACCCAAATCAAATGACAAATAAGTTTTTTAAAATGGGGTATTCAAACTATAACTATAAATTCTATATATTTTTTTTATTCGAGGTCGTATGGTAAAGTATTTTTTTTTTGTATTTTAGCGATATTGGATGTGATGATGAAATCCAAAATCCATATAAGAGTCTAACAGTTTTTTTTCTTTCATTAAATTTCACTTAGCACAGTTCTGATATACATTTTTATCACACTGTATTTTTCTAAAATCTTCATTTTATTCAATCTTTTATGCTAGGTATCTTCTCAAATCTAAAGTATCGTTGCGTGACACACTGACTGGCAATCAACGCACAAATTAAACCGGAAGTCCTAGAGACCTGAAATTTGAAGGGTTTGTTCGTTGTGAAGCAAAGCCTTTCACTCAATGGACATCAATGTTGCAGAAAGTTGGTGGATAAAGGTAGCCCTAGATAGTTTGTCATAGCACTATTTGGGAGAGACCTACGCCCAGCAGTGGACTTCTACAGTCTCTTGATGATGATGATGATATACACAGTCTAATATTATGAGAGTTATTTTGATTCCACGACCCGAACGAAAAAAATATAGTCCTAGGCTTTTTCTGTTAACTGTACCTACCAATCTACCTAAAACTTGTGGCATTGACCCATGTATGGAATTTTAAATTTGGAGAACAATAGATTTGGCATTGGTGAGAATGACCTACTTAAAGTACTTACTTGTAATGATAATATTATAGTTATCAATTAAGATACTTTTTATTTCTTATAGTTTTAATAAATATAGTTTTTTTTACTAGCTTATCTATGAAAGTATCGATTTCATGGCTCTATTTTCACAATTTGGTTACCTACCTATTTAGTCTATCCTCAAAGTCGTGACTCATACACCCACCTATATTTTCATACAAATTACCTAAACTACTTATTATGCTTTTTTGGCTGCATAATAGTCTGGTAGTTTTTCGGGTGTTAGAATGACAAATCACCTATACTAAAAGATAGTTAGGTAGTATATTTATAAAAGTTTATCTATGTAGGTAGGTATTCAAGAAGTTCACTGATATCTCCAGCCCGCTTGGCATGAACACCCAAGACAACGTTTTGTCTACGAAAGAGAAGACAAAAACTATTTCTGCCACCTATTCTATCAAATAAAAGATAGGTACAAAATATTTTTTGTCTCCTCGGAGGTAGAAAAGACTGTTGTCTTGGGTCTTCATGCTAAGCAGGCTGATGTACCTGATAGAGTCACAAGGTCGAAGTTGACAACTTTACGAGTAACTATGTAATTTGATGAACTGTAGGTACTAAAAGTGCAATCAAAGGCATTCTAACAAATGCTAATAAACCTGGTAGACATTGTAAATAATCATGCCTCATCAAATAACTAAGTTACCAACAAAACAGCATATTCATGTGGAATAGTCACGTGACTTCTGCCAAGTTTTGCCATGACAAATTTGGGTGATCGTGAAAGGAAAACAAAGTGTGAGGAACTGAAATATATGCGGTTTCACTTGGAATTCTAAATTAAAATAAATGTTGTTTTTAAGGAATGTTATTTTTTTCAAGATCAGTAATGCATTTGTTTCTTTGGCTTTTTTTACCTCCAATTTATTTACATTTGCAACCATGGACTCAAAGAAACTCACGTTATTTTAGAATTTGACTTACGACGAGGAAACAATGCATCTCAAACGCAATACTAACGACGTTTAAGAACCTACGAATGAACAGTGTGTTACTGGTTCAAGTATGTTACTGGTGTATTTTTGTTGTAATTAATCATTAGAGCAGGGCACTTCGTCGGCGCAAGAGTTCGCCCGCAATGTATTTTATTTCTGGTGCAATTATTTACATTGCTGCATAAAATGTGTATCCCGCTCTCGTTAGACGATAATGAAACACAAACAGGCGGTCGCCCTTTGTTTACACATGACGCATGGCGCACATGTAGCGTGTAGTGCAGTGTACGAGCGGAGTCGTTTACCTTCCGTGGTACGGGACGGTCGCCATGTGCGTAGATGCGTGAGCGCGTCTCAGTCGCGCAGAGAGGAGGCGGCGCGCGCATCATGCCGCGCTGGCTGCTGGCGGGCGTGCTGCTCGTAGCGCTATGCGGGGCGCAGGCCTGGGTACCACCCTCCTACGGGGCTCACCTTAGCCCGCGCACGCGCCGGGACACGCGCTCCACCACTCGACGCCTCCAGCTCCTCGGCTGGGAACTTGAGCTACACGAGAACAGCGCAATCCGCTCGCCGTATTACGATGAGTGCCAGTTTTATAAAGGGACAATTCTCGGTGAGAGTCACTCCACGGCCACCGTGACGGAGTGCGGCGGCCAGCTGTATGGTCTCCTTCAGGTCGGGGAAGAAGACTTCGTCCTACAGCCAACGCCGACCCACGTTGAAGGCACGCATGTGCTGCGCCGCCGTGACGTGATGCTGGCGGAGGAGCCCGCCGTGTACGATCTAACGGGTGACACTGTAACGGATCTCAATATCGACTTCGAGGAAGATGAACCGATGTCGTTTTCGCACGTGCGCCCGCGGCATAGCGACGACTCGCTAGTATTGGACTATTTACGCAGTGAGGGACCGGTCAGCAGACCGATTTCAGGTGCGTTGGAGTTTACATGTGAAGGAAAGTGCTTTGAAAAAAGATTATTGCCACATTTGATGATGTTTCAGGGGTCAAGGGCCTGTGGCTTGAGATGGCCATCGTGGCCGACCACACCATGATGAAGTTTCACGGCCGGGAACGGGTGAAACACTATATTTTAGCTTTAATGAACATTGTGAGTATTTACAAGAGTTGGAAATGCGTTTATTTTGGGAGTCCTATTGGGAGCGAGTTCATTCAATCTTTATGTTACGTTGTAGGTCAGTGCCATATTCAACGATCCATCGCTGAATTCAAACATGACGCTGGTGATTAACAAATTGTTTCTGTATGAGGAGAAGGATTCTGTCATAAAGTTCGGGAATGTGAAGAAGTCTTTGGAAGGTGTGAATAAATGGAACTATCGGCATCTAATGCGACTGCCTGAAGGTACAATACTAATTTAGAATATATCCAAATAAATCAGTCATTAGTTAGTCAGTCATAACCAAGGCACGACCTTGATTCGATTCGTTTATTAATCTCTCCCTAGTAACTGTTCTATATGTCATTATCAATTGCCTGGCTCCTGATACATGATGATACTAGACACTCAATACACGACTATAGATTGAGCGCCGAAGTGTATTGCAGATTGCAGATCTAACTTTCATTTCATTTCATTTCATTTATTCATGCTTAATGTCCTACATACAATGGTTAAGCTTAGGTCTAATGCAGCTCCAAGTAGGTTGGTAGGTACATCGGCCCTGACAGGGCGTTGCAGAGGTTTACAATTAAGTAATTATTAAATTTAAATTATTACAATGAAATACAAAATAAAAATAAAATTGTCAATAATCATACAAAATGTCAAAATTATACTTATTGTCTATTATAATACAGAATGTCAAAATTATAATACATTACAATATTTGAATATTTTTAATTATCACGAAGTAGGTAGGTAGTTAAAATCAATGTCAAGGTAGGTTAAGTTTTGGGATATTCTGTAGATCAGTAGGTACGTCATATTTTATTAAATAAAAATGTCGGAGTCAAAGAATGGAATGGTCATGAGTAGGTAGGTTGTTTGTAAGCAGATTATAATAGTTTGTCAGATAAGTATTGGTCAACAGTATAGTAGGCTTTTTTCGTCAGGATTGTTTTAATGTGATTTTTGAATAATGAGTCCTTTTCTTCACTTTTTATTTTTTCGGGCAGTTTGTTATATATTTTTACAAGTCTGTAGGCAGGACTGTTATGTACTGTTTGCAAGGTTGTTGCGGGTAGCTTAAGTTTGTTTCTGTTTCGTCTATTGTAATTTTCGAGTGTTTCGGAATTTGACCTAAACATATTTTTATTATTCCTTACAAACAAGCAAGCCTGTAGGATGTAGATAGAGGGTAAGGTTAAAATTTCTTTTTTAATAAAATATGGTCTACAGCTTTCCTGGCGTTTGATGTTTACCAAGATTCGTATGCATTTTTTCTGTAATATAAATAGTTTTATATAGTCAGCGCTCTCGCCCCACATAATAATGGCATAATTGAGCCAAGAGTAGGCATATGCGTAGTATGCTGAGAGTGCGGTTTCATAATTTGTATTTGATTTTAAAATACTAAGTGCGTAGATAAATCGTGATAGCTTGGTTTTTATTTTTTGAATATGTGGTTTCCATGTCAAGTTAGTGTCTAATGTTGTACCTAGGAGATTAAATTCATCGGTTTGTTCTACTTTAAGGGTTTCTGTAAGTAAGTCAATATCTAATGCAGTCCTCTGGTATGTTCGGAATTGGACGACTTTTGTTTTTTGTAGGTTTACTTCTAAGTTGTGATCTTGGAGCCATTTTATGCAGCTATGGAAGGTATTAGTTATGTAAGCATTGTCAATGTTCAAAGTACTTTTAAAAAGGATAGATATATCGTCCGCAAATAGGACACAAGAAGTTTTAATTGTTTTTGGTAGGTCATTAATATATATTAAAAATAGCGTACATCCAATCACGCTTCCTTGTGGAATTGAGTAGTTCGTGGTTTTTATGTCTGAAATTGCATTATGTAGTTGTCGCGTTTTTTCGTCCAAATATTGTACTTGTACAAATTGCTTCCTATCACTGAGGTAGGACTGGAGCCAGCAGTGGGCCGTTCCTCTGATCCCACATCCGTAAAGTTTCTGCAACAGGATTTTGTGACAGACTTTGTCATAGGCTTTTGACATGTCAAGGAAGAGACCGATCGCATATTTTCTTTCATTTATCGCACTGTATATTTCTCTGACAAAGTTATATACTGCTAGTGTAGTTGAACGTTTCTTTCTAAAACCATATTGATTCTGGCTAAGAATATTATATTTTTCTAGGAAGTTGTAGATTCGGTATGTCATTGCTTTTTCAAATATTTTTGATATTGATGATAAGAGAGCAATAGGCCTATAACTACCCGGGTTTTCTGGTTTACCACCCTTTTTAAAAATAGGATTTATTTTTGCCAGCTTAAGTCTATCTGGGTAAGTCCCTTCATCAAAGGATTGGTTTATTAAATTTTTTATCGGTGTGACGAGTTCGTGGGCACATCGCTTAATTAAGGTGGGAGGTATCTCATCCGCACCATAGCTAGATTTATTACTTATCGATTTAATTATGTTCAATATTTCTCGCTCAGAAACCGGTTCAAGATACATTGTGTTAGTTGATGCGTCGATCACCGGGCGTCCGCTCGCGTTCGTCATATTATTGGTAGTTGGTTCGCCAACAGATGCAAAGTAATCATTAAATGCATTAGCAACCAGTAACGGGGAGTGATATGTTCTATTGTTTACAGATAGGGTGATGTTTTTTTGTGATTTTAGCTGGTGTTTTGGTTGGGTTAGGTTTTTAATTGTGTTCCACATTGTTTTAATTTTGTTGTTAGATATGCGCATTTGTTTTATATAATTATTCTTTTTACATTGTTTAATGCATTTTTTAAGTAGTTTTTCGTACATTTTAGAGTGTTTTTTTAGGGTTTGACTTTTGGATTGACTCGATAAAATGCTTAAAATTCTTTTGTTTTTGCAAGAAATTTTTAAACCGGTAGTAAGGTAAGTAGTTTGGAAATTATTTTTTTGCTTTATTCTTGTTAATGGTATGTGTAAGTTTAGAGAATTAGTTATTATTTTGTGAAATGATTCATAGTTTTCGTTCGTGTTTCTACGGGCTTGTATAACATCAGTCCAAATAATATTTTTTATTTCGTTTTGGAAATTATTTAGGTTAGTTTCGTTAAATATTCGTTTTAGTATGTAGGCCTGAGGTTTTGGTTTTAATATTTGCGTGGTATTTTGGGTGTAGATTATGGCTCGGTGGTCTGAAATGCCTTTATCAACTACGTTTACCGTACATTTTTTATGTACGTACCGTACATTTTTTAAAATGTACGGTAAACTTCCCAGTCACCACGTTCAATCCCCGTTTGATGTTGTCAAACATTTCTGTCGAGTGTATCCTCAGCGCTATGTGATTTTTTTGCATGGACATATAAAGTGATGGACATTTGCAACAAATGCACCGTGGTACCGTCGGTGTCGGCAACGTTTATTTCGAGTTTCGTTTGATTACCTACGCCGTTATAACTTCCGGTACAAAAATATATCAAAGAACATGCTTAGCTGAAAATAAGATCATCAAATCATATTTAAAGATTTCTAGAACTTGTGACATCATAATGTTATCATTCACCTTATGATATAATTGTACCGATTTTTACCGACATGTATGATAAAGTGGTCAACTTTCAATGACATCAGCGAGGTCACTGTGCCTCTCTGTTTGTTGATGTGTATATCTTTCCTTAGCCTTTGCCCAACAATGCGATAGTTCAGGCAAACAGTATTTTTTACTTTTATGAGGTTATTATATATATACTTATTAGTATATATTATATATATACTTATTAAAGCTCTCAGTTTAGTAAAATAAACCGAGAGCTATACCATAGAGTTGTACAGTCATATATCGAATACAATGAATCGAATAAAAAATCTTTGAAAATCAAATTAAATGCAGCTTTTTTTTTCTCAGGGGCCTATGTATCTATTTTAATCTAATAGCATTATACCATACGTCTCGTAGCTTGCAGCATCACGGTAAAAATTTGGACGGGTTGCCGTTTGGGGCAATTATTATAGGGCATTTAAGTGCATGTTCCGAATATACTGGTCTTATATTAAATAGGGGTTTATAATATTAATTATAATATTTAATATTATAATTAATATATTTAATACACTGGGGGTGTAGGGTCTCGTAACTTGGAAATGGTTTTTTTCACTCAAAAATAGTGTGCTATGCTAATTCGCTTCAAACGGAAAACACCATTATCAAGCCTTATAGGTCCATAAATTTTATTTCTGAGTGTGGGCATCCAGGTTGTCATAAAAAAAAACCACTGACATGACAAAAAGCTAACTATATATTATTTTTTTTAGATACTAGTTTGTTCATTTTTTATAGTTTTATTTTGTAATTTTTAAGCACGTTGCTTACAGGCAGTACAGGCTGGGATGCCACAATATGGCTTACGCGATCCGCTCTCGGAGGACCCTCGGGGTATGCCCCGGTTGGAGGAGTGTGCTCCAAGACCAGATCTGCAGCTATCGACAGAGACGAAGGCCTCACCAGTGCGTTTGTCATCGCGCATGAGCTAGGACATTTGTGAGTTAATAATGTTTTATTATTAACACGCTTATATTAGCTTAATTAGCTTCATTTGTAACTAAAAAACAATGTAATCAAATCTTGGAAGTCAACTTTAACCTACGTCTTAATATCGTATCGAAATGAAACTTCGTATGTATATGTAGTTCGGATGACAAAACTTAGCGGTGATAAAATTCCTTGAGTTAGGGGTCATATGATTTGTTAAGACACGTACTCAAAACGGTGAAGGAAAACATCGTGAGGAAACCGGCATGCCCTAGAACCAAAAATTCGAAGGCTACTTGCAAAACGCGGGCATGTACCAAATGTAATGTTTGGACGTGCCTCTGACTACCCCTACTTGTTATCCTCAAAGATCTACTCACTGAGTATGTATCTGAGGATATCCACCATGGGGAAGACAGTTGTGAGCGTGTTTGTTTTTTTTTGTTTTGATTCCAATATATTGCACTTGGTGTCGAGGGATTGATGATGGAGCCAGGAGTTGGATAGTGGAACTCTTCAATGGCTACTAGTAAACCACTCGAGTTTGGTATATATTATACTCGTCAACACGAATCATATATATATATATTATATTATAAGATTCGTGTTGACGAGTCCAATAGATTAGGCTTGGTAACGAGGGTCTGATGATGAAGCCAGGAGGTAGATAGTGTAAATCGTCGGTGGCTGCTAGAAAACCAAAACTATCCCATTTTTAAATTCTAGAAGCCTGGAAAAATGAGTACCATGTTCATTTTAATAGTGAATTGGCTGTATGTATTAACACATTGAGTTCGGCTTTCATATTCTCCTGAGTCTGTAAATACCCAAAACTGAGTCAAGGCTAGTGCGATTCTACTAAGTTTTGCTCTATATTTTAGACACATAGGTTATCTTCCGTAGTCTAGATTTTATTAGAGTACACGAATATATAAGTCATCTGTCTCATAAAATTTAACAAAGCGCGCGCAAACAAATGCTTTTCATGAAGACAAGTGTTCCAGGAAATAGATGAGCCAGAATAAATAGGAAGCTTGTGGTTACAGTTGAAATAACCTATAAAGAGCAAAATGTACTGGCTAGTTTTGGCACAAATCTCTCTTGTACATAAAGCTGAGGATTGTAGCTAGGTTTGTGAATGCGGAAAACCCAATTAGACCTTTCTTCATTAATTATGCGGAAGTTTAATAGCATTGCGAAGTAGGTAAATCCTTTTAGGATCTTGGATGAGATGTGCTCTAGAATTCTTTAGTAGGTTACTTCTATTTACAAGTAAATCTGTGTAAATTAACGCAAAGCTTGATTGATCCCAATATATTTCGATGCCCGCTTACAGTAAAACCAATTTAATCTTTGTATTTCCAAAATTCCTAATGCAAGTCTGATAATTAGGTGAGTAAAACAACCCATTAGTTCTAAATCAAATCGACATTCAATTATTATTATCATGAATGCAATATCATGTTGCAATATTATCATCTGACGGACCAACTAATAAATGCCATGACGAGGAGAGTTCAAAGTGTACTGAACCCGTCTCTACCCATCTCTATAGGGCTCAGCAGTCTGTTAATTAACGGCCGATTTGTTTAAGATCCTGATTTCAAACGAACGAATAAGAAATTAAAGCTTCGCGAGATGAAGACGCAAGCTGTATGAACACAGTCATTTATTGAAATAATCAGTGAGAAAGACTGCTGTTTGCCGATTGATCAGTTTTTTAATCAATAAAGACCAAATAACGTTCTACAATAAAGCGCTGTACTTTGTTAAGTTACGCTTAGGTGTTCAATATTCATACTCTCATTGTATGCACCCATATAGGGTTTTTATACGTCCCAAGTGTGCTTCATATAGAATATAGCACTATCTTTTTACATTAAAATGTTTTATCATTTGAATTTTGGGATTAATTCGCTGGTTTATCGGATATTAGCAGGATATTGTTTATTAAAGAAACAATTTGCTGCTAAAGAAAGAAAACTGGTAAATTCCTGCTAAAGAAGGATTTATTATGAGGCTAATTATTATGAGCTCTCAGCTAGGTAGGTAGGATATTGTGCGCTATATTATTCATGGGATGACGAGTTGCTCTGCTTGGATCTAATCAGAATGGATATATAACATATTTTAATCCGTTTTAAATAAAGTTTTACCCACCAACATCTCTCGGCTGTAAATTGCTTACGTACATCAACTGAAACCAAAAATAAATAAAACAATAATGCTGGACGTTTTTCACACCGCACCATCTAGCCCCAAACTAAACAGAGCTTGTAACATAACTGATATTTTTCAAATATATACTATATGTATATATCCATAGAAAATAAAGACGAATTGATATACTCCTCATTTTTCAAAATCGGTAGGTAATCGGTCAATCCTTATCGAAATAATAGGTTATATTATTATACATTTTTAAAATAACCTGCCGAACCTCCTACAAATAGCACAGTCTATAACTACTTATAGAAACAAATTATTTAGATTAGTATACATACCTTATATCATCGCTTTAGGGTTAAAAAAAACCTGTAATTAGGTTATACTGTATTCAAATAAATAAATTAATAAAATTATTTTGGTTGATGGTGTTTTGGTCGCGGACACAAGGCAACAGTATCATAATTATATGTATTTTAGAGCTGTAGATACATTGGTCGTATCAAATGTAGCGCAAAGCCTAAGTGACCCGGTTCGCTCAATACGTATTTCGCTTTCATCTATTTTGGTTCCGATTGGATGCTGATTGATGCCGATGACCAAGGTTGTATCCGACGTGTATGCATGTGGTTTTCGTAATATAACAGATTTATCAATACGTTGTATTGCCTTGTTTCTAGTTAGTTTTATTATACTCAAAAACGCTACAGAGTAGCAGAGTACTTCAGGATATATACAACGATTTTAAATTTAATTAATTGTTTTGCGGTATTTTGGCACAGCATAAAATAGTAAAAATAAAAAGCAGATAGTCTAACAACAAAATTTACCCGCAAAGAGATAATTTCCTTCCGTGATCATGGCGCATGCAATCTCAATGAAATTAAGCGGAATGAGGAACCGTGAATAAAACTCAATAACTATGAAAATTATCTAATGATCTAGTGAAAATCCAAATATTTATAATATCAACTAACCTGTAGAGCGAACACCAAAGATTGCTTAATCGTGTTCTTCCATAGTGAAGTCTATGAAACAACATGCAAACATTTTCATCAACAAGCCAAAACAGTGTTTCTTGTACCAAAGCATGAAGAAAAAAAAACTACGTCTGTACAACTTGGTCAAGACTAGGTCTCAGTTTCGGTGATGGAATATGGGCTTGTCTTTCGACACTTATTCAATGCGTTGCTGCGGGTAGAAGTCAGTTTTATTGTACATTGAAATACCCACAAATATTAATTTAAATATTAAGTAACAGGTATGAGTAGGTATATGAGAATTGTCTTACCTGGTCGAGATATTTTTCAAAATAAGACCAGCGACTTGATATTTGCACCCTGGCTCAGAACGCCTTAGTGTTTAGAAATGTTTTTTTCCCGTTTTGAACACCTAGGGTACTGCTTTTCCAAAATTCTCACCTACTTGGCTAGTAGTAGAAATTATTTTTCATGATTTTGTAAATTGAAATCTTATTGCTGTCCGGAAGATATTGTATAGCAAATAAGACTGTCTTAGTTATAGATTGAAGCGTTGACTAATATGTATAGGTTCAGCTATATTACAAACAAATACATAATGTCATTCAAGTAAGTTACCCCCGCAGAACGCAGTTAATATTAGAAAGACTTATTTGACAAAGTAGGTTAGTCAAACATTGTAACTCATTGTAAGGCTGCTAAATATTTTCGGGCTGTTATTTTCATCAGGCCACCCCAATTGGAAGCTCTTTTTAAACAGTAGTGACAGGAGACCGCTGAAACATTTTTTAACATAAGCCAAATAAAGGTCGCCATCTGCGTAAAAACGATTTTAGGAATTAATTTGAGCATGCTCACTGCTTGGAAAAACAAAAGTTAATCATTTGGTACATTTTGTGTCTACGTCCAAAGTTTCATTCAGATCCTTTCATTTATTTGAATGTTTTGAATAAAATAGATTACAAAATAATAAAAAAAAAAAAATTTTTGTTTGTTCTTAATTAAAGCAGACAAGCAAGTAGCTATTTGCAAACAATGTTCATGAATTTTGTAAATACGATGATACAGTATCTCAGTCATGTTTCGAAATTCACACACTTTAACAGCCCATTAATTTGGTTTATCAGTGTAACGAACCAAAATGATTAACGTTACATTATATGAACATAGGAAACATTAAATACAATATTATTAAAATATTTTGATACATAAATGTAAGTATCACTATCTAGTGTAGATACATGAACAGATCGAATCAGCGAGTAGTTAGAAAATATGGTTTTCTAAGTAAGTAGGTAAAGAAATATACCTAGAGTAGGTAGTGTAAATACAAATCAACAGAGCGCGCGAAACTGTAGGCTATTCCATGGGTTTTTTCCACGACAGGCAAGCGGCGAGCTAAATATAATTCGGGGAATTTTGTGTTAAAGAATACCTACTTTGCCTTGCAAGGACGGACGCAGGATCGAAGTGCGGGGGAGCACGAGCCCCGCTGAGGCGACGTCGTGTAGTACGGTTAAATTATCTAATCATAGTGAATATTTATCAATATTTATTCGGTGGAGAACATTGAAGAAGTACTTGATGTTTTTACCAGAAAATATATAAGAAAATTATCATTATTACACATAAATGTTGTCATAAAGTTTGTTACAAGTAATTTTTATTTCTTGTTGTTTTATATCAATGGTAAATATTAATTCTCGGCGACATGGTGCAATAATAGAGCAAACTCATCTTACTTGCTAGGCCCGTGTGCCCATCTAGTAATAGGTCCTAGATTCGTTTCTGGCTAAAAGGGGCGGGGCGGTTTATTATTATTAGATGTGGATCGAGGATTCGCTTTTGGACCTTTGGACGACTGACAGCGTCACGCTGCAAGTTGGTAATTTTATTTTGTTTTGTGAGTGCCGGGAGACTCGTTGTTTCTGTTGTGTTTGTTTGTGATTTCGTACCGTGTACGAAAGTAAAGTAGAGTGTCGTTTAAAGTGGGGAGACTGTGTACTGGTGAATTGTGTGGCTTCAGATGTTACACGTGTTTTGGTACAGGTACAGTGGTGGTGTTTGAAGCTATACAATTGATTAGTGTGACTAGTCTGGGGAAAAGTAAATTTCAAAGTCAATTCTGTAACTTCAGGGTTTAAAAATATAATTGTAACTTTTAGTTCAAATCCCCGTGCTTAGAAATCCAATACTTGTATTGGTATGCAGTCTGGAGACGGCAAAATATTTGAAGTCGTGGCATTACGAAAGCTGTATTCCATCTTGTTAGGTAGACTCTGATACTTTTAGAGCGAGTCAGAGGATCGATTATTCCCTTGAATCGGGATCGATCAATTGCTCTCTTGATTTCGATGGTTTGTTGTCATTATAGTGGGGGTCTTGTCGAAGTGGGACCGGTCGAGCTTTCGAACCCATTTTTTTGACCACGCTTCATCATTTCAAGTCTATCTTTATATATTTATTTATTCCCTCACTTATATTAGGTGGCATTTGTCTCTCATCCCTGGACTTCGGTCTGCAGAGATATTTGTCTTAGGGTCGGCCTAGGGTTAGGTTCAAAGTCGAGAATGCCAACTCGCAAGCTTTAGTCTAGATCTAGCTAGGTAACTTATCATTGCACCACGATAAGTGACGTCACGATTAGTAGTAAATGTGGAGTTCTCTCCCAGTATTGCTTTAAACACACACCCAGCTAGTTGAAAGGGACGTAAATAGGTACACAAAACAGGTAGGACGTAGGAACAAACAGTAGGAACGTACGTAGGAACTTTGGTAATGTTAGACAGTAACATTAGATTCATATGGGGAATATAAGGATAAAGCAAATAAAACACCATTGTAGTGAGGTTAGTGAATAGGTCAAATCTCTGAAATACCTAAACCTAAATATTTACCTACTTAATATTAACTGAACTATTTTACTTTTGCTGAAAGAGTTGGTGAATTTGTCTAATAAGTATGACTGGAACAGTAGTTCCTTACTTAGAGTATTTC
This sequence comes from Perizoma affinitatum, assembly GCA_961405105.1. Lineage (NCBI taxonomy): Eukaryota > Metazoa > Arthropoda > Insecta > Lepidoptera > Geometridae > Perizoma > Perizoma affinitatum. Next base: position 9,337,297 of record OY560184.1, read on the forward strand.
TTGACCAGGAAACTAAGTCTTAGGGAGAACCCGTTGGATTACAGATTATAGATCTAATGATGAATAATGGTCTTATTTATATCTATTTGCTTCAACCTCCGAATGTGAGGAATGATGATTTGTCTAACAAGACTGGAGCGGTGGACTCCTACTACTAAGAGTATTTCTTGACCAGAAAACTCTATTTACTTCAAATATTTGCTTCAGCCTCCGAATGTGGGGAATGATGATTTGTCTAACAAGACTGGAGCGGTGGACTCCTATTACTAAGAGTATTTCTTGACCAGAAAACTCTATTTTCTTCAAAGTCTTGAGGGTAGCGCATAGACATTTCAGCATTGTATTTGCTTATCTATCTACAGTAGTGAGACCAGAGTTTATTATTACTTTATAAGATAGTAATCTACTAAGTTTTATAAAACATAAAAGTTTTGCTAAATATGATTCTTATAATAACATTGCACAGGTTCAAACTTGTTTACCTAAAATTATGCTTGCTAATTAGAGATAGGATGCCTACTATTTGAGTGGTTTATTTATAACATTATGGGTATGCCAAGTAGTTTATTTGAATACTATTAAGATTAGTCTTCCCTATTCTAACAAAAGGGAATTGCAGATTCAAATTTAGGTATCTAGGATACAAATAGGCTAGGTAGGAAGAGTGCCAAATAGGATTTGCTTTTCTCTAACTATAGGGAATTGCTAATCCGCAGATAACAAGAGGATTGAAAGAAAGAGATTGTTTTGCAAACATAACCAACATAATGTAAAGTCCTTTGAATGTCAGAGATGTATGGCCAAGCAGAATTTGATAAAAGATTATGTCCTCTAATCCCTAGCTGACGGAACATACAGACTGAACTATTACAAAGTAAATTCATTAACACTCCCCTATTATAGTTATGGTACTGAGTGCCTACTATACTTGACTGCGGAGGAGGAAGTCCAGTTTGGAGACGAATTCCACTGCATAGCGCGGTGGCGGGGCGCATGCCAGAGCCGCAATTAGATTCAGTATGAAAGACTCCAGAACATTCGATAATTGGTAGAAATCTATTTATTATAGTAGGTAGCACATAGTTACTATATTTAATTATCAAACAACTAAATAGGAAGATAGGTAGTCTAAATTTAGGATGTATATATAGGTTAGGAATATCTATTTAAGTAGGTAGTTATAGGATTTGTCTCATAGTTCCTCAAAAGAACAAGGATTATTACGGTTCTCATGATGATAGGATCCTACCTAGATCACTAGACGATACACGTGGCCAATTTTATGTATCACAATAAACCAACAGTTAGATTAAGTTCAGTTACGGTTAGTTAAGTTAAGCTACCATTAGTCGTTTTATAGGGGGGGTGTTACGATTCGGTGCGTGACCAAGATTTTAGTGTAGTAGTGCAAGTTGGACTTGCACAATTTGTTGTCGTAGAAAAAGGAGAGGCTTTGAGACAAATTCATTTAAGACTTAGGTATTTGTTAGATATTGATATAGGATAGGAATAAGTTTGACAAATAATAAAGTTTTTATAAATAAAATAATAGTTTATAAGGTGCATTTTTGAGGAAAAAAATAATTGCTAGCTGGCGAAACTAGGTCAAATATTATTCGAATTTGAGCGAGCTAGTGATGGGACATGTTACGATGATTTTATTGTTGTTTGTTAGTGAATACTAGTGAAACTTTATGATGGTTTTTCATGGTTGGAATTTAATAAGTTCAAGTAGGACTTTACAAGTAGACAGGACAGAGAATAAATATGTAGGTATGTTAAGGGAAATGTTTGTTTGTTTGTTATAGATTATTGCTAAGAGAATAACCTAATTAATAAGATAATAATGTATTATGGTAATAAGTAAAACCGTGAATATTTTGATAGAAGTGACTTCATTTTATTAGAATGAAATGAATATCTAGGAGCAGATAAGAATCTACCCTAAGTCACTATTTACTTATTTATTTTAGTACATGGGTAGTTTAGATAACAATCAATATTAGTTGAATTATTTATTCTAAAATATTTCTTGTGTGTGATCGATAATAATTGCATCATATTTCATAGCAGTAGGACGTCACTAGTTGCAGGGAGGATTCTCGAAGGAGACTAGGGGCTGTTGGTGTCACGATGCATTTTTGAAATCTAAGTGAATTGTGGGATATTATTTAGGAATCAACAACATTGATTGTAGAAGTATGTAAGTGTTTATCTTGGATTTTAAAGTCGTGTTGTTCTACTTAGGATGAAATTCATTTTATTGGTTAGTTCTTGTGATAGGTTATATAGATAGATGGATAGAGGATGCTTTATTGCAAACTAAATTAATAATACCTACATCAGGTTAGACAAGTACTTATCTACTACAGGCTTTTGCATTGGTGGATTTGTCGCTAGATAGCAATCTCTACCAGACAACCTACCTGCTTAGGAATCGATTTAGTTTAGTGGAGAACTATTGTAGGAGAAGTAACTTATAGGCTCGCCTACATGAGGAAGTAGGTATCTTTAGATTCTCCTCGATTTATCTAGAAACAGTTAGATACATTTTTTAAATAAGTACCTAGATAGGTAACTATCTAATTATATATAATAATTATATAATATAATAAGTATGTCAAATTATTAGTAGGGCCAGGTCGATAGTTTTCTATATTAATACTTACTTAACTTATCAATCTAAGGTCATACAAAATACCTAACTACGTTACAGGAGTTGTTTGATTTAGAAGTAGGTTAAGTCAAGCTATTGGTTCATGTCATAGGTTCTTTTTAGGTTACTAGAATGAAGGAATTTCACAGTACCTAACCTAACTAGACAGTTGTAAATGTAAGTAAATGGATGTTTAGAAGGTTGAACTAGTGTGGTGAAAGGATTTGGCACTTCCATAGAGCTTTGTAGTGACAACTGTGTTGTATGTAGGAGTTACCTTGCTTATTCATAGTTGCTACTTATGTAATCTGTACATAGTAGGTAGTTTTGTAAAATAGGTAAATTTTACCAACTTAGTTGGATTGTATTACAGTCAAGGTAGAAAGAAAGAAAAAAAAAAAAAACTAAGTTTTTAAAGTTGCGGGGGTCGTATGGATTATATTTGCATCATTTTTGGAATATAGATTGACAACTGTGTTGTGTTGTAGAAGTTACCTTGCTTATTCATAGTAACTACTTATGTAATCTGTACTTAGTGGTTTTGTAAAGAAATCGGTATATTGTACCAACTTAGTTAGGTCAGGTTAGTCAAGGTAGAAAGAAAGAAAAATAAAACTAAGAACTTAAAGGTTGCGGGGGGTCGTATGGATTATATTTGCATCATTTATGGAATACAGATAAACTTCATCTCTATGATTAGAATGGGTTAAATTTTATTGAAGTAATTTAATTTTATGTTTAGTTCAGATCATAAGTAGTAGTAATACCTACAAGGAATTATTTATACAATAATATGTTGAGTTAATTGTAGTTTAATCTTGAAATCTTGAATTCTTGACAAGTGATAGGCGGGGCTGGAGGCTTGTAGTTTGGTTTCCAAAGCGAGATGAAATTCTACTTGCTGTTGTTGTGTTCTTGATTTAGCAGATGTAGTCTTGTTTGTAAGAGTCAGCAACTAACATGCGGAGCAGTGTTCTGAAAGCAAAGAAAAATGTTAAAAAGTTAGTTGTCACAATTTTATGTAGCTGTTATTAAGTTTATGTTAAAGGAGAGTTTTAGGGTTATCAGGGTTTACCATAATCACAGATATAACCATAATATAGATGTATTTTGGATAGAATAAAGTTTGTGAAAGTAATTGATAGCTAACCCCGTCTCATGGTAAAAGTAGTTTTGACTTTTGAATTAATTGAATTGGCCGATGAATATTATTTTCCAAATATAAAAACAGTTGATAGATTGTTTATTCAGGAATAGTGAGGAAATTACAGGTTAACTTTCATACAGAAATGGATTAGAAAAAATAGATAAATAAATCCTAGGATTATTTGAATTGTAATGTATGGTAATCAGCAATTTGGATTCAGTTTCAAGGAGATTGCAAGGAGATTCTAATTGTAGAATAATGATAATATATGCTTACTCAAATACCAGAATGTTAGGCAAGTCCATGGGTTAGTCGATATTCATTCCAGTTATTTTGTTGTGATACTGGCAGTCATGTAGAGGATTGATTTTCACCTGGAAATTGATATGAAAGTGTTAGAAGTTTTGTAATATCTTTTGTTACATACAGAGAGTTTAAAAGAGGAAGAAACGAATTATCTTTGCATAATAAGGACACATTTAGTTTACTTTATAGTTTAGAATCTTCTTGAGCGGATATTATAAAAGTTTTGATAGGTTAGGAATGAAAACACACTTACTTTGATTGGATTGTATGATTTTTCCTTTGAATTTTGAGGGTACCGACAGCAGGTAGATTATGAATACACGGTGATTAATTAATTAATTAAATTTCGGTCCCTTGGTTTAGAAATAACTAGGTTTAATGTTGTTTTGCCGAACGGTTGTTTGTTTACAAATTTGCAATGCACAGATTAAAATAATAGTTACACTTTGATGAGCTGCATAGAGTAAAAATAAAGGATGCACAGATAATAATTAGTTATGAGAGCGTAGTGTGTTTGAACATTTCGAAATCCTTATCAAAGAGCTAAGATACTAAAGTATACCTTGTCTAGAACCGGCTTTGTTTAGCAAAATAGACACGGAAGACAAAAATGTTTAGTAGAGTGAAGTTCTTGTTTCAGCCTGAGTAATTGGCAGGGAAAGTAACTTGGTACATAATTATAGGTATTATATTTATAGGTTGTTGAGAATGTCGTGTTTGGTAGAAATTGTCACAGATTAGTGAAATAGTTACAAGGTGAATTAGTAAGGCAGTACAGGAGTACCTTTTTTGATAATCCTAGATCAAAATGAATCTGATTATAGGGTAATGTAATTCTAAATAGTTTACTGATAGACACAGTTAGTACGGATGATAAACAAAGATTGTACTAAACAAAGACCAGAGATTAGAATCAAAGTTTCTGAGTGTTCATTTATGCAGATAGGTAAATAACAAGTTATTGTAGTGAGTGCCTACTTTAAATGCGAAAGCAAGACAAAACTTGCTCACGGACGGACGATCACGGATAGGCATGTAAAGTGTGTGGAATTTTGGGGACACTGGGAAATAGGGTAGTCAGGGCCACGTCCAAACACTGTATTTGGCACATGCTTGATTGTAATTGGTTGACATTTTAGGGTATCAATTTAAATTGCTTATTACTTAACTGATCATTTGAATCTACATAATTATAGAAATCTAAATACCTATATATTTTCTAAGAAAGTAGGTATCGTTAAGGTAATCATAGTAGCTATTCACGGAAGGGCGGTTTAATTTATATTATAAGCTACCTGTTCTATAGAAAGGTTGGTTGGTAAGGCAGGAAGTTTATTTATGTATCATGTCAATTTCATTTCAACATGATTACCTAACTTAAATAGTTAATTAGTTAAAAGTTTAACAAAACTTGCTTCATTGTTTAAGTTGAAAGGTAGGTAGTATAAAATAAAATAAAATAAAATAAAATAAAATAAAATAAAATAAAATAAAATAAAATAAAATAAAATAAAATAAAATAAAATCAAATAAAATCAAATAAAATCAAATAAAATAAAATAAAATAAAATAAAATAAAATAAAATAAAATAAAATAAAATAAAATAAAATAAAATAAAATAAAAAAAAAAAAAGGGTGAGATTTGAACTGGGGTTCGCTGGACCCACAGTAAGCTATGTAGGAATTGTGCGAAATTAGTAAAGTTGTCAAATATGTTTGTGTACGCAATATTTAATATTTTAATTTATGAACTCACTGGATATTTCTTGATCACTCTAAAAGGTAATGTAGGTAAGGTAGAATAATAGGAATTATTATACGAACATTGGGTTCAGGGAACCTTGGTACGATATTACAATATTTTAAATGGGAAGATGCTAGAAGTTGTTAAACGTTTCACTGGTTAATAATATAGGGTATCACAGAATATGTATATGATTTTGAAGGTTAGATTTGCGCGAGGAACGTAATCGTAATGACTATTTTTATGCTACTTTTAGAAATTCGGATGGGTTAGTTGATGGTAATAGCGGTATGCATCAAGTACATTTTCAATGACAAACATTGTATTCATTATTAGTAGAAGGTTTTAGGGATGATACACATACGGACGAAATAAAAGTAGTTGATAAAATCGGTGTTTCAAATAATTATTTTAAAATAAATTTTTCTAAATCGATATTTTGGAAATTCGGCTTATTTTTAGATCAATTTTTGCATTTTCATGGGTAAATAATGAAATTAAAAAAGTACATGAAGTCCTGAGTTGTTTACATTAGGTAATGTTTAACTTATTGATTTTATGTTATGGTAATGCAAAAAGTAAAAAAAAAAGAAAAAAAAAAATAATTAAATAATTAAAATCAGATATTTATCTTAGTTATACAATTATGTTTGCTTATTTATTTTTGTCACAAGAGTTTCATACATAAAATATAAAATAAATATCTCTTAATTTTTCAAAGAATTTCACATCTATGTTGTTCATTGTTTTTGGAAAATTTTAGAAATGAATATTTAGAAAATTTGCCTACTCGTTGTCACAAATTCAATTGGTAGTGCTACTAAGTATGATAGCGAGAAAATCCATGAATGTTAAGGAAATGTTCTGATGGAAGTTAGTGATAAAAAAAATTGCATTAAAGAATGAAGAGGTGAATATTGAATAATTATTATGGATGTTTTGATATTAAACTCGGTATGGAGGATTATGCTTAGTTTAGCACTTTCCAGAATCTGGGACGGTTTGATGAATCTGGAACTTTATACTTGCACCTCAGAAGAATATTATGAAGGAATGTTTTTGGTGTTAGGTTAATAGATCGAATTCAGGTTGGAAAGATCTGAGATCGAAACAGCAGTGACTTTATACTGACTTCATAATCATTCTCACTATACATGTTAGGTTCGAACTGAGCACACTGCACAAACTCCGAATGTTGGGTAGGTTAATGTTCTGATCTGGTGCTTAGCCGGGTGCTAGAGCATCCGTCTTTATGTGGAAGGCTTTGGGGGCGGACTGTGTTGTTGCACAGTGGTGTAGGAATCCTCTAGGAGATATAAAGTAAATCAGTCCGGAACAGGCCTACACCATATCATTAGGATTGATCTTGCCTCACAACCAAGGTTCTGTGACTCGATGCGTGACCTATTATCTGGCAATAAGGATAAAGGCTTATGTTCGAAACATCGTAACGCTTAGTTACTGGACGGAGTAGTGACTGACCTTTCATTCGGTTTAAACACACAATACACTTTGAAAAGTATAAGGTTAAGGTTCAACAAATTAGAGTTGCAAATAAATAATTACAATACTAATAAAGAAAATAATAAAATATGTGAATAATAATATTAATTATTTAATAATTAAAAAAATAATAATAAGAAAACAATTTTAATATATATATATAAAGTGGAATATTTACGTCTTTGGGGAAACTTTGCGTCAGTAGGGAAATCCCACTTGTGCAAAGTTTGGGGGTCGAACTGTAACGAACCAAAATGATTAACGTTACATTATATGAACATAGGAAACATTAAATACAATATTATTAAAATATTTTGATACATAAATGTAAGTATCACTATCTAGTGTAGATACATGAACAGATCGAATCAGCGAGTAGTTAGAAAATATGGTTTTCTAAGTAAGTAGGTAAAGAAATATACCTAGAGTAGGTAGTGTAAATACAAATCAACAGAGCGCGCGAAACTGTAGGCTATTCCATGGGTTTTTTCCACGACAGGCAAGCGGCGAGCTAAATATAATTCGGGGAATTTTGTGTTAAAGAATACCTACTTTGCCTTGCAAGGACGGACGCAGGATCGAAGTGCGGGGGAGCACGAGCCCCGCTGAGGCGACGTCGTGTAGTACGGTTAAATTATCTAATCATAGTGAATATTTATCAATATTTATTCGGTGGAGAACATTGAAGAAGTACTTGATGTTTTTACCAGAAAATATATAAGAAAATTATCATTATTACACATAAATGTTGTCATAAAGTTTGTTACAAGTAATTTTTATTTCTTGTTGTTTTATATCAATGGTAAATATTAATTCTCGGCGACATGGTGCAATAATAGAGCAAACTCATCTTACTTGCTAGGCCCGTGTGCCCATCTAGTAATAGGTCCTAGATTCGTTTCTGGCTAAAAGGGGCGGGGCGGTTTATTATTATTAGATGTGGATCGAGGATTCGCTTTTGGACCTTTGGACGACTGACAGCGTCACGCTGCAAGTTGGTAATTTTATTTTGTTTTGTGAGTGCCGGGAGACTCGTTGTTTCTGTTGTGTTTGTTTGTGATTTCGTACCGTGTACGAAAGTAAAGTAGAGTGTCGTTTAAAGTGGGGAGACTGTGTACTGGTGAATTGTGTGGCTTCAGATGTTACACGTGTTTTGGTACAGGTACAGTGGTGGTGTTTGAAGCTATACAATTGATTAGTGTGACTAGTCTGGGGAAAAGTAAATTTCAAAGTCAATTCTGTAACTTCAGGGTTTAAAAATATAATTGTAACTTTTAGTTCAAATCCCCGTGCTTAGAAATCCAATACTTGTATTGGTATGCAGTCTGGAGACGGCAAAATATTTGAAGTCGTGGCATTACGAAAGCTGTATTCCATCTTGTTAGGTAGACTCTGATACTTTTAGAGCGAGTCAGAGGATCGATTATTCCCTTGAATCGGGATCGATCAATTGCTCTCTTGATTTCGATGGTTTGTTGTCATTATAGTGGGGGTCTTGTCGAAGTGGGACCGGTCGAGCTTTCGAACCCATTTTTTTGACCACGCTTCATCATTTCAAGTCTATCTTTATATATTTATTTATTCCCTCACTTATATTAGGTGGCATTTGTCTCTCATCCCTGGACTTCGGTCTGCAGAGATATTTGTCTTAGGGTCGGCCTAGGGTTAGGTTCAAAGTCGAGAATGCCAACTCGCAAGCTTTAGTCTAGATCTAGCTAGGTAACTTATCATTGCACCACGATAAGTGACGTCACGATTAGTAGTAAATGTGGAGTTCTCTCCCAGTATTGCTTTAAACACACACCCAGCTAGTTGAAAGGGACGTAAATAGGTACACAAAACAGGTAGGACGTAGGAACAAACAGTAGGAACGTACGTAGGAACTTTGGTAATGTTAGACAGTAACATTAGATTCATATGGGGAATATAAGGATAAAGCAAATAAAACACCATTGTAGTGAGGTTAGTGAATAGGTCAAATCTCTGAAATACCTAAACCTAAATATTTACCTACTTAATATTAACTGAACTATTTTACTTTTGCTGAAAGAGTTGGTGAATTTGTCTAATAAGTATGACTGGAACAGTAGTTCCTTACTTAGAGTATTTCTTGACCAGGAAACTAAGTCTTAGGGAGAACCCGTTGGATTACAGATTATAGATCTAATGATGAATAATGGTCTTATTTATATCTATTTGCTTCAACCTCCGAATGTGAGGAATGATGATTTGTCTAACAAGACTGGAGCGGTGGACTCCTACTACTAAGAGTATTTCTTGACCAGAAAACTCTATTTACTTCAAATATTTGCTTCAGCCTCCGAATGTGGGGAATGATGATTTGTCTAACAAGACTGGAGCGGTGGACTCCTATTACTAAGAGTATTTCTTGACCAGAAAACTCTATTTTCTTCAAAGTCTTGAGGGTAGCGCATAGACATTTCAGCATTGTATTTGCTTATCTATCTACAGTAGTGAGACCAGAGTTTATTATTACTTTATAAGATAGTAATCTACTAAGTTTTATAAAACATAAAAGTTTTGCTAAATATGATTCTTATAATAACATTGCACAGGTTCAAACTTGTTTACCTAAAATTATGCTTGCTAATTAGAGATAGGATGCCTACTATTTGAGTGGTTTATTTATAACATTATGGGTATGCCAAGTAGTTTATTTGAATACTATTAAGATTAGTCTTCCCTATTCTAACAAAAGGGAATTGCAGATTCAAATTTAGGTATCTAGGATACAAATAGGCTAGGTAGGAAGAGTGCCAAATAGGATTTGCTTTTCTCTAACTATAGGGAATTGCTAATCCGCAGATAACAAGAGGATTGAAAGAAAGAGATTGTTTTGCAAACATAACCAACATAATGTAAAGTCCTTTGAATGTCAGAGATGTATGGCCAAGCAGAATTTGATAAAAGATTATGTCCTCTAATCCCTAGCTGACGGAACATACAGACTGAACTATTACAAAGTAAATTCATTAACACTCCCCTATTATAGTTATGGTACTGAGTGCCTACTATACTTGACTGCGGAGGAGGAAGTCCAGTTTGGAGACGAATTCCACTGCATAGCGCGGTGGCGGGGCGCATGCCAGAGCCGCAATTAGATTCAGTATGAAAGACTCCAGAACATTCGATAATTGGTAGAAATCTATTTATTATAGTAGGTAGCACATAGTTACTATATTTAATTATCAAACAACTAAATAGGAAGATAGGTAGTCTAAATTTAGGATGTATATATAGGTTAGGAATATCTATTTAAGTAGGTAGTTATAGGATTTGTCTCATAGTTCCTCAAAAGAACAAGGATTATTACGGTTCTCATGATGATAGGATCCTACCTAGATCACTAGACGATACACGTGGCCAATTTTATGTATCACAATAAACCAACAGTTAGATTAAGTTCAGTTACGGTTAGTTAAGTTAAGCTACCATTAGTCGTTTTATAGGGGGGGTGTTACATCAGATAGAAGCATATTTTAGGTGCTGAAATCAGAATCAATTTAATGTAAAGTACCTAAGTAGGTACCTTCATTTAGATACCACAGATTTCACAGAATAAAATGGCGTGTTCCTGCAAAGAGGAAAATAAAACACGGCCGAAAAATAACTTGGAAATGATGTGAATGTAAAACTTCAATAGCTCATAACTTATGGCTACTTATGGCGATACTCGTTTTAAGATGGAGTATCAGAACTATTATGTGATAAGTGGCTATTCTATTCATCCTTATTAGTAGAATACAAAGTTTTCGTCTCAAATGGGTCCTTGGTGACATAATTACGCGTTTCAAGATAGGAGGTAAGTTAGAGACATAGACAAAATTACAGCAACAGTTACTCGCAACAAAACTGCGCATATTATTATCCAATGTTATATTTTATCTTTACGGTAAAAGTTCTTGTACGAATTTTGAGGTTCCGAATTCAAATCACATTACTGAATAATAAAATTTAGTATAATCACAGACTTACTAGGGATGCTTATAGCTTAGCTTTAGGGCTTTAATGACTTACATTAGGTTAGGTTTGCATGACCAACTCGTATAATTGGACATTATCGAATGGGTGTGCAAAAATACTTATCGACTTAGGGGTCTTATATAAATTTTTCAACTGTGGTTTAGCTAATCAGTGTTTTATTGACTAATATTTAAAACGAACTCGACAGACAAGAAGCCCTTCTTTGATACAATACACAAGCTTCTGCCCATGGCACCAGAATCGTGTGATACTATGATAAAAAACAAACTGTTTTATATCTTAGATCAGTAACTTTGGTATTCCAAATTTCATTAAAATCGGTTCAACCGTTACGAAAGTTATTTGCAGCATCCATACTCTTTATATTAAAATTAGCATTTATTTTGCTTATGTTCCTAACGCACTTGTTAGTTGTGCAATAAAGATAGTTCAATCACTGTATCATTCATACTAGGTATCGAATTCATAATATTACGAATAAGTAGGATAAAACAGAAAGTAATTTAAAAAACTAAGTCAACCAACAGGACGGGAATCTCAGCGCAATTTCATTTTCTTCAAGAGTTCCGGAAAAAAGCTCTAGTTTTATTTCTAGTTCATTAAAATCAGACGTTTTATTTTAGCTGATGGAATTTTCTTTGATCAGTGCATTCTGGCTTCATGAAGCACATTTTCTTCCTATTATATTTTTTTTGTTTAAATTTTCAATTATAACCTTCACCTAAATTTATGTATATACTTACATAGAAAATTTACATACAGTATTTTTTCCGCAAACTGTATTTAAGAAAATTACAAAACAACATTTTTATATAATGTTTAAAACTTTACTACTAAAAAGATGGGCCCTCTCAGGTGCTAGCAGAACAATTTTATTGAGCTAGATATAGCTTTCCATATAAATCGTAAATCATTCGTAGCATGCCCTCCATTAGTTATCTGTTGGCAAACATTGCCTTAAACAGCTACATGTCATAAAATATTACGTACATGGTCTGCTATGCTGTAGAAAGAGTAAATAGGTAGGCAGATAGGTATAGTTCTGTTGAAATTGAAGCAAGCAGCATAACAATCGAATCGGAACTATTGTCTAATGCACAGCCAAACGGCTACCTTGTAGGCGGCTTTACAGTTTGTAATAACTGTTTGTAAAATTGCACATAAAATAATATATAAGACAATCAATGCCCAAAAAAACTCACTTCAAATAACGGGAAATTGATAAAAAGTCCAATACGAAATTTCGTTACCCATTTTTTAAACCTAAGTGTTGGCATTAAAAAAATAATCATTAAAATCGGTTCACAATTTTCGAAGATATTGCGTAACATACAGGAAAAAAAAACATTCCTGCGAATAAAGAACCTCCTCCTTTTTGAAGTCAGTTGATAATAATTAAATCGTGATATTCGCGATACGTTTTCAGTCCCAAGTTTGACAAAGTCCCTAGTTTGACAGCTGCAACTTTCGAACTATCCTCTGTAATTTTCTATTGTTTATACTCTTTTGAATTGACGTGACTAAGTGTTCTTTGTGATCCCAAAGTATGAATATGAATATGAATAAGCGTGTTAAACAACAAAACAAAAATTGCTTACAAAAAATGTTTCGGCTAGTCGTGTGATTCTATAAGGTATTTTTTATGTTTTTCGGGAAAAATTTCAATCCTACAATAACAAAAGAATCATCAAAATCGGTTAACAATTGGCAATTACACGTGATAAAAACATTTTTTTGAAGTTAGTTAACATAATACCTAAGGAGATAGAACTAGACGCCAGTGAATTTGAAGGAATAGGTACATATCTATGAGTTTCAAACTTTGAACTCAAATCATTACAAATCAATCAATTTGTATAGGCCGTATTATAATTAAGTCTATACGCCACAGTCGCACAAACCTGTGTTACGCAATTATGGTTGAGTTTGACCCTAACATGGTGTAAATAAGACTCAAATTCTCTTGTAGGATGTTATTCATCCATCACGTTGGCACAGAGGTCTTCATTCTGTTCTCACGAGTAATTAGCTTCGTTTACTAGGATTAATTAATTCCTCTGAAGGGAGGCCTGGGGTAAACATGCAGAATTAATCATTATTTACAAGAAATCTAGTTAATATTATGGCTCCAAGGAGAATAATAAGTGTAAATTAGTTGGGGCTACACATACACAAGTGCGTTGTTAGACGGCGTCATTTGCACAATTCACACCAAATGATGAAATGGACCATTTGTCGTGCGTTTCTTTGGGGGAAGTTTAGGACTAGAATTCTTTCGCTTGATGATGACGAATTTTCATGATATATATTTACATTTCCCTTCTCGATTTATTTCTAGCATTTTAATGACATGCTCCAGGAGTTGAGTTGCAAAGTGGTGGAGCTAAGCAATGCAATGTATGAAGCTATAATTTTCTAACAGTTTATATATACTTATAGTTTTAGTACCTATTTGACGGTAAGGATGATTTCTACCTTCATTAAGGGTGTATCAAGGGTTAAATGTTTCGAAACGTACCTTCCGACTACCGTCTTAATAACTCCTATGTAAAGAGGCGCGTGCTCATTCAAAGCCCGCATACATTTCAATAAGTACACCATTTAATTCTCGGTTAGCATTCAGTGGGCAAACTGGGCACAGAATAGTTACATCATCACAGAGGCTAGTAGGGAAATTTGACTAAAAATTACTATCTCAAGCCTTTCTTCCATTTTTTTTATCAAGATGGAAAAATCTGATTAGTAATCATAATAATAACGCTGGAAATTTTTCACTCAGCAACATTTAGCCTGAAACTAATCAGAACTTATATTATGGGAACTACATGACTTATATACTACTTCTATACGTTTTTTGTAAAATACATACATAAAAAACACCCAGACACAAACACTTGTCCCGCGGTGGGAATCAAATCCGCAACCTTTTGCGTCTCAGGTGAGCCTTCTCTCGCTGCGCCACAGAGGTCGTCACGAAGATCTTACTATGTCAGATTATTTAAAGTTATTTTTAATTTTATGTGATTTATAAACTACGCGTAGTTACTAGGTATACCACTATTGACAGATTCAGAGCTGCGAGGTGACAAATGAACAATCCATTCATTTATAATACTTTGATGCCACGTAGTCCGACTTGTTTTTCCCTTCAATCCATAGTCAAACGGAGGGAACTAGAAATGTTAAGGTCTTTTTGTCTGATTACTGAACACTTTTTTCATAATGCTCTAAAAATAAAATTGCTTGTCAAGTCATCCTACTGCTTATGTCGTGTCTGCTATGGTCGTGGTTAGTTTAACGAACTCATCGTTTCGGAGATTCTTGAAGCGTGACCGGCGAGTCTGATTGGCTCCATGTCAGCTTCAAAGAACCCGACTTCTGTTCCGACCCGATATTTATGGGAACAATGACCATTCTTGCTGATTAATTTAAGAGCAATTGACCACAAAGAAGCGAAGTGTTTAGATAGATGGATATTCCTTATTTTACCGACATACCTAAGACGAAACCTAAATATACAACTAGGTACCGAAATAAAAAACGCGGCAACCTTGCTTCCCTTGCGGTGCCTTGCCAACTTTGCCAATTGAGTGTAATACCTATTTTAATAAAACTTAATAAAGAATACGAAAATAAAGAATACCTGTTATATTACGCTGTGTACCTATTGAGTTGATCGTTTCCGATATTATTCCAAATTAAGAGAACTTGTGACTACAATAAACTTTCATACTAAATTATTCGATCGATGTATAACAAATACAAAGAGATACTTACGAAAAGGTACATATAATTTTTATACTCTCTTTTTATGAACCATGATGTGCGATTTGCCGAGATTCCTCCAAATAGAAATAATGTTCTTTGTCACACACACGAAAATATAACTTTTACTGAGGCAAAGTAGCATTGGCATCGTTAACTCGCAAACAACGAGAAAATGAAACACAAAGTTATCAGCTTCGTCGTTGTGATTGAAAAATAAATGGTTCTGGTTTCTTAAAAAAAATGGAGAGCAAAAGTATCCTCTTTAGTAGATTTTAAATTATTATCTATCGAACTTCGAAAAGAACAAGAGTCTCCTCTCCATAGCATGGAGAGGATACAAATAAACCGGGAGTGTTATTCTAGGAATAGTTTCATCGCGTATTGTTTTCAAGCAGTAGGTAATGTTCACATTGCTGTGTTTCTGTGTTAAGGGTATGGACACCAGTGAAATAACAAGTACACAAGACTTTTTTTCTATGTCAGGCAAGACCCTGGTGTTGCAGATGTCTTGGCCTTAATGGCTACCAAATATCATAAAAAAACACAAGCGCACATTGTTACTATTCCAATAATTATATTTACTTGCGTCTGAAATGAATGGTGATATTGCTCCTTCGAATAAATTTTTACAGCAGCGTTTTAATTCGAAGGTTGTTTGGTGTAGTATATAAGGGAAACATATTTTAAGCACGTATGTCTTTCTGATCATTTTACTGAAATTAAAGCTTTTTATTGTGTAGATAATTATTATTATTGTGGAATTCTAGTATTACTAAAATTTGAGATATTAGTAAAAAGAGCTCGCCTGGGGAAGTACAACCATCATATATAACTATTTCTGCCGCCAAGCAGTAATTTTCGCATTGCTGTGTTCCGGATTGAAGGGTGTGGATGCCGGTGAAATTACGGGCGCAATGCATTGCCATGAAGGGAACGTTCTAGTTAAGATGTGACCTATGAGTTAATGTAATACAATAGCAGAACGTGCTTCACAAAATGAAAGCCTCAGATTTTGGATACACCGTGGGTTTATTTAGAAAGTTTGTGTCTTAGCGGCCTATCTTTCAGTTTGTTTTTATTTTCAGTTTAATATATTTGCACGCGTCGCTCAAGCGCCTAGTTTAAAGTTTTTCTGGTTTCCATTTAAGTAAATAAATAGTAAGGCAATAAAAATACAATTTTTCACCATACGTCACTAGGGGGCGCTACAATAAACGATGGAGTTTGAAATGGCGCGGCGTGAGCAATTATATTGCAGTCGTTTGTAATCATTTTTGTAAATGGCGCAATGCATTGCCATGAAGGGAACGTTCTAGTTAAGATGTGACCTATGAGTTAATGTAATACAATAGCAGAACGTGCTTCACAAAATGAAAGCCTCAGATTTTGGATACACCGTGGGTTTATTAACCTATGTTGTTATGCTGGTATTTTTTTGGGTTCCGTAGGTACTGAAAGGGTGCTGACGGGGCTACGCATATGCAGTGTGTAATATTAAACCATTAAAACTTTCACAGAATACGTGTTACTCTACGAGGTTAGCCTAAAACATGTCAAATAGTAAAAAAAAACAACAAGATGAGTCCCCATACAGATTTAAAAATGTAACTACTTTGTTATTAACTAAATAGTTTGTGTTTAAATTGTATGGTGGTACGGAACTCTTAGTCCGCGAGTCAGATTCGCACTTGACCGATGTTTTATATTTATCTTTTGAAATTCTAATTGTATTTGCTTATTCGCAGGTTAGGTGTTCACCACGACGGTCCAGACCATTGCCAAATGAAGGGTTCGGTGATGGCGCCCACCGTGCTGGCCACCCTTCACAACTACTCCTGGTCCTCTTGCTCCAGGCAACAGTTCCATGAAAAGTCCAAGTAAGGAAACCATTAAGTACCTATACATAATATATCTTTGTAACGGCTAGGCTACGGAATAGATATAATTCGTGAGAATAACAAATAGGCTACTTTTTATCGATGAGGGCGAAGCTAGCTAGTATAAAAAATAAGTAAATAAATAGTAAGGCAATAAAAATAAAAATTTTCACCATACGTCACTAGGGGGCGCTACAATAAACGATGAAGTTTGAAATGGCGCGGCGTGAGCAATTATATTGCAGTCGTTTGTAATCATTTTTGTAAATGATTACAAACGACTGCAAATCTGGCATATTATGTCCGGCCTAAATATCATTGCGATAAGTTAACAAAAAAGGCTGTCAATGTTTAGTCCACAGATTAAAATGTTTGCTCTTACAGAGTTTAGCCATTTTTTTTTATTGTAAACAGAAGAGAGGTTACTTACTTAGGTATTTTTTTTTAGTTTTTGTCGTATAATTTATTGAACTAAAACCGTTACGGAACGGTGCACCAGTATGTTAAACGGCTACACATTTGAGCCCCATTGGAGAACGCAAAACGCTGCAGAAAACTAGCGTTCGTTTAGCGTATTGGCGTATTGACGCCAAAATAGAAAACAGTATAGTAACATATAGTAACAGTATAGAAAACATCTGGTAAGAATAATTATGATTCTACTCTAGAAAATACATATTTATTCATACAACTATGTACAAGTAGGTATATACAAAAAATACAGATGAAACAGCTAGCTATCTAAAGACCGTTGCAAACGATCTATAGATAGCTCAACTGATCTAGATCACTACCAGGCGGAAGCGTTCCCAAAATACTAGCCGCATTGCCACAATAACTTTTGCTAGAATAACTATGATTTCAGAAATAGTAGAGCTAATTGTGAAAGAGATCACCCGGGGACGTACTTCCACCATACCTATTTCTGCCGCCAAGTAGTTATGATCGTATTGCTCTGTTACAGTTTAATGGGTATGGGAATGGTAAAGTTACAGACACATGATACTTTTCACCCGGTATGTCTCAGGGTTAGCAGTGAAAACTTTGGTGTTGCAAGCGTCCATTGGTTAGAGTAGGCTCTACATTTGTTCATATCTCTGATTTTTTCTTGATATTCCTTCTTTTTTTAGTTCTTTTTTGTTAGTTTGTGCTTGTTGATATTTGATCGTTGGTATTTATAAACAATGATTATTTCACAACTTCCCTGCGTGCTTAGAAACATATAGGTAATACCTTTTATTTTCCAATCCCCTGAGATTCTTTCGGAGACAATAAACGTTATTCTGAGAAACAAGGCAAGCGAATAATAAATGTGAAATCCTTTGAATTCCCGGAAGACGAGGGTAAGATTGAATTGTGAGGGAATAAAAAAATCCTGATGGCTAATGTATATGTATGTACTGAGTTTTGATTCTGATAAGCTTCAGACATTTTGAATCTAATTAACTTGGACCGCATCAACACTATCAGGTGAGATGGAGGTCAAATGCAAAAAAAGTATGTACCTTTATCATATTATATCACTTAGCTAGCTGGTCTTGCTGCAGGTTGCACTAAATTCATTAAATCACACTGGTTCTTTCTTGCAACAAATGTTACGTACAATCAATGTGGTTTTCAATGTCACTTCAGACATTGTGGTCAAAAAAGATCCAGACGTATGAGGTAAACGCTCCTTTTAGTGACTCTTAATGGTAGCTCTAATGAAAGCTCAATATAAACTGTCAAATGAAGATATCCTTTATCTGACAGTTGAACAAAACAAAGCGTTGCATGTTATTCACACCATTATCAATCTTCACTAGCGTCTCAATTCTGTGAAATGGAACATCTGTTGCTATAGCGGTTCTTTTGTGGTATTGCATTGCGTTCGTTACCCCATGACTGTGACAGAAACGTAACATGTGCGTCACTTTTTGGATATCCATTTACTCAATGTATTTTTTCAACAAGTGTCTACAATAACTTTGAAACATCTTCCATGATCGTGTGGACCATTTTGTGTAATTCTTTCTCATATAACAAAAAGGCATTAAGTCCTGTTATAATTTGACTTAATTATAACAGGACTTATTTAAATGTATCAATTATAAATGTTTCAGGCATAATAGTCATAGCACCAAAAACTCAAAAACATGGCGTGCTTAAAAGAAGCCTTTGCAAGGCACTTTGCATTCTATCACAAGACTGGTCATTTCATCATTGGTTACTTGGTCCTTTTCAGGGCCACTAAACTTCTACCTGGTTAGATCACAGACCCAACGCAGGCTGACTAAGAAAGAATAATGTCTTGTCGCTTCTATTTTTTTTCTTTTTTTCTTAATTATAATTCTTTAACGGGTCAATAAAGTACGCTTGTCTACAAAATGATGCGATGACTCTTGTTTCTGTCTGATAGTCAATTGTTTTGCAGAAACTGGTGGTGTCTTCATGAGCGCAGCCGAGAAGATGGAGTTGAGCTGGGAGGGGCAAAGGAGATCTCAAACAATGTGTTCACTATGGAGGAACAGTGCCGGACGGAGTTCGGTGACGGGTAAGATAAAAATAAACATACCGATCACATATATAGATCATAGTCCTGTTCCCACACTAGGGTATCACCCCATAAATACAATTACTGGGAACTACGAGTACCATAGTACCATATCACTCGAATCGCATGCAAAATTTTGTCCTACAGCGGGAATCATACTTGTACCTCTTACGTCTTAGCCGGCTACCGTGCCACCACCATGCCACCGAGATCGACATTAATTCAATAATATTAAAAATTTAGCCTTTCTCAGGATGCCTTTCACACTACTAGTTTTACGATCTGGAAAAAAAAATGATGAGGAAATATTGATTATTCTAATAATAAAAATGTAATACAATACTTTTCTCTGGTTTCATAAACACAGCTGAAATAAGTTCTTGAGTTCACGAATTTAGTCATCATTTTATGCTTCCAAATCCATAAATACCTACTAGTTTTTCTGTTACAATCCTGTAAAAAAAACAATAGCTTGTTTTTTTTTACAGAAAATTGGATTTACAGCTCTTAAAGAGATTGCAAATTTCATAATTCCTTATCCAAGACTTTATTAGAGCTAAGAACAACTGCAATATAAATTTCGCAGTGTTGAACTGTTGTAGAAAAGAGTCCGCTATAATTGAAGACCTTCTCGTCTGCGTTGTTTTGCCTGAATATAGATAGAACGAATTAAAACCAAGAACTAATGTCACCGACCAAGTTTTCAGAAGCTTGCCAAGTATAAGCGCATAAATATAACTCGCAGAACCGATAACCGCGTAACCATAAACGTTCCTGAACTGCAAGTCGCAGTACAGGGAGGCCCACACGATAGATCTATATCATTAACGTCGGTGAACGTATCAGCTGTTTAGGGCAAAGATGAAAGTGTAAACCTGAAAATGAATTTGCACCAATATCAAACTAACCCGGCAGCTCCGCTGTAACAATAATGGGATTCCTCGAACAGAATGTTCCAGGAGTTAGTAAACTACTTGGATTTTCGTGCCGACACAAAATACAATAATACAGACTCAGAACCTTATTAAGGCCGCTATCTGAGCATTATATAAAATTACGATCTTATATTGATGCATTAATTTACACTGGCGATATCTCGTTGCACCGATAGAAAGCCCATGCTTTCTATGAAATGTATGAAATAAAGAAGAGATTTTCTTTATTTCATACATTTCATTGCTATTTTATTTCTACTCGGCATATTTACTACGATGCCGACTCAAAACAAAGTGACAGGAGTCAGCCCATGACTTGCGGATCGAGAGTTGAGATCACTAGCCAGTACACGACCCTACGTCCTACAATCGTGCCACACTTTGGCTTCCGGTTTCTAATCGCTTCTTGAACCTCAATCCCCCAGTAAATGTAAATACTGTGATCACAAAGGAGTCCTACGATAGCTTTAGAATTAAAATAATTACTCTATATTTGGCTTGCGATGAATCATCAAACGGTACATGCTTGATAAAATAATAGTTAACATTGGCATTCATTGTCCAACAAGGCCATGGTCACACGATCATAGACACATGTGCGAATGATACGTGAGACCGCTGACGACTGACAGATCCAGTGAAACGTTTAAATTGATTTATTAAGTACATCTGGCCGACTTTAATACACGCATTTCAGTTAAATGCATCATTTTTAATCTCCTAGCACATTAACAAATATATCTTTCCTATAAAGGGCATCATAGACACATGTGCGAATGATACGTGAGACCGCTGACGTCTGACAGATCCAGCGAAGAGTTTAAATTGATTTATCATATTCATCTGGCCGACTTTAATACACGCATTTCAGTTAAATGCATCATTTTTAATTTCCTAGCACATTAACAAATATATCTTATTAATATCTGCAACACCTGGGGTATTGCTAATGAGTCGCCTACTCTGAATACATTTTTTTTTAATATAGTTCAATGGAAACACCTCTGGAGACAGCTCATTCCACTGTTTCCAAGTACGGGAAAGAAAGGATATTTTACGAGAGAGCAAAGATATATCAATTATAAATAAAAGAGAGACATGCTGTTGATAATGGTAGGCACTATAATGGGTCTGGTTTCTACACGCGAGGCAAAGACATTAGGCTAGATTGAACAGGTTTTCCACTTTAATATAGAATTAAAGTGGAAAACCTGTATTTAATTAAAATAAAATACAACTCTGGTTTCATAAACACAGCTGATATACATAAGTTCTTGAGTTCACGAATTTAGTCATCATTTTATGCTTCCAAATCCATAAATACTAGTTTTTCTGTTACAATCCTGTAAAAAAAACAAGACAAAGACAGATATATATATATTAGGTTGGGGAAAAAGTCTTTTCGCATTATTGTATGTATGAACTTGTAATAAAATATCTTTGGCTATACTATTTGTATCTAGCTGGTTTTGGTATCATTAAAAGTTTAAATTTTAAAGAAGATAATTCCAAATTCAAATTAGGAAAATGTGTGATTTTTATTTGTTTTTCGTACTGTTAAGATGAGTGAATCTAATGAAGAAATTCGATACATTTTAAAATTTTACTACAAAAAAGGTAAAAATGCAACGCAAGCCGCGAAAAAAATTTGCGATGTTTATGGACCTAGTGCAGTGTCTGTGAGAGTAGCACAAATTTGGTTTAAGCGTTTTCAATCCGGAAATTTTGATGTCAAAGATGCACGTCGCTCTGGTCGCCCTATTACGGATAAAATGGATGCCATTTTTGAAAAAGTGGAGCAAGATCGGCATATCAGTAGTTACGACGTAGCTGAAGAACTGGGAATTGACCACAAAACAGTTTTGGCGCATTTGAAAAAAACTGGGTACACAAAAAAGCTCGATATTTGGGTACCTCACGAGCTCACTGAAAGAAACCTAATGAACCGTGTTCTCATTTGTGATTCTTTATTACGACGTAATGAAACCGAACCATTTTTGAAGAAATTTTTGACCATTTTTGACCTCACACATCTTTAGCCACTCAGCAAAAATTAAGAGAGTTTGGCTGGGATGTGTTAATGCATCCGCCGTATAGTCCTGACCTTGCACCTTCAGATTTCCACCTGTTTCGGTCTCTTCAGAATTCTTTAGGCAGTGTCAGGTTAACATCACGAGAGGACTGCCAAAACCACTTGTCGCGGTATTTTGAACAGAAGCCCCAAAGTTTTTATAGCAATGGGATCATGTCCCTGCCTACAAAATGGCAAAAAGTTATCGAACAAAATGGTACCTACATACTTTAGTTAAATGTAAATAAACTATATTAAAAAATGTTTTGAATTTTCTTAAAAAATGCGAAGAAACTTTTTCCCCAACCTATTATATAGACTATAGAGAAAAATCATTTTAAGAAATGAGACATGTACAAGACAATGGGCAGTTAAACTAGAAAAAAAATACGAACCAGATAGAGAGCCTCCTTATTTTAAAGTCGTTTAAAAAGTTTAATTAAATTAAAGTAAATAGATAACAGAAAATAATAAAATTATCAAACATGAAGATATCATATACATAGATAAACTTTAATTAGTCAGTTTAGCTTTGGTTTAGCGGTATTTATGAACTACGTCAAAAAAATAATGCTTATGTCCAGATTTGATTTGAAATTTACGGGCCTCAGATCGCTAAACCGTGGCTTAACCAACAATAGTAAATGTATTTTCTAGTTTATGTTTTTCTCTTTCCAAATATAAAAATATTGGACACAGATCCATACATGTAGTTTGGAATTTCTAGAATGATATTATCAGTATCACTAATAGCAAAAACAATAGTAGGTACCTAGTTCTCCTAGTAATTAAAAAAAAAATATATACTTTGTAAAGAGGTATCCCTATAGGTACTTATAGCGCAACATACATACACATTGCAGGATGACGTCATGTATTCCCGACGCTACTAAGTTCGTAATACGATTTGTCCCATGTCAAGTCGACAGTCGAGTTGTAGTTTCCTGAACAACGGCAAACGTCATGTACGGGTCTTAATGTAGTGGAGAGAGAAGGAAAGGAGATAAAATAATAATGATTTTATCACAGCCGCGATTGATGACGAATCAGACGACGCAGTGTAAGCACTCACTCAATAATCAAAACATCTTAAAGGATGGGGGAATTCGGTGGATGGTTTCCAAAGATTGTCCGTCATGGCACTCTTTAGGGGTGGCCTTTGCAGGGGATTTCTAGAGGCCACAATAATGATAAACACATTTATTACCTTACCTGCCATCACATTACCGCCACTGTTTAATAGGAAACCCAGCTTCGGCTACATTTGTGCCATAGTAAACAAATTATTGGAAAAATCCCAAATGCGGCCTAGATATCTGCCGCGGGCTTTTCGGCCTCATTTTACTAAAAATAACATTTTAAATATGATGTTATGTAAGGGTTAACAAAGACCAATAATGTTGAAAATATTTGCGTGGAGAATCGGATATAGACTTAGAAACAGACGATTCAGAATGGGTGCCTTTTAATGGAAATTACCATTTTTTTGCACTTATGGCTTAGGTCTTCAGTTTTCTGGAGTTGTCTTGTTACAAGCATGTACTTATCAGTAACTTGTTGTGTCATATTAATTATTGATGTCCACTTGATTACAAACAAAACAAAACAAAACAAACAAACCAAATAATGAGATATTTAGAATTTTTTATCCATCATGACTACCATTACAACTACGAAACGTGGATGAAGACGCGGGGTATTGCACTAGTAATAAAATGTGTAGTTTGAAAAAAAACGCTTATTATAAGTTTAACGGGTCTTTATTATGTAACTTTTTTATTATTTTCCCGACGTTTCCACTGTATTGCTACAGCCGTGGTCACGGGATGACTGGAGCATACGGAGCTATCGTCGAGAAACAAAGGCAGTAGCCGCAACTACCCCCATTTCATCTTCGGAATCAGAAAAGTCCATGTTTACATTACGGCACACTACACTAACCGTATCACCCGCACTGCACAATCGCAGAGAGTCTTTAAATCGTATAGGTATATGTATTCATGTATGTATGCATATTTGTTTTATCTTATAATTCTTAACTTAGTCTGTTGTATTGTCTATACACCACCGTCCTTTATCGTTCACGTCAATTCCTGTCCATCCATCGCTATAAGCGATAAGACCGCCCATTGTACTCCCGCGATTAGCTTGTTATTTGTTGTGTTATTTGTAAGCAACATATTTTGTGGTGTACAATAAAGAGTTATCTATCTATCTATATATCAAGGGTTATGAAGCTTAATCCAGTGGTTTGGTCCTGAGTCTACTAGGTGCTCCGCTATGGCCGATTATATCCGGTCATTTTAAAGTTAAAGTATGTCCGGCTAGACTCTGTATAATATAAGAAGAATGTAGGTAAAATTAATATCTAAAAACGTTTTTAGTAGGTAGGTTCAAAGCAAAACAATTATTACGAGTCTGATATTTGATTTAATTGATATAAAGATCACGAACAATTGGTGCGTGGGTTGAAGTGTTCAATTAAATCAGAAGAACTTCTTCTAAGGATCTTATTAATGGAAATAAGTTAATAAATATCAATTTGTGATAGACTAAAAGCTACTGGAATCAAATATAAAAGCCGTATTTGTTTTGATACTCTATAACTCTATCGCCTTCACCCTGTTTTTTTCTGCTATTTCTGGAGTGATTGAAAGGAAGCGAAAATTATCCTAGGAGCAGCACATTCCCGAAGTCAGAAGGAAAATGTACATGCTCTAAAACGCATGCGAAATTTCCTCCCTTTCTCTGTTAAGTCTATCCTACTCCCTATCCTAGATTATGCAGAATCTCTGCGACAGATACTTGTAGGGACTACGCAAGTATGACCACATCACACACTACCACTTGGAGTTAAAATTCGCTGATCTGTGATGGCTATGTATTCAATTACCTGTTGTATAACCGTCCATCAAATAGATGAGTTATTCCCAAATACACCCAATGAACAAGTTTTAATCCAAAGGCTTCCTTGACAGGTACTCAGTGTGCAGGACGGTTAAGGTACGATCAGCATGCTCTCGGCTCTGGTGCGCACACCGCTCCTTACCACATGTATGCCGGTCCAAACGCGCATCGCCACTGGAAGGCACACCCTGTGGACTAAACAAGGTAAGGTTCCACTACAGGTATTAAAACTTGTCAAGTTGATTACAGAATCGTCAAGAACCATACAAAAAAATACACAGAAATTACTTGTAATCCAATTACACACAAATAATTTCTGAGATACAATTCACATTGTCGATCGACAGAGCTTCTGTCTTTCGTGTTCACTGTGCATTAGGTCGTCAGTGGCATGTTCAGAGGTTCATTCTTTCATCATCATCAGTTTTCAATTCTTATCCATATAACTTTTTTAACAATCATGGTTATGATCATAATTCTAACTAATAATTATTATATTTTCCATGATTCGTGAGTTTCAATGTTTCCCGATATTTCGGCACAGTTGAACACGAGTTTGACCACAAGAGAAACTAAAGTCTTTGCGAGTGGATGTTAGTGGCAGACGAATCGATCTACATAAAATTTTCGACGTTGATTTTAGATCATATTTTAGACCAATGCTCATGTAATCATCGAGATTAACCATTGGTGATATGTGTCAATTTGTTGAGAATTTCACCAATGTGATATGTCTTAATGTGTAGAGTTCATTAAAATGATATGTGGTTCTAAGTATCTAGGCATAGTCACAACTATTGTAATACTATAATAGGTCATTGTGCATTTATTCTGTTTTTTGTTGTTTATAAAAATAAATAAATAATGCTGGTCATTTTTCACACAGCATCATCTAGCCCCGAAGTAAGCAGAGCTGTGTTATGGGAACTAAATGACTGATATACTACTTATATAATATATATTTTTTTGTAAATACATACATATTATACATAGAAAACACCCAGATCCCGAGACAAATATTTGCATATGTAAACATTTGTCCCGAGGCGGGAATCGAACCCGCAACCTTCTGCATCTCAGGCGGGCCTTCGCTCACTGCGCCACAGGTGGCCGGGTTTATTATGTTTTTGTATATTGTGCTGTAAAATGGTGTTATGCCTAGTAATAAATTAATTAAAAATATTGCAAATAGGACTTATGCATTGTAGCCTATCTAACAATGTCTCCTGTTGGTAATAATTTCCTCTTCCAATCTAATATGCTGATAGGCTCAAATTGTAAACCTTAACACGCTCAAGGCATATTGATGAGATGTGCATTTATGTTGCAAATTGAGCTATACCCGGCACTGCAAAGGTAGTGGTATCGTTTGACACGACGCTATCAGGAAGGTTATTGTCATGTTCACGTGGATCTGACGCATACATTACCAGGGATTCTAGCGAGTGTTCGATGGCACACGTGCTTGCGCATAAATTCTATAAAATGCTTTGTGAATAAATTTAGACATCCAAACGTTGGAGGCTTCGAAGCTCGACGGATAAATACGGCCGGGTCCATAATAAAATCACACAATAGGCTTTCGCTCCAAGGCACACTTGCCCAGTTATCCGTGCCAATTTGAATTTAATTACAATTTGTAACCAATTTCAAGCTAAATGCATCGATGAATATCGATCATGGTCCTTCACGTGGCAAGATTATGAAGCCACCTATCTGCCACCAGTTCATAGGATGAGGCCCTTCTATCTTTTGTAGATTCTTCGGCATATGAGACTAGCCCATTGCTACTTCAGCTTACTAATCCTCTGAGCTATGTCGATGATTCTTGATCTCTGTCGGATAATCTCGATACGTATTATATATCCTTCAGAGAAACCCCGAGCATAGCCCGTTTCATAGCTCGCAGCCAACCTCTGTTTTCCGTTTACGACGATGCCGACGGGTAGAAATTGCTGTATGGCATTATGTCATCCCTTTGGACATTTTTTATATGCGTTAAAGCATTAAATGAATAAAATAAAATGAATTCGCAAATTTATAATACGCAAACTAGATTAGTTTCCATAGGCTAATAGTAGTATTGTAGATAGGTACCTCCTTTAGTACTTAGTATGAGTCGTATGAAATTAATTAGCTTTCAGCTTTCTGTCGGAGCGAGGCGAGGACGTATATGTTCCTTGGAGTTGACCCAATTTCACGCGTGTAATTAGAGCGAGGTATGAAGCATTATTGTAGATATGTGGAAACATTGGTTTAATTAGTAACGCCATACCAATATTCTTTGAGGAGTTTCTCTACATAGTTTTTTTCTGAGTATACGTCAAGTACTTAAGAGAAAACTCAACATTGCATAATTTTGTCATGCTATTTTTGTGGATTATGGCATTATGGCTGTAAAATATAAGTATTATGTTACCATCTATTTTATCAATGTATCGCAAAATTTAAATTACAGATTGATTGTTTTTATTATCCTGGAAAAAGAAAGTAGAGCTATTTCCGGAGTATACTTATTATCTACGTTTGGGCAGCATCTTAGATTTATAGTAAAAATTCTACGAAAAAAAAAAAAATTGGATACTAAGAACAACTGTGGGATTATACGATGGGCAACCAAGCCCAGATACGATTTATTTTAATTTAAAGAGCATTTCCCTGAGCAAATATTTTTTATGACGGCAAAAAATTGACCTTCGCATAAAAGGAAACTTTTAGGAAACTGGCATCTTCTTTTTTAGCTGAAATCTCTTTCATTTTTTCAGTGGTGCGTAAAACGCGTCTGTGAGCCAATGCTCGGTACGAAGAGAGTGCATATTGAAGATGTGGATGAAAAGGCACATTGGAGCGATTGGAGCCGATGGAGCGACTGCAGCGCGGACTGTGGATATGGACTGCGCTCGCGCGTGCGCAAGTGCCGATATAAAGGGTAAATAGCAGACTTCCGAGCATTGCTCAGAAGTCTCAACACAATACCTTCACCTATAATAAATCTACACGTTATAGACTGAAACCGAGAGATATTTTTCTGGAAAACACAATCTCTTCTTCGATTCATTCGAATTGCTTATTACTGGGCAGATCATGGAACGCTTGAGAATGTCGGTTTTCTTTTGTTTTCGTTATTTTATTTGGTCTTTTTTAGCAAATATTTTGCTGAATGATATGATAAAAAAATTCTTGTGACACCAAAACTAAGCGTGAGCTTGAATCTTGTTATTCAATCATTAGCCAATGTCTTGTTATCGTATAAATTTTGAAACTGTTCCATGATTATTAAATACCATGATTCCTGAATTTGATCTTTTCCGAACAGCAAATTTGTTATCATGTTCTTCATGATTTATTGCAGAGCGATATCGGAGCGGGCCTGTGAAGGCGCAGGATCTCAGGTGGCTGTGTGCTGGGCTGGGCACGCGTGCACCGTGAGCAGGGACATCCGTGCAGACCTGTGCTTCCGACAGCAGACCAGCTTCATACCGCACATGCATCAGGATGGTAACTATCACGAACGCTCTCAGTCAACCCTTGCCATCTTCAGCACCAAAGCAAAAGAGCCAAACCTGCAGTTTTATTTTCGATCTAGCAGATTAATCTAGCAGATTTATTTATGAAAAATTAAAACACATATACAGTTATTAAATTTCATTACTATAGTCAACAGTTTTTTTATAATTTCAACAACATGTAGGAAATTTAATTTAACATACCCAATGTCAGATCTTACAACCAGTGTTGGGTATCGCATCAGAGACTCACTTGACACAGAAAACTAAAAAAATTACCATTGTTAAGTATCAGATCATTATATTTTCTCTATTATTAATCATATTTATTTGTTAATCATGGAACCATAGCATAATACAGAACTTTTATTCACATACGTCTATGTCACGGCACGGAACTTGTAGGTATGTGAATAAGATGCCAGACGTGGATGGATATTCTTTGAAACAGAAAACTCGTACTTGATTGTGCTACACCTTGTATAAGAATATCAAAACTCGATTCAGAATCCAAACACTGCGAAATTTGGTGTATGGACTACAAAGGCGGAGAGGCGTCCAACTTCGGAGCCCTTCCTGAAGGCACCCCCTGCAGCTATGAGAGGCCCTACGACGTTTGCTTTCAGGTAATTCCATCGGTATTATATCTGGTTCTCGCTTTTTAGGGTTCCGTAGTCAACCTTTTTATAGTTTCGCCATGTCATCTGTCGGTTTGTCTATCTATCCATGGCTTAGAGTCCAATGTATTCTCCCCTCCCCTGCCAGCTAAACGGTTATTTATGGATATGTGAAAAAAAAATAACGGCAGTAGTTTATATAACGAAGTTAAAAGGAAAACTATCACAGCTAAGTAAGCTTTCAAGTAAACGAGTAATAATCGACCAACTTATAAAATGTACTAGGAGAAGTAAAAAGGAAAATGTCAAATTCAAAAATAATTGTGTAAAAATTCCATTGAAAATTACTTTTTTGTAAAACAGGTAGCAAATATTAGTTTATAGGCAACTAACAACGGAACCCTACACTGCGTCTGGCCCGGCATGCAATTGTTCGGTTTTTCTTTAAACATTGCGTATGTAACTTTTATATAACTCGGATACGTCTGCTTCCATAGAACACACAATGACACGTGATTTTGCTAACAGAGTAGCACCCGTTTATCTGAAACTCCACTCCCGATAAATCACATTGTGATTTTATTTTACAAAACATCTTCATGTCTGATATTGGCTCTTAAATTTTGTTAACAAAATAAAATAAGGTGCCCAAAGTAAGCAACTCGCCTAACATTATTTATCTATTTTCGCTGCTATTATACAGGTCGTCTACCTTATTTATCGTTTCTTCATACAGTTTGCCGTATTTTCTCATAATAAAGGCTTTATTAGCATTCCCCCAGCGTCTTTTCTTTGAAATGTCGCACTTCAATATCTTTTATCTCGAGTGTGAGTTGATTTATGCGAAGCTTTTCTAACATTAAATAATAGCACGAACGTTACGTAACATATTTTATTATAATTTTATTTCATGACTACGTGTAAAGCCTGTATAATTATAAGTTCGTCATGTCACATTACTGTGTTAGTAATATTTTCTTAGGCATTTCAGTAATAAACAATCATAGGGTGAGTCAGTAAACTAAGTAAAATAGTCTAAATTCTGCGAAGTCCGAAATCTTTGCTCGTCAACTACATATGAGATGAACAAGGTTTTTATAGAACTTTTGCCTTTGCCAACCTGACAAAGTTTCTCTCTCGATTTTGTGATTTATACTTAATCAATTTTATAGTAATCATCTTCAAATTTAATTTGAGTAGAAGTTGAATACAATTCAATCATTACAAGGTGAAGTGAAGCCAAAAAACACAAGGCAATTCCCGCGACGTCATACTTCCCTCCCGCGAAATATTGCTAGGTCGCAAATGGTTTCTCAATATCGGGGTAATTTACACTGGCAAATAGTTGAACTAATATTAGAATTGTTAATAGCTTGTGTAATTATTATACATAAACGGGCTTTCAGGGTAATTTTAGGAGAAGATACTTTTAGTTGCACGTGCTTCGTTCTATCTGATGTACCTATATTCCACGGTAGTCTTACTTGGTATCCTTGTGGAACTGCGAACTAAGTCTGGAGATCTGAGAATGTCCATCGTGAGAATACAGTCGTGAGCATGTTTATTTGTCATGTTCAGGGTACTTGTGTGAAGGGGCAATGCAACTCGACAGACCCGGCGTGCAACTGGTGTCCGGACGGATACTGCAACAACAACACTCACGTCTACACCAGACCACTTGGCAAAGGTACCAAAACTATTCTCCTGTGATAACAGAACATAGAAAACAGATCAGAGTTTTATTTTAATAATATCGAAGAGCTATTAACTCAAACGAATGGGATATTATAAAAATCTTGGTTTACACTTTTAAAACCAATTAACCTTTGAATAAGCAAAGCGTAACTTTAAATTATTGAACAAGCTTGGATTACCGCTGTTTTCCCTGTAGGTGGAGCCTTGGCGCTCTGAACCAAAACAACCCAAGAATTTATAAGAATAAAGAATAATAATTATTTATTTGACACACACACAAATAACAAATAATCTAGGAGCCTAGATACTATAGCATAAATAAAGAAAGAAAAGTATAAAATAATTAGAAGATAGTGACACAAACATATACAGGGTATGGCAAGACAATCAGAGGTAAGTTCCTAGATCCTACGGACAAGTCTTTCGCTGCGAGTGTGCGGCCAAAAGGCCCAGTCTCAGCATAATGCCACTCCCGAACAAAGTATGGAAGCAGCGCTGGTTTTCAGACTGAGCCTTAACAGGGTGACGTTACGGGCGCCACAACACACGCACAAACTAATAATTGAAAAAATAAATTAATCGGAAAGTACAAATAATATGTATTAATAAATATATATTTTTTTTCTGTCAACTAATCTTTACAGAAAATTGACATTCAAATGTCATTGACAGACACTTTTAGTGAAAATAAAATAAAAGGGCATTTATTCAAAATGGTGTTTGTTTATTTTGTCGAATCTCCACCTGCCAATCGCAAACCCAGTTATTAGTGCGAATAAGGTTGTAAAAAAGTGGTAGGTAAATTGTATATGATTTTATCTTTTTTGAATTGCTAGTAGTTTACGTGGATTACGATTACGAGGTTAAGCCAGTATAGGTTAATATAATTTTGTATTTTCTATTATTTTATCAACCTAATACGCGGGTTTTAGTTCCGCTCAGGTAGATATTATGGGATATTATACAAATCTTATGATGTGTGTTACCACTCTAAAAGCCAAATAATCAGAAAATAATATACGTTGTTGACTCTTAGGTACAATATAGAGTGATTTAGAAGAAAAGTTTGTCGCATTGAAAATTGAAACAACCTTGCCATTTGGAAACATCAAAAATACAATTAATAATCTAAAAATAAATTGTTTTTATACAATCTACAAATAAAAACCGCTCATACTCGTATCATGGTTATTTATCTGTTATTTAAATGCATTCTGAGACATATTCTCAGCATATAACAGCTGCTTATAATACTTGAATATAAATTACTTTCAGTGACACCGTCATTATTTTAAATAGTTCTCTCCATCCTAAGCTTGTCTTGAAGAAATCACTTTCAGCGATAAGACCGCTCATTGTGTTTTTATTTTGATTTTTGTTATTTTATTATGTTTCTGTGTTTTGTACTGTAAATTGGTTTGCCAAATTTATATGCCAAATAAATAGTTTACCACTCTATTACTTCAAAAAATTTACACTTACCTACCGGCTGTAGTTCACTTTGTAATTTTTATAAGCATAGCGTAGATAGTAGAATTCGGAGAAAAAATGCTGCCAAGAGCTGCCAAAAACAAATAGTGCACAAATAAATGACACTTACATAGTTCTGAACCCACAATAGCCCTGCGTCATGGGTATCAGGAACTACGAGTACCTTGGTACAACACCCTGTACAAGGTACGCCTAGAACAAATATTTGCAGAACATGCAAACATTTGTCCCTCAGTGATATTCCAAGGTCGTAGTTAAATGTATCCAACTAACCATGTTTGTTCCCAGAATGGACTCGTATGACGATGATTCCCCATGAGGCACATCAGCTGTCAGTCCACATCGCCACACCGGTACCACTGCACATCGCCCTCCGCGAGCGGAAACGAGACAAGCCTGTTCTAGAGCTCAGCAATCACGCGAAGCGAACACCACACGACAAACGAAATGACTACCTCAAATACGACCCTAATGTCCCTCAAAACCTGCAGATTATAGACGTCAACAGCCACGTTATTGATATAAAGGATGACAAAGAAGGCGAGGTAGTCGCTGCCGGCACTCTGATACGCTGGAAACAGACTAACTTTGATATTTATATATCATCAACCGCTCGCCTGCAGACGGACCTAATGATAATGGTGAGTATTTGAAACTTTCTCGTTTAGTTGTTGTTGAATGTCTTTGTCGAAGCGCTCGACTAATTAGCATAAAATCAGCTTCTCTAAGCTTCGGTGTTTTTTTGACGAGTGACTACAAATGCCCAGTTTATCCAGTGTGTGAGAGGTTTTATTGTCCGAGCTTTTTTACTCAGATGGGGATAATAAATTCGTGCGCGAATAAAACACGTGTCGTTTTCCTCCTCGACTCTACTGCGATTGTTCTCGAACAGAAAGGCTGAGTTACCGGAGTTTACCGGTACTTTCACGTATTGTGTGAAATCATACAAAAGGGAGTAAAGAATTAACTGTGAGAAGCGTAACGAAGCGAAACGTTTGATGATAAGGGTCAGACTCGCTCCGAGGGCGGTTTAATTATTCAGCCGCTTTCAACTGTGCCTCTGAAGCTAATTGGTAGACACGCTACTCTTTACATCCCATTGGCCTTTATCGTGATTTATTCAGGGAGATTTTTTCGGGAACAATTTACTCAAAGCTGTTGCTTTTTGTGAAGGCTGAAAGCGGTTAAACTTTGTTTAGATTTGGCTGTTTATCTTTCACGTACTGTGAAAGACAAACTTCTATTTTTCTGAAACACATGTGTCCCGAATTTTCAACAGTTTTAACATATCTCATTTCTATTTTAATTTAAGAGCAAATATAGAGAAACTGCCTGAAAACTAGGACAGGACTGTATTCAAAGGGGAGAATTCACGCAAAGCTTCGTATACGGACGCATAACGCTTTTTTCTTTACCTTGTACTCGACGGGTAAGATGAAGTAGGTTCAGTTGGTAAAGTACGTAACTAGGAATTCCTCCTGGCTCAAAGGAATGAGTAGCTTCTTCCACATAGCTGTGACGTATTTCTGCACACATTTAAGAACTATTACATCCATGATGACTATCCCCGGTTAGCACTGAGCACCGAATTTGTACGGCTCGAATGCTATTGAAGTCGATGTGGGGTAATCCCTTCTGCAAGACCTACTTTATATCATTCCACCTTTTACGCAGTAAAATATAGTATTTTTTTAATATATTTGTCATTTGCTTGCCTGTTTCTAGTACTAGAAAGTTTCTACGCCACAATATTACAAAATAAACAAAACTTTAATATAACCAAAATCGCAATGGGCAGTCTTATTTCTAGTCTTTACAAAAGGATTTCTTGTCTTGTAGATATGTTAGTAACCTTTTTATATCAATGGTCATATGTGCCAAAAACTACGAGTACCATAGTCCCACCGCACCCAGACCAATAGCAAATATTTGCAGATCATAAGTATCAGTCGTCTTACTTACATTGATTATTTTTTACGTATCTTGCCTGAAATAATAAGAATCGGCTGATAGTGCCGACCCCACATAATGTGGGACAAGGGCAAGAAAATTATGATGTCACACGGCAATTCAAATATTCCATTACATAGGTAGAAGAAGCATGAATAGTCATCTTATAACGTTTAGAAGGTTAGGAAAACAGCCTGAACAGCCTTTGTTGTGTCGGATCCCAAGCACTCTATCTTTGTTATTATTAAAGGCCGTCCCTGAAAACCCGCTGCCAGCCGAAGAGCTAATCGATGTGGAGGTCGCCGTCAACTACAGCACACCCGCCTCAATCGAGCGGACCCGACCTTTGGAATACAGGTAAAAATATACAACGTAATCCATAAATAAAGCTGCGCTGGTTAAGCTAAGGCCTACTATCCACTGCAACTATATCTGAGCGATACAAAATAGCTAATTTTGAAACATTATATTAAGCTCGTGTTTGCAACCTTGCACGGCCTACAGCCAACAGTGGACTCATACAAGCTGATGATGATAATGAGAATAAACATGTGTCAATAAACATGATTATACTGAATATCGGCCGGTACATTGTTATGCGAGAAACAACGTGCATCAGTAACAGACAAAATGTACAAATGAAATTGCATTCTATTAAGAGAGTATTTCAATTGGTCTTTGCAACTATATGTTGTCTATATCACATGTGAAATATAAAATATGCTATCTTGAAACATACAACTCAACTCTACATGGCGATAATATTTGGCCGCTATATATAGCTTGTAAGATGGCCTCAATCCGCTGCTGTGAGTTGCTGATATCTAGCTGGGATATCGAATCATATAAAATAAATTTTCCAGGCATGCATGCTATTTCAATTTGAAAGCTCTCAACTGAAACACCACCTTTGCAGATCGAGACCACTCGCTGCCTCTTAATGTTTGTTAAGAACTTTCAGAAAACAATACTTTACAACTTTTTTAAAGATTTTTTTTGTTCTTTTGCATAACTTCTACAAATATAAACACACAAATACAAAAGACAAAAGGTAAAAAAAGTTAAAAGTTTGTTCAGTTTTAGTAATTTTATAACTTTTGTAGGCAACTTTATCTAGTAGATACCGCTAGTGGATAACTTAAAATATATTTGCCCTCATATCGATACTTACTTTTACTTACACTTACTTTTTTACTTCGATGGAATACAACGATCTTTAATTTATTGTAAGTTAGTAAAGTACTCGTACCAAGTGAATGTGAATCACGAATACTGACCTAGTTAGGTTTACGTGGTAACAACAAAATCATAAATATGTATTATAATTATTATGAATAAATTTATCTAGTAGTGCGACCACAGAGTTAATAATTAAGTCTCTTAACATATGTTGAGAAGTATATAAGTAGTTTATTTGTATTCTTTACAATTTTGTGACTAAGTCTATCAAGCCCGCCCGCCTGGCAATCATCGAGGGAACCGTTGCAATATCACAACATTCGCAACTAGGGTGGAATGTGTTTAATCAGTGAATCGATTCGGTCAGTTTAACTAGCTAGAGAGGTATGAATGTATCTCTCTCGCAAATAGCAGCCTGTATCCAACCATATGCATATTGCTAGCTATATACACTGAACGTAGCAAATAGTATTCGCCATACCTCTACATTGCTATTCATAGCTTTGATTTCTATGATGTCGTAGATATCTAACTACGAGATGATAAACCGGTTTGCTATGTTGATTATCTGCCTCCTATTCGTTCTATGGGCTGTGGAGGAATAAGCTTTTGGATTTTTTTTAACAATTAAGGCAACGACTGTTTGAAAGCTAGTATTCTGGTCTTTTTCCAAGAATCCTATTTATAAACCTATTATCCTATTTATATGTACCTATAAAACTGAAATGGGGGCTCTAAGCTGTAGGTTGATTCTTTACCTAACCGTCGAGCGACGACTAATTTATCATAGACGTAAATACATAGTAGGTACTACCATGAGGAAACAAATTCGAAACTAGGTACGAAAAAACATTGTGTGAGGTTTAAATGTATTTATTTCTAAGGGCTATTGTTACAGTCTTCAAAACAGAATATAAATACAAACAGAAAATCAGCTACTGTAAATAAGTTCTGAGTTGAAAGTTGTTCAAATTGGATCTCCTAAATATACCCAAATTCAATTACAAGACTTGAGATGAAAACCCAAAGAAGCTACTTACCATATTGAACGGTCAATATACTTTAGTAAGATAAAGTTTTATGCCCTCAAATGTTTGAGGACTTGGGATGGCCGAATAAAACCGTTTGTAAGAGGTTACTACTCCTGTGATTTTGTACATAGTTTCGAAACTTCAAAGGAGTTTGAACAAATATGTTCGATGTGATACGATGTGTAAAGCTCTTAGAAATAAAACTCAACAAGCTATATTCTTTTCTGATATCTTTAGAACTGTTTTTTTTTTGTTTTACGACAATTATATAAATACAAAGAAGTGTTATTATAAAAAAAATTGAGTTCTCATTTCTGTGGGTTGTATTCCAATATACAACCCACAAAAACCTTCAGCTTTGGTAGTATTTGTTCTAATCAAGGGAAACAACATCGCACAGCTACAAGAAATATTTTTGAAGGAGGTACCAGCATTCAGTCAGCTATATCATCTTAAACATCCTTGCTCCCACTCAGTGATATAGGTATCAAGCCCACTCGTTGGTTGGTTTATTTCAATAAACTCCATTAACTCGAGTAGATATTTGAGTCCCAAATCAAATTATCACATCAAGCAGCGGCTATTCTTCGGTTTCACTAAACAGGTACGAAATCTGAGCCTCTACGTTGGTTTTAGTTTTGACACATCAAAAGGGCGATCTCACGGAGACACCTTTATTCTCAATTAAGCAAATAGACCAGACGAAGTGTCCCCAAAACAAAACGCAGACTGCATCGACCCGCTAAATATAATCGCACGTTTCTATGAAATTGACAGTTTGTAGCTGCATTGTCACTCGTGAATGATTAATTTATACAATCAAAGTTATTTTTATCAAATCCGTTCCAAATGATGCATTTGCGTGAACAAAATACGTTTTAAGAGCGGGCCATCTGCAAAAGTTGGTAAAAGTTGTCCTTTCACCCAAAGCTATCTTGTTTCAGATGGACTTTAGCAAGGGGCCCGTGCTCGGTAACCTGCGGTGGCGGCGTGCGCGCAGTGCGAGCGCGCTGCACTAGAGACATGAAGTGTCCAGCAATGAGATATGAACCTTGTAACACACAAAGGTGAGGTCGAAAGAGACAAACGTATCTGAAGAGCACCTTCTGCTTAAAGTCTGTTTCATTCTAACGAATTATTCCAAATCGGTTCAGTTTGTGTGGCTTTGTTTAGTTACAAACAGGCAAATAGTAGTTTAGGTGGCGTAGTCATAATATATCCTAAAATAATATCAACCAAATAGTAGAGCTATTTGGTTCATATGCCATGGCTAATCCTAGGAACAATATAGTTTATATATGGGCGTATTTTCGTTATAACGAGCTAAGGCTAATTATAATATTTGTAAAGCGGTTGTTGTGATACTGTGAAACCGAAAGATTTTCAAGAACGTCTAACATCCTCGTAATAAATACTCATACGTGTGCGAGTAATCAACGGGGAATGGAAAAGATGGATGTACAGATATCAGGATGGCACGTTTTATCTATCTTTGGGCTCATAAAAATATCCCGATAGATAAGCAAACCAGAGACAAGCATTTTTTTACGATAATACAAACTTTTCATAAATTTAGTCATCGGAAAAGCAGATCAAATTGAGCCTAGAAAGACTTGTCTATTATTATGTACCCATAGTACGTGTAGGTATGAGGAGGTATGAGAGAATCAACAGTGAACGGTGGCGAATATGTGACACCGATGATAGGGGAATAGGTTCTAAAAATGTTAATCCCAATTACACAAAAGTTTTCCAATTTTGTTTGTAGTAATCCCCGAGAGATGCTAAGTATGTGCCATTTAATATTTTTGAATGTACCACTGCCACCGCCGCGCCAATTCCGCGCCAATTATATTTTTATACCCCAAAAAACAAAATCAAACAAGAATTTCTTTATTTTGAAATTAACTAAAAGATCGTTTCATAATTATTTACTCGATGGCGTGTATGTTCGTTAATGAAATGTTTATTTAATTACCTACTCATTTATTACATTTAAATGTTTTTTTTTATTCCCCTCCGTAAACAGGAGTGCGTGTATGTAAGTAAGGTTCTCATGCACGTAACAGTTGTAACAGCTTTATTTTAATAACGTTCAATATCAGTAGTTATATTCTTATCATTGCCTGGTCACTATCAAAAAAATTCGCCGTATTGGCCAAGTGGGCGAACTTCCGAACCGAATGTCGTACGTGGGTTCGGACCCAGGCGTGCACAAATGATTTTTACATTCAAAAATGTTTGTGCAAAAACGGTGAATGAAACTATAATGACCCAGAACCAAAAATTCGAAATCACTTGCAACCTATCACGCAAAATGCTACTCGTAGCATTTTTATAAATATGA
This sequence comes from Perizoma affinitatum, assembly GCA_961405105.1. NCBI lineage: Eukaryota > Metazoa > Arthropoda > Insecta > Lepidoptera > Geometridae > Perizoma > Perizoma affinitatum. The sequence goes on from OY560184.1 coordinate 9,376,566, forward strand.
TTGTTTGCTTTAAGCTGTGATTTCATCTGGTCCCCCGGAGTCTGGGAGCAATGTAGCGCCACTTGCGGTCGGGAGGGTATTCAGGAACGGCAGCTATTCTGCATACCAGCTAACGCAAGGTAACAAAACAAATTGTATTTTCATAGCTTGTAAGTCAGTGTACCTACTTTAATCAGAATGCTTATGATCCTCTTTGTAGTTTTTAACAACAAGGTTCCCCACGGTTAATAAATGTGGCCATCTAAATGGGTATATCTGCTTGGTCGTAAGTGGTATTTCAGAGTATACAATGCCATGCCGGCCACACAACGACACCAGAGTTAAGTCACTTGCTCATCACTTATACATTAAATATTCAGTATGTATCTGATTTTCCATCACAAAAAATATATTTTGTAAACGCTCACTTTACTCAGTAAAGTCCCAGTGCAGGCCCCGCAGCTGTGTTGCGGCGAACGCTAAACAAACACAAATACGAACTCCACTCAAATTTCGACATAGAATTGAGCCACTTTTCGACCCAACCCTTTGAAACAAGAGTAGAGAGTTCTTTGATTTAATAACTGAGATTGGATTTAATGATTGGCTTTTTGATTTTATGAAGTTTAATATTAGAATCGCTGGGGTTCCAATCCACAATATAAAGTCTACCGTGTACTCGCTTAACGTATTTCTACCAATTTACACATCCTCACGTAGTAAAAAAATACTTCGTTAGGAAATCGGGATGGGGTGGTGTTGTTAAGAGAAGAGTAGGGAGTGTATAATTTTGATCTCTTTGTGACCAAAAAGTAATCATTGCATTTTTCACAGCAAAAATTTGGAAAGAGAAATGGTCAGCCACAGCGTATCTCCGTCACTGTGTCCCTCAGCGAGACCAGATAAGGAACAGCCGTGCAACCGAATTCCCTGCCCGGTCTACTGGAGAGAGATGCCTTGGACTCCGGTACGGAATAACAATCATATGTAGGCCCAGATTAACACACCAGAAAGTAGCCTTACAAATAAACACTCCGTCATTTTCGTTCAGGTGGTGAACTATAACTTCTGTTGAGACAGAAGTTTTAGTTCACCACAGCTTATATTATTTTTTACGGAATTTTCAACCGACTTTAAAAAACAGGAGGTTCTCATTTTGACTGTATTTTTTTGTGTGTATGTTACGCGATATTAATGTTTGGTTGTCAATCGTGAACTGATTTTAATGTTTCTTTTTTTATTGGGTTGGGTTTACTAAAAAGAGTACCATATTTTTTTATTCTAATCCGTAAATTTTTATTAAATAATATTTAAAATTAAAATATATAAGTAAGTAATTTATTCTTTTACCATAAAACTAACATATTTGTCACACATCTAAATTAAACCCTTAATTAAATGACCAATCAAAACTAAAAGGGCTTTTAAAATTTGGTCCCATCCATACCGTTAAGGGTAAACAGAGACCAAATTCAAATAAAGGGAAGTTCAACTAAGCTACGTTTGTCAGCGTTAATTTGTTCACACCTTTTGCTGGTCATTTGATTTTCCAGGGACCAGACTTCCCAAATATGTAAAAGGTAGCCGAAAAAGGTACTGCTATATACTATACATTTAATATATGGATCGGAGATTGTATAAAGTAAATTATTAAGAAACAAAAGTGCCTTGTATTTCTGTACCAATAATTGTCCAAATACGAGCGACGCAGTGTAGGAAGACCCCCCAATAAACCGGTGACATCTAAAATTTTGCGCCCGAGATCGTTAGTAACCGCACTCTTTGGGGGAGGTCTACGTCCAGCTGTGGACTGCTAAAGACTGATTCTAAAGATAATTATATAAAAAATAATTTATTTTCGCAAGTTACTTAATCCAATATAAAATTTCCAAATAACAAAACAATTGAAATATAAATTTTCATCACCCATTTTTTCACCCTCAGGAGTTATTTTTTAATTTTTTCATAAAATGTATATGGTCCCTTAGTTCTTAACCAATCAAAAAATAATCATTAAAATCGGTTCACGATTAGCGAAGATATCGCGTTTCATACACACAAAAATAACATACAGACGAATTGAGAACCTTTTTGAAGTAGGTTTGATAATAATTAAATCAATATTCGCGATACGTTTGCAGTCCCAAGTTTACGGTTTCTATTCTGTAGGTATCATCTGATCCTCATGCTCACTGGCCAAAAAATCTTTAGAGCGAGGCCTTCTTTTCTGGTCTTTGTAAATCAAAAGTGCTTTTATTCTCTGTCAGTGTTCAACGACTTGTGGCCGTGGCACATCTCGACGGCCACTCTTCTGTCCAGCTTCCGATGAAGTCTTTTGCGGCCCCAAACCCCGCGAGAGACGACGCCGTTGCCGCCTACGTCGCTGCCTTCCCCCCTCCCGCCTCACCATCACCTGCCCCCCCTCCGACACAACGCAGTACTGCGAGCTGTTTAGTACAGATGACCTGAAGAGGAACTGCCTGGTGCCGCCGTTCAGAAAGTATTGCTGCAACGCGTGTAAGGATGTTGAGAGGAACAGTTGACCAGCCGTGAATCATAGGGGAGCAAACTTTGTACTAGAACGAAACGCAGACCGTTAGAACCTGCGTCAAAGTCTACAATTAAAGAACTTGACACGTGATTTGTTAGATATCAAGAACAACTTTTTACTATCATGATCACTGTTGGACTGCCATGCTTATTAGGCCTGGAACTAAAGAGTGGACATTCAGTCAGAGTATTAAGTATTTTTATATAACTGCCAACTGCCACAACTAGTGTCATTTCTCAAACGCGTGTTGATATTTTTTGTGCACCTACAAGCGCTTTCATTTTCATCTTACCTCTTCCTTATTGTATATGCCAATACATAATTGTCATGCTGCAGTTAAACAACAGTGCACACTGGTTTTCAATGTTAAGTTTTACAATGTTAAAAAAACCAATAGGTGTTTTCTGCAGCACCTCATGCGCTCCAGCATTCAGACATTCAAAATTGCATGCTCTAGGAGCAAAATGTATTGAAAACGAAAGAGGCAAGTTTGGTGAATGATCCTATCGGGTGGTTTTATATATTTTCGTACAGTATGCGACCAGAAAAAACTAGCAAACATGTGTTTTGTGTCGTAGGAAAATTCCATGTAACCAGTATTTTGTATGTTTGTGGTTTAGTATAATATAATTTAGGATAAAGTATTTTAAGATAGATTATACTCGTTGTACTTAGCTAAGTACATACACTATTTTTGACTCAGTAAATATTTTCTGTAACCAAGACTGTATTTATTTACCCCAGATAATTTTTATCGACTTCGCTATTTTTTGTTAACAAAACAATACTTTAGCCGGCGAAGGAAAATAACGTGAGGAAACTGGTATGCCCTAGAACCAAGCAAGTGTCATCTGTTAGTGATAGTTTTACAAAAGGCGGCGATGGAGTCGCTACCTTTTTTTTTTTTTTTTTGAGGGGGGGAAATGCCCACGCATTTCCCTTCCGCCATGGGGATGACGGAAGGGGGTATGTGGGACTCGAACCCACTAAAACTCCCCCGGTTAAAAGTCCCCCGCCTTAGTGGGGCAAGATGGGGTCGCGTTAGCATTCACCACCTCACCCCGACGGGTGGCCCGGGAACCACCCGGGCCCCGGCCATGTGTGGGGCCGTGCAAGCCGGCGGAGTTCTCCGATCTCCGCCAGTGACCCCACAAACGCGCCCTGAAAAGGGCACCCCCTCCAACTTACGCTGTCCCTCCCTCCAAGCCTGCCCGGTACGGGTAGCCCTGCCGGTATAGGCTTGAAGATCATTGGGACACGCAAGTCGACCAGAGCAGCGAATGCCACCCCAGCCCTCCCTCCACAGTGCGCCCTGAAAAGGGCACACTCGCCTCCGCCCGACGGGCCCTGAAAAGGGCCTCGCCAAGCCGTCATCCGCGCCTTGAAAAGGGCGCCCCCCCTGTCAGTCCATTAGTTGCTCAACAAGAAAATCCCACGTATGAGAAGTTATTGTCGGGCTTAAACGAGGCACTCCGTCCCGCAAGCTTCCGTTCACCCCGGATCCGGCTGATCCATAAGCGACAAGAGCCTACAGGCACACGAGAACCCCTTCCCACCACAGTTTGCCCTGAAAAGGGCACACTCCGTCCGCCCGATGGGCCCTGAGAAGGGCCTCGCCGGGCCCTCATCCGCGCCCTGAAAAGGCGCTCAACAATAATATCCCACGTATGAGAAGTTATTGTCGGGCTTAACGAGGCACTCCGTCCCGCAAGCTTCCGTTCACCCCGGATCCGGCTGATCCATAAGCGACAAGAGCCTATAGGCACACGAGAACCCCTTCCCACCACAGTTTGCCCTGAAAAGGGCACACTCCGTCCGCCCGATGGGCCCTGAGAAGGGCCTCGCCGGGCCCTCATCCGCGCCCTGAAAAGGCGCTCAACAATAAGATCCCACGTATGAGAAGTTATTGTCGGGCTTAAACGAGGCACTCCGTCCCGTAAGCTTCCGTTCACCCCGGATCCGGCTGATCCATAAGCGACAAGAGTCTACAGGCACGCGAGAACCCCCTCCCACCACAGTGGGCCCTGAAAAGGGCACACTCCGTCCGCCCGACGGGCCCTGAAAAGGGCCTCGCCAAGCCGTCATCCGCGCCCTGAAAAGGGCGCCCCCCCTGTCAGCCCATTAGTTGCTCAACAAGAAAATCCCACGTATGAGAAGTTATTGTCGGGCTTAAACGAGGCACTCCGTCCCGCAAGCTTCCGTTCACCCCAGATCCGGCTGATCCATAAGCGACAAGAGCCTATGGAGTCGCTACCTGCCATATGGTATGCTAACTATATGTTGGCAAAGTGATTTTTTGGAGATATTGAAGATATTTAAGACTTTCGGTTTTGTCTCTTTTCACCCATAGACTTTATGGTACCGTACCGTGCATGTACCTACCTGATAAAATCAGAAACAAATAAATCTGTTAAAAAACCTAACTGACATAGCTTTCAGAATTATAATTATAAGTTTAACGGGTCTTTATCGCGTTTACCTTTTTTTTTTTTTTTTATTATATTCCCGACGTTTCAACTGTATTGCAACAGCCGTGGTCACGGGATGACTGGAGAATTATGACTTTCAGAATTAGCAAGTTGAAGTAGCTAGGTTGAGTTCTTGGCTTAAATATTAGATTCAATGTCTGTTATGAAAATTGGTATGAAAATAACTCCGTTTCCAGACTATTTCCCAGACCAAAATAATGAAGGATAGTTACGATAAATACTTAGTTCGTGTACCGCTTAAACTGGTTTCCATGTATACACTTAAAATGTTTCAGCTCTCTGTTTCAAGACAAAGCTAAATAGGTAAAGCGCTTATTCACAAAGAAAAACAAAGAGCTTTAGAATTTGTTACTAACTGTGAGTAGAACTGAATCAACTTGGTATCTGTCTACTTCGTCTGTCGTTTCTTCTATAAGAAAAGTGTAGTTGTTGAAAAACGTTAGTCTACGAAAGCTTTTCTGCAAAATAAAACTAAAGCTACTAAGAGAAATGGATTGGAAGACGGATGGGAAACAAAGCTAAATCCTTTGTTTTTATTGGGATTCTTTATCATGAATAGCTAGTAGAAGTCTAATAATGGGGATAGACCTCACATGTTCTTAAATAAATAGCTAATGGTTCTTAAATAAATAGAAAATTAAGCAAGAAAGTCCCATACTGGTGTTTGTAACTACCTGCTATTATTGAAATTATAGAAAATATAATTCTCTGTACTACATGTAAGTGTTATTTATGATTTTTCTGCCCATTTATTTATTCGATAGGAAAAAAATAACACCTTTAATTGTAAGTAAATGGACCTGTAAAGATTTTTTACCAATAAATTAGTAATGAATATTAACTATGCCAGGATCGTAGCAAGTGGAAATAAGTGGTCACTCCCTACCCCTCCGGGAAACAAGTGTGATATACGTTCTGGCAGGTCGCTGATTGGATGGATGACCGACGGCGAAATAGGTACTGCTATATTTTCAGAGAAAGGTGAAACATTCTTATTATTTGTTAGGTATAAAAAATAGAGTAATAGAGTTTTGTATACCTCCCAAAGTACCGCATTAATTCAATTCCGACTAAATTCTCGGAGGATCCTATTAATATATTCTAATAACTGCTGAGATAGGTACCTACTTATAAATACAAAGAGTAAGTTAGGTATAGATAACTTTGTGCATAAATGTGGTAGTTTGGCGTGTTCCAACTGTCGCGTGCTTGTTACCTTTGTACCTACGCTCACAATAATTAGAGGTACAGTCAACTACAAAACCAATGTTTTGGAGTTATCTGTGACCAAGTTTGAAATGAAATAAAATGAACTTATTTTTGAACAAATTGTTACAAAGGGAAAGTTTAAATTCCTTGTTTGAAGTTTTCACCAATTTCGGAAGATTTGATTACAGATATTTTGTGACGACATGTTTCTCTTAGTGATTTAATTTTTCATTTTATGAACATTGCAAAATATGCATTTGTCATTCACACATTATGTGAAAACGTGTGTTGCTTGGTAAAAAAAATCCAAGCTAGAAGCTTATAAAAATTAGGAGTTAACTTTGGAATCGCCTAACCCTACCATTCAACGAGTAAAGTAATTGTTTGTAGAAAAACAATAGGGGTTTTTTGTTTGTTTACATGGTGGGTTTCGTTACGAGAAAATGGTCTGGCACAGCATAGCTGGGACAAGTAAATTTCTACAAAATTTCAAAACCACCGACTTGTTTTCTTATCGTTATTAGCACCCCCTAGTGACTTGCGGCAATCAACCGTAATAAGAATCCATCCTTGACGATTACTTAATATAGTTGAACCTACATCATCAAGCAAATGATCTATAAATGGGAAATGTTAATACCTTGCTAATTGCCACTTATTCTGGTTTGAAGGGTAAGGGTGCCGACGATATTACAGGCTCATGAGACTTTCCACCCGTTATGTGTCAGGGTCGGCAACGCACGAGTAAAACATCTGGTGTCGTAAGCGTGGATAGGTTACGGTAACTACTTACATACAGGTGGGCCGTATGCAGGTATGCTTTTTAACCACTTAATTGATATAAAAATTATTATAATAATTTAATTGATGGCAAAAACCAGCGACATAAAGGCCGATCAATACAATTACGACTGTATTCATATATTCTACATAAATAGAGAACGCCACAAAGGCTATTCAGAATCAGAATATCGTTTATTGGATGGCTATTTCCGGCTGTCAGAAAGCTCTCAATACACAGAACACAGTTACGGTCACAAATGTACGTATTTTATACGGTTATTACGTCGCAGTTTAATTTCTGATGAAAAACGATCGCAGGAAATTCTAAGTCAGATTATTTTTCTGAAATAGAACTGAAGCTTCGAAATGTAAGCGCTGTTCTCTCTCTCAGGTATAGTACATTGATTCCAATGCTTACAAAGCCTTGATAAAGTTTGACAGGTGGTCATATAATAATATTAGTTCCGTTGTACTACGGTGGGCTTTTAATGGCGTTTAAATTTAACGATTTCAAAGTCAAAGTGATTGAAATTACAAGGAACGTTCGAAAATAAGAACTGAGTGAATTTGAAAATCAATTTATGACGATTCCTCGCGACCAAGTTTAAAGGAATAAGGCAGCAAACTCGTTTTTTTTTATGATCCTTAAGCAGCTTTATTGTGTTGTTAGTCGAATAAAGTGAACTTATGTATAAAAAGTATTAACAAATTGTATTAAGTTGAATGTATGTAACTACTTACTTTATACTTTAATGTCACTGGTTTACCAGTTCCTTTAGGAACAAGTGTTGTCAAAGGAATGGTACGACTGGAAACATTAGTGCAATGCATGTTACTCGGATTTGAGCCCACACCTAAATGCGTAGTAACTCCCACTTGTATGATAATAAAATCCGTGAAAATAAAGTGAAAGTAAAAACGGCTCAACCTCTACGGCGTAGCAATGCTACAAATCTGAAAATGTTCAGATAAAAAAAATACTGGCGCCTACATAAGATTTTAAAAAGGGTTTAAAAGTGAAGTGAATTCGTATATTTCGATCGTCCTTACGTGGTGATTAGTATTGGGCGGTAGGTGTTTGTGAGTCTGGGTTACGTATATGGTTACGATGAGAGATCTCCAAACTATAAAAAACTTTGACAGTATAACAGTTAGCTTGTTCTAAAAATTTCACCAAGTTATTTCAAGGGCAACAATTGGGGTTACAATATTGAGAAATATTGTAACCCCAATTGTTATTGTAACCTTTTCCCTTGAGAAATGATAGAAATCAGGATAAAAATGTCATAGAATATTCATGGGGGTGATTTAGGTCAGCCACGGGGCCCCCAACGCCATAATCCTCTTGAACCATGATGTTTAAATCACCCTGTATATTAATGGTAAAAATACAGTCAAATACCTACACAGCATAAAATCGTATAGATCAAACCTGAAAATTAGTTTCATTCGTGTTTTCAACAGATTCAGTCGGCCATTTTAATCTCCACGTTACGCTAAGTGGCCCTGAGTGGGATTTATGTTTGTTATTCTAGTGGAATCCACGAGATTTAATTGAGTTTGTTATTATGATTACGATGAAGCATAATTAAATGTAAAGAGATTACTCCTGTAAGTATACACTTATCTAAAAGCCTATGAATGCATTGTAGCGTGATGACTACAACATTTTTATTTTTTATTCATCAACAGTCACCTACTGAACCCCACTCTACGATTCCTATCTTGTGGTTATCGGAAACTACGAGTAATAATCATAATAATGTATAATATAATGTGGTATCAACCACAACACTCACACCCATTCGGAGTTTTATGACGTTCGAAGGCCTTTAACGTAACGACTGTGATAGCCACTTAGTATTAAATGACTCTACCAATCACCTATCCAAATAGTTACCTGGCGGAATTAAGGATTTTAATGTAAAGTAGGTAAGCTATACTACAAGTTCTTGGTGTTTATTCTTTAGATATGAATATGAATAGCCAATGCTGTTGACAGCTCCCAGTAGACGTCACAGAGTGCGCTCTCCAGATAAACGGAATGGAACAATGGGGGAGCGAATCGCTGCGATGAATGGACTCTATCCGTTTTATTTCTATTTGGACAATATTATTAGAAGTGGAGTGCTATTGATTTACTTTGAAGTCGCGAAGGGCCCGGTTCCCTACGGACCTAGGGTACGAATCACAATTAAGTTTATCGATATTTAAAGCTTTGGAAGCTGAATTAATTAATTATGCTCTATCTAAAAAAAATGGCATAAATGATTACTACTTAACTAGAAATAGAAAAATAATGTTGGCCATAATGAAGTGGATAAACTTTCAGAGCCTTCGTTGTAAAATACAGTTAATCAGCACTACTTGGGGAAGACCTGTAGAATTCTTAGACCTGAAGAAAACAAAATTCCATCAGAAGTACGAGATATATTAATATAAAAAACATAAAAAGGTTAATAAAATCATAAATTAGTATAAAAAACAGACAAAAAGTCATTTACCTAACCTTAATAGACATAAAAGTACTCACAGACAAATAAAGATAATGCAACTAAAAATCTAGTTCATTGCACTTTTCATTATTTTCTGTCTTTTTTTTTAAACCCTCCTACCTATACGTACCTATTACAAAAATTAACTATAAAACTAATAACACCTCCATATATTACCAGCTGTTATAACAGTGTATTATGATCATCGATTAATAATGGATACTCCGCCAATATTTGAAACAGCCTGTATATTTAACCACACAGATAAGGACGGAATGCGAGTTCCACGAACTGACCGCACAGCTGTCTTATTCAATGGCGTGGATACTTACTTTGTCTCCGCCTGTACACTGTGATTGTTTGTACTGTTTACGTAAATTTCACTACTATGACTATGTACTTATAAAGAATCGATACTTACTTGCACCTTAGACAAACCAAAATTAGGTGTACTTAGCATAAACATGTAATTGAAAATGTATTATGAATAATAAAAAAATCTTCTGCTGAACATACAGCGGTGGAATTACAGGTTGTAATTTATTATGATGAATATTTAAATTTAGTTGTTCCTGTCATAAGATAATAAAGATGTGTTATCGTGAATAATAAAACGTTTTAATATCATACCGATGCAGCGATGCAGTCAAAAATTATTTGATCTGAAAATTATTCCAGCAACGAGCTTGCTGAATATATAACATATATAATATATCAGAATCATTTCATAAATTAGAAATTATGCAGTTGTGATTACGTTCATGTTCTGTCAAAAATACCTTTACACAGCAAATTCGTAAAGTGCATTCATAGGTTCCTAGTCCGGAAGCAAGGTTTGTCGCATTTAGAATTTTGTTCCTCCGGGGGAAACTTTGCAAACGGCTGAGCTTCAAATTCTATTCGATTCCACGAGATGTGCATGGCATGTGCATACCGATTTGTAAACCAGGATAGGTTGTATGTTGATACTGAAAATTACGTACCTAGTACACCTATCTACCTTACCTATTTCAAAATCCTACCAAATACCTATTTTTATCGATTTTATTTTTTATATATTTCACGTTATTTGGAACATCCGTGGTCGTGGGTTGACTAGAGTAGTTAGGAGTCCAACTGCAAAAAAGAACAAAGCAACTGCAATTGTTTTATGGTAGCTCCATATTCTCGTAAGTACTCTGGCCAATCCGTCACAAAAATAATAAAAAGTGTAAAGATGAGATGAGATGAGAAACGCGATAAAGATTAATCCAATAACATTAATAAAACACCTGAGTGTGACATAAACAGAACTCTAGTCCATCTCAAAAGCTGCTTAGTAGGCAGGTACTCAGATAGGGAGCGTCCAGTTCGCAACCCTAGCATGAAAGCAAGGCGCAGGTGTTCGACAGTAAGTATTGATCTTGCCACTGACAGCTTAGGATTCGGGTCACGTTCAGTTTAGTTTCACTGATTAATGTTATTTATGCTTAGAATAAAATTGGTAGTTTGTCACAGTTATTTGAAAATTTGTTTTGAAATAGTGACGTCAGACATTCCACGGAAAATATGTATTTTTTTCACGGAACATACAAATAGCTACCTAATGACGCGGTAACAAGAGCCTGTAAAAAATACATTACCTCGGCCATGTTCAACTTAGACGTGCCTAATTATAACTATTTAGAAAATTCCAAAGATAGTGGCGAGTCAGCTCATGACATTGCCAATATATACATAGAATAATACTCCAAGAACCTAGTGTCTAGACAAACCTAACATATGTTTTAAGATACTACTTACTTATAAGTGTATGTACTCAGTTTGTTAAATAAATAAATAAATGTATTTCTATCAACTAGAACGTCTATGTCACTATGTCGGTAATAGACGGTTTGTAAGCTTTTCTTGATTCCCACAGCCTCTGATTTAATACCTCTGTTGAATTAAATAGATAGGTATTCTCTTTTCGAATAATTGTCGTTATGTGTCTTCATAAAAATGAATATCTATTGAAAAAAATAGTACCTACCTGTATAATCTTATATTTGAATCGAAATCTTCTTATATTTGAAATGAATAGGAGCCTGAAGGCTTACCCACAAATCTGTTTGAGCGGTCTCTGCGATGGAATATTGTGGTCAAGGGATTACATGTATATAATACGAAGGTGGACATAGGACGTAAGTACAGTTAGCGCTATCCACGGTAGCCATTGGGAATAACTCTCAAAAAGATCTGACGTGATAGTTGTATGGAAAATAGGATAAAAAATATGTTAAAATGTGTACGTGAATTATATTCTGAATCTATGTATGTAGCCCTAGTGGTCAACAGCATTTTGTTTTTAAAATAGATCTAAACAGGTCAAACGTCAAATATTGCGATAATTCCATATCTCTTATTTGGAGAGTGAATTAGTAAAATATATAAACATTTCCTGTATCGTGGGTATCAGAAACTACCAGTACCATGGTACCACAATTCCCTGACCTGGAACAAATATCTGCAGAACATTCAAACATAGGATACAAGTTGTTGTAACCCAAAACCTGAGCGTAGAATGTAAAGCTATTTTAAAAATAGCAAACTATGTAAAAAACTTACTAATATATTGTAAAAGACCCTGAAGTGAAATAATTCAGAGAAATGCCATTGAGTAGTTACAGATCAAGGTTAACAAAACAGGGTCGGTCGCGCTGACAAGGGTTCCTAATGACGGACGTTACCGAGTTTCAAACGTACCAATAAGATTCTATATAATTTTATATCTATTTGTCGGTAATAGGGGATCGATAAAGTCTTTCGACCGAATTTTTGCTGTAAAGACGAGATTTAGCTGAAAAAATATTGATGGCTATTTGCTTTTGGAGAGCAGTGTTGGCCTAGAGGGCCCCCCGTCTGGAGATCGTGGGTTCGAACCCGGTCGTGCTCCAACATTATTTCACCCGAAAAAAATATGTGCGCAATAAAACGTGCTCAAAACGGTGAAGTAAACTTCGTGAGGAAACCAGCATGCTTTTGATCCCAAAGATATTAAGGCATGTGCAATCGGTTCCAATAAGCGGCTTTCAACCTTTCACGTGGAATACAAAATACTTGCAAAACGTGGGCATATGCCAAATATAATGTGTGGACGTCCGTCTGACTACTCCGTACTAAGAATTTCCTTTCAAGCAATAGATATTCAATTCTAACCAAGAGAAATGAGACTGACGATGACCGAGAAAACCCTCTTAAATATTGGTAGACATTCCGATTTCAACAAAAGTCAATTTCACATTCAAACGAATGGTTTTCAATTATTGGAACGATCGCATCAATAGTAGGTACACATAATTACGGCGAATAAACAGATCCCGAACGTGCTGAACGCAAATCTAGTCAATTTACTCGTAGCTAAATTGAAATAACAAGAGTGTTTACTGTTTTTTTTTTTGGGATCTGGTGTAGATTGCAATAAGGGGCAGTTATAGATTGCATCAAGAAGTCATCAATCTCATTTATCATCGTCTTCCCATAAATGAGATTTCGATAAAGAATTTTGTTTATGATAATGATTGGAACCAACACATCAAACCTTGCCTATGTTTGCTGATCGACTCCAATAATCTCATTGCATCAAATTCAATACAATTGGCAAATCAAAAAAAACGGGAGGCAGTCTGTTTATAACCACCCCAAGTCATCCTGGCTTCATCCGACCAAACAGTCGAATAGGTGGATCTGAGTGCGATCTGGGTACTAAGATAGATCTGAGCTGAAGCTAGAATTTAGTTTCTTTTATTCATTAAAACCTGATTTAGTTTCGTTTTTTAAAACAATGAGTCGGTGTAAAATGTTTGTTGTTAGTCCGTAAGTGTGTTTGTTTGTTACGTGAAGTAAAGACATTGCATGGGATAGTTTAACATCGAACTTCAACTGGTTGATGTTGATCGCTAGTACCTTCGATAGTAGATATAAAATACCTATATTCAAGCAACTATTGGGATCAAGTTACTAAAACACTAGCGATAAATTGGGTAATCAAGTACGACCTTCAAAGTTTGTAACTTCAAGGGCGTTTGATTGTTGAGGGACCCTCTTTCTCATTCGTTTCTATTGTTCTGATAGAGAGAGTATTGGCCAAGCAAGAGTCTAGAGATAAATTCATGAAAATCAATAGATGATGCGAAGCCCAGGATTTTAATATCAACACTATCCACACACATATTACATTTATTGGAAAATCAAATAACTACAGTGAGATAGTAATATCAATTGCATCTTTGCAATTCACATTTTTTTTTATGTTTTATTTAATCCCAAATAATAATAACTCTACGAACATAAAATTTTTCTTATTAGATAAATATTAAATCGAGAGAGAAACATGAACTTTTTTTCAATTCTGCGTCTTAGTGGAAAATATGTCTATCTATTCTTGGAAAGTACAATAGTTGCCCTTTGTGGCGCAAGCAAAGAGGCCAGCGCTGCTTTTAGCTCCATATTATTAGAGTTTTCCCCTGGCTCGTTGGTTTATTTGTACTAAAACCACGATTACATAGTTGACAGTAAGTCTGCTCCAATAATTGACCTGAAGACTCGGTTATTCGATGGTACCTATATCAGATTACAGGTCATAGTTTATCCTCCAAAATCATGGATCGAACAAAAACTATGTAGACACACTTTGCAAACATTGTCTTACAAGTTCGTGCGAATAAAGGTATAAAGGCTGGTATAGTATAAAAGTGATGGTGACGTAGGAACATGAAATGAGAGGGGTTTTCTTCGCTTCCCGGGTGCGCTGTGGCTTTCTTCGCTTACCACGAACGTGATCAATGGTGTAATTTCTACATTTGGTATAAGCGAGGTGGTAATAAGATATCACAAACTCTATTAAGCCAAATTAAAAAAATATTATATACTTGACTGTTTGATTTTCGTTTTCGTTTGATGAATTTTGAATAATAAAAAAATATATAATTGAAAAACGCTGCCTAAAGAAGGACAGTCCTTCACGCCGGATATAATTTCATGAACATGGGTCTTGAAAACGGAGCGAGCATTGCGGGCTAATTGAAGGCCGCCTGACTTCCCTACATCGAGACTTCGCGTAATGACCTCTCCTGCCTCCATCACTTTGTGCTATTCCAATAGTTTCAGTTTTGTTGACTGTATGTTTTTTTTTATCGTGTGTTTTTTCGCGATATCTTCGCCAATTGTAAACCGATTTTATTGATTCTTTTTTTGAATCCTGTGTTACTGTCTTCTGAGAAATACAACCTGGGTGTTTTCACCGCAGTCTACAGCGTTACTTAATATGAGACAAACAGTGGTCAAATGCGAATAATTAGTCTCAAATGCGACTAATTATTCGAACGAAGTCGCGGGTTCAGCTAGTACCTAATAAAAATAAGTCTAGAATAATATTATTACAAATGTTCTCTTGACGATAATTTTATTATAAAAATTTCCCATTTAGTGAAACTCAAACCTGCACTTCCACCTCTAGCTGCCAACACGTTATCCATTTTGTCATCAATGGAGCTGTCATAACTGGGTACTTTATTATCCAATAATAAACCTCGAAGGAATAAATTAAATGTGTTCAAACATAATCTTGTTTATTTTAAAAGCGTAACATGAATATTTTTAAAAGGATGGATTAGGGATACAAGGTCTCTGGACTCTATTTTTATGCCAATCGGTTTTGGGTCGGATACGATACTCATTCCTGATCATCGAGGTCGCTTGTTACAATGGAAGTCAATAAATATTTAGAACGATAAATATTTTTGACGATGTCTGTGGCGTAGTGGGCGAAGATCCGCCTGAGACGCAGAAGGTTGCGGGTTTGATTCCCGCCGATTTACTTTATAAAACCGTTTCGTATCAAACTTGTATTCTTATCCAAGTTTTAGTCCAAGTTTTGATAAAATAAATAAACTTATTTTACTCTTTTTTTTCTTTATTATTATTTTCGTCGAACAGATTTTCATAATTCCAAATATCATCATGATAATGGTATCATGATGATATTTTGATACCAGGAAATTGGTTTCATATTCACGTTTTCATGGAAACGTGAATATGAAACCAATTTCCTGGTGTTTCCGTCATTTCCTCTTCATTATTAAAGGAAGTAAAACGTATACGTTTCGGCTTTTATTTGGCTGTTTCCTAGAGAATCAACAGGTCGAATGTTTGCAGACTTGGACCGATTTCTGATTTATCCTGTAACACATCGAGAATCGATGATACGGTTAACACGACAGCATATATGTTGTCGTCCTAACCGTATTCGGCTACAGCGACTGTGTGGACTGGACAGGCTTATTTTACTCTAACCAATGCCCGAACCGGGTTTTGTTGATTCTACTTCTGAAACGAACGAACTGATTTATGAATTTGGCCTCTGTAAATAAATAACAGGGTGTGGTATCTTTCGAATACTATATTTTGTCCTATTTTAATGTAGCTTAACTTAAATGACATATTTTATTTTCTCTGTTTATTCATAATAAGTAACATTTATTTGGTCTGTAATTGCTATTTGACCTATTATTGCTGAGTTATAGTCACTATTTAACATTAGTAAGTTTAGTTCTATTTAGCTTGTGTGCAAAGTATTATGCAGCTGCTTATTCCAAATGATAACGCATATTTACATTAAAAATATTTTTCTGTTTCTTGGTGCCGATAATGGTCAAATTTTATTTTGTTAATTGCCACTTCAATGGCGTTGTGGCGATATAAGTTGCAGGTGTTTGGGCTCAGTGAGCAGATGGGTAGATGTACTATAGTCAGCAAATGCTACCACATCGGCAGCATTCATAAGAAATGTATTTTTGTAGTTAGCAAGAATCACCAAAATAATAACCATTCTTAGTTTGATTACGATTTCCTTTGTGCTCCGGTCACGAGGGATCAGTATAAATGAGACGTGTCCACGTGGCTCTTGTAATTTTATGAAAATTATTTTCACGTTTACTTTCACTATGTCTCCTGTGTTGTGAATCCAACGTGTGTTAGCCGGCGACTCGCCTTCTAATCCTTATGTATCAATCTAAAATCTATTGTTAGTTTAATAATTGGAAATCGAGATTAAGTCCGTTTTTTTGTAACAAGTGTGTGCGAGCACAAGTTTATAGAATCACTTTGTAGTTTATAGAATAAGCCGGCTTAAGGACTCTGAAACGTGACCTGAAATCGTATCGTCATTATACACAGATATTGCAAGAATAAAATTTATGGCGTAGAAACGAAGCCTGGCTTTTATTGCAATATTACTTTATATTACTTATACCATTGTGCCGCCGGTTCCATATTACTTACGTGATATTACGCGTATTACATAATCCATTGTGTAAGGAAAATAGACGCTGTAGAAATCATTTATTACTGCGTTGTTACGAAAAAATCAGTTTATTGTATAGATAGTTGTAATACGTATTAAATTATTGAACGAAAATTTATATGTTTAGCAAGAATTAGACATCCATGCGTGATACGTTAAGCGTCACCAATTGGTTACACCTCTGAAGTTTATACATGCTTTCTGCGTTTAAAACTTTTGGAAACATAACATGGCCTCCTTGAATGTCTGGCTCTTACTCTGTGGAAGTCAGGCTCGAGCGAAGTATCAAACCAGTAACTTAACTCTAAGGTTGCTTGAGGTTGAAGGATATACCTACTTTGAAAGATCACCACCTTATTAATGATGAAATCAAAGGTTTTTAACGCTGAAACCTTATTATTTTTTTTAAGCTTATTATGCCCGCAGCCGCAGACCAATACAGTCTAAACGTCGGAAAACCAATAAGGTACAGAATAGCTAATTGTTCTTCACTCTGCAGTTAAGGCATATACATAAGGCTTTGTTCACAAATCTACACGAGCCTTACTGAATTTCCTAAATTAGCAACAGCATGTCGACAAAACATATTAAATTAATTCATTTTATTTATTTTGCGCATGAGAAGAAAAAATAAATCGAATCTGATTTTTGTTTTTATTTACCATCACTGGGTGGATGAGTGCACATGTCTTTGAATATAAGTACAAAAAGTACAATCGTATATAAAATACAAACAACCGAAGTCGCCATAGTTTTTCATAAGCTTACAATTTACCGCTCCAAAATACTCGATTTTCCTTATGGATACTCATCGCAAACCCATAAAAAAGATTCTTTAACTTCAGTATCGACTTTACATTTTCAGATTCCAATAACCTACCCTTCGAACGAGCTCCAACATTGTCGAGGTAATTGAAATTCCTAGAATGCTACATTTAATAAATGGTTGCCCGAACAAAAATATACATGGATATAAGAAATATCCACACATATTTTAGTAAACCCAAATACTCAACAAAACACTAAATATAGACTACCTTAACAAACACAAATGTAAAATGAAAATCACAAACTGGCTTAAAAGCCTCAATTATGTCAACACAGAACTACAATTAAGAATCCAACAATAATCACCCATGGCCATTTATCCACTTTTGATAAATAAATACCTACTTACTTACAGACATACATATAACATCCAACAATATACCAAAACCTGAAAACATACACCTCTAAAAAGTCAAAATTCATTTATTTATTAAAATCAAAAGGATCACTTTGAAACGTCGGTTTTATCTACTGCCTGTTCCTCCGCGACCAAGCCAGGAAAGAAAGGCAAGAAAATAAGGCTGGTTATTCTTTTTAATTACCCTTTTACAAAACAACGAGTTGGAGCATTTTCAATCCCAAGAGTTTTTATCATCTAAATAATCTGATATTTTATAGCATGCCCTTTTAAAAAGTTTTTTTTTAATTATGTTTTTAAGTTAATTGTCATTTTTTGTATATCTCTTGGGAGTTTGCTATAAAAACGTACACTAAATTTATTGAGTCTAGAAGTGGCAACAGCGAGTTTATCTTTATTTCTGGTTTAATACCATTATTATAATCGCTTTTTTTCTTACAAATATTAATATTTTTGTGAACATACATCAGATTTTCATAGATATATTAACAAGGAAATGTCATTATATTTATTTCTTAAACTTCTGGCAAAGTGATTATATGGGGTCCATATTATAAATTGCTCGAACAGCCCTCTTCTGCAGCACAAAAACGGTATTTATATCCACAGCAGTATACCGTACGACATAAATCTGTGGAAGTAGCTGAAGTAAACTAATCTAGCTGTGTCTACGTCTGTATTAATCTTTTTTTATGCGTTTGCCGCAGAACTAAGTCTTTTCGATAACTTATCAATATGCTTTTCATTTAGTAGAAGGTTGTGTACATTGAACCATTTTTCAACATTAGAGATTGCATTGTGTACATCGTCAAAATCGGTTTGTCGTCGCTTTAATTTAAATAAAAGTGACGTGTCATCCGAAAACAATACAATCTCATGATCGTCCCTCACAAGATGGGGTAGATCATTAATGTATACTAAGAATAAAAATGGTCCAAGAATTGATCCCTGCGGTACACCCATAGTAACCAGCGAGTAGTAGTCATGCGATTCCTCCCAGGCATCAAATATGTGCGATATTAACTCAATACCAGCATCAGTAGTTGAGCGACTCTTAGTAAATCCGAATTGTTTATTATGCAGTAAATTAAAACTAAATGTAGGGAGTACTGAGATCTAAAATTACCAGGGTCAGAACAAGTACCCGATTTGAAAAGTGGAGTTATTTTACTGTGTTTCATTAAATCAGGGAACACACCACAGTCAATGCACTCGTTAAATATTAAAGCTAGTTCGGGCTATTTACATAAACAATTTTGAATTGTATTTTGCATTCCATTCAGTTTACTTTTAACAGTGACTCTGCTTCTATGGAAGATGAGTTTAAGGACTTTGTGGTAGAGACTGGAATGTCGGTAAAAACTGGAGTTTTCGAACGCATTAGCTACATCACCATCCTGATTTACGGTGGCATTGCCAATTTTCAAATTAAACTTATTGTTCTTTGTTGTGACTCTTCCAGTCTCACTGCTGATTACTTTCCAAGTGGCTTTCACTTTGTCATGGCTATTTTTAATTTTGAAACTCAAATGTCGAGATTTTGATTAATGACAAACATTAAAAAAAACATTAAAAAGTCTTTTTCTTTAAACTCCTCATTAAAAGCAGCATAAAGATCATATAATTTTTAGGCCATGATCGATTTCGATGTAAAAGTTGAATTGAACACATCACTAAATTTCTTAAAAAATGTGTTGTATAAATTACTTGGATTATTATTACCATATACACATAGAAATACAGAAGTTAAATTAAATTTTAGTTTGTCAAAGATTTTTGGTCATAGGTATACAAGTAATTTTTCTTATTGCAAGTTTTTTTTGTTTGAATCTCTATTTTAATTATTTGACCAAGATGATCCAGTCACACCACCCTTTGAACGCAGAAAAGTAAACTTAAAGCTATATCTGCTAGCACTCGGATTAAGTCATAAACATACCAACAGCCTCATTGCATCTGCGTATCTCTCTTGGTTTCGTTTATTTATAGATTTATATTGTACCTACTAGAGAAAATCTTATAAACGTACGTATTTTCACAAACATACTTAGGCCCATCCGCGCTAAACTTTGAGCATATGCAACCTAAGCATATGCCTGATTACAAATTTATATTATTCGAAAATCTGCTACTGAGACAGGGATGCCTAAATCTTTGCTTTAACTTTGGGAGTCTAGTGCGGGCGAGCTAAAGTCCGACGGAGGGCGCTTGGAGTCGGGATTTGTTTTTTTTTGTTTGTTTTTTTATGTATGGGGATTAATTTTTTTTTGTAATGTGACTATATAACACCTAACAGCAACGTGCGTAGTCCCTGATCTAACTAAAGCTATTTGATCCAAAATAACCAGTGAATACAAAGTTACATATACTACGAGCTTCTCATGCATTTCTCATGCCTACTTTGTCACCCAGTATTCTCTTCTTATATGTATTTCGCTACTTGGAAATGTCTCGTATTGCTATATGTTTTTCTATTCAACTAGAAAGGAAGGTAAATCCGTCTTCAGTAAAATATCATTGATTCTTCTCTCAATGCAAATCAGCACTCGAAAGGAGCTTATTCAAATGGATCCTGATCTTATGTTCAGGTTCAGAATACAGATACTGGGAAATTCTTGTGAAAAATTCGGAATTTATGATTGATTGAAACATGAAGCACTTATTTGAATGATGCTTATTGAATTTGTGAACAGAACGAATTGAAAAATAATAAACCTATGTGAATAAACAATATGTGAATAATGAGAGGAGGCTACATACTGCTTTATGAATGTTATGAGGTACCTATAAAACCTTTCACATTCCGTCCCTTATAATCACAAATCGATATATCTCTATCTATAGGTTAGCTTTATCGTCATAGGTAGGGTTTCGTCATACTTCTATATATCCTCCTAACATTCACAAAGCAGTTTGTATTTTCATCTCATCATTCACATATTGTAGGTTTTTTTATTTTATGCAAGGCGTTAAATTCTTATGAGATTTTAAGCATACAAAGATTTTGACTAAGTAATGATCGGCTCTTACATTATGCCTGGTCGAGTATGAAGACCTTCTACAATAACGTGGCCTTCCACTGAAGTTATTCGCTTAAGTCTCAGTAGATTTTAAAAGAGATAGCTAATGAATATAATTTTGCCCGTGAACGTAATTTTCAACAAGTGATAAAAAATATGTTTAGAACAAAATTGAGGTGTAAGAATATTCATCAATGGTCATCCATCACCAACCCTATATAGATAGGATAGGGCTTTCACATAACCCTATATCACCATGTTTAGAATATACGAGAGTACCATTGATAATCAACAATATCTATAATAAATATAATTCGTCCTATTTTTTGTAAAATTACATTTATTACCTACACAAATGCACCAAGCATTGCAAGAAGATAAAGAAATTCAGAAAACAATAGATGTTCCTGAAATAAAGCTTATCCAATAAGGTTCAAAATTATTGTTCCGTAATAATCATACCGCTACATTACTAGTAATTTTCTTAGAAGAGCTTTGTCCAAAAAAGTTGTATTTTCCTTCTTGTACCGTGTAATTTACAATATCAGGAAAATTCTATTTTTTTTTAAAGTACCATTAATCACAGGCATGTGATTATGACAAAGCGAGCATCACGACGAGATGCATCTAAAAGTTTGGGTACGGGCGGGTCCGGGGAAGCTGCCGCCGCCCGCCCAGTGCCTGCTCGACCGCCGAACCGAGCGCTCGCCGCGCCGCGCACCCACACCTACAACCCGTCGGTACGCGACACCAACACATGCATGCAACCCTACACCTCTCCTCTCCTCCCCCCTTCACCCCTCTCCCTCCCCCCGCCGAGCCCCGTACTCAAACCTCACCCCTTTGCCCCGCGACCCGCACCCTCTGACCTCCAGGTGGATACTTATTGCTCTTATAACTACAATTATAAATTACCAATAAGAATTCATGCGGTTTCCCCAATTTTCCTTTCTTTCATGCATGTTTGTGTACAAAAATTTAGATTAGTGTGTGAATGTAATTTACATTTATTATATGGATTTTCCCAAAGTTTTCCCAAAAACGGACCAATATTTACCTACTTTGAATCGTTTAATTACCTCGCTTAGATCTGAGCCATTAAGTTTATGGGAGAACCGTTAATAAACGCCGTAAGCGACTTTATTATGGCTATTAATCTTTAATCGACTCATTGGTGTTAGATAGTAGTTGTTTACTTTCAATTGATATTTTACTGAGACATTTAGGTCCAGATACTTTTAGGAACATAGTTGCACTGGCGCTTTTTTGGGAATTATTTTTTATGTAACTAATTATAATATTGTTGTTTAAGCCTAAACTTAAGCGTAATAATCAAATTAGGTACTTTTAATTACAACACGAGCTTGTAAAAAAAACACATTAAAGGAAACATGATTTCATTATTAAAACAAAAATCAACGACTTTAATCATTTCAATGCCAGGGTAAAAAATGAACGACATTAAAATATTCTACAGAAAAGCAAAATATACAGCCGAATTGAAAACCTCCTCTTTTTTTTAAGTCGATTAAAAATATTTCCATTAGTCGGTGTTGTTCGAATTTACAAAACATAGGCCTGAAATGACCATCACAAAGCTTTTCTCTTTGTGTAATCCAAATCTCTTGTAAAAAAAGAAGGTTATGACTTTCTTAAATAATGTAAACGAAACCTGAAACTGTTACAATACATGTTTTAAAAGTTTAAATGAAATAAATGAATATTTTAACAAACTGAAACAGAATTATTTTTAATAAGATCTTGAAGGGCGAAATCATATTACCCTTATTTGCCAAAATATTAATTTTCTATCAAAATAGTATTCTTCAAAATAGTAACAGCGCAATCAATTCAGTTTCAGTTTATCTCCGGAGAAAATTAACCTTCGGTTTTTTCACTTCTACCTCTTCTAACGGCAATTTCAAATCTGGCTTTGCTGTGAACAACATCACAAAGCATTTTTCTGCTTTATGTTACTTTTTTGTACGATGCGGATGTTTTAATAGCAAAAAAACTACGGGTCAGCTTCTAACTTTTAATAATTGTATTTCGTGAAATAGCAAAAGTATTTGCATATTCAGTAAGTAGATTGTTCGACCTTTTTAAACATGTAACAGTAGATAATAATATACATTATACAGAAGCCTCACACCATACAAACTGGTATTTATCTCTATATTTTTGAATTTAGATCGATTAACGCAAAAAAATAGGTACCTAGCTTATTTAAAAAAAGGCTAAGTACCTAAGTACCTATATATTAGTTTCTTATGTAGGAAGAACTGAACAGAAATACCCCATGTATCTTCCTGATTCATCTAGACAGTTCAATGTCGCGCCAAAAAGATGTCAGCTCAGCATATTATGCTAGGCAAGTAGCTTACCTCCCTATCCACTTTTATTTAACGCTGAGAAGCCGTTAAGTTTTTGTGAAGTGAATATAGAACAGTATTAAGCTGTATCTCTGGATGACCGCACAACATTCGCTTACAGTCCATAATTTACGTTGTAACACAGCCATGAAATCGACGTTTGAAACAGTTTCAATTCTATTGATGTGTAAGGTGAGCAGAGATGAAATGTTATTGTTTTCTGGCGGTGTACCAAAATGCGTTGTAAAACTGTTTTAAAAATGACAAATGACATAGTAAACCGTTGGGTGAAATCATTAATTTACGAGTTTGACGAATAAAATAAAAGTTCGTGCGTTTGTCGTTTCAGTCACCACCCCGCGCTTTGATGATCGTATAGTTCAAGGTTGTTTTTAGATCTTGCTCCAGCACGAAACAGTGTAGTGAAAGGATTCAGTGCGCCCCACAGAAACTCATTTCAGAGGTACCTACTCTTATTTAATTATATTAAACAATCAAACTAAATAACGAAACGTTCTATGTCCTAACACCTCCTAGCTCTTCACAAACAATTAAATGTTGATTATGCCTATATTAAAATACCTGGTTAATTTCGTACATGGTTTCTACCACCCCTGGTTTGTTTGGGTTAAGTACCTACCTTCCTTTTTTAGGGCTGATTAGTTAATATCGTGAAGAAAATTCTGTTTTCAAATGTAACGAAATGCATAGGTGACGAATCACTTGCGTGGAATATCACATTTATGACGTATATAATTCCATTTATAACTTTGTTCTTTTTTTCTTTGATCAACAGTTACCATGGCCTGTAAACCCTACGATAGATCACCGATTCATTCCTACCATTCATTAATGGACCATTTTTGATGAACTTGCCTAAGATTTCTTTGTAAATAATCGCTGTGCAGTGAATTGTAGTGGGAGTGCATTAGATGCAATATCATCGTAATAAGAAACCCCTGCTGCGTGATCTATTGAGCATTATTGCTACTTAGAACCTATCACTTCTTTTATCACCATCAAGATTTATTTAATGTCAAAATAGGTGACGATTTGCAGAGTTTTAATATTTTTTTCTTCTTCGAGTTTGACTATAAGAGGTTATAAGGCCCTTGAAGATCTTCGTAAAGATTGTAAAGTCTTTTAATTCAATATATCACATTTTGATATTGAGCTTCGAACAAAAGTGATTACAATATAAGCGAATCCGTTATAAATTGCAAACGTACCAGCAACACACATGCTGTCAAATGTTTTCACGCAACTTCTCTCAAATGAATGTTTTTTACTTTGACTTAGCACTACAGTTCTGGCTTTTTTAAAGTGATTTTTGTAATTCGACCGATACGTTGAGACATAACATAGTAGTCAATCTAAAACTGTAATTTTGATTTTTATAGAAATTTACCTAAAGTTTTTACAAAAGCTAAACTCAAGGAGGAGGAGAGATCCATGGTCTTGAGAGACCCATTTTGCCTGTATTAAGTTAAAATAAATTAAGCAAATAACTGCAGATGCAATTATATAAAGTATAGATACAGTTATTTTATTTTTTTTGTATATCCCTACTTGTATACAAATGCTCCGCTCTAGTCTAGTATAAACAAGCCGTACCTACCGATGTTTGATTACGTCGTGTTTCAACTTTAAATAGTTCCTGTGATGTAAATAGTCAGTTTTCATATATTTTTGTGTGGAATGTAAAGTAAGTAGGTTTTGTCGACCACAGTGGGCGAGCTTTTGCCCAGCGCAGTAGGCGAAGACCCGCCTGAGACGCAGAAGGTTGCGGGTGCGATTCCCACCGCGGGACAAATGTTTGTACTATCTGCAAATATTTGTCTTGGGTCTGGGTGTTTTCTACGTATAATATTTATGTATTTACAAAAAAAAACTTAAGCAGTACATTAGTCATGTAGGTCCCAGTTCCCAGACGATGCTGTGTGAAAAATGACCAGCATTATTTATTTATTTATTTTTAGAGCTTTGACGACAGTCTTTTTCGGTAATTGAGTAGGTGTGCATAAAAAAAGTAGCGTACATTCCAAGTTTTTTTATCAAACAATTTGTGCCGTTAATTCGGCTAAAAATTTACAATTTTTACAAACAAAAAATAATCAAACCAATTAAAATAATTCCCAACGCTACTAATTTGTTTGTATCACATCGCTCGAGTTTCAGATAAATACCTATAATTACGCCTTTCAGCGCATTTTTCATCATTTACATACCAACCAAACGGCATAAACTGATGTTGCTTAAATAATGCGCTACAATAGACAGGTTATTTTCCCTTTCACTGAAATATAAAGCTGTCGTCGATTACATTAATCATGTTAATGATAGTTCCATTTAGTTAAAGATAATTCCTGATGTGCAAGTATTTTATTTTATTGGTTGTTAAGTTATGGTAGTTTATTTTTGTTAAACGTTTTTATTATAAGCGTTTAGGGTACGCTTTGCGTGTTTGCTATGGGTGACCATTCCTTTTTTTAATACAAAGTGAAGTTAAACACACATGTCTAGGTTCACCATGGGTCACGCTCAATCGTCATTTCGTTGCCTTTTGCAAAGCGACTGCAAAACGAAAAACTGCACAATGAATTTGGCTCCATTGACACAAGTCGCTTTCAAAGTAAACTCAATTTCAGTAAACAAAGCGCATCAGACAAAAGGGCAGCAAAAATGAATGTATTGTCAGCACTGTGAGGGAAAATCCTTTCAAATCAAATCAAAAGTTTTTATTTCAGACAAAACAATCCATTTTGTTAGTAGATACTTAAGACTATTTCTTAGTAAATTCTGCGGTTATTCTTATCTTATTGTCTCTATGTATACATATACGTACATAGAGACATTCTGCGACGGGAGATAATCAAACAATAAGATCATTCTGATTTCACTGATTGACCACCCTCCGTACAAAATGTCTCCAAATAGGAGAGGTACACCTCTCCGCAATTGTCTTGAGGATACTGTTGTGACTGCCCCGAACTCTACTCATCAGAGATGCCGTCTTTGTACCGATGATAGCATGAAAACCATCCGTCCTTGTCTGCGCGAACATCTCTAAGGCACTACAAAAACGTAGCAGCCTCAACAGCATTGTGAAAGTATCATTATATTGGACGTGTAGGACATCTAGCGACATTTTGGTATAGCTTATCCATAGGTTGCCCGATTAGAAGCTCTGATAATATAATAAGCCTTTAATAGTTTTATTTTTACTTCGTCAGTACAGCGAGAAAACCTACGAATACCTTTGAACATCACCTACGTAAAATGCTTTGCACTATCATTTTAGTTATATTAACTATATACACGTACATATACGTAACTTTCCTAGTACCTATTGTTTGAGGAGGCCCTAAGGCATATAAGATTACCATAGAGAAAATAACCACTAAATTTAAAGATAATAATAATAAAATAAAAAAATAATAATGCTGGACATTTTCACACAGCATCATCTAGGCCCATACTAAGCAAAGCTTGTATTATGAGAACTACATGACTGATATACTACATTAATACTTTTTTTTTAAATAAATACATACATGTTATACATAGAAAACATCCAGACATACAGACAGACCAGTATGTACCTCTCTCTAAATAATGGATCAATGGGTATTTTCAGAAACATAATCTTTTACTTAAAATAATAATAATAAAACTTTTATTTTCTCTCACAACGATTTCTTAGAGTATAGCCTACCTGGACTCTAAGAAATCTTTAAACTATTTGTGGGGAAAACTATTGAACACCTGTTTAAGCCCTGTAATTACGATACAAAAATCTTCAATATACTGTGTAGCGTAATACCGACAGGTATATTGCTGAAAGGAGTGTGAGAGTTATGGTGTTTTGTTTATTTGATGGTGAGTTGATTGTATTATGACGGTATATAAGTTGCTGCAGAAGTAGGTGAGTATGTATAAGAGTTTGTGTTAGTGTGAGTTTTAGAGAGAGTATGAAGAGCCAGTTCGTAGTTTAGTATGTTGGCTAGTAGTATTTGTATACCAATGAGTTGTGAAATATGATTTAGGATATGAGACTTTCAGTCTTTTAGTAGGTGAGAGTTTTTAACCATTTAACTACTACTGTTGCGTATGTGCAAGAAGTAAATGTATAAGTATTGAAGATAAAAGCAGTTAAAATTTTAAAAGAGACTGTATGGAACATTTCGGAATTACTTTTCTTCGCTTGTCCTTTACTAATAGCTGGTCCAATGTAAGTTTCCTATTTTCCCACCGTCAATATACATGACGGTGAGAAAGGTTAATTCTCTGTATAGCCGGTTAATTGTGAATCGGGTGGACAATAGGCTCGTCAACGTTTGATTGCGTCGTAAATGTTTCAGTATTATCAGGAACTTAACTGTTGTATCAAATCATGGTATTTTTACCAGCGACCGGGGTATTTTTATCAGTTTGTTTGTATGTTTGTCAGTTACCATTTTCTCCGAATTAGCTTATCCGATTGAAATGCGGTTTTTTTAAATCAAATTGTACAACTTCAAGGATGTTTGTAGGACAGATTTTATCACCACAAGGCACTTTATACACGAGCGTTACAATACGATAGCAGCTATCACGGCAGTTTTAAAGTTCAGCAAACAATTACATTTTTGCATAAGTTCTGCGATACAAAGAGTCAGAGAAGAGAGTCAGAAATAAAATAGGTACAATGGAAATTGTGTCCTTTATTTTGCTGACAGGACACAATGTAGACGAACATTATTATTACTGAGAAAAACCGTGTTAATTGTGTTAGCTGGTTCCTAAGCTCATTTCTTGATATAATATGATTGGTGGTTGATAAAGTTTCCAAATTAGGTTAGTTATGAGGGTAATCTATCAAACTTTAGATTTTTTTATGCCCGAATTTTTGCTCCAAAACGTTCCAGATGTTTTTAACACAACATTTTTGTTTATTCCTTAAATAACGGGAATGAAAATGACAGGTTAACGTTTTGAACCGAACCTGGTATGTTTTTTATAGAACTGTATATAAACCGTTGTTTTAGGTTTTCTAAAATAATTGCAGTTGGCAAAATGAGTCAAAACCACTTGTTTTTTTTTGAGATAAATCAATTTTGTATCAGTAGCGTTTGGCAAAACTTAAAAAATGCAGTTATTATTATAATCAAAATTTACGTAGTTAATGTCAAAACTTTCTAACTACAAAAAAAGTAATTTGCTAGAGAGTCCCATTATCTTGCCAAACGTCCCAAATCTTGTTAACGAAAAAGGCTCTTTAAAAAGAAAGGAAAAACCATAAAGTTTTTTTTCAAGGGCTTACAATTCCAAACTATAAAAACTTTATTTTTAGGAATGGGCCGTTTTATGTCGTAATTAAAGACGGGCCCTAAGTGCTCGCCCAAGTTATCACCTGACACCATTTTCCCTTTCATTACAAAATGTTACCAACCATATTTTTCCTCGTCTATTTTCTTTTACATTTTATTATATTTATGTTTCAAACTCGGAGTGGTAGAACGCGCAAGAACCCGGATATACTTAAAAAAATGTACTTCATGTTATTTACTAACTAGCTTCTGCTCACGGCTTCGCCCGCGTGGTACAGATAAAAAGTAGCCTATGATGTAAACTCTATATTACTGTAAAGTTTCATCAAAATCCGTTCAGTAGTTTTGCGTGAAAGAGTTACAGACATCCATACTCACAAACTTTCTCATTTAAATAGTAGTAAGATGTTGTTATCTACTTGTCAGGTTCTGGTGTATGATCATGTTCATGTTCTATCTAATTTGATTCGTCAAATTAAACATATTTTTGTTTTTTTCGCTTTCACTTGAAAAAACAGGGACAAATTGTACCTGAGCCATTTGATTTCGATTTCTTGACAAAAACAATTTTGCTAGCAAACTGATCACACATCACTTTGGTGTTATAGTTATGAAAGCTATTTAAGTATGTAATCTCTACTAATAATAAAGCTTTATCTTTATTATTAGGTTTTTGTTTGAATGCACTAATTTTTGGAACGGCATTCATATTTGAAAAATAAATGAGGACGGTTATATGCTATTTAACATCACGCTACGACCCTTACGAGCCGAGAAAAAGCGAAACTATGTTTATTTTTACTATGGATTTCTTGAGGATAGTTTTAATGCATTCAAAAGTTCTGCTCAAATTTTGGTCTACTTTTTGGTATTCTGCACCATATTTTTTGGGTTGCATTGTCACAAAAGGCGTTCTACGAATTTTACAATCATACTTCCATTCGCGCCCTCCAATAACTCAGTATTTGGATCGTCGTCCTTTATTTTGCAATCGTTTGATTCCCACACAACAGCCTGCTTAATCTGGAGACGACAGTGTAATGGGAAACCTGAATACAATTGACTTAGGACAAGTAAAGCAACAAGTCCACAAATGTAAGTAAGTCCATTGTGCCGTGTTTTTTATTGAGTCCTTTATGTCCCACGGCTGGGCAAAAGCTTACCTTCACTTTTGTAATGTTTCCTTTTCGTGATTTTGCTGTCGAGTTCGTGCCTGAGCACGTTATGTTGCACGGCCTTTACAATATTTGCGGTCTTGTGTTGTTTTATCCTCTGTGGAGTTTTTGTCGAGTTCATCCATATTTATTGTATTAATAACAGTATTGTCTCTTGTTGTTAATGATGGAATAACTTAAAATCCGTACCTCCTTTTTGGTCTTCCAGCTATGAACCACCCTACCCTGGTTCGCGTTTTATAGTGGGTTCATGTTACTCTGAGGTAATTTAATCAATTTGTAATTTCATTAACTGTGAAACAATTTTTTTGTGGAGTCTTTTACAAATTGAGCAGTTAAATCAGAATGACAGGTTGTTTATTATTTTTAGACATATGTTGGAAACTGGCGTCACTTTATTGGTTTCCAAATACTTACATTTTTTGTTTTTGTAAATACTAATAAAAACTTTTCGTGTTCTTCATCTGTATAAAACGTTTCAGTTCTATAGTCAACGTTGGTTCATAATTAAAAGTTTTATACCGGTATTTATCGCATTTAACTTGTATTGTTATTTTAAAATTTACAATTAATTACGAATATTGATCCCGAAAGTTAAAAAAAAACATGGGTCAGTTTGTTCTGTTAACATGCCTGCGTATATTATTTAGGAACGTACGGTATTTTTTTTTCTGAAGAAAAAGTTTTTATTACCGGACCGTTTTTATTGACAACAGCCCCGGCGTTCGGGCAGGACAACGTCTGTCGGGACCGCTAGTTTTTTATAAAATAGAAGTGGGCTGTATCTATCGCAAGGAAAACGCGCACCTATTTGGTACCGTGCTAATGATGTAATGATGTGGCTGTCAGGTTGTAGACGGCCGCAACCTCGTCCCTTCCCCCCTTCCCCCGCTGTCTTTCTAGACGGAACATTTGGCTCCGAAAGCGTTGAATTCCCATGTTCATTATAACCCAACCACAACTACAGCCGGTAAGGTCCCACAGTCTTAGACTGACCACACACACACACCGCGTGTGTAAGGGGATGACTTTACACACGCTCACGACTGTACTCTTCATGATGGTCACCCTTAGTTCAGTACCTAAGTACATAGTTCTGCGAGACAAACCAATCAGGGCTAAATTGAAGTTCCCTTTTAAGGATCAGCCAATCTCGAATTTTCCAAGCCATTTTCCCGATAAAGAAAAGGTTATTTTGCAGAAACCTATACGCTTCGTTAGAATCTTTACGACTTTACCACTCGGCTCTACTGAGTAGAGTTCCGTGTATAAGTTCCAATGCGCGTTTCATGATCCATAACGTCGAGCTTCCATATTGCTTCCAGAGATCAAAGATAACTGAAAAGGATGGCATGGTGTGCTTCTTGCAGTAATGTAACTCCAACTCGTTTTTAGAATTCAAAACCCAGGCTAACGGGAATCTTGTACCAAAGCCCAAAAACAGCCAAAAATATGTCCGTATATATATATATCTGTCCGTCTGACACAGAGCTGTTTCTATTAATTATTTAACAAGTACTCTGTTTATAACAATGTAATATGTGCTATTTTAAATCACGACCGGGGGCGTTTAATAAAGATGACTTACTGTATAAAATTCATACTATGCCAAAATGCTTACTAAGATCAATCGGTAAAGTTTTCTTACGAGTTTGGTCATACTTACATGCAAATAACCTTATGTAAACCTAAAGATTCCTAACTTTCAGTATCTTCTTAAATTCTGCGAAATAATTTCTGATATTATTACTGGAGTTGGATTTATACTGTGTCCCAGAACCTGTATAACCTGCGGACGCATGTACAAAGTCCAAAAAACACATCCTATGTTAAATGAACATAATGCAAAATTAAAATTGTTTAATCAAATAGGTGCTAAATCTGTTTGACTTGCGTATTTTATGGATTTTTACCGAAAACAGTAGATTTTTATTTTTCTGTGTCCCAAAATATGTATAAGTTAAGAATTAGAAAATCACTATATAGAATCACTTAGCATAATATTTTAAAAACTAATTTGTGTTGCAACAATATGTCTTATAGCTAAGAGGGATATCTGGTCCTTTGTTTGAACTGGATTAAAAAAACGTAAAGAATTTGGTTTTAATTCTTCGTTATACTTAGTTGGTCGCTTTTCTTTTGTTCTTTTCGTTTGAAGTCACGTTAATATTTATAAATATTTTGTGGACATCATAAATTCACTACTTAAATAGCTAATTTCAGTATTTTACTAGTTCACGTGACTGAGCCACCTCTACCTTCGGCTTCGCTCGCGTATCAGATAAAAAGTAGCTTATGTGCTATTCGAGGTTACGAACTATACTATAATAGGTTCTAAACATTCAAATCAAACTGATTACGGAGATTATTAGCAACAAACATCCTAATTTTCGCATTTATGATATAGCTTCAACAACATGGCTGCTATCAACTGTCAAAGTTCGGTCTAATGAAGGCCCTTTATTTGGTAGGATTTCTTGAATTGAACAGTTTTGTTTTAATACACACGTTTCTCATTTATTAAGAATTTATTACAACACAAGATTATTTTTAAATCCTCTAAATCTAGCAATCAGAAACTATAAAGTCAAAAAGGAGCGATAGGTTACCATAGAACACTATGTAACCATTTTCCCGGGCAGTCCAGGCAGGTTCCCGCTGGTGGAAGGGGGTTTCGAGCGACGAGGCCGCGGATTCAGGTCACTGCCAGGCCTTGGCCCCTACCTGTTGATAAAGATCCGATCTTGCGGCGGGGATACAACGATAACATTTATCATCGTTTGAATGAGATGTGCTGAAGGCTTATGCCATTGGTTAGTATTCCAATAAGCGGCGATGGGCTTGCATCCCTGTTTTATGGAATAGTATTTACCACTATATACAGGGTGTAATCGTTAAGTGTGCACAGGCGATTATTCCGTAACTATTGCAGATATCAAAAAACTTTAAACTGATATCGAAAGTACTTTACCTAATGAGTAAAATGACATTAATAACTTTTTAAAAATAAAACGAGAAATATCCAAAAAAAATACATTAATCACTCCCATACATTTAGTATGAGATAGTAGAAAGGTTTTAGTTTCCTTATTTTAAGTGGAATAGTACCTACTCATTTTACCCTTGTCATTTTATAATTATGTACGATATGAAGGTATTAATGAGTTTCAAGTAGATACACGTGTAGATTAATTATCTTATCACTTCAAATTTATAATAAACCTTGTTTCAATATTGTATTGATTTGAACTAGCTGAAAAGCAACATACTAAATAAAAACAAAAAGAAAGATACTCTTTGGTGTTCGTTCTAAATTCAAATTCTTTATCGCGGGTTCTCGTTCCCGCCAATTTATTGTATTTTTCAATTTGCGTTAATAATCGTGATTGTTGCATTTATTGATTGAAAAATGGCATATTCCAATACAGAAAAGAGGGACATGTTAAAAATTTACTACAAACATGATTGTAACAATAGGGCTAGTCAATAATTATGTCAATGTAAGGTCAATTTTATGGACCGATGAAAGTAATGTTTCAAACTGCGGCATTTACAATAGAAAAAACTCGCATTATTGGTCAATTGACAATCCTCGCTTAACTACTGAAGTTAGAGCTCAGGTGCGATTCTCAATTAATGTGTGGTGTGGTATTCTTGGAGATCGGATCATTGGGCCATATTTTTACAGTGGAACCTTAAATGGACAGAGATATTTCTCCTTTGTACAAAACGATATGCCAAGTCTCTTAGAACCAATTCCAGACGATGAAAGAAGGTCGATAATTTTTCAACAAGATGGAGCACCTGCACATAATACAAATGTTGTAATGAATTTCTTACGAAACAATTATAATGGCTTAATAGCCAATAATAGTGCAACCCCTTGGCCTGCCAGATCCCCGGATCTCACGCCTTGTGATTTCTTCCTATGGGGATTTGTCAAAGCCCACGTGTACGCTGAGAGAGTACACAGCCTAGAAGAGTTACAGAATCGTGTACGTCGTGCAATTGCTTTAATTACTCCGCAAATGTTAAGGAAAGTTCATTTAGAAACTGTAAATAGAGCTCGTCATTGTATTGCACAAGGAGGACGTCACTTCGAACATATGCTTTGAACACAAAATTTTGTACTTACTAAGAAATAAAATGTATGGGAGTGATTAATGTAATTTTTTTGGATATTTCTCGTTTTATTTTTAAAAAGTTATTAATGTCATTTTACTCATTAGGTAAAGTACTTTCGATATCAGTTTAAAGTTTTTTGATATCTGCAATAGTTACGGAATAATCGCCTGTGCACACTTAACGATTACACCCTGTATAGTTAGGTCAAAAGTGAGATTTGGGTGTAGAATGCATGTACAAAGTTACCTTTCCCCGGAAGATTAGGCTTTAAAACGAACTATCCATAATGTATCACCCATGTACTCCTACCTATAACATAATATGTAATAGGATAGGATAACTGCAAGAAAAGCGCTAATGACCATCAAGTTTGCGTATACCTACCTACTTATTTTATAACTGAGCTATCGTATCATTTTACGTCTTAAATAACAAAGATTGATATTTAAATGGACAGCAGGGCCTATTTCATTTATGTAACTACATTTCGGATTGTCAAATGAGGCTGAAACTTAATTCATCAAAAAACAACTTGACCGACAACTGTCCCTCATTTTTAGACTTGTTATGGAACTAAATGTTCGAGTAAATGTGGATTTAAACATTAGAAATGGTGCCAAATGTAAAAGGCCACGCTAAACCAAATAAGTAGCGATGAACAAGCTCTTGGCGAGGTATGTACAAAGTGTTCAACGGTTATCGTTGAAGCGGAATACCAGAGTACAGAATGATCTGTAGTTCCACTACTCTGCAAATTAGTTTACTAATCCACTTCATATTGTATTCTCAGGATATCAGAGTAATATGGACTAAATAACGTAAAGTGGTAGAGCACGAACTTGCTTTGTAAGCATAAGTAAGCAGATATTTCCATACTTTTAGCACATTTATTTTTCTTTATCTATTTCCTGTTTCGTCGCTTTGCGTCAATAGATTAGGTAATAATAACCAAATAGATATCTGGTTTGACATGAGAATGAAATGCCAAGTAATATGGAGAATCAAAGAGGACTTCCTTATCACTGTTAAACAGTGATCACTTTTAAATAACTGCTTAAAGAAAATCTTCAGGTATAGTTTATTTCATGTCAGCCCAAATGTTTTAAATATCTGTCTTAACCACTCTCTGTAATATTACAGATAGTAGAGCAAGTTCTTCAAAGAAAAACTGATGAAACAAAGCGGATAAATGTAAACAATCGAAGCGGACATTAACACATAGGTAAACTCCTGCGCTCAAATTAACTTCTGGCATAAATCGTTTTTATGATTGCTGCGGCCGCCGACCAAGTTAATTTCTAACGTCTTAAAGTCTTCATAAAAATAGTTTATCAGAACGTCCTAATTAGTTTTAAAAAAGAGTTATTCTCAAAACTGATATTTTTATAACACAAAACTCTAAACCAATTTTTTACATTGAATTACTATGAAGTCATGAGCTAAGTATAGTTCAATGTAATTGAGAAAACAATTTTCTATCAATTTCTGCGCAGGTTTTGATTATTACTCTGATTAAACATGAAGGAAGCGCTTGGGGCGATAAGAATAATAAGGAGATTCCCAAAGTTCGGGGAAATACCCGGAATGCCAATTAATTGGCATAATTAGCTAAGTTTATCAAATTTTAACAAAAGCCATGTTTGATTGAAATTACGAACTCTGTGTGGGATAGTGGAAAACCCACCTGAGACGGAGAGTGTTGCGGGTTCGATTCCCTCGAGAAAAATGATTGTATGATCTGCAATCGGCTCTGGGTGTTTTCTATATATACAAGCTCTGCTCGTTAGTTAGTTAAATTAGTTTGGGGCTAGATGATGCTGTATGAAAAACTACCAGGATTATTTATTTATTGATTTTTGTTTTGTATGCTTTGCACGAAAAACTACTCTTTTTATACATAATTTTATAATTTAAAAATATAATTTTGTATTCCACGAAAATTTAGGGTTCTGGGAATGCTTACGCCCTTATTTGAATGAATACGCCCTAACTTGCGCTGGAAACACCGACATTTTCCAAAATTCAAACCCTATATTTTGGAAGCGGAAAGATAAAGTTTGCAAGGAAGAAATGGAACGAGACGAAGTTGCTGGGCGTTCCACTAGTTATTCATACACTACTTGAATGCCATTATGCAACCCTCCATCACAAAGTAACTTTTAACTTTTTGGTAACTTTTTATACCATGACACGTCTCTCTATCTTGGCCCCAGGCATGATGCGGCGCGGTTCAATGGCCATGCCCGGCGTCGGCGGCGGAGAGCCGCTGATTGTCGTGGAGGAAAGCGGGGCGGAAGACACGGACTCTTCGCCGCATTCGTACGCTCCGCCGCGAGGCCTGTCCGTGGACCAGGAGTCCCCACAAGACCCGTATCATTTGTCTCCATGGCGGGACAATCGTAAACATTCGTTGCCGACACCGGCCTGCACATCCGGACCTACTGCTAGCCAGGTTTGTAACCATTTTCTTTTTAAATTGTCCTTGCCGTATCGCATAGGGGATAAAACAATGAATAATCTGTTTTGTTTATCACGTTATCTAGGGTTGTTTTTTTATCAGTCTTCTTTAATGGCTAAACACTATTTAGCCTGTATACTCCAGTAAATGTTTTTCCGGTAATTCAAACTTATAATAGGATTAATAAGATTAATACGTTTGATAGGTTCGTCGGCTGTCAGAACGCGGAGAGAGTGCTGCGAAAGAAGCTCGCGAAGCAGCTTTCTTAGCCACGCTCAGCCAAGTCCAGCCACAGCCTGGAGGACGCAGGTGACTATACATTACATTAACTTTCTTGTACTGTAAACTACTCTGGCTTTTACTCTTTACGACACTATTACTCTACTTATGAAATTGATTGTTTTCAGACATTCTGTCGTCACAATATCACGAGTGCCACAATCGCTGTTCGGGCGTGGACGCCGCGAGTCGATCGCCGCTTTCCCGCAACTGGCCCGCCGCAGAGACTCGGGATCTGGACCACCTGGGAAAAAATGTAATTACCTCTATATTACGATACAAAAAAAATGCAGAAAACATAACTATGGCCCTCAACATTTTGGTTCCGTTTCAGGCCCTCCAGCAACAGATACACTCGGCAGCACGCATAATCTCGCACTGGACATAATGGATGACATCGTAACAGCACGTAAGGTTCGCATGCGGATGTGGAACACGTCGAGCGAACGTGTATGTGAGGTCCAACCGCTGGATGAGCGCTCGCCAATGAGTAGCTCTGTAAGATACACTAACCGCGGCCGCCGACACTCCGACTTCGTAGGAGCAGGAGCTGGAAATATGCCATTGCCGCCGATTCCAGCACGTCGCCGCGCATCAGAAATGCCGCCGCCGATCCCACCCCGAAGCGGCTTCGGCGTGGTCTGCACTGACACGGATCTCCAACACATGCTCAAAGCCCTCACGTCCTCAGCCTCGGAGATTGACAGCTGTGGCAAGCCGGAGCACGCTCCGCGCCGTCTCGCTAATATGCGCTCCAGTAGCTTCGACGCCTCTTCTCTCCGCGACAAGCCGGCTGACTCCGGCACCACGTGGTTCGCAAACCGTCATCAGACTCTGGCAACTAAGAAGAAGGGCAATGAACCTAAGAAAACCAAAGTTACCTTCGCGGATGAATCCAAGAAACGTGGCGATGTGGCCGCTGTCCTGTGGGATAAGCCGACGGGTTCTGTGGTGGACGCAAGCGCTCTCGGCAGTGCTATCGAGGTGTTCCTTAGGAAGAGCAGCATCGCGCCTGATCCAGGTCCAGGGCCCTCGACATCGGGCGTGGTCATCGTGAAAGAGAAAGTCTCGAGAGCTGGCGAGGTAAAAGCGAAGCAGAACATTCCACCGCGACCGCCGCGGTCTGAGGGTGAGCGCTGGTACTCTAGCCGGCCGGAGGAGGAAGAAGCAGCGGAGGAAGGCTGTGACGCGTCGCTCTGCAGCTCGCTCAAGGACCTGTTCGTGTAGGCTCCGTGACGCGATGTATTTAACTTGTAAATGATATTTACCTTTAGATGTGTATGGCGGGGACGCGAGTCGCCCGCTAGGGGCTGCGCGAACCGTCACAGATCGTACTTTATGAATCTTTCAATGTGATAGACAGCGTGCGGGCGCCGGTCGTCCTGAGTCGACTTACGACCGACGCCTGCTAAGCAAATTATTTTTAGAGTAAATTCTATTTTCATTGTAAATTTTTTGATATTAGTGATCAGAGTATTGACTTATTGTTAGTTAGATAATTATGTATATTCGTGATACGGGCGCGCGTTTTCCACGCTTCGTGCGATCTCCCCCCGCGCGCCCGCCCCTACCCGTCTCGTTTGGAAATCTGTGTCTTGTATGTAATCCAAATATTAACAATTAATAAAACATTTTCTCATAATAATATAGCCATCAATGTCAAGAGAGGTCGGGAGGAACGTACGCTTAATAGAGGAGGCGGCAAAATGTCTGTCGCTCTCGATCAATAAAAGTTTTTATCGATGTTATCGTGGTATTTTCTTTAACGTTCCTCTTAGTTATCTTTAGCATTCTGATGCTTCTGATGCTTGCATAGGTTCTGACCTATGTTAAAGTAGCGGTTAATTATGTAGAGCTAGATAGATATAAATAGCTCTACTGCGCCACCACTGTATAATTTGTAGTGATACACTACGCAGAATCTTTCAAATGTGTCATTATGTTGAGCAATTTCTAAACAAAGGAGTGGATAGCTAAAGTTATAAGTGACATCGGAATCAATTAATGAAAGTTTTACGAAACAACTTTTCCAATTACTCGGAGCCTGCAGGTAAGTTCTTAATGGCTCATTTTACAACCCGTAACTATGCAATGAAATTTGACAAAGAGTAAGTAGCTTTGTAGATAACGAGACCTATTTCAATGTTGATTAAAAAGTTGGATTGGCGCTAAGTGGTTAGAAATGACAGCTTTGATGGAGGTACGGTAACGAAGTATAGACGACCAAGACGACGAACAGGTACAGTAACCGCATTGCAACAAACCCTATGTTTGTGTGCTTATTGAGTAATCGAGTTTATTGTTTTTTTTCTAAGATAGCTTGAAAAATTACAAGTGTTTTATACATGGGCCGAAGTTCCCAAATGTCGATAAATGGAAGAAAGTTTGTCGTGGGCATTCTATACAATAGATAATGTGCAGATGACATTGCTCTTGGTATTTTGTTTCTTAAATGTCAGACAGAGAGAGATAACGCGGAGACTAGGCTACACCAAGAACTTAAAAAAAAGCAAGTAACGTCTTTGAAAAACCGACCTTGTTTGTAAAACTTAGAGTAGACCAAACAAGTGTTAATTTTATTCATAGAATAAATCGCTCGTTTTCAAGAACAGATTAGATTAGTTACTATACCACCATTTCGCGTGGAATAACAGGCTATTCCAAGAATATTTCATTTTCACAGACTATAGATACATGCTATCGATATGCAAACATTTAATATAACTCCGAATACATTTTTGGTAAGTGTTATCAACACTTACTGGTATTTATTACCTGTCATTAGTATTTAGTAGTCATTTCCCATACCTACTACGATAAATACAAGTTGATAATATATATTATGCTTATACAGCGTCCCATTGTAGAACATTATTTATTTGCAGGGTAATTCAATCGTTCATCGGTCACTTTGCTATTACAATACAATACAATATTCGCGTATAGTAATTCCAAGAGCAGCTACTATAAGTACTTTAGATTACAAGTGTATAAATCAATATTTGATCGAATCCACCCGTAGCAACAGAAATGTTTTTTTTTTTCAAAATCAGAGTTTCTTAATCCAGATACGAGTATAATACTCTGTCAAGAAAGTACCGGGAAAAGATTAATAATACACAAAATGTTAGTTATTCATCTAAATTTATTTTATCGGCTTCAAAGTATGCACCTTCAGAAACGATACACTTACGCCAACGAATAGTCCAATCATCAAATCATTTTTTAAACGCTTTTTCCGGAATTGAGTTCAGTTCTCGTCGCGAATTCTCCTTTATGTCTTCTACCGAATGAAAACGTGTGCTACGAAGTGGTAATTTGAGTTAAGGAAAAAGGAAGAAGTCGGCTGGAGCCATATCTGGTGAATAAGGTGGTTGCTCGATAGTATTTGTTGAGTTTTTGGTCAAAAATTCGTTTACAATTATGGCCTTGTGCGAAGGCGCATTATCGTGATGCAAAATCCAAGAATTTTCTTTCCTCAAATCTGGCCTTTTTCGCAGAATTGGCTCTCTTAAACGCCGCATAACGCTCAAATAATATTCTTTATTTACCGTTTCACCGTCCGGCAAGAATTCCGAGTGCACAACACCTCGATAGTCAAAGAAAACAGTCAACATGACTTTAACTTTTGATCGACTGGCGTGGTTTTTTCGGTTTCGGTTCAGTTGGGAGGCGCCACTCCGAAGCCTGTTGACTAGTTTGCATGTCAAACTCGTAAACCCACGTCTCGTCACCAGTAACTATACGTTTCATGAATGTTGGGTCG
Source organism: Perizoma affinitatum (assembly GCA_961405105.1). NCBI lineage: Eukaryota > Metazoa > Arthropoda > Insecta > Lepidoptera > Geometridae > Perizoma > Perizoma affinitatum. Next base: position 9,417,083 of record OY560184.1, read on the forward strand.
GAATTGACTCGTTTTAGCATGTCCTCAGCGACTCTTATGCGATTGAGTTTTTGGAGAAAATTCAGGTCTTTTGAGACTAGCCGAGCAGCAACATGTTTCATACCCAAGTGATTATTTAAAATGGTGCGGATCGACTCGTGAGACACAGAAAGTTCAGCGGCTATCTCTCTCAAATTTGAATGAGGATTTTCAGTCATTTTCAGTGACTCCGAACACGAAATTCCGTTGGCGATGCAAAATTTAAGACAAACTCTTTGTTCGATATTTTTGTCCATAGTGAAATTCCCAGTACACACTAGATAGGATCTAACTAAAAACAGCACTATAATAAATATAAATAGCAGATGCAACTCAAAATCCGCGCCAAAATGGAAAACAGTTGTGCCAATCAAACAGCAAAAAAAATAAGTAACAAAAAATTTAATTGGGAACCATAGACAAATTATCCATTCCCGATACTTTTTTGACTGAATGTATAGTAGTCATTTATTCAAATGTTAAAAAAAGTGTATTATGTACTATAACAGTCATGTAGTTCTCATAATACAAGCTCTGCTTATATATGCTGCTTGTATAATCCGCTCTTATATGTATAAATACTAGCCACTATACATAACAGTGCTGTTTTCTAATCTGGCGACGTTCAACCGCATTGTCATTGCGATACGTTTAACAAAAAGGCTGCCAATGTTTAGTAAACAAAAGACAGGTTAGGTTCTTGTTTTTTTTTATTACTAAACGGCCGGCGCTACAATTTGTAAAACCGTGAAAAAAAACACATTTTCAGCCGCATTGGAATTGGCTTTGTTTATCCGAATTACAATCCGTCTCGACGTCAAAATCCGGATAAGAAAACAACTAGGGGTTATGTAAAACAGCTTATTCCATCTGAGAAATCCATACCATGTAAAAAAAATTGCTCTGGTGTTATAATCCAGACAGAAAATAAGGAAATACTTTGTATGGAAAAATGACGACCACAATTTAAAAATAAAAACAAAATAGATTAGATTGACAAGGTGGCATACACTTAAAACAACTAATTCATTATAGCTTAACAAAACATCAGTCTTAGACTTGAAAATATTTTCAAGTAAGAACGGATCAGTAAATGTATGGATATACATACTTTATTGTATATAACATGGTGTGCTACGCTACAATAAAATGCAAATCAAAGACCAGCTGAAATTGAAAACCAATACCGCTAACGAGTGGTTTCTGTTATGGTAAGTGGTATGGCAGGTGAGACTGACTTTATTGCGTACGACACTTACCTGCTATAAACCGCCAAGGAGGGTGAACGCACAGTATAATTATGTAACACAGTAGAGACGCTAGAAAAAAACTAAGTAGTAATTGGTTTGGTTTTCAGGAATCAGAAAATTCACCTGAGAATATTCACCATGATTCGAGTGAGACAATTCAAAATTATTGTTGTGATTAAATATAATTTCGTTACAAGACTGTCTCACTAACTACCTAACGATCAACAATGTAAGTCTCAGAGACTTGAAGAGAAGGTGTGTTCCAATTGATCTGTAGGGTTGCACGAAAAAAAGTTTTCCGATACTCCTCCTTAAAAAGGTACAGCGGAAGATAAGGTTGTATATGTAAAAAAAAACTCAACGCGGATAAAGACGCAGCCGTAGTTCCATTTACAAAATGTCTTCTTTAAATAACGTGAAACGTCTTAAAATTTCACCATCTTCATTGTCAAAAACACTCTAATAATACGGGTCTTCCTCGCATAGTTTTTTTGACTTCTGGAGCTAGGAAGATGGAAGGAAAGATCCTTCCATCTTTTCAGCTTCCTGCTATCACCACTATGTTGCTAGTATAGTATTTTAATATTAATGACTGTGTCGTTAGTCCATCCACAGAATAGAGAGGTATCGCTCCCTGATTCCATTAGGTGGGTCATCACTCTGCATCTTCTGGTTCTCGGTCACCACTAAATAGGTCCTAGGAAAACCTCAGTGGTTTTCGATTCTATGGCCTGCTAATTGTTGGTGTGCTTGGTTCTTCTACGACACCTCTTGCAAAATTACGTTTTTTTGGAAATACACTAAGGTATATTCTATTATTTAAGGTATAGGCTTCGTGAAAGTGAAGCAGCCTACTGTTAAAATGTATACTTTGGTATTTGGTAAAAGACTCCTTCAAGGTTAGGTAGTTTTGTCAGCCGTAAAGTTCCTATTTGGAATTGAAATTTGAAATTGGCGATGGGAGCGTATTAATTTTATTGTAGTAAGCAGCACGACACCACACCCTTTTGGTATTAATTACTGAAATAAGTCTCTTTAATAAGTGATCTTCGTAATCCAGCGAAAAAGCCAAATTTGGTTAATTCCCAACAGATCATACCATACTGATTATGCCACATCGGAAAGCAAACTAGTTCCATGAAAACAAATAATCTCGAATGTCTTGTAATTTAATTGACTTGTTTATTATAGCATCGTTAATCATAATACTCTAAAACGATAGAAAAGCTATTAACAACAATGAACGTCCTGAAGATTTTGGGCCAATCTCAGAAATTATCTCATCATTTTATCAAAGCATTTGGCAAAGCCAAACAGGGACAGCTTCCCAATACATAAACCTTCACACAAGTTTAGGATATTATAAGGTCGTCTTCATACAGACAGTTAAGTATTTTAACAGCCACAGATAATAATTTGACAAAAATCATACTGACATTTAAGGTAGATTGATAAGGTAGATACTTTTAACTTATGAAGGTATACGTAATTATTACTTTAATCAATCTACATTCTGGAGGTTTCATCGGTTTCTCTTTCTATTAAAATACTTTTATTTTCAATATAAGATACATACTGACTGAACTGCATCGTGTGAAGTTTGCCTAAATCTTTACCGATAGCTTTGTAATTATTTGATTGTCTTTGAAATAGGGATTGTCTTGAACAAAGGACAGACAACTCTCGTGATAACAGATTGGATTAGATCACGCTGTGAACTGGAATAATTAAGTATTATCGATTTATAAGAGGGCCTCCAGCTCATGTTAATAGGGTTAGGTACTGGGGGTTCCCTATGGCAACAATCGTTTTTCTAAAAACTGTGTTAAGAATCACTTCAGAGATAGAGACCATATCATATATCGATAATTAGCAAATTATATCTAATTCAATTAAATTAAATATATCTATTAAAACATATCTGGTATAGGTTAACGAAGCTTACTATAATTTGGTACTAAGCTCCCTTTTTTTTACAATAGCTAACATCTTTTATCGATTCTGATGAAATAATAGTCCAGACTTAACATAAGATTGAACATAAGAAACAATTTGTTTTTAATTAAATACAAATTGACGTGAGCGATGGTAGAAGGAAAAGAAAGAGGAGACCAACCAGTACAAAAATAGTTCGTAGCGGTCTTAGTCTATTGCTCTTAATAACAGAGCAGATTGATGGTCTTATTTTATTTTGCGTCCATATTTTCAACAGCAAACAGCTTTGGTCCATGCAGGCACACAAAGTGATAGCGAATATCAATATACTTGCTACGGGCGTGGTAGATGTCGTTACCTGAAATACTAATCACGCTTTCATTATCACTGTACATTTTATTCCCAGATAGCCTTTGATAGCCTCTTGTATTGCTGTAGCCAATAATAATAACAATAATAATACTGGACATTTTTCACACAGCATTATCTAGCCCCAAACTAAGCAAATCTTGTGTTATGGGAACTACATGACTGATATACTACTTATATACTTTTTATTTTATAAATATATACATATTTAACATAGAAAACACCCAGACCCGAGGCAAAAATTTCTAGATCATACAAAAACATGTGTGTAAACATGAATCGAACCCGCAGCCTTCTGCATCCCAGACAGGCCTTCGCCCACTGCGCCACAGAGGTCGTCAATTATATATATTCTGCCTCAGTGCTGGACAGAGCTATGGTAGGCTTGATGGCTCATTGAACACCAGCTTATGGCAGCACACTAAAAATAAAAATATATCCAGAGGAGGATCTTTCTTCGGAATTTGTTGCCCAATCGACGTCACAATAACCAAAAATATAGCTGCTGTCTTTTTTGAATGCAAGTTTCTTTAAAATAGTTTCTTAAATGCATCGCAATATTCTTTTCACAGCAACCCAACGTTGATCATTTATTATAAAACGACTGATTGTTTTTTCTTTATACATTGACTGATCAAATTATATTTCATTCAAGTTTTTATCATGAACTAGCTCACGGCTTCGCCCGCATGGTACCCGGTTAAAATTGTAAAGTTTCATCAAAATCAAATAGTAACAAACATAACAAACCTCACAAACTTTCGCGTTTATAATAGTAGTAGGATAGGATGATCCAATAGCCAATAAAACATTTTGCTAGAATCCTTCATTTGAAATTTGTCATTTCACTTTTTTTTATAATTACCACCATCATGGGAATATAAATGGGTAAACCCTTGTTTAGGAAGCTTCAGTTGCTCACCCTGCCCAGCATGTATATTATGGAGTCTGCTCTTTTTGTAAAGAAACATAATATTTTATGTTTTTTAACAAAAATATTTGTATTACCAAAAATACCCAGAACATCAGAATAGTAGCTATGTAATGCGTGAAAAGATTTATAATAGTTTACTCGATGAAATTAAAAACCTACCACTGAATCAATTCGCCAATAATCGTAAGCGGTTGTTACGAGAAAAAAAATTTTTTGATGTAAAATAATTAATTAGTTGAAATATAAATATTATTAAAGATAATATTTCATTTTATTTATTTTATTAATTGAATTTTAAATTGAAGTTAGGTTTAACTTAGCTAAATATTTGCATGCCAATGTGTTTTGTGAAATATGTGAAACTATAACTACTTACTGTAAGATCTTTGTAACCAAATTTCTCGCAAATAAACCATTTCCTTTCATTTCACATACAATATATAATTATTAACTACAATTAAAATCACATCCAAAGAAAGGAACATTAAAAACTATTGATTCAAACTACCTTTCATTGTAGGAACACTACATTATATTCTTTTGACAAATATTACGTAGGAAGAACCTAGGTAGGTTAAGTTTTAATACGCAAGCTTATATTATTTTATCAAATTAATGATCAAGGATGAGCGTACCTATTACATAGAAATAAAATTCATAAAGTTCTGAGAACACTCAAAGCTCCGCATCTCAATTGAATGGCTCTTTCAAAGCTTCACATGACCGAGTTGAACAGAGTTAGTTGGATTCCGTTCCGTTACCGTAATTACCTTTCAGATTTTCAGTATTTCATCGGATTCCCTAGTTATTTATTTTCTAGAGTCGCACTTTTTTACAAAATAACCGATATACCATTCTCTAAAATGTAACTTTCACCATCGCACCGTGCTGAAAGTTGTGTTATTCGCTTTTTAAAACACAAAATTGCCGACCAGATTGCTCGACTCGTACCTAAAAAGCTCGTAGTTAAAAAAAAATAGAATTACTAAAAATTAGATCACTTCTGATGTGATTGTTGTTTGCTAGATGCTAAAAACACAACTTTTCGCGATTAACTCCGGTCGTTGGTTACTTCTGACGACCTCGATGGCGCGGCGGCCCTACGATGCAAGAGGTGTTGGTTCGATTCCCGCTGCGGAACAAATGTTGCCATGTTCTGCAGATATTTGTTCCGGATAATGGTGCCGCATTACTCGTAGTTCCTAACACCCACGACATAAGAAATCCTAGTGCGGGGACAACGAGTGTGTCTGTTGAGTATTTATTTATTTATTCTTATTTTTATGAGCCGTTTGCCTAAGCTGCTACAGTAATGAGCAATTACTTCTTTAAAAAAAAATACAAAATGTGATTTAATTGATTACAGCCTGTCTCGTTTTAATTTAAAATAAATATGGCCACGTTACTCCTTTAACCAAAGACTGGAGGAAACATTGCCCAAAACTAAAGTAATCGATATATCCGAAACAGTCCCCGTCAAATAAAGTATTTTGTATTTTTTTCTTTATTAGATCAGCAACAAGATAATATATACTGATTTAGCTCTGACTAGCTTGTATCAACGACTTCACTCGCATGGCAATAGTAGCCTATGTGTTATTCCAGGTAAAGAACAATATTGATTCCCAATTTCATCCAAATCGGTTCAGCCATTACAAAAATGATTGGCAACAAATATCCAAACATCCATACTTTAAAAAATAACAAACTATTTGTGTCAATAAATCCTGTCCTTAGGCTTACAAACATTGGGTTAAAGTATTGGTAGGTTTGGATAGGATAAATAAATAACTGTTTATTTCCGTGAGCTAAAATTAGCGGTAATTTAGCGGTATTTTGATCCTTCTACACCATAAATGGCCTCTACGTCGTAGCACCGTAGCCGCGGGGCACAAACTTCATTAGACGGGCGCTCGCCCATAAGTGACGCAATTAATCGAATGACGTCACTTCGACACTATCCATACAAATTTTACTTATATGTATATGATATATAATATTATAAATGCAAAAGTAACTCTGTCTGTCTGTTACGTTTTTACGAATAAATCGCTGAACCAATTTTGATAAATTTTGGTATGGAACCTTGGAGAAAGCCTTTTTGGTTAGGTTATAGGTTACTTTTTGACGCGAAACTAAAACTTGAAGGGGGTGAAATAGGGGAAGGAAGTTTGTATGGGGAACCAATTATTATTTTTAAGTACTTATTTTACCTTTTTTTTATCTATCTATACTAACTGCTGACAGATTTTTTCAGAGAGAAAGTTTACATCATATTCTTATGTACCTACAAGTATGTATTACGGTAGGTATAGATAACAATGGCAGTGCAAGTGTGTGCATGAGGTACGGCGGGAAACGAAGGTATCATACTGAATTTAATTCGGCAAAGTGAATTTGATCCACTTAGTTTTTTTAGCATAGATTATTCACATTAAATCAATACTTTATCACAGTAAAGAGATGAAGTTACATCGTCGTAATTGGCTTTAGATCTAACAACTTTGAAAATTATAAACCGCAAATTAAATTATATCACGATTTTTTACGAAAAAAGAGAGAACGTTAGCGAAAACCAGAAACAAAAATGGGCCAAATATCGAACCCTATGTCACCCGCGTGTCAATAGTCCCGAAGACCTCTCACCGCCGACCTCAACCCTTTAGTTCCTCATATGTTTGAGGTAGGGGGTAGTCAGAGGCTCGTTCCATCAGTACCTTTGGCACATGTCTGCGTTTTGCAAGTGGTTAGAATTCCACGTGACAGTTTGCAAGTCCATCGCCGCTTATTGGAACATAACCTTATTGGATTTTTTTATCGCAAGCCGACGAAAAGCATGCCGGTCTTAGGGCATGTCAGTTTCGATACCATGTTTTCCTACATAACCTTAACCAACTAAAAGTTATAAGTGAAGTACTCCAAAGATATTTCTTTACGGAGTAATTATTATAAGCATTTGAACACAAGAGTAATATACCCTCCTTATGTAAACAAAGCCAAAGTAAACAAAACAACAGTGTGTGAAATGTAGAACAATCATAATTTTATGTTATCCCATACAAATATTTTAAATCAGGATCTAAAATGTCATAACGTCTACCAGATCTTACTCGGTCTTAAAAAAACCTAAAAAAATCGATAAAGTGCATCTCGACTTGTAAGCGATAATACGTTGACAAATTCCACCAGTGTGACGTGTAAGTTCGATATGTACAAAAATTCAATTCAGTTAAAAGCCAAGTTTCAAGTGCCCTCAAATATTTATGGTGTACTTAGGAGTACACTATAAATATTTGGGAGCAAACTGAGACTGAAGACAAGTGGTCAGCTTCAACCATGAATAAAGGTCTCTTTGGGCTCAGGCTAAAGCGTATGTCTTTAAAATGGCTTATTCCACAAATCCCCTGCGAAGAGAATGGGATTTCTGAACAAGAGTGAGAGAGAAGAGAGAAATAAATAACATGCAGGATGACTGGTAGATAGTGTTTTAGTATTAATTTGTCCTAGCACTACATTGATTTTGGGGAAGTATTTAATAAATTAATTAATTTAGAGTATTTTTTTTTCAAATACGAAAACCCCCAGACGACGTGTACATTTCCATCATCGATTGTTACGGCCCTTGTGACGTGTGGCATTAAAAACCATCTAAATACACATTCAAATTCAATAAACAGTGTCGATGATAAATAGTAACAGACAAACAAACAATCTCTTACGACGTACACAAATACGGGCTCATCGTGGGTAAAAAAAACCTTGCCCAATCCTCGTGCCTCCGAATAACCACGCAGCAAATGCTCATCTAAAGTGCTCTCAAATGTCACCAAGCTTTAAGCCAATTGTAGCTCGAAGCCTCTCGACCCTTCATGACCATTCCGGTCAATAATATTTGCACATTTGTGTGCCGATTGAGACTCGATCAATTCAATGGCCAGCGAGTGCTCTTTGGGTTAATGAGGGACCTAATGATATCATTCATTCCTTTTGTAGGTACACCATATGAGAATAAATGACATAATAAGAAAATACCATGTTGTTCTGTGGTATGAGTATTTGTTTTAATACATAGATCACTGTTCAGTTAGCTTGAGAGACAACTTTCAAAAATGTGGATTCATGTTATATAGAACTATATAAAAGAACGTGGGCAAAGGCTACCTTATTCACGGTTTTGTCTGCTTAATAAAAAAGTTGCCTATCTGTTATTTTCGACAGCAAATATTCCTATTCCATATATAATATCGGTTCACCCGTTACGAAGATCATTAGCATATACAAACGTTTGCGTTAATAGTAAGATTGTAGGTTTTCTTCCTCTTTGGTTTGATATCCCTTAATTTTTTGAATTGAAATGAATAATTATGATATTGTAAGTATAGCTAAGGGTGTGTGCAATATAAGGACGACAAAGTAGGAGCTTCTGGAGTTGAGATGTTCTGAATTGTAGATTTGGCTATGAAAACATTTTACTAAAAATCATGCGACTAATCCTTGTAATTTTAATAATATTAAAAAACAAAAAAAAAACCTCGGTAAGTAGTTTTAGAATAACAGTACTGCATGATAAACATTTCTACATTGTTTTAAGGTTTCGAGTGAGAAATGTGATGAGTCTTTCATCTTTGTTATACAAAAGGCTTTGTTATACAAAAGGCGGAGATTGGTAAAATCTCCGCTTATTTTAGCTTGTGGCTTCTAAGCACTTATTAGGGCGGGTACTTATGAAGGTAGTATCTGAAATCTCTGCGGCATTTTCAGATTTGATGTGGATCACGCTCAAGAATCTTGATAGCCCATTAAATGGCAAAGACACGTTTGTTTTAAATAATATTATCAGAGAAGATTCGTAAGGGGATAATGATCTTGATTTTCAGACTGAAACTGGGGTTTTTAAATGTGTCTGTTTTAAACAATGACATTGGCTACCTATCTTATAATACAGAAATAAGTCTACGCCACACTTAAAAGATATACACTTTCACTTGTATAACTTTTTTTATATGTACTACTAAAGATGCAAACAATCTAACGGCCCTCCTGGTGGTAAGCGGTTACCGTAGCATAAGAACGCAATACCAGAGGTATCACTCTCGCGTTGCCTCCCTGACATATCAAGATGAAAGATCTCATGTGCCTAATGTAATGTAATTTCACCGGCAACCATACCCTTCAAACTGAAACACAGCCATGAGACTTCTCCGGACGAGCCCTTTCACAGAAGCTCTACTACTTTTAAAAACATAACATTCATATAAATGGTAAAAACTGTTTTTTGACTTTACGATATACATAATTGTCTTAGGTGTCTTCTGTCTAATGATGATAATGCTTTTCAGATTACTGCTTTAATGTCGTAATTCAAAAATGCCACAAGGTTTTGACCGGTTCAGTTGGACTGATCGAGATGTGAATTTCGAAAATAAAGAAAATTCTTAGACCCCACAGAACACCAAATAGAAGACAACTTTAAAATTTTAAGGACCAGTATAGGCTCTGCGTTGATCTCTGTCAATTAATCAAAACAAATAGTTGTAAGGATCAATCAAATCAATACAATGTAACGACAATTTTAGCACATTTTTCAACGAACAACACAGAACTTAATTAATTTTGTAACTCTTCAAGAAATCTTATTTTAGCTTCCATTCCCGAGAGGAAAGTGGTAGAATTAATTGCACATGAGGATGTAACATAGTAAAATAATACCTACCAGTAACGCAACCTTACCTTTTCCTGAGGTCCTCAAAATAATTTAGCGTTATCATCACTACTAGCATGACCTATCCTACTGTTGTTATAGATGCGAAATTTTACTTAATAAAAATAAAAATACCTAAAAAAAACATAGTTCAAGTGCATAAAATATGTATTATTAAAATAAATATGATTATTACAACTGAAGAGGTTAAGGTTGTTTGCCCAAACATTTGTACATATATGTGTGTGTGTGTGTGTGTGTGTGTGCGTGTGTGTGTATGTATGTTGTGTATGTGTAAGAGGAGATATTATATAAAGTGTTTTTAATTCTGATGTATGCAATAAAGAGTTATCTATCTATCAGCTTCTTTCTATTCGGGGGACCCGCAGCCGAAGCCGTGAGCAGACGCTAGTATTCAATAAAGCCGAAGGATTTTTAGAGGTCGTTCAATCTTAGTGGATCTTTGATTTTCGTAAACATTGGATTCTGTTGTAGTATTGACTAGGGGTTCTAGACAAATACCTCATGATTAGTTTTCCTTTACGCTAACGTAATTTTGTCAAGAAAAAACTTGGCAGTAGTCTCGTGACATTTTCACAATTAATATCATTTCCATACAATTCAATCATTCCGCAGACGAAAGTGGTTTTTTTCCAGACACCCTGACTTATATACCTTCTACCTTTGCTACAAAGTACCTACGCTTTTAAATACTACTCATAATAGATGTTAAGTACATTTGGAACATTTTCTGATAGTCATCATAATTATTGTTTTTAATTTATATTTCTTCATCTTTGGATAACATTGCTGGATTGGGATAATTAACATTCAAGCCAAAAGATCTATTAGTGTTTATGTGATTAAGCTTTTCAATCAAATCTATTATTATTTCACGTAATTTCTTTCTTAACACAAGTTTATTAAATGGACCAATCAATGGTCGTTAGCGGTACCTAAGATTTACTTGATGCTAAGAGACTTTTGATATTCAAAAGGCATCTTAGCGACGGCTTCGGTGCTTAAAAATTATCATATAGGGTGAAGGAGAGAGACATTGGTTAGTATGATTATTATTATAAAGTAAATATTTATTAATAAATCTAATTAATTTATTGTTACGCTACTGATCGCTCTTACACTGCGACTATAATATCTCACGTCTGCAAGTAATGAACGGAATGTGACACGGAGGAAGAGGATTAGTTCCTGTGGTATTGTTGATAGAGGGACATTTCTTAGATAGTCTATTATTATGCAATGGATGAGTCATCCGTGTTTGATATAACTTTATTACTATGATACGCATATCAAAACTCATGGTCTCATAAAATTGAGACCTAAATCAATGCACAAAATGATTACAATCGTGGTTTTGATATATTATTGAGTTGAGCCTCGGGACTAGTTAATTGATAATAGTGCTCTAGCATTTACTGTCCTCAATTCTCAAGCCAACAGAACTATATTATCAAATTTATCATACAATTTCGAGTCGCCTAATTAAATAAATAAATAAACACATAATTAAATCGATAAAAGAGAATTGACTAAGGCCCCGAGGGCGATACTCTAGGTTTTACAACAAATGGTTTAACTGGCAAATTTATATTGATAGTTTTTGCACAAAAACTCTACTCTTGTGATGGTTAAGCTCGCCTTTTTACTTGTCCTATGTGTAAAAAAACAAATACGCTAACGAATGTATTCTGTACCTGGATAAAAAGTAGCCTATGTGTTATTCTGATGTATAAGCTATATTACTGTAAAGTTTCATCAAAATCCGTTCAATAGATTTTGCGTGAAAGAGTAACAAACATCCATCCTCACAAACTTTCGCGTTTATAATAGTAGTAGGACTGCACATCTCAGATACATGTTCAGTGCCTAGGCTGGGTGCGTAATCTTTAAGTATACCGAGTAGGGGGTAGGGAGAGGCACGTCCAAACATTATATTTGCCTGCGTAGTTCACACTCCAAGCAAGTTGCAAGCCCACCGCCGCTTTATTAGAACACTAACCGATGACACATGCCTTCAAAGTTTAAGTCCTAGCCTCCTCGTAAGGAAGAAAGGAAGGAGGTTCGTAAGGAAACCTCCTTGCGATATTATCCTTCACCATTTTCAATACGTGTCAATGCGCACATAATTTTTTCTAGTGTAAAAATCCCAATGGTTTTAGGTGAATTTTGGTTCGTAGCTGACCTATATATATGCACGACCAATGATTCAAAGGAACACAATTAATTATAATTTAAGACATTATTTAAACCACATGAATAAAATAGCAACAAAAACTGAAACGAAAGTTATTATATTTTTTTCGGAATAAAATTTCACGGTGTTCCTATTAAGAAGGAATCCTTCTAATTTTATTATATTTATTTAAAAGTTTAGATAAACGAACATAAAATACTAATCGGTAGCCAACCAACATCAATGAAGTTTTAAACGGATTAAATTTTACATCATGCAATTTCTTTTATTTTATGTTACCGCATATTACTAACTGAAAATCAGTATTCCGTTCAGCAGTAGAAAAAATATAGCAAAAATGCTTCAAGCGACCAATAAAATCAGTGACTATAAATACCTACCTAGTTCCAATGATTGAGTTTCGCTGATTACGAACGACAGACGCCGACGAAGGCAAAGATGCAAATTGGAGCATTTGAAGCAATTTTACACTCAGGGCCAACTGATTGCTGCATTGCTCTGTCGGTCTTCGCTGTTGAGATTATAGAGTTGGGGAGACACCACTGAACATAATATATATTCTTTGGAGGACACTGATTTTATTTAGTTAGCTATCATAGTACCTATGACAGCTAAGTAAGTACTTACATTCAACACTGACCCGGCTTTGACACAATTAATGATAGGATAATGAACATAATCCAACAAACGGTGCGCGCAATCACGTTTTCCCATTATCGATAAATAGTAGGCAGCAGGTCTTTTCGAGATGGTTTCTCGAATTTGGTTCTGTATTTGGCCATTACTTAGAAATAAAAGCTTAGGAAAAGTTAAAAAATATAATTACTTATGTATACCTAGTCGGTACTCTACCTACAAAACTTCAAATCTTATCTTTCATTTGATACCCATATCATGCGGGCAACCCCATAAAAAATAATTGGTCCGCCATCTTCGGAAGTCCGCCATAATGGATTTAGAATAGCTAACTATGTATCTATTCATCAAAACCAGACGTGTATGCAAAATTTCAGCTCAATCGGTTGAGGATACTTGCTTTAAAATTCAGTTGCAAAATTTGACCCATACATACTAACTACATACTAAAAAGCAAGTAAGAATTTTTGAAAAAAAAATTATATACATTTTCACAAAATGAATGCCAAGAAAACAATATATTAAAAAATATATTAATTCGTTATCTTGCCTGCGTCAGCGCCCCATCCTACGAGTTTCTACCTAATTACCTACTTTCACAAAATATTATTTTCTCGAAGAAAATATTTAGATAGGTACATAATACAATCCAAATATTATTGTCATCATGCAATGAAGACTGCTCTATGGATTACTGTGACGTAGGATGGTGGTTTAGTTCCTATCTAATTAGATTTTAGGGCTGCCTTCTTCAAATTTATTTCTGTATTTCAATAAAACTAAGGTTGGTAACAAGGAACTTAGCTAAATATAATGTTACCTACCAATCTGAGTAATAGGTACCTAACGTACTTCCAGCTAACTTTTTGAGTGATTCCAAGCAATTTTAAGTTCATAACAGTTGGTTATTGCGAACTAATTGAACGTTACAGCCCTTAATTAATTTCTTCTTCATTGGTGAATGCCTCCGCTGAGCGGGTTTCCCAACGGCAAAAACTTTTTAATTGTCTCATGAATCCGTAAAGTTTAGATTGTTTTCGCGATCAAAGTGTTCAGCGTAGCCCTGGACGAGTACGGACAAGAGGGCGTGGCCAGCCCGTTCAACAGGTTCTGTACACCTACTCTTACATCTTCTATGAGCCTGGTCCAGACGATCGATAGATGGAAGCTGGAGCATGCGCGGACAGTGCGGCCAACATGAGAACTGTGATACTTCTCTCGCTGTTTTTAATAGCCCCTGGTGAGTTCCAAGCCATCTTCTAATCATATCTCACTGCTTGTGCCAGCGTGGTAGTTACCTAAAAGTGTGGTAGAGAAATCTGTGATGTAGCGTAGCGCTACGATTATTGGTATAGAACCTTGTGATATACAAACGTCAGAGGTGTATGGTGTGTTGTGCGCAGACTCGATGTTTTGACCACGTATCTGTAGATAAAAGTTACCGGCGCTGGTTTAGGTGATCTACCAGCGACTGCCTGCTTCTGCTTCACTCTATGGATTCATATACAATTTGTAACATTTTACTATGTCAAAAATAAATATTTCTATTTCTATATACCTTATCTTGGTACCTACATCTAAAACGTGATAATATTTTGATAAAATTTACGATACGGGAACACTTTTTTGAGAGCATGAACCATTGATTACTTTGCGTCTGCAACCCTTCCCTCTCTGTTGCCACAGCCAAATGATATTTAACTTATCTTGAATGCAAGTTATATTGTATATGTTATTATTATAGCACCTACATATTTATTTATATACTTATATTACTAGCTATTGGTATTTTTTGTTGTTGTACATAAGCACCTAATTACCTAATGTGTTATTTTTTCACTTAACATTCTACATCATCTTTTTGCACGCCCAGACATTGTTTGCGTGGAATAATTCATAAATAAGTTTTACCCAGGACCAATAGCTTACTATTACGAGTAGAACTTGATTTTCAAGCGAAATTGTAGAGTCAGTTGAGTGATTGATTAGCGTGTTATCACAAATTAGGCAAATCATCAAGAGGCCAGAAATCATAGGTCAATTACGACAAGTGTAATAATGTTTGGATTATTGATTAAAAAAAAAATGTGAAAGAGGAATGGCTAAGAAGGGGTAAGGACTGGATTGAGATGACATATGTCTGATAGAGGGGCGTGGTAGAAGAAAAGATGTTCCGAACAATGCTGAGGATGCGGGTTCGCATTGGTAGGAGCAGGGTACTTACCTAAGTACCTATAAAACAGGCGCTGGCAACCTGTTTTCGAAGTGAATGGAGGTCTTGCGCATTAGAGTTCTGCTGCTAGTTTACTGCCTAGACGAAATTAAAAATGAATCCTGGCTACATAGTGTACCAGAAAAAAATAAAAAAAAGATAATTTAAAGCCATTATATTTCCTAAAATAATTAATACAATAATTTCCAGACTTTCGTATAACATACACGTTGTAAAAAGACCCATCACATGCCGAAAATCATATATTCTATACATCATTGGGATATTTTTTTCTACTAGCCTATACCTGCCAGGGAATCCACTGGTTCTGGAGATATTGAAGGTCAAAGTCTCGTTTTTTATTAGTTTTTTACGGAAATGAATTCATTTATTATTAGATACACAAACATTACAAAAATGTTCTTAACAAATTACGCATTTGAAGTTGTAGAAAGGCAATGAATATCAAACTCAAACGCACACCAAAGCTTTACACTAGTAAGCTGTCTTACAGCTACACACTAGTGCGTATCCTTATCTCTTTCCAGGTCTACTTAAATCTTGAGTAAGTACCTAGTTTTTAGTATTTGGTCGTAAGACGCATTTTTAGCTGGCTTGCTATAATTTGGACGTCAATTACTTCAATCAATGACAAGTTCAAAATCACCAACCAGAAACGCTTTGTTTTTCAGAGCAGGGTGAGACGGACCTGCTGCGCGACAGTGTCCATGTGACGTCGGCCGCGGCCAGGCCTCACAATGAGCTATGGTGCTTCAATTGCCTCACAGAGGTACCCGACGACCGCTGTTCGGCCATCCACCGGAACGACACTGCGCTGGGATTGAAATGTCATAACGATCGACGGGTTTGTATGGTAAGTTTGCAAAAAAAACTATTTTAGTATAGGACAAAATCCAAACAACCACAGTAGAGGTCCCAAATACCTTTAAAGGTCGGTCAGACCATAGCTCGCCAACCGACGCTACGGCAGGTGTCTGTTGTGAGTGATATTTAGAGTTCGTGCATTCCACGGTCACGCGCAATCATGATCAATGGCAAATTCATTTTGACAGTAGTAGCAAAATCCATAGTTTATAAAACTGGGAACAATAAATACCTATAGATCGAGAAACTTCCCCTTCTCAAGTTTCAGAAGCTGTGGGTACGTCCGAGTCGACGACTGTCAAAATGATTGCCATAGCATGTGTCTTCAGTAAGGAACTGTTATGTGAAATCATAATTATTATAAGCATTTTTTGAGACACAAACTTTTATCTCGGTGACTTAAGGCACCATTTGTGCCTTATGTCACCGAGCCATTTGAGGGCAAGAGGTCCCTCTTGCGTCACAAATGGCTACTCGCCTGCCACGCCACCGATGTCGTCTACTTGCTCCCTGGCAGCCTTTTACTGCTTCCTCGCACTAATAATTGCTTTGCAAGCCAGTAGATAATGTTGCCTCACAGTCATACAGTAGGTACATGGGTACTCGACTTCGAATATTTTATTAGACCTCTAGAGTTTACTAGTTAACTCTAGAGTCTTGTAGTCTTGTATTCTTGTAAAACAATATATTCTCTAGCAACTGCAAAATTTCTCAGGTAAAACGATATTCCTACACGACATCCAACGAAAACACCACCACAGCTGTGAAAATGTGGGCTCTAGAGCGGAACTGCACGAAGCACTGCGAACCTGGCTGCATCATCATCGGAGAGAGAACGAAGCTCTACGCCTGTACGAGCTGCTGTACCGAGGACCTGTGCAACTATGACTCAGCTGGTGACCTCCCCACGCCTGGACACCATCACGTCTTTACACTGGCTGTCGTGCTAGCTTTAGCCACAGATATTATAATACTGTACTAAAACTTTACCTTTATGAACTGTTCAAAAGATGTCAGGAATCGGTAATGGCATTTACCAAAGATACAAACATCAGATGTACCGACAGATGTAATACTTAGATCAATTTTGAATTATTCTGCTTCACCTCCTTCTGCAGTTCTAATAAAAAAAATGTTGATAACTTATTTTAACTGTTGAATACTATGAGTACCTATTAGAATAAAATGTAACTATGATTGTAATGGATGATAAAT
The DNA here is from genome assembly GCA_961405105.1 of Perizoma affinitatum. Lineage (NCBI taxonomy): Eukaryota > Metazoa > Arthropoda > Insecta > Lepidoptera > Geometridae > Perizoma > Perizoma affinitatum. The sequence goes on from OY560184.1 coordinate 9,434,453, forward strand.
GTCGTTAAATTTTATTAATAAATCATAATACTTTATTATAGTAGGTACATAAGTAAGTACATACTTATTATAATTTAAAATATTGTAAATAAAATATTATATAAGAAATTATTAAGTTTATTTATGAGTTACAAGTTATACGTTAAAATTTGCTACTTATCAACAAAATCAAACTGGCGATATAAGAGAAATGGTTGTCAAAGTTCACGTGTTTGTATTGATGACCATTGTCACCGCGTCAGTACGTAGTGGTTACTTTATTGTTATATGCAGCGTCGATCGACCCAATGGGGAAAATTTTGGGAAACCCCTAAGCGCCGAACGACCCATTTGGGCACAACCTGTCAAAAGTTATAAATAAATTAGGTTTTTTTTTTGTTGAATTAGGTTGAACTCGGCGTCGCAATCTGCCGCGCCGGGTGTCGTAGGGCGATACAACATATTAAAAAAACATTTTAAAATATACAAGCAACATATAAGTCATGTAGTTCCCATAATACAAGCTCTGCTTAGCTGTGTGAATAATGTCCAGCATTAATTTTAAAAAATGCCTGTATTTTTTTTGATATCCTTATATTATATCTTGTTTTTTTTTTAAACTTAAAGGGTCTTGTTGGTTTGACTAATTTGATGGAAACATTCATTGTCATAACAATGAATGTTTCCATTCGAAAAGACCTTTGTGCGAGTAAAACACATGCTCAAAACGGTACCTAAATCTTAAGGAAACTGGCATGTTTTAGAACCAAATAGTTTGAAGGTATGTCTCACGGGTAATGTTCCAATACAATGGCGACAAGCTTGCAAGTAGATGCTACTGACTTGCGAAACGTGGAAATCTGTCAAAATATATTGTTTGCACCTGCCTCTGACTACTTTGGAATTGCGTACTAAGTAGGTACCTATGGATCTGAGGATGTCCAGTAAGAGATTACGAACGTCAAGAAGAGTTGCAAACCTGTTTTTTTTAGATCTGCCGATTTCAAACACAGCATTCATTTTAAATTCTAAGATGACGGACAAAATCATTATAGGTAGTCGTTTTCAACAAGTTAGGGAAAGGGGGTGCCTTATTTAAAATTGTATTTATTCTTAAATCTAAGTGGGCTTACGTTATTTATTTTAGCCGCGGCCCAAGGAACCTTATTTGTGTTTGGTGTACGAGGTTAAACAAGGTTTCTTAAAATTTTTTTTTATGCTTCAGACCGTCTTAACCGATCTTTTTTCTGCTGTAACAGACTTTTCTACATTAAGTTTATAGAAGGGCTTAACCGATTATAATGACATTTTTGTAATTGTTTAGTATGACTTCATAGAATAGATATTAAAGGTTTGAGCACCACACGTCAATAAGATGCGCTGCAAAGATGATAGAATGTAAAACATTCCATGCTATTTTTGTAATTGTTGTAAAATTCTTGGATGGATTTCAAGCTAAACGTCGCTAGGTAAATAAATAAATACCTATTTCTGCCGCCAAGCAAAACTATTTGAAGGATATTGGTGCTGGTGAAATTATAGGCACATGAGACTTTTCACCTATTATGTCTCAAGGATTGCAACGCGCGGGTGATACCTCTGCTGTCGCAAGCGATAACTACATATAGTTCTGTTTACTAAAAGATAAATTAATTTGCTTATTTTTCAAAAACTGTAAGTATTTTTTTATTCACAAAGTTGTTCCACTGTAAAAATTTTCAATCGATATCTCACATGACCAGATTATTTACTTATCTTTTTATTTCTTAGAGCCTCTTTCGAAAGTTCAAAACTACCTCACTGATTAAACTGATTATAATATATTTTCTTAACTCTATAAGCATTCCGGTCACAGATTCGAACCGGGAATAATTGCATTTTAAAAAACTATGTGCAAACTGTTAGGTACGTGGAATGCTAACTTCTTGCAAAAGGCGGGCATGTGCCAAAGATACTGTTTGGAGGTGACTCTGACTTCCCCCTAATTTGTATCTTCAAAGATTTACGCACTGAGTATGTATAGGACGATGCCCATCATGTGTAATACAGTCGTAAGCGTGTTTGTTTATATTCTTTTTTGTATTAGTATAATCTACTTAGACCAACTACGTATCATAGATGATCAAGATTGAATAAAGGGTTGGGCAATTATCTTTGGATAAACAAACATATATTGATTTAAAATTGCTCGCTTCGCTGGCTATTGAGTTTCATATCAGACGCCATTCTCTAATTAAACATAAAAACGTCCACTAAAACCATGGCTCAAAATTGACAAAACTGTAATTAGGTGAAGAACCCAAAAACGGCTACATTTTTTAAATTGTAGAAAGCTTACGGCCGAGTGTTTTTCACAAAAATGACATTTGACATTCAGACACTCTTTGACATTTCTTGAAGTTGATCAACCCTATATTTTTTTTAACCTGTGTTTGTGTTGTTTACATTGACCTGTGTTTGTGTTGTATTTTGCAATGAGTATAAGTGTAATATCATCAGTTCGCAGCAGATTACTTTCGTCTAACGTTAATAAAATGGCAACGCGGCAGTCGAGTGATTTAGGCAAATTCCGCGAGGCTCTTCAGTCTGCTAAGAGTGTTGTTATTCTTTCGGGCGCTGGTATGAGCGCTGAGTCTGGTATACCAACGTTTCGCGGAGCCGGTGGCTATTGGAGGAAGTACCAGTCCTCTTCTCTGGCCACGCCTGAAGCTTTCAAAGTTACACCAAGCCTAGTTTGGGAGTTCTATCACTATAGGCGGGAAGTTGCAGCTAAAGCCCAGCCAAACCCGGTAAGTACCCAACTACATATGTAAACATGAGTTGTTTTCAAATCTTGTATAAATTTACTTTGCTAAAGTTACCTCAGATGGTGTTGTTATCTTTTATATTTTATGGCATGATATCATTATATTTTAGGGTTGCGCTTTAAATGTAATGTAAAAAAGTGCCTGTCTGATTGGTGTGAGTTTTCAGTTTAATTTTATTTCAATCTTTTCAGGGACACATAGCAATAGCGGAATATGAGAAAAGGCATGCCTCAGACAAAACCATAACAGTGATAACTCAGAATGTAGACGGTCTGCATGCAAAAGCAGGTACCAAGAACCTTCTAGAACTACATGGATGCTTGTACAAGACTCGTTGCACAAAATGTAGAGAGGTGCTGGATAATACTGATAGCCCCATTTGTGAGGTAAGTTAGATTTTATGTTGAAAATGAAAATATCTACTCAAAATTATATAATAATAATAAACAAGTAAGATCCATATTGCCTATTTCCATCTTTATCACTATTATCAGCTTAGTCATTAATCTTAATTTATGAAAATTATTATGTTAATTATTATCACTGACTGACAATCAATGCCTAGCTAAAACTGCTGCACTATGAAAGCATTTTCCCAAATGCCACCCTTAGAAGGAGCAGCAGGTTAGGTTTGTATGTAAAAAACTTTGACATGGATGAAGGCTGTAAGGCTGACTCTAGTAATTTCCTATATTTCAAACATCAAGGCATTTAAATAATAAATTTTAATTATTGTACACTTCAGTCATTGGCAAATCGTGGGGCCCCTGATGTAGAGCTAGTTGGCTCTGACATCCCAGTGAAAAGTCTACCGCATTGCAAAAAACCAGGCTGTGGTGGACTGCTGAGGCCACACATTGTCTGGTTCGGAGAGAACTTGGAGAAAGCTGTGATGGATAAAGCAGGTAGAAACAAAAACAAACAAACATGCTCACAACTGTCTTCCCCATGGTGGACAACCTCAGATACATACTCAGTGAGTAGATCTTTGAGGATACCAAGTAGGGGGTAGTTAGAGGACGTCCAAACATTACATTTGGTACATGCAAGCATTCCATGTGACAGGTTGCAAGCCCATCGGCGCCTATTGGAACACTAACTGTTGGCACATGCCTTCGAATTTTTGGTTCTAGGGCATGCCGGTTTCCTCACGATGTTTTCCTTCACCGTTAAAAATTAAATAAATAAATAAAAGTAAGTATGAGCACCCAAGACATTGGAATTGAAGAATGCGCTGTTTTTCCTACCAGCAGCAAAAAAAAAATGGTAGGGAAAACGGAGAAGTAAATTTTGACTTCCCATCCCTTGACAAAATAGTTGTCTTGGTGTTCAAGAATAATCCTTTCAAAATCTCCTAAATTTTAGCAAATTTTTAAAATTTCTTTTCAATCATTTCACATGTCATCGCCTATTTCAGCACCCCCTCACTAGGGTTCGTTTTGTATAACTGCAAGGGTGGTTCTTTGGTCATAAAGCACTTAAAACCTAAGAACCAAACGCTTATACAAAATGATTGCAAAATAACAGCACTTCAATCGGATAAGCTCAAACGGAGATAAATGTTGACAGAAACTCTCCGGAAAAAAGCATTTACATGCTCTTCACAATGCAGGTAGAAATTGAGTGCTTAGTGTGTATTATGTGACCTTGGTACCATTGTTAATAAGCATTGTATCCTTTACAGATGAAGCGATGTCGACTTGCGATGTATGCCTCGTAGTAGGAACCTCATCCGTGGTGTATCCAGCCGCTATGTTCGCGCCTCAGGCCGCCGCGCGAGGCGCCATCGTCGCGGAGTTTAACATTGAACCGACGCCGGCGACTTCTGACTTTCACTACTACTTTGAGGGGCCGTGCGGGAAGATGCTACCACTTGTTTTGGCTGACTGAAGAATACTTTAACAATGTACATTTCAAACCCTCGACTAAATGAGGGGTAAAGCAATCTATCATGAAATAAATCATATTTATTACTGATGCCTTTTGCCCACCAGTATTGTGGTAACAAGGACCATATCCAGTTTCTCTTGCTACAATGGGTCGAAGAGAAATTTAAGTCTGAGTCTGATTGCTCAACCGCGAAACAGATACGATTTTAAATGCGAATTGAATCGAATGAACGCTGGTTTTACAAGATTCTTAGCTATTTTAAGGAAGTTGGTAAAGCTACCTTTAATTTACTTTAATTTTTTTTCCAGCAGAAGAGATATGTATCAAACCATGTTAATAACAGTTGGCTAAGTGGTATTGGGATGGTAATTGTACAGTCATAAATAACAGTGTTTATAGGCGTTTATTAGTCGCGTGACACGGCCGCGCGAATTAGACGGGGCGGGGCGCGGCATCGCGGGAGTCTCCCGTCTCACTCGTGCACTCGATTGTTGACCTACGCTGCTGTTTGTACGTAACATTTTTTTTTGTATTTTTTTCTCTAAGTACATATTTTCTCAATCATGGTCCGATTGCAACCCCCGGTTTTCGGTAGTAGTCTTTTTACTCCCAGCAAACTGTGTACATAAAATTATAGAAATCCACAGAGATGGTAACAGAAAAACATTTATTTTTGTTGAGCTGTTTAATTGTAAATCCTTATAAAAAAATATATCGTTGAACTTATTCTAAATTGAGTGTATGGTAACTTTATCAAAAATAAATCATTATTTCTTGTTTTTATGCCTTCCAAAAAACTTTGCTATGCTGCCTATTGTAGGTCCGAAGTTACAGTTTGTCATTAAAGATTTCTGAAACAATTTGAATTCCCATTATTCATTATTGTAAACACGAGAATTGTCGCCGAGTAAGGCTATATGGGCAGGTAAGGCAGCTCGCAGAACCAATAAAAAGGTTTTCAAAGGTGACCGCGTACCAGACGAGCGGCGCATTCTTGGAAGTCACGCCTGATGGACCTATGACATCTGAGGTTTCAGGAAGTCGTTGCCCAGTATCGTCCGTCATAATCTAAGGAGTAACAAACACTCTATGACATAGTGCCACTCCTGGAGACCTAAGTCCCGCAGTAGATTACTACAGGCTGTTGATGATGATAAGCACAGAGAGCGTAGGCCCGTAGTGCAAAACGCGTCACTCACCCAGAATAAGACCCTCAGAAGAAGTCGTAACAATAGTTCTTCACCGATAGCTACTAATATGTACCCTATTAATTTATACATAATATACACCATTATAAGCATATATAGGTACAGTGCTGGATGATACCCACACCTAAAGGTTTATTTGTATAATCTTTGACAAACATCGTGAAAATTCTCATATTAGCAATTCTTCATAAATATCAAATCCAGGATGGATTTTGGCGTCAAATATATTCCTATCAGTAGCAAGCATGCCTCAAACTGATCACTGACCTAATGGGTGACTGTGAAAGTATCAGTGACATAAAGAGAGGTCTGAGGCTCACCCTACCCCTCAAAGAGAAAATGCGAATGCCTGTAATAATTAATTACCTGTACAAATGAAGGAAGTGCTGAAGTTGTTTGTGGCCTTGAATACCTCTCGTCAACCAGCAGTACACAAGCATAGTCGTTGGCATGCCTCACTGCTCTTCCTGAAAAGATTCTTAAACCTTGTTACATCTGACACAAGCCTCTACTTAGTGGTTGAAACGCGATTTCTAATCATCATGGACCAGAAAAGATAAGAATCCACACTGAGCCCAATCCCCTCTAGACAAAAGTGTCGGGAATTTCACCGTTTTAGCTATAGTTGTTCAGGTGTTGGTTGAACGGGCGCGATCTCGGGAATCCCCACGCAACTTAATGCGCGTGAAGACTCCCCGTGTGTCCGAGCAGAGCATAATTTTGCAGGACACGGTGGCAGTGGCTGACTTCAAGTTTCGCATTTTTTTATTTCACCTTGAGACAATTTATTAAGTCAGTTTAAGGCAAATTTCATGGCAGATGAACTATCGTATGTTATGGCCGAAACTGACATTTAACGTGCCCTCCAAAGCACGGCACATACTGGTTACCTATCATGGTGACAAGGCGGAATGTTGCTTGACCTAACTATTCTGTTAAGAACTATACAAAAAGTCTTGCTGAATAGTAGTGTAGTTTACAAATTCGTATTTACCTATGCATTGGTTAACAGCCTTCATACATAGATTCTCGTAATAAACGCTGCCACGGCCTCCCGTTCGGTTCAAATAACTCATTTTCTCTTGTAGTTCGGGGGATTTCACGTTAGGGTACGGCATTCCGATCACTAGGACGCACCGGCCGAGCTCGTCACTGGAAACATAGTTATAACATTACAATCCCTTTATGCAGTGGACTTCAACAGGATGAGCTAATGATGAAGCAGAAACAAGTATTGTTACGCGCGCGGCTATCAAAGTAAGGGTAGCGCCATCTGCCAGCGGAGAGTCGTGAGTTTATGTACGTCTTCAAGGTTGATTCTTAGATAGATATTATCGCCACAAGCGTTGGAATAGACGATGGAAAAATATGCGACTTTAACTTAGGTTCTCAAAAGATTTTGTAAGTAGACCAATTGAAGGGCATAGACAACCTCAGTGGGCGAAGGCCCGCCTGAGACGCAGAAAGTTGCGGGTTCGATTCCCGCTGCGGGACAAATGTTTGTAATGTTTGTCTCGGGTCTGGGTGTTTTCTATGTATGTTTTGACATAAAAGTATTTATGTAGTATCCGTCATGTAGTTCCCATAATACAAGCTCTCCTTAGTTTGGGGCTAGATGATGCTGTGTGAAAAATGTCCAGCATTATTATTATTTATAGGTCTACTCTTCACTTCCCTTCACTCTTGATTAAGGCAGTATCACTCTTATAAAGCTATTTATTTGGCATTGAGTGGCAGCATCGAGAGTGACAGTGACACAAAAGGGAGCATGTGCACTCTTAAGATCCAAAAACCTTACCTGAAGTTCAAGCCTTCACTCAACTTCCCACCGACTACGCTCAATAGTAAAGCTCCGTTGCGATCTCCATCTTTCTTTCTCACTGCTTGTGCAAATTTGTGTAGAACCTGGAATTTGCAAAGAATAGATATAACTTCAATGATGATCTACGGTGCCGAGACGTGCAAACTCACAGTAGGGCTAGTCCACCAGTTCAAGGTTGCACAGCGAGCTATGCTCGGGGTTTCTCTGAAAGATAAAATCCGTAACGAGATTATCCGACAGAGAACGAAATTCATCGACATAGCTCAGAGGATTAGTAAGCTGAAGTGGCAATGGGCTGGTCATATATGCCGAAGAATCGGCAACCGTTGGGGTAAACGAGCTCTTTAGTGGAGACCGCGTCAAGAACTCAAGACCAAAGACAAGACAAGAGCCGAAGACCGAGTTCAGTGGCGCGTATTGGGAGAGGCCTATGTCCAGCAGTGGACTAATGTGGGCTGATGATGAGATATAACTTAGCAAAAGATTTATGTGCGCATGAAAACATGGTTAAATCGGTGAAGAAGAAGGCATACCCTATAACCATGCCACAATAAGCTTTTGTGTATTGACATGGCATAGAAGCTAAATGAGGGATATTAAAAATAACAAGTCGTGTTTATTGCTCGATTCGTCTAGACTTGGTATCAGAATCAGAGTAAATTCACTTAATAAAACGACTATTCAAAATGAACCTTTTGATTTTAATGAATATAAATTCTTATTGACTTTGAGCAAATATTCGAAGGCCGTGCCATCTCTTAGTGATTCAGTAAAGCTATCATGTTAACTACTTTTTGTATGCAAAACGTGGTAATGTACCAAATATTATTATTGCACTAGCCTCTGACTACCCTCTACTTGGTTTCCTAACGGATCTGAGTACTGACTGGGTTTACACAACTGTATTTCATGGGAAATACAGTTGTGCGTATATATTGAATTTATTCGAATCAAGTTTAAGTTAAACTTACTTGATCAACATCAGAAGCGGACTTCGGCTCTCGAAACACGCTTTTCTTCTTACTGATAGAGTCCATTACTTTGCTGTTCTTTATGTGTTCGTAGACAGTGTGCTCGTATGAGTAAGATGGCAGGAAACAAACTATTCCGCCGGGGACGATACTACAGATGTTTCGCAGTATACGCCCGATTTCGCTTAGCTGGAGGAAAACAAAAATATTAAAAACCACCTTGAGTCTTCTAGACTCATTAAGATATAGGTTTCTAGTGTGTTTAGCGGGCAGTGATAATTTCGGTAGGATACAAAATAATAATAATACCTTAGGCATGATAAGGCTAAGATAGGCTTTTACCGTTCAAAGCCAGCTGCATAAATGCAGCATAAAATAGGAATGGAGCATCGAGCAGACACCTCGATGGAATGATGTTACTTATTATCTTACTCCCACACCAGATTTAGCCACTAGCTATGACAAACTTATTTTAAATATTTATTTATATATACATCCAACACATACAAAGTCCTGACCCACACTAGATTCCCTGTATCGTGGGTATCAGGAACTATGACGAACTGTGGTCTGGTTTGATACCCGCCGCGGGACAGGACGGAGTACTTGCACATTAACGTTTCTAAGATCTGCAAATATTTGGCTCCGGTCTGGGTGTTTTCCATGTATAATATGTACGTATTTACAAAAAAAAAATATCAGTCATGTAGTTACCATAACACAAGCTCTGCTTAGTTCGGGGCTGGATGATACTATGTGAAAAATGTCCAGCATTATTTATATTATTTATTTGAATGCAAATAACTTGAAAAACATTTTCTTAATTGGCCCATAGACTCACCAATTCATTAGACATCCGATTTTCATATGAGAAGTTTAAGGCCACATTTGAGGGTCCCTTCGACAGGCAGACTCCCAAAACATTGTCGGGCGGTACCACGTGATCGCAGCGGACTATCTTCACATTCTCATCATTGGGATTGCTGGTTAGAAGAGATTTAAACTCGCTTATAGGCTCCATTGTCCCGCCTGCTACTATTACCTAAAAAAGTGTAGGTAGTTAAAACATTTTTCTCACTTTATTCTATGCACGCGGCTCAGATTGATGGGTGGAGTGAACAGAACGGACAAGATAAGGCAGATAATTTACTATTTATTTAATTTCTATCTATATTTGTTAGGTGTGGTAGATAGCTAATATAAATCTTAAGTTCTAATATGAGTTTAATCGGTAGATGGGTTTGAACTATGGGTTAGCGGGCGGTCATGTAAAAACGGTATTTTGCGAGGACTCAGTTCGTCGTGTCAGTTATAATATTGTAACTCACAGATCGGCACAGCTGCACGACACTAGCGAAATGCTCATTCGGGTTCAGCAGTAGGTACTTCAAGCCTGCCGTCTCGCCGCATTGAGCCAGCACGCGTCCATTCTCGCTTCTCTCACAGAGGCGCTCCAGAAAGTCGAGGATAGCGTAGAGGCCGCTACCGGACGATGTTTCTGATGCCACCTGAAACGAATGCACACGTTATGTGTATGTGAAAGAGAGAGGGAGATATTGATAGCGTGTTTAATTGTGTGTAATATAATTATATATAATATTGGGAAGCGAGTGAGAGTGTTGTTTGTTAGAGATAATGAGAGGGTAAGGGTGGAAGTGTGTATGTGAGTAAGAGAGAGGGTATGTGTGAGGTTGTTTGATGTTTTGAGTTTCGCGTATTTCTGATAAGATCAAGACTTTTACTCCCAAGACACTCTTGCGCATTTCAAGTCAGAGCGCTTTGCTCTCTTGCCATACTTTTATGTTTAAGAGCAGCAGTGTTGGTCTAGTAAGCTATACCCCAACTTCAAACAGAAAGGTCGTGGGTTCGAACCCCACATAGTGCGCATTGAAACGGTGAAAAAACATTGAGGAAAACGGCATGCTCTAGAAACAAAAGTCCGGATGCATTTACTATTATCGTCAGTTAGTGTTCCAATGAAGCAGCTATGGGCTTGCAACCTGTCACGCGGAATGCTAACTACTATGCAAAACGTGGTCATGTGCCAAATATAATGTTTGGACGTGCCATTGAATACTTCTACTTGGTAACTTCACAGTTCTGCATACTAAATATTGATCTGAGAATGTTCCATCATGGGGCTACAAAGTTCCGCAATTAACCAACCTGGACATTTTCTTTTGCTTCTGGTTTCACTTCATCCTCCTCACCTTTCTTTTTAGCAATTTTATTCAAAAACGATTGGAAATTACTTTTATTGCTTTGATTGCTCTTAATCTCAACCTCCAGTTCTTGCTGACTGTACCTCATTGAGAAACCGTGTAGTTTAGGAGCCAATCGCGTGTTTCTACAGAACTCTATAAGGGGTCTTAGGTTCATGTGGTCTATTTCAGCTTTTATGACGAAATCTTCCGCTGTGAATATTGTTGTTTCATTTTGTTGCTTTTCTGATGTTGTCTTTATCATTCCTGTAAATTGACAGACCGGATCAAGCGAGTAGAATTACAATAATAATAGTAAGCTTTTTAACCGCGGCGTATGGAACCCATATATGCGTTTACCGTAAGAGGTGATTTGTTTGTGTGTTACCATATTATTATTTTCTGAAACGTCTTTTCGGATTTTTGGAATCAATTTGTATGACTAGAAGGATGTTTATTGGATAGGATTTTATAAGTATAGATACATCTATACTTGTGAAATCGTTTGTCCTGACTGATCAATGCACACCCAAAACTACTAAGTCTAGAAAGCTGAAATTCAGGCATATGTTTATATTATAACGTAAACATCTGCTAAGAAAGTAATTTTGGAAATTTCAAGGGGTGTTAATTTTGTATGAAAGTATTTGTTTTTTGAAGTAAAAAACATGAAAGTTAGAGCATAATCGCCAAAATGCCTTTATCTACCGTTCGAGTAAGCTGTTCAATATATTGAGTACAAAGCATGACCTTGATCTTTTCAGCTGCAGTGTTTCTACTTTTAGAAATAAGCTAAATAACACACACTTTCTTTGGTATTTTTTTGCAAAATTGAGCTAATAATCTTATCTTTACGGAATAGTACCTACTTCCATAAATGCAAGCACCGTTGATATCGTGAATGTGAGTAATAACCAGGTGTAAACTAGTACCTATCCTACCTACCTTACTGCTAACTGCTAAGGATAGATGTTGTTATGATGTTTGTTAGTTGTTATGATTACAATTAAGTTGTGTAAGTAAGTAAGAAATGTTGTAACTAATTAAATTATCAATGGAGACCTCTAAATGGCCTCATAGCTATTGGTTAATATTTTTTTTCGTTAATTTTGTTTTTTAAGTGCCGATGGTTATCCTAAAATAAATAAATAAAATAAATAAATGATGTTTCAGCATTTATGTATTTCACATTTTAAGGGGGGATATGGGGGTGAAAGTTTCTATGTGAGTATGAGTTTTTTACGCGTGTCCTATATAAATGTTGTTTATGTCTGAATTATCTGTGAGTACATTAAAGAATAATGAATGAATAAAGAATAGGTTCTATCGCCACAAGCCACTAGGTTGCGCTGCAATCGAAGATGGAAATATATGCGTAGTTTTGAAAATGTTATATACTTGTATATTCGAATTTTTTGTTCATTTAATCGAAAAACATATGCGTAGAATAATCGATTTGGACGAGGGTTCGCATATAAACCACGTCCTTCTGATTGACAGTTGGAGACTCTTAAATTAAATGGTATTTATCACCTCATCTTTTCGCAATTTTCATTAATTCTGTTTCCCAAAATTTAACTTCATCCTACCACCTCTATGCAGACGATCTTCAAATTTATGAACAAGCCAGAGTAGAGGAGCTGCCTGAAGCTATCAACGCCATAAATCGAGATCTCAGTCGAATTTTGGACTGGAGCAAAGCTTTTGGACTTCGGGTCAATCCGCTCAAAACCCAAGTCATCGTGGTTGGGAGCTCGCGAATGTTATCCAATATAGATTGGTCTGGCCTCCCACAGGTGCTTTTTGAAGGCGTTCACATTGAACAGAGTGAGACGGTGAAAAATCTAGGTGTTCTCCTTGACAGACAGATGTCCTGGGGACCTCAGTTAATTGAAGTCAGCCGTAGAATTTTCGCTTCGGCAGGTTCCCTTAGAAGACTTCGAAACTTCCTTCCGACTGCCACTAAAATTTCGCTTGCACAGTCTCTCCTACTTCCAATACTAGACTATGCTGATGCTTCCTACTTAGACCTCACAGAACAGCAGCTGGATAAACTTGAGCGACTGCAAAACTTCGGAATACGGTTCATATTTGGCCTACGCAAGTATGATCACGTTTCTGAGTTTCGCAGTAAGCTCAAGTGGTTACCCATACGTCTTCGCCGGAATACCCATATCCTAAATCTGTTATATAATATTCTTTTCAATCCCTCCACACCTTCCTATCTCAAAGAACGTTACCAATATATTCATCTCTCCCATGCTCGATCCCTGCGTTCTTCTGATACTCTTCAACTTCTGACACCTGTACACACCTCTTCCTTTATGGAATGAACTACCTGTTACCATCAGACGTGCTAAATCACTACCTATTTTTAAATCTTTGGTCAAGGAACACTACTTGTCCTCGAGTCATTAGCTTTTGCCTGCTTCTAGTCTATCTATGTTTTAGATCATACAATAGTTGTTGTAGCTATGTAGTTATATTGTGTAATGAATTGTATATTGCACATATTATAGTATATTCATAGTATGTAAGTACACCAATAAAACCCCTTGTTAACTTCAGTACAGTCCGTTCCATCCAAAGGTTGTCTGGTAGAGATCGCTATTTAGCGATAAGACCGCCCATTGTACATTATCAAAGTTTTTTTTTTTTTTTTAGTTATTAAGCTGATGTGTTTTTTGGTGTGCAATAAAGTATTTTCTATTCTATTCTATTCTATTATATTATTAATGTTGGCTTATGTTACTCGAAACACCTTATCACCCTCATCATCACTTATAGAAGTCAGCTGGACATAGGTCTCCCCCACACAGTGCTATGCCAAACGGTCTTGGGTCATCTCCATCCACTGACTTCCCGCAACCTTAACTATGTCATCGGTTAATCTGATGGGGGCCTTCCCACACTGCGTCATCCCCCGCGGTTGAGAGTTCTGCGAGATCGTAACACTTACCTAAAAGCTTTCCAACAACAAACGTCATCTGATTTAGGGCCAATAAACTTTTACTGCTCAACCTAAAATAGGAAAAAATATTTTAGAATTAATTATAGATTCAGATCTAATAAACACAATACAATACAAATACAAAACGTTTATTTATTTTTCTTAATCAGTAGTATAACATATGTGAGTTGAGATCCCCTTTTAAGTGTGAAACACCTGTATTAGGAGACCTCTTCCTTACCAAATTATCTAAGATTAAGAAAGTAGGCACAATACAAATGATTAAACTTTAATAGGTAGTAGGTACATACATCCAACAGTCACATACATAGTCCTAAAACCACACTAGGAGTCCCTGTGTCGTGGGTATCAGGAACTACGAGTATCATGGTACCATAACATTCAGACCGGAAACCAATATCGGCAGATTATGTAAAGATTTGTCTCTCAGCGGGAATTGAACCCGCACTTCTTGGGTCTCAATCGGCTTCTCGCCCGCTGAGTTTAAGAAAATGACAATAGGGGACGAGTTTGACTGACTTTGCAATTAATAAGTGTCTGAATCATTCAGATTCTGCGACTCGAACCCGTATCCTCGCCCCTAATCGGAAATACGTTGACCAATTCCGCCATGATCGACTGAGGCATGACGCTAAGTCCGAATGCATTGGGTACTTTTTATTCAACTAAGCGCTCCATAAGTTTAGTTTTCACTTGCAATATCCAAAAATTCCAAGACTAACAAGTCTCTACCTAAACTTTCTCATTTTCAAATTTTAGAAGTTTTGTTCGCTAAGCCTGGTAAAATGAATGCCATTGTCTCTTTACCATAACCATTTGCTGGTGTAATTAGTGGGCCCGTCACAAACTATATCCATTCAAAAACGGTTCAGCTTACGACATTTATTTAATGGGCCGCAAGTAAATTCTCGGACATTTGGCTAGACTCTAGCCAAATGTCCGAGTATTGTCTTAGATCTTCAAACTACGGCTCTCGGGCCAACACCGGCCCGTGAGTACCATCAATATGTTATGTACTGACTGACGACCTACCTCAATTTTGCTATGTATAAAAAAATAAAGACTGTGATTACCTATTTAGTTTTTTTTTTATTAGTGTAAATAAAAGGGTCAGGGGATTTCTGGAACTCATGTCCACAAATCCCTTTAGCTTCCCATTTGAACCGTACCGGAAGGGGATTTGTGGAATAAGCCGTACGTCATGTGTTAATCTGATGATATAGGGCCAAGCCCTTGGGGCTTTCTGGAGCAATCAGTATGTCCACTTATGATAAAAAGTTTGGGAACCCCTGTCTTAGACAATGATAGTACATAATTATGAGTCTTAAATAAAGAAGCTACTGACCTCGCTCTATACTTATTCACATAGCACTGAAGGCATGCCTTGACTGCACTCAGCTGTTTTTGTGAAACAGGTGCCGAGTGCGCGTTTTCAAGCGCCCCTGTCAAGCCGTGCGCTTCATCTAGTATCAGTATGTTATTGTTCAGTTTGAGAGATACGCCGGAACGGGCGCCCGCGCTTACGATGCCCGCGTGACTTATTAGGACAACCTGTAAAGCATGAAATTAAATTAAATTAAATATATTTATTATGCGCTTACGATGCCCGCGTGACTTATTAGGACAACCTGTAAAGCGTGAAATTAAATTAAATTAAATATATTTATTATGTAAGTATGGTAAGGTTATGTGGTACTAAAAATATTTTGATCATAATTTAGACCGAGGTATGTTTGTCTGCTCTTGTAGGCTGGGCCCTTACTTCTAATCCAAAGGTCATGGGTTCAAACCCTGACGTAACACAAATTAAGTTTTTTTTAAACGCCTAACAGACATCATACATAGTCCTAACCCCACACTAAGATTTTCTGTGAAGTGAGTATCAGGAACCGTGGTACAACAACCTCCAGACCTGGAACAATTATCTGGAGAACATGCAAACATTTGTCTCACAGCAGGAATCAAATCCGCACCTCTTGCGTCGCAGCCAGCTGCTCGCCCACCTCACCATCGAGGTATATTTATTTGCGCAAAACGGTAAAGGAAAACATTATGATGAAACCGACATGCCCTAGAAGCAAATATTAGAAGGTAATCCATCTGTCACTGTGTCAATAAGCGGCGATGGGCTGCTACAGCAGGCAATTCCATAATTCAAAAACCCCCTGGCTCATAATGCGATCTTCTAAATGCTAATAGTAAAATCTACCTACCTGACATGTTTCATCAATATTGAAAAAAATATTTATTTATTTATTTTAGATTCGGCAGTTTGTCCACGTAAACTCAAGTAATTAGCCTGCTTCGCTCGCATGATCATTACCTCGGCATCATCCAAGGCCAATCTTGCAGCATAGTATGGGCAAGCTTTCAACTCTTTGCCGCATTTGACCAGATCTTCCATATCCAGGATTTCAACCAGCATTCTCTCCTTCAATTTGTTTATGTTTGTCTGATTGTAGTAAGGGCAGGCTGAGCAAGACTTTGTTTTTGTCTTTTTGAGGACTTTGCCCTCTATTCCTATGGATGTTGACTTGGTTTTGGACTTCTGCATGTCGAGACATCTGAAGATAGAATATAATTATAATTTGTTATAGTTCCATATCACCAAGGACCTTGTTTTTTTTTAAAACACAATTTTAAATAGTACTAATATTTGCTTAAAACATTGAAGGACAGCACAATGAACCTGGCATACAAAAATAAATTAAACATAAAGCATTTATGTTGCTATAAGTGGTGTGGGTTGTGCTTTGAATACTACCTTTCATTGATAAGATGAACATTTTTCAATATATTGACATCAGAATTTATGCAGTAGTGTTGCCTTGAAGCCAATGTGACCACACTTGTATTTTCCTTGAAGACTGTCCGTTTGATTTCACCAATGAATTGGGAAAGTTGACTGTGAGTTCTACTACTTATGTAAACCTGAGAAATGTTTATTTATTTATTTTTATGGTTATTTGGTTTTAAAGTGTTAACTCCCAAGATTTTATAATATACCAAAAATTCAACCTCGGCAGTATTCCAACCACCATCTTGAGGGGTTTTTTACATTATGAGTTAAAAAAATTACCTTAACTATTTCATCTTCTATATTCTCATCAGCAATATCTTCATCAGAGTCTTCCATCTTGTCTTCAAACTCTTCCAATATTAGATCTTTATCTTCTTCTG
Source organism: Perizoma affinitatum (assembly GCA_961405105.1). Taxonomy (NCBI): domain Eukaryota; kingdom Metazoa; phylum Arthropoda; class Insecta; order Lepidoptera; family Geometridae; genus Perizoma; species Perizoma affinitatum. Next base: position 9,451,482 of record OY560184.1, read on the forward strand.
TTTCAGTCATTTTATCATCTTTTAGAAGATTGTCTGAAGTACCTTCCCTATTACCTGTGCTATGCTTAGGTTTATAGAACTCTAAGGTTTTATTATTTACATTTGATTTCTGCTTAGAAACACGGTTTCGCATTTCATTCAACATATCTTTTCGTTTCTTGATCTTTTCAAGTTTACTTTGTAAGTTTTGTAGTGTTTGCTTTGTCTTTATTTTTCCATATTCTTCTTGCAACCAATCATCCGAGTCTGAAATTAATAAGTAATTCGTTTTATTCTATGTGAGTAAACCAAAAATGAAACTGAAAGTTTTTAGTATTACCTGGTTTGCTAGAAATCTCGACTTTTAACTTCTCTATTTCAGTTTCTAAGGAATCTAGCTCTTTCTTATTGTTATCCTTTAGCCACTGTAAAGCTCCACAGCAAATACTCAAAGATTTACCCTACAAAATAAAGGCAAAAATAAAACCTAGAATGACTTTAATCAAAATAGAACTCAATATTTAGTAGTACTTACAGTTCCAGTAGGACTTTCAAATATCCCTAGTTTGTTATTTTCAATCGTATTGTATAATTCTTTCATAAACTTCTCTTGAATTCGGTATGGATTAAAAGGAAAGTGGAATTTAGGATCCATGGTGGCTGCTGGCGACAGGGTGGTCTAAACGTTATACAATTCCTGGTTTCCTGGATTCCGATTTCAATCAGTATTTGTTTCAGTAGCTAAGTATTTAATATAGGTAAATGCCTCATAAAATTTAAACATTTATTCGTTGTCAACAGAAATCCACACTGATTTCCACAATTTGATTTCCCTTCCCGCCACCTACCACCAAAACCAAAAAGAATGTAAAGCTACTTATTTAGTAGCTTACCTAGTCTAGGTAAGACCAAAACAAACAAACCGAACGAGGTAGAAATTAGAGAGAGATCTGGTATTGTACGACCAGTCATTGTACAGCCTACCATTGTACAGCTGTGGAAAGCACTGCCGCCGTTCTGTCTGGTTTTGAATTATTAGGTGTGCTTTCCATGTTCGTAAAAGTCGTTTAATTTTTACGTATTCATACTGTAGATTGCTTAAAGTCAAAGTCAAAATTAATTTGTTCATTAAAATCTCAAGGATCACTTTGAAACGTGTCGGTTTTTTAAACTGCCTGTTCTTCCGCGACCAAGCCAGGAAAGAAAGGCAAGAAAACAAGGCTGGTTATTCTTTTTAATGATCCTTTTACAAAACAACGAGTTGGAGCATTTTAAATCCCAAGAGTTTTTATCATCTAAATAATCAGATATTTTATAGTATGCCTTTTTATAAAGTTAGCAAATCGTTTAAAGGGCAAGGTGTACGCTTTTTAACAAACTCCCAAGAGATATACAAAAATTGACAATAAACAAATTTAACGTAATTAATTAGGTAATTACGGTAAATTTGTTTCTACAATATTTGAGTTTAATTTGAGTCTACAAGTGGCAACAGCTAGTTTATGTTTATTTCTGGTATAAACATTGTGATTATGGCTTTTGTTCCTATACAAATTAATATTTTTGTGAACATACATCAGATTTTCATAGATGTATTGACAAGGAAATGTCAATATATTTATTTCTTTATACTTCTGACGAAGTGATTCTCTGGGACCCATATTATAAATTGCTCGAACAGCTCTCTTCTGTAGCACAAAAACGTTATTTATATCTGAAGACACAACCAGGAATGCAAGGCCTGTATTGCACAGCAAGTATATTTTTAAAGGTTTGGATAATTTGTACATTTCATAGACACAATTACTCCACAGATTACATATTTTGTTACATACCTACCTTTAGGGGCAAATCATGTTCTCTACTGAGAGTCCGGTTATTGTACAACCATGGAAAGAAAATGCTAATTAGCATTAAGTTCGCCTATGTACTTGTTTTATCTTGTGCAATAAAGCATTTTCATCTAACTATCTAAATATTTGCAGATCATACAAATACTTATCCCACGGTGGGAATCGAACCCGCAACCTTCTGCGTCTCAGGCAGGCCTTCGCCCATTGCGCCACCGAGGTCGTCACATTATTAATATATTTTTTCCTGATTTTGAATTGAATTTTTATTGCTTAGAAAAGTATAGGGAGTCAGTGGTGTTCTTGAATGATAAATCCTTACACTTTCTGTAGAACCAATTTTATTTTAATAAAATACCATAAAGAGATCCAGAACAAGTAGAATGAGAAGTATTGCCACTCTTTTACCTAGCTTTAAATTATTATAAAAATTATAATTGAATCTACTTAATTGATTAGTTAATTTTATGTCTAGGACATGTTGGGGCCTCAAAGAAAAAGACTTTTAGATGAAAGACTGAACAGTTAAACAATTATGACCTCACAAGATCTAAGTCCTAGGTACAACACAAATTTCTAGGTATTATTATGTGCTTCATTAACACTGTATGTGACACTACACTATAACACTTACTTTATTACAAATACTTTACATAATACATATTGATTTTAAAGTAACAATAGTATGTTTACTACATTTTTTAGCAGAATAGCAAAGGTTTTCTAAAGTTAAAAATAATGCAGGTTCTACAGCATTGCATCAAACCTTAAATGAACTTAGTTTCAAGAAAACTTTAATTTAAATTTGTGATTGCTAACCAAATTCTCTTAGTCTAATAGGAACACTTACTCAAAAACTAAGAAAATGTTAATTACTTAGTTCCTATTACTAGGTTCACATAATTGGCATCAGTACATAAGTACCTACTATGTTTTAGATTGCCATACATTATCTAGCTTATTGCATAAACATGACTATCCTATTCTTATTGAACATGGTATCCAAAGGTCCATTACCAAGATATGTGTTTTACACATATCTTGGTAATGGACCTTCGGTGAGAGTGACCATTAGAGGTCATTAGCACAATTACATCACTTCCTGGAAAGACACATAGATAACTTATCATAGTCCAAATTTACTTAATTTTGGACTATGATAAGTTATTTGGCGCATAGATTAACAGAGCTACTTAGATTATGCAAATAATTTAAAGTTTAAATCCTTTTTTTTTTAAATATGGAATCTAAAATATTTAGGTTATTTTTTAAAAATGAAGCTAGTGGGTGTGTAGTATTGCAATACAAAGGTGTTGTTACATAAATAACATGGTTTAATGTACCACTCATGCTCCATACTACTTAGTGCATACTCCTGTTCACAGACTTGACATCAGTAAGACAATTTTTTACAACAACTTAACTGAGAGAGAGGCATTATCCTGCAATATGAACAGTTGCTTTGATCAAATCAACAGCTACATAACTGAAAAAGTAGAGATGAAATACTGATGAAGTAAGGCAATGCAGATTGTGAATGTAATAAAAATAAACCAACCTACCTAGAGTTTAGCTGTTTTATGAGAAATATTCTAATTGAACAGGTGCTGTTGTACCTGATATGTTAGTTGTGTGACCGGCAAAAGATTTGAAGTTCCTAGCAGATGGTCTCTTATCTCATGCATTAATAGCAGACACTCTATATACAAGAAAACCAAGCCAGCCCGGTACAAAGTCCCACCAGTCCCACTCACATAAGTTTGGCGTTGAATAAGGTACACCTACCTCCAATCTCAAACTTGTAAACTGGCTTATGCCTTCTCTATTATTGGATGTCCAGTTGGTTTGGCTTGTTATCTTATTTATTATTCTATGTACATAACACTAGATGTCACAGTCACAGGCTTATATGATATTTAATTACGACGGCAAAGACCTAGCTATATCATTTTCTGAAACAAGAACAATACATTAATGGTAAGGTATCTTTCTTGAATGCTAGCTGGCTTAGCTCTAAAAAATATAAACTTGCAACAAAACAAATTACATTTTTCTGCTGTGTCGCTGTCGTGTCGGTCGATGTCCATGAAATAAAAATTAATTGTTTTCATTCAATTCAATTCAGAATGTAGTCAACAATACAAGTTCATTCAAACCTACCTACCTATTTAATTTTGAACAGAATAGATTATATACTTTGATGTAGGCACGTCAGTAGCATAAAAAGTGTATTTATTGTGACAGTGACATCATTCTCCACTTGTATAAGATAGACTGAAGTTCATTTCGAGCGAGCGTAAACGATGCATAGACTATGACGTCATTTGGCTTCGAATTCCATGGTTGCGTTTTCCAGGGTTGTACATTCCCAGCACGTGTCGGGAATGTCCGACCATGGAAAACACAACCAAGGAAAGCACGACCCGGGAATTGGAAGCCATTTGGCAGCCTTTTCCATGGTTGTGTTTTCCCAGGGTGTGCATTACTTTGTACGGCCTGGAAAGCACAACCATGGAAAGCACAACCTTGGAATTGGCGACCAAAATATACACCAATTCCATGGTTGTGTTTTCCATGGTTGTGCTTTCCATGGTTGTGAAATCACGGCACCCTAGACAAGACAGTCTAACAATTTATTTTGTTTGTGCTTTTTTTTCAAATTTTCAATTTTATTCTTAGTGAAGTGATCAGTTCCTCTGTTTTATTCAACTTATTAATTAATTACGGCACGGCTTACACAAACAATTTAATCCTTGCTAGCGCTACACAGTAATAAACTACATTAGCTGATTTCTCAAGTCTCCCGGCCTTCGTCATCACATCGTAATGTCTCACAACAAGTAAGTAGCTGAAGTCGTGTAAGTAACTTATAGCCTCTGCCCACGGCTTCGCCCGTGTGGTACCTAAAGAGACAGTAGCCTATGTCACCAATTAATACCAAATTTCATCCAAATCTGTTCTGCCGTTATGGAGACTATTAGCAACGAATATCCAAACTTTCTTATTATTCTTTCTCTCAGGAGGGTATAAACCAACAAATAAATTACTTTTCTGTAATTTCTATTAAATTCACCTGAACGGCTTGTATTCCCTCGTTTTCAGTGTAAAAATACTGCCTGGTGCAACTGTGTGTGAAGATTGCACGCTTGAAGGTGATATAACTATAGGTGGAGGTACAGTAATCCATCCTAGAGTCACAATCATTGCAGAGGGTGGACCAATTGTAATTGCTGAGTACTGTATAATAGAAGAGTATTCTACTATTATCCACAAGTAAGTCATTATGAAATATTGGGCATACTAATGTATTATGTTAGAGTTGTAGAAGCATGCTGAGACCATAACCTGTTGAAATCCAGTTTGAATAAATCCTTACAATTTTAATTTCCACAAAATATAAGAGATATAATACTCCATTTCACAACTCTACATGATAATGTAGGATTATTAATTCTATAGCTCTTAGAATTAGCAAGTTGAAGTGGCTATGGGCAAGCCATAATCTACATAAACTAATGAAAAAGCTGAAGAGTTTGTTTGTTTTTTTGTTTGAATGAGAACAAATAGCTGGATTGAAAAAAAAAAATTACATTTCATAAACCAGTTCTTGAGGAAGGTTATATATATATTTTAACATCACGCTAAGACCCTTAGGAGTCGAGCAAAAGAAGTAAGGTGCAGGTGGGCGATGTAACGCGGTGGGGACTGAGGGCAGCCGAGGCACAGCTTGTACTTAATATAGCTTATAAATAAATAGCTTGCAGAACCAACAACTGCTAGAGCAGAATGAAATGGCGACAATACAGGCATGTAGGAAGGCTCCTCACCAGATGGACCAATGACATCTCAAAGGTTGTGGGCACTCGGAAGGAGGTAGCTTAAGATCATTCATCATGTCACTCTTTGGGGAGGCCTTTGTTCATCAGTGGACTCCTCCAGACTGTTGAGGATAATAATGATGGCTCATAATTATTTCTGTGTCTTTTTCCAGAATTAGTGACAAACAAGAAAACCCACCAAAACCCTTGTTTATTGGAGCACACAATGTGTTTGAGGTGGGTTGTAAACTGGAGTCACCATGTGGACATATTGGGGAGAGCAATGTCTTTGAATGCAGATCCTTTGTTGGAGTAGATGTCAAAATTGGCAGCGGATGTGTCATTGGTAAGTTGTATATTCTGAATAACCTACTATTATAAACAGTTTGATAACTGTCATCCAAATCAGTTCAGCCTTTAGGGCCTTACAATATTTAACCTCAAATATCTTAACTTTCGCATTTATTAAACAAAAATAACCACCCAACAGTCACATACACAATCCTGACCCGCACTAGGATTCTTGGGTTTTCGTTAGAATCGGGTGGCACAATTATGAGGGAGGGGCAGAGGTAGAACCTTCCGAAGGAAAAAGTGAGGATCTGCCCCTAATATAAATGTATTAAGTTTCAATACTAAACTTCACTACTTGGTATCGGAACTGTCACTCATTTCCAATCTAACCATCTTACATTGGTTTGCCTTGTGTCTGACGGGTGGACTCCCGCCAGAAGCTACCTGAAATGAACCCTGAGTCCCTCCCTTGAGCTTCTGGCTCCCGCGCTTTTTATATACACTAGGGGCGTCACGCGCATGACTAGGTGGAGTCAGGGTGCTCTGAGACGGATCTGTCACCCTTTTCGATAAGATTAAACACATTCCACCCTTTCAATCAAATCACCTCACGACCCTAAATTCGTGCAGCCCTATTCTAATATCTACATTCATATGACAACCTCAGTGGCGCAGTGGGCGAAGGCCCGCCTGAGACGCAGAAGGTTGGTTCGATTCCCGCCGCGGGACAAATGTTTGTATCTGCGAATATTTGTCCTGGGTCTGGGTGTTTTCTATGGATAATATATAAGGATTTGCAAAAAAAAAGTATATAAGTAGTATAACAGTCATGTAGTTCCCACAACACAAGCTCTGTTTACTTTGGGGCTAGATGATGCTGTGTGAAAAATGACCAGCATTATTTATTCATAACATAATACACGGTAGTCATGCTTTTACTGTTACTTGCTCAAATAAAAAATAAAACAATTTTCAGGTGCAGCCTGTCATCTCACCGCCGCGCAGACCTTAGTAGACAACACTGTGATATGGGGCTCTAATCACCACATCCGAGAAGCATTGGAGAAGCAACCCTCACAACTCCTCCAATTAGACTTCTTAAGCAAAGTGATGCCCAATTACCATCGGTTGAGAAAGCCCAATATTCACAAAAGGCAACCTTCACGGCAGCCTCAGGAGTCTTCTCCTAAACCTTAAATGCTTGTGAAATCTGCCTGATTGTTCTTAACAAGTCACATCAACACTTGAAGAAGTATCCACACCTATTTTAAACCATTGTACGACTCACTGAATGTCATGACAATCAATGATGTCACTCACCTGCCTATGACTTTGATTGGATCCTGGCATTAGAAAAGTTTTCCGCAACTCAACCCCTACAGGGTTCAGCAGGAAAATGAAGTTTGTATGGAATAAAATTGGATGAAGTCACGAGATAAAGTCCTTGGTACATTTTGTATGACATTGTTAACACCAGCCGGTGCTTGTTAATGACATGGCTTGTTAATGTGTGGCTAATTTATTGTTGTAAGGTGAACTTAATGGCCACCATTTTAATATTTAGTATTTTTGGCTTTGGATGGCCCTCTAGGCCTTATTAAAGATATTGAGACATGTCAGAGGCTTTCTGAAAGCTATGTACACTCTTGGCCTAGCTTACCTACCTTAGAATAAGCTCAAAAACTTTATGCCGGTATTTAAGTTCAATTTTGGTTTTATTCTGCTTGAAGTTGAGTCACCTGATTATTGTTATTTACTTACTAAATTATTATTAAGCTTACTAATAAAAATAATAATACCTACTGACTTTGTTTTGTATTGAATGATTAGGATTTATAATGCGTTCCTAGTGGTCTATGGGGTCTTCCTGAACCTTTAGCACCTCTTGTTGGTAGTTCAACACAGAGTGTACCATGGTCTAGACTAGACAAATACCTCATGCTTAGTTTTGCTTTCTAAGTAAAACTAAGCACGTGACATTACGACATCTAATGTCATTTCCATACAATTAAATCTTACCGCAGGTGTTAACACCAACAGAAAGTGGTATTTATAGAACACAGGTCGGCGGCTGGTACCATAGTCAAAGGATACCCATAGTTTATCATGGCTTACTGTCTGTGAATTTGTCGTATTCCAAAAGCAGTAACCTTTGATGCCCCTTGTATGTCAATGCCATCATTCGAGACACAATTTACAAGCCAAAAAAGTGAAGAGAAACTATTTAGTTCTAATGTATGGCAACAGTACTAGGGTTGGACCAGTAGGATAACAGTAAACATCGAAAAATAGGAAATGGTTTTTGTTGGGATAGTTTGCCTGGCGCTTTACGTCATCAATTTCCATTTGCCTCTTATAAAAAGCTAAGCTAATTTAATTTAACGTTGTTGAAGCCGATGTTCACGTTTGGTCTAGCACCGCCACTGTCAAACGATACATCACATGATCAGATTATTTCTTTTTTCCTAACTTTATATCTTAGGGCTTCTTGTATATAAGGTATCACAACCTAAACGCTCAGTTAAATTGTCAATAAATGTTTTGTAAAAAATATATATATAAGTATTTTAAGCTAGTTATACCCTTTTTATACAAGAATCGTCTATCAGCGAGATGATTTCTTAGTGGACCTTGTTTGCTATAATTTCATAAAACTTTTTACGTGATTTCCTGTAGTAAGTCTGGCAAGCTGAAGAAACACAAGATTCGAATTTGTATTCACAGTGTGGTTTTTCATCCATAACGAAGAACATGGATAGAGAATCACAAGTCTATTAAACGTCACTAGCTAAGTGACGTTTGTGACGTCAAAACACCATTGAATTTACAGAAATGTAATGTCTGTCGTCTCGTTTCTTTTAGAGTGTTGTCACCGAAAACTTTATTTTTTGAAAATTTTGTTTTCTTAGTGCTCTACAAGTTATTTTGGTACCAAAATCATTTTAGTGATTTGTACTTTCAAAATACATTAAAAGTTTTTGCTTTACATTCGTGTCATGACTTTTGTAGGCCAGACGAACATACAATTTCCATAAAAACAAGTTGTTGTTTGTAAGCAAATTCCCTACAAAAGTTTATAAATAATTATAGTGAAGAAAATTATACCGTGACGGTTGTAACTTACATGCAGGGTTTAGTTTAGCTGTAAACTGTAGTAAAATCGTGTCGAAAGTTGTTAATCCGTAGTCGCCATGTTGTTATTTACGTTGTGAATATACGCTGGGGGTTTGTCATTTATGAACTGGATTGTGATGTGACTCGGATTCTGTGAGCATGCTGGAAGATGTGCCCATCCACGGAAGTCGCAGCGACTCCCAGAAACCTGCGAACCACCAGAGAAACCTTAGTCTGGATTTTAGGTATGTAAATGTAGCATATCTGCTTTTTGATTACATTTCACGGCCTCTAGCGGGACAGGATAGCTTAATTGAATCATTATTTATATTGGACATAGCTTCTGTCATGCTTCAGAGTGATGACAAGTTACTGTAACCACAGATACATTGTTGTAACGGGTCCTATATTTTTTTATTGCTGCAATGGGTATACCCCTGTGAAAATATTATTCCAATAGTATGTTTTGTTTAGCTGAAAACCCACATGGTCAATACATGTTACTCAAAATTTAAAAGGCAGTGTTCTGGCTGTTTATGGTATCTACGAGTTACAGTAATGTCAGGAAAAAAAATATGGGCCAAACTGCTGCATCTCTGAGTTACATGAGATAACCATGTCAAAACTTGTATGAGAGCCCCAGCAATCGGTGGGGGCAAGGCCACTACTGTCTGCACCCAATCTATGAATTCAGCAAGAGACTAGCACTCTTGATAGCAGATTGGCATGGCAAGTATTGTCTGCCTCTAAATTATTTAAGAGGATTCTTAATTTCTTTGTCTTCTGTAGGTATCCATGGATCTCATTGTTGGTTGTAAACCATGGTGAGTTAACCAGGACGCAAAGAATCTTATTTTGACATCAATTGATGAAAGCCTGGTTAGATTTACTGGTTGTGCTCCATATCTGGCGCCTGCATGTTCATACTGGTTTTAGGATGCTGTTGTATACCAGCAGCTTGTTAAGTAGTGACAGTTGGGATGTATAAAAACAAACATTTAAAGTGCACTGACCAATATCAAGATATGCATAAGCTTTAAGCAGACTGTGTATTAACAAATAATAATAATAATAATAGCCAATCTTATATGCTAAACTTGAGCTAACTACTTTCAGATGGCCTTGACTTTTATATATTTTAGATCGGTCCTACTTTATTATTGATTGTAATATCATATCAATCTTTGCATATAATAATTGAATAAAGAAAAGTGTCTGGACACTTTCCATGCCTGGCCTCTGTAAAAGGTAGGCCAATTTTCAGCGGCTATCTTTAGTATCTTTAGCTTAATCTTTAATATTCTTGTAGTATCTACTCTGATCATTGAGACATTTATCATCATGGCACAAGCTGGCATTCTTAAGTAATGCCATATTGTACGAGAAAGTGACTATGCTGGTGTTGAAGATATATGGCCTCCCTAAGATGTGGCTAAGCAACAGTTTTACCCTTTTATTGATAACTACACTCTAAACTCTTAAGTGCTTCTGAGTTGTTGAGATTGTTATTATATCGAGGTAAATATTCATATTGCGATAAAATCTAAAAATTCATGTGTGCAATAACACATGCTCGGTGAAGGGATACATAATGAGGAAACTGGCATACAATAGAACCAAAAATTCGAAAGCATGTGCCAACAGTTAGTGTTCCAATAAGCAGCGATGAGCTTGCAACCTGTCACGTGGAATGCTAAACTTGCAAAACGCGGGCATATACCAAATGTAATGTTTGGACGTGCCTCTGACTACCCCATACTTAGTATCCTTAGTATACTTTAAAAATATTTCTAAGTACTACCTAATAATTAAAAATTATCTTAACACGGCAAAATTTGTAACAAATTAACAAGCTCTGCTTAGTTTGCTGCTTTAATTTTAAACCAAGAAATACCTTCGTTTTTTGCAAATACATTTCCTTATTCATTACATTTCTGTGTTTTTACTTTGTTTTAAGTCCTTATTAGAAAAACCTGAAATAAACGGGTTTACCAATTTTTTTTAAAAAGTATACTCTAAAAAAAAACTACCTGGTGTTTGCATGCCTTAGTACTTACTAATATATCATTTATACATACTTACTTAAAATTTTACTTTAATGTAACACAGCCAGGTACCTATAGTTACTATTGCTATTAATAGTTCATGTTCATGGGAATGCCGGTACTTACAACTTATTACTTGCTTTAATATAAGAGGTTACATAGATCGAAAATACTTATTGCACACCAAATAATACATAATCTTAGACGACCTACTACAAACCGCTCATAGACAGTGTTGTACAATTGGCGGTTTTATCGCTAATTAGCGATCTGTACCAGACATTAAGAAATGTCAGGTTTTTTTTTTCTAGTGGAGATATTTCAGACATTCTCACTTCATATTATGTATCTTTACTTGATATTTTCCTCATCTCTGTGAGATAATATCCTATCTTTTAACATTTAATGTTCTTTGATAAATTAAATGATAAGAAGATTGTTGGAAATAACTACCTCCGGTCATTTTAATACCTACCTCTGTCCTAAAATGCTGCAAGAAGCATGAAAAACATTAGTGGAAGGAACTAAAATATAAATTTATCCTTGTGGTACATCACGAAATGTATAAGCAGTATACTTACCTAACATTTTTCTAGGCACCTAATAATAATATCCACAAAATCTTATTGAGTTTCACATACTCAAGCCGCTCCCGTATTACGTTTCGCGTGTGTACATTGCCTAATGCCCTACACGCATCTGAGAACAGTGCACACGCGTAGCCTAAATTCAAATTAAAAAATAAACGTATATATACACATATACCTTTGCCATCTTATTTTCTTCCTTAATAGTACATATTCTTACTGGTGAGATTAATATCATTATAACTAGTATTTACCTTTGATGTAAGGAAAACGCGTATATACAGGCGTATAACATATATGCAATAAGAGGTTGTTTGTTTTTTCCAATCGATTGGTGTCTTCAAGGATGGTTCTTATATTGGTTTTATTGCCACAAGTCACTTGAAGGCAATCGATGATGGAAATACGTCGCGAGTTTTAACTTTTGCTGCTTTTGTTTTTAATTAAATCTAAATAAAATATTTGTCCATGACCTGGACTCTCCAGGAAAACTTGTTATCGCAAACCTGAGCAAGGTTGTAATACAAGTAGGTATTACAATTTTATTGTAAGAATGTCACGTGGCTTGACATTTAGGACATGCCATAGCCAAAAAACTAAATACTCAAAGCTCTATTTTTTCATTATAGGCTCTGATCGGAATCGTGTAAACATTGAAATGTATGTAGGGCGTCTTCCGATATGAGGTGAACGGACGGAGACCGCGCGAAAGTAAAAGTGGACAGACTCTCATCGGGCGGAAAGAGGCCGAGTCGACTTCCCGTGCTTAGCTTGCCGAGCTACTTGTTTGTTTACGTCGAGGCAAATACCTATGTATGCTAAAAGATCTATCGGATAATAGATCTTTTAGCATACAAAGGTTTTTAATACACCTAAGTAAAAAGAACGAATTCATATTTCCATACACAGAACCAGCTTTTCAGGGCCACGACACAATGACGTAATAGATATACTTTTTACTATAGTTTAAAGGAAAATGTGTGAACTTTCAATCAAATAAAACCACCAAGGTGTAGACGATTTAGATTCAAGGCAAAGGGTGCGCCCGTGTCGGCCTCGACACGACGACGCGACGACCGACCGACAGTGCGAATTCGGGTCGATCTAATTCCCAAAAAGGGAATTAAAATGCATTTGAATCTAAGGCTTTGCTGTGCCTTATTTGGATTGAAATTATTAAATAAACTAAGTAGAAATCAATTGAACTCGATACTAAGTTTAATTAAGTACATAATTGGCTTAGGCTGACTGTCAGACAATACTTTGTTTATATTTTTTGCATTTTCTGTCTATTGAAATTACGGACTTTCGTTCAAACTCAGGTGAGGTAAACATCGCAACTTTTGTTCCGTAAATACTCGTTATAAAAATGCTTTGAACGTTGCTATTTTCTCCCACTTGCTGACATTACCATTACAAAACAAGGTTGACAAATTGACGAGTCATAAGGCTTTCATAAATATACTGACAACGGTAATTAACCAGCTTTTTATGCCTTTAACTTATCCTTGGAGAGAAATAACCCGAAATTTCCTGTAAGATTACCATAAATTCAGGTTTGCGCTACGGAAGTCGGTAGCCGATTAAAACGAAAACGATGATGAATTGAAAATGTCTCTCCAAAATACATAATATTCGGGTTGAATAAAGCCGGCAAATGATTAATTACTTGGTCTTTGTTGTTGTACTTACTTACTAGTAGATAATGGTTTATTCTGAAGTATATCTGTAAGCAAAAACAAATCTGTTTAATATTTTATCAATCGATCATTCGTAAACAATTGATTCGAACAATGTCGTCCTTCTGTCGTCGCGGCGGAAAAGAAGTCCTCTTCTTAACTTTATTTCCCCTTTTTGAAGATTCATCGTAAAATTTTCAGTTAAAAAATATGTATATTCAATTCAATTTACGTGTTCAACAAAAAATTAAAATTTCATGAGTTATCGTTATGAATATTCAGTGTTCTTTCCGAGTTTATCTAGTTGATTCACAGCAAGCCTAAGCCTAATAGTTGAGTTTTGCCCTGCCAAGGGGTGGCCAGGGCGTCGATTTTTCGCTCGTGTAAATCCTTTGCTTGACATGAGCTTGACATTATATTTTTACGCTGCGCAAATTATCGGTTTGATTACCACCACGTTCGCCTAGTATTTAATTTTCTACTGTAGCATCGGTCGTTATTTTGTATTGTTGCGTATTTTCGCCTTCGCAGCTTCAACACGTCAATGAAGCATTTGTGCCGATGAATTTATTGACCCTCTGGTCGTCAATCAGCATTTGTAGCCGTGGAATGTGACTACCTCAATTAAACGAGTTACTTGTCCAAACAATCTAGACCCTTGACATACGTACAATAATGGGAATTAATACTTCCGATACGGATATAAGATTTTATATTAAGTAACACGGATCCGTTATTTATCATACATATTTTTTGAGTGGATTCGTGACATGGTTACGTGCTCCATCGGCTCACGATACGTATGTTAGACCCTGTATAATTTTGGCGAATATTATTCCCATTACTGTTGACTCTACATTTCCTTGATCCTCTTCTGATATCTTATTGCTGGTGATAATTGCTCCCTCTGTGCAGTAGGTTTACTATTTGTTAGATTAAAAAAAACATATTTTATTCTCAATCCCTGCAAAATCGATGAGATGATTTATAAATTAATTTATATTTAATTCATTTATTAATTCTGAGAATAATAAAGAACCATTTGTGTTAGTATGACTTAAAAAATCATTTTAGTGTTGTAGCCATGTGATAGGTAAGTACCTACTTCCATGCATGTACATATCTACCTAGGTACATGCACGCAGACCTTCACTCACATACCAGGGCATTCATTCGGACCCGAATGAATGCCTTCATTACAGGGTAGTAATCAGGTATGACCTGCATATTGGTGCTACCCCGAATTCTGCTGAGCAATAAAGCAGTTTTTTTTTCGGATGATGCCATAAAAACAAACCATCCTCCGCAAACATAGTAGATGTACTGCAGAATCGAGGTATCCCCAGCATCCTATATTATTGACCATGCGTAAGTACTCCCCTAAAGTTAGGTATACACCATGTATACACGCACAATCACACTGTTTTGTTTCTCTGTAAATTTATTCGTTTACTTTAAACATCGTTGTACTTTGTATTAAAGTAATTTGAGAACATAGACGAGTGCTATGTACATTAATATGACGATGCTGTTTATCTACAGTGTCCGTCCGTTCATATTACTCGAATATTATCATTTCCACAATGACTAATGAGCCAAAGTTAAAAAAAACATGCTTTGAATGTGTAGTTTCAGTAACCATTGTTGTCGCTTGATGCAATGTAGTCTGTATAACTGGGGTTATTTAACTTTTATTTTACCTAGCTGGAATGCCAGAATACAGCCTCAACTAGAAAATAGTAAAAATAAAAATCATTTATGCATATGAGTGCCGTATTAACGGTGAAGGCAACATTATTTCTACTCATACCGAAAGTTTTCATAAATTTGCGAGATGTTTCTTATATCAGCCTTGTATGGTGATTGGTTAAGCAATTTTAAAGTAACTGAGAGTTGTAATCTTACCATAACCTAGTTCTAGTGATACCACTGCTCTGACTGACTATGGTACAGACAGGCGTAGCGTAATTCACCTCAAAGCTAAAATATGACGAAGAACTAAAGCTGTCGCGTTGAATAATTGCTATCGGTCAAAAGGAAGTTTGCATCCCTTTGACCGATAGCAGTTAGCAAATGCTAACTGCTCCAGTGTCCATTCAGCGAACACACGTCGTTGTCTATGGTCGTTTACCTTCAATTCCTGGGTGAGTTGAATTTTATACGGGTGCAGGCCCAAGTCACGACGCAAAATTCGCCAAGTTGTGGTCTGTGAAAGGCCGAGTTCTTGTGAGCGACGCGAAATCGATTGATTGCCTCGGATTCTCCTGCACACTCTCACGGACAGCGGCGATGTTTTCGGCAGACCTTGCGTTTCGTTGACGTACGGGTGTTGGTCGATCATTTACCGAACCAGTGGACTCAAATTTAACCACCACACGACGAATAGTCCTCTCGGTAGGACGATTATGGCGACCGTAAAATGGGCGAAGCGCGCGGTGCGTTGCCCGAACAGAACACTCATTTTGATAAAACAATTTTATCATTTGCACGTGTTGTTGAATGCTATAGCTATCCATAATGATTTGGCAAAAAATAATGAATAAATGACAACCAATTTGACAAATGTAGCTTCAACAAGATGGCCGCTACCAACTGCCAAAGTTCGGACGTGCCTATTGGAAGACCCTTTATAATAGAGCCTGCTGATTTTTCGTTGACCAAAAACTTTTCCCGTCTCACGATCGTTGAGCGTGGTCTAGGACGGTGCTCATGAGGAAGGACCTCCAAACGGTCAACGAACCGTCAGCAGGAGAATAGTAAAGTGCGTGGTATACGTAGTACGTGGTATAGTCGTAATAATCATCTAAAATTGATCCACTTGGTTAACTTTTGAATATTTATAATCGAAATTGAATGCCTTACCTAGTTTGTTTGTATTTCTGTGTACAATAAATAATTATAAAAATATGTTCGAGTAAGTTCCAGTTTTATTGACGTCTTATTTACTAAAAGTAGCATTCATACTGTGCTCATTTCATATGTTATGTATGACTTTCAACTAAAGACGCTCCTTTTGAACACATCCACGAAAGCTTTACGTTAGTGATAGGAATAGGTTTGTTTGTCGCATCCCTGATTTTATTCAGGACATACTTCTTGTGTTTAGTGATTGTATTGAATCAATTATTGTTGATTTCATTGTATAAAATTGCTATTGGCTTTGAGCTTGAAATAATAGTTTTGTTGTACTTTGAAAGCATTTAGACCAATGGTTTACGAGATAGTACGAGTAGATAGGTAGGTAGTTGTAGTTATAAAACATGATGAAAAATAACTTACGACTTTTAGAAACTCTCACAGTTTCTAATCCATTGGCTATCTGATACATTTTCTCCAAGCTACATAGGTGGCGTTTAATTACTACAGCTCTATTATAAATCCCAGGTTATAGCTCAAGTGTTTATTGGTATCATAACGGTTTGGTTTGATTTGTTCCCGGACGAGCAGAATAGGGACAGAAGTACAAACTAAGAAATCATAAGAGTAACAGAAGGTCCATAGTTAAACTATCTAGTTCAGTAAGGAAATGGCACTGCATGTATGGTCCCGCCCAAATTAAATCTCTTCGCGTCATCAATTAAAGACAAGATAATTATGTATAGTATAGTTTTATAATATAGCTGACTATGGGGACTGAGTCGCGCGCGGTTAACGGTAATTTAGTCTTGTATTGATGTAACAGTGGTTGCCAACTTGAGCTATTACATTTTGAAGTTTCAGAAATCCTAGAGCGCTTTTCTTAGTTTACTCTCAGATGGAGCCACATTCGTGATTTAATTTCCGTTATGAAGTAACTAAACTAGATTGCCTACGCGCCTTGTTTTACTAGAGAGCCCGTGTGCCTTCCCACGGATTTATATCGAGGTCGCACATATACGTACAGAACGATGCAGAGGTCGTCATATCTGAGAGTGAGCCTCCAGATGTGAATAAAGAGATTATGTTCGCACGAGCAATTTACAAGTCTCGGGACCGTCTTGAGAACGGGAAGATGCTAAAATAATAATAAAACCAGGAAGTTACCTCGACACATTTATTTAATAATGTTTTCGAGCCTTTAGCCATTTGTGATGTTTCCTATCAAGATTTACAATTTGCATATCCAGAAAAATTGCGTGTAATTTTTTTTTAATTTACACAGTAGAGTTGATTTATAAATGTCCTCATTTCCACTTCGAATTATTCACTTTTTAATTCGTTTTCATTTTCTGAGACATTCTCGCAATAACACTTAATCCATTTCGGATTAAGTGTTAATTTTGTGCTGAAGCTTATTTTCTATTGAATTCTAAAGCAGAACAATGTAATAGCTAATTTACAATGATCTGCTTTAGAAAAAAAAAACCCCGTGTCTTAGAAATCATACCATTAGCACCATCTAACTATAACATATTTATTTATTGAGACCTTTCCAATGAGCCCAAACACCTTTGCTGTAAGTTGGTGAGGAGTTAGGTATCCTGCAGATTCCAGGTGATGCCTCAGCATCAGGTCAAGTATACCATGTTCTTGTAATACCATTGAAGTAACAGGATACCAATTTTCGAATCGATCAGACCTTTGAAAGGTTCTCTCATCAATTAAAAAAGAGCTGTAATTAATTGGCTGAGTAGATTTTCTTGAATAAAAAAAACTAAATTAAAATTTGTTCATCCGTTTGTATATACACGTTAAACGTATGAGGGCTGTTATGTTTGCGTCGGGGGTTATAAAGAGAGTTTAATAAACTATTATTTTGATGTTTTCGGTAAAAAATAAACTTGAATTTAAGGTAATAAAACGGTTTGATAAATTTTAGTATTTAACCCTATTTGGAGTACTTTATTCATCGAAGGGTAATCACCCGTTATGAATATCGAAGCCGTTGACCCGTAGAAACGGGGCCGTTTCAGAAACCCTCAAATAGTTTTGCACCAAATATGGGCTATTTTAATGTCTGGCCGCACCCCAATGAACTCCTATTCTATACTGGTTTGTCCAACTCTACTCTAAAATACAGTGTTTTACTTTGTATGGTGGTGCGAGTTATTTTTTTTTCTTGAACTACAATTCGGACAGATCTTTTTAGCTGTCCATTTGTCACGTAATATGAATGGTAGCAATTATTACACAGACCTCAATCTTAGTTCATACGTAGAACCTTTAGATGACTTGTGCAAAAATAGAACAAGGATATTTTTAGAAGAGGTCTCTTGCGTCATCGTTACATGGATGACAGACAGACAATGGTGATAACATTACGGACGCAAGTGGGGCTTGAGTGGCTGGCCTGGCCAGTCTGGGAGTGAAGGGAATGACACAATGGACGGAAATCATTAATCAGGGGCCCTCACCCACGATGAGAGGGTCCAAAGGCGTAATGACCGTGTCGCCTACAGAAATGCAATGATCCCCTCAAATAACTGTCTATAAGTTGCTGGTGATTTCATCGCCTCATACCTAGGTACATAGTACAAGATAAAGGTGTACTCGCTTTCACGTAATTATTGGAAAGAGACGAGGGAATCACAGCTCAATAGCCTCAATAGTAAACATTATCCCAGTTAAATTCGGATATTGATAATTTAAATGACAAGTAAAGTAAATCAAAGACCTACGACAGGCAAAAACGCGAATCATCTAAAGTTTGTCGAGAGCCTCGGAAAATATCCATTTATGATGGTATCTAATGAACTGTAACCAAACAGTTTAGAGGCAAAACAGCCGAATTGGCGGAGTACATGGATAATGAGCCGACCTCGTAGTTTCGGAAGTGTCTATTCACCTGCAAGGTCGTTGTCATTCACTGCAAATCTAGCAAGTGAGACCTCATTTTACTGATTTTAATCAGCATTTTTAAGAACTTACTAGTTCTGTGTAGTGTAAAAGTACTAGTGTTTTACTTTTGATACAAGGTGGTTTTGTCACACAAAACCTTTAATACCGCCTGCTAAACCAACATTACTGTTATGATATTCCTTCAGTCAGGGGTAAAAGTTGTTTTCACGAGGTCAAGATCCTTTTACGTATGAGTGTTTAATCTGAAAGGGACTCGTATAATCAACCTAATGTGTAATTAATTAATGGCTGATTATGTAATTAAGTTATTAGCAGTAGCACATTCAGGCCGCTATTGCAAACTATGACTACGATTTTTTTTCACACACATCTAGCTGGCCAGTGCTTTGCAATAAGACGGCATTTGTTCATAAAATAATTATTTATATAAGGTACTTAATAAGAAAAAATAAACAACTTATAACATAGGGGTGTTCAAAGTAAGTCATTCATTCATTACAATAAATTGCTATGCTCTTGGCGGTGCAACTAATATAATTATTTATTTTCTATGCGGTATTTCTTACCTCCTTCTGTGACATGACAGCAACTTTCCCCTATAACTGGCTTATATGGTCTATTTGTGGCGTTTTTCGCTAACTGATTAAATGAGGGACATTTTTTTTCTCTCGAAAATATGTCACATTCAGAAAACCGTTCATTCTGTAAATAAGTTTGTGAATTCTAAATAGTTCTTATACAGCTATTTTCTCGTTTACTCTTCAGTAAGTCTGCATTTTTTACTCTTTATGTTCAGTACGAAGTAAGTACATCTAAATAAATAAATAAAGTAACTCTCGCGAGCAGCTTATATGTAGTAGTGTAGTGTCACCTCTTTGTAATTGTGCTCTTTGACTACATGTCAGCTAGTTTTTACATTCCATTGTGTGTGGAGGAAGTGGACTAACTATCCTTTATTGCATTGGAAGGAAGCACGCGTTTTTAAGTGTATATAAAACTACTTATTGTTCCGAGGAAAGTGATGTTTTCACAGCGAATGGATACCATATCTAGTGATTCAGCCCCATAATTACACTAATTTCAATGTCAAATCATAGAAACCTGTCAAGATTCATCTACATATTTGGACAAGAGTGTAACGTTTTATCTTACAAAATAGCACTCGTCTACTAAGTACATGACCAAAACAGCAATGGGGATTCATTCTAAAAGGCTTAGTAAAGACCAAAACTCCCAAAACTTGAAAGGGGGTCATTTTTTGACCTAAACACAGTTTTGTAGGTTTAGCCATTGTCTTGGCTAAATGTGTCCCTACCAATCTGACATTGTCTTGCCATTTTATAATTAGGGGCTGTCTGTACATTGTACATTGATGCGATAGCTAACTATCTGTGTAGTATAATACTATACTGGAACAGATATCTCATAGGAACAAGATCTCCATAACTCGGGCTATTTTGTTTGCCCTATTATAATGTGCTAGATGCCGCTAGCAGCGGTGGATAGCGAGTGCCATCTAGCTCGTACTGTAGGTGGATTTAACTTCCTAATAAAGTGTAAAACAATAGATGGCGATAAAACCTTATGAAGGTTTTGATTAATATTAGGATGCCTGTGACCTGTGATAGAGGTAGGTACTAGGGCTTTCGAATACCGGATTTTTTCAATACCGGTATCCCGGTATTTAGAAAAAAACATTCGGTATTAATACCATACCGAATGTTTTTTTCTAAATACCGGGATACCGGTATTGAAAAAAAACCTTATTTTTATCAGACTTTTAATTTTATTCTTTTTTGGAAGTATACGTATTTAGAAGGTAAAATTAATAAACAAAGTTTTATTGTCAAATCATATATTATTTATACATATAGGTACAATTATCTTTTTATATGACAATAATAATAAGTGTCATTTAGATCAGTCTTTTTTTTACGGGGCGTATAGGGAATTTCCCCTCACCTCTGGCGGGCGCCGCCGCCTTACGCACTGTACCTAAAACTTAGAGCAACGCGGGATTTCCAGGAAGTCCGATTTAAAATATTCCAAAATAAATAAATGGATAAAAATGTCTATGTGCGGTAGTGATAGTTTATTACCCATTTTGTGTTTTGTACTAAAATTAAAATAAAATCACTTCAATACCGGTAAAATATTTGATAGCACATTCATGTTTATGTCATAAAATAAACGTTTCAGCTTTCTAGACTTAGTGGTTTTGGCTGAACGTTGAGTCAGTTAGGACAAACAATCTGAGTAGGTAGTATATATAGGTTGTGTGTACCTAGGTACCTATATTTCAAAACAATACGCTTAAGTTTGCAAGTAGTGCTATCTGCTTGAAGAATGACGACATCATTGAATTTTGTGAAAATAAAAAATATGATTTATGAAACCATTATTTAGTTTTTTTAAAGCATAGGTGATTTTATTTTTTAGGACATATTTTTTTGTTATTATCTGACTGATTCACAAACTTCAATAACAAAGCGATACCTAAAACACCATTTATTGAGATTTGTTTTAACTAATCTTATTTAAACCCCGTCCCTAGGTAAGTTACGTAGTATATTAAATTCTATGTAACTTAAGACTTTTTACCAATTTATGAGATGACCCCAATCAAAATTATATTTGGAAACGTGAAGGATAATGTAAACGGCCCGCAGCTTCTTCAATCTCTAACAAATAATAATAATAATAATGCTGGACATATTCACACAGCATCATTTAGCCCCAAAGTAAGCAGAGCTTGTGTTATGGGAACTAAATGACTGATATACTACATATATATATATTTTTTTCGTAAATACATACATATTATACATAGAAAACACCCAGACCACAAAAAAAAAATAAAGTACAATATTTATTATATTAATCATCCCTATGTTTAATATAATAAATGTTGCATGTTGTTCCCCAATGACCGACAAATACAGATGGCGAGCCGACCCTTAACCAATTTATTGAATTTTAAATCGTCTTGGCTAGGCTGACCTCTGACTCTGAGGGTATAACGGTTCTACTCGTTGAATTTTACGCTCAAATGGGATGATTGTAAATGAAAGAAGATTCTGCAAGGCGCACTGAATTCTTTCACCACACTGGCTCTCTCACATCGTCACCTGACCAGTGAGTAGGGATGGCGATCTGAGATCTATTAATTGGAGAATCAACTTTTTGGGATCAATAAGTTAGATTTTTAATCGATCTTGAGCAATGGACCAGTCAATCACGTTAGAGAAGTACGAAGAAGAGAATAATGAAAAAGATCTACTTTTCTGACATCGATCTATTTAAGGACTTTTTTTTGGGATTCTTATTTCATTGATTCAAAGATCGATTTTAAAGGGGCATAAAAATAGAATCGAAAAAGATTTTTGATCTCCGTATTTTTATTAAATCCATTTAAATTGAAGCCTGGTTTTAAAAATCTTGTTTTATAAGAATATTCATCCCTACTAGTGAGACAACGAACAATAAAATATACATAAGTGGAACATCAAAGTCAAGTAGATAGGTCGTCTTAACCCAAATTACTTGGCTCATAAAAATGGTGATCTCGGCAAAACCTTTGCAAGGTGTCACAGTTGAAAACATTACACAAAAATCTGTCACACAAAGTTGTGTAATTTTTCAAGAGATTTACTTTTTTTTACATTATGCAGCTGGTATAGGCTGATACACGTGTTTAATTGTATTGCATTGCAGCAAACATGTTCGCTGAACAATCGCATTCCATGCTCGCTTCGCGCATCAAACTCGTTCGTTTCTGATACATTGTGGTTATCCATTGCAACGTTATGGTTCATTCAAGCGGGACGCTTTGTTTCGTCTAATACAATACCTATGGTTTTACTTCTTTTATACGTTTGCACTAAAATTGTATTCAAATGCCAAGTCAAGAATAGCCTAACCTAAGAGTATGGCTGAAGAATGTGATTTAAATTAAGCCATCAAGTCGAAATCTGTAAACTTAGCCTATTGTCTTGCTTCCTGTGAGGCATAACTTTATCATGTTTTTATGGCCACGGTTATAAATACGCTGGAATTTGTATGATAAACTTCAGGGTTATCGGTGCATCTTGTTTGGGGACATTAGTAGCTGGCTTGGCCTACTGACACTTGAATATCCTCTGCTAACGGAGAGTAAAGAGCAACTAACCTAAATCTTGTCATATTATTTTTTATGAGCTACTAGAGTATTGTACAACTCATGACAGTCGAGTAGAATAGAATAAGTCCAAATAGACTAACAGAATAGAAAAAAAGCAATCTTCATAATTAAAAAAGACGGAGCATCGATACAAACGACAGGTGGTAATAGACAGAAAAATAATGTTACAAAAAAGAAACTGAACATCTGGTGATATGTTGCAAAACTGCATGTTATGTTTGTATTTGTGCTTGTGCACATTTATTTCCATCTGCTTACTTATCTGAACGCGAAATCAATCCGGCAGATGGTTTGATCCACCGGCCAATCAGCGTAAGCGCATTGGCAGCTGTAAACTACACATACGCTACAGTCCACACCCTTGCCAAACTCACGTCAGACCTTATTACAGTTTTTCTAAATGACGAGAATTCTAATAACTACTATAAAAGGTGGTGAAAGGTATACATTTTCGGAATTATTTTTCTTTACAAGACGTCTTCCGCTATTCAAAGCATTTGCTACACTTTTGACAGTTTCTATGAGCCGCAACGCAACTCACAATACAACGACTACTAATGCTATATAACCCCCATTAGTGCAGTGCTCGACATATGACTACGAGTCTTCCAAGTAGCCCTTGATCACTCAATAATGTGTACCGAACTTGTATTGATTAATTTGTGGTGCGGGGCCTTATGTACAAAATAAACACATTGTAAAGCTGCCAACAGTTGTCAGCTTCATTCAGGATGATGAAACGAAATTATTTATTTGCAATAAATATGGCAAGATCTTATAGTAGTTAAAGTTTCACATACTTATATATATTATTTTACCAAATACATTGGCATGCAAATGAGTATCTACCTAAATAGTACATTATATCAATTTAATACCGAACAAGTATAACCATTTATTGTGTGAGTACTTCGATGAATGCTCTCAATTATTATTATGCTAATTTAATATATTTTATACTTGCATTTTACATTTTAACACCACTAAACGGATGTGGAACCTTAGAGACCGGGATACACCCCTTGTTGTCATGACTCGCTAATATGAATTAAAAGTTAGCCATTAATATTTTATAACGTTCCCGAAAATTCAGAAGGTAGGTAATGAAACATTATTAAGTAAATTATGTATTCTTACTCACATATTCATAAATTGATCAACAACCCTTATTGAATGGAGGTCGATAAGTTTTTGGAGTTTCTTTTGTACAAACGAAACCGTCTCGTTAATTAAAGTAAGCTTGACAACTAGTGGGAGTGTGGCATTGCTCTGAACAAAACAAGTTTTTGTATCCAATAGCAAAACGGCTGAGGTCACTCTTGACTGTGTAAATGGTATTCAAGTCTAGAATTGATAGTATGAGCTCATTTGACCGATACAGATGGTAATGCTAGACAAATATAAGTATTTAACTTTATATTTCTTCTCAGATTGAAAAAAGTATATCCCTTGCAATGTTAAACTTTATTATTAATTCGCTACATTGATGACAATATTGCTTTTGCTAATCGTAAGTCTAAAATCAGGCAACATGTGAACAAGGCAACGAATGAAATCATAGATCTTCAAGCCAAATATTCTGATTGCAAATGGCAGTCAACCAATTCAAGGTACTGAAATGAAATGGGGTTTAGCATTGGAGTAGAATAAATTTCATCTCAATTGATTGTATGCCTCCAACCGCAGGAATTCAAATACCTTTCTACTACTAAGTATCGCGCGCGACTATCGCGTGAAACCAGTGTCTGCGAAGCCATATACTGAATCAGGGACACTTGAACAGATTGGATATGCCTGCTGTTTATTGGATTAAGTCAGCATCGTCACTTCTAACGTTCGATGCTCTTCTAGATTTGTAAAGCTAATTGTGTTATCGTTTTTAACTTGTACAAGTACATGAACACGTGGTCCGTTTACGTGAACATTGTTGAGTTTAATGGGGACATGGAGATTACGACTGTACGTAAATGTAAGAATGTAGCAAAAATACTTTGTTCAATAGTAACTCATGCCAACCCAAGAATAGTCAACGAGGAGTTGATGAATACCTTTCGCAAACAAGCTTCATGCTCTTGTATTCCAAAGAGATTTTATAAACAAATACTTCGTTTTCGTGGAGAATAATCCGGTGTGGTATTAAACTGGGCCATAAATAATAAACAACTCGAGGTACGAAATTCGTTAGTTAAAAAGAATTTTACGTTTTTCAAGAAATGATTACCGATATTTTATTTCATAACCTAATTATAATTGTTATAATCCAAGAACATAACATAAACAACAGATTTCCGATAAAATACTTTCAGAAAAAACAAATAAATCAATATAGATGTAGGTACAACGATGTTGAAAATACCTTGCGTAACTTCATTACTGTCCAGATGCCTAGATGCCTTTGAGAATACACTTGTTACCTAATCTTCTTTTATAATTGGTTTATGACTTCCACTCGGCATATTAATTTGTGTAATGTAACGCGACATTATGAAACTAGGCCGAATGTGTAATTAATGTGAGAAGGAAATTCGAATAGCTCTTCTAATGTTTCAAAGTGTAGGATGGGGCAAGTTCATTCAGTAAAACAAATGGATTTTGATCTAAATTGCTAGCTATAATATAATATAAGGTTGGAAGGACGAAATAACTCCAGATAAATTTAAAAAAAAAAACTTATTTTCAAAAGCAGTACTCATAAATTAATGTCTAACTAAATTAATGTAAACTGCGAGTTCAAACTCCTTCAAAATGCAACGAAATATTGAAATGCTCAAATTGTTTTTTTTTTGTTTGATGTAATTTCCATGCAGATTGTAGAGTCAATAATAATCTTGTTTGTGTATTATTAGAATTACCTTTCAACGACCTTGTTTGGCACTGATTGATCATACCTACATAGAGGTTGTTATATGCATGCAATTTACATTACGGGTAAGGTAAACATTAACGTTAAGGCCTCCTTTGTTGTTGTAAATAATCCTTGTACATTGAAAACTTATTCTGGACCAATTGTATTAAAGCTGGTATAACAAATTTACTCCAACCAAAGGTTATTTTTTCTATAATCAAACACTAATAATTATTATTATTGAATTACTTCGAAACCGGTTTTTACTGGTTACTCGCTGTTAATTCTTATTCCCAAAATCCTGTCAAAAGAATCCTTGTCAAAGTACAGCAAAGTAGCCTAAAAAAAACTAAACAAACCTAACAATTATTTTCATCTTAAACAAATTTTCTTAAATGCTCAAATTACTCGCAAATGTCTTTTAAGTTGGTGGTTCCATTCATAATTGTATTACATAAAAAAAGAACCGTTACTGGACAATAATAGAAACAAATGTCGTTCAAACGTGACCGTTAAATGCTCCCGCAAACTTAGGTTCCTGCAGTTTTTGTCAGTCTTGGAATCTGCTACACTCTATAGAAAAGTTTTTGTGTGCGGCATCGTGCATATGGATAGCAAGACAGACACAAAAAGCAAGGCCCAAAGAGGCATTCACTTTCGTTACTACACGATTTTGTAAATGATCAATCACGAAATACGTTTCCTCGGTTCTTGGGTATCATGGTTTTTAGAGCAATTATTTCTAAGTGGCACTTGTGTTACATCAAGATAATATTATGTTCGCAATAATATTTTTGCACACATGAAATCGGTTCAGAGAAAAACTCTAAATAAGAGTGTCTGTCCGGGTGCACTTTCATTTAATCACGCTTGATATTTGATTGTTTGAGATCTTTGCCATAGCTCTAGCTAATCGTTTAGCTTCCGCTGGTGTCCAGCGTAGTAGTACACAGCATGGTATACCGCATCAAATCAATCCACTATTGTTTGTGAATGACGTCATAGCTGCATAAAGCCTTCACTATTCTCATTTTTTCGTATCCGGTGACAATCACCTGTTACTTCTGGTCTATTGATTGCTTTTTTTTTTCTGCAATAGATTATACCATCTTGATACATGATCGGGTTTGACTAATATCTGATCTATTATTATCATTGAAAGCTGCAGTTTCAAATTACTTTTATAAGGTATTTACGTTCGTATCTACTTGTATTTGCTTTGTTACTTGCAATGTTATGCAGCACACATGTTTTCAAGGCTGAAGATCAATAGAAGTGTATCTTACACGTTTGTTAGGTGACACCCGTAAATATACACCTAATTGAAAGCAATATTGAAACTGATGTCTTTAAGTGGTACGGCAATTTGTGTTAAATATTTTTATAGCATCTGGTGTGTCTGTCTATTATTATTAGTTTTAAAAGAGACAATTGTTTTGTTGTGGTTTTGTCGCTGGCTTGATTAGTTTATTTTTATTGCCATGTTTTAATAAATCCTGGGCAGACATTTCTAATCAAGATGTATCTAAAGCCTATAAAGTTCAGTAAATGTATGCAAAAAATAATGTCAGAATAATATAAAAGCTTTGTTAAAAACGTACTTGATAGGAAGGGAAAAAGCTATGAATTACGTAAACTTTGGTTGATCGTGATTTGTTTTGAGAGTGAGATTTTTACAAGAATAATAAATAATGTAATATGCGGACTATGCGTTGCTTGTGGCACTGCTCAATGTATAATCGCAGTGTAATTGATCATAAAACATAATTTTAACGCTCTTTACGACCTAAGATGTAAATTACGCATTTAGAAAGTTATGCCAGATAATATACATTAGGCAATCATTTCTTCCCGACCAGTTGCATATATCTTCAAATAAACTGAATGCTGTCACGTTTCGTGAAGTTCTGAATAGATAAATACTCGTTATTACAGGTTTAATGTTTATTCTACTCTCTGTCATTCTCATTATCAGCTTCTTACTAATCGCGGCCATTATCATTCCTCTTACGATTAATGACTGGGCTTATTAATGGAGGTTTCCGGCCATCGACACGTGCTCCATTTATGCCAATAGAATGAAATGCATCCGATGTTCTTTTAGTTCGAATGCCGTTAGCTTCACATGTGAACGCCACACCATGATCTTCCAAACACACTAAAAATAAACAAACGATAATTCGCTCGTCACTCACACTACGCATGGAATGTTTAATGCTCGTCGAGTGCCTCCACTTCCTCTACTTTCTTGATGGAGTGAATATGCGGCTGCATTAAGTGATCACGGTCGGCTTAGAGCTACTTAATGCCATGTGGATATTCTCAAATCGGCAGCGTAAGTGGTGATAAAACTTTTGGGGTCATCGGCCGCTTTCTCCCATCATAACATCGTTGATGTTATGTCATGTCTAGGCCATGACGGAATGAATAGAAACTGATGATAGACCAGTGATCTTTATCCGCAGCTAAATTGTTATAAACATTGTCGAATGTAACTATTCAAATCTTCATTGAAGTTCTTGTGACAGCGAGCGGATAATACGCCTCTCTGTCTCATAAGGAAATGCTTTTGCAATTGTCCTTTAATCACGTATACATAAAAAAACTGATTTATTTAAATTTCATTATTGATAACTAAGCTACCTTACAGCCACAATTGACAATTGATCTAAGCGTATGCGCTCACATGAACGATTTATTGTACAGACCAAAAATGTGTTTCTATTATACCGACCGACAAATTCTAAGCTATGTGTGTCGAAGCGTAATTTACGCAACCACTAAACTCCACAATTCCTTCACAATGCTTAGTGCAATATATGGTAGGTACCTTACCTACGTCTATTTGGACAGGTGAGTAACAGAACAGAACAGAGTTGAATTGCAAATAATGCCGTGCCGAGACTGGCTTAGCATCACGTTTCCAAAACACATAAAACTGGTTCGTAAACGCGGTCGGCGAAATCTTTAATAGTAAAAGATCTTTGTTTACTGTTTTGTAGTACTTCAGTGTTTCGGCCGTGTAATCGTGGTGCTCCTTATTCGAATGGTATGCGGAGCGCGCGTCCATCCATTCGTAGCGTTGCGTCGTTGCGTAAAGCAATTCAGTTTGCTATACGACGCGCTCAGGGTTGGACGTTACGTTGCAACCCAAATTGTTCCGCTTTATTTACGCTATGCCATATCGCAACGCAAGGCAGCTGGCATTGTTTTTAAACTAAACTACAGTGCTCGAGTGCTACGACCATGTTTGAGTGAGGAGTCTAATTTGTGTGTTCAGTCCTCTACTCTGTGATTAAGTTCCAGTGCATTAATTAATGAACCAGATGGTTGTTAGGAAAATAATTGTTGTTGGTATACAGCACTATGAAGACCCGTTCTACAAGTACGTAGTGATGCCCTACCGTAGGATTCAACGAATCTTGTTTTCCTCGAGGAAAAGTGCTGCGATTTATTTTATAATTTTTGCTTGTCCTCAGACATGTGAGTGGTGCAAGCGGGCCGCCTGCAGGATGCGGCCACCAAAGGAATCGGTCTCTGGACTCCGTCCTCCAGAGGATACCGGAGGACATGACCCCGACCTCACCGGAGGGCGCCCCGCTTCGACTGCCTGGCGACGTGCCCGCACCGAGACTGGCACTCCCTCCGGAAGTGCCCACGGGGTCCGATGACTCCGGCATCCACACGCCGCCCGACGGAAACGATGAAGAACGACCTCCACAACCAGCTGCCGCACGATCTAGGGAAAGTCTCGACTCCGGCAATCCAGAAGACACAGACAAACCCCCTGACCCGCCGGATACCACTTTAGAAGTAGATCCGATCAAAACCGAAGTATCAGCCTCTGAATCTTCCAAAAACAAAGACTTTCTTTTAAGACTATTCGAGAGCAAACTATTCGACATGAGCATGGCGATCTCATATCTTTTCAACTCGAAAGAACCCGGTGTGCAGACCTACCTGGCAAACAAACTGTTCTCATTCCCGTTCGAGGACGTGGATTTCTATCTGCCACAATTGGCGACCATGTACATAGAAATGGGCGATGTCGCGGACGTGCTTAGGCCCTACTTGGTGCACAGGTGTAAACAGAGTGCGGAATTTTCGCTGCGGATAGCGTGGCTGTTGACCGCTTTCGGGGGCGAAACCAAGAGGTCGAAAGCCATGAAGTTTCGGGATTCGATATTGGCTGACGAAATAAGGCCGGTGGCGCGGAGAGGGCACCATAGATCTCAGTCTGATGCTTCCGCGTTGAGGCTGGCTACGCCTTCGGGGAGACATTTAGGAGATTTGGCGTCGGGACGTGCATTTGATAATGGATGTTTATGTGGGGAGCAATGTTCCTGTGGTGCACCGAGATTAGCGCCTCAGATTCAGGTAATTATGACTTGCCTTATCGATTGTTTCAATGAGTGCCGTTCAGCCAATTAAGCTTATTATACGAACAATATGCGGTTTTAATAACGCCGGATACTCAATTAGCTGTATCTCTTTTTTACGAGGTATTCATCTAGATTATTAATGAGGTTTATTTGAATTCGCTAACTGGTTACGTTACGTTTTGAGCGAAGAGGTTTCATAAGTATTTGAATAATTTATCAGTTGATCCCAAGTCATCCCTGGTGGTTTTGTACCTACGTAATATAATTTATACTACACTGTTATCGCCTACGTATTTTTAACTTCGATAAAATATTCTTCGGTATCTGATAGACTTGTCTGATAACAGAAAGTTTCCGCGTGTTGATTTCAACATATGTTACAGATGTTTGTTATGTAAACAGACTTGTCTGAATACTTGTCTTTCTTTCAATAGAAAGTTGGCTTGGGATTAGAATTCCTTATATAGCGATTTTCTACTGAAACGTGATGTAGGTAGCTAAGGGATTAAAACCAGTTTAATTCTTAATTTAGATGCTTTTTAAATAAACAGTAGTATCATTTAAAAATGTCTCTTAAGCTTGGTTTTATTTAGGAAACGCTCTAAACAAAATATGTGTAACTTCCGCACTATGTGTGATAATAAAAATTCTTCCAGTATACAGTCTTCTACCTTCGTTCGAGTGGTACTAACCGAACCGCAGGTTCTGTGAATCAACTAAACGGGTTTAAATATAAAACTGGTTAAGCAATAATAACATACTTTCCTACTTTTTTGATAATATATCCACTTGTATCCATTTCCTATATTTAATTACTTACATAAAATGAATATTACGTGTTGGCAAGCATAAACAGGCCATGCAATTTGCATTATTAGAATTTAAAATGTCTTAATACGTGCACGGTACTAATAAAATGTATTAAAAAAAAAATACGGTTTCAAATAAATACCAGTTTTTCCGTGTATTTTACTGACGTTCCGTATTTTAAATTTTTCTATATTGATATCCGGAGAGCTTAAGTTTCAATTGTGTAAATTTATTTTTAACTTTGAAAGTTTGATAGATAATGCCTTGGTCTTGTTTAAAGACTAGCTAACCCACCTTAGCTTCCCCTATCATGACTCATACAAAGAAACCCCTCTCACGGTAGTGGAAAACCCCATTTATATCCGTTAGTTGTTTCAGAGATAAATGCGCACAGACAGACACGACTTGAGTTGTGTTTTCTAAAGGGTTGCCAGAAAAGTTATTATAATTGACAAATGTATTTTGTTATTGAGTTATTTAATTTATGATTTTTTGATTTATCTTATTTGACTAATAATATTAATCAAAAATGGAAGTGTCCGCAATAGACCCGCATACTTTATGATAACAATAATGAAATTAAGGTAGGTAGCCAATGAATGTAAACAGTGGTAAGAATATTAAATTACCTAATTAATTAATGATTATAAATGAGATTTGAAGTATCTGGTATCCTCTAAGATCTACTTACTGAGAATGTATCTCAGGTGGTCGATTATGGGGAATACAGTCGTGAGCGTGATTGTTTTTGTTTAAGATTCGGAATGACTCTTTGTTTTTCTTAACTCATTAATATTCTAGTTGAAATCAGTTTCCTAAGATGTTGGATTAAGTTTCCTTAAATTAATCACTTTTACGTTAAAAAGTGTAGGTCGATTAGGTACATACTCAAATATATAATTATAGAACCATGAGACTAAATACTTTTTTAGGAACATTTCTATAATGCAACTCAGCTAGAACGTCCTTTGTGCTAGAATGTAGTTCTGCTAGAATCTTTCGTTAATGTTATATACCTACTTAAACTTCTTCTCTTGCCTTATTTTAACTACAAATATTTAGTTTTTATACTTGAGACGAAACACCAAAATGAAAGAGTGACTAATCGATTACTCATGACTTGGTTCTTGAGATCACAATATTTTTATACAACTCCTGACTCAAAGACAAATTTGACACCTACTCAGAAGCGGATAATTGATCCGCTTCTATGAAAAGACGACGAACAGTTTAGCTAGTTACGTTGCTGTTTCTTACTTTTACTTGATTTAACAATTATATAGATAGTATTTTACGTATTAAAAAAATAATTTATAGAAAGTTATAATATAAACAAAATATATTCTAGCTATCTAGATCAACTGATAAAAATCATTGTGTTCTGTTTTAGGAATGTAGTCAAGGTTTTACCGTGGGCATAGGTAAGACCTTGCCCACGGCTTCGCCCGCGCTACCCGCCTATGTGTTATTCTACCAACTTTATTTAATTTTAATTTCATCCAAATCGGTCCAGCCTTTACGATGAAATTTAGCAGAAACACCTAAACATCACAAATTTGACAATGCTAGTAGGATTGCTATTCACTTATCACAGAAAAATACGTTAAGGCCGTGCGAAAAAATACTTTGTTTTAACTTAACTTCCCGAATCTCTGAAGATGGCATTGCAATGTCAATCGATCTCAGAATATTGGGATGGACAGACCTTATAACAACCTTTTATCAAACTACTCAAGAAACAGATTATTACAATCTGTAGCCCAGATTTATTTCATTGCACTAACGATAATGGTCTCTGGTCTCCAGTTATCCATGCTAGCTTTCTGAGCACGTAATTTGATGGCAACTGCTATAAATTGCCTCCATTAAGTTGTGGTTTGTAATTTTCTTTGTAAATAAGCCCAGGTTTTTGTTCTTGAATGAAGAAAAATCTTTCACGATGATTATATTATAAATCAAATTTACATGCTTGCTTACTTACTGAGAACGACAGATGTTGTCCTCTGGGACTTTTGCTCGAGATGAAAGGCGAAGTCTTCCATAGGAAGATTGTCTTCGTCTTTATTTATATATGTAACGATAATTTTCCCTCGGAACTCTGTCGTGTTTCGCATCTATGTTTTCTCTATCACTAAGTGGTACAATGCAACTGAAAAAAAAAGTGTACGAATTGCATCAATAGTCTCGCAAGATAAAATAAGTGCCTTCAAAACGCACTATTAGCCAACCTGTGTTTACATGAAGAATCAGTCAACCACCGATTCCGAGAAGATTATTGGCATTATCGAATTTGGTGGGTTCGGTTTTTTGCGACCGTTTGGTGAATAAAGTGGCGCTTGAACTACATTTCAATCATACTGTGCTTGTTATTGAAATAGTCGGAATAGCGTTATCTCTCCCTTTTGATTTAATTTAAAAAACAAAAGGGGAAGTTATGCCTATTCCGAGGCTACACCGATTTATCGCTATACTGGCTCAATTTGTTTTTTTTTTTTTAATACTACCTACGTACTTTGCCAACCCGGTATATATTACTTTTTGATAAGGGTCAAGCTTTAAGCATTTTTAAATTTTTACGCATTATCTTTCTCAGTATGGAAACTCAATAATAACCCAACCTCCCTCGTTTCAGTTCCTGACATCACTAACTAATATTGGGCGACGGCTCGCGAGCGTTGCCGACAAGGAACGACGGAACGGCAGATTAAGAGCCGAACTAGCTACCTTGGACCTCAACCTACCTGCAAGAGTATGGCTCCCACTACATCAGAGGCCGCACTATGTCTTGCGGATACCACCGCATGCCGCTGCCGTGTTAAATAGCAAGGATAAGGTGAGTTCTCTGAGTTTATTTAGCACAGTTCTGTAGATATAACTGACTAAACTCTGTTGACTGTTCATGGGGAAAGACTTACCAAAACCGACTCACGGGAGTGTGTCCTTTTCACAGAATTTGGTTCACTCATTCATGAATTCATTCATTCAGAAATTAAGAAGAAACCATTGATGGGAATGGTTTCTTCTTAATATAATAAAATTCTTATTTTTTTCAAAAAATCCTGAGAAATACCTTTTTGTCTCACAAAATGGTTTTATCGAATTGTCATTTTTTTTATTTATCCACAAAAGCTTTCTCTGATAAATACTTTACGAACCAGTGAAAACTGCATTAAATTTCGTTCTGTAGAACTCGATTTATTCGTTTTCATACAGATAGACAAAATTAATCTGACGTTCATTATCTGCCCACCCATTCTGTACCGGAAACTTTTCGAGACATGCGGTAGCCGCTGTAAAGAGCAAGGATAAAATTTAATAATAATGAATGTCTACCCAAACGAAAGTAGCCATGACTTAACAAACCGATCGTGATTCAAGTAAAAGTTTTCTCTAAATTATCAGAATACAGGCAAATAATAAATGCAGAACATCGTAGGTATCTTATCTAAAGTAAAAATATTGACATTTGCATATTTTAGTTTGTTTGTTTGTTTTATGTAATTCAAATTTTGCAAGATTCAGTTTAAAATTTGCCATACAACATTACGGTAACAGCGAGCCACATGCAAAAAGGACAAGCGACTGTTCAGAACTCGCTTGACTCAAAGCTAATGAGGGCTCTTACACTCGTTACCTTTCACTAGGCTCTGAGCCAAAGCGGTAAGTCTTACTTGGATATAACTATAATGGCAAGCACCGCAAATCTGCAAATCGTGCATTAGCCGCATTCTTAATACCTAGTGTTTTGTTCTGAGATTTAGACTATTTCTAGCTGGCTAGGAGCATTTAGTCTGATATATCCGCATGCATTTCCCTGAAGTCTATCTTCTGCCTCCTAATTGGCTATGCGGAACAAGATAGTGGCACTCATTTTGCCAAGCATTGCAATTTCCTAACCCTTAAAAATAGGAATGTTTAGATTGACTGTCTCTTTTTAAGATGTATTGGACATAGCTAAGCCTGTCAAAATTAGTTTTTTGTCTGGCCATCACAAGCTCACTCGAACATTTTTCAATTAATTTAATGTGAATAAAAACTACCTATTCCTATTCCATCATGCAATCTAGTCAAGCGACCTTCGCATGACGTTCAGCTACAATCGTAAAAAAACGTGCTATCAAGATTAAATTCCCAAAGAACAATAAGTCGACCTTAGCTTTATAGTTAATCGATGGAGAGTTAAACTAGGTTAAACCTCTATTAGTTATCGACAGTTCACACTATTCAACGATTAATGAATTCGTTGTCTGATAGCCGTTACATAACCCAAACTTAAACTTAGCTATGTCTTTGTTAAGACCGTCGTGGGCTGAATAAATCATAACTTCAAGGGTCTACCATTTTCCCATTTTCTTCACGATAACATCTCGCTCTCATCACCTTCTGTGATAGTATGGAGTTTATTACAATGTATGTGAATGTGTGTGATATTTGTTTATGTATACATAGATACAAACACGCACTTCACACACGCTTAGGTTTGCGTCGGGGTTTAAAAATCAGTCCTGTAGTGGTGAATATAATAACATACTTAATCAAGAGCGTATGTAAGTAATACCTATTTGTTATTTATACAAGCTGATTCATTTACTAAGTACATGTGCACTGACACATATCACGAGGCGTTGGAATGTACGATTATCTGCGTAGAAAAAATATATAAAATTGTGTTTGAATAGGACAATGTACTAACCAAAACAAGTTCTTAATGTATTGTTTGTCAATGTTGTCTAGAATATTCTCTGGTATATTGATATTTTGGCGAACTCGATGGCACAGCGGGCGATTAGTCAGCTGCGATGCAAGAGGTGCTGTCAGTTGTTTTTTTATATATATTTCATCGATCGTCTTCCGCGAACTATGAATTTATTTCAAGGAAAATGCAACAACTTTAGAGCATACATTCCAGTTGGAACATAATATAGAGCTTAGTTTTTACAGTTTTAAAAAATAACTTTGTGACTATTAAATCCATGTGTACTTTCCGTGATATTCCCACTATCTACAGGGTGTAATCGTTAAGTGTGCACAGGCGATTATTCCGTAACTATTGCAGATATCAAAAAACTTTAAACTGATATCGAAAGTACTTTACCTAATGAGTAAAATGACATTAATAACTTTTTAAAAATAAAACGAGAAATATCCAAAAAAAATACATTAATCACTCCCATACATTTAGTATGAGATAGTAGAAAGGTTTTAGTTTCCTTATTTTAAGTGGAATAGTACCTACTCATTTTACCCTTGTCATTTTATAATTATGTACGATATGAAGGTATTAATGAATTTCAAGTAGATACACGTGTAGATTAATTATCTTACCACTTCAAATTTATAATAAACCTTGTTTCAATATTGTATTGATTTGAACTAGCTGAAAAGCAACATACTAAATAAAAACAAAAAGAAAGATACTCTTTGGTGTTCGTTCTAAATTCAAATTCTTTATCGCGGGTTCTCGTTCCCGCCAATTTATTGTATTTTTCAATTTGCGTTAATAATCGTGATTGTTGCATTTATTGATTGAAAAATGGCATATTCCAATACAGAAAAGAGGGACATGTTAAAAATGTACTACAAACATGATTGTAACAATAGGGCGGCCATTATCGCCTACAGAAGAGAGTACCCAGATAGAGAAGTTCCTTCTGGTACGTATTTACGTAAGTTGGATAACAATTTGATAAATTATGGATCTTTTAACAGAAAAAAAGGTTCGAGAACAAGAGCTCCGGAATTTGATAATGACTTAGATAACAATATTATTAACTACGTAGTAGATAATCCACAAGAATCAACGCGTTCAGTGGCCCGATCATTTCCAGTGTCCCACAATTATGTACACAAGTTATTAAAAAAACACAACTTCAAAGCATTTAAGATAAAACCTACTCAAACGCTGCACAATGATGATCCTGCTCGTCGGCTGGTCTATTGCAATTGGCTAGTCAATAATTATGTCAATGTAAGGTCAATTTTATGGACCGATGAAAGTAATGTTTCAAACTGCGGCATTTACAATAGAAAAAACTCGCATTATTGGTCAATTGACAATCCTCGCTTAACTACTGAAGTTAGAGCTCAGGTGCGATTCTCAATTAATGTGTGGTGTGGTATTCTTGGAGATCGGATCATTGGGCCATATTTTTAAAGTGGAACCTTAAATGGACAGAGATATTTCTCCTTTGTACAAAACGATATGCCAAGTCTCTTAGAACCAATTCCAGACGATGAAAGAAGGTCGATAATTTTTCAACAAGATGGAGCACCTGCACATAATACAAATGTTGTAATGAATTTCTTACGAAACAATTATAATGGCTTAATAGCCAATAATAGTGCAACCCCTTGGCCTGCCAGATCCCCGGATCTCACGCCTTGTGATTTCTTCCTATGGGGATTTGTCAAAGACCACGTGTACGCTGAGAGAGTACACAGCCTAGAAGAGTTACAGAATCGTGTACGTCGTGCAATTGCTTTAATTACTCCGCAAATGTTAAGGAAAGTTCATTTAGAAACTGTAAATAGAGCTCGTCATTGTATTGCACAAGGAGGACGTCACTTCGAACATATGCTTTGAACACAAAATTTTGTACTTACTAAGAAATAAAATGTATGGGAGTGATTAATGTAATTTTTTTGGATATTTCTCGTTTTATTTTTAAAAAGTTATTAATGTCATTTTACTCATTAGGTAAAGTACTTTCGATATCAGTTTAAAGTTTTTTGATATCTGCAATAGTTACGGAATAATCGCCTGTGCACACTTAACGATTACACCCTGTATACACACCCTTCGTCCGATCCTTTCACCCTCGCTTTCCATCTCTTTATTTTTTAGCTACTATGTAACTGATTATTGAATTAAAATAAAACTATAACGCCTCTAGAATTTCACTGCTGATCTCCCCAAATGGAAATAAACAAACATAGAAAAACATCATATTTAAACATAGATATATTTTATAATTTGCGACAGAGATAGTAGATATAATTTATTGTACGTAAGACGTAATAGCAGAGAAATAGAACCCGAGCAAAGCACTGGAAAAATCTCAGTCCAACTAAGCTCGACAGTCGAATATCAACATGTTCTGTACTGCGTTTAATATTGTAAAATCACACAATGTTTTCATGTCGCTCTACCTACACATAGTTTCGCCTACGTTCTAAACACCATTATTGATATTCTTCCACAGTTTAACGGATATGTTGACCTACCAAGCTGAACTTTATTTTGTTTACTCTCTGATAAGCGGAAACATTAAAGTGGTCTTTTTTATACGACTGTCAATAAGAATTCCTTGTTCTTAATCACAGCAATATAATAACACTTAGGAGGAAATGGGTAGTGTGTAATTTAATTATATCACTGAACTGATAGATTGTATGTGTGAGTCACGATTTTCACGTTTCTGAAATAGGGGCTATAGAGTATAATGAATTGTTTATTTAACTTCTTAAGATATATTTTTCAAAAGCTTCAATTAGTGTAATCACTGGCTGCACTAATTGTTATCAATAGCTGATAGTGATAATGACTGACATAACCATATTATTATGATACTAAACATTTTTAGTTTTTGACTAACTATTGTTTTGTTTTGCTATTGTGAATAGTACCTATCTTTTATCTTATTGTGACTGATACTGACTACAAAACGTGACTGAGATTTATTCCTTTGTTGTTATACTTTGTAAATGTACAGGCAGTTTAATCTTGTTGTCGACTCACGCACTGCTCGTAATACTCCTGTAAAGTACCTACATATTTATCATCATCTACGGTCTGTAGAAGTCACCTGCGGGATAAAGTCTTTCAAAGAGGTCCTCCGGCCACCGATTTCCTGTATAACCTTTCCGGCTAGCGATGGACTGATAACATCATCACGTATTGACGTGACGGAATTATAATAATAACGATAAAATCTTCGGAAATGGAAAACTCTACTTCCAAATTGTAATATTAATCGCATAAACTCCATATTTAGCACTGAAATTATCGTGGTTTGGTATAATTTTAGGATATTATTACGACTGTACCGCGTTCTTTACTATTCTGCTGATGACGGTGCTCATGAGGAAGGACCTCTAAACGGTCAACGAAACGCCATCAGGAGAATAGTAAAGTACGTGGTATAGTCGTAATAATATCCTTAAAGCTCAATACTTCCTTAGGCAAACTTTTGCCATCGTATTGTACTTGTGAACAAGCCCGTCTTTAATAATTTGTTGATTCTTCCACAGGCCCCCTACATAATGTACGTGGAAGTACTAGAAACGGACGGTCACGAGCCTCTCCCCCCTCGCCTGCTACCACCCGCGCCCCCCGCCCCGCACTCGCCTCCCATCCGGCATACGAAGAGCGAAGAAAATCTAGTGCCGGAATGGCCGGCGCTGTCCCTTTACACTGCGTTGGACGATGTAGATGCAGGCGATTGCTGGAGTCATGATGACGAGGAGCTGAGCACGCAATATCCGCAGAGGGCGCCCGCGCCCGATGCCCTATCACAGGTGAGACATTACATTATGGACTTCTACACGCTGGCTAATGCCTGGACTCTACGAACAACGACCATGTCCCACTATACTAGTAAGAGACTTCCCACAGCCTTCCAATGTCATCCGCCCATCGGACATTGCGGGCTGCTTACACTGCATCGTACGGTTCGTAGTCGCCAACAGTCGGCATTATGCTGAGCCTAGGCCAATTTGCTACTGCAGCACACATAAGTCATACTTATTTATTTCTATGTTTCAATAATAATTATTTTTTCAACCTATTATTCCTATGTTTTTTATTGTGTAACCTTTTATTGTGTACCTTTTTTAATGTTTAAAATGTTTAATTTATATTGTGTGTATTGTGGTGGTAAATAAATGATATGTCTATGTCTATGTCTATGTCCATTAGAAAGCTTTCCAGCGGTTATCGGTTCTGCAATATGGTCTATTATTTGTTTTGTATAATGCAAACGATTTACTTGTATGAGTTCAAGGATGGTTCTCAGGTTTTATCGCCACTAGTCAATCGTCTATTGCAGCGCAGGGGGCGATGAATGATGATGTCAGGAAAATTAACTTGTTTGAAATAGCAATTTGCTTTTTCGAATTTCTGTATTCAAAATCTTGTACAGTACCACAATCAAAGTTATAAAATTGTAGTCAAACTGCACGTGCTATTACCATAGTGCGGCTCAAGTTCAATCTGGAAGTGCATGAGTTTTAAACACCCCAGTATCTCATTTACAAAGACACACGAAAATTTCCGAAGTGCATAACTTTTATCGTAGCACTGTAACAACAGCTTTGTTTGTTTAATGCAGGTGTCGGCAATGTCGGTGATGTCCTGCGTGTCTGCGCAGTCGGCGTCGTCGTGCGGGTCGCGGGAGACGGTCGCTGTGGGCGCGGGCGAGGTGCGGCGCAGGCTGGAGCACGCGACGCAGGCGCCGCCGCCCAACGCCTTCAAGCACGACCCGCACGACCCCTCCGCAACCGCATTGAAGGTTCATATATTTCCATACTTATCGTATTTTCCAATAGTGGTTATCACTTTAAAACCAAATGATTAACCATAGAATAATAAGTGTGCTCATTCTATCGTTATATGGTTTAATATAAATAACTCATCACCAGGCTGATTGGATCTCGCGTACCAAGTGCGAGGACGTGGGTTCGATCCATAACGATCAACCTCGTTTTAAAGATAATAACGAGAATATTTTCATTTTTACACTCGAAAGGGCAAATCCACCATACAATTTTTATGAGATTATTGTATTCAATACATAAATGGTTAGTTAAAAAGGTTGGTCGTTTGTACCATTTATCAATTGAACGTTACAGGAATCGTGGGAGAACAAACTAGCCCGGATGCGTTCCTCGTCACCGTACGGCTCGCTGTCCGGCTGGCGGCTCCTCGGCTGCATCGTGAAGGTCGGCGACGACCTGCGGCAGGAGATGTTGGCCGCGCAGCTGCTGAGGCGACTCCAGTCCGCCTGGAGCCAGGAACGCGTGCCGCTGAAGCTGTATCCGTACGAGATACTCTGCTTGGACCGCGAGTCGGGACTCATACAGCCGGTGAGTTGTATGGAGGTACAATAGAACAGGATTACATACATTATCATGTACGTCAGTGTCCAGCTGGGTAAACCGCTGCGCTGAGACTTCAAGATTTAAATTAATGAGTAGAATAGTATTCCAAAACCTATAGTGTCGTAAATTGTATTAATAAAAAATGAATTTAAGTCTAGTTATTAGATCACATTCAATTTAGAACAAATGGGTTTGCAATTTCTGGAAGTATGGTGTTTTATGAAACACGACTCCACGTGTTCGAAGCCGCTGTCAACAGCTAGTTATTATAAAGCGTATTGTGTGCTGTCTTAAGAATTTAAGTCGATACTTTTTAGTTTTTATTTTGAAGTAAGTCTCTTTCTCAATTAATGAGTGCACCTTGTTTGAATAAAACCATACTCAATAAGCTCTTTGATCATCAATTAAAAAACAAGCAGAGTTGGTTGCATGATTCTTCAAGGCTTGGTCGCATAGAAATTACAGCGTAAATTCACTTAATTTATAAGTTGATCAATAAATAAAAACCAGATTTATTTAACAGTTTCTCTAAAAGTGATCTGATCCTGCAGGTTCTAAACTCGGTGTCCCTCCATCAAATCAAGAAGCAGTCTGGCGCGACGCTGCGCGCTTGGCTTGAGCTGGAGCATGGTCCCCCCAACAGCGAGGGCTTCCTGCGCGCGCAGAACAACTTCGTCGAATCCGCAGCCGCTTACGCACTCACCAGCTACCTGCTACAACTGAAGGACAGGTAACTCCACACTAAACATAGAATATATATAATGTATTCGGAATATAAAGAAGTCCAATTTACATTCGGTTGCGGGTTCGATTCCCGCCACAGGACACATGTTTGTATGATCTGCAAATATTTGTCTCGGGTCTGCGTTTTCTATGTATAACATTTACAAAACAAAAATGTATACAAGTATATCAGCCATGTTTTTCCCA
This sequence comes from Perizoma affinitatum, assembly GCA_961405105.1. Lineage (NCBI taxonomy): Eukaryota > Metazoa > Arthropoda > Insecta > Lepidoptera > Geometridae > Perizoma > Perizoma affinitatum. Next base: position 9,493,871 of record OY560184.1, read on the forward strand.
TAACACAAGCTCTGTTTACTTTGGGGCTAGTTGATGCTGTGTGAAAATATGCAGTATTATTATCACTAACACTGCAAATTCATACTTAAAATAAAATCACTCGTTTTTAACATTTTTCAGTAATAAATTAACAATATCACTCATGACTTCTAGGGTCATTATAAAAATTCTTAAACAATTGCACTTCTATTTACAAAAAAACATAAAGTTATACTCAACAAAAACACAACATTGTTATTACATTCTTTTAATCCATTACTTTGGCTTCAAAGAAGGTTTATCATCTTCATCTGTATACAAAGATCCATCTTACGTCGCGGTTAAAACCACATTGAAGGTAAATAGGTATCGTCTAGGTAATTTATGTTTTTTTTCAGGCATAATGGGAACATCTTACTGGACAGCGCAGGTCACATCATTCACATCGATTTCGGATTTATCTTCTCGATATCGCCCAAGAATTTAGGATTCGAGAGTTCACCATTCAAGGTAACTATATCTATAAGGTGACTGAACCCCATATTCAGGTGAACCAACTTTTCTTCAGTAAGTTGTTATTAAGGTTAAATAATTAATATTTTATATATTAATTATTTAACCTTCGCTAAAACTACTTTTGATTACCCTTGTTTTTCAATTCATTTGTTAGACCAACAACTTTCACCAACAGTAATTATAATGCGAAAAAGTCACACTTAATTAGGTTTTTACGTTTGAGCGAAGATAAATGTTGGGAACAAACAACACCTTTGCTGACTTCTTTATAAACACTTTATTTTGTTTCAGTTGACCCAGGAGTTCGTGGAAGTAATGGACGGCGAGAACTCTGATATGTTCCAGTACTTCAAGATACTTATACTGCGAGGGCTGATCGCGGCGCGGAAGCACTGCGATCAAATCATACACGTCGTCGAGCTTATGAGAATGGGTACATTTTATTTTCATAAGTTCTATTCAGCGAGGCTATGCGTTTTGTAATGATCTGGTTTCGTGTTCCATAACAATGTCAGGAGAAGTCAGTCGAATTACCAAGTTGATGTGGCAATGAACAGACCATATAGCTAGAAAAACCGACATCTGTTGGGGGAGAAAGGTTCTCGAATTACGACCGTGAATTAAACGATGACGCAGTGTAGGAAGGCCCCCCCACTTAGGTAATAATCATTCCATAACTTTATCGGCTCGCTATAGTATTTCTGCCTCTTTCTTTTGTTTAATGTTAGAAAACTCTAATCCTACCCGGATTAGAGTTATAGAGTCTAAAGTTATGGAGTGTTTATGAATAAAGGGGTAAGACTCGCTTCAATCATTAGTTACGTTTCTAACTTTTAAGCATTTCCCTCAGGTGGCCAGCTAGCTTGCCTCCGCAGCAGTAGCGCGGTCTCATCCTTCCGGGCTCGATTCCACGCCGGGAAGACCGAGCCGCAATTACAAGGCTTGGTCGACAGATTGGTGAAAGATGCCCTCAACTCCCTGTCTACGCGATTGTACGATAACTATCAGTACTATACTAATGGCATCTTGTAAAATGATGTCTGGGCAATGTAAGGACTACGACTTAACCGGCAAGACAGAAGCAATTACAAGATTTGGTCGACAAACAAGCATGGAATTTCCCCAACTCTACAACTGACACCATTAGCTACTAACGGCTTCATGTAAAGTGAATCTTAATAGTGGATGGTTTAACGACTAAAATAAAGCAATTTACCAGATTTCTTGCACAGGACTGAAGCTACAGTGTCTTAGGCCCATATTCCAAACTGAATCTAGACTCTGAATCTGTACGGGTTTTTGACGCATTTTCATTGGAAACTGACAAAAAAATAGATGCTTGATTCTAGATTCAGATTGAGATTCTTTCTGTGACGTAAGGACTTTTTTGTAAAAGTGATGTGCATTGTCTATGAAATAAGAACTGTATTGTGTATCTCTAGAAGGCATAGAGATGCGATTGCACAATTACTGGCAATATTCTACCACACTGCGGCTTGCCCGACAATATAATCATATAATTGAGTGAAAAGTGGTAATTTTCATTCAAGTGAATGAACCTTTAAATCTATTTAAACGCAAATTCACTCTTTACATACTTGAATGATTTTACTTTCCGACTGGTCGCAGTGTTATATAACAAAAGTGCTTGTGATTATGACTATCTGTAGGGTAATAAAGCCCAGTTTTAAAATAAATTGAGTGTGATTTCAGAAGGACAACGACTGTTAATATAGAAGCCGGGTTATAAAACTAATTGTAGAAACACTATATTTATGCGCGAAAATATTGTGTTACTTTTATTATTATTATAGTGATGAATTACGTTCTGCGTTACTTCAGTTCTAGAAACGTTGGTAAATGTTTCCCGTGTTAATAGTAATAGTAAAACGCCATCGATCGTGGCACAAGGGCCACAATACAATCACGCGATATTGCAGATAATAAAATCATTAGGTGGAATCGACAGAAACACGCGTCGTTCTTTATATGGCCCATAACTGCGAGCGACTTTGCGATATCATGTTCGTCAATATGACGGCTTCTGCCACGAGCATTGGCGTTTAGTAAGTCATCTTCCTGCTGATTTTTTTTACCTTGTTTTATTCCTTACTCATTGTACTTACTCATTGTGAACATAAAAACTGATAAAAATTGCGTGTAACCATAGCTTTTTATAATAAGTTTAGTGCCATAATCCACTTACACAGTCCCATTGAAGTATTTAAGGCTACGGCCAAACCGAGGCGGCACAAAAACAATTGCGAAAGTTTTTCAATATCAATGTAGTATGCTCGGTAGTTGCTGCAAGTTTTTTTTAAACTAACAGCAACCACCGAAACGCCTTAAAACTTAACAGTGTTTTTTTCCTGCGCCGCCCGGTTCGGTCGTAGCTCGTAACTGTTATATTATTTGCTCAATTGCATTAAAAATATTTTACCCGTCCATTGTTATTAACTACCTATCCGATTTTAATGCTTCTTGAACCGTTCATCAGATTTTTCTTGTACAAATTTTGTGTAGAAGAATGTAAATAAATATATAAAATGTTTATGATAATTTTCGCAATGAGAAGACTGATTGTCCAGGCATGAAGTGGTTAGATTAGGTTTATTATCAGATTAAATTTAAGTTTACCTGTAAATTGAAATCAGGTCTGTACTGGGTATGATTGGAGCGCGCTGAATCCTTTCACTGGTTCTTTTACTATCTGTCACTAGCTGGTCAAAATGACCTAAGAGTGGCTACGAAAGACCCAGTGACACGAAAATAATGAGTACATGAATGTATCTAGATAGTATTGATGTGAATGTGAACTATTATTATAATGAAGAAAATACATGAGAAATATTATTAAAATACAATTGTGCGAATTAGAACACCAAATTAGGTAAATTAAAATAGTTAAAGACCAAATTATCATATTGAAATAAACATTTTACTTCTCTTTCGATCATTTGTCGAAAAATTTGGTCTTTCACTAAGAATATCTATAACAGGATCTAAGATTGTTGTGTAATGTTGAAAATATATGTATGTATTGGGTATTCATAATTGTATGAAAAACAGATAAAATGACTTTTACGAAAATATACCGTTAGCAAATTTTTTCGATTTTGACTTTGCATGAAGAACAAAGTCAAAATTAGGTATTTGTTTGTAGAAATAGCCTAAACTAAAATAATGTGCGCCTCTTTACTGTGGCGAGTTAATCCTGATATTCACCCTATATTCCTGTTAGTCAACTAACTACTTATGAATTGCAACCACAAAGAATGTGATAACGAACCATGCGACGAAGTGAAGGGAAGATCCCCAACCCCCTTGTACTTATAATCGTAAAGGTTGCGGGGATGACAGTGGATGTAGGTGGCTCAAGACCGTTCGTCGTGGCTCTTAGGGAGGCCTATGATGGTGTTTCATCAATCAAAGATAGTTTTGAAGCGTCGAGTGGCATACATTTTAGTTTAGACAATATCTGCCTATCTGTTATGCTGCTTTCACACTGCGGCCAGTCGCAAGTAATATCGACAGAATAATTAAAAGAAAACGTGTTTGTTCAAAAATCATTCAAGTCTATCACTTGAAAAAGTTTCCTTTTTTCATTGCAATGTGAAAGCAGAATGATATATGTTACTCACTATACAGGTTTTATAGTGTTCGCTATGGGAGTGAGATCGTTGCCAAATTAAGCGATAAACTTCTGTTAACTTGGAAGCTTCTATTTTTCGATGTACATTACCATATTTTTTTAGATGAATAACTTAAGAATAGTCTCTTGAGCGTCACATAATTATGATTTTTTATGTCGAATACCACATTTGTGACTTTTCCACGTACATTACTCCGTGGTAAGTAACGGTTTTTTTAAACTGTACTTACTGTAATTATCTAGATTATCTACTACGTTCTAACTGAAATAACAAAAATGAAAAAAAAAAACTTTATTATTAGGTGATTGTTTACATAAATAATATAATAAATATGTTAAATTTATGAATCTATATTATGGATTAATATATAGATTCATAAATTATACATACCTGTCGCGTATAATGCATGAGTATACGGAGTATAATGCATGTTGAAATGTCACAAATGAGGAACCGCCTTTATTGATTATTTAGTATTTTTGCTTCACACAGTCGCCAGTCCGGCAGTTGAACCATTCAATCGAAAGAAATGAGTGAACTTTTTCATCCAATTAAATAGACGATTTGTTAAAATCATTCAATGGAAAGTAAAACAGTAAAAAAATAGAATTTATGGTTTTTGAACTTGTAGGAACCCTGAAAAAATACTATTAAAAGAATGAAAAATGGTTAAGAACACTTTTTAGGTTTAGATTTTTATCACACAAGCAAATTTCGAAAATTTATAAATTAAAATTCAAAAATTATTTTAGTTATGGCAGCTAAAATTCTGTGAATAAAATAGCCGGAATTGATTGAAATTATTTGAATTGAACCTACGGTATATGAAAGCGGCCGAGGCAAACAAGGCGCTCAAAAATCTTTGACACTCAAGGAGGTCAAGGAGGTCAAAGTAACCTCTGGTTCAAAACCATATTTAGAAAAAAACATTTCATCTAACATCTTTGATATAGGTTCTACATTCTCATTCTACGTAGTTGTTATCAATACCTACCTAACTAGTCTGTGATGGTTATTTCTTCTATGGTTCTACAGTTCCATTTATTTCAATATTGCCATTTCACGAAATCTTTATAGTACCTAATATATATTCAGCCTGTCCACAAAACATATGAGAGATTCAAAAAAGGTGCGAGTTTCACGTTCCTTAAAATTCAAGTACAAGACTTACAGCTCTGCTTTGAATGATTTTAAACGAAAGTTGAACACTCAAATGGATGTTTATTTTACTTCGCCTGGCATCTGTGTGATAGAAGCATGATCGAGCCAATATTTTATTTTTATAACAGATTTCAATAAATATTTGAAATTATGCTTGTCGCGAGCTTATAATCGTATTTCAGAAATAAATTAAAACGTAAATCTGATTTTAGTTTTAATTATTTTTGAAATACGGCTAATTTTTGAATTTTATTCTTGGTATTGTCTAGTGTTATTTTAATGTTGCTCTTTGCCATTTTCAATAAATGGATATAATTGATGATCTGACGTGAGTAGCAATGTTGTTAGCTTGTATGAAAAATAAGATCGTTGCTATGGTAACTGACTGTAGATCATAGATCTAATATCGAAAATGGCAGTTAATCGCGTATTAGCTTCAATTAAGCCTTATTATGCATATTGTATTTATGTGTGGGTGGCTATTGTGAGTTTATACAGGACATTATAATTGTATAATCTGATTTAAAGGTGGTAAGGCTTTTAAGTATTATTTTATTCTTAAAGGCATTCTCATTGTAATTGAATGTTAAATTGAAACATGTAAATAAATTGTTATAGCTTATAAAATTATATCCCCCAAAAATATTGTTGCATTATATCCAAAGTCCAAAATTTCTCAAATTCGTTTTATTTATCAACAACATGTACAGATTAATTATAAGTAGGTACTTTTAATGTTTATCTTAATTTTTTAAATATACTTAATCAGGATTTTTATTTCCGTGTTTAATTTCCAAAAGCATTTTATTTCATATTATAACTTATTACTTGTACAAACTAGTTGTATGAAATGTCCTCTATTTAACACTAGCTTTACTTTAAATATTGATGGAGAACGAATCCATGGCACTTATTTTGACAAGCTTGTCCAAAACTTACAAAAACTTGAAATTGGCAAGTGTAGGTCGAGAAGTGTCCCCTTTTTAGTTATAATTGTTATTTATTGTGTATATTGATAATACAGACAAAAAATGTACATATAGGACATATATATATATATGGTGGGTACGTCGTTTGTACACAAACAGATAAATTCTAGTGACATAGTATTGGACATTGCTGTTAGTCGCATGGTTTTATTACCAATTAATTAATTCAACCCTATTTCATGGACAATTCACTAGTGTTATAAGACCGTAATCCGAGTTTAGCACAAATGCTTTCACTTACTCGAGGGCGTGATTGGGTTTTTGTTAAGACACGAGTTGCGCAAACCGCTAGCAGCGCTGTTTCGGATGCTATACAAAACAAAAAAAAAACTGACTACTGTACAAAAATATGATGCAAGATGACTTTTATTTCCGCCTGTTTCCACCTCTACCCCCTCTTCCACCACTACTACCCCCTCTTCCACCACTGCTACCCCCACTTTTACCTCCTCGACTCCCCCCTTTATTTCCTCCTTTTTTCTTGGACATCTTGTGTTTTAATTTCATTTTGACCTTTTCTTTGCGGATTCGTTCCTTCACGATCTGTCCCTTGTCCCGGAATTCCTTGGATTTTGACTCTGCGGCCTTTTTGGCTACTCGCTCGTTGTGTTTCACCCAGTGAGGACGGAACTCGGACGCTATGGGAAAAGCGAGTATGTAATGACATTTCGCGGATAGCAGGGGCAGATGAGAACATTTTCCCAACTGCTCTATATTTGGGAAATAGTGATCTGAAACTAAGGCTGAAGGGTTAGATGTGCTCTAACCCTTCAGCCTTAGTTTCAGTTTCTTTGGTTTTCGTTCAAATTTTGGTTATATAAATAACATTCTGCTAATAACAGGCCCACCCTTACAGAAAGCAGTTGTCTTGATTGGCCAGACTGACATGGGAAATACTGATCTATGTGTAAGTCTGAGGGAAATATTCAGTTATAAAAAGAATCAGCCCTCATACAGGTCAGGGCAGAACTTTGTCCCAACTTTCCTTTTTGCCTAGACAGATATGGGAAAACTACTCGGAAAAGTTTTAGAATGAATCAATCTCATAAAATTCAACCAATAATAGCACTTACTAGGGATAGGTTTGAAATACCTATTTGGTAAAAAAAAATGGTTTAGGATTTTTTTAAGTAATGAGTATACTCATTTCACAAATCAGATAGGCGCTTAAATGATACAATAATTTATCATTTCGCTTGAATCCTTATTAGAAGAAATGGAGAATTTCTTTCAGAAATAGAACTTACTCGGCTTCTTCCTATTACTGCTACTAGAATGCTGTTCATCATCAGAGCCGGTGTCTACCACGTTCCTCTTCCTCCATTCCTCGTATTTCCCGCTGCGATATGACGCAGGAACACGGCCGCCGCTTTCTGTGCGAATCATCTTACGGCCGCCATCCTGGAAAAAAGACATCAGAATCATTTACTGTACTGTAGGTAGAAAAACAAACAAATTAGCCATTATTTTTAACATTGTGATACCTACTTTTACAGTTAAGTTGGTAGATAACATTGCACCCACAATTTTACCTAAGTACCTAATATACGCTGAACATTTGCGAATTGGGCAGTATACGCCAAAACAAAATAAAGTTGTAAGTGTCTTCAGTGGTTACACATGTCGAGAAAAGCAAGAATATATCGTGGCCGTAGAGCGAAAAGTCACTAACTCGCTATTTTATCAAAATTGAGTTATGCATATCATGAAAATCACCATTTTTTTCTGCACTTTTCAGTCCTTCAACCATGGCCATAGCTGTCATAGTTTTCATTTCAGAATACGCAAAAAAACACTAATTCTTACTTTGGACTATAATTTTGTAGTCGAAAATTAATTAACTTACTTAGGTATTTTTTCTCTACTTGGAAAAATCGCAATGCGAAACCTAAGTCGAGTTGGTTACGTTTCCTTATTATAAAATTACTCCTAACAAGAACACAAAACTAACGTAATCCACTTGGTTATTTTTAGTATCACTGGTTCGATACCAAACGTAAAAGCGAAAACTAACCAAGTCTATTTACTGACTTCTCGATGGACATTTATGAAAAAATAGGCTATCTAGGTAGGAGCAAGAAATTATTAAAATGGTTTAAAGAGTTCTATCCTCATAATTATGGACAGAAAGCTTCGTTTTGAATATTCGCTAAAGTGTTTTAATGATTTTCATTCAAAATCTCAGTGCGTCGGCCGAATTTGGTGCGCAACTTAGGTTAGTCGTACTGGTTGTGCGCCTTTGATTTTACCGACTCTCCGGAGCGGTGGCGAGGCGGCGGCGCCTGGTGTCTCTAAAGAGTCAGTATTCTATTATAAGCGGTATCGAAACATTGTGCAGATTTTTCTGATTCAAGCGTGTCTTGGTATCCAGATAGCTAGGAGAAACGCTAATTGAAGAAAAAAAGACAGTTAATCACGTTATGTTCAAGTGATAGCAGTGATACCGATGATTTGACATTAATACACAGTAAGAATAGAAAAAAAAGAGTCAGTTATTCGTTGAAAATCAACCAGGGTCCTACAACAGAAATGACGACACATCAAGTAACTCTTTTTGTGCAAGTGAAGATGAAGAACCCAATATAATACTTTCAGCACCACAAGACAGCTCGGAAATAAACGTTAATGCATTGATAATTAAACAAGAATCCGTTGAACACCAAAACTCTGCATCTGCTACCACTGCAACCAATTTAATCAGTTATAATATTGAACGTTGGAAGAAAAGCCATCCTAATAAATGGAAAAAGAACCAAACTAAAGTGAATAGAAGCAAATGTTTACCTTATCAGAGTAAAAGAGGTAAAAACATGCCCGCAAAGAAACCTAAACCTGTGAATTGCAAAACAAAATGCCAACACCATTGTGTTGGTACCTATACAGAGGATGACAGAGTAAAACTCTGTCAAGACAATTGGAAGATAAATTATTATGTTGCTCAAAAACAGTACTTATTGGAATGGATTGTTACAATGCCAATAAAAACATCAAAGGCTGGAATTCCAGATCAAAAACATCAACATGCCTGATACGAGTACTACTTCATCAAAAACGCCACCAAAATAAATTTTATGAAAACTTTGTGCATTTCAAATGGACCAATAAATAAAGCACTGAAACATAAGAACGAGTTCGGAAATTTCGCGAGGAAAGACGGACGTGGTTCCCATGATCCTGTGAATAAAAGCAGTTCTGATTCAGAACAAAAACATATTAATCACATAAACTCCTTTCCGCGTCAAGAATCTCATTATTGCAGAAAAACAACCCAAAGGCAGTATTAAGACAGCAAACTTAGCATTGCTAAGTTTTGTACGAGTTGTACAAATAACAACTAGCACAGACTAACGAAAAGCCGAGTTCTTTGTATGTTTACAAAAGAATATTTGGATCGGAGTTCAACTTGTAATTTTTTGTTCCAAAAAAGGATCTGTGCATGGTATGCACACGTTATGATAATGCCGGTCGACCTGCACAACTTAAAGAAGAGTATGATGCCCATATTGCGAGTAAGATTGCGGCACAAGCTGCCAAACAACTAGACAAACATCGATCTATAAGACGATACCTATCTTGTAGTCACAGCTGACATGCAATCAACATTGCACATACCTGTTTGTGGTGTTGGTATCCTCTACTATACCAGAAAGCTGAATGTGCAAAACTACACGATTCATACTGCAAAACCTCCAGCTTACTACATCACATGGAATGAAATAAATGGCAAAAGAGGGAGTGTTGAAATCGCATCCGTCATAAACTGGTGGATCAGTGCACCTTACTGATCCTACAGTCTGTGACATTTACGCTCACAGAAGTCACTATTTACAGCGATACTTGCGCAGGGCAGAATCGCCAATTCAATTTATGACAGCATTTTTGGTGCATTTAATCCAAAGACCCGAGATTAAGCTGGAAGTTTTTGAACAAAAATATTTGGAGAGTGGCGAAACGCATAGAAGTCGATTCTTCGAAAAGTCGAAAAAGAACAGAGGCACACGCCAGTTTATTCGATGATTGATTGGAAATGGATCATGTCTCGCGTGCGCTCTACAAGACAGCGAGAGTCAGCAGCACCTTATATAAAATGTCCAGCTAAAAATAAAATGTCTCAGGTTCGAAAAGGAATATCAAGAGATAGTAAAGTTCCCTTAGTCCACGTTCTTTCGGTACAGTCACGATGACCCATACTCCGAATTTGATGCGTGCCAAAAACCAAAAAAGGTTCGTGGGAGCCACGAACTAGGAAAAGAATGTGACTTCAGGAAGCCTATAGCGCAGGAGAAAGTGACGCTGAATTGAGAAGTGATGTGAGAGGTCAACTAAAGGCTTTTAAAATCCCTATGGCTTACACAGCTCCTCTTCCGATATCTGAGGCAAAGAAAAAGATCTTGTTGGTCTTTGTCGTAAGGGAATTATTCCACAAGAGCTACATTCCTGGTATGAATCTCTACCTACCAATAACGACGTTGTTGACAGGGTGTTTTTTAAATTTTAACTGTGTTCCTTTGTACTCTCTGTTTCTGTTTGTGTCATTATATTTTTTTCATAAAAGTACAATGATTGCATTTTTTTACAAAAAGAGTCTAAAATAATCACTAAAATACCTTTTGATTTGTTTAAAGCTAGTCCTATTTTAACTAACTCAAGATAATTCTCATTCAAAATAGCCTACACGTGGGCGAAAAGTCACTAACTCTATTTAACAATTCAATAACTAAAAATGTCGGTACAGGAGTTGAGGGCGAAAAATAACCAAGTGAGTTTTATGTCAATTTCTCTGAAAAAACAACAAATTATATCAAATGTAGTGCTTTGAACCTATGTGCTTATCTATTTCCTTTCATATGAGACCATAAAATTTGAAATATCTCATACCAAACTTAAGTTATGATTTTTTTTCTTTTGTAAAACTTTGAACCTTCATAACTCAAAACACCAAATAACCTAGTTGATGACTTTTCGCTCTACGCCCACGATATAAATACGTCTTTAATGGTTTAAATGGCAAGGAACATATACTCTGTGGTTACACAAGATTTCACAGCAGATTCCGTTTATCTTACCGGGTCGACGTGCACCATCTTCTTCCGTTTTCGATCCCATTTGAGCATGGAGTGCTGCTGTCTCTGCGCCTCGCCGCTGTCAGCGTTCATGTCGAACTGAGCCGAGGACGCGCCCGCGTTGAAATTTACCGCCATTCTGCAAGATTGAGATATCATGTTTTTTTTTATTATTTATTGTACACACAAATAAACATTTACAATAGGCAGAATTAAATGACATGTACAAAGGAGAGTAAACAGAGTTTTCTTCCAGCAAACCTTGAGCTAGAGAGAGGTATTTATAGAAGTAGGATAGTGTACAGAAAAAAAAAATCCTAAAAATAACTATATATATATATAAACATATATAAACCATGCTAAAATATATAGATACTATAAAACATATATAATAAAATTTTTAGAGTGACAGATAGTGCTCTTTAACTCTTCTCCTGAAGACATCGATTGAAGGACTATCACATATAGTATGTGGTAGGGCATTCCAACGCTTAACCGCATAAACAGTAAATGAATCGCTGTAGCGGCTAGATGACTGAGAGGGTTCAATAATAAAAATGTACTCTAATTAATTACATTGTAGCTTATTAGTAATTTTACACCGACTTAGTTTTGTATTGCTAACAAAATGTTTACACTTTTCCAATCCCTAATTAAGGGAAAGACCATCATCAATTTTGTTACCATAATTGAACGACAGAAAGTTTTAATTGTCTCAGTTAATCTATACTCTAAGTTGCCCCCCCCCCCACACATTTAAATGAGAGGTTTACTTTTGGATTGGTGGCAACTTAGATTTTATAGTTAATCAAAGCCAATGACGGTCAAAAAGTGACTTCATTATTGTAAAACTAACCATGTGGAAGACATGTTAAAAAAACCTCTCATAAGCTGAATATACTGGGTTATTCAGCTTAAAACTGGTTCACTCACCCTATTTCAGTGTGTTGGTCTGTTGCAAAATGCGGTATGTAGTTTTCATCTCGAATGATTTCCTTCTTCTTTTTCCTGGGGTGACCGTCGAGAGATGATTTGCTAAATTTATCGTTAGTGCTCTCTACGAGTATGCCCTCAGCCTGTCAAATAATTGTATGCTTAATTACTTAATTAATAGACATTTGTGTCCTAGAATCTGTCGGTCCAAGGTTTATTAATTTTAAAGTTAAAACGACATGTATGGTGACACATTAAATTTTTAGATGTGTTCCAAAAAATCCAATTCGGCGAGACTGGAACCCGCATCTTTAATCGGCAATGTGTTGACCAATTTCGTCATGAATCGAGTGACGCTGAGTCCGAGTTTATTATCGCGTCTTTTTTCTCGTGTGTGTACGCAATGTGTTTTTTCAGAGATCTAAAATATGAGCTTACTTGTAAAATATTTACCTGAAGTTTTTTATTATCACGTGCCTTCTGCACAGTTTGTCCGTGTTTCTGTTTCTTTGCTTTCATAGCTAGGTACGAAGGCGAGTCGTTCTTGACGGCCAGCTCTAAAATTGTCTGAAATAATAATTCAGGCAGCGATAAGACGAAAGTTGGGAGCGCAGCGAGCAGTTCTCAATGCCTCTTGTTCAGTAAAAATACAGAGTTATTAACCTGATAATGAACTATCAAGAACGGTTTATTCACACGTCACACACCTAGGCTATACCTAGGCCTGGTATAAGGAAACCGGTTTTCTTAAAACTTATTCAAATTAAATTTAAGGAGGCGATGTGCTTGCAATTGTCACGTGGAATGCGAACTACTTGCCAAACGCAGGCCTGTGCCAAACATTTTATTAGGCATGTGCCTAATAAAATGTTAAAAACATTATGCAAGTGGGGGTGCTTTAGTTAGGTCGTGAGGTCTTTTGACATCAGTACATACTGATGTGATGGCTGGCTTGATGCTTTTAACACAGATTGAAGGAAGTGAAACTACGAACTCTAAAAGGTTCTTGTGATTTAATTGAATAATTACATACATCTTTTACTCAACAGTAATTGAACTTTATTAGCGAGCAAAGCAAGCCGCCGAAATTGAATGGCGGAAAAATCAAGTTAACAATTTTACCCCTCTAGGCGTGTAGTTCTTGATCTGTCTTGCGAGTTCATTGGCCGCCTCCATAGCCTCATCCACGAGGAAGGGGTGCGTCTGGTCCGGAGGCGACGTGGACTTGGCGCGGCGGTTCGCCTCGGCGGACGCAGGCTCGCGCCATTTGATGTACTGCTGCCAACCCCGACCGCACACACGCGCTGCGTCTTCCTAGGAAATCAGGTGGAGTATTTTAGGATGTATTTTGACTATAACCATGCACTTTTCTATTATCCAGCTGAAGTTTTGTTGACCTTTTGTCTGACATACTTACCTAATTTATTGTACTAGCCTCTGACCACGGTTTCGCTCGCGTGGTACCCAGATAAAAACAGTTGCCTACGTGTTATTATAGGTAATTAACTATAAGTGTTCCAAATTCTAATTCAAATGAGTCTAGCTATTACGGATATATTATTAGCAACAAACCAAACTTTGTCATTTATAATATTAGTAGGATATTTAAAAGGGTTTCTTATTATATTAAAATGGCTCAGTATTGTAATGTGCGCGGCTAGCTAATTACAGTATGCTAACGTTTTGTTGTTTATTTGGCGTACAATTGGACATTATTATTTTATATCGAACACTAGCTCGTAACAATATCTAAAAATTATCCTTAATCTCTTAAACTGATCCTTACAACTATCTAAAAGTGATTCTAACTAATTTATTCCAAAAACACCGATATATGGTACGTAAAAAATCCCGTTTCACAATATGAATGATTCTTACTATCTAAAAATATGTCATATTATTACAATCTCTGATTGGTTCTTCTCCCACGTGACTACATCTTGATGTCTCAGCTCCAGTTGTGAGGTGGGCATGGCGCCCCACACGCCGCTGGGACAGATGTCACTAGTGACGTCATTCGGCGTCAGCAGTTCTGCGTTAAGGAACAGTTGCAGGTCGAGTAGATGGGCGACGTCCTCTGCCGCTATGAGGGAGAATGCGCGACCCGCCCGCCCGGCACGGGCGCTGCGACCTGTAATAAATAATAATACATAGAATAGAATAGAACAGAATGTAAAGTAGTTTATTTGACAACAACTGAAGTTCATGTGTATCAATTAATTATCTTATTAACAACAAAGCACAGAAAGGACATAACCAAATAAAATAGACACTTTAAAAATACACTCGCGCCGATTTCCCGGAGGGGTTGGCAGAGAACATCTCATCACATTCTTCGTGCATGCTCGCCTGTTTAGCATGCAAACATTTATCCCACAACGGGAATTGACTTTGCACTTTTGCATGTGTCGGCTACTAGCCCGCGCGAAAGGTAGTCACAATACATTGCATATGGCGCCTTTTCTTTACAACTCTACTTAAATCTTGAGGAGCGTTTCATTTGTTTAGACGACCAAATGTCTTCAGACTGGTAATAATAATAAGACATAAAATTGTTTCTTTATATATCTAACGGCTAAAAGCGCCAAACAAGCTTACTGTCCACCTGTTCTTAAGCGTTTATCGTAACTTATGGACGCTTGCAAAATCAGAGGTATCACTCACGCGTTGCTGACCCTGAGACATAACAGGTGAAAAGTCTCACGTGCCTGTAATTTCATCGGCACCTATACCCTTCACATCGAAACACAGCAATGCGCGCATTGCTGCATGCACGTTACTTGTAGTTTGTAGCACTCACCGACTCTATGAACAAACAGCTTGGGTTTGGCGGGGAAGTTGTAGTTAATCACGGTATCCAGGGAGGGTAGGTCCAGCCCCCTGGCGGCGACATCCGTCACTATGAGAACGCTGCATCTCTTGTTCGAGAAACGACCCATCGCGATCTTACGCGCAGACGCGTCGAGACCAGAGTAAGCGTAGGCTGATGATATACCGGCTTTTTCGAGGATCTGAAATTATACATATATATAAAAATATGTAATTGCGTGAAGTTTAATGAATTTCCAATTCGGATTTAAGTAGCCCGTACACGCGTTTGACGTAAGAGGTTGTTTGTTTTCTCTAATAATTTATACGATTTAAATTCAATTTTCACAGGGACTCCTGCAATAGACGACGGAAAACACGCCGGGGTTTTCGATATTTTGCAAAATTCAAACAAAAACACGCTCACTACTGTATTCCCCATGATCTCACACATCCCCAGATACATACTCAGTTAGTAGATCGTTCAGGAAACCAAGTAGGCGGTAGTCAGAGGCACGTTCAAACATTTTATTTGACACATGCCATGACACATACATAATTAGCATTGCACGTGACAGGTTGCAAGCCCATCGCCACTTATTAGAAATGTAGAACACTAACCGATGGCAAATGCCTTCGAATTTTTGGTTCCAGGCCATGCCTGGTTATTCTTAGTTAAACTAAGAATTAACTTATTATTTAATACAACCTGTTTGTGTGGAAATCGTTTTATCTATAACTGGCCTGCCGCGATACGGGCTCGATCTAGTGCTGGGGCGGGGCTATCAGTAAACTTATTTTAATTTTAAATATATAATTTTGATAAAT
The DNA here is from genome assembly GCA_961405105.1 of Perizoma affinitatum. NCBI lineage: Eukaryota > Metazoa > Arthropoda > Insecta > Lepidoptera > Geometridae > Perizoma > Perizoma affinitatum. The sequence goes on from OY560184.1 coordinate 9,509,801, forward strand.
AAATGTACTTATTTGCATTTTCTTAATATAATAGCTAACCAAATGCAAGTATTCCACGTGGTGCTTCGTAGCTGCGAATACGACGGCTTGCGGCGTTTGTGGCGTCAACACTTTGTCCAGCAGCAGAAGTAACGCAGCCGTCTTCAACTCTGCCCTGACTGCGATCCAACCAAGCCATAAAGTTTCCGGTAACTTCCAGTCAACATCCAACCTTAGGAAACATTCAATTTATTAAAAGGTAAATAGGCATACGATACACCAGATGGTAAGCGGTTACCGTCGCCTATTGACATCTACCTGGCAAAACTAGCCAGTAGTCACGTTGAATTGTATGGAAATGACATTAAAATTGAATTAATTGATTTATTAATTAAAATGTATTTAAGAACCTTTCTTAAGGTAAAACGGGTAAAAGAATTAAGGCCAATATTCAAAATTAAAAACTAATTTGCTTTTCATGATCTTTGTCAAAATGATTAAAATACTAACCTACAAAAGGGTTGCAAATAATATAATTTTTAGGAAAAATAAATACCGACTCGTTATTTACTTCGACCGGAAGTTGAAAAAAAATATTTCCCATTTTTTTTTCATAAAGTTAACGCGTAACATACACAAAAACTATACAGACTAATTGAGAACTTCCTCCTTTTTTAAAGTCGGTTGAAAACAGAAAGTTTTGGAGAAAATTTGTACATAGACAAACAAACACATGGCCAAAATAGCGTTCTCCTAGCAGCAAGGGCAACAAAAACATGTTTAAAACTCCATCATCAGATCTTTGCTGTCATAATAAAGTATGATTTGGAATCATACTTTATCATGGACGACCGCAGATACCAAACCGCAGCGACAATGCAGCTATTAGTAATCAATTCCACAGAAATATAATTATAAGTTTAACGGGTCTTTATCGCGTTTACCTTTTTTGTTATATTCCCGACGTTTCGACTGTATTGCAACAGCCGTGACTATAATTATGTTATCTAATCGCGAAAGTTTAAAAAGTACAATTCCAAAGAAAGTTGTAAATCCATCGATTTACTAACAGTTACTATGACTACTTGTAGTCTGTGGTTGCAGTCGGTTGCTGCCGCCACCATCGGAATTATACCTAAAATCATAAAAAAACATAACCATCTGGCAGTCAGGCGAATAGATGAAATTGATCACCTTATCAGGATAGGGTCAGAGAGGCCGGCTCTGGCGAATTCGACCAGCATCTTGGGCAGGGTGGCTGAGAACAGCAGCGTCTGTCGGGATGAGGGCAGTCGGGCGACAATCTCTTGGAGTTGCTCGCCGAAGCCAAGCTCGAAAAGCCGGTCTGCTTCGTCAAACACTATGATCTCTGCAAATAATTATGAAAACTTTTTAAATCGGATTACTAGTTTCAGAGATTAGCTCCTACATGAAAACTTACAAGTTTCACCTCCTTATAATATTAGTGTAGATGTAAATGTAAGGGTCTAGTCTAGTTGTTCTCAACAGGTCAGCTAGGTTGAGCAACGATCCGCCAGGTTATCATTTGGATGGGTGACCATTAGTAGCATTCAGAACTAAACGCCTTCGTGCTTCAGATGTCGGCTGAAGTTAAAACAAACACGTTGAAGGCAACCTTAAACATCTTCACCAGAATAGCCTCATACCCATTCATCTCGTCGTAGTCGGGAAAATAATAAAAAAGGTAAACGCGATAAAGACCCGTAAAACTTATAATTATGTTATCTAATCGCGAAAGTTTGAAAAATACTAGCTCATAAAAACTTGCTAATTTTCTGTTGTCTCAAATCACAGAATAACAAGGATCTTTATTTGAAATTGACAGTTTGTAGCTGCATTTTCACTGCGGTTTGCAGTCTACGATCATATTCCGAATGATACGTTAATGGTACTTACTAATGTTATCAAGTTTCAAGCTCATCTCAATACAAATGTGCAGAAACCGTCCTGGCGTGGCGACCACTATGTCGGGCGCCGTGCCTGACATTGTACTGAACTGCTGTTCGATGGATTCGCCGCCAAGAATCGCTGCTGCTGTGAGACCAGTGAATTTGCCTAGTTCTCGTGCAAACCTAAGTGTCTGCAAATAAAGATGTTTTTTTTTATCTATCTATATTAAAGGTGAACATCCGAATATGTAGCTACGAAACATTAAACCATCCTCCCTATAGTCCAGATCTAGCCCCTTCTGATTTTTATTTGTTTCCAAAATGAAAAAAAAAAAACTTTGTGGAAAAAACATTAAGATGAAGAAGTCTGCAATTTCGTCATATTTAGATGACCTTGACAATTTTTTTTTTACGAATGTATAGAAAATCTTTTTGCAAGATCTGAAATTAGGTATATTAGGCTTAATGGAGAATATATTGAAAAGGAAAAATATTTATTTGTTTCATTTTACCCCCTTCCCTGCCATTCCGCGAACTTTTTGACCTCCCCTCATATACTCAGGGATAAAGTTAACTAACAGTTTTGAATAACTTTCTAATTAAATTTGCACCTGCTTCTTAGATCAATGAAGCATTTTGCAGTTGGTATGACATTGGTGGTGGTCCTTATTAGGTCCTTGTTCTTAAATAAGTTACAAGTCAGATTACCTTGATAATGAACATAATAAAAAATAACACCATACTTTGATATGTACTACAATGAACTCACAGTAGATGAAACTGTCAGTATTTATTTGATAAGATAGTTATGATGGCGGCGTCATATGAACTACAGAGAAACTGGCTTCTCATACAAAGAGAGCAACAAGCCCTGAAAATGCCGATAACTTTGGGTGCATGACAGCAAATTTCCAGTATGCACTGGTATACTGATGTTGATGATCAAGGAGAGTGAATTGGCATCAATAGTGCTTACATCATATTAATTTGCACATGAACAAACTGCAAGTTTATCAATATTAGCTTAATCATTGTCTGTTAACATCTTAGTTCATTGATAATAAGCATCCAAACATCTAGAACATGTCATATTATTGTTTTGATTAGTAGGAAAGGATCAACTGGTGAGCAAGTAGCCTGATGAGATGCATGTTTGCATGTTCTGCGAATATTTGTTCCAGGTCAGAGTATAATAGTGATGTGGTCCCATTGTTCTCATAGTTCTTGATACTCCCAATAATCCTAGTGTGGGGACTATGTGAATGTGCCAGTTGGATGTTTATTGATCTGGGGGCATGGCAGGGCACCCGCTAAGTTGAGCAAGAAAAAAATAAGCAGGGCACTGCATACTTTTTCTCAAAGCGTTTCATTGTATTATCAAACATTCACAGCTTCGGCCTGGATAATACAAGAGCCCAAATTTTCAAGATAAGATGTAGTTAGCAGACCTATGAAAGAAACTTAGTTTAATTTGTCTATTATTATTATTTATTTATTTATACTTTAGATTTTGTTAATAAACATAGATTTTGTTACTAGCTCACTCACTCGCTCATCTATAAAAACCTTTAGTGTACTTCCCAAAGTCCTAGAAAGCTGAAAATTGGTTTACAGGCTAGGATTTGCAAACAACAAATAAATTAAGAAAATTGTATCTTTCACCCTCCAACCCTTATAAAAGGGGGTGCAGGTCTGTATATAAAATTCCTTATGGATAGGTACTTACTTTAGAGTTAGGGCTAAGGGGCTTGGCTCTTCATGAGATCTGTTAACTTTTTAAAAGTGAAAGCTGCATGAGCTTGTGAGTCTTGGCAACCTATTTTATATGAAATGTTTTTGATGAGATTTTACCTGAAGAGCTAACTCCCTTGTAGGTGAAAGTATTAAAGCGCGGAAATTCTTGCCCGGCAAGGGTTTGTTGTTGGCTGCCAACAGCTTCTCCAATATTGGAATTATGAAGCAGGCTGTTTTACCAGAGCCAGTCCTTGCCATAGCCACCACATCTTTACCTCCAAGTGCCAATGGAATAGTCTGGAAACATGAAAGTTTTTCATATGAAGTAAAATGGGAATTTGGTAAATACCATACTGATAATGAAGGCACTGACTAAGTTTTGACTCATTTTGAGTCTTCATGACTAGTCAGTGCATTCACAGTACATTATGTGAAAATTCCTATTCCTAGCTAATGCACAATATTATTCCAAAAATTGGAATTGGAATTGGAAGCGTGAATTTGATTATTCATATTGTAAAAATGGGATTTTTCACGTACCGCACTATTGGTGAAGGCAACAACTAAGTTTTGGATGACCAAAATTTGAGTTTTTTTTTTATTCGATTTTTTATTTTATTAATATGCAGTCATAAAAGGTGGAATATTGCAGATAAGTTTGTAAACACTGATTTTGAGGTTATTTGAATGTGTGTAGTTATGTGTGCATCATAATAAAAATGCAATCACCTTTCTTTGTATAGGAGTAGGTTGTTTATAACCACGTTTTGTAATACCCTTGAGCACAGGGAAACTCAGTCCCATGGTTTGGAAACCACCTGATCCTTTCTTTTTCTTCTTCTCAACTTTTGACTCTTTGTTTTCGCTTTCACCATTCTCAGGGTCGTCGAAGCCTGGAAGCTGATCATACAACACCTTGGGTTTTAACATGTTGCAGAAATTTAATTCACAATCTACTGAAAAAGGTAAAAAAAAGATTAATCCATCCACATGTTGTTTTGTTAATTTTGTTTGACATTGAATTTACTACATGAGATGACATTATGGTTGTCATTTAATTGTATGTATGTCGACGTCAAAAGTCAGAACATTTTTGTATGTACCAACTCTAATAATACACAAGCCATAATCAAGAAGTAAAGTGACTCTACTAATATCAAATAGTATTTGTATTATATATACATATATACAAAGTGAAATCACTTTTTTTATAATTTGGGATATATACTAAGATACGAATAACATGGACTAGTTTCTACCGATATTTTTGTAACTTTTTAACATAAAAATGGTTATAGTGATTAACTATAATAGTTGGACATAATTATTATGGTTTACGAACTTTTGTAAATATAATTATTTCAGTAACAAGTACGATATAGTGGAATAATTGTCGTAGGTATATTAGGTAGGTAATATAATGTAATTTTTTTATGAAGTTGTTTGTAAGTACAATATTCCAAATACATTTACAATTCAATAAAAAACAATTTCAGATACCTACAAAATACAATTTTGTTTTAAGCAGCCGTGCTAGGTTACACCTGTGTTACAGCTGCTAAATACTAACTTATGCTTGGGCTACACCTGCCACAATGTAGTCCAGGCTTAAAACTAAACAACAAAATAATTAGGTTGGTAGGTAGCTATGATACTCAAGATAATTTATATTAAATATAAAAGTAGAATCGAAAAAACAATCAATTGTGGGTACATGAATAAAACTAGTTATCAGCCAGCTGACTGCGTTCGGTCACCGTAACAACAGTTGATACTGAGTGCAAGTGACACGGTAGGTACAAGAATTGTGGTGACTTAAAAAGACAATTTCTGCTCGAGAGACGGAAATTAATTAGGTGGTTACCGAAAAACAGGAGTAAGTAAGTATTAAGAACATAATTTAAACAGATAAATTATTATTATTATTTTTAACTTTCAAAGTTTTTAAACTTTCAAGGCAGTGGGTGTTACCGGCTGATTAGATAGATTAACTTTCAATCAGAATAAGATTACGTTTAAAGCAGAAAAAATTAAATAGTATACCTACGTAGTTTAATATGTTTATATATAAGTTGATTGATTTTGATCGATATGTAGGATTAAAAATCCGCTGGAAAGATTATGGGACAAGAAATAGCATTAGATAATTGAATTAAATGACGATGATGATGATGTTTATGTAAGCATAACCGTAAACCTACCTAAGTACCTAAGGTACCTAAGTGCCTAGGTAGGTACCTATGTAGCTACCTAGTACCGTTACTAAATAAGTAGGTAGGTAAAATGTTTGCGCAAAAATACACTAGATACGTATAGGTAGTATTCTTATCTAGCAGTGAATACACTAACGCACGATTTGGTACATTTTTTGTGCTGTGTTACATACCTACCTACCTGTTGAATCGTAAATAAGAAGTTCGCTGCCGCCGCCGCCGCCGCAAAGCTCGGCTTTTTCCGCTCCGTCCGGCCGGCGGCGGCGGAAGCAGGAAGTCACCTCTTTGCCTAGTAACTAGCCACCTGGCTAGTTGCCTATACCTTAATTATAACTAAAAATAAATAAATAAGGTAGCCCTACCCATTTTACTTGCTGTAAGTTAGTAGGTAGGTACTGTCAGTAGGTATGTAGGTAGATTATCTATACCTATTGTAGGTACTTAGGTGGTACCTACTTAACACTTAATTACACAAACTCCGCAAAGGGATCGGATCTCAATAGGTAGGTACCTACTAGAGCCTTCAGCAAGCAATCGAGATGGTAATAAACCTGTCTCACTGGATTTTCCCTCAATAAAAATACCTATAAGTACCTATGGAATATTATTAGCATTACTTACATGAAGGTACGTATATATACCTATATATTTACCTATCAAGGTATTCTTAGAAAATAAATACGTAATATTAATGCGTATTACCTAGGTAAGTATCTAAAAATGTCTACAGCAGTTAGGTACCATAAATAATGACCAAAACAAACAGCCTGTACCTATCATTTTACATCAAGATGCGTAAAATGATAGGTAAGATAGGTATCTACTCGAACTAGCGTAGCGTACCAACAAAACTACTGACAATCAAAGTAGGTAGTTAGGTTAGCCTTACCTAGATATAATGAAAATAGTTAGAACTAAATGACTGACTTCTACTAGGTAGATAGTAGAAGTCAGTCATTTGTATTTTTTTATACACATGCATGCATAGGTACATTCAACCTTATGCCCCGCGGCGGAAATTGGACCCGCGACCTTCTGCGTCTCATGCGGTCCTTCGCCCACTGCGCCACAGAGGTCGTCGAAATGTACCTAGGTATTTACGTAATAATGTACCAGGTTATTCTTTATTCTATACACACGGATAATACAGACAAAAAACTTATCTACATACAGGACATGTAGATACCTACCTACCTACATAGGTACATAAAAGAGCATAATACTAAAAATAAGAGTTTCTTACAATACCTTTAGGTACCTACCTACATTAATGTTGGACCTTCCTTACCTAATTTAGATAGGTATAAAAAGTTTTTCAGCAGGTAAGTAGGTAGGTAATAGGTAGGTTCTTCATAATAGATACCTACCTACCTATTTCAAGTTAGTTACCTACGTACTTACCTATTTTGGGATACTAAAGTGGACAAAAAAAATCATTTCTAAAATTTGAGCTCTCTGTTAAATCAATCCAATTATTCATTTGTATGAAGAATACTTTAGTTCCGTCTATGGTTCCGTTCAGATCCAACTGGAACACCTGTAAACCTTACACTTGTAGGTAAGGTCCTTTTGAAGTAGAATAGGTATACCTAAGTTGGTATCTATTCACTTGACAGGTACTTTACCTCAACACAAATACCTACCTACTATAGTTATCTACCTAAGCACCCTACTTTTTTATGAGGACAAAGTAAAGTTAATTTTATGGTACTAGGTAGGTACAACTTCGCAGTCTACTTGATTAGGTAAGTAGGTACTTACCTATAACTAGGTAGGTATGTCTAAGCAAAAGTTTGCATGTAACGGATGCACGTGCAACTAAACGATAAATAATACAATCAATGCCAGCGCATTCTGGAAACATCCAGTTCCAACACATTCATTGTGATTCAACTATAAGTGGTTTTCAGGGCGGCTTCAGCTGCTAAATGCAGTTTCTTGAAGGTTGTGCACGCAAAGGTTCATTCATAGATTTCGTGAAAACTTTGGTAACTCGTCTTCTACGTACCTGCGTTTATACGGGCGATCTTGAATACGTAGTTTACAAAATGTAAACAAATGGTTTTACTGTGTTGAAAATATTCATATACCTACCTAATAGAGTTGATTACTTGATTACCTATCAAATTCTTAAGCTGGGTACTTAAGAATTTACTAATAAAAAAGAAATGTAGAGTAAGATTAAAATTGGGATATTTTTTAAACGAAGGACATGTTTACCATTATTTTTACCCGTATTCATGTTTGGCAAAAGAGTTTGTTTGTTTGGTACATTATGGTATAAGTACGATACCTTAGGTAGGTATCGTAGTTTATATTACTTTCTTATATCTTGACCGTAGAACACACAGCATCATTAAAAATGAAGATAATGTTTGAAGGTGAAGTTTGTATCGGAAACACTCAACCCGGACCGTAACGAACGTTCAACTAGTTTAAGATAAGTAGGTACCTAGTTTGAATAGCAGGGCTCGAGAGAAAATCATATAAAAGATATTAAATGTCAAAAAACCTTCAAATAACGGAAAATTTATAAAAGGTCAATATTAAAATTTCGGACGTCAATGAAGGTAATTTCGTCACCCAGTTTTTCATCCTTAGGAGTGAGATCTTATTTGCAAATGTTATATGGTGACCACCATTGAACTATACCCTACGCATTAAAAGAATATATTTAAAATTGGTTCATAATTATTGGCGAAGATATTGCTTAACATACACACGAATTGAGAACCTCCACCTTATTTGAAGTTGGTTGATAAAAATTAAATCGCGATAGTTATCTATTCGCACTACGTTTGCTGTCACAAATTTATAGTTTCTATCCTGCAACTACTCTATCATCAGATCTTTCACCGGTCTCATTACTAAACGTGGTATATACTCGAGCTCAACCCGGGTTCTGTCAGAGCCAATAAACCTAGGTTTAAAAATACCTTATCGAAAAAATAGTATTGCAAAGCAACTAAGATCAAAGATATCAATTTGAATTAAAAAAAAACACCTCCAAACAAAAAAAAATAAACAAATATAATTGGCTACCAAAAGAAAGTAAGTTCTCAAAAAGAGGTCGAGTTATTATGATATAAATAAACTAGGTGACAGCCTGGTTTATCTTTTAGCAGTTATTTGAATTAATGTCAAATAGAAGTGTTATTTTAATCCAATGGACAACACGATACCGCTCGTGTTAACGTTATTTTGCACACTCAGGATGGTGTCATCCTGAAATTTTTCTTTGCGATCGCTTACAAAAATATTTCAACTAGTAGAGATTCTATAAAATGATGTCGTTATAAAGACATTCTTCAGCACCCAATCAAGGGTTTCCTAACCACTGGTCTATAAACCGATTAATCTTGGAGACGCACCCAACGTGCGATCTTTGCCCTCGCCGCATCACACAAGTGATAAAGAAATCATCCACAGTATTATCAAAATCATTTGGTCTTAGGTCACTGATAAAGCTGTCTTGGCGATAGTAAAGTTATTTTCGTACTCTCGGAACTCTGGGAATTTTTCATTAAACGTAGTGGTTATTTCATCTGTCTTTCATGGGGGCAAGCTCACATCCCTAGTAAGTTTATTTTCAAGTTCATTTCACGTCATGATACGTTGCTGCGCAGTGAAGTTTCTGAAAGTATTGATTTGCTTATTTTTTTGTTTCAAAATGTTTGTAATAGACCGAATTAGTTTTATAAAAAGAAAAATTGCCCGGAATATGCAAAAAACGTTGTTTTTTGCTCCCATACAAACTGATATTGGTTAACCAGATACTGGAGATTTATACCTACTCGAAACACTAGACACAAAATAGTACCTACTTGGGTGGTACCACGCGAGAAAAACCTGGGGCAGATGCTTGTAAAATCTCAATAAATAAATCGTAAGTATGTGCGTTTGGCGTTCTTTGTTTGTTAGTCTGTTACCAGTTATCTCAAAAATGGCTCATCAGATTGAGATGAGGTTTTTTTACAATCGATTTGTATAACTTCAAGTATAATAATAATACTAAAAATAATAATTTTAAATTTTAAAATTTTGCAAATTTTATCTGGACTTTTGTTGGTTGGTAGGTATTGTGCAACCAGCAATACAATTGGGGTTTAAGAAGGATTGCAAATACTTATTCAATAAGGTAAATGTTGCCATATGAGTTGAACTAAAGTTTGCGGTTCCAGAAATAATTGAGTAATAAAAACTTAAACTGTTAATCTACTTTTGTCATCAATTACTGTGTCTACAGAGGTAGATACATGAACCCCCTACGTAGTATAAATGCAGAGGTTACCTTCCTAATTATGGTAAAGCCAGGTGACTGACCAGGTCAGATAAGCGGTATAGACTGCACATAAGCAACGATCGCAATACCTGGTACTTATTGCTTTGCGTCAGTAAACCGGTTCCCATTCACTTAACTAGAATATTCTCATACTCATGTTTCATAGGAACAAACAAATGAGGGGAAACTAATTTCCAAGAAAGGTGCTATCTAGTGGGTATAGTGGAGCCCTTTTGTAAACAAGCTACCTGATTTTTACGAAAGAAAACCCCTTTTATGTATTTATTTCATACATATTGCACCATAAAGAAACGCCCCCTAGTGTCGGGTGGGGTTAAGAAAATACATATCTAATAACCTTTCTTGAAGTGATACAAAACTGAATTTCAATCAAATAAGCTGTTTCGGAGATAGATGTTAGAAGAAACCTACAAACAAACAACCTGAAGGCAACCGCATATGCGGGTTCCTGTAGCCGTGGGTAATGAGCTTATCTAGAAAAGCACCTTCTAAATTCGCCTTACAAAGTTTAAAACCTTGGGAATCTACATCCTTGTTTGATGTTTAATTAGAACCGACAGTCAATTTGCTTGCTGCCGTCATTCACGTGACAACATTAAATCAGTGAGAAGGGAATTTCCATCTGCCTTGAAAACTTTGCTTGTGAATCACTGAATGAGAGTGCACGGTGCAAAGTACTTGACCACACAGGAGTCATCAATTCAACAAAGAAGGTTGAGAACCTGGTCGTAAACAGTAAGATGACCCAGCATCGCTCTAGGATAAACTAGATAATTTTCTCGTACCGTCTCGATCGTCAAAACCGTTAGAGCAGTTTTTGTGATTTTTCATCAATTTTCCAAATTTCATCGATAGGTACCCAATAAGTAAAATCAAGGCTCAAAATTTGAATAATAAATAACCTTATTGCAACGCGCGCAAGTCATCGCATTAAGTCTTTTATATGTAAGTCTATTTAAGTACTTAATTAAACACCTTCTAGTACTTCAATTATTCAAGTATTCTGTAGGTAAGTACATAAAAAAGGTTGGAAACAGATTAGGCCGTACACCCACGTCCTACAAATTTGTGTGTCTACAGTTAGCTAGTTTTGTGGCCCCTTACTAATAAAAACTATTATCGTTATTACCTGGTTTTATTCCATACTACCACAGTAGGTAGGTAGGAGTAAAATCAGGGCCAAAGGGCCATCTATATATATTGGTATTACCTACCTACCTACCTATCAAGCTTTAACTGAGAGACTGTGACCGTTAATTTTATTATAATACTTAGACGGCCGGTGATAGAATAATTAATTTTCATATCTGTAGAATGACTAAAATCATTAAGTGAATAGTAATAATAACATTCATTAATTTTAATGTCCAATTAAAACACAGTCTATTTCCATATCTTTATTTAAACAATGCGGTTTCTTATCAATGTATTCTCTAGTAAAGGGTATTTTAAAGCTTACAATGGCGATTAATAAAAGAATACCTCATAATAGCAATGTGGGGTTCTTATTTTTTATTATATTTATTTACGAAAGGTGCAGAGTAGGTAGGTAATAAGATACTATTTTGGCACTTAGTATTAATTCTTATAATCATACATTAAGCTCTGGCTAGTCAGAAAATAGTCTTACTGACTTCATATATTATTAACCGACATAAAAGAAAGATCAGTTTCTTTATTTGGGTGATAGGTTATGTACTTGCAGTATTCCCAAATACTCTGTGTCACATTCAAGTATGACCAAGCATCCCGGAGTCATAAAGGTGGTGCGATTTAGGTGATTGTTCTTTATTGTGCTGAGGAGTACCCTGATGTGGCATTACCTTTAGTGTATTATTTGAATAAACTAAGTAGTTTTTCAAAAACTAGGCACTTGCTATTATAATATATCTACGTCCTCTACATTTATGTGGATGTTATGTTTGTTGATTAGAAAATTATAACACAAATGTGATTGCCCACCTTTTCTGATCTTCATCAAGGGTTGTTGAGCAATGTACTTAATTAAAGTATTACCAACATGATTTGCATCATTACAACACTGATAAATCAGCAGGCGATTTCCGTACATCATTCGTTCCATTGTAATAAAATATCAATGGACAATTAGTATTTTTTACAAGAATTCATGCAATCTTAACAACCATATCACTAGTTAGCAGGTGCATTAATATTTATAATTATCATTTAAATAGTGCCAATCATGCGGTCCAAGGCACCTCGTTCACGTACCTGAAAAATGGAAAATAAAAGTTTAGTATTAGAAACTGAAATTATTTTCTTAAAGACCACTCCTCTTATACAATCACCATTACATTATTATAGAGGCAATCACCTTCTGTTCAAGAGTCGTATGTTTATGTATTATTTACTCGCGTATATATGCCTATGATTTGTGACGTTGTTTCTTTCTTGTTTGTTTGTCTATTATCATGTATGTTTATCCGATAAACTCCTCCATCACCCAACTCCACCACCGGATGCTGGTGGTGGACTAAGAAAGGATTTCAAATTTAAAGAGAGTTATGGGGTGAGGGGGAATTTTGTATGAAAGTCTTTGTTCTTTGAAATTCGAAATATGAATGTCTGTATTACAAATGTTGAGCAAAACACAACACTCTAGAAAAACACGTCGAGGGTTATGAATAAGAAAGAATCTATAAGAAACCTACGCTGTAACATCATACCACGCGGCCCAGAACTCCTGACCTAACTACTAAGTCTAGCACCTTAGGCTATTTTCAGATTTAGTAGTTAGACAAAGTAATTTGACTTGCCCAAAGCGGTGCTGTAACCATGAGTCCGCTAAAATTACTTCCTGTTTCATACCCTAGCACTTCAACCGTTCAAACGATTAAAAACTGCTAAAATTACTATAGACTTATCAATGTCACATATAGGTTATAAGTACAATGCAAAAATTTAAGAAAAATACATTATTTGTATATCTTAATCAGTTGTCTTTTCGTAATCAGTGAATTTTGATGTGAAATGAAAACAAAGTATCGAGTAAAACCGTAAATAAACACGCACATAGTCCTGACCCCAGACTAAGATTCCCTGTGTCATTAGTATAAAGTACTACGAGTATCGTGGTATATATCACCCAGACCTGGAACAAATATTTGCAACACATACAAACATTTGTCCAGGATCAAACCTTCATCGCAGCCGGCTACTCGCATCAAGGTCGTCAAATAGCTAGAACCTTTGAAGAGAGTAGAAATAAGTGAAAAAATAAAATTATAGGTACTCCTTGGTGGATCACCACGTGACTTGGGAACTCGAATGAGTTTTTTCAAAACTCACAAAATAGGGCAGAATTTCGAAAAGTCTTCATTATGCCAAAAACCACGTAAAACTTCATTAAGACTACTAGCAGTATGAATTCTGTGTTGAGAGTCATTCAGTCACGCTATGATTTTATATTATTTTGTTAGTTATGTTATGTTAGGTATTATCCTAGGTTCAATTGATTAGCTCCATGAACGATGACTAGCTAAAAGCGAATAGTATAAAAAAAAACTCTAATAACAGATACTAAGAACATCTAGGTGAGCCATTGTCTTTAGCATGAGTAGAACCTATCTCAACATTTCTCACAGTTAACATTAGTAATTATAATAAATTAACTTCAGTAGTTACCTTAAACGGTACCTATACAGAGACTTGGTCGCTAATTCTTGGAGATATCGTAGAGAGAGTCTCACCGACATAGCCCAGAATATAAGTTCAAGTAGCAATCGGCAGGTTTTATCAGCTTTTAGAACCGTTTACCGTTGTGGAAGAATGGCTCACGAATGGCGACCACAAACCAAACAATACTGTGTAGAAAAGCCTCCCACCCGATGTACAGATGACATCTTAGATTGCGGAAAGTGACCCAAGACCGTTGATCATGGCACTCTTTAGGAAAGGCCTATTTCCAGTAGTGGACTTCTATATGCTGTTGATGATGATATCCTAAAAAGAGTAATATTTAATATGCTCATAGATATATTACGATTGCTACGACGCAAGTGTGTATTGTTAATGCACTATTACCTGCTGCTCAATGATAAGATTGCGGCTTATATGTGCCAGAGAGGAGACGTCGTCTGCGCGCGCCACCTCTATTCGCGGTCCCGTAACTTCCCGATATGCTCCTACGACGCAGGCCCTTAATCTGCTCAATGCCTTGCTTGCTCAGAAACCAGAAATCGACGTACTTTTTTCAAATTTTAATGAAATTTTAAACAGCTGTATCAATTTTTTTAGTTAATTGTTTACTTATAAGTGACAATATTGTAAATGGCTCTCTGCACGTGTTGGTTTATACTGTAAGTGCAGTAAGCAGCTGAATCTAAATAAATAAATAATAAATGTATGTAATTCGACTAAAGTTTTTAACATCTAAAGAAAAAAACTTTTTTTATATCTCTATTTTTCTCATAAACCTTATAAAATATGAACCTCATTCGGAATTACTTCACTTGGTAAGAGTGGTTTCATCAGCGACCAGCGATGCACAGAGCGGCACGCGTAGTTGCGTGCCTTAGACCAGTTTTATTACATGCAATCACAGACGCTCGCAGTTCGCAAACAGCGGAAACCTTTGGTTTCTTTTCAGGTTAATTCCATATTTTCAAGGTCAACATTATAACAAGTGTACATAAGTTCAGGGTCAAAGTACTGATTGTCTAACATTTAGTTCGTAACCGATGCAAAATAATCCCCTCACGTGGGTTAATTATTTAATTACCTTGTTTATATAATAGGATATAGCCACCCCACCTGCAAAAATACATTATCGTATTGATTTTGTTTTGATGATGATGATAGAAAAGTTATTTTACAGACAGTGGGGATAATCGCGTAATAGTGTGTGATATTTACGTATTGTCTAAGTTCAATGTTATTGCTATTATTTTCAAGAGGTTTTGAATGTCAAATGAGGGATATCATCATCACCAGCCAGTAGAAGTCGACTGCCAACGGTAACAGGGAAGGCCGATGCCAAACATAGGTCCTAAGAGTGCCACGACGAACGATCTTGGGCTACTTCCATCCACGGTTAATACTAAAATATAACAAAGAAACATGCTTAAGAACAGTCTTGAAGTCATTGGGATTACAGATTCTCAATGAAAAATATCACTTTTCGATATGTCTTACTGTTTCCGACTTCGCATAAGTGGCCCTGAAAAATACTCACTCTGTATTATGTAAAATTTCTAAAGTTCTTGCAGCTTTTCTAACAAAATAACGTAAGTGTAAGTACCATGCTCTGCTTCAGCTTTCAAATATTTCATCCCGTCCCTACAATATAATAATATACAATATAATACAATATATACAATATAAAAAAAACTCCTACCTAAGTTTTTTCATTTGTCTCATGCTCCTTCAATATTTTGCTGGTATTGCGTTCGACAGTTTTTTATTATTAAACTACTTTATGGACGTGAAAAACCAATTTTGTCCTAATTGTTATAAAAATTACGTTGATCTAGTGAGTTGTGCCTGACTTCTGACCCGAATGTTGTGGGTTCTAACCCGGTCGTGTACTAATGATTTTTTTCCAATCGAAAAATGTATGTGCACTAACACGCGTAAACGCATAATGCTCAATACTATGCAAACGTGTGCATATGCCCAATAAAATGTTTGGTTGTGCCTCTGACTACTAACTGATTGGTATTCGCACTGAATATAAATCAGAACATGTCCGTTATGGGGAATACACTTTTGAGAGTATTTCTTTTTTGTATTTTAGTATTAACAACAATATTCTCCATACATTCATACCTGCTAGATAGGACCTGTTAATAATTTTACAGGTCCTGTTTTTATTCCGATCCTAAGCAAATAGCTTCGTTAGAGTCTATTGGATTGGGATCTAGAAGTACGTACCTTTAGGTATCACCAATTAATACTTGAATATATCAGTTGTACCAACGGACTGTTGTCTGATTTAAAATAAATTAATTGAATTCAGTAAAAATGAGATGAAAAAAACTGAAATGATTAATTAATCGGCTTATAATTTTTTTATGCAGGTATTTTTTTACGAATAGAACAGCTAAAACCGGTGGTAAACCGTAAAAAAAAAACAACTCAATGTAGTAATACGGATGTACTAATTGGATGTCTCGAAGGTCTCCGCCGGTCACCGATCCGTAATAGTTATGTAAGATCCCTTAGCCATTTCAAATCAGTAAAATATTGCAAGGTCGATTGGCATATCCACTTCAAACAAGTATGTGTGTGCTTCTCTTGCAAAATATTCACGCCAGCTGACTTCACGGTGTCCCAACACAAAGGTTGAAGCGGTCGGTACCACCGAGTTGATAGAATGTTGTTTGAGGTTCTCCGGTGAAGCTTCTTTACTCATTTATTTGAAATACTTGTATCTATGTAAGAATGATCATGAGAATGATTACATTATCTCACTACATAACAGGCAATATCATTCACTGATTTGAGATTTCAAAATTCTACTATTTCAGTTTGAAATAAAATTGGTATTAATCAATAAGGGATTTTTCAGGAAAATAACCTAAATACCCCTTCAGCTAGGTGGCTGGATGACATCGTTACCATACAGGGTTATTTTTAGTGCTTAGTGCGTAAGACATACCGGTTGGATCATACGTGTCCGGGACAGGATTTGACAACATCTTGCTAAAGTATGCAAGGTTTGATTATGAAATTCTGTGATAAAATGTGGATAAACATTAAACGAAAAAAAGTGTTATTATCAACCTTGAATTGTAGCGTTATTTGCGAAAGAATGAATTATAGCGGGAATTTGAGTTAAGGTTACAGGCATTTATATCACATGGAACGTTATTTATTATTCCCTAGATGGAAAACGACTCTTATAATTTCAATTGTTATTAGTCTATAAATAACGTGGCATCCTAATTTTTGTTCGGAAACACTGATAAAACTCAAAACCCACTCACACATCTCACTCGTATTAAAAATCTCATATAAGTATTGAGTGTTGCTAATAAACATTTAGATGCTTCATTTTAACCTACAAACATGCGTAAGTTATAACTACGGCTGATATAAATATTATACATTCCCACGAGATACTAACTCAATTCTATTGATAGCCTGAAACCTTATATCACCTTAGAAACAGGCGAGACCGCGCTCAATAAATAAAATTCAACGCCGCTTTACTTATATACGTGAAATGGAGATGCTTCTAATAAAGGGAATCGGAGATCTAGATCTGTCACAACCTTGTTATATTTGATAAAAAAATCAGTGATAGAAATACATTTTTGTATATTCGTATTTTTTCACACATGATCACAAAGTCAACTAGTGGGGTAAGATATAAATGTTTTAGTTTAGGCTCTATAGACAAAATCTAGGTCTCCTTTGACTATAAAATCGAGGTTTTTCAATTATCAAATAGAGTGTGTACACCACTACGACACTGAGTCGTAGATGTAGCTTCGCAGTTGCTCAGCTGTCGTTACTAGTTTCGATATTAGTGCCATGTCAAGTAACAGTATCGCTGTGCATCCTTAGCTGTATGTGCTACATTGAAGAGTACATAACAGGTACCTAGTGTACCTACCTATATAATGTGTAACATTATTGTGCTGGATATTAAGCATTTTAAACAACATTTTAACAGACACGTTGAATCAATAAATAATATTAACTCACCGAGTTAACACGTGAAGAAGCGATGACTAGCAGACCGCACTCTAACAAATACACATTAGGTACATCATCACAAACACTTCAACTCTTGTATCCGAAGAACTTCCGACTCTCTGTTGACACAGTAGAAGATGAACTGGTATTGCTATCCTTTCTTGTAAGCCCGTTCTTGTGGCTGTTTTTATCTTTGAAGAATCGGTCTAGCACTTGCCGTATCGTAGAGTGCTTTCTATCAAACGGGTTGGGATACATTTTGCGTGCGTTCACCACAACGCGTATTGCCAAAGTACTAAGCTGTCCATGTTACTGCAACCCAGTGAGAGGGGGGCATTGCAAAATGCCAAGGGTCAAGTTCAAAGTCGCTCCAGTGCCCCTACGCTATCATGTTTGGAGTTTATCGGCGCTTTTACAGTGAAAGCAGGTGGCCAAAGACTATTTCTTTTTACGGATTCATGATTTATCACAAAAATATAACACTTTGTTCTTAAGTCAACGATTTCTTATGTGATATTTGTCATCATCATCAACAACCACTGCTAAAAACTAAAACCCTAGGCCTCTCCCAATGAGTGCCATAACGATGAGCCATCTCCATGAATTATTTACTTATTGATTTCAACTTTGTCCCAAAAAAGCCAACCCGATGTTTGGCATTGGACAATAAAATTTCAAACTGATAGCGTATTTTTTTTGCATTACGAATAAGACAATCTACGTACAACGGTCTGTTTTAATTTAGAACGTGCTTGATCGGTCACATAATACGCGCAACATTATGTGTTCAAGTTTGTAAGCAAAACGCCAGAGATCGGCTTTCGATGTAAATGCGATCTGTTATGAAATGTGTGGTAAGATTTATTGACAGAATCAATGGCTGCGTCCGCGTTTGTATGTTACAAAATTATTGCACCTAGTGCTAACTCCCCCCTACCCAATTTTAAAACACTTTGAACTTTGATTTCTTTGATACAGAAACAAAAATATGGATATTAGCTAGAGTCTATAAATGCTATTGACCGTTGTAATAGATAATATTTTTTTTACTCGTTACGCAAGGATCCCGTTTATGCGTTTGCTTGTAGAGGGTTGTTTGTACGTTTTTCTGTTACATTTATCTGCGAATTGGCTAATCCAATGGATATGCGATTTTTTGCAATCGATTTGTATGAGTTAAAGGATGGTTCTCAGGTTTTATTGCCACAAGCTACAAAGGGAACCTGCAATAGACGATGGAAATCAAGTCAGGGGTCTAAAAGTTTTGTAAAAGTTCACTTGAGCGTGGATTATTTTAATAGTTGTAATAGCAAAATACTAATTTGTCACGATGAGTCACGACTTCAGCAATGGACTTCTACGGACTCTAGATGATGATGATGCGAAAAGATTTCTATGATGTCAATGCTAAGGTAAGCTTACTTTACCATCTCTGGGTCGGCTCGAACAATACAATTAGCCAACATGGCCAATTTTGTTTCAGTGTACTCAATATTTTTGGGGCTTTTGGAAACAAATTAATACATATTTTTAATATCTACTATGATGTCAATGATACCATGCTAAACTAACTTTACAACTCCTCAGACAGTCAACATGGCTAATATTGTGTAGTCAAACACAATATCTACTCAATATTTTTTGGAGCCATTTGGAAACAAATAGTTATTTTTATTAAATATTATGAAGCTTGTGGTAATTGATGTATGAAAGTTCTTAATAGATTAGGAGCCGCTTGGGACAACCCATTTGTAAGACAACGTTTACTAATTAGTATCGGATGTTTATTTATTCCATGTTCCCTCGTCAATAATTAATTTGTGGTAAATAATAATATTATTGGGATCTACATTAATAATATTATAGAGGTAACTTTGTTTGTTACAAGGGGGTAATCTCAGGAACTACCGAACCTTTTCCAAAAAATATAAAATGATATCACTAAATATAAATTTATCTTGATTAAATAATATGCAATATTTAATATCGACGAAAATATTTTATTTTGTTAGGTATTTGTAAATCAAATCTGAAAAATAAGCGATTGGCTGCTCTATTCTCGTGCGCTCACCATATGGTTGGATAGACGTGAAAATACTCTACCATAGAAACAGATCAAAAACATAGTCAGTGAAACGATACTCCTAGCTTATATTTAAGCCACATTTTTTTATATTGGAAAAAGTCAACGCAGACTAAGTCGCGGGGCATTCCACTATATAAAGATCTTTTGCGCCATATAACAGCCAGTATTTAGTATAACAACGTAGATAGGTATTCATTGGTATGTAAAGACACGATATTAGATATAAGACTTGCTCATATCAGAAGGGACTAGGGTCACGAGGGTATTGCATAGATTTCATCCCATTTCATATATGAAATAAATTAGGCAGTTGCTACAAAATACTTTTGCCAATAACTAAATTACATACGTTTTAGTTGTGCAAATAACACGCTTTCCACTCTAACTGCATAATGAACACAGCAATTGAATGAACTCAATGATTTTGTAGATTCAGTTTTCAATGAGTGCTGTATATTGTTTCCCAAATACTGGGGTACTCATTTATTGAATCGATCACCGACATAATGTACATCAAAACTTATTTAAATAACATTACAAAAACAAAGTAAATAATTGTGTAAAATTTTGAAGACTGGAAGACATGTGCCTTGCGTGAAAGGAGCCTACAATTCGCATTGAATCCATTTACCAAACTGGTTCTTTCACCATTGGTCAGGCCCTTTTCAGAACCACCATACTGGACTTGATCAAATCACTGACGCAGGGTGACCTGCAAAGAAACGGTGACATGAAGAAGAAGAAGGTTAATAAATATTATAATATACAAATAAAATAATTTTAGAATAATATTGTTTCATTGGTTGGTTTTTGTTTCCTTGAAATGAAGGAATGAAGCAAATAGCTAAACAAACATAAGTACATGTTTATTCCCATAATATTATAATTTTATTGTTATGGCGAGTTAGGTCCAATTCAAGATATTAATTTAAGTTTCGAGACCAAAGTCCTGATAGCATTGCCAGTATTATTTATTAAAACGAGATCTTGCCTTAGGATTATTCTATTAAATCTGTAAGAATCAGGCCAACTATAGAGAAGTGACCAAGATGCACATGCTAAGCAAATTGTTTGCTCTAAATTAAAAATTTAAATAAGTTAAATTAATTAATTAAATTTAAAATTTTAATCAATCCATTAATTACCTATACTGTACGACTTATTGCCACTATACCTACTTCCTAGTATTCTTTAATTATTTGACCTCAAGCACATCATACGTAGGTATCAGGCACGTTAACATAATTAAATTTTCTCGGTAAAGCAATTTACTAATACCTGCAATAGACCTTTAGCCACCAGTACTAGCATGCCATTAGCCATTGATGAATCAATTTAACATGTGTCTGCGCATTTTGTTCTAAAACAACATGAACATTAAAATACAAAATATGCGCAGATAATTATAATACATCAAAACATAATTATCTGCGCAAAATATTTTACGATTCTATTTATTATTATTATTCTAATACACAGCAAACTGCTGCGCCACCTGTAGACCGATTGTTGCTTATTTGACGACCTCTGTGGCGCAGTGGGCGAAGGCCCGCCTGAGACGCAGAAGGTTGCGGGTTCGATTCCCGCCGCGGGACAAATGTTTGTATCTGCGAATATTTGTCTCGGGTCTGGGTGGTTTCTATGTATGTTATGTATTTATTTACAAATATATATATAAGTAGTATATCAGTCATGTAGTTCTCATAACACAAGCTCTGCTTACTTTGGGGCTAGATAATGCTGTGTGAAAATTGTCCAGGGTTATTTATTTATCTTATTTAATTTAAAAAATAAACGATTAAAATGTTTACATTAGGTATAACATTTTGTTAACGTTTATTTGGAATTATAATTGTAAAGTAAGTACCAACTTTATATGATTTTGCTTCTCCAATCAGTTCACAGTCTCAAGGAGATCAACATATAATGCCATCACTAAATGCCATAAGGTGTCGGTGTCAGTGAATTCGTTATAACTGGATAATGGATGTTATAATCATTATAATTATTTGATGCGGGGTGGTAGGGGGCTTCAACGTGTGTCGTTTGGATCCATGTATGTTCTACCATTTTGGACTCGAGCTAGGGCGCTTTTTTAAGCGCTTAGTTCAACTTAGTTCAGTTTTTAAAGAACTTAGTTCAACAGTAATCTTATCGAAATACAATATCAATTAGTAACTTTAATAATTAAACAATAATAATAAAACTTTTATAAACCTCTAATATTAAGCGTATTACACAAAGTTTGCAAGAAAATTACATAAAAATAAATTCATAAAAAAGAGGTCATTACATGTTATAGGTAAAAAATGTTTGTATTTTTTTTTGTGACAACCTGGCTCAATGCTAAGTCAGAATACTAATCTTAATGTAACAATCGGGAGATTGGAAAAATCTTGAAAACACCTAGTATCTCCTAAACGATCCAACGTGGTAGGATATATATCCAAAGTATCCAAACCATACACATTGAAGATCCCTACCACCCCGTATCTTTTGATTAAGTATAATTAATCATACTGTAGTACAAGTTTATTTTTAAAATAAATGTATCAAAAATTGAATCTACTTTTTACTATACAAATAGTTAGCATTTTTAGCAATCACCATTATCAGTCTGTAAGAGAACCTTTCTACACAGCGTTTGTAGGTTCGAGCTATGCCCATTTCAGCAAAGAGGTTTATGATCGTCTGTACCCAAGAGTGTCTTAATGTCATCTTTCTATACGCCAATTTTTTTGTTTTATACAGATATAGCATATCTGTATTCAACAAATGATATTTACGGAAAACAAAGAATTAGAGATTAAGCCCAAATTGCAGTGGTCATTAACTTTCTATTATTCTACAAACAGACAGCATTGTTTGGCTTTTTCCACGGCTGCATTGACGTCACAATAACCTAAGTAGCCCAACGTATTTGTGGCATTAATCTTGGAAGATACCCATTTAATAATAGTTTTATCAGAATCACTTGTCAAATATTTGTATTAACTTCTGGCGCCAGTACTTTATTACATTCGTGTTTACTATGTGGTTCATTGTAAGCATAGAGATGCATATACTGAGTTGTTTTGCTACTTTGTTCAGCAAATAAGAGTAGCAAGAAACTGAGACAAAACTGTCAAAATTAATGTATCACAGAGAGTCAGAGTGACTTTTAAACCTGTACTTAAGAATATCTCAATTTCATCTTTAAATCACATCACACCATGTGGATCAAATAATCTTGAAAATTCCGAGAAACATAATTTTTTTGTTGAATTAGAAATCAATCATTTATTTTTGTTTACTTTTAATAAAGATTTTTTTTTATAAAAACCCGAGAGAGATAACAGGAATACAACCCTTTATATTAAAAATTAGTAGTTTAATGCTTTAGCCCTAAAGACCCAGTCTGATAGTATCTTATAATGATAGCGTATACAATATCTAGAGCTTCATCTCATCCAGTCGCAGTTCAATATATATATATTTTTTTATAGTATATTTAGCTATATTGAACTAGAATTTCAGACGCAAATTCGAGGATCTAGCAACTGATACCTAAGGTCTCGTGGCGACGATGCTGTCGGTCGCTGCGTCGTTGCCGCGCCTCTAGACTTTGTACTATGTTCGCCGCGCCGCGCTGATTCCACACCAGTATTTGTTATGTACAAAAATACATTGCATACAGTGCATATAAAGCCAGCCTACGAATGTGAACGCGCTTATTCAACTTTAACTAGAGATTACGCCGGTTTTTATACACCGGCATAAATGAAAATTTTGAAAATGTCATATTTATAAGTTTAGTTACGTATTACATTCCTCAAGGTGACAACCAATTGGGGTTGGTTTTTATATCGTGCTGCACCAATTTTGCCAAAAAAAGATAGAACATAGCCCTCCTTCCAAAACTATATTGCTTTTCCGGCGGAACTTCATATCATGAAAAAATTTAAAATGGAAATTTTAAGTTTGTATCTAAGCGGACTGTATTCAAGCCAAACAATATTTTGTATACTTCTGACATGTTTGTAAGAGACTAACATTGTTTAAACATTTGAGCCTTAAATCATATTAAGAATAAATGTTACCAAAATAAACGAATGTATTGTATGTACCTACATCTAAGAAAAATCTATATAATTAACTTTTTAAATTAAAATTTTTATTCAAGTCTTTCTTTACCTAATGTGTATACAATATTGTATTGAACAATATTTTTTATTACTGAAATAACCTTGTTAATTTTACCAAATATAAATATAATGTTGTTTGGAAGTGTCTCGGACTACCTGCCATTAGTATTCTCACGGATGTACGTACCGAGTATAGATTTGGGAAAGTTCATCACGTGGACAACAGGCGTGTTTTTATATTTTCTAACAGTCGCCATGAATATAAAATTATTATTTACTTTGTGACAGATCGCTCTATATTTTAATTTCCGTCCATCAGTACTGTTGATGGATGTTATTACTTACTAGCGACCCGCCCCGGCTTCGCACGGGTGCAATGCTGATACTAAATACACTACAGAAAAACTGTGAACGTTGTATATAAAAACATAGCGGCCCGCTCCGGCTTCGCACGGGTATAAAATATATAGCCTATGTGATTAAAATCGATTCAGTAGTTTTGATTTATTCATTACTGCCCGTGGCCCGCACGCGTTAAATTTGGAGTAAAACAATCCCCCTTTCCCTATACCATGAAGATTTCCTGCTATCTTTGGAATATCTAAATTGATACACTACATTTTTACTTATTTACTTTTTACATTTTTAACTATTTATTTTATTTTTACAACATATTACAGAATGTCTTTATAAACAACGTTCACAGCTTTCTTGTCAATAAACAATACAAACATGTTTTCTCTGGAGGAATCTTATCTCACCTTATGTAGGTACTTATAATTACTATAAGTGCGATTTAAAAATTAACCTTAGAATAGAATATAATTTATATTTTAAAACTACTATCATACAATTATTTATCGTAACTTACTTATAATTACTGATACGTTGTCGCGCTGAAAAGCACGTTTTTATAATAAACGCGTCCGATCGCTGCTAAATTCAAAGTGCTACAGGGAAAACCGCGGCCTCAGACGCGCTATTTATAGGCACGCTCTTGCCGCACCGGGCGGCCGGCCGGTACCGCCGCAAACGCTACGTCCCGCAATTTTTAAATCTGTAATATCTTCGAAAATATTCACTTAAATCATACGGTGTAAAGGGCCATATAGATCTATATTAAATGAACAATGTATTCAAGGTATTTAATTGGTTAAGGATTAATGCTGTATTGGTTAAAATCGCTTCGAAAATTAGCCATTATTTGTCGTAAAAAGTAAATGACAAAAAAAAGTTATTGTGGGTTATCCATAAGAGATAGACATATACCATCACGGACTTTTCTGTAGACCTTTTCAATGTGTACAATACTTAGTACATTATTTTGATAAAACTCGTAGGGTTGCCTGCGTTTGCAATGTAAGCGGAAAAAATGTAATTATTTACGACATCACATTAGAAACCTCAAAAATAACAGTACTTCTCTACTATTTAATGGATGTTATTATACATATAAACCTTCCTCTTGAATCACTCTATCTATTAAAAAAAACCGCATCAAAATCCGTTGCGTAGTTTCAAAGATTTAAGCATACAAAGGGACATAGGGACAGAGAAAGCGACTTTGTTTTATACTATGTAGTGATGAATATTGGTTGAATACCTACAAAATCCGATCTCAATGAGAATCTGGATGTCTGAGAAAAAAAACGATACCTACGTTGGAGCAAAAGGTTACATAAAACATGGAATTTGCAATATCTAATAGAAATTCGGTTTTCAATTAATCATTGTTAAAAAAAAACGAATATGATGAAGAATATAACATTTATTACATTCCAAATAGAGTCCAATTTTCAAATGCTACACCTCTTCCGGCCCCCGAGATGGATGGCGACGATATACCGGTTGTTTTATCCATTATCTGTAAGCAAAGAAAAAATACTTTATAACTTAGTTTCAAATTGTTTAAATAGGAAAAGTTAAAATATGGTTACGTTTTTTGTCGTTAATCGAGGCGTTGCTTCCAACGAGTACATAAACAAAATAATAATCTGAATTTAGGAGAAACAAACAAAAAATCTACAAATAAAAGTGAAATTAGGCTAAATAGTATTGTTTCAACTCTAGGATGGTTATACAAACTAAATCAACGATGGTGCTATACAAAAATTACTACAAATGTAGAAGCAATTGAAGATCATTGACTCCATCGAAATAAATAATTTAAATTGACACAATGTAACCTCATTCCAGATTTACTTTACAATCCGAGGAAGTCATTGATGATAACACATTGGCTGTAAAAACAAGTGGTACCTAGCTAGGTTGCCAGTTGGTGACCAAGAATAACGCGTGCTCAATTTAAAGCAGTCATAAAAATATTTGATTATGTTCCAAAAAATATTTGATTATGTACCTTTATGGTACATAATCAAATATTTTTACGACTGCTTATCGAATGTTACTTTCTTTTTTTAATTTAATTTTATTTAAACGTTTCGTTTTGAAATTAGTTGATAAAATATTAAGTGCACTTGCTTATGTGGATTTGGTGAAAATAACTTAATAAATGAACACAAGATAAAACTTACTCTGCCTTAACGCTAAGAAACTGTCTAATAAGATATTATTACTACTAATAATATAAATTTGGTTATGATATGTTATTTTAGTTTCATTTATATCAAACTACATGCAGAAGATTTATGCTTAATTTATAAGTTTAATTTATGCAGTAAATACCCTTCTTATTTTATAAACGCGAAAGTTTGAATGTTTGTAGCTAATCTCCGTAACGGCTGAACCGATTTGAACAGGTTTAGTTCACGATGTAAGCACATACGTAGCTACTTTTTATCACGCGAGCGAAGCCAAGATAAAAGAAGTAGAGGCTATTGCAATATAAACTTTGTTGTCCAGAAAATAAATAGAGTTAGGCTCAGTACACACCTGATTCAACATGGAATTCCACAATATTTCAATAGTACCACACACGACACTATCTCGCTCATCTCTTCTCACTGAACTTTCTGCTTTCTGAGGTCGAGGAGTTGGATGATGCCACTGAAGAAGTACTTCCACTTCCACTGTTCTTTGAGAGACTTGGTTTCTTCCTGAAGCTTAGTCTCGCATCTCCCTTGATAAAGCGGTCCAGTGCCTGCCTCAACGCCGAATGCTTCCTTTCAAAAGGGTTGGTGTACATTTTGCTTTAAATATTGATTCACTTTAAACGAACACGTCTGTTCGGCACGAGAGTTGAGTTGTGTATAAGTCGCAGCCGGTTCCACCGGTTGATATAAAGCGGCGAGTGACGCGTGCGCATGTCAAACCGCAAGTTAAATTAATGGCCAGACGATGCACAGACGTCATAGAACTTTTTGTTATAGGTACAAGCGTAGTTTCTAATTGAAACGTAGGTTCGTTAAATATATGTGTTTTTAGTGAGTCGATCGGTTTGTTGTGTCAACAATGACGCGTAGAGGATGTTGGTTCCGAAGGCAGGTCTTCTATGTCGTCAGAATATTGACTTCAAGATATTTATTACGTTCTATTAGGTACCACAATAACACCATACTCACATCCATCACCTCGACATACATAAACACATTTTTTCTAACATTACCTACGATAACAACACGAACGCAGATTCTTTAATTGTTATTTACAGATTCATGTCCGTAAATTGCGTATTTTTTCTCAGAACGGGACAGTTCAATTTCTTCTAAAAATATTATGATTTAAAGTTCCAATTGATTGGATCTAAAATATGTATTTGAAACGGTATAACAATTGACGTAAGACGACGCCAGCAGACGCAAATACCATCGAACCATATAATAAATAACGATAGGATATCACAAAAAATAGTATATTGGAGTGGTTTGGCATAAATAATAAAGTCAACATTTTGAATAATAAGTCTGTTTTAAAGATCATTTTGTGTGGTCATTTTTCTCGACTGCACTAAGGTAAGGTGATTTTCTTGGTGGCGTGTGATTTAATCCCGAAACATAACATAAATTTTTTATATCCTAAAGTTGTCTGGAAGCAATCGCTTTCAGCGATAAGACCGCCCATTGTGAATTTATTTTATTATGTTTTTGTGATTTGTACTGTCAATTGGTGTTATGAACAATAAAGAGTTTATCTATCTTAAAGGAAGAGTGAAGCCAAGTCTATCTCAAGTGTTAGATGGATAAATTGATTTTAATCAGGAGCAGGTTTTTGCAAGATCTACGCAAATTCGATTAAAATGGAACCAGTATATAATTCTGATGTAAACTAGTTTCATATTATTATGATCTAGAACTAGGCAGTCTGTCGGTATAGACTGGAATAAATCTTATTGTTTGCTTGTACTTTGGCTTATCTGATGACTCTAAGTATAAATAAGGAATGTACAAATGGCTATGGGAACGAAGCAATGACATGATTTTTTCCCAAAACTTCAATACATACTTGAAATAGTTTGGGTCGCAAAGTGCCCATTTTTTAAACATTTTAAAGTTTAAACACTGCTAAGCCTATCAAAATGTGCCTATCATATCTAATTACATTAACAACATTGCCATGTTGTTAATGTGATTAGAGGGTTCACATTAAGGATAATTTAAGATAACAAATAAACACGTAAATCGTGCGAAAATCTAGTAGCTAGTATAGAATTAAGGAAAACAAGAAACCCCTCTTTCATCAGACTGTAAAATACTCCACTGTACACTGTCTGATGAGAGGCAGATTTGATTCTGAGCCCTTGTTAGAACAACGAAATAAACATCCAACGGTTACATACATAGACTATGTACTTATGTATCATAGTCCTGACCTCCTAAGAATCCCTGTGTCGTGCTTGTCGTATTACGTAACGTGTTGTCAGTTTTTTAGTAAAAAAATCCTTCTATTTTTAAGTAAGTATAAAGATTCATTTATATTCGTTTTTTCTGCAAACTCCTTTATATATCAATGAATATAATAGACCCTCGCTTCAATAACAAAATTGATTTCCACCATTTCAATTATCTTCATAGCATCGTCTTTACAAATTAGGGTGGGGAAATGCGCGCTACCAACATTGTGGAATATGAATACATTGTATAGAACTAATTAAGTAACAGGTTTATGTCTCTCAAATCTTGTGTGGGTATTTAATTACTTATTTGAACTCAGTATTAATGGGAACGTAAAACAGACGTTCCCATTAATACTTAGTTCGTGTTCCACTATATAAGATGCCTTTGTAAAGACAAACACAGCTAACAGGAATAGTAACAATGATTTATTGATAAGAAATATAAAATATATATCATCATAAATTAATCAAAATAGCCGCATGCCGCGGGTCAGGGGTCCCTGGTTCCGCTCTTGCGCCTTCACCCCGACCGTCAGGCTAAGGCATGCCGCGGGTCAGGGGTCTCTGTCGGGCCCAGGGAGTAATGGGGCTCCGCGGTGTCGTCACGCACCGAACGCATGCCGCAAGCGCGCCCTGGGGGATTATTATTATTGTTCAAATAATTTGTATGTTTTTAAATTATAGTTACTTATTGAGAATTTTTACAGACACTTTATATATAATTAATGAAAGATAGTAGGACACAAGTAAAGCAGTCCAGTATAAGTAAAGTAAATAGGTGGTTTGAGAAACTTTGAAAATAAATCACGGATGAACATAAATGCTAGCCCTCACATAAGAATCCTAGTAGCTATTATCTTTCGCAGGTTATTATATCGATTGGAAACTTATACACTTGATAATAGGCGTTAAGTACTCTCAAGTAATCTTAAAACTAATCTACAGGAACAGAACTCCAATTTTGGAATGTGTAACCCAAAGTTTTCAATTTTCTTAGGAAAAATGACACAGGACTGAATCCTGCGTATTTTTGCTGTTCGGATTACATCTCGTTCAATGAACCTACCTACACGTGGATATCCGTGTTGGATATTAAATGCGAACTTTTGTAAACAAACAGATCTTAATATGCGGTTTATACTTACGTGATTTTGAGCATGTCAACAATGGTGGAGACTCATTCAGTAGGTATTTCCCGCTTAATCACTTTGACTACAGTAGCCTAATTAGGTATATGTATTATACCCCGTATAATGTGAATGACAAACCAGATAATGACGAACGTAAATTGATATTTTTTTACTGTAGCACGTTTCATCGGACTTAATAAATAGCTACGTGTGTGACGTATTTTAATAGCGTAGGTAGATTACAATAACCTACCAATTATTGATAAATTCCCAAAAAAAAAAACAAACACTTACGATTGTAATCTTTTTGATAGACATCCTCTTCTCTATACTCAGTACCTACGTATGTCCAAGTGGTTACTAAGTAAGAGGTAGTCAGAGTGCTTAGTATTCCGCGTGTCAGGTCACAAAGCCCGTGGCCTTTATTGAATTTTTATTTCTAGGGTGTACTGGTTTTCTTACGATTTTGTATAATGTATACCTATGTATTTACAAAAAAGGTATATAAGTAGTATGTCAGTCATGTACTTCTCATAATACAAACTCTGCTTAGTTTGCTAGATGATTCTGTGTAAAAAATTTCCAGCATTATTTATTTATTATTTATTTTATTTACCGTTTTGAGCATCTGTTTTTCGAGTGGAAAAATCCATTGGTGCACGAGCGGATTCGACCTCCGAATTGGAAGTCGGGTTACTACCCACTAGGACAACATGATATTAATTCACACTTTAGAATATAAAAAAGTTACTGCGTCTGTCACGTTTTTTTTTTATCTTACCTTAGGTTCTGAAATCAATATTTGATTGTGTTAGTACAAACCAATAGGTGAAATTATTTGGGAAAAAATTCAAAACTACTACCTTAATAGGGGATGTGGGAGGCCGGGTATTACTCCCGCCCCCTTCCGTCGGAAAATTGTAGTTTTTAAGATATAAGAGGTTACAATTTTGTATAAAAGCCTTAAAATAGTGAATTATCATTAAGCAGGGATTGCTCCAAGATGTACTTCGGCTGAGCTCCTGCCAGAAGCTCTTAAGGTTGCCCCTGAATGTTACTGCTCGTATAACTTGCTCCACTCAAGACCTTCGGCGAGCTTCTGATTTCCGCACTTTTAATATACACTCTAGGGTCACTCAGGGCGTCACGCACATCACCATAAGTGAGGTCGGGATGCCTCAAGTCGGCTCAGTCATTCATTTTGAACCTGACCTACTTAAGCCAAAGTGCTTTTTTATATATATATTTTTTAGATTTTTTTATCAATTTAAATAGGAGGTTCTTCCTGGACTCCCTCGGTCCCCCACAGTTACCACAACACCCGATCGAGGTAGCACTATTCTAAATCTTTCTTTTAGCTGAGCTTGCCTTGCAGTAAAGTTCTTTTAAATTATTAGTTAGAACGAGTGGTTACCTATTATTATTACCTAGTAATTGATTAAAATAATGACTTACGTACATGTACCTCCATTTCATATTTATTTAATTTCGAAAACGGCTTGTTACACTTCAAAGTTGAAGTTCAATGTGAATTATTCGAGGCCATATCGGATTTCAATACTATAGTAAGTATACTCGTAATACAAGACAAAAATGTCTTTCGTCAACGCGTTGTTAGTGCATTTAAGTTTTTTTTGTTTATAAAGCGTAAACCATATTCCCCTGAATATCAATTTTCTCTATTGATTTGTATGACTTCAAGGATGGTTATTTTATCGTCACAAATCAATGCAATAGATAATGGAAATCACGTTGGGGGTTTAACATTTTTGCAAAAAACCACTTGTTTACGGTTACCATAAGCAGTGATCAGAACAAACGACAATATAAAGAAAAGAATGACTAATTTTAAATTTAAATTAGCGTGATATTCTGTATGTTTCATGGCTAATGCCTCCACGAGGCGTACCGAATATTTTTACCACACTGGTTCTTTCACCATCGGTCACTGAAATTCCAAAAAGAATCGGTGATACGACTAAGAAGACCGCTATGGCAGACCAAATTTTTTTATTCCACATAAGGAACCTGTGTCGTAAGTTTTATGAACTACGAGTACCGTGGTACCACATCACTCAGACCTGCATAAAAAAACAGCAGAATAAAGAAACAAATTAGTTCCGCAGCGGGAATCAAACCTGCACCACTTGCGTCGCAGCTGGCTACTCGCCCGTAGCGCCACCGAAGCTGTTGAAATTATATGTTGATTGGTATAATTCCGCGTTAATTTTGTATTAATGTATATACAACTCTGAAATACTGATAAGGTTTCCCAACATAATACAACAAAATAACTGATGCAAGTAATTGAGAAATACGAGTATTTTGCAATAACGTTATAGCATGGAAGCATAACATTTTATTTTGTTATCGTATGATTTACCGAGTTTGATACGTTTTATTGTCATATTGTTTAGACGGGTTCATTCGAGCCATGACGCCTATCTAAATCTACCCCTTACACGTGCCGATTTCGGATGGTTAAGTAAAGAACGGTGCTTGGAATCTGCGGAAAATTAAAAGGTACATAGATAGATAATTCTTCGTTAAAAAACGCAGTTCTTACATATATCCATTTGGTTTATAATACCTCTTTCACTTAATTCATGCATTTTTAAGTTCACAACCTCCGTCTTATTTATAACATATATCAAAAAACACTGGCACTTTACACAAGCAATAATTAGGCTCAAGTAAAATAAATAAATTATGCCAAATCGTGAAAATATGAAAGGACCAATAATTTATTTAATCGATATAGTAAAGCAATATTATATATTATTTAATTATAGATTTATCAGTTCCCCTTCGGGTGAGAATGTTGTTCAACCGTTGAACTCATAAAGTAAATACAAACACAATATTCAAAGATCAGACAAAATCAAACCAAACAAAGGAAAAATAATATTTTATTACTTGCTTTGTAACCTCTATAAACTCTATATTTTAAATAACGTTTATTGCTGTGTTTTCTGAGTACTTTATTGTACGGTTGCTTATCTTTGTTCGGTTCTAATTAAGACTGAGAGCAAGGTACTCTTCATAACCTATCTACAAGTTTGTAAACTGGTGGTCAACTGTGGTGTCAGTTTATTGGTCACCCGGAGGTCTCTGACATGGATAGCGAATGTCGTAGCTGACTTCAAGTAGAGATCTGTAACGATACCGGCGTATTAGATATACGCTGTTGTCGCAAGCTTGGGTAGATTATATAATTCGATACCATTGTGTAGAAAATAGGCCATTCTATCACTCACTTCATTCATCCTTGGCTTGTCCTAAGATTAATGAATATATTTACCTAATTATTAAGGGTTACCTCAGCCTCAGCGTCACCACTTGCTAAGGTACGAATGTAAACAGAATCTAGACTAATGCATACATTTTTTTTATTTTTTTTTAATGAAAATGTGATAATAAAGATTTGAGATTCGTTCTGGAATATGGGAGTTTCATAAGTATGCCCCTACTATGAATCTGTAGCAGTTAAGTACTTCTAAAAATAAACTCTAAATAAACATTATTTGAACTCAGCAACATCTTTGTTGTTTAGATTTCACAGTGACCTCATGACGTCATTTTCTTGACACAAGTTATTGTTGTATACTGTAAGGTTTCATTTAAATCTTCTGTAATTTTCCTATGATTGACGCTAGATAGACACCAGAAAAAATGCATTGCTTAAGCGTCATCAGATAATACATAAGGTACCAAAATACTATTTATAGTACCAATCATTTAGTAAAGTTTTGACAAGTTTAACACGCATTACTAGATTTTTACCCAAAATTCAACCTCGGCGGGATTCAAACTAAACTGGATTCACGGTACGCCTCCGCGTAATGTGAACTGTACGCTAAAACTGATAAATTTATACAAACTTAGCCACGAGATTGTTATTAACCTGGTCGAAACTCTTGGGAAGTTTCAGCTCGTAGCGTCAAGGCTCCAAAAACACTAAATAACGATTAAACATGCTTTTCTGAAGCAGTTTTTATGGCAGGGCACAATAGAATGCCATTCTAAACCATTTTCTTACACAGTTGTATGTGTTTTGCTAATAATTATACCTCAAATAAAAGTTATGTGATGTCTTTTGGTTAGGTAAGTTCTTATATAGCTTTACATAAAACAGATTTTTAAGCAGTTATTAACTAGACATAGACATAGACATAGACATATCATTTATTTACCACCACAATACACACAATATAAATTAAACATTTTGAACATTAAAAAAGGTACACAATAAAAGGTTACACAATAAAAAACATAGGAATAATAGGTTGAAAAAATAATAATTATTGAAACATAGAAATAAATAAGTATGACTTATGTGTGCTGCAGTAGCAAATTGGCCTAGGCTCAGCATAATGCCGACTGTTGTGAACAGAAGGCGCTGTTATTCTGCCTAGACCAGGACAAGAACGAGCACAGGACCCTGCGATTACAAACAGTAAAAAAAAAAGAAGAAATAATAAAAATATATTATGTATATATACTCAGTAATAAGAGTAGTGCCTTTAAAAATAATATATATAGAGCATGAATAATAACACAAAGGATATAAATAGATAAATATTATTATATGCATGTATTTACTGTGTACTATAAGAAAATCATGATAACATAAG
The DNA here is from genome assembly GCA_961405105.1 of Perizoma affinitatum. NCBI lineage: Eukaryota > Metazoa > Arthropoda > Insecta > Lepidoptera > Geometridae > Perizoma > Perizoma affinitatum. Next base: position 9,544,368 of record OY560184.1, read on the forward strand.
CAACAAAAAAACCAATAACTTAAATAAAATCTAACATTTAAAAGGGGCATCGGAATCAGGCAATCCAGACTTTTGTTGATCCAAAATAACACATTTTAGCCGTTTTCTAAAAGTGAAATTGGATTTTAACAACCTAAGGGGTGGTGGAATGTTATTCCAGCACTTGGTTGCTTGGTACCTGAAACTGCCACGAAACCTAGCTGTTTTGTGATTATAATAATGCAACAAATTTCTATTAGGCCTAGTGCTATATTTAGTACGTGACTGATCAAGTTTCGAGAACAAGTATATAGGGGTACCAAATGTCAAAACACCATGAACCAGTGTGGCCATATGCAAAGCCCGTCGCGAGGCCATGTTTAGTGTTGAAGAAGTGTTTAGGTATGGTGTGATGTGTGTTCGCGGCGGAATATGATAGCAGAATCTTCAGCATGCGTTTTGAATTCTTTGAATAATATAACTAAACACTACTTTGTCTTATTCTGCAAATATTTGTCTCGGGTCTAGGTGTTTACTATGTATTTACAAAAAAAAAATATACGTAGTGAATCAGACATGTAGTTCCCATAACACAAGCTCTGTTTACTTTGGGGCTAGAGATGATGTTGTGTGAAAAAAAATGATAAGCATTATTTAAATGTATTTATTTTTACTTATTCTGATATAAGTAATTTCAAAGAATAGAATATAATATAATGTTGTTTTTGGCACACACGACAAAGTATAGAAAAGACTCGGATACAAATAAAATATACACTTTATAGATAACATTAAGGTTAGAATTTTTTTTTAAATATCTTTAGGTATGTTGAATTTTCTTTTCAAAAACTCATACTGGTTGGAAGTTATACTATTGGAAACCCAATAGTTAACACACATTCACAATTAAATAGTGAAGTCGACAAATCGAACTCTGTATCAATACAGAGTTCGATTTGTCATTTTCTTTCGCAACTTACTCTCAATAGCCACAAAAAAATCTTAATAAATTAAAAAAATATTTTTTGTAGCCCGCTGTTTAGTTAAATTCGTAATTTTACTTAATCTTTGACAGGTTAAAAACAAGTTACAAGTTTTAAATACATAATTTTCAGAATTGCCATTAAGTTTACGAAGTGTTTGAATAAATTAATTAAATTCGTTTCAGTTTCAATCTTCAACTCAGCAACTTAGAACCCCTTTTCAATCGTATTTAATTAATGGAATTCTTAAAAACCATTCGTTAATGTTATTTAAACGTAAAATAATTAACTTCTATTTGAGACTTGTTTGAAATAGCAGCTTCGGGTTATTTCAAGTATCTTTTCAATTTTACTTGAAAACTTTCTTTAACTTTATTAACTACGGACAATAAAAACTCATAAAACTTGACATTGTTAGCAACTTTTCCTAAACTATAAATAATTCTGATCTACCTCCTAATTAGATAAGCAAAATGGCTATGGGAACGTGACTATGGCACTCATTTTACACTGTCAAAGCAAAGTCCAAAACTTCTTTTTATGTGGAAAAGTATTCACTATTGAAGTTTCAGCAGTTTTGGACATTGTTTTTGCTATTAAAATTAGTCGCCATTTTGTTAGTGTAATTAATGGGCTGTTTAGAGTTTTGAGAAGGTGTCAAATTCAAAGTCAAAGACAAAGTCAATAGGTTTTTATTCATTGAAATCACAAGGATCATATGGAAACGTCAACTTAAAAACTACGTGAATTTAAAATAATGAATGATGTGAAGTAAGACTTTGAACATCTTTTTCTCATTATTTACTAGTAGTTGTCACGAACTGAAATCTCGCGAAGTACCTATATCGTTTTTAATTGACCGCCAAACAACTTACTACTCCATAGCTCAGAAACCCCTTACAAAGACAAAAATATACTAACTCTCTAAAAAGAATTTGTCCACAAGTAAAGCGTCTTAGCTTACTTGTTGAGGTATTAAATATATCAAATATATCATATCATTTCACCTTTTAATTAGCCCTCAGCCAACCTACATGCACTTTGCATGTAAGTATTTAGTTAAGTAATTTCTGTGTACAAGATGTAAGTTTTTTTAAAATTCTATAATAAATAAATAATATACCCTATCCAATAAAAAATTAATAATCAAAATCGGACTACCGGTATACAGTTATACATAATAAAATATACGTTCGAAAAAAAGCACCATAAATATTATATTATCCTAACTTTTTTTCATAGCAAAGCTATTTTATTACATAGTAATGATTTCGATAATTGAAATAATGCAAACTATATTATCTGTTCTTCCTCTATCAGACATTCAATGTTGTTAATTGATCGAGCGAGCGAAAGAACGAAAATCTCTAGGCAATCCGGCGTTTGTATGTACGTATGTTTGTTTGTCGGACGATACCTGCCTAACCGTTTATTCATTCTTGATGAAACTTGGTAGGTATGTAGGGTAGGTAATTTTGAAGTAAGTTACCCCTCACCGAATAAGCGCATTCCGTAAAGGGGTTTCTGAGCTATGGAGTGGTAAGTTGTTTGGCGGTAAATTAAGAATGGTATAGGTACTTCGCGAGATTTCAGTTCGTGACAACTATGTTTGTTAACCTATGTTTGTTAACTTAATAAACTATACTTATACTTTGAAATCACCCCTAAGAAAAAAAAGAGATGATTTATTGTTCACCTACTGAATTTTCACCTGTGAACTGCTGTCATGGTAAGGCTTGAAATAATCGAGGCATAAAGCAACTTTCACACTTAACAGCAAGTATTACTACAAACATTTTAATTTTTCGTGCTGTCGGTCCCGGCCATAAGCAATTCGAACTCATCATCTGATAACTGGTCTAAGCCCAATATCTGTCTCGACATCTAAAACCGACGTATTAAATCATTATTTATGTTATAATATCTCATTTACATTGTAAACTTTTCACATATTACCCTCATTTTTTAGCTAAACTTTGATCGCTAATAAGATGTTTGACCAAAGTTATTCTATATAATGAATGAGTTTATTGGTAAATACACTATTTTACCTGTTTATAAACATAAATAATATACCAAATAACTATTATTTTGAATTTACATATAAGATTTAAATTGTTCGATGATACAAAGTCCCACCAAAATTATAGTCCCATTAAAACAATACTGTACTTAGTAGAGATTATTGTTGTTATTTATATCTCAAATTAAAGCTACCATTCATAAATTATAATGTTAAGTATGCTCTAGCTTGTTAAAATAATATGACAATAGGTGCTTATTTAAGTTGATTAGGCAGATGAAAATCTCAATCGGCGCAAATATGAAGTCCATTAATTATATTTTTGCGCCGACTTGACTGGGCGTAGAGGCTCTAGCACCAAAATTTTTTTTTAAATAAAACAAATCAGCACCGTTTTTAGTCGACGCGTAGCTTTGACAAGAGGGCTGGCTTTTGCCTTGCTTTCAAAGGATTATTTTGGCTAGATATCGATCGAATGCCGCCAGGGCTCCTGGCAGCATGCCGCATAAACAAAATGTATTATTTAGTAAACTTGTAAGTGTCTTTTTAATACACGCTTTTATGTAACTTTCAATATTTGTATTTTAGTTTATTTGTTTAGGTCAAATCTTGCAAGATAAATTAAAACCACTTCCTCTTATCCTACTGAGTTGGATTTTTACATGTTGGTTCAGTTCCGATGACAATGCATTTTTATGGTAAGCAGGACCTGAGTCGACATCCGATTAGCTCCAGATAACCTCTTCAACGGTCAACAGAATAGACACGTTGTGAACGCATTTTATTATGATAGCTGGTTTTAAGTTTTACCATGATATGGCTGCTGCACTCAAAGTTAAAAGCTTTATTTAAAATACAATGTCTTCAAGTTAATTTTCCGACATAGACTAAGTACCAGCTTACTTAGTTTTAGTTTAGTTTAGGTAATAAAAACTTGTATCAAACAAGTCCTTGTCAGTTTCATAAAGGTATTGTATTCCACGCTGTCTTTCAGAGGCACCATGTTGTCACAATTAAGTCTTCGGATACATTTTCTGCATCTGATAAGGCCATGGCGGGTGCCTTAAATAGGTTCTTCAGACAAGTTACACCCCGTTAACAATTATTGTTATTGATAACAATGTAAAAGTGAAAAGGAGCTGCTGGTCTAGTAATGGCATTTAAATGCTTAGTAATAATAATTATGCTGGTAATTTTTGACACAGCGTCATCTAGCCCCAAACTAAGCAGAGCTTGTATTATGGGAACTACATGACGATACTTAAATATTTTTTTTTTAATTACATACATATTACACATAGAAAACACCGAGACACGAGACAAATACTTACAGATGATACAAACATTTGTCTCGCGGCGGGAATCGAACCCGCAACTTTTTGCGTCTCAGGCGGGTTTCGCCCACTGCGCCACAGAGGTCGTTTGTTTAATTTGGTGATTCTTTATCAGTCAGGAGAAAAGTAAGACAACTATAATGTATTTTTTCTTACTAATCATCAAAAAAACCTATCTACTGTGAGTATACCTTAATTTTTATTTAACTGTGATCGTCAAGATTTGAATCTATTTCTACGTTGTGTGAAGAGAGAAATAAATGATATAATGAAATAAACAAACGATTTTAATCAAGAAAATAAAGTGTTATGCCTGTAATTTAAAACTAGATGGCAATATTGTGAATCGGGGGATAAGATAACCCACGATTTTGACAATTTTCGTAAACTTATTACTGCGCACCTGTTACGAACGATTTGTTACCTAATTAGGTAACAAATCGTTCAATCGTGGAGCTTAACCAGGTTAATTAACCTGGCTCAGCTCAAACTTAAACAAATTACGTTACCATAAAATTAACTAACTGAAATAAAGGTCCACATCAACGACCTGGCCAGCCTTTTAAATTGAAACAAACACAGACTTTACTTTGAACGAAGAAACTGAATCTACTGTACTTGTTACCACCATTTCTTTGTCGAGTTTTGCCCTCTCGATCCTTGAGCCTGGCAATATTCTCCCCTCCAAAGGGTGTGAACAGGTACACCCTATTTCTGTGTAAATTCTCATTAGCCAACGACAGCCTATGATTTCATATTTGAGAAAAAATAAAAGCCTATCGTTTTTGTACAAAAAAGTCCTTAGTAAAATTTGGCGTTTAGTATACTTGATTAACTACGAAATGTATTTGACAAACTCAAACGAAACAGGCTAAATTCGATAACCAATGTAAGAATTGCTCTCTTAAAGATTTTTGGCTAGGAAATGAAAAACACAAAAAAATATATAACGATAATTCCTCAATGGGTTAAAATTAGTTTTAAATACGAATTCCAAGAAGATTTTTATTGTATGCAAACAAATAAATAAATAATGCTGGAAATTTTACACAGCATCATCTAGCCCCAAAGTAGAGCTTATGTTATGGGAATTTTTTTTTGGTATATTTACATACCTATGAATAATGCTGGTTATTTTTCACACAACATCATCCCTGACGGCCCTTCGCCCACTGCGCTACTGAGGTTGTAAAAATATTCTACGTATTAAATAAGAATTACTTATTTAAGCTGATTAATATACATATTTAATCAGCTGGATAAATGCCTCCTCTCTAGCACGCCGCTCTTTCTGGGTTCAATCGAATCCAGTATGTTCCCACCACCTAGCATTTACAATTTCACCACACATATTTTCATAGCATTTACAATTTCGTTTCGTTATACATTTTGGTCTGCCTTGTGATCTATAACTCGGTCAGTGCCTTCATCCATCTACTGAACTAGATGAGGTAGGTACATATCTAATCAGCTAGTATCTGCAAATAATAAACACTAAAAATGAATAATTTCACCAAAATGGTTCTCTGACCATAGGTCACAAGAACCCTTCAGAGCCTTATGGTCGAAGAAAGAATCAGTGAGTAGAATTTAGGACCCATCCCACAAAGAAAAATAGGTAGATCACGAGAAAAATGGGAAGAGATTTCTGATTTTCGATATCTTTATAAAAGTTGGTGAAACTTTTGAGTATTCAGCTTGGGTTTATCGCAAATGAAAGCAATCTTAATCTTTTAAGACCTAGGTCTCATCAAATTGAACGAACGTGAGCAATCAACGCTGAACGTTGTATTTTATGCCGCAGTAACAATGTGATTCTCGATTTGCACCGATAGAAACGAAGAAAGTACAATTTTAGATCGACAAAATCCAGATTCTGTAACAGAAGTATGATAAATATTTACAATTGGATTTTTGGGATCATCCATTTTAAGGATCTTAAGACTTTCCCAAAAAATTACGACACTTCGCAAAGGGTCTCATACTTAAACAGTCATAGATTGAACATCCAGAATAAATAACTGAACATGTCTGCGCCTAAAGTTTTTAGTAGTTTTTCTTCACCCGTTATAAACCTTCCTACTCGTACATACGTGATGTCAAAAATATTAGCTTTCAACTTTTTCTTGTATAGCGATGGGCTTGTAACCTGCCACGTGTAATGCTAACCTACAAAAACGCGGACATGTGCCAAATGTAAAGTTTGCCTCTGACTACCCCTAACTTGGTATCCTCAAAGACTGAGTATGTCAATCATGGGGAATACAGTCGTGAGCATGTTTGTTTGTTTGTGTGTTATAACCAAGTCTTAGAAGTACCTACTAGTAACGATCTGAGGTCTTTCAACACTGCTAGCTCATTTTACCTTGGAAAACCCTTTGCAGTCCAAAAATAAAGCAGACTCCAATCGAGAGACACATAAAATGTTTAATTCTTTAACTCAGGATTGATTGGTTTTTTAAAGTTTTATAATTTTGAGCCATGTTTCAAGATATCACAGGTTATAGTAATGGCAATATAGAAAAAGGTTTATTTTCAGTATTTATTTTTCTAAATTCTTTAAGATTAAAAACTTTTGGTAGAAACTATATACAATACAGTTATTATTAAGCTCTATTGTGATTTGTAAGAAGTTTGAATAGGTAGAGTTTTGAAGTAACAAATGACGTCTTAAGCGTTATTTGTTCCATCGTGATATAATAGTCACCATGTCATTTGAACCAAGCAAAGCTATGGGCATATATATAGGTCTACACGCGGTCCGTGTTTGTAATTATTTCTTATTATCACTGTAATTATTTCTGAACAAAGTGAGGAAAATTATTACCTCGCTCAAAGCGATTGTTTGCCTTTCGCAGCTAAAGTACAATTCAAATAATATTGTTCTGTTTCAACCGTCTTGTAAACGAACAATTTCTTGTTGTTGCCAGACTTTTTCCAGTCATGTTCAGGAATTTGTCCACATTTTTTCAGATAGTGCAGTGCTTTCTTAGAAAGGGGTTTGGAAACATCTTATGTATTCTTCACAACTAAGCACAAATAGCGAATGTGGCTGCCGCGGATAGATATTGTAGATGTGTAATCACATCTACGCAGCTAAATATTCATAATATTCATTCATATTCGTTTTAGGTTTATTACCTACTGTAAAATGCAATGTTCTGACTGCAAATGGAGACACATGCGACTATGGGAGGTTCAACTTTTGTTTCATATAACTCCTCTAGGAGTAAACTTATTAAGTGGGTATCTAGTTGAACCTAGTTTGAGGATACTAAAATGTATGATTTATTTTTTGTTGGTCATCTTAGCGATACGCACTCTTTATCTTGTTAAGAGTTGAGAATATGAGTTGAGTAAAATTGATATTTACTAAACTTGGTACTTGTATGTCTAGGGGCGTGTCCCCAAATGATTTATAAGTTGTCTGTGAATGACTTATAAGTTGAAATTTAGTCTGCGAATAACGTCAATGACTCTAAGGTTAATCGAGCTAGGTACAGCTAGGTATATGTACATGTTGTAAGGGCTCCAACACACGAACAACAACACAGTAGAATATTTATATTTTGACGATATCAGCATTTTCCACGGAAAGTTCGGTGTATAACAAAAGCAAAAGAAAAACATTCATGGAATATTTCGTATTTGTGATAAATCACTTATGTGACTGGATTTTGTACACAGGAATAACATAATCCATATTTATATGATATTATGTCACACAAAAGAATTGAAAAATAAAATATATTTTTGGTATATATGTTTTTAATGTAATCCGTTGATACACATAATCGGTTGATATACTTATTAATAAATAAACAACAGTAACAGTTATAAATAATAAAATAAAAATAACGAAATACCTACAGTGCTTAATCAGGTCAGTATATACTGAGCATGAGATTTCACTGTCTTCAAATAATTTATTGTTAATTGCCTAGGGTCCCGAACGAGATGAGACCTGTCACGAGATCAGACATCTACTACTTATTCCAATAATGAGAACCCAAATCTTGAAAAGATAGCCTCTTTCTCCCACAGCTTCACCCGCGCTGTATCCGGATTAAAAGGAGTATCAGGAGTCTCAGCCATTATGGAGATTATTACCAACAATATCGAAACTTTCGAAATTATAATATTTAAATTTAGTAGGATTATAAATGTTGTTCGTTGTTCGTGTGCAAAGTCTTAAGTTTAATAGAAGTGTGTAGTTTCCTTAGAGTTTGCAAAGATGAACAGAGTTTGAAAGAAAGGCGTTCGTTTGACGCTTTTGTTTTTTTTGTCACCGAAATCGCAACTAGGTTTTTGTGTCTTCTTTTAGTTATTGAGTTCGCCGAGAACATAGGAGCTAAAAATACTTGTCTTGAAAAAAATGTCCCGTTTGGCTTTCACAAAACAAAAGGTTATTACGTTACAGAGATTTAAGCAACAAACAACCAACTTTGACATTTATAATATAAGTAGGATTCGATAAATAGGACAGGAAAGGTTAAAAAGAACAACCATACATTTTATGATGCAAAAATACTATACTATAATCGACCACAATCAAAATTTATTAAAAATACAAAGTGAAACATAAAACAGAACTCTTCTAGTCATTATTAATAAATCGAATTAAATGAATTTAATAAAGAAGCAATTAGCTCCCTAGCACGTCCGCACGCTCCGACCGTCCGAGTAAAAGTGGCAGGCGGCGTGCCCGCTCCTCGCTTCAAGCCTCGGAAGTTTGGTGACGCATGATCCGGCCACGCCCATCGCACCATGGTTATCACGTTACACGGCCTCTCCTGACGGGCGGTCGACCTCGTCCGCAATTCTGGGATGCTCACGACTTGAGCCAGCCACGTCTTCAGCTGCTGTTTCTGTAATGGATTCATCAGCTGAAAGGAGTAGAAAAATTTATATTTTAGAAATTATTTCTCAAAATAATTCAAAAAGCATACTCCTTTCAGAAATAACTTTCAAGCATTATACATTCGTCAACAAACGTTATTCATATTGCACTCAACCTTCTGTAACATTCACACATATCAATCTCGAGGGCCCCCAACACACACACACACACACAACCTGGCCAGGAAAGACAATTTTGGTAGTGACTAGTATACCATGACAGCGCCCCCTGAAAGGCTAACTGTCCTGCCGTGGTAGAGAATCACACTCGATACCAACGTGTTCCGTGGCAGAGAATCACACTCGATGCCAACGTGAAGTGGTAGAGAATCACACTCAATACCAACTATGACAGAACCCATTAAGAGTTAACTGCCCTGCCGTGGTAGAGAATCACACTCGATACCAACGTGAAGCGGTAGAGAATCACACTCAATACCATACTATGACAGAACCCATTAAGAGTTAACTGCCCTGCCGTGGTAGAGAATCACACTCGATACCAACGTGAAGCGGTAGAGAATCACACTCAATACCATACTATGACAGAACCCATTAAGAGTTAACTGCCCTGCCGTGGTAGAGAATCACACTCGATACCAACGTGATAGTGATAGAGAAGACATCTCCATGCCAAGTACATGACAACGCGCTCAATGTAAAACAACTATTACAGCAATTGATCGTTTTTATGAAACTGAAACAGACTCTTCTGCCATAGACGCAAGCGTGCACTCAAGCGTCTACAACAAAGATTCTATTGGGAAAACAACATAAAACTGCTCATATAACTTTACGCTAACTGCCTATATAGCTCCAGAGGAAGCTAAAACTCAAAGCATAACAAATGATAGATTCCGGCTTTACATCACCCGCCATACAAAGTCCAAAACGTTTTACAAGAGCTTCACCAGCACATATCCGCTATGTAAGGTAAACAGCTCATCGAAACAACCAAGCAAGCAGAATGCTTGTTGTAGAAATATGAACAGAGCAGAGACCTTTCAAACCATCGATAACCCGAAGTAGTTATATACAGAAAGAGAACCAGTCGAACAATTGTGATGCATCCGGCATCAGAGGCCCACATGATTCAGTAGTTCGAGCAGAAGCTCCTCAAGTGACCTCACGCGCAGAAACTCAAGACGCAGAAGGGCGCGTGATCAGCACGCACAGGATGCGCACAACATCAAGGCACGTCATCGCGCGTACAGGGGCGCGTGGACAGTTAGACAGGACGCGCGCACCAGCAAGGCGCGTACTCACACTCATGGAAGAGTGTGTACAGCAACTCAGGACGCGCGGACCAGCAAGGCACGTCCTCACACTCATAGAAGAGTGTGGACAGATATACAGGACGCGCACACCAACAAGGCGCGTCCTCATACTCATGGAAGAGTGTGGACAGAAATACAGAACGCGCGCACCAGCAAGGCGCGTCCTCACACTCATGGCAGAGTGTGGACAGGAACACAGGACGCGCGCACCAGCAAGGCGCGTCCTTCCACTCATGGAAGAGTGTGGACAGGAACACAGGACGCGCGCACCAGCAAGGCGCGTCCTCACACTCGTGGAAGAGTGTAGACAGGAACACAGGACGCGCGCACCAACAAGGCGCGTCCTTCCACTCATGGAAGAGTGTGGACAGGAACACAGGACGCGCGCACCAGCAAGGCGCGTCCTCACACTCGTGGAAGAGTGTCGACAGGAACACAGGACGTGCGCACCAGCAAGGCGCGTCCTCACACTCGTGGAAGAGTGTAGACAGGAACACAGGACGCGCGCACCAGCAAGGCGCGTCCTTCCACTCGTGGAAGAGTGTGGACAGGAACACAGGACGCGCGCACCTGCAAGGCGCGTCCTCACACTCTTGGAAGAGTGTGGACAGGAACACAGGACGCGCGCACCAGCAAGGCGCGTCCTCACACTCGTGGAAGAGTGTAGACAGGAACACAAGACGCGCGCACCAGCAAGGCGCGTCGTCGCACTCGTAGAAGAGTGTCGACAGGAACACAGGACGCGCGCACCAGCAAGGCGCGTCCTCACACTCGTGGAAGAGTGTAGACAGGAACACAAGACGCGCGCACCAGCAAGGCGCGTCGTCGCACTCGTGGAAGAGTGTCGACAGGAACACAGGACGCGCGCACCAACAAGGCGCGTCCTCACACTCGTGGAAGAGTGTGGACAGGAACACAGGACGCGCGCACCTGCAAGGCGCGTCCTCACACTCTTGGAAGAGTGTGGACAGGAACACAGGACGCGCGCACCAGCAAGGCGCGTCCTCACACTCGTGGAAAAGTGTGGACAGGAACACAGGACGCGCGCACCAACAAGGCGCGTCCTCACACTCGTGGAAGAGTGTGGACAGGAACACAGGACGCGCGCACCAGCAAGGCGCGTCCTCCCACTCATGGAAGAGTGTTGACAGGAACACAGGACGCGCGCACCAGCAAGGCGCGTCCTCACACTCGTGGAAGAGTGTGGACAGGAACACAGGACGCGCGCACCAACAAGGCGCGTCCTCACACTCGTGGAAGAGTGTGGACAGGAACACAGGACGCGCGCACCAGCAAGGCGCGTCCTAACACTCATAGAAGAGTGTGGACAGCAACACAGGACGCGCACACCAGCAAGGCGCGTCCTCACACTCATGGAAGAGTGTGGACAGGAACACAGGACGCGCGCACCAGCAAGGCGCGTCCTTCCACTTATAGAAGAGTGTGGACAGCAACACAGGACGCGCGCACCAGCAAGGCGCGTCCTTCCACTCATGGAAGAGTGTGGACAGGAACACAGGACGCGCGCACCAGCAAGGCGCGTCCTCACACTCATGGAAGAGTGTGGACAGGAACACAGGACGCGCACACCAACAAGGCGCGTCCTTAAGCGCATGTGTGGATTAGTACATGTGCGTAAGAGCTCGGCTACACCTGACTCAAAACATAAAAATTAAATTAATCTTGTACACAGAACATAGCTCACAAAAGTGCGTAAAACAAATCAATGTGCAACCACCACCTTCAACACGCCTAGCCAAAAGTGTTATAGGTGGTTCTTGAGGGCGATGATTATTTTCTTTGATGAATTGCCTTAAATATTTGTCGACTTTCAAATGCCAAGGTGAAATCTTTTCACGAAAGCAACGCAGTAAATTTATGGCTCTCGACAACTCTTTTGCTGAACCTGCCATCAACCTTGCAACTCATTTACAATAAACCACGAATCGAACGCGATTTATTCCAAGATAAAGTTCAATACTCCGCTCGATTAACACCTACGACGGACTTACGTGTCGATGTAATGTCGCCTCAAGAAAGCCTCGGTTCATCACTAGAACGTACTTCAAACCTTTTGATTTAATAAGAGTTGATTCAAATAAATACTTTCACTTCATCAAACTTTTTCTTTTTACCCTCAAAACGGCGTTTCTGTAAGCAAAAATTGATCAAATGCCCGTTTTTTACAACAAAAACGTACTTACGGTTTGAATTTCACAAAACTCAAGCGACCCAAGATTAAACTGAATACAAAAATGGATGACAAACGGTCTAGAACACGTGATTAATCCCAACCATTCGTTTCTTTCTATCGACTTCATCGCACCAGACATTGATATTGTGAATGTAATTACGAGACCTTAACAAGCGAAGTGAGTGTCTCCACGATTCTGCCAGTTGTGTCCCCATTAGGACCGTCACCTTGAGAGACAACCCTCCCGCCTTGGAGTCATCATCGTGCGTGTTGTCGGCCACATCGTTATTCGTCAGCGCGGGTAGATTGGGCTGCGGTGTCTATGGGGTCAAAGACTCGGACGGCGGTGGCGCAATAGAATGTTGCTCAAGTGAATCTAGCAAGGGTGGAATCCAGCGCATCTTTACTAGACTTACGCTTTTGCCTACTTGAACGAGAAGAACTTTCATCGTCGGTCATTTATCGTTAAAAAGCTGTACACATTCACCGAACAAAATTAAATACTCAGAATCAGATCTTTTTTTTTTTTAGCAACACTTTTCTATTGTAGGTCAGGTGTACCAAAAGCGATGGGAATAAGTAGGAATCCCACTTCTGATATAATCGACCACAATCAAAATTTATTAAAAATACAAAGTGAAACATAAAACAGAACTCTTCTAGTCATTATTAATAAATCGAATTAAATGAATTTAATAAAGAAGCTCCCTAGCACGTCCGCACGCTCCGACCGTCCGAGTAAAAGTGGCAGGCGGCGTGCCCGCTCCTCGCTTCAAGCCTCGGAAGTTTGGTGACGCATGATCCGGCCACGCCCATCGCACCATGGTTATCACGTTACAATACCTTTTCGAACTCTAACCTAATTGTGGTGTGTTGGGTGTGTTATGTTGGTGTGATGGTAACAATTGGATGTGTATTTTTTTGTGTGGGTTCTCTGCAAATGTTTATTTTTTATTTTTTTTTGTAGTTATCCGAGAGGTTACCAAGTAGTTACGAGTTGAATCAGACTATTAAAAAAACTTTTTAACTAATTTTAATTAACATACGGGAGACGGATTCGGGCACGCGAGCCAAAAATACTAATGAAAAAGTTTATAAGAATAGCTAGAACCAATTTCTGTGGCGCAGTGGGTGAAGACTCGCCTGAGACGCAAAAGGTTGCGGGTTCAATTCCCGCCGTCAAATATTTGCATCATTTGCAAATATTTGTCTGGTCTGGGTGTTTTCAATGTATAATATGTATGCATTTACAAAAAAGTGTATAAGTGTTATATCAGTCATGTAGTTCCCTCCCACATACAAGCTCTGTTTAGTTTGGGGCTAGATGATGCTGTTTGAAAAATGTCCAGCTTTATTATTATTATTATTAAAAATCCTTTTCCATTAATCAAAGTAGGTATCACGAGATTACCTACTGAATTACTTACATTTAAATTACTTGCTAATATTTTTAAGATTCCAAGAACGTAAAACGGGTTTAGGAGGAGGCCATAAAAAAATATCGCAAAAAGTTTAACTAATCGTGTTTCTGTCTTTTATTTATTTAGATTATAACCTTATGTAATCACTGTATAACTATCAAGCTTGTTACATGAATATATTGCCCTTTTGTCCTTGACGGTTGTCACTGGCTGATGTCAAAGATGTGCGAGGTTGCTATTGAAGTAGAAATACACTAATATTGGGTTGGACAGAGTTTTATGAGTTTCACATTCAAAATCCAGAAAGAGTATGTAACTGGGACGAATATTAATAGAACTGATTCTATTTCTGGCAACAATACGAGATATTTTTCAAAAATATTAAGTAATGTCTGTAGACATTATTATAAGTATTCATAAGAATGAAATATTATTATTTGGTCGGTTTTGACAAAAGCATTTTCCGTCAGAAATTGTGCAAATAGCATTAGGAAAAAAAATATTCTGATATAAACATGCTCCCTTTTCCTTGACATGTGACCTAGTTCTAACTACCTTGCCAACTAAAGGAAAATGTTTTAACGCTAAACAGACAGAGTAACAATCAATAGGTTTCCAGATTCCATAATAACAAATATTTGCTTTGTGTAACGCTTTGATTTTATAAAAATGTCCTTACAGCGTGTTTCCATAGTAATGCTAGCGGAAAAATGATGGATGAATGTGGGTCAAAGTTCAATTCTCATGGCACTCTTTGAGGGAGGTATATGTCCAGAAGTGGAATCATTAAAATAAGATTAATGATTGCATAAGTACTTCTTTGCATAAAAATGGAACGAACATATTTATCTCAGTATATTTGCCAGCATATCTGGGATGGGAGATTACAAAGAAACATCCATAATTTAAAAGCACCTACATTGAGCTCTGCTTAACATGAAAGAGAAGTATAAGCAGCGATAATATCACAACGGAAGCGTTAAAAAGTTCTCGTCATCCCCAAATCAAGTTTAGGAATAGCATCAGTAATTGAATTTAAATTTCGCCGACGTTGTTTATAAAACCGTCAGTAGAAAACTAAGCTGGACAAGTCTGCCGTGTGAATGTCAAGCGACTTGATTGTGATGGATAGGCGGGTGATTTGACCCACAGATTACATTAGAATTCACCAAAATTCTTAAAAAAGTAGGTATGCATTTGAAACAAATATTTTAGATGAATAAAGACGCATACACGTACGCAAAAAATAAAATAAGACAGTTTATCTTATTTGTTGACGGCTGTTTTTATGTTTGTTTTTCTCTCTTGCAAACTGTTTTGATGTTACCGCTTTATTCGGTTACAACGTCGAATTTGATTTATGTTTTACCTGTCATATGAATAATATAATAATTTTATTTGAATTTCCTAAGCTTGTTGGCTGGACCATTGCGGCCATGTCTCTATCTCCTTCTGCAGTTCGTCTCCTGGGCTCTGCGTCTTGGAGACTTGACGATGACCAATGACTTTGTAGTCTTCGGATAGGTGACCGTTCTTTGCCCCGCAGCTCAGCAGGTTCTTGGCTGCGTTTATGGCTTCCAGTGTTGGCTGAGTCACTGAAAATCAAAGCAACAAGTAATTGATATGCAGCCAACCCGAGTCATTGCTGATGCGTTGCCTGATTTAAAGACAACATTGAAAAGTTTGATGTACCTGTTTCTTCACTGGCACGCAATGAAATACTCTTATAACACAGCAATGCGAGCATTACTGCTTTGCGGCAAAAATGTACGGTGTCATACCATTCTGCCCAAAATAATATATAAATTACAATTACATTAATTATACAAAGGAGCTGTATAATAATTTACTTGCCTACTTGACATTATTTCTGTCTTACCAAGTTTCATAAATGGTGAAACGACTTGTAGCGTTATAAAACTAGAAACTAAAATACCACTTTACTGATCTCTTCAAATATCACAAAAGGTTTAATGTTATGCTTACAGCTAAAATCTCCGATGAAAGACACCCCCAAAGTCTTTTTATTGAAGTTCTTTGTGTGCGCGCCGACACGTGCCCAACCGGCTCCTTCATAAATTCTTCCGTTCCCGCAAATCAGAAAACTGGGAAAAATATATGCAAACGTTATTTGTGAGGTAAGAAATATATCATTGTAGGGACGTGTTATGAAAAATCCAGATTTAGACGTATTACGTCTCTTTCGAAAAGAGACCAGCTAGAAGCTGTGGTTAAACATGATCATCAGCTTCAACCAGAAAATGTCCTCTGCTGAACATTGCGGACGATGTAGAGCTTTTATCCAACTATTTGTGAATTCGTTGCAGAAACTACAGCTAGAGATAAAAACAGATGTTACGAAAATCTCGATGTAACGTGATATATTTTTTTTCAATAACCTTTCGATCAAGGTTTTCTCATTTTCTTACGGAGTGTCTATATTACAAATCGAAATGCAGGATTTTATACCTGGGACATCCTTTCAAGTAAGTTTTATGGAAAAATATAGAATGCCATAATTAACGTTTAAAAAACTTCATCCTCAAACGATAGACGCCTATTGTTGAAATTAAGCTTCAGGAAATAAATACTTACGATTGCCCAATATCATCAAACTTCAGTATCTTTGTGTGGTATTTCCTGATCGCCCTGGCTATATCCTCGCACTCTGCGTCCGTGGTCGCCTCGGGTGTCACAGTATGCTGGATAACTACCAGGCCTACTGGATTCGGAAGGACCTCTGTTCGAAGGGTTGATTCACCAGCCCACTGGGACATTGGCACCACTCCGCAGCTTTCGTCTGCTGTTTACAAACAAGCTTGAGGTTAATTATAAGAAACCACGAATATAAACTCGTAAGTAAAGTGTGTCGAAGTGTAAATATTGCAAATAATTGACTTATATCCGTTGTCCACTTTTTTACCCACGACGTGAGGACGGGATCCGGGCATGCATTTGCCGTAATAGGTTTTCTTGCTTGTGTTATCTTTAGAACGGCTAATCAGATTGGAATGTTTTTTTTTCTTAGCGTTTTTTTTATTTCTGCAATAGTTTTCATTCTTTCTGGGTTAGATCTCAGAAAAAAAATACAAAACTACTTGTTGTTCTTTCAGATCAGTACACTTTGTCTCCATACTACTATCGACTGTCGTCAGAACTTGACAGGTATAAACAAAATTTCAACTTAATTTATCTCTTACGGAAACTGCAGCAAAAGAACAATTGAGAGCGGGAGGTATTGAACACATATGGTCGTTTCCTCAAAATAAAAGAAGGCACCAACATAAACTTAAAAAAAAGAAGCTGCTGATAATATAAATAAGTGCTGTGTGCGCTTGGCACTTACCAAATGCGCTGGCAATCGCTCCAGCGAGTAAAACTAAAACTTGGCCACACTTCATTATTACAAGTAATATCTGAACAACACGTAAACTAAAATGTAGCTGCTCCTGTGTTGCATTATGCTTTTATAATAATAGTGTAGAAATAAACACGAGTTACATGGAAAAGGTAAATACCAGTTTCCTGGAATACAGGAAAATTCACAAATGGGATGATAAGGCAATAATAATCAATGTGGTAAATATTATGAGTTGAATATCATAAGTATGTGTTATCGGAGACTCCAAACCAATGACATTCTGCAACAACAACATAAAGTATTGTTTACCATTAAATACAGGATGATACATATGCCATGGACCAAAAGTGTATGTTCTTTATATTTTTTATAGTTCAGGAGTTAGGGCTTGAAATTTTGTATCAGTTTGATTGAAACTTCAATCACTTCAAGGAAAAAGATTTACGTAGAATTACGATTTTGAGGTGCAGCCTTTGGCAATAATATGATGAAAATCGTGAACTTACAGATTTCATTTTAATTCGAAAACAAATCTCTGATCGAGAATAGATCGTGAATTCAGAACGAGTAAATTCAAGTGAATAATAAATTAATCTAACTACGTTCAATCACGTTCTAAAACTCGACTCAAACTCTAGTCCCAAGTCAGGATTGAGCACCTTTTTAGCACACAGGCTGTTAGCGCCGGCTTTAGTATACACAAAAAATATTCAAAAAAGAAAGCAGGCAATAAAAAACAGCGCATCCACATCCCCTGCCTAAATAATTACTATGACAGAATAGAGATAATAAATTACTATGATAGAATAGGGATAGATATAATTGTTTATTCGACATACGCATACAGCAACTGGCATACAGACTCCACGCTACATCGATTTCTTGTAATTGCGAGCTCCATTACGTCGACCACACTATCACGTCGAGGATTGTACGTCGACATCCCATAACATCAAATACTTTAGCGTCGAGTACGGTTTCACAGACAAGTATAAATGTCAAGAAAAAAATACAGTTAAGAACATGGTAAATACATATAATACAATGTAATGTTTGGGCGTGCCTCTGACTACCCTCTACTTGGTATCTTCAAAAATCTACGCGTTGGGCATTGTTTGTTCCGTAAAACAGACTGGAAATATTTTGCATTGAAACTCGTCTTGGCGTGAGGGGCCGAAGTAACGTTACGATTACCTATATCGCTAGTAGATTAGGTTACGATTACCTATATCGATTACCTATATAGCCTTTGTGATTCATCTACCTATGGCTTTGACGAATGCTACCGAAATGTCATGTTTACATTTCGATCGCTTGAGTAGTTTCCATACATTTTTATTTAGTTTTCTAAAAGCGTTGATGATTATAGAAAGTTACCGAAGGTGCAGAAGGATCGGTTACTACTTTCACTAAGCATAACAATCATGTACCCAATCATTATTGGACACAAAATGTCTACGTAAATTCTTTATCAGAAAACAATGCCATCGAAAACTTTACCAATAAAATCAATTGTATGTTCAACAAGTCCAATAACTGGCATAGGTAAGAAACAATGTTGGGGTTGTTATTGGCAATTGCTTTTATTTGTAAATATTGAATAAAATCTGATCAAACTACAAAGCCGAAACAATTATACGGATAAGTAAACGGTTCTTTGCGACCCGTGAGGGAATACCCATCGTTTTTATTTTAAATCAGCTGAAAAAAAGTGCCAATACATTCCCTAAATAATATCAATGTAATGTTTTGGTTACTGTAAAGTAAAACAAAAACTACAAAAATATATGCGGATATGTGCCTAGGAATAAGTTGAAAGTACCTATCTGTTTTTGCTGTAAAAAAAGCACATACAAAATACTGAAATGACAAAAATCTGTAGCAATAGATAGTTATTTTTTGTGTGAGAATTTACGCATTTTTACTTTTTATTATCTTACTACTATTATAAACTCGAATGTTTGTAAGGATGGATGGTTGTTACTCTTTCACGCAAAAACTACTGAACGGATTTTTATGAAACTTTACAGTAATACATCAGAATAACACATAGCTAGTATGTGATAAAAAAGTATTTCAGTGTGAAGGTATAAAATACTACTTATAAAGTGGTATTATAGATTATTTATTACAGAGCCTGCGAGATATCAAGGTTTGTGCCAGTGACTCGGATTCATTGTTTGAAGGTAGTTAGACGCCCTTTGATCTGAAGAGTACATGAACAGAAATGTAAATATTATAAAAACTCTATTTGTGGTGGAATTACTATCACCTACCACCGTAGGTATTTTATCCTGCCGTCAAGCATTGAGGCCATTGTTTTATGGCAGGCAATACATCATCAAGTGTTGCGAATATAATGGTGTTAATTTTGTTGATTTTCTCACGCGTAATTTTAAACACAGCAGACTTTCTTAATGTTAAATGATTTAACTTTGTATTATATATCATCGGTTTTATAGTTTTTGTGGTGAAAGTCATCAAGTTGATTGTTCTACTAACTTATAGCACTCAGGCGAAGTACAAACACTTTTGTAATGAGCCCTCTGATCTAAATGAAGCTCTTTTCAGATGAGAACCTGCATTAATTTAATTAAAACACTTTCACGAACTCACGTTATAATAATACTATTTCGTTTAAAATTAAGTCTAAAGATAGCACCAGATATATAGGTGTCCCGCGCCCATGGAGGTACATGGAGGTCAAGTACTTTAAATATGAAAGTTAGGAAGTTTTACTTATTGGAGAATTTACTCTATTTTTCGCCTGGGTTGCATTAGAAAAAATACTTATGAGACTTTTTTTTGTAATGTCCAATTAGAAAGGTCAAAGCACGTGTTTTTTTTACGATGGAAAATCTTAAGTGAGGCCATTTGGTGTTATGAAGGAAAATATTAATTTTAACGCTCACGAGAAGTTTTTAGAGTTATGTGTTGTAGACAAAGTCGTGACGACATTGATAAGTAGACAGTGGCTTGCAGAACTAGGTATAAAAAAATCTATTTTACAATGTTCCCTTATATACCCTTTCGGCCTTGAGAGTTCCAAATGTTTACATAAATATAATATAAGTTATATCTCATAAGAGTAAAACAGGCGAAACGATAAAAATATGCAGAGGAGTATGAAACTGGTATACATATTCATAATAAGTGCTTCAACCATATAAGATTCGCAAACGATATAATTGTTGTATCGGAGATTTCCAAACAACTAGAAGCCAAATAGAATATGTTGAGAAATATATACATTGGAAAACAATTATCTTTCAGCAAAAACCAAAATCTAGAAATAAAGGGAGGAAATTAAAAGGAAAATAAATCTAACATGGAACAAATTCTGGAACTACAATTTAATAATGAAATCGAAATAACCGACAAAACTCACATATGCTTGCCAAATCAGTTTGTCAATTCGATAAGTTTATCGATCAGAGTCCCATACTTGCTGCTGGATATTTAACAATACGGCAAGAAATAAAATACAGGTTTGCCAAAGAGCGATGGAGAGGAGCCTATTAAAGATAAAGCTAATACATAAGCAAAATAACACATTAATCAGATACAAAACAAAGGTAATAGACGTTCTTCATCACGCACAGGCCTTAAGGCTGCGTCTCTACCAAAAATGCTGCCCTCTTTACGGAGAGAATGCCGTAACTAGCATTTTTGACAAAATTGAGTTAGATTCCATATGTGTGAGGAAGTTCAGCGGTACGAGGATGCGCAGCGAAGCTGTGAAACGGTGTGACTAATTCCACCAGAGATGTGCGAGGAAGCTGAGCGGTGTTAGGATGCGTAGCAAAGCTGTGGAACGGTGTGTTGCGTAGCGGACTCTTTTCAGCTGTGCGAGTGAGCGGTGTATGGCATATGTGGGCGGAATGCGGTGCGGTGGGATGAGTGGAGGCGACGAGTGTACCTCATCGCACACATTCCACGCTCATGTCTCTCGCATACATTCCTTGCTTGTTCTTTTTGCACAAATTTCGGTAGCCCTTTTCCACCAGAGTTGCACTTAGCAAAGCAAGGAAAATAAAGTGATACTATTGGTGGTTTTTTCCTAGCGCACTGCTCAGCTTCCTCGAAAACTCTGGTGGATACGTAGTCTTAAAATAGAGGTGGGTGTGCCACTTGGTACATACAGAAGACCCAAAAATAGTCTTATGGAAGGGCCCAACACGGAAGGGAGGAAGAGGAAGACTACAAGCAAGATGGCAGGATAAAGTTACCAAGATGGCAAGCCATGCATGAAGAAAGCGAAGGATTGAAAATTTTGGAGAAGTTCAAGGGGTCCTTAATTAAGTTAGTACTGTACACACATTAAACAAATTGTTTAAATGTTACGGTAATCAAAAATAAATAAACAGGCTTATTTGTTTTTTATTTTATTTATTATAAAAGATTTTGTACTTTTAGATTATATTCAGCTTTTGTTTATATATGCGAGGTGAACAAAAAAATATTTTCATTCATTCATTATAGGGTAACACTCATACATTTTAATAAATGTACGAGTATATAAAAATATATGAGTTTTACCCTCTCATTCATAAAAACTTACTAAAAGTTGTCTGCATCTATCCTTATCTAGAGTTCGAAAAGAGCAGGGTTAGAATTAGCGACTTGCTAAAGTTAGTGAGTGATATGAATAGTTAGTGTTAGTGATTAAGTTAGTGAGTGTTTTCCAAAATATCGGAAAATAACTTGTCTATATAACCAAGAGAAAACTGGTGACACGATGAACGAACAAACTTCTATATAAATGCCTTCACAGGATTACGCTTTGATTATTTACTACAGACGTGCATTCTTAAATAGATAAGTTGGATTGACATACATGAAAATTCGATCGTTTGTCGCGTCGCCGGTTCTTTAGAGGTCACTCAAAGTATAGTGACCTGACCAAGTTGAGATAAATGTAGCTTAAAACCGAGTTTGTGGCCGATAGATGGGACAACAAATAGTGTGGTGAAAAGATTCAGTGTAACTCGAAGAAGATCACGTATTATATCTGCGTATTTTCGGTTCTAGTCCATTCCGGTTACGTCAAGATGTTTCCATTTAATGAAAACATCTTGGGTAGGTATATGTGCGCAGTATCCATACTATGTGTGTAGTAGGTATTATATTGCTGACATATTAATATTCAAATGAAAATCCATAGATAACACGACAGAATCCGATCGATTCCACGACCTTCGGATTGAAGTTAGGGCCTTATTAGATGTTTCTCATTGGAATGGAAACGACCATCCAATAATTGATAAAAAGACGGTGCGTGTCTATCTTACAATATCTCTACCTACATAAATTGGTTAATCTTTCAAGGCACGTTACCTTAAAATGAATCTTATAAACTCTAAGATAACCTTTTCCAATTAGGTGTGATACTTCACAAAGCGATTGATGACTCAGGGGTTTGTAGCGATAGCGCGCTAGGGAAGTCCCGCTCCGGTTGTAAACAAAGAAGTAAGTTGGTATTCACAGTATTTCGTATCCGGTTGTGTTTCGATTTCGCGGTTCAACATCGTGTACGGTGTTTGTTACTGCGATTCATCACTCACGTGTTTCGATACGCAGCTACAGGTTTATGCAGTTCGACAAAAACGAAGTCACAATTTTGACCGCCCATAAGATAAGGTGCCGCGACAATCGGATACGTGATACAATCAATCAGAATTGGAGTTGAGAGAATTATACAAGTAACGTACTAGCAAGCTGCATTCTAAACCATAAAACAGTTGTTATAAATGAACTGCAAAAAGTAGGTACCTTGAAAATAAAATTTGATTATATTCTTTTCTTAAAGAAGTCTAGAAATCATTATTATTTAAACATAGTATCGGTTTTTAGAATTCCTTTAAAGTTTCGCGACTTTTCCAGTTTTTGAGTAAATTGTTCGCGTGGGTCGGAAATTGGCTTAACTTTCTTCAATTTCGTGAGTTCAAACAAGGCAAGAGATAAAAGTTACTGTTGTTCAAATTTTAAATCTTTGTTATACAGACTTAAATAACAATAAACCCTTATCGTATTAGGTAACCGACCTTGGAATGCTCTTAACCGACTCAATGTATTTGAATTCAAAGTTTAAGTAAGAGATAAACTATTCTGCTTTTGTTTTTATAAACCCCCTATGAGCTTACGAGTTATGAAAGCTATTTTTATTGGGTTACCAACTAGGTGACCCGCCCCTTTCTTCGTTTGCGTGGATTTCGTATTGTGTTGTTTACCCAAGTTTTAAGAAATTGTAACCATGGCCTGTGATTAGTAACCTAATTAATTAATTAGTATGGTGGTACAGTATTCAATTATATGGAGGTGCTCGCACAACCCATTCAGTATTTCCTATACAAAGTTTATCAATCTGGTGCACCCATTTCTAGGAGTAGTTTTAGAAAAACAGGAATACATAGGACATTATTTACTTATAAGCTTAGAAATGCTCAAGTTTTTTTGTGAATTGAAACAGGAAATAAAATTTTACATACAAACCGTTTGTATTTTCTCATTTTCATAACGTTTGAAATATTTATATAAAAAAAAATATCAAATAAAATGCAAAATGAAGTAAAGGTGGCGAATATAAGGTCTCTTAAATTTTTTCATATTTAAAGTTGTTCTGCGTTGTTACGAACCACTTGGTTCCAAGTTTAGCCATGAATCGTAAAACCGCTCCTCTTTTCGTCTCTCTCTGTTCCACAACATGTATTTAAGTTAACTGCAATGCTGATAGATAAAACAGTCACCTCGTTAATACTAAGCGAGATAGTCTTGCAAAATGAAGTCAACAATTTGTGTCCTCGTGTTGTGTATTTACGCAGTGAATGCCGGTAATGATTTTTATTTACTTATTTAATCGTTTTTATTCATGCGTCGTATTACTGGTTCTTTCTTGGCCAGAAAAGATACGCTGAGGTATGCCTTAAAGAAGAAAAAAGGTTACGATGGAAATTTTTCGTGACTTTAATTGAAATTGTTGGCTGGAGTGAAAGCTTTATATAAAACGAGTAGATATCAACGAAATATTTTTTCATTATTTGATATTATTTCACAGAACGAGTCAGGAATAAATTACTAAGACGCTCGTACGTGAAGAGGTATGTGTGTAAATTGGGTTCAATCAAATGTTAAATAAAAATATCTTTAGATGACAACATCAAGCTAAAAAGCAGTGAATCGCCATTTTACCAAAGAAGTTATAGTGGAAAAGCTACTTTTTGGTCGGACTGTACTTTATTTTTTAGCACCTAACTTATATTTTTTAATGTACTGTACATTTTCCATCTCATTTCAGACTGCGGAGTCTTCAGCAAAAAAGAGTGGGATGGCCTGCGTCCTATCCACGTGGAGTACTTGCCAAGGCCCGTGAGCCTTGTCATCATCATGCATACTGTGACCCCTCCTTGTAGTAGCAACGAGGGCTGCGCTGAGATTGTTAGGAACATACAGACGCGGCATATGGAGGATTTAAAGTTTTGGGACATTGGCGAATCGTGAGTTCAAACTTTATCTAAACAGGTCTTTAATAAGAGTCATACACAACATGTTGTATGTTCGAGCACTAATAAGGTAAAATTTTGGATTATTTTAATTTATTCGAGTGTTTATTTAAACACGTCTGGTCTAGGAGTGCGCTACACCATATTGTTTACAAGTTCGTTGATCCAACTTTTTAATTATCAGTGCTACTGGTGACTCGCTGAAGGATGTTTTCCTTGGGCCAATGGTGTCATTGTTCAATTATTTATCTCAGTAAGGACCCGGTCAAACTGAGGCGGGGGCGGTGGGGGTGACGATCAATACATACACGCGAATTTTGACAACTACTTGACAACCATTTCCCTTGATAGTCAACGCCATGCGCCAGCACCACCGCCATGCCACCGCGTTAGTTTGACCTGGCCGTTTAAGTTAACGGGCAAGCAGGTTTCAAGCGGTTTCTGTCTTAGAACTATTTAAAATACTCACCAAACTTATACAAAAAGTAAGAAATTGGCTTGTGTCAAAAAGAAGTTGAGTTTCTTTAGTTGAATTGATGATATATTAAAAGATCTATTTTAACTTATTTCAACAAAATATCAATGAATCCCTGCGTTTTAGTAACCTAATAAGATTAATTTTATATTGTCAAACAATAAATAATGTCTAACGCTTTCATTAAGTTGAATATGTGGGCTCTTGAGGAAGTTAAAATTGAGTTTGCACACGGTTACTTCATGTCAAACTGTTCAATATCAAATATTTTAAAATGGTAAAGCATTGTGGAAGCATGTTTAAAGTATATTTTCAATAAGGTTGTATTGTGCGATGTTATTTATTTATTTATTTAATCAATATAACAACATTACAGGTTTTTTTTTAACCCTAAAGCGATGTTATATGAAAGGTATTAAAAATTCAATTTTACAGGTTCCTGATCGGCGGTAATGGAAAAGTTTACGAAGGGTCTGGGTGGCTGCATGTTGGCGCGCACACTTACGGGTATAACCGGAAATCCATCGGCATCTCTTTCATTGGCAATTTTAATGGTGAGTAAATACAGAGCTCAGTTGCTTTGCATGTAAATTGAAGGGAAAATATCTTGTTATAATAATAAGAGTCTCATTATTTTAGCCATCCACAAAATTTGTTTTGCTGTAGCATTAAAGTTTTTAACGTGCAGATTACATGACCATCGCGGTTTATTGGAACACTAATACATTGTATCACATTGCAGAAAACAAAGAACTTTACTGGTTTGTAAAAAGGAAGAAAACAAGCTGAGATTTTTCTGTGTGCAACCTTTTACGTTGCCCAAGGCACCCCTTTATTCTATAACTTCGTCAAAGTTGAAACCGCTTGTGTTCTACAAGAATAAGAATATGAAAAAATCCGAACATTGGATAAAATAAATAGTAAAATATATTATCATCAAGAATGGTTATACATACTTAAAAATCTGCATAGTCACATACAGATAGTCCTGACCCCACACTAGGATTCCCCGTATAGAGGATATCAGAAACTACATGGAACAAATATCTGCTAAACATGCAAACATTTTCCCGCAGCGGGCATTAAACCAGCACCTCGTGTCACAGTCGGCGATTCGCCCGCTATGCCACCATCAAAATCAAATCAAAAATCAAAAGCGTTCCAATTACTAGTTTGTTCCAATCCTTATAATTCATTACAGCAAACACGCCAACCCAAGAAGCTTTGACAGCGGCCCGAAACCTCATCAAGTGTGGCGTGGAGCGGGGGCACCTGTCGCCTCAATACCACGTCGTAGGCCACAAGCAGCTCATCGCTACTGAAAGCCCTGGGAGGAAGCTTTATAGTGAAGTCCGTAGGTGGCCCGACTGGCTCGAGAACGCAGACACTATCAAAAACAGCCGTCGGTAGCGTAGCGACAAAGTACAAGCATAATATACCAGTTAGGTCATCATAGTCTATAGAAGCCCATACACCTCCCCTTAAAAAAAATGTCATGAAGGTCAGTCTTAAGTAAACTCCATCTAACAACATCTCGCAATCTTTTCATAAGATGTGATCGGGACGCATTCCTAGATACCATAATACATATAGATATCACTGATATCACTAAATAAAAATATAAGTTTTTATTGATTTGAGAAAAGAGCATGCGGCCTAACGGTGTGAGTGAATGTTGATTCAAATCAAAGTCAATTAAAATTTCCAGCTTCAAATACGAACATTTTATTTACCAAAATATTATCAAATAGGTGACTGTTTTTTCCACTAAATCTGTTTGGACAGTCAGAGTCTCAATCTTCGTTGTCCAGTGTCAGCCTGACCTCGTACTGCGACCGGTACCAGATCCACCAACCAAGCGCGTGACGCGTCGCGGCTGAGACTATCCAGCAATAGTAACATACCTGTAAACGACAACGGTAGAATATTGTAATGTTCAAGAAAAACTAACCCAAGTGCGAGTCGTATTTGCGTACTAAGGCTAGGCTGTACTACCACATAATATAAGCCATAATTCTTTGGCAAACAAGTAGACAATACTTTATTGTATACCTTATTCTTTGTATGGGGTTTGACATGATTTTGAATATATATTTAATCTAATGCATTAGTTAACAATTCACGAAAACTATATACAGTGTAGCTTTTAAGAATACATTCGGCGAACAGTAAAACAATAAAAATAACCAAAAGTCATAATATTATTATATAAGTGTGTGCATGGTGCTTGTCAAAGACCCTTTGCCCAACAGGTTGGTTCTTGCGCAAGTTATTGCGAATAGCCGTGGCAGCCTGTGCCTGCAAATATCCCGAGCACGTATAGAACGAGTGCCATATTACTTCTGATTTCCAGATTATTGTATGTAACCATGACACAAACAAGATTCCATACAACAATGTATAAAAAGGATAATAATAGCCTTTCATTAAGGCTATTATTAACACGCATTTTGAGAGTTTATGGCTAAATAAGTACAGCCGGAACCCTAAAAAAGAGTCAAGAATTACAGGTTAAATACAACAGGTAGTACTCGTGGATATCTACATTAATTATTTAATACAACCTTCATCGAGTCAAAAAGGCAACATAGAACATTCTCTATAAATAGGTTGTTTGAATGTCCATCAGTAGAAATTTTTGGCGTATGATATCTATTGTGATGCCTGCCACATCATTTTCAACATCCCACTACAGTGACTCATTCCACTACACCGGGTACAGCCCAGTTGCTGTACCCAGATTTTCAGTATAAAGGTCGTAGATTTGAACCCAGGCTCAGTATCTGCTCAAAAGGGTAAAGGAAAACACTCTCAGAAAATCGGTATCCTCTTAAACGTAATTTCCGAAAGCAGTAAAACGACGACGGCAAACTGTTCCGTGGAATGCTAAATATAAGCGTTTGCATGTGCCAAATATAATGTATGGACGTGCCTCTGACTAATCTCTACTTGGTGGACCGAGTATGGATATCTTTCATGGGGTATTACAGTCGTGAGCGTGTTTGTTTTGATGAGGCAGTGGTTCTTACTCGTTAAGTTAGTAAAACTTACAAGGGTCATGCAAGCGAGCACGAACGTGGAAGCCAGCGGCCACGGCGTCGCATGACTGTCCTGCGTCATAAGGCCAGCGAGTGTCCGGCCAGACAGCCAGGCTGCGAGAACAGCCAACGGCGACATTAGCATTATCCCGAGACTGTCCACCATCAGCTGACAAAAATAAATTTAAATGTGAATAACTTAGTATATATATGAGTGCTTTAGTGTTTCGGGGATCCGTTAGATCGTGGGTTAGGATCACGTGGAGTACCAATGGATTTTCCCACGCGAAAAAGTTATGTGCGCAATGTAAGTGCTCTCAATCAGTGAAGAAAAACATGGTGGGGAAACCGGCATAATTTCCTAGACCCAAAAATTATAAGATGAATATTCATGAAAAGAGCCTCTACGCGGTGCACTGAATACTTTCACTCTACTGGTTCTTTTACCATCAATCACTAGGTTCTTTCAGGGCCACCATACCTCAAACGACGATCGTGACACAACGAAGAAGTATAAACCTGAGGATGTCCATGGGGAAGACAGCCGTGAGCGTGTTTGTTTTTAGCGAATATTTTTATTTAAGTTAGATTTGAACCTTTAGAAATTATGTAAGCGATGAGTTTTCAATTTTTAACAAATAAATAATAGCAGCAGTTTTACTTCCATCGAGTTGATAGTGTTATGGAGTGATTATGAATAAGAAGGTAAGGAGATCTTTACTCTACTATCTATTATGGTTTGTCATGTTTTAGACGAACTGAAAAAAGGTAACAGAATTCCATGTGTTTACAAGAAAATTTTTACGCATTTTTCTATCGCTTATATACTCATTCTTATTCGCAACTTGTCAAGTCTTTTACAGTAGTTAGAGATCACTTTTTAAAAAAAAATGACTAACATGTGGTAATGATGTAATGTACTCATTAATTGGGTTAGTTTATCTGCTTAATGTTAATTAATCGATTTATATTGTCATAACTAATCAAATAAAATCGTGAATGAAGTGGGTATTTAATGAGAATTAAAAATGTAAAAGACATTCTAAGAATTTTGCCCTATTGGCAATAAAAAATAAAACATGGTAAAGCTAACATACTAAACCTGTTTTATGTAACCATTAATCACTAGTTTTTATTGTATTTTTTACCGCAGATGCTTTATACTTTTTAATCACGAGTGACAAATGATTTCGGATTTTCTATAATGGGTTGAAGTGATGACGAAGTAAACAGGTTACCTACCTGTTTAGCATTTTGACTCAGTATCCACATGACCAAAGCTCTCGGTACGCCGTATCTGTGAACCCGTCGCGTCGCATATCTCGTCCCGCACAGTTCGCACCTCGACTTCCCAGACTCTGTCAGCCATCTTTCCAGGCATTTGACGTGCACCCGGCCCACGGTCCCTCGGCATGCGCATGCTGATATTAAAGGCCCAAGTTCCGGAGACAAACCGTCCCCACCGTGACAGATACGACACATATCGTCCATGGAGTGATCGCTCTGCCTCTCCTCGTCCTCAGTCGTTTCAACCACATTCGCAGAGTTATCGATGCAAATCTCCACCTCTTTACTCCAATCGATAGCATCCGTTCCGACTGAGCTTTTAATGATATCATTACTCTTAGGC
Source organism: Perizoma affinitatum (assembly GCA_961405105.1). Lineage (NCBI taxonomy): Eukaryota > Metazoa > Arthropoda > Insecta > Lepidoptera > Geometridae > Perizoma > Perizoma affinitatum. Next base: position 9,574,481 of record OY560184.1, read on the forward strand.
GGACTGATATTCTGAGTATCTTGGATCGGTGTTCGTCGTTTAGGGCTTCTTACTTTAATGCGGTGCTGACGGGGATACTTATCTCTTCTTAGAGGCGTTCTGTCGCGGGTCAACTGTCTAGCGCGTTTTGTTTGCGTCTCGGGTTTCTCTACAGTTTCTTTCGGTTGGTCAGGTGTGTCCTCTGTGGCGTTGAGTATGTTAAATAGATCGATGTTACTTGAACTGGCTGTTACATCTTTGTCGACTGTTGGGTTTGAGCGCCTTTTGATGGTCAACATAGAAGCTGAACTTTCACAATCTGCTATGATTTCTAAGCTATTCGAATTCTTGGAGCTGTTGGGTTGCATTTTGTTCTTTGATTTAGAGCATTTCATTGCGACTAAGTTATTAGCCATAGATTTTATTTCCGGGTCAGTTTCAGGAGCACTGAAAGAGCAGAAAGACGTGTAATATTTTAAATTTGAGGATTCAAATCTCTAGTCAGATAAGTTGGAGCTTCGACTTGAAATAAATAGGTAAACTATTTTTGTAGTTAGTTAAGTCTCCACTGAAATAAATTTTCCCGGTTATGTCGTAACATAGATCCTAAATTATAAAATATATCGAGTACAGTTGGTACCTGGTTTGCAAACCATTCTGAAGTTTACAATGATCTCTGCCAGCAATTCCATTGTGAACCGAAAATCTACGGCGCCGAGAGTTGGGCATTTCACTGAAATTTTATATTTTTTTGAAAGTTTTAAGGTTTTTTACTAAAAGAAGATATCATTTGACACATATTACATTTTTGACGGGAAAGTGTCATATTTTAGTTTTCTTTTATTTTCAGGTTTTAGCCTTTTTGGATAGTATAGATATGTAATTATTATCTATGGTAATCATTTTAAGCATGTACCATCGGCTAGCATGTTACCTCCGATAATATAAAATAAAAGAAATCTCAAAATATCCATAGGCTTACAGAACATTCACCAGAACCTACTACGGTAGGTACACCAATCCTTGGTATAACTCACGCCTGCTTGCCGATTATTAGTGCAAGCCAGCCCTTACGTCAAAACAGTTCTTTCGGTTTGTGATTCGTACTCTGTACTTACAACATGCGATTATCAACTGCCTATTTCTGAAATAACCCACAACGATTTAAAAATAGGGTAGATAGCAGAAAGCATGATTTGACGTACCAAAAGACAGAGTTGAAAAAAATAAACGATATTGTTAAATTGAAAATCGATTTAGATTTATTTATTAAAATATATTTTCAACATTTTAGATTACAATATGGAATATCATTAAGCTCTAATAATAATACTTTCTCGATAATTAATTACTGCATTGTAATATACTTTATTATTTGATTCTATTACTAAATTGTTTCAACCTACCTAACAATGGACAATAATAAAACATGAAAGACTCAGATTTTTAAGATAATTGAAAGGATTTAATGTCAATTAAATACTGTACGTGTTTCATACACAAACCAAAGGGCATTACAAAATAATGTGAAGAAATTCAATCAGAAGTGTTAAATGTTATATCACCAACACCGCTGTTTCTTGGTATTTTTGTTAAACTTTGTTAAATGTACAACAAGCAGCTACGAAGTTAGATCACACGACTTATTTGTATGTAAAAAGTTTGCCAATCATTTTCACAGGATAACAACGGTCTTATTACATTTTCACACTCTTGAATCAACTCAAATTCTACTTAAAAATATTTGTTATTTATTTACTTATTGTTTACATTCTTGATACTTATATCTATTTTTTTTAAACTGTGATATGCCACGTCTATTTTTTAACTCCTTATTTCCTACATTACTGGTACATCGAAAAATAATACAATATTTCAGAGGCCGCATAATAGGCAATTGCTATTACGACGAAGCAAAAAGGTTTCTTATGTAAGATACTTTTACGTATTTTTCTTTTTTGAGTTTTCCATCGCTAATTTGGATTCCGACCTTAGATCTGGTGAAATGCAGCCAATATCCATTTTACTTTCGGAACCTTCGTAACTCAGTTTTATTTATGTATTTATTATCAAAAATATTAGAATCGAGATTAACTGTTTTTTTACCGACATTTTTTTTTTAATTTTACTGTATGTGCAGAAAGTTAAAGACGTCTGCATACAGCCCCTTTTTTGTACCAAGCTCAATGAAAGAGATCCAAATTCAAATAGGATAATTCGCTTGTTATTTTTTCGAAAGTCATAACAAAATTCCGCCCATGTTTGAGAATAATAACTTATGTTACTAATCCTATTTGACACTTTTGAATTTGAAATATGTAAAAAGCTGAAAATGACAACATAACCAGTCTATTTGCTTCAGTAAAGTGGGTCTTTATTTACGAAAACTTTGATAGTTTACTTTCACTCGCTTACCATATTTTATAATTTTACATCATGAGATTGTTTTATCGAATCCATGAGTCTGAAGTCAATTTAAAATTGGCTTACAATAAATTCTCATACAAAATATTTGTTTATATAATATTTTGCTTTAACTATGAGAACCTATCTACTTATAATTATAATTATTGAAATAGATAACCATTTATTTACAATCGCATCTGGTCCTTTGGATGATGATCTTTTCGTATAATTGCAACATTTAAAATACTTATTTGTAACTTTTCTATCGCTTGCACAGAAAGTGTGTTCTATCCGAAAAATATTTGAATACTTTATGCATATTTATATAATTTATACGTATGGATAATATTAGTAATATTGTAAACACTTAAATTTATTTACAAATTTTGATGTATCTACCTACTTAGTCCAATTAATGAGCAATCTTGTTCGTTATTAACATTAACAATAAAAGGTACATCAAATTATACTGTCCAAGATCACAAAACTAAATTATTCATTGACTTTTAAATGTTAAATTGACTTATGACAGAACCACATTTTCAAATTGGCAAGTATATACATTATGGGATTGAAGGTGTAATGTTAGATAAACAGGAGAACACAACGAACACATTTTTTTCACAAAGTCAATGTTCTATTTGAAAATACGACGTTTTTACACTATTGGTACCTACCTAATTGGATTATATTTTTAAGAATTCGCATCAAAATTCTTCTCATGTTTGGTAGTTTATCAACCAAAACATTGATTGTTTTATATTAATATCATCTAATAACGTTACATTCCTGCAATAAAATTTAATACTCAGAATGATCCGAACTCCAACCAATGACGTCAAAAATTAATATTTCCTTCTAATGAAGTAATCCAGAATAAATAATATCGTTAGATATTTATGCTTTCCTGCCGTGGATGTAGGCTGAAACAGATAAATAAACATGATGTATATCGCTATTTATCTTTGTTGGTAGAAACAAAATATAAATAGATTAATAGTTTGGTCATTATCTTTAATAAGGCTTCGCCTAAATCGGAGTAAAATAGCCTGTTTTTTAAGTTACAAACTCTATACTCAACTCTATCCAAATTGGTTCAGCCGTTACAAGCAAACAAACAACCATAAAACAAAATTTTCACATTTATAATATTAGTAGGATGTGTTTTTGATAGAAATTCTTTATTTACGACTTACAATCTATTGACTTAACAAATACTATAAAATGTATAAGTAGGGCTGTTTGTATGTTTAATTTTAATCGTTGTAACAACTAATCCATTTTAGAAATACCTAATTTGGATTTTTGTTTTTCGTTATATAGAACAAGCACAAGCTATTTTTCATCCGGGTACCACGTAAGCGAATCTGTGTTTAGAAGCTAGTTTATTTTAAACTTGCATTCATCTAAACAGATGATAATTCGCTGAAACTCTAAGTTCTGCATCTATGTCAAACGACGAAATTCGCCACACTATTTTTAGCAGCAAATCTGAATGTTTCTGCAATTTAAACCATTAAATTACAGTAGTAGTCTACCAGATAATTCAACCAATGCCGATTTGCTTTGTAGCTATTTTATTTCTAAAGGCGTTATGATTCAAAATATATGAAATGACATTATAGGCTGTCGCGATGTTAGATGGTCTATTTGTCAACGATAAAAAAATACCAATTATTTTGAGAGGGAATTGAACCCGTATCTCTTGTTTCCAACGTGCTTTCAATGACCTATTGCAGGTGAAGTAGCCAATACCCGCTATTGCCTATAGCTCGCTTACCCTAGTGACTTGTGGCGATTAAACTTATCAAAGAACCATCCCCGGAAAGTTATACAAATAGATCGCAAAAAAAAGGCATTCCAATCGGATAAGCCGTTTCGGATATAATTTTTATACTTCTCGTGGCAGCCAATCGCCACGAGTGAGTACGTAACAGCGGAGTGGGGGCTAGTTCACGAATAATGTATTTTTATGAGAAAAAATATTAAATCGTTAACCAATCGTTGACAATGTTCGACTGTCGAATAATATAAAAACAAACATGTCAAACGCATTTACAGGCTCATAACGTCGCGTCGTCATTAAAGAGGCTAAGTAAAAGGATCTCACCATCATAGTTAGTCCGTCGCGGGCACTTGGGGCAGCTAGCAAGCGAAGGCGGTCTCTGCGCGCGGAGGTCGGGCCGCCTCCGTGACGACGAGACGCGCCATTCGACTTGAGCATTTCTTACGGAGTCTCTGAGGTCCTCGATACCTGTGCAGGCAAATACTTCAAGGGGTTCAAAAATTGTTATTTCATGTGATAAATTACAAGGTCAAAAAAAAAACGTCATAATCATAAGTCCACTGCTGAATCCCAATGAGTGATGTGACAAAAGATCTTGGGCTACTTCCATATACCGACTTTCTACCTTTGAGATATGGGGAGCATTCCTACAGTACTACAGACGGTATGTGGTGGCCATTCGAAATCCTTTCTTCTCCAGCGGTTGTCAATTCTGAGAGCAATATGACCTTTCTATAATTACTTCAGCTTGCTTATTCTAAGAGCTACGTCAGTGACTTTAGTTAATAACTGCTCTATACCATTAGTCAACTTTCGATCCAAAGATTAGTGGTTCGAATACGGTAAAATTAGTTGTCGGTTCCATCGAGGAAAACGGGAACCTAAAATTGTCCTAGAACCAAAAATTTTTCTAATAACATATGCTAACTCTGCGATCGAGTTCTATACCTATGATATAACATCTGAATCACTTTCGTAGAATCTATACAAAATTGACCCTCCTTTAGATCCTTATCATCGGCTTAGGATATAGATTTAGATTATTATTTATTTTAACATTGATACAAAAACTAATTATTATTTCGTTTATAATCAAAAGCACTTACAATCGACGGTATATTTCTATATTATGGACGGAAATTAGTCACGATAACAAAGGAAGATTGACTATCAATGGCAAGATTCGATAACATAATCCAGACACATAAAATTAGGTGACCCTAATGTCATGGCTATTATCGTCTTTTATTACGATATGTTCATGGCATGATATCTACACACACTTAGCAAACAAGAGTAGTAAAATGTATACTTAGGATTATAAATTATTTACGGCCAGAAAAGTTATAAAAGGAAATCATATTTGTCCAATATTAATAAAAAAAACACTACCAGAAAAACAAACTTAGAATTAGGACTTCATATAACTGAAGGTTGACAAGCATTTTCATAACATGACCTTTTTAAAAATAAAAAAGAAGAACTAATAGTTACTTGCGAACGCAAGCAAAACAAAAAAACTAAACTTCTGAAATCCGTGTCTTTTCTCATCAAAAGTGCAGAGTATTATGTCATACTTACATACTTACAATAATTGAACTACATTAACAAAAGGCACAGAACTTACGCTAACAACTTGTCAATAAAGTATTGTTTGCATCTTTTATTTGGCCTACCTCTGCTTTTATTTCCATCCATATTTAATACTCTTGTAATATGTCATATTACAAGAGTATTAATTTCTTCCCCCATGACGTGCCCATACCACGCTTGACTATTACTTACTCCTCAACTTTTCCGTCACGGATGATACTTTCAGACTCCCCCTGATATACTGCTCATTCCTTATTTTGTCCATTCTAGTAACTCCACACATCCATCTCAGCTTCGTACACTCTTCTTTCAGAACCCCTTTAGTTGCCCAACACTCCAATCCATACAATACGACAGATCTTATGAACGTTTTTTGTTTTTTTTTTCCTTTGAGCCTAAGGGGCATTTGTGGATCATATGTAGTTCCTGTAACCTGTCGCCCTATCTATCTAATATGTATATATTGAATAATCAGTTAACTGATAAAGTAGGTATATTAGAAAAATAATGAAAGTATTACGTAGTGTGTGTAGATGCTAATATAACCTACCGGCTAATATAGCTATTTATATATATATAAAATATAAATAGGTCTGTTTGGATTTGTATTATCTGATAATGTGTGAATGTAATCAAAACGCAAATGAACACACTCACCGTGCTGTGTAAAGTAGCAAAGTAATGTTTTATCTGCAATATATTAAAAAAAACAAAGAAAACGAGAAAACATTCCAGACTGATAATGGGATTCCCCAAAAACCAAATTAATACCCTTTGCAGTTAGGGAGAACTTATTAATAAGATTTATCTTCGTACCAGAATGCTTTGGTGGACTATCATACTGCGCATTCACATTATTCGAGATAAGTACTTATTCCAATTGGCTAAAAATTTAGGGCTCAGTAAATCGGTGGCCTAAATCATAAAACACGGAACTTCCTAAGCAATTGCTTTTGTTAAATAAAATGGCGAATAAACTGCCTGCCTGAAAGTTATTTCATGACGGATTTCATAAAGTTTGCTCACAGAAGTAAAAAGCTATTTGCGTAACAATGCGTTCCACACAATAAAACTATCGATCCTGCAGAAATAACGGTGCCATGCCGGTAGTATGTACTAAATAAATCTGTCCTATAAACCAAAGATATTCAGGTCGATTAAATATTTGAATCACTGAAATAAACTATCACAGTTGCTTTAGCAGCTGTGGAGCTGTCAATGATTTTAAATAGTTAGTAGTTAAAATTCAATATAATGCGTGGGGCGGGCGCACTAAATTATTCCGGAATTAAATACAAAAATATTGTACGTTGTTTTGGTATCGTAAATCGTCACCTGTTAACACACCAAATTTGATGTCCCTTCGTTGAATCTGGTTAGTATGGCATTGCACCAAATGACGCGGTCCGTTTTTTGAGCCTCAAACTGTGAGGGATCCATCGCGAGCACAGCTTTTTCACATCCACATGTTTGTGTAGGTTTGATTGCATCTCAAACTCATGCATACGCCTAAGGATAACCGAAACTCATGCTAGGTCACATGCCTCTCTGTTACGATCATGTGGCGCACAGCATGGACGTTTTGTTGTTCACTGCGGTGGACGGGTGACCATTACGAAATTCGTCACTGACACAACCGCGCTTGAATTCTGCAAACCAGATTATACTTGCATTGGACTTGCATGGAGTGTCATCGCCAAATGCAGTTTGAAGCTAAGAGAGGCTCTGCTGAGCTGTCAAATTACATTGTAATCGTAGCAAATACTAAGAAAATGTTCCCTAGTCAAATCCATGGTGATGTGTCTACACGCAATTTTTTATATGACGCCACAATATAAAACCATGTGACAAAAAAGATGAAACAAACTGTTGTAGAGTTGAATTTTCAAATATTGTGATTACTTTTTAAATATTGTTGATGTATTGTTTCCAATTCCGGAAATATATAGTGCGCCCTATGTATCCATTGAAACCCCGTGTATTACTTTTATTCCGAATTGTCTAGTTGAGTACACAAACGCGATATCCCAAAGCAATGAAAAACTTCGTTCAGAGATTAAGATTGGTTTTCCAATTGCTATGGGGATTCCAATTCGATTTAGTACATAGTGGAGTCAGTGAAATTGGATAGTCAGTCAATTTCTTCCTAAGCCAAGTGCAAAGCTGCTTGCGAATCAAATATGCATCTTTGGAATGAGGAGGTCGTTGAAATCGCGGACCATACGGAGTACCGCTATGTAGATTCAATGTAACATTATAGCCAGCGGTGACAAACATTCGACGTCGCCGGAGTTCGCATTACTTATACTGATAACTGTGTTAAAACACCTTTGACTGAGTGACTTGTGATGAAGCAACATTTTAGATTATTATAATTGCAGCAGGATAAAGGTTATGTAACCTTTCAAGTCACTCAGCCAAAGGTGTTTTAAAGGTGTTTTGGTTTATAGGACAGCATATAAACAGGCTTATTTCGTATCGTACTATTAAATTTCAGATTGTATATCCAATTGGTACGATGTAACATTGGGTTATACATATAACCCAATGTTACATCGTATAAGCTTATACGAAATAAGCCTGTTTATATGCTTGGGTTTATACGGAGGCGACTCTGTTTCAGACGTCTGCGCCCCTTCCTTTCGGAAGGAGATGTAAACATGAAAACAAGTGATTTTTTGTAAAATTTTAAAACATCCGACGTCTCTCATCATCTTTTGCAGTGCTCCTCAGTGACTTGTTGGGTTAAAACCCATCTAAGAACCATCTTTGAAGCCATGCAAATAGATTGTACGAAACTCGCATTCCAATCGTATAAGCCATTTCGGAGACAAACGTAGAGACATACACACTAACTACCTCTTAATGCAAATGCAAACGGGCTAATAAATGAAACAGCGCGCTCGCACCACGTCATCCTATAAATTATGCTATTCAGTTTTATTGAGGAGACATTTCCATACCACGCCTCTGATACATCTCCAGCACATCTTCGTTACACGCCACTCTGTATTTTTCAGAGACACCTCATCTACAAAAAGCGAAACAAACTCGTTGCGCTTGGCCTGCAATTCGGTAACTGACGCCATCTGATATGATGCTGTACCGATCGTTAACGCCACCATGTTTTTTACTATGATAATGGTGCTTGAATGATATCAAATTCTTTTAATAATTACGTTAACGAGTAAAAACCTGATCGGGATCGACTGCCCGACTGGCTGTTGTCAGGTGGCGAGTCGGGCGGCGTCCTCTTGCGGCGGCAGCACAGCGGCCAGCGGCACAGGATCGCCGTACGGAAGTATGTCCTGAACCTGGGGAACACGAAATATACATTGCATAGTATATGTTAAATATATACGAATTGCGGACTTGCGGAAAATATCACGTGTCGTGAATGAGAGCTGAGTCACGAATTAGCTGCTTATGTCTTGGTGATCCAGGGAATTAGTTTGTAACTAAACATATTATCCTTTTTCTGTGTAAACTTAACATAATATAGGAAGTACCGTTAAGATACGGTAAGCTTATACCTATAAATCATCAGGCCCAAGTTTCTGATTGACTTTTTGATTTCTGATGGCAGTTGCAATTGATGTTCTTAAATTTTAGAAATTTAGACTGTAGTTAGGTATTATACAGGTGAACATTAGTAGTACAGAACATGGAAGATCCAAGCTCTTTTACGCAAAATGTAGCGTTAAATATGGTGAATTATGTTGATAAATATATAAATAATGAATAATAATTTGTCCTTCTTACCGGTTTATTCCTTCAACGAGACAAATTTATATTATAAAGTATCTTATACACTTAAAATATTCCATACAAATTAAAGATTTTAATAGTTTTGTAACTTGTTTTTTTTTAATGACATTTTCCTTTATTGAGAGTTTCTAAGAAGTGTATAGACTTATTTAATTTACTTGTGAACTAATCAAGGTCAACAAAAATGAAATCTGACTTTATATAAATATTAGATTTATTTATGGAATTCTGAATGGTTACGAGACTAGCAGTTAAAGTGAGAAGTGTAGCCATTGGGTAGTAAATAAGTCTTAAAGCAGAGTATCAGTTGGCTAATTTAATAGCATCCCTAGTTATGGGCGAACCTCAATAAATTCCCAGACACCAACAGATTTTGAGTTTTACACACCTGGTTTTTGATAATTTGCAACTTTTTTCCAGAAACCATTCTGAATATTAATTTGAAATATGTGAGGGATTAGGTATACGTACAGTGTATTTGGTTTAGGATAAACTGGCGTGATTGAAATCAATATTGAGCAGATTAATGTTTGTATTCTACAAACATTTTGTGTGCAGAGTGACCGATCACCGCAAATCAATTTGCATAATCGTACAACCTTAAACTTCATTGATACCGGTGACTACTCGAGATCGAAACAAATCTTTATACTTTTACAAAGAAACGTGAAGCCGAAATTCATATGGTCGCAAGTTTTACTTAAATAATTTTCAATCTGTGTAACCCCACATATTTTTGTAGGTCGGAAATTATGTCACAGGATGCAACCGCGCAATTTATTATTATGCTAGATATTGGTTAAATTGTCCATGCCTTCCATTATTAGCTTACACCCACATTATGAGCACAAACTCATCCAAACTAGACCAATAACTTTCTGTTATTTCAAGAATTGTGTAATTTAGAACTAGTTGTATGAATATAAAACTGGGAAAAATTAAAAAAAAACGTGTAAAAAATATATAATAAATATAATAAATGGTTTAAACGAAAAAAATACGTTAAACTGTTATAAGGGCAGGGTTCAGCGTTCATTCTCATTCATAAAATTATAGAAGCGAAAGTTTGTTTGTTTGCTAATAATATTTGTAATGACTTAACTAATTCGGACCAAATTGGAATAGGTATAGATCATGATGTAGGCTACCTAACCTAGGCTACTTTTTATCAGGGTTCCACGCGAGCAAAGCCGCAGGCAGAGGCTAGTGCATTGGATTCGCTTTACCGTTATTTCGACCTACGCTGCAAAATTGGTCCCCACGAAAATTCCGTTCATTTTGACGGTATAATATATAGCCTATGTTTACCCTGAAATTTCATTCTAAATATTGGTAAAAGAATTTTTGATATCTGAATAGTACCTAGTTTCAGAGATTACTTCCTACATACAAACTAGGTAAAGTTTGTAATATTAAGTATAGACAACCGATATTATAGCTACATAATGCAATCAATTACTCTACTAATAGTATCCTATCCTACTAGTATTATAAATGTCAACGTTTAGATGTTTGTCTAATAATCTCCGTAACGGCTGAACCGATTTAGATGAAACCTTAAAAAACATAGTTCTTGACCAAGAATACCATATAGGCTATATAGGCTTTTTATCTGGGTACACGGGCAAAGCCGTGGGTGCAAGCTTGTACAGAATATTCTTTAATCGATACCATTGGTACCCAAACTAGGATTTCCTGTGAAATGTGTAATGGTGTATCAATGCTCTCCGTCGAGATAATATAAGAAACATATTATATGTAATTATAAATATAAAATCAACCTTAATTTACGAAGTCATTAAACTTAAATGTAAATTTAGCTCTAGCATGCTATTAAATTGTAAAATAATGAAAATAAAAAATAATGCATTTGAATATAACTTACTTGGCATTCATCCAGTAGTAAATGATGGGGTTCACCATAGAGTTGGCCATGGCCAGCCAGTAGAAGCCGAGGTACATGTGTTGAACATACTTCATGTACAGAACGGAAGGGTTGAAGTGAGTGTAGATAAAGTACGAGTGGTAAGGAAGCCAGCAGATCCCGAAGATCACGATAACAAGGATGAACATTTTCACTACCTATAGGACAAAACAAAACTTACAGTTGTTTTGGAAGATTTGACAGAAAGAAAGAAAATAAATTGTTTCAACAAAAAAATAAAATTGTAAATAAATTTTAACCAAGTAGGTTGATAATAATATGCAACTACCAACGTACTGATGACAAAAGATGTGTTCATTAATGTTGTCTGCTTAGTTTGAGAACCAGACGCTGTATTTCAGCCTAACCCAAGAGGAGTTTGTCATTTTTCTTTATTACCAACAACGGAAGGAGCCCGTATTTTGCGTTGCCAGAAGAGGTTGTTTATTTATATGTTTCCCTGTTACCATTTATCTTCAGCTTATACGAATGGAATGCGGTTTTCGGCAATCGATTTTTATGACATCAAGGATGGTTCATTTATTATTTTATTGTTACAATTTACTGCAATTTAAGACGTCGGCGGCGAATGGCCCACTTGACGGCAAGTGGTTACCGTCGCCTATTGACATATTATCTGCTACAGCATTGTTAAAAGTTGCCTACCCCGAAGAATTTATTTTATATTTATTTGAAGCGGGTCATGTTTTAGTTCAGCGGGAAATGTAGGAATATTTCTTGCTCTTTTAAAAGATAATAATCCTGTTTTTATGAAAATTACTATACGCATTTTTTTTGTAGCCCAAGCTTACAGCTTACCAAATGGCAAAAAAATTATAAATAATTTTCCGTTCTATTGCGGTCTTACGAGTAAGTTTATGTGGTTTTGTAGTAACCTCGTAAATGGGTTTTATAAATGATGAATGATAAATAAATAAAATAAATAATGCTGGACATTTTCACACAACATCATCTAGCCCCAAAGTAAGCAGAGCTTGTGTTATGGGAACTACATGACTGATATACTACTTTATATACATGTGTATACATACTTATTATAGATAGAAAACACCCAGACCCCCAAGACAAATATTTGCAGATGCAAAAATTTGTCCCGCGATAGGGAATCGAACCCGCACCTTCTTCGACATCGAACCTTCTGCGTCTCAGGAGGCCACTACGCCACAGAGGTCGTCAGAACCAACACCACCAGAAATGTGAAGACCACGAACTGGACACGGCAGTGTGATACACCGATCACTAAAAGTTGTTCGTCATGGCACTCTTTGTTGTAACGTTAGCTTTATATTATTTTGTTATATTAAATGATTTATGGAGGCAGTTTTACATAATTGTTTATCTTATTTTTTTTTTAAAACAAAGCTAATTTATATTTTTACATTTATTAGGAAGAGCGCAGATCAGACAGAACTATTTAATATTTTTTAATTAATATTAGATTATTTTTTACTCAATTCAATTGAGTGTTCAAAAAAATTATCATGCAAGAGATTTTTAATGAAGCGAAAGCTGCTTACTCCGAGAAGCGTAACTTTATGTAGTATGTAGATTTTGATAGACCAAAATCTAAAATACTTTATCAGAAAGCTGTTAGAAATATAAATGAGTTTTTCATTTAGTAATTAAAACCCAAAAACAGTTTTCCACCTGGTTTGCCTGGCCCATAGCTCGTTTTATTGATGAATTTGACATACAAGCGAGATGATGTACAACCAGGTAAAAAAAATATCACGCCTTATAATTTTGATATATTGATAATCTTACTGTTTTAATAAAAAAAAAGCGTATTTTACTCTCGTAGGTATAGACTTTTACCAGAAGATACGCACAATAATGAAATTAATGTATAGCGGGCCTTATTTAATTACGGGTCTTCGTGACAGCTGCACGTTACGAGACTGTGTTTCAGCAATTTGGTTCGTCAGCCTCAAGGATGGTATACACGTAGCTGTATGGGTACTTCTCATTTATTGTACAAGTTCTTGTTCATTGAAAAGTCGAAAAGGCAGATTTCACCTTTGAAAAACACCGTGACAAATAAGAGGTCTCAAATTATGCTTATGAACACAGAAGTTACTCAAATCTGTTGATACGTAACTCATGTTACCAAAGTTTGTACTAAAACTCAGTTCTAAGTAGGTATCTATAGGTGAGCTACAAGTCGTGTTGAAAGTAGACCAACAGTGTACTCGTAGCTTTAGAGAAGCCCGGGTTTTCGTCAAAAACCTACTTGATACTAGTTTTTAAATGACATAGCCTTTTTATGTTGGTTATCAAAATGGTCTGGCCGAAGACATCAAAAAGCGTGTATCCATCTCATTTAAAATCAGTTATGTTTTGTATTTCATGTCATTTACAATAAAAGAAACTCAAATTGTATGCAAATCAAATTATATTAGCTTGTCTGTCTGCCCCGTAGGTATATGAAGGTATGGTATGATTGCGTGTACAAAAACGTTGCTTTTCGTTTCAAACTTGGGCAAGACAGATCTCATTTAGGAAAGGTTTTATTAGATCCCTAGAGGTTACAAGTAAAGGTTACTTTGAATACCCTAAAACAGTAATAAAATGCAAATGTAGCATAACATTATAAATAAAAGGGCATTAAGTTGGTCGATCCGGCAACCACAACGTAGCTCTACAAGCCAGCGACAAAAAAGTAGTCGGGCACTTATTTAAATGACAACGCGTCGTTTCAAAGCAGCTATACTGCAGCCACATGTAGCGATGTCAGTTGTCTATCGCTGGAAAACTTAATAGTAATCTTAATAGTAGTCGCGACAACGCAAATTCAGTCAGCTGTTCATCTTCATTTTTGCAGTTGTAGTGTGGTTATAGTATCGTTGATTTCAAGAAAACTTAAGCGATACATACTAGCACAGGGAAAGAGAAAATCGGTTGAGGATAGTGCGAAATTATCTGAATCAGAAATGGGAACTTTGAGATTACTCATGTAGGATGAATACTGTTCCGAATCCTTACTCATTCATAGTTTTCAGCCCTTCTTCGAGCTATTTTAGACTGAAAGTCCATGTTTCAGTGTATTTAACCTCAATAACAAACTGTAAAACAATTTTTATATTTTAAGAACCATGAGACAAAAAAGCAGATTATTCCTATCTAATTAGTAAAACCTTATTGACAAATTTGATACTTTCTGTCAGATTTCGTAAAATAAAATATTTATATTAGATAGTATTGTGATAGTTTGCAAATGAATGCGAACTTTATGTTAAGTTTAGTTTGCAGGATTATCTGAAACTAAATAGTACCTCTAATAATTATAAGAAAACACATTAAAATAAACTACTGTAAACTTACTAAAATAGGGTTCCGCCTCTTGTTGTGTCTAAGTATATTTTGGAGGAGTTTGATCATGAATTAAAAACTAACCAAGCATACCGTCAATAGATTTCCATATAAAATTGCGGGCGCGTTTTTTTTTCGAAATTCAATAAAACGCTCGTTACGCATTTTGTTCTAATTTCAAAACGGATGCTGTGTACGTAAATATGATACTACACGTGTTCTTTTACGAAAGTGATGACAATATTTCCTCACATTTTCCTGCAAGTTGATCGCCACTTCCTCAGCAATCGCGCTTGATTGCGCGGGCCTTCAAAGTAACCATACCAATAATGTTTTTGAAAGGGTAAGGTACGCTCCTCTCTCACATGGTGTAATCAACAAAATTACTGGTCTAGTAGAACAACTACAGGTAAAAATATATTCACACAACTAAATGTCCAATATCGTGCACATGAAATCAACAAGAGAGATAGAGAGACATACGCATAGACTGTAGCGTGAGCGAGATAACTATGTTCGGTCACATGAGCGGTCCACGGCCAAGAAGCTAGTCATTAATCTTTCCCCTTTAATATCATTGAACCATACCTTTCGCTTAGATCGTATCGAATCTGCCTGCCGTTGCGTGAGCTCCCCGATGGACCGGGAGCCCCATAGCACGCGACCCATCGCCGAGTAGAAGAATGTCATTCCTAGCATGGGCACTGCATAGGTTACCACGAAGAATAGCACTTGATACCTGCGAGGGAATGACGTAACTATTGAATAATTTAAGTACCATATTCAGTTAGAATAAATGTAAACGATAGAATAAATGCAGGATGGAACATATGGTGACAGGTCACAGGTACTACATTGTTTTGTTATTGACCCAAATAAATATATTTTGATTTTTGTTTTTTTTTTGACTACGAATACACCATAGGCTTAAAGGGTAAATTTATAATACGATGATATTATACAAAAAGTAAAATATTTTTTAAATATTTTTCAGGACATATAAACACCGACTTCAAATAACTAAAAGTTGATAAAATGCCAGATATGAATGTCCAATATATGTATATGGGACAACTCTTGAAGAATACTCTACATTAAAAAAATAATCAACATGATCTGTTCAGAATTGGCCAAGATATGGCGTAGCATACACACACAAAAAAGCATAGTCTTTTTGAAGTCGGTTAAAAAAGTCGATTTGGCATGTACGAAAGCTCCTTCAATAGGCATCCAGAATCACTAAAATCACGTATTTATTTAATGAAATAGGATTCAAGGATTAAGAAAAACGTACTTAAGTATTTATTTTCATATTTGAAAATAAATAAGTTTGATAAACATTTTTTTTTTAAATAAACCTACAAAATAAAGCAATCCGCCATGAAAGGTTCAACACCAATCAGAGCGAATGACGTCACGTCTATAATAATAATAATAATAAACATTTATTTCAGGCAACAACATGAACAATATTATAAATGATAGCAATAGGCCTTAGCATAAACACTTTAGAGACTAACATACTTACATACATATTATAATACTATCATTACTTGTTAACACGTAAAGTCAGCGTCGTGTTACGCAATTGCGCTGTGTAAATATAATTTTGTTTCGTTAGACTTTCAACAATCTCTACACTTTATATATGCTTCACTTACGCTTTGCAAGTATTTTGTTGTTACACGTTTGCACGTGTTTTATCAGTTACCTAGTTTTGTGTTCCCGTAAGAAACGTTAGCCATGGAGCAAGGATTTTCCGAGGCAGATTCTTCTAATTTGCCTAAAGTTGTTTTTTTCATGCTCGCTGATTTTCTGGCATCATACAAAAAATTTAGAAATGTGAAAAATTCTGTTATTACATGATCACTCTTTAAAAATAATAACTTATAGCTGTTGGATCTTGCCGAGCCAGATTCACTTATTTCGTATTATATTGTTAAGTGGAATGTATATAAATAATTTATTCGTAGTTTTATTGAAGTATTATCGCACTATGGGACCGCACACCACTTATATACATTATTACAACTCATATTAATTACGCAAAATAACTGAATTGTCCTATTGGAAACTAATGTTTACAGTCAATGTGTACATATTAACATAGTCGTGACGTCACAAACAGACGCCATGACATCGCCAGCGTTTTACCGGAAATCTCGTAAAAATTTGAAATAAAAATTTGCATGCAGAAATAATATATTTTTTGGTAATTAGACATGTCTATTTTTTGGTTAGACATGGACCGGTTTTTCAAAATCAGTTATCATGCCTATTATCATAAAATGATTTTTCGTATAATTTATTTATAAAGGAAATTCTATGAATCAAATAGCCGGAATTTATTGGAATTATATGAAATTAATTGAAACCTTACCTTTATGGATATGAAAGCGGCCGAGGCAAACGAGGTGCTCAATAATATTTCACTTTCGAGTAGGCAAAGATGTCCTATGCGACCTATTTGGTTTAAAACCATATACAGAAAAAAACTTACGTTCTAACTTAGAATCTAACATTCTCTTTGATATAGGTTGGGCATTCTCATTCTACTTAGTGTTAAGCGTAGCGTTACATTCTCTTTGATCAATACCTAACAACACCTGTTTGTGGCGGCTATTTCTTGTATGGTTCTACGGCTCCACAATACAAAAATATATATAAACATCGTGAACCTGCAATCCACGTTAGGTATAACACGTTAGGTAAACATATATTTTTTACAAGTAAGAATCTTCTGGATGGCAGACAGATGAATGCGACGGATAAACTTGTCATAACTTTGGGTCCCGTTATGAATTAATTATATTTAGACTGTTCAATAACGCAAATTGTCTTGATAAAATTTATCTAGAAAATATACCCATGTAATTTTGCTACTGCTATGTTAAGTAACAAACATTGGTAACACATTGGTGCATTGGTTTAATTCATCACATAATTTCATCGAGTTTTATCTATAAATAACAAAAAAAGGGTTAAACGTTTTGACAGTTATACCTTATTTATTTTGAACGATAATTATGATTTAAATAAATAAACACCCTACAGGTACATACATAGTCTTTAAACCAAACTAGGACTCTCTGTGTCGTGGGCATCAGAAACTACGAATACCGTGGTACCACATCACCCCAACCCGGAACAAATATCTGCAGAACATGCAATCATTGGTACCGCAGTGGGGATCGCATTTTCCACGAATTATCAGCACATGCGTGCCTCATTTCACAACAAGTCATATTACTCAATTTTTTATCATCATCCTTCTATCCGTCAGTTCAAGGAAACAAAAAGTGCCTACCAACTAAAAGTTATAATAATTTTGTCAAACGGAAACTTTGAGTTTCCGACATGAATTATGGGAACAAATTAGTCCGAAATTTTAGCTAACCAAAAAACTTTACTTACACAAAATCCATATATGAGACGTCAGGCAACCCGTCCGGCCAGAGAAGCAGACATGCTGTTTTCAGTGTTCCTTTTGACCTGGGAACATGAAACGTAATTATTTTTTTATAATACGCGGGAATCCATAGAAAAATAAAGTCACTTAATAAGTTGAAGTAACAATGCGCTTGCCATTTAGCTCGCAATATCGAGTAGGTTCTTAAAGTAATTCATATATTCATAAATACATCAAGATAAACAATAACTTTTCTAAAATATAGCATCTGCCCACTCCTTCGCAAACATGGAACATTGTTTTCAAACATCCGAACATAACAAACAACAAGATCAAAGAAGCATGTTTCAAATTTCATCAAAATCTTTCCAGCCGTTATTTCGGAGATCATTGGCAACAAACATCGAACTCAACTTTAAGAATATTATTGGAAATGTCAGTGGATTTTGGATATAAAAGGTCGGAATCCTTTTTAAGAGTTGCCGCAATAAACATTCCCTAAATTCATAAGATCGGTTTTGACGAAACCCATATTATATCGTACCACTAATTTAATACTAACTTTACCCCAAAATGTGTCGAAATTGTTTTCTTTGTCACTAATATATCCGTTCGCTCACTCATAGCCGAGAGAGATTGTTACGTTTGTTGACAAGAGCTCTCTTCTATTGATGTTAATTGAAGAGACCAAAAGTGTTTCGTTAGAATGTGCATTTGACGTTGCTGTTATTCAGAATGTTCAATAATAGGAGCTTTGACAACTTTATACTGTGAAACGTTAAGATTAATTAACAAATTTATGACAGATTTCCTCGTCGTAAATTATAAATAGCCGGGAAATAGCAAAGACAAAGAAAATCACAACATATTTTTTAAAAAAATACCCTATATTTTTTTTTTATCTTTGATACAATTATGTTAAGAATAATGTACAAGTAAAACTTTATATTATTATTGATTGATGGATTATGGACCTAGAACCTTCAATAGGATCATACGTAACTAGTCGCTAACAAGTCGTCGAGTATTCTTTTGAATGGTAATCGGGTCAATATGTATTAGAAATTTGGTTGGGTCTAAAAATGCCGAGTATTAAGCCAAACCACACGGTGGCGCGGCAATGCATAAATATTATCAGACAAACAGTTGTATTTTATTCTTAAAACAAACAAAAACAAACAAACACACTCACGACTGTCTTCCCCATGGTGGACATCCTCAGATACATACTCAGTGAGTAGATCTTTGAGGATACCAAGTAGGGGGTAGTCAGAGGCACGTCCAACCATTACATTTGGTACATGCTCGCGTTTTGCAAGTAGTAAGCATTCCACGTGACAGCCCATCGCCGCTTATTGGAACACTAACTGTTGGCACATGCCTTCGAATTTATGGTTCTAGGGCATGCATAGGTTTCCTCACGAAGTTTTCCTTCACCGTTTTGAGCACGTGTTAATGCGCACATAAATTGTTCGAGTGGAAAAATCCATTGGTGCACGACCGGGTTCGAAACCACGACCTCCGGATCAGAAGTCGGGGTATCGCCCACTAGGCCAACAGGGCTCTTTTATTCTTCATTACATAAAACCTTTTTAACGACAGTTCCTGAAACACAGTGCCAACTTTTTGTTATCTAATGGTAAAAATAAGGTAGAGCCACAGTTTGTGTGAACTTAAAATCTAAGTTATTTGGGTTTTAAAATGTTACCAGTATCATGCAAAGAATTTTAACCAGCTTCGGAGTGGTTGATGCTGTAACCACGCGTGGCTGAGTGGTTGCTGCGTTAAGTGGTCCGCTGGTTGTTATTTTAAAATCGTAAGAATCTACGTTACCTGTATTCCTTAGTCGTGGAGTAGAGCAGGCAAGGTATGGCCAGCAGCATCCCGCTCACCCAGATAATGGCGATCATGACAAGTGAGGATGTTTTAGACATCCGCGGCCTCATCGGCCTCACTATGGCCTGATACCTGTACCAAATGGTACAAAATGGTAAATTAACATAAATGACATTAGCTTACTACTATAAGAGCGTAATATTAGAAACCCGCAAGTCAGTGGTGAATGACAGTACTCCACATCATCATCACGTCATCATCATCAGCCTGTAGAGGTGCTACTGCTAGACAAAGGCCTCCCCTAAAGACTGCTGGGCAGGCCATAAATAGATATCACTTTATTGTACTGTACCCTTCATATTACCAATTAAAACAAGCTAATAATGGAATTACAATGGGTAGTCTTAACGCGATCTCTACCATACAACCTTAGGATGGACAGGTATTTATGTGAACGATAAAGGACGGAGCATAGTCAATAAAAGATCATGCATAGTAACGATATATTAGTTAAATAAGATACACTTGCTTACACATAATATCTCGCATAAATGATCACTGGAAGTCAGTGGATGGAGCTGGCCTGAAATCGTTTGTCGTACCAATAATTCTAAACCTTACTAATCGCTACTGGCTATTCGGGCTCATTTTGGGCTCAGCTTCCAATTAGATAAAGCTTTTGTTGAAAATATTAAAGTTTCAATATTATTGAACATCAAAAAATTTGCAACCCAATACTTTTATTAACCGGACAGGAGTCAAACCGAAGGAGCAAAAGAGGTCACTTGCACTATGGAGGCGCAAAAACTACCTCGTCTAGCAATTTTTTTTTAATCTATGCTGTATCCTGTGCCAGGTTTCCGGTGGGTCATGTTTACTAAAACTAACAAGATGTCCTTTCATTTTGTCAAAAAAATACAAATTGTCATAACGACTACCCTGTCAAATGTATTGTAAAATTGTTTATAGGTTGACATTCTTTTGATGTTCGGATTGAAGCAAGGATTTATATTACTTACAACTTTCTATGGCACATGCTTCCGATGATACATTTTATTTAATTACAGTAATAAATTAGTCACCGCATTTACGCCATCAAAAAAGGGAATAACAGCCTTTGAACCGTTTATCACTCTATTTTACTCGCTTAATGC
Organism: Perizoma affinitatum; assembly: GCA_961405105.1. Lineage (NCBI taxonomy): Eukaryota > Metazoa > Arthropoda > Insecta > Lepidoptera > Geometridae > Perizoma > Perizoma affinitatum. The sequence goes on from OY560184.1 coordinate 9,595,666, forward strand.
GAAGATATTATGTTTACGACTCACTTTCCAAATTTCCCAATTAATTTGGATATTACGAGCTTATTTTCATGTTCATTTTCAAAACTAGTAGGTATGTAAGTTTTGACATAATTACATAATGTCCTAGAATTCGTCAATATTATATTTGTGTTGAAATTATATTTAAATCTAGAAAGCCATAATAAACAAACAATAATATTTAGTCGACTGGGTCCGAGATGATCACAAAGTCATTGAAATAACGTTCGCATTTAGACTTTTATTTTGCTGTTAACGTTTGTAATTTGATACTAATACTAATACCTTGTGTAAAGACAATAGGGCATACGCACATACTTATGCAGCATTAATGAGACATTATGAGCTAAACAAATTTTGTTGTAGTTTTTCATATTTAAGTACCTACTTACTTTTAGTTGTCAGCCAATGTATTGTATATCCATTGGCTAAACATTGTTTGTGCCCAATAAACATTTATTCGTTTCTATTGTAAGTAATTTTACGTGAAAAAGCATACACAAATAGGCTCGTTTACTAGAATGAATTTAAATGAATTGAATCGAAATGTCTAATGTGCAGAATGAAGGGAAGGGAAATGAAGCCATTATGTTACTTACTCATAACACAATACGCATTGAACTTTATATAAATTATATTATAGAAATAAGAAAGGAAAGAAATTCCGCCCTCGCGTCGCAATCAACTCAAGAATTTCTGACAGAGTTTTTTATGTCGGCACTTTTTGAGCGATCGTCTTGTAAAAATCACACAAATGTTTTCCAGGTAAAACACATTATGTTTTGCTACCACTGCCTAAGTGACTATGCATTATAACAGTTACCACTTGTTACCTGTCGAATGAAATTCCCGTGAGAGTGAACACGCTGGCCGCGACTGTCACGTTCGCTATAAAGTTGCTGAGCTGGCAGTACCACACGCCGAAAACCCAGTCACTACAACAAGATAAATTAGTAATTACTTTTTAAGCTCACACGAATTAGATAATGAAGGATATGGTCCTTTATCATCATCATCATTAGCATGTAGGAGTCAACTGCTGGGCATAGGCCTTCCCCATATTAGTGCCATGACGTCTTAAGACGCGTCTATTCACCGACATCCAATGACTTTGATCGGTCATCAGTCCATCTGGTTTTTACATAGTGACGCGTGTGAGCCATATCTAAGGTGGATGACAAAAACAAACGCCCACGACTGTTATTCCCATGATGGAACTCTTAAGATCTATTCAGTTCTCTAGTAAGACCTTAAAAATAATAGAGTTATTTGGCATATGCCTATATTTTGCATAATAATAGTGGCATTGCAAGTGACAGGTGGCAAGCTCATGGCCGCACAATTTTCGATTCTAGTGTATGTCTTTTCTCATGATATTTTCCTTCACATTTTGAGTAGGTACTTGTAAATGCGCATTAAAGCATAATGATGGCAAAATAGATATGTACTTGAATATTCTAAAAGAAAACAATCACAACGACGAACATTTTTCCACCACATTTTAATTCCAATGTAATAATATATTCTAATTGAAGATGATTATGGTAAGGTAGGCTAGTAACAAATAGAACAATAACATTTCATGAAAAAGGAACAAACAATAAATGTCCAAATCAGACAGGCAAGGCTTCGCATATTAAAGCACATATTATTTAGGTATAAAGACGTAGCATTAATGCGATTTTCGTGGTAGTAGTCTGAGCACATTTTAATATCTGGCGAGTGTGCGTAGAGTGTGACAATGATATAAGCGTTTTAAAATGTTCAACAAACTGCCTACAAAGTTCAAAAGAATCAAATAGGACAGCTAAAAACGTACTCGTACATTTACTTCATCTTTTTTCATTTTGAAATAATTTGAGGTTTTATTACTCATTGACTTTTATAAGTCGAATTATTAGAGTCTTGGCATACCACCGCCTAAGCGGATGGACGACATCGTTGCCGTTCAGGGTAAGAACTGGATGAGAAGTGCCCAGAACAAACAGGAGTGGCTTTTGAGGGAGGATACTTAAGCCCAGCAGTGGGTAACTACGCGCTTTCTTTCTTTCTTCTTTCTTTAGAAATAATAAGCTCAGCATACTTTTCTTTATATTGGATCATATATATTCCGAGTATATAAATATATAGAGAGTTCAGCGTTTCATAAACGCGCTTTATTTTCTACTACAAAAGCTGAGCTGCCTATCGTTAAAATAGAGCGATTTAACGTGATTCTATGTAACGCGGCTATGTTGCGTAGCGCTATTCTTGAGCGCTGACTACCTCCGTACATTAGGTAAAAGAATTCCAAGACTAATGGTCATGGGCCACCTCTATTCATTAATATCTTTATTGCCTTTCCATATGGTATCTTAATGGTGCTAGCGATTGGATGCACAACTGTCCAATCTCCGTCTCCATTCTCTATGTGCGCGACGTGGCAGCCTGTCGTGTGGTTACACCAGCAGCAACGGCAAAGAAAGCAAAAGCCAGTGCGAAGCTAGGATGGATTCCTACTACTACAGTAACAACTCGGTTGTTACTGTAGTAACAAAATTTCTTTAAGGTATGTATTACTACGTATCAAAGAATTTCTCTAACATGAGGATCAGCAATCACAAACTGATTGCGTTCTCTTCGTATCAGCAGAGTTGCGTCACTGTCGAGTGATTTAGATCACGTAGGACACTTCAAGCAACTGCGACTATAAGATATTTTCGCGCAGGGCCACACGACACTGCGCTAGCGTTGCTATTGCTCACGTAAGAAGAAAAATAAGGCTTTGTTTTTACAATAATAAACTTTTGGCAAAACTATACCGTTTTAAAGTAGGTACACCAAACCTCATTTTCAAAGATATCAAACGCTTACAATGTTAACAAATGAATGTCATTAGTAAACTTTTAGGCTTCAAGTTAGTTTTCATGGACACGCAAATTATTATTATTATTTTATATGTGACCTTGTAAACGATCCTGAACTTTAATAAGTTACGAACTTTTAGGCTCCTAAATTAGACATTCCACGAACTGATACAATGGTATCAGTACGTGGAATGTCGAGATATGTCTGTATTTCGTGGAAAAGTGGTGTGTGGTACATAGTTATTACTTTTGTCTTGAGCATAAAATTAAAGTACCTTCATTCGCTTATTTGAATAGGTTAGATCTAAAGGAGTAATAATAATAATACCTACCTACCTACATACCTACCCCGTAGGCTTATTTGAATCAAATATCATTTTATTTTATAATCTTTGAAATTCAGTACGTAAATTTATCATAACAACAAATTAAACTTATGATTCAGATACTACCTACTTTTCAAGTATGTGGGAGTTTTTATTACAATGCAATACATAATCGTATGATTCACTATACTAAACATAAAATATTAATTTATAACAACAAAATTATGTAGCCGTGGTATATTAGTTTTTAACCTATTTAGGTATTTAGTTTAACGACAATTTATCTTATACGTAAGTACCTACATATGTTTAAATTCGGGGTATTTTGGATTATTTTATTGTTTCGTATGATAATTAATTTTTCAATAGTATTTTTATTCAACTTATTCTATATTTAGTTTATAGTATGCATGATTTTATCTTTTTTTATTGATTTGCCTTTAATTTGAATCAACCAATGTAAATAAACATGCTTGACGGTTAAAATACATTGAATCACATTTATACCTTAAACACTTTTATAGCTTCACGTAATAAATTATCTTTTTATCATCATCGTAAAGCAGAACGAATCTTTTGCCTAATTTCCTATCTTTATTAAATGTACTCTCAACTCCCTATCTACGTCTTGTCATCTCTATAAAACCCTGGGGGGGTAGAAAAAAAAACTCTCTTTGACTTTCACTACCGGTCGCACAAGTCGAGCCCGAATTTGCTCCTTGTTTAATAACGAAAATCTGCCCCAATTGCCGCGTAAACCCGTTTATCGTTCGTTATCGTGCGCTTTCCACCACAATCAGCACATCATCGGCACGGAATCGGAGAAGGGACGCCTTTCAATCGTATTCCCTTTTTCCTTTTTCCAAGCCAATTATTATTATAAGTTACAAAAAACAAAACTGTATGTTGTGAAACTCAAAATAAATTGTGACAGAGAATTATCATGTGTAGTTAAAAAAACTAAAATACACACTTTTAAAAGTTATAAAAATAAATCCACTATCCACCTCCTGGCTCGATCATCAGAACTTCCACCTCCGGACTCCAAGTTTCATTTCGATACGACAATTAGAAGTGGGTTAAAATTGATTTCCAAGATTTGATTACATTGTATGTTTGTTATATAGTTAGTTACAAGTGAAGCTAATAAAAGTGTAAAAAGTACTCAAACTTGTTTATTTTTTGCATCTTTTCTGTTTTAAAATTTACGTATTCATACAAATTTGAGCTCGTTATCTGCATAATCACTAAACCTTTATTTGATAATTAGCTTCTGCACGCGGTATGTTGATAAAAGTAGCGTATCACCGTCTCCAAGCTTCAAACTATGTCCATATCATATTTCATCATAAACGGCTCAGCGGTTTAGCCGTGAAACATATAATTTTACTGACTTAGTTGATACTTATCGTTATATTATGGCCAAATCACACAATATCATTATATATACTATAAATTGTAGACTATGCGTTATTCTGATGTATAATCTACGTTACTGTAAAGTTTCATCAAAATACGTTCAGTAATTTTTTGCATGAAAGATAAACAAACATCCATACCTCCATCCATCCTCAAAAACTTTCGTGTTTATTATACTTAGTAGGATACTTATAACTGCGCGATTGATCTTTCATACTGATCGCGAAAGTTTTGATAGTAAAACAACCGGTAGTATTTATTATCTTGATCGAACAAACAATATCTGCTACAACTCTGTCGTTAGCTTTAAGATTTATTTTTACCATGTTTTGAGTAAACCGAACCAGGGAATAAAAAACAATACTAACTTCACGACCTTTGTAATATTACACACTCCCTGACAAGTTTACAATAAAAATAAAAATATGTATTTATTATTTACGTTAAAGTTTATTTTCACTAACTTCTGAGTGAATCGAAACAGGGAATATTTTTTTTACATATAATATTTAGAACTTTATTAATTCTAAATATTAGGGTAGTTTTGTAAAAATAAAAAAAACGTAATTCATAATTCACTTTATTAAAACCGAGTTTTAGTGAATCAAACCAATGATAATAAAAGCTCAAACTACCCCTATCGATTAAAATAATTAAAAGTTTATTTTTCCATATAAACTTTAACATTTTGTTTAACCCTCTTACAGGTTGATTTTAATATTAAATTAGCCTGTTTTATTTAAGTAAAGTTTTTAAAATGTGTTATTTTAGAACCTTACTATCTACATTCCAAATTTAATCAAAATCGGGTAAGTAGTTAGGAAAATACATGATAAGAAACATTCACACACACATTTATGTACTCGAAGGTACATATATTCTAGGTATGTCCTATACATTCTAGGCTTCAAGTTATTTTGGACGCCCATACTTTGTTAAATGATCATTTAGCAATATCTGACTCCTTTAGTGTCTGACTTTGACATATTCTACCAATACCCTCATCAGTATTGTGTGGTGTCTGTTATTTCTGAACTAGAAAACCTTGAAATATTTATTGGATAAATTTAAAAGTAAGTCTTTTCCAACAAAAAAAATGAATGCAGTCTGACTACGTGTTAACGAATTACTACTAAGTACACATTTTGATTTTCATCCCCTCTCCCAAGGGAACCGTGCTGAGTTTCGGGTTAAAAAGTATCCAGTATCCTACCTCGTAGTATGAACTCAAAGCATATCAAGTTTCATTTGTATTAATTCAGTAGTTTCGGCGTGATGCGCGGCCATGACACAGACGGACAGACAAAAATGAAGGAAAAAATACAGTTTGCTTCAGTATCGATTATAGAATGCCCTACAATTTTTTTTTACAAAATATCTTTAATTTACAGAATTGGACCTATTACTGTTTTATTATAAGTATAGATGAAATTTTACCCGCGGTTGTCTACACGCGTAATTCATGATTTATTTTTATGTTGAGCCCTTATTAAGAATGCTCATATGAACGCTATTTTCATCCAAAAGTACTTAAAGGTCAGGAACGTTTCCTGACCTTTTGCTTTCGATAAGAGATAAAAAAACAGATTTATAAATGAAGGAAAGGATAATTCCTCGGTTCATATGAACTTATGCACTTGTTGTACGAAAAATTAAATTTGTCTTAGAAATAAAAATCAAATGGAAATAAAACTTTTAGGGCATAGATTTTAAAGAGTTCAACTTATGGCTTTGATCAGAACACGCAGTGAAAGACTTGAAGTAAGTTTGTATGAAAAAGGAGGATTCATTAGTAGATCTTACTTACATGGTAATTACATATTTTGAGTTTGACTGGTTCTGTACTTTTAAAAACAGAACCAAATGAACGCAAATATGATTTGTTATTATGAGTATGTTAAATTACCTTTGTAGCATATAGATAAAATTGAAGAGGCAGTTGAGAGAAGCCATCATAAGGTCGGCAAACGAGAGGTTCACTAGAAAGTAGTTGGTCACAGTTCTCATTCTTCGATGTGCTGCAAGAAATAAGGATGATTTAGCAACCTATCCCGAAATAAGGTTGTGTAAGTTAAATTTTAAAGTCAATTCACAAAATGTCTATTAGTTTTATGACGTGCTTTTATGATTTTAGGGTCAAAGATATCTTTAAAAAAATTACACACTGTAATCCAAACGTCGATGAGTTAAGGTTCTCCAAAAAAAATAATTATTTTCTAATCTAAATAGATCCAGTGCTTCATGTATCTAACTAAAGTTAAAAACTGATTTCTATTAGAGCGCACTGCAGTTTTAAGTGAGAGTTGAACAGTTTCTGTAAAAACTTATGAAAAATTGTTAAAATAGATATAATATTTCACAGTTCACTTAATATTTCAGTAAACTCTCTCTTTACTTTGTTTTTGTGACATCAACATACAACAAAATAGTAATCTATTACCTCTTAAAAAATAACAACCTGCGTTTAAAAAAAACGCTTCTATCGATGTTAAATGTTCGTTTCTATTATTTTCATCGATCACTCAATTGGCAAAAACGATAGACGTGAACAAATGTCGTTCAAATTAAAAGTTCAATAGTCTTCGTAAATTACTTGAATGAAGGCAAAAACTGTACCAGGTACGCAAAAACTGGAGTCGATACCTTGGATTACTTAATCAAATGTCAGAAAGCAACCTTTTTGTCAACTAAACATGTTACTAAGTAAAACAGATTGGTTTAAATTACCCATGATCAATTTGCGAAATTATTAGCTGATGATTGAATCGCCATTTTAATAAAAAAGTTTGATAGATATAAATGGTTGAAATAATGCTTTGACAGGTTTTATTGCAAAACTTAGGTGCAGACGTGCTTCTAATTGGCTCTCAAGTTAAATAAAATAAATGGTAGAGATTATTTTTTGCAATCAATTTATATGACTTGGATAGATTGACGTATGGTTTTTAGATAGGTTAGTAAAAAAACTTTGCAGTATTTTAAAATCCCGATGGTATTTTAGTATTTATAAACTTCTGTATCTTACCAGTAACAATCCATATGACAATAGCGTTACCCCCGATGGCAATTGCTAACATGGCAGCAAACAAACAGATCCAGGAATGATGTGCCCATAGAGGCATGCTGATGGTGGAGGGCGCCGGCGTCGGACTCCTCGGCACCAGGAGAGTTACAGCTCCAAGCATGCTGCGGTTGAAGTCCATCTTCCAAGTGTAGACAACCTGAGGGAGACAATATTTTCATTGGTTGGGGTGGAGGTAACGGGACGCTATGGGAAAAAGACAGATAAATGCAAAAAATACTGTTGATATAACGAGCTATTTCAATACTATGGTAAAAAGAGGGTAACTTTTCTTGAATGCGTCGTCGGAATCAAATCACAATTTAGATGTGGACTGGTGACGTTAAAGCGCGAAGCAATTTATTTAACCGCCACGCCAGCTGCAAATGCGTTTGAGCAAAAGATGTTGTATGTGCGCTTGTAAAAATTTGTTCGTATTTGTGTAACAATTTTTTTTTAGCAACGTAAAGATTCCATAATGTTTTTGGCGTTTGAGTTTCTTGTTATCAGCGATGCAAGAAGATTCTTGTTTGTCTGTTACTCTCAACTCATCTCCAAAACGGCTTATCCGATTGAAATGCATTTTTTTTGCAATTGATTTGTACAACTTGTAGAATGGTTCTCAGATAGGTTTTAGGTTAGGTAACAACCGACGTGTTATAAAATGTTGGAACGTTTTCTTGATTGTAGAAAAAGTGGCATGTTAAGGAGGAGGCCTAAACTAGATAGATAGATAGATAGATAACACTTTATTGTACACCACATAATAAGTTTCTTACAAATAAAACAGCAAATTACAATCTAATCGCGGAAATACAATGGGCGGTCTTATCGCTTAAAGCGATCTCTTCCAGACAACCTCTGGATGGATAGGCACTAGGCCTTCTCAGTAAAAACTTATCTCCACTTATCTGTTATCTTAACTTATCTTACTAAATAATTTCTCACAAAATTTAAAATCTCTTAACTCGTACTCATTCTAAACCTTAGGACACTTTAGAACCTTCCTAGAAGTCACATAAAACGATGGCAACGTTGCTTGTGAATATTTAGTTGTGCTTACTTACCCACATAAATACATTCCGCATTAAAGATAATGCAAAAAAAAAACAAAATCCAACAGATTGAAGTAGGTATTTACTCGTACCTCATTTCAAAGCTTCTATTTTTAGATTCTAGAATGAAAACTATTTTAAAGCAAATTAAATTAAAACAACCATCTCAAAAATCTAAACTTAATAAGCACGCTCAGTAAAATTCAAACAAACGAAAGTCAGAGAGACGCTGATTCTATTTTCAAAAATTAGAGAAAAAAAAATCTCGATTTTTATTAATCCGTCTTTAGAAAACAGGTAATGAGGTTGCTATCGGGTAAATATTTTTAAGGTTGGGTTTTGAGGAGTTTATTTGATTCAAGCATTCGAGGTATGCTCTCAACATGTAAAAAAGTAGTATAGGTACTACTTCCAGATAAATATTTAAAATAATAACTTAAAAATTGGGCCTCCTAACATTTTTTAAATGTTTTGATGAAGCAACTAGGCTTAACGGCCCACCTGATGGAAAGTTACCGTCGCCCATTGATATCTACAACTCCTAGGGTACTGCATCAGTGTTGCCTGCTCTAAAGAACTGTTTTAAATTTGTTTTAAAGCGGTTCCTGAATTGTTCAGCTGAAACACCTCAGAAAGTAGCTTATAAAATAGAACCTATACGTTACAGTCAACATGTTCCCATGATATAAGGATATCCTAAAATAATACCAAACCACAATATATTTAATTCTATGTCCTATTATTTTGCACTTGCCAGAATATTTTTTTAATGTCAACATTTTCTTTGACACTTAAGGGTATATTTACCAACATTGTGAGGAAATCGTATTACTAAAACTTACAAAATGCGTAAAAAAAAAGAGTCGCGTTAGCCTAGTGGCTAACTACTATACGGTTTATAATTTCCAATACGGAGGTCAAACCCACTCAATTTTATGTATATATATTATTTTATCAACACATGCTTAAAGGAAAACATCGTGGGATATACCCGCCCAAGTACCAAAAATTCGAAGGACCTTGGCGTAAACTTTGATACGCGGTTAAATTTTCATAAGGACCGCACTTGCTACAAATTGTTATCGTAGGTTAGGTTTCGTTCTTTGGAATGGACGTGAATTTCATAATGGTGCTATAAAGTTGGTCTATACGGCTCTTATAAGGAGTAAGATTTAGGCAGCGTCTATCGTATGGCATCCATATGAGAGTACTTACGCCTTGCATCTAGAGAAGATCCAAAAGACTTTCTTAAGATTCTTATACAAGAAGATCTATGCATATTATCCGTTTCTTTACTCCACAATATTTTTCATTGGGGCGCTGGGCTTCAACTCTCTAGAGGCAAGACGTAACTACAATCTACTAGTCACTGCTTGTAAGATACTGCGCGGTGTTTCCGACTGCCCATATTTAGTAGCTGGAGTTGTAAGTCTGACTGTTCCGAAATACGGTTAACTGTTTTTAAGGCCCCTACTGGCAGTTCTGTGGGCGTGCACTGTTGCGCATGACAACTCATATCTTGTGCGAGCTTAAAATTATTAAATGCGCTCTTGCCTGCTTAGCATGAAGACCCAAGACAACTGCTACAACAACAGCAACTGCTGCAGACAAGGGCTGGCATCAACACCATCGTGTGATCTGTTTGCTGACCGATGCACCGATGGACGAATGTATGTAGATAATGTCTGAGGTATTGCGAGTTGATCGATAGTGTTAATATTAATTATATATATTATTTATTGTTATTTTTCTATAATCTCTTATTATTATTATATTCTTGTTCTTTTTTCTAAATTGTTTGTATTTCATAGCGTATTGGTGTGTACTGTAATGATATGTTATTATTATTAAGTGGCAATGGGCAGTGGCTTGTTATGTGGAATTATGCGAACTACTTGCAAAAACGCATTTGCCAAATTGGACGTGCCTCTAACTACCCCTAACTTGGTATTCTAAAATATGTACGGACCAAGTATGTATCTGAGGATGTCCATATCATGTGTTTTTAATGATCGAAACTGACACCTGGGGCGGGGCTGTGGACTGGAGTAGATGGGTGGGCCGTGATATACTAGAACTAGAAGATCTTTTATTAAGGCAACCAAAATTAAACGCGTATCATTTAATAGGAACCAACGAAAGTTAGTTCGACCGATTGTAAACATTAGGATTTATGAGGCAACTCCCGGGACCCTCCCATAGGTCCCGGTATGGACACGTCTTGAGTATTTTATTATAAAAGCACTTGGGTGTGATGATGTATTGTTATTATTTATTCTGATCACAAAAAGGTTGTATCGTCCTTTGTGTAATGTTACGAGACAAAATGTTAATGTATAATACAATTTTCCACTTGAAATTATTTTAGGGATCATTTTCTTTGTAAAATGACATACTCATAGGTACCTAATAATCCCTACGAATATGTTATTGTATGTCATTTCGCCCTATTATCCTATTGTGTGCATAATATCTGAACTTCATGTTTATTTTTTTACTTACGTTTTATTTTGTTTACTAAATAAATATAAAACCCATCAATACAAATCGATTGCTAAAACCGCATATCAATCAGATAAGCCATTTCAGAGGCACATACAAATATTAGGTAGGTATGTTTGAAATAGCCTGGTAATTGGAAACCTGAAAGAAATCACTTATAGCGATAAGGCCACTCATTGTGTTATTTAATTGATGACTTAATTTTTTGAAGTTTATCCAGCTGTACAATAAAGTTTTCATTCGTTCATACAAACACACAACCAATATACGGGCGTCGCAAGCCAAATAAAATATATATGTTGGAAGGATAACATAGATTTGAAAGCGGCGAATGAATGAAATAATAGAACATTATTAATGACAATATTTCCACGCATGTTTGAGAAAATGATTTTTCTTTGTATTTTTTTAAGAAAAACACTAAATGCCTCGGCGGAAATGCCAATTGCCTGTCTCGCTCGTATCAATGAAGTCCTCGCCTGTGGCTCGGCCTTCAAACTATTACTCGACCTGCAACTGCCTATTTTACGGCCTCTGCAATGTACTATTATTTTACACCTAAAAACTACACAACTTTAAGTACAATGGGCGGTCTTATCGCTTAGAAGCGCTTCCAGACAACCTTTGGATGGATCTGATTCTATGAGATTCATTCTTAGATTCTGTACGAATCGAGGTGTACATACTTACTAATAAATCGTTAATTAAGAGTGTAGTTATAAGAAATGACAACGTAGTGCGTCACAAACACCCGCTCACGTCTGCAAGCCGCATGATGGACATTCTTAAATCTATACTGCGTTCGTACGCATGTAGATGTAGATTTATGATGTTATTGACATGATATATATATAAATAAATAATGCCGGACATTTTTCACACAGCATCATCTAGCCCCAAAGTAAGCAGATCTTGTGTTATGGGAACTACATGACTGATATACTACTTTTTTTGTAAATACATACATATTATACATAGAAAACACTCAGATCCGAGACAAATATCTGCAGATCATACAAACATTTGTCCCGCGGTGGGAATCGAACCCGCAACCTTCTGCGTCTCAGGCGGGCCTTCGCCCACTACGCCACAGAGGTTGTATATATTAAATATTGTGTATATTAAATTGGTTGGCTTGATAATTTGCATCCACGTAAGGCCATTGTCACTGGTAGAGCGCTGTTATGATAAAATATAATGAATTAGTTGTTGTGAAGACCCTGCGTTATGTGGGAAGCAAGATTATTATCACTTTCGAGCCCTAAAAATATTATAAACAAAGCTGGTGATACACATGCTTGTAGCCTGCACAATGGCATGTCAGATACTGGCAATTACAAGCTACTAGCATTTGAGGCATTTTGCGAGTTTGCAAGCAGTTTGTTTTTTTTTTCCTTGGAGTGAATCAGGAAGGGAAGGGCAACTTGTAACGAAGAACGCAAAGAATCTTCTGATCCAATGTTTTATCCAAGTTACTTTGTTGCTTTTGCTTAAATATGACTTCATTACAAAAGTTTCTAGTTTATCATCATAGCATTCGTTTATGCTTGCACGTACTTACTACTTATCAATTTTAGCTGTTAGGTGCCTACCTACAAAGACTGCTTATATATATAAATAAAATTATTATAATGTCTAGCAAACAAATTCTGTGTATTGAATATTTTACCACCACCCACGCCCACGCTTCACTTGGTGTAGCGTATATTTGATGGCAAATATCACAAACCAAACCGCCATACACACTGAATCGGTAAATCAACTCAATCATGCCAAACGTATTTCCATGCATCGTTTACACAACTGTCTGTCTTCAGGGATAGTTCTAAGATTATTTGTTTGTCTAGCAGACAAACACCACATCTATCTCCGAAACAACTTGTTGAATTGATATAATTTCGCAATCGATTTGTATGTTTTAGATAGGTTTTACTGCCAGGAGTAAGTTTTCAACTGACTTCAAAAAAGTAGGCGGTTCTCAATTCGTCTGTACTTTTTATTATTTTTATGAAAAAAATATATAATATAATTATTTTGTTTGGCTTAAACAGGTTTAACGCCATACTTAAGAAACAAGTGCGAGCGCTGCAAATGATTTCTGTGACTTTCGTCCGTGTGAGGGGTGACCGATCGTGAAGATCAATTTGGTAAAGAAATTGCACAATTTGGTAAAGTTAAAGGCTTAGGACTTTTTAAAATTATTCCAGAATTTATGAACAGACCAGATAACTATCAAGACGTCAATCCCACCTATCCAATGCTAGGACAATGGGGAAAGGTATTGTTCGGTGAAAGAGGACACAACAAGCACCTTGGCAACTTTGTTAACCAGAATTCGCATGTAGTTAAACTTTGCTACTTAATTAGTCAATGAAATTAACCTAGTGAAATTATTACTCACCTCAACATCATCAGCTTTATCCATGTTCTTGAAATCGTGGTTTTCATAGAACTTTTGTCGTTCCAAACTAATGTTGTACATAACATCCATTCTATTTGATTAAACTCTCCATTATAAGTATTTATTTGATCACCGAATCGTGTAATAAATTTAGTTCTCCAGTAGACGGTACTAATAAATGCGTGTTTTTGTTTGCAAGATCACATATATTATAATACTATACTAGTAATGTGCTTGAAACAATTTGAAGAAATTTTGGACATATATATCAGTTTATTTAATTGATTGCAATACGTAATTTTCACAATTATCTCCTAATAAACATAGTGGTCACACATAACACCCACACATAATCCACATTTATACGCCTGTCCCTGAAGAAAGACGTTACATCTGAAACAATAAATTAAAGAAGATGAAGAATTGTGCAAAAAATATTGTTAATTTGCAGTTAAACAGGGACATTTTCTTTTCAGAAAGTGATAATTGATGGAAAAATAAACACAGCGGTGACAGTATTCAGTGGCTCCTTTCAAACAAATTTACCATAAAACAAACAAGCTTATATCCCGACACCCAACAACCTCTTGAAGAAATACGTATATTTTACCGAGCATTTTATTCATAGCAATATTTATGGCATTTTATTCAAAGCGTTTCAAAGTGTTATTTCGTGTCGTAGGTTAGTAGAATATTATATTATATTACATTGCAATGGTTGTAATATTTTGCGAGATCAATGAAATTGAGTGAATTTATCTCCTTCATTTTATAAGAAAAGCCGTGTTGGCCTAGTGGGCGATACCCTGACTTCTAATCCGGGGGTCATGGGTTCGAACCCGGAAGTGCACCAATGGTTTTCTTCACTCGAAAAATGTATGTGCACATTAACACGTGCTCAAAACAGTGAAGGAAAACATAGTGAGGAAACCGGCATGCCCTAGAACCTAAAATTCTAAGGCATGTGCCAACAGTTAGTGTTCCAATAAGCGGCGATGGGCTTGCAATCTGTCACGTCGAATGCTAACTTGAAAAACGCGGGCATGTACCAAATGTTGGACGTACCTCTGACTACCCCCTACTTGGTATCCTCAAAGATCTACTCACTGAATATGTGTCTGAGGATGTTCACTCCACGGAAGACAGCCGTGAGCGTGTTTGTTTTGTTTTTCTTTGCATTTTATAAGAAGCAATGGCTGCCTAGTTATTTGATGGTTCTCTTATATTCCTAATAATACTATTAAAATACATAAATGGGTACATATATTAACTACTAACCTATTACATTTTTTATTAATTTGAATTAAAATCCCGTAAATAAATAATTTGCCCGAGTAAATGTTGTAAGATTTTATTATAGGTGTGGTCTGTTAAGTTTTTATTTATTTATGGCTAAAAGCTATCTATTTCAGACAATCATTGCAAAGGTAACATGTTTTATCTAAGATAGCTCGTACTAGTTACTCAAGCACAGGTAAAGTGGCAGGCAGAAGCTACTTTACAAGAATAGTAAGCAGATAGACACCAACGCTAAAAAATAGGTTTGAGTTACAAGTTGGGGGCTGGCTATAAAAGTTATGTTTGAGTAAAACACAATAAGTTGAATTTTATGTTTAGCAAGGGTTTTTTTTTAGTTTCAAATAGGTAAAGGAAACATGTTGTTCTTACCTACAACATGCCTACAGCTGAAAAGGTTCCATTAATATGCTTGTTGTAACAAAATAAATAATAAATTAACCTGCTCTCTGATAGTGAAAATAACTTAATAGCCAGATAGCGATAAATTTTGTTCAAACCAAAAAGATTCAAACTACTAAAAACGACTACCTCTGTGCCGCAGTGGGCGAAGGCTTGCCTGAGACACTGAAGGTTGCGTGTTCGATTCCCGCCGTGAGACAAATGTTATTATGGTATGCAAATATTTTTCTCTATGTAAAAATGTATTTTTTATGAAAAATATCTAGTATGTATTTACAAAAAAAGGATATAAGTAACCCTGTAATGCCCATAACACAAGATCAGCTTACTTTGGGGCTAGATGATGTGTGAAAATGTCTTGCATTATTTATTTATATCGCGTTAATACGAAGGCAGTTAAAAAAAAATCACATGCAGAGCGCGACCAATCTACTGGTCGTCGTCAGCAAAATTATACATGTATTGTATGTTGTTTAATTTAGTTATATGCTAAAATAGACTAACAGGCAAGACTGTTTTCTGCAGAATGAAAAAATATACCTTAAATTATTTACATGTAAAGGAGACCAAAATTGGGTAGATTGGCTGCTTTGACATTTTGAAATAAAAAAGCGTTATTGGCCATTTACACAAAATGACCAATTCTTTATAGTGACAATGATTTTTATAGTGGATGTATATAGTTCTAATTGTATTGATTTTGCGTAAATTGGTAGACACATAATACCAATTATTGTTAAACATAAAAAAAACACTTATATTTAAATTAACACATCGAAAGAGACTCACCATCTTTATAAACAGTTCACAGAAATGTTTTTCAGTTCCACAAAACTTTTTAATGTTATCTGGTTTGGATTTCACCTTCGAATATATTTTAACATCACTGGATTTCCAAACTGAACTTCGTAACAAATTGTGGAATCGCAGTACGGTAATCGACGTCTGCCAACAACGAGGGCTCAAACACGACTGAGTAGTGAAACCTCCGAACTCTGCGGCTACATGAAAGTATTGAATCAACCCACCTGAAGCTCTCCAAAACCTCTCTGCCCTTTAAAACATTTTTCACCACTAATCAGCGAAGTTTAAACTCCCTAGTGATTTGTGTGTGAGATAGAGGACGCTTGGGATAAACTGTTTTAAGTTTTTGAGATAAAGTTATGGACTCGCATGATTACATAGCCGTGGCTTGAATTATTAGTAATTGTGAATGTATCGGAGTCATGCCGGAAAACGTGTTTTGCATATTTTAGTCGTGACCAAACATTGCCCCTAGAAAGATAATCATATTTTGTAGTGAGCGTCAAAAGGCGCAATCTCTTTTGATAGACTCTTTGTTTTTGTTTTTTAACTGGCTTCGGGAATATTTCTTATATAGAAAGGTAATACGCACGATAGATAAAAAAGATACCGCTTTTTTATTTTGTTAACTTAAATTTGATTAATATTACTTTCTAGGGTTAAATAGATAAGGTTAGTAAAAAAATTATAATATTTTACAATTTTTATCAAAAAAAACCTGTCAAAGAATATTAAGTATTTCGTAGAATAATATTCTTTGTATGGAATACTTTTTTATATTTCATTATTTCACGTGGTTACTTGCTAGTATAAATCTCTTTCGTTAATCTAGTAGGCAAGTGCAAACTGCACTTGCCTACGAGACGTAGCGATAGAGCTACGAAGCTACGAATGTTCGTGGATACGACGTACCTACAAACTTCGTAGCCACGTAAGCAGCGTTATATCGATAGTAGCAAATCTGTCATGATATAATGTCAAGCTTCGCATAACTGCAAAACTGAAAATGCACTTTTAATTTGTCAGGTTGTAAAAATATTAGTTTTTAGACAGATTATTTATAGTATTCAACACGTGAAAATACAATACAAAAGTTTAACATGTTTTCAAATTAAAAATCAAAATCAAAAAAATGCGTTAAATCGTATTCAAAAGTTTCGGATATAAATGGTTACAAACATACACAACCTCTAATGTTAAAAGCAAACATATATTCGTGTTTTGATTTAAAAAAAAACCATTCAATTTACAATCAGTGAACAAAGGTAATTTATTACAAATATCCGAGAAATAGAAAGACAGAAAGAAAAAGTTCGTTTATTATACTATTTTTAAATAATATAATAATTGACAAAGTTTTCTTTAACACAAGAAAAGCTATTCACAGATAAGATAAGATTACGTCACTCATTCTTCAAATGTATCTAAAATGTCAGGAATCGATCAAGTTCGTAAACTATAAAGCACCAAACATTGCTCAACGTTGATGAACAAAAAAAGAAGTCGGATTTAAAGATATATAGCTATGTAGTTGAAAAAATGATCGATCATATATTGACATACGTTACGCTAAATTTTAAGACAGCAAGTGTAAGTTTGGAATTGCAAAAAAAAACATGTTATCAACAAAATAACAAGTCAAATCACAATGGGAAATACCAATCCCCTTGCGATTGTCAAAATATAAGGCACTAGCCGATGCCCGCGGTTTTACTCGCGTAGGATAGGTAATTGATAGGTACATCATAAATAATTGCATGCCTTGCACCCTTAAGGGATTTTTTTGAATACTGTGATACGTTATTTTGTTATTTTGTACAAAGTTGTTCAGCCCTTTTCAACCCCTTAGGGGTAGAATTTATCAAATTCCTTTCTTAGTGCACTCCTACATCACAAAAGGAACCCTCAAAGTTTCATGCTTCTAGGACTTATGGCTTAGGCTGTGCGTTGATCCGCCAATCAGTATCGGAACGGTTTTATATAGTTATATTAAAAAAAAATGCAGTATTTTTAATTGTGTTGATTTAGAAGCTTGGTTTTTTACAGCTCCAAGGACTATATACATAAGTATTGTATATTTATTTTAACTTAAATACCTGAACGCGTTTCCGAGAAAAAGGATCTTGACAGACAGACATACAAACGGACAACGAAGTGACCCTGTAAGAGTTCCTTTTTTAGGTACGGAACATGAAAACCACAAAATGCGGTTTCTAAAATTTGATTTTATTATTTACGTGCAAATACCATGTTATGGTAAAATTCATTTTGTTAAATAAAATAAAATACCTACTAGCATATTCCATAATGTGTTCGGATACGGTGAAACTACAGGAAAATAAGACATCAGTTAGCCCTCCGGTGCTAACATCTCCTGTTGACACCCTATATCGGCTGATTACATCCTATATCGGCTTCCAACACGAACCCACGACCTTTGGATCAGAAAACCTAGGCGGGGCTTAGGTAAAATGATTTCCATTTTAGGAAAAAATAAATGGTTATCCATTCAACCAATGCCATTGAATGTACTGAATAAAAATTAGTTGAAACAGGTGTCTCTCCTAAATTATGATTATTTTATGCAAAGAATCTGTCGGACTCGAGCTAGACTTTGTCCCGAGTCAGATAAGCTCAGATCACAAAAACCACCTAGTAGAAATGAAAACTACATTACTAGCTAGCATCAGGGTTTAAATATTATATTTAAATTGTCTACATGTTTGATTTATTTTGATGGACGATGTTTTGGAGGTAAATAGGGAATATTTTTTTTCTTTATTTTCTTACTTTCGTGTAATCTATCTAACATTTCCATAAGAGTTTGTACAGCGTTAAAAAAAAAGTAAAACATTGAAATAAGTATTTTGTTAAATTTCTAAACTTTTTTAAAAATGGCAATTGTATCCCTAATCTGATTTAAATTAGACTTCATATGAGCCAGTGACCAACAATGGTTATTCTTATAGAAGTATGCATGTTTGGATGTTGCTTTCTATTGATTAGGCTAAACCGATATGAATGTTTGATATAAGTCTAGGTATTTCGTGACTATGAAAACTCAAAGGCTACTTTAATACGAGTACTATGCGAGAAAAACGGTGGCAGAAGCTACAAGTATAAGTATCTCGCGTATAATTACGTTAGGAATATGGAAGTAAAGTTTTTTTTTTAATATTAGGTTTTACGTAAAAACGATGCAATAACTGTATCATCATATTGACTGTTAAACCGGGTTCCCTACAGATTGGATAGACCAACAAAAATTAGTCGACTCCAATAAACAAATACCCGAGACATTATTTTTATAAATTAATCGAAGCCTTGTTAATTAATCAATTAAAATTTCTGATCCTATGGTCCCATGAGATAGCACTGCTCGTAGACCAAGTTATATAGACACAGCTTTTTGTCAGAGGAACCAACCTAACCAAATTGTTTGACCGGCTGGATAGATGGTCATAGCCGTCATCCCTATCAATCGAGTACCAGGAGGTGAACCCCAAGTGTTCACCTCCTGGTTCCTGATTATTTTTCTTGACTGAACTTAACGCAGCCGGTTGCGCTTGGCTAATCCGATGAAACTTTGCGTGTGTATATACTGTCTTCTTTTATCTTATGTTTATCTAATACTGGTATTAGAAGGAATTCGAAATTCATGACGTCAGCAGCATTATTAGTCGAGGCCGAAACGTAACATGGCTGAGTCCTCCATTTATATACTAACCTTCAGACACACTGTCTCATTTTAACACCATTAATAATTATTCTACCTAGGCCAGGTATATTTTTTTGGTATAAGTAAATAAATTATCTTTTCTCAAATAGTGAAATGGATCACTATCTGCACTCCACCAGATATAATCTCGGAAACCAAATAAGCGATGGAAAATCTGCTTCCAGTGAGGTCGAAAGAAAAATACGTAAAGGTTTCTTACATAAGAAACCTTTTTATTTCTTTGTTTTTTTTTCCGCCGAGGCAATAATTATGTTTTAAGATAAAAACATTATTATTGCCTCATGGTAATTACCTGTCTCGTATCATTGAAATCCTCGCCTGCGGCTAGGCCTTCCTGTTCTGCAATTGCCTATTTCGCGGCCTCTGCAATAATGTACTAATTATTTTATTTTTATTTTATGGGTTAAATATACACTGCTTGACAGAAGTCATAAAATGAATTTAAAACATTTTTGCTGCCAAGGTACAGCCTGTTATTAGAGAAGGGCCAGAAAAGTAAAAAAAAGCAATCTTTGCCCTGGCAACGTGCATTCTTTTAACATTATTTGTTACCTCTTTAATCCTAAGTTCGACACATCCTGGAAATAGATTAGAACATTTATATCAAGCAACGTCCAAAATCACACAGCTTAGAGATTCCGTAAAGTACTAGTAAATGCAGCAGCGATATCAGCTCGGGACTTAGCAAGAGTGTACCGCCGTCATACAAACAAAAGCTTTTACAGTTTTCAAAGAGACAAACTCAGATTTGGCAGTGGTGGGAATAAACTGACTAGAACTATTAAGCGCTCATTTTACTTTAGCCGATCAGCTTCGGCTAAAGTAAAGCCAGTGCTCTCAAACACATAATATTATCTTAGGAGGACAAGGTGTTTGCTAACTCTCGTAGTAAATATTGTTTTATTGCTTTGTATAATGAACCAGTGTATTTGGTTTGAGCCTAACGCAATCAAAATGAAAAAAAAACAGTGATCAAAGGGGACAAACATAAAAGAAAATAAATTGCTAATTTAAATTCTAATCCACAATAAAAGATAACATTTACGGATCGAGTCACTAAAAGGGTAAAATTTTAGGTCATATTTTATATTAAACTTAAATAACGCATTATGTGTTTTTTAAATTTCCTTTCGATGGATATCTTAAATATATGAATAATAATAACATTTCTCCGAAAATTCATTAGGCATTTAAGCAATTTAATATTTCTGTAAGATTCGTTATACCAATTGCTACCGAACGGAAGCAAAAATATTTAATTTCTAACAGAGCATTACTGTGTATTTTAGATATTTTGGACCAACATATTATGTCCCGTCCCTAGCATCATTTCGTTTAAAAAAAAACTCGGTTAAGCTGACGCAATGGCGGTGGTGGTAGCGATAAACAAGTAAATTCTCGAAAACTTTCACAATCTTAATTACCTTTTACCTTCGTCGCCGTCACTGTCATTGCCATCGCGTGACAGCTAGGGACGAGACATAATCTATAATTCTATAATATTTACGCATGTATTATTTCCTATAAACTACTACCTAGCTTATTGCGAGGGTTCTCTCCTAATGGAATTTGCTAATATTAAATTGATAGAGTTTCATTCACTATATTCATCAAATATTATTCCATTAATATCTTGATGAGAGTTCTGAGTTATCTCAAATATAAAATCTGTACTTGCCACCTAAAAACTGTCATTATATTGAAATAATATACATATTTAGTTTATTATTCCTTCTGCAAAGTAAATATACAAATATAAGCAACCAGTGTAGTCATTGCGGAGAGTCAGTGGAAATGCACCTGAGGCCATGTAATTAACGTTTCCAATCTTAAAAACTATAGTGATTAAAATCAAATTATTAACACGTGCTCAAGATGTTGAAAAAACACCGTGAATAAACTGCCATTCCATAGAACCAAAAATTCTAACTGTGGCATCGGTTAGTGTTCAGTAAACCTGTTACGTGAAATTCTAACTACTTGCAAAATGCAAGCATGTGTGCCAAATATAATATTTGGGCCTACCTCTAAGATCTACGTACTGAATATGTATCGTAGTAGGTATGTGAAATACATTGGGAATACAGTCGATGGTTTAATTCTTTGTTTTTATTGTATAATAACGTTTTGTAATCAGTTACGTGGGGAAAGAATACTTTTGCAACCAATAGTGTTTTTTTCCCCAATTTTGATAAATAGGAAAAAACGTACGTGGAATATAACATGAATAATTACGTTATATTCCACGTACGTTTTTTCCACAAATTTATTTGGATTACTATTTTTCTCGTAAAACAAAAAAAAAAACTTGAAGTTTCCGTACAAAACCTGAAATTTCATCAGAAATTTGCATATTTAAGTGGCAATTTGGTTGCCTTTTTAGCACTTTTCGTGGCCTTTAGTGTTCACAAATTGATCATGCATTATGCATGCGACCAGTAAGGCGAGCTGCTGTGAAAGGGTTCGTCCGGAGAAGTGCTACTATCATACCTATTTCTGTCGCCATGCAGTAATGCTCCGGTAATTGCTGTATTTCGATGAAATTACGGGCACATGAGATGGTTCATCTCGATATCTCAGGGAGGCGTATACGTCCATAGGCTACGGTAACCGCTTACCACCACGTGGGCCGTTAGTTTGTATGCATCTTTAGTAGTATAAATAAAATATATAAAACAAATATAGCCATAAGTTACAAGATTTGTGACATTAATGCAATACTTTGTGATGTGTATTTCCAACATAAATTGCAGCGCCTTTTAGTGACTTGTAGTGATATAACTTATCTATGAACTATCCTTGAAGACACACACATTGATTGCAAAAAAAACCTCATTACAACCCAATGAGCCGTTTCGGAGATAAATGATAACATACAAGCAAACAAACAACTTCGTACAGAAAACGCAATACGAGGTCGTATTAAGATACGGGTAAAAATTGCTCAACAAAGTTTCCTACTGTTTAGGGTTTTTGAGTTTTTCTTTTCTCTCTCTCTTAACGTTTTTTGATATCGTTAACGTTAAGAGAGAGTGAAAAGAAAAACTCAAACCTAACCTAATCGTATCTTATTGGAAAATCCCACCAATAACGTGTAGGTCATTTGTGCCATACCCTCCGCCTCTTAGCGGCTCGTAGTACCTATCTACAAATTATACTGGCTTATTCTGACAGTGTGGGTCTACCATGCTCATACTCGTAGTTCCCATAACACAGAAAATCTTAGTATGGGGTCTGGGACTGTTGCGAGTTATGTAATTCTTTGTTTCGTTCAAAATTTAAAAAAAACAGACAAGTGCGTATCGGGCCAGGCACAGTGTAGGGTTCCGTAGTTACTTACCCATGCACTTAAATTTACTACCTGTTTTACACAACTAACAACTTCATCTAAGTTATTTTTAATGGAATTTATATGAAATTTGCCTTTTTAATACGGCAAGTATATTTTATAAGTTGGTCGTTCAACAAAAATCAACCATTTAGGTGGCATGGGTGGTAGACGGGTGACACCGATACTCTCTTAATAATAATAATAACGTTTTTTTTTCACACGGCATCTTCTAGCCTCAAACTAAGCAGAGTTTGTATTATGGGAACTGATATACTACTTATATATTTTCTGTAAATACATACATGTTAGGTAAACATGGAAAACACCCAGATCCAATATAAATATTTGCAGATCAAACGAACATTGGCCACGCGGTTGGAATCAAACTTTTGCGTCAAATGCGCCACACAGAAATCGTAATAAAAAACTTTAAAAACTTTAATGCTTATTTTAAGTTCTATCCAACTATTTTTTCACCACTTAACCATTTTACCACTTTATTAGCGTAATTAATATGTATATCCATGGCATGCTTTCTAGCACAAGGAGTCTCTGAGATAAGCCGCAGACATATATACAGATATAAGGCCGGACATGTCGAAACTACTACGGAACCCTAAATTTTTTTTTAATTTTTATTTTTAGTATTGTTTCTTTTTATTGGGGTCTTGAGTAATTTGAGTATTAAACTCTAACAAGTTTTATGATGAGTGTACTTGTACGTCTGCAAAAACCTGTTTCAATAAATGTTGGGATTAATATAATTATATTCAAGAATCAATCTCACGTAAATCACGAATAGCTGTGTGCTTGAATTTTCAAGCGGACTTAGAAAGTAAATACCTTTTCTCGAATGGTCTATCATGTCTCAAAATAAGTTGAATAATATTCAATGAATAAAAATGAATTGAAATAAATGAATAATGTAATAAGTCAGTTTCAGTCCAGAATCAACAACCAGTTAGCAAGTCCCCAACAAGACTTAAAGTTTTCAATAATTTTGTCCAAACTTAAAGTTACTTACATTTTTATTCAATACAAGCTTTTGCCCGCGGCTTCGCCCGCGTGGTATTTTGTTAAAAGTAGCGTATGATCTTCTCCAGGATTCAAACTAAGCCCATATTGTGAATATCAAATTTCATCATAAACGGCTAAGCGGTTTAGCCGTGAAACATATAGGTATACATATCATTATAAATTGTAGACTATGTGTTAATCTGATGTATAAGTTATCTTACTGTTATATTTCATCAAAATCCGTTAAGTATTTTTTACGCGAAAGAGTAAACTGCCTAAAATACCAACGATTATTTTCCAAAAAACCGACTTCATATTAACGGGAAATTGATAAAAAGTATAATTTACAATTTCATCACCCATTTGTTCACCATTAGGTGTGTTTTTTTACGATTGAAGTATACCCTTCCCCATTAAAAAAATAGTAAAAGTAATAGTAAATCCGTTTACAATTGGCGAAGATATCGCGTAACATACACACAAAAAACACATACAGAAAAATTGAGAAAACCTTTTTTGGAGTCGGTTGATAATAATTAAACTGCGATATTCGCGATAGGTACGCCTGCAGTCCCAAAAATAATGCCCACATTATTTTGCTTACTCTTTCGAATAAAACACAAAAGAAAAACTAAAGAGGAATTGAAAAATTCCTTTTTTGAAGAAGGTTAAAACTACAAAAGGTAGGTATCAGCATTCTAAATGAGGCGTTAGACTTTGACAAAATGGCTACCTAAGAGCCATATTGTGAATGAAATCGGACTACTCGTTACTGAATAACCACCAAGTACACATTTTGACTTTCATGCCCTCTCCCAAGGGAACCGTGCTGAATTTCGGGGTAAAAAGTATCCTATGTCCTACCTCGTAGTATGAACCTAAATCTCAAGCTTAAGATGAGCCGTACGTTCAAAGGTTCCGGGTTTCAAGTTATTTGGACCTAATAATGAGGGTTCTGATGTCTGTATTTTCTGAACTACAAACCCTGACGAAATATTTACGGGACAATCTTTAAAGTAAGTACCTACAAAAAACAAAAAAAAAAACTATTAGTAAGGACACACAGGGATTGAAAGGCAAAATCTAAGCTTCTAATCCTCAGAAAGTAACTGAGCAGAACTGTCCACACAACAATAAGGACTATTTTACACAGCTCAGTATAGTACCTACTTAGTATCCACCTACATACCTACTTATTTTGTAATTTATTATTGACATCTTCAGATCTATTTTTTCTCAATACAGAGATCCGTGAGGATCTGGGGGTTAGTCAGCGTTAATTTATTCATTAAAATCACAAGGATCACTTTAAAACGTTGGTTTTATCTACTGCCTGTTCCTCCGCGACCAAGGAAAGAAAGACAAGAAAACAAGGCTGGATCTTTTTAATTATCTTTTTACAAAACAATAGGTATCTACATTTTTTATCGAGTTGGAGCATTTTCAATCCCAAGAGTTTTTATCATCTAAATAATTAGATATTTTATATCTTATATTCTCTATGCCTTTTTATAAAGTTTTTGTTTAATTACGTTTTTTAAATTTGTTAATTAATTTGTTTTCACGCAGTGTGCATATAGGCTTGTTTATAAATGAGACTCAAGTTCCCTTTTTTACTTGCACTCTTTTTATTAAGATCCAAGCCCTTCAACTTTACGAGCAGCCTTGCCTTTCAAGCCACGATCGGATGCAGTCGGTTTTTAATCTGACACCAAAAGGAAATCAGTTCATCGCTTTTCCTGGGTTCGAAAATAAAAAAGTTTGTGGCAGGATCTAGGTTTATTTCCCAACAAATAAACGTTATAACGGTCGATAAAAACGTATGTGTTGTTTACACACATTTTGTACATTTTATATTAGGAACCAAATTTACTGACTGCTGCGATAATAACGCCACGATAAAATTTGGAAAAATGCAATATCGAACGTTCTAACGTAGCTATCTGGAGAGTAATTTTTCTTTGCCTTAGAGTCTGGCGTAGGTTATCAAGATTTTGGTACTAGTGACAAGACATGTCAGGATAAAATGCTTGTTTGATGATTTGATTGAAATAATAAGTTATTGCTGAGGCCGCGACATAGGCAATTGCAAATCGAGAATCAGTTTTAAGACCAAGCCACAGACGAAGACTTCAATTATACGAGACAGCCATTGCCATTGCCGCCGAGTCATATATAGTGCTTTTCTTAAAAAAATCAGGAAATTAAAAAGGTTTATGTAAGATACTTTTAAGTATTTTTCTTTTAACTTCGCTGGAAGCAGGTTTTATATCGCTGATTTGGCTTCCAACCTTAGATCTGGTGAAGTTCAGTCACATTACAATTTCACTTTCGGAACCTACGGACCTCATTTTTATTTATGTATTTACAAAATAACAGACTCGTTTTTCTCGCACAACGTCTGCATACAGCCACTTAAACGCAACCTATTTATACCAAGGTCGAAGAAAGAGGACCAAACTTCAATGGGGCAAATAAAGAAAAAGTTTTGTAGTAGTTATAATTGCCCTCGTGTTGGATGCATTGGGCATGCACCCAGCACGTCGGCAATGGATTTCTAACATTGCCAGCGCGTATTTTGTTCCAAATTCAAAACTGATGCTGTGTACGTAAATAAGATACTTCGCGTGTTCTTTTTCCGAAAGTAATATAAATTATTTGAATCGGATGTTTTGATGCTCGAGAAACCTACTGTGAAAATAGTTTTATAACAAGACTTCTGCCCTAGGCATGTGTAGTAAAACAATATAACATACACGTGCACTCATCGGACATCCACAGTTCTCTCTCACACACACACATGTTCAAATTCTTGCATTTCTTTCATCGCATTACAAGATAACAAATTAAAATAGACAAAATAAAAAATCCTACTATTTTACATTGTTTAAGTTATATTTATCTGCTGAATCGCAATAAACACATTTGTGTTTTTTAATTAAATAAGCCTATGTGTTATTCAATGTACAAGTATTTCTGTTCTATATTTCATCTAAGTTGATCGAGTCGTTATGAAGATTTTCGGCAATTCATCCAAACATCTAACTTTCCACAAGTCCTTGTCCTTTGTTAGTACCTTTATATAATTAAAACCAAGCTTCTTGATTTCAGAGTTTAACTTATTAAGTATGAATCCGGATGCATGTGATCCAGTGCTAATTTTCTCAAAGAAAATGTTACTCTGCATACAGTTATGAAATTATGTTATCATAAAATATATAACATACTAAAACATGTTACGAGTATCACCCAGTTTGAGGGCTTCTTCGTTTCTTATTTTGTAAAATGAAATTTTATTAAAATACCTAGTTTCTAACCAAGGCTTCCCTCGCGTGGGCCCGGACAAAAAGTAGCTTTTGTGTTATTCTAGTACGAACTAGGTATTCTACTTTCATGTCAATTCAGTCGTTACGAAGAATATTAGTATTAGTAGATTATTATCAATATATCCAGACAAGAGTCCTACTGGACTAACGGGTGGTAATCCGACTTCCGATAGGAAGGACGTGGGTTCAAACCTTGCCTTGCACCAATGGATTTTTCCACTCGAAAAAAATATTTGCGCATTAACATGTGCTCAAAGCGGTGAAGGAAAATATCGTGAGGATTCTGGCATTCGCTAGAATCTAAAATTTTAATGCCACATGCATTATCAGTATTCCAATTAATGACGATGGGCTTGCAACCTGTCTCGTGGAATACTAATTACTTACAAAAACGCGGGAATGTGCTAAATGTAATGTTTGGACGTTATTGGACGGCGCCTTTGACAATGTCCTACTTGATATCCTCAAAGATCTACCCACTGAGTATGTATCTGCGAATATTTATCATGAGAAATATAGTCGTGAGCGTTTTTTGTTTTACGTCCATACTTCTGCATTTTATAATTGTAGTAAGGAAGTCAGATAACACGCAAGAATGGATAGGAAGTAGGATAGTAGGAAGGATTAGTAGTATATTACTATAGTCAGTTCAGAGCAAGCGTTTTCATGAGAAGACCAATTCACTGAATGTGATAAACAAAGGAAGAAATCATTTATGTGAGGTTACCTTTACGAGACAATTAACTCAAAGACTAATTTGACATCGTAATTACTACAATGTTACTAGCATCGTTACCTTACGAGATTGTGACCTTAACAATGGCACAATTATTCTGGTCATAATCACACGGCAAAAATAATGAACACCTTCGGCCTGTCTTGGTTGATGACCATAAAATGAATCTTAAGTAACATTTTGACTTTAGTCGCAGATAGATTGCTTAATAAGCTATTTTTTATAACCACTAGCTGTTTTACAAAATAGTTGTTGAACAATGGCAATAAATGTTCAGCTGGATTGCCCATGCGTTACGTTTAACAAAAAGGCTGCCAATATTTAGCCGTATCGTAAGAG
Organism: Perizoma affinitatum; assembly: GCA_961405105.1. Classification (NCBI taxonomy): domain Eukaryota; kingdom Metazoa; phylum Arthropoda; class Insecta; order Lepidoptera; family Geometridae; genus Perizoma; species Perizoma affinitatum. Next base: position 9,624,284 of record OY560184.1, read on the forward strand.
ATGTTAGATTCTTAGTTTTTTTTCCAAGTTTTTTTCATATCAATTTTTGAATTAAGTTGAAAAATTGATTTGATAAATCAGGGCTACAGTATGTATAACGGCTAAATATTTGAGCCGCATTGGAGAACGCAAAACGCTCTAACAATCTGGCGTTCGTTTAACCTTGCTAATGCGGCCGAACGTTAATACGCCTAATTAAAAAACAGCACTGTTTTGTAATACGACTAGCCGTTATGTAAAAAAGCGGTTTATACGTTTTGGCTACGACATTTACATCACGCAAACATGATATTGTAATACCTAGTGCTTAATTAAGAGAACCGTCTGTACTTAGCTAACGCAAATACCTAGGCATAATGCTCCCGTTATTTTTTACCTGCGACGACGACAGGAGTCCGTATATGTGTTTGTTAAGAGGTTGTTTGATTATTCCATTAATTTTCGAACGGCTTACCCGATTGAAATAAAGTATTTTGCGGCCATCTGCCATCTGTCATCTCTCTATACTCTAATAATGTAAATTTTCTCAAAGCAGAAATATTGTCATTACTTTCAAAACAAGAAGACGCGAAGTATCTTATTTACGTACACATCATCAGTTTTTAATTTAGAACAAAAAAAAAATGATGTAGCGAAAAAAAAATGCAATGAAATAAAAAAAGATTTATTTTATTCCCTTGTATTTTTTTTTAAAATAGCAAATGGCAATTGCCTTTCTCGTATCATTGAAGTCCTTGCCTGTGATCTATTATGTACTATTATTTTTAAATCTCGAATTGCTCTAATTCTGTTATAAGCTACTGGAGCTCACACATCTGTTATGGCCAAACCGTACCATAAATCCTGTCCGAGTGGGCGCCATTCTCTTGATACGCCAATTTGTACACATTTCCATTCACTTAATCCATACGGTCAATTATATGACTGTAATATAAAAAAAAATGAAATAAGTAGTACGTTGTGACTGTTGGGTATTTATTATACAACTAACCATTGTCTATGGCTTTGCCATCATGCAATTGGGTTCAGCACCCAACATCAAAACTTTAACATTTATAATATTAGTTGAATTGTGAAAATATATTTTTATTTCAGTTAGATTCATTTATATTTACGTTTTTAAAATAGATGTTGTAGTAGTAGGGTAGCCAGCATATTATCAGTGATATAACGAATAAGCGACTGAAAGTATTTCTTGCCATGAATACCTACCGGGAAATCATAATCTCGAGCGGGTTCCATCCAGCATTCGAGACACGTTCAGACTTAAGCCTAACTAAGCCGCATTAACGCTCTTTTAGTATAGTAGAGCCTTGTTGGCTTAGAGAGCGGTACCCCAACTTCCAATCCAGAGGTCGTGGGTTTGAATCGGTTCTCAACAATGGATTTTTCCACTCGAAAAATGTATACGCACAATAACACATGCTCAAAACTGTTTAGCAAAACATCGCGAGGAAACCGGCATGCCCTCGAAACAAAAATTCTAAGGCATATGCTATCAATTGTTCCAAGCTAGTAAGTGTTCCAATAAGCGGCGATGGGATTGCAGTCTGTTACGTGGGAGTTGCCTAACTCCTAATCGGAATCTTTAAAAATCTACGCACAGATTATCGTTAGCGTATTTGATTTTTTTCTTTGTATTACTATAACTTAAGCAAACACCCATACATACAAATATACATAGAATCGCCGTATTGACCAATAAGATCAATAAATGTCCACCACCTCGATTTTCAGAATTAATGCCCTTAGGGATAATTCAACTTAAAAACGTCTAAAATATGTGGCGCGGCAGGCGCAATAGAAAATCATAGCTCAAAAACGATAAATCGGAATGTAGGTGCAGAACTCTAAAAAGTTTTTATTTTTAATTTTTAAAGCTGGTAGCATGGGTTTGCTTGCCGAAGCTTGCTTTTTTCAGAACGCGCCAAAATTTTTGACGCTCGAGTGTTCTTTACGATTTCAGTTTTAAGATATAAAATCTGTTATGAAGTTTAAATGTAACTTAGACAACCAAAAAATAGCAAACCAAAAATATTTATATAAAACAACAGAAGGTACCCACTATAAAATAAATGGCACAAAAAGCAAATACTTATGATTCTAGAATATAAGAAAAGTAATCGATGTGAAGGATTTTTTTCTTCAAAAATTATCAATTTTGAATTGCACAGTTCTTTTTCTTTTCGACAAATACATCTGTCAGCCTTACTGCCATATTAATAACCACATCGGCTGTAACCTTGACCTCCAGTTAGACGATATTCTAACACACTTTCTTAGTGAAATCTCAAACCTCGGAATATTTTCAACAGAAATAAACTTTTCCTTTCATACTGTATTGTTCCCAGTTTGTAAAGGTTTGAGTGAGATATTTCAATAACAGTAGCAAGTATATTTCTTCTGTCGCTACGAGTTCGATCAAAATCCGGAACGTGAATAATTTCAGCCACAGGATATTTAGTGTGGACGCATCTATCATCTATTTTATTAGTTTTTTTTTGTAAATTACCTAAAACCAATTTTCTAACAATCATATTGTTATATTTTCTGCTCTTCACATTATGATGTGTTGAAGCCATTTCATTTGTATTTGCATAATATGAGGTATATTTTTTCTTGCTCGTCGCGCCTTCCTAATGTACAATAAATCCAATTGCACAACAGTTACGAATCAATATTCATAATGACCAGACAATGTGAACATAATGAAGTTTAATTTAGTATTAATTACGTAGCCCGATTTGACTTGTCATTATTCATAATGCCCGGGAATTATAAATAGTGCCATGATTAATCACTTAGTCCATAAAAGATACACTGCATAGAGCCTTATAACAATGCAATATTATTTCAGTGTTATTTAAAATTCAATAGAAGATAACAAAACACTTTTGAATTAAAAAAACTGTAAGAAAATCTGTGAAAGTATAGGCCTCGTTCTGCTTAGAATTAGTAATATGCAAAATATTAAAAAACCGCTCGTTTAAAAGTAATGCCCATTTACTTTTAACTACCTAATTACTTTACTTATATAGGTTATGTTATTTAAATATTAAATAAATTGTAACTATGTATCATTTAAATAAAAGTATAATCATCAGCCGAAAGTCAATTATCCAATTTCCAGTAATTCATTGTCTTACCGTAAATCGTGACTTGTAGATTCAGTTGATATCGTAGATATACCTATTATAGTTAGTATTTTGATAATAAATATTAAACACCCAATAGTCATATACATAGTCTTGACCGTGAATATTTATTCCGGGTCTTGGTGTGTTGGTACGACAGACTCGTAGTTCCTGATAGCCACAATAAAGTGGAACTGTGGAGCTGACTGATCCCACAATAGGGTTCCCTATATCGTCCTGAGAGAATGTCTGACTTTTTGTGTGTTCATTTATTTAATTAACCAACCGTTCGTTGACCTTTTACCGAGAACCCACACATTGGCGTGTTACTTACATGTGACAATTTAGTACCTCTGAATAATTGGAAATTATTAATGACATAAAGCATGTGTTCTATGGCACATTTTGTGTAATAGAAATTCCTTTTGTAATTTCACAAAGGTTACAGGTACATTTAAAAGAGTCAGTCTCAGACTGACTCTTTTAAATGTACCACAGTGGCCACAGTGCTCTAAAGTTAGATACATTTTTATGACATACAGTTTTTTTTGTAGGGTCTTCCTAATCTGGACCGAAAACATAAAAAAATGCTGAATGGATGTAGCCAAAATCTAACTCATCCTGGCACTCTTTGGGGAAGCCGTATATTCAGCAGTGGACTTCTAAAGGCTGTTTTTGATAATGTCTAACATAAACTATAGCAACAGAATCAAAGGATCTCAGGAGATCAGCATCAAAGTTAATCAAAATTTACAGCTGTACCTACATAAAACTTTATAGGCGGATTACAAAACAGGCCATAATTGAATTAGAATGTAGTCTGACCTTGAAGTCCGCTCGTTGTTTGGAACTATAATATGGCATTATCATCATTAACAACTTGTAGAAATTCCCCAAGGAGTTTCATAACGAGCGATCTTTGGCCACCTTCATCTACCGACTTCCAGCAGCCTGTACAAACAATGTCATCGGTCTATCAGTTCCTTCCCTGGCTGCATCGTCTGATTCGTGGTCGCCATACGAAACCTTTCTTCCCCAGCGGTTGTCGGTTCTGCGAGATGTATGGCCTATCCATTTCTACTATAATCTGTGCTTACTAACTTATTTGACTGAATCGTTTTTTTTTTATGAAAAGAGGAGGTTTGTTGAAATAACTAATAATTCGTTGTTTCAAAAATCAATCAAAACGAGTTGATTTTTTTTTCCTATACGACGTTATGTCTATGTTGGACTACTTTACAAAAATCATTTAATTTTTTTTATATAATTAGAAACTAGTAATTAAATTATATACGAATTTCTGTGATTTATTTTTTATTGCAAACACTTGCGAAAGCGAGAGTATGTGCCAAGTGTTATATTTGGACGTGCCTCTGACTACCCCCTACTTAGCCTTAAATATCTGAGTATGTAGCTGAGGTTGTCCATCATGGGGAATACAGTCGTCTGCGTTTTTATGTTTATTTATAAATATAGCCCTTTAAATGTGCACGAAATGGTTGAACTAAGTTATTTATTTTACTATATTTCAACCCACTTTCCTCTCAGTTTTTTTCTGCCAAGTCCAGCAGCGAGAATGCCGGTACGAGAAAATAAATCAACTGGATTTGTGACCCTAATCTGAGCTACCGGAACTCTATCGGAATGTACATTTAATCACTCTGTGCTTAAAATCTTTCAAGCGGCACATAGGCAGCATACATTTTTTTAAGTCATTTTGTGTCTTCATCAATCCCTTGTATGTTTCATCCTGGTACACTAACTTTTATCAAGCTATTTCAACTGCTCATAACCAAAATTCTACGTTAACTTTTTTCCTCAGGAAATTGTCCCAATCAATAAAAAAACACCAATAGTATTGTGGGTATCAGGAACTTTAAGTACAAGTAAAAAAAACTGAAAGGGCTGACGCTTACATGGGGTAAGCTGTCCTATTCGGCGTAGTAGGTAATGCTGCTAGCCTTTTGGATGCTACCGGCGCGGCGGTCGGTAACTTGAATACCGATCATATACTACAAGTAGAAACATTTTTCTTTTCTTAGTTTAATATTATGTATATAGTTTAATTGTTCACTTAGTTATCCGGCCGCTCGTCCGTCCGTCCATCTGGTTGAACAAGAACCTTAGTTTCAGGAATGCGTGAAGGTATCAAGTTGAAATTAATATCAACTACGTAAGCCTACGGCCCTTTGGAGCTCTACTAAAATGAAGCTTCTAAGTTAATGCAATAAAACCTATAGGATACTTTCCGTTGACCTAAAATCATGAGATTTGGCAAGATGCACACAGCACAAGTAAAAGAAAAAGTCTGAAAATCGTTAATTTGAAGTTATATCACATAAAAAAATATTATGTGATTACAAACTTACATTTGCAGTTGGAGAATTAACCCGTATATTGATGAATGGCCGAAAATATTTTCAACTAAAAGTTTTCAATTAGAAATTTGTCTTTCAATTTGACTTATCTCTTCGTTAGAGAAATATAAAATTATTCCTAGTACTGAATAAACAAGTTAAAAGCAGTACAGCAGGAAATGTCTTGTACGGTACGTGAACATTCTGATATTTAAAATATGATGTTTTAATCTTGATTTTCTTAATGCGGATTTTGTAATTTGAAGTACCTACTATATTGTTTATAGGTCCCAATAATCTCATTTAAATGAAGTCCCCAAAGACCTTTTACATTTACGGCGTTAACAGCTTAATTGCGTCACACCCGGATTGGGTTGTTATTTACGATGGTGACGGAAATATTTTACTTAAATGCTTACCCACAGTTCCCGGTTGTTACTATGGTACGATGTTCATCATTATCAGCCTGTAGATTCAATTAGGCCTCCGCCAATTGAAGAGTGACGAGACGGATGATTTTGGACCACCATCACCCACCGACTTCTTCCAACTTTTAAGATATCATCGGGCCCTTCCTACACTGCGCCGTCCGATTAGTGATCGCCTATCGAACCTTTTTTTCCCCAGCAGTGATCGTTGGCACGTAGGAAATCCATTATTGTCTTCTAAAATGCGATGATTTTGTGCATGTACCGCGTGTACAGGCGGGAGCTATACGAATATGGAAGTATTCTGCCTTCCCTGTGGAATTTATTTCGTGGTCACGAAACTTTTAGTCTCGAACGCTTACTAGAATACCAAAGTTCAGTGTTTCGGGGAATCTCAATACCGTTATAACTCTCAAGTTTAAGGTTAGGTACCAACCACACCAAGTTCACTCAGTTTTATCTTTGGAGTGTAGATTCATAATCGTGGATAAAACTTATGATATGAAGCACGGATATGAAGCTACACAAGACCAAACGAAAACATAAATTCAGATGACAACCATATAAAAGGAACATTGTGTTTCCCAGGGTGATTTTTGTCTTCGATTAGTGTTGACAATGTGGTTAACATACAGTTAGCTATTTGGTAGTTTATTTCACGTATACATAACTCTGTTGTAAAGTGTTCTGGGTCCGTAGTGTGACAAGAGCGTTTAGTTTCATACACGGACTCAGGGTTTCTGCTAAAAGTTGTGAACCCAATCTAATACGAATCAGGGAAAACTTACCAAGAAAGTGTAGTTATATATAGGATTTCATTGTGCAAATGAAATCCCTTATGAACATGTAACAGGTGGTAAAACCAACTTATAATTACATGACCATAAAAAACTTTCATTAAAATTTCCATAGTGACGAAGTTCTTTATATACGGTCAAAAACGAAACTAGGGAAATAATAAGCTGTAAACTTCCGTTCTTTTAAAAATGTAGCAGGCAATTTGTAGGAGCGAGCCTTTATGACGTGAATACCTAAAATATTTTCAGCTCTATTTTCGGTGTCGGGTGATGGAGTACTAAAATTTCAATTTTATCTTAGTTATTCGGTATTTTATGAAGGCAATGTAAAATTCCAAGAAGTTGAAAAATTATATTACCGGATTTACAATTATGAGACGCCAGGCAAATTATACTTAGTACCTATTAACCTGTGGCGTAAGACGCATGTTTGGATGACACGTTCCTCACTCGCCTCGTCATTCGCCCCAAGACTCGACTGAAGACTGTCTGGTCTTCGAAATACGAACTTTTTGACGAGGGCAAAGACGAATGCGAGCCCGCATGTATAAGCCCGATATAAAGTTAGTGAAAAGGTTGGTTATTCTGAAAAGTCCTGGTGAAGCATTTGTTTTCCAAAAAGTTTTACCGGAACTCAAATTACGGAAAGATTGTGTGCTATCAGTTGGTCACCTCTGTTCAGTTCTACCTGTGCTTTGACTATTATTAACATCAGAAATTAAATAGTGTACCTTTTTTAGCACAGATCTGGTCGAGACACAATATAATATATTGTGCATGGATCCCAGTCCTAAAATTAAAAGCTGTGAATAAAGTTTCCTAAGAGCGTATTATTTAAGCTCCAAAGAAACTTTATTAGCAGGTTACAGTTGATAGCTAAGCATCTAGATACACAACTTAAGTTAGGCGCTATACACCAACGTTTTTTATCCTACATCTATGAAGCTGAAATAAATATAAAATACTAAGCATTACATTTTTGATATATTTATATACTCATTAGGATCGTTACGTATACTATTAATTAAAAATGTATAAAAACTAACATGGTAACTATCTAGTATACTGAGGATAATTAATAAGGTTACTGAAAATGCGTTTTTTATACTCGGGGACCTAATATGACAATGTAAAATTTTACAAAGCGAAAACATAGGTACATGAATAAAATTATTGGCCTTGAAATCCTTATTAAAAAGAGGCATATTAACTTTGTCCCAAGTTACGCTCGAACGAAAATGCGTGTCTGCTCATCCTCAAGTTAAGAGTGTTACGTGTATGGATTAAACAGATCTGAGTTAAGCTGGCTTATTAAACTTTGCCAATATTAATATAAGTTTTATAAAAAAATCTATAGAGGTTTTAACTTACAGAGCGTTCAAATACCCTTTTTAATACGAGGATAAGGTTGAGTTTAGACTGGCTATTTTAAATTGAGAGGCGAAAACCTCATTGAACTTCTAGATATAAGGTCCAATTTATAGTAGCCAATGTAAAGGCTTTTTAGTGGGGGTAAAGGAGGTTGCGCGCGCGCAGTCAGTGTAGTGTGACGCGCGAGTCCGAAGCCTTGCACCAGCGGTTTTAACGGTTTGAAACAGAACAAATCGAAACAGAACCAAAATAGTGAAAGTACCAGATTACCAACAAACAGTGGTGATGTGCATTGTTTTGACCTAGAAGCAGTTGTCTATCCATAAGGCTTCGTATTTCAAGAGTCAAGTGCTTCCGTATTGATGCTGGGAAGAGATAGGCTGTCAGTCATCGGAACTTGTCTCTCCAAGTAGGTAAGGTGTATTGTGAAATGCATGAGACATAACATGACAGTTACTGAGCTTTCTTATTCATGATTTTGTTAGTGTGATTGATTTAGGGCGTCGACGAAAACGGCAGCATCAGGAAACTTTAAAAGGTTAATGAGTCATTAAGATATTATGATCTTCTGTCAACCAATCACGCAGTACACAGCGGCTACACACGGTGACGTCATGCTCGTTTCATACTTCGTTTAGAGAGAGTGAACTTTGCAAAATTTGAAAACACTTGATGTTTCTATTGTCTATTGCAGCGTCGCTATTGATCCCATCAATTGTTATTAAAACCAACAAACAACAGTCGATTGCAATAAACCACATTCGAATAAACTGTTAAAGAGATAAATGACAATAGACAAATAAACAAACAACAACCAAAACCAGATACGTGTTTATACCTAGGGGCTCCTGACAAGGGTAAAAATAGCCACTGATCCGTATTAAGCAATACGGCATTTTGGTAAAAAAATTAGCGTTGCGTTTAATTTTGGTAAATTTGCAAGCGTTGCGGTGTTTATAACCCATTGATAAACAATGAAGAATTGCCGATTTATATCTGAACCTCATGCAAATATTTATAGAGAAACAAGGGTGACAATGATTAATTTATAAATCATCATACTAAGTACTTAGTAACTCAAGTAATTTTAAGTTTAATAAATAAACGATTTGTTTATCTTTAACAACCAAATACTGAAACACATTTAATCTTGTGTTTCAGTATTTGGTTGTTAAAGATTAAGTTTAAAAGAGATGGTGTTACATGTTTTGAATAGAGTTGTAATTTAGCAATAGTCCGAGTTGTAAATAGAAGTTTAGTTGTGGTTCAGTATTTAGCCACAGATTTATAAACTTATCGTGAGTGAAAAGTTCAATTTTTATGAGAAATAGGTATGTTGTTTAAATATTTAAAACATCATGGACTAAAGCTGAGTTTATGTATATGTTTCCCGGCCGATACGATAACGTTGTTCAAAATTCCAAATAACATATGGAAGCAAGTACCTATTTGTTGCATAAAGGAATGTGCAGAGTACAGACATTCCTGCATATTCCATTCCAATTTTCATTCTTTGTTTTTCAACTTTACGAGGCACAACACTCGCGGCGTTTTAATATTTTATGCAAGCAAAGTTTGAAACGCTTTCTGATTACACCTTACCCATTTTGCCTTTGTTGACTTGTCTGTTTTAAAGTTAGTAAAATATATGTGAATGTTTTGTAAATCTTTTAAATATACTTATTAATTGTCTACCCAGTGTTTGCAAAATAATTAAATAGTGTCGTATTTATATCAATGTAAATACCACTTTCCTAGCTAGAGAAAAAAGGAATAATATAATACTAAATTCCCTATTTAAATCCCTTCTGAGCCCCATTCACTGGTCTGTGACTCATTCATTTGAGAATAAAATTACAAAAAAAAAAAAACAGTCCGCATAGCGAAGATTAAAAAAAAGTATTTTTTGTTGTTAATCAAAAAAAGTTAATGCGTAAAATACCAATAGCACAACTTGGGATTGATAAAAAAAATATTCTGATTGTTACCATTTAGATTTTTTTTTCTATTCTGTCTATGTGAGTGGTATTAGCATTTTGGAAAGGCGCCTGTCATCTATTTTTTTTTAACTCTATGCAAAACATTATTGTATTTATCCAAAGTATATTGTATTAATGAATTAAATTCATGTCAATGAATACAATTAGTAGATCACCTAGTTAGGGACTTGTATTGACTCAATTTCCTGAAATAAATAATAAGTATTGAATGTGGTTGTATTTAAAAAACAGAGTGAGATCTTTTCTTCGGTCTTAGCTAGCTTCTCTGTAATTATGTATAAAAAAGAAGTCAGTACTGAGTTGACGGCTGATGAATGGAAATGGAAGAAGAAAAAAATGTAGTGTCAACATTTTTACGATACAATTCAGAGAATATTATAATGCTTTTTCATACTGCGGGCTCACATAACGCTCTATAGACGAGGTCCGCAACCTCTATTTCTTGAAGGTCGGTCGGTCTTTAAAATGCTTGAACGATTTAATATTGCTACGTCGAATTCGTTTTATATCCGGTTAATTGGAAACAGTAAATAAAGTTTTAATAAACCCACTGTCAAACCAGAATAAACACATTGTGGGTAGCCGTAAACTAAGAAAGTAAAACGTTGGACCGAAATTTAATTAGTTTTTTATTTGTTTTGAATAACTACTTAATTCTAGGTTTACATGGTGTGGTAAAACTAAGCTCTTATTTTTGTAAGTTTGGGTTTTTAGCGTGTTTAATGTAACCTTCAACTCGTTCGTTTAAATTATTAGTTAGGTACTTTGTAAACTCAGAAGTAATTGTAACTTAGTAAGTAAATGAGATGTGCCTTTTTTAATGTTTCTATCTACCTATATAATTGATTAGATGCTGTTTTGGGCTTCAACGTTTTGTTTAACTGCTGTATCTGATGATAATATAAAAGAAACCCAAGAAACTACTGTATCGCAGTCATTTGCATGCTTGTATAATGTAATTAAAAAGTTATTTTGATAACAATTAGTAAAAAAATAAATTAAACACTGGCTGTTTCCGTGAATAAAACCAAGGTTGCCGAGTATTTATGTAATGGATTTGTAAGGTGGCTTTCTGAGTATTGAAGGCAATCAAGTCATTTGGAACTTTGCTTCTCTTATACAAGTCAAGAACAATATTTTATTTTTAAAGAAATTAGACACAAAGCTCTTTGGTAATCTTAACTTGAAATTCATAAACTTTTTTTGCAACACTTGACTAAATTAAAAATAATTAAAAAAGATTATGCTGGACATTTTTCACACAGCATCATCTAGCCCCAAAGTAAGCAGAGTTTGTGTTATGAGAACTAAATGACTGATATACTACTTATATACTTTTTTTTGTAAATACATACATATTATACACAGAAAACACCCAGATCCCGAGACAAATATTTGCATATGTAAACATATGTCCCGAGGCGGGAATCGAACCCGCAAATATGTGCTCCTAAATAACATATTTTATTAGTTTTTTTTTAATTAATACCTTTAGATACAAATTATATTATTTTAGTAAACGCACAAACCACTTAAATAACTATGTATTAATTTCTTAGTCTACTGTTTCTATAAAAATAAGACTAAAACCTGACCTTTTACATTAAAACAAGTGTCTATGCATTGTCGTTACAAAGCTGTCTTGTAGATATTCAGATATTCTATAATAAAATGTAATCGTTATTGGCAGCGTGAAACCCGAATGCACAATTTAACATAATCTTAAACAAACAACCCGAGACAGGTTTCAAGACACATAGCGTTATTTTCTAATAATGACATATTATGTTGTGTAGATTTATGAAGCCAACTAGGTTGCAATATTATTTTATAGATACCTATAGATACATAATATATTAGCCGGAGCTAGGTATAGTGACATCATTCATACACCGTTATATTATGATGGTAATAAGTTTACATACAGCTTAAAAGTGTAAAGGTTAGCTTATGTGGGAATATAATTCAATATAATTGTTATATTAAATATAGATAATAGTTTGTCCAGTAGTCCAGTTATATAAATTATCCAGTATTTTACAATAGTCCAGTAATGTAGTATTTTATGCTGCTAGTCGTTTTCTAACTTTACCTATCAAGTGGAATGCTAATTTCACTTGCACTTGTTACTTCGTTGTTGTGCACTTGTTGTTAACGTTCTTTATTTTTATTATTCTTGGTTGTATAGAGAATAATCTCGAAGTGGTTCCATACAAGTTTTATTCCTGTGGGATTGCTACTTTCCCCGTAAATCTCAAAAAATATCATCATCTTTTGTAATCACGACTAGCAAAAGAGTGTCATCCCGAATTCCCGAGTGAGCAAAATAAGTTAAACATGTGAGAAAGTGTTTTTTTTTGACATTTAATGTCTTAGTGAGTATATTATTGTTTTCAGAAAACCTCAAACTACATAGTCACATAGCTATAAACTTCATGTGAAAGGTAGGTTCGTTACATGTTGGTTATCGGAGAAAGTTGGGGGCAAAATCGAGTATTTTTAATGAATTACTGGAACTCGGCGTGGCAGCGACCGACAAGGACAGACGGTGTGATTAGTATGTGAAGCCCAGTCAGAGGTTCAATATTTGGTCCAATGTTTGTTGTTAGATAGAAAATTCTTTATTGCACATAAAAATATAAGTACATAGGCGAACTTAATGCTAAAAAGCATTCTCTTCCAGATAACCCTTGTGTTTTGTGGAAAAAGATGTGTCGGTAGTGCGCAGAAAGGATTAAAACAAAAATATTAATATGAAGGAATTATGTAATGCAAATCTATAAATACAACTGGATTATTGATTTTAATACTTATATACCATATACATATACATATATACACAAATAAATTGCTCAAATATTAAAACTTTATCTTTATTAGTTTCTTAGTGACAGATAGTGCAAGATACAATGTGGTAAAGGATACCGTTGTGAGCACGAGGTAATTATTCATACATTTTCCGAATGTTTTAATAAATTTGTGCATGCCAGGGATTTGAATGTGAATCCTGATGTGAGAACCTGCTATTAGAAAATATAGATTTGAAATGGGCCAAAACTCGATCACTTCCCTCGGTAATCTAGCCCGAGATCAGTTTACACTGTGCAATCACGACTACACCAGCCTTCTTCGAGCTATTATTTAACGGGTATAATAGCCATTGCCAAGATCGGGAATCTATTTTCCGGGTGAGCTCGTCGATAGATACAGTCCGATGCCCATGACAGATTACAAACCATCGTCCGAGGCAAGTCAGGAACTCAATTGTCTTTTGAAAGCGTTTATGTGGCCTACAATATTTAGAAATCAGTCCAACTAAAATTCAAACCGCAATCAACAAAATCATCAATTTATTAAGATGAAAATCCAGTAACTATTATCAATTATAAACTATTCAATTGATACATCTTTAGCAAAGTACTTATTAGGATTAAAATTGACAAAGGCAAATCGTTCCCGATAGTTAAATTTAGGATTTGGTAATTTAGGATTTTGATAAGAGATATATTAAAATTTTAGGACATCTTACATATTATTATAAATTAGATAAAAATATATAATAAGATGTCCTAAAATTTAATTTTTAGTTTTTTTATTCAGAAGTTTTTTTGAAGAGTTGTTTAATATATCGCCTCAAATTATCATTTTCTAACAGTTCATCAGGCTTTTTATCATAGTATTTCATCAATTTTGCGGACATTTTTTTTAGAAGTTTTTCATCATCAGTTTGGCAAATGCTGTTTGAGGCCTAATTAGTGCATATCTAGGCCTCAAAGACCCTAGGCCCACCTTAACGTATGTTGACCCAGATATGGGCAATATGGTTTAAAAACAAGTGTGGGAATTAATGCGCCTCATGACCTAGAATGACAAATGGGTAACATTTTATCCAGGTAGTAAGCGGGCGAAACCGTGGGCAGAAGCTAGAGTACCATATTTGAAAAATGATATTTTGTACTTTCATAAATTATTATTCCATAAAAAGTTACTCTACTTTGTAGACGGTTGTAACGGACGTACACATTCCCGCGTTTTATATACCCACTCCAGTTAGTTGCGCTGCGGATAAAAAGTTGAATATGATTTTCACACCATTTTAATATTGAGAGCTAGTATCTCTAGCTAATAGTCTATGATTGTGAGTAAATGCTGGACGAGCAGAACTTTTGCTGTTTTATGTATAAATCTGTCTTAACCTCGATCTTTATTATTTCACTTAACTTTCTCAAATGACAAATATGAAGAAAAGTGATTTAATTGAAGCTAAAGTTGCTATTATAAATAAGATGGACAGAGCAAGAGAGTTTTCTTTTCCATTTTCACAGCCCAATTGAGGAAACAATAACATATTTTTATCGTGATGAGATGGGACGAAGTTGATTCGCAGGTAGCGGCGATCAGTGATCGTGCCAGTGTGAATGGCTTTATTCGCCAGCCACCGCCACCGTCGCTGTGACAACGTTAGTTTTACCGAGTCCCGTAATGAATCACTGGAAACATATTTGCACTATATCAGCTTTTGACTCCTGTGGCGCAGCGGACGAAAGACCGCCTGAGACGCAGAAGGTTGCGGGTTCGATTCACGCTGCGAGACAATTGTTTATATGATAAGCAAAATTTTGTCTCGGATCTAGGGGTTTTCTATGTATAATTTGTATGTAGGTATTTACAAAAAAATAAAAGTATATAAGTTAATAAAAGCTCTGCTTAGTTTGGCTAGATGATGCTGTAAAAAAATGACTTTTTTTTTCTAAAATTATGTCTCGAGCACTTATATAAATATAGTTAGCCAAGCCCAAGCTTTAACAATTAATTGAAATTTGGTTTCAAATTGAGATTTTAATATTACTATATATTTAAATCTCATTAATTAATTCTTTCAGGGCGACTGGTCGAAGCGACGCGTGACAAGAGAGCTGGCTCTTATCTGGGTCAACGCATTAGCATTGCCATTCAGCGTGGCAATGCGGCCAGTATTTTGGGAACGCTTCCGCCTGGTAGTGATCTGGATCAGTTGAGCTATCTATAGATCGTTTGCAACGGTCTTTAGATAGCTAGCTGTTTCATCTGTATTTTTTGTATATACCTACTTGTACATAGTTGTATGAATTAAAAAAATTAATTATATTTACTCTATAAATATTTCTTGAACCCTTAATTCATTTGCATCATGTTGTGATAGAGGTTGTAGCATTGCAAATAGAATATAGGCACTTCTTCTTTGCCTGGCCTTTAGTCCCTTTTCTTTTATGATCGGCCTTGTCTTCTTTCACCACTCTATGCGGTTTTGCGTGAGCTCAAGGTATACACCCCATTGTCTTTAGGGCCTTTTGAACTGTTCTGACCCAAGCAGTCACGGTCCTACTACCTGTTCTTCTTTTTGCTGATTTAATTGCTAGGAATTTCTTAGTCATGTGTCAGCCATTCATATGTTAATTTATGTTTTTAACCGAATGGTTTATTTATAATCCTGTAATATGTGTGTACTTTTAAATCAGAAATCGGTAATTCGGATAATTCACAGGTTGATAAACGTAATATTTATATTAGAATTAGTTGCAATTAGTTACCCTTTTAACAGTTAATGCCAGTCTGTCACGTTATATTAACGTGAAGCGAACAGCTAACAGTTTTAAATTCACGGGATTTTACGCCTGGAACCCATTTTGTGATGGAACAAAAGACTTCAACTGGATTAGACTTAACGCTTGTAATTATTATATTTAAAATAATTTGTAGGCTTAGAATATTCATTGAGTACTTTTATTTTTGTTTGTATATTTTTTTATTTATAAATAGTTTATAACTTAGCTAGTTATTAATAAAAAATAACTAGCATTGAGTCCTTCTTTTCGATTTCCTTTGATTCTGTTTAAAAAAACTTGTGAAAGCAGTAGAGACAGGCATAAAACCTTTTTTGAATGTATAACATCAGGCCATTCATAAAACCAGCATATTACTCTTGTAGCCGATATCAAAGGATCGTCAAATATCAAATTGATTGCCGATAAAAGTTATTGCACACTTTTTTACCCGCGACGTAAGGAGTCTGTATATGCTCTTACCATAAGAGGCTGTTCGCTTGTTATTTTGTCTATGCAAATTTATCTCCATAACGACTTATTGGATTGTAATCGATTTTCTATATCTTCAAAGATAGTTCTTAGATAGGTTTTATCGCCACAGGTCAAATGTCATAATTTTCTACTTAATTTCAGCCCAAATCTTAAAACTGACTATAGTATTATCGGTGTAGGTTACATAAAATTAAATGCAATGTTGCCTAATTTCTGATTTCAATTGTCAGTATCATATTGAAGTTGCGTAACTGGCTGAGCTCTACTGTAGCAAGGTGTAAGATCCGGGTAAAACCCGACGATTTCATAACGTCTCGCCATTTTTAGATTCGCGGCGCTGTGGCTTGTGGCTTCAACCGTGAATTATAAGGAACATTCAGATCCTGGAGCTCAAATTGTTGAACGGAGTTTTTGAGGATTCCAAACCCAAATCACGAAAATGGACCCTTTTAGTTTTATGTGTCATTCTGTGATGTGTCTCACCCTATATCCCCTCTCAGTTTTAAACATATGAAACAGAACTTTATATGAGTATAAAAGCGTATCAGAATAGAAAATAAAACATTAGGTACTTGCTAGTATGAATTAGATATACATTGAAAAGACGGGAGTTAAGTTGAAAAGTAAAGTGTGTTGTTGTCAACAGTAAAGGTCTTGCCTTAAGAAAGAAAGGCTTTATGCAGACTAGAACTTTTTTTTTGGAGCAAAAATTTATCTAGGTTGACTTAAGTAGGTACTACAAGTTCTTATTATGTCTTTGAGACACGAATCCGTAAACTATTATTAGCTATGAATATATATTATATTAATTAGCTTTTTATAAATAAACATCATATTGCAGGCCCAGGCTCCAACCATTTTGAAACATATCCGTTTGAGTCTTTTGTGTCGATAGCGACGTAAGTAGACAAACCTCCACGCAAAAATCAGCGACGTGAAAGTAATATATGGACACATACCTACATAAAGTTGTCGCACACGTTCATAATTATGATGGTAATTTTTGCGTGGTTGTTTGAAATAAAATTTCAATAAGTGCTTGTACAGATTTTGTCAGTATTTGCAAGTTCATATCACGAAATTACAACTATAGCGGCTGGATATATTTGAAAATTGGTAAATAGAGCCGTATTACCAGTAAGTAATTTTCCCAATAAGAAGTGTTAAAAATCGGTTCAAGTGAATGTGTAGTATTGTGTTAGTTGTAAGATAAGCAATAGAGATTGCCATTTAACTAAAATTTAGTTAAATCATGGTAAGTGATTTTCACCAGCATGGAAATTGCGTCTACATAATTAGTAGTCTACCCCCGTTAATGGTACGCTCGTCACCACGACGCAAGCTGTGACGTAATCAGTAACTTTGAAGGTAGAACAGTCTCGAGACGCGCGCACAATAAATCTACCGTTTTATTATTGTTTACCTTATTACAGAACAAAAGAGTTCCTTAATTGCACACTGATTGTTACAAAAAGTAGTTTAATTTAAAATAACGAAGAAAAACATAATTTAGTGGATCATTTCGCTTTATGAATAAACAGGTACATTCTTAAGGTTTACCAACCGTGGCATATTCAGAAGCTAGGCACGTGTACTTTATAATGTGTACCTATCAAAATGTAGGAGGGGTCCCCCACAGTGGTATTCAAAGTAAGTGCGACACTGAACATGTAAAAACAAAAAGGGAAGTTCTCACATAAAAAAATTAAAGACCTTCAAACAAATTTAAATATTTTTTTAGAAGTTTGATGCGAAATTTTAATGTGTACGACTTCAACGTGCGTAGCCTTTTTATGCGCCGTGGTTGATTGGTACCATTATCTTTATTATTCCTTGTAAATAATATTTTTTCTGGGAAAAGCCAAAATTTTTACTCAAATATAATTTTTAAATATATATTACTTATTTATTTGAGTCTTTTGGGGTTAAGACTCTGGGCCCGGGGCCCTTTACGTTTTTAAAATTATTTCAGAACAACTGGTCGAAGCGACGCGTGACCAGACAGCTGGCTATTATCTGGATCAACGCATTAGCATTGACATTCAGCGTGGCAGTGCGGCTAGTATTTTGGGAACGCTTCCGTCTGGTAGTGATCTGGATCATTTAAGCTATCTATAGATCGCTTGCAACGGTCTTAAGATAGTTAGCTGTTTCGTCTGTATTTTTTGTATATACCTTGTACATAGTTGTTTGAATAAATTTAATTTTGTTAAGATAAAAACTTGAGGCGATATGAAAACTTCACCATCTCGCCACAACATTTGACTGTTTTAAGATTGAATTTAGGTTCAAAACCAAAAGGTTCAAAATAAAAGTATGTCGAAACTTCCGTATTTGCGCTTCTTTAGATCCTTGGCCGTATCAACTGCTACATGGTACGGTCCTTCTGTTATCGCATGTGGCGCCTAAAGGCTCACTTATCAGACATTGTAAAACGAGTGATTCCAACACTAGGTAGTTCCTACCTATGAAACACACATTTAGATACGAGATCGACGCACTTCAGTTAATTTTAAATTAATGAGTTATTCTGGAATGCGTTGGTGTAATTAACTAATTTGTAAAATTAATTGAATTTTAATGAATGCTTTCAAACTGTCAAATGTCCGGCAACTGATAAGACTTGGATCTCCGTTGCCGGCTGTTGGACTAAAGGCTGTCGCACATTATAACAATTTAAGACCAACTCCACATTAAGCATAGCTTTGAAATCTATCTTTATATCGCGTCACGTACAAGACAATGCAAGTACAACATATGGACCATGGGTTGTGGACAATATCCACTCAAAATGACTAGTCAGATAGTCATTCATAATCACCATACAAGCTTGCTATTCACTTTGGTAGTATCTGTTGTATGAACAAGCGGAAAAATCGGTTGAACAACACGCAAATTATTATTGCTGTCGTGTCGCCTTGGACAAACGCTCTAAAGTGTTCTAATTTTAGTATGAGAATGATAAGAGAAGATAAATTAAAACAAGCAACCACGCATGAATAACGCTAAACGAGATGTTCATGTTTTAATAATTCTGAGTCCTTTGTGCAACTAAAAGGACTCAAAATTGAACACAGAGTACAGAATTGCGAGGTATTGCCGTTGAAATTGACAAAAATATTATTTCTAATCCAACCTAAGTTACTGAATATTATTATCGTCTTAATCCACTATGTTTAACAAAGTTAAGTTGTAGTTGTCTGTTATTATACATTCTGAACAAAATCACCTACCTATGAGATTGTGATTCATACTCGACAACAAAGTGGGAATAATTTCGTGTCCTCTGTTCACCCTGGGGTATCAATTGAAATCAATGAGACCTCTTTAACCATGACAAATAAATAAGCTCTGTGTTATTTTCCAATAAACGATGAAGAAAAATCGTGATGAAACCGGAATGCCCTAGAAACGAAAATTGGAATTCGTGTGCCAACAGTTAGTGTTCCAATAAGCGGCAATGAGCTTGTTACCTGTCAAGTGGAATGCTAACTATCAAAAGCAATGTTGGAACGTACCTCTGACTACCCCCTACTTGTTAACCTCAAATCACTCACTGAGTATATATCTGAGGATGTCTATCATGGGGAATACAGTCGTGAACGTGTTTGTTTTGTGTTGTGAATATTCGATCATGCTTTGGCGAAATGAAGCTCAGATGTAGCTTTGTATTCGATTTTATATCTACTTAGACCTTTCCTCTTATGTGACAGGAATAGGACCAGTCTTGATACTTGGGTTCTCGCATCATAAGGACTATTATCGTTAGATCTGCCTTGACACTGTTTGCCTGCCTGCAATGAAGATGGTACTACACGAGCAAATGTTAATGAACGTCTCATTTCCATAGAGGTAGAGTTCTAAGGGCGTTTAGATCCACTAAGCCACTGTCTCGAGTTATAAAATAGTATATGGTGTTATAGATCTTGCGTAAGATGAAAATAATTGGTAGGAAGATAAATAGTTTTGTGTACCTACAACCAATAAAAATAAATATTTCAATATTAAAAATCTAGTATTTTTTTCTAAATCAACGTTCAATGGGGGTGGCCTTGTCGCTAAACAATATCTTTAAAATTAAATATTTGCTAGAGAGTTCATTCTATTATAAGTGATTTTTATTAACAAGAATTAAACTACTATTCCTGGATTTGTTTGAAAAGAGATACGCGATAGGTCATAGTTACTCTCTTTTCTCTCTTATTCTCTCAAAGAGCCGTGTTGGCCTAGTGGGCGGTACCACAACTTCTCATCCGGAGGTCTTGGGTTCAAACCCGGTCGTGTATCAATTGATTTTTCAATTATAAACAACTGCTCAAAACGGTGAAGGATACACATGATGAGGAAATTAGCATGCCCGAACCGAAAATTCGAAGCCATGATCCAACAGTTAGGGTTCCAATAAGCGGCAATGGGCTTGCAACCGTCACGTGGAATGCTAACTATATACTTGCAAGACGCGGGCAAATGTAATTTGAAGCAGAAGTACGTCCAAACCGACGTGCTAACTGAGTACCCCCTACTTGGTATCCTCAAATATCTACTCACCCAATATGTATCTGAGGATGTCCATCATGGGGAATACAGTCGTGAGCGTATTTGTTTTTGTTATCTTTCGCAGCATATATCGTGAGCAAAGCAGTCTGTGACAATAAAAAGTAAAAACTCCCAAAACTTATTTTGATGGGACTTTGCTCATTGATATTGCTGTGGTTTGAGATTCTTATGTTCAGTTTTGACGATATCCAACTAGAGTCAGACTCCAGGGTCTAATAATCTAGGGTACTACTGACACTAGAACAGAAATTTTAACGTCAAATATCATACCAAGACGACATTTTTTATTGGCATCCACATCTTCCAGGGTCTGATAATACCAAGTATAGGATTAACAGAATCTAGACTGTGACAAGTGCTCTTATTGTTTTTACAATTTAATGGATCACATAGTAAAACAATAGTCATTGACAACTGATAGAAATCAAGAGAGTGACAAGTTTTACCGCACTATCCCAGTCACTTGAAGAATGTAAATGCTCCGTAATCGATGTAAAGTACTTAGTTGGTGAGGCACGTGCGAAGTGGTCACTGACTTTAACGGTAGCGTCATGGCATCCCATTTCACTCGTTTCATAGTCAAGACTGGCCATATTTAGGATTGTAAAGCCAAATAGCGAAAACAGAACCTTAATAGTTTTTCGTATCCATCTGTATGTGTGCCTATGTGTCACATCCCAATTTCTTCTCAGTTTGAAGCGTATCGAGAAACAATTTAAATTTGTATGCAGGCTGTGTTTTTATAATCTAAACACTAAAAGCCAAATATAAGAGAAACTTTTTTTCGTACCCCTAGTACATTTAAAGGGGATGGAACATTTTATTTCCACTGCACCTCGCGTGTGAGATTGAATAAATTATTTTAAGGTTTCTTTAAAACTATTTTTTTTTGTTAAGCCAAAAGTTTTTTTTTGGAAATATAAGGCTTTAATTTTTATATAGCCTAGCAGTAGGAACTACCAAAAAAAATAGTTTGATGGATTACCAATGATAATTTTAGAGTTATGCAACTTCGGAATTCAAATATAACGTTTCTCAAATAAGTATATGCGTGAAATATTATCTCTATCCATCACTGGTACCTCGTTAATAAACTGCCGCTCCGTACATGGCATTAATCAACTTTGGACGACACTACATTTGCAAATAGTTTTATGTATTTATGTATGTGGCCAACAATGTTTATGCGATGATGACTTTCGAACTGTCAATCTATGAGACATTTTGCTAATTTATTCTCCCAACAAGAGTCTTGTGCCACCACAGATGGGGCCATAGTTGACACAAGCGGCGCGCAATGTGACATGGCTGCTTGAAATAAAAAAAACAATTTAATACTCTTTTCATTCCACCTTCATTTATAATTTTACCGTAGCGTGTACGTTGTCAATACAAATAGTACATACATGCATCTGTAATGGTTTATCATTAAAGTCAAAAGTATTGCTACCTACTAATACGTTACTGGTAATGGCTCGCAGAATATTATTTACGACGGTCGGGGACACAAACTATTTTTTTTATATTACTACTAGGATACCTACAATACGAAACTTGTAGTTTCTGAACACACTACAGGTTGCGTTATAGGTTCAGAGATTACGAGTGCCCCAGTAATATAATACTTAGACCAGCCTCTTCTTTACAAAATCAAACCCATAAATATATAAACTTTTCTCAGTACAATATTACATGCAGCAGGTATCTTCTAATCATGAACGCAATTCGCGGAAGGAATCTTAAAACGCATCCTTTCGCAAATTCTAATATTTGCTAATATGGTCACGTCTAGTGTTATCCTTTATACCTTATAACATCAACGTGTTAATTCACAATGTAAAACATGAGCATGATATATCGTTTCCAACTTTACCTCAAAATGCATTGAATTAGGATGTGAATTAAATTGACTCATGGTAGAGGGGCCTGATGTTATTGTCATGAGCAGTGCGCGAGCGCAGTCAGTTGTGAGATTCCGTACGTTAACGAAGGATGAATGACCGTTCTTTTTTTTAAATTAATTGAGTACATGCCCAAATGGAACTTATCCGTGATTGTTTTTTATTTGTGAAAAGTGGCCAGTGAATCTTAAAACTGTGTGTTGAAAAGGATTTGTGTCGTTTCCTCTCAATTAGGTAAGTGTTTTGAAATCTGCAACGTTTTAACGACATTATTATAATGATCGAATTAATCGAACTGTCGGTTTTATCAATAACTTTCTAAATTGATAAATGAGCGAATGACAGTGACGTTGCAATAGATGTATGCTTTCTCTAAACATGCGTTGCGTTACCACTTTTGAGTAGGTAAGTATGTAGGTAATATACAGTTTTTTTGGTATAAATTCGACATTTACGCAGATAAGCCACGTTATCACTTAAAATTTTTGTTTATAAACAAGTTGATAGTAATTTATGCAATGCCAAATAAAACTTATCTAAATAGATATATAGGTAGCGGTCTTATCGCTAAGAGCGATATCTTCCAGGTAATTCTTTAAAGAACCATTTGAAGAGTTATTTTACTTAGATATTTACGTAATGTTACCTTAAACATGCTGCAGAAATATGTACTTTTTACATTCAATCACTTTTTGAGTTATGTACCTACAATAAGTAGGTATAAAATATAGCTATACAGACTTTAAAATTCTTTCAGCATTTTTCGTAATGTTACCCCATTTGATAAACGACTCCGACAATGCCATTCACATTGTCGCAAGTCTTTGAACAAGTCGTTTCAAAGACTTTACAATGGAAGAAACTTCTTTAATTAAATTAACAGCTTGCGTGTTCGGTTTTGTATAAGTGCCCGAGCAGCGTCATCAACCGAGCATTGTGTAATCATCACGAATAGTATTAAAACCTGTTAACAAAAACGACTGCGACTGAGTTTTTATGTATTCACACATTTTTGAAGTCCGTTTATAACTGTTACTTTTAATGTCGAGGTACTTGTGGCTTTTTAAGAAATAGCAAAAGAGCAACTTTAATGACTTCTTGAATATTAGACTGGAATGAAGAATAATGTTATCAATTCTATGAACGTCCCACAACACATTTTCACTCTGACTAAAGAATATACTTTTATGAAATCTAACCAAACGGTCACTGAAACGTCAGCAAGAGCATAACAAAGTTAGTGGTGTAGTTGTAATATACCAAACCACGCTCATTTTTCAATTTGGTTTATTTTTCGACGCGCAATTAAAACATTATAGTTAAGTATCGTTCCTATGTATGGTGTTGTGTTAAATGTTGACACAGAAGTTATGTTCCCGCAGCATTAGGGGAGCTGGTTTAGATAGTAAAAAATAATTGTGTCAAAGCTATCTACGTATAGCTTTGACACACTTTTAGCTAGTAAGTAAAGGAACGAGTACCGATAAAATTATTATCTTTATTATTATTAACCAGCACTAAAACAACACTAGACGCTGTCTGAAAGCTTCATGATACGGCTGGCCAGATTTAGTTGGCCTGTAATGGCAAATCTTCGTGCAGCAAGTGTATATTATGATCATTAGCCAGAATAAATTAAGATAGTAAATCACGTTACAGACATCACAAATCAAAGAACACCTTGGCTTTAAAGTATCACATAATTTTCAGAGGCAAACGCCATTCAGCAATGTTACTCGTAACAATTAGACACCATTCACAAAGTTTGTTCTGTTCTGTATAAAATGTGTAAAGTATTTACTAAACACCTACAAGGATAAAGAATTCAATACCATTATTTATCAAATTAATAATAAATCGTAAGTATATCTAACACGTCTTACCTAACGCAATCACACTAGATTATATAGCGAAAGTTAGTGTAGACACAGAGTAAATACAATCCTGTCAAGTTACTAATCTATGTTTGTTTTTGCTACATAAGTGGTTCTAAGTACGAGTACTGAGGCATAATTATCATGAACTTGACGTTATACGCTCTAATTATCGTTCCATTATCCAACCAGTCCATACTGTTAAAAAAACTTTAACTTTTTTATTTAGATAATGGACCGAAGAGCTTTCTTAGCTCTAACCATATTTTATCATAATGCGTATATAACGCGTCATGTATAAAAACACGTGTGCTCTTTGAGCCATGGCCCAGGCGACTTTTTGCGGCGACACAGTAGCGCGTTGCATGGACGCGCGACTGAATTGCAACATGGTGGTCGATTGTCGCATTTGCAACATGCAATAGAAGCGACGCATAAAATAGTAAAGGGTCGTATCTCATCGATACAGTTACGTAGTTTTTGACTGCATTTCCACTTCATCGATTGTGTATAACAACTATCGCTATATGGCTATACAAAATCGTGACTGTATTGTGGCCATTTTGTGGCTTTATCGCAGCAAAAAGTCGCCATTTGGGCTCTTTGATTTTGATTTAATGTTGTATCGTGCTTCTCACGCTTAGCTCAATTTATCAAAAAACCCTAGTGCCATTACTTCTAAGGAGATCATCGATCTCTTTTTACCCGACTCCTTACCTAAGAGGCCTTATTTTTTAACATTATGTTCGGTTCGGTTTTTGACATAATTTTTGTATCAAGTAAGTTAGTTTCTACTAGAAACTCACTTATACTCATGGCTCTAGCTGTGAAATAACATTGATGTTAGGAGAACATATTTATTTGGCAGACCTACGTACGCAAGTTTTTAATGTGTTTAGTACCTACGTACTAAACTATTTTACTCGCAGAAGTCTTCGTGATCTTTTTGAGTTTTGTGCGGAATCTTTTATGTTTTATTAATATTATTGTAACTGTTAATTTGATTTGTTAATTTATTTATGTATGTATGTTCTGTAGGCAGGTTAAATTATATGTAATTACAATCCGGCTCGACGTCAATATACGAGATTAGAAAAGAGTGCGATACGCTTACTATCTTTTGAAATAAATAATTCTAATTCTAATTATTAACGCGTTTTAATTATTATCAACCGACTTAAAAACAGGAGGAGGTTTTCAATTCGCCAAATTTTGTGTATGTTACGCGATATCTTCGCCAATAGTGATCTGATTTTAATTATTCTTTTATTGTTCGGTATAAGGGTAAGGGTGGGGGACCTGAATCTTATAGTCACTGTTAATAAATGCAAAGCCGATGATATTTCAGACGGATGGTAAATAGATACCTCACGGAGAAAGCGCGCGTTATGGCACGCTTTACCGCGCGCTGACCAAGTAGACCGATGGATTTCAAATTCCAACTAGCTGTTTGGAAGACGATGCGTTTGCAAGTCACCTACTTTTCAGAAACAAACAACTTCTTTTATGTGCATTGAACTGACGTCAAAATTTATACGAGGGAACGTGCATGTCTCTATAGTACAGTCTATACCTATGGTCCACTATTAAAGATACTAATAGAAAATTTAAAATTGAAATAGTATGAGCGTAATCGGTAACGGTTTTTGTTTTCTTTTGTGTTTGTCTTGTCTACCAACATCCTCAATTTGCCGAATTTATGAAAAATCAACTAGAACTTTATGAGGATTGATCCCAAATTCTTGAAAAGTTGGAAACTCATTTAATATTTTTCATCCGGCTACATTAATTTATTTAAGTTTCTTTGAGGAATCAAAAAATTTCATATCAACGATTGGAAAATCGGGGATATGAAAAAGGTTTTTCCTCGAGGGAAATTTATATAAGGAACGGGATTGTTTGCTTTTTTTTATGTAAATCATTTCATAATTAAGGTTCATAATTATGTAATCTAAAGAGTAATACACCATTGGCTTTAGAATATGAAATAAAATTTAACCTAATCTGCAATTTCATTGATTATTTCATTAATATTTTTTACCCGCGACATCTCGAGTCCGTATAAGCGTTTGCCATAAGAGGTTGTTTGTTTGTTTGTCTGTTAGTATTTATCTCCAAAATGGCTTATCGGATTGTAATACGATTTCTGCAATCTGGAAACGCTACACATCCCTGTCTAATATCCTTTTGCTAAGTCATAATGTATGACCCGTTTATCCTTTCACTATTGCACTGGAATCCTCATAGCCATCGCAATTTTTTTTAAATAATATTTTATTTGGTACTCCCAATTGGGATATTTTTGGATCGAATGGGGTAAAAGTTACACTATTATTTACTACCATTTAATGGTAGTAAAAAAGAAAGATATTGTTATTACTTAAACTATAGTGTAACTTTTACCCAAAAATATCCCAATTGGGAGTACCAAATAAAATATATCTTAATTAACATTAACAGGCATAGCATCACTGTTAGAAAAGAAAGAAATACGTAAAATATTTTTATTTGGCAGAACGGAATAAAAGACATCATCTTTGGACTAAAACAAGCACCCAGGTACTTATAATAAAAATAAAAAAAACTGTCATCTACATACTAAAACATAATGTAGGTATTTTACGTATGTACGAGTAGTTACGGCCATGGTGTACATACACACAAGGCTACGATATACTCATAAAACAAATGAACTACGTATCTATCTACCTAGTCCTAATTGTTGATATAACCTCATAACAATATTGATCTCGCAATAGCAAATAGCATTCACTAATTAATGATACAGATGTCGGTTGTAAACAAACCACATTTTTCGCTTGAATCACTTCCAAAGCACATAGTACATAATAAAATACTAAAGCAGATAGTACTTAAATACTTAATGATGTATGTAGGTATTATTTTCAATGCAGAATAGTATCATTACTGTATTTTATTTTCAATTTGACTATTAAACAATTATAACGAATAATCAAAATAGCCATCAAAAATCAGCCTACTTACTTGTTATTAACAAGTTACAACAAAAAATATAATCTTAGATGAAACAAATAATGATTTTGTCAATATATAAATTTTGTATTTTAATATAGAATAATATATATATTTTTAGTACTTACCTACTGATGTCCGCTACATCTTGGGTAGGTCATTTTATTTTAACCGCCTATGTGTTTTCTATCATCTATTGCAACGCCCGCTTTTGATTTGTGGCGATAAATTATGTTTGAGAACCATCGTTGAAGAAAATACTTTATTGTACACCTTATGATATAAACAAAATAAACATTAACACATCAAGACAAAGGTACAATGGACGGTCCTTTCGCTTAAAAGGATTAGTATGTGATATAATAGATTATAAAAAAAAACGCATTCATTATTCCCTGTTTGCTGAGTTAAAAGTGAATGTGACTTTACTTAGTCTAAATAATTTCTTAAAAAAATATGGTTGAAAGCTGAAACCTTAT
This sequence comes from Perizoma affinitatum, assembly GCA_961405105.1. NCBI lineage: Eukaryota > Metazoa > Arthropoda > Insecta > Lepidoptera > Geometridae > Perizoma > Perizoma affinitatum. The sequence continues at coordinate 9,652,253 of OY560184.1, forward strand.
TTGCAAAATGAACCTAGGTTTATAAGCGCTCAAGAATATCCTCGTATATTTCTGGGTTGACAAACGACAGGGCTCTTTAGGTAGGTACATCTGTATTTGCGGTTATGCCTCAACTTTCACGGCCTTCTAACCTCAACGGCATAAAGTACGTCGGGTCATATAAATAGGTACAAGATATGTAAAAAATCGCTTTAATTTTTAATATGTTAAGAACCTCAAAATTTGCGTTATTTGAAAGAAACACCTCAAAAAATTAGAAGTGGTCACATGTCCTCATTTTGTATAGTACAAGCAAGTAGCATTGCCAGATTGTAAACCCATCGCCGCTTATTGGAACACTAACCGATGAAACTGCCCGCAAATTTGGTTTCATAGAATCAGGATCAGAATAGAATAGAATATTGTAAACTGTTTTTACATAATGTAATGTAAATATTTTTAAAAATAATAATTTTTAAAAATATTACGGTCTGTTATTAATTTCGGGCATATAATAGTAAGTAAGGGTTTTAGTGCATACCTACTCCGTCAATAACTAGGTAAATCATAAAGTCCTCATTAATAATAACTGCTACAAACAAAAAAATATCATAAATCGCGTGATGCAAACATTGTATTTGTCTAGAGATGCATTCGTAGAATTGTTGATAGATTTTATAACACATTTGTTTCTTTTTTGATTTATGCTATTTCTTCTTAAATTATTTCACCGTATTCGATTGATACCACACTATGTTCAGTGAAATCGTATATGGTTCACTGAATAAAGGATCGTCAAAAAACCAAGTCGAGTGTCTGATTCTTGGGCTTGGTCGCGAGGAATGAACTTTAGAATACACTTCTAAAAATGTCAATGAATAAACATCTAATAAAATAATTGTACATCTAATATTTGTTTTTCTTTTGTTACAGTTTTAAACCGTCAATAGGTGATTTAAAATTGATGTGAAGTGACCGATGTGGGTAAAGTGATGTTTGTGAGTGAAGTGAAAGTAACACAAATGAAGCGCCGTCGACTGTGGCTCGCCCATACTCCGGCAATGCAGTGATATATTCAGAATGTTGGCGACAACCTTTTGGACCATAGTGGCAGGATGCATGACCATTGGTAAGGTTTTAACAAACTCATTACTTTACACCTTTTGCTTCAAACGGTGAAGCAACACATTGTGAGGAATCCAGCAGGATATATCCTATAATCACAGCATACTGATTCTTTTATCTGCGATCATACCCTTTTTAGATCAGTAAAACTTCACTCACTGACCTAGAAAACACAAAGAGACGGCGTAAAAATGCCTATTTCCCACAAGAGTAAGCTTGATGTAAACACAGAGTTTTTAACTTTCTAAGGCATACATCTAAATTATATCTAAGGCATTTAAATATAAAATATTCCAACCATTTTTTACTGTTGAAACGAGTATTTTTCACTTTCGTCGGAATCTTATTTGGGTAATACTTGGGAAGTAACTTAAAACCGCCGGTAATCGTAGGAATGTTATCTCCTTGACTGTAGTAACGAATACAAAACAACAAAACCTATTGGATGATATGATATGCATTACGTCAAAATGATGGCCCTGTGTTTACACTAAACTCAGGGACATAATCCAAAAACTTGACAATGTAATAATCAGACCCAAAACGAAAACGGTATTCAAATATTCTAAGCGTTGCGCTAATACTGCGGCAACGTGCTGATAATACCAACTCTAATATTATTCGGCAACTGATTGTGGTCTTTAATTCGCTGGGCATTTAGATAAATGCTCAAAATAGGTAACTATGCAAAATTAATCATGACTAAGGCTGGTATCTACTTTACAGGATTCACCTTTTGCTTGCTTCAGAAAATAAATTGGATGAGCATCATCTTAAGATGGCAATGCTTGAGAAATTCTATACTAAGAATTTCTCCGACCCGTGATCTCGCGAAAATCGCATCATTTTCGCGGAGCTCGCGAAATAATGCGATTTTCGCGATACCATTTGACGTTATCGTCGCATATTTAAAATATAATCACCAACCAATCTACAGACTCTAAAATCATAAACTACCTATGTTATTGATTTATGTTTGTTTTAACATTAAGTTGGACATAACGAGAAGTATAAAATCGGGTAAATATTATAATCGGTAGAACAAAAACCTTTCAGAAAACCCACACTCCAGCAGATGTTAGAAAGCTTCTAATACCAGAAACGCAAAAAGCTTCTCAGCTAAGGCAATCACCAGTGAATTAGATTCCTTAGAGCATTAGACGTTCTTAGAAACTACCGGGCGATCATAGCCTACCAGGAGGTTAGACTCACCTTTCCCGCATGTGTGAAGCGTATTCCCGTTTCCACGCACACATGAAATCAAGGCGTGTTTTCTATTATCCCTATGTCCGTTCTGTTCCAACGTAGGCGGCGGGCTACGTTAGATAGAGATATAAAATGGGTTCAGGTCTATGCAAGGTGTATCCGTAGGCTAAGCACGCGTTCAAAGCTTCCACTGCGTGGTTTTATTAGTATTTGTTATTTTTATGTTGTTTTCCGTTCTTGGTTCTGTGCAATTGAATCGAAATAGTTCAAGTATATTTTTGGAACAGATATTAAATTTAATCATAGATAAAAAAAAACAATTTGCGAAACTTAATTCATTACTAAAAGTGTGAAAATAAAGTCACACTTTTAGAACCTTTTCTCCATTTATGAGTATCTATTTTATGAGTTTTGTAGGTACCTTTTACGCAAAGTTTGGACGTAAAATTGCTTGAAGTCATAAAGTAGGCTTTGCTGTAAAAATTAATCTGAAATTTTTGACAAAGCCTTATCAAATTGTATTAAATTTCCTGCTAGTTAAGCATATTGGGCCTTTTCGTATTTTTTTTCAGAAGACCATAAATCTAGCTAGCTTCAAGGAGCTTAAGTATACCTATGTTAAATAAGAGAGTGTATTTTCGAAAATAAAACAAAAAGTTTGGTTTCTTTTGACGTGATCTTACCTAACTAGAAGTATGGATCACCACCTTGTACGCATTCACAACTACATTATTACAATCTATTAATAACTTTTAACTTATGTACTCACTCCTTTCTTACGCATGTCATCATTCACACAATCCATCCATCTTGTTGTGTCCTGCCTCTGCTTTTATTTCTGTGCACATATTTATAGAGTAGTGGGCACTTCTAATATAATACTCCACTTCGGACACTGGCGCTTCTTTCAGACTTCCTGATATACATAGGTCATTGCAAGGTATTTTTTTCTGATCATATAATTTTGACATAAATGGTTTGACTTTGCACCGATATAATTCACAAAGGTTTTTTCGATGTTTTTAATTCTGTTTTTCTGTACTAAAACAAACATGCCACACCGCAATCTGCCATTTTTTACTAAAATATGCAAACAATATATAAACTGGAAGTATTTTTCAGCGTTTGTTACTTTAAAACATAAACACTGTTTTTACCCGCGACGGGGCGAGAAGCCCCTTAATATGATTTTTACGTAAGCGGTTGTTTAATTGTTTGTTTGTATGTTACTATATATTTCCAAAATGGCTTATCCGATTGAAATACTTTTTTGCAATGTATGACTTCAAGGATGGTTCTTAGATAGGTTTTCACAAGTCACAAGGGAGCTTAAATTACCCTATTTGTTGGCTGTTTTATTCACTTGAATCCACAACCAGCAGGTAATTTAGATAACATTGCGGTAATAGAAAATGGAAAACCAAATATCAAACTGATAACGAAGTACAAATATTTGACTCTTCACATAAATTCCTACTTATTTTCTGATAGATAAGTAATTGAAAAAAAACAGCTTCTTAAAATGCAAGAAATTCACGAATTCAAGAATTTTAAAGTATCTATTATTCATAATTGTATTAAATTACTAAATCCCCAGTTTACGTTTTCCACTTAGATCTCAACTTCGCTAAACTCACTATGGTTTTTATAGTAGCACACTAGAATGACTCAATGAATTGAATTGGCTGTTTCATCTCATAGCACAGATACGAGAGCTAAGATACAAACGAAACATGGAGAACAGGTGAATACGACGCACACTGCAAACTCAACTTAGTTGCTTGTGTGGACACCTTGAACAGTACACGTTTCCAGTTTTCCCGAGCACTGCTAGACAATTTTCATATCTATCGCTTGGATCCAAGGTCGATTCTCCATTAGTATTATAACCCCAAGTTCCTCTTGCTGATTTCTGAGAGCCTGGTCCAAAGCGGCTCACACACGTCACAGCGGAACGAGTCTCGTTCTATATATCAAGGTCATTTGGGCTCACATACATGCAGCTGCCGTCATCCGTCTCTTTCACTCTTATGGTCGTAGAGGAAAGGTTTATATTGACTAACCCTACTAAGTCTAGACGGTATGTGATGTGAAACTTTCTTGCGGTCACCACGCTTTCCTAGAAATTCATCAGGTAAAGATGTCAACTTGTGAAATCGGGGATGTGACTTATTTTATGGTGTGCTCATTTTTACTAGTGAGCTCACCGGAATATGTAAAATAGATAAATGTGTATCCGAAAATATTGCGTTTAAATCTTGGATGGAACTTGGGCATGTTGGATGCAAAGTTAAAGAATCGTAACTAGAGTTTCAAAGCAAAACAAATCGAGTTTTTTTTACAAATATTATAATATAAGTACAAATCTAAATGCATTAAGAGTTTCTTATATAAAAATGTATTAAGCTCCTACTATCACTCGTATCATCAAAAGCGACACGATATAAAATTCTATTCAATTGACGAATTTGTAGTCAGTCCCGATATACAGATACAGATTATTTATTCATAACATCAAGTTACAAGTCGAAATGTGGGTATGAAAATACACTAAAGTTTAGTAACCTAATTTATGTATAATATTGTAAAAATAAGTAATAAAATACATTTAAAATTTAATAATTGTGTCTTTTGTATATATAAGTGGTAGCACATAAAGCTCGTCTACTGAGTTTAATATGTTTTCTAGTAGCCACTTACGTAGTCTAGATTTCAAAATCGCAGTCGAAGTTGCATCTTTTTTATAGAATCTGACAGCCGGTTATATAATGACGGACCCATGACCTATACCGATCTCACTGACTTAATATTGACGGCCTAATACTTTGTATAAGAAATTCAGTGCTCGGCCGACATGCTGACATGAAAAAACAAAGTAAATTTAACTTGTTTCCGTTTCCCACGCCTTCACCAGCAGTATAATAGAACTTTAACTGCGAAATTCTATAATCTGGCCTAAAGTCTCTGAACAGCCACGAAACATTTTGTGCGCCTATAACGGACTCCTACAAAATGGGTATTACTGTTACTAGCACGAATTCTCTATTTGCTGCCGTAAATGATCTTTAGAGCTTGGTACCGGAAGTTTAATTGCATTTCCTATTCCAAACTTGACAAAAGCGACAAGGTTGTTTAACTTTGAAGTTATATATTTTTTTATTTTATGCATATCAAAGTACGTTGTATTTTGATGTTAATGAAATGGATGACTCGGTACTCAATAATATGGTTCCTATGCATTGCACTTTGCAAATGTAAGTATATATAAAAAAAAAACGTTTATTTATCTTGATAAGTTTGAGCCATAAATTACACAAGAGGATTTACTACTTATTTACAGCAAGTTCTTAATAGCTAGAAATAGGTACGTTACCTACCAATAGCATTACTATTGTAGGCAATAGGTATTGTAGGTATCGAAATGTAAGCACGTTTTGTGTTTAAAGTTTTTTGTGAATTTAATTTCAGTGAATTAAAAATAAATAAATAAATAATGCTGGTAATGGTAATATTTCACACATAATCTAGCCACAAATCCCAAACTAAGTAGAGATTATGATATAGGAACTACATGACTGATATATGTATTACTTTTGTTAATACATACATATTATACATAAACACACGAGACAAATATTTGTAGATCATACATACATATGTCCCGTGGCGGGAATCGAACCCGCAACCTACTGCGTCTCAAGCGGGATTCCGCCCACTGTGAAATAGAGGACGTCAATAAACTTTTGGTTGAAATTACTTTGAAACTGGCTATAAAGTTTGCCATAAATAACTTTTTTCCATTTGATTTCTAGACTACAAAGCACTTCTCAGAGTACAAAGTAGTTAAGTTTTATCTTATAAAGTTTTAACACTTTTCATTATATAAACAAGTATTTTGATCTGTTTGGTTTTACCTGTCTCTTTCTATCAAGAAACGTTAGAAAGGAACGAATATATCGGTTAAACGGCTAGGCTTCGTTTGGAAGCCCAGCTGAGGTGAAAGCAGGACCGGCAGACACTTTCACTGATATTCAACCTTGGATTACGAGCACCACGTAACGTTATCATGTCATTGATGCATTCATTTCGGATTTCGTAATAAAGAATTATAAAAATATTCTTGGGTTTTTGGGCCAGTTACCTATAGTACCGTTTGACATGCCATGGATACAATCATAGCTATGTATCATTTCATAAAAATCGTTTTAAACATGTTTCTTGTGGAACTTGTAGGTGCCATGTTCCTTTATTTAATAAGTTAATGATTATAAGTTTGTGATGTTAATAAATAACGCATTGTATACAAGTTTTTCTGAAGACAAAACTGGCACAAGGCTCTCTTTTTAGCTCTTTTTTTCATTTAGTTGGCTTGATTATTATGTTATTACTAATTAGATAGTTGGTATGATTCATTTGATTCCTTAATACCAAGCTAGTTTCTCAGGTATGAGTATTTTAAATACAGCGCATCTTGTCCTCAAAATTATTGATGCAGCAAGTTTCACCTCATCAACGTCCACGTATAAAATATCAAGGCGAGTAGGTACTGCAGCAGACACCTTGTCACGGCAAACCTGATCATCAGACACCTTTGTTAATATTGGTAGGAGGATTCGACCTTACTCAGAGGAAAATATACCTCCGCATAAGTACCAGCAAATGGCAACAAGCTTATAATTCATAATAAGTTAAATACGAGAGGCAAGGTCGATTGTGATTGTCTAAGAACAATCATCATCATCATCATCGTCGCCGTACAAAACCCGACTTCACCCGCTGCTGGGTAGAGGCCTTCCTCAGCTTGTGCCATCCACCACTATAATGCACAAAATTTCTAAACCACCCCATTCCAACTCCATTTTTGTTTCCATAATCCTAAAGCCGATGTCTTTGACGTTTATGCATCTTCCTCTTCGTTCTAAGAAAGAAACTTATCTTTTTTTATCATGTGGTTTAGTTTTTTTGAAATTCATGATTAATTTACGCAAATGCCATACTTTTATTCATAGCAACAGATGTGAAACTGAGCAAGAAACCTAAGCTAAAAACTGAGCAAATAATTAAAATTATATTGTAGAATACATAATAATGCATAGGTATTAATAAAATTTAAAAACTTTCATTGCAGAATATTTTCAGACAAACTTATATTATAGTTCTTCGAAATAGCATAAGTAAGTTACACATGTTTTATTTAAATACAGAAAGGTTGCTCCATTTATAAAAGTTAACATTCATTTTGTTTATTAAAATAAAGTTTAATTCAACTGAATGCTTTTCAAGTAATTAGACGTAAAGTATGGTCGACGAAATGAAAGCTGTCTGTCGATTGGGCTATACTGATGTGTTTAGGAGAACGTAAGAACTATATTCAAAATGAGAAAAAAAATATGTTTATGTATTTTACGACGTGTTTTTTAGTTTATTGTAAAATCTTTCCTTGTGCCGTAATGGACGTGAATTTCCATAATCTTTATCACCTTTGCTTGGCAGAGGTCGAAATTACCAAAGATTTCAGACAAAGCAAATTACCCATGAAAGATGCTCCATTCATAGGAATAGAGGCGTGTACAAAATACAAACAAAATAAATATTTCCTACGCACACTTGGGCATAGAGACAAACCTGAAGACGCAGTGTATGAACCAGATTAAGAAACAGATTTTGATCATATTCCAAAATCTTTAAACAATAAAAAATGTATTTTTTTTTACTCATTCCAGCTTCCTCTCAAGGCCCTCCGGGGTTCCACCTTCCGGCTGTCATGCACGTCGAACGCAATTGGTACGTCATGTCGTCGGACCCAATAGGCACGTTCGTAACGAAGGCATACCGAGAACGGACCGGGACCGAGCGGGTCTCATTCGGTCTGGAGACTTCAGGACCGCCGGTGCCGTTCCAGATAGACCCCGATACGGGAGTCGTTACTGTCAACGATACACTGGTCGATAAGGTAATTGAAAAGTGATGTTCTAAGCCCCGTTTGAAGGAAAACTACAAATCATTCTATTTCCACATAATATGTGGAAATTGAATGATTATGTATAGCATATATACATATTCTGTATAGCTAGTGACTAGCTGCTAGTCCATCTTATTTACATCGTTGACAGTATACGTGCAAATAAACGAAGAAAACTGATATCTAACAGACGAATCCCCTCTCAGACAATGGTGAAATTTCTTTAAAAAGTGATTACAACTATGTATTTCTTATATTGGTTTCTTCAAAAAAGTAAGAGGTTCTCTGTTTGGGAACTTTGTGATTAGTAACACTCAAGAAAAAATACCATAAAAAGATTTAACGGGTCTCATTTTAGACTACCTATCCTACTTGGACGAATAACCTCAAAACAATATTCCAGTATCCAAACCGAATAAACTGAAAATATTGATGTTTTGGCTTTAAGACTTTGAAAAGGAACTAAAAAGGATTATAATTAAGGGGCTAAAATAGACATAAAATTTACTATGGCTACGTACCTGAGTTTGTTCTATAACTCATAATAGTTCCTTTACCGTCGATACTACTCTCCTAAAACAAAATCAGTCTTTAGTTAGCCTGATTGAACTCCACTATTTGTATTTAAAATAGTTCAAATTATTTTTTCTTTTCAGGAAAACCGTTCTTACTCTCTCTGGGTGACGGCGTATGATGGTTCTATCCCGCAAAGGACTGAGGTGTATGCATCAGTAACGGATAAGTCTGGTCAGCGGCGGAACCCGCCACATCCTCCTCAGCTCCCGTTTTCCGCCTTCACACTACGACCGAAGGCTTCGCGGCCACCGATGACGTTCCCTATCTACACAGAACCACCAAAGGTAAAAAAACACAGGTTCATTGAATAATTTAAATGAAAAAAAAAACAAAAATGCCTACGACTATTTATTCCCCATAAAGGACATTCTCAAATTTATCTTTTTTCTGAATCCGTGAGGATACCAAGTAGATGTAATCAGAAGTACGCTCAAACATTACAAAACGATTTGCATAGAAGTTAGCATTACTGACACGTGACAAGTTGCAACAACGTCGCTTATTGAAACACTAACTATGGAATGCTTTCGAATTCTTTTCGAAAGCATTCCATAGTTAGTGTTTGAAAGGTTTGAATTGAATGTGAATTTGGTTCTAGGGAATGCCGGTTTCCTCTCTTATTTTCTTGAAGGTTAAATCCTTAAATATTTAGAATCGATAAACCCATTACAACTGATTTCGAACCCATGAATACCCACCAACCAGCCTAACAAGACACACTGTCATAGTGTCATTTTTTTAAAAAGTTGGCTCCTTTCTTGATATATTTCCATCATCGATTGCAGCGTCCTCTAGTAAACTAACCTTGAAGGCATACAAATCAATTGCAAAACACCGCATGACAATTCGATAAGCCTTTTCAGAAATAAATGGTAAAAGACACGGAACAAGCAATCTCTTATGGTAAACACTATACGAGCTGCATTCGTCGCGGGTAATAATAAAAAAAAAATACTTATTTCAATAAAACAGGTACCCACCAAAGCAGCAGACGATTTCACCGAAGAGACAGTACCTGATACCGTAGTAACAACAACTCTTAGTCCACCGAGACCACCAGACGACATACCAAAATTAGATTCAAACATCGAAGAAAAAAACACGAGTGTAGTGAAAAACGAAGAGACGACTACTGAGGGTGCTTTGCCGCTGATACCTCTAATTGCAATCAGTGGATTGGTCACCATCGTAGCTGTGGTTATGTTCTTCATTTATAAGAAGAATCAGACGCCAAAGTCTAGTTCAAAAAAAGAAGACATGGTACGTAATCATTTGCAACGTTGAACATTTTTAAAAGCGAAAATTATCTAAGTGTCCTTTGGAACTAAAACATGTTGCAGTACTAATGCTTAGATTTTGGGGAGCTTAGCTTAGAATTTTAATTTACGAGCTAAAAACGAAAAACGATGATCAAAATCAGAATATCTTATCTTGAAATACGTACGTATGAAAAATGACTTGGCCTCCTACATCGTTCACGTTGATCGCTTTTATTAAACTTTCACTGATTGTTATCGGTCTATGCAATTACATCATATCCAAAAAGCCATACTTTTGTACATACTGTACACATCCTAAGTAACTTTTAACCATGTTTCATATAATTTTTTTTCATATTGTCTTAATATTGTCAACAGAGCAAAGACTCGAGTGGCATCGTCCTCCAAGATACTTCCTTGAACATGTGGGAGCGCCCTCGGGCCTACTCCAATCGATACGAATCCTGGGATAACAACCATTTGCAGGTCTGTTTTTGACCGTTTTTCTAAGAATTCTTTGCCTTCGGAAATAATCCTAATCCTAATCGCCGTAATGTTTTTTCATGTTATACAGATTGTTTATAAAATAATCCGTCCATTTTAGTAGAAAGAAAAAAATCTGTATACTTAATTTATTTTTTCATACCGGATACCTTGAAAAATTAGTTACCTACCTAGTTAGATATTTAAAGTCTTTCTTGTCCTATTAATGTTACAAAATATTAAATATATTTAATATGATGAATGGGAGTTCCCGCGCCTCAGGATCTTTGTGGGCGAAGGAGCCTTCGGTCAAGTTTGGCGCGCCGAAGCCAATGACTATTCTTTGAAAGTATTTGCCTTCTATTATTTATTAATTCTTAATTATTTCTGAGCCCAGAAAGAATACGAAAGATTTATTTCAATGTAATTTACTGTTGCAAGCTTGCAAAGTTTAATTTCATAACTACGAGTTAAATTTACCCCAAAAGTTTGTTAGAGTTTATACCTAGTTAAATTAGTTTAACTCTTGATTAGCACGACTATCAGTCTGTGTAGGGTTGCGTTTCGAGCAATTAATCAAGTCAAAATTTGTGTCTGAGATTGTTGTTATAAACATCAATTAAATTAATTTGAGAACTTGTAGGACCAACAACTTGTTGAATCTGATTATTATGTTAAAACTAGCCTCTGCCTCTGCTTTGTCCGCGTTGAACCCGGATAAAAAGTTGCCCACGGGTCAGAAAGCGTGACAAATGTTTCCGAAAACGGGCAAAAAACTACCTCTTGTCGAATTTTTAGACAAAATTAAAAAAGAGCAATATATTGTCACAAACTATACCTGTTCTAAATTAATTGATAGGATATGCCAACGTAGGTAAATATTACATTATTTATGCCATTATTTTTAAGGCAAACACAATGAAAATACAGAATTGCCAATGGGTGGTTTTTAAATTATTTCTTGTTTCAAAACATATTTTGTTCCAGCTTTCGGAGGAAACGACGATCACAAAAGAAGAACCACCCGATGAATGGGAGTTCCCGCGACATCGCCTCAGGATATTTAATATTGTGGGCGAAGGAGCCTTCGGTCAAGTGTGGCGCGCCCAAGCCATCGACATTGATGGTAAGTTGGTCGTCTATTAGACCTCGATCATCAAAGATTAGCAACTTCGTTATTAAGTTTAGTGACCACCGCGCCGCTTTGGTGAGGCAATAGGCTTTCTGTTGGCTTAAAAGCTTACACTGGTTTTTATTACAACCTCATACGATTAAACACAAGAACTTCATTATTCATAACTTGAATGACAACATCCAAAAGTATTTCTGACCCCGTAGGTCCTTCGAATGTTCCGTGGTATTTTCCGGGTCTGGGTGTTTTCTATCTATAATAAGTATGTATTTACAAAAATATATATATATAAGTAAAGTAGTATATCAGTCATGTAGTTCCCATAACACAAGCTCTGCTTACTTTGGGGCTAGGTGATGTTGTGTGAAAATGTGCAGCATTATTATTATAATTTTTTTATTGATCCCATACTAGGATTCCTTGTGTGTTCTATTAGATATACCTACAAATTTTTCAAAACCTTCGCTCAGCGTGGTATTACAATATTATGATTAATTATGATGACCTCTGTGGCGGGTTCGATTCCCGCCCCGGGACAAATGTTTGTATGATTTGCAAATATTTGTCTCGGTCTGGGTGTTGTTTATATATGTATAATATGTATGTATTTACAAAAATGTATATAAGGAGTATATCAGTCATGTAGTTTTTATAATACAAGCTCTGCATAGTTTGGGGATAGATGATGTTGTGTGAAAAACGACCAGCATTAATATTATTATTATTAAAAAGAATTGTGGGAAAACTTTAGCAATAAACACGAACTACGTTTAAAATTATACACACAACTTTACAAAACAAAGAAAATAATTAAACCCACAACTATCCATGTGGAACAGTTTCGTAGTAACGTGTTAGATGAGTTCACCAATGTGTTCCTATTCCTCTATTTCAATATTTTAAATTGTTGTTGAAAGTGTAACACAATATTCTCAATATGCACAATATGTTTCCTATTAGATTCTTCTAATAGGTTTTCAATTTTTTTTTACTTGTGCTGGGCATAGTCTCCTAAAATACAAAATAATCATCTCTGTCGAAGGTATCAAGATGATCCCTGTGAAGAAATAAGTAACTCATCTTGTAATTTTGAGACTATTTCTACCTGAATTTTAGTGTTCACGGTGCGTAATTTCTATATTAGTGCCGTTTAAAAAAAAAACTACTAAACATAGATTTAGAGTACATAGGCCACTGCCTATGAAAAAACTTAGAACTTAACTTTAAACTTTAAACTTAAGCCACTGCAAACCTAAGTCCTCAGATAGCCGTGACTAACATAATATACTCCTACAATAATTAACTCCAAAGCACGCGAGGGCATGATCTTAAATGCCGGTCAAATGGTAATTCGATGGACCGTTCTAATCAGCTCTCAACTCAAAAAAGATAACGAAATTAGGTGGTTAGGCTATTTAATTATTTGGATATTTTTTTTCTTTCTTGTCTTGCTGCTGGGTATAAAAAGATCTCAACCCCCGTCAACCCTTTCAGGATTGATGGGGGTTCTTAATCTCCTCTCTACCTCTTACTAATTCAATTCAATTAAATTCACCAATAATAACAATTTATTTTCGTTCATAGGCAAAAAGGGCGAGGCAACAGTGGCTGTAAAAACGCTCAAAGAAAACGCATCAGAGAAAGAAAAAACCGATTTACTTCAAGAACTAGCGGTTATGAAGAGTCTGGGCACTCATCCCAATGTGGTTAGACTAGTCGCATGTTGTACAGAAAAGGTACGTCAAATTATTATTTTTTGGCAATTAAATTGATTACATATTTGAACTCATATTTGAACACCAGAGGATAAATATCAACAGAAGGTATTTTATAAAATTATTATGTAGTTTATTACATACATAACAATTAAAGCATCATTAAAAAATTACATTCACAAAAAGTAACTAAACCGATTGTACCTTAGATTTTCAAGTTTTGCGTTATTTCATTTAGACGTTGTGTTTATGCCCTTAGGAGCCGACTCTGGTGATAATGGAGTTCGTTAGCCTTGGGAAGCTGCAACAATTTCTGCGGGATTCTCGCGCTGAAAGGCACTACGGGAACACGCATGGAGGGAGCCAGTTTCTGACGTCAAGGGATCTCACGCACTTTGCCTTCCAAGTGGCTAGGGGCATGGACTTTTTGAGCTCTAAGGGTGTAAGTCATCATACCACTTTAAAGCTTAAGGATTAATTTAAAGAACCCAGTGTTACCTCCCTCGTTCCGGCTTGGTTGCGTGGAGTCGGCATCAATTCACTTATTATGCAAATTTAAAGTTATACGTAGTTCTATGGAAAACATTAAATTTAAATGTATCCCAAAAATCCTATTGTGCGAGTCTTGAGCCCTCCTCCACCTCTTATCGGCAATGGGTTGGTCCAGCATTTTTTTTTATTATTTCCAAGAAAACGTACCCATTTTTTAAGTAAATCCATTACATTAAAATATGAGTATAATAATCATTATTGGGTATTCCACAGATAGTAAAGTAATTGTTGTGTTAAGTAGTTATTATAAAAAAGATATTGTTTTATGGTAATGACGTAGCATTAATGTGGCTTCACTGGATTGTATTTGAAGTTTGTTATTTGCATGCGTTATCTTACAGCTGATTTTTTTACATTTAAAAATTATTTTCAAAAAACAAGTTGAAAGAATTGCAGAAACAGGGAGGATTATTTTATAAAAGCGTCCAATGTATACGTTATTATATACGTTTCTAGTATGAGAGGACATACTAGAAACGTATAAAAAATCCTTCCTCGAAGCCTAGCGCATCTAGGCACGCGATTTGCGGCGAAACATTTATACCGATTTTTTTTTAATCACCCTTAAATGTATTCTATATCTTTCCAGATAATACACAGAGACTTGGCAGCACGCAATGTGCTCATTACCGAAGAAAGGACGTGTAAGGTGGCGGATTTCGGATTCGCCAGAGACGTGGCCGGCACACACGTTTATGAGAGAAAGAGTGACGGGCGATTACCTATTAGGTAGGTAATCAATTATTTCCTGAAGTTTAAATATACCTACGCAAGGAGCGACTGAAGCACTCCTATAATATAATTAACGACTCAACTCTACAGGTTTCTAAAAGTAAGTGTGGTCTAGCGAGTCAGATCAGGTTTAAATGTAGTTTAATTTTTAGTTTCAGTTATGAAAATAGATGAGGATTAAAACAAAAATGCTTTTTATGCGTTTTATGTGGCAAGCGCGCTTTAGTCAAACTACTTTGTTATTTGCGAGTTAACAATTGTCGAAGTTATAAATAAATAAATAATGCTGGACATTTTTCACACAGCATCATCTAGCCCCAAAGTAAGCAGAGCTTGTGTTATGTTTTACATGACTAATATACTACTTATATACTTTTTTTTTGTAAATACTTACATATTACACATAGAAAACACCCAGATCCCGAGACAAATATTTGAAGTCTAGTAGTTTTTTTAGTTAGTATATTATGTATTATATGAAGATGTTTTATTTTCAACTTAAGGTTAGAAATTTAAATACCTACCTACGTTAGGAAGCCATAAAAGTTCTTGGACGGATTAACTTTATCTGGAATCGAGTTGCATGAAATATTTCGGAGCGCCTTTCAGTGGGCTAGAGCATTATTTCAGCTCGTTATCATTAAAACTTTTTTTGTGTTTTAATCGTTAAATTCTTAAGAAAAGTTTAGGAATTGTTTTTTAGTTTTAAAATGGCTAAACAAGAAGATCAAATGATCAAGGTTCAAGACCTCTTGTTATTTAGAGCTCTCAAGTTAAATCCATACCGCCGCAGAGGACGAATTTAATAATATTTTGATATTAAAAACAAATACGCTCACGACTGCCATCATAAAGATGGGTAAACTCAGTTTGTAAAACCACGTGGTCACCAATAAGTTGTTAGTCAGGGGCACGTCCAAGCATCAAAGGATGCGGAAAGTTGGTGGATCGAAGTGGCCAAACATAGTTTGTCGTGGCACTCTTTTGGGGGTTTTTGTCCAGCAGTAAACAGACTGATGTTCATAAATCACTTTTTTTTATGTATTTCGGGTTAGCATGAGTATCTACTGCAGAGAAGAAGACTGTTTGTTTTTATGTTTGTCTATTCCAATTTATCTCCGAAACGTCTTAACCGATTCAAATGCGGTTTTTTATTATCGTTTTGCAAGAATTCCCTTGAATTCCACATCCTTATGTTTTGTAGGCACAAGACATTTTGGATCCCTAATTTTTTTTTTTTTAATTTACTTGTATGCTTATCTTTGCTTTTTTTATTTCAGATGGATGGCACCAGAATCTCTATACGATGACATTTTCAGTGTAAAGTCAGATATTTGGAGTTTTGGTGTTCTTCTCTGGGAGATCGTAACGCTTGGCTCCACTCCGTACCCTGGATTATCAGCTGGTGATGTCATGAGAAAGGTCAGATTCTTTACATTGTACAAACATTACACAAGACTGTATATCTCCATAATTATATCCTCAGATCCATACTCGATGCGCAGATAAAGAAACCAAGCAGGGAGTAGTAAGAGGCACGTCCAAAAATTATGAGTGAATGGATAAAAACTTTATTTGCATGAATACATGTACATTAGTTTTAAGGTTAGTTTGTTAAGTATCACTGTTCTCGGCTAATGCGTCGTGCAAATGTTTTGGTTAGGTACCTACCTAATTAGATAATATTTGGCACAAGTCTGCATTTTGTATAGCATTATTTTGCAGATTTCAATGTAACTAACCTAACCCATGGCATGGCACATGCCTTTGAATTTGTGGTTCTTGAGAATGACGGATACTCTACAATGTACAATGCGGCCAGTAATTTGGCAACGCTTCCGTCTGGTAGTAATCTGGATCAGTTGAGCTATCTATAGATCTTTTGCAACGGTCTTTAGATAACTAGCTCTATCATCAGTATTTGTATATACCTATTTGTACATAGTTATACAAAATTAAATTTAATATAAGAATGTGAATGGTTTGGTTCTAATGTGCTGATATTATGAGATAATATCAGCACATTAGAACCAAACAAGATACCAACAAAATTTGTGTAGGTAAAACTTTCAGAGGTCATCATCACAAACTCACATTATGCCACATAAACCTTCTGTCATGTCTAAAATAGATAGAAAAAATAGATAGATGCCTAACATCATTTTAAAATACAACATACAAAAACATAATAAAAGAGAGAAAAATCTATATTCACAATGGGCGGTCTATCGCCGAAAGCGATTTCATGTCAATGGATGGTCAGACATAGACAGATGGTAGAGTGATCTTTACAGACTTAGTAGGAATTATCATCCCTACGGTGATCTTAAAATCGGAAACACATATAGGAACTAACTACTACGTTTACGGAACCGAAGAAACAAATATTTCGTAGGCAGGCCCAGCTGTTATGATCTAATTACTATCAGGGGCATTCCTTGACGAGGAATCAAGGAAAATTGATTGTGTTTTCTCATGCAATATTCTGTATTCTTAGGTCCGTGAAGGTCACCGACTGGAAAAGCCGGAGCATTGTCGTCGAGAGCTTTACAACATTATGTACTACTGTTGGGAAGCCGATCCTACCGCCAGGCCGGACTTCAAAGACGTCGTGTCCATGCTGGAGAGACTTTTGTGCACTGAGATGGACTATATTGAACTAGAGAGGTTCCCTGACCACTCTTATTATAACTTGCAACACGTTGATGGAGAGAAATTATAAATACATTGAGATTTGTATTGCGTCACATCATGACGGGGCAGACAGCAGTCAAATACGTTTCACTGAAAATAATAAGCAAATGCAATAAAATTGTAGTTTCTGGCAAAAAAAAACGAAACCCATATGCTCCAACTCATCACAATTATATCAATAGTTAAATTGTTATAAAAATCATTTTTTTTACTGTTCAGAAAAAAAATACTCAAATAATATATATAGTCCTAACCGCGCACAAAGATTGCCTGTGTCGAGGGTATCAGGAATACTGAGTTCAATGATACCTTAAAACTCACAAACGGAACAAATAGCTGCAGAATATGCAAACAATTGTCCCGCAGCAGAAGCGGGACAATTGAACCCGTACTTCTTAAGTATCAGCCCGCAGCTACTCGCCCGTTATTTATCGAAAACTTTGTCGTATAATTTTTTTCGAAATGTAATCATTTTGCTATCAAATCGTTCTCAAAAAAACGTTCGTTTTCCGCCTGACGCTTATACTACGCTTCAGTTCATTAGTATTGAGTTTATTTGTATATGGGGTTACTTTTCGATGTGCTAGTGACTGCTGTCTGTGCCTCGAGTATGTTTCTGGATCATCCATCAGAAGAACATTGAAAATTAAGTATACAAGTATACAAACATATTTGCTACCAACCTTATTAATAAACACCCATACAATCTTGGATAATACTCGTATTAACTTTGGTCACACATAAAGACATCGAACAAAAATACTTTCTAACTATCATTTGACGGCCTCTGAGACGCAGTGGCCAAAGGCCCGTCTAAGTCTAAGATATCGCGTAACATACACACAAAAATAAACAGACGAATTGAGAACTTCCTTCTTTTTTGAAGTCGGTTGAAAACAATTCTATATTTCTTCAGCAAAGAGGTATTTTTACAAGGTGGCAAGTTTTTTTTTGTCTCTTATTAAATAATACTTTTAAGAATTAGTCATTAAATGATGTAAAAAAACAGAAAGTGTTCTGATACGTTAGTGATAACATAATTATAAGTTTAGATAACTAGTCCTAGTTAAGTTAAGTTATAAATAAGAAACAATAACTATGACTATCCAAATATGTTCTTTCTTATTATAACACAAACTGTACATAACATTTTTGATGTAGGTAAATAAATTAAAAGGTTTTAGAGACAAGTTTTTCTTTTAAAAAATATTTACATGTAAATATGATTCCCCGCCACATCTTCATTCTATCACCATGGGGAAGACAGTCGTGAGCGTGTTATTATTATTATAATTATTAAAAATATATATATATAATTAGTGTATCAGTCATGTAGTCCCACATTATAAGCCCTGCTTAGTTTGAGGATGATGTTATGTGAAAAAGGTCCAGCATTGTGCATTAATTATTTATATTAAAGCTCATGTAAAAATTTGAGCTTACTCCTAACCAAGGTTTTCTTCCAGCAAACCTTTGATCCTTTGATTTTACCTATCCGTATAAATGACAAATAGTTATTTAATTTTCTTAAATTTTGAGTAACCTTTTTGAAAATACAGTTTGACCATAATAATAATACCGACTAAAATACGTAAATAATATTTTATAAAGGAAGCGGTAAGGGTGCCTCTATATGGGGGCACGTAGGGATAGGCAACTTGAGGAAATAATCGCAAAAAAGCTGCAAAAGGATTATGAAAAAAAAGACACTTTCGTAGTGTCTTAGCGCGTGGTGTAAGCTTCAGTTTTTAAATGATTACAATTCATGCACATTATTGCAATGCATATTCTCACGCTTTCTCGAACTACCCCTTGTGTTAAATAAATAAATAAATATTTTTTTACTTACACGTAAACAAACATGCCTAGCCTAGTCACCTATAATAATTTGGAATGGGGTTAAAAATTCCTTCCAGACATACCTACCTTCTATGTCTTTAGGTAAGTAAACAGGCCGAGGACTCAGCCACGCTGTTATGTACGTAAGTACCTGTTAAACAGGTATTTAGAAAAGAATAGAGCTATAAGGTAGCGCAAGGCGTGTATAAAAACGGAAATTGGTTCGATAGATTTAAAATTTTATAAATTTATAAAATATCAGCTAATATGCAAAAGCCATAATCAAGAAGTGAAGTGAAGTGAGGCAGCATACGTCAATTGTGGTTCGACACATCTTGAGAAGTGTTGTTTCAAATCGTGTTTTGAATAAAGAGGTTGCCATGTTTTCAAGCCTTGAACTCACGGTTTTGACATTATTTTGACCAATGAGGTTGCAAACAAAATTACTCCTTTGTTGGTTTAGACCTGTTTCGTATTTTGACGTAATAATGTAATAAACAACATTATTTCATAAATATTTAGATTAAGACAACGTTTTTTCACAGCGTTGTTCTAGATCTTTGGTTGTCACCAAAATAGGTTATCACCAATAATAGAGTATTTTGACCTTCAACAGCATAAGGATACTTGCTCTCTATCCTCTACTCCCTTTAGTGGGTACTAAACATGACGTCGATTCTTCGAACTTAACAAAATTTAAACTTCCTTTTATTGATAGTGTACGCAAGAAAAAGATGGCAAGAATTTAACTCCTGGCAAATTAGTTAACGTGTTTTCTCAAAATTTAAGTTTAATTAAAGTTGTTTTGCAAAATCTTCAGATACATGGTCTCGCCAACGCCATAATATAAGCATTTTTATGAAGTATATTTTTTTATTGCCCTTTGGAAAACCACCCATTGTAGAGTTGAGTGGGGCGCCACTAATCCAGCAGCGGGGACGTGTTAAAGGTTGGTACGAACAAATTTATTTTTTATGCTCTTTTTTAGCTATGTGGAGGATTTCTGGAATCTGTTTTCCTGATAGGGATATCACAGCATACATACGTACATAGCAGCATACGTGGGGAACCACGAGACTGCTCGATAAGATTTGGGGGAAATAAGCAAAAAAGATCCTGAAATTCCCCATGTAGGGGACGGTCGTGGGGGATTTCCGGAATAATCCTCTACGACGCCCGTTAGTTTCTCTATGGTTTCTTTATGGTTAAAACCTAAACGTAGTGATTAGTTCAACTATGGTAACTACCTACTATCGCACTGAAAACTAAACATGCTTTGACTAGCATCCTAGCATGCGTAGTGGCCATATCCCTAAATGTAAGTAATGCATCTCTAGTAAGTCTGTGAAAAGCCCTACCTGCCATCTCACCACGACTGACGTGTCGACTGCGAAGTCTTAAAAGAACAGAGCTCCGGATTATCGTGGGGACCCTAACCGGTCACTGCCTCCTGAACAAACACTTCCACAACATCGGAGCCACGGACAGCCCACTCTGAAGAGGGTGTCTAACCGAAGAGGAATCAGCTGCCCACGTAATCCTGGAATGCGTGGGCGTAGCAACTCACCGCGCACAAATTCTTGGCAACCCAAGGTCACTCCGCGAAGCCTGCGAAGACCCCAGGAAACTTCTGTGCTTCTGGGCGGAGTTGGGCTGGCTAACTCACTAGCCAAAACTCCCACGCACAATGAACCAATTTGGAGTTTGAGTGCGGAAAAGGGAGTCCACACACATATCATCGAACTACTCAGTGGTTGAATCATTCCTATTAAGTCTGTGGGAATTTTCTTCTCCACCCCATTTGCATCTCTAGCACAGACTACTAGGATCATAGACTACTAGGATGCTATCTAGTAAGTCTGTGCTCTACGCTGAAAATTACTGAAAATGTATGAGCAAAAATATTTAAATCTGTGGCTGAAAACGTAAAATATGGAATCAAAAGTAAAAAAAAAATACTACCAGGTAGTCACCTACCAAAAGAGGAAAAAAACAATTCTGTGTTTTAATTAACTTAGATCTAACGTGACGTGATTTGAATTATTAATGTTTTATAAAAATATCAGAATTGTTTTGTTTTGCAATTTATTTTTCGTATGCTTACAAGCCTCCGGACTAACAGGTATCTAATTAAATAAAACTTTTTGATTACAAAATGTGTTTTTACGTGAAATGCCAAAGGAAATTCAAAGAGAAACACGCGGTAAACGTAAAA
Organism: Perizoma affinitatum; assembly: GCA_961405105.1. Taxonomy (NCBI): domain Eukaryota; kingdom Metazoa; phylum Arthropoda; class Insecta; order Lepidoptera; family Geometridae; genus Perizoma; species Perizoma affinitatum. The sequence continues at coordinate 9,673,722 of OY560184.1, forward strand.
AAAAAAACGTAATACCTACCAAAATAACCTTTAGCCTATCTATAAGTTATTATTGTTCTAGGTCACGTACTATACTTCATATTTCATCCAAATTATTAGCATTTACGGAGACTATTAGAAACAAACATCTGATATCCTTTGTGTATAATCCCTAGGAATTCTGTTTAACCCAGGCTTTAATTTCCAAGCTGATCAAATAATGATCAAGAAGGCACTGAAATATAAGCTAGGAGTAATCAGCAGCTTACGTGACTGGAAAAGTAACATGCGATTTGTGTAAAAGCCTCAATTTCAGTTGTGACTTGTTAAAGGTTGTTTGGAAAATTCCTAAATCACGAAAAATATTTAAACTCTTCTTTAAAATGTTTATTGTTATTTTCGAAGTGATCTTTATTTATCGAAATTAAGATCACATAGTTTTCGCAAATTCGTGGTTTTCGTAGGAGGTTTAGGTGGTTCCAGAAGTAAATCCAATCTTTGTATACGCTAGTTTGAATGAACTAAGTATTTCTAATTAGAATATTTATATTATTATTAATATTTATATTATATGCTAAGCAAAGTTTTTTAAAAAGACGATATCTGTAGTGCAATGGGCGACGGCCCGCCTGAGACGCAGAAGGTTGCGGGTTCGATTCCCGCCGCGGGACAAATGTTTGTATAATCTGCAAATATTTGTCGCAAGTCTGGGTATTTTCTTAAATAAATGCTGGTCATTTTTCAAACAGCATCATCTAGCCCCAAAGTAAGTAGAGCTTGTGTTATGGGAACTACATAACTCATAAACTACTTATATACATATTATTACATAATATGTATGTATTTACAAAAAAATACATACATATTATGTGATAATATGCTATGCTTAGTTTGGGGCTAGATGACGTTGTGTGGAAAAATGTCCACCATTATTTATTTATTAAGTTGATTTGCATCTTTATTCTTATTCTAGGTGCATCCCAAGACCAGACCACACCACAGGCCAACACGTTGTTCGATGATGCTGACGACATCCAAAGGCAACTTGATAACGAAGCAAGAGATAGAATGAAGATTGGAAAAGTATGTGTTAAGTAGCTAGCAAGTTTTAAATAATTATATATGTAGCGAGCATGTAAATGAGCATTGTAATGTCTTATACTCGTATATAATATAATATGGGTGTTCTATGTATAATATGTCTATTAACAAAAAAAAATATATAAGTGGTTTATCAGTTATGTAGTACCCATAATACAAGCTCTGCTTAGTTTGGGGCTAGATGATGCTATGTGAAACTGTTCAGCATTATTTATTTATTATTTAATAATATATATTGTGCGTGCCAGTGATCACATGTGGCACTGAGACTTGGTCAGTAACTATTGGTCACATATATAAGCTATAGGTCGTTCAGCGAATTATGGAAAATGCTATGCTAGAAATTTCACTATGTTATAAAATAAGAAACGAGGAAATCCGTTGAAGACTGGATATCTCCATTTTTGTGAAGGAAACACACATTCCTAAATCTCAGGAACGATGAAGTTGAAATACAAGGAGCGTGCCTCTATTGTCGGATATTCACGAATAATACTTTTATACATGACCAACTTTGGTCGATAACTCGACCCACTTCGAAAGGCATTATTGCTTAAAGCTGTTTCTGTAACTATTGAAGAAATTTAAGGCGTATTAAGAACCTTCATTTCTGTGTATGAAGGCTTCATACACAGCAATGTATCTACGATTATTAAAGTCAACGAAATTAGGATCAAAACGTTAAAACAAGGAAAGACAAAGGCAACCCAGCTCATCAATGGATGAAAAGGGTTATACACACTATTGTTATTTTATTTTTGTTTCAGTCAAAGACTATCTGGGTATTTCACTTCCCGACCCAGTTCCCAGCAGTCGGCACCGAAAAATATCGCCCCCAGCGTGATTCCGTTAGTCACCATTATTATATTATAAAAGAGATGGCAGACTGGACTAGACAACGCAGGCAGAGCTTAAGCTATGCAGAATAGTGTTTTTTAAGTGTGTAGAGTTGTACTAAGAAAAAAAGGGGTCAACAGTTGAATACAAAACTCCATATCTCCAAAAGAATCCATATCTACAAACGAACTTAAAAAATAATTTACCACCCTTAAATAAAATAAAAAATTAAGGAATGATGTGTTTTGTTTACGGAAACCAATAAAGCAGGCGTGTTTCGGTTCTTTTGGATGGCTTTTGTAAGTTTTGGCCCATACCTAGGTAGGTATTGACAACCAAGATCTGATAATGGAGTCGAAAAATGTTCAGTGGAGGAAGAGGGTCATCTGTTCAATGGATTACAGTAGAGCAGTCGATTGAATAGATAGTTTTTGTGAGATTTTTCTGTTGGTGTTAACGCCTGCGGAAATATTGAATTGTATATAAATTACATTAGCTGTGGAAATGTCACGTGACAGCTGCCAAGTTTAACCTTGACAAATTTGCGTTAGTGTGAAAGGATAAGTAATAAGTAAGGTAAAGGATAAGTATAAGTCATGTAGCCATTTTTCCAGCTACTCGTCCGCCAAGACACAGAAGGTCGTCAAGTAATTGTCTATTAGTAACTAATATATCTGTAAGTACATAATAATGCTACGTCAACGTTTCGTCCCGAACAGCCAATTACTGTGGGTTTAGTGCCCTGTTTCATGATTTGAAAAACCACGCGTATCAGTGGTTCGTTTATCATGCCACAGGGTATTTTTTGTCACTCTGATTTAGGTCAGTGACAAGTTAGAGAGGTGACACAGATACGGACTTCGAAGGACTTCGGTGAAACCAGTGTGGTGAAGACATTTAAAGTCAATGAAATTGATTCACTCATTTCACCCAATTGAGTGACTGACTGATTGATTCTTCATTAAAATCTGGTTTGAATTTTATTGAAGCATATTTCCAAACTCAAGATTTGTAACTTTAATTTAATTATTAAAGGGCCCTGTGTTGGTTAGTTATGACACCGTTACTTAGTAGCTAAATCCTGTGGGCTTTCCATGTTGCCCATGAAAGACCGCTAAGGACGACCGCTGGACTTATATTATACGAGTAGCATTTGTAAATAGTTTGTGTGCACTAAAGCGTTAAATAAAATAATGAAGACCTCAATAATTTGTTAATTGGCTTTTTCCAAATAATAAAATAAATATTTTAGTTTTTTTCTCAACTCACGTGTTTTTTTGTCGACTTTCAAGTTAATCGAAGTTTACCAAATTTATGTGCGTAAGTATCTAAGTAATTTTTATGTAAAAATTACAAAAAATAATAAGACTACACAGACTACTAATGTTAAAGCAACACTCAACTGAATGACAATAGCATGATATTAAAATTGACGTTTTTTTAAATATAAAACAACTATAAAAATCCTATAGGCCTTAACTTTGATACTTACCGACTAGTAATGACCGTATACAAAAAAAAAACATTTAACCAGCTTTCATTGTTTCCCGATTTTATTGTATAATTTTATGAGTTGGCTGTAAAAATATATTTGCTCTGTTTTAACGAGAATAATTATGATAATACTTATCAGAAAACATTGTAACGGTCGCTATACAAGAGTAATAATAGTTAATTTAATATTTTGTGCCGTTGTAAATAGAATATATTTTCTTGCAGGATTTACTCAGGAAACGTGTACCAGACTTAAGCGTGGAGTATCTGCTGACTTCATTAGGTAAACATTTAAAATAAAAACTAAAAAAAAATTTATAACAAATCCATAGGACATTGTAGTTAATAAAATTTAAAGTCTAATACATTTGCTTAAACTTGGTTCTAAAAAACATTTTTTTATAACTTCTTTAAAAATGTTTGTAACAAATTCAAAGGACATTGTAGTTAATAAAATTTGTCTTATAAAACTTAAAGTCTATTAAATTTGCTTAAACTGAGTCCCAAATTATATTAAGGCAGGAAGATTAGCGTATACCTTAACTTATTTAAAATCCTGCTGTCAGGCTTTGGTTATAAACGTTGTAATATTATGTAGACGGTTAATGTGGTTACTTAGTAAATTATATAAGTAAATAATTTAATAAACTTGAAAGATAAACGAGATTACAAGTATATTTCACTATCCCCTGTAAGCGGCTTTGCCTACAAGGTACCCGGCTAAAAAGAAGTCTTTATGTTATTCTAGGTTACAAACTATACCTGTTCCAAATTTAAACCAAATCGATTCAGAGATAACGGAAATTATTACCTAAAAAAAAAAAAAATATCTAAAATTCTAATGTAAGTAATTCTAATAAATTATTAGCAACAAACATCCTTATATGTGTAATAATTACACATATAAGGATAATTACACATATAAGGATGTTTGTTGCTAATAATTTATTAGAATTACATTAGAATTTTAGATATGGAATCGAAAAATGTAAGTCTAACATTACAAGCAACTTTTATATCATTGCAGAGAAAAGGTATTCCGTCTGTATTCCACTGATTTATGTTTCTAGCTAATTGGGACCATTTGAGTTTGTCCTTTCATCTCGTTTGCTGTCGAAATTAATTAAAAAGCAAGTAGGAAGGTGCTCAAAACCAAGAGCTGATTGTCAAATTTCGTGTTAAATTCTAATAAAAAAGACCTCCTTACTTTGGTCTTATTCAAGGTGATAATTTGAAAGTAGATACCCAAAATTTTCTTCTGAAAAAAGTTGGGAATCGAATTGGTAGACATATTTTCTTTCAAGTTTTTATTTATCTATGACTTTGTCTGATTTATGATTTTTATTTATTTCAGCTGATGATGTAAAGGAATGGGATTACAAGGGTAAGTTTCCGTCATTTCGTGCCATAGCTTGTTAATTAGGCAATTTCCATCGAGACGCGTCTATTCAATCCTCCATTAGTATTCCGGGCGTCATTTGCATGACAATTCTGCAACTCACACATCAAAACATAGATTGCATTGAAGAGATTCTAAAACAAAACAACAAGAAACACACTCACGACTCTATAATAATTTATATAATAGACATCCTCAACTATTGACTACGGACTATTGACTACGGATCTTTTTGTTAACATGAGATTAACAAATAGTCCAAAGCACTTCCAAAGCTTATATTTGGCACATGCCCACGTTTTGTATTATTATTTATGGTAGTTATCATTCTGTGTGATAGTTGAAAAAAACACTTTATCACATATTTTTCATACATACATACATACATATAGTCACGCCTGTTTCCCGGAGGGGTAGGCAGAGACCAAGGATTTCCACTTGCTACGATCCTGGCATACTTCTTTCGCTTCGTTCATCCTCATCAAATTCTTCATACAAGCTCGGCGATTAAGTGTACTTCTGACCTGGCCATTCTCTAGAACGTCTTCAATTTGGTCAGAGTATGTTCGCCGAGGCCTTCCTCTTCCTCTTCCAACCTTCCCATTCACGCTCGCCTTGTATATTTGTTTTGTTAATCTTCTTTCATCCATCCTTTCTATATGCCCAAACCATCTCAACATACCTTTCTCAACTCTCGTTACTACATCTTCGAATATATATATTTTTCAACTTTGCAAAATAATATTTTGCCTTCTTATTTTAGGTTATTTTAGGCCATGCCGGTTTCCTTACGATGTTTATCTTCACTGTTTTGATCACGTGAATATATTTGTAATACAAAAATATGGTTTTCTGAAAACTTGCATACACCAACCCATTGTTATAGAATAATGGGTTGTTATTGGCTTAAAGACAACACGCAAGTCTGAGAAATAAGTTCGCAGTGTGGGAGTATCACTTCTATTAGGTCGCATTCTATACTGTAATGCTCATCATACGCGTTCAAAATCCGCGTAACGAACGCTTTGTATCTGGTTTTGTCTACAGATAAGCCTTGTACAAAATAAACTAAAAGATGACCGAGCTTTGCTCAGAAACAGGGATTTTGTCCAGCTAGAGTGATATTTTTGTGGTTTTCCCTCATTTACTTCATTCTTCAGTCTGTTTAAGGTAGATCTAGCTTTTGGTTTTTTCTCCTTAGGCCAGAGCAAATGGGAAGAACGATATCCTGAATGTAGTGGAAAATCTCAGTCACCAGTTGATCTTCCATACGAAGGCTTCATCAAGGTTAACAGAGGTCGTCAGATGTTCTTCAAAAACCACGATATCCTGCCGGAGAGTATGTCGATGGTCAACGATGGGAAAACTGGTAAATAGTCTACAAAGGTAGTTCGTCTGTATTTATTGAAGGCTTTTTAGAATATCTTACCAAGTATACCAAGTACTTTACTATTCTTCTGCTGACGTTTCGTTGACCGTTTAGAGGTCCTTTCTCGTAAGCACTGTCCGCAACCACGCTCGAAGGTTGTGGGACGGGAGCGACCATCGATATTATCTTGTTTGTTATAAAAGCGTACACCTTATCCGTTAAATTATTTATTAAATTTATGGAGCCTATAAGTGGCAACAGCGAGTTTTATTTTCTAGAATTAACATTATGATTATCGCTTAAAATGTTTTTAACAAATAAATATTTCCTCGCCATTTTACGTTATCCGTGGATTATTAAATTCACTTGTTGACAGGATTTTTTGTCCACAGGATGCACTATGTGTATTTTTTTTTTCAAATAAACTCTTTCTTTACTTTAATGTTGTAGGTCAGCATCCTGTTTGTTTAGCTTGTTCACACCAAATAATGTCTCATGAACTACTTCGTTTTATGTTACGTCTCTAGATACCAAAGAATTGCAAGCACGGATTTGACAATATGGGTCAGAACAATGAATAAGCCACAGAAAATTAATACAAACGCCCATTGCTTTTCCTCTGCCCTCTTTAACAGAGCAAACATAGAGAAGAAATGTTTTTTATTTTGTGCTACAAAGTAATAGTGTATTAGTTTTTACATAGTGTCATAACATTTGTAATCCTTCTAATTATTTAAATGAAATCATAAATTTATCTACCTATTTACAAAATTAGAATATAGACTCGGACTTATACTTAATATATATACATAGATAAGATAGATAAAGTCATTTATTTGCAGCTACTTATTAATAAGGTATATAACTAAGATGATAACACTGCTGATGAGGTAAGTAGCGCGCTGATCTTCCGTACTCTCCCAATATCAATAGCAGATAGCTTCGATATAAAAATAAGATTAATTTTCTAAACAGGTACTTATATAAGGCTTCAGTGGTGATAATTGCCACTGCCTGTACATCTGGTGTACTTCACGATTATCACAGCTTGATGTTGTTAGTTTAAATTAATGAAATGAAAAAAAAAAAAACTAAGTCTAAGTCACAGAGTTTGTTGATACTCGCCACAAGAATGTTTTTTTTTCTTATAGTTTGTACCATATATTGTTATAATAAGATATAACACTTCCTTGTTTCAGTTAAACTGTCAGGAAACTGGCAGCAGTCGCATCGCCCAGCCGTTTATGGCGGCGCAGCTCACAGCCGTAGATACCTCTTCGACTCTTTATTACTACATTGGCCCTCAGAGCACACTATTGGCGGTCTACAGTATCCTATAGAGAGCCAAGCTTTTTACGTCTCAGCCGAATATGGATCAATAGATGAAGCTTTGCACGCATCAAATGATAAGATGGCTCTGCTAGGTGTGGCTAGTTTGTATGTGGTAAGTGAAAACAGCAAGTTATTACGAGTTTTAGCCAGCTGTGATGCTAGAGTTAGTTGGATGCCCAAAAGCCTCCGAAATAGTCGAGCAACTCTGTTAGAGCCAAGACCGTATTAAATGTAAAATGGGACCATGGAGGCAGAAGCAGAAGAACGATCAAACATTTTATGCATTTACTCGGAGCTATAATTTAGGTCAGAAAACAAAAATGCTATTTTAAACAGCAACAATATATAATTTTATAAACGTGAAGATTATGAATCCTGAAATGTTCAATTAATATTGAATGTCTTGTTTAATTTTTTCAAATACCAAAATAAGAACAATTTTTTTTCTAAAGTCACACTCTATTAAAATTAATTTATTACCCAACGCGAACCTTAGGGGCTTAAAATCTGAAACCAATCTAGTGACGAGGGTAGTTTCTGCCTTAATAAAGTTTAGTAATCCCAGTGAAAATATTATATTATTTAAATCAAGGTGTTCTATTAGGGCTGGCATCCACCAAAGTAAAGAAAAAATGATAATAACCAACCATACCAAATCACTTCATTGTCCACTATAATCATATGCAGTGGCCGTTTTGGAGGTCGCTTAATAGACTTCACATCGAAGTTGGCTACTGCAGAAGCAACCTAGCCAAATGGGGGATAACTGACCCATCCTACGTCCATTGTGAGCGTGGGAGACCCACCCTGAGCATTGTTCTCCTGCCCTCTGTGTCCCATCACCTCATACCGGTACCCGAACCGGAAACAACTCATAGAGGCAATCTGTACCGATCAATCTGTATACGTGACACTTGTCGAAACAAATATAATAAAAAACTTGTCATTGATACGATATAAACGAATTAATGAATTAGGTATGTCATATTTATGCTGTTCGATTTAACGGTCTCGGTTTTGCTGCCTTGTCTGTCGTGTAAGTAAGACTTACAGTTAAGAAATTGATTAGGTACTTACCAAGTTGTTTAATGTTTTCATCTAGGTAAGTATTTATACAGTGTTTTTTCAAGTCAATCATCTCTAGTTAAGTCTTAAATCACACTGTCACTTATTTAACGAGTTGAGCTCTGTACGCCTCCAGTGATATTTCTTATGAAATCTTATCTTAATTTCTAAGATTAGCAGAATGACTTTGTCCATTATTTGTATTTTTGTTCAGTTATTTATTTATATGAAAGCTATTACTTATTTTCTATTGAGTTTGGTTCTGCTTCTACAATGAGTCATCGGCGCAGAACCACGAGTTACTTAAGGAATCATCACTTGTTATTTTGACCATGTTTACCTTCAAAACCATTTGTAAACTTAAATGATTAATGCTTGCAGGTAAATTTTGCTTGTTCACACAAGTTGCTCGAGTCTTTGTTTTTGCATAAATACGGGCGACGGAACCGAGTACGATGCATTTATTTCAAGAGGTCTCTGCACTGCATACCTCTTGACCCACCTCCGCTTACTCACTTAGAAGCCTCTATCTGTCAACGATGACCGGTCATCAACCGATTATCATAGCATCCTGCTACCTTTCTCCTACCCAACCGAGAATCTTGCTCAAAAGCGATCTCGAAGCCCTCCTCAACCTAGGAAGCGCTGTCATTCTGACTGGCGACTTTAACTGCAAAAACACCCTTTGGAATTGTACGAAAAATAATCGAAACGGTGTCATTCTAGATAACCTTGTCGAATCTCTTAACTTCGACCTTATCGCTCCAATCTGCCCGACCCGCTACCCCGTCGTCGCGGGACAGTCGCCCCAAGTCCTTGATATAGCACTTTTAAAAAATGTAGCCCTACGGTTATCTTCAATAGAAGTACATCACGAGCTAATATCCGATCACCGCCCAGTAATATTACAGCTAGGCCCCCCAACCGATCTTCCTCCTCCAACCAAGACGGTGGTGGAATGGCATAAACTTGGGAAAGCCCTCAAGTCTATACATTCACCTGACCTAGATAAAATCCCCGACGATATTAGGACCCCCAGCGATATTTCAATCGCGGTTGACTCTCTGACTAGTCACGTCTCGAACGCTATCAGCGAATCATCGAAACAGGTCCCGGTGATGGCTCACCCCCGCCTGGTCCTGCCAGATGATGTGAGGCGTCTAATCACGGAGTCAAACGCAGCGAAACGCTACTACAGCCGATGGCCCATCGAATTTAATAGAGTCAAAATGCGCTCTCTACACCGCGAGGTGCGGAGACGCATTAAAGATCTCCGCCAACATCAATGGGACAGTCTGCTTTCGGAGATCGAGGCCAGTCACCTGGCTTACTGGGTACTGGCTCGGTCCATGAAATCAGACATGATCTCAACGATGCCTCCTCTCAACCGACCCAATCAGCCTCCCGCTTTCGATGACAAGGACAAAGCCAACTGCTTGGCTGAAAGCCTTGAAGCCCAATGTACCCCTAGCCATTACCCCGTTGACCCTGCTCACCTCGATATGGTGAACAGTGAAGTCATGCGCCTAATCTCCCTACCCCCCTCTGCTCCACCTTTGTCTCCTGTCAGAGCTTCAGAGGTAATGACGATTATCAACCGCCCTAAGAAATCCCCTGGTGCAGATGGCATCAGCAACAGAGTACTCAAGCAGTTCTCTGTCCCCCTCATCTATCTCTTAGTCAGCATCTTCAATGCAGCCATGTCCTCATGTTCATTTCCTAATGCCTGGAAGGAAGCCATTGTCATCGGTATCCGCAGGCCCGGCAAAAGTGCAAATGAACCTTCTAGCTACCGCCCTATCAGTCTCCTCAGTTTCCTGGGGAAGATTTATGAACGACTCCTTCTGAATCGTCTCTGGTCCCACGTAAATGAGTTCAGGCTCCTTCCGGACGAGCAATTCGGTTTTCGAGCCCGACACTCGTGCCCCCAGCAAGTGCATCACGGAGCACATCCTATCGAAGAGGCACGCTATCTGGCCAGCAGATACAGGTGCAATCTTCCTCGATGTAGCGAAAGCTTTCGATAAAGTCTGGCACAACGGCTTGATTTACAAGCTATCCCAACTCGGAGTGCCAGACAGACTCGTTCTCATCCTACGAGACTTTCTCCACAATCGAAGCTTCCGCTACCGCGTGGAAGGTACTCTTTCTGACCCCAGACCCATCAGAGCCGCAGTCCCCCAGGGCTCCGTCCTAGCACCCCTCCTGTTCACGCTGTATACCAGCGATATCCCTCGGACTCATCAAGTCGAACTTGCCCTTTTCGCGGACGATACAGCTTTATACGCATCCGATAAGAACTCTAATCGAGTGCGCATAAAGCTCCAATCCGCTCTAGACACCTTAAGTGCTTGGTTTCGCAAGTGGCGCATAGAGGTAAATCCAACGAAAAGTGCAGCAGTGCTCTTTTCTCGGAGGAAACCCTTGCCCACAAGAACGGTCTCACTCTTTGGCAAACCCATCCCATGGGTTAAGTCAGCCCGTTACTTAGGAGTGATCCTTGATAGACGTCTATCCTTCTTTACTCACATTACGAAAGTGAGCAACCGCGCCAAGTTTATCCTTGGTCGCCTTTCCCCTCTCATTTGTGCAAAGAGTAAAATGTCCCTTAGGAATAAGGTGACACTTTACAAAACGTGCATCCACCCTATTATGACATATGCCGCAGTGGCCTTTGGCCACTCCATTCATATCAAAAAACTCCAAGTAGTCCAAAATCGTTTCTTGCGCAAGGCCACCGGTGCGCCATGGTATTCGCGTAATATAGACCTCCACCGAGACACGAAGCCCGAGTCCATAGCCCAATTTATTAAAACCGCTTCTCAGCGTTACTATGAACTGGCCTCATCCCACCCGAACCCCTTAATCTCGACTATCCCCGACTACTCGATCGAGTCACCTGAGTTGAAAACCCTCCGTAGACCAAGACACGTACTTGGTGACTCCGATGACCCCATCAGCACCGCTAATGCGGTGGTGACGTCATCAAGTCCCGCCAGAGTAAACACTGCACAGATACACCGAGCCCGCCGGCGGGCTCGACGAGTCCCCACTTCCGCCTATTCACTATAAAGAATTTATATACATAATTTAGAGCTCTCTAATTTTTCTCCTGATGACACCGATTGAAGGACTATCACATATGACATAGGGTAGGGCATTCCAACGCTTTACCACATAGACAATAAATGAGTCGCTGTAGCGGCTAGATGAGTGAGAGAGAGGTTTAAGGAGAAGGGGCGTATAGGTCCGTCACGGCATACCGCGAGGGACCAGAAGTTGAAAACGCTCTCGGAGATATGGAGTAGATGAACTCTGGCTGTGGCTGGCTCTGGCTAAGAACTTTAAAGAGAAGAGTCTTAGGTAGGGAGCCATTAAGTTGGGATCTAAACTCAGATACATGATCAAACTTGCGCAATCCGAATATAAAACGTATACACAGGTTTTGTAGACGCTGTTTGTTAAGAAGTTTTTACGTGGCACCAAAAAACAGGTATCTGCACAGTCAAGAAGGGCTATACAAAGTTCATGCAAGAGTGATTTTTGTATCAAAATGAAGTAACTTCTGGAGGCGTTTGAGTGACGGACACGCAGAATTAACCCTTTTATTATATTACCCAAGAAAGCTGACTGTCGAAAATCACACCATGGTTTATGGCTTTACTTGCCTATGGAATATTCACTCTGCCATAACTAACAGGAGGAAAGTCGATTGAGCAATCATATTTAGCACTAGCTGTACCCGCGACTTCGTTCGTGATTGCCATCCCTGCCGACTAATTTTTGCATTTGACCACAGTTTGTCTCATATTAAGCAATGCTGTAGACTGCGGTGAAGCACACTTATCAACAAAGGAGATTTTTACTTTAGATTTGAAAACTCTCATGTTGTATTTATCAGAAGACAGTAGGTAACCCAGGATTCATATAAAGAATCATTAACAGCCACATACCTTATATTAAAGTTCTGGACTCCTCACACACGACGTCCTTGTTAGCATCATTGATGTTGACATGGTAAACGTACGAACTTTTAGAATTACCGCACACTTTCTTTAAGTGTCCTTTTTCACCGCACTTTTGACACTTGTAACCTTTGTACCGACACTTATCAGCACTATGATTCTTCATTCCACAAACAGCGCAGTGATTGGAATCGCGGCGCGCTGATGAATCGCCGCCACCGCCATTACTATTTCCGCGGCCAGACTCACGCTGGAATCTCGCACAATAAACCGGTTCCTCCTTGATAGAAACGGTCTCACTAGTGGTGCCTAGCATGGTCTTTGCCTCCTTGACACACGCCGCCTGTTCTGCCAATTCAATAGCCCGTGTCAACGTAAGCGATGACGGACTCTGTTCGAACAGCTTGTCGCGTTCTGGACCAGCTCCCAGACCGAGAACGAAACGATCCCTCAAGTTCGTTTCCAGAGCGGTGCCAAAGTCGCAATAGGTTGCCAAAGTCTCAGTCGCGCCGCCCATTCCACTAACGTTTCGCCTGATTTCCTGCTAGAACCAAAAAAATTCGCCTTGTCCACGAACGAGAATTTTATTGGCTTGAAATGGCCATCGAGTAATTTAACTAGGTCTTCGTACTTTAGTTCCTCCAACTCTTTAGGAAACGCAAGATTAAGTACCAAACGGTACGTCTCATTCGCTTGTTTTAAGGTCAAAAACAGGCAAATTTCCCAAATAAGCGTTCATTTTTTTTCTTTGCGTGGGTAGTTCAACTTCGTTCGCCAGTGATAGATATGGATAGTAATGAAACGACCGACTGTGTTGCACACTAGGTGACAGCGCGAACGGCTCGCATATACATCATAAACACAACCCCATGTCGACAAGGAACGAATTCGTAAAGTCGGAAGTGGTGCGCGTAAACCATTTCAAATCTAAAAACATTGTTTCAGTTTTCCAACCACACTCACAAAGGGCTACACGAGTTACTCAAAGTAGCTCTTAAAAAGAACTTTGGGAACAAACCAGTTACCATTCATCCTTTGAGCTTCTTCAATCCGCCTTTTAAGGAGTACGTTTGCTACCACGGCTCTCTCACAACGCCGCCTTGCACCGAGTCTGTGCTATGGCTGATCAGGGCCAGATCACTACCCGTGACAAGGGTGAGTGTTATTTTATCTGTCTTTTATTTTATAATGTAAAATACAATTTTACATTTTATTGTCACACTTAGAAATTTCGTCTCTTATTCTGCGTGAACATACTCTATTCTGACTTATTATTATTAAGATGACCTCGGTGGAGCGGTGGCCGAGTAGCTGAGGTGCAGAACGATTCCCGCTGCGGACAAAATATTTGCATGTTCTACAGCTATTTGTTCCGGTTCTGAGTGTTATAGTACCATGGTACTCGTTGTTCCTGATACCCACGATACAGGAAATCATAATAAGGTCCTGGTGTCAGAACTATTATTATGTGATATTTGGGTGTCCACAAAAAAAAACATTTTAAACAACTTCTAAGAAAATACATACGCAGGCGACAAAGAAGCTAGGTCTGATCTGGACAAAAATGTATGTGGCCGTTGATGAAAAATATACTTTATTATAGGGGTAGTAAAACACATTTAATTTAATTTATTTAACCATATTATTATTACTTGGTTGTTATACAGTGCAAGTCAATTCAGTTTACCAATTTGGATTAAAATAATACACATAAATTACAAAATTACACTATTAGCTAAAATAATTATATCCCTATAATATACAAGTATTATCGAGAGCACACACTACCCAACCTCGTTGTCATGCATAAATGAAGATTCTGCTAGAGTTATAATTATCCATGAACTCATTTAGACATTAAAATGCATTGGCTTCAAAGTTTCTTGTTTGAATGCTTCATTTTAATTCGTGACCTTCAACGCCGTAATATTTCTGTTTACGATAATTATTATTTTTCAATTGAGCCGAACTTGAGAATAAAATTAACTTTAATATTATATTGAGTTTCACGGGGTAATTTGCTACAATTCAGGAATTGAATCCACCCTTCCGTACCGTTTTGACATCATGCACTAAGCATGCACGACATTAATCAAGTGTGTTGTGTGACAGACAGCTGACATGAAAAAGCGTTGTAAAACAAATCCCTCCCTCGCTTAACCTCCTCGCGGTACGCTTCGTTGCTGCGTACCGCGCGTCTTCTTGAGTTTTTTATTTATATGTTTATTGTTTATCGGAATCCAACCGAATTCATTTATCTGAAGACCCTTTGCATATAACTACTGGATACAGTGTCTTTACTTTATCCTTATCCTCTCCTAAACCTCTTGTACATGTATTCTACACATTAATATAAGCATTAGGAAAGCATTATTATTTAAATTAAATGAATGATAGGTAGATAGGATTTGGTAAATAAAAGACAGGTTGGTAGGTAGGTAGATGTGCTATATATTTTAATAAGTTAGCATAGGTATTGTTATATCCATTGAGCTGAAAAAAGCCCTTCACTAGTATTGCAAAATAAGGGTCAGAATGAACTAAAAAGAAACTAACTGGAGCGAAGGGTTGGTTCTCCGGCTTCAGAAACACAAAATATTAATAACACAAGGTAAGTTGCTTTCTAAACAAGCAATCAGGCCGCGACACTTTTTGGTCAGGTCACAACTTGTGACAAAAACTGGCCTTTCTTTTTTGAAAAATACGTTTTTTAAAATGCACCTGTCATAATACACTTCATTAATTAAGCGAAAGGCCAATTGAAAGGTCAATTGTATATCTTTATTATTCTGTACGTTTTGCTTCTTCAATAAATGTTTTATTTATGTCTTTTAAATTTTAAAATAACGCATTTTAAGCTCATTCAAAATCTTTTGCTCGTTTTTGATATTACTAATCAAAAAAATCAAAAACTTATAGACATTCCAGTTGTTGCTCTAGTGTTATATCACGTTACGTCTCTAAATCCAGGCAGGAAATAGATCAATGCGTTTGAGAAAAATGCCGACCGCCATTCCCCTTAAATAAATGAATTATTAAAATAAAATACTAGTACTACTAATACTAGTTCAGCCTATGGATTCATACAATTCGTAACATTTTATTATGTCAAAAATAAATATTTCTATTTCTATTTCAAAAGAAAAATGCTGCCCGTTACTTATAAGTGATTAATATTATAAGTAGGCGTTTACGCGGTTGAAAATAATGAGCTCTAAGCGAATAAAATCATTGTTTGGTTGGTAATTGGGGTTGTTTATTAGTACGAAACATCGTCGAACAAGTAGACCATAAAATATTTCGCTTGATTAGATATAAAATACATCCGTTATTTGAGAACATTTTATTTCTATACATATACAGGTAGATGTTGAAACTGAATTAAACTTCGCCGGCTTTGGAAAGGTTTATCAGCAAAAAACATCTGGTAGCAGAACTCGATCTCAATATAGAGAGACTGAGTAAAGTCAATTGCGAGTGTACCCTACTAAACTTACCATAGATGTTTATTGAGATAACCTCTTGATCCTTACTTGGATATCTTGCTTTATCTAATAAGCTAAGTACCTAGGTATGTTTATTTTTATATTGAAGAAAACACACTAACTGTATTTCCCATGATAGAGTTCCTTTTATTTTATAATCAGTGCGTAGAAAGATCTACGCACTGATTATGAATTGAATAGAAACTGATTATGAGAGTCAGAGATACATTCAAACATTATACTTGGCACATGTTTAATAACCCATCGCCGCTTATACAAAATCTATAGACTTCTCACTGAAGAAACGAACAAAGCAATAGGCGGTAAATGGATTAGGCTCCAAGCATTCATCGTCTTTTTGGGGAGGCTTTTGTCCCGCAGTGATGATTCAAGCTGATGATGATGATAACTATATTTCCAGGAGCTCATGGATGCAGTCCAAGATATTTCTGTGAACGGAGAGTCGGAGCAGTTCATATTTCGCCAAACGCAGCCTCTCAACGATAGGAAAATATTCTTCTTCAATTAACTTGCTAATAAAATAATAACAGTAAGTTAATTTCATTTTATTTTTTGGCTTGCCGATTGTTTTATTTATTTATAAAAAAAAACTTCTTAGACTTACAACCAACAAGACAACAAAGTGTCATAACGTTTTAGAGCTAGATAGATCACAATTAACAGAAAACTTAATAAACTCATACAAAAAAATACGAATAAATGTTTTATCATAATAAAGACAACAGAAACATTTGGTTTCTGAGTAATCATCAAGTTGAGCAGTGCGAGTGCGTTTGCTGTGGGGACATACCGCGCGGTGATAGTACGATACGCGGTGCGAACAAACACCGCGCGCGCGCGCTTGGACGTACCGAGAGGGGACGTAGAGCCTACACGTAGCTCGAGCGTATTTAGTTTGACTGAGTATACCGCAAATAAAGAGGGATAGTATCCGTACAATTTTTACAGAGGAATCTAACAAACTTCTGAACCCGTTCTAGCAATATTTTGTACTTTTCCTCGTGGGGGTCCCATATCAATGTATTATATTCGAGCTTAAATCTTACAAACGCATAAAAGAGTGATACAATTGCGGTCCTATCACGAAAGCGAGCCGATTGCCTCATTACGAAACCCAAACACTTAAAAGTCTTTGGGTTTCGTAAAATTAGACGTATTTTCAGTACGTCTAATGTAATCATTGTAAGTTGTATCTATTATTTTTTTGGACTGATGCTCTGACTGAGAACTTGAACATTTCTCAATTGAAATTCTTGCCCTCATTTTAATCAATTTTAAATGGTAGTATTTATTTTGAAGCTTGTTTTTAATTTCAGGCGTAAAACAAATGGGATATTTAAATCGCGTATACGAGATAACCTTTTTTAGACATTTTATTGAAAAGTAAAGAGAAAAATACGGAATTCTCACTAGTTTGAGATTTACTTTTAGAAGCGTGCATTTAGTGTACATATCGCCATGCTTTGAGCCAATCTTTAGACTTACAGCATGCACCGAAAACAGAATTTTGTGATGCGGTTTTTGTAGTAGTTGCTCAAAGCTACTTGATAATTAACTTTGCCTAATTATCTTACCTGTTTTTTTTATACTTAGTAATTGAATTAATACTACCAACCCTAGCAACAGTAGCAACGTTTACACAAAACGCACTTTACTTTAAGTCAAAGTCTAATGGTTCTTCATCCCTTGAATTCTCAAGAATAAATCATCAGTACGATAGAACAGTGTGCAATACTTTTGCCTGCCAGAATACAGTTCAATGAAATCAATCAACAGTGGAACACATCTGTCGTGTTTCACAAACGCCGTCTGACTGTGCTATTCTTCATAATACCTTTTAACTGTTTTGCGGGAACCCAACAGCTGATAATGAAGGCTTTGTACTGAAACTATAACTATAAAAGATATCGATTTGATTTGAATGGGAAAATGCAGCTGAAAATATATTTCCAGCCATATACACATTTAGCGGACGACTATGATAATGCTATGATACTATGCTATGTTAATGCAGCTGATGTGGTTCTTTGCACTGATACAGCATAAAATAAAGTGCAAGACTTGACGCACTTTAACGGCTGATGTTTTCATAATTAGTTGCTGAAAGTCAGTGGAGAAAGGTTATCTTTTCAACCTCGAGTAGTCCAAGAATTTGTATTTCGTTGGGAACCCCAGTACAAGGTATATTTGTCGCGCTTCTATCATAAAAAACATAGTATAAAAATTATTTTAAAACTAGCTGTATCCGCGAATTCGTTCGCATAATTATTCGCATTTGACCACAGTTTGCCTCATTTAAGCAATGTTGTGGTCTGCGGTGAAGCACTCTTATCAAGAAAGGAGATTTTTACTTTGGATTTGAAAACTCTCAGACTTTATTTCTCAAAAGACATTAACTCAGGTAGAGAGTTTCTTCGCGGTATAATAAATAATGAAGCAAATTGTTTTGTCTCGCCAAATCTTTGGAATTTAGACTCATAAAAGACACCGTGTCTTTTCGCCGAGGCTCTCCTAGTTTGGTGGTGGAACGAAGGTAGGATATTTGATTGTATCCGAAATGTAACCCGTAAAAAATAGATAGTTTAAATAAATACAGACTGATTGCGGCGATGTTCTAGGTTTTAGAGTTTTATCTTAGCAAAGCAAGTTGAGGCTCAAGAGAGCAAACCCCCTCGTTACCTCGTTGCCTCTCAGTTTAATCCATAGTCTCTAGCTGGTATTTAGCAGATAAATCCAAAAGTACTCCAATAGTTAACGTTTTTCGTAGATGCCCATTTATAAAAACCATAAATAATTTTGAGTAAGATTGCAAAAATATGACAATAAGGAGTTATCAGGAAAGGATATGGGGTACTTTCGCCGCGCGTCTATGTATTCTTAGTATGGAACAGCCGGCTGTTCCATACTAAGAGTACATAGACGCTTTGCGAGCCAAATTTCATTTGAATTAATTTAGTACTTTCGGTGTTATGCGCGGCCAAGATACAGACAGAAAGACAAAAATGAAAAAAAAAACAGTTTTAGCTTTAGTATCGATAATAGAGTGACCTCCAAAAAAAATCAAGATATCTTCAGGGCACTGAATTTGACCTGTTACAGTTTTATTATAAGCATAGATTAATTTGTGAAACCGCTAGGTATGCCCAGTACAATTGATTACGGCCGTTTGTTAAAGTGCGGTTTTGTTAAAACGCGCACCATAAATGGTTGCATAATACAAAGCAAATGGAGAGGTGATTCTCATTACCAAACAATTTTTTTTGGTAATATTTGTTCAAGTTTCAGTCAAAATTCAGCTTATTTAATTTGTATGACGATAACTTTTCTGTACCGAAATCTTCACTTTCCGTGAAATTGATGACTGTTTTAACTCATATCGAGATTCCTCATCTCATCAGGGACGTCGTAACGCGGTGGACTAGTATCGTGATCATTCGAAGCTTTTACAATCAGTCGATGTCTTTACCTCTATTCTTTGAATGGTACGTAATGGCTGTCGCTCCCAGTTATAGAATGTGTTTTATAAGTCTATGCGTATTCGATAAGCGTAGAGAACGCGCGTTCGATTTGCGTCGAACTATCGATACAATCTCATCATTTGCACACGTTCCATGAATTCAGCCATGCGTTTGTATCTATACAACTGCGCTTTAATTTAAGGGACTCATCAACAATAGTACGTTGTTATGTAATGTTTGTCGATGCAAAGTCGCGGATAAAATCAAAACAAAAAAACACGCTTCATTAGCGTGTTTGTATCGCGTTTTGATACAAACAATCTACTCTATAGACTTTTGCAACGCTGTAAACGCGCGTTTTTTGATCATATAAAATATGCCTTGTGCTCAGTATCTTATCTAATATATATTGTGCTCAGTATCGTTTGAGACTTTGAGTTAGAATGTGCAATGGAAATAACTTGTTCAAATAAACAACTGCAAATTATTGTCAGTCGTAAACAAGTGGTTTGTACTGAAACTTTGAACCGCACAATCAGGGAATATGGTAAAGTTGCTGCAATCACGTGAAACGAAATCCAGACACAACACCGTGTGGGATAAAAGAAAATAGAAGAAATAATTATAACGAATGTTATAATTATTTCTTATATAAATAATTATAACATTCTTTCTAATATTAAATTGTTTAGGATAGTTAAAATCTAAGCAAAATTATACTTAACGTAGGTACAATGAGCAGTTTTATCGGTGTGGAACAGTGCACTAACTAATTAGATAGTTAATATTGAAGGACACTAAGTTGTCTTTGAATCAGTTACCAGTATAAGTCTTATCGATAGACGCGTGACCATCGATATTCGTAAAAAAAATAGTACCTACCGTATGATCGAAACAAAAACTTAATCTCCGTTAGTGATAAGAATGATAGATCAGTAAATAGTTATGTGATTAGACGTGTTTTTGTAGAAATTAGATAAATACGTCATGACAATACAAAATATGACAAAAAACAACTACCTTGTATGTTAGATTGACCTTAAAAGCTATTGTAGGAATCTAGGTCACATTTATTAAAAAAAATGGTATTAAATTGGCTTGTTGATAGATATTAAAAACTATTTTTGACTTTGTAACATAATAACGAGAAGTATTTCTGTGTAAACATATAGCTTGGTAAATAGCTTGGTGAAAAGTCTTTACCGGCACCCACACCCTTCACTCCGGAACACAGCAATGCTAGCATTACTGCTTAGCGGCAGAAATAGGTATGGTGGTAGTTCAAGCCCTTCACAAGGAGTGCTAAGGCTTTACATTGCAAGTTATGTTTTAGGAAAATGTTACAAAGGGCTCGTATCGTATCGTATCAATAAATATATCTGTGAGCAAGTTTGCAAGATTAACAAATTAAGATCTCTTAATTTGTTAGGAGTCTTAAACTCCTAGTAGATAATTTAGTCTGAAATAATTTGTGTAATGTTTATTCAGATACTTTTGACGCGCCACGCTCGAGTTTACCAGGTACGCAGGTACACACTTGCGGTCACAGTCCAAAATATAAATCAAACAGAGGATAAACTAAACACTGTTTTGTCGTGTTCTGATATGTGATCAAGTTCAACAGTAGAAAAATCAATAAAAATATTTTTGCTTAAGTTTATAATAAAACTTCATTATCTATCGTAATGTTTAAGTACACACGCTTTTCTCAATTGCTAATTTTTCATCTCTGGTTTATTTCTAGATCATTCTAAAGCTTTATTTTCTAACTTTAATTAATAAAAATATAATCTAAAAACTGAATCATAATTAAAACAGATTGATGTTGCAAAAAAAAAATTAAAATAATTATGTTAAGTAACCGAAAAAAATTTACACAGTTGAAATGTTCACCGAAAGTCACAAATAAATGTGTTTATACCTACAATCATATATAAGCCTATTTGCTTATCGTTTTAAATCCTTTCATTGTTTACGTAATACCGTCGCAAAGTAAAATATGATAAAAATTTGCTACTGCTTATCTAATCTGCATTCGACAAGACATTGAAGCCAAATTGTTTTTGGACAAAACCTAATCCGGACGTTTCTGGTGTGAATATTTTTAATTTGCTGAAAATGGAAAACAGGATTGTGAAACTCGCCCCTAAGTTTTTGGCCGTAGAACAGAAAAAAACCGCGTCTGACGGTAATGTATTACTTTTATTCATTAAAGAAAATATAGAGTTATTTGAGCATTTTCGGAAACGTCGTAGCTTATGTAAATATATTTTAAGTTTCCTTGCATTTTTTTTCTAGAGACGAGAAAGGAAACATATATTATACTAGCTTCTGACCACGTGGTACCTAGGCTTCGCCCGCGTGGTACTTGGATAAAATATATTCTATGTGTTATTCTGATGCATAAGCTATATATAGCTATAGATATATATATACTGTACAGTTTCATCAAAATCCATTGGTAGTTTTTGCGTGAAAGAGTAACAAACATGTATCCATCCTCACAAACTTTCACGTTTATAATAGTAGTAGGATAGGATATGCTGAGCTTAGCAAAAATGTGTAGTTGCGTTGGTAGACATTAAACATATTTTGACCTTTCAAACAGCTCGTCATTGAACTCCTTAGAGCATAGTAACTCTTAATTGCAATTATGAAATTGAACATAATGGACTTTAAACAATAGAGCTTTTCAAAACCTGTGCTTTGGTAGAACCACTTTTAACTCACTCTATGATGGAAACTTTTTAGTAATAACTACTGGATAACCTAGAGTATCAATTTCACATCCCAGCATTCCTATTCATAGTCCCGAATCAATTTATTTTGAAAGGTAAAAGGTTTTGAAGTGACCAAAGCTAATGGATTAATGGATTTTTTCTGTCAATGTAAACGTTTTATTAAAATAGTATACTATTGGGTCAAACAAAAGTTCCATTCATTTCCCTTAATGATACGTCAGACGTATTAATAATAGTATCGTGTTGTGCTTCATTTAAAACTAAAACAGACCTCAAATTCTATAAGAAATCTGATCTGAAGAGGAGATATGATTTAAACTTGTACGTCAGACCTACAAGAAGATCTGATAAAACTAAATTGATGTGAATTGCATTTACACAAAAATATAAACACACTCACGACTGTATAAAGCATGATAGACGCCCAAACAGGGTTCATGGACATTCCTATTTATTATTTTAACACCTATATACTAAACTGTGGCCATAAGATTAATAAATATAAATAGACAAACTGAAATACATCAAACCAAATTCTCAAACTAAAATTCAGTGCGTAGATCTTTGAGGATACCAAGTAGGAGGTAGTCAGATGTACGTCCAAACATTATACTCGTATTTGGCACATGCTCACGTTTTGCAAGCTGTTAGCATTTTATGTGACAGATTAGAAGCCCATCCCACTCATTGAAACACTAACAGATGGCACATACCTTTGAATGTTTGGTTCTAAGGCATGCCGATTCCCTCACGATGTTTTCTAGTTGGATAAAAAACATTAGTTATCGACTCAGTTCGAACCCATGATCCAGAATCGGATGTCGGATGTCGGATGTACTACCTACTACAACAATACTTATAACTAAAAGTAAAAGCCCTTTTAACTATCAACTATTTAAGATCTGATAGCCTCACTGTGTTTTCATGAACCTGCCAATCTCACGGGTTCGTGGTGCACCTTCCCAACAGAGTAACGGATGGGTTTTTGACACCTCATCTACCTACTTAGTAGGTCGCGTTAAACCTGTTCTTTAAAGTTATGGTCAAAGCATCCACGTAAAAAACTTTACAACCGTATTGAGAACCTCCTCATTTTTTTAGAAGTCGGCTAAAAATAACGAAAATATGCGATGTTGTGCCAGGATTTCGTTTCTTGTGATTGCAGCAACTTTAAAATATTCCCTGGTTGTGCGGTTAAAAATTTTACGTGCATTGGCTTTTAATCTAATCTTCAATGTGACACTGACTTGGGTAAAACCCACAGAACAACATCAGCCTCAGTCGAAATTATATTTTTTGTGCAACCTCAACATACCTACCTAGATTACTTCCTAAATTATAAGATGACTATTGGAGTTCAATGAGGAATTGTCTACCTGCGAGCTGCAAAAGTTTCGGGTGGGTTTGTATTTACCGAATCGCACCGTCGGCGTCGGTCTACGCGCTTTTTATCTATAATTTCCAAATATATATATATATATATATATTTGGAATATAATATATATATTATATATATATATATAATAATATATCAGTCACGTAGTTCCATAACACAAGCTCTGCTTACTTTGCCCATGATGGGCTCTAGTGTGAAAATGTCCAGCTTGCTAGATACTAAGTTTAGTTCAATTTAAAGTCTTCTTAAAATTGTTATTTAATGCATAAAGCTTCATCAGATGGCCAATCACACTTTAACCTATTAATAAAAGGGCCACAGGTGAATGAACTCCAGCCAGAGTTAAACCTGGCTCAGCGCGACGCGACATGACAAATACTTATGCCGGTGGTAATTACTTATGTGTGGAGTAGGTAGGTATATATCTATTTTACTAAATTATTTAACGTAAAATTCGGTTGCGCATTCACACGATGGACATCACTACTATATCTTACTACTTACTTTATCACGATGTGGTAACTGAAATAAACGTGTAAAATAGTCAATCATAATAGTTATCAACATATATCAGTTCTCGAACACAATATTCTGTTTCCTAGTGTGGTTTAATAACCACAGAGATAGGTAGCGTAATACATTGTATCTGAAGAAAACAATTAAGTAGCTATTTTATTAATTATTTAACGTAAAATTCAGCTGGACATTCACACGATGGACATCACTACTATATATAGGTAAAACCTTCTACTTGGTAGTGAAAATGCCCACGGATTATCAAGGTATTACCTAATTTATCACGATGTGATATCTGAAATAAACGTGTAAAATAGCCAATCATAAGAGTTATCTATATCAGTTCTCGAATACAATATTCTGTTTCCTAGTGTGGTTTGATAACCACAGAGATAGGTAGCGTAATACATTGTATCTG
Organism: Perizoma affinitatum; assembly: GCA_961405105.1. Lineage (NCBI taxonomy): Eukaryota > Metazoa > Arthropoda > Insecta > Lepidoptera > Geometridae > Perizoma > Perizoma affinitatum. The sequence goes on from OY560184.1 coordinate 9,698,298, forward strand.
AAGAAAATAATTTGAGGGGCTATGAACGATTAGGTAAGGTATAATCTTATTTAATAGCTGAAATTAATCTATGAGTATTAATCTAAGAAGTATCACTTCTACGTTATTATTAACCATGTTCAAAAAAGGAGGGGGTTCTCAATTTGGTTGTACTTTTTTATTATTATTATATATTTAATACTTAATATCTTCGCCGATTATTGTTAACCGATTTTGATGATTCTTTTGATTTTGATGAGAATGATCCCGAAGTGGTCCCATAAAAGTATACTATAGTATATTTAAGGATTGCTACTTTTCTCGTAAAACTCAAAAAACATCATCATTATAAGGAATCACGACCAGCTGAACCATTTTTTGTGGGCTTTTTTCTAGTAGAAAGAGTGTCATCCCGAGTGAAAAAAATAACGTAAGCACGTGAGGTAGTCGGTTTTTTGACACTTAATATCTTTTATTTATTCTAAGATTCTATACCTATACCTTACACACAATTTGAATACTGGTTTGATATAATGGTTGTAACCATCGTTTATAATTTGAATGTTAGTTTGAAATAATAGTTATTATAATTATCTGTTTATTACTCGTATAAACAACATTAGCCAATCGCTAAAAAAAAATAGCATGAAAATCGAATCGACGAAGACTATTGTATATTTTACTAATTATTATAGAAAACGATTGTTCCAAGTTTATTAATATTAGATTGCAGTTTATTGATTTGTATTATTCGTTTCACAATACCTAGATTTTTAGGATGGCTTCTAGTGGCGGATGCAGGATTTTAGTTTGGGAAAGGCTTGACCCAGATAAGGTAGGCTTTAAGGTAAACACTATAATAGTTTTGTTAGGGGTGGACCCAAATGCTTTAGGGGGAACTTGAGCCCCTAAACTCCCCCCCTCCTGAATCCGCTACTGATGGCTTCTATAGGTCTGCAGATTGGTGCGGTGGTGTTCAACTTGCGATGTGTGCACACAAGTTTGGGCCCCTTTGTACTTAGGCTACTATACTGATATTGGTATATACTCTTATGGTTTTTTTTATAGGACGCCAAAATCCTATATTATTTTTTTGTAACAGCGGAGCAAATATCAAAACTAAGAGCCTCCCAGTCTCCGATCGCCATCTCAGTGAGCCGATGTCCCACGTGGTCCTCGCTCGACACTTTGAGGTTTGCGGGCTACTGGGACAATGAGGCCAACGGGATTCTACTAAACAATGGTTCTACTGGTAAGTTAATTATTACTTAGTTTTCCTGGTATGTGTCTATATTTAATATCAAACACTCTGAAACAAATATTAAAAAAAAATATGACAAGTAAGTAAAGTTTATACCGGCAATCTTGTAAGGAAGATATTTAAAATTGGCTATAGAAATACTGCTGTATGAACAACTTATTTCACGAGGTCTACTTGCACTTGAACGATTCGTTAGCTTTGATCCAGATATGAGTATTAAAAATAACCAATATGCCTACTAATTTAAATTTTTTATTCAAAAATTACTTGATAGGAGTTAACTAAGTATGTCAGCAAATTATTATTTTTCTTGTGGGATAACCATCTAAATAGTTTTTAATATAAACATTCTCCTTATTGGAATTCCTCTTGTTCACCGCGCCGCGGCACGGAATATAAATATGCTTACCGTGAACTGTATAATTTAGATAACCACATTGCCTGTCGACATTACCAGAAACAAGTGACGGGTGTAAAGCTATTATGGTATAAAAACTTCACGTAGAACACTCATAAAAATCTGACTTAATCCGTTAATCTGGTTAGTTGTTTGTTAGGATAACTTCGAATCTTTTATGTCATTGCCACTCCATGCAAAATAAGTATAGGTATAATGCGAGAAAATAATAGATTAATGGAGCGATTTGAAATTTAATCATAATAGAAGCAAGGCTGAACCCTTTTATTATATGACGTTACTGGTGTCGGTCGTGACCAACAGTAAGAGGCTTTTTTGTTCATATTTGTACGTAACAGATAAAACAATATTATTGATGAAAGACAGATAGAAATCTATTTATAAAAATGATTGAGAGACATGGAGTGGCTATTACGTGAGGATTTATCTTAGCACGTAAATAAGAAGTGAATACTTGCCGTCCACGAAACGGGCCCGTAAGTGCCAATGATTGGCAGAGTAGGGGCAACCTTGTTGGTGTGAACGGCTAAAGAGAGTCGAGAGGTGCCCCAAAGTTACCAGAGCTTGTGTTATGGGAACTACATGACTGATATACTACTTATAAACTTTGGTTTAATACATTCATATTATTATTATTATATTATACATAGAAATCACCCAGAGGCCCGAGACAGATATTTGCAGATCATACAAACATTTGTCCCGTGGCGGGAATCGAATCCGCAACCTTCTACATCTCAGGCGGTAGGCCCACTGCGACACAAAGGGCATCAAAAGTCATTGAAACGAGGTAGCCCAAGATCGGTTATGGCTCTCATGGCTCTCTTTAGGGAGGCCTATGTCCAGCCGTGGAATTCTATAATGATGCTGTCGATGATGATGAAGATACCAGAGGATAGTTCATGAATTTTAGGGAATCCTAGTGTAGGGTCAGTAATATGTATGTGTTTGTTGGCTGTTTATTTATTTATGTTTATAATTTTTGTATGAATTTCAGCATACTTTGCATTTGAGACGCCTGTCCGACCCACACTCAACGGAGGACCGCTCATAGGAGAATACATCTTCGAGCAGATGCACTTCCACTGGTCCGTCGACGAGTTTACAGGATGCGAACACGTTTTAGATGGGCAAGGGTGAGTGATCATCTTGTCAAGGCTTGTCATTATATTTCCAAACACGGTAAAAGTAAATATGCCGAACACAGACTAAATTTGAAATTGACAAAAAAAAAAAGGATTCTCCCTCGTAATTATAAAGTCCCAATAAGAGTTGTTTATTATTTTCCTTTAACAATGTGGCAGTTATTTAAGTATCAAATCGACCATCGCATGGTAAGTCGGTAAAGGCTGACAGACGCCACATTACACATCTTACGAAATTAGACCGATAGGATGTCGAGCTAAAATTTATGATATCACACATTCTTGTAATTTTGGTTTTCGGTATGAAACTTACAACACCTCTTGGTACTCTTTACTTCCCTACTTTAGTTTAATACCTTCGAATCAATATTAGTAAAGTCAGGACCACTGTGTTGTATTCTGGGATATCTAGTGTTTATAAGCTGTCTCTTCTGGGGCATAACGCTACAAGTACTTATGACTCTCGCTAATTTGCTAATACAAAGAATTGATTCGAAAGATAGAGACACGTGGAGAGCAACCCCCTGTCGGTTTATAAGTTCCCACGTAGGAGAAGTTTTGTAAGTTTTGTGATTGTAAGGTAACTCTAATTTTTCAGTTATGCAGCTGAATGCCATTTCGTCCACTACAACAGCAAGTACGAATCCATGGAGGCGGCGGTCGGTCACCCCGACGGACTGGCCGTAGTCGGTTTCCTATTCGAATCTGTTGATGCTCCGAATCCGAGGTTCGACAAACTGGTGCAAGGATTAGAAGCCATCAAGAAGAGAGATTCAGTAGTGCACGTTACATCAGGTAGATTGCTTTGTTGTTTTTTTTACAGTGATACGTCCGCGATGTTTGTTGATTACTGTCGACATTACCAGAATCCGCCTCTGACATCTAGAAACACCAGCCTGCTTAGCATGAGGAGATAATGGTTTTGTCGACCGACAAAAGACCGACGTATTTTCTCCCTGTCTTTTGTTTGACGGCATAGTTTTATCTTCTCTTTAGTTGTTTTGGGTGTTCATGCTAAGCGATAATAAATGTTTTTGACATGGAATCCTCATTTTTTTTTAGAGAAATAAGCTGAGTTATTCTGCTGTTATTTCAGAATCCTTGTCTTGGATGGACAGAGCAGACCTCCATGAAGGCAGCTACGTTACGTATAAGGGCTCCCTAACTACACCCCCTTACACCGAATGCGTCACTTGGATCATCTATGAGAAACCTGTGGAAATTGGGTTTGAACAGGTAACACCTAAGATATAATTCTTCATTTTACACGTAACGCAAAGAGTGCGATATCTGATTCTGATAATTATGTTGTTTGTTTGTCTGCTAGGTTTATCCTAAACGGGAAACCGATTGAAATATAGTTTGTTAATGAAAAAAAAGCACGTGCTGTTACAAAAACATTACTTCGATACTATTACAAGGATACTGCAGCAAGTCAAACTGTTATTCCATTATGGAAGGTCGTAAATTCTCCATGGGATTCGGGTAGCATCGGTGGACGTGACACCTTTAGAATTTATGAATAGATTTCTACGTGGCGTAAAAGCAAAACTTATTCTGACTGAAATTTTAACACAAACGGTCGAATAATCCGAATTCATAATTCATAATGAATTCAATTCTGAATTTCATAATTCATAATAAAAACGAAATACTTTTATCTTGAAAAACGTGATAATTATTTCAAATGAATTAAACATTTGCTTAAAACGAGCAAACCTTACCGTAATTAACAGGACTAACTAGCTTATGCATTTTTTTATCCACAGCTGGGACTCCTCAGGGAACTTGAAGGCCCAGAGGACATTCCAATCGAGAGAAACGTTAGGCCTACCCAAAGGCATCCACCGGGTCACTCCGTCATCTACGTCCAGCAAGTGCAAGGCAAATCTAAGTTGTAAATTGGTTTTAAGAGCAGTTTTAGGTAAATAAAAAAATGAATATGTACAAAATTACTATGTTGCCTACGGGTGCGTCTTTACAAGGCTTTCTAGCGGGCGTCCCGTAGTAGAAACCTTTTGTTGTGACGAGCCTATTTGGGATTTAACTGTAGACAAATTCAATTGTGAATAAGCTACTCGTATCTCAATGATCAAGTCGCATAATAATTGTGTTACGACAAAATAGTTGTTTGTGATATTACGGTGATGCATTTTGTTATTGATATGTAGTTTAAATAAATTATCGTTACTTATAAATCATGTGCAATTTATCATTCAGTCTAGGCTCTCCTGCTTTTAGCTCTGAAAGAGATAGCTCTTAGTGATAAGGCTGCCAATAGTATCCGTTATAATTTTAATTCTTGGTTAGATAGTTACCTAAATTATTATGTTTGCTATTCCTAGCTGTTATGTTAATCAAACAGTTTGTAAATCTATCTAGGCCCATACGTAGTATCCCTAACAAGCCTGGGCTTAGCCCCCACTATGCTTTAATAAAAAAAATTGTAGCATTTTGAATACAACTATTTTCAGATCATCGTGATCATTTAACAATACGTTGCGTTGTAATGTTTCACAAGTATTTATATAAAACTCAATAGCTCTTTGACTCCTATCCTCATCACATTTCTGAATCAAAAGTTAACTCTACTTACCCCTAGATTTCTATTGGGATGATTTTAATATTATGTAGAATCATTTTAGTTGGTGGGAGTCGATACTTTGCCTAGAAGACAGTCTAAAAAGCAAACACTGTCTCCAATTAATGCAGACAAGAGGCCTTATGTTTATTAATGTTATTCATGAAATTCATGTTTTGAGCACAAACGCCTACAAATCTCTTCCACTTCATCGAATGTGCCTTAAATACACGTTTTGTGTATTTGAACTCAAGTGTACATACGATTACTTATTAATAGATATGGGCTTATTGTTAATCCATTAGTAGATTGCATATTGCTAACACACAATCGATGGATTTGTATTGGCAAATCAAAGTTTATTTATCGGATCTGTCTGAACACCAAGAGATATTATAAAGAAAATAAAGCGTCATTTTATTTACAAAAAAATCAAACAGTACCAGACAGTAGTAAAAATCTGCATTACCACTGGCAAAAATCAAATTCAATCCATCTATTCAGATCCAAACTGCTGAGAACACCAGCACACAGTTCAATGGTAGTGGCAACATATTCCGAAACATGAACGTAAAACAGATTATGAATATTCTGTTTAATCACAGGATCTAGTATAAGGGATCCAAGGGGCCTTGTAACTTCTTCTTCTTCAGTGTCTACTGGAAAATAAACATCTACCAATCTGTCATACTCCTTGTCGAACTGATCGGCCATTTGTGCGAACAATAATTTCACAGCACGATGTTTCTGTTTCAACAAATCTTCTCCTTCATTCCAGGGTTTTAACAACTCTTGGTGTGATTTCCTCAAAAGCTCATAGTACTTCATCCTTTCATCATACTCTTTATCCATCATCGTCGCTCTCCAGCTGGTTATTGATAGATCCCAAAACTCCCCCGGCATCATCTCTGTATACAGCTTTTTCATTTCCACCACCTCAGTTTGATGGTAGAAACAAACTGGATTCTTCATCAAAAACATTTCCGCTTCCATAAACAGTTTTTTGTAAGGATATTTCTGAGGTTCTATCGCCATTGCTTTCATGGTTGCGTCGTTAATAATATCGGATACAATATTATTTATAGCTTTTTTATCAATTCTAGATCTTAAAATGTTACATTTTCGCCCGATACATATAGCGTCTTCAACCGAGTCAGCATACAAGCTTACATATAGTCTGTCGGACATGGTGTCAAAGAAGCAAATGTTACAAAAACTTAGTTCCCAGAACTCACTGTATATTCCTGGCTTATCAGAAAGAAAGGTGAAAAATATTTCTTTGCTTTGACCTGGAGATAAAACGTCTTCGTTCTTGTTAAAAAAAAATACTTGCTCGTAGATGTCTTCTGGTATGAAAGGAATTGGTCTCTTAATTTTTTTCCAGCAGAATCTTAAAGCGACTGTTCCAAGGTTCTGTAGATAAAGTTTGCATCTGCCAGCCCTTTTGACAGGAGTGTTGAAGTAATACGACCATGAATTACAGGTTTCATGCCATTTTTCCATCTTAATTTTTTCCAAATTATCAAGAGTTTGTCCAGGTATATCTTTACAAATAACTGAGTTGTTAATTCTGATGGCATAAACGTTACAAAGCTCTTCTTCAGAACGTCGTATCGGTTCAGTTATCATTATTTTAGGCAGAGGTGGTAATTTTTTTGGTGGGGTCTTCGGTTTACTGCCCTTGACCATCAAATCAGCAACACTCGGTCTGAAAACAAAAATTATTATGTAAGTATGGTAATTAAGATCGTTTTGTCCTATTGATCAATACTGGTATCAGAGTTAATAGATCGTAGAATAAGAAATAAGCTACTAAGTTGATAAAGTACCTGAATGGATCAATTTTCTTTATTTTATCCTGCAATTCATTTTCACGTTGGTCTCTATATTTCAAATAATCTTCATTCAACCCCTCACAGGTCACTCTACATGGCGCACCAGATAACCCTTTCTCTGTGACTTGAACGTGCGTTGGCACGCTAACATGCTCTATAACTGATGGCTTTCCCATCTCTGCTGGAGTTCTATAGATTTCATACACAGGCTTACAGTAACAACACTGTTTCAGCCTGAGAGGTTGCTCCCATAACGTTCCTCGAATATTCGGCTTCTTTTCCAGCTGCGCATATTCGAGAACAGTCTTCCATTCCTTTTCTTCGCGGACTTTTTCCAACAAGTTCATAGCAAGGTCAGCTGGTGGTCGGTCTACTGCCAGGCCAAGTCTTGTTGTTTCACTTTTCCTTATTTTTATCCATTTCTCCCAAACCAACAGTTCGTGGTCGGGTTCTACATCTTTTATGGTAATATCGTGCTTTTTCTGTCTTTGCATTGTTAATAATGCGAACTAACGACTTAGATATTATGGTTACAAATAAATGCAGACTAGAGATTCTAAAGAAATGTAACCACTATGTACGTTTAATTTTGATATTATTTTTGACATAAATTTAGATTTATGATGAAAGTATGTTAATAAGTATGATTTTAGACTTCTTCATTGCATACGACAAGTGACAATACGTGGTGACAAGCCAAGTTTTGACAAAATGACACTTCCAATAAAATTTAATTTAAAATATAGCCCCAAAACCCGCATTTAAATAACAGCACAGATTTAAAAAAAATAGTCTTTGAAGCTGAAATTAATCTCACAGATTAATCAATGTCAAAAAATTGTAAACAAAGAAAATGAAATAATTTGGTTGCATGTAACAATATTAATAAAATTCTAAATTTTTGTGATTTTAATCATAATGCAACTTTCTACAGTACCAACACAAACAGGTAGGTAAGCATGTGGTTATTTTCTCTAGGCAGCTTTAAAATAAACACATAAAAAAATACAATTATTAGGTAGTTATTAAACCCTACGCTAGAATTTCTAGTGTCGTTCCCTGTGGGGAATCCTGGGATAGAGGCCGACTGGATTCAACCCATGATGAATCCAGTTGGTCCCTATCTCAGTACCGCTTGGCCTATCTTGAGCGCGATATCAATTTCCCTTCAATGTTCCGCGTCGAAAATTGTTAACAGGAATTAGTGCCAGATCATTGTGTAAGTGGGTCAATAACTTTTGATATGATTTGTGTTTGCAACAATGGAAAAGGGAGATGTTAAAAGTAGGATATTTTTCAAAACGTGGAAACAAATGCCTCGCGAAGGCACCTTTTTACCCGTCATCTAAGGAGCCATTATATGCGTGGGGGTCAGGACAAATGTACTCGTATGTGTCTTAAATCCCATCCTCGTCGCCACTGAAGAATACCATGAGCCCTTTAATTTCATAAGTAAAATGCTTGACAACTGCCTGACAAGAATCGAGAAACACAAAGAACGCCTTAAGAAGTTGTTTGTATGTTTGTCTGTTACCATTAAATGCGTTTTTTTGCAATTTCAAGAGTTTTTTTTTTCAAAAGTCCATAGAACAGTTCTCGTTTTTTGTCGAACTGTACATTCACCTACATTTAAACTTAATTTCTAGAGGAAGAAGAAGACACAGGCCCTCCAAAAGAAGAAGCAAAAGTAGTACCTCCATTCGGAACAAGAGAATGGATTTATTATTTGAGTGAGTTCGAAGGTCTCCTACCCACTCCGATCGATGTTTCAATCACAGGTTCCATGGCCTACTCGTGTCCTGACCTGAAGTGGTACAATTTCGATGTCTACCCTCATAAAGTTAAATTGACGAACACTGGATATACTTGTGAGTACTAGTAAGCAGGTATCTAAGTACTTACAAAACCAAAGTTTGAACTTGAATCTGACTAACCTCACGGATCTACGTAGGTACCTACCGAGTTTTAGATCTGAGGATGTCCGCGGAAATTATAATCGTGAGCTTGTTTGTATTTTTACAAACACCAAGATCACGACATATATTATGTATAGCCCGAAATAGCAACTTCTGGGGAATTAATAAATGTATTGAAATAATATTTTTTCTGTAAAGATCCCTTAATCGGTTATTTCATCAACCATAAAAAAACTTGCCGTGAGGAACAATAGTCTTCTCGCTTAAAAGCATATTAGGTTCGCCATCAGTAGCGAGTCGAAAACGAAGTCTAGGAAGACCCCCATCCCATGTGGGCCAGTACAGGAGATTTATAGCAGCGGATTTCTACCGGATGTTAAGTAGGTAGCTATCTATCCTGGTAGCCATACGTAGCAAGACAAGGTGCTAAATGCAAAAAAAGATTTTTTAGTTAGAGCTACGGACAGCCCATGGCATATTGTTAATTGGTGACAGACCTAAAGATACACACTATAAAGTTTTCATCATTATCAACAGCATCTTAAGCGGGACTTAATAATTAAGTTTCCTTGACTGCATCGTCCGGTCCGTGGTCGCCATTCGAAAACCTTTCGTCCCCAGTGGTTGTCGGTTCTACGAGTTAGGTACATAATTATGTCGCAACCAAAACAGTATTTTACATAATGACTAGACGCTTTACAAAACAGTGCAGTTTTCTAATTTGGCGTATTGACGTCCAGCCGGAAAGTCATTGCGATACGTTTAACAAAAAGGCAACAATGTTTAGCCATATTGTAAACAGAAGGGAGTTTCGGTTCTTAGGTTTTTTAAAGTTTTTATCCTATTAATGTTTGAACTAAAAATAACAAAATGGCGCGCCAGTACCTATGTACACATTTGAGACAATCAGGCGTTCATTTAGCCGTGCTGATCGGCCTGAACTTCAATACGAAAACAGCACTGTTTTGTAAAACGGCTAGCCGTTATGTAAAAGAGCGGATTATACGTTTTTGCTACGACATATGAAAAGTCAGAAAAAAAATATTTCAGTACTTCTGGGCGCTAAATGGAAGACAGAGCGCCCGTACTTGGAAGGTGGTCCTTTCTTAGAAAAGCACGTTCTATCACAAATTCATTTCCATTGGGGAGCTGACATGTTCGAGGGAAGTGACCACACGGTCGACAAGAGGAGATATCCAGGCGAAATGCAGGTATGAAGCTCTTGAGCTGGTTCTTATGATTTTATTGCAAGTATAGGAATGCGATTTTTTTTGAGAATTTTAAACCATTATGTATTGTGACTTTGCTTTATCCAATTTGGTTACGTCACACAAGGTCGTGAAAAAATCGCCCTTTTCGGCCCGCCCAGCCTGAAACTGTTCAGTTTGTAACTAGTTTACCTACTACTTATATTACCTATAAACCTATATAAATTTTGCGACAAGGAAATATATTTCCCTACATACTTATTCATGTCTACTTTTTATAAATGATAATGTTTAATTGAATTACTACCAAACGTAAATAAGTAGTTAAAATTGGTAAAAGGCAGTTTAAATTGTTGTCTTTTAATTTTCTTATGATTTTCTACATTGCCAATGTGTTTTCTTTCTAAAAATTTAGTCTATTGTATCTATAGTTATTTACACCGATGATGTGCGGCCGTTTGTACATAACGAAGTATACTTTTAATGAGATTAGGTAGTATTAGGCTCGACCATGATATCTTTATTGTATTTAGGTTATCTACCTATTGAACTAGTCTGCACAAGAACTCTGTGATGTACTTAAATTAAAAGTAGTTTCTATCTGATCTGCTGATGATGAGCAACATAGTAGGGGAGAGCAGGTAGGATTCGTACACTTTTTACTCAGAAACCTGTAAAAAAAAAACTAACCGCTATTGTAAAATCATTTTAATGCTGTTCTAATACCTTCTTATCTGGCTTTAAAAAAAATGTAGGTACTTCAGTGTTGATACAATGACACATAGTCAAGCTTTGGAGGTTTTTCCAAAAAATGGGAAACGTACGAAAGCACCTCACACGCGGGGTGGCTTCGTGCATAGTGTGGGGCACATTCGTACATAGTGGGGAGCCTCCGTACACAGTGATTAAAATGCCTTTTATACATAATAGAAACATTTATTGAGATCAAAATTAACACAGAATCAGCCTTAAATTAAATATTATTTAACCATATTGGTTATTACACAGTCTAGTAACAAAAATTAACAATTATCATAAAATTTTCTTCTTATGTCCATAAAATAACCAATCAACATTATAACTTCTTAGGTAATATTGGATCTACTATTGCACATTGAACATTGACAGATCTTTTCCGAAGCTAAAGATGTTAGCTGTTCTTGCTGTTAGAGCAGATTTGTGTTGCGGCAGTATTAACACCACATCTGCTAAGTAAACTGTTCCTTCATCTTTGGTATTGGGAAAAACAAATTTCCAAGTGCCCGGCTTCTTTCTCAGAAATGAAACTTTGTATTCGATGGGGCTGTATTTTATTACCACCTGTCCTACATAATGTAAGACGGTCTTTTTTTTCTCGAACTTCACCAGCACAAAGCTTCCTTCTTGTATGTTTTCCGTTATAACTGGAGTTTCGTTTTCAATGTGAGATCCATCAGACATCTCATCGATGGGAGAACAAGAACTTTCTCTTAAACTTATATCAGTCTCTATAGTATTCTTCTGTCTCTTTGGTTTAGTTGTTAATTTTGAATCTGATAACAGATGTAATGCGCGCTTCATCTCCTTTGCTCTTTGTTTTCTCTCTTGCTCTTGCTTCTTCATCTCTTTTGCTTTCGCTATTTCTTCCAGTCTATATTTTTCGGGAGTATCCGTGTAAATTCTCGATTTTCCTGGTAGTTTTCCTTTTTTTGATTTTTGCGCACTCCTATCTATCCTAGGGTAGGGTCTGATAACTTCTGGGGTTATTAATCCGACAGCTGAAGACGATGGTGAATCAATATTGCAGTCTAATGGCTGTGATAGCAAAGAAGGTGACGCAGGCGCTGATATCAATGCTAGATCTAGTTGAGTTATTTCTTCAGGCATGATTTGTTGCACGTCGAATTCTGGGCCAGTTGTAGAACGTGAATGGTAAACTTGAACAGGTGCAAAATCCTCGTCACTGAAAGCCAGTTTATTGAATGGCCATATTCCTGTCTTTTCAAAAGCACTTGTAATATTTTTGCAATTGAATGATTCAAAATAGGCAATTTTGGCCAGTTTTGGGATGTTATGGATATTGAGCGTTTTCCCTGGATTACTTACATGCCAATCATTGAACGCTGTCTTGAGTTTAGCCTTAAAAGGTCCAAACACTCCCACATCCAAGGGCTGGAGACGGTGTGTTGTATGGGGTGGGAACGACAGATAAATAATGCCATTATCACGAGCATAGTCCACCGCTTCTATTGTAACATGACTTTCGTGGTTGTCGACCAGGAGCAGAATGTGGTTATCTTTAGAGCAGGATGTTTTCTTTTGTATATGTTTCAGCACCTCCAAAAATATATTGGAGTTTATCCAGCCACTCTTAGTAGCAACTCCCAGGCTGCCTTCCGGAGCACCCGCCATAAAATGATCCTTGAAATGTACCCTGGGAAAGATAAACAGTGGCGGGATTGTGTTTTCACTAGCGGAAATAATGCCTCCAAATGTGACTAGTTCGCCTCTTTCTGCCGAAACAAGTTGGCCGATTTGTTTTTGGTTTTTCTCGGCCAATACCTTTGGCGTGCTCAGCACTATGGATATCCCTGACTCATCAAAATTATAAATTCGATCCGCAGTGAATTCATATTTAATTAGAACTTTTTCTAGGTTTTCGAAGAAGTCGTTTACGGCCGTTTTGTTGAATCCATAACATCTTGCTGCACTGGTGTTTTCAGGTTTTCTGAGACTCAAATTTGCGTTCCGCCTGCGAAAACTATCTAGCCATTCTTTTCCTGCCATTTTGTTATGATTCCAGCTAGGTGGGTAATGCAGTTGATTCGCTTTTGCAAATTCATATGCCAGTTTTCTCACCTGAACAATTGTTAATCCATAGTGCATTTTGGAGCAGTCCGTGATGTACTTATTCAAAAGAGTCTCTTCTTCGGTAGTGAACACTTGATTCGACGTGAACTTCGAACTAAAAATACGCGCTGCGATGTTATCTTTCTTTTCAGCAGCAGCTTTTTTATGGAACTTTGCTAAGCGACTTTCAAGTGTTGTCGGCTTGACGCCGTATTTTTGGGCAGATTTCCTTATGGATAAAGTTTTATCTAAAACTTCATTTATGGCAGACTTCATTGCATCTTCATCTATCTCTCCTGTTCTAGTCCCCTTTTTTACGTATATTCGCGGCATGGTTCTGAAATAAGTAAAACAGTTTTGTTTAAGAAACTTTCTGTACTCACCCGGGATACATTCGTACAGTACGAATCTACCCCACACTTAACTGTACGTAGGTACCCCAACCCAAACAATCCACAAATAAATTCAAAATAAAAATAACTGTCATGGTTATCTTAAAATAAATGTTAACATATTAAGGTATGGCATCAATCCATAAACAGCAATCAATAAGTTTAACATTTAGAGCAAAACATATTATAGATAAACGCGTTCAAAAGTGCATTCAAAAATTACTTACGCTGCGCAAAAACGTGTATCGACTCGATCCAACGAAGCCGGCGGCCGCACTGCCGCCCCGCGCCACGGTTAGACTATGGGTATTAGCGGGAGTCACGCAAACAAACATGAACGCGTCAACGTATTGGGTTGTGTAGATATGACCACTGTACGAATGCTCCCTCTGTACGAATCCTACCTGCTCTCCCCTACCTAGCAGCTGTTGTTATTTTTGTTATGTTAAGTACCTAGGTAGGTACGTATCCAATGTCGTGATGATGATTTATGTCACAGGTGACTTTCTTCAGATCGGAATATCTAACACAAGATGAAGCTCTGCGACATCCAAACGGAGTGGTTGTGTTGTGCTACATCATAAAAGTATGACATTACACTTATACTTATTAAATTTATACAATAAGTTTAGGACTTGTAGATACCTTAGGTATCTACCTAGTTTAGGCTTACTTCTTACTTACATTCGCAGCGGGATTTGAACTGCACTGGCTGGGGTCGCTACGCATGGCCATCACCTACTAATAGATCATAGATATGCGTTAGTTTACTCAAGCTATAGCCACGAAACGCAAATCCAGCTGCTTAAAATAGGTACAGGCCGGAATATTACTGACTGTACCTTCCTACATTATCTAGCTTTTTGTCATGTCACCTAATGTAATGCAAGCGTTTGACCACAATCTCACTCATGGAAAGTGATGATATGGGCGCGCGGATTAGGATGTAGTACGCTTGTCTCGAAGAAGCCTATTTTATCTTCGTCTTGGTTCAATTCCTAGTTTATTCATAATTAGCTTGTCCCAAGTCTAATTTCTTCAAACCTTTCAGTACGGCGTGAACCCGGACGACCGGCTCAGCTGGGTTATCGAAGGGTTGCCGAGGGTCAAGGAAGCGCAGACATCGACCCGCATTGGCCCGTACCCCATGTGCCGTCTGCTGCCTATGTTCTTTGAAGACTATTTCCTTTATTGGGGCAGTATGACCAATGTGAGAGGGGAAAAACATGCTGTGCGGTGGCTGGTGCCGAGAATCACTTTGTTTGCATCGTTTGAACAGGTAGATAACCCTGTCATCTTACCTTAGTACAGGGGTTCCCAAACTTTTTCAGTTCATGGCACACTTACAGTTATACTATATTGTCACGGGGAGCCCTTATCAATATTTATGAATAAAATCTAGTAAGTATAAAAAAAGTATATACAGCTTTTCTAAACGAATCATATGAGCCCAAACCGTTTTGAGCACGTTTTAAAACGTATATAAATTTTACGATCAGAAAACTGAATTGGTTCCTATTAGTTTCAATAAAACATAAATATAGTATTACATTTACAATAAGCAATTGAATCCTTTTTTTTTTTTTATTAATCCAACATTTACCTAGTCCTGACCCCACTAGGATTCCCTTTGTCGTGGGTACGTATCAGGAACTACGAGTACAGTGGTATCACAATGGTACATGCAACAAATACCGGAACATGCAGACATTTGTCCCGAAGCAGGAATCGAACCCCTCTTGCGTCTCAGACGGCCGCGCTGCTGAGATCGGCAATATCACCTCATCACTCATCACCTCACCCCACTCGGATTTCAATGATTACTTTACTTGCTCTAGGCAAAGATACATAACTAGCCACTGTCCACGGCTTCACCCGCTTGGTACCCGGATAAAAATTAGCCTGTGTTATTCTGATGTATACCTAAGCTATATTACTGTAAAGTTTCATCAAAATCCGTTCGGTAGTGCTTGAAAGAGTAATAAAATTGGTTTACTTGTAGCCACTGAAGAGTTCTCCAGAGTCTGAGAGTTCAAATAAGCTTCAAGATACCAAATTATAGTACCTATATAGGTACCTATTGTCATCCGAACTACTTATACATACCTACCTACAAAGTGTCATTTCGATATGACAATAGAAGTGGTTTTTAAGATTTGATTACATTGTTACAACTGAAGCTGTTAGAAGCGTGTTAATTATAAATATACCTAAATAACATTGAGTTTGCATGACCTTCCCCTTGCAGAAAAATGTGAACGAATTTCTTGATTTAATTTTGTATTGTATCGTGCCCCATTCTACAGGTAATTCATTATACCTGCATCAAACTATATGGGGTGGTAGGGAGCTTCAACGTGCATCGTTTGGAACCCCATGTAGGTATGATCTACCATTTTAGATCGTTTAGGAGATATTAAGTTTTTTTGCGATAGGGCGCAATTTTTTTTAATAAACGTCAATAGTAGCCATATCGAATGATCATTTTGTAATTTTAAACTTGAATGATTATTTATGTCTATCTTTTCGGTAAAACAAAAGAGAGAAACCGTAATATTGAATGTCGTCTCTGTCGTCGATTAGCTTTTGTTTCGGTACCTATCATTATGGTAAGCCGCCGGCATTTATTTTACACATATTCTAAATGTATTATGTACATATCAAATTTTAATTATGTACGTTCTAACTTAGATTGCCAAAGGTAACTAGGGTGATAAATAATAACGTTTCTAATGATACCTACATTACAGATGAAAGAGTTCCGCAAACTAGGAGACCCCTGGGATGAACCCAATCTACGAAACTATAGACCACTACAAGAGCGAGAAGACAGGCATGTGTTCTTTATAAGCCCACATTGGAATCAATACAACTCCTTGCTGCCGATACCACGGATTCCCGAATCATCTATTTCTGTGCTGTCTCCGGCATACGAAGCTAATTTGTGGATGCTTCCTCCTCAAAATGCTTACATGTTACCTGAAGAGGAAGAGGATGATACTGGCCAAGAGTAATCGTAAGTAATTTTGTAATCCTCAAAAAAACCTCGCATTCCTACATTAAAATTAAAACCTTCAAATCAACAACGTGGTTACTGAGAATGAACGAAACACAATCTTCAGGTACATAACTGTTATATTTTTTAAACGTCATACGTCATTAATTATAGATTGATAAAATGTTACTGTCAGAAAACTTGTCAACAAAAAGATAACCTCAAATTACATATGTAAAGTTTCAGTGCTTCGTTTCGTATGTTTTTGTTTTTGAAAAATGCTAAGGAATGTTTTGCGTACCAGCCGCTGGCTGGCACGAAGTCGAATCAATATTTTGACCCCCATTTTACTGCGCCAGTTACCACGGCAAGAACCAGTTCAATGCTGTGATATTTTACGAAATAGGTGTCACTACTCAACAACAACGTCTGAAAATTCTCACCTGGAAACTGTGGATCCTGCTGTCTTCGAAGAGATCTGCAACGAGACTTTAGAGTCCCTAACTGACTATTTTGAGGAGTTAGTAGATAATGCACCTGACTTAAAGGGGGCTGACGTAACCTACAGTGTAAGTAACTAGATTTTTTTTGAATATTTCACTACAAATTCTTAGCGTAGGTAACTTCTTGGAAATACTGAACTTCCTCTGCATGTGAATTATCTGTTCGTTTATTTATCATTATTTCAGAATATCATACTGGCTAGTAAACTTCCTTAGCTACTTATTCCATGTAACAAAAAAAATATTCTATTTAAAATGGACTGCTTTTTTTTATTTACATTTTAACGAAATATGTTTTTGCTTTCCAGGATGGGGTATTGACTGTATCATTAGGATCAAAATATGGAACTTACGTAATAAATAGGCAAACTCCAAACAAGCAAATATGGCTTAGCTCTCCGGTATCAGGCCCAAAACGATACGACCTAGTTCTAAAGAATGGAGGTTATTGGGCATATAAACATGACGGAATAACATTACATAAACTTTTAGAAGAAGAAATATCAAAAATAGTGCCTGAAGTAAAGTTCAATAAGTGTGCACACAGTTAGTTTTGAAAATAATTTTATTTTGTTGTAAGTAAATAGCTTTTATTAATTTTATTTGAGTTTCATTTGTTTGCCATAATGGAGGTCATTGAAGATGGAAATATAATGGACAGGATCCCTATCCTATTACAAAGAGATTTGGAGTATTATCAGGTATGTAGTTATTTTTAAGATAAGTTATGTTTTAATTCTTTATTTAAGAGCTTATTCAAGATGCGATTATGTTGCTCTGGTAAATCTACAAATGCACATTCCTTACTATTAAAATTATTGAAAAAAGAAAAAAAAATACAATCTACATAAGATGTATGTGAATAAGTAGGTAGGCAAATTATCATACTTGCTCATTCACATATACCTACTTAACTAGAATGATCTGAGGTATACTTTATGTTGTATAGCTTAATCAGTGATCTTATTGCAACTGATTGTGGATTGGACAGTATTATGTTAAAATCAGTGGATTCTTTTAAAATTGTTTTTTACATTAATTAGTACGGAAGGTGTCATTAAGAACACAATCCATCAAAATTTGCATTACGTCATCCATTACTCCACAATGATCACAGTTCAGTGACTGTACTTTGCCCATGAGATATGCAAATTTTTTTGATGGACATGTCCAGAACGAAGCCTCATAATCACTACTGCATCTTTTTGATATTATTTCCTTTTTTGTATCATTGAATCTAAAATTAATAAGGACCTGTATTAAATAGATCAAAATTTATTTAAGAACTTCATTTCATGAGACAGTTAAACCAAAATCCAGTTTTAAAATAAGCAAGTGAGCAATTGGATTATTTTCAACTTTAGTTTCACTTATTGACAGAGTTTTGGTGTAATAACATAATTATTATTAACAACCATAGAAATGGACTGCTGGTCGTAGGGCTCCCCCAAAGTTTTTTTAGGCCTCCTTTATTCTTGCAAAGGAGACTTCTGGGCATTGAGCTAGAGTTTGATGTATTTCCCCAAAAGATATCTGCATATCTGTAGTCATTGATCCAGGGAGTAGGGGCATTCCTACCTGCATTTCTGGTTCTTGGTCACCATTCGAGAACCTGGAAGTGGCAAGTTGCTTATTTTAAGAGCCGTTTTAGTGAATCTAATATTTATTAACCATATGAAAAATGTATAACTTAATAAGATGGTTTTTGTTTTTAAGTTTTTTTTTTTCAGAAAAACCAAACTGTTCTATCTGAGACAATATGCCGTGGAGTAGTTGGAGGCAGACTAGACTTTCCCAGGAATGCTTCATTTGCTTCTGTGAAAATTGTACTGTGGCTTGAAGAAGAATTCTCTATTGCTTTCAAGTAGGTTTCATTTTGTTTTTTTTAATTTGCTCACCGCTGTTCATGACATCACGATGCAGGCCCTGTCAGAAAATCAGCGCTGCACCTTTTCTAGGTTTGGTGCAGCATTATGCTGAGACAGGGACCTTTTGACCTTTTTTGGGAAAGATGTGTTCATATCATTTTAAATTTTATATTTATTTTAATTTAATGTAGCTATTTTGTGTTGTGGTTAATAAATGTTTTTTCTTTCTTTCTTTTCTTGTTTCTCAATCGCCAAATCATGATGGATTTTTTTATTAATAATTATGTCATAATGAAAGGATGTTATAATAATATTCCAAATTTGCCAAACTTGCAAGAATCGAGCCTGCAAGCTCGCTCTTAGTACAAGAGTGATGTATCACTTTACAATAATTTTGTAAGTTTCGTCGTAAAGCGTCGCATCCCTACCAAATCTTTGGCTAAATGGTTACTGTACCCTTATACAAAGATTGAGATCGCCTATGATAGAGTGGATAATTATGGAATAGGTATTATAAAAATAATATAATAAGTTTCAGCCAAAAATCTGTGTTGTTCTCTCATTTTGTGTCAGTGCAGTGTCGTAAAAGTCTTGCATAATACAAAAAAAAAAAAACAAGTTCACGACTGTATTCGATGTCCATGGTGAAGATGATCCTCAGATACATACTTAGTGAGTAGATCTTTGAGGATAACAAGTAGGGGATAGTAAGAGGCACGTCCAAACATTACATTTGGTACATGCCCGCGTTTTGAAAGTAGTTAGCGTTCGGCATCTGTTTGCATCTTAAAGTATAGATACCTATCTAATGTACAATTATTTGCAGACAAGGATCTGGTATGTTCGTCATGACTGAAGAGGACGATAACAGTGAGGCAGGGGTAGCAAAGACTTCAGATCCTGATAAGTTTGTCCAGTTGGCTATTAAGTCCAGTGATTCCTTATTAGGTAATTCATTATTATATTAATAGTAATTATAATCATAAACTAGCTTCTGCCCACAGTTTCGCCTTGTGATACCCAAATAAAAAGTAGTCTGTGTCATTGTATCACAATCTATTGTCATTGTATTTGCATCACAGGCTGCACAATGTTAATAGGTAGGTAGGTACGAATAGGTAGGCTCCTGGCTGGTCGGCACTTGCGCTAAGCTTAATGTGAAAGTCTATCAATTTCCTTTTATTCTTCAATGTATATCATTTGGGGAGGAGTGGAATTTAAATACATGCGACAGCTTTATATTATTTCGTCCATTCAATAGCATATATATTTAGTCATTTGTTATAATTATTTATGTAAATGATCACATAAGAAGCCGCATATGCATTTGTTTTTTTTTTCATTTCACATTTTTTCATTTACGTTGTAACTGATATAAAGATCATATAGAGTAGAGTAGATAGGAGATATCAATTACAGTAAATAACTTTTAAAAAGTATTTTATCAAACACTTAAGTTCTTGAGAGTAGTCTTGGCTTCTGGTGTCTGTGACCTTACTGCGCAGGGTCAGCAGAATACCAGCGCTAAGTAGGTAGCTAAGTACCTAGGATTATGCTGAGCTGATACATTTTTGGTGCGACATTGAACTGTCCAGGTGGATAGATTAGTAAGGTGCGTGGGGTATTTCTGTTTCAGTCATACTTATAAGTAATAGGCTATTCTAAATTATTTAGATATTACTTACTTTTATTTTTTCATAACTTATCCCACCATCCAAAATTGCAAAATTTATATTTTTTATATCGTGCTAAATAAATGTTTATCTTCCTTTTCTTTCTTTGTAGATCATAATTGGTTAAAAATATTGTTAACAACAAACATTCAAACATCCAAACTTTCGCATTTATGAAATTAATATATTATAGAGCCGTGTTGGCCTAGTGACATCCAATCTGAAGTACGTCCGTTCGTATTCGGTTGTACACCAAAGGGGTTTTTACTCGAATAACGGCATTAGCATTTCCATCATGTTAGTTGTTTGTAGGATATTACTTAAGGGTAAACTCATTTGCCTTGAAGAAATGAATGAAGCAATTTGTTAATATTTCCTTTCACCTTTTCAGAACATCTCCACATGTTAGCTCAGGAAGCTCTCGACCACGCTGACTTGCCTGTGCTGACAGCTACATTAGGAGCGGCAGCATTGTTGAAGAACAGCCTTTATTGCTACGTGCACCATATCGAAGACATGGGGAACGCTGATAGACATTCATTGCTACAGGTGAAGTTTAGTTTCGCAATGTAATAACTAGTGGGCGGCCCAAATTTGCTTGGTATACTGGGTTATTATGGTATGGTAGATTCACACAAAAGATCGCGGACCATAATTCCTACCGTCAACAACTTTTCAACCTTCGCCAATTTGTTTTGAATTATTATTTTTATTGGGTAGGGTTTAGTTCAAGGGGATGTCTCATATATATTTTATGAAAAATCCCACCCCTAAGGGTGAAAATATCAGGAATGAAATTTCATATTGGACTTTTATATAATTCCCGTTAATTGGTTTTTATTTTTATTATAATTGGATAAAAATCCTTTCTAAGTGCACCACTACTCATCAAAACTAACATTATCCTCCAAATTGCGGGACTAGCGGCCAAATACTAAATCGCTTCTCATATTTAGGTGGAGTTGGAAAGAGATGGCGCTATATACAAAGAAAAAGCTGTCATACCTTACTTTTAACTATAATGATGGCCAAAATGATAGTTTACCCTATAATTTCGTATATTTATTTTACAGTCGTGTTATAAGCGCTACATCACCATGTCAGAAGCGGTCGGCGAGCGCGTTCTAGATTTACACAACCGTATACTGTCACTGTACATACTACAAGATTCTGGCGGAAGGCCTATCAATGAACTACGGGCTGCGCAAGAAGCCACGCCTTCAGTTCATGGATGGTGGCTTTATATGAACGGTGAGTTGGGGATTCCGTAGTTAGGATTACAGAACTCCCTAAGAGATATTCAAAACGTAATAAAACAAAAACTTTACTAATAGGCATACCTACTTTAAAATATCTGATTATTTAGATGATAAATAATAAAAAAATAAATAATAAATAATGCTGTAAGTAAATTTTTTTTCACACAGCATTATCTAGCCCCAAAGTAAGCAGAGCTTGTGTTATGGGAACTACATGACTGATATACTACTTATATACTTTTTTTTTTTTGTAAATACATACATATTATACATAGAAAACACCCAGACCCCGAGCCAAATAATTGCAGATGCAAACATTTATCCCGCGCGGGAATCGAACCCGCAACCTTCTGCGTCTCAGGCGGGCCTTCGCCCACTGCGCTACAGAGTCGTAAAAACTGTTGGGATTGAAAATGCTCCACCTCGATATTTTTTTTAGTATTGTTTTATAAAAGGATCATTAAAAAGAATAAAAAGCCTTGTTTTCTTATCTTTCTTTACTGGCTTGGTCGCGGAGGAACAGGCAGTAGGTAGTTAAAATAAATAGATTTTAATGAATAAATGAATTTTGAGTTTGGCTTTGATTTAGACAGATGTTGAAACGCAATGGTAAAAACACTTAGTGCTTGCTTTGATACATTCATGCCATCATAAAGTTTGCGAGAAGTCGTATGGCGATGGCCCAAGGTCGTCGTGGCATTTTCGGGCAGGCTTATGCCAGTGGACTTCTACAGGCTTTTGATGATGATGATGATGAGTATCTAGGGAATGTAGATCAATCTGGACTCGGACCTTCGTCTCTAATCTGCACCGCATAGATCCCTTTCGCCACGGATCGAGCTGAGGCTGGCTCCGCGAATAAGGCCAAAACTTACATTATCATCTACAGCCCGACTTCACCCACTACTGGGTATAGGCCTACCTCCGTTTTTACTATCCCCCATGATCCAGCGTCTAGTCTAAACCATCCACGTCCCGCGATGTTGGCGATGATTTCTTTTGCCCATCTAGCTGCCGGACGTCTTACGTTTCTGTAACCACTTCTCGGCCACCATTCAGTCGTAATCCTGCTTCACCTGCCATACCCACATCTTGCCATGTAAAATTCAAACGAAAACATTTGCAGGTAGCAGAAAAGATCTTTGGGACACCGTCCCACCGCGAATGGCGCAGCGGATTTTCGCTGGAATGCTCAATGAGACCCTCACCTTATTGACGGTCAGATATTGTCAGGTGAGTTCAGACTCTTAGAAGTATTTCTCAAAGACCGCAGGGCTAGTGTTGGTTCGTTGTCATGTATAAGGTCAGTGTTCTAACCTGAGGTTAAGGTATGGTGACCCTGAAAAGGGCCTAGTGACCGATGAAAGAAACAGTGTGAAAAGATATATAATTATATATTTTTCATACCACCTTGGAGGCAAACAATCATACGGCCAATCTGTAGCGGTTACCGTAGCCTGTGATGTCACCTGCAACACCAGAGGCAAAACACACGCGGTTCCAACTATTTAAAAATTGTAAAACGCCCTTTTTAAAGAACCTCATTCTGTAGTAATTTAGGAAAAACCTCAACCGGGAGATCATTCCATAACCTGAGAGTTCGTGGGAAGAAGTTCCTCTGAAAGCGCATATTAGTTGACCGGCTAGGTTCTAGGGTGTGATGATGAATCCTCTGCCGATGGTGCGGTGCGGTAATAAAAAGTAGCTGTAAGCATAATATCAAACAATTCCTCATTTTGTGTCCATTGCAGAAGTTCCATCCCATATTATCCTACTTCCTACTAATATAATAAGTTACGTTTGCATGGTTAGATGTTGGTTTGTATATATTTAAGTAACAGCTGAATCGATTATAATGAAGTTTGGAACAAGAATAGTTTTTGACTTAGAATAAATAGCACATAGGCTAAGCCGTGGGCAGAGGTTAGTTCATTAATAAAACGCTCTGTATGTGTATAATGTAGAAAACGCTCACATCATGTGTTGCAGACAAAAACAACAGAGGCGACTACTCCTATCCTCCTAAACGATATCCTGAACATACTGCTATGCGTGGCGGAACTTCTCCCGTATATAGCCACGAGCGGTGCTGAGTTGGCCGGTTTGCACGTGAAACGCGCAACGCGCGACGTCCGCGACGTCCACAGCAAGTGCAATCAGCTGTTCCAGTGTTTCGTGTATCGGGGCGCTGAACCGCATTTCATTGTACAAGTAAGCTACCGCATAAAATGTAGAACTGTGACTCACCATAATTACATGAAGCGCATGCAATACGCGGCTGAACCACTCCCGTGCTACGAGAGGTGCTGGATTGGCTGCTTTGCGTGGCGGATCTACTCCCGTGTATAGCCACTATAGGTGCGAGATATAAGGGCCCTATATCTCGCACCTTTAGTTTTTCAGCTGTCGTTTGTAAATGATCCTTGAGATTTTTTTTTCCTATCCAGAATCCATTATAATAATTAAATTAAAGATATATTTTAGATTGTAGTTTTTGTAATACTACAATCTAGCATATTTTAGGCTAATAGGTAATTTATCATTGCCATAGTTTTAAAGAATAAATTATAGCTAAGAATGTGTCCATTAACACGTATTTATTGTCTCTATTAAGGCGAAGACACTTCGTTCGTTTATTCTTTATGGTACATGACTGTACGGGAATCTAGGTAATGGCTGGTTTGGGGCACGACTAACCTTATCACGTCCAGTAGTGGGTATCGTTTTGGAGTAGCTCCCCAGTTGCCCCTTGAGATTCCATGTACTTCCATAGGATGCTGGCTGGGTAGAGGTGTCGTCTTCTTCCAGGGCATAAAAACACAAAGAGCGGTCCCGAGAGGAGATGACGCGGCCGGCCGGCGCGGAAAGCAAACAACTTCGGAGGCGCGCGCGTGTGTGCTAGGCTTGGCGAACGATCAATCAATGCCGGTGTAACTCCGGCGCAAAACGCGAAAGTGTCGATACCCACCATAGCCAATAAGAAGCGAGTAATAAAAGATTTCTTGATCTACCCTATAAATTGTGTCTGCTTCACCATTAAACAGAAGGCTACCTACTTCAGCAAGAAAAGAAACATGATATGAAATTTGATCAAGATAGGTAGGATCGAGATATCTACTTCCGTCCGATACGGAACATAGCCGCTCACCTTAAAAGAACGTGGTTGCTTTTAACAAAATTTACTAGATTAATACATAACGAAATAAATATACAATAATCTAACTGAACTTAGGGATTAATAAAACAAAAGACAAAGAATTAAACTATTTTAACTACCTATACATCTAATTTCTTATGTATGCGCGAAGTTATTTGTTCGCAATTTTAATTAAGAGGAAGGGCACATATTTTTACCACGGGTCTCTTGGTAAAAGAGTTTCCCATTTGGAGAGTAACAGTACGGGTAATATTATCTGTGCCGGGGTGGAGAGTGTGAACTCTGGCTAACCTCCATTGTAAGACCGGTAAATTATCATCCCGTACCACAACAATCATGCCTTCACGGATTGGAGATCCGCGGTTATGAAACCATTTGTTAGCTTGTTGAATCTCATGCAAATATTCTCGACTCCATCGTTTCCAGAAATGTTGAATACATTGTTGTACCCATCGCCATCTAGTAAGTCTATGGGGATTCAAATCCGTTAATGAAACATCCGGTAGGGCCGTCAAAGGCCCACCTATCAAAAAATGGGCGGGAGTCAACGGTAATGGATCCGCAGCATCCGAACTTAGGATGCAAAGCGGACGAGAGTTTAAAACCGCCTCGACCTGACAAAGGATTGTATGCATTTCATCGTATGTTTGTGTACGGGTGCCAATAACACGATGCAAATGGTGTTTGAAGCTTTTTACACCCGCTTCTACTAATCCGCAAAAATGTGATCCGGTGACAGGTTGAAAATGGAAAGTCAAGTTCTGTTTAAGTGTCTTTTCGTGCAATATGCTTTGAACGGAGTCCGTATTTAAAAATGCATACAATTCCTTGAGATGATTACTACAACCAACAAAGTTTTTACCGTTATCAGAATATATATCTGTACATAAGCCTCGACGGGACGTGAAACGTCGCAACGCTGCGAGAAACGATTCTGTAGTAAGATCAGAAACTAATTCGAGGTGTATTGCTTTTACACTCATACACACGAATACTGCAACATATGATTTAACTATCTTAGCATTCCGGACCTTGTTGGCACGAACGTAAAAGGGACCTGCATAATCAACAGCTGTTTTTAAGAATGGGCGCGCTGATTGTATGCGTACGCTAGGTAACGGAGCCATTCGTGGCTGTGTGTGTCTTGGTCGCGCTCGAAAACAAGGTACGCACCTATGTATACGTTGCCTGACTATATCACGGCCAGATAAAATCCAGTATTTTTGCAACAATAGATATTGAGTTGACTGTGGACCGGCGTGCAGGTGGGTAACATGAGCATCGTCGATTATTAACGTAGTTAAGTGATGTTTTTTCGGTAATATCAATTGATGCCTAGATTCAAACGAAAGCAATGATTTATGCAAACGTCCCCCCACACGCAATAAATTATCTTTATCTATGAATGGGCATAATCGTTTTAACTGATTGGTAGTTAATTTACCGTTCGAAATATTTTTTATATCTTCGGCAAAAGCAGACTGTTGAATGATACCTATAATCCTTTTCAAATTCAAATTATACTCGGGCACAGTAATGTGTCGCGGAAATGTGACTTGGGTCTTTTTACACTTTTGGTAAAATCTAAATATGTAGGATATGACACGAACCAATTTTCCTAATGAAGAAAATTTAGAAAAAACCTTAAGTTCGTCCGAACCTATTGTCGATGGGGTTGCGATAAGAGGAAGGTTACGCTTTTCTTCCTGAGTATTAATTTCTTTAGTGAGCGTAGGCCACATATTGGATTCGTCTTGTAACCAATTGGGCCCGTGAAACCATAAAGAATGATCTATGAACATTGCGGGAAGCATGCCTCGGGAAGCCGCGTCCGCAGGATTATCGTAAGACGGTACGTGTCGCCAACAATTCGCCGGTACACGTGACAGTATATCACTAGTCCGGTTTGACACAAATGTTTTCCATTCATGCGGAGATGAACGTAACCATGCTAACACAATAGTAGAATCCGACCACGCGTATACATGGTCAAATTGAATTCTGTCGCTGTAAGCGAGCATCACTTTGCTAATGAGTTTGGATAACAATAGGGCTGCCATTAACTCAGTCGCGGAATAGATAACCGTTTTAATGGTGCGACCCGCGTTTTTGCTAACACAAGAGAGACACAAATCTGACCATCACTAGATCTACAACGAACGTAAACACATCCAGCATAAGCCCGTTCAGACGCGTCCGCAAACCCATGCAATTCAATTGAGTCCGCTTTGTTAAAAATATGACGCGGAAAAACGCACTCAGATAAGAGTGGAAGCTCATTTGTAAAGCTCGACCAAGCGTTAACGATATCTATGGGAGGTGACTCATCCCATCCTGTACCAGCAATCCAAAGTAATTGTATCAAATGTTTGGCATATAATATAACTGGCGATAAGAAGCCTACTGGGTCGTAAATTTTTGCGATTTCTGACAAAATAACCCTTTTTGTACAAGTGGTATTGGATATTTGAACTTTAAATGAAAAAACATCCGAATTAGGATTCCATTGGAGCCCGAGTACTTTAATTGTAGGATCCTTCTCTACTACTGAGAAGGATAAAGTCTCGGACCGCTCACCATGACAATCTGATGCAACGGCGGCGAGAATCGCCGGCGAATTACTATGCCACTTGCGCAGCTCAAACCCCGCGCTCGCGCATATACCTATCAGCTGTTTTTGTAGTGCGAGTGCACTAGCTTCATCGGTCTCTCCTGAAATGACGTCATCAACAAATACATCGGTTAATAAAACTGCTGATGCCAACGGAAATGTCTCGGCTTCATCATGTGCGAGTTGACGTATTACCCGTAAAGCTAAGTAAGGAGATGCACTAATACCAAAAACGACAACACGTAACCTATAGTCCCGAATAGGTAAATCTGGAGAGGCCCGCCAAACAATACGCTGATAGTCCCAGTAGGAATTTTGAACTCCTATATTTCTGTACATATGTTTAACATCAGCTGTAAAAACGATATTATGAACACGAAACTTGAGTAAAATATCCACTATATCCGAATGCAGCTTCGGACCAGTAAGTAAAAGAACATTAAGAATGGCCATTCGTAGTTTTACAAGCCGCATCGAATACCACCCTTACTTTAGTAGTTTCACTAGATTCTTTGACCACGCAGTGGTGCGGAATGTAATAATGGGAATTATCGTCCTTGGAAGGAGGACTACATAATTCCATTTGGTTCAACTCTAAGTATTCTTGAAGACACGCGTGATAATCTTTTTTGAGGGAAGGATTACGTTCTAAACGATATTCTAACTTGCGAAACCGAGAGAGGGCGATGTCACGGGATTGACCTAGTATAGGTGTATTTTTAAACGGAAGCGCCACACTATAACGTCCATTTTCGTCTCGTGAATGAGTATTTTCAAAAATAGATTCGGACAAATGCTCATCGGCAGTGAGGGATTTTTCCTCAGGAACTGCCTCCACCTCCCAAAACCGTTGGAGGTCGTTGTCCTCGAAAAAGGAGCTATGACAGACCTGGATTGGAGGCGGACTACTAGTATCTAAAACCACTTTCCCTAACAATAGGTATCCAAAAATACTATTCATGGCGATTGGTGCGTCAAGCTGACCCTTAATAATACCTTCGAGAAAAACGTGGGATAGTATATCCGCACCGAGAAGCATTTCAATAGGCTGAGGATTCTGTGCGTTAAAGGTAGGATCAGCTAAATTCAAATTTTTGATATGCGGCCATTCATTGATCGACACGGGAATTCTCGGAAATTGTGAAACTAATTTAGGTAAAACCAAAGCTTCGACTGGAATAGCCGGTTGGTTTTGGTTACGCGGAGTGATGACGAACGAAACAATTCCTTTTGGCTGTATCGGCTTCTCTTCGCCGATTCCGAAAACTGGAATGTTTACATTTCTACACCTCAAACCTAAACGCTGAGAACATGATAATAATACGAAACTCGCTTGACTTCCCGGGTCCACCAGGCATCTAATCGTGTGTTTCACAACCCCAATGCAAACTTCAACGAGTGCCGTAGACAACATGACTATTGATTTCTTAACAAACGGCGCAGTCGCCTCGCAACTCGCGCGCAACGAATGATTTACACTTGTCGATGGCTGTTGAGTATCAACCGAGCCATCAACATTCAATATACATGCAGAGGCTTCCTCCGTGGGAGGGAACGAAACCGCACAAACTTTGTTTGAAGTTGTCATTCGATTTGACTGATTTTCAAAATGGAGTAACGAATGATGTCGTTTATTACACGTTCGACACGCGTAATTTGTTAGAATGTGCGGAGCCTCACACAAAATGCAATGTTTATCGTTGTGACTCATAGATGCCTCTGTCGCGGCAAACGATCGTCGCGGGGCTAAACTGGAAGGAGTGTTTGAAACACCAGAGCGATACGACACACTATTTGCGCGGGAACGAAAACTACCTTCCATCTTTTTTTGTTCGCCGCTTGACATGATTTCGAAAGTTGTAATCTCTTGTTCTAAGAACTTTATGAGTACATCGACGGTAGGTATATCAGAGGGCCTAGTGAGTGATAACTCGAAACGTTTGCGAACGGTATTTGGAATTTTTCGCAACAAAACACTTAACAAAATGAAACTCCACTCCCGTACTGGAAACTGCATCATCTCGAGTGCTTTAATGTTTTCCATGTAAACGTTTACCAATTTACGTAAATTCGCATTTGATTCGATAGCACAAGATTCAATATCCATAATGCGATCTAAATGTTTTGACGCGATTATTCTACGATTCTCGTACCTATTTTTAAGAATGTCTAATGCAACCGTATAGTTCTCCTCAGTAATAGGAATCGATTTAATCAAATTGTGAGGTTCATTTTTCAAAGTAAGCAACAAGTAACGGAATTTTTCCGCTGACGTGTAAGCATCATTGTTGTGGATTAACGCACGATATAGATCAAAATATGAAGTCCAATCGGTAGGTTCACCACTGAACGATGGTAAAGGCAGAGTAGGCAATTTATTCAAACAATGAGAATTACTATGGTGTGAGAATGGCATCGATTGGGTGGTGGCACGGCTCATGCGTCTACCGTCCTGATCGGCTTGTTTCAAATTATTCACATGCATCAAAATAGCATAATAACAATCACTAAAATCATTACGAATTTTCAACTGTTCATCTTTGTTAAACAGCTTTGATTTCATCAACGCTTTTTCAATTTTAGATTGAAGTTTACTAAACTTTCTTTGTTGAACCGCAAGATCGGTTGATCGTGATTTAAATTGTAAAACATCAGTAGTAGCAAATAACAACGTTCTTTTAAGATCCTCTAAAATAATATCTCGCTCGAAAATATCTTGTTCGATGGCCGCATCGTCAGCCATTTTGCGTGACAAAGATGACTCACGATGACCAACGGAAAATTGAACAATGTACACGTAGTGTAGCAAATAAAGACGACACAATCTACAGAAATCAAGGTAATCCGGCTCGAAGGACCAAAACTATGTACGGGAATCTAGGTAATGGCTGGTTTGGGGCACGACTAACCTTATCACGTCCAGTAGTGGGTATCGTTTTGGAGTAGCTCCCCAGTTGCCCCTTGAGATTCCACGTACTTCCATAGGATGCTGGCTGGGTAGAGGTGTCGTCTTCTTCCAGGGCATAAAAACACAAAGAGCGGTCCCGAGAGGAGATGACGCGGCCGGCCGGCGCGGAAAGCAAACAACTTCGGAGGCGCGCGCGTGTGTGCTAGGCTTGGCGAACGATCAATCAATGCCGGTGTAACTCCGGCGCAAAACGCGAAAGTGTCGATACCCACCATAGCCAATAAGAAGCGAGTAATAAAAGATTTCTTGATCTACCCTATAAATTGTGTCTGCTTCACCATTAAATAGAAGGCTACCTACTTCAGCAAGAAAAGAAACATGATATGAAATTTGATCAAGATAGGTAGGATCGAGATATCTACTTCCGTCCGATACGGAACAATGACTTTCACTACATAACACTATTATTATCACTAGACCAAAACTCAAAAGTTTTGGTCCTTTTTAGTCTGTGTTTTCGAGAAACCCCTACTGACGTTGACTTTGAGTCAGTCAAGATTTTATATTTTGGTATTACACATTATTCAGCATACAATATATTACATGATGCTTTGCAGGCGTTCAATGAGAACGAAGAGGCATCACCCACAGTGACAGACTCCCCACAGCCGTGGTTCACGTTTGTTAGTCCGAAGCTGTTCGACTCCGGCGTCGATGACGTCATCGCTAAGAGCACGCAGGACTTTGAGTTGAAGACTGCTTTGGGTCTGGAGCTTATTGTTTTGCTTGCGCAGCCGCAGCCGTCGTGGACTTTGCTTGTGAAGGTTAGGCTTATCTTAACAATACATGTATATCTGTACATTTTTAACACAAACTACTCGTTTAAGCGATCCCGGTAAAGTTAGTTAACTTGTAGCAAAAACTCATACTAGGCAGTTCATACACTCGCCGCTAGGAGCTTTTGTAAATCAGTCTACATTTTATAGACTGTAAATTTTAGGTAAGAGTTTTTTTGTTTGTTGGTAAGTATGTTCTGCTGTCATTAAATAGCTGCCAATAAAGGGTCCGGCCTTTAGTCGCTGTATGGTTGGTTCAATTCGCTTTTGGTTCAATTAAACCAATTTACAGATGGTCCAAATTTGTTAAATTTATACAAAAAAATAGCTCCAAAATACCTAAATAAAAAAAAAATTATGTTCGCCCTTCTTATTTATGTATTAGGTAGGGAGTTTTTTTTATGAAGGCCATTTCATTTCCAGGTGCTAATGATGAGAAATTGCCACCTTGCTCGCATGTTGCTGATCCGAGCGATCCGCAACATGTCTGCCGACAATTCAAAATGGCCGGCGAACGGGCTCTGGTATTCCGTTGAGAAGGACAGGAAATGTGGTGGATTTCTGTGCACCGCTGATGGCTATTGCAAGTTCAAAGGCGATAGTGAAGGTTCTAATTCTTTAGCCCGTTGCCTAGACAATTAGTGTCTTGTAAATAATGTTAATGAGGTTATTTAACTACACACTACTTTGTCTTTTTCTAATATGTAATTTTAAATTCAGTAGTAGAAAACAAAAAAGTGAAAAAAAAAAACGAATAAACAGACAAATAAAAGTAAACGAAATCAGGTAAATATTTGCAGTTATATCGCTGGTATCAGTGTCAAATACAAAATAATGATCCAGTATGCGCTACCAGCAATTAGATGCTCGAGACATATCGCTTAGCTATTTGTCATATATTCCGTTTCAAGTATTTGAAAGAAATCATCCAATTTAACCTAAAAATATCAATGTTCCAATTATTTTTCAAAATATTTTTAATTTGTCCTTTTGCAGAAAGATGGTTTTAGACTCTCTTTGAATTCAGACTTGGAAATCACACTCGTAGTCCGGAATTGCATTTTTTTTTAAGATTATGATTGTTCAGATCTATCTGCCAAAACAATCTGGTTGTGCGTTCTCTAACATTCATTATGAATTCATAACGCTCGACAAGATCATTCTCACAGATCGATATGATAAAATCATCTAATAAAAATCCATACACTTAGAACACTTACTTAAACACATCCATACAAGTGAAACACAATCATATTAAAAAAAAACAGTTTGTCCTTGGTGGAGCCAGTAGGCTGTGTTATTATTTGTTTTAAAAAAGTGTGAGACTATCTTTCAAACTATGCATTCTAGCTCTGAATTCAGAGACGCATTCTGGCTGTCAGCTAGGGGCTCTTCAATCCACATTTAATTTCAGCTGGTGAAGAATACGCAAGAGCATCCGGAGCCCTAACGTACCTGCTGGCTACAATAGGCAGTAAAGCAGAGCTAAAATCCACCCTTTGCTACGCCCTCGAAATATCCGGAAGAGATTGGGCAGCATGCTTGGATAAACGACAGGTGATTTAACTTTATTCTCTATTCTATACTATTAGGTACCTAAATACTTAACTTACCTACGAAGGTAAATATTATTAATAAATAAAAAAAAATCCTCAAAAGTCACATACATAGTCATGACCTTACACTAGGATTCTGTGTCGTGGTTATCAAAAACTACAAATAGGTAACGAAATCTGGGTTTTGTGTATTTGTTCACAAAACCCAGACCCGGAACAAATTAATGATAATACATTAATGATTGTAGGTTTGGTGTGATCGTAGACCGCCGTGGCTTGCAGGCTTGCTGGCGATGGTCGGTACTGCGCTGCAGTTCATACCGCCTATGTTGGTCAACGCGATACAGACGGGAGCTTCTATGTATCAGGTCAATTATAGTTCTTTTACTATTTTTGTTGTATAATAATATGTTTTTTAATTTAGGCGCAGTAGTTCCGCTACATAGTACTAGAATGCCGTTAGCAGTACGCTCTAATCAATAGCCAATTCAGCCTGAGGGCCGAACGGTTGGAGTCTGCATGAAGAAAAATCGATGGCCTAAGAGAATCGATTACCGAACCCAGCCGCGCTCACGTCGCAACGTGTTAGATAAATCAATTATGTTTGTTTTATATAATTACACGTATTTTAGTTTTATGATATGTGTACTTACTGATGCCAGAAAAAATGCATTTATTATTATTATTAATAATGTGTAAGCAAAAGAGTACGTTATTCCATCGATAGATGACTCCACTATTCCAAATATATACAAACCCAATAAATTAATTATTTCATCGTTCATTGATTCCAGACAATGTCTCTCTGCTTAACCTGCATATCTCGTTCCCTGGACTGTGTGCCACGTTGCTTCACGAACGCCTGCTCAATCATAGAGCGCACCTTACCGTCGCACATCCGCCCCGTCGGCGGCTCCATACTGCTACAGTTGCTGACCACCGCGGCCTATGAGGAGATACAGAAGTGGGCACACAAAGAGGCGCAGAGGGAGAAGGCAGGTGAGACACCTCTCTCTCTTTCTATCATTCGTCTGCCAGTTATATCAATTAAATCGTTTCAATTAAATTGTGTAATTATAGTGTACTTAAAGCTAGATCGCATTGTCTTCCAGCAAACCCTACGTTTAATGTTTAAAACAATTTTGAAGTATATCTGTAGGATTAATTATGCATTGTACCTAGTTTATTGTTTTTGAACGGAGCGTGTAAGGAATGAATGGAACGAAAGGGATTGATGGTAGAGTGAGTGAGTGAGTGAAGGATTATTCCTCTCTGTGAAAAGCCGTGGAATGGAATGTGCATGCGGAAGAGATAAAATAAGTTTAAAAAGCCTTGAAGACAATATACCCGAGTAATTTCGTTGCCAAAAGCCCCCTCGTTTTATTTACCAATCCCACAAATGGGGGCTCGTCCGGGATTGGTCTACGAACAATAAAATCGTAAGATAAAACGAGCGCGTGGCGTGGTTAATGGCGGCATTTTACGGCGGTGTGGTGATGTAAGATTTTGAAGAAAACAACTAGAGGTGTTGACGAAGACGTTATTTTGAGGTGCTGAGACGATAATATTGAAGACGGCGAATAAAGATGTCAAAACGTGGTGAAGACGATAAGGATTCGGCGGTGACGGCGCAGGCGGCGGCGGCGATGCATATGTCCCACGATGGGCTGATACCTAAATTCAGCGGCGTGGACAAAACATACACATCTGAAAAGTGGGCTGAAGATGTTGAGTAGAACGCTGTGATTTTCCAATGGACACAGGTCCAGACTTTGATCATAGCACGGCGCTCGTTGACAGGCGTCGCGGCGTTGTGGCTAAAGACCGAGAAAGTATTCAAGACATTTGACGAACTGAAAAATGCCATTATTAGAGAATTTCCAGACTCGATAAATTCCAAAGAAGCTCACGAACTGTTGACCGCAAGGAGAAAAAACAAAGACGAGACATTTTATGAATACATGTTGCACATGAAAGAATTAGGAAAAAGAGGCAAAGTCGCAGACTACGTCACCATCCAGTACATCATAGACGGGATAGTCGACTACGAAAGCAACAAATTCATACTCTACGGGGTCAAGACTTACAAAGATCTGAAAGAAAAGTTGACCATTTACGAGACTATGAAGAAAAATACTATAAAAAGACGGCCAACACCTACACTATCATCAGCACAAAATCGAAGTGATGAACGGCGCTGTTACAAGTGTGGAGAACGGGGCCATTTATCATCTTCGTGCTCCAATGGAATCAAGTGTTTCAAATGTGGCGCGTTTGGGCATACGGCACCGGCATGCACCAATACTACCAACATAACAGAGCGAACCGGACATGGCGGGAGCGGAAACAAACCATCTTCGACCGGGAACGGGAATGAACGACGAGCGATGTGCACGAGATTGGAGCGAGAACGAAATTCGGCGCGCAATGATGGCAACATTGAGGAAGAAACGTCATCTGACAGCGGCGACTGCAGCCAACGTCAGGCGGTGTTGAACGTAAACAATAGATCGAACTTACAAAAATCAATGAAAACAATCGAAATTAGTGGTGTTAAAGTAGAAAGTTTGATTGATACGGGAAGCGATTTAAATCTATTGTCGGAGGATTTGTTTTTCGAGTTCAGTGAGGGACATTTTACGAAAGCAGCGTTACAGATAACCGGGTTAGGTTCGGCGAAAGTGAATGCATTAGGAAAATTTTATGGCAAGGTGGATATTGATGGACTTAGCTTGGAAACTCTATTTTATATTGTGCCTAGGGATGCTATGCCATTTAAAGTAATATTAGGTCTACCATTTTTAGAAAATGTCACAGTAGTTTTCGACAAAGGCTCAGTCACCATCATGGCTCACAGCGATGGTAAATTGTTACAGTGTTTGATTACAGATGTAGGCCCTCAACCTCAGTGCTATGTACCCAGTGAGTATATCCGTGATGAGATGCAGAGGTTGGTAAAGTCTTATAAACCATTGCAAGTAACGGAGGCGCCTATTGAGATGAAAATTATTCTGAAGGATGATATCCCAATTGCACATCAACCGAAGCGACTGTCTTTACATGAACAAAAAATTGTGGATGACCAAGTAAAAGAGTGGTTGCAGAAAGAGACTTATGAAGAGGCACTCAAGAGACTGAGAGAGGTTATGGATGTAGCATCAAAATATGGCCTGCTAATAAATTGGGAGAAAAGCGATTTACTGACTACAAGAGTAGAATATCTAGGTCATATTATTGAGAAGGGAACTGTGAGACCAGCAACAGACAAAGTGGAAGCTGTGATGAAATTTCCTCCGCTACTGACTGTGAAACAGGTACAGAGTTTTATTGGATTGACTTCATACTTCCGTAAATTAATTGAAGGCTATTCAGATATAGCAAGACCGTTGACTGACTTATTGAAAAAAGATAGCCAGTTTAAATTTGGAGATAAGCAAAGAAAAGCTTTTGAGTTGTTGAAGAAAAAATTATCGGAGCAACCAGTTTTAAGAATTTTTAACCCAGGTTAAAGACTGAACTTTTTACTTTACATAAAACAGTTACTTAATTTCTCTTTTCATGGCAAAGTATCTCTAGTTTATGTAAATTGATAACTTAGAATAATTTAAGACCACTAGGTAAAAATAGAAAACTATTTTGATTGTTTTGTAGAGTTTATTGCAGACCTCAATTTACAAATGTGTTAGTAGGTTAGGATAAAATGTTTATATAAGATTTTGGAATAGGTTGTGTACCTCATTGTTAAAACTTTTCAAGTCTGGAGGCCAGACTTTACAGAATGGCCGAGTTGTAGGATTAATTATGCATTGTACCTAGTTTATTGTTTTTGAACGGAGCGTGTAAGGAATGAATGGAACGAAAGGGATTGATGGTAGAGTGAGTGAGTGAGTGAAGGATTATTCCTCTCTGTGAAAAGCCGTGGAATGGAATGTGCATGCGGAAGAGATAAAATAAGTTTAAAAAGCCTTGAAGACAATATACCCGAGTAATTTCGTTGCCAAAAGCCCCCTCGTTTTATTTACCAATCCCACATATCTTAGATTATAAGAATAGTTTTTTATTGTTTTCAGGGACTACAGTGAATGGGGAAGTTCATGCTATGAATACTAGAGGCCACAGAGAGCACAATAAAAAGCAAGTGAGAATCGTCGGTATGGGCCAGACAAGTGAGTTTTGACCGAACTTTATTGTTAAGAAACTAAGGCCCGTTTGCCCAGAACTTTGACAGCTCCTAAAATTACGCCTAATATTTTTTTATTGATAAGTTACAATAAAAAAAGCTGTCATTGAGGCACGCCCCAAGCTTTTTGACTTTAGAGCACTTTGGACGGGCATAATATGCATAGAGTAGACAAATACCACACGTTTATTTTTCCTTTCTCGCCAACGAAATGCGTCAAGGGAAAAGTTG
This sequence comes from Perizoma affinitatum, assembly GCA_961405105.1. Lineage (NCBI taxonomy): Eukaryota > Metazoa > Arthropoda > Insecta > Lepidoptera > Geometridae > Perizoma > Perizoma affinitatum. The sequence goes on from OY560184.1 coordinate 9,735,639, forward strand.
GCAGCAGTCATGTAACATCTCAAAAGCTAATGTCATTTCCATACAATTTAATATTTCCGCAAGCGTTAACGCCAACAGAAAGTGGTTGTTGTCTAATGATCTACCTATCAGCAATGCGAGCATTATTGCTTTACTGAATATCCTGCACATAAATATGCAAGGCTACGCTACCAACCTGCAGTGGCACAAATCGCATTATTACCTATATAAAACTTTAAGATACAGTAATTAAAAAGTTCGGCAACGTTACATGGAAAATTTCCTTCTACAACAACACCGGGTGCGTTAAGGAGCTTCGTTGGATTAAGATCGTTCAGAAAACCAGTGCTTCTGATATGTTAAATTGCAACCGCGTTCAGTAACATTGTAACGACATTGCCTTGCCTCGATATAAAAGAATGAACGGCTATCGGTGGTGGGTGCTTGGTAGAGCTCCTGTATATTCTGCCACGATTGTAGCGTACAAAATTTAGGTACATACTTACGTATATAAAGATATTGTCAAATTGAAGTAATTGTACAAGTGAAAAAATCAACCACAGACATTCTTATAATTATTTATTGTACACAGCAATATAAAACAAAATATTAGGTTAGGCATGTACAAAGGCGAGCTTAATCCTAAAAAGTATTTATTTATGTACACAATACATTTCGTATTTTCTATTGTGTATGAAATCCTAAAAGTCGTAAGATTGACGTATGTATTGTTACAGCAACATCAACCTCATTAAGCTTCGATGGCAGCCTGAGCGCTCCATCGTCCATAGCTCTGGCCATCGCCGAAGCTCTCTGCTCAATAGACGAAGACGATAAACACACGCAGCAGATTGAACGAATCGTCGCTCAGTCGAAGAGGGCATTCAAACTGTCCAATAAATTCGGGTTGGAGGACTTTCCCGAATTCGCTGAACTGTTTGAAGAGGTAACTTGATATCACAACTGCATAGGATTTTACAACTTTTTTGATTCAAAAAAATAGAAGCATTTGTTGTTTTGATACATAATAATAAGATGATGATGTTTTTTGAGTTTCACGGAAAAAGTATTAAACTTAACCCCTTAGGAATATAACTTTTATAGGACCTCATTGAAAACGTTCTGTATACAACAACAAAATAATCATCAAAATCGGTTAATTGGCGAAGATAGAACCGAATTGAAAGCCTCCTCCTTTTCAAAGTCAAAGTCAAAGTCAATAGGTTTTTATTCATTGAAATAAAAAGGATCATAAAAGAAAAGTCAACTTAAAAACTACGTGAATTTAAAATTATAAAGTGAATTTGCGCCGATCCCACGCGCGCGACCAAGCCTACAAGAATTAGGCAACAAACTCTGCTTGGTTATTTTTTTGTTGATCCTTCATTCAGCTTTAGTGTGGTGCCAATAAAGCATACTCATTTATAAAAAAAATGTTTTTAAAGTTTGTTTATTAATTTACTATAAGCAAAACAAACACTAAAATGTTTTTGGCAGGGTGACGTGCCGGGGTCAAACTCAGAGCGTGCCAGTGACGCTGCTGTGTCGACTAGCCAGATACTGATGACTTCGGCTGGGCGGGATAGTTTGAGAGTAAGTGAACTTGCCGCATTTAAACCCAACTTTTCTTTAAACGGGCTACGAGTGCATATTAAACCAGTCCGTTATTGACATTTCTAATGGGTTAAACTTAGGGTTATTTTTCAGAGATAATTATTGGAAGAATTTCTCTGTCTGTTTTGTCCTTATCCCCTACTGAATATGTTCACACCTGAAATGAAACATAAATAATTAAACAGTCGCAGTCCTCAAGGCACACTAGGATTCCCTGAATCGTGGATATTAAAAAGCACCCCGTAACAAATATTGGCAAACATGCAAACATTTGTGCCGCAGCGAGAACCGAACCCGCACCTGTTGCGTATCAGCCGGTTACGTGCCTGCCTCGAATCTCGGTGATCTATGAGCACCTATTAATACCACAGACCCGTAACAAATAGCGGCCAACATGGAAACAAGACGCTGATAATAACTCATTATTATAAATAAAAATCATTATTATAATGTGCCTCTGTGGCGCAGTGGGCGAAGGCCCGCCTGAGACGAAAAAGGTTGCGGGTTCGATTCCCGCCGCGAGACAAATGTTTGTATCATCTGCAAATATTTGTCTCGGGTCTGGGTGTTTTCTATGTATTATATGTATGTATTTGCAACAAAAAAATTTATATAAGTAGTTTATCAGACATTTAGTTCAAGTTCCAGCATCAATAATGCTGGATAGTGAAAATATCCAGCATTATTTATTTATTTAATGTTATTGACATTATATACACTTAACAGTGCATTTTTAGGTGATGTATGAGCACATACAACTGCACTCGGAGTACATTTACAAGGAGCTGTCGATACATGACCCGTCCGAGATCGACATGCCGCTGGACAAGGCCCCGCTTCTGTACATCATGTTTCATATCGGGAGGAGGCCTTTTAATCAAGTAAGTATTTTAATAAGCTAGTTATTTCATACAACATTTTTTTTCCAAAAACTATCTTAAATTAGATCTTTCTTAATGTAAAACCTCTTCAATATACCGTACAGATGAGAATCTATACGTACCGTTCTATGAAGAAGGCACCGTGAGTTTCGAGAGTCTTCGTCATGTTGAGTGATAGCGACGCCATGAGGATTCAATTCATAATGTGTTGTTTACAATAAAAAACGTTTGTATTTACTATTCTACTTATTAGAGGTCTAAATATCACAATGAATTAATAACTTATATGCGATTTGGTGACCTCTGATGAAGTAAAAATTATATTATTTTTCATAGATACCCAATCCCATTCAATTATTTGCTGATCCAATTTAAAATAATACCAAAATGTTTGACTACGTTTCAAGCATCAGCGTCATAAACTGACGCCGTTCATCTCAAAGTTGTATTTTGCCACAGTCACTAAAGAAAAGCATGTTAAAACCATCAGAATCCAATAACCGAACGTAAATCTTATTTCTAGTTCTTGCGCAAGGAATGGGTGACCCCGTGGAGCGCTCTGGTCCGTCGCTGCGTCACATGGTGGGGTCGCGCCGGCGCTCGTGCACACGCTCAGCAACAGAACCGACGGGAACTCGACTCTCTCTTTGATAAAGAGAAACACACATTGTTGTAGACACTAGAACATAATGATGATAATAACTTAACAGTTCGCTGCCTAACATAAATAAAACTTAAATGTAATATCTTGATGTTTTTTTTTAGGTAATAACAGTAAACAATAAAATATGCTTTTTGAAAAACATTCTATTACCTAGCGATGCTTTTTGAAAATCATTCTATTGATAAAGCCTTTAAATAAAACCTTGCCATTTTCCTGAAAGTCACAAAATATCGTCTTAAACGTAGTCATGGCGGTATTCCCCACACCCGCAGATTCTTATCCAGTATGCAGAAGCGTGAGGATATAAAGTAGATAGTCATGGTAAGTCCAAACATTACATGAGGCACGTGCCCAGGTTTTGCATAGTATAGGCATATATATATTATAATACTATACCATACTAGGTTGGTATTCCCCGTGACAGCTTGCAAATCAATCGCCGCTTATTGAACACTAATCGATGGCCTTAAATATTTGGTGTTAGGGCATGTCGGTTTCCTCACGATGTTTTCCTACACCATTTGGAGCACGAATTATTGCGCATATAAATCTCTCTAGCAACACATTTAGGGTAGGTAATGTTTTTCTGATGATGCGTTCTTATTTTAGCCTAAAATATAAAAATAATAATAAAAAACGCACTTGTTTCAGCTATAGCACTTTAGTCTAAACCCACCTTAAAGGTAGGTTTAACAAAAAGACTAAGAAAATTTGATAGAGTGGCGATAGAATGAGCATTCGGTCGTTTGGAGTAAACTCACCTTAAGTTAATTTACGAGGATTCCTCGCGATCCAGCTTAAAATAATCATGCATCACACATTACTTGGTTCTTTAAACCAAACTTCTCGGTAACTCACGAAAATCAAAACAGGAACTTTAAAAGTGACTCAAAACCACACAAAACCATAATAAAGTCCGGCTGCCGCCGTCCACTTAAACTAGAAACTTTCAAAATGAAATCTAAAGAGTTAAACTACCGTCGAAATGTCAATGTCCATAACTTGGAAGTTCATAAATTCCGTTAAGAAACTTGTGACACCAACTCCCTGAAAGTTCCTTTTCTATAACCGACTTGTAAGGCGCTTGCGGAGGAAAAATGTTACAGAATTTTGTGTCGTAACTTGAATATTTATTGAATACTGTCTTATGAAATACGAGTCTGAAACATTTTTGTGGTAGAGACACTAGAGTATGACGAATATTTTGCATGAACTTTTCTCTTTTACGTAAAAGTTATACAGACTCTAACCAAGGGGTAAATATTATATTTTTCCTAAAATGAATGGTTTACATATCTATGAATAAATGTCTTTAAGACACGCTAAAGTTTTTGTCTAAGCTAATCGCAGGCGGACATTGGTGTAGTAGAGGGGATTTTGGGTTTTACCCTAATACAAATTTATACTAAGAAACTACTTGATCAAATAATTGATTATGCCTAAGAGCAATATGCAATATTAAATTAAATTATATTTGTAAATGTAGACGATCCGTCTGTCGTGCGTCGGCAAACATCGTTCGGTTACGTTTCAAAATCTGAATACACAACGTACGACCGACACAAACAAAGTTGAATTGACCGGGCCTCAAACCCGGGGTTTTCCGAACACTGTCAATCGAAGTCGCCCTCCGACATTTTAGACGCCAATTGAGAACAACTGCGTTACCAATGTTCAAGAACTCATTGTTTTTTGGACCAATTTAAGACATGGGTTTGTGAGGTTGAATTGTAAAAAGCAGTGAAGGACGTTCGCTACCTGATGCATTATAATAATATTGGTAGATTGAAAGGCGGTAGATGAAGGCGGATCAAGAAAGCTCAAGCATTTGTTCAGAATATAGATGTATCCAAATAGAACTACCTACATTTATATAAGGTATAGGCTTTAAACTCACGTTAAACCTCAAAGATCAAAATGAATCGACGTTTTATAAAATAAGTGAATTTAAGTAGTTATAGAATAGTTCATTTATTGCATGATTTTTTTATTTTAAGTTGAGTGTAGTTTCCCTGAAAAGATCAGCTTTGCGGCTGAATAAACAGAAATCTATAGATTAAGTAGTTTGAGAACCCCAGTATTTTGAACTAATTTAAAAGAGAATGACATTTTCTTTTTCTTGTTTCTTTTAAACAAAAACTTGCCGAAAAATATAGATATAAGTGAGATTGGTTCGACTTTATACGCTTTAGTAGTTCTGGGATCAGCAAACTTTGTCCCGTGATTGTTTATTCAAAGCGCGGCCGGTACGTGATGCGATTGTTACGTACTCTGGCGATTCCAATCAAAATTTGATTTATTTCTGTTGTTCGATTTCGGATTTGGCCGCGTAATGTCGGACTGATTCGATTGTCCCTTCTCAGGGTCTGGGATTAGCAATTGTTATTGCAAATTGGGAGCCACAAAGTAAAACTCATGATTCGCAGAGATGTCGTATTAACAAGTCCAGCAAGGTTGTGAAAGCTTATATCAGTCTGAGATAGTCACAGGTTATATGCCTTCTCTAAAGAGGGCTGCAACAAATAAGTAGTCTTAAGGCAGATATTAGCTGGATGATGATAGTAACACATGGTAATTGAGTTCAATCGCGCCCGTACGAATTCATCGGGAGGGGGCAATGACAATGCGCCGGTCGGTTCGCTGTCGCACCATAAAAATTACGAATCACGATTCGTAATTATTCCAATATTAAGTATAAATAAAACATACAGGAAGCACCGGTTTATAAGGTTATTTATTATTTAGCATACCACACTACAATAAAGTAAATGGCAATGCAAATAATTTTAAAGGTTTCTTAATGTTCTAAGCATGGGAGACAACGGGACATAAAACATTTCCGTTGACTTCACAGTCTTAGGATATATAACTCATTTCTTTTTTTACATTTTGGTAATTATTATGCCCGAATTATATTCAAAATAATTCCCAAAAGAAAACCGTTGTCCACCGCCAGAGCCGAAAAAGGGTGAGTTCTGGATTATCTCACCCACACTTTATGACTTTAACAATAGGTTTGTTCGAGCATTCATTAATTCACTACAATACAAACTTGTATATGAACTACAATGTCTTTGCGAACGTTTACAAATTTACAGGTACTATATCGGCTGCCAACAACACCACCGGCTTCTGAGCCTGTATTAGCATTACATATCAGGCTCTCTCAAATGTTCTACAACTATCAAAATTCGTGTCTATCACACGATAGGTATTTCGCTTCAACAATGTCTTTTGCCAAATCCAACAAAATCATTAGCTGTCAAGAAATTAATTTATTTTTCATTTTAAAACGAATAGTAGGTATAGTATAATCAGAAAGTAAAAAAAAAACAGTTTTCGAACCGTAATATTACCTTTTATTCAAATTTAACACCTGGTAGGCTTATAAGTATTGGCAGAGACAGTGTTAACAGCTGCCAACTATGGAACGATCACACATTTTCGGCAAGAAGTCGCAAGCCTCCTAATATAAGACTGCCTGCGTGTAGACTACTCACAAAATATCCAATGTACCCTTTTTATTGATAAAATCTACCCAATTTAATATGCAATAACCAAGTCTCATTTCATAGGTAGACGGGTACCTTATTAACCCAAGTTTAGGAGCAGTTGTGGTAACCGAAACACATAAACAATGAGTCCCAATTTCCTCTACGGTCTAAGGTCCCTGCACAATCTTGCGCTAGAGATGTAAGTTACCCGGCTTTTGTAGCCAAGAATCGTATCGGTGTACGGATCTTTTGATACAACCTGCATGCGCACTGTGCAGTGCTACAAAATGTATTGCAATTGTTCCTTTTTATTTTATAGCTACGTAACATTCACGTTTAACTTCACGTACGACTTTCATTCTAGAAATAGCCGCTTCCGTAGACCTGCTGCAAACATTTAACAGGATGTCCGATATCTTACAAAAAACGTTAATCATTGTAAGATAATGCTTTATACCAAGTTAAAAGTTAAGAAAAGTTACCCTTAGGTAACTTTCTGTTTTCCTGATAATATAACGTCCTTATAATGTCCTATGTGAAAATTTAATTAAAGTCGCGCTGCTGGGATAATTTTTACTAATTCTGAATGTGATCCACGATTTGATCATTGTATTCAATTGTATTCGTTTGAAATCTCCCAACCCTAATTAAAGTAAACTATTGACGAAGTTGTGGAGTGAGCATAAATTGTGTCTCCCGCCAATAGTTGGCGAACTAATGTCCGCTTTTGTGAGCTATCTTGCACTGAAGCGCAGTTGGTTTTGTGTTTACCGAGCAAATTGGAGCCGTCTTTAGTTCTTGCTGTTTAGTTCGGAATTAATAGGTGCGCAAACTGGTACCATTGTGCTCGCATAAAAGCTGGGTTACTCTTGGAAAATCTTGCACCAGTTGTAAAATGCTTGGTTAAAAAAGTAAAGACCAGCAAGGTCAATAAAAACCCCTTAGTTTTTACATATTGGGTACCTTTGCAACATTACAAGTTTGGACAAGTGTCTTTTGGTATGCCATCAGATTTGTTTTCTGACAAAGTGAACTGGTTATTTTCTTAGCACTGGTGCCATCCTTTCAGAGGATCTTTAATGAGCAGGAGGCATGCTGGTAGCAATTGCATTTGGGTAAGACTTATTGGAATACAACGAGTTTCGAATAAGCGCTGAATTGTGTTGGTGAAATGAGTTTAGGTTCTGAAGTATATTACAACAGAATTTTACTTTCAGACTTTAAGATCAATTTACATTTTCATTTAGGGCATTATTTTTCGGATTACAATCTATAGAGTTATTGGCAGTAACAAGTGATTTTTTAAATCTTTTTAAATTTGTTTTTTTTTAATATACTTGATATTGCGTTTATTGCAGCGTCCCTTAGTGACTTGTAAAAACTAATTTTTCAATCGGATAAGCCGTTGTGGAGATACATATATACACACAACCTCGTATGGCAAACGCATGGGCTGCTATGTCGTTGCAGGTAAAAAGAAACGACTACGGTCATCTAATTAAGGTTTTGGTCAGCTCCAAAATATATTTTGTCAGCAAACAAAGTGAATTGAGCTGCTTCTAGTAGTCGGCAAAAATAACTAAATTGATCAGCAAGTAATGTTAGGCAGCCTTCAAATTGATGTCAAAGGAATTTAAATATATCTGCGGCAATATTAGTAATAGAACAACAAATCGTAATTCGGATATTATCAAATTTTGGCAAGCTGAAGAAATAATTTTGATTTGCTAATTAATATTATTTCTACAGCAAAAGTGCGCAATTTTTTTGCTGTATTCTGTTATGGTAATACCATTTTTTGTATTTTTATGATAAAAATGTTAAACAAACTAGGTGTCGGATCTGTCACTCATTTCCAAACTAAATAACTTAATTTCTCGACGACCACTGTGGCGCAGTGGGCGAAGGCCCGCCTGAGACGAGAAGGTTGCGGGTTCATTCCTGCCGCGGGACAAATGTTTGCATCTGCAAATATTTGTCTCGGGATCTGGGTGTTTTCTATGTTTGTATAATATGTATGTATTTACAATATATTTATATATATGTATATGTATATAAGTAGTATATTAGTCATGTAGTTCCCATAACACAAGCTCTGCTTACTTTAGGCTAGATGATGAAAAAATGTCCAGCATTATTTATTAATTATTATTTATTTGCCTACCTTGAGCTTCTGGCTTCCACGGTTTTTATGTACACTCTAGGGGCGTCAGACACAAGACTCGGTGGAGTAGGGGCGCTCTGAACCCGCAGCCTTCTGGATCTCAGGCGGGCCTTCGCCCACTGCGCCACCAAGGTTTTCATTTTCTAATAACCCTTGATTTAGTTGCTGATCTGATATTGCTGGTGGTTTTTTTACGGCCGACAAAAACATAAGTATGCTGTCAAATATGTTTTCGGCTAATTTTTCGTGCTGACCGAGTATTAAAAAATACCATTTAATTACTTGCCACAAGATAACCTTATACGTTTACAGGTTTATAAACCTTATAAACCTCGGCACCTGTCTATCTGTCCATAGTGTGTAGTTATAACGATAGAACAGAGACACAGTTATTACGTTGAGCCACATAATTATTGGGTAAGGTATTGTTAAATACAAATCCTATCTGAAATAACTTAACTGTATCTTGGAATTAAAATTACCGTGGTTTGGTATCATTTTAGAATATAATTACGACTATACCACGTACTTTACTATTCTCCTGCTGACGTTTCGTTGACCGTTTAGAGGTCCTTCCTTATGACAACCGTCCGTGATCACGCCCGACGGTCGTGAGACGGGAACTCACGGGAACCTCTAAACGGTCAACGAAACGTCAGCAGGAGAATAGTAAAGTACGTGGTATAGTCGTAATTATATTCTAAAATTAACTGTATCTGTAAAATAAATACTTTATCTTTTACTTATAATTGATAATATTTTTTTTTACTGATAGAGCTACATCTCAACATCTTGTCCTAATCCGACATTACGCGGGGTCGGCACAACATGTTTTCTTCTTTCACTCTCCTCTAAGCCGTCATCTTAGTACTCACTCCTTTCTTAACCATGTCATCGTTCACACAATCCATCCATCTTTTCTTTGTCCTACCTCTGCTTTTATTTCCATCCACATTTATTTATTTATTTATTTACACTTCCGCAAACAATGTAGTACTAGGAGGACTTAATGCTAAAGCATTTTCTACCAGTCATCCTGGGCGTGCAAAAAGATGGATTGGCGTGTCCAGTATGACTTTAGATAACATAAAAAAAAATATATAAAATATAATGGTAATATAATATATATATATATATACTTATAAAAAAAGAACTTAAATATCGAGTGGTAGTGGCATCAGATGGGGTAGAAGAGACAAAGTAATCAATTGATTAACTTCCCAAGAAAGTATTCCCGGACCGATTTTTTAAAAGATTCCTTTGAGTCAATCTGTTTTATTTTGATGGGCAAAGCGTTCCACAGCCGAACTGCCACGACTGAAAAGGAATTAGTCCGAAAAGAGGTATTATGTAAAGGGGTGTGAAGGAGAAGGTTGTCAGCCGACCTAAGTTGTCTGTCATGTGCGTCAGTCAGGAATCTGAAACGATTCCTCAAATAACTGGGGGTGTGTGGATCTTTAAGAACGGAAAAAAGGAGACATAGGATTCTTACGTTTCTACGGTCACGAATGGAAAGCCATTTAAGTTTAGCACGGAAATGACTAACGTGGTCGTATTTGCGCAGATTAAAGATAAAGCGGATACAGGTGTTAAGCAGTTAACGATCGAGTTTACTGAGAAGTTCCTCAGTCAGGTCGATAAAGGCAATATCAGCATAATCAATAATCGGCACAAGAAGTGAGTTAGCAAGAGAAATTTTAGTCGAAAAGGGAAGGAAGTTCTTAAGGCGTATTATGGAGTGCAAGGTAGCATAAAACTTTCTAGATATCTCTTTTACATTCATATTTAACACTCTTATCGTAATGTGACATTCTTCCCTTCTCATGACGTGATATAGATAGAGTTACATCTACTTATAAATAAATACATAGATGAAACTGTGGGTTACTGTCACCACAAACAAATAGGTATAAATCAGTCGTATAGTCATTTCAAGCCGAACATCCGAACGTCGAAATGCCGAAATGCGAACTGCAAATGTACAGTGGTATGCCATTGAAGATTCCAGCGACCATTGTCACTACACAAAAGTTACTAGTCATTGCAGTCTGCAATCTCTTCTGGGTTCATATTGCACGTACTCGTACCTACCTACACAATAGGAGCAAGTTCCACAATTTGTGGTCCCGACGGAAGAAAATCGATGGCCAAGTCCGAACTATTGGCCGGGGAGAGAATTTATTGGAGGCACAACTTGGACAATGGGTTAGTTATTCGATGTCGATCTTGATTCGAGTGTCGCGATTCCAACTTGAACTGTGATTCGTTATTGGTGTCTTGAAATGCTGAGATTGTGAGCTTTGATCTTTTGATTACGAAACCACCGAATCGAGAGCAGCCTCCGATTGAAGGAGGCTATTAGGAGTAATATTTTTATAGAAGAATATTCTAGCTACAAATTATGAGTAACCAAGTTTTGATTTATGTCCGCATTATTTAGTAAGTAAAATCGAACTCATTTCTGACTTTTACAATAATTGACTATCAAAGTTTTCGTATAAATATAGATATTGACGACCTCTGTGACGCAGTGGGCGAAGGCCCGCCTGAGACGCAGAAGGTTGCGGGTTCGACCCCGCTGCGGGACAAATGTTTGCATCTGCAAATATTGGTCTCGGGATCTGGGTATTTTCTATGTTATAATAAGTAAAAATTAACAAAAAAAAAGTATATAAGTAATATATTAGTCATGTAGTTACCATAACACGAGCTCTGCTTACTTTGGGGCTAGATGATGCTGTGTGAAAAAGGTCCAGCATTATTTATTTATTTATTATTTTATTTGATACAAGGTGTCGTATTCTATTTAGAATCTATGATTTTTAATGAGTTGCCAAAATTATCTGACTGATGATTCAGTTAGATGATGATAAGTATCGTTTGGGAATTCGGCCATCCATTTAATAAAATCCAACCAATGAAGTAGGCACGAAGTCAGGTAGGTATTCGAGGGCCTACAGAAGCCTATAATAACATAACCAGCCAATTCGATTCCGTTCTATTGAACATGTTACCGACGATGTATAAAAATTATCTCTCTACGGTCGGCTGCCTTTAAAACTACACGTAGGCAATTTTTTTATAGGTTGCTGCACTAGTAAATTTGTGAACATGGCTTGTTTATTATTATTGAGGGCAATGTTACGTTTGTATCGGATATTGGTTATATTATAACAACCCTACCTAATAAAATATTAACTCAGGTACTTCAACCAAACTTTACAATTATACAAGTATTGACTGGGGCTTTTCTATATTAATACTTTCGTTAAAAATATTTTTTGGTGTTACTTTTACTAGTAGCTAAAACTAGGTAACTTAGATCCTTACTTATCCTTAAAAATATTTATACAGTAACTAAAATAAACAATGCTTTGTCTCTTTCGGAATGTGTCTTTCGACAAGCTCTTATATATCTTTATAAATATTTGTAAACGGTTTATTTACTAAAAAAAACTATTTTGCCTCTTTGTATTTCAAATTTTACACAAAAAATTACAAAACACTGTTTAGCTCATTACAAGTAAGGCCCTTAGCGTATTAGGCCTTAATATATCTAGATATAATGGTATCTTTTATAGTCATAAAAGATACCATTATACACATTATACGTTATACGCACATAAGATACCATTATACCCTAGAGACGGTGATACCTCTGGTGTTGCCAGCATAACAAGTGTGCCGTATGCTTGTTCACCACTTCAGTTGTATATAAAAAAATAAACATAAATTTATTTTCAGAAATAAATTATATTATTAGAAGATTATTCCAGCTGCAAGGTATAAGTAACCAAGTTTTGATTTATGTCCGCATTATGACGAAGTAAAACCGAACTCATTTCTGATTAGCGGTATTGTATGAGTTGCCTTCTTTCGCCCAGTCGCAATTTACTTGAGTAGTTCCGTAACTTGGAATTACGTTATACCTAACAGTTTTACGTGATTGCTTATTCGATTAAAGCCCTAGTTTTATGGCAAATCAGTCAAAGTTTGAAGGCTAGTTGTGTTTTTGTGATCAACCCAAGGGGCTACCACTAAAGGAAGAGTTTTTCTGGGTTAGTGGACGTAACTTTATCACAGTATTATCGCAGAATATATAATAAAACGCATTATGTCGCCACGACTCGCGTCGAGTCATCGTTGTAACTTTCCCGTTAGTTTGCAGCTTTTATTCATCGAGGCTTGTCATGAGGTGTTGCAATTTTCAGTTTTTTTTCATACTGTTTTAGCTGTGAAGAACTATTTACTGAGTGATTTTCATTTGGTAGTGTTTTTTAGTATCTTTTAGTTCTGTATCGTTAGACATATATAAGATCTTCCTCTGCATATTCTTAATTTGACTTCTAAACCATTGTTTCCATAAGCTTTGCGTCAATCAAGTCTGAAAGTAAACGTTGACTTTATACGAACAAAATGAAATAATATTATATTTGCTATACATAAATAATGCACCTCGACATTAACGTCTAGATAATTAATATTGAAAGAAATGTACTTGATAATAGTAGGTATGTTCAATCAGTTTCGCGTTGGAACAATGCCAGGCTGTGTCTATGAGCTTCCTAAATTTATTAGATTACCTACAGTAAGATTGAGATCATTTATGTCAATATGATTCTCCTAAATTAACCGGTGAAAATATTTCATAGTGAAATAATTAAAGACAAAATTACCGAAATTCATTTGAAGGTAGAGCAAGAGAGTTGTATTCCTTCTTATATAAGCTTGTAAATCAAGAATTTAACTAATTGACAAGACCTAGCTTAAATCTAGCTAGTTAGATTCCAGAAGTTGTATGCCATGCCACAAATATTCAAATATCTCCTCAAATTATTATGTCATCTGTCGAACCAACATTAAAGACGGACAGCAAAAAAATGTTTACTTTTGAAGGAGCACAACTTTATAATAAACTACCCGAAATTGTGAAAAATTTTACCTCGATCCATAAATTTAAAACTGAACTTGCTAGTTTTGTTATGGAAAATTGGCCAATTTTATAAGATAGTTCAATTCTAGTACCTAACTAATTTGTATTAATATATAACTAACTATCTTTTCATTTGTGCAAAACTGTAATCATTGTCCGAACAACAACATACCTTTATTTTACTTTTATAAATATACGAGTATTAAGCTAAATAACTATTCTCATGTAAGTGACTATTTCTATTTTGAGAATAAAATATTTTTAACCTTAAAACTACATGGCGAAACTATACCTATGGCTTAATTTTTTTCCATCTTGGAACTATGATTTCTATACATCACGATACCCTATGATTTATTCAGGAATGAAAATGTTATTGAAAAAAGTGAATTCAAAAACTGATTAAAAGCTAACACATAAATAAGGCAGAAAGATTTTAAAGTTTTATTTACTATCTGTAATTAAGAAGTCGCCGGATTATCATACTTTTTTCTCAGTGGGAAAACATTCATCCTGCTGCCACAGTGTCTGTTCTTGATCCTGTGGTTTTATTGACTAAGTCCAACGTAGTAAGTAGTTTTAATTTATTTTACTGGGTCGTAAAGTAATGAATTTTTTAAATGACGCTCGATACTTGGCTGATTTAATTTTATCCGAACCTAAGAATACCGGCAAACATTCAAACGAATAAATAACAAGTCAAATTCAAACAAAACGAGATTAGACCCGATATTATACAAAAATGCAATATTTGAGCCGGATTCCTTGTCTCGCCAGCGCCGTACACACAGACGAAAACATTCCTTAATTAAATAAACCAGGTGGAGACCGTTACAAGGAAATCTAATATACCAAATAGGAATTCCTTTGTTTATATACAGGAGATGCTCTGAGCGTATATAACCTGGCTAAAATTATATTGGCAATGTGAATTATCTGATACAATCAAGTTAAAACTGTATGATATGAACTACATAGCAAAACGTGACTGTACATTTTTATCAGCTACCTGATTACGTTAAGAAAAATGGCAATAGGGAATTACCCATTTTGTAATTATTTAACAACATCATTTTCCAACTAGTACTTAATCTTGAGTAGTGTTAGTAATGTCCAAAAGTTCTAATACCTACAAAGGGGGAATACAGACACTGTATAATTATTATTTTTTACAATCATCTAGAGTTATACTAATTATACCGTATTAATTGTACTTAGTATTATTATAATCTGGCCAAAAAAATCACAAGATCGCGAAGAGTGGCAAAAGAGCAATCTATTTATTATTTGATCCTGCAGTGGGATTAGATTAGGATAATGAGTCGAAGGTATGTGGGTATGTTTTATGTAGGAGTTATGGGTGTGCGGGTATGTTGATAAATTGGTAAAGGTATGTTAAATTAATATTATCTGTATGTAAAATATTATTTATTTTAATAAGTACATTGTGTCCATTGTAAAGGCTGAATTTTCGAGACTCTCTTTAATTTACAATTTAAAACTGCGTGGTTACAAAATTTTGCCATTTTCGTTTCGTTTGTTCATTGTTTTCTCACAAAAATCTTCGCCTTCGGTTCGGACTTTTGTAATTAACTTATTTTCAATTCTTTCATCAAAGTGCACTATTATAATTTTTAATTCACGCTGTACCTCTGATACCTAAAGGTATTTCCTTAAGAAAAAAGGCCTCCATCAAATTGAACGACCGACGCCAAGGACGAATCGCGGAACTTCAAAGATAATTTGTTTTAGAGTTTGAGTTTTTTATTGGGCATTTTTAAGCGGTTCCTTTGTTTGGAAAATTGTTTGCTCGGCTGATTTATTAAAATATACATTTTTCAGAAAGTTACTTCGTTTTTAACTATGTTTTTTTTTATTGTTGAGAAGTTTGATTGATGTTCTAAATAGTACCTATTGATCTATAAAATATGGAAACTTAATAACTAGGTATTCGTTAAAAAATGTCTCGTTTTCTATCTCCATTGTGAATCTCGATTTACATTGCGTTTCATTATGGTAATTTAATCCAGTGACTTGCAATTCCTCACAGCATTTTGTTGTACACTTTTTCAGGACCTATGCAAACAAGTGTCCGTGACAGAGAAGCCTACATTGCATCCAAAAAAGTTTAAATCATATAACGCACCTACCTCGCCAACCCTTAATCTCATAGATTTCTTTCCACCCGAATGCTGTCTGGAAGAGATCGCTTATAGGCCCATTGTACTTTAAGCTTCTAAGATTTATTTTATTTGTAATGTGGTGTATTTTCATTCAATTGATTCATTAATGCGGATGTAAAAGTTCCAGTTATCAATACAATTAGCTTATAGTATAATAATAATAATGCTGGACATTTTTCACACAGCATCATCTAGCCCCAAACTAAGCAGAGCTTGTATTATGGGAACTACATGACTGATATACTACTTATAAACTTTTTTTTTTGTAAATACATACTTATTATACATAGAAAATACCCAGACCCGAGACAAACATTACAAACATTTGTGCCGCAGCGGGAATCGAACCCGCAACCTTCTGCGTCTCTGGCGGGCCTTCGCCCACTGCGCCACAGAGGTCGGCTTTGGTAGTTATTGGACTGTGTATTTTGAATAACACAATACCTCTGTACCTTAGTTCCTGTAGGTGTAATGGGTACAGCTTTGACAAGAGAAATAGTGATCCGTGCATTATAATCTGCTGCACATTTTCGATAACATGTGAGGCATCCACATTCAACTACTTATCTGACTGAGGGCACTTCACATTGCGAACACGAGATCTCACATGGCTCACAATTTATATCCTTCAGCCACCGCTTTTAGTATTGTACCGAATTTCATCAGCAATGTACCGTTGAATAATATATTTCCCCGAGTCCAATTGTCGAGTCGAGTGGCTCAAAATTCTTTAATTCATTCCCTCCATTTTCAGAATTGAGGGAACAAAGTCACGCGAGATTCTTCTTGATAAAATATCCGTTCTTAGCAACGATTTCCTTTTTTCGTGTAAATGTTGAAATCTAAAGGATTTGTTGGATTTTATTGTTGCAGAAACAATGATGATTGTTAAAAACAAGCGTAGACGTGAATTTATTGTGAACAAATCTCAATTTTATTTTTGGGATATCGCCAACTGACGTCAGCATTTAAAATGTGCAAAAGGTTGAACTTTACGAAAGTTGGAATTCTGACGTCCTGAAACTCATGCTGTGGTGTGTAGACCAAGAAGTGCCAGAAACTGATCGGCTAGCTGATAACCTATCTCGCGAAAGCTTAGATAATTCAAATGGCGTTAAAGCACTCGGTGTTAAGGTTAACTCAAACTCGTCCAATATGCGTTTGCGGTGGTGAATATGGTGGTGTATATTTTTAACATGAGAAGGTATGACGAAGTGCTTTTGCAGTGACATATGCAAAGCACATCTGATTACGTACAGTGCGTGTACGCAACAGCAGATATTAGATCTTAAAAAAAAGAATGTGGCGCCTCTGTCACTATATTTGTAGCCGCAATTGAGGTTTAAGAATTCTCAATTAACCAACAAATACGACTGCGATCCTCAGTACGCAGATCTGTGAGGATACCAAGTTGGGGATAGTTAGAGACCTCCAAACATTACATTGACACAAATGTCCGCAATATTGCGTAATAAATGCTATAATTCAGGTAAACACATCGATAGCTGAGATCCACTGCTAAGTCGGTATTGCTTGTTGGTGGGCACACAACCATTCAACTTTCCAGGTACCTAAGAAAGATTTGAGATAATTCAGAGCTTAGACCTTTAACGGGCTATTGAGTTTCTGAAGTGATCTGGAGATAATTAATTCTTATAAGAATCGATGGTGCTAATAATAATAATGCTGGACATTTTCACACAGCATCATCTAGCCCCAAAGTAAGCAGAGCTTGTGTTATGGGAACTACATGACTGATATACTACTTACATACAATTTTTTTTTTGTAAATACATATTATACTTAGAAAACACCCAGATCCCGAGACAAATATTTGCAGATGCAAACATTTGTCCCGTGGCGGGAATCGAACCCGCAACCTTCTGCGTCTCAGGCGGGCCTTCATCCACTGCGCCACAGAGGTCGTCAAGAGGCTAAGCGTTGGCTTTTAAGAATACTAGCTTTCTCTCTGCCTACCTACCTTAGTAGGTACCAGACATACCTACCCCAGCTTAGCACGAGACTCTTTGCTAATAAGTAAGTAGAAGGGTGCCACTTAAATAACATACTTAACTAAATTATAAATTTTAACTAATTTATAATTAATGAGTAAGTTTTAACTACCTATATCAAACTCCCAACCGATATCATATCCTCCGTAAGAGACTAGCTACTCACGACACAGGGAATCCTAGTGTGAGGGCTAGTATTCACAAACCCTTGATTCATTTTTTTTTTTTTTACCTACTTATTGCTTAAGAACCTATTAATTACTGACCAAACCTACATATATAACCCCGTTCAGCCCGTTTCAGTGGTAGTTTTGAAAATATTTTTTATCCTAAACTTTAACTTTTTTTTTTTTTAATACTGGACTTTTTTTATTTTATTTTTTTTACGTCTACCTGCTTTACGGATTGCCCCCTCTAAAAATGTCAAGTCTCTAGGACAGTGGTTTAGGCTCTGCGTTGTCTGTCAATAGGTGAATATGTCACGACAAATTTCTTTAAATATAGTATTACTAGCTTTTGCCCGCAGCTTCGCCCACGTGGTATGTTGTAGCATATGACCGTCTCCACGCTTCAAACTATGTCCATGTAAAATTTCATCACAGACGGCTCAGCAGTTTAGCCATGAACATTATAGGCATAGATATTTCCGATATAATTTTACTGACTTAGTTTATACTTATCGTTATATTATGGCCAAATCACACAATATCATTATAAAATGCCTATATATGTTATTCAGATGTATAAGCTTTATTACTGTAAAGTTTCAACAACATTCGTTCAGTAGTTTTTGCGTGAATGAGTAACAAACATCCATTCACCAACTTTTGCGTTTATAAAGCACCTATAGTAACCTATAGTATGTAGTACTATAGTAAGTAGGATACTTATGACTGCGCGATTGATCTTTCATACTGATCGCGAACGTTTTGATACGATGGTTGTAGTAATTATTGTCTTGATCGAACAGACAATAGGTACTACAAAGCTGTCGTTTGCTTTAAGATTTATTTTTAAATATGCTGTGAGTAAACAACCAGGGAATAAAAAATCAATACTAACTTGACGACCTTAGAAAAAAAAAATATGTATTTCATTATTTACGTTAAAGTTTATTTTCACCAACTTTTGAGTGAATGGAATCAGGGAATATTTTTGCATACCTCCTAGAGTTTAGATAAATAAAAAAACACGTGTTTTATTATTTATTTTAAAGTTCCGAGTTTTTAACGAATCTAACCAAGGAATAACATTTTCCGTAGAAACTTTACCACCCAGTTTAACCAGTTTAAGGGTTGATTTTCGAAAATTACATTGGTCTATGTGTTATTCCAGAACCTAATAAACATTTCAAATTTCATCAAAACCGGTTTAGTAGTTACGGAGATACGTGGTAACAAACATTAACACACATACACACACACACAGACTTTCACATTTATTATATTAGTAGGATAGGATAGTAGGATGCTTTTATCACTCATTAACAATTAACTCATTTAACAATATTTGATCAACGAAACATTCAAAATAAATTAATTAAACCACATCTTTCGTAGAGCTCTTACAAATTTGATTCTTCAACATTTGTAGTAGGCACGTACCTGTTCTTTTACGCCTCAACTTAACTTAACTTTCCCATACTAATCCAGCGATGAGTACAGTGCAGCTCGTTGACCAGTAGTTTTTTTTTTCATCGTAAACGAAAATTTTATATATGTCAGTCTAGTTTTTCTTTCGTTCTGTGCCCGACGAGAGTGCTCATAAACAAACAAAAAGTGGCTATGAGACATAGCGTAACAGAAATAAATAGCACCCTGTGAAGATAAACTGCATAAAATGCATTGTCCCTACAAAAATGGCAGCGGAACTCCTCCAAAACACTGAAACCACATACCAGTGCAGTGAGAGGAAGGCACTTACAGTCCACGAACAAAACCGGTACTCACGTATCTGCGGTGAAAGACAAACAGATATCTAAGTGCTCATGTCCCATTTTTCACGTAACTCCGCGATCTTGGTCATGTGGGAGAATGTCACACCGTAATATAACAAAAACAAGATATAGAAATAGATACGGAGAAGTTATAGCAAGAATTTGTTCTATGAGCTTTCTGTAGTTTACTTTGACAGCATTTCTGTAGTTTACAATAACCGATATGCAAACTAGCATATTGTATTTAAATACTGTTTTGTGTAAAACCTTATCAATTAGTGAGATTAGATAGGTATAAAAAACGCAACTAAAAACGCGACCACAAGGAGAGTGCACAAATTGATAGACCAGTAGCTGCTAATTGCTACTACTCAGATTACACAACGATCTCATAATCACCCCACTACATTTAACAAGCACAACACTTTTATAATTTTTCTTTAATTTAAAGCATAAAGGTTCAAAATGGCGCAGCATATAACAACACAAAGTGCGATAATAAGTGCCGAGTTTCACTTTGATCATTTTCAGGGTGATAGAGATGGGAAAATTCTAGTGCGGAAACATTAACGGAAATATATAATGATGCGAATATACAAAAAAGTCAGTAAAATAATGGGGTATTCTTATTTCAAATGATATCCCTGCAGCGATCTACTAACGCAAATACACATATATGTAAAGTAAGTAGTGCTTAATCTTATCCATTGTATTCTGGATTTTGGTTCTTGTAAGTAACTTTAAAATAATAGCGTGGAAAATTATGTTCAGCTTGCGAGTTGTTTCGTAACAGGCGATTCCAACTATTTGGGTTGGTACGCACAACAAAGCATACAATTTGCGTGCTGATATGAACGTGGGTTCTTAATTTATTTTATTAAAAAAAAAACTAATTTGGCAGGTGATCGATAACTTTCCGCAGATTTATTGAAAAGCCCTTCCGATTATCGATTGCATGATTCTCTGTATGCTTTTGTAATTGCACTTTACTAACGTGTAACTTCTTATTTTTATTGTAATGTCTAGGCAAATACATTCATATTGTACACAGAAAACACCCAGACACGAGACAAATAATTGCAGATCATACAAACATTTGTCCCGCGGCATCTCAGGCGGGCCTTCGGCCACTGCGCCACAGAGGTTGTCAAATAGTGACTAGCGAATAGCGCTCTCTGCCGCCATAGGTATAAAGGGATCGTTCTATACTTCGAATGACTGAATACAGCCTGGTAGATTACCAATCAATCTAAGTAACAATGTGATGCTATAAATTAGTAAATGGCACTAGACATGTGGATTATAAAGAGCGCTGGGACGAGATACCTACGGACATACGAGATACCTTGTTACATGCATTTTCTAAGACATCACTTTATAATACCACTACCTACCCACTCATACTGAACCATACTTATTTCAAGAAAAAAGTGCTGAAGTGACTGAATAAGTCTGTACCAAATCAATACAAACAGTTAACATGGTGATGGTTGATTAAGTAACGCCGCACCAGGCATGCGGATAATTAATTAGAGCCTCGGGTGGACGGTGGACGGTGGACGCCGCAAATTGCCTAATTTATCGGCCCGGTTGGCTCCCATCCCGGGATCGACTTGAGATCGACTGTTCGGGCAAATGCGATGAATATTTTGGTGTGCCATTCTATTTGAAACGTAACAATAGGACCATTACAAAATTAGAAGCTGAAGTATGGTTGTGGAAGACCAAATAACTGATCCCCACAAATAACTTTTTATTTCCTTATTTTTTTCCATTTTTTTTCACTAAATAATGTACAATTTGCAAACTAGTGCAAATGTCATGAATTAATTTACCTCTTTTGTGATAAATTAACGTGTGTTTCATTATTATCCTGTTTATGTACTGTACAATCAATTTTTTTGAATAAAGAGTATGTTACAAAATAATGCAGTAAAAAAACAGGTTTACAATTCATGTGATTTCTTACTGAAATGAACCACCATCCGTACCGTCCGTTTCAATTAATTTCGTTTGTTTTAAAATTTCATCTGATGAGATCAGATATCTTCATGGTCGATGAAGCTTGCTTTATTTTTTACTGTACACAAATAAATACTTAACATTGGAGGGCATGTACTAAGCCGAATTCAACCATAAAAATAATATATTTCCAGCAATCGATGATAGATAGATAGAACATTATTTATTGCACAACTAAAAAGTACTGTAAGTAAATAGGCGAACTTAATGCTAGATAGCATTCTCTTCCAGCTAACCTTTGTGTAATATGGAAAACAGTCTCGAGATGCATGCATAACAAGAAAAAATATAAATGATATGCTAGATCTATACTATTAATAAAACACAAACACTGTTCCCTAGATAAACACAATTACATATTCCTACCTACATACATAACTTAAGCTTACAAGTTACAGACATACATATTCTATATAATATTTAGTATACTCATCCATGTACATAGGTGGAAAGTTAAATAGGCTTGCTTTCAATTTTTAAATGTGATATCCAGCCACTATAGTTTCAATTCGTTTACTTGCTGGGAACTCCTAATAGTTATGTTTTTTTTAATAATCTAAAAAGTTCATAGCCTAATGAACTTTTTAGATTATTAAAAAAAACATAAAAAAACATGGCATAATTGGTATAAGATCGGCGCGTTACCTATATTCTATCTAACGCTGGCCGTACACATTGATTTGGTTTATTTTTGATGCCTGCATTTGAAACTGAAAATATTTTTTTGTATTTCAAATTGCGTCATTACAGCTGGAAATCGTTCTACAATTTGTTATAGCCGTCTGTACCAATACAATAAATTGCTTTCAAATTCCAAGAATCCATCGTCTAATAACAAGAAATTGTTGGCCTTACACAAGTGTAATTAATTATACGTCGTGCCACGTGTGTCGGGTCACCAATTTTCTTATTTATCGGCTCGAATCGCCTTCAATTAGCTGGACCCTGTTATTAGATCTGTACACGACTGAAACAAATAGGTTCTATTAGAATAATAAAGTGCTTATTTTTTGGGTTACTGGATTATTTCTCACGAAGTTGTTGACGTCCTTCTTCCGTCATATCAAGGTTACTACAGTGAGAAATATATAATAATATATTAAACATTGAACGCCTTAGATTATTGAAAGTTTGATGTGGTAATATTATGATGAAAGCACCAATGTGTGGGCATTATGCCTTATCACCCTTACCGACTATCAAGACTGTTCGCACTCAATGTTTTGCCTAGGTTGGCGATATCCTACAAGGTACAGGCAAGACATTTTTATTTTTAGGATTTTTAGGACAGTCTAAAGTTTTGAACATACTAAAAGAATAAGGGCATATAACCTCAAAGTATTCAATAGACCTCGAACTGATTTTGTTCTCACAATTTCTCATACTCACATTTGCCTTTCCTTATAAAGTGTACAGTAATCCCGTGATTGATTCGCTCGATACAAATTAATGAGTCCTTTAAGGTCAGCCCTCGTGCCGATACAAATAGCGGTGATTCATCTTCAGAGCTTTTCAACGTACGTGTAATCAGTCTTTTGGTAAGTGTTTGTTGCTTTACTTTGGATTACGTAGCTAGTTACAGCGTGTTCCTGCAGCGTTTACCTATTAAGCGTTTTTAGCGCGTAGCTGGTAAAAATCACTGTAATCATTTGAATGAATTACCGTTTGCAGCATTAACAACTAACATGCTTCCTTATAAATATTTAAAACAGTTGCTTTGATAAACAGTATTATGTTTTCTTCTGTTGACTTTGAAATGAAACAATACAAAACCGTGTTTAGTTATTCAACTGTTTAATAATCTTTGTATTCTTTGCTTGTAAAGTAAAATAGAGGCCACTACTGGACATAGGTTTCCCCTAAAGCCGTGCCATCACGAGCAATCTTGGCCCTACTCCATCCACCGACTTCCCAAAACTTTTTAGTTATCACTCAGATGAAAAACTGCGTTGTCCAGATTGTGGTCGCCATTCAAAAACCTTTCTTTCCCAGTTGTCGCTTCTGCGACTTGTCACTTCAACTTGCTTCATCTTTGAGTTGAATCTAGCAAACGAATAGACATGACATAATTTTAAAGTCACATGCCTGAGTCTTTACGTCCCACTAAGCACGTATGTCACCCCTCGATTTGAATACTGAATGTGATCCCATAAACTCTGTAGAACAGTTCGCTGGTTTTGTGATTGCGTTATAATAACAGCCTGTGGAAAGTAATTATATCTTCGATCGTATAAGCTTATAAATTCGCGGTGTAATGTGTTATACTAAACCCATAAACCTATTCAGTAAATGGACTATCCAGATACCAGGTCAGAGTTAATAGATTTTATTAAAATGAATTTATTAAGCGGCGTTGGCATATTTTCCCACTTATTTTTTTATATGTCAGGTAAGTAGGTTATTTTATTACCTAAATATTTTTTCAAGTTATTTTTCATTTCTATTTTTACATTTAGAACCCTTACACACCTTTGTCACTAACTAACAAGACCAGTTCAGGTTGTATACGAAACTTAATAATACTTTTATATATATATAACTTTACTTACCAAATTATACTAAAAGCTTCATGAGTGCTTCGCATATCAGCTTAAAGTGTTGCTAATTGAATCTTACAAGATTTCTCATAAAAGTTAATACAAATTTTACACGTGCATGTGGATATCAAAAGATCATGACTTATTTTCATGTCTGACAGCACGTTATGATGCTTACTGGTTTTTTTTCAGATCCTTAAACTTTCTTTATGGTACAAACAGAAATGCTTAGTGATATATCAGAAAACAAAATCAACGAGTTGAGCTATCTATAGATCGTTTGCAACGGTCTTTAGATAGCTAGCAGTTTCATGCCGTGTTATTTTTTGTATATACCTACTTGTACATAGTTGTATGAATAAATGTTTAATTATGTAGATAAAAACAACCATGCTCACGTCTTTAATCCTATTATTGAACCTCAGATCAACAATCAGTACGCTCTTTGAGTATAATTAGTAGAGGGCAGTCAAAGGCACATTCAAACAAGTTAGAATTCCACGTGATATCCGCTGTTTATTACAGCGATGAGTTTTGCAATGTGTGTGGGAATAATAACCGACGGCAAATGCTGAAATTTTATTGTAGGGTATGCCGGATCTCTCACATTAAAGTCAACATGTTATCAGAAGCCACAAATTCCAAACTAAACGAATAATATCAGAATAATATATGAATAGCATAAAGTATTCAGTCCACATTTACACTCGCAGCTGATTTCTGATTAGTTACAGCTCCAATCGTCCGGTCGTGTCGCTTCAACCGAGCGACGGCGACGCTGACCAATTTCCGATGCTCGCTCCAGTCGAACGGGCTAATAATATAGCAGAGAGCTTGCTAAGGCAAGAATAGCTGATAGTAGAGTGGCAGAGTCTAAGTACTTGCTTTTCCCAGAAAATCTATATAAAGTTATGCAATGCTTGGTTTTTCGATAGGTATATTACTATGTTATATTCAAAGGAGAGGCATTGAACCTATTTGCTATCCCGACTAAGATGAAGAGACGAACTGGACTCATACGAAAGGCTGGTCAACAAAAGCTAATAATTAAGTGTGCTAAAACGAGGTGCCCCTCAGTGCCCTGCAGTGAGACGCCATAGGATAATAATAATAAAATAAAATAAGGGTTGGGTAAAGAGCACATAGGATAAAATATTAATAAAACGGTTGACATAAAAAGGTCAAGTCGTAAAAGAAAATAGCAGCGTACCCTAGTGAGTCTTCACTACGTACGTTGTTAATTTTTTGATTTTTGTTTTATCTTCACCACTCTAGCTGAAATAATCACTCATAGAATCTTCTTTGAAATCATTAAAAGTGCGATAAATTATTAAACCATTCCGGAGACAAATCGTAACACACAAATAAACAAACAAGCTCTTAGCCAGGATACAGTCCGTCGCGGGGAAAAATAGCTTTCCGTCTTTGAAAAAGTATCTTGTCGGGTTATTCGTCCTTCCCTTATTCTCTGCGCAAATCTCATGCTAGGAGCCATTTTTGAAATGGACCGAACCGGATCATTGTCCGTAGACTTTACGGGTAGAATTTATCTTGTGAATCTGCTCCCCATTGAACGTCAAAGGGCCATTGTGTCTAACTGATTACTGCAGGTAATAGATGGGAGATCGAAGTGTTCATTGTGTTCGATTTAATGTAGGAAATACTGCTGAAATGTATGAAATATAACAAAAATAAAAGTATTTTTCGTAGAAAAGTACTGAAGTTTTAATCGGTTTCAAGCCTATGCTTCGGGAAATCTAAATACATTCCCTATGGAATGACAATTAATATGACAATAAAATTGGAAAGCATTAACAATCTATAGGTATTTTTATTTTTAGTATAATCAAGATGGACTAAAAAAATTTGCTTATTCAATTTACATAATTCCTTTGTAGAATGTAGATGCGAATATCAAGTCATGTAAACCATTCCCTCGTATGTAGTCCCCAAAGCACCCTCACGCGGGATTGAGTGGCTCCAAATAGCCTCGCGGTTCAAGCAGAGCCGATTCAATTTTCCTCCGAGATAGTGGATGTGCTGATATAGCCTACGTTAGTCCACATTACAACTACGTCAATTGAAAGCCAGTACTTTAAATTTCGAACATCAATACAAAAAGTACGTTATTGAATTTGTTTATGATACGAGAATGTTTTAAGACGGCGCTACATAATCTGGCCATAAATATTTAGTTATTCTCCGATATTTGATCCTATCGGGGGAAACGGGGTTTTTTCCGTTGTAAAAAATTCACAAATTTGGCAATTGTATGAAATCAAAGACAGCTTGCCATCAAAGTGACGTTTCTCGAAATCAAAGTATCTCATACTGTAGTCACTTCACTTCACTTCCTGATTGTAGTCACTTCAAGCTATGTTATCAGTATGAGATTCTTCAAAAAGGAAATTTTAAAGGGTCATCAATGTTTGCCTCTGGTATTGCAAGCATTTATAGGCTATGGTAACCGCTTCTCAACAGGTGGTAGATGCTAGGAATGCTTCTTTGCCACTCTGGTGGTATAAAAAAAAACATAAAATGTTAAAAATAGTTGAGTTACTGATTATAATTTATACTCTGTTAAGACTGAACGACCTGTGAAATAGGTTATACTGTCCCTTGTGAGGATTGAAAGCTACTTTCTTTAGATGCTATGTATTAAACTTTAGAGCCTATTCAAGAGAAGATTTAAAGTGTGGCTGACCGTTTATATTAATTTAAATATAGAAGGAAATATTTTTTTCTTACTTATTGTCAGAATCTTTGTTATGATTTAATTTAGAATCAACCATAGCTCCGCTTAATTGCACGTCGCGCAAGGTAAAAATACAATTTGGAAATTTTCGAATTGTATTATTGAGGTTTCTGTATTAATCCTTATAGTTTCAATGAATGTAAACCCTTTGCTTTGATTAATCTTTGAACCTGCATTTTGTAAAGCCAAATACCCAACTACTAATTATGGCCAATCAGTTTTCCTGGCCACACTGGTACAAGTTCAATTTCTATTTCACCCCTATGGGTGCTACGAAATTGATCTACGAACTTACGATACTATGATTATAATGAATTAAAGACGTTGTTTAGCGTTTAGCAAAATATAAGTAATCCATAATAGTCAACTATTAGTCCATTTTTTTTTTCTTTTGTTTTTATCAAAACTAATGACGAAATGTAGGTCCCATAACACAAGCTCTGCTTACTTTAGGGCTCCTATAAATCTGTGTGAAAATGTCCAGTATTTATTATTTATTTAATCTTGTATCTGAATCACTACGTGATCTACTGACAATCACAGCGGACTCGCTACTGATATACATATTTTAAGGACAAAGCTGCGTTACAATAGCATTTACGTTTACCAACATTCATTGTACGATCGTCAATTTATAAAGATTATAATAATATAAAAGCTGAAAACCTTATAAATATAATTCTGGTTATGTGTTTCGCTGTTTTTATCCATTGAGATAAGATACATTTGACTGCGATAGTCTTAGCAGGATTTACAAACACGTGTATTTTTAATTTGTTGTATAATTTCAGATGAGAAAATATCAAAAATACAGTACAAAGAGTTTAAAATCCTTCTTTCTTGCTTCTATTCATTTTGCGCCTGATCCTCTCCGTGTATGCCGCCACAATGTTTGACAGAAGTGGAAGCGAAGAGGATTTTTCGTCGTCCTTCACGCCGACGTCTGCGCAGAGATCTGACCGTCTCTTCTTTTCTTTTGGCAATGCAGCTTCGGAACACATCACAGAGGCCGTGTAGAGATAGCCGTTCCATTCCAAGTATTCTCTGATCTGCAATATTTTCATGAAATAAGGATAAATTGAAGGATACTGAGCATGCTTACTCATAACAAGGGAGAGTGAAATACCTATGATTTTATCATAAAAAATGACTGGTCACTCAACTTCCTACAGTTAATTTGATAACACGCGATTTTTTTGCAAAATCCTAAAATGCTCGATGTGTATAGTTGAATCTTTGATTGCAGCGCCCCATACCATAAGATAACAGACAAACAAACTATATCTTATGGAAAATGCATAAATAGTGGTGTACATTGCGGGTAAAATCAGTTGATACACATTTGAAACCGTAAATTCTAAAGACATGAAGCTTGAAGGATATGTTTTAGGTGTGGTACTAAGAAAGGGTTTTCCGGAATTCCTTCTGAAGTCCCAACCAGGGTGAAACGAGAAAATTAAGTTTGAAAAACCGTGACCAAATTTTCTATTAATATTATAAAATGTCAAAGTTTGGATGTTTGTTGCTTATAATCTATAGGTATTATACCTATTATAAGTTTATTTAGTTTTTATTAATTTGATAGTTCGTGACTATACCTGTGGTACCTACCACGCGTGTGAAACTATAGGAAAAGGCTAATACCTATATTATGTAGCCTATGTTGGAAATTTCAAGTTATATCTTTATACTGGTGATTCTCACCAGTTCGTTGACTAGAAGCACTTCGTCCGCGGGTTGTGGCGGTTCAGACATCTTTTCTCCGGCTGCCACTTGACGGTCTCGCAAAAGTCCCGTCACTTGCGCCCGCATCTGAAATAAATCAGTCTAAGTTAAAAATATTATGAGTTTAGGCCGTAGTCTGTGTTAGGCGAGACTAGCGCGCGTGATGTCTGTTGGCCTGTTTGTGTAAAAACTAAAAGCACCACTTGTGCAGTCCACTGGTGCAGTGGTGCAGCAGATACGAGTAGGCATCGCGGGTATTAGGCGCGTGTTCTGTGCGCGTGTTAATTTCTTCAAAGTCAGCGAGTACCGCTGCGTGACGCGAGTCCTAACAACTGGTTCAAGCTTTAGGTATCAAGGTGATATCAGCGTTATGCCGAGCACCATGTTATTGTTAGACCACGTATTATATTGCAAGCGAGAGTGTAAAAAGCAGCTAGGTATAAAGAGATCGCAAAACACAATGGGTTAATTTCGACTACCACTTTACGAAATTACAGGCAGCATTAAAATCTACTAAAACCCAATGAAATTACTCGCCTCTGCAGTTAGTTTATTTAGGTACCCATTCTTTTTCAGCAGATCTTTAATAGCAGTGAGCAGTTCCTTCTCTGATATGGCTTTTGTATCGTTCATATTTTCATTTAGGAAAACTTTGTGATTTTATGACAATTGTGACATTATCAAACATAAAAAGTTTAAAACATGTCAGACTATTTAAAAAAAAATACCGTGCCTCCTCTTTTGTTCTACGTTAAGTTCATATATCTATGCGTTCTATATCTATTAATTTATGCGTATGAAATAATTCTACTAGGCCTGTTTTTAGAATAATAAACAACGCTACTCTGTAATAATATAATATTGTCTCCTTGTTTAACCAAAGTAACCCTACTTTCTTCCGTGGCCACACGCAAACGATTCATATGAATTGCTGCCCAACGTAACAGCCAATATTTCAAAATCAAATCGCTCCCGTATGGCGCTGATTTAAAGTAAAATATTGCTGTTGGTTTAACCTAATGGCAGGGACACGGTTTTAAGGGAGGAAGGTAAGTGCTTCAGTCATTAAAAGAGTCACATCTGGTTTTTATAACACCACAGAGTGAACTTGAATATTACTATACACATTGCTGAAAAACATGTTACCTTTTTAGCTTGAATTGGCTTTTTGCAACCAGGATCTAAAATATGACCAATCTAATAATTGTAATTCATATTTATTAATAATAATAATGCTGGACATTTTTCACACAGCTTCATCTAGCCCCAAACTAAGCAAAGCTTGTATTATGGGAACTACATGACTGATAAACTACTTATATACATTTTTTTTTGTAAATACATACATATTATACATAGAAAACACCCACCCCGAGAGAAACATTGGCTAATCGTACAAATATTTGTCCCGCAGCGGGAATCGAACCCGCAACCTTCTGAATCTCAGGCGGGCCTTCGCCCACTGCGCCACAGAGGTCGTTCTATTACTAAGCTTTGTGCTACTTTAAAACGCTTGGCGTGTTTTACATCGGTATTGCAGCGCTCTCTAGTGAAGTGTGACTTTTAAAACAAAACAAATACAAAAACTCATGAGAATCGGTTCCGCCGTTTCACATTCCATATTCTATTGCAGCGTTTGATACTTTGTAGATGCAATCTTTCTAAGAACCACCCATACAAAACATAAAATAACGATTCTATCGAACTTTCCGTCACGGTAAAAAACGCTCAAAATAAATACGCAAATTATCTATAATATTATGTATACTTTTAATCCAATAATTTTAAGCTGGAAAAAGGCTATGCAAGTTAAAATTCTCAATTAGTAAATTTTATCCATTCCATTATGCGGAGTTTCATGCATTTTAAATTACAGTTGCAAATGATGTGTGCTTTAACTGAACTGGAGCTGTAACGCCGATGGAAAGGATAAAATAAGGGGAGACATTTTTTCCACTAATGGGCAAAGTTCTTCCCTAAATCTCTCGGAAAACCTCTGTCGAAAAAAATTAAAACCCATTTTTAACAAATGTTGCGTATTTTCCATTGTCTATTGCAGCTCCCTTTAGTGACTTGAAACAAGAAACCTTTCTAACCTTGAAATCAAACAAATGAATTGTAAAATACCGCGTTTCAATCGGATAAGCCGTTTCGGAGTTACATACGAATATATGGTAACATACAAAGAAACGTCTTGGCAAATGTAGTGTGGGGCGCACAAGGCAGCGGGCAGAAAGTGAATGAGAAGAGCCGAACACTCAGTGGCGGGAACTGGGAGAGGCATATATCCAGCAGTGGACTAATATGAACTAATGATGATGAGTTAAACAAAAAAACCACTATGTCAAACGCATATACAGGTTTCGTCGATTATCTAAATAAAGTGATTACTTCTGTAGCGTTGCTCAAAATTTTAGCATATTAGTTCATATTACCGACCAATTCGGCCATATAAAAAAATATTTGCATGACCACTTATAGGTTTTACCCAAATAGGATATTAATGGCACTGAAAATAATAAAATAAATTCAATAAATCCTAAAAAAAGTAAACTCTGTCTACAAGGAAAGACAGTTTGAGTTTTTGTATTTACGAAGACAGTTAGCAGTAATAAATCAGCTAGTCATCTGAGTGTTTTTATATTTATGACTTCACCCGCATAATATTCGAAACTTGTAACTATGACAAGGTTTGAAAATATTACGTGGTAAAAACCATTTTGTCTTAAAGCTTTTTTATGGATTCTCTGTTCTTGTATATTTTTATGGGAGATGGAAATTGATCAAAGTTTTGTAAATAATGCGGAATTATTGAAAGATGTTTTGTAAATTTTCACTTTAAGGGGCGGGAATAGGTGAGGATTTTCTATAAAAGTGTTTATTCTTTAAAGTAAGAAATATGATAATTTTAACTGCAGCTACTGACCATATATAGATAATTATGTATTTCAGTTTTTTTTTGTATTTTCATTTAAAGGGGAGAAATGGTGGTTGAAAGTTTATCTAAACCGATACTCCTATATAAAACACGACTCTACGCGGGCAAAGCCGCTGGCAAAATCTAGTTAAAAAATATAAATTTAAAATTATTTACCGAAATCCACGCAGTATTTCTTGTTTTACTGATTAATTTATTTGTTAGATTTTGCTTATGATCAATGCACTTAACCAATTAATTTTTATAATTATAACAGTTGCTAAATTTATAAGCGTCTTTTATGAAACAGTTTAAATAATACGCCAATTTATAGGTATTGAATGATCCTTGCTCGATTATTTATATAACTAATCAAAGTTATTAAAATAAATTGTGCCCAAGAAACCTTCTTACCACCCAGTCAAACGCAATGGCGATCACAGGGAAAAAGTTTTCGAGTGGTTCTCAAAGTTTACGTTAATGTAGGTACTGATTGCCACCGCTACAGTCTGCGCGGGCCTTGACTGTAGTGCTGCTGTAGCGTCTTTCCAGTGTGCGCGCCGACATTCAAACTACCATTGATAGCGTTCTAATTGTCTGATTGTATTGATTTATTCTTCCAAACTGGCTCTGCATTTACCTTAATTTTGAGTATCTCTCTTCAGATCATTTTGCTTTTTCGTGGTACCATAATTGTATTTTGAACTTTGACTTTCCACAGT
Organism: Perizoma affinitatum; assembly: GCA_961405105.1. Lineage (NCBI taxonomy): Eukaryota > Metazoa > Arthropoda > Insecta > Lepidoptera > Geometridae > Perizoma > Perizoma affinitatum. The sequence continues at coordinate 9,768,177 of OY560184.1, forward strand.
CCATAAAATATATTATTTCACAAATTTATAGTTTATTAGTTTCATTCAATACACAAATCTTTATAATCGTACCACTTTTATTGGCGTTATATTAATTCGTATATCAGTTATCAGAAAATTGACAATGCGCACAAATTGCGGAGAAACAATAACAGTTACGACTCACGTCGTGCGATGACCTCATTGCATGATATGTTTTTTTTTTTGTTATTGATGAAGCAAATTTCTTCTTACGATTTACACATGTGGTGCTGTGCTCGGCCAAATGACGACTTAACAGGAAAATCTTACGTGGTGTTAGTATTTTTGTGTCGCCACATATTACCAACCCCTACCGGAGCCGGAGTAGTAAAACAATGTTCCCTGTCAGAGTAATGTTAGTTACCGTCATTTAAACCAGAGTTACTCTGGTGAAGACTCCTATCCATAAGAAATAGGGATTTAATCCTGTCAAAACCCTCCAAAGTGAAGCGCTCTTTATAGCCCATTTTATATCAGAAACCTTAATACCATAACTCTTCACAAACGTTTGATCAAATATTGGCCACATGCCAAGTCCATTTCCATGAAACCTGAACATAACCTGAATGTCCTATGTTCTCTTACCTCCGTTAATATGATATGATATGATTTATTAAAAGCACATAGCCCATAAATCATGCTATAGTGCATGAGCCACACACAAAAAAGGCTAAAACATTACCTCATATAAGAGACTGTGGGGATTTTTTATGTTTTTAAATACTTATTATTGAATGTTATGAAATTTATAGTTAGGTATCTTTAACCCTAAGATAAGATAGATTTGTAATTCGAGCAGTCTTAAGGTTAAATACCATAATTCCTTAATGTAATGAGCCTTTTTTCAAGTAAATTATTTGCTTCACTTCTTTGCCTGAAATAAGGATTAATATTATATGACTTTCTGTTGTTCAAGATCATATTCAATTAAATAACACACTAGTACGCCCCGTGACTCGTTCGCGTTGAGATTTTCCATAAATATTCCCGCTTAACCCGACAGGTTGAAATGTCTTAATGCACCCCTGCCCACCAAATGGAAGATGCTTTTCAAATTTAAGATATTTCAACACGGTTTACGGAGTGTTAGTCAGTGTGTCATGCACCAATTTTATATATTTAGTACATTATCAAAGTAAGCCCTGGAGTGGAAGCCATCCAATTGATATATAAATGAAAGTAACACCCTCAAAGTAGCTCCCAAAATCTGTCATCGGCACTGACTATAAATATCCCACGTACGGCCATCAAGCAAACAGTAATTACATAAATGGTCCATTACGATATGATGTATGGACCGTGTGAATGGACAGCCACTGAGATTAATGAATATAGATTCATCTTTCTCTTTGTGGTCTTGCGACTATAAAAGGCTGACGAAGCATACCTATGCACTTTGAGGTTCAGCTAAAGTCAACTGATCGATGACATTACAAGGACCATTCGTCAAAGAATCGTCTATTTATCAGCTGTAGCCTGGACATCATAAATTGTTCCTGCCACATATGTCGCAAGTAGGTAATATTCAACTCGAAGCTGGTAAAAAATCGATATTACAAAAATAGAGAAAAAATAAGCTTAACTATATTTGCAACAAAATATAAGTTTTAGTTTTTTTAGTTTAATATTTAATTTTTTTTACTACACGTTTAAATTATATACATATATTATAGTGATAACTTTTATTCAAATATTTTATAAAATATTTCTATAAAAGCAGCAGGTTACCTATACTTTTTACGCTGAAATATATTTCTGCGTGAAAAGGATAAAGGACTCAGAAGAAAACAGCAGTGAATTTAGAGCAAAGTTCAAAAGAAATGAACTTTTTACAAAGAGTTCTGTCCTGTGCTCTTGAATGGGCACCCCACATAAAGTATGAAAGTAAATTTTAGGGATAAGTCACTTTTACTAGATTAAGCAAGTTAAGGGAGCTTTCGTCCGCGTATTGTTTCTCTTAAAATGTTTTAACGCTTAGCTTTGCCTTTTGGTTTTGAATCCCATCAAAACCAAACTACATTCTACATTCTACAAATACATTGAAATGCGACAATTTTGAAGATTGTTGCTAATAAACTTTGTAAAGGCCAAACCTATTTGGATAAAAATTGGAATCAATATTGTTTATGATCTAGTATTTTTTTTTATTAGGGTAAACGCGGGTGAAGCGCAGGGTAGAAGTCAGTAGCAAAATTTGAAAATTCATGGTTTTTGTTTTGTAATACAAGTGTTATTAAAGTAAGTAATACATTTTATCACTACAAAGTTTTTATTTATTTCATTTCATTATATTCATATCCAATATTGTATCAACATCAAACAACAAGATTTTATCTTAAAAAAACGCTGAGATTACGTAAACATTCCATCTACGATATTGGAACAATAAAATTGCAAAATACGAGTATACTGGAGAGAACAGTCTGTCGCCAATCGCGTAGTTCAAACTCCGATGCATACGAAGCAGGGAGAAGATACACAAAAATACTGAATTGTGTTGCATCCGATACGACGGCGATGGTCCACGAAGTTTGCCGAGCGAATACTCAAACTTGGAATGTTCGGATTGTTCGGCAAAGTAGCGCAGTTAGCCGCTGCACCTTGCCGTGGATAGACGCGTTTGACCGAGCTGAGTGCTCGAGCACGTACGGTGTGTGAAATGAAGTGTCGTTCGATTGTGATCGCACTGTTTTTTGTTTGAGTGTTGATTATAAGGACTGAGTTGGTGAGAAGGTTGGTTCTTTTAACTTTATAAAATTATTGGAACTTTTTTTTAAAGTTGGCTTTTTATACAAACTTTATTTCTTTCACATTTCTTATCTTCTTATCTGTACATCGTCACATTAAAATAACGTTTATAATTAACCTTCTTAAAATTTAATTCATTCAAAAGATCCAGCTTGAAATTTTACTTTGAAATATAAGCAGCGTCCATAGCAGTAACGAATTTAGCTTAAGTGTCTCTTGAAGAGCTCTCATAGCTCGCTACGAGGCTACGAGCCTCTACGAGATGCTACGAGACGCTACGGAGAACTACGGAAGCTAGAATGCGGCAAATAACTTGGATGTTACAGTTTTATGCTTCTTTTTAGAAACCAAAAAATCTGTGAACAGTATGTTATTAATCTGTAAGGGTTCATTTATTATTTGTTGTAGTTACATTTACATAACTAAATTGCTATAACGTTATTTTCGTGCAGATAGATAGCCAGGAATTTAAGTTAAAAAACATTTATCTTTTGTATTTTTTTATTGAAAAACTTTTCAACGCATAGTAAATTACCAAAATGTTTGTTAATGCGTCATGTGAAGTCTCAAAATACTAGATAGCTTATTGCAATTCTCAATACATCACAGCCAGCACATAAAATCTCCAAACAGTGCAATATGAACTAAATAGATTATATGCACCACGTTAGCATATTCTAGCGTTCCCTCTTTTTGAAACACACTAAATTGTGTTTGAATTTCATACATAAATTTTACCTTCTTAGATTCCACCACCTTTAAATACATTAACATCATTACTTGCTAATGACATGCCGTCGGAGTCTATCGAAATAGATTTTCATTAGAGAAGAAAGCGTAACGTATGCAACTTTTTCGCAAGTTAAGCTTTTCTCTGTTCGCCAAGTACCGCGGTTGCGGTCTTATCGTTTCAATTTAATTTGGATTTCAGCCACGGAAATGACTGTATTCCGTTTTATCTTCTGGCACGTAGCTATTATTTAAGGCTGTATCTGCAGTTCGCAGAACATTTGTAATAGATGGCGTTCGTGGTGTGGTGACGACTGTTGTTAGCTATAGTTTATTTGGGAGCTTGCGGAAAATTTAACGAAGGTACAAGCATTTTGTGTTTTGTGCGCGTTTAGTTCACACTGCTGAATGTTCGACTTAGTTATTTGACTATTATTTTATTCGGTTATTGTCTTCCACAATGAATCTATTGTCTCAAAACGTGCTTCAAGATATTTGTATTTGTTCTACAGGTCCTCGATATGCCTAAAATATATCTGGTCCGAATTGAGTTTTTTTTTCTGAGACGCAACGCCGATCTCGACGATAATTTTGATATCTCCCCTTGATGCCTTTGGCATAAAAACAGAATTTTTCTTCGTCAGAAAGAAACCCATAGTTACAAGTAGCTCCGCAAAAAGAAACATCCTCATTACTCCTAAACCGAACTGTCAATAAACTGTCATTCCCACGTTTTACTACAAAACTAACGAGCAATCACCTGCGCGATTGCCTCGGGCCATGAAAACGTGATTTTCTCGGATTAGTTGGGAACATAAAGCGACTCTACTCACTCAATCTTATTAGCGGGGCTATAAGCAAGGCTGTAATCCTACAGTGCTAGTGTTTATAGCACACGACACCGTAACGATACGATAAAACAATTTATCGCCTACTTTCACCAACAACATTTTAATATCCGATTTTAGGAGCTTTCTCAGTGTTTAACTTTTTATTTAGTAATACATTTTTAGTTCGTGCATGTATTTGCTAATCTAAAATATATAACAAGTAGGTACATACATATGTCTTAGTATAGTAGTTTAGGATGGTAAGAAAAATTAAAATACATTTAGATACAATGTCTGCTATGCTCGCTGGCAGGCTGGCAATCGTAATGTTATCTAGCATTTGTCAAAGACATGAGACAATTTTTTGACATCTTAATTTTCTGTTTTTTTTTTATTTTCATAAACATTTTTTTCACGTTTTACGTTTTATTGATTGAAATTTTGACAAAAATATATGAAACTAGCTTTTGTCCGCGGCTTCGCCCGCGAGTGATGTTGATGAACCACCAACTTTTGAGTGTATCAAACCAGGGAATATTTTATTTTCCCATACAAATTTCAGAACTTTATTAAAAGCAAATTATTATTTTTAAATTAAAAAATAACTGTTTTATTATTTATTTTAAAGTTTATTTGTATTGAGCGAATCTAACCAAGGAATAAAAATTTCCATAGAAACTATAGACCTATAACCCTGTTTAACTCCGTGTTGATTTTTGAAAATAAGCCTATGTGTTATTCCAGAACCTCAACTATCTACATTCCAAATTTCATCAAAACCGGTTTAGTAGCTACGGAAATACGTGGTAACAAACATTCACACACACAGACTTTCGCATTTATTATATTAGTAGGATAGGAAGTAGAAGGTTTCATTTTGATGTCGTGCGGGTGCTAAAGGACTCTGGTCACATCCGCCGGGATTTGTCTACTAATCTGTGTTCCGACCTGTTTCCATACATACCGATGATGAAGTACGGGAGAACCTCAACCGAATGTTTTACAAATAAAATAATAAATTAAAAAAAAATACAGGCTGTAGGTTGCAACGTGGAATATGGCAGTTTGTTATTTTACAATGGCCAAAATGCAATTTTATTGAAAACACTATTTACAAGTATGAGAGCTTCATATTAACTGCAGTCTTTAAATCGTAAACTGTGCTGTAATATGCATGTATTTTTATTATAAAAACAAAATACGAATTTCCTTATTCTATTTTCAAACTTCTTTCTGTTTTTCACCGGGTCTATTGACAAAATGATACATTTTTTTTCTCCCTTCCATTTAATTTTGTTTGTGTGTAATTATTAAATTATAATTATATAAAACTTTAGTAATTATGTTCAAGTTACGTCTATTGTTATCGCTGAGCATAAGGTCGATGAAATGTAGAGGATCGCGGTTTAGACCTGTATACGATTCGCTCAAAACAGGGATACGTGGGGCTTATAGCCAGCAGAGAGTTATACAAGCTAATGATGACGATGATGAATTAAATAATAAAAATATATAAATACTAAATATGAATAAATAATGCTTGACATTTTCACACAACATCATCTAGCCCCAAAGTAAGCAGAGCTTGTGTTATGGGAACTACATGACTGATATAGATAGATAGATAACTTTTTATTGTACACCACATAATATGTTGCTTACAATTAACACAGCAAATTACAAGCTAATCGCGGGAGTACAATGGGCGGTCTTATCGCTTATAGCGATCGCTTCCAGACAACCTTTGGATGGACAGGAATTGACGTGAACGATAAAGGACGGATAATACCTTATATAATTGTTTTTTTGTAAATACAATTATATAGAAAACACCCAGACCCGAGACAAATATTTGCAGATGCAAACATTTGTCCCGGTGCGATGGTTTGTAAGTAAAAAACGTATAGGTCTAGTAAAATAAACTAAATTCTACTATAGATAATAGGTACTAAGTATCAATTTCATACAAAGTTACTTATCGACCAATTTATTTTATGTATTATTACTGAAATTCGATCAAACTTCCCTCAATAGGATATCGCTGATAAGGGCTCGGCGATAACAATAGACGTAACTTGAACATAATGACTTAAGTTTGATATTGAAACTTATTTGTGTTATTGTTTTATTTATATGGGACATTAGATAGTGACCTTGTAAATATTGTGAGTTCATGCCCAAACAATAGGGAACAGCAGGTTCTGCTAAAACGCCAGTGCTTTTGCAAAAGCTTTGATTTATATTTGCTTAAACGATTTTTATGCGCATTTACAGGTACGCTTATAAACGTATATCTTATTATTGTAAAAACCGGTGTTTTTATGTAGCATTTCATTATTGAAAGCACCGATGTTTTCAACTTATTCCGAAAGTCTATAACAGATGAGTGATCGCGACGACTCCAATGTTGGTGAAACATTAAAGATGAAATTAAACTAAAAAACCGATATAACCTTAAACTTAGGTACAAGTGATTGAGATAACAAGTGTATATTTTTTTATAAATTATCAAAGTACACGGCATTTATCACGTTAAAATCTTTCTATGAACCTTTCTTGAAGTCACAAATATATTACAACAACACAATGTTTTACGATGTTTCACATGCGACCTCTATTGCAGCGTGCCCTTAAGACCAGACCAATTAAATCTATCTAAGAGCCACCCATGAAGTCATTACAATAGGTTAAGCCGTTTTAGAGAAAAGTAGTAATTAAAAACAGAAACACGAACATACATTTTTTTCCGAAATAAAGATTAGTAAAATAAGAGTACTTACTTTTTTATTTTTTTAAAGTTTTTTAAAAAAATAAAAAAGTACTGATCCTATAATGGTTCATAAAAAAAGAACTATTTAGAATGGTAGTTTTTGTTTTCAGTTAAGTTAACACAATGTTTTAAATAATCAATTTCTGATATCGCAATGTTATGACTTAAATTCCATGAACCTCCGTGAGCGACTATCGATTTCTAATTAAACAACGCTAGCGTATAATTTATTTGTTGGGCTCAAGGATTAATGGAATCAGGTGCTAAAAGTTGGTTATGGAGTTTTTGATTCGTTTTGTTTTATCACATTTTATGGATATTTTATGAGAATATTAATTTATGAGCAGCTTTTCTTGACTCTAAAGCGAGAGATGTTCGTACATGTCATATTTTTATCGTATATACTCTTCAAATATTTTTTTTTTAGGTAAAGCAATATGTCATCGTGTTATATCGTGTTATACCTGCATGAGCTCTTTAAAGTTAATCAGTTAATTTCAATGTTGTAAATAGGTATCTTAAAACTTTTATACTTGCAAGCATCTTCTTAAAAATATTTTATCCGATAAACCTATGGAACACAAATAATGAAGACACCCTATCAATCAATTCCAAAAATTGTTGTGAAGTTACAAAGTTTCCCCATATTTTGGAAACACAAGGAAAATTGCGGAAAAAAATATTCAATTGCAAAGTTTACTTTGTTGGCATGGTAGATCAAATATTAATGGCAGCTACCACAATATTTAAAATGACACAGGGGATTTTTTTTTAAAAGTTTAGAATTAAAATATTTTTTAGAAATGATTCTTAATTTACATAAAAATCTTGTTGATTAGTCTTCTGAGCAGTTTAAGTAATACACCACTCTACCGATTGAACTTCAAATCCCTTATATGTATACCTCCTATCCCGAGAAAGCTCTTTGTACTGTTGAACTTGGAAGTTCAAACACCTTTTGCAAACGTTATACCCTAAGGAACCATAAAACAATCTAGCATCGTATTGATTGATGCGAATTGATATGATCAAAACTTTGTTATTGGCGTTGGAGGCAAAACGCAGCTGTTGGGAATCGAATCTCAAACTTGGTCGATGTTTTTATAGGTATAAAAGTTACCGACCACAGAAATACCGATGTTACTAAAGTTATTACATAATGTCAAGTGAAGGGCTAAAGGGTTTTATTTGCTGATTTGAAAAAAAAAATGCTATTGCTAGTAAAAATTATTTGTAAAATAAATACCATGCAGATCATTAAATCCAAAAATCTTTATCACACGATCTATTTATAAAATTTAGCGCTCCAAAATAAAAACCAGGCTACACTAGTACACACCCTGGAGTAGGTTCAGTAGCTAGGTATAGCGATAAGATCGTAAAACTTTTATGTGTCGGTAATGCACACACATTTATCAAGCTGGCACCGAGTATTACTTTATGGTACGTTTCATGTATTCGTAATGAGTATTTCCCCGAATGATGGGTATCGATGTTTGATCGAGCAGTTTTAACCGCACATTGAATTTAAATTTTGGATGTTTTACTTACTGGATTATCTATAGCGGTACTTTCAGGCAGTAGAAATCGAATACGACTGAAGCATGGTTGTACCAATTAGAATTTGAAAGGAAACAAAAAAAAGTTCATGGTACTTCCGATGAACCATAGCATAAATTATACCATATTTAATATGATGTTACATCAGAAACTATTTGTTATATTGTATTTGTTTTTCATGTCCCGCATTAACAATACCTTTCACGTGAAATGCATAAACGTGGACAGTACCAAAAAACTTGCACGAGACTAAGACGACCCTTTAATTGGTATCCTTATTGATTTGCGTACTACATATATGAGCATGTTTATCATGGTAAATACTTACGAGAGCATGTTTTTTTAGATACCTACTTGTTCCTTCCTTATAACGTTCAATCGCTAATCTTATGTAAAGCGCTTGGTCAAAACGTTGGCTATTCAATTCAGTCCCTGCTAGGGTAATAATACTTGGGCCCGTATCCTGAAGGATTTTATACAGGAAATTGAATTTAACCGTTCTGCATGTTTACAGCAAATTGGAGATGGTTGGTTCAAACGCGTTGAAGGCGCTTGCGTTCTCTCTAAATGTGTTAATATTAAAAGTTTGTTTGAAACGCAGTTCCTTCTTTCTCAATCGATACCTATCTGCAAGTTCCCATTGTAATGTTATTTTTATTTATCGTGTGACTGCAAAAAAAGAAGCGGAGTCCAAAACTTTTGTTTGCTTTTAAACGATACCAAAGATTTAAGATCTTTGGTAGGAACATGAAGGGATTTCAAAACAAGAGGTAGAATTTTCAAATTCTACCTATGAATGCCAATGATGATACAGACAGAAGGAAGATGAAGCGTTATCTTATGTAAAGTGACGGTCTCATTATGAAAAGTAACCTAAACTAAAAGTAACCGGGGGAAGCGGGGCCAGTCGCGTTTTCAAAATTATTTCAGGGCGACTGGTCGAAGCGACGCGTGACAAGAGAGCTGGCTCTTATCTGGGTCAACGCATTAGCATTGCCATTCAGCATGGCAATGCGGCCAGTATTTTGGGAACGCTTCCGCCTGGTAGTTTTCTGGAATAGTTGAGCTATCTATAGATCGTTTGCAACGGTCTTTAGATAGCTAGCTGTTTCATATGTATTTTTATATATACCTAATTGTACATAGTTGTATGACTAAATGTCAATATCAGATTTAAAAAAAAAACTAAACATGTTTTCAACTCGAATTTAGTTATGGCCACTAAACCAAGTTTTAAATATCTTATCGAAAAACTGTCTGGAATTGCTATATTGCGATAACATTTAATGCAAAGCTACTGAAGCATAAAATTAAAATATACACACGTCAAATAATCATAAAAATAACTAAAAGGGGCTCAAAAAAAGTAATGATAGAAATAAACTAGGTAGCAACCTAGTATCTTTCAGCTGTAATTGTCATCAAAATTATATTTTAAAAGTCATTTTACCTATTTAGCTTTATAATAAAAAAATCTTTTCAAAATCAGGATTTAAAATCAAAAGTCTACAAGAGATAAACTGATTGAAACTGTCTTCGTAATGAGACCCATGTTTAACGAGGTCCATGTTTTTGCCCTTTTTGATCAGTAATTTGGCCTTTTGGTAGTATCCAAGCTATTCTTGTATCTTAGCAGATTTATTCAAACGTACTTATTTGTTTACTAGATATGTTGGCATATATTTCCAAGCTTTTATTTCCTCGACTTTTTATTAAAATCGATATTACTCGGAAGCTTGGTAAACAAATCGGTATTCAGGAAATTAAGTTCATTTCGTGGTACAATAAAAAAAAAATTATTACCTCAAGTTTGCTTGCATGTATGTTTCTTTAACTACGCCCTACTTGGTAAGCAGCGTACCTATATATTTTTTTATGGTATCATAGATCTACGAACCTATTAATTATATATCTGATGGCGTTCACTACGGGGATTACAGTCGTTTGTTTATTTTGTTCTTTGTTTGCATGATAAGGTTTGGTAAAGAAATAACCAAAGTTTTTTAAGAGAAATTTAAAAATATCGTAAGCATCGTTATAAAATGTCACACATAATATCAGCCTAGCATGAGCACCGATATATCCGTTTTATCTGCGGAAGAGAAGACTAAAGTTACTTTTGTTTCTTTGTCCGTCAGAGAAGAGAGGCAAGAGAGGCTGAAATAATTCTTGTTTTCTCTTCAGCGGACTAAATCGTGGTTCACTTGAAACTTTAATATGTCCACTGTTCATATTAAAGATTCTAAAAAAAATCTGCAAAATGTATTTTCGCAAAATATTATTATCAAACATAATTTTGATTTAACTCCAAAGAACATTGTTAGACTAGTTCATTGAACCGTTATGAAGATAAACTTTTACCTACCGCGCGCCGACAAGCCGCACGGGCGCACCCTACTCCGTAGTGAATGTTTTAATTGCAAGATATTGCATTTCAATTAAGGCCACGTTTGAGCGAGAGGATGCCGACATCCCCCATTGGCCAATAAATCATAGCCCATTATTTTCATATATAAAATTGTTTGTAATGGGTTTTTATAACTATATCGCAGAATAGAGAATACTTTAGTGGAAGATATGTTTTTTAATGGTGACCTAGAAGCTGACTTGTGATCCTTGTCTTGACATTCTTTGTGGTAGGCTTATATCCACTATCCAGCAAAGGACTTCAGGCTGTTGATAATGATCACGATTAAAATTTTATACGTCGAAAATGATGTATGGTAATGATTATGTAGATTCCAAAACCAATATTTTTGCGGCTACTTGACACGAGATAAATCTTAAAAATTACCGTAACGTCAAATAACTAAGTATAGAATGTCGTGAATCCGTCTCGAAGTACCAGGAATAAAACTGCAAATGTTATTTTTTATGAGGTCACAATGAAATTGATCGCAAGCCGGGATATGAAGTCATTTTGTAGATCATCTCGACAATCCACTGGTAAGGCTAATGTTTATAGCCAGCACAGTAAACAATAATTTGGTATGGTATAATTTGGTATCTCGGCTTTTATGTTGCATTTTTTTCCTTGCAAAGATTTCGGTTATCATAACCTGGTACAACAACCTGTAAAATAGGTAAATGTTATTATGTATTTCTTTGTTTCTTGTCTGGAAGAGATCGCTTTTAAGCCTTAAGACCGCCTATTGTACCTTTGTGTTAATGTTATTGTTTATTTCATAAAGTCATCATAAAGTATTTTCATTCATTCATTCAAGTACAGCAGTGGACTCGTTATGGCACTCATGAGGAACGACCATTTCCAGGATCCCATTTTTAAGATCGCATCAGTCTGACAGAAAAATCATAGTATCTCAGAGTCTTGTCTTGCTCTTTTACCGACGCCGACGTGTTATAATGTGTATGTGTATTTATGTATGAAAATATATAGTAAATCTGTATGTTATCTGTTATGTATCTTAACATATTTACAATAGATATAATTTGTATGGTGTAGTTATTATTATTTTATTATAATTTTAGGTACACCCCCGCCTCAATATCTTATTATATTCTCCATCCAAAGGTTGTCTGGATGAGATCGCTTCTAAATGATAAGACCGAAATGCAAAACAGCGTGAAAGTTTTCGTTTGCGTTTTATAAGTAACTTATTACGTTTCACACCAGTATGGATCCGTTTATAACCGTAAAAGCGTGCAAGCGCTTACCAACAGGTATGCTTGTTAGCCACTATAGTTGTATAAAAAAAAAGAAAATCTTCATTCAGTAACAGAATTTTTATGCGAATTTAATTTTTTGACGTTGCAACTATAACTTAAGGTGTTTCCTAGACCACAAAGAGTACATCAGAAAGTAGCAGTACAAATTTCAAACGCAACTTCATATAATTAAAATTTATTACAATATGCCAAGACCTATGACATCACGCTGATAAAAAAGTGCGTTATAATCTGCATACTCACTTTAAAAAAAAATAACAGTTTGTAGATAATATATTTTCCGACATTTAATTGCTAAAAGCATTACACGTTATATCATGTAAGATACAGTGGTGTGACACCTTGACATCTCGCTATACATATCCGGCGGGCGCCCTGAGCGAAATAAGAATTCCAACGTTTGTAGCCGCGGCATACTTGTGTCTAGATTATTTTGTTTACGTTATAAAACTAAGAAATGTGGACAGCTTTACAAAGTTGTTTCAGCAAATAAAAATTCTTAAAGTAAGTTACAAAAATGAAAAAGTAAAAACTTGTTTCCCGCGGTAAATATGATGATTTAATTAAAACAAATAAAAAACACTCTTTTTACGTATGATTTCTTTATAACTTCCGGGTCAAGTTGGACGAATCGTAATTCTATGTTACAAAATAAGTAGTATATCAGTCATGTAGTTCCCATAACACAATCACTGCTTAGTTTGAGGCTAGATGACGCTGTGTGAAAAAAAAACAGCATTATTTATTTACTTTATTTTATCTGTATCCGGCGATAACTTTGGATGACCCTATCTGCATGAAATATAAACTGCGTTTACATAAAACAAATTGAATTTGAGTACCCCAAGTCGCGGGGTTTTTTGAATATAATTATGGGTTGGTTTTTGAGTTATGGGGCCAAAAGGGGTTAAATAAATTATGAGGTCATGTGGTTTATCATACTCGTATAAATTAATTTTAATTATATATTCAGTTAATTTTGAATTCTATTTCCATTAGTTTTTGTGTTAAGAGCTATAATGTGGTAAAACATATTGTTTTATAAGTTCTCAGGGCAACGATGCCGCCGCTTATTGTGCACTATCTATTGCCGGCTGCCGAAGGCGCGCGGCACGTATGATGTTCGTGGCTAGTAATGTAATACTCAATGTACAGTATAACAGAGCGGCGGCGACACAGATGCGGCGCCGTCTACACTTGCCCACATACTCGTAGTTATTGATATATTAATCAATCATAAAATTAACTGATATTGCCGTAGTATTCCGCTTAAACTTTGCACTACATACGATGACAAGAGCCTGATTATGCGTTTGCCATAAGAGGCTGTTTCTTTGTCTATTACTATTTCTCTCTGAAACGGTTTTTGGATTATAATTTCTTCAAGGATGATTCTTAGATAAGTTTTATCACTACAAGTATAACTCAATAGGGGCGCTGCAATTGATTACGAAAAAACATGTCGGGTGTATTATTTTTTTGTAAAATTATATTGTTGGTGTTGCATACTGAAGTACCCCGCCATTGTTTAAGTTTAAGGTAATATCCGGACAGTATAACTATGTTTACTTAAGTAAGATAAAGTTTTTAATAAATTAAAATTGATTAGATTAAATATATTAAATCTTCAAAAAAAACTGTAGGTCATCATGCGCGACAAGTTTAACCAAAATCAAAAGTCATTTGGCTTTTATTGTGACATTCCTGATTCATATTATAGAGACTATTTCCACAAAAATATCAAGTCATTCCTGTGTGCGTCCATTTGTCATCATTAGCACCAGTAAAACTTCTGTGTTATAACGGCAAGGAGTGACGTCCTTGCCGTTTTTACATAGAAGTTTTGCCTACAGTATTGGAGACCAGCCTTTACCTATTTGACGACCTCTGTGGCGTAGTGGGCGAAGGCCCACCTGAGACGCAGAAGGTTGATTCCCGCCGGGGGAGAAATTTTTGTATAATCTGCAGATATTTGTCTCGGGTTTGAGTGTTTTTTATGTATAATATGTGAGTATTTACAAAAAAAAAAGTATATTAGTAGTATATCAGTCATGTTGTTCCCATAACACAAGCTCTACTTACTTTGGGCCTAGATGATGCTGTGTGAAAAATGTCCAGCATTATTTATTTACTTATCTATCCCACCCCTACCCCCCAAAATATATTATTTGATAAGTGTCTAATCTGTCTGTTTATATGTATGTCCAAGTTATAAATAAATCTTGGTACAAAAATGGTTAACACTTATTAAATAACGTAAAGGAATGATCTGAATCCGAAATAAAGTTAATTAATAAATTGAAATACCAAGCTTGTTTTTTATTGTAATTTTTTATAACATATGCCAGTACTATTTTATTTGGCATCTTCTAATAATATAATTTAGAAATGTAGATGATGATGCTGCTTCAACGTCTGGAACATGAATTATGTAATTCATGTCTAGTCTTTGACTATCATATTGTAAATCAATACAATGTATGTTGGTTCAATGTAACTTAAATCAATGTACCAAATGATTTTCAGAAATGACGTTTTAACTCCAAATTTTACATCACGATGTTCTTGTAACACACCTATTAAATGAAGTTATCAAAGTCATAGTTTTCTGTCTATGAATTATGGATTCAAATAATATGGATATAAATCCATTTGAGATTAAAATGCCTTTTCATAAGTATCCTTCTTATATCAGGAAAATACGTTTTAGTCTATTATTTATAGTCAATTATATAGTCTTTCAATAAAACCTGCTGCGTAAGCTAGTTTGCGTTCAAACAACTATTTTCTTGTTCATTCTCTAACTGTCAGCGGGCGGCATGTCATTTCCCCGTGTCGTGCCACGTCAGTTATGAACTGGGTCTTACGTCACTTACGTTTCCTCCGTTGATTCTAAGGCTTTAATGTGACGTCATGATATTTAATTGAAGGTGCGACGCACATAGGTTTCTGGGTGTTGTTGCCTTTGTACATATATCGTTTTTAATGACGTGTTTTATTCAATAAGAAATTCAAGAATAATTTAGAACTAACGTTTTGTAAATATAGTCTCGTTTTCTCGCGAACAATTATCAACGAATACTTTTACGCCATCTTTGCTTTCTAATAAATTCGTACCGATCACAACATCGAAACCGCTGAGTCATCTTAGTGAAATATGTGTTGGGTATTACAATATGGTAACATTTGTGAAAATATGGGGTTGCTAATAATACGCGTCCATTTGCGGGGGAAATGCCAGGGAAATTGCTAAATCGGTATCTTTAGTGTTGGGTCACTTGCTAATGATTTTCCAACAAACTATTGTTCTAATATTTGGACACAGAGACATTTCTGAAGTTCAAATTGTTATGATGTCAATTTATTATAAACTAGTCTCTGCCCATGGACCCGCAAAGTCTATGTTATACGACCTTTTTCTAGATTTTATCTATGAAACTTTACAGTATTCTGCCTTTCTCGAACTAAAACAAAATCCACAATACTTGACTTCTTTGAGAAACTTTCACGACATAGGTGGCATGGCGGACGAGCAGTCGGCTTTAACGCAAGAGATCCTTTAGATTCTCGCTGTAGAACAAGTGTTTTCATGTTCTGCAGATAATTGTAACATTGGGAGGGCTTTGCCCATAATAGCCACGCTGGTCAGGCGGGTTGGCGATCACAGGCCACAGCTAGTCGCACCGCTGACAGGAGATTTAACTGTGTCAGTTTAGGGAGGGCTATACCGCCATCAGCTGCCTGCTTAGCATGAAGACCCAAGACAACGGTTTTGTCTACCGCCGAGAAGACAAAAAATATTTTGTCCCTCTCTTTTGTTTGACAGAATAAGCGAAAGAAATAGTTTTGTCTTTTCTTTCGTAGACAAAACGTTGTATTGGGTGCTTAGTTCATACTAAGCGGGCTGGTCGTCAGAGCCTCGTCTGTTGCTGCAGGATGTACCGCGTACAGGTGTAATATTGCTTCCTCACATCCCTGTTATTGGGAGAGGCCTATGTCCAGCAGTGAACTGATGTGGCCTGATGATGATGATGATGAGATAATTGTTCTAAGTCTGGTGATGGGGTACCATGGTACTCGTTGTTTTTTATACCCATGACACAGGAAATCCTAGTGTGGGGTAGTCCTGACCCCACATTAGAAAATATAACACATGTGTAAAAAAAACACTTTATTGCCTACGATGGTCCCCAGATCAATACTCAGTACGTAGATCCGTGAGAATATCAAGTAGGTGCTAGTCAGAGGCAAGTGCAAACATTACATTTGTCACATACCAACGTTTTGCATAGTAGTTAGCATTCCACGTGACAGGTTGCAAGCCAAAATTCGGTAAATAGCATTTACATTGTACTGTAATCTTATCATCGGGAAAACACGCTTACTTCTGTCTTCCCGTGATGGACATCCTACATGAGGCACGTTGTTGTCAATGTTTGGAACATCACCTACATTTGGCACATGGCAAAATCTACCAAATAGAAACGTGACAAACGTGACATGATGCAAGCTCATACTGTAATTGGTATAAAAATATATTCCCATAACATATTGATTCTTGGTTGGTTTTAAAAATACATGACCGAAAAAATACCCACCACTATCCGAGCAAACAAAGGCGTTGTAGGCGACATCCGATAAAAAAGATAAAAACGTACCGAGTGACTAACTGACAAAGGCTTTGTGGTCGAGGCAAGTACTATGTATTCCGTAGTCGAGGCAATGCGTAAGCAACACGTAATAACGTGTTTCCACTTGCTTTGCTCTTTATTTATTATCTGTGAAAAGGCTTTGTTTGGAGCTTGGACTGGCTGACGTTCGGGAAAAAATGTACCCTCTTTGTAACAGAGTTCTGTATGCTGAAGTATGCGATAGGTTCCTCAAAACATTTTCTTTCACGCATAGTGCAACGGGAATAGGTATTTTTTTACGATTTATCTAAATACCATAATGTAGCATTAAGGATTACAAAATCAAAGAAATGCAAACATGGCACGTTCAAATATTATGGCAAATGCTTTGCATGGTGTAGCATTCCGCGTGACATGTGTTTTAATAAACGGCGATAGGCTTGCAACCTATCGCCGTTTATTAAAACACATGCCTCTGAGTTTTCTCACGATTTTTACCGTTTTAACCAAAGACTATGTTTTATTTGTTAGCATATCGATAAAGCGGAAGTGAATATTCAACTTGACACGTGACATGTGTAACCAAATGCTACTGTAAACCTGCCAAATAAATATAATGTTTGGGCCTCTGATCTAAATTGGTTTCATTATGGGTTTATGTATTGAGTAAACACATCTAAGGCGATCTGATAGGTACAGCATTAGAATATCTGTGCCGTGATTCGCCTAGTATCATAGCTTCGAAGATGTTAATTTATCTAAATTTAGCTATTTTTCATTTCAGGTATAACATTAATTCAACGTGAAGTGAAAATGCAAGTGACTTAAGTGGCGGTGTGGTCAAAATGAAGACTGCGAACTCTGTGCTGACACTCATATGTGTCATTTCGTTCACCTTCACTCACGCTAAAACAGGTAAGCATACCTTAATAAACTTTTTTCTAATTTAAGCTAAAATATTGTGTACGTATTTTAGTATGTTTGAGGTCAACGTAAAATTATAGAACTGCCGACGTATTGCCCACCGTCTATTGCAGCGCCCCTTTGTGACTTATAGCAATAAAATCGATGTAAGTACCTGAATATATTAAACTTAACCTCATAAAATAGGCAAACATACAAACAAACTTCTTTTGGCAAACACATGTCCTTGTGTAACAAGTAAATTTGTTCCTTTCTGGATTATAAAACGTGAGAAATATGTTATATTAAATATAATATTAGTTAAAATGTCTATATTTGGATTGCTTTTATTCATTATACGGGTATCTCAGACAAGCTAAGAAAAGGAAGCCGTCAATTTTATAATTTAAAGTAAAGAGTTGTTTTCTCGTCATTTGAGCAGGCCTAAGTCTAACAGACAGATGATGAAAAGGGTTGTTTAGAACATTATGAAGTCTCGATGTCGTAATCATCAACACCTGTAGACTTCCACAGCTGGACATAGGTATCATCTGAAGAGTGTCATGGCAAACGATCCTGTGTTTTTGTATTTTGCTTTGGTGTGCGATAAAGAGTTTATCTATCTATCTATCTTGGACCTCCATAAAGTTAAAGTCAAAGGTCAATAGGTTTTATTCATTGAAATCACAAGGATCATATAGAAACATCAACCTAAATATTAGGTGAATTTAAAATTTTAAAGTGAATTTATGCCGATTCCTCGCACGCGTCCAAGCCTAGAATAATCAGGCAACAAACTCTGCTTGGTTATTTTTTTCAAAAAATATCGGTTAAAATATCATATCTATTGTCCATAAAATCTTATCAAAAGCCTCACTGTTTGTGTTTTTTAGTGCATCACTGTTTGTGGTAGCAATATGGGTGCTATGCCGCGTAGCCTTTCTATGGTATGCTACGCCACTGTAGCATTTCGCGCAGGCCCCCACCATTGCCAACCGCAACATGCTATGGGACAAATTTTTGTATTTTCTGCAGATATTAGTACCACGGTACTCGTAGTTCCTAATACCCAAGATACAGAGAATACTAGTGTGGAAGACTAGGTATGTGACAGTTGGGTATTGCTTTATTATTTACTACCTTCTGCCCACGGCTTTTTCCGCGTACTCAGATAAAAGTAAAGTAAAGTAGAGTAAAAGTAATATGTGTTTTACGCACATCAAAGGTGTCTAGAGATAAAGGTATTTTTTTTTAAATTATTTTGTTGCTTATTGAAATAATATAAAATATCTGTTTAGATTGATTAAATAAAATGTTTTCGTATGTGTAGATCGACGAAGTACTGTTCGCGTTTTTTTCTTACGCTGGATTATTGCCTTAGTTAATGCTGACATTCAAATGTAAAAATAAAAGTTTTTACAGGTTTTTATTGCGTGAAATAAACTGTAGTACTCAGTATTTTCGCCGTTAACGCGTATAACACAATCGCAGCGATTCGGCATACTCAATGAGTTCATCCAAATCATGTTACGGAATGGCCTCCCACGTCCGTTGTAACAGGTTAAAAAGATTTTCTGGTGTGTGTACGGCATTCATATTTGACAGAGCTCTTCTTAGAAGCATATCCCATGCGTGCTCAATGGCATTCAAGTCTGACGATTGAGTAGGCCATGGAAGGACGTTGGTATTAGCTGCAAGTGTGTTTGCAACGTTTTATTTATTTAAATTCGGAAAACCAACAGCTATAACAAAATGTCATTAACAATACCACTGTTCACTGATAGCATCTTAAAATGTGAACACTAAGCTTTATCCTACACATACCTACTTACGGCATAGATAGCTCAATAATCCACTGGAGATAAACTGAATACTAAAAACAATTACAAAATTATCATGCATAAGCAGAAATGAAGCACCAAATTGCGTCCGCAAAGGAATGACAAGATCTGATACAAAGTTTCAGTGTAAATCTTTGCATTGAGATTGTAAACGGACTCTGCAATTGCGGGACGCAATAGGTGGAACATCAAGCGTCCTTCGGAAACGGAGATTGACTCCATGCAAGCGATTTCTTATGGTTTGATTGTTTATTATCATCCCTGAAGAGCTACAAAACCTTGAAACCAACATTTGCGCGGTCATTGTATGATTTCGTCTAGCCGTAATTTGTCTGCGTGTGGTGATGCGAGCTCGTCCTTCATATCGCTCTGCCACGCTGCCAGTGATGCGGTAACGTGTCCAAAGTCGACTTATAATATTCTGCGAATCATTTTGCAGAGAACCAGCTTCCAACATTCTCACGGCTCTGATAATTTCTTCTCGGCTTAAATGACTCTACTCTCCATAATAATGTTCTTTTGTATTGATTATACTCAGAAATATGGCAAAAATTGTACTGATTCGACCTCAAACCCGTTACGACTTGACATAAGATTTTCATCTTTTGACCGATATTCAAAACCTTTTCCCTATTCAAAAGACGAAATTTGCTAAAAAGTAAGATTTTTAGTAACTAGCAAAAACGTTATGTCCGTAGACACTTTTGATGTGTGTATATGTCGCGAATTATACCTTTTTCACGTCTCATTAAAATAGGTTTAGCCGTAACGTTGATTATTAGTAACCAATATACAAACTTCCCTATTTTTAGTATTAGTAGGTTTGGAAAGTAGAAAAAAGTAATTTGATCTATGCCTTTGTATTGTTGATTATTTTATATTTATCATTTAATGTTTTCAAAAAACTATATTGTGAAAGGTAGCAGTGATTTTTGGCACGTGAACCTAAATAACTTAAAAAAGTAAAAGAGAAGAACTTCATCGATAAAAGTAAACATAATGACCGACGTTCCTCTGTGATGTCGAAGTTTCGTG
The DNA here is from genome assembly GCA_961405105.1 of Perizoma affinitatum. Lineage (NCBI taxonomy): Eukaryota > Metazoa > Arthropoda > Insecta > Lepidoptera > Geometridae > Perizoma > Perizoma affinitatum. The sequence goes on from OY560184.1 coordinate 9,788,932, forward strand.
CAGTTGCGTTATTCATGCATTCTCCGCACGAACAAAGCTCGCTACTTACTAACTTGCTTTGTGTGGATATTTTCTTACACTTAAATGTGTTTTCTAGTTATTTGCTGCTAAGTTCTGTACTGACAGTCTCTAAGAGGTGCTTCTTCTTGATTTATATTTGTTATTTTTACTGACTTATATTTTTTACTTCTTTATTTCGCATCTCAAAAAAATTTTTTTTGATATACGCTATTTTTTTATTAGTAATTTATCACTGAACTAAAACAATTAGTTATATTATTACCACTACCATAACATTAAGCTTTTTAATGCGACTGATTTAAGAGTACGAACCCATTGAACCATTGATAACTAAAATGTTGCAAGAAGTCGATAGATGGATTCAAGACATGTTCATCATGTCACCCTATTATAGGGACAGGAATATATCCATCACATTATTATGTGCCTGAATTGTTATGTTTTTATTGCTTCCCACTAGTTAAAAGTATCGGCATGGCTTAGAATGCCATGACTCAGCTGGAGAAGATGTGCCAGATCAAGCGCAGTCTAGTGAATACAATAGTTTTCTCCATATTTTTATACTGGCGAATCCCATGATCGGCAAATCGCCCAACGAATCGGTTCTAAAGGGGCTCAACAAAAAAATAAGATTATCCGCTATTATAAGTCTCCGCAAAATTCTCGAATTCTTCGGCTACATTGCCAGGAGAAAAGGAGATAACATTAAAATATTTTCGTGGCTTCTGAGGTAGAAGGAAAGAGGCCGCAGGGAGCGCGTTCGGGCGTCCAGGTTCGCTCTCCAACTGACTCCAGTATGGTCGAAGCCATTCGATCCGCTGAAGATCGATCCCGATAAAGATAAAAAGTCAAAGCCAGCCCTCAATAAAGTTCACGACCCTTAGTATCGAGGATATTGACGCAAAGAGGAGGTGGAGTTTTAGCATTTTGAACATTGCCCATAAGATATATTGATCCCGTGGACTTCAGTTCTCTATTTATACATTCCGTTCTCGCACTTACGTAAAACCCTCTTTGTTTTGTTTCTGAGCCCAATGCAGTAAAGTTGGCAACGAGTTTCAGTCAAAGGAATTCTGCTTGACTTGCAGACTTTGCCTTGTGGCCAAATGAAGTCGTATTTCGTACGCTGCTTTTTGGTTTTCTTTATATAGAGGTCTTAGAAACACAATTGTTTCGTGTTAAAACTTGAGTAAAGTGTAGAGAAAGTAATTTTATTTCAAAAGTTTGTAAAAGGCTTAGAAATTGTTTACATAGTCCCTTTTATTATCTATGTATGTAATTTAAAGGTATGACTTATTCATTTATTTATTTTACTTTGTGGGCTATAACGTAAAGATCCGCCTAGGCTCTAAAATATTTGCAATCTTAAGTAGGCATGTGTTCAACAGTGGAAATCTGCAGACTGTTGTTGCTGTTGAAACGAAATGATATTGTAAATATAAATCGTACACAGCCAATACTTTTAACTAGTTTAACCAGTTATCATAGGATATTGTTACTGTAAAATACGACTAATTACCTTTAATAGATACAATAATAATAGATCGTAATAAATAATAAAATACTACATATTTTGCAGCGCCACCTAGTAACTTATGTTGTGAAAACCTATCTAAGGACGAAAAACCACTATGGCTCCACATACGAGCTCTTTACATTAAAATTAGAATAAGTTAAAACAAGTGGCTTCGTGAGAGGCTTCAGTACTAGTAGTGGACTTCTTCAAGCTGCTGTCGATGATGATAACTAAAATCGTGCAAAAGTGACAGGCCTAAGTTCGTATATCTTGCGCTACGATCAACACACAAATTCAAACCAGTGAACTTCACAGCGCCATAAAATGCGAAGGCCGCACTTTACCGCACATATTTTCACGCACTTGTGGTACAGATTAAATAATATTCTGCTTGCGACGTACGCCGGAAACGAAAAAAGTTTATCCTTGTTTAGTTTATCTATGACTTTTTACGTTTCTTTATTATTACTTTTTAGAACTTAAAACATATACTATTTCTGTAGCCGCTAAAATGTAAAAAAAGAGATCATATAAGTAATTTTATTATTAAGCATGAGGTAAATTATGTACCTAACCTAATAAAACTGAAAGTTTCGGTGTGATAGATATATAGCACAATGATGACGAAGAAAGTCTATCTTTGTGGAATAAATGAAAATGCAACTATCTTGTTACTAAACAAAGAATTTTACTTTGTTTTCATTATGTGGTACGAGTAGTACTGAATATTAGTGCGCGAGCCTCGCACTTTGCCAATTTCAATTGTACAGTAAATATTAAATTTCTATATAATCTAAACCGAAAATCGAAAAAAATCAATAGTGTCTGCTAGTTTCTTAATAAACGCTTGGAAAAAGATATAAAACTAAAAACAAATATTTTCAGAGTTTAATAAAATAGCAAAACTCTGATAGTGTTTGCATGATCAAAATGCAGAATAAAAAAGAAATATGATGTCAACACCATTTATATTTTTTATCGACATAAAAACTCGTATATTCGATTGACGTAATAGTTTGTTTGTTTGTTTGTATGTTACCATTTGTCTCCAAAATGGCTTATCCGATTGAAATGCAATTTATGGATAATTTATATATAGGTTTTAGCGCAACAAGATACGGTAATAGACGATGGACGATGTTTAAAATAATAATTTATATTTCGAACAAAACTTATCGATTAGTTTTCAAACAGCGTAAATGTTAAGGAAAATGCAACATTATTACCCGAAACACAAAATAACAAACATAATTATACTAGACCCAAGACATCCCTTGCGTCAAAATGTAAGCAAAACATAATAGTGCGACCATCTCTGTGCGACCTGACTTGGCCCGTGTCACCAACTTACCCCATAATATTATTGTAGAGTGATGGTTCAATTTCGCGGTAGGCTGAACAGACGGATGCAACCACTGGGATTTTATTAGCTAGTTTCACAATACCACCCTCGATTTCACGCTTATAAATTTTAGATTACTTCCTGCGTATCAAAATACCTTTTCAAAGATTTTTGAAGTTGGTAAGGTACATATAACCAATAATACTGCACAAAGCCAAAAACACGTGAAATTGTATCGATTTCAATATTATTATTTTAGAACAACTACATATAATGTAGATACACAAAATGTCAAATGTTTTTTTTATAGAATTGTTAATTTAGTTTATTAAAAAAAACTCGGCTTCACAATATATTTATTAACATACGTACTTAATACAAAGTTCAGAATGTATTATTCAATCACGCGTCATGATATGTCATCGATTATTAAAATATTATACCTCTTATGAATTCATCATGTCATAATTTAATATTGTAACCCTCTACGGCAAGTAGAGAGTACAGTCGCAACCAACATTGTACCGTAAACTTCTGAGAACAACAAAGTTTTAATAGTAAAACTTTGAACTAAGTATTATTTTTCGTATTTTACTTTTTGAGTAGCATAATTATATTTAATACTTTTCTGTTTTATACAGAAATAAATAACTCTAAATTAAATACAAACATATACCAGACTTTCCACATTGAACCAACTCTGACTACCATTTAGGCTTTTCAAAGTTCATTTGGCGAACGCCATTAATCTGCAGAGCGTGCTAGCCATTTATTCTCCCCAAAACAATGGTTTTAATAACCTTTTTTCCCATACCTGTATACCACACGTCGGTAGATAATTTAGGCGCGCTAATCACAACCTGTCCGCTCCCTTTGTTGAAGGGTACCGCTTGATTGATGACGTTGCCCTACTGGGGTAATCTTGTCTGTATGCCTTACGTGTTAAACTTGGGATATGTAGATAAAGAATTACGAGGTTGTGGTATGGAAACTATGAAACAAAGTAGGTCAAAGTTGATTTTCCTTCTTACTGTGTTTTTATACAAGAAACACATTATTTCAAATAAAACACAAAAAAAATATTCCTGATATAACATTATCTAACCGCTTAAAGAATAAAAAGAGGCTTAACCTGGCGTCAAAATGACCCAAGATGTTTTAGTTAGCTTACAGTTTCGTAACTTCGTATGCGGAGTTGCAGTCCTTCTCAGTAGCTGGAGTTAATGAGTTTTTCCAAGCGTGGTTGACCAAGAATCAGTTAAACGGCGACCGTGCTTGTAACTACTTTTTGTCGGTTTATCGTGAAATGGATTCTTAGAAAGAGAACAATGGTGTATATCATCAATTCTTGAAGACGCTTTTTTTGCAGTGATAGCATTTACAACCATGATACAGAGTTTTCTAAAGATCTTTTTTCCACACAAATTAACACTTATAAAGGACAGAATAATATGGCATGTACAAAGGTGAGCTTGACCCTAAAAATAGTTTTATTTAACAAACAGAACGATAAAGCTTTTACCAAAAAAATATATAACTAATCTCTTTTAAATATATTGAAATATCGGGTCATAATGACGTTCGTTGGTTATTTTCCACCCATGCGCCGGATTAAAATAAAACGTATTATTCTTAAGTACTTAAATAACCCTATATCATTGCCAATTTAACCAGTAATAATCTCTGATACCAATTTAATAATGATCAGCATTTACTGCCAACGACCAATCGTTGGCAATAACTGCCAACGATATATACCATAATTTTCAATCAATTTCATAAAACTTTAAAGTTTATTCAAACTAAAAAGGCTCAACGCTAAACCGTTTGTGTAAAGGCTTTTCCAGCAGTACAAGTATCTGTTTCAAGGACCTATTACGACCCCACCACTAGCCTTTTGATCTGCAAGTGGAGTGTCATCGTCTAAATAGAGTCAGCAGTTTATAATTACTAACCATATATCCTAGTTTTAGTATTCAGTTTTATGAAAATTACATTTCTCCATAAATAATGATAAGAGCTATGGTAGTTTTGGTAAGAGTTATTATTTTCCAATATTTTTAAAGGCTTTCAACATCATTACTATAGATCACTCCCAAAAGCTCAGGACTAATTATGTATCTGTTAAAAAATCGGTCCTGAGCCACCTCCATCCACCGACTTCCCGGAACTTTTTGATGTCCCTAGTTTATTATGTAAGTGAGCCCCCGCACCATTCACCTGCATCGCTTGTGCACGGTCGCCATTCAACTATGAATCCCTTGCGGTTGTCGGTTCTGGTTCTTCCGAGCTATACGGCCGGCTAACGTCACTTCTGAATACAATGTGATCTTAGTTCTTCTACAGATTTCTTCGTCTTTTAATATAACATAGTCAAAATGGTTTTTAAATACAGGAAAATCTCTTTATTTTTCAAATTTATATAAAACCTTCCCAGTTATCGTCATCATCAACCGTCTGTAGAAGTCCACTGCATGATATTAGGCCTCCCCTAAAGAGTGGCAACTTTTAAGATTTGACATTCCCTGTTACCTACAATTATTACCTACAATTTTATTAAATTAGTATAGTGTATGTAAATAGTGTCTGCACCTTCTCGATGACTATATTTTATTTTACCGTCATAATTAAACCAGTAACTCATGAACAAACATAAAATGGGCAATTAGGGCATCGTTAAAAATACAATATCGTTTTATACTTGCACAGTCACGGAAGGAGTACTTAAATGAACTGTTCCTGGCTGAATTTACGACTGTAATTAGAGTGGTGATTTTGCGATAATTATTGATATTAAAGCCTGTTCTTTGAAGTTTACTTCAAATGGGGCAGATGCAGTCGATTTGTATTTTTCTATTAATATTATAAATGACAAATTTTGTATGTTACGATGTTTGGATGTTTAAATAATTAGATGTTTGAACGTTAAGACGTGTATGTATATTTAGATATTAAAGGAGATAGCCGATTTCCCATTCGAAATGTAATTGTAATTCTAAGTTGGGGAACGAAGGTCTGCACTGACGTCCCGCATTGGGTGTATTGTGCATTATCCCCCTTCTAACCTGACCCCAACCAGCCCAACTCCTTGAAGTAGCGGAGAAGGACTCAGGGTTGATGACAGCATTGTTCTAGTATCCCTAACTTCCTGCCAGTTAATGATGACGGGGAGCATGTGTTGATGAGACCTAATTTGTGGCGGTGCAGTGTATCACCACATGCTCCACAGTCTCTTCAGCCTGGAGACAACCTCGACAGAGTCCACTGTGGGCCCATTCTTAAGGAGATGGTGGTTTAGATCACAGTGTCCCGTGATGATGCCCACCATCATCCTCAGGTCGTCACGTTTAATTTTTAGTATCAAATATTCATTATTTTGCGATTTTTTGCCGGTAGCATAGTTTTAGTCAGTCCGATTCTAGATAGCTGGATTTAAAATTATACTAAATGTGGCACCGCTATGAAGCCTACTTTACTACTTTAAAGCAAAAAAACAGGTAACAAATAACACCCAACAGTAGCAAGCATGGTCTTGACCCAACACCAGTGTTCCCTGTGTCATATATTCCGGATCTAAGTTTTGTGGTACCACGGTCATCTCAGTTCCTGATACCCTCACTGTTAGATGTTTATTTATTTATTATTTATTTTTATTTATTTTATTGACAATTCTAATCGTTTAATGATTAAAATAAGATAAAGCTGGTGAACTATGACTTATAGTCATGAATAATTCTATGTAAGTAATGTTTTTCAGTCTTTTGGTTCATTTCGATATTCGCACGAAATCCACGCAATGGGAACCCCATTGGAAGAAATCCCTCTGGGGAAGAAAGATTCTCGATTGATGACTACAAAACGGACAAAATATTACAGGAGGGTTGATAAGAAAATGTAAATGTTGCGGTAAGGCGGTGGATGGAGGTGGCACAAGATAATTTGTTACCCCACTCTTTGGGGTAACAAATTATCTTGTGCCACCTCTAGACTTCTACAATCTGTTGATAATGATGATGATTGCTACTTAGTCGAATTGTTTTAAAGTTAAGATTTTTAGGAGTATTGTTCCTTAGTGCCTCAGTAAAAGGTTACACGTAATTTGCTATTGATTACCAAACGAAAGTAGAATCTCAAAAATAACTCTTCCTGTTTTATCTTTTAGCATATCATCATACCTGTTATGGAATGACGAATATACTTTTTTATTTTATATTTCAATTCGGACCACCTTTCGTAACGAGACAGAATCTCAAGAAACGACGTCACATGTATAACGTGGCAAAACACGTACGAACCGTCACCTTCAATATATGACAGTGACAAGGACGACGCCTTATTTAGGAAAATAAGATTATTGCGAATTTTCTTTTTCCTACGAATACCGAGAAGTTTTTATATAAAAATGTCATAGCAGTTTGCTGTCTATTTTTCAGACTTTAATAATAATATAGAATATTTACAAACAAAATATTCTGAAAACTTTTCTCATAATATCAATATTTTTCATTAAATAAATTTAAATAAATAAATTAACATCCAACACACACACACACACATACATATGTAGTTCTGACCCCACACTAGAGTTCTCTGTGTTGTGGGTAACAAGAACAACAAGTACCATTGTACCACAACACCCAGATCTGTTACATAATTATATCTGCATAAAATAAAAACGTTTAAATATTTTTCACATCCGTCGCGTACATTATTTATCATTTGAGTCCTTGAAAAGACAAGCTGAATTATTTTTTATGTGTTCCACGTTTACCAAAGCTAAATAAAAAATGCAGAAAGAGATCGTTAGTTTCACAAAGCTTTGAGAATTGTGTAGTGTCTACGAGTGGATTCGTAGCTACGTAGCACGTGTTGTGATTTAACACTATAACCGACCAACGTAGCGTCGTAGGCAATTCACAGCAACACTTTATTTTTACGTGCCTCACCTTGTAAACGGCTTGTTTTAAAGAAAAAACTGGGCGTGCAAAAAGATGGTTTGGCGTGTTCAGTAATGATTATAAATAATTAAATGCCTAATAACATATATATACATATATATAACATAAAAATAATATATATAAGAAATATACATAATATTTAAATTATAAAGTAATTGGTGGTAGCATCAGATGAAGGGAGGGTTGAAGAGACAAAGTAATCAATGGTTTAACTTCCCAAGAAAATGTTCCGGGACGATTTTTCAAATGATTCCTTTGAGTCTGTTGTTTTGTAGCTTTTTTATTTTTTTGCCACCTAAACTGTATTTACACAATACGTGTAAATCAATAAAATATCAAGAATACCAGAGATTTACATCCTTCTAGGAGTAGGCACGACATGCAACTGTCGAATGTCACAATACCAATACAATACACACTTTTTACTAGTTTACAAGATATAAGAAAAATAAAAGTGCAAATACTTTACAGCGCAAATGTAGTAATAACCAAACTTCAAACACAATGGAAGACAGCTTGATAGTTCCACTTTCATTACCCGAAGGAATAGCAGAGTAGCAACAGCAGTCAATACAAATCGCACTTAACAAGCAAGCTAGGCTCGAGGTGTCTACTAAACCCAGCAATGAGCCGTATTCATCAATCACAGGGGTTATTATGTGGTACATTCAGCGACATAACTAGATTCAGCTATTTTATCAACAGCAACCGGTAGAAGTACACTGCTGGGCATAGGCCTCTCTAGAAAAGTGCCATGTTAAACGATCTTGAGCTCTCTCCATTTACTGACTTCCCGCAACCTTTACGATGTCATCGTTCCATCGGGTCAGGTAGGCCACTGTGTTTTCTGATTAATGGTTTGGTAACCTTTTTTTCTCCATCGATTGTTAATTCAGTGGCAATGGGCCATTTCAACTTGCTAATTATTAGAGCAATGTCGATGAACTTCCTCGTTCCGTATTTTATCACGTAGTGAAAATCCGAGTATAGCTCTTTTCAAAGCTCGAGCTGTGCAGCCTTGAGCTTATGTATGAGGTCAGTAGTTAGTGACCAAGTCTCACTTCCATATTATGTTGTCACTTGCAAAAAGTAAATACCGAATTATAATTAGTAATCTGATAATTAGCTGTTTGATTTTATAACTCATATTTCTTGGTACTGCACATTTTCGTTCGAACTATTGGGCTACTCTTCAAGTCCCGCCGTGATATGCTATATAAACGAAAAGAAAAAGAGCAAAATCTTAAATAACTTAAATCGGTGACTGTACTACACACCTACCTATTATACTAACTTTTACATATAAATGTAGACCTTACGACTACGACGGAAAACTGAAATCGTTTGTACAAAATCACACGTAATATCTACATCAATTGATTAAACAAATCTATGCCTTAATGTACGGCAATAAAGATGAAAGCTGGTTCTAGACTATTGAATCACGCAACGCGCTACGCACGTATTAAATCTCTATTCAAAATGTCGAAAGAGGTATTTATTGTGAATTATTTTCATCTGATAACGTTAGTTTCAACGACGATGAAGAAATTACTTTTATGAATAAATAAATTTGACTTTGACATTTTCGGCGCTTGTATTGTCGTAGCTGGATGGAAAGTTAACTAGATTTTTATTGCTTTATCAGATTTTGTTTTTCCGAAATAAAAACGTAACAGAAGCTAGTATACTTGGATATTGCGCTATCGTCTTTAAATTTCAGCGAGAAACATTTCTTACGAAACTGTTTTTTAACTTGCAATATTTGTCATTATTTTAAAAACCTTGAATGTGTATTCCATCACATTTGAGGTTGTATCTATGTAAGAACTATTTTTTAAGTTATCATGATACGAAACGTTTCCAAATAAATGCTTTTCAGCGCCCCCTAATGCGCTAATAAGGGCATAAGGGCTTAACCTTAAAGTGAAATAAAACTATTGCAAAAACCGCTCTAGAATCGGTCAATCCGTTTCAAAGACAAATGGTAGGTTTGACAAACAAATAAACAAACATACGGACGAATAACCTTATATCGCGCTGCTTACATTGCGGGCAGTAAAACAGAATAAACGAATTAATTAGAATTGTAAAATGAGAATTTATCGCTCACCCTCCGCGTCGCGATCACTCACCTTGATAAAGACTCTCGGAATGAGTCGAAACTTAGTTAGTGCCTTCACTGATAGTACGGTATCTGATAATTCCAGTTTTACAATATAAATGATCATATTAACAATCGTTTTTTTTTATTAAAACTACTTAAATTTAATACAGTGTATCATCGACATGAGGAGCAAATTCTATCTTATCCCTAATATTATAAATTTGATGTTTGTTGCTAATAATCTTCGTAATGACTGCGCTGATTTGTATTTAATTCGGAACATAATAGTTACTGACCTAGAATAACACATTGATTACTTTTTATCAGGGTATTACGCAGGCGACACAAAGGCTAGTAAATAATAAATACGTGCAACCTAAACTTTTTGTGAGAAATATTCTGATTGATATCTGAGCCCCAGATAGGAATTTGGAGTGATTATTGACATCTCACTGTCAGCCCGTATCTGCGATCGAGGATTTAATATTGCGTTCGTATGGAGTCATAAATACCAACATGTATTTATGACTAGGTTGTAGGAATTTAAGATAGGGTTGACGTGACCATGCTTTGGGGTGATGCTCAATCGTATTCATGTTATATGATGATATATATATATATATATATTTACAAAAAACAAGCACATAAATAGTCCTGTGTTGTGGGTAACAGAAGCTTTAGTACCACAGTTACTTCCAAACATCCAGACCCGCAACAAATGCCTGCAGAAGATCCAAACTTTTGTTCCACAGCGGGAATCAAACTCTTACCTCTTGCGTCTCTGCCGGCTAATCGCCCGCAGTGCTATCAAGGTCCTCATATTATTGTACATATCCAGATATATCAATACAACTTAAAACAAAACAAACAATAAATACAAACTTATAAATGTATTCTCCATGAGGATGTCCTCAGATCTGTACTTAATTTGCAGATTCATGAGAATACCGAGTTGTCTCAGAGACACGATCAAACATTATATTTGACATATGTCCCCGTTTAGCATAGTAATTAGTAGTCCATGTGACAGGTTGCAAAGCCATCGTGTTTTATTGGACGTTTTTATTAACCGATGTCAAAGACTTCAAACTTTTGCTTCTATGCCGGTTTGAACCCATGACCTTCGGATCGGAAGTTGAGTTATAGTTTTGTAGTAAATCATAATAAACAATATAACTTTATAACAATATTACATGCAAAATAATGTAATCGTCAATAAACATTTTGTGAGCTAGAATCACCCAACCCAGTTTGCACTTTCACTCTTCACTTTCACAAACCAATAACCAACACGTTCTTGGTAAATTTTGCTTCTTTATAGCAACGAGGTCGCGTTTAATTATTGTAGAAAATGACCCTTCTGATAATTATATTGGTCTGATAGATACCAGACCAAATCTGAGGGCGGTATATCGGTATAAGCTTTATATAAATGTTATAGGCCTACACTCATAAAGTTATAATTATTTCTTGAGAATTCTTAATTGTCAACTTCCTCTCAAATGCGCTAGATTACCGCATCGATGCAAACAAACAAATGACTGGCTCTTACATTTGTGCGCAAAGAAGGATTTCTTCTTTCTCTTTTTTTTTTCTTAAGGATTTTGAGCATTATTGTAAACAATGTCGCTCTTTTAATATTAGCAAAAGGAAGAAAATGATCACCATAAGAGAAACATAATTTCACAAATCAAATCAGCGTTCCGTTGTTAGATCCATTCGTTCTTGTCAAGAGAATTCAAGGATCGTAACATTAATAATATTAGATTTATAACGCAAAAGATTCCTGCTGCCAGCGACCATTATTTAAAGCCCTGAGATGTACAATATTTCACGGGAATTTATTAAAATGAATGCCGGTTGCCTTTTATCGCCTCTATAACGGTGAATCATATCTAGGCCTTTGTGAATCTGACTTATTTGAGGTTTGAATATTTCAGTGATTAATTTTTTATATATGATGTTCCAGCGACCTCTAAAACGGTTTATTAAATTGTGAAGCGGTTTTCATAAAGAAATGAAGTTAGATGGTGACCATGAACTGAAATACGCAGTTTAGGAAGGCCTCACCCGATGAACCGATGATACCTTAAAGGATGTCATTGCATTCTTTAAGAAAGCATATTATATCTAGTAGTGGACTTCTACAGGCTATTGATAATGATTAGTTGTGATGCACGATGATTCGTCAGCGGAAATTACAAGTTAATTTTTAATGTAATTAATTCTGCCGGGGTAAATAAATTCGCTGACATATACCTAAAAACAACACCCATGTTCAACGACTTCGTGTTGGTAGCGACTAGCGTCTAATAAATGAAGACAATTTAATCCACTGGATATACAAATCGCCTGTCTAATTTATTTTGCGAGTTTAATTCAGCTAAATTTGGCAACTTTCTCCGTCGTAGGGATACACGGATGTATGTTTTAAATGAAGAACGCCCTATTTTTGATCTATTTAAGAAACGGTGGCTTGCTTTACCAGAGGTATCATTCGCGTGTTGCCGACCCTCACAAGTCCAAAAAAAGATATTTCCAGTCGACGATAAAAAAGTTTGACTAGTTTCCAAGTTTTTAACAAAATTGCATACTCGCCTCTGCTCACAGCTCCACCCGCGTGGTACCTACTCGTATAAAAAGTAGTGTGATATTTTAGATCACCAAATAGATAGGTATAATAGGTTCCAATAGATTTTATCCGAATTGGCTCTGCCGTTACGGAGATTATGAGCAACAAACTTTCGCATTTATAATATTAGTAGGATATCTCTGCCTAAAAACAGTTATGTCTGTAATCCCGGCTCTTTATTATTTTTTCTGTTCGATAGCCCTTTCTAGTAGGTATGGTATGCACTTAACTCCACAATCTTAAGTAAGCAATGTTCGTCAGCTGAGCCGTTACTATTAATCAGAGTTTTTGTCACGATGTGAAGTGCCACGCCTGACGTAGGAGCAATTACTAGAAAGTAATTGTTGAAGTTCATTTAAAGACAGTTCCTCAGTTTGGATACCTGAACCTCATTAGTTTAAGGTACACAGTTATATCTAGCTAGCTGTTAATTATTTAAATTTGCTTAAAAGACACAAAAACCTAATACACGATATAAATTTCAGGCAAATAATATCTTAACAACTCAGTTGCCAATGTCTGTGTTGGTTAGGTCATACATGGTTAGATTACATTCTAACCTAAAATTATAATAATTTGATATTGGAAGTTAATTAACTCTATGTTGATAGGATACCAGAAAATGCAATTTCATATTTTTTTAGCATACGTAACCCCTTTGCACTAACGACATCCACGCTGCCAAAATATGAGATTTAAAAACACCCGCAAATGTGGCGCTTACGACATCCGCGTATGCAAAATGTAATATTAACACGTTTCTCGTAATTTTTAGAACACTGCAGGCGTTCGAGTAATCGATCCATATTTTGAGAAAGGTCATGACAACATATAGTACTATAATATCTGTGTTACAATTTACAAGTAGTACATTGTAACACAGTAATACTATACAATACAATACATTGTAATACCATACAAGAGTGCGGACCAGACCCTTTGAAGAACCGTCCACTTTTGAAGATTAGGTTTAACCCGAATTATGGAAACCTTTTTAGTTGACAAATTTCATTCTTATACCCTTTCGTAAAACTATTACAAAATTGTACTACCAATATCGAATGATTTGATTATTGTTTCGAATATAATGATATGAATGCAATTAAATGTAAATAAAACACATTGGTTCCGTAACTTAATTAATAGGTAACTAATCATTTACATTTTGTTCGGTAAAATGTTCTAGCCTCACATCTAATGTTGTCGTCAAAATATCAATGAAAACTTTCTGAAAGAAGCCTCCCTTCAGGCATCCATATCACCATACTGTTGATTTTAATATTGAACGGCCATACTGGCCTAGATGCCAGGAATATCAGGAAAACGTAAATTTTTCCAAAGTTTTGTCAGAAGAAAACCTGTCGTGTATTTCATCATATAATATTGCAGTGACGATTACAAAAAAACTACACGACTTGCAGCACCCCCTAGTCAGTTGTATCTTCTTTTGAAGTCCGCATTACAATCGGTTCAGCCGTTTTGGAGAAAACTGATAATAGACAAAGATTAGTAACCTGAACCCCAAACGCAAAGGCTGCTTGCGTATTTTACCCATGATATGGCATTGAATTATGCCGACATAATTCAAAAAAGTCAGAAACATGTATGAAGGTTGCGATAAGTGTAGGTATGCCGTGTGATGTGAAAGGTAAAGTTGGATAAAATTCCAAGTAAAAAATGGACAAAGTTCTAAGCTTCGTTTATTTTATCGCTATCCGCTTCGCCTATAAAATAATCTGATAACGTAAGTCGGGTTTCAGCTCCGACCATTACTAGACCTTTAGTGAAGTTCACAGTTCACTTTTTCTATGTTTATCAGAGCGGAAAACTATTGGATGAATACGTTTTTACGGAAGGTCTTTTATTGAGATTTATATTATAGTATAGTATATTTAATTCAGGACTTGCTTGATATGATATGATTTGAATTCAAACAAAGTTTTCCAAAATTTTACATCGTTTTATAACGTATCGCAGAGCTCCTAGTGACGTGTGGAAAACCTTTCTTGCGATACAAAACAATTACAAAAAACTGAATGACAATCGGTTACTCCGTTTCATATTCAATGAGAGAAAAATGTTGACAAACAATCAACCTCAAAGACAATCTTCAAACCCAAACGTGTAAAGAATTGTTTTGTCATGATAAACTAGAATACAGCTAACTGTTAAAAAATATATATATTATAGTGTGAATAAAGCATCTGAAATCGCTGTCAAATCAGAAGTCTTAGTAAGGGCAAAATATACTAAAATGTAATGTGTGATCCCGGAGATCTTAGGAGATCTGTGTGTAAACCACTGAGCTTAACCTTACTGAATGATTTTGTTATTTCTAAGTTTTTTCTCCGTCATGATAAATCCGTCACTGACGTAAATCTTTTTCGCAGTTTGCTTTTCTATCTTCCTGTTGTCTCCCGGGTCATTAATTCGAATGTCGAAAGCTGCAAGATCTCGACCGAGGTCGCGCTAAACCGGATTACTCCTATCGATTGTTTAGTTCTGTTAGTGTTGTTTGTACTGACATTTTGTCATAAGCATAAAAAATACAGTAAAAAATAGTAGAATACGTTAATGTAGTCAAGGTGCCCAATGTGTTGTTTTATTCAAAGTTGTCATCAAAAAGGTAATAGCTATCGCATGATAATGATGATAATGAGTTGTCACCATAATAAATAATACAAACATTAATTAATAAATTATAGTGAATATACCTTTATATAAACGTGGACTAATCACACCAAAATGCCTCTATCATGGATTTTGCTCAACTAAACTAAAAAGCTTACTGCTAGATATATTGACACCTTTATGCATTGCTTATAGAGCGCCATCCCTTTCCAACTTTACCTTAATCTTTAGTATTGAATCGCAGTATTTTGCCTCTAGGTAAGGACGTTTCACTACCATTATTTTTACCCGTGACATAAGGTGCTAGTTTATTCTATACGTTTGTCTTAAAAGACAGTTTGTTTGTTTATATGTTACCATTTACCTTCGAGTTTTCTTTCAATTAACATTTATGATTTATCTAATTGAAATGCAGATTTTTGCGATCGATTTGTTGATTGTATCCTAGGGAGATTTTATCACCATAAATTAATACGGGCTCTGCAACGGATGATGGAAAATACGTTGGGGGTTTGAAAATTTTGCAAAAGTAAACTTTCATAGAAACCTATCATTAGCGTGGAAGAGCACATTAATCACTGTTCTCACTCAAACAATAAACAGAAACTAACCTAGATTTAAAATAAATTAATAGTAAACAAAAGTTAAAAATAAGCTTTTTGCAGGAACCATGTCATGGTAAAACTTAAAACCAGCTATCATAATAAAATGCGTACATGTACTATTTCGTGTATTACTATTGACCGTTGAAGAGTTCCTTTATCTGGAGCTGATCTTGGATGCCGATTTAGATCATGCTTACCATAAAAAATTGTCCTCGGAACTGAACCAACATGTAAAAATTCAACTCCGTAGGATAGAACAGGAAGTGATTCTAATTCAGCTTGCAAGATTTTACTTAAACAAACAAACAAACATACATACATTGCAAGTTAAATAAAAGCTTTTAAAAACAAGGCAATTATTACCTCGGAGATTATTAAGCTACGCCGGTGGCCTAGAACCTTATATCCGGACTGTAATATGTTACCACAATGTTATTTTTGTTTCAGGATATTTCTGGCACATTACGGATTTTCACTATGACCCACTCTACACATCACAAGGCGATACTAGAAGACGTAGGTATAAAATTATTAGTAATTTTCAGTCTGAAATTATGACCTCATTCAGTTTGTTGGGTAAATAGAGATTAAAATGGTATCTTCTGCTTCTTCAGTTTATCATCGGTTATTTTTGGATCAGGCTGCGTCGGGTCATGAGATATGAAAGGCTTGAAAGTAGTAATCGATGATAATAGAATCAGAGTGATGAAAGGATTCACAATGATTCTACGATAGATAATATTAGAATAATCAAATGAATGCCTACCTACCTACCTACTTATTATAAATATTAATAATAATGCTGGACACAGTATCATAATCTAGCCCCAAACTAAGCAGAGTTTGTATTATAGGAGCGACATAACTATACTTTTTTTTGTTAAAATACTTACATATTATACATAGAAAACAACCAGAGCCAAATATTTGCATATCATATAAATATTTGTCCCGCGGCGGGAATCGATCCCGAAATCGTCTTCGTCTCAGGCGAGATTTCTCTCACTGCGCCACCGAGGTCATTATTGCATTGCTTATGTTATTGTTGTGCACTTTTTTTCTAAGAATAAGAACACCTAGTGTCTCTAGACCAAAATAGATTTTAAGATATTGCTATTTTTTTATAAATAATCATCATAACTTCTCGGCTCCTAAGGGTTATAGCTTGATGTTAAATAGCATAATACCTTTCACATGAATTGGACTATCAAATGCAAAAATATTTTTTCAAACTGACTGGTAGTTTCAGAGATTCCCACTTTAAAACATAAAAACATACTTTTCAGCATTATTATTAGTATAGATTAGTATCGGTTATACCTACTCAGTCTTATAAATAAATAAATCGGAATCAAATCGTAAAATCTCTTTCAATGCATGTCATTAATGTCAGTTTCCTCACGATGTTTTTCTTCATTGTTTGACAGCACTAGCATTGTATACGTATTGATTTGTAAAATGGAAACATGAATTTTATTTGTGATTAAAAAACAATAGTGCACAACGGATACGAACCGATTGATTACCTTTGGATTGAGCGTCGAGGATTTTAGCCACTATACAATTTAGTACTCTCCAAAATTGTTATTATATTAGCGAAATTGTTTACAAATCCATCTAACAAATTGTATTGCAAAATTACTGAAAACAACATCGAGCATTAAATCACATTTGCTTCAACCAATTGAATCCGATTCACTACATTTGAAAACACTTTGCTGGAGTGAAATATGCGCAATTTCAATGATCCCGTTTTGTCTATAATTCATAGATTCATATAAATTCCATATTAGTCATGCTCTTATTGTCAAATTATTTGCCTAGCTTATCGTTGCTATCATATCAAAAAGACGTATGTAATTTTTTTCTATTTTTTTTATTAGCTTTTTGCGTAGTTTGGAATGTAATCTATAGCCTGTCAAAATATGGTGGGTGGTTGTCTTCTGCAAAACTCGACTTTATTAACATTGTCAAAAAGTCCTTATTTGGATGTGGCTGTCAAAATGCCGTATGTTATTTCATACGACTTTTTGATTTCATAATTTCTAATGACAATAACTTTTTTGGTATTATACGTCAAATTGATTTTGATTGGTTTCTTAATTAGTAAAGTTATGTGGTAAAGAAAAGGTTGAATGCAGAATATTATGGAAGTTTCAACATAAAAGAGGTAAGTAATGTGTTAATTTATGTAAATGTTATAACACTGTACTAAATACTAGATTTAAACAGCAAATACCGTTAATTTTCTTAACATAACCTAAATTTTACATAAATTTTGGGATGAACCGTATTTGTTACAGCTACCTGACTAAATGAATAAAAATGAGAAGATACAGCAGAGGAGCTGATCTCCTCATGAGAGCTATTGCTAATTCTGGCATTCATAACAATGATGATGAAAATACATCTATAGAGCAATGGCAGATGATGCCAAACGCAGACGATACATCACGAAATACCAGCTACAATCAAGTTTCAACAACTTCAGAAGTACCATCATCTTTGATAAATCAACACCTTGACTGTGAAATAACCAGTAATGATGCTACTTTGAATGATATATCTGATGAAATCATGATGGCCTTTACTGAATCTAGAGTCGATATGAATGATATGGTCAGTATTTCTCCTGTGCAGAACATAGCATCTTCGAATAGCCTACAGCCAAGTACTAGCCATAACAATCATTATTATGTTGACGACGAACCTATTCCTAACTATATTTTGAACGAAACTACGGGAGAATTCGGCATTAATCCTACAATTGAGATTCCTAGTTCCAGTACTGGTGAGATGTTCTTAAATGAAATTACAGGTGAAATGCAACGACATGATTCAGATCAAACCTACTTTTCACCAAACTTATCAGAAACAGAAACCGAACAACGAGTTGCAGCCTTTAATTGCAGTGATGATGACCGTGATGCTACTTTTATCCCAGACGAAGAAGATACTTCAGATGGAAATTCTTCGGGAAATGAGAGTATTTTACAGATAGTACAGAGAAAAAGACATGGAATAAGAAATCAAAAATTATGGGATCGTAATAAAAATAAAAAGCTAAGAATGCAGGGTAAAGCATATAAAGGTATAGTTAAGACAAGAGATGGAAAATGGTCTCAGACAAATTCAAGAAAAGCTAGAAAAATGAAAGAAGCTTGTAATTGTAGATCCATTCAATTTGAATGTCGAACTTTAACAAACGAAGTCAGAAAAGAATTGCATGATAATTTTTGGAAGAATTTAAATTGGGAACAGCGTAAAGTTTACATAGCAAGTCTCGTTACTCAAGTGGCACCAACTCACCGAAGAAAAGATAACCTGGAATCATCACGCAGAAACCTTACTTTGCAATATCATTTGCGGATGAATGACAACAAACATCGCGTTTGCAAAAAAATGTTTTTGAACACGTTTGATCTGGGGGAAAAGTGTGTAAGAGTATGGGCTGCAAAAGCTAAAAGCGGAATCCCTATACCCATAGTACCATCACCCTCAGCTCGGATTAACACTGAACGCAATGATCACCTCCAGTCTTTCCTTAATAGCTTGGTGAAAATGGAATCGCACTACTGTCGTGCTAGTTCCACAAAAGTTTATTTAGAACCTAACTGGGACTCACTAACAGAACTGTACAACCATTATAGAACTGAAGCTACAAAAGACAACACTGACCCTTTCTCATGGACTCGATTTTCACAAGAATTAACGAAACAGAACATCACTTTATATCAAAATCGCAAAGACCAGTGTGATACTTGTTTTGCATTTTCAGAGCAGAGAATAGACAAAAGCGTTTATGATTTACACCAATTACGAAAAGACATGGGCAGAATTCAAAAATCTGAAGACAAAACATTAGCAGAAATGGATAATACAATGAAGGTGTTTTGTGTCGATGTGCAGGTTGTTTTATTGGCACCAAAACTTAATGTATCGCTGGCCTATTACAAAATGAAGCTGAAGGTGCACAACTTTACCTCTTTCGATCTCGCAACGCATAACGGTAGATGTTACCTATGGGATGAAGTAAACGGAGGTTTGGATGCGGAAGTATTTGCGGCTTTATTTGTTGACATTATACAGACTGAATGCCAAAGATCGGAGGTGAATTTGACTAAGATAGTACTATGGTCAGATGGTTGTTGTTATCAAAACAGAAACCAAGTTCTGGCTAACGCAATTTTGAACTGTGCTGTTCAATTAAATATAGTAATTAAGCAAAAATATTTGGAACATGGGCACACATTTATGGAAGTAGACTCGCAACACAGCATCATTGAGAGAAAGATGAAAAAGAAGGACATTTATTTACCGGCTGATTACGTGGGCTTAATAAAATCAGCTAGAGCAAGTCCAAGATCGTATGAAGTGCACAGTTTGACACATACTTTTTTTAAGGATTTCTCAAAAATTCAATACTACAAAAGTATTCGACCAGGCAATCGAGTTGGTGACAATACTGTTACTGATATTCGGTGCTTGAAATATAATCCTAATGGGACAATTGAGTATAAATTAATGTACTCAGATGAGTGGACTTTGTTACCACGTAGAAGCAAAATGCCTAGTCCCAATATAATATTACCTCCACTATATGATACAAAAAGAAAAATAACGCTAAGAAAATTTCAAGATCTGCAAGATATGAAAGTATTAATGCATGAAAATTATCATGCTTATTACGATTCTTTACCACATGAATGTCCAGATCAGCCATGTGTCCATATTAAAACGTAATTATTTTCTTTTTTAACCAATTTCATTTTCTTTTTGAATTATAGATTATTTTTGCTGCAGATATAAATTATATTTGATTTAGAGATGATTCTCTACTTTTAATTTTTGTTACCTAAACTTAAAAAAATATTTGTATAATAATATTTTAGACAGATTTTTTAACTGTGATCTCATTGAGCTAATTGTAACTTATAAGAGAGAATATCACAAAAAACCCATAATATTTTCATTCTAAGTGATGTTTCTACTTTATAGTTAAACTAAGATTACAACTTAGACAAAAAACTTATTTTCTAGCCAATTTTGTCTTGTATTGTTTAGTTTATTATTTCTACTGTTTGTATTGTTAAAAGTAACTGATTTGGAGATGGTTGTGATTTTAGAAATAGAGATAGGCTGATTTAAAAATAACCTGCACGAGAGTTAATCCCATAGTTTTAACCATCGTGTAACTGAATAAACCTAATTATGTGTAAACTTATGATTGTTTTTAGAATTTATTAGTCAGAGTATAGTAGTTGGTTGACTGATTTTAACGGTGATCTCATTAAGATAATTACTTTATAAGTAAGAAACTCACAAAAAGCTATTATTGTTTCTCCAATTAATGTTAAGCTAAGCTAAGCTATCTAATTAGTTGAGCTAAGATTACAAGACATGTTGAAGTTTTTAAGAAATAGATATTTTTGTAACGAAACTGGTTGTTTGTATTTCTGTTCAAAAAGACGTAAAACGTTCTACATTATCATCGTAAAATGTTTAAAAGTCGTATGAAATGTCAAGACGTCGTATGTTTGAATTTTGGTTCAAAAAATATTATCAAAAGGACGTATAAGCACGGAAATCAGCTTTCTAGCTTTAATCTACCCACAATCTGATTACGTGCAGACGTAAACATTTAATCTAAAGCAAGTTGCATCAAAACATTGTAAAAAAACGGTTTAGTTAAGAAAAAAATCGGTTTTTTGTGTCTCCTGAAAACATCACTTTTTACATACGTCTTATTGATATGATAGCAACGTTATGTGATTTGGCGCCGTTAATTTACAAAGTCATGATGTAAATATTGGTAAACGTAGCAATTATTTATTGAAAACAGAAGCGAAACTCGTATTTTCGTTTGAGCTAGTGTCCAACTCTGATGTCGGAGTTTCTGCAAAGCTGATCAATTTTCAATAATTACTTTGTTCGTTGACATGCAGTTGATCTCGTAAGTATTTCGCATCCTTTGCTCTCCATAATTGACAACCTCTATGGCGCAGTGGGCGAAGGCCCGCCTGAGACGCAGAAGTTTGCGGGTTCGATTCCCGCCGCGGGAAATTTTTTTGTATCTACGAATATTTGTCTCGGGTCTGGGTGTTTTTTATGTATAATATGTATGTATTTACAAAAAAGATGTATATAAGTAGTACCTATATCAGTCATGTAGTTCCCATAACCCATAACTCTGCCTACTTTGGGGCTAGATGATGCTATGTAAAAAATGCCCAGCATTATTTATAATAAATTTATTCAGTGTGGGAAGATACAGATCCAAAGTTTTGATTTTATTTATGTACAACGTGTGTGCTAAAAACGTCAAAGAAAAAAACATAGTAAGGAAACCGGCATACCCCAGAATCAAAAGTTCCAAGGTATTGCCGTCCTTAATTCGTATCCTTAAAAGACCTACGCACTGAGTATGTATCTGAGGATGTCCTTCATGAGGAATACCAACGGTAGTTACCTTTTATTTATTCCAAAAAAACTATCGTGAATTAGATCATTAAAAAAAAACAATAGTATGGTACGTGAAAGTTCCCGTTTTACAATATGAAGGTTCTTTGATTTTTAAGTCAGGTTGTTTTTTAATGTTTACAGAAAATAATATTATTATTTATTGTCCAGATTGTAGAAAAGCGGACGAGAGAGGCAGCTCCGGACATCACAGAGCGCTCGGCAGATATGGAGACTACTCTTGTGACAGCTCCCTTGAGCTGATAGAGTCTGCAGCGCGGTACATGCGCACTCGACATTCCGAGAATGTCGAATTTGTGTTGTGGACAGGGTAAGTTACATGTGAAAGCCACCAGAATTCCGACAGTTATTCATAACTGCTTATCAGTTATCAAGACGGCTTCTGCTTACACCCCTGTCTGAATAAACATATGCAAAGACTAAGAATGTTGCGGGATAGCTGTGGATGGAGGTGGCCGAATATCGTTTGTCATCTGTGGGAGGCCTACGCCCAGCAGTGGACTTCTACGGACAGTTGATGATGGTGAAGATAAATATCACATTTCCTTAAAATATTTCAGAAGTACACGCAAGGTTTGACGAATTGGTAAAGCTAATTTAAGTATATTTTCCAGTGACATCCTCACAGCTCGGTATACGAGTAGCGAAGAAGAGAAGTACCAAGCCATCAGAAACATGACAGACCTACTGAGTAGGACCTTTAGCTCACACTTCGTGTTTCCTGTGCTGGGGCATCTGGACCCCGCGCCTTCTGAGAGCCTCACTAATCTGTGGATGCACTGGCTTCCACTCGAGGCGTTGCAGACCTTCAAATATGGTAAGTGCAGACCTCATAATCTGAAAGAGTGTATCCTGACATGATGAAGCTAAAAACTCCAATATTCTTGATATTAATTTCAATATGATACTTTCACGCATTCCTGAGATAAAGGGTCTTGACAAACAGTCAAACAGACAGACGGAGGCACAACGAAGTGAACCTCCGTTTTTTTTATTTTCAGGGACGAACCTCTAGAATTGCGTCATGAGTCAAGACCGTCCGTTATATATTCAATTTTGTTATCTTGTGGGGTACAGTAAAGTTATATTGTTTAATTCATTCATGAGTATACAATTAATCTTTTCAAGTTTGTCATTACATATTATCTTATAGTGCAGCAACAATACTACCTACCTAATTGGCCACGATTTATAAACATATTCCTACCTAAATTAATAAAGTTTGTAACAAAACGATAATAATATGTTGCTAGTGCATTGACCGCAGCTGTTAACCGAAATGATGGCAATACATTGCTAATAAAAAAAAAGTTGTACTTACGACGATCTCGTATTTATTTGCGTTTCAGATAAGA
Organism: Perizoma affinitatum; assembly: GCA_961405105.1. NCBI lineage: Eukaryota > Metazoa > Arthropoda > Insecta > Lepidoptera > Geometridae > Perizoma > Perizoma affinitatum. The sequence continues at coordinate 9,812,579 of OY560184.1, forward strand.
GGTTGTTTGTCTGTTGTGTTTACCATTTATATGCGAAACGGTTTATTCGAATTAAATGCCGTTTTTCTCTATGACCATTGTGACAATAAAATATATCTGAGGACCATTTCTTAGATAGATTTTGTTTCCACAAGTCACTATAGAGTGCTGCGGTGCTGCGAGAGAAAATACATCGACCGATTTAAAATAAATATATACTATTAGGGTAAATAAATAGTATAAACTTTGACAATGTTGTACATTGTCAAAGTTACAACATAATACTTACATACTATCATTAACTACTATTTTATATTACATACTTAAGTAAGCTAGAAACAGACAACATAAAGCGACTCGAGGACAAGTAGTGTTCCTTGACTAAGGATTTAAAAACAGGTAGTGATTTCGCACGTCTGATGCTAACAGGCAGTTCATTCCATAAACGGACAGCCTGCACTATAAAGGAGTTATCATAGTAGGAGGTGTGTACAGGTGTCATAAGTTGGAGAGTTTCAGAGGATAGGAAGGTGTGGAGGGATTGAAAATAATGTTCTAAATAGATTTAAGATATGAGTAGTCAGGCGAAGGCGTATGAGCTTACTGCGAAACTCAGATGATACTTGCGGAAGCCGTATCCTGAAGTTTTGCAGGCGCTCAATTTTAGCCAGCTACTGACCAGTGAGATCTAAATAGGTAGCATCAGCATAGTCCAGTATTGGAAGAAGAAAAGACTATGCGAGTGAAATTTTCGTAGCAGTCGAAAGGTAGTTCTTTGCAACTACCTTCCGACTAAAATTTATTTGCTGAGGCAAACCTTCTTCGGCTGACTTCAGTTAACTGAGGTTTCCATGATAGTTGTCTGTTTACCGAAATGCTATCAATAAATTACCGGTAAAAAAAAATTGTACCCACTACGAAAAAAAAACCTAAATTTTTCACTTGGATAACATCCGGATACAACATCTATTTTGGATCATCTGCTATCAGCCATAATGCTATTTTACATAGCTATGAAAAAGAGAAAAGGAAAAATACCAAAACATCTGTAGATTAAATATAAAGCCCACATTCCCTTTGAGGAATCCATGCAAAAAATAATCTAAAGATCGTTACTTACTACACTGAATAATTTCGAATTTAGTTTATGACCTAACGTAGGAAACACGAATGAATGAGTAAATGAATGAAGTATATCTTTCCTATCCACTTATTTGGTAAGCCTATCAACGCCCTGGGTATGAGCTATAAAAACAGGCTAAGGATAAATATTTTAATTTCTTCCTAGTTTCTTTACTGTTCATTTACTTATTGTGCTGAGTAGATAACAATAACGAGCGTAAACGTCCTTTGTTTCCCATTTTTTCTTCTATTATTTTCGCTTATCTACTTAAATTAACGACTTTCTTTATTGCTCAAGCAAATCTAAACAAGCGTGGTTACGATTACTTGAATGTGTTTTCAACACAGGTCCAAGCTGGAATTTATTTTATTTCTGCCTGTTTGATCCCACTGCAGGGCAAAGGTTTCCCTCCAGGCAGCAGTAAGTTACAATAATTTCAATTTTTACAGGAGGTTACTACACAATCGAGCAGAAACAGAGCAAGCTGCGAATAGTGGCTCTGAACACGAATCTGTTCAGCGTGCGAGAGTCGAGCTTGGCGCCGGCACGGCGACAGTGGGAGTGGCTCGATGCGGTGCTCGACAAGGCCACTGCTAACAAAGAGATGGTGAGTGCTATTCACAGGCAGGAGGTATTACCAACAAAGAAGAATCCTAAGAAAGCACGGGTGTAAAGAATAGCACTGAGTGATAAGAGTTGACGCGTCAGTTAACCATTGACATCGGAGCGCAAGTTACTATGCGTAGTGCGCCTGACTATTAGCTGGTCGCCCCATTCTAAGTACTTTACTCTTCTGTGGTTTCTGTACCTGCAAGATTTTGAGTCAGAAGTATATAACCTGGAACCTTACGGGTACGGCTTGATTTATTTCAATGGGAAAATTTACCCTAAGCCCAATGCTTAGGGTAAATTTTCACATGACTGTTTTTTTGAACGGAACAAATCTAAAACGTACTTCTTACAAGGAAATGGTACTATTTTTTTTTCCAATTGCCAGAGGACCTTGTGGGGTTTACAAATAAGGGGTACAGATCAGAATAGCGTTGTTTTTGGCACTTATCTATGTTTGTCTGTGTGTAAGTTGGATTATTTATTGCAGCCATTTGCATATAGCCTTATGATAGTCAGACAGATAGACGGACGGCGTCAGTTAAGTAATCGAGTCCCGTTGCGTTGGCATCCTTAGGATATCGAACCCTGGAAACGAATTTTACGCCGGTCGATAAATCCTCTCTGTATTTTGTTTGTCTCTGCAAAGTTATGTCGCAATTCAGGTATTTGTGGAGTTTTATCTTACAGTATCGTTTTGAAACACGATAGTGTTGTACAATGAAATACCGCTCACGAGAACACAAGCGAGTATTACTAAAGTATCAGTATTCAAACTATGCTCGTTTGAATAACTCACAGGGCTGACAACGACAACACAGCACAATGGCAACGCTTAGTTTTATCCTACTAATATTATAAACGCGAAAGTTTGTGAGGATGGATGTTTGTTACTCTTTCACGCAAAAACTACTGAACGGATTTTGATGAAACCTTACAGTAATAAAGCTTATAACATCAGAATAACACATAGGCTACTTTTTATCCGGGTACCACGCGGGCGAAGCCGTGGGCAAAAGCTTGTTTTTCTATACAATCATATACTAGCGATGCAGTTTTCGTTACATAGTATTTCGGATATCTAATGACTTTTCTATGTCAAAGTTTTAATTAAAAAGTAATCACGTTGAGTATATTTTATAATTTGAATAAATTTAATTATTGAAAAATTAAATTTATTTTTTCATGTTTTATCGTCTAAACATCGAGATCGATTAATGTTTACTCAGGAAAATTCATTTTACGTTTTGAATGGACAAGTGCGTACTTGTTGCCGTATTCGGTTATGAAGCTTCTCTTAGCCTCACCCAGTATATTATTATAATGGACTCAGCTGCCACAGTTGCTCTAAAAGACGGGTTTACAAAAGACCTGGAGTATTTTATTGGTTCGCGCAGTGACTACGAAATCTAGTCTGTAAAATTATGCATAGCATTATGACAACCCTGTAAAAAGCAGGCGCGTACACCGAGTCATAACTACAGCACCGGAACCGGGGCGGGAAGTCCGACGTCCGGCGCCCGGTACTTCCCCGCCCTAATAAATTGCAGATTAGAAACTCGTTAATCTAATCGCTCCTCTAAAGTAATTTTTAAAAGCATTAAAAAGGATTTTTTGACAAATTATTTTGTAACAAATGAAAAGTTAAACAGGCGGCATTTGGGTTTTACAGAAAGTCAAGGCGGTCGTGATTACACATTGAATGGGACAATTTATTTACAACAGGGTCTGCAATCAACTCTCTGAGGGCAATTTGTATTCTAAACAGGAAATGTTTATATACTGTATTATCGGTGAAGGCATTGACTTGTGTTTACTCATTTCCGAGAGTCTTATGTCTTCATTTTCTTCTAATTTCTTCTTAAGGTCAACTGAAGATCGTATTCTTTAGGGGAACTCTTACTGAATTAATTGAATATATTGAAATATTCAAATATAAAAATATACTATTTAAAAGTTTTTATTCACTAGGCGTATACATAAATTTGTTCAGAAATAAATCTACTCAGCCCTTAAACTTTAGTCCTCAGCCCTTAAACGCTCTGAGTTCAAACCATAATATTAACACATAATAAGAAAAACATTGTTTTAACTTGAGAACGGTACGGTAAAACAAGTTTGGTAATGATATAATTATTAATTTTTAATTTCTCCGGAATAATATAATATCCGTTTTTGTAAGACTAATATTGTACCAAATATTTTCTCACATACTTCAAACGCATAAAAACACAACAACAAACCTATTATCTTAAACTAAATAATTATGAATTAGACTATTTAAAATCTTTTGCCCGAAAGAACCTATATAGCATTTCTACTTTTAACTGGTACTATACTTCAAATTTTCTATATTTTCTTTAATTATATAACTATATTTCTTTAATAAGGCTCTCGAAAACTGAAACCGATATCGTTCAGATCAATAATCTAGAAAAAAATGCAACAAAAATAGGATTTAGCTGTTTCAAGTTTAAAAAAAAAAGATTTTTGAATAAACATTAAAATATTTTGGTTAAATTGGGATTTGATTGAGGCCAACGTAATTCCTACATAATTCCTAATATTAAAATACTAGGATTTTTTGATACAAATAGCACATATATAAAGTGGTAAACAAGTATACGGTTCACTTGTTGGTAAGCGGTTACCGTTGTCCATGGACGATTGTAACACCAGAAGTATCACTCGTCCGGAGAGACCCGGATAGTCAGCAATGTCTTGTACCTGTATTTCATCGGCACCCATCCATACCCGTCATACCGGAGCAAAGCAATGCAAGCATTACTGCTTGGCTGCAGAAAAAGCTATCGTGGAAGCACTTCTCTGGACGAGTTCATTCACAAGGAGCTCTTCTACTATTTGTGACCCTTGGAATAATGTTAGTTTATTTCCACCTATTAGAGCATATTGTAGGGATTTCTGCATCTTCAGTTTTCAACCTTGTTACACCCGGTATATTCGGCTAATAGCCAACCGCTGAATTTGAATAACTAATACTGATCATTAATAATATAAATCTTGTTCAGATATTATGAGTTTGACAAGGGTCTATAATTTAGGTGCTGCCTGAGATCGTATCTTTAAAATAACAATAACGTGCTTGAGTAGATATTTTCTTTACCAAATTAGAGAAATTGTTCTGAGTATTGCTGGAATAATTTAATTCATTTGTATGTCTACTCAAAGCCCATTTGTATTCGAACGTTTTCTTATATTTCAATAATACGAATTAATTTAACTAGATTTCGTGGGCATCCACAAGTTAAGTTTCAAAATGTTTGTAACTTAAAATAATGTCAATGTAATTTACAGAGAATAAAGACCAACTTAGATCTTAGTATTCCAAATGTAAAATTTTACCTACTGCTATCACCATTTTATGACAAAGCCACGTTACCATTCCTAACGGTGAAATATAGCATGCCTATTGTATGATTTCCAATTGTTGAACCGGAAATACGTATTATATTGTATTATCAAGAACATAATGTACCTATTTTGGTGCTTTTGTTTAGTAAAATTAGTAATTTGATATTACATTTTACATAAAATAATTCATAAGGTCAGCTGACGGAAAACCCAAGTTTTATTGCCACAAGTCACTAGGTAGCTCTGAAATAGATGACGTGGGAGCAAGTGGGAAATTAAAATTTTGTAAAAAAAAACCCGTTTGTTTTACTATAGCAACATAGCATCATATTTTTTTTGTAATTTTTGGCAACTTTAACAACGTTCTTAATTCAATAGTATGTTTCACGAGGTAAGATAAATACCTAAATAAAGACGTCTAGACAGACTCTTTAATCAAAGTTTGAGACAACTTTTAATTATGTAGACTGCGTTTTCGACGAATGTCTCAATAAACACTCGGCCTGACATAGAGCCGTGACCGAGTGATGACCGAAATTTTGCGAAGAAAACTAGGTTGTTCAAAGCAAGATGGATTTTAGAGATCGTTACAGTCGCAGAAAACAGCTGGACGAGAGGCAAACAGGATAGACGGGGCTAGCAGAAAAGAAAGGAGGCCTTTTACCATTCTAGGCTGAGATGATGACGATAATTATGTTTTTTCATTAAAATAAATTGAACCAGTAGACCGATGATATTTTAGGTTAGGTGAAGTCGGTGGATGAAGGTGACTCAGGATCAAGGATGACTATGGCACACTCTGGGGAAGGTCAATTCTCAGCATTAGACGTAAATAGCTATTGATGATTCATAAATTGTTGAGAAATTCGTATCAAAATCATTCGAATAATCTTTCAATTTGGTAGAATTACATTACTTTTTCGTAAACAATATTTTTTCATTATACTGGAGTCTTTTCGTGGCTGTAAGTATTTTATAAGCTCCGAATATGTTTGGATATGGCCTAAGCAAAAATATAAATTGCCTTTAAAGCCCGGCTTTGAGTGGAATAGCAGTCGAGGGAACAAATTGAATTTCCCCATACAGTATGGAATAACGAAGCGCTCACGATGCGAGGCTAGTACGAGGCTGTGTTTTATGTGTTTTGAGCAGTTTTGCCGTTTTTTGTACCGAATACTTACAAACAGAAACACTGAGTACTTACCTACTTACCTACTTGGTTTCTTGTTGATTTTCTTGATATTTATCAGTTTTTACTAGATTTTTTCATATTTTTGATGAAAAATTTTTAAACTGGCGCTCAACCTTGTTTTACCGAATGAAACGTGTACTGTAAATAGCCTTATAATATGTATAATAGCAACTACTAGTTTTAGTACTAGATTTATAGTTTTCAATCCTTCACACAACAAAATAAATAAACTTGGTTGCTGACGATATATATCTACTTAATTATAATCAAACCAAGTTTATTTTTTGCCCGTGTCTCTAGTTATTTGCCATTATAACCAATTTTTTTCGTCTATTATCGTGATACAGAGTTTGTGTTATGGGAACTACATGACTGATGTACAATGAATGTAATTTTGTTTATGAAGAATGTATTCATTTTGTAGACGTGAATCACGTGAATGTAATAAGATCAACATCATCATCAAATACAATTGGTAGAAGTTAACTGCTAGACATAGGCCTCCCTCAAAGAGATCATGACGAACGATCTTCGGCCATCTTCACACACCGACATCCCGCAACCATTATATCGGTCCATCGTGTGAGGACCCATCCTACACTGCAAATATAAGTTAGCAGAGTTAACCGTATAATAATAATGGCAAAATCAGATCGCTTGTAAAATAAAGTGCCCAAGATGTGTCCAGACATGTTATGTTAGCGTACCGAAGTGAAATACACAAACAAGTTGGAGCTCAACCCCCTTGAGAAATTATTTGGGAAAAGTATATTGAGAAAAAATGTATGTCGTTGTATTTAACGTACTCGAATGATTTACCAACATTATTATTGTTTTAATGGCAGTAGAGTAGTAAATTTTACGGCTTTGTTGCCAGACAGAAACTACAGTTTTATTGTTCACACTCTACTTCTTGAACCGTGAAATGCGCGATAAAATCTGATATTATGCTTTACCAGATTTACTATTCATTTAAAGTTTCCTGGAAAAAATAATTAAAAATTTCTCCTTGTGGATTTTTTTTTAGCTATAACTGAAATATTAGGTTGGGGAAAAAGTCTTTTCGCATTATTGTATGTATGAACTTGTAATAAAATCTCTTTGGCTATACTATTTGTATCTGGCTGGTTTTGGTATCATTAAAAGTTTAAATTTTAAAGAAGATAATTCCAAATTCAAATTAGGAAAATGTGTGATTTTTATTTGTTTTTCGTACTGTCAAGATGAGTGAATCTAATGAAGAAATTCGATACATTTTAAAATTTTACTACAAAAAATTTGCGATGTTTATGGACCTAGTGCAGTGTCTGTGAGAGTAGCACAAATTTGGTTTAAGCGTTTTCAATCCGGAAATTTTGATGTCAAAGATGCACGTCGCTCTGGTCGCCCTATTACGGATAAAATGGATGCCATTTTTGAAAAAGTAGAGCAAGATCGGCATATCAGTAGTTACGACGTAGCTGAAGAACTGGGAATTGACCACAAAACAGTTTTGGCGCATTTGAAAAAAACTGGGTACACAAAAAAGCTCGATATTTGGGTACCTCACGAGCTCACTGAAAGAAACCTAATGAACCGTGTTCTCATTTGTGATTCTTTATTACGACGTAATGAAACCGAACCATTTTTGAAGAAGCTGATAACTGGTGATTAAAAGTGGATCACGTACGACAAGAACGTGCGAAAAAGGTCGTGGTCAAAGGCCGGTCAGGCTTCACAGACTGTGGCGAAACCCGGGTTAACTCGCAACAAGGTGATGCTGTGTGTGTGGTGGGATTGGAAGGGCATTATTCATTATGAGCTGTTACCACCAGGCAGGACCATCGATTCTGAACTCTACTGCGAACAACTGATGAGATTAAAACAAGAAGTTGAGAGAAAGCGGCCGGAGTTAATCAACAGAAGGGGTGTGGTTTTTCATCATGATAACGCTAGACCTCACACATCTTTAGCCACTCAGCAAAAATTAAGAGAGTTTGGCTGGGATGTGTTAATGCATCCGCCGTATAGTCCTGACCTTGCACCTTCAGATTTCCACCTGTTTCGGTCTCTTCAGAATTCTTTAGGCAGTGTCAGGTTAACATCACGAGAGGACTGCCAAAACCACTTGTCGCGGTATTTTGAACAGAAGCCCCAAAGTTTTTATAGCAATGGGATCATGTCCCTGCCTACAAAATGGCAAAAAGTTATCGAACAAAATGGTACCTACATACTTTAGTTAAATGTAAATAAACTATTAGGTTGGGGAAAAAGTCTTTTCGCATTATTGTATGTATGAACTTGTAATAAAATCTCTTTGGCTATACTATTTGTATCTGGCTGGTTTTGGTATCATTAAAAGTTTAAATTTTAAAGAAGATAATTCCAAATTCAAATTAGGAAAATGTGTGATTTTTATTTGTTTTTCGTACTGTCAAGATGAGTGAATCTAATGAAGAAATTCGATACATTTTAAAATTTTACTACAAAAAAGGTAAAAATGCAACGCAAGCCGCGAAAAAAATTTGCGATGTTTATGGACCTAGTGCAGTGTCTGTGAGAGTAGCACAAATTTGGTTTAAGCGTTTTCAATCCGGAAATTTTGATGTCAAAGATGCACGTCGCTCTGGTCGCCCTATTACGGATAAAATGGATGCCATTTTTGAAAAAGTGGAGCAAGATCGGCATATCAGTAGTTACGACGTAGCTGAAGAACTGGGAATTGACCACAAAACAGTTTTGGCGCATTTGAAAAAAACTGGGTACACAAAAAAGCTCGATATTTGGGTACCTCACGAGCTCACTGAAAGAAACCTAATGAACCGTGTTCTCATTTGTGATTCTTTATTACGACGTAATGAAACCGAACCATTTTTGAAGAAGCTGATAACTGGTGATGAAAAGTGGATCACGTACGACAAGAACGTGCGAAAAAGGTCGTGGTCAAAGGCCGGTCAGGCTTCACAGACTGTGGCGAAACCCCGGTTAACTCGCAACAAGGTGATGCTGTGTGTGTGGTGGGATTGGAAGGGCATTATTCATTATGAGCTGTTACCACCAGGCAGGACCATCGATTCTGAACTCTACTGCGAACAACTGATGAGATTAAAACAAGAAGTTGAGAGAAAGCGGCCGGAGTTAATCAACAGAAGGGGTGTGGTTTTTCATCATGATAACGCTAGACCTCACACATCTTTAGCCACTCAGCAAAAATTAAGAGAGTTTGGCTGGGATGTGTTAATGCATCCGCCGTATAGTCCTGACCTTGCACCTTCAGATTTCCACCTGTTTCGGTCTCTTCAGAATTCTTTAGGCAGTGTCAGGTTAACATCACGAGAGGACTGCCAAAACCACTTGTCGCGGTATTTTGAACAGAAGCCCCAAAGTTTTTATAGCAATGGGATCATGTCCCTGCCTACAAAATGGCAAAAAGTTATCGAACAAAATGGTACCTACATACTTTAGTTAAATGTAAATAAACTATATTAAAAAATGTTTTGAATTTTCTTAAAAAATGCGAAGAAACTTTTTCCCCAACCTATTATATTAAAAAATGTTTTGAATTTTCTTAAAAAATGCGAAGAAACTTTTTCCCCAACCTATTATTTTTAGGATTACGCTCGCATTTGTTCATGTCATATCCTTCTACCTTCTTCATAGTTACTATTTTAAACTCCAGAGGCATAATTATGCTCTTTGCATAACAATGCCTCTGGGGTTGCAGATGCCAACGCGACGGTAACCGCTTATCATCTGGTGGGACTTATGACTGTTCGCCTCCACACAATTAAAATACAAATATTTGCATTTTTGCTTGCATCAATAGCGTTAGGTATTCACTCCTAGGCAAAGCATGCCGGTTTTCTTTTCATCCTCGGATTTTACCAACAATGGCTTGCTCTAAAAAACAAAATATCTAAAATTTCGATGAAAACATGTGATATCTCTGGTGTTACAAGCCAGACAAACATGTGGGCAGTATTCTTCTACGCCGCTATAATGGTATAAAAATATACCCTTTAATTTAAAAAATAGAGGCATGACCAGTACCTATTGATAGTAATTGTATTGTTCTTTACATCGTCAGGTATACATCGTGGGCCACGCCGCACCCGGATCAGACTCCAGACATCCGTACGATACGTCGTCTGACGCGAATGCCAAGTTCCTGCGCACCGTTCGACGGCACGCGCGTATCATCGCTGGGCAGTTCTTTGGACATCTGCACGCTGACACTTTTCGTGTCATTTATGATAACGGTAAGTTTTCTATCATAATTCTATGCATTTATATACGAGTATGTTTTAGTTTTGTATTACGTAGTTTTAAAGGGTACTTTGCTATATTTTATGAGGATACGTAGCCAGCAGGTAAAATAAGAATAGGTTTTGAATTATTTTAAAAAACCTATTCTTATTGTACATAATATAATATTGTCCGTTGTTGAAAGATTCCACACGAGATGCCGTACGCTTGTTTGCCAGTTTATGCCAGGCGCCTACTTGTGCGAACACGGCGAAGACCGGGCTGTCCACGGAATAGGGGAATATCCACAATGGAAAGGCTGTCTTCGCTTATTGATACTAGAATTTGGAGGCGCGCAATGCTAATATATTACTTGTATATAAAAAAATGAGAATGGGGCTACATATTTTGTCCCTGATATAATATGTAATCATACCATCATATAAGCGAAGACAAGCCCAGTCCGCCATAAATAAAAAGAAAACTATTATCAAAGGTGTCAACGCAAAACGGCATTCCAGTGTCGTTGGCGTCAACACATCTTTTGCATAACCATACTGTACTACTAAGCAAAGTTGAATGTTTCCGTTGTTTACAGATCGGCCCGTATCGTGGGCGTTCTTGGCTCCATCAGTCAGTCCGCATCGTGATTTAGCCGGCTCCTCTAATCCAGGGCTGAGGCTTTACAAGTTTGACACTAACACCGGAAAGGTGAGTTTTACCTTTTTGGTATTTTCACACACTGGTTCTTCGTACCTCAGTTTACGCACAGAAACGTCGCTTTAGTTTGTTATTCTGCATGTCCCCTGATTCACTCTATATGCCATTTATTTTGAAATTAAAGATTAGTTTATAGATTTCTGTTTAAAATCTGGTCTATTTTGATTTTATATCCCAAAAATTTAACCTCGGTGAGACTCCCACGGAGCTATACCAACTAAATCACGATCGTTAGTCAAAAAAAGTCAATAGGTTTTTATTCAATATATACAAAGGATCATAATAGTTATCAACGGTCAAATATTTCTAAAAATGTCAATATACTGAATATTGTTAATCCTAACCTTTTAATAAATAACCCTTTTATTTTCACATACTTCTTCCTGAAAATCTTTTAAAACCTTTAAATTAATTTACGTATTTTGTATTTATTTCCAAATTTTTTTTACATCTGACTGAATTTTCAGAACACATTTATTTGATTTTTATTATTCATCGTTTCGGGACCTCTATAATGTGCGTACTTTATTTACCTTGTGACCCTTTTAGGTGTTTCGAAAGTGGAAATCTTTATTATATATGTGTCTGTTGGGATTTTTTTTAATTGCTATCATAATTGATTCTTAATAGAGAATAGAAGCTCATAGCGTTTAGACTCAGTAAGTTGATGGAACAATGTGTAGGCCATACTGTAAATATTTTTTTTCATTTCCTTCGTATTTTTAAATCTTCCAAGATCATCAATTTTGCACATTTTGCTATAGGTTTTGGATTACACTCAATATTTTTTGGATCTGGCAACTGCTAACCGTAACGTTGGGGCTGCGGAGTGGTCAGCAGAATACAACCTTACGCAGTATTACAACCTTCACGAGGTGTCAGCGAACTCACTGCACAACCTCGCCGATAAGCTCCGAATAGGCTCTCCGCATGAGACTACGGTATTTAACAAGTAAGTTACAAGTACTTTATTAACAAAAACACAAACAAAAATGTAGTATATTTTGCAGCCTTTTTAGGGTTCCGTAGTCAACATGGAATCCTTATAGTTTCGCCATGTCCGTCCGTCTGTCGGTCTGACTGTCTATTCGTGGCTTCGCCCAGAGACTCTCAATACTAGAAAGCTGTAATTTGGCATATATAAATCACGCCAACAAAGTGGTAAAATAAAAACCTTGAATACAATTTTTTAGGTTACCTTAACGTAAACTGAGGATGTTTATTTCTCGTCTATCCTTAAGTGTAGTAGTCCTTGGATAGATCTTTTAAAACATTGCCGTTGTGTAATAATATTTTTTTTCGATTTAGGGATCTGTTTACGAAATATTAAGCTTTAAAGTGCTATTTTTTTAGAGTAAAGTGTTCTTCCCTGTCAGCTAAACGGATGTTTTTGGATAATTATGAAAAAAATACACAGCAGTAATACAGCAGTATAATTATAAAGAAGTTAAAAGAAAAACTATCATAGCTGATTAGGCTTTACAGGTTTACAAGTAAAAGTCAACCAACTTATAAAATGAACTATGGAGAAGTAAATAGGATAATTTCGGATAAATTCTATTGAAAGTTACTTACATGAAGTTGTTAGTTGTGTAATACAGGTAGAAAATATAAGTTTATGGTCATCTACAGAACCCTACACTGCAAGTGGCCCAACACGCACTTGGACGTTTTTTTATTAAATTGGATACCCAACACATGTTTACTGTGTGTGCACGCAAAATACAAGAGTAGGCAGGTTTAGTGTCCTCATAATTTTGGGTTATTACAGCGTGTATAAAAATAACAATTTTATTGCAACACAGAATGTTGCCACCCACAAACCTAATAGGTATCACAACGGTTTGTGGTTTTTCAGTATACACAAACCTGCAATGCGAATTTCGCAAGTAAATCTTCGTCCGATGCTACGAAGAGCGTCTTGTTAATTTAGGACGGTAATTTTATGCCAGCATGCTTGCTTCAAACTACGGTATGTTTACCTAAAGTATTTTACTCGTTTTACTATAGATACCTTCGAGCATACAGCGTCAAACACGACAGCACGGACTCTTGTGACGGAGCGTGCGCGCACCAACATTTCTGCGCAATCACGTGCGTCGAACACGTGGCTTACCGACAGTGCGTCGAGGCAGCTGCCAGCGCCCTTGCTGCAGCAGGAAAATCCACTCCGCTAATCGCCCCGCTCGTGACAACAATAGTCACCCTAATCTTATTCGTCCTTGTTTTTGTTTAGGCAATTTTATAAATCCTCAATCGGTAGTCGCGTGCAAAAGAAAATATTTAAAAGAGTTTCCACACGCAATAGGTAGTTAAATTTGAACTTAATTTGAGTTAAAATAGTTGGTTGTTTGAACAGTGGAGCAATTTTAACCGCTCCTTGCTGGTCAAAAAGGTGGACATTGATATTTTATATTAATTTAAATTAAATATATGAAGTGAAAAGTTTGAACTTTATGTCTGAAATTGATTAGAACAGCCGTATGATAATTCAAAATCTTTGAGGTGACAAGCATGGATACCATTTTTAAAAATATATTGATATAAATGCTTTTTGTATGATAAAGTTATAAAAAATAAAGTTAGACTTAAAATATACTGGCTCGGACGGCATTATGTGATAATATTGCTTGGTAAGATGTAAATCGAGGTAAAGAAAATAAAATGTCAGTATATAGAAATTTTATTTTTGTGTCATAAATTCTAACTATATAGCAAATAGGTTACGTTTCCGCGCAATTTCAAAACGTTTCAACAAAACATCCATGCAATTGAAAGGTGTGAATAACTATTGAAATAAAAACAGTTTTTTTTTAATATAAGATCTTTCTGTTATAATTTACAACATCCTGCGATCTCCGCAGAAAGTTGTTTTTCTATTCATAGCAAGTAGCGATTCAGAAACATTTAACAGTAAGAAGTATTTGGAGTAAGTAAATAGGTGTAGGTTATTACTTATTAGGTAGGTACTAGTTATGTATTTTAAATGATTATAGACATTATTAGAAAATTGTACATAGGATTCGATTTCTTATTTTGTTCTACGAAGTTTAAATTGCATTTTATAAAAATGCAATATCATGCTATTTATCTTTAATTCATTACTTTACGTACGACAATGAACTTTTTTAGTGAATTATTTGTCGTATATGTATTATTTATTTATTTATTTATTATTTGTAAATATAATTAAATATAGCCATATAATATAACCTACCATTATATTTATTCACGAACATTATATTGTTATTTTATAAATGTATTTGCTTTCTATGTAAAATATTATCTTATGTAATTTTGAATCAAATTGTAAATGAGGAACAACTAGTGTATAAGATTATTTATTTGCTGTTCTCAGTAAACCGTTTTACACATTTCTTCAAAGATAACTTCAGGAGGAAATATCGTAAATACAATTAGTAATAAACGAAAAATATTTGAAAGTTACATTATTAAACAATTTTTTTGGGTAAATAAAAATTTTGTATTATATAGAATCGTTCTAGCAGTTTATTATTTAAGTAGGTACTCAAAATAAGTAAATAATTACATAAAGTTATTTTAATTAAGATATTATTATATATATATTATTGTTCAATAGAAAATAATGTTCCGATATTGTATTTACTGTAATTTTCAATTAATTTTTAATAAAGAACTGTACTCAATTTGGTTTTCATTGAACTACCTTGTAATTATCAAGCGTTATTGGAAATGCTTTTTTAATTTGTATTTAATAGTGTTCAATTACATGCTTTGCTACTAATTATAACGAGCTAAATTACTAGGTACGTATTGATTAGGTATCTAATAGATAAGTAGTGTTTGATTGATCGCGGTCTAAACATCTGCCGTCACTTTTACATTTTGAAGCATAAATTGTACGACAGTTTATTTAAATTTTCGTATTATTAACATTTTTGCAGCCCCAACACTGTTAGTTGAGAGTCAAACTTACTTAGTAGGTAAGTTTAAGTACTCTAGACCACTTTAATAGGTCAAATTTGATTTTAACACGACATCATCGAAAAAACTGTTGCTAAATACAATTATTTATTTAGGTGTTCAAAATTGTGAAAATCTGGCGGTAAATCATTACTGTCAAAGATTTTGCAATCGACTGGCTTTTTTTTGTTCAACTATGTATTTGTTTTATTTTATTTCCTTAAAATTACATTAAAATATAATAATGGGACATATATCCTAATAGGACTCAATTAAAATTACACTAAGTACATACATACAACAAGAAGTGATTTTTAAATAATTGATGTTAATTTTATTTTTTACAATAACTGCATTTGATTCACGTATGTTTGAATTTAATTTCATTAAATTGAAAATCTTTAATTTTTTTCGATAATTTTAAGTACGTCACCTCGCTATGAAGCTAGGTAAGGTAAGGGCCACCTTACACATTTTGCATCTGTCAATGCAAAATGTGTAAGGTGGCCCGGCCCGGCCCTACTGAAACATTTTAAATGACTCCTATCATATAAAAAAATACAAGAAACATGAGCGAGCTTATGAAACCTGTTGAAAAATAACAACGTAACATAGTGATATACTCTTTTGATGGTTCACTGGAGATTCTAGGAAAATATACCTAGTTAAGATATCCGTTTTTTTTCCTAGTTTTTGGTAAAACTAAAGGTATCAAAAATTATTCAAAAATGATTTGGTAAAGCCGTGACTATTACAACAATTTATGATTAATTTTCGTTTTAATTATTTAATTTATTATGTTGACAAACTAAGTCACAAACGAATGATCAAAAGGGTAAGTATTATCTACATTTCTACACTCTCTATTCTAGAAATCAAGTAAGTATACTGGTGTAAGGGAACTTAAGCGGGTGCTTAAAGTGACAGAGTGAAAAGGCAAGTTAATACAATGGATTTTCTCTTGACGAGATCTGTAAATTTCATACAAAACCTTACTAAGTTCCCTAATTTGTAAATAAACAATCAGTTCAGCATCCCCGAATGATGCCGCGTACGTGACGTCATCGAATCTCCGAAGCTTTGGTCCTCTGTTTGCTGCATTGAAACTGGTAGACGTGGGTGGGTACCTGCTTCTGGGTAAGCACCTAAATCCTGCTCGACAGGGACTGACACGTTCCTATATTTTAGCTCTTATGTGTCAGTTAATGTGAATTCCCTTTATATTTCTACATATATGTATGTAAATTTGGAGGCCGCATTCAAACTTTGGATTAGTTCATTATGCGTGGGGGTTTCTGTCTAGTTAGTAGCCAGCCTAACTCCGCCCAGAAGCACAGAAGTTTCTTGGGGTCTTCGCAGGCTTGGGTTACCTAGGATTTGTACGCGGTGAGTTGCTACGCCCACGCATTCCAGTAGTAGTCCTGGTGGGCAGCTGATTCTTCTTCGGTTAGACATCCTCTGCAGAGTGGGATGTCCGAGGCTCCGATGTTGTAGAAGTATTTTTTCAAGGAGCAGTGAGCGGTTAGGGTCCCCGCGATGATTCGGAGATCTGATCTTTAAAGGATTCGCTGGCGACGCGTTAGTGATGTTTCAACATGGAACGAATTAAAATCACGCTCAGGGCTGAGATAATCCCTGTTATGTACACCCCCAGACACAAACCAACTCTTTGCGCTCACATAAATCAATTAATCCATTTAACCTCTGCACTGCAAGCATTTAAAACATCGACTACTTGATCGTTCCTTACAGATTGTGTGTTACCTATCATAATTGTTATACTATTATAATATTTGTGGTAGTGTCATTGGCTACTAACCGATAACACATTTCATTCGGGTCAAAAGTCGAGTAATGGACGTAATCTTCGTAAGAACTTATCAAAACAATGCTTTAAATGATTTTAAATTTAGAAGGAAATTGTTAGTAAAATATTCTTAAAAGATTTTAGACTCGGCTGCGCTAGAGATGCCTAACGATGGTATATGGTGATCTGAACTGCACTCTATGTGCACGAATATAACAGCCAAAATCAGGTATGTATGTAATCGTAGAGCAAACTATCCAACTCTTACTCAAATTTTAAAAAACAACATTATGATGTCGCCTTGTATAGCCGGAATCAGCTTTGATGACATCATCATTAATTTATTATTGAAACGACAAAACGATAAAATTACTACGAAACAGAACCTGCCTGAACTTTACTTGTACTAAAGCCAATAAATAAACAATGTACTACACTACAGTGAATCAGTAGGTACCATGTTACTATTCACGCTACTTTACCTGACCATAGATCGTATCGTTTATAACTACCCGCATAATTACAATGAAATACTGTTAACGTAACTTTGCCTACTGAAATGTTTTTCATGAAGCTACTTCATGTTAAAAATAACATATGAAAGTTATTGTTATCATCACTAGCCTATAAAAAACCTACTGTAAGCATCCCTGAGAGTGCATTTGCCAAACCGCTCTTTAGAACAAGAAACTGTAATCATTTATATGATGATGATGATGATATGTTCCACGACGTATCCGTCGATGGCGAACCTTGTTATTATATAAATTGATCTATTATGTGAACGAATGTGACTCACGAAACTGAATTTTAAACGTCCGGTCACAGCAATTTAAATGACCAGCATTGTTGTACGTGTAGATGTAGTTGCTGGCGCTTAGCATCAAGATGTTCTAGACGAGTTATTTCGAATCGACGTACCTGACTTCATAAAGGAACTCCCAGAGCGAAAATTACAAAATTAACTACATATATGGTTGGCTAGTTAAAGGTAAAGTCATAATTTATTTTGGACATGCAACTAATTTTTATTACTTAAAGTTTGTAATAATTTATGACAATATATATATTTTTTTAAATTAATGGTATTCTTATTTAAATGTATTTGACCAATGTTTAAAAATTGCATGCTACTCTTCTGCTGGACCAATTTTCAACTTAAATAAATAAATAACGCTGGACATTTTTCACACAGCATCATCTAGCCCCAAAGTAAGCAGACCTTGTGTTATGGGAACTACATGACTGATATACTACTTTTTTTTGTAAATACATACATAGGAAACACCCAGATCCCGAGACAAATATTGTACTAAACTAACTTACATCTGTAATTTGTACCACATTTTATGCAGAAAAAATCATTTATACATTCATATGTTCATGACAAACGTTCCTCAACCCAAATCCACTGATTTTCTGAAACTATTAAGAGGCCGTATAAAATACAGAGGACGGTGGCGCTGCTGGCATAAAATAAGCGTTATCACATTCTTTTGGCATTTCCTCTTTTATACTTAAAGAAAATGACAGATTCTTTCTTTGAGTTTTATGAGTAAGTTTTATTAATATCTGCTGTTGGCTATTTATAAGAGATTTTTTCACGCAAATATTATTTTAAAGATAACTACAAAAAATATATATAGTTTTTTGGAAATATGATGATTATTATTTCAGTCCCATTAGATATTATCAGTCTTATTTGGTAAGAGTATAATATTGCCAAATCAACATTGTAATAAATCGTTAAACTAAGATATGTAGCGTTTTTGGTGCATCTATAAATTCCCTCCTCATTTAGCTCTCCCCATATCCCGTTGTGTGACCTAAAGCTAATGTTTCAGGTTTAAATTTGTGACCATTACTTAGTAACTTGCTTCAAGTTTCTGTACCATTTTAATAGAAAGTTTAATGAATTTATTTCTATCATATCACAGCGTCGTATGAAAAATACGAAAACATAACTCAGATTTTTATCACCAACAGCTCAGGCCCTACTTTGTCCTAGTTTATCCATGACATGATGTAGTATATATGTTAATCTAGGGCACACAAGTCTCGCGCCAGACATATTGGTTTCGTAGTTTCGATATAAACAAAAACTAGGGCGAAATCCTTTGCCGGCATACTAGCTTTTTATACGTAGGCTATAAATAGTTGGTAGTGATGAACGTACCAAACAAATAAAATAGATCATACCTATCAGTGTAACGCCGGAGTAAGTGCTGAAATAAATTATGTATCTTTAAAAATATCAATAAACCTACACTTGACTATTACGTCCCAGAAAAATAGATGCCCTGATGTGAGGATTCAGATCTATACTCAAACGTAGGTTCGTAAAATAATAGAAAGTTACCAATTTATTAAAAAGCATATACATTCATTATGTTTGCTCATACCCACTTTTTCCATTGTAGTTAACATTCCACGTGTTCCACGTTGACATGTTGCAAATCAATTGCCTCTTATTGGAACACTTATCGATGGCACATTCCTTCGAATGTTATGTCCTAGGACATGCCAGTCTCTTCACGATGTTTTCATTTACGGTTTTAAGCAACTAATGCGCACATGAATATTCCATGTGGAAAATTCAGTTGAGAAAACTCGGGGTCGAACTCATGACTTGGCTTTCTATGGCAGAAAGCCTCGAGGTACCCGTGGTTTATGAAAATCAATTATTTTCTGCAATAATTGATTTTGTATTGTTCCATAGAGAAGCTAAATGCATTATTTGCCTAATTGTGTTGTTTTATGACTTGAACGTTACACTATGTCTAGTTGCTATGGTATAATTATTACAAATTAATTATAAATCGTCTAGATAAAATTATAAAAGTGTCATAGCTAAGATTTATCATGCAATACAAGTTTTTAAGCCAATTTACCAAGCTACCAAGCTGCCATCGCAACGCATAAAATTTGGGATAAAATTCATTTGTTTTTATTGACTATTTATTATATTTGTTTTTGTTTTTATTCAGTTTGTGTGACAAAATGGCTTTCACATGGTACGTACCGGATTTGTGACTAGTGAGAACAAGGCAAGAAGAGATCTAAAAACAGTAATAAGACGTTGCAGACGACGACA
Source organism: Perizoma affinitatum (assembly GCA_961405105.1). Lineage (NCBI taxonomy): Eukaryota > Metazoa > Arthropoda > Insecta > Lepidoptera > Geometridae > Perizoma > Perizoma affinitatum. The sequence goes on from OY560184.1 coordinate 9,832,644, forward strand.
GCTAAGTACATCTGACTGACGATTTTCACGCTCCATAAATATAAACAGATTTATTCAAAGACAACAATGATGCGGTCCACTCCGGCCATAATTATGGCAGCTAATGCGACGAAATAATTGCGGTGCGGCACTGCGCCACGCCGCCGTCGCAACGCACCGTGTACGGCTCACACTTCTCTTATTAGAGAAACGGGGTAGTCCCCGTATTATAAAATGTAGCCTCGTTGTCAAAGTTTACACCAGTAAACTCCGAAACGAGATACGACAGCTTACAACATTTATTAAACCCACACGAAGATACCTGGACTTGTTTTACCAGAGAACCCGTATCGACTTTTGTGCTTTGCATAAATTTCCATGACAAGATATTAAACCTACGTACAGCTCTTGTTTATGCGAAAACCTATATCCCTTGAGGAACCTACACAATAAATTATTTACAGAAAATAAAATATGTTAAGACTTGTCTTCACAGAACATGGGGTGGTAGAAAAATTGTGTGGTCTTGGTTTAAGGTCTGCCCTGTCATAGTCATTGGTCAACATTTAAGTACTTTAAACCAAAATGTATGTCTCTAAAATAAACACAAATAAAATAACACATTTATGTAAACAAGAAAGGAAAAATCTTTTGAAAACTGCAAACCCTTAAAGGGCATACCCTTGAATAAAATCTTGCATATGTGTCATCGGTTGAGTATTCCAATAAAGAAGCGATGGACTTGTCAGTTACGTGGAATTCTAATTACTATGGACAAAGTAGACAGTGTCAAAATAATGTTTAGGGTTGCTTTTGACTAACCTTTACATAATATATTCACTTAGTATCTACTTAGGTATTGAATATAGCTAAGAGGATAACCATCTTGGGGCAAACAGTTGTGAGAATGTTTGTTTTCTATACTCCTAAATCAAAAGTCCTGAGAGTATACCTACAGTAAGGATTTTTCCCGATCTGCACTCCCAGCTGTACAAAAAAACATTTTCGTGTAATGTGTGGCTGGAGATTTTTATGATTCTCTGTGTCGAGATAGTTTACTGGGTGAAAAAGCACATAAAATTTTTAAATTAAATTAAAAAAAAACGTAAGTAGTTTGAGAGTAATTTTATGTGTCGTTTAACTCGTGTTATGCTCCCTCGAGCAGTCAAGTATTTCGTTTCATATTTTTAGAGTTTTGCGGAAATAACTATTCTGAATAAACTCAGCGTTGGTTAATCTAGGTTTTATTTTGAGAACTACGGAAAGAAGATACGTTTGTTTGCTTTTGCAACTGGAGCTGGATTGTGCAGTAGTCTTTAAAATCACATAATAAAGCTATTAGCCGATTTGCAAATGGTTTCACACAGATAGAAGAAAAAAGAAAGAAAATACATTTAATGCCCCCATGAAAATAAATTTAATGACCGCTCGCCCCGAGTTGACAGACTGACTGTATATCGCTTAAAACGAAACAGTTGTCAGTGACACCCGTTATTATACAGAGTGTGGCGTAAAGAGTAGTCAAGCCATTAACTATGGATGGAGAACATAATAAGAGTTCAAAAAATCAAAAAATGTACCCAATAAAATTTTACAAATAATTTTGCAATATCGTTTTTTTTTATCCTTATCCATTCTTTTCCGTGCCAAGATTACAAATCAAGAAATTTTCTCATTCTGTTTTTGTTATAGCATTTTTGTATAACTGTTAGATATTTTAAAATACATTTATTGCATTAGAATTTCATATAACAAGTGCTAAAAATGGCTATACCTACACGTTCCCAAAGCACAAGTTCTGCTTACTTTAGGGCTAGAGATGATGCTGCGTGAGGGCTAGATGATGTCCAGCATTATTATTAATTCTGTGGCTTATCACATCGCCATTGTTATATTTTATAAGAAGCGATTTCATATAGGTCGTCATTGTTGGGTCAATTTGAAACTATCGCAATATCGAGACTCTTAAATCTGACGTCTTAGTTGTTTAGTAAATAAACGTCAATATTAACCATTTAGTTCGACAAACAGTGCCTCGAGGATAGTGCATAATTTTGTTTTTCGTTCTTTCGTTTATATTCTAATAGTGTTGAAAATAAGCTCTTAAAAATCTAAAAAAAGAAACATAAATGTTTGTTACCTTGAACAGTTATTTATCTAAGATCAAGTATTTTAATTCAATAGTAATCGCTAATTACAATATTGTTACGCAGCATATCTTGATAGAGCTTCGAAACTGTATTATATTATAAATAAATAAAAATTCCAACCTTAATAAAAAAAAACAAACGGATACAGTATTTTTTTTTTCTGTAGTGCTACCCAGATCTCTACACAAATGCTTTTCAAAATATTTTTTTTTATTGAAACCCACTCTTTAATAAAAAACCACATCTCACGGTATGCACGATGAACTACAAACTTAACCTCTGGACATTATTTGCCTACACGTGTCTGAAAGTATCTTTATTTGTGAAGCTTGACCGATTTCCCAACAACCCTAGAGCCCGTAATTCAATATCCATCCTGTTAACAACAAATACATTCTAAATTATTTGAGTAAGTAAGGACAGTGCTGTTTTTTATTTAATTTTAATCAAATAAAAGTAAGAGAGTTTTATACACGGTAGGGCTAAAATTACACGAGACATCCTAACCGCTGACTTAATAGGAATACTAATGTATTTTCTATCTAACTCCTGTACCTATGTTAGGGTCTCCATTGCTAATCCTTGAGCCAATACTATTCAATAACTTTATTGTTACTGTGCCATTTTGCCACGAAATCAAAAATACACCCATAATAAAAATATTATTCTTTTCACCCTCGTATGAATCGCGTCCCTATTTGATCGTGTATATTTTTGGTAAAAATTCTAAAGCGTGTTGACAATATCCTTTGGCTTTTCACGTATTGACGACGTAAGCTTTTCGTATATGGTTTTCATATTTTGTTTGGATCTACGATTCAATTATAAATACGAGCATTGTATTGTGAATGGCCACCGCAAGGTAAAGGACGAACAGTAGTCCTTCCGATTAAGAGCTATCAAACACAATTTACACAAGTTATGCAAAGTTATTCACCAGTACAATATATAGATACCTCAAACACAGAATTAACAATGCTATAAAAAAAAAAAAATTGTATCAAAAATAATAATACTTACAACTAAGTACTTAGGTAAGTATGAACAAATTATGGAGATGTAGATATTTGCAATATACTAGTAAGCACATACTCATAATATGAAAATTCTGTCAAAAAAAACAACCAACAGTCACATATACACACACTAGAATTTCCTGGATTGTGGGAATCAGAAACTACGAATATCATGGTACCACAACACTATGACCCAAAACAAATATAAATAAATAAATAGTGCTGGACATTTATTTTAATACTAGCTTCTGTCTGCGGCTTCGCCCGCGCGGTATGTTGATAAATGTAGCGAATGATATTCTTTAGGTTTCAAACTATGTCCATATCAAAAATTGCCAGCTTAAGATGAGACATGTACTCGAAGTTTCCTATACATCTTTATCTTATAGGATGGGAAAATAATTATATCTGACTTTTATAATTTTCATTGAAGAATATATATGCGAAGTTTCATGTTTCTAAGATCAAGGTTTTGATTTTTCATACAAAAGTTTTAAGCCCTTTTCACCCCCTTAGAGGTAGAATTTTCCAAATTCCTTTCTTAGTGCACCCCTACACTTTAAAAGAAACATACCCTCCAAGTTTCATGCTCCTAGGACATATGGTTTAGGCTGTGAGTTGATCCGCCAATCAGTAATGGAACAGTTTTATATATTAAGATAGAAAAACAAATGTCCCACGGCGGGAATCAAACCCACAATTTTCTGCGTCACAGGCTCAGGCTGGCCTTCGTACATTGAGCTTGTCTATCGAAATATCTTATACCAGTTCGTATATCTGCAGAACATGAAAAAATCTGTCTCACAGCGGGAGTCGGACCAGAACAGCACAGTGCCGTGACGGGCGAGGAAACAGCTGAGACGTACTTGCGTTTAAAATTTAGACGTTTGGAAATAGTTTACTATCTCAGCCGCAAATATTGCTCATTTCGTTCGCCCGATCAAAAAATACTGATAACTTGTTGACTACGAAACTAAAAATAGTGTACGTTTTGATATTTGTCGCTGCGGCTCTGATTGACGAGTATCCGGCGACACGACAGCGACAAAAAAGTGATCACGCACGAATTATTTTAAAAACGCATATTTAAATTCACAGTGCGTTTGCTTCAAGCGTCTGTTAACGAAATCAATCAAAACGCGACCACATCGCAGCGGGCGCGTGACGTGTAGCGAGCGACAGACTTCATAATACGTGATCGTTAGTCTGTCGCTGGAAAAACGTCGTGACAAAGCAACTTCAGGCAGATGCTGTATCTGCCTGAAGTTGCGTTATTCTTCTTATTGTACGTCAGCCAAGCGCTTTTTTGCAGCTGCGCTGTGGTAACGCTGCGATTCGTGTGAAAAGGCTCCACAGCGGAACTGCTGCGCCTGCTGTGGCGTTAAGTACCGAATAAACAAGCACGGTAACAACGACAGTGTCGGTAGCGATCAGTACAATACCGCAAACCTTGAGAACCTTGATCACCACCTCTACCGCAACTGTCACCCCACTTTGTAAATTTGGTCGAGTCTTAAATATTGCAAAATTCCCATGGTTCTGTAATATTTATGATTTTACAGATCATGTGATATACCAACATCTACTTCTCACCTAAGAACACGCAGCGCACTGCTCAGTACCATCCGTATATTATTTTCAGTATACCACTAATTTGCACTAACATTTTCGGTTCCTACTGAATAAAAATATCTTTCCTTAAAAATACAATTTGAGTCTCTTCAAGGTTAGACTGAATAGTTATCTTCTAGACCTTCATGCTCCATCGTCGGCAGTATCATCATTTATTATCAAGGGAGGCCAAATGGAGTTCTAATTTTGATAAAAATAGAAAAGTCAGTATCATATATCAAGCCAATTTTTTTTTTAATCAGTAACTTGTTCATCAGAATATTTCGAATACAAAACTCATGAAGAACTGTTATTATTTGCAGCCAAAATACTAGTGCATTATTCTGATAAATGCACCCGCTTTCAACATAAATTCGGCCTTAGGTAACAAGACCGGCCACATCCGGTCTGTAGAACTTAGGTCTAGTCTGTAGTACTTGTTACGGTCTTGTTATGAGTAACGATCGGACTTACGACTTCGCTAGTTACGTAAACAATGGAATGTTTGGTTGGTGCTTGTAGTTAGTTGTTTAAATTCTATCAGCATTAGCTAGAAGACATAATACTGAATCTAAGGAGTCCGATACATATCCACTGCCTTTGTTTAGCGCTGTGGGGTAAAAATAAAGGCATGATGAAATGATTGAACTAAGCGTTGTAGCTTCACAGTGGTAGATCACTAATAAGTTGAAATCATATATAACACAGTCAGTCACGTTATTATGGCGTAGGAATAATGCCAAATTATATAATGTTTGTATGTGCTTCTGACTAATTCCTACTTGATATTCTCACGGATCGACGAACTGTGTATATCCTCTGCAAGGATCATATACACATGTCTATTACGGGGATTAAAGTCGTGAGTATGTTTGAATTTGTCAGTGGCATCGAATACGAAACTGAATAAAGATATTATGAAATTCTGGACAGGTTTTCTATCGTCTATTGCAGTGCCTCCTAGTTACATGTGGCGGTAAATCCTATTTAAGATCCTTATTCAAAAAAATGGATTAGATAATATTAGATAAGATAAAGTTTTAGTCACAAATACATATATCATATAGGATTGCAACAAGAAACCGCATTTCAATTAGATAAGCGGTTTCGGAGGTAAATGGCCACGAACAAACGCATATACGTCTCAAGTAAAAGGATAAACAGTATGGGGTGTATTTTGCCGTCATACTTTACGATTGTGGTGAAAAAACAAGTGAGGCATGTTTTTATGAGTATTCAAACATATTTTTTCTCGTTTAGGCCAAAAGTTTTCAAAAGCTCAATTTATGTTGCTCTAAAAGAACAAGATTTTTTTTAAATCTCACATTGGCAAAAACAAAATACAAAACATTGGACCACAGAGTCGCATGGTAATTAGCTGGGTGGGCGAAGTCACGGTTCGTAGGAAAGAGTAAAGGACATTTTAACCAATGGACAAGGAAAGTCCTTATTAAAAAAACACACACATTTCAACTAATAAAGTGTTGCTTGGCATTAAAATGACAATCTGTTTACATTAAATATTAACTATATGTTTTACCCGCTTAGACAGGATATCGTTTAGGCCATTGCCGATGTTTGAATTGGTGTTCGGTGCCATTTGTTTTCCTTTTTTTGTTTAATGGATATTTTTTTAATCATAACAACAATATAATATATAATAAGACACAGCTTACTACAAAGCACATTACATTAATCGTAACTTAGCAGGCTGTGGCACCTTTAAGAGTTTCTTCGAAAATCGTACTATAGTTTTTGTCTCCACAAGTCGGTTAGAGCCGCTACAACAGACGATTTAAAATAAGTTGCAGGTATGAATCTGCATTTTTAGATCTGCAAGTAAAGTTTTGCAAGATAATAAATCTTGCAAAACTTTATTTGCTAAGCTTAGTTTTTTGACCTAAAGGGAAAAAAGTAGCGTCTCGATGTTTCACGTCCAAAGAATGCTAATTTTTAAGGGTTGTACATATTACGTTTGCTTCCTATTTTTCAATGTTCATCTTTATATGATGACCCACACGTTGCAGTCTTAGTCAGAGATGGGTTGAAATGTAATTTTAATTATTAATGAAGGAATATGTAAAACGTAGGCATCTGTCTTCGTATAAGTTTTGAACGTGCCTCCAACTATCCCCTACATGTTAACCTTATGATTTAACATGCTCTTGTTTCTGAGATGAATGGCAATAGACAAACAAACGAACAATATTAAAAAGTGTTTGTATGGCACGCATATTAAACGAGCTCCATGATACGTACACATCATCGTTTATTACGTAAATGTGTATTTTTTTTACAATTTGATCAAAAACCTAATGAATCAAACCTGCTTATAGCTCAGACAAAGGGTATTTTTCTCCGAGTGCCCATTAGAACCCATTCAACTTTCACGATAGAATGTCAAGAAAAAACCCAATTTTCAGAGGAAAAAATAAATAAATTTAATGGCTCAAGAACGAAAACGAGGCGAAGCAATTCATCAATCTTAATTCACGAGGACAGTCGAGTCAAAAGAATATTTTTTACGGCTTCTAGTAGGGACATCTAGATACATAAAATCAAAGCGTGACTGACTCACTCACTGACAAGGCACAACCTAAACCACAACCTAAATGTTGTAGAGACTTGGTATTTAGAGGGTATGTTGCTTTTGATATTTACGGAAGAACATACATTACCTTTTATCTTTTTATTTTGAAGACCTCTGTGACGCTGTGGGCGAAGGCTCGCCTGAGACGCAGAAGGTTGCGGGTACGATTCCCGCCGCGGGACATATGTTTGTATATATAATATGTATGTATTTACCAAAAAAAAATAAAGGTGAGTAATATCAGTCATGTAGTTCCAATAACACAAGCTCTGCTTACTTTGGGGCTAGATGATGCTGTGTGAAAATGTCCAGCATTATTATTATTATTATCTCCAAAACGGCTTATCATATTGTAATGTGGTTTTTAGCAATCGATTTATGTTTCTTCACAAATAGTTCTTGGATATATTTTGCTGCCATGAGTCACTATAGAGCGCAGAAATCGATTAGCGGAAATGATGGAAATACACAAAGTGAAATTATTAGAGGTGTACTTTGAATTGTATTTATGAAATTTAACCCCGAAGAGCCGTGTGAAAATGAAATGGGATGAAAAACTCAACGCGCACAAAGTCGAGGGCGTTCCACTTGTTTCCTTATAATTTTTCTGTTCCATAGTAAAATGGTAAAAAAGAAAATGTGAAAAACTCCCTTTCATTGTTAGTAGTGAAAAGTTGTATAGGGTTCAGAAGCCAATAAACACACTTATTTTTTTTATTCGTTGACAATGATTGTATACACAAGTAATTTTTCGCAAAACTTTAAACTTCCATCGTGTTGTCTAGATGTCTATCGTCTATTCTGTCGTCTATCTGATAAATGGTAACAGACAAACATACAAACAAACAACCTCTTATAGGCTATTACGTTGAGGGTAATAAATAGACCATAATTATTCATCAGTATACATTCTCGATGTTCGAGCTCAGATTCAAATCTCAATTACATTTTCTAATTCACCCACTCTACTCAATATTCATTCAATCCAAATCTATGTCAAGACCCACAAACATAACTTCGTTTTACAGCTATAGCTACCCCCTTGCTATAGCAAGATTAATACATCGTCCTTTGACAGCCTCTAGTCACGTTTCACCCAGGGCGCTCTTAACATCAATATTGGCCCATTAAAACAAGGCAAACACCTACTTGTACTACCTACTCGTGTTTCTTGTTTGAATTATCGTTCGGAATCGCTTAGCTTGCTTTTTATAAATTAGCTTAAACTGTAATCTTTTAAAATTAGCGTTACTTATAGTACTGCTTAGCTTGAATCAAGAACATATTCATTTTTATGGAACTATTATAGAGGCTTTTCTTATGAGCTACGACCAACCACAACATGTTACTGTTTTTTTTGAAAAAAAAAATATTTTTTCTTGCAATCGTTTTAGTTATATCTAGCGGAGCGTGACTTCCAAAGCATGAGAATTCTCTCTTGTAAACGCTAATTAGTGATCATTCGTTTAGATCATCTAGAACAAACTACCAACTTACATAATTAATTGATTCTTCGCGACAAATCTAAGAAATGTATTAATGTATTTATTAAACAGTTTTTCCTGTAAAAACAGGATAAACAACAATCAATATTCCTTATTTTTGCAGATTTCTTAGATATCGCCAGAAATTTCCGAGTATAAATTAACGTCTTTTTAAAATAAAGGATATCACTTAATTTTAATAAAGTTGTGGATGTGAGTTGGAGAATAAATCAGTTAAGTGGAGCTGGGCAGAGCATTTAACAAGGAGGGAAGACGGCAGATAGACAACGGCAGTGACCGAGTGGTTGTCATACGCGAGGGTGTCATCACGAGACAGTTAGTTGGTTGGGAGACATTGTGAAGGCGGAACGCACTGGGTTCGATTATAGCAGAACCAATAAGAGTGGCGTGCTAGAGATGAGGTCTATAACACTCAGCAAATAAACATTGACGAATTGTCAACCTTTTTTTTATAAATAAAAGTTGATAATTCGTGAGCGTGTACAAATAAGTTCTTCCTACAAGTGAATAAACGAACTCGATGTTTTTTTTTTTTTTTTAATTTTTTTTTTTATTAGTTTTTAGTGGCTTTGGTATCACTGCGGCCGTTAGGCCTATTGTGATCGCCACTTGTATAAACTATATAAAACTTGATGGATTCTAAAATATGCATCGTTTCACATTTCGGCCTTCCTAAATAAACATATATTTCCAATAATCATAAGAAAATCATTTAACAAACAGTTTCATTACAAACAGCCTGCAATAATCACGCAAGTGTTTGAGTAAGTAATACATTTATGTACATAACTAGATTGATAATATCAATCTTTCAAAACTTTTTGAAGGAGTTTTCCGAACAAATACAATATCCTAAGTGATCGCTGACCTTCTTTTGTGTATTCCGAACGGCGAGTGTATGAGCTTACATAAGACGTATTGGCTACGAATGCCTTATTTATTTAAATGAGTAAAGTTACAAACTGTACCATTGATAAGCCAAAATTAGTATCAATGTTTTCATCAAATCAATAATATTGATATTTTGCTATAACCGAGGTTTGATGAGTTCGACTTAGGCAAATAAACATAATATAAGGATATTATTACAACACTACCACTTACTTTACTAGTAAAGTAGAAGTACTCTACGTAGAAGTACGTTCTAAGTAGAAATGGTCAAAGAAACGTCAGCAGGAGACAAGTCTCCAGCTGACGTTTCGAGGTCGCCATTGAGCACAGAGCAAAAAAAAATGGCGGTATCGAAAAAGTTCGTCTCGAATCTGTTATTTTGATATTAAATACATAAATAAAAATGAGTTTTGAAGGTTCCGAAAGTGAAATGGATATTGACCGCATTTCACCAGATCTAAGGTTGGAAGCCAAATAAGTGATGCAAACCCTGCTTCTAGGGTCAAATCAAAAATCAAATTATTTCCATGCCTTTTTTTTTTTTTTAGAAAATCACTTTTATGCCTCGGCGGATATGGCAATTGCCTTTCTCGTATTAATGAAGTCCTCGCCTGCGGCTCGACCTTCAAACTGGGACTAGACCTTCAAGTGCCTATTTCGCAGCCTATGCAATAATGTACTATTATCGTTGAGATTTTAGGTGACAGTACGGCTTTATTTCTGTCACATGAAATAACTAGAAAAGGAATTCCGTAGAAATAGTTCTGTCAGACCTTACGTGACTTCCGAAGATCTTATTAGACACTGCCTTCGTGAGGCCTTCACAGCGTGATCGAGATTGATGGTTTTGTCTGAATAAAGTGCTTTCTGCCTTTACCCACGGTTCAATACAACTTCGTCATTTCATATTTTTTAATACTGTGACATTAAATAATCAAATATGTAGGTATATATGGCGGGCAAAACCATTCAATAGCCTAGAGACAAATCACTTTTTTCAGCCTTTCTTTTTAAAAAGCGAGATAAGAGTTTTTATTTAAAAAAAAATCAAGTTATGTATAAATAAAAATGTTTTTACTATTAAACATACTGTTCAATTCTTTGTATATATGTATTTTAGAATACTCTTCACTAATCTCGACAAGTCCTCATAGTCCATTGAAAAATGGACAATGATGGAAAAAATTAAAAGTTATGTATTTTTTATGAGACATTATGTAAAAGGATGTTTTTAAATCTGGTTTTACTGTTTTATTAAAGTGTTAGTATTATGTTTGTAGGTACTGCGTATGAGTAGCTTTACTAATAAGATAGTGAGGAGACTGTCTGAGTGGGAACCGCAAATACACGGTAAAGGTGGCTCAAGTTTCTAGTAGAATTTTATGTTCAGTCCAGATGGCTGATCACCTATAGCTACTATTATCTGGTGAAATGATTTTGTTCCAGTTTTAACTAACACGAAGATTTTATAATATCCCGAAAATTCAACCTCGATGGGAAAACAAGGACGTGCCACAAGAGTTATCACTATTATGATTATTGTTAGTAACAGTAAACTTTCTTTAAATTATGCAGTCCCTACAAAGTACAAACTTTTTTCGATTAGAAAACTTTTACGGTTAAGGGGTAAGTTTAGGGTGTATTTGAAATTAGCTCCGAATTTCGGTAAGGGTCGAAGCGTCGAAACTTGGATAAATGTTGGTCTATCCAATTACAGGCGAATCACATACTTATTCTAGATTTATAGACCTTTTGAGGTTCACCGATAGTACTTTGAAATTTAGCAATGGAAGAAAAGATCAGGAATAATTTCTGAATTCAGGTAACTGAAGAATTGACTATTTGATTTTATTATAAGTTCCTGTGTTTTGTGCCCTTCTCTTCTCTTAACTTATTGTCAAACAAAATTATTTTTTTCTTTTATTTTCACTCTTTGTCCTGTCTGACCTGTCTGTCATGGGGTGAGCGTGTTTATTAGTTTTAGGTCCATGAGAGTAAAGCTATCTAAAAAAAATTTTTTCCAGGGTTATTCGATAAAAGCAGAAACCTAAACCCATACAACTTTCCAAGAAAGAAAACGGTACGTAATATTTAATTTCGTCAATATAATTTAACTTGTTTGACTTATTCAGGCTGAGTCATGAAGGTGACTCAGCCAATTTAGTTCTAAATGGTGTGTGCCCCTTTTAATACCTATAAATGTTTGTATGAGAGTTTTAAACAAACAAATATACACGCCACAGTTATATACGTAGTCTTGACCCGGTTATCAGAAACTTTAATTACCAAAGTAATTATTCATAATATCCAGAGATATCTAGATCCAGAGAATAAAATAAAATATAATGTCATTCCATTGCCAATATATCTAAAAAAACTTATGTATGATCACAAAAACATAAATTTATTTAAGAAAAAATTGCGATTATCACCAGTGTGATAATCGCAATTTTTTTTTGGTAACAGTTTACCACAAAAAATAAACTCGCTATTCCCACTTTTAGACTCCTTAAGCTAATACATTGTTTAAAGGGCAAGGTGTACGCTTTTATTACAAAAATAGTCAATTAACAAATGTAATAACATTAAATTCAACTAAAACTTTATTAAAAGGCATACTATAAAATATTGGATTATTAAGATGATAAAAACTGTTGGGAATGAAGATACTCCAACTCAATAAAAAAATTTAGGTATCTATTGTTTTGTAAAAGGATCATTAAAAATAATAACCAGACATGTTTTCTTGCTTTTCTTTTCTGGCTTGGTCGCGGAGGAACAGGCAGTAGATAAAATCGACGTTTCAAAGTGATCCTTGTGATTTTAATGAATAAACAATGGAACTAATTTTGCAGCAGGTGTTCCGATGACACAACTAGTTGTGCATTTGTATTGTTCCGTGAGGAACTCGCTAAACACATCTGCAGATCATGCACACATATGTTCCGACTACGGAATTGAAGCCTCTTGCATCTCCGCCAGATATTCGCCTGCCATGCCACCGAGTTTGTCGAATATGTACTCAAACCAGCAATAAATAACTTTTATTATGATTAACTGCTTATCTTGTTTTGCACATGAGGTCTGATTATTCTTTCAAGCTGTAAAATGAAATGAGCTTGCTTTATCGTTATATCGAAAAAGCTTATTGAGCAATAATAACTTATTTTGTGAGCGGTTTATGAGATGGAATAAAATGGTAGATTTTGGAGCTGAATAAACTTACTGAAATTTCATGCAAAATTTATGTGTTGTTAAAGTACCTGATTAAACTATAATCATTCTATTTTTAAGCTCTAAATATACACGCGACTGACTACAAACTTTGCGAGAATTTCATAATTTCAACACAAGGCATGATGGTAACATTGAAGTCCCAAAGCGTAGGTTAGCTAAAGTGTTCACATGTAATATCTGCAATATTTCGGTAGTTATTGAAAAGTTAGTATACAACTTTCAATAACTAATAACATTTTGAAAGTTATTTGTGGTTTATTAATGAGAAGATGAACAGAATTGTGGTAAATAAAAGCTATTACACATTGCAAGATTTATGTTACCTGGCATGAGAAATCGTTCTAAGTAATTAAGCTGTGTTATGCTATTCTCTTGTTTTTTAATTTATTCCATTGTTCAATACTTTGACATAAGTACAAACTTAAATCTTTGAAACTGACAATGCCCCTTTACATCAGCTTATATTCTGATATTACTTGGCAATGGGGCTATGCAGCAAATAGGATAATAATGATTTGACATTAACATAATTTATTTAACGTTATTTTAGTTTAAGTTTGTATTTGTGTTTGACAAAACCCCTATACCAACAATAGCATTAAATTTTAAAATTATATTTTATTGAATTGAATTGCATTGACAGAATGTATGATACTTTTATTAATTAAAATGCACTTATTTGACCGTAAGAGTTCTTAAATCACTGTGCTTGTCTGTTTTAATGGCTTTTAATTGACCAGATTGATTATATATTTATTTATTTAGGAATAAATGTACCTAATATATATATAAAGATTTATATTTAGCAATTTGACAAAACCATGTGTAATATGTAGTTCTTACGGTTAATAAATGAGGATATAAAGGGAACGTAGGAGAATTACCGCTGGTTGCATTATTCAAACATATTGAAACATGATTAAATTTTCATCATGTTCCAGGATGATTCCTGGAATAATTCCAGGAATGATGACTTTTTAGGATGACTTCCTAAACTAAATCAAGAAGTGTTTGCCGGTCTGCCCCCTAATTACAATAACACAATAGTAATGGGGTAAATGCTTTACTATGACACGCTTAACAATATCCAAAAATGATAAAACTCGAAAAGAGGACACGTCGCGACATAAAGTTTGTCATTTACTAGTTTTAGAAGTTTTGAGAATTACTAAGCTTGTCAAAAAAGTCCCATTGTCTTATTCCCACCGGCATTTCACTAGTAAAATTAGTGGTCTAGTTGAGATTCTCTCTTTCGAAAGTGCCTCCTCGTACCAAGCGGGAGATCGCAGATTCGAGTTCCGCCATTTGAGATTTTTTAGTCAGCCGAAAAATTGTTACAGTGCCTTTAAATGTAGGTGTTATACGTAAGAAGCACACGAAACGCGTTGAAATTAAATTTAACTTAATAACAAAAATACATTAATGGGTTTTAATAATTTTCTTATAAGATCAGCTTCTATGTGACCTCGGTGGCATGGCAGACAAGTAGCTGCCTGAGACACAAGAGGTGCAGGATTTAATCCCACTGCGTAACTAATGTTCTCAGATACTTGTTCCGTATCTGGGTGTTATGGCACTATGGTACTCGTAGTTCCTGATACCCACGACACGGGATCGTATAGTGGGGTGGGGTGTATGTGAGAAGCGTGCTGAGAAGTCGCTAACTATTTATCTCTCTTATTTATTTAAAAATAATGACAAAATCTGTAATAAAGTATTAATTATTATCATGAGATAGGTAGATTGTGTAATATCCTCTATAGCTCGGGAGTGCATATAATTAGCAAGGATACACGATTTCAGCTAATGCGGTTGCATATTCTTGAATATATTAGCCCAGAGGTGGCATATTTTAGACTCGCTTGAGGAGTAAAAGTATTTTTTGTACTGATCTAAATATACAAATTAAAAATTCTGCCATCCCATTCTCTTTCACTTGCAATGTCTTACTTAATCCAACCTTTAATAAAAGTGGTCTATATTTTTTTTAGTGTAAAATATTATTCTGTCATTCTAAATACCTAGAGAAAATAATTCAAAATCCAATCTCTAATGGATAGCAAACGTGCTTTCTCTAAAATAAATAAGAAATGTCTTCGGATGTCTTGGGTCACATTTATTCTCTAATTCGACTCGCAACACCACAGAAGTAGGATTAAATTGCTTGGGTAGGGGACGCAGGAAAAATGTATGAGGACTGTTAGGATGGGTGTCAGGGGGGGGGGGGAGGAGGGTCGCAATTAGTGGTGGCAGAGGATAATTCCGAGCTCTCGTTTGCGTTCAGAGATGTATTTTAATAAAGAACTGTTCAACTTGTTTGGCTGTGTCAACGTGTTTGTGGACTTTGGACTCATTATATAAGGTATTCAGTCATTGCTTAAATGTGCAGTTTACATTTTTTTAATCCAAATTATTCTAAACATTTTGAAATAACCTAGACGTTTAATAATGTTACAGTTGGATTAGTTGTTCTCATAAACTAAAATATTATTTTCATTAATATTAACTATTAAGGGTTAATATAAAAAATACAAACCTTCTAAAACTTACTGCTTAACAGTAAACTATCTAAAAATCTAACTTAACTTTCTGAGAATTGTATTTATAGCTTTAACTACCAGACTGGTGAGACACTATTTTTAACTATTTTGACAAGCAAAAATACAAACAAAGGAACAGCCTCTTTCCCAAACTCATTACCGGCTCCTTGCGTCTCGTGATAAACAATAAAAGTCAAAAGAAAATATTGGCAAATACATTCAAAAGTCCGCAAAGTAAATAAATAGACTAGGCTTAATTTTAATTGACGAAAAAATAATAAATTTGTCTACCTCTACGCTCTGTTAGGGAAAGTAACAGTTCTATATTTCCTTACTTTTTATCCACAGGTTCGCTGTGTCAACGCTCTTCAAAAATCGTAAATTGCAAACAGTTTTATTTGGGTTCCAGCTTAATTACTTTTATGTAGTTTTAGTGTTGTTTGTATGCGATAATGGTTATGGCTTGCTAGAGTTATTACGCTGTTTCAGTGCTTATATTGCAGGGACCGTTTCGATTGAGCGGGAACATTAGGCCCGTTACATAAAAAAATCTAGGCATAGTCGGGATTTTCGTGTTGGCATTTGATCAACCGATAGTATTCTGAAACGTTGTTGGAAGGAGATTAACGTTACTTTAATAATAATAATAAAGCTGGTCATTATTCACAGAGCATCATTTAAATAAATAAATAATAAATAAACATTCATATCATTATATATAGAAAACACCCAGACCCGAATCGAATTATAAATGAATAGATTAGGCCAAAATCATGCATCAACAAAATTTCTTCTGAAACTAAGCAAATTTCTAATGCAAAACTGAGGAAACTACATTACAGTACAGCTGCCAACACAATATGCATTTATCTTTCGTGCCAACAGCCATCTCGTAGTCAAATTTCCATAAGCTGAGTGGGTAAGTGTATCTTTGCCTTTGGGATATTTTAAAAATAAAAACAGAGTGTCAAGGGGTTGTTTCTAGCGAACATCCCTTGCTATTAGATTATGCTCCTGCATTTCACCAAAATAATTAATAAATATTTTTAAAACAAGTTGGTATATTTTGCAATGATTTGGTATATTTGCAAAACCTAAGATGTTGAAGATTATACGCCAACCAGAGGCGTCCAGCATAGCTTGACAGCTTTAGTTAGAAGATAGGTACCTAGTCTGTTCCTCATGATAGAATCGACTAATGACTTTTTTCACTATTAAGTTTTTTTTATTACAGGAGTGATAAAAAGGTACAAAAGTCATCTCTATGAAACAAAGTCAATTCGTATTTTATTTGTACAATAAAAAAGTCAAAACTAATATGCGGTATACCTATAGCACGATACGTGAAGATGCCCGTTTTACAATATGAAGGCTAATTTATAATCTTTATCTATGAATAAAGATCGGATCATACAAAAAAATACAATATATGCATGCAGCTAAAATTTATTTGGCGATTCATGATCCATCATTATCATCACTGGCGTTTCGTAGTAACCTATTGCTGGGTATAAGCCTCTTCCCTCAAACGCCAGTCAGTTGGTACTAGGCTTTTTGCATCAAGGTTGCCCTCCGTACAGCAAGGATGTCATCCATCTAAAATATAATCTTGGAGTCTTCAAATCGATAATAAATAAGTACCTATCTTCTAGACAAGCATATTACAATCTCGTCCACATCGATATTTTTCATCAAGTGAGATTGTGGTCCAACGTTTACCTAAATAACATTAGAAATAAACTATCACGCTGTAATCCTGCCAAAGCCTCTCGAAAACCACACAGTCAGGTAAAAACAGGTAGGCCAGGTAATCAATAGTCATGTAATACGAGTATAATTTCATTCGATAATCGATATAAACGATTTTATTATCGATAACCGTTCCTTTTTTAAAATTAAACTCTACTTCCCCATCCATTCTTATATCACCAATAAAGACGACCCACAAACGTGTCCAACTAACCCTTAAATGTGCAGTAGGTCTGGCACCAAGCCAATGGAGCAACGAATATCAAACCTCGGCGAAATGGCCCTTAGTGAGACCAGCTACTACCATACTGTCTATCTACAGCTGTAAATAAACTGCAATGTAAAATTAATTCTATACTCTGTGGCATAGTGGGCGAAGGCCCGTCTGAGCTGCAAAAAGTTGTGGGTTCGATTCCCGCCACGGGACATTACAAAAAAAGGTAAATAAGTAGTAGGTATATCACTTATGTAGTTTCCATAACACAAGCTTTACTTACTTTGGGGCTAGATGATGCTGTGTGGAAAATTACATTATTATTATTATTATAATATTATACTCAAGATGGTAGGTATTTTATTGCTTTTTAATTCATCATAGAGTGACATGATGAATGATCTTGAGCTACCTCCTTCCTGTAATAATTAAGATGGCATCGGTCAATCGTGTGGTGTTGATCTCGGTGTTGGAGGGCTTTCCAACACCGAGTTGTGCGGAAGATTCCTTTCCGGAAGTGCTTGGCGGTTCTGCAAACCTTCTATGAGTACTTGTGAATTCTGAATGCTTTTAAACTTTTAAGTTCTATAGCCCGTTGCGGACTTTGAGCTTATGTCAATATACATTAAGCGACCAATTCTTATTGCCGTCATCGTTATGGCAACATTCATTCATGGTAGACTTTCGTCGTGTTACTCACGCAATATTCATAACTAAGGAGTGCATGAATATTTTCTATCTATTTCCTGTTTGCTGACAAAATATGGCGAAAGTCATTAAGTGAAAGGTATCCACTGATTTCGTACACGGAGACCTATCTTACTTAGGTACTGGTACCTACATGCTCGTATCGTCGCTCCATTGGGCACGGCGCCAGACGCTGCCCATTACCATGAGACTCGCTGTCACACAGTTTGAAAGCAAATGTGCGCCAGCAGCAAGCGAAATGATATGCCTACAAGAAGGCTTATACCTAGATTAACATACATTAATCTTAGCTACTCTATTAAAAGAGTATGTATTATTTCATATATATATTTACATATACACTTTTATATTATGCTGTTAAGTATAATTATGATGTGTACACATGTTTTGGAATATTGTATCCAGATAATTCTATTTTTGTATTTGAATATTTTCAGTTTTGTGTGTCATATTAAATAAATAAATAATCATGCATTCATTTAACTATCTTTCCTTGCGACTGCGAGTTGCGGTTGGATTTTGTGTGGTCTTATCGGGGATCGGAAAGACTTCAGAATTAGATTCTCTTCCTGGATACGAAGCTGATCTAATTTTTGAAAAGATTTTCTTAATAATTCGAGGTGTAGAGCTAGAGGTGTAGGTTAGAGTAAATCTGTTGCAGCCATCCTCATCTGGAAGCCATTCTTAAGCCTGGGTGTAGCGGTTACTTTCAATTAAATGGAATAGAACAATACACCAAACTGCAGATTGCACACACTTGTTGGAGTTTTTCTTGTTGGAAGGACTTCTTCATATCAGTTTTAGGTAAACATAATTGTGATGATCTTTTATAATTTTTTGAATCCTTTTGTAACTTTTCCTCTCTTACCAGTGACTTAAACGTTCGTCGCAAAAGAACGAGGTAAGGAGGCAGGTAAGAGTAGGATCTTTACTAACATTATAGTCGCAGTGATGAAAAATTATGCTTCTCATTGAGAGCAATAAATAGCTTAAATGTGTTGAATGAGTTATAATAAAACCAGAAAAAGTTACCTGCACTGAACCGCATTATCTCCATAGAATCCAACAGTTTACATCGTTCACTGCAGAGGTCATCCATTAAACAGCTGGAATGGTGTAAATGTGCCCGATAATATATCTTTACGAGGACAGTGGGTGTAATTATAACGCCGATATGAGCTGAGATTTCAGCGTTTAGTGCTCATACTATAATGGTTTCTAAAATAAATATAAACCAAGTTCGACTTTTGGAAAATCTAAGAAAAGCTCCCACATAGCTAAGCGAGAAGCTGCAGAGTTTCAGCCAATAATAAGTTTTAATGATGAGGATTTTGTAGTATAAATATAAAATTGCCACCGTCTAAGCCTTTTAGTATTAGGGCTCCTGAGTTTAAGAGCTCATACCGGAAAGAACCACCACTGTATTTATTTTTTCTGTTATACTCAAATCGTTGTGTTCCGGTTTGAAATATATGATTGGTAGTTACAGGCACATGACGCTTTCAACTTTGTCTCTAGGGCAAGTGTCGCATCAGCAGAGCGTTTGGTGTTGCAGACATTGGTAACCTATGTATGCTATTGGTTGAAGATGTCACTATGTTACAGTAGCTGTTCACCACATTGTGGGCTATATGTCTGTTTGCCTCCCAATATTAAGTATGCGTTGCACACGATTAGTGCAAAACGTAATATAAAAAAACACTACTGTCGGACTTTATGAGTTGTACCTACATTAACATTTCATCAGCGCCTTACAATTTCAGCATTAATATAAACAGATTCCATCCGTTATTGAAAAATACTGTAACATATTCGCAGTTCTCAGTGCACCGCATCTAAATAATACAGGAGTGGTTTTCTTGAAGAGCGCTCTAATAGAATAAGTTTGCCCCATGCGTGCTTCCCCTCTCTGGAGACTAAACCATAGAGTAAAAGAATACTCCACATTTCAGTGTCACTGCACTGTGTGCACTTTATTGACAAACGTAAAACTTTTATATCCTAAAAATTAGACATAAACGGGACTCGAACTTCGGGGAGCGTGAGGTCGGTTTCGAGTTCTGGCAAGGTAGAATTTTTAGGATATTATAATATTAAAATAGATTTATTTAAGGGCTAAACTAAAAAAACAACAAAAAAGCCTGGAACCATTGTATACCGGCTCAGAAATGTTGTAAGTTCAATAAAAAAAAAACATTTTCAGTAATAGCATGTCGGCTATTGTGAGAAAAAAAAATAGACAACTCGAATTATTAATATAAATAATATTCGCCACTATTTCACACATCGCGAGCCACTGGGACCTAGCTCGGACATGTAATGGCTGCTATAAATAAAAATGTAACTATATAGGTATTACCTACTTAGCTAAGCCGTGGTAGTCGTCTTCGTGTATGATAATCCTAAGCTTTATTCTCGTCACCTGGCAAGCTCCCTCCACGTTATTTTTGACATAGTTGGGAAATTTATCTCTCTGCATCTTGTGTACTCTGTGATAGAAAGCAGAAAATATTCAGAAGAAAATACGGAAGTACTAGTCTGTTCAAAGGCACCTTTGAAATACAAGAACAATATGTGCCATGAGGGAATAAATTGCTTTAATCTGCACTGGGTATGCTATGTTGAGCAAAGGACTAGATACATAGTAGAATTTACATTTAAGATACGTGAAAATCTGTTAGTTTTTTTTAACCTGACTCATCATACACTGTCCTAGTATGGACAAAAATGGCCTGTGTCGTGGGTATAAGTAAAACATTTGTCTCGCAGCGGGAATCGAACCCGCATCTCTTACGACGCGGCATCTCTTACGTCGCAGCTAGGTATGCCACCTAATTGTCTTTTGATAGATTTGCTGTTGTAAATTATCTGTGGTGAACAGTAGTAGTTGAACTTTTACCACTTTGATCGTACTTTCCGGCAATTTGATAGCTACCGCCACCGCGACTTATTGCTCGGACCTGAAAACAAAAATTAATGCAAAAAACATTTCTGTAAATTAATTTCACATAAAGAATAATCATTGAAACCAGAAACTGACCTGTGAATCAGAGTTATCAAAATATGGTGAAAGAAAACAAATATAAATGTTACGTCGACCTCATTGTTTCACCAAACACATCGACACATGTAAACTTCCACTGAATAATATTTGTAGCATATTGATAAACCGTCAAGGCATTATAAAAGCCAATTTGAACGTAACATTCGGAGACAAATGGCGTCCCTTGACGAGGGTTGACGCGGGATCGCGAGTGGCAATTATACCAGCATTGCGTCACACCTGCTGGATTCTGCTATCTAT
Source organism: Perizoma affinitatum (assembly GCA_961405105.1). NCBI lineage: Eukaryota > Metazoa > Arthropoda > Insecta > Lepidoptera > Geometridae > Perizoma > Perizoma affinitatum. The sequence continues at coordinate 9,854,138 of OY560184.1, forward strand.
GCCATTCCGTCCTACATAGGTAGGCATGTTTATTTGGGAGATTTTGTTAACTAGGTAAGTTCAAGTTCGTTGGTTCCTTTATTGTCACTCTGTATATTGGACTCATTTTGACAGACTGATGAATGAAATCGATGATCGTTTCTGTTTTATGGATTTTTCTAATGTAATAAGAAGGTGGGTTGGTGTATGTTTACCCTGAAAAGGGACTTATTCTCAACAACCAGTGTAGTCAAAGGATTCAGTGCGCGTCATCTCTACGAGGTTTGATATATGGATAAACTAGCCTCTGTCCACGGCCTTGTCTGCGTGGTACCCGGATAAAAATAGCCTTTGTGTTATTCTGATGTATAAGCTACATTACTGTATAATTTCATTAAAATCCGTTCAGTAGTTTTTGCGTGAAAGAGTAACAAACATCCATGCCCACAAACTTTAGCGTTTATAATAGTAGTAGGTTAAACACGCGCCTTTTATTTCAACATCCCTTGAAATACGAGATCGAAATGCCAGTTTCCTCACAATGTTTTTCTATGTAAGTGGGTACTCCGTGACCCAAAAGTCAAATATAAGACTTATCCCCTTCCAAAATCGTCAAAAGGTAATTGTAATTTGATGAAACTTTTTGGGTTTTTACTGCAGTCAAACTTGAAATACATGTTTTTTTTAGTTTATTAGTTTAGCATGTTACTAGAGTATCTACTTGTACATACGTCAAGTCACTAAGGTTTTGTTTTGTTTGAAGTAAAGTCAGAACTTCCCTCAACTCAATTTAAACATTCACCATGTCTGGCGGAGGAGTAAATTTGATTGAAATTGAGAAGTTAATTTAAATAAATTTTAAAATAACTTGAAGTACACGTTTTCCATATTACGGTATAATATGCGGCGAAAATATGATGGGTAAGCACGGCATTTGGTAGAGCCTTCAGAGAGTATGAAACTGGTAGTTTTAATGAAATTGTAGTGATATTCACACCACAACCATGTGTGTTTCAATATGAAAGTGCCGGTGAGCATACAGGCATATGAGATTGGACTTATATTATTTTATTATTAATATTAACTTACAAATACCATCTGGTGGTCCATTATGTAAGTTTTCCCTAAAAATAGCCAAACTGCAAAACAACGGCAGATTTGATCCGAGTCTGGGCGTTGTGGTACTCGTACTAGTTCCTAATACCCACAATACAGAAACTATGTAAGAGTATGTGACTGCTAAGTGTTTATTTATTTTATTATTATTAAAAAGCAATAATTTCTAATTAAAGCTTTCCAATAATTCACATCAATATGCTGTCAAATACTGTATAAAGCGGTAGACAACAGCTTTCACGATGTAATGAGTACTTTTCGAAACACCCAATTAGAACTAAAGGAGCCGTTCCTATTGAAGCGACACCATATATTCTACAGTTCGTTTTAGGAGATTATTTCTTTAAAAAAGCTAATGGCGTAGCTTGGTATACGTTTTGTCAGGTCACATTTTGGACGGGTACCGTAGGTTACCGGTAGTGGCATTTGGATCAGAGTTCTTATGTACTTTGGAGAGCACGTTAAGATGTAATTTTCCTGTATAGCAGATGTTTTGTAATGTAAGAAGCTTGAATTAGACTTTTGACGACCTCTGTGGCGTCTGAGTCGCAGAATGTTGCGGGTTCGATTCTCGCCTCGGGACAAATGGTGTTTGTCTTTTAACATTTTTTCTGAATCGTATTATCCGATTGAAATGAAATTTGTTTCAATCGATTTATATGTTTTCAAAAATAGTTTTTAGATAGGGATATCGCCACAAATCTCTAGAGTTATTTTTAAAATAAAAACTTGTAATTAAAATACCTACATGTTATACTGTTCAAGTAAAAGCCCTAAATATTGTGGTATAGCGTCGCTGTTACTAAACTCCAGCCTATTTTGATTTCTAATAATTGGTTGATTAGTAATTCAAAACTCAAACCCACGCTAGTTCTGTTCATTACAAATCATTGAGTAATACTCTTGTTAGTTTGGATTATGTAAGTACGTAAACCTCATGAATGTTGTTTTCGATTACGTACGTAGTAAACCTATTTATTTAGCTTATTTTATACACATATAATTATATAGCTATATAGGTAGATACGTTCACGCTGTTGTTAAATGTCTCGAAGTGATCGCTTATAAGCGATGAGACCGCCCATTGTACTTCAGGTTATGTTATTTGGTAAACTTGTGTTTATTTTTCTAATGTTTAGCTGTTTTGGCGTAGTTTTAGTCGCAAAGGAAAATTTGTGACTAAATCAGCCCCCTACTTGGTATCTTCACAGATCGTCGTGATGAGTCACATATCTTAGGATCGCCATTAAATATCGATAAGTAGGTATATCAGGTGCCTAAGTACCTTGTTGTTTTTATTACATATATATGTACCATGATTTAAGAGTCCTATCTTCTTTCTTTTCCTTCCTTGATTATTGTGCTTGCAAATATACCGAAATATCAGGTCATTTAGATGTTTGTTGCTTAGGATCTCCGTGACGGCCGACTGATTTAAATGAAATTTAAAATAAGTATATTCCGTGATCTAGAATATCACATACATAGTATCCGGGTAACACGCGGGCAAAGCCGTGAAAAGGCTAGTATAAAATAAGAGCTGGAGCCTGATTTTCATATTAAAAATAGTCAAAGTAATGTTTCACCCTCACAAAATGTATTCTATTCATAAATAAATGACAATTCTTCCAAAAAAATATCAATAGGGATTGAAAGTAAGTATAAAGACTGCCACGGTATTGTATCGAGACTTGTTTATTAAATTACTATTATAGAATTGGGTTACAGGTAAAGATGTTATATACCCATGTTGTAAGCCTTAAAGACTGCACGTGTCGCGAAATTTCCATAGAGGAACTGCAATTACACGGTGTTGTACCGTAAAGTTTCCTTTTAGAATGTTTTAGCTGCACTCCTGGCTACTGAAAAATCTGCATGAAAAGAGACTCTGAAGCAAAAACTTGTATCTATTAAAACACCTTTTTATAGACTTATGATAAGTTAAACCAGATTCAAAATTCCAGTCATTAAGATCAGCTATCTGAGAAAGTACACAGCCATAGAAAATATTCCAACCAATCCAATTACACGACAATAGAGTACCCTCGATGTCTCGAGTGTTCTCGACCTGACAAAATAAAGAGACGAATGAAGATAGATTACTCCACAAAAACAACTGAAGAGAAGCCGTTTGAACAATAGAAAAAAAACAGGAAAACGCTCAGTATTGTTCAGATATCCCCTAAAACATAATATACTGTATTCGGAAAATGTCGTAGCCAAAAGCAAAACTTTTGTTATCTAAAGCCAGAACAGTGATGCCATGAAATTACTTCGGAATTACGTTTATTCTATGTTTTGACTTATAAGAAACAAAATGATTATAAAAGGCTCCTAAGGAGTTCCTAGGCCAAGTCTACACTGTCACTGTTCCGGATTTAAAAAAAACAGGTATTTACTTTGTAGTACTAGTGCACCTCCGGCATACACTGTTTAGAACGTTTTAGAATACCTTTTCAAAGTTTTAGAAACAATAAAGCTACTTATTTTACTTAAATAAGATATACTAGAAAATACCCAGTATTTAAAAGTTATCCTACAACAATATGTTCCTGGGTCGCATAAAACATAATCTGGAACAAATTGCCAATCCTAAAAAACTAGCACGACACAGAAAAAGGTGTCTCCGACAAAGAAAGATGGTGCAAATTAATCTTGAGTAATCTGAGATCTCACTGATTGAGAGCCTCTTCCAGCCAATCACTGAGAACTGAGAGGTTTATTATCGGCGTCTGCTCTGAACGACTTTTGTGGGTAGAGAAACTGGCAATGTGATCAAAAGTTTAGTGATAAAATACATACGTATTAAATTACTCCAAATAAGGAGGACCTTAATTCGTAAACAGCTCAGAAAATTTAATAATAAAAGATAATCAGATTAAAGAGAAAATATAAACTGTCTATAGTTTATATTTTCACTTTGGATAAGTATTAGCCAAAGTGTGTTAAAACAAAAGAAATAAATTGTTGATAATTTTATCAATTAGCACTTAAAATTCAATCTCCTTCAAAAATAGAAAGATATTATATCCTATAAGTATTTTCAGATGGCTATATGAGTATATTTATTTCTATAAAATCATGTGTTCTGCTTCAGAAACAGCGCAATATGAGCTTGTGTGAGACTAAGGACACAAGCTGTATCGTACCGAAACTTTTCAGAGGGATTTGCAAGGATTCCACATTTATCCGTTTTTCACGGGTGCCGCCTCCGACGCGATAAACCGGCCACGGTAAGCTTTAATATTTATTGTTTTCTCTAAGCAATTGCGATTTTACGGCTGTGGATGTAAATATCTTTAACATTGTAGAGACAAAAGTTTCAAAACGCGTCATGTGTTACTAAAAGTTATCCAATAAGATTTAAATTTAAAAAAAAGCTGGACTTTTTTTACACACCATTATCTAGCCCCAAAGTAAGCAGAGCTTGTGTTATGGGAACTACATGACTGATATACTACCTATATACATTTTTTATTGTAAATACATATACATAGATAGAAAACACTCAGACCCGAGACAAATATTTGTAGTTCATACAAACATTTGTCCCGCGGCGGGAATCGAACCCGTAAACTTCTGTGTGCCTTCGCCCACTGCGCCACAGAGGTTATCTAACAGTTATTGTTAGGTAGATTTTTCCTCAAATCACTAAGGGGCGCAATTAAATTTAGTTCAAATTATTATTTCTGTGAGCAGCTATCAAAAACCAAATCTCAAACATTCAATTTTATTTTTATAAGATAAAATTACCTTAAAAAAGTATACAGTAAATCCTTATTCTGCAAAATGATCACTACATTACACAGAGACACCATATTCCTAATATTACCATCGTAACAAGACAAAATCACCAGGACAACTTCTCGATTTGTTGCCGTCGGGGTAACAAATGGATGGAAATTGAGCCAATAAACTAAGTTCCCTGCTCCCCAAATGGCTATTACCCGTTGACCACTGGGTCACCACGACGATAGCTAAAAAATAAACAGCTATGTTGCTTCATTTTGAAGTGCATTCTACGGTACTGTTTCACAACAAAACCCAATATGCTTTGATACAAAAGTGTGTTTGAACACACTTTTGTATCAATGCCGAGGCTTAATAGTTTGATCTGTCAAAATATTGATCCTTCCCAGGTAATAAGAAGTTTTCCCTTTTATCTATGCCTACCACAGATAAAAAGTAAAACTTCTCTGAAATGGCACTGTCATATTTACATAAAAAAAACGGCTAATACCGTTTTTTTAAGGGTACCCACAACGTCAGGAGAATGTTTGTATATGCGTTTGACGTAAAAGGTTGTTTTTTGTCTGATACCATTAATGTTTGATACAGCATATCTGATTGAAATGCGGTTTTTTGTAATCGATTTGTGTGACTTCAAAGATGTTTCTAAAATTTCTTAGATAGGTTTTAATAAAACACACTTTGGGGTTTTCGATATTAAGTAGTTGAGCAGAGTAAAAAAAATACAAATGTTTTAAAACAATGTTATAGTAATCAGAGCCTAATTAATATCTTGTGTATCCATTTAACTGTGGTTCTGTTGGTCAATTTGAACGCTTTGTACCTATGAAAAATCAGTAAGACTTGCTTAAACTTGAATATGCCTAAACTTCCTGAAGAGATATACCTAACTGGCCTACTGAAGCTGTCAACGACCCTGACTTCAAACATTAATTATTTAAATAGACACAACACCAATACTTTTGTATGTTGATGTCTCGCTTGAAACGCCAAAAACAGTGATATTGGTGTCTTGTATTCATTAAATCTTACTTAGTGATATTATTTTCTGCATAGATTGTGTTTGTATTAAAGTGTGTGTTGTATTTTATATCTATTCTACCTTTCCTAATCGTCAACTTTACCTGTTTATGTTTTATTTATACATTTCTTATTCTATTTGTGGAAACTTTTAATTGGCCTTCTTATATTAGTAACATTAATAGTTGTATACTATTTATTTAAATACTTTTCCTGTAAGCTAGCTGTAAGTTTTCCTTAGATTTCTAAAATGAAATAATAAAATAAATCGAAAGCTAGTTTGAATTTACACGAAACAGTTTTAGATGAAATATAGGCAACATCTTTAAATGTTATTATAGAGATATCTCAAAAATATCCTTATGTTGGTAGCAAAAAGGTTTCATAAATGAGACCTAGATAGGGTTAAACATTTTTTTTATTATTTCAGCGTTCAAGTTCATGATTTATTATCATGTTTATTTTGAATAAATGTAACATAATTGGCTGCTTGTCTTGACGACGAATGTAGGAATAATTTTATTGTTTTTTGACTCAAAAGTTACTCTATATATTGCGAGCGACCCTGTATTAGAACTTCAGAGGAAGCTAATTTCAAAAGATGAGTAAAAATTGATCGATTGAAATCATCAATTAGTAATTTATGTCGTACACCAGAAAAGTTATCCTAACAGGCCACACAATTAACGGTCTCTATGGACGTACTAGGTAATTGTTCGGGGAGGCAAATATATTATAACGGTCTATAATATATATGATAGTTGTGTGTCATTAAACAAAGCTTTGGCTTCTTAAAAAAACCAAACAGGTATTTCATTACGTGCAACGTCTTTTATTTACGTGTGATGTTAACACCAATCAAAGAACCATTCTCGAAGCCATACAAAACGATTACAAAAACTCCATGACAATTTATGCACATTCCAACGCCTATAACAGCGCCCTTAAGTGACTTGTTGCAATAAAATCTGTTTTAGAACAACGTTTTAAGACATACAAAATGATAGCATTAAACCGGTTTTCAATCATATCAACTGTTACGGAGACAAATAGTAACAGATATGCAAACAAGCATTCTCTACAAAAAGCCAAAGAAATACTAATAAGTAATATTAAAAATCCAATCCAAAATCAATCGGGACATTTTGAACATCAATAATTAATTTGTAAACGATGCAGCGAACCGATTGACATATCAGTGTATATGATACTAGCTTCTGCACACGGCTTCGCCCATGTAGTACCCAGATAAAAAGTAGCCTATGTGTTTTTCTGATGTTTATGCTATATTACTGTGAAGTTACATCAAAACATGTTCAGTAGTTTTTGTGTGAAAGAGTAACAAACATCCATCCTCACAAACTTTCACGTTTATAATAGTAGTAGGATTGAAACTGATTAATTCTAGGACATGCTGGCATAGGGTTTTCCCCTGAGTGATTGTTGATTATATATTTAATCATGCTCTATCAATACAAAGTGTGGATAATGGTTTTCTTTCACTGCGCAACCCCTGCTCACAGTTGCCTTACCCTGGTAACGTTCAATGTCGGTCTTCTAAGGCCTGTTGCGAATGTACGGATTGCAGCCAATGGAACAAGTAGCAATTAGGGGTAATTAAGTCAATGTGGTTTCAGTGTGCCTACGGTCTAAAATAACATTACAAATACGGGGAAAACATTAGTTACAGCCTACTATAGCTTGTTTACCTGTTTAAAGGTACCCTGTTTAAAAGGGATTGTGTAGGTAGATGTGAAAGGCATTTTAAATATACCTAAATGAAATAAAAGGATGAATTCTATTGGGAGTGAACGGCATAAATTTAGATAAGTTTTTAGCTACTTATTAATGTCTAAATAATATATTATGAATAGGTATCTATTCTTGAAAAAAAAATAAGTCTAAAATCCTTTCGATTTAATATAATACGAAAAATACTCAGGCCTCTTGTCTACTATCTTGGAAATCAAAAATTATGAAGATTTAATCTAATCTAACATCACTGAATGGTGCGCTCCGTGGGATAGTTCGTTGTTTATACCACGTAACATACGGTACACCATTAATAACTCGATAGTGAAATCACACATCGCTTATTAAATATAAATCTGGTTCAGTAGCTAAACCTAATCTTATGCGACTAAGAAGCGCCAATAAGCTAATACTACGTCCAAGGACCAAGTACCATGTACTTTTTATGGTACAAAGAATTGAAATTTTGAAAGTGTCAAAATTTATGACGAACTTCCGAATATTATAAAAGAAAAAAAAATACGTTTAAAAAGTTTCTAAAAATGTATATATTTAATCAAGGCCTAAATCAGTAATAACAAAATAATAAGGAATTATATTATCACATTTAGTAAACGCTGAAATGTGTAGTCTAAAACCTGTCCTTATAGCAAGTATTGGTCTTGTCGGTCATATTTTTCAAATAGTTGCAACTCTAGTTGCAAATCTTTAGGTAGGCATAGTACATCTAACTCATTTTGTCATTTCAATTGGTATTTTCACATAGTTTTATTGTGTAAGTTAACCTAATCTAGATTAGTTTATAAAGCACGATCGCGTATGCAACTATATAAGTAGGTACTAATTTAATGTTTGTTAGTTATAAGTTCTCATATAAGTGAATAATACATCCCGACGAAAATAAAATTCTTAAACCTTTTGAAACTAAGAATTATGGTTAACAACAACATTTTTACAAAAAAAAACGTGATATTAGTTTCTTCTGTGAAAATATTGGAAAACATTCAAAATTACATATCATGGTAAATATCCCGTTTTTTAGTAAAAATTAAAAAAAATCTTAAACGAAATAAAGTAATTTTTCAAGTTAAGTAAGCTCAGGTCTTCTGGTACTTATCTGCTAATGAACTTGAAAGATGAATCGTCGGTTGACTATCTTTTATTGTCCTCTTAAATTACATCTTCGTGAACCAACATCCACCAAGCAGTGACGAGAAAAGTGCTGAGAGGTTACTTTATAGTTATCGATATTATTGAAAATATGTAATAGCAGTTGTGAGTCAATGGCAAACACAGACAACATTAAGCTCTACATTAAATTGAAATCTCTAAAATAAACCCAAAATCTTTTACTGTCATAAAAATATTGCGTACCTAAGTATTAAACCCAAAACTGCTAAAACTTTACAGTCACCGCTCAACTTTACCAGTAAAACTGCTAACAGAAATAGCTAAGTTCGTAAAAGTTGAATTTATAAACTTTAAAACGTGGTTGTAAACTAGTACGTGCTATCGATGAACTACGGACAAACTATCGACGTTTGGGGGCACATCACTAGAACAAAAGCTCGCAGTACGAAGTGCTTGTGCTCAAAGTTGTCGATACTCGCAGACAATGATAAGAGAAAATAATGACGTTCAACAATGACGGTGCTTGAACCGCTCCAGGCGAATTGGATATTGGCTCGAGTGACTTGTTGGATAATAATGTATTTTACTGAATGAACCAACTACAAATAGTTATTTACAAATTTATATTTTTGAAAAAGGTCGACGACTTATTTTTTTGGGACCAAAAATATTATGCTCATGGGTGATGCACGTGGACGAACGTAAAACAACCCCTACAGTCGAACGTTTCCCAGTCTACCTCCGTTAATAAACGGAGTAATGGACAAAGTTAGGTATTTATTGCACCGAAAATACAATATAAAACCTATTTTTTAACCACTAGAGTATGATAAACCTAGACACGAGTCAGCGGTTGCAGAACTTACTCTCACCTAGGCCTCGGTCACTATATACGAACTAAAGTTGCAGTTGTTATAAAACTAAAGTTGCAAACAAGCATACAACCTATCTGTTGGTAAGCGGTTACCGTAACCTATGAACGCTTACATATGTTTGTATGATGTACAAATATTTGTCTTGGGTCTGGGTGTTTTCTATGTATAATATGTGGGTATTTACAAAAAACTCGTATTATAAGTAGTATAAGTCAAATATTTGCAGATCATACAAACATGTAACACCTGGTGGAAATCGTACCCGCAACCTTCTGCGTTTCAGGCGGGCCTACGCCCACTACGCCACAAAGATCGTCAAATATTTCACTTAATTTACACATAAATTAGCACATTCACATCCAAGCTATCTGCTATGCTGATTAGCAGCACCACTAGAAAACAGACGACTAAATTAACTTACAGCTTTTAAACTTAACTTCATGCAAAACTAAGAAAATGTGGTGCTACTGGCAAGCTGTGAAACGCTTTTAAAGAAAATAAGTTACCCTTTTCATGGCTAAGGAACTTGCACTAAAATACTTAATCCAAACCTTCTGCCAGTTAGTTAACGGCAGTGAAATTAGAATGTGTAATTTTACTTCTTTTGCATTCTGTCTCCGTGGTTAGTGCTAGTGAATGGCCTGGTTTTGCTTTAGAGGAAATGTGTTTTTCCCTACAAAGTTTGTAAATTTTTCGTACATTTGTATGATCACCAGATAAATCAAGACATCTACCTCAAGGATTGCGTGAAATAGCATGCCATCCACTATTCTTAGTGGCTCAAGTCCATTCGTCATAGCACTCTTTGGGGAGAGCTATGTCCAACAGTGGACTTCAACTATTGATAATTATCATAAACTTTGTGTGACTAATCTCCTTAAGCATATTACCTTTCTAATCAAAAGGTCTTAATAACTTCTAAAAAGCGACGGTAATCTGACCCACAGCAAAAAGAAAACTGATCTTCTTCTGGGAAATCTCTTTGCCTTAAACTTTGAACTATGTAGGCGCCGTGCCACCCACCATAGATAGATAAATATACTCTTATTGTGCATAACACCATTGTACAGTACAAAACACAGAAGCATAATAAAATAAAAAAAACAAAAGAAATGCTCAATGGGCGGTCTTATCGCCATTCCAGTGGATGCAGTATCTCTATGCCGGAAATTAAAATTACACAACGGGAAGTCAGCGGGAACTTCTTTCTCTGGATGTTTATAAATGAGAGACTTCGCCTCTCTACGCATTATACCGCGTGTATAATGGATTTAAATCTTAGGAATTGTTTGATATGACGCCTACAGCTACTTTTTATCACCACACCGCTTGCTATCAGCAGAGGATTCATTCTCACACCCCATAGCCTGGGTGGTCGCATACTGTACGTTTTCAGAGGAACTTCCTCCCATGAACACTCAGTTTATGGAATGATCTCCCTGCTGAGGTTTTGGTTTTCTCAAGTGACTACAATATGAGGTGCTTCAAAATGGATGTTTTAAAATATTTAAAAGGTCGGCACCTTGCGTTTAATTTCCTGGTGTTTCAGGCGTCCATAGGCTACGGTAACCGCTTACCAACAGGTGGGCTGTTTGCTTGTTTAACACCTTGGTAGTATAAAAAAAAATGAGAGGTATCAAGGGACACCCGGATGGAACGAAGTTCCTTTCGATTAATAAGTGAAGCAATTGTAATTTTTTTTTTTAGCAAGCCAACTAAAAAATAATAATAATAATAAAATAAATTAAAATATCTGGCTTGCTTTCTATAAGAGAGAGAGAGAGAGAGAGACAGACAGAGAAACATGCGCACGCCGCACAGCTTACAATAGCTTACTATAGCAAAAAGTGTCGTTACAACTTTTCGTGAGAATTTTTTTCGTCTAGCCCCCTTTCACAACGCGCGATAAAGAACTTCGTTCCAAAAAGAGACCATACTTGGTATCGTTGATTCGTTATTGTACGAACTTAATACTTTAAGTCCGTACTATTACGAATCACCCATTAAATCCAAGCACGTCTGTATCACAGCACATAGCAAGAATTTATCATTTCTCGTACGGTGACATAAGCCTGATTCTGACAGCTTGACATGACACACCTTGCGTCGAATGCAGGGGTTGCTAGGCCTAGGCGTAATAATAGCGGAGCGTCCATTTGTGTTTTTCGTTGTGTAATTCTCCTTACTTTTTTTAAATCTTTAAATAAGCAATAATCTTTAAGTAATAGGCGTGTAGGTAGCTCTGTCTGACTTAATCCAATATCAAGTAGTTCTTATGAGTAGTTAATGCCATAATGAAAAGCTCTATGTGTTCTATTTAGGTAATTAAATGTCAATATTTGGATGTTAGAATGCTTGTTGTTAAAAATGTACGTAACGGTTGAACCAATCCTTCTAATTCTAACACTGTTAAAAATGATTGTATCTAGGCCAATTTTGTTTTTGGTGCATGAAAAAAAGTATATTTTATTTTATTCATATCATTTATCCGATTGGGATAAATATTAGAGCAGGTTTAGTACGTGATCTAGCATAACACATAGCCTCCTTTTTTAACAGGTACCGCGGAATCGTGGTCAGAAGCTAGTCTAATATTTATATGAATCTACCTACATTTAAATTCGTTACTTGCCTGTTTCTAGCACCCCTCCATGAGTTTTCCCCAGTACTTAATATCCTCAAAGATCTATTTATCTTTAAGAGTAGGTATGTATTCATGTTTTTCGACACTATCGTCATGCAAATAAACGTTGTTGAAGTTAACGCCTTGTGTTATTCCCGTCGATCCTCGTTACACTTTATATTTACTATATTTTAAGTTCATATCTAATTTAGAAACTCTCATATAGGAAGAAATCACACGTGTGCTCATAATGACAAACTTCTAAATTAGCTACGAAACGTCAGCAACAGGACAAAATACAATATAGTTGGGTTTTTCCTCACATGTCAATAGATTATGTTTGTCTATAACTTTGTTGAATATTTCAGTGAATATATTTAGAAGATAATCCGAAGAATAAACAAGAGCGCATCATCTAAATAGCGAGCATTAAAATAATATATTAATTAAAGGGGAATACTGAATTAATTATTGTCGGCAGAGGCGAGAGGGCGCGAGCGACCGGAAGGTTCTGCTGTGGCGAAGATTTATACCTTGCCGCCCTGTTTGGAAGCTGTGGGGCCAAGTCACGAGATAACTACAGCAAAAAAAGACGGTATAATTTCAACCGACTTAAAAAAATGGGGAAAAAATGAAGATGATAATTTTTGTGGTTCCACAAAAATGGGTTATTCAAGGCGTCTCACGCCTATGTCAAATGGAATGCAAGTAATACATTAAAATATTTAAGATTCATGATGGAGGTCGACTCAACTTGCGCAACTTGGTTGTTGAAATGAAAGAAAAATGTATAAGTAAAATTATATTCATTTGACATAATAAAATATTACAGATTGTATAATCAATCCATAGGCACCTGAACTAATTGTATTTCAGAAGCTGGATTCACTGAAGAAGGTCCCATAAAAAGATCTAAGTAAAGTATATCGTAGTTCATTCCAAAAAAATAATGATATATAATAAACACAACAGAACTAACGCTGTATGCGTTAGTTCTGCCTCTCAATAAGCATGTTATTTTTAAGTTTCATGATAAGTAAAAACAATATTAAATAATCAGTTAACTGGTAATTCCGCTCTTTTCTTTTAAGAATATCCTCATTAACTAAACATAGTATAACGCAATAACCTGTTTACATATTGCTAAACATTTGAAGACTTTATTTAATTTTAAAAGTAAAAATACAGAGGTTTTTTTTTAAAGTAGCTTACCTAACCTAACATGGCACTCGAACCGGCCAAATGGTTGATAACATAAAATTCAGAATTCACTTGTCTTATGACTTGCGCTCTCATGAATTAATGCCAACATTATAAACACACGCGGAGAAACCGTTCCGCAAATATAAACAGTGACGACGTACTGCTGAATGATAGAGATGTGTCTGTAGCTGACTCTATACCACTTATTCATACTCTTTTTTAAATTAAATTAAATTATTTAAATTATTCTTTATTGTACACACAAATAAACACTTACAAAAGGCATAATTAAATGACAACTCAATACAAAAAATTGCCTAATTTTAACTTGCTACGGTACTTACCGGTACGGTACTTGTATATGGTACGTTTTTGCATAGTTTTTTTTTTCATGCATCTTCATATTTTAATTTATTAAAACCAAAAACATTACATAATTTTCAAACAATATCACAGGAACTAACGTCAAAAATAGTTTAAGTCAGCTTTATTACAGTGCTATGGTTGCTGTTTTCGGAAATTTTTGGCGAAGCACCAATTCAAAGCCGATAACACGTTTTTTTACGTACGAGTATATCGATGCAATCCGACGTTCGTTAACGTACCCAATGAAAACAAGCAAATGCGATGCCCTACTGGGAAAACTAAAACGAAAACATCGCGATACATATATTTTTCACTGATGAAAAATATTTTAATTGTTCAGCAATATAAATCAATAAACGATTTTATTATTTACTAATTTTAATTAAATAAATTGGAATCATGACAAAGTGGACTCCATGGCAATAATTATTTCCACTATTGTTCACCTAAATCAGGTTAAATTTACGTCATGGCAGATCGACTGGTTGCACGAGCATACGTCCTGTACAGCAGCGCATGAAAATATCATGGAATGTTTTCCTCTTTTGCTTGAATTTACTACCTCCAACTATTCATCTGTGGATTCGCAAATAATAGTCTCAGACGAACTTAAAATGTACTTTCCTGAAACTGAAACCACTGAAGCTGGATTCGAAACCCGTTTAAAGTATCACCTGATAACATAAATGCAAGTTTGAGCATTAATGAACAGGAATCGTTATCAGAAATGTCCTAAGATCAAACTCTTCTAGCCGATTTCACAAAGATGTCCCTGATTGAGTTTTGGGCGAAATATCACGCAAATCAGTGAATTTTCTCTTACCATTTGCGAATACTTACCTTTGTGAGCGTGGATTTTCACACTTGGTGACAATAAAAACACAATATAGAAATTGTTTGCACGCTGAGCATTATGATTGAAACTCACCAAAATAGTAAAAAACATCGACTCTCAATTTGCGATATTAAGCAATCGCCCTAGCTTTTGCATTAATTGGCAGTTTAATTATCATTAGATACCTACCTATTTGTACTAAATAAATGTTTCTTCTCTCTGACTTTTGTTGATCATACAGTCAAATATTTTTCTACTGCTAGTTTTAGTATCTACTACTAAAATGTTTTTATTTCAGTTTTATTGCAAATTTTTTTTTTAATGTAGCAAAAGTAGTTTGCGCAATTTGTATGGAATGAACGTAGGGGGGAAAAGGGGTTCGTAAAGCTAAAAGTTCGAGGCCCCTGGAGCCCTGAACTAAATGATTTAATTTCATGTTATGATTATATTTTGTTGATCTAGCTGATATAACCCAGATGAATATAGTGGAATAAGACAAAGGGTGGATGATTCTTCTATTGTAGTATTTACGACTAATTGTCTAGTGCATGATATCAGTAGCTATTTTTCTCTATCCTTCGCTTTCTCTCGTAGGACACCTGCGGGCTGTTTGCTTTCGTTCTTGTTAATCCTACTCCATACGCTTCGCGATCCCGTGACGAGTACTAGCTCTTGCATTCATTGTTAGTCCGTTAGGTACAGTTAACTACATAAGTTGTCATCAGTCATCACTAAAGATTTGGCAGATTTTTTGTTATTTTTGTAATTGTCAGGCAAAGATTTGTATGAAAGACTTTTTTTGGAATATTAAAAAAAAAACAGACAATTGCGAGTCTTACTCGCGGCTTCCGTACAAACTTGTAAAGCAAAAATCATTGCTCTAACGAAAATAAGTCGGCTTGAAAGACAAACTTAACTTAACTTTGAAGATTATTTAATTATTGATCTTTCATAAATTACGTATCTTCATTTTTATTGTATAGTTCCTCAGACTTATTTTAAACTAGTTATAATTTTAGTATTTAATTAGTTAATGTAATTGCCTTCGGCTATGTTAATTAATTTTAATAAACAAAAATTCAACTGCAAGTGTAAGTTTTTAATCATTATGTTTTCATTTATAAAAATACAAATTAACGTTTTTCGCTGTGAGACCTCGCTTCTTGCCAAATTTCATTATAAAATCATGAAATTTCGTATGAATTCAACGACATATAACCCTATAGGTATTTATTAAACCTCTGATATTAATTTCAACTTGATACCTCCACGAGTTCCTGAAAAAAAGGGTCATGACAGACTAACGAAATAAGGGTTCCATTTTTTCCTTTTGAGGTTTGGGACCCTAAAATGTGGTCGTTAAGTACAAAAACTAACCACACGGTTAATACCAATCTTGCGTAGCTGACTGTACTTATATTGTAGAGAATCTTATTCAGGTAGATATAAGGGCAGCCTTGTTTTTTGCAATTCATTCAGAATATATAATAGCCTTTTCAAAGTACTGCATTGTATACCTATTTTAACATAGCCCTGACCTTTCGTAACATTGGAGTAGAGTGCCTGTGAAAAACAACCTTAGTTTTTTGTGTGTCTATCCAGATGAACGAAAGAATTATCTAATTTTTTTTTTTCAAAATATATAACCTCTTCTTTGTTATTTAGAAATAGTTATATTCTATTAGAGCGCTTCCTAGCGGCTGTAAAACTTATTTAAAAATCATTCCTGAAGTCAAACAAATCCATTACAAAAAACGCATAATCGGATACGCCTTTTTGAAAATGGTAACAAACAAAAATAAGATTATACTACGAATATATGTATTATTATTCGGTTCTGGTACCATGATGCTCGAAGTTCCTGATATTCACAACATAGGGTATCCTAGTTAGGGACTCTGATACCTCAAGGCTCCTTAGGCCGCGGCAAAAAAATGATATTTTCTCCATTTACAATACTAACGAATACAATATCACTTAACGGACGTCAAGCACCGCCATTGTGAGGGTACAGCGGAGTAATTTTACGATTTTCCAGCGAGTTGATGACTCTCCTCAAGTCACGACTAGCGAATGCGACTCGCAACTACGTACCTACGTAATGTAAACAACATCGCTGTTGTAGAAATTATGCTTATAAAATGTCGTTATTGGGTAGGTTGTCAAAGCCCTTAATGATATTAACTTTTACCACTGATATATACTTTCTTCAGTATATGCCAAGTTTGAGGTGTTACTGATTAGTCCAAAAAACACGTAGATGTTTATCACAGGTGACGCAAAGGAATGAAGCAACGCTCACAGATGCCGGATTTGATAACGACCCTAATCATTCTACGCTGACTGCATAAAATGTCACGTCTTGTTCGATCGTGCAATTTTCGTTCATGAGACTACGAGATGTCGCGTCTGAGATATATTTATATATACCTACCTTGGAGCCCCATTGAACTTTAGAAAATCAAGAAACCTCTCAACCCTCACGACAAAGAAACTCATTGAAAAAATGAAGACTCGAAGAGAAAGTGCCCCTCATTATGCAAATGAAAACATCTTTTATCCATTCCCATTAGCCGTTTTGTACAAAGTATTATTTGTAATTTGCAAACAAGATCTTTTCCAATTTGTCTGGAGGTCCTCCAGTCCTCCACTATGGTTCCTCACTAATGGTCAGCTATATTTTTGCATTACACTCCCTCCGTTGTTCTGAGGTCGTTTGAGAAATAGCTAGCAATTTTATAAGTTTGTTTTTTAGAAATTATAAAAACGAGAATTGTAAGTGTTAGCGCTGGAAGTTGCATAATATTTCACACTAGCGCAGTTTTCCCGGGGGTTTTGGGTTACTAAATGGTGAAGTTAAAATTAGAAAAGCAGCCGAAATTAAAACTGGCTTATATACTTATAAGCCAGTTTTAATTTCGGCTGCTTTTCTAATTTAATATAAGCAAATTAAGAGCTTAAATGTAGGTGGGTTTTGGCAGATGAGTTATCCTGAGATATGATAGTGCTGCGTTCTGTAGGTACCAAAATAGTTTTTAAATTCTATGTAAATGACACGAATTTACACCTTTTACTGAAATTCTGCCTTAAAAAGAATGTGTATTTCTGATTTCGATACCAGTTAAAATTTATGGGTACTAGGAATACGAGTGTTTAGTTTACATTTTGATTAGTTAGCAAGTTTGAATGCACAATGCAAGTGGGTAGTTATCAAAGTGTCAAGTTCTGTCGTCAAGTGTCATAATGCTTCAAGTAGTTAGACTGTTAAGTAAAGTTATGGCACTTCATCAGCACTATAGTATTTTTCAGAATGACAATGTTCTAGTCAAAGTGAACTTTGATATTTTGATGATTGAAAGTTTTGATGCATATACTTATTTTTGGTTGTGAGACTTGAGAATTAAGATCTCCAACTTAATTCTAAAATTCTTTGACTAGTATTCTAATCGATAAATAAGTTCACCTTGTTTCCTGATCATTCAAGGCATATGGTCTTGTGCGAGGAAACTCGAAAATTCACTTTAAAATTTTGAATTCACATAGTTTTTAAACTAACTTTTCTATATTATCTTTGTTATTTCAATTTCAATAAATAAAAACCTATTGACTTTGGCCTTTAACCAAACATTCGCACATACTATCAATCAGAACACAATATGGCTATTATTCTATCATTTAAATCATCCTGTTATGGTGGCAGTGGTCAATGGCTGCCGCTCAGACGACAAATTTTGAGCACTCAACCAAAGTCACTCCGGCATTTATTGCTGCTCCTTGTTGATACATCGTAAAGATTATAAGCCGAATACCAATGTTTCAAAATTTTTAAAAGTTTCCCATCTGTTACAATCGAATTCTTATCGATTTAAATTATCAGCATTCCAACGATATCAGGTTCATTGATAAAAGTGGCGATTTGGATCATGTCTCGCAGTAGACCGGTGTTGAGCGTTGTATGTTATCGTGTTTTATACTTAATGAGTTTGGAACCGTTTTCGTGTACCACATGTACAAACTATTCTATACATCATCATACGGAAAATCTGAGAATAATTATTTCAAATGGCTGGTGGAGATTACGCTATGAACAAGGTAAATTGTTTAATAGGTATGCATTATATACCTTAAAAACATTTTAATACTATTTGATCCGTTTTTGACCCTTTTATTCATAGGTAATTTAATTTTTACTTAAACAACAGGTGTAAACGGTCATTTATATTTTATTATCGTCAATATATAAAACGTTATAAATGCGAAAGTATGGATGGTTGTTTGTTGTTAAGATTCTGCGTACCGGGTGAACTGATGTAGATGAAATTACTAAAGGTATTTTCTAAAGGTATATTACGTTGCTTTATTCCACAAGATAAAACAAGTACATAGGCGAACTTAATGTTTATTAGCATTTTCTTCCAGCTTACCTTTCTGTAATAAAGAGTGCGGCGGTAGTGCGTTTGACTGATTACCAAAATAAGAGAAAATTAAAAAAAAAAAAAATAACTAGCTACTTAAAATAGAAGCAAACTACCTATATAAATTAAAAATAATTCAATAGTTACATTGTTACAATAGAGACAGAACTTGATACTTTGACAGTCGTATTCATAAGTACCACTTACGAATACATAAGACTAAAATAAACAATAAAAGCTAGACGAGAGCCTATCTTCATCGTGCTTTTTTTAAAAATATGAGCCAAAATGATGACGCTATTAAGAAACAGTTTTTATTTTCAAATAACCATGGAGTCCCGACCACTATCTTCCTCAAAATATATCGATAAATTCGCATGTAGTTTTTCAAGATTTTTTGATGTACTTATGTACGTAAATCGGATTCTTTCGAAACGGATTTGAAGACCTCTGTCGCGCAGTGGGCGAAGGCCCGCCTGAGACGCAGAAGATTGCGGGTTCGATTCCTGTCGCGGGACAAATGTTTGCATCTGCATATATTTGTCTCGGGTAGGGGTGTTTTCTTTCTAATAATAATAACTATATATTTACAAGTAGTTTATCAATCATGTAGTTCCCATAACACAAGCTCTGCTTAATTTGGGGCTAGATGATGTTGTGTGAAAATGTCCAGCATTATTATTATTATTTTAATATTTTTAATGGGTATTATTTTTGCATACCCTACTATTATCACACATATTAAAAAAATGTGTTGTGTTCCCGCGTGTGCTTAGCCAAGAATAATCACTTTATCCTTCTCGCACATGTCACATCACTTAACCTATTGTTTTAAAATCAGAAGATTCAGACTACGATAATTAAAGTATCATTAGGGTTCCTTGTTATACCTTATAGTTCCGCCATGTCTGTCTGTCTATTCGCTGCTTAGCTCATAAACTCTTAGTACTAGAAAGCTGAAATTTAGCATAGGTATAGGTACATATTAATCACGCCGGGGTAAAATATATATCATGAATAATTTTGTATTAATAATCATAATGTATTAACAATAATCTCATAGTGATGGATAGGTTTTTTAAAATGTTGCTGGCGAGTAATAATATTTTTTTTGATTTGGGATCCCAAGTTTTGTCCCTGCCAGTTAAACGGTTGTTTTTAGATATGCAAAAAAGTTGCATTCTGTTGTATAAAATTCTAACGTAGTTAAAATGAAAACTATCACAGTTCAGTAGGCTTTACAAGTTAACGAGTAATACTCGACCAACTTATAAAATGTCATAAATGTCTGGAAGAGATCGCTTCTAAGCGATAAGAAAGCCTATTGTACCTTCTTAAGAATAAGATTTTGTTTATTATGGGTGTACAATAAAGTATTTTCATTCACTCATTCAAAATGTACTTGGAGAAGTAAAAAGGATAATTTCGTAAAAAATCCATTGAAAATTATTTATTAAGTTGTTAGTTGTGGTAAATAAGTTTATGAGCAAATACAGAACCCTACGTACAAGCACTTGGCCGGTTTTTAATTTAAAGAGATAGGCTATCACTGATTAATAAGGATTTTGTCACTAGAATGTTGATTAATAGAATCTTATCACGGATATAAATTTTTCACTGAACAGAAAACTGGTTCATGGTACTTTTGGGACACTTTTGCAGTGGAACGATATTGTTTTACAAGACCCAAATTAGGCATGGAAAATTGGACTTTATCGCACGTTATTAAAATGTGTTATTGATCTGGCAGAATTGTTACTCATAATATTTTACAGTTGAAATCATGCGATACGCGTCACGATAAAATAATAAACATTAATAAAAAATCTGTTTCTATTCCCTGATAGGCCTGATAACACTTATCATCACCTGAATATCATTAAAAGAATCAGGTATTCTTAAAAAAACAGCAATTTATTTAAATACAAGCTCGTGTCACGAATTTCGAAATAGATTAGATACCATCGCTGGTTTTGTAAATGATTCTTTTTGGAATGAGGAATTTATCCTCATTTCATGGTAAGCATGAGAATTTCATTTCATGGTATTATAATATAATATTATCATACTCCGTAGTTTCCGTCAAAGGTTATATGACTGGAAATTGGTGCTCTTGCACATGTTAGGAAACAACAGATATACTGCTTAGCGGTAGAAATAGCTATTATGGTAGTACTTCCCCGATTAGCTTTTCGACAAGAAGGGACTAGGTACTATTTATGTTTTGTTGCTATCCAAACTTTAGCCTCTGAATACCGGCAAACAACTGCATTATTAGAAGTAGAAAACTACTTTTATCTCCAACTTCTCACGTATCAAAGCTTGCTCGCGGTGTTTGCAGTTCCGCTAATTGCGGTGCAACTGCCAGAGGTAAATAGTTCGTCAAAACCCAAACTATCAAACTTTACCATGACACCAGCGGTATTCGCAGATAGCGGTGTTTCGAAGCAATTTAAAAGTTAAACAAGGCAGAGTCATGAGTTTGGTCACAGGTGCATCGCGTCGTGTGTTCATAGAAATCAAGACAAAGTTTTGCACAACTCAGTCTGGTGAAGATTTTGGATTAGGGGAACAGTTGATTGAGAGACTGAAACATATACGGCTCAATATGCGACGTTATTTTGTGTGCAGGATGGCGGATGTAGGTCTATAAATTACCATGCTTTATACATGTACCGAATGTACCTAAAATGTTTTTTAATGTACTTCCCCAAATCAGATATTATACAAATAAAGTGAGTCGCCAACCTGATATCAGGATGAGCTCGTCCTTCTAAGTAATAGCTGAGTTAGGGCCCAGTCAAACTGACGCGGTGGCAGTGACGGTGGAAATCAATACATTCATGCTAACCTTGAAAACCACTTGACAACCATTTCCCTTTGATCGCCAGCGTCAGAGCGACAATTTGAACGGGACCTTCCACATTTGACAAATTAGTCATCTACGTGTATGGTCCAAGGTGTAGGACTTGTGTAAATCCTTCGCTAAGAATGTAATTTTGTTGTAGGTACCTGCTTAGGATCATGATGTTCTAGAAACTTATTTTTTCTGTCGGCCAGCTTCAGTGGATTATGTGATGTGTAGGGTGAAATTATTTTTTAGATGGGTTATAAACATGAGAGTTTATAAAAAAAAATTGGCATAGAACGCTTGTTCCACACTGCTGCACTGTTTGGTTGACTAGTCTTAAATAAAATTCATAAATCTGCTGATAATTAAAAATAAATCTTCTATACCGATTTTCCTAACTAAATTAAAAAACATAAAGTATGTGGGTGAGAAGTTGGCCGCCGCTGTAAAGCAAACTTCCGCATAAAATTATTCGAAAAGCGTGAATCGAACGAGTGCCCGCCCGACTCTATTCATCTCGTCACAATTCCGAATTTACATTTAAATGGGAACGATTATTTCCTTGTTTGAAGGGATTAAATCCCGAACAGACAGCACAAACTTTCTCTAATTACCTTATTGGTACAAAACTGAGACACCTCAAAGTAGACGGAAAGTTCAGAAAATCTGTCTCTCCCGGAATACATTATTAGATTACCTTCGGCTCGGAAAGTTATGTCTGATAATGTAGGCAAATAGGCAAATGCCGTTTCTTTTGTGTAAATCCAATGTTTGTCACGATAATATTTTGTTGTTTAATTAGTCAGATATATTTTGATTGATTTTCAACGCAAAGAAAAATAGGATTCTAGTATCAGAAATACGAGTACCGTGTTTCACCTAGACCCGGAACAAATATTTTTAGATCATCCAAACAATTATTCCGCATCTCTTGCATCGCAGCTGGTTACAAGCCCGCCGCACCACCAATAATTAAGTCACTTACTTGACATCCGTACAAGCCCGTCGTGGTTCTTATTTTACATAATTTCCCCACATTTAATAGAGTTAAAAATATCTTGTAATGTTGGCCGAGGTATATGGATCATTAACGTATTATACGCACTTTGACGCTGGTGCCTAAAATATATGCATAGAAATTGGAACCAACCATTACTTTTTTACGAGTATTTTGTGATAATATATATATATTTATATTATCACAAAATACTCGTAAAAAAGTTTTTTTAGTTTTATGATTTCATAATGGTGAGTGTGCACATTACACTAGGTTCTATAAAACTGAACGCTAGGTATTTTTATTTATCTCATAAAAAAACATACACGCTCACGACTGTATTCCTCGATCTTTGAGGCTACCAAGTTAAAGGTACGTCCCAACATTATATTCGCAAGTAGTTATATATAGCATAGCACCTGCAGGTTGCAAGCCTATCGCCACTTATCGGAAATTATTATTATTTAAATATTTATTAAAAATAGTCAGATAATATTAGAAGGAAGAATGTACTCAATTTATATTTTATGAATATATTTTATTTAATTTAATAATGTTATTTACAGCCTGAATTTAACGGGAAGCCTACGACTGAATCAATACATTCGGACTCTTCGAAAAACACTCCAAAGCGCGCGTCATGGGGTAGCCCTTTGGAGTTTATCCTAGCATGCCTGGGATACGCTGTGGGACTGGGAAACGTGTGGAGGTTCCCTTATCTCTGTTACAGAAATGGTGGAGGTAACTAGAAGATTTAATAGATAACAGGCTCATTGGTGCGCATTGTTCTGCTATTATGTTCTCTGAAACGGACAATATTACTACCAGCGACTTCCAGCCCCTGTTGTCCAATGTCAGACGACTTCGTCGGTGGCAGATTTTCTTCGCAACTTCTCTTGTGAAGCTTTTGCTTCGAAGATTCGTAGGCTTTTACTACTCTTAGGTGAAAGAAGACATTAAGAAAGAACAGCAAACGATTTTTCAAATTTAAAAGTGACATTAGTTTAAAAAAAAAACATGAAATGTTAAAATATAAAGGAAAAATGCTAGAAAATGCGGACAAAAGGAAAAGAGGTGTTCAATATAAAAATATCTATTGGTATATCTACGCGTATATAGGTAAAGAATGCACAATGAAGTGTCTTTTAAATTTATTTTATGATATTAGCGACCGCTGCTTGAAATTTTGGACCTATATCCTTAATAATAAAATGATACTATCTGACAATTTATAACTAAGTCTGCTTACTATCACGGTGACTAATAACTTTCATAAAACGTACCATAAAGGTTATACAAGTTGTATAAAATCAAATATTCGTGTTAATGACCGTACAATCTTGAACTTTAATGAAATCAGTGGGTCGGGTCTATCGAAATACTTAGCAAGATAACAAATTCTTGATAATCTAGATAAAATTAAAATTGATAAAGAATACAAAGCAACGATTGTTTCATGGACGCGGTTAACACACTTCGGGCAGTATCAATTGAATGACATTTCAATAAATATTAACAAAACTGTGTGTACATAATTATGTAAACAGTGGAATTAGTTGCGGTGTTTCCTCAATATTATAACATGACCCGCTTCAAAAAATAAGTTACAGGTGTTACAGGTGGGAAATTTTTGTCTCGTCACAAAATGAAAACCAGGGTCACTCTTTTAATTAAATAAAAGTATGCGTGGAGGCAGCATTATGATCACATATTTTGTCTACAAAATACAAGGTAGATGCATAAAATTATGTAAGCTGTGAATTTGGCCACGAAAGCAAAATAACGAGGCCGAAAAAAAGTTTTTCCTAAGAAGGTGAAATAAAATTTAATATTTGTTTCAGGTGCATTTCTAATTCCTTTCTTCATAATGCTGGTCTTCATCGGTCTGCCTCTCTTCTACCTAGAGCTTTACATCGGCCAGTACACAGGAGTTGGACCTTTGCAAGCCTTCGGTTCCATCGCCCCGTTCTTCACTGGCCTTGGCTACTGTACATTTGTTGTCATTAGTATCATCTCGATTTACTACATGGTTGTCGTAGCATGGACACTATTTTACACCATTGTGTCACTGACGGGGAATCTCGCATGGGGATCGTGTGACAACGAATATAACACACCCTGTAAGTTTTGATTTTCTTTTATTAGGGCCGTTCGTTTTTCAGGTCTTCAGTTTTGAGCGACGCCCATAATATAGTACTAAAAAAAATACTGTTTTTTTTTCTGAAACATGACACCTATGTTGGTAACTGTCGTAGGAGTACCATGGTATCAAACTCTTAGACCAGAAACAAATATTTGTAGATCATGCAAATAATTGCTACAAAAATTTTACCCAGAGTTACTTTCACTACAATTTACAATAAATACAGTAAGAAAAATCTTAAAAAGTATCTATTAGGTATTTTTAAGTCACTCCAGATAATAAAATTCTGTACAAAATGCTCTCAATGTACTGATGATTATTTTCTTTAGTTTGTTACAGCGGAGAATACGATCAAATCTGCCGTGAGAACAATACAGGGTCAGCTTCAGATCTGACGTTTTATCTCAGGCAGTGCGTAAGCATTGCTGATATTTGCACGGCTACTGGCTATCAACCGCTGGATGGAAAATACTGTATGGATGGAAACGTGCAGATTCCATGGTACACCAATGTTACAAGAACACTGGCTTCCGAGGAGTATTACAAGTTAGTCATCGCCCATCTGAAAATACAAAGATAAATGTCGAATGGTTTTTTGCCTCGATTTAAGAGCTTTTAATTACGAACTATGTAGGTAGGTGTTTGTTTTTCGCTTGAATACTGTAAGTTTTAATTTTCTTTTATTAGGATAATTCAGATCTGTATGAATACACAAAGTTTTTCTATAATTTTATTAGTGAAATGATCAACAATAAAATAAACGTAAATACATGACATTTTCATCCCATATATTAGAAAAGAAACATCTATTAGGCGAAGGGTTCCTCGGTAAGTGCGAGCAAAATGTATCATTCCGGCGCATTTAATAACGTGACGAAAAGACTTTTAAATTTGGAACACTAATTTATTAAAAAGTTTGAACGCAATTCGCTTCGATAAAGTCCTGCCTGTTAATAAAAAAGCGTGCCTGGCGACGCGTCATTGGTTAACTAAATTAAAAAAAAAACTACTTTTATTCGACTATTTTTTTTATTCCTTTTTTTATTACTTTTATCAAAATATTACAGACAATTTTAATTTGATTCACACAAATTAAAACTTTTGTGATTTTGTTACTTATGTAAATATCAATATTCGTCGCTACTATAAGCATCTCTTATTTATTTTTCTCATAGAGGGAGATGAAAAGCAGAGTGTGCCACACGGTACCAAAATTATTTATACTCAAGCGACGTACTTTGAATCCCTCGCTACGCTTAGTATTCTACTATAGAATCCTTCGCTTCGCTCTGGATTCAAACAATGCTCTCGCCCTCAATACAGTATTTTGGTCCCTTTTGACACAATATACTATTTATGTGGCGCCTAATTTATGTGGTTTAGTATATAGTATTAAATAATATAGTGCCTGTGGCAACTATGCAGCCATGAAGGAGCCGGTCATGAACAAAGTTTGGGACCTGAATTCAGTACCAGCACCAATTAAATAAGTTTGTTACGTGTCGCAACTCGGCTAATTATGTGTACCCTTAGCACAACGGATAAACTATACAAAAGTTTCGCCACTAAATAAAAAAGTGGAGCAGCTAATGTATGCCTACTTGTTTATACCTAAGGTAAAAAGGGATTTTTTATGTACCGTACTATAGGTAAAGGGATGCACTTGGTCGTAAAAAATAGCCTAACACTCGCAAACACATAAAGCCTCATGCTAGTGTCTTGACCGATGGTGACTTTTTACTTTTTAATTGACTTTTATTTTCTTACCGTCCGTGATTATACCGTCAATTAGATCGTAATATTGGGCAGAACATAGTCTCACCTATAGTAGTCGATATGGAGGTGCTTTGAATGTTCAGTGGTACCCACAATAGGGCATGACTCACAAAATAATATTCAATGGGAACGTACAAGCTGCTGGTAATGCTATCGCTGATAGGAAGTGAATTATTATTATAATAAATATATGAACTACTCGACAGTCTTTTGCAAACAACTGATGTTAATTTTCCCTAAAAACGCTCTATTTGTTTTAATATTTTGGCACATTGCATTATTATATGCCTTCCACGGGAGAAGTATTTGGGGGAAGAAATCTAGTTTAAACTTTTAACGGCATAGGTTTCAAGATGATTTTACTGTGGTATTGTTAGGGTTATTATTTAAACGCGCGGTTATCCAAATATATATTTTGACTAACTCACTAACTGTCTGAAATTTTGTGATACCCACAAAATTTCGTTTTTCAAAATTCAAATTCTAGGATTTTCCAAAATTAAAAAAAAAAGATGTTCGCGGGTATCCTTACAACGATAGTAGAACAAAAGTTCAAATTTATTTCAATTGGCCCCTTGTATCCTGAACATATTATTGACAGATTTTAATAGATGTATGCATTTATTTACACAGTGAGAGAGTGCTGGGCCGTGGTGACGCCACCTGGGAAAACTGGGGCTCTATTCAATGGCACCTTGTCGGTTGTCTCTTTGGATCCTGGGTCATAGCTTTCTTTTGCGTGATCAAGGTAAGCTAGTAGCCAACTCTGATGTTGTAGTTTTAGGGCCAGCTGACCTCTTTCCTTAATGCTGAGGATGCTAAATTTGTTAAAGTCTTTATGGCTTGTATCCATCGCTTTCTGTCAGATGTCTAATGTAAAACCGCGCTGAATAGTGCCTTCAGGTGACTTGTTTGGGGCTTCCTATTCTTGGCCTTTTTACCTTTTGAAAAGTAGAAGGAATAAGGCTGTCACAATAAGGTGCTCTAGGTGTGGATATACACATTGCAACAAGTTTACTTTATTTTTTTTACTAAAAAATGGGATATTTACCATGATTTGTGAGTTAACTTTAGGCCGGCCGTAGACATGGCGTAAGTACAAATAAATGTATATCGGCATCTCTCATAGCTTGCCGCAACAAACTCTTTAGCGCCTTCTGAGTTACAATAACCCCGTAATTATAATGCGATGGCATTATATTAAAAAGATTTGTATCTATTGAAATCACAACAATAATTAGGAAAAGTCGTACATAAATATAATGTATATTCCGTGTAAGGCAACAAACACGATTTGGTTTGGTTTGATAATCCTTGATCCACCTTTTTTGGTTCTAGTAGATGACATACATTATTTTGTTATCTAAATACATACTCCATTTCAGGGCGTCCAATCCGCCGGTAAAGTGGTATACTTTACCGCTCTCTTTCCCTACGTGATGCTGACGGCACTGCTGATTCGAGGGGTGACCCTGGAGGGGGCTGGCGAGGGCATCATGTTCTACCTATATCCAGACTGGGAGACGTTGCTGAAGCCCAGCGTATGGGGAGATGCAGCTTCTCAGGTAACTGCATATTACTATGGAAAGTTTATGAAAAACCAACAATATTTGAATTTATCAGGCAACAGTAAGCGACTAGGGACAAGTAGTGCACCTTGACCAAGGATTTAAAAATAGGTAGTGATTTCAGTGATTTAGTGATAAAAATAGGTCTTGCTGAACTAAGTTCTTCATAACAAAGATGCTTTTTGAGTGACGTAGGGCGTACGGGAACTGAACTCAGACTTTATCATACATAAACCCTGATACATTATTTTGCTGGATTTCCTAAAAAAATCTTAATGTAAATAATAACAGACATTAGCCTCGTAGAAAAGTTGCAAAGTTTGGTTCATAAATAGCATCCATAATGACCGCTTTTACCCGTTAATTGGTAATCAGGAGTTCAGCAACAAACATCAGTTTAATAGATCGATCAGAAACAAAGTACAAGCTAATAATTAACGCTATTCCGTCTATTCCCCCGGCTTATGTAAGGGGGATTGTAGCTATGAATGTTGTGAAGGAATTCAAATGTTAGGAGGATTTTTACCGCTTCAGCCTGTAGCCAGTCTTTAATGTAGGTAGATGAATACGCGGGAATACAAAAATAAAATTATTGTTGCTATATCAACACAAATTCAATTCATGGTGATTAATAATTTCAATAAATCAATAATTAATCGTACCTAACCATATTTTTATATAGTTATTTAGTTTATAAAATTACTAAAATGAAATTTCAACCTAAGCTTATTTGGGTACAGCACCCGCGTACCATGTAAGGTACGCGTACTTTGACCACTTCCCAACAATTTCCTTTTGTTCACCACCGCCACCGCCACCGCGTCAGTTTCACTGGGCCCTTTTTTATAAATATTTTTAAAGAGTTGATTTATAAAACACTGCTTTGTCCTTTTCTAATATATTATTTTAAAATTAATCAGTAGAAAATGCAATACTGTTTTACTTAATTACTGTTTATAAATCTTCTTAATCTGATTTGAATGAACCTCTCTGTAATGGTAAGGGTGTAAAATAGAGTACGGTTTCTAGTCATAGAGTCGGTTAGTAATTCGAATCGACAAGTCTTTAATCCGGGGGCATACCTCCTCATTAAAGAAATAGGTTAGAGCTGTTAAGCTTAAACAGGTTCTTAGTTGTTCACTAAAATAGCTTGTAGTAGGACTAAAGTTAAACTAATCCTCTTTACAGTTTGCCCAGTTAAAGTTAGAATACCTTGGGTGCTTTTGTTACAGCAACAAAGATAGTAGTTTAGAGTGAAAAACGTCCTGAGATTTCTTTGGAATTGCGTTAAAACTAAAAGCAAGTTAAACTTTTATGTAGCATGTTTTCATGTACCATTCTTTTCTTTCAGCCGTCAACTCAGTACTTACTCCTTTTTTACACATAACCATCGCTTACACAATCCATCAGGACTGCGAATGACCGTGATGATAAATAAATAGATGTATGGAAGAGAACGGCACGATCGATTTGGATAATTTTTCAACCGATTTCAAAAAAGGAGTAGGTTCTCAATTATTATTAGTCAGTATTTTTTTGTGTGTATGTTACGCGATATCTTCGCCAATTGTGAACCTATTTTGATTATATTTTTTTGATTGGTAGGGTTTTTAACTTTAACGGTGATTTCATATAAATTTTATGAAAAATTATGACTCCTAGTGGTGAAAAACATGGTGGTTGGAATTTCATAATTGACTTTTTATCAACTACCCGTTATTTGAAGTCGGTTTTTATTTATTCCTGGAAATATCTTTATTTTTTGTTGTGTTTGTAATAAGGCTTGTATGAAATTTTTTTTTTTTCACTAGAATAGTCGAAACTTGGTATGATCTATGCGAAGCCGGGGTGAGTAGCTTGTTTTTAATAAAGTGTGACAGGTAGGTTTTCGCAGAAGTGCAACTCAATCAGATAAAGGTAATTAACAGAATTCAAATTGGCATACAAGAAAAACACAAGTTTAAATAATTATAAGTTTTAACGGGTCTTTATCGTGTTTACATTTTTAACATTTTTCCGACATGGTCACGGGTTAACTGGTTCATATGAAGCTATCGTCAAGAAATAAATACAGAAGGCGCAATTACCCTCATTTCATCTACATAAACAGAAAAGTCCATGTTCACATTACGATACACTACACTAACCGTATCACCGCACTGCACAATCAGATCACGGGAATCTAAAACGCAGAGAATCATAAACGTCACATATGTTTAGTAAAAAAAAAATTTATTTGTTTTATCATACCTACCGTATGATAAAACAGTTGAGCCATGTGCTTGTTCGCGTTAATTCGCGGGTGAGGTGGCGTGCGTGGTCACAAAATATCAAACATAGCATAAGTATCGAAGTGTTCTCGTACAAAACGCATATGCGGTGTTCTTAGCGGAAAAGCTCGCGACTCGCGCTTGCGGTGCGCTCGCGGCAATATCAAACGTGTGAAGTTGTTTGTGTGTGTTCACGTCGAACTAGCGGAAGCGCGCGCGATTCACGCGCAGCGCCAGATTAGATCAAATAGTTTGAATTTATCGAAGAGTTTATCAGTGCTATTCCGGCAAGAACTATAATTTGGCAAAGCAAAGCAAACAACGTTATCATATGAACAGAAATGTTTAAAAAATAAAAAATAAAAAAAATCCTGAACAGGATTTCGCCAAAACCAGCGCGCCCGCACTTTCTCCCACATTGGCGTGTTGTACCTGAACAAGCACTATATATACCAGACAGAAGCGTCTCCAAAATACTAGCAGCATTGCCACATTGAATGTCACCACTAATGCATTGAACTACTTACGAGCTAGCTCTCAGGCCACGAGTCACTTCGACTTTATAAGCAGAGAGAATAATATTGAATTTGTAAAAATACCTATTATTTTTTCTCTATTGTCAACAGATCTTCTACTCATTCGGAGTGGCGTGTGGATCACTCATCACTCTGGCGTCATACAACAACTTCCACAATAACTGCCACTTTGATGCCGTATTCGTCAGCTTAGCTAATTTCGGCACGTCCATCTACGCTGGTTTCGCTATCTTCTCCGTGCTAGGATTCCAAGCACAACTGATGGGCGTTAGTGTTGACGGTGAGAATAATTTTCTTGTACCTATTACTTACTCATTTCAGTAAATAAGTATTTATAACAACAATGTTGGTGCATTATCTACAATCTATATTCGACCACTGCTGGTAAAAACCACTTCTGCTGTCTTCAATTCATCACAAATCTTAGCCCAAATCTTATACATCAGCGGAGCTATGAATGAACATACTTGATTGTAGTCAATTAAAATAAAAAACAAGAATAATCAAAAACCAAAGTACAACGAGCAGTCTTATCGCTTAGAAGCGATCGCTTCCAGGCATACTTTGGAGAGGATTCTATAAGATTAGGTATTTGATCAATCAAATAATAAAAACGTCGAATGAAAGAAAATGAAACATCATTTTGCCACGATTTGTGGTTGACTAACCTCTGCGCATGACTTCCCCCGTGATATCCGGATAATAAGTAGCCTATGTATTATTCTAGGTCACAAACTATATCTGTTCCAACATTATTTATTTATTTAATTAATTTGGTTCAGCCGTTACGGAGATTATTGGCAACAAACATTTAAACATCCAAACTTTCACATTCAAGAATAATATTTTTGGAGGATAGGATAGGATTTTACACACTTTTATGCTGCTTTTTATTAAAAAGAGAGAGCTGTAGAGTCGAAATATTTTACCTCAACTGTTTGCAAACAGAAAAGTGCACTAAGGTGACTTGAGAAGGAAATCAACAAAAGATATTATAGAGATAAGGTGCATTTCAAGCAACATAAATCTTTTTGCAGTTATCCTGAGATAACTGTTAGAGATTGATATTTTGTCCATCGTTTGCACAAAAAAAATACTTATCACGAGTGGTCTTCAGCCAAAAATCAACTCTGTTTTAGAGTATCGAGTAACGCAGCTATAACAAAAATCCTCTTGTGAGGATCCTAAAACAATCAGTTACAAACAACGGATTCTATCAAACCACAACTACATAGCAATGAAATATTTACAGTTTAATCAATCCATTATCTTGGCACGGAATACAAACAAGCGCTTGCATTCGTAACACAGGAATCAACAGGGGATCGGGTGTTCTCGAATGAATCAGTGAATATACACGGAACATTTGATGGTATACAGTGTGTCCGGATTTGTTGGTATAGGTTGAAACTTTTTAGTTACTCCTTAGAATCAGCTAAATACCAGCGCTCAGTAGGTGGCCCACCTCTTACCATAATATTATTTTTAGCACACCATATTGGTGCGCAAGGAGCGTAGTGTATTTTTTTATATATTTTACACCATAAACAAATAGCAGAAATAAACAAAATCTTATTCGTAAAAAAGTACATTGAGCTGTCTTTTCGCTTAGAAGTGATCTCTTCCAGATAACCTTGGATGGAGAGGATAATACATTAAATAATAATTATGTCTGAACTAATTTGTAACAATTGTTGTTTTTTGTATTCCATTATCCTAATTCCCATAATTTGGTACAAATCGTTTTCTTTTCTTTTTTATTTATCTTGTTATACCAACTCCTGGCATAGGTATGCGGTTTCTCTGTCACTCCTATCAACTTCAGCAACTACGAGTGCTTCCGTGCACATTACTTTTGATAGTAGCGTAGATTTCAATATTCATCAATAGTCTTTTTGACAAAAATATAAAAAGTATTTAAACTAAAATGTTTGTCCTACACCCGATTGCCTAATGGCAACTTAAAGGTTGAGTGAATTCTGTGGATGGAGGTAGCCAAGGATCGTTTTTATGTTAATTATAATAGGTTCCTCTCTAGGGACAGTGGACTTCTACAGAATGTATGGAGATTATTATAAGCAAAAAAACATGATGATCGGTTTAGGGCCGCCTCTACCTACTGACTGTCTACAATCACTACACTATGATAGGTCTAACGTGAAGCGCTTAAAAAAAAATGGCAACCTATACTAGCAATACCCCATGGTCAAGGATACAAAATAAAATAGTAACACACTGTGGGCGGCGACCTGTTTCGCGAATGTTTGTACGCCTGAGGCAAGTACTCTATAGAGCTAATCGACAACACAAATACTATGTCTCTACCTAACAGTCGAGTTAGATCATTTCACCCACTGGTTCTCCAGAGCAATGGAATAAAAGGCAGTATCTCACTGAGTTTTTATGTTAATTATAAATAGAGATGTTATAATTTTTTAAGATCAAAAAACTTGGATTTCCTAAGATCTCACATATAAAACTCTGCACAACAAAGAAAAAAAACGATCCAAGCAGGACCAAACTTCAAAGAGAACGTACCTACTAATACACGAAAAAAATAATAGGTTTATAGCTCAGCATTGAGCAATTGTTCCTATGACACCGTGTACTATTAAATGCATTTTAAATTTAAAATGCCAGCGCCAGCGCCACCGCTAGCGCACGCCCGCGCCATCGCTAACGCACGCCCGCCGCCCACGCGGTTGCTTCGATTGGTTTTATTGGTTGCCGAGTTCACGTAAAACGCCAGCGCCAGCGCCACCGCTAGCGCACGCCCGCGCCACCGCTAGCGAACGCCGCCGCCCACGCGGTTGCTTCGGTTGGTTTAATTGGTTGCCGAGTTCACGTAAAACGCCAGCTTCAGCGCCACAGCTAGCGCACGCCCGCGCCACCGCTAGCGAACGCCGCCGCCCACGCGGTTGCTCCGGTTGGTTTAATTGGTTGCCGATTTCACGTAAAACGCCAGCGCCAGCGCCACCGCTAGCGCACGCCCGCACCACCGCTAGCGAACGCCGCCGCCCACGCGGTTGCTTCGGTTGGTTTAATTGTTTGCCGAGTTCACGTAAAACGCCAGCTTCAGCGCCACAGCTAGCGCACGCCCGTGCCACCGCTAGCGAACGCCGCCGCCCACGCGGTTGCTTCGGTTGGTTTAATTGGTTGCCGAGTTCACGTAAAACGCCAGCGCCAGCGCCACCGCTAGCGCATGCCCGCCACCCACGCGGTTGCTTCGGTTGGTTTAATTGGTTGCCGAGTTCACCTAAAACGTCAGCGCCAGCGCCACAAGAAGTGCGAATTTGCAAATTATATGAAACATTAGAAAAATATAAAATAATGTGTTGTGGTTTTAAAAAAAATGTTTACGTGTGTTCATATGTAAAGTTGCAGTGCTTCGGCATCGCATCGTCGTCGGCGCGCCACCGCGTTATTTTGACTGGGCCCTAAGTCGTGAAAAAAACGTATGGCTGATACAATAATTGTAAAGTCACGCGCAATGGTGTTAGGAATAGTTCTTCGATGTAATGACGTAGAGGTAGAGGAGTTCTCCTTTTTTGAAGTCATAATTTCAACTCCCACTAGCTCTTGGTATAGGTACTTATCACGTCACAGCTTTCATTATTGATCCAATCATGGACATTACCTTTTATTATTTCAATATTTTTCATAGCTCGTTAAGTTTTACTTCCCCGTTATATTTTATGTCTGTCGTATTATTTATTGCTTCGACCGAGTTAATTATTTTTATTAGATGATCAAAATTATGTATTTTTGTCTGTCACTAATAATAAAATTATGTTTATAAAAAACATGTGTGTGTGAAGACTTTTTGCAGCTTTTTACGTATTAATTTCTCAGGGATTACTTATAAAGACTTTAAACAGTTGATTAACTAAACACAGTTTTGTTTTATTCTGATGTGGGTCATTTCAAATTCATCAGTAGCAAACAACGGATAAAGCTAAATAGCTGTTAAAAAAATAAAGTATTCAAATCGTCATTAATAATAATAAATAGAGTTTATAAGAAAACAGATATGTCCACATTTGTGACGTACATTAATCCGTGACCGTGAAAGATACGGCTGACAAAGCCACAAAATATGTGGACAGTATTTATCAGGTGGACAAGAGCCAATGTAATGAGTACCGTGACAATAATACCCCATGATGTTGTACCCTGAAAAACGGTTCAAAGTAACGGAATCGTCTATAACTGTGACATTAAAACACAAAAACTTATCTCATTAAATTACCTAAGTAATTTGGGGTTGACAACATTTAATATATTGAACTCGCAAAGATTTTTTTCAGCAAGGCGATAAATTAATGCCGGTCCACCAAGCAACGTCGGAAGGGGCATTCGGAGAGTTTGGGAAAAACCTCATTTATCAGGCTTAGATCCATGGCGTACGTTAATAATAACCAGCCACGTTTTGCCATAACTCGCTGCAATATCAATTCATTATTTTTCGTCTGTTGATAACGATAGTTTTATTGACCGACGTAACCACAAAACGACGCCATAACATAAGTTATCGGCGATATTGGACAATATTGACAATGCTCTTGTGATACCAAAATTATTGGCACTTGTCTAGATAATAGACAATTCTATTGAAGGCTCTAAAAACAAGTTCAAATGATCTAATGGCTAACCTAACAATCAATAAACGCGAGATCAAAACTAGGTTTAGAACTAGGGGTTCTAACCTAGTTCCCTAACTCTGGTCGCTGTATGATGAGATCTTGAATCTCAAATAATCTTTAAATTTAAGGGTATTTGAGATTATTTTGATAAACCTTGGCCAATTATGAGTAGATTAAACTTCTCAAAATCTATCCTAGAATTACGATCTACGCGTTCATTGAAGCACGTTTGTGTAAATATAATCAAGAGACCTTACATCAAGGATTAGAAGTATAAGTCTCTTTACCATAAAATACCACCAACCATTCATTTTTACAGACGTAGCCTCGCAACAACAAGGATTGGCTTTCGTCGCGTACCCTGAAGCTCTTCTACAGATGCCAGTACCCCAGCTGTGGTCCATCCTGTTCTTCCTCATGCTTTTCATTCTTGGTCTCGGAAGCCAGTTCGCTGGCATTGAAGCTATCAATACTGCGATTGTCGACAAATGGCCGCATTTGAGGAAGAATTATTGGAGAGTAAGTATTGTATTAACTTTTGTAAAAAAACTGAATAACTAATTAATTTAGAATGCTAGCTACTTATTATTCAAAACGTAGATATGTATTCAATATAATGTGTGAAAGTACCTCTGACTACTTCCTTCTTCGGATCCTCAAAGATCTGCTCACTAAGTATCGATCCAAAGATTTTCATCAAGGAGAATAAAATTAGAGCGTGTAATTTTTTTGTCTGAGTGTCTGAATAAACAGAAGCGAGTTATAATACTTTATATTCTTCTTGAAGATATTTTTTATGTGCCAATACAAATCACATAAACTGGAAAGCCGACTGAAAATCGATACAAATATCTTCATAAATTTTAAAATAAGCCAAATTGCGATACAATACTGATTCAAAGCCAATTCAGCCTCGGGCTCTTACGGAACTGACCACCGAACAAAACTACTATTATAAAGGTACAATTACACGATACTGCGCTACAAAACAAAAGTAGAAAATTTCACCCACAAAGAACCTAATGGTGCTTTGTGCCACGTGGCCTGGGCCGGACACGTGGCGCGCATGCCAGACGATCTTTGGGCTGAAGTTTTTACTGATTGATCCCCACAAATAAGGTGTCCTCGTGGTATCTGACTCTCATTCGAGTGACTGACCCACAGTGCCCAGAGATCGAGAAGTGTTGAAAAAAGGAAGCGAAGCCTTTGTCCTACAGTGGGAATACACAGAAAAAATACAATATATTTCGTGCGTGTTTCCTATCGATTAGGATTTGCTAGAAAAACATAACTGACATCCTCTGAGTTATACTGAGTCCTAGCTCTATGAGATAATCATAAGGAAGGTGAAGTATAGGGTAGGAGCATTCCACATGACAGGTGGAAAACGCATTGCCAATTATTAAAAGACCAACATAACATAATGACAAACATGCTTTTTACAATTTACTATTGAAATCTGGAATGAACTGGTAACGTAAATTGGTACAAAATGCTAATAAAATATCAATTTCTATCTCTCTCTTTCTCTACCCGCTCGTTATGAGTAAAAAAAAATAGCTTTTTGGTAATTATAAAGCTACTTAATGTTGAAATTAAGATGCCATGACCGCGACAGTTTGACCGGGCCCAGATCAACCTATTCTTTCATTAGTATTGTCACATTGGAAAACGACTCAAGGGACTCAGAATACAAACGCATTGATCTTAGTCTGCATGCGGCTTTAAATCTGGGGATAGTGTTACACAAGGGATAACAATCACAACAAATTGCGGTCCGCTTCCAAAGCCCGCGGCTCTTTTCAAAAGCTATCAAAACTCAAACCGGGAAGTGACAAAACAGGGGCATAAAGTTATGAACAAAAAGTTATCTGATTCCTCTGTGGTTTATTTTTAACGACAGGCTTAAATTGCTGTTTAATGTGAACCAATTTGGTATGTTTCAAGTGCAGATTAACGTTCCATTATATAGCTGGCGTGAATCGCAATATGTAGTGCCTGTGACATTATTTTTTTATGAAGATATATCTTTATGAAGCAATTTTATTGATGCATCAATTGTTCGCCAAAACTTCTTAAAACACTGAATTGCAAATGCTAGAAGGATTTTAGAAAAGGCTAAGATTCAGAGTTATCACGATGGTGATAATGATGATTAAGTAAGTCCCCACCAAAGAACGCCATGGCTACCTCCATCGAAAACCTTTGTTCCCCAGCAGTTGGTGGTTTTGCAAGCTAAATGGTTTACCCATTGCTGGTGACTTTAGTAATTATAATCCGTCTTCTACGGATTTCTTAGTTTCCTAACACGCTCTTTTTTTTTAAAGAACAACACGGCAATAATTATTTATTTCGCGTCGTGAACTAAAATAAAGCACTGCTGTTCCAGGTAACCGCTTTTACTTGTTGCACCTGCTTCATCCTCGGCATTCCAATGTGCTTCAGCGGTGGTGTATATCTTTTCACATTGCTGGATTGGAACACGGCTTCGTGGGCTATCCTTATCATAGGCGCCGGAGAGGTAAAGTACTACCATTTTGTAAAAGTTCAATCTGTTTTCTTTGGTTTCGCTCTACAATTATTGGGCACCAATTTTGCCAATCTTACGCCTCAATTTTACTACACTTGTGATAATCATCAGCTTCGGCTATAAAAGCCGGTCAACCAGGCTAATTATACCAATTATAAGCTATAGAGGGTATTTCTTTAAGGTTCAGTTAGGGGAATTCTACAGTAAGAGATATCACCAATCCTACTAATATTAAAATGTCAAAATTTGAATGTTTAGATATTTGACTGTTTTTTACTAATAATCCTTGTAACATCTGGATTGATTCGTGTTATAAGGTTATTTTTTTATGGGTACCATGCGGGCGATGGATGACGCAATCAGGGGTTAGTTTTTAATAAAATAAAAATAGCAATCAAAGATTTTAATGCAAAGAGTCAATCATATTTTTTTTATGTGATACCTTGTATACATATAATACGCCACCAGAAGGCACAAAGGCCGGATATAATTCCGATAAAAAAGGTTGGCTACTAGCATTGAAATCAATTTTAATCTTCATGAAATCAAAGGGTAAGTGAAAAAGTAGGTTGAATGAAACTTCAACACAATATGATGGCTGCAAATACCTATTTTTAGATATAAACCAGGAAAGTAGAACAAATGAACATGTTTTATTTCAGACCATAGCTGTCGCCTGGTGTTACGGTATCAACCGTGTTATGAAGGACCTTGCAACTATGGACATGAAATTACCGAAGGTTCTGCGGTGGTACTGGAAGGCTGTGTGGACCGTTATAGTTCCTTTTAGTAGTCTTGTAAGTATCTCATCACCTGTGACATTTTTCTTTTATTTATTTATTTATTTTG
Source organism: Perizoma affinitatum (assembly GCA_961405105.1). Lineage (NCBI taxonomy): Eukaryota > Metazoa > Arthropoda > Insecta > Lepidoptera > Geometridae > Perizoma > Perizoma affinitatum. Next base: position 9,893,366 of record OY560184.1, read on the forward strand.
GACACTGATCAGGGTAATCACAGTAATTATCCAGTATAAAATATTGTGGTCTTTAATGTATGTGTTCCCCCAATTATATGACGTCACAGCGTGCATAAAGTAGTCAAACTAGCTAGGGATGGACTTTTGGAAAACCATTTATCTTATTGCATCGATACAAACTAATAGGATTCCATAGCTCTGCGTTGATCCCTCAGTCAATCAATGAAGCAAAACTTAACTTGTTCTATTAATTTACTTGTTATATCTGATTATAATTATATAGACAGATAAACACTTCGCAATATAGAAAATAATAATATTATGTTTATATAACACAATAAATAAACACAATATTATACTACTATTCTGTTAAACAAAAGTGAAGGATAAAATATTGTTTGTCTTCTCGGCCGTTCAAAACCGTTGTCTTGGGTCCTAATGCTAAGCTGGCTGCAATCTTTACGCATGCCATAAGTCTATCGGCAATCTGAATCAATCTGAATGTCATTAATATTATTAATTGTAGTCATCGATCCGGCCGATAGCATTACAAGCTAATCACTTGGCGACAAAATAGTTATCTGTAATTAATATTCTTTCGCTGATTAATACTCAGTGGTAGATTCATTGCTGATAAAACTAAATGTAGTATTGCTGACGTGTTGCTACTCACATAATTTCAATGAATTAATTTGGTTCAGGTTAATGATTTTTGAAATATTGACCATGATTATTATTATGAAATGCTATAAGAGTGATATCACCATCGGTTGAAATACACATGGACCAAGTGGCTACAGTCAGAGGCTTTTAGATAGCTTATAAACTCTAACACTGGTTCGCCAATAGCTAATAATGCACTCAAGTACTAACTTGTTTACTAACCTGTTTACTAACCTGTTTACTAACTTTTTCACTAACTTGTTTTTTTTATGTCTCTAGGGGATCCTAGTATTCATCTTCTCAGATTGGACTGCGCCTGCGTATGAGGACTACGTGTTCCCACTATTTGCTGATCTGCTAGGATGGGCTGTGGGCTTGTCCACGCTTATTTTTTTTCCAGTGGGAGTGGGTTGGGCTTTTTACCATGGATATGTAAGTAGACTAGACTAGTAGCATTTTTATGTTTACACAAACGGCCCACGAGATTGTTGGTGGTTACCGTCACCTGTGACGCAAAAAAAGAGATTTTTTGCAACACCGCCCAATTGCACTTTAAGTTTTTTATTATGTTTGTTAAATTATATCTGTTTTTATTATGGTGTACAATAAATTATTTTCATACATTCATATCATATACTAATTGAAGAGAGTTATGTCTACTATCGTCTTTACTCATATTATCTACCGCCAAATAGTAATGCTTCTACTAATAGAAGTTATATGATAAGTTATCTGTGATTAAGGAATTTCATCATCACCCTCTTCACTAACAGCCAGAAAATGTTTGCTGTTGGGAAAAAACCTCCTAATTTTTTAGGAGCTACAACAATGTCATCATTTCTATCCTAAGCGTCTTTCGGCTTGATTTCACCGATAGCTGATAACCGATGAGGATAACACTTAAGCCGCTACAGTCAGTTTTCCAGCATCTTATACAGTTCTTTGTCCAATTCTTCAATTTTTTTCTCCTATGGATTTCGTTGTTCGAATATTAATGTTATATATGATTTATTTCCAGCGCGGTAAGGAGCTCTTCACAACAACGCCTGCATGGAAACCAGCGCTTCGAACCCTGGACGCCCCGAGCTCAGACTCTATTGTGTCCGTGGACTCAGCCGCCACTGGACCGTACGATAACGTGGGTTTCATCATGTGATCAAACTTGGCCTTAATTATGTATCTAGTCAATTTGAATGAGGTTATATTTTATGATGTTTGTGAAAAATGGTACAGAAACATGTCCTTTTGGGTATGTCGTAACGCGTAAAATGCGAGCGCTTACGTACATTCACAAATTCAATCCGAATCTGTGACATCACTATGCAAGTTGGAGTCGATTAACATACGTGCTTTTCTCTAGATTTGCGATGGTGTACAAAAATTTTAACTTATTGGTGTACCTAGCCATACCAATTTAACTACGATAAGTAAGAAATCTAAAGTTTATAAGTTTTGTATCCGTTTTAAGAAGCTAAAAAATAATATTATTCTAGTATCTAGCTAGATGAATGTTAATACATAAATAATTATAACTTATAAATAATTTTATTAGTAAGTCCTTACTGTTTTGCTTAATAATTTTAGCGGAATACATATAGACGACCTCTATAACACAGTGGGCGGAAGCCCGCGTGAGACGCAGAAGGTTGCGGGTTCGAATCCCGCCGCATAAAATTGTATGAAGGGACTACCCTTACTGATACGAACTTTGTAAATCTGTTCCCGTTCATTGCCACCGCCACCACGCCAATTTGCGCAGGGTTTTACACTGTCTTTTTGTACTGGTGATTGCGTTTTTACCGATATTTCTGGCATAATTGCCTGCGGCGTGATCATATAAATGTGATCACCTACTGCCGCCAAAAATGTACACGGAAATACATTTAACGCAAATAAAATTATACATAATCCCCAGCTATATCATACAAGCACGACAATAATCCCATACGTGTCCATTATTAGCACACGGCTCTGCAGTTTTCAGAAGATTATGCATTCAGTGGAACCATCTGTAGGCATTTTATTATTCTTATCGACTTTTGTATTAAAGTAAGTAGAATAAGTTAAAAAAATAACAAACGCGCTTATGACTGTTTTCCCCATGTCGGATATCCTCAGATACATACTGAGTGAGTATATCTTTGAGGATACCAAGTAGGGGGTAGTCAGAGCCACGTCCAAATATTACATTTGGTACATGCCCGCGTTTTGCAAGTTAGCATTCCACGTGACAGGTTGCAAGCCTATCGCCGTTTATTGGAACACTAACTGTTTGCACAAGTCTTCGATTTTTTTGTTCTAGGGCATGCCGGTTTCTTCACGAGGTTGGTAAAAGTTATAGTAGTAGTTATCATGTTTGGTATAATTTTAGAATATTATATCGACAGTATCACGTGCTTTAAAGTTCTGCTGCCGCCGTTTATTTGACATTTGTTTATTTGTATACAGGTACTTTTTCTTGATTGTGATATACTATTTTGGCATTGGCTGTCTACCGTTACATTAGCGTGTTTTAATTGTTAAGTTAATTATGATGACAACCAGGGAATGAGCGATGCTTAGGTAAGCAAAATATAAACAAATGACAAAGAGGTATTCACTCGCTCGCTCGCCCTCCAGTCACTTCCTGTTCCTTTTAGTCATATAGCTATTATAATAATATATATATTCATGTAGATTTCGTATTGACGTGTACCAATATTATGATTCTTACGAATAGACATTTTAGTGGAACATTACATATTTAATTCCTAAATTCTAGTTACTCAATATTAAATTCTAACAACAATTCCAACAATGACTATAACGGTTTTATTTTTTTGTTTGGAGCTACATAATTATTTATTTATTTCAATATGTCTAATTTACACTGTACGTAGTTATAGGAAGAAAAAACTGTATAGAATAAAGCTATAGTTAGGTAGTTTTTTGTATTTATTTTTAAAGAGATTTATTATATTCGTATCAGTAAGTATTAAAGTAATTACTATGAACATATTTTATTTTCCACTCTATTACCCAGTTTTCAAAAATAATAAATTCTACAGATATCAGCTTTGGATATCATATTGCAATAAGCAAATCGACAAAACATAAAAAAAACCGGACAAGTGCGAGCCTGATTCGCGCATTGAGGCTTACGTACAAGCTTGTAAAGCACCAAACATTGCTCTACCGAAAATATAAGTCGGATAGAAAGACAAACTTAACTATGTAGTTGAAAAAAATCTTCGGCCATACATTGATATTTGTCAGGGTCGATTATCCAACATGCAATTGTAAGTTTGTGATAAAAAAAAACTTATCTGTTTCGTATGATATAACAACAAATTAATTATTTTCGGACATTTTACTTTACTTGTACTGTAAGACATTTCTTCTTGCCTAATTTTATACTTGTAGGTTAACGGGAAGTACCCTATAGGTTTTTATTTATTTGCCAGTATCAAAAGATGTCGCCGTATTTTTTTAGACCTCCAAGGGACCGTAGACCTAAATATTTGATATTAATTTCAACTGACAACGAAGTGATGATACTTGTGTTCAGTTTTTTCCTTAAGAGGTACTGAACCCTTAAAAAAATCAGAGTCCTCAGTCTCGGTAAAAATAACTAATTTAAACATCCATTAGAGAACACGAAAAATCACTCAAATGTCAAGGTAGGTCGGAAAACTATTGCAAAGTATAAATAAAGAAACTATTGAAACACTACAGCTAGGAGTGGCAAACGCACACTCGAAGACATTAAGTTACAAGCGATTTGTGATTTTATAAACTTTCGTTGCTATTAAGCCCGTTCAACATCAAGAGTTATATTTAGTTAGTTTATCTTAAAACGCAGCTGAAATTATTTATCATATAACTATGCAGACCGCAAACTATGTAAGCTAACAATTGCGAAAACCTAAAACATTATTTTGTAAGCTAAGCTATGTAAACTATCTGAAATAAACTGAAAAAAAGTTGTATTGGCGGATCTTAAACGATGCGAGCTCAGCCAAGTCCTTCACTTTTTTTTGAAGTGGGGATTCCATTATGGATACCCTTCCATCGAGGGGGCAACAGAAGGGTTATGATGGACTCCTACCGGCTACTACTACCACTGTGTTTCTTCCTGACACCTGTCTGCCAAGACTATGGATATACGCTTGCGCATTCTTCACGGTCTCGTTGGCTCACTTGTAAGGGCTTTAAACTCGCATTATGAATTGCTTTAACTCGTCACCAAAGGCACGCGGAGACACTGCGTGCGCCACCTCGAGGTCAAGTCGTGACGGTGGCCACCCCTATGCCACCGTCTAGACCTCTGTTATGGGGGTCAAAGAAGCGCATTAAATATTCTTCTGCGACGCCCGGCTCTCCTGCTGCGGGTCAGTTGTTATTTCTCACACTCTCTCTGCAGCTTCCTTCTGCGTTAAAATGTATTCACAAAAGGCGACAACAGCATTCCACGGTCTTTCCGAATACAGCATAGGTTTTAGGAGCTCCGCAAGGGAGACGCCATGCCCTACCATTGCGACGAGATCACGGCGTTGGTCGTTCCAAGCTGAGCACTAGGCAAGCCCCTTCCTGTCTCAACTTGCACTTCTGCCAGTGTTGTCTTTTTCAGTGTCGTTGAGTATCTCGTGCGCAGTGGTCTACTATTCTGCAGCATAGAGCAACAACGTACCTATTACCTGGGATTGTCTAGTCTAGCCTAGTCGTACGTCCGTCCAACTAAACAAAATAATACATACTGCAAAACACACTCAGTTTCCGCTTAATTCTTGATAGGTTTTGTGCAAGCAATATTATCTAGTTTTGCTATATCTGGTTTACCTTAGGTTGGTTTCGGCGTAGATTAGTTCTTAGTTAACAACACGCTTCATACAATGACGCCATGAATAGGGTCACAAAAATTGCGAGGTTATTCTTATTTATTGAGTGAGGGATAAGGTTGCAGGAGCATCTGTCAAATACTGTCAATTCATATTTGGTTCGTTTCCATTTTGTAAGAATAGCTATCTCAAAATAAAGAGAACGAAAAGCAAAGTAATTAATACGTTTTTAGAGAATTTGTTTCTTTATCTATCGTTCGGGAAAGGACGTATGCGTGTTTTCCACCTTAAAAAAATACCGACTGTTTTTTTAAACCATGATACTTTTTACATCCAATTGCTTATGACTTGAACTCCAGCTTGAACCCTGCTCCCACGGCCCAATAACTCTGTTCCAAAGAACTTACTACTAAACTTAAGTTAAAACCTACTTTACGATTGCAATAAGTGCACCCGAACTTCTGTTCTAAATGGAACACTACCAATTACCATTTTAACATTCTTTTGTTTTTGGCTTCACTTCAGACTCTTTTGAACCGCAAAGCTAATAAACTGGCTAGTTACCAGCGTCGATAGGAGGCCGCATTTACCTTTGCCATAAAGCTTCAACAGACAATGAAAAACATGTTGCAAAAATTGATTTCTCTGTACATATATGCCTAATATAGCTATTATATTGTATTATAGCCTAATATATTGTATCTAACTATAAGTTTTGAGAACTTTGGCAATTTCACATTTTTATGAAATATTTTTTTGGCAGAAGATTGAGAGATGAGACATACTAGCAGATTTGATTATTTTAGTATGAGAAATAAATGTATTTCCTGAGTGAAGGGTGGGCTTTGCACAGCGTGGGACTTTGAAGGCCAAAATAATAATAAAACCATTTTTTTGATAATATCCCAAAAATATCAACCATAACTCTCCCAAAAATAACAACTTGAATCCACGAACCCACTTTGTACGCGGAAGTATCAATCTAGTCACGGTTACCATTAAAAACCAATAAAAAAAGGTTTTTTCTTTAAAATGTATTAATAATTATTGTAACTGCGGTTACAATTCGTTCAACCGATACAATTACAAAAGCAACACGAATCTAACTAATTGATACGAAATTAGCTTTTTTTATCAATGGATGTATGATTAATATCTCAAATAACTAAAATTAATGAAAAACCTCTCGCTAAAGCCAAACACATTCATCAGACGCGACTTTTGGTCACAATTCCGTCCGACCGCAGACGTCAGCTCGTCGTAGCTGAGAAGATAGCAGTTTTCACCTTTTTATAGCATAAAACATAAAAAAATCGTCTTGTTTTTTTGTTATCTTGTTATTTTAGGTGTCCCAAAAAAATAATTGATTATTTATCTGAAAATATAAATGAATGCCCTATCACGAATGTACTAGGCTTTGTACTTTATCTAACCATTTTCCGCGACCATTACAACGTCATCGGTTCATAGAGCCGGCCTTCCTATACTACTTTTACCTTCGTGGTCACCCTCATTACCTTTCCCGCTGTAGATAAAGTATCAAAGTGAAAACCAACACAGTCGCGTCTTATAATTTACGTTACCATCTTCTAAGTAAAACCCTCCAAAAATCCTTTTAAATTGGATGAAAATTAATGTAAATTATCACAACAGTCATCTTTAAATATCTTCTGATTTTCTATCCGTTGGTTAATCTATTCGCTAAATATAGGGGTTTATCTCGAGTTACTTGATGACAGCGCATTTGAGAACTGTCTGCTCCTCCTCTGATTGCTTTTAACTTTTTTAATTAAATGTCTGGAGTTTGTGTTCAAAAGGCTTGGGAAAAATATTTGTACTAGGACTTATATTAGCTTTTCATTTAATCGTAAGTAGGTAAGAGTGGTATTTCAATGAGAAAATAATAAATAAATAACACTGGACTTTCTTCACATAGCATCATCTAGCCCCAAACTAAGCAGAACTAAGAGTATAGGAACTGCATGACTGACATATATATACTACTTATACACTTTTTTCGTTCATATCATAGGAAACATGTTGACTGAGCGTTTTGTGTTTTTGTAAAGATTATTTAAATTTGGTTTATTTGTTTTTTGTCGTATGTTAAAGTTGTGGAGGTGAAATGGTAAATATACTCACTAAAATGTACTTGCTCAAATACTCTCAGTGCACACATCGGGAGTATTGAGTTCTGCCGGAAAGTATTCAACTTATGCCAAAGATGACATTAAAATCGAATTGGTAAAATATCGTTTCTATTTCATTTCGATACCTTCTTCTTGTGAGACTGTAACCAATAATATCTATGGTATTTTTCAATAAGTTTATTCCATCTTCGACTAGTTTTGGTCTAAGAAATTTACGACCAAATTATATTACAATGAGTTGTTTAAAATCTAAAGGTTAAGTTACGTTCTTTGATATTTGAGATTAAAGATAATAATAAGAACGTAAATATAAATCTTGTGAATTTCTACATGGCGTGACCTACCATATAATAAATTTCAAATTTTACCAATAACGAAAGGAGCTCGTACATGCGTTTTTGCACATACGAGCTTAATTTGTAAATAGTTGATAGACTTTGTCTGATTTTATAGTATAGAATGTATGTATCGTATATTTTATAAAAAAAAAATGTGAGTTTTGCGGTGTGTTTTGGCTTCACATCGCTTCAAACTATTTGTTTTGCACGCGGATTCTGGTGGCTTCTATTTACTAAGAGTAAGTTTACTTATTTCGTAGGAAAACAAGAAACCAATATCCCGAAATAATAAAGTATTGTTACAGTAATCATGCGTTATTCCCAACACGGCTCTAGCAATTCCACGGTAAATACATTTCGATTCTGTATTGAATCCCATAACTCGGGGGGTTAGATCGCGGGGTTGGATCTTGAACAACGCCGTTTCGAAATCACTCGATTTGATTTAATACTCAGGTATACGCATTTTTTCTTGCAGTTTTCGTAATTTCTTTATTTTATGAGTATCGTACTGATCCCGATTAATTTACAAAAAAACATAACGACTGTCGTTGTCTATTAGGCATTTTTATCTGACAAAAAACTTGTGAGTATGGTATTTGAGTTTTATTGAAACCGATATAATTAATCTTTTACATGATTAAGGTATATTTAATTTCAAATTATCATAATATTCATTGTTTCGATTAGAATAAAGTTCACAAAATATGACCAACCAGACTAAGATCTTTTTGGAACATGTTTGGATATCTCAGCCGTATGTAGACTAGTTTACTTCAGCCACTTCACAGTGGCTGAATTGTGATTTTAATGATTAAATTAATTTATAAAGTAGCATTAGTATACTATAATAAATAGGTGTGTAGGTTTTCTTTTCATATAAACATTTTATATGATTTATAAAATATTAGTTTGTGAGTCGTTTACTAGATACAGAGAGGAAGCTTAAAACCCTATAATCTCTTGTAAATTAATTTAAGATAGATAAAGTAGGTATTTTTATGCTGACCTGACATCAGAACAATTAAAAAAACAGCCTTCACTCGTTAGAATAAGGTTGAAATCATGCGTGTCATGCAGAGCACAGATACAATTGCCTGTGAGGCAGCAAAGTGAGCCTTGTTTCGTCTGTACAAGGTTCCAATTAGGTTATTGCGTTATTTGTCACAGGTCCAAACGATGCTCAATTGGGACACGATGGCAAACACGCGAGTTTTCACTGATTGCAAATGTTTTACCACCGGTATGGTCAGCAAATTCAATTAAAAATGGACATTGTGAATTATGCATTGGGTAAACATGACTGTGTTTTGATGACAATGTAAGTTTAAAGTCAAATATAAATCAAAACCAAATGACTCAGTTTCAATTTTTTTATAATTCGTTTTGATGTTTCATAGAGAATGAGTCGAGAATCAATTGATAAAACAAAAACTGCAATCTTTGCAGTATTATTATAATATCCTTTGTCTCGAATCAGAAATGGAACCCTACTAATCTGAAGAACGCCATCATGGGGATTATATTGAGACGTGTTTGTGGCTCATTCTTTTAATATTTAAGTTAGTAATAAAACTCATTCATACTGGTGGCAACCACCATATTTGTTTTAAGCCACTTCATTTGCTTTATTTCACTATAATTATAAGCGTTTATATAGTTTCTATGAATCTTTCAACTCTTTTCTCATTCACACCATTAAATTGTAACAATCATAAGATGATAATGTAAGCTTCTTTTTTAAATCTTGTCGTGCTGACTGTACATGCCAACGAACCGATTGCCAAACGACAAATGTGAGAATTCGTTAATACACAAAAAGTGCAAAACGGGCTTTATACGTCTACAAATCGGCTTTAACTTCGACGGTGTTTTTTTAAAAGGATCATGTTTTCTATTTGAAACTGATATTTGGTAAGAAAAAGAGGTTGTAAGCAATGACGAAACTGTATCGAAACACGTAAATCGGTCGTTGTTCTTTGATGAATAATGACGCAACTGTAGGTACCAAACTGTTTTTTTTTTATTGTCATGACATCATAGAAATTGATGTAGATATCAGACTGAAAATAAAACTATAATACTATAGTCTTGTTTTAAGTTAAATATAACGCAACAATGTCTGAAACAAGAATCATAAATTGAAAATAAAAAATACTTTTGAATTACTCTCCTGTATGCTTAAATGGAGGTGGGCTGGACATGTGGCACGGACAGCAGATGGACAAAACGCGTGCTGCACTGGTACCCGCGCTCAGGGAGCCAACGCGCGGGCGCCCGTGCACCCGCTGGCGAGACGACATCGAGGACGTCGCTGGCTCCACCTGGACGAGACTGGACGCAGACAGGAATTTGTGGCGATGGATGGAGAAGGCCTTTACCAGAAGATGGGTACCTATTGAGGGGAACCCATCTTAACTATTAAGTTAAGAGAGAAAAAAGAAAAAAAATCTGCATTGTTTGCGAATGAATGTTCGAAATTATTATGTAAGTTATTTATGTTTAGAATTCAGGAATAAATTTTATAATTGTTATTATAATTGCCAAATGTCCAGTCAATACTAACTGAACTACTTAAGAAGCTTGCAGAATTATAGAAGTTTGATACTACGAGTACTACGCCGTAGCAAAACGTCGCTACGCCAGCGAATACATAGAACAGATGGTTGGTCATGCTGCGCTAGCTTGCTGATGAGATGAGTTTAATTTTACCTACTATGACGTACATTTGTATTTGCCGTATTCGATTGTCTTAGTTAAGGCCCATTTACTAGGTTAAACTTTCTCGCACAAAAGGTGGAAGGGCCAATTAATATCTCGCTAATGCGACAATAATTGCCCTTCCACAGGCGAATACCTTACATTCAGTTTACTTGAGGCAAGTTTTTTACATTCTCCCAAGGTGTGAAAAATGTTCCTTTAAATGTACCTTGAAATAGATTTTAATTGCACACATCATCAGGGGCGCTGTAATACCTAGTGAAATATTTACACGTCGGAGGTTCGTAAATTAATATTTTTTTTTATCAAATATAAATTTTATAAAAAAAACAACATTCAAAATCTTACAAGAATCAGGAACGCTTGTTACAATATTATTTTTCATAACTTGTTCAAAAAAGAGTGTGACAGAAGTTAAACTATTACACGCCTTTGCCGTGTTCTGAAGAATCCCTCTTTGACTATTTCTTAACGTTCAGTAAAATATAGTTACCATGGCACATGATAGAGACCAGATTTTTCTACAGCTAAAAGTTTTAAGCGAATCTAGGTTGTTTCCATTAACACCTGTTCAAAACGGAAAAGGATCGTGAGAAAACCGGCATGTCAAAAGTACTATGGAATTTACCATCTGTTAGTGTTCTAATATAAATGCAACCTGTCACTATGAATGCTAACCTAAACAAAAGTGGGAATTGCCAAACAAATTGTTTGGTTGTGTTTCTAACTTTTTTATACAACTCGTACTAAAGTGGCACATAATAAATACGGCCCATTTGTGTGACTACCTTCTAATTGATAGCCCCCATAAATCCACGAACTGTTAATTAGCAAGGTCTAAGGATGTCAATCGTTGGCGGATTTTAAAAATATCTGGAATTTTAAAGATTTGTTGGTTATAAGTAACAGGTCGTAAGTAAATCAGCTGCCAATCATGTTTGTTCGTTTTTATGCTTGCTGAGTGTTTAATAAAAAAATAAAAAGTAAATAATAACAAGGTCCTAAAAATTATCTTTCAAAAGTCATGTCATCTCCGGAAGATATACCTCCGATTTAATCCACCTTTCATTATGCCGATCTTTGCACTCCACAATCTGAATTCGTTTCTTTTTGGCTTTACAAACTCATTTCTATACATAAGATAGTCGATTGTTACAAATTGGGTCATCATGATACAGTTTCGAATTAAAATGCATCTCACCCACAAATCATCCTGTAATTATACCGGCATTAAAAGATAGGTACATTGGCGCCTTGCCAGTGTTGCCAGCTCCGATCCAATGAATTCACACTTTGCTCGATATATCATGAATATTGATTGGTTCGAGAGTTTTAAATAATTACTGTCAGGACCGCTTGTACCGCTTATTTGTTTTAATTAACGGTTCAACTTCAAAATGGAAACACAATTTTTAAGGTGAATATTTTTACATACTTGATTTGTGGAAACTCATTAGTGGGTACAAACAAAATGAAAGCTCTGTTGTTAAGTACTCTTAGTCGAGTGTGAAATATTCCCTGATACATACCACTATAATAATAATGCTGGATAATAATAAATAAAAACGCTGGACATTTTTCATACAGCATCATCTAGCCCCAAAGTATGCAGAACTTGTGTTATGGGAACTACATGCCTGATATACTACTTATATCTTATCTTCTTTGAAATCTTTTAATTTATAAACAAGTTTAAAGCTTAAATAATCGTAAAAAACAGCATAAGGTTTAATTTGAATTTCAAATGTGAGAACGGACGACTTTCGTAGGTACCCACGGATTATCCAAGTTTGGAATGGCAATGCCATGTACTGGAAATGGTTTTCAACTTAGCTTCGGTCCTTCAGTCAGTTATAGCTCCACTGAATAATGCTTAGACCGTTTTTGATGCCTACACTGAGTAGTATTTCTTAGAATTATCACTGCCACGTTTCTCACCATCCAGTGGTAAGAGATGACATTATTGCAGATATTGGAATATGTGGAGTTGAAAACTAATTACCAATTTATAAGTGTCGAGTAGTTGGAGTCACGTCACAGTAGCTTTAAATGTTTTGTGTGCTGTGTTTCGACTTCCCATTTTTGACGTACATGAATGATGAATTTTGCCCAAAATATTTGCTACTGGACTCTGGGCAATTGCGTAACACGTCGCTGACCTTCACGTGTTGAAAAGATGTGTTTATTAGATATTTTTATTAGACTAATTATAATATGTAGTTTCTAAGGTATTTATGTTATGGGCCTATTGTCATAATTTTAAATTTTGTTCATATAGTTGCCTGAAATAAAAGTTTATTATTATTATTAGGTAAAAATGATAATGTTGATGGTGAAAATCCAATTATAATATCCAATGTTATTACATGTAGTTACCCGTACTTATTTTTTTTATAACAAAAAAAAATATCAAGACTTAAAAAAATTATAATGATTATAATTATAATGATTTATTTCAGACAACTACATGAATAACATATAAAATTATGACAATAGGCCCATAACATAAATACCTATATAAGTACAGGTGTATTAATGATACAAATACTTGACAGGCTCTTAAGAGGAAACGCGGGAGACGGCTTTTTTGAAATATAGGGTTTTATACTCTGGGCAATTGCGTAACACGTCGCTGACCTTCACGTGTTGAAAAGATGTGTTTATTAGATATTTTTATTAGACTAATTATAATATGTAGTTTCTAAGGTATTTATGTTATGGGCCTATTGTCATAATTTTAAATTTTGTTCATATAGTTGCCTGAAATAAAAGTTTATTATTATTATTAGGTAAAAATGATAATGTTGATGGTGAAAATCCAATTATAATATCCAATGTTATTACATGTAGTTACCCGTACTTATTTTTTTTATAACAAAAAAAAATATCAAGACTTAAAAAAATTATAATGATTATAATTATAATGATTTATTTCAGACAACTACATGAATAACATATAAAATTATGACAATAGGCCCATAACATAAATACCTATATAAGTACAGGTGTATTAATGATACAAATACTTGACAGGCTCTTAAGAGGAAACGCGGGAGACGGCTTTTTTGAAATATAGGGTTTTATACAATAGACCGTGTACCTTGCGCTTTGGACCGATAATAAATAAATAATGCTGGTCATTTTTCACACCGCATCATGTAGCCCCAAACTAAACAAAGCTTGTATTATGGCAACTACATACATATTATACATAGAAAATACTTTAACAGCATTACTCAATAAAAAACTAAATTTTGGTTGGATATTGTAAAACAATTGATTTCACGTAAAACACTGTTTACTCCTAATAAACTAGTCCATTTTTAAATAATACTAATAACAACTATATGTTTTTATTATTTTTGCCTTAATGGGCGTTCTTTTAAAGCAGATGTAATTCGAAGGTATGTACTGCAGGATTTTAGCTAGTTTTTAATATAAAACTATATAAAAAAATAAAAACGCACAGACATGTCAGTGTCTAAACCATGTTTAAAACACTGACTTCACCGATAGTACGCTACGTTAAAATACCCGTTTTTACAATATGAATATTTAAAATTAATTTGAATCTAGCCTCATATTATCATCTTCCTCTCCAGAAATAAAAGGGGAAATATGTTTGTATGCACAAAACCGGCCACATTTCCTCTCAGCAGTGACACAACAAACGCATGACCTTATTTGAAGTAGCTTTTTTAAAATTCTAAACAAAATCTTTTTTTGCTTTATCATAATATTTTAAGACTGCCTATTTTCATCTAATGCTTCTAAGCTAGTTTACGAGCATTGATAAAGCAGACTCTATAATCACTACAGTCGATGGTTACAAAACAGAAGTAAATACACATGTGCTTCCACAGAATAGTTAGAATATTACGTATTAGTGCTTCAATGAGTACAATACTTATGAGTTTAAAACTTTTGAAACAATCATTGTCAAGAACATAGTGTAGTGTGTCAATATTGAGTTGTAACTATAATTAAACTTCAGTATTGGTACCGTTCATAATAATAGGGTGAGGAAAACCTCAATATCTCCAAGATCAATATCAAACTTCATTGAACTACTTTCTTAATCTGAAAAGCTCCACTATTTAAGTACCGTGTTATGTAACAATTTTAGCAAATCACTCATGCATCCGACCGTTCACTTGCCGTGTGAATAATGAGATCCTTTGACCGGCGCATATTGCTGGCGGAATTATAGTCGTATCGTGCATTAGTCAAGTGCCGGACAAAGGCTGGATTGTCTGACATCGTAATTTGTCTGCAACGGAGAAGGGACTTTGTAAATAAGTCAGCCTTAATTGGTGGTAATATGGCTAGGATTCTAATAAAAATAAAAAAAACCTCTTTATGTAACAGGAAAAAGGATTTTGTTTTTTAATTACATTTTTTTTTTCAATTTACTTTTAATTGGGTTTGCATTTTTTTTCCCACTCAGAATTTGACTATTATTTCGTAAAATAATTTCCGGTACTTGCCTCGAGCGCTTTATTATATAGATGTTACACCTATGATAATATCTAAAAGGTGATTGATAAAAAAAACAATGTCAATGTCAACTCAAATGTCATCAAAGTACATATTGCAAAACGTGTCAGGTCTCACCAAATATTTTGGGTAACGCTACGCCAGTCTCATATTTCCAAGAAAGATGGTTACCCCACTTATGTAAATAATTTACAACACTAAGAAAAGGAAACAAGGAAGAAATTAACTCTTTGTTCTCACACACGCATACGACAACAAAGCCTCTTCCGTAGAGTAATACCAAATAATTAAAGAAAATATCGTTATCTTCCCTACTACGAGTAATTAACAAGAATAGGTAAAAATAACTTAAAAATACAGATAAGTATGTTATAACCTAATATTCTTTTTGTTTTCAATTTTGTAACGAACATTGAAAGTTATTTTCGCTACTGGCTCAGGCGCCTATGCCTTTATTATTACTCTAAGGCATACTTATACAAAACAGATCCTCTGTTATTAAATAAACAGCTTCCTTTTTACACAAACAATATTTATTATTCTCATTATGTTTCTCTGACAACGAGCGGTTTACATTTATAAAAACATCATGAGTTCTGTAAAATATACCTGGTATATGCCAAAGTAGGTGTTATTTAATTAATTTGTAACTGTTACGCCATGATGGCTGGTGTATTTTTTTCTGAGTAGGGATTTTTTTTGGTCTAGGTTTTCAACTAAAGTGACTAACAATTGTTGCTAAGCGGTTACCGTCACCGATGGACGCTTGCAAGACTAGATGTCTCCTATCTTGGTCAACGCAAAAGCATTGCCATTTAGCGTAACAATAAAGCCTGTATTTTGGGGATGATTTTATCTGATATCTATGGATGAGCTATCCATAGATCGTTAGCGACGGTCTTTAGATGGCTCAACTAATTCATCTATTTTTTTTATATTACTGTTACTTTTAAGTCATTTTATTATTCTTTCTGTGAATATAGTAAATATTTTCATTATCTGTGAAAATTTAACTGTCTAAACAGGATGGTTTTTAATATATTGGTAAAATGTTGACTCTATGGACGAGCTCTTAGTTTCGTCACGCCAACAAACTTCGAGTTCTAATGACGTAGCTTTGGGTACTATAGCGTAGTTTGAGTCTCATCTTACATGGGAAATGGGAATAGTGTTGGAAGTAGCCTGATTTATAATTTGATACAATTAAACACAAAAAAAAAACAAATACACTCACGACTTTATTCCCGATGATGGAAATCAGATAGGTACTTTACTCAGTGCGAAAGTCTTCTCGGATACCAAGTAGCGGATAGTGTAGTGTAATGTTGTATTTAAGTAGTAAGCATTCCAAGTGACAGGTTGCAAACACATTTCCGCTTATTGGACAACTTAATTATCTATTAATGACCTTAATTTTTCAAACTTTCGCGTTCAGTGAAATTATTTTTAATAGTACCATACAATTGTAAATGCACATACAACTTTGTCAGCTATGAGTAAAATATATTAAACTGAATTTCCGCTCATGCTGGCATAAATTAAGGAGAACTTCAGAAAGCAATAGATTTATATTGACATAATGATTTTAACTAGATCGTATTAAACATGATACTTACTAAATTTCATTTTCCTCGGTGTAATTTAAACGATGTTTATCACAAAACCCAAAAATAAAAGCCAAGATGAGCAAAAAAAATTAGGGTCAAAGACAGCAAAACGGTCACCACACCAGATTGTTCGAGCGTTTTGCATTCTCGAATGCGGCTCAAATGTGTATTCTGGATTTACATACTGGCGCGCCGTTTTGTTATCTTCAGTTTAAAAATGAATACGATAAAAGAAACCTAAGACCTAGACTCACTTCTGTTAACAATAAAAACACTGGCAACCTTTTCGTTCAATGCATCGCAATGAAATTTCGGTTGGACGTCATTATGCCAAATTAGAAAACAGCAGTTTTGTAAAGCAGCCGCTTTACAAAAAAAAAAAAAACAGTGCTGCTTTAGCCGTTATGTAAAAGAACGGACTATACATTTTAGCTGTGACATAACTATAACGGCTATTACATAAGGTCTTGAGTCACCTTCGTCAGTCATATACTTTCCGCTAACTTTAAGGGGCTTAGCTACCTACACTGTTTCGTCGGGTTCGTGGGCTCCATTCTAATATGATTTTCAAGTGGTTGTCAGTTCGGCCGTTTCGTGGTCACCATTCGAATGATTGCTGCAATGATTTCCCAGTGGTGACCAGTTCTACCAGTTCGCAATACAGGCTATTTTTCACCTAGTACAGGGATCAGAGCACATAATTATGGTAAGATTTTTGGAAATATTTACATGTAAATTTCTTTGTAAGTGACAAAACTACTATCTTAAGGTTACTATGTCAATAAAACATATAATAATTATTATGAAGACGTGTCTCATCACTACAGTTTTGAAGACTATGAAGTATGTTGGCAAGTTCATTAAGTTTAAAACTTTGCAAGTTTTTCCGCTCTTTGAACGCATCTCATTAGCTAAGATGAAATTATCATATAAGCTATCAGCCTTTATAACTTAACATGGATAGCTAGATTTTCTTATATAATATTTAACTCCCTGAACAGTAAATCAAATAGTAAAGTGGTTACCGTCGATTTTTGATACTTGTAAGTTAAGTCAAAGTTAATAGGTTTTTATAAATTTGATGAAAATTCTAATTATAAACTACGTGTATTTTAAATTTTAAGTAAATTCCTCTTCCACACGCGGCCAAACCTAGAAAAATCTGGCAACAAACTTTGCTTGTTTGTTGTATGATCCTTTATTCAGCTATAGGGTGGTGTCATGAATTGAGAAAGAGTCAAATAATTAAATACTAATTAGCAACCAAATGTCTTATGTCAATAAACGATTTCGTAATAACAATGCGTAACCAATCTTAATAAATAAAATAATCTTAATCTTCTTAATAAAATATCTGACTTTAGTTATGCAAAACAACAAGTAAACTATTAAAGAAGCTGATCCATCGCTGACGACATCGGGTCATGCAGTTTTATCGTTAAAATAAGCATCTAAGGTGTAAAAAGCCTTCTTTATTAGATTATTCTTGCTTGGTATTTTCACCGGCAGCATACCCTTCAATTCTGCATTGGAGTACAGTAATGCGATCTAATTTACTACAATAATGCCAATTGAATAGATTATATTAATAATAGATTTCTCACAAACACCAATTTGGTTAAAACGCAGATAAACCATGCTGATAATTTATCAAACATTATTTTACACAATAATGTTATTCCACAAAAGTTTAACAATAACATTTAATTGTTTGCCAAACTCATATGAAAATATAATTAATATTAATAAAATCCAGTGAAAAATGAAAACTAACTCATCTCAGTACACTTCGGAATGAGATTTTTGAAACTTACTAATGTTGACGCCAATTTGCTTTTGATTTATCTTTGAAAAAGCCTTTTTCCAGCAATGGACTTCTTCGGAATGGTACGATGATTACACCAGTACCTACAGCACATTACACCAGAACAGGTAAAAAAAAAGGAAAAGGAAAAAAATCCGATTTTTTTGGGACTTTAATCAAAGCAAAAATGTAATTTGATAATTTGAAAAGGCTCTAATGCACTCTGAGGTCTGATTTTGGCATATTGATTCGGCATCTTATATACACTATTTTTGTATGGGAATATGGATTCCATAACAATTCGATATATTTTACCCCTACGCCAAGGGGACGAGCGCCTCCATCCATAACCCAAGCTAAACTTTGTAAAAAATCCTACTATTTAGGTGCCCGATTGTGTATTTTTCACGGTACAAGAACATTTCAGTTGCGAATAGTAATTCCGTTCGGACGGAACGCTTTAGGTTGTAGTTATGTATTGGTTTTAACAAATAGCGTGTTTATCCCCAGTGCCATAATTACACTAACATAATGACAAACAAACACACACCAAAGAGTGACATACATAATTACATAGTCCTGACCCCACACTAGGATTCGCTGTGTCGTCGTAACATGAACAAGTACCATGAAACTACAATACCAAGACCCGGAACAATTATCTGCAAAACGTGCAAATATTTGTCCAGCAGCAATAGAACCCGCACATCTTGTGTGTCAGCCGATTACTCGCCCTTCATCAAAAATAGGCAACTAATTAAGTTAAGGCGGAAATAGACATTTTGTTAGTGTAATTAGGAGGCAAAGCTTCAGACAGCCTAAACATGTATATGTTTATTAAGTGTTGCTTTATTATTCCGTGACGTCTTGTTAGACGTAACAAGACGTCACGTCTTATTTTAAAAAGAACCCTCTCCATTCATTAGAACCTCAATGGTACGTCGCACTCCGGGATCTTCTTGTAATTTTATAAGTGTCCGATGGTATCTGCGGATTTTGGTTGTCACTTTTTATATAAATAATTGCAAGAGCTTCGAGCTAAGAGCTAAAGATAACGGGCCGCCTGGGGTTACTCGGGCTGAAACTCGGGGACCTTTAAGAATATTTGAAACAAAAAATTAAAAGAGATAAAACCTTGAACACAACCGTGTTCTTAATCTCGATGCTCAATTATATGCGTAGTATGTTTGAGTCTATAATAGATAATTGTTATGCCAAATCAAAAATGGAAAAAATATGATATAATTCGAAAACAGAACCCTTATTATGATATAATTCGAAAACAGAAACTTATGAAGATCATACAAACATTTGTCCCGTGGCGGGAATCAAAACCGCAACCTTCTGCGACTCAGGTGGACCTTCGCCCACGGCGCCACGGAGGTCGTCTGTTATTACGGAAACACTAGGATATATTCAGCATTCGTTCTTATTTTTGTAATGTGAAGTTTAAAAGTGTTTTGGGCATCAATAATAAACAAATAAATTACTCAAAACAAAATAAAACACGCTCACGACTACGAAGGTTGCCGCTTATTGGAACATAACGCATAAAGCTTCGCACAGTGGGAAAAACGGCTTACCATTAAAATAAAAAAAAAATGCTTGTTATATAATTTTCGGTATCTTGGTTAGTGTTAAATGGACGACGTTTCGATTTTCCTTCATAATGAATTAAAAATGTTTTTCTGTGTTTTTACGTCATCGATAAAATTTTATTTTAAAAGTTCTTCAATGAATAAAAACCTTTTGTCTTAGATACCTGTACTCAAGAAACCATGGCAAAATCCCTTGACGATCAAATTGACCCTTAATCAATCATCATGATTGATCATGTTCCAGTTCCATGTTTAATTAAGGGAGAGTTTTATTTTTTTACAATCAAAATGTCCGAGCTTGGTCTAGCAATGTTTTTTTTCTGATATTGCCAAGTATCTCATGTGACACGAACCATTGGAGCTTTAACTAATAGGTATCGAACATGAAAAGACCCAATAAAATTTTGTGAAACGTGAGGTTCACTGAATTTTTCAGGAATATAAAACGCATAAATGATGGCCATGCGAAGAATAACCTAGTATTTTTTTTTGCATAGAGCGGCGCTACTCTCAAATCGTCAAGCGGAATACGAAATGCAGAACGGTGATGCATCATCATCATTTCCCCCACTTTTTATAAATAGGCCTCCTCTTTATAACGAAATTCTTTCCGGTCCCTACATACATACACCTGAGTATTTTGAAGCGAGGTAACAAAACGGTGATTAAATAGAAAATATGTTTCGTTCTTATTTACTTTCAAACGTATCCAATAAACAGTACTTCATAAACCCAACTTAAGATAAGTATGTCTATTCAAATATATTTTGACCACATTCATGATAGATATTGGATTTTTTATCAAATAAAATCTTTTACATGTTCGTCCTAAGAAAATACGAAGGCAATAACAGATGGGCACTCACCAAATACCAACTTAAGCTCAAATGCAAGCAAAGTTGAAGTCCGAAAAGTTTTCATAAAGACATTTTCAAAAGCTGTAAAGACCGAAAGGGAAAGAATCTCTTTTGCATCGAACAAGAAAAATGTTTTATCACCCTGTCTTATAACATTCACAATAAACATTTATCATTTACCATTATTTTAAAGAAATAATAAAAACCTTAAGAATTATCTTATCTTATTCTGAACTCAAAGTCAACAGAACTTTATTCGATTGTTATCGCAAGAATCGCAAGAAAATACCTACTATACGAAGTAAACATTTACTTACATTTGTGTTATTTGTGGAAGTTACCAGTAGGTACTTATGTTGCCATCATTATCATCATTATACTATAGAAGTCCACAGCTGGACATGTGCCTCCCATAACGAGTGATATCACAAATACTTTTGGGTCAACTCCATCTACCGATTTCCTGCAATTTTCAAGATCGGTCCATCGGGTTAGGACTGTGCAAGTAGGCACTTTTGTTTCAAATACAATAACACTTCGAGAACCTAGTGTCTAGACTAATCTGACATAGCTGTGTACAACTGAGTTACCTACCTACTCAGTTGTACCTACTTGTACCTAAGTCTAGACCTTCCTTCACTGCTGCCTTCTCGTCGTCCGGTTTTCGTGATCGCCATTTATTTTATAATGAGTAGGAGAACTTCTGTGAAAGGGTTCGTCCGGGGAAGTGCTACCACCATGCCTATTTTTTCCGCCAATCAGTAATGCTCTTATTGCTGTGTTTCGGTTTGCAGGGTATGGTAGCCGGTGAAATTACTGTCACATGATCTTTCATCTTAATATCTAAGGGAGGCAACGCGTGAGTGATACCTCTGGTATTGCAAGCGTCCATAGGCTACGTTACCGCTTACCAACAGGTGGGCCACCGTAAGCTTGTTTGCCTCTTTAGTAGTATAAAATTAAAAAATAATGCATATTAAAATTTACATCGGCTGTGAGATAACTTAATAGATCTAATGAAAATTTAATAATTCTTAAAATATAATTCTTCAAAACTTACTAAACGACATCCCTGCAATTTATTTTTTTCCGGATTTTATCCGCATTTAACAACTTTTTATCCGACTGCGGGGACTTGCGTAAGTAATATAATTACTTATGATTACATACATGCTGCGCACGAATGTCGGACCAAAATAGCGAAAAGTTTTTGCTGAACTTTACCCACATTTTCTTTTTCAGTGAAAAAATTAACCGCAATTTTTCCGCGTTTAAATAAAATAGTTTTGCATGTTGGGAACACGAGTACTTTGCAAGCTTATCATGGATTGTACAGATGGTAAAGTACATGATAATTTGAAGAATATGTATTCTATTCTAGTTAACATACCCCAACTATGGATTGCACGCAATATGGCTTTTTACTAGCCATTATTTTCTCATGATACAGATAATTATCAGAACATTCGATTTTGATAGATTGTATAAAAAACACTACAAATACCTTTTTCCGTTAAAGCTGTGAGAAAAATTAAACCATTCTTAAACAGTCCAGTCTGGGTCTGGATTCGTAATTAAATGGCGTCTCGCGGGAATGCGCGGTCAAGTCGTCTGATTTCCCATAGCAGTGCCTTTTTCCATTACTTTATTGTGCCTTTATACATTGCTTTAATTATAAATGGCTTTGAGACATTTTCAGTTGTCCACTGAATCCTTTTATCACACTAGTTCTTCCACCATAGGACACTAAACCCTTTCCAGGGCCACCCCATACCTTAACCTGGTCAGATCACAAACCTAGAAAGAACGGTAATACGATAATGAGGATTATCTCTATGAGCAATAAAAATAACAATGGTCAGTCCAATGACACATTGGTTTTTGTTTTGTTAATAGAAGTCCAAAAAAGTTCATTTTTTTAAATATTCAAAACATTTGATTGATTGATGATTTGTATTTATTTAAGAAAAAATAATGTAATCTTTCCTAATACCTACCCTATTTTTAGTATTAGATTAAAATGTTTTTCAGTATTTAAAAGTACTCTTGGTTTTAAAGCACCAAACCTAAAAATAAAGATTTCGATAGATTTTTCATCGAGTTTGTAGCTCAAAACAAAATCACTTACTTCAAAAATGTGAGAAACTCCAAAAGCCAATCAGAATCCACATCCAGTTAGTCAGCTTTGGTTTAGCTGGTTTCAGCTCATCAAAGGCAGGTATTTAGTTCCATTTTCAAAGCTTTGGTTTATGCTCGCACCTACTATAAAGGCACTTTTGACAGCTGCATTACGATAGAATTCTTGTTGACAATTTAATTACTTTTGAAAATAAAGTGGTTTATTTTAAAACAGTACTTTGCGATATGGATTTGTATGGATGAGGGATGAGAAAATTAATTTTAAACAGATTAAAAGAAAGTATCTAATTTTTTTTGAAATTTTCCGTCCTATTACTTTAGCAAAACGTGATCCTTCTGACAACTTTTTGTGGACTTTTTGCAATATTTTCTGTTCTAGTAGTGATAGTGAGTTTCTAATGGTATGTGTATAGCAATCACGGAAACTATTAACTTTCATGTACATACTTAGTAGATAGACCGGCTGCACTGTCAATTATGTGTGGGAACTGAATGCGTAAGTAATAACAAGCTAAAACTCTGTGCGTATTACATTTTTTTATCTTGTAACCCATACATATTTCATGAAGTTTATAGATACGTAGCTGTCAAAAGTGTATTCGTAACTTGCCTTCGATTCAGATATCCTAGGAATGTCCAACTTTCATACGCAAAGTTTTGCAGATGAGATTTTAGATTGTGGGACTTTGAATAGATTTTATAAGTGATTTGCATGAATAAATCAATGTTGTAGTAAAAAGAGGTGCTCGTCGACTTAAGAATAATATGTGCTTATATCGTAAAAAATACAATTCCCAATTTAAATTCCAATTATTATTGCAGGCTGTATTATATCTTTATTCCAAAAAGTAGGTACTTTTGACGCTAAAGCAGGATAAGAAGAACCCCCGTACATCATCTCAAGATTTACTCGACTTGACTCAACCTCGACTCGTGTTTTGGTATTTTTAGTTGCCAAGTATCCCTCCACTTGAATTCTTCTTTACAGATTCCCTTGACCGAGTGAAACAATCCAACTATCATCTTAAGGTACTTTACGATCTACCTTGAGCATTCCTCAAAGTGATATCGCTTCCATTTTGTTGTGTTTTTCAACAAATACAATCGATGGATTTTGAAAACAGTTTAAAAAATATTTAAATAAATAAATGCTGGACATTTTTCACACAGCATCATCTAGCCTCAAACTAGCAGAGCTTGTACATACTTTTATATAGTTATATACTTTTTTTTGTAAATACATACATATTATACATAGAAAATATCCAGACCCGTGACAAATATTTGCAGTTCATACTGCAAATATTTGTAGCTGGTAGGGTTTCTCTCGACTGTCTGCTGTCCATTGGTCGTGCCCAGCGTCGCTGTGTTGGTTCAGGGTACGACGTAGTATCTATGTATCCAAAATAGTTTTTTAGCGAGTTTTCAAATTATACCAAAAACACTTAAATTTATCAAACTACAATGTATGAAATTGCAATTTTCCAAATATTGTAATAAACAGGACGTGCGTATCTTTCTATTGGTTTCCATAGCATTAGACTCCTCAGTTAGGTGCTTTAACAATATTTTTTTGCGTTTTATCTGCCAAATAAAGCTGCATTTTTATAACTTATATTTTAATTCTTGATGATATATCTTCTCAGCATCACTAAAGATCGTCATGTTTATGAATAAAATTTTGTTTTGAACACAACAAATCCAATCGACTTTATCGTAAAACAAATTGGATAGAAACTTTTTTAGCGTTTATGACATTAAAAAAACCATATGATAAAAAAATCTGCTGGCTTGATATAAATTACTTCGAACTGATGACGTATAATGACGAAATAATTCTACTCCAATTCGAGTACAACCGAATCATCTTCATTTGAGTTTTGTAAGGATACTCGAAAAATTCAACTTAAAATCATTACCAAACATGAGGATGTTTTGGAGGAAACCTCGAAGCGCCCGGAGTCGAGTTGGAGTGGAGGAATATTTGAAGAAATGTTTTATAGAATACAGGGGTAAATCTTTAGAACAAAATGATCTGAAGTTTGGGATCATTTCACTGAAGAAGGTATATAAGAACTTATTTTGAATCTTGAGCAACCAACTTAGCTGGTTTATTTATAGTCACTTGATAAGGCACTGCGCATACGCTTTATTAAAGCTAGGAGAGTAAGATTTTAACTACAGATTTCGCAATTTGTTTTCTTTTACAAAAAAGGACATATAAAAAACTTTTCTGACAATCAACAACAAATTTACTTTTCACCTACAAGCTGTTCTGAAGTGAAAAGGAAAAGTATAATTGATTGCGAAAAGTCGTTCGCCCGTTAACTCAATGTTTTCATGTAAGGAGTTATTTTACTATAATATCTTTCCAGTATCAAAGGAAATTAAAGATTGCCCAGTAACGTCAGGAAAATTAAAGATCCCTATCTCAAACCACTGAAAATCTATCCATTTGAAAACCACGCAAGACTGAATAACCGCCCCGACTAAAACTAGACAATTATGTTTCCACAGATTCGGTCCCGTGATAGAAACTATGGCCAGTACGCTCCTTATTTACACTTGAAATTACCCTAAAGTCCTTTGTCCGAGGACGTCTCAGCGAACCATGATACGCTTCATATAATTTCAACGGACTATTAATTCGTGGCATATTCTCGAGTGGCTTGTGTAGACTAGACGCACACTCTACTCCTCATGTATTCTGAATTGATATAGTATGTTTAGCTAAAAAGTGCTGAAAATAATGCAATTATTTTCAGCACGTTTTATTTAGCTATTTTATTTATTGAGGCTCAAGCGTTGAAACTTCTAAAGTTATTTCCAAATAATGCTTATCTGGCTTCAATGCAAGATATATCGACAGCCTATTCTCGAAACCTTAACAACACCTTTTAAAGTTAAGTTTTGTTAAGTCTTAAGTTTAAGTTTTGACAAAATAACTTTAAACTACATTGCACCTTTGTTTGCACATTTCACTGTATCTTCAGCTGTAACTAGTATAAAGTGACAGGGTCCACAAATAATTATTTTATGTTGGTCTAGTTTAGAAGAGCAAACTTGTAAGAAGGCGACATAACACGATCGTTATAGTGCCTTAGAACTTATTTATAAAGAGGTAAACTAAAAGCGTTCTATCGGCCAACCCTAGCAGTAACTTCTCCAGGATCACAAATCACTGCACAAGCGATTAACTAACATGTAAACGTGTTAATGCCCAAATGGTGATATAGAACTCAAGATAGGTGATGGCGCTAGGGTTGTTAAATTTATAATCAGGTGGAATAGCATTTTTAACGGTCTCAGGAAGTCGAAGAATTAAAGCCATAAAAGTCCGTCTGTTCAACAGTTTACAAAACACGGAATTCATACA
Organism: Perizoma affinitatum; assembly: GCA_961405105.1. Lineage (NCBI taxonomy): Eukaryota > Metazoa > Arthropoda > Insecta > Lepidoptera > Geometridae > Perizoma > Perizoma affinitatum. The sequence continues at coordinate 9,919,915 of OY560184.1, forward strand.
GTTTGCATTTTCTACTAGACAGATAATCACCCACCTCTATATAACACCGCCTGCTATTATATAGAGGTGGGTAGCTAATGTTCTACAAATACAATTTCATACATAATCTTATAACTCTGTTAGTTTAACTAAACTATAAGATACTCAATATAACAAATTTTTATAAATTTACCTAACTCTTAGATAACCTATTTCGGTTTCTTTGATCTGGATGTTGTGGTACTATGGTAATTGTAGTTCCTGATACCCACGATTCAGAGGATCCTGGATGTTGATTTATTTATTTGGGTATTCATTACATACTTACATAAACCTTGATTAAAATAAATATCTAAAGCAAAAAGGACGAATAATAAGAATACTTAGTGAAGCCATAGTCCAACTGATGATGATGGTAATGAATATATATTTTAGCTTACGTCTATACCTAGAATTCTTCTGGGAATCTATTATTTGCTATTCGTGAGTCACGCCCACTTGCATTTTACGTTACATAAGGAGCCATCATAGGCGTTTATCATTTGAGGTTTTTTGTTTGTTTGTCTGTTACCACAATCAGCTTATCCGGATAAAAGGCAGTTGTACGCAATCGATTTATATGACTTCAAGGATGGTTCTTAAATACATTTATTGCCACAAATTTTTAATGCATTTTAGGTTTTAAAATATAACAAAATTAATTGGTAGAAATAGATACAATTGTTATTCAACATACAGCACAGTCAAGTAGGTACAAATGACAAGGAAGAAAAAAACAGTAAATTGCAATACAAAAAAAAAACGTAAATCCATAGTAGCAAGGTTCTCTGTTTGCGAACATTTGTGGTAGCGATCATCACAATAATCGTTATATTTATTTAATAATTAATTTAACTTTTTAGCAAAATACCATTTTAGTATGTATTTTTATTAAAGTAACTATGGAAATTAATGTTATAACACTCTGGCTAATTAGATCTTTACCTAATGAGAACTGCAAATCATAGATTCTTATAACAAACAAATAAAAATAGAATATTAATACGTACAGCCGCTAGTAATAATGTGTATACATCGATTTTATTCAAAATGATTTTGTAATAAGATAAGACAGTGAAAACTCTAAAATAATATAACCATCAACATTTGCCAAAATCAGCGTATATATGTAAGAAAAATGAATACCTACTGTACCATTATTTTGATGAAAAAAAAATATATACATATTATTGCTTGCGACTGTACATTTAGAGATTCCGAGGAATCGTTAATTATTTATTTTATCCCTTGGAATTATAGTTACAACAAACAAAGTTGTAACATAGTGTAAGAAGTACCGTCTTGTTTCAATATTATTTATATAGGGTTACTATAGCGGCAGCTTAATTGGTGTAAGAATCCTTAGTTTTTACCATTTATCTTGACATTGAATATAATTATAAATAAAACAAAATATAATGTATTTATAAAAATCAAAATTTTAAAACCTCCGACCTGGTATCCATCATTATTAAGTTACCTCGTAGTAAATTGTGTCAGTAAAATCTAAACTAACTAAATCTAAAGAACCATCCTTGGAGCCATACAAATCGATTGTTCAACATTTCAATCAGGTAAACCGTTGAAGAGATAAATTATAATAGATAAACAAACAAAAAAAATATTCTCAATCTTCTTATATGCTGTTAAATAGGATATGTGGGATAAAGTATTAGGCACAATAGCATCACAACGGCGATTGGTTGGAGATATCATACCAGCACTATATTCTAAAGTAGCAGCTTTTAAGAACATCCATTTTCTCATAGTTTCCCTACTGCTTGTCTATCTGCTCTGTGCCGCCGCTGTAAGTGAAAAACGAAATAATTGTTTCTACAAATAACGTTTCACGGAACGCGAGAATGTAATTAAGGAAACAACTATGAGTTATGTTTTAATGCTTCTGTCTTGAGTATGCTTCGAAGGTTTTTGTTTAGCAAAATGTGAAACATTCCAAGACACAGTCCAATAATTAAGAGATTTGTATGGTATTCTACCGCCCGTTTACTTGATAGTGCGGTCTCATTACGAAAAGTGGTCTAAACTCGAGTTCAAATCGAGTTCAGTCAGGGCCCCTTAGCCAAGGTTTAAATATAAACCTCATAGAACAACAATGTTTTAACCGCGAAATATCTATTTCCCGTAAACATTCGTATGTCATTTATAATCAGCTACCAAACAAAAGTACGTACTTAAAATAGGTTGAGTTACGATAGAAATAAACTTAGTAGCTACCTGGTTTATCTTTTAACAGTTGTTTGCCATCAAACCTCATTTTCAAACGTCAAATAAATGGGCGATTGGACCTTTTTTGCTTTGTAATACCGATTTGTATTGAAAATCTGGATTAAATAAATAAATTTTTGCACAGTCTAATATAATCAAACATTAGTAGTTCGACGCATTGAGCTCTGTCACAGTTGTGCGCATATTTTATAGTAGTTAATAATGATTTCATGATAAACCTCCTCATATCTTAAATTTGTAGATCCGTGAGCATTCAAATTAGATTAGCATAAACCAGACTATTGAATGGAGAGACATTATAATCGTTCTATCGTTTTACTGCGGTTTTAGTATACCCAAAATATTATTCTTACAACCTTCGTAGTATGCTTAGTCACAGTAATTTGTCTGAGATTTTTACCCTTCCAAACTCAAATATAAAGACGAGGGTCAGCCTTCAAAAGTTTCTGTAAACTATTCACTTTTGTTTAGGGAGCACCGGCCGTCAGTTTATCATTTTGGGGGCCTACAAATCTGGTCGGCCTGCAATAAATCTGCTTAAAATATTGCTTGATTGTGTCGAGCAATCGTCGAGATTCCGCCCGTTATTTTTCATTTGCTTGTTTCATTTTTTGTGTAAATTCTTGATAAGTTATCATATCAGCCTCCAAGTAACTAATTCGTTTAAACCACGTAAAACGCCCATCTTTCATAGTTTTGATGTCAATCAACACTATGAAAGATTTGATGTTAATGATAAACTATTTGCTACGAGATGCATAGACGTTTGTAACAACGATGCTATGCGCAACTTGGGCATACTAAGAGGTAGAAACTAATATTGCAGTATCTTTAAAATTAAATGAAGACATGGAGAAAATCCTCATAGCAATTATTCAACTATGTGAAGCTAAGTTTTCTATATCATAAGATAATATACGAAGACCTTAATTCTTTCACCATATTCCAAAGACAACAAACAACTCGTCCATCAGCCTTATAAACCAAGCCACGTAGAAAAAAATGTATTCAGTAAATTAGGTGAGAGCTCACTCCGTACGAATAGAGTGTCTAAATTGCATACCGACTAGGCATTATGTATTTCAGCCTTACATTGCAGTTGCCGGATGTTGTCACGGCATATTGTGCGTCAAAATCAATAGCAATCGCTATATTATGCTCAGAGTTTTAATCATTTGCAATTCAAGGATTAAAATAATGCGCCGAAAAATATATTTTTGGAAATTATAAAAATCTTGGATAAAATGTATTTTATCCGCAAAATCAGATAAGAACCTCGTGAAGGGTTGTGATGCGTCGAGGCTTATAGAAAGGACTATTCCCAGTAGTGGGTTGACACGGGCTGAAATTAATGAATGATATATGAAGTTAAAAAAAAACAAATATGAAGTTTTGACACTTAACTGTAACAAAAATCAGCATTTTAAAGCTTAATAATTCGCAAACAGCTCCCTGAATCGAAAAATGGTGTTCACACAACATACATCACCAGGAGATAACCTAGCAGAAAAACAATCCCCGCATTACTTATAGATGAGGAAACCTAAAAAAAAATATTTTCAAGATTTTTATTTTACCATATTGTCAGCGTGATATTATGTATATCCATGCCAAACTACAGCTTTCTAGTACTACTTAACCCTAAAAATATGTGTCGTATACAATGTGCCATAGATATTGCTGAAATTTGTTAATACGTGATCGAGGTAGACAAATGCGCGCAAACGGAGAGGCAAAAAAATTGTGCTTATTTTTGTTCATAAAAAAACGAGACAAGTTCGTTTTGTTGGTAAATAATTTGAAAGATAGTACTTCTAATAGTACTTCTTTCGAATGTCAAAATTGAGCTTGCACATGGACTTCTCATAAGCCAATCTGTTTATGAAAAGAACAAGGCCTGACTTGGAAGGTAGGATTATTTTGGTGTATAAGAGTGCAATAAAAAGGATTTTATGTATAACACTTCTGGAGTGTGAAGCGAGCAGATGGAGCTTATATAAGAAATAACTCAACTTAGAAATAGTCAAGATGTGTTCTTTGCATAAAAGATGTAGGCATATGTTTTTAAACCCATATAAATAATCAAATCCCACAATAGAATTCCCAGTATAGTGAGTATCAGGAACAACGGATATAATGATACCACCAGGCTTGGAAATAATATCTGCAGATCATGCAAACGGCATGTCCCGCAACGAGAATCAAACCCGGTGCGGGTTTGATTCTTGTGTCTCAGTCCGCTAGTCGTCCGCCATGTCAACAAGGTCTTTACTTTATCCTATTAATATTATAAATGTGAAATATTTCGATGTTAAGAAGTTTGTTGCTAATAATATTCGTAACGGCTGAACCATTTTGGGCGAAATTTGATATCAATATTGGTCATGACCTAGACTCGGTGTTATTCTAGGTCCTAAATAAAATATCGGCTACTCCGATCTTTACAAATAGCTGCAAAATTCACGTAAATCTCAAAGTGAAAACTAAGTTTGATAATGTTAGCAAATTTGAGCCGCATCATTTGAAAGTTTCACATCACATGATTCTTAATTTAGCGTTAAAATAAGCGATGATAGATTGAAGATGTTGTGGCACCATCTCGTATTGCTAATGGCAACACTTGGAGAACTCTTTCCTCTGTACGCTATATGACGACTTAAGACCCGGTCACACTGATGCGGTGGCAGTGGCGATCAATACATTTACGCGAGCTTGGAAAAACTATTTGAACAAGCAATTTCTCTTTTCAGATTAACCACGCCTTTAGAAAAAAATTAAACACATAACTCCGTATCCATAACACCATAATGCCACAGATATTATAAAACTATACTTGGTATTGCGTTTTAGAGCTCAAATCACTGACATCACTCAGAAAGCGCTAGACTGAAATGGAATTGGTCTAGGGACTTCTGTTGCATGCTCGATGAATTCTGGGCAAAAATACAAGGAAGAAGGAAGACGGCATTACCGCAGAGATTGAGATGGCGGGACGAGCTGACGAGCTGGATTGCTTTGAGAAGGATTGGTGCTCATTAGCACTGGGCCGCGTAAAGTGAGAGGGAGATAGAGAGGCCTTTTGGCTTGCAATATAACAAGCTGATAATTTATAATAATAACTCCTTACGGAAAGTATGTTTCTATTGGTTTGATCAATAAAATTATTATTCGAAATAACTCGTGCTCAAAACGGTGAAGGAAAACATCGTGAGGAATCCGGCATGCCCTAGAACGCGCCTAGTCACGTGGAATGATTACTACTTGCAAAACGCGGGCATGTACCAAATGTAATGTTTGGACGTGCCTCTGACTACCCCCTACTTGGTATCCTCAAAGCTCTACTCACTGAGTATGTACCTGAGGATTCCCCACCATGGGGAAGACAGTCGTGAGCGTGTTTGTTTTGTTTTTTGAAATATAAAACTAAAAGTCCATCATCAAAACTTCAAGAAAAACTGCATTCGATTTTTAATTGAGTTGGACATACTTTTTTTTACATAATCTTATTAAATTAATTAAAAAGAAGTTTTTAATTAATTTAAGGATTTCACTTAAAAATAACAAACTTCTTAGATCTAAATTTTATATCTTACAATTGTTTTTTGTAATACATTCGTAGAATTGATTATTATTTTTAGATTAGGCGTATGGTAAGCGGTTATCATTGCCAAATAAACCGATATGCAACACCAGCTGAGCATTGCTGATACGTTGCCTGCCATTGCCATACAGACAAAGTTGAAAAGTCTCATGTACCCGTAATTTCACCGGCGGTATTACCTTAAAAACCGGAAAATAGCTATGTGAGCATTAAAATAAAAACATAGATTACGTTGGTGGCACTTCTGGTTTTCCGTACTACCGGTTTCCCGTACGGTTGTTTTTTTTCCAAAGATATCTATTCTTACTAGGAGTTGGATCTTTATCCAGAATGTTAAGGCTTTGAAAATGTCCCAGTTTCAACAACTCTCAACTTTACATTTTGTTTGGATCTTGTATAACATCGCAGCAAAATTATAGCCCAACGTAGAAGGGAAGTTTCTAATGTTGTTTACAACTATCCTTTTCTATAGTGTTATTCTCACCAAGGACTATCAAGACTAGCGCCACTGGATCTTCAACCATAACTTTCTTCGTCGAAAGATTCGTTTAGAGCGAAGGCTTGGAAGGTCACTGTCCTCAACTGTACTCTATGACCGCGCTGAGTTAACCCAGTTTGTAAGTTTGTGTCCATGAGGTCTTGGAGTATATTGGTCGGACCAAGATTGAACGCAAACAATATTAACGGATGAAATTTCTTGTTTGCTTTGGAAATTTACTACTTTTTCCAAGACAAACTATAATTAAAGTGCACACACCCTTGCACATATAGTACGGTTGGATGAAATCGTTACGTAAAATGCAATATGGCCGATCCTTCGTTTATTGGTATGTCGTATCACCTATTCTTAGTTATTTTGCATTTCATCGGTTACCTGAAAGAGGCCTTTTATTGTGACGAGGGAGAATTCTGCTAGCAGATACCCTACCATTGGGGGTGTGATAGGCATATGTGAGGTTCACGGACTCGTGGACTCACTAAAATCCCCCCGGAGGCCGGCCTCGGAAGCCGGTAAAAGAGCTGCGGGATCTCTAATGGAACACACCTTTACACACAAAGAGGCCTAGTGACCGATGGCGATATAATAAATGGCGAGAAAAAAATTAACATAAAAAAATTCGCATGGATTGGTAAGAATGAACTGTACCAATAGGGATACGGCATCCCTATTGGTACAGTTCATTCTTACCAAGAGGGTAAAATCACTAAGCAATAAAAAACAAACTTGAGATTTTAATGGATTAACACTTTCAAATCAAATTATATACCATTATCCTAAGTCGATGACCAATGTAAATTTTCTATAGAACACACTGTTTCTAAGACTTGACTTATTCTTTGTTTAAGCTTTTTTAACTTAAGTGCAGACAGGCACATACCTCGATGTTTTGACATTACAATAAAATTCCCGTAAAACTGACATCAGAAAAATCCCGATAAATTAAATTACCATGGTCCCAAGGGTTATAGAGATAAATTCGTCTGCTCCGATGTAATTTCTTTCCAATCGCAGTCACGGGATGGTTAAAGCTGCCTCCGGCGTTATTCCATCGGTTCGGAGAAAGTCTGTAATTTTAAAGTAAAATGTTAATGTTGAAAATACTCTCGCCGTATAAATTGTCTTGCTGTGCAATACAATGTTAAACAAAAAGTCCATCATGCAAAATTATCTTTTATATTGTGTGAATAATTTATTTTAGATTCATTTTTAGCAAAACTTAAAAAAATGGTAATTTTACTCGATTAAATAGAGCAATCGAAAAGCCTTCAGTTGTGTAAATAAAGAAATAAACGTTATGGCCTGTATTATTCACTCGCATAATAATAAGAACCAAACGACAGAGTCAGAGGGTTTCAGCAGATTTAGCAGCAGCAGACGTAAGTAAGCATATTTTTTAGGATAAAATCCATTTATCTATTACGAAAGTTTTGGTGTTCGAAGACTTACAGTCACTATACACCATTGCTTCGTAATATGTATCGAAGAAATACATGCTCGTGACTATATCCCTCGCGATGGTACCAGTTGTCTTCAGATACCCGTTATGGATAGTACTTAGTATATACGCAGATTCGTAGAGAGTAGTCAGAGACAAGTTAAAACATAGTTTTTTTTAAATAAAATAATATATGTCATATTCCTCCTTATACTTTTAATAACCGCTTAAATATCATTTTAAAAGTCTAATATAGCTATGCAATACAGCAATGCCTCGGTTTGTTTTTCATTCGACTGAAAGTGTAATTCACCATTTTATTCCTGTCGGTATTTTCGCCGTTTTACAGGCACATTAAACAAGTGGCAATGGTAGTAAATCTCTGGGATGGCCCTTGCAGAGTGGTCGGTTGGTTTTTACCCTTGACATAAGGAATCGTATACGTATTTGGGTAAGAACTTTTTTTTTCCTATGAACAGTTTTCTCCGAAATTTATTTTCTGATTGTAATGCATTTTTTATCGTATTGTATGACGGAAAACTTGATAGATATTTTGACGACCTCTGTGGCGCAGTGGGTGTAGGCCTGCCTGAGACGCAGAAGACAGACTTATGAAAATGTATATAAGTAGTATATCAGTCATGTAGTTCTCATAATACTAGCTCTGCTTAATTCGGAGCTAGATGATACTGCTATACACGTAACGTCACTACAATAAATGATGGGTCTGAGATCGAAAACCAAACAAAAACTTAAGTATGTCTTTCTTCTGACTTACTCCCTCACACATTAAATATTTTTTGATGTTCCAAACTCTTTTCTCTGAAAGTAACTTTTGACCGATTTTCATGGCACTCATTGGGAGATGAAAATGTCAACTTCTAAGGGGGGTTTCGTGATGTAACTGAAGAAACTCAACCACCTTAAAACTGTACTCTCTCAGTCAAAATTCACATCAAATCCCTAAAATAAAGTGTGTGCACATTGTATGTAGCTTTACGTACAAAGTTGAAAATGAGTTGTTTTTAATTTAGTAATTTCACCTTTTTATTTCGACCATTAACTGCTGCGAGGTACGCTTTACGGTTTAACTATAATGAATTCGCGTTTGCAGCTATTAAAATAAGGAAGCGTATATTTGAAAATCAGTGAATGGTTGTAAAACGTGTTTATTGAAACGTTGGACGTTTTTATATAACAACCATTCTGTCATTTTAATAAAATATAATCAAAGATTTACTTTTTGGTGAAAATGTATTTTTATTCTATATGTCTTTTGTAATGTAAAAAGAGAGCATGTTTATTTGAACGAAAAAATACATGGTACCTTTAATTCGAAGCCAGGGATTTCGGATCGGAACCAGACACTTTACTCGTAGATATATCATTATATCATTAGTAGGGTATATATAAGCAAAGCTTCAACGCAGCAAGCGCTCGTTTTAAAACCTTTAATAACCATATTATAAAACACATATTTTGTTAAAATATGTGTATAATAAAATGGTTATCTAGACGTGTCTTTTAATAAATAATTGTATTACTTTTATATCTTGCTAAAATGTAGTTTAATGTTTCTTGCTTTCCTTTGAATTACCGAGATCCAAAAACGTTTGGATCGACATTGTTCACAAAAATAGCACACAAGAAATTACATAAAGATTTCATACAGTGGACTAAGAGCGAGCGCCGTGAAATATTAAATTGTAATTTGTGCTCAGTGCGCACAATACTACGCTTCTAACTTCGCCGTACTTATTAGTCTATCACACTGGTGCAAATAAACGAGCGACACTTTTGCGACAATGCCATGTCAGAGGCTGTGGGTGGCATTAAAACTCCGCTGTTCAAAGTCAAAGTTTGTACTACTTTGACTTCATCAATGAAAAGGTTGATGAAGCATTCATAGCGCAGCTTTCCGTAGGCATAGCATGACACGAACATTAAGACAACTGGTTTTTCTAAAATTACGTGTTTCTTATTTTCGTTCGACGTATGAGTCGTATTTTTTATCTTCCGCTAAAACCATTGTCTCGTTTGCTTATACTGTCTAGTGCTAGTTGTTTCAATAATATATTTTATATGGAAGTATCTTATAAAAGTATCTCAAATTGTATAAACTTAACGAAGCCGCTACACACCTGGCAGCGTTCTAAATGCCTCAATACGAAAGCCTACCAGTATGTGTGAGTTGAGCGTTTAATTTAGCCGTTGTAGGTAAACTGTAAGTTTGCCAACTTACCGCCATATTGTTCGCAACTTAAGTCAACTAGGCTGTTTCGAGTTGGACACTTTTCGAGGGCGTACGGGGAAAAACTTTTCAAAGTAGGTAAACTAGTTTAATAAACAGGGTCGATCTACCGTTTTTGGTCAGACGTTAATAAAGAAATATATATACGAGACCCTGGTATCTGTGGATGCGGGATGGGTGTGCTTAGTCGTTTTGTCTTCAATTGTACATTTAAATCTCATTATGTGCAACGCAAAGATATTACCGAGAATATGACGTGTTTGGGGTTCTTTTTTAGGTGTTAACTTTTAACTGTACGTATGAGGCACTTATTTTTACTTATCTGCATTTTAAATTTCATCATAGAGTTTTGTTTTATTCGTGAATCAGTCTTTAATTACCTTTTTGAAGTTATTATTAGGTTAAGTAGTGCCTCATACGTGCCGCCTTTGTATAGAACAATAGCGTTTCAAGCAAGTATAGTAGTCGTTATAATACACGCAAATGCAGCCGCATTTAATCACATTTAATGAGCATTAAAAAAAATCTAAAACGTTTTTTTTTTGAGATAATTTAAAAATAAATCAAATAAATCTCGAGTTTACTTACCTTGTCTCACTCTAAATCCATACATACAAAGAAGCAGCGCCGCAATAGTATCTTTTTACATTTTAATTGTGCTCATAAATCTAGCTTTCTTCGGAAACGTAGCCCAGATGAACAGTTACATCACTCCTAGGAAACAACTTTTTATAGCGTACAGGTATCTGTTACTAGGACATAGCCTCGTTGCTAGGATTTGTCTATCCTAGCAACGAGGCTACGCCATAAGTTCTCACAGTCAACAATGAAAATGAACGATGCTTGCACTAGTAACAGAACATTTTAGAACTTCTGGAGGACAAAAATATGTATCTTCCTAAGTCTAAGCTAGGGCTCCTTATCCTTTTAAAATAAATGAGGTTCTTAATTCGGTTGATTGTTTTTTTTATTCGTCATTTCCGTGATGCTTGGTACTTCTTAAATAGTTTTCTTAAAATAATAATCGATTTGCAAAAATCCTTGAGATCCTTGGACAATCCGACGTTTGTATGTTTGTTGGCCCGCAGATAACTGCAGACCCGTTTATTAAATCTCGAGTAATACTTAACAACAAAATGAATTAGTTTCTCTTAAAAAAATAATGAGTAGTTAGTTTGCCACTATGTTTTAGCCTGAAGACCTTTTTGAATAGGAAACTGTATTGAAACAGCCATTTACTTTCCCGACTTGTGGCCAAAACATAATTAAAATGCATAACAATTTCCTCAATTTGTCGCGCGCTATCGGAAAGCTCTGTCACGAAACTCGGGAGCTCCATTCCGAAGCCGCAGAAGAAATTAAAACACTAACCATCGAATTCATAGTCAAGATAGGTGCTTCTCTATAAAACGATTCAGGCGCTGTGTGGTGAATTCAATCTATGCATTCCAATCAAACACCCTCTTTGACTGAAGTTAGTGGCTAGATGCTTAAGGCCTGAATTTCGTCCTCCACATACGTTTTGTTTTTTGGTATAAGTTCGTATAGTAAATTAGTGGATTTGTTACAAAAATGGATCTGGAAAATGACCAGAGACTTCAAGCCGATGAAGTTCTACTAGAAATGCGGATAATAACAGTGCTCAAGAGAAATATCGATATTATCGAGTGATTCGTGATCATCATAATCGCCTCATTTTGGAAACGAGTAGGCGTAGTTTTAATATAGGGCTACACCACAACTACCTCTGTTATATGTGTTGACAGACTTCGATTTTAAGCAACAGGATTTTTGCAGGCTTGTACCTTTCAACCTGCTCGGGAAATTACCTAACTATAGATACAATAATGGCTATTCATTCTGCTGAGAATAAAATTTTTGCTTTGTTGCTAGCGATAGCGAATCCAATTTCACAAACTAGGGGTATGTATATGCAGTTAATATTTGAAGTTATAAATCAATTATTTATCATGAAACTTAATAATAAAAAAAAACATGCCTATTGTTTGCGTAAGTTTTTTTTAATGTAGTTAATTTATTGTAAATACGACATAATATTTAGAATGAAAATTCAGCGCAAAAACTTTATTTTTAATGCCGTATGTATTCGTTACTGACGGGTTACCGTCACGAATTTCTCAAAGAACCGAAACGATACTCAAATAAATCATCCCCCGAGTATAAATTTAAGTGTAACTTACCCAAATTGAAGCACAATTATGACACCTATCTTAAAACTGACACAGTCTGATATTCTATATGGTCTAATAGCTGATCACCAAAACGGCCAGATTCATGTTACCTGAGGCACCCTTTTGCGGAAATCGTCGATCTAGAAAGCCGTACGTGGTGGATTCATGTGTTATTCAAGGGTTAGGAAAAAAAAACTGGTATAATTATGATAATCGGAACTCGTCAGACGGGGAACCATTCTCTGGGCAGCGTTCGCCAAGAGGAAAAAGACTCCCGCACCCCTCCGAAGACCAGGAGTAAGCTGCCACTCGAGACAGCCGGAACGGGAATAGGTGGATCTCAGTGAAGGGATTAAAGTAGACCAGCAGAAAAGAAAAAAAAACTGTTGAAAAAAACCGGATATTTACGATGTACTTCATCCAGCGCCTGGGGAGAGCGAATGACCAGCGCGGGTTCGGGACACGGCGGATGATGAGGCCAATCTCACAAGTCACGCGATCGGCTCTCCAGCCTCGTGGTACGAAGTCCTAAAAAATCAAGGATGTGTCAGCAAGACCGTGGCAAGGCACTAGTGCGTGGAGTTTCCCGCGTCTATGAATATTCACCAGCCGGCAGTACAGTTTTATTCACTTGTAAAGTGCAATTGAGTTCGATGTTTTATTTACTAGTTACGACAATGAATGAAAATGGCCACGCGATTCCATATAGACATTCTCATCCAGAATGTTGCCAACTTCCTCCGAGAATCTACCATCAAGACAATTCGGCTGAATTTATTATTCTGTCTTTACCTCTCCTCACAGAAATTCCGAGCTGAAACGAAAAACACAAACTCCAAGACTTTACAGTATCCTGACAGATTAAAATCTACTAAAATTATATAGTGATTGACTTTAAGTTGTCTACGTCAAATCTCGACCTGCTGTCAGTGTCGTAACAAAAAACCACAGCACAACACAGCTTATATTAACGATGACGAGTAGGAATTACAATTTACGGAATATAAAGATTTTTGAATTTCCCTTGAGTTTGGGTTAACATATGGTTGTTTGTATGAGTTGAATAAGCAGAGTGACACCTCTTGCACTTAATAAAAATGGCTTAGCTTATCTGCAACGTGTCCCCTGTGGGTGGAGCCTCGGCGCTTTGAGCCGAAACATCCCAAGAATTTCGACCTGGTAACGATCTTGTGGCTTAGTTGGTTATAGTCCCCGCGTAGCAATCATTTTCATGACTTCAAGGGTACGTTTCATCGGTTTCATTGATTCTTACGTTTTCGTGGTGATTGGAACAATACAATTTCCGTTAGTTTGTTTTATAAAACAAGCGAATAAATAACATCTCATTTCACGATTGCGATCTACCGGGGTGGTTTGAACAGTGAACACGCAAGCAGGAATACTTGGCGCTGCTTCAATTTTAGTGTTAACTTGGCGGTTTTGGCACCGTTATAACCAAAAAACTAAACAAGTTTACCCATTTATAACACCACAAGAGCAAGTAAGTAAGTATACAGTATGCCAGAATCTTTGTGTATCATTCCGTAGGGGGTAAAACTGGAATCACCATTTGGTCAAAGCACATAATGTTGACAGTCATCCACCTGAACTCTCTCATCTAAGAACAATACCAATTTCAAACAATATGCGCAGGTGCGCGTGGAATTGATTGGTTTAGCGTAGGTATTTAATTAGTTCTTATAACGAGCAAGCAATCCCTGCATGCAGACTGTGCCTTTACTTACTGCAACAACCATCATAACAGAACGAGCACGTAACTTGTACATTTAGGTCACCTATACTGCTCGTGCATGTAGACCGCTCCAGCTACATGCTCTGTGTACAATCGACATTACTAATTAACTAGCTTTCCGCCCGCGACTTCGTCCGCGCTGACGTAGGTAGATAATATAAGTGTCTTTCGCCCCTCGTCCCCTGTTCCCTGCCCTACCTCATGCATGTGCTCGCATCGCACTGCCAGTGTTGTTATCAAGCGCAGCAAAACCTACTTGTTTTAATTTCACATTATCTCTTAAACTATTCCATCAAATAAACTTTATTAACATAACATTTTCATATTGACTAAACTGTTCGTTTTTGTATCAATTCATAGGAGAATACTTGAAAGCCATATCCAAACTTCACCTTGTAATATTTCTTTTACTTTTAACATAAAAACCATTGCCGTAAAACTATTAAAAGCTATCTTTTTTGCTTACATTGTATACACAAACCGTTTTGACATGGCGCACGGCGATAATGAAGCCAGATTGTCTGTTTTTTTCAAGTTTGAATTACAGATATTGTGATTTCTTCTTAAAAATACATAATTTCTGAATAAAATAAAGCCTTTAGCACTTAAGCATGATGTAGCTTCCTATTGGATGAATAGTTTCGGAGATCGCAACAAACTTACAAACTTTACCTCTTCTATAGTATAGAAGTATATATATAATATTTGGTTTAAGATACATGTTAATTTACACGACATATTTTTCTTTGTGTCTACGGTAATTAAGACTCCGGTATTTTTAAGCTTCGAACATGGTTTTTTTTTAATATGGAGACCCTGCTCACTGCGACGCATGGAGTGTGGGCTTAGAACTATGCATGTACCTATTATGTGACATTGTAAAAATATATTTCTGTTTATTTATCTGTTCTTGCCTTCATCCAATTAGATAGGTAGGCACTATGAACAAACTTAGGAATCCTAATATCCTCTTTTAAGGGTAGTTTCAGAAAAAAATACATACATACATATTTTTTTATCATTTACATCTTTTAACTTCAAAACATCTTTTTTTTTTCTAACCGATACCCGCGGTTTTACTTGCGTAGAATAGGTAATTGTTAAAAATCATTGCATACCTTGCACCAATGAGGAAATAATTATATTAATCTTTTATCATTTTTAATGTTGAATGAGAAGTTTCAAGTTTGTACGTTCAAGGAATATGATTTTTCATACAAAGATTTTCAGCCCTTTTTACCTGCCCATAGAGGTAGAATTATCCAAATTCCTTTCTTAGTGCACTCTACATCAGAATTGAAATATACCCTATAAGTTTCATACTTCTAGGGCTTAGGCTTTGCGTTAATTCAGTCAGTAACAGGACAGTTTTATATATTATACTGAAGACGATACTAGCATATTAGTGGGACTAAACTTAGTTATTGGAACTATTCCGTTAACGTTATTGGAACTATATAATGGATAGTTTTCTAATGAAGCAGCAAGTATATGATTACACAAGGGTAACATCTACTACCATGTCATGCTTGGACAATTTTTTTACTGATTCGTGTACTACTAAAAATATAAGAGTATTACCTGGTGTTGAATCTGACCACTATGCTCAATCCATTGATGTAATATTAAATTTAGACGTAGTAAAGCCAGACAATGTTAAGCTTAGAAAAGTTAGTAATTATAATTTAGGAAAATTGAAAGATAGGTTAATGCATTCGCTGTCAAATCCATTGCTTTACACTGACTATGATACTTATTTTAATCACCTGTTAGGAAACCTGGATAAATACTTGCCTGTTGTAGAAATGAGTCAATCTTCTTCAACATATTTTTATAAATGGGCCACGAAAGGAATTCTCATATCGAGAAAAAGATTGTTTAATTTGTATGCGCTCAGAAACATAAATCAGACCGATATTTTAAAATCATACGTGAGTAAGTATAGTAAAGTTTTTAAAAATGTATGTTTAAATGCAAAAAAAATACATATAGCGCACAAGATCGAAAAATCGAGAAATAAAATTAAATGTGTCTGGCAAATAATTAAAGAAGAAACTGGTAAAATATCTAGTAGTAGCAGCAATAATATCTGTAATAAAGTAAGAAATGATGAAACTAACCTAGTAGTTTTTGATAAATTTGACATTTCCATTTGTTTTAATAATTATTTCGTGAATATAGCAAATGGCCTGACATGTGATCTTAAATGCTCTATTGATAATTCTTTAAGTTTTCTATCCAAATATATTCAACCCTCTAGTCATAATTTTGTATTAAAACCCATAAATATAAGTCAAGTCATAAAAATTATTCGTAACATTAAATCTAAAAAATCTAACGATTTTTGGTATATCTCGCCTTATTTGTTGAAACAGTTGGAATGCGAAATTGCTGTACCACTTATGCGCATTATAAATGAATGTATCGAAAAAGGAATTTTCCCTGACAAAATGAAAATGGCAAAAGTTGTGCCACTTCACAAGAAAGGCAAGGTTTCTCTGTGTAATAATTATAGACCGGTATCAGTGCTTCCTAGTTTAAGTAAAATATTCGAAAAATATATAGCTGAAGAACTAATAAATTTTATGCTAGATAATGATTATATAAATAGTAGACAATTTGGATTTCAGAAGAAGAAATCCACTAGACATGCCATAACAAGACTTATGCAAGATATTCTCCTAGGGCTCGAGATATCACAGAAAACTTATGGAGTTTTTTGTGATCTCTCAAAGGCCTTCGACTGTGTTTCTCATAAAATATTACTTAGTAAGTTGGATCACTACGGAGTTCGTAATAAAGAATTACAAATATTTCAGTCATATTTATCTGAAAGAGAACAAGTCACTGAGTTGAACGGAGTAAGATCCAATAAATGTCAAATTAAATTAGGCGTTCCACAAGGATCAATATTGGGTCCTCTTTTATTTTTGATTTATGTAAATGATGTTTCCGTAGTTTGTAAGGACATTGACATGGTATTATTTGCTGACGACACTAGTTTAATTATTAAGGACAAAACAAATGATGGTCTTAGTCATAAGTTTAGGAATGTTATGTTAATAGAAAAATGGTTTTCTGTTAATAATTTATTGTTGAACATTGATAAAACACATGTAATAGAATTTTGGTTAGGTACTAGCATAACGCCACATACTTCGGTCAAAAATACACTTAGTGATTTGTCTTTGCCTAGTACCGATCGTATAAAGTTTTTAGGAGTCTGGTTAGACTCAAAATTGACATGGGTGGTACATATAGAAGAGTTGACAAAGAAATTGGGACCTGCAACATATGCTATCAAAAAAATTAAAGAACTTGGTGGTGTTAAAGCTGCGAGAGATGTTTATTTCGCCTACTTTCATTCTTTAATGACCTATGGTATAATGTTTTGTGGTACAGCAGCTGAATCAAATAAAATATTTGTACTCCAAAAGCGTTCAATTAGGTACATATTAGGTATTAAAAGAATGGACTCCTGTAGAGATCGATTTAGAGAGTTGGGTATAATGACCATGACCTGTGAATTTATATACCAAAATATAGTATACGTAAGGGAAAACCTAAGCCATATGACACTAACTTGTTAAAACTAGGAAAAGTTTTATTTCTATTTCTATTAAATTGTATAACTGTATTCCTATTGACATAAGAAAAAAGAGTGACATTGAATTTTACAAGTATGTAAAAAATAAATTATTATTTAAAAGCTATTACAAAATTGACGAAGCCTTTGCTGATAAAAATATGTTTTGTGATGCTGACTAATCTTTTGGCAATACTGACAAATGTTTACTAATTTTACTATTTATGTCCGATTTATAACCTACATTAAGTACTTTTGTAATTTTGTTATGACGAATCTAAGTACATGTAACATGTCAAAAGATAAATAAAAATTATGATTATGATTATGATATGATTCCTATATGTAACCAACATCGCACTCAATATGGGTTCGATACATGCATTATAATTAATAGACCAGCGAAGTTTTACTTCAATTACTGTGTTAGAGTGAATTTTCAGCAAATATTTGTTCCGGGTCTAAGTATTGTGGTACCATGGTATTTTTAGTTCCAGATAATTATGAAATGGGGAATCCTAGTGTGGATCAGGACTATGTATGCAACTGTTGGGTGTTAATTAATATATTATTGATTTTACTTTAACTATTTATTTATTTGGAAGTCTCTGAGGATATGGTCCAAGATCAATTTATGTTTAAGATCATCGTCAGACTAGAAATAAGTTGCTGGTCCCTCCCAAAAAGTGCTATAACGAACAGTTTTGGGTGACTTCTATTCAATCTTTGAGATGTCACTAGTCAATCAGATAGGGGCCTTCATACACTACGTTGCTTGGTTCGTGGTCGTTATTTGAAACTGGTAAATTAGCTTATTTAATAAAACTTGGAGGATTAAGGTACCATGATGCAAGTGGGTTACCTTACCTTATACTATGGATTACTTTAGTTTATAGATTGGCTACAAAGCCAACTGTTCATCTTCTTCTGAGGGTAAATCTCAATTTGCTGCCTTCTCTTTCAGGAGAGTTGAAGAGTCTAATATGATTGTGTTTCGGTTAACGTTTAACCAAATATATGAACATAATTATAAAATATTTAAATAAAATATACTGACGAGGTTAGTTCAAATATAAATAACTGTGTAAATCGATACTGATCTTTCACGCGTATGTATAGCTGCGTAAGCAAGTTCTAAGGTTATTGGTTATGCTTCCTTAGTTTTATTTTTTGTATTCTAGATCGGATAGCTGATTCAGATGCATGTCAATAAGTTTCAAAGATCTAAAAAAACTACTGAAGTTGAAAATATTCAAAGAGATCACATTTTTTCTTGAAAATAAACGGAAAAAAACTATTTCTTAATAGTAGCGTGGAAACAATTCGCTCGTAATTTCTTTGCTGTGCATTATTTACCTAGTAATTATTCGCTGTAGAATCGTAATCATCCAGATCAAGGTTCCCTGGATGATTCACATCGCACGCAATCGCGTGACAACCATGAAATTGTTATTGATTTAATATAATTACCTACTAAAGGAAAGCAGAACAAGCAACGCACCGATCTACAGCTTTTATGCACGTAATAGATGAGACTGTTTACAAAAACCTCCATTACGAAGAAATTAATCATCATCAACGACTTTCATTGAAATTTTCTATAGTACATATTTTCACAAGAGAAGTAGCATGTATTTTTTATTTTTTTTTGTTGACGAACTATAATTCTTCGTTCGCAGATTGCACAGTAACCTTTTCAACGCAGCGTTTTCATTAAATAACAGCCAGGATTATATAACGTATCGTTTTATTAAATATCACGGATGCATAGTACTGAAAATGAAAGCACTGAATTCAATTAAAACATTCAAAACGCCTAAAAGAATAAGGCCTTTAAAATGATTACCGGATGTAGAAGGCGCGTTTGACATCTAAGTCGGCCAAAGATGAATGACCATAATTTTTCCGTAGAAAATAATGTATTACAAGCAAGATAAAGGCAAAACGGGAACTCCCACCTTGTTTTAAGCCAGCCAGGCCATAAATCCACAGTACCAACATAGCTCAATAAGATAACATCTGGTTTAAAAAAAGTGCCTTTAAACAGTCACCCTTTTCGATCATGTACTTTAGACTTGCATTTTCACAATATGGTGGGAATCGGTGATTGGCTTGTAGCCTGTCACATGGAATAATATCTACTATGCAAAACATGGGCATGCGCCTAATATAATGTTTTGACGTGTCTCTAGCTATGGTACCAGCGCCTACCAATCATTATATCTTTACTGCGCCTAACACATTGGTGTTTATTACGAAGAAGCGCCCACGCGTTTATGCAGGTGCAGATTGGCTGGCGTTGCATTAGATTTCTAAGTAAGATGATGTTAGAGAGAGCTCAGGGAGCTCAGTCGTAATTAAGTTGCCATTTGTAACACATTTAAATTTCATTATATATTTTAAATCAAATACTTTTGTTTTTAAAAAGCATTTCCACGCTTTCCCGGCTAAGTCTAGCTGCTACTTGGTATAATTACAAGTCCCATTTACATAGTAGGTGGATGGATCTGAGTATGTCCGTCATGGAAATTACAAAGTTGATTTATTTCTTTATTTGCTTCGTGAATCCTATTGTTGCTTAGTTGTTCGATTGATTAGCTGCGGCACTGCGTAGGAACTTAGTTAACTAACTGCTACAAAACAAATCGGCGCGCCTGAAATTTTCTGAATAAACTTTTTCAATGTCCGATTTCGTGAATCGGATTAATTTTTCGTCGTGTCGAATGCTTACTTTTACCGGTTTCATAAACGATGTTTCTTTGTACTAAGCTTGTAAATTGTGATTTTTGATCGCATTGTTAATAGATATAACTTTTTATTTAAATAAACATTATATTTGTAGTTTTGTGAAATATATTTGTAGATTCATCCGACAAAAAATAATCCTGAAACCGCATTTTGCATGATGGCAACCCTAATTTTAGGGCTCCGAAGCCATATAATAATTTATTTATTCATCAATCATCATTGGATCGTTATGTTTGTAATTTTTATTTTTAAACTATCGTATTATTAAATTAACATATAATAAGCCTAAATAAAATAATGCATTCTACCTACCTACATGGCCCTTGTATCTTACCTAGTGCACATGAACCATACAACCATATAGCGAAAACAAAACTTTGTCGTATGTCCGTCGGTCTGCCTACTATTACAGCCTATGGATATGATTTTTGGGAAATTAACATGTTAAATTAAATTAATAGCCCAAGAACGAAAATCAAAAAATAAATAATATGAGTAACTTTTACGCTTAAATACCTACCTGTAAAGTGTTTTTTTTTCACTGTACCCTATATTAGAGCTATAAATATATAATTTAGATTTAGGCCGGGAAATATAAATCTTCATAGTAGCAAAACTTGTGTCCAGGCAAAACTTTTTAATTTTAGGTCTTAGATGTATCCAAAAACGCAGTGTTTGATGTAAACTACCAATAAAAATTGATTTGAAGGAATTCATCATATTCCTTATTAAAGCTTCATATCTTTAGGAATTATGAAGGAACTTCGGGATACGCTAGGGCGTATCGTGTCTGGACATGTCCTGGGCACTTTATTTCTCAAATACCTTTGTTCCTCAATTCGACTGTGTCCTCTACCGTGTAAACACCAATTCAATGTACGCTATGGTAACACAGTGCGAATATACAATGCACTTAGCCTAATCATATAGACATTCTAGCAGCGAACATGGTGTGCACACAATTCTTGCTTACATTTAATTTTGATGATGTACCGTGTTTCACTTGTAATTCAGTAAAACAGACATACATCCATCTGAAGAATACTCTATAACAACATGAATAACACAAGCGGCCCTTTGTATAAATACAATATTGGACAAGTTGCATTAGTGAAAGTGTAGGTGAGACAGATAGAATACTAATTTATTTAAATTTTAGTGGAATTAATGCTAGACTATGTAATGAAATGCGGCACCTGCCAATCCTGACCTATCTTTAGCTTGTCAGATCATGACTTGACAATTCACTATACGGGCCCCTTTAAATACCGCCAATGATAGACAGCGTAGAGACAGCGTTAATGTGAACGGCTATTATTAAGTTTAAATTTATCAATAAGTGTATTTAAAAAAAAAATGGCTTGTGTGTAACGCTTGTGGTTAGAGATGAATTTTCAATCAAATTATTTAATCTTGTCTATAAGAAATTGCTTATCTACCTGGATAACAGATAAAATCTTCCCTTGTGATCGCACGTTCTATTCAACGAAATTAGGTACTCTATTTATTGATACCATGCTATATATTTGTTAATCTCAAGCATAAACGAAAAGTGACATAAATACGAGTTTATGTCTAACACAGTTATTGTTAGAACTAGTTGTGGCGCGACGTGGTGCCATTATAAAATGATATATCGCTACTGAAAGCGTACTGTTCAGTTAATTTATACTTTCAAAAACAATACCTCGAAGTTTATTGTTTTGTTATAATAGGCTGGTATATGGTCAAACTTAACTTGACTTTTAACTTTGTTTTAGTTTAACTTTTAAACTAAAAAAAGACTAGATGATTTTTTTAAATATAATTTGTAGGCAAACTCCAGATGATAAGCGATCACCGTCGCCATGTCGTCTATTGACAGAATATAGGGGGCATTGCTGATTCGTTGCTTGCCCTAAAGACGAATTTGAAAAGTCTCACATACCTATATTAACTGGCACTACCAGAAACCGGCAAACCGGAACATGGAAAATACGAGCTTTATAGCTTGGTATTAGAAAAATATACTTTACTATGTGAACTATTGAGATACTCATTTACAAAGGGATATACTACTAATTTACCTTGATTGATGATTATTTAAAAACAGTTATTAGTGCCAAAAATTCCACTTTAAATCTTTTTCAACACAATATTAAATGATAAATCTACATCTGTAAGAACTTTTGATTATATTTTAAATAACTTCATTAATTTTAAATACTTAAAAAGTACCTGTTTTATTAAACATTCTGAATGTTATAACTTTATACCACTGCAATGATAATCCTGGAAGCCTGATATGTTGGGACAATTGTTACGTATCTCTATCAGTGAAATAAACCAATTGGATTGGAGAGGCTGATTCATTGGCTCACCCGTTCGTCAGAGCCAACCATATAATATACCATCCGTCACGATAAAATAATTCGGCTGACACTATCCTCTACTTGGTATACATGCTATGAGACCAAAATACACGCAGAAATCTCAATATTCACACGTAGCAACGTAGTAGAGTTTAGTTGATCTAATAACAAATTAAGGAAACAATTTTACCTCAGAGCTTTTGATCTGCAGTAGTAATCCGCCCCTCAACGTTAAGCTACAATAGCTATATCCACGTCACAATAGCTTAGAAGCCCAGAGCGTTATAGAACAGACAAACTGGAGTATGAAGGCAAAACTCCCCAATGAAAAAACAAATATCAGGTGGTCCAGACAATTTGAAATTTCCTTGACAGCTTTGTCAAATAACACCTACAAATAAGACTAGGACGTAACTAGGAAATAACTTTGTAGTTATTTTTACAAAATTTAAATTTTTCAGCTTCGTATTTTTAATCATCGATTGTAACGCCCCGTTATAACTTGTGGTGATGAAATCTAGGCAAACAAATCGATTGCAAAAACGGCAGTACAATCCGATAAGCCACTTAGGAGATTAAATGGTAACAGATAAAAACAACCTTTTATGTTAAATGTGTATACGGGCTCCTATCATCGTGGGTAAATAATCAAGCATCAAATACGGCTTGCGTGGCATAAAATGATACCAAGAATACATTTCCTATTCCCTATTCTGAAATCCGTTAATAAAATGATGTATTTATTTGTTTAGTGCCAGAAAAAATAAACTGTTTTGTAGACCTCTACAGAGTTATGGAATTGATTAAGCCAGGGAAAAAAATATGAATAAGGGTGTAGGTCCACGAAGTTATTTAAAATGAATGATATGAACGATATTTTTAAGATAACTTATGAATTGAAAAGTTCTGATGTGATTTTACGATACAATATGAATATACCACGAACTTTACGTGTCTCCTGACGTTTCGTTGGCTGTATCACTCACGAGCACTGTCTGCGACCGTCATGGCTCACGAATATTTAAATTCTAAGGTTTTTATTATTAAGTTCTGATTTCTTAAAATAATCACTTGGCCAGCATACTTGCCCAGACATAATGCTCATAATATTTCTGCATGATCGCGATTTTCATTTCTACGAGGTTCCTCTTAGCGGTGGCAAAGAATACGATATATTACTAAGGCTGTGGTATGACGAGCCATATTAATGCATTACGTGCTGTTCACGACATATCCATTACCAGCCCACCTGCCCTGCAGAAAACATAGCTTAGAAGTTGCAACTTCCAGTGATATTTATAGTTTGATCTAACTGTGGCACATGGCTTTGTAAAGAATTAGTAGAGTAATAATAATAATCATAATCATTATCAATAGCCCGTAGTTGGCTTTGGATCTTGGCAGAACGACAACCATTGAGGCAGGAAGACGTCCACAAAACGGAAGACGCAGTGTGAAAAGGCCCCCCTCCCGTTGGGCCGATGACATTGTTATGATTGCGGAAATTTGGTGGATGGACCAAGAATAATTATAAAAAAAACACCCAGCAGTTACACACATAGTTCTGAAGACACACTAAGATTCCCTGTATCGTGGGTATCAGAAACAACCAGAACATTGGCACCACAATACCAAAACCGAAGCATATATTTGCAGAACATATCAACATTTGTCACGCAGTGGAAATCGAATCCGTACTTGAGTCTCAGTCGGCTATTTACTCGCCGCGCCACCAATGTTGTCAAGAAGAAGGGAACTATTTGAGTAAACCCCAAAAATAGGAAGACTATGACAATATTTGAAACACTGAGACTGCAATTAAGCAAGGATTAATAAACACGCAATTTTAATGATTTAAAAAAAAACTCGTAATCATATTTGTTTACAATCAGATTACGTTATACAATGAAAGCTTCAGACTGTACCTACTAGACTTAGTTAGGGATGTTTATTGGCAAAGAAGGCACGCGACTTAAGAAGTGTAACCATGAGTTCGGACTTAAGAGTACATTTACAAGACAAAAATAATGTATTAGTACTACGTAGAGTCAGTACAGAATGTTAGTTTATTCTATATGAAAGATTCCTCACATTTTTTGCATGGTATAAAGCGCTATGATGCCCATAACTTACCTAAACATAACCAGTGTTGCTGTCCATGTTTTCTTTACCTGTATCCTACCAGACAGTTCCCGAGACCGCTAAGAGAACGCAGTACATTTTTTAATTTATAATAAATCGGGCATCATCTATTATACCATTCACTGACGATACAAAAACAAAACAACACGCTTACTACTGTAATACCAAAAATGAAGATCCTTAGATCCATACTCATTACGCAAATCTCTGAAGATATCAAGTATGGGGTAATTGGAGACACTACCAATCATTATATTTTACATATGTCCTCGTTTTGAATAGTAATTATCATTCCATGTGACCGGTTTATTGGAGCACTTACCGATGGCACTTAACTTCGATTTTTTTTTTGTTCTATGGTATGCTGGTTTTCTCACGATTTTTCCTGTACGTTTTAAGCGCAAATAAACTAAAAAAAACATAAATAGTGAAATAATTACATTTTTCATATGATTTAACAATAAGAAAGTTCTAAGCTTGAATTATTCCATAGCCACCCTCAATCTCTCCCTCCGTACATGGGTTGATTGATTGAGATGATTCAGCCAAAAGCTTTTCGAAGTGGAATAACAATTACGTGGGTACCTAAACATTAATAATTATGTAATCTACAGTGATATTGCTGGATTTTATCTTTGGATCACAAAGGTTTTTTGAAATTAGTGACCTGTTAACATGCAGATAAAATGTAGGTCACTCCAAACGCGTGAATTAGTAGACGCAGCATAAAAGACGGTCTGATGGCGCAATGGCATCGTATAGGCAGCTCTAAGCCATAACCGGCTACACGACGCAGAGTAAGTGGCATTCGTTGGGGGAAGCCTTTTCAAGTCGTGGATCTTTTGTCTAAAAATGCTGGCGAAAATACGTGTTAAAAGTTATGTTATGAAAATCAATTGGAAATTTGTGAAAACACCACTTATAAGAAAAAATATATTTTGATGTGACCCAGAAAATCCGATACAGTGGGTTTTGAACCCGCATCTTTTGTCTGAAAATGCTGGAGTAAAAACGTGTTAAAAGATATGTTAAGAAAATAAATTGGAAATTTGTGAAAACAACACACTTTTTATTTTAATGTGACCTAAAAAGTCCTATTCAGTCGGCTTTTAACCCGCATCTTCGCGTCTTGCCGCCAAGGCGTTCACCAATTACGCTATGAATCGAGTGAAGCTGAGTCTGAATTTATTGGGCATTTTATTCTATTCAGCTTAATTTTATTATAAAATTTAAAAACAAACAACTTTAAAAAAAAAACTGTTCAGTACTAGGTCAAACAGCACCATACAAGCCAATAAATTCCAGGTAAATATTATTTCTTACTTAAGTTTGTTACACCGTAACAAACTTAAGTAAGAGTACAACCAAGCAACAATAAAAACAAACTTAATGGCAAGGTACCTAAAGAATTTAATCAGAAAAAGGCGCAACATCTGTCTTTGATATCAAAACGTAAAGCTTGGTCATTAAGCTGGTTATTGCAATATGCCTTGTGACTCACAACCATGAAGAAAGTAAATCAAACACCTGACTTAAAATGAATCTTTAATAAATATTTTATCGTTCTGGGTGTTTTCTATGTATACTATGTATTTATTAACAAAATAAAAGTATATCAGTCACATGGTTCCCATAATACAAGCTCTGCTTAGTTTGGGCTAGATAATGCTGTGTGAAAAATGACCAGCATTATTTATTTAAAAACCAAAAATTATTTTTTTACTTCAGTACAAAAAGCAAAATGTCCAGCATTATTTATTTATTATTCAAACTGGACTGGAATACTGAAGTTATACACTCTTCATGTACTTCATACATTTTGATGTTATGTAATTTCATGCATTGGGAATTTGATGTTTCGTGATGCGTTTTGTTCAAATTCAGATTCAGATTGAGAACTATATTTCAAGTTACTTGTGCAGAAATTATTTTATTAATAAAACTTACTCATTACTTTCAGCATTATTATTATTAATTACATTTAAGGTGAGTTTAATTAACCTAAAAATATGGATCGAAGAATATTAATAAACAAAAGCTTAGTTTAAGAAAAATATAACTTTGCGGTGTGAAACATGATATATACCTTATGAATATATTTAAAAGAGTATTTTATTAATTGGCATCAATAAAATTTACGTGTCTTAGTCCAGGCAGTTCAAACAAGTATATTTTTAATATAAATATGAATTGCCTTCTTTTTAAAGTGTCCCAAAACGTAAATAAATTATTGTGTTTAAGGTAAAACTTAATAATGTAACACGCTAGATAAGGTAAGATAGCTGACAGTGTCTGCTTGGTTTACTTCTTTATAAGAACGTCACATATCCATATAAAATCGAATTATTAACATGGATCAGGTTATAATGTGGTTTTACAGGGATCTATTTTGCTTTACATTCTTCACAGCCAAGTGTATGAACCATCACGCACGCCATTAAACGCGACGTGCGAACTGACCGATTAAACTTCGCTCATGCCCCATCCACACACGCTCACTTGTGTGACGTCATAAAGAGTATGTTTTACGGATGTTGTCTAAAAGTGAACGAAAATATGGTTGAAAAGTAAGAAGACAAGAAATAGTTTAGAGTTAGATTTTTGTGAAAATTTCAAATAGCACGTGCAATTTTAAACATATTGTATTGCGTGCTAAATTATTATTTATTTATTTAGAAAGAAGGTAAGTAATAAACATCATCATAGTCTGTGATAAATATCTAACATAGATTTGGTTCAATGTCATGTTTTTATATTTATTTTTGATATAATCCTGTGTCAATGACTTTCATTGGAGAAAGATTCAATGAACTCTTGCAAATCATAAAGGCATTACCAACTGAAACCTCATAGTTTGTCAAATTAACTAAAATTGAAGTAACTTAACTAGTGTAAATATGGACCGCACGAATTACACCACTTCTAAAGGCCCGGGCAAACTGATGTGAATGCGGTGGCGGTGGCGATGGCTGTGGTGATCAAAGAAAAGTCGTCAAGTGGTTGTCAAGTTCGCGTGAATGTACTTATCGCAACCGGTACCGCCATCACCACTGTACCCATTTGACCGGGCCTTTAATGTAAATACTTGTACACTATTTTTTTTAAGAGTTTTAAAACGTTATCCCCACACATTGAAAACTCCTTATTTAAACATCACCGCGTTGTTGTCGCGCGTCAATCAGTCACGCGAGCTCAAAATATATAATACGAGAGCTCAGTGTCACACCGCGCGGCTAGGCCACGTGATTAATGATCGGCCATCTTGAATTTTCTACTCGGGACTGGTTTTCAAAGATCTTGAGGTTTCGAAAAGTAGAAACTTAGGTAGGCTCATAATAAAGTTTGAAAAAAGTTATAAATGTGTCAGAGTAGAACTTTATTGACCCAATGGCAGTCCGTATGTAAAATGCAGATGGGTGTTATTTAAGACTAAATTTATAACTTCTAAAAATACAGCAGGTTAAGTTCTTGCGCACGCAAACACAACATCCATAAAACAATTCGAGCTAATTATTCAAATTGAATTTCCCCGCAAATGTTTGTTTAATACGGTTTGAACTTTGTGTAATGAGATTCGTAAACAGTTCAAGTAGTTCGTAGTTGGCTGTTAGATCTTACTAGCTTGTAAAGATCTTTCGTAGCGTAAGTTCCGTACTTTCCTTGTAAACTGTTTTTGATGGTATCTGATTTTAAAATTTCCCGCAGGTACAAACTTTTCAACCACTTAGTAGAATTTTTAAGTAGACCAGAATAACCTAAACTAAAATCTGATTGCGGAATTTACTTAGTGATAATATTTATTAAATAAAATAATTGTATGCCTGTGCGCAGAATGGCATATTTCAAACAGTCTAAATGAATTAGGTTTAAAACTGCAGTTTGGTTATTTGTATAGGCAGGGTTGCCATACTCTTCATCTCATTAACACCATCACCGTTCCCACATCTAGTGTCGAAGTCATAAAAGTATTGACATAGAAATACCTTCACACTTAGTTTATGTAATTTAGCGAGTAAATGTAAAGGGATTTCATGTTAGTATAGATTAAAAACTTTTCAATTATTTTTATCATTTCATGTTAAAACTATTACTGAATTAAGCCGAACGTTCACTCTGGGTTGCATCTTTAATTAAACTTTAAGCCGTCGGATCCCGAAGAAATCTATTGGGAATGAAAACATGGAGTGTAAGAAAAATTGAAGTGACTTTATTACACTCAACTCGTGAACGAATTGCTCGATTCATCACTGGTCAGAGAATCGGTTAATATCACCGCTGATCTTGAAATCACTACCACCAGAATAAACACCGATGACTTTGACATCACTATTAACCAAACGTAGTTTTTTTTTATTCTATCATACAGTTGCATTCCATTGTACACAGAGAATAACAATAAAAGAAACCGACTAAATACCGTTATTCATTTCATTTGCGTAAATTGTAACGTATTTATTAGGTAAAATTCTGTGTCAAATAGATATGGAATGATTTCAATACGAGTGGTTGGGAGTGGCGCAGTGCTCGCCTGAGACGCAGAAGGTTGCGGGTTCGATTCCCGCCGCGGGACAAATGTTTGTATCTGAGAATATTTGTCTGTGGTCTGGGTGTTTTCTATGTATGTTATGTATGTATTTACAAAAAAAAATGTATATAAGTAGTATATCAGTCATGTAGTTCTCATAACAAAAGCTCTGCTTACTTTGGGGCTAGATGATGCTGTGTGAAAAATGTCCAGCATTATTTATTTATTATTGCAGTTTACATTAAATATGCCATGTCACAGACCTAAAGCTATCTAATTGCTCACTCCAACTTGCTCCCTATATACTGACCTATTTTAATTTTGGTAAGTATTAAGTGCATGTCACTTCTATAATTTAGTTCAGTGTGATAGTTGCAGCAAAAAGCTTTCAGATAAAGTCAGCCTGGACTCATTTAACTTGCTACCATCGAGACCCATTCATTCGTTGGGTGGAACCTTTATTTTTTCATTATTATGAGGAACCATTGACGAAGTTATTAATTAAGGGGATTTTGAATGACGAATAACTTTCAGCCAGAGTTTATACAGTTTTCAATAAGTTTTGTCACTAAATTTAATATTGTATTTAGCTTTACTTTTGTTTAAAATTGTGTTGTAATTTAGTAAAAGAGGAAACAAATAGTAATAATGAGACAAATTAATATCTTTGCAGTAAATATAACGATATTCGATAGGTACCATTCACACGCAAATTCGAAGACTTTTTTATGCTACCCTACTATGCTATGCTACTTTTTTATGGTTTATGAGACCTATGCTGAGTTACAAATACATTCAAAACTTGTCGAAACGATGACCGTTTCGTCAATTTTTGTATTTAAATATTGACGAAACGGTCACCGTTTTAACTTGTTATAAACTGAGTTTATAGACCCTCATCAGTTGCTACTCAGGCATAAAAATGAGACAAGTGCATAATGAAAGATTTGCAATGTGCTTTAGAGTTTTTTTACTATAGTCAGAAAAGTCAGTTTTTTTTATGAGTTACTACGGGCCTTTATTATTAATAAAGAAGTTTATACTAAAGTGTTCGTATTATACTATTAGTGTTCCAATAAGGGTCGATGGGCTTGAAACCTGCCACGTGGAATGGTAATTACTTACAAAATGCAGAAATGTTTGGACGAGCCTCTTACTACACTACTTGGTATCCTAAAAGATCTACGCACTGATTATGAATCTGAGGACGCCCATCATGGGGAATAATGTAGTGCGTGCCCGTGTTTTTTTTAATAATTCTAGCTAACCTTTGTGTATTTCGCTGATCTCAGACTTAGATAACCAAGAAACAATCGGTGACAGTATACGAACAATATAATCTGAGCCCTACAAGACATAATTAACTGGCACGTCACATAAGAGGGATCTGCCTCGGTAAGTCAGCAGAGTCATTCAAGAGGCTCATTTATCAGAGGTCAGGCCCCGAGGGCTTAATGCGGAGTGACGCGTGACGCGTATGCCTCCTACGCGCGAAGAGATATTTACTAGGAGCATTGTTCGCGACTTACACGCGAATTATATTACATATCAAGACAGTGGGGGTCTGCCTTGCATTGATCTAGGTACGTGGAAATTTTTCCGTACAAAATATTACACATAAAACAGTGTTAATTATTTTCTGTTACACAGGTTATTTGTAATGCACGCAAAAGCTCTCCTATAAATAATTATTCCTACTATCAAACTAAACAACTTTTTGTTCTACATTTTCTAATTCTTATTTTAAATTATTTTCTAATATATTTTAAAGTTGTATTATAATTTGATGATCATTTATAATAATAATGCTGGACACTTTTCACATACCATAATCTAGCCCCAAACTAAGCAGTGCTTGTATTATGGGAACTTGATGATGGATATTACTTATATACTTTTTTCGTAAATACGTAACTAATATATATAGAAAAACCTAGACCCGAGACAAATATTTGCAGGTAATACACAATTTGTACCGCGGTGGGAATCGAACGCGCAACCTTCTGTGTCTCAGTTGGGCCTTCGCCCACTACACCACAGAGGTCGTCAAAACCGAAGCGTGTATGAAATTTATATTATCAGTCCACTTTCGGTTCACTTTCAATCGTTTGGTTTTTTTTCGTCATCGTTAGGATCGCATGGAACACACCAAACGATTTTTTAAATCGTTTGGAGTGGGCCATGATCAAATATCTTGGTTACCCTCTATCCGCCCACTTACCACAACCGTGAAATTGTCACCGGTCCATCGTTTCATCTACTTTAGTTCTCACTAGGTAACCTTTTTCAAAAGTGGATGAAGATTGGTAAAGAAATATTTTTTGAGAAAACGCAATATCAACTCATTTTACCATATTTTATTAATTAAAGAAAAGCTAATTGTTCAAAGTTTCATACAAAACATACTTTCAAGTGTTAATAAAATGGTGTAAATAATTGAAGAAGGTATTTTTTTTCTTTAATTATAAACTATTATAAATTCAGTTTGGTAAAAGTGCAGAATCTGACATATTTTTGTGAAACATCACTACCAGCTATTATAACATGGCATTATTCAGAATTGCAAATGCGACAATCTATTAAAAAAAGCTTTATTATATAAACGTGACTAGAACGGGTCAGAATTTATGCGCTATTTTTTAGGGAATGTTATCCTTATGTTGTGCAGTATGATTTCAGAGGCGTTAAGGCTGTTTATTATTATAGAATTTCGTTTCTTAATTGACGACTTAAAGAACCCTTTTTATACTACTCAAGAGGTAAACAAACTTACGGCCCATCAGGTGGTAAGCGGTTAATGGACGCTTGCAATACCAGAGGTATCACTCTCTATTGCCTCCCTGATATATCAAGATGAAAGATCTGTAATTTCACCGGCAAGCATACCTTTCAAACCGGAACAAAGCAATGAGAACATTACTGCTTGGTGGGAGAATAGGCATGGTGGCAACATTTCCCCGGACGAGCCCTTTCATAGAATCTCTACTACACTTAAAACCTAATATAGAGTCCACAGTAAAAAATAATCAATGTTCCAGAAATACAAAATATTCAAGCGAAATTAAATGGAAATATATTTTGGAAGAAAGATAAAAATACCCCATTGTTTATCTTTCTTAAATTTTACTTTCCTCTTATTATAAGACGAATATGTTACTCAAACAAAAAATATGTTACTGAACTCAAAAATATGTAACTGAGTTAAATTATTTTAATTAATTTAACACAGCAAACTGTTCAAAATGAAATGTGCTAAAGTAAATATCTACCTTTTCACGTGAGAGTTCACTACAGCCCCGTCGAGAGCTATAAATCGGTCAATGCCTAAGAGTAGTTGAACAAGCAATAGAGTGCAAAAGAACAGTCTTAGGTTACACAGTGATGGTAGAAATTCCGTTATAATAATATAATTATTATAATCAATATAGTATAGTAGTTATAGTGCTGTCAAAATAAGTTTAGCCTTAGACAAGTGAATTTTTGCATAATTTTAAAACTTCCGACGTGTTTTCCATCGTCTACTGCAGCACTGCACTCCCTAGTGACTTGTGGCGATAAAACCTATTATTGAACTTCCACAAATCTATTGCAAAATCGTATCGGAGATACATTTTAAAAGCAAACAAACAACCTCGTATGTCAAATGCAATACAGGTTCCATACGTCGCGGATAAACATGCAACACAAAATCTTTACCAGTTATCATATAAAATAGTTGGACGAACGTCTTTGTTATTTGAAATAATAAATTGTGTAGTTAAAAAATGTTTAAATACACGCTTTTATCACGCACTAAAAATTATAAAAAAACGTTACCAAGCCCAGTCTATTGAACTCGTCAAATGAATCATATGAGCCCAAACTCGAGGGGTTTACTAGTAGCCACTCTACTACCTACTAGTTCCACTATACATATCCTGGCTCCATCATCAGATCAGCTCCAAGATACCAAATTGAAGTATTGCCATGCGAAGTAGATACATACAAAGTTTCATTTTGATACGATAATTAGAAGTACTCGTAGATTAAAATTGACTTTCAAGATTTAATTAGGTACATCGTTTGTTGGTTATTTATTTAGTTAGTTACAAGT
The DNA here is from genome assembly GCA_961405105.1 of Perizoma affinitatum. Lineage (NCBI taxonomy): Eukaryota > Metazoa > Arthropoda > Insecta > Lepidoptera > Geometridae > Perizoma > Perizoma affinitatum. Next base: position 9,953,359 of record OY560184.1, read on the forward strand.
GAAGCTCATAGAAGTGTTTAATTAAAAAAGCCGTCGTCCTGTCAAGTTGGGAACAAAAATAAATAAACAATAAAAGCAAGCTAGTACCGAATTAACTACTTATTTATTGTTTCGAGGTCATCAATCAACAAAATGTGTTTGACTATATTCATTAATTAAATTACATAATTGAAAATAAAAATTATTTTTTTACATCCAGTTACTAGTGCAGTGTTCATTATTCTTATAATGATTACCATTTATTACTCTCAGGTCACCTTGTTTTATTTAATTACGAAATGGAGATAAGCGTAATAATTTATTTCAACGTTTAAAAAGTAACAGTTTTTTTATGATTGTAATCGACGTCTAGTCCCTCCTAGTTTAAAGCTGCAAGTTATTACTAACTTGCTATAATTTATTCAATTATATTCTTTCCATTCAGTCTCTGCTGTTCAATCTGCAAATTTTCTTCGGAGCTTCTCTTTCAGTCCAAGAATAAAATATTCCCTTACAAAAAAAAAACATCATTAGGCTTACTAAAAGTCGAGGAAAAGTTAATTATTTCTGCTAGTACGACAACTAATCCCAAAATAACAGGAAAAGTTAAGGTGACAAGAAAAGCAACCTTTGTTCCCAGATATTCCGTAACGGAACTTTTGAGATTTTTTTCCCCAATTGTTCCGCGCCAAAGCACACATTAAATATTATTATTGTATATAAAAGTCGCTAAGTTCAATTGTGAAAAGAATTTAGATGAAACTTCAATACTTCAACTGACACAGCTCAATAAAGCTATCGGAAGTAGGTGAAAGACAATAAATTTTCTAATAAAATTTGATTTATTCGAAAGGCGAAAATTTTATACAATGTCAGTAGGTAGGTGGTATCGTGACGGAGTTTCATGGTATTTTTATGACTTTATTTCTCATTCAAGTAGGAAATTTATTATTAAGACACAAAGAAGTTAAAGTGGGCATGAAAGGAGCCTTATTGCATTTTTTCTCATTCTAGTTTAATTTATTCTGACGGAAATGTTCAACGCTATCGGTAAAGACACTCTAAACAACCATGGATCGACTAATTATGAAAGGGAAATCTAAAAAATAACGGAAATAAAAGGAGATATTATACCTCAGGCAAGATAACCAAGAATAGATTATTGTGCGCTAGGTTCTAGATAAATCGTAGATAGTAGAAGACATTATCTATTTACTCAATTTGCAACGGTTATTGTTTGATAATTTCTGGGGTCACATCTTTATCGTCACAGACTTAAAATTATTAGGTAGGTTCTTTCTCAAACCTGTTTTTTATCGCCCAATTTTCTATACCTATTTACTGATAAAGTTAAATTTATTTACAACAAAATTTATTTTGTTCGGGTGGGTCAAATTTTTTTTTAGAAATACCCTTTGTCTTTATTTACTATAAGTTTATCATGGAAACGAGAAGACAATGCTATAGATAGATAGATAGAAAATTCTTTATTGCACAAAAAATATGGGTACATAGGCGAAGTTATGCTAAAAAGCATTCTCTTCCAGATAACCTTTGTGTATTGTGGATAAAGATGTGTCGGTAGTGCTAAGAAAGGATTAAAACAAAAATATTAATATGTAGTAATTATGTAATGCAAATCTTTAAATACAACTAGATTATTGATTTTAATCTTTAAATACTAAGGATATAATAACATAAAAGAAAATAATATATGCATATATTATTTTCATATATTTCATATATATTTTTATTTTTAATAACCAATTATTATTTATTTAGACCTAAGACAATTTAATATTACAAGATGATTTAATAATAATAAAAAACTCCATACATTAGTGACTTACCCTTGTTCGGTAATACAGAACATAATAGTCACGAGACTGCAGTCGTTCCAATGAAATTTGTTTATAGTTTTATTTTCTGTTCGAACAGGCAGCTCTAATAATTTAACGTTTATAGACAAAAAGTTAAGCAACGTTTTCACCTGACAAAAAACTTGGCTAAGTTCGTTCGTAGCAAATTGTCTAAGTGCTGTTACAGCCTTTGCATTTTACCCGAGTACGGTATTTTGCCTATAATTCAAACTCTCTAATAAGAAACGGGTTTGTCTGTTTGTTGAATGAAAATATGCAAGGTTTTCTGATTATAACAGTGCCAACTATCCTCTATGCTGCAATCAGAATGATATCAATAGGAGCAATATAACTGATTTCTTTTGTTCAACTTATACAAAAAAGACATTAAATTTTTTTTTATGTAAGTAAGAATTTTAGATTAGTTACACAAGATTAAAAAGTTTAGGTAGGAACTTAGGCTAATCACAGAATTAGAAAGGGCAACCATCTTCAAGATTCAATTGGTGCTCCATCTAATACGGCGTATTAGAGGACGGAGGCGTATTTTATTATAATTTAATATTTCTTTTGGATTACCATACAGAACAGCCTTGAATGGTCACTCTTAAAGAAACAAAAGAATAAATAAATAATGCTGGACATTTTCACGCAACATCATCAACCCAAAGTAAGCAGAGCTTGTGTTATGGGAACTACATGACTGATATACTACTTCCTATACAATATTTTTTGTAAATACATACTTATTATAGATAGAAAACACCCAGACCCGAGATAAATATTTTCAGATGCAAATATTTGTACCGCGAAGGGAATAAAAAAAATTTAATGAATTCTGCTGAACATTTTTCAAGCATCATCATGAAGCCCTGAAGTAGGAAGAGCTTTTGTTATGATAACTACATGACTGATATACTACTTATCTTCATTTATTATTAAGCGCCCGATTTCTTTCACACGTCTTCTCTCCGCTCCTTGACATTACGAATTTTCTTTACATTTTGATAAAATCTTATTCCAAGTGAAACAGCAAGCAAATCCCACTAAAGTTAAGCAAGTAGAACTTTCCGGACCAGGTGCGATGACTTGCAGACGTAGGCGTTAAGTTGTTACATAACTTTGACTCCAGATTGTTGGCGTTTTTCTATTCTTTTTCCCATTAAACTTCCAAGAAAATGCAGTTGGCATATTTTCTTGTTTTATATAAATTGTTTAGAGTTTTTAAATAATATTATTACACGTTGAAGATAATTTTTATTTTGCGTTTTCAATGTATGTGAGCATTTAATTTCTGAGAAACGTAGAAATTGTGAGTAAAATTATGGTTATTTCGTAGAAGCTAACTTTACTGGAATTTTGCCAAATAGGAGATAAACTTATATTAGGACATATATTTCCATTTTATTAGCTGCTTGCTCTGACAGCTTTTGATGGAAAGTGTTTATAAAATAGGATAATTAGAATAACTCCCTAATCATCGTTACAGTAAAAGCGGTAAGGACATAATAATGAGTATCACTGAAATCTGTTTCTACAGTGTTATGTGGTTGGTGCTAATGTTGGAAAATAGTACAGTCAGAAATAAAATATGTTTTTTTTTTATATGTTATTTGAGGATAAGCAGTCATACGACCCCACCGGATAGCAAGCGGTTACCGTCCCTTATCGCTTATCTATAACACTATGGGTATTGCTGCTGTGTTTCTCGCCTAATACATGAAGATATTGGTACTTGTTTTGGGCGTAATTAAGTTCACTCGTTTTACAATGAAGACGTTGTGTATATTTAGACTTTTTTCCACCCAGACATTTTGCTCACACAGACGTTTTACAATTCAGACCATACGAACCTAACCCATAAAGTCATGTTCCAGTAATTTCACCCAATTTTTTGGTGCTTATTGTATAGATGCAATATGCTTGGTGGTTAAAAAAGATAACGGGTAATATAATTGAAATTATCGTGAATTGGTTGCTATCATTTTAGGATATGATTACACAATGCCACGTTACTAAATTAGTCTCCTGCTGATGTTTCGTTGACGTTCTGTCATGGACGGTACTCCGAGTACTGAGAATCTTTAAACGATTTACGGTAAACTGATATTTTGTCCTTATTCTGACACGTATTTCTCAAACCTTCTTAAAAATGTTCAGTAGAATACGTGCAGTTTTTAAGGATCTGGCAACCCTTTAAATTTAATGCAAGAATACACCACTTGGCTATGTTTGAGAATGAAAATGTTTTGATAAAACGTGTGATGCATCTATTCCGGTAGGCAGCCAAAAAAATTGTTTTGTTCATCAAAGCTTACTAAATTCCCTGTCCCATTCATACCGGCGGAAAAAAACATTGAGTTGGATGAATGATTGCATCAGAATTTTACACCAAACCACAGTATAAAAAAAAGTTTAAACAGCTGGTAAGGTATTTAGAGTATGCAAGAGGCGTTACATTGCGATACGGTTTAGGGTATAGGTGCCGGTAAAATTAAAGACACACAATTTTTTCACCATGATGTTCAGGGTCGGTAACGCGCGAGTGAGACCTCTGGTGATGCAAGCGTCCATAGGTTACGGTAACTGCTTGCCAACAAGTGGGCCGTATACTTTTTTGTCACTTTAGTGGTATAAAAAATCTTGCTGTATACAGCACGAGAAAATCGCAAAAAATACACAATTTAATATATTTTAGTTAGGCAGCATAAAATCTGTTAACAAAGTAGTCGGAATCGATTGAACTTTTCTAACCTCTTTGATATAGGTTCAGCATTCTCATTTTATGTAGTGGTTATCAATATTTAATTAGTCTGTTGTTGTTATTTCTTCTATGTTTCTACGGTTCCAACATACAGAAATATTGCCATTTCACGAAATTTTTATAGTAATAATCTTTATTCTACCTTTTTTTATGGAATTGAAATTATTGTGGTTTGGTATCATTTTAGAATATTAAAAACAAAAATTTATTAAATATTTCACAAAATACAAAGGGAACCCCTTTGGAACTACTAACCCCTAAAAGTTTAACATTCCTAAAAATTCAAGTACTAGACTTACAGCTCATCTTTAGCTTTATAAATTCAATACAGAATTCCGTTTATTGTTAATAATTGTAATGCGTAGTTATGTGGACGAATGTCTAAATCAGTTAACCGTGTCTTAGAAATGTATTTTGCATTCTCTTTACTTTGGCCAGTTTTATCGCAGAATACCAAAACGCTACGTAAGAACAATTAGAAAATAATGGCTTCATACATTGCATGAAGCGCTGTCACTTTCCAACTCTACTTTAAGCTTGAGTAGCGTTTTAGTGTTTCCCTAGTAGTCTGTTGTTGTTATGAAATGAGTTAGTTATTTAAACTTTGGCTGCATCGATAGCAGTGATTCAGTTTAATCCGTTCGAAATTGGGTATCTATCACCCGTAAACAAATTATGACATGCACTAACGAATTCCGTTTTGGATTTGAAATGGTTTGAGATTTCTAATAACCGATATGGTTGTGTGCCTACGTATAGAAGAGTAAAAGTAGTTTTTATTTTTGATTTATTTATATCATATGAAACAATAGACTAATTAAAATGGCAGGCAAATTGCAAAAGCCCAAAATATAAACCACGACGGCTATCAAACCCCTGATCTTCCATGTATAACCAACCAGCCCCGAACAGAACACAGCTCAAAATTCTTGGTTTATTTCGGCTCGAAGCATCCCCAACTTACTTACTAAACCAAATAACCATCAAATCGCAAACATATTATAAATTAAATGCTTACGCAAGTATACAATTGTTTTAAATTTTTAAACAATTGTTTTTTTTTTCTAGCGACTATTGAATAATTACATCAGAAAGATGTTTTAAGTAATTATGTATTTTGCAAATATTTGTTTAAGTAAGGTCGTTTTATAATTTCAATTACTTTGTTTTTTTAACCCTTTTTCCAGATATAAAAATTAAAGCAGAATGCAAAGCAGATAAACAGAAGTTCCTTACACAAATTAAACTTTTAATTAAGTTAATAAAAATCATACAGTAACAATGCAGTTTTAGTTCTGAGCAAAAGCAGTCGTCGCGCATACTAATGCCAATATTCAATTTACGAGATTTGCACAGAGAGAAATGTGCAAGAACCAATGTAAATTATTTAATTCAGTATTTTATCTGCAGAAGCGGAAAAGATTGCGTTGGGTTGATCACTTTAAAAAAGTATTGGGCACGGACCAGAGATACCCAAAACCTAGAAAGATGGTAAATTTTAAACCAGGCGGACAATTTGTTTATGTTTGGGCCCCATTGAAGCTACCTTGTACCTAAAAATACAGTGGTCCACGAGCTCCAACTCTTCGTATTTGATTTTATAGTCTTTGTAGTCTTATACATTTTAAATTTATTTTTTAATAGAAGCCGAGGAGTGGTTCTAGAAACGTTGGACGTCCGGCAGTAAGATGGACAGACGTCATAGCCAACGTCGTGGGCCGTGGATGTTTTATACTAGTAGTATAAACACATATCCACCACGCTGGCTAGTACAACTGAAGGAGGCCTATCCCGTCGGTGGGTGAAATCAGGCCGTGGATGATGATAAACTAATTAAAAATGTCAGAGATCTCATTGCTCATATTGTGAAATGTTTGCTGTCGTCGCTTTATTTTGAATAAAAGTGAAGTGTCATCTGCAAGCTATAAAATTTCATGATCATTCTTAACAAGTTGGATTTGATCAACTTGTTAAGAATGATTGTTCATGTAAATATAAAAAAAGTGGTCCCTTTTTCCATTAACGTTATATTTTTGTATCAATAAGTAAGAAGTGAGAAGGTCTAGGCAACATCCCTAATACCAAAGAGATGTAGTATCCTGATCAATGTTTCTTTTTTCTTATAGTAAGTGTTAATACATTTATTCATACAACGATGATGAAACAACATATCTAAAAATCGTTGCAAACTATCTATAGATGGCTCAACTGATCCAAAGCACTACCATAGTGAAGCGTCCCCAAAATACACGCTGAAAGGCAATGCTAATGCGTTAACCCGGATAAGACACAGCTCTCTGGTCACGCGTCGCTTCGAACAGTCGCCTTGAAAGAAGTTCTGAAAACGCGAAGGGCCCCGATTCCCCACGGACCCAGAGTCTTAACCCCAAAAGGCTCAAATAAATAAGCTTATAATAATAATATTTTTTCTAAGTGTACACAATCAAAAGATTTAAAAAAATTACAGAAGATGCCTAAAACCTTTTGTGAAATCTCCCAAGTATCAAAAATATGTGATATTAGCTCTACACCGACATCAGTATTTGAACAACTTTTTTCCGGGTTCCGTAGAATACAATAGTGCCCTTATAGTTTCACTGTGTCATGGGTATACATATTAATCATGCCGACAAAGTAGTAAAGAAAAAATATTGCAATTTTTTTTTTTGGTAAATTGGGGATGTTTTTTTTATTGTCTATCCCATACAGAGTTCGTTCAAACTATTGAGGGTGTGTAATACTATTTTCAGATTCAGGGATCCGTTAGCGAAGTATTAAGCTTTAAAGTGCTATTTTTTGTTAAAGTCAAGTGTCCCAAGTGTCATATGAAAAAAAACAACCGTTTAGCTTGCGGGGGGCTGCCAGCTAAACGGTCGTTTTTGATATGTGAAAAAATGTTCACGACAGTAGTATGTGTATGTTAAAAGTAAAACTATCACTAAGAAGTTGAGTAGACTTTACAAGTTAACGAATAATAGTCGATCATCTTATAAAATGTACTTGGAGAAGTAAAAAGGATAATTTCGTACAAATTCCATTTAAAAATTATTTAGAAAAAGTTGTTAGTTGTATAACACTGGTAGTAATTATAAGTTTATGGGCAACTACGGAACGATACGTACTAGCCGGGTTTTTTTAATCCATCATTGCACTACTAGAGAAAGGCCAAAGCAAAACTAATTTAATCTATGAAAATCAGTCATTTATTTGCCAATGCACCTGCTCAAATAATTAAAGAACTCTAGTTTTAAAATGAGCTCCATCGTTGCGCTACTGGATTTATTTCCAGGTGCCCACAGTGAATCTATGATTTAATCCAATTCTTTCGGTTTCCCGCACTCGACTCGCCTCACTCTAATTAGTTCGTATTTTTACTTCAATGTTTGTTCTCTAAAGTGTTTTTGCGAATCGGATGTGAAAATAGGATGCAGCGTTCACGAAATGTTCTTAAGATATTACTTTGTTTGAAAATTCTGCATGCGAAATGTTTTCGTGGTAGTGTTGTTTATAAGACAGGCCCTCTTATTAACACGTTCACTGCGCCATCATAAAAGATCTCGAAACTAACCTACCCTTTGGTGCGTTTGAGACCTAATCAGTCTCCTAAAAATACAGTTTTGAAAATAATTTATATCTTCCAAAAAACCAATGACATAATATTTTGAAGTTTTTGTGGGTCAAGAGAGGCTATTGCTCTACATTTTGCTAGGTTCGCACGCAGTTATGACATCAGAATAAACTACAAATACCAAAAAAAAATGAGGTATCGATTGTATCTCTTACCGCAACCGAAGATAGTTCAATATGTGTAGTAAAGTAGTGATGGGAATAAAATAATATCTCGTCGATTGAAAAAGTTTTATTAAAAGTGTTTTTCATTAAAACATGGTAAGCACATTGATAGTTTGCATTGCGCGCAAATGGTAATAATTATTTTGGCTTTTTTAGAAGCGTCAGTGCTGTTGAATGTACGTCATAATTTTTCGTAACAACCCACACAACGTCTTTTTTTGTTGCCACGTTGGAAAACATGATCTGTACATTTTCTTGAAAATGCATTATTTATATAAAAAGCATGCACCCACATCACGAATAAATGCAATGGAGTCTAATTTTATTAGTTTTTCTAATAGTGAAAAGTTATTCAAGTGATTTATATGTATTTTTGATCTTAGGCTGTCGTTGCTTTAAAAAAATATATGGTGGTATTAAATTGATGACCTTTTTTGAAATGGGAAGTTCAAAAGCAATAACTGATCTCGGTCTGAATATTTAAAAGTCAAAATGGAAAGTTTTTTCAACTTTTGTATGGCGGCATAGGGCAGAATAACAGCAACAAACACAATTTTTAATATATATTTTATTTTGAATTTAAATATTCAGAATGTATTCGATGATGCTAGGACAACACTAAAACGAGTCACGCGGCGCCCGCGCCGTCCACCCTCCCTCTCTTGCGTCTACGAGGCGTCCGATTTCACGAGTACCGACAGGTCTCCTAACGCAAGGAATGGAAATTAATATACTACTGTGCGTTAGGGACCTAATCCATCTCTATATTTTTTTTTATGTCCTTTAATTCACCTTTAAATAGGAAGCAAATATGTATATTTGTCTTACTCATACTTAAAGAACTTTACACGTTAGAGCCTCCCGCAAGGAGTGAAACAACACGATTATAGTCAACGCACAATACAAAAGTCCTGCAGGAGATCTGATAGATCTCGTAATGCAACGAACGTGTTAACACTAGTGGTAAAACCAGCTTTAAAATAAATTGATGCACTGTGATAGTCAAAGAAAAAAAATGAATAAAATATTTTATAAATAAAATAAACGCAAGTACTTTGTTTCAACTTTAGTAAACAAATAAACATCCAACAGTCATTTACATAGTCCGGACCCCACACAAGGCTTCCACAGGGAAACATGTCATGGGTATAAGGAACTACGAGTATCTGGGTACTGAATACCCAGATCCGGAACAAATATTATAGAACATGCAAACATTTTACCCGCAGCTGGAACCGAACCCAAGATCGCAAGAGGTGTATCTTGCGTCTCAGCCGCCTACCCGCCCGCCGCGCCACTGAGGAGGTAGTGTGGTAACGATATGATTTTAGAGCTTCACAAAGCGTCTTTTTCTTCTTCTTCATGCTACAATATCAAATTACATGATCAACGTCACATCAAACGTTGATAAATAAGGTCGCATCGCGCAGTCATATAAAGACGAAACGACCGGTCATTCGTTTTTCTCCCTCCTATGCGAAACTTTACGTGGTTCAATATTTTTAATCATGGTAAAAGTAGGAAGACTTAGATCTATTCAAAATGCGCTATGCTTATAAAGACAGTACAACGTGTAAGTTATTTACGACAAGATAAAGTCAGGTAAGGCCGGACCTACACTTCAACGCACGCACGAAATTCACTGAACAATGTAGGTGTCTTCTGTTGTTGTTATGTATTCGTGATCATTGTGTCGCAATTGCCTTTCTTGTAGACAATGAGATAGGAAGTCATTGAACTTTATGATGTTGGTTGCAAATTTAGCTTAACATCTGAAGTGACATCAAATTTTATAAACTTGTCTTCTAAAAGCGAAGGTTGTTGTGGATGTTTGATTTTCTATTGCTACATCATGGCATTATGGAGCTAGAATATCATAAGTAGGTATTACTATAAAGTTAGTGACCTAATAATACGTAGAAACTTTATGAAACATACTTGCTAGTCCGGACTAATTTCTCGAGTGAGGCCTGGGGTAGAAGCCAGTATGTAAAATGCCTTATATCGATGAGAGGACACATCATGGTTCACTTTCCATACAAACGTACTACATTATAGAAGTACAAGTTTTGATCGTTGCTTGAATTGAACTTGCAATAGATGAATCTCCCCAAAATATAAACTTTTGGTGAGCTGAAAAGACTGTTGACTGTCCTTAATAGGGTTTATTCTCCTACATTTCCCTAAGTTAAAAGCGGTAAGTTCATCTCTTACCTTACTCAACTTATCTAACAGAAACTTTGCTGAAATATTAAGTCAAAGCATGATTCCTACTTCCAGAGTTTTTGCTATTTAAATAAATGAGGTTTCCACGGTCGCGTACAGGGAATACTAATGCAGATGTAATCTGAAAGACGTCGTGAGCGGTGATAAATCCTTACAAAGCAATTCATATAAAGAGTATCTAATCTAACGTAATAAAGACTGATGCCCGTCTGCACTAAAGTCAAGCGAATACTAAGGAATGTCTTTTGTGACAGATTTCTATGAGAAAGTGTAGGTAGAGTCGTCACTTTATGAAATGCATATCGTTTCATGCCATTATAAGCTCAACGCTGTCTGGTTGAACTAAGGTATTTTACACAAAACTTAATAAAAAAAGTAAAAAAAAATTATTAGTTGAAAATTGGTAAATTGGCGGCATCGCTCGCGTGTTACACGTACATGTATCTTAAGTTTGACTTTTTTATGTTACATGTTACTTAAATAAACTGTTTACATTTGTACTTTCACATTTATAATATTAGTTGGATTGAACAAAGAAGAATCTACAACCGTTGGGGAAGAAAGATACTCGCTTACATATTTTATTAAACACATTTTGTCCGTTTAAATCATACACATTATATTGATGCTCGACATCTTCATGTGCGAATTAAACCATAACACATTTTGTACATAAAACTCCATACAAATATATAGATGCTAAACTTGTTCAGGTGCGAGTAAAATTTTATCATTAAAAAAGATCATAATTATCGGGTCCGCAAACTGTTGCAGCTAAACTCGTTCAGCGCTGGGACACAGATCTTAATATAATAATAGATAATAACGCTTCCTGAAAACTAAATTTACTTAGGTCAGTATAGTAGTTATTCGTATATACAAACAGGACAATTGGGAGCACGCCAGGCCGGCCAATTGTTTTACCTCGACGAGTCTTCTGTGGCTACTTCGCAAACAAAATGTGGTACCCACAGCTGCGACAACGGAATGAATAGCTTTTGTTTGTTGATAGACATAAACGTGGACAAACAAATACCGTGCAGGTATTTAGAAAGTTTGCTTAGCCTCGTATTGGAATCTATCTTTCTTCCATAACACACACAGCATCATCTAGCCCCAAAGTAAGCAGATGTGTGTTATGGAAACTAAATGACTGATATACTACTTAAATACTTTTTTTTGTAAACATACATATGAAAACACTCAGACACGATTATCAATCAATATCTGCAGGTCATACAAACATTTGTCCCGCGGCGGGAATCGAACCCTGTGCGCCACAGGTCGTATTTCTATGTAAATAGGGGCTATTTACATAGATATGGTTTTGGTTATTTAGCTGACCCCACCACACACCTGTTTCGTGGGTATTGGAACTACGAGTATCGTGGTACCACCCAAACACCTATCAAGTATCTGCAGAACATACGATCATTTGAGCCATAAGTATCTAAACAGCACTTTTTTCGTTGCAGCTGGCTAGTCTGTCAACTGGGTGTTTATTATTTATTTTTATTTCATTATGAGATTTTCCAGTTTGGCTTTTATCTGGAGAAAATATACCAAATTAATACGGTAAATCAAATATTTGCAGCCTTGCAGTAATGTTTGTTATTTGAAACTTTGATGAAGGTATTTGCATGTACATTTTCAGATAAAATTACCCAGCAATATGGAAAGTCCTTTAACTGTTCAATCGGTTGTAAAACCAATATTAACAGGGGCACTACCATCATCGTTTTTCGTTTCTTTATCATTAATTTATCATTTATACACAAACGTTATTAGGATCCAACAACACTTCATTTTCACGTCAATCAACAAGGTGCAAGGAGAGTAAGCTAACTTCCACAAATAAATAAAATTTATCGACGATCACGGTATATCTTTTATTGAGCTTTTGTCCAGCAACGGACATTTCTGTCTGATTGATGATGTTTCGCAATAAGGTAGTGCCCCATTTTCTATAGTTATTTGTCAGGTGCCTGAATTTCGAGTTCAAACACATGACGGTTGGAGCGAAACGGTCGCATACAATAATGTTTGACCACTCGAACGGAGAGAGGAACAATAGAACACACATCGTTAGTTCTATTTGAAATTCGCAGCATTAAATGAGCATAAACTGAATACTATTTTCAACTACATCGGCGGTCGTGACAAATGACGAAATGAGTACGTATTTCGTGGTAAATAACAACAAAATGACGCGTTCGAGTGAGTAATTTTGGCGTGAAGTGAGATAAGTAAAGAGTTTATTCTATTGAAATTTAATAGAAGTTTTCCTTCGATCGATACATAAACAAAGTTTCGATCACTTTCATATTTACTCAAAGTCTATGCTTTCTAAATGGTATGAAACTATGTTATTATAAACGGGCTGTTGTAAGTACTGCGAAATCACACAACACCCATACAAATATTAGGCAAAAATCGAAATTGCACTTTTTGAGTTTCAGCCAACAACTTACCTACTATGCCACTGATGATGCTGTGTGTTGGACTGAAAAAATACCAACAAAAAGTAGGAAGACCCAGATAATGCTTACGAATCTACCAACTAATCTTACTATCATGTGGCGTGCAAACAAAACGTAAAGCGCCGCCCACGTGGAACGATGCTGATAGCTCGATGCTATGCAAGTAAAATTATGAACCCGGAAAGTTAGTACTACAGCCATTTTTCGTATCACGTCAGGTCTATTTACCTGCGTTTACCGGAAGACATGTGGTACTGAAACTTGTTCGATAATATTCCATGATACACAAGTTCAAAGTAACGGAGAGGGTTATTAAAAATCCTTGGAATTTCCAAGATACAGTTAGTAGAAACAACAAAAGTACGTACAATGAACCTCTTCATTTGTGCCATCCAGGCATATTACGTCACTAAAAGAAGCGAACCAGTTTGCGTTCGGTAATCAATCAAACCACGCGTCTCATTATCATTTCATCAGTATCTTGAGTTTCTATCAATATATCAGTTAAAATGTATCTCTTAGTTTTACTGATAGGGTGTGAGAACCGTACAAAATGCCTTATTAAAAATATATTTTAAAATAACCATACCGGTTCGATCAGTACCCGGCGAGGGTACTTTCATGCATGTACCGAGTAAGCGCTGGTAAACAGGTGCTGGTAATTTACTTTGTCCTAAACCTAGCCTGCAACCCTATCGTGAATAAGATACTAGGTAGGTACTATCGGTGAAGGCACAAACATTGTTTCGAATAATTCCGAAAGTCTTCACCAGGAATGCGATACACTCCCTCCGCGTCGCGTCTTGCACCCATAGGTGCTATACTTTCGGATTTAACGTTGCTAGTGAAAGTTCCAGTAAAGTAAATGCCTATCATTGTACATAGCATTATATGTATTTGTTCATGTTGTGCCCATTTGGGCATAGCTGGTGGTGGTGGTACATCAGCTATGATCTACCAGAAATTAGTAAGTAGTATACTGACATTCACACCAATCGATTTGAAACAGCTTTATAATTTAATGCGCCCTAAAATAGCACAAAACTGTTCGCGATTTGCACAAAATCCAGACACGCACCGAACATCGAGTAAACCACGATAATTGGAATTCATGCTCCAGCCAAAATACATTTTGAAAAGCACAAAACTCTTTACCATGCAAAACTATTGGTAAACTCTTTTCATTTCTCAGTGGCTGCGTCGTGCATACTGAACTAGATTTTATTTTTCAGTGTCTGCTAAAAGGCAGTTTGCTGAAAACTGCCGTAGTTTAACCAACTGTAAGGTAGCGACCCTGTATCATAGGATGTTATAACGTGTTACAAAACGAAGTGAGCGTTACAATGCCTGTTACAGTTTAGTACAGAGCAGCTACATGATCTTAGTACCAAAGTCATAGTCGTAAAAGTTATTAAACGAAAAGCAACGCATGTCAAATTAATTCTGGGCTATTTAACAAACTCCACCTTCCAATAGTATTGTGCGTACACTTATTTTACATACTTTTATTGAAAATAAACAACAAAGATCACATATTTTCACGAGTATTTTTGTGGTTAATATTCACAAAGAGTGGTGAGTTTTGTATTATCATGCTATGGGTAAACTTATTATAAGCGCACGATTGATGGCAGAAGGCTTAGATATAGGTAAGTACTTGGCTAAGGTAAACACCAGCACGATTTAGCACATAGCGAGCATTCCGTGCAACTGTCGTCGATGTGATAGCTATGTTACAGTCAAGTCGCCACAGTTCGGATTGTTAATATTCTACGTTCACCGACACGAGTTGTCTACGTGCCTGGACTGTGGATCTGAACACACTCACCAATGCAATGTCTTTAATAGGACCCATAAATTGAATATACACATACGCGGTAAATAAAAAATAAGTTATTTTTGAGTTCCTTGTCCGAAGGATGCCAAAAGGTGCTCCATTATTAAGCTGAGCTGTATATTTGTATGTAGCTAGTTAATTTTTTTACAGTTATAGTTTAATATAGCAGTAGTGTTTCTGAATGTTTTTTTTTTACCTAAGATAATTGTGCGTACCTATCAGCTCGTTAAAAGTAGCTGCATAATGTTTTGGAAGGTAGAAGGAATTCAACCTAACCCGTTAATGAAAATTTTACAGATGAAAATAAAAGTTTTTTCCTGAATATTCATTGACAGAGGGAGGTTGTTGGTTTACCAAGTTTAAATGCAGCAAAATAATTAAGAAGAGGCAAGTTTGGTCCGAGCACTAATTATTCTTTGGGGCTTTGTTACTGGAGCGAGCGGGACAAAGGGAATGGAGAGGTGCAGGTACTGCTCTGAAAATATTTAAAGCAAAATTAATGTACCTTAGAATTTCTGTTATGTTTTTAGATAAAATAATATTTTGATTTTGCCAATGCGAGCACAGCATCGACAAAATCAATATCATTTGTCTTGTAAGGACAACAATATAATTGTAAAGAGAAACGCAGCACATGACAGGGTAAGGCAGTACAGCTTAGCTTAGAAGCTTTCACACGTACGTCAGCGATACCACGGCAAAAAAAAGCGCTTTACAGACATTCATGTGAATAGTGTCACAATAGCTGGCAAACTAACGTTGTGGCAATGATAGTAGTGATCAATACGCGACTTTGAAAACCACTTAACAACCATTTCAATGACCGCGAATATAAAGCTTTTCGCTCGCTGCAAGACACAAGTGCAAGTTTTGTTCGTGTTTGTTGGTTTCGTTGAAGCACGCAAGTTGACGTTTTTGTAATTGTAACCACGTATTTTTTTTATTCTGTGCCGGACCACCTTTTTATCGCTGTCGTGTAGTGGTCAAACGTCCATGTGTACAGAGCCTTAGAGTGGCGCAGGACACTCCACAGTCTGACTTTACCCATAGTCTGGCTTCCCACAGTCCGCATGCTCCGTAGTTTCTCGGGTCACAACCGACGACCACGGACACCGAGGCTCGTCCCACGGTACTTGACTTTACAGATCCAGATAATTCAAGCTTTAATTTAGTGATTTCTGAATGCAAGTGATACCCACTGCAACGTATCGCTGCAGTGGACCCGACGCGTCTGTGTTACCACGGAAGCCTCTTCCCACGGTGTTCCGGTGCGGGCAAGTGCGATGTAATCCGTAAAACAATAGACCGTGGGAAGCCACCTTTGCATATTGTGATGACGTGTGGCTTGTGCTTCGATTGACTATTTTTTTCCAAGAAGTAGAATTGTCGGTTTTTGTTGGTACCTATTAGTTGTTAGTCCTTCGCTGCCGCCATCACTGCAGCATATCTGACCTCCGAACCCTCCGGAACAGTCATCGTTATCGCCGCAGAGGACGGTAGCCGCGCCGGTTTGGGCATAGAGCCAGCTTTTTTGCTATGCTTCGTGAGGCCAGCCTTAGGTCAAAGCCTGGCCGGTGGTGTCACCTTCTTTCTTGCCTTCCTTGGCTTTTTCACCACCGTAGTCCACGAGGACGGTGAATTTTTGTACCTCAAGAGGCTGCAACCACACCGACGATAAGGGGACCGCTGGTGCAAATGGCAACTGGCCATCCCCTTACTCTTCCCCGGGGTTGCTTTCGGGGATGGGCCCGGCACTGCGGGAGTCACGCCACCCCGGTTCTGAGTTGGGTGAGCTTTGAAGGCTGCAGCCAACTTCCGATCCATGAGAACGCCGATGCGCTCCATGGAACGACCCTCCCAGTCAGTTCCTCCAGCAGCAAATGGTGACGCCGCTGGTTTGGCCACGCTCTCAGTGCTAGCCTTGCGACTGGCCTGCTGACTGATGGCTTTCGTCAATTTTTCAACTTTTGTGGAGAGGTCGTCCGAGCACGCAGCACGGCGTTCTCCCGCTCCAGATGCAGCAGATGTCCGCTGTACCAGCTTACTGGACGCAGCTTGAATTTTCCGCGCAGGCCATGGATGTAGTCGCCCCCCCCCCCCCCCCACACTCATATTCATAGACTTGTCGGCGATTTTCTCGACCGTGTCGACGTGGACCTTGACGAGGGTGACTAAGTCCTGGGTTGGCTCTCCTCAGATCATCCCCTTTGGCAGCTTCGCCTTTGACCTCATGTCCAAAAGTGACACTCATGGGTCGAAGACCTCATCTTCCACCGCATCCGTCTTCTTCTCTTTCAAGAACATGGTGCGCTTGGACCACTTTGGGTTCGAGCCGCCATCATCATCCGACTTCCTTCCCCGCTTCCGACTAGATGTCGAAGCCTGAGGAGCCACAGACATAAAGGAGCAGTCCGAGTCCTCTTCACCATCACCCGACGGACCAAACAGCGCTGGTTTCGCGAAGAAAGCAGCGCCCGCTGATGCGTCACTCCCACTGACGTCTTGGCGTTTCTTGCCCCCCTCAGATACGATGAGGCTGAGTGCCGGAGCACAATGGGATTCTTCCGGTAAAACCGGTAACCCTCATTTACGGTACCAGTATCTATTTTTTTGTACATAGTGCCTACGTTGCTACGCAGCATAAACTTAAGTTTTGTATCGATACAAAAGACAATATCGTTCATAAAACAACCCCTTAATTAATATTTCTAATAAACCGTTCATAAACTATGTCCTTTACACCCGCTTATGCTAACCCCTAAGAAAGTGTGTTATAAGTGTGTCCACGGGGGGTTATAATTAAAGCGAACGAACTTTGTATGCAAATGAGGCCTTATCCTTTTCGAGTTAAAACATATATTATATGACTTTGTTTGGTGTATCCAGCGTCTTAGAGATAGTGTGGGGACATAATAAAGGAGGGTCTTGGATTATTTCCAGTCAGCGAAGCCAGTTTATATGAGCTAAGGCAAACCATGGTGTCGGAGTTTACAGACCACCTGAATGTGTACACGATTTAGAAACTGAGACGAGGCAGATAGCTTTCACCACCTACAACCCTACCCGTACCAGGACTAGTCATAGATAGATAGGGTGAAAGATGAGAAAAACGTACGTAAGAAGAAGGTATGCTGCCGGATATAGCTGGGGGCTTCTGTGCCAGGCCAATCCAATGAAAGTTCGGTTACCTTCAATGTTTATTCGGGAATCGATCAACAGCACGCAGAACCGCCAGCCGCTGGGAAATATAGATTCTCGAATGGCAACCACGAACCAGACGACGCTGTATATTAGCCCCCGCCCGATGGACCGATGGCATTTTTAATGCTTTTGGGTAGATATAGAGGTTGCTCAGAACCGTTAATCTGACTCGGACTGACCTTGTTGCCTTGTTGGTTCATGTGAATTTCTACAGGCTGTTGAATCATAACAGCCTGTAGAAATTCATATCTGATTATAATGGTTATGAGTTTTCTGTTGGTATCTATTAGTTGGTAGTTCATTATCAAACGAGCGTCTTTCTTGTATAGTTGGAATGGAAGAGAGAAGGACCAAGTTACCAAGATGAAATCCTTTAATAGATGTAAAACTATCTTAAAACAAGACGTTTTTAAAACACATCCCTACATCGACCCACTTGCTTAATAAACAAAGACAGTTAATTTCAACGAAACCATATGGAGCTAGCGCGCGCTTCAATGACAATCCCAGTTATCTAAGGCCGTGATAACATACCGCTAAGCTAGTTTTCAAGTTATCGCACGCATATCAGCTCTGCGCCGGATTGGTACCGCCATGCCTCATCGCTCCCGTCAACCAGCTGTCAACTCCATGAAGCAAATAACCGGAATGGCTCAGTACCTCTACGGTATTAGTGCAGCTATGTCTGGGAGACTGCTCGATGACGACTGGGTGACACTTCGTTAATGGTAATTCTCTAGCTTCCAATGCTGATAAGTGTGCGTTTCAGTATGGAGTTTCATACAAAGAATACCTAGAATACCTGTTACCTTTATGTATATTGTTTTTAGGACCGTACAAAATATATATCATGAGTTTATTATCAGTATATATAAAACTGTTCCGTTACTGACTGAATCAACGCACAGCCTAAGCTTTAAGTCCTAGATGTATGAAACTTGGAGGGTATATTTATTTTGTGATGTAGAGGTGTAGAGGAATTTGGAATTCTACCCCTAAAGGGGTAGTCTTGTAATTCGGCATATATATAATTCAATACAAATGATTAAACACAAATACATGTATTTTCCCAAACTTAGCTTTTTCTCCCAGCTAACCTTTCTGTAATGAAGAGTGGGTGTAAGTGCATTTGTTTGATTACCAATATAGGAGAAAAACAATTGAAATTGAATAACTAGCTACATAAAATTGAAGTAAACTACATACATTAATGAAAATAATTCATACTTAATAAATACATCCAAAAATATACTATAATATATACCTATCGGCGCAAAGGCGTTATTCTGCTTCTACAATGAGTCATCGGCGCAGAACCACGAGTTATTTAACGAATCATCACTTAGATTGTCATATTACAGTGTAAAATCATTAGTTAATAGTTAGTTATCATTTGATTGTTGTAATCAAATGACAATTAGGTAATTACGTAATCAAGTTGTTATTTTGACCATGTTAACCTTCAAAACCAATTGTAAACTTAAATGATTAATGCTTGCAGGTAGTTTTAGCTTGTTCGCACAAGTTGCTTGCCTTTGTCTTTGTTTTTGCATAAATACGGGCGACGGACCGAGGACGATTCATTCTCGCTCGAGCCGTCGGACCGTACAGACCCCAAAAGCCTCTGTACAACCAAGAATATATTTGAAGAACATCTCCTGGAGTTTACTTTCGTCATCAACTATGAGCCACCAGCATGCTGGTGATGATAGTGACGTTAGCATTGCTGACGTCACACTTTTAAAGACCACCTTGGAGCTTCTGCTCCGTCATATACCATATTATATAATATACCAAAAAAATACATACAAATATATTATAAATGCTCAATTTTGTTGACTATTTTATAGACATGAAATTTTTGTAAAGTTTGGATTTAAAGACTCCAATGGAAGCAGCGGTGCGGATTCCTGCTGGAATAGAGCGGATCGCAGTGACAGTAAAAGAGTTCGTAAAGAAAGAAGTAGAATGCTTAGGGAGTCAAAGATGTCAATTACGCGAGTAAAACCGCGGGCATCGGCTAGTATTTTATAAGGTGATGCTGGTCAGATACCGAGCTTGTATATGTACGATAACCTTTACCATTGTCATGTCAACTGTCCTTAATTTTTGAATATGACGATGGAAAATGAAGATAAAGAAAATGTTTAAGTTTTTCTCACATTGTTTTCCTCCAGACTGGACATCAAATTTAAACCATCAAAGGTCCCACCATCAAACAAGATATTTAATCTAATCAACAAGCACAGTAAAATCATGAAACAAATGTAATCTAGAAACAGTAAAGCTGTTAGATAAAGGAAGATAAAGTTGTCGCCTTCACTGACAGTCAAATCCACGGTCACGTCCTTATTATATTAATGGATCCCATCCGGTCCCTGAACATTTTCGCTCGTAATAAATGAAAGCGAATCAGTAGATTATGAACATCTCAAGTACTGTCACATTCTCTGGTCGAAGCAACGCGTAACACTAGAGCTGGCTTGTATCTAACTAGATCAATGCATTATAATTGACATTTTGGAAACGCGTCCGCCTGGTCTGTTCAATTATATCGGAAATATATATACCTATATGTTACACGGCTATTGATTTGGACATAGTTTGAAGCCTGGAGAAGGTCATACGATACTTTTATCAACATACCACGCGTGCGAAGCCACGGGCAGAAGCTAGTAATATGATAGTTTAGAATGTAGATTTAACTGGCACTGAAACGTGTTATTCTTAGGTACTCAATGGAAGAAATCTTCTGCATTAAGTTTGTGCTAAATCATAAAAAATATTTTACAAAGTTATCTTGAATCTATCTTCAGACTGATTCTCTATATGTACTCTTCCGCTGCATGACCTTTGAGATTTCTATGTAAAAATTGTAACGTGATTGTGACCATTACAGAGTAAAAGGTTTTTCGACATGTCATTTTTTGATGTCAAGACCCGCATGGGAATTAGTAAAAAATATAATAATAATAATAATAATGCTGGACATTTTCACACATCATCTAGCCCCAAAGTAAGCAGAGCTTGTGGAACTACATGACTGATATTCTACTTTATATATTTTTTATTTGTAAATAAATACCTATTATAGATAGAAAACACCCAGACCCGAGACAAATATATGCAGATGCAAACATTTGACCCGCGACGGGAATCGAACCAGCATCCTACTGCGTCTCAGTCGGGCCTTCGCCCACTGCGCCACAGGGGTCGTCAAATATGTGTGTAGTGATTTAAGAACCAGAAAATAATAAGTTTAGTGGACATTTCCATTGAAACAATAGAGTAGGCTAAGCTAACCACGAGTTTTATATGCTTATAAATTTAATATTTTTACACAAGTTCATCTTATTTCAAGGCTAAAAAAATAGTGTTGTTAAATCATTTAAGACGTTATATGATTGTTATTTTTTTTTAAACTAATCAAGGTATGTTTTACTAAAGTTGAAGTCACTCTTCAACCTTTGTACATACCTTCAATTTATTAAAATCGCCGACTCTTGAACTTTCCAGTCTTCTGTACTAAACTCTCGCTACTCGTATCTAAGTTAAGAACGAATACTCTTAGGTACTGCTTAATAAGTTAGGTAGGTACCTATGTTTCACACAAAGAAACCGTTATTATGTTAGTCGAGTTTGTCATATTGGCGGTATGAGAGTGCGGCCGTTGAGAATCAACCCTGTTCTCCTATCCTGTTTTCACAATTTGCGATGAGTGCATCATTTTAATTTGCCTGGTTTTTACTTTAGTGAGTTTATCGTGAAAGTTAATAATAGGTAAGCTTCTTTCCATTTTCAAATACAAGCCCCGAAGATCGTTTGTTTGGATGCTAGAGGCTGTTTTGTTTAGACGAGATCAGACCGGATATTACAACCCGGCGACGCCTCCAATGGACGCCTTTACTTGAAAAGCAGGCTGTTCTCAACTCTCTACCTGCTTGAATAGGTTTTTTACGGACAACGAGATTTTGAGCAGTAGAACTCTTAAAATGGTGACGTAGCCTTGGATTATCACAGGCACAGAATAATACTTATTAGGGCTGAAGTTTTGACCACAAGTCTCAGATCTAGTATTAAAATGTTTAGTTATTGCCTGTTTACACGAGAATTTGATCATATGAACGCTACCTTTAAGTAAACTCGAACAATATAAAAACAGGTAAATAGTATGTAGCTTTGTGCAAGATTGCCGGTAGACAGTCGACGGTAACCTGTTTATATGTGAGTGTAGCGGCCAATGTCTGCAATATAATCTTTCGTTTGAAACTTTTCAATTGCTATTTTGGTCGAACCTGAATTTATAAGCAAGCCTTTGAACATACTTTGTGCTGCTGATTTATTTATTTTTAAGAAACAGTAGGTAAAAGTTTATACAAGTTTCTTGGTTACACTAGCTTCTGACCGCGGCTTTTCCGCGTGATATGTTAATAAAAGTAGCGTATAAACTTCTCCAGGCTTCAAACTATGTCCAAATCAAGTCAAAAACGGCTCAGCGGGTTATCCGTGAAACATATATATATATTTCCGATAGAATATTACTGACTTAATTGATACTTATCGTTATATTATGGCTAAATCACACAATATCATTATAAATTGTAGACTATATGCTGTATTAGCTATATTAAGTTTCATCAAAATCCGTTCAGTAGTTTTTACGTGAAAGAGTAATAAACGTCCATCCATTCATCCATCCTCAAAAACTTTCGTTTGATAGGACGGTTGTAGTATTTATTATCTTGCTTGAACAGACATTTGGTACTACAACTTAATTATTATATTAAGGTAACCATGTTGTGAGTAAATTGAACCAGGGAATAAAAAATCAATACTAACTTTATGACCTTAGTAATATTGCACACTCACTAAGGGTAGGTAAGTGAATTTTGAATAAAAATATGTTTTTCATTATTTAAGTTTAAGTAGATTTTCAACAACTTTTGAGTGAATCAAACCAGGGAATATTTTTTTTTCATACAATATTCCGTATTTATTGCATACTCCCTATGGGTAGTAGTGAATAAAAAACTTGTTTTATTATTTAATTTCATGTTTATTTATACCGAGTGAATCGTTGAGAGTGAATCGAACCTAAGAATAAAAGAACTCCTTTACACACCCCCCTCTCCTCCTCCTCCTCTAAGGGTAGTTTAAAAAATAAAAAATAAGCTAACCAAGGAAATATTTACCACCCTGTTTAACGGAGATACCTGGTAACAAACATTCATTGTATAACTAACGGACATGATGTGTAGTCGTATAATATGAGTGGTTATTCAGATTCGCCAGGACTTGGTAGTGTCTATTATTCACTAAATCACTTCGTACTTGTATAGAAATGGGTACCTAGGTAGGGTCAGTATATCAAACCTATTGTCACAAGTCAGATCGCTGAATCAGCCGGCACTCAACTTCATATAAGTAGATTAATAGGCCTCTGCAAAGTGGGTCCGTTCATTTTTTCTCTTTTTCATTTTCCGGTTCGCTTTTGAGTGCCTTCATGAAAAATATTATCTGTTATCCACGGCTAGGCCGTTAGGGCTGACACATACCTACCTATTTTTAAATTAAAAAAATAAATATTCTTAGTTTCAACCAAAAGTACTTAATATCTAATCTCCTGAAAATGAGTTCGATAAACAATGTTGGTCCAATAAAATTATAATATTATAAAAACTGTAACAAAATTGTGTGTATTAGTTGAATTTAAATCTAACCTAAAATATTAGGTTGGGGAAAAAGTCTTTTCGCATTATTGTATGTATGAACTTGTAATAAAATCTCTTTGGCTATACTATTTGTATCTGGCTGGTTTTGGTATCATTAAAAGTTTAAATTTTAAAGAAGATAATTCCAAATTCAAATTAGGAAAATGTGTGATTTTTATTTGTTTTTCGTACTGTTAAGATGAGTGAATCTAATGAAGAAATTCGATACATTTTAAAATTTTACTACAAAAAAGGTAAAAATGCAACGCAAGCCGCGAAAAAAATTTGCGATGTTTATGGACCTAGTGCAGTGTCTGTGAGAGTAGCACAAATTTGGTTTAAGCGTTTTCAATCCGGAAATTTTGATGTCAAAGATGCACGTCGCTCTGGTCGCCCTATTACGGATAAAATGGATGCCATTTTTGAAAAAGTGGAGCAAGATCGGCATATCAGTAGTTACGACGTAGCTGAAGAACTGGGAATTGACCACAAAACAGTTTTGGCGCATTTGAAAAAAACTGGGTACACAAAAAAGCTCGATATTTGGGTACCTCACGAGCTCACTGAAAGAAACCTAATGAACCGTGTTCTCATTTGTGATTCTTTATTACGACGTAATGAAACCGAACCATTTTTGAAGAAGCTGATAACTGGTGATGAAAAGTGGATCACGTACGACAAGAACGTGCGAAAAAGGTCGTGGTCAAAGGCCGGTCAGGCTTCACAGACTGTGGCGAAACCCGGGTTAACTCGC
Organism: Perizoma affinitatum; assembly: GCA_961405105.1. Lineage (NCBI taxonomy): Eukaryota > Metazoa > Arthropoda > Insecta > Lepidoptera > Geometridae > Perizoma > Perizoma affinitatum. Next base: position 9,977,962 of record OY560184.1, read on the forward strand.
AACAAGGTGATGCTGTGTGTGTGGTGGGATTGGAAGGGCATTATTCATTATGAGCTGTTACCACCAGGCAGGACCATCGATTCTGAACTCTACTGCGAACAACTGATGAGATTAAAACAAGAAGTTGAGAGAAAGCGGCCGGAGTTAATCAACAGAAGGGGTGTGGTTTTTCATCATGATAACGCTAGACCTCACACATCTTTAGCCACTCAGCAAAAATTAAGAGAGTTTGGCTGGGATGTGTTAATGCATCCGCCGTATAGTCCTGACCTTGCACCTTCAGATTTCCACCTGTTTCGGTCTCTTCAGAATTCTTTAGGCAGTGTCAGGTTAACATCACGAGAGGACTGCCAAAACCACTTGTCGCGGTATTTTGAACAGAAGCCCCAAAGTTTTTATAGCAATGGGATCATGTCCCTGCCTACAAAATGGCAAAAAGTTATCGAACAAAATGGTACCTACATACTTTAGTTAAATGTAAATAAACTATATTAAAAAATGTTTTGAATTTTCTTAAAAAATGCGAAGAAACTTTTTCCCCAACCTATTACAATTCAAGGGGCAGCCCTATCAAATTTAACGTGGGAAAGATCGTTCGTTGAACACTGAATTATCATATTTTAGATATTCGAACGCACACAAATTTGCGCTTATGAAAATCTTTCTAACTTATGATAAATGAAAAATGTGTTTCTAAGACTTTCCTTTGGACAATAAATATTCTTATTGCAAGTATTTTTGGCATATTTCCGAACCGGTTTTTACAGGTTTTGTCAAAGAATTCAACCCAGATTGAAAAAAGTACCAAACCATAAACAGCTCCAAAAATGCGCAAATGCCAGTAATACGTAATTTCTTACTAACTCTGTTAAGTTTTTAGCGGAGGGGAGTTTCCGTGTAAATCATTGTTTGCACCGTATACAAATATAACCCCGAGTTAGTGAGGAATCTACGTGTTTATTGTATATCCAAACGCTCAGGGAGTTTTATTTTCTATTTACTGAGTTTATTTAAATTTATTACGAAGATGCAAAGCGGTTTTGCCGTAATATTTTACTATGTAAAGTATATTTATTAGGGAGTTAATAATTCTCAATGAAGATGTGAGAAGAGTGAAATTATTTTTGTGCGTCGTGCTAATGAAAATGGAAATTTACAACATAATTTTGGGAGAACTGTTTTGAGCGGTGAGCCTACTTTTATCCTAATTCGAGTGAATGTAATAGGAAAGAACAATACACAACCAGGTTTTTTTTAGGGTTCGGTACGGGACACTATTATATGCTAAGCCTATACTGCTGTCTTATACGCATACCCACATAGTTATTACGTAAAAAGTTAATTGCAATTTTCACAAAATCCTTGTTACGACGAAATATATCATTGTTTTTTATTAATTTTGTGATTTTAATCGTCATATGACAGTTTTATTTTTGAAATTGAATTAAAACAAAACACACAGTCAAACCTTAGCAGAAAAAATAACAAAGACGACGTTATCTATAAGAGGTGATCAAGGAATAAATCAGTTGGATAGTGTTTGTATGCTATAGATGTTAAAACAATGTACATGCTTTACAAATTAAATCTTAATTCTACGAAGAAAATGTATGGCCACTTTTGATTAAAACTTTTACCAGATCAACTTTTTTTTCCAACCGATCTTTAATCTTTAACTCTCTCAGTTAAAAACTCGGAGCTTCCGCACTAAAATAGCGTCAAAGTATCAAAGCTCGCGAAATGAATTTGATTATCTGTGACATGACTTCGCGAGTCGTTTTATCATTTTCCACAAATTCCATTCCAATTTTCCCATCAATGTGACACTTCCGGTCGTATCCCTATTACGTATTCGTGTTCCAACTTTGTAAAGGAGCGGTTATTTTGAGATGTTAAAATAAAAGGTATTACGGAAATTGATTAACCTGTTGTCTGTTTGATGGGTGACCATTAGTGATATACCCGTTCTTCGGAGGGTCAAGTGTCAAATATTGTCAAGTAGGTATAGTATAGTAGTATAGTACATATAGTGGGTAGGTCTGATCCAATAGATCCTATTCCTAGGGTCCCTTATAATAATAAGCTTATAAGAATTGACTTCATATAGGTATGGAATATATAAGTACAAGCTGTGCCACGGTCGCCCATGACCCCCGACCGCATGGCATCGCATTGCCCGCCCGCGCTATTACTTATTTTGCTCGGTTCCTAAGGGTTGTAGTGTCCCGTGGCTTGTGACGGCTCATCAGTCAGATTAGTCACCTAACTTTAAGACGGTAGCACGTGCTTTTCCAATATTTGTTTAAGATTTTTTATAGGTACACGAAATTTGTCGAAGCATCTAATTTAAATCGTAGTACTCAATAGGACTTTTAAATTATAAAATATTTTTACCATTGACAGATAACGATATCGATACCACACCGGAACCAAACTGTACGGAGTTTGATGGAGTCACGTAACGTAACACGTGACGCACATGACAGAGGAAACGAGTTTTCGCGAGGCACAAATTGTACTCTCATTGCATTACGTTAAACAGACGTGGTGCCAACATGTTATCGCCAATGTCGATAGTAATTTATCGTTAAAAAAAAACGCTTTATATAGAGAGTGTAGGTCGAATCGAACTCACTTAAGTGCACGTCATTAATTCCTTACAGTTCAAGTCTACAGTGCTAGCCCACTCACATCTGTAATATCCGGCAAGGCATGGTTTGGGGTCACGACTGCAAAATGTGTGGTGTTACACTGTACTTTGGTTTAATTCACATGTATATAATATTTCAGACTTGAGTTCTTAAACTGTTTGAACTAGTTTCAACAACTTAACAAGTTGTAAGTGTAGTCGGAGTTACCTAATGAGACCTGTGCATTCAAAGTTATACAAGAACTATCAACAACTTTAAACAAAATTCGTCATGGTCAATTCACGGCTAGGTGAATCTTATGGATATTTATATATATATAGATATTTTTCCGAGAACTAAAAACTAGATATAAACCATGATATTTGTGATGTATGCAACAGTGCCGAAATCACAGAATAATCGATATATACCAAATTCATCAAAAAGCATTCAAACTCACAACGGTACATTTTTAAGTGTCGGAAGTCGTTTTGCTTAGAAACATTGTAGGTACCTCATACTATCTCCAATTGAAGTAGGTTGCCCACCTGCGGAAAGTCTGTAAAAACAGCCCATAAGTTATTTTGCTCGCAGGCTTAAAAAAAACAAAGTCGCAGTCAAAAAGAGCCGATTCCGATATTCTTTTTTTTTTTGAAAGACCCAGTACATATTGTAATATAATAATACCTACCCTTATTTAGGGTGTAGGTAAGTACAACCTGTAGGTAGTTCACAGAAAAATATTCCAAATAGGTATTTATGCATTATGTGACCGTTCAAGACCATTATTATAACCAGATGAGGAGAGTACTTAATGCAAATGAGATCCCGAACTCCATGCCTACCCGATTGTTGATGTATTCAGCAGTTGTGACAGAGGTCTGCTGCCCCCTTTCATCGGGCAGGTATAAAATTCGTTTTTTCTTCCATTATGTAAAAAAGGTAAAAGTGTTTTTATAAACCACTATATTCTATGAAAGTAGTATCGGGAGCTATTTCAGACAATAGTCCCATAGTATCCTATTTATCTACTTGCGAGGTGAAACGCGGAAGTCTAAAACTCCACTCCAGTTGAATATGAACTCAGATACACAAGGAAGCCGCCCTTATTATTATCCTGGCTATAGCAGCTATAAAATTGAAAAATATTTTCATCACAGATAAAATACTTACGTCATCTGTCCTCATAACTCACGATGAAAGGAAATTGTTTATCCATTAATAGACATTACCCTCCGTATCCAATTTCTTCATATGCGAAAGTGAAACAGTGCACCATAATATGGAGATTCCAAAGGCCGGTGAAGTCATGCTTACAATATTTAATTTTCAGACCTCTATTCATAAAATTTCATAAATATTAGCAGAAAATTTCAAAATGCATTCTGCCACAAAGTCACGCGGTGGAATTTTGGTGTTATCCTTTTCATCGTTTTTATCAATAGGGAGGTATATAGGTTTCGTTTTTATCAAATCTCGCTACTCGTAAGTATAGGTAGGTAGTAATTGTATAGATAACCTCCATAAATAAATATTAGACCCAAGAAAAACAGTTATTAATAGGAAGCTAAGGTAAATAATGTAACCTTCAACATTAACATCATCAACTTAAGGAGTACCATGTAAATAATAGTACCATTTTATGTAAAGTGTATTTATTTTTGGTCAATTAATGTTAGTTGACCCATATTATTTTATTTTTAATAAATATGACGAACCATCTTGGACTATACTTTCAGTAACCGACTTTAAGATATCCATCGAGTGGAGGCCTTCTTAAACTTCGTCTATTAATAAGTCTCCAAATACTATATTAAGCAAGTTTCGAATATCTGAGTTGTGTAGTATTGTATACTTATGTATTTGAACAGAACCCATTCCACATTAAATACAGCCAATTTGTCAAAATAATATATGAATAAGAAATACAATAAGAATTTTGAAGGAGAAAAATATCATCCATAATAATTGACGATATCAAAAGCAAATGTGATGTCGAACCTCAGCGCCAATTGAGCAGGCAATGAAATCAATTTGAAGTAAATTATTTTGATAATATTGTTGAAATCACTGGAAGTTATTTCAGGGAATATGGCTGAATATTTGGCTGTGCCTTTTTTACCAGCGATTTAAGGATCCCTTTATGCGTTTTCCATAAGAGGTCCTTTGTTTGTATGTTATCTCCAAATTGGCTTATCCGATCGAAATGTGGTTATTTGTAAACGATTTGTAAGACTTAAAGGTTAGTTTTTAGATATATCATACGATGTATGATCTCCAAATATTTGTCTCGGGTCTGGGTGTTTTCTATGTAAAAATATGTAAATATTTACAATAAAAAGTATAAGTAGTATATCAAACATGTAGTTCCCATAACACAAGCTCTGGGGCTTAGTTTGGGGCTAGATGATGCTGTGTGAATATAGTCCAGCATTATTTAATTTTTATTAATTCTAATCTGGGGCCAGGATTATGGACAAACAAAATTAGATGTCAAAATAGGTTATTAATTAGGATACTATGATCTAATCTCTGCCGTTATTGAACATACTCACAAGACCAACCATTTTCTCCGTTTTGGTAAACCTCAAGTTCTTGCAAAAGAAAAACGATAACTTCCTAGAGCGCTACAGGAAACTAGGGAAAGTCAGAAACAAAAAAAAATGGATTTTTACAGGGAATATGGTTTGTGGGTCCCATTGGTTCAGAAGCCTGTTATGAAAAAAAAACCAACATAAAACTCCATAACATTAGACTTGAAGACAGTGTAATATGTATCGAAATTTTTTTTACTATATAATATGGTAACGGTAGTATGAGTTTTTTAAGATCTGTTGAGACATCTACTCGATGTTAACGACCTCTGAAGGCCTGAGACGAAGAAGGTTGCGGGTTCAATTCCTGCCGCGGCACAAATGTTTGTATGACCTGCAAATATTTGTTTCGAGTTTCGAGTGGTGTTTACTATGTATAATATGTACGTATTTACAAAAAAAAAGTATGTAAGCAGTAGTCATGTAGTTCCCAAAATACAAGCTCTGCTTAGTTTGGGGCTAGATGATACCGTGTGAAAAATGGCTAGCATTATTATTATTATCAAGACCACGAACATTGCAGTCTTCAAAATATTAGGAATAACAATAAAAAAATAAAACAAACGCGATTTTCTTTTAAATGTGTTTATTTTCATAAGGTTTGAGATCATTCACCGATCTAAAATCAAATTAGATGATTATGGGGTGTAAACTTTGTGTGAAAAGGAAATAGTAAGTTTTTTTTTTCATTAAAAGCGTGGGTATTTCACGCATTTAAAAATGTTTTCATGGTTAATAAGTAATTTATGAGCTATTGCAACCACACGCAAACTTACTTTTCATATTTGTTTGTGCAGGAATTTTTCTACTTAAGTTATTAAATTTAATAGGGTTTGCAGTCGGTTAAATGAAAGTTATTATTGTTCATTCTTTAATATCATTGTTATAACGTAGAGTGCAGACTATTTGAAATTTAAAACTGTTTTATCAGAACTTTTATAACAATTTGATAACAAAGTCTTAAATCAGTTCGGGAAAATGTGATTTGACTTCCAAGCTTATATTTTTTTTTTAGATATCATTTATCGCAAATCATATAGGTACTAATTATTTTTTCTTGATACAGGAACACCTACAAGTTATTTATGTTCATAAATAGAGGTTATTTTTGTAATTTTGAGGGTCAGCCGATATTGTAGAGGATTAGATTAAGCTGTGTGATTGTGATAAAATACTTTATTAGCTTTACCAACATCTTAAAACTCTCTCCTATGCCACTGCATCAGCCGGAACCTGTAGGTATATTTCAAACTGTTCATGAGAGCCTTTTATTTTGGAAAGTAAATTTTAAGCGTCTAAATTCCCGTGTGGATTCTCGAGGTCTGATTTAGAGTTCGATTTATGTTAGCGGGGCACGCGAGTGGCGCCCTCCTCTGTCGCAACTCATAAACTGTCAGCTGTTCAGACACCTTTGCGATAAGAGCGTTTTGAACAGCTTTTCAAAGTAAAGACTCTTAGAAGTTTTTATAGTAATTCAAGGCATTTATTTTTTGTGAATTCGCGGGCTATAAAAGCTAATATTTTCTTGTTAGCCGCGAACTAAGTTCTGGCGACCCTATAGTTTAGAAATCCTCTACTGATTAAGCTCATATTCAAACTTCACAATTCTATTACTTAGTTATCGAGTATCATCAAGATTTAATTAACGGTTTGGCAGTTATTGTCGGACAAACAAACACACAGAGAACATAAAAGCAAGCATCAGATTATCTAAATAAAGCTCAGAGATCTAGATCGCTTCACTCGCTCGATCAATAAGTTTTTTTAGTAAAACAATCCCCTTTTTCTCATCACCTCGTAGAGAAAATTGGAGCCAACTCCAATATATTGCATCAATATAGATGCATAATATATTTTATTCTGTTTCTTGTAATTAACGTGGCTGACATCATTATAAGGAAATATATGTTTCAACCGCTTTTATAAAATCTAAAGTTTTAGTTTTCATCCAATCCATAGTATCTAAATCAGGTGAAAATATTATATAAGCGAATAAATATTTTTGCTCAGGTAGTGCATTTCTACAATCTATTTTCTAGTAAAGTTTTAGAAACTGCCCTGAGTACATATTTCTCTATTGCCATTTTGTAACAGCGCTGCCACAACTCTCGCGTCTCCATCACCATGATGTTACCGCATGATTTAACATCCTTAGCATCTCCAATGACAGATTGTAAGAAAATTGCCGTCATTGCCCAATATTAGAATATTAAAATATTAAATATTAAAATATTCAAAATTTTGGGAAAACTTACAGCTAGACAAGATAATAGAAAAATATATAAAAAATACATGCCAGGCACATATTTTGCTGATGGCTAATAACAAGTTTCCACTTATAAGTTTAAAGTATAGTATACAGAAAAAGAAATCAGTTTTAAGGTAGACAAAAAACAGAGTAAAATTAACTAAGTATATAAAAAAAGAATAACAGTAATAATTTAGAATTTAGATATAGGTAAAAATGTAAATACTTATATTAAAAAGAATTGTCTGAAAAGAAGCTATCACTTAGCATGCGTTTTTACTTGCTTATTGATGTATTAAATAAGTAAGATGACGACTGCAATACTTCAACAAAATACTGATACATTATTTTGAACTAGAGAACATTTTTATTTTCTCCGTAGCTGAAATTACGCGTCTCTAACGCAACTTGGACCATAACACGTGACTTAATTGAATTTACCTATTCCCACACACTGGCTTCGTAAATAGGTAGAGGCCTAGGAGAATAGAAACATATTCTAGTATTATGTTTAATTTTGTAATAGTAATTATGTAAATAATGAGAAACAGTATTTTCACGTTATTATCTAATTATTTTTAACACGCTTTATAAAGCCCTAATACATTATAATTGACATGTTCAATTCTAAAAAAATCGTCGCATTAATACAATTGGTTCGTAGGTTTAACCAAGAACCCTAATAATTACTGTGTTCCAGTTTCAAGGGGATGGGTGCCGGTGAAATAAATTAAAAAAAAAAAAGGCATAAAAGGCGCATAAAACTTTACACCCGTATGTCTTATTCAGAAAAGCGCAAGTTATGCCTCTGGTGGTCCATGCGTCTATAGGTTACGGTAACTACTTATCAACAGATGGGCCGTATGCTTCTTTACTTGTTGTTAGTTTATTTTTTCTTTGCTCGTCTATAGGGGGTGATTTTTGCTTCGATTCTAAATATTTCATTAATAGAAAGCTACACTACCACAGATCAATAAAGATTACATTTTATTTTGATAACATATAGTCCAATATCCTCAATATTTGTAAATTAGGTATATCGAAAAAAAAGAGCTACTTTGCCCCTTTATAGAAATGGTTACGTGAAAATAAATATAAAAGTTACAATAAGCCACGATAACGATTTTATTAAAATATTAATCAACGCAGATGAAATTACGGGGCATTACATAATATAACTGCTGCCATGTATGGAACGTAATTTGTTGTAATATTAACGATTATGATAAAAATGATAATTTATGATGTAACATCAGAATACCAGCTTCGAAACATTATCGTGTAGGAACTGATCAACAAACTCTTCATAAATTTTATTATTAAAATAAAACATGTAACAGACACATACCATACACATCCTGATCGTACACTAGGATTTCCTGTATTGTTGATATCAGGAACTATGGGTACCGTGGTACCACAACACCCAGACCCAGAAAAAGCATCTGCAAGACGTGTAAACATTTATCCCGATGCGGGAATCAAACCCGCAGATCTCGCGTTGCAGTTAGCCAACTGCGAGAAGCTTCTCGCTCCTAATAGAGTAAAAATTGTGATAAAAATAACAAAGTAAACACTGGGGTAGTGTCACTGAAGAACACCTCTCGACACCTTTTAGCTGTTCACACCAATGATGCCTCAACTCTGTCTTTCATTGGCATTTATATGGGCCCGTTTAGTGGATGGCAAGTCATTATCTACCTTAACCAAACTGATATAAATCAGGATTGACAGATGCCACATTGCATTCCATAGCACAGCATTCATTCAACTAACATTAACTTTCGCAATCACCCAATGGTTTCAACTATATTTAAATACCTGCAATAGTATTCCATCTGTCTTGCCTACACTTTCAATAAACTTTCACTTTGTTTAATAGTTTATATATACACCAGGGCTTCTTGATGTTGGCTTCGATCTTAATAATGCTTCGCAAATTACCATATACTTAGTTTGAGATATTTAATAAACGTGTGAAATAATAAAAATAATTACCGCATGGCGCACTTCTGGCGAGTGTTCGGAGCGTGGTTATTAATAGAAATGAAACGGTTGTTGAAAAATAAAAAATAGTTTTAAAAACAACTTAAACCAACATGTCTAACAACATAATTAAATTCTTGCGACTACTACGTAGTAGGTAGTCAAAGGCACGTCCAATTATTGTTTTTGGCACATGCCCACGTTTGGTACAGTGGTACGGGTAAACTATTTAGGAAGTAGATAGATGGAATTTAAAACAAAATAAATAAAAATTGGTCCCCAGACTCATATTAAAATACATTTTATGCTCTCAAGACACCTTACATTCGCTGCGTTATTCACTTCTTTGGAATTAAGAAACAGCTTGTGCAAAGTATCCATTTGTCACCAAGCTTTTAATTTAAGACCTGGGTTTATGTCGCTATAATGGAAATTTAATACAGAGTTATCTTGTGCAGCTGTTTTACCCACTTGTTCTATGTCTTTACCAAACCAAATATTTCAATTAAAACTAAATATTTCGATTACGAATAAAAACCTAAAAGAGATGTCTCATCTTATGCCTAGTAATTAATGTAGATTTAAATTATGTTAGTTCAAGTTGGGGTTTCTTAATGATCCTTGTGATTTCAATGAATGAACACATTCCTTACGATGGTATTATAAATTATAATACTTTACTAATTAAGTAGGTCTGTGCTCAATAAATTTGCATCACAACTAATTTTTAATGTCAAACTAATTTTATTTAGATATTTGTAAAAACTGCTTATTCCCTGTACGCACTATAAAACCCGGTATTATCTGCTTAACAAAGAAAAGTACGTTTTAACTAAATTAAAAACAACTGAAATCATACAACGTCTATTGCAGTATTCTCTTGTGACTTGTTTGCAATAACTTATTTATGAACCATTCTTGAAGTCATACATTTCCATTGTAGTAGGATAAGCCGTCGGAGATAAATGGTAACAGAAAAACAAACAAACTACCTCAAACGTTTATCATACGGGTTCCTGTCGACGTATATTTTTTTTCTCACTAGGATGCAAGAATGATATTCGGTAATGTATTTACTGACCCAACGATCCTGTTGATGTGAAATTGTAGTGCTTCTTCAAATATTATGTCAAGTTAGATTACCTCATCATCACCATCATAACATGATTTAGATTTCAAAATACTCTAAAACTATTTTGTGAACCTATCTATTACCAACTTGACGTCTAAGCTATTAATAGAATAGATCTGTATCATGCACTTTTATTAATAATATTAATGTATAACATTCACTTATAAATACTATTCCTTAAACATTACTCTCGCACGTGTGGGAGAAATGGCAAAGTGCTGTAAATAATTATGCAAAATTGTTCACATCGTAAAACATTTTCAAATCACTTTTATTTCTCGGTACAAAACATATATTTGACAATCTTCTCTAATTTTTGAAGTTGGTTAAAAACCAAATAAAACCTTTGGTCACAAACTAATCATCAATAACTGAAATTGGATGAAGCTATGTAAACAAATGTTATCGAGTACCATAATCATAAGTCGTTATGGTAATACAATACAATGAAAATATTGGGATCTGTATTTGTATAATGCCCGTGGATTGTTATCGGAGAAGTGATCGTTTGTGACACGATCGAGCTTCAATTCTGTCTAAATTGAAAGGAGTACGTATTAGGTTGGGGAAAAAGTCTTTTCGCATTATTGTATGTATGAACTTGTAATAAAATCTCTTTGGCTATACTATTTGTATCTGGCTGGTTTTGGTATCATTAAAAGTTTAAATTTTAAAGAAGATAATTCCAAATTCAAATTAGGAAAATGTGTGATTTTTATTTGTTTTTCGTACTGTCAAGATGAGTGAATCTAATGAAGAAATTCGATACATTTTAAAATTTTACTACAAAAAAGGTAAAAATGCAACGCAAGCCGCGAAAAAAATTTGCGATGTTTATGGACCTAGTGCAGTGTCTGTGAGAGTAGCACAAATTTGGTTTAAGCGTTTTCAATCCGGAAATTTTGATGTCAAAGATGCACGTCGCTCTGGTCGCCCTATTACGGATAAAATGGATGCCATTTTTGAAAAAGTGGAGCAAGATCGGCATATCAGTAGTTACGACGTAGCTGAAGAACTGGGAATTGACCACAAAACAGTTTTGGCGCATTTGAAAAAAACTGGGTACACAAAAAAGCTCGATATTTGGGTACCTCACGAGCTCACTGAAAGAAACCTAATGAACCGTGTTCTCATTTGTGATTCTTTATTACGACGTAATGAAACCGAACCATTTTTGAAGAAGCTGATAACTGGTGATGAAAAGTGGATCACGTACGACAAGAACGTGCGAAAAAGGTCGTGGTCAAAGGCCGGTCAGGCTTCACAGACTGTGGCGAAACCCGGGTTAACTCGCAACAAGGTGATGCTGTGTGTGTGGTGGGATTGGAAGGGCATTATTCATTATGAGCTGTTACCACCAGGCAGGACCATCGATTCTGAACTCTACTGCGAACAACTGATGAGATTAAAACAAGAAGTTGAGAGAAAGCGGCCGGAGTTAATCAACAGAAGGGGTGTGGTTTTTCATCATGATAACGCTAGACCTCACACATCTTTAGCCACTCAGCAAAAATTAAGAGAGTTTGGCTGGGATGTGTTAATGCATCCGCCGTATAGTCCTGACCTTGCACCTTCAGATTTCCACCTGTTTCGGTCTCTTCAGAATTCTTTAGGCAGTGTCAGGTTAACATCACGAGAGGACTGCCAAAACCACTTGTCGCGGTATTTTGAACAGAAGCCCCAAAGTTTTTATAGCAATGGGATCATGTCCCTGCCTACAAAATGGCAAAAAGTTATCGAACAAAATGGTACCTACATACTTTAGTTAAATGTAAATAAACTATATTAAAAAATGTTTTGAATTTTCTTAAAAAATGCGAAGAAACTTTTTCCCCAACCTATTATAATAAACGTTTGTTGAAAACTAAGGTTCAGTAAAACTTAAGCGGTGGCGGTGGCGATTAAAGAGAAATGGTTATGGAATGGATGTCAAAGTTCGCGTGAATGTACTGATCCTCTCGATCCCCGCCACCGCGTCAGTTTGAACGGACTCATTGTTGAGAAGGAGATCCCGAACATATTTAACCGGAGTGGTTCATTTACAGAAAATTAGAAAATACTACATGCGTGCTTTTCGATGAATTAGGTATATAATGTCTTTTAGTACTCGCAAAACCAAATACATATTTTTACTAGCGACGACAGGAGCCCGTATAACATGCAAATAAAAGCCATTAAGGTTGCTTGTTATGTCTTGCCAATTTATCTCCAAAATGGAATTCATTCAATGAATTTGTATGATTTCAAAGATGGCCTTAAATTATACTACCATATTAATATTGGGGAGTCAATTAATGACGAATAGCAAATGAAATAATATTTATATAAAAAAGCAGCCCCTTAGAATACGTGAACAGCTACATATACCTTGGCAAGCAGATATCCTTTCACGACAGAAACACGGAAGAGGAAGTGGAAAGACGCATAACTATGAGTTGGAAGAAGTTTTGGAGTTTCAAAGAAACTCTGAAAGGTGACCTATCTCTCCATCTGAAAAAAAACGGTGTTCGATACCTGTGTCCTACCGACTCTTACCTATGACCACTTACCAACAAAAATTAAATCACAAATAACAACATGCCAGAGAGCGATGGAAAGAAGCATCTTAAAAATCAGTAGCGATTTATTAGGAAAAAAACTAAAGTAACAGATGCTCTCCAGCATGTGCTCAAGTTAAAATGGAAATGGGCAGGCCACTTAGCCCGATACACAGACAGGTGGATCATAGAGGCGACTAGATGGACATAACCTAGTGGCAAAAGAAGACCTGGTCGATCAAGAAAACGATGGACAGATGACATCATAGACACTGCTGGGAAACAATGGATGCTCATAGCCAGAGACAGAGAGAAATGGAGTCAACTGGAGGAGGCCTATACCCAAAGAGGGGTTCCTAATCAACATTAGTTTATATATAATTTAAAATAATTTGTAACATTAGTTGGTAAGGAAATATAAAAGTATTTATTATTATTATTATATAATAATAATGGGGAGGGGGTGCTCCAATAGACGATGGAATACATGTCAGCGGTTTTTTTGCAAAAGTGTACTTGTTTAGTTTGTACGACGAAACTATAATGATTTTTGTTATTTGTCAAGTCGTCAAGGGAACAAATTTTTAAATCCGTGCTAACCAACAACTTTCTAATCCATTTCGCCCTTAGAACTCCGGAGCAGGCCACAACGGAGTACGAACTTGTCAGAATACATAAAAGGACGTACTTTTATTTAATTTTATTCTGTGACTAAACTCAACAACATCTTAGCTAGCCCGTATTATTAAGTCCGTCGAATGCCCATTTAACTGCCGGCTTGTTGTTAAACGCAAGTTATTTTTAGTTTAACCGACTGTTACGGGCATGGCTTTACGAGCTCGCGACCCAATCACGAACATGAGCTTTGTAAGCGTGCTTAAGTGATATATCTGGACTACACATTAAGCTTACATTGTATCTTAAATGCGGCTTGAAAATGCGTTAAGTGTCAGGGCTTAAACTTCTCATTAAAAGAACAAAAACCAAAAAACCTTCCTGAAAGTAAGCCCAATTATGAATTTAAATCCTTGAGGTTAACGAGTAAAGGTAGCCAGAGGCATGTCCAAATATTATATTTGGCACAGGCCCGCGATTTATATAATAATATTTTATAATATCTGTGATAGTAGTAAGCATTCCGCGTGTCAGGTTGTAAGCCCACCGCCGTTTATTGAAGCTGTCTAACATATGTTCAGTTTCCTCACGATGTTTTTTTTTCAACGTTTGAGCGTGTTAATTTTCCAATAAATCCTACTACTATTATAAACGCGAAAGTTTGTGCGGATATAATAATATATTTGTTACTCTTTCACGCAAAAACTACTGAACGGATTTTGATAAAACTTTGCAGTAATATAACTAATACATCAGAATAACACATAGGCTACTTTTTATTCAGGTACCACGCGGGCGAAGCCGTGGGTAGAAGCTAGTTTTATCATATTCCTCAAAAAATATTAAAAAAGCAATAGAGCATCTCTTTTGTGTCCAAGTAAGCACACCTCAGTGTGACATAAAAAACTGAAAAAGGTGAAAAAAAAAGATTTTCATACGCATGTATGTATTATTAAGTATTGGAAACCGTTAGTCAAAAAGCAGTTTCCTATGCGCCTAGAATATACGTGGTCCTACCTACCTTTGGTTTCCAGCTCGCGGTCAGCATCGATTCGCATGATTTAAACAACAAATACTCGTGAAAACATTAAAAGACACACAAGGAAAGTTAAACAAAAGCTTGTAATAAATAAACAAAATGATAATGTAATCACAATGTTTATAGTCCTCGTATCGGTAGCTGAGTCGATAAACACACCGCACAAGGAAGGTCGTAAAGGGCACATAAAACTTCAAATCACGTGGAACTGAATCATGTTGGTGAGAAACGACGGATTTAGTCACAATTTGAATTGACTAGCTAAACATTTGAGAAGCAGACAGCTACCGAATCAGCACATAAAAAGTAGCTATATTATTTTTTACGCAATGCCATTGAATCAAAGTTACGCAAGACAGTGACGCTATCAAAACCACGCTGGTTTTTGTTTTTGGAATTTTTGGAAAATTCTCTTTAAATGAACATTCTGTTCTCAGTTCTCAGTTATGAATGATGCATCCTTACCTCATCTGCGTGTGTCACAGTAGACGAACCCTTTATTTTTAAATAATGCTAACATTTGTTACGCATCACATAAGCTCTACCCACGGCTTCACCCGCGTGCTACTCGGATAAAAAGTAGCCTGTGTGTAAGCTGATGTATAAGCTATATTACTGTAAAGTTTCATCAAAATCCGTTCAGTAGTTTTTGAATGAAAGAGTAGCAAACATCCATTCTCACAAACTTTCGCGTTTATTATAGTAGTAGGATAGACATCAAAATTACAACGAAATCAACAGATACACCAGTCTCTTGCGTAGCTTAGTGAAACTTGTAGCAAATTATACCTTTGATGTTAATTATAAGTAACATGATAGGTAAAGCTGGAGGATTAAATGTTTGTATCATGAATCTGTGGCTGGTGGATGCGGTTATGCTCTGATTAAAACCAGAAGTAATTGAGTTGTGGTATGCGATATGCATTAAATCTAATTATAACAGGTTATTTTGAACAAATTTATGTTATTGCGGAAATGATATCGATATGTTGTGTTAACGATGTGATTATGCTAAAGTTTAGTTCATTGGTAAAGCAACAGAAACAATTTCAACAACCTGTAAAAAGTAAAAAGAAATAGCCTGTAGACGTCACTGCTAGACAAAGCCTCCCCTAAAGAGTGGGACGACCAACAATCTTGGGCTACCTGCATCCACCGACTTCCCGCAACCTTTAAGATGTCATCAGTCATCAGGTGGGAGGCTTTCTTCTCGTATGACTTCCAGAAAAGTTCTTAGATATGTTTAATGCCACACGGCATCAGAAAATGACGCAAAGCGTGATGGAAAATAGGCCACAGGTTTTTTTTTTTTCAAATTAAAATTTTGCAAAAAATATTTTGTCGTTGAAGTCTGTCACACAAAATATGCAGTCTTTACCTAAGCTCAGCACATAATCCTACCACTTTATATTGGATTATTGTACAGTTTTAAAGTGCATCAGAATGTCGTAGAATCATCCAACTGCTATGAATTCAAAACTTGGAGAAGGAACATTGTCTGTTTCTTTAATCCACAACATGCATCGGTGAATACAAGGTACGTTTTACGACGTACACGCCACGTGTTCGTTAACTTGGACGTAAACGGATCGTTCGGCAGCCGTACCGACGTCGTTTGAACGTTGTGAATGCTCTTGATAGCTGTATTGTCTTACATGCTGTAAAATATATTGATTTGGCATGTCCTACAAAAGATGTGATAAGAAACCTCTGCGAGGCGTTATGAACTCTATCAGTCTTGTTATATCACTATATCGGACACCTTACCTAAAACTGGTTAGAACAAGGTCACCAAGAAATAACCAGTAATAAACTAAAAACAAACGACCTATTTTAATTCATACATTCCTATAACGGACTACGCGCGGATTAATTATAAATAATAATAAATTAGATACCCTAGCACCATCTCATCTGTCGGGGACATCAGTTAGAGCCGGTGCGGCGGCTGATCCGGCCGAGGATCTCAAGAGGCGCAAATATAGAAGTCTCACAAAGCTTACTTTTTTGAGCCTTTTGGGGTTGAAACTCTGGGTCCGTGGGGAACCAGGGCCCTTCGCGTCTTTAAAATTATTTGAGGGCGACTGGTCGAAGCGACGCGTGACAAGAGATCTGGCTATTATCTGGGTCAAGGCAATTGCCATTCAGCGTGGCAATGCGGCCAGTATTTTGGGAACGCTTCCGCCTGGTAGTGATCTGGATCAGTTGAGCTATCTATAGATCGTTTGCAACGGTCTTTAGATAGCTAGTTGTTTCATCTGTATTTTTTGTATATACCTACTTGTACATAGTTGTATGAATAAATGTGTATTTATCTCCCTATAATAAATAAATGTGTTATAATACTACAGCATATATTTATGTAGGGCAAAAATGAACATATCACACGGTTAACTGTCGGGTTCATAATATAAATACAGACGCAAACAAAGGACGCAAAAAAATCCGCCCCAACAGTTCCCTCCAAAATTTCTTCATGCATATGTGAGCGGGCAAGTTTTATGAAAATATAACAGTATAATCGACCAGAATCAAAATTTATTAAAAATACAAAGTGAAACATAAAACAGAACTCTTCTAGTCATTATTAATAAATCGAATTAAATGAATTTAATAAAGAAGCAATTAGCTCTCTAGCACGTCCGCACGCTCCGACCGTCCGAGTAAAAGTGGCAAGCGGCGCGCCCGCTCCCCGCTTCAAGTCTCGGCAAGTTTGGTGACGCATGATCCGGCCACGCCCATCGCACCATGGTTATCACGTTACACGGCCTCTCCTGACGGGCGGTCGACCTCGTCCGCAATTCTGGGATGCTCACGACTTGGGCCAGCCACATCTTCAGCTGTTGTTTCTAGAATGGATTCATCAGTCTCATCAGCTGAAAGGAGTAGAGAAATTTACATTTTAGAAATTATTCCTCAAAATAATCCAATAAGCATACTCCTTTCAGAAATAGCTTTCAATGATTATACATTCGTCAACAAACGTTATTCATATTGCACTCAACCTTTTGTAACATTCACACATATCAATCTCGAGGGCCCCCAACACACACACACACACACACACAACCTGGCCAGGAAAGACAATTTTGGTAGTGACTAGTATACCATGACAGCGCCCCCTGAAAGGCTAACTGTCCTGCCGTGGTAGAGAATCACACTCGATACCAACGTGTTCCGTGGCAGAGAATCACACTCGATGCCAACGTGAAGCGGTAGAGAATCACACTCAATACCAACTATGACAGAACCCATTAAGAGTTAACTGCCCTGCCGTGGTAGAGAATCACACTCGATACCAACGTGAAGCGGTAGAGGATCACACTCAATACCAACGTGAAGCGGTAGAGGATCACACTCAATACCAACTATGACAGAACCCATTAAGAGTTAACTGCCCTGCCGTGGTAGAGAATCACACTCGATACCAACGTGAAGCGGTAGAGGATCACACTCAATACCAACGTGAAGCGGTAGAGAATCACACTCAATACCAACTATGACAGAACCCATTAAGAGTTAACTGCCCTGCCGTGGTAGAGAATCACACTCGATACCAACGTGAAGCGGTAGAGGATCACACTCAATACCAACGTGAAGCGGTAGAGGATCACACTCAATACCAACTATGACAGAACCCATTAAGAGTTAACTGCCCTGCCGTGGTAGAGAATCACACTCGATACCAACGTGAAGCGGTAGAGGATCACACTCAATACCAACGTGAAGCGGTAGAGGATCACACTCAATACCAACTATGACAGAACCCATTAAGAGTTAACTGCCCTGCCGTGGTAGAGAATCACACTCGATACCAACGTGAAGCGATAAAGAAGACATCTCCATGCCAAGTACATGACAACGCGCTCAATGTAAAACAACTATTACAGCAATTGATCGTTTTTATGAAACTGAAACAGACTCTTATGCCATAGACGCAAGCGTGCACTCAAGCGTCTACAACAAAGATTCTATTGGGAAAACAACATAAAACTGCTCATATAACTTTACGCTAACTGCCTATATAGCTCCAGAGGAAGCTAAAACTCAAAGCATAACAAATGATAGATTCCGGCTTTACATCACCCGCCATACAAAGTCCAAAACGTTTTACAAGAGCTTCACCAGCACATATCCGCTATGTAAGGTAAACAGCTCATCGAAACAACCAAGCAAGCAGAATGCTTGTTGTAGAAATATGAACAGAGCAGAGACCTTTCAAACCATCGATAACCCGAAGTAGTTATATACAGAAAGAGAACCAGTCGAACAATTGTGATGCATCCGGCATCAGAGGCCCACATGATTCAGTAGTTCGAGCAGAAGCTCCTCAAGTGACCTCACGCGCAGAAACTCAAGACGCAGAAGGGCGCGTGATCAGCACGCACAGGATGCGCACAACATCAAGGCACGTCATCGCGCGTACAGGGGCGCGTGGACAGATATACAGGACGCGCGCACCAGCAAGGCGCGTCCTCACACCCATGGAAGAGTGTGTACAGCAACTCAGGACGCGCGGACCAGCAAGGCACGTCCTCACACTCATAGAAGAGTGTGGACAGATATACAGGACGCGCACACCAACAAGGCGCGTCCTCACACTCGTGGAAGAGTGTAGACAGGAACACAGGACGCGCGCACCAGCAAGGCGCGTCCTCACACTCATGGCAGAGTGTGGACAGGAACACAGGACGCGCGCACCAGCAAGGCGCGTCCTCACACTCGTGGAAGAGTGTGGACAGGAACACAGGACGCGCGCACCAGCAAGGCGCGTCCTCACACTCGTGGAAGAGTGTCGACAGGAACACAGGACGTGCGCACCAGCAAGGCGCGTCCTCACACTCGTGGAAGAGTGTAGACAGGAACACAGGACGCGCGCACCAGCAAGGCGCGTCCTCACACTCGTGGAAGAGTGTAGACAGGAACACAGGACGCGCGCACCAGCAAGGCGCGTCCTCACACTCGTGGAAGAGTGTGGACAGGAACACAGGACGCGCGCACCAGCAAGGCGCGTCCTTCCACTCATGGAAGAGTGTGGACAGGAACACAGGACGCGCGCACCAGCAAGACGCGTCCTCACACTCGTGGAAGAGTGTAGACAGGAACACAGGACGCGCGCACCAGCAAGGCGCGTCCTCACACTCATGGAAGAGTGTAGACAGGAACACAGGACGCGCGCACCAGCAAGGCGCGTCCTTCCACTCATGGAAGAGTGTGGACAGGAACACAGGACGCGCGCACCAGCAAGGCGCGTCCTTCCACTCATGGAAGAGTGTGGACAGGAACACAGGACGCGCGCACCAGCAAGGCGCGTCCTCACACTCATGGAAGAGTGTGGACAGGAACACAGGACGCGCGCACCAGCAAGGCGCGTCCTCACACTCGTGGAAGAGTGTAGACAGGAACACAGGACGCGCGCACCAGCAAGGCGCGTCCTTCCACTCATGGAAGAGTGTGGACAGGAACACAAAACGCGCGCACCAGCAAGGCGCGTCCTCACACTCATGGAAGAGTGTGGACAGGAACACAGGACGCGCGCACCAGCAAGGCGCGTCCTCACACTCGTGGAAGAGTGTAGACAGGAACACAGGACGCGCGCACCAGCAAGGCGCATCCTCACACTCATGGAAGAGTGTGGACAGGAACACAGGACGCGCGCACCAGCAAGGCGCGTCCTCACACTCATGGAAGAGTGTGGACAGGAACACAGGACGCGCGCACCAGCAAGGCGCGTCCTCACACTCGTGGAAGAGTGTAGACAGGAACACAGGACGCGCGCACCAGCAAGGCGCGTCCTTCCACTCATGGAAGAGTGTGGACAGGAACACAAAACGCGCGCACCAGCAAGGCGCGTCCTCACACTCATGGAAGAGTGTGGACAGGAACACAGGACGCGCGCACCAGCAAGGCGCGTCCTCACACTCGTGGAAGAGTGTCGACAGGAACACAGGACGCGCGCACCAGCAAGGCGCGTCCTTCCACTTATAGAAGAGTGTGGACAGCAACACAGGACGCGCGCACCAGCAAGGCGCGTCCTTAAGCGCATGTGTGGATTAGTACATGTGCGTAAGAGCTCGGCTACACCTGACTCAAAACATAAAAATTAAATTAATCTTGTACACAGAACATAGCTCACAAAAGTGCGTAAAACAAATCAATGTGCAACTACCACCTTCAACACGCCTAGCCAAAAGTGTTATAGGTGGTTCTTGAGGGCGATGATTATTTTCTTTGATGAATTGCCTTAAATATTTTTCGACTTTCAAATGCCAAGGTGAAATCTTTTCACGAAAGCAACGCAGTAAATTTATGGCTCTCGACAACTCTTTTGCTGAACCTGCCATCAACCTTGCAACTCATTTACAATAAACCACGAATCGAACGCGATTTATTCCAAGATAAAGTTCAATACTCCGCTCGATTAACACCTACGACGGACTTACGTGTCGATGTAATGTCGCCACAAGAAAGCCTCGGTTCATCACTAGAACGTACTTCAAACCTTTTGATTTAATAAGAGTTCAAATAAATACTTTCACTTCATCAAACTTTTTCTTTTTACCCTCAAAACGGCGTTTCTGAAAGCAAAAATAGATCGAATGCCCGTTTTTTACAACAAAAACGTATTTACGGTTTGAATTTCACAAAACTCAAGCGACCCAAGAGTAAACTGAATACAAAAATGGATGACAAACGGTCTAGAACACGTGATAATCCCAACCATTCGTTTCTTTAGCCCTATCGACTTCATCGCACCAGACAACGATATTGTGAATGTAATTACGAGACCTTAACAAGCGAAGTGAGTGTCTCCACGATTCTGCCAGTTGTGTCCTCATTAGGACCGTCACCTTGAGAGACAACCCTCCCGCCTTGGAGTCATCATCGTGCGTGTTGTCGGCCACATCGTTATTCGTCAGCGCGGGTAGATTGGGCTGCGGTGTCTGTGGGGTCAAAGACTCGGACGGCGGTGGCGCAATAGAATGTAGCTCAAGTGAATCTAGCAAGGGTGGCATCCAGCGCGTCTTTACTAGACTAACGCTTTTGCCTACTTAAACGAGAAGCACTTTCATCGTTAAAAAGCTGTACACATTCACCGAACAAAATGAAATACTCAGAATCAGATCTTTTTTTTTAGCAACACTTTTCTAATGTAGGTCAGGTGTACCAAAAGCGATGGGAATAAGTAGGAATCCCACTTCTGATATAATCGACCAGAATCAAAATTTATTAAAAATACAAAGTGAAACATAAAACAGAACTCTTCTAGTCATTATTAATAAATCGAATTAAATGAATTTAATAAAGAAGCAATTAGCTCTCTAGCACGTCCGCACGCTCCGACCGTCCGAGTAAAAGTGGCAAGCGGCGCGCCCGCTCCCCGCTTCAAGTCTCGGCAAGTTTGGTGACGCATGATCCGGCCACGCCCATCGCACCATGGTTATCACGTTACAACAGAATATCAGTAAGTGAATGTTGCCGTTATTAATGTGAAGGTGCCGAGTGCTCCGAGTTACGGATGAGTGTGACTTGAGTTCAACGAGAAGTCGTCCCCTCCTCCGTCAAGAGGTACCGTCATTTGGGACACACGGTTTGGGGTGATAGGTTAATTAAAAATGGGTCATTTTTATTCCATGCGCAAATACGCTATGTACAAGTGTTAAAATATGTCAGAAGAAGTAATTCGGTCACGAAAGTTAAAAACAAAAATAAAATAGTCTCGAAGAATAACTAGCTTTTCCATTTAAGTGTTTTTCCACACACTTTAATATTTTCCTTTAATCTTAGTATCGTGTAATCACGGTAAATACTCTCATTAATATTTTCTTAATTCGGATCGATAAGGATCGACGCAAAATGAGATTTAAAAAAGCCAATTTCAAAAATAAATTATATGCGACCAGTTTAATTATATGTTTCATTTATTTAGATTATAGCCTCAAGTATTCACTGTACAAATATCAAGTTTTTAATTCTATATTAACTAAGATATGATGTAAAATAGCCTCCACACTTCATCCTGCAGAACACAACATTCCACCGCATTATATTCCAGAAGAATAGTCGTCTTAAAAAATGAATCAGTTTAGAAATAATATTAATATTAATTTATTGAATTATTTTTCGAAATATCCTTGTAACTCTGTAATTTTATATTGTTTATACTCTTTTGAATTGACGTGACTAAGTGTTCTTTGTGATCCCAAAGTATGAATAAATGAATATATGAATATGAATATAATATTAAAATGGTTTAGTGAAGTACCCTTCCTATCGACAAAAGGATGAGAGAATTTTTTTAATAGTAATTTTAGTAATTTTTTCAGTAATTTTCCATTGGAGTGTTATCACTCCAAACTGGGTGTAATCAAACTTTCATGCAATGAAGTGCCAGTGATTTTCAATCTCCTTTTTTCGACGTATATTGAGTAACAATACAGCATTTCCTCGCCAAAATCCATGCTGTTACAAACTCTCCCGAAAACGTAGCGATCCCGCCCCGATTACAAAGCAAACACGTTAACGAATTGCCGCAAAGCTCGCTCGCAAATCGTTATTGTGATAAGTCTTAGAGACCGTGTGTCCCAACTCGTGTGACTAATGACTTAGAAAACAACATTGCGACTCCAGTTTGGAGCCTACTAGTCTTGAAATATATTTCTATTAAAACAACTTTAGTGCAGGGCTAAACTAGGTTTCGTTTTATGCATGAGCCACACATTAATTACAGCCAAAACTGTTTTTAATACATTGCTAGTTTCAAAGCTTCAATATAACATGTTAACATGTCATATCACATGTTAATTAACGAAAATTTAGAAACCAATCTTGAAATGAGATTTTACCATTATCATCATATTGGATTCATTTAGAATCTGAACATATTCTCACACCCGCTGTTTACATCCACACACCTGTTCAAATATTTTAGTACTTCCATCGCCTTACAAAATTACTGTTAAAATAGACCCAAGCAAGAGCGGAATTCCTATGACTAGTATTTTAGTAGTAGTAGGTGTGTTTACTGTAGGTATATTCGTTTGTATCTGAACTTTGTAAGATAGTGCTGGAGTTCAACATGTGCCCTTTATATATTTCCTTCGCATCACTTATTGCTCGCTTGTCGTAGGGCCAAATAGACACAGTTTTGTGAATCTAGAACCTAGATCACTCACAATTAATGAAATTTCAGGTCGTCTAGGTCCTAGAAAACCTGCAAAGGTTGCCTGCCAATTATGCTTATTTTTAGTGTTACACTTATTTTTAGTGTTTTTAGCGTTCCTGAGTACATAAAATAAAGTGTTCATTGATTCATTTATTTAGAACTATGCGTTTCACTTACTCATATAAGCCTGTACAGTATAGGCGCCATGTTTTTTCTGCGGCCGAAGCTTTATTTAATTCACACTTCAATGTACCTCGGGGAAATGCGAATGTGGTTAATGCAGTCAAATATTTATCAGTTTTGTTCGAAAATAGTTCGTCGATTTATTGTGCGCGTCGAAACTTTGTACGTTATCACAGTTTTTTCTATATTTTTCACAACGGAAACTAAAGTTGTTATTTTTGGCAAAAAATTACGTTATCGCAGTAAAAATGGGTAAACTCGATATCTACAGTGATAGAGATTTTCAGTGTTTTTCGTGGAAAATTCGTAATTTGAACATTGTCATACTTATTGTAATCTAAATAATGAATAATCAGACTATCTCAGATTCATATATACTTAATACGCACATCCATGAGGATACCAATAAGAGTGTAGTCAGAGGCAAGTTCAAAACTTATATCTAGCATTCCCAAACTTTGCACAGAAGTTAGTACCCCATGTGACAGGTTGAAAGCTCATTACTGCTGGAACACTAACCAATCAATGGCACTTTATTTGAAATTTTAAATGACGTAGTTCTGAGATAGATTTTGACGCCACACGTCAGCAGCGAAAGCTCCAATTGACGATGAAAAAAAACCTCGTAATTTTTAAATTTTGTAAAAATAACTTACTTTAAAGCTCTACAAAGGCCAAAAAACTAAACTTGAAAACCAGCAAGCATTTAAATTTTAAGAAAACAATCACATCACACAATCATAGCCGCATCAATGCACTAACATCCAAGTAGTTTCAGGTAACACTTGATAGAATTCTAAAGCAGCTCTCAGTGAGCTTTAAAGAAAGCACTGACATGAATACAAACATAACCACAGACTGTTACCACATAGCTATATCACAAAAATGAATTATTTGCTTCAACTCAGCTGTCATCGTTCTTGTTGTATGCCGACGTTAAAAAATATGTTATATTTTTATTTTTTTTATTATTTTCTATGCACACAGAATGAGCAGTATATTTATTTTGCAATGCCTTTGCGCAGATAAAGTGACCCCATTTCAAGTTTTAAATTTTTGACTATATAATAAGTCTGTCAAAAGTTTTTTGTATTTATTTTTCAATTGTAATTTTTTTGTGTTTTTTGGTCCGTAACCATTTATCTCTGAAACGGCTAATTGCATTGTAATTTAGTTTTTTAAATTGAATTGTATGCGTTCAAGGATGCGAGCTTGTCCAGGAATGGTTGCATACAAAATGGCCTGTGCTGCAACCAATTGATGCTGAGAGAATCATGGATACGAAATGAGAGACTCTTTTCATGCTCGTATTACATGTGTTTAAATATCTCATTCGATAACATGTAAATTTATCGAGTAGAAAAATCTAGTAGTGTAAAACGGAATTTACACTCGCAATATTTAAGATTGAAGATCGAGACTACATCAACAAGATATAAAAATATTGTTTTCAAAGATTTTTTTTGTAGTATATAGCCCGCTATTCTTCTTTCACTATGGCCAACTTTGCAGTCGGCTTGGAAACATATTAGTTTACGAACGACTGAGCGTACTGTGTGGATCGGATTACCTTTGTTAGAGGTAGATAGCTATTAAACTACGTTGTTTCACGCTTGTAGAAATAGTAAGTTGCTAAGCAATTTAATGAAGAATAGCATACCGTCCGCAGCTTTATTCACGTTTTTTTTTTTCAAATAAACTTAATTTTTCAGGACTTAATTTTTGACATTTGACAAGAAAATGCTTCTTAGTTTTGTTTTGTGGAAGGTTCGACTTACAAAGTTGATCGTCAAGCTTCCATCAGAACAGTCTTATAAATATAATGACAGTTCTTATAATTATGTTAACTGGTTTTATATTACCTTGGCAGTTCTTAAATTTGAGTGCTAATGGGCATATTAATTTTAAAATGTTATAATATTCTGATACAAAGGTTTTTTGTGATAGCTAAACTAATAATGATAATGTATTCTATGAAACCTTTTTATTCTTTTGGTGAATTTTTAGGAATCATTTACAATAATTTGTAATGATAAGCTATGTCCAAACTTAATACAGGAATGATTGAGGTTGAAAATCCAATAAAATAAGAAAATAAAAGAAAATAACAGGGCAGTTATAATATGAATTAATAGCACCGTACCAAAGATAACCACGATAATTTAAATATCACAGCATTGAAATTATCGTGATATCGGTATAATTTTAGGATATTATTACAACTACGTGTTATACGTACTTTACTATTCCCCTGCTGACTTTCCCCATGAACACTGTCCAACGAAACGTCAGCAGGAGAATAGTAAAGTAGGTGGTGTAATATACTTTCTATATTTCAATCCCCCACCCACAGTAAACCATACACCATACTTACTCAAACATTAGTGCTCATAATGAGACATATTATGTCTTCTCATGTTTAATCCGCGAAGCGAGAATACTGGTGACCTGAATTACTGGTGTTTTTCAAACCTACCTCAGGCACCAGTCAATCACAAAACAGATTATCAAGTTATTTTAATAAGTTTAAGACAAAAAAAAACCCTTAGTAAATAAATGCTTTATTTATAAATGTTGAACGAGTGGAGTCGTGTTTAAAAAAACACTATTTTTCTCCTTAAAATGTGAGTATCCAAAAACTCTGAAATACTTCATTATTTATTTATGATGCGTAGCTACAATACCAATTATCAAAGTTTAAAAAAAACGATACAGAAACTGGCATCCCGCACCCCTTAAATTAGAAATTGCCGAAAATTTACAGATAAAGGTTACACTTACATTTCGTATTTCAAAACTGCATACATACAATATTTTTAACTTTTCCCGTTAACTTTCAACAAAACCTATTCTCAGAGGCGTGAATTCGAAATGCGGAATTTGCAGGTATGTAGAATTTCCCAGCCAACACTTCGGATACCCGATGTGTTAAAAAACATTATACAACTTTCAGCTGCATTCTCCGATTCTAGAGACATTGGGTTACTGGACGGGCACTATTATATGAGAGAAAGCAAAGCACCAACTTTTATAATCTCTTTGGGTTTATGTTCTCTTTGAAAAAATTGCAACACATTATTAAATGTCGTGAATTGTTTTTGAAACTAATAAAACGTGCTTGAGACGGTGAAGCCCAAAATTTAAATGTATGTGCACTAACCGATGTTAGTGCTCCAATAAGCGGGGATGAGCTTGCATTTTGTCACGTGGAATGCTTACTACTTGCAATACAATGGCATGTGCCAAATTAGACGTGCCTCTGACCACCCCCTACTTAGCATCCTCAAAGATCTAAACACAGAGCATGTATGTTGACTTTTTTTTTATCGTTCGACGTATTCTTTCAACCGACTACATATTACGATTAAAAATATACAGCTCTATGACAGTCTAACAGACGGACGATGAGGGTCTCGTTGGCACCCTTTGGATATGGAACCCTAAAAACATTATTTGTAACAACTCAGAGCAAAAGTGTAAGAATTGAATCTTGTAGGTAAGTCCAAACAATGCAGTAAATATTTAGTTGAATTCATATTTCCATTTATGCCTGAAATAAGACAGTCCGCTCGGCGCTCCTAAAATTAAATGTATTTTCTCTTTGTTTCAACTAGGTGTAAATTGAATTTACATCTGCTTATTTGCGAGGATTAAGGAGCTTAGGGACAGTGCTGTTTGGTTATTACGATGCTAGGTGCAGTTTTGTACTCAGTAATATTACTTCATCAGTCCTTAGCTACATCTAACTAAATAGTTTGTAACCTGTTAAGGTTATAAACTATTTTGTTCATTGTCCAGCCGTTACAATAAAATTTGTAATTTTATCGGGAGTGAGTCTGAGTTTTTTGCCTTAAGTACTTGTACTTAATGATAAATTTTTGTATGATTTTCTAACTATTCATCGTTGGATTAATTATCATAACAATAAAATGTGGGGTTGCTGAAAACATTGAATTATATTTCAAAAATACATTGCACTTAGTATTTTAGTTCCAAATAAAATATACTCTTTTTTCTAAAATGTTCGGCGATCACAATGAAATTCTACCGGACCTCCCAAATTATTTACCAATCCGATATCGGCTTTGCAAAATGATCAAATTACAGGTATTTTACCTGTCTAGATGTAAGAATTACATATTAAATTAATCCTCTGAATCTCGTTTCTGATCTCTGTTTTGTTAGATATCTTCATGGGTATAATTTATTTGTGATTTGTGGCAACAAACTTGGGAAGATATTCTCAAACAAATTGGCTCTGACTAAACCTTGGGTTCCGCCATCCAGCAATATTAAAAACATTGTCCTGTGTTCAAGTTTATTTATTGGTTATTTTGTTGCTAGCAGTAAACTGTAAAATATCCTACATACTAAGTAAATAAATAATGCTGGATATTTTTCACAGAGCGTCATCTAGGTATTATGGGAGCTACATGACTGACACACTACTTATATACATGTAAATACATTCATATTATACACCCAGACCCGAACCATATATTTGCAGATGATACAAATATTTGTCTCGCGGTGGGGATCGAACTCGCAACTTATATACTAAAGTATATTATCACCATTTTATCAACGTCAGCTAAATATATATATATATTTTGCTGCTGCACGATAATTGTTTCATATTGTGCGAGCCTCGTCTATACTATTCGGTAATTGAACATAATGTCGACTCTCTGTAGACCTAATTGTTATAAATTGTTACTTAATTACATTTTTCATCCATGACTGGTGCATTTTAAAATTTCTTTGCAAATATTTTTTTGTTTAATTAGTCTCTTGGATATTTTGTTTGCGAGAGTAAATGCGGCAAATGTGTGTTCGATCTTGCGTATAACTGTACATACTATATATGCTCTGTGTTTAATCAATGATATGACTACTTTAAATGATGTGCTAATCAAGTATTCACCATTACTTGAATTGGGATACAAAAATAAAAAAAATATACAGATCTAAAGCTAAATATTGCAATATTAATATTTTTATGTCATCATCACTATCAGCCTAAAGAGACTAATCCACTTCAGTCATCCCTATAGAGAACCACGGGGTCAGCAGCAGTCCATAGTCTTGTCCAGGGAACCAGCAGTTTTGAGACGTTTCATTGACTTCCAGTAAACTTCACATGTCAACCAATGGCTTACATATTTCACGAAAATATTATGCTTTTCATTGTAAAAATCAAAATGCCTGTGCAGTAAAAAATCTGGTTCTTTTCAGATAAAACTGTTCCCAAGTTGAGCAACGATACAAATGACAATGTCAACAGCGAGTCTTGTTCATTTCGTTCTGTACTTTTTATTTTTCATTGCATCTCGCCATTGCTGAAGCTACGGGAAGCGGGCAGCGGGTTGTAAGGCTATAGAATAAGCGGGTACGTTAAAAGTAGTACATTAAGAGTGTTTACAGACGGAATACACCGCAACTACAACAACTATAAAAATGACGCCGGGCAGTGGTCGTGTGTTCATTGTCTAGTTTTTTTTTTTTTTTTTGCGGTGTCCCTACCACCGATTGGGATAGAGTTGCGGGGGCAGAGCCTACTGATGAAGAGAAGCGGAGTGGAGGGAAGGGTCACGCTTACGTACTGCGATGTGGCTACGTTGTGCCCGGTTTCGTCTACATGTTGGCCACTGTCGCTTGTCACGACTACTCGTGCGGTTTATGTAAATCGAACTTTGCCTTTTCATACAAATTTACGTCCGACAAGATGGGCGTAGGTGGTTGGGTCGCTGCAGTGTCCTACATAGAAATATATTATTATTATGATATGACGAAAACAAATTTAAGTATGATACGGTTTATGAATTATTACGCCAGAGTGGCATTTCTTTTTTATTTCACTATCGGTCCAACGACGCCACAACGCCGCATCTATTTTATGGGGAAGCTACTGGAGAGACCTTTATCCAACCGTGGACGTGTACTGACGAATACAAATCTGGTGACAAATAAATCGCTCGACTCGCAGCCACGCCGAAAGAAATGGCTGTCGTGTTGACGATACCAGTTTCCGAGGCTATGATAAGCTAAATAAATGAGATATTTTCATGCCGAGACAGCGTCGATATCGCTATGAATTCTCGCGGGTAATTGTAGGGGTTGATTTAAATATATTGTATCTATATAGAAGGGTACATTGCTGTCAGTTGCACGGTTTGGTCACGTTTACCTGCACATGAGTTTCTTATTCTAAAGGTTTTACTGCCCACGTGATATTATATGTTTACAAAAGGTGCTTTACTTCAGCAGAGCTTAACTTCGATGTAGCTGTCTATCTGAAGCTTCATATTAAAACAGCTTTATCAAATTGGTGGGGCAATTTGTATCCTTACATCTCAACTTAACCAGGTAAATTGGACTGTATATCTTAGATCGCAATAATAATATGACTTCTTAGGCATGGTAGAGACTAGCGTGGACTAAAATGGAGCGATTTAGTATGTTTACTGTAGTTTGCAGTAGGCTAATACTAATAATAGTGAAGCGGTATTTAAAATCAGTCAAGTTTTGCTTTTCTTTTCATTGATACACGTGATAGAACTATAGTTTTTCTAACTATGGTCATAATAACAAAATCTAGGGCGTCTGGATCACATTCGAGTGATGTCAAACTTTTAAACATTTTACCATACTAATTTAAAAAAATCCATAGAAATACACCCTTTCGCTAACTGCCAAATGATAAGGGCCCCGTCTAAGCAAGTCAAAAGTTTGCTAACTTAATTTCCCTTCAGCTAACTTCTGGGAATCTCTGCTGCAAATCTCGTCTATTTATTGGGTATGACTCGCGGGCTATCGGCGTTTTCATAGAGTTGTTCTTAGTATCTATTGATCTAAAGCAGAAAAGTTTTTTAGTAAAAGATATTGGATAAAGTTGCATAAATGCAACTAGTTTTAAAAATATCTACAAGTGCTGCAACTTGCTTATTCTTTTACAATAAGATGAAAAAAAAAATACTGATGGATATCCTTAAACTACGCTTATCTGGGCATACCTCGTTGGCTTCATTCACATGCATCACATTTTGCTTGGTGGTAAAGGATACGCTTGACCTGTCCTTTCTCCAGAACGTACCTAATTGATCAGAATATGTTCGCCAAAGTCTTCCCTTCCCAAGTATACAAGGTGTTTCGGGGTCTACGTTGAGATTTTTCTATTCAATCCACCTCCCCACTACACTATGGGATTTAATCATTTATTTCTTCATCAAAAGAAATATACTCTTAATATAAGGCCTGTGAGATGGATTAGGATGCGCAAAATACAGTTAGTGAGTCAGTCACGCAACATTATTTTATTTATCTATAATAAAAGTGAGTGAACCATTTGAAACGATACTGAATCACTTTTTCGTTCGGCCTTTGTCACAAGTCTATTTTGTGTGGCTAGCCTTTATTATTGAATTACGTGAAGTTAGGTTTTTTTTCCTGACGCCTATCCTCCAGGGAAGGTACATATTTGTAACCCTTTATTTACGTGTACTGGTGCCTCGCGGTTACGAAATAAAATCGTGATTTGAATCCTGACTGTTTAGTACCGAATTTGTTTTTGCAAATAAGACAACAAAGTTTTGTAACGGTTTTCGAACTCTCGCCATCAAAAATGATGATACCTTTAAGATGTTATCGTAACTGTAGCATGAAATCTGTGGATGCAAGTTGCTCAGGACCGTTTGCGTGTTTTCTACGAAGAGGGCTCATGTGTCTTGAAGCTATTTATGATGATGATTATGATACAGAACCAGAAGTGTCTTGAAGTTTATGAAGTAAAGCAAAACAAATTATTAACAAAATATTGCCAACTGGAGCAAAACGTTGTTTACAAGTTCCTCGAACTAATCTAGAGCATGAATAAAATTACGCTTTTCAAAATGATACCACTTTAATTTCGAAGTTGGTGAAATATGACAAAGGATGAAGTCGGTAAATAACGTTTAATAATTAAAGTACCCTTTGTTTTGCAGATAATTGAGAACGATAATACGACATGAAAGGAGAAAATTGAAATAAATTAGGCCAATTCCACCAAATAGGTATTTCAAAGTGGTCTATCAAAAAGCGTTACGCTAACTTATTTTGTTTCTGTGACCTCCAAACTTTTACGTTTCACGTTGAAATTACATAAAAGGATTCCAAATTTCGGGTTTGCTTAGTCGAAATATTAATTAAAATACAGAGGAGGAGCCTGGGGGGTGTTTTAAAAGTATGCAGTTATGTAAATATTTGTTTTCTTTATCGAACCCACTGTCCACTGAACCAAGGCACCACACCATGTTATTGGCATTTTATTATATTTTCAAACATTTATTTTGCTAACTATCAGATAGGCTTTTTTGACGGCACGTAAACAGCTACGCGGACTACTCTGTAGCAGCTACGAGGTCCAATCACACTATATGGGCTACCCCAGCCCCATAATCTAATAACTACATGTCGCCAATGCAATTTTCTGACGAGAAACTAACAGTATGCTATAGTGGACGTTATGCCTAAAGACTTTGATATTAATTTGCAAGCACCTAAGATTTACCTACCTTCGCCTATAGAGTCTCAATTAGATACCAACACAATAAAGCGATTACGTACCTATTTAAGTAGGTAATTTTCCACTTATCCTATCTGGAAGATTCCAGGCTTCCAAAAGCTGTTTTAATTTCTGAAATTCATTAAGGGACAGCGTAAAACTGGTGGCCAGTTCTTGCGTTACAAGGATGTTCTAAAGCACCATTTATCATCATGTGACATATTCTATGAAAGTTGGGAAAACCGAGACGCCCTGGATTTCGTTATTATAACGCAAAGCGCAATCATCAGAAAACGAGGCCTAAACCCAACTATGCATATACATACAATTCTTCTGGGCAAATACACTGTCCAGCTTGTGATAGGACTTTTCAAACAAAGCTTGGGTTTGCGAGTCACGTTCGCTTACATAACAGAGCTGTTTTAGCTGTGATTAAATAATAATAGATGCATTATCAAGGTTCGCCATCGGTGGACACGCCGTGGAGGACATCATCATCATCACCTACTGAAGACGAGATAATGACGTTTTGCCTTTTTGCTTGTATAAGTAAGTATAGTAACTAAAAAATAAACGGTCATAAGTATTTATGACCGTTTATTTCGTTTCAGTTTCTGTCTCAAGGATCATCATCATATATTTACGAAATGTATTAGGCCGAATTAAATACCTGAAAACTGATCATAATAGAACTCCCAAGTTCTAGATGTTCTGTTAAGTACAATTTTGTTTATCCGCTAATTCATCTAATAGTAGTATAATTCCCAGAAACTTTATTTTTAGAATATCACTTGTATTTAGATTTTTTTAAAGCAGAAATCATTCTTCCTAGTAATTTTTAGAGTATTTTTTTTATATTTTATACCTCCTCGGAAAAATTCATAATTTATTAGATATAAAATGACAAAAAACCTATATAACGGGAAATTTATAAAAAATCCAATATCAAATTTCGTCATCATTAAAATCGATTAACAATTGGCGAAGATATTATCGCGTAACATACGCACAAAAAAAAACATACATACGATTTGAGAACCTTCTTCGTTTTCAGTGCCAAGTTTTCGGTTTCTATCCTGCAGGTACTTTATTATAAGATCTTCACATGCTATGTTATATTGCTCACTCGGGGTGACACACTTTCAAATTAAAAAAAAAATGGCCCCAAAATGTTTTGAGTAATCGTAATCCCATAAGATGATGATGTTTTTTAAGAATCACGTGAAAAATAGCAATCCCCTAGGAATAAAACATTTATGGGACCACCATTATCATTATCTATACAACAACAAAAGAGTCATCAAAATCGGTTATCAATTGGCGAAGATATCAGGTAACAAACACACACGATCAAAAAAATAACACTCGAATTGAGAAACTCCTTTTTTTGAAATCGGTTAAAAATAGTTAAAAACTTTTGTTACCGCGGGAAAATGAACATCCGGAAAAGTAAGTAAGTAGTATCGGCCCTTTAAAATGTTGATTTGTAATTTAATCAATTTGTTTTAACTTGAAAAAATCTATAAATCAAAATACAAAGAAAAAATGAGCTTCGAGTTTTCGGGCAATAAAAAAAATAATTTCCAAGACACTACTGTTCTTACTACATAGTAAGAACTGTCTTGGAAATTAAAACCCCATTTACGGAAAAATGAAATTCAGAGTTAAACATCGGCAATACGTTACATTATCCAAAAGGATACTTTCATGTTTTTATTTAAAAAATAACCGAGTTTCCGATTGTTCGAGTCAGTTTTTTTATTAAACAACATTCTTTGCCTATTCGAGGCCCTGGTTTCTTCCTGGTAATTACGAATAGCTGCCTTATAAAGTATTTTATAACTAAAGTTACACGAACCCGTGTCAGTATAATCACGTCAAGACCGACATTTGAGAAACGATGTAAAGGTATTTCCGCGAGTTGATAACTCAATTTGTCCGCCTGTGGGTGCAACTTCAGGGGGATTTATGTAGCGTCCAAGTTAGACTAAGCCGAGACAGCGCCCAGGTGCAAACCTGTAACTATTGTAAGGAATAGAAATTTATAGACTGGCATTTGTAAGTCTGGATAAGTGTCACACAGCATTGTAATCTAGAATTACAATGGATTGTTATCAGTTTTCTGATGAAAAAATAATAAAAAAAAAAACAAACTAATTTAGTAATTGGAAAGAATTCGAAAAATGAGGTTAGGTACATACTTATAAATAAATAAACACCTAACAGACACATACTTAATCCTGACCCCACACTATGATTCCCTGTGTCGTAGGTATTCGAACGTGTACCGCGGTACCACAATACTTGACTCGGACCAAATATCTGCAAAATATACAAACGTTTGTTGCCCAGCAATCAAACCCGGATCCAATTCTCGCAATTGTTTTGCAACAAATTCTCAATAAAATATTGTATCAGTCTTTGGATTCGCTTGTGATTTTAATTAAGATATTTTTATTAGAAATAGTAAGAAACAATTTTATTATAGATAGTTTATGAGTAGAATACTAATTTTGACGTATATAAGATAAAGAAAATTGTTTGTTATTAATTAATAAATACACTGAAGTTGATAACAAAAGCAGGCAGATAAACAATTGAACATAATTCCTCAGTCTTGTCTAGACCAAATAACCTCCTTTTCAATCATACACAGGTTTAAAGTCTGGTGCTATAATAGTTTACCTTATAAATTTCCACGTTATTTTTGTTGTTTAAGGTAGGTTTCTCTACTACTAATTTGTCTATAATAATAATTCACCGTTGCAATCCGGTGTGAATGAAGCCACGTTTGACGGTCGTATTCCGTCAATTGGTGAATTTGGAATGCAAATTCGAGACCTGACGTCTACTGGACTGGTTCGGTACAATAAAGGTGAGTAATATAGGTACATAAATTGTATATTGGTGCAAGCAGCTGATTTATGTAATGAATCTCATGAATAGCAGTAAAACATAACACGCTTATGACTGTTAAACCCACATAGGTCGGTTTTTAAACAGCTGGTTAGCTAAACAGTATGCAGTTTTTTAGTTTACAGTTTTACAGGTAAAACTGTAAACTGTACCCTGTAACTGTCTCACTGTGGTAAAATTCAAAGCAAGCTCTGAAGACTACCCAAACATAACATTAATCAGTGTCTGTATTAGCTTACATCAAACTTCTATTACATTTAGTGCCACTGTATTTATTTTGACGCTGCTTGCTTTGCCAGTTTCATTAGCAAACACTGCCAGCTCGGAATATTATTTCGAGTAATCTGTTTGATTAATGTGTTCTGTGCATAATGTACACAGTACAGCTGGCTAGAAGGGATTAGAACAAGAAAGGTACGGTCAGCCGAAACAAACATTTAAGCTAAACGACAAGTTATGTTCGATGATCCTGAAAACGATTGCACCAAACAAATACGCGGTACTATTGTTTATTCTGTGTTGACATTGACAAAGTCATTTTGCAAATCTGATAAAAATATACACAAGCCATAATCAAAAAGTCAAGTCAAGGCAAGGTTTCTGTGATGCTCTACTGAAGTTTTTGACCCTTTTTTTAATTGACCTGTCATGTTCAACTGGTGCGAAGGGGAAATAAAACTAATCGTGATTCAAATAGTTGAATTACGTGGAAATCTCAATCAATCTACATATAAATAATATTTAAATAATACTTTGTTGAGGACTTAAAGTAACCTTAATAATGTCGAAATGTTTTTTTTTAAGACAACCCATTTATTTGGTCGGCTGTACCTACATTATAACTTTTGATAAAGTAAGGTTGTCTGATATAAAGTCTGGGATTATTAGTCTGATGCCTGAAGTAATAGAGTATGTTTGGAGTAATTCATATGATATTTATTTGAAGGTACATCTGGCCGTTAGCCCACATCTACAAAATATTATTATTACAACAAATGATCAACTAACAAATGAATACATAGATTATTTCAACGACATGTTGAACAGCTATCTAGCAACACAGGGCACTTTGCTAGAAGGAACGATGGTCGATGGACAAAGACTGTTACCGAATGTTAGACCACTGACCATCATTGGAACAGTTCAGGGAATCAATGGATGAGAATCGCAAGAGACCGGAAAGAATGGCATTATAAGAAAAAGCTTACCCAACAATGAGTGCAGAAGTGCTAGATGATGATGATGCTGATCTAGCATATCTTGACATAATGTACTAACAGTTAATAGATAAGCTCCGCTAATCTTTGAGTTAATTTGTGACGTAGTGTGTACTTGATGAGATAATAGTAATAACCATAACGACAATCTAGATTGGTTTCAGGCAGAATCGAAGTTCCGTGATTGATTAAAGGTATTTCTTGATATAAGTCAATGCAATAATGCTGTATCTAAATAACATTATCTACACAAATCTATATTATTAACAAGCACCGTGTATGCAAAAAAGGTTATTGAATGATTGAATTAATTATAATAGTTTATTGTACACCTTTTGATATAAACAAAAAACATTTTAAAGTTAATGGAACAGTCTTGCAGACAACATTTGGATGGAGAGTATTCTGATAGATGGATTTGTTTTTTTGGATGGAGTTTTTATTTATAATTTTAAGTTTTGTACGAGTCTTTACAGCGTTAAGTTAAGTCGGAACACAGTCGCCGGAAAAATAATTAAATAGTTATTTATATATGACGGAGCAGTAGCTCCAAGGTGATCTTTAAAAGTGTGACGTCAGCAATGCTAACGTCACTATCATCACCAGCATGCTGGTGGTGATATAGTTGATGACGAAAGTAAACTCCAGGAGATGTTCTTCAAATTTATTCTTGGTTGTACAGAGGTTTTCGAGGTCTGTACGGTCCGACGGCTCGAGCGAGAATGAATCGTACTCGGTCCTCTAGTTATATTTCATATGTACATTTCACTTTATAAAAAATATTAAATAGGATGGCTCTTTAATCTAACCAGCCCACATCCACCCAATGCTGAGTATAGGCCTCTTCTATAGCACGCCATTCTTCTCGGTTCTGTGCCAACCGAACCCAGTGCA
Organism: Perizoma affinitatum; assembly: GCA_961405105.1. Lineage (NCBI taxonomy): Eukaryota > Metazoa > Arthropoda > Insecta > Lepidoptera > Geometridae > Perizoma > Perizoma affinitatum. Next base: position 10,015,661 of record OY560184.1, read on the forward strand.
TTCCCACCGACTTTACAATATAATTCGTATTTTCTCTAAATCACAGAATTTCAAATGAATGATACCACTTTACCCTCAATAATGGCTCCCAGTATAAATACATAGTTCACTATATTGGAACAAAGGATATCTGCTGATGTTTATGCAGGTCCGCCGAATAATTTCCGTGCATTAGTTAAATACGATTCAGCCTAAGGCGCAGTCAAACTGGCACGCCCGTAATCTTAGAGGAAATAATTAATAGAGAACGCTCTACATACGAACCGTATGCAAACATACTCATACATACAACCATATAGGTATAGGAATCCTCGTTATAGAGTTCCACGCTAAATAGAACGCTCACTGTCCGCACGTCATTAATTAGTTGCCTAGATGATGCCTAGGGCTACACCTGCGTTAAACGCCATTCATTAGGGCGCTAAACTATTTCGATAATTGTCTTCCACACTCAAGTAAAAAGGAGGGCTATAGTTTTAGCACGTTATTCCGCCTCTTTTGACATTTACTGACATTTTTATCGTATACCATCATTGCTGTCACTTTTGACAACAGTGGATCAAATGTAAAGAGGGATCATAATCTGTTTATTTCATTCAATCCTTACTCAATGGTCAAACGAATAACGAACATCAAGCTTCATTCAATGACCCTAATTGAGTCGTTTTTACAATAGATTTATCTTGTGAGAGTGGCCATTCCAGTTTCCGAGCAAATCATATACCATACCATGATACAAGATGCTCTATAGATTACAAACTAGTAAGATTATTTTGCGAAAAAATAAAAGCTAATAAAAAATGAAAAAAAAATTTAAAAAACGTCCAATATTAAATTTTATCCCCCATCTTTGCACCCCAAAAAATCCCATCCATAAGGTGGGATTTTTCCATAATTCAAAAAAAACACTTTAGAAGTACACCCATTAAAAAATAATAATTTAAATCGTTTCACAATGTTCGAAAATATAATAGCGTAGCAGATAAATTTTTTACTGTTTTTTATGCACATTACATTTGCCCAGCCCCCAAGTTATTTCGCTGATTGAGCCTTTTGTGGAACTCTGTGCTTTTGTGGTATTTCCGCCTCTACCGTGCGACTTTATAGTTGTGGGTTGAGGGCCCTAATCTGAAATGACTTTTTTATTCTGTCTTTATTGAGGAGTGTAAAAGTTTTATTTAATAGGTTATTCATGCGTGTTTAATTTACGGAAAAGCTTGGATCGTTTGCGTAGTCTTATTGTCAGCCGCAGTAAAGCCTACTGTTATGTTAAAATATGTAGATGAAATCTTATGAACAAAGGCAAAAAACATTACCCATGCAATATATTTCTGTCAGATTATTATCAGAGACTAGTTCTATTTTTTTTAATTAATAATAATAAATTATTTAATATAAATATCTTAAAACTAAAATACATAATGATAAATTATACAAAAACTTATTTAGCACGTGCTGCAAAGTGGGCGTGGCTAGTTTTGGTAATCGACCCCGGAATAATTAATATATATGTACGAGTATATAGCCCTGACCCTAGGGTTCCCAGTGTTGTGACTATCGTTTGAAGTATGATATTACCACAACAATAAAAACACAGAAATAAATCTTGCAGATCATGCAAAAATTTGACACTGAGAGTTGCCCAACAATCAATTTCAAACAAAACCAATCGCCAACCATAATCTACGTACAAACTGACCACTACCTTCAGGCTTTAAAAATACACTATGAAACAAAGCCTAGTACAGCAAAAGCTAGCTAATAATGTTCTTCTATGGAATAGCTGTTTCAACGCAAATTTTGCGACATGTGCAGTGTGCACTACGACTAACGCGCTTGTGGTGTTCAGATTTAGATTTGCACTGTTTGTATTCTAAGCAAATATTAAACACATTCAATTTGCGCTATACTCAGAAACTGTTGAATGAGCTAGGGCTCTTACTGCTGTTACTGGGGAATGGAGTGTTTCGGTCTGTGGTTCATTAAATTTCATTTAAAATCAAAGTTTAGTTTCTTTGTCATTTGGATAGTAATAAAAAAATCTATCTATATATCTAATAATAGGCCGTGTTGGCCTAGTGGGCGATACCCCGACTTCTGATCCGGAGGTCGTGGGTTCGAACCCGGTCGTGCACCAATGGATTTTTCCACTCGAATTTATGTGCGCATTAACACGTGCTCAAAACGGTGAAGGAAAACATCGTGAGGAAACCGGCATGCCCTAGAACCAAAAATTCGAAGGCATGCGCCAACAGTTTGTGTTCCAATAAGCGGCGATGGGCTTGCAACCTGTCACGTGGGATGCTTACTACTTGCAAAACGTGGGCATGTACCAAATGTAATGTTTGGACGTGCCTCTGACTACCCCTTACTTGGTATCCTCAAAGATCTACTCACTGAGTATGTATCTGAGGATGTCCACCATGGGGAAGACAGTCGTGAGCGTGTTTCTTTTTTTTTATATCTAATAAACAAATATTTAAAAATACGTATTGCAGCGCCCCTAGTGATATATGGCGTTAAACTTACCAAATAACCTTTTTTGAAGTCATACAAAACGATTACAAAAACGACGTTTCAATCGGTAACGCCGTTTTACATACCAGTCTTTTGTAGAGCTCCCTAGTGACTATGCCATAAAACCGAACTATGAACCATTCTTAAAGTTAAAAAAAAACATTATAAAATCGAATATGGCGTTTTCTAGAAAATGGTAAGAGATAGATAGGCTGATTAGATGGTATGGTAAATCATTTTGGCAGCGTGTACAAAAATAGCGATAAGAAAATCGAAATTTCACCCAGTTATCGGCAATGCCATCAGTTATTTGCTGTTCAAAAAAGCGATTTGGGCAAGCATTGCAAGTAGGACGTAAGTTCCGCTTGGAATTCATCCAAACCCTTCCTTTTGCCAGGTCTGTGTTATTCCAATCGGTTTTCAGTGTAAAATGAGCTCAAAAGTTTTAACTTTCGTTAAAATAGTATGTCTCTAACGTAAGAATCCAAAAAAAAAGATTGTCTAAAAAAATTAAAAAAAAATTAAAACCTCCGTCTTTTTTTCCATCTTCTATTGCGGCACCTCTAGTGACTTGTGATGATAAAATCTATCTGAAACCCATCCATAAAGTCATACTAACCGATTGCAAAAGAACACATTTAAATCGTATATGCCGTTTTGGAGATAAATAGTCATTAACGCTCGAATTTCCAGTAAGCGCTGGTTGAGCCTAAGATTTACAAATTAATGCTGTGCTAATATATTTTTTGACAAATAATGCTGATTACAGATGTCGATATCGCTCGCATGCATGCTACAGATTTAAAGAGGATAATTTATTAATTGGACACGTCACGAGTGTTACACATATATTTTATTTGTTACTCTCTGCTACCTTTTATTTTTACGTATAACTAGATTCCCCCTAAACATTTTCCATTCACGTCAACTTTTGTACTCTGTCACTTAAAAAGGAAGTTAGAAAATCTAGAGCAACGCCCCTAATACTATAATGGTGTAGTTTCCTGATCAATTTGTCATGGTCTACGCAATCAAATGCCTTGGACAAATCAGTGTATTTCTGCTTGCTCTTTCCAAATGGCTCTAGATAAATCAATATAGAAAGGTTAACAAGGTACAACTAAACGAGAAAAGAAGACGAAAAGGTTAGTAACAAATAAAAAAAATTGGATGTAGAAACAATTTAGTACTTAAATAATAACGTGAACAGCGCGCATGTTACTCGATTGGATTTAGGCCAAGACTAAGCGCGGATATAATACGATGAACAGGAATACTAAAGAATGGTTTTTGGCTAGCCATCCTGCATAAGGCATAGATGAAAACCTCTATAGCCATGATAAAAGAATATAAATAGCATCGAAGTAAGGTTCGTTTTATGTTTCCTTCCATAATGTTCAAAAGTCAAGGTATGATTTTGTTAGCACATGCGTCTTACGTTTAATCTTAAGGGTTTTTATTAAATATGCCGGCAAAAATATGGCGGGCGGTTTTCTCAATGGATATACGGCTAGACACCGCAAAAGCGAGTAGATCGATATGGTTTCTATGCTTTACAAGCCTCGAGGTTACAGACTTTAATAAGCTCTTGGCAGATATCTGTGCAAAGAACAATTAGCTTCCGTTGCCAAAACTTCGCTATTGTTGTGTCAGGGAATGAAATTGGAATTGAGAAACGTTCAATACACTTTCTTATTTTCATTGGTTTGGTGTTTCCTTTGAATTAGCTGTGGGAATTGGTTAAATCGAGTTTAAATCTTTGTTTTAAGTTGAGACGAGTTTTCTTTACCTATTACAAAATTCTTGTTAAAACATTTGGCGAATCTGTGTCAACGCCTTGGGCCTATTTGGACAATGGAAACGTGGATGTGCTACAGAGACATAATTTTTAGTTTTAGAATTAGTTGGACTAACCAAAACTCTTTTATTACCGGAATCTTACTCAAGGAAAAAAAAGAACTAACACAATTTAAATAGAGAACTCGCTAGTTGAGGAATAGAATGAGAGCTCACATAAAAAGTGGATTACCTGACATACTATATAACAAGACATAAGTTAGGTCCCCGATACGCTTAAAGTAACTTTGTAATGGACAAAGTAAATTTGGTTTTTACGAGGTAGTTTCAAGATATGAACAACATATTCGCAGCAATAATTTTGTGTTTAGCGCATGGGCTTGGGGCTTAAGGACTATGAGCCTGAAGTACGAGTATTATTTGCGATGCGTATTTCTACGGATTTTTTTGTGTATACCTATTTTAGAGTGTCATTCTCGACTGGATATCGGCCTCCACGAAAAAATCCAAGACAAACGATTTCTTTGAAAATCTGTCCTCTGACTATCAAAATCTCATAATTTGAAGTGGCACATACTAAGCACACACTTTTGCAACTGTTCAGTTGTCGGCTCCACTCAACATTTTGCAGAAACTAAACACGATCCAGAACAATAATAAATGCTTCCAACACTTCGCAGCAAGACACTTTTGCACGATTTCGAGTAGGTTGGGTAGATATCTTTCTCATTACAAGTGTGATTCCAGAGTGATTTTGGTGAGAATTTGTCAGAAATAGTATCATATTAAAAGAAGAAGCATCAGCTAAGTATATAATTTGTTTATTTAAACAAATATGAAATGAGATACATACAAATTTATATCGTTTTAAAATATCTAACGTATTTTCCATCCTCTTTCGCAGCACCCCCTTATGATAGATACATAAACTATTTATTGAACACCAAGGATTCATCGAAGCGAAGATTTCGAACATGTGCGTGGTTTAAGAGCTCAAAACGCTTCTTTAAGTAAGATGGATATGAAGGATTAAAAATCAGCCGTTTCGCAGATAAATGATAACCGACAATCACACAAACAAAATCAGATAGGCTCTTATGGCAAACGCATATATGGGCTTCTTACGTCGGACTTCTTACGGTAAAAAGATCGTGGTTGGGTATGGGAACATACCCAACAGTGCAGTTGTTGAATTATCTAGGGGTAGAATTTATATGAATAAAATCCCAAGCAGACAATATCGCGAAGTTGATGAAGTCCATTAGTAGAATAAAATTAAATCGTTTTGAATTTTCGTATGATAATATCATTACGCTTTAGCGCGCCGTGTAACATACACCACCACCGCAGAAAGGTTTGAATGTATATTCCTAGTTCATTCAATTAAAATTATCGTGGTTTGGTGTCATTTTAGGATATCGCTATGGTATCGCAGGAACTTCTTGTGGGAACGTTTAGACCATTCATCAGATATAATTCAGCTTACAATGGCAATAATTGTGGCATTGGTTGTCATGAAAACAAATTATCAATTTCAGATGTTGACATTATTTTCTTTGCTAAATTAAAAACTGTATCTTTTGTATACAACACCATTTCATTATGCTTGCTTGTATTGAACGAGACGCAACGGTTGAACCTTGAATAATGTTAAAGATTGCGAGAGAAGCTTAAGTAGGTACTAGATTACCTATACGGATTATAATATCTGTAACTATACTACATACAGTAACCAACAACTTCAATAGACCATCGACTACCTATTTGGTATTAGTGTTATCAATTTATAACTGTTTAGTTGTATTTACGATCCTTTGTAAATATAGTTTAATATCAGTTAACCTAATAAAAATATAACAAAAAAAATATTAAAATATTTAAATAGGTTAAATATTTCCATGGTTAAATTGAAGAGCTGTTATTGCTTATGTGTTTTTGAATGTAATAATAAGTTTGAAGAGGAACTAATCAGTAATAATATCTGTTTTACTTAGATTATAGTAGGCAGAAGGAAATATTTATGGGTTGTAGCAACGGCACGACCGGCGGGAATACAAAACGGAAATTACGTCAAACCGTCACCTATCAATTTGACGTCACGGCTCATTTCGTAGAGGAACTTATCACTATGTTAAGCTCATTTGTAAAATAACTAATATATGGTAAATCGTAACATCCGTTGCGAGACACGAAATTTAAAAAGCCGAAGTTAGTGTTCCACCGTTTAAAAAGCTCGTTTCCTATCTGTCTGTAAAAGAAAACATTTTTTAATCTGTGGCGCGCCGGTGGTTTAGCTCTAGTCACAAAATAATGAGACGTAGGTACGACAGTGATTACGTGGGTAAATTTTAAACGTATTAACGACAGTAGGATGCATACAATTTTGTACCTTAAATAATTTACATTCCATATTTCTAACTAATTCCATCATCTATGCTGACGGCGCGGCGGCGGCATGCTGCAAATATAAAGGAGGGTGAACTCCCATCTCCATAAAACTAGCTCGCAAGACGTTATGCCAATGTTATGTCATATGGAACGGGGACCGTTAGCACTTTGGTGTATTCCCATTGAGAGTAGTGAGGATAGCAGAAAGTATTCAGGTGGTTGCAATCGCGACACGGTTACCACAGGTTGAGCAACCATAAATAGGTCTCAACTTTGCTGCTGGTTGCTCCTACACTAATTTTGCCTCACCACGAAAGAGTTTGAAAGACATCAGACCTTGAAGAAGTCCACTGATATTTTGCACTTGGAACGTTTTAAAAAAAATAGTTTCTATTTTTATTACATCATTGCGTCATGCCTAAATGTTTAATAATAAAGTAATATAATTATGTTATATTGTAAAAACTGAAGAGTAAAGTCAGTAGTATTAGAAGGGCAACTTTGGTGTCAGAATTACAAGGCCTAAAAATAACTGTATTTGATGAATGGTATCTAAAGTAACCACGAGTTCAATGAACGCTAGTTTGAAAGGATGGAGAAAATGTAAGCCCAAGTACATGTTCTCCATCACTATGCACGTTATAGGTACGTAGGTCAAGTACGTCACTTCAAAGTATTTTGATTATCAGTACCCTCAAAAGCACTAAACTTTCGTGATAAATAAGCAACCAGTTTTCAGCGAGCACAGCACAACCCTACGTCTCCAACAACACAGTAGCATCGAGCGCGGCTCCCCGGCCGCATCATATCGTAAATTCAATTTAACACTTCGGACGGTTACTTGCAACATACATTTACTTTTAGTTTGGACAACGCAATTATGTGTAAAATTGACGGAACGAATACTTGTGACGGAATGTTTTTCGCATAAACATCAAATTCTAAATAAATTGTGATATTGTAGACAAACGCAAATACGGATTCTTACTTCGTACTCATAATACATAAAAATAAACACACGCAAGCGTACTAAAAAAAATAATAGACTTTCTCAAAATTGCTAAAGTTCAGTTCAGCTGCTTCGAGTAAGATAAAAGTAAACCTTATAAATAATACATCACCTTCAGACAGAAGCATCCTTTGTGGATCTATTTTAAAACCAGTGTCAACAACATATTTATCTCAATTTTTCTGATAGTAAATCCACGGATGTGCGCTATATCCGTGCAAAATGCCTTTGACAAAAATATTGTGAATGGTAAGGTAGCTTCCATTTTAAAAAGATTTGTCTCGAATGCTTACTACTTGAAAAAGGGGGGCATACACCAAATGTAATGTTTGGACGTGCCTCTGACTACCCCCTACTTGGTATCCTCAAAGATCTACTCACTGAGTATGTATTTGAGGATATCTACCATGGGGTAGACAGTCGTGAGCGTGTTTGTTTTTGTTTTGTATTTTATATTCTAATTTCTACGTTTTGAGATAGAAACTTGACATTGTATGTTGCACGAAAACATTGGATGGTAGCAGAAAGCTAGTTACTGTTCGGCATAGCATTCTCTGAAGGGGAGGATTTATGACCCGCCGAGGGAGTAAAACTGTTATCTTTTTTCTGATTATCTTAAATTTTACTAAGATACCTATAATCTTATCATAGACAAAAGGACATGTTAGCAAAATAGTAGGTAGCTTAGTAAAAGACCCTTACTCGAATAAACTCTTTCAAGCCTTAATATTTGAATATTGGTTGTGGAAAATGTAGTTGTTTTTTATAGAATTCTTATTCCCAAAGCAGTCTGTCGGAATAGCATGTATGCACAACTTTACAAAGCCGTGAGAAGTAAGGATGTTGGATCTTTGAGAAATTCTCTGGAGCGAAAATCGATAGGGATTTTATTGTTTGCATACATCTGCATGTGATGCGGTTATACATGAGACTGTTCAGTAGGAAACATAAAGCATAACAAGGTTATTGTCACTGAGCTCTTTTTGTATCAATGCAATGATAAAAAGATTTGGCACGCTTTGAAGAGCTTAAACTTGAAGTTATAAAATGTCATAATGAATTTATCTATAATGATTAAATCGCTGTAAATTAATGTCAATCGCACAATATTGCGCTTATAAAACCCGCATGAGTTCGTAACAACCTCGTCAACAATACTATAAAATATATCAATAAATATTCGGATTTAACGTCGAAATGCCGAATGGTTTTTAATCAATTCAGTTATAATCACAACTCCAGGCAGAGAGATGTAATTAAAAACGGACGTGATTTCATGAAGAAATTTCCTTTAGAACGAAACTCGTGATAAAACGTGCTGAATATGTTGGTTATATGTTTTAAAACTCCTATCACAACTTATACACAAGCATCTCAACTTAAACACATGCCTATTAATACTTTATAAAAATGCCTATGAAATACTGTCTAATAACAATGTTCTGTGTGTAAATTTGTAGTTCTGACTTTTCATTCTAAGTGTGACTGGTGTATTTTATCATTCGTGTTTTAATATTTAATTGAAGATCTGTATTTTTTGGTATTTTGTCACGTAGCACATTTTGCCATAGTTTACTGTGAGTGAGTACCTACTTTTATTTCCGCCATGGCTATTTACCTTCCGATACGTGATCAGACATATTGACAACGACTGACCGATGAGTCGGAAACACAGGAAACGCATTAGTACCATCACGTGTGTCTGCTGTAATAATATAAAAGCACAATTGCGGCCACTGACTCATCGCAGGAAATCAATAGGTTTTACTTTTTAAACTATTGTGAAATAAGTTGTCATGACACTCTTAAGCTGAATGTTGCATCATCAAAAAATATATATTCTTCTCGAGTTGGTCGCGAGGAATCTGAGCAATATCACTCAAAGTTAAAACATTTTAATTTATTTATTTCATAAGTGTATTTATATAAAACAACTATTTAAAAACAGAAAATAATAATAATAATAATGGTTGAATTTTAGTATTCAATAAAAAAAAACTTGTGATTTTATAAGCTTGACACTAATTGACACCTATTCGCAACTTTTCTAACTGTCCATCTGCAAAAAACCTTTTCAAAAAACAACCTTTTAACCCTGAGTGCAGCAACCATGTCATGATTAAACTTAAAACCAGCTAGGTATCATAATAAAATGCGTACACAAAATTTCGTATCTGTGCTGTTGACCGTTGAAGAGTTCCTTTATGTGGAGCTAATCCTGGATGTCGATTCAGGCCATGCTTACCATAAAAATACATTGTCATTGGAACTGAACCAACCTGTAAAAATTCAACTCTGTAGAGGAATCGGTTTAAAGGGCCTTTCTACACTGCATCGTCCGGTTTGTGGTCCCCATTTAAAAACCTTTCTCCCATTATGGCTGTGTATTTGGAGGCAGAACGGCTGGTAGGCGTTCTATTTTATTTAATGAATGGAAAGACCTCGACCGGTATGAACGACATCTTCATTCAGAGCCTCATGACAGTAGTAATTTACAGTGACATACGTATACTTCAACAATAAAAGAAGAATTGTGATATTTGTCACACTGACTACTGTCATGGGGCTCTGAATAAAGATGTCGTTACAAAAGCCATAATAAAGAAGTGAAGTGAAGTTAAGCTATTATTTTGTTTGCCAATGTTAACTGTATATTTTCATGAACTGAAACATTTTTTACTGCTAATTTATTCTAAGAGCTATGATGGTGACTTTCGTTTTAGAGATTTTCTAATTGAGAACTTTTATTAACTCGAAGTGAAACTTCGAGCATAACTCTTACTCGTATCTAACGTTTTTTGTATCGACATAGAATCAGAAGGTACTAAATGTAATGAAGACAGTGTTACATTTTATTCTCAAACAAACACAAAACAATAAACAAATTTAGTACGTACGTACTAATGAAACCCATCGCTAAATCAGTGTTAGGATTGACGCCGGCACCATTTGTTTTTTATCGGTAAACCTTTCCGGGCGTCCATTTTAATCAACATTGCCTACACGGTGTGAATCTTAAAACAGGGGTTTTGTAGTAATTAGGCCAGTTTTATTTTGATTTGAAATCTTTTTTCAGAGGTTTTGTTTCCGTTATTTATATATTTTCTTTTTGACGCGGCTTATTTCTGTTTTTATCAAATTAGCTTTGCAATTCAAATCTCACTAAATCAAAGTGTGCAAAAAATTATACAACTAAATAATGTTATCTTTCTACAATATTGTACGGAATACGTTATTTTTTCAAGAACAACTTTTCTTGTCGAAACGCGCCTGAAAACTTCTCATAAATCAGAAGTTAGTTCAAATTTCAATTCATGATTTGCGCAAAGTTTTACTGAATAGATTCCGTGCCATAGCGTACATTTGAACTTCTGTATGTTCTCTGTCTAAGCCCAAATTAGCTCTTGAAACTGGGAAGCTTTGCGTAGTTTAAGGTATTATGAATTATGTTATTCAATGGCTGTGACGCTATTAGTAGCTTCACGATGAACAACTTAGGATATAGTTTTGAAAAAAAAACAATGTTAATCATCTAAAAACTGCTTATGGATAGTGTTGAATTGTTGTATTTTTTTAACTAAGCTAATTTACACCGATTCCTCGTAACTAGTAGACTTTGTAGACAGCTAGTGCACTCATTAGTATATTTATTTTCACATACTCTTTTAAGGAAATGTTGGCAAAAAGAACTTAGATCTAACATTATTCCACCTACTGTATAAATAAAATTCCGAACGGGTTACCGAAGCCTTTAAATTTTTTCGTCATGTTTATATCTCACTCAGAAGAGTTTATTTTTTCAATCATATCACTTTCACAGGTTGTCAAAGATATAAATTTTGGTACCTGAAACGTTCACTGCGGTCCTTGTTTGTGAGTATTTACAAGTGAGCGCTTTGGTGATGTGCAGAAAGTTCTCCATTTTCAAACATGGTTTTAGCTAGCCTGTCACAAAATCTTATTGCCATGCAAACTCACAGATTGTCCGGAGCGCAAGTCGTGACGTGACGTTTCCGAATGAACCGCTTGAAATTTTCTTCGTAGCAAAACGTGAGCAGACTTAAGTTTTGTGACGTGCACCTTAGGTGCAATTTCACGGCCTTGACTCGGGAAATTTTTACAAGACATACGGAAATAAGTAAATCTCACGTTTTGAGAGCATTGACATCCTCCGATCCGGATTTTGTTAATAATAGTAGTAATAATGAAACGAGACAAAAAGGTTGCTTTCCATGGTAGGTTGTAAGGTCCAAAGGTTACCTAGAATATACTGCTTCTAAGCGATACTACCTATGATAGTTTATGTTTTGTCAAAGTTAATTTTTTGGTTATACCATGTGGTTTAAAATAATAAAATGATTTTCATTAATTCAATCATTTGAGAAATCAAAGAAGTTTAAAGATAAGGCTACGGGATTTTATGAAAAGATGAAATAATTAATACATCTTAGTTTACCCAAACATGATACCTTCCAACCTTTTTTCCAACTTTTTGTTTACTCTCTTCTAAATCTAGTAATCCCATTGTACAGTTTTGACATAATTTTGTTGAAATCTATGTGTCAGTGTCAGTTTTATTATTAGTTTAATTTTTTTATTTTACAACTTTTATCGTTTCTAGATCGGAGAGTAAACAACCCATTTTTTCGATTTTTTAATTCTTTGTTTTCTCACACATCATATCATCCTACGACTGTCAATTTCGGAGTGTAATTGATGCTGAAACAAGAGTCTTCAGTATTACTCGTAGCTTAGTGCGGAAAGTGTTGCTGGGTAAATTGAGGCGGATTTTGGTGCGTCGATGAATCCGTTATCTAGCTGAAAGGAGCTCAGTGCACGTGCCTACTGCTAGAGTACACGCAAAGGTCCCCCTTTGCGCAACAGGTCAGTGAAATTCTAATGTTTTAGCCCATTTCACATACTTCACATAATTCATACCCACTTCATAATTCTATTTCGTTTTCAATTTTAAATACAGTCCACTCATTATCATACATCCACCTTAACATAAATTAAATTCTTCTTCGTGCCTAGCATAAACAAAGGATTAATATGGCTATCAAAAATATGATAATTATATTTTAAGCCAAGTCTGCTCACGTCTGACGTTGGTCACCATCGTCTACTATTTTTAAAACTATTTTTTTTACTGGCATTTTTTTTTTACTTTTTAAGATAATGTTAGTTTGTGATGACATTTGTTTTTTATTGCGTCAAGGCTTGTTACCAGGTTACTCATGATAATTTTGTCATTATGCTTTCCTCAGACTTTCTCTTAGTATCCTCACGGTCCTGCATCCTGAGTATGGATGTTAATAAAAATACACACCCCTAACAGTCACATACATAGTCCTGACCCCACACTGTATATGTGACTATTAGGTACCCTGTATTGTAGGTATCAGGAACTACTAGTACCATGGTACCATGGACCTAAAGTTGTACTTCATGGAGAATTGTTTTTTTTTATCTTGCAATGGAGGCCGAATAACTCAGAACACCTACTTTTTATCCGGCATACCTTCGGAGCTTCGCTTTTAGAATAAGGATGTTAAATTTAAAAACAAATAAATTTATTAAATAATTTCTGAGAAAATGTTAGTACCCTAATAAATACCACCACTAATTATTTCCACTTTGTTGCTTGTTTCCGCCTGCTTGATTCCACGATTTAATTCCAAGGTGATCAAAGACACATTATAATTCTGCTTTGTGAAAGTGATGAGTATGTAAACAGCAAAATAATTATCCAAAAGTCACATATAAATAAAATGAAATGAAAATTAAATCAAATGAAATGTAAATACCTACATATATTTAGCACAGCATTAAAATAACGAATTTCGCAAGTTTAAGATAGTGGCACACTGTTATGAAACAAATATTATTAAGAATAGCCTACTTATAAGTAAAACTGAAACAGAAAAACCCCACGCCCCTTACTAATCATACCTAGATAGTTAAACATCGTACCAAAACGGTAGCTAAACCTACTAATTTTACTTTCGAATTTATATTCGAAAGTATGAATATTTGGTTGTACGTAACAAATAAATTTCGTAACAGGAGAACCAATTAACATGTAATAGGATACATAGTCCGTGAAATGAAAAAACATAGGCTATTGTAAAATTAGTTTTTCCACTGTGCACAGTTGATTTCCCTTATCTAGTTTCTCCCATCCTAGGATAGATTGAAAGCTAGTTCAAACGTTCCAATCAAGTCATCAAACATTCTCTCAATCATTGTTAATGATGCGTGCACCTCGTGTACCAAATTACCATTCTAGCTTGCAAGGAGTATTTTCCATTTCACAGAAATTTTCAGAACAACTTACAAGTATGTTATTTCAATCCATACACTTATATTTATCAAAAATGTCTACCTACATACATCACAGCCACTTCTCATTCGGGTACCGCGTGTAAGCTAGAATATTATGTATAAATTCTAGACGTGACGATATGGGATTGTAAACCCCTCCGCAAGCCTTTTGCTACTAATATTAATAATTCACACACAACCATTATAGCAATCGCATGGCGAAAATAAATCGTCGTCACATGAGCTCACATGTTGGACAACCAACACAAACTTTAAATATATGGGAAGAAACAGCACACGACTCCATACCTAATACTGGTAACATAAGCTTGATAATATCACAGCAACAACTTATTGTATGGAGTAACTTTCGCTGACTCTATAAAACATCTGCTCGTTAATCCGGCTTTCATCTGAATTTACTTGAGAGGATTAAATAGCTTGAGAGGGTTTGTAGTTGAGGATATAACTAAGGACTAAAGTAGGAACCGAAAGTATAGGCATTTATTTTTGTACTGAAGTCGTACCTATTTCTTATCTTTTATATCATAGGTAATGATATATTTTTAAACCTTATCTTTTGATCAACTCAAGCAATGCAAATTTAGTTAAACAGAACCTATAAATCACATCTCAACGGGTGTTTTCAATATTAATAGAGGCACTATCTCCCGGTTGTTGCTTAGTGTAGACGGATATAGCTGGTTTATCTATATAAATTAATCAGTATTATCTAACTAAATATTAACTCGTTTTACTAGTGTGAAATAAATCGCTCTGCATAGAAAGTCTTCTATTTGGTCACCCTATGAGTGTGAAAGTGTCATTCAAAGTCCAGACTGAATAAAAAAAAAAAATGTAAAATAAAAAAACGCTTTAACTCGTACTAAACATTCTGAAGAGTTTCACTATCCACCTCCTGGATCCATCATCAGACCATCAACACAAATTGCAATCTATTGGAATCGTCAAAACAAATCATATAAGCCCGAACTCGAGGGGTTTACTAGTAGTCACTGAAGATTTCCACTTTCCACCTCCTGGCTCCATCATCAGATCTGCTCCAAAATACCGAATTAAAGTATTGTCGTTCAAACTACATACACATACAAAGTTTCATTTCGATGTGTCGTCAAAAATATAAGCGTGTTAATAAGGTATTTCCGACATAATTAGCCATCATACTATATACAATATTATAAATTCGATGTATGTGTGTAGCTGAGAATCTCCGAACTAATTTTGACTAAATATGGAATCAATATTGTTCATGATCTAAATAACACAGATTCTACTTTTTATTCACGTACTACGCGGGCGCAGCCAAAGACCATAGACAGAAGCTAGTCTGTCAAATAGTGGACGGATCATATAGCATGTACCAGCCAATTTATTGATGAGCTACATCAGAGTACCCATGTCACAAAGTTCCACCTAATTTGGGGCCCCGTTTTAATATCGCGTGCTATAACAGTATTAGAACCGCATTAAAAGCTTGTAAATATACAAAGTTAGCTTTAATAAAGCGCATTGTTTAGAGGGAGCTATTGGATGATATCACAACTAATTGAAAGCTTTTTAACAAAGGTCTTTTAAGAGGAAGTGCTGTCAGTATTTTTCCTACTAGAGAAAAAAAACGGCAGCTGACTTGCCTCTTAGTTTAGATTTTTGATAAAGTCGTATCACAAACTAGCCAGCATACGAAATAAAAAAAAAAAAATCGATCATTTAAAAAAAATAGAGATGTTTATAAAACAAAAATGTAAAATATTTTAGTTGAAGAGAAGGAAACCAGAAAAAACCAATGCGATTGTATTAGTTAGCGGTCCAAGATACAAGATACATACCTACGTCAATAATAAAAAGTTTATCTCGAATATGTTGCTGCACCCTTAACTTAAGGAAAGGAATAGTTTATGATTTTATGAAAAGTAATAAGTTTTTCTGACAATCTTCGGTGATCACCACTGGCTTTTCCTTGAGATGAATAGAGATATAATGTTTGCATAGCTATTTAACAATAAAAGACGTACACAAATTGAAAGGCCCGCTTATCCAACCTCTAGAAGGTACGAAGGACGAATAATAGGTTGGGGAAAAAGTTTCTTCGCATTTTTTAAGAAAATTCAAAACATTTTTTAATATAGTTTATTTTCATTTAACTAAAGTATGTAGGTACCATTTTGTTCGATAACTTTTTGCCATTTTGTAGGCAGGGACATGATCCCATTGCTATAAAAACTTTGGGGCTTCTGTTCAAAATACCGCGACAAGTGGTTTTGGCAGTCCTCTCGTGATGTTAACCTGACACTGCCTAAAGAATTCTGAAGAGACCGAAACAGGTGGAAATCTGAAGGTGCAAGGTCAGGACTATACGGCGGATGCATTAACACATCCCAGCCAAACTCTCTTAATTTTTGCTGAGTGGCTAAAGATGTATGAGGTCTAGCGTTATCATGATGAAAAACCACACCCCTTCTGTTGATTAACTCCGGCCGCTTTCTCTCAACTTCTTGTTTTAATCTCATCAGTTGTTCGCAGTAGAGTTCAGAATCGATGGTCCTGCCTGGTGGTAACAGCTCATAATGAATAATGCCCTTCCAATCCCACCACACACACAGCATCACCTTGTTGCGAGTTAACCCGGGTTTCGCCACAGTCTGTGAAGCCTGACCGGCCTTTGACCACGACCTTTTTCGCACGTTCTTGTCGTACGTGATCCACTTTTCATCACCAGTTATCAGCTTCTTCAAAAATGGTTCGGTTTCATTACGTCGTAATAAAGAATCACAAATGAGAACACGGTTCATTAGGTTTCTTTCAGTGAGCTCGTGAGGTACCCAAATATCGAGCTTTTTTGTGTACCCAGTTTTTTTCAAATGCGCCAAAACTGTTTTGTGGTCAATTCCCAGTTCTTCAGCTACGTCGTAACTACTGATATGCCGATCTTGCTCCACTTTTTCAAAAATGGCATCCATTTTATCCGTAATAGGGCGACCAGAGCGACGTGCATCTTTGACATCAAAATTTCCGGATTGAAAACGCTTAAACCAAATTTGTGCTACTCTCACAGACACTGCACTAGGTCCATAAACATCGCAAATTTTTTTCGCGGCTTGCGTTGCATTTTTACCTTTTTTGTAGTAAAATTTTAAAATGTATCGAATTTCTTCATTAGATTCACTCATCTTGACAGTACGAAAAACAAATAAAAATCACACATTTTCCTAATTTGAATTTGGAATTATCTTCTTTAAAATTTAAACTTTTAATGATACAAATAGTATAGCCAAAGAGATTTTATTACAAGTTCATACATACAATAATGCGAAAAGACTTTTTCCCCAACCTAATACAAAGGACGAATTGCATAAAACAGGTTCAGAAAATATGTAATCTACCCTATAGGCCCATATGTGCCCATTAGAAGTTATTCGCCACTAGCCGGGACGTGGACCATCAGGTATAGCCCTAATTCAAGTGAATAGATATAATGGCTTTATGTACAGTACGGTACTTTTCTTTGATCTTAGAGCTACTCATCCATTTGCCATAGGAATAAATATAACATAATCACGTAAAATGTCCTGTCGTAAAATCCTAGTCAAATGTCATACTTACCCTAAACCGAGTTGATTTGCCACTAGTAGAACATCACTACAACGTCTATCGATCCTACGAAACAACAAAACCTATATCGAAGCAATTCCACCGAAGAGGCTGCGAGGTCAAGATTGGAGGGGCATCGTACATTGATCTAATAGAAACTCATCTTCATAGCCTCATTTTGCCTCACGCACACAAACAACGCCGGTGAATGAATGGACTTTGCTGACGTAGCTGGAACGATCATCTGTATGCGTCTAAAGCTGGTAGGTATTCCAGAACAAATCTCATACTGAAGAGTTCAACCAATTAGTCGAAATATAGGCAAACTGAGAAAGTTTGCAAAGTGAACACAGATCCATCAAGTATGGATAAGTTGTCAGTTTTCAAAAGATGGTTGGATATTCGTTTTGGAATAAGAGAGACTGCATGTTGCAATAAAAATGCCATTTAAAATGCTCCACGCTTCATTTATTTATAATAATGGGGTTTACTTTTTCATACTGAAACTGAATTAAAATGGTATGACCGACTTTAATAGATTTTTTATGGATGAAGAAATACAACTTAAGGCGAGCCTTATAACTGAAAATTCAAAGGCATGTGCGTGCCATTGGTTAGTGTTCCAATAATCGTAGATGGGCGTGCAACCTGTCACCTGGATTGCGGATAACTATGCAACTCCCTGGGAATGTGTCAAATATAATGTTTACTTACCTATGACTACCCTCTGCCTACCCCTTACGCACTGAGTATGGTTCTTAGGAAATCCATTATGAGGATTAAAGTCGTAAGAGTGTTGGTTTCTGTTTCTTATATTAATTTTAATTGCGATTGGGACACACTGATAAAATTATTGGTTGCTAAATGGTTTTTTAAAGTTTTATTACATAAAAAAAATATCATCATCATCTATTCAGATTATCACTGGAAAACTAGGAATACCCTAAAAGTTGGGTAGAGTAAAAGTATATTATTGGCGAGGCACGAATCTCGTGTCATTGAAGTTGCCACTATTGCCACTTCCACCGATACAATTATAGTGGATTTCTCAAAAAAATACAAGATTATAAGGGTTTCTTGTGTAAGATAAATAAATAAATATAAATAAATAAATAAATAAATAAACTTTAGAAACTCATTTTTATTTTTGTATACGAGTTTACGAGTACTATTAATATAACAGAATTGAGACGACCTTTTTCTTTACCAATTTTTTTTTTTATATTTTTACTGCATGTGCAGAATGGTTGAAGCGTCTGCATACAGGCACTTAGGCGCAACCATATTTGTACCAAGATCTATAAAAGAGATCCAAATACAAATGAGGCAAAAAAAAATTTCGTAGTCATTATTACCGGCGGGCTCGGTGCATGCCCATGGAAATTCATGCAATATTGCCGGCGCGTTTTTAGTTCTAAATTCAAAACTGTTGTTGTGCATGTAAATATAATATTTCACGTATCCTTTTTTCGAAAGTAATCACAATATTCCCGCGCATGTTTGAGAAAAGATTGTAGAACGCCTACTAGTTTCAACTTTTACAACGTGCTAGCCGAGGAAGTTAATTAACAAAACTCAGAGGTTGTCGACACAACAAAAGGTTCAGTTTATACTGTAAGGAGTTCCGGCCTTTTATTAAAACTTAATTGAAGCAGAGTTGAGAGTTTTCTTGCTAAATTTAATACAAATAGGTAAGTATCAGATCCTTTGTGGGGTATCTATACGCTCATTTCTATCCAGTTTTCGATAAGAAGGCCTTTCATGTCAGATGACAACAATATCTTCCTGCTCAAGCAGGAAGCCGATGGATAGAAACTTCTTGCTTACTGTTTTAGATTTACCAAAAAACCCGTAATTTTTCATATTTCCCGGAAAGCTTTATTCTATGTTTTACTAATATAATATGCGAAAGTTTGGATGTTTATTGCTTAAGATCTTCGTAACGGCTTAGCTGGTTTGTTTAATAAATACATAATAAATGCGAAAGTTTGGATGTTTATCGCTAACTATCTTCGTAACAGCTTAGCGGGTTTGAATTGAATTTAGAATAGGTGTAGTACGTGACCTAGATTAACAAATTATGCTTCTTTTTACCCAAGTGTCAAACCATCAGCAGCGGCTAGTCGTACATAAATATAACCTAACGATATATATGCAAATAGAAAAACAGGTTGTATTTACGGCTAAACTTGCTTTTCTTATCACGTCTGACCTTCGTATGTTTAGTGAAATTCCGATGATTCAATCCAAAAATGAGGATCGATCCACTAATATTTTGAATCTAAAAGCTTTTTGATCGTGCAAGCTCAGATGGCGTGAATAGCGCACGAAGCCCACCGCTACAAATACAAAAATAGAGATGGGGCATGATCTTTAATGCACGAAGTGATCAGTTGAAATGCTTGACAGTTTACAATGAAAACTAGCAAAGTTATCTGTTTTTGAGTATGCATTGCATTGTAAATGAATAATAGCCATCAATATTAATATTAATCAATATTAAACAGTGACTTAGTGACACATTTTTGTATAAAAATGGCCGTAAGACTAAGTCAATGAAATCACAGGGATCGTTTATTTACTTTTGTACATCAACATAAGAACTAATTGTATATTAAAACACACTTTAATCTTTGCGTAAGTTGAGTGCTGACGTGCGTACTGGGTAGACTGTAGTGGTTCGTAGCCTAGCAAAATTACCCGATCAATTTTTATATAAAATATTTTCTAATTTATGAAAGTATATTTTGATAACAACCAAATGTGTCTCTATAAAGTGCTTGATGGTAATGTTTAAATATACCATTAATTTAAGTTAGCTCCAGACACATAAGCTGTGAACTAAACTAATTCAATCAAATATCAGTACACATCAACGGTGAATATTAATTTAGTAAAGTAAACATGGCAGGTTGTGTCTGACAATCACTTATCATAATGAAACGACCTGTTCTATGTCTGTACATTTAGCAGTCAATTTAAGTAGCCACGTTTTGTTGGATGTTATCTTCTTGTTCAAATCTAACTATAAGATTTATGGTAGGTAAATTATATCATCTAGTTGTCATTTTTTGAGTCTCTTAGCAGATCCTTATCACAAACAATATTTTGTAATGACGTAATTTTGCAGTGGTTTAAAGTTTTACGCGCTCCTCTAATTTGCTACATTATCAAACCAAGATATAAGCTATAATCAAGAAGTGTAATCGTAATTATTAATAATTTATTATGCTAGGAAAAGGTGATGGGCTTTTTTCTACAGCAGCGTTATACGGTTCGTAATATTCATGAACCTATATTCCCCAGTGAATGTTGGTTCTGTAAATCCTGCTCATTGACAGGCCCCGAGTGGAATTGACGTCAACTTGCTAATTTTATCCTAAGAGCCGTTTCGACAGATTTCTTCTAGAATTACGTCATTACAAAATATTGATAAACTTTATTGAAAGCAATACATAAAATGCATACTTATAATGATTTTACTCGTATACTGAAGCCACTTTTTCAGTATCAACTTTTTATACAAAATTAAGAATCGATGTAATTTATGAAAATTGATTGTAACAAGCGTTTTGGATTACTTTTGAGTCAAAATCTTTTTGGTCCACTATTGAACATCAACAAACTTTAAGACATTATGTTTCCTCGCTGTACTAATTAATTGATGGACAGTAAACTATTGAATGTGCTTTGTAGCAATACAAGTTCCTGGAAATCCAGCTCTTCTAGCTCTACAAAAATTCATTGTCTAGGTTTGTACCAAGAACTAGCGTTTTATCTATTAAAAATATACAAGCACTAAAACTAATACAAACTTAACGGACATTCAAAATTATAATGTTTAACTTAATAACATAACAAATATTTTTTTATCATAACATATTTCTTTCATATTGTTTTGTAAAGTTGATTTACAATTTACTTTCTATTACAATTAATACACAAATTACCCAGTAGTACTGATTTTGTTGTTAAGTAGGTACAAAAATTGCTAGGAGTTTTTTTTCCAAAAATCCAAATCTTTTTTCCAAACTAAAATCACGAATTGACACTCCGAACCGCGCCGTGGTTCGTAGCATTGCTACGCCGTAGAGGTGCACATAGCACAAATCGCAGTAACTGAACATTGTTGTATGTAATTTATGTTCTAATATGATTTGTAGAGATTACATAACAGAGACTCGCAGGTAATTTAGGACCTTAGGACTAATTCACGTGGACAATAATGTTAGAATAATGTTTAACTTGCTATAAAATATAACTAAATATTTGAATGCATGTGCCATCGGTTAGTGTTCAATAAACGGCGATGGGCTTGCAACCTATCACGCGGAATGCTAACTACTATGTAATAAGTGGGCATGTGCCCAATTATTTAGACGTGTTTCTGACTCCCCATGCCTTGGTAACATGCCATGTTATACCTTGGTAACAACCAAAAGTTCGAAGGTATGCCGGTTTTCTCACGAAGTTTCCCTTCACCACTTTGAGCCCGTGTTAATTACAAACATACATTTATCGACAAGAAAAAATAATTGTTCCATCACATTTTTCGCTTTAACAAACGCAATTGGTGAACCCAAAGAAAAACACACCATTACCGTAAAGCACCGCCCTCACACGTCGTTACCGAAACGTGTAAATAGCAATCCAGGACATTAGCGAGATAACACGCGAACTCACGCACCTCGTGGGAACATTTAGCGCTCTTTTATTCCTTTGAACGCTTCGCTATGGAAGAAATATTTAGGGCTATCAAGGCACTATCAAAGAATGGCGGCCGGCATTTTTCCATACAAACGTATTTCCCTGAATCTACACTTGAGCATTTTTTTGACGTGATTAGGTAACGGCAACTAAAATTGTTTCTAATTCATTGTTTAAATTCCTCTATTCTTACCAAGTAAGTACAACTCTGATAAGATTTATAATGTTCACCACCGTCTTTGTTCATCTAGCTTCATAAAAAATTGGTCAGGGCAATTGTTTCGAATTAATTTTTAAAATTCCTCTACTGTTACCAAGTGAGTACTGTTTCACTCCGTTAAGATTTATAATGTTCACCAGCGTCCTTGTTCATCTGTTCATTCAAAGATGGCCAGGCAGAAATTGTTTTCGGCGATAAAGCTGAACATTTTACCATTATTAAAATTGTAATTTAATTTCTTTAGCCTTAGTTAATTACTGATGTAGTGGTTCTCTCTCTGTCTATCCTTTACTTGGTATCCTAAAAGATCTCACGACATCAATGTATTCTCACGGAGAATGTAGTCGTGAGCGTGTTTGCTTTTATTGTATTACTGATGTAGATAGATAAACTCTTTGTTACACACCAAAGCAAAATACAAAAACACAGGAATTTAAAAAATATAAAAGGTACAATGGGCGGTCTTGTCGCTTAAAGCGATCTCATAGACAACCTGTTCCAGATGTACAATAACATAATAATATATATTATTATCTGATTCACACATACGTTATAGCTTCTCTCAATGTCGATATTTCAGTTCCCTTTACCAATATCGTAAAGTTGTCAGATTGGTAAGCATTGTTATACAAGATTCAATAAACTGGCTCCGTGTAGGGAGATCAATTCGCTGTTTATACGACCAATATAACAGAAAGTGTATTTTATTCTGGGCTTAAATGACAGCAATATGGATGGCGTAGACTATGCTGAGGAGTTTATTCGACTGGATAAGATTGTTTTTTATTTAATTCAATTTACTATCTCAGAAGTACTCGTAGAAGCCTTGTTAAATCCGTAGCTTTATATGTTCGAGTGACTTCAAACCAGCACCCTAATTGCATTAGCAATACGGCTATGGGAACAAGACATGGGCATAATGGCATAACGACATAGAAATGGTTAGATAAATAAGTAATCTGGATCAGTTGAGCTATCTATAGATCGTTTGCAACGGTCTTTAGATAGCTAGCTGTGTCATCTGTATTTTTTGTATATACCTATTTGTACATAGTTGTATGAATAAATGTTACATACTGTATCAAGTAATTACTTTTTTGTACGTCATTAAAAATAAGTAGGTATACAAAAATAATGATATACGTTTTTAATCAGAGGTACAATGGGTTGTTAAGTCAAAAAGTGTCCCCTTTTCAAGTGTTAGAAGTTTTGATATTCGAAGCCGATAAAAATGAGTCATTTCCATTTTTTTTTCCGCAAAGAATATATGGTATATGCGTTCGCTATTTTAGTTTTTTGTTTGTTTGCATGTTACCATCTATATCCGAAACGCCTTATCGGATGGCAATATGGTATTTTTGCAATTAATTTGTATGTCTTCAAGAATGTTTATAGATACAATTGATTGCCACAAGTCACTAGGGGGTGCTGCAATCAATGATGGAATCACGGCCGGGTTTTTTTAAGCACTTTTTACTTAGGTATATGCTCCTATTTGTAATATTTAATACCTTATTTTAAGTAACTTGGCATTAAAACAAGTGAGTCGTAGTAAGTTGTGCCTTAAAACAGTTGGTAAAGTCACTTCCAGTCAAAACTACGACAGTGCGGACTAACATCTGTGGTCATGAATTCCATCCGGCACTGGATCGATGGCCCACTTATGATACATAGTTTCCTATACTGGACTCGCGATAAACCTGATTTGTGATCTATGGATTCGTCGGCCGTTGGCAGGTGGGAACTGGAATTTTTTAGCTATATTTCGTTGCTATACTCAGTTTTTTTAAATCAAACGTGTATACTTTGATGTAGCTCATAACGCTTCAGAAAGCTTCGAAGAACTAATAAAGGCTATCACACATATATCACTCGAACCATTCAGTGTTCTTTTTATGATACTCGATACTCGATCAGCGTGCGTTGCAGCACGCTGATCAGCATTTAAACGGCATCGCCTCGCCACGAACAAGTGAACAGCTAGCGGTGAGTTGTCAAACCGCCACGCTTATGTCTGGCCCTCGCCGCATTTACGCCTCTTTGTAGACACGATTGCATCTCGCTACCACGCGATTTTATAGCGGTCATGACGCAGTCCCCGGCGTAGCAGCGCCGAAACCACGGGGGTGCTGAGCGGTTGTTGTTTCTGTGCTTATGTCGCTGATTGACGGCGAGGCATCGCCTAGACAGTGCCTATGCGGTGTCATACGGTTGCAGGCCGATATGTATGCGATTACCTTATAATGAGCGTGTTTCATTGACTCACTGATTCACTGACAATCAATGCACTGCCTAATAAAACGAAAGTTCTAAAGTTCTAAAATTTGAAAGATAGGTTCCCTTTCATGTGTAGTTTCCGAAACTCTACCCATCACACAAAACACAAAGATGTGCATGATCAGTGTGATGACTAAGCCAAATAAACCTGGTTGAATGATTGGGGCGTAAAATGTTAAGATATGGACTTAATATTTTTTTTAAAACAAGACATTTTTTGAAAAAACATACCATGTGTCAAAGTTTTTATTCATTGAAATCACAAGGATCATATAGAAACGTCAACTTTAAGACCCTATTTTTAATGTCACTGGTTGAACAATATTGGCTGGCAATAGCCAAAATAATTGGGCCGTCTGGCCTCGGTTACCAAACTAACATTATTACAGCCAAAGAGAATACAAAAACAATAATATTTTGACAGTGACAGTTTAATAAAAACATACCATGTGACAAAGTTTTTATTCATTGAAATCACAAGGATCATATAGAAACGTCAACTTTAAGACCCTATTTTTAATGTCACTGGTTGAACAATATTGGCTGGCAATAGCCAAAATAATTGGGCCGTCTGGCCTCGGTTACCAAACTAACATTATTACAGCCAAAGAGAATACAAAAACAATAATATTTTGACAGTGACAGTTTAATAAAAAATAAATATTCCGCCAATTACATAGTCTGGCACAGGGACAGGAGGGGTTAAAGTTTACCTACATTGTTTTCTAAATTCTTATCTCAATTTTAATGGTAGTGACCGATAAGACCACCCATTGCGCATTTCTTCTTTATTTTATTTATTTTTATTTTATTGTTCTAACAAAATCAACAGCCCTTATGTATAAATAGTTCTAACCTTAATAATCTAACTTACGGAAAATGAGAGATTTACATTTTATAAAAGAAAACTTTGTTTCTTGTTTTAGTTACCTTTTTGTATGTTAGTGTATTGCCCAATAAAAAATCGATCTATCTATCTAGACACTGGGCACTGGTGCAATTAACAGTCTATAGACCGAATATCGAAGCGTCCGCTTCGATACCGAATTCCAGATCTGGTCTCGTGACCGCTCAGTGTCGTTGCTAGTTTCTATCATTATTGGCGAATAAGTTCTATGAGCAACCACTACCTATTCCTTCTATTTGTAATTTTATCATTCTTATGGAGAAAATTGGAAGTAATTTTTCTTTTATGGAAAGTGTTGGTAAACATAATAACACTTGCAATAATACAAAAGTCTAAAATGAACTCATAAAATATAAAATCTAGTACAAGCAAGTACTTAAAAAACGTTTAACCCCGTCTTCAGTATTCAAGTAGAATGAAAAATTCATTCCCTTGTAATCTAGAATGGATGGCAGTCTTTGTACCGCGCTTGTTGTCATCCGGTGATTGTAAGACGATTGCAAAGCTCTTGCCTTTGAGTATTATCTTCAGGTTCTGTATTCAGAAAGGAACTCAGTTCATATCGTGTAAAGTTTTTATGATAAATCTGTCTTCTAGTCGCAATCATCTGAAGTAGAGCTGTGACAATGAGCTTCTTGTAGAAAACATGTAATCTAATGCACGAGCTCTAGCACCTAATCAACTGTACTTAGCTAATTCATAATTATCTTCAACAACTTTCTTTAAAATCTTGTAGGAGTCCATTGCTGGACATAGGCTTTCCCTTAAAAGTGTGATCTGAAGCCACCTTCTTCCACCGTCTACTGTAAACTTTAAGATGTAATCGGTCTATCGTTACACATTGGGTGAAAGTCTTCTTAATCTGCGTCATCCAGTTTGTGGAGTTTTCGTCCCCAGCGGTTGTCGGTTCTGCTAATTGGCCTGCCCATCGCCACTTCAACTTACTATTGCCGTAATGAGCAGGGTTTTAAAAAATTACGAAAACAACTCGTACTGTTCTAAGCTTAAGTATTCAGTATTCAGTAATCGTAACTATACTTTTAAAATCAAAACATTATAGTTTTTGCATCTACCACATTCGCAAGCAAACAACGAACAAGAAAATACTTATAACAAACAAAATGGTTGCGAGAGTGAACACCGTTTCCTCTTAAGGAAGCAATGAAAAGCATTCGTAGAACTAGTTTTATTTTTAATATAGCTAGTATTGTGTGCCAGTTCCGATATTGACTTTTTTATACTTATACCTAACTGCGGAGGGATACGTACGTTTGAATTTGTTTAGATTACAGTTTCAAATGAGTGGATTGATGAAAATCGTGGTTCTAATAAATCTTACAACGCCTTACAAGTTTCGTATTTCTTGATAGTGACTGTTCTCGAATCAAAGTCATACTTTCTTGTTGAGTTGGGCAAATAGTGATAAACTCTGAGTCATCCAACCAAAACACTATAAAAACTACATACGATACCAATTAAATATTTTTATTACGTTCCAAAGTTTATTTATTTGAAAAACAAAACGAAATTTTCAGTCATTCCTATCCTAATAATTATAAATGTCAAACTAATCTACAATAATCTAAGCATCCAATGCTAAGATTATTGTTGCTTATAATCTCCATAATGGCTGTACCGATTTGAATGAGATTTGGAAGAAGTAGGGTTCCTGACTTAAAATAATACGTAGGCTCATATTGAATAAATCAATTATATCAAAGGGAATGCAATAGGTAATAATAATAATAAATAATTCTGGACATTTATCACACAGCATCATATTGACCCAAAGTAAGCAGAGCTTATATTGTGGGAACTACATGACTGAAATGCTACTATGCTGCTATATATTTTTTTGTAAATACCTACATATTATACAAAGAAAATACCCATACCAGAGACAAATATTAGATGATCATACAAGCATTTGTCCTGCGGCCGGAATCGAACCCGCAACCTTCTGCGTCTCAAACGGGCTTTCGCCCACTACGGCACAGACGTCGTCAAACTGTAGGTACTAGATTTTTATCGATAATCGTATCAACAAACGGTTATATATAGCAATAAAATTCTGGCATCCATAAGGCCTTTCTGTCATAGAGAAAATAATATAGTGGAGTATAATTTGCACCTACGTAGAAGCTCAGGCTTGCAACCTCTTCCTAGGTTACCTATAAGACTGCAATAATGCAGTCGTGCCAAGCTCCTACCTATTTCTTATAAATACAACATTTCTGAAACTTTGGGTCTTCGCCAAATGAGTAAATGGTTGATAAGCTAAGGTTAATTTTGCTTTGTTTCCGAGTCTGCTCAAGAGTAAATTTAATTGCTTCACTGAGTTTATTACTAGCAGCCCTTGAGCGTTTAAATTATAGGTATCATGTTTATCAAGATGGTTGCACGTGGATCTTGAACCTCAGAAGGGAGGTGGCAGGATAAGTGTGGTCGTAGATCGTACAAAAATAATTTACCTGAGCAATATAAATAATAATTTACCGGCAGATTCGGCCGAGACGACCATATGACCAAGCTCCAGGTATAAAGGCTAATATGCATTCGGCCGGATGAAAAAACTTTCTCCCATCATCGCAACTCTACTTAGTGCCTACTTAGTAATGAATTGAAATTACTACATTATTTGCAGTTAGTTAGTCGACTTGGCCGTTAAACTGGATTTATACCTACAGGTTGACTATAATGGGCTCAAAATAAACCGTTCTTTGTTCTTTCTACATTACAAACAGAGTTAAGTTACCATTGCTGTAATTAAACTACTTTACCTTTAAAGGATTGAGGTAATTTACTATATTTTGGTCAAATAATGGGCATGTTAATTATTATCTTATGCTTATAATCACTTAGATATTAATTTGAGATGAATTTATGGATTGCTGGATATTAATACTTACGTTTAGATGATTCAATATTATCCTGTAGAAGTGCACGGCTGGATGTAGGCCTACCAAAAAAAGAGTTCCATGATGACAATCTTGGGCCCCCTCAATTCCCGCAACCTTTAAAATACTCTTAAAACGATTTACAATAGTTAAAATAGATCCCGTCAGGATGTATCGTGGAATCCTAACTAAATTTACCAAGGCTACCACGCAAACAAAACCGTGGACAGAAATTAGTAAACATTAATTATTATCTCAATAATAATAATAAATAATTCCCAATAGTCACATACACAGTCCTGATCCCACACTAGGATTACCTTGTCATGGGTATCAGGAACTACAAGTACCATGGTACGAAAACATCCAGACCCGGAACCAATATCTGTAGAACATGTAATTTTTATCCCGCAGTCAAACCGGCTCCTATTGCGTCTCCGCCGGCTACTCACCCGCTGCGCCACCGAGGTCGTTAAAATACATACATTGTTGGTTCTTCCTATTAAGTCTTTGCTCTTTGCATACTATGCATCTGGGAAGCTCTAAAGAAATGCATTGAATTTAAATAGCGCCGTCTCTAATAAAACTGAATCGTAGCTTTTCTTACGTCTTGGAAGATACGTCTTTAATTATTTTTATATTAATTAAACAAAGAATGGGTCCGTTATTTTATTTTGTATTCTAACGAACTGACTATACTGACCGATAGAGGTGTATGTAAGTGGACTACCTTTTCCGCATTTGGACTCTAAGTTGATCATTCCGATAGATAGTTTTTTTTTCTTAGAAGTGTGTGCGAAGGCTCTACCTTTACCACTGCTGCTCTCTCACTTAGGCCACCGGACCAGGTTTTATTTATAAGCTTTATAAGAAATCCTCTCAAATGATTACTATGAAGCGAAGTTAACCAATTTGATTAATACAACACAGACTATAAAATGCTTCACCATATAGCGATGGAGGGCAATATACTGAGCTATACGAACTAAATCGGTACTAAAATATTTTGTTTTTACACTATATTTCTCGTAGGTACTTTTAAAGGCCAGCAGGCTTTTGGGCGTCTAAGCTCTACAAAAATACGGTAGCCGCACTGCAAACGTCTATCTAAGTAGCTTGCGATGGTCTTGTAGACGAAGCGCCTAACTTGGCATCTCTTGAAGGAAAAACGAGAAACAAACACGCTTTTCTACACGCCCGGCGAGACGTGTGTGCAGTGTTGCCGATCCCATCCGATTTTTTGTTTGGTCAAGGCGAAGGTGCGAGTCATGGTACGTGAAGCTAGCTTCAATACACCCTGACTTCGTGAGACAGAAGTCGATTTTTTTGGCTCATAATATTACCCGTCGCTCCACTAGTGATAATTAAGTGAGAACAGGTCACAAGGATAAAGACAGCTAAGATTGTCCTCCAAAGCACTCTACGAAAGAGGTTTAAAGCCAGTCCAGCAGTCTATAGTTTCTAACTTATGCCGATGATGAAAGAGACATAGAAAGACTAGGTATGCAATTAACTAGGATAGCTAGGCACTATACATATTTTTCATGAAAAATATGAGCGTTATCCAATACATTCCTAGTTAAATGAAAACAAAATAAAGGTCACTACATTGTAGTTAAAAATATATTTGAGTGATATTATAAATAAACCCTACACTTTTTAATAATCAAAATGAAAATGCAGGCCGCATATTGTCTGCTTTATAAAATAAACAAAAAAAACAAAAAACAAACAAAAAAACACGCTCACGGCTGTCTTCCCCATGGTGGGCATCCTCAGATACTCAGTGAGTAGATCTTTGAGGATACCAAGTAGGGGGTAGTCAGAGGCACGTCCAAACATTACATTTGGTACATGCTCGCGTTTTGCAAGTAGTAAGCATTCCACGTGACAGGTTGCAAGCCCATCGCCGCTTATTGGAACACTAACTGTTGGCACATGCCTTCGAATTTTTGGTTCTAGGGGATGCCGGTTTCCTCATGATGTTTTTTTTCACCGTTTTGAGCACGTGTTGATGCACACATAAATCTTACGAGTGGAAAAATCCATTGGTGCACGACCGGGTTCGAACCCACGACCTCCGGATCAGAAGTCGGGGTATCGCCCACTAGGCCAATACGGCATGTACATATTACAGAAAACAGATGTTCACTGGTACTAATTTAAGAGTTGTCTTTAACACAACATAATTCCAGATCTCCTATTTTCGAAATACAATCACATCAATAGCTTCTTACGAACATCGGCACACAAACAGTTGTCACATTTTTGAAAGGATTTGATTATAATTTTACAATTATTTAATCCCGTGGTCTGTTTCTGAAATAATTATGTGGGGGAGTTCTGCGTTTGGCAGATATCGTGATATTGTCGAAATTTTACTAGGCATTTGTTTGCGGTTACAAGACGAAATTAAAATTAATTTCAGGAATTACAATTTCTAAAAAAAGGAGTAGGTACTTAATTTGTCGGGATGTTATTTTTGTCGGGATGTGTTTATGTTGATTCACCAATTCGTAAACCTATTTTAATGTTTTTTTTAACGGATAGAATATTGCTTCAATGGTGGTCCTATATAAAATTTATGAAAAAAAATCTCCACAAAATGGGGGACGAAATTTCATTTTGAACTTTCAAGTTTCCGGCAATTAAGTCAGTTCTGATTTTTTCCTGAATTCCTGAAAGCAAATAACTTTGCTTCAAACATATTTTAATCAACCCATCATTCTATTTGTTGTTACCAATTCATTTCTAAATTCTGTGCTGTGTTATTACACAAGATTTTGTGAACTGTAATAATTAAAAAAAAAACGTTGCCAAAGTCCATCCATGTAAATCCCCTATGATTAGATTACTGATATGAACTGCATTCTTATAATTTGCAAGTGTTAATTGAAAGCATTTTATCAAGTGTGGTCATTTTTCCACAAATGCTAAAATGCAAGTAAAAAAAATGCTAAATGCAAAATGCATGTTCTAGTATTAGAACATTAATATTAGAACCAGAAAACGATATACCGTCGGCCTTAAGCCGGACATCACTCCTAATGCAGTAGGACAAGACACTACAAACGAATGTTGCCTATATAATATGGTGTCAAAGACTTTGATATTGTGATTAAATAACGCAAACCTTTTCCTAGCTCGCTTTTATTTCAGCCATGGACTATTCAAATACGTACCTAATCAAATTGCAAACACAGAATTTGCGATGGGTTGGCCCACGTACGCATCGAACCAGAAAAGGCCATCTCGTTAGTCCTTAATAACATTTTTACCTTTTCCAAGAAGATTATATTTCCATGTGACCGTTTTTTTCCGCTTAACCTCCGAAATTCCCGAATTTCGAGTCAGCTTTTGCAGAAATTACTTCTGTGATTTTAAATCGTACTTTGAAATGATATATCCACTGTGGAAGTGTCCG
Source organism: Perizoma affinitatum (assembly GCA_961405105.1). Classification (NCBI taxonomy): domain Eukaryota; kingdom Metazoa; phylum Arthropoda; class Insecta; order Lepidoptera; family Geometridae; genus Perizoma; species Perizoma affinitatum. The sequence goes on from OY560184.1 coordinate 10,047,737, forward strand.
TGCTTGAACCAGAAAATTTGAGATTTAATTACAAAAATGTATTGCACAGTTAATTAATAATTTGGCCAATCGCGTACTGGACCACGCAAAGTGAAGGCTTCCAAAGTCAGCTCAGCCTTTATGATTAACTCTTCATTTTTAAACACAAAGTTATACAAAAATAACAAAATGGCGATACCCTGAGGATTGAAAACTATAAGGGTTCTTTGTCAGTCGGACTTCGAACCCGTAAAAATGACACGAGTCTGTTCAACTTTTTCTTTATGGCAGACAAAGCATAAGCAATGCCCCTAGTGTTTCGAAGTTCAACAGACGACAGCAACCATTTAACATTTTGTAGTATTTCTGCTTCCAAATTACATTAAAAAATATACGAACGTGTCAGATATAAAATTATTATGAAACGCTTTCCTTGTATTTAATATTTGTAAACACTGTCATCTATTTTGTATTAAAATATGCTCTGTGGTACACGAGCATATTTCTGAACAAAATTAAAGTTTATGTATACCGGCAACACTTTTCTGAATCAAACTCAAAGTACCGAACAAAACAAAGTTATATTAGTTTACTTTTAGGTAAATTTATGAGATTTCTTAAATATTTAATTACAGTTAATCATTATAAAATAATTCATGATTTTTGAAATACTGTACACATGTAGGTATTTCCTGATGTCTTTAGTTTCTCAAGTGATAGTTCATGGTATGTCGTTTTTGGAATGTTTTAACAAATATTGTAGTTCTAATAATTATAAAAATTGCACAAATCTTAGAATAAGTTTTAATTCAAAAACTATCAAAGAATCGTCACGATACAAAGACCTCTCATAAGTGTCACCCAGAAGTTCCATCAAAGCTTGTACATCAAGTTTTACCATACATTTACATCTGTAAAGTTAACGTTCCACATTTCTTCCGCTATAAATCTCCAACTTGACATCGTAAAGGCGATCATAAAATGAGACGAACATAATAGTAAAAAGCACAGAAAGCTTATATAAGCTTAATAATTACCCTTTATTTATAATAAACAACAAACATCAGAAAGCAATCAATTAATTAACAGAAAATTAATTATAATAAATTAATGTTAGCTTTTGCTTGTTTTTGTTAATGTTAAGTTTGTGCACGCAGTGGCGTCCTATACTCGGAATAAAATATTGATTTAAGACCAAGATATTTTGTATTGCATAAATTCTGTGATTTCTCGGTTGTAAGTAAATTTATAAATAAATAAAAACGACATAAGATTAAGATGGCTTACACCATAAAGTGTCGGTTCCGGCTTTATCAATCGGAAGGTACGAGTATGTCATAGGACTTCAGGCGACCTGGTAATAAGAGACCAACAATAGAGCTACTTGAACTTTAATGTGCCACACGTGACAAGACACAACTGCGAACCAATATGTCAAAGGCGAAGATTTCGTAACGACATCCTTTTACGGGTAAGAGGTTATTTGTTTGTATTTTACCATTTATCTCCGAAACGGCTTATTTGTAATGTTTGTTTGCAATCGAAACTTGTCTTAAAAACAACCTTAAATACTCTATACTTCGAGGGTTTTCTAATTGTGTAAAGATGAACTTGTTTATGTTCATATACCTACGCAAGCTCACGCAACGTATAACGATGTATAATCATTGTATTTCTATGCTTTATATTTTTACGGAGTTACTTCCCACATTGCACAGGCAACTGCGCGTATAATAACGAGGGATATGAGACTTTATAACAACACTCGGATGGTTACCAAATAAAAGGAAATAACGTGAACCCTTAGCATGAGTAAACGACATAGACTAATATAAGTCGATTCCGTCCCAATAAAGTTGGCAGCCAGATTTTAAGATGCCTTGACCCACTAATTATTTATTATTCCACAGATTCGTTATTCTGTGGCACTAAAAACTTATGCTAAGGTACCGAAGTCGGGCCATAAGAAACTTGATCAAGCTTTAAGATTCAATTATTTTGTATATTATTGCAAGCAAAAATTATAATTTAAGAAATCTCTAAGTACCAAATATAAACTATACCGATCGTCCACTACAAGCTTCCAATACCTACAATACATTTTTTAACAACCAACAATCACTTTCATAGTCCTGACTCAGAAACTACAGGTGCCATACTACCACCGCATCCAGACCCGGAACAAATATCTGTTTGCAGAACATGCAAACATTTGTCCCGCAGCTGCAATGGAACCCGCATCTATCGTCTCAGCCGGCTACTCACCCGCCGCGCCACAGAGTCACAAGGTGGCGTCGTCACACAAAATTTACTTACATAATAAAGAGTATGACGGAGCAGAAGCTCCAAGGTGGTCTTTAAAAAGTGTGACGTCAGCAATGCTAACGTCACTATTATCACCAGCATGCTGGTCGCTCATAGTTGATGACGAAAGTAAACTCCAGGAGATGTTCTTCAAATTTATTCTTGGTTGTACAGAGGCTTTCAAGGTCTGTACGGTCCGACGGCTCGAGCGAGAATGAATCGTACTTTTTTTTTTTTTTTTTTTTTTTTTTTTTTTTCTGAAAGGACTTTAATGCTGCAGGGCCGCAGATGGCCTTGGTCAGCGTCACCGGACTACGGCGAGCGCAGAAGGCGCTCAGCCTATAAAAAGTTAGGATGGGGCAACTAGCACAAGGGCACCACTTAGGTACGGACCTCGGCTTGGGCCGTTGCCAGGGGGGGAGGAACTGGAGAGAAACGCCCCGGTACATATCTGTACCGTGAATAGGCGGAAGTGGGGACTCGTCGAGCCCGCCGGCGGGCTCGGTGTATCTGTACAGTGTTTACTCTGGCGGGACTTGATGACGTCACCACCGCATTAGCGGTGCTGATGGGGTCATCGGGGTCACCAAGTACGTGTCTTGGTCTACGGAGGGTTTTCAACTCAGGTGACTCGATCGAGTAGTCGGGGATAGTCGAGATTAAGGGGTTCGGGTGGGATGGGGCCAGTTCATAGTAACGCTGAGAAGCGGTTTTAATGAATTGGGCTATGGACTCGAGCTTCGTGTCTCGGTGGAGGTCTATATTACGCGAATACCATGGCGCACCGGTGGCCTTGCGCAAGAAACGATTTTGGACTGCTTGGAGTTTTTTGATATGAATGGAGTGGCCAAAGGCCACTGCGGCATATGTCATAATAGGGCGGATGCACGTTTTGTAAAGTGTCACCTTATTTCTAAGGGACATTTTACTCTTTGCACAAATGAGAGGGGAAAGGCGACCAAGGATAAACTTGGCGCGGTTGCTCACTTTCGTAATGTGAGTGAAGAAGGATAGACGTCTATCAAGGATCACTCCTAAATAACGGGCTGACTTAACCCATGGGATGGGTTTGCCAAAGAGTGAGACCGTTCTTGTGGGCAAGGGTTTCCTCCGAGAAAAGAGCACTGCTGCACTTTTCGTTGGATTTACCTCTATGCGCCACTTGCGGAACCAAGCACTTAAGGTGTCTAGAGCGGATTGGAGCTTTATGCGCACTCGATTAGAGTTCTTATCGGATGCGTATAAAGCTGTATCGTCCGCGAAAAGGGCAAGTTCGACTTGATGAGTCCGAGGGATATCGCTGGTATACAGCGTGAACAGGAGGGGTGCAAGGACGGAGCCCTGGGGGACTCCGGCTCTAATGGGTCTGGGGTCAGAAAGAGTACCTTCCACGCGGTAGCGGAAGCTTCGATTGTGGAGATAGTCTCGTAGGATGAGAACGAGTCTGTCTGGCACTCCGAGTTGGGATAGCTTGTAAATCAAGCCGTTGTGCCAGACTTTATCGAAGGCTTTCGCTACATCGAGGAAGATTGCACCTGTATCTGCTGGCCAGATAGCGTGCCTCTTTGATAGGATGTGCTCCGTGATGCGGAGCACTTGCTGGGGGCACGAGTGTCGGGCTCGAAAACCGAATTGCTCGTCCGGGAGGAGCCTGAACTCGTTTACGTGGGACCAGAGACGATTCAGAAGGAGTCGTTCATAAATCTTCCCCAGGGAGCTGAGGAGACTGATAGGGCGGTAGCTAGAAGGTTCATTTGCACTTTTGCCGGGCTTGCGGATACCGATGACAATGGCTTCCTTCCAGGCATTAGGAAATGAACATGAGGACATGGCTGCATTGAAGATGCTGACTAAGAGATAGATGAGGGGAACAGAGAACTGCTTGAGTACTCTGTTGCTGATGCCATCTGCACCAGGGGATTTCTTAGGACGGAGATCCTTGATAATCGTCATTACCTCTGAAGCTCTGACAGGAGACAAAGGTGGAGCAGAGGGTGGTAGGGAGATTAGGCGCATGACTTCACTGTTCACCGTATCGAGGTGAGCAGGGTCAACGGGGTAATGGCTAGGGGTACATTGGGCTTCAAGGCTTTCAGCCAAGCAGTTGGCTTTGTCCTTGTCATCGAAAGCGGGAGGCTGATTGGGTCGGTTGAGAGGAGGCATCGTTGAGATCATATCTGATTTCATGGACCGAGCCAGTTCCCAGTAAGCCAGGTGACTGGGTTCGATCTCCGAAAGCAGACTGTCCCATTGACGTTGGCGGAGATCTTTAATGCGTCTCCGCACCTCGCGGTGTAGAGAGCGCATTTTGACTCTATTATATTCGGTGGGCCATCGGCTGTAGTAGCGTTTCGCTGCGTTTGACTCCGTGATTAGACGCCTCACATCATCTGGCAGGACCAGGCGGGGGTGAGCCATCACCGGGACCTGTTTCGATGATTTGCTGATAGCGTTCGAGACGTGACTAGTCAGAGAGTCAACCGCGATCGAAATATCGCTGGGGGTCCTAATATCGTCGGGGATTTTATCTAGGTCGGATGAATGTATAGACTTGAGGGCTTTCCCAAGTTTATGCCATTCCACCACCGTCTTGGTTGGAGGAGGAAGATTGGTTGGGGGGCCTAGCTGTAATATTACTGGGCGGTGATCGGATATTAGCTCGTGATGTACTTCTATTGAAGATAACCGTAGGGCTACATTTTTTAAAAGTGCTATATCAAGGACTTGGGGCGACTGTCCCGCGACAACGGGGTAGCGGGTCGGGCAGATTGGAGCGATAAGGTCGAAGTTTAGAGATTCGACAAGGTTATCTAGAATGACACCGTTTCGATTATTTTTCGTACAATTCCAAAGGGTGTTTTTGCAGTTAAAGTCGCCAGCCAGAATGACAGCGCTTCCTAGGTTGAGGAGGGCTTCGAGATCGCTTTTGAGCAAGATTCTCGGTTTTGTAGGAGAAAGGTAGCAGGATGCTATGATGATCGGTTGATGACCGGTCATCCCGAGTTGACAGATAGAGGCTTCTAAGTGAGTAAGCGGAGGTGGGTCAAGAGGGATGCAGTGCAGAGACCTCTTGAAATAAATAACAGTACCGCCTAGGGCGCTTGGTCTGTCGTTCCTAACCATTTGGTAGTTCGCAATTCTAGGATTTCGGGTTCCGGGTTTCAAGAAGGTCTCCTGCACTAGCATGATATCGACTTGGTGTTTGACCAGAAAGTCTTGGATAAGGGGACGTTGATGGGCAAGCCCGTTAGCGTTAAAAAACGCTAACTTAACGGAGCGGGGTTTTAATCTTTCTTTTTGTATAGACATACTAAAACTTAAAGTTTTCTACGTAATTGACAATGTCCATGTGATCTGCAAGGATCATCATTCTTTCGAAGCCTGATTTGGCTTGATTGAGTTTACGCAGGACCATGCTGACCTTAGTAAAGTCAATAGCCTTGGGAGAAGTTACTTCGGGGACAAGGTCCGATTGGCTAACCATTTTGGGGCGAGAAGCGGTGGCTAGAACAGGGGCAGGGGCAGAAGGGTGGAGGGGTGCTTTTGCCTGAGGGGCACGACTTGTGTAGGGGAGGGGCTTGGCCCATGCAGAGGTGGAAGGCATCGGTTTACCCTGGGAGACTACTGCCACTTTGGAAGTGACATTTGAGTATTGATTTGGAGGAGGGACACGATTGGGGGCCCGGTGGGTCACCTTTTTGTTGGCCTTGGGTGCCATGGGACAGCCGCGATAGTTCGCGGTGTGTCCCTGAGCACGGCAAAGCACACAACTAGGTGGCTCGGGGGTATCGCGTGTTCGGGTGCAGTCAGCGGTGCCGTGGTCACCCAGGCACTTGACGCATCGCGGGCGGGCGTAGCAGTTTTTTGCAGAGTGCCCATAGAGTTGACATCTATGGCACTGGCTAGGAGAACCGTTACGGTGGGGGGCCTCGATACGTAGACCGGAGAGGCGGTTGACCGTCTTCAGGTTAAAGATGGCCTTTCCTTCCGGCGAAATGTCTAGTACGACTAGTACTAGTTCATATGGGACTTTGGTTTTGCCGCTGTACATGCGATGAACTTCCCTAACGGGGAAATTCTGTGCCACAAGGTCGGCTTTAATTGAGTCCGTGCTGTGTTCAGCGGGGAGACCGCGGATCACAACTCGGAGGAGGCGTTCATCTTCAAGAGCATAGGTGTGGAAACCTATGGACTCTTGTCTGAGGATGGAGGTAAGGCGACGGTGATCGTCGGAGGTTTGCACTTGGACTTTGATACCGTCCTTGGTGTTTTGAGCTTTTGAAAACTCGATCTTCTTGAGGACAAGAAGCTTTGAAACATTGTCCCATTTGGCCTTCTCGCGAAGGTAAATGGGAGGAGGGAGTTTCTCCTTTTTAGTTGCGTCTGAAGGAGCGGAGGGAGGAGAGGGGGAAGAGACCTGACGGTCTGTTGCTGGAGGGACTGACGTTTTTGCAGGCGGGGCTGAGTCGGACTTAGGAGACCGCTTCTTCTTCCTCTTACGGTCAACAACCGAGAACGGAGTGTCGTCCGTAGAGTCCGAGTCAGTGGAGGTTACCGGGCGGAGGTCGGGGTCGGTCTCCATCATCGCGTCCGGAGAGAACGGGTGAGCAGGAGACGCGTCGGGGGACTCCGGAGAATCGGGTAGGGGAGTGGCCAGAGGGGCCTGAGGGGTGGAGGCTGCCTGAAGGGCATTGCGAAAGCTATCCGGATCAAACGTAAAAATTGTTGGATAAGCTTCGGTCAACGCACGAAGCAAGTCGCAGATTGACTCGGGGGCCAAACTGGAGATATCCATCTTCTCCCGGGGGGATGCACCCGGGAGGGTGTGTAGGTGAGTGACCCTCCCGTCGGGTTAGACGGGAGGGGGTGAGGCCTCAGTGTCCTACCTAAAGGTGTGTCCCGACTGCCGCTCTTACGGAGCAGAAGGGGTGTGTCCTAACCGATATCTGGTGTCGGCGAGGGTAGACCCCAAGGCCGGTGGTACCAGACCCAGCCGGATTCTGCGTTCCTCTGAGGGAGGAAAGCAGGCACTCCGGGTCAGCGCCCAGCCCAGTTCGTTGGCACTGTTAAGTATCCCTGGGTTGACCACTAAGCGTGGATTTGGACGTTTTGAGTCAAAAGAAACAAACAGAGAGGGTCGCCTTGACAAAGGCAACGATCTCTGTGCTTGTAGAGGAGCGACGTCACACAGCTTGAGCTGCGTCGGCGGCGGCGGCGGGCGTAGATGAAGCGAGCAGGTAGTCGGGTTGACTACCTGCGGGGCGGCTGGAGCGGGCGGCGAGGTCCGAGCGGAGTGCAGGTAGCCGGGTCGGCGTACCTGGCAGGAGCGCAGAAGAGACGTGTTGCCGGCTCGGGATCCGGCAGTGAAGTGACTACAAACTGATGAATCGTACTCGGTCCGTCGCCCGTATTTATGCAAAAACAAAGACAAAGGCAAGCAACTTGTGCGTACAAGCTAAAACTGCCTGCAAGCATTAATCATTTAAGTTTACAAATGGTTTTGAAGTAATAACCTAATTATTATTTGATTACAACAATCAAATAATAATCAGCCATTAACTAATGATTTTACACTGTAATTTGACAATCTAAGTGATGATTCGTTAAGTAACTCGTGGTTCTGCGCCGATGTTTCATTGTAGAAGCAGAATAACGCCTTTGCGCCGATAAGTATATTCTGGGACTTTCTTACTAAAATTTATTAACCAAAGTTTTGCTGCTCAGCGTTTCTACGCGTAACTTCTCAACTTCTTTTTTCTTATCACTTTTGGCCTCAAAACAAAAATCGTAGTATATTATCTTCAGCCCGTAATTTTTCCTCAATACACCGCTTTTAAAGCTTTTATAAACCTACAGTTCTTTGTAGATTCAATTGGTTCCCACTTTAATTAAAATTCACAGCTGATCTATAAAAACGAAATTGCGGCTCTTTCAAAACACAAAGGATGTTTATTGTTTTCGATTTATTCAAGGAGTAGCAAAGAATGGGAGTCAAAACAAATAAACAACGCAGACAAACACGCTCAAACTGTTACCTTCATGATGGAGATCCAGATCCATACAAAGTAGGCACGCAGATCTGCGTGCCTACTTTGTATGGATCACCTTTGTATGGATCTTTGTATGGATAAAGATACCAAGCAGGGAGTAGTCAGACATTATATTTCTTGTACATGTTTGTTTTTTGCACAGTACTCGTGGTTTTCATTTCACGTGGTACGTTGCAAACGCATCACCGCTTATTGGAATAGTAACTGCTGTCACATGTCTTTGAATTTTAGGTTCTAGGGCATGCCGATTTCCTCACGATGTTTTCTTTCACTTGTTAAGCGCACATAAATTAAAAATGCATTTGTGCATCACCGGGTTCGAACCTACGATCTTCAGATTGGTAGTCGGAACAGCCAACACTAGGCCAACACGGTTCTACAAAGTGTCAAAAAAATGATAATACATTTTAAAGATTATGCCTAAAACCTTCACTAAATATTTGTAGCAATAAATATTATTACGTATACTCATTCAATCTTAATATTAATCCCATCCAATTCTATCCACGCGTATATAAATGCGTATAGGTATATGATACCTATACGCATTTAGTGTATAAACTAAATATATAACTGAAATATAATATAACGTATTCTAATCTAATATAACCGTATTAAAATTATATTTTTGGAATTAGTTAGCAACCGTTTAACCTTCCGTTTAGTTTTGGTAAGCTTTGAAAATTGAAGCAAAACCACCCGCCTTTTATAAAACTTTAAAAGAAAATGAGATCATGGCTGGACAACAAATTAGCAAAACAATTTCATTAAAGGGCAGCTTAGATTAAGTAGTCCGGCTATTCTGTTTAATTAAAGTAGAAAAGAAAGCTTTTTAAAGTAAAGAGTCTGGTTTTGTGGTTCATTGATCTTGTAAAACACAGCAACGTCTAATTATTTTGTGACGAGGGAAAAAAAACGTTCAGGATAGTAATCCTTCAGATCAGACTATCGTGAGCGACAGTAATCTGAATACCAACATTCAAGCGAATATCAACATTCTCAGGTAGGGGTATTCAGAGGCATGTCTCGTCTAACTTTAGATATAGGGAACTAGGGGAGTAAAAAACTTCATACACTTCCAAATTTTATTCAAACTGCACCATAGGTGTGGTTTAGGTACAATTTGGAAATGCATAAAGTGTTTAACTATTTTCAAAGATGATGATTTCCGAAACACATAGTCTTTATCGTTGTACTGTAAATGGTGTACTAAGTTACTCCAAAAAACTAAAGACAAATATCTATACACCCTCCTTGCGTCTATATCCTCAATGCTGAGGGTCTTGCTGTGTCTCTGGATTTCACTATCTCTCTTCATCGGGATCTATCGTCACCTGATCGAATGGCTTCGCTCACAGTGGAGTCAGTTGTAGTTCGAATCTGGTCGCTCCAATAAGAACCCCCATGCGACTCCGTCCCCAAGGCCTCCGAGTTGGATATCTATATGTCGTATGTAAATACAAAATTGCTTTATTCTGAAGAATGTTCAACTTATGACAGCATTTGTATGACTTGCCGCTCGAAATATGTTATTTGCAAAACTCCTGGGGCCCTGGAAATGCTATGGAAATAATAAAGGACGTTGACTCAAATGAACCGTTATTCTAAAGTTTCGGTTGTATTCGGGATACAACCGAAACTTTAGAATAAAGGTCTGACGTCCTGTTCATGTTTTCGGGGATAATTTAAAATGAATGAATGAATGAAAATACTTTATTGTACACCACAAGATAAAAAAATAAGCAAAATCTTACATAAAATACATATTATATATACACCTACCATACAGAAAAGTATCATTTCTTAATAAAAAAAGGATTAAGTTTTATTCACTTAATAAGGTTCAAAGACATTTCCGATAAAAAATCGTTTTTAAGCTTGAACTTAAAAGTACATTTTGTATGGAAAAGAAGTAGATAAAATGATATTTATAATATAGTAAACCAGTAACTGAAAGAAATATACAGTATTAAACTAGTGTTAAAGCGTTACCACATTATCGTTGATAAAGATCTTTTCCAGTCAATCTTTGGATTAAAACAATTTTTAAAAAATGATGAGACATAACATAGGTACCTGAGAGACTAACATACATATTTTTACAGTATAACTTCTATTACTTATTAAAACTAGGCTATCCGTTATTCCTAATAATTTATAGTATAACCACATGAAGGGGGGATAATATAAATTTTAAACAGAAAGAGGTTATGAATTTGGGGCGTTTATGTTTATGTACGTTGATTACTTCGTAATGCTTGGTTCTACTAGAAAATTTAAAAATGTATTATAGTACATATTGGTTATAAAAACAACTTTCTCTTCGTCGATAAGAACATATGGATGATATTTTGTCCTAGTGCTCGGAACACAGAATTGAAATATATTTTGACTTGAAAAATTATTTACTATTCTTGGAAAGTCATCGTCGTCTGATCCAAAAGTTTTGAACCATCCAAAGAGAAGCCGCATCTGCGTCTATCGCAACGAATATTTAGAACTTTGCGTTCCTATTTAACTTTTACTACGCGGGAGAGTCAAGATGCATGCATCTACAGTTCCATATGTCAAGCTTCAATATGCGTTCTGTATTAGAAATTAATAAATAAATACGTGATAAATAGTCGTTTCGTGACTCACTTACCGACAACGAATAGGTGGAAATGGAATCTTCAAATGGAAAATAGAATCTTCAAATTCCAGATATCTGGGATATCTGGAATTTGAAGATTAGGTTTTTTTAGTGGATTGGGTGCAAAGAAAAGAATTTCCGAAAATTAACCCCTAGAGGGTGCAGCGAGAAGCTAAGATATTAATGTATAAAAACGCGGGACGTTCCAATATTGAATATTATACTCGTTTTGTCAATCAAATTCACATTCGCGGGTAATACACTGCAGTATAATTTATGTAAGGCCCCACTTACCCATGGCTTGTTAGATTCCGTGCATTTTACATCATAATTTATTTACTATTCCGAGTTGGAAGAAGGCCAAAATGGTTCCAGTAAAACGAATCTACCGTATCAGCAACTCTCTTGTGGTTTTCAAATAAAAAGTCATACACATGGGAGTTTTATTTTAGCAGCTTTAAATTTGAAAATATGCTCGCTACTTTCGTTTAAATATAAGTTATTGCTGACAAAAGGTCACACAATATACATACATAGTCCTGACCCTATACTAGGATTCCCTGTATTGTGGGTATCAGGAACTACGAGTACCGTGGTACAACAACACTCAGACCTGGAACAAATATCTGCAGAACATACAAACATCCCGCAGCGAAGATCGAACCCGCATCTGTCACGTCACAGCAGGCTTTTCGCCCAGCGCTGGTGCGCTGGTTGTCAATAGTTAAGTAAGTTTTACGTGTAAAGTAGGTACTCCATAAAAGTTACAATATGGCTGACAAACACTGTTCATTTTTTACAAGCTTTTATTAACTTGCAATATTTCTATGTCATTCTGTATGTATGCAATGTTCTATGTATTTCTGAGGTTTTTGGTCTTCATAATAAATGCAGTATAACAGTGGTAATTAGTTACCCTTAATACCCATTTTAAAACAATCGCCAACCACTATAGTTTCAATAGTAGTATTTTTTTTTATCCGCGACGTAAGGAATCCTTATATGCGTTTAACGTGAGAAGTTGCCTGTTTGGGTGTTTGATTGCCTGTTACAATTTATCTCCGGAACGGTTTATCCGATTTGAATGCGGTTTTTCGCAGTTATTTGTATGAATTCAATGATAGTTATTAGAAAATTTACCACCACAAGGAATAGGGGGTGCTGCAAAAAAATAGCTTGTCAAATAGTGGTACTACGTTGAGTAGAGATGTTTTATGCTCTGTTCATGGAGAAAGACTCATAGGAGTCTGCACATCATTGATCGTATCTGATTGGTAAGTGAAGTACATTGCACAATGTAAGTCACTTACAGATCAATCATGAAAACGAATAAAAAAAAAACGTTTGTTACTTCGATTATAAGTGTGTAAAAGAAGGCACCTTTTGTTTTCCGTGAACAGGCTTATAACAGATGACACGAAAATATACGCACTTATATAAAACCACATAAATTATATTCAAAGTTAATTTTAGGTTCAATTCCAATTATCTTTAATAAAATTGGAGTTGATCGGTAACCAAATTTAATTAAAACAAACATTACATTTTAATAAACGTTATTATAAATGCCAAGTCCTAAAATTGGGAAATCCTTTATTATTCTTGATTCCCTTCGCCTGTAATAAATTGCCTGTCTTTTGTTTATTTGCTCTTATCAAACTTGCAACAGGGCTATTAGAGAAGCGATTAAACTTCTCAAAGTAGGCGAAGGACTCCGATTTAGTGTTCGCATTATTATTTTTAAACTAATATGAGTTATACAAAATGTGTTAAATCGCAGTGTGGTAACATGATCAATTTTACACATATCATTAGTACACCTTTAGTTGCGTTTTGAACCAATTCGTATTTGGTCCAAATCAACCAATTCACGTTTGGTTCAAATCATAACTATATTTTTAACATACATAATGTCAATTATAACAAAGATGAATATTGATACATCACTGTCCCAGGCATTGAATTCCTCCAAACGGCGTTGACAAACGCTTTCTGACACTTTAGTGGCTATATCAAATGCGGCAGTATTTGACTTTAATTATTGGTTACACAACTTGAGGCTGTTCAAGAGTTTGTCCATTTTCCCTGTTAAGCCCAAACATAACGAACGAATTGAACTTTTTTATTCAATTTCGGCAAGTTATGTCGTTTTCATTCTTCAGGAATCTTACAATAATTTCATTAAAAAGTTATTTTAAATTAAGAAAATAAGTATGCTCGGTTTCGGACATACTCAGATTAGTTTTAATAAATAATATATAAATAATGCAGAGTATAAATAACAAAATAAGCAGAGCTTGTGTTATGGGAAATACATGACTGATAACAACTTATGTATATACATTTGTTTTTGTAAATACTTACATATTATGTAGCCTGTAACTTATTTGAAACCTACAAATTGGAGATTACGGCATTTCCGCTTTGACGTGATTGGGCGCCATACTGGCTCTCCTTGTTCAATTGACTATCTGTTTCCGCTTAGCGCCACGTGCAGAGGAGGGGCGAGCGCGCTCGCCCGACCGAGCTTCAGTTGGCGTTTGTTTTTCGTTGCGACTGGTTGGGTGCAAAACGACGAAGTCGTTCGTAATAAAATTATTTTATTTTGTAATTTTTATTAAATCAATCTGTGCTTTTTCTTTTTGCAGTAGAAATAACTTTACGCAACTCAAAACTAATAATGGATTCACAAAAGGATGAAAGCTCTCCTTTAGCAGGAACAGCAAATGAAAGAAGAAGAATTAATTACAAGCGTCCTCGGCGGTTGTATAGCAGTAGTGAAGATGATGGCGATGATGAATATGTGTCATCGCCCAAACGTGGGCGCACAGAAATGGAACACTCTGATTCGAGGTTTGATTATCTACAAAAGCAGGTTAGTGAGTTAAAATACCTTATAACTAGAAATTATAATGTGGACCCTAAGCCAGTTCACAATGTTGATCTGTCCAAAGAGACCGCTCAAGGTAGTGCTGATGATGATGCATCGGATTATTCCATGCTTATAAATCCAGCTGATAAAGCTTTCGAATGGGATGAAGAGACTATCACAACTGATTCGATCAAACGTACTTCAGGTTCCAAGCTTAATTATGTACGTAAAATTCAACATTTGGATAGTGTAGAGTGGAATAATGTGCGATACACTGAGACACAGAAGAAATATGTATCTACACCAGCTTTTACCAACTTAACAATGAATGATGAGCTGCTAGCGTTTGAATCTAAGTTTAGCCATTTACGATCGTTGGATCAGACCTTTGGAGCCTTGACAAATATGCTTATGGGTCAGAAAGAAGCTTTGCAAACGACATTAAAAAAATTATTGGAATGGAGCTCCGATAGTCAAACAACTTTGACAAAAGCCTCTCTTTCAGACAAAGTGCATGAGCTATTTTCTTATACATGCGCCTACACGAGTGTGTCTAAGGACATTTTACAGGTCGTTTGCGGCCGTCGAGCTAACATAATTGAGCATCGAAGAGACAGTGCCTTAGATGCAGTCAAAGATAAATATAACAAGACAATCTTGCGCAAAATCCCTCCAAGCTGTGAGTATTTGTTCCAACCTAAGGAATTTAGCGAGGCTGTGACTAAGCTAGGAGGCGGTGCTAAAGTACTACGCAGACCGTATCCACCTGCCGAGGGTAATCGGATTATACGGAGGAATCGCCGGCCGTATCTGCCTGCCGAGGGCACTCAGGCCGCACCTAGGCGGTCTACCGACCCCGCGGTGCCATTTCGTGTTTATGACCGAAATAGATTCCAGCAGGCTTCCGCCTCTGGAAAAGGCAAGTCCCTTGCCGGCAAACCGAGCTACTCTGCCGCAAAAAATAAGTCTTATAAAAGACCGAGAGATGATCAGAGGGATCAAAGAAGACAATGACTATGCTATGACATTCCAAGCCGGTCGTTTACGCCTCTATCAACATACCTGGCGCTTGCTGGGGGCTCCGACCCACATTCTAAAAATTATACAGGGTTACCGAATACCCTTCGTAGAAAAACCACCGCTACGGCGCTTGTACAAAAACCGAAACCAGTTGGTAACCATACCTGCCCTGGAAGCCGAAATACAGCAGATGCTGAAGGAATCGGTTATCGAGGAAGCACCACCAAACTCGGGTTTTTTGTCGATAATGTTCCCAGTAAGCAAGTCAGATGGGTCACGCAGGCCGGTTTTGAATCTCAAAGCTCTAAACTTTTACCTCCGACCAAAGAAGTTTCGGCTAATAAACGTACAGAAGGTCCCACATTTCCTGCAAACCGGCGACTTTATGATGAAAATAGACTTATACCAAGCATATTTCCACATACCAATTCTGGAATCACATCGCCGCTTTCTCAGATTCATTTTCAACGACGTAACCTATCAAATGACCGTCATGCCATTTGGAATCGCAAGTGCTCCAAGGACCTTTGCTACTCTATCCAATTGGATGGCCCAGAAGCTCAGAGAGAAAGGCATCAGAGTTTTGGTGTACCTAGACGACTACCTCTTGGTAAATCAATGCCCTCAGACTCTCTTAGAACACATGAAGGAAGCCACCAAACTGCTCACCAGCTTGGGCTGGGTAATAAACAAAAGGAAATCATCTACGGTACCATCCCAAGAGATCGAGTTTCTAGGAATTCTTTGGGACACTCGGTTAAACATAAAGTCTCTGCCACAGAAAAAGACCACCACTCTATTAAAACGTTTGATTCAAACTCGAAAGTCGAAAACTTTGACTTTGCTAGAACTACAAAAAGTTGTGGGTACCCTACAGTTTGCAAGCTTCGTGGTACATTTCGGAACGCTAAATTACAGAAATCTCCAGTTGTGCCTTCATCAGGCTCTGAAACAGAAAAAGGCGGTACGACTAACGCCCGCCGCCAGGGAGGATGTACATTGGTGGATGCGAAACACACACACGACGAGTCGAATCTGGGAAGCTCCAGTATCTTTTTACATCGTCACGGACGCTTCGGGCGTCGGCTGGGGAGCGTATGTCAACGGCGACCATATCCAAGGTTCTTGGATGCCAGAAGAACTTCGTTACCATGCGAACCTAAAGGAGCTACTAGCTATTTACAAGGTATTAACACGCGGCAGTATCATCTCAAAATGCCGCAACAGGACAATTTTAGTTCAAAGCGACAACCGAACCGCTCTAGCGTATCTACGCAAACAAGGTGGGACACGGTCCGTAAACCTGTTGCAGCTGACTCGATTGATTTACAAACAAATAGAGACTTACAACATCAGTCTTATTACCAGTTATCTGCCGGGTCCTCTCAACGACATAGCAGACGGTCTGTCCAGATACAAGGCATTAGCAGAATGGCATCTATTACCTCAAGCATGTCAGCTAATATTCAAGAAATGGGGGATACCCGATGTGGACTTGATGGCATCGAAACGAGCCCATGTAGTATCCAGGTACGTCACTATAGATCTGAGGGATCGGAATGCGTTTTACCACGATGCTTTCAGCCGAGTTTGGAATCACCAATTGGCATGGGTCTTCCCACCACCTTGTCTAATGTACAGGGTCCTAGCATCACTGAACCAAGCCCAAGGGATGTTTATTGTAGTCTGTCCCAGGTGGAACAATGTGTTTTGGAGAGCCGATCTCAAGAAACGGGCAGTGGACCCACCGTTCACGATATGGAACTTGGAATCAGTGCTGATCGACACGAGGACAAATCTGCCTCCGGGACGAGTAAGCGACCTAGTATTGGAGGCATGGAGATGTCAGGGTGGGGTGATCTCTTAGAGGGCTGGTCGCCCTTTGAAGTTAGTGTAATTGAATCTAGTTGGAGACCTAGTACATTGAAAACCTATAGACAAGCATGGATACGTTGGTTAAAATGGTGTGAAAGCTCTGGAGTAAATAAGAAAAACCCAGGAGGTCATGGTTTGTCAAAGTATCTCATTTATTTACATAATGTCGAAGGCTTAAGCTATAAAACTATTTTGGTACACAAGTCCGTCGTGTCTTCTTTTTCTCAGCCAGATTTAGAAACTAGACTTAGCGCTCACGTATTGGTTCGGCAAGCTCTAAAAGGTATAGCTAATAAATCTGCTCATAAATACAATATCAAGCCCCCGGTGTGGAACCCGCAAGTTGTCGTACAATGGTTTATGCGACATGGATCTAGCATGGACAGTTTGTTTGAAGTATCTAGGCGATGTGCTACCTTACTTTTACTGGCATCTGGCAGAAGAGTTCATGATCTGACGCTCTTATCTGTAAAAGAAGATGAATGCGTAATTGGTGAAAGCACGATAACATTTTGGCCATTGTTTGGTTCGAAAACCGATTCAATTGATCACAGGCAGTCTGGTTGGCAGTTACTATCTGGAGATGAACAGAAAATTGATCCAGTTTATTGGATTAAAAAGCTTCTGGAAGTTTCCCAGCAAAGACGTTCGTTGGGAAATGACATCCAACATTTATTTATAACAACGAGAGGTGAACCTAAACCTGCAAGTCGGACCATTATTGCTGGATGGATTAAAACTGTTTTGCTTGAGGCTGGAATTCAAGACTCACCTGGTTCAATCAGATCAGCAGTTGCTTCGTCAAATTGGGTAAATGAAATGCCTTTGGAAGATATCATGACACGAGGAAACTGGTCAACGCCTAATACTTTGTTTCGGTTTTATAGACGGCCTGTAAAAAGTCCTCAATTACCTAATGTTCCGACTCTCACTGACAATTTTCTACCATTATAAATCTGTTGATTAAATTATTGTACTGTAATGCAATAAGAAGGATTGTTTGTACTTACCTTTATAATTTAGTTTGCACTGTCTGCATAGCTGTAATTATTTAGCTATCTAGATTACATGAATTAAATATAAAAATGTGATTTAACTGTTTGTTTTCCAATATTCACCGTTGGCGTTTTTATGCTTATTACTACTACCTACTTTCCGTAGGTAGAGGCGCCACCATGCGAAAATAGACAAGTCTCAATTTGTAGGTTTCAAATAAGTTACAGGCTACATAATATTTGAATTTTTCCTGAAATAAAAATTACTTATTATGTACCTAACTTATTTGAAACCTATTTAAGGGCTGCATGGTTATTGAGCCTAACTGAAGCTCGGTCGGGCGAGCGCGCTCGCCCCTCCTCTGCACGTGGCGCTAAGCGGAAACAGATAGTCAATTGAACAAGGAGAGCCAGTATGGCGCCCAATCACGTCAAAGCGGAAATGCCGTAATCTCCAATTTGTAGGTTTCAAATAAGTTAGGTACATAATAAGTAATTTTTATTTCAGGAAAAATTCAAATATTATACATAGATAACACCCAGACCCGATACAAACATTAGCTAATCATATAAACATTTGTCCCTCAGCGGGAATCGAATTCGCAACCTTCTGACTCTCAGGCGGGCCTTCGCCCTCTGCGCCACTCACATTGCCGCTCATTCGAACACTTACCAACGGCACATGCCTTCGAATTAGGTTCTAGAGCATGCTGAAGAAGCCCGTCATATTTCCCTCAACCGGACATCATGTTAATGTACAAATAAAAAAAGTATTTTTAATCTTACCACTATTATAAATGCGAAAATTTGTATGCGAAAATGGATGTTTGTTACTCTTTCACGCAAAAACTACTGAACGGCTTTTGATGAAGCTTAAACATCAGAATAACACATAGGCTACTTTTTATCCGGGTACCACGCGGGCGAAGCCGTGGGCGGAAGCTAGTATTATATAAAAACCTAAAGCATCTGTAGGTTTAAAGCCATTGTTTTTTAAATAAGCTATTGAGTTTATCGCTTGAAGTCTTGAGTTTCACCTTAAAACTGCCACAAAAAACGGTCTTGAGCCAAAAACACTAAAGTTCTCGTCTTTCACTACGTCGTAGATAATCGATAATCCCTCATTGCCTCATTGTTCGTTTCCTTTTAATTTTCGTGGAAATAAATATTAATTTCTTACATTACTTATAAACATTGTAAGAGTCGTGTTGGCCTAGTAAGCAGATGCCGTGGGTTTGAATCCGGTCGTGCACCAATGGATTTTTCCATTCGTAAATTTTTTCTGCGCGTTCAATTAAGCGGCGATGGCTTGCAACCTGCCACGTGAATTGCTAACAATCGGTTTGAACTTGCCTCTGACTACCCCTACTTGGTATTCTCAAAGATATACTCACTGAGTATGCATCTAAGGATGTCCATCATGTGGAAAACAGTCGTGAGCGTGTTATTTATTGTTTGTTTAATATGTTGTGTGATACCACCGTACTCATAGTTCCTGATACCCACGACACAGAGAATAGTACTAGGGTCAGGACTATGTATGTGTCAGTAGGTTGATAATAAAAATAATATAATATTTTAGATATTATTATCTTAGTACGTTGCGATTTATTTGCGACTTTATCGGCTACTGACTACGAAAATGATTTCCCATTTCCAAATCTCGTTACAACAGACTACAAAAAAAGGAGGTTCTCAATTCGTCGTATTATAATTTTTGTGTGTATGTTACGCTATATTTTCGCCAATTAAAATTATTACCCATAAGAGTGAAAATATTAGGGATGTGAAATTACATCTTATATAATGAACTTTTTATCAACTTCCTGTTATTTGAATCGGTTTGTATTGTTTCCTGAAAAAAAAGTTACATATATAGCTACTTGGAGGTTCAACAAACACATAAATCTCATTGATAGAACTCACCGAGATTACCCCTCGCTCGCTCGAGTTGACTGATTCGGTCATTCGTTGCAGCTCCGTGAACTACTTCCGGTTGAAGAAGTCAAATTGTTCGCTAGTTGAGCTGTCTTTAACTTTCTCAGCTCATTTCAAACGGCCATTTCAAAATTCAGTGGAGGATAAAAGTTTTAGTTTTATTCTGAGCAAAGAGTGGACTATAGAAGGCTAAACCTAAATTTTAAATTTCAAACCGCCCGCTATCATTCATAAATTGTATAGTGGTCGCAGTCTTGTTAAGTCAATCGTCACCTTTGGCAGCAGGTGGAAGACGTCTACTTCCGTCAGAAAACTCCTCTAATGAGATGTTTATTGCCTGCAGGCTGAACTAGTTCCTAGAGATTGCAACAGTGACAATGATCACATAGATAGTCTAGATTGAACCCTACTGCGCTACCTGTGTGACTTTAATAAAACTTCTCACTATTATATTTTACATTATAACGAAGAACGGTGTAAAACATTAGGTCACAAGTTGGAGAGTGATGGAAAATGTCTACACCTAGTCAAATATTCGGTACAAATTCCAACCATTTATTAAACTGCCAACATCTGTTAGTCTCATATCGTAATTGATAACAGCACTATTAATTCTGCAGGTGGCCTGTATTTGAAGCTAAAATTGTTATACTAGAAATTTGATTGTTTCTAGTACATAACACTATTTTCTCTATGTAACTAGATGAAGGCTCCCAAGGAAATTTCATAATTTCAAAATTAATCTTGTAATTTCAGTGTTATTGATATAAGTTACGAAAACATCAGATAACGGAACAAATTCTACCGTTTTACATTAAGCAAATACGTAAAATTTACTTCGGAATATAAACACCTTCCACCTCATGATATCCCTAAAATAAATAGGGACAGAAGACAAAACCCATCTGAGAATCAATTTAAACTCGAGATAAGGGGGATGGTTAAATTAAAAACGCCAATAGAGTAAATTGCAACGTCAATCAATAGCTGCGTCACGGTACATGGTGATCAATCTTCATGAGGCCGGCAGCTCGGTGTTTAAGAAAAATAAATGACTGAGAGACAGAGATGTATCGCAGGATGACACCTGGGTTAATTTAACCAACAAAAGCATAAGCTCTTCAGGTTTATCACCTGTCCGCTAAGAAGAGAACAAATATAGTAGGTGATTACCCTTTGATCTTTATTTTCCTGTAATCTTACAAAGAGTTGCAACAGTTAATTACCATTATTTTATAACAATTAATTGAGCGACGAAGCAAGGTAAATCTCATAGTCAAATTGTAAGTTTCGTCAATATCTTTTCATCCACCCTTTCCACAAGCCCAAACCACCTTAGCATACTTTTTCTTTTCTTTTCACTACATCTTCTTCACTCCACAATACTCTATTATCATATTGTTACCCACTCTATATCCCAAAGTTAAACCACATATACTTAAAGCTCTCAAAGCTTTGCAAGAACGTAAAAGGTAATTATAACGTTTTGTCCCTGGTTTTATTCGCAACCGGGACAAAACGATATGTACTATTGTAGGCCACACACAATCCAGTCAGATGTTACAGCATGCCCAGTACCTGAATATCCACAGATAAATTTATAACAGAAGGGTATTTCTTTTTAACCCCGTTTTATGGTTGATAGACCCAGAAAAACGATTGTCTTTATTACGTCCCCAGCTCAATACAGCTTAGAAACTCGAGATAAAGTTGCATTATAAACGTGAGCCCGCTCACTGAATAGCACATCACGTATTTAATAAATATGGGCGTGAATATCTTGCTTTATGTTCGGTCGTTGACATGCTGCTGAGATATTTGATGGTTCAAGTAGATAACATTTTTTTTATGCAACGTTTTGTATTCGAAGGATCAGTAAAATTCAACAATGGAAGAAAGAAGTGATGTTTCAGTATTTTGTTCTTATCTTTTTTCTCACAAATAAATTCTTCAGCGTTAAAACAAAGTTCGGCAAATAAATAAAGATAAATGGTTCGATTTTTTTTAAGGTTATTTAGAAAAACGACGGTTTCGGCTGTAATTGATAAACTGGGGGTAGGTTTTTAACAAATTCATTAGTAACTTTCCTCTGTTTAACATAATTTAGTACTCATCTTGTTTTAGCTGAAAAAAATAAATCTTTTACGTTTATTTCAAAGCTATTACCATGAGAACAGTAATCTCATCACATCTCATTTTTCAATTACCTCCACCCTTACTGGGTGGCGGAAATAACTGGTGGTTTAATAAAATAAAAAATCCCCTCATTTGCACAGTAAGCCTTATCCCGTAAACATGTTTACTACAAAGCTTTCGACAATAGAGAAGTAACCATATTTCCTATGCAAGAAACTTCATTTCTGTCTGAGTTTATTTGAAATATTATACAAAAGTCGACGTAGAATCTGCGGGTTTCAAAAGCTTTTGTAAGAAATTCCTAGACGTGATTTGCCAGCGATAATAATTAAGGGGTATCTATGACAGTCACAGTTTATTTGATTTAAAATATAAGTTTTTCTTTACAGTACCTTTATTTAGCAGTTTAGCAAGAATAAGGCTATTTGGTTTTCAGTGTTGACCCCCACTTAAGGGAAATCACATGGTTGAATTTGTGGGAATAAGGATGAGAAAAAAAAAATAGGAGTTCTCTTTATAATTGAAAAATTGGGTCTGCATGATTTGAGCAACCTCCCAGTAATGAGTTAGCTTATAAATAGTATTTATTTATATAGGTTAGGTAACATTTTAGTATTTCTGTGTGTCTTTCGCGACCACGCAAGAATGCGAGTGAGATGCTTGCGTGGTCGCGGACGGCTCATGAGAATTTAAAGTTCCATGGTAAATAATAATAAAATTATTTATATCTAATTATGATAGGTTTTGATTTCATTTTCCAAGGAAATTGAGTTGAAATGAAAAAGAAAACCGTGCAATCCTTATCACCCCCTTTCATTCCGTGTAAAATGGAAACATTGAAGTAAAACGCGATTTTTACGTTTTAAAAGAGCCTCGCTTAGTAAATATCGCGTGCTCGCACCCAGTAAAAAGCACTGTTATTTGGCCGATATGGCGGTTCGGATCGTTTAAAACTTACTTCCAAATGAACAGGGTTTTACCGGAAAACTCTATAATTAACCTGTTATTTTATACTTTTTGACTGACGTGCTTAGAGTCGACATTACCATTGTACAACCAACACTGAATTTAGTAATTTCGCTGGCGGGATGACTGTTTTAGCGCGTTTTAATAAGTAGGTAGCGCATGAAAATATGAGTGTAGGTACTTACCGGGTCAGAAAAACAATTTATTTTTTATGTTATTTTGTAGAAATTACAATAATTTTGCTTTATTACTGCATAGAAAAAACTGCAGATAGGAAATACTACCTGCAGTATTTCCTATCTGCAGTTTTTATCTGTAACTTTATTACATATAATTTGTTTACCAAGGCCTCCCTCAGCCTTCACTTAGGCACCATTCCATTTACCTATACCGTTTCAATCCTACTACTATTATAAACGCGAAAGTTTGTGAGGATGGGTTTGTAACTCTTTCACGCAAAAACTACTGAACGTATTTTGATGAAACTTTACAGTAATACAGCTTATACATCAGAATAACACATATGCTACTTTTTATGCGGGTACCACGCGGGCGAAGTTGTGGGCAGAAGCTAGTATAATCATAATCTTTATTTATCTGTAGACATGATACATGTACTTATATTCGTCAAACAAATGTTACCTTCAGTAGATAGGTTATATAATTTATAAGACATTCAATGACAAAAAACTGACTTAAAATAAAGGGAAATTGATAAAAGTCAATATCGTCATCCATTTTTTCACCTTTAGGAGTGGAATTTTTCGTAAAATGTATATCAGACCAGCCTTCTTGAAAAAAGATGATTAAAATCGGTTTAAATTATGAACCGAAATTAATGATTTTATTTGCAAAGATATCGTGTAACATACAAAAAAAAACGTACACTGGAATTGAGAACCTCCTCGTTTTTTGAAGTTGATTGATAATAATTAAGTCGCGATATTCGCGATACGTTTGCAGTC
Source organism: Perizoma affinitatum (assembly GCA_961405105.1). Taxonomy (NCBI): domain Eukaryota; kingdom Metazoa; phylum Arthropoda; class Insecta; order Lepidoptera; family Geometridae; genus Perizoma; species Perizoma affinitatum. Next base: position 10,071,469 of record OY560184.1, read on the forward strand.
CCAACTTTACGGCTCCGATCTTGCAGCTACTTTATCATCAGATCTTCACGTGCTTACGTTCTTTTTCACACTCGGAATGACACTCTTTCGAATAAAAATGTTTCGGCTAGTCGTGATTCAATAATTTGATGATGTTTATTAAGTTTTACGGGACAAATAGCAAACCCTCAGGAATAAAACTTTTATAGGACCACCTTGGAATCATTCTCCATACAACAATAAAATCGATTAACAATTGGCGAAGAGATCGAGTATAAAAAAAACACCAGAATTGAAAATCTCCTTTTTTGAAATTGGTTAAAAATATGACGACCTCTGTGGCAAGATCCGCTTGAGACGCAGAAGGTTGCGGGTTTAATTCCCGCCGCGGGACAAATGTTTGTATGATCTGCAAATATTTGTCTCGGGTCTGGGTATTTTCATGTATAGATAGTATGTATGTATTTACAAAAAAAAAGATTTTATCATCGTCATCACCAATAGCCTTAATATGTGCCCTTATTAAATATCTGCAGAACATATAAACGTTTGTCCCGTATTGGAAATCGGGAAATCGAACCTGCATCTCTTGCGTGACTCACTGGCTACTCACTCGACGCGCCACCAAGGTCGTCCACATAACCTCGAAAGAAATTAGAGCGACATTGAACTTTTTGCAGAATTTTTCTGAAACCACAGACGTCGGTAAACTACCGGGTACCGTACACTCTTTCTATGTTAGCATGCATTATAATAATATTCTAAGATTATTATTGAAAAACTGTCGGACTAATTTTATGGTTCCATATTGAAAGCCCTTTATATGGTTACTCCCTTACTCCCTTTATAAGGTTTCATACCTCTAAGACATACTTAACTTTAATAGATTAGGATCAAAAACTAGTCCAAGGACTCTGAAGTAGTTTTTAGAGACCAGCCCAAAGAAACAGCTACAAAGAGGGTGGCAACGCAAAAAAATATATACCCAACGGTGAACGTAGGTGTTCAAAAAAGTTATTTGTAATGCTTGAAGACCTAATGCAATTTAAACCTGGGTAGGTAATCAGATTACGGACAGATTATTTTTAAATAGACTTCTGGTACTTATAAAAATCATTTTATATTTTAAACGGAACCCTAGAAGCTGCTGGATAGTCAGGTAGCAAAGTCCGACAAACTATGTCTTTCTTGAGCTTGTAATTGACGCTTGTCCTAAGCAATTCGAGGCATACTCTCTTTGGTTTAAAACCTTTTTTAAATAAGTGTTAAGTTTTTTTTAAAGCGGCACACAATTGCAATGGTTATCATTATTATTATTTTATAATTAGTAATATATTTTTATTTTAACAAATCACTACACACTGTAGTGTTATTCGTGCATTTATTATAGGTTGGTTTTACCAAAAAATCGGTTAACTCGAGAGTTACAAAGTTTTTCTTTTTCAAGTTGGTTCGTTCTCTTGGTAAAGTTTCTAAATACGTTAAACGAAGGGTGACGGTGGCGTTTAGACGCCGATCAAGTTTTTCTGGAAATAAATTACAAGTTTTCTCGTAACGGTCAAGAAATTTTCATAATCTCAAGAGATGAATTTTATTGAATTTTGAATAAGCTTTCTGAATATTTTTTGCTTCTTTTGAACTAAAATTTTTCGTGATTAAAACAGGAACCAGTACTTATTTCAACACCAGTTACTGCTTTGTTTCTCAAAATTTAATAACTCGACTTAACTTTGTTACCTATGGATTGCGTAGATAAGGCTTCAATTCATCAACAAAATAAACGCATGGTCAAGTCTTACCATAGACAAACAAAATACACAAGCACTAAATCGCGAAAATTAAATGACAGATTATTATTGAATGAGCTATCTACTGATATGTATGAAAACAGTACCAAAAGGTAGTAAGTAAGATGGGCTTGGTTCATTCCTGCCACATCGCCTAAGCATAGCTAAATAATCTGTCGTGCATTGCACCGACTTCATACAGATCATTAGGTAGCGTATACAATAATAATCTGTAATTTAATTATTTTCTAAAGGCAAACACTGAGGTTTTTCTTCGAGACTCCATCATGAGATCCTGATTTGGTAAAAAAATTACCACCTCACGAGTCTATTTTGAAATTGATTCACAATTGACGAAGATATCGATGAACATACATAAAAAAAACATAAAGACGAACATAGAACCTCGTCCTTTTTTGAAGTAGGTCAATTATGATGACAGATTCCTATAAAACATGTGTCAAAAAGCATCTGTTATTGTGTTGGTGGACTCGTGCCTGAGTATATTTAAGTCTGTGCTAAAAAAATCCTATGAAACGCTTTTATCAAATTATTGGTTGGGTATTCTAACAATCTACTGAGAAAAATAAATATTATTCTTTCATTTCGATTGTAAGTACGAAGAACAAATAGATATAGCTAGCAATGAAAGAAAATACGTTGCTGACGGTTGTTTATTCGTCTGGAGTTCTCGATTGAGGTTTTTGTACAAGTCGTTTTCCATGTGCTGAAATAGTTACCTTACCTAATACTTTCATAGACAACACGAGACTGAGAGGCATGACAGAAATATGTGTACCAAAGTAGTAGAACTCCCGCGTAGAGATTTTAATCCAAATTACACCTTTTCGTTACACCGTAGTGGGGTTGGTTTTTAGAAATCCAAATTTTTAGGACGTACAATTTAGGCTCTTCACTTATTGTAAGTCAGTCCTCTAGAGAATCACGAAACGATGTAAATATGTGTTACATGTACACACATCAACAAGGGTTTGAAATCAGTTCGAAACATATCTTTTCATACCTATTATATTAGGTTGGGGAAAAAGTCTTTTCGCATTATTGTATGTATGAACTTGTAATAAAATATCTTTGGCTATACTATTTGTATCTGGCTGGTTTTGGTATCATTAAAAGTTTAAATTTTAAAGAAGATAATTCCAAATTCAAATTAGGAAAATGTGTGATTTTTATTTGTTTTTCGTACTGTTAAGATGAGTGAATCTAATGAAGAAATTCGATACATTTTAAAATTTTACTACAAAAAAGGTAAAAATGCAACGCAAGCCGCGAAAAAAATTTGCGATGTTTATGGACCTAGTGCAGTGTCTGTGAGAGTAGCACAAATTTGGTTTAAGCGTTTTCAATCCGGAAATTTTGATGTCAAAGATGCACGTCGCTCTGGTCGCCCTATTACGGATAAAATGGATGCCATTTTTGAAAAAGTGGAGCAAGATCGGCATATCAGTAGTTACGACGTAGCTGAAGAACTGGGAATTGACCACAAAACAGTTTTGGCGCATTTTAAAAAAACTGGGTACACAAAAAAGCTCGATATTTGGGTACCTCACGAGCTCACTGAAAGAAACCTAATGAACCGTGTTCTCATTTGTGATTCTTTATTACGACGTAATGAAACCGAACCATTTTTGAAGAAATTTTTGACCATTTTTGACCTCACACATCTTTAGCCACTCAGCAAAAATTAAGAGAGTTTGGCTGGGATGTGTTAATGCATCCGCCGTATAGTCCTGACCTTGCACCTTCAGATTTCCACCTGTTTCGGTCTCTTCAGAATTCTTTAGGCAGTGTCAGGTTAACATCACGAGAGGACTGCCAAAACCACTTGTCGCGGTATTTTGAACAGAAGCCCCAAAGTTTTTATAGCAATGGGATCATGTCCCTGCCTACAAAATGGCAAAAAGTTATCGAACAAAATGGTACCTACATACTTTAGTTAAATGTAAATAAACTATATTAAAAAATGTTTTGAATTTTCTTAAAAAATGCGAAGAAACTTTTTCCCCAACCTATTATTTATACATTATGTAACTAATGGTTTCCTTCATAAAGTTACATTTTAGAATGTAGATAGATACATTTAGAATAAAAACAAACAATTTTATTTTATGTGTATTGTATTATTAGGTGTATTAAAAAACATCTAATAATACAATTCACAAAACATAAAAGAAACGAAACGAAACGAAAAGACAAACTAAGTGCCTAATTAACCTAATTATTAAAGGTTTTCAATTATTTTTACAACTAGTTAGTCTTTTCTAAAAAGCTACTCCTCACTCCATATGCGCCTTTTTCACGTTTTTCACTCCTCGTTAGTATTACTTTCAGTAGCGTTCGTTACGTGCCGAACATCATTCTGATTATCCAAACCTGATAACACTTTATTAGATACACAAGCCCCCGTTAAACGGTGAAAACTAGGGAATTTATAGTGTGCAAATCATCTATGTGAAAAAAGTTACCTAAGAACCGATCGGTTGCTCTAAACCCAATCTTACAAGCTTGAAATCCTAAAAAGCTTTTTTAATAATGAAATAAATAGACTTCGAGGTCTTCTGGAAGACAGTGTTGCTCATTAACAAGAATCTACAGCAAACTTAGCTGTAGATTCTTGTCCTTTCTAAAGTTTTTTTTTATAAATTAGTCTTCAATAACTAAGCTCACTCAGCACTCAGAAGAAGCTAGACGTTCATTTGTTTTTTTTATAAATGTGTACACCACATCGTGTGACATCGGGCTAGTATTAGTAAACAGATGCCCTTTTCAAACTTTCGCGATTAGATAACATAATTATAAGTTTAACGGGTCTTTATCGCGTTTACCTTTTTTATATTATATTCCGACGTTTCGACTGTATTGCAACAGCCGTGGTCAATATAATATAAAACGTCGGAATATAATATAAAAAAGGTAAACGCGATAAAGACGTTAAACTTATAATTATAAACAGATGTCATTCGTTCCCTAACAACCGAACGGTACAACACAGGTGTGGGTACAAACGGACCAATTCTATAGGCAGCGGTATGATAGAACAGTTAATGAAAATTGTTCGCCCAATCCACTAAATTGAACTGTCCGCGAATTGCTCGTATTATTGTTGGAGTGTTTGATACGTTTAATTCTCTTATTCCTGAATCGAGCAACTTATTTTGTTGAAGGATCGCACGTACATAGCAATGGAAAGAGCTCTGCTCGGAATGTTACTACATCATAAAATCCGTAGAATGAATGTCACCGACATCGCTTTTTGAATTAGCAAGTTGAAGTGACAAAGTTAGACTATATACTTGTAGCTCGCAGATTCGACAACCACTGAGGAAGAAAGGTTTTTGCGTGGCCGCAACCGGAAGCCGCAGTGTGGGAAGGCCCCTCGGACCCATTGAAAACATTAATGCCACACCTCCGTGGTGACATCGAAAACATATTTTTCATACTCTTCGATAGCCTTTGACAGCGTTTTCGGTTCTTAATTATTGGAAACAGAGGTCGGGACTGTATATATGCAGGTAGGCTCATAAATTCTACGTTTTTCTACTTCAAAAATTTATTTGTCTGTCTAGCCGTGTGAGAGCTAGCATTGTCATGGTGCAAGATAATACGGCGTTTACGGTTATTTTTACGGAGTTCACCAAAACAACAGTAGACACGTGTCCAGTTTTATTAAAAAGAGAAGCAATTATCTTGAAAGACCCGATTGCTGCTTTATTTTGGGGTCGTAGCTATAAATTCAAATTTCGACACCTATTACTATGTCCAACACCAAATTTGATGCAACTTCGTTGAATCTGGTAAGCATGGCTTGCACCAAGTAATGCGGGCGGTTTTTTGAGCCTCAGTGAGGAATCCATCACCAGCACAGCTTTTTATCATCCAAATGTTGACTTGATTATACATATATATGCCTATGCCTAAGGATGCTCGAATCTCATGTTAGGTCACATCCTGTCTATTTCGATCATACGGCGGTGACCATCACGAAATTCGTCACTATCTCAGTCCGGGACCGAGCTTGAACTTTGCAAACCAGCTATAAAAAGTCGTCTTGCATGGTGCTTCATTGACAAAAGAGTCTCTAGAGTCTCTGTTGAGCTGTCAAATGACATATAAAATATGTATTTTGACAGCTAGTAGTAAATCATATCCATGGTGATGGACACACAATTTTTAAAATGATGCCACAATATAAAATCAAGTGACAGCTAGATAAAACAAACTGTTTTCAAATATTGTTATTGCTTTTTAAATATTGTTTATGAAAGTGGCCAGTTCCGAAAACATAGTGCGCCCTATTTACGTTGAAAGGTAACACAATATGTGGGTCGGTCTTAACGATTTCAATGAAACGTTGAGTGGTTGGACAAACTCGGTGGAGAATACTGTTAGTTTAAGTGGGATGGCCATCCCGGTTCCGAGGTTAATTAATACGATCCGGACTGAGAACCTCCCTTTTTGAAGTCAGTTATAGATGTAGAGTAGATCTCTAGGCAAGAAGCAATTTGATGTAACGTAATAAAAACTGCTAGGTTGCACCTTTTAATTTGTAACTCTCTGTTATGCCAAGATGCCAAGTGTATATGCGTAGTGATACGGATATACACTTTGGCAATTGGCATCTAGAAAAACAAACTTATTAAGTGTATGCTAAAGGTCCGAAACCTACCCTGAGATATATCATAGCTGTCGCGTCTTATTTTGTCGATAAAAAAACATTCGCTATACAACTCAGGCACAATAACAGGAGGACATCAAATGCCTCCGCTTCAGTGGTAGCCAATCAACAGCGTCCGTCGGAAGGTAACACCGATATGTACAGGATGTACCAGATGTTATTCTATCACAGCTGGGATTCAATGGGCCGCTGCGTCCGTTTTATTACAATGCTTTACTCCTTGTTAACTGAACTGTTACAGCCTCGGTCAATAATTAATTACAATCAGTCACTTACTCTAATACTGCAATATTTTAGTTCATTTCACGGCAGGAAATGACAGCCGCCAATGGATTTTATTTGCTCGTATCGTTTCTTATCTCCTTTTAGTGAAGGGTTATATAATTATATATTATCATTTTTCTATAACAACGTTAATCATTAGACGTGGGATTTTTCAAAATATTCAATGTTTATTTTTATTTTATACTTTTAAGAGCTTTCTTACAAAATATTATGTAGAGAGAGATAATAATAAATGCGAATGGTGTTTACTGCAGCGCTCTCTGGCTAACTCGCCATAACACCATGACATTTATCTAAGAACTATCGCTTTACAGAAAACTGCATCTGAATCGTCAATCCGTTTTTGAGAGAAATGGAAACATTCGAGTGCACAATCAAACAGACAACCTCTCACCGTTAACGCATATGGATCTCTATTCCATCGTGGGTATAAAGTGGTAGGTTCTTAATTAATCTGTATGTTACGCTTTATCTTCGCCACCGATTCTAATGATTTTTTTATGAAAAATTCCCACCCCACGGGTGAAATAATGGGGCATGATATTTCTTATTGGACTTTTTATCAACTTCCCGTTATTTGAAATAGGTATCTATTTTTTCTGAAAAAACTAATATACTGGTAGACAATAACTCGCCGAGTGGCGAGTTTTCAACTTAATTATTTAAGATGGAAACTGACCGAAACCTTTGGCGAGATGACCATACTTAATAGATCATCTTCTATGAGGTATTACGTATTAATCAACAACTTTCAAAGTGCAAAGCCTTCCAGAAATCGAACAATCAATGCTCGTTGAAGCTGACAAGATTTATTAATCAGAATATTTCAAAGTTTTCACTTTCGGGTAACTAATAAATAATGCATAGCTAAGAATGCTTTACCAAAAGGAAACACGGATTCGAGGGAAAACAACTTTTAGAATTCAGTGAAATTATTTATTCAAATACAAAATTTGAATTTCATATCATTCATATTTCACGGGAAACATGGTTATTATGAAACGCATTAGGTTCCAACGATCTAACTTACAAAAGTGTCATAAACTTTCTATTGTTTAATGAATACTAATAACGGTCATCCTTTTCGTATGTACAACGTTTCTACACGTACCAGGCGCGTAGCCTGGTTATAAAGCATGAGGGCTTCAATTACGGTCATTAGCGAAAATCTCAAAAGCTCAACGATCGTTTCGTTCAGAGAAATCGCTTGAAGTATTCCTGTTTTTCAAATTCCAGTAACAATGACGCCAGCAGTTTAACTGAAAAAAGTGAGCTTCAGCGAACTGTTACGAATTCGAAAATAAAGCGCCATTATCTCAACGAATGAAAGGGCTATTTTTAGAACGTATAATGCGTATTGTGTTTTATATAAACTGTCTGAATTGGGGATAAATTTGTGTAAATAGAAAGATTACCTCTAGAAAAAGACACAAAACGTGTTCAATAATGCTATGTTAGGGCCCCAAATTGCCTCATAACTCCTAAAGGTATTATTGGAAATCCTTTAAACCAATTTTCGTTGGCAGTTTCTATCAAACACTACTTTCTAAACTTCGTTTGATACTTCTCGGACTCAATGTTAAAAAGTGAGAGGAGACATAACTTTTACTAGTTTGAAGCTTAAAATTAAAATTGGTTAAGGAAACCTTAAGGTTATTTTTAAGACATATTCAATGATAGCCCACACCGAAAAGTGCAATAAAAAATGCATAGTACTTTGCATGTACTCGATGATATTGACTCGAAAAAGTTACTGTGTGGTGTGTTTAGTATTTTTAAATTTTCATTATAGTTTTGAGTTTTTAAAGCCATCTGCATAAAAAATTGTATGAAACGCTTTAAACTGAGAGAAATCGGGGGGTGACACATGTTTTTTTTGTTTTTGGCTTTGGAACCCTAAAAACGAGGGTTCAGTATTGTATTCAATTTATATGGAAGAAGCAAGGTAGTTTTGTCTCCGGAAAAGTTATTTGTTAGTTGACATCTACCGAAATTCTCATCTGGAATCAAGACAAGCAAACCTCCAAGGGTTATAGTCATAAATATTTGTCTCAATACAAAGTTCGGTGGCCATCTTGCCTCCTACGGGGGCCGATAACTCAGTTACTAGCCCCGAGAGTGCCGTGCCTCGGTGGAACTTTACACGGGCCAATTAAAAGTAATACGGTTCATAAGGGCCCAGACACAGTATAATGGAATCAAACTAGCTATTTGAATAGTCTTCTAGTTAAATACTGATTGGTCATAAATCGGTATAGCAGTATGTCGTAGCTTCATATGAAGCTACGACACCTAAATGTCAATACAACGTTGTATTGACGGAGCGTCAATAAAACCTCTGAGCCAAAGAAAACAAAGGAAATTCTCGATCCGTTAAGCTTATCTGTAGAAACGTATCTATATACAAATATATATTCGATCGAAGTGCGTAACCAAAACGCTAGAGAAATATGAATTTTCATTGAAATTACAAAGCAAATTTTTTTCATTTTCTTTATTTCTTTATAAGTGGATTTATTGTTGAGGTTCTTGTACTGTTTTCGTTTTATCAATGTTTATCATCATCAGTAGCCTGTAGAAGTCCACTGGTAGCCCTTCCAAAAATTGTACCATGTGCCGATTTACTGTTTGAAAACATAATTAAAAAAATATAAAATAGAGAGTAAAATCAGTATTTTTATAAGCTTATATTTTGTTTTACGAAGTTACTGTGATACTAAGGTTTACTCAGGTCTTTTATGTATGACCTCAAAGTAAGGGCATATACAATATTTATGAAATTATCTCTAGGCTATTCACTTCAGCCCTTTGTTACTAATTTGGCTTTGTTGGGCCTAGCCTGAATAAAATGCCTAATATATATGACTGAAATTTGTATAATGAATTGCTTACAAAATAAAATAAAGGTTGGACCATAATTAAGGTAACATGCGACAACACGACGTGGCGTTCCTTTGTTTTAGGTTTAGTTTTAAAGATATTTATTCTCAAACAGACACAGTCACTCACATGAGAATAGTTATTTAGCTAAACATGTTCATAAAAGTAAAATAAAGGTATGTTGTGGTTCGGTCAGTGATTACAGTTTTGCACAAATGATAGGTAGGTACATATTAATATAAATGAGTTAGGTAGGTACTAGAATTGAACAATCTTATAAAATTGGCCAATTTTCCATAACAAAACTAGCAAGTTTAGTTTTAAATGTATGGATCGAGCTAACATTTTTCACAATTTTGGTTAGTTTTTTATAAAGTTGCGCTCCTTCAAAAGTAATCATTTTGTTGCCGTAATTTGTTCTGACTTTTGGCAAGACAAGATAACTAACTAGCTCGGCGTGTATTACGTTTTGTCACTTGCTTTGATTTTAAGAATGATATATTTGTTTTTTGAATGGATTTTTTGGTAATTTTGCGAACATGTATGCATGATGCATGTAATTTATATGTACATTTGATTGATTTCATAAGATTTGTTTCTTCGAAAAGAGTTTTAGTAGATGTGAGGTAGTGAAAGTTAAAAAGTAGTTTGATTATTTTATTATGTAGAACTTGTAGGACAGCTAGTTTGCTAGTTAGCTAGTTGACGACCTCTGTGGCGCAGTGGGTGAAGGCCCGCCTGAGACGCAGAAGGTTGCGGGTTCGATTCCCGCCACGGGACAAATGTTTGCATCTGCAAATATTTGTCTCGGGATCTGGGTGTTTTCTAAGTATTATATGTATGTATTTACAAAAAAAAAATGTATGTAAGTAGTATATCAGTCATGTAGTTCCCATAACACAAGCTCTGCTTACTTTGGGGCTAGATGATGCTGTGTGAAAATGTCCAGCATTATGTATTTATTTATTTTTTATTTATTTATAGTTTAGTTTTGGCGGCGTTACTCCAAATTTCAATGAGGTATAGCAGATGCGGTTTAACAAGCGAGTTGTATATTGTATATCGAGTTTGGCGTGGAATACATCGAACTAAGTTGCGTATTGATCCTATGAGTTTCGAAAGTATAGTTCGTATATTTTCTATGTGAGTTCCCCACGTTAAACCACTATCAAATTGTAGGCCTAGGTACCTTTCACATATTTGTTTTTTAAGAACTATATTATTTATTGTTAGAGGATGGTGTGGCGGATATTTTTTTTTATAGCTTTAATAAGTGTGTAGCATATCTTGGATGCGTTGATTGTTAGGAGATTATACTGAAACCAATCATACAAACCAATGTTTTGTATGAATGTACGTGCGCGTTTTTAATCAGCTATGACGGCGTAGTTATGGTTTACATCGCCAGTGCGTTTAGAGGCGTTGGTTCCTTCAAGTATATTATGCACAGGTACTTAATTCTTGGTTACTTAGAATTTTTTTCTTCGTGCTTAAATTCTTAATGAATGTGTTAAGTTCTTTATGTTTAATGTTCATATTTAATTAAGAGTTAAATATGAATGAAGACAGAAATAGAGCAAAAAAAGATGGACAGAGGGTGAGAAAGGAGTGAGTATTGAGATGATGTCTAGTAGAGGAGAATGGAAGAAAAAACAAGTTGTGCCGACTCCACGTTATGTGGGATAAGGACTTATCCCATCTTCTTCAAGATGGTGATAAGTTCCTCGTCACCTAATGTATACACCTAGATATTTACTAGTCTAGTTGCATTTCATAAAAAATGAAGATCTCGTGAAATACCGTTTGTACTAAAAGAGCTATCTATAGCACATATTCGAAAATCTTGATTCTATAGATAGTACCTACCTACCTATCGAAATTTATAAAGATTGAATAGTCTTACGTAGCTACAAGTATCGTCAGACTTAAAATATACAAACAAACGCCGGATAGTCCACTAGGCTCAGAGATCTTTGCTCGCTTCGTTCAATTATTTTATCTAGTCTTTTATACCTATTCGTATTGCTTACATCACAATCTCTCTAAAAATATAAAACAAAATGCTACATTTCATGCATTGTAAAGTTATATTAGTCGTCATAAAAGCAGAGATAAAAGTAAGCCCCGTTAGAAGAGAATAGAACAAAAGACTGGATTACAATGGGATGCGCATTTGACCAACTTTTAATATCAGTGAGCAAAATAAAAGTGCCTCGAGAGCTCATTTAGGCAAATTATGCACGTGCACTGGGAAACTAAAAACATAGTAAAGCTTAAACAGTCAGCTAACTGCCCGTCTGCACTAAGCCCAAGCAAATATATTGGCGTGTCTTACGTTCTTTTAAAATATAAATTTAGTTATCAATAATTCAACTTAGCGTAGTGTTTCAAACTCAAAAATCAAAATCATTTTTTTTTATTCAAAATTACAAGTTACGTAACATAAATGGGTCGGGATCTCTTTGTTGCATATTATTATGTTAACTCACGTGAGGTCGTCATCATCATCTCATCCCTCCATCTTTTGTTCCAAACCAATGCGGGACATGTGATGAATTTAATACGTACTACTGGTGTTTGTACACTGTGGTAGCTAACACCTACTGGCTAAAGTAACGTGAGCATTTTACCAGCAATGCATTTCCATTTTATGAAGAAGTTCACTAGCTACTCACAATCAAATGAATCATTATAAAATAACAAGACTAAACTGCTATTTATTCAGCTTCAAGCGATTATAAATATCTGTTCACTGTGAATAATAACATGTAATAAACAATTCCACTTCCACCATTTTTCACACACAAAACGAGATATTCCATTCCATTTCACTGAGTTCGTTGATCTCTGCATTATCAGATGAGCTGTCTCACAGATGTCGCATCACGTAACACCTACCTATAGGATACAAGCATGATAATTTGCGATTCCATAAACACGATGTATTCTGAAAAGTTATGCGAATTTATGTTTTATGTAACAGTTTACATGTGTATTTCGAGTAAGATCTTTCTATTTACCTGACAAATAACCAACATTTGAATTAATTAAAATATTTGATTGTACACCACAAGATAACAAAATAAACAAAAACCTATTTACTAAAAGTTAATATACAATAGATAAATAAATAAATAATGCTGGACATTTTTCACATAGCATCATCTAGTCCCAAAGTAAGCAGAGCTTGTGTTATGGGAACTACATGACTGATATTCTACTTATATATTATTCTACTTATTATTTTTTGTAAATACATACATATTATACATAGAAAACACCCATATCCCGAGACAAATATTTGCATATGCAAACATTTGTTCCGTGTCAAACAATGGGTGGTCTTATGGCTTATCTCTTCCAGACAACCTTGTGTATGTTAATGATCTATGTATCTATGGACTCGTTGTTTAATCAAGTTACGAGAGAATGAATTTATCGAAACTCTTTCTATTTACCGCAAATTACGAATTTGTTTGTCACTTCAACTTTTATTGCGAATGAAAATAACTCGTAAAAACATTAAACAAAGAAGGAAAAGTGGTGCCTTTTTTATATCTTTCTAAAGATCGGAGCTATAACGTGCCACCGAAAAAAGATTCAGGTAGTATACACGGTAATTTTTTTAAAAGTTTGTCTAAAAGACTACGCAAAAAAAACCGCAAATGAAGGATCTAAACGCGGCACTTTTAATAAATCTTTAAGCTCTTATTCTGTTATACTGTTGTTCATGAAAAAAGCATTTTGACGCATAGATCATTTTACTAACACTGTTAGATGTTTCTAAAAAAGTTTAGTTCTAACTTGCCATGAGTAAAAAGTGAGTGTATACTGAGACATGCGCTGTCTCAGTACACACTCACTTTTAAATACAAAAATATCAGCAGGCATAATAGTCACGCGTGTTTGCCGGACGGGTAGGAAAAAATTGCGGATTGCCACTTGCTACGATCCTCATTCGCATACCTCTTTAGCTTCATTAATTATCATAATATTCTTCATACAAGCTCGACATTCTATAGAATGTCACCAATTACAAAAATATATTATTTGTTCTATAACTTGCTCAAATTACTCTGAACACCATTCAGCTATTGACGGAAAATAAGAAAATTAACGAGTTTTTTTTTCTAAAATAAACTGTGGCAATCTTATTTGCATGTTGACGGCTTTTGCTCCGCATTCGCGGTTGTAGTTGATGGAATAATATTTTGGTTTTCTGTTATTTTTCATTTGTGTTTGGAGCGGTGAACAAGTTTTGCACTTTTTACTGTAGAATGTAGATTACGATCAAATTTTCAACAAAGCAATAATGACGTGAAATCTATGATATTAAAGTAAGATAAGGATCGTTTTATTCGATTCTCTGATTGTATGTATGGTCAATAATGTTTTCTTGATTATAAATTGGTTTATTTACGCTGGGGATTTAAAATTCTCGAATAGTGACAACGAACCACAGGACACAGTGTAAGAAATCCCCCCAGATTGGTGGATGACAAGTCTATCGAGGTCTATGCCTTCTTCAACGGTCTTGACCGTTCGTAATGGCTAACGTACACTTTGTGGTAAGCCTAAGTCCAGCATAGGACTTCTACAATCTCTTGACGATTTAACGCATAACTTTTCACAAGCACTAAAATAATACTAAATACGGATATTTTCGTAGAATTATAATGGGCGGAGTGTCCATTATAATTCTACGAAAATATACTTAAATGTCTATATACTTCGGCCCTTATATTTTCGGCAACCTTCCAAAAAAACAAATAGCATCATGTTACGCAAAGACTGAGATAACTTTACGGCTTAATGTTGCGTAACAAAATATCTATTGTAAAGAACTTCGTTACTTTCAAAAATATGACTCTGTTATCAATTATAATGTTTTGTTAAAAAGAGCTTACAGGCTTGAACTTAGCTTCTGTTATGTAACAGGGTTCTCATTAACTGTATGTGTGCTAATACCTCAGATCCATACTCAGTACGCAGATCCGCAAAGAGGCAAGTCACAGGCACGTCTAAACATTATATTGGGCACATTTTCACAGTATTGCATACTAATAATTAGCATAGTACGTAACAGGTTACAAACCCATGGTGGGAGCTAGTTTGTCGTGACCTTCAGTGCTATTCGAGAAGTCTATTGAGCAGAACCGAGGGTCAAAAGTGTTTAACCAGCAGCTTAAGAGAAGTCATCTGAAGAAACTTAAAACATCAAATGACATCTCACTGAGTTTGAGGACTTCTACGGCCGGATGTGCCACTCGCATGTTCCCCACCCTGAACTCAATATTCACAATTCACGCGCCACTACACATGGAACAGGAGTACTGTTATCATTTTCTTCAAGAAAAGAGACAAAACACTTCTGAAGGACTATAGGCCCATCTCACTCCTGAGATTCGTTTACAAGTAGTTTTCTAGAGTCATCACGAGTCGTCTCGCAAGAAAGTTCGATGAGTTTCAGCAGAACAGGCTGGGTTTCGAAACGGCTACGGCACCGTCGACCACTACATACAGTGCTGTAGATTATACAAAAGTTCGAGGAGTATAATCGGCCCCTGTGCCTAGCATTAGTGGACTACGAAAAAGCCTTCGACTCCATCGAAACCTGGGCTGTTTTGGAATCCCTACAGCGGTGCCAAGTGAACTATCGTTATATAGAAGTGTTGAGATGTCTGTACGAAACCGCGACCATGAGTATTTAACGGAACCAGCAGTCAAATCCCATACAATTCCGCAGAGGAGTGAGACAGGGAGATGTCATATCTCCAAAACTTTTCACTAACTCATTGAATGATCTTTTTAAGACGCTGGACTGGAAAAAGATGGGCATCAACATAAATGGTGAGTACATCTCCAATTTGCAAATGGCATAATCCTGATGGCGAAGTCGCTGCAGGAGCTGCAGGACAAGCTAGATGGCCTAACTGACTTTTCTCAACAAATTGGTCTCCGCGTGAACATGGATAAAGCAAAATATATGTTCAATGGGCACATAAACCCGGAACCAATCGTCTACAAGGCCACCCACTTGAAGTTGTTCATGAATACATCAAATTTGAAAATTTTGCAATTGGGTAGACACAACTTCGAAAAGGAGGCCAATAAAAGGATCCAGTTGGGCTGGGCTGCTTTCGAAAAACTGTTGTCGAATCTTCTCGTAGCCCATACCACAATGCCTGAAGACTGAGTCTTCAATCAGTGCGTCCTACCCGTGATGACCTACGGTGCCAAACGTGGACACATTATCCGACAGAGAACGAGAGTCATCGACATAGCTCAGAGGATTAGTAAGCTGAAGTGGCAATAGGATAATATATACCGAAGAACCGACAATCGTTGGGGTAAACGAGTCTTGAGTGGAGACCGTGTCTGGGCAAACGTAGTGTGAGGCGCCCCCCGGCTAGGTGGAGCCATGACGGCGGGCAGAAAGTGGATGAGAAGAGCCGAACACCGGGCTCAGTGGCGCGTATTAGGAGAGGCATATGTCCAGCAGTGGACTGCTGATGATGATGATGATGCATGCATTATTAGATAAGTACAGTGGCAACGCATTTATTTATTATTATTATATATTTAATTTTTACGTTTGTACAATATATATTTATAAATTATTATTTGTTTATTTATTAAGTACCTATTTATTTTTGTTGGTTTATGTAGGCTACCCATTATATGGTCAAAGGCCACCTTCAGACCTTCCCAATGACTCTTTGCTGAGCTAGACGAGTCCATGTTAGTTTTAGGAAAAGTATTTATACGTGGCTTTTGTCTAAAAGACGTGAGGGGCATGGAACACGATATTTCCATTAAGCATTATCTATCATTAGGTTTGCATGTCTGTTCCAACTTTAATTATCTTCACTGTATTGCGCGGAATGCCTGGGCAAAGATTAGTCTATGAATTTTCATAAAATACAGTTTTTATGAAGGCATCTGTTACCATTTAAAAAAAAACATCCAACAACATCATCATCCACATCACAACATCGTACATAGTTTTGACCCCACACTAGGATTCCCTGTATTGTGGGTATCAGGAAGTATAAATACCATGGAACCACAATACCCAGTCACTGAAAAAATATATGCAGAACATGCAAACATTTGTCCCGCTGTGAAAAACGAACTCGCACCACTTGCGTCGCAGCCGGTTTCTTGCTCGGATCTTAATTAATGCTTTTCATATTTAGCGCGAGTTCTACAGATACGAGTGCATACCCTGAGTATGCAGTTTTGCCAAATTCTCCATCAAAACGGATTCATTAGGAAAGACTTGCATCCAATTCGATTACACTTCAGTATTTAAAACATAGACCTTATCTTTCGAAACTAGGATTTAACCTTTCACAAATATCGAAGGTTTTTGAAACCAATATTTGAGAGAGCAAGAAATGTTTGAAAGGTTTTCCCAAATGACTTGTTCGCGTTACTGACGCAATGTTTTTTCATCAGCTTTATATACCAGTTTTTTGACGAATATCTGCAAACAGTAGGCAACTATGAATTACCAGTAATGATGATATGAACTAAGACTTGATCGCTATCTAATGGCATCTAATATAAGCTCAATGTCACTAAAAGAGCTACGAAGAGAGCTATGCTCTGAGTTTCACTACTCGATAAAATTAAGGAAATCTGTCACCGACAAAACTTTCAGAATAAGCAAAGATGAAGTGGTAATGTTCTGGCTATATAGCTCTCAGAACAACCGTGGGGTAGTAAGGTTTTCGAATAGGAATCAAACACTCCGTAGTGAATAAAAGCCTACAGGAAGACGGTGAATCATCTCCATCCACAAAATACCGTCATGGCTTTCTTAGAAAAAAACATTTGCCTAGCTGCTGTGGACTTCTACAGGCTGATAATAATTATTTTCAAAAATCAAAATTTTACCCCAGTGGATCAATTATTGACAAGGGCAGTAACTGCACCGTGGTTTATGAGAATACAGACAACTGAGAATATTTCGCAACATAGCGGCAATGCAGTCGGTCCACGTCAGACGTAAATAGAGCAAGGCAAGTCAATGCCTGAACCTTTATCCGAACAGCGCTTTCGCTGTGACATTTTGACGTCGGCATTGTCTAGCCCTAGAGCGTATTTTGGAGATAACATTATCTGAATGCTATCATGACGCTCTTTTCATACAAACGTAGTTAAAGGTTGGAGAACGCAACCGTAGATTTAAAATTGAAATTGTACCATATTGAACTTTTCAAAGTTTGTATAGAAACTTAAAATTACTTTGTCTATTTTTTCAAAACCTAATTTAGAAAAAAGAGGTGAATTTAGTTTACAAAGGTAGCTTAGATTTTGCCTATTAACTAAGCAGAAAGTCTTAGTTAATAGGCAAAACCCGGATCTTGCAGAATGGTTTACGCTCCAAGATACCAAAAAAAACTGCTAAAATGAATTTTTGCTTGTGTGATCTTTTTGGTTTTAGCGTTACGGGAATCGTAACAATCTTCGTACGACGCTACGTACGTGTACCTATAGGTTGTCTCTTCAACCATCCAGCGGAACGTAGATTTATCAATCACGCATAGCATATTAAATGCATATGAGGTATTCATACATAATGTAAAACGGTTAAGGCACATACTCGAATCACATATCGGGCACATGAGGTAGCTACTAAAACAAAGGACTCTAAGTTGAAAACCCTATCCAAACGTTTACATTGTACTGATTAAAATATGGAATCATGCGGTGTGCCCTGGGCAGAAACTAGTATTAATACAATACTACCTGTATGTGTACGCACTCTTGTTTCAGGTGGCTCAGGTTTGACGTAGCGTGGACACGGGTGTATCATGGAATCTTTCCCCTGAAATCAAAACAAAGTCACGTCTTATCCTTATCCGAGTCCTGTCAGCACGTTCGTACTTATGATTGACTAGTTTCTGCTCGCGGCTTTGCTCGCGTGGTACTACAAAAAAAAGGAGTACGGTCGTGCCCCCAGATATAAGCTTCTGCCTTAAGAGGTTGAAATGATTTATATGCCAAGAGACAACACACAAAAAAAAAAAAAAAAAAAAAACACACGAGTGTATTCCTCATGAGGGAACCCTTAGGTACATGCTCAGTGAGTAGATTCAGATATAAGCTTCTGCCTTAAGAGGTTGAAATGATTTATATGCCAAGAGACAACACACAAAAAAAAAAAAAAAAAAAAACACACGAGTGTATTCCTCATGAGGGAACCCTTAGGTACATGCTCAGTGAGTAGATTCTTGAGAATAGGTACCAAGTAGAGGTTGGTCAGAGGTAAGTCCAAACATAACATTATTTTATTTTAAACTAACTTCACACTGAAGTGTTCTTAATTGAAAAAATATATTAAATACTTTTAATATAAGTATTATTAGTATTAATGATATTTATTAATACAACTATGTACAAGTAGGTATATACAAAAACTAGAGGTCGCTCGGTGCGCGAGCTGCAAGCAGCTCGCGGTGCCTCAATAATGCCTAAATAATATCGTAGATTACCTCTATACGTCTACGTCTACGTCTACGTCTACGTCTACGTCTACGTCTACGTCTACGTCTACGTCTACGTCTACGTCTACGTCTACGTCTACGTCTACGTCTACGTCTACGTCTACGTCTACGTCTACGTCTACGTCTACGTCTACGTCTACGTCTACGTCTACGTCTACGTCTACGTCTACGTCTACGTCTACGTCTACGTCTACGTCTACGTCTACGTCTACGTCTACGTCTACGTCTACGTCTACGTCTACGTCTACGTCTACGTCTACGTCTACGTCTACGTCTACGTCTACGTCTACGTCTACGTCTACGTCTACGTCTACGTCTACGTCTACGTCTACGTCTACGTCTACGTCTACGTCTACGTCTACGTCTACGTCTACGTCTACGTCTACGTCTACGTCTACGTCTACGTCTACGTCTACGTCTACGTCTACGTCTACGTCTACGTCTACGTCTACGTCTACGTCTACGTCTACGTCTACGTCTACGTCTACGTCTACGTCTACGTCTACGTCTACGTCTACGTCTACGTCTACGTCTACGTCTACGTCTACGTCTACGTCTACGTCTACGTCTACGTCTACGTCTACGTCTACGTCTACGTCTACGTCTACGTCTACGTCTACGTCTACGTCTACGTCTACGTCTACGTCTACGTCTACGTCTACGTCTACGTCTACGTCTACGTCTACGTCTACGTCTACGTCTACGTCTACGTCTACGTCTACGTCTACGTCTACGTCTACGTCTACGTCTACGTCTACGTCTACGTCTACGTCTACGTCTACGTCTACGTCTACGTCTACGTCTACGTCTACGTCTACGTCTACGTCTACGTCTACGTCTACGTCTACGTCTACGTCTACGTCTACGTCTACGTCTACGTCTACGTCTACGTCTACGTCTACGTCTACGTCTACGTCTACGTCTACGTCTACGTCTACGTCTACGTCTACGTCTACGTCTACGTCTACGTCTACGTCTACGTCTACGTCTACGTCTACGTCTACGTCTACGTCTACGTCTACGTCTACGTCTACGTCTACGTCTACGTCTACGTCTACGTCTACGTCTACGTCTACGTCTACGTCTACGTCTACGTCTACGTCTACGTCTACGTCTACGTCTACGTCTACGTCTACGTCTACGTGTTTTGGTAATGGGTCTTTTTACACGTCAAACCGCTGAGTCGCTTGTGATGAAATTTGATATGGACATAGTTTGAAGCCTGGAGAAGGTCATGCGTTACTTTTAACAACACACCTACACATATTGAGCATATTCCATGAACATTAAAATAATATATAAAAGCGCTGAAGTTAGAAGCATAAACGCTCTGAAAGTTGATCTCGGCTTGCCTCGGCTAATAAGTTTATTCCAGTAATTACATTTGAGGCTGTCCTGTGACATTGACTAGCTAGGAGCCGTTTACACGGACCCAGTAGTCGAAATTTGTAAGGACAACGCTAAGCCCACATGACTCTGTTAGGCACTTAAACTATACACCTTACAGTCAAACTTTGGCTACATGTTGGTAAGCGGTTACCGTAACATATGGACGCTTGCAACACCAGATGTATCATTGTGCGTTTCCGACCCTGAGACATAATGGGTGAAAAGTCACATGTACCTGTAATTTCACCGGTACCCATACCTTTGCATACATACAAACCGGTACACAGCAATGCGAGCATTACTGTTTGCCGGCAGAAATCGGTATGGTGGTAGTAATTCCTCGGACGAACTCTTCACAAGGAAAAATCACAGTCTAAAATGTCTTCAGACGGACGATGTCACGCATACATAACAGCCACTCGACAGCAACAAAATCATGATCCGAGACGAATTTGTATGAAAATTGCTACATTATCAACAATGAATAAATAAATACAAATATAGGTTGTCTCAACAAGAGCGCCGGATTTAATTTTAAAGAAAAATACATTTTTTTTTAAATAAGCAAACAATTTTATTTAAACATAAAAAAAAATGGTTTCGATTAAACATGAAATACAACATCAGGCAAATAGCCACCCCGAAACCTCTGGCACAGGGTTATTCTTTTGTTGAAATTTTGAATAAGGTTTTCGCATAAATGTGTTAGTATTTCACCAATAATGCGCCATATTTCCTCTTTAAGATATTCATCTGTTTCAGACTTACACCTTTTCCTTCACATAGCCCCAAAGAAAAATGCATCCAATTCGGGCCATAAAAACTTCGTTAACATTTCACGATACCGCACACCATTAACAGTTAGCGAATTTTCCAAGAAATACGGCCCAATCACCAAAACCATTTCTGTTATGTGTTTCACAATAATTAAAAGTTGTTCGTTTGAATACTTCTCCTTATTCTTAAATCGCGTGGTCTGTATGTGACAACTCTCAAAAAAATCACCGTACAACTTGTAATAACAAAATGGCGGCAAATTTAAATCCAGCGCTCTTGTTGGGACAGGCTATATAAGAATTGCTACCAAAAACAACTAACACAGCGAAAGGTTTGAAACGCGCCAGCAACTTTATCCCTTAATGCGAGCTAACACTTCTGGACAACAACTGATTCTGAGAACAACTGATCTTAAGATTCTGAGCAAGTGGGTTAGATGGATCAGTCCGGTGGAAGATCTTCCCAACTAACGTAGGACAATCTATTGGACTCGTGAAAACGAATCATTTGAGCCCAACCTCGAGGGTTTTATTAGTAGCCACTGAAGAGTTCCACTATCCACCTCCTGGCTCCATCTTCAGATCACCTCCAAGATTTGATTTGACAAGTGAAGCTAATATTAGCACGCTTATATAAGCGTGTTTATAAAATAACTGCGATGCAACTAGTTCTCTGGTACCTTAAAAAAAACATTTATTATACGCGATATATGTGTTTGACATTAGAGGTAGCTTGTTTATGTGTTTTTTGTTACTATATATCCAAAACGTCTTATCCGATTGAAATACAATTTTTGCAATCGATTTTTATATCTGGCTCTTAGATAGGCTTTGCATCCAAACCAAACCATGACTTGTGGTTTGGTTTAATTTTGGGATATGTGGCGCAGTGGGTGAAGGCCCGCCTGAGACGCAAAAGGTTGCGGGTTCGATTCCCGCCGCGGGACGAATGTTTGCATATGCAAATATTTGTCTCGGGATCTGGGTGTTTTATGTAAAATATGTATGTATTTACAAAAAAAAACGTACGTATATAAGTAATGTATCAGTCATGTAGTTCCCATAACACAAGCTCTGCTTACTTTGGGGCTAGATGATGCTGTGTGAAAAATGACCAGAATTATTTATTTTATTTATTTATTTATTTTACTCTATCACGTACTACTATTATCCTGCTGACGTTTCGTCGATGGTTTGAAACGTCATCAGTAAAAATAATCGTAATAATATCAAAAGAAATAAAAAGGTAAAAAACAGGTCGAAGGTTTTAAAATATTGTAAAATTAAGATGTTTTACTTACTCCGAGTAAACGAGACATGAAGTGTTCATGTATCGTTTACTCGGTTCGTAGTAAAAGTTCGTAGCGAAATATGTTTCTCACGAATTCATGATTAGTATTTTGTTGCTATTAAAATAAGTCACGTACCTAAGTAAGTCTGTGGCTCTAATTATATTATTGGAGGCAAAATATTTTCTACCAAGGTTTTTGCAGCCTGACGTAAATTGTTTTAGTTTAGTTCGTAACTACATTATTCTAACTAACGTAATTAGATAATAAAGTATTCGTCAATAATGTCTATCACCAACCCAAAATCACCAGTAGTTAGGTATTAGGTATTCAACCTCATTAAGATTGGAGTTGGAATTTATTTTGAACTAAGCACAATTAAGAATGATAGAAAGATAGATTGAAAAAATCAACACATACGGATACAGCACAGACAAGTACATTTGTATCTATCTATCTATGTGTGATCAATTACTGTTTGTAATTAATTACATACATATTTACCACCCTTATAATATTATACCTGGATATACTAACCATGCTAACGTATGAAATGAAATGTCTGAAAAATTATTTAGTGTTGCATATCGACTAGAACCGTAGAGAGGGGGAACTGGCCCTGTTTCCTATATAAAGAACAATATTTATTCTAGGTAGGTACACGAAAAAAAATCTCATTCCTGATTATTACAGACTTTTAAGGGAAAAAACGATTTTCTTATTTAAGACATTTTGTTCAGTGTGTGTGGTGCGGACCCCTACATACCTACAAATACCTACTACTGATCGCCGAGCTGAATCGAACTTGGCCAATAAACTAATTTAAACATAGTGATTATTTCCTGTAGTCAAGTTTTCAGTCAGTTCTATGCTACTTTTTGCAAAATAATAACATATCAAAGAAAAATGTTCACTATCGTCTTCAGCCAATTGATTCAATTGAGAGCGTCAAAACTGCGTTATAATACTCAATTTGTTGAAAAATTATGCCTGTCTGATCTATACTTACATACAGTCCTGAATACTTCCTACGCTAAAGCGCAAACAAGTGAAACAAGCGCGAACATTCATTTATGCTCACGTAAATGGACTGTTAATTCAATGAATAGAAAATATATAACTTGGATTTTACCCAAAGTGAGTAACTAATTACGTAAGTGGCAATCCAAAGATAAATACGCAGATGCTTTTACAAAATTAATCCTCAGTGAATGAAGGTCGTGGGTTTGCAAACATTCTAATTTTAATAAATACCATTCTAAATTATTGTACCTAAGCATAATATAATATATAATATGTTTAAGTGCATCAAGCACAAGAGTTATGTAAATATATGCCCTTATATGTTAATTTATTTCATTGTTCCGTATATAAGTAAGTTGGCCGCATCTGACATATAAGACTTGTACGAGTATTATTATAATTAGTATTATAATTTGGAGTGAAAATTTGTCTTACCCCTACTACGGTTACGCTTGTAATAATATAATATAAATAAGAATATCTTTGATTATACATAATTTTATATATTGCTCTTTCACTGAATTGTTTGGTGCTTTATACCTAATTTTACCAACACAACTGTTATACCTGTCTTTTTTTAATAAGTAATTACTAAAACTTTCAGAGTCGTGTTGGCCTAGTGGACGTTTTCCCGACTTTCGAGCAATGAAAACTCGTGCCGTCAGTCAGTGTTCTTGCAACCTGTCACATGGAATGCTTACTTCTTGCGAAAACGCGGGCATTTGCCTAATATAATGTTTGGATGTGCCTCTGACTATCCCCTTCTTAGTATCCTCAAAGATCTAAACATTGAGTATATATCTGAATATGTATATCATGGGGAATATCGTGGGCGAGTTTGTTTTGTTTTGAGTTAAAACTTATTTCAAGCTTACTTTAAAGTTTTTTTACTATGCACGCACGATCTTACCAGTCAGTACAGCATAGTTTGCTAGCGAATCCAATCATCTCATTCCATACGTCTTTTTGACTTATCTCATCCTCATCGTACACTCTTTAGGAAGACGAATTAGGCGTCAATAATGTGACGTAATCCAATCATAGTTGTTGAACATAAGTTTTTACACCTATCACTTTCTACTTGCCACTTCAAAAGGCATGCGTAAGCGCCCATAGATCATGTCAAAAAGCTTGTCTCAAAACCTAGTTCGACGACAGCATACAACATCGATCTGGCATTTGTATTGTTATTTAACAAATTATAACAAGATTTCAGTACGCCAATATGTTAGGGCCAAATGAAAAAAAAAATTGCAGAAAAGCGTACGTGAATGGGTTAAGGCATTCAACAATGCATGCCATAGAGGGGATGCGTTGTTGTATTTAGGATACAAGATATATTGAACGATGAAAAAAACACGTTCAAGATGAATGTGTCCAGTTCGTGTGAACACGTCTTTTTATCAAGGAACTAGATATCTATTAGTAGGTATTAATCTATGTATCTATTCTAGTAAAAATATTATGAAAGTGTGTAATACTAAAAAAATAAAGTAAGTAAGTAGGCACATACATTGCATGTGTCATTAAAACCTTTATTCTTAGTAAAAAACCGCCTTTCAGACTTTCCAAAAGGACTCGACGGGACAATCAAATCAGCTGATTTCGGAATTAGACGCGGGCACTCGTCCTTTTCCAAGAGGGGTTTATTTACAAATCAAATTTTTGCGAAACGAACTCTGTCGGACCTTTGTAACGTCATTTAGCTCGATTTACGTACAACTTTTGTGAAGGCATGTCACTAACCTTTTGTACGTTAATAATTTTTGAGAAAAATAAAGAAAATAAATAAGACTTCTGTTTTTTTTTTAAACTTGCTATCGAAAATTGTTTGTTGTTATTGTTTCAGATTTATGTACATCTACATTTAGTTGTCGGCGGTATGTATACCAAATATCTTTTCACTGTTTGTGCCAAATATATATCCTAAAATCTTGAAAGTTCTAGTCAAGTAACACTAATCAAAACTAACTCAACTAATATGGATCAGTTGAGCTATCTATAGATCGTTTGCAACGGTCTTTAGATATTTAGCTGTTTCATCTGTATTTTTTGTATATACCTACTTGTACATAGTTATATGAATAATATATATACGTCAAGTAAAAAACCCACTGATAGTTTCATAGTTTTGAAGACGATGACGGTTTGTTAACCCACAGGTGCTCTAGTATTTCTAACTGTAGAAGTTTTCGCTGTAGCTGGTAATATTGAAATCCAGCCAACAAACGTAGTTACGTTTTTATCGCACATTTTACGGGGTCTCAGGTAGCGTAATGCCGCGTGAATCATTACAAATCGTCAACGTGAAATTACAGTTGTAATTCAATGAAATAAAATGTTTATTCGTCTCGTAGTTTGTAGCCTATTTCATTGAGAAAATCTATAAATTCGTGATTACTACTCAACAGATCCGTGTTGGCCTAGTGTGTGGTATCACGACTTACGATCCGGAGGTTGTGGGTTCAAACCTGGTCGTGCACCAATTGTTTTTTTCACTCGAAAAATGTATGTGCCCATTAACACGTGCTCAAAACGGTGAAGGAAACATCGTGAGGAAACCGGTATGCCCTAGAACTTTCAGAACCGACTTTATAAGCCGGTTCTGACTAACTGATGAGATGAGTTAGTGTTCCAATAAGCGGCAATGGGCTTGCAATTAGGCACGTGGAATGTCAACTACTTGCGAAACGCGGACTTGTGCCAAACTCAGTGTTTGGAGGTGCCTCTGAATACCCCCTTCATGGTATCCTTAAATATATTCGCACTGAGGATGTTTATCAATGGGAATGTAGTTGTGAGAGCGTGACAACTTTTCCCCGGTTCTTAACTGATTGGTATGCAAAATTTAGAATTTTGTACGACTTTTAAGGAAGTTTTAATATACTATACGTTTTTATCCTTTACGTCATTAGATGGCGCTGCAATAGTTCATAGAAAAAGTACATGAATCTTTTTAATCGGGATTAGAACTTATTACATCAAGTGAAAAATTCAGATCTTGTACACGTTATGAGACATAGATAGGATAAATTCTTAGGGTATGTAATTGTCATGACCAAAAGTTGGTAAAATGCTGTCATTCGTGAACTTTTACAGCCAGACACTACGCAGTTAGGTACACCGTAAGTTACGGTATACGAGTGTCTCGCGTCCTGTTGCTCGGCCGTCCGTGTAAATGGTTTAACTACTGCCGTAAACTGCAGCTATCAAGCGGCCGCGAATGCGCCCTGAGAATTGGACGCTTATTGAAAGACTGGCTGGAATAAATCTAGCAACGGAACGGACTCTTGACATGAAAGAAAGAAAATACATTTAGGTATTTGTCCCCACAATACAGTTAAACACTATATATCTAATCACCCGGTAACATTCACTGCTGAGTAAAGGCCTCTTCTCTATTACGCCACTCCTGATGGTCTTGTGCGAGCAGGATCCACTTCTGACCTACTGCCCTCACAATATCATCTGACCATAGGGCAGGTAGTCTGCCGAGAGGCCGCCGCATATCTCTCGGCCACCATTCCGTTACTGTTTTGGTCCATCTATGATCCTCACGTCTTGCCCCTGCACATCTCCACTTGAGCTTCGCAATTAGTATACTTACATCCTCCACTTTAGTGAGAAATCTTATCTCGTTGTTTGGTATACAATCCACGAGATGGATTTCTAGCATGGCCCGCTCCATGGCTTTCGTAGTTAACTATTAACTACAAAAAATTGCAATTCGTCTTGACGTTTTGTGTTGCATGGGGTCAGAAAGGTCTCCTTTTCAGCATCAGCTGCACCTAACCTAGGTGACCTAGGTAAGGTTTGGTGCTGGCTTTCAGACGGAGCCCCAGTTTATGTCACGAACATCGATAAAAATCAGTCATACATACCTAGTTACTTTGGCTCTAAATTATGTTTTTATAATTTTTTGGGTACATACTTTTTAAACACGCTATTGTCGCTATTTTTAGAACGACTAAAGTCACCGGACATATCTCTTGAAATGAACATGTTGAAGTGGCGATGAGCAGATCATAGAGCTTGCAGAATCGACAACCGCTGGCACTCATTCTCGAATTCGGACGATTGTAGTTTAGAAATGACTCAGGGAACTTCTGCAGGATGTTGGTGATACTGATGATGATAATGACTTTCTTATTTCTATTTATTCTTGTTCGCCCTGAACTAGTGGTCAATCAAGTGTCCGGTAATCCAATAATTTAATTGGATTACTGGACAGTTTAAGCTAGGAACAAAGCACGCAGACTGATCTCCCGTTCCTATCCCGTTGTGATGTGAACGGACCTCTTTCGTTTACGCCAGAATGTTGATGGTCGATGGTGAAACGTAAATTTTATTTTGAGTTTTATGATGACGGGGTGTTTAATTGAATTTCAGAGCAGACGGACTTTTTTGGTTAACTGATCAAGACAATAAAGTTAATATCCCTTTTTTATACTTTATCAACATTAACCGCCGCCGGTAAAAGTCCGGTTGGCAATAGGTAAACCTCACCAAATAGTGAAGCCTTTATGCACTAACTACCATCGTATGAGGGGTCTTCTTACACATCGTCGTTTTATTCTCGCTAGGTACGGTAAGTTTTGGTTTCCTAAAAATGTGGTTAAATCATTATAATAGCTACATTACATAGCTAGAGCAAATGTAGTCAATATTACGATCCAAATACGATTTTGAATCAGATCAAATGTGAATTTCCACGTAGAATGTCATTGACGAAGGCACTTGTTTGACTCAAACATGGAGTCTTTATTAGGGTGAATGATCGCGACGCATTCACGAATATTCCTGTTGTTCCATATAAATCGCGAGGCTCAATAAATGATCAGTTTTAGACTTGTTTCTGCAACGATTATGAAATAGACACTCAACATAAAAATCTTAATGAAACTTCATGATGGAATCTTATGATACTTAACAGAAGTAGACCTAAGCAGCTCACAAGGGTGAAAGAGCTCGTCCGGGGAAGTATTACCACCATAGCAATGTCTGCCACCAAACAGTAATGCTCGCATTGCTGAGTTCCGGTTTGAAGGCTGAAGTTGCTGGCAAATAAAACTTTTCATCCGTTATATCTCAGGCTCGGCGATGCGCTAGTGATACCTCTGGTGTTGCAAGCGCCCACAGGTTGCGGTAATCGCTTACCAACAGGTAAGCTTATAGTGGCCGTATGCTTGATTCCCAAGTTCCTTTTAAAGTTAAATAATAACAATACAAAAAGTAATCAGAAATAGATCCTGATGTCAATTATTGCAAATCTGATTGCAATCATTTACATCAGGAAAGATCATTATCAGTCGCGTAAGTAAGGGTGAATAAGTTGGGAGTCGCCGATAGGCGCCATGTTACAGGCACATTTTACCGATTTACGGGCCATAGATAATTTATTCTGTGCAATTAAGTTAAGCTCGTTTCAAGTGACAGCTTTATTATACTTACCGACTTTACTAGCTTAAGGGAATCTGATGTCCACTGTCAAAGTCATGATAGTAATAAAATAGGTCGCTGCAAGCATGCACATTCTGCTAGCATCTCAAAAACACTTTTCTCTCAAAGGAACCGTCTACAATGTCCGTTCTCAGGTGCAAAAGCTTACTGAAGGAACTTATCAGGTGATATCGAATTGATGCTTTTTTACAATGGAAAATGCAGATAAAAGTTTTGCAAAATAGCTTGATAGGACCGAAGATATTGAATTGTTGTTTTGTGGTTTTATGTTTTATAAATTAAACAAATCTCTGTGATTTTTTACCTGCAGGAAAAAGGAGAAGCGAGAAAAATAAACCCTATGTGTATGCGACTGTTACCTAATAAGAAAGGTTCTGTTACATAAATTGCTTGTAGATAGATAGATCGATAAACTCTTTATTGTGCATAACACCAATTTACAGTAAAACACACAGAAATATAATAAAATAACAAAAAACTAAAGAAATACACAATGGGCGGTCTTATCGCTTATTACTCGCTGAAAGCATAATTAAATTTAAATAGAGAAATAAAAATAAAGTACCTACTGTAAATGAGTAAGAGAATTGAACGTACATACCTTGCAAAACCAGCAGCCGCTGCCGAATATATTTAATTCGGCGGGTTCTCTAATGAGACCAAGCTCACAGAAGTTAGTGATACAGAGTAAGAAGGTCCGAGATGTACCAAATAATACGCAATTTTTGCGTAATACATTTTTTTTTGTGGAAAAATCAGTTATGTTTTTTAAACAACCATAAAATTACTATAGATATTATAATACTATACGTAATTATTAAGTAGGTACCAAGAACCATATTGTTTTGAAATAAGATTTCACAAAAAATAACGATAAAAATTTGGCGAAGCTACCTACTACTTGAGAAAAATAATGTCACATTGATAAAATCAAGGTTACTCACTTTATTAAGGCATCTTACTATTTTATATATTTTAAAAGTAATCGTTTCAGAGAAAAAGAGCCTACAATGTGACGACCATGGTGGCTCAGCAGGTGAGAAGCCGGCTCTGACGCTAGAGGTGCTGGTTCGGATCCAGCTGCAGGACAAAAGGTGTATGTATAATGGTACTCTAGTACCCGATACTCACGATACAGGGGATACTACTGGGTGTTTTTTCGCAGTTTTAGTCAGTGCGGTGTCGTAAGCGCGTATGCTGATGTAAGTTCAATGATGTTCCATATGAAACTGGCGTAGCAATAAAGTGCTGATTCGTCACTTGTCTGTACCTATAATGGCATCCAAACAATTTCGGCTACGTCGACATTGCTACCGCTGCGCTTTTACAGTATATAGAAAGAGAGCTACATAGATAAACTCATTATTGCACACATAGAAATAACAAAAACACAAGGTACAGTGGGGGGAGGGTTAATGGGCAGTCTTGTCGATAAAAGTGATAAGTTTACCAGAATACTATAATTATCTACATACTGCATAACTCCAATAAGGTTCTGAAGTGTCAAGTTTACTTAATTAGACTTTGGTGGGGTTGAGGCAGCTGGTGTCAGCATATTCTAATATGGGGAGTAGAGCGGATTGTGCAAGTGTAACTTTGGTAGCGGTTGGCAATTCTTCGCAATGAAGCGGAAGAATCAAACATTTTACATCTGATTTCTTCAATACAATGCTCCCATATCAGCTTGGAGTCCATTAAAATACCCAGGTTTTTCAACGATTGACTAATATATTTATCAGTGTACCATTAAAAAGTACATCCTGAGCCTGAGTAAAATCTAACCTGAGTAACAATTTGTAACAGCCAATAACTTCCATCATTTTTAATGATGGAAGTTCTTGTTATTGCTTAATTGTGTACGGCCAAAAGAGGTAATCCAGTCACAGGTCTACATAAAAATTAATTATGATTTGTTTTAAATTGTGGAATAAGTCATAAAGGTATATAGGTAGGCATATAGATGATATGAAGAAAAGCTTTTAGTGGGTATTGAGTGAATTAAATTTGTAAAGATAAGTGGAGATAAGTCACAGCCTTGAGGGACACCAAAAGAGAGGCTGCGTTGAATAATTAAGACTTGCGTTGCCAATGGTAACCTAATACCACAGTGTGTTGAGGGTACACAGAGAACAAGGGAAGCAGCTGGTGTTTAAAATATAACTTCATTACACTTTCGTTTCTCATAGCTCGATCAAAACGGATTGCAAAACACAGCTAGCCGGCCAGCAACTGCAAGCGATATATCACCGCGCAGACAGCGAGTAATGGACGCGGTCCGCGGCGCGCCGTTAAGGGATGCCGCGTCAACGCGCATTGTCTGCCCCGCTTGTATTCTCTAGAAACAGTGAGTACACAGTCGTCAACTATATCTATCGAGTACCTAGTATATTGCCAAGGCGCTGCTAGGCTTGATACATTTGTTATCTTTACTGGACCTAATCTAGCAGCCCTAGCAGGATGCGTCTAAGGAATCCAATGTAATTTCGAGTATGCTTGGGTGTTGTTCCCCACACATATGTAATGCTGGTATTCAAAGGCATTATTTTGAAGGGCATAATTTCTCCCGATCCGACAACTCAGAATTAATCTTTTTAATGAGTATATGGGTGCAACATACACATGTTTGAAATAAACTATGGAAGCTAGTTAAAAACACTTTCCTGCCAAGACACAGTCTACTAAATTAGGTATAGTCAAGAAATATATGTTTAAAAAAGCCTGCTAAGCAGCGCCCTGATAGAATACGTGATTTTTACGTATTTCTTTGTTGTCTTTCATCCCATGTATGACCAGTTTTGGTACTTGATAGATTATGGTGATGACTGTGTACCCGGTCTATTACGATACAGAGAGATTCAAGCAAAATGATTCTGAAGCAATACAATGATGGAAAAAAAACATTATAGGCAATAATAATATAAATTCTTATTTTTGTCAAAATTTATTCATAATTTTGGCACATAAATAAATTACCAATATGTTGATGAATCACTTAAGATTTTAGGAAAATAGTTCAGTCAGGTAAAAACAAATTTTAAAGGTAAAACCAATTGAAAGTTTTCATTTGAGATTGAAGTTAAGTATTAAATGTGTTTACAGAGAAAAGCTATGTTGCTATCGAACCATCTTAAATTACTCTGTGTAATTTTAGAGATCTTGTCTGCAATCACATTTGAGACCTCACCTTGTAGACCTTTTCTTGAAGCTTTTCTTAGAAAATTGTCACCTAAAAGTATTTGTTTTGGCCGCAGATAACCGCATGGTCATTTTAAAAGATAACCAGAAATTAAGGTTATAAAAATATGTTATTCATTGTTTGTCTTGTAAACGAAAAATCATCAAAATGATTCCTACAAATATTTGTAGGTATCATTTTGAGGTAGGCACATTTTTTTATAACACGTATGTTGAGTAATTTTGTAGGTATCCCAGACATGCCGCTTAGATAAATTATATCTGCTAAATGAGAGTGATAAGCAGCACTTTATGACTGAGTTGTCAATGCATTTATTGGAACACGTTCTCAACTCTAAGTTAATTACCCATAATTAGGTAACCCCGGTCCACAGAGACATGACTTATAAGATATGAAACTATAGATCGTAACATCTACACAAAATCACACAGTTCATCCATTCATTGTTTCTTGATCACTCTGGGCTAGGTCAATGAGGTGACGTGGCCCTGAAAGGGGCATTTACCAATTGGCTTTCAATACTTTTATAACGTATTGAAAGAATACTTTGCAAAGACCGCCTATCATAGTCCCTATCATTCCCTTTTTTGGTGTAGAACATGTTGGTTTTCCCACGATGTGTGAGTATGAGCGCAATAAAACCGCATGATCTGTAGCGATTTTCTTTTGAACTAACCCCTATAAGAACGATACACCATGAACGAATCAATTTATTTGAATATATGGTGAAGATATAGCTGAATACGTAATATCATATTCAGTCTCGGCCACTAGGCTATGACTAGAGCAATACTGATTTAATTAATCAGACTTTGTCCGTAGATATAACAACTACATTGCACGGGTATTGAACCGGTTATAAGCAGTTAGCATGAGATAACGGTGCTTCTAGACATTGTATATAAATAATGATTACGAAATAATTGGTCCAGTTCTGATTGGTAACTTGGTACCAAACTCAGAGATGTATTTTTTAATGATAATATTTTTACCTCATGTTATTTTCCGCTCTTAATTTGTCACATCTGAGGAAGCTAGCTCTCAAGAAAAACTCGTGGTAAAAATGTTAAA
Source organism: Perizoma affinitatum (assembly GCA_961405105.1). Taxonomy (NCBI): domain Eukaryota; kingdom Metazoa; phylum Arthropoda; class Insecta; order Lepidoptera; family Geometridae; genus Perizoma; species Perizoma affinitatum. The sequence goes on from OY560184.1 coordinate 10,104,815, forward strand.
CTTCTTGATATTTAATGCACCGATTTTATTGGGATCTATGGATGCAGCTGTTTATACAATTAATGATTATTTGGTGGAATTTGGGTCGACTCAGATTGCTCGCGCATTGCCAAAAGTTTCCATTCAATCTTTGAACAGAAAGGAGCGCGTGCTAGGTGCATTTAATCCTTGCACCTTTCTCTCATCATTGACCAATAGCTTGCTTTTTGTTTTGACTAAGATTACGCACGAGAAACGAAAGAAAATAAACGAGACCGAATGTGCTTTTTCACTAATAAACTAGGTGCGCTACCTAGTCTTGCCTATAGAACCTCCATGTATCCACCCAAGCTATCTAGACGACTAGCTGCCAAGTCATTTGCAGAACAGCCATAAGTATCATAGCAAGCCGCTTGGCTGCCTTGTCGCCTACAGTGTGGCAGCAAAAGCAGTTAAAAAAGTAAAAAAGCTTACTGATAAAAATGTATGTAGTTAGGTAAGTATTTCTTATCGTTAAGAATATGTATGTAGTTTATATTTGTTTTAGGTTTTGTTTATAAACAATCTCAATTCGATTTATACTTGTAAGTTAATTTATCGTGGAAGATTATTTAATTGCGTCGTAGGAAAAGTTTTTTATAAAAATCCAGGAAGAAAGTCATAGTTTTTAAGATCATGTATTGGCGTAGCTTAGCGTCAACTCGTTATCACAACAATGAGACCTTAGCCTAAATTGGATAGGTATTCAACCTCAGGTGGCAATCCGCATTACCCCACTAGGGATATTAACGTTTGACGCATTTACACATAAAACAGGTCCCATTCTTGGACTCAAAACAGTATTAGAAACAGTATTATTATTTACTATATTTTCGCTTTATTTCTGTTGTTTTTACCTACGACTTACAGATGCGTTTGACATAAGAGATTTATTGTAAGTTTTGTAAATTTACCATATATCACCAAACTGGCTTGTCTGATTGAAATATGTTCTATAGGTTTGATTACCACAAATTGCAAGAGGCCGCTACAGTAGAGACGAAAAACCCGAGTCGGGGGTTTTAAAAGTTGGCTAAAAAAACTACCTATAGTACGAGATGACGTCACAGCTCAGATGAAAACTGTAATCTAGGAAGTATACAGGGTGTAATCGTTAAAGTAAAGTAAAGTAAAGTAAATATTTATTCAGAAAAAAAAGATTTTGTTGACAAACTTACCATCTATCTAACAATATACTACTTATAGTAAGTTCGCGTTATTATTATAGGTACCTTATGATTAGGAAAAGTATAGTAGGTATACACTTGCAAAATGATCTATTTATTGTAAGGTATCAAGGTGTTAGTAGTAGGTATATTTGTACAAGAAGGTATGCAATGCACAGTCAAGTGACTACCCTCCGAACTAGTTTTCACTGTATGACGGCAGGGCGTCGTTGCTCATCCACACAAGGCAATGATTCCTATACATACATCGTTACAATTTAATAATAAACAGTAATTTTAACAAAATAGTATGAACATCGTATGTATCGAGAAGACAATTGTAGATAGACAGAGAATCCTATATTGCACAAGATCAACTAGTAGTTAGGTTGATGTAACTAGCATTTTCTTTTAGCTAACCTTTGATGGTTTTAAGGATAAATCTTCCTTCTCTTAATATTTTATTTATAATTAAATGATATATGAACTTAGGTCTAATTATACCTTAATGTAGTGCACGTTGTGTAGGTAGTTAGTAGGTAGTATGTATGAACTATGATGTTTAAGAATGTTGTAAGATCTAGTATAATTAAGTGTTATTTATTTTAAATTAAAATTAATAAAGTAGGTTAGTGGGTATATTATATAAAATAGAATTGTGTAGTGCGCGTTTGAAGTTAAATTGTGAATTTATTTGGGTAGTGTAATGATATTTATGATATTACCGTCATTAGTTCTTCTGTATCGTTGTAGTCGAGTAATTTGAGATATTTATCAAGCTTTTGTTTGCAGTTATAGGTCGAGATGTTGGCAATATTCATGTGTTTGTTTATTTTATTGTATACAAACGGTCCTAAACAAGACGAGAAATTATGGGAATACTTAGTTCTACACTTAGGGGTTTTGTATATAATATCATATCTTCTCTTACTAGTTCGATTTGAGTCACCTGGGAGTTTATGTTGATTTAGGATTAGTGTCTGTATGTAAACCTGTCGGACTGTTAGGACATTAGAATCCTTAAATAATTGCGTAGTAGGGTAGATGTATGGTTTGAAGAACATTACCTTTAAAATTGCTCTTTGAGCTCTTTCGAGGCTTATCATAAGGGTCTTCCCGGCTCCTCCCCAACTGAGTATGCCATATGAAATTATCGATTGACCCAAGCAATAGTATACACTTTTTAATATGTCCCTATCCCCTATGTGCCTTAAGCTTTTAAATATATATATAAGCTTACGTACACGTCCAGACAATATCTTTATATGTTCGTCCCATTTAAGATGTTGGTCAATTGTTACTCCTAAGTATTTTATATGACTGGTGTTTATTAGTATATTGCAGTTACATGTGCCCTGGCGGTTGCATGAATGGGCTCTTATCTTAAATAATTCATTATTTGGCTGTCCACTATTTGTCATACTGAAGGTTATGTACTTAGTTTTAGTTAAATTTAGCGTCAGTAAGTTTTTATCAAGCCATTTAACGATTTCCGAGAAACCATGTTCAGCAATATTTTGTGTCTCAGTCCATGATTTTCCACTAAAAATTATTGCGGTATCATCTGCAAAAGTAATGATTTTGGCATTTGTAAGTTTCATTCTACATAGACTGTCAATATAAATTAAAAATAGTGTCGGCCCAAGTACACTACCCTGCGGTACTCCGTATGATACTGGTTTAGTGTTACTAATGTGGGAGTCTATTCTTACAGATTGATGTCTGCTTTTAAGGTAACTCCTAAAAAGTTCAAGTGGTATGCCTCTTATTCCCATGCTCTCCATTTTCTTAAGTAGCAGAGGAATAGAGACAGTATCAAATGCTTTCGCTAAGTCAAGGAATATACCTACGCATTTCTCTTGATTGTCTAAGATATTTACCACGTGTGTAACCATGTTTTCGATGGCGTTAGTGGTAGATTTTTGCCACCTAAAACCAAATTGATTATCTGAAAGTAACTTATATTTTTCAAGAAACTGCAATAGCCTTACGTTGATAACTTTTTCTATAATCTTAGAAAGCGTAGGTAGTAGTGATATTGGTCTGTAATTTTCTATACTGTCTCTGTTCCCAGCCTTGTGAATTGGTATTACAATGGACTTCTTAAGATCATCAGGGAAAATTCCATTTGACATGCATAAGTTGCAAAGGTGCGCTATTGGTTCGGAAATAATATCAATTGACTTTTTATATAAGATTGACGATGTACCATCCCAACCTGAAGATGAACTACTACGCAATGACAAGATTATTTTTTTTATTTCTTTGGCATCAGTTGGCAAAAGAACAAGAGAGTTTAAGGGTTCGTCATTATTATTTTCGAAATGCTCTACAAGATCCTCTTCTTTCGTTTTTAATTTACTCAAAATGTTACAAGCCAAATTTTTACCCACATTTGCAAAATGTTGATTAATATCTGATGCTGAATTTTTGTTCTGAATCAATTCTGAGGGGGGTCGAGTTTTATTCTCTAGGTTGCATATTTTCTTAATAACTTGCCATGTCTTTTTAACATTGTTCTTGTTTTGTTGAATTAGTTTACTTTCATATCTTTTCTTTAAGTTTTTTAAAATCCGATTGCAATGATTTCGGTATCTTAGGTATGTTGTTCGAAACGATTTATCCTCGGGTAGTTTTTTTTACTTTTTGGTGTAGTGTGTCACGAAACCGTATGCATCTTAGTAGCCCGGGTGTAACCCAAGGCTTAAAACAGTGTTTTCTCTTTGAAACATTGGTTACATGTGTGTGTTTTTTACTTATATTAGATAATATATTCAGGAATTTATTGGTTGCTTCATTTATACTGATGCAATCTGTAAAAATGTCTATCCAATTGACAGCCGATAGTTCAGTTAGAAATGTATTATAGTTGGTTCTGTGCACTATAAAAGAATCATCGTTTTTTTTGATCGATTTATGACAGAGGTGCGTGACGACAGTGTAGTGATCTGTAATCGTTGACTCACATACAACAGTAGTAATCTCATTTCTTGTTTTAGCGAAACAGTGATCTAGACAGTTCCCGTCTCTGGTAGGAAAAAGGTGAGCTGGCATAAGTGCATGAGTAGCCAAGAGATTGAGAAACTCGAGAGATTTTGCTTCTGAGTTACCTTCTTTAACATCTATATTGATGTCACCAATCAGGATAAGATTCTGGGATTTTTTCAGTTCGGTAAGTAACTTGTCTAATGTTACTTGAAACTTTTCTACTGATTGGCTTGGTGGTCTATAGGTACAAATAATGGATGTATGATTTCCAATTTCCACTAGCAAGCAGTTGGCACCATCTATTGACGGTTCACCAACTCTGATATGTGTTAGATTATTTTTTATGTAAACCACTACTCCACTGTTCTGGTTAATTTCTTTAGAGGTATTGTATGATGTGTAGCCTGTAAGTGATGGTAAATATGTGTTACTGGGAAGCCAACATTCCGTGAGTACAACTATTTCAGGATTAGCGTCAAGTCGGGATAGAAATATTTCGAAATCGTTTATATTGGCATTCACACTTCTTATGTTTTGGGTTACTAATGTTAGGGATTTTCTGTTTTTATGTATATGTGTTTTGTATTGTGCAGGATCGTTAATTAGTATTGCGTTACCTGCTAAGTTGGCTTTAGCATCAATGTCTGGAAGAACATCGTTAATTTCGTGCATGTTAGTGTACTATGTTGTACTGCTATTAATTGTAAATATTATTATAAAGTATTATTAATGTATATTAGATATTTATATAAAGAGACACAAATGTTTATGTGACAACAATCAACAAAGAAAGAATAAAGTAATGCGATGGCTAAAGATGTATTAGTTTTACTAAAACTAGCAGACTAAGGCTACTATTACTCATAGCATTTAGTAATTAGTGATTTTTAAGATTGTCTAGGTCCTTTTCACAACTGATGCGGGTATGTGGAGAACCCTCTGACCTGCGTATGAAAATTCTTCCAAGTGAAGTCCAGCAGAAGGAATATCCGTTACTTTTTGTGAATTCTCTGGCAAGGAAATATAGTTTCCTATCTTTTTGAGTCAAATTTTCCGAGATATAAACTGGTTTTCTCGGCCCACTGATGTCCAGTGTTGACGTACTAAGCTTATCTGTATGGTGTTCTTTATTAAACTTCTTAAAGGAGTATAGGAACTTATCTCTCATAGAAACCGTATTAAACTCAGCTATTATTGGTTTATTGTTTGATTTTGGGCTGATTCTATAGACGTCCCTGATTTCTGCGCTATTTAGTGGGATGTTAAAACTTTCAGCTATTTTGATGACAAAATTTATAAAACATCATCCTTTGTCTCCTTTGGGTTTTGAGGGATGTTTCTTAATTCGACACTTGTTCCTCGAGCATGACGTTCTAGGGACTCTATTTTGTTTTCCAAGAACTGTACCTACTCTATTATCGTGGTCTTTTTTGTCCTCTTCCAAGTAGTCAAGACGTTTGAGCACCTCTTCGTATTTCTGAGACATACAGTCCATTGAGGCTTTGACTTCGTTAATAGAGCTCAGAATAGCCTCGAACTTTGCATCCTGGTCAGATTTTAATGATGAAAACAAGTCCAAAATATCGGCCCTAGTTAGGTCGTCACGTTTGCGTTTGACCATGCGAGTACTGGTATTAGCTGTTAGTGTTGTCTGTGATAACGTCTCATTTATTATAAATTCTTGGAGTGGTGATACCGCTAGATTAGGATCAGAAGAATAGTGCTGCAAGGGTGTTTTAAAAACCGGCGAATCCGTTTTAGGCGGTGTGCGAACTGGGCGAGGCATAACTTAATAGCAGGCTCGAATATAAGTGATTAGTGGAACTTATTTTCGCCCAATAGTCAGTCAACAGATTAGTAAAGATTTCAAGTGTCGCGTCGCATCAGGCGGACGGGTGGCGTTTTCAAGTACCAGGCTGGCAGCGAGTGCAAAGATGTTGACTAACCGTATGGTTAGAGTGAACGGCAAAAAGTCTGGGAAGCACGCGGTCTCTTTCAGATCCAACGGGCGTGCGCACAACCGGTCAACTCGTAGTAGTTTAGTGTGTGTGGCTTACTTGTGATTGCGTACGCGCGGTGGATGTGTGCGTAGCGCTATCCTAGCGAGCGGGCTGCAATGTTGATGTGTGAGTCGCCGTTTCGTGCGCTGGCGCGTCACCGTTTGTTGGTGATAACCACCTTGATTCCTCTGCTCTCCTAATTTTACGTTGGTAGTTTTAATTTGAAATTTGTTGATTTTATTCAATAAATTAAGCGAGCGAAATTATTCTTGTACACGTCTACTCGGTAACGAGGTCCAGGGGGGAGAGTTAAGTGTGCACAGGCGATTATTCCGTAACTATTGCAGATATCAAAAAACTTTAAACTGATATCGAAAGTACTTTACCTAATGAGTAAAATGACATTAATAACTTTTTAAAAATAAAACGAGAAATATCCAAAAAAAATACATTAATCACTCCCATACATTTAGTATGAGATAGTAGAAAGGTTTTAGTTTCCTTATTTTAAGTGGAATAGTACCTACTCATTTTACCCTTGTCATTTTATAATTATGTACGATATGAAGATATTAATGAATTTCAAGTAGATACACGTGTAGATTAATTATCTTACCACTTCAAATTTATAATAAACCTTGTTTCAATATTGTATTGATTTGAACTAGCTGAAAAGCAACATACTTGTAAATAAAAACAAAAAGAAAGATACTCTTTGGTGTTCGTTCTAAATTCAAATTCTTTATCGCGGGTTCTCGTTCCCGCCAATTTATTGTATTTTTCAATTTGCGTTAATAATCGTGATTGTTGCATTTATTGATTGAAAAATGGCATATTCCAATACAGAAAAGAGGGACATGTTAAAAATGTACTACAAACATGATTGTAACAATAGGGCGGCCTTTATCGCCTACAGAAGAGAGTACCCAGATAGAGAAGTTCCTTCTGGTACGTATTTACGTAAGTTGGATAACAATTTGATAAATTATGGATCTTTTAACAGAAAAAAAGGTTCGAGAACAAGAGCTCCGGAATTTGATAATGACTTAGATAACAATATTATTAACTACGTAGTAGATAATCCACAAGAATCAACGCGTTCAGTGGCCCGATCATTTCCAGTGTCCCACAATTATGTACACAAGTTATTAAAAAAACACAACTTCAAAGCATTTAAGATAAAACCTACTCAAACGCTGCACAATGATGATCCTGCTCGTCGGCTGGTCTATTGCAATTGGCTAGTCAATAATTATGTCAATGTAAGGTCAATTTTATGGACCGATGAAAGTAATGTTTCAAACTGCGGCATTTACAATAGAAAAAACTCGCATTATTGGTCAATTGACAATCCTCGCTTAACTACTGAAGTTAGAGCTCAGGTGCGATTCTCAATTAATGTGTGGTGTGGTATTCTTGGAGATCGGATCATTGGGCCATATTTTTACAGTGGAACCTTAAATGGACAGAGATATTTCTCCTTTGTACAAAACGATATGCCAAGTCTCTTAGAACCAATTCCAGACGATGAAAGAAGGTCGATAATTTTTCAACAAGATGGAGCACCTGCACATAATATAAATGTTGTAATGAATTTCTTACGAAACAATTATAATGGCTTAATAGCCAATAATAGTGCAACCCCTTGGCCTGCCAGATCCCCGGATCTCACGCCTTGTGATTTCTTCCTATGGGGATTTGTCAAAGACCACGTGTACGCTGAGAGAGTACACAGCCTAGAAGAGTTACAGAATCGTGTACGTCGTGCAATTGCTTTAATTACTTCGCAAATGTTAAGGAAAGTTCATTTAGAAACTGTAAATAGAGCTCGTCATTGTATTGCCAAGGAGGACGTCACTTCGAACATATGCTTTGAACACAAAATTTTGTACTTACTAAGAAATAAAATGTATGGGAGTGATTAATGTAATTTTTTTGGATATTTCTCGTTTTATTTTTAAAAAGTTATTAATGTCATTTTACTCATTAGGTAAAGTACTTTCGATATCAGTTTAAAGTTTTTTGATATCTGCAATAGTTAAGGAATAATCGCCTGTGCACACTTAACGATTACACCCTGTATACTCTTATACAGACATCAACTAAACGAAACTTGTCCCAGAAAATAGGCTCCGGTAGCATGCGACGAGAACCAGCTCATCACGTAAACACAGTCCTAGCGTATGTTACTCACGTCCCCAGTTATTGCCGCAGGTATTGTTTGGAAAACGATACATGGTACTAAGTATTGTTATGTTCATTGTTGTTCTATTGCCTTGATTACCTGGAGTGCGATGTGACATGGGATTTCGTTAGGGGAGCAACGAAACATTTTTCGAAGCCTTATTTATGTGCTACGTTTGAATAGTTTTTTTGGATTCTCAAGTACTGCTGAAAAGGAGCTCCTATAGTTTTACTATGTCAGACTCTCCGTCCTGACGAAGTGACGTTTGACGATCAGATTTAAATGAATAAAATATATGAATATATTTTTTGCGATTTTCAGCTAAGTTAGGCTGAAAATCGCGTATCCTCGCAGATGATGCAGTCCCCCACGATAAAGCCAGGCTTGACCTGTCAGTTCTCAAACAATTGGTCAGAAGCCAGCATTACCACTTCAGCATTCGTCTACGGTTATATATCATTAATAACTGCAGACGAGACTGCCACTCATATGCCTTCACAGTGTGCATGTTTCGATATGCGCTTGCCCAATTGATGTCCTGCGAGACAGAAATTTTCCATCCCAAACAAAGAACAAGCGGATCTTCGATCCAAAATGTCCATGACCACAGGCTGGTCTGCCCTTTATCAAAGCGTAACGCTAAACCGGTTATTTGACCTCCTCTCTGAACTATCACCTCAATATCGCTATCATTCGTTTCGCACATGATTTTTGTATCAATGTTTGAGTACCTAAGTATTCACAAAATATTTAGGTTTGTGTTTTTATTGTTTTGTAACTTTGTGACCTCTAAATACCTCTTTATACAAGAATTAGTAATGTTATGATCTTCTGTCTGTTTCTCTGTCCGTCCGTGTATGTACAGGCGCGAGTATGACAAAAAAAAGATGGATGTTTTCAAGGTTCCCCCGGTACATTGTAAAGAGGGCAGTGATATTATTCTCATAGCAAATCCCCATTTGAAGTTTCATTAAAGAGGTTATTGTGTTCTATTTAAGTAAAAGTAGTTGAAGTCATACTTAATTTTTGCTTTTAATTGGTCTGAACAGCAATAAATACATTCGTAAATCAAAACATTAATTACCTACCTACTTGCTCCTACCGGCCGATTTAATAATGTGCTTAAATACTAACTAAGTAGGCACGTAATGTTATCAGCTGAACCGAGCATATAAATGTAAAGAAGATTCGAGATTGTACATTCCGAGTTTGTTTGGTAGACTAAACACTTGTTTTGTTTGTAAATAAATAAATTAAAATTTATTCTATTCGAATATGATTGAAACTAAAGCCCCTGCTTTTACAGAGCTGAGTGAATTTGCTAGCATTAGTGTGAGTATTTTATTTTCTGTCACTGATTCGCGCATTTTTTAGCTGATTCGCGTGAGTTTCCATGTAAACTGAACTTAAATCAAAGATTCATTAAATTTTACAAAAACGTGTTACATTTACTTTATATTTGATTTAATGATTTTTAAAACAACATACTTAATTGAGAAAATGAAAATTTACAGGGACAACATAGGTTCATTTTAAAACTTTATTTTCGTGATTCATAACGCAGAACGAGAAAATAAATATAAGCAGAATCGCATTTACAGAGAAAAATACACAAAGTAAAAGTCAAAATTAAAATAACACTCGTAAATCGTGTTACGATCGCTAGTTAACATTTCGAGGAACGAAATTGAAATCGGAGTTAAACCAAAAAGCATTTTCAATTTTTATTACTGTATTTTTCAGCAACCCACTCTAAATCAACTGAGCTTAAAAGGGCATTTACCTCCACCTATAGCCGTGAAAACTAGCATGATTTCATTTTTTATTCGACATAAATTTAATCCATACATAACCTGAAACATGTTCGTTTAATTTCATCCCGGGTCATTGTTTTTCTATCGGATAGAAAAAGATTGTTATATTTTTGCAGCGAAACTTTATTTTATTCGTACATCCGTATATAGCTTTAAAGTTGTAAGATAGAAGAGCTGATAAATTAATTAAAAACTTGCCGACTTGCAATCAAAACAAAAACAGATGTTTCGTTGAAAACTTTTAAATATATTTATTATCATCATCTTAAAAAGTAGAAAATCAAGGGGTTACAAAACTATGAAAAATACAACCTTTTTAGAATACAAAGTTTAAAACTCAGCAAATTTTAATCGATTTTCCTTCGTTTCTAAGTGTCTCTTCATTTATTTTCAATACTAAATACAATTTCCAGTCCAATGTTACTGTTTAACTTTGTATCTTGTTATTTGCTAAGGAATTAGTAATTAATCGTGCGGTGGTATGGAATGTTTAGTACGTGAACCTATACTAAAACCAGCCAAGTGTAAGTTACACTTGGCTGGTTTTAGTATAGCTATCTAAAGAGTTTCCTCTCCCCATCAGGCTGGCGGCAAAGTAGTATTTGCAACTGACGACTTCTTTGCCCCTTGCGAGAGCATGCTAGCGGACACCAACCCCATTTTTATTCCCGATAAGTACACCGAGTTTGGCAAGTGGATGGACGGTTGGGAGACGAGAAGAAAGCGGATCACAGGACACGATTGGTGCATCTTGAAGCTGGCTACGAAGTGTGTTGTACGAGGTATGTGGCCTTTTTAAATATCTACCTATAAAAATATCATTTTTATTTCACAATCATCTTTCAAACTAAAACAGAGGAATTAATATGAAACATCAAAAGCACGAGTGCGCTGTTATAAAATAATTAAAAGGATATATATATATACTTTTGATATCTCTCATCAAACCCTTGTTTTGATACTTAGCTCAATAGGGCCCAATCCTCTGAGGGTTGGAAGAATGTTAGCTTTTCATGTGAGTATATATATTTGTACTTGCTTCATCAAGATCTTAATTTTGTTGCCCATATTAATAGGTACTTAATTATACGTCATACAAAATCGTGGGTGCCGTTTTAGAAGAATTGTTGATAGTTTATGTAGCCAATGTCACTATTGGGATGACAACGCGTTTAACGATTCATCAAAATTCATTCAGCCGTTTGGGTGCTACGTGGTCATGAATAATCCAACAAACAAACTCAAAGACATAACAAAATACGCGCGAAAACCTTCTAATAACATAATATGTTTCTTCCAGGTTTACTAGTAGACACAGCCTTCTTCACTGGAAACAATGCGCCCAAGTACTCTATACAAGCCGCGTGCCTGACACCTGAAGGTATGTTCAATTAATCACCTTGTTTGCTAATATTCCACTGTAATAGTATTTATAATTATAATGAGATCAAAGAAATTATGTATTTTATCAAAACTTCAGTTTTTGATACTCTTAAACTAACTATTTAACTCGTAATTTAAAATCTGTTTTTACGAATCGTAGTCAAGCTTCAGCGTAGCGTTTACAGTAGGCCGCGTAGCACAAAGCTGATACATCGAAGGCCTCATTTCACACTATATACACTAATAAAACGTTTTTCCTGACTGACTGACTGATCTATCAACGCACAGCCAAAACTACTAAAACTAGAAAGTTTAAATTTGGAACACAGGTTTATTTTATTACATGTTTATAAGCATGTGCTAAGAAAGGAGTTTTGGAAAAATCTACTTTAACCCCTTAAAATCTACTTTAAGGGGGGGCAAGGGGGTTAAACTTTGTATGAAAGTCTTTGTTCTTTGAAGTTAGACACATGAACATTTGAATTGGAATTTTATTGTAGCAACTGATTATAAAAAAATAATAATGTTTCATGTTTTTGGATTTTCACATATTAAGAGCCCCCTCTTAATATGTGAAAATCCAAAAACATGGCAAAAAATGGCGGTATAAGTGGGTATGGGAGTAAGAGTTTTTTTAAAACACAATACCATGAGTGCATACCCTCTGGCAACAGCTAGTTATTTATAAACTTATTTACAACCAAAAATCTTCCCACAGACGAAGAAATAATGCCTATAAGAGACGGCAGGATGGGCAAGGCGTGCACAGAATGCGAGCTGGAACGGATCAAAGGGATCAGCTCGGACAAATGGGATGAGATAGTTCCCATTACCGCACTCAGACCCGGCTATGAAGACACAAGACTGAACTTTCAGAAGGTACTACTAACAGCTAGTTTTGTATTGAGTTTGACTCTTGAATGGATCTTAGGTGTTTGGAATAATTTTAGAGAAAATCTGCTATTTTCACTGAAAAATGATTTTTTCAGTGAAAATAGAAGAATTTCGAAGAGTAGAACAAAAGTTACCAATAATTGTTAACCCCATGATCCCCTTTCTGAGTATTATACATATTTTCTGACATCCTGTATTCTCCTAATGTTAGGTTAATGGGTTATTTGTTGCTTAAACATATTTTGGTTTTTATCCAATAGCAACGTTGATCGACTTGGACCGATTGCAATTTTCACAAATCCCCAATAAATATAGCAATGTTTCTGAATTGCATCTTTTCTAAATCCTCTCCTTGAATTGCGATCGTGCAGACATCACTCAAGAATGACTGCAATAAAGCACAAACTTTAGGATCACCCTTATTCAATAATATCGTCATACGCTACTTCAGACGCTATTTTCCAAGTCATATAGATGGCGTTGTAACAAAAGATCAGAAATATATTTCTTTAAAATGTTTATCGGCCTTTTTAAACTACGTTAACATTGCGGTAATTAGCGCCAGGTAACCCGGCTTCCGCTGATAAATCATGTTTTTTGCGTAATTTTGTAATAGTATCATCGTGATAATCTTCAGTGTGATTTTCACGCTATTTCAGTGTTATTATCAGTATTTTACAATTTTGCAATTCAATTTGTAAATAGAATAATAAGTAAGAAGTTAGGGAATAAGGTGGCCGATTTGGTCGTGTCCATTTTGTCGCGCTATCTCAATGAACACATCTATATCGGACTCTTGCCAGATATATCGTCCTGCAATTGCTACGTTTTAGTAAAAAAAGAAAGAATAAAATAAATAAAGTCTTTCAACTTCAGAATATCAATACTTTGCGCTTCATTGTACGAGTTAGATAAAATTCTATTAACATTATAATAAAAGTTTAGTCTAAAGATTTTGTATAAAACATAATATCCATACAATATTAAATTTATCAAACACGTAAGGATTTTTAGTATTAAAAAAAAAACCACGTTGGACAAACAATAAAAAAATTTTGTATTCTGCGGTAGACATGACAAGTAAAACAAAATCGTCGTCGCTGATAAGAACAGAAAACATATAGAACATTTATTTTTATAGGTTCTAAGTGATGAAGCCTACACTCACATCAGACTAAACATCTACCCAGACGGAGGCATCGCCCGGCTCAGGGTTTACGGAGAAGCGAAGCCTAAAGCTCCACCTAAGCACCAGGTTGTGGACTTGGTGTCTCTGCTGAGCGGGGCTACCTGCCAAGGTACGTTTGTAAAACTTCTAGATCATCCAATTTCATCATCAGCCTCTTGAAGTCCACGGTTGGAGATAATGTTTTCGAACCATTTTGGACAAAGTCGGTTGTAATGACTTCAACTTGAATATTCTGAGAGCTATGTTCTGACTTTAGTTATTTTCAACGGATTTCTTCGCATCGGATTTTATCACGAACTCCGCTCCATATCTCGTTGCGCGATCTTAAGCTTGAACATAAAGCTTACAACAGAATCTACGTTATTACGTAGATTGTTTATTATTAATTCCTGCTTATTCTTAGAATAGACCAAGACTATCAAAATAGATATCTCTATGTACCCACTCTTCCATAGGCTATTCAAACGCTCACTACGGCCACCCTCGGAACATGATTAAACCATGCAAGAGCGAGACAATGGCGGACGGATGGGAGACAGCCAGGAGGCTCGACAGACCTGAGGTCATTGAAACCAAGGAGGATGGCACGTTGAAAGTACCAGGTAAAGTATCTTGAAAAATTAACATTTAATTTACCGTAGAAAAAGATTGAATCTAGCCGTTAAGGTTTCTTCAAACAGCTGAACTGATCGTAATAAGAAGGCCTAGACAAATACAGCTTTCTGTTGACGTTATTGCCGGCGGAAAGAAATGAATTGTATTGAAATTACATCAGCTGTGAAAATGTCAAGTGACAGCTGCCAAGTTTACCTTGACAAGCGTAAGCGTGAAAGGAAAAGTAAGCATGAGGTATTTGTCTAGTCTCCTTGTGTATTGCAATGGATGTGAATAACTAGACGAATGATTCTTTGTTAAACTTTCAAGGCACGTCACTTGTAAGCGCTGCAATAGGTTATGGAGTCTACGATTGGTAGACGTCAGGGTTATTAAACTTTGTTTTAGTTTACTTGTCAGTAACAGAATACATTGTGCAAAAATTTCGATCGAACTTGTCTACGTGTCTAACCTGCTATGAACCAGTTCAGCCATAACTCCATTTGACGCTATTGAAAAAAAAACAACCAATTACAAAAATGTAAACATTTTCCAGGCCGACATAGATGAAAGCTTTCAATTTTCTATATTTTCTAGGTCAAGAGTGGGCGGTGTTCAAATTAGGCTTCCCGGGGAAGATTTGCCAGCTTTGCGTGGATACCGCGCACTTCAAAGGAAACTACCCGGACTCCGTAAAGATTGAGGGCGCCTATTTGGTTGCCGCTGATTGGACCGAAGAAACCAGACACATTGGGTGGAGGAGTATTCTGAGACCGAGCAAGGTGGGTCTTGTTTCTGAAATACGGTTCTTGGAATCCGTATTTGTAGGTTTAGTAGTATCTCAAACATACTTTATAAGGGAACTGGGTTATTACAGCTGTGAAACGTAGCTTAATCGATTTCTGGATCTAAAAAGCCAAATTATTACTATGAAAACGAACGAAAAATCCAAAATTTAAAAGTGGGTTTAGGAATGTTCTAACAAAACATCGTGAGAACCAAAAACACGAAGGCGTAACCCGCATTGTACCACTCTATGGACACCACTTACAGCATTGAGAGCTTGCTGAATATGCTCTAACAGGACTGATATACCTAGGCACTGGTTACAGACTCGCAAAGGCAGTCAGCTCTCTGATGACAATATATCTTATTCTTTCGATCATCAATAAGGAATATACATCTTATTATTTCATTTTATTTACAGTTATCAGCCCACAACGAGCATTGGTTCGACTGCGATTCAGACATAGTGACCCACATCAGGGTCACCATGGCACCTGATGGTGGCATCAGTAGGATACGCGCATTCGGGTTCGTGGACTCATGATCCTGACTTTAACTGAAAATACTGGAGTTATACTGAGGGTCCATAATACTGACATAATACTGTAAAGATAGCGTACGGAGCTTCGTGGAGGAGCGAGTATTATTATTCCGTGATCTGTGGTTGTAAATATACGAAGTACGATGATTTTAGCTTTCAGCTTTTACTAATACTTTTGAAGAGATTCTGTGAATAATGATGATTATAGATTGTTTGATGGTATTTTATTTTTTATTAATCCAAATACGTAGGTTACAACGTTATAACCTACCTGAAATTTTTCAATTAATATATTTTTTTTATTGTGAGCCGAATGCAAAAATACATTGAAAATCAAACTATCTATAGACATTACAGTATTTTTGATTCAAAACATAGCAATATTGACTGAAACAGTTCGGTTAGGTGGATTAAAATAAAACCTTTCAAATCCTACAAAGAACGCGCTCAAAGAGTTGACTTTCGAATCTTCCTACAATATCCGCCTTTCAACTTGCAATCTAGTCTACACTGCTGCTCAAAACTTAAGCAATATTACCGACAGTACTTTGGTGCTTGAATAGGCTTTGTATTAGGTGTCGGAGCTCTGATTGGAAACATGGATTAAATAGTTGCTAGAGCAACTGGATGCGCATATATATAGCGTTGGTATCTAAGGCTCTGCTGCTTGGCTGCCTTTACAACACCTCATCAT
Organism: Perizoma affinitatum; assembly: GCA_961405105.1. Taxonomy (NCBI): domain Eukaryota; kingdom Metazoa; phylum Arthropoda; class Insecta; order Lepidoptera; family Geometridae; genus Perizoma; species Perizoma affinitatum. The sequence continues at coordinate 10,121,067 of OY560184.1, forward strand.
CAACAGCCGTCTACAGGCCCAATTCTGGATAACGATCCCCCTTTGCTACTATATAAAGTAGACGCAGAATCTATACCGGAAAACTCAGTGTAAGACGGCCCCCCACCTGACTAGATGATGTCGTAGATAAGGGAATGGAATTTTATGGCCATAAACAAACAAGGGTGGGGGGGCAGCCTTACACTTAGCTCATTAAAAAGTCTCGGAAGATGATAGCCGTCAAGTAGATACAAAAACAAAAACCATAGAGAAAAAACGTATTCCTCAGTAGTTATACACGCCATTGTTATTGTTAAGTACACTCAAATGTTATTTGTCCTTGTCAGAAAATAAGAGAGATTTTTATTGAGCAGACTCTTTGTTTCCAACGTGGTAGACGGGCCGATACACCACGAACGCAATAAAGAATCTTTCAATATATTGTTCTCTGAGACATCGTTCACGGAACGGCATAGTGTGCTCTGAGCTCGTTATCTCAGAGCACTGCACACGTTCCGTGATCACATGAAAACGATGTAAAATATAATATTCACACTTCATGACACAAGGTGAGACATTTCAATCACAATATTCGCAATAACCGTGCTTTTGAATAAATAATTTTAGCCTTATATAATATATCAAGAGCTGGTGAAAGTTTGTCCACGTCATACTGAAAGCAATGATTAGGCCATGCTGATGGTTATGAACTGAAAGGGTCATCTACCCGATGGATAGACCGATTACACTACAAGGGCCCAAACCAACTGCAGCGCCTGGATTGAAAACTACGCATTTTGAGTTTAGAATATACGAGATTTCCGTTCGTGCAAAGCGTGGGATCGAACCTGACCAGAGCCTGTATTTATAATCCATTAAAAAAAAAACAAAAAAAAACGACTGGTTAATGGTAGTAATAAAATGGTCAGGATCATTCTCTATAAGTACAACAACTAATCAGAGTTATCAAAATCGATTTACAATTGGCAGAGATATCAAGTTTGTTACTTGATATCTCTGCCAATTCACAATACACACAATAAAAAAATGCAGCCGAAGTGAGAACCTCCTTTTTTTGAAATCGGTTAAAAAGAAAATGTGTCAACTTTTGCATCGTAGAATTTTACAAGTATGTAGAAATCTTTTCGATATGGTAACCGTTTTGACATACTAATTTAAAATATGGTATAAATTATATTATGTCTATGAAACGGCATTTTTACGACCCAATATTTTTCTGTCACTTGAAAACATCGTTGAGGAACATGCTCGCAAGAGCCCGCACAGCGAACAATGATTCTCAGCGACAAAAAGGGGTTTGGGAAAACGTCATTCTATCGGAAAGGTCACGTCAAATTCTTATTTCGCTCGTTGATCTTACAGAATGATGTAAAAATATGAATATTGGTATCGGAGCACAGCTTCAGAACAGAACGGGCACGTTTTCACTGACATTCGTGCTGTGAATCCGAGGGTGTGCAATATCATCGCATTAGACCGTACACCGTAATACCTATCTACTGGAAATTAAATTTTACAAGGGATAAACGACATAATTCATTTTGTTATGAGATTTGGAAAGGCCACGGTTAGGCTCACAGTTACTATCTGTGTACTGATAACCTCAATGATCTACGACTCGATTAATAAAGTGACCTATAAATCTCAAAATCTGTTATACCTACGCTTCATAACGGTTTCAAAAAATATCTGAATTTAAAAGCAAAACTCAAATGACTTTTGCAAATACAAAACAAAATAAACGCGCTACACACATACCTAAGTGTGATTTGATTTGTAAAGTAGGTAATTCTTGTTACTGTTGAAAGAGAATTACATTGGTACATTATACACATACAAAATTAATTAATTGAAATAAATCCAAATATTTTTTAAATGTTTTAAATTTCCAAAGTTTTATTCGCATACGAAAGACTGACACAGTCGAGCCAACGAAAAATACTATGAATTTAGCGAGTATAGACGTTAGTACCTATTTGTTACCTTTGCATGTACATACAGTAGGAAAGTATCAATAATTTTCCGACCATAAATTTGAATTCAAAAGCATAATTCATGCAACCTTTGATAACCCAGCGATAAGGCGTCAATTGCACCTTCTAGGCACGTGTGATAAATCGATAATGAATGTATAGAAGTCAAAAAGGTCGGCTTGAACCGATAATAGTCAGTCTTTACCAGTTATTGAGGTCGGAAATTTACCCTAAAACATCAGACTTATACTCCGTGAATTCCGTCAGAGACAAGTCCAAATATTAAGTACTTAAATATATTTGAGCACTTTGTTGAGTAGAAAAAAAATATTATTTCATTTCCGCCACTTGGCCAACACGACTCAATGTAAGTAGCAATTATTATTGTGCCTACAGTTTATTATCTTTGGTCACTGACTTAACATAGAGTTACCAAGAATGAACTAGTATGATATATCCGTACTGGGCCCAGTTTTAGACCGACAGCATTTATAAGGGTCAGTTGGACATGTTTTTAGGTCGTTATTGGCGAGATACGAATGAATAAGCTTGGATTGAACATTCTCTGTACATATTTAAAATTTTGCTTCGTATGTGTATTTTATCGTCATCGATAGATTGAAATCGTGCTTGCATCAATAAACTACCCTACTGTGAATTCACTTCCTGAAACCATAAAAAGTATGAACTATCAGATCTTACAGAGCTAATGCTTTGTCAGATATAATCACTAACACTTTGAACTTGCCTCTATTGCATGGATGCTTATAAACCAGTTGGACAAAAGCGCGTGTCAGTCTGGCGGCATTTATTTGACAAAGTTAAATTTAAGAAGATATAGGAGCTATACCACGTTCTTTATCTACAATTCCATAGAGAGAATAATAAAATACGTGGTATAGTCGTAACAGTATCCTAAAATTATACCAAACCACGATATATTTATTGCTATGATATACCTAAAGGAGCTGTTTTAAAAATCACGCTTGGAGTTGTTCACTACTTGGCGATACCTAGTACTCCTCTTTACTTCGAACATGCACGGTACTCCGTGATATGTGACGGGACATGTCACAATACCAATGCCATCCACACTCGTTACAGTGTCACCAGTGAGCGTAGGGTACGCATGGTATTTTTTTACGTTATAGTGAAATGTCACAAATGTGGACACGTAATTTTATGATCGTACTCTTTCTGTCTCAGCCTATAAATTCTAAGAGAAAATAATAATTTACTACGAAAACCCCCGACGTGTATTTCCATAATTGATTGCAGAGCCCTCTAGTGACTTGTGGCAACCTCTTATGGCAAAGACATTATACGGGCTCCTGTCGTCGTGTGTAAAAAATGTACATTAATATTTCGCTTAGAATTTGGCAAAGTTGCTCTCTGTCTCACGGGTCTTACGTTATTATCCCGGCGTTAATGGAAAGTTTGTGCATGAGGTCTGAACAAAATGATATGATACCCCTCTTCCCGGAGATTACCAGTAATTACACTTCGTTGTAAATTTCCTGCTCGACAAAACGGAACATATTGTCGGTTTTTCGGTGTTTTCATATAACAAAGGGATGGGATAGACACGGAACTGACTCGATACATCATACTGCAGGAAAATAAATATATTACATATTAAAATATGCATGGAAATAGAATAAGTGAAAACCCAGTCCCGTAGGCTAAGTGTAAGATTTAGTGGGGGCTAAGAGCTAGTGGGGTGGGGTGGGGGGGGGGCTGGGCTACACGACGTCTACGTGAGTGGCGGCGGTCTACGCGACCTCTAAATGACTTGCAGCTTTCCTGGGAGGCAGAGACGGAATATTAAAAACACTAAACAGTCACATACATACACACCGGAAATCTTAGTGTTGGGTCAGGCCAACGCTAGGGTTTCCTGTATCGTGGGTATTAGAATCTACGACTGCCATGGTACCACAACACCCAAACTCGGAACAAATAATAATATCTTCAGAATATACAAACATTTGTCCTGAAGCGAGAATCAAACCCGCACCTCTTGCGTCTCAGGCTACTCGCCTTCCATCGTCGTCGACCTCGGTAGCGCTAGCGATATCTCTAAATCCAATATTTTTTTATAATATTGTGTTTGATAATTTATTTCTATTTATTTTTTCTGCTACGTCTCGTTTTTTATAAAAAGTCACTCTAAGCCCTCTTTTTGGTTGAGTTCGCGCCCCTTTGCAAATAGGATTGTTATCAAATTCTTTATTTATTCGGTCGGGTGTGCAATGAAGATGATCACGTTTATAAATCGCTTAAGGTGATTTATTCAATAGAATACCTTCACTTGAAATATTTTTAACACAATTTCGCAAAGATTATTTTCAAAGCTGTTTATTGGGTATCAATGAACAATTTATGAGACATTAAATGTCAAAAAACCGACTTGAAATAACGAGGAAACTGATTAAACTTACGTCACGCATTTTTTCACCCATAGGAGTGGGATTTCCTCATAAAAAATATATGCAATTAAGCCATTAAAAAAAGAAAGTAGGGTAGGGACCCTACCATAAAAAAAATAATCATTGTGCAGCGTATACAACTAAGTATTTACGCAACTAAGCGTATGTACCTACGCAATGTTTTGTTAGTTATAAGTTCTCATATAAGTGAATTATAAATTCTTATGAGAATAAATTCTTAAACCAGATCATTAAAATAGGTTCACTATTGGCTAAGTTATCACATAACAAAAAATAACATAAGTATACGAATGGAGAACCCCCTCCTTGTTTGAAGTGAGTTGATAATAATTAAAACGCGATACGTTTGCATTCCCAAAGTCCATTTCGGGATTATTCTCTATACAACAACAAAATAATCATCAGAATCTGTTAACAATTGGTGAAAATATCGTTGGATAGGTACTCTATGAGGAAGCTGTTGGCTTTTCGGTTTATTTTTATTGTTACACGGGAAGAGTTAGTTGATACAAGCAACCAGATTTTTTAATGAAATTTTCAATCTTTCTCTGGAATATTGATATTTTCGACAAAACTGTAAGTATACTTAAAAATGTAAAAAATACATTTTAATTTTCAAAAATCCTATGAAAGGCAAGCTTGATTTCCCGACTGTGCGGCACATGCTTAGGAATTCGAAGAGCAAAAGTAATGACGAAATTTGCCATATTTTTAAACTCAGGGTTGACATATTTTTCTCCTGTCAATTTATGAATCAAAAACTGTCACACTTAGCAATCTTTATTAAGTATACCTATTCGGTAGGTAGCTACACGGAAGAGGAAATTAAATTTGTAGGTAGATATTAGATTGATACCTAACGCTACCCACCGCCTAGTTACCTATTGTAGGTAAGTGGGTACCTTTGTACCTATTCACATCGTTTGCAAAGCTTCATAGCCTCATAAAACTTTTTTCAGTGTGTTTGTCTATTTGATTAAAATTGCACGTTGTTTTTGCAGCTTTTTCTGCAATGCGAGCGACCATCGAATATGAATAGAATGTAGAGAATTCATTCCTATTGCCATCAGTTTGATGCGTTTTGTGTGATCTGTGTGATGTGTGACTTTTTTCGTGCAGTCCGGAAATTTGAAGTTCGTTATGTAGGCCAGCAATCTAGCGGAAGCCTAAATTTGTTTACCGTAGTATACCTTCCTACGTACCTACGTATAACGTATATACGTCGTTGTTATTACCTACCTAGGTAATAAATATATTATCTCTTATACCTTCTTATATATAACGCGGTATAAATAGGTACCCTCCTCCTTATACCTCGTTTACTTAGTGCGTCATTTCATTAGGTATGAATCAAGTAGATACGAAACGAATGAATTACCTACTTAATGCTAATCTGTGGCCAAATTCGCTTGAATACCTACTCCACCACAGTTCAGGTAGGTATACCTTACTAATTAGGTGCTACTTTAACTACCTACGTACCCCGCTTTGAGTAGGTAGTTAAGCACGTATACCTACCTACCTACAAACTTTGTAACAGGATGCCCTATTCCTAACTTAACGCGTGGTGACTAGAAAATAACAACAGAGGGATTATTACGGTCTAAATTAACTAGGTTTAAAAAATATGTTAATTGGGAATTCACTCATGTTCATTTAGCTCGCGGCAAAATTTGTAGTTCTAAATAATTGGTAAGTAATAATAATAATGCTAGACATTTTCACACAGCATCATCTAGCCCCAAAGTAAGCGGAGCTTGTGTTATGGGAACTAATGACTCATATACTTAGGTAAATACATTTATGTTGAAATAATAATAAATTAGGTAAGTATTTAGGTTTCTGATTTCAATGTTACTTCGCATCACTAGCAATGATTAGACTTATACGTGCACAGTACTACGCACCTATCGTGGAAGTATCGGATAACAAACGAGAAGGTTCTCAGTATCGTACAACTGCCCAGCATTGCTGCTGTACTGAAGCAGCGGCGTCTACGTTGGCTCGGGCATGTTCAACGTTTAGAGCCATCACGTTTGCCTCGAAGAACTCTTCTTGGTGAAATCGCGGCGCCCAATGTTAAGATTTAAAGACAGTGTAAAAAAAGACATATATCTTTTAACATCGACCCGAGTAACTGGGAAAAAGCCTCAGACGACCGTGATGTATGGAGGAATACATACATGGCCGTGTCTGATGGGGTTTTCGTTCACGACAACGCTTGGTTTGCTCTACTGTCTCATAAGCGTGATATTCGTCACCAACGATCTGCTCTTCCTCCTACTTCACCAGGAACTCAATTTGTCTGCGGTCGTAGCTGTCGCTCCCGTATCGGTCTTACTAGTCATTTGTGTAAGTGCCGCACCTCGGAAATGGATGCTGCTTAAATCATCTTTTATAGATGTAAAATTCCTATGATGATGATGATGACTACGCACCGTTAGCTTTCCTAGTAAGGTTTGTGGCAGTGGCATCCACACACAATGTGTGTGGGTCATATCCATATACCTAGATAAGTGCAACTGCACACACAATGCTTGCGAGAGTATCCCTAACTAGAGGAGGTCGTTTAAACGGTAAATGCTTTATAAAAACGTTATAGAAAAGTATTCTATAAGCATGTTATAAATAATAACCATTTTAGAATTTTGAATTTTAGTCCGCATTATTAGATTTCGCATCCACGTTGTGCCATCTACACTACAACAACCTGAAACATTTTGTGTTTCAATTTGTAGACTGCAATAATTGTAGACTACCGATTATAGATGGCAGCACTTTCTTTTTCGAAACAGTAGTCGGTCATGAGGGCAAAAACCTTATTTTATTAAACGACAAAATTACGTAGGTATCAGTTTGTTTTATACCGAACATTTTACTTTGTGTCTTGTTTGTTTGATCGGGCGACGCAGAAGGTTGCGGGTTCGATTCCCGCTGCGGGACAAATGTTTGTATGATCTGGGAATATTTGTATTGTGTCTGGTTGTTTTCCAAGTAGCAGACTTTGAGGCTACTAGATGATGTTGTGTGAAAATGTCTAGCACTATTATTATTTTAATTATTATATACCTAAGCCAATTTTAAAGTATAAATTGAAATATTGTTTATGTTTCGTACATATTGCGTTCGTATTTATTTCAGACAGTCCTAAGTTTGTAAAGTACGAAGGGAAGTTGATTCGCATATACGCTAAATATAACTCAATTTATTAAACACCTAAGTATGTAATGTAGTTAAATAAATCCATTAACTTTTAGGCTTTGCGAAAAAAAGCAAAGCAATAAGTATAAGCTAAAAAATAAGTCTATCGTTATAACGCGCTGCCGATTTTAAGCCGTTATTTCCATCGCTATCTTTACCTAGTCTTTGCTTGCGTAGGTTACGAATAGAAACATTTTTTTTACAATCACTCGCAGGCACATGAACGGTTCAGACAGCTTGAAATACCTAGTTTCGTTGTTTGAGCTGCTTTACAAGCTGAATTGAGCTGTTGTCTTGTGATCTGATCTGAATTATCAATAACTGAGTTAATTGCCCACCTGTGTGCTACTCAAATCCCATCGCGTATTTTATTTTACTTCTCGCTCTTTGTCAGTACTTCCAACTTAACGAAGTTTCTGTTAGATCTAACGGATTTGCGTTAGATCTCTCATAGGCAACAGGAGTAAAATTTTACGGCTGACAAGTTTAATAGCAGATTTCTACACAAAGAGTCAAGTTATACAAACTATAAAATAAAGCCAGCTTAACAATAGCAGTATGTAGATCATCAGCTATTTTCTAGTTGATGAAGCTATGTGATGTGACTTAAATTTAAATAATGCTATTTTTACAAATGGTTAGTATGTCTTCTAGGATGGTTCTTTGGTAGGTACCTCGATCTTATCTCCACAAGTTACCATTGCAAACGATGAAAGTAATACCTACCTATATGGGGTTTTAATTTTGTAAAAGTTACCTACCTACAATAGATTGTCATTTATTAAGAGGAAAATTAAAAAACTGTGCTAAAAGTAGGTAATTTTAAAGGTTTGTTCGAGGTAAAGGCTGGGTAATTTGTACCTTACTACTCTTGACATTATAACTAAAAGCTTCTGCAACAATCTAAAATCATTAGATATCAAACTGGCAGTGATAGCTGCATCAGCCAGCAGTGAGCAGTTCTAAGATACTGTTGTTCTGTGGTGCTATAAGTAACTTTGTACCTATATTTTATAGGTTCCTAGCTAATATTTTCGTTTTTTAAATATTTAACAAGACTTTGTAGGTATTGGATGACGAATGTAAATAATTAAAAAAAATCTAAATCTTGCAAGGCCTTTGTGCCTTGGGATCCTCTTTTGTTGTAAAAGTAATCTTTACCCCAACTCAGCAATAGCAACAAAATAAAGTAGCTAACTAGCAAAAACTTATTATGTATGCACAGACTACTAGGATGCTATTTATGTAAGTAGGTCCCGGATTTTTCAGGACTTTTGACGATTTTTTTTACAAGTTATCTTGTTCGGATAACGGAGTTAGGAAATTTTTGTTGGCTACACTGCTTTTTGCTTCATGTTTTTATTTTGTTTCTATATCAAATCAAAACAAAATCGTAGGACGTAGACGATCGTAGTTATCCTCACTAGTCTGTGATCTTCAGCTGTATTTTAGCACATCTGGATATCTACGTGGAAGAAAATGCATAGCAATGTACTTACCTACTTACCAAGTTTTATCCAAGAAATATTCATAAAACTTGCATATTACCTACCAAAATAGCCCCTAAGGACAATTGTTAATAATTGTACAAGGTAATTGTTAACAGTCTAGGTCAGACCAGCATATTAAATGTCCAAAAATTGTTTAATTTGTTTGTTATTTAATTTTAGGTAAACAACAGGCTACATTTTGGTAAAAGTTTATTGAAACGCTACAAAGAAGAAGTTGATTAAGGATGCTAATACCTAGGTACATACTACATTTAGTACAAATGCTATACCTACTTACAGATCTTGTAAAACAAATATAATGTAGTATGACCTGAAAGCAACCTATATTATTTTGTGTCACGAGCTATACCTACATATAAAGTAAAAAAAATACTATGTTTAAAAAAATAGTTGAACAAAAAAGGATCACACAATCTCAATGTCCAACATTATTATTATTATTAATTATTGAGTAGCTCTTCATAAACGGTAGACATTTTTTTTTTCAAGGTTTAAATATGATATTCTCATTACAAATCATGTCAGTGGGTACAGCTTTGATCTGATGTATAATCAAATTTAATGCAACACAACACACATTTGGCCACATTTACATAAGTTTTTTTTCATTTCAGCTTGCCAGATAGGAATGTAGTGATAAACTACTTATAAACAGCCTGTAACTGTGCCAATGAAAAATAAAACCCTTCAAATTAGACCTGGAGAAAGGCATCAAGATAAAGGAAATGCTTGCATTGCTGTATTACACAGGCTTTCAGTTTAAGAGGTACATGTAAAATTACGGGCACATGAGACTTTACTAAGCGTTAAGAGCTTAGTATTAAAATTAATGTTATTTTTATGTCTTTCTGACAGATCTAAAACAGAGACAGATATAACTTTTGTCTTCTTTTATATAAGTAGTGAAAATAATTGTGTCTTGTTTTATAAACTAAAAGTGGCAATCAAGCTTAAGGCCTACCTGTTGGTAAGCAGTTACCGTAACCTATGGATGCTACCTTACCTAATTCTGCGGCCAAGCAGTAATTCTCGCATTGCTGTGTTCAGGTTTGAATGGTGCCGATGAGACTTTTCACCCATTATGTCTCAGGGTCAACAAACCGGGAGTGATACCTATCGTGCTGCCAGCATCCATAGGGTTATGATAACCACTTACCAACAGGTTGGCCATATGCTTGTTTGTCATTATAGTCCCTTTTTTTTGATAACCTGTATCATCCTACTTCTGGAAAAAGATCTTATAAAAAAAATGATTTTACGATTTTGAACGACAAAAGTTATCTGAAATTATCTTCTGCGGTCTCTCGGAAAGAGATATAGAAGTAATGTTTGTCTCTCTTTCCAAAGACAAAATGTTTGTCGTAGCGCTTATGCTAAGACTGCGTGTTGAAAATAACAATGGGAAAAATATTTGTTAAAATGTATGGAATGAAACATATTTTTCCCATCGTTGCATATGCCAAATAACATTTTTGGCCTCTGACTATGACTACCCCCTGTTTGGTATCCTCAAGGATCTGCATACTAAGTATGGACGTGAGGATGTCTTACATGGGGATTATAGTCTTGCCCATGTAAACATTGCGGATGGAAACTACTAGGAGTCAATTGACACCACTTATATTCATTTTAAAATTAAATAATATTAATCCCGCAGGGCGCGCTTATTGCGAGCGTTCGGTGCCTGGCGATACCGTGGAGCCCCATTACTCCCTGGGGTCGACAGATACCCCTGACCCTCGGCCTGCCTTCGCCGACCAATAGGGGATGGAGGCACAACAGTGGAACCTATGCCCCAAGGGTGGAAGTGATAAAGGCGGGCGTCTGCCCTCCACTAAACGCTACAACAGACAAATAAGTAGCACAGTAAACATTCCATGATTATGTACAGTCCAATAGGTAATTAACATCCAATTTATTTCAATAGTTTCCGTAGTAGCCATCTAAAATATCGCTATTAAGTTTATTTGTAAAAATAATTATATACAAAAATGGTCCTCTAAAGGCCTGGACCCTGATATATTTATAAAATGACTGAAATAATAATAAAAAAATATTACAAATAGAAGAGTAGATACAAACTACATGAATTAATTACTTTTTATTAGAAAGCTGCCTGTAGGCTAGTATAGTAGTAGTATACTATTATTAGATCTGTGCTGTAGGTACTGTTTGTCAAAAATCCAGAAATGTTTGTATTTTTATCGACATTCACCTCATAAGAAAAAAACTTTCTAACAAAAGAAATACTACTTTTACCTTATTTTTTGTGTTATGATAACACTAGCAACTGCACACATAGCTTTACCTGCGTGGTTCCTGGATAGAAAGTAGCCTGTGTGTTATATTATAGGTCACAATAATAATAGGGTAGGTACAATATTAACACCTGTTCCAAATTCTATACAAATCTTAAAATATTTGTTAAGAAACAGGTACAGGAAACAGGCCTTTAGGTAAATGTTTTGATGGTTGGATGTTTTTAAATAACACCTAACAGTCACATAACATAGTCCTGTCCCCACACTAGGATTCCCTGTCTTGGTATGTGGTACCATATATTATATGGTGGTAGGTACTATGTATTCTATGATGGTACAAAAAGACTTGGACCCGAAACAAATATCTGCAGAACATACACACGTTTGTCCCGCAGCGGGAATCTTCTCAGTCGGCCTCCACAATTGAGGATAATATAAATAGGTACTTTTATGTAAAATCGATCAGGAAAATAAGGCCATGATACCTAGTTTTGATTCTATATAGTGTTATGTAACGAATCTAATATCTATATATCTGAAAACCATACAAGGCACAATTAACCTGAATACATGAATAAAATGATAGTACCTACACAATAGTCACGCCTGCATATTTTTGTTAAACTACATAAACCTGACAACTCTTATTACCTGTCAACAGAGTTCATTATAGACTCTCACGTGCAACGTTTTGATTGCAGCCACGTCCACTTGTATTTCGTTGTGATAGAGTTGAAAGTCATGAATAGAAGTGTTTGAATAGTTTGGAGAATGATGATGAGTAGTCGCAAGGTCTCGGAGGCTGTATGGGCAGTGCTACCAACATGCCGGCAAAATCACGAGATATCATCTTCATCAGGCATCAGCTGATGTTAGAATAACCGACGCACGATCATATTCAGTGTGTGGTGATTTCAGAACTGAGTTTCGAATTGTGAAATGTGAGTTATTTCAGCAATAGGTTACTATTTTTTTCAAACTTTCGCAATTATTAATTATTTTATAAGTTAAATATAAGTTTTTTACGGATATATATCGCGTTTACCCTTTTCAACCGACTTCAAAAAAGAAGGAGGAATTGGAATCTTTGCCAATTGTGAACCGATTTTAATGATTATTTTCTAATGGCATAAGTACTACTTAAAAAAAGAATCATTAACTTTAATAAGAAGCGTTTAGGTAGGTACTTTAAGGGTGGACTTTTTATCAACTTCCTTTTATTTTAAGTATGTTTTTATTATTTTCCTAAAAATTAAATTTTGTAATCGAACTTATAATTATATTAGCTTGCCAGTCAGAAAATAATAGCCTTTCGGTGTAAATTAATTTAGTTATTCTCTCTGAAGTACATTTTTATTAGGTGCGAGTATTTTTAATCTTAAAGAATACAGGAAGTCGGTGGATGGAGTGGAGGTCGCCCAAGATTGTTCATCATGCATGGCACTTTTTAGGTGTTGCCTATTATTTATTTATTTTATTTGCTTTTTGTGGCTTTCGTATCACTGCGGCCTATTGTGATCGCCACTTGTTTCCTTTTCCCCGCAGGGGGCGTTCATAATTCATCGCTCAGCCCTGCCGCTGTTGAAACTGCAGGATCTTTTTGGGTGTGATGAGTTTAAGTTCATCTGGGCTAAGAATGTGCTTTCCCAGATGAAGGCTACTCTTATGTAGGTGTTGCCTATGTCCACTAGTGGACTTCTATAGGTTGCGAATGACGATGATGTTTCTATATTTTCTATGGTTCTTCTAGATATTTTCTTTATTTAAATGTAACCTTCCTATAATTGTTATCAGAATAAAAATTACCTGAAGGCTCAGTTTTCCATATAGATCCGTGCAGGTACCTACCTATATTTTATTTATTTCGTCCTTCCGTTGTTTCGCCTACAAATCTATTTAGGTATATTTTTGAATTAATATTCCGATTCAGTAATTTATTTGCACAGAACACGGGTAAAAAATACAGATGTCAGAATAGTAAATCTATAAAGATTCTATTACGAGTAAGTTGTTAGCACCTATACAAATATTTATCAAATTGAATAGTAGGTAATGCAATTAGTTGATTAACCTCATGGTAATTAAGACAATGCTCTTTCCACATCCATTTTATAACAAGAACCTATGAACATTATTATGCGCCGGCGCATACCAGCGGGCTTACCTACCGGTCCCGAATCCTAAGCTAATGATCACATCACGAAAGAAGTTGGATCAACGTCTCGCTTGTCACATGGTTGCTACTAGCACCAACATAGCAATAAAATACTACGCACGTCAGTCTGTTACCGCGCGTCGAACGCGCCGTACGTGTCGTTCCATACAATTCGAGAAATACCGGGTGCGTCCTACCTTTCTAACTAAACCTAATAATTACGTTTTTATGGTTTCATTTAAACTAACCCGTGTCATAATGTATCCCTGACGAGCCTACGAGCCTTAAATACTTGATGATCGTTCGTACAAATACCTTTGTATGTGTTATAATAACTTATAACTGATATAAGTTTGTTGCCATCGTTTTTGTTTGCATATTTTATAATAAAAAAGTAATATAATATTGGTGGTAGGTACGTACCCATTTGTGGTGGCAAGTTAGGTATTGATTATATATTTTTGTGTAACAAAATTAAACAGGCGATATTTTTTATAACAACGCCCTTGTTTTGTGAACTATTCCATGAAAATTTAATGGTTCTAGTCCAACAGATTCATCACTAAATCCAGGTTACAAATGAAATTGTTCCTTAGTAAATGTTTAAGGTCTTCCATCACCCAGTAAATCTTGGACCATCTCACTTAAATCACCTGTATACATGCAATAAGTACGCATACACAGAATTTAAATTTTCAACTACTTAATATTATTTTTTGCAGCTATAACATTAAAACTAACATAAATAATTTATTCTTCTAATGGGTAATAACAGGCATTACGTAGTTTACCTACATCCATTTTTGATTGCTTCCATTAACACAAGCAAAACATGTTTTCTTCTCCCATTGTCCTCTATCAGCCGTCATCTCAGTATTCACTCCTTTCTTAACTATGTCATCTTTCACACAATCCATCTTTTCTACATAAAATCAACTAAGTTAATTTATTATTTTATGCTTTATTAAAATTATTTACTTACTTAATACATAGTAATTATATCTGTGCTTCAGATGTAGACAGTAACTATATTTTTAAATTATTTTTATAATCATTATTTTTGCACGAATTAATAGTACCTACCTACCTATAAATACTATTCCACCCAAAAAAAGGAAAAACAGGTTGGTTGCCTGAAAAAATCACAAGGCTGCGTCGTTTTTTTAACAGTAAAAAGTATATCTTTTACCTATCATGGGTATTGTTCAGATCGGCCATGAGATCAGCTACGTCTCTGTTGCTTTTGGATCATCTTGCAAAAAAAACAATATAAAAATCCATTAACTTCTACTACTTAATTCTAACAATATTGGCACAAAAAACGATTTATATCTAAACAACAAATTATATTAAATTACTCTATCTACTTTCGAATTATTATTTCAAATTAACACAGTAATCTATCTGCCCCTATACGTATTCCTACGTAGGGTACGTAGGTACCTATTATCCTAAAGGGACATTTATAAACAGTTGTTATTACGACATGTCATTTAATTTTATGTCGTATCGTATGTATTCCTTTAGTTTTCCTGATGTATATAGTACGTTATCTAAGTACTACCTAGTCCACCTTGCTGTTTATCTTGCTCGAGTTGTGACTTGGTATTATGAGTAATGTAATGTGACAGTATTATACAGGTGGGTATTAATTCATTTTGCTCTTAACTGATTTTTACACGGAGATTCATTGATCTCTCTGTCTAGATCCCAAGTACTACACCTGCTCTGAGGGGTAGCCAGTGTCTAGTCTATCGCCTTGGTAGCTATTAAATTTTTTTGTCGTTATCGGCCAAAAAGATTGACATATACATCGTGGTCTATTTTCAACTATTTAAAAAGTATTGATCTTGTGCAGATATCAAAAACGGGGAAGAGAAGAATACAATTTTTTTTATTTACCTTATAAAAAAAAACACTTCAGATGGAATTATTGTACGTTAAACGTAAAAAAATTGTCGACGATATAATGTTTCCTCGCAAACTTCTCAAAACGTATTTTCGGAGTAAGTTTTAGCTACGAAAGAAATGGACATCGTCTTTGCAAGAGTCTAAGACCATGGCCATTACTAGGCTTAGTAATGTCCAAAACTTAACTTGAAAAGGGAGCACTTCTTCTCGACTTAAGCTTTCCCATTTTCAATTTTTAGAAGTTAAGTACAGTACTCAGGCTGGCCAATGAGTCATTGTCTCGTTTTCATAGCCATTTTCCTAGTTATATTAGGGTATGGGTTTATTCCGATTTTATCCCGTATAGTTTTAGAAACTATAGAACATCATGTATAAATCACTAGTGGTCTGAGATATCTTCTCAGATAAGATTTATCTCAATGTCTTTGCCTCAACAAGTTCGTTATGGCTTGAGTAATAGTTGTATATTTTTATCGTTAGTACTATGTCTTATTATCTCAAGTATTTGCTAACATTCTTCGTTTTATGTAGAATTTTAGTCGTATTATGTGTAGTCAATCACGTTTTAATAGTTCTTTGCTGTTCAATATTTTACTTAAATTGCTTAAACAACATCCTGTAGCAGTCCACTGCTGGACATAGGCATCCACCAATGAGTGTCATGCATGACAAACAATCTTGGGCCATCTACAACCGACATCGTTAATGTCATTGGTGCATCGGGTCTTACACACTGCGACGTTCGTGGTCACATTTGAGAAGATTTTTTCTTATATGGCTAGCCCATTGCCACTTCAATTGCATACAATTAAGTAACTAGATTTTTTTTATTTGAACCAGGGAACAGAGGATGGTCAACATTACAAAACATAATATTTTTTTTATTTTGGTAGGTACTCGGTCACAAACAAAATCTAATTTATGCCTAATCGGGAGTGGAGCAGAGATGAATTCTTAAGACGGTTAACTAAAAAAGTTGTGTTAATCGCTTCGTTGAGAACTTATTTTAACAGGCTGAACAGTATTAACAACTTTTAAAACTTTTTTTACGAGTTTAAGAATTCAATAATGATCATTGCTATTTATTAAAATTTGTTGTTCCTCATTGCTATTTATTTTCTTAGTGTTATTAGGGGTCATTTTTATCTTCATGCCACCAACAATCCTACGATTTATAGGTAACTTTTAACAGCATGAAGTATAAATAAAGAATAACTTTTTGTATAAGTATATAAAATAATAAATAATGCTGGACATTTTTCACACAGCATCATCTAGCCCCAAACTAAGCAGAGCTTGTATTATGGAAACTACATGATTAATATACTACTTATAAACTATAATTATACATAGAAACCACCCGAACCCGAGATAAATATTTTCAGATCATACAAACATTAGTCCCGCCGCGGGAACCCGCAACCTTCTGCGTCTCAGGCGGGCTTTCGCCCACTGTGCCACAGAGGTCGTCGATTATCATCATCATCAATAGGTTTATAATAATAATAATAATGCTGAATATTTTCCACACAGCATCATCTAGCCCCAAAGTAAGCAAAGCTTGTGTTATGGGAACTACGAGCACATGACTGATAGGTATACTACTTATATACATAACATATATTTATATTATAATGACTTGCTTTCTAGAACTCGGAACTGGGCGCTTAGCGGAAGTGGCGCAAGTAAACTCAAATTACTTGCCATTAAAAAGGTAAATGTCACGTGTTGCGATAAAGAGTTTCAACACTTTCAACGTTAAGATAACGTTTGAAAAACATTTCGTAGAGACTCACGCAGGCCCCTATAAACAATACTAAGGGCCTTTCACATAAAAGCTGTTGAATTTGATCAAAATTTAAATAATAGTCCTGACACTGTTTGTCACTATCCGGTAGAAAGGGTGAGTAAACCCGGTATTAGATTCGACACACACCAACCAGAGTATAAGATTCTTGGTTTTCTATCAAGCACCTTCACAAACTTGAATTGATTACCGAGATAGTGCTATTTTGGGGAAATTTATTAAGATAACGTAAGATTTGACGGAAAATTTGTTACGATGCTGGAGTGGTGCCTGTCTGATAAGAGACTGGTTTCATGGTCACTGAATTATAATGATATTTATGATGGCTGGGTATTTCAATCCTCGATTTTATGCCTTTTCTCACTATTTTTTCTTCATAATTTGTTATTTTTTGTGTCGTTTGTTAATTTTTATTTAATCTTCTTAATTCGTCATAAAGTCGAGGGAAGAATTCGAATGTGCTTCGAAGGAAAGCTCCTTTAGTAGGTAGGTACCTACTTAAACAAGTTACATGTCTGAAAATGTTTGCCATTTAAATAACTGGTAGGTAGACTAGGTAGTAGGTACCTAAGTGGCATTGGTATTCGAAATTTCTATACGTACGTAATTGTAAATATCGAAGCGTAATCGATGAGTTTACATTCGCAGTGACTAATGATTTTAACAAATATTTGAGTTGTTGGCTCGGCTTTCTTGCTCAGGTATGATTGCAATCGTTTTATTGTTTTAAAACTTCATGTGCATTGTTCATTATTCTATTTATCATTTTGTTCATTCAAAAAGCAGTTACCGCAGTTTATCCACGTAAGTCCCTATCGCAGTAAATTGCTGAAGTTATTTATTGCTCAAAGTGCAGTACAAAATTCAGTCATACAGTTGACTTAATATTGCAAATTAACAATGGTTTCTTTCACAAATCCTCAGATGAAGTTAGTATGTATCTGACGAACCTCTAATTTGTTTCCGAGATTTGAACATAACTTTTGTTTTCAACTCCGCGTGTGTTTCTTCTTAGTGATTTTCTTCAAATTATTTTTTAGTTGATGATGTCATGATCGTTTTGGATGGGTTCGGTTATCCGCAAAACGTGATAAAGTATTTATTCGAACTGTGCGAAATTAAATATAAGTCGGTACCTAACATTATGTGTTTATGAAAATTAAGTAGGTACCTACTAAGGTATTGTATTTTTTATAGCATTACTCCAAGAAAATAATGATCGATTTATGATACGCTGAGCGAGTTCTCTCATCACAACTCATACTTTGTCGAAAGACGTAGTTACTTGGTGTTTTACTCCAGAAATAGATTCTTGAAGTATAAAAGCGTTCTTTGTTGCTATATTTCATCCTCTTCAACATAATAAATCTAAATAATGTTTCATTTGATGCAAACCAAAGTGTACTTATCTAATCATTTTGATTTTGTTTTAAACTTCAAATTAGGATTTGAAGAGAATTCCAGCTAATCACAAAACGCCTAAGTACCTAATAAAAATAGGTCTGAATTGCTAGTAAGTATGTTCGTTTTACTTGTATTATTTTCAGAATTCAGTCACAGATAAGAGTGGCTTAGTTATTTTGTACCTACCTAAACTGTCGCTCAAGCACCTAACATTTCATTGAAGGGTTTTCACGTCTACCTTGATTTAGGGGTCGCAAACCGGGATCCCGGATTTCAAAAATACCGGAATACCAGACCAAAAATGACCGTACCAATCACGTAGCAGGCAGCGTTTGAAGCTGATTTTACTAAATTTTACGGTCGAACAGCTTGGTCATCACGGATTATCGTGTACCAGAGCCGCCGGTAGGATCTCTCGCCACGCTAGCCTTAATGATATCATACGCCGGGCTTTTACCAGCGTCAACGTTCCAGCTATTCTCGAACCGAATGGTCTACTACGTGACGATGGTAAGCGGCCTGACGGCATGACTCTTGTCCCTTGGGAGAAGGGAAGGCCTTTGGTATGGGACGCCACATGCGTAGATACCCTAGCACCATCTCAACTGTCGAGGATCTCAAGAGGCGCAAATATAGAAGTCTCGACAGAGCCTACTTATTTGAGCCTTTTGGGGTTGAGACTCTGGGTCCGTGGGGAACCGGGGCCCTTCGCGTTTTCAAAATTATTTCAGGGCGACTGGTCGAAGCGACGCGTGACAAGAGAGCTGGCTCTTATCTGGGTCAACGCATTAGCATTGCCATTCAGCGTGGCAATGCGGCCAGTATTTTGGGAACGCTTCCGCCTGGTAGTGATCTGGATCAGTTGAGCTATCTATAGATCGTTTGCAACGGTCTTTAGATAGCTAGCTGTTTCATCTGTATTTTTTGTATATACCTACTTGTACATAGTTGTATGAATATATTAATATTTTACTAAAAATATTATATTGTTTTGTACCTTGAGTCACGTCAATCTTGCAATGATGCTCCCGCAATAAATCGAATCCTAGGATGCAGTCATTTAATACGTCGGCCACGATGACGTTATGCTGGAAAGTTCTTTTACCCAGCTTCACCTGCATTTCGCCCCGGACGGGTATGTGCTGACCGGTTGCTGTCAGGGGCTGAATTCCATCACAGTTACGGTAAATATCCCCAAGGAAGCGATTTGCCGTACGAGAGACACCAGTATCCAACGTCATCATGCAGGGTTTATTCTTTTAATTCGTCCACGGATAACCAGGCCATTTTCATTGCTGGCCTGTGAGGTTGCAATTCACCGAACTTTCTCAAGCTCCTGCCCCGCAGTCCTGCCTCTAACTCTGTTCCCTGCTGCTCGATCTTCTTCTTCAACGCTGCGCTTTAGGCAGCTTCTTCTCAGGTTCCCTTTTCTCCACACTCGTAGCATCGAGGACTAAATTTAGAACCCATCGCTGGAAGGAGATGTCAATACCTCTCTGACGCGGTGCGCTCGATGCACCTGACGTACTACCTCCACCTCCAACGCCCCATGCGTTCTACAATGACTCATGGTCCCCAAGTCTCACAGTAGCTCGCACTTCTAAGTCACGAATCCCGTCGATAAACGCCTGGACTAAGTTTCCGTCGATGAGCGCAGGTGAAGATTGATAAGCCTTCCGAACCAGCTTTTCAATCTCCAAAGCCCATTGTTGTAGGTTCTCGGTGCTCCGTTGGCTCCTGTACTGTAACTGATAAAAGTATTGCCGCTCCATGATACAAAGAAATTACCTACACGAGAGTACAATGCGTGCGTTCGTATCGCTGTGCATTGTGACTGCATTATTTGAGACCGGTTTTTTTGTAAAGCTAATCGAATATAGATCCCATATTTTTCAGATTATTTGTTTGACGTAGAAACGTGGAGCAGCAGAGTAAACGTAAACGCTAAGTAGTTTTCACAAAAATCTGACTAAAATAAATAATATAATTATAAATAATAATAATTCATTTATTTCAAGCAACGCAGTAAAGTACATGTATAAATTCAGGGCTCATAATTATCATAAATAGCATAAGACTCAAATACATATAATTATATAAAACAAAAACTATAAGTAGTGACTGAGACGCGGGTGCGGCAGGGTTTGGTAATCAACCCCGGAAACGTCGATCCATTTGATAAAAGATGGCGCTAGCGCACCATAGTTAGCTAGCCGCGCACGTCACGATATTATTTCCCTCTATGTGATTTATTTATTTATCTGGCTAGATCCTTCCGTGTGTCATGACTGTCTGTACCATTAAAGTGACAGATACCAATGTTTAAATACATGTTTTCAAAGTAAATTATTCAAGTTTTATACTTCGAGTTCCGCGTTGTTTTCGTTTTGACGAAAAAAAACAAGCAGAGGCTTGACTCTTCTAGGTTTGATGATGATGGTCAGTAGATGTATGGACCGGAAACAGTGTGTGACTGTGACCTTTGATACGATGCTTTTAAACCAACCACTAGTAGGTGTATACATGTGTAGGTACGTGTACGTATTCTGTTCTTCAACCTTCGGATCAAACTTCAGCTGTATATTTATCCTGTTTATTATCGTTATAAGTAGGTATCTACCTACGGCTGAACCACTGCCATTTATTGTTTATTTTACTATTACATATTTCCTTGATCACATTTCTTCCCATTACCTTCATCATCATCAACCGCCTGTAGAATTCCACTTCTAGATAGTCCCCAAGATAGTTTTATGACGAACCGTCTTGGGTAAAGTCCATCCACAGACTTCCCGTCAGTCCATCTGATAGAAACCTTCTAATCTGCATCGTCCGGTTCGTGGTCGCCATTCTAGAAACTTTATTCCTCAGCGGTTGTAGGTTCAAGCTATATTTAGTCCTTCATCTCATCTAACTGAAATTACATCCACTTATAATTTACACGCAATATGTATGACCATCGTCAACCAAAAGGTATAGGCTTTCCATTAGAAGCCGCCCATCATCATCAGTAAGATTTCAATTTGTTTTTAGCGTGTTCTTATTACACTAATACTCATACTTTATTAACCGTAGGAACTAATTATGAACTACATAGTAGATATAATAAATCTTGCCAGTTACAAGCCATTAAAACAGACAAGCACGGTGATTTAAAACAGACAAGAAGTGTTAGGGTTCAATAAAAAATATCATAATTACATTCTATGTACCGATGCAAATATAATTTTAAAATTATTATGATACTGTAGAGATATTGTCAAATCACAATTAGGAACTAAAACTAAAATAACGTAAAATAAATTATGTTCATGTCAAATCACAATGAACACACAAAAATAAAAATTGTTTTATTTGCAGCATAATTTATTCTAAAATTGGTAGATTCGATACTTCCTAGGCTAGGTTCGGAAACCATGACCCTTCTAGTTATAGAATCATAGGCATTTGCCGGTCTGGTATTTTTTTTATGGTAATCATATGCACTATGATACGTTTCACATCTGTGTAAGTTGGTTAAATATTATGCATGCGAAGTAGAATATGAGCAAACGACTCTTTAAATATTTGTTTTGTCGCTTACCTTTAGCTCGGTTTACACATTCTGGCAGTTTAAACGATTATTTAAATAGGGAATGCTGCTTAAAAAAATATTTACCTCTGTTTAAATAACTATAGTAAGTAGTATACTACCGCATACCAATTGTAGCTATAACTAGCTCAATGATGGAATTATAAGATGCAGATACATGTTACAATTAAACTTTTGTAGTTTGCAATATAAACATAGCTAATACTAACTACATCTGGATCTGGATCTGGTAGGTGTTACCCCAGGTAATGATTATAGGGTGTCTTCCAAAACCTAAATTATCTTTCATCGCATTGCCAATTTCGAGAGATCTTGGTTGAACATTGCACTGTTATTAATGATCTTAGCTAGGCGGATGTAGTGTTTATAATTTTCTAGATAATATATTATTTCACCTATACCTACGCCGTGCACTAGATTTATTATGTTCGCTATATGATAGATCAGTTTTTAGTGATATCCGAATAAAATTGATTAAAAATAAAATTGTATAACTTTTTATCGATTCGATTGATTTTACTAATATAATTCTAGTAAGTAAGTACCTATACTTTGCATTAGCTGGAATAGATTCGATTATAAATATGTATCTCCATATTCTCTAATAAAACTAAATTAAGTATAATATTTTAAGATATCCAAACTTTTACATCCAATTTGATTTACCTGTATAACCGGCATAAACAGTAGTACTTATTTTTAATAGTCTGTGTTTTTGATGACTCTGTGAACGTCACTATTTAGGTTGGTATTCGCCCGTAACACAACACATTTATTCGAGTTCCCTTTCTTGTGACAGTCATGCATGAAATACGAAACTTAATAGGCGTACAAAAAAAAAAACTAAAAAATACCATAATAGATGGACAACTTATAACGCAGAATAATAATATGTTATGTGTGTGTTGATATTTCTTGTTTTTTCGCCGTTCTTATTTCGGAAGTAAAGTATTGTCATTATTACAAAATGTAACAGAGAAAGATCTGGTCAGCCACGCAAAAACGTGGCATTGTCTGACTAGCAAAAACAGGAAAAAAACAACTGACCTTGTGGTTGACCAAGAATACTTTGATTCCTGATTCATTGGATGCGAAGTAGAGACAAAAACAAAGCATTTTATTTGTTGAAGACGAGTTACATAAAAATTACTACCTAACTAAATTCGATATTACAGTTTTTCTAGAAATTTTACTATATATGTAACTTAGATATGCATAGGTAATAAAATAGTTGAGAAATCTAAATACAATACCATTGCAAACAATCTTAAAATTCTCGTAGTTTAATTCATCCAAATCACTAGGTACCTACAGGTTTCAAGGCCTTCCCAAAATGCTGACTGCCTAGGTACCTACCTATTTTTAGTTTTTCTTTTAACTAACATAAGTCCTTACCACATTTAATCATTTCATAGCATTCTTCACTCTACCGATGATTAGAAGACCGTGTACATAAAAAAAAACAATAGTTTAAACCGCATCTGCACGCATGAGCACGCATGTCGAATGGGCATTCGTTACGGCTGGTGGCCGCCATCATAATATCGCCACAACTGCTCCTGCCATCTTGGCTAGCTTCTGGCTTGATCTGACTACTTTTCGAGTTGGATTAGCCACTTTTCTAATAATTATTAAAGTTTTATTTGAAGGTCTTATTAAACCATTTATTTAACTATATATTTCGTATGTTGTGATTATCTGTTTACATAATTAAATTATATAGCTTTCCGTCCATATTACCTATTCGATTTGACCTAGCTACAATTGATATTGAGATACAAGCGATTCATTTATCGCGGAGAGTCCGTCATTTACTACAATAACATAGCGCGTAAGCGTGGACAGATGCGGGGCTATTTTTCCCGGCCATGGGACTATTCAGTCGTTAGTTAGGTAGGTATTTATTTAAGACAGTCCATAAAATTGCTAAGCAACCTACTACTGATCGGAATCAACAAAAAAGCCTGACACAGCTGGCAACATTAATCTTGTTGTAAATTAGAGCTCACAATGAACTATTTATGCTACTTAAAATGGATGGATGACTGCGTTGATGTAAGGTTGTAGGTATGACCTCAAATTACGTGACATGACTTTTACCTTCTGTGTGCTGAGTGTGGATTTTAGAACCTACCTAAGTAGGAGCTTTCGGATTTGAACCGGATTTGGATTGCAACCAATGACCAGTAGGTAAAGTGCTTCCTTGTGTATTTACAATCGTCTTCAGCTTCTTTTACGTTACCTACGTATCAGCTACCTACCTATTCTACAAACAATAGGTGAGATAATAATTCTAAACGTTATTGCCACAGTTGAGTGTTCAGCTGTAAGCCTCATTTAGCCGATTCACGTACCACTCCAGAGTAGGTATAATAGTTAACTAAACATAATTCAAAACACATGAGGGACAGTTATTTATTGACACTTACCAACCTACCCTTACTCGGAATCACTTTTGATCATTAAGTAGGTACCTTACCTATCACGTGTTATGATCAAAGTAGGTATCTACTCAGAGCTTGTGCTTATCACAGCGCGACAAAATCACCTATAAATCTTACTCAAAATGTCAGGGTCACTTGAGTTAGAAATGATTTGATAGGTTGGTAGGTAAGTACCTACTAACGTTTTGTTTGTACTAGCGTTGGAAGCTTGAAGTGCTTTAGATACGTAAGACACTTAATGTACCTAGGTACATTCTGTTGTTAATTTTGAGTGCAAAGCTTGTCTCTCTGATAACTGCTGAACGTACCTTCAGCTAAGTAGGTAGTTACTTGATAAGATTCCGTAATATAACAAGTAATTACAGCCATTTTAACCTTGCGCTAAAACGATGTCTTGATAAAAATGCTCTCATTCAATCATGTGACCGAGTAAAAGGCCGTTTCTGAATAAGGTTACCCTTATGTATTTTAAATCGTTACATAATACGTACTTATGTGTTTGTAAAAAAAAAGTGCATTTATATAGGAGGATATAGGAGGAAAATATGGATGGATAGTGCGAAAGGTGACATGGCTAATTTACTGCTGGATATAATAGTTCTAGAAATAGTGACCAAACGAGGGTCGAAAGACCAATCGGTTCTTCATAATAGCATCAGTGAAGCAGGCTCGAGACCGTTCATTTTGTCACTCTTTGGGGGAGGACTATGGTCAATCAATACTGAACTTCTCCTGGCTGATGATGATGCTAATTCCATAAAGTTCATAAGTAATTTCTTTAAACAACCTGTATTTGTAGAAACGCTGACATATTATGTACTCGTACAGGTGTCAAATAAGGTGAAGTCGACAGAATCTGAGCGTGCTTCAGCCACAGAATAATTACTACTGTGTGGACCTAGATGATTAAATAGTTACTAAATACCTACTCGAATCTAATTAACCACAAAAAATGCACTTTACTTCATTCATAGCGTAAAAATGTATACCGTACCTACCGTTCTATCGGTGAAGTCACCGACATTGATTCGACTCATTTCGAAAGTGTTTTTATCAGGATGAGTGATCGCGACGCTCCCCGAGTGATTCCAGTGTTTGCAATATTAATGAT
This sequence comes from Perizoma affinitatum, assembly GCA_961405105.1. Lineage (NCBI taxonomy): Eukaryota > Metazoa > Arthropoda > Insecta > Lepidoptera > Geometridae > Perizoma > Perizoma affinitatum. Next base: position 10,146,887 of record OY560184.1, read on the forward strand.
CTTATTTTTACAATTGTTTTAAATTTTATATATACATCTTTGTATATTTAAGGCAGCTTGAATTTCCAAACTTCTAATTATACTCACTCTTTTTACAGAAGCAGAGGAACATAGAAAAACCACCATTATGGGGGCGATGTTCCGAAGCGAAGAGATGGCGCTGTGCCAGCTCTTCATCCAGCCCGAGGCGGCCTATACTTCCGTCTCGGAGCTTGGTGAGGCCGGCACCGTGCAGTTTCGAGATGTAAGTACCTACATTATATCTTCTGAACTGCCATCATCATAATTATCATAAAAAACTTTGAACGGTAATTTTAAATACACAAGAATGCTTTTCGTTCTGAAAACTGCGAATTGTATCTTTCGGAGTGTATGCTTCTCTTCTTTCTTCATCATACATAATACTATAATTATACTTGTTAATTAAATCATAATCATACTTCTCAGTGTGCAGTTACAGTGCAGATCTGCCTTTTCGGACTTTTTTTGATGCAGTTTTATGCCATCTTCTAAAAAACGCTGAAGCCACTGAGATCGTGAAACTATGACCAAGCCTTTCTTCCGTCCGTCTGTTTATAACAGGGCTCTTTCTTTTTAAATGTAGTATATAGCTTGATTTTTATAGAATACTTGTTACATCATCATGCCTTTTCCATGGAAAAATAACAACAACTATTTTTAACCCTTGGATCGTGACTCGCACTTGACCGATTGTATTAACTATAAGCATAATAGTAAATTGTATTGTGGAAATAGTTCGTAACAGGTGTTACCCTTCACATTCACGTACGCTGGGTCTCGGTCTATTATTGTTTAAAATAACTACCTATCCATCTATTTACACTTCTAACGAATTGAGTAGTAAACAACTCAAATTCTAGAAAATCGTGATCTAAAAAGCTTATAGTACATTTTCTGGCTGTTGAGGCACTTCGTGATGATCATAATCAGCTAAATTACCTAGTATTATCGTATAATTTTGGAATCACATGTGAAATGCTTGAATCGTGATTGTGATAAACCTGTGTAATAGTCGAACGCGCTCGAAATATTGTCCACGATGTGCCAGGGCAACAGCGTGAATTGTGCCGTTGCGTGTGAACTTGATTTATCAGTCACGCCAAGTGTAAGGTTACCCAGTCGGCAATTCGGGGTCCATTGAAGGTGGAACGCAAGGCTAGCCTCTGAGGCATATGACTGCATAATTAAAATTAGTGAATGTGTAAAATGTCATAATGGCAGTATTTACGCTAAACATTGCATGCTATAAAGTAGCTGAATACAGTTTATACTGGGTGTATTATGACACCCATGCTATCATGCATGTTTAGGTACCTATGTTATCCAGAAAGGATGTGACACAACCTATGAAAATTTGAGCCTTGTCCCGTACCCCTGCTTGCCACGTTAGTAGTAAGTATTAAAAAAAACTAGATAAAAGGTCAAATCTTAAAATTGTGTTTATTTAACTGCAGACTCCAGTTATCCATTAGTTAGTTATTTTTAGGCAATTGCATGAAAAGTTATCCAAGACTGTCAACTAGAAAGACTCAGATCAATCACCCGATCACTCCTTATTGTTAAATACTTAGATAAGTAGATGTCTCCATAGAATGATAAAAAAATGTTTTGGTAGTTTGTTTATGAGTTACTTGCACTATACTTGAACGATACCTCGCTTCTCCTAGCCAGTCACAGTCAGCTTGTGTTCCTTTCAGACCGGTTATTACATCTGCGCCGGCTGATTTATGTTTGTGAAGGAAAAAATATAACACATCGTGAATTGCTTATTGAAATTCTGCAGCCTTGTGCGAAGAATGCTTACAGCTTGTCAGGGCCGAAGTGAATTATGTTTTCTAGCAGAACTTTATGCAATGAGTTTTCTTTCCCATTAAAACTAAACGAAACTTTACGCCTTATTTTAAACCACCTTTTCGATTCTAAAATCGTAATCATCGATCGTCGTCGTTCATCGTTCATCGTAATACCTACGTGTATACAAGATGTTTCGAGATCTTGTATACACGTAGGTAACTGTTGTCAGTCGAAGTATGTTTTCGAAGGTCTATACTACTTAAACACTCAAAGCTTCATAATGATAATTAACATTGTATCAGAAAATGATTGTTGGTAGTTAAATGCACTTGTATAACGCTCAAGTATTGATATCTGACTACAACAAAAGTACGAAAAGTATATATGTACGTTGATCGTTTAAATCGCGCAAAAGAGCGTGTCGGGACGCATAGCGCCGTTATATCCATAACTCTGTAGAAGATTCCGATCCTGCTTTATCTTAGCAGGATCGGAATCTTCTACAGATTTCTCCGGTCACTAGGAATTGGAAAATCATGTCAGCAAGATAGAATTCCTCACAACATTGATTTAGACTCCTTAAATCAGCACTTCACCTCTTCTACCAATCTTGATAGACACACGAAATTTTGCTTAATCTCTCTTCTACTCCAATTCCTAACTATACATACATCCTTCAATTTTAGTCATATCACTTATTTTTAAGGAGAGCATTGCATCTATTACATCCAATTCTATAGGTAGCGATTGGATTAATCGAAATTATGATAGGTAGTACCTATCCATGACCAAATAATTCCAATAATCTGTCACATCCTCAATTCCTTAATCTCCACTAGAGTATTCCCTAGTTTCTGGAAAGAAGCAAAGATAACTCCTCTCCCTAAAAAGTACAATTCGGCTTCTTTCTCTGAATTCCATCCAATATCCATCCTCCCATTCTTATCCACAGTCCTTGAACGCCTTGTCCATCAGCAACTCAGCATCTTCCTGCAAAACTTCGGTATACGGTACATATTTGGCTTACGCAAGTATGATCACGTTTCGCAGTAAGCTCTAGTGGTTACCTATACGCCTTCGCCGGATTACTCATATCCTGAGTCATATTATATAACAATATTTTTATTTTCCCTACACCTTATTATCTCAAAGAACGTTTTCGATCCCTGGCTCATTTATGTTATGTATCATACAATAGTTTTTAGGAGGGTATTATGCTTTGTATAGTAATATGTTATCATGTAGGTATATTTTATATCATTATCATATTATATTCATAGTACACCAATTAAACCCCTTGTAATCTGTTGTACAGTTCGTTCCATCTAAATGTTGTCTTCAGGCAGTTTCGACAGAACTTTGACCGTATTTTTTTGATAATATTACGATCAACGTAAATAATCCAAACACGTTACTTTGTACTTACTAGGAATCTCATTCGCACCTATGTATTTTCAAAACCACAAGGCCTCTTAGGGCATCTAATAACGTAGGCTAGGAACTCGCATAATTTTAATCTCGATCTGCAAGATAACATCCCACAGTGTGTTGATGCAGACATCGATTGAAGTAATTTATGCTAACAACTGTGTAGGGTGACCATAGTGTTGGAATTAATAACATATTCTTCAAAGAGCCCAGATTGCATAAATACTTCCATCAACAGGTAGACTTCCACTACTAAACACTCCACTATCGAATTACTCTTAAACTTTATCAGCTATCTCGAACCTGCAAATTCAACTTATCAGCTCTGAGATAAGTGAAGTGGTACATTTTATCGCATTGACTGCAGCATACGAGTACATACATAATCTACTCTTCTCTTACGTAGTTTGCATATATTATTCCCCCTAATAATAAATCTTTATTCTTTTTCTTTTTCATACGTAGGTATTTATGTAACTTTTGACAGTACGAGTTCACTCACTCACTCACTTCTTGATTATGGCTTTTGTGACAGTACGAGTTCACTGTTCACTGTTCACTTCTTGATTATCGTTCGAGTTGCTCAGACACAGACAACTTACACTCCGTTTTTGAATGGTTGATCAACATAAGAATTAGTTAAATCTTTTCAATTTCGTCAACCAATCACGTTAGTTGATTGAGATTTGGTTAGGCTGATTAGTTCTTCAGCAACCGGCCGTTAATATAATTTTTCATAGAAATCCGTCAGTACGACAAGCCTAAGATTGTTGTTACTGCAGTCGTCCATTAGTAAGTTAGGTAAATTACGGTCACCCTATTTACCTTATCCAGTTCAGTGGTCGACCCTGGACTCGGGAACACGCCGGATATGGACAAAGAAAAAAACTTTACCGGCCTTGTGCGTCTTGTCGTGCCTCATTCACATAACATACTCGGACGCCTTTCTTATGTTAATTGGACATTCGTTAGCATGCTCGTTATTGCTAAAATTATAATAGGTATGGTATATACTGTCGTGAAAATAATAATGAGCCTTTCATATCAGGATCTTTGCAGATTTAACGTTTGTAACTATATTACAGTTATTGATTGTCGTTCCCTACATGTTACGTCGACCTTGTGGGGATTGTAAATTTAACATGTGGATTAAGATGTTCTCTTATCATTTCACACATGATCACACATCATCAATAGTGTCCTTTCAACGTTAGCTTAGCACGATTGTTTTAAAATTGTATCTGTGATGTATTTTGTGTAACCCTGTTTTGGCCTTATTATTTCATAACAACTAGACTAAGTTTAATGTTATGCTGTCGGATTACCATAATAAAGTAAAATAAAATATAATAACGATACTACTTTTGATCATCTTCGAGGTTGATCTTCGAGATATTATGATCAACGCTGCGCTATTGGGCGACGACTGAGGCGAGGCGAGTACAAAGTACCTCAGTCAGTCGCTAACCAATAGTGCTAATCGGCATAATTAGGTACATTACGTACCTACATGGACGTAACACAGTGATGCCTAAATACTTGAATGTAATTATCATAATAAGACTAAAATCTACACTCTTGTTATACTCTTTCCCCTCCAAAATGTTATGTAACGTTTTTCTTGAGAAAATCATAAGGCGCATTTTCTACATTATCAATTTCAATGGTACTTAAGTGCCTACTTAGTTTAAGATCTTTGTTTGTTCTGTATCGAATAATTGCGCGAGATGATCTCAGACGAATAAATAAATATATTATGAGCGCAACACCCTAGATGTGACGTCATCTCGTTATCACATATCCATAGACTGCAAGCTGCAGACTTATTGATTAATAAAATGTTTTCATTTTCCAGTTGAACCCAGACGTGAATGCTTTCCAACGTAAGTTCGTAAACGAAGTTCGCCGTTGCGATGAGATGGAACGCAAGCTGCGCTACATCGAGGTCGAGGTCAACAAGGATGGAGTCCATGTTCCACAGGTCAAGGAGGCTCCCCGCGCGCCCAATCCCAGAGAAATCATCGATCTTGAGGTGAGAAAAAGACACATCTACACTAATATTATAAAGAATAATGATTGATGATGACCGTGTTTTGGTTGCGCAGATAAATTATACTTTTGACTCTAACTGTACTTACATTAAGTTTGGTATGCGAGACGAACATGGAATATCATAGTGAGGGACGTATAAAGACTTTTAAATAATGTGGGCCGAAAACTAGGGACGAATATGGCATAAATCGAAGTAAAGTTTGTAAACTATGATGTAGGAGGTAATCTACCAAACTACTTATCCGCTTCGAAAAGCTATTTCACCTTTTTAAAATTTGTAAACATTTTATTTTCTTTAACATACGGAAATGACACGGAAAGATTGTCATTACTTTCGAAAAAAGAACACGCGAATTATTATATTTAGGTACTACACAGCATCAGTTTTGAATTTGGAACAAAAAACGCGCCGGCAATAAAGAATCAATGAATGAAAATACTTTATAATAACATAATAACAAAATCTTATTCTAAAGAAAGTACAACGGGCGGTCTTATCACTTAGAAGCGATTTCTTACAGACAACCTTTGTATGGAGAGGATCATAAGAGATTGTGAGAGTGGCGGGGGTGTACATAAAATAGTAATAACTACACCATACATATAATATCTATAAGCACTTAATAAATATGTTAAGATACATACCTAGAGATTTACTACATATACCTACAAAACGCACATATACATAACTACATATATGTATATGTGCGTTGTATATGTACACATAGGTACATATTATAAGACGTCGGTAAAAGAGCAAGACAAGACCCTGCGATACCTACTATGATGTTTCTGTCAGATAAAAGAGCTTCACTCGAGTTTTGAATACGGCTAGAGACTGAGCCTTATCGAGACAGCTAGCCAACGCGTTCCAAAGCGAACTGCCAGAGTCGTAAAGGACTTATCATAAAACCTCTTCTTGGAGTTTCCAATAAGAAAAATATATTATTATTTATTTTACAGGCTCACTTGGAAAAGACCGAGAATGAGATCCTTGAGCTGTCTCACAACGCGGTGAATCTGAAGCAGAATTTTCTCGAGTTAACCGAACTGAGGCATGTTCTCGAAAAAACCGAGGCTTTCTTCACCGCCCAGGAGGAGATCGGCATAGATTCGCTCACTAAGTAAGTTGGTTAGGCTCTCATAGTAGCATCAAAATTTAGGGGAAATTAAAGAAAAGGAAGAGGTGCTTAATTAATTTGTATTTTTTTTTTGTGTTTTCGTTATCTACCTTCATATAGATATGCGATATCTTCACTAATTGTGAACCGAATTTAATTATTATTTTTTAATGACTAGGATCTTTAAGGGTGGTCTCATATATATATTTGAATAAAAAAACCATTTATTTTATCATGTGCAGAATTAACCCGTTCCGAATTTCGTCACATAGTACCTAATGACTAAACTATGTATTAGGTTGGGGAAAAAGTCTTTTCGCATTATTGTATGTATGAACTTGTAATAAAATATCTTTGGCTATACTATTTGTATCTGGCTGGTTTTGGTATCATTAAAAGTTTAAATTTTAAAGAAGATAAATCCAAATTCAAATTAGGAAAATGTGTGATTTTTATTTGTTTTTCGTACTGTTAATGAATCTAATGAAGAAATTCGATACATTTTAAAATTTTACTACAAAAAAGGTAAAAATGCAACGCAAGCCGCGAAAAAAATTTGCGATGTTTATGGACCTAGTGCAGTGTCTGTGAGAGTAGCACAAATTTGGTTTAAGCGTTTTCAATCCGGAAATTTTGATGTCAAAGATGCACGTCGCTCTGGTCGCCCTATTACGGATAAAATGGATGCCTTTTTTGAAAAAGTGGAGCAAGATCGGCATATCAGTAGTTACGACGTAGCTGAAGAACTGGGAATTGACCACAAAACAGTTTTGGCGCATTTGAAAAAAACTGGGTACACAAAAAAGCTCGATATTTGGGTACCTCACGAGCTCACTGAAAGAAACCTAATGAACCGTGTTCTCATTTGTGATTCTTTATTACGACGTAATGAAACCGAACCATTTTTGAAGAAGCTGATAACTGGTGATGAAAAGTGGATCTTTAGCCACTCAGCAAAAATTAAGAGAGTTTGGCTGGGATGTGTTAATGCATCCGCCGTATAGTCCTGACCTTGCACCTTCAGATTTCCACCTGTTTCGGTCTCTTCAGAATTCTTTAGGCAGTGTCAGGTTAACATCACGAGAGGACTGCCAAAACCACTTGTCGCGGTATTTTGAACAGAAGCCCCAAAGTTTTTATAGCAATGGGATCATGTCCCTGCCTACAAAATGGCAAAAAGTTATCGAACAAAATGGTACCTACATACTTTAGTTAAATGTAAATAAACTATATTAAAAAATGTTTTGAATTTTCTTAAAAAATGCGAAGAAACTTTTTCCCCAACCTATTATGTATGAATAAACTTTTTGAATGTTGTAGGTCGTTGATATCAGACGAGACGGGCCAGCAGGCGGCGGCGCGCGGCCGGCTCGGCTTCGTGGCCGGCGTCGTGAACCGCGAGCGCGTGCCCGCCTTCGAGCGCATGCTGTGGCGCATCTCACGCGGCAACGTCTTCCTTCGCCGCGCAGAGCTCGACAAGCCCCTGGAGGACCCCGCTACCGTGAGTACTATCATATAATTGTGTGGGCCCTTGATATTAGTCTTGGGTATTTTCAATGTATAATATGTATGCATTGAAAAAAAAGTATGTAAGTAGTATATCAGTCATGTAGTTCCCATAATACAAGATCTACTTAGTTTGGGGCTAGATGATGCTGTGCGAAAAATGTCCAGCATTTATTTATTTATTAATAAGTATAGCTCGACCGAGGAAGTACTACAACCATACCTATTTTTGCCGCCAAACAGTAAAGTTCGCATTGCTGTTTCCGCTTTGAAAGGTATCCGGGTACCTGTAAAATTACAGGCCCATGAGACTTTTCACTCGGTATGTCTGAGGGTCGGCAACGCGCGAGAAATACTTCTGGTGTAACCGCTTACCAACATTTGTATGCTTGTTTGCAACTTTAGTTGTAAATAGATAAATAAAACGAGACGGGCCAGCAGGCAGAGCGGCGCCGGATTATATACAGGGTGTGATGTAATGAGTAATCAAGCCATTAACCACGGGTGGGTGACATCATAAGTGTATAGAAAATAAAAAAAGTATCCAGTAAAAATGTTTAAGTACTTATAGTATATTTTCGTAATTTTCTATTTTTTTATTTTTGTGAAATTTAATATAATGGTATAGCTATGTAAAAAAAAATAAGTTCACTGTTGTGTGAATTTAGTGGAGCGAATTTAAAGGTAGTGACAACAGTTGAGAACGGTGTGTTGAGATTAACCTACCAAAATCGTGCACTCTCGATTCTGATAAAACTGTTTTCATGTATCAAAAGGACAAAATTAATTACCTATTTTGTTCGCAGGGCAATGAGATCTACAAGACTGTGTTCGTAGCGTTCTTCCAAGGCGAGCAGCTCAAGTCTCGCATCAAGAAGGTGTGCACCGGCTTCCACGCGTCGCTGTACCCGTGCCCGCCCTCCAACACCGAGAGACAGGACATGGTGAAGGGCGTCCGCACCAGGCTCGAGGACCTTAACATGGTGAGTGACCTCTGAACCTTTCAACTCTGAATGAGCAAAATATGGCATTGAAATTATCGTGGTAAGGTATCATTTTAGGCTAATATTTGCTGTGCTTCTTTTGCTCGGCTCTTAAGGGTAGCGTGATGTAAATAGCCTATAACCTTCATCAAGAATTAGGTTATAAGATGCAAAAAGATTTTTTTTAAACCTGACTGTTAGTTCCAGTGATCAGCGCGTTCAAACAAACAAACTCTTCAGCTTTATTATTAGAATAGATTACTGCTTGTTGATAGTTTCGACGGTTATGAGATAAGATAAGATAAAGATAAAGTTTTATTTTTACAAAAAAAAATATACAGTTTGGTACACTTCTAGTAATACAATATGATAACTTAACTTAATAATGGCATGTACCTTAAGGAGCACTGTTCCCTACACTAGGTCTCAAAGAGCCTGTGTTGCAGGGTCACAGAGACTCACCCCGGACTCTACATCATAAGTTGTTGTTGTACTTAGTATCCCTATAAATAAACAAAGTGAGTAACCTATTATCTTTTTCTTCACAAATATGAATTTCAGAGAATTAGAAGAGTGTTATAACAAGATTAAATGAAGATGAAAATGAAAACTAAGGCTAAATAATAAGAGTTCCTATTTATAATAAATTTTATATGTGTTTTACTAGTGTGGGTGTGTGTGTGTGTGTGTGTGTGTGAGTATGTACCTATATGTAGTGGGGATGTGTGTGGGAGTGCGTGTATGTGTGTGTGTGGTGTATGCGTGTATGTTTAGCTGACTTTAGTCATAAATTTTTCTGTTTCGTCATATGTAAGATTGCGTAAGAAGTCCATGATTGTAATATTTAATTGTTTGTTATTAATTTGGACGATAGCTCGGTTTTTACTAACGCGGTTATACAGTTTTGGTCCCATTATATATAAGGACTTTCCACCAAGTTTTGTTCTGGATCCAGGTACTTTAAACACTAAGTCTTTCCTACGTTTCGCATCAGATTGTTTTATGTTATCTTTGGTCACTAGAGTATGTTGCTTGACTATCATTGCTTTGATAAAAAGTTTCCTGATGGACAGAACTGAACATTCATTATATAAGGCGGTAGTGGAGTAGTGTCTTGGTCTGAAAAATATTACTTTTAGTAGTGCTCGCTGCGCTCTTTCCAATTGAATCAATGTCGACTTATCGGCAACACCCCATGCTCTTATACAATATGTGAGTATTGACTGACATAGCGCGAAATAAACTTTAATGAGAGATTGTGGGTTCAAAGTATGACGTAGTTGTTTAAATATATAGATCAATTTTCGGGTTCGTCCAGCTATGTGTTTAACGTGGTCTTTCCAGGATAGATTTTTATCTATTATTACTCCTAGGTATTTGATGCTATCAGTCTTCTCTAAGTATGGGCAGAAACATGACGCTTGGGTTTGAGAGCATGTAGCACCATGCATTTGCAGATTAAGTATTTGTTTCGGTTGAGTGGCATTACTCAAAGTAAAGGTTATATGTTTAGTCTTTGCAATATTGAGGGTCAGAAGATTATTTCTCAGCCAGTGTGACACTATATTTAGACCATTGTTGGCAATTGCTTCAACTTCCGCCCATGTTTTTCCATGAAATAAAATAACAGTGTCATCAGCATACGTGACTACTTTTCCGTTGAGTAAAGTCATATTGCAGAGCTCATTAATATATATGAGGAACAGAGTAGGACCTAGTATGCTTCCCTGCGGCACTCCAAATAGTACTTCGGCTTCATCACTTATGTATTGTCCAATCCTAGTTTTTTGTTTTCTCTGAGTCAAATAACTTTTGAACCATAGCCATGGTAAACCTCTGACACCGCTACTTTCCAGCTTTACCAGGAGCATTGAAATAGATACGGTATCAAAGGCTTTTGCCAGGTCTAAGAATATTGCAACAGATTTCTTGCCCTCTTCAAGAGTTTTGATTATGTGCTCCGAGACTTCTAAAACTGCATCTTCTGTACAGCGCTTTGATCTAAACCCATATTGATTATTAGAAAGTAGATTTTTATATTCTAAGAACTTTTTTAATCGATTGCTCATAAGTTTCTCTAAAATTTTAGATACAACTGAGAGCAATGATATTGGCCTATAATTAGTTATATCATCGTCAGTACCACCTTTGTGTATCGGACATATTATTGAGCTTTTAAGTATCGTCGGAAATATGCCTGTTTCAAAGCTTTTTTGGCAAATTAATGTGATAGGCTTAATTAATAGTGGCAAGGCAATTTTCAGAACTTTAGCCGTGATTCCGTCCCAACCAGGAGCAGACTCGTTTTTTAGATTCATAATAATACTTTGGATCTCGGCTGTGTCCGGGGGAAGTAAAGCAAAGGAGGTTGAGATTTTAATAATGTTATATGATTCTCTAATTAGGTCATTTTCGTTTTTATTAAGGGACTGGAGGGTTACCTTAGCAAGATTCGATCCAACATTTGTGTAGTATTTGTTTATATCACAGAGAGCTGTTGTAGGTGGGTTATGATTTCTTATTACATTTTCAACTGGATTAATCTTAACAGGAAAGTTACAAATTCTTTTGATAATTTTCCAGGTCTGTTTGCAATTTTTACTATGTTTTTCTAATTCAATTCTATCGTGTGTCCGTTTTAGTTTTTTCAATATTTTATTACATACATTTCTATAATCGATATAAGTTTTTTTAAGTGTTTCGTTATCTGGATCTTTTTTATACTTTAAATTTAGTTTGTCTCTTTTTTTCATACATTTGATAAGTCCTTTTGTAATCCAAGGTTTAAGGTTCATTTTTAGTTTAGGTTTCTTTATCTCGTTTGTGTACTTTTTTATGATATTTGCGATTGTATTTAAAAATATTTCAGTTATTTTATTAAGGTCTGATAGTTTAAAGGTTTCATACCAATCAATTTTAGCTAGTTCATCACAAATTTCATTATACTTAATTTTTTTTATGTATTGTGTATTTGTGTTTAGTGTCTTTTTTAATATCAACTGCTGCAGCACTGGAGAATGGTCAGTTATTGACGCTGGCAGGACTATTGTCGTAGCTCTATTTTTGGTTTTTAACATGCAGTGGTCGAGACGGGAACAGTTAACGAAACGTCAACGGGAGAATAGTAAAGTTCGTGGTATAGTCGTAACATTATCCTAAGCAAAATATGCTTCGATTTGTGACCTTATCATATTTAAAGAGTTCCGAAGCTAAATAGCGACGGAACCCTTATAATTTCGTCATGTCCTGTCTATTTCGCACCCCGTTTTCTACTTCAGTTTAAAGCATATCGTGATAGTGAAGAGACATATCATTTTCTTAAAAAAAACTGAGAAAATTTATAAATTTTGCGCGCGCATGCAAAGTGGGGATTATTTTTCCGTCATCGCAACCTACCCAGCATTGAATTGATCTTTGAAAATTTAAAATTAACAATTGAAGGTTTCCATAGCATTTTTATATTTGTAGCTTTCCCATTCGGCCAATTGAAATGTAAAGGTCTAAGTAGATATATACACTCTTTATTTCACACAGTAATTCTTAATACAAACGAGTTACAATGGTTAGGTAAGTTATGTACTCTTTACTGCAAAAGACCTTGTGTCTTGTATGAAACTTACCCATGCTTGAATGTTCTACAACCATTTGTTTCAGGTCTGGTTATTGTGGTACGGAATCTTAGGAGGGCTAATAGGACTATGTACAGGACTGTTTATTTATTTAAATTTCTTCCAGGTTCTGAACCAGACGCGCGACCACCGTCAGCGCGTGCTGGCGAGCGTGGCCAAGGAGCTGGCCTCGTGGTCGATCATGGTGCGCAAGATGAAGGCCATCTACCACACGCTGAACCTCTTCAACATGGACGTCACCAAGAAGTGCCTCATCGGCGAATGCTGGGTACCCACCGCCGACCTGCCCAACGTGCAGAAGGCACTGGCCGATGGATCCGTAAGTATTACAAACTGTCGCTATCAGTTAACATCATTGGGCAAGTAAAGTTGAATGGAGGATCATAAAAAAACCAAGCTGAGTTCGCTGCCTGTTTCTTCTAGGGTTAGTCGCGAGATATCGGCGTAAATTTGCTTTACTTTTAAATACAACTTTAAATTCTACAGTTGAAAAGAAAATATTGTTTATCTAAACAACTGTTGAAATGTTTAAGTATTATAATATCTGTGACTATACTCTTCGAAAATCCGATATATTTATTTAAGGTTTCCCTAATTTCAGAATGCCTGCGGAAGCTCGATCCCATCTTTCCTGAACTGCATCGAAACCGACGAGGAACCGCCAACGTTCAACCGCACCAACCGTTTTACCCGCGGCTTCCAGAACCTGATTGACTCTTACGGAGTCGCCTCCTACAGAGAATGCAACCCTGGTAAGTTACACTAAATAAAGAAACAAACTCCATAGTCTTATACCCTGACCCCACAATAGAGGTCCCTGTGTGGTTGGTACCAAATATGATACTCAAATATTCCGTACACGTCTTCAAAATATTTGGCTATATGTATTTAAAGACCCGCCTTAGACCAGTACTATTTGCTATCTAAAGTAACAATTTCCTTGTTAAATCTGAAGAAAAAAGAGGACCTAAACACTAACGTTTTTAATCTGGTGTCATTGCCTGTATACACATTACCATAGTGCCACAACACCCAGACCCGGCTGTATCAAACCCGACCCCAGACACAAATTTTGTCTACTACCGACTACTGACATAAATTTTATTATGTACTAGGGAGTAGATAATATATAATTAATGTCAGTAGTCCTGGTAGGAGTTCTGATCCTTAGATAAAACTAGGTTTCTAATTTATGTATGTATCCAAACCGTCTTAGCTATGTACACTTTTTTAAATGATTTGAATTTTGGAATGATCGTGGTTCAGTATCATTTTAGAATATTAAAGCGTGTAATTATTATGCTCGAGCGTGATCGCGGACGGTGCTTATGAGGAAAGACATCTAACCGGCCAATGAAATGCAAGCAGGAGAATAGTAAATAACGTGGTATAGTCGTAATAATATTCCAAAATGATTTGAATTTCATTCAGTTAACGATGCGTCAAATGAAACAAAATCTTATTGATTGTAAAACGGGATTTTTCACATACCGGTGAAGGCATCGACCAAATTTCGACTTATTCCGAGAGCGCGAGAATATGAATGAAACGAAATCTATCCTTCGATTTCTATGTGAAACCCTTTATAGTCAGTTGTATTTGAAGATGTAACGTTGCCTTTGTCTGCAGCACTGTACACCATCATCACTTTCCCCTTCTTATTCGCTGTGATGTTCGGAGACCTAGGCCACGGATTCATAATGGCAGCTTTCGGCTTTTGGATGGTGTGGAAGGAAGTACCTCTGGCGGCCAAGAAATCCAACAACGAAATATGGAACATTTTCTTCGCCGGTCGCTACATTATCCTCCTCATGGGATGCTTCTCGATGTACACTGGACTGGTTTACAACGATATTTTCTCTAAATCTATGAATATCTTCGGGACTTCCTGGACTATCCCGTACGATAATGCGACGATGGAAGCGAGCGCCGCTCTCACCTTGGATCCGAAAGTTGCGTACATGGGTGAACCTTATTTCATCGGGATTGATCCTATTTGGCAGGTAAGAATGAAATACACTTTAAAAGTTTTACTGGTCAATTTAACGTAGTTTAAATTGAACGTCTTATAATCTAAGGGTCTTACTTTTAAAGGTTTTTAAAAAGTAAACACTACTTCCGATATTATGTTATTACAAAGTCAACAGGAAAATACAACGAATGTTTAGCTAAACTATGTTCGACGATATCGTTTTTTTTTTTCTGAGTACATTATCTTAATATTATTATTTCCAGCCACTATCGATTAAATCATGTTTAAATGTTTTATATAACTCTTCACAGACTGCCGACAACAAGATCATATTCCTGAACTCTTACAAAATGAAGCTTTCCATCATTTTCGGCGTCCTCCACATGATCTTCGGTGTTTGCATGAGCGTCGTCAACTACAAGTAAGCTCATAATTATACATTTTCATCGCTATATTACACTTGTTTTTTACGTGACCGACTGTTAAAATCAGATAATATAAATTACTGTATTTTGAATATTTCTTCATAGATGACACTTAATATTCATGTTACAATAGCGTACAATATGTCACACGAACCGTCTTATTTCGATCGTTAATCGAATTTTACGACCAAGGTTATGTCGCAGGTCCGCAGAAACAATCATCATACCTTGTGACACGATCACGCGGTGGCACCTAAAGTGTTGATGTCGAAACGGTCCGTGCGATAGCTTTTCATAATGATAATATCAATACAAGAACACTCCACTTCGCACTTAGGTTACCAAGGTTATTATAGCCCTGTTGCCTTGAAATTCTGGACTGATTCCCAAGTGCTTTTCATATTAGACTATGTCTCTCAGTTCAGTGCGTCTCTTGGCAAAGGCTTCCTTCAGCATTTCCTATTAAGATCTGTCTCGGGCAACTCTCCTCCAGTTAGGGCCTGCTGTGAGTTTGATCTCTTTCTCCCATCTCCGGTACTGTCCACCTCGGCTCCTCTCGCCATCTCACGGATACCAATCGTAACAAATACATCCGAAGACTATGTCATTACGACGGTTCGAATGAGTTTATGCGACCATTGCAACGTAAATGCCCCCTTACGTTAAGGGAAAGTATCTAATATGCTTGTTTGTTTTAGTTTCTTCAAGCGTCGCTACAGCATCTTCCTGGAGTTCCTCCCTCAGGTTGTGTTTCTCTGTCTGCTGTTTCTGTACATGGTGTTCATGATGTTCTTCAAATGGTTCTCCTACAGCACCACCAACGAAGGTACCATTATAAAACGAAATAAAACAATATTTTACACAAAAGTGTCAGGAATGTCCCTTTTTATAACTGACATTTCTTGTCTCTTTTGATTTCTGACAGAAAAAACTTCCTCTAGTAGGGAATAGCTAGTGACAAATCTATACTTGGAGATTCAGGAGAGAAGTTCCAAAGAAAATCTGCTACTCGGGCAACAGAAACTGGCAAGTCTAAGCTGTCCCCGTAACCAAAACGAAAACTAAATAGTCACTTACGATGGGCTTGCAACCTGACTACTTGTAAAACGCGGCCATATGTCATATATAATGTTGCGGCGTGTCTTTGACTAACTCATACTTGGTCTCCTTTTGAGGAGTACGTATCTGAAGATGTCCATCATGGGGAATACAGTCGTGAGCATGTTTTATCTGTAGTCTCTGCTGTCCCATCAAGGGAAATGAGCATTCGGACATTGCGTACCAAAGGGAAGAGACCACAGTAACACATCCCTTAAATGGATAAAAGTATTCACTAACTTAGAACTAACTAACTACCTACTTAAGCTTATTTCAAATACTTTCAAAGTTTTGACAGTTATTTACAGAAACGAGACGTCCCGTCCGTATACGGCTCTAATTGGAACCCGCCCTTCGTAATACTACCTTATAATTATTATTGTATAAGCTAGCTGGTAAACTAATCTAGGTAGGTGGTAGGTACATAAATTCATATTTTCATTAAATTCACGTGATGTTTAGCAAAAACAAAATATTCTACTCGTAACTTCAAAAGGTACTTTCCTAGAGCCCCATTATTGCCACACCGTGTATATACGAGTGTATCAGTATTTATTTTCCTTTTCAGAGCAAGCGTACACGCAGGGCTGTGCGCCATCCGTCTTAATCCTCTTCATCAACATGATGCTGTTCTCAAGCCAGGAACCGGAGGCTGGTTGCAAGGAGTTCATGTTCGAAGGGCAGGGTCAGATACAGCGCGTGTTCGTACTCGTCGGCCTTCTGTGCATCCCCGTTATGTTGCTTGGGAAACCGCTATACCTGCTGGCTGCTAGCAAGAAGAAGGGCCATGCTAAGGTAAGCGAAAATAGATAACAGCTTTTATAGATAAAAGTAAAGATATCACATGTCCTTGTGATGTTACTGGAAGTATCCTAGATGTTTAGTTAAACATTATTTTTTAATGATTTGAAATTTCAAGATCATACCTTTAGTTGTATCTGAGAAAAGAGTCTTGACAGACAGACGGACAGCAGATCAATAAAGTGATTTCGTAAGGTTTCCTTTTTTCCTGTTGAAGAACGGAACCAAAAAACTATGGGCGGTCCAAGCAGATCTTATTGACGGATTTTTTTATGACCACAATTGCACCTGATGGAAAGTGGCGATGTGGTGTGTGTAGCACGCTTTTCTATAAGATGCTCTAATTACATTCGACTTGAAAACTTGACAAAATGACAAAATTCAGAAGGAATCCATCATTGTTTAGTTAATAAACTGTTTAATAATGCTTATAAACAAGGTCCTAAATAATAATCGCTCCCCCAACTTCCAGCCGGAACAAACAAACGGCACAGTGAACCAAGGCATCGAAATGCAGGAGCAGACAGACATCGAAGTGCAGCCGAAGCCGGAAGCCAAAGCTAGCGGGCACGTCCACGAGGAAGAACCATTCAGCGAGATCATGATCCACCAGGCGATCCACACTATTGAATACGTGCTCAGTACCATCTCGCATACTGCGTCGTATCTCCGACTGTGGGCCCTGTCGCTAGCTCACGCAGGTAACATTTTTTTTTATACACCTAAAGTTGTTATCACGCTTACCCACCTGTTGGTAAGCTGTTATCTTAAACTATGGACGTTTGAAATACCAGAGGTATCACTCGAGCCCTAAAACATAACGGGTGAAAAATCTCACGTGCCTGTAATTTCACCTGCATTCACTTACTTAGGTAAAACATAACATAAGTATTAATAATTTCTTTGTTGACAAGTTTTTTTTTGCAAAATTGTCTTACTCCCAAAATTGACTTGTTTACGGTAGTCTATTGCAGCATACGTAGGGTTTGAAGCGATAAAACCTATCAATATAAACAATCCTTGAAGTCATACAAATCAAATGCTAATAATCTCATTACAATTATAAGCCTAGACTGACCTAGTTTCTGACTAGACTTTTACGTACACGATTATACGTCGTAATTAAAAAGTAATTAATTCGAATGAAGTCTAAGAAGTTGACACCGCGAGCTGGTTAAAATAAGCCTAAACACTAACTGTCTGCACTAAGATAACGTGAAGACTGAGTTTAGGCGTTGTGTGAGTGGCAAATTTCTATTAAAAAACATAATATACGCCTAAGTGTTTGCGTAAGCTTAGTGCAGATGGGAACCTACTATTGATCCAGGATTTTCTTCCGTTTCCATCATCATTTCTATCAATCAGCTCGGTAAGTAAAGCTTCTAATGAGATGTGTTTGTTCGCAGAACTGTCCGAAGTGCTATGGAGCATGGTGCTTACATTCGGTTTGAAGGACCACAATTACATCGGCTCTATAAAGCTGTACGTCGCATTCTGCTTCTGGGCGCTCTTCACGCTCGCCATCCTCGTCATGATGGAGGGGCTTTCGGCCTTCCTACACACCTTGCGTCTGCACTGGTAAGCACTCAAGATTGCTCTTACAGTTAATACAATTCATGATAAAACAAGTCGAAAGAAAAATAGATCTACCTTCTAGGATGTTACATGCCAAACGCATTAAATATTAACATATTCTTCTCATTTTAGGGTGGAGTTCATGAGCAAGTTCTACTCGGGTCTAGGTTATATCTTCCAGCCGTTCTGTTTCAAGACAATTCTGGAGCAGGAAGACAAAGACGATTAGACGTCACACCCTCGATAGAACTTAGCCACGTCAACACTCTACGTAGACGTAACCACATAATCACTATAGGTCGTGGCGTAACCACGTTTAACACACGTAAACCACGTGGCAAAATATAGCTTAGATACATCAGTATTTTCAGACTTTTTAAGGTCACAAATGTTAGACGAAAGAATTGAAATATATTTTATGCATGTTTTGAAATGTTTTTATTGTGCGCTTCTATTTACAGTCCCTCTAAGTTAAAACTAAAAAGTAAGGTTCGTAAGTTAGTTAGTTTTGACGCTGTTTCAGGAGCTTTTGTCAGATCATTTTAAGAATAACTCTTTGCACAGATCATGAAATACCACTCAGATCTTTTGCGAGAATATTAACTACTTATATTATTAGCCACTTATAAACGGAAAGTTTATGGTGGCTTTTATTATTTAATTTTTAAATCAAAGACACTAAGGGTGACTTAGAAATAATCATAGAACCGACCAATGAAGCTTATGGTAACGCTTTGTTCTAGTCTCGCTTATGGTGTGGTTTATACGAAGCCATTTAAGTCCTCAAATTAGTCTTAGCTTTTTCCATAATCTCCTTCCTAATCTTTGGATAGTCTGGCTGCGTATTTAGGATATGTCTGCAGACCACGATGCATTCCGGGTACTTCTTGAGCTTCAGATACGCGTGGGCTAGCTTATATCCCACGGAAAGATCGTTTTTGCCTCCGTAGGCCCACGCGTTATCGAAGTTATGGGCGGCGCTTTTGTAGTTTTGTTCCTTTTCTGCTAGGTATCCTGAAATTTACATGTGCAAATATCAAACTGATGTTTCCGCCCATGATGTTAAATTTAAGATATTATAGTTCTAGGTGTAATCTTTTATTTTTCTGGCAAATTTGTAAAAGTCTAATGCCGCCCCAGAGTGCCTAATGAATGCCCTTGATAAACAAACTATGCTGTTTTGAAAAAGAGATTCTCCACAAAAACAGAGAAAGCTTTGCCAAAAAAAAAACACAGGAATGGTTGCCAAAACCTTGGCTTCATATTAAATTGTATACGGACATATAACGCCATCTGTATAACTTCAGAGAACTAATTCTCTGTTAGAGTTAAAAAACAAACCTCATTGACAGGCAGTATCAAATTCTGCCGAAAGATACTAAATACGGAAGACGTATAGCTTTTAAATAGTCACGAAATGATTATTTGCAAAGACTTTGAGCTTTCGGGAAACTACAGCTGAAAAGTGTAGTTTTTTATTTAGCGGTTTCTAGAAAGATCATCCACATACTTAAGATATTAACATACCTAAATACTGGTAGGCAGCTGCGCATGAGTTATTGTGATTCAAAACTTTAGTGAGAAGTTCCTTTGCTGCGTCGCTTCTTCCGGAACTCACTTGATTGTCTGCAACTTCTAGCCAGCATCTGAAGGAAAATATTTTTTAAACTCATAGGAATCATAGTGTATCTATGACCTTGTGTCAGCAATTATTTTCCGAGATTACCTAAGTCGTGGCATGACCAAAGCATTACCTAAGTTGTAGCATATAGAAATTACCGGAAAGATAATTTTACAATGCAATCAGTGGTGCATGACTGATATACTACTTATATACATTTTTTACCACATATATATTATACATAGAAAACAAGCAGACCCGAGACAAATATTTGCAGATCATACAAACATTTGTCCCGCGGCGGGAATCGCCCAATACGCCACTACGAAGTTGCCCACTACGCCACAGAGGTCGTATGTGATTACGTGGCTACCTTTCCAATCCATCCGCTTTCTCTGGTGTCCAAGAAATGGTCGATATTGTTCTCTTCAGTATGTTCTTAGCTCGAGTCGGCTGCTTTATTATGTTGTATCTGAAATCACAATTTTATTAGTGGCAATTGTAACCAATTAAACACTTGACAAATATCCAATAGGCAAATATTTTTTAGACATCAGGATGTACAAATTTTTATGTAAATGCTCCAAGAACAAAAAAGTGATAATTTATTGCGCGTATTTCAATTTTAGTGGATCCATCTTGTTTTAAATACGGTTACAATTTCATTTTGCGTTCAGAGGGCAGCACCGTAAAAGTACAACGCAGTGCGCAACACCTCTCATCCTACGCACGTTTCTGTGCAATACATATTTATATTTTATTATTATACAGCCTTATATAATCAGAGTAGTTATACTGTGTAAGACAGTAAGTAGTACAAGTATATTCTCAAGTAACTTACGCCTCAGCAATAGCTAGTATCAAGTACGGGTCGTCTTGAATTCCGTCCTCTGTAGCTAACGGCAAAAGGTCTTGCAAAACGCGTTCAGCTTGGGCCTTTTGCTTGGAAGCTAGTTGGAGCAACGCTTGTAACGGCTTACGTTCAGAGGGCGCCACTTCAACGAGCAACTTTTCAGCGGTATTCAGCGCTAGTAAGCGGGTGTCGCTGTAACCAGAAAAAGCTGTTGGGTGTTACGTAATTTATATTGAACTTTGCCATAAGTTCATTGTGTAAGGAAGACAATTCAACAATTGTGATGCCGTTTGCTCCCCAACGGTTGCTGTTTGCGAGTTAATGCGATGAAGTCTGATTATCATGTCAAGTCACGTCGGGTTGCGGCGGGTTGTCTACGGCTTACTATATTAAAATAGTAAATAGAATAAATAGTGCTGGACATTTTTCACACAGCATCATCTAGAACCAAAGTAAGCAGAGCTTGTGTTATGGGAACTACATGACTGCTATACTACTTATATACGGTTTTTTTGTAAATACATACACACTATACATGAAAACACCCAGACCCGAGACAAATATTTGCAGATCATACAAAAATTTGTCCCGGTTCGGTAATTGAACCCGCAACCTTCTGCGTCTCAGGCGGGCATTCGCCCACTGCGCCACAGAGGTTGCGGTGCGCTCGATTCATTTTCTCCCCAGCATCTGTCGTTTATGCGAGCTAATGCAACGAAAAGACTTATTTACATAACAACTCACGTGTCAGGTTGCGGCGGGCTGTCGGATTGGGGTGCATACTGCGAGAGACAGAGCTGCACCATGCGACGCGCAGCCGCGCTGCCCCACGTCGCGTGCCGGCGCACTTGGTTCAGCTGACGGAGAGCGGTGGTCGCGCGACCCGCGTACATAGAGCATACACCCGCGCAGTAGCTGTAACCTAAGACACAAAACACTTTGGTTTGGCTTGCTTCGCATCCTAACTGGCGAAATAAAATTTTCTTTTTTACTTTTGATACAAACACATTGGTAATTTGGTACATCGTTGCCGTATGACCGGCCCGAATTCTTCGATCCGAACTCATGTGCCATCGGTTAGTGTTGGCGGCAATGGGCTAACCTGTCACGTAACTTAGTACTATGCAAGACGTGGGTACCTGCCAAACTATCTGACGACATCTGTGGCGTAGTGGGCCAAGGCCCGCCTGAGACGCAGAAGGTTGCGGGTTCGTTTCCCGCCGACAAATGTTTGTATCATCTGCAAATATTTGACTCGGGTCTGGCTGTTTCTATGTATAATATGTATGTATTTCCAAAAAAAAGTATATCAGTTACGTAGTTCCCATAATACAAGATCTGCTTAGTTTGGGGCTAGATGATGCTGTGTGAAAATGTCCAGCATTATTTATTTTATTTATTTAAACTCAACACTCACGGATCTGCGTACCGAATATGGAGGATACAGTCGCGATTTTTTTTTTTTAAAAGCAAATACCCATACCTTGATCTTCTTTCTCGCCCAGGCACTCTTTAGCCACTTCTAATGCCTGTTCCGCCTCAGATAGCTTGCCCCGACGCCATTGGACCTCTATGAGCTGCACCAAAGCCTCCCAACTAGTAGGTTTCACGGATAGGATCTGGGTTAGATGACGCTGGGCTGTTTCGAAATCCACCTAAAACAATCATAATAAGATTATCAATGTCAAAGTGTGGATATTTACATGTTTTTTTGCTAATAAAAATATATCTGCGTAACGGCTGGACCGATTTGGAATAAATTTGTAACTGGTATCAGGTTAATTCGTGACCTAGAATAACACATTAACTACTTTTAAGCCGAGCAACACGCGGTGTAGACGTGGAAAGAAGCTAGGGATTAGGATTCCCTGATAATGTGACTATAAAAAAATACAATTTAAAAATTTGATTGTTTTTTTTCCTGAAATCCCTACTGCTACAACGTAGTTGAGAAGTGGGTATTACCATATCAAATATTTGAGAAATCCTTCCCAGCACCGTAGCATGTTTGATTTGATTTGAATTTTCTAACCCTAGCATTTAGGAAATTCAAATCAAATTCAAATTCATGCGCCAAATATAATGTTTGGATGTGTATCTAAGAATAATGTATGGATGTGCCTAGATCGGTACGCTGAGTATGTATCTGAGGATGTCCATCGCGGGGAATACAGTAGTTTTATCAAAAATATCACTTAACATACTTGCCTTGCATGCAAATGCAAATATCGTCAGCTCGTTTGCAGTGACTTGAGACAAGTCAACCCTAGCAGTGCCGGCGCGCCTTCCGTTCGGCGTCATCTAACCGAGCGATTCAGTGTGTTTATTTTGGGAACGCTTACGTGTGGTAGTGATCTGGATTAGTTGAGCTATCTATAGATCGTTTGCAACGTCTTTATATAGCTGTTTCATCTGTATTTTTTTGTATATACCTACTTGTATAAATAGATGTACTAATTTAATTCAGTGTAATATTGCAGTTCTCCAATGTACTCTATGTATATTAGAACATTACTTGCAATTAATGAGATTTTTCGATTATAGGTCGAATGATTAAGAGTGATTTATTTTGGAGACGTGAACCTATTATTAATTCTGTTGCAGTGGGCGTATCTCAGTGGGTTTTTTTAAGCTTGTATTATTCCGAAAATCCCCGGATTAAATATGAAATGCAAAAAGAGACAATAAATGGGAAGAATTTCAGGAAATCCCATGATGTGAATATATTTTTGTTGACACAGTAGAGATATCAGAAAAGTGAATACCTTCCTAAAAGCAAGATCGGCCATCATGACAGCAGCAGACTCGTTGTTAGGGTCAGTACTGAGAAGCACCGCACACGTTTGCTCACATTTCTCAGCATTATTCATCTGAAAGGAACAATATAAATATGACAGTTTAAGTAGTGTATGAGTAGAGTACTTACTCATACACTAACTTACTCATAAAAAACAGAACAATGCATAAACTTTTGCCATCTCGTAATCAGATAATCGGCCAGCAATAATTTACCCCCATATAAATATTTATAAACAAATGTTTAGCTAAACAGTGGTTTGTTTTGTACTGTTGAATTTTAAAGGACACATTTTATACACTAAACAAAATTATAAAAAATCACTGTTTACATTCAAATTCAATCAAATCCATCAACGATAACGTTTACTCTTTTCACTTAATTAAATTATTTTACTGGCTGACTGGCTCAAGTATTCGGCAGTGTAGTGCATACAGACCTGTGCAAATAACTTGGCCAGCGCTAACAGGGTCGCCGGGTCTCTGGGAGAATGGACCAGTGCTTCGGAATACAAGTTGGCTGCTACAGCTGGTTCCCTGTTGCTCTTAACTCGCGCCAACGCGCATAGAATTGTGGATAGTTGCTTTCTCTCTTCTTTCACATCTCCTTTTGAATCTGATGAAAATAACACGCTTTATTATTTAAAGTACACAGACAGAATTATAATACAGACAAAATTCACAAGCGAAGATTTCAGGTTTAGATTTTTGGAAATATTACTTATTTATGCGATTTAGATACAAGGTTTATATATAATAGAGCAAATGCATAGTTCCGTTCCCACACTAGGATTCCTGTGTCGTAGGTATCAGGAACTACGAGTAACATGGCACCACATCACCCAGACCCGAAACAAAATCTGCAGAACATGCAAGCAAACATTTGTCACGCATCTCTTGCGTTTATCGCCTATTAGGCAAAGAGGTTATCTAATAAAAATAAATAAAATAAACATTATTATCGTATCGGATATGCGATGCTTTTCACCCAGGTTACTCTCGATAAATGAAACAAACTTATCGTTATCACCACATGCATAGGTTTGAGCATGGCAATTTTATAAGGCAGCACGTACGACGTAAGCCCCTCCGCTTAGACTAAATGAAGTAACTACTGAAATTTATCGGCAGGACGGGGTGATTTGTCTATTATGTGCCAAGTACTATTATGTATTCTGTGACAAAAGATAACTTTTTTCTAGATAGCAATATAACAAACCGATCTCAATTCTCTTCACGAGAGCAGTCTGCAAGTCCCTAGCTTCAGCAAGGATGAGATGTATGTTCCCAGCAGAAGGGTTCTTGAGTTCGCGGCTTCTCGTCTGAATAAGTAGCAAACGCACTCTGCGCTTCAATGTGGCGATGTCTTTATTTTTATTGTACAGCAGGTTCAGCTCAAAAGATATTATGGTGTCGACCTTATCATATTGCTTGAGCTGTGGATAAAAGTTTTGGATATTACAATAGCCTGTTTACCTACGATTTGAGTTCAATTTCATATATAAATTCTTTTTTTAGATTGTATAACTTATATATTTCCCCTAGAGCCCGTAGATCTCATATATTGGGCTACATTTGATACGCCTGGCCCCTAACTATTAATAATCTGATTTTAAATTTAAATGTGTCCCAGTAAAGAAAACTTGTTAAGTTTAACAAATAAATAAATAAACTTTCTAGGAGACTTTGCGATGTGACGGTTCTTTTCATGCATGTATAACAATGTCTTTGACTTTTTGGTTCTGTCGTGATGTCGTTTGGTCGTGAAGAAGCCGGCATGTTCTAGATTCTACTGATTTTCTTTCACCGTTTCAGAGTAATGCGCGGACACCGTACAACTTTCTATACACCATAGGTGGGCGACAGAATTTGAAACCAAAACTTTCATATCAAATGTCGGGCGGTACTGCGTTTAACGATAAAAAAAAACATATAAAAGTAATAGGTTTTTTTTGTTTAACGTTTTACATCGCCTATTGTAGCGCCCCCTTGTGGCAATAAAACCTATCTAAAACAATCCTTGAGTAGATTTTAAAAACAGAAATACCTTCTCTAGTAGGAGATAAATGGTAACAGAACAAACAGACAACCTCTCACGGCAAATGTATATACGAGCTCCTGCGTCGCGGATAGAAAGATAAAATTAACCTTCACGAGTAGTTCCAGGTATTCAAATCTAAGTTCATCATCATTCAGTAACTCTATCGCGTCCTCGTAGTGTTGGGAAGCCTTATCGTATTCGTGCATTAGCACTAGTGATGTGCCCAGCTTTTTGATTAGCTGTATGTCTTTAGGGTTCTCTTTAATGGCTGCTTCGTAGGATTCTGCTGCTTGGATTGGTTCTAGAATCAACAAAAAATAAGTTAGACTAGCACAAGGCTTCGTCCGCCTTGAAGCAGGGTAAAATATAGCTCATGTTATATAGATTCACAAGGTCAGATTAAGATCTGAAAGTTTATTTAAATTTTTAACTGTAATGACCAAAAATGTTCTAACTAGCGGTATTCGAACCCGCATCAGATAGGCGACCCGTACGTCTGTAGCTATTATTATATGAACATTACACTTGGCTTATAATTATTTTAAGTTAATCGGCAGAACAATGTAACAAACCGTTTAATTTTAAAAAGTTTATACCTAAATTTTGTCAGGTCATAATTCGCAGAAAATGTTTTCTAGAGAATTGGCAGCCTTTGCATCGTAATCCTGGATCTATACCCACCCACCACCTTCAAATATGTGCTTACCATGAATAGACATAAAAGCATCGCCCATCATAGTATGCGCGTCCGCCATAGGATGGTTGTTGACGATCTCTTTAAAACATGCCGTGAACATAGACCTGTCTGCTTTCTCCTTTAAGTAGATATGCGCCATCTTGCTATGCGCTTGGAAATAGTACGGCTGCCCCGCTTTGATCTCGTTCAGGATATCTAAGGCGGTGTCAACGTCTCCTTTCTCGAGGGACAGATCGGCGCGGGCGATTAGAAGGCGGCCTTCTTCAGATGTGTACGATAACTCTTGGATTGCTTCCTGGAAATATTGGAATGGGAGTTAAGATGTGATAGCCTAGTTTGAAAGGTATATTCTGATTCAAAGGGTATTTGAATCCAGGAGCGTGTCTGTCTGTCTGTCATTGGATAAGGAGTTTTGGCCGCGACGAAATGAGCCCGTTTCTGGGGGCACGGCATTGCTCTATAGCAAAGCATAGCCATACTATCCTTTTCTTGATATGCTTCTCCCATCGAGGAGATCGATGGATTTTCCAAGAGTTTTTTGTGATATGGCATATCGGATCATAGTGCGGTTTTTGCAATCGGTTTGTCTGTCTTCAATGATGGTTCTAGGTAGACTTTACTACCCCAAGTCAGTAAGGGGTGCTACGATCGATGATAGAAAACATGTCAGGGGTTTTTTAGTTTTGTCATATTAACTTGTATAAACTTATGTTAGTCTAAATCAGAAAAAAAACATTCAAAACAAAAATCATTCAAACATCCATACCATACTTTTGCATTTATAATGATGATCTTCGTCATAATTATCATAATCAACAGATTTTAAATGTCCACTGTTGGACATAGCGCTATCCTAAAGAATGCCATCTCATACAAACGATCTTGGGCTACCTCCGTGAGGGCCTTCTTATACTTCGTTATCAGATGCAGACAATAATCTCACCTGCATAGTTTTCCCAGCTTCTGCCAACTGCCCTAGAGCAGTCTGTATCTCAATAATTTGCAGATACAGAGTCGCCTTATCAATGATATTCAATTCGGACTCAAACATCTTATGACTGACTGCATTTTTACTCGTGGCTATATGCAGACTTGTAGTGAAACTTAATAATGCTTCATGGAGAAGATTCATGTTCTTGAGTATAACTCCATTGAGGAAATGATACATGGCACTGTCCCGGACTTTGAAGTTGTAGCTTAGACACATCTCTAGGCTCTGAGCTGCTTTGGTAAATAATTCCTGTTGTATGTATATCTGTGATAGGAGAACTTGACACCCAGCATGGGTACTATCAAGGTCGTTAAGTTGCAGAGCCAGCTTTTGGGCGTCACTTGCGAATCCGAATAGATATTTCAACCTTGCCAACTCATATAATGCTGAAATCAAGCCTGGGCATGCCTCAACAACGGCATTAAGCATGTCGAAGCAATTGGAGACAGAAGAGTCATTACCATCTTCAGAGTAAAGTAGGTACCCCACTATTACGGACGGTTTTTTTGGCAGATGTTTTTTATACTCCTTGAATACTTCTAATAGAAAATCTGGGTCTAAATCCTTGATGTAGCTCAAGCTGAATGGATTGCGATTGGCGTAGGTAATCTTTGTTTCGTAAGCCGTGTTTAAGAATGCAACAGCATTCGGCAAATTCTTGGCATTCAATTCCGCTGATAGCCGGTACAGTACAGGCATTTTTTTTGCGCCTTGCATTTCAAACAACAGCTCAATTTGCTGGGCGATTTGATCTGTTGGTCCATTCTCATGCATTTGACACAAAGTCAGACCACATAGCGCGGTTATAGAGTTGCTATCCAACTTACTAGCTGCTTTGAAGAAACTCAGAGCTTCTTTGTATTTCCCTTGCAGAATACACTGGTAGCCAACCTCACTCAAGTAATCTACGTTATTTGGATACATTTCTGAGGCATACTGGGCGAATTTGTACACCTGTGATAATACCGCACTGGATCTTTCACAGACCTTAGAAAATATCTGAGTAGTGTTGTAGAATTGATACCCATTGTGAGTTTCATTACTTTCCAATACAGTAAAGAATCTGTTAAGTTGGTCAGCTGCTTCAATGTAGTCTGAATTTTTACACAGAGCTAGGAAAATCCTCACTTTAAGAGCTTCAATATTATTTGGTTCTAAAGGGAATATTCTCTCAATAGTATCAACTACAGCATCCCATTTCTGCATAGAAAATTCATTTTTCAGTTTCTCTATCAAAGGGACAACCTGACCGGGATTGTTTACTATAAGCCGATCCAAAGTTAGGTTTGAAGCTTCATGGTCTTTTGCTAAGTATTTGAACTTTGCGAGAGCAAGTAATGCATCAATGTTTTTTTCACTTTTGTTCAATGCTAGTTCGAAGCAATCTAACACTGAAGTGTGCATTTCACCATAGTTCATGTACATGTCATTCACACCTTTCAAGATAATAGCATCAATGTTATGAGAATCCTTCCTAAGAGATTTGTTAATGTAATCAGAAGCTTTTTCATATTTCTCTGCTAGGGACAAAAATAATCCTGCATAGTAGAATGACATGAAGTTAGCCAGTTTCTTTTCCTCTTTAAGTTTGGACTCGAGACTGTAGAGTGATTCCCTGTCTGTATTGCTGGCTTGTTTATGCCCAAATATGAGTGCTATCACTACAGCCAGTTCAAAGTCCCTCTCTGCCTGTAAAGGTGTGAGCTCATTGATTCCATTTTGGATCTGACCTTCTAAGAGACAAGCAAGTCCATGGTAAAATGAAAATTCAGCATTTTCACCAAACTGTGTAGAAGCTTGTTTTGATATCTTTTGAGCATTTCCATAACATTTTTCCCGTAAATAATATTGAATGTTACATCTAAGCCATGCTACCTCCATTTTGTTTAATCTAGTTGAATCTTAACCTTAAGGTTTCTGTACTTATTTAGGTTGTTCTCATAATATTTAGCGAGAAAGTGACATTTGACCACAACATCCAGTTTCTTGTTTAATGCATGATTGAATGCATGCTGTGGAAAAAAAGCATTATTATTATTTTACTATTTTTTTCAAAATGTTTTATCGGATTATTCTGCAGTTTTTTGCTATAGATTTGTATGTATTTGTAAGGATAGTTATTATTTTGTTGCCACAAGTCATCAGGGGGCAGCGGATGTTTTTGTAATTTGGCAAAATTTTACTTGTTAACAAATAGAATGTTAAATTACCTCAGCAAGCAGCTTTCCAACACCCTTCCCTTGAAACTGAGGAGGTACATCTGTGGTATTAAATGTTATGTTATTTCCACTGGTTTCATAACTTAGTGTAGCT
Source organism: Perizoma affinitatum (assembly GCA_961405105.1). Lineage (NCBI taxonomy): Eukaryota > Metazoa > Arthropoda > Insecta > Lepidoptera > Geometridae > Perizoma > Perizoma affinitatum. The sequence continues at coordinate 10,176,604 of OY560184.1, forward strand.
TCCACTGAAACAACTTCAAAAGTAGGTAAATAAGGTTGGAAAAAATAAAAACAGCATCAATTTCTTTTAAGTAATTTAATTTGTTGGTTTATTTCTTTTGTAGCTGTGTCGAACCTTTGTGGAGATTTTTGAAGACCTTTGTGAAGGCTACATTAGGAATGTGGTCAGTATTTTGAAGAACATTATACCATAATTTTAAGTGCTATGCACAATGGCTGAGTTATAACCTAGGTAAATAACCGCTCGCTTGCTTCTGGGTGCTACAGAACCCAAGATTTTTGACGCCAAATTGCTCCTGGGTGCTGTAGGACCCAATATTTTTTTCGTTAAGTTGCTCTTGGGTCCTATGGAACCCAAAGGCATTTTATACATTTTATATTTTTTACTCTATTTCTACCATACCTAGGTGGTTTTTCACTTGTTTTATTACATGTTTATAATGTTGGGAACGTCAAGCAAGTCAATGTAGCAACCACTTGGAACAAAATAATGTCAAAACATTCGTTGTTTTGATCAGTACACGCCGTCTGTCTGTTTCTGTGAGCAGTGAAAGTGATTCGTGTTTTTAAATATCCCGTAAGTATTCAATTTTCATGGTATTATTGTGTGTTAGATATCAAAAGAATGCTAATTTCAGGTTCTACTTGGATACAGTAATATTTTTAATCGTTTTTGTTACAAACTGTTCTTAATTTCTAATTTATTTCGATGTGGTGTGGTTATGGTAACAGTAGGCCGTTTCTTGTCGACTATTTCCTGTGATAAATAAGCATTCTGCGAATTATGCATATAAAATAATTTAGTTTTATCTATTAGTTATTGGTTTTAAACATAAATTTGCAGATAAATGTTGAGATTAGGACAAAACAGTTGGATTCAGACGCACATCTACTTCAAGAATCGTTTCCGTTTCGTTGGTAACAGTAGGACCCAAGAGCAATTCGCGTTTTTGGGTGGATAAGGCTATATTACACTTTTGGTTTTGGTACTTCTTAGTTTCAAATTAAAAAGTAACTACGTAGATCGCTTTTTCAGCAAGTACAACCAATAATTACTACGGTAAACTATATTTTTTTTGGGGATTTTTTAAACGAACTAGGAAATCGTTTTGTCTATAGGCGAAACTAACTATATTTTTGTTTGGTAGATGATATTTTTTCCCCAATCTAATAATTATTGGTATATTCATAAATTACTCCAATTGATTTCCAGTTTTTATTATGTATATTTTATAAGATTTTTAGGTAGGTATCTTTAATTTTGAGTATATTTTTATAGGTGCCCAAAGGAAAAAGGTCAGGGAAAGGAGAGTGGCGGGCAGAGTTTGGCTCCCAAAAGGCTTATTTTTACAGGATCAATACCTATGTACTTATATTTTGTTAAAAACACTGACTTTATTAAAATAAGTTAAAAGAAATCTGCTGTTTTTTTTTGTCACTCTTGTATATAAAATGCTAAGGAAACTAGGTAATCGATTAGGTAAATAGTTATTTTTATCACTCAATCTACAAAATATTTTAAATTAAACTTTTCATCTTACTACTTTATTAACTACTAATTAGGTTTAATGTACATATTTAAAAATTCGATTACATATTTTATAAGAAATAGATCTGGATTTATTATTATCAAAATAGTGTAAAGCAAGCCTTATCGGCGGCCATCTTGCATCTTTTGACTGGTTCAAGGTCAAAGTACGCGCAAAATAAAATTCTATTTTGTTTTAATGTACATAGAAAAATAACATTACAACAATTTGTTTCCTATTTTTAAATACTTTATATATATTTTTATTCTATTGTTTTAACTTTTAGTCAAAAAATTAAGTCTAAGTGTCTGAATTCTGCTTTTGAAAATAGCATGTTTTTTTCAATTAAATGTAGTCACATTTCCTTTTTCATACAATAGTGATACGAATTTCAAAGAAATGGTAAAACCTTATATATGATATTATAGCTATTGAACTTGTCTTTCTGTGCATGTTATTATTTTTAGTCTACACTCTCATGATATAGTGTTAATCTAGTTTCAATAACGAGCACCGTTTTGCGGCGTAATGCGCCGAACAAGAACTATTTACCAATTTTGAAAAAATGTTTCTGGGATTTTTTTCTTACTACTTCATTTATATTTATGATTAATTAGGTCAATAATAGATTAAAGTATTTTATTAAATAAAAAAATCTATACCTCATCACTCAAAATAATGAAATAAAGCTATTTCACTAAGTCGGGTGCGAAAATATTGTAAGTGTTAACTTTCAGCGCTGATTATTTAATATTTTATTAAATGGTTCATTGAGCTAATTCTTACAATAGATTCGTTAGGGTTTTCCCTTTTAAAAACAGTTATTGGTTTTAAAATGCTCCATTTAAGACGGTCATAAATTGTATTTTATCACTAAGTGGCATCGAGTTGCGCGCGTTATTAAAACAGGGACAACTTATCGATGTGTCAAGTTTTGCGCGCATGTATTTGAGTCGTTTTGGTTTGGCGCAAAAGCAAGCGAGCGGTTAAGAGTTTTTGAAATAAGAGTGATTTTTAAAGACGATTTACTAGGAATGTTTTGTTAATTACTTACCGCCGTGCATTGATGTTATGAACTGTTGCTTAGCAACATTATTGATAATCTTTAGCGCTTCCGTGGAGAAAGCTCTCATGCCAGCTCGGGTAAGCATGCCAGGAAAAATATGTTTTAGGGATAAATTATCAATTAATTCAGCCTGAAAGCTAAAAAACTACGCCGCACTACGCACCCAATGTTTGTTTACCATTTCACTTTTTCAAACATCTTGCTATGACAAAGGGAATGAAAATACAGTGACACTGACATTGAATTATGTGATGACATATAGAAAGATCCGCATAATGACTCCTAATACCTGCGCAAGAAAACAACCCAATTTTGTGCCGGTAAAAAGGACGGTAAGGACCACATAGCACGCAACCCTAACTAGTCTGTGATAGGAAAGAACGTGCGGGCGGGGCGGGCGGTTCGCGGTACTCATTAGGAATGTACCTACACCATCGCGGTTGGAACCTTATCCCTGACTACTAGTTTGTGGTTGGAACACCTTGCAGTCCTGCATCCCTATTCACAAACGCACGCTGAGTTTGTTTTCCTGAGTAATTTCGTTAAATAGTTTTTTTAACACGACCGTCTCTTCAACGTTCGATGCAGATTCGGTAATTTTAGTAAAATTAGAAGAGCCACTTGATTTCATCTCAAATATAAGAAAAAAAAATATCTTTAGTTGGGTCTAGATACTTTATTTACCTTCTTAAATAAGATAGGCTTTAGGATATCTTTATAAAAAAGATCTTTCTAGCTTAGGTGACCGACCGACCGGTTAACCTTGACCATTGTTGTGTTCGATGGATTACTAACTGCCGGGGAATTCATTCGGAGCCGGCTATCAAATTGTTTGAGTTCAGTTGGGCAGGATTAGAGCCTACCGATATACCTTCCTCAAAGCTCTTTTCTTAACAAACATGGAAATTCGCAACCCAAGGTCTAAAATGATTATTTTTGAGCAACTTAAATTAAGTAAGTAGGTACATACCTGTATTTAAGAAAGCTATTTAGGTATTTTTTTTAGCTTTCAGGCTGAGTTTATTGATAATTTATCCCTAAAACATATATTTTACTCACCTTATACCGTTAGGTACCTATGTAACCTTAAAGTATACCTACCTACCTATAAGTACATACATACTTGTTGGACCTAGCTTTGTGTAATATAATTTATGATGATTAAGTATTGAAGTGTGGTGACCGACCGACCGGTTAACCTTGACCATTGTTGTGTTCGATGGATTACTAACTGCCGGGGAATTCATTCGGAGCCGGCTATCAAATTGTTTGAGTTCAGTTGGGCAGGATTAGAGCCTACCGATATACCTTCCTCAAAGCTCTTTTCTTAACAAACATGGAAATTCGCAACCCAAGGTCTAAAATGATTATTTTTGAGCAACTTAAATTAAGTAAGTAGGTACATACCTGTATTTAAGAAAGCTATTTAGGTATTTTTTTTAGCTTTCAGGCTGAGTTTATTGATAATTTATCCCTAAAACATATATTTTACTCACCTTATACCGTTAGGTACCTATGTAACCTTAAAGTATACCTACCTACCTATAAGTACATACATACTTGTTGGACCTAGCTTTGTGTAATATAATTTATGATGATTAAGTATTGAAGTGTGGTGGAAGTAAGGGTTTGAAAGGGAAACAACCTTATTCGTTCATGGTCGTTTATTCACTGAATTTAAGTATCTAAAAGTGCTATGTCTGCATATGACATAGATTACTTAATACTACTCGTAACGCTAGCTACATTACATAGCTTATTACATAGGTACTTCAGTATTATAATATTTAATACTTATTTGAAATTTTAACTCAAAATTTGCTACTAGTAAGTTTTTAAGTTTGATAGAATTGTACCTCCTACTAAGTAATAGGTAAGGTAAGTCAAAGTCAAAATCAAAATTATTCCTTTTCTAAAACTATACTTACCTTTTTTTTTATCGAGTTGCAGCATTTTCAATTCAAAGAGTTTTTTTCATCTAAATAATCATATATTTTATAATAGTAGTATGTATTTTTATAAAGTTTTGTTTAATTACGTTTTTTAAAACATTAACTAACTTTATGGAGTCTACAAGTGGCAACAGCGAGTTTATCTTTTTAGGCATCGCTAATTTTCTTAAACAAATTAATATTTTTGTAAACATAAGTACATCAGAATTTCATAGATGTATTGACAAAGAAAAAATAAGACAAACTTTTAGACGACTAGAATAGTCCACTTTGTATTTTTTTTAACCTTTTCATTTCCAATTCCGATCAAGTAGCAGGTATTTTAGCGATCGATGATCCAGTCGCTTGACTCATCAATCATCATGTTAGGGTCAAGCCATACTTGCGCACCACCAGCAGCGCCGGACAAGCTGCGCGCGCGGGCGCATGCCTCCATCCTCCCTCAGCCAGTCGGACACCGGGCGCAGCGCGCGCTACGCGCCTCATCATGTGGTGTATTTTTGTTTGTAGAATAACGTGTAGTACGTAAACAAACCAGAAATGTTGTAAAAAATATTAGTTCTGTGATAAACCCTTTGATTAAGTGTAGGATAACCTTCATGAAGTACCAATGTGATGTTCTTGATAGACGATTTTGATTAGTGATAAGCAGCTGTAAGTTTAGGTAGGCACCTACCTAGGTCTGTAGTAATTAATTTATTAATGTCCTAGGTACGTACCTGCCACAGAGAATGACCAAAGGCATGTAGGTAGATGTGCCTTTGAGCAATTGAATTTGTAAATTTTATGATAGCAATAAACTCAAAGGATTAATTATTGACAAAACTGTTAGCTTCCGAAGCTTGCTTTGTAAGCTTTTTGAAATATCTGTCTAGATTCAATTTTTCACTTCAAAAAACTCGCAGTTTCAAAGGTTCGATCAATGATCAAATTAAAAAGGAATGCACAGCGTGGGATTTAGTATTTATTATAATTCGAACCACTACAGCAAGAATGAATTATTGACGCATATCTACCTATTTACAGATTTGGTAAAAAAAAACAATAGATAGTGATGCGACACTATCGTCTATATCAATAAGTGCAACAACGAATTGAGAAGTGAATGAAGGACAAAGTGATTTAAAGTCGGTTAGGCGCGGGCCTATGGGGCAATGCGTGTCCCGGGGTCATCAGGACCCGTACTCCCGACACTACGACGCTGAGAGCATCGCTAGCAGTGTTGGAAGCACCAGAAAGGTAAGTTCATACTAATAGACAAGAATAACACAGGGCGTCTCAGAATCCTGAAAGTTAGTTTACTTGAGTTAAGTAGTTTGTAAGTTAAGCGCTTCCTAGTAAGCTGTGATGATCCTACACTGTGGTATAAACTTATTAAGCAACCATTCTTGAAGACACAAATCAATTGCAGAAATCGCATCCGATACCTTAGCCGTTTCGCTGAGAGTGGTAACAGACAAAACAAACGGGGTAAACGTATATAGGTACGGGCTTCTGTTGTCGCGGGTAAAAAACCACAGAAGTGGATAAAACGAACAAATTGTTTGTACCTAGGTAAAAAAATTGCAGATTTATTGGAATCTTGCCGACCACATGAACTTCATGAAAAACATTTTTAGCTAGGTTTAATGATACCTACGATACCTAGCAGCATAATCTAAAGGAATGTTCACCCTGAAGAAAATATCAAATTTTGTAACTTGTTACGCTACTACAAGCCAAAGCCAAAATTATTCACGCTAAATCCATTGTATATCACTTTCATTTTTTAATTTTAATCTTTTTTATAACACTCTCAGAAATTTATGGATACGATTGTTCAAAAGAGGCTAGCTATCCGCAACACAGATTATCCTAGGATGGGAGCTAGCGTACCTACTTGCAAATTGATTTGACAACATTTGTATGTTTTTTAAGTTATACCACTTACTTGTATTATAGACGTACCTACTAACTGCAATTTGTAATACCGTTTTACCGTACGTTTGTAAAAAATTAATGAACTTAACTTGAATTTACCCTATGGATCTGTAGTTGCAATAATGCTAAATTATTAGGCCCGTTCTCGGCATAGAAAGATGTGAATAGTCCCTAGGCCAAGTATCTGCTCAATTCTGCTATTCTTTAAACACAAAAGGTAGACCCGTCAAACTTAATTGTGAAATTGTCAAAAAAAGCGAGTCAGTGTACCAACAGGTTCTGAATCCATACCTGTTCCATAGGTATGAAGATGGTGTCTTTTTTTTAATTAAAGGGTCTTTATTTATCTTAATAAAATACAAATTCAATTTATTTATTTTTTTTTATTGAAAAGACCAACAGCACTTAGTATATAACAAAATTTCTTATGATTATTGAAGTTATATATCTCTCTAAATAGAAAAAAATATGCTACGTTAATTCCTGCAAATATTAGTATACACTTTTTAAAAGTACAAAATGAGTAATATGTAAAGTTTACTAAAATCTAATTCAATTGATAAAGGTTTAGGGTATGTGTATGGGTGTGTGTATAGGGGGTGGGGGGGAATGTGTAAGTAGGCGGTATGTGTATGAGGATTTGAGGGGACCAATATAAAACTATACAACACAGTCTACTACATAGCACATCACATTAAACATAACTCAGCAGACTGTGGTGCCTTTAGGAGTTTCTTTACAAAAATAATATTTATGAGATACTAAGTAACCTTTTTAAACTTATTTTCTATGATTACAAGGATCTTTACTAATATAAATTATGTGAGCTTAGTAGGTACAGCTGACGTTTTTAAACCGTTGATGTTAATCAAGCTTATTTACCTAGGAAGGTAGGTACCATAAATTACAATGACCTTTATTATATCAAGGGTCCATCTTAATTGGGATTGGAACCACTCCATTTTTGCCTCAATAAATTAGTTTAATTAGTCTAGGTACTTATGTCATCTGAACTTAGAAAGAAGGTACTAGGTAAGGTAAACTAGTTAAATAGAATCATGGGCGAAGCTATAGATTTCACATGGGGTTCGCGAGTACAAAAATGTACAAAATCTTTGTACATTTATGTATTTTATTTTTGTATTTTTGTTCCTGTTACCTTTGAGCAAGAGACCTGATGCTGAGACATCACCTGGAATCTGCAGGATACCTACTCAACTCCTCACAAACTTACAATGAAGGCATCGTGTTTGGGTTTTTTGGAATGTCCTAAATTAATAAGTTTTAGATAGAAAGTGAGCAAGGTCTAATGATTGAGCAGGAAAAAGAAATGAGGATAAATTGATGACCTAAAGTAAAACACGTCAAGGGATTTTAAAATTGTATGTAAAAATACTTGTTGCAAAGAATAACATAAGAGATCAGCGACGACGGTGGCTTGACAAAACAGACCCGCGCGCACAGCAAGGAACCGTTGCTATGACAACTGAAAGGTGCCCATTTACAGGGCACCTCTCAGCTGTCGTGTTGTTGTTGTGGCGTGAAGAGTAGACAATCCTTTAACTACGTGTGGGGGGCATCATAACTGTTCAGAAAAGAAAACTAATAAACATCATTACATGTACGTACGTACTTATCTAAGAACTTAGATAGTTTTTAATCAGAACAACGTGCACATTGTTCTTCAGTTCAGACTTTAAACGTAGATAGCCGTCTATAACAATTACCTATCTTCATTCTATCTTATTTTCTCTAATGCCAATAGCTTTTATAAGTAGTTCCATTAGAAACAGTTTTCCGTATCGTAATTGCATCTTAGTTGCATTACCGGTCGAACACAATAGAGTTATGGACTCGGGGTGCCTGCCTTCGGGGAGCATCATAGCCCCCATGTTATTTAATATAAAAAATAAAAAATAATGCCTTAGTTGTTAGCCTTATTTAAATTTTTAACTACATTTTTAATATCTAATATTATCTTATTCGAAAGACGGGCTTATACCTATTACTATGCACATCATACAATGTACCTGCGATTGCCCAGTAGGAACCTAATAGTCGTTTTCACCATAGCTTCAGATTCGCAGCGAGAGTTTCCGACTGGGTGCACAATGTAACAGTGTGGGCTAATTAACTATGTAATACACAGGTAGATCATCTAATCACATAGCTTTCATATTGGTACATAATTACAGACTTCTTGAGCTGAAACAGTTTTGCAAAAATAATTGTCTGTTAGAATGCTATTAACTTATACAATATCAACAGCCTGTAGTATTCCACAGCTGGACATTAGGCCTCCCCAAAGAGTGCCATCCTGCGATTCACCGACTTCCCACTTCCTGCAATCTTTAATATGTCATCAATCCATCGTTCATGTTACTAACTGCTCTACATAAATTTGACGCTACCAGACCAATCTTCCAATTAACGGGGCTTGCAATCTGTCACGTGCAAAACTCGGGCATATGCCAAATGTAATGATTGGACGTGCATTTCACTACTTTGACCCTTACTTATAGTATCTTCAAAGATTACGCATTAAGTATTAATCTGGCGATGTCCATAATCGGTAATACAGTGGTGAGCATATTTGTTTGTTTTGTTTTCAGATCAATTGTCTTAGGCCGTTTTATATACACTGTTCGAAGCGTTTTTTTAGATAGAGCTACCTATGAAAGAGAAATTGAGATTAGTTCATGTCAGAGTAACGCTCTGTGTCGAAGGAGTCCAGAAAATCATCAACAAGTCTTGTATAGTTCGTAGCTTAATATTTATTAAAAAAAAAAACTTAAAACTCAGACTTCTTAAAACTTTATAAAATAACATAATCACCTGGAGGTCTATACAAATACCTCACGCTTAGTTTTCCTTTCTCGCTAACCTAAATTGGTCAATAAATAATTTGGCAGTAGTCACGTGATAGTTCAACAGCTAATGTCTTTTCCATTCAATTCAATCCATCTCCATGACGCCCAGAGTATTCCCTGGGCCCTTCGACAACAAACACTTTCTGTTGGCGCCTGCGGAAAGGTTGAATTGTATGGAAATAACAGTAGCTTTTGAGATGTCACGGGAATGCTCCCAAGTTTTTACTTGAATTTGCTTAAGCTAGCCTGAAATGAATACAGAGCTCGAGGTTTTTGTCTAGACACCCTGATTGAGTCTTGGGTATCAAAAACATACACCATGATGCCACATCGAACAAATTATAATAGTTGCAGATCATCGCAACTTTATCCCGCAGCGGTAATCAAATCCGTAACTCTTGCGACTCAGCCGGCTTTACGTGACCTTGCCAACCACTAACGATCATCAATCAATTGACTATGCTGAACGTTGACTTGACTGGGTGTTTATTTAGCCTTCAAAAGCTAAATTAGCTTATATAGGTCCGTAGGACTCTTAGCGTCGTAAGGAACCCGTATATGCGTTTCCCGTACGAGGTTGTTTATTTGTATATTACCAAATATCTCTGTGATGTGGGTTTTTGAAATAGATTTGTTTAACATCAAGTATGGTTTTTTAAAGAGTTTAATTGTCACAGATCACTAGAGGGCGCTGCAATAGACCAAGGAAAACACGCCGGTGCTTTACAAATTTTGGAAAAATTATCTTGTTAAAACAAGATAATTTTTCCATGGATTGATTGTATGATAAATCATATACATCAGAAACATCTAGAGTTATGCAAAATCTTTTCTTCTTTAGCTGTATTAAATAGACCATTAGTCTGCAACCAATAGACTGGTCCATAAGTGGTCCACAAATCCACTTCCGTAAATCATTTAAGTGAGTAGAGCTGTTTTTTTTATTTCGTTTCGGCGACATAGGCTGAGTATTGTCGAGTCAAAAATTTCATTTCACGCACGAGTTACTTCAGTGGTTATAAAGAAAAGCTGTTATTGTTTATGTGAAACTTCATTTAAATTACATAAAGGACTGGGTTCGTAAAAGGGCATGATTGCTTTCGATTTCAACACTTTTGCGATCTGCGATCGGCCCTTTCGAGGATTGTCTTGCCAAAAAGTTTTCGTTCATATTCATTGTAAGCTTAGTACACGAACATTATGTAATAAAAACCGGCCAAGTGCATGTCGGGCCACGTTCATTGTAGGGTTCCGTAGTTTTACATCACAATATGCGGTGCTTTGAGGGGGCTTTTAGTTTGAGTACAATGAACATATTATTTGAGCTCGCAGTTAAACGGCTATGACATTTAATAAGTTGCTCGACTATTAATCGTTAACTTATAAAGCCTACTTAGCTGAGATAGTTTTCTTTTTATCTTCGTTTTATATACATATACCTATAACGTATAATACGTTATATATGTATATATAATATGTATATATAACGCTGTGTCACTACAGCTTAGATTTTTTTCACATATTTAAAAAAAAAAACCATTTAGCTGGCAGTGGGGGAGGGGGACACTTCGCTCTAACAAAAATTAACACTTTAAAGATTAATATTTCACAAACTGATCCCTAAATCGAAAAATGGTTTTCAGATACCCACAATATTTTTAAAAGACCTATTCAACGACATCCATACCATGGGAAAGACAAAAAAAAATCATACCCATTATACGAGTATGGGAAAAAAAATACCTAAAAAAACTTTTACAAGATTTTTATTTCACCACTTTGTAGGGTGTACGTTTTAACACCCGGGCGAAATTACAGCTATGTAGAACTAAGAGTATCTGAGCTATCCGCTCAGTCAGGCAGACAGACAGACAGACGGACATGGCGAAACTATAAGATATTACAGCAATAATTCTATTGGCAAATAATTATTAAGAGGTTGTACGTTTTTTGGATAAGGGGAACAAAACATAATGTACTAATATGTGGACTGAATAAAATAATGATTAGTAAGTATTAATAATTATACATTTATGAATTAACTAAAAAATACACGGATATACTAAAGTGCAGGTGCTTCCCAGGTGTAACAATTTAAATGTTGTGGATGCGATTCTCTCTGAATCAAAATAAAACGAATTCTCAGACTATTGTTACTACTGGTGTATAAATTATACTTAACTTACCTAAGTACCTACTTTCACGCCGCGTAACTGATATATTATGGGACTGCTGATTGTGGTTAGTAATATAATATGGATCAGTGAAAACTTGACATTGCTATGACGAGACAGACTGGCTTTTTAAATGGCACGTTTTATTTTACTTGTACTTTCAATACTCGCGCAATAATTACTACCACTTCTTGTGTAGATGCACCTAATATGAGTAGGTAGGAGTATGCATGGATAGGTAATTGTATGTCTATCGATAGGCAATTGACTGTGGAGTTACCTACAATGACTCTATCAGTAAAAGTTTTAGTGATTGCAGTCATCACTTCTGATGTTTTATTTAGACAAACGTCTAAATAAAACGTCAGCTCTTTTTTGTGGTGACTTTGTCTGCGAAGCGAGGATAAACGGAAAACAGAGTGGGTAAAGGTAGTTTAAATTCATACCTCGGTAAAGTTCTTTTATCGAATAAGTGTAAAACAATAGGAAAGTCTACATCGTATCTAAATAAATGGACCTCGTAATAGTTTTCCGTGAGACACGACTGAGCTGACGAGTGAAAGACGTAAAAGGCACCAAGAAAACAGTAAGAATGCTCCACTACATGCACGGCTCCAAGACGTCTAAAGATCCTGGCGGCCTCAGCCCCAATACATCCATGGCACACCATCCGAGTCTTCGTAGTTGCAAGCGAGGCCTACCATGAGTCCAACATCTGAAGCCAGTAAGGACTGGGACATTCCCTACGCTCTGAAAGTTAGAGCTTTCAGAGGAGAAACTATGGTAAATAGCGCCAGCTATTTACCATAGTTCCTTCCTTCGCAGCCAATGAATACAAGATGTAGAACCTACATCTTGTATTCATTGAGGCTGGGTTCTTTATCTCAGTGAGCTTTGTATCCGTCCTCAAACTAACGGAAAACCCAATTGCCTGTGAATGCCTTTATCAGGGTGGCCGATCTGTTTTTAGTTCTTTACTGACTGCCGTATTATTGTGATCTGTTCTCAGTCACGAAGTTGCGATCGCCGTCACCGCCGCATGATCACCTCGGAAATAGTTTAAGATCCAAGATATTATAGCCATCTGAATTGTTCAATAAAAGTTTCAAGTTATTCTAAGATGGTATTGGAAAATGCTGGTCAAATTTCAACCGTGGCTATTGTAAATAACCTAGCTAAATTTTAATATAACTTCTAGCTTTCTTTGAGTAAATGAGGTATCTGATGAACTCGGGTGATATATCTTGACGCATCTCGTAGACAATAAATAAATGCACAAAATCATTATTCTTTGATGATGTTCGAATTGGATGTTTGGGTAAGACAAATGCTAATTTTAGTACCTATTACTTATAATCTAATTTTAGTGACACTTTTAATATGGTCCGATGGACAGTTCTTTTATGTCCATTCTATGCTCTCTCCGGCACGACTGTCCCAACTCGTGACTGTGTCGCTGTTCTATAGCATTAGGAATAAACGTTTTATAAGCATTGTAAGTCCATTGGTACAAACAAAGTGTTTATGCCACTTTGATAAATGAGCACAATTGATTTGACGAAAGTAGGTAAGCATGAATAACAGTAAGAATTCATAGAAACACTACAGCACGGACTTGATTTGTTATGATGACTAAATCAATTAAAAAACAAATTACGAAGAGCTTAATAGAGCTTTTTAAATGACCAAAAAAAACTGTTGGAGAGGGGAGACAAACACGTTGATACTTAGGTCCTACCACGCTAGTCAGATAGGCTATAAACCTTGAAGACCGACCTGAAAAGTCCGATGATTTATGTTGTAAAAATGATGGTTTATGGTGCGAACAGTATGGGCCATTAATTGACAACTCAAATCACATTTTAAAGACATTAAAATACGAATATGTAACCATTAGTACACTGCTTATATCGCTTCAAGGAAAAAAATAAAACGACAAATCGACCTTGCCTTCCAGAAAATCTGTGAGATTTTTTATTTAAGGAAACTATTACGACTACTTCGTACTTTATTATTCTCCTGCTGACGTTTTGTTAACTGTTTAGTCCTTCCTCATGAGCACGACCAACCAGTGGTTGCGGAAATTATACCAAACCACGATAATTTCAATTCTGTGATTCAATACCTAAAGTCTACGATTAAACAAGTACTAAATTTAAACCTTAAAATCTCAACGATAAAAAAAAATATAGGCTTCCTCGCCAGCAAAATGGCGAAGTCTAGTGAGTAATCCTAACTTCCTGCTACATTGGTGTTCAGAACACGTACTGCCGTTTAGAATATGGATACGGAGATAGTGACTATCCAGGTACTTAAATAAAATGACCTACGTAATTCAATCAACGCTTATGCTTATTTTTTTTAATATATTTTAATATTTTATATCCTCATTGACGTTCAAAGTAATTATGTGACTGCAATCGTTAAATGACTTTTGAGCTTTTACTTACCTACTTGCATACTTAGGTATACACAAATACACAAAAAGACACATAGAAAGACTTAAAAAAAATTGATATTCAAGATAATGCTATCTCTTTGTTGTGCTAAGTTTAAATATTTTTTATCTACGAGTAATTCAATATGTACATGTATGTATGTAAATATTGATGAATGATATGTTACGAGAAATTATGCAAAACAGGGAAACATATCTTGTAATAACTTGTATTTTACAGTAAATTAGAGGTCTAAGGTCAGAGTGAACGCATAGAGAGCTAATAGAGTCTGGGAAAATTAGTTTTACTTTACTTTCATAAGTCTGGAGATCTCTTTTATGGATGGTCTTTTACTTGCAAGATCATAGCGCCAATGATGATGAGTATTTTAAGATCTCTTTTATGGATGGTCTTTTACTTGCAAGATCATAGCGACTATGATGATGATGATTTTAAGATCTCTTTTATGGATGGTCTTTTACTTGCAATACCATAGCGACAATGATGATTTTACAGTCTACTGCAACGAAACTTCTAGACTGAACATCACCGACCTAGCTTTTATTTTTATGGTGTAGCGCATACGATACAAATAGGTATGCTAGAAACTCGGGCAGTCCGTTGGTTTGAGCTAGATCGGTTTTCCAGTAGCAGATCTTATGTAGTGGCTTGTATATTATATGTAGCTCATAACTTTTGTGCGAGATCTAGTCTGTATACCTAATAGGTAAATAGTACTTCACTTCACTGTATCGAAGCTCTCCGTTCTCTATAACGTATGTATTACGTTTAACGATTTTTGGGTAAGTTGTTTTTCCTATTTTTGATACCAGTTTTCAGGCCGTGTGAAACTGAAACGTCCAATAGTTTTATTTTTCTAATTGACGACCTAATTTTCTATGAGGCGCAGTGGGCGAAGGGTTCCTGCGCCTGAGACGCAGAAGGTTGCAGATTCAATTCCCACCGGGACAATTGTGTGTATGATCTGCAAATATTTCAGGTCTGGGTGTTTCCTTTGTATAATATATATGTTTTTACCAAAAATATATGTATACAGGGTTACAGGAAAAATCGTGCTAGATCCGTTAAGAGCGTGGAGTACCCATCATTTCTGACTTATTTTACTATGAAACACCCTACCCTAAATTTAACCCTTTTCGAGATAAGTATTCGACTTTTAATTTTTTTATTGAAAATTGCCGAATTTTAGGCTACTACATTTATTTTTGTTTATTTTGTGTATCTTATTATTATTATTATTGCATTTTTACATGTGTAATAAGATGCTTTAGGACGTCAATCATTAAAATAGTGCATAAGTTAATTGAATAGACCGTAGTAGACAATTGAAAGTAAAGAAATAAAAAAAATATTAGAAAGTTTATTTTTCTCTAAGGGATATCTAAAAAAAATATTATGGCAATTGTTCGGCAGATCTTTTTTAAAATATCTACGTTTTATCAGCTATCTAACGAGGTATAATAATCTAGGGTTTTATTCAAATGCATTGAAAAAAAATTGGCCCCGACAGAACTAAGGAATCCCAATAAGAAAAGAGTGAAGGGGTCCCAACGAAGATTCAGCGTGAATGTGTGGATGTGCATTATCTCCAATCATTTGATTGGACCTTACTTTTTACCGGATAATCTAAATGGGGAAACGAAAATTTCCTGAGAGCAGACTTGAGTGATTTGCTGGATGATCTGCCACTCAACCTGATCAGGGACATGTGGTTCCAACACGATGGCTGCCCTGCCCATTTCAGGAGAAGTGTCAGAGACTGGCTGGTAACAAATTATCCAAACAAATGGATAGGACGAGGTGGGCCGTTGCCATGGCCAGCAAGAAGTCCGGACCTAACCCCCATGGATTTTCATGTGTGGGGGTACATGAAAAGTCTAGTGTACAGCGAGCCGAATCCAGTTTCGTCTGTGGAAGACTTAAGAGAAAGGATTGTGGATGCAGCAAATAAAATGAGGACCACGTTGACCACTGGAGTAGTGAAGACTGGTCTCCGTAGAAGGATGCGACAATGTATTAGAAATAGAGGCGGCCGTGTTGAACATGAACTGTAGAATAAGAAAAAGTTGTGTGAAAACCTTTAATAAATGACATTTCATGCTTACCTATTGTTTTATTTTACTTTTTAGGGCGAAGTATGAATTTTCTTCTCCACTGTCGCCTATGAAACTAATTTTATTTCAATGCATTTGAATAAAACCCTAGATTATTATACCTCGTTAGATAGCTGATGAAACGTAGATATTTTAAAAAAGATCTGCCGAACAATTGCCATAACATTTTTTTAGATATCCCTTAAAGAAAAATAAACTTTCTAATATTTTTTTTATTTCTTTACTTTCACTTGTCTACTACGGTCTATTCAATTAACTTATGCACTATTTTAATGATTGACGTCCTAAAGCATCTTATTACACATGTAAAAATGCAATAATAATAATAATAAGATACACAAAATAAACAAAAATAGATGTAGTAGCCTAAAATCGGCAATTTTCAATAAAAAAAATTAAAAGTCGAATATCTCGAAAAGGGTTAAGTTTAGGGTAGGGTGTTTCATAGTGAAATAAGTCAGAAATGATGGGTACTCCAAGCCCTTAACGGATCTAGCACAATTTTTCCTGTAACCCTGTATAAGTAGTATATGAGTCATGTAGTTCCAACAATACAAGTTCTACTTAGTTTGAGGCTAGTAATGATGTGTGAAAAAAGACCAGCATTTTTTTTTTTTATAATTTTATTCAAGTAATTTCATCGATCGCTTTTTATGTTATATCTCTAACAAAGTTGCTGTCTGTGCCTTTTTAACTGTTTTTTTTTTGAGTAACATTTTGTTTCTTATTGAGATAATATGGTGGCCTCTTGTTGCAACCGATGAAAATAATTAATGCTGTGTTTCTTGCGTTGTTGTCGACGCGTTTTTACAAAGCTATTGACAAAGGCATATTTTTCTATGTAGGTACCTGTAAACTGTTAGTTAGAAAACTTTCATTATAATCGAGACAGGTGTGTCTACAATGTTGCATTGTTCTCTATAGATCGCATTGTTAGGGCAAAAAGTGGAATAGCATCGCAATCATGAGACTTCCTAGTGCATTGGGATTTGCGACGATTGTTCTTGAGGAGTAATTGTGCGGGCAAGCGGAAAACTGCCTTCATTACGTGCCTGCACCATAGAGCATCTAATAGCTAGGTACATAGAAGGAACCTGCAATTTGAAAGTAACGTTAAAGACGTCTATTTGGCTGGATTTAATCGATGCTGAAACTCTTTATTTATAAGAGAAAATAAAGTTGTTTTCTTGTCTCGGATAATAGTTTAAAATAGCGTCCAGCAATCACGTACTTTTTTCAAAAGTTGTAATGCAATTTTTCTGAGCCAAATTGATAGTCTTGGTAAAATTCAACAGCTGGTCTCGACTCCGCAAACCCGCTCTAAATCCAATTGGTACCACCTAGAGTTATAATTTTAACCTCAGATTGATCTAACTCGATGTTTGTCCAGTACAAAATAACTGCTTGAATTAGATAAGCCTAGGCCACTCAAGTGAATATAAGATAGTTCTCTTTTGAAAAGAGTAGGTTGTTATCTACTTTATCTTACACTTTCTTTGGCCTCTTACTATCAGACTTGTAGATTAGAGACTGCTTAGGTATTACAACTTTTAAGCAGAAAAATTATTTACTTTCTAGTTTTTATCCAAAATCTACGAGAAATGTTTTACACCACAACGTGATTTACTCAGTTTGTTACATAATCTAATTAGCATCAATGCATTTTTATCGCTTCATCAGCAAAGAATGCAACTTCAGATTATAACACCAAAAGCTCTGACGTGCTTCCTCAAAAAGCGATAGTAATATTATGGCAGTATAAGCAGTGAAGTGGATAATGAACATGATACATCGACTTAGTATTTTGCCTCATAACCGTTTCTTTTTTCCGCTGCATTGTGATGGTCACCTCTACTTAGGCTTTACAAATTTGGTAAAAAACTTTAGAGATTGTGAGATCACTGATCAGTGATTTTAATATTCCTGTATTGTTTTTATATTCAATTTGATTGTTATTTCGAAAACTGAGCGTTTTGATTTCACATACAAATTTTAATGAAGAAATACAGAACCCATTTCGTTGAACGCTGGTCAATGACCTGATACATTTTTAAATTATGTTCTCTAAAAAGGAACTTCCTTATCCGATCGATAACTAATTGAAAGTGACACGATATTACCGACTTCCGTCCGATAGGCCATAATGTGTTATCTCTGTAATTACTGTAATGTAATCTTTTGATAAGGAAATTAAAAGAAAACGAGTTTGACTTCTCTCTGAGCTTACTGAGCAAGTAAACGAGCTTTTTCCACATCTTATGATCGGAAGACTTTCGTAAATATCACAACGATATAGCATGTCCAACACCCTTGTACATGTCAAAGAATCTATATACTATAGTATCTATATAGATTCTACATATAGTATATAATGTATATATAGTATATAGATGTTATACTATCCCAAAAGGGAGTTATTTGCCCATGTGAGGGAACAAGTTACGGAAAAAATATAATTGAAATTATACATTTATATAACAGTGAAACTTTTAATTTTTTATTTCATCATTACATTTTTCGGATAAATTATTTGATATTATTTGTAACAATCTCTGCTTTTTTCACTTTGTGCCTGTTCCAAGTGAACCAGAAATAGGACATTGGTTGTTTACATATGTTCACAGCTGATTTTTACCACTATTTTCTTAACTGAAAATAGCAGTTTCAAAAAGTTGTTACTTACCTAGTATATTATGTAAAAGGACCTTATTTCAAAATAGTATACCTTTTCTAAGACACCCTACATAGATACATAGTACTTTTTAAAGCTAACAAAGAAAACATTGAAAGTATGGATCCAGAAGTTTTTCGATGGCCTACCAATTTATTAAGTTTACAAAACTTTTAGAAATGAATTTCTGTTCTGCAGTAATATTTACAAAAATGGTTCGCTGTGAGGAGTGACATTTCAATTAATTTACCGCGAGCTAGGGCGCAGATCAGGTTTAAGCAGAGCTTTCGAGCCCTTTCACCATCCAAATCGGATGGTTTGAAGATTTCAGTGAACTTTATTGCTCTTAAAAAGCCAGAGAAATAGCTTTTTAAAAGCTTGAAGGTAAATACAAAAATTGCAGACGGTGGTCACTGTACCTAACTTTTATACGTAGGTATACAGAGTACGCGTTGATGTCTTTTGTATGGCCACATCAAATCTTCAGTTTGAATTTGTGATGATTCTTATTTTTTTCTAGTAACATTATAAACTATATTATATCCACGATAAGCTTTTTCCGTACAAACTTCATATGTCCGCTACATCCTCTAGAATCTGAAATAATAATAAATAAAATAAAATAAAAAGCCTTTTATTTCTTGCAAAAAAAAACCTTAAAAATAATTACATTTTTCATAAGTATCTATTGTGTTTAATATTGTATTTGTAGCTATATTATATATATATATATATATTTATTCTGCAAGAACCCCTTCACAGGTGAAGGCCTCCTCCAAAGATAGCCATTGGTCTCGGTCTTGAGCTAATTGATGCCAGTGTGGGCCAGCCGTCTTCTTTACATCGTCTTCCCAACGTGCGTGGGGTCTTCCTTGGCAGCGCTTGCCTTGTGGACCCTTCCATGACGTCACCCTCTTGGTCCACTTGGTGGCTCAAGACCAGAGAATCTGAAATATCGGCAAATTATCTTTTATTTTTAAACACCAAGCACTCTTCCCATACCCTCTTTCAAGGCTCGGTTTAGGTTGGGCGTTGATTGTCAGTTAGTCAGTGGTATTTAGATAAGATACCAAAGTCATAATCACGGGACACAATGGTCTGAAGCAACATCTCTTAAGACAGGGGCCACAGACAGTGGGCTTTGCAGTGAGGCTATCTCCAGGATGAAGAGACTGTGGCGCATGTGGTTATACACTGCACCGCCACAAACGAAATCAGGTGAATTTGACAGCAATAACTCCCACGAGGTCAGGGATACTGGAACACTGCTGTGTTCATTCTGCTGGTTCAGAGTCATTCTCCGCTATTTTACGGAGTTGGGCTGGTTGGAGTCAGGTTCAGGTCAGGAATGTGAGACGTCAGTGCAAACCTTAGTTCCCCCACTTAGAATTAGAAGATTCCAAAGTGTTTATTACCAATAATCATAGGTACGACTGCGAAGGATTTACTTTGGTAAATAAGTAGGTACGTAAAACTGGAAGGCCATAATAATGTAGATTACTTATTATCAAGTTCCTTACCAATGTGCCAAATGGAAGTGTCCTAAAGTGTTAATACTTTCCCCATAAAGTTAACAGACCATCCAAACCAGCTAATTTTCGTTGAGCGAGTGTTAATTTATTGTAATCTGCGCCTAGCCAATCTACATACAGCGAGATGGTGGCGGTCGTTGCCCGTTTCCTGAGTAACTGCATTCCTGAGAGACCCGCTACAGATTAGCTGACAGTTACTAGGGCCCTGCAACTTCCGAGATTAGTTAGCAGTTAGTACGGATCAGCGGCTAATTGTGTGTGAATTTTTGTTGCAGGCGAAAGTTAGTAAGGAAATGAATATAATTTTTAGATCTTCTGAAAGAGATGAATAAAATAAATTATAATAAATCATTCTAGAAACAATTATATATTTTACACGATATCTATATTTCTCAGACGTATAGATACATCTATACTTTCCAGAAGTATAGATGAATTATATAATTTTTATATATAATAAAAAAGCTCGACTTCTCTGGTTTCGTTCCATTTTATTGAAGTGTTTATTTGCTCAGCGTGGCGCTGGAATTCTCATTCAATGTAATTCGTTGTTGCCTTTATTTTGTAAGAAGCGGTGACCGTTTTACAACGGCCGCAATATAATAGAGGTGCATTACGTCTATTATGTTTTTGAATAAAGGTAAACATATCTTGTTTACCCCTATTTTATGCCGTTAGTTAGTCTGTTTAGGGTTAAGCTCGCCTTTGTATATGTCATTTAATTTTGCCTACTGTAAGTGTATAATTGTGTGTACAATAAAGAATAAAGAAAGAATGAACGTCATCGCTACCTAGAAGATCAGATTCACGTCGCGCAATATTTGCTTTAGCTTATCCGAATTCAATCTTTTACGTGTGCGAGGCTAGTGTCGTAACGTTGCAACATTGGTACGTCTTAGTTGAATGTTTATTAAATGTGATTTAAAGTTTTAGGTTGCATTTGTATGACTTGTAGTGACTAAAACGAAATAGGTTTTGTTTCCGGGTTTTTTAATTTTGCATTCCTAGTCTGCTATCTAGAACTGTACATAGTGTACTGCTCGTTTATACTGACAAAATCCTCATTCACAGCTAACGTCACACCCTTTCGACAATGTCTTTCGGATGGCCGTCAAGCTGCCATTGATACTTACCTTCACTCCTAGGACCTCTAGTTTCAGATGCGTTAAGACCTAGCAAAGCTAGGTCCTCCAAAATATTTGAGGGCCTAGAGAAACCTACGCCAAGCAGAGATATAATCACCTATGTATAGTATGTATAAATAACAAAATGCCTATATTTGTAGTATTAGTAAAGCTACTTTACGACAAAACTTGTCCAAGGAAGTACTAACACTATATCTATTACAGCCGCCAAGCAGTAATGCACTAGCATTTCTGAGAAGGAGATAATGGGGTGCCGATAAAGTTACAGGCACGTGAGACTTCCTCTTTTTTTTAACATCCTACAATTTATCTCTTAAAACTTTATCTCTATGGAAGGCATCAGCATCTCTATGTTTCGGCAATGCCCCTGATATTGCATCTCATGTTACTCAAAAAAGCTTAAATACCATAAATTATATAAAACAGCTTCGCTCGGCTTACAGAATTTCAATTTACATCAGCTAAGCAATTTGCTGGTTCATATCAGACGGGTTCCGGAAACTTGGCTAAGCTTGGCTTGGCTTGGATTAAAGTCTGCATCAAATACATTACCACCTTCATGTGAACGTTCCGTAGACCGGTTACGTGAACGGCAGTGAGTTCTCGCCTAGAATAATTAATTAAATAATGAGTTCGCCGGCTGCCTCTGTGTTATAACTAGCATAGCATCTCTTCAAACCAAATGCAATAGCTATAGTATTTCGAGATGGATAGTGGAGCGATCGTGAATTCGTGAACATGAAAATGTCAAGGAAAAGTGCTTACGACATTGATCTATGGATTCTTAAGATCGTGCAAAGCTATCTAATCTTAATTTATTTGCTACAATTATTTCCATTCGACATATTGTCTTATGCATTTACCGTGAAGGAAAACATCGAGATTTTTAGATACTAGAACCAGAAATTTAAGGCATATGCCATCGATATGTTTTTAACTTATCACGTGGAATGTTAACTACTATATGCAAAATATAAAGAATGGACTTACTTGCATGTGACTACCCTCTTGATTTCTTCACTGGTAAGGTATTATCTGGCTAGGATAAATATATTCTATGATCTGTACAGTGGTGTGACCATGTTTTGTTTGTTCTTGTTTTTATTATATTCGTAAATAAGCAATATATTCGTTTTCTAAACTTTTACTCTCTACGAATACCTACCTAAGATCTTATTATGTCCAATCTTGTCCAAAATACCCTAACTTAGTATTTCTTTATCTAGAACTAAAGCAATTAATAATAATGCTTACACAACAGCGCTAATGAATAACGAAAATGGAAAATAAGGGCATAGTGGAACATTTCAACAATTAAAAACGTACCTAGTTCTCGACAAACTGGGTTTCGCAAAATATAATTTAGGCATTGAAGTTGAAATATTCAGCCTGGCAAAAACAATCTTTTTTACGTGTACTTAAGAGCCAGAATCCACTTAACTCCATACGTATCTGCTTTACCTACTCATGAGCGTAGAGATAACTACTTACGTTGTGGCGTCTTGTTATTGATGTATTTAAGACCTACAGTTTTTGTATATTGCATAATTCGGACGACTTCACCCTCGTGGAGAAGAGAAGTCGACCAAAAACCATCCCGCAACCGAACCGGGCAACGGCACGGTTTCTCTAATGTCGACGACACCACACGCAGTGGAGCCGACCATCAAGATCCACCTCTCCCTGATAGATAAGATAACAACAGGAAATTATATCACGAAACGTTAGTTACAGTTAGTATTATTTTACTATATATATCAATTTGTGACAAAGGGGTCGAGGAGACGTTTAATATGTTTTTTCAGCGTCTGGACTAGATAATATGAACCAGAAATGTACATTTCATATTCGCCTAGCCTATATTGGGTTTTGTTCCGTCGATCATTTATTGAATAAAACCGGCCACATAGTACGAGCACATTTTTCACATGGAGAATCGACAAGTGCACGACTAAATTCGAACCCACTACCTAAGATTCGAATAAATAATTCTAGCCAATACACCACTATTGCTCTCAAATTCTCTTTTGAGTAGTGGTCTCACAGAGGTGAAGAGTTCACCCTCGCACTAGTAAAAATGTTTTAATTGGTGTTACGCATAATGTACTTAGTGACACTATTACAGCACAATTCTTAATTATCGCGTAATCTCCAACACAATTTCCTGTGTGTCATGTCATTGTCCACAAACAATGTTCAAGTTACATAAAAACTCAGCCTGGGGCCAGGGCTGAATCTGGAAATTGCTACAGTGGCCTACAATTCAATACAATTCCGTTTACACCTGTAAACGGATTTAAGCGAAATGGTCCAAAGTTAAAAGGGCGATCGGAGACCTTGCAACCCATCCAAATCACGCCATAAAGACTTTTTTTTAAATAAGTAGGCATATTTTTTTTAACATGGCATTACTTACAATTCAACATTTCGTTTTTTATTCAAGCACGTTAAGGAAGCTTTGTACGGAATATAAGTAAGAGAGCAATAGCATTTAGCGTCTTACAACTTTTTATCCTAGTTACAGCCCTGTACTCCAGCCTAAATTATTTCAACCGTGTAAACACACACGTAGGTACTTAATTCATTGTGACAAATTTACTCCTAGTTTATGAAAGTTTTATAAAGATTAATGCTAAAGTTTCACTTTTAGAACGAATTAGTGAATTAGGTAATGATTATAAACTACGTAAGCATAATTATGCTTTGCTGTTATGCTCAGCGGGTCAACTATCATAACAATATTATTATAATAACGTGTGTAACGTGCTAAAAGATTTTTCTCGAATACTTTCCATTGATCTTGGTGATAACTTTTTTAAATTTTCTGTCTTTTTAAACACCAGTTATATATGAATCGTCAATGCGTGTCTAAATAATTCAAACGTTCTAACAATTTCAATACAACGCACCGGAATCCTCAGCTCGCAAGCGTGACTAATGAAGAACATGTCCTTCAAAATGAGATCTTTATTTTGCTCTTACTTTTTCCTACAAAATTCATCTTGGTCATCATCCGCCTGAAGTACTCCACTGCTTCACATAGGCCACTCCCGATGAGTTCTCACTTGGCTAGGTTCCTACCAACGAGTAGTCCGAGTAGTCACCAGGACTACCAGGGCAGGTTTGTAAAACTGTCTAGTTCTAACCTTGCAGTTAGCGCTAAAGTTCAACAACCTACACTTGCAGCTCTAATTCTTATTCACCTGCACAAAAGGATACGAAGTGGCGAGCGAGTTCATAGTGAATGCGTCCCGAAGGCCTTGACACAGTTGTAGAACCCACTATAAATGGTTATGTGCTGGTGGTTGAAGTAAGAGGTGAGTAGATTACACCCTGAAAAGTGGGAAAGAAAACGTAGTACCGTTTTTGGAGAAAGATAAATTAATGTGAAAACAAATTCCTAATATTTTAGTTTAAATAATATTAGGTGTTCAAGCTCATTTCTTAGACCTAAAAAAAAAAAACGGAAAATAAAGTAAAAGAGTAACATTTTTGCGCAATCCCGAGTAGGTACGAGTATAGTTGGGTGTTTTTATTTGTGTTTATTTATTTTAACCAACCTATTTTAAGGTAAAATAAGTGAGAGCTTAGGTTGGGGACCTAACCTCTATCTTTTTTTTTCTACGGATTTACGAACCAAGATTTAGGAGGTATTATATTATGACAGTTTATTTGGGGTTTGCGCAGTTTAAAAAAATATTCAAATAATATTTTTTTTATAAGGGTTTTATAAAATTTATAAACATTAAATTCACATTTATTTTTAAAGGAATTGTTGGTAATTACACATAGCTACTCAATATAGAAGAAGTTATATTATTTTTTGTTCTATTATGTGATTATGTTTACTGAAAAAGTGCGAGGTCGTGACTACCCACGGAATAACGATACCGTACATAGATTACAAGTACTTCTAATATTTATTTTATCAGAGGGCATTTCTAGCAAAACAACAACTTCATTACTTTTCATTACATAGCGGTAGTGTTCTATTGCAGACGAAATCACACGTAAAGTAGCCCCAAGTAATGCCAAAATAGTGGCGAACCCTCAAGAGGGGCACATGCGCACTAGAGCCCCGATCAATGCACCGAGGGTGCGCGCGCCACCCTTACCCAGCCAAGCGGCCATCTACGCAGTTCGCCACAAAAACACCATCCGTGAAAATCTAACTGAAATTGCCCTTGAGGCGCAAAAAAAAAAACACTACAAATTCAGTAGCTTTAGTGATTTGTCGCCTAAAAAACGAGCGTACAACACAAGGCTAGACTTTGATTCAGGCAATTAAAACACCCACACCTTCCTACTTTAACCGTGTGCTGTGCTCAGTCTTGCACCAACCTCTCAAGCATCGCGTGACTCATCGGATATCCCAAAGATCATACCGTTCAAATTAGTTACGATAGTGTCTTGGTGTTGATTACTTGATCGTGTGACTTGGTGGCTTAAATGCCGGTGATCCGGGCGTGTTCATGAGGGGGCCAGGCGGTCCTGCTGAGGAGTAGGAGACACAGCAGCATGGACGAGTGTGACGCGTTATTCTATGACGACGACGTCGAAGTGTGCGATATGGTACGTAGCCTTAAGACTAACAGTTGACACAGACCTTGGAGTATGCGATTAGTGATTGATTTTGTTGACTTTGCTTGTAAGTTTTTCATCTGTTCCTTGAGAGCACAAACAATTATGTTCTCTAGCTTCCACGATAACGGCCTCCAGAGTCAATGAGAAAGTTTTATTAGTGAGTGGAGTGAAGATGCAAAGAATCTCCCTAGTATCTACACAACATTAAATCGTGAATCCATACGTAGAGAATCTCACGTTCATTGCGTATGAGGTGATTACGGTTCTTTGTTTTTGAACACGGTTTATTGTCTAATGTTTTTCAAAATTATTTTGAGGTTTTGATGGGTTATATAACGAGGAATTGAATCTCGCGATACACAAAATGGACGTTGCGAGTGTTTTGCAATGATGCAATACTCTCGCTCCGATGATCAATGTCAATTGTCTGATTTTGTCTTCGTGGCCTTTGCACATTGCAAGGGACATGCAAATCAGCTGATTACAATCAGCGTTTGCCGCTAGTAACCTTGCAGACAACCCACTGGCACACAAAGCTTCCTACAAACAGTACAAATTTAGGTTATTATTCTCTCTGAAATGTAACGGAAAAAACTATAAACCGAAGCTAAACTACATGTAACCGAGGCTAAACAAGTTTGTTGATAATAGAAGTCTTTGTTTGTGTAGTCTCTCGAGTTCAATTTCGAAGAAAGAAGAACAGCCAAGTACTTATATATTTATTAATACAGTATCATAATATGCATGCCCGAATGAAACAACAAAAGTCTGAAACATGAAAATTTACATTTTATCGTTGGAGCGATCGATGTCCATTCAATGATAGATCAAAAATAACTGCATGAAAGAAATGCTCCTTTAAAGGCCCATTGAATCCTTCATCACACTGGTGCATTTATCTCTCGTCACCAGGCCCTTTCTATGGCCATTATCGTATCTCAAGCTCGTCACTGACCTAAAGCATAAAAAGTGACCAAGAAAATGTTATTTCTCAAATGGATTGAATGCAAATGCGACATACAGAGTGACCATACTGTTAAAACGTCTCTAAACGTAGAGTCACGCACAGTGGTTGTCAACATACTCGTAACTGCACTGGCTTATGTCGGCAAGCTCCAAGTTTGGACATTGTCCACATACTATGAAACTCAGTTTTTACAATGGCTGTGAAATACCACACGCATTTTTGAGCACGAACAAAACAATTCACCTGTTTTCGGTAAGTTTCCGTTAGGTATTCTGTACCGTAAAAGCGAAACTGTGTAGTATCCAAAAGGCGAAACAGAATTACTGTGAGAACGAGTGCCATAGGTAGATAATTGGGTATTCGCCTTTTTAGTTGGTAATACAATGGCCTCCAGTCGCTTATAGCTATTTACCGTCAATGATGGTGTGGCGAACTCGTGAAGATGAATCTTCTGTAGAAAAACTAAAGTCACCGACATAGCCCTTAGAACTAGCAAGTTGAAGTGACAATTGGTATGCTATAGATATAGCTCGTAATACCGACAACTGCTGAGGAAGAAATGTTCTCAAATGGTGACCATGAATCGGACTACACAGAGAAGGAAGATCCTCTAACCCAAATAAATAAATAAACACCCAAAGGTGTATGGATGTGGGAAGTCGGTGGATGGAGGTACCCAAAGATAATTTGCCATGTCACGTTTAAGGGAGGCCAGCTATGTAAAGTAGCGGGCATACCCTACAGGCTCTTGGTGATGACTATGATCAATCATATGATTAACTATAAAAAAAAAGGTTTTATGCATAGAATTAATAATGCGCGTTAATTAGTTTAATGCATCAAATTAAAGGACCACCCGGTTTTTAAACTGATGTGCTATTACAGCTAATGAGATCTGTAGGTAGTAGTATATGTACTGTAATGTTCATAGTGAAAGTCCCAAGTAAATGCCTTCATTACAAGAATCAACATCTTCCATGGAAATTCACACAATTTATTTATTGAAGAGACCGCTTACTGACTCATTGTAAAGGTTTTATAGAATCGGTAGTATCAAAGGTTGTTAATGTATATATAAAAAATATTTGTTCTCTAAAATAAATAGGGGACTAGTACTTTCGTGGGAAAGGAAGAAGTACCTTATCATCCTACAGAAATCAACTTCTGGAACAGGCCTCCCTAAATGAATGTCATGTTGACAGTTTTGGGCCAACACCGACAACAGCCTTTAAAATATTATCGGACCATCGGGTACACAATTTGGGTTACAAATATCTTCAACTAACATAAATTAGTAATTAGGATAAGCAGTGCATATCCACATCTCGTTTGTTTCTGCAAACTCAGACCAAGGGAGTAGGGGTTCTACCTATACCCTGGTAGAAAAGAGAGAAAATGTTCGTCACCTATCTATGATATAAGATATAGGTAGGTCTGATAGGTTTGATTGAAATTGAAAAAGTAACATCTTTGAACTTCAGGAGATGGTAGAGCACATTTTTTAATAATAAAATAACCCAGATATATCTAGCTATATACATACCTACACGTACCTTTTCAAAAGCAATGCATTTTTTTAGAAACACATACCTGACCTCGTAATATGGTGCTAGGTATTTAGCTCTACTCGTAGCTTTTGTATATTATTATTCATATAGTATTAGCAGAATGTATTATGTGTGAAAACTATTTAGTATACATATATTACTTAGCCTCCAAAATAACTAACTTAATATATA
Source organism: Perizoma affinitatum (assembly GCA_961405105.1). Lineage (NCBI taxonomy): Eukaryota > Metazoa > Arthropoda > Insecta > Lepidoptera > Geometridae > Perizoma > Perizoma affinitatum. The sequence continues at coordinate 10,205,325 of OY560184.1, forward strand.
AATTAGTTTCTTAAGTCAATTTGCAGTTATTTTTTAATCTATAAATCTATCCATACAGGTAATAAAAGGCTCCAAAGTCGCCAAAGTTGTGTCCGCCCCTTCTACAGTCGGTAGGAACAGCCAACGAAATTCGGTTCAGCGGATTTCCTCTAAACATACTCAAACTTCGTGACCTCTCCAATAAACATACTCAAACTTCGTGACCTCGACGCATCTTGGGCTTATTTAGCTTGTGTTTGTGAAACTTGTTAATCTCTCTCTTCAGTGTTAGCGTGTTATTTGGAAGTCAGATGTTTCATTGTGACGGAGAGTTTTGAATGGATAACGGGTAGACGACCTCAAGACTCCATCCTATGGTGCAATTGCATATACGCTGGCATTTGACGACCTGCATAGACAATTGTCTGAGATTACCTTCGCAATTTGCCATCATTACTTGTATCTGATGGAGAAATACAAGAAAAGGAAACAATTATCGATGGTCTTGGGCGAGTAGTCGGCTGAGACGGTATCTAGAGGTGTGCTTAGGGCTCGGGGGCTCTTGTTCAGAAAGGAAAAAAGAAAGACAAAAACATTTATTTGTGAACTTTGTCTACAATAGGTAATTATAGGGATATAGACAAACAAAGACTAACAAGTATAAGGACAAGTTTAAGTACATTACACTATTAAAACTTGCTCTTGCCTTGCAATAATACAATAGTCGAGTTTTCAATGCACATTTGAATGTTTTTTGCAAATATATATTTTATTAATATATTTTAGTATATCTTGGCATTCATACAACTACGTAGGTACTTATAGGTGCTTTAGTTGCCAATCGATCCTCACGTTTTATGATCTATCCGGTAGACTACAGTCTGCGAACAACGGGAACAGATCCCACTATGCTGTTAATCATGTAGATACTCTCGAAGCTGCAATAGCCATAATGTCGAACAATTTGTACCGCCAGTCCATTATTTATAACAGCTAAGAATGAAGCCTTACCGTTATGAGGGCTTTGTGATAGGGTCTGTCGGTGGGAAAAATAAGGTTAGACGAAACGAGATTCTATAGCGTTACATCGCCAATATGACTTTACAGAAGAAAACAAAAAAATCTTATTAAAAAATTCATACTCACCACTGCTTCCTTTAAAATAAGTTTCTATGATCTGACCAGAAAGGACTTAAAGAAAATACGAATTTAAGAAGTAATATAATATTTTTGCAGTATTTAAGAATTGCTATACTCTTGAAAGGTTTCCAATACCGTACAATACCAAGAGGTATATGTATTTGCTTAACCCAAATGGCTGGCGCCCCGCACGTAGCTGTTAGGTAGCTGCTTATGTGTTTTTATGTACAGCATTTCAACAAGATTCCACTATTAGATGGCGTGGTGCCAGATAATCAAGAGCTGCATTCATGTTACCGCATAGCCTATGGAAATGTCAAAAATGACCTTTGTATCTCCGCAAGTTTGATCTCCGTTTTATAGCTTTAAACTTTCGTGACTTTTCACAAAAATAAAAAACTATTTTGTATGTAATCCAAATAAACAAAGGAATTTAAATCTTCCTTTTATTTAGGTACATACTCGCACATACAAAGACGGGTCATCATAACGACAGAATGCTACAACAGGTCCGTAACAGGTGATTCGGACGTGCAGGTTGTGGTTGCTTTTGTGGTCGCAGATGGGAGGTATACTACGGGTAATAAACAAGTAGGTATCTACCTATTCATCATATAGGCTATACACCTATAACCATATATATGATAGCTAGTTAGGCACCTTGAAACTTAAGTCTTTTTTGGCTTCTCCGAGTTCTTTGTTCAAGACATACCAACTTAAACTAACTAGACTTTGAGAATGTTTAGGTATTATTAATTAACTGTACTTCGCCCTAGGGGTGAAGAATATTTTTAATGTTTACCCCTCAAGTGAAAATTAATACCTATAAAGATTTTAAATCTTTTCTACGGAACAACATACAAAAGTATAGTCTAAAGCTAAATATATGGCTATAAATCTGGCCAAAGGATGATATCTTCATATAACACAAATTAAGAACGAAAGGCGAAAATATAAAATAGGTAGGTACCCACTGATCTACTGTAGGTAGATAGGTACCTATTTTAAAACTCTGACATCGCCATTGAAACTATCAAACTTTAAATACCTATGTTATGTATCAGTAGCCACACTGTTGCTATTATTTAAAAAAATATGCAACTGAACGGGGTTGTTTAAAAATAAGGCGTCTCGTTCCAGTTTTTTTATTCAATTTTGGCGCCGCGACCGAATCAATTTGTGCACGTCTCGTACCTACATACAATACAATAGCTTTACAATGTCTGCAATCGATCTCCGTCGTTATGCGACTTACTTTTCCCAAACGGTTTCGTGAAACGCATCTATTGTATTGTGTTAGATAATGTACCTACTATTTCGCAAGCAATAGGTGGGAAAAGAAGATCTTCGCGCATTTAGTATTATTAATTTGCAAAAAACGTCGTTGTCTGAAACTTAATCGGCTACAATCATTGGAAAAATCATCTGATTCTCATAACGCCCATTGAATCTGAAAATGTGAAAGTACTGTTTTATTGTATAGGTATGTCTCTATGATAAAATTAGAAATTAAGAAACACTAACTAAACGAACATAAAATTAATACGGGGTTTGTAAGCGCCCACATACCTACTTAGGTAGTAATCATTGGGTGAAGTCTAGCGATCTGGAATCCGAAATGTAGGTACCTATCTACGTAAGTATACTAGAAGTTTGATGTTTAGAGATTAAACACATTAAACTAAAACTCGATTTTCGAAAGGGAAAACACGTTTTGACATCTCTCGATTGTTAGAAAATAGTTTATCTATTTGGATTTTCTCAAAATCTTATGAGTTGATTGGATTGGTTAGTTTGGGACAAACATTGCGTATAGGAAACAGACGAGATTGAACCGATTGATACTGACTACGGCCTGTAACAAATACAAAATACGAGTTTATATCTCTATCGAAAATCACCTGTTTTCTAAAAACAAAACATTCTTACTACAATATATAAAGTTAACTTTATAGTAGGTAGGACTTTCGTAATGTAAGAAATAAAGGTTGTATCGAATACGTATGTAGTCAAACAAAACTATACATACGTTTGAATGTCAAGTAAGTAATTAAGAAATAATAAAGGCTGTTTTTAATTTTTATTTTATATTATTTATTGCTAGAGAAAACATAACCTTGGCAAATGTTCCAAGCTTGTTCTTAATTTCTCATGTAGGGTCCCATTTATAGACAAAAGGTAATTAGCTAGTTTATGCGTGGAAATATGAATAAACATCGACACTATCCCACCAGCATCGCTGCTCTATTATTAAAGCTACGTTTTTGTGCCTTTGCAATGCAAAGCATCTTTTCTTTACCTGGTGCAGGTTTTTCTAGTTTCCAATAGAGTAATGTGGGAGTTTAGTTGACAGAGTACATTAGCATTGAATCGACGAATAAGCAAACAAACGTTATGTGAGAAACTCTTTAATTTAAAAAATAAATAAATTTATCCACTCAAAATACTTAGGATCTAATTTACAAAAAATTTAGCGTGCTTATATATGAAGATGATGCTGTTTAAGGTGATCGTACTTGGAACATTATATATTTATGCAGGTCCTTGTGGCGTTGTAAGGTAACTTACCCCCCGTGCTAGTTGAACATTGTGTTATGACGAGATAACACTTCACACCCCAGAAGAACCGTGCGGGTAAATTTCGAGCAACGTGCGTGCAAATTATTAAGTTCGTACCTAAATAGAGCTATATTTACGGACTAAAATAATGTTAAAAAAAATTAAAAATTTAAAATCTAATTATATGATTTTCAATTTTTAATTTTTATGCATTATCAGAAGAAGATAAAATGAAAATCATAAATAATTGAACAGAAAACAAACAATACAAAAGTATGTAAATGTAAATAACGGATAAGTGTGAGTAGAACCCGGAGGCTTCCGAATGTAACCGGTAGTAATGAGCTGTGTTGGTGGTACTCCGACTTCCAATCCGCAGCTCCTGGGTTCGAACCCAGTCGTGAAGCAATGGATTTTTCCAAAAAATCGAAGGCATGTTATTGTTACAAAATGCGAATCTAGATCATTTATTTGATGAAAATGTCATTAAAAAAATATAGGTACCTACTTATAACAAAGACTATTATTTGTACTAATACTATTTTTTAAATTGACCAACCTACATCTGGGATTTTGAACTGAAAAAACCCCTTGCAACCTTGCAATCACGTGGAATCCTAACTACTAAACGCGGGCATGTGCCACCCTCTATTTAGTATCCTCAAAGATCTACGCACTGAGTATCTGAGGATATCCTTCACGGGAAATAAGTGTGTTTGTTTTTATTTAATGTGCGAGGAATTATGTGTCTCCATGTTACAACAGGCACATTTCACAGTAACATTAACAAAATTACCCTTATCACTACTAGTAGTAAAATTACACGGGATACGAACGTCCCGTAGGGTTTGGATTAGTTGTCTTATGTAAAGTGTTTTTTTTTATGGTGGCGTATGCAATTAAGAGTTATCAGTCTATATACCTAACTATCTTGAAAGAAATTCAGATGTTTATTAGCAAACAGCTCCATCCATAACCCATAACCCTTCAGTAGTCGGGCAAAAATATCAATAGATATGGTGATTTTTTTGCACAATCTACAAACGATGCCATAATGATGGAGATGGGATCTATCTCCAACATAAGGTAAGCATTTCCACTAACGACTATCTTCTCGGAAAACTTCCCTGTACTTATTTTACATGCAACGTGTAATCAAAGTATAATTTCAACTTTAATAGCTTCGTAGATTACGTTTTCGAACCACTTTTTTACACCTACCTACCTACCTAACTTGTGCAGACCGCTTGTGGTTAACTTGCCTAGAAGCAACATTCAGCATGTTTCACTTTTTAAATAGAACAACATTAAGAACTGATGTTCATGCTTCGGGTGGGCAGGATCAGGGTTTGCGCTGTATAAAACTCCGTATTAAAAGCAGTAATGTAGGGTAGGCAATTTCCTCAAAAAATGGTTTAAACTCCCATTCCCAATCGTAATAAAATAAATAATGCCATGCTGGACACAAAATTATCAATTGCTGACAAAACTGAAAATGTACACAGTCTTAAATCGGAATCACGTATTATCACTTTTCACATTAGGTAGGTACTTAGAAGTCCTCGCTTGCTATCCGAGTGAAAGTTTATTTTGCATACTTGTGTAACAGATTTATAATCTAGTTTTGGCAAGACTTTCAAAGTTTTTGGTAGATTGTCAGCATTCTCAAATCCGAATGCAAAGTAAGATGAAATCGAGTCTACGTTATTTTAAGGTGTGTTCGTACACGTGCCTAATATGTCTGGTGTCGTCACTCAAGAGGCTATTGTTTAGGGCCCGTTGTATCCGCCCCACTTGCGCCAATGGTATAGAAGGTAGGTATACCTACGTACCTATACGGTGTGATCATTGTTCACAAGTTCTCTAACGATTTGACTTTCAACGTCATGTTATAAAATTGATAACCATCAAATGTTTATCAATGGTTTGGCGGCTGGGAGGCATGCATTTTTTTTAGGCATGCTCTTACTTTTTCTATGTTGTAATGTAATATATTATTATTAAATATAAGTATATTCTCTAAACATTTTTTTAATAAATTTAGCAGGAACATATTTTTAAAAGATATGCTTCTTAGAATTTGTTTTTGGCATCCAAAGATCTTGGGAACCCAAACTGTGACAATTAAGTAATAGCACTAATCGATAGACATTAGATATTATGATTGCAATGCCAGGCAACCTTCTCAATACTAATCGATTTGATATTATTATTATAACCAATGGATGATGGCAGCTACATGGATGGCGGCTTAACGTAAACTTTAATTTTATCAACACAGTCCTTGGGCGCATTGCACGCGACTTGATCACGAGACTGCAAAGCTTCAGTATTTTCATGATAAAGGCGCATATAACTGTGCCGAGCGAGATATTTTCAGTTAATTTCAATTTAAATCATAATCATAATTACTTAGTTCTAAAAACTATAACAGGATCTGCTAGATTTTATTCGAGCAATTTATATTAATAAAGGTTCTGTGTAAATTAAAATTAACAATGGAAATAAAATCTTGGCCTTTCTCTGAGGATTTCCTTAAACGTGCTCGCATATTTCGGTTTTTTTGACACTATTTTGTTGTGTTTTTTGTATGAATTATGGTAATTAGTTAATGAGTATATTATCTGTGGCAGGCTTGGCGCCGAGGTCTAAAAAAATAAACGACCTACTTTTCTACGGTCGAGAAATCATATTTACCGTACCTCTCAATTGTTTTAGGGTCATTCTTCGTCGAAGGGTGCCAAGAAGCGAGATAAGAGTGCGAGTGGGAACAGCAACAAGCCCAGCCGTGGGGTGGCCACGTCATTCGGCTTCCGTCGTCGGCCGGCCAGCACATCGCGGGCTGATGACAATGCGCGTCGCAAGCAGAAACAAGCGCAGCATGACAAGAATGGAAATGGAGGTAGGGATCGTCTCTAGCGATGCTTCTTTCTAAAGGTGTAGGTTATTTCAGTAAAACTGTCTGTATTTGATTATCTGTGAGGAGGTCCTCACTAACATTATTAAGTGTACCTACTAACAACATTATGGGGATTGTCTTAAATAAAATTATATTGAATTTAATTGGTAGATTGGATTGGTTAAGGTAGGTAGATCTACGCCACTACAGAGATAATGCGAAGCGGCGTTAAAAATATAGAAGAATCTGTATTTATCAAGACAAGAGTACCTACTCGCAGTTGCGAGAAAAATTAAAGTCATCGATATAGGTGAGTTCTTAGCAAACTGAAGTAGCGATGGGTAGGCCTTAATAGCAGAACCGACAACTGCTGTTGCGACTGGCAACCACGAACGAGACGACGATTGATCGAATTTCCATAGAAGCTGTCGTCCACTTACTCGTGTGTTCTTTTACAGCATCCACTGAGGATCTTCGAACTGAGGAGGTGCTGTCGGGACGGTCAACACCTCTCGCGCGGCCCCGCAAGGAGGCTGCCGGTCAGCCATTGCGTTCGAATAGGTAAGATTAATTAGATTTTACTAAACAGTTCATTTTTACAAATTACAAAACTCTCGGCTTGTATTTTCATCATCGATTGCAGCGCCCCTAGTTATTTGTTGCGATAAAATCTATGTAAGAATTATCCTTGAAGTCATACAAATCTATTGCAAAAAAACACATTAACACAAAAAATGTTGCATTATTAAAATTGTAGTACAATGGGTGGTCTTATAAGGTCGCAAATTGCATTCAACTGAAACCAATTTTTGCAAGGTTTGGATGGAAAGAAAGAAAAAAATCGTATATTTAAAAACTTTTCCTAAAAACGAGTTCCCCTCATAAAACAAAAACTTCGCAGAGCTACTTGCAAGACGTGTTCATTACATTTTTCACCTTCAAGTGCTCATGAATACATTCTTTCTGCGGAATTGCTTGCAAAATGAGATGATAAAAGTTTACTGTCACGTTACCGTTTCGTGTAAGAGCGCACGCCTCACTAAGTATGGTAACTTACGTTAGCGAACTTTTGCTTCACAATATTGTTCAGGTGCATAGACAAGTCTATCTACGAATTTCTTTTGGATTCAAATTCAAACTCTTTAGAACATAATCGGTAAACCAAATCGATGGATCTAAAGATATAAAACTATATACACGTTAACCAAAAACAAAAACACATTTACATAATACCTACTAAAACAAATTAAAATTTAACACTAATTACATAGGCTTAATACTCGCTCAATCGACTTCCAGCCATCCATAAACACATCTATCTGTGGATGCATGGCGATGATCGCATTGAGATTGTCCTTCGCGCGGGGTGGCACGGGGGATAGGCGACTGCAGTGCTAGCGATATTATGTGCGTGCTCGTATCGCCTCAAACAGAAATCTGGCACGTTCTGGTGTTCTGGAACGCACAGTCCATTACAAGCCATTCAATCACCTATTGTCATGTTATCGAAAAAACTGGAAAAGCGAAGTTGTAGCATAGACTCAGTGTAAACTAGGAAGACCGTTATCTCTCCTTTTTGGGGAGTATGTGAATAAACCGAGTGAGAGCTATCAGAAGGTTAGGATTCTCAGGAGTTTTTTCTTTAGGATAAAAAGTAGTTTATCAAATCTTGTGGTGATGTCATATTTTTCTTGCCCTGCGAAATTTCGGTTCTGTAAGTCGGTTTCCTCACAAAGTATTCCTTTTCCATTTTAAACACACATAGTACCTACCTAAATGTCCATTATAAACTTATTTTAAAGTTTTGGCTCATAAAACAGAGATTTCTGATTGCTCAGGTTCGGTTTCAGGCAGCCGCATAGCAAGACGGCGCGCGTGGGTGACGTCAGCGTGGCCGTAGAGCACGCCTTCGGCACCGGCACGGACAAGGAGACGGCCATCAATAACAATGCACTAGGTGAGTGGGAAATCTTAGGTATATCCCTGGGCCACCATACTGAACAGATCCTCTCTCAGGCGAAGGAGCACTGAGCACCTACCGAGCGAGTCGGACGTGAAGCAATTTGTGTTCTGTGGTAAAAACCTATCACAGACCTTCAATGAGCTGAGATCTGGTAAAACACGTACAATTTATTCATTCAAGCCAAAGGTATACTCTAGACAATCATTACCTATACTGTTGGCACAAGGCGGACAAAGATCAGCAATTACTGCCATCCAACACTGAAGAGGTTCATGAAAAAACCTGCTCATGATTTATTGATGGATTTTCAGTCGAAACAACCCCTCCTGACAAACAAGAAAATGGCACTATTTTTACCAGGCATGTCCCAACACGAGTCGTCCATGATGCCATAAATATAAGTGCTGGTAACATGCGCCCAGAAACGTTCAACAATGTGCATCCTGTTTTCCAGATAAGAAAAGTACAAATGCACCATACAACAGAGAACTGGGGCTGATCGCGACCCAGATGTCTTCCACCGGGGTCACCACTGTCGTGGGGGCAGCTGGAGTTCCTAAGCCAGTCACAAAGCAGACAGTCATCCTCACTTATCAGCCGCAGCAATTTTCACAGGTAACTTCCTTACATTTTTATCCACCGACGCATAAAGAAGAAAGGGGTGGTATCTTTCAAAAACGAGTGCACATGTAGATGACTGATTGAATAAAATTTCTAATGCACATTTTTGCCTCGTTGCAAATCGATGACTAATTTTTTATTAGTCATCCTTGGATCAATGACTCTCCCTCAACCATAGTTGTGTATTCCATTTTGGATTGCTGCAACCCTATGTGGCTTGTGGCAAAAGTAATCTTGTAACCGACTTGATATATCGATAAGTTGATATCAAGTCCAATATGAAATGTTATCCTCCATTTTTACACCCTTTATTTTTTTATAAAATGGGACCATCCTTTAGGTATATTCTTCTCATTACAATAATAATAATTAAAATTGGTTCACAATTGGCGAAGATATCGAGGTCGTTTGACAATTCGACAACAAACTGCATTAACACACACACAGAGGCTTTAAACTTAATTATAACAATCCTCTTGTTGAGTCGGGGTTTATTTAACTGTGACCAGTAGATTATTAAACAAAAAATTCATCAGTTTCATTATCCACCTTCATTGTTCCAGCAGGATGGTCGTAAGATCGCTCAGCGGTCAGAGCCGGGCAGCGCTAGAAGCACTCGCTTCCAAGGCGAGCGGCCCCTCCCGGGCAAATACACGTTCCAGACCAATCAGCTGCCGAGACCCCAGTATCCAGCGGTCAAGAACATTGACACTACCAAGAGTAATAAGCAGGTAATTATAATAATAATACCTAATAATGCTGGAAATTTGCACACACCATCATCTAGCTCCAAAGTTAGCAGAGCTTGTGTTATGGGAAATACATGACTGATATAATTATACTACTAATATACTTTCTTTAAATATATGCATATTATACATAGAAAACACCCAGTCCAAGTATGTCAGACAGGTATACCATACTTGCCTCGGACACCCTCTTGTATAGACTATTCACTGATCAGTAGAGATTTGAGAATAGAATAGAGAACCACTCTTTACTTTCTTATTCTGTGGTCGTGTTAAGTAGAGAGCTGCCTACCTTCCAATGCCTACCTAGGTAGGTAAAAAGAAGTGAGGCAAGGTTGCCACACTTCAAACCGTGATTGTAAAATGGTATTACAATGGTATAATATGTATGTATTTACAAAAAAAAAGTATATAAGTAGTATATCAGTCATGTAGTTCCCATAATTACAAATTCTGCTTAGTTTGGGGCTAGATGATGATGTATGAAAAATGTCCAGCATTATTATTATTATTTATTTAATATTTTTTCAATTCTTCATGTTATCGTGTAATTTCACACAGAGATGGATCTCTATTTCATATGACAACTTTAGTGCCACTGGTATACTTTAGAACTTACACAATATTTTCATCATTACAATCATTCAAATGTAAACTATAAGATGACCGACGAAAGCATATTTTTCTTTGACGGTGGATCTAGGTCACACTAGATTTATTTTAGTCCTACCGCTTTGAAAGCCGGTCGCGGTGTGCTTTAAATAATTCCCGCATAGTGCAGAATGCATCTTTTCAGTCCCGCGTACTGTGTACACGGGATTATTATCACAGAATATGATTGCTCATATGCACACTATATAACAAGGAATAAACCATGGTATCTAGGTACAGTAAAAAGGCACTCGCGCACTAATGGTTCCGTACAAAATATAAACACTAATTAGTTGGTAAATGACAAGATATTTTTTCTAACGTTATTTTATTTGTGTAACGTGTATTTATTTGTTGTTGTTTTTTTCTATATATAGAAACACGAATATTGTGAAAATTTCGACTGCCTACATTGCATACCTAAATTGTTAAAATATAAATCCCTTAGGCTTAGTAACTAATAACGAGTACCAAATGATGGCATTATTTGGGTACAGAACCCTAAACAATAATACGACAGGCATTTCACGTTAAAAAAGGACGTTCTAAATATATATACAAATCTCACACTACTTTTCGTATGCATCGAGAGGTTTATGTATAATAGGAAAAGGTATCATTGTTACAGTAATTACGGTAAAGCACAGATAGTCAGAACGTTCGTTTGAAAGTTAATTTATGCGTTTACTCGTGTGTAGTATTTTGCAATGCATCCAAATAATCAAAGTTATACGAGCATTTTCACATTGCTCAAGACCGTAACATGACGTGCTCCTATTTTGTATTTCTACACGAATGTTAAAACAACACGTATTTCAAAAGGTTCAGATTTTTATGTGAGTAGCTTAATTCCAAGATATGTCTCTAGATGTAACTCGTGTGTAACACAGTTTGTTTATTTTTATAGCAGTTAACTAACGTCTAAACTACGAGACATTTCGACATCGCTGATCGTTACGAAGGGTTCCGTAACCTCTTCCATTCAGTGCTATGCACTTTGGATGTCAAGATGGTCAAACTGGTCAATATTTTTTCTGATTTTTTATTTTTATTTTATTTCGTTTTTAGTGGGAGTAGAATACTTTTTTATTATTATTATTTTACGTGATATTTTTTTTTAGTGGTTTATGAGTGAAGTGTAAATATGGTTTATAATAAGTGTTTTATCCACAGGTTGTGAATAGTTCCAGGAAGGCTAGTGGTTCTGATAGCTGGAGAGAAGGTACGTGAACTCTAAGCGTATTAACTTTAATATTACCTACTTATTGTGTACTAAGCTTAGACATAGACTTAATTAGGTCATAGCAGACATTTTGACATGGTCATTTCACACAGTTATTTAAGCTTTAGACAGTCATATGTAAATGTAGATATTGCTCTCGATCGCAAATAATTGAGTTTTAGTTCACAGAGAAAAGTTGAGTGAACAGATATTTCTCGTTGCTTTTATTATTTACTTTACCAGCAGAAATGACTCTCATCTATTACAGTAGTAGATAACTAGGTACCTACCTACATCATTCAATCGTGGTAGAGTTGAGCCAGAGCAGGGACCGTTTTAAAATTATAAAATAGAAAAAAGTAAAATATTTAAATATTATTAAATATAACAATATTTACATATTGCACGGAATGCGTAGTTTTATGATATTATTCCGTTATTGATTCTCTGCGGCATTATTTTGCCAAGGTCTTTGAATTCAAGGTTAAAACAGAACTATTTTACTTTTCCAACCAATTGCGTGTCAATCGTTACATGAAATCGTTTAGGTACATTTAAATGTATGTACCTACTTATTATGAGGTTATAGGGACCCTGAAAATACATAAAGTAGTTAGGATAGTTACCTTCCAAACGAGTTTGATCGCTCATTCATTCTTGGTCACCTTCCATTAGCTCATTGACCTGGCCAGGTTAAGAGCATATTTCCCTTCACTTCCACTAAATGAGTCTACATATCGTTTAATATTTTCAGGTGCAGGATCCGCTGTATCCTCAGACTTAGGGGTGTGGACAGGAGGGGAGGGTGTGGCGGGGGGTGACCTGTCCCCGAGTTCGCGGCGCCGCCCCAGGAACCTGGAGATGGTGATGAAAGGCTCCCACAGCTTCCATCTGCGAGAGCTGGACGATGACCTAGACATCATGGGTAAGAAATTGCAGCAGTACTTTGTTCATTTATCCAGGTGTAGGGTCAGCGATATCCTCATACTTAAGGAATGGCGGGGACGGTGCGATAGGAGTGACTTGTCTCCCACTTGGTGGGAGAAAAGTCACTCCTATTCGTGGCTCCGCCCTGACCTAGAGAAGGTGATGAAAGGCTCCCATAGTTTCTATCTATGAGAGCTAGCTGAAACCTGAAAATTATGGATCAACAGTTCCGGCAATATCCCGTTAATGCATACCTACAGATGAGGGTGTGGAGATTCAGGGAAAGCGTGGCAGGATCGACTTGTCCCTGCAAATGCAGCAGTATTCTGTTATATACTGCAGTCATATCCAGATGTAGGGCTAACGATGGCCAGAGGCTCAAGGATGTGGGAATATATCATGACTTCTGGACACGGGAGTTGATAGCACATTTCAAAATACTTAAATCAACATTTTTTGCAGATGATGCCGTAGTGACTGGACATACAGTGATCCCACTGCCAAAGCTACCCAGCTCCTTTGATGAGCTATCTCCGCTATCTCCTGACTACGAAGTGACTCACACTCCCACCTACCGCGCGCCGTCACCGATCCTCCCAAAGCTGTCTCCCGTCGAGGTTTCTCGGTCTCCCATGTCAACCCTGGACCGCTACAGGAATAGAAGTCGCCCGACCAGGATCCAGACCGACGCAGATGAAGAGAAGTTTGTGCTGGATCGAGCTCAGCCGGAAATATTGAACAAACAGGTAAAGTACTACCACTGTATCTTGCTCGTAATCAGGGTTTTTTTTCGAAATGAGGAGATAAAAGACAGTTTTCCGGAACAAACCTCAAACTGCGAATTCTATGCTTAAGACTCCATTCGTTTGCTAGAATATGAGTATGAGTCGCCTTTTGCATGATGACTGATCCTGCACATAGTTAAATCCACGCTACGTGTAAATTAATTAAACAGCTCTGTTCTATACAGATCCTTGTCTATGAGTGTTTGCTTCGGTTGACGATTGTCAGTAACATGCAAACTGAGCTACTCTTTGTGTAGCGTTTCCAGTATTCCATCTTTTATCATTTTCCAGAACTCATTCATAAAATCATCAAGCGAAGTGGCGTCACCGACAGCTGTGGACTCGAGCAAGGAATCCAGTCCTTCGTGCAAGAGTGAGGAGAGCCATTTCGGCAACAGCAGTGCTTGGCAGAGCCACGCAGCGGGTGAAGCAATGGCCACCAGGTATAGAATGCTAATGAAGTCACTAATATTTAAAACGAACATGGTTGAGAACATAATTTGCACTAAAACGGGATAGCGGGACGACCTTTTTTAATAATGTAAAATTCCAATTCCCGAGCAATGTCCAAATTTTTCTGATATAATTTAACTGTTTCTGATACCTAATGTTCTCAAACACTAAAACGTTTACTAGATATATATTTCTTATGCCACTATATAGCAAATATATTATATTCTGTTGCAGATCTCAAGACGATGTATCCATCGCTCTCAGCGTGTCAAGCTGCGAAGATGAAAAGTCTAAGTTTGAGAACAAGATACCGGAAGTACAAAAAGTAGAATTAGATGTTCCTCGGAAGACGATCATGATCATGGATGAGCCGCCAGTCCCGCATCCGCTACTGATGAAGTCGCTTACCTTAAGCCAGCATGACAGCCTACGGGGACCTATGATGGGTAAGATATATCCAATCAATCAAAGCATCACATGCGAAATGCTGCCTAGGCTCATAATCATTTTCAGCCGCGGAACATCATTGTTGGACAATGAATAGGTTATTTTATTCAATTCAGGCATTAATACCAAAAATAAAAAAATATAATGGTTATCTGTAAAAATCTGTTTCTGCGTGATCTTATAATATGGGTAGTGTTTTAACAACACGGAGATGCCTTCATCTTTGTATGCACAAAGACAAAGACTAACGTTTTAATTTTTATGATTAGTGAATTAGGTATTTCTTACAACAAGTAAATACTATTAACTGGACACTACATTTTATCTCTGAAAAACGATTACTTTTTGAAAATTTCCAACAAGTATCTTTATTTGAACAAGTCTTCAACATTTATATCTTTTGGATAAAACATTTTTAGTATAGCCTGTTTTTATTGGCAGCCTATACCAACTTTGTCTTCCGCAGGTTCCATGACAAGTTCAAACTACAGCACTACCAGCACTTGCACCAACCAGAGCATCGATGTCCACAATCTGACATTGACCTTAGAAGAGTCCAAATTCGACATGTCCGCTCTAGAGACTTCCACCCAGAGTCTTCTCGACGACGAAACTTCACCGGCCGACAGCCTTATATCTTCGACCAGCACAAGTGGTAGTAATACGGATTTGCACGTGGAAAGAGACGTGGTTTCGATCTCGTCGGCATATCAGACGGCTGATACAAAGACGCGCACTCCGGAGCCGGAAGATGGTGTGGATGGAGAAGTCCTGCAGCCGGTAAAGGAAGTCATGTAAGTAACCCTTTTGTTTTACTTGAATTATGTGAACAGCCATACGCACGGCCTATGAGATGATTACCAGTTACCATCACCTATAAACATCTACGACACTATTTCTACTATCTCAATTTGCCTGTAATTGCTATTGCAATAGGTATTCCAAACCTAATATTATTTGAACACAAAAATATTTCTTACTACTAAAGTTCTTAGATATCCATTAATACCCATGGTCTATGGTCGTCGTAATGTTGATATGGTAATGCACCTGTTCTTTTCTATACCTACATCTCCTAATTTCTTCCCCAGTGAACCAATCCGTGGATCGAGTGGTGAAGTCAGCAAGAACGCGACTCCGGAATCTCCCGGCACTCCCACACACGCGTCCGGGTCACTATCACTGTCCGATGGCCGAGACTTCTTTGACGATGAGATCGCAGACCAGCCAGCATTGCTGTTCAGAAGTAAGACACAAAAAATCTAACACGCTCACGACTGTAACCTGTAAACCCCAAGATGGACATCCTCTGAGCTATACTCAGCACGTAGATCTGTTAGGATACCAAGTAGGGGGCAGTCCGACAATTTTGCGTGACAGATTGCAAACCCACCGCATTGTAACATTAACCGATGGCACATGCCTTAGAATTTTTCAATCAATTAAAAAAACTATAAAATATTTTTCAAAAATTACGAATACGTGTAAATAACAGAAAACAGTTAGGTACCTACTTAGATAGCAGTGATTTATAATAATCATAGCTGTCCCAAAACACTGGTAGTATCAAAGAGAGCTTTGCCATTCTTTAATACCCACGACACAGGGAATACTAAGTATCCCTAACTAGTCTGACCCCATCAGGACTATGTACCCATGACATACTATCGTACTAGGGATGCTGGGTATTTATTTATTACTAGCTGTGCCACACGGCCGCCCTCGGCCCCCGACCCCCTGCATCGCATCGTTTTCGTGTTTTCGCTTAGTGGTTTTTCTGGCTTTTTCTTTTTACTCGGCTATAGGAGCCGTAGTGTGATTTTATATAACCTTTCTAGTGAATGCTATCAAAAGCAAAAATATTCTTTAAAAATCCGACTGGTTGTTCCAGGGCGTTCAAACAAAAAAAAACTCTTAATTTATACAAATATAAATTACTACTATTCTTTTTTATATCAAAAAAGGTTTAATATAATTTCAGTTAAAAAGGTTTTCACATACTATATATATGGAATACATATTATGAGGATTTTTTTCACAAGTTTGTTGTGTTATTCTTTAGAAAATGCTGACGGCAGCCCATCTTCAAAGGCTGCTGAGTCTGAAGCGAGCAGGCATTTACGGAAGTCAAGAGAACGGATTAATTCAAGCCCACTCGTCCAGAGAAATCGGAAAAGTAAGACTACAAAATAATACTAGCTAGCTGTTCAGTTAGCTACATATATATAAGTTAAAAAATATACACTATAAATATATATAAATATAAATATAAATATAAATATTCAGTGATTAGAAACTAGTGTAGTTCGAACTTTTTAGAATTTATCGATTTCATATTTTATCTGTGATTTAATTTTGGCGGGAATAAAAAAATCCATTGTTCACAATAAACTTACAGACAGGCCGTTTTCACGGACACCACAGGTACCTACATACAAGTTACAACGTTTCTCAATTAGACTAACTGACCTAAGGCAAGGTGACCAAGAAAAAACTGACGAACTTTGTTTAAAGTAATTGACTCGAGTGAGCTGAATAAAGGATCATCAATAAACACCAAGCCGAGTTTGTAGCCCTCCATCTATCGACTTCCCACAACATTTAAAATTGATATCTATATTTTTGGTCCATCGGGTACCAACACTGCGTGCGGTTCGTGGTCACCTTTCTTTCAGCGGTTTTCGGTTCT
The DNA here is from genome assembly GCA_961405105.1 of Perizoma affinitatum. Lineage (NCBI taxonomy): Eukaryota > Metazoa > Arthropoda > Insecta > Lepidoptera > Geometridae > Perizoma > Perizoma affinitatum. Next base: position 10,222,409 of record OY560184.1, read on the forward strand.
GCGAGCTGAATAGCATGCCCATTGACTCTTCAACAATATTTTAAATGATCATTGTAATTTTATGAACAAATTTCTACTGATTCAATTCTTGCATTTATGGGTTAGAGGGGCCGTAATTTTGCGAATGTCTCGTAGTAAGGCCTTTACATGATTGTTAGGCATTAAGAACGAAGGAGGGTTACTTGTAGGTACCTACCTATTAAGAAGAAATCCTATTTTTTTTTTGTTTGAAATTTGACTTTTATTTGACTTCTCTCGTAGTGATGGGAGGGCGTAACGGCGGCGAAAGGACTCCTTCCCTGGACACGTTATCGAGCCTCGCCTCTGACGACCTCATGATGGACAACGATCTGGCGCAGTCCATCACTAGTCTGCAAAGCGTCGATGATTATATTGAGAGGTAGGCACTAGGTATTCCCACACAACTCCAAACGTCACATATGGCACAAGAAAATACCTAAACTTCTCAAAATTGAAAACAAAAAGATTTGTGCATTTGATTGCTACCTCATATTTCGGGACAGATGCATACACCATCATAGCGGGAGGAACTAATCTTGATTTTTTTAATATTTTGTTCATGATCATGATAGTTTCAATGTCTTAACAATTTCCAAAGCTTCAAAACGAAGAGTTTTGGACATTGCTATAGGTTATATAAGACTGGCAAAATAGGAGCTATTGTCTCGTTCCATATTGCTTATTGCTAGTGTAATTAGCAATATGGAGCTGGTCCACTAACTGTTACCTATCCAAATTTTAACCGTGACGAACGTTGCTTAACCTAAGGAGCGGGCTATGCCATGAGCTCTTGAGAAACTAATGGCTTTTACATTCCACATCTTAAGAGTGCCATCTCCATTCAAATACTCGTACTAACAAACATTATCACAAAAATCATCTTCCGTGGTGTAGATTGGACAGTTCACTGCGCAGTGGCCTCAACTCGCTTGACGAAAGGCAACTGCACCAAGAGCTATCCTCGTCTAAGGCAGCGATACGTCAGTGGAGCCAGTTACTAGAACAGAACAACTTACTGGATCGGCAGCTAGCGGCCATCGCACAAGGCAAAGGGCCAGATTCACTCACTGCCAGCAACAACAGTCTAGCCAGCATTGGGTGAGTGATTTCTTCTTACAGGGATCTATTATAGAGACAACTGTGCAATCTTCAAAGACGCTTATGGAGCCAGTTGCTAAAATAGATTGAATTAAGCTCCAGCTGGTAATAGCAACCAGAATCACTCGCTCCCTGCAACAACAGTACAAAAAAAACTATCGTGGGAATTTTCAAGTACCGTACTTACTATCGGTGAAGGCACCGACTAAGTTTCGACTCATTCCGAGAGTCTTCATCAGTCTTCGCTCCGCATCGCGTCGTGCACTGATAGTCTTGAGCGTGTTTTTTGTAAGTATAATGCAGCTAATCTACTGGACTGTATTGGATCATTATTTGTTTTATTGCAATAACTACCTACTTACTGGTAGTCATAACGATGTGTCACACCCCATACCCTAAACACATGGCTTCACTTATATCATTAACTAGCAAATCTACGAGTTTTATAAATTTAACTTTAATGACGTAAAACTTATTCAATCTCAATTTTTACAAAACCAACTTATAGACAATCTCTGTTCAATTGTCCGTTCGTTAAACATTGCGAGACAATCGCACAAAAGGCAGTGTTGACAATAACAGTAAACAAAGGGAATACTAGGAATTGTATCAACACAAACATACGACATTCTACAGTTTATGTAGGTAATTTTATGACTAGATGGGCTTCAATTTAGTTCAAGGAGATCTTCTCCCATTTCAACACACTCCTAATAAAGTAACTTGTCGTGTTCGTTAGTGAATGTCGTTGATTCCTATATCTATTTAAATCTAAATGACATCGAACTATTTTTTTCTTTAAAAAAATATTTCATTGTGGTCCTTCCAAAACAAAAACAAACAAGCTCACGCCTGTCTTCCCCATAGTGGACATCCTCAGATACATACTCAGTGAATAGATCTTTGAGGATACCAAGTAACTAAGGGGGTAGTCAGAGGCACGTCCATACATTACATTTGGTACATGCCCGCGTTTTGCAAGTAGTAAGCATTCCACGTGACAAGTTGCAAGCCCATCGCCGCTTATTGGAACACTAACTGTTGGCAAATGCCTTCGATTGTTTGGTTCTAGGGCATGCCGGTTTCTTCACGATGTTTTCCTTCACCGTTTTGAGCACGTGTTAATGCGCACATCAATTTTTCGAGTCGAAAAATCCATTGGTGCACGTCCGGGTTCGAACCCACGACCTCCGGATCAGAAGTCGGAGTATCGGCCACCAAGTATAAATAATCTCGAACTAAATTATTCCCAGAACTCCAAATAATCAAAATGTTTAAAGCCTAGTTTTTTTAAGAATGTATCAATGACTAACTAAGACTGATGTGCGGTTAACATTAATTGAAGTGCCTACTAAATATTATTATCTTTGTAACTTTAATAGGATTAGTGGGCTAAATGCGATGTAATGCTACCGTTCACATTTTAAGTGTAAGGTCGGGTCAGTAATTAAGTAGGTAAGTATAAATACTACAAGTACGCCTTTACCGTTCCCTGTAATTAAAATGTCGATACCAAGGTTCCTTATTTGTTTTAAATTGCCGTTTAATTTCGTTTCTGTACTTCAATTTGTTGCATTTCTCTTGACTAACTTTATTCTGGCACTGCCGTAGTTATGAATTCCGCACTATCATTAACATGGCATGTTCCAGTATGTATGATGTGACACATTACCACGTTTCCGTTAAAGAGTCAAACAAAGTCAAAGCACCGTTCCAGCTCCAATTTTATCAGATGGTGTACCTGTTTACCTACATACCTACTACCGACCTCCGCCGCCGAGGCGCAACACGACAATAGCTATTTATCCAACAATGGGAACTTCCTAGCATTTCGGTCTCGCATCAGGCGATTGGGAATTTGAAAGCAAGCTTTCGGCTCATCTTGTGTGAAGGCTTTGAAATTACTTATTTACAACGTGATATTATTCGAATGAATTGGATAATAATTTATATTGTCCTGTTTTAAATTCAACTATTTGTTTTAACGATGTTTTTGAAGTACAGTGCCTGGCTTTATTCATCATAGTGCTTCTAATCGCGAAATTAAGTAAATATTGTTTATTAAAACTTAATTACAACTAACATTAAACTAGTAAGTACCTATTTCTTTAACAAGAGCCTTAATCATCAACATTACTAAACAGCGTCAAACTGTCAAAGTTAACGAGATTATTTCGCAAAGTGAAATTGGTGTTGCGGACAGATTTTCAAGGTAGATTTTACGGTGAGCTTTATTTCGAAAGGTCCTTGCTCTGAGGTAATCAGATAGAGCTAGCGGGGCTTCGGTCCATCTCGTGTGCCTCAGTGCCTGCGCCAGGGCCGCGTTCCGGCGCAGTTATTAGTCTGTGAAGAGTCGCGCAACGGGACGTACGTAGCCCGCTCGGAACTAAACAGCACGTGCTGTGGTCGGTCTAACCTTGATTAGTACCATCTGTGTACCTCTACCCGAGACCGTCCCATCAAGTAGTCCTCCAATAGTTTCAATACGTCCATCCAGTTCATTGACTTTATGAACCTCTTGCGCAATTAAGCTTTTGCAGCTGTTTACGTTACTTTTGAATTGTTTATTGTGAATCAAAGTTATGGTAATTTGATACTGCACATGCAATGCAGGGGACATCACGCGGAAATAATTGTACTATGTTATAGTTATATCGGTAATTGGATACTTAATACCGATAATTGAGTTAGTGGCCGGGAACTGTGAACGTTGGATTTCATTATTTCATGGGATTCGCTAATGTGTCTTTCTATTTTGGATTAATTCAGTCGTCAACGGTTTCCCATTTATAAACAAAACATATAAAAATTTAAATCGTTGGTGTTGGTGTTTATTAGTTATGAACTTATGACTGAAATCCTGTGATAATCACGAATGTGCACAATACGCATTACTAATACCTAGGACAGCTATAGTTTGACATAAATAAAATATCAACGCCTAGTTACACTAAAATTATAATATTTTGTGTGCACAGATTGAGAAAGTAGATTCTATTAAAAGAGTAACGAAGTGGGTAGTTATTTTCTTTTATTTTTTTTGTAAAATTGGTTGAAAAATATTTCAACTAATAAATACTTAATAGATCATATTATATTGATGATTAGGTGTGTTTTTATTAGTCAATTACCAATTTAATATCATCAGACATTTATGTAGGTATATCGAACCCGTGTAGTGTTTGAAATGTTTGGATTGAGGTGTTTGCCTTATCTTATCCCTATCAAGTTATTTCACACACACTATGGAATAGGTCAGTTACTCAAAAGCCAATCAAATAGATAAAAATGTTTTTGTTCTACAGAACTATATCATTTCTTTTTTATTACCTTTTACCTACCTGCGTGTGCTTTATAGATCATTGAGCGTTATCATGTCGATTCTATTTTATGACTTCTACAAGATAATTTTGGATGGTTACCCACATAGGTACCATATGGATGTGGGTTACCATCCAAAATTATCTCGTCGAAAAATATATGAAATTGAGCATTTAACATTTTTATTTTCAACTCAAAAATACACTTTAGTATGATAGTACGGAGTGCCGACTTGTTTGCCGAGTTTCCGGCAAACAAGTCACGGATTTTCAAAAATATAACACTGTATAAAAACTTACAGGGGTGGGGTCGCACGTAAACTGATAAGGGGAGAGGCCTATGTTGTCCAAAACGGTTACCATAGCAACATTGAACAACTTTGCAGATACTAAAGTCTTATTTTTCTTTTTGAAAACTAATTCATACCCTTCTTTGGCTTTGCGATAGTTAGAACTTTTTATTGGAATGTGGAATAGTGAAGATGAATGTGAAAACGACACAGACTCGTGAGTTACTTTCGGTGAAATCTGTGAAATAAGGCTATATTTTTTATAATAAGTAAAATTTTCTCGCTGCTTTATTTTTTTTATGACGTTGTCCAGTTGATGTTTTGATCGTTTTGATGCTTTATATATTGTATGCAGGAAATATGCAATTGGACTCTGCAGCTGTTTATTTCGCTGCATTTCGTGAATTTTCTAATAGATCTTGTAGAAGTTTAGATTGGTTGTAGGTACGTACGTACTAGTAAAGGTGTTTATTTTTATTGATAGTTATGTAGTCTAAATAGCCAAGCCATCATTAAATAAAATAAATTAATAAATGCTGGTAACTTTTCACATAACATTATCTAGCCCCAAACTATGCAGAACTTGTATTATGGGAACTACACGACTGATAAACTGCTAAACTACTTATATACTTTTTTTGTAATGCATACTAACATATACATAGAAAACACCCAGACCCGAGAAAAACATTTTGCAAAACATACGAACATTTGTCCCATGGCGGGAATCGAACCCGCAACCTTCTGCGTCTCAGGCTGGTATTCGCCCACTGCACCACAAAGGTTGGTAAGGGTATACCTACAAGTTCTAGACTCAAAAGTAAGATTGAACCCTCTAATTAAAATTGAATACCTAAATAAAAATTGAATAAGAAATAATATTGAACCCTCTAATTTAGATTGAATACCTATAGTTCCAAACATGCCTGTAGTTCCCAGTCCAGATAATATGTTATTTGGTTCTTAATGTGTCGGGTTGATACCTTCTAAGGTAAATGTTTCTCCAACAAACTAAGTCAACAGCCATCAATATCAAACAGGATCACATCAACTAGATAATTTTAATCGGTTTAAAGTTCAGGTCTTTTAATGTTGATGTTGGTTGTCTAGACTCCGCCATAGTCGTTATCAATACATTACCGTGATCTCGTCTAAAGCAACGAAAGTATGTTAGGTAGGTAGGTGTTTAAAAGCCAAAGCTGACCGCAAATCCAGACCATTAGTTTTGTATGACGACTTTCTACATAATGCTCAGATAAATGACGAAAAATCGTTAGTGCAGCTGTCATTACCTTTACGCAATTTTTCATCTCTAATGTCCTGTGAACACATTGAAGATGTGGTCTCGATATTTCCAGCAATTACTTCCTTTTTCAAATAATTCTCCACCCAAATTATGGAGTTTCGAATAAAACTCCATAATTTCCATTCTTTGTCTACCAATTTATTTTTCAAGCAAAATTTAAAGGTCTTGGCTTGTATGTCTGAACATGATCAGAAGTTTTGCAATGATCATACATAAACACCAGAAATTTAACAAAATAGAAGGAACGCATTGTTTGGTAATTATGCATGCACATAATATGATTTACCGTGTGAATGTCACTGCATAACAATTATTATTAGAGTTCTCATGAAAACATTGCCCTACATTCTGGTTGTATTCAATACGATTTGTGTGTCTTGGTTTCAACTCGCAGACAGAGTGCACTAAGAACATTAACTTAATGTATCTTTTAAAATCAAGTATTTACGTATAAAACATAATTACTTAATGGTACCCTCCTGGGAACCATTAAGACTAAAGAACTTAGATTTAAAGAACTTAATAACATCACAGTCACTTTTTAACTCATTCTAGCTGATATTATAAGATAGCTGAGAAGTTTTTAACCGTTTGATAATTTGGCACACCCGTCCGATTCTCATTATAACCTTATGTGAATCTATGCTAGTGCTTAGAAATACCCGTTCTAAAACGCTAGTGTAACAGTTATAGGTAAATATTTTTAAGAGATCTTTTCTGCAGGTAGAATAACAAGTTCTTGTTTCCTATTAAATTAGGTTTTATCAATATTAAGTGAATGTAAGACCATCAATCACATTGAAATAAGTGCTCTCTAAAAAAACAATCGGAAATCCTCTACCAACTTCGTACCTTTCATTGACAAGTTACATAATAGTAAACAAAAGTTAATGTGGATTGACAAAACAAAATAAGACTTTAAAGAACTTTAGTTGCTCCATTCAAATAATCGTAAATTATAAATTAAAGGAAGGCACATTGGCACAAATAATGATTTAGCATCTATAGATGATCCGGAAATGAACTTTGTTAAACGATAACGAATACAGTGATTTCAAAACAGTGTCCAATAAAGTCAATGTTATGCTATGAGTTGTGATATAGTGAATTTAAAGACTGCTATGATGACCATGGAAAAGCCTAGTGTGATGCTGGACAAGGAGGCGCCAGTCAAAGGCATCGTGGCCCAAGTGGTCACGATGCTTAATACACAAGCGACAAGGTATGTATCTTCAATGTACCACTTTTTTATTTTGTACCCAGTGCACTAATTATTTCAATAAATACACTATTTTAGTAGGTAGGTAGGGTAACTATTCATTCAATTCTATTAAAGCATGTTCTCGTAAATGACCAGTAAACCCGATTATATACGAGTATGTAATTTGTTATTTCAGAACAACGATTTTAAACATTATTACGTCACGGTTGTCCAGACATGTAGTTTATATAAATTTATTAATTAGTGTCATCTATATTTATCTATAAAAATAACAATTATTCTCAAGAGGTGCGATGTTTGTTCCGGGTTTGAGTGTGTGGTACCATGGTACTCGTAGTTTCTGATGCCTATCCTACAGGGAATCCTAGTGTGGGGATTGTGGGGACCTATGTAGGTAATTCATTAATTACGTAAAAGATGAGTTAATGTTTCGGACAAAATTGGTGTCATGTTCATTTTATTTTGACACTATAAGAGTCTATTGACCAAACTAAGATGTGAACCTACTTTCCAATCTACCATTACATCACCCAAAATCTAAGAAGTGTTAAAATTGTGTATATACGATATCAAAGTTGATTGAGATCTTTAAATTGATTGATAATGTGGTCAATGTATCGCATAGCGATTGGAATTCAAAATGGAGTCATGGTTTTTTGTGGAATGTAATTTTGGTTGAGTATCGGTGCTTACGCCCCCACTTGAGAGCTTGAGATAAAGATGGACGTTTCATACAAGTTCGCGTTGAATCAAACCACTCAGACTTATCTCACAAACCATCATATATTGGGTAACAATGATTTTAAAGTGTTTATGTAAGAATAAGATGCTCTAGTCATATTTCACGAAATATTATATGAAGCTTTCAGATTTTAATTTTGATAGAAACCGAGAGTTCACTAATCTCGCTTTAAAAATCGGCAAAAAAAAAATAGTTGATTCAAGCAAAATGTTTAAAAAGAAACGGTGATAGAAGACCTTATGGGCCCATCCAAATGTACTCTTATGATTGTTCTACGTTAATAATTTTAGACTACGTTTAATTATTTTAGATAGTTTGAAGCAATCATAATTTATTGTGTGCCAATTCAGACCGATTGTACCCCTTTCCTTTATTGTGTACGATAAAAAGATAAAGGAAAGGGGTTCACGTGGAATTTGTGCCACAAGTTCGTATGATGAAAACGTCGGACTAATGCGATAAATAGATTTTAAAAAAAAACACGATTGATACCTAGTATATTTTTATGAAGAAATACGTAGTAGGTAAGTATACCTACCAGGTTATCAATAGTCAATAGTCAATAATCTTACTATTGTACATACATATTAACGAACATCGACATTTTAAATTCTTGTAAATTCCACCTGCAAGCAGTATAAGGTACCTACTTGCATTTAATGAAGCATTAACCCCAAGAGAGTGTTGTCCGAAAACATTAGGCATGTTAATGGATGCTATCAAACATACATTTACAAATCATAACTTCAGTCTACATACATCGTGAAAGTATGTTAATAATTTAATTAATAAAGCATGACTCTATATGCGGGCATTACCCTTTTCACTTAGCTCCCTTAGAGCACTTAGTGTTTATGTGTTATCCCTTATGGTGGCAAACATTCACTCGGGTCCAAGTTTTAGAATGTTTAGCCATTTCGGGATGAGTTTCGAAGGACAAGTTAAAAAGCTCTTGTTCAGCGTACCAAGGAATACTGTTATTCCTTTGTACGCTGAACAAGTGGTGACGATTGTAATTTTGATCTTAGGTTTATATCGTATCATTCTCCACAGTTGCAAACAACTAGTAACCAATTTTCATCCGCTTAGCTTAATGAGATCGTTGCGGTTTAGAACTCCGCAGTAACGTGCCGTAAACTGTTAAGAAATCGAAACTACTGCAGAACTTTTGCAATTTTAATCATCCTAATTCCCGGCATTGGACACAGGGACACTTTAAAAATTGTACGATGCATAAACATGAAAACATTAAAGTTTTGCATACAATATTGGTAGTCCTTCACTTACCAGCATTGCAAGATTGCAACCGCTCGGTCACTAACCGCAAACGGAAGAAAAGTAGTTATGCTGCAATTTGAGCTAGGAAGTGTAGCTATTTGAGTGTTCATTACAATTTACCAACGATCAATGGAGTGGTGACTTACCGACTTCCACAGTTAGATGGTAATGCGTCTCGGTTGGCCGCAGGACTGTCTTGTCATGCACCATGACCGAGACGTGCTGACAACCTCTGCTCGTGTCTTATTCATTTAAATAATGCTTGCTGCAATTAATGCTGGTAAAAATTATATGACATATTTCTACTGGAACCGTGCGTAAAGCTTCATGGAAATTTGATCCATAGTCAGGGTGTTTTAAAAAAATATGAACACATTGCGACATTTTGAGCAGAGTAACGTTTATGAATTGTATAATACTCCTTTGATCTTTCACAAAGAGCACAATAAGGCCAGGTGTCCTTTTTCGTAAGCTATTTACGACCAAGACCAAGGATGAAATATATCGGCTTATTTAGTTGTGCTCTTGAAATAAATCATCTGAGGCGTACAAGGGGTGGATATTGAACGGGCGCACGCATGCGCGTTGTGCGTCCGCAGACACCAAGATATATCCGTGACCCTGCACTAAACAAACAAATGTCGCGAAAGGTTGACACTGAACTACAACTCCTGTTTCATTCCTTCCAGCCTTCGTGCTCACATAAAGTAAATGGATTTTATCGGATAGAACCGTTCCGCAAAGCTTTGTGTGTTTTGCAAAATTGTGATGGACAAATATCGGCCAAAACAAACAAAAATAACGTGCAAAAGAAAGTGGTTACAGTGTCGGTGTGTAATCAACGAGCGTGACGTCCGCTATGATGGCGTAGACATTAGAATCGTTCAGCTTCTGTATTTCTGATTCACCTCGCTGCACTATTCGCTATGCCTCTGTTGCCAAACGAGATGTCAGTGGCCTTCGACTTGTGCTCTCACACTCGTACTGCGGACGTCAACGTGTCGAACTTGAACGGATCGAATCCGTGCCATCATCACGGTCCATGAGCTTGTGGTTTTAAATAAGTAGAGTGTAGAGAGAAAACTGCGTGATGGTGATTCGTTCGGCTTGAATGGATAGGGTCAACGGCGCGAGATCTGATTTTTACGGGCGAGCTGGTGCGAGCGTCGACGGTGGAGGCGCCGATTGCGGTGGCCGCGCGCGAAATTCAGTTGGGCGAGTGCGTGCGCGCCGTGCTAGTGTCTGTTATGCGCTCCGCCTCGACATCGGCTTCCAGGGGGCCGGCGCCACTCGCAATCGGCCTGCAAATGCTAGGCGCTCGTCGTCTGAAGACGGACCTACACGTCGCCGAACCAGCTGCCGCACGCTCCGCCAGCCCAGCTCCCAGTCTCCGAAGCCAGAGAGCCAAACAATACAGGTCCAAATCCAATCATAAACAATAACATCTCAGACAATTGCGTGTATGTACCCACTACGCGAGATATTTCAGTGTTCACTTTCTAGTTGAATTAATGCTACGTCATATTATAATTTTGCTGCTATATTTTCAGGGATACGCGAAATCTATTTTGATATTAGTATCGATAACTTATCTGCGTCTTTATGTGCGTTATCTGAATGTGTTGAACAGCAAGTTAGGTACGTATTGTTTACACCTCGCATTAACTAAGAACTATTTCAGTCTTTTCAATCTTTGTGTCGAGATTTAGCTGACACAGGATGTATATATTCATTATTGTTAGGATCAAAGAAAGGCCGAAGCTACTTCGGCCAACAACGCAAGGCCGAGCCGTTACCTAGGCTGACTTGTAGTCATTCTTACATAAAGTAAGCAACCGGGCTAATGAATACACAGATCAAGGCTAGTTTAGTTACCATGCGTTTCCGTCCATTGGTAGATAAAACCCCAAAACGTTACTTAAAGCGAGACCGATGGTTAAACCACTTGAACCTTTGTTTTTAACTTTTAGGTAATTCGATCGCATTTATTTAGTTTGTGCCTTTCTTACACGCTCTATTGGCTAATGATTTCGTAACCGGATATTATAGTTTTCCAATCGTTTTACGTTATCGTATTCTGAGTAATTTTCAAAAAAAGCTTACATTGCTGATTGCTATTTGTTACACGCGACAATGATTCTGTTTTGCATAACAATCTGATATTATTCTTACGTTTTTGATATGATAAAGCTCATACCTTTTGCATTGATACCAATGACATAAAAGAAAACAATTACCAGAAGGTCCCTTTTCTTGTCCAAATTTTCCGTGGCCTTCGTTGAGCTATATTATTACACGCAGATGTAATTTTAGATCATTTGTAAATTATTATTTTCTCGTACGCGGTGAGTTCGTAATAAAATCAAGGATATTGAGTGAACCATTCACTGTTAGCATTGTATTAGCATATTTCAATATTTTAGCTTATACGCGGAAATGTGGCATATATAATATTTGGACGTGCCTCTGACTACCCCCTACTTAGTATCCTTACGGTATCTTCACAGATTGCATACTGACTATAGATCTAAAGAACTCTATCGTGGAGATTTGTTCCGTGTTCGCCCCGCAGAGTTTTGCCCCACATGTAAAATTCCACGTTCGCCCCACATTATATTCCTTGTCTGCCCCGAAAATATTGTTTTCTTTATTTTAATAATTTTGTTCCACGTTTGCCCCATTTTGTATTCCTGTTTTGCCTCACATTTTTTTGTAATACACTTTAGTACAGTCAGAATATAAAATGCTTGAAGCATTGAAACATTTTAATGGTAAACTACGCAAATAATACTTTGTTATGGTATTTTTTAAACTTGCTTTAGAACTCAGCAGGTAAAAAATGCAATGGGTAAATGGGATTTCTTTGGGTATATTTACAGAACAAATAATCCAGCCAAAGGCTGTAATCCTTGACTTACCAGCAAACTGAAGATCTCCTAGTACCTACCCTTATATAACCTAAAATACCAATAAAAAAAAAGATACCAATGTATCTTATATAGTATACCTATTGCATGCCTCAAATCCTACAAATTCTACCAAATAACAAATCATTTCTGTATATTTATTTACCTACCTACTTACTCAAATAGACCTTAAACTTAGTGTAGATGATTATCTTCATTTTAAGGCATACATTACTGATCAAAATAAATTATATATTGTACGCTAAACTAATTTTAATAACATACATAAATATACTATACAATATTAATCTATTACTCCATTATCTTAAAAAATATATACTTACTTATACTTAGTTTTAAATATTATTATAGACCACAGAAAAGAGGGGACTCTTCTAACACAGGTTATTTCAACTTAAAAGAAGAGCTCCCGAACCTTATCATGTAATTGTACTGTAACATAAATAAAAAACTTTTTGATTTTTTTGATTTGATTTTTGAATCCTAAGTTAAATAGAACATTTACAGGAAAACTAAACATTATCCGGTTTTTAAAAACTATTCAAAAGTATGCTGAACTCTCTCTGAGCCGATTCCGAGGGCAAGAAAAAACCAAGACAGCCTAATGTTATTCAGATGGATAAAGTTATTAACGACTCTATAACATCAATGTTAAATGGCTCTAATCCATTGGGTCATTGCTTAGAAAAAATATGCCCCTTTGTTTATTAAACCAGCTACTTACTCATAAAAATCTATATGATCGTATATATATTTGTATTAGTTTTGCTAGTTTTTTTCTCGGTCATTTTTAATTATTTAACAAATGTATCTTGTAAGTTGCCTTACTGTAATATCAATATTTAATTTACATTATTGATTTAAATGTTCAAAGAGTTTAATAGTTTAGATTTTTAGAACTTTTATTTAGGTACTAATAATAAACTTGTCCGTGATTTTGATTGTGGTTATGAGACTGTTTGATTTAATCATACTACTTTATAATAATTATCATTGATATGAAGATATTTTATGAAAAACTATATTTATATTTTAGGTTTACCTTGGCGCATCATAACCGTTGATTATTTAAAATTTTATCTAATTATTAACTTCTGCGATTTATGATTACGTTACAGTATAATTATGTACATACATGTTTTTACAAACATTGATCAATTGGTTTTATTTGTCAACTGTACTTTGCCTCTGTAATGTATACCTTTTGTAATGTGGGGCGAAACCGGAAATATTTTTGACATGGGGCGAAAGCAGAATTTTTTGGAATGTGGGGCAAACAAGTGGGGCGAATGTGGAACAAATCATCGTGGACATTACAGTCGCCTGTTTGTTTTTTTAACCAAAAACTTAGGTACTGCTCTAGTAGTGGTACGATAAAATGGACAAATTATGGACAGCGTATTTACTTCGGATAAGTTATATATATTAAGTAACTTAATACGCGGGAAGTTGGTACCTATGAGTATTCCAGCCGTCGGTCGTCCTATATCTGTCAATTATTTTGCGGACGATGAGTCACGCCCGCACCCACCCCCAGACAACCTAAATTGAGCCATTAGCCATTAAGACTATTTACTACTTATTAACTACAGGATTCATGATTGTTTTAACTTGGAAACCAAACCAACGTTAAGTATTTCATATTACGAGACGTCTTGAATCAATATTTTGCTTACCTGCGGTGCGAGGTTCCGACTGCAAGCTCGAATTATTATTTTATTATCTATCGAGCGTTTAATTTTACTTTCAGCACGGCATGTTTCGTTTGAACGACATCGTTCAATATCCCTTTGTCTGTGTATTAGGTCCTTGCTTCTTTTGCAATCATGTATTCAAGAATAGCATGAAATCATTTGCACTAAAAACTGAATATTTACTTAGATTCGTTTGATTGTGCATAACTATGATAGTTTCAAAAGTTATATAGCATGACATAAATTCATCTATTCGTTTAATTGGTCGCTGCATAGTCTAATTGCTGATTAGGTTACATGCATAATAGATGGTAGGCAGGGTTAGCAGGTCGAGGATTGTCGCACATTTACAAAGTCATTCCATTAGATGTAACTTCAACACTAAGCAATTCTTCTACATTTATCTATATTTACTATTATTATAAAGGGGTAATGTTTGGATGTAAGGGTTACTCAACGAAACTATTTATCCGATTTCAAAAAATATTTCACTAATATTTCCTGTTATCCTGAAAGTCCTTTTTACTTTCAGGATGGGCATAAGCTATTACCTTTGCAACATAAGTCGACGAAAAATACGGTCAAGCGAATGCGTTTCTTACGAATGCTACTTTTCATCGGCTACTTTTTTACAAGGCGGGCGAAGCCGTGGGCAGAGTAGTCACTAAATCCATTTCCATTTAGTAGAATCACCCCTTCACTTCGGAACTCCGAATCTTATACCTATTTCCTATTTGTTTCTATAGGAATCGAAGTTCCTCAAACTACCCATCCACGCATACACAAAGAGGAAAGTAAAAATGTATCTTTGTTACAGGGCCAGTCTGCCAGTGCGCACAGCTCGACTCCTCCAGCGATCGAGGACACAGACACCGTCAGACGTGGAGAGCAGTGGCACCGCGTCTCCGGCGCCGACCGCATTGCTACTTCAAGATGTCGTTGATATCAAGACACTGCTGCTGCAGCTCAAACGAGTCTTACAGGAGGTCGGTGCTTGCCTCTCTGTCTGTAGATTTTTGACAGTTTTCAATAGATGTGTCTTGAATCTAGATTATATTTGATATTTATTCTGGAAGATAAACCTTCGACAGTCAAACAGTGTTCATTAGGTAATTGCTGCACTTAGAAATGACTCTTGACACCAATAGCAAAATTTTCACCTAGAAACCTGCTTCGGCGGTTCAATCGAATCAAGTACCAAGCCGACACTTCTCTACAATATAAGAAAGAGTAAATGTAAAATGCTAAGAAACTATAATATAAAATAATGTATGAATAGTTCTGCTTTACAACGTCATTATCATTTTTACAACGTCGTTGGAGTCCCTTCTAAGATTTAATGTTCTCATACAATATACCTTTTGTCTAATAGAATGATGGTTTTTAGCTGTTTCAATAGATATTTTCCGTTTCGTACTTAGGTAGTTGTAAATATGATTTTTTTTTTCATTAATTCCGCATCAATAACGTATTGTTTGCTGTGCATAACGAAATAGCATGAATTACTACAATCGCCGTTTATAAAAAATAGACATAATTGGTAACAGAAGACCGCGGCACAGTTTTCTTTTGCAATTTCCCCTTTGTTTAAATGGTTATAGCATGTGCCTCTTCACGCACTTGTAAATTGTAATCGAGCAGTAGATCATTACCGTTGTATCTTCATCCATTCTTCCCATGGCATAGTTTGAAGATAAATCATAAATATCTTGTAACTTATCATTTGAGAGCTAAAGTTTCACGACAGAAGTGTGTCATTTCTGACTGACCTATCTGACTCCAACTTTTAACTTAAATCAAATTTTAATCTTCTCATAGATTTGATTTAATGGAAGAATTTTTTGATGTCCGTCTATACGTAAAAGTAAATTAGCAGATCCGACGGTCTAATCTTCAAATTATCAAACTAAATCAGCCCTTCTTTGTCTATCAAGAAAATTTAGTTGAGGCCTCTACTTAATGTTCGTTTTACCTACTTTTAAATATTTTTTTTTTTTTGATTCGTAGATAAACTCACCCTGTATTTTTGTATATTTTACTTTTCACTCACATTGTATGTTGTAACCATAGTTTTGCATTATTGCTTGGTAGCGTTATAGAAATGAAACTATCGACCTGGTCTAAGTAGTTTCTGCCCTTCTAAAGCGAAAATATCAGCGCTAAATTTTTTTTTTCATCTGGGTCGACGTTTATTTCTGTGGCTCTAGCACAAGTTTTGTTCGCGTGTGTAACGTGTATGTTTTGTTGCATCGCCTTGTTTGCCGCACGCAGCCCGGGGAGGAGCGTCAATCGTTGAGTGTAAGTAACGCCTATACGCATGTACTGTTCATATGCTTATTTACACTTGTAAAGCGCATTCACGATACAAGCAAGTTGCCACCGACTACCAGTGCTTCTGCACGGGTCACACCGTCAGTCTAAGCTTATTACAGGTGGCGGTGTTAATCGAAGTATGAAAAGACGCCGCAGCTACGTGAACTAAGCTAAGCTAGAGACTAAAGTGATGGGGTAAACAAAACATAAACCTACCAGTATCTTAATTGCTTAAGTTCTGATTTCTTTAATACGTATCAAGGGATTCAGGGTCTGTATCCACATAAGCGGTGCGACGAGATTAGTAAAATAAAACAATACGATCGTTTAAAATAGCTACACATCGTCGACGCGTGACTCTAGTTTGATTTTACAAATTTGCTCTCCGCTCCGTTTATGTTAAATATAGCGGTGGACGGCTTTTCCCTATAAGATGGCTGTCAAAATGATGATTATTGCGGCGATCTTTAGTTGTTTCTGAACGGTATCTTGCCTGTTACTAATTAAACACCGTCGTCGGTAATCTGCAGTTTACGTGAAACGCCTAACGCCTATTTTACGCTTATTTGCACTAATTTATTATTATTTTATTCACTATGCTAACCTATGTAAGACTGGAACGTATGAACCAATTTAGCATAACAGTAACTTGCATACAGGAGGAAGGCACAAGTTGCAAATATGATTATGAATTCATCGGTGTGGAACATTTACAGAAATTATAGAACCAACTCTTAGTTAATTCTTAAATTTTATAGTCTAGTAATAAATTGATTAGATAATAAGTTAGTTTTTTACCCTTGAATACATACAAATCGATTAAAAAAATCTGATAATGATAACAGATAACCGAAATGATAACAAACAAACAAACAAACACTCAACACTTTTAAAGACAAACAAACACTCTTAGTGCAAACGCATGTAAGGGCTCATTACGTCGTCGCGGGTAAAAAAAAAGTCAAGTAGGTATTAATCGTACCTTAAGCCTGATGTTTCCAACTTCAGGGCATAGGCCTCAGTAGATTCAGTTTTTACAAACAAATACTGCCTTTGCCAACCTTACATTTTGCATAGGTTGATTTCATCGTTTACGAAAGAAACGTTCGAAAGCTCATTTTAATTGGTAATTGAGTGAAAAATCCAGACTCTTTCCTTTTTAGGTAAAGCCACAGGCACAGCTAGTATGAAATGTTGGCTAGTCCGTCCATGTTAGGCATCAAGACTAGTGCACTATGCATTTTACTTCACATACCCATTTGATGTTCGATGTTTATGTGTAATTAGAACACATTTGCATAAATAGAAACTTAGCCACTTGTTTGCAATGGCGCCTTAGTTACAAAGCAAAATGTGCGAATTTGTTTTTAAACATTATTCTTCGTAAATCACATTAACTAGTGTTAGCAATATGGAGAGCATTTTGAGACGCAGTAAAGTGTTCAATAAATTAAGTCATAAATCTGATTGAAGATTGGTTTTCATAAAAGATACACTTATTTTTTTTTCTTTTTGTTTTATAAATAACAAAGTAGTAAGCAGTAGCTAATATGCTGCTATATACGAGTTTGTCTGGCGAAGTACTACCACCATATCTACCAAAATATAGATAACACGCGTAGAAGATATCTGCGTTGATTCATCAGATCTGTCAAATAGAAACCAATATAATCATGCAAAAATTACATTAACATGTGCCAACTATACAAGCCCTTTTTATTGGTGGCGACGCGACATAAGGAACCTTTGTATGCGTTTGACGTAAGATATTGTTTGTTTGTATGGTATCGTTTATCTTCGAATCGACTTATCCGATTGAAATGCGTTTCGCAATCGATTTGTATTACCTCTTAGAAAGGTTTTATCACAACAAGTCACTAGGGGCTCTGCAACAAACAAAGGAAAGCAAGTCTTCGCCGGTTTTAAACTTTTGCAAAAAAAAACTTGTAACCTGAACATAAACACTTACTTATTGCTTTATTTTTATAAAAACTGCAATTTATCTACACTCGTGAGATTAGTCCACATGATAAGTATAAATAACTACTTAACTATGCCTTCAAGTCACGGAATAGGAAACTACAAGTGCATGACAACGAGGCCCCTTTATTAGTGAAACGTGTACAAATCACAATACTCAAATACGTTACCTAATAGCTACTTTTTAAAAGGCACACGATAAGGCAAAAAACCCAGTAGGTAATATAACTAACAACTTGCACTTGTCTAGATATAAGATGCTCTATTGAAACCTAAACACACCGGCCAGGTGCGAGTCAGACTCGGGCATTCAGGGTTCCGTACCAACACGCAATGTAAATAAGAATTGTCAACAAGATGGTTAGTAGTATTTTTTTATAAAGTATTTGTCATGACGGCGCCGGTCGGCCGGAGTGGCATAGGATTAGTAAAAGGCTCATGGCACCAAATGAGTAACAGAATCCTATCAAATACAATCTAACGATTAATTTCTCCTTTTCCGTTTGTGATATTAATAACATCTGTTTAATTTATCTTTAAAAATGTAGTTTGTATCGTAGGTAAATGTTAAGAAGATCATCAACTTCGTTTATTATTTATTTATCGAACATGCTTCTTTATAGTGAAGCCATGCTTGAGCCACAATCATAATCATGTACCATTCAGTAAATTGCTCTTGAGATGATCAGACCTTCAAGTATTCTGACGGAGAGAGCTCACAAACAAATGCGTTAGAGAGACAAAAATAAAATATGGATGTTTGTTGCTAATAATCCTCGTAAAGACTGACCCGAATTGAATAAACTTTGGAATAGGTACAGTTCGTGGCCCACGTGTTATATTCGTAACATAACACGTGGACCATTTGATTTTTATCCGGGTGTCGTGGGCGAAGCCGTGGGAAGAAACTACTTCATAATTATTTTGGAAGTTAAATAGTGTATGTTTGTTTAAAAAACAGAGTGAAACTCTCGACCCGTTGCTGGCGGCGTGCGCGGAGAGCCCCGCGCGCGGCAACGGGCGCCGCCCTCCCGCCTCGCCCCTCCATCCCGACGCCTGCGCTGAGATGCGACGACAGATCATCTATCTGCAGGTAATTATTAAACTGTCGACTCGTAGCAGGACGCGTGAGCGGAGAGCACGGGGCACGGCAGCAGCGCCACGCTTCTGCCTCGCCGCTCCATCCCGACGCCTGCGCCGAGATTCGCCGACAGATCATCTATTACAAGTTTCAACCTAAACCAAGAAGCGCTTGTGGCATTGATTCGTAGAACCGAATCGTTCTTAACAGTTCAGCTATATAAACTTATTTTACGCCCTTTTGATTTTGTTGTAAACTTTTGTCTTGAGGATCTACGGTATCTGTAACGGGAATATAACGAAGTATTTTGACCGCTGTCCTTCCGAGTTGAATTCGTTGATTGAGCCTTTTCGTTTTCAATGTGCTAACTAACATGAGACATTGCATGCAATTCCAGGGTCAGCTCGAGGAGCGAGACCGGCTGGTGCGCGTGTTGCAGCAACAGATGTTGCGCATGTCGGAGAGCCATGAGCCACGCAACGACGACACCTGCAACGTCGCCACGCAGACGGATAGGGTGCGTATCCTAAAGCTAACCCTGGGTTCCAATTACAGTCGAGCAACAACCAAGGCGTTTCGTTTTTCTTTGGAAAAACGTATAAGTTTGGACAGTGTTTCATAGAGACGTCAGCCGCTCATGACTGTAATTGGAACTCGGGATGAGTGTCTTCAGACGTAAGACACCAAAACCAAGCTACAGTCACAAGACAGCGACAAGTGTTGGAACACAAACTTGTATGAAAATATAGTTATATATACACAGGAACAAAAGCGGTCACTTCAAGCTACTGTTGCCAACGTGTAAATTTTGAGTTCCACCTTTTTGATCAGAAAGCTTAGCATCAAAATTCCGTGTGGAAAATGGACAGCGGCATGCCGTAATAGAAAATTGCATCAATATTATCTAGATTTTGGACATAATACAAGTATTAATTTATAACCAAGCTGTTTCGTATTCTTCTCACCAAACCCTTTCATTTGATACCCATATCATGGGGGTGCATAGAAAAGTTACTGGTCCGACATATTGGGTTTAGAATGATGTCACTTAGCTAACTATGCATGTCAACTAAATGTGTAAGCAAAATTTCAGCTCAATCGGTTAGGGATAACAGGTTTACCGTTCAGTTGCAAGATTTGTCCTATACATATTCATTAACAAAGCAATTTAAATACAACCTTGTAATATGAAGTGTATATAAGAGTCGATTTAAAAATAAAATCTCTCATCTCTAACGCGCTCTAAAAGCTTAAAACCAAAATCTGAAAAGTATACGACAACAACGCATCCGCATTGGTCACGCATTTAAATTTGTTAGTTACTATTTTATGCCTTGAGGCTTGTTTCAACAAATACAACAAACAAATTGATTATAATGTAAACAATGAAAACAACAAAAATAAAATTGTGTGTAATTGCTACTTAAGTAAATACCTGATGGCCGTTTTCACTAAGACTAGGCAGAAATGGGTATGTCTTAGTGACGTCATCAGCATCAACATCAACAGCGGCCAGTAGAAGTGCACTGCTCGCCAACATATAGACCTCGCCCATAAAGTGCACTCACGAATGGACTAACACCATCCACCTTCGGTTGAACTTCGCGCAACCATTACGCTTACCTTAGTTATGTTTAGGGACGGATATAAATGTAAATCTTATGCTTTGCTAAAATGCAATGTTTCTGATTTCAGTTGCGGCCACCTATGACTACGTCGCTAACGAGTTCTGACAATTCAGGATTAGTGAGGTAACATCCTCAGCAATTTGCTGTTCTTACAACACCAATAATGATTTAATTACTCCAATCTGCTCTATTAAATACCTTTTTTAACCGAACCAATGTTACTATGTATTTTCAAGTTTATCGTCATATTTATACATAACTTTACTCCTATGTATTTTTTTCTGTTATACTTTATTTATTGTTTTAGGTTTATCAGCGCATCTATCACAACAGTTGTAAAATCACTGCACTCATCTTTCACTATTTTGTACATCGCACCGCTCTATCCCTCACACTATTTCTCACAATGCAAGCAACACTGCAGTTCTGTCTTAAACAACACTATTAATACAACGCAGAGTTTGGTGTCCAATTTCATTACTTCCCAGTGGATTGTCGTCTTAAGAGAATACATGAACAAAAAGATGACGTTCGCTCCTACATCTATGTGTCGAATCACTCTGTCTGTCTCTCCTTACTTCACCGGCATCTTCATTTAGTCGTACAATCGTTCGCTATAAATTATTAGTGACCTGATTCATATAGCATTTATAATTATTTATCGCCCAATCTGTTAACCTTTTCATTTTGTTCTTAATTCCTCACATGCTGCATATAATTCGGATCGATCGATCGAAATGTCGTTACATTGGATTTCGGATGCGGCAGTTTTCACTTGGGCTCTCGTGTTCGTCCGTCGGAACAGGTAGCGTGGCTGGACTGCTTGTTCGCTGTTTGCCTCTTGTGTTCCGTCAATGTGTTGTGCTTACTGCATCTCTTGTACCAGACGCCGGGAGACACCTTCCTCTTCTCCGATAGGGACCTCGACGATTACTGCTACAAATTCTTCAAGTGATCGGAATCATGCATGAGGTTCTCAGTCCTCACTCTGCGTGAACTCTCCTCACACATCACTAACGTGCCTGTAGATATTTCGATTGAAAGTTCCAATGGTGCTTTTAAAGTTTTCAGCCTAAGGCATGGTTTTATAGTTTTAACACAGCACTGTCACGTTGCGCGATAATCGATTGGCTTGTTTGTTTGACGTCAAGAGAGTAGTTGTTGGTTGTTGTAGGTAGTCGTGTGTCTGTTCTACTAAGTTTATTTGAACTTTGAACCCTACTATTTAATGTACTTACTCAGATTATGAAACTTTTCTCTGTGTTACACGCTGCCTCGTCAGAACGTAAAGGTGAGGGTATAGATATAGCATAGTAACTTACTCTGTACAGATCACTCTTTGCCGTTAAAAAAAATACTGCAGACTCTTAAAAGCACTTCCTAAGATTCAAATGTTACGTTTCAGTTGGAATGAGCAACCGAGCGCAAGAAAGCTGCCGTCATACAGTGATGCACAAAAGACTAAGAGACCTGTTACCAATGGGAATGTGATCAAAACATGTCAGTGCGGTGCTAGGAAAGTGAACGGACTAAACGGAGACGACACACAGATAGAAAAACGGGACCCCGTACAACTTAGGACTAACAGTCGCGTCGGATCCAAGTACTTACAAGCTTTAGCTACTAATACTGAAAACAGGAGATATGTGAAGCGAGATTCGTCGGTAGGGGAAAAGACGGATAGGAAGATAGTGTATTCGACGCGATCGCGATCGATCGAGAACTTCCATCATAACCAGAACTACTTGACGGAACGTGTGAAAAACATAGTCATAGAAGAAGCTCCATTGATCAAACACCATACATCGTACGGGGATCTTTATAACGGTAGAATCAGCAGTAAAGAAAGTGTCAACGGGAATAGACACAGTCCTAGCCTGAACGGGCAATCTACAGACACAGACTATAGCTCCGACGGAGGGTACAAATCGCTGCCCTCCTCTATAAATTGTAACAATAGCTCACCGAAAAAAGTGAGTGGCATCCCAAGGAGGTCTATCGAGCAAAAATTCATTTCCACAAAGCACGTCAAGGCAAGTGCTATTTGATAACGTGAGACAGTTTTGTGATAAGTTTTGTGCGGATTTCACGTGGCTCTTGCCTAAATGATCACTGGCACCCGTATCGTCTCTCATTTGAGATATCTATGGTAGATGGTCTATTTGTGACATAACGAATTAACGTTGCATAAAATTTATTGAAATGTACAATAACTCGTGTGACGACAACTATAAGAGCAAAACAATACGGATGCGAGTTATCACTTGTGCGAGGCTCCGAGTCGGGTTCGGTGTGTAGTAAGTGTGCCATCTTGTGTTGCCTAGCGTCCACCATAGCGGAGCGGAGATGAGAAACTTAACCAACTACAATTTGTGTAGAGATGTGATTGTAACTTTAATCATTCTTAAATAATTAAAACGCATTGCCACTATGGTGGGCCTTAAGCAACATGCGAGTCGCTATAGCAAGGCTTGGTCGCATTTATACCCTTGCGCTCGACGGACGACGCGAGGCTAATCTGTTAATTAAGCTACGTTTACTTAATCGATGCCAAAATAATTCGACGCTGTATTTGATTCGATTAAAAATGATTATGATTTATACACTTATACATTTCATTTGACATGAAATTGTACTGTTTCGAATTGCTTAATACATTTTTTTTATTTGTATTTGACCTCAATTTAGATATTGATAAACATGGAATAGTAACTGTTTTTGTAGATTTAATTTAAAAACTTGTATACAGGCGATAAATATCTTAGATTTTTTATTGTAGACAAACTAGTAGATAGCTGTTCTATGTGATAAGAGTGGCTGTAAGGACTCCATATTTAATTTATCCTTGTATCTTCCTGTTAATCATAATCACCTTAATTATGCATTAATTATGTACTTATAATTAAAATTTATAAATTATCAAAATTAACTTTTTTTTAATTGTCTGTGACATTATTTGCTATGTATGTAAATGTTATTTAGAAACATACAAGATAAAGTAGGTATCAAATAGGTACAAAGATCACTCGCTTTAAGGCATTTTCAGATAATTCTTATGTAATTTTAAAGCATTTTTGTCAATCGTTGTAATGTAAAGTAGACGTATTATAATAAACTCTAATCGTTTATCTACAACAGAGCCTAATGTTTCATGTGTCCTAAATTGATACCTAAAACGATAATATGTATATTGTTAAAACATATAAATTAGTATACTTATGGCTATTTCTTTATCTTTAGGTCCGATATGATGGTTTATGCAGAGCGGAGTTGAGTTCTATGGAGAAGGCTTCATGACCTTTTGACACGATTCTATTCAGTGTATTTTACTATCTCTCCGCTCTAGTGGAAATCGGCCCTTATCTGTTATATTGCGCTTTCTTATATAAGTTTTTAAGAAGCTCATAGCGTTTAGTGAAACATATTTTATTTAAATAAATTTAAGTTGTTTCAATAAATTACTTTAATTTTGATGTGTCTAGTTTTATTTATCGACGCGGTCCCACCTCTGTTCTTTAATTATGAAAGCATAAACATTGATAATGCAATGAGCAATGAGTCAGTCATAATAATCACGTATATAATGAAAGTAAATTAAGGAGGTACGTAAAAAGTAAAGTCACAGCGAGTTTGAGAACAAAATGACAATTATGAATAACATTATATATTATGCGAGTATATATTATGAGAGTACTTATCAATAACGGACTATGAACATTGATTTTTTCCTCCTCAGTTTTTGTGGGTCGAATACTCATCCAAGCGCTTAACTTATAACTAAAACCGTGGATACAATAATGTTTTGACACAACACTGAAACTTATCCGATATAGTCTGAAAACCTAATTAAAATAGCCAAGAGATAAACTAAACTAGCAAGTAGAGTTCAGATTAACTAGTAGGTATCATAGAATAGTTATTGGTCCACGATCGGACCTTGGTCGTTTGATAAGACATCCGTGTTCGGGCCATGCCACTCGCCGGGCGTCAGTGAACACGCACGGTTTTCTAAGTGCAATGTGTTAAGACACGTCTTAAAGGTTGGTGTTGCATTTTGTTAATTGGAAAATTAAGAAGCAACAAAAATATATAAGATAGATTGTGCCTCATTAACTAAATGGAAAGAAGTCAAGATCTTAGTTTCGCTGCGGTGTTTTAGTGTAACAAAATTAAATTGACAAGCGTGTTGAGTGTAACATTATCTTGCCTGTAGCCTAAATGGTGTGTCTCCCACACCATTTAGGCTACAGGCAAGTTTTATGTCGTATCAAATGTTATATGTTTCGTGATCCACATTGTTATTGTTTGTTGTCCTAGAGTAATGTACCTACGTCACCAACTGGTTACTCCAGTGGGGTTTAAAGATTGAACTTGAAATGAATAGGATACCTAGTCATTTTAAGTTTATTTTATCATTAATTGTGAATTTCTTGAGCTACATTTTTACCTTGTAAAGTATACCTCTATGAGTAAACAAATCGATCTTTAAACCTAAATAGGATAACAAGTAAGCAACACTGGTACGCTGTACATACGCTGTTTCCTGTTTTTATTTAACCATGAGCTAACGTTCAGTACGTGATGGCACGCTAACGTTCAGTACGTTAGCGTGCCAAAGAGGTGTGTTACTCGATATAGTTGAACCGAGTCTTACAAAGTTTCAAAATATAATGTTTTGTAGCCGTGTGGCTACAAAACATTATATTTTGAATATAATGGCCGCCGTGGCCGTGCCGTGTGGTAAAAATATAATGTTTTATGTGTATAAAACATTATATTTTTACAACAGGGACGCTGCCGATTGCATAGACGAATGATGCATGAGAAACTCAGTAGGTTTTTTTTTAAATATCGTGCTTTTCTTTCCCTATTGTGTTAGTAATGCTTTCACCAAACATGCGCGGATATATTTTTATTACTTTAGAAACGAAGCGAAGTATCGTATTTACATACACAGCATCGCTTTTAAATTTCGAACAAAAAACGCGCCGGCAATGTATGTATTGTAATCTATAGCTGGCGTGCTGGGTGCATTGGACATGCAATAATGACTACGACATTTTTTTTTTCTTTGTTTGCCTCATTTAATTTGGTTCTCTTTCATCGAGCTTCGTTCAATTATGCCGATGTACCTACCTTTCCCTTTTAGCACTACATATAGAAAAAAATAAAAAGAAGGTCTTCTCGATTATGTTATATTAATAGTAAAAAAAAATGAGATCCGCCGAGGATTCCGAAAGTGAAGCGGATATTGACTGCACTTCACCAAATCTAAGGTCGGAAGCCATAATTAGCTACGTAAAAACTGCTTCCCGCGAAGTCAAAAGAAAAATACGTAAAGTATCTCACACATGCCTTTACTTTACATATATACAATAATACTATAGGTACTATTTTTTCGTGTGATTCTAATTCAATAATTGCAATTAGATAGCTCGCAAGCATGTTATCTGCAAGGCGGATGTCCATTCTTGACTCCCGCTATCTGCTGTGACCCTACCAGAGAATAAATACCCGTAGCTCAGTAGAGAAACCACTTACTAATAGAATGATTGCCTATTTCGAAATACATACACCCGGTCAGAAATAATAACAAAATTAATAATGCTGGAAATTTTCACACAGCATCATTTTTATTTATAATAAATAACCCCATAGTACGCATTACTATGAGGTTATTTATTATTTATTATACATATGTCTCGCGGAAGGAATCGAACCCGCAACCTTCTGCGACTCAGGCGGGCCTTCGCCCACTGCGCCACAGAGGTCGTCAATGTGCGTGAGAATGTTGCCGTCTTGCCTTGCAAGCGAGACTTGTGCGTGGTAAAGATATAGGTAGGTACGTCTACGCAAATGAGAAGGCTTGAAACAGCAATTTGTACGTAATGTCGCTACTGCTTGCAAGCTTTCAAGTACCTATTCTGTGTCGCAATATCACGTCACTATCATGCTTTATCATTATCACCCTCTGTCCCGCCCTCGTGACACAGTAAATTTAATAGTTATCCTTGTTAGGTAATCGTTACATAGTATACGTAGCACTAGGACAAAGTAAACAAACAAATGTAATTATCCCTTTGTTTTATGATGAATTAGGTACTTGTCTGGTCTAGTTACGAGTGGTTTAAATTTTAGATACCTATCGTGCATAACAGTTTCAACAAGTTTATTTTAGCAAAACTTTAAATATTGATGTGTTTTCCATCACGTATTGCATCGCTTTCTATTGGTCTTACACCACTAGAGGGCGCTCATCCTGAAAGTCACACAAATCGATTGTGAAAACCGCATTTCAATCGGATAAGCCGCTTCGGAGATAAATTAATAAAAAATGAAAACAAATAATCAACCTCTAACGTAAAAAGCATAGATTGACGCACATTGAAACCACTGGAATAAATATTATATTAAGTTGCTCTATAGTTTAAAAAAATATTTGACATTAATCAGCTATTCCTCTTTCCGTTGCGCCGGAGGGCTAGTCATACTTTATCAGATTTATAGGGTCCCTCATAGCAAGCTACGAACTAAAAAGAAATATGATACAAAAAATATAGCCTGTTACGCAAGAGCACCAAACAGTGGCACAACATAGATACAACAATATTTTTATGATTCAAAGTTACTTTAAAATGTACCCGCTAGGTACCATAGAATAATCAATAATACTGCTAGATTTCTTTATCGCATAAGAACTGGTCTCACAGATGAAATGGTTACGAGGAGTGACGCGAAACTCCAGTGAAAGTAGGCACTATTTCCTTTCATCGGCTTTACCATTTAACCTCCCAATCGCTCGTGCTTTTTGTGCACAAATTTCAATAAAAGCGGGGGTTATAATTAATAGATTCTAACCTTGCTGTCTTGTCTGATACGAGTGATTATTGTAAACATTGTGAAATAGAAAATATTATCATAGTCATTTATGAATTAATCTAATAGAACGATAGATAAATACTAATACGTGACGGCAGTTACTAGAAAATAATAAGTAGGTATGCTATTAAATACTAATACGTGATGGCAGTTACTAGAAGATAATAAGTAGTTATGCTATTTTCAAACAGACTTTGTAAAATATAAGAGACAAAATTTTGTGAGGCGTTTTTTTGTGATTGTTCGCTCTTTAGTTTATTTTACAATATTTTTAGTGAGTGCATTTCTATGTCAGTATTGTCAGTAGGTTAAACGGTTAGCAAAATATCTAACGCATATATTTTTTGATATAATTTCTAGCTGTAGTTAAAAAAATTGTGCGCCAAAGCGGTTTGTGGGAATCTCAAATGAAATCTGAAGATGCATCATTTTGTAATAGCAATTTGCGTTATCAAAGTTCCGGTTACCAACAAAACAAATAAGCCTATCAGTTTGATTACATTAAGTTCTGGAAATTTGTTTACAAATAACGATTCATTGAACTTTCCATTTCAGCGGCGCAGTGCAGAAGGGCGTAAGTGCGAAAAGGCTGTATGCGCAAACGCAATGTTGACGGCGCAAAGGAAGGGTGTGCGCTCGCGCGTAGCAGACGAGATTTATACATATTGTGCATTTTGGATCGCAGTGTCGGCGTTGCCTGCTTTAGCCATATCCTATGTTGGTAAGTCCAACCAAAACTATACCAACCTACCTCGCCACATACAAAAGCACACGCCTGTTTCTTGAACGTATAGTCAGATAACTACTAGGATCAATCTCAGATAAGAAATCCTTCCTACAAATCGATTTAATTTTTTACATCAGTGAAACTTTTATCGTTCAATATGAGACTAGTAAGTCAAGAAACTAGTGGTTCGCTACGAGGTTTCGCAAAGTTCAAATGGTAAATCAGATCTTCATGAAATTGTAATTGTATACGCAAATACCTATTTGCGTATATGAAGGTTTAGAATGTCGTCGGGGTTTTTAAATAAGTGGGATGGTTTTTGAGATATGTTGCGTAAAGTGTTGAAAAAGATAACAGGTCATGGTCCTATGAAAGAACTTTGATTGGACAGTTATTTTTAAATTCTACCATATTTTTTATAAAGGAACATATGTGGAAAAATTTAAAACATTTTTGTTTTTTGGCAATTCATTGTTTTTTTTTTATACCAGGACGATTTTTTCCACTCGACTAAGAAATCTTAGCTTGCTCGATCAATAATCTTTTTAATTAATTACCAAAGTTTCACAACTCCTTCAAGCCTGAATTATTTTGTACTGAAAACCTACACAAACAGAATAGCTACCTGCCTCCTACACTGACAGAATCACTGCATGCGACCTACCTACACCGTACTTAGGATCTGAACCCACTTACGAATAAGGTGATTAATAAGTTTAAGTAAAAGTTTTAATTTCATTAAGTACCTTAGGTATATGTTACCATAATTTTCCGCCCATGTCAACCCATCATCCTGTGCCATACCTACTGATCCACGTATCTATTCTACAACCCACAGTCTACACAATATCGTTGACCCATCTCGCCAAGGAGACTTCGCGAGATGGGTCATTTCTTTTCTCATAGGACAATAAAATAGATAGGTACCTATCTAGGAGACATTGGAGACATTGTATCTACTTCTTCATCATTTTCCGTTTTTAAATTTTTATTATTCAATTACGCTGCCTGTAGTTTCAAAATCAAAGCACGGTT
Organism: Perizoma affinitatum; assembly: GCA_961405105.1. Lineage (NCBI taxonomy): Eukaryota > Metazoa > Arthropoda > Insecta > Lepidoptera > Geometridae > Perizoma > Perizoma affinitatum. The sequence goes on from OY560184.1 coordinate 10,251,950, forward strand.
GGATTCACTCAGAAACGTAGACCTACTTTGTTATTATGTAAACAGAACTCGTCACGCAAGTTACACATTGCCGAAACATACAGTAATTTTTGTATAACTGTCTCAATCTGTTTCAGTGGTACGAGTAAGCAAACACCTCTGGCTGAGGCTTCTGTCGAGCAGATATCCAGACTTGCAGTTCATTAGAACTGACACCGTGCGTTCCCTCCTAGATACGCATAGGAACCAGGGAATCATCAATGTGCTGCTTTCTGTCAAAGGTGATTTTACCTTCTTTTTGCCCTGTACACAAGGAGCCAGTGCAAATATTTAGGGTAAAGAGTTGTTAATTTGTCTAAGTCTGTAGCTAAAAATATTGCAAAAATAATAATACTAATACCGGTCATTTTTCACATAACATCATCTAGCACCAAACTAAGCAGAGCTTGTATTTTGGGAACTACTGAATGGTATACTACTTATATATATTACCTTTTCTGTAAATACACATAGAAAACACACAGACCCGAGACAAATAATAGTAAATAAAAAAAATATTTGTCCGGCAGCGGGAATCGAACCCGCAACCTTCTACGTCTTAGGCGGGCCTTCGCCCACTGAGCCACAGAGTCATGATGTATGACTTCGATTGGATTTATCTTCACACTAGAAGCGCTACAATTAATTATGGAATACATGATCAGGCGGTTTTTTTAATAATTATTGTAAAAATTATGTCCTTTGATTTTCTGCTTCGAGATAAATAATTTAAAGAAAAATTAGTGTAGGTCATCATTGGTTAGACCGAATTGAAAAGTATAAGCATAATAGGGAAGACATTTTCCCTAGGACTTTAGAGGTTATTTTTAATCATGGTCACTGCAAATAAACACAGCTCCACAGTAAAGGTGGGCGTTTTAGGCTTGCGCAATCTATTTGGCAAACAGAATTCCATACAATGTAGGTGTGAGTAGGTAGTTACTAAGCATATGCGTTTTGTTTTTCAGGAACACTAGATACAGAACAGATCAAGAACCAACTGACCCAACACGTATTAGATAGACGAGATAAGAATGGCGACCTCATGTTTCCACGTCTACGCCATCTGCTGGTGTCGTGCTGGGGAAACTACGCATGGGATGTCAATGTGACATTTCGACCTGAGAACCATTTGTTGGTCGCGAATGCAGTTTACAGGGGAAGACAAGTAGGGGACAATAACATTCAGGTAATGTTTGACTACCAAAGTGCAGTGTAAATAGAAGAACCGTAGCTCATAAGTGTGCAAAAAAAAATAAAGATCACAGTTCACACTTCTCAAGCAAACAAACGCTAATAAACAAAACATATATTTCAGGAGTTTGTCAGCGACATAGTATCCAAGTACTTCCCCAATGACCAGCCACCATGGCAGTACATCATCATACCTTGTGTCTCAGCAGAGCCGAAATACTACATCCTAGTTCGGGTCCACCATTTGCTTCTCAGCGGCAAGAACTCAATAAACATAGGCGATTTGCTACTCTTAGAACAGATTAGTTCCACCGAGAGGGTTGCGACGCAAGAATACAGCCAGCAAAGTCCTCTAACTAAGCTGTTCCCGACACCGTCCGCTATACCAGAGCTATGGGGGAAGTTAAATGAGAATTTATCAAACGCATGGAACGAGTTTGTATCAGAATACGACCCGGTAGAAAGTCCACGAGCTCTGAAAACTCTGCCTGGAGCTTTCCATGTTGCTGGACTGGTGTTAATATCTGGAGTCAGCGCTTTGAGAGAACTGACCAAACGGTCCAATGGAAGGTCCTCAATCCCACCTATGACAGCAACTGCTCTTATAGCCGCCGTACAACGAGAATGCAAGAGAAGGAATCTAACCATCCCAAAGGTACTGTTACGAGCTAGGGTAAAAGTACCCAAAAAACTACACAATGAAAACAAAAACACTAAATCACTCTATAATTAGGTACAACAATATAGCACAACAGTCACTTCACTAGTCACTGGGAATCGCTTCTTTATCACTTCGATTAATTCACTTCAAATCTTGAACTGAACTTTCGTTACGGGTTACTTGCTGCGATTATATATACCGCCTAAACAAGGCCGCGTTCTTTCTAGAACTTTCTCGTACGCTGCTTCGCGCTTTCTTTTACTAGCGCGGTAGCGATAGAACAAGTAGTGCGTCCATTTCATAATAGATGGCACTAGCGTACCGTAATTAGCTAGCCGCGCATGTCACAGTACTTTTCTGTTACAAATTAAAAGTTATAGAATTTAACTATTGCAGATAATAATGTCGCCACTGGTGACGGTGGATCCGAGAAAGTGGCCGAAACGTGTGTTTGGAATGGCTTTGAGTTCGACTTCATCAGTGATTAAACTACCGATTCGGGTTCGCGATGAATTGAGGGCTCTTTTAGAGCTTAAGCGGAGTGGGCACGTCAGATTATCGCATACGCTTACGTGGAAGTATGCTGAGTTGGGACAGCTGTGTGCGCGGGCGACGGGGGAAGCATGGAGGGGGGTAGTGGAAGTGTATCGAGCACCAGCTCAGCTGTGGACTGATACTGTCAGAGCAGATGATGGGAAAAGGCATTTGCTTCAGACTGTTTCTTTGTGCGGAAGAAAGGTGAGCAACAAAGTCAGATTCTTATTAAGGTCCTATTATTCTCTAAGCCTGAAATTCACGGAAATGTGTTATTTGCTTTCAGGTAGCATCATGGTCGCGTCCGATCCGAAGATCAGGCCTAGAACGCGCTGCCAGAGCGCTCGGCGTCTCAAGCACTGACATAGCTCTCTACGCAGCCACCGAGTCCCTAAGAGCGTTCCTAGAAAACGCACACACAAACACGCCCGACGCTATATTGACTACTGCAAGAGCAGCTACGCAGGACTTCCTATTTGCGTTCGCTGAAGGAAATGGGCGGACTTATAAGAAGTCGCAATCTGGTGGTAAGTTAGCCGCCAGCATTTTTATTTAGATGAATTCGTTTAAGCTAAACGAATTATTTTCTGATATTTTTGAATGATTTTTATAAATCAGTCCATTAGTTTTTGGTTTATTAATTACAAACAAAAATACAAATCTTTTTTTTAATATTAGTTAGATCAGAACAATTTGTGCCGAACATTACCGTGTGCAGAAATTAAAAGGGCAGCAATTTGTCAAGAAAAGCTGATGAGACCTTGAGTGAGACCGACTTAGCAGTATGCTATAGATTAGTGGTAAAAATGGAAGTCACGTTCCAGTGCGTGATGTTGAAGATAAAGAATGATTTAGTTTACTTTTACACATCATAATTACTGCTGCACAACAGTCAAAGCAGAACTTCTTTGGCTTGTGCAGATCGCAATCTCATTTAAAACGGGCTAAGTAAATCAGAAAATATTAAAAAATCAAATTTGAAACGTAAATTCATTGAATTAAATTAACTTGTGAGCACAAGGTTCACAAAAAAGTGCAATTAATCTCTCAAACCGGTCACTTTAAAAAAACTATGAACAGTTTGTAAGTAACACATTTGATGGTATAAACATTCCAAGCGCCAAGGAGTTCAACCCAATTTTTCTTTAGGATTTACACACAAGTGAAATGGTATACAATAACCAGCTTACTTATAGATAAAACGACAAACATTTATATTTCATCTCTTCTTAGAGATGAACCCAACAAAAGATGACCAATCAGCTCCACCATGCGCCTTAATATAATATGTTTCAGGAATGATATGCCTATCCCTACCGGTCGGCGCAACACCCAGACGTATCGCATCTGTGGTAGAGCACGCTTGCAAACGACAGGGCGCTTTGGCGGGCGCTTGGGCGGCCCAAGCTCGCTGCGGTGCCCTTACTAGGGCTGTGCCTTCACCCTTCGCAAGACTGACTTTAAATATGCTATCGAGAAGATATGCTGTGTCGTATGCTGAGATAAATGCGCCAAGTGGCGCGAGGCAGAGGAATACGTTGTGGGGACAGCCGCTAGATAGTGTTGTGTATTGGAGACCACCTCAAGCGAATATAAGTAAGTTGCTTTACCTCATCAAAGAATAACAGCATTTTAAAGATACGAGGACTGTTTCCCTCTCACTCTATAACTTGAATGCACGCAAGTCTTGACAGTTTATGTGAAGTTATTTATATTTTGCTTTATTTTACAAATAATTTTATTATCAATTTGACGTGGAACTTTTTTTGTCCAACAAATAGGTGTGTCGCTAACAGTGATCCAATACGCAGACACCGTCCGCCTAACAGTAATGACAGACGCGAGACTATCTCCCGCCCACACAATACCAGCCGCGCGATGGCCCGTGGCGATCGAACAACTCATTGCCAAAGTCGACCAGGAGATAGCGAGAATATCCGCCCAGTCCAGTAATATACCCACAATTGTCACTACTCAAGTGAGTACGGAAGAAACGGAGCCTATTCAAATAGCAAGCGATACGGATTCGCTCAGACCACCTCCTGCTGCGATAGTTAGTCCGCCGCCAGTAAGGAGACTTATACCAAATTAGTTATAAAATTTGTTGTACTTTGTACAACCTGATTTAAATGCTATCTTTAAGCAAATGACAAGGGTAAAATATGTCATAATATTTTGTTTAAATAGATGTGATTATGTTATCAGTAAGTACACAAACTTTAAGGCCGTATTCTGGAACGAATCACAAACTAAGTAAAAACATTATTTGCTATGTAAATGATAATACGTGCCCAAGAGCATAATAACCATACCCGTGATCTAGAATGAGTCTTTTTTTATTTCAATCCAACATTCAAGTTAAAACTGCTTCATTCCATACAAACATTACGCCAATTTATGATGAGTATTTTCAACTTGAAAATTATGCCTCAGAAGTTCGTGTACGGACAGTAAAATATGAAGACTTTTAGCAATTAGTAAATGAGGAGCTGTTATAGTTTTGACATAAATATAACAGATCCATAGTTGTGTGTTTAGTTAGAAATTAATTTAAACATTCAGTAGGACTTAAAAGGTAAATTAAGAAATAAGGAAACACTTTTAAGAGCTGAACTAATAAATCGAACTCAACTCTGAGAACGATCTTGTGTAACAAAAAATGGTGGAAGGGTATTTAGATTTTTAACGTACTGAAGATCCCATTTATTGTTGAATTCGTACGGTAAGAATCTCCTAGTATGGACATTAGTGTTATCTGATATACAACGCAGGCGTTAATAGGAGATTTAACCCATTTACACTAAATTTGTACAGACTCAGGAATGCCTTAGTTTCCTAGGATTTATATAGGTTAGCGCTCACTAGAGCAAAAAACATGACTGTTACTCGAAAAAAAAACGAAACTACGTAATAAAATATTTATTCATACGTACTTTTATTTCTTCTTGTATTTCTTTTTACTAGCTTTAGCATCCGTATCATTACGCTTCTTCCCTTCTTTCTCTGTTACTTTAGCAGCATTATCGTCGATTTCCATGGGTTCTGGTGGGACATAGCTAAAGCCAGGTATGTGAGGTGTTATGAGCTGAAACGCTAGTTTGCGATGCTGCGGGTTCGTTTCGTCTAAGCTGAGTCGCACTGTCAGCTCGTCGAATGTCTTGAGGACCACGTCGCCGCATTTTTGGACGTTCATCTGTTGGGTAAAAGGTTTTATTTAGATAAATTCGTAGCTTGCATGTGGACGAATTTTCGTATGCTAGTTGGAGGCAAACAGGCATACGGCCAACTGAATGTTAAGCTGTACCGTCGCCTATTGACATCTACATTACTGATACGATTCCTGCCACAAAGTTAAAAAAATACATGTGCATGTCATTTCACGGGCGCCCATACCTGCACACCGGAACACAGCAATGCGAGCTTTACTGCTTGGCGAATTAGCTACGGTAAGTAATACTTCCCCGGGAAATTTGGGAATTCGATCTACGAAAGCTACTATATAATATAAATAAAAAATTCTCAGTCTAGCTTCAAGTCTGCGGCTGGACAGAGTACCATGGCGAACGGTCTTCCGATACATCCATCCACCGACTTGCCGCATCCTTTACAATGACATCGGTTCATCGGCTGGAGTTATGAACTCACCTCTTCATTGTATGTAAATTTGTCCGAAGGCAGGTATATTGGTCCTTCGAGTCCGTACTTCGGTATAAGGACCTGTATGGCGTTCCGTTTCACTGCCAAAACTACCGCAGAGTCAACTTCCACGCGGCTTTTGAACAAGATCTGTGAAATCCATACAAAACTTGTGTCAGCTATACATATTCTCCTACTATTAACTTATTCCTAGTTTGTCAAATGCTGACTCTAGTACGAAATAAAACCAAACTTGATTCGTGGTACAACTGGTTGTATCACGGGAATGTAAAATTACTCATCTTACAAATGGTACACTTAAAAATAGTAATAGGCATTTCAAAAAACTTCTATAACAGAATATTATATTCATTAAAAATGTTTGTAAATATTTTATTTAATGAGTGCCACTGAATCCTATCACCACATGTCTTCGAATGTATGTGGGTCTATGGTGTTCGAATGCCAGTTTGCTCGCGGTGTTTTCTATTATTCAAGAGTTAGTGAACAATAACAACTCTGTAAGGTACCTACTTAAATAAATGTCGCATATCGCATTTGCTCCAACGCACGAACACCGGCGCGGCGTCACGAAAGACCAGAGTTATAGTGCATAAAGTGCTTCTATAGTATAGTGCTGAGTGGCGGCCGTTTTTGCTGCCAAGCTCAAACATTTAAATTACTAATTTATTGACTTCTGTATGTGACACAAAAAATACGTTTTTTTATATTCGCCATTTGAGAGCACTAGTATTGCGCACTAACATTTTTCACGTAAAGAAATGCGTCGGTGTATGACAGCATTCGAACGCACCTTCGGATCGAAAGTCGGTATCCACCACACCACTAGTAACGCTCACGCATGCGCGCGTGAGCATCCACGCGAAATTAGGGTCTGGTTGGTTCTTACGTGTGTGTTGAGAGCGACGGAGGCTCTCCCCGCGTATTGCGCCTGCCTGTGCCGATAGTTCAGGTTGTCGCAGATGGAGTCCGCTTGCTTCGTGTCCAGCAGTGAGGCGTGCGTCGTGTCGCACCCGATACACGCAGCTAGAAGACGGTGGACGATCACGTCCGCATACCTGTGCAACAGTTTTAGTTTAAATAATGACTATACGAATAAATGCACGAGTCACACGAAACCGAAACTAGTAGGCACACAGAATTAGACAATAACATTGTAAAAACCAACTATATTAAAATAGCCAATCTGAAAAAGGCTATTTATAATAAAAACAAATGTGTTGTCAGTTTTAAGTAAAACATCTTAAAATTGAAGCTTAACCGCTAGACTAAACAAATAAAAAATTACTCAAAAACCTGATTTGAAAACGCCGAGTTTCGATGTGATAAAATCTGATACGTAAAATAACCAGATAGTGTATAGCTCATAGCTATAGGGCATAGCTCGCAGAACATATAACCGCAGGGATGGTTCTCGAATTGAGATCGATGACAACTTAAATGTTGCGGGAAGTCGGTGGATGGTGGTGACTCAAAATCGTTTGTAATGTCCCTCTTTGTGGAAGGTCTATATGTACAGGAAATAACTTCTTCTGGCTAATCATGATAGAAACTTGTTTAAGTAGATCCTAGACGTTGTATAGGCGAAGTTACACCTAATAGGTGAGTTAATACTTAATTTAAAGTTTTTTACTATTACTATCGGATTATTTTCCCGACGGGATAAAGACCCGTAAAAAACATAAAATTATTGTTAACTGATCGCGAAAATTTGAGAAGTAACACTTGCTGATGCGCGAAATAACACCGAATAGAAGACGTAATACCTTCGAATAGGCGAAGTGAAGTGCGTATAGATCGGGCAGGCCAATCCATAGTGATAGAAGTCGTCTCGAGGTCGCGTGCCGCTCGCGAAATAGACCGCCTGCTGCATGCAGCGCGTCGCCATTATACGGAGCAAAGTGTTGAAGTAAGGCCGGCCAGGGACCACAGCCGTGTCCAGCGATTTCGAGAAAGATTTATTTGTTGAAACGTCTAAATCGAAGCCCTGTGGAGTAAAATATTGTTACAGAAACTACTAAATTTGTCGAATCCGAGACTGAATGGCCCATATTTTGGATATGTGTATAAATATCCAAAAAATTGACAAAACATGTATATAAGGCGAGCGTGAATGGAACAATTGGAAGGGAAAGACCTCTGCTAACGGACTCTGACCAAATTTAAGACACCTTGTCAGTTATCAACCAGTTGTCTATCTTAGCACAGATACTGGTATAGTTATTATTGTTATTCTTTATTACAATATCAACTACCTATGGTCAAACTCTGCTGGACCAGCGTTAACGCCTACAGAACGTGGTTGTTGTCTAAGGGGACTGGTTTGATCATTGACCTAACACAGAATGACTAAAAAATGACCGAACATAACTCTGGTCAAAATAACTCTGTGTAGCTACTTTTCAATCGACTTCAAAAAAGAAGGAGGTTCTCAATTCGTTTGTTATTTTGTGTTTATGTTACACAATATCATTTTTTTAAATGGGTAGTGTAATACTTCAAGGATACCTTATAAACTTTATGAAAATAATCCCACCTCCTCTAGAAGTAAAAAAATAAAAGCATGAAATTTTGAATTGGTTACTTTTTATCAACTTTGCTAAATAACATACTAAGCTAGTAAAAAGAAATACAATTGTTATAAAATACCTGTAGCTTCGCTGCCTTGAGGAAGGTAACAAAGTTGTTGGGAGGCGGCGCCGGGTGCCGCCTCAACAGCGCGCATTGAGGGAACTCCGCGGCCAGCTTCTGCGCCACGCTGATGTTCGCGAGCAACATGAACTCTTCCACCATGGAGTTGGTGTCCACTATTTTCTTGGCTTGCACTTCTATGGGGTCATGGGTCTCTGAATCTACCTGAAAGGATTTCAATTCAATGTAATGTTAGTATCTTATTTCAGACATAATATGTTGAAATAACATAATATGTTAACATAATATATGTTGTCATAACATTCATATTGTCATCGTACAAATTTTTTTTTGGTTAATCTTGTCATCAGCTGGGCAAAGGTCTCCCCTAATTCTTTCATCTATCCCGGTCTCTGGCGGTCTCCCACAACTCTCTCTCCCACGAGCCTAGGGTGTCTAGACAAATACCTCACGCTTAGATTTCTTTTCACGCTAACGCAAACTTGTTAAGGAAAAACTTGGCAGCAGTCACGCGACATCTCATAATCTAAATGTCATTTTCATACAATTTAACCTTTCCACGGGCGTTAACGCCAATAGAAAGTGGTTGTTGTCGAAGGGGCCTGACGTGACGTTGAGCCAACGCCTTCTCGGCCCCGTACTCGTCTTTTGTTACAAATCGTCAATATGTAGCTGTTTTCAATATTCATTTCCGTTGTATTTCTACTGATATTGGCTGGCTTTTTTTTTCCAGCTTCTGTGATGAATAAACTTCAAAAATGCCAGTGCCAGGCTATTACCTAAAACATGTTTTTTTTTCTAATTATAATTAAGGATGGCGACACCTTTCCACCAATCGATTGACTCGATTATTTTTGGGTTTATTGGAAACATAGCCGAACAGTTTGCACCACCTACTTTTACCTAATTTTACGATTTGATCTACTGTTACCACGGACCGTACCACAACTAGACCTGGAACAAATATCTGAACATTTGCATCGTAAGCTTGTTCTTTTTTACTATTACCGGCCCAGTACCCAGTTGAATAACAAGTAACCAGAAAATATGCGTTCAAATTGCAAGTACCTGAAACCGTATCTCGGGCGAAGCGAGCACTAAGGCTCCGTTGTCCATTCGCTTTCGTTTCAACTTCTTAGCGAGCGCGTTGAGAGTTCGCAGCGATTGTGCAATTTCGTCTTGTCTAGTTGCGGTGTCGATGGCTATTTGCGCTTCCTCATACGTCATCGCTGATGCTGACTGGAAAATTTAACATTCACAGTTTTTTACTATCCCAAAAAATCAACCTCGGCAGGACTCAAACCCGCGACCTCCTGCTTAGTAAATACCACCGAAGTTGATTTTTGGGACTTTAAAGTAACTACACTTAGAGAATATAAACAAATTTGAATTTAAAGTTTTCAACAGTCAACTTACTTTGATGATGCTTTTATGGAACTTTGTAGACATTACATTTGCATTCTCATCAATTTCCCACACGCAAGAGAAAGCTAGCCTCTCTTCAACTCCTCTTAGAGAGCACAGATTGGAGCTCAGCAAATCTGAAGCAAAATAATTCGTTTTTACAAGGTTTTAGAATAAAAATATAATGAATAATGCTGGACATTTTCACACAGCATCATCTAGCCCCAAACTAAGCAGAATTTGTATTATGGGAACTACATGACTGATAAACTACTTATTTTTTTTAAATACATACATAATATTATACATACAAAACACCCAGACCCAAGACAAATGTTTGCAGATCATACAAACATTTGTGCCGCGGCGGTAATCGAACCCGCCACCTTCTTCACCCGCTGCGCCAAAGGACATCATCAACAGCCTGTCGAAGTCCTGGCCGATAACACGTAGCATTGGGGATTATATCCAAGACAAAGCTTTGTCATCTACAAATTTAATCTAATTTAAGAGCTGCGATGATCTAGTGGGCGATACCCTGCCACTTAGATAAATCCGAAGGTCATAGATTCGTACCCGGTAATTCTACAAATCTTTTTTTCACGCAAAATTTATGTGTGCTTTAAAAACCTGCACAAATAAATAACAAGAAAAAACATCGGTATGTCCTAGAACCAGAAATTCAAAGGTCTTCCTTTAAGCGGGTTTGCGCATTTGACTACCCCCTTCTTATCCTCGCGGATCAAAGTAATGAGTATAAATCTGAGGGATAAAAGTCGTGAGCTTGTAATTTTATTAACTTTGAACGTACCTGGAACCATATCTATTCTCCTATCCACGAGATAGACCGTCGTCGATCTGGATTGGGCTTCCTTATCTAACGGCGTGTTAGGTCTCACGAAATGCGTCACGTCCGCTATGTGCACTCCAACTTCAAACCTCCTCAGTCCGTCTTTGGTCGTGCCGTCGATCGGACGTGCGTGGAGCGCGTCGTCAATGTCCGTGCAGCCGGGCGGGTCGACGGAGCAAATGCATATGTCGCGTAAATCGACACGCTTTTGAATCTCCTGTGGAAATATAACATTTATAATAAATAAACACCCAACAGACACACATATTCATGGGGTCTAGACAAATACTTCACGCTTAGTTTTAGTTTCACGCTAACGCAAATTTGTCAAGGAAAAACTTGGCAGTAGTCACGTGACTTTTCCACAGCTAATGTCATTTCCATACAACTCAATCTTTACGCAGGCGTTAACGTCAATAGAGAGTGGTATTTGTCTAGACACCCTGACCCCACACTAGGATACCCTGTGTCGTAGTATTTAAATAAGTAGAGAACACTGAATATGCAGAAATATTCACTACACAAGAATATTAAACTCGCCATTAAGCTTCAAGTAATCATCATCAGCCTGTAGAAGTTAACTACAAGACATAGGCCACCCCTAACAAGTGCTTTTGACTTTCCGCAGCCTTTGATATGTCATTGGTACATCGCGTGGCGCTCCACTGCGCCGACCTATTCGTTGTTTACATTCGAGAAATTTTGTTCCTCAGTGGTCGAAGATTAAGCGAGGTAAGTGGCCTACCGATCGCCATTTGTAATGTCTGTAACTTTAGTTTTTCAACAGATTTCCGCGTTCGGGATTTTATCTAGTAACACTCCGATCATAGCTCTTTGCATAGGTCTTGAGCTGTAAAGCCATAGAGACAGAAATACCAGTCGGATATGTGAAGTATTTGTAATTTACAAGTACGTCTGTACTGTTTTAATCGAAATCTATGTATATTCTATATAATATGTATGTATTTACAAAAAAAATAGTATTTAACAGTCATGTAGTTCCCATAATACAAGCTGTGCTTAGTTTGGGGCTAGATGATGCTGTGTGAAAAATGTCCAGCATTATTTATTATTTATCTAGATTTTTAGTTTTTTTTTAATCAGGCGAGGTTATAAATCTTTGTTCTCAATACGGTCGAAAGTGTTGCCTATTCTAGTATTGCAGTAGATTAATACCCATCAAAACAAAACATTTATTGCAAATATGGGAGTCTATACAAATATTATAAATTTATAATATAGGATCACTATAATCAGTGTCATTGAATGTCATGCACAAACGGCAGTAGGTAAAACTTGCCTCTTTCGGTATGGTCCAGTCGTTGGGCGGTAAGCATGCGAGGACGGCTTCGCTGAAGCGCGCGTGTGGGACGTCGTGTTCAAGTAGAATCACTTCATTTTCTGCATCCTTGTCACCTGAAAGTATAAAAACTACTGTATTAAATGACAGACTAACTGGAAATTAACGATTATTTTTCTTATCATAAAGAAGACATACAATTTAGTATAGTCATTCATATATTCCATTTTACCAGCAATATAATAGCGATGTAATTTTGTGCAGTATAAGAAAAAGCTAATCAGCTAGAACAGAGTAGCATAATATTCAAATTTTCCCGATATTTAATATTAGGTTGGGGAAAAAGTCTTTTCGCATTATTGTATGTATGAACTTGTAATAAAATCTCTTTGGCTATACTATTTGTATCTGGCTGGTTTTGGTATCATTAAAAGTTTAAATTTTAAAGAAGATAATTCCAAATTCAAATTAGGAAAATGTGTGATTTTTATTTGTTTTTCGTACTGTCAAGATGAGTGAATCTAATGAAGAAATTCGATACATTTTAAAATTTTACTACAAAAAAGGTAAAAATGCAACGCAAGCCGCGAAAAAAATTTGCGATGTTTATGGACCTAGTGCAGTGTCTGTGAGAGTAGCACAAATTTGGTTTAAGCGTTTTCAATCCGGAAATTTTGATGTCAAAGATGCACGTCGCTCTGGTCGCCCTATTACGGATAAAATGGATGCCATTTTTGAAAAAGTGGAGCAAGATCGGCATATCAGTAGTTACGACGTAGCTGAAGAACTGGGAATTGACCACAAAACAGTTTTGGCGCATTTGAAAAAAACTGGGTACACAAAAAAGCTCGATATTTGGGTACCTCACGAGCTCACTGAAAGAAACCTAATGAACCGTGTTCTCATTTGTGATTCTTTATTACGACGTAATGAAACCGAACCATTTTTGAAGAAGCTGATAACTGGATGAACACTGAAAGTGGATCACGTACGACAAGAACGTGCGAAAAAGGTCGTGGTCAAAGGCCGGTCAGGCTTCACAGACTGTGGCGAAACCCGGGTTAACTCGCAACAAGGTGATGCTGTGTGTGTGGTGGGATTGGAAGGGCATTATTCATTATGAGCTGTTACCACCAGGCAGGACCATCGATTCTGAACTCTACTGCGAACAACTGATGAGATTAAAACAAGAAGTTGAGAGAAAGCGGCCGGAGTTAATCAACAGAAGGGGTGTGGTTTTTCATCATGATAACGCTAGACCTCACACATCTTTAGCCACTCAGCAAAAATTAAGAGAGTTTGGCTGGGATGTGTTAATGCATCCGCCGTATAGTCCTGACCTTGCACCTTCAGATTTCCACCTGTTTCGGTCTCTTCAGAATTCTTTAGGCAGTGTCAGGTTAACATCACGAGAGGACTGCCAAAACCACTTGTCGCGGTATTTTGAACAGAAGCCCCAAAGTTTTTATAGCAATGGGATCATGTCCCTGCCTACAAAATGGCAAAAAGTTATCGAACAAAATGGTACCTACATACTTTAGTTAAATGTAAATAAACTATATTAAAAAATGTTTTGAATTTTCTTAAAAAATGCGAAGAAACTTTTTCCCCAACCTATTATTATGTGATTGGAGTGAAAAGCCGCCTGCACAAAATTACAGTTTGTATGGATCCTCTGCGGGGCCAACTCTTCCACTTGAATTGTTTCAATCCATACTATAGGAATACGCTTTGAATTGTATGATATAAATAACGTTTTGTGCTGCAGAAGAGGGCTGTTCGAGCAATTTATAATATGGGTCCCAGAGAATCACTTCGTCAGAAGTTTAAAGAAATAAATATAATAACATTTCCTTGTCAATATATCTATGAAAATCTGATGTATGTTCACAAAAATATAAATTTGTTTAAAAAAAAACGATAATCACAATGTTAATACCAGAAATAAAGATAAACACGCTGTTGCCACTTGTATACTCCATAAAGTTAGTAAATCGTTTAAAAGGCAAGGTGTACGCTTTTATAACAAACTCCCAAGAGATGTACAAAAATTGACAATTAATTAATTTAAAAACGTAATTAAAGAACAACTTTATAATAAAGCATACTATAAAATATCTGATTATTTAGATGATAAAAGCTCTTGGGATTGAAAAGTCTCCAACTCGTTGTTTTGTAAAAGGGTCATTAAAAAGAATAACCAGCCTTTCTTTCCTGGCTTGGTCGCGGAAGAACAGGCAGTAGATAAAACCGATATTTCAAAGTGATCCTTGTGATTTTAATGAATAAATGAATATTGACTTTAACTTGACTTTGACTTTGATGTAATTATATGAGAATGCAACATACCGATAGGTCCTAAGGCTCTGACGAAGTGTCCTAGCGGGTAACGGCTGTTTCTGGGCCAGGAATCGAGCGCCACTAGGATCCTCTGCGGGGCCAACTTGTCCGCCTGACGTGTTTCGATTCGTACTCGAGGGATACGCTTTTCCGCTGGCGTGAACAGGTGGCGAGTTGCTCCTGTCGAATTAAATAAGTTATTTGTTGAATTTTTAAATCAAATTGTAAATATAGGTACATAGGTAAGTAGGTGCTAGTATAGCTCCTCTATATTCTGTCACCATGGTAGCGTAAAACATTATAAAAATTATATAAAATTAATATATGTAATTATACAAGTGATAGTCAAACAAGGTCCTTGTCATCGATGTACTCATTTATATAGTAATATGCTAAAATAACATTTTATAAAAAAAAACTAAGGCATGAGGTAGTTACAGGCATGTCCAAACATTACATTTGGCACAAGCCCACGTTATGCATAGTAGTTAGCAAACCAAGTGACAAGATGCAAACCCTTCGCCGCTTATTAAAATACTAACCGATAGCATATGCTTTCGAATTGGTTCTCGGATATACCGACTTTCTCACAATGTTTTCATTTATAATTTTGGGCACGAGTTAATGAGTACAAAAAATTTTCGAGTTAAAAAAATTCATTGGTTCGCTCTTTTAGAAAACCACTCGGTCGTGCCGACTTGAATTTCTAAAAGAAGCTGGGTTCCGATGACTTACCTATACTATTAGTAATAGAAGTAAAGCAAAATAACATGCTGATAAAAATGCGCCTAAACATAATCAGCCTACTGTTATCCATCGAGGAGTTAATGTCTGTCAGCTGCCGTAAGGTAGGTTACGGCAGGTGAAAGACATAACTTTCATGCACTGACTTCCATCAAGGGAAGGCATTCAGCGCATGAATGTGGCCCAAAATCGTTCACCATGGCAACTGTGGAGTTGCCATACGTCCAGCAGTGGACTCCTAGCTGATGATGAAATCTCACCAGTGAACTTGCTCGGGACTAGTATCCCACAGTACTGCCGCCATTTCCTCCTGATAATCCCGACGACTTTCCCGGTCGGTGTGACGTCATCATCTTTAGGATCCACTGGTTTTTGGGTATCCAGAAGCAACGCCTCTTCTCCAAAATCATCACCTGTTAATAACAAAACAGCAAAATTACTTGTTAGAACTTAGCTCTAAGACATTATATTAAATGCTTATAATATCCGTAACAGATCAACTTATTCAGGTGAAATTTGGAACAAGTATAGTTCGTGACCTAGATAATAGCTACATTTTATCCGAGTAACACGCAGGTGAAGCCGTGGGCAGAAGCTAGTATTCATTTAACGAGTGAATGAAGCGAACAAACATTTCTTACTACTTGGGCCATTTGGCGGTATGTATGTTAGTTTGTCGGAAGATAACTCGCGAACCGTTCATTCAATCTTGAATGAACTTGGTAGATCCAACCAACCCCAACAATCATATATAAAGATTCCCTGTGTCGTAAGGTATCAGTAATTACGAGTACCAAGCTACCATAACAACCAGATCCGGAACAAATATCTGCAGAACATGCACATTTGTCCCACAGCGGGAATCGAGCCCGCACCTCTTGCATCTCAGCCGGCTGCTCGACCGCCGCGCTACCAAGGTCGTCACTTCACATGAACTCTTCTATCGTCATGTCACCGGTTCATTGTTGCGACCTAGTTCGGTGATTAGAGGTATTTTGGCTCTAAAAAGAACCTATTCATGGCTTTAAGAACTTTATTTCATGCTGTTACATGTCTTCGAATCTTTGGTTCTAGGACATGCCGATTTCTGACAATTTAAATCTTGTACAAGTGTTTTTTTCATATTTTGGTTTACCTTTGAAATGACTGTGGAACTGAATGAAAAACTGTTGTTAATTGTTGCTTGCCTTGTACATGTACGAAAATGTAACTTTTTTTGTCTGTATTATCTGTGTAATAATAGGGAATAAATAAATTATGGGCAAGATAATTACCTGGGTCCTCAGCCTTATCTTCCAATACAATGTCGCTGAACCGTCTCCATTCCTCCTCTGGAAGTATCTCTATGGCGACTGTATCGCCGTCCACAGCCCGATTGATGCCTATACGGCCCTGGAGAAGAATCTGCAAGATATTCAGAAAACATTATAGAAACAGATATTGAAGCGATACTTCAAAATTACAAGTATTTTACTTGTAATTTATATCATCTGCAAACTGCCGTTAAAAAATATGTGAATTTAGATTATTTGGTAGCGAAAAAAAATTAGAACAATAAAAAGTAAAATGTTTTCAGGTAAATAAAATTCAGTTAAAAAAATTCGTAGATAATCATTTAGTTATGCTTACTATGTCTATTAACTACCTGTTTCTCAAATCCATTGACAGTAGCCGTGCCTTCAAGAAAGTTGTCCCGAGACGCATAGAATGTTCCCTGATGGAGTCTCCCATTCCTGATTCCTTCATGAACCTGGGCTGGCGTCAAATGTGCAGGGTACAGTGCATCTTTTGAACAATTCTCCGGCATAACGTTTTTCGACAGTTTGTCCACAAGACCAACAAATTCATTTCCCAATACATTTTCTACATAGTCCTTCACTGAGAACAATAGAAATAGATTGAAATAAAACCACACTCAGTCACCTATAAATATTATAGATGTATAACTTATTTGTGTAGCGTTTAGTTAGGGCTCCGAAGAAGTCCCTCTATAAACTGATGTCAACTTGCTGAGACAACTATCTTTGGGTGATTTGGTGAAGCTTTTGAGTTCTTCAGGGGAAGATGAGATGAATCTTGTGATTATTGCCTGTTTTCAAAGGTGTCCTTATGTGACTTTTGGTGTCTAGTATCTACATTATACTTTAGTTATATTACAATAATACATTTAAAAATATTTCAAGACTGTAAATGTAAAAAAATACTGAAGTCAAATATTACAGAAGATGAAAAAAGTGGTATAGCTAGAGCTCCCCTATTCATTTTTGTTCAATAACTGTTTTTTGTTTATTTTGTTATTACACAGTCTTGTTATATTTTTTCACTGCACTTTAAGGGCCTAACCACTTGATTAACTAAACACTACTCTGCCTGTTTCTGATTTATGTATGATGCAATTTAAGCAATTTAAAACTCAATAGTAGAAAACACAACAGTGTTTAGCCCTATGTTTGTCCGGTTTATTATTAAAAGAGTTCATTAATGAAGTTCTTATTATTCTCGGGAAACCAGTTCCATGGCGTACAACATGGTTGGGAAAATGTGCTTTTTTGGATTGCTAGTGGCCGGATGGTCTAGCAGCTTTAACAAGTGTATCTTTGAGAAAGTACTGAAACCAAGCAGCATTTCTGGGCTTAAAACATTATCTACTTACCAGAACAGCATACAATGCCCTGTTCCTGGGCCAGTTTCCTGTTAGCTTCATCATCGGTAAGAAGCACTACTTTAGGTGAGCTCCCAACTGAGCCACACAAGCTCAAGTGTGACTCATACCAAGTCACCGCTTGGCGGATAGCTCGGTCATTCCTGTCATTTTGCTTTTCTCCTGGCTGCCGCTCAATGTATGTCTCCCTGAAGTATAATAAAAAAAATAGATACACTGGGACTACAAAGGCTCAACATATCATACTCTTATACCTGGATAAACATATAGCCTTCATACACGTGCACGCCATCTTTAGACTGCCGCCGCAATTAATGGGCCGACATAGATGTGGGTCATCCACTCTGGGCAATGTTATGTTCCTAAACGAGCCCCAGAGATATCATATACCTCGGGATTGCAACAGCAAGTATAAAGGGCGAAGGCGAGTCTTCGGCACCCTAGTGTCATTATCGGTGCTTGCTTCAGGGATGGTTCGGGATCTCTGTGGCAGGTCTGTTTTTCCCCCCAAGGAGCGATAGAGTTGCTACTTATTTATTTCTTTATTTTTGAACAAGTTATTACATACGGAATCACGACTAGCCGGAACATTTTTTTGTAGGGGATCTTACTTTTGTTTTTTATTCGAAAGAGTAAGCAAAATAACAAGGGCATGTGAGGATCTGATGATAGAGTAGGTACTTGCAGTATAGAAACCGTAAACTTGGGACTGCAAGAGTATTGGGAATATGATTATCAACCGACTTCAAAAATAGAGGTTTTCAATTTGTCTGTATATATTTTTTTTAATTTTAGAACTCTAGGCACAACACTTCTTTTTTCCTCAAAAAGCAAACAAAGCCTAGAGCTGTTTTTTTTCTATAATACAATATTTTCCATAATATGCAATATAAGTAGCATCCATTCACAAAAGTCCTATAAACTCCTTCGAAAATCCTATTCTATTCGAAACTTACTCGCCATCGGGACAGTAGTGGAGAAGGCAGGTATGGAGGCCTGAGGAGGACGCTCATATTTAAAACATTTATAAGATAGGTACCCGAACTGCACAATCTAATTTCCCCATCTTCGTTCCACCACCAAACGAGGAGAGACTCGGCGAAAAGCACTTTGCTTCAACATTTATTGTGCGAACCGCGAAGGAACTCTCTAGAATGAGTTACTGACTTCTGAGAAATATAGTTTTTGAAAGAATACAATATTATTATGAAATTAATAATGTACTTACAAGATAAAATATTGTTATATTAAATTGGTATGGGGAGTTAATTTAGGTTTTCTAATAATTTTTCAGTTTCACTGTACATAGCCATTTTACAGTATATATTAAATAATATATTACAACACTGTGAAACAGTAAATATCCTATAGCAAAATTTTTGCTATAGAATCCTATAGCAAAAATTATCAATTTAGATTAGACAAACACAGAAATTATCTTAGACCTACCTTACAACCTTAGCAGATAGAGCCGCAATACTAACCACAGTACAACCAGGCACAGCAATGGTCCTCTTTACATTGAAGAAGACCATCTCAGGCCAATGACCCCGATAGGGAATAATAGAGAAAATAAACTACATGCCCAAATTTGAAACCCCATTATGAATCAATATAATGTTCCATCATCAATAAAATTGTAGCACCCTAGTATCTTTTGGCATTATTTCATTTAATTTACCAATGTAACATACATTACAGAACCACATATTTATAATGAATTCAAATAAATATACTTAAATAAAACAACTATCTAACATTAAAAATAAATGTGGTAAAGTGGACTCCCTACAAATCAGAAAATGAAAATAAAACTTTATAAACCATCTATTGCAAAAACCAAACTCTTATGGCAATTGCATATTAGCATTGTTCAGGGTAAAATCTTACAACTTACTTGTGGTGTTCATTGACAAATGAATAAAAATTCCTTTTTTTATTGCCTATGATTTCCAGAAGCCTTTGAAACATCGCCTGATTCTGATGTTTCACTTCCTCAAGCACTGTTTGAAGAATTATTACATTGGAAAAGGCATCCTCTTCCAAAACATCCATTTGATGCAACACAACGTTGGAATCGAGCACCAAGTAGTGAGGGTAGTCTATTAGGGCACATATTGAACTAGGATTGGCTTCCAACCCTATTTCATCGTCTTTGTGAGGGCATACGTTGCAAGCCGCTGATCCACACAGCAAGTCATCGCGTAAATAATGCTCCCTGACAATCTGTAATAATGAGAACAGGAAATTAGTACAAACATAAAAATATGGAAATGTAAATATTTATTCTAAAATAACCTTACTTTTAGTATATTGCCGCGTTTTGTTTTGGTTAGGAAAGTTTTTGTAGTCCACATAGTGTCGAGAGTCATGTCTCATTATTTATTAATATAACATTTACAAAAATGCACGCTTTACTTTATTAGGTTAGAATTTTATTTTAATAACAAACAAATCGATGTAATCAATCCTGTATTGTACGTTCCTGGAATGCACAACCATGGAAAGCACACCCCTGGAAAGTATATTTCAAACCATTGATTTCAAATACTGGCTGCGTCATAATGGGCGTACATTCCCGGTCGTGCATTTACTACAAGTGTTAACCTTGTACGGCCAGTATTATACAACCCTGGAATACCAGTACCCCAATTCTAAGTTTTACCATTTTCTGCGTAAAACCATGGACGAGCCAACGTTGACCGAATTATTCGGCTTGATGTTTTACGAGTCACTTGATTTTTACTTGCATGTAAATGTGCAAAACGGGTTAACGAGCCCTCGATGACGTATTAGGAAAATTGTGTAAAAGTCATTTTTAGAAGGTTGACGACTTGAATTTAAAATTAAAAAACTTCAGATCTCTATGGAATTTGTTACTTGAATTTGTCAGTGTCATTGTCATTCTGTCAAAATAGGGATTCCCCTACGGACGGTTTATTTAAATATTTAATTTTTGAGTAGAACAAGAAAAAATAATGCGTACGAGTGCATCGCAATTCGAAACGATGGTGGAATATATGGAACTGTAAGTAAAATGCATTAATACTTCTAGGGTTATTCCGGTGAAAAAATCTCTGATATTTACGCAATAGGTGATCCTCGACAGGGTTGAAGAACTCCCGTAGATTGGCTTTCATTTCTTTTACGTAACGGTACCCATCACGAGCCCGTTCATCTTCTTGTCTCCATCTCCATGCTAGAAAATATCTTGATGACATTTTCGAAACAAAAAGAACTACGATATCCACAAGAAAATGATCTATTTGCTAGGGCGACAGGCAGTCTCTCCTACAAAATTGTTGCCGAGATACGAAACCGTGAACGTCTGACGAATTTCTACAAATTCCATGCGTTAAGCTGTCAGTTTTGGCACTCGAGATCGGAATTTCTAAAAAAACCGTTAAAAACATTAGAAAAGATTTTCCCAAACGTCTCGAATGTTTCAAATACGGACGGTATTTGAAAAATTCAAATACCGTCCGTATTTGTCGTTGCAACATGTTACCCAAGATCGGAATTGGTAAATACGTGCTGGAAAACGGTTCAAAATGATCGATACGGTCACGGTTTTAGCATGTTGCAAATCCCAGAATCGCGCCTCAGTACCCTGGACCCTGGTGTGCTATCAAGAGGAAAGTGCTGTGTTGCCACAGTATTTTACGCTATTACTAAATTAATGTACTAATTTAAGTAGATTCGTTATTTATGACGGTTTTTTACAGAGAAAACAATAGGTTGGTTTTATTTATTTCGAACCCAAGCTTTTTTGGTTAAGTTCGGATAGCATTCCTCATTTTGTGGGTGGTAATAAAGAAAACCTAATTACCTACCTATCCAAGACGGATTTGCCTAGAAAAGATTTTTCAGGACAACATAAACTTATTGTTTGAATTACCTATCAATGGCAACATTTTATTTGCTCAGTGCAAACGAAGCTCGTCCTCGTCATGCAACTACTTCGCATCGACCAATGAAGGTTCAAGGATATGTCGAACTCTGGACCAATGAGCGTTGAGAATAGTAGTTCGTAATACAGGGCGTACATTCCATAAGGGGGGTGTGCAATACCGTCATGTGTCTAGTTTGTACGGAGCGTATTGCACAACCATGGAAAACACACCCAGATAATTCAAACCAAATGTATTGTAATACTGGCTATACTTTTCAGCGGTATGCATTCCATGGTTGGTCTTTCCATGGTCGTACAATACGGACTCCCAAATCGATCACAGACAAAACTTAATGGCCGTAGACATACCTACGCACAGGTTATAAAAAAAATGTTTTGCTCTGACAGAAAATTGGGAAACGAGCTACGAAAATGAAGTCAAATTTAGAAAAAAATTGTCAAATGAAGAAATTACTTTTTATTAATTTCTATTATCATTATTACAAGAATAAATGATTAAGTTCCATTAACATCTCTGATTATTTTAATTTTATGTATCTGTATTTGTTCGAAAAATTAAAAGTTTGTATAATTTATAATTGAATATGAACAATTTGGAAATGTGTCTTCGATAAACCTGTTATGTTTGGTAGCTGCGTGATATAGCTGCTTACATGACCTATTAAGGCTGTGGTAGGTAGAGACATAGAGAGTCAACATCGCTGTCGAGTCGACGATGAAATACTTGGGCCTCGTCCTCGACAGTCGGTGGAACTTTTGCTCCCACTTCAAACAATTAATGCCGAAGTTGATGGGATCGGCTGCTGCTCTGGGTAGGTTGCTTCCCAACCTGAAAGGAGCAAATGTTGGCTGCCGCCGCCTCTACATGGGGGTCGTGCGTTCGATGGCCTTGTACGGAGCTCCGGTGTGGGCTGACACCCTGAACAGAAGGAATATCGCTCTCTTGCGAAAACCGCAACGGGCTATGGCAATAAGGGTGATCAGAGGATACCGCACAATCTCTTTTGAGGCAGCATGCGTTCTGGCGGGCTCCCCACCTTGGGACATGGACGCTGATATCCTCTCGGCCATTTACTTTTGGAGAGAGGAGGAGCTGGGACGGGGTCAGCGCCCGGCACAGAGGGAGGACGAGCAACGCAGATCCGAACTCAATAAAGAGCTGGTTGATGCGTGGCTTACAAGACTGACACGTCCAAGTGCCAGTCTAAGAACAATTGAGGCGGTCCGACCAGTGCTGTCACAGTGGTTGTAAAAGAGACATGGTGCGCTGACCTTCCGGTTGACGCAGGTCCTCTCGGGACATGGCTGTTTCGGGAGGTACCTGTGCCGTATTGTCGGAAGGGAAGATTCAGAGAGATGCCACCACTGTAATGACCCCGAAGACACGGCTCAGCATACCCTTGAGTCGTGTTCTGCATGGGATGCGCAGCGACGGAACATGTGTGTTGTAGTCGGAGGTAATCTTTATTTGCCAGCCATAGTCAAAGCTATGGCTGATAGTGAGGAAAGTTGGCAAGCGGTTGAAGCCTTCAGCGAATATGTACTTCTGCAGAAGGAGGCGGCGGAAAGGGAAAGGGAGAATTTTTCCACTGACCCGATCCGCCGCAGGCGTTCCGGACAAAGAAGAAGAGCCTTCGGTGCTCTTCATAACTCTCCTAAATATTAGGCATAGGTTGGAGTCAGTGCGTGTGTTCCCGCATGTGCATTAATGGTTGACCCTCATCTCTTGGTTGGGGCCCCAAAATTAGGGCTGTCACCGCTGGGGCTCGCGGAAGATTGCTAGTGCGTTCCCGTGATCTCCTGGCAAAGGTGCAAAGAGGAACACCGTGAGGTTTTAGTCAGTAGGAGTCTGACATAACCTTTCGCCTGGGAGGGGGGCGGAAGGTATCCATGATGGATTTCCTCACGAGAAAAAAAAAAAAAGGTAGAGACATAGAGGTATTCGCTACTTACCAACCTACATAATTATATAAATTCAAGGAAGAGTTATGCGAAAACTTTACCTTACCTACCTACATCATACATTTTCATTTCATTATTTGTCTTGAAATTACTAGATAGTAAATAAAATCCATAATGTGCCTAATGAAAAAAAAGAGACCGAATGATATTGCATTAAAAAATTGGTTAGCGAAAGCCAACTCTAGATACATAAAAGGATACAATCCTGAGCTATACATCACTATCTACATGGGTGGTCATCCTCAGAACAAAAGCCAAATAATAGTGGGTTAAAATGATTGAGTGGGTCTTGTCAAACGTTACCTGACAGATAAAAAAGTAAACTCCTTGTGTGAAAAGTAACCTTTCATATTTTTCCCAATAATAAGGCATTAAAAGTTGATACACTGGTTGTTACTTGTAATTACTTATACTTAACAATAAAATAATCCTTCTTAGTTAACCTAGAAGTAACCCGACATAGTTAAAAATCACCATAAAGGTTACAAAACTAACTTTCTCGTGAACGATTTTGTCACTTGATGACTTGACAGAAAAACAAAATTGTAAGCAAGGGACAGAAAAATAAATTCTCTAGAGGTAAGAGAGCCGGAAGGGATCGGTACTTTTGAAAAATACTCAAATTCAATGAAAAACACGGATCTTCAACTATTATAATTGATTAGTTTTTTTTTTCATATTTGTACATTTTAATAATAATAAATTATCTGCTAATTTAATACTCTCGCGTTAGATTTAATAAAACAATGATTAATATCATATTATGCCATTTGATTGTTACCTACTAAGAAATTGTTAGCTACTTCTAGCAACTTTTTTAGCCAATCTAGCAACTTTTCGCAAGATATTATACGTAGATACTGGCTAAGGGCAGTAGTTGGCAACACTGGTGCTTGCTTTTCATAATACGGGTCTGTGAGGGGAATTGAGGGAAAGCGAAGAGCTAGCAAATAAAAATCAAATCAGAAGAAACTACATAAAAATAAGCTCAGATCAAATCCTCAGAATACTACGACGGGTAGGTACCTACATATTTGAAGTATGGTATTTATGTATTATGCACCTATTCTCTACAAGTAAAAAATATATTTTCATGCAGAAACAGGACTATCAATTTGTAGAAATTGTAACCATTTATGTAGGTAGGTACCTACCACAGAGAAACGAATGAGCTGCGTTGTTTTTACTAAAAAAATTAGTAAATATACTAATTTTTTAGTATATAAAAAAATATATAAAAATATATATAATAGGTACCTTATGATTTTCTACCTTTCTACCAATCTTTCCTGGTTCGTAAGTAGGTACCTAGGTAGAAGCCGCATTAAAATTGGATAATGAGCGTAAGCGTCAGTCCACTGGAGAATCACACAATCTTATCAATTCGCGTCGCGCATAGTCCTCATTCGTCTGTAGCTGGCTCAACAGACGAGGCGGCTTTGTGGTACGCGATTAGTGGTTATTCACTCGACCATTGTGTTATTTTTATCTTCGCGCTACAGAACATTGCCCACCCATTTTTTATCAGACACCCTCAGATAGATCAGTGCAAATGACTTTTAAAAAAGATTATCACATTGAAACACTTTGTGACATGTTTAATTTAAAGTGCAATGACACTGTAAATATAAAATAAATATTGTTTGATCAATCATTAACTTTGAAGACAAAATGCCTAAAGAGAGAAAGATCAAGTCGCCACAAAGGTTGTGGGAAACAGCATCATCAGTGTTAGTGCATGGTGTTGAGAGTTTGTTCTTCAGAATTGGTGTTTCCATAGCAAGGAATCCATGGACCACAATCATCACAACAATAATTTTTGTGCTACTCAGCTGCATTGGCTTGCTGAGGTTCCACTTAGAAAAGCACCCGTTGAAACTATGGGTTCCACCCGAGTCAGATTTTTACTGTGACACAAACTGGTACATAGACACATTTGGGACGAGCTTCAGACTGCAGAGAATAATTGTCACAGCAGATGATGTACTGCAGCCTGATGTTATGAAAGCTATATACAATTTGACAAATGAGATAAACTCCATTCATGTTGACTACAATAATACAAAAGTATCACTGAATGATTTGTGTTTCAAAGTGCCTGTTGTTAATTTTTATAAATCTGAAAGATCAGTGAATCTAGGCAATGCCACTACATTTTTGAACAGTAGTCTGACCAGTGCTATGGATTTCTCAGACCCAACACTGTGGGTGGATGATGATTTCTACTGCAGTTTCCTTGAAGAATTTCAGTTGGTGTGTCTCCAGTACAACATTTTAGATTTATGGAAGAATAATATCTATGAAATTAATAATGCTACTAAACATGACATAGTCACAAGAATTAACAATATAAAAGTGAACCCCATTACTGGGCATCCAGCGGACTATACACAGGTTTTAGGTGGTGCTAAACGTGACAGTAATGGTGATATAGTGTCTGCTAGTTCAATTATATTAACTTGGTACACTCAAGTCAATATGTCTAATGTAGACCTTAATGAGGTTGGTAATCTTGTGGGTACCGAAGATTGGGTGTCAGTTCCTCTTGCAATGTGGGAATCTAAATTTTTACAGTATCTTAAATCGGTTTCTGCAAACTTAACACAAATCAAATATTTGTATGAGGCTGGTAGAAGTTTTGCTGATATAAGTGGTGAAGCAATGTTCCATGAGATGGACAAATTATTCATAGGCATTATGCTGATGTTTTTCTATGTACTTTTTGGCCTGTCACGATGCAACTGGTTGGAAGTAAGGATGACTCTAGGTGGAGTAGGATTGGCATATGTGGGTTTTGCGTATCTGTCTGCTATTGGCTGGTGCTCAATGATGGGTATCTCATTTGGACCAGTTCATTCCTCATTGCCCTTTCTTTTGATGGGTCTTGGCATTGATGACATGTTTGTGATGAATGCCTGTTGGAACAATCTGACGCCAGCTGAGTCTAAGAAAAGTCTTCCTGTTAAGGTAGGCTTGATGCTGAGACACGCTGGTGTGTCTATCGTCATCACTTCGTTTACTGATATAGTTGCTTTACTGATTGGCGCAATAACAATACTGCCCTCGTTGAAATCTTTCTGTATTTATGCAGCGGCTGGAGTGTTCTTTATATTCTGCTTCTCTGTTACATTTTATGTTGCCGTATTTACATTAGACGTGAGGAGAATGGAAGCAAACAGGAATGGAGTTCTGTTTTGTTACAAACACAAAACAGAAATTTGTATTTCTTCAGACAAAACGACGTTTCAAAAAATGTTTGAAGCTTTTTATAAAAATGTAGTTTTTACGTTACCTGGGAGATGTGTTGTTTTTTTAATAGTATTGGTCACAACTGGTTTTAGTGTTCAAGCAACATTGCGTCTAGAACAAAGGTTTGACCCGAAGTGGTTTATTCCTGACGGTACATATTACAAACAGTTTATTGATGCATACGATTACTACTATCCTGAAGAGGGAAATGCGGGTATGGTGTTTTTGGGGGAGATGAATTATAGCAGAGAATTCCCAAAGCTGTATAACATGGTGCAGGAACTAAAGAATGATAACGACGTTAATGAAGTAATCGCGTGGGTGGATTATTTCTACAGTTATGTATTGCAAAACTTTGATCGAGACATATCTAAAAACGATACTGCATTAACTGACCGGGAATTCAAACGTTACCTATCTAGATTCCTATTCAGTCCAATAGGAGGCAGGTTTCAGATTAACTTTAAATTCGAAAAAGGCCTAGAATGTGGCGTAATTGCTACAAATATCAAGGCAACAACTATATCATTCCAATATCCAAAATTTCATGGCCCCCAAGAGTATATTCCGGCGATGAACCGCGCCAAGGACCTCGTCAAATCTACAAACATAACCTCAGGAGATGGATACCGCAGTGTTTGGTCTAAAGACTTCGGTAATTGGGTCACCGATGAAATCATCGCTGTCGAAGTCGAGAGAAATATTGAATTGGCTTTATTGTGCGTTATGTTATGTACAGTTATTCTTATAACTAATATTCAAATGTGTGTTTGGGTATTCTTGTGCGTTTTACTAACGATCGTTAACGTTTTAGGGTTTATGGAAAGATGGGGCATGACGGTTGATATAGTTTGTTGCATTGGTCTTGAGCTTGCCATCGGCCTCTGCGTGGACTACGCAGCGCACGTCGGCCACACCTTTTTGACTGTGTCTGAAGGGTCACGCACAGAAAGGGCACTAAAGACGGTGTCGTCCATAGGTACTGCTGTGCTGATGGGTGGCGGTGCCACATTACTCTCATTATCGCTTCTTAGCATGTCGAAAGCCTACACGTTCCAAGCGTTTTTCAAAATTTTCCTTTTAGTTATATTATTTGGGCTGTTCAATGGTCTGTTATTCTTGCCAGTTGCATTGTCACTCATAGGTCCCGATGCTTATAAACCCAAAGAAAATAAAGAACTGACTGCGGAAACTGTTGAGCTTAATGGCAAACAAAATAGGAAACTCTCTATAAATATCAGTTGAAAGATAGTTACTTAACTGGATCATGTGATATTACTAGTAAGCAATTTAAGATATTTCAAAGGTACAATGATTCTTAAGTGCCTTATTTTCTAGAGAGCATGCAGACATGCATTTAAGATATTAACGAATGTAATGATATTTTTATATTTTTGATTGAAGTGTGTACCTGCTTAGATATAACTATTAGATACTTACTCATATATTTTATGATAGGTAGACAGAAATGTAAATCGAATAAAATATTGTTTCAATGACAATTAATTAAGGATTTTGTCGTGTTATGCTCATATTTTAGATAAGACTTAGATTTAAAAACCGGACGCGTACGAGTCTGACTCACGCGCCGAGGACTCCGTACCAGCTTGTATGTTTACCAAAACATTAAAATGAACACTACTCAAGTTCATTAACTATGAAAGCACCAAACATTGCTCTAACGAAAAGATAACGTCGGTTTGAAAGACAAACTTAACTTTGTGATTTAATATAAACAAAATACCTACATCTATGAGTTTAAAAATAATTATTTAATCCCACCAGTTGTGACGCTGACTGTACCTTAGCTTCTGGTAGCAATGATGTAAAACGTTTTATTACCTACTTGAAAATGTCCATAATACATATGTGTTTTGATGATGAGTTTTTTTTAAGTTACCCTTTACATTAGGTTCGTTACACCCAGTTGTGATTTTTTAAAAGTAAAATAAAAGTATAAATATGCTTGCATTATTGACTTCTTATTTAATTCGGTTGACTTCAATGACACTAGGAATAGAAAAAAATACCCCCTAGCTCAATGACTTGACTTGGCTTCCTGACTATTACAACGTTTCCGGCACGTATTATTTCTTGATTTGCTATTCTATAGGCTATAGAATATATAACTCTAGGCCTACATGTTAAGAGCCATGCTGGCCTTGTGTGCTTTACCAGGTGTTCCTCACGGACCAACTAGTTGTGCCATCCCAAATATTACTTCCGCTAGACTCGACTTGGCACAACTAAAAAATCCTTCCTGGGCAGATCTGACTCGAATAGGTTAGGTTGTTATTTATACCCAGAAAGGGTGATGTCATATGTAACATTTCCATGTAAGGAACAGTTATTGAGGAACTTTCTACTTTTACCCCGACTTCCGATCCCAAGGGCGTGGATTCGTACTCGGAACCAATATTGGTGTTTTTTACCTGATACCTAATTTTGTAATTGTAATTGCCAATTGTTAACAGATTTTGATGATTATTTTGTTGTTGTATAGAAAATAATCTAAAGGTGGTCCCATAAAAGTTTTATTCCTGAGGGTTTGCTATTTTTCGCGTAAAACTTAAAAAACACCATCATCTTATGAAATCACGACAATTTGTGGGTGATTTTTCTTTTGTTTTTTATTCGAAAGAATAAGCAAAATAACGTGGGTACAGAAGGATCTGATGATAGGAGTGCAGAATAGAAACCGTAAACTTGGGACTGCAAGCGTATCGCGAATATCGCGATTTCATTAATATCAACTGACTTCAAAAAATGAGTTAGTCTATTCGTCTGTATTTTACGTGATATCTTCCAAATTGTGAACCGATTTTAATTATTATTTTTTATTGGGTGGTACTTCAACAAAAAATCTGATCTAATAAATTTTTCAATTGTTGTCAAAAAATGCCAGTTATTCACAAATAAAGGATTATTTCATAATTACATTAAACCTGCACCCCTCTTAAAAATACCCCCCGCACCCCCCATCCTATCTTTAACACTTAAAGAAGGGGCGGCGATTTTTATTAAACCTGCAATACCTTTTGTAAACACCCCCTCACCCCCCCTTCTCGACAGGCGTGACTAAATGTATGTAAAATAAAACGCTTTGTTTAGACGTCGTGGTATTTCGGTGTCAGTGTATTTGTATTTTGGTTCCACGTCAAGCTTATGGTTATATAAATTCGTGTAAGTATACGAATTTGTAAAAGCTCTGCTTACTCAAATCGTCAAACTGCCAAAATTCATGGAACAATAGTGTCTGTCATTAACTTGCTTCCTTCACTTGTTTGGGTATGCATTGATTTGTGCAAGGTATTTTAATACAGCGAGATAGTAGGTAATCAAAAAAAGTAATAAGTTTCAGAAAATACCTATTCAATTTTCTGTCTTAAAATTTCGAAAATACGATTCCACAAAAAAAATACTTTTGAAACCATGGAAAACTTTTAGTTGAAATTAAAAATTATCTCTGATCTGATTAGAAAAAACGGAATTATTTAGAAATCAAATCTTTGAAAACAGAGACTTAACGGTAGGTGCCTATTAAAATAATTAAGGTAATTAAGTCAGTACCGTTAGATAACCGGCCAGAGCTTAGTCAAGCTACGTAACTACGTCAGGTTCCTAATTACTAAAACCCGTTAATCTTTCCTGTTTCTGGATTATTTCGAGATTGATAACTGTGTTTAATATTATTAATCAGAAAATGAGTAGATAATTACTCGGATTAGTATGCCGCAATTGTATTGTGTTTGAATTATTAAATCGGCCTATATCGATACTTGGTCGCCAATCTATTTATTTGAATGAAAAAACATTAGTTATCTGCCTAGGTTTGTTCATTTTTACCTGCAAGTAGGTATTGCGCTGAATCAAGTAAAGTGATCAAAACTAAGACTAGGAACCTAATGTATATTGGGGTACGTAACAAAATAACTTACATGTTTTGTCTCAGTAGTTTCAACTCACTTGTGTTAATGGGAAAGTAGGTAGACCGCTTCTATAAACAGAAATCTATAGCTTTTAGTATGCCGCAACCACATGGCGGAAAAAACTGAACTCTTCTAGTATCGTCATGTCCATTTAATTTTGTTTGACCAAGTACCTGTGTCATGTGTAAAATCCGTCCATGTGTCAAAATAAAATATTCAGGGGTTGAAGCGTGCTTCGGCTTCAGCACGCATATATTATGAAATTTAGAAAACTAAACAATCAAATACCATACATAATCTGGCTGGTTTAAATTTGAAAAAAAATATCGTATGTGAGGAAATACTGAAAACCTGTGATTCTACCGCTCATATTTTGCCAGCGCAGTGTTGTAATCGCCACGCCACGGTCTTGTTTTTTTTATTGACACAAACTAAGCTATTTCGCGAATACAT
This sequence comes from Perizoma affinitatum, assembly GCA_961405105.1. Classification (NCBI taxonomy): domain Eukaryota; kingdom Metazoa; phylum Arthropoda; class Insecta; order Lepidoptera; family Geometridae; genus Perizoma; species Perizoma affinitatum. The sequence continues at coordinate 10,283,472 of OY560184.1, forward strand.
AACATATTTTGGTAAAGCGTATTTTCGACTTCAGCCCCATAGAGAGACAGGCAGCTATCTAATTAGCACTTCAAAATGTACCTAGCTGTGCATATTTCGAAAGCAAGATCATTGCATCAAAGCTATACAAGCATAACTACGCGTAGGTATGTTTGTGGGGCCGAAGCCGAAAATAGTTAAATATTAGCGAAATTAGTTTAGAAAAAAAAAAAAACAGATAGGTAGGGTACCTGTCTAATTCGTCACATCGTTTATGTCTGGAAGATCGAAGATGGTTGTGGGCGATAGTGGTAACGGTATAAAGTCATCTCAGACGAAATGGAGAATGTGGATCATGAGAATGTGGAGCTCTCTTCTTGCGAAAGTGATATATTATATCACATTAGATAATTATCGCTAGAAACTTCAAAATATCTTTTCAATCTAAATTTATATATCTATTGAAATATCGAACGCAAGCAATAATAGAAGTCAAGTAGGAAGGTATAACGTTTTTTTAGTAGGTAGTCAAAGATAAGTCAAACATTACATTCGGCACAGATTAGCCGGCGTTTTTGCAAATATAGCTTTCCACGTGTCAGGATGGAGCGATCGACGGAACGATGGATGGATGGTTCGATCGTTGGATCGATAGATAGATCTATCGATCCATCAATTAATGTCATAAAAATTATTAAATATACTTTTGTCAAATAGTTGTTGGCATTGTAGATAGTTTACTCTTCCACGTAAAAACTACCGAACGGCTTTTGATGAAACTTTACAGTAATAAGTAGTTTATACATAAGAAATTTGATATGGATAATATGGACCTAGTCTAGAGGTCATACGCTACTTTTATCAACATACCACGCGGGCAGAAACTAGTTTATATAGGCTTCAACGGCCTGTCACCGTGCGGCCCTCCTAACGTAACTGCGTCGATACCGGGAGTCCACCGGGCTGATCAGTTGCTGGTTGTGTAGGTACTTCGCGTTATTGATTGGTATCGATGCTGCGTTTTAAATTTGTATAGGTACATACCTAGCCACTTTTTGGATTTTGATGTGGTAATATGGGCTACGGCTGAGTCATCGTCGAGTTACACCCATTAGCTAACCCAGGTAAAAATGCTAACCCTGCATCACGCAAGTGGGCCGTAATTATAATATATGTGGCCGTAGTAAGGATCCCAAGCATCTTTTGTTTACTAAGTATACTAAACCGTAAAAAAGTACTTACACCTAGATCTAACTCAACTGACTTTGAACTGAATGAACGTAAATTGAAACAGGATGGATTTAAGTGTTCCTCCTTAACTCATTGAGGTGCCTGGGTAATCGGCTGGGTAAGGTTACCTATTACCTACAGGTTAAACGAAGTTTATAGGTAGGTACCTATTTTGCTCTTCGATCAGAAATATTAAGAGTATTAAAGTAACTTCTTAAGTCCTTTGCCTTTTGCTGATGATAAAATTAGATATCGGTTCACATACTAAGTAGGAAGGTATACCAACCAAACTACCTTTAAAAAACTTATCATCTAGTAATCCTGTCCAATACTGTCCATCTCCTTAAATAGAAAATATTAATACGCCAACACAGCTTCGCCCGCGTGGTGCCTACCCGGTTAAAAAAAAGTAGGCAGCTTTATACCTTTAGACTATAGTCCGCACGCGAGGGCTAGTCACCGCCTGCTGTATGCCAGGGGTAAGAGCGGGAAGCGCGGAATTGACAAGACGCACACGAGATACTTAGCTGAAAATATCTTGAGATACCTAATACACATAATGTTGTGAGTTATAGTACAAAAAGTGTGATTTCACTTTTACGTGGTCTACATAGGTATAGTAAATAGTTACTATAGGTACACCACTGCCACGGGGCCGGGGCGCCGCGCCGCCCGCATCGCGTAACACCGGCCCGCCGCCGCCGAGCCGCGCCCGTTCCTGCCCGCACTATTACTTTTGTTCAGCTCCTAAGGGTCGTAGCGTGATGTTAAATAATAGCCTATCTTCCTCAAAAATTTGGCTATTAAATGAAAAGGATTTTTTCAAACCCGACTGACAAAAAAACAAGCAAACTCTTCAGCTTTATTTTTAGTAAAGTATAGATTGTTGATAATTATTGCAGGGCACAAACAATATCTATTCCAAAGCGGTTCAGTCGTTTCAGAGATCCTTAGCAACAAACATGCGCAAATTATTTCTTATTTTTTTCTAATTTAGACTCAAAAGAAAAAGGCTTATTCCACAAATCCCCTGCGACAATCCTCTGCGAAGGGGATTTCTGGACTTTTTGTCCAGATATCCCCTTCTGGTACTCAAAGGGAAAGCTAAGAGGATTTGTGGACAAGAGTTCCAGAAATCCCCTGATCCATTTACACTGTTATTAATAAAACAAATAAGTTATAAATTGGTAATCACAGTCTTATTTTTTTATACATAGGTATTATAATCATTAACGATGCCACTTTTTAACTCACATAAATTCTGTGTTTTTGATCAATTTACACCAGTGCAGAAATAAAGTATCTCATATATTTACAATACCTACTAAACGAAATCTTGTACTCATACATTAAAATATCTCAGAAAATCAATTCACAATAATCCTCAAATAAATAAGTTCTATAATCATATGAGTACCGGAAGGGGATATCTGGACAAAAAGTCCAGAAATCCCCTTCGCAGTGGATTGTCGCAGGGGATTTGCGGAATAAGCCAAGAAAAACTGTGAGCAAAAAAAACTGCTTTGCAGGTGGCAAAGCAGTTTTTTTTTCATTGGTCTACTAAAATATTTTTGGAATATATCGAAACCTAGAAGTAGAACCAGTATTAATATTTATTGTGTGGTAGAACTGAAAGTTCGACGACAAGTGCCATCGCATCGGTTAGTGTCGTTGGCGATAGGCACGCATAATATGGGTGACCCTATCGCTTAAAAATGGTTGTTCCAAAGAGTAATTTAGTTAGGAGTAGGTAAGGTATTTACTATTTAGGTACCTACCGATTAGGTACATAAAAAAATACTTTTCTGACGTTCACGCGCTTTGTCATTTCACCCGATGACCTGTAAAGTTATTTGTTTTAGATAATTATACGTACCCACTTATTATCGAGGTCGCTCGTCAAACACACATCAATCTCTCACAGATACCTAGTTATAATTTAGATCATTGGTCGGTTTATAAGAAAGTAAAAAAACTTGTTTTTTTTATTTTATTTTCTTAGGAAACTAACAAAACATTACTCCAACTATTAACTCTAGAATATCATTACGGTATATACTTAATAGTAGCGAGTATTCGTTACATAATAACACATTGCTTTATGAAGCACTGTGTTAGCTGCTCTCCTAAGGGAAAGGGAAGGTGTCAAGTTTGAAAATACCCTACCCTCGGAACTAGTTTGAGAATGTATCTCGTCGGGCAAAAGATATTGATTGGTACGAAATTTGATTTAAGTAGGTACGCCACGGCCGCCCTCGGCCCCCGACCCACCGCGTCTCATCGCCCGGCCGTTCTATTACTTCTTTTTCTCGGCTCTTAAGGGTCGTAGCGTGATGTTAAATTATAGCCTTTTATAACCTTACTCAAGAATTTGGCTATCAAATGAAAAGGTTTTTTTATCCGACTGGAAGTTCCACAGATTTGCGCGTTCAAACAAACAAACTCTTCATCTATATTATTAGTATAGATAGATACCTTAGGAGCCGATGAAAAAGAAAAAAAAACAGAAATAATGCTAAGCGAAATCGAGCGGGGTCATGCGATGCGGTGGGTCGGGGGCCGAGGGCGGTCGTGGCACTGCTAGTTTTTATAAAATATCTGAAAAACCCCGATGTGTATTACCATTATAGCTTGCAACGCTCACTAGTGAGTTCAGGCGATAACCTATTAAAACCATCCTTGAAGACCAACAGTGCGAATAATGTATTACAAATGAATCGCATTACAATCCGATAAGCCGTTTCGGAGAAAAATGGTAATGTAACGAATAATATATAAACAAAGATTAAAAAATAAAAATGGCTGCTGGCCTTTTAATCTTTCACACATATTAACTAATATTATATGTATTTACACAACTAACATTTGACTTGTGTTTTCACACACTTGCAATATTTTTTAACGATCTAACGGCATCCCCACTTTACGTGGACACTAAAATATTTTTTTAAATTAATTTACCTCTTTGTCGGCGTGAGTGATGCCATGCCAAACTACAGCTTTCTAGTACTAAGAATCTCTTAGCTAAGCCGCGGACAGACAGACAGACATGACGAAACTGTAAGGGTTCCTTGTTGAAAACGGAACCCTAAAACCAACCACGAACGCTCATAAAAATATTGTTCCGTGCAAAAACCATCAATAATTGTTATGGGTATTCAATTTCTACACATTCCTAATTTGCTTGTGATAACTGAAAGATCTCCAAAAAATTAATCAATTATTGGAGTGAAAAAGCTTGCAGTTTTCCTATAATTAGGGCTCGTTAGTCGTAAGGTAGGACTCTGTTGGCAGGTAAGTAAGTACGTAAGTACACATTAATTATCAATTCGTCCATCTAACTTATCTAGAAAAACATATTCTTTGACTAAGTACCTATTGAATCATAATTATATATATATCATAGTAGGTAGGTTGCTAATTTTAAAAAACACCATATTCACGTGATTGTCGAAAAAAAAACGTCTGTGAGTGACGTTCAACATCCTACCTATAGCTATACCTAGACAAGACAGACAGCCGCAAAGAAATGAAATGAAATAAAAAAAACACACCGTCATACCTTCTTGTCAATTACATTTTATTTGCAAGGTAATTTTAATAATATTGGTGTTTATTATGTAATTTGTATTAACTAATAAATATTTTAGAATATTAGTATTACGACTATACCACGTGGTATAGTCGTAATACTATTCTAAAATGATACCAAACCACGATAATTTTAATTCCATAACTAATAAATAGTTCAACAAGTATAAATTGTGTTTTTTCAATCTGAAAGGCCTTATTAGACATATTATTTTTACATTCATACATTGAACTGAAGACCATTCACATATTGGTCTCTTCCGATGTGTTACCTAGCTAAAAGGTTAAAAAGCAAGATTAAAATCACCTACAACCTACAAATCGAAAAACGGTTATGTAAACGGTTATAATTACCTCCGTAAACTTAATTAAATTAGGTTCTCGGCGTCACCCTAACCCAGAAGTTGGGTATGGTGGTGCTGATACCCTGAATCCTCTCAGCCGGCATGAGGAGTGGTCTTCCGTCAGCCGTAGACACGTGGAAGGCCTGCATGAAGCCGGTCAGCACTTGGAACATGCTCTGTCGAGCGTACGTCTCACCAGCACATAGTCTTCTGCCTATTTAATAAAGTGAGATATGTTAAAAAAACCGGACAAGTGCGAGTCTTGCAACCTTAACTTTGTATCACATGTATGGCCGAAATGTTCGTTCATACGGGAAGTACGGAAGTATCCTATAGATAGGTAGATAGAGCTTGTGTTATGGGAACTGACTGATATACTACTTATATATTTTATTTTTTGTAAATACATACATTTATTATACATAAAAAACACCCAGATCCAGAGACAAATATTTGCAGATACAAACATTTGACCCGCGGCGGGAATCGAATCCGCAACCTTCTGCGTGTCAGGCGGGCCATCGCCCACTAAGCCACAGACGTCGTATATGAATGGTAGGTTTCTATAATTATGTGGAAGGCAGGAATAAAATCTATCTTCCTATCTGTAGGTAATTTTATGACGAACATTATATTGTGATCGTTTCTATATTCTGATCAGTCTCAATTATATTTTTTACGCTCGGTCAATAACCATCTTATTCAATTTAAACGTCTAAAACTTAAGTAAGGTTAGTAGGTACTTGTACTAGGTATCTCAGAGGTTTTAAAAGAAGTTCACGGCTAGTTTAAGGTAAATACTAAGTAATACCGGTCTCAAGTCTCAACTAACCGAGCATAGAGAGAGTTCTTGTTATAATTAATTTACCTAGTTCCCCTCGAGTTTAATGGCCCTCATGCAATTCGTCTTCCAGAAGCTTCACACACAGTCCAAGGTTCAGTTAAGGAGTTTTCTTTATGATCTTTGATAGACCAGCCTTTGCAGCAAGGCAGATCTTTGGGTTGCCAGATCAGAAAATTGAAATCTCGGGATATATTTTCAAAATGTCGGGATTTTGGGGATTTTGTCGGGATAATTTACAAAGTTAGTTAAAATTATACTTTTTTAATTTTAAAACTGAAACATAAAAAAAACACTTACTTTTTATGCTGCGACATATACTTAGAATTTGATTTTACAGACTCTACTAATTTAGTTCTTGTGGCGTGCCTAAAAATGACTTAAAATTTAAGCAAAGGAGTTCAAAATTTAATCTGTTAAAAAAAAAATGCTGGATTTTCACGCATCATCTAATCAAAAACTAAGCAGAGCTTGTGTTATGGGAACTACATGACTGATATACTACTTATAAACTTTTTTTGTAAATAAATACATTTCGTACAATCGCTGCAGCTTTCGTGTGTCCACAAGACATTTTAGCAGCAATCTTGCTGTCAGGATACTCACCAGGAGCTAGTTTCATTTGACAGTCGAGACTATTGTTACTTAAACCATGAGTTAAATTGTGAAAAACTGACACCAATTCAGCTTTTGAAATCTCTGTTTCTTCACAGCTATCTTTCTTTACTAAGAAATTGTGAAGTTTACCAGTAATTTTTTGTGACGACCTTATAAAAAGTCGGGATTATTCCGACGAATCCCGACCATCTGGTAACCCTAGAAGGCAACCTGCCTAAAAACATATCTTATTTTTATACCTACAACTAAAGTGGCATAGGCCCACCGCCTTATTGTTGGTAAGCGGTCTAATTAATCAATATTGATCAATCGCCTTCGGAATGACACCTGCGCAGAACTACATAATTTTATTGCTTACCTGCCCCAAAGGGCAAAGACTTGTCCTTAGCTACGCTGATCTGTCCGTTCACGAGAAAGCGCTCAGGGCGAAAGCTCTCTGGATCACCCCAAATATCCTCATCCATATGCAGCATTACTAAGTTGGGGCTTACCATTGTGCCCTGAAAAAGTCAAGTTTTTGGAAGAATTGTATGTTCTTACTCATTTCATTACCATAAATAAATAATAAATAATGCTGGATAATGCTGCTATTAACTAAAACTATTACAAAATATATCGCACCTTCGATCAAATAGGGTTACAACTTAATAGTATTTATTCTTGTGTGTCGTTATAGTGGAAGAGCACGCCACGCAACAGTGCTCTACCACCCCAGGTCTCTACTTTATAGGATTTACGGATTAAGCCGAAGTAGAGACCGATGATTTATCAGTCAAGTCACTCCACGATTTTATATTTTACCAAATATTAGTGTCCCTATATCTATGATACCAATGTAGCTTTTCCCAATGTAGCTTTTTTACTATTGTAGCCTTTTCATCATTGTTTTTTAGAAAGTGAAAGGTAGCTTTCGAAAAACATGAACGATATAACGTTGCTAATCTAGGTAGCAAGTTGCCTTTTACACAATATGTGATCTAGGTCGTAAGATATAGCGAAAGGCAGGCATCGTTAACGTAGGTAGCAAAAGTAAACGTTTGAAGCTACAAGTTGAAGAAGAGCTCACTGTCTCGTAAACATTCATTACCCGTGAACCAATGAGCCTGACTCATAGTGGGACCACGGGTCGATCATTCACCATAACAAACTCATTACAGCATTTATTTAAGAGTTCGCGCCATTTTTTTTCTGTAGCTATAAATAAATTACCTTGAACTCTATATTTAATAATGTTATCACGGAATAGGTCAGTGACCCAGATAGGTAGATAAACTGATAATTAATAAAAACATGTTTTTATTAATTATCTGTTAAAATTCTTAGGTAATTTCTTAAATACCTAAGTCAAAAAATTATTCATAATTCTTTTTTTGAGTTTACACACACTTATGAAAATTTGATTAAGCTAACGGACTCTGTAACCACAAACACAATTTCCAGTGGAGTGTTCAATAAAATGGGCTCAACATTAAAATGCACTAGCTCTTGTGCTCCCAATGCTTTTTTAGTAAATCCTCTAGTGGGGCAGGTGAAGACTTAGACTTAGACAGATTAGATTTTAAGATAATGCATCAAAATGTAGAAGTATTGTTAATAAGGTTCTGGCACTGCAAGGAGTAGTTGAAACTTATACACCGCATATTTTGATTTTAAGTGAAATATGGCTTACTTCTGAAAATGTTAAAAACCTAATAATACTTGGATATACCCATGCCAATTACTATGTAAGAAAAAATCGTATTCATGGTGGAGTTTCAATGTTAGTAAAAAGTAATTTGAAGTGTAAACGAATCACTAGTATTGACCAGTTAACGATAGACTACGAATGTGAATTAGCCTCTATAGAAATAAACACACCCGCAGATTCAATGTGGATAATAGGTTTGTACAGAACTGGGTTGGGAGATTTTATGATAATGGTAGATGTCTTAAAAAAACTATTTAAATTTCTGTGCAGCGTGGCGAAACGAAAAGTTATCTTAATGGGAGATTGGAATGTGGACTTCTTACTCAATATACCTAATAAGAAAACTCTGACTGATCTTATGTCACCAAGCGGTTTTAGAAATGTTGTTGATTTTGCAACGAGAATATACAATGGTTCCGCTTCTTCTATTGACTGCGTAGTAACAAATATCCCAAGCCAAGATATTAAAGTAAAATCACTAGTGACCGCTTTGTCAGACCACGACGCTCAAATAGCTTCAATAAGGCTCTTGAATCATCGTCCTGCTCGAAGTTGATTGAAACCCGTTCTTTTCAAAACAAAATAAAAATTTAATCATGCAATGCTATCATATGAATGGGATGAAATGTTTAAAACGTATGATAATGACAGCTTACACAAACTCATGAATAAAATAATATGGAATTTAAATATATTTTTCCCTATTCGAATAAGGCGAGTTAAAAATCAACAAAAATGCCCATGGATAAGTGACAAAATTATAAAAATACAAAATGACATTCACGATTTACATTTAATTCAACGTCAGTACCCTGAAATAATGACTGAAAGTGATCTTATTAGTAGAAAAATACAATATAAAAATGACTTAATTAAAAAAGAAAAAATATAATATAATGAAAACCGCATAAAAAAATCCAAAAAAGGAGGTGTGGAATATAATAAAAGAAGAAACAAACAAGACAATAAGAGAGTGGGAGTGGGATCTAATAGACCCATCAAATAAACAAATTCCAACTGAGCTCATTCCAGATTTTATAAATCACTACTTTATATCTATTGGTATTGAATTACAAAAAACAAACCGGCCTGACATCACCAATGCAAAAAAAATTGTAAATAAGTATGTGACCAAACAAAATAACCTGAATTTTTAATGTATATCGTATGACAGACTACAAAAACTAGCTAAAAGTAAGATTGACAACTCGTACACCAGAGACATATATGATTTATCTGGTAAATTCGTGTATCAAATGATGACATATCTGGGTGAACACATTATACCCCTTGTTCATAGTGTCCTTACCTCAAATGTGTATCCAATGGTCCTAAAGAAGGTTAGATTAACACCCTTGTATAAAGGAAAGGGAGAAACATCTAATGTACAGAACTATAGACCAATTGCATTAGTGCCTACTATATCTAAAATTATTGAATCTGTTATGTCCGATGCTATACTAAACCATTTAACACAAAGTAACATTTTATCAGACTGTCAACATGCTTATAGGGCAGGTAGATCTACTATATCTGCTACACAATGTTTTGTAAAGAGTAATAGAACATTTGGAGGATAAGAAAAAAGTAGCTGGAGTTTTCTTAGACCTATCAAAAGCATTTGATTCTTTTAATCACGAGCTTTTGTTAGATAAACTTAAAATATACGGGCTAACTGGAAATAGTTTTGAACTTTTGAAGTCGTTTCTCGAAAATAGGGAACAGGTAGTTGATATAAAAGTAGGGGGAAGACGATTAAGATCTGCTCCTCAAATCTCTGAAATAGGCGTCCCTCAAGGATCATCCTTAGGAAATACACTTTTCTTAGTTTTCTTGAATGATATAGTTTACTTGAACATTGAAGGTGAAATCATTCAATATGCTGATGATACCACTATAATTTTATCTGCAGAAACAACTGAAGAACTGCTGGAAAAGATAAGACATACAGTAGCTGTACTGGGCGCCTGGTTTGATATGAACGGTCTGAAACTAAATGAGGATAAAACTAAAATAATGTTCTTTAATGCTGTATCACTTCATCAACAGAAACAACCAGTGCATTTGCTAAACGGAAGCATTTTAATGAGTTCCAATGTAGTTAAGTTGCTAGGTCTAGAACTGGATTCTGTACTATCGTGGAAACACCATATAGACTCAACATGCAAGAAAATGGGGAGAGGAATATATGCACTTAAACAACTCAGACCAATATCTTCTGAGAAGTCACTTAAAGAAGTGTATTACGCCTATGTTCACTCTTTTATGTCATACGGCATTATTTTATGGGGTGGCTCAACAGACTATGAGAGAATCTTAAAATTGCAAAAGCGTGCCATAAGAGTTTTGACAAAATCCAAATTAAGAGACTCTTGTCGAGATCATTTCAAAAACCTTAACATCCTCACATCTGTGTCAGTATATATATTGGAGATATTAAAGTTTGTCAGGTTACATTTAAACGAATACTCTATCAGGGGGGGAAATAACAAACGTAGTGTCCGAAATAAGATGACTATTGACTCGATATACCACCGACTAAATATTTCAAAAAAACTTCCAAAAATTACAATAAACGACTGTGTTTGTAAAAAAAATGTTTGTTCAAATCGTGTACAAAATTGACGAGTCTAGGCCTGTTCACGTAATTTAGGTAGCTATATTTATTACGCTTATTTTACATGTTTCACCTATGACAATAAAGATATTCTATTCTATTCTATTCTTCTATTCAAATTTTAAAATTTTATACGATTAAATGACGCGCGTCGTTTCAATGTCGACCTCACTGGCTGTCTGAAACTGAGGTGGAGGTTCAATTCCCGGGTTTGTGTATGATGGCATAGTAGTTACACGTAGTTTCTGATACCCACGTTATAGGGCATCCTACCTAGTGTGGAGTCAGGACATTCTATGACTGGTTATTTGATTTTTAAGGAAAATCTCAAGATTTTTTATTATACAGAAAGTAATCAACTGTCGCGGAGATAAAAACTGTTATTTCACTAGGTCTAACAGAGTTTACACAATGTAGGTTTACTCACAACGAATGTAGCCTGTTAGGTTGAGACTGGTTACTATTACGTGCTAAATACCTACTGTACCTACTTAGGTATAGCTTACCTCCGGCACATCATAGCCAGCGATCTTGGTGTCGGACATCGCGCGGTGCGGGACGCCCAGAGGTACCAACGTATCGAACCTCATGCCCTCTCGAAGACATGCCTCTGTATATGGCATACTGAAAGAACAATAAATCGATCTATTCGAAGAGCCTTGACTATAGGATGTATTCCAAATTTAAAATGTAAATAATGGAATTTAAAGCCACGTCGCATCTCCAGGAAGTTCCATAATAATAATAACTCAAATCGTCATGTTCATAAGTGACAACTATGACTTTTATAAATTCGAATATTTTAATTTAGGACAAAAACCGTCTTCAAATAACGGGATATTGATAAAAAGTCCAATATGAAATTTAATTACCCATTTTCTCGACGATATCGCATAATAAACACATAAAACATACATACGAATTGAGAACATCTTCCTTTTTTGAATTCGTTTTTGCTCACTCGGATGACAGTCTTTCAAATCCACACTATTATTATAAATGCGAAAGTTACTATGTCTGTCTATCTATCTGTGTACGTTTTCACGCCAAACCGCTGGACCAATTTTGATGGATTTTGGTTAGCGATATAAAAAAAACATCATATTTACTTACTTTAATAAATTACTTAATTTTTATTTTAGTAAGAAATAAAATTGTTTCTATAAAAAATAAGGTAAAAAGGGGGTAATATCATTTTTTTAAGAAGTTTTTTTTTTTTTTACATGTAGTTATTGGGGCGTTATAGATAACACTGGTATTGCGAGAGCGTGGATGAGGTAGGGAGGGGAGCGGGGGTCGAGTGCGAAAGGCACTCAATTATGTCTATCGTCGCGGGCGGAAAGCTAGTAAAAATTAAAAGTGAAATCACCTACAAAAAATGTTTAGCCTAGTCGTGATTTCATAAGATGATGTTTTTTTAGCTTTACGGGAAAAATAGCAATCCTCAGGAATAAAACCACCTTTTATGGGACCACCTAGGATCATTCTCTATACAACAACAATATAATCGAAATCGGTTAAAGATTGGCGAAGATAATAACAAGTAACAAAAAAAACAGCCGAATTGAGAAACTGTTTTATAAAGTTGGTTAAAAATGGTGATAAATCTCTGTTGTATTTGGTACAGCCCTGTAATGAATAATACATATAAATACATAATCCGAATCAATCTTCGTGTTCGTTTAAGATCATACTTGAAACGGAAACGACAAAGTAAAGAAATAGTTGATTGGGGATTTGGAACACCAAGCAGTTTCAAATTCTTTTCAAAATGTCTAGTGACTATACCTGGAAGTCCACTAGTTCTGGAGATATTGAAGGTGTAAGTCTCATTCAAAAAAGAAAAATCTAATTTTCTTAACAAATTACGAGAATTTAACCCGCAATTTACTGCGTCTCAGGCAAGCCTTTGCCCACTGCGCCACAGATCTGAAGTTTTTAAATTTAATTGTTATGTTACGTACTTTTTCCTATCATCCAAATTCGGGAGGCGATCTCTACCGACGACACGGTCGATTTCCTCATGAATCTGGTCCTGGATCTCGGGTTGTATGAGCATGCGCTCCACTAGCATCGTGAGCGTTGACTGCACTGCTGAGGCCGCGGGGAACATGTAGTCTGTACACGTCAGCACCAGCTGGTCAACTGGAATCGAAGGATATTCCTGGGACATTGTTATAAAGACTAACCCTCTTACTTATAATTACTCACTAACTTTAGCAGCGTGATAAGTAATCAAAGCTAGAGTAAGTGTCCTTACGTAGAATAAGGGGGATAGTTTTTCCCGCAGTGACAGGAGTCCGTTTATACGTTTTCCGTTGTTTATTTGTTACCATTTATCTCCAAAACTGCTTATCGGGTTATAATGCGGTTTTTTTGCTATCGATTTGTAAGTCTGCAAGGATGGTTTTATTGCCACAAGTCACTTGGGGTGCTGCAATTGGTGACAGAATGTGAAACGCCGTAACCGATCATAAAACAGTTTTTTTGTAATCGTTTTTATGACTTCGAAAAATAGTTTTTAGGTAGAATTTAACAATGCTAGTCACTTCCCCTTACCCCTTGTACTGCATATTTGATGAAAGTAAAAGTTGAGGTCCTTAAATTTTGTGAATATTATTTTGTCGAGTGACTTAGTGACTCTACCACACTTCTGTTATATTCTCATACAAAAGACTTCAACGCGCTCTTTTGAAGGCGAATCTTGCTCTGCTTTTAAGCATGCTTGAGTCTCTCGGTATCGAAAAGTAGTAAATCCCTACCTAAGGAACTTACCTACCTAAACCATTTTTATGATTTGGTATAATTTCGTAGGTTGCTTGGTATCAACAGCCACAATGACGGCCGTTTCAAAGTGGCTTTTGGGGAATATACCAGCCGTAACCGGACGACAAAACTGACCTTACTTTTATCACTAGTTTAAGCATGGGGTCTTAAAAAAATACTCGATTTCCACAAAAGTACCTACTTATAATACAAATCATAGTAATAAATACTATGATTAATCATAAACATAGTTACATAGGTATCCAAATTCGTGAAACTTACAATAGTACCTATTACCTCAACTGCTCATTTAATCTCTAGAATTCATCTTTATATTAAAAAGATACTTACATTTGTGACATAAAACTAAACTGATACAAAAAAATAAAAAATAGATCTCTATGAAAAATATGAGCCTTATTTTTCGGTTAAAAGTTTTGCCTGTTTGTTTTTGGAGGCGCAATCTCTGAGGCTCGCTACCCTTAAAGCAAGCCTGAAGCTGAGCGCTGAGTGAATGAAGTAGGTAAAGTTCTCACTCGAATACGTTGACTTGTCTTTCTGTCTGTGTTCTTCTTTCATCTTTGTGATGTAAATGTCCAAGAAATGACGGTGATAAGTTTCATCGTGAGTAGCCATCACTTCTTCAATTATGTTCTGGAAGAAATTAGAAACAACGATTCAGTTTGTTTTAGATATATTGTTAGTTTGAAATAACGAATGTCCATTCTATTCTATTCTGTTTCAATCAGCTCTTGATAATCCATAATTTCGTGTGTTTTAACTTAAAATTCCTTTTTGAAATATTAGGACTAATTTTGCGGCAACATCTTCGACGTCAACACAGTCGACGTGGGACATTCATAAAACATTGACGTCCACTACCGAACAGGCCCCACGTAAAGTATATCAATACGTGAGCCAGTATCTCCGACTTCCAGTTATAATATCATCAGCCCATGGATTTCACTGCTCGTGAAACTTTATTTTCATATAATAAAAGATTTGAATAATTAAGTATATGTATAAATATACAGAACGCGATGAAAATCAAACCTTAAAGAAATCCAAAAGGTACTGGTTGCCCTTTACCAAGTTGTTGTACCCGCTGTAATTTGGCATTACGTTCTTCAGCCAGGGTGTGAGAGAAAGGGCACCTCCCAGGTCATTGGAATTCCTCTGAAACAGTAGGGCGCCCTCCGCAACCTGCCATAGCACGTGATAATCTTCACGGGGCAGAGTCATTCGGGATAGTACGTGGCATATTCCGTTAATGAATGGGACCGCAATGAAGTATGGCATGTACACCAGCTCACCATCCACAACTTGCTGAAAAGAGAACAAATTAATGTTATGCATCTTATATCTATAAACACCTTGAATATATTTATATATATTTATTTAGTATATATAATTTTATGACAAGAAACCTAATCAGATTTTTAATCCATGTTTCTAAACGAAAGCTATCAGTCAATATTGCGAGTCATTATATTGACTGATAGCCTAGTTAGGTGTATACAATAATACTGAAGTTATGTTTATACTTTGTTTCTAAGGGTAATATTTGGAACTATTGAACCGATTATAAGAATTATTTCACCAATAGAAACACGCATACTACGCAACAACACGATCCTGATTAACGAAGATATATTTTATTGTGATAAAAATAAGTTCGAAATCATTATTATGCTGCATATTTACACCGCATAATCCTAGCGAATCCGAGCGGGCGTACCATCATAATATCATCATAACAGCGATGAAATATTGCTGTTATGATGATAATGGGTTCTTATCATTGGTATTGCAGTCGGACCCGCAACACAGTCAACTGCGATGGAAAATTACGTAAATGTTGAGGCACAATAACGGTCGATGTGCGTTATAATGTTGCGGTACGATAGCAAATGTCTAATATTCGCTAATCATATCACAGAATCGGACACTGTTAAAATTGAAGATTCCAAGCAACATCAATGTCATTGTATAAAATCTAAGAATATTTGCACTTAAATTCGTAATGTTTGGTTAACTTGTTCCATTAGGTGATAAGGGTCAATGCCCAGCATGGTATGGTATTAAGAATTCCTTACCTTTTCAGCAGGGAACTTGTTCCCGTTTATCCTCATATCGATCATCTCCTGTATTTCCGAGGCAATGACAGCCTCCAAGGTCTCGCAGCGTCTGCCGAAGCCGTAGTCCCTTAGATACCGGAGGGAGAACCGCCTTTGCACGTGCCAGAAGTAACCGTCGGTGAAGAAAATACCTGGACATCATTACTAAGTTCAATATGATCTTATCCTGATAGTGAATTCCGAATAAATAACTATTTAATCAGACTGTTGATCAACTCTACAAAAAAGTCGAAACTTTATAAGTACCTACCCTTAAACTTAACCTAATTAAACCAAAACCTATACTCTGTCTACGTAATAATATTCTGAGAAGTCAATCTGTAAGTAGTAGATGCCTATCAAAATACGTAGGTTTAGTAAACTGACAAATGAAATGGACTCGTCTAATTTTCGTGACTTACATAGAAACTTACCCAATTTCTTCCAATAAGATCTGAGACGGAAAAGAATGATGTCCATCCTTCCATCAAAGTCTTCACGGTTCAGCATTTCCTTAATATCTGCAGGATCATTCAGCACTATAGATGGTACGGGCCCTAGGTACAAGCCAATTATTTTAGTGTTGTACCGCTTTCCGAGCTTATAAAATGCCTTGGCTAGGTTGCTGAACTCGTAAGCCAAAACTATCCAGAAGGCGCCATAAATGGGGAGACTTGGTGGTCCTGCGACAAAATTAAATAATCTAGATTTAAATATGCCCTATGTACTAGCTATTCTGCTTTTTACCTCTGAACCATTGTGCTCAGAACACCTGGGGGTAGTACGGTTTTTTTAACATTCTCTGCACCCAAGGGTACTGATTTTCACTCCAACATCATACTGGCAAGTAGTAGCTATAACAGCAGGAAATATTTGAAGTGTACAAATTTGGCTAGACTGCAGCCGAATGTAATAAAAATCACACTGGAAAGTCGATAAGATTTCTACCTATCTACTACGACAACGGTTCAAACCCACAATTGGGATCAGCCCTCTAGGCGAATACGGATTACATTCGTTAACATGTAATGACTTAATGAAAACTTAATGTTGTTTTCATTAAGTCATAACATGTTACTTGTACTTACTTATATAGATTTTTAGACAGTTGATTAACCAAACACTGCTTTGGATCTTATGTAATTTTAAATTAATCAGTAAGATAAACAATTTGTTAGTGTAGGACCTAATCCACAAGATAAAAAATAAAAATAATATAGGTATACAAAAATAAATAAAGTGGTTTCACAAGATAAACTCTGACATGTCTAAGTCTATGCTTAGCGTAATGTCTAGTTTGTGCAATTATATCCTGTTATGCCTTGCCTAGGCTACATCTGCTTTAGTACCCTACTACAATAAAATTATTAGTGACACTAAAACAAAAACGAAGGCTAAACGGAAATTTGTTAGGCGCAGAATGTCTTGAATAACTGATAAAATTATTATCTAGTATTTATGAACCCTACTTATATACATCGTATAGTTACCTACTTAGGTACTGTTTATCTAGAATGTTTTATCCTAAGTAGATACACATCTTAATTAAAAAAAATATGTAGATAAACGTCAATAAAAAAAAAACAATGCTCTTATCTCATTAAAGTGTTCAACATAACAATGAGGGTTCAAATAGTGACAAGATCGAACATTGGCCTATGAGTCTCTGGACCTACTTAGATAAAATGAATACCTACTTATTGAGGAAGATACATAAGTTTCATCCAAGGTACCTACTCGTCTACAAAAACAAGTAAAGTTAAATTGGTAATCGAAAGGCGATACCTACTGTATTCGATAAGTTCGGACAGGTACCGATAACTTGTGGTCTTGATAGGTATTTTAAATATGAATGTGACAAAAAATTGAAAATTAAGAATGCTTTCATATGTAAGAAGGAAAACTTAAACAGAAAAGGTGATGATTTAGTTTTATGTAAAAACTGCTGCGCCGCAAGTCTACGACTCAAACCAATTGGTTAGAGCTAAACATTTTTCAATGTACCTATCTTTTTTAACCTAACCCCTGATTAAAGAACACTCGGTTTAACTAACTGCCAAACTGACACGTGCAATCGAGATGTTAGGTTGATCTTTAATAGCTATCTTATCTCATTAAAACGAGCTTAAAATGGACATCCTTTTAACGTAAATGCTCTGAAAGTTCAAATCAGCAAAGTCAAAGTCAAAGTCAAAATTCATTTATTATATTTATTATCAAAATTCATAAATAATCAGATATTTTATAGTTTGCATGTTTATAAAGATGTTTTTTAATTACGTTTTTAAATTTGTTAATTGTATTTTTTTTTAATCTCTCTTGGTAGTTTGTTATAAAAGCGTACACCTTGCCCTTTAAACGATTTACTAACTTTATGGAGTCTACAAGTGGCAACAGCGAGTTTATCTTTATTTCTGGTATTAACATTGTGATAATCGCTTTTTTTCTTAAATAAACTAATATTTTTGTGAACATACATCAGATTTTCATAGATGTATTTACAAGGTAATGACATTATATTTATTTCTTTAAACTTCTGACGAAGTGATTCTCTGGGACCCATATTATAAATTGCTCGAACAGCCCTCTTCTACAGCACAAAAACGTTATTTATATCTGCAGCACTCCCCCACAGCAGTATACCGTACGACATAATGCTGTGGAAGTAGCTGAAGTAAACTACATAGTCTAGCTGTGTCTCCGTCTGTATAAAGACGGATTTTATTGACTGCATATGCCGCAGAACTAAGTCTCTTCGATAACTTATCAATGTGATGGCCCCATTGAAGCTTATTATCTAGGGTGATACCTAAGAATACGGTGGTGTCCACAAGAGACAACTCTTCATCTTTGATTTTGATATTTGATTTAACTTGTGTAACACGTAGTATAAATCTAATACACTTTGTTTTCTTTTCATTTAGTAGAAGATTGTTTACATTGAACCATTTTACAACCTTAGAGATTGCATTGTTTACATCGTCAAAATCAGTTTGTCGTCGCTTTAATTTGAATAAAAATGCCGTGTCATCTGCAAACAATACAACCTCAAGATCGTCCCTCACATTTTCTTTTTTAAGATTTTTTGTTTGAACCTCTATTTTAATTATTTGACCGAGATGATCCGACGTAATATTGCTAATTAAACTCCTATTTTAAATGTTAACATTGGCAAAGATATTGTCTATACATGTGGCCGAAGTATCGGTTATTTGAGAAGGCTCCATAAATTGAGGCATCAAATCAAATGATTGAAATAAACTAATTATTCTAGTATTTGATGAGTTATGTTCAAGTAAATTTACATTAAAATCTCCGCATGTAATAATGTATTTATTTGATTTAGATAATTTAAACAAATTTCTTCCAAAACTTTTTCAAAAATATCAAACGAGGCAGGTGGTGGACTATAAACGCTTATAACTGTTAACTGCTCCAACTTTATGCAGGCAATTTCGATGTGCCTTTTACAGAGAGGTAGACTATATCTAAACGTTCTCTAAATTTTATCTGTTTATTAAGTAGAATTAATGAGCCACCACGTATAGCATGCACTCTGCAGAAAGCACTACCAACTTGGTGATTACTGAAACTGAACATGACCTCGTGGCTTCGCAGCCAGTGTTCTGTAATGCAAATAATGTCCATGTCATTTGAGTTCATATACAGTTCCAGTTATAATTCTTTACTACGAATACCTTCAATATTATAGTGCATCAAGTTGGTATATTTTACATTTTTATGATTTAATAACTATTTGTATTGCTTATTAAAAAAAAAAAAATGTCTTTTTTGTGCTAGAGACTTCCTTTATTGTCGTGTCTCGTTTTTAATTTTAGGACAATGCTCAACAAAAGCATTTTGGTTAACCAAGTTTTTGGCTGTTATACTAAAATAATAAGATAGCGAAACAGCTATCTGTCGTTTGTAAAAGTTAGAAAGGTAGTATCTAACTTTGGTTAAATAATATGTTATACTAACAACACTGTTAGAGTCAATTAAATCAATTAATTTATTATTGCATGATATTGTAAGCAAAGTCATATTTAACTTATATCAAAGGTAATTTTCTGCTTGTGGCAAGTTGTTGCTTTATGGGAATGTGAACATTACAATTTTATTAATTTGTAGAGGGTATCAAAGTATTTAATAAGTTCTGATTTATTCACATTACCCCTATTTCCAAGCCAAATAATCAAATTTGATTCACTGTCAAATTTGTACTTTTATTTGCATAATTTCATGAAGGCTAGAATTAGGCATACAATGATTTATGACTGAATGTCCCAATTGCATAGTCAATAATTGCATAGCCCATATTTTTTCCAATTTCATCGCTGAACATTATATTTTATGAGCAATTTCATTTAAAGTTTGGTCAGTATTGGCACTGACACATAGCATGGCAGGTGAGGCAGGATACACTGGTTCTGGAATCTCAGAGCAATCACATGTGTGATTGGCCAAAAATGAATCATAACGCTCCTTGTTGCTATATGATAATTTTAGTAGTTCATCCGTCGCCAGTGAGTACTCCCTTATTGCTTCCTGAGACTTTTCATAGCGACTAGTAATGGAGCCCAAGGACTCCTCAACGCTGGCAAGTTCTGACTGTAGCTGCTGTATGTCAGATTCATACTTTATTTTATTATTTTCTAATTTAATGGTGTACATTTGCAACTCATCTAGTATTTCTACTTTTTGTCTCTTATTTTTAATCTTACTAAACATTTTATAATTTTTTAACATTTTTTTAGTTTTATTGATATATTTATTGATTTTAACATATTTTTAAGTTTGTTTTTGCTTGTGTTATTCCTGTTGCATGCTGAAATACCCACTGAGTCATCATTTGTCAAGTCAATAGTTACAATAGGAATATGACAGTCAGCATCAAGAATTTGGCCGGACACCCTATCAGATGTTAATAATTCGTTAAATAAACTTTGGGTTTTCAGTGTGGACGAGCATTGAGAGACTTCTTCCAGGAGTGTGATTTGTTTGTATGCATCACATAACTCCTTTCGTGAAATAGTTTAGTGCCGTGAAAGAAGAACAAAAAAAAGGAGACAACCGCGCGTTAACTTTTCCCAAAAGAAGCCGCAGGTAGAAAAAGGAGAAAATCTTTTCTCAGATTCTTAAAAAGCCTTAATAGGTACTACCTAGAATACTTCAAAGTGGTAGAGAAATTACGATAGACATTACCCACCGATCGGTCGATTGCATAAGATTTCCTTTAATGAAAACTGAATGGCTTGCTATTACCTCCTGAACTAGATTACCGGTAATTATAAAAGGAATCTCAAGAAACCTGTAATAGTTACGGAAGGTACTTAAGTAAGAACCTTATATTATACAAAGTTTCAATGCACACACTTTATTATAACGTTTGGCTTTATTTTTTCTTATATAAACATTTAGGCAGGTATTGTATGTACCTTCCTAATCAATATCAATAAGTAGCTTGGCAAAACAAAAAATGAGGACACCACTCTTCAAAATAATGGTAGGTAACAAGTAAAAAAATCCTACCTGACAGATCTTTGTGTAAAAAAAATGCTAAATAAATATGTCTAATACATATAAGCAGATAGGAGAACATTTATAAGAAATATAAATGTTCTCCTACCTGCTTGCTGCGATTTACAAAATAAGTGTAAATACACTTTATTGATCATTACACCAATCTGTACTCAACTTAAAAACAATGAAAGAGATATAGGTACATACAATTGGCAGCCTTATCGCTAAGGTGGCAATATGTGTAGGCTATTATATAAATGTAGCTTTTGTCTCAAGAGATAAAAGATGATTTCGTAGAATTGTCTATAGAGACCTATACCTACACTTTTTTAAGTTGAGTATTGTCAAGGTCTTACTATACGTTATATATTATACAGTTATATAGTTATTCAATTACTTCATCATACTTTTCGGTCAATGCTGGACATATGCCTCCTTCAAAGAATGCCATGAGAAGCTCCTAAGACCACTTTGTTGTAGAACAAAGTGTAGACTTTCGTTTCTAGAGGAGACTATAAGTAGAGAAACAACTGCACATGATGAACTCGAATATAATGTTCAGAATTTATAGCTATCTAGAAAGTCTTTCACATTTGTACAGTCTGTTCTACAATAGGTGCAATGTATCATCTAGTCACTTACCAGGAGGAAAATTCGGCGGTCTCTTGAAAGCATTTTTATAGCAATACACAATTAAATACAGAATAAATAACAATGCTGCCGTCGCTGCAATCATTTTGCATACTGAGAGAGACTGATACGCTACTTGCGTATCAGTCTCTCTACTTATGCGAACTGATTTATCAATAAATAATTATGTTAAATGTACTACTATTATTAATGCGAAAGTTTGTGAGGATGGATGTTTGTTACTCTTTCACGCAATAACTACAAAACGGATTTTGATGAAACTTTATAGTTATATAGCTTATACCTACATCAGAATAACACAAAGGCTAATTTTTAAGTTGTAAGTATATAAAGACTTTCGAACAATTGTTAAGCTAAACAGAGTTTCGTTGAATTTATAATAACTCAAGAGACAAAGTCTTTGGTTAATCAACTGTTTATCTATTGCCAACAATTAAATAAAGAGCTGGTTTACGATATTAACTAGTCAAATGAGAGTCGGAATTGCTCTGAGTGAAATGAAATGAAAGTTATTACATAAAATGTGGTAGGTACAAATAACAGATGTCAGTTGAAAATTGGTCCAGCACATTTCGCTTCTTTAAGCTAGTCTTTTCTTGCATGTAAGTATTAAATATAAAAATAAACTTTAACTAGCCAGTTATATATATAGCTATATAGTTTAATTTATAATTTTCGCTCTGAGAGTTCCTTTATGTCGTAGGTACCATTAATATCAGATTCATAGTCAATAGTTTAGTGATATTCTACTACAATTGAAATGTCATCTGCAAATAAAGTGAACAAGTGTGTTGTGATATCTGGAAGGTTATTTATATAAAGCAAAAATAGTAATGACCACTACATTTTTGTACGCCGTATTTGTTTTCCCTTGTGTCATATGTTTTAAAATAATATAAATTAACAAACTGGATTCCAAAAAGGGAAATCAACTAGTCTTGCATGTTTTTATTTAGTGAAAACATTAACCGAAGCAATTGACCAAAATAGAGCAGTTTTTTTTTTCGATATATACAAGGCATTTGATTTTGTGTCTTAAAATATTGCTTACAAAATATGAAAGCTATGTTATAAGGGGGGTTGCCTATGACTGGCTCAAGACATATCTAAAAAAATCGAATTCAATTTGTTGATAGAAAAGTTATAAATAAAAATAGTGGCATTAAAACCTCTGTTTGACGACCTCTGTGGCGCAGTGGGCGAAGGCCCGCCTGGGACGCAAAAGGTTGCGGGTTCGATTTCCGCTGCGGGACAAATGTTTGTAATGTTTGTCTGGGGTCTGGGTGTATAAGATGTATGTATTTACAAAAAAAAGTATATAAGTAGTATATCAGTAATGTAGTTCCCATAATACAAGCTCTGCTTAGTTTGGGGCTAGATGATGCTGTGTGAAAAATGTCCAGCATTATTTATTTATATATTAGCCCTGCCGGTAGGGATACCTAAGTAATATATATTTCTAAACACCACTGGTAGATATAACTAGTAGGGCTTGTGTTCACCAGAACTTACTTAAGTAACTGTTGAATTCGTAACCGGACGTTCAACATTTGACCAAAGGTAGCGATTAATGTATTTAGACTATGATGATGCACACAAAATTTTACATAAACGACTGTTTACATATTTAAACGGTTGATTGGTCTTTGGTGCACACGGGCCAGTGTAAATTAATAATCAAAGAACATAAACAACAACATTATTTTGTCAGAAAGAAGTGTGTCAAGTGACATTTCGAACGAAATGTATTACATAATACATTTCGTTCGGAATAGTTTAGAAATAATAATTCCGGCCCTTCGTCCCGTGTTGCGTCGGGTTGTCCAGTAGCGCCTAGTAACGTCAGTGCACAACGCGTTGTCAATACCAACTTACATGCTAAAATAGTAGCTACTAAGGTTTTACATATGCTCTACGATATTCAACATTAAATGGTTCCCAAATGACTGTACTTGTGAGAAACCATCAACTTTCGTAGCTCGGAAAAGTTCCATATGAAAGATATAAACGCGCTCCCGCATAGATTTTCCGAATTCACATCATCAACATGGCATAAATAATACCACAATAAATCGTTATCAATAACTTAATAGACTCGATGAAAGTATGACTTATGCCAAAACCCTGCAGTATAGAGTATATGACGGTGGGGCCAGGTTTGATTGTCTATATATCTTGAATCAGGTTGATATTCTAAGAATTAGGCCAAACAGCGTCACTTTATAACTTAAACATACAATATAAATCAGCGTCCAGGATTTGCCAGCAATATTTTTTGAGGTCAATTCCTTGTTGCCAGTTTGATCATCATCATTATAATTACATCGACCTATAGTATTCCCACCCATTCGACTGAGGAAAACTCTCTGATTGATGTAGCTGTAAGTTGTTCTACGAATAATAAACTCTTCCTACGTAGTAAGTTTTTTATTCGTATTGTAGGTTAGTTTCCTAACTCAGCAATTTCATAGAAAAAAGTTTTAATAATTAACTTAATCGGAAGCTAGACCCCCTATTATTCGAATTGCAGCAATTCGTAATTGGACTTTACGCTAATCGACCAATCATGTCAATGGGAGTCAATAGGTTACGGAGCTAATTTGACATGACTCGGTTTTATCCTCAGAACTAACCGAAAGACGGACGTATTACCAACATCCTTATCATTCTTTAACGAGCCTAACAGAGACATGCGCTACCGAAAGTACCTTAAATGGATACAAGACGTCTTCTTAAAAAGGAACTACAATTTCGATAGAGCAGATGTAGATCTCTATAACTTTCATCCACAGATTTTGGTGATACTCGCCGTTCAGGGGATATTTTTTGGTCATCGAGATTCATTGGTCAGGTAATCATCATCGGATGCACGGCGAAAATTATAAAATAATCATCAACCCACTACTCGGCGATCCATTATATTAATTAATTTTAAGTCTGTACTCAAATTATATTTATAATTGCACTAATGTATTAGAGATACTAAATACTACCACAAATATTTTAATAAGTATTTTCATGGTATAATATCTATGGCATGGTGTTGCCCAACTCTTTTTCAGTTCAGTATCCTTAGATACCCATCTTATTAGGCCTAGAAAAATAATCTACGTCATTTAACGTTGTCTAATTATGTTGTGCTAATTATCTAAAAATTAAGCCTTAGTTTAAAAGTTCGGAACGTGAACATTTTCTTTAGAAGATACTTCCCTCTCTCTGATGCCCCAACCAAATAATCTTTGGGTAATCTCACTAAATTTATAAATTAATTCTAACTGTGAAAAATTCATCACCTATTTATGCCAAGGCATCAAGTCCTCCTAATAATACATTGTTTGTGCGAAATATTAAATAAATAAATTCAATGTACGGCCATTACGTCATTGAAACCGATGTAAAGGACTATAATGATAAGGTAGGTAAAGTGAACACCACTGTACTTGTTTAGCTTAGTTTAAAGTAACGCGTTGGACTAAGTTAGACTGTAAGTTACACTGAACAATGAAATAAATAAACAAAGAATACGCTTAACATTTCAGATTGATATGGCCGAGTTTGGCCATCGCCCTGACGGTAGTCGCAGTCGGCTTTCAAATGATGTTCGTCCACCACGGCGTCACCACGGACGACATTTCATTCGCCATCGAATGCTTTTGCTATCTGGTGATGCTTGGCGCAAACCCTGTAGTATACCTCGGCATCTTAGGCAACAAGAAC
The DNA here is from genome assembly GCA_961405105.1 of Perizoma affinitatum. Taxonomy (NCBI): domain Eukaryota; kingdom Metazoa; phylum Arthropoda; class Insecta; order Lepidoptera; family Geometridae; genus Perizoma; species Perizoma affinitatum. Next base: position 10,309,153 of record OY560184.1, read on the forward strand.
GAGATACTGAGCTTGCTCGAGGCCATGAATGAGGACTTTCACCAAGTTTGTAATTTGGGACCTACATACAGGTAACCATGAGGCAGACTGTGTATTTTAGGTACTCGGTCGCAGGTGCTTAGACCATGACAGGACAGAACCACATCTACTGCTAGGAAAGAGTTATAAGTCACCCTTTATGGTAGGAGTCCCACCTGCCCGCACAAAGCGTTTAAAACCTAATTTTTTACTATCAGTACAATATAGGAATGTAACTCGTTACCAGCTGCTATCTTCCCCGATAAATTATAATCTTCAAGACGAACGTAAATAGATATTTTCCAGATAAGCGGGCTACATCCTCGACCACAACAACACTTTATAATAATAATAATAATCACGCAAGGCGCATTTGTGGCTAATGTTGTGACACCGCGGAGCTCCATTGCTCCCTGGGGTCGACAGAGAACCCAGACCATCTAAGGCCGGCTAAAGCAAACTGGTCGCGGGCGCAAGAGGCGGAGTAGCGTTTAGTGAAACTGCAGCACACCTCTCAACAACCTTTAGCCGTTCACACTAACGTTGTCCCTACGCTGACTATTGTTGACGGCACTTTAGTGGTAGGCAAGTCACCTTTGATTTGATTTTAATTTTAGTCCGAATTGGCAGGTGCCGTTTCATCCTACATAGCCCAGCAACCAAACCATAAGCATATACTTCTGCAACAGCCTAGTTCATTATTACCCATCTTTCCAATAGTTTCTATCAGTTGCCATCGACAAGATTACGTTTTTTATTTTAAACAATATATTTTAGAAAAAGGCATCTTAGTGTTAGTTTCGGCTCCACTAATGCCTGTAAAGGTTTCAGGCAAGCTTGTGATTGAAGTGAATAAAGGGAAATAATAATAATAAATAATGCTGGTCATTTTTCACACAGCATGATATAGCCCCAAACTAAGCAGAGCTTGTATTATGGGTACTAAATGACTGTCAAACTACTTAGGTATATACTTTTTTTGTAAATACATATATATTATATAAAGAAAACACCCAAAACCGAGACAAATATTTGCAGGTCATACAAACATTTATATGACCTGCAAATATTTGTTCTTATTGAATTAACGCGGCGGGAATCGAACCCGCAACCTTCTGCGTCTCAGGCGCACCTTCGCCCAATGCGCCACAGAGGTCGTCGATCTGGAAAATTTGAGATCAAAAGCTAGGCTATAAATTAGCTCATTTTGAGTAAAATGAGTGAGCCGTAGAGACTCACATTTTAGTGATTAAATCTCAGAAGGTTAATGTTAAAGTAGGTAGATAAAACGTAAAAGAAAAAATATAATACAAATGATTTCATAAAAATATAGTACGTTAATAGCGTTTATGTTAATGCCATCGATAAAATGTGACATTTAAGTAGGTCAATAAATTAAAGATACAAAAAATATACGTGTAACTTAAAATGCGACAGAAGTAAGTATGCGAGTGAAGCAACCCGTTGAAGAAAATTGGGGTAACTACGTAAAATGCATTCGTAGACAATGCCATCGATAAAATGTAGTAGTAGATAAGTACAAGCGTAATAGACAAATACAGCTGCTTCTTAGTTAAACTTAAAATGCAAACTGAGAAAATTATGCAAGCTTGCGAAGCGACGATCTCTCATGAAAATTAAGGATAACTAAGTACATAAAAATGTCAAGCAATGTGCAGTGCATAGAATGTGGATTACATAACTTTCAGAGAACCATTCTTGGCGAGTCAGCTACTGATATGGAAGCTTTGCATTGGCTGGTTGTTGCTGACAAGCGTCACTGCCTCCTCGTTCATGCTGTTCCCGCTAGTGATGCTGCACTATCAAAGCCTGTTTGCGACCCAGAATGAACACCAAATTAGACCGCTGGCATTCCCAATGTGGCTGCCCTACGATGACCCATACCGGACACCGAATTATGAAGTGTTCTTGTTCCTACAAATGTGTTTCTCGGTCATATTTGTTCAGGGGTTCTGCGGTAAGACTTGGTTGGCTTACTTAGCTTACTTTAGGCCCAGTTTTGTTCCCAATAATTATAGCAAGTATAGACCACCATGACTGTTATATTAGTAACGTTACACCGTCTCTGTTATATATAACATAAACAATAATTGATCTACCTGCTGTTTATTCTACCTTTTATTACTGTGCGTGACTTGATTTTGACTTCACATCCACATTGCAGGATACATCTATTTGCTATTTCATTTCCTGATTCACTACAACATGTTGATGGACATGATAATCCTCGATTTTCAAGTGCTCTTCGACGGCTTAGATGAATCTGTCGTCAGTCTACCAAAACGTCATCCTAGCCGGGTTGAGGTCCAGCGAATTCTTAAGAAGAGAGTAGGAAGGATTGTTACTTGGCACCTCTCTGTTTTTAAGTAAGTTTTTTGTAAACAAACATACATTATTATATTGCAGGTAAAAATTGCGCTCCCTACTACTATAGTGTAGGTACTAATCTATCTTTTAAATCAGGCCACATTCACCCACTGCTGGGTGAATGTGTACCTAGGTCTCCTCTGTAGCACGCCTTAAGGAAACAGAGTTCAATAAAATAAAAAACTATCATTGACACAGATACTAAACGGGTCGACTCGTTTGGCCACAGGGTATGCAGTGGCGAAGCTTTAGCTTAGAACATAATTGTCACGAACTAGGGTACGGGATAAAATAATTAAGTCCACTAAAGGAACACTGCATTAGCAAACCAACACTATACAATTTACAGCAAAGCAAACAGCACAACAAAACTACATAATGAAAACAAAAACAGACGGTTAATCTATAAAATCGTTTATCCTGACTGACTGACTGATCTATCAACGCACAGCCAAAATTACTGAGTCTAGAAAGGGAGGGTGAACTTTGTATAAAGTCTTGAATGTCGTGTTTCAGGTTTTTTTAGATTTTCACATTTTAAGGGGGGAAATGTGGGTAAAAGTTTGTATAGGAGTATCGTTTTTTACAAGGTAGGAATGAACTTGAAATTTGAAATTTTAGCCAGGTATTTTTTACAAACAATTTTATCTTTTTTTATATTTAAGTATTGAAAAACCCTCATTCTGTATTATAAAACCTAGAGTCAATAAGATACAGGCCTTGTTTGGGACAATTTGGGACCCATCGCTAAGAATGTAATAAACACATTTCTGTATCCTATTGCAAATTAGTATGTCAAAAAATGTGCCTGAATAATAATATTTAAATTTATTATTATTCAGGCTTCTCTATTCCGTCAGACAAGAGACTAAATAGTTTTTGTTTTCTGTTCCGTAGTCGAACCGTAGGCCACAGAAGAAATAACCACTACGTTTGGCATTGTCTCTGGTAATGATTGGTGTCGAGATATTTAAATTAAGTATCTTATTTTCACGCAGAGCGCTGTCTACGGTGTCTTCAGCGTTTGGCCCACCTTTGGTATACCAGGTCATGTGCAGCTCCATTGCCCTTTGTTTGATGTTTTTCCAAATTGCAAAAGTAAGTATACACCTACCTACATACAGGTCTGTACTGTAAAGATATTCCACCTACTTTACTGTCTTTGGAGGCCGTACCGGCTACGACGAAACTATACAAAACTGTACTGATTTACTTTTACATGTTACGATTTATCGATGCAGTTCGAACAATATCGTCATATCCACAGACTACTAGGATGCTAATGCATGTCTTATCGTAGTGGCTTAGCGTGTGTGGCCTCCGTAATAATTAGCAACAGTGGATAGTTTTATGCCTCAAAACCTATTGTATTTCAGTCTCTCGACGAAGGGTCAATTGATGTTCTTTTTACGCTGCTGGCTGTTGTAACCTGCGTGCAACTTTGGATACCCTGCTACCTAGGCACTCTTCTGAGAAACAAGGTACATACAAATATACCTTAGAATACATACATGTTTAACTGCAAGGTAATGTGACTCACAGACTCGCGGAAAGACCTTTCTTTCGTTCACATTAGATGAAATTTATAAAATGATAAAAGCCGTTTTAGATTATTGAAAAACTGTAACTAAAGCCACAAAAATGTTATTTCGCAAATTAAAAAAAAAAAAAAGATTATGTGTTTTGTGTGTAATCTCTGTTTTTTATTCTTGTACTTACACATGAATGAAAATCAGAAAAAAAATATAATAAGCAAGTAATCGACTCTAATTCCCTTCTTTGCTTTATCCACCTTTTTTGCCTTTGCATATCAGTGGGGCAATAGAGGTTAATACAATTTAATAAATCTACGTATACTCCCAAACACTGTTACGCTATTCAAGATTTAAGGCGAATAAGAAAGAGATGGCGCTAATGCAACGTATATATACATTTAAAGGTACCTATAAAGCTGTCATTTTAAAAGTGTCCCTATGTCGTTAATGAACGATCAGTGATAAGTAGATAACCTACCTTACTGCAAATGTAAGCATGATCTGTAAACAGGCATTTGTTTCGGGTCTATAGGAGCCGCATTTCCATGGTACTTAATTGATTCGTTGTAGGTAGGTAGGTAGGTAGCTGAGGTGTCGTGGTCGGACACCTACCACGAGGAATCCTGGTTGTTTGGTCAGAACTTCGAGCCAGTACCTATGTACCTATATAGTTCAGAATCAGATGTTCTATGTACGTTGTATACGTAAGCCCCGTCTGCACTAAACTTTGTTATTGAGTTCATGCCTAGTGACAGGTTTCTATCGAAAAATGGCATAACGGTTTTGTGGTTTCATAACATGAAAATCATAAAAGGTGCATTTTGAAATTAACCTTATCTAACCATCAGTGGATGATGGTGATGGAAGCTCGTAGTCTTCCTTAGGGAAGCGGCTTATGCCAAGTCGGTCCAAACGATTTTCTATGTATAAGAAGCTTATTAGTGTTCCATTAGGCGGCAATGGCAACCTGTAACGTGGAATACGACATTCAAAAAGCGGGCAAATATGTTTGAATGCGTCTTTTAGTTATTTTTTTTACTGGCAACGACAGGAGCCTGTATGTACGTTTGCCATACGAGATTATTTGTTTATAGGTATATTGGCCTGCTACTGTTTATATCCGAAACAGCGTATTCGATTGAAATGCGGTTTTTTGCAAGCAATTTGTATGATTTCAAGGAACCAATCTAAAAGGTTTTATCGCCACAAGTCACTTTAGGGCGCTGCAATAAACGATGGAAAACGCGTGGGAAGTATTAAAATTTTGCAAATAATAACTTGTGTATCCTTGTGTAAACTGCTGGCAAACCTAATGAATACAATAAATAAATATATTCCAGGGCTTCGCAATAGGCGATTCGTGCTTCAACTGTGGTTGGCATGAGACCCCGCTGACTCAGTTTATTCGTAAAGATATCGGAATCATAATTTTTCGCACTCAAATGCCGATTTACATCAAATTCACTGGACTGCCTCAAATCCAGCTTGAGACATTCTCCTCGGTAAGTTTTAAGTATTTCCAAGATAAATGGCGAAAACAACTATTTTAAGGTTTCGACATTTCCATAGACAGAAGTCTGTCTGCCCGCCCGTGTGTCCCATTCCAATATTTTTCTCAGTTTTATGCGTATCTAGATACAATTTCTTTCATAGAATTTGTTTCTTCAAGAAAATTACATTCAGGCAAATTGTTTTTTTTGATCGCCTTGTGTACCTTGTTGAAGTATGAAAAAAACTGAGCGATTAGTAAGAGACTGTCAACGAGAGATTCAAGATTTCCAATGATAACTCAGCAAATTAGTTTAATGGATTTACGAGACATGCAACTTCGGGACCCTAGCGTCGACCTTTGACATGTCCTTAGGCAATTTTATTTAAAATTGCCTAAGGACAATTTACCGTAAAGAGTTTGAAAAAGACGCTAAAGTGTCCGACCAGTGTCTAAGATAATACTCGGACACCTGAGTTGTTAAATAAATAAACACCCAACAGACAAACATAGTACCACAGATATTATAATACATTATACTACACTAGTATATCAGGAACTACGTGTACCGTGCTACCATAGTGGTGGCAGAACATGCAAACATTTATCCCGCTACGGAAATCAAACCCGCACCTCTTGCGTCGCAGCTAGCCCGCCGCGCCACCGAGGCCATCCATTGCATTAGAGGTTATGCAAAAACCAACAATATGTTTAAGTAACAAAGTTTTTTTTATTTTTCAGATCATGAGCTCATCTTATTCTTACTTCAATATGTTACGTCAATATAGCAGTTAGCTTATTATTACTTTACACAATTATATCATATAAAATTAGATAATTCATATTTTATTTATTCCAACAATTCTATTGTTAATATGTACCATTACATTTCTACCATGTAACAAGGTAGGTATTTACCTAATTAAATAATAAACAAAAAGTTCTAATTCTATTTTTTTTTTGCTTTCTTGTCTGTTAATCTATCTTGCTACCTACTCCTGACAAACATTTAGAACCAACACAAAGGCATGACAAAAGGATTTTATGTACATAAGTTACCATGTACATTAACGTCTTTTGTCGCTTTTGTCTAACGTCGCTATAATCTTTCATTGCTACAATTACAATACAATTTCTTACTATAACATTTTCAGTATTGTGATCCTTTATGCTCGGGTAGTAAGAAGTATAATGTAACTGGTCCTTTTGTTGTGTGAACTATTTCTTTGTGCCGGATCAACTGTGTAGCTGCTAGCCCGTATAGCAAGCATGGTATTCCTGAAATAATAATAGATACCTAGGTACATTATTATGGGGCTAAGTCTTCGGTTTAGTTATATAATATTATAACTAAACCGAATTAGCTAAAAAAAGCTTTTTTTAGCTAATTAGATACACTAAGATATTGATGAAATTTAGAAGACTTAAAAAATTACAAAAATGTTTGATTTTGCAACTATAAAAACTTATCTTATATATACATAAGTAGATCGATTTTTTGGTTGGTTCTAAAATATAAAAATATAGTTTACCTAGATTTGCCACTTTTATTATTCTCATGAACTTATCAGATGAGCCCAAATCCTCTTCTCTTTTCCTAGAACAGTGATATTTGATGTAGGGGAAGCAGCCAGTTCTAAGAATCTGGTAGTTTGAGACACCCACCATCCAATTGAAGTTAGACTTGCCAAACTGATCATCTTTCACACTACTGTACTGAAAATAGGCAAAGATAATTTAGTAGACAATGTGTCATAAAGTCAATGACTTCTCTTGGAATTTTCAAGTTGAAATGGCAGTAAACAGGGTGTACAATTGTATTGTAAAACCAGCAACTGGGTTGCCGGAAGAGGATGACGCATTGTAGAAGGGTCCTCCATCCACCTGATGGACCATTGACATTATTAAGGTTACGGGATGTTGGAAGAAACAGTACTTCTTCGGACCAACTCTTTCACAATGCTATACTACAATTGCAGGTACACATAGGTTTAGAATATGACAAAGATTCCTCTATTACCAACCACCTTTATACAGGTAAAGGTATGAGGCTGAGTGAGAGGTGGTTATACAGATTATCACCTCTCAATCAGCCTGATAGTTGGCTAGAAGAAACTCTTTTTTTAGGGTTAAGCTTACCTTTGTACATGTCCTCTCTGAGTCTGTCATATTTAATGTGTTTAATTATGTAATATTTTATATGGGTAAGATCATGGCAGCCTTAACCTATTTTCATGAGGCCACTGCAAGAGCAAGGCCCTGGACGATTCCCCTGCTTGCCACCTCCTAAGGCCGCCACTGGGTAAGATAATATTATCATTGGACGCATTTTCGCAATGCGTTTTGTCCTACTGCCTAGGCAGATACCTAATTATTGTTATCAACCATGTGGGGGAACCTTTAAGCCTTCCCCAGTCCAACAGTTCTAAAATTACCTACCTATATTTCAGTAGGTAGGTACCAAGGTAGAAGACAGTAGTAGGTAGGTACCCACCGAACTGGGTGTGGTTGGTCGGGTCACGCGATAGGATAGACCACTCAGTTTACCTATCTTGAAAAAGTATAATTTTGAAAATATCTAATTTAAATATACATCAGGTAATTATTCCACAAGATACTATTTCCTTTGAATTGGGATATTACCTTCACGAAATACGAAGTCCAAGGCGGTTCATTACATTGCATTAAATAAGCAGTTAAAACTTCTGAAGACGTCGGTTTTGAGGAAAAATGCATAATACGAATCGTTATTATCCTTAAAGTTTTGAGTATGCTCTTATTTGGAAACATTTAGACTTTTTAGTTAAATGTTAAATTTCACGTAAACATAACCTCAATCACACAGCTGTTTTGTTTTGACAACAATCAACGTTCGCCGAGTTGTCAATAGTCACCTCTCGACTGTCACATGGCTAGAGGGTAAGGGTGCCCTGACTTAAAGCACCCAACCAGGTGCTCCATTTTATTTTATTTATACAGACCGATAAGTAGATACAATAAACAGCATATTTTTGTCCTGTTGATACTCACCACTAAACACTTTGTCAGGAACATGGCTCATGTGCCTCGCTCATACATTAAAGACGCACTGCTTAAACAGTGGTAGTTGAAGCCCACACATACTTTCCCATTAGGTTTGCTTTACATAAGCGGTTGTTTGTATATCGTTTACCATTTATATCCGAAACGGATTAGCCGATTTAAATGCAATATTTTTGCTATAGATCTTTATGACTTGACCACTCAAATGTCCATCTTTTGTTCATAGAGGATGGGCGTACTTATAGTTAAAAGTCACTAGGGGGCGCTGTAGTGGATGATGGAAAACAAAAAAAAAAAAATGAAATACTATAAAATACGATTTTTTTTTATTTTGATTATACAATAATATTTTTATAACTAATATGTACCGAGGTAGCTAGTATCAGTCCACACTTTCTGATATTTAACTGTGCAAGGCGCGGTTCCACCACACACAATACACGTCCTAGCTAAGGATCTATGCTGAGTTTAACAATATGACCATATCAATATTTTTTGTACACAAGGAATCTTGTGTTACAAACACTGTTAAGACATGTTTTAAACTTACCATTTTAGAATATAATTAGAATATTATAACGACTATAGTCGATATTCTAAAATGATACTAAACCATATTTTAGGGTTTTCTTTCGGTTTCTTCAGATATAAAACTCAATTTAAAAAACAAAATGGTAGGTATATAAATATACCAATATGATAACATATAGCTTACAAATACTCTACATTTTCATAGCTAAACCATACACTTAATAGGTACTCATAACATTAAAATGGATTTAAGTTGCTTGAGACCCAACTACAGCTCAATCAATAAAAGATACGGCGGCGGCCGGCTATACACTGATACATAACATTCTTAACGTCAAATCGATCTGTAAATCGACATAGGAAATGTACTTCTTTCTTTAGAGTGCACAATACAATAACAAATAATTAAGATGTCTAAAAAAGCCTTGGTCGTGTGGAATCGCCGTAAACTCATTAGTTTATGAGGTCGACACCTTACAAACTATTACTTGCTTCTTGAGGTTTTAATGAATCCACATTGGTGCACACTTCCATAGAAATTAGTACTTACTTCGATTATATGGCGTTTGAACGTGTTATCAGTATGTCTTATACCGAAGCATAAAATACTTACAATATTTGGTTTGATGACTACCTGCTATTTTTTACCAATTATCAAAGCATAAAATAAACGTAAATTACGTAAAAAATATTATTTCTAAAGTGCTAACTACACATTAATAACATAAAAAATGTGTCCTTATAAGACACGGTTTCGAGTCGTGCTGAATCGCACTTTTTTGTTCACATTTTTAATGTTATTTAATTTAATTATAATTAAAAGAAATTAAAAATTTCAAAAAAAAAACAATATTGATATTAAATTTCAATTCATAAAATTATAAACAAAATTTAAGAAATATTTAAAAATTAATTGGATTGAAACAATCCCAAAAACTTAAACAAAGTACGAACTAAACACATCACTTATTCTACGAACAAAATATAGTATCAACAATATGAATGGGGCACATCGTTACAAAATTGCCTTAATTCTGAACCTTTTAATGATTTTACTTAACTTAGGGATCTTTTTTTTTAGTGGAAATAGAAGTCTAGCCAATTTTATTCGTGAAAATTGAAAGCTCAATTTCGTTTTCTCTTACTCATGCAACCATTGCTAGCAGCGGGAATCGAACTTCTTGCGTTTGAGTCGACTACTCACCCGCCACGCCATCAAGTCATCAAAACAATGATATATTTATTCATTATTTTTTGTGATCTGTTTAATTAGGGCCTGATCCACTAAACGCTTGTAAAGAGATCTCGCAGATAAAAAATCCTGCCTTCTCTCACTGTTTCCATGAAAAATTAAGAAAAGTTGGGATTTTATCTGCCAGATTGCATCATCAGAACTTGGTGAGACAAGCCCATATTACTTAGCTGTAAATTGACTTGACCTTATCTATATTAAACTTTATAGTAAGTCACAGATCAGTTTGTCTCATTAACAGATATTACGGTCGAGAGTTGTTGTTACTCAAATGATAATCGGCGTCGTCTTAAATTATACTAAAAACTCGGTATGGATTTAAACTTGACAATCGATTCAAAGTTCTTTTAAGAAGCTTTTAAGTTACACAATAGTTCACTGTCGTGAATTAAGTTTACATAAGCAGACCTCTGTGGAGGGATTTCCACTACGGGAAAAATTGCTTGCATGGTCTGCAGATATTTTCCTCATAGCCAAGACACAGGGATTGGTTGATAATAACAAATGCAAAATAAGCCTTATATATGAGATATTTTTTTGATCGGTAGCATCCGGCTTAGTTTCCTGAAGCTTACTAGATGGCACTGCATGTCACATGTAATGTAGCTATGACTAATTTTTAATTGATATCAAACTTTCAGTTTTACTTATACATAGGCTATTCTAATTAATATTTGTTTCATAACGATCCTACCATCTTAAACTTGCAAAATATGTTATTTTTTATGTCGTGGTACATAAATGTTTTTCATTTCATTTCAACTTTTCGGGTTTGCGCCTTCTGTCTGACTATGATTAACCACAGTCAAAAAGAAAACCTGAATTCGAAATATTATAAACAACGACGATTACATTTTGAATAGCTATAGTATCGCTAATGTAAACTGTACGCCAATCACTCGCGCTTATGCTTCTGGTCACTGGCCTAATGCAGATTGACCAAGAAAAACCCAACAACAAGACAATCGAATAAACTCAGTCATATATATAGTTACACTTAACCCGCGAAATCATGAATGATTCATGACCGTCTCTTGGCTATTGTAGTCCCTTTCTTTCATAATGAAGTGCGAGACAGAAATAGAGGGAACAATCTATCGTATAGAAATGTCATATTCATGAGCATCTTGGATATCGATGCCTCTTTCTATGCAAGCACATTTCAAATTGACTTGGAAGAATTACAAGAGAGATAGCGAGAAGATTGAATAAAAAAGAGCGAGAATAGCCAAGTGATGTTCTTGAATTCTATCTGCGATTGATTAGAAATCTAATCCAAATAGCCTCTGATAACGTTAGCGGCATCAATCTGTCCCATATCATCGAGTATCAGAGCCAGAGATTTCGATGAGATGTCCTCTCGGCATTCCTGCAAAATATAAAGCAATTGAAATAGTGCATGCGTAAGTTTGGATGTTTAGATGTTTGGATGTGTTTTGCTAATAAACAAACATATACAAACAACCTTGCCTACGTTTACAGGCTTCTAATATTTTCTTACGGGAAAAATATAAAATTTTATTGAAAACTACTTTCGAAAACTGAAGGCACAAGAACGGCATGCAAGACAACGGTTTTGTCGACGGAAGAGAAAACAAAAATGATTTCTTTCTCTCTCTCTTTTGCCTGACAGAAAGAGAAACAGAAAAGACATTCTTGTATTTTTCCGTAGGCATAATCGTTGTGTTTATGCTAATCCAGCAGTTAGGGTCACTGGCCCTAGGTGGAAACAAAATTGATTGATTGATTAATTATTTGTTATTGTATTGTGCACTCTAAAGAAAGAAGTACATTTCCTATGTCGATTTACAGATCGATTTAACGTTAAGAATGTTATGTATGTTCAAAACACAGAGTTTGAAAAAAAAACCGGAAATGCTAGGAACTATCAACGTTAATTTGACACAAATATTCAATCTCTCGAAAACATTGCGGAAAGACAGCATTTCATTTTCGCTTCTAGCATAACCTAAAGGTTAACTCTACTTTGACAATAACCTAAAGGTTTAAAGTTACTAACGTTACCTTGATGTGATGTAGCAGTTAATAGGGAAAGCCTTTCCTCTTTGTTACCTCTTCTTCTGGCATATCCTACAGGTACGTTACCTTTATGTGATGTAGCAGTGTATAGCTCGGGCTGTCCTGGCTTGCGAACCAGTTAGTCAACGTATCTGTGTGCAGCCGCGTCGCTAGCTTACGCCAGGCGCCAGTCGCGTCCAATCTCTCGGAGACCTCGCGCGCGTATAGAGATAGCTCTTGCATTCCCGTTTCTGGCATATCCTGTGAACAAACACGACGCTTGACGAAAAGTTCTCTGTTCGTGCTATACCAATATGTTGGTTTGTTCTGTAGAAAATGGGAATAAATAAAACATGCATTAATAACTATATACTATAATAACTTTAAGTTACTTTTAAGCCGCTTCATATTTGTTACGTGACTATGCTGACTTGTATTACGATAACTAGTAAGAGCGAGGGAGATAGAAGCCACTCACTTCATCCGCCGATTCGAAGTCGTCTTCAGGCTCGGATTTGACGTCGTCTTCGAGAGCTTCGTCCGTGACGTATTGCTTCATACACGCCCTCATGCCAGGATTGTTGCGGGACAGTCTCCACGCTGACTCGTTGTGGTCCTCATGTTTTAGCGGATCAGCCTAGAAACAATATCTTTATGCTAATAATAAAACTGAAGAGTTTGTTTGAACTCGTTAATCTCTGAAACTACCAGTCGGATTTGAAAGAATATTTTTGCATTTGATAGCCTAATTCTTGCGGAAAGGTTGGCGTTCACGCTATGGAAAGAACGATAAGCGAAAACGAAATAAAAGCGTGGGCCGGGCGATACGACGCCGAATGCGGGGGGGAAAAATTATTTACATTTATATGTTTACAGGTAATTCAGGAACAGGTTTTAAAGGTAAATCCGAAACAAGATACAGAAACATTTCATTTAGTTAAAATAAATCGTAAAATACATATCGGTTGTTGAAAATGGGTTGAAATTTCGATTTTAAAAGGTAACAAAAGTAGACATTTTACAAACCTTATGTTTTAACAGCAGCTCTAGCATTTCCATGGTGCTGTTATTGTTGTTTATAGGTATTCCACACACGATTTGCAGAGCCGTGTTTCCGCTTCCGTCGAGGGCGTCAATGTCACTCTGAAAGAACAGTTGGACTTTTGACATGTTTCACCAGATTAGGGACCAGGATCAATAGATTATAGTTAAAGGCTTGAGTCAGTCATCGGCAACAAGCAGCAACGGCAGCGACAAGCGACACTATTGGTTCCTTTATATTTTCTTTGAATTTGTATGAAGATAAGGTATGAAGTTCAATGATGTCCCAAAGTGTCTCGCCTAATCGGTAGCTAGGCTGCTAACTAGAAGACCATAATGTATCTTAGCAAATGCCTGGGTGCCATGTCGGCTAGCATTCTCAGTCTGAGAGTGAGTGTGTTACCGGAGGGATGTGCGTGACCAGCACTCGCAGCACGGAGGGGCGCGCGTCGTACGCGGCGAGGTGCAGCGGCGTGCGGCCCGCCGCGTCGCGCACGTTGTAGCTGGCGCCGTGGCTCAGCAGCAGCTGAGCACTGGTGCCGCAGTCCGCCAGCGCGGCTAGATGCAGCGCTGTCTGCTTCTCTGCAACATTCCCATGCTCATAACCCACAAGTTTAAAAGTAAAGGAGCTCCGAGACGATCTATTCTCATGAAGCACATTTTGAGAATAGATCGTCTCTCTATATCTTATATATGAAATGCAAAGCAAAATGGTTGCTAAACGCATCACTTGGGAACAACTAGACCGTTTTGGCTATATTTTGTTTTAAAATGTTTTGTAATAGTCCGATTTAGGTTTTTATGTATACCGAGAGAACCGGGAGTAGGACATAATCACTTACCACTGTTGCAATAGTTCAAGTCGCACGAGACATTGTTCTTCTTGATAGCTTCCAGTAGAGGCTCCAGTAGTTTAGAGTTATATCTGACCGCGTATTGGATCACGTTGTCGTCTTCGGAATTCTTGAGCATTGGATTGCAACCTGAATATAGAAGAACATAAAGGTAATAAGTGCTAGGTAACACGGCTATGTTCAGCAAAGAGCCGCGACTTTATCAAAGTCACTGAGAATCATGTTACCGTCGCTTATAACGGGTGTAGTAAGACATTTAATTATATGGAAAGCCACAAATTATACACATCTTCACAATTGGGATATATAGGGATTCGCACCTCAACCGGAAAAAACGGAACCTTATGTTATTATATATATACAGTGGTGGTCATATAATTAGAAACACTTCATATGAATTATGAAAGTTTGAAGTCCATGTCATCCATTCTTGAAAAATTTATAAATTCAATTTTTAATAATCATGCAACAATATAGCCGCGCAATTTAGAATACTCATAGAATACATAAAAAAAACAAAACTATCTAAACTTCATCATAAAAAGAGTTAAAGCATACATAGCTTATTTTCTGTTACTGGCCTCTTGGACGCCTAATTAGAAACACTTTAGAAAAGCATCCACGGCATTTTTTGAAATTGAAAAAATAAAACTTCTTTCTTAGCTATTTTCGTTTTGGCAGCAATTGACCATCAAATTAAAAATCCGTTTACAATTTTTTGTTCAAAATGGGCAAAAATAAAAGTTGTGACGCGTCAACTAGGCAAATAATTGTTAATTTGCACATCGACCAAGAATGGAACCTTTCTAGGAATATTGAAAATAAATATTGAAAATTGATCAACTGCAGTACAAAAATATCTTAGAAGAGACAATGATTCCCTACTCTGACGACAATTTGCCTGTAACCTGGATCTTTCAGCATGATAATGACCCTAAACACACTGCCAACACTGTAAAATATTTTCTTAGGGAACAGCGTTTTTCCGTCTTAGACTGATTTAAATCCCATAGAAAATCTGTGGCATGTCGTAAAAAAGAAAGTCTCAAACAAACGTAACTCCAGTCACAACGAACTCTACGAAGCTTTTGTAGAAGCATGGAATTCAATCCCACTAGAAAAATGTATGAAATTGCTTGAATCAATGCCACGTCGTTTTAGAGCTGTGATTTTATCAATATAAAGGATACGCAAAAAAATATTAATTATAAGTTTTAGTAGCCTATACACAGTATCTATTACCTCAATTATATAATTCTAAATAATTAAACCTATAAAATATGATTTATCTTTTATTTTTTTGTATTGTTTCTAATTAATTGTCCATTACTGTTGGTACTTTAAAACTCATTTAGTTGTTTATATGAAATGTAATATTGAATTTGTACTTGTTTAGTTGATATTTTGTTGTTTTTTTAAATAAATGATTAGTTATTGAACATATTTTATGCTATTTGTGGTTTCATTTCCAAATAAAAAGTATTAAGGTCAAATATCTTGTATAATGTTAAGTTCCGTGGGTAGTGTTTCTAATTATATGTCCACCACTATATATAGTTAGCTTCTCTGACGAGCACATTATCGTCCGACCAGTTTCACTGACGGCACATTACCGTCACAAACAATGTGCATGTTAGCCGTACTTATAAGCGCTTAAGCGTTACTGACGAAAAAATTAGCGTCACTAACAACGTAAGTTATACTTTCTATAGCACAAGATGATTTTACCTTTGGCTACGAGTAGCGAGATCAGTTTTGGCGTTCCGTGTATAACCGCCAAATGCAGTATGGTCTCTTGTTTGTTGTTAGTGCAGTTGAGCAGATGGGACATGTTGACGCTACTGATCACTTTCACTATGGATTCGAAGCTGGGTTGACTGCTGCATAGCGTCATGTGGAGAAATCTGAAATATACAACACATAAATAAATAAATGAATTCTCAACATATACATAGTCCTGACCCCACACTAGGATTCTTTGAGTCGTGAGCAACACCCAGACCCGAAACAAATATTCGCAGAACATGCAAACACCCGCGACATTAATCGAACCAGCACATCTTGCGTTGCAGCTGGCTATTTGCCCGCACCGAGGTTGTCAATATATAGGAATAGGAATGTATATCTTTATACAATGTGTTATAAATGTATTATGGTATTATATACCTGTACTTCATACATCCTGTCCATAGTTCACAATACTATGGTAACTTCTTTTTTATTTCCTGTCTTTAATTCGCATCTAACCTCGGAATCACTCGCTAGGTATTAGGACTCCTATATTTCCCTCTGTCTTCTTTTCGTCCAGCAGACTAAGCATAAGTACCAAAAAAACCGTTTTGTCCACGGAAGCAAATACTAAAATTACTTTTGCATCGAGTAGCATGAGAACTCGCACAAAGCCGGCTCTAAGGACAACTACGAAGAAGGATCATAAATTCAATGAATACTTAAGCTACTTTGACTTTACTACCCTCAAGATCACACTATGACTTACGTGTCCCCGTTTGAGAGTCGAATTGCGAATAGCCTCTCCAGTTTCGTTCTCACTTCCTGGTTCTTATACCCTTTCTTGTTTCTAATTATTTGACAAAGCTCTTGCACCAACTGAAACAAAATCGAAATGATAATAAACCCTATAATTTGGTTTCAGTCATAATAGAAAAGCTATTGTAAAAAAAACTGCTGGATTTTTTCATCTAGCATCATCTAGCCCCAAAGTAAGCAGAGCTTGTGTTATGATAACTACATGACTGATATTTATAAGTAAAGCTGTTTTCTAATTCGAAGTATTGGTTGAAGAATTTTTCGTTCATGGGCATGCCGGTTTCCTCACGATGTTTTCCTTCGCCGTTTATATATCTGATTATTATGTATGTAATTATTCCCCATAAAATTTACGTACAGTTCGTTCAATCCAAAAAATGACCGGTGGAGATCGCCAATTCTACATATAGAACTTACTGCGAAAAAATGTTATTAGGCGTGCGATTAATTACCCTACTAATATTATAAAGTATGACAAAATTTGGATGTTTATTGCTAATAATTATAATCTGTAAGTACCTTTTTGACTTCAAGTCCATCTTCCGGATTGTAGTATGCATCATAATCTGAGCCTTCTTTGCGCTTCTCTGTAACTACATCAGTTTTTTTCTCTGTACTAGCAGATGAGTGGGTAGGCAATGATTTGGACGAGGACGGTTCAATCTGCAAATCAAATAGTTTATTCAAAATAATATCCAACGAGTTTTTTATTTAATTTAAAAACCCCTTGCGTTTATTTCATCGCGTATTGCAGCACCTTTTTGTGACGTGAGGCGATAAAACCTATAAGAACCGCTCTTGAAGTCATACAAAGTTAATTTAAAAACCACATTACAATCAGTTCAGTTGTTCTGGAGAATGGTAAATAAACACGCGAAAAAATAAACCAACTTTTAGACACAACACATACCGGCTATTTTTTTGGGTTATACAACTAAAGTGTCAAACGTGCATACGGCTCACCCATTGGTAAGCTGTTACCGTAACCTATCTTCCGGTTATTGCGTGTGTAGTATTGTTAAGTCATAAAGTTTTAAACACGCAACAGTTCCAAACATAGTCCTGACCCCACACTAGGATTCCTGCACCTAGGGTATCAGGAACTACGAGTACCATGGTACTACAACACCCAGACTAGGAACAAATAACCGCAGAACATTCAAATATTTGCCCCGCAGCGGGAATCAAACACGCACCTCCTGTGTTTGAGCGGCACCCACTGCGCCCCTGAATTCCCAAAGCAAATCTTTGTCTAACAAGACAATGCTTCGAACATATTCGGACTTTCTTCGGAGAGATTTTTAACATTTCAGAATATGTCCGAAGCATTGTCTTTAAGGAGCAAGTCGCAAGAAATGACGTCTGGCTCTAACATGGCGCGGACGTCTTGCATTACATTCAAATTTCAAACAAAACGTATGGAGAAAGGTGTAATTTTAAACACACTGAACTGTCAGCAATCAGGCGCGGACGCCGAAAGGCGTGGCTCTGACTGTGTTTGAACTGTATTTTCTATAAATTTTGCATTAAATTTGAGTAGAACGGCAGTCATGCCAGCGCCAGACGCCATTTACATGTATGCGGCTTGCTTCACAATGACAATAGTCGGACAATTTCAAGTTCAGTGTTTAGTGAATTTTAAATGTACTCACCTTTACACGGCCTGAATCAGAAACGAGACCAGTACTCGCTCGGATGAGTTCTCCAATGGGGTTTGGCTAGAACCACAACAAATGGTATATTATAATCCTGATTTAACCCTTGATAAGCTAAGTGCTCTTTGGGGTCGGCCTATGTTCAGTAGCATACCTCTACAGGCTGTTGGTAGTGATGACGATGACGAAGCACAGGTCTGGTCGAGCCACAACATATTTTCTTTTGCATCAGGAGCTAAAGCTTTCTTCATGATCCAGTGCCATTTCATGTCTTGAGACTGAATAGATTTTGGTTCGATTTTCTTTCGCAATCAGGCTGTACTGTGCTTACTTGCTTCGATTCTTTATAGTATCCATAATGTACCTATCCAATTATTCTAGTTGTCTTACGGTTGGATATACACAAGTCTTTTTTTTTCTTTTTTTATATTGACAGTAGTTACTTATATATGGCACATATTTTATCTTAAATTTATATTTGGCATGAATATCTCACGATTGGGAATGCCTGTCTTTTCTCTTTTATCATAGGTTTATAATTTTTCTTTAGGAAGATCAATGGCTTTCTCTTTCTATTCTTTTCTTTTCCACCATTCATATTTCTATTATATTATATATATTTTTTTATATTTGGGATACTCACCCAGTATCGGATATACATAAGTCTTTTTCTCTTTTATCAAAGGTTATTTTAAAATAATCCTTTTTGAAGCTGGATATCACATTTTCATACATTTATATTTAGCACCATTCTCATATTTATATCTAAAAAAGCATTGGCTTCATTCTTATTGTTAATTATCTCAAATATATGTATGGCACCACTAATTTCTTAACAACTAATAATATCTTTTGTCATCAGTCATCAGATTCAAATGCTTAATCTTATACATATTAAAACTTGTTATGAGATGTGTGTTGCTAGTTTAGTTTGTCGGATTCGCTCTGTTTTCTCATTTTTTATCGAAATATTATTTACCTCTTCGGTTTGTAAGTCGCTCAGTGAGGTGTATGAGGTAACATATTCTGAAACAACAAAAAAAAACTTTTGAATTAATCATGGCCATGAAATTGATTTTCACTAAAAACTGTTTACTTACCATGATCTTTGAGCTCCTGTCGTGATTATGGTGATTTGGAAACAATGAAATCCACCAATCATTGGATATATCCCGTTTTCAGTAATACCAATAAATAGTGCATATTATGTTAAAAACAAAAGTCAATATAATATAAGACATTCAAGGCTGTAGGATCAATAGTAGTTTAAACTACAAGAGCAAGTTAAATCTTCTATCTTCGATTATTTACTAAGTTAAATGGTACTTGGTCCACAAATGTGTTCTTATCTGACAGTAGATCAAACCATTGATTAACTTTTATAGTAGATTTACATAAATCCAAAGTTTAAATTACTATTGATCTTCGAGCCTTTATGTCAAAAAACCGACTTCCTCACGAGCTTACGTTATTTTGCTCACTCGAGATGAAAAGCTTACGAATAAATCAAAAGTAAAATAGCCCACAAAAAATGTTTTGTGTAGTCGTGATTCAATAAGATGATGATGTTTTTTCGAGTTTTGCGGGATCATTCTCTATACAATAACAAATGAATCATCAAAATCGGTTAACAATTGGCGAAGATATCGAATAACAAAAATTTTTTGTAAGTGCTGCAGGTTTTCCTTAAATAAATAAATTTAAAAAAAAAACTAATTGCGAACTTTCTTTAATTTTGAAGTCGATTAAAAATACAGCACCTCTTCCATTTATTGAAGTCGGTTAAAAATAAAGTATTTTTTTTGTCAAACAAGTAGGTACTCATACACTAAACAGGGATTACTAGTGTGTAGCCAGGATGTAACTGTTGGGTGTTTATGTATTATTTTTTTGACAAACTCTAGTATTTTATTGAGTCAATAAGTAAAAGTTTTTTTTATGACAAGAAAAAATCGTTTACAAATAAAAACCTTTTTTATTTACAAATAACTGACTATGCGCGTGCGTCGTTTGTCTGTTTGTCGAAGTTGGACCTATCTGGTTGAATAGCCATTATGTCTACAACAAGGATATTATTTAAAGCCTATACCGGTGAGACTTTGTTATTTTTTTTGGTTAGTATGGTTTCGAACTACATATCAATTTATTGAATCGAATTGATAGTTGGAGTCCAGTATTTGTGCGCAATGTACTGATTTTTTTAATGAGTTGTATACAAATATTGGGTCTTTTTATTAAACTGTACTTACGTGAGAAGTTCGCCTCTGTGAATAGTGTGTGGTCCTCCTCCGTCATCATCACGTCCTGTTTCCGGTTGATGATCTGTTCTAACTCTTCAGAGTCCAGCCTGAGGTACAAATACGTTTCGTGTTGAAAAATAATAACAATATGAAGCAATCCGTAAGCCATTCAAATGAGCCTAAACACCGTTGGTCTATTATGCAAGATTTTAATATTTCCAAAAATTATATTCTATCTCGGCGAAGTTAGAGTCAAAATTATATTCGGCACATGCCCACATTTAGCATAGTTAGTATTCCACTTGACAGGTTGCAAGGCCATCGCCGTTTTTTAAAACACATCCCGAATGCGCCATCTGTTTTATATTTGAGCGCCATCCATGCATTTTATATGTTTTATTACGTTTCGTATGACAGTATAAAATGTCACGCCTTTTTTTCCCGGAGGGGTAGGCAGAGACCACTTGCTACGGTCCTGGCGTACATTTCGCATGTGGTCGTGTAGGAAGCGATTGTGGTTAAACACTTGCCTATTCATCATAAAAAAGTCACGCCTGTTTCCCGGAGGGGTAGGCAGAAAACTCGGATTTCTACTTGCACTATACTGATAATCCTCTTTCGCTTCATAAATACCCTTATCCAATTCTGGGTCTACCTATGTGGTGCAGTGGGCGAAAACCCGCCTGAGAAGCAGAAGGTTGCGGGTTCGATTCCCGCCATGGGACAAATGTTTGTATGATCTGCAAATATTTGTCTCGGGTCTGGGTGTTTTCTATGTAAAAAAAGTATATAAGTAGTGTATGTATATCAGTCATGTAGTTACCATAATACAAGCTCTGCTTAGTTCGGGGCTAGATGATGCTGCGTGAAAAAATGACCAGCATTATTTATTTATTTACTCTTTATACAAGCTCGTCTGTTTAAGGTATGTCGGCCATGTGGGCTCTCGACATGGCCTTTCTCAGGAACGTCTCCAATTTGATCAGGGTATGTTCGCCTTCATCTTATAACTATCCCAGTCACGCTCGCCTTGTTTCCTTGTTACGGTAATCTTCTTTTATCCATGTACATGCCATGATGATCACAATAAATACAAACTAATCACCTCAGGTTGGGTATGGACGTGTTGGAAGGGCCCGCTGCATACTCCGCCCCACCCCACA
Organism: Perizoma affinitatum; assembly: GCA_961405105.1. NCBI lineage: Eukaryota > Metazoa > Arthropoda > Insecta > Lepidoptera > Geometridae > Perizoma > Perizoma affinitatum. Next base: position 10,330,927 of record OY560184.1, read on the forward strand.
TAGGAGCGGGGTGCGACGGAGAATTCATCGCGTTCATCGGAGAGTTAATAGCGTTGATGGGAGAATTCATCGCGTGCATTGGAGAGGTCACCGTATTGATCGGAGATGCCATTGAGGCGTTGATGGAAGTTCCGAGAGCGCTCCCGAGCCCGCAGTGTCCGGGCGAACCAGATGGCAGAGGCAGCTGAAATTAATCAATCAATAATTTGGTACCAATGTACAGTACTCATAGTTCCTGATATCCGCGATACAGGGGATCCTTGTGTGGGGTCAGGACTATGCATGTGAATGTTGGGTGTTACATAGACAGACTTGCGCAATAAAGAAAATGCTTTATTGCGCAAGATGAAAAGTACAAAGGCGAACTCCATGCAAATGTTCTTCCAGCTAACCTGTGTTAATTTTGAATTTAATTAATTACATTAAAATTATATAAGTAATCAATTATTTAAAAAACTATTTTGAAAATCTAAGACTTGTTTTTCATTGTCTATTGCAGTGCCTTCTAGTGCCTGGCGATAAAGCCTATCTAAGAACTATCCTTGGAGTCACATAATATACAATGTAAATAAAATACCCTAAAAAAACTATCAAACATAATGCTGGCTCCTAGCGTCACGGGTTGAATTGGCATAACATCATGTATGCGTGATTCTAAATCTTAATATTGGTTGCTATTTATTTTCCATAAAATACACCGAATATTTCCTACGAACAAACCGTTAGCTGCAAACTTTACTTTTCTCTAAGAACCTTATTTCCTGGCCACATCCCCTGTAGTTCGTGAATGGAATAACATACCACTTTTTTTTAAATCGGCTTTTCTAAAACCCGTTTACTTAAATCCTTCGAATCTAGACAATTTTATTTTTTATTTTGCTTCCCATGAATCCGTCCTTCTAGCACTGCGCGTATTAGCGCATGGAATGAGAAAGTATTTTTAATTGACCTTAAGTAATTAAATTAGTTACACATTTTGCGAGCGTTTTATAAAAACACTAGGAGCTCACCGGTTGTATCGTGAACAATGGGACCACAGTGTCTTCTTTGGTGTTGTTTGACTGAAAATATTAAAATGAAATAAGTTGGTTGCCACCACTGAGGGAAGAAAGGTTCTCGAATGGCGACCAAGAACCGGATGACGCAGCGAGGAAAAGCTCACCCAACGGACCATAAAAATAATAATAAATCAATAATGCATTTTCACACAGCATCATCTAGCCCAAAAGTAAGCAGCGCTTGTGTTATGGAAACTATATGACTGATTTAATACTACTTTTATATATTTTTTTGTAAATAAACACATACATATTATACATAGAAAACATCCAATGGCATCGTAAAGGTTGCAGAGATGCGTTGGATGAAGGTGGACCAACATCGTTCGTCATTGCACTCTATGGGCTGTTGATGATGAAGATAATAGATTGATAAATAATGCTGGACTTTTTCACAGCATCATCTAGCCCCAGACTAAGCAGAGCTTATGTTATGAGAACTACATGACTGATATACTACTTTATACTTTTTTTGTAAATGGATACACATCCAACTACTATTATAAAGTAGTTTAATATAGCGCCTCATAGTGACGAGTGGCGTTAAAACTAATTTAAAAACCTTTTTAGAAAACGGTTTAAAAAGATGCATGATGATCGGTTACACCACGACGGCTCAGAGGGCGGGGCGAGCTGAAGGTCACAGGGTTCGATTCCTACTGCGGGACTAAAAGCAAAAACTTTTTTACTACGATAATTAATATTTACCTAGGGGTCAATGTAAAATGGATAACTTTGAGAAAGCGTACATGACGTTTCACTTGGTGTCTTTTTCTTACTAGTGTAAATACTAAATAAATAAATACTGCTAGACATTTTTCACACAGCATCATCTAGCCCCAAAGTAAGCAGAGCTTGTGTTATGGGAACTACATGACTGATATACTACTAATATACTTTGTAAATACATACATATTATACATAGAAAACACCCAGATCCCGAGACAAATATTTGCAGATGAAAACATTTGTCCCGCGGCGAGAATCGAACACGCAAACTTCTGCGTCTTAGGCGGGCCTTCGCCCACTGCGCCACAGAGGTTGACAATTATTTTATTTTATTATCTGTTTTCTACGATACTCGCCTAGTGAAGGGACAACATGCTGTGGTTTGATTGGTCAAAAACTACTGTTTGGACCAATCAGAGCACAGCAGGCGTGGCAGGACTCGCACGACAGTTCACAGGATTGTTTTCTAGCAAAATAACAAACATTGCGTCTATTGGGGCTATCTACTCGATGATGGTAACAAACAACCTCTTACACCAAACGCATATACAGGCTCCTGCACCGTCGTCTATTGACACCTGCTACTCTAGGGGCTTGCGGCTAATAAATTTACGATATTTTAAATTCGTAACTTACGTTTGAGAATAGGACTGTAGTAGGTATTTCGTTGGTAATTGATCCTCCTGAAATAAAATCATTTAATACACTATTATCCGACTTCATTTTTTTCTTAAAGCTTAGCCTTCATATCAAGCTATTATAAATGCGAAATTTGTGAGTATGGACAGATGTTTGTTACACTTTCTCGCAAAAACTACTGAACGGATTTTGATGAAACAGTAACATAGCTTATACATCAGAATAACATATAGGCTATTTTTCATCTGGGTAACACGCGTAAGAAACCGTGGGCATAGGCTAGTCAACCTATAATATGCAAAAGTTTCGATGTTTGTTGCTCATAATCTTCGTAACGCTGAGCCGATTTGAATTATATTTTAGTATTTTTCTACCGTCTTCAACCAAGTGGAGGGCGGTCTTCCGCGTCCACGCTTCGTCGTTGAAACGGTCGGTCTTATTGCTGTTTTATATATTACCGAATTTATTTAAATTGTTATATTTTACATATGAAACTTTAATTTCAAATAATGATGAATATGCGATTATTTCTTTAATGATCAATCTAAATTCTGTAATTCTAGGTAGGTAGAAATAATAATTTATTAATATGATAATAATACTAACGCTAGGTTAAGAAAATTGCTGTATGTACTACAGAGTATATATGTATTTTGGTATTTGTCTGTTGTGTTTTTATTTATTTATTATCTAATCATAATCACACGATAACTTTATCAACTCGATAAAATAATGTCCACCTCAATCTTCTTTTTTAAGTTATAAATGCACAGGGCTTGAGATATCCAGTGGAGGAAAACAATGAGTGGTCGCGACCACAGTAACAGAGAGAGATGGATACAGGGCGTGTAAAGCCGCGGGCAGACTAGTAAGTAAAATAATAGTGGGTGGTATACCTGAAGAGCTATCCCAGGAAGAGTAGGAGTTGTTCTTGCGTTTCTTGAACTGCTTGTAAACTTGCTCGGCTTTGTACGTGAACTGTTTGCGCTCGCTCGTGCGCCCGTCCGACGGACGGGCCAGCTCTATAAACACTTTCACGTCGACCGGCGTTTGAGGGTTCTTGTAGGGCGGAGTCCTGAAATAAACATATTGTACTGTACGTGCCGATAGTGGACGACGATATGCTCTAGAACAAATAGTTTGAAGGCATTATGCGACCGGTGTGCCGATTAGGAGGCGATAGGCTTTGTTATTATGTTTTTGTATAATAATAAACAATGCTGGTCATTTTTCACACAGCATCATTTAGCCCCAAACTGAGCAGAGCTTGTATTATGGGAACTACATGACTGATATACTACTTGTATACTTTTTTTTGTAAATACATATATATTATACATAGAAAACACCCAGATCCGAGACACATATTTGCAGATCATACAAACATTTGTCCTGCGGCGGGAATCGAACCCGCAACCTTCTGCGTCTCAGGCTAGTTTTCGCCCACTGCGCCACAGAGGTGTATTTGCACACTAATTATGTTTGTTACTACAAACTCGCCTAGCGTGAACTTTTACAGGCGTTAGTCGAGCTAATATAATAACACTTTGTACGAATTAAAAACATAATAGCTTCTCTCATGCTTTATTTCTATATCACTTGGAGCATAGGTTATTATTATGTAACTCCCAGCGGATGTCTTTTCTGATAGCTATGAATGAATTAAAATATTTAATTGTACACTAAAAGATAACAGTATAACAAACAAATCATACTACACTATTATAAAAAAAAAACTAAAAACGTTTATTTTTCTTGATAAGTTTGAACCATAAATTACACAAGAAACGTTCCTACTTATTTACAGCAAGTTCTTAATAGCTAGAAATAGGTACGTTACCTACGAATTTGTTACTCTTTCACGCAAAAACTACGAAACGTATTCTGATGAAACTTTAAAATAATATAGCTTATACATCAGAATAACACATAGGCTATTTATCCGGGTAATACGCGAAGCCGTGAGCAGAAGCTAGTACTTAATACAATGAATAGTAGAACGAGCGGTCTTAACGCTTAGAAGCTTTGAACTTCTTACCTGAATACAATCGCGTATTGATGATGCACGTCGCTTTGCAAGAAGTTACCGTTTTCCATCCACACCACTTCCCCGTTCTCGTCCAACTCCAGGAAACGAATCATGATGTTTTCTGGGAAAGATTTTTTTATAAAACTTAGTGATAAACAAGCATATAGCCCACCAGTTGGTAAGCGGTTACTGTTACCTATGGACGCTTGCAATACCAGAGGTATCAACCGCGAGTTGCCGACCCTGAGACATACCATGAGTATTTTTACCTGTTGCCTGTAATTTTTTATTAATTTTGAACTAGCACACGCTACGAAATTTGACGGCTTTTTACGGAAATACGTCAGGAAATTTATTGTGTCATGAGAATTATAGTTATGAACATCATTCTCTTAGGGTACTCTTTGATAGATAGATTAATGTACTATTTGATTAATGTGGGGGAGGCCTGCCACTGCAGGCCTCCCCAGAAGAGTATAGTAGTAGAACCTATAGAAGTCCACTGACTTCTATAGGCTGTTGATGATGATTGTTAAATTCAGACAAAGAAATGGAAAGCAAACCCGTCGAATGCAACACATTCGTTTTTCAATCACATGTTAGGTAACACTTGAGTTAGTCTGACCCTATGAAGTGGGTATAGAAGAGATTTAATTTTTTTTATCGAAGGTTTTTGCTTGAATAGTTTAGAAGCACTTAAACGACGTCAACCAAGCCATATTTTATTAAAATTGACAAGTGTGACGATACCAATGTTTTTTTATTTTTTTTAAGAAATGTTTTTATTTAGGGTATCCATTGTCATAATTATCGGCTGTTTTAGATCAATCTGACAATGGACAAGAGAGTATTGGTGGTTAGATCGAGAGTCCATAGACAGATAAATATACGTAGTCAGTGTGTTTGAAAAAAAAATACCAAAACCCAATTGCAAATTCAACTGTAATACCAGCCCGCTTAGCATGAGCACCCAAGACAACGTTTTGTCTACGAAAGAGAAGACAAAAACTGTTTCTGTCGCCTATTCTGTCAAACAAAAGATAGGGACAAAATATTATTTGTCTTCTCGGCTGTAGACAAAACCGTTGTCTTGGGTCTTCATGCTAAGCAGGCAGGAGTTAAAAATGGTTATAAAGGCCCGAGCAATATGCACAGTAGCGGAGGATATTTTACAAGCATTAGCCTCTAAGTTGATCGCCACCGCGACAATTTACGTACGTAATGAATAAAAAAATATATGTAAAGTCTTAAAATAAAATAAAATATAATTGAATGTTACAGTGTACACATTTGCACTTAAATTTGCTGTTTATTAGAATAATTAATGTTTTATGTAACTATATCAAAATAGACAAATTAAGATATGGAACCGCATAAGCTGATCAAAATGAGACCATACTGCCGATCTACCACGATCCATCGAGGAATTCCGTCGTATAGCAAACCACATAGGTACTTAAGAAGTCTTACTTACTTTAAACAGTTAAAACAACTTACTTTTGTTAACTTTTTCAACTAGAATAAAAACATCTTCGCCACCCCTTGGCCGGCCGGTGTGTTGGCTGATTCGGCATATCTTCAAATCATTGGTGGCGGCACTTTCTAAAAAATATAACAATTAATTTAAAAACAGACAGACAACAGAGCGAAAGTTATCATCATCTTCATTTGATCGCCATTTGAGAACTTTTGTTCCACATTTCGTTTAGCATTTAGAAATGGTGAAATTACGGATACATTATACTATTCACCATTTGGTGTTATAAAATAGGACACAAAATTGCTACAATTATCACAATCGGTAGTAGATTTGAGACATTCCCGCTGGTAAGAAAACGAACGTTCGTATGGTACATGGTCGAGTATACGAGACATATTACTAAAATATACCGACATATATTTTGTTTCACTCTCTGTGATTTATTGAGCTCGCCAACACGATCCTCAAAAATTCAACTTACTCATGTTATGAATGGGTTCCGAGAAAACTGGTGCGCAGATTTCTTTTCCGCTCTCAATATCGTGAGCGCTGAACTTTAAACGGACTATGTTGAGGTTTATTTTCTTGGCCATATTGTCGCACTCCATCTTGAGCTAAACAAGACACAATAGTCAATAACACACCACATTCTCAGATGAAAAATGTCACGAACACGCAATCTCAATAGGTGGTTTTTTCGAGTTCGCAACCAATGGGTTCAGTCGACAGCTGAAGTAGGTATACAACTCAAGTGAAATACAGTTTTACTAATATAAGTATTATTTAAGTTTGCATTAGGACCTATCTACAATTATAGTGCTTGAAAGCGCTGTTCACCCGTGATGTGTAAAAAGCAAAGTGTACCAAGGGCCGAGGTTAATATTACTCCGCCAATAAAGAACCTATTGTAACCATAGCTTGCCGATTGTACAACTACAATTTAAACTTGTTTGTAAAGAAGCTATGTCGGAGTGTGAAGAAACTTTTGCTACGTTGGGTGTACAGCAGTTTGAACATTCGGTTAGTTTGAGTTGTTAAGCTCCAATTGGCGATTGTACACGACTGGTCAGGCAGCTTAGAAATACTGCACTAATTTATTGCAGCCATGTTTAGACTCTGAAATATGAGAAGTCTGCGTTATCAATAGCTACCGCGTCATGCAGTAGGTAGTTATGACATCAAAATATTTTAGTCGGAGTAGAAAAAAACTAAATAAACACGTATAGTCGTTAGTTATTTGCACGTAGTTAATTGATGGGTTTTTTATTCATTATGATAACATTAACAAACGATCAATTACATTAGTTTTTTATCGTTACTAAGAAATCGTTACAAAACAGTAAAAGTATAACAATAGTAAAACACACAAACTTAATGGGTTTAAACAAACTTTTGAGACAATCCAGACTATAAGACAGACCAAAGAAAAGATTAAGATAAATTACAAACGTTGGTTTGTAATTTATCTTGTATAAGAGAGATACAAAACCGGAGGGACAAAGAGTAATTAATGTAAGTAGGTACTAAAATCTGATCTAACTGTATGATATCTTGGAACCACCCTAGAATTCATATTGAAGTGACGATTGCAAAAGAACGCATTACAATCGGACAAGCGGTTTTGGAGATAAATGTTAACATACCAACCCAAAAAACAACCATTTACACTAAACGCAAATACCCTAAATCCTTGCGTAGCGGGTGGTTCACTCGTAATTTGTAAGTCGTACGGTTTTAGCGTTACAATTCGAAATGTTAAGTGAGCGTGTACAATTTTATAACAATGAATGCTTAGAACCGTGGCGTATAATAAACATCCTTGATTACTAACTGATATAACATTGTGTATTATTAGAACAAAACCGAGCAACGACCTCCAATCATAATAAGGCCCTAAACATTTAGAATGCTTTTGTGCAGAAATTAAAATAAGGGGATGTTTTTTAACCGCGACACAAGGAGCACGTGCGTACAAGTTTAGTGTTGGTCATAAGAGGTTATTTTTTTTTATTAGTCTGTTACCGTGTATCTCCGAAACGGCTTATACAATGCGGCTTATGAAATGCGGTTTTTGCAATCATTTTGTATAACTTCAAGAGTCTTAGATAGGGTTTATTGCAAAAAAAATACTTGTGAATATGTAAATTATTAATATATCTGTAATATGCAATAGACTATAGAATTTGAAACGGCGTTTTCGACAGTCATGTAGTTTATTGTAATAGTTTTGTATGTCTTCAAGAAAGGTTCTTAGGTTAAGGCCACTAAGGCTTTAACGCTACAAGACATTAAGGGGCGCTGGAAAACAGTGATTTAAAATTTTGCAAAGATTTACTGTTTAATTTGAGCTGAAAAGTTACTCTTGTAAAGGACAAATTACTTACCTTTGAGTTGTGCGATTGCCCCTTAAAATTTTCGGAAAACTTCTTGAAAAGCAAACTTGGCACATCCTTCTTAGCGGTGTGTATTATTCCCATACCGGCGAAACTGATGAAATAAATTACACTGCATGATTAAACTTACAAAATGGCAATTGAGACCTTACACATTTGGACAGGCTTAGCAAACTCGAAAACTTATTGAATTGTCTATATTGTTATGTCATAGCCATTTTGCTAGGGTAATTAGGCGGGGCTGGTTTTCATGCGCATGACAAGTCTTCGAATTTTTGGTTCTTGGCCATCCGGTTTCTTCAATACAACATTGTCCTTCACCGTGTAAAAAAATATAGGTACATATTTATTTATTGATAGAATACTTCTGCACAAACGATGTAAATACTTGTTGTTCTAAAAGGACACAATGCTAAAGCATTTTCTAGTCAACTCTTGTCTATTATTCTAAAATTTCATTAAAAAATTCAAAAGTTTGGACGTTTCTTGATACTCGCCGTTACTGCTGAACAGACTAGGATGAAATTTGAATCATAGTTCGTGACCTAGAATAAAACATAGACTTTATCCCGTTTCCACGCGGGCTAAGCCGTGGCAGAGGCTAGTAATGTCATAATTGCCACGTCTAATAAAACACCACCAAGTAAAAACGACCAAGCTCATGTCGTTCCACGTGCAGTGTAGGGTTCCGTAGTTTCCCATAAACTTATATTTACTACCTGTTTTACACAACCAACAATATCATCGAAATAGTTTTCGAATCGAATATGTACGAAATGATCCTGTTTGCTTCTCCAAGTACATTTTATAAGTTGGTCGACTATTATTACTCGTAAAGCCTACTTAGCTGTGATAGTTTTCCTTTAACTTCGTTATATATACTATTGCCGTGAATTATTCACATACTTAAAAGCAACCGTTTAGCTGGCAGGAGTAGACACTTAGCACATAAAAGCTCAATATTTCGCAACCAGATCCCTAAATCGAAAAAGAGATTTTCACACATCCCATTATTTTTGAACGACCACCCTAATGACACCACAACATAGAAAACGAGGGAAAAAAAACATCAGCAATTTACGTATAGGAAGGTACCCTAAAAAAATGTTTTCACGGTTTTTATTTTACCACTTTGTCGGCGTGTTTAATATGTATACTATGTATGTAATGGTATGTATGTATGTAAATGTATGGCGTGTTTAATATGTATGTAATGCCAAATTACAGCTTTCTAGTATTTAGTCTCCCAGTCAGACAGACAGATAGACGGACATGGCGAAACTATAAGGGTTCCTTGTTGACTACGGAACCCTAAAAACAGCTAACAAACACATACATAGTTCTGGTAGCGTCAAGAGGATTGTAGTGATTCGTGGTACTACTCCACCCAGATCCACAACAAATATCTGCAGAAAACACTTGGCTCTTACATCACAGCTGGCTACTTGCTAGACGCGCTACCAAGGTCGTCGTCAAGTCAAGAAAAGGACTTGAAAAAAATCAACGCTATCACCATAAACAATCTATATAGTCAATTTCAACACAAAGGCCACTCCACAATAGTGTCATCCACCGACTTCCTGCAACCTTTATGATGTCATCGGGAAAGGGTTCGTGAGGTCGTATCAAGTAGAAGTTGGTGCTAAAGTTATCGTAAGTAAAAATACCGATCCCGGATACAATGTTACTCGAATTGTCTCCGTCAACATTTGTATGCGATGATATACCTTGAAATTAATTTAAGGAAAATACTAAAGTAGCTTCATTGTTGTCTCGTAAGGATAACGTTATAATAGCTCCAATGCTTTAAGTATAAATCGTTAATACTTATTTCATTATCACTAGCCGGCTGACGCTCACTACGATGTATTTGACGTCGTTTGCAGGTAAATTTAACTTCTGTTTGGTAATAAGAAGCTTGGTTATATACTTATATATGCATGTACATAGGAAGATAACATACTACATGTATATAAGTTCCGATGTAAGTAGTTATGGAACCAGAAAAGTTAAACTTTCTTTTTGAGTACTGACTGCTGCCTGAAACAATTTGAAATAGGTAGGTACTTCATTTGTAAACACTCAAGAAAGGGCTGAAGCATTTGCAGACCATCTAAAGAAAAATTTCACACCAAACGGAGCTCCGTTTAGTTCAGATCAGCTGATCCCAGTACTACGCTAGTAGACATTGAGGGGGCATTAAACCAGAACTTCCAAATGGACTACCAATCAAGCCAAACATTGAAGAAGATATAACTACAAATAAACGATTGGAAAATAAAACGGCACCTAGTTTTGACCTGATCACAAAATAAGTTCTACAACAACTCCTACAGAAAGGTATTGTGTACCTAATCACACTGTTTAATGGAATACTCCGATTGCAACACTTTTCATCTCTGTGGAAAGTATCACAGATTATAATAGTGTACAAGGAAGGTAAACCAGTAAACAAAGCCAGCTCATACAGACCAATAAGCCTTCTAACTGTGCTATCCAAGCTATATAAAAGATTATTTAAAAAAAAAAGTCTGCAGCCTTGGCAAAGGAAAGGTCATTCCAGCACATAAATTTGGGTCATCAAAGACATGGAACAACAGAACAAGTCCATAGAGTCTATTACAATTACCGAAGTGCTCTGGAAAACAGGGAATTCATACTGCCATATCCAGCAAGCTTTTGATAAAGTATGGCACAAGAGACTTCTGTACAAGATAAAAACATTTTTGCCACACACATATTATAAACTCCTTTCTCAAAGACTGTATATTCCAAATCAAAGAAGGAAAGGAGACATCTAGTTTCTACAATATAATTGCAGGTGATCCACAAGGCTCAGTTCTGGGACCTGTTCTCTACACTATTTTCACAGCTGATCTTTCTGAACCACAGAATGTTACCATAGCAACTTTTTCAGCAATTCTAGTTAATAGCAGTGATGCACTTGAGGCATCAGAGCTCCTGCAAAAGAAGCCTTAATGAGGTGGATAGCTGGCTGAAAACGTGGAAGATTAGAGCTCAGCCTAAAATACAGAGGACTCTAATGACTACATGGGAGAAACTCAAAACTGTCAGTAGATAACAAGTTACTCATCAACTAACTGTAATGAAGATACATATATGGACTTATGGCATCCAACTGTGCCACTTAGCTCAGCTAGCACCTAAAATACAAGCTTCATCCAGCGCTTTCAAAATGGCGTACTGAAAACTATCTCCAGTGCACCCTGGTTCATAAGGAACACAGAGTTGCATGAAAGATGATGACTTAAAGTCAACATAGTAGCTGAAGAGATTAAGAATGATGATAACAAGAAATTCCTTTAACAATACATGTGTTTAGTGTAACCCTTGTATAGCAATCACTCTGTAAGACACATACCTGACTCTGTAGCTGTTGTGTTCGGGCACAACAGAGCTCACATCTCTGTCCTGGTCGTCTTCCAGCAGCCTGTGGGGATGATCCTCTTCGACGTCGCATTGCGCGAGCTGGCAGCGAATAAGCGCGCGTCCATTGTAGTGCAACAACTGATAAATAATTAAGATAATTGTTGCAAATTATGTTATTCAAGAAGTTTTTTGTTATCGGAACCATCTTCTTTGTTGTGTCATTGGTTCTTTCTTAGTGACTTTGTGTTTACCTTCAATGATTCATCGTAGAATCATACTAGATTACTAATAGAACTACCAAATAAGTTAAGGAGTTATAAGGCAACTTCAGGACTTAATAGAATCATGATGGGGACCCTGCCTCATTAATCATTCTTCCCTCTAGTTAAGTGGGTTATCCAGGATATTGATCCTCACTAACCTCTTTATAATGCACTTGAAGCTGTTGATTTTGGCCAGATGTTCAAATATTTATCATAACTTAAATATAGAAATTGTTTGTTTTTAAAATGATTCAGTGCAATTGCAGAGAGTTAAAAATGTACTTTTTTTTTTATTTTCAATAGGTTCTTCATTAGATATTATCTGGGATCAGGTATGTTTGGGTGCAATTAGTTAAGGAAAAGAAAAGGCATGCATCCTCAAACAAAATGCTAATATGCATTGCATTATTATTGAACATTTTAACACAGTTGTAAGGGGGACCATTAACATAAATTGCTTACTTCCACAGTTGGATGTGTTTTTGTTTTGTTTGTGCCAGATGACTTGCCGAGTAGACAGCCATGAGTACCAACCATTTCGCTGACATAGCGAAATCTGAAGTGGTTTTGAGGCTGCTCAATAATACGTAACTGAGGCTGGTTTCCTGGAAACATTTTTATAATTATTTAGTTGAGTAGAAAAAGACTACTGACCAAATCATGATCCACATAGAGTAATGGAAGACATTGGCTTAGTAGAGAGCAAGGAATTGTTAAATTAAACTTTAAATTATTAACTTAGTTTTTAACTTTATGTTCCTATATGATCTTTGTGATTTCAATTAATAAATACCTTAAAAATCTACTTTGTGAAGCTAAAAATTAATTTCATATCAAAAATCTTATTGTTGACAAAGATGACCTTGGTGGAGCAGTGGGTGTAGGCCTGCCTGAGAAGCAGAAGGAAGGGAATTGTATGATCTGCAAATATTTGTCTCTGGTCTGGTATAACTTTGTTTGTTGTAAATAAATACATAACGCCCAGGCATTATGTATTTATTTACAACACAAAAAGTACCTATATAAGTAGAATATCAGTCATGAAGTTCCCATAATACAAGCTCTGCTTTGTTTGGGGCATTATTTATTTATTATTTAGTAGCGGATTAAATCATAATTAAATTTTTGTAAGGTTTTGTTCAAAATTTCCCAGCCCTTGGACACTGAAGCCAATTCAGTACACATGATTATGAAGTACCTATGATCATTTGAGGTCAATGCATGGTCTATTATCATTTTCTGCGAATTTTTGATAACAACCTAGCACATTGAAGTACGATGTTACCTACTCTGTTTCTTTTATCATGTAGGTTCATTTTATGTGAAAAAATATTCTGCCTACCAGATAACTATGATAACCATAAAAGTAGACAGGTTTATTGCATTTTCAACTGTCATTAAAAACGCTTGGAAGATAAGAGAGAAAAAGATGGGGCTTTTTGAGATTTTGTTCACATTTCTTACCATTGTTGAAGAAATGAAGTTCCGTCAAATTGTTGGTTAATTGGGACACCTGTTGTTGTGAAGGGGAACTGTAAGGAGATTCTCTGGATGTGTACGAAATAGGAGAGTGAGAACTTTCACTCAAATCACGGTCACTTGCACTTGACGAAGACATTGTCGAAATTAAAAAATAAATTCTATAAAAAGTTTCTACGCATAGTTGTCACGGTATGTTTATTTATAACCACAGAAACAAGTTTCTTGATTCAAGTCATCAATCGAAACGAATGTCGTTTGTTTTGCAAAAAAATTCGCAAAGCACTCTCCCGGCAAAGTTTTCACAACAAATGTCAGTTTCTGTCAAAAACATTGGCTGTCAAAACAAAATAGAGGGCAACGATTGGTGGAAGTCCTCGAAGGTGATTGGTGTGGATAAAATTAGTGTAACCAGCTAAAAGTATGAATTCTCCGTTTTGTTACCATTCCTAAAATGGCTAAAAAAACAAAGAGGTTTCTCATTTATTTTTGCGAGTACGTAGGTAATAGTTTTACTGCAGTTTAGAGACAACCAGAGAATGCGCACATTCAATCCACCTTCAAGCACTGAAAGAAAGGAAGAGATCACGAACCATCGTGAAAGAGATAATAAATCCAAATAGCAGTCACAAGATACCTACGATCCGACAATACAACACGAGAAGACAAAAACTTAAGTATATTATTTTTTAAATAAGAACTTAGGTTTAATAGGAATCTGTTGTGCTATTTTTTTTCCTTAATAAATAACTTTTAACATTTATAGGTACCTTACTGTCAATGTCGACCTACACTTTACAAGGTATTGTAAAAAAATATGTGATCTTGATTGTAGAGTAAATAAGTTACTACATAATACTCATACTATTTACGTAGATCAGACACATACATGATCACTAAACCGGAGTACCGGAAAACAAACAGCTAACCATAATTTACAGGAGTTTTCATAAAGTGGTCACCCGTTTTATTATTTCTTCGAAGGCAATGACGTCATTTTAACTTGGGAAAGAACCATTCACTATTAGTCACAAAAACCCCCGTATTCACGCACACAGAGCATAATACCATAGTACACTTACATATATATATGATTTTAACTATTCTATGCGGTTACGAAAGAAGGTACCTACCTACATTCATGGACTTATATTTAAAGGAACGCTTCATCATACGAAAAAAACGTTGAATATTATAGTATTAAAAGTTCTTACTTCACACTGGTCACATATAGTCACCATAATATGAGACCAGTGTAATAAGTAACTTTTAATAATATAGTACTATATTATTAAAAGTAAGTAATACTTTTATTGAAAATGGTTACTTACATAAAAAAAAGTTTAAATGAAATGAAGAGGCTCAAATATTACGAGATTCAAGTCTGTCATATATATCGCAAAGTTAGACAATACCGGCAGACTGGAGAGTGTCCACTGATGGATGAGTGAGTCTGGGTTTTCTCTTAAACCAGACGATACGATGGAAAGCTTAAAGTTTGGAGATACGCTAAACGCTTAGTGCAAAATTCAGAAGAGCGCACAGACTAGTTAAAGATACTAAGCCTATATGGTAGAGTGGAGGGTCAGAATGGGCGTAGGTATATGAGAGGGGGGCTTTGGGCTCCGTCCGTCCACCCTTATCATACACCAAAAAAAACATGGAATATACCACATAAAACATAAAAAGGGTTTGGCATAAAGAGAAGGTAGTAACCATAACTGTTCAGACATAAAAAAAATATATAAAATATATTTTTTTACCCTTGCCGTTCTTTTCGATCCCAAGATCACAAATCAAAGAATTTTCTCAATCAGTTTTTATAATAATAAAAACTGATTGAGAAAATGCCTTGTTCCTATTGCATTCATGGATAACTGTGCTATTTAATGCTAACTGCCATTTTTGTGTCACACCTATAGATAAAAAAAACATTTAGCAATAACGCAAAAATATGCGTTTTGCAATTTTTTTCCAAAAGTAAAGTAAATAACTTGCCTGAGAAGAATAAATAACTAACTGAAATATCAGTGAGATTCCGAAATGGTAATGCAGTTATAGCACTAGTTATTTCCAGCTTTCAATTCAAACAATATTCCGGTTATGCATGACTTAGGACTGTTTTATTAAAATAAATATCTCGTACTGAGATACGAAAGTAAGTTAGTTAATTCTAGCATACTCAAAAAATAAACATTGGGTAGTTCATTACCTTTTTGTGTAATTCTGGGTAAGTACCTACCTACTCAGATTTCTTAGACCTTCATAGACTGATTTTACGACATAACAAGTAGTTATGTAGGTACTTGCAAGGAAAAATTTTTATTACTTTTGAAAAAAGAATACGCGAAGTAGGTATCGTATTTACGTACTTACCTACTCAGTCAGCATCAGTTTTGAATTTGGAACAAAAAACGCGCCGGCACTGTTGTATGTAAATCCATTTTTTTTTCGTGATACAATGTCAAAACAAACAAGTGCACTGAATTATTTTCTAAAGAAATGAAAATAGGCACTTTCATGGGTCCAGGTAAAAATCGAATCTTTTTCTCGAAGCCATTCAGTACATTTTCGACACAACATGTAACTTCGTTGAGGATAAAGCTAGAAGCCTGGATTTTGTGACCAAGAGGACATTACATAATTATTCATATTGCCAAATTACATTCAATTTGAAGTTTAAGAACTATGCAATTCAAAGTTAATTTTGTCATTCACTCACTCACCGACCATCAAAATTCTTAAAAGGAAAAATTAAAACTTACCTACCGTAATCTCAGTCTCGTTTTCTAGATATTCAACTGCATTTAAGTAACTTTGTAATCCTATATCTATTTATCTCACAACTTTTTGCGGTAGTAGAACTGCATTGCGAAACTTGGATTTTTTACATGTTATGTTTTTGATGGGATCTATTTTATTTCACTTGTCAAAAACCAATCGTGTGCTCGTATTTAACATCTCGGATTGGACCGATATTATTCCTGTAGAGGATATAGTTCCTGGAACTACCCATTTATTTACCAATACTATACGCCACGTTAGACGTGCAGACGGGCAATATAAGTGTTATCATATTTAAATGATAAAATATTGTTTAAGAGATTTAGTAATATAATATACTTATTAAATAAAAGCAAAGCGAACATGGGATAAAAATAAAACAAGGTTTAACAATTTGTAGATAATTATGATTTATTTTACTCTAAACATTAACTTTTCTAGACACTAACTTAATCAAATGGAAGACAACCAGAGATTGATATATAGATAAAAAATAAACAGAGCATAAATATTTCCAGTTATAAACAGTTTATAACGGTGTGTTACTCCATACAACAAATACATATGAGATTCCTTACGAAAAATCAGAAATCTATAATAATTAGGTCCCACAATTTAATGTTAACCAAGCTGAATGTTGCCGAATTAAACATAACAATCAGAATTAGAACAATCAGGAAATACAGTTAAAATGTTCAAACCCATTTGAAGTGTTAGTAAACCTTTTGGTGTGTAGGGGTGCATATAGAAATATTTTTAAAGCCAAGTCGTTTTTTTTAAACCGTCCATCATCTTCTCGCTTCAGCGGGACAAATCAATCCGCGGGTGAATCACTAGTTACAACTAGTGTAAAAGCGGCCTAAAACACATGCAAAAACACACTGAAGAAAAGTTTTAGTTTGGTGATAGAATAGCTGTAATAACCATCCTTTTTATCCACAACGCAATAAGCTAATATACAGGGTGTAATCGTTAAGTGTGCACAGGCGATTATTCCGTAACTATTGCAGATATCAAAAAACTTTAAACTGATATCGAAATTACTTTACCTAATGAGTAAAATGACATTAATAACTTTTTAAAAATAAAACGAGAAATATCCAAAAAAAATACATTAATCACTCCCATACATTTAGTATGAGATAGTAGAAAGGTTTTAGTTTCCTTATTTTAAGTGGAATAGTACCTACTCATTTTACCCTTGTCATTTTATAATTATGTACGATATGAAGCTATTAATGAATTTCAAGTAGATACACGTGTAGATTAATTATCTTACCACTTCAAATTTATAATAAACCTTGTTTCAATATTGTATTGATTTGAACTAGCTGAAAAGCAACATACTAAATAAAAACAAAAAGAAAGATACTCTTTGGTGTTCGTTCTAAATTCAAATTCTTTATCGCGGGTTCTCGTTCCCGCCAATTTATTGTATTTTTCAATTTGCGTTAATAATCGTGATTGTTGCATTTATTGATTGAAAAATGGCATATTCCAATACAGAAAAGAGGGACATGTTAAAAATGTACTACAAACATGATTGTAACAATAGGGCGGCCATTATCGCCTACAGAAGAGAGTACCCAGATAGAGAAGTTCCTTCTGGTACGTATTTACGTAAGTTGGATAACAATTTGATAAATTATGGATCTTTTAACAGAAAAAAAGGTTCGAGAACAAGAGCTCCGGAATTTGATAATGACTTAGATAACAATATTATTAACTACGTAGTAGATAATCCACAAGAATCAACGCGTTCAGTGGCCCGATCATTTCCAGTGTCCCACAATTATGTACACAAGTTATTAAAAAAACACAACTTCAAAGCATTTAAGATAAAACCTACTCAAACGCTGCACAATGATGATCCTGCTCGTCGGCTGGTCTATTGCAATTGGCTAGTCAATAATTATGTCAATGTAAGGTCAATTTTATGGACCGATGAAAGTAATGTTTCAAACTGCGGCATTTACAATAGAAAAAACTCGCATTATTGGTCAATTGACAATCCTCGCTTAACTACTGAAGTTAGAGCTCAGGTGCGATTCTCAATCAATGTGTGGTGTGGTATTCTTGGAGATCGGATCATTGGGCCATATTTTTACAGTGGAACCTTAAATGGACAAAGATATTTCTCCTTTGTACAAAACGATATGCCAAGTCTCTTAGAACCAATTCCAGACGATGAAAGAAGGTCGATAATTTTTCAACAAGATGGAGCACCTGCACATAATACAAATGTTGTAATGAATTTCTTACGAAACAATTATAATGGCTTAATAGCCAATAATAGTGCAACCCCTTGGCCTGCCAGATCCCCGGATCTCACGCCTTGTGATTTCTTCCTATGGGGATTTGTCAAAGACCACGTGTACGCTGAGAGAGTACACAGCCTAGAAGAGTTACAGAATCGTGTACGTCGTGCAATTGCTTTAATTACTCCGCAAATGTTAAGGAAAGTTCATTTAGAAACTGTAAATAGAGCTCGTCATTGTATTGCACAAGGAGGACGTCACTTCGAACATATGCTTTGAACACAAAATTTTGTACTTACTAAGAAATAAAATGTATGGGAGTGATTAATGTAATTTTTTTGGATATTTCTCGTTTTATTTTTAAAAAGTTATTAATGTCATTTTACTCATTAGGTAAAGTAATTTCGATATCAGTTTAAAGTTTTTTGATATCTGCAATAGTTACGGAATAATCGCCTGTGCACACTTAACGATTACACCCTGTATACATCTATAATATATAAAATTAGAAACAATGTCGATTTTGCTGATGTTTTATAGCTAATTTAGAGCTACAAGTGGTGGCTATAAGTGGTGGAAAAGCCTCAGATTGGTGTGTGCTAGGGTGGATAGATTGCTGTAGTAACCCTAACAGCGGCAAAACACATGCAAACTCACACAGAGAAAAGTATTCTTATCTTTAGACTACAATAATAACCTCCTCCTTATTTCAAAGTCGGCTAGACAACACTGAAGGTGCCTCTCAGTGGTGGAAAAGCCTCAGATTGGTGTGCGCTAGGGTGATGTTGTGTTCGTTGCAGGCATTGATCACGTCTTGGTCATTGTTCGAGCCGGCCGGGCTGCCGATATATTCAACTCCACACTGCAAAAAACAAAACAAATGGTGTAACTTAAAGCTTAGCCAGTAGCATGGGCACCAGTATAACAGTTTTGTCTTTAGAAGAGAAGATAAATGTCATGCCGGTGCTCACATAGCGCGGAGGTTTTGTCGTTCTATTTAAATTTCATACTTCATACGAAAGAAACCAAGCGAGGTCGCTGAAAAACCGTAAGGACTTTGACACTATGAGCACACATCATCTTACTAAATTTTTTGTAATCTGATAATTTATCTAGCCCACCAGATGAAAAAAGTACAATTACGCACGGCCGGTTTTGAGCCATCGACCTTCGGATCAAAAGCCGCAGGACTACTCACCGGGCCAGCACGGCTTATTAGTAAAGGTTAGGCGTATGTAGTAACATAATAATTAGTTGATTGATTAGGAGGTTACCTGAACAGCTCTGTCGATGTTGTCTCTGAAGGGGAAGAAGGCGTCCGAGGCGAGCGCCACCTTGTCCATGGTTTTCAGCCAGGCCTCGCGCTCGGCCTCCGTCAGTAGAGCGGGTGCTGCGCCCTCAAACAGCGAGTTCCATTGCTTCAGAGGCAGGTCGGAACCTATTCCAATAAAATCTCTTTGATAATGTTTTTTTTATAATAAACTAAAAGTTAAAAATTTAAACATCGGGACACGAACCCGCGAACTATTCGCGAGTCGGTTGACATAGTTCGCCACTTACCCACTGTCCCGTTGACATAGTTGTCGATCGCGTTGGCGGTGACGGCTCGCGTCAGGCCGGCGCGGAAGCGCATGCCGGTGACGCGCGGGTGCCGGCGCAGCCACCACAGCGCCGCCTTGCCGCCCGCCAGCCGCGTGCAGTGGATGCGCGACTGCTGACCCGCACCTATGCCGACCACCTGTATGACAGGAGAATGCTTATAATGAAACACAAAAGTAGCGTTTTTCTATTTTTGTTTGTGTTATGCCGAGGCAAACATGCATACGTCCCACCTGCCCATCTATTATGATATTATTGGCAATTTTGAGGGAAAGGAGAAATAACACTTTATCGTATAAGTTAATTTCTAGAACAGAAAAAAATATATAGCTCAAAAGGTTATTTTTCATTATATTGAAAAGAAGTACAAAATTACCTGTCCATCCCTAGCGTAGCACACAGAGTTACTCTGTGTATATTTCAGAGCGATAGTCGCCACTATAAGATCCCTCACAGCGTTGGGAGTGAGATTCTTGTTTGCCGACACAATGTTAGTGAACAACTCTGGAGTGATCTTGGCATCGTTTCGTCTCTGCTCCAACGTGAGACCGTAAATTGTCTTCTGTTCAATTAGATCTGGCTCGTAGGAGGGGTCCATCTGGAATTTAAAAAAAAACAGTTAGAATAAAACTAGTAGAAAATTGAGCTTTGCTTAAGAAGCAACAGTCAGTCAACAATATTGTGGCTCTGAAAATATTCAATGCCGACTATTCGTACGAAGATCAGCAACACATTTTATTGTCAATCTCATATTTTATAGCCCTGAGTCTAGAAAATTCGGTTCCACGAGCCCTTTGCCACTTTAAAGTGTTGACTAACTCATAAGCTATGTCGGTGACTGTAGTTCTTCCATGGATTAACCAAGCTCTTATAGATTCATCTACATCCAAAGGTAGTCTGGAAGAGAGAGATCTCTTCTAAGCGATAAGACCGCCCACTATTAGTTATGTAAATTTCTTGCAGTGTACAATAATAAAGTATTTTCATTCATTCATTCATTCATTCAACTAACTTGCAATACGCAGTAGCTTCCTCCCTTCTTTTTCTTCAGTACTTCCAGCGCCTCAGCAGAGTAGCCCGGCGCAATGATCCCGTCCGAGACTTCACGCGAGATGATCTTGGCCGTGATGACGTCACACTCGTCCGAGATCGCTACGAAGTCTCCAAACGAGCTCATGCGGTCGGCGCCGCGCGCGCGCGCGTACGCAGACGCGAGCGGTGTCAGCTGTGGTAGCAGGTCTGATACCATACATACTGTTGCCTGTTGAGAGACGGATACATTTTAAGAATATAATAGCTTTACTTGCTTGAAATAGGTGCAAACAGGCTGATACTTGCTAATTCTAAGAGCTGTCGGTGACTTAAGGTCGTTTCTTTCTCAGCTTGAAAGAGTCAGATACATACCTCTGTCTCGTCCAAAGGCAGGCCCACAGCCGCGCCGGCCGGTGACACGTGCTTGAAGCTTGCAGCCGCTGGTAAGCCGACTGCTTGCTTCAGCTCCTTCACCAATTGCCAGGCGTTCAGCGCGTCACACAGGTTGATGTAGCCAGGCGAACCGTTCAGGGTAGTGAGGGGCAGTTTGTCGCGGGTCGTGAACACCTGCGCTGGCTTCTGGTGGGGGTTCATACCTGAACGCGGAGATATAGCAGCAACAATGAAGTAAAGTAAACAGAGGCACCACGTCCAAACTGATTATAATAATATTAACCATAATGCTGGTCATTTTCACACAGCATCAATATCACAGATTGTTTTTTTTTTAATAAGAAAATACGTCAATAATTGACGACCTCGCTGACGCGGCGGGCGTTACTCGGGAGGGAGGTACTCATAGTTCCTGATACCTATGAAATGGGGAATCCTAGTGTGGGATCAGGAGTATGTACGTGTCTGTTGGAAATTTATTAACCGGAACACCCACACCCGGAACAAATATCTGCAGAATATACAAACATATGGGACGCAGAAAGTTGCGGGTTCGATTCCCGTCGCGGGTCAAATGTTTGCATCTACAAATATAAGTCTCGGGTCTGGGTGTTTTCTATCTAAAACAAGTATTTATTTACAAAAAAATGTATTTAAAGTAATATATCATTCATGTAATCCATCCCATCGAAAGTAATATATCAGTCATGTAATTCCCATCGAAAACATCGTGAGGAAACCGGCATGCCCTATAGAACCAAAAATTCGAAGGCATGTGCCAACAGTTAGTATTCCAATAAGCGGCGATGGGCTAGCAACCTGTCACGTGGAATGCTTACTATTTGCAAAACGCGGGCATGTACCAAATGTACTGTTTAGACGTGCCTCTGATGACTACCCCCTACTTGGTATCCTCAAAGAGATCTTTGAGGATACCATACAGACTCAGATACATACTCAGTGAGTAGATACTCACTGAGTATGTATCTGATGTATCCCCACCATGCGGAAAACAGTCGTGAGCGTGTTTGTGTTTTTTTTAATTCCCCTATCAAGCTCTGCTTATTTTGGGGCTAGGTGATGTTGTGTGAAAAAATGACCAGCATTATTTAGGCACGCCGCGCTACCGAAATCGACGATTTTAATAAATGCAATGGGAGTGATCTTTACTTTTCCCACTTGTTCAATTGATGGAATTGATATCTCAACAATCTTTATGGTTATATATGAGCTATATGGTTTCTTAATATCATTTCACTTCTACTTTGCTAACTTGATTCTTATATGGATGTGTATTGTTGCCTTCGTTCTGATTGGCAATAAGTGGCGCAGATCCCCTAGCACAGTTATTAAAACATTTAGAATCAGTGAGAAAATCTTAAATTTAAATATGCCCAAAATGTTCCAATGGAATCGAACCTTCGGCTGTATTCGGCAATGCGCCATGAATCGAGTGACGCTGAGTCCGAATTTATTATATAAGCACTTTTTATTCATAAGCGTAGTTTTGTAATAATCAGGGTAGTTTTAAATTAAAATTTTGTATCTGCTTTATTGAACAACTTACCATATCTCAAAGTCAGCTGAGCTTGTCCTGCTGAGTATTGTTTACGGAAATAGTCCGATATGGCAGTGTCATATTCCGATGTGTGAGTAAACGCCTTTAGCGCTAATTTTTGTCTGGAAAGAACATTTGCCTGGTCAATTAAATATTGTTTCTGCCACTGCCATGAACAAATTGCAAGTTCTTTTCCTATTTTCCGCAAAGCAGATTCAGAACTGTTGTATGTCAGCACAACTTCGATATCATAATTTAAAAAATAACATTATTTCAGGCAAAACAGTAAAATAACTATCAGAGATAATGTTAATGTCATACATTAACTTATATTTTTATCTTAATATAGCATATAGGATCAGAGAATATTCGATTCATGTGTTTTCTGTCCTACTGAAAATTTTGGTGTAATTTATGGCGTATAGTTATTGTTGCTAAACGACTCACGTGTGCGATCCGAAATGTAAGACCTGATAGTAAGACAGTCTTAAGAATGTTTACGAAAGAAAAGTTACACAGTCCTGTCTAAGCTTGATAGAAAATCTATTTCAACTCGACCTGTATCTATGATTAATAACACCATGGGATTCTAGGCAATTTATCGAAAGCAATCTAAAAACACATGGGACCCCTATTGCATTTTGTAAAGACAGATTGCCCCGGTAGTGCACTTCTATAGATTGTTGATGGAGTAACAAAATTACCTGGTCTCCAACGAAGTCTGTTGGCCCTTGTTGCCTTTCAGCTCCTGGACAACCTGCTCGTAATCCTTCGGATCACAGATCACGGTCACTCGGTCGTGATTCTTGGCAGCGGCTCTCAGTAAGGTCACCCCTCCGATATCAACGTTCTCGACCGCGTCAGCAATCGTAACGTCAGGTTTCGAAACGGTTTGCACGAATGGATAGAGGTTGCAGACGACCACGCTTATCATGTCGAAATTCTGACGGCTCATGTCGGCTTGGTCCGTATCGCTGAGTCTGCAAGAACATGTAAATAAATAACATAGATTAATATTAAAATTGTTGTGTGATTCGCTGTCTGACAATCATCGAAAAACTGCCAACTGCCAAACGGTTATCGCACACATATTAGCCCGGAACCGGATCGGCACCGTCTCAACTGAGTATTCTTTGTATGAAACTCTATACTGCAACACATACTAATCAGCATGGTAACGACATCGCCTCGCCTTGGCACAAGCTAGTGGGTTGTTAGATCATTGGTTAGACGCCGCGCTTACGTCGAACTATGCGCCGGCCAGGCAATTTTAAACAACAATTTATAAATATCCATCAACGAGCTGTCACCCAGCCGTCACCGCGATCTCCCAGGTGTCCAGCCGTTGTCGGCTGGTTGACGGCAAGGAGTCGCCAAGGCGGTGCCGATTTCGTGCCGTACTGATATGTGTGCGATAACCTATAACCATAAGGCTCTAGCAACCGAAAGGATATACTGAATTTCAACCATATTAAAAAAAAATATGAATACCTATAAGTAGTTGAGGCTGCTGGAAATAAGGTCTCGAATGGGGACCACGAACTGGGCGAAGCGGGGTAGAAATTTCCACTACCCGATATACCAATAAAGATGGGTAAGTCGGTGGATAGAGGTTTAAATTGAAACCATTTGTCAAGGTACTCTTTGAAGTCTTTGTATTCTTAGTATACATAAATGATCTAGCCCATCTTGTGAAGGATGATCATGAAGTTGTATTGTTTGCAGATGACACGTCAATTTTATTTAAATTAAAGCGACATCAAACCGATTTTGAAGATGTAAACAATGCAATCTCTAAGTTTATAAAATGGTTCAATGTAAACAATGCTACTTCCAGAGCATTATGTCGTACGGTATACTGCTGTGGAGGAGTGCGGAATAACGTTTTGTCCTGCAGATGAGGGCTGTTCGAGCAATTTATAATATGGGCCCCAGAGAATCACTTCGCCAGAAGTTTAAAGAAATAAATATAATGACATTTAATTGTCAATACATCTATGAAAATCTGATGTAAATTAATACAAGAAATAAAGATAAACTCTCTGTTGCTACTTGTAGACTCCATAAAGTTAGTAAATCGTTTAAAGGGCAAGGTGTACGCTTTTATAACAAACTCCTAAGAGATACAAAAATTGACAACTAACAAATTTAAAAAAAATCATTTAAAAAGAAAACTTTATAAAAAGGCATAAAATAACTCTTGAAAATGCTCCAAATATTTGTTTTTAAAAGGATCATTAAAAATAATACCAGCCTTGTTTTTTTTCCCTTTCTTTCCTGTCTTGGTCGCGGAGGAACAGGCAGTAGATAAAACCGACGTTTCAAAGTGATCCTTGTGATTTTAATGAATAAATGAGTTTTGACTTTGACTTGACTTGACTTTGACTTTGTGGGAGGCTTGTGTTTAGTGGACATTTTCAGACTAATAGAATTATGATTTGAGGAAAAACATCGAAATACATACCTAGCCAAGATCCCAGCATGCACAGCAGGATGTAATGTCTTAACTCTACCCCCGAGCATCTCAGGGGCTTTTGTGATGTCAGAGACATCAAGCACATTGAGTCCGGCATTTCTGAGGGCAGTTGCGGTACCTCCACTAGCAATCAGCTGCAGACCAGTTTCAGATAAACTCTTGGCCAGTTGGATCAGACCGGTCTTGTCTGAGACACTTAAGAGAGCTGAAAAGAGTAATTCTAATGTAAAAGTACAATTCCGAAGGAGTCGGCTGACAATGTCTGTCACTGCATTTTGTGGTCACATCCTGTATACCTTTATTTTACTTTCGGATAGATTTAAAATTAGTTTTTTTTTTCAAAATTAGTTTTTTGCATTTCTAGAGATGCATGAAGGATGTAGAAAGATAAAAAAAAACTTGGTACATAAAATTAAATACATAGCTGTCCTGTCTCTGTGTTTTGGGCAAACTTTTTTAAAGCAGTTACAATAATATAAATTATTTGTCAAAACAATGCAAAATATAAGTTAAAGCTTACCTAATTTTCCATTGGCAGCCATGTTTGGATCTTTCAGAGTGTGTTATTGAACTGATGGTATTCGGGCACTTACTCTCGACAAGTAATCAGTTGACCTCCTGCAGGGGTTCCTGATAATAAATTATCTTGTTTACTGCTAGATATGGTTGCCAGTTTTGTTTTTAGATTTTGTAACTTGAATTCAATAAATTTATGAGATTCTATGCTATGACTATATGTATATCTGTTATTTTTATAAGCTGATAACTGTTTTTATACTACAAAAAAGCTTTTTGGGCAAAACCTTTTTGTTCCATAAAATATCACAAACTTATGGAATTCAATGCAAGTTTAATGCTGAAGGCCAAGGTAAAGAATTATAAAAAAAAACATCCAACAGACACATACATACTCCAGACCCCACCCTCGGATTTCGTAAAGTGAGTATCATGTACTATGAGTACCCTGGTATCAGAACACCTAGACCCGGAACAACTACCTAGAGAACATGCGAAAATGTTATCCCGCTGCGGGAATCAAATCCACACCTCATTTGTCGCAGCCAGCTTCACGCTGCCGCCCGAGGTACAAGTAGTCTGAATTCAGACTCATGTAAATGTCTGACAACCCTAACAAAAGTTTACAAAATATTGTGATGAAAATTGCTTATCAGTTGCAGCTACATAAACAGATTAGTTCTGAAGGCGTACCTAATCAATTGTTTAATATAACTTATAATCAGTTTTGCAATTTATAAAACCTCAAAGGAGTAGATGTGTTCATTATTTAATTTGAATGGAATTTTCCAATAAATTAATTTAAGAATGATTATTTTTAGAAAATCCCAGTATGGTTACATTCACTTAATTGGTTGTTTTGAGAGATATTTTGATTTGTTATTGCAAACAGGCATACTGCCCACCTCATGGAGATGGAGAGTGGTTACCGTTGCCCACACTAGGGGCATTACTGATATGTTAACTGCTCTAAAGTACTCTTTATCAAAAATTGAACCAATTTTTTTTGTAAGTAACTAGGTATACTTCAGATCAAGGTTTGTCTCAAACTTTAGGTATAAACCACCTGGTTACTAAGATGGTATAACTACCACACAACAACAATATGTACCGGTAAGCACAGCAGAGTTTAAAATCTAAGGGTAATGTTCAATTGATATAGGTAAGTACCTACCACTACCAAGTCTACAGCGAACATTCTCTCTCTAATTGACAGTCTTGACACAACACACACCACAATGATTGTACATGAATGTGTTCTAGCAAATCAGCAAATTGCATATTAACGCTTTATGTTTATTGTCAACTTACTGTCTGTTTACTGCTAGAATATCTTCACCACGGCTTCAAGTTTGAGTGACTACCAAATTTAACATTCTAGTGAAGGCAAAGCCTTGCATTGAGACATTCTAAAAGTTGGCAGAAAATTAAGAATTTTTGACCCACATATTTTGACTTGCAAAGTAAAATGTCAAGGAAATCGGGATGCGTGCTTCACTGTTCACACAAGAAATACCTACCGAATAACCTAAAAACCGGTTATTGTTGTCATGTTCACACGTGTAATGTAAAACAATAACAATAACTGTCTCACAGTCAGTAAGGGATACAACGTGTGTGAGAAGCAAAAAGCATGGTAAGACGACCTTATTAAATTGACTTTAAAACTCACGTTTAGATGTTATTCTTCAACTTATCTACTGATTCAATACATGCATTCAATAACAAAATTAAACTTGTTTGTGGTTGGTTTGTGGAGAAGTATGTTGTTTGATAAATTTTACCCTGAAATTAGTCTTTAACGTAACAAACAAAAAACAAAATCGTAAGAGAAAATCAACAAAAATAACTTATTTTTTTTATTATGTAAACAGAAATCAGAATGACGGCCTTGGTTATTTCACTTACACTTTAGGATTTGCTTGATTACACCACAGGAGTATTATAATATCTGTGCCACAGAGAACATGCCACTAGATACGTTTAATAGTATTATTAAATTACTCTGTTGTTTAATAATACACGTCATATTATGCGACATTTACGCACGCAATTAACTAATTAGTACTAATCTGTGGCGGAATGCGCATTTGTGAACGACACATTCGTCATGTTACTAATTTAGTCATTCGCCTCGAAACGCAGTGCTCAGGTCGCGCTGCGACCCGGCAGCGAGCGCCCGACCTAACAACACACATGTTATTTTTTAGTGATTTTGTGTCATAAAATTCAATTTATTCTTTGAAAGTAGTACATAAAAATATAATATCCATCCAAGACCTACATCAATTACAGTAGGTACATAGGTACTGTACCTACATACAATACGGAAGTAGGTAACTACCTACCTACCTATTTAAAATGTCTGATATGTTTGGTATGTACCATCATAACGAAACTCTGATTTGGAACCCGAAGATTTTGATATGTAGGTACACTAGGTACTTAAAGACAGAAGAACCTGGAGATGCATACCAGTCGTGTAGTTCCTATAATACAAGTTCTGCTTAGTTTGGGGCTAGATGATGCGGTGTGAAAATATCCAGCATTATTATATTATTATCATTCTTTATTTATTTAGAATCTCATCTCAGGCTTATGCCTTGAGCCTTTACAGGCATTAGTGACACTAAGAGGCCTTTTTGTACTTACATATAAAAACGTTATTTTGTAAATGCCGACTTATGAAACTATTGGAAATATTTGGTGATAAACTGGGCTATTGCAGGAGTATATACTTAAGGAATGGTTTCTGTGCTATGTAGGATAAACCTGCTAATTCTGACTAAAATTAAAAATAAGTCATATGCAGATGATGACTTGCTGTCCATTAAATGGGCCCCATAAGTGACGCCAAAGATATACATCATAGGGGCAAAGTTGGTGTGAACGGCTCGAGAGGTGTGCTGCAGTTTCAGTAAACGCTACTCCCGTGTCTTTATCACTTCCCCTTGGAGCATAGGTTCCGCTCTTGCGCCTCCACCCCCGACTGGCCGGCTAAGGTAAGCCGAGGGTCAAATGACGTTTTTTAACCAGAGGTTACATTGCATAGCACATCACTGACCTTTTCGAGTGACAAAGACTTATGACTAACTCGTTTGTTCGTTTGAGGTAAGGTTTCAATCCATTTTAAATAATTTCAATCAATTCCGGCTATTTTGTTTTCCTGACATAAATAAAACTAGTAAGGTCAATTAGGCTAATTGCGTCTATGGGGCTAATGCGTCTTATCGAAATTATTCGAAAACTGTTCAATCTATTTTGCCTTCTGCCCTCTAGTTACATTTGCTTAAACTAAATACTTTACATGAGGTTCGTAAAGATGGCGTTGTAGTTAAATTTTTCAAGTATTTAGCCATTTTGTAAATAGCACGTGTTCGGAAAACTTGTTTCTGCGAGAGGTGAGTAGTCAAATCTATGTTCATCTCATGTTTTTTTTAATAGACTGATTATATTCAATAATGATTGTAAGGAATAGTCAACGGACTGATTACACAGACAGTTATTTTTAGTGAAATAGCTTAATTTGAAGAAATAATTATATTTAAATTTATAGGGTTAAGATTAAGTAATGTATTGGGCTAAATGCGTCTGCTGTTACGGGGCAATTGCGACTGTGGGACGCATTTTCCCCAAAAACAGAAATCGTCAACCTTTTTATGTCCGCACATTTTAATACTCATTTTTTTTTCTTAATGTATTAATTAATTATTGTTTATTATACTACTGTAGGTACTTATATATATAATGTAAAACGATAAATAAATTTTATTTCAGATAGATAATACTATACTTACTTGCCATGGTGATATTGAAATATATGGACATAGACAAATACTTAACTAAATATGATTTTCAAAACTTCATACAAGAAAGACTTGTATGGCCATGACAAAAAACTCATTTCATTTTGTCATCTAAGTGTTTTGGATGTGGAGAGCCATCAAACATAATACCCAACATCCCTTACCATTTTATTATGAAGAATATAATTATTCAAAGTGCACAAGTTATGTTGGAAAGCTCATTTTTTTGGTGTCCATTTTGCTCAATTTTCACTATTTATGACATGTTGATTTCAAACAATACTAGTAGTTCTCCACGAACTGATACTAATGCACAAGTACTAGTATAGTATTATAATATCTGTGTAATATTCCGCCACATTCCGACGCATACGTAACGTAAACGTAGTATACTTACTTACCAACCATGGGTACTGGTAAGAGGGAGGGCCTTCCATATTATTATATGAAAATAATAAAAAAACATGATCCCATACAAACTTTTACCCCCATTTCTCCCGTTTAAAATGTGAAAATCCAAAACCTGAAAAACCCGTCATTATTTATTTTTGATGAGTGGGTGGATGAACTTTGTATGAAAGTATTTGTTCTTTGAGGTAGGGACTAGAAAATTTGAATTATAGCTTTTCCTTAAAAAAATGAGAAAATCCAAAACCTGAAAAACCCGTCATTATTTATTTTTGATGAGTGGGTGGATGAACTTTGTATGAAAGTATTTGTTCTTTGAGGTAGGGACTAGAAAATTTGAATTATAGCTTTCCTTAAAAAAAAAACCGATCATTCCCAAAACCCCTCCTTAAAATAACTTTATCCACAAACCTTGAAATATGTCAAGATTTATGTATGCTCAGTAGCTGTAATTCAAATTTTCATGTTTCTAACTTCAAAGAAGACTTTTATATAAAGTTCATCCCCCCATTACCCGCCACATTAAAGTTGCAATTTCCAATATTTATTTCTTAGACCATGTTTACGTTCTAAAATAAACCTACATTCCAAATTTCAGCTTTCTAGACTTAGTAGTTCTCGCTGTGTGTTGATAGATCAATCAGCCTACAATATCAGATTTATTATACCTATACACTTATATTATGCAACTTGACAAAACCTATGTTGTTCATACGGTTAATAAATGCGTATGAGTCAGTAAGTCAGTCAGTCAGGGCAAATTATCTTTTATGTATTGATTGGTTATTTCCACTATGATCAAAATCAAATTGAAATAGTCACAGCCAAATTAACCTTCTTTTGCGAAGGTTTTACGAACTTTATATTACAAATCACTAATAGATGCCCTGCCCATTTTGTTTGTTGTCTTTTAATTAATATGTCGCAGCCAATACCTAAACCAGCAGGCAAGAGCTGGCGAGAAATTAACCAGGAAAGGAAAGCGTTGAAACGGCAGCGAAATGAGGAGAAGATTGTCAAAAGAGAGAAACGAGTAGCTCTTGAAAGGGAGGACGAAGAAAAGCTAAAAGAGGATGTTGAAAGGGAGAAAAAGTACGCAGACATATCTACAATCAGCATAGCTGTGCCAGGGTCTATTCTAGAGAACGCTCAGTCGGCAGAGCTGCGCACCTATTTGGCTGGTCAGATTGCTAGAGCGGCATGCGTCTTTTGTGTCGATGAAGTGATTGTGTACGACGATATTGGCGACAAAATAGACACCAAGAAATCCAAACTAGAAGAAGCGGACGGCGTCAGAGTGGCGCGTAAGAGCTGTGTGCAGCTGGCTCGAATTCTGCAATACCTAGAGTGCCCTCAGTACTTGAGGAAGCACTTCTTTCCAATCCACAAAGATTTGGAGTTTGCTGGTCTTTTGAACCCATTGGATGCACCACACCACTTGAGACAGACAAATGATTTCAAATTCCGGTTAGTAACAAGTCATTTGCCATTGTTAGTTCATCAGGCTGTTGGCTTTACAAGTAATGTTAAAAAATAACATTGCTTGTGAAGCCAATAGACATTCTACTTACCTACATTTAATATGGCCCACCAGAAGACAAACAATTACTGTTGGCTTTTGACATCTGCAATGCCAAGGATGTTGCTGATGTATTGCCTGTCTTCAGGACAACATTGAATAGACTTGTGTGTCTGTAATTTCAATGTGAACACAGCAATGCAAGGTGCTTACTGCACAGTGCCTGGATAACATATTTTGTGTTTGCTACAAAAAATAAATAACAAATTAAATCATTAATTTTTATTTAGTTTTTCTTCTAAAGTGAAGTGCACTCTTAACATTTATCAAGTCTGTTTTTACTGAGGGAGTGCGTTGCTTATCACAGTTTCTGGTAATTTGTTTCAAGTGTTAGCTGAGGAGCTTCATGCAGTTTTTTTCTATATATGAAGAATTTAATTTTTCTAAATTAAAAATGATGCATACATTTTTTTATTATACGTTTGTATGGGCATCTTGGAAATAAAGTAAATTTAAGATATGACTTTCAGATATATAATAGGAGGGCTGGTATGTTTATTAGTTCCAATATTGCCATTTCAGCGAAGGAATAACAATGAACAAAAAGGTGAAGCCAGGAAAAGGCTCGCAAGTCAATGTGGGCTTACTGCAAGATGTCTCTACAGACAAACTGTTGAACGCAGGCATCAGAGTCACTGTCCGAATGTTGCCAACCTCAGAAGGGGGCAAAAAGATGAAGGGGAAGATTGTCAGTCTCACAACACCAAGATCAGAAACTGGAGTGTATTGGGGATACACTGTGAGGGTGGCTAATAACTTGAGTCAAGTGTTCACTCAAAGCCCTTACAAAGATGGGTAAGTTTGACTTTTATTCAGGCCTCCTAGCTTTGACCTTCTATCACTAGACTTCCCTGCTGGTAACAGTACTATTAATTAAATTTTTACCAGTGACAACAGGAACCCTTATATTATGCTATTGCCATAAAATGTTGCTTGCTTGTTTGTTGTCTGTTACCATTTATATCTAAAATAGCCTATCAAATTGTATACTGTAGTTTTATTGCAATCAATTTGCATGTCTTCCAGAATGGTTTTTAAATCAGGTTTATTGTCTCAAGCAATTAGGGGAAGCAAATCTGATGGGATGTGTAAAGCCCGGTTACCACTGAGAGTGGTGTGGACCCATTAAGGACACCATTTAACTCACAAGAGTAACTATAAATATTTCCATCAACAAATAGTTCGTTCATCATGCAGTTTTTTGTATGACTTTAAAAAAGGTTCTTAAGTAGGTTTAAAGCTGTCAGTAGGAAGCGGAAAAAACAGGTGTTTAATATTTTTATAAAATGTAACTTGTTTTCAGATATGACCTAACTATAGGCACCTCAGACCGAGGCACATCCATTGATGAACTGCCTGACAAAGAGTTGCACTACAGTCATGCTCTCATTGTATTTGGAGGTTTGCATGGCATAGAGACTGCCTTAGAAAGTGATGAGTTGCTTCAAGTAGATGATGCCAGCCTGCTTTTCAATCAGTACCTGAATGTACTACCAAATCAAGGTTCAAGAACCATCAGAACTGAAGAGGCTATATTAGTAGCTTTGACAGGACTGAGGAGTAAACTTAAAGCTAATAATGAACCTATGGTATTCCAAGACACTGGAATTGCTAGCAGTTCAACATTTCCTGTATCAAAAGCTATGTCAGATGTGCCAATTGAACCGATGATAGATTTAATCAGGTTTGATTAAAACATTAAGATATGATAGCAAAATCTTTTATTTGTAAATTATACATATTACAAAACTATGTTATGGAAGCCCCATTTTCCTTATCCTTACTAAGATTGGTCAGTTGAAGTAAATTTAAAGAATTTACATGTAAAATTCAGTCAATGATTTTTAGACTGTTGGCCAGTGTGGTAGCAAAATTATTCATTATTAACAATTTACATCTAAATACATGATAAAACCCAGGCCTCATAAAATACTTCTATCTAATTAAATGTCATTTCGCAGTATTAGGAAATGTAATATTTTAAAACCGGGTATTAATTAAACCAGTTTTGGAGGGGTCACAGTTTATTAATGCCACTGATAGCATCTTGAACAGTGTTGCGGAGTAATTTGATGGTGGCTGCTTGGTCTGCTGCTCCTATTATTGCTGTACCAGACACTATCATATTGGCCCCAGCCTGGAAACATAAAAACAAATATATGGAAAAATATAAAATGTTAGAGAAATAATACAAATGGATTATTGACAGTTAACAGTGCTATTATTTTTAGTTTTTATTTTATCATAAATCATAATACATATTCTACTGCACAAATACTGTTAAGATGTAACCAAGTGGTTAAATAAATGAGTAGGTACGAGTATTCCTGTTCTTGTTCCAAAGGTTAAATGAAGGTTAAAAAACAACCCACAAAAATAAAAAGAGAAAAAACAAAATCCTGCACCCCAAAAGGAACATGTCCTGTAAAAAATGTTAAAAATGTAATTAATTAAATGTGAATTTAGTTTACTTATTATCAATTTTATATTATGAGGCCATGTAGGTATATAGGATGAACTATATTTTAGGTTTATTGTCATGTTCATTTAATTCTAATACTAGGTAAAGAAAATGATGATGAATAAATTAAAATAAATTGTGATCCCTCACATAATGGATTAAGTTGTATGTCAGTCAATAAGCAACAGTTTTATTAGTATTATAAATTAATTACCCTAGCACAGCAGTCAATAGTCGCAGGTCCTACACCACCATCAACCTCAATATTCAACTCTGGGTATTGCTCTCTCAGGAATTTGACTTTCACCATCTGGTCTTCCATGAACTTTTGACCACCAAAACCTGGCTCCACTGTCATTATAAGGACCATGTCAGATAAGCTGATGTACTTTTCCACTTCTGAAACAGGGGTCCCAGGTTTTATTGCAACTCCTACCTGGGAAATTTAAAAAGTATTTTGTAAAAATAGGATGCTATGTTTCAATTGTATGCTGCATTGTTAACTAAACCAACAGTAGCAATGAATTGACACTTTTAAAATTTAATTTAAAGGCAGGTTTTTTACCTTCATGCCATTTTCCTTGATTTTTCTGCAGACTTCTTCAACATTAGTCACTGGTTCTATGTGGAATGTGTACTGATCAACTCCTGCTTCTGCCATTGGAACTATCCACTGTTGGCAAATGACAAAGTTAGAATGCTTTGAGTCCACTTCAATCAAAGCAAACCTACCAAGCTACATTTAAATATTATAACTTAAAAGTTGGTGTCTTATTTAAAATAATATTGCATAGTCCAGCAGTGGGACACCATGCTACATTAAAGTAGGTATTAGAACTTAGAAGTTGGCGAGTATTTTCGAAAATAATATGGACACAATGATAATAAAATAGGTAGTTACGGACCTGTTCTGGCTTAGAAACCATCATGTGTGTCTCGAAAAAGGCACTCTTTATTTTTGACCTAAGGCACTTTACCACTGGGTGACCAAAAGTTAAATTTGGAACGAAATGCCCATCCATTACATCCAAATGCAAATAATCAGCACCATTATCAAGTAGTTTTTGAGATTCTTCTTGTAGTTTGGACAAATCCGAGTTTAGAATCGAAGGTCCAATAAGCGCACGTAAGTTCCGACTCATCTTGAATTAAGTTACTTCTCTCACTCAAGTAGATGGTATGTCGTGGAGTGATAACTAAATAGCTTATCTTAGTTAGAAGGTTATCTTTACAAAACTGCGGCATATCGAATACGCAGAGCAAATCAACAAACAGTCCAAAACCTTCCATGCTTTATGGTCTGTTACTTTAATCTTTGGTTCCAAGTTACGATTACAACCAAACGGTAAATAGTAGCAACTCGCTTGGCTTTAACGATTTGTCAGTGTGACAGATCACGAAAATTGTATGTCTCTGACTGTAGACATTGACTGTCTCTGTCATGGATTTCAGGTTAATCATTTC
The DNA here is from genome assembly GCA_961405105.1 of Perizoma affinitatum. Lineage (NCBI taxonomy): Eukaryota > Metazoa > Arthropoda > Insecta > Lepidoptera > Geometridae > Perizoma > Perizoma affinitatum. The sequence continues at coordinate 10,366,721 of OY560184.1, forward strand.
AAAGCGTCATCTACGGTAAAAGTGAGTCTTTGGCTTGGTTTCGTTCCACATATAACTGAAGGCTCGGGTAGACTTACGTATTGCCGCGGTGGCGGGGTGGTGATCAAACATTCACGCGAACTTTGACAACCTTTTGTCCTTAATCGCCACCGCCACCGCCGCCAACTTCTCAAACAATTTCTGCGAGTTATTAATGCTTCACCTCGATGAGTGACGTCTCTCCTTCGAATATAATCTCGATCATTGATACATATTACGACCGCACAAAAATGTTGAAATCTTTTCGCCAACGAGAATAATAATACTTATATAAAAATATAAGTAAGCTATTCGGGAAAGGTTTATCGTAGATGTTCCTACCTAGATATCTGTTGTCTACAGATCTACCTACATTCACCCAACCATAACCAACTGGATTTGAAAATGCAATTCGTCTTTTCCTAAGTATTGTATGTAGGCTACTCATTTTATCATTTAGTAAACTTTGAGATGTTATCAACAGCCAACAAACACTTCAAAAGCAGAATATTCTTTGCATGGATCCTGCTAAGTTTTTCAGAATGTGCAAAAAACTACTGCAGTCCTAGCATTTGTAGAAATACCCGACAGCACACACTTTGTAGGTTTCAGGTAAGTTAATTTACTTAAATTTGCTTGTGACAAGCCTGACAAGCTGTTTAGGTAGTCGTAAGTAGGTACAGCGGCCAGAGGGTCTATGCTGAATTTTGCAACAAATTTGTATGGAAATCTTGTCGGTTTTCGACATGTTTTTAACGTATTTGTAACTCAGCATAGACCCCTAGATCATAGGGTCTATGCTGAATTACAAACACGTACAATAAGATTGCCATACAAAAATTTAAGATACGGCTTCGAATCATTATCATCAACAGTCTGTAGAAGTCCACTACTGGGCGTAGACTTCCACCAGAGTTTCATGACGAACGATCTTTGGCCACCTCGATCCACCGACTTTCCGAAACTTTTATGATGCCAAGGGTCCATCAGATGGGGAGTCTTCCTCCACTGCGTTGTCGTCCGGTTCGTGGTCGCCATTCTAGAAAATGTCGTTGGTTCTGCCAGCTAGCTTGGCTTGCCCATTGCCACTTCAACTTGCTAATTCTACGTTAGTTCTTCAACGGATTTCGGATTTTATCACGTAAGTAATAAGTGATACTCCAAGCATAAATAGCTATTTCCTCTTTCTGGCTTCGAATATGGTCGACTGAATGAACATGTTGTTCTCAGCATAGATCCTTTGGTCGCTCAATAATAATTCTGAGCTGGCAGACGAATACAGAAGGCAGTAATGTATTCTTAGATACGGTCTATCCCAGTTCCCAGGCAAAGCTAAAGCCAGATTGGCTTATGTAATTATTTCGGGGTGTGTCATGTTGCTGTCATTTTATACACAACCCACGATAGTCACTACATAATGACATGTATTTATGAGTGCAGGTGCCAACTTACTCAGATAGATTTGCATCCCTAGGTAGGTACCTGTTTTATTATGAAGTAATTACTTACTTTAATTTAGTTATTTTCATCTTTGTTACTTTATGTGACTGACATTAAATGTACGTTTAAAAGTCCATTTAATAAATGAAAAACAAGACACTCTTTCACACTAAGGTGAATCCGAGTTCTAGTAGGTACCTAGTATGTTAATATGCATAAAATATAAATTCGGTTTCTGCAAACCTTATAAAACGTCTAGACGTGTCGGGCGACCTACCTTCCTACCTCTGCGGATTACCTCCGGCTATTACATCGAGGGTGGTGACAGGATATTGCTTTGCTTGGCACGAGTGAAGTACATCCATAGATACCCTCCTGTCGCGAGTTTTAAAATTCTTGAATTTTAAAACTGTGTTGATAAATCAGTTCTTGCTAGCGATCTGCCTGGGGCAAAATTATTGAATATCACTCGTGTGACAATATCAGCAAAATGGCCGATAAGTAGGTACTCAATCAAAAATTATCACTCGTCATTTCACAACTGCCTCCTACCATTTGTGTGTCACTTGACACTGATGTTTTTTTAACCAGTTTACAGTAGTATTTGATATATTTTATTTTCGGATTAGGTATAATGGAACGCAACTGTATGGCAGAGTACGTGTTAAATAGTACATTATTGCAGAGACCGCGAAATAGTCAGGTCAGCATCAATTTGAAAGATAAAAACGCAGGCGAGGACAGGCAATTCCCATTTCCGCCGAGGCATTTTAGAGTGCTTTTCTAAAAAAATTCAAGGAGATAAAAAAGGTTTCTTATGTAAGATACTTTTCCGTATTTTCGCTGGAAGCTGGTTTTCCATCGCTAATTTGGCTTCCGACCTTAGATCTGGTGAAGTGCGGTGAATATCTACATATGTATTTTACTTTCGGAACCTTCGGAACGAATTTTTATATAATGACGACCTCTGTGGCGCAGTGGGCGAAGGCCCGCTTGAGACGCAGAAGGTTGCTGGTTTGCATATGCAAACTGATCTGGTCTGGGTGTTTTCTATGTATAATATGTATGTATTTACAAAAAAACGTATATAAGTAGTATATCAGTAGGTACATGAGTTCCCATAACACAAGCTCTGCTTACTTTGGGGCTAGATGATGATGTGTGAAAAAAATGACCAGCATTATTATTATTATTATTTGTATGTATATTTTATAGGCTATGTATATATGTTATTTATGTAGGTATTTATTATTAATATGATGGGTTTACTTGTAGTCTTGATTCCATTTTATTCTGTCTGTCCATCCAAAGGTTGTCTGGAAGAGATCGCTTTTAGTGATAAGACCGCACATTGTACCTACCTTATATTTTTAATTCCTATAATTTTGTATTTTTCTTTGGTGTGCAATAAATTATCTATTTATCCATTATCAAAATAACAGATTCGAGACGACCTTTTTCTTCATTGTCAATTTTTATTTATTTTACTGCATGTGCAGGAAGTTAAAGGCGTCTACATACAGCCACTTAAACGCAACCTATGAAAGAGATCCAAATTCAAATGAGGCAAACAAATAAAAAAGTTTGTCGTAGTCATTATTGCCGGCGCGTTTTTTTGTTCCAAATTCAAAGCTGACGTGAATACGATACTGTGCGTGTTCTTATTTCGAAAGTAATACAATATTTCCGAAAATTGACAAAGTTACCTACCTACTTGTCATTCTTGACATTTATTCTTGCATGTGCTGCATCTATAAAATTAATTGTGTCGCATATCTATCTATCTACATAAATATGACTTTCAAATTATGATCGCTTGGTAGGTAGGTACGTCAATAGTAAGTCCAAGTCAACAGTACCCTAATCTCACGAGTTTGTTTATATAGGGTCTTTCATTAAGCATGTCCTATCTTTAAATTTAAATAAAACAAAGTGTGTGTGAGATATCGAAATTATTTATTTATTTGAAAGATGTAGTGATGCCATTATGTGTGGAATATGACATCATTCAAATGTCCGCCACGGCTTCTCTGGGTGGAGCGCATGAGAGATATCCAATTTTCCATGACTTTTGCGCATAAATCAGGCTGAATTTGACCTATGGCATAGGTTATGTTGGCTTTGAGGGCCGCTGTGGTTTGTGGTTTATTCGCATAGACCTGCGACTTAAGAAAACCCTACAAGAAAAAGTCTAGCGGGGTTAAGTCACACGATCTCGGTGGTCAGTTCACATCAGCTCCACGTGAGATGACCATGCCCTCAAATATCTCATGCAGAATATTCAATGTGGCATGAGCTGTGTGGCACGTAGCGCCGTCTTGTTGAAACCACATGTCGTTGGTGTTTAGATGATCCAGTTCATGCCAAAAAAAGTTGGTAATCATCGACTTATAGCGCTCGCCGTTGACAGTGATGGCCTGGCCAACGTTGTTCTCAAAGAAATATGGCCCGATGACGCCGCCAGCCCAAAACCCACACCAAACTGTAACTTTTTCGGGATGCATTGGACGCTCTTGGATCTCATGTGGATTGGTATCGTCCCAAATTCGAGAATTTTGTTTGTTTACGTACCTACACATTCATCCAGAAATGGGCCTCATCGCTGAAGATAATTTTTCTGTGAAAATTACGGTCAGTTGCTAACTGCTCCAGTGCTCATTCAGCGAACACACGTCGTTGTTCGTTTACCTTCAATTCCTGGGTGAGTTGAATTTTATACGGGTGTAGGCCCAAGTCACGACGCAAAATTCGCCAAGTTGTGGTCTGTGAAAGGCCGACTTCTTGTGAGCGACGCGAAATCGACTGCCTCGGATTCTCCTGCACACTCTCACGGACAGCGGCGATGTTTTCGGCAGACCTTGCGTTTCGTTGACGTACGGGTGTTGGTTGATCATTTATCGAACCAGTGGACTCAAATTTATCCACCACACGACGAATAGTCCTCTCGGTAGGACGGTTATGGCGACCGTAAAATGGGCGAAGCGCGCGGTGCTTTGCCCCGTGTTGTTGAATGCTATAGCTATCCATGATGATTTGGCAAAACAGAATGAATAAATGCCAACCAATTTGACAGATGTAGCTTCAACAAGATGGCCGCTACCAACTGCCAAAGTTCGGACGTGCCTATTGGAAGACCCGTTAGAATGCGATGAAGGTAAATGAAGCGTATGCCAAGATCGTAGCAAATGGATTTTCGTGGTCTTAGCCCACCTCGACGGGAAACAATAACCCTGTTTAAGTTTTCGACTAAATCACACCACATTCTAAAACTAATAAAAAAAGCTGCCAAAAAAGTAACTGGTTGTATTGTTATTTTTTCTTCGACACACAGGTATGAATAAACATTAATTACATGCCAGTTTGTGGTTTTCTCCTAACCTTTGTCTGTTGCAGGCCCAACACCCGGCGAAACATTGTTTAGACTTTGAGGAAACTATTGAAACTGGCGCAGGCAGACAGGCTATATTAGATAAGTTAAACAATAGACGAAACAAAGTTGCAGCTGGTGAAATAAGATCTCTACCGGCATCCGCGGACATGGTAAAGCTGGTAAGAAACAAAGTTATTACCTACATAAATAAGTTTAGTTTAAGGCAGGGTTGGCATGATTAAAACAAGTGATTTTAAAACACATGTTTAAAACAGTGTTTAAAACAGTTTCAATTAAAACCGTGTTTTTTATTAAGTGTTTAAAAACACGTTAATATGAGTTGAGCCTAATTCCCCTGTGGGTATTTCCCTGAATACAAAGGGGTTTCTGTGGGTATTCCCCTAATATAAAGGGTTAATTAACAATATTAACAATATTTAAAACATACAGAGTGAATGTACTGCGATTAGAGATAGATACGCACGACAACATAAAATTTATTCATTAATTTAATTGTAAATATTGATTATTATTTAATGCATTTGAAAGTACTTAGTCTAAAAAGAAATAATATAGGTCTAATTAATGATAAATTTAAGGACAAAACTAGAAATAAAAAAAAACAAAAAAACTAATAAAACACCGATTTAAACAAATTGAACAGTTTGTTTTATAAAATTTAAAAAAAAAATGTTTTTTTTCCAACCCTGGTTTAAGGCCATTCCGGCATCTTCACGTTATTTTCCTTTAACATTTTAAGCACGGGTCTCCAGCTAGCGTAGCCTGTGTTTAATTGTATGATTGAATTATTCCATAGTATTCATTTATTTAATAGTCTTCACTTTATCTTTCTATATGGACAATATTATATTTTATTTGTGTTAAATATCGTGTAATAATGATCATGAAATAAAAAATAGTGGATTGAATAAGTTTTTCGAGTGTAAAATAAGTTTTTGATCGTCTGGGAATGGTATTTAAAAGGGTTTGAACCCTCGACCTTAGAAAGTCTGGGTGCCGCCCCACTGATCAAACTGGCTGTCGTCTAAAGTTAATTGCTAAACTGTAATAAGTCTGTAACGTACCCCTTTATCATCAAAGCGATGGAATGGAGAGCTAGAGCTGTTTGCGCAAAGATGGGCGAACCAGTGCGTCAAATACAGCTCTCCCGATATCAAAGACTCTTGCAGGGATCTGGGTGAGTTATATTTATCAGATAAGGCATTCTTCATCTATAGGTTGTCTGGAAGCGATCGTTTCTAAGCGATAAAAAAGCTCATTGTACTTTCTTTAGAATAAGATTTTTTATGTTATTAGTTACACATGTACAATAAAGTATTTTCATTCATTAATTTATTCATTCATTCACACAGCTACGCTATAACGGTAAAGCCCCCAAAAAATACGATAAGTAGATCTTTATCTACCCTGTAAGGTAAACAAAGTGCACGAAAGTTTTCTTCACATTTTTCATTAAAGCCTTTTTCAGAGCCACTATCCTATCTTAGACGTTGTAGTAGAATAAAATGTATATTCTTGAATACACTATGTGAGTAGTGAGGTTTTAATTACAAATAAATCAGTCTATACGTCGCCATGATCGCAACACTTCAGTAGTGGATCCAGAATTTTGGTTCGGGAGGGTGCTGATGTGAGGGTGGACTTTATCCAGGATTTTGGTTTGGGAGAGGCTTGACTCAGTCAAGGTAAGGTAAGGTGGGGTGGGAGCGGGGTTGGGGGGCAGGCTGAGCCCCATAGCCAGCCTTGTATCCGCTACTGTTTCACTTCATGGCGATCTTTCAACTTTTTTAACTTCAATCTTTCTTTAACTCACTGATGTTGTGTTTCAATTACGAATATCTTCACATTATTAAAGAAAAATACTTCTACAAATTCAATGAATTGATTTTTGATCGCATTTACATATAAAACAGTTGTAGACGCCTAGCTGCCGTTAACCTACACAATGTAGCATCCACGATAAACAGTATCTTTCTACAAATTGAAAAAAAAAAACCTAATTTTTCACACTAAGCAGAGCTTGTATTATGGAAACTACATGACTGCTAAACTACTTATATACTTTTTTTTTCGTAAGTACACATTTCATATTATAAATAGAAAACACCAAGACCCGAGACAAATATTTGCATATCATACATTTGTACCGCAGCGGGAAAATCCGAGGCAGTCGATTTGCATATCATACATTTGTACCCCGCATTCTTCTGCGTTTCAGGCGGCCTTCGCCCACTGCGCCACAGAGGTCGTCAACGACCAAAACTCATTCAACAAAAATAAAAATCATCTCGATAAAACATTGTTGTATTTCATAGATGATGCCCATGTGGAGCAGATTATTGCTACGATTTACGGGGATTCCCCGGGGCTGACCCCGACCGCTCTCGTAGACGTCTGGTACATGGAACTATTAAGCATTAACGAGTCCATTCTGTCCCGATTTCGAGAGTAAGCTGAACTTTACATCCTTATATAAACAAACCAGTAGTCACATTTATAGACACCCCCACTAGGATTCCCTGTGACGAGGATCTAATCACAACACCCAGATCCGCAACAAATTTCTGCAGACGAAGCCTCTTCATTATTTAGAAGAATTCTTTATTCATTATTTTTTTCTCTCATCACATTCCTCATTTACATATTAATCGCTAGTGTAATATAGGTAGGATAGGTACGTACCTACACTATACCATTTATACCATTTATTATACTAGTATCGCATTTATGTGTGGTATTCTTAACGCAGCATTTATTTAGTTTATCTGCAAATAGTTTATTTCCCATTTTATTCTAAGCCGTAAATAAAGTCGACGAGGATCAGACAAGGGTTTAGCTAGATTCGTAAGGGAAAAATGAGAAGGCCAGAATTTATGTCTATTGGCCTACATAATGGTTATAAAAACGTATTGGAGCACATGGAAAGCTCATAAAAATGTAGATACATACGAGTACGCAATGTGTTTTATCTTACCATGTTCTATCTGATAGATACTTACTAGGTTCCTACTTTCAAGTTTACTTGTTAGTAAAAAAAGTCTCAAGTTATGTTTTTGGACGTGAAACGTAAACTTCGTCATACTCATCATAAACAATAAGAAAAAGTCCATAAAATATAGGCATCTCCTGAAGAATGCCATAACGCATGATCTTTGGCCAACTCCATCCATCGACTTCAGGCAACCTTTACGATAATCATCGGTCCACCAGAGCACCGAGGCCCTTTCTACCCTGTATTATCCGGTTCGTGGTCGCCATTCGAGAACCTTTCTTCCCCAGCGGTTGTTGGTTCTGCAAGCTATATAAACTGCCCAATGCCATTTCAACTTGCTAATTATAAAACGTCAGCTTAAAAACTACGTAAATTTAAAATGTTAACGTGAATTTACGCCGATACCTCCTCGCGCGCAGTTATGTAAATGAAAAAAAAAAGTAAATGATAACAAATCCGATTTTTACATAAATATATGTAAAACGATAGTATTTTTCCGACTGCTTTCATTACGTATGTAATTTATTCAAGAATTTTAATAATGACCAGATAAGACCATGTTTTTGTTCCTAACAGTGATTTAAGATTAAATATTAATGGAGCTTCTAAAATTAACCAGAATTTGTATTTTGTATTTATTTATTTACTTTAATTAAAACGGTTGCACTAATAACACTAATTAAAGATTCATATTAAAATATAAAAAATAATAATATAAGGCAAAATAATTAATGAAATTACAATAAACAAAATAAAATAACAAAGAAATAACAGAAATATCAATTGCAAAAGATGTCAAAATTAGCTAGACGCACAATCATACATCACGCTCACAGATTCTGTCAAAATATTCATCCATCCGCAAACAAATCAAACTCAGGCCTACTTAGCATTCAGAAGAGCGTTGAGCGCAGTGAGGGTGCGCGGGATGGGGGACGCGGCTCTAGCCACCGTGTTGGACAGTGGTGCGGCAAACAATCCATGCTTCCGAATACGAAGGTAATTATTTGGGACAAAGAATCGACACAGCTCATCGCTCAAGTTCGAAGAGTCTATTTTGCCAAGGAAAATTTTGCAGGCCGTTTTGAGTTGGTCGTAGGCACGTCGCACCTCCAGCGATTTGTGCCCAGAAGAAATTTCGTGAGTTATAGGTCCCCCCCCTACCTATAGTAACCATGACGACGTTTATATTAAAACCTTCTGAACCTTATCAAGCAAAAGGGCATAATATGTGCTCTCATGCGGGTGCCACAAGAACTACTTTCTAATTTGCTTCGGACGAGTGCACTATAGATCAAGAAAACCACATAGTGTTTTCGAAAGTCCCGAGCGTCCTTAGAACGAACCCTAGGCGCTTAAATGACTCCTTCGCCAACGCGGCCACATGATCGTGAAAGGTGAGTTTTCGGTCGAATGTAACTCCCAAGTCCTTTATCGTGTTACTTTCTAATAATGTCTACGTTTTTAAGTTTATAAGCGAAACTGATTGGGTGCCACATTCAGCCAAAAGTCATTGCGTAAAGTCTCCCTACATTAAATTCCATTTTGTTAAGAATACTCCACTCGTAAACCAAGTTGATGTCAGATTGAAGCGCTAAACAATCTTCTTCAGACTTCATTTCTGTGAAGAACTTAATCGAAGTAATCGGCATACTATGCCAAGTACGAATCCAAGCTGCAAAAGTAAGTACCAATCTACTTAATATCGTATAGGTAGGTATAATTTTCATTTTCTTGTCCCAAGATTTTTTTATTTTGTTTCCCTAGCAAGTATATTTAGTTTTTATGTTTCTTCGGCGGCAAATAGTGGCAACGATTTGAGCAAAACGGGCAAAGGTACCGTTATCAACTTTGTTGACACATCTTACCCCTCTGTGACTTCAGTTTATTGATAAGAGCCTTTCGCTAATTTTCAAGTCTGTACTTGAAAATTAGCGAAAGGCATTTAAACGTTTATTAAGCGCAGAATGGGATGATTCCAGAACATTGTTCGTGCGATACGCTTGTAGTAGCTCTTGATGCTTTTTTAATTATCTTTCAACGTAAGCCATAAATCGAGGCATTTTCAGATTCATTCCTTCATATTCTAATTTAATATATTGCCACTCATTTAAAATCAATTCTTTAGGATGTGTGCGTTTGGGTATATTTTAAGTATAGCGTTCTACAGGGCAATCTCAAAGTCGCGATGTTCTATGTTAATTTCTAACACTGGCAATTGCGATTTTATTATTTGAAAAACTTTGTCATAGCTTATCTGTTTTTATCAGGCATTAGAGCATATATAATGAAGGCCATTAATATATGCTCTAATGCCTGATAACCGGTGTTAACCGAAAAGTCCGTTCTACCGAAATCACCGTGGATGCTCAAAAACTGGTAAAATGGCTTGGAACAACTGTGAAAAGTAGCAAGTCAAGTCAAAATTCATTAATTCATTAAAATCACAAGGATCACTTTGAAACGTCGGTTTTATCTACTGCCTGTTCTTTCGCGACAAAGCCAGGAAAGAAAGACAAGGCTGGTTATTCTTTTTAATGATCATTTTTTAAAACAACGAGTTGGAGCAAGAGTTTTTATCATCGAAATAATCAGATATTTTATAGTATGCCTTTTTATAAAGTTGTTTTTAAATACGTTTTTAAATTGATTAATTGTCAATTTTTGTATATCTCTTGGGAGTTTGTTATAAAAGCGTACACTGGCCTTTAAACGATTTACTAAATTTATGGAGTCTACAAGTGGCAACAGCGAGTTTATCTTTATTTCCGGTATTAACATTGCGATTATCACTTTTTTTTATTAAACAAATTAATATTTTTGTGAATATACATAATTATAATAAGAATTTTGTAAGCATGAATCACTAAAAGAAATAAACAAGCCCAATTCGTTGCCGTTTTTTCTGGTGCTTCGGTCCCAAGTAATAGGTGTAAATGAGACGTATCCGCGGTCCATACGTGATTTGTGTAATAGAAATAAACGATTTTCACTTTCACTTTCAGAATGTCTATTTTATCAGTGGTTTTACAGGTCAAGAAACAGTGGATTCAACCATTACGAATACTTTACTCAACTTGTATGGGCGGAGTCGAGCGAAGTGGGTTGCGGCAGCGTAAAGTTTAAAGTGAGCATTCTTTATTTTTAATAGGTTTTTCTATTATTTTGGCATTCATATAACAGTAAAAGTTATACGTGATTGATGATACTTGTCTGTAAAGAAAACTATCTACTACTCAAACTTATAAAACTACCAAAGACATGTCGAGATGCGCTAGTTTGGAAAGTTGGATACGTCCTATCTTCTTAAGTCACTGTATATTTGATTGTCTATCCCTACAAATGTGTCACTATTTATTTATTTATTTGGTCTACCTGTGGGTGTTACAATAATACGATATAAAAATAACAAGCATATTATGGAGAGTTATTGCACAACCAGTGGACATATAGGTGGACACTGCATGCTTAAAATTAACAACAAGAAATACAACAACCAACGCAAACAATGCGTCAACAGTAAGGGCGCTTTATTAAATAAATTTATACACTGGTTCCAGCATGTCGACATATTTCTTGACAGCATTTTAATTTTGTTAGCGTTTTAGTGTAAACTCCTTTATCTTCACGTCACCGCGCTGTCCCCCAGATATTCCACGGACGTGCTAAATCGTTCTGGTTGTGTGCTTAGTCGCGTTGTCGACTGGTGCTAAGTGGATATGTGAGCGATAACCTTTAGTCAAAAATTATATTACGGCCAACCAAATTGGACCTTAGAGTTTTAGGATGTTGGCAAAATAATAATAAATAGACAAATAGGTATGCAACATTTAAAATGGTGCAAATATAGAAGTCTCGACAGAGCTTACTTATTTGAGCCTTTTGGGGTTGAGACTCTGGGTATGCGGGGAACCGGGGCCAATCAGCACTTAAGTTCATATAAACCTGGGAGCTTCTCACACATCAACTATATAAATATTAGGCCCCGAAGCCTGCAAAACAAAAAAAAAATAAGTAGGACCAAACATCATCAACTAATCATACACACAAATAAATACATAGAACAGAATTATTATTTATTTTAAATAAGAATTATGTATTTTTAATACTTTAAATAATCCATCTCGATAGATATATAAACTCTTTATTGTGCATATAAAATGTATTGTACAATAGTGTATTTATTTTTTATTTTATTATGTTTTTGTATGTGTGTACATACAAAAACATCTTTTAGTTATTTGGAGTCTTAAGAAATCATTGCACGTTTTTGTTCCCAGGACCAAGATAGTGGCAACCGAACAGTGTATAGATTGGTTTGCAACTTCGCACCTGGCGGGAATCGTGTAAACAAACCTGTGTACACTTACGGGGTTCCATGCTCGAGATGTCCCGAAGGCACTATTTGCGATACTATCTTTAAAGCCCTTTGCGGTAAGATTATATTTGCCCATCGCAATAAAGTCAAATAAAACTGAGCACGATGTGTCAAGACGAACCAAAAACATGTTAGGGTCCCGAAGTAGTCTAATACCTTCTTATGTTATCATTGGAAATGCCACGAGCTTATTTCCGTTGGCAGTTCCTACCAAATCGTACTCATATATTTAGGACACTAGATTAAAAAGTTAGAGAAGGACAATATTTGATATTTTATACAACCTCGTGTTTCTTTGGTAAATATAGAAGACAATTTACGCATAAAATATATATGATACTGAGAGAAAAATCGGGGTACGGAACACGGACAGATAGATAAACAGATAGTTATCACGAAATAGACGTAGTAATGACATTATGCTTCTGATTTCGCTAATTTGCTTTGAAGGTGACGCAAAGAAACAATTTTTTTGAAGGTGTATTATTGCTTAGTATAGATTGTGGACCTAATTAAACTTCTACGAAAGATGCCGCTTTCTACGACGACGTCTACGTACGAGACTACGTTACCTATTAAATCTGCGTTCAAAAATTTTGCAAAAGCCTTCATGTTTGTTCTAGTAACTTGGTAAATCTGTAAATTTCCAGATATAAATTCTGCGGAGCTAGCTAATTAAATTGGAAATCAGTATTGCTGGTTAAAATTGATTATAAGCTACCAAAGACTTTATAATTTCCTTCAGGTAGTAAATTATGTTTCCTGCGGTCACTTTACGCTAAACCTTATTTTTTAACTTTACGCACAAGGTAAGGACCTAGTAAAAATAAGGTTTAGCGTAAAGTGAGCGTACGCACGCATCAGGTATACGTGTTCCTCGGTAAGAAACATACACTGAAATGGCAAAAACGGAATCCTTCTGTATAATTTGTTTGTCTCATCTCCTATTTAAAAAAAATGGCTGAAGGTACTTCCTATTTCAGATAAAACAACCAAACAAACAAGTAAAAAAAAAACCACTGATGCTGAAAGTTTTACATTAGAATATGAAACATCTCAAGTAATTTCCACAACTGGTAAACTTTCAAACACTGATACTACAACCGAAACGATAGATATTAGAGATGCCGTAACTGGGGATGAAGCTTTTACACCCTTCGACTATTTTTCACATGTCCACGATTTTACAAGACAATTGGTAACTGCAGCTGCAACAAAACATGATTGCAAAGATGTCCTCTCTGTTGATAACTTTATTGAATTACTCAGAAAACGACTCAGCAGTGATCCTGCATTCAAAGAACTGCTGTTTTCAACAAAATTGCCGACGCTGACCGGATTTCTAGATAGCTCGTTTACTGACCCTAGCGTAGCTGCGTTTGTAAGCAAGCTGTATAGCAAAAATGTACCACCTACTACAACGAAAATAACTGAGAGTGATCTATTGAATTCCACGTTGCTTGTCGACCTTGTAGAAGCTGTTATTTTTAGAAGTAATGGAGGAGGAGGTAAGTTTTATTTGATTTTAATGATGATTCATCCGTCATTCTCAACTTGATTCTCAACCGCGCGGGCTAGTCTACTATTATTCGTTTAAGTTAGTGGTATCGAATTTTTCGCAGAGATAAACAAGGGTTGATGTTATGGACTGCTTTCATTCTAGTCTTTTAAGACTAAGAATGAAGGATTTAAGAACGGTATGCTTTGTATATTCAAAGATGCTACTTTTGTTTCAGAAAAAATGCAATTTACTGAAGAAGTGGAACATACCACACAGTATGCAGCTGAAGTTAATCCAGTTAAAGTCCAAGCGGAACTAGCTCGAATTCAGCTTAACAAAGACTTTACTGGACACTACTTCTTTCCCGAAGATGACGCGGACAATGAAGAAACAAGTGGTGAAACCACCGAGGTTTACTACGACACGTCAAATATACCAATCAAAGACATTATGATGGAAATTGAGGATATTAAAAAAAACACTGTAACTATTGACTTTTTGGATGAAATCTTTGAAGCAGATCCTGTTACTGATAGTACCACTCCAGTCAGTCAAATGTCTCCCGATGATATGAATGTGTACAAAAGTGGACACAATGTAATGAAGAAGTTTCTGGAAGATATCACTGACAAAACTCCTACGAAGCTGCCTATCTGATTTGGGATTAAAATTATACAAAATCTGAATTTAATATTTTTTATTTATATTGAAAAAATCTTACACCACATACTTTATACCAAGGAAAGCGCATTGGAAAAAGACTTTGCCGTACATAAAATACAATCACAAAAAAATATAATTTAATACATTGCATACATTGTATCACAAAGTTTTGGTTCAACCTTCTAAAGATCTCATAATAAACGTGTAATAGAACATCCACGTAACGCTATATCTCAACGTAATTGCCCTATAAAACATAATATTCCGGAGAGATATGGTGCCATTACATGGACATTTGTATGAAATGATGTTATTTTTTGGTCTTGAATTCTTGTGTTTAGAGCAATCATCGCTATACTGTAGACCTTTCGAATCTAAGTCACTTTTCATGGCGTTGATTTCTCCTCTTTTCACTCTCGTAGCATCTTCATAGCATATACAGTGGAAGTTATCAATTTGCGACGAGGTTTCAACTTCTAAATCGTCTAAGCTCGAGACTATTTCATGAAGTTTAGTATTTAGTGTAGGAAGTTTTGTATATGCTTCTTGATTTCCAATACTGAGAATTGTTACTTCATGTTCTTCTAAATTTCGTCTACGTATATTAAGTGAGCGTCGCTCACAGTAATCTTCGTCTTCTAGAGTAGTTGCATCGGGACTTTCGGATAAAGTTGCCATTTTGTTCCGGTCCATATAGTCTCGCGTGCAGGTTGAAGTACGGGTGCAGCCATCGACATACCCTGGTGGCGTCCTAGAGCCAACATCAAATGCCCCACCGCCTCCACCGCCATCACCACCACTCCCGTTTATAGCAGCTGTCCAAGTACAAGTCAGTTTACGAGTGCAATGTTTCTGCCGAATGAAAGGCGTGTTTGCGGTCATAGTTGTAGTTTTACTAGGATCAACTGTAGTCGCACCTTGTCTTAAAGCATCGCTATCTGCTCTACGTCTTGCATCATTGTCTATTGACTCTGCAGTGCTAAGTTTCCTCAAATGCATAAGTTCATCAAACGAAAGATACTTTTCTGTGACACGGCCACGGTTATTATAATGCACACTCGATTTATCTTTAGGTTTGATGGTAATCGTTTCTGTACTTGTCAGTAATCTCGTTGTTGGTACTGTTGCACGTGTCTTTCTGTGTCTTTTGTTTACCAATGTCGTATATCTGATAGATTTTAACTCAGATGGCCACTTTAAGTTATATTCGTCCATTTGCCAAAATGGTTTGAACGTTTGGTCTTCGAGGTCTCCACGTTTCTTCCTTTCGCTGTAATCAAAGGAACGATATGAATCTTGAAGCTTTCGTATTTTTGGTCGCGATTCATCAACGATTGATTTTACCTGTTTGTATGGGTCTGATTCTTTTCTGCTGTATTCAGTTTTATCTAGTTTATCAGCATTTTCAAAGCCCCATAGCTCTTTTCGAGATAATTCTTCCTCTCCGCTTTTGACTTCTAAGTTATGAAATGGGTCGTAGTTACCAAATGGGTTAGATTGATCTGGTTCATCGCCACCTACTTTTCGATATGGACAGTATGTGGTGGTAAATGCTTGGCATTTACTGGTAGGTTGGCATTTTTGATTACAGTCACACTGCATGTTGGCCGCAGTTGGTGGTGTTTGTTCATTGCACGGGCCACAGGCTTTGTCGAGTCGTGCAAAGGTTGTGTGTTGGCACGGGATTGGCTGCGGGCAATTATGAGCTTGTCCGCGAGTGCACTCATTAGTTTTAATTTTACAAGGAGGATCAGGAGAAAAACAGGAGTGATGGTTTTCCCCCGATATCATCCTGCGGGTGCACTGACTGTCCACATAATGTTTCCTAGCGTCTTGAGTAGCACTTGAATAAAAAGGGGCCGAAGTTGCGTAGTCTGATCTTCTAAAATCATGTTCAGTATGTGTATGACTCATATCCTGATTGTAGATTGGTTCTTTGCTAGATTGATAGCCATGATACATTCGAGAATGGCCTCTCTCTTGAGTAAATATACGTTGTGTATACTGTGGTTCATTAAAATTCTCCATATTTCTCACTGGATTTTGCAAATGAATTGAATCGCGTTTTACAGCACCTTAAATAAATATTCAATGAATTTGTATTAACTGTAATTACCTACAGCCGAAGAGCCGTGTTGGTTTAGTGAGCGGTGCCTCGACTTCCGATCCGGTCGTGGGTTCGTTGCGCTTGAAAAATGTATGTGCGCATTTAAACGAGTACAAAACGGTGAAGGAAAATCTCGTGAAGAAACTGGCATGCCCAAGAATAAACAATGCATATGCCATCAGTTAGTGTTCCAACAAGAGACGATGGACTTGCAACCAGTCATGCTGAATGCTGGTTTAATTACTTTCAAAACAAGGGCATGTGACTAGTAAAATGTTTAGACCTGCCTCTGACTACCCTTTACTTGGTATGCTTAAAGATCTACGCACTGAGTATGAATCTGAGGATGTCCAGCATGTCTCAGTGTTAGGCGAGTTTGTTTTAGTCGTTTCAGAGAACACATAAATCTATATTATGTAACCCCATATAATATAATATGGGATAATAATATAGAGCAGGGTGCTTACTGAGTGGTAAAAGGAGCTCAGGTCGTCCACCGGCAAGATGGGTCGACCGACATAGTAAAAATCATAGGTCGTACCTACATGGGTCTGATTGGCGCAAGATCGAGGTGTATGGCGCAAACGAAGAGCTATGCCCAGCACTGGGATGATATACTGTATGTACATGATGATGATGATGATGACATATAGATTCTTGTTTTAATTGAAAAACCCTTACCGTAAGAATTATTAAGATAAACATGTCTCGTTTTCTGATTTCTTTGATCATTAATTTCGCTTCTGTTAAGGTTCATTTGCTTTAAATTATTCGGGTCTAGTTCTTGCTTCAGTGAATTGTTCGATAAATTGAGTATCCTAAGCAAACTGCTCGCCGAAGAACCTTTGTCAATATTTTTTGGTGCTGAAACTAAAATATCCCGGCATATAATAATTAGAAGTCTACGCAGATTGTTAACGGACTCCATTTTGTTACGAAGTTCTTCACAGAAGCTTGCAATTGTTATTATAAAAAACTGAAAAATAACTAGATGGAATTAAAAATATAGATTTATTACCGCTTTGGTCCGATGCAGTCAGCGACAAAAGTAGGTTAATTTGGAGGAACGTGCAAATTCCGATACAAATTATTGTAATACAGTAAAAAAATACCAGATTCATCATCTGTCTTTCCGGAAAAATACAATCCGGGGCTCTTCAAGGTAAGAGTGAATAGGTATCTTCAGATCTTCATGCTCCATCGTCGGTCATACCATCACTTACCATCAGGTGGGATTATGGCCAAATAAAGCTATATTATTGATAAAAAAAAGTTAAAGAGTAAAATTTTAAAATCTGAAATAATTCCGGAACCCATACAATTTACTTCAAAATATCAGGCTACATTGGAACATTCAATTGGAAATATATATAAGTAGTATATCAGTTATGTAGTTCCTATAATACAAGCTTTGCTTAGTTTGGGGCTAGATGATGCTGTGTGAAAGACGTCCAGCATTATTTATTTTATTTATCATTTATTTATCCACTTTGGCTCCGAACTTTAATCTAACGCTACCATTTTCTTGTTAAACCCGAAGAAAATTAGAATCTAAAAACTCAAATTGTTAATCTTCTTTTGTCGCTGACTGTACCTTTAAGAACGTGCTAATTCCGATACTAATTATTGTTATGCAGAATATAAATTTACCTGATTCAGTGGTTTGTAAACACAATCCGGGAAATTCTCTATCGGGAAGCATCTGGTTTGAGCACTGAGTTCCCGGATATCCAATTATGTAAATTGGTTTCGCGTGAATATTTCCCCTAGGGGCAAAATTGCACACAAGCCTCTCTACGACAGTGTGCAATATATCAACCTAAAATGTTAGGTACGTTCATAAGTAATTTTTTACATAATTAAACAAATAAAACACTAACGTTTTGCAGCGCCCTCTGGTTGTGTGTGGTGATAAAACTTAAAAACCTTAAAATTGTACAAGACGATTGCAAAAACGGTGTTACAACAACTGCTTTAGCCGTTTTGAAGGAAGATGGTATAAAACAAACAAACGAACATCCTCAAACGGTCTTTGCATCGCGAGTAAAATGATGGATGCCGTTTTAATTATAGTATTTAGCCTTGACACACTTACGAAAAATTTTGCTCGCCCACATCCTACAAACGTAGTGTCTGCCCAAATTAATTGAGTAAAATAATTTCCCTTCGAGTTCTTTGATCTGGAATAGAGTTACAGTATGTATATAAATTAATATTAACAACAAACACGTGACCTCGAATAACAATATAAGCTAATTTTAATCTGGGTACCACGCATGGGCAGAGACTACTACTGAAAGTATTTTTTGAATGGTCTAAAGTCTGTATTTTTGTTTACAACCTTTTTGGTTGGACTCCACAACATATCCGTATGTAATATGAATGCCACGTGCCACTATTCCTTTTAGAAAACGATACAAAGTAAAAAAAAACAAGTAAATACGTTTTTACAAAAGTGTACAAGAAGTAAATAACTTACTGATTATAGTAAGCAACACTGCCCATGAAATGTATATTCAACATGAACCATATATCCACAAAACTTTTCACACCGAGACCTGGTGATGGGCCCAAAACTGTAGCAATGTTTTGCCCGACTTTCATGCTGACTGAAAAGAAATAAGAATGTACCCATTACTTTATTGGAAGTTTAGAAGTGCCTAAATACTTAGCTACCTTTGGACGGATTTACTACGCTCGTAAACACGCGTAGGACGAATGTGTTTTGTACCTAATTCATAAAGTAGGCATTTTGTTGGACATCAGGGATATATAGGCAAATGAAAATAGCATAAAATCGAACATATAATAATTGTTCATTATTTCACATTGCGCTATGAACATAGTTTTCTTACCTACAGCATTCTTTCTTTTAATTTCTCATTAAGTAAAAATCTTAATTTATTTTGAAAAATATTTTATTTACCCAGATATTTGTATTGGTTTCAAGATATTACAAACAGTCAGTTTCATGAACTTAATACGAATATCAGAGATATCGATAAAATTTAAGTACGAACTTCCGAGGCTTTGATATCTGATATCAGCTAACGAGGATCGTATTTTAGTACCAACCTTCTCATCAGTAAGGAAATATAAAGCCGTTGAGAGCCTACAAAAGGTGATACTAAAATGACTAGAAACCTAAAGAGCTAATGAGTTAATTTTTACAAAACTTTGTTTTCATCAACGATCGCAGCGTGACTCGCGGCGATCAAACCTATCTAAAGAAAGAACCATAATTGAAGACAGATCATCATCCGTTATGGAGATAAATGGTTACAGACAAACAAACCGCAAAACGGGCTCCTGTCGTTCGGGTAAAAATAATTTAATTTAAAATAATAAATAAATTAGTTAAATTCAATAAATTGGTTTTCAGTAATAAAAAGAGCTTTTGAGAAATTTACGTACCAAGTCTTTTACGCATTCTATACACATTGACAAAATATTTTTTCCCAAACATGCGCGGTAATATTGTCATTACTTTTGAAAACAAAACACGCGAAGTAATGTATTTACTTACACAGCATCAGTTCTGAATTTGGAACAAAAAACGCGCCGTAAAAGTTGTATGAAAATCGATTACTACAGATGCAGTGACGTCATAAATAAAATTAAAAAAATTGCGGCAAAAGGTCCTCTCGATTCTGTTATTTTGATAATAGTACATAAATAAAAATAAGTTTCAATGGGTCCGAAAGTGAAATGAGAAACCTTTTTTATTTCCTTGCATTTTTTTGAGAAAAGCACTTATATACCTCGGCGGAAATAGCAATTGCATGTCTCGTATCATTGAAGTCCTCGCCTGGGGCTCGGCCTTTATACTGATACTCGACCTTCAATTGCCTATTTCGTGGCCTCTGCAAATACAATACCTGTTCCTGTTCCATGTGTGTACCTTATTACTGTCGTACAAATATGCGGATGAAAATCCACTAATAGCATGCTGAGCGGGAAAAAAAGTATATAAAAAACCATTGTTAACGTGCTGTTTTCCATTTTGGGTAATTATTTAATATACAATGTCAAAAGACTAAAGAAGAGAAAAAAAGTATTTATTAATAAATCCGCAAAATCGACTTGCTTTTACTGAACATTCGTTTAAAAAAAGAAAAGAAAAACAATTAACGATTAAAAGTTGTGAGCGGATTTCCTTTTATCCGATTTTCCAATTTGGGTTGAAATTAAATGAAATCGGTCACTCTCCCTTAGGTAAACAATGTTCTATAATTTCGATCGTAAACTTTTGATCTGATGTATTCCAGTACACAGTCAAAGCGCATTGGTACCTATTTACAACAGTTTGGTATTTCCAAATATACTCATAACCATGCGTATTTATATATTTCCAAATACTTCGGCAGGCTGTTGAAAAAAGTTTCGTCTAGTTCCCGCGAAAGTAACAATATTATAGAATTTTAAATTCAGTCAGTTATTGGTTCATTCGTAAGTTCTTGCGAATTTTGACTATTGTTATTGATAAACAATTACCCAAATTTTCCAATTGGGTTGAAATTAAATGAAATCGGTCACTCTCCCTTAGGTAAACAATGTTCTATAATTTCGATCGTAAACTTTTGATCTGATGTATTCCAGTACACAGTCAAAGCGCATTGGTACCTATTTACAACAGTTTGGTATTTCCAAATATACTCATAACCATGCGTATTTATATATTTCCAAATACTTCGGCAGGCTGTTGAAAAAAGTTTCGTCTAGTTCCCGCGAAAGTAACAATATTATAGAATTTTAAATTCAGTCAGTTATTGGTTCATTCGTAAGTTCTTGCGAATTTTGACTATTGTTATTGTATACCTAGAGTGTTCATTGATAAACAATTACCCAAATCCCGGCATTCATCTTCTCTGTCAGGCTTCACGGATCGGTCGCATTGATCTACCCAGCGTTGCGCAAAACTTGCCAGTTTCGAAGACCATCTCTAAAAAGTTAAAACACTCTGATAGATTAATAATAGATCACTTCCGTTCCTCGACAGCTTAAACAAAGGTTCATTATTTTAAATTAAAAGAGTTTATTTGTTTTTTACTATTACAAAGGTGGTTTTTCAACAACGTTCTCAATTACTTTGCTAGTTTTACTGTGAATTTAATTAACTGTGATTTAATTGATCAAAATAAGCTCCATTTGAGCTCAAAGATTTCCATTTGAGCTTTGATGGACATGTATTTGTAGTATACTGGATATGTGCGTATATTATGTGCATTAAAATTAAGATAACCTGCAGTAGGAAATAACTGGAAAAAGTATAGAGGTTTGAATGTGGCTCCTCTTACAAGCAATACGTACCACTAAATAATAATACCAGTAAATAAGATATACATATATGGGATTAATAAACATAAAAATAACATGCATATCATGAATAAAAAAAAAACCATTTGAGTAAGTAATAAAAATTATAAGTAAACACCCAACAGTCGCATAGCTACCTACATTACATAGTGCAGATCACACACTAGGATTCCCCGTTTCGTGTGAATCAGGAACTAAGACTTACATACTCCACACACATATTATTTGCAGGATATGCAAACATTTGAATCTTCTTGCGTCTCAGCCGACTACTGCCTCAAAACAAGTGATTAGTTTAAAAACAAAGAAACCCGACTGCAGTTTTTTAAGCGTGTTTCTATTATATTAATATTCCTTTATAAATTTAATAACAAATGACACTTCGTATAATTATATTCTATGACACTCTTTAAGGCTGAGATAGCTAAGACGAATCCTATGACACCGCATTTATATTTATCCATCAGGTTTTGATTGTTTTTTTAAATCGGAAATCGTTTATGGCGGCATATAGCCGCTGTCGTATTAAATTTCTGTCATTTTGTGCAATAACTTTTGAAACTATCATGTGTATGAACATTTTTTTTAATAAAAAACGGTATATTCACATTTACCATGTATAGTTACTTCCGTGATCATGGTACATGCAACTGAGCCGAAATATCGGGAAACATTCAAACTCACAAATCATAGTGAATATCGCGTTTTTAGTTAAAAAATTGTGCATTTTATTTCACTCTCGTGATCAAGACCGTGCCAATGACACCTCATTTATCAAAATCCATCAAGCCGTTTTAGGCTACAGATGTCTTAAAGGATTTTTGGTTCATCAGAAATAAAATATAGCGGCTTATTATTTCTTGATATTTTATATATTCTGTCACTCTCGCAATCAAGACAAATCCTTTGATGCCTTATTTATCTAAATCATCAAGCAGTTTAGGCTACATAAATTATTATATAAATTAAGGATAAATTAAGGAATTTTTGGTTCGGAAATCGAATATGGTGGTTTGTAGCCGCCATATTCGAATTTCTTGACACTTGATATATCCTATGTTAGTCCCGTGATCAAGACGAATTCAATGACACATTTATCAAAATCCATCCATCAAGCCGTTTAGGCTACAGCGAGAGCCAAGGGAACAGCACAAATACATAGATACATACAGAATAACATTACCTTTCATTTGGGCAGTCGGGTAAATATGCTAAGCTGAACATTTTTTTTAAAGTAACACCTGAGGAAAATTTTCATTTTGCTTTGTAAGGCTTTGTAATGAAGGCATTAAATGTAATGATACCTATTTATTAGTATTATCTTTGCTATGTTCCGTTGTTTTGAATCTTTTTTCGTTTTTTTACTAACGTAGAATAAGTGTGATTGCTTTTCCATGATAAAGTAGGTATGTTAATACAATAGCACAATTTTCTTGTGGTGTGGGTTCGTAGCTCTCTGAGAGATCAGCTAGATGAAGCGACGTTAATTGGGTGGGGGCCCAACCCGGCTTCGCACGGTTCATCCAAATTACTTACTTTTCCGGTGGAATTTCGAAAAAAAATCTTCCATGTTAATCTTGTCCTGACAATTACGAACACAACAAAAAAACAACAAAACGAAAGCGCTCACGACTGTATTCCCCATAATGAACATCCTCAGACGCATACTCAGTGTGTATACACCAAGTAAGGGCAGTAAGAGGCACGTCCAAACATTATAATTAACATTATGCGCACTTTAATTCCTGTAACACTTTTCCTGTATTCATTGGAAAGCGTCATCACTTCTGAGGGCGAACAAGTCTGCTCGGTTGTGACATGTAGGTAAAACTGAGAGCTTTGATTCTTTGAATGGCACATCAAGATTTCGGTCCCGGTGATTCGCTCTTAACCAACTTCTTTTTAAAAGCTCCTAGATTTACCAGAATGTGTGTTACTCATTTTCATCATCTTCTTGTCCTTATGCCATATGACGGGGGGTCGTCATAACACGTTTTCTTCTTCCACTATCAAACGTCATCTCAGTACTCACTCCTTGCTTAACCATGTCATCCTTTACACAATCCATCCATCTTTTCTTTGGCCTACCTCTGCTTTTATTTCCATCCACATTCATATTTAATACTCTTCTCGTAATGTGACATTCTTCCCTCCTCTATGACGTGCCCATACTATGCTAACCTCAACTTTTATGTCACGGGTGCTACTTTCAAACTTCCCCTGATAAACTCATGTGCGTTACTCATTTTAATAGGAAATAAATTTAGTTCGATGACAATCAATAAATAAATAAATAAATAATGCTGGTCATTTTTCACACAGCATCATCTAGCCCCAAACTAAGCAAAGCTTGTATTATGGGAACTACATGACTGATATACTACTTATATACTTTTTTTTTGTAAATACATACATATTATACATAGAACACACCCAGACCCGAGACAAACATTAGAAACATTTGTCCCGCAGCGGGAGTCGAACCCGCAACCTTTTGCGTCTCAGGCGGGCCTTCGCCCACTGCGCCACTGAGGTCGTCAATGGTTATTTATGGAATATTTTTTTGCTGAAAAAGGTTAACCAATAAAGTAGGTACAGAACAGTCGACTTATTGGTGTTCACGATAACTAATTATTTTCTGTAATAGAAGAGCAGTTCACGCGGATTGATAATTAGTATGCAAAACGTAGGAATGTGTCAACTAATAATGTTTGGACGTGTCTCTGACTACCCACTACATGGTGTCCACAAATCAACGTACTGCTGAGTATATCTGAGGATTTTTATCCTGGGTATCACAGTCATGAAGGTGTATTTTCGGAGGACAAATGTATGAAGGTTCTTTTTTCGTTATTAATTCACCCCTTTCGACCTACGAGTATACGAATTATAAACTAGAACATGTATAGACACAATTTTTATCATCATATAAAATAACCCATTCTTTTCATACCATTTTCTTCATGTTGGCTGCTTGTGGAAATTGATTCAGCAACCCCATCGCTACCAACTGTCTTCTCTCGTTGATTCGATTCACTATTTCCGTTGTATCCTTGTTTGTCAACAGTGCTGCTTTGTCGTAGCTCACGCATACAGGACTAGGGCCTTCCATCTTGAATTAAAATGGTATTAGTGATGATTGTATTAAAATAATAGGTATTAGAACAGTATAGACCTGCAGGGCGATCACATACCCATACTAACTAGGACGATGAGACGTCGAAAATAATGAAGTTCTATGAATAGTACATATATTATTAACAACAATATCTATAAGATTATAAGGAAATAGATCTTTGTCCACATGTACGTTCATATTTTACCAATGTTTACAAACCAATAAACGAATAATGAATTAATTAATTTGGTTTGTTCTGAAGGCAGACAACGCATCAGCCAAGCCCCCTGAGATCAAGATAGACATTGAAAAGTTTTCCGGCGCCATGCTGAGTTTGACGAGCTCGGTGGCGCTGTACTGGAGGCCCGCCTGAGATGCAGAAGGTTGCTGATTCGATTCCCGCTGCGGATCATATGTTTGTATGATCTGAAAATATTTATCTCGGGTATGTTTTCTATGTAAATATAATTATGTATGTATTTACAAAAAATATATATAAGTATACATATCAGTAGCTTAGTTTCCATAAAACAAGCCCTTTTTACTTTAGGGCTAGATTCTGATTCCGGTTATAGGTATATCTAGCGAAGCGGCAGTCTAAGATCTTTGGGTATAACTTAGTTGAGTCAATTGATCAGAGTCTACTAAAGTAGATACCTACCTATTGTATGAAAACAACTTACGGCATATTTGCAGAGCGTGTGGTTGTTACATATCTCACAGTACCGTCCTTGGATACTTCTAAAAAAACAGACAATCACAAATAATTTCACTATTTTCATAATAAATTACAAAAAATAATAAATCCTCAATAGATGACATAACATAAAATGACTAAATGACCAAATAGATATCATAGCCCTCTGGTTATCTTGACAGCGATATACTTATTAGTTAAAATGGGCTATTTTGCATCGATTGGTTATGTTTTTTATGTTTCATATTTTAGTATTCACCATTTACTTTTGCGAAATAAATAGTTCTTCGAGCAGAGTTAATAATCCGGATCTCACAGAATTTTTCCAAAAAAATGGTAAATTTCATTAAATCTACATCCTTATTTGTCGTCAT
The DNA here is from genome assembly GCA_961405105.1 of Perizoma affinitatum. Classification (NCBI taxonomy): domain Eukaryota; kingdom Metazoa; phylum Arthropoda; class Insecta; order Lepidoptera; family Geometridae; genus Perizoma; species Perizoma affinitatum. The sequence goes on from OY560184.1 coordinate 10,392,716, forward strand.
AAAGAATATATTCATACAGAAACTAGCAATGCCAAAAGAAAGGTATAACTAGCATAGAAAGGAATTTTATGAGAAGACATCTAGGTACTTGGATCAGGGAACTGTTGGTTGGTTGATAATTCGATTTTTAGTTTTACAAAAAACATTTTGATTACAGATGAACCGAAAAACAAAGAACAATTATTTACTACTCCAAATCCTGTGTTTCATATTGTAAAAAATCGAACAAGCACTCCCAGTAATAATTTGAAAATGAACGTTTTCGATAAAATGTTATCGGATGAAATGTTTTCGATAAAACAACGATTTTTCGAGAAAGATTTGTCTTACACAACAAATGTTCAAAGGAAAACAAAACTTAATGTTGCTACTCCTACTCTCGAGGTGAAACAAAAGTGGCCTGTCGTGGATCAGTTTACAAGATCTCTTATCCTTGAAGATATAAACGACAAAGACACAATGCCGAGACATGAAAAAAAAATAAAAGGTAATTTAAACAAGCATCCTAAAATTAAAAGCTTAGACGTTAGAAGTTTGTCGGACCATCCGGAAAATTCAATGCACAGTCCTGCTAAAAAATGCAACTGTGCCAATGATAAAGGAAATCACCAGTGCAAACACGGAGATGATTGCACCAGGCTGGTTCCCCATGGATCGACTATAATTTCACCACCGCCCATGTACCTACCTTATCAAGCTTATTTCATAAGTGACAATAATGAAAATCTCTTTCATGACACATATTATCACCCTAACGTTATGAATGAGTTGAAAATACCAAAGTCCACTAAACGCCGAAAACCAACCACAACTACAGATGTAGATTTATATTATGATGATGTTAAGAAAAGGCGAAAACCACCGAAAGATGACCGTGAAATTATAATGAACATTGATTACGATATTGAGGAAACGAAAAAGCCCGGGTATGCACTGAGTTGTGTTCATGAAGATCTGCACGAGGTGTTCAGCAAAGGCGTTCAAAGAAGATGTTATTGTTCACTAACGCAAAGAATTAGAAGTCAGTCTAGTATTATTTTTATTTGCCTGTTGATGAGCTTTGTAAAATATTTTGTATTAGTATTACTAAAAATATAACGAATACAGTAATATTTTTAAATACCTTACTAATATTTATATATTTGTATACTTACGGGACTGATCTATTTTTCATCCTCATCAATAATTTATCAAATCCTAACATCGGTGTGAGTTTTTGATATTTAGATAAATATATTTTACAAAGAAAATTAAACATTCCAGTAGGACCAACACAGGTGCAGGTTAGAGAAGCTATTATCAAACCGCTATTTTTAATCGCGACACAAATTAAAATTCATAATATGATAAAGATTTATGGTAAGTTTATGTAAAGTTATTTATGTATGTAACTACAAGTGATTTTTGGAATTTTACAACCTTTGGCGTGTTTTATATCGTCTATTGCAGATGTGATTCGCTTCGCAATCGACTGAATACTCCGCGGTTGTGTAAACGGTAGTTAAGCTTTCCAACGAGTCCACAACGCGATTTATGTTGAGCTTTTCAACAAGTATCTACTGAGGCGAACGCAAACACACAACACTCATTTGCGACAAGAACTCTGCTAAAAATGTCATTTGGGATAATAGTATAGAAAAATACGTCAAATCACACTAAAACGCAATATTTCTAGCGCAAAATGGTCATGTTATGATAGAAAGAGACAGCGCGAATCATTTTAGCTCCAATTTCCGCTGTTGCCCGCAAGTTTCGTTTCAATATCGGTTCTCATCAGATCCCGATCGCTCGAAGAACCGATCAAGTGCTGCGTGATTGCGGCAAGTACGTGACAATGCAAACCTATCACGGTTTTGTAGTAAAGGTAAGATCTTTTGTTGAGTAATTTTATTGTTTTTCTTGCTGCAAATGTAAAGCATTTTTTATGTAAATTCGAATGGTTACATTTATCTCGTTTTTTATGATAAGTTAATTTATTTCAATCCAAAAATATTTTAGATCTTGTGGTTAACGGTGTTTTGGAAAATGGCCATAAGTAACGAAAAGCGTCCTTACCCGCAGGAAACTGTACAACAGGATAACAGAAATGATTTCACTAGTCCATCGAGCTCCTCTTCATCAGGACCATCTTCAGTCAAGAACCCTGATTATCAAATAATTGGAGCCAAAGGTAGGTTGAGAGTTCTGGTGACTAAGAAGAAAACGAAAATACTAATTACTACTAATTATTGGAACATATTGAAAAAAGATGAAGTTCATGATAGAACTTAAGCGAACAAATAACAATTCATTTGGTTTCCCCTTAAAAAAACAAATTAAAAATAACAGGGTATGCTTGCAAACCATAGTGTTTTCTATGTATAATATGTTCGTATTCACAAATTATAAATGTTTATAAGTAGTTTATCAGTCATGTAGACCCCATACTACAAGCTCTGCTTAGTTTGGGGCTGGATGATGTTGTGTGAAAATGTCCAGCATTATTTATTATATATTCAAACATTTTTCAAAAGCACGCTGGGAATCAATAATCGTTATCTAACAACTGCATTAAGTAAGAAGAATAAAACAAACATTGTGATGAAAGATAATTATGGATGTCATGGAAATTAACGAAAAGTTGATGAAAATATGAATGACGTTGTCAATAAATTCTGATTTAACTTAGCTATTTTAAGTAGATAAGTCAAGATGTTGACCTCAGATAGTTAAAATATTTTTTAAACGATGTTTGATGTTAGATATAGTTGATGAGTTTTTTATTATTTATTTATATTGGTGCCAGTACAATTTCAGAAAATAAGACGTAAAATTGTTTCTGTAACAGACTGACAAAAAATATCTGAAATTAGATTTAAAGTGATTGCTCAACTTTGATAAATATCTATTTGCAAATAATTTAATGAAAGACGTTCATGACGGTGACTCTGAAGTACCCTACAGCGAGAGTGATGACTAGAATATAATTTTTACTTGTGTAAAAATTTAAAAAATAAATCAAATTTTGAATTACTTTTTGACATCTTACTATGTACCTTTTATATAAATTTATTTTGTTGAATGTATTTTCTCTTTGTTTAATAAGTGTAAGTAGTTGTTTGAAACCGTTCTAATGGAAATAAAGATTTGTAATAATTTAAACTACAATAGTGTTTATATGAAGATGACTAGTAAATGATAATTGTTTTGTTGTTATACATTTATTCATACAACTATGTACAAGTAGGTATATACAAAAAATACAGATGAAACAGCTAGCTATCTAAAGACCGTTGCAAACGATCTATAGATAGCTCAACTGATCCAGATCACTACCAGGCGGAAGCGTTCCCAAAATACTGGCCGCATCTAGTAAATTAATAAAATGTTCTATCAGGTGTAACGTGATAGTTCTGTATTTTTTATGTTATTATATGTTTTCAAATTTACAACAACGATTTAGTGTTTACCTTGATAAAACATACCTTAGCTGGGTCAAGCCACTCCCAAACCAAAATCCTGAATCCGCCACTGCATTGTGTAATAGATTTATTGTTGTTGTAACCATTCATCTCAAAAACGCCATAACCAATTAAAGAGCTGTAGACTGGCGAGCAACATAATTGAGTCAATTTCGAAAACTGCAAACTGTAAAATAAGTGTTCCGTATATACATAATTAGAAAAAAACAGAATGTCAAAGTACCTAACATGTTTTCTTTTTTTATTCATTAGAGGTAGATACAGTTTTAAACCAAATTATTAGAAAAAGTATAAATAAGTTTATTTCTTGTAGTTCAGTGGATGAATGTTCTCGTCATCTTCGCCTCATAATCTTCAGGCAGTTGGAAGCATTGCGGGAATGTTTATATTCCCACAGTGATAATACAATTTTGAAACAATGTGGAGGGCATTAATACGCTATTACCACAGGATATCATTCTAGTTTAGGTACTACTGTTGTCCATATCTACACTTCCTATCCTACTACTGTTATAAATGCGAAAGTTTGTGAGGATGGATGGATGTTTGTTAGTCTTTCACGCAAAAACAACAGAACGAATTTTGATGAAACTTTACAGTAATATTATTAATATACTTTTACATCAGAATAACATATACGCTATTCTCTCCGCGGAGAGAGAGCGTCGCGATCACTCACCCTGATGAAGACTCTCGGAATGAGTCTAAACTTAGTCAGTGCCTTTGATAGTGCGGTACGTGAAAAATCCCGAGAATTTTTTTTAACAATGAATAATCAAAATCGCGATAGTTTTTGGAAAAAAACATATAAGCTACAATTTATAATGATATTGTGTGATTTGGCCATAATATAACGATAAGTATCAAGTAAGTCGGAAAAAAATCCTGTCTCTGAGAATATGGTTAGTTGTTATAGGTTGTAATTTTAAGTAGATAGATTAGTTTCTGTTGATAGCCTGAAGAAGGTTATAAGCTACTTTTTGGCGGAGAGCTAAAGCTGTCTAGCTTAAAAAGTCTAGCTGTGTGAATTCTACAGGCTGTGTATGGGTCATAGAATATACGGATTTCATCCGTTTATTTTAACGCTACGAACCTTAGGAGCCGAAATGAGTCAGAAAGAACGCTAACTGATTTTGATGATTATTCTGTATGGATAATGATTTCAAAGAATACAAGTTTTATTCCTGAGGGATTACTAGGTTTCCCGTAAAACCTAAAAAACATCATCATGATATGGAATCACGACTATCCAAAACATTTTTGTGGGCGATTTTATTTTTGTTTTTATTTGAATAACTGTCATGCTGAGTGAGCAAAATAACGTAAACTAAGTATGTAAGGATCTTATGATAGATTACCTACAAGACAGAAACCGTTAACTTCTAACTGAAAACGTATCGCAAATGTCGCGATGTAATTATTATTTGACTTTCATATTGGACTTCCCGTTGTTAGAAATCTGTGAAATCATATCAGAGATCATATTATTATATGACATTAAATGACACTTAATGACATATAATCTCTAATAAGATTAGTTAAATTCGACATGTTCATTATGCGACACGTGTAATGTTCGTGGCTAGCAATTTAATAATTTATAAAATCAACAAAACTGTAATAGGCAAATTATTTATTAGTCACTTAGACGTGACACTACTTTTTGTTTACACCAAAGTTAAAACTTTTGTTAAAATTTTTGCAAGAAGAATGGCCGCATTTAATAGCACAGTCATCCAAAAATGATGAAACAAAAACATATCAAGAAAATTTCTTGATTTGTGATCTTGGCATAGAAAAGAAAGGCCAAGGGTAGTTTTTTAACGAAAATTTCCAATATCTAAGATACCATAAGATTTTTACTGGATACATTTTTTTATTTTCTTAACACTTATTATCTCCCCCACCCGTAGTAAATGGCGTGTCTAATCTTTAAGCCACATCCTGTATAACAAACTCCCCCTTAGAATAAAATTAATAGACAGTACTGTTTTTGACCATGTTAAGTCGCTGCTATCTCATAAAACCCTGTACAGGATTTTTTAGAGAACGATTATAGTCGCTACGACAGTGATATTAGAAGCTGATTTGATTTTCCTGTTTGTATAGATTGTTTTTTATGTTTTTTTTAATGTGCATTGTACATGCTATACTTTATGTTATTATGCTTCTTTAATGTATGAGTATTATACATTACTGAATGAATGAAAATACTTTATTGTACACCACAAGAAAACAAAATAAACAACAAAAAATTAATATAACTAAAAGAACAATTGGCGGTGTTATCGCTTAAAAGCGATCTCTTTCAGACAAGCTTTAATTTTTATTTATTTATTGAATGTAATATTGAAACAACATAAGTAAAATAGGTACACAACGATTTTTTTCACTTTCTTAGAACCTACTTACATATATGACCTATGTAAATTATTCAAAAATAAAAATATGGTTTAAAATTTCTTTGGTAGTGCCATTGTCACAGTCTTCACCTCCAGGTACTCTTCCAAAGCATTAACACCGCTGTAAATAAAAAAAATATATTTTAAGTTTGATTTGACACATAAATGAATAGTTTAACAACCAAAAACAGTAGATGCAAAACACACGTATGAAATATTGGGATATATATATATATATATATATATATATATATATATATATATATATATATATATATATATATATATATCCCAATATTTATATATATATATATATATACCAGACCTGATATACCATATGGATCGATAACACCTTAAATATTGCAAAAAATCGGTGGATGGACGTGGACCATGATTGTTAAATGGCACCCTTTAGGGCAGCCAGAGATTTCTATAGACTGTTGATAATGTATGACTAAAAATGTAGACGACTACATTTAGATGACTAAAAATGTTTTTGCAGATTCAGTCATCTCCAAACTAATGTATAACATCAGTTGACTGTATTTTAACTTACTTCTCTCGACCGATTCCAGATTCCTTGAACCCACCGAACGGGGCTTGGACGCCGAACACTAAGTAGGTGTTAACCCTGGAACGATAAAGCACAAATCAAATAAAAGGATCATATAAGTGGTTATATCGCTAAAGTTATAACAATTGGCTCCCAATCTGTTGGAATGAAACCCGCAATAATGTTGCCTACATTATTGCGGGTTTCATTCCAACTATTGAGCTCCAGAGAATGCTGCACAGAATTGACGTCTTGGTACTCGTGGATTGAACGTACCAGACTGTCCCAGCTTCGACGTGTTTGCTGAACTGCAGCGCGTTCTTGAGGTCGGCGGTGAAGATGCCGGCGGCGAGGCCGTAGTTTGTGGCGTTGGCGCGATCTATCACCTCCTCCAACGTATCAAACTTTAGGATGTTTTGCACTGGGCCGAAAATCTAGAAAATATTAAACAAATAGAGACCACGGTAGTTTGATATAGCAAAGCAACGTTAAGTGTGATTTTTGGAGTGTCAACGTTCCAACAGCAAAGGTGCTCTTTTTATTTCTTATGCTCAAAATAAAACACCTTTGATTTTGACTTATTCCCATCCCCCCAGTGCCCCGGTTCACAGCTTTTCCCATAGTCTTAGCTATGCCTTTAATACCAAATGACCAAAGGGGCAAATGATCTCGATCTGTGTCATCCACGTTTGTACCGGAAGCTGTGTGTGTTGTACTAGTGGTCTGTTGCTATGTATTATACACCCCTAATGACCCACATAACCATCCAAATAAGCAACAAAACTTGATCATACCTCTTCCTGAGCAATGATCATGTCGTCGGTGACGTCAGCGAATACAGTTGGTTCTATGTAATACCCAGTGGTGCCGACTCGGTTGCCTCCAGCCAACAGCTTGGCTCCTTGTTGCTGGCCCTTCTTGATGTAACCCAGCACTTTTGTCATCATTGTTTCATCGACCTATCAAAGCAACCATAAGTACTTTATGAGTTACAAGTTTGACCAATGTGAACACGAGTATCAAGTGCGGAAAAATCATGATTCTACTCTATTGCTCAGGCAAATGGTTCTCAAATAGCTAACAAATTCAAATTTATTGATTGACTTACTTAAGAAGACCCCTTACCTGATGGATAGATGGATGCAGTGATAGAGATTACAGGAAGTCGGTCTATGGCACTTTTCATTACATTTCTACAGGCTAAGGATATTAACGTGTTGATTTAATCACCTGAGGTCCATGTTGCGTTGTGGGGTCGGTAGGGTTGCCGATCTTAATGCTCTTTGCATGCTTGGCTGCGGCTTCAACGAACTTGTCGTAAATGCCAGACTGCACGTAGAGACGTGACGCAGCTATGCACATCTGACCTTGTAGTCCAAAGACTCCAAAAGCTGCGGTGGGAACTGCGACGTTCACTGAAAATTATTCAACTTTGAAGTGCTTGGTACATTTTCATGGAGATATTTGAGACATCTAATTGATGACTCCTATTCAATTTTGGTTGCCATAAACAAATAGATAGTTTTATACAATATTATACTACTATTACCATAACGTAGTGAGTGATTACCACCTCAGTAGTAGCGATATTTTTTGTTTTTGACAGACTTTGCATATTTTTTAATATATGAGGGTAGAATACCCTCGATATCGCTCGCAAATAGTTTTACATACTTTATCAACCTTTTTCTAGAAGATAGAAATTTTATTCCATTTAGTTTTATCTCTTTCTTAGCGTGAGGTACACATATTAAAAAGAAAGTGGCTTCCTGATTTTTAGGACTAGGACAACGGCTTCGGCTGTGTATTGGTATTCAGTCAGTCAATCGCTAGGTCACCCAACCATTAAAAAAAATATTCAGTAACTTACAGTCAGCATCATTCATGATGATCAACGGACTCTTGCCTCCCAACTCAAGGGTGACACGTTTGAGGTTATTTGTTCCCGCAGCTTGCTGGATCAGCTTACCCACCTACATGGAAACATTGATCAAGTAACAAAGATACAACAATGTACCAAGTTAAATGTGGTATTTCAATGAACTAAAAGTTATGCTTTTTGATTTTCCGATTGGTATTAACTTACTTCAAGAGATCCGGTGAAAGATATCTTAGCTACTTTGGGGTGGTGGGTGAGGGCTACTCCTGCGTCTTCTCCAAAGCCATTCACAATGTTGATGACTCCCTTTGGAAGACCTGCTTCCTTCAGTAACGCTGCCAGAACCAGCGCCGTGAGAGGAGTTTGTTCTGCAGGCTTTACCACAGCTGTACATCCTAAAAAATATTATTTTATTACTTGTGGCGTAAAACGTCAGGCTGACGGAATACCATGGGTCTGGAAGCCCAGGTGAGGAAACTTAGGACAGGGGGCAAAAAACAAGGCTATAAAACAAAAAACAAGGCTATATATATTATAGCGTCATACTACTACATTCGACAACCAATATCAGTTTGTATGGGAGAAAAAAAGAAAACCTAATTCGGAAGTGACTATTCCAAACATTTTAAAACAAAAAATAGCCAAATAAGTTCAACCTTTCTCAAGTGATGCGCTTACCAACAAACAGCATTTCATTTTTATTTAATAAATATATGACGAAGCAGAAGCTCCAAGGTGGTCTTTAAAAAGTCTTTAATAGTGACGTCAGCAATGCTAACGTCACTATTATCACCAGCATGCTGGTCGTTCATAGTTGATCGCTCATAGTTAGACGAAAGTAAACTCCAGGAGATGTTCTTCAAATTTATTCTTGGTTGTACAGAGGCTTTCAAGGTCTGTACGGTCCGACGGCTCGAGCGAGAATCAATCGTACTCGGTCCGTCGCCCGTATTTATGCAAAAACAAAGGTTTTGAAGGTAAACATGGTCAAAATAACAACTTGATTACGTAATTACCTAATTGTCATTTGATTACAACAATCAAATTATAACTAGCTATTAATTAATGATTTTACACTGCAATATGACAATCTAAGTGACGATTCGTTAAGTAACACGTGGTACTGCGCCGATGACTCATTGTAGAAGCACAATAACGCCATTGCGCCGATATATATATATATATATATAAAAAAGTTTATTTAAAATAAGAATCACTTTTTTTTTTGGTGTAGGCTTTCTCTTTGGACTACTACTTCATGGGTAGGTGCATATAATGTAGATAATGATAACAATTTACCTGCCGCCAGAGCCGTACAGACTTTGTTCAAGAACATGGAGATAGGGACGTTCCAGGGGAGAATGAGACCGCACACTCCAACGGGTTGCTTAAGGGTGTACGAGAACACGTCGCCATCTAGAAAAAATATAAACAAATAATTTATGCAATCTTGCGAACTGCCTACGATGTACGATGGTGACCCAATGAACCAATGACATTTTGAAAGGTCGCTGAAAGTCGGTGTGTACTGAGGTTGAAGACAATGCATATCAATATATCTTTTCAGGCTGGGTCAGTTGAATTAAATTGACTGAATTAAAACTTAAACTAGGAGATGGTCAGTGACAGCGGTGGGGCTCCAAAGCAGGAAAGGACTGTCTTAGGTTGGTTAGGTGTACTTGCCCGGAACCTGCCACTCAGTGGATATGGGGGTGCATTGCTTTTTCTCCCCCAAAAGTAAATTTTTTGACTATTCTTATTTTACGTACTAAAATTTTGCTACAAGGCTATTGTTTGTTCTTAGTCGTAGTTTACAACATCTTAGTCGGGTTTATCGTGGTCAGTAACTATCTACCACATAGAAAACAGCATAATTTGCTGTTTTATACAACAAAAAATTATTCGGGGTCAATTCAAACATGTTTTTATCGACTCCGAACCAAGCTATCAAATCTTGTGTAATATTTTTTTAGATGCCAAGAAACCATCATTTTATACAGCGGAGAGGCCGATCTTGACAATTATAAAAATGCATCAAATCCAACAATTTTAAGTAAAATAATGTTAAAACATCGTGAATAAACAATTGGAATGAGATCATAATGATCAATGTTATTGCTACATTAATAATTATGATTTAAATATCTTATTTCACAAAAAAAAAATTCGCCATCGTCAACATTCGTTCGGACAGTTGAAAACACCTGTTTCACCGTTTCAATTGACCCGACACAGGGTCATCGTGCGCTTTTGCTTAGTCTCCTAGACGATTTCACTGATTTGCACTACACGTATTTAAGTAGGTACAGTCAAGTTCAGGGGTTATTATGGCTTTTAAAGCTGAAAGTGATACTTATAAATGAACCGACTTGAATCCTACTAATATTATAAATGCGAAAGTTTGGATGTTTGTAACCTCCGTAACGGCTAAATCGATTTAGATGAAACTTGGAACAGATGTAGTTTGAGACCTAGATTAACATAATAGGCTATATACTTTTTATAAAATAACGATTACCTAATGGAATGGTGGCACCCTGGATTTTGTCAGCCAAACTAGCAATGTACCGTACGTTATTCCCAGCATTTTGCATCATCATTTTCGCCATGCTCGTAACCATTCCATTGTTATAAGACTCCAGTTCGGCAAGGTATACGAAGTCTCTTTCAATAAGATCTGCGAATTTGCGCAGGATGTTGCCTCGCTGCGACGCGTCTAGGAGTCGCCATTCCGAGTTGCGACGGAAGGCGCGCTCCGCTGCCTGCACTGCTAGCTCGATGTCAGCCTATTGATTCATACACAATACATTAGTCAACAAACATAATAAAACACCCAACACAATTAAGTTGAAAAACCAAAAAATCACGACTGAAGTATCATCAAATCCGATTTTAAAATTAAAATCCGTTTTTATAATCCTCTCAAGACCTTTATTTCGCTAATCAGCAAAAGTTAGCACTATTTAGGCATTATATCAGAAGTGACTTACGAGCGGAGCATAGAATTATGTGTTCTAGCGGCAACAATAGTTATAACAAATATTATAATAGTGTTAGGAATCTCCTTGCTTTATCAGTTATCACGCCGGCCGGCGGGCGTCTATAAAACGTCGCAAAACATTTGGTTTGATTCTCAATTCTTGTAGTGTGCAGACGTGTCGCGCGCGACTTGTTCAACTGGTTAGACTTGTTCAATTTGTTGGACTTGTTAGCTAAAATGTGTTTAGTTAGTTCTATTGATTAAAATGTGTAGCTGATGTTTTCTTGTGAACTTCGTTACTTTGTACCTGATTAAATTCAATCCAATCGATGTTTGTCATAGTTATGGTTTTTATAAATAAATTCCTTTATTTTAGAACGCTCGCTAGTATTTTTTAATGCATTCAATGTCTCATAAAAATGTCAGAAACCGTGAGGATTTTGGAGTCCCGAAGCCAATCTCGGAGACACCGAGATGGATTGACGTATGTAGACGGGACGTAAGTATAGTATAGGGAATAAATAAATGGGAAATGGTAATTTTTACTGATGTTGAATACCCTCGACGTGTATTTCCATCATTATTGCAGCGCTCCCTAGTGATTTGTGACGATAAAACCTATCTGAGACTCGTCCTTGAAATACAAATTGATTGCAAATCTGATCTTATGCAATATCGGAGATAAAAGGTGACATAACAGACAAATATTAATCAAATAACCGCTTACGGCAAATGCATATACGGACTCCTGGCATCGCGGTTAAAAAGATAACGCACGATAAAACGCATATCAGCCGGCTACTATCACACCTGGTTATCTTAAGTTAAATTAAGTACCTTAATGTAGATACAGATAAACTAATTCGAACCGCATCCATATCTAAAATTCTTGAAATCGCAAATATGCCCAGTTTATCTTTCTTTGTGTGTTTCATAATAATTTCCCGTTTGTTCTAAGCTTTAAAAAAGACTTGGCCATCAGATTTGTATTATAAAAATGTCACTAAGCCACGCTGGCAGACGGGCGTGAGTAAAACTATGAGTAGGAACAAAAGGGTGCTTACCTTGTTTCCCTCAGCGACTTCGGCAATAACAGAGCCATCGTGCGGAGTGTATGTTTTGAAGGTCTTGCCACTCCTGGCAGGCACCCACTCATTATCAATGAAGAGCTAAAACAACACCAGTTTATAAGGCAAAAAGCAACTTCGAAATAATATAGAAAGAACAATAAATAAGCAAAAAAAAAACAAAATAAGATTCGAGACAATTGCGGAACTTATCAATTTTTGAAATTTTAAAATAATATAAACTATTAAATAAACAAAATTATTCAGTAAATTGCTTTTCGACAAAAATGGAGAATCACGTTAAATGGCTTTTTAAAACGCAAAAGTATAAATTGAAACACTGAGCAAAAAACAAAAATTAGAAAAAACCACTCATAAGGCACAACCTAATAAAATACTGGACCAAACAGAACTTTAGTTTATGTGACTTTGAATTAAAACATACCTTGGTATATTTGATCTCGGGTGCCATGTCTATTGGCTACGTTCAAGGACTGAGTGCGTGCGGTATCGCTCTGCTTAAAAACGCTTACGCTGTGTCTTCACGAGGCCTACTGATGGTTGATGGTGGGGCGCCTACATCGGCCGGTTATCTATCAGTCATAGTGACTTGCTTTTATAGAATATAATTATAGTCTACTAGTCCACGGCTTCGCCGCGTGGGCGTGACAGTACTCCGAGGAAGTTAATGTGTTAGGAAATTATGTACCCCATAACATTATCCTGTCAACATTATTAACATTATTAAAGATAACACTTTATTGTACACCACATATTATGTTCCTAAACAAATTCAAACAGAGCAAATTAAAAAACTAATTGTGGTAGTACAATGGGCAGTCTTATCGCTTATAGCGATGTCTTCCAGAAAACCTTTAGATGGACAGATATTGATGCGAACGATAAAGGAACAGTGGGTGGTGTATAAACAAGAAAAATACATAATCAAGATTTTTTAGATAAATAAGATTATATAATAAGACTTATACAAACACGCCTACATATATATAAATGAATACATATACCTACATAGATTATATAATCTATAAGATAGTGACTCATCAGCTTTGCGATATGGATAAATAATGACTGTGCAATAGCTTTTAAGAAAGGAGGGGATTTGGCAGTTCTGAAATTGAGGGGGAAAGCATTCCATAGACGGATAGCTTGTACAGTAATATAATCAAATAAAGTTTATCAGTAAAATGACAACTTCTGTGGCGCAGTGGGCGAAAGCCCGCCTGAGACGCAGAAGGTTGCGGGTTCGATTGCCGCCGCGGGACAAATGTTTGCATATGCAAATATTTGTATCGGGATCTGGGTGTTTTCAATGTATAATATTTACAAAAAAATAATATGTTTATAAGTAGTATATCAGTCATGTTGTTCCCATAACACAAGCTCTGCTTACTTTGGGGCTAGATGATGCAGTGTGAAAAATGACCAGCATTATTATTATTATATTATTAAAAAATAAGGTTTTTTAAGTCGCAAGGTCTCAGAAGAGAGATCATTATACGATATCATGTCCTATTTTAGTAACTAAATACTTATACTTTCTACTACTAGCATACATCTTTCATCATCTACATTCTTTTACTTTAACATAAATAAAAATATTATAAAAACTCAAACATTTATCCAAATTTCTTAGTTAGCGCTATTGTTACAGTCTTCACCTCCAGGTACTCTTCCAAAGTATGAACACCGCTACAAATATAAAAGTAAATATTTAATATTTGTTTTGGTACTCCAGTAAACGATCATGGTCCACCTCCATCCACCGATTTCTGGCAACCGTTAAGCATTCTATGGTCCATCGGGTGAGAAGCCTCCCTACACTGCGCCCATATTTCTGTCATATTTCCTACTGTTTATGGTTATATAACTGTTATATAACCATACGAGCTTCAGAGAATGCTGCACAGAATCGACGTCTGGGTCGTCTCGTGAATTGAACGTACCAGACTGTCCCAGCTTCGCCGTGTTCCTGGATATTTTTGGTTACTAACGGGAAGTGACCCGTTAGTAACCAAAAAGATCTATTCTTAGGAATACCATACCTTCCCGGGACTGGAGACCTAGGTCAGGGGAATTTTAAAAGATCGGCAGCCCGTATTGATCTCCCGTGGGCAAACCACGTACAATGTTGTGGCATTGTGGCACAGAGGATGTCTACTGGCTAATTTATCTTGTTCTTATTTTCAATTATGAGTACCAAGATCGATATATCAAGGACATTAAGATAAGACCTTAAATAAATGGACAGATGCCATTAAGCTCAATTTACACACTGATGCCTAACAATGGACAGAATTGATATTGTTGAACCGATGCTGTCCAATTACGTACGTAACGAAACTAGTTCTAGGTACTCATGTTACTGAGCACAACAAGAGCTCTGACATCCTAACCAACATTATTTCATCTCGTCCAATATCCAACAAAGTTTCACGTTTGTTTTACTCGGTCAAGCTTGTAATTTATTATAACAGGAGCTACCTACCAACGAGTGCGCGTAGTTACGAGTACATACAACTATACTTTTATTTTTAAAATATAATTTTATTTTTAACCAACATATTTTTATGTTTAAAGTCAAGCTTCTCGAAATACTAGGATTTCTGAAGTTAACCTCAAATAAACCCATGTTTTAAACTTCAATTGAGGATTCGTGAGTATTTTAAAATACACAATTCCACTAGGTCAATATTTTTTGTTTGTTTACCATATGAAACGCTTTGAAATGAGAACCTACTCTTATTTCTGAAATTGGTTAAAATCTACGATACGAGCTATGTATTCACAGCATTTTTGCTGTGTATTCTATGTAATTGTAATAAAAATAATTGTTAAGTAGGTAGGTAGGTACTTCAATATATTTTGTTTATTGAATTACTAAACGGTATTTAGCATTATTATTTTCGCAAAGCTCATAACCATTCCATTGTTATAAGACTAAATATGTAGGCCGCTCTCAAGGGTTTCTTTTAAAAAATGCTTTTTATTTTAATCTAAATTTAATTCAAAAAATATTCAAAATTACAATTAATTAGTTTACTTGAAACTCGCTCGAAGTTTGAACAAAGAATGTGAAATGAAAACTACATGATTCCCACGAAGCGTGTGATTGACGTCAGCCGGCCACGTTCCCGCTGATGCGGCATTCTAGGTAGCTGCATGTTTATTGAGGTCGGTGCAAGCGCAGCGATCTTCATAGGTTAGCCTTGCGTAACTGACTCCAGTTCAGCAAGGTAAACAAAGTCTCCTTCGATCAGATCAGCGAATTTGCGCAGGATGTTGCCTCGCTGCGATGCGTCTAGGAGCCGCCCGCCTATCTGAGTTGCGGTGGAAGGCGCGCTCAGCGGCCTGCACCGCTAGATCTACGTCAGCCTATAGATTCATACACAATACATTAGTTGACAAAAAATACATGATACGGTTGCAGTTTCATCAGATTAGTTCTATAAAAATGAATCGTATCATGCAGACATTATCGCGTACCTACATTTTCCTCTTACCAAAATAAAGTATGTACCGCACTGTGGTACCGTTATGGAGCATCACCCTATTTAGGTCCCTATATCAAATTATGTTATATAATAGGTGGGTACTAAATAGTAGATTGTGTCACAAGGGACCAAAATGATGTAATGAGGGCGAGAGCGATTGTATGAATCCTAAGCGTAGCGAGGGGTTCAAAGTACGTCGCTCGAGGTTAAATCATTTTGTTACCGTTGTACACTTTTCATCCCCCTCTATGAGAAAAATAAATAAGAGATGTTTTTAGTAGTGACGAATATTTATATTTACATAACCAAATTACAAATTTATAAATTAATAAATAACTTTTCATTTTTGTTCATTTTTCCATGTAATTAAATTTTCATAGGCTTTTAGATATTTTTCTCTCAATTTGTTTGGTAGTAATTTTTTTACGACAGTTTCTGCGTTTAATGTTATACTTTCTGGTGTTAATATTCCACTTTCACTACTAGAACTCATCTTTTATTCAATTTGTGTGAATCAAATTAAAATTGTTTGTAATATTCAGGGCCGTCTTAAGCCTATTCGGCGCCGGGGTGCGGGGCTCAGCCTGCGCCCTCGTTTTCTTTTACACTGCAGCGTGGCGCGCGACCGACGACACACTGCAGTATGAAAGAGGTCCTAGTCAACCAAGAAAACACAATACACGTAATTTTGATAAATTATTTATTTATTTATCTAAAATAAAAAATTAAAGTTAAACTTAAATTATCCAAATTAAACCCAATTATACAAATAAAAAACAAAACTATTCTCCATTTGAGACATATGTCCATTTTCTGGAATTAAAACTCTAAAAAAGGTACCTACTTCTTCAAAAAAGTAAATATTTTTCAATGAACCTTCTAAAAATTATACTTTATAACATGAAAAATAACATAATGCAAAAAGAAAAGAAGGAACCTATCAGTTGAGAAATCAATAGAATTATGATTTAATTAGAAGTAACTGTGATTGTAATGACGAAAAACACCAGCAATCCAACTCTCGTTTATATTATTGTTATTTAATTGCTAAATATCTATTTATTGTATTTACACACATCAAACAAACTAAATTTTTGTTGCTTTTGAGTTGGTAAAGATTTTAATTAAATCATTTATTTTTATATCAATTTTGGATTCTATACTTATAATAGCTAAGTTTGTCAGTCTGTCTTGGCTTATGGTTGAACGAAGATAATTTTTTATGAATTTTAATTTTGAAAAGGATTGTTCAGCTTCAGCTACTGTTACAGGCAGTGTTAAATATATACGTAGAGATGTTGAGATATTAGGAAATGAGGAGATTAAATTATTAGAGTATATATAGCTTAAAATATCAGTGGGTACTTATTGATGCATTGGGAAAAAATATTGGCAACAATTCTAATTCATTATATAAATCCTCCCCGTCAATATCAAATCTATTTTTAAATGTAAGTTTTTCTTGGAGCCGAGAACATTGAGATTTTTTTTCATGCTCCTCTAATTTCCTCCACCTTTCAATGTTTTGGAAGAGTGAAAAAACTGAATTGTGTTCCGTCAGCAAATCGAATCTCTCATTTAATTTCGAGATAGCAGTGTCCAGTAGAAAAAATAAAAACATACTTTAAATTTGTTGGTTGGGTCTAAAATGGGCTCATCTGCAGCCTCGTAATCAAAATGACTTTTTCGGAGACGTGGACGAGCAGTTTCTTTAAATTCTGTTTCGCATTCTAATTCTTCAGCAATTAATTTTGCATCAGATAACAACTGTTCAAACGCACTATCGGTGCGGTATTGCTCCAAATCTTTTTTAACCAGATTAATCATTTTGGTATCCTCTGAAATAATTACGTCTGATTATTGCAAGTTTTTGCTTACAATATTAATCTTAAGTAAAATATTGTACCATATAACTACTGAACATATGAATCTATAAGACTTTAATTTGACTATTAATGAACTCGCTATGTTTTTTGTGTCGCTATCATACTTGTTATTTGTAAAAATAGAGTTATAATGCATCGTAAATTTTATCCATGTTAAAACGTAGTGCTCTAAGAGCATCAAATCTACTTTCCCAACGCATATTTGAAAGAGGTTTTAATGTCAAAGTAGGTATCTGTTTCATAATTACATCCCAGCGTGATGTGGATGCTGAAAAAAATACATAGATTTCTTGGACAATACCGAAAAAGTTTGTAATTTCCAATGAGCTTTTAGCGGCGTCATTTACTACTAAATTAAGTGAGCAGCACACGGTACGTAAAAAGCACGAGGATTCATGTTCAAATTTTTTTTTGGAGGCCTATATTTTTCCCCCTCATATTGGCCCCATTATCATATCCTTGGCCTCGCAAATCATCTAATTCAATATTGCATGATTTTAAGAAATCTAACAAATAAGTCGCCAACCCTTGTCCGGTAGTATCAGTTATAGGTAAAAAACCTAAAAAATGTTCTCGTACCTCAGCGCGTTTTGTCGATGGATTTAAATTTAGATAAATAAACCTAGTACAGTAACCACAATACAGTAAGTTATTCTTGGTGTGAAATATCAGGTGTGCAATCTACTAGAATTACAGAGTAGTATTTACATTTCATCAAAAGACTAATTACCTATAGTCGTTTTAATTTTTTCAGCAATTATACTAATCAGGCCATTTTGAATATTATGACCATGATAATGTGGCATGCGATGCTGAGCTCTTTGAATTCGAGCAATGTGTTCTGATAGTGTACTATCAAAATTAGATATACTCTCCACCAACTTTTAAAAATTACCATTAATTGGGTCATACAACTTCTCAGTTGTGCCCCTAAATGCTATATTTTGACCTGCCAAAAATTTTATAATTTCGAATATCCTTTCCAAAACTGCCGTCCACCTCTTTTTCTCGCGGTCTATTTCAGTTTGATTTCCGAGTCTACTGTTTGCCCTTTCAATAAGTAATTTTTTAGATCCAAATATTTTTTAAAAGAACATAATTGTGCCCTGAACTTTTCTCATGTCGTTCTATATTTCTCGACAAATGCCCCCAGTCTTTGTAACCAGTGGGGCCATTAAATGCAGTGACATTAATATTAAAAAGCTTACATTGAAAACAAAATACAGAATTAGTAGATGTGGAATATACAAGCCAAACTCGATGAATAATTTCGTTGTTTTGTAACTTTTTACTGTAATATGTATCTGAAAACGACCTCATGTTACTATATGAAGGATAGTTGGTTTTTTTAATCTGAATTGGTCCACGTTCTATTAAAAATAATCTAAAGATTTTGCCGCGCGCGTGTTTTATTAAATAAAATTGTTATTTGTGTAGTAATAAGTCATTTTTTTAGCTTGCACATCATGAGCGGTAAGACAAGCGCAATAAAAGTAAAACAATGATTATTGTTGATGACTATTTTTTTTATATTTAATTTTGCGCATACCTATTTGTCGTAACAAGTACCTATATGAAACTGTGCAATGGCGTTAAGTACAATGAAATATCTGAAAATTCAGCGCTCGGCAGGCGCCCACGGGCGCTCCGCGCCCGGGTGCACCGCACCCCTTGCACCCCCGGGTGAAGACGGCCCTGGTAATATTTTGATAAAAAGTTATAAAAAAACGAATAAGAAGTTTAATTTAATTGACCTATGCCGCGTCGACAGGCGTTACATTGTTGGTTAAAATGAGCGCGATTGGCGTCTTTGATCTTTATGCAATAAATATTTGTTGCTAAGTTTAATTGCCTTTTTGATTTATTGGGAACGATCTTTACATATTAGGATAATTTTATAGGCGTATTGTGATAGTAAGACCTCTCCAAAGGAGTCAGATTTTGCCAAATTATTATTATACACAGTATAATGGACGTCCAAAATAACTTGAATGTATAGGAACATTCGAGTACATATTGTCTCATCTAAAGCTAGCGTAAGATTTGCAAAGCATTTTTTAGTGTACGCTGAGTAGGTAGCCCAATTATCAAAATCAGTAAGGCCACCCTGAAGGCATCATTTAGAATGCTGATATAGTTGTAGTTATTAACCGACTTAAAAAAAAGAGAGGTTTTCAATTCGGGTGTATTTTTTTTTATCGTCTGTGTTTGTCTGTTTGTGTTTGATATCTTTGCCAATTGTTAATGATGATTATTTTGTTGTTGTATAGAGAATAATCCCGAGGTAGTCCCATAAGGTTTTATTCCTGAGGGATTGCTGTTTTTCCCGTAAAACTTACATATCTAAGTAGGTATCTATTTATCGTAAGCTCATCGTATGATGATTTATTAGGTACCTACTTACCTACCTACCTTTTTAATAAAAGTCTAACGTAGTTACTTATGAGCTCTTACAAAAGTTAAAACAAACTTAAAGGTGAACTTGAACATTTTATTCCAACGAACTTATCAGCCGTCTTAGCATGAGCACCAAGGCTCTACAGAACTGGCTCTATTACTGGTCTACAGAAGATACAATATGTAACCAGTTTTCTCCCAGACGGCCTATAAACTTACTTATGCTTGATAATGATCTCAAAAAACTACATTTTTACGAGTTTATAACTGCGAATAAAACGGTAGTAGCGATCAGATGTGTGGTCCACGACAAATTTTGTGTTTGTCCCTCTCGCTCTAAATTTGCTCTCGCTCTAAAATTTTTCTCGCCCTGTTATGTATCAAAATATGCTCTACTTTATATTTTTTTTGTAAAAGTATAATTATATATTTTTGAGCATGATGTGTGTATAATCAGGTCATTATACCAATTTTCTGCAAAAAATAAAAGCTATATAACCTGAAGAAGCTATAAAGCGTTCTATTTCTAAACGGTGCCTTTTCGCCGAGGATGTTTTTCGTAGATGCCCATGAATAAAAACCATAAATAATATTAATTAAGATTACAACAGAATTTCAATAAAGAGTTATCAGGAAAGGATGAATGCTAAGCCGAAATAAACAACGAAAAAAAGTCAAAAAAATCATGGCAAAAGTTGTTCGTGTTCCCTTTCCTGAAAATAAGCGTTCAATTTCACTAATATGTCACTATATTGTGACAGTGTTACTTTACAGATCATCCCTGTGTAACTGTGTAACGTTATGTGTAACGCCGTCGGAACAATATACGAACATATCAAAATATCTTCAATGTACAGAATTGGACCTGTTACAGTTTTATTATAAGTATAGATTAATTAATTATCTTTTATTGAATATGTCCTTAGTTTTTAAATATTATTATTAAATATTAAAGTATTTGCGTTAAACATTATCAAAATACACAAAGGTTATCTGGAAGATAATGCTTTTTAGCATTAAGTTAACCTACATATTTGCAATTAAGAATGTTCTATTTATCTATCTATCTTTTTGTTATGGAAATGTATATAAATACCTCCCCTTCAAGAGAAATAAAGGTGCACATTATTTTAGTTTTCAAAAACTACCGAGTACTTACATGAAATCTACACAAAAGAAGTTGCATACTGTTTTTGCTAGTATTGTAGAATTCCGTAAATTTTAAGAAAAGAAAACACTTATGTTTTATTAGATCCTTTTCTGCATTGGGAAATCTGGCACCACTAACAGCAGAATGTAATTGGACGTCGTGGTTTTTTTCGTCTGACTCCCAGTGGGCTCAACTGTGGCTCAACGTAGAAATTAATCAAAATTCAAACCCTCAAAACACGAGTCATGATCGATCTTGTCATATTTATTTGAATACAATAATTTATAAAATAATTATTATGGAAATTATACTTAAGATAGAGCAACCTACGGTCCGTTTCAAGTCTTCCAAAATTAGTAAAATACGCTTACTAAGCCCTCCCCGCGCTTGGTATATTGACGCAATTCTTATGTTTGGTATGAATAAACTGGGCCCGTTGTATTACATTATATTCAAGCAAATAAATGAATCTGAATCTGAATCTATACCGTACCGTAACATCGTCATCTTTATACTGCTTGGGAACAATAAAATGACATAATTGGACTGGGTGGCTAGACAAATACCACTTTATGTTCTTTATGTTATTGTTAACGCCTGCGGAAAGATTGAATTATATGGAAATGCCATGACTGTGTCTGTGGAAACGTTACGTAACTGCTGCCAAGTTTTACCTTGACAAATTTACGTTAGCGTGAAAGGAAAACTAAGCGTGAGGTATTTGTCTAGACCCCCGGCCCTCAAAATCTCCTGACGCAAACCCAACTGAAAGTGTTGGGACATTAATGCCCCTCCGTTAACGGAGTTTTAAATTAGAGAAAAAAACACTAACTGCCGCCGAGTTACTCGAAATTTAAAAGCCTTATGGCGATTATTATCCTGTGGTTACGCTGAAAAATTATCTGAAATATATGTTGTCCAGTCTCCAGAGTTGTTGTCCAGAGTTGAGGAGACTGGAAACCTTGTCAGGTTATCAATAAAAACCTTATAATAAAGCATTCAAGTAACATATTCTGTTTAACTTCGTATATTATCCTTTGTTAATAAATGTATTATGAAAGAATGCTGTCTAAGATTTAGGTCGGTATTTCGTTTCAAAGGTCGTTCATATTGATACAGCCACCATTCAACCAGTATTTTTAGATGAAAGTAAATATATCTCGATCTACAAACAATTCTGGCGTTTGTGTAACGTTTTAGTAAACGTTTATAAAACAAGCTAGTTGCATGTTGATTCTCGTTAATTGCTAATAGAACTGTGATAAATTTTGTTAATTGTAATACCTTGTTTATTCACTAATGATTGTATTCACATTAGACAAGGAGTGCCCAAAAGAAGTAACTTAATGCTGTAGGTGTAATTTGAGCGTTAACGAGGACCTACAATGAACAAATGTATAAGTAGGTATTACGTTGAACTTACTAATGGTATTATATTAAATACAGACTCTCTTGTTTAAAGAACTTCCTGAAAATGAAGCTTTAACAAAATTATTTTTAACAAAAAATTTCCTTGTTGTTTCTACGATCCCTTTACGGGAACATAATAACGTAAAAATAGAAAATAAAAAGACGGGTTATAACATAAAATCAAATTTAAAAATTCATATAACAGACAAAAATAGGCCCAGATTAACAGCATTTTGCAAAAATAACTTTTTCTTTTTACCCGACTGCCCAAAGGCGGGTAATGATTTTTCGGGTTTATGCGTGTATAGTATAAAGGTATGTCTGTATGTTCCTTTGACTGTCACTGTAGTCTAAACGGCTTGATGGATTTTGATTTATAGGAATATTAAGGTTATACAAACACGCTTAAGAAACTGCAGTCAGGTTTATTTGTTTTTAAACTGATTACTTTAACTTTTATATAGACTCTACAGATAAATACATCCAAATTATGAAAATTCAGCTCTAGTACTGTTTGAGTGCGTTTGTTCTCTGACTATGAATTATGGCTAGCAGCGCTGCGCACCACCCCGCCTCAGGTTCAGATACGTGTCGGCGTCGCGCCATCCGCCCGCCTAACGCTGACCGCCCGCCTAAAGCGCGAAATTCCCACCAAACTCTTACGAAACTTAATTACCCGGCTAAAAATATTTAAAATAACCTGTTTTATAATTTTTGTTTATTTTTTCCAGTGATAAGTAGCAATTATTTTAATGACAGTTTATTGTTTAGTGTCAACTTTTGTGAGGATCTGATTATGGAAATAATTAGGATGGGATTGATAATATAAATCAAACGGTAAGTCGTTGGTTATATATATATAAGGTACCTCCTGTTTAAATTAGCGACATTACTTTTTTAAACATAAATTTGATAATCAACCCATGGTAGAACATCTTTATAATCAGTTAGAAGAGATGGCTTCTAATCGAATAAGACCAAAATAAGTTTTTGTTTGTTTTGTTTATTATCGTTTATGGCGCACAATACAATTTTCGTTCAAGCTATTTTCGTTTTTTACGTGCACTTATTAAAATTAAATGCTCCTTACGGAAAAGAAACTAGTTTTATTCCAAGCGACATTGAAATACTAAATTGAAATGAGTTTCCATGACTCGCACCATGCAAACGCATAATCTAGTAGCGGAAATTGTTATTTGAACGAATTCGCAGTAGTGACTTTATTTACATTTAACATTTTACTGTTAAAAAAAGGAGATTCCCAATTTGGCTGTATTTTTATATCGTTAAACCGATTTTGATAATTATTTAGTTGATGTCTAGACAATGATCCTGAGGTGGTCCCATAAAAGTTTAATTCCTGAGGGATGCTATTTTTCCCGTAAAACTTAAAGAAACGTCATCTTATGAAATCACGACTAGCCGAAACATTTTTAGTGGGCTATTTTACTTTTGTTAATTATACAAAATTAACAAAAATGTGTCGTAGGTGTGTTTTTACCTTTGCGTAGGTTAGAAGGTATCAGCTTCAATAACGTAGTCCAAGCGAGGTATTGTACGCGTAGGTGTAATTCCTAAAGACTGTCATCACAAGTGAGCAAAATAACATAAGCACGTGGGGATCTGATGATAGAGTACCTACAGGATAGAAACAATAAATTTGTGACTGCAAATGTATCGCGAATATCGCGATTTAATAATTTGTCTGAAAACTAAAAAATACCTATAGTTCTTTTTTGTAATAGGAGAAAGATGGAAAAAAATTATATCATGCCATTTTTTTATATGATAACTTTTTATTTATTCATGTTCGTTTTCCTCTTTTTCCCTTAGCATTAAAAATCAAAAATCGAGAAAAGTACTCAATACTAAGTTGAAAAGGTATTACTCATTTAAGTCCTTTGAACATAGTAAAGTGCTGATTAAACTGCTTTTTTCATAGTGTATTATGGAAGACTTTTCCTAATGTCATATGTTTCCTTAAATCGGTGTCTTCAGGAAAAAAGTTAAAGATAAAAGTAAAATTATCTGTCTCCCTAAATTATGGATGGTATATGATTTATTGTATATATATTTTAGTACTAGCTTTTGCCTGCGGGCGAAGCGACTAGTATGTTGATATAAGTAGCGTATGTCTGTCTCCAGGCTTCAAACTATGCACATATCCAATTTCATCACAAACGGCTCAGCGGTTTAGCCGTGAAACATATAGGTATAGATACTTCAGATAAAAATTAACTGACTTAATTGATACTTATCGTTATGTTATGGCCAAATCACACAATATTGTAGACTATGTGTTAGTCTGATTTATTACTCTGATTTATTTATTATTATATTGATTATTGATTATTGATTTATAAAGTTCGACGACGACGCAGAAGATTGCTGGTTCTATTCCCGCCGCAAGTATCTGTAGTTCCCATAATACGAGCTCTTCTTAGTTTGGGGCTAGATGACGCTGTGTGATAATGTCCAGCAATTATTTACTGTATTTATTTATTTATTCAAAATCCACGTGCGTGCGTGTATGTGATTTGATTTTTTATTCCCTGGTATGATTCACTTAAAACATGGTAAAAACAAACCTTAAAATATACGACAGAGTTGTAGTACCTATTGTCTGTTCGATCAAGACTAAAAATACTACAACCGTCCTATCAAAACTTTCGCAATCAGCATGAAAGATCGCGCAGTCATATTAAGTATCCTACTTACTATAATAAACGCGAAAGTTTTTGAGGATGGATGGATGGTGTGTGTATGTAAAACGCACAAACGACTGTCACATTTATTGTATTAGTAGGAAAGTATATTATATATATATAGTTATAGTGTAGTTTTAACTAAAGTATTGTAGTATTGTTATGTTTCATTATTTTCTTCGGTACACGATCCAACCTCTATAATTACCTCTCTTTAGCTCAAGGTTTGCTGAAATAAAAACTCTATTTAGGGTTAAACTCATACATTTAATTCTGCCTTTTTGTAAGTGTTTATTTGTGTATACAATAAAGAATATAAGAATAAGAACATTCAAAAAGAGCAAAAAATACAAAAGTTAAAAAAGCATGTAGTACAAAATGTTAATTAAAAAAGACAACCTGCATATACCTATCTTAGGAACTTTAATATACTTTCGTAATCAACTCTTACTATTTTAACTTTAATCAGATCTTTTCTAAATCAGAACTACGGAAATAAGAACAAAAACCAATTAAAAAAATGAAACAACACATGCTTATTGTTTCATGAACTTGAGTAACTTACATTATTAATTATATCCTGCCTACGAAGGCTATAATTATAACTATTGAGATTGAAAATTACACAATTTTTGAAGACAGAGTGTTTTTGTTTTTTTTTATTATATCGTGTCATTACGGCTTTATTTGTAAGCCAGCTGATTCTGCTGTTGTCGCATGGCAATTTTTAGAAACTTTTTCGTTCGTAGTTCCGTTAGTTTATATAATCCCTTGGAGCTTTGGCAAGGTTATAACCTATTCTAACTTCAGCAAAAGAGAAAGTTTGAAGTTAAATACGTTCACTGACTGAACCAACTAAACAAAACCTTTTAATAGAATCCGTAACTACTCATTTTACTCTATGTTACTTAATTGATACTGAAGTTGGCCGATTTGCAACCAATCCATCGTTCCCAATTACGTGTGTAATCTGTACGCTGGAATGGTCACAACACAAACGACGGTACAACACATTACTACTCAATGAATTAAAAAAAAACCAAGACCAAGCAATGACTTACCATCAATCACGCATACCGAACATCGCTGTAAATTACTACAACAGAAACTAACAGAATAAAGTCATTAGATGAGTAAATTTACCTTGCACACCGTTTATCCTTTGTTCAGGTTCATAAATGAGTAAAATAAATAGGCGTATCCAATTACGGTGTGCTGCTTTTGGAAAATTGGAAGACGTTTTTAAATTCAATATCCTCCATTATCCTCGGGATGTTCCAACCAATATGTCCTATCCATCCTCACTTATGGAGCCGAAACATGGCCCATGATGAATGAGCACATGTATACCATTAGAGTTGCTCAAAGAGCTATGGTGCGGGCCATGCTAGGAATCCATCTCGTGAACTGTGCACCAAACATCGAGATTAGACATCTCACTAAAGTAATGGATGTACGTAGATATACGGATTGGGAGGCTCGTACTTTACTATTCTCCTGCTGACCAGTATTACGACCGTGGAGCGTGGTCGCAGACGGTGCTCATGAGGAAGGACCTCTAAAAGGTCAGCGAAACCTCAGCAGGAGATTAGTAAAGTACGTGGTATAATCATAAAAATATCCTAAACTACCACCAAACCATAATAATGTCAAGCTATAATGTCTGTAGCATTTAAAGAGGTTGTTTGTATGTCTGTCTACGAAACGACTTATCAGATTGTAATATGGTTTATGTCAAGAATTTAATTTCTTGTTGAATAAATTTGTTCAGAGGTAAAATATTTTTCATTTTTTATGGAGAAAATTTAGTAATTTGTATTTTGGAAGGTTTCAAAACAAGATTCTTGATAATAAGATGAATTTATGAATGAGATGAATTTATAAATATCTCTTAATGGCACAAAATAAACCTACTATATTCTACAAATAGCTTTAAAAAAAAGAAATGTACAATCGGCATTATTCCTAAGATCGATTTAAAGCATCTCTTTCATGCAATCTTATCCAGCACAATCTTGTATACTTTCGTGACACTTTTAATGATGCAGAAAGTTAATGATTCGTAGCGGGCTTACTACGGGGAGCGGGGTGTCATACTCGTAGGTAAAGTGACGTAGAGGTCTAGGTAGACTAGAAAACCATAAGTAGTATTAATAATACCTACCTTATATGTAGGTAGGTATTATTAATATTTCTGAAATATTTGTACAAACGCGTCGACTTCGACTAATCTTTTTAGTAAATCTCTAAACCTATCTAGACCAATAATAATAATAATGATTTATTTAGCCAAATTATAGTATTTCATCTATATATAGTTGAGTCCCTATCTCCCAATCAACAATTACGGTAATTATTCCATTATCATCTGAATACTCGCTTATTTTGTGTTGGTTTCATTATATATTTTCACGTCTAACATAGCCTAAGCCTAACAAAAATGTTTCAAGTTATCTGAATTATTTTTTATTATTATTATTAATGATCACAATCTAGATCTCAGAACATGTTAGTACGTTCCGATTACCTAACTACTTAACTACAGTAAAGGTGAAAAAGTAGGAACGGCATCTTACTTAACCAAAGTTTTCAATGTTCAATTCGGCGAAGGCAAGGTTTAGTTGCATTTAAAGTATTTTCTCAAAGATTCTCCATGGGATATAATTTTAGAAAGATTTATCGTCGCTATAAATAATGTATATTTTTGCAGCTACCGTCGCTAACTGCAAACAGCACTTATAAATCATTCCTCTAATCCTAGATGTCACTTCGAACTCTACATAATGCAAATAAATATTCGTCTAAATCTTGCTACTTATACACTTTTCACACATGTTTCGTAAAAGATTGCGTTCTCATGAAAAACGAGTGCCTCAGCCAGCCATAAAGTAATTTAACGTGACGTTCATAGCCGTAAATATATGGAGCGTAAACTCGTTACTTTATTGTTTCAGGTTGGGAATAATCTACCCGAAATGTATTTCCAGTATACGACCACCTAATGAAAACAGACATTGAACACTATGATAAATGAATCTCTGAATAATGGACCCAGCATCTACAACACATCGTCACCGTTGTCGACCATCAGCGCCATTGAAGATAGACTGGACGAGCCATCGAACTCATCATGGACGACAGACTACGAGTCAGTATGCAACCCTACATACGACACGACGGGGGATTTCCTCTCCTCACCGATGTTCCATACCGTCATCTACATTATGTACGGCATAGTGTTCCTGCTAGCCCTCTGCGGGAACGGGCTAGTGTGCTTCATCGTGCAAACTTCGCCGCGCATGAAAACTGTCACGAATTACTTCATAGTGAACTTAGCAGTAGGTGACATTCTACTCACGCTGTTTTGCGTGCCGTTCTCATTCGTGTCCATGCTAGTGCTGCGGTATTGGCCCTTCGGGGCTGTGATGTGTAAAGTGGTGAACTATTCGCAAGCAGTGTCTGTGCTCGTAAGCGCTTACACGCTACTCGCGATATCCATAGACCGGTACATGGCGATTATGCATCCATTGAAGCCGAGGCTTGGGAAGACAGCTGCTAAGTTGGTCGTGGCGAGCGTGTGGCTGGGAGCGCTAGCGACGGCAGCGCCTATAGCCGTTGTGTCACAGCTGAACAAGCCGACGGATTGGCATCGCTACTGCGAAGCGTAAGAATTGCTACTTGTATTTAGAAAGTTATCAGTAAGGTAAGTGATGGCATTAACGACTCCACAGCAAGGAGCCTCAGCTTGGGCACGTAAGCACTCGGTTGTAAATGCCATTAACGCTCATCCATCTGAATATACCTACGTTGCTTACGGCTTGGAAAAATACGCCACGCGTGCTCCTGATACCTTAAATCCTATAAATAAATAAATAATGCCGAACATTTTCACACAGCATCATCTACCCCCAAACTAAGCAGAGCTTGTGTTGTTACATGTCTGATAGACAGTAACTATTTATATACATTTTTTTTCATTATATTTAGAAAAAACCGGAGACAACTATTTTAATATTATACAAACATTTGTCTCGCGGTGGGAATCGAATATTATGCAAATAAATCCTATAGGGTGGTTCCCGTTGACCTTTAATAGTGAAATTTTCACGGTCTCAAGGTCTCACAGAACAAGTAAAGGGAAAAGGTCAAAACTCGATAATTTGTTTTAACACATAAAAAAATCAATGTATGGGATGAACTTGGGTAATGTTTATTATTTTGGTGAGCATATAAGCTTGTATGGAAGACTTGCACTTGTCCGGTTTTTTTATTATCTCTAAAAACCATTTATGCCAAACAATAAAATAAAAAAACTTGCAGTCTTTGCGACGAAACCGTACTATTTTTCTGAGGGACAAATTGGACAAAAGTATACAAATACGCTCAAAGAACAATTGCTCCCTAAAAAAATTATTTATTATATATATTTCCTGAAGAAACAGTCTCATATTCATATTCATTTATTCATATTTTGGGATCACAAAGAAGTGTTCTTTGTGATCCCAAAGTATGAACGTCAATTCAATTCAAAAGAGTATAAACAATATAAAATTACAGAGTTACAAGGATAGTTCGAAAGTTGCAGCTGTATAGTCTACCTGAAAGCTCATACAATGGACTACAAAAACTCTCGGCTTGAAATTTGTAACTGACCAGTAAGAAAACTCTTAAATATCTAGGAATAACTATAAACCCACACATCAGCCTACTTACCTCTAGAAAACTCAAGATGACTGTTTTTTTTAAATATGACATGCAGTGAATAACAGCCGGCTAAAGTCGATTTACCGCTCTCTTTCAAACTCTTCTGATGTAGTGTATCACCTACAGGGAGGGCGCAGCAAAGACTCGAATGTTGCAAATTGAGTGAGCCTAAATAACGGTACTGAAAGTCTTCTATTCTCATTCTTATAGATACCCTACTACCCAGGTCTATAAAGACTCTCTATTTCTGACAGTCAGTTTATAAAAAACAGGCGATTAGCGCTGCTAACCGAATCGAGGGATAGCTTCTTCGATAGCGAACCCTCGCGACTAAGGTGCAAAACTCTACTTAGTAACAGAGTATTGCCTAGTCACAGTTATTTTAACACGCACCATCTCTAGCTCATACCATACATAAAGCTCTGTTACCTAGTTATATTGTTGTTTAAGACCGTACTGAATAAACTTTTTTTATGTATTATTATTACATACGTTATTGCGCAACCTCGCACTACGCGAATATTGGGTTCGATAGATTTCCAATGATAACTCTACGATATGAGGCCATTTCGGCACCCTAAGGCACATAGAGACGGCACATCTTATTTTTCTTGAGTACGGGCGGGCGGACGATATCTCAACGATAGAGCATCGTAAGCGATGTGCCGCGCATCTAAATGAATGAAGGTAGTCCGGGCCGTACCGGTTCTAGAAACAACATTACCTAAGTAAAAGGTTATTAAGTATTTTCACTTTTTATAGTCATCAATCAAGCTCTGCCTGAGAATGAAGTCTGGCTGGGTGATCATATAATATTTACAACGACATAGTCCAGGCCCACGACGAAAGTTCTCTTTTACAGCGACGTTTGCTTAGAAAATTGGGATCGCGCAGAACAAAGCGAGCAGTACACATGTGCGTTGCTTGCGCTCCAATTCGCGCTGCCACTGAGCGCGCTCGTGTGTACGTACGCTCGCATCGCGCACGTCGTGTGGGGCGGACAAACGCCCGGCGAGGCGCACGGCGCGCGGGACTCACGTATGCAACGATCTAAACGGAAGGTAAGCACTTAAGATAATTCTCTGGGCTAGATTAGCGCAAAAGCAATTAGTAAAACGAAAAAACGCAACTTCATTGAATTTAAAGTTTATAACAGCATGCGCAAGACCGTGGCGCTTATGACATCCGCGCTCACTAAATAACCTTTTCACTTCTCATGTAAGTGAACACAGACACTGCTCCCTAAAAGTGTGTCGTAGGCGGACTAAACTTTGCATGAAAGTCTTTGTTCTTTGAAGTTGAAAATTAGAATTGTAGCTACTTATCATAAATAAACACTGATATGTTTCGGGGTATTTGAATTTTGTCATTTTAAGGAGGGGCAATGGGGGTGAAAGTGTGTATGCGTTTTTTATCCTAGTAACAGCTAGTTAAAAGTCTTTAAGAAATAGGGGTTCGTAATGAGAACTTGCATCCCTTTTAATAGTCCGGCATCTTATAACCTCTTACAAAAATCTTTAATAAGATACCAGTTAGAGTATGCCACCTCTGTGCTGAACCCTAACTATGAAAAATACCATGATCACTTAGAATCCGTTCAACATAAATTCTTGCACTCAATTACCTATCGCTGTTATTGTTCTAAGTCCTATTATGACGTTCGAAGAGTAAGTATTCCTTACCGACACTTGAGATGAGATTGCCCCTAGATCAAATGTTGTTTTTCAATAACCATCACAGATTTGATTTAGGCTTGTTAACCAAATACCTACACAGCATATCTTTGTTGAATCCGAGATATTCGCAAACTTTATAAGAGTAGGAGGAGTAGGTGCGAATATACTCGCACCTTCTCCTTGTAAAACGAACGCTGGTGAGCGCGCACCCTTGCAAAGGATAATGAAAATACACTGGCGTGCATAAAAACCGGGCCACCCGGTCAAAATGGAGTAACTTAAGATTACTCATTTTTTTTAGTTTTGTCATTGGATTTGAATAAAACCGTGACTTAGATACCTAAAACAATTAAAACCGCTAAGTTTAAATAGACTTTAGATTAAAAAACAAAATGAAAATGTAAACACATGATTTTCGTAACTTTTGATTAAAACGTAATGAGTGAATATAATGAGGTTATGAGGTTAATGAAAGATATCGATTGGTTTTTTAATAATGTGTATTTCCTCCTCTATTTTTAATAACATCTTTTAATCTGTTTTTCATGGATCTCACAAGTTTTTTTAACATGTGAGATAGCTTCCCATTCCTCATTTATAGCGGTTTTCAAGTCTGCAATGTTGCTTGGGACCACGTCGCGACTTCTTAATTTTTTTTAAGGTGGTCCCATACATGCTCTATAGGGTTGAGGTCAGGGCTGCGGGCTGGCCAGTCAATAGTAGACACCCCGACCTCTTGAAGATACTGCTTTACCGAAGCAAGCAAAACTGCAAATCGCACTAGAGTGGTAAAATCTACTTTTTATCTATGTGCATTTATGGAATCGAACGTACACTTTTCGAGAAACTGTATTGAAAAAGCAAATTATTTTCTAAATCAGACACCTGATTTAGAAACTAAGCTTTCTGTCATATATAAAGTGTATTTGTTTTATATCTGTATTTTCCGTGGTTTGTTGTTTTGTCAAATGAACCACATTTTACAGGATGTCCTGGAAAACGTATAATAAGCCCGAACGAAGGATTTCAAACCATGAAAATGGGCATATATGTCGGTACAATTTCTCAGGAAACTTTGACTTTCATCCCCTCTCCCAAAGGAATCGTGCTGAATTTCGGGATAAAAAAATATTCCAAATCATGCCAAGTTTAATTTGAATTCTTTATGTAGTTTCGGCATGATACGCGGCAAGATACAGACATATGACAAAAATGAAAATAAAAACAGTTTTGGCTTCAGTATAGATTATAGAGTGCCCTCCAAAAATATCTTTAATGTACAGAATTAGACCTGTTACAGTTTTATTATAAGTATATATATGAAACCCCTTTTTTGACTTGTGCCGCGTCACTGATTATTACTTAATCACCCTGAGTTCTTTCCT
Source organism: Perizoma affinitatum (assembly GCA_961405105.1). Classification (NCBI taxonomy): domain Eukaryota; kingdom Metazoa; phylum Arthropoda; class Insecta; order Lepidoptera; family Geometridae; genus Perizoma; species Perizoma affinitatum. The sequence goes on from OY560184.1 coordinate 10,425,883, forward strand.
TACTAGGTTGAGGTATTTTAGCCCTGAAAAGTACCCGACGTTGAAAGAAATAATTAAGTGCGCAGAGGTTCTTTTGGAACAAAACATCCTTGAACCAAAAATTCTAAGTCATTAATTTGACCTGTACACAAAAGAAGATTATGCCTCTTTGATATAATATCGATGTTTTCCTTCACCGTTCGAGAGCTCTCCATTTTATTTTCCTCTACCATTTTAGGGCTTAATACATTATTCTGTTGCAGAAATCCATTGATGCATGACTGAATTTGAACCCGTCCTTTTAATCGAAAGTCGGAAAAGTCATCAACTACGCCACTAGTGCTTTCGAGTGTCATTGAGCAAATATATGATATATATTTATTTTGATTATTGACGTAATGTAAATTTGCATTTATTTACCAAAAAATAAATATTACAGGATCAGTTTGCAGCAAACTAAGGTTGCTGTTGGTCGAGACTGTGTCACAGAAGGCCGGTAAACAAATGAAACTCCATAATAACTAAAACAAAACAGGGCAGAAACGATTAACGAGGAAAGATAATCACTAACTAATAATACATTTTTGGGGGGCTTGGTACCTACTAACAAGTATGATTACACACAGAACTTTTAAACAAACAACATGAAAATATGGTTAGAATGGAATACATAACATACTGTTAAAGTAACAGAAGTTTCAGTACTGCCTTGATATCATCAAAATTATCGAGAATTAAACATTTGGTGTTTCATAGTTCTCAATAATTTAAGCTGCATCAACATACTTCTTTTATTAATAGTTTTATCTATACTTTTATATTGAAATGTTCATCGTAAAATTTTTAAACAGATTTAGAAAGATTCGAAATAAAACCCTCAAGTACAATTTTTACGTGTAAACATGACTTAACTGATATTTTATAATTTAATGTGTAAACATTTTTAATGGGTAGCTACCCTTAAAAAAAGTTACAAAGGTAATATAAATTTTATGAAAAATTTCCACTCCTAAGGTGGCAAAAATAGGTGATGAAATTTCATATTGTTTTTTTTATCAATTTCCCCTTATTGAAATTGTTTCTGTCTTATAAATTATTTTATGACTTGTGTACGGTGTACAGCGTAATGGACAATATTATAACCAGAAGATCACTATAGTGTATTCTAATCTAGGACTCATCATCCGCATTAGGTGGAGAGGAAATAGGTAAATTTACCAATGGGAACGATAGTTTGATATTCATCTCTTCATAATCCTATAGTACTAATATTATAAACGCGAAAGTTTGGATATTTGGATGTTTGTTGCAAATATTCTTCGAACAAGTTTGGATGAAATTTGCTATAGGTTTAGTTCGTGATCTAGAATAACACGTAGGCTACTTTTTATTTGGGTACCTACCACACGGTCGAAGCCGTGGGCATAGGCTTGTCATATTATAATCATACTAACAACGAATGGTTGTGTGTTATTCCCGGTCACAAATTATACCTGTACCAAATTCCATCCATGGTCGAGCCGTTACGGAGATTATTAGCAAGAAACATCCAAACACCTAGTTTGATATTTAGAATATTAGTAGGATAGGATAGAATACTATGAGAGATAATATTTACTACGTCTTCAGAATAGTGGCGTAAGAGACACTAATATATCTATTGTGAAGGTGAGGTCACGGATTCGATCGTCGCCAAGTTTATTGTTTTTGGTAAATAAACCATACCAATTATAGAGTCATTTAAGTTTAGAAGTCTGGTAGACCGGAGATAACAAAGGGCTTGCGGCAAGTTCTCTAAGGACTTCTTTAATGTGTTTCTAAATCATTGTTTGTCCTCAGATGGTGAAGATGATGGTGACAGTGGTAGCTGTGTTCACATTGTGCTGGCTGCCTCTCAACATTTTCATTGTAAGTATAAGGGCAGGCCTTAAAATATGGATCATCTAAATAGAAGCCGCGTACTATACTTGAAAACTGTGAGGGGCAAAGTAAAGCTAAGAACACACCCCAATTCTTGCGGTGTGTTCTTATCTTCACTATTATTACTTTTTCTATATAGCTAAATCTTGCTAGCTAGTAAATATAGTTTCCAAAGTTGTGTTATTTATAATTGAAGATAGATATACCAATGACAGTAGTGACAGGCGGTATCTAAATGTTTGGGCGATGTATCATAACCTATCCTACTAATATTATAAGCGTGAAAGTTTGTGAGGATGGATGTTTGTTACTCTTTCACACCAAAACTACTGAACGGATTTTGATAAAACTTCACAGTAATATAGCTAATACATCAGAGTAACCCATGGGCTACAATTTATACTGATATTTGATTTAAAAAAAACCAACAAAGTGTTTTTCTACAAAAAAATATTACTGGGATTTATTTTCTATTTTTAAACGTACGTAGCTGTCAATGAACCAAACATGTAAAACAGACTCTGAAATACGTCAGCTGATTGGCACCAAAATTTTTGACTACTGACATTGTCTGACAGAATTTCAGTTTGAATGTTTATTTGCTATTGCTGTGCTCTGTTTGACGTAATAACAAAAAAATATGTGGAAAATAGGTCCCTAGGTTGTATTGTAGGTAGAGACGATTGATTCGTTTTTCTTTCAATTAGATTATTTTAGTTAGTTTAAAAAATAATACAGATTTTGTGATTTTTTAAAATAGTACGTGCTTTCATGCCGCTAAAGCGTAAGTCTAATCTTTCACAAAGCTCTAATAAAGCTCGAGTTATGAAAATAGCTATAAATAACGAGACGTGTCAATATGCCCAGCTGCGAAGGCTTGAACAGACGGTGCGTGAGGCAATACACAGAGCTGCAGAGACACCAGAAGAGTCCCAAGCTCGACGTCAACAGCACGCTCAGTATCTGGCATCGTAACGAGCTGTTGACACACTAGAACAGTCCCAAGATCGGCGTCAACAGCACGCTGAGTATTCGGCATCTCGCTGAGTAACGAGCTCCACAGACAACAGAACAATAACAAGAACGACGTGAGCAACACCTGTCGATGGCTGGCCAGGTGTAAAGGCAGGAGACGCTCTTGGCTCATTTACACTGTGAACGTTAGCAACTTTGAATGCTATTTTTTGAGTGTTGCTGAATGTAATGAAGGGTCCCATCAACTTCTTGGATTTAAAAACAGTTGACGGCCAAGAACTTGCAACTTTTCGAGAGGTGTGTTAGAAGTTGGGGTTATTGGAAGATGACAACCACTTTGATGCCACCATAGAAGAGGCCGAGCTGTGTCGCTCACCAGCACAAGTAAGAGAGCTATTTGCCATATTGATTTGCATTTGTGGTTTATCTAATCCCCTGCAACTATGGAACAAGTACAAAACGGCGTTATCAGAGGATATCTTGCACATGAATCAAGTCAACGATGATCTTTTTTTCAATGAAGTATTGGGAATTATCAAGGACAAAATAATAACAATTTGCGGAAAGAAACTATCAGATTTTGGTATGCCTACACCTCAACGAGAGCTGTGTAAAGTTTTGATTAGAGCGCTCAGCTACGATATCATCATATTAGACGCTCACGTGAGCAAAACTGAGCCACGTCTGCTATCCGAGCAAAAAGAGAATAAAACTTTCAACTCGTCGTAATAAAATATTACGACGACTTAATTTGCTTCTAGCAAAAATTTGTCTACAAGACATACATAGCAATCAAACGTTGATGGGTGGTGTAGCGGTGTTACTGGCAGGGTATTTTAAGCAAATCTTGCCTGTCATCGAGCAGGCACTTCAGACGAAATGAATGCATTTCTGAAAGCATCATACGTGTATGATGTTCCCATAAGCTGGAATTAATGGTAGGTATACCGGTATTGTTAATACGCAACCTGGATGCATCGAGATTATGTAACGGTACTAGATTGCAAGTCACCGAACTAGGAAGGCAAATTGTGAAGGCTACAATTTTAACTGGGAGAAGGGAGACCATGTGCTTATACCACGCATTTCAATAATACCCAATAACTTACCCTTTCATTTTAAACGTCTGCAATTCCCAATAAAATTTCATTTTCATTTTCAATGACGATCAATAAGGTCAAACATTAAAAGTATCAGGGATACATTTGGGCACGCCATGTTTTTCCCATGGTCAGCTCTATGTAGCTTGCTCACGTGTTTCTAACTCGCAAAATCTCCATGTTTTTGCTGAACGAAATAAATCTTTTAACATAGTTTACAGGAGTATATTGCAATATACTGTATTTCGTTGAGTCTTAACTCAAAATACATTGATAATTAATTCTTTCATTTTTTATTTCATACAGATTGCTTCTACCCCTCCATAGAACCAGTGAAACTGTCATTAATTAATCCTCTTCAATAAAATTAGTATCCATACTTAACATTATAAATACGAAAGTAACTCTCTCTGTCTGTCCACCTATCTACATATTATGTTTCTCGGCTAAACCGCTGAGCTCTTTGTGATGAGATAGTTTGAAGCCTGGAGAAGGTCATACGCTACTTTTATCAACATACCACGCGGGCGAAGCCGCGGGTGGAAGCTAGTTATTATTCATACACAAAATAACTAACATCAAAGAGATAGCATCGGTCTTCATTTGGTGACACAGGCAACTCGCTTTCTGTTAAATATGAGGACCGAGAGGCAGACAAGTTAAACGATCGCTGGTTAGCTTTACACTGCTTTATTGTACAACACAATGGATGGAGGGCGCGCTCACGCACACATACATAACACTCCTTCCCCTAGTACAATAATTCCTTAAATACAAATATATAGGTAGGTACACACTAATGTTATCCACTCTAAAAGTATTTTTTAAATATTTTTTGTAAAGTACATAATCATTTTTCTTGAAATATTTTATAATCTTCTCAAGACGATCAGTTTGCATACACTGTTGTTTTTTTACGCGGTCAGATATAGATGGTGACGAGGGTGTCGATGGTTTTGGATCAATTAAATCCAATCGTGACCTTAACTTGCGACCGAATACCAATTGCGCAGGAGACAAACCCGTGGTAGTGTGAACAGAGTTACGGTAATCCATAAGATACTTTAATAACTTTACCGATGCGTCTTTCGCGCTTTGGCTCGACAAAAGACAAGACTTTATTCCTTTCTTCACTACCTTTACAAAACTTTCGGCTTGTCCATTGCTAGGCGCGTGATAAACAGGTGACGTCAGATGAGAAATGGCGTTTATGGCGCAAAACGATTCAAATTCTCGTGAACAAAAAGCTGTGCCATTATCACTTACTATTGTTTTAGAAACTCCAAACCTGGACATAAAATCACACAGCTTCCCAATTACTGCAGCGGAAGACGTAGCAGTATTCATGTTGTACACTTCTACCCATTTAGTATGTGCATCAACTGCTACCAAATACACACAGCCTTTAATCGGACCCAGAAAGTCAACGTGAATTCTATAGAAAGGGCAAGGTGGAAATTCCCATGAGCGAGCGGGGCGCGAGGGGGAGAGGGTCGTAGTTGAATACACACGTCGCATGAGCACATCATTGTTTCTACCGCTTGGTCAATGCCTGGAAACCAAAATCTAGAACGAGCTTCAGCTTTAGTTTTAACTATACCTAAATGCGAAGAATGTAACTCTTCTAAAATATTCCGATGTAAACTCACTGGAATCACGACCTTATGACCTCTCATGACACACCCATTCTCATAAGATAACTGTGACCTACACAAGTGATAAGGCTTTAACCGTATGTCGTTAATCTTCGGCGGCCACCCATTCCCTATAAACTCAATTACTCGCCTTAAAACTACGTCACTCTTTGTTTCCTCACGTAATTTATCTAGTGTCACAGGCATACTTCCGTATACAACAAAACAAACTTAAGTCGCTCGGTCGTATGCTACCTCGAAATCGCAGCACTGGCACCGGTCGGTGCAGGCGCACGCATGCACTACGCGCGGTAAGCTCGCTCGCGACAGATAATCCGCACTGTTATCAGCGCTACGCACGTATTCTATTTTATAGTTATAGCTACTCAGGAACAATGCGTACCGTTTCAACCTGTTTGCCGACATCTCTGGTACTCCTTTATTTAGCCCGAAAATAGACAATAATATAAGTACCCTCAGTGAGTGCGCTGAGAAGTATCGCTTTCCTCTTCTTGCCTGCTGCATCTGTCGAGTTGTTGATGTCGTTTGCCACAAAATATTGGTTTATACGACCCTTGTATGTTTCCATGTATGTACATTGTGGTCGAAATTATTTAGGATTCCAAACTGTGCACATTTAGACATTTTTAATACGTTTATTTTTTTAACGAGAGGCAGACAAGTTAAATGATCGCTGGTTAGCTTTGCACTGCTTTATTGTACAACACAATGGATGGAGCGCGCGCTCACGCACACATACATAACACTTTCTAATAATAATAATAATGCTGGACATTATTATTTCTCATCATTGACATGCCATTTTCCTCCGTTCAAGTAAGAAATTAATAAAATGGGGGTTAAAATTCAATCAAGTCAAATATCACTACGAAGAGATGGCAAATAGCATTTGGATGTGGTAAGGATTATTGAATAAGTGGGTTGGTTTTTGAGGAGTGGCCTCCCCTTTCAGAGGGTGAAAAAATATCAATTCATATGGGATGTCATCTAAGAGGTTATATCAAATGAAAGATTGCACCTTAAACAAACCGCTATAAGGTTTATTAGGTGTACTTAGAATATTTATAAAACTGTTAACTTTATTAGATTTAAAAAAAAGTACCTACAACAAAAAAATATCATGGAATTAAAATTATCGTGGTTTGGTATCATTTTAGAATATTATTACGACTATTACCACTTACTTTACTGATCTCCTAATCGTTTCGTTGACCGTTTATAGGTCTTTCCTCATGAGCACCGTCCGCGACCACGGTCGACGGTCGTCGGGACGTCGGGACTCTAGATATTTTGTAAGGGAACAGTTCCTGTACGAAATATCTAGAGATTTCTGTTCGGGGTAAACTACGAGTTAAATAAACTTACCTATACAATAATTTATCAACATTTCTAAGGGCATAGATACACGTGGTTTACATGACATCATGCTACGATCTTTATTTGCATAAGCAAGAGTTAACTCTATTCAATTTGGATTCCTAATAAGATATTCCACATTCGTGACGCTCCCAGCTTCATAATATGCAGGAAGCGAGAGCTACCTACATCGATGCTTATAGCGAAACATATTCAATGCTCCTACAGAGCCAATTTCCTTGGCCTTATTTCCAGCTGTGAATTACTACAGGATGTTGATAATGATGATGACGATGATAATAATTTTTATTTCACTATATCTCGGACGTGCACAACGTAAAAATTTTAGGGCCTGGTCAAACTAAAGCAGTGGCGGTGGCGATCAAAGGGGAAAGGTTGTCAAGTGTTTGTCAAAGTTCGCCACCGCTACCGCGTCACCGACCGTCGACCGAACTTTTAGACATGCATCGTCTGTATAGCACTCAATACATAGGCGGATTTGCATTGAGACAGTAACTGATCTCAGTGTTGACGTCAGTGGCTGATCCTCTTCGTTTAAATATAATCAGGTCTTTGATCTTTACTACACGGTATACACGCGTTAACAAGTTCGTGAAGACGCCATGAGTGAAATTCTTCAAACATCTTACTTTTGGAGAAAAAACATTACACCCAATCTTGTTGATCCGTATTTCAATTTAATATACTGACCAGAGCTATATATAGCGTTTGTATATTGTTTTTAACTTCATCGGTAGTAATTTCCATTTCCGGACTTCAATTTTGTACAGCAACAACCGTGGTCATTGGCTTGTTTCTATAATAATTTGTCATTGAATATCTTATAAATATTAATTGTGACATAACTTTGTCTTTTTGCGGGAAAATAACACACGTAACGTCAGCGACTAACAGAAGCATGCACACGCGGTCAACACTACTGGCGTGGGGGAAAGTGAGGGTTGGGGGAGTTTACCGATCTCAAAAATACACTCCGCTTTATTTCAAGCACTGCAAGTCTTGCTTTAAAACTGGCTTAAACAAATGAAAGTAATAGCAATTCAGTACTTATTCGCCGACAAACTGACTTCTGTAACAATGTTAATCCGGCTCATGACCTTGCCATGCAGATATAGTTGACATAGTAGACATTCAATATCAGGATGAATCACTGCTTGAGATGAAAGAGAACAAATTAACGTATAATTAGCTAGAGCAAGCACAAGATACATTATTCGATCTCACTCTTTTGTTCGACGAAAAGAGAAACCGAAATAATAATTAACTCCTCTTACATTAACAAAGTGTGAGGTACTTACAGGTCTTCCAACTTCCGATCAGTACAGTCTAGTAGAAAATCCCTCGTCAAAATGACAGATATCTGCCTGGACGCTGCTAGGCAGGTTCTGTAGGGTTCCGAAGGCAGTTAGTGCTCACAGAACCTTTATAGTTTTATCATGGAAATTATGTCCGTAACGTTCTTCTGTTGAATTTAAAATAACACATATCAGAAATAGACAAACAGGTTATGCAACAAAACACAACTGTTGAATAATCTTTAAGGCCTTTAATTTAACAGGGTATGCACTGGCTCAAAAATATGATTTTAACTATCATCTTTGAATGTACACAATTAAATAAAGTAGTCTTGGTAGTCGGGACGTGAGCAAATTGAAATTATTTTCAAATTAACTACCAATTTAAAATACACATATCAAAAAAAGTTTGGATCATATTAATATAATATTGAAATATTAATGATTCCTTGTTAAAAATACAACATTTAGTTAATATAAACAAACTATTTTAATTTATGCATGCAATTAATTTAAAGAGTAATCGATTCGTCAATCGCGGGGAACTCTTAAAATAAATGATGACACCCAACCGACGTCATACTTAAATTTCATTAGAACCTTTTATCATTATTATCATCATCAACAGCCTAAAGAAGTGCACTCAAAAGTGCTATGACAAACGATTTTGGGGCCGCCTCCATCCGCCGACCTCCCACAACCTTTGAGTTGTGATCAGTCCATCTGGTGGAAGGCTTTCCTACATTTCGTCTTTCCAGATCGTGTTCGCAATTTGAAAACCTTTCTTCCTCAGTGTTTGATGGTTCTGCAAGCTATAGCCTAATAGCCTAATTACAAGTTTCGATAGAAACTCCTAAGGGTCTTTGCTTTACCTTTAGGAGTTTAACGCAGGCGAGCTAGTCTGAAGGAGGACACTGGGAGTCGGGATACAGTTATTCCCATCCGACTCTCAGCGCACCATCTCATAAAATGTGTACCCCAATCAAACATACATAATTATTTAATCTTACGATCTATTGTTAGGTAGCGTACTAGTTATATTCATATGGCCTGCCCATTGCAACTTCAACTTGCTTATTCTAAAAGCTGTGCCGGTGGCTAAGTTCTTGTACGGATTTCCTTTTCAGACTACTCCAATTACTTTCAACTTTGTGCTTATGATACCAAAAGCTAACGACCAAGGTTCAGTGTCTTTAAAGAGCCTCAAGATTAAAGTTTACAACACGTACTGCTTGTGAACTTTAATCCTGAGGCTCTTTAAACTTAATATATTAAGACCAAGTTATTATGTTATCAGTGGCAACAAGCACTGCTTCTAGACAATTATCTTGAGGCTCTTTAAACTGTATAGAATAACATTTATGGTACTAGGTGCTATGGACCTTGCACGCAGAGGATGAGTCGTGGGGACGGTGGTGGGGCATGCCCTACGTGTGGTTCGCGAGCCACTGGCTGGCCATGTCACACTCCTGCTACAACCCAGTTATCTACTGCTACATGAATGTACGGTACAGAAGGGGCTTCCAACAGGTGAATTTATCAAAAAAATATATATATATATGTTTGTTTTATTTATATTCCTGTAAAGGGATATTTGGCATGCTATGTGAGTTTTAACGTTTCGCGTTTTATCACAGTTGCAAATGTAACATGATCACGGGAGGTTTATTTGACTTCAAGGATGGTTTTACATAGGTTTTATCGCTATAAATCAACTACCAAACAGTCATATAGTTTTTTTAAATCGTTTGTATGACTTTGAAATAAGTTGTCGATAGGTTTTAAAGCTATATCACAAGGGGGCGCTGCAATACGTGATGGAATGGATTACATGAAATCCGAGCTATGAGGAACCATTATGGTTTCACTATGTCCATCTGTCCGTCCTTAGGGACTATCATGCGAAAATGTGAGAGAACGTTTTTTTTTTTAATTCGAAATTCTTCGTTAGATGTGGTTTTACACGCGCTTGATTAAGTGCTTATCGCTTATTTGCGATATCGCTTGTGTATTGCTAAAAACGACTACCACCTAACTTGTTTCAATCTAGTTCATCGTAATCATCGTAGCAGTTGCTACGCGCCTACGTCTGAGCAAAAAATCCATCGCCACTTATTGGAACACTAACTGTTGGCACATGCCTTCGGATTTTTGGTTCTAGGGCATGCCGGTTTCTTCACGATGTTTTCGTTCACCGTTTTGAGCACATACATAATTTGCACGACCGGGTTCGAACCCACGACCTCCGGATCAGAAGTCGGGGTATCGCCCACTAGGCCAACACGGCACCTGTGTGATCTATTGTTAAGTACTAGTTATTTGTATTAGTACCTAGTTTAAATATTATATAGGTATAATGTGATTCATTTATTTATATCAAATTACAACCATTTTCGCATTTTCACTGTCAGGCTTTAAGCTGCATCATCCGATCGGAAACTCCATCACAGCACAGATCCAGTGGAGGCGAGGGGGTACCGATGTCAGGTGAGTTTGGGTAGCATAAAAACATTTTCTCTTGAAACGCCGTATTTACCACGATTTGTGAGTTCTATTTCTCGCCTACCTTAATTCGTTACCGCTATGATCACAGGAAAAACTCAACATTAAACGTTAAAGGTTAAAATATATTTCCATAATACCCCATGTATTTGTTGTTTTATTTTTTATTGTTGTTGATTTTGTTATTAAGGCTACGTACCTACACTTCATTATATTCATTACGACAGTCATCTGTCTTTGTGATCAACATAACTGCTTATCAGTGTTATGCAGTCACGCTAAACACAGCTAATTAACAAGGAACTGCCAAATTATTTAAATTCATTCATTCACCACAAATTAATATTTGTACAATACTCACTTTTGCGAATATGTAGGTATATCTACAACGCTAGAATCGTTTTCAGGAACAATTACTAACGTATCTCAACGTAACACAATCGTCAGTACTCAAAGGTTAGAAGAAAATGATAATTAGCATTAAGCTCGCCTATGTAGGTACATGTTTTATCTAATGTTATAATGCATATTCTATGTATATGGTAAAAGCATGAGCGTGAAATTTATATCAATGCCGTGACTCAGATTTCTTGGAAGAGGTATATCAATCATTCTTACCTTTGTAGCGACGTCCAATTCGAGATTATAATGAAGAGGTCCAACTATAGGTAAAGCGAATTCGTTTTCATACACAACCAGCATAAACTGATCTTCTAGAAAAACTTATACGTCACTGTGGTAAATCAATAGTTAGCTCTGCATTTTAACAAACCAGGGATACCTAATGGGAATATTTAGTTTTTGCTTATCTAGGAAAATGTTTAAACTTTACAACTTTATAGTTTTTTACACAATAATGTAAAACGAATACGAACAACTTGCGAAACGCGGGCATGTGGCCTTTGATTACCTTTTAATTGGTCCTATCATAGATCTACGCACTGAGTGTGTATTTGAAGATGTCAATCATGGGGAACAGTCGTGAGCGTGTTTGTTGCTCTGACATAACGGCACCCTGAACTGATTATAAGGAATAAGGTCACCTAAAAGATTGCTACAGTAGAGTCCTCGCCACGAAACTGGCTGGTGCTAGTGTCCTATAATAGATCGTTTTTTTTCTTTTCAATCTTATTTTCATGACTTCGCATCAAACTTTCGTAGCGCGTAGCTAAAATATAATTATAAAAATTGGGACATTGAGTTTTCGCACGTTCGTGACTCGACATAACAATCTCTTTTGTCTTTTTCCATGGATCAGCTAAAGCTAACATGAGTGACGCTTTATGGTGTTTCTCAGAGTCACTTGTTTGAACACGAGTCTTAAAATTATCTCTGTGTTAATTTACTACGCCGCCGGTTATTTTGTACGGCTCAATCAACCCTAAGAAAATTGTTTACCAACGAGGAACAAAATTAATTTATAAAAGTTAGAACAGTTGAGTGATTACGTCTAATCGTATCTATCTAAGTATAACTTTGTTATGATTGTAATATATTTTACTTTATATAATCAAAATATATACATCAAAAACATTATTTACTTCTACATAGTACTTTGCACGGTAGGATTCAAACAACAGAACATGAGGCTTCGAATGTTTTGTATATCATAAAACCCAATATTTTTAGTCCTCTAAAATTTTAGGTACCTACATAATTTAAGTGCGCAGCGCATCTCTTCGGATAATAATTACCTACTATTAGTTAACTTTTTATATTGTAAGTAGGTACGACTAGTTCTAGTTTACTTTACGCCAGTTAATAGATAGGTATGTTCAGCTTAACAAGGATCAAGGTCACATTAACTTAAGTAAAACACAATATTAATGTAATCCCATTAGGTAGGTCCTAATACCTACTTACATATTTGTTTATTGTGAGTCCTGGCTAATGCTCACATTGTACATACAACGTTGAATGACTTCTTTTGGGAACTCCTTGGCTGTTGTAAATGCAACCATTAAAAAATAAGCAATGTATCTTTTATGTGACTGTTTGTGCCAGAATTCAAATTATTAAATAATCAAATTGTCATGGGTAATGCAATTGTAAAATTAGTTATATGATGTATTTTCAAAGAGCATGTTGCTTATACAACATAATTGCATAAGCAAAAACAAGAACAATATGATCTCTAAATCTCTATTGAACTTTATTCAGACATCAGTCTTTCACAAAGTTATCTTATTAATATTGCCTTTGACTAAGAATGTGTACTCAATATATAATAAACTCAACATATAATTAATTATTTTTATTTTATTTTTAGTAGGATTAAAGCCTAATAAAAATATGAATAAGTTGTAAGTAGCTTTACCCTTTAGTATGGGAGAAATATTATTGTAATTTGTATTATTTTAAGATGATTTAATTTTCCGCACAGAAATAATCGGCGCCAACGGCATTGAGCGTCGCGGGACCTCATCCAGCTCCACGAATCGTCTCAACCGCATCCCCACCTCTTCTTCATATGCTTCTGACCGACGGGCTCGAGGCAGGACTCGAACCTCGGTACCCACGCCACCGGCCCGCGCGCTCACAACCCGAACGCAGTTTAACTGATGAAACGACTTAAAATTTAATGAATAGTTTGAAAGCCCGATTTCATCATATAAATGGCAGAGTGTATTCAAACAGACTGCAACACAACAACACAGACACGAATTTCAATTAAAACGTGTAGTTTGTTTTAATAAACGAACGTTTCGATCGTTTCGTCAGTCGGTTCATCTGCCTGTCATTGGAAAAATGCCACTACATAGAAAAAAATAATTTTTGGAATATATAAGTTTCATTGTGGGAAATATATATATGTAATGTCACCAAAAATTAAAAGGCTCCTTTCAGTCGCGTGTCAAGTATCTTCGATTTTTTGTTTCTAGGAATTGGGGTAGGAATTACTCCTACATAAAAAGGTTCCGTATCAAGAGAATATTATTTGATAAATGTTCCTTTGTTATGTTCTGGCTATCTCTCATGCTAGATATAGAAATTTAACCTTATCCGAAATCTAAACTAAGGTATTTATGAGAATAGATTCCAATTTCCTCAATGATCCCTTTGAAGGAAGAAGTGCACAATTTTTGAAATGATTAATTTTATTGTAAATAGAATAACTCATTGTAAATAATAACTTTTTTCCGAAACCATCTGTGATGTTGAAATGATAAATGTCGGCCTATAAACTTGTAAAAACACTGAGAGTTTGCTCTATCTGTGTGTTGATATATTACTATATTCTATGCAATTAGTATTACTTAGGTACCTAATATTTTACTTTGAGTGATAGAATTCAGACAGACAGACAATTGACATTGAGTAAATACTGGACCCGTGTGCAAATGTATGCAGAACATTCATACTCGTCATACCTACATTGATCTTCGACTACAAACAAGGCTCGTCTCTCCACTACTAAGCTGCAAGCACACACAAAGGATGCTAACGGCAATTGTACGGCTAACGTATACGTTTCACGTTGATAGCCGTTAGCATCCTTTGTATACGTTTTAACACGTTAGCTGCGGCACCAATTTTTGCATACTTTCCGTTCCTGCGGCACGAGGTATAATCGGCCCGTACCGTGACCAGACGTTAGGGCGACACGCGGTCTATTAGACCCCACCTCCTTTTACAGACTAAAATCCATTTTCTGGCGCGAAATCAAAGATAAATGAGAATTTTGGTCCTTATTGATATAGACAGTGAATTGATGAACCCTAATCCACCGTCGCCCCGGGATCTGATGGCTAGTTTAGGAATTATTAGCAAAACAAAATATGGGATCTTATACACCTCGTAACGCACTGAAATAGGGCAAATTTTCGCTGCGATTAGTGATGGGAAAAATAATATCGACGTTTTTAAACTGTCTTAACTACGCAACGACTTGACCGATTTTGATCAATTATATCTCATTAGATCGTTTTAAGGGCAAAACCTGGCAAAACAACACAAAGCTATCAAAGGATACATTTTTTTTAAATTATCTAAATTGTGCTTGAAGGCGCCATAAAGAAAAAAAAACCGGCCAAGTGCGAGTCGGACTCGCGCACGAAGCGTTCCATTCTATACCATTAAGAGGCACCTATTACAGACTTATTATTGGAAAATAATGGATTACGGTTTATGCATAAGGTTTATCTTTCTATTTGTATATGAAAATCTTAATGCGGTTCACAGAATAGAAAAAAAAGGCAACCAGAAGTAGAAAAGAAACTGTCCTATTTATTCTGCCTCGGGCTTTAAAAATACAATTATTAGAACTTGAATTAACATTAAAAAATCAGTATCAATATACTTTTTTATAAAAATCTCAATATATATGTTGTACTTATTGTTGTACGTGCTCTCCAATCGACGTGATGCACAACACTGGTCGCGGGAAGCTCGCGTTGAGT
Source organism: Perizoma affinitatum (assembly GCA_961405105.1). NCBI lineage: Eukaryota > Metazoa > Arthropoda > Insecta > Lepidoptera > Geometridae > Perizoma > Perizoma affinitatum. Next base: position 10,441,086 of record OY560184.1, read on the forward strand.
GCGGTACGAGGTCAGGGGGGATATGGGACGTTTTAGCCTCGTTCCGCACTGCATTAAAATTATATTAATTCAGTGCGGCACGAGGCCTAAGACATCCGGTACCAAGGTAGGTACACCACCGAGTCCGGAACCATTAGTGATCTCAAATATATATTTATCTCTTTCCTACACTGGACCAAACCAAAGCTATGCCATTCGCACGACAGAGAAATTCACTTTTTTGCTTGCCGCACCACAGGGAAGTTGCATCAGGGGTGATTTAGGCCTCGCTTCGCACTTAACGTGTTAAGAGGTATATGTTTCAAGAGTAGAATAAGTTTCTATAAAGAAGATTTAAGATTTTAGAGTAGCAGAGATCCTTGTGAAGGAGCTTGTCCAGGGAAGTCCTACCACCATACCTATTTCTGCCGCCAAGCGTAATACGCTCGCATTGCTGTGTTTCGGTTTGTAGGGTATGGGTGCCGATTAAATTACAGGCACATACATACAAACATACGGTCCACCGGTTCGTAAGCGGTAACCATAGTCTATGGACGTTTGCAACTCCAGAGGCATAATATGTTTATTACCGATCTTTTGAAAACCCCCTTGTTGAAGAACCTCATAGTAATTACTATTCCATAACCTCAGGATCTAATCTCAGGCTTAGTAAAATGCAAAATATGTACAATACCCCTAAGAAACTCAGGCCACAAATATTATAATACTATATTAGTGGCAGCAATATTGTAAGCAAGCAAATTGCGCACCTTTCCGCCGGCTTCACGTGACAACTTCGAACCACTTCGTATCGACGCGAAAAAAAAACAACTTTCGCCTTCAAAAAAGGACGGGGTTCTATGTTATTTTGAATGTATATTTTTGTTTTGCGTTAATCAGTTAGATATATTTTTAATAGATATATTAGTTTTGCATTTTATACCTATTAATTCAGTTTTTCCTGCATACTTAAACTGAATTCATTCTTCACACACTGTGCACACCAACTTAAAGCGCAGCTTACAATAAATAATTAGGAAATTATTTTTGTGCCCTCTGAACCCTTGCAACGCTCAGCCAGTTTTTGTTCAGATCACAACCACCTGACCTGTTATTATACCTAGAATGACATATTTAAAACATCTCTACAAAATCTACTGAGGACCGTGTGTGTACCAAATTATGCTGTTTAAATAATATAATATGTTTGTGCTATGGCTCTTATTTATCCATGTTTGCTTTGGGAAACAGATACTTACAAACATTTTGGGAATCTGGGGAGCGATTTTCGGTTAAATGCCTACGAGTACGAGGGCGACGTCATGTTTCAGAACGAGCATTCGAAAATACGGGTTGTGATGGAAGATCCAGCATCGTAGGGGATCGTAATTTAGATGTTTACTACATACGTAGTATTACTGGTGGTCTAATAAACCGAAGTCACATTTAATTTTAAAGTACATACAAATTCCTGCAATGAGTGACTTGGACCATATTGAACATATTTGAGGCGATATAACTTCTCGGCAAATGTGCCAGAAAATCGGCAGATAATAAGAATCATGAAAATACCGTTTCTAGTCATAACTATGTTTGGATTGAGTCGAGATCTGAGCCAGGATTCTAGCCAAGGTAAATAAAAGAAGCTCTAAATAAGCGCCTCTAAGAAAGAATGGAAAATTTTACTGCTATTGTTGGGCAAAACGTCAAGAACGAGACACACACATCTTCCTAGTTTTTAATATTTTGATACCAATAGGTATTTGTTTTTAATTTTGAGGTATTTCTTTTCACAAGCAAAGTTACCTTTCTTACGTTAATTAAAATTAAATTCATGGGTGTTATATCCTTCTATTCCACAAGCATTTTTATCGTGATACCTATATGTATATATTATTACATAATAATATATACATATAGGTATCACGATAAAAATACTTATATTTTTACCGCAAGTGTACGGTCTACGTTCAAAATGGACCTATAATTAATTATTTATATTAATTATAACAGACGTACAATAATCTAGAGCAAGTAATCCATGTTGTAAATAATTCTGAAAATAAAACAATAAAATGTTTGTACCAAACTGCTATGTTTTAATTATACTAACTTGTGCTGAGTCAAGGGCAACAGAAGAGCCGCTCAAATAAATTCACATTTAGTGCGCAGGTAAGATAACTCTGGTGGCTGGCGCAGTGGATGTTTTCAATGTATGTATTTACAAAAAAGAAGTATACGTGTCATTAGTTCCCATAACACAAGCTCTGCTTACTTCGAGGCTTGATGATACTGTGTGAAAAATGTCCAGCATTATTTAATATTATTACGTAAGTTCGTAATATGAAAATTCAACGCAGAACGAATGTGGTCGGTGTTGGAGATCGTTTTGCAAAAATGAAGGCCCTGAGTGAGTGGTGACCGAGGGGATACACTGGAAGACCAACAGCTGGATGACATCGTTGCCGTACGTATGTAAGCATCCATTCACCCATGTGTTTCTCTAAATTAGAAATACATAAATGCAAAAGGCCCAACCGATTGGAATGGCGTTTTAGAAAGGAGGTTTATGCCCAGCAGTGGTTAACTAACGCCCATGATGAATGCCGTAAAGAATCAGCATTCTTTACCCACCGCCATTTTCACGTCACACGCAAATCAAGGGAACGCACTGCCACCTTTCGCTGCGTCCAATCTACTATTTATTTTAATTTTTTTCTTTACCGTAACTCTTTTTATCTAAGCATATACCTAAAACCTACAGTGTTTCATATTTGCTGTGACAGCTAACTAGTGTGCTAGTTAGTTTGTGACAGCTTTGCTGGAGGCTAACTTATTTCGTAATTCTATTCAAAACATTTGAATAGATTTACATTTGGTTTCAAATTTGAAATGGAAATGTCTTGAATACATTTCTCGAATGCAGAGGGCGGGTGTTAGAAAAGTCTATACCGAGAGTTCTAATAAGTAATGTAAAAATTTGTTGCGGCGTAGTGGCAAAGTTCTACTCTGAAGTAATTAAATATAAAAAAAGGAGTGCCAATTTTTTTTTTAAAGGCTATTGATAATTGTACATATAATAGAGATATGACTTCTAAATTTTTAAATTCGGATGCGACTGATTGTTAGTCCCAGTAGATACGATCTGTCTTTTGCATCTTTAGTTCAGTTTCTGATGCATGCAAAGTGAACTATGTAGTTCGTTTGCGGATTATATACGTAATGCAAACAGGGCTGGCGTAAATCTTGCAATCATTGCTGACAAACAATCACAAAAGTTCCGTGTGACATCAATGATCGCGAGATTTACGCAAAAATGTCGCGGCTTAGTTAACCTACTTAATAAATAACCAGGGGGCCGAACGTCTTATAAGCGCTCCCCCATACAGCTGCGTTATGTAAAGTCGATTAATAACGGGATGCGTTTTTGCGATAAGTATCTGTTTTTAGTACAATTTTATTGGGACGCATGCGATCTTCAATACTGCTGCGTTAATAACGCTGCAATAGAATAAAGAAGTAGGTCACAAAGCGATAATATCGATCATTGGAGAGTCTTACACCACTCAAGATAGGCATGTTTTCTATCAGATGCTGTAGCTTTAAGTACAAAGGGAAAAAGAGTGGATAAGTATATGAATATCACAAATCTCAGCCTATACACAAAAGGTCTACAATGCTCCCCGTGTGTAATACAAATAACCCTTGCTGGGTTCTGGTAAGGCTCCCTCAATTTTGCAGCAAAGCATCAGCAAAAGATGAATATTATGCAGTCACGCGTAAAAAACCTAGAAACCTAATAGAGCACCAACGGAATTCTAAAGATGGTTGCAGAGAGCCCGGAGTCATTGGCACTGGCACAGATATTATAATACTAGGCACTGGGGAGGATCGTTAGACTTCCTGTGGCATGAAACCTCTTTGTTGTAAACCTATCTATCTCGGAAATTGCCTACCAATTTTATCATATTATTGTCATGTTGTAATATACTTAGTTTAAAATATATAATATAATATGGTTCTGAGTCTGAAATAAATAGATATTACCTATTTATTATTTATTTAAAACGAGTTTCATGTAGAAAAAAAACAATTGAAAATAAGATTTTATGTTTGTATTAGGAACCGCAAGTTAATGAAAATGGTCCAAACACAGTAAGGTTTATTCACGTATACAGATGTGATAACGGTACTCTCAAGGGTGAGGGTGAGGTTTCATACTAGGTAAAGTTGGTCGCGTTTCAAGGTAGGAACTTGCACTTACCATGCATGTATTTATTTATTATCAAACAAAGAACACAAAAAGCAAAAATCAAAATCAAAAGGAATTATTTTTCTCACAATCGAGCCCGTAACTTTACTCCTAACATCACTTTTTGATAACTCTCTAAGTGGAAAAAAACTCAACCTGTATAGTGTTTTTATGATACTTTTACGTATTTTTCTTTTGACTTCGCTGATAATTTGGCTTCTGACCTTAGATCATGTGGAGTGCAATCAATATTAATTTCACTTTCGGAACCTTCGGAACTCATTTTTATATAATTAATATATATGGTCCCATATATATTTTATAAGAAAGTCCCACCTCTATATATAAAAAAAAATCAACTCCCGTTATTTAAAGTCGGTTTTAATTTTTCCCGTTTTTTAGTTAATCATTATAATTACCAAGGCCGACAATGTCTCACCGATGACGTAGCATTTACCGAGTTGTTTATTTAGCAGAGAAATTGTTTTCGTCTGTCGCAAGATCCGTGAAGCTATTTTTGTCTAACGAACTTTAACAAAGACCGCGGATGGGCGGTTGTAAGTCATGTCTTTACCTATTACGGATGGGATGATATTATTCAGCGCGGATGTTGAATCTGATATTGCCACAGTACCAAAGAGAGGCAGCGCGCATTGCAAAACGCTACGCGGAGGGAGAGTCGCGATTACTCACTCTAACGAAGACTCTCGGAATGAGTCGAAACTTAGCCAATGCCTTCACCGATAGTGCGCTACGTGAAAATTAGCGTTATAAAATTTGATAATATCCCAATAATATCAACCTTTTATTTTACTTAGAACGTTGGTTCAAGAAATTTAGGTGAATTTTAATCAATATAGAGTCCAAAAGCTTGAGTTCAACTCAATCTGATCACAGGACCATACTTGGAGTGAAGTTCAAAACTTCAAGAGTTAGCTGGCCTTCTTGAAGTTAATTGAATCTATGTTCAAACCAACGCGTTTAATTAGGATGCTTAAAGACATTCCTAAAAGCCAAGCTATATTCAAGATTTGTGAAACAACTCGTAAATTATATTAAGTAGCAGTAAAGTTTAAACTAGATATTCAAAATACTTTGAGAACTCTTAGGAGGTAAACCGCAATATAAAAAGTTAATATAACATAACAGTTAGAAGATCGCTTTTGACCATAACTCAAAATGTTTACCAGAGAATTACACCTTTTATTTTACAACAAAGTTTACACAAACACTTTTATTTATGAAAGGATTTTGTCGCCCCGTGTCCACTTTGTACAAAAAACTTATTTCTTTGACTAAATTAAAAAACCGGCTAACGCAAGCCACACGCAGTGTAGGGTTTCCTAGTTGTCCGTCACAATTTGCCGTAATTATATGTTTTACACAACTTACAACTTCAACTAAGGAATGTTTAACGAAGTTTGTACGATATTTTCCTTTTTGCTTTGCCAAATATATTTTATAAGTTGGTCGGTTTAACTTCATTATATATACTACCGTGATTTTTTTCACGTATCCAAAAACAACCGTTTCGCTGGCAGGGGCAACACTAGACACTAACAATAATTAACACTTGAAAAACATTCAGCTTAAAGCTATTATTTTTTTTCAAAATTTTTAATTTACCACTTTGTCTGCGTACTAAGGGTAAGGTAAGGGTGACTACGTAACCCTAGAAATATGGAAATAAGTAAGCATATACTGTATATGAATACCTAGATTCTTCCATAAGTAGAGACCGCCTATATTACAAATTCAAAAAGTTTTTGCTCTTACCATAAAAAAGACAGGTCTCGACGTCAACCAAAAATAATTTATTTTTGCTATTCATTGCGTGCTTTGTGGGCCACAACGATAAAAAAGGGGTTGATACAAGTGGGGGAGCAGTTTGACACAAAAAGCGTGTCACAAATTCAATATTCACTTACAAACTAAACACCTTGTCAATATTAACTTTTCTTTTCCGTTTATTCATATTTCACCTTTTTAGTAGAGTCTCTTGTTGGTCTACAATGGGTGTATCGCAGGGATCAAGCTTGGAGTATTTTTAGGGTTCCGTACCTCAAAAGGAAAACAGAACCCTTATAGGATCACTTCGTTGTCCGTGCGTCTGTATGTGTGTATGTCAGTCTGTCAAGACCGTTTTTCTCAGGAATCAGTGGAGGTATCAAGTTGAAATTAATATCAAATACGTAGATCTACGGTCCCTTGGAGTTCAAAGAGAATTAAACTTCTAGATCAATGCAATAAAAAAATGCGGAAATTGATGCGACATTATTTTGATTCTCACAAAAAAATTAGAACCTGTACGATGACCTAGAATCATGAAATTTGGCAAGACGCAAGGTATGGTTAATTTGTAGTTATATCATATAAAAAAATAGTTGTGATTAAAGGAATTCAGTAAACGCAAAAGTGCCGGGCTCACTTTTCGCACTCTACAAACTTATACTTGCAGTTGGATAATTGACCGTGACGTATATCGATGTATGAGCGAACATTTTTTGAACTACAAAGTTTAGTTTGTCTTTCAATCCGACTTAAATTTTCATTACAGCAATGTTTGGTGCTTTACAAGTTTGTGCGGAAGCCTCCATGCGCGAGTCAGACACGCCAGTTGTCCAGTTTTTTGTTCTTAGTATACATTAATCTACCCCATCTTGTAAGGGACGATCATGAGGTTGTATTGTTTGCAGATGACAAGTCACTTTTATTTATATTAAAGCGACGACAAACCGATTTTGAGGATGTAAACAATACAGAGAGCATGTTTAATTAGGTCAAAAAGGTTGGGTTTGTTGTAAAATGGTTCAATATAAACAATATTTTGTTAAATGAAAATAAAACAGAGTGACTAACAACAAAATGATTAGTTAAAGTTTTCTACACAAATATAAATTGTATATAAGTAATATAAATAATTTTGCAACTCAAAAAACTGACCACAGTATAACGTGCAAACAAATCATCCAAATAGGTAGGTACATAGACCCAAGAAAGCCTCGATTTTTTTTGAACTCGCAATAAAATTAAAGGGTGCTGGATTAAGATAAGTTTAACTATGTCAATGCCGCAAGCAGTTATGTTACAATGATTAAACATTGTTGAACAATTAATATGGCCCTGCGGATAACCCCAGGCATTTCAACAACTTTAATTGTTATTAAAATTTAAATAAGTACTCTCAAGGGTGAAGAAACTTGTTAAAACTTTGTGTTGGACCTTAGGTATAAAATAGGGGTGGTAAGTGTTAATATTTATGTGTTAAATTAAGTATCAATTCTGTCTACAAGTTTTTATATTTTTCTGATGAAATAAAAAGTCATTATTATAATAATAGATTTGATAGGAGAACAGGAACACTGAAGTGGAGCTGGGCGCCATATTTTCAGGATCCAAAACAAAACGTGGAGATAATGAGTTATGGAGTGCATACCACGTTAGGTTACCAGACGTCAAGACCTAATGAAATACCTAAATTAGATAGTTAATGTTTTATTTGTAAGAACGATAAAACTGAAACAAATTAACATGAAAATAATTGTAAATTCAAATATTCTATTAAAAATGAACATAAATTGCGCTGTGCAACTATGTTCACAGTGAACTTATTATTAGGTAGATACATTACATCGCGCGCGTTCGCGGCAATAATGTCAGAATATTTTTATAGAAATGAGCCTTCTTGTCAGGATTTTCCAGTGAGATATCTGGTAAACCTAATATCACGCGACAACAGTAGGTACCTACTATAGTTCTAGTTGTACTACTTAAAAAATGACAAAATGGCGGTTCCGATATACGCGTGTTTTGCATGTTTACGGAAGTGTTTTTTTTAAGTATTTAAAACATTCATTAGTGCACTTAATTAGTGAAAATAAGTTGGCTCTACTTAAAATTATTATTTTTTATTTTTGCTCGATCCTTGCGCTCTTCTGAACTTCTGACACCTGTACACACCTACTATGATAACTACTTTACAGTGCAGGCTGTCCGTTTATGGAATGAACTACCTATTTTTAAACTTCCTTACCTTCTCGTCCTCGAGTAGCTAACTGTCGCCTATTCCAGGTTTATCATGTTTTGTATCATACAATAGTTTTGGTAGGTATGTAGGTATTATGATGTGTATAGTACGTAAATAAAAAAAACACAAGAAGTATATAGTGTTTTTTTATGTATATTGCGTATATCATAGTATTCATAGTATGTGGTAAGTACACCAATTAAACCCCTTGTAAACTTGTCTGGTAGACATTCCGCTATTTAGCGATAAGACCGCCCATTGTACAAATTTGTCAAAGTCTCGAAAGTAGTAGTACTTAAATAAAATACACAGCTGATGTGTTATTTGCTGTGCAATAAAATATTTTCTATCTTCTATCTTATTTCCCTTTTTCAAATACCCACTATATTTCTGACGGTAGGTACGTCTGTCATTATATTATGTTATATTTTGTTAAGCATAAGTACGCTGGAAACCTAGAGAATTCTTTAAAAATATTATGTGCTTACATACAAGTTACAATTATTAAAGAAGTATGTATACAAGTTATATATTATAATTAAATTATTGCTCAATACGTGCATTGATTCATCTTCGGTCTCCGTAAGTACGACCATATCTCTGAATATCGAACTAAACTGAAGTGGCTCTACATTTGTGACCACGAACATGAGTATACCTTTTTTTAACTTCTCTTTCCTCAATATTTTTTATCACTTCGTTTTCCTTGACCGCTTTCATATCGATGATGGCAAAGTTCCATTGCAAATAATTTCAATCAATTTTGGCTAATTTACTGTTTTTCGACATTTGTTTGTGTGAAAAAAATAACAGAAACAAAGCGATCTAAATCCCTTAATATCATCTGCGAGATATAAGACCTGTCCATAGCCACTTCAACTTGTTAATTTTGTAATAATGTAACAAACACTCTGTTTGACCCATTACCTTATTCCTACTGTTTTGAATGCGAATGAGATTGGTAATTAAATTCAATTTTTAGCATACAAAATAAACCTTCATTAATTTTCAATATATTTTTGCGATTTTCAAAATATATTGCCTTGTAAATACTGTGATAGGTTGGTACCTATATGAATGAGAGTAAGTATAGCTACCTACTCCAAGAAACTATTCCACAAATCATAATATTGACAGACGCCTTTCGTGGAAAAATAATTTATTGTTGCCATAAATTAAATACCCTATTTGCTTACCAAGAGTACTTACCAAGTAAAACGAGGTATTCCATGAATGGATTTAGCAAATGAAGAATATAGAATCATGCAGAGATATATTTAGGCAATTAAGTAATAATGACAATGATTGAAGAATATGAACCAGAACCTGTTGTATGTTAAATTGAATACTGAAAACTTTGAATTAAATGGCGACTCTCTCGGTATAACACAAGAAATACAAATATATATTTGTTTAAATTGTTTTATAAACTTCAGCATGAATTACGATACACAGACAATACAGAATTAAGCGTTAAAGTGAAAAGGTTGTTTATGGAAAAATCTTATTATACTCTTGACGAAGCTCTTGCTGATAAATTATGGGAATATTATGACGATGTTAGTTACCTTATCATTAATGATTTTATTTTTTTATTTTTAAGTAGGCACTTACTTATTCTAAGAATTGTATTGTTATTATTATTATTATTTGTAAAGTGTTGTTTGGCATTTCCAAGCGTTCTATAATGTATCTTAATGGAATAAATTACATTGAATTAAAATGAATACTACTTATATATTTTTTTTATAGATACATACATATTATACAGAGTGTCCCGAAAAACGTGTAGGTACTAAGCCCGAACTGGGGTTTCAAACCATAAAAATGAGCATTTGTGGGCACAGTTCGTAGGAATTTTTATTTTTACATATACAAAAATGTTTTTACAACCCTGAATTTTGTCAACACTGTCCCTCCTACATTGATAGGTAGCTATCGTTTCCTTTTGCATGACGCACTGAAGGTGACTGCCTCGTAGACTGAAGTTAATCACGACTTTCAAATCAGCACTTTAAGTCTAGTTTTTTTTTCAAATTGAATTTCACAGCTATATTAATGGAAAGTTTCATCAAAATCCGTTCAGTAGTGAAAGAGTCAAACATCCATCCTCACAAACTTTCGCGTTTATAATATGAAGTAGGATGTTCAAGTAGATTGAAAATTTCGCTTGCGCGATCTAGACACTTCGATGCAATGCCATCTGGTGTACTGAATGTTCGTTGATGCAATGTAACTTAGCTCAATCATGTGGCGAGAGATCTCGCTACACTGGGTATTGTACCCCGAGTCTGGACCCGGAACAAATATCTGCCAAACATGCAAACATTTGTCCTGCAGTGGGAATAATACTCGCACCGCTACTGACTACGTCGCAGCTGACTACTCGCCCGCTGCGCCATAGAGGTCGTCGATTTCCTATAACTACTATTTTTCAAACTTTCGCGATTAGATAACATAATTATAAGTATTTCGATTCTTTATCGCGTTTACCTTTTTTATTATTTACCCGAAGTTTCGACGGTAGGTATTGCAACAGCCGTATAGGATGACTCCTATAACTCTACTACTCACGGTATCAGTTTAGATTCTAGCCTCGAAAGTTATAAAAAAAAGACTTGTTTACTAGTAATACATAAAAACCTAATCACCTTGTCAATCAAGGGCCTTCTTTCATACTCGAACGTTCGATACCTACCGCTTATTTAAGCCGCTGAGATGTCTAGACAACCACCTACTTATATCTATATGATTACTTTATAAGTATATTGGATGTCTCAAAACATGACATAGTAACGAACCCAAAATGGGTGATGTCCATGAAACTGAACAAAAAATCCAAACACAAAATTGTATATTCAGATAAAATCTTTATATTTGCATGGAATATAAACCAAAAATTTAAAGCGGTTTCAAACAGATTTCGTGGTTGTACATATTTTGTTATCCGACCCTGAGACTGTATTTTATTGATTTTGGGTCAAATACACAAAAATATATTTTATTTCGAACATTTATATTGTCTCTGGCCATAGAGAGATTGACTCTACAAATAGAATAATTCATTTGATGATAGCCAATCAGCACAATTATACAACGCCAGGTAATTCCGTTGCAATCACGCTCCGACACTTTGAAAACCACTCAGTTTTTCATAGTTTTTCATCCCGCCCGGTTAATTAGAGAGCAATTTTTTTACTTTACAGAAAGTTAACAGAGTACTTAATGAATAATCTTAAAAGCAAGGTTCCTACTAAGTTATACAATGTGTAGGTACGTAAATGCTTAATGAAAAGCGCAATTTTGAAAATCTATTGTTCAGAATGTAGCTCGTAAAGCATTTTAGCAAGGAACCCTGTCATACAGAGTAGTAAAGGAGTCGATGGTACTGCCTGGCGACGAGCAAAATTAGTGCACTACCTTCCTATTCAGTCGTAATTTGGCCGAGCGCGTACAATCACAACGCCAGCAATGGAGGTGCGCTACTGCAGCACTACATTTACAGGGGTCCCTGTAAAAGGTTAACGATTTGAGTCATGTCTCGGTGTTATTTTTTTATATATTCTCATATTTTATAATATTACGTATGTAGGGCTCACGCCACACGCTCACGCCACTACGGGGAGTGGCGTGAGCGATGACAATCAAATCAATCGAAGACCTTTTTCCGATGTTCTTATGATCCTACCTTTTTAAAGTCGGTCAAAGCTGCTTTGTATAAATATGATAACAGACAAACATAATGTGAAAAACAAACAAATTCTTAACCCAAACATTATAATGTTATACTCTTATGGGTCGTTAGGCCGCGGGTAAAAATGGAGCTGAGTTTGTTACTTTAATGGATAAAGGGATTAAATTTTAGCTCTCTAAAGAGAATTTTAACAAGTTATTTTTTTAATTAGACTTAATATAACTAAAAGTATAATGGGCGTTGTAATCGCTGAAATGCGATATCTTCCAAACAACCTTGGCATGGAGCGGAATCTATGTAATTGTAAGAATGGTTGGCAGTGTACGTAATATTAAAATACAAGAGGAGAGTGCAATGCGATCTACAAACTACTAGATATATACCCACTTAGACAGTAATAAAATATACAATATAATATAAATACATATATCGTGTAGTTTATTACTGTATAATATATCTCTACCATAAAGAAAAGTAAAGGGGTTTTATTGCCTATTAAAAAACAAAAAAGGACTGTGTTTTACTCACAATTTCAAAGATATTTCTGATAAAAAGAAGTTGTTAATTCGATCTTTGAATATGCCTTGCGATGGGGCCCGCCTAATTGATACCGGTAATGACAACAGACAAACAAACAACGAAACATATTTAATTCGTCTAATACCTAGACCGGTTACAGGACACATTAATATCAATTCTTATATGTACCTTGTTTATTTCATAGCTTACAACTTTGTAAAGTTTTAAGTTGCTGTGAGAAAATGCGACACTGAAAATGTGATACTCGTGGAGCTCCATGACACGCTTTTTGGTTCCGAGATCTGTGATGCTGAGTCATATAAACATATTGGGGGTACCTGCGAAAATCTCATCAGAATCCAATCTCGGTTTCATTTGTTGCGTCAAGAATAATGACTTGCTATTTTGTGCAAAATTACGAGTAAAAGAGATTCATTCTGTTTTAATAAAATATTTATTATTACGATGTTAAACGAATATAAAAATACCTACCTAACTTTCGAATATAACCAAGTAGCAAGTTTATCATACACATACCTACTAAAGTAGGTAGTTAGGTACTTTGATTCGAGAATGGTTAAATGTTGAATAGTTTAATATTTTTTTAAGGCTTAAGATTAAGATTGATCAAGTGGCGATCACAATAGGCCTAACGGCCGCAGTGATACCAAAGCCACTAAAAACTAATTAAAAAAAAAAAGGCTTAAGATGGTAAGCGATTACCGTCGCCTATTAGAAATCTGCAACATCAAGGGCATTGCAGTTGTGTTACCTGCCCTAAATGTGCCCTAAATTTTGTGCACAACATTAGGCAACAATGACAATGTTAAAAAGGTTTAATTGCCTGTAATTTGACCGGCACCTTTGGGTTTTCGAACCGACACGCGATAAAGGTAGGCGCTGGTAGTACCTTAGATACATAGGACTAACTTTTTCATTAGATAGATAAAGAGGGTTTAAGAGGCAACTGGAAAATACAGTGGTACAGTAAAATCGTTAAAACTACGGCTTTACTCACAGCATAATACGATAATACTGTCTAGTGGGGTATGGAGTTATATTTTGGGGTAACTACCAATAAAACGAGGGTATTTGTAGCGCAGAATAGATGTGTTAGAGCAATGTTCGGTCTTGGACAGGTTAACACCTGTAGAGAGAAAGTGTAAAATCCTTACTTTTCCATCTATGAAGTGTAATTTTTGTTCGAAACAACTTCCATCGTTTTGACCCGCACCTCACTGCACTGGCAGTCATAGAGAAAGCACCCTACATCATCCATCAGACATATAAAACAGCCTATGTGTTCCCTTTGTTGATAAGGGCCGAACGTATTTGATAAATTTGAATAATAATTTGATTCTGTGATTTATTGTTTATCTTTTAGTTTTAATTAATTAATTTAGTAGGTAGGAACGTTCCCGTTCCCGTTAGGCAGATACCTAATTTTTAATTGAACTGTTTGCCTAAAATAAAAGAACAAAATAAGTGATTTGTAACAAGTTGATATACAACTTGTTACAAATCACTTATGTCCAGCATTATTTATTAATTTTCTTCTATATATTCTTTAGTAATGTATAGTGTATAAAGTAGTAGTTCCCATAATATAAGCTCTGCTTAATTTGGGGCTAGATGTTGAAAAAATATTAGCATTATTATTTAATAATGCTGGACACTTTTTCAGTAGCATGATCATGGTTTAAAAATGCTCCTAATTAGGTAGAAATAAGTAAATAGTTGGGGGAATTTGCCTCCTACATTGAGCAGATAAAACGTATTTGTATATCCAAATTACACCAACAAGAGTTCATTTATCACACAGGCCCCGTTATTTAAATAAGGAACACGACATCTCTGTGCAGCAGCTGTAGGCATGTTGGACTGTATTATACTTTGCTGTATAGGCTGAGGCTAGAGGCGGCGCCGGCCTAGTACGTACTGTGTTCAACTACCAGCCAGCAAGAACCGGTTTCCTGTGATCTGAAAAGGTTAGCCTCCAGAGAAGAAGCTAGGGTAAATAGTCCCAGCTAGAGAGTCTCTAGCTGGCCCTTACTCGCATCATACAAATCTAAATAGCAGCTGACAACCCGACTGGATTGAACCGTAAAGAACTATGAATTAGACTTTTCATATTTTTAACGTTCCTCAAGTAGGCAACTGACCTATTGAAATGTGGAACTCTTGGTACTGGCTCCGTTTTGTTATCACGACGCACAGGGCGAGTAACTGTCGGACGTTCATCAATGTATGCCAGCTACTGACCCCGTGAAAATCAGGCTTTACTTTAGACGAGTATGGGCCCGGTCAAACTGACGCAGTGGCAGTGACGGTGGCGATCAAAGGGAAATAGTTGGCTGGGAAAGTTCGCGTGAATGTATTGATCGCCATCGCTATGGCGTCCGTCAGTTTGACCGTGCCCTAACGCGTAGGTAAATGTATATTGTTTAAAGGAATTTAACTAAACAGCTGTTTTTACAAATTTAAACAGGAGCGAATGTTATTGATATTTCACAAGATGGGTAAAAATTATACTCTGAAGGTACTTCAGACATGACTAATTGACATTCATTCATTGACATGAAGTAAGAGATCTAGGAGTTATGCATGATTCGAAACTAATGTTTGATGGGCACGTATCATCAGTTGTTAAAAAATACTTCCAAAGCTTTACGATTTATAATGAGGAGTCATCTATGGATTTTAAAAGCGTTACTACTATAACTATAAAAATCCTGTAAACCTTGTACTTAATAGAAGCATATTCTACATGACAGCGTACGTAGGTACGCTGTCATGTAGAATATGCTTCTCATGTTTGGAACCCTGTCTATGGATTCTACATTGATGGATTGAAGGGAAAGAATTTTTTCCGTTTCCTTTGTTTTAAAATGCGAAGCTACTATTTGAATTATCTAACATGAGGCGTGAATTTGCGGCCATTATTTCGCCTATGAAATCAGTCTTGAAATTGTGGTGTAATTGTAAATCGTCCGCGTACAGATGGCAGTGAGAAGAAATTACCTTGGCTATGGAGTTAATGAACACTGAAAAAGTAGAGTAGAACGAACGCCACACTGCCTAATTGATACTTATCGTTATACTATAGCCAAATCACACAATTTTATTTTATTTTAATTTAATTATAAATTATAAATTGTTATTCTGATGTATAAGCTATATTACCGTAAAGTTTAATAAAAATCCGTTCAGTACTTTTTGCGTGAAAGAGTAACAAACATCCATCCATCCATCAATCCTCAAAAACTTTGGCGTTTATTATAGTAAGTAGGATACTTGTGACTGCGCGATTGATATTTCATACTGATCGCGAAAGTTTTGATAGGATGGTTGTAGTATTTAGGTACTATAACACTGTCGTTTGCTTTTAGGTTTATTTTTACCATGTTATAAGTGAATCGAACCAGGGAATAAAAAATAATACTATATTTACGACCTTAGTGTGTAAACACTACCTGGCTAATTAAAAAAAAATATGAATTTCATTATTTACGTTAAAGCATAAATTCACCAACCTTTGAGTGAATCGAACCAAGGAATAAAATCTTCCATACAAGGTTTAGAACTCAATTGAACAAAGGGTAGTTTAAACAAATAAAAAATAAGTTTTTCTTTATTTAGGCACTCTTAAGTTTGTTTATACCGAGTTTTGAGTGAAACGATCCAGAATTTAAAAAAACCATACAAACTTTGAACCAACGTGCGCGCTGATGTCAACAGTGCAGCAGCCGTCTTGCCGTCATTTACTGCCTTGCGCTATTAGTCATACAAATTAGGGAACATAAAGTTGACTGACATTGAATTGACGGACGTACTATGTTTTCATGTTGAACTTATAAATAAAGTTTTCTTTCATCTCATAATCTGTGTCTTGTAATTTTATTCATATGAATAAAATTAAATTGAAAAATTCATTGTACAGACATCGTACTTACTAATCAATCTAACTTTGTGTCGCTTTATGTTTGTGTTGTCTCTTTGTTTTAGAAATTTTAAATTGGTTACAAAATTCTGGTCGATTTTCTATCATTCCAACGACTTTTTATCTTCATATCCTTTGTATTGTTTATGAATGTATCATGGATCAAACGGACAACGGTCAGAATTGTGACAACTAGCCACAGAAGCCTTAATAAAGAAGTTGAAGTTGAAGAAAGTTTTCTTTCAACACCTAGTTTGTGTCTTTCCGACCGACCGAAGTTTTCTAAAGTTTTGTTTGTTTCGTTTGTTCTTCGTAATAATTTAGTAAGTAAGAAACTTTTGATAAGTCGATTTTGTTTTATTTTGTGATTCCATTGTTTGCGTTGAAGAGTCGAACAATGGATGAAAATCACTTCAATAGATTCGCTCTAACATTTGAAAACAGTTCGGTAAGTTTGGTCTTTCTCTATTTTTACTTGACTGAGGGGTGGGAGGAACCCACTCCTTATTGAGTTGACATTCAAGTATGTACTTATCTTATTAAATATTTTGTTGGCCTACCTACTTAAACTTGCTATGTTTCACCCTATAAATAGCTATTTACAATCTGAAAGTAGGAACCTACATAAGTTTAGGATTAATTGAGTGATAGAATCAATAGGTACTATGTTTTCTAAGATTGTGTCGTAATCAGTAAGAAATAGGTATTAAAAAACCTACCAATGATCAATCCAAAAATCTTAATCAGTTTATGTTATTTAGGTCTCGTTTTTTGGCAGGCCAATCCAATGCAGCTCCTGATTAACCGATGAGGAACACTTTCACAGACCGCACTGACACACAGTGCGGTTCTTATTGTTGTCCAAATAATATTTTATTCTGACAAATTCCATCACCTATTTTTCAACCTATCCACTTAAAGTCCACCAAATGCCTGTAGGTGACCACAAGAGCTTCTAGCAAGAGCCCACATGGATTCAGACACAGGGCAAACCAACTTCACAAACCAATGTGACAGAACCGACCCAACACCTAGTTTGTTTTACTTAGCAACGGCACAAAAGTACAAAAAATAGGTTTGGGTAGGTTGTAGAATCAGATTCAGGTATTAAAAAATGTAAGTACATAAGTCAAGGTGACAAAAGTTGGTATTAAAAACTTAATAAATTAATATCTCAGGGGGGAAAAAATGTTCCTCACTTTTTCTTTCAGCGGGGATTCTACGGCTGGGACAGCTGACATGTATACATGCTGGGTACATGTCAGCTGAAGACCAATTATAAATTTCCACTTATAGGTTACTAATTAGATGAAAAACAACCCCATCACTAGACCCTACATTGTCATTGGTGCGCAATGAATAATAAAAACTTAACATTTATACCTACTGAATGAAGCGCACCAAACCGGGTGCGCTATGTGGAAGTACTTTACCAGATACCATTATCGAGAAATGCCTCGATAAAAACCCTTTGGATTGAAAATGCTCCAACTCGTTGTTGAATAATCCTTGTAAAAGGATCATTAAAAAGAATAACCAGCCTTGTTTTCTTGCCTCTCTTTCTGGGCTTGATCGCGGAGGAACAGCCAGTAGATAAAACCGATGTTTCAAAGTGATCCTAGTGATTTTAATGAATAAATGAATTTTGACTTTGACCCATACATGCCTATACATAGATGTATCCAGCAAATTTTCGCTATAGCCTTTTTATCATCACCATATTTGGTCTCATGTGGGTCCCAAGTTATTGCACTAAACTCGAATTTGCTTCAGATGAAATTGTGGGAAACATTATTGCTACACCTAGCTCCTATAAATACGAAAAAAGTCAAGTCAGTATTATCCATTAATATAAAAAAATCCACTTATTAGTTAACTACCATTGTAAACATATACCTACTCTACTGTGTAAATCCAAAACACTAGTACGATTTTAGAAAACGCGAAAATAAACCTTTTTTGGTTTTTATTAGATGGCTCTTTCATTTCATTATTAAAGTGTAAAGTGTTTGGTATCATTTTAAAGTAATTAAAATTATCTTTCTAACCATATATAGACTTTTATACCGCCGATATTATAAAAAATAAGCGGAATATCGTCAAAAAAGTGTTTTGCCATGTCACAGTCCCTCCGGCAATGGTGCAATTGTTATAGAAAAACACTATAAGTATGTGACATTACTTACTTCAGTGTTTTGCCTTTTCATACAAGGATTCTCTATTTCATAGACATTAAAAATTATAGCATTTTAATGTGTAGAGGGGTAACCAATTACGAACATTGACTGTACATACTTACTTAAAATAAAGTTTCCCTTATTTATAAGATCAATAATTTATAAACAAGATCAATAATTTACTTAATTTGTTCCTAATTATAACAATTATTCAAATGCAATTTCTTGCCATTGCACAAGAGATCAAAGAAATCGCATCTAGGTATTCCATAAGAGATTTGTTACCAATCAGTTACAATTTTTAATTAGGTAGGTAATTAAATGCTATAATGAGAGACATAAAATAAAACTTTAATAAAGAACCATTAAACAAATATAATGTAAGTACAATCAACGTTCGTAATTGGTTACATCTGTAGATGTTAAAATATGTAGTAGGTATTTTAATGTCATACATAAATAAGAAACAGTTTTCTTAGTACAGTTTTTTTAGTTGAATCTGACATAAACTCGTCGTATGGTTTGTTCGCCCTAGGATTATATTATTGCGATTTTTGAGGTTTGTACTCAATTCGGAGGCCACAGTCCCAGACGACGAGTAATTGTAGTATTGCACATTATCGGGAGACAACACTTCAAGTAGTTTGTTGCGAAAAAAAAATGCACGGGGCATTTTTATATGAAAATACCAAGAAACTGCTCATTAGCGTAAACCTATCGGAACTGTCGCACGCGCCTCTCTTTTCGACTATTAATACGAATAATAATATTTACAGGGGCATGTAACAGATTGAAAGGAAACGATTGAGCCCTGTTAAGGCAAAACACTGTATCTTAAGATGTATTATATATTGTGGTTATATTTTGTATATTTTTTCAATTGCTCATATCGGTAGCTATGCTTCCTGCCCGCCCATTGCCCTCATAACACAGATACTTTACAACAATAATCTAATTATCTGTGTCATATAAGAATCTAAGCAGACTGCATAAGCAATTTTTAGTTCGTAGGTTAAGGTACTGTGTTCGAGCAATTGAGTTTCTGTTGACAATGTCAAACCAACCAACCCAAAAAAACAACATAAAATATTGCGCATGTGATTTAAGTTCATCATCATGCCTATCAAATTGGCTCTGTCAAGACTTTTCTCAAGTAATTTCTACCCGATTATGAATATCGGCATAGTTTTCTTAACATTTGTAGAATCTTTTATCTTCCCGGTTGCCATTATTAAATGGATGGTGGTGCTAACGAAATATGGTGGACTCCTAAAGCTTCTGAGTAGTGATAAAAATAAATCAAAGATATTGCCATGTTCTCGGTATAAATATGAGTTGCAGTTGATGACAATGTGCAAAGGAGATGTGGTAGATTTTAATGAGGTTTCATATGTTAGTATGGTGATGGAGTGTGATGGAATTCAGGTGGGTGGTATACTTTTTTTTGTCTACATTATATAATAGTAGATTGTTATACAAGGGGCTAAAATGACTCATTAAATACGAGGTATAAACCGAGATATAATGGGATTATAGCGCTGTGTGTTACATTGTACTTTTCACTACGATTGCGACAAAAACCCCTTCCCTAAGCGAATCCACACGTTTTTCTGTCCTCCACTTCCTAAACTTTTCGTATTTAAATAAATGCTTTACTTACTACTTAACTTGATGGCAACAGATTGAAAAATAATTTTCTTTTCCTTTCTCTTCCATCTGAAATTTAGGGTCATCAATTAAATTTATAATTAGAGAAAAATTCTTAAGATTTCGCACCAATGCCTTTTTAAAGATTTATTCTGTAGCCGCAATGCAATGCGCGTATTCTACCGAAGAGCCGCTTTTAGTTATGAAACAGTAATAAATACATGATTACTCTACTTATGAATAAAGACTTTTTCGTTTTTGTAGGCTTGTTGGTAACAGACAAAAATAAAAAATATACTTTTTCCCTTAGAGCATAATATGCTGATAAAATATCCTCGCTCTGGTACGAATTTTTGAGCAAGAGAAGTGAAAAAAATATAGGTATAATGCAACTGCATTATAGAAACTTACTTTACTGTGACTTTGTCATTGCTTTTTAAAATCCAGAACCATCTTGGAATATTTCATAATAGCTATTATTTGAACGCGTGGAGTCGTGTTTAAAAAAAACCATACTCCCATACATAATTTCACCCTCCATATCCCCTCTTAAGGTACTGATTTCCATCAGCCTATTTCACATAAAAACAGCCAAACACCCGCCTTAAAACATTGTAGCAAATGAAATAACATTAAACAGGAGAGCTTTAATGCCGGCCAGCATCAAGTGGTAATAAATACTGGCTATTATCCTAATAAAGTGACCCCTCTAGGGATGTCAGATTTAGATTCTCGGTTTTTAGCAGACATTATTGTGACCGTGTGAGACCTTTTCGGGCGTGCATGTGCATAATTTGTAGGTTAGGAGAAAATGTAATTTGTTTCGCGTAATATAATGAATGCAGACTTCTTACAGAATACATAATTAAGTAGGTATGATAAAATTAAAAATTGCTTATTAAATTTGTTTTGTTGCAAGCGCGGAGTTAGGTGAATGACGAAGCCAGTCACGAACGTGCCGTTTACACTTGCGTCTTTCACCACAGATTAGTACTAACTAGTTAACATTTGTAATTCGCCTCGCCACTCGCGTCGCATGTGCGGTACGAGCCTTTTAGCAGATATTTTACTTCGATATTGAGTACTCAGTTCGGTCCATGTATCTTTTCTGATCCAAGAGACTAGGTACCTACCCGAAATCCACTCCATGCATTTTAACATTTTATAAGCGCTGTATCTCTGCAATGTAAAATTAAACGTGGACTTGACCAGCGAAGCTCACATAGTGGTTTTACTTAACATTCATGAAACCAACCAACCCTACCATAGGTAGTAATGATAAATCCAGTAGGTACCGTAGCTTCCTACGCCGATACGCGCAATCATAAAAGTATAACAAAAACGGCAGTAAACTTTATGATGCTAGCATTAACCTGGTGTTCTTTGGACGTATAAAATTACTCTACGCATAGATATGTAACAAAGACCTTTATTCGCCAATAACGTTGTTTATTGAGAAACTGGACACTAGGATATTCTGGTGAACAGGTACGTTACGAGTTACATAAAGTAAAATTATAAGATATCTTCTTGTAGGTACTTAGATAAAAGTTTTGCGGAATCTTCAGATTATTATTGCAAACAGCATACGGGTAGGCCGTATGCTGTTTGTAAGTTGGTAAGCGGTTACCGTAACCTACGCATTCAACACCAGAGGTATTTATTGTGCGTTGGCGACCCTGAGATATAACAGGTGGCCTTATGTGTCTGTAGTTTCACCGACACCCAACCCTTCAATCCGGAATAGCAATGCGAGCATTACTGCTTGGCGGCTGGTAGTACTTCTCTAGACGAGCCCTACAAGGGGCTCTACCACTTCTAAAATTATAAGGCTCGTACGTAAGTGGCGCACAAAATTGTGTGTGTGAATGTTTGTTACCACGTATCTCTGTAAATTCTAAACCGATTTTGATTAAATTTGAAATGTAGATAGTTTAGGTTCTCGAATAACACGTAGGCTAATAGAGTTCTCAACTTGGTATGGAAAATTATAATCCTTGGTTCGATTCACTCAAAACTCGGTCTAAATATACTATAAAGTAAATAATGAACTACGTATTTTTTTATTTCCACAAAACTACCCCAATGGGTTATGCAATAAAGTTCTGATATTTGTATGGAAAAAAATTATTCCCTGGCATATTTTTTGACAGAGTTGTAGTACCTATTGTCTGTTCGATCAAGACAATAAATACTACAACCCTCCTAAACTTTCGCGATCAGTATGAAAGATCAATGGCGCAGTCATAAGACTAAGTATTCTACAAAAGCGCGAATGTTTTTGAGGATGTATGGATGAATGTTTGTTACTCTTTCACGCAAAATCAACTAAACGGATTACAGTAAACGGTTTTACATCAGAATAACATAGTCTACAATTTATAATGATATTGTTTGATTTGGCCATAATATAACAATTAGTATCAAGTCAGAAAATTATATCGGAAACATGTTTCACGGCTAAACCGCTGAACCGTTAATTTACCAACATACCACGCGGGCGAAGCTAGTGGTTTTATAATTTTTGTGGCCACATATGCGGGCGGGCGAAGCTAGGGCTACCTTACAACCTGCCCCGATGATCACTGTCGACTTAGTCAGACTGACAGCCAACATATATATTGTGTTTGACGCTACTTAAAAATATTTGGAGCCGTTGGGAAACAATAAGTATTTTTTACCGGCAGCGAGATGGGTAGACTCACTCGTAGGCAACGCTCGCGTCTCGGCCTGGGGATGGTTTATACCAGCGCAGGATCGTGGTGGATGGCACAAATTGAGTGATGAAGCCTAATACCCAGCAGTGGGTGAAGTCGGGTTGTGGGTGGTGATGACGATGATTTACTTTAAATATTTTGGAGCTTAAAATTTATTTCTTAATGTAGAAGACGCTAGGAAAAACCCGAATGTACTTTTTGAGCCGATGGGAAGTTTTTATTAAATAATGAAAGTATTTAAAAATCCTTGGAACCGGGAGAAAAACTTTTGCGTAAAAGCCAGATCAGGCTGAGTGTGCTCATACAAAAATTAATTAAGAGTGCATTTAGAATGTCGTCCATCCGTGTGCGCTCGGATCACTGATTTCCACGCTACGAGTAGGTAGCGTCAGCGTAGTCATCCGAGTCCTTTATGTAAGTTACCCTAGTAATAAAGCTGGTTGGTTGGTCTCTGTAGAATTAATAACGATAAATGTTAGAAAGTAATGTTTATAAGTATGTAATTTATTTTTCATGGCATGTATAACCGAAAAACGCTGACGTGAAAAAATACTAAACCACTAATAAAATAAAAACGACTGAAAAAATAAACGTTCGTAAGCATTGAACGAACTGGAAGGACCAGTGTAGGCCGCGGACGTTTGACTAGCTGCATTGGTTAGGTAGGTAGGTAGGTACTTACTCAATCTCATACCTCCTAGGTACAACTAAGTCAAAAATATTTTATGCTTTATTATTACTAGAAAGTAGGTAGTACGTTCCATTTCTATTTAATTATACTCTACTTACTTTGTTTCTTGGTGCCTACTAAACCAGTAGAGCCGATGGTAGAACTAGTAATGGTCGCAAATTCTTGTAGGTATTTTTTTCATACTACAAACTTAATTTAAATCATTTTTTTAGCTTAGCTACTGCGGACAAGAATGTAGAAGAATTCCATCTGCTCTACAGAAAATGTATGGTGCCAAAGTAAAATATTTGGATCTAAGGTAAGCGAAAATCCCTAAAATAAATGTTTCTCAGGCAGTTATCTCTGGGTTCAAATCTTATCTCTCTGGTGGCTCGCAGTGTGTGCGCCTTGGCGAGTAATGCTCTGAATAGAGTGCGATATATCTGCCGGCGTACAACAAGGTGGTGTTCTCTCTCCTCTCCTATTTTCATTGTTTATCAACTATATAACCCAGGTCATTAATTGTCACTGCCATTTACTGCCATGTACGCCGATGACACATCTAATCTAGTCCTCTAACCATGGTTTTACTCATTTAAACAATTCATATTATTCATATTCATATTGGAGAAATATAGGTACCTAAATATATGTATATATATATAAATATGTATTTATATATGATAAAGTGGGGGTGAGCGCGCGTGTGTGTGTGGGTGGGTGGGGGACAATTGAGTTTGTGGGGTGTGTGAGAGTGTATGAATAAAGTATGGTGATTTAATGTTTGATGAGCCACGTTCCCCGTTGGAACACCTCTATTGCTAGACGTCATTCATATTTTCGAGGGCTGTATCTTTATAATAAAATTAATATCAATCTTCAGTCTACGAAACGAGTTCCTATAAACGCAAATTCACCTTTAAAAATTAGCTACTTGATCAAAACACAGAAACTGAAAAATTACTAATCATCCTATCATAAAATAATATATGTAGTTATATCGGCGCTCGAAAATATGAATGACGTTTAGCAAAAGAGGTGTTGCAACGGGGAACGTGGCATACTCGTCTAGTTTTTCATATTGGTATGTCGCTTATGTGGTGCAACTACTAACTGTAGAATATACAGGGTGTAATCGTTAAGTGTGCACAGGCGATTATTCCGTAACTATTGCAGATATCAAAAAACTTTAAACTGATATCGAAAGTACTTTACCTAATGAGTAAAATGACATTAATAACTTTTTAAAAATAAAACGAGAAATATCCAAAAAAATTACATTAATCACTCCCATACATTTTATTTCTTAGTAAGTACAAAATTTTGTGTTCAAAGCATATGTTCGAAGTGACGTCCTCCTTGTGCAATACAATGACGAGCTCTATTTACAGTTTCTAAATGAACTTTCCTTAACATTTGCGGAGTAATTAAAGCAATTGCACGACGTACACGATTCTGTAACTCTTCTAGGCTGTGTACTCTCTCAGCGTACACGTGGTCTTTGACAAATCCCCATAGGAAGAAATCACAAGGCGTGAGATCCGGGGATCTGGCAGGCCAAGGGGTTGCACTATTATTGGCTATTAAGCCATTATAATTGTTTCGTAAGAAATTCATTACAACATTTGTATTATGTGCAGGTGCTCCATCTTGTTGAAAAATTATCGACCTTCTTTCATCGTCTGGAATTGGTTCTAAGAGACTTGGCATATCGTTTTGTACAAAGGAGAAATATCTCTGTCCATTTAAGGTTCCACTGTAAAAATATGGCCCAATGATCCGATCTCCAAGAATACCACACCACACATTAATTGAGAATCGCACCTGAGCTCTAACTTCAGTAGTTAAGCGAGGATTGTCAATTGACCAATAATGCGAGTTTTTTCTATTGTAAATGCCGCAGTTTGAAACATTACTTTCATCGGTCCATAAAATTGACCTTACATTGACATAATTATTGACTAGCCAATTGCAATAGACCAGCCGACGAGCAGGATCATCATTGTGCAGCGTTTGAGTAGGTTTTATCTTAAATGCTTTGAAGTTGTGTTTTTTTAATAACTTGTGTACATAATTGTGGGACACTGGAAATGATCGGGCCACTGAACGCGTTGATTCTTGTGGATTATCTACTACGTAGTTAATAATATTGTTATCTAAGTCATTATAAAATTCCGGAGCTCTTGTTCTCGAACCTTTTTTTCTGTTAAAAGATCCATAATTTATCAAATTGTTATCCAACTTACGTAAATACGTACCAGAAGGAACTTCTCTATCTGGGTACTCTCTTCTGTAGGCGATAATGGCCGCCCTATTGTTACAATCATGTTTGTAGTACATTTTTAACATGTCCCTCTTTTCTGTATTGGAATATGCCATTTTTCAATCAATAAATGCAACAATCACGATTATTAACGCAAATTGAAAAATACAATAAATTGGCGGGAACGAGAACCCGCGATAAAGAATTTGAATTTAGAACGAACACCAAAGAGTATCTTTCTTTTTGTTTTTATTTAGTATGTTGCTTTTCAGCTAGTTCAAATCAATACAATATTGAAACAAGGTTTATTATAAATTTGAAGTGGTAAGATAATTAATCTACACGTGTATCTACTTGAAATTCATTAATACCTTCATATCGTACATAATTATAAAATGACAAGGGTAAAATGAGTAGGTACTATTCCACTTAAAATAAGGAAACTAAAACCTTTCTACTATCTCATACTAAATGTATGGGAGTGATTAATGTATTTTTTTTGGATATTTCTCGTTTTATTTTTAAAAAGTTATTAATGTCATTTTACTCATTAGGTAAAGTACTTTCGATATCAGTTTAAAGTTTTTTGATATCTGCAATAGTTACGGAATAATCGCCTGTGCACACTTAACGATCACACCCTGTATAATTGGCGGGTTGAGAGTAAGTGCCATTCAGAATAGACAGCATGACTTTCAGCACTGGGCTCTTTCCACTTTAATGATCATTGTTTTGGATGCTCCTCCCCACACAGATATACTGATTGGCAGAATTATTAGTACACGATTTTAAGTAAGTCAGTAGGGGCAACACTTCGTAGATTACTAAAAATCCAGATTAGTTTTCGAATGCGAGCTGTAATTGTATTTATTTGAGGCATCCAAGATAACTGGTTATCGAGTTCTACTCCCAAATATTTTATTGACATGATCAAGGGCAAGGCAATTACAAGACGAATTATGGCGATAGTGGCATGTGTGTGCTTGAATTTTGAAGGAATTTTATCCTCACTTCAAGGCTGATGAGATAGTTGAGGGAATTAACCAAATTAAAACTGACCTTGACAGCATCAACATATGGACGAAATCATTTGGTCTTTTGGTTAACCCCTCTAAATCTCAGGTTTTGATCCCAGGTAGTCCGTACATGCTAAATATCATAGATCAAGTATATATTCGTACAGTTATGTATGACTGCGCGTCGATAACTTACTCAAGTAAGGCAAAAAGATAGGTGTGATCTTTGACAACCAGCTATCCCGTGTCAGTCACAAAGTCGCTAAGATAATGTAGGACGTTGTTTTCCTTTTAAAACTAAAAGCACTTGCCCGATCCTTGATGTTGCCACTTCTTGACTATGCCGATATCTGTTTTCTTAATCTCATGGAGGAACTTCTCAACAAATTGGAGCGCCTTCAAAACTTGTGCATCCGATTTTTCTTCGGGTTGCGCCAGTTTGATTACGTATCTGAGTTTAAATTCCAATTTAAACAGTCGATCAGTCAATGTTTTCAAAAGCAAAATAAGATAGCACTACAAAGCTCTATAGTCTTATATGTATTGATGTATTATAATAATATATTATATATTTATAAAGTGTAGTTATATATTGTTTAAGTATGTTATACCTATGAAGTTTCCACTTTGTACACGACCCTACCACTATAACTACCTCTAACTATCCTCAAAGGTTTGCTGGAACAAAACTATTTTTAGGGTTAAGTTCGTTTGTCTGTTTGTTCATTGTTTTTATGTGTTTTTTGTGTACAATAAAGAATAAAATATATATGTAGCTATAATTGAAGCAGGAGTCATGCTGCAAAATATGTTGTTTTTTTCTATTGTAAATGACATTGTGACATTTAGTATGGAGCCTCAGGCATATTAACATTATGCCATTTAGCAAATATTGATTATCGATTGAATATTGAAATTATCTTGAGTTATCTTCTTAGTATTGTATGTAAAACGTTCTTCAATTCATTTAAATAACAACTTGTTACTTTCTTTGATTTGGGATTTCTAACTTGGCAAGTTAATTTCGTTTTTTTAAATAGCGAAAACTTTGCTTGATATGAGTTAGAAATCTCATATCAAAGAACGTAACCAGTTTTTTTTTTAATGAATTGACGACTCAACTCTTTTATCGGTGATACCCCGTTTCTACCGAACATATAGCCCCTTTTTCACATACATGTTTTTGTTCTGATCTATATCAAGGGTTATTCCCGTTTCGTACTTCTTTTGTGATGCTAATTTCATTTTATCGCTTCACCATTACTTAGTAGGTACAGATCTAGAAAGTAAGGCCAGGGTATTTTTAGTAGGGTTATTTTAAGAATGTAAAACTGCACAATACGGTAATGTAAGTAGAGTTGACTTTCACAGGCTGTTGATGATGCTGGCCTTTAAATAATTAAATCGTAATAGACACAAGTTGTTGAAGCCGCTGAAAAATTCTTTGATAAATGAATAATTAAATATTTGATGCAGACGTCGCCGGCGCCGTTTTGGAAATAATTTTAGGAGTTTCTGAGATATGTTACACTAGGTTGTCTTTGCAGGTTCTCTTTTGTTCAAAGAGAATAATATAAAAATATTATGCCCGCGGCACCTTCCAAGGGCACGCCATAATACAAGTGGAGGTGAGATTGTATCAAAGTTCTATAAAGCGAAACCTAAAATGTAGGTATGTAACAAAAACGGAAACAAAGTTAAGTTCAAAGCAGTATTTGCATTTGAAAAATGTCCATAGCTTACAAAACACATAAGTACTCGTACCTAAGCCCATAACTGATTGTTTGCGTGAGCCTTCCTTTGCAGCAACTACGAAGTGCTTACTATCGATGTATAATAAAAATTCCGCAAATTACATTCTTGCGAAGTTATTTACAGATTTGTATTTTATAAGTAGTAGAGCAGAAAGTGCCTATCCAATATGATAGGGTGCCGCGGGCTATTAGGACGACGAAACTGATTTATTTGTGTATTTTGGTCCCTTGCATGGACTAGAACAGTGTTCACCAAACATTTTTTTGGGATATTCTGCGCGGCCCACTAAATATTTTTTTGCATAAAATTTGGTCTGTACTAAGAATCTGTGATCTTCAGACAAGAATAAGCAAAGGCTTTTATTAAAATATTTTAAAAAATCCGCTGTAACTGTCCTATTTAACCTAAATAAACCAAGTATACATATCCACACAGTTACAACAGCATCGAAACACTAAAAGGGTTGGAAGATTTCACGAGATTGGAGGAGTTGATACTAGATAACAACAAGCTTGGAGACGGGCTCGCGATCCCTTATCTGCCGCGATTGAGGACGCTCTCGCTCAATAACAATCAGGTAAGTAGGTACCTACACACTTCTTTTTGTTTCGTGTTAAGAGACATGTTAAGAGACAAGTCGACGAGAAGGATGGATTTGAAACTGCAAATATATAAAACCGTGGTAAAAAGAGACGTCAATCATAAAAAATGCTAATAATTAAAAAATGGCTCAACCAATTGTACTATGTTTGAAAATAATAATAATCTAGTTTACATGGAAGAGACAGATGAATACGAAACTTCGATTTTATTGAATGTTGATTTTTGTTGATGAAATTGTTTTATTTAGATGGTTCAAGGTGTAAGGTCTATTTTTCAAATGTGGCGTCGCGCTAGCCTTTCTTTTTCTTTAAAAAGGAAAGGCATGAAAGGTGCGTACAATTAATTATTTAATCCCCAGTGTCTGGGCGATGGGAGATTCGAAATTTTAGTTTTCGACGTGTTTATCTCTATTTACCTAGTAAGTGCTGATTTGTGTAAGTAATATATTATCGTACGTATAAAGCACGTTCAAGTTTCACCAAAATAAGTATTTCCAAAAGTTGGAATAGATACACTTCGCGGGAAAATTCAACAAGGAACCGAAGTTTCGCTCTGTTTAACTTGCGCCCATATAAATTTAAATCTTCTAATCGTGGGTAAACTTATACTTTGCCCGCATGTAAGAGCGTTTACTTACATGCAGTAATTCAAAGATCACAGGAGCCCTGTAATAATTTTCAATTTCTAGTCCATATCCAAACTACTCGCCCACCGCTGGTACCCTTGACACAGGAAATCCTCATGTGCGCTATAACATGCAAGACCTATTTACTTATGTGATGTGACTATGATATTTTAAAAATTTATTGCTTTACGACCAGGTCTGAAGTTCGAACTGACGACTTTCTGGTAGGGAAGTCGGGTATTGCAAGGTATATACGGTTCAGACTGTCAAACAGTTTAGAAATATAACAAGGATTAATTAATATGCTCTCCTAATAATATTTTCTTGTTGTAACCTATACATTTAGTAATGTTGTCATTCGGAAAAGTAGTCAGAGATGTCGAAGTTATCGTAAGAGGATTTGATGGCCACTTGACCAGCACAGTGGTACGAAATAATTTGAGAGTAAAAACTCGTTAGGCTCTTCTAAACTAAATATATGTTTGCAGATAATAGAGCTCGAAGGTCTAGTTGACAAGTTATGTGCGAGCTGCCCTATAATTTCTTATCTGAGTCTGCTCAGCAATAAGGCGTGCCCCAATGAGCTCTCCGACCTCGACAAAGACGACTCCGACTATCAGCGATATAGGTAAGATTGTAATTATAAGTACCTTCATACTTACTTAATGCTAGGTACTTACTAAAAATTTAATAAACTACAAAAAGATAATCTTGTTGTTTCCACAAATACGACTTTTCTTAAATTTTGGCGATGCGAAAAAATATATCTTTTATTAGCCCACTTCCTATTATCCTACTGAAGAGATAATCTCTTAAACTACTCAATCCTATTGAAAGAATCTTCGAACATACAGGGTGGACGTAGGCTGTTTTGCATCAATGTTGGAACGTAAGTCGAACATTAATCAGCATATATAAAACTGTTCCGTTACTGACTGAATCAAAGCATCATAAATCGAGAACAGCCTAAGTCATAACTGCTAGAAGTATGAAGCTTGGAAGGTAAACAAACTTGACATAAATATTTTTCAATCCAAATGATAAAAGCTTTTTATAATTATTTCCCCAAACTACCCCTCACAAGTTAGGGGTTACGTTATTCTACGTGCCAGGATGCAAGCCGCTTATTGGAACATTAGCCGATTGCACATACCTACCTATCTATCATGATAATAATTTTATCTTTGGTTTTAGGACATCTCGGTTTCCTCATGAGGTTTTCCTTAACCGTTTTGTGAAAATAGGTCACCGTAATTAATTAATACCTACATATTAGCAAAATCAAGACGAATTTAACAAATTTTGTCAGAACTTTACCACTTTACTACATTTATGTGTAACAGCAAAATGCTTGTGGGCTTGTGGCTTCTTAATTACGACGAACAAGTACGTACCTACTAGTTACGTCGTTTCTCGGTCCTAAATTCTCAAGAATGTAGGCTCCTCCAATTTTGAGAACGAATCCTAAACGTAATGTTTCGTTTTATTTCGTAGGTTGTAGGTCGTACCTTGGTAGGTTACGTCGTAATGCTGCGTACGAAAAGGCCACATCGCCTTTACAATTTTCAAGTACAAAAAGTTCGTTTTGGCTATTATTTTCTTATAACATGATTAATTGTTTATATGCCCACCTACCACCTACAAAAATAATTAACCTTCGTAATTATATCGCTTCGGCGGGGGCATCACTCGTCCATGCTATAGAGAATTTTGGCTCTGTGTGGCTTGCGCCTTAGCTTAGGAAAAGACTTAGGCGTTTCTTACAAACATTTTATAGAAATATTAGCTTGTACCTGCAGCTTCGCCCATGTTAGACGTAGTGTACGACCGTCTACAGGTTTCAAACTAAAATAAAACAAAAAAAAAATTAAACACAAACGGCTTAGCCGTTTAGTCGTGAAACATATGGGAATAGAGATATTTCCAATATAAATTTGAGTGACTTAATTGGTACTTATCGTTATATTATGGCCAAATCAATCAATCAATATCATTATAAATTGTAGACTATGTGTTATTTTGATCTATAAGCTATATTACTGTAAAGCTCATCCTACATCAAAAACTTTCGCGTTTATTATAGTAAGTATAATACTTATGACTGCGCGATTGATCTTTCATACTGATCGCGATAGTTTTGGTAGGACGTTTGTAGTATTTATTATCGAACAGACAATATATATTTTTTTTTTATATGTATGAATCGAACCAGGGAATAAAAAAGCAAGACTAATTTTACGACCTCAGTAATATTCCAAACTCCTAGGGTAATTAAAAAAATATATATGTAGTTAAAGTTTATTTTCACCAAATTTTTAGTAAATCGAACCAAGGAATATTTTTTTTCCATACAAATTTAAGAATTTTATTGCACAACCCAGGTAGTATTAGTAAAAAATATGATTTTTTTTTAAGTTTACTTTTTTAATTTAGTGCAGATGGCATACTTCTCGTGCAAATATTTCGTCAAATACAAGTTTCTCATACAGATATTCGTATTATTTCTTATGCAGATATTTCGTTATATACAAGTTGCCCAAACTACGGTTCTTGGATTCGCGCCGGGTGTCGACTACCGAACGGACTGAGGCGGCAACTCGGGGGCAATTTATGAGGGTGCGTCGGCCCGCGGCCGAGCCTGACACCGGCCCTGGCTACGTGAGCCCTGCGAATAAGGGGTTGCGAGCTTTACCCGTGGATTTCAGCGCGTTAGGCAAACACAAAGGTGGGTATTTATTTTTTCTGACTATTGATGCGACACTGCGACACACGTTTCAAAAATACTGACAATTTACCCCACATCATGGGATCAGTACCTACCTGTATCGGATTTATATAGGACGCCTGAGGCCCTGTTCCTGTAGTCCTGTAACTTGTAATGCATACCTGTGTCTATCGGTTATTCAGTCGATAGACTACACCTCACGGTTGTGGATTTCAGCGCGGTAAAATAGACAATGTATTAAGGTCCTCAATGGCTTACAGAAACTTACCTACCTTACACGGTAATCTGTCTAATCGGGAAATCTGTCTAGTAAGTTGTGGGATAAACTTGGGAAAGTCTGACATAATCCCGCTATATTAGATAGTTGAACGTTGCCTATTTGAAAAGTTAAAGTACGTGTCGGGCCACGCGCAATGTAGAGTTCTGTAGTTGCCCGTCACAATATGCGGACTTAGGAGGCTTTTTGGTTTTACACAACTAACGACTTTGTTAGTAAAATGTTTTTTTTTTAGTAAAATGAAAATCCATTTTATAAGTTGGTCGACTATTACACGTTGTAAACTTGTAAAGCATACCTGTGATAGTTTTCCTTGTAACCATTGATCAAAAATCATTTTTTTTTATAATGATAACCGATCCTGCACGTGGCTCCCATACAGCAATGCGTGCATTACTGCTTGACTAGCGAAATAGGTATGGTACTTCTTCCCTGGATGAGCTCAGCAGATTAGCCATGAAACATAGGTATAGATATTTCCGATATAATTTTACTGACTTCATTGATGATTATCGTTATATCATGGCCAAATGACACAATATCATTATAAATTGTAGACTATATCTGTTCTGATGTATAAGCTATATTACTGTAAAGATTCATCAATATCTGTGCTGTAGTTTTTGCGTGAAAGAGTAACAAACATCCATACTCAAAAACTTTCGCGTAGGTATATTATAGTAAGTACGATAGTTATGACTGCACGATTGATCTTTCATACTGATCGCGAAAGAGGACGGTTGTAGTATTAATTGTCTTGATTGAACAGACAATAGGTACTACAACTCTGTCGTTTACTTTAAGGTTCGTTTTTACCATGTTTTGAGTAAATCATAGCAGGTAATAAAAAAACAATAGGTACTAACTTTACGACCTTAGTAATATTACACACTCCGTAAGGGTAATTTTGAAAAAAATAAAAATATGTTTTTCATTATTTCCGTTGTAGTTTATTTTCACCAACTTTAGTGAAAAACAACCAGGGACATGTTTTTCCATAAAAAAATCTGATCTTTATTGGTAATTTGTAATCATAAAAAAATCCGTCATATTTAAACCATGTTTTGAGTGAGTCGAACCAAGGGTTAAAATTTTCCATACAAAGTTTAGAACTCTATTACACACTAGGGGTGGTTTAAAAAAAAAATATTTTTTATTATTATTTTAAAATTTATTTGTACCGAGTTTTAAGCAAATCTAACCATGAATATAAATTTCCATAGAAACTTATATTAGCTAAATTAGATTAGCCTGTGTTATTCCACTATCTACATTCCAAATTTCATCAAAACCGGTTTAGTAGTTACGTAGATACGTGGTAACAAACATTCACACACATACTTTCGCATTTATTATATTAATAGGATAAATAATGCCAGACATTTTTCACACAGCATCATCTACCCCCAAACTAAGCAGACCATATGTTATGGGAACTACATGACTGATATACTACTTATATACTTTTTTGTTGTCAATACTTACATATTATACATACAAAACACACAGACCCGAGACAAATATTTGCAGGTCATATAAACATTTGTCCCGCGGTGGGAATTCAATCCGCAACTTTCTGCGTCTCAGGCGGTCCTTCACCCACTGCGCCACAGAGGTCGATGAATAGAGTGAAGCTTTTCGTTTCATCGTGGTAGATAGAATAGGTTCATAATACAAAGGCAAATAAATCAGTACCTACCTACAATAAAAAGCATCGGATTAATAAACTTTGTCCTGGCCGATTGAGATTGACTGTGCTGAAAATTGCTTCCCAGGTGCCTACGGTAAATGCCAGTACAAATACACGGGGAAACACTCCGAAGGAAACAGATTTATCGTCAACAGCGACCTGTAAAATGTACCCTAGCCACCCCTAGCTGAGCAAGCGTGGCCACAATCTTTCACGCAGGGTATTTAATAAGGTTCTATTGTCGGTGGTAACGTTGTAAGCTTTTCAAGTTATCAGTGTAGAAGTAAGTATTTGTAATTATTTACTTTGTTCAGCCCGCTTAGCATGAGCACCCAAGACAACGTTTTGTCTACGAAAGAGAAGACAAAAACTATTTCTGTCACCTATTCTGTCAAACAAGAGGGAGAAAATATTGTTTGTCTTCTCGTCGGTAGACAAAACCGTTGTCTTGGGTCTTCATGCTAAGCTGACAGCACCTGATAAAGATAACCCAAGATTCGTCTTGGCGTTCTTCTATGGGAGCTCTAGAGACTGCTGATGAATTTGCTATTATAATCTGTGCTATAGCTATAATTTATAGTCTGTAAACATATAACTATACATAGAAGGTACGGCCTGTTTAAGGAGTAACTAATTTATGACGGCCTAGTTAAAAGGACGCACCGATTGGTGAGTCGCGTGCAGTGAATGGTTCACTGCACGTGATGGATGTGTGATGGAACAGTCCTCTTATTTCCTGTTAGCCTTTCTCCGTGAACAGAGTTAGAATTCTGGAAATTTTAAGGATTGTGAGCAAGGTAAAATTCACTTTCCGTATGAAGATCACAATTCTACATGAATATTGGATTAAAATGAATCATTGGTTCCCGTATCAAGTACCCTTGAAAAGGACCAAGTAGCCATTGGTCAAAGAACCAGATTGTAAATAAACTGATTAATGTACATAACAAACTCGACTGTACCTACGTAGTAAATTTATTAATTTCATACTTGATAACAATGGCGTATCGAATTTAAAATACCAATACAAGTTGATGAATTAAATACCTATTTATCGTTTTAATGCGTAATTTTTATTAGGATAGACATTCCAAAAATAACTGCCATTTTTAAGTTAAGGTACCAGTGGCGGTTTTAGGCAGTGACGAAAGCTGTTCGAAATTCCGTCCGATATTTTGTAGGGTTTTGTTTTAGTTGAACTTGTTTATTTTGATGAACCGTTAAACACAGCTTAAGGGTTTCTCTTTGAAGTTTTTATTTTATTTTGGTCTGCCATATATATAAGACACTGTATATACAATTTTATTTATAAGTACATGCATGATATAACGTGCTTGCTTATTAAGTTGTGTTTATACTTTAATGTTGTTTTAATTAAAGTTTGAAATCACAAAAACAGTGTATCATTTAAACATACCTCTATTTTCATAAAAACTAAATAATAACACAAAATGTTTAGTATTCATATTTATTTCATAAATTTGTTATTATGAACCAATTAAATTGTAGGAATGCATTATAAAGGTACAGGATACATAAAAATAAATTAAGTACTAAATGATATAAAAATGTCCTTTATAATACAATATTACTGTTAGCGGTTTATTACATAAACCTCGTGTACTTTTACCAAGCTCTGTTATGTACAAAAGTAAAGTGTTACATTATGTTAAGATATTTACATCAAGGTTAAATGCAAAAAAAATGGCTTGCCCCTTTTATAATACAATACAAATAAGCTTGGTGGTACATACAATACATAACTCGATTATTCCATAGCTGTCCATTTTAGTTAGTAGGTACCTTAGTAATACAACCAAACATAAAATCCAGTTAAAGTAAATCGGACAACGGGAATAACCCAAAAAATAGGTAAGAGAATTTCTTGAATTTTTCTTTAATTGAGTCGAAAGTTAAGCGAAAACTAATCATTTTGAAATGTGACAAGTCATTTTGTGGTTGTTAAATACAACCTGTTTGCCAAACGGTCAATAAAATTATAACCGATTTATAAACTACAGAATTTCATCTTGTTGCCTTATTTTTTAACGGATCTTTTACTATTATATTGCGAAAGGGAGATCAACTAGAGTATGAAAGTATCTTTGTATTTTTTATTGAATGGATACTGTTTTTTTTGTTTTGTAAAATGTAAGAGACAATGAAGTTTTAGCTAGACAGAACAATTTGAAACAACTTACTGCTATTTTCATTTTTATGTATTTTATTCCAGATTTATTGATAGTTACCATAGAAACATAAAAAATAACGTTGCTATGGCACCTGTCAATGGATTAAAGAAAAAACAAAGTTATTTTTTAAAAAAGCCAGGGAAATAGTTAGCTTTGTAGTGTGTTTTAGCTTTAAACAACGGCTAAGGCATTTACCTAATAATGTAAGTGATAAATAACCCTCTTATTCATAATTATTCTCATAACTTTATCGATTTGTTAGAAGTATGTCTCCTTATTTATTTATTTAAATTGAGCTGTCCTCGACACTTACAGTTAAACCAATGCACGAAGTAAGCAAGTTACAATATTGTCACTTAGGTGTATAAACATAAAATATAGGAAACTGTTTAAAATAAACATAAGTTGAATGTTAGATAAAGGACAGGGTTAAAGTTAACGATAAAGTTATGAAGTGATTGTTAATCAGAGGGTAGGTATGTGTTTTAAACACGTGCGAACATTGAGCATACTCAATTGAGCCAGTGCAGTTTTGACAGCCAAACAATAAAATAATTTAGATAAACACAATTGGTCACTTATTCGTAAATAACTGACTTTGTGCGTGCGAATTGGTTTTATATACATCGGTAGTTATAGTTAGGTACCATAATAAAATTACGTAAAGTCAGGTGGGGTAAGTGCAACATACTATTTTCAATTTTGTTGATAACAAATATCGACTTTGCACTTGCTATACTGTGTAAGTATACTGCCGATTGTCTAGAAGTAACCTATATAAGGTGAGCATGACATTTCTTGAAATTACTTTATTAGAAATAATTATATTTACACAATTATCTATGGTCTCAGACACGCACGTTCCCACTCTCAAAATAAGTGTGCCACTCATAATTTAATTTAAGGATCTTTTACATCTGTATTATTGGAACTAGGACGTTCCTACTATTTTACCAACCGAGCAAATAGGTAACCAATCCAACACATCCATTTAGGGATGTGTGATTTAGTTCAGAAAGTGGTGCTAACTTCCCATTTCGCCAATCTACCACCACCTTATTGTAGCCAATTCTTATTTAAAGAACATTGATCGATACTTTTTGTATGAAATCGACTCGTGAAATGCCATCAAAATAGCACATGGATAAAATATTAAAAACTACAGCAGGTAAATACCTAAGAAGAGAAGATTGACAGTTTTTTTACAAGTGATTCAAAGAGTTAAAAAAGTATAAAAAAATTCGTTAGATGTGACCATAATTTGTGCATGATTTAAAGCAGTTTTAAATTTTATAGATTACTTTAAATTTATGTTAGGCATCAACTATCACAAAAACTATCTACAACCTACAACAATTATTTTTACCTAAAGCATGTCAAATACAGTAATTTATTTAGTAGGTATGCATTAATTTGAAATACCGATCCGCTATTTCAATTAAACTTAGCTTTGTTAATTAAAAATACAAGTATGTTCTTAAAACTATTCAGTATTTTTGTAAGGGACAAACTTTATAAATTAAATAAACAGGTAAGTCTCCATCACAAAGATATGTTATTATAAGGTACAGCGTATGTTTTATATAATGTACACATAGAAAAATATAATAAAAATATTCCTTATTTTATTATACTGATTGCACACTTAGGCCAGTCGTTCAATAAAATCATTCAGTTGAATGATAAGTGTGAAACTTTTGCTTCAAATGAATGAACCTTTGAATCAACTTGAACGAATAATTAACTATTTTCAATCGAATGTATGAAATTTACTTCAACTGGTCGCAGAGTGGTTGCTGCTTTACTACTGTTCTATAGTTTCATTGAAACTTTGGTGAAACCTCTTAATTCAAAAGCAGATATTAAGATACACTAGCAAATAAGTGGAATGTACTAATCACAATTGTTAGGATAACTTGTTTGTAGTATTTCTTTGTATGTAGTTCGATTTATATTCTACGTTATTCATAGAAACTGACAATTAACTTTTATCTATGTTTTTTTTCTAAAGTTTATTATATAAATATTCACGTTTTCTTTATTCTATCCAAAAGTGCAGTTCATATAAAATGGCACAATTTTTGTAATAGGTCAAGTCTACGAACACATGCAAGTTGCATGTGTTCGCACCTAATTTAATCATTACTATTAAAAATGCGAAAATACCTATCACATCTTTATTATTAAAGTAAAGCCACGTTCTTTTCAATACGAACCATTTGATGTCATTTAATTTGAAAATTAAATAGCTTTATATCGCGTCGTTATGTAGACAATTTCATGCTTTAAAATTTTTGCAACATCATCCACAGATTAATGAAAGCGATGAGAACACGTCACTTCATAATCATTCGAACGTTCAATGTTATCAAAATGCCTGATTTTACTTATCATTATCTAATAGATTTATAATATTTTATAATTTAATTAAAGTGCCATATTTTTTAAATGATAAATTTTATAACATTTCTAAAGCACATTCATAGTCATAATAAAAACTATTTTTTTTCGGCTTCAGAATCTGACAAAATACCTAAATTGTATAATTATAAATGCTTTGGAAAAGTACCCATTATTTTCTTATCTAAAGTAGCAACTTGAGTATGTTGTGGGAATACATTGTAAATTTTTAAGTACACACCAATCTAAGAAGTTTGTCAGTAAGTATTTGCATTTATCATCTACAACAATAATTGTGAATAAGAGATTCACAACGTTAAGAAAGCACAATAAATATATGTACTAACATCGACCATTGTTATAAATAAACTCAATAACATTTTGATAAAGCTTCGTTAATAAAGTAAGTATATGTATTTGAATACAAAATTGGCATTTAATGAAGCTGATGATTTTGCATAAGACTGCGAACAATAAGCACTAATTATTTAGGTTACTTAAGACGAGGTGGGCCGAAAAGTGCATTCGTAGATCGCCTAGTGATAACAAAATAACAATTATGCGACCCAACAAAGGTGTGGATAGAGCAGAATGCAAAGTTTAAGTGAATGCAGAATGCAGTGGCTCGGTAGACACCAAAATCACAAACAATATTTGTAGTACCCTTTGCAAATATTTGTCATTTCACATTCAATGATTTAAGCAATAACAACCCAATATTTTTACACGATTGCATAACTATACAATCAAACTCAAGTCTGAACTTTATATTTCAAGATCAAAAGAGCCCTCATTTATGAGAAGCTCAATACGCGTAACCATGACGTACTTAACTGTAATATTATGAATAACTTTGTTTGTCTGCGTCGTAAAATGTATTTCAAATTCCAGTTTCCACCCCGCCCTCAAACGAAAATCTTCACTGCTTCAAAACTTAACCAGAACAAATATCGAGGTTCGTAGAAAAATGGCATTTGAAATCTAATTACTAAGCTTAAGCAATGACTTAAGCGACCGAAAGACTAAAGCTGAATGTACGATCTTCAAAAAGTTAAATATTTAACTTTTGGGCTCACTCAGAAAAATCTATCAAAAGAATTACAACGCTTCAAGTATTGTCATCTGTTACCACAGGAAAATTACGGGGAAAATTTTAAGCATTCAGTTTAAACAGCGTTTATGAGTAAAGCTATTTTAACATTTCCTTAGAAAATTACTTCAGATTTGTTTTTCCAACTGCCAACTTGTCTGGGTTCAGGCGCTAGAGCAATATTGTTATTCCTTATTCCCGTGACAAGTAACTAACTATCAGCACTTATAAAGTCACATCACGATAGTATCATATCGTTATTCTTAAAGAGTTATAGCACTGAAGTGACATGTAATTTTATTATTCTAGCTTCACCATGTCGGGCCATGAGACAGGGGAATAAACCAATGCGGTGAACGGATTTTGACTCGTTGTATGCACATTTTTCTAGCTAAAAGTACACGTAGCTTGAATACTCCCGCCCGCGACCACGGGCCAGTGGGCCGTACGGCCCGCGGAATAAGGGCTACACTTGCGTGACACAGTGCGCTAGTTTCTCTACCTCGGATTGTAAGGACTGCCTTTTCTCGGATTCCAGTTTTAGTTTCGTCGTCAGATCCTCGATGGCCGTTTTGAACATTGCGTTTTGTACTTCTATTAATTTCTCCAGGTTTGATATCTGAGGGATGAGAATATAATGTAAAAATAACGATTTTTACAAATTACTTTTCCTTTTCTATATTGACGATCTCCTCGGTGAAGTGGCGGGCGAGTAGCAGGCATGCAAGAGGAGCGGTTTGGTTCTTGCTGTGGGACTAATGTACCATGTTACTCGTAGTTCCTGATATCACGAGCGATCTTAGACCACCTCTATCCATCAAAAAACCCGAGACCCGATGGCATCGGCCTATTAGGTAGGGTCCTTACATTAGGACCCTACCATTTCTTTTTCGTGTAACTGCTTTTAAAAATACGAACTTTGGCAAATCAGTGACATTTAAGTTTGGCTGATATTTAGTCACCGGGTGATATTCCTGACACCCTGACTATAGTATGAACTCACCCTATTATTTAGCTGCGCGATTAACGCGTCGCTGCCTTCGTTTCTCTCCGGCTTGAAATGCAGCCGCCTTTCCAGAGTGCTAGATGCACTTTTGTCGTTCTTTTCCGTCTTATCTTCGTTCTTTTCTGTTCGTTCTAACGTACTGCTCCTGAAAAGTGCTCTGTTTTCAACTGACTTCGAAAAAGAAGGTTCTCATGCGTCTTTTTTTTGTATATGTTACGCGATATATTCGCCAATTATGAACATTGTCTAATGCAGCGCCCCCTAGTAATTAGTGGCGATAAAACCTATGTCAACTCAAAAGGTGCATATGAATTTCATCCATAAATAATGACTGTAACTTACCTTTCAAACAAACTGCCCGCCGTTCTACTAACAACAGACGAACTGATGATATTTGACGTTAAAATCTCGCTTTTCTCTGATAATACGGCATTCTTCTCCGTAGTAATTGCATTTTTCTCAATGGAAATAGCATTCTTCTCCGCAACTCTATCGGCTTTGTTGGGCGATTTCTCGATGGGTAGGGTGGTATGAATCTCTGCGCCCGTGCGGACTGAGGCTAGAGGAGGGGAAGGCGCGGGCGGTTTCTTGATGTCCTCCAGCATTGAGGTGAGCGTTCGACCTGAGAACGAGACAGTAGCACCTCTAGCATGAACACCCAAGACAACGGTTTGGTCTATTTATAATGGCTACAATTTAGTATTCTAGTTTTCGAAACATGGTAGGTTCGGAAACAAGGAAGAAAAAACGCCAAACAAAACTATCTCGCGCACCGTGTTCTCAGCCGAGCCAAGCAAACTTTCCCCATTATGTGATATTTCTTGCCTGAAAGACCTTTTCCAGTAATGGGACCTAGCGAGCTAAACCGTTCGAGCCGTTCTCGCGATTTTTTATGCTAAACAAACAAAAAAATATTTCGCTTATATAAATAATAGTGGGGAATTTTAAAAACTCCCATTGACTGTCAATGGGACTCGCACCTTCGTCGCTAATCAGCATTATGTTGACCACTTCCACCATTAATAGAGCTGACGCTGGGTAAAAGGCACTTTATATTTAAGCACTGATCAAAGTAATTTTGATTAGAATTTATATGTTAACCTGCGGTCATTCTGAATCAAGAAATTAAAGATTGTAATCATCTCATGTGATTGCGGCACCAACAAATACTGACAGAGGTGATCACCTACCAACTAATTGTACAAACCTGCTGCGGTAGGTGAATTTAAAACAGGCTTGCTAGGAGTCGGCTCAGAGTCCCTGCTGTTGAATTCTCTGGCGGCAGGCGAGACGTCTTTCCGAGAGTCCATTGAATGACGAATTTTCGCAGTCTGAAAATTAATCGAAAATTTCTGATTGACTTAAATGAATATCAGCCAACCGTCACATACCGCCTGACCTCGCACTAGGATTCCCTTTGTCCTATGCCATCAGCAATCAGGTTTCAGCTATGAGTGCCATGGGATCAGCCATCATACCGGTAATAAATATTTACAGGTCATGCAAACATTTGTCCCGTAGCAGGAATCGAAGCCGCACCTCTTGCGTACAAATATACCAGCAGAGTTTCCCACAAGCATAGAAAATTACAATATCAAAAGAAGACTTGCTATGCCAGTTTTTCTTGGAAATGTTCGAAATGTTCAATGTTCTGTTTCGGTCGTAAAAGATACAGATGAAAATCACTAACCTCTTCATAACTCTCCATTACAGACATTCTGTTGCTTATTGAAGATGTGCTTTTCGACATTTCCATAGAATGAGTAGACCTCTTTTCTTCTAAGCCAACATCTAGGATCCTGTAAATAATATAACATTGAAAACATTATACAGATTATTTATGATTAACTAGCCTCTGCACACGGCTTCGCCCAAGTGGTACACGAATAAAAAGTAGCCTGTGTGTTATTGTAGGTCACGAACTATACTTATACCAAGTTTTAGCGAAATCGGTTCAGCCGTTACGGAAATATTAGTAACAAACACCTAAACTTTCGCATTTACAATAGAAGTAAATCTCGCGAAGTACCGTTTTTACGAGACTATCGAAATTCAAAAAGCCCCGTTGTAAATGATTCTCTAATTTAAAGCCAGTCTCCCATATATCTCCGGAATGAGGTGAACATGC
The DNA here is from genome assembly GCA_961405105.1 of Perizoma affinitatum. Classification (NCBI taxonomy): domain Eukaryota; kingdom Metazoa; phylum Arthropoda; class Insecta; order Lepidoptera; family Geometridae; genus Perizoma; species Perizoma affinitatum. Next base: position 10,484,478 of record OY560184.1, read on the forward strand.
GGGACTAAATACATATTCAAACTCTTTACAGGTGAACTCGGTAATATACTCGCGATCAGAGTATTATTTTTATTTACTTGTTTGCGCACTTAAACCTTGTTTCTCTCTTAGAGACATATCTTCTCAATATGCCTCGACTTTTCATTCGACTAAGCTTATTATTGACGACCTCGGTTGCGCGGCGGGCGAGTAGCCCGCTGAGACGCGAGAGGTGTGGGTTCCATTCCCGCTGCGGGACAAACATTTGCATGTTCTGCCGATATTTATACCAGGTCTGGGTGTTGTGGTACCAAGGTACTCGTAGTTCCTGATATCCTCGATACAGGGAGTCCTAGTGTGGGGTCAGGACTATGTATGTGACTGTTGGGCATTTATTATATTTATTATGATTGTCCTCTTCCTCGTTTTAATACATGGCACACGAAAAAGCGCGTACACATTTACGCACTCAATTAACAAACGTGTACGCAAAGTAAATGTAACATGCACTTTAGCCAGACTGTTACAGGCCTGACGACACAGCGGTAGTGCGCCAACGAAGGAAGGCCCGGGGTTCGATAACAGTTGCGAAGTCGCGGACCTAGATTGATAATTTATGCGACATTATAGAATCGTGAACGTAGCAAAGTTAAAGAATTACCTATCGGTACTTCCGCCGCCGGCTTTGCTCGCGACACCGGTCTCAGACGAGCCCGACACGGAACGCGACTTGGTTTCACCAAAGCTGGTCTTCTTAGCTTGATTCAGCTTAAGTTCGGCCATCCAGGGAGCTTTGTGTTTTTCCCACTCGCGCGTTCGAGGCTTGATCTCTTCAGCTGCTATGGCGGCTGCAGATTTTTCTACCGGGATTGGTGGCGGTTTTTCTGTTGGCACTGTAAATAGGTAATCGTTATTTTCACCTAATAGGTCCGTACATAGTCCCAAACCCACAATAGGATTACCTGTGACGTGAGTTTCAGAAACTATAAGTACCATGGTGCCCCAAAAATCAAGACACTTAGCAAATATTTTTTAAATTTGTGACGTTGTTACATCGTTTTCGTTTCCCAGATAATTATAATATTCTGCACAAGGCATCGTTTGCGTTTTAACAAAAATAATAAAAAGTAGTCTTTATGATCTCTTCTTTAGATCTAGATAATTCCCATGGAAAATAAAGGTCAGCCATTACAAAGATTGTGGTAACAAACATCCATACAATTCACATTTATAAATATTAATAATAAAGAAAGAGATAAAAATTATCGAATTCGACATAAACTATACCGCCAAAGTAGCCCGTGCTCTGCTCAGCATAATTATATGCTACCTACTGCAGCCAGCAAATTTGTAGGATTTGACTATTATATTATTATTATTATGTAGTTTCCATAAGCTCTGCTTAGTTTGGGGCTAAATTTTGTGTGAAAAATGTCCAGCATTATTCATTGTTTGTTGCTAGTTAGTGTGGATCTACGTAACGACTAAACCAATATGGATTAAACTTGAAATAGGCATAGTTCGTAACTTTAAATAACATATAGGCTAATTTTAATCCGGGTACCAACTGATCGAAGACGTGATCAGAAGCTAGTGTTTTATATTTCCATTTACCTTCGTGTCCATTAGTGAGTCCTATTTGTTGCGGGGTGTCGTCTCTGAGCGCTTGGCTCGGCGGCCGGCGGCGAGGCGCTTTCACTCTGTAACAGAAATAATATATAATCAAACTAGTACTTGCCCACGGCTCCGCCCACGTCGAGCGTAAGTACTTACACGGTTGAGCTAAACATTGAGAAGTTCTGTGATAAATACCGTAAACAACTGCGAATAAGGCATTGAATATTGAAATCGCTTGTCGTGGGTTAAAATCTCGTCAGGCAGCACTGTAAAATAGATGTGCGCAAGGCTGAAAAAATTATGTGGTCTCAAACGGTGAAGTATAAAAAAAAACATCGTAATGAAACCAGCATGTCCTAGAAACACAAGTTCTTAGACGCGCTACGTGAATGAAAAGAGCTTCTACGATTCCTTCCACCAATTTGGTTATTTTACCACTGGCCACTACGACTTTTTCAAGGTCATACCTCAACCTAGTCAGATCGCTGACCTAATGCAACGTGACCAAGAAAGAAATGGTGACACGATGTAGAAGAAAAAATTGTACTTCGTTAAGTGAGTGGTCTGTACGCCTGTTTGTATGTACCGTTGTACATACAAACAGGCGTACAGACCGACAGAACTTAAATAAATATAATTAACCCACAAACGTAACTGTGTAATACGAATAACTGAATGAATGATTCACTCTCCGTATTTGGCATAATGGCACAATCAAGATCGTTCCGCCAACGCTGACTGGTTCACTACAACGGCATACATAATATAATATCTTTAAAGGATATACAGTTACGGATTCTCAGCCGAATTACGAAATAAATAATGACACAATCAAAGAACTATTAGTTTTGATAAATCTCACTTTTCTACAATGACACACATTTATGAAATTTGGAGATCTGAATTGAGATATCGATCAGCTAGTAGTTGGGCATTCGAAAACTTGGGACTCGTAATATTAAAATCCTCGAAAGAAACAACACGAACAAACAATACTAGTTTTAACAATAATTGACGACCTCTGTGGCAAAGTGGGCGAAGGCCCGCCTGAGACGCAGAAGGTTGCGGGTTCGATTCCCGCCGCGGGACAAATGTTTGCATAAACAAATATTTGTCTCGGGATCTGGATGTTTTTTTATGTATAATATGTATGCATTTACAAAAAAAAAAAGTATATTAGTAGTATATCAGTCATGTAGTTCCCATAACACAAGCTCTGCTTACTTTGGGGCTAGATGATGCTGTGTGAAAAATGTCCAGCATTATTTATTATTATTATTAGTAAAAAAAAAAATTACCTTATTTCAGCTTCATCGTATATAGTCTAGTTAGTAGTTAGTATATGTAAAGGTTCGCCTGAGAGACCTGCCCGCTTATTACAATTCAGTTTCAATCGATTTATTTTAAAAAGTTTAAATGTTTAGCAATAAATGTATTGAATGTTCCATAACTCCCGTCTTAGCGTACTGACCTCGTAAGTGTCGGCATTGGAAAGTTTGCATGAACAACAGCCTTCTATGAGATCCCAAACACAACTGAAACGTCTCTCTTATAAGTCAAATAATAATAAATAAATATAAGACATTGTTTAAAATTAGTCATTCACTGTTTGCAACGATAATATAAAAATAATGTACATAGAAAGACGGAGTCGAAGAGACTATAGTGTCGCCAGATCTTTTCGTAGCCGTTTTTTTTGTTAAATGTCGCTAATATTACAGAGATACATTTCTAGTTAGAAAAATATAAGGATTTCATTTGTATATGCAAAGCCAATACCAAATGATTGCAGCGACGCGTAATCAAGGATCCAAGAATGCGTTCTTTATACAAACAATGTGGCAAACAAGCTTACGATCCACCTGTTGGTAAGCGGTTACCGTAACCTATATACGATTGTAACACCAAGCAAGCAGTTTCTGCAAATGCGACATTCGAAAAGCTTGCAAACGAGTGGATTCTGCAAATACGATATTCCGGAAAGCATTGAACCTTCGGAAAGAAGTGACTTTGATTTAACGCCTACGTAGAGATAGATGTATCTGTGTGTTCAGTTTTACTTATAAGTAAGTTAGGTATTTGTTTTTGCCTTCTTTATTGTACACAGAGAGAATACAGATTAAAAAACTAACATATAGGACATGTAAAAAGGCGAGCTTAACTCTAACAATAGTTTTAACTGCCTTCCATAACTTCCCCGACATCTTATTTCTGGATAGATAGGAATGTTTTTAAAATGTTTGTAACTCGGCATGACCCTTTGGTCATGATCATCGTTTTACGGGCGTGATTTTATTAGTTTTGTAACCTATCAGCATTTAGCTAACTTTTTTTAGCTAAATGCTGTTTGTAGTGATCCAATGGTACTAACCTGCCAGCACGCGGGTCGCTCAGCAGCGTGTTTCGTTCGATGTTGTCGAACGTGTTGGCCGAGTTGGCTGGCACTGTCGAGCTGGTCACGGTGCTTGTGTTGCTGGTGATGGTGGGTTTGCTGGCGCCGCCGCCGTCGATGCGGTCCCACTCGCCGCTGCTGCTGCTACCGCTGCTCGATACGGTGGACGATTGTGACTTATCTCTGGAAAATAAATGTTTTTTTTTACATACAACTAAAGTGGCATTCACGCATACGGCCCACCTGCTGGTAAGCGGTTACCGTAACCTATGGACTCTTAGAACACCAAAGCTCGTGCGTTGCCAACCCTGAAACTTCCCTTAGATTAGAAATTTTAAGAGTTAGTTAAACAACGTTTAGTTAATTAAAAACGACACAATAAGTCAGAGAGAGAGAGCCAAAGCACTTGACTGTTCAATAGGTTAACCTTTATCAGTAAGGCTCAAAAATATTTAACGTGAAACCACCATTTGCGGTGGTGCCGAGGGAATTTTCAAACGTGTTTAGTATGGAGCGGACCTTCTGAACATTATTTATTTTGTTGTAAGGAGCCGCCTTGGCCTAGTGGGCGGTAGTCCAATTTTCGATCCGAAGGTCAAAGGTTCAAACCGGGTCGTTCACCAAATGGTTTTTCTTGAGCCCTTTAAAAATATTTACGATTGAATGATAGCAAAAGAAACTCACTTATCCGTAGAAGATAACATTTTACTCTTCAGCCCGCTGAACAGTCCACCGACGCCTGACGTAGGTGTTGGGCTCTTCTTTAATGGTACTGGAGGTTTCTTCACCTGAAGATATAACAAGATTATAATCAGGTACAAATGCATGTGAAATCGGTAAGGTCGCGGCAGTTTGGCATCTAGACGGCTTGCTACGATAAATTGTGACCGCACAAGCGAGACGCTACACGCCTTGTTTGGCATCTTTCGAAAGTAAAACATGAAAACAGATTTTCAGAAATTAAACTCCGACTAAGCCACGTACAGATTATTAGCAATACAACGTGCAGTGCAACATTTCCTATATATTTCAATGAACACATTGAAATATATACGAACACATAAAAAACAACTGCGACAGTTGGCGCGAGTTATCCGTCAAGAGTAAGTTTTTTCTACGAACACTGTAAGCGTAGACACGACGCGCCTGAATTTAATTCACGACGGAAAATTTCACCATATTACTAAATACCAGTTGCGTTATGGAAGGAAGTTTGCTGAGAATTGACGTTCGTAATAGAAGCGGCCAACGTGCGCGCGGGCCGTCCATGTTGTGTTGCGAATAATCCGTACCCGAATTTCGAGTCCGGCGGACAAAGTCGCGGGCGTTTCACTAGTATGTTTATTATAAGTTATTATTTCAAATGTATTTATTACTAGGGCGCTTGAGATAAACTCGTGACTGATAAGGTTATAAACTTAGTACACACAAATTAATTTTAATGATGTTATTTTTTTAATATTTCGCGATGTACTTGCTTATTCGTTCATTCGTCGTGTCACTGGTTCTGTTTTGGTTAACTTGCTTAGGTAAGTTACTAATTGACCCCGTAGCACTGAAAATAACTTTAACAAACGATGAAAAAACCAGTGTCGTGAAACGGCCATTGCCAGGGGAAGGACTGCCCCATAGAATGTCACAAGGCGCAGTCTACATTATTCTACTTCTTACTAATTTATAAATGCGGAAGTATTAGGTGTATCAAGACAAGAGACTCTCAAGAAAGTACACTTTCTTTTGTTAGTACTTTTTTATATATGACATGAAAGGTCAAAAAACCGACTCCAAATAACGGGAAATTGATAAAAAGTCCAATATGCAATTTCATCACCCATTTTTTCACACATATAAGTGATTTTTTTTCATAAAATTTATATGTATATGAGAATACTAATAAAAAAAGAGAACCATAAAAATCGGTTCACAATTCGCGAAGATTTTGCGTAACATAATATTAAACACAAAAAAATACACTTGCAGTCCCAAGTTTACGGTTTACATCCTGCCTATATTCTACCATCAGATCCTCACGTGTCCACGTTATTTTAATTACTCTTTCGAATAAAAAAAAATCTAAAAAGAAGAAAAATCTGCCACAAAAAAGTTTCAGTTACTCGTGATTCCATAAGAAAATTATGTTTTTTTTTTAGTTTTACGGGAAAAATAACAACAAGCGGTTAACAATTGGCGAAGATATCAGGTAACAAACATACACGAGAAAAAAAACACCCGAATTGAGAAACTTTTCCAGTTTTGAAGTCGGTTTTTTTTTATGAAAAAATAAGTGTTGTAATAGTCTGTATCCGCAATTTTCGATCATATTAAAGCATTATACTTACTTGTCCATCGAGCGTTCCATCATTAACAGTCTCTGAGTGTATTAGCTTCTCTGATTCATGCTTACTCGTGTTAGTTACTGTCCCCTGTGTATTTATTTCCTTACTTAGTGAGTTTTCTTTGTGCGTACTGTAATGTAAATAAAAATGCACAATTAGGGGCCTTCTTAAAATATTACATTATAGCAGAGGCCGCGAAGTAGGCGAGTATAAGCGCCTTGCAATTGCTATTGCAACCGAGGCATATATAGCGCTTTTCTCAAAAAATGTAAGGAACTAAAAAGTTTCCCATGTAAGATAATTTTGGGTATTATTTTTGACTTTGCTGAAAGGAGGTTTTCCATCGTTAATTTGGCTTCCAACCTATATCCATTTCACTTTCGGAATTCGGAACTCATTTTTATTTATGTATTCATTATAAAAATTACGTAATCGAGACGACCTTTTGCTTTACCGCTAGTTTTTTATTTTAGTTACTGCATGTTCCGAAAGGTAAAGTCATATGTGGCAATGACGTCTGCATACAACCAGTTGAGCGCAACCCATTTGTATCAAGCTCGATGAAATATATCCAAATTCAAATGACGCAAACAAATTAAAAGTTTGGTCGTATTCATTATTTCCAGCGTGCATGCACCCAGCACGTCGGCAATGTATTTCCCTACAACATTGACGGCGCTTTTTTTATTCCAAATTCAAAACGAATGTGTACATAAATACAATTCTTCACGTGTTCATTTGTCAAAAGTAATGACAATATTTCCGCGCATGTTTGAGGAAATATTATTAAACAGTCGATTTACAAAAAAACTGCTATCTCTTTCTGACATGTGTAATTTAAAATTTAACAGAAGAAAACCAAAACACTGTTTAGCGAAACAACTGTTATGATAAAGTTAGTTTGTTACAGTTTTGAACATCAAAGCGGTGAAGGTGACTACGCCTGCTACGTCGACCTACGATCGGCTGCTTGACCGACGAGCTAGTTCGAGTAAATCACAGCAGAGTTTTGAGACATACTTACCTACACATTTAATTTGAATTGTGTATTTTATTAAATTATTTATTTTTACAATGTTAATGAATTATTTTACTGGACGATATATATTTTAATATCGTTTTATATTCAAGATACTTGTTATAAAATTGAACCGTCTTATATAATTTAATATTTACTAAGTGCCTTTGGTTTTGTGAGTAATCTTGTCAACTTTTTTTTAGTAATCTTTAGGTAGGTCATCGAAACCAACCTTATTTTAGATGTGGTGAGTTCCTTGACGGAAGCCGTCTTCTCTGAGTACTTGTTAAGTATGGGGTAAATGGGTGAGGCTGCGGTCTTCGAGGGGGGACGATCCGGTTTTTTCTCTTCTACTATACCCGCAGCCACTGAAAAGACAAGAAAACATGTTAAGACAAAATGCTTTAAAAATGTAGAAGAGCGTGTACTGAGTAAGAAAGTAGTATAATGACTAGACAAGTCATCCTATCCTACTAATGATAAGCGAAAGTTCGGATATTTGTTGCAAATATCCGAAACGCTTGAACCATTTTGGATGAAATTTGGAACATGAATTATTCGTGACCTAGAATAACACAGGCTACTTTTATTAACTAACCGCGTAACACACGGGTGAAGCTGTGGGCAGGAGCGGGTATAATTTCAGAACACTTGCTCAGTACACCGATATATACAACATACCAAAATAACATATTATTCTCCAAATTTCAGGTCTTTTATCACGGTTGATCGGGGTTGACAGTCAGTCAGTCACGCAAAAAATATTCAGAAAAATATATGAATACTAGGAAGTTTCAAGCAAATTGGACCACTCTACAAAAAGTTCCTATACTTGAACACCCACTCACATAGGGGATGTTAAGGGGTAGTTTGAGAATAATTGTATTAATCTTTTATCATTTCTATTGAGGAATATTTATGCGAAGTTTCAAGTTTGTAAGTTCGAGGAATACGATTTTTTATAAAAAGGTTTTCGGCAGTTTTCACCCCTTAGGGGTATGATTTTCTAAATTCCTTTCTAAGTGCACCTCTACTCTATAAGAGGAATATAATACCCTCCAAGTTTTATGCTTCTAGGACTTATGGTTTAGGCTGTGCGTTGATCCGCCAGTTAGAAACGTTATAGTTTTATACAAACTTGGACACCCTCTACATCTCTTTTGAGGGGTACTTTAGGAAAATAATTATATAAAACTTTTATCATGAATAATTTTCATACAAAGGTTTTCAGCCCTTTTTTTCCTTTTTTTCTACCCCTTCTTAGGGGTAGAATTTTCCAAATTCATTTTAAAGTGCACCCCTGCAACACAAAATAAATTTACCCTCCAAGTTTCATACTTCTAAAACTTATGGGTGTGCGTTGATTCAGTCAGTAACGGAACAGTTTTATATAAACTGATTAGACATACATAGTAACAGTTGTACCATATACCTAGCACATTATTTATGCCGTCCATCATAAGCTAAATGCAAACAATCAATCAATACACAGAGGCATTGTAGAATAGCAATTATAAATGATGCATGCTATTACCCTATAGGCACTTATTGCATGAATTCCCACTTCGAGTATTAAATCACTGCATCACGTCACTATTTCAAAGCATACAGAACTCTAATTCTTCATAAACTTCACTATTACACAGAACATAACAAAACTTTAATAATGGGTTGAAAAAAGTACTCACTTTCGACACCCATTTTTGTTTAAAATCTAATTTTTCGAAGTTGAAGGATTTTAAAAGTTTTTAAGAACACTCAGATCCTTTACACAACAATACACATTTCTAAGAACACAATTTTTAAAAAATAACCCAAATTTGATATATATTTAGTATTTAATTACTAAAAAAATATTTAGAAGTGTATAATAGTGACACCAACGCGATCGGTGAGGCAACTAGTTATAAAAACACGAGGGCGAACTAGCAGAGTGAGTTACGCAAAATCACGACTACGCGAGTAAGACCTTCGCAAGAAATGTCAATAGCAAACAACGGATACTAATCTTTAGTGGGCAGACTGTTTACAAACTATACAGCACGCTCGTGTCTGTATCATGCTAGTACGTAGCTGCTGCCTACGACTTTGCTTATGAATTTTATGTTTAATAGTTGGTACTAGATTCTTGGCGCAGAACCTGAAAGATTGGCGTGCCAGAGAGGAGGCCTATAACTAGCGGTGGGTAAATGTGGACTGATTAGATAGATATTATGGGAACCAACCCTTTTTCTCAACCGTGTGATTTTACCCGATAATTTAACTAAGTTTTAAAACAGGATAGGATTTTTTCTAATCAAAACCGCCTCGTTAAGTCTATACTTTTGATAATGACCACTATTGGTCATTATCAAAACGTCACTTACAATAAAACTTTAAATTATTTTATTGAATACATCTGTTTTTTCTTTGGAATTTGGTAGAGTACTAAATCGCTGGGCCTCACCTCAATAGCATTGAAAATTTAATAAACAAACAATAACACACTGCTCTCAGTATAAGAAGAATAACGTTTGTGGCAGAATACATAAATATTGTTATGTACGAGTATGACTGACAACATGGCGATGGTCAGTCTTTTACTACACCGTACGGTGTAAAAACTACGCTGTGATGTACCTACTCTAATATGCTCAGAGTTTTTGTGACGTTTTTTCTTATTCATTGGTCAGGCTGGAAGTACAACCGACAGTATTTTTACAACAGACGTAAGAGCTAGTATTTTTGAACCCTCCGATTATTATTGTCTTTATTAAATGACGTGATGAGCTTGGAACGTTTATGCACGCACGACTTTCATAATTTTATAATGTTTGTCAAGAACTACCGTTAACTACATATATATTGACAAATAAGTTGAAACTAAGTAAATATTTTGATAATTGAAATTGGCGCATAATACTGATGCTACGGGGTATACCTTATGGCTTAGCGTCCAAAATTACTATTATCCATATATCCCGCAAAGATCATTTCCACAGATAAGAAACGATCCGATGGGGGTACAGAATCACCATAGTCATGGGCACCGGGTCTTTAGCCAGGATTTCCGCAATTTGAGCTTTTTCTGGATCTCTCGACGAATGTATTCTGGCAAATTTCTAACTCTTCGTAAGCTGTAGCGGTCTTCTTATTGTGAAACTTCTTTACCTCTGAAGTGATGGAATGAATGATGTACGAATGCAATGATAATGAATGATTATGTGGCTGGTCAGCGGGATGTTGTGATAACGATTTAAGTCTTCCATTTTGACACTACAGACAATGTATACTCTTAATGGAGGAATTGAACAGATAATGTCGAATTCCTACAATAAAAATCAATAAATGACAGTTATCACAATAGAACCGCTGGTCATGAGCATTTCCACATTTTTATTTTAGAGCAGATGAGAAAATGATGGAGAATTGAATTTGATGATCAATAATTAAAGGTGTTTTGTGGAACCAACTTTTAATTCTATAAATAAAAAGTATCTAATTCTAAGTAACTATTCGCATTTTGAAATGTATGTTCTTATTAAGGCCATGATTATGAATGAATCATTTATTGACCTTTCATTGTGGACATTAGATCATAAGAATTGATAACAAAAGGCGCAGTTCACTGACATTGTATGGTTTAAATAACGCATGTTTGTTTCAAAGAACACCTTGTACGAGAGGCGATTCTGTTAGAAATATTTCTGTTAGCAAGAGGAATACAATTCCTAGAAAACCGTACAACAGTAACATTGTAATGAATATTATGTCACTATTTTATGAAACATATTATAGTGGCTTTAACCTTCAGAGTCGTTTTATGTGGTCACGCGTACCGAAACTCTCGCAATAAAGCGGTTATGAGGTTTGGAGAGAAATAGTAACAAACACAAACGTATAAGTTGGTTGTTTTCGTCGCGATCGCGAGTAATAATGGATTTTTTAAAAGTAAAATATATTTATTATAAAACTGCATGAGCACATATTATTATGAGAGCGGCTAAGAACCAAACATGTATTAACGAATGGGCAAAAACCTTGAAATTGGTGATAGTATTTTAGATTTATTGATGAGTTTAACATATTTTTTTTTACAACTTTGTACTGGCTGCCAAAAAAACTCCAGCCGTTTTTGAAAAAACTAAAAATGACATTAGACTAACTTTTCTACGAGCCATAATGACACAGACCGTGAATGCCGCACTCTAAATATAATTGTGATAGACGATTATAGGGAGAAACTACTATAACATACTTTATTTATTTGTGGTTTTAAGACATTAAATCGAAAGTGGGTGTGGAAAGTGCGTACGCGCAGCCTGAATAACTTCGTTCCACAACATCAGCCTCTACTACTCTGCTTACAAATCAAACAACTTACTAGCAGCGGTTTTTTTACTAACAAGTATTACAGCAGCCCTCTAATTATACTAGAAGTTCGGCACGAACTGAGAATTAGAAATATTATGTCGTTTTTTTACCCGACTACCTAAAGTTCAAAACATATGAGTTTTATCAGTATAATTACTGATAAAACTCATATGTTACTCATATTCGAATTAAAAAAAACTATTAAAATAACTTGTCCACCAATTTTCATTAAGATTTAATAAACGGTTCGGCAGTAATCGGATACAAACATACGCCAGAATTCCCAAGAAGACTCAAAGATCTTAGCTCGTTTCACTCGTTACAATGTAGTACGACACATTCTGACAGACTTCAAAACAAAACCCTTGGAACTTTGACAAGGGGGCAGTTCTGGAACCAAACTTTCCAATCCCAATATTACTAATATTACTCATGTAAAAGCACTATAATTTAAATCGAGCAACTCACCGGTAGGCAGCATCTGTACGAAATTGTCGGGGAACAGTCCGACTCGGCCATGGATCTCGCCTCGCCACCAGCCTTTGTCAGGCGCCTCCTTGGACACTATCGTGACGATTTCCCCTTCGGACAGCGTAAGCTCATCTTCGTTCACCGCCGAGTATGGGAACAGCACGCGACACTGCTCCTTGACTGTTCATGTGAAATACAAATAACAATAATAAATAATGCTGGTCATTTTTCACACAGCATAATCTAGCCCTAATATAATCTAGTAATCCATAATCTAGTAAGTAGAAAAACCAAATTAGCAAGACAAAAATTGAGTTTTAAATTTGTCTTGCTAATTTTGTTATTGTATTTTTTTTTTGAACCCACACCCAAACCAAATTAGCAGGAGCCCTTGTTTGCGTTTGACGTATATAAGAGATTGTATGTTTGTCTGTTACCATATATATAATATGTATGTCATTATATAATATGTCATTATTATTTTATAGAAGTTCCATAATACTAGCATTATAAAGCTGAATCAAATTGAAAATTATCAATTAAGTATTTATATTTAATAAAACAACCTTGTAATTGATAAGATGCCGACCGAATTAATAAATAAATGATAATGCTGGAACACATTACTTACACATTATTTTTCACACAGCATCATCTAGCCGCAAACTAAGCAGAGTATTATGGAAACTACATGACTGATATACTACTTATATAATTTTTTACATACATATTAAACATATAAAACACCAAAACCCGAGACAAAAATATTTGTCGATCGTACAAACATTTGTCCCGCGCCGGGAATCGAACCCGCAACATTCTGCGTCTCAGACAATGCAAACATAGATCATTAAATATTCGAAGATTCTAATTCAGTTTGCCTTTGTTCCGGGTCTGGGCGTTGTGGTACCATGGTGCTCCTAATTCTTGATATCTATGATATGGCCTGTCCTAAACTTTCAACGCATCTTGCATTTAGGGCATGTATTGCTAACTTAACGGCCCGACCATGCGCGGTCACTGTAGCGGTGGCGATCAGTACATTGACAACCTTTCCCCGTTGATCGCAACTGCCACCGCGTCAGCTTTACCGGGCCTTTACCCATGCACTGCGGCATACACCGATTGTCATATTTTTTTTTAGCTCGCAGTATAAGCACTTACCTAGCAGTGTTAGGGCGAGACTGTTAATTTATACCTTACCTATCTACATTATGTTTTAGTAGATAGGTAACAGTTTTTTTATCTTTTATCCTGGGTACCGGTTTTAGTGTAAATACGGCATCTACTTTCCGTTTTGCCAAATAAAAATATTTTATTTCGTTCTTTCTTTCTTAATTGATGTGATTCACGAACTAAGTCACTCCTATATTCATTTTAAGGCAACAAATGTGTCTCACTCACTGTTTACTCATACATGATTGGAGTCGTCAGAAGTTAATTCAATAAAGCACGTTCAACTGACTAAATTGCTGGGAATAGCGCCAAACAAATGTTTCCTTTTTACGCCCGATTATTATCGAGTTTGCTTGTAAATTAATCTAGTAATTTTAATGATTCATCATATCAGCGATAACGGCGTTCCTAAAGTGACACAACAAAAGGTCTTGCGCCGCTTCTAAGAACCGACTGACTTGACCACAAACCGAGTATTCCGGTTCGTGGTCAACTAAAGAACCTGTATTCTTAGCGGTTGTCGGTTCTGCAAGCTTCGTGATCTGCCCAGGAACTTTGATGTTTTCATATGAAAGTGAAAATCCTATCCTTCTAACATTATAACGGTGCTTACGCTTATTAACATTATGTTTAAAACTCCGCTAAAAAAAATACAACAAAAAAGATTGTAGTTTTTACTTTACGTTGTAAAAACTTCACCGATTTGAAACGGAATAGATATAGATAATGAAAAAATACAGTAGGCTATGAGTCTACTTTTACGTAAAAACAGGTAAATTTTAGTAGAAACATATAAATTGGTGAATTATTCCAAATAAACAAATATAAGTACCAGGTTTCGGCGGCAAGGCGGGCGCTGGCTCGATGGGCGTCGTGTTGGTCGGAGGGTCCAACATGACGACGAAGTTGGAGGGGAACACGCCGACACGGCCTTGCCGCTTACCCTGCCACCAGCCCTCTTCTACCTGCAAGAATTACACTATTTAGTGTTCCGTACTCGAAGGGTGCCTACCGTACCCTACTACAACCGAGTCTACCGACGACGTTGTCTGTCCGTATGCCAGGTTGGCACGCTGTATTTTAACGTTCGGTTTTTTAATTATTTTTATATAAAAAATAATAATACGTGTTATGGCCTCTAACGTGGAAAAAAAATAAAAAATAAGTAGGGACGGTAAAAATGATTTAGCTAGGTGTAGGAAAAACTAGGAAAGATTCCAAAGCCACGGCAAATACCAGAATAGGATAAAATCTATATTTCTTGTAGGTACATACTAAGACGTGTAGTAGTCGTGCAAGCTCGGTTAAAAGTATAATTATAAGGATGATGTTTCTGACCAAAATTCGGTCTCCTACTAGTAAATTGGTCAACCAACAGATAAAACATGGCTTACCTCTCCAAGAACCTCGAGGACGTCCCCAACGCAGAGCGGCAGCTCGTCAGGATTAGCCGGCTGGTAGCTGAACACCGCGCGACATCGGCCCTGGACGCCACCCGGTCTGGAATACGCACAATTTTTCACTATTGCTACCACTGGGAACTACATTCCCATTTCCCCACTATAGGGATCATACAAGGTGACAAGTGAGACTTAAACTCTTTCTACACCGGAGAGCATTATAGTCCGTAATTTAGCTCCACAGTAATATGAATATCAAAATATGAGCATATCGGTATAAAACTCCATATAACTAACTATGTGTGAAGGTTTCAGGACCACAGTAGGCAAGATAAGGATGTGCATAATACAGGTTGTATTATGCATAGATATCCTGGTTGGATGGTTTTCAATTATCTGGAGTCTGGAAAAAACTTGATGGTAGCTGCGCGTCTGGATACCGTTAGTGTTGTGTCAGGGCCGAGATGTACTCGAATGTGACAGTGGAACCGATGGTAGAGGTATCGTGCGCAATAAATTACTTAGAAAGATGGTAGCTCGATTCGTCTGCCACTAACATCCACCCTCAAAGACTTCAGTTGTTCGCAAGATCATGGTACATGCAACTGTGCCAAAATATCAGGAAGCATTCAGACTCACAAATAATGGTAACTATACGGTTTTTAGTAAAAAAATTATGTTCGAAACCACGATAGTATCAAAAATGTCATTCTGAGTAATACTGCAGGAATTGAGATTATTCACAATTATTTTTATCTTAACTGAGAGGAGAAAACATGAGTGGGAATCCGTAGTTATGTATACTACAATATATATATATAATACATATTATAATTATAAATATAAATACATATTATACACATATTTGTAAATACATACTAAATAATATACGTCATATACACACTCACTTCAGATTTGTAGCGCCGATTTTATTAATAAATTAATGACCCGTTCATTCAATTTTTGCACACAACCTTGCACTTGGCGTTTACTTTTTGGGCATTATAATTGTGTTGAATACCACTTGTTTGGTTACTACCTATATAAACATTTGTTTGATAAAATCTCGGTTCGCCTTAAAACAGTTATCTTCGCAGGTTTCAGATTTTACTACCAGATTCGGTAACTTGGCAGGGAAGTCCAAACACCTCATAACGTTAAAAATACTCCTAGGGCCGCACTGCAAACACTGACTCTGTCCGCGTACCGTGTTATCGTTATCACACCGATTAGATTGCGGTGCACAATCATTATTATTTCTACTAATCGAAAAAAAAAAAATTATAAACTATGATCATAATCAGGTGTTCCCACTGCTGGGATTCTTGGTTCAAATTTTTGGTTCTAGGACATGCTGCCGGTTGAATCACGATGTTGTTTTTCACCGTTTGAGAAAATAATAGCAGTGCGCACTCGGCTGATGTGGCTCAGGCAAGAATTAAGTTTAGGCACGGTCCTCTTGAAATCCAGTACAGAGTTACACACTACTAAAATAGCTATGGGAACAGGTTTTATTCAAGAAAAATTCAAAGGGGTGAATATTACGGTAATTGCCAAACTATATTATAGTTTATTGGCATGATGTGTATCTTTTTAAACACTTAGAAGTTTTGGACATTCCCCATTTATATTCTGTTAGTGTAATAAAAACAATGTAATTTACACTTTTGAAAATCACAAGCGTGATATAATTTTCACAAAAAAAAAGTAAAAACCAGTTACGCCTTGTTGAACTACTTTCGCTATTATCCGGTGTGCATCAACATCAGCCGGACGTGCAGTAAAAGTTTTCAATTATGTTGAGGAGCCATTTACAAGCGATGTACACGAGCATAAAGCATTTAAAGTACGTTAGAGTTTTAACTCCAGCACATAATGTTTCACTAAGTCGACCTTCATCGATCACTAATGCTGATAAATAAACACGACTGCAATTCCCATGTGCATTTTGCATAATTCTATGCAAAATGCGGATATGTGCCAAATATAATTTTTTTATGTGTCTCTGACTACCCCCATACATATCTGCATACTGATTATGGATCTAAGGATCTGCCTTATGTCATTCCACGTGACGATGACTGGTCGCAAGCCCGTCATCGCTTATTGGAACACGCTCAACGTACACGATAGTGACATGGAAATAAAATCTTAGATATCTAAAAGCCCGGTCAGACTGAAGCGGTGGCGATCAGTACTTTCACGCGAACTTTGACAGCCACTTGACAATAATTTCCCTTAGATCACCAGCGCTACCGCGTCTGCTTGTCCGGACCCTTAGTTCACAAGTCGACGACCCTAAATAATCCTTGGAATTTCAATTCATTCAATTCAATTCAATTTCCAGGATGTAGGTAGGTCCTACTTATTTACGTTATCATTACGTTAGGTAATAGCCCCATGTATGACATCACTGATTGAGTTAGCATACATTGCCACCGGTATTGAAGAAATAGTAAACAAAACTAATGTACAGTTGGTTGTAGTCGGCAATAGACAGAATGAGGCAAGATATACAATATAATGTATTTTTATGAGGCGAAGTGTACACGGACGAAGTGCATGCGAATAGCATTTTATTCATTGAAATCAGAAGAATCATTTTTAGACGTGACTCAAGGAAACGGTAATACGTGTAAGAAGATTGTTTGCTTGTTAGTGTTTGTGCGTTACCAAAACCGCTTAGATATTTGAAATCGTTTTTTAATAGGTTTTACGTAGTGAAGGGCCCCCCCTTCGCTACGTAAAACAGTCAGTCTGGAAGTCTGGAAGTTGACCAATTTATAAATGGTTTGTAAGCAGCCTGTAATAATTAGATTGTTTTTATTTTTCCTTTATTTATTATATTATAGGTAGTTATTTAATCCGCCACTGGTCTAAGTCGCCGCGGTTTCAACAGCACCATTATTCTGTTGTATAGGTTATTCTTGAAGATAATGTCAGTCAATCAGATATAAACCAGTTCTAGCAAAACTGTCAAAAATTTAATGAATAAACTTACAGTAAACCGAGGTGAACTCTGACATTATCAAGCAAAAGGTTGCACATATAAAATTAAGAAACAAACTCTGTGATAAGTTCTTACTGATTGCATTATCATTAGGTTTTTTCATATTATGTGTGTTACTTAACTAACCAGATTGACTGCATTAATTCAAGTAAAATCGCCTAGACTAATTTGAAATTATGCTATTGGTTTGGCTTTTTTACACATGTACAAACATTTGCAAAAAAAGACAAAGTTCAACAAACAAGAGTTAGTGATTAATTACATTTATATCTTTAACTTTATTGGTTTAGTTATTTGTTAAGCACTGTTTCCCTTGCATGATAAATTGCAAGCTCATCACTGCTTTATTGAAACACCGACCAGTGGCACATGTTTCAAACTTGTTTTAAACCAACGAAAGCCGCGAAGTTGAACGTAAATCCGCTGAAAGGCCAACCTTTAATCAGATGGCCCCAGGGAAAAACCTAGAGACTCGGGAGTAGTGGCTCTTGAAGTCGAAGCCAGAAAAAGAACTCAAGCTCGATTCTTACCCGCACTTCCCAACAAATTAAAGTGTAGTAGACAGATGACCGACTGATAAATATGGTTTTAAACTCTGATGTATTACTGTGTTCATTTAGTACCTTGTTGTTATTTTTGTACTGTTTCAAGAGGATCAATATATCTTTCCTAAAGTCCCTCACTTAACAAAAGATTTCCAGATTTATTTGTTACCTGGCATTGTTAGTGTCAGAAAGCACTGAGACAAAGTTATCAGGGAACATGCCCCGTCGCCCTCTTAGCTCCCCTCTCCACCAGCCTCCCGGCAGGCGTTCCACATCACGCAGCACATCTCCAGGACGGATTGTGAGTTCATCCGGTTCTGATGCATCATACACATAGTTCACCATGCAGGACACTGTTCAACAAACAAGAATTATAGTAAATGAAAGATCATTTTTTTTATTTACAACAACTTAGAATTATATTATACTAGCCTAGGTAATTGTTAGGTGCATCAAAAATCATTGTGTGCCTTGCACGATCGACTCCTGATCCCTGAGCAGTCTATTTTTTCTATACAGACTCTTTTACTGTCACTGCGATCATTTCATCTCAATTCAACAAAATTGAGAATTTATAATATATCTAAGTATATATTTGGATGTATGTTAAATATGAATTATTTTCAATTATGTATGTAGTTTACTTCTATTTTAAGTAAATAGTTATTAATTTATTTATTTTTTTCTCATTTTGGTAATCAAAGAAATGCACTAACACCCCACTCTTCCTTACACAAAGGTTAGCTGGAAGAAAATGTTAATAAGCATTAAGTTCGCCTATGTACTTTTTTTATCTTGTGCATTTTCCTATCTATCAATCTAAGGGCTATTTTTTTTAATACTGATACATATTGAGTTCTTTGGTATATTAATTTAAATTTAATATAAATACATGTGTTTGTCTGAATATTATCATTTGTACTGAATAATATTTATTATTAATATTTACTCCGCAAATTGGAAAAAGTTCCCATTCACATCCCCTTTAAGGGGTAGTTTGAGGAAATAATTATATAAAACTTTTATAATTTGGAGTTAAGAATATTTGTGAGAAGTTTCAAGTTTTTAAGTTCAAGGAATATGATTTATCAAAGATTTTAACCCTTTTCACCCCCTTAGGGGTAAAATTTTCCAAATTTTTTTGTTCAGTTTATATATACTGGTGTAACTAATGTAAAAATATAAAACCTGTAGGAAAAAATCACTACATAACAAATTTTCTTCCATTTACTTAATGAATGACATAAGACATATTTTATTTCTATTGAGCGAGGAACAAGACAGCTTTCTTGCCATCAGTGGTGTTAATAAAAAAGGGGTTTGTTTTTATCAAATTTTTGGTTATTGGTTCCTATAGTCTGAAAGCAGTGCAAAACTGAATGAATTAATGAAAATACTTTATTGTAGACCTTATGATATAAACAAAATAAACAATAACACATTAAGAAAACATACAAAGGGTGGTCTTATCACTTTAAAGTGATCTCTACCAGACAACCTTTGCATGGAGAGGATTATATATGATTTTGAAATGGCCGGGGGTGTACTTAATAACTTGTGTAAACTACATTAAATAATATTATTATGTAATCTAGATGGATATTTATTCAGGAAAAGTTAATTTTCAATAGTATATTAGCGACAATACTGAGTATGAATCATGGTTTAACATAAGGCATTTATAAGAAAACTATCTTTTGTGCACAGCTTCAGGTGCATTGTACCCCAACAAGAAGTATGTGTTATTCTAGGTCACAAACTATATCTGTGCCTAATTTCATACTAATTGGTTTGTTTGTAACAGATTATAAGCAACCAACATTCATACTTTTTTTGGATTTATAATATTAGTAGGAATGCATATCAGCCAGACGATGTCTAACTACTGAACTGAGGCCTTAAACCTAAAATGCAATGATTAATCTAGGGCTTCTACATAGCTACTGAAATTAAATGAAATATATATTTCCCTCATCAAACTAATATTTTTTAATAAAAAAAATAATCAACTAATTTCATTCAACTACTTAAAAAAGTAGAAGAAAGGAAATAATTTCCTTTGCTTATTCTGAAAACCATCTCAAACTACCAATTTTGATAGGTCAAAAATTATTTAAATTTTATCTGATAGAACCCTACAATTTTAATTACAATTTCTCCATGCCCCAATATCTGAATATGTAACAAGTTGACCTCATTAACATTTACATAGTCATACCATTTCTAGTTTCTACATATCTGTAATCTCAGATAAAGCATATTCACATATGAGTAAAGTTTTAGAGGCAAGAGATTTGTTTATTCATATTTACAAAGCTATGACATCACAACAATCCAATGAGTCATACTAGGTCAAACCTTTGGGCAGTACCATGGATGTTGTGTTTTGATTTATACTAATTTGTGTATGAGAACTATCTTGTACAAAGACTTGCTGCATAATTCTCTGTGATAAGCAAAAGATAAGGCGCTATTTCATCGTGACGGCTTAAACTATGTCAGTATGTTAAACATATATTTTATGTATTAAAAGGGCCATATGTTAGAGAAGTGCATCGTAAGATTCAGAAATGGCATGTCAGACAATCCATGTTGCACATAGGCTGATATAATTATTCAAACACAAGCAAGAACCATTCTTTGGTGACAAGAAAGTACTCACCCTTCTGATTTGCATTCGTCTCCATGTCGGACATTTCACTTTTATCACATCATCACCTTGAAATTATTGAGTCAAGGAACGCACTACACATTTCACAGTAATCCCAAACGCAATCGCAGCAGTAATCGCAATTTTTAATCAATTTTGAACAAGAAATACAACAAGCGTGCAAAGATTTCACAAACTGACAGTTTGAGTTTGATTGATTTGACAGCTATTGGTATAATGTCTATGTCAAAAACGTTATTTTTGCTGTCAACAATTTCGTAGGTGACTCTAAATAAGATGCACTTATCTTCATTCTACTCAGAACATCAAAAATAAATAGGTAGGTATGTACATACCAGTATAGTAAAATAAACCCCGTTCCTGTCCTGTTGGATTTAAATATGATAATATTCTCCAAATCAAGCATATTTTTTTATACTTATTATTAGGGGCCATCCATAAATTACGTCACACGAATTTCATGATTTTCTATATACCCTCCCCCGTTCGTGTCACATCCTAGCCCTAGCCCCTAAGTGTGATTCCTAGCCCTGGTGTGACGTCCAATATTTTGTTATATTAAATTTAGGATTAGAAAACTAAAACAGCATTTTGGAAATTATGATTAAATTATTTAGATATATTTTCAATAGTAAATCAAACGTGGCGGCCCCACCACGTGCCAATTATGAATTTTAACTCTTAGTTGGCTTAAAAACAAACATTTAAATCTAATGATAATGCTGAGAGTTGCTAATATTTTAAAGACTTCAAATACATGTAACGTCACAAACCTTTTGACTCGTTGATAGAATAGGCTTATGAGTAGTTGCAATCGCATATTCTGGTCATCATAATGGATCCAGTGTCCGTTCTTCAGTGGAACTGCCAGAGCGTACGCGCGAAAAATTATGAACTTGTCCACCTAATCTCTAAATTCCGCCCGTCGGTCATTGCCGTCTCGGAAACATGGTTGAAGCCTGGAACCCGATTCCGGATTTCTGGCTACTCATGTCTCCGAGACGACAGGGCTGACGGGCATGCTGGTAGCGCCTTATTTATAAGGCGTTCCCTTCCTTTTTCTCAAATTCCCCTCCCTTCTCTTCCACCTGGTATCAACGTTGTTGGTATCAGGTTCTTAAATATTTCTTTTATATCTGTTTATATTCCTCATCCTCATTCTACCTTAATCCCTGATTTACTTTTACTCTTATCTTCTATCCCTCAGCCTATGGTTCTCATGGGTGATTTTAATGGCCATAACACAGTGTGGGGTCATAACCACTCAGATCTTTTTGGCCTCTCCCTCTTTGAAATCTTTGATGATTCTAATCTATGTTTGCTCAATGATGGCTCACCCACCCGTAGGGCTCTGCCTTCCCAAAACCCGAAAAGTGCTGTTGATCTCACTCTATGTTCTTCTTCTCTTTTTCCCTTTATTTCATGGAAAATCCTACCACTCACATATGGTAGTGACCACTTTCCTATCGTAATTTCCTTATATCTTCAAAATAATGTCACACCATTCTGTAACCCCTGCCCTGCCCTAAAATACAGAGTTTCTGAAGCTGATTGGTCTTTATATTCATCATCACTTGACCTCAAACTAGATTCTTGTATACTTCCTGTTGATAGTTCCCCCCTTTCATTTTATAATTCATTTATAGAAAGTATTATCTCATGTGCTGATCTTCACATACCTCTTAAGAAACCCTCTAGAGATTTTAGAATATCTACTCCTTGGTGGGATTCGGAGTGTACCAAAGCGGTCTCGGAACGGAAAATAGCTGAAAGGATGTATAATGATTGTATGACCTTAGAAAATTTCCTAAAATATCGTATAGCTTCTGCTAAATTCAGAAGATTGGTATCCAAAAAGAAAAAGCTTGGATGGATTGGATTTTGCGAGAACTTATCTCCTAGAACTCCTTCATCTCTTGTCTGGAAACAGATAAGGCGATTTCGAGGATCATGTAATATAGAAAATATTTCAGCCAACGACCCTTCATCGTGGTTAGAGGCCTTTTCGGATAAACTTGCTCCTCCTTCAGTCCCATCCTTATCTTCAATCCCTTCGATTCCTTCTGCTCTTCCTTCTCATAATTGCTTTGATGGCCCTTTTTCTTTCAATGAACTGTCTCTTGTGCTCAGTGGACTGACTGACTCTTCGCCTGGCATAGATGGTATTCCATATTCTTTCCTTACTAAGTCTTCTGAAAAAGCTAAATGTATGTACTTATCCCTTATAAACTCTTTTTTCGAGAATGGTATTGTACCTGAACAATGGAAAACTCAAATCATCATCCCAATCCTAAAACCCGGTAAAGATCCCTCAGATCCAGGTAGTCGAAGACCAATAGCGTTGTCATCTGTTATGGCAAAAATCATGGAACACCTAATTAAAAATCGTCTTGAGTGGTTAGCTGAAAATGGTTCTATCCTTGCTAAATCCCAATTTGGGTTTAGAAAGGGTATGAGTACCATGGATAGTCTTAGCCTTTTGACAACGGATATTTATATTGCTTTCAAGGAAAAAAAATATTTAGTTGGAGTTTTTCTTGACATAGCGTCTGCTTATGATAACGTTCTGCTTCCGGTTCTCAGGAGTAAGCTCGTTCATTTGAGAATTCCTGAGAAGCTGGTCCGTTTCATCTGCAATTTATTAATGCAAAGATCTGTTGTTATTAAGTCAAATAACAGTCTCCTTTCTCCTAGGACAGTCTGGAAAGGTTTACCTCAGGGATCTGTCTTAAGCCCATTACTCTACAGTCTATACACTAGCGATCTTGAGCAATCTGTAGTCTCTTTCTGTGAAGTTTTACAATATGCCGATGACCTAGTACTCTATGTCTCCTCATCTTCATTAGAAGAGGCAAGTAATCGACTTAACTCGGCAGTGTCATATTTAGGCGACTGGCTTGTTGAACATGGCTTATCCTTTCTGTTTCCAAAAGTTCCATTGTAATTTTCTCAAAAAAAAGAATAATCCCATGTATTGAAATATATATCGACCAAGAAATCATTCCTCAGACTAATAGTGTCAAGTTTCTGGGTTTAACATTGGACTCGAGAATGACGGGTTTTCCTCATTTTGTATCACTTGCTCAGAAGTGTGAAAAAAATATAAATATTCTTCGTTCTCTTTCGGGTGTATGGTGGGGGTCCCACCCATATACCCAAAAACTTATATACAACGCCATAATCAGAAGTCACTTTGACTATGGATCTTTCCTCCTAAATATTTTCAATAAATCTTGTCTGGATAAAATTGATAAACTGCATTCAAAATGTTTGCGCATCATCCTTGGGGCTATGAAATCATCGCCCATTAATGCTTTGCAAGTTGAGTGTGGTGAAGCCCCTTTAAATTTGCGTAGGCAGTTTCTTTCTGATAGGTTCTTCTTTAAATTAATCCAGAACTCTAATCATCCCCTTCTTCCTAAATTAAATCTTCTTCTAGATTTGTTTCGTAGCACTAATAAAATTCCATGTATTCTTCATAGTCTTAAGAAATTTTCTCAACTTCCAAACCCTGTTATTCAGTTTCCCTCTTATCCACTTTACCTCACTCCTTATGACGCTTTAGTTTATCAACCCAACATTATTTTAGACTTTGGTATAGACAAGGAGTCCACTAATGCTCGTCAAGTTCTTAACGAGCAGATAGACTCCCTTCATAATGGTTGGCATACATTATTCACAGATGCATCTAAACTATCCGAGAAGGATGTTGTTGGTGTAGCGGTATGGATTCCCCTTACAAAAATTTGTCTCAGTTTTAAGTGTCCCTCGTCTACATCAGTATTCACTGGTGAAGCACTCGCCATCCTTGAAGCAATCGTTTTTATAAAATCCCATAACTTAAATAATTCTATCATCTTTTCTGACTCTAAAAGTTGTCTTCAATCTATCCTTTCTAATCCTTTCCGATCTGCATCTCGCTTCCCATCAATTCTTAAAATTAAACATTCCCTCTTCGAATGTCACAAGCTTGGCATCAACATAACTCTAGCATGGATCCCAGGACATTCTGGGATTCCTGGAAATGAGACAGCAGATTCTTGTGCAAAAGCGGCTGCCCAGATAGGCTCTCTTGAGCATTTCAAAACTTACTCTCACGACTTGTGCCTTATGCCTAAATCACACCTAAATGAATCTTGGTCGAATTTGTGGAATTCCTCGAAAGTTATTAAAGGAAAATACTATGCTGACATTCAGCCAGATATTCCAAATATTCCCTGGTATTTTAAATTTCGTAAGGCTAATAAAATCACCACTTCGACCATTTGTCGTCTCAGATTAGGCCACGCTTGTACTCCGGTATTTCTGGCCAAACTTAGGATTAAGGACCACTCGATGTGTGAATGTGGTCTGGATGAAGGAAACGTGGATCACATATTCTTCAGCTGTCCCAAACTTCGATGTTCCCTATATGATATTCTTCCTACTGATGTCCCTCGTCCTACATCTTTCAAATGTCTTTTATCTTTTACTTTCTCTCCTTTAATTAATTTTATTCTTTGTAAATTTATAAATATGAATAACATAAAATTGTAAAATATATCTACCTATAAAATAAGTTTCTCTTTTAATTTGTACATAGTTTTTTGCCTTTATGTAATATACTAAATTATTGTAAAATCATCTTGTAAGGTAATAAATCTTGCTGATTCTCTTATTATTTTACCGGTCATATTTTTTGTAACCTCAAATCTCCAAAAGTTTATGACACTATGATGAAACGGACATTGGCAGAATTGTGACAAATGTCAAGTTGCAAAAGCCATAAATTAAGAAGTGAAGTGAAGTGAGTAGTTGCAAGATAAAAATCGTAAACTTGGGACTGCAAACTTATCGCAAATTTAAATAAATACGCGATATCTTCGCCAAATATTGTGAACCAATTTTAATGATTGTTTATATTTTAGATTGTTGTTATTTATAGACACACTCTGGAGTCTTCTGATCTAAGTACATATGTCGATAAAATCACCTCACGACCCTAAATTCGTGCGGCGATGCTAGACTGATGATTATTTGAGCCCTTCAAGTGATACTTTACATTTTAGCAATAAAAATAAAGTTTTAAATTTATGTACCTATTACTGAAACTACTCACATCTGCACTGCCAGCCATTAGATTGGTGTGAATTGAGCCTAAAGCGGTTGCCTGGCCTATCGTAACCAAAAGCTTTTGTATAAGCTGCACAGATGGAGCATTCTAATACTTTTCAAAATAAACTTATCACTAACTGTGCCTTCGAAGAAAATTATAAATGCTTATAAAGGTAAATAATAATTTATTTAAACAATTTAATTAGTATTTATTACTACAATTATTAACATTTTTACAATTGATTTACTTCTTGAGAGCGCCAACTGAATCAGCTGGAACACCTAGTTCTTCATCAGTCCATGTGCTGGGGTCTATATAGGGCCACTCACCCTGAAAAATTATAAAACATGAATTAACTGGCTATAGGCCCGCAATAATTGGCTCATTAGTAGAAGTGTTGGAAGGGGCAAAGATTTTGCAAACTTTGACAACCTTTGAACTTTTTTTATTTATTTTGTTTTTCCTGCAACTGTCTTTGCTATTTCGATAGCAAACCATTAGTTTGTTGAAATGGTAGTTTGCGTTTGCTATGAGAGGTTGTTTCTCTGTCACCATTTATATCTGAAATGGTTTATTGGATTGTAATGCTAAGCAATCAATTTGTATGTCTTCATGGATGGTTTTTAGATAGGTTTTATTGCCAAAGCTACTACTGCATTAAGTTATAAAATAAACATCAGGGATTTTAAATAATGTTAAAATTGTGTATGATATGTAGAAGTGGATCTCTGTGATGCAGTTGGGGAAGGCTTGCTGAGATGCAGAAGGTTGCGGGTTTGATTCCCACCGCAGGAAAAATGATTGTGTGATCTTCAAATATTTGTCTCTGGTCTGGGTTGTTTTCTATGTATTTATGTATTTACAAAACTATAAGTATATAAGTAGTATATCAATCATGTAGTTCCCATAATATAAGCAATGCTTAGTTCGGGGCTAGTTGATGCTGTGTGAATTTTTTTATTTATTATTATTATTACATTGTTGACACTGGCCATGGATACAAACATGTGTGAATGTGTTTATACAAATACTAATTAATATTTTATGGCTCTCCGGCTTGTCCACTGACAGCCTTTAGAAATAGCACAAAAAGCCTTGAAAAGGATAGTATCTTGTTAGATACCCCTCATATTATAGAATCTTCACAAAAATATTTCAGGGGCTCAGGTAAAAATATTCCTAGTCATCACAAGCTATAGTAATACATTGTGACAAATAGCCACACAAAACTTAATCAACAAGTAAAGGGAAGTTATACTAACAGTGATATGTTCATGCTCTGTGGCAATGTGGTATAGAATCCACCACCAAGCCAGAGCCCCAATTCCCTCTGCTAAGTAGATTGTCTTCTTTGATGGCATAGGTGGCGGCATACGGTAGGACCAGACACTGAGAAATTCAACATTAATTCATAAATTACTAGCCTCAGGTGGGAATCAGAAAGCTGTCACACGAATTTTAAAAAATAAGTACAAGCGGTGCTTTTTCTCAGAAACTATTCAATTCCTAATTTGGCAGTAGTACTGTTGGAATGGAAGTCCAACCCACAACCTTTTTTTATCTAAATTCATGCCAAATCTTTCTAAATCCAAATCCTTTGACTTTGCCAATGTGGTACCCACATTTTTTTTTAAATGGTTGTTTTGTGGCCACTCTTTTATAAGCTTGAGAGCCATGACAAGAGCCTTGTGACCAGGAGAGATGGATTTGATGGTTATGATTTACATAGCTAGACCATCAATAATACAATTAATATTAATTTGCTTAGATTCGACCCAGGCTTGGGATAGCTCGAGAGTATTTCTACAATATGAATGACATAACACCATACCCATGGCCTGCGTTCCTTTTTGTCTGTTTTAGATTATCGGTACCATTTTTGAGAGTCCTTAGGAGAATAGCTCTTGAGATAGCCGTTCTAGTTAACATTTTTAAAGCATAAAATTCTTTTTCAAGCCTTATCTACGAACTTTCTTGCCAAATGATTTACGATTTAATGTTTTTACTTTTTGGTTGTTTGATTGATAAATTTGTCAATGACAATGACATTTCTGTTCTACAGGACAGTTCTGTTCCATAGCAAATAAATGATTACATAAAAGTATGAACTCCATGCGCTGGCATCGTATACATTATTTAAGTACGGTACACTGTCTAGAATATAATAATAGATCTATATCTCTAGCAGCCGTTCACTCATCATTTTTGTCTCTTCAATCTCAATTATTGACTGGTTTTTACGTTGCCAAGCATAGAGCACCGACGCAGACTTACTAGAGATGCTAACGCAAACAGAGACGGACGAATGCAGCGCGGCGAGTATGCTCGCGCAACTTAACAAATTCAAAAACTGCTGTCATGTTTTCTGTAAATAATGCAATTTTTTTGTTTACGATAGAAATACCTATTTATGAACTACTCTTGACATGATCGTTATGTACATACGACTTGAAGTCGTATGTACATAACGATTGTAAAATCAGATAAGCCGTTTTGGAAATAAATCAACAGACAAACAACCATATCATGAACACATAAATGGGCTCCTAGTAGATATCACGAATAAAAATAAAACGTTGCCTACCTACTTAATTCTACTCGATTGAACTAGCATTGCACCTCACTTGAAATGTTACCCTGCACCACGTCCGCAGCTGCCAGTCTGAGCATACAACGCATTCCATAGCTGTGGTTGGTTGTGAATATTTTGGTTACTTATTTTATTTCTAAGTTTTGTTTGTTAGTCTGTATTTTTTGTCTTATTTATTTAAGTTGCTAAAAAAACGAAACAACAATACCGTACAGGATACAACATCAGACAAAAAGAAAACAACATCCCAAAAACAGTGTGGACGGTTTTATCTGTCATTTTGTACATTGTAATAAATAACACATGAATCTGACTTCTTCAGCCCTATCAAGTATGTACCAAGTTATCTTGACAGTTGTTTTTATCTGAAGACAGGACGGTGCTAAGTTCCGCGCGCATATCGGCTGCCTGTTTTGCAACACGTAAACTAGCCATTATATAGTCAAAGATTTTGAACTTGCTAGGCTAAAGATCATAATAATTGACTTTTGAAAATTAATCATAATAACACACAATTTTACTGTTTTTTTAGTTTATTTAATAAAATACTAGTAATATCTGTGCCTAAGCACTCCCAAGATGGTCAGACCATCAGTCTATTAAAGTATGTAGGTAGATACTGTTATTTACAAGGCATTGATACAAGGAGATCTATTCTTACAGGTACCTACATTTTTCTTCCTACTTATTTATTTAAAGAGTTTGTGATCAGTGTGGAAATAATTATTATAACTGAAGTTGGTAGGTACCTACTAAATTAATGATTTCATTTATTCTTAGCTTGACCTTGACAACATGGCCTAGGTCCTGGGGAGCCATCTTCAGGTATTGCTTGGTTATTGAAGGGAACATTTACTAGCTTTAATGTGTCTTCCGTTATTTTAGCCTCTGGAACATTAAAAGAGATTGATTGGCATACTGAAAGTAAAATATAAGTACCTAATTTATATCAGCTCTGGTTATTTTACTGACCAAATAGACCAGGTTTTATTTCCTGCGCTTGAATTACTTGAGTCTTTAGCTCCCTTGCAACATCTTCACTGAATTTGACCATCTGAAGGAAAAATAGTTTTTCATTAAACCATATTATATGAACAGAAGTTTCAGTTTGCTTGAGTACATTATCATCAACAATCAAAGAATGTTTCACTATTCAAGAACTTTTCTTCCCTGTCAGTTCAGTGAGCTATATGGTCAGCCCATTGCCACTTCCAATAAAATAAGGAAATCCGTAGAAGAACTAAAGCCACCAAAATAACTATTGTTGAATGTTATTTTATTTTTTGGTTCTCTCTTATTTGAATCCACAAGCACTATTAGTGGATGAGTTGAAGGATTCATGATGTTTAGGATCCAGACCTATTAGTGATTCTTTCCTCTTAGTTAAGTAAGTCATACAGGACATGGGTTCTTTTTAACAGCTTTCTGTCATTTGAATTTCCACTAGCACTCTTGGTAGCGGGTTTGCAGGTTTGTGTGGCATATATAGATTTCTCCTTTCTTTAATTTCTTCAGTAAACCTTAATTAATTTAATTTACTCAGTTCATAGTCTATTTAGTTATAGCAATATAACTCTTAGAATTAGCAAGTTGAATTGGCTTGTATACTTAACAGCTTTGATTGCTTTTTCATCTTTTACATGTTTATTCTTACTATACTCCTCATTAATTTTAAGTCTAGCAGCAGTTAGTGCTTTTACATCTCCAGCAAATACTTTGAGTCTTGTTCTGTGTAGCTTTTTGAAACTTTCTAGAACCTGAAAATTAAATGCGAAAAAACTAAGGGTTCTAATTAATATAATGGAGGTTGTTCATTTTTTAGTGTGTTACAACCAAATACTGAAACACTTCTCCTCAATGTTCAATCATAACTTAAGGACTATAAGAAACTACTTATAGTTCTTGAGTTACTTAGCCTGATACAATTTTCCCCGACACTGCCATTCATTATGTATTAGTATGACTAAGGAGAACTTTTATGCAATCACATATTCACTCATTATCTAAACACCTGTATAAATACATACGTACTTACTATTTTTCGAGTATTATTCATTGTGGAATTATTATGTAACGCAATTGTCCAATGTTTCTGGTAAGTTTATAACTAAAGCTGTATTTCACCTCACCAATGAATTGCGAACATTTCTTTTGAATTATCACTTAGTCTTCCTTGCTAAAGTTCGATGTTGGGATGGAATTTATGACAAAACTATTTTATTTCCTACAGATTTTTGTGCATCGCACAAGAATATTCATAATAATCAGAAAATAAGAAAATATTCGTCCACAAAAACCTACACATAATTGTATAATGTAATTTCGACTGACTTTGACATTTGCCAATGACAGACAAATTAATTTCATGCTAAAATTCGTGGACAGATGCACCATGGAACATAAAACATTTCTACGATTTGAAGTTGCCAAGTCGTACAACGTTTGGTATGCCAACTTAACCATAAAAAAACCATGTGGGTGTCGGGCCTCGTGCAGTGTAGAGTTCCGTAGTTGCCCATTAACTTATATTACTCCCTGTTTTACACAACTAACTTCATCTAAGTAATTATATGTATATCTAGCTCGTGAGCTACATAACTTTATTGTTTACATACGCTATACTATACACAATATAATATGGTAGTATGTACAAGACGGTCAAAGAGAATGTA
The DNA here is from genome assembly GCA_961405105.1 of Perizoma affinitatum. Classification (NCBI taxonomy): domain Eukaryota; kingdom Metazoa; phylum Arthropoda; class Insecta; order Lepidoptera; family Geometridae; genus Perizoma; species Perizoma affinitatum. The sequence continues at coordinate 10,515,803 of OY560184.1, forward strand.
ACGCAACGCTTAATAGATATAACCAAAGTAAATCTTTTGAAGCAATAAAGATTTATAAATGTTTTAATGTACAGAAGATTTAAATCACTCTTAGGAATCTTAAAATCCCAAATAACTAAGGAATCCGAAAGACGAAAATTTAATTTTACATCATTACATTTATTAATCTTGCTCTACTATATGTGGGTTTGATTTGAACGTAAGGTGCAAAGAAAAACAAAATAGGGTATTATGTAGGTATGTACTTATATGGTGTCTCTAGAAGAGAATGATTAGGCTAGTCAATAAAAAAAGTCTTAGAAGTAAGTCCCTACATTAGTGCAACACAAAATTTAATTTGTTTACTTATTTCAGCTCACCTTATTAGACTATAATCTTGTGTAACGTGATAACCATGGTGCGATGGGCGTGGCCGGATCATGCGTCACCAAACTTGCCGAGGCTTGAAGCGAGGAGCGGGCACGCCGCCTGCCACTTTTACTCGGACGGTCGGAGCGTGCGGACGTGCTAGGGAACTAATTGCGTCTTTATTAAATTCATTTATTAATAATGACTAGAAGAGTTCTGTTTTATGTTTCACTTTGTATTTTTAATAAATTTTGATTCTGGTCGATTATACTTGATTTTGCTTTATACATAACAGGCCAACCTTGTTTTACAACTACGGAAAAAATAGGTATATAAAACTACCTCACTGGGTAGAGTTCGCCAGGAAGTTGAACTGTCGGACGGCCGCGAGTGCAGTGGAGCAATTGCGTTGAGATGTGTTTGGCGGCTGTTGTCGGAGTGAAAGTCCTACACCCAAACATTTTTTGAAAAAATACGTCTAATCAAAGAATTATTATTCTTTGATTAGACATAATTATTTCATGACGGTTATAATTTTGATTTTGCACCTTGTACCGAACATTGCCTACATCAGTCATCTTCGTCAATCTCAATCATCATCCTAGCATGACTCCTATGTGAACCGTAGCGTCAATGATTTACAGAAGTTTGGAAAACATGTGATTTACTGCTAAAGTAATTTTTTTTGACGTTTGTACATATTTTTAACTAATCACTCTTGAGTTACACACCTACATGTCTATAAAGACTGTCTTGTCTTTAGTATTTTGGGTCTGTTACTATAATCTTTGGTCTCGTCCGTCGCCGGCCCCCGTTTCTGTCATCCTTTTTTTTAACATTTTTAAACTATGAAAAGTTTACAAGAATCCTACAATATGAAATAAATCTATGAAATTTGAAATGGATATCCGGGAGTTACTTCGAAGAAATCCGTCCACCAAACCCAATTACTATAAAATACCGCACTATAAAAATATTTCTTTGAAATTACTTTCTTTGAAAAAATGTCTTTTTCTATATGCCTTCTTCACGCAGTTGCCTTTTTGGTAAGTTACGTTTATCTATAGTGAAAATACTGTGTTGGCAAATCATAGGTGTCAATCATACAATCATAGGTGTAACACTCCTAAAGCATTTATTTATTTTAAAGCTGTAGGTGAACCAACAAAGTGGTTAGTTCCTCTGTGTGAACATAGACATCTGCAACACCAGCCCGCTTAGCATGAGCACCCAAGACAAAGTTTTGTCTACGAAAGAGAAGACACAAACTATTTCTGATGCCTGTTCTGTCAAACAAAATAGGGAAAATTTTCTTCTTGGTGGTAGACAAAAGCATTTTCTTGAGTCTTTATGCTAAGCAGACCGGTGGTATTGCTGTTCGGTTGCCAACCCTAAAGATAATTGTAAAGCCTCATGTGACTGTAGTTACCCTTTAAATCTAAACCTAGCAATTAGATATGACATGCAGTCAAAAACCTTTTCAGAAAACTATTTGTTTGCTTACTGCTGGTACTGTTTGGCTGCTGCCCTGCATCAAGGGAATGCTTATTTACTGGCAGCATTTCATTAACATTAACATGTTGCAGGGTAGGATCACATAGTAGGACTAAGTGCATTTTATAGGTGACACTGTCTCACCAAACTTCCCACTACTGTCCTGTTGACCCTGTCAATGCAGATCAGGGGATTAAATTTATTTGCAGCAAGATATCATGTCTGTTGTGGCTGTTCCACTATATGGCTTCTGTGGATCCTGTTGATAGTGTGTACTACCCTTAATAATTATTTTTATTTTTAGGATCTCCTAGCAGTTGGTCTCATAATACCGCTAGTGCCAAGCCATGTAAGAGCTATGGGTGGGAATCACATTTATGTGGGTTTACTCGGCTCTATTTATGCTGGATTTCAACTTGGTTCTGGGCCCCTAATTGTAAGCCAACCTTAGTACCTACTGTTCAAATTCATCTTTGTTAAATTACCTCTTAAGACATAAACTGCTCAGCTATTAGCATACTTACATGCAATTTTTTTAAATAATAAATAAGTAATTCAACATTACTTACATCAATTTATAAAGTTGTAGATGATGTTGATGATCAGTGATCGGAATTAGGTGAGCTAAAATACCTAAAGTTCGAAAAATAACAGAGACTAAGTGGAGACGCCTTGCGACTAAATATTTTTCCGGGAAAATTTTCCCGGGTTTCGAGAAATTACTTAGGTCCATCTAAAATTAATACAGTAAAATAACAATCGAATTAATTTCCTCTTCTTATTATTGATAACAAGAAGAGGAAACGAATTCGATTGTTGTAAAAAACGGTAAGCACGATTTTTATTGTTTTCAACAAATAAAATGAACGATGTAAGTAAGCGCGGAAGCTAATGTGATTTATAAACCAGCTTTAGTAAATAGCTATAGTAATAAAAACATTTTTTTAAGCAAGGGAATAAAAAAGCCATTTTATAGTTTTTGTACCATTTATTCATTTTGTACAGATAATGGAACTCAAAATCAATAATTAAGAAAGTAACCAGTCCTACCTAAGATACACAGTCGGAACTCTAAACATTATTTCCATTGATGTTGAATTTGTCCCTTAATCTGAATCGCTAACGTTTTCATCATGGACGGAGTATAAAGAAATATCTTCGTCCGGAGAATTAAAGAAAATCATTAGGAGTTTTTCCATATTATCTATTTTCAAACGATTTCTTTTTGTACTTAAAATCCATTTATACGTAGAGAAGGACCTTTCAACATCAACTGAAGTTACAGGTACATATTTATAGAATGACAATAATTCATTTTCATTATCTAATCCTTTATCTATATTTTCACAAATGTCTCTTAATGCATCTAGATCGGGATTTCTGTCCATAACGTTTTCTAATTTTTGTTTTACTGGTTCAGAAGAACACCAGCTTAGAACAATTCTTGCTTCATCAAAAATATGGAAAGTTTCCGTCAACAATAAGTTAGACTTTTGCAATTTTTTTAATGAAATTTGAATTATTTTAAAATATTCGTCAATGTAATCTAAATCAGTTTTTAAACTTTCTTTTCCTAGGACAGTTTTAGCATGCCTGATAGACAAAGAATCAGAACTTCTTAGAAGTCTTACAATAGTTTTTATTTCTTCGTAATATTCAGCATAATACGAAGCTGCTTCTAGCCATGTACCCCACCTTGTTATGACAGGTTCAGGTGGCAATGGCAGGCTCGGAAATTTTTCCCTTAACAATTTTACTCTATTAGGAGCTTTTAAAAATATTTTTTTTACATTTGAAATTAAAGTATCCACATCCGCATATTGTGTCCGTATTTTTTCTGCAACGCGGTTAAGAGCGTGTGCTAAACAGGTAACATGTATCATATTTGGCAAGGAGTTCTTTAACATTCTTCCTGCTTTTAACATATATGCTACGCTATCAGAACATAAAACTAAAACATCTCCTACTTTGTCTTCATACGAGTCACCCCACATATTTTCTAGGCATCCAATCACAAAATGAGCTATTGTCTCTCCATTTACTTTTTCTAACATTTTGCAAGCTATTAAAAATGGTTTGTTTGTTGCGAGATTTAAAGGTTTTACAAGAAAATTTACAATATAACGACCTAAATAGTCGGTAGTTTCATCTAGAGATATCCAAAGTTTCTGATTAAGAATATGGTCATGGATTGATGCAATTTTTTTTTTAAAAACTATGTCTAAATAAACCTTTCTCAATAACGATTCATCGGGAATCCTTTTAACATTTGTACATTTACAACACATATATTTCATTAAAAAAGTTTTAAACTCTGGTCGATTTACTCGTGACCAGGGTATGTTACACCATATAAGAAATTGTATTAAATCTAAATAAAATTCTTTGTTCACTTGCCTAGCAGTACCTTGATGTTTTGGTCCGTCAATATGCCTCTGTATATTGCTTTTTTTGCATACAATAGAATTCTCACATTTAGAACAAAATATCGTGTTGCTAGCGGGGTCGTGGTACAATTCGGGGTGATCTCTAATCCACGACTGTACAATCCCGTCGGTAGGTTTGGTCGCCATTTATTTGCTAGTTGCGTTGAGGCAGAAAAATTACTGAAAACAATGAGACAAATATATAGTTTCTACACTTTTCCAGGGACGTCTTCGCGTAAAATATAGTTTGATGATAGAATTGCCAGTAGCTCCAACATTTGTGCACGAACTCAAATATAAAACACTGAATAAAATTCCATAAATAAATAGTTGCATAAAATTGTTTGAATTTGGTAAATTTATCAAAAGCAGTCTAATATTTAGAATGTTTTAAAAGTGTAGTACAAATCAAAGACTTACCAAGTAATTTGATTGCCGTAAAGCGCAGTAAATTTCTGGTTGCAGTAAATCGTAGTCCGTAAATTCAAGCCAAGGTAGATAGGTACAAGTAGTGATATGGTTGCAATAAATCGCAGTCCGTAAATTCAAGCCAAGGTAGTTATGTGAAGCAGATCCAATAAACGATACGAAAACAGGTTAATAAAATATTCACGAGTCTAAGATACACACGCTGCCGAGGTAACTATAGAAGTGATGCACGCACGCATACAAGTTATGACGCCGTATGGATGCAAAACACCCTCACCCTTCAACCCTTTTGTCATTGTTTACTTAAACAATGATTCGTTTCCCAGAATAGCCAAAGCATGCTGTCCCTTTCTTAGCGTTTGTTGTTGTTGTTTATCACTGGTTTGCAGTGTATTGCTACAAACACTTAAAGGGACAGCATGATTTGGCTATTCTGGGAAACGAAAACATAGGCGAATCCAGTTTTTTACCTGAGTTAATAACAAAATAAATCTTATTGAAGTTTGTTAAAAAGGAAAATTAATTCAGTTAGTTTTCTGTATGAATAACATTAATATTAAATGTACTTAACTGATATCCTAAAACTTGGAACAAATTCCCAATTTCCGGGGAAGATTTCCCGGAAAAAAATGTTAATGGTAAGGAAGTCTCCATTTTTTTTGACTCTGTTCTTTGAACTTTAGGTAAATTAGCTCACCTAATTCCGATCACTGTTGATGATAGACATGGGCCCAGGTACATACTTGATACATGCACCCAACTATCAAAGTTCTGCTCTGATGTTTAAAGAGTTGTGCTGACTAGGGTAAATTAGGCACAAAACAAGTAACTGTTACCACCCCCACCTGAGTTTACAATTAGAGACACTTAATTTTAGTCTTGACTTGCCAAATGTTTTTATTTCAGGGTAGCCTCAGTGATATAAAAGGAAGAAAAACTATTTTAATCATGACATTACTGATGTGCAGTGTTGCATACATTGTAATAGGACTCACAAATTCAATTATTGTCATATTAATAATAAGAGCTTTTCTTGGTAAGTTCTGGTTTACTTAGCATTTTCATTAATACACTATAAAATATCTTCTTATGAGAGCTGCATGACATACTTATAGTTAACATGGTTTCTGAAAAGTTCAAGACTTTTTGGCATACTGAAACTGCAAAGCCATTACTCACAGAGCAACTAAATGCATGTGACTGAAGTAATGAAGAGTACTGGAGAGAAATACAGTGCAGAGTGTACTCTGCCAGAACACAAAACCCTCAAACAATATCATACATAAAAACTGTTTACAGATTGAAAAAAAAATGTTTATTAGTTGATAAATGATCCTTGTGATTTCAATGAATAAAATTGTTTTATTGTCTGTCACTTCACATAAATAAATAAATATGATAAATTCCTCTACTATAATTTTCCATTTCAGGTTTGTTCAAACAAACGCAAATGCTGACTAAAGCAATGGTGCCAGATTATGAGACCAATGAGCAGAAACAAGGTGAAATATATGGCAAGATGATGGCCATTTCTGGTGCTGGTATCACCCTGGGACCCATTATCGGAGGCCATATTGCAGAAGACAACCCAGATCATGGATTCACTTTTATATCAGCTGTTGTTGGCATTTGTTTTGTTTTAAATGCAGGTGTGTTATTTGCGAAACAAACAACTTATTTTTAGGGTTCCATACCTCCAAAAGAAAAAAGGAACCCTTATAAGATTAATTCATTGTCCATCTGTATGTCTGTCTGTCAAGACCCTTTAACTCTCAGGAATGTGTGGAGATATCAAGTTTAAATTAATATTAAATATGTAGGTATCAAAACCTATAGGGAACTTCCCATTGACCCATAGAGTAATGAAAAAGTATGAAAATTTTTATTTTGTAATTTTATCACATAATTTGTTTTTTGTGAATACAAACTTCAATTTGCATTTGGAGAGTTGGCTGCAATGTTTGATGCTTTCATAGTTTATGAACTTGAGGTAATGCTTATTTTGGTGAACATACAAGCAAGCGGTAGCTTGGTGAAGTCAGGCTGTGGATGATGATGATGAACTACATTTAAAATGCTCCCCCTCTCCCCCCAAAGCATGGAAGCGCTCAGTTCTCAATCATCCATTTCAATGGTGACCTGGCGGAAAGTGGTTTAGCTTACTATCTTTTAATATCTACTGGGCAAGTCTAACTGCTCTTAAATATATTGTACTTTGTTACAGGACTGGTATATTTTCTGCCAAAAGGAATCAAAAGAAAAACTAAGAGGAAATCAAGCAATGGCTCTACTAAAAACCTCCTATATTCCGTATCATCTAGTCTCAAACAATCTTTTGTTGAGCTGTATAACATAGAATGGTCACATTATTGGGATGTCTTCCTTTTGAAAGGACTTGTGGGATTTGCAATGGGTGTTTACTATTCCAATTATGCGCTTTATCTAAAAACACAATTTGATCTTTCACCAAAATATGTTGGTTATACTATATCATTCCAAGGTATAATAGGTTCTTTATCTAGTTATTTCATAGGTTTCATAAACAGTTTTTATACATATGATAAAGACTATAGCCAAAGAAATTTCCATGTATTTTTGTTGATGACCACCTCATTGATGGGTTTGATTTTATCATTCAATGTGTATTTTTATACAATATGGTTGATACCTTTAGCTATTGGTAATGCTATGGGTCGCTTGATTACATTAGAAATGGTGTTGAAGCGGGGTCATGGTGACCACAGGGGGACACTTATTGGTGCATCAAATAGTGTGAGATCCATGTCTGGTGTTGTAGCCCCTATGGTGGCTGGTTTTATTGGGCAATTTATAGGAGTCTCCTATGTTATTTATGCTTCGTTACTTGCTACCCTTTTGGGTCTTGTATTAAGTTATCAAATAAAAAATTTAAGACTAAAAGTTGACTAATGAATTATAAAGTTTTATTTAGATCTTGGATTTTATTTTATTTGCTAGACTAGTTACTTACATGTATGATTTGCAATGGGTGCCTACTATTCCAATTATGTATGGACTTTATCTATAAACAGAATTTGATCTTTCACCAAAATATGTTGGTTATACTATATCATTTCAAGGTATAATAGGTTCTTTATCTAGTTATTTCATAAACAGTTTTTATACACACTTTAAAGACTATAGCCAAAAGAATTTTCATGTATTTTGTTGATGACCACCTCATTGATAGGTTTGATTTTATCATTCAATGTGTATTTTTATACAATATGTTTGATACCTTTAGCTATTGGTAATGCTATGGGTCGCTTGATTACATTAGAAATGGTGTTGATGCGGGGTCATGGTGACCACAGGGGGACACTTATTGGTTCATCCAATAGTGTGTGATCCATTCTGGTATTGTAGCCCCTATGGTGGCTGGATTTATTGGACAATTTATAGGAGTATCCTGTTATTTATGCTTTGTTACTTGCTACCCTTTTGGGTCTTGTATTAAGTTATCAAATAAAAAGTTTAAGACTAAAAGTTGACTAATGAATTATAAAGTTTTATTTAATTCTTGGTTTTTATTTTATTTGCTAGACTAGCTACTTACAAGTTATGGCTCTTTACATCTTGAATATACCTACTACTTTATTTCATTATTATCACTAGGCAGCATTGAAAGTTTGTAAGAAAAGAATAGGTAAAATAAACTATTTCATTAATAAGCTTGTTGAATAGTGTGCACTATTCGCCTTCCAAAGCACTCATTTGTTTTTTCCTCATATCTTGGATTAGCTTCTGAATGTCATCTCTGTCTTGCTGGTTTTCTGGAGGGAAGATCTGTCTCTTAGTGTTTGTTACCCATTCCTCGAAGTACTTTGGCTGGTTGAAAATAAAAAATAGTGCAACAGGGAACGAAGTGTACATGGCCATTCTGCCCACTTCGAGCTTCCAGTTACCCATGACTTCAATTAGAATACAGCAGAGGAGTAGGATAAATCAATTAAAATGCGAAACAGCAATTCTGTGAGTATTCACTGGAATATTATTTGTCTTATTTTTTTTTCTTAGTTCAAGATTTTATACGATTTTCTTCAATCAATCAACCAACTTAAGTGTTGCCAACCGGGTACTGTCAAAAGTTACCTAAAATATTAATTAAAAGTAATATTTAAAAATATACTACTAAAAGTTGATAGACAGATGTTGTTTGTACATATTAACTTTTTATTATTAGGTACTATTTAGTAGTGTTTTTCATTTTATGTTGGATTTCACGATATTATTTTTTCTAAACAACTACATACTATTAAGTATTACTTATTCATTTATTTGGTTTGCTAATGCTCACCAAAAATATACAACAAAGAACGTTGTAGCGTTCTGTTTATGTAAGGATTCAAGTAAGAAATTAATAATTAATTGTAAAAAGCACCTAATGTTACTATATAAGTTGTGTAACCTAGAAATAACTCGACGTAGTAAAAAATCACGTTTATGGTAACAAACGAAACCTGGCAACGCTGACTAGGCAATCATCACATCACACACATAAAATGTTTGTAAATCCAATCTGAATTGTTTTGCTGACAGTGACAGAATTTACACCTAAACTCTGACATACTCTGACAGCGAGATGTGATAAGATGAGATGAGATAAGGGCAATGTCATGGTACCCGTCTCCCGGCTAAGCAGAAAGGTTCTATACAGTATAGATAAAAAAAATATTAAATGTTCTCCCGCAGCCGTACAGCCATCCAAACGCTGCCTGAGACGCAGAAGGTTCGATACGATTTCCACCGCGGGACAAATTTGTGTGAGGTGCTTTCTATATATTATTATATATTTGTATTTAAAAACAATATTTAAGTAGTTTAACAGTCATGTAGTTCCTATAACACAAGCTCTGCTTACTTTGGGTTCTTTGGGCCTAGATGATGCTGTGTGAATATGTCTAGCATTATTTATTATTATTTATTGCCACTGGGATACAATATGCAAGCCTGGAGGATGGCTGGCACCAAAAGCGGCATCAAAAACATGGAGCTAGTATCGCACTTGTGTTTTGAACAACAAAACACTAGTGCGATTCTTACCTGCACTTCAAAAACACAATAGTAAAGTTAAAGTGTAGAGACGACCAATAGGATGATGACACTTCGTTTGCAAAAGTCTTGCATAAGGACTGAATGAATTAATAAATGAAAGGAAGTTATTTCCTTTTATTTCACAAATTCAAAATGCGCTAAACGTTAAGCAATCACAAGATCCTAATGCTTAACCGTTATAGTTGCGTGAAGTGAATACCAAATCTCGCCTGGCTGCGATGGGTTATACTAGTATTATAATATCAGTACCCTCACCATAGCTCGGGGACACATAATTACTAGGGATTCTTAGCCAATCTCGGGGAATGCTGGATAGGTAGCCGAAGTTTTATTAAGAAGAAAGAACAAAAAGTAAAATTTTACCCGCATTCGCAACCCAGACGGTACTCCATTAATAAATAGTGAATTCTGGTTCGTAACCTAGGTAGAGACTGCAGTTTAGGTAGGTATGTACCTAAGTCTGGAGCATGGGTACTGTAGACAGAATAGGTCGAAGTAGTACGGTACGAATACGAAGTTGGTAGGTAGTTAAATTTCGCGGTGACTTCCTACCTTGCGTAGGTTGATAGGTGGGTAAGGTGTTTTTTATTGTTTTATTTTTTATTTTGCTCAATCATTAATATGTAGGAAGGTATAGAGAACCTACGTGGTATAAATTTAATAAATGCTACCTCCCTACAAAGTATTTTCCAATAACAATTTAATTTTCAATTTAGCCAGCTATATTTTAACCTGGTTTTAAATCGACATGATCTCGTCTTCTCGGTGGGCTCAACACGAGCAACATGGAAAATTGCATCGCTATTACAGGAATTTGCGCCGTGTAATAGCTGCTATTATCCTTTCTCATCATAGTCTGCTTCTAATTGTGTAGAAAGCAGGTAGACGGTGCCTATCGTTAACGGTTACCGGTGCAAACCTCTGTACAACACCTAAACACCTCTGTATAACGGACTATCTCTATCAATTTGGAAAACTAGAAGGAGATAGTTTCCTATCAAGGTACTTAATCTCTTAAATAAATTTATACACTGACAGCCTTTTAACTTCTCAAAAGGCTGGCGGTAAAAAAACGTGGAATATAATCTTGGTAGGGAAAAATAAAATGACATCCAATCTGTGAGCACAAAACAGGTTAAGCCTGTTTTGTGCTCACAAACCTGTATTTTACGAGAATTGCCATTGCCGGAGTCCAATTTATAACAATAGTCTCAGTAAAATAAAATAATAAAATTCAAATGAGAAAAGTCTAAGGAAGAGTAGTCATGTTTTGGATTAGGCGGTAGGCAGGTATGCATTGCGGTTTCATATTGAAGTGGTAATTTGGTACCTTTGCGAAAAATATTAATCTCGTGTAAAATCTTCCTTGAGTAACGGCAGTTATTGGATACTGATTACTTCTCTGAAAATAAAAAGGTCTTAAATTGCGAGAAAAACAACTAATATCTACGAAAGGATTATTTGGAACCTCTTTAAGGTGGTACTTTTTTGTACTATAAGTGGTAAACATAATATTAGGTTGGGGAAAAAGTCTTTTCGCATTATTGTATGTATGAACTTGTAATAAAATCTCTTTGGCTATACTATTTGTATCTGGCTGGTTTTGGTATCATTAAAAGTTTAAATTTTAAAGAAGATAATTCCAAATTCAAATTAGGAAAATGTGTGATTTTTATTTGTTTTTCGTACTGTCAAGATGAGTGAATCTAATGAAGAAATTCGATACATTTTAAAATTTTACTACAAAAAAGGTAAAAATGCAACGCAAGCCGCGAAAAAAATTTGCGATGTTTATGGACCTAGTGCAGTGTCTGTGAGAGTAGCACAAATTTGGTTTAAGCGTTTTCAATCCGGAAATTTTGATGTCAAAGATGCACGTCGCTCTGGTCGCCCTATTACGGATAAAATGGATGCCATTTTTGAAAAAGTGGAGCAAGATCGGCATATCAGTAGTTACGACGTAGCTGAAGAACTGGGAATTGACCACAAAACAGTTTTGGCGCATTTGAAAAAAACTGGGTACACAAAAAAGCTCGATATTTGGGTACCTCACGAGCTCACTGAAAGAAACCTAATGAACCGTGTTCTCATTTGTGATTCTTTATTACGACGTAATGAAACCGAACCATTTTTGAAGAAGCTGATAACTGGTGATGAAAAGTGGATCACGTACGACAAGAACGTGCGAAAAAGGTCGTGGTCAAAGGCCGGTCAGGCTTCACAGACTGTGGCGAAACCCGGGTTAACTCGCAACAAGGTGATGCTGTGTGTGTGGTGGGATTGGAAGGGCATTATTCATTATGAGCTGTTACCACCAGGCAGGACCATCGATTCTGAACTCTACTGCGAACAACTGATGAGATTAAAACAAGAAGTTGAGAGAAAGCGGCCGGAGTTAATCAACAGAAGGGGTGTGGTTTTTCATCATGATAACGCTAGACCTCACACATCTTTAGCCACTCAGCAAAAATTAAGAGAGTTTGGCTGGGATGTGTTAATGCATCCGCCGTATAGTCCTGACCTTGCACCTTCAGATTTCCACCTGTTTCGGTCTCTTCAGAATTCTTTAGGCAGTGTCAGGTTAACATCACGAGAGGACTGCCAAAACCACTTGTCGCGGTATTTTGAACAGAAGCCCCAAAGTTTTTATAGCAATGGGATCATGTCCCTGCCTACAAAATGGCAAAAAGTTATCGAACAAAATGGTACCTACATACTTTAGTTAAATGTAAATAAACTATATTAAAAAATGTTTTGAATTTTCTTAAAAAATGCGAAGAAACTTTTTCCCCAACCTATTATGTTGGTGGGTGGATTTCAGCCAGCTGACCAGTAATCGGTTACCGTAGCCTATGGACGCTTTCAATATGAGCTAAAATAGTACTAATCTATATTTCAATAAGACTGTAACAAGTCAAATTCTGTACATTGAAGATATTTACTTTTTATCCCGAAATTCAGCACAGTTCCCTTGGGATGAAAGTCAAAATGTGTACTTGCTTGGTTGTTATTCACTAATCCGTAGTCCGATTTCATTCATTCTTTTTTTGTTAGAAAGGAGGTAGGTACTTTAAAAAAAATCTTTCATAAAAATAAAATAATCAAAAAATATTTCAAGGTCATCGGATTTGTAGTTCAGAAATTACAGACATCACAAGCAAAAATAATTTGAAACCCGGAATGTACAGGTCCCTTTGAACTCATCTTTAGCTGGCGTGCGCAATTTATCGTATAGTATATATTTCATTTCTTTCATACTAGCTTTAGCGGTAACATAGTGTGTAAAAATTAAACTAGATGTCGCTTCTAAATATGAACCATTTCTAGCATACGCTATTGATGTGTTTCGGTAAATCACTAAGAAAGGATATATTGTTGTATCTTTCCTTAGTGATTGATGAACAAGAGCTCGATTAGTGTCTTTTTGTAAGAAATATTCGTTGCTAAGTTAAAGTGCGTTTTTTATTTATTGGGAGCGGCCTTTACTTATACTTTTATGTAGGTAGCCCTATTGTCAAAGTCAGTAACGCCACCCTGAAGGCATAATTTAGAAAGCCGATATCTAACTTTTTTAGTTTTTAACCGACTTCAAAAAAGGAGTTTTTCAAGTCGTCTGTGTATAAGTATTTTTGTGTGCATGTTAAGCGATATCTTCGTCAATTGTGAACCGATTTTACTGATTCTTTTTTTAATGAATAATACGCTGTTCCCATGTACATTTTATGAAAAATCTCAATCCTAAGGTTGAAAAATGGGTGATGAAATTGAATATTTTATTGGACTTCTTATTGATTTCCCGTTAATTGAAGTCGGTTTTTTGATACTGTCTTATAAAATATTAATAATATTTTTGGAAAATAATCGTTACTCATTTTAGAACTCTAGGCACAATCCTTTCAATCCTAATTCCTACAATCTTTTTTCCTAAAAAAAGCAAAGCTTAGAGCCGATTTTTTCTCTAATACAATATTATTTCCCATAATATACAATGAAAGTAGCATGCACGAAAGTCCTGCGCACTTTTTAAAAAATCCTATTCTATTCTAAACTTACTCGCCAGCGGGACAGTAGTGGAGAAGGCGGGTAGTGAGGCACGAGGGGTAAGGTACCAGTCCAGTCCTGTTCCCGTGGTCTGCGCCCCATGCATATGAAGTGTCCAAATTGCAAAAAAATATATCTAAGAGGCAAGTACCCGCGCGACTCAGACGGCTCCCTACGTGACGCATGCAAAAAAGTGTTTAAAATCTATTTCTTGAATGTAAATTCGGATAAAAAGTTATTTTCAGAACTATTTACTTAATTGCTGAATTAAGCTCACATTTTATCACTCCTCTTTAATGTCCTTCGCAACCCCCTTTCCCCCAGCTATCTTAGTGAGCGTTTCCCTCACGTATCATCAATAGGCCGACCAGTTCGTTTTACCCGACGTTTTCAATTGATGACTCCACAGTTTAATACGGCATCGTATGCCGGCTCATTCACAATAACTGCTACCCGTCTCTGGAATCATATCCCAACCATTTTCCGTGAAGCTCCTTCAGTTGAAGTGTTCAGGGCTAGAGTCTACAATCACTTCCTCGGTGAAGGCAAAAATTGAGCAATTTGCCTTTTGTAGTTTTAATATTTGAGCAATTTATTTATTTGTGTATATATGTATATATTATTTTCTTTTATTTATGTTATTATATCCTGTATTTAAGTATTAAAATCAATAATCCAGTTGTATTTACAGATTTGCATTACATAATTTTACATACTTATTAATATTTTTGTTTTAATCCTTTCTGCGCACTACCGACACATCTTTTTCCACAAAACACAAAGGTTATCTGGAAGAGAATGCTTTTTAGCATTAAGTTCGCCTATGTACTTATATTTTTATGTGCAATAAAGAATTTTCTATCTATCTATCTATCTATCTATAATTAAATATTACTTGGTTTCTTCATAAGCAGGCGTTTTTTATTGCGAAAAAGAAACTATAAGAGTTCATTGACGTGCGGCGAAAGTATGGAACAACTCATTTTTTTTTGTTGACCCCTTTCGGCTTAGCATAGGTACCTCTTTTCTGATAACTCTTTATTGATATTTTATTGCAATATTATAACTCTTTATTGCATATTTTGTTTTTACACTAAGCATCAACTATTGGAGTACTTTATCCGCTAAATACCACGCCCCGGCCCTCACATGGTGCTCCTCCTCGAGCCCACCATGCTCGCCCCAACCACTGCCCCATGATGGTCATAGGAATAGAAACACTAGTTGCTTAACAATAAGATCCCACGTAGGAGAAGTTATTGTCGGGCTTAAGCGAGGCACACCGTCATATAAGCTTCCGTTAGAACTACGGGCTTGCCTACTAGTATCTACTGGTACTCGTTGGTAGATAAATAAAATAATATATATATATATATATATACCTCTGCATGCAGCTGCAAGACTATGAGGGGTACCTCAAGTAGGTATACTTATTATCTAAATACTTACTATCCCCTGGACCCGTTTATACTCCGCTGACAGATGACTAGTCGAGCCCGATACATTACACTGAACCGTTAAACTCTATGCTCGGCGGACACATAAAGATGTCTTTTCTAGGAGTTGAATTGATCGCCGACACAGGCTAAGAAGAGAAATATCAATTATCTACCTACATACTGACGAGCTGTAAGATGAGTGATTAAAACACCCAACAGTCCAATAAGTACTAGTCCTTACTCTACCCTGTTGCCATTACTAAGATTCCCTGTGTTGTAGGTAAGTATAAGAAACTAGTACCTACGAGTTACCATGATACGTAACCTAACTGTTATCTGTGTGTCTGGGCGTTAAACCCAAACGCAGCAATCTTCATAGGTATCATGCAAATAAGTATTTTTGTCCAGCAGCGTACAATGAATCGAACTCGCAACTCTAGCATCTTACCTGGCTACTGGCTAACTTCGAGTATCTCGTCGGGCGCCCTCCGTGCCATGGAGGTCGCACGGAGAAGTGACATGCCGCCCCGCAACCGTATTGCAGGCATCAATATAGGCTGCTAGGCGGCTTGCTACTTATACATGGTGGCCGAACTGTAGACTGATGATCAGCTAAGCTTCAACAGGAGACCGTTGGAGCTCGCAAGTGATCGGAGTGAGGGCTTCGAATGTCCGTTCTAGCGGCTCTAGGAAGGTCATCGCGAGGCTGCTGGGAGCGGCTTCCAGCTGCGTGCAAGGGCGCTTTGCGAGAGGGGCACCACTGCACCGGTGCGTTCTGTTGGAGATCCCGGATCATCTTGCATGCATCGAGGCCGGCCACCGGGCGTGTTTTAGTGAGTCCATGAGTCCGTGAATCGAACATATTACTGCCAGAACCTCAATGTAGGGTATACAAAAGGCTGCTACGCGACAAGGCAGCCATGATTCTTGCAACGATACAGTCATGTGGCCGCAAAGCAGGCCGCTTGCAGCTAGGCGTCTAGCTAGGCTTGGGTTGGCGCCATCCGAAATAAATCTAAAGACTTGGCGCCATCTAAAGACGAAGCTTCAACGACACATTCGACGTCACGCGAGATGCGAACGAAGCCAGCTGCAGGTAGTCGGGCCGCGACCCAGTCCGGTCCGTTATTACATGCTGTTCAAAATATTTCTTCATCTTTGATTATGATGCGAAATCTGCTCAGGCCTTGCAGACTGCTACCTAGGAAACCCTGCTAGACATGGTCGTAAATATTAGATGGCGCTTAATTTTTGTAAAAATCGGCTTACAACTGTTGGCTTTGCTTAGCCAATCAGGATTATGAAATTGAAATGTTGATAGGTAAGGATATGAAATTGATTTAATTTCCGTGTGTTTTCATCTAGTAACTGGAACAATAATTGGCTACGGAGCTTCTGCACGCAAGTTGTTCACGAACGTTGTTGAGCGCTCTTATCCACAGTCACAGATCGAAGTTATTCACAACACTAGAGACACCATTATTGTCAGGAAAAGTTAAATCCCACTTAGGGTTACCAGACGTCAGGATTTTTAAGCTTAAGTCAGGATTCCGGGGTTTTAATAAAGTCATATTCTAGGAGAATTAATGAAATACCTATAGGTACCCACTAAATATGTTTGTTATTGATTTATTTGTAAGAACGATGAAACTAAAAACAAATCAAAACACTTAAGATAAAAATATTTGTAAATTCTAATAATCTACATAAAAATTTACTTAAATTGCGCTGTGCAACTGTGTGTACTGTGAACTTATTATCACGTATTATTTAAAATAGCGCGCGCTCGCGGCCAGTGTTTATAGAAATCGGGCTTCTTTTCAGGATTTTCCAGTGAGATATCTAATAGCCCTAATTACTCAATCTGTTATTAATTCAGTGCTAATACTACACATACATAATTATGGGCTATGGAAGATGGTGGATGAGAATATCGCAGTGCTGATATAAAATATTATAAAAAAAATACTTCAAATAACGGAAAATGTCCAATAAGAAATATAATCACCCATTTTGTCACCACAATCATGAGTGTGATTTATTAAAAAATATTCATTAAAATCGGCACAAAGAAAAACACACAGACGAATTGAGAACCTCCGCCTTTTTTTTAAATTGGTTGATAATTAGTAAATTAATCGCGATATTGTCGATCTATACGTTTGCAGTCCCAAGTTTACGGTTTCTATCTTGTAGGTACTCTATCATCAGATCCTCACGTGTTTACGTTATTTTGATCACACGGGATGAAACTTTCGAATAAAAAAACAAATTAAAACCACCCACACAAAATGTTTCAGCTAGTCGTGATTCCATAAGATGATGATGTTTCTTTAAGTTTCACGGAAAATTATGAAATCCCTCAGGAATCAAACTTTTATGGTACCACCTTGGG
The DNA here is from genome assembly GCA_961405105.1 of Perizoma affinitatum. Classification (NCBI taxonomy): domain Eukaryota; kingdom Metazoa; phylum Arthropoda; class Insecta; order Lepidoptera; family Geometridae; genus Perizoma; species Perizoma affinitatum. The sequence goes on from OY560184.1 coordinate 10,533,448, forward strand.
ATCAATATCTATTCAATAACAAAATAATGATAAAAATCGGTAAACAATTGGCGAAAATATCAAGTAATAAACAAACACAATAAAAAAATACAGCTTAATTGAGAAACTTCTCCTTTTTTGAAGTCGGTTAAAACGGATTGAAATGCTGTCGTTATCGCATAGCGTTGGGTGCTTCTCTCTATAGTAGGTAAGAAAACTGCAGTGGTCTCGTGCTCTATGGCCGATATCGGATGGCGTTGGGCGAGTCCTGCTCGAGAAACGATTGAGCGATATTGTCTGCACGGTGGAACACCAGCGAGCTGTAATAACATGAAATAGCGGGTGCTCTAACCGCGGTATTACCTATCAGATGCCGTGCGGCCGGAACGTGCCGCTTGCTAATGTGGACCCGGCACGATTCCGATTTGTTATCTGAATACAGACATTGCTGGAAATGTTTTGATATGGTACCTACCTACCTTCTGATTGGACTATAAATACTACCTACCAACTGATGATTTTTCTCCTGGTCAACTGATGCTATGTGGCGATTGGCTAGTAACCGGAATGCTTAATAAGTAGGTACGTATGTTGTACTAGGTAACTTGGGCATTTACTAAATCAGTGTTGGACATGCCTCTGACTATCTCCTGTGGGTATCTGCACGTGAGTACATGTGGGTACGTATCGAGTAGATAAATAGATCTTTCTGAAGATGTTCATCATTGTAGGGCGTGAGAGTGTTTAATAATTTAGTTTCTAAGCGAGAAAACTGCCCATCGTTGGCTTCATAGTAAAAACTCCGACCCCATGTTAGGTAGTTATAGATATTTATTAAGTACCTATATTATAATAAAAAAGGTACTCACGTACCTTTCAACTTATTTATCATAACCAAAAACTCTTGAATGACAATAAATGTTGCGATAATGCGTGGTTTTCCTGCATGTAGGTATTTAGTAACGGTGCTATGCATTACAAAAGGTTTATCATCCAATAATCGTTTTAGAAATGCTATTGAGGCTTTTGTTGCAGCCCCCAGCGAGCGCTCTGCGGGGGTCGTCGGTGTTGATTCAAAACGATTTCAATTTGTATGTTCCATTGCATAATTTGGGAAACCTTTTCAACACTCGTGTTGGATTTAATGGTTAGAGATGAATGATAAGCACTTCCCAAAATATTTCGCAATTAACCTTGTTGCACTTTGCAATCATCGTGTGAATGTTATCGAAATTCAAAATATGAAATAGCCTGTCGATTGTTAGAACTCCAAAGGCATTAGATAAGTAGGCATGTATTCATAGGTATATTATTTTAATTATGAGTTTAAGCTATTATGTTCTATGCAAAGCCGGTTTTCTTGCTTGTTGTTTTGTAATAATATCTGAATGAATTACCTAGGTCACAGATATTATAATACTAGCCTACGTATAATAAACCCAAGCAGGTTGAATAGAAGTAAATCTCCAGGAAATGATCACCGCTTGTTTCCTTTCCTTTCACTGAATGCTCCGAGCTATGTTTTGACTTTAATCAAATTAAAAAGCAAATTAAAAAAATAATAGGTAATAAATAAATAAAATAAATATTGCTGGACATTTTTACACACAATGCCATCTAGTCCCAAACTAAGCATAGCTTGTAATATGGGAACTACATAACTGATAAAATACTTAAATACTTTTTTTTTGTAAATTCATACATATTATACATAGAACACCAAGACCTGAGACAAATATTAGCAGATCATACAAACATTTGTCCCGCGGCGAGAATCGAACCCGCAACCTTTTGCGTCTCAGCCATGTCTTCGCCCACTGTGCCACAGAGGTCGTTTTCTTTCTTTTAACAATTAGTAGAGCCAAATTACGACATTAACACTAGGTTTCCATACGTTTTTAATGTAGAATAGTAAAACTACTTGAGAAGATCGCTTACTTCCTCGAGCTAAATCAGGAAGCTTGCATGTTGTGCTTCGATCAATGGTTGATCGAAGATATTGTGTAATTTGTTTTAGCAGACCGTTATTTAAGGGTGCTGTAACAAGCCATAATGCATACCGCCTAGCCGGGCCCTTTTAATTCACAATCATTTCAACCATCATTACAGCGCGCAAATTGTTCATAAGAACCTACAATTTCGGATCACAGTTGGGAATCTACTTTTCCTTCTTACCTATCTTGGATAGGTGGCGAGCCTAGAGAACAGATCTATACTTATAAAATCGTTTATTCTGACTGACTGAGTCTAGAAAACTGAAATTTGGAATATAGGTTTATTTTATAAAGTAAGGATATGCTAAGAAAGCATGCATTAATGGGGTTAAATGGAACCCCCATTTAAGGGGGAAGGGGGTGAACTTTGTATGAAAGTATTTTTTCTTTGAAATAAGAAACATGGGAATTTGAATTACAGCTACTGAGCATAGATACATAATGACGTATTTCAGGGTTTTTGGATTTAGACATTTTAAGGGCGAGAAATGGAGGATGAAAGTTTATATAGTATCGATTTTTTTAAAGGTAGGAACTTGAAAATTGGAATTGTAGCTACTATCATAAATAAATACTGATATGTTTCAGGGTTTTTGGATTTTCACATTTTAAAGGGGAAAGGGGTGATGAAAGTGTGTATGGAGGTATATTTTTTTTAAACTCTTTCACCACTTTTGATTTGCCATTGACAACAGCTGTTTGTTTTGTGTTGTTTTTATTATTAAAAGCAAAAGTTACATATAAATTATATTTGATTTGATAAATGTAACTTGCAATGTTTGTATGTTAGTTTGCTTGTTTAGATCAAATCTTGCTAGCTGAATGAGAACTACTTACTCTTAATTTCATGTTGGTTCAGTTCCAATGACATTGCAAATTTATGGTAAGCATGACCTGAATCGACATCCAGGTTTAGCACCAGATAAAGGAACTCTTCAACGGTCAACAGTACAGACACGAAATACGAATGCGTAAAACGTATGTACTCATTTGTACGCTTATTTTAAGTTTTACCATGACATGGCTTCTGCACTCAGGGTTAAAAGCTTGTTTTTGAAAATGTTTTTTATACTATTAATAAGGTAGGCTAGTGTGTGTGTAATAGGTTCCATACGCTTGAAAACTGTTCCTGGTAGACTCATCCATACACGCCCCGGGTAGAGTCAACGATACATTTTAGTAGTGTCATCATTTTCTATAGATAATCGATTAACAAAAGTAATGTATTTTATATTGGACCATCACCATCGATATTGATCCAATTTCGATATTCAAATAGATGTTGGGATCGGCCGTCATAGCGCCATAATGAACCGTAGGATGACAAACTACCCTATTCCATCACCGCCCACTTACGATCAGCATAATGAACCTGGGGAATAATATCCATATCCGGACTAGGTGATTAATAGGTAGAGCGTTGCTGTTACGAATCAAGTACCTTAGTTATCCGATAAGTATGTAAGCAAATGGGTAATCACTGATGATCAGAAAAAAACACCCACTACTAAGAAGTAGAGTTCTTGCCGACTTTTCTGGGAAAACTCCCCTAAAGTAGAGTACAATGACGAACAATCTTGGGCCACTTCCATCTACCGACTTCCTTCCCGTAACCTTGGATGTCATCAGTCTATTTGGCCCCACTCAATAGACTGTTAATATACACTGTATCGTCAAAGGTTGCCATTAAATAAATTAGAGGAACAGACGAGGGATAGTTATATTTGCAAATAAAATTTAATAGTAAAAACATGAATCTGAAAAAAATGATATACCTACAGGACATGCATCCTAGTCCGTATAATACTTTATAAAACTATCCACACTAACTTCGCTTTTACAAAGAATAAACAAAAATAACTAGACGAAGTAGGTACTCGTCGAGCCAGCTTTATTGTTCTACCTAAAATCCGAACAAATTACGGTAAAAAAACCTACCTACGAATGCGCACACCTATACAATAAAATACCGTCAAAATAAAAAATATAAGCTCATTAAAAGTAAAAGTAAACTATCTCAACATATTATTATTTAAGACCGTTCACTTTTTTGCAAATAAAATGTGAGATGTTAGATGGGTCAACCTTAGGTACTGAGGAGTAATCAGGTACCTACTCTTAAGTAGGTAAACTTTTTTCGCAAGTAAATGACAATGTAATGTATTTTGTGAAAAAAAAAGAAAGAGCAGCATTACTTTAAAAGTCTTAGAAGTAGGTAAACCAAAAGGTTCTGGAGGGCTTAGCTTTACTAAATAGGTAGGTAGATTAGCTAGATTTTAAGACTTATAGGTACTTAGAAAACAAAACGTACGGTACCAACGGGATTAATCATTAACTGCACCTTATGTATTGTTTGGATCTTCGTATCCCGTTAGCTGCACTTTTGCCTCAACGGTACATACTGTGATGGATGGGCCATTTGGTGTTGCCGAAATCGGATGAGTATTTGAAACCTCACCCTCACCGCTCGTTGTCTAAAGCTACCCTACCGATAAAAAGTTATAATTTAGCAAATCACATCAGTTTTCCTAATTCCGTTTTCTGTCTGTCTCATCCATTCATACCTACTAAAACAATTAGACAATATTAATAATAATTGTGAGTTGTGGTGTTCTGAGACGGGTGGGTTCGGATCTCGGTAGGTAGGTACGTGCGGGCGTTGTAGGTTGTAAAATTAACCAAAATAATCAATCTATCCCTGAATGAATCTTCTGATATCTAGTAAAAGCTCTATTGAAATCCAGAGTTTTGGAAAACAATCATGTTCTATCTATCCTGATACAGAAAAATATCACAGATCATGATGATTAGATTCTACGAAGTTTTGGTTTAGGCACTGAACAAGTAAATACTACCTATACACTACGTTCGTTGGTGTAGAAAGTGAGCCGTGAGCAACGAACAACAAAATTTGCCGCATATCATGCTATCAATAGTATCGATAATATCGATAGTGTAACTATTGAAAATTCGGCAACACTAATACGACCTACGATGTTAGTAAGGTAACACATATCTATTATTTATTAAAAAAAAACTACACTAATTAAAAAAAAAAACTAAAATGACAAATGCCGAAAGTGGCAACGCCAAGGTGAAGGAAAAAAACCACAGTCATGTCTAAATTAGACCATGGCGCTGACATGCATGAAATGACAATGACAGTAACATAATTCGTCATTCTTTTCTTAAAAAGTCGTCTCCTCTATACTCATATGTTTTTAATGCACGATTTTCACGTTTCACATTTATTTAAAAACTATAGGAAGCTGTGCCTTCTAAAAACTTTTAACAACAATAGAAAATAGTTGCACACTGTTTTACCAGCTACAAATCCTCTACCAACTATCTTCCTACAGAGAGATGTCTAACCTAGACAGCATTTTTGTGGATAAAATAGTCGAGGCTTGCTTCGATTTGTACAATAAAACTCCTAAATCCGGAAAGCCAATAGAAAATGAGTGGACAGTACTATCATGTGTAGTGAGATATGATACAACCAGGCAAGATATCGAAGTGGTGTCTTTAGGCACTGGCTCGAAATGTATCGGGGCCTCGAAGATGTCTCCAAGGGGCAATGTCCTCAATGACAGTCATGCTGAAATAATTTCTCGACGAGGTTTCTTAATATACCTCTACGACAATATTGATAAAGCTTTAGAAAATGAACCATCAATATTCAACCACATTCAAGGTAGATTTCAACTGAAACAAGGAGTCAATTTCGCATTTTATTCAAGTCAATTGCCATGTGGTGATGCGTCAATTATTCCAAAAACCGACGACGAAAATATTGGCGACTTAATACAGCCAAAGAAACACAAATTAGACAATGCTTTACAAACACAACCTAAGAAACCAAAACTAGTAGCTGATGTACACCGAACTGGTGCAAAATGTCTAACAAACTCAGAACAAGACTCTAAAGAATCCGGGACTAAATACCACACTCTTGGCCAGGTACGAACAAAGCCAGGACGGGGTGATAGAACTTTGTCGGTATCTTGCAGTGATAAAATTGCAAGATGGATAAACTTGGGCATTCAAGGCAGTCTCCTAAGCTTGCTATGTGAACCTGTTTATATAAATCAGTATATTTTTGGTGCTGGAGTGCCTTATTCTGAGGAATCCTTACATAGGGCGCTTTTAAATAGGAACCCGGACTGTTCCAATTTGGTGCTGAATTGCATACCAAAATTCTACCAGTCTTCATTACAGTTTCAAAACAGGAGAACAGAGAATGCTGTAAGGCCTGCTGCTGGTAGCATTGTGTGGATCAAATTGAGTAATCCGTATGTATTTTCTTTTTTTTTAACTGGCCCAAGTCTTATGCCAATAGACTTCCACTGAAAAATTATGGCTGGCAATGATGATGATGAACCTAAGCATTCAGGGCTGTATTCCAAAACAAATCTTATTTTTTTTAAGACAACCTTTTTTGTCCATGATTCGAGTGGCGGCTGAGGTGTGGGTTTGATTCCCACTGTGTTGCAAACACTGTTCCTGATACCTACACCACAGAGAATCCTAGTGTGGTGTTTGGACTATGTATGTGACTGTTGGGTGTTTATGATTATTATTTTATTCAATGAATAGAATAGAAAAGTATTTATTGTCTAAAATGATGGTCATAACAGCATAAGGTTACATAATTAAGTAGGTTATATATTATAAAACTAACTATCTACCTAAGCAATTGCCATGATTATATTCAGGCAAAAGGAGCACCCTCAGCAAAATGCTGGCAGACTAATGCGCAGCGCTGATTTTTAGTGTACCCCTATACATGACAGGTGTTAGTCGGCTGAAAAATAGTTTTTTTTTTGGCTTAGTTTAATGAAAATGTTTCTGGTTATTACCTAAATTTGTTTTGGAATTTGTTCTATTAGAATACAGGCCTTAGTATCTACTCATCTTAGTAGCCAATTAAACAATTAAATGATTAGTTGCTCTGGTACTTACTTAAATTGTAAGTTCATGGTAAATAATGATTGATGTGATAACTGTTAATTGAATAATGTGTTTTTAATTATACACCATCTATTTCACATAACATGAAACCATTTTAATTGTAGACTATCCGAAGTGGCCGTTCAAGGGAAAAAGTTGGGAGTCACAAAGAAAAGAGCCACATCACCAATCAACTCGCTAAGTATAAGCAAATACAATATCTACAGGAGATTCTTAGATATCTTGGGCAAAAGTGAAGAAACAAGGCAAACAATTTTGAAAGATGTTGCTACGTATTCTGTGCCGTACAATGAAATGAAAAAGAAGGCGGAAAAACATTTAAAACTGTGGTTAGAAGTGAAAGAAAAGTTTTTTAAGACATGGACTGTAAAGCCAGATATGTGGGACTTCTGTGTGAATTCTAGTCAATAAATTGCAAGGTAAGTTATAAACAAATATGCTTTAGATAGATAAGCAAGTTATCCCATTAAGCACAACTAGGCTAGATATGCCATGAATAATCCATTATGCCATAAAACAAGCTCCTAATGTGTGATAATTATCTTATGATATGATATAATTATAATTATTTTGGCCTTGCCTAAACTTTCTTGAGTCTTCATGCAGATTCCATGCAACCTTCATGATGTTATAGGTCTATCAGGAGTAGGAATATATTCTATGGAGAGCTGATTGATTTAAATCAACCAATGCTATTTCACTATGAGCCATTGGCTTTGTGCTATTTGTAATATAAAACCATTATAAAAATGGTGCTGCTTGCTAGTCAGTCTAGTGATGGCGTCTGTAAAATGGTCGACCCCAACTACGTGTTAAGATTTTACCTACAATAATCAGTGCCTCAATACATTCTTCACAAGTCATAAGAGAATCTTAACTCAGAAGTGATGGCGACTAAGTCTTGGCTAATTTTAAAAGCTCTTTTTTAACATCGGTGTTATTACATCTGCATAGAAAATAAACTTAGTGTAAAATTTGGCACAACCTCAAGCCAGCAAGACCCCCTTTAATCCTCACTGGAAACTCTTAGAATACATAAATACCTACCTATCAGTTTATTTCTATATTCAACTATACAGCCCCTGAATTTGTGCTTCCACTGTAAAAATACTATACTCACTTTTATACCCTTAACGCAATTCGTGAGCCATGTCGTAAGTTCACCACACAACTATGCCTATAAAGTCAGTGACACAAAATTGATTCAAGAGTATTTTCACTAATGGTGGAGCTGTCAACTTACCATCAAACAAATAGCGTTATGACAGACTCATTACTGCATTAAGGATTAGACCCACAATGCTATTGCTATCTAGTCGATGTCTTTAGAGGCCATGAAAAACGCGGAGGCAAAAAAATATTGCGCTAGGAAGTTGTCATAAAAAATATCGGAACGTATGAGAAATTATTGACATTTGAAGACTGATGTTTTTTTAAAGCAACTTGTTTGTACTAAGGCGATTTGCGTTTTGATGTTCATAATAACAATAAATAAAAATATGATGCTGGTCATTTTTACACAGCATCATCTAGCCTCAAAGTAAGCAGAGCTTGTGTTACGAGAACTACATGACTGATATTCTACTTATACAATATATATACATTTTTATTTGTAAATACATAAGTACATAGGAAACGCCAGACCCGAGACAAATATTTGCAGATCATACAAACGTTTGTCCCGTGGCGGGAATCGAGCCCGCAACCTTCTGCGTCTTGGCATTCTTGTGAACAATTACAAAGCTCTTCAAGCTTTGGTAGACCTCATAAAAAGTACCTACTTACCTAAATTAGATAATATTGTTACATTTTGTTATTTTTTTCAATTTCAATGGCTCGTTAAAAAATATGTTATTTATGTAGATAACTGCGCTAGAAAACACATACAGAAAAAAAAATAGAGAGAGACAGAGAGTAGGTTGTTGTTGTTGCACAGAAACAGTAAGTAATTAATTTACGGGTATTTTTTTTTAAATTTTATAAAAGGAGATCTTTCATATTTAGCATATCTTTGCCCTTCTGCACTAAGTTTTAAAATTAAAACATGTCTTAGTTTAGTGCAGACGAAGATAGCTTGCGTCTGACCTTGTAACATTCTCGTGTTATGTTCAAGGCGTACTAGCACATTCAGCATTAGCTTAAACACCGTTTCGATTTAGGTTTGTCGAATCACTTGTAGTAGAAAAAAGAAAAAGAAGTAGTAGATCTCCTTGTGCAAAAGCTCGTCCGGGGGAGTACTACCAACATAACTATTTCTGGCGCGAAGCAGTAATGCTTGCATTGCTGTGCTCCGCGCATAGGTTACGGTTACCGCTTACCAACAGGTGAGCCGTGCGCTTGTTTGCAACTTTATTTGTATAAAAAAAACTTGTTTGCTTTCGAAAATCTTTCGGGAAGCTTGCTGAGGCTCCTTTCACGAACAAACCATAATCAGAATCTAGTTTAAAGAGTCCTACACTCATCCTGTACTGATCGCTCCGCGCACCACTCAGCCCTCAGCTGCTATTCTAGTTGACATCCATTAATTAAGCACCTCTTAGGTTGCGTTAACTAAGTGACGAAACGAAACGGGGCTTATGTGCCGCTTAGCTACTTGTTTGTTTAGTAATCGTTTACATCTGGCATTTAGGCTTCACGATTGTAAATGTCCCTTTGATCCATTATCCTTTCTGAAGATAGTTTCGTCATCAGCTTGGAGAAGTCCACTGCTGGACTACTGTCTCTTGAGCATTCTTTACTTACCAACATCCAGCTTCATTCTCGATATGATCGGTGCATCAGATGGGGCGGTTTCCTTCATCTTGTTCATGATTTGAGAACCTTTATTCCGGTTACGGTCGCAAGAGCTTGGTGGATGAATGCTTACACTGTTCGTCGTGGCACTTTATGGGCTATTCTATCGGCGGATATGGTATTGATGTTTGCTGTAATAGAATTCCAGACTAGGGAATTTCACGAAATTCTTTCCACCAACAGTCACATACCTACATAGTGACCCCACACTATGTCATGGATATTCACTGTGTCAGCAACCTCACGTACCATGGTACCGTTTCTCTTCTTTCGAACATTTTGACGTTTGCTATAGTTTAGTCAAACAATCTCGAGGAGGAAACGGCCTTCGTTTTAAGCCAAATAAATAATAATGAAAATATGACAAAGCAACCTTTGTTACATTTTGATATTAAATCACGCCCACGTTCTCCCAAATCCCGGAATGGACCACACCGGTGGGTACTTGCGGTAGGTATACAGTTATAAGTACACAAAATAAATCGGTTGCTGTGGCATTCAGCATAATTATGGCAAAAAATATGTGGGCCGATAGCTTAGGTGACATTTAATTTTGGCTATTGACTTGCTCATTGCAACTTCTCTAACTAATTCTAAAAGCGATATCGTTTTATGTAGCAGTTATCCGTACAACTACTGTGATGTGTTTTAGTATTTGTATTGTACATGAGACTTTTTAAATTGGTCTTCAGGCCAGGGAACACATCCAGCTATAAACTTGGTGTTGCAGATGTCAATAGGCGACCTAACAGAAATAATGTGTATCTTACCTCGACTCGACAACACCGTTGTATTTTGCTTATGCTAAGCCTAGGTGGGATGTATGCCTGTTTGTCTCCAAATAACATTAATATGACCTGGGTGGTCTGTTATGTAGGTACCTATGAATTCAATTTTCTGGCTGACTCTGTGATGGCACCGAACTAAACAATGACTTGACCCGACGGCTTTGAGGACGCTCGGATAAGAGCATTGAAGTTAAGTAAAACAAATGATCCTGCCTCCACTCCCACATGCAGGAAAGATTATAACATTATTGATCACGAAGATCATGGCTTTCCTCGTTGTGGGACATGTGCCGACGGGCGGTTATCGAAGACATTTTGTAACGTAATCATGCACATTAGTCAGAACTCAGAAGTTGCAAAAACTTATAAATCTACAAATGCTAACAGTCTAACATTAATTATACTTTCTTAAAGTCTCGCAAATAATGATGAAACTAAGCAATTAGATTTTAAATGTTTATTTAAATGTTAGGATTTCTCGAAAACGACTATTGAGTTCAAAGTAAGTATATGCTATTTTTGTACCTACTCGGGAAGTATTAAATGCATTAATACTTATAACCGAGGTGCTGGTCAGGTTAGGTCGCGAGAAAAATCACTCCCTATTTCTTAGGGAGAACCAAAGAAATAAAATGTTAGGAACGTAGGTAGTCCGCCCCGTTATCTAAGAGGTTACTTAGTACAGAAGATATTATGAACATGATGTATTTCCTTGTAGGACATTGATAGTGGGTAGGACATTGCCGACGGGCGGCTATCAAAGGCATTTTGTAACACTATCAGACACATTACTCATTTGAAAGTTGCAACGCCAAATGCTAACTGGAAGGCGACGCCAAATTACATTAATTACCTACTTACTAGATTCAGTTAAGTATAGCATGCGACATTTTGCAAACATGTGATGTAACTCGGCAGTTTCGTGAACACATTCTGGGAACATGGAATTAATCTCATCATCATCCACAATTTCACCCACTGCTTCTATATTCTTTCATTCGTATGAGCCACTACTCACAACCCTGCGCCCGCCATAGGTTCGTACCACGACGCTTGCAATGTTGTCTGCCCATCTCGCCGGCCGCTAGACGATTGACGTTTCTGTACCCAGTTCTTGCTAATGCAAGAACTGGCTAATGCAATCATTATTCCACCTGTCGTCATCTCGCCGAGCTAGGTGTCCTGCCCAACTCCATTTTAGTTTCGTTATGCAATCCCTAACGTTTTTGTTTTGACCTTTGTTCGACTTGTTCTCGACGCTGGGAACACGGCCTGTAAGCTTATGAATTAGAATGTGTATATGTAAATATTAGAATTTGTATAGCTCTAGTAATGTTCCTCATCCCCTAAACACTATAATGTATGTGCCTACATAATTAACTTTCTATGATCGTAATTCCTGTTTAGAAAATTACTTGGATTATGAGAATTTGCTACGATAAGTTAAAGTTTCTCTAAAGCTGAGTCTTCTAAATATTATACTATGTTTTTATGTTATTTGGAGGTATACGTCCCTCGAAATAGTAGGTGGTTACCGTCGTCAATGACATTTACAAAACCAGGGGCATTCCTAATGCATTGCCTGCCATTGAGCCAAAGTTGAAACGTCATAATATGTTGAGGGTGACATAGGTGTCAGGGTTATCTACGTTCACTCCGCTAACCCACCGAAGTCACTGTAGCTACCACGAAACGCACCTATCGTCTGTCACGGTGCTGCTAGACCTTTCTACGTGCGGTTTACCAGAAACCTGTATCATTATCGTTTATAGACTTCCAAAAGTCAAAACCAACACGCATGTCCATTAAGCCAACTTGCAAATTGATCCCATATCAATATTTCAACTGCATTCTGTTTGCATTTTCTTACCTACTTTAGGTGTTAATTAATTCCAACCCGTTAACCCAGTGTTGGTGGCGTTATTTATTCAGTGACAGTGACACAGTGGGCATCAGAAGTGGCTGAACAACTCAGGTCCACAAATACACCTTTTGCGCTCAAAATTATCGTTCTTGACATAGCTCATTTTCATAATTTTGTAAGATCTATCTTGACGTATTAGGCTTCGCACGGTTCGCCATGGTTCTTGACTTTATGGATCACACAAAAACCACGAAAAGCACCGCACCGAGGTCTTTACGGATCCAGAGATTCCAATCTTTAATAAAGTCATTCCGGATTACCAAGTGAAAAAAGTGTAAAAACCGATCGGACGCACCGTTACGACGCGTTTGCGTTACTATGGACGCCTCTTCCCATGGTGCGCCGTTGCGGGAATCTGTAAAATCACAGACCGGGGGAAGTCACCCTTAGAAGTGCTAGATTGAATAAAAACATAACTTTTACACGTTTTACTTTTATTCAGGACGCCCGCCAAGGTTATGGCTTTCGAAAAAAAAGAGGCTTTCAAATTGGTTGTCTTAGCTCTGGAACATACAGTGACTAGTGGCAGAAACGTTACAAAGACGTCGCTTCTGTATTAATCAAAGCAGGTGACGGTCTGACGAAAAATACTCAAAAATCTATATTAAAAATCCTTGTCCATTAACACTCGGCCTAACAAGTCTCACTTTCTACGGCCCTACGTGTCGAGTCGCCGTCTTATCAACACTTCAAGAGATTGGGTTTTAATCACTCGTCACCGCTCACCGTGGCCTTTCCATCTATATCTCTGTACCACTGTCACAGTAATGCTGCTGTACAGTCACTATCAGAAATAGCTCAGCAACTTGGGTGCAATGCAATACAAAACATGGTACACAAAATTAGGATTAAACAACCAAAGAGATCTCGGCTCTATCCTACATTATCAGCGCGAAGAAAGGAGCTGATTCCCTCAAAGATTCACTGAAACGCTATAGAGCCTCCATCCATCCATCTTTATTGTCGCTACGGGTCACGGGCTAAGCTCGGAGTTTTACTAAGTAGATACGTGATAAAATATGAAATGAGTACCTCCGTAAATAATTAAAGTTACCGACTAGCTCTTAGAATTAGCAGGTTGAATCTCAAATGTGGCGGGAAGTCGGTGGATGGAGGTAGCCCAACATTGTTTTACATTCCCTTGGCTAGAAGCCACTTAGAACGTCAAGTCATCTTAAAGTATGCAAGATGAAGTAGGTTATCAATAATCTCATCACTCATCAAGTTCTAGGACATCTCGATTTCCCCACCGTATTCCTTCGCATCCTCTAAATAATTCATCACTTGCTGGCAGATGTTGCCACCCCCCTGTCAAACAAATCATTTATCATTTTGACCTTCATTTATTCGCACTTTTCGTTTCAGAAGATTGCCTTCGTTCATGCAGGTTTGTGTCACTTAAAATCGTCATAATATCATATCGTAATGACTTTAGATACCATTATAAGAGTAGATAACCGTACGACGAAGTGTAAGAAGGAAGGACATCCGATGGACCAATGACATTTTGAAGGTTGAGAGAAGTCGGTGAATGGAGGTAGCCTCAGATCATTCGTCATGGCACTCTTTAGGGAGAGCCTTTGTTCAGCAGTAGACTTCTACACGTTGTTAATGATCATGATGAGTATATATGTATTTTTTTCTTTCGCCATACAACTTCAGATTTAATATTGTTTGTATCTTTGTAAATAAGAGCTATCCCTATTTTTTTTTTTTTTTTTTTTTTTTCTTTATTAAAGAGCTTAATCAAGGTGCGATTATGTCGCTCTGGTAAATCTACAAATTCTACAAATACACATTATTATTAAAGTGATTGATTAAGGAAAAAAAACATCTAAGATAATGTGAATAAGTAGGTAGGCAAATTAACCTACCTGCTCATTCACATATAGCTACTACCTACCTTATTAGACTTATCAGAGGTAAACTTAATCTTGTATAGCTTAATCAGTGATTTAATTTCAACTGATTGTGTATTGGACAGTATAATGTTACAATCAGCGGATTCTTTTAAAAATTGTTTACATTGATTAGTACGGAAGGTGTCGTTAAGAACACAATCCATCAAAATATGCATTACGTCCTCCAGTACACCGCAATGATCACAGTTCGGTGACGGAACCTTGCCCATGAGATATGCAAATTTATTTGATGGAATATGTCCAGAACGAAGCCTCAAAATCACTACTGCGTCTTTTCGAGATAGTTTATGATTATCAATCCATGGAATTCTAAGAGGTTGTGGTTGGACAGTTTTGTACCAAATACCTATTTCTTTTGAGCGTGAGTCAAAGTATTCTTTCCACAAGTAGCTATCCCTATAAAACCGAATAACCTATGCTGGTCCTTTAACTATGAATTGTCTATCATCCAAATCCTGTATTTGTATTCTCTAGTCTTTACACATGAATTCATACAGATTTGTTCTTCAACTGACCTTGTACCATTTTTATTTGGCTCTTTCTTTGGTCGGCTTTCCTAATTTTCCGCCCCCAGAGATGTCTTTGGTGGAAAGTTATTGGATCATTAATTTAAGCCGATGAATGAGGTAAAAAGTCGTCGTGTGATACTTCCACACGTTTGTGTTATTCTTCTGTGGTCATTGTATTTGGAGCCTTCAACCAGGATTCGCGGATCCGACACCAAGTATCGCTTTTCGACAGCCTGCGCCCGGCCCGTTCCGTGTTCAGGCTCACCCACTTTCTACCGGAAGGCAATTAAAAATAATTTGCATTTCTCTTTGTGAGCCTGTCAATATTCCGCGCGAATTTGTACCGAGTGTGTCGGAACGAGAGCAAGATGACTCCTTCGACTCCGCCAATTATTCGGACCGCTTTGTTAACCTTGGTTTATTTACTGAAAAAAACTTTAAACTTTCACAGTAAAACATCTGTACCTTTTAATATCACTCTGCCTTTTTCTACCGCCATATAAGCTTCAGTTTAAAGGGCGGGATAGCAAATCAATCACAATACAATTATATACAATTAGGAGCCGTCACTTACTACTAATTTGAAATTATTTTGAATATATTTAAAGTGACAAAAAATACGAGCGAAATTTGACTGCGCATTTAATGATGATGCTAATCTTAAATGCCAAGTTTAGGAGATTATAAACACCGTTATATTTACCTAACCTCTTAAGCTGTAATAATTTGCAAGATGCCTTCTGCTACTTTTTGCTGCCAACTTTATATCAAGAGGTGATAGGTCGTGATTATATGCTGCAAAAAGTCGGTCCATTAGCACTAATAAATGTCATTGATAAACAAAACACTCGTTGTATTCTTTTCAATTAAATTTACCGGTCTCTTCAAAACTATTCGCAGACCTTGTGGTCGCTGAAGTCTTCCACTGACCGCAAATGCGGGAGAGACTTTCCCGCTAAGGCACAGCAAGTGCAGAGATAGCCATGAGAGGGCCTGAAACAATAATAGAGTGGATCCTTGATAGTCTGTACTAGATGAGAAATTCGGCTTGAATTAATGCAAAGCGATGGTAATATTTCGAAGTTACAAATAGGAAAGAGGTCACCGTAAGTTGAAAAGGCAAAGTAAAGCCACTGAAAAGCCAACTAACAAACAAAGTAGGTATGAGTCCACTAAAAGCCGAATGTCATTCTAGGCAACACTAGGTCATTATGAATGTTGCAATATAATGGAATCTCGGCGGCACGGTGGGCAAATAGCCAGCTGCTACGCAAGAGGTGCGAGTTCGATTCCCGCTGCGGGACAAATATTTGCATATTCCGTAGATATTTGTTCAGGGTCTGGATATTGTGGTGCAATTTTACTCGTAGTTCCTGATACCCTCGACACCGGGAATCCTAGTCCACACTAGGATAATATAATCTGCCAACGATAATGTATAAACAAAATGGTCAAAATGGTGTTCATGTTTTTTTATTATTTTTACAATCAAAAGCGTGTTGTTTAAAATAGTGAACAACACGTGCAGATAGTAACTGCTGTACTATCCGCGATCCGCTCACCTGCAATGATTTATGAACAACACCGGCATTGTGCTGTCTGAGCGTAAACTATGAACGTTAGGTCGTCTCGATGGCTCGCGGCTCTGATAAACAAAACTTACGATATTTGGATTTTGAAACCAAAATGTTTATATTATACGACAAACAAGAAGTGTCAAAATTATCTTTCTGTTTAAAGCTCCCGTATGGCTACGAAAATGTACTATAGTCATTAAGTAAAACATACAAATTGCCAGTAGCTTGAGAGAAAAATCTAAAATTTTAAAGATGTCTGTTTATTGAAAAGTAAATACATATGAGTCTACAAAACAAACAATCACACTCACGACTGTCTTCATCATGCTGGACATCCTCAGATACATACTCAGTGAGTAGATTTTTGAGGATACGAAGTAGGGGGTAGTCAGAGGCACGTCTAAACATTTGGTACAAGCCCGCGTCTTGCAAGTTAGCATTCTACGTGACAGGTTGCAAGCCCATCGTCGCTTATTGGAACACAAACTGTTGGCACATACCTTCGAATTTTTGGTTCTAGGGCATGCCGGTTTCCTCACGATGTTTTCCTTCACCGTTTTGAGCACATATAAGTCTACTTAGCTAAAAGTGAGTTAGTGCAATTAGTTAATTGATCACTTACGTAAGTTTCATAAGATAATTACAATATAAGTTATCTATACCTACTTATTATCAAATCAATATTGTACACAGATATATAACGTCTTTATCTCATTTTCGTTTCTCAATTCTCGCCGGATTTCCGTACACCTATACGATAAGAGCAGCTCTAGTTGACACTGTTTCTTGAAGAACATTTAATAAAAATGTAAGGATAAGGCTGATTTGGCTACAAGGGAGGCATGGTCAATGTTTGGCTGACCTATACACACCATGTCCAACTTTTGTCAATTTTCTATGGTAAGCTAGGCTAGTTAGTTTTTGTAAATAGGATTATTGGTTTAAGTTTAATAAGGTAAGGATAATGATGTAAGCGATAGAAAAAGTTCTATAACTCACTGGTACTTAATCCTCGCCAGATTTCCGTCTCGTTTCCTTCGGGTTTCTAGAACATTTCGTAAAGATCACAGTTAGCTCGTAAATTGGACGGTCTTCATGGATCCCGCTATAGCAGGGGTGTGTTCACTCACGACTCAATGTTTATCCACAACATAACTTACTCCAGACAAATCCGCAAACAGAACTTGAATCAACGCTCTTTGTTTGTACAGGGTTTTTATAGGAACTATAATATTATGTGACTCAAAACCATTTCGAAGTTTACGATCAACTATACGTTCATAGATATACATAAGTGGTTTCAATTATGCTTACATAGGTAGATCCTTTTGTATACGCGCGTGGGTTTGTGTATAATTTTGGGGTAGTCACGTAATCCAAGCCAAGTTCAAACAATGTATTTGAAATTGTGTCCAATTTGCATAAGTTACCTTATACGGGCGTAAAGTTTTGCAAACTATTGCGTACACCTGGGATTGATTGATAGGCTCTTCCGAAGATCACATTATTTAAGAACACATCATTTATTTTTGTCCTTCCTTGTGTAGTGTACCCTATCATACAGTAAAATTAGTTTTATATTTTCGTAATAAGCAACGTGAAATGTGTATTTTCAGTATTATTGATGTTCGTGTTTATTACCAGAAGTCTCTGTTTCGTAACGCCTGCAAATTATTGGTATTGTTCATTCTCTTAACTGTTTATTTACTGTTACTTATGAGAGTTTAAAGATATATCTAGTACCTAGGTTTTCATTTCACATAGACATTGGAAGACATCTATTATTTATTTTATATTCTCTTCTTCGTTGTAATATACAGTTATCCATCTGTGTGGTCCATATACAGGGATTTTAAGGGTCATTTCGCCAGAACGTTTACTTCAAATTGGTCAATATAGCGGGCAAGCGCTAGCTACGTCAGGGCATCAGTTTGCGGGCTGTTTCGTGCCCAGCCTGACGGTTTTAGGTCAAAGGTATTTATTTACCTAACAGATATATCAACTGATAGCCTTTTTCGCAGCTCGATGTGCCACCCGCGAATAATTGGCTGCATTAACACCACTCGCCATCCCAAATTATGCACCCGTTGCGTTTTCAAAATGCGGTATTTATTAAGCTGTAAATATATTTTTATTATCCGAATGTCTCGTTACTTTAAACATCGTCCAAAAGCATTACGTTAACTGTTAATCGCATTTCAATACGAATTATCTATATGAATTGCCGTCAACCGTCTGAGAAACGCGCACCGTACCTCTGGACTTCATTTATTTTTATTAATGCTGTTCCAAAAACGTTGACGCGATTTCTTGTTAACCCCACGTCGAATAAAACAACCGAGTTACTAATGACTGACCCCATTGTGCAAGATAAATAGGAGGGTCGATTTATTTTTGTTTTGTTGAAAACTAAATCTGATACTTTCTGCACGTTCTGTATTTACAACATAACAGTAACATGTTTTATCATAGCAAAATCGAGTAGCCGTTTTAATCTCAGTTTTTATAGCTGATGTTCTATTAGTTTAGTAGTAGGTAATTTGGCTTGCGTTTAAGCGATGTAATCATGTTGATGATAGGTGGTCTTGTATGTAAGTACCTAGTTTTTATGTATGTTTAATTTGGCGAGACATGCCGGCGACTTGTCAGCTTATCCAAAGATTTTCTCTTCATTATTTTTTCCATTCGCATTTTTTACTCATATACACTGTCATTTGAAATTTGATCGTATTATGTTGCTGTCATTGATTTGGGACGGCTTCATTTGAGTTCAATCTGTAAGACCCTCGTGCTCTTATGAAATAAAAAAAACTTTTATACGGGTGTTACAAGACTACTCCTGAAATCTAAAGGCACAGAATCCCATACATATAGGCATTAGGGTGAAAATAGCTTTATTCCGAGCGAGTCTTGTTTCTCAAAATGTCGTACTCAAAATATTCGCAGAAACTCAATAATCCGAGAACTATTAAGAGCCCGATTAATGAACGAGGTTCTGTTGATTTAACATAAATTTAGATAGACAATCACGTTCTGAACTTCCGTGTGGTCCATTTGAAGTTTTCGGAATAGATACACCTTGTTATATTTACTTTTGCTCTATCATCTCTACCCTGATTAACTACTTTGACCAGTGGGTTAAATTAAACCCATTTCACCACATTATTTACTGTTTCATCACTATTCAACCGTGTCACCGCTGCTATAATAGGCTGGCCCTATATTCCTACAGAGGTGTCAGTTTATGATACTTTGTTTCATGTAAAGGGACATTTACGTTTTACATTAGGCCGTTTTCTGGTAAGTTTATGTGGTCGTTGTAATAAGCCGGTTACTAGCTCAGTGGAGCTCTTGCACGTCGACTTAAGGAAGTTCCAGACTTACTTAGTAACTCCTCGCTAAGCTGGGGACTCAGTCTGCTATATAGCTATTGTATGTTGTGGCATCAGTTTGCTTGGCTGCATTGGCTGGTTGCAACTATGTTAGCGGCTTCGACTGACTCGGCACGGGCTTTGTCCGTTCTCGTTTCTCACTATTTCAGATCAGCTCTTTATTACCATCATTTATTACCACGACCCATGCTTTCTCTGTTGTACGACAATCGAGGAAATTTCATGAACACTCGTTTACCGACCGACGACTAGCCGTAAATAGCCCATTTGCGATTGTAATGGCTTTCAGCTTAAACTGTGTGCTTGCTGATAATAGATAATGGAATATAAATTTTCTTTCTTCGGTTGCGTAAGAATAAAAGATATGCACGGGAAAGTTCTGTTTATACGTGATGTCACTTAAATATCCATCTTCATTCCATTGGCCAAGAATTTAATCTCTCCACTACATACCAGAACGCTTACTAGATATGTTGATTTTAAGCAATGCCATTCTTATTAGGTGGAAATGTGGCACTCGTGCAAAATCACGCAGGAATTTTATCTTAGATGTGGAACAGCGAGTTATTAATGACGTACTTTTTTCTTTGTGTCTCCGAAATTGTGTGGAGCAATCGATGTTATTTTAAAATTTATTACTGTATTGGAACAAGTTATGTAACGATCACGGTGTGAACAGTGAAATCCGTGTAGAGAACATGTTTCGGCCGTGTCGTCGCGTTGCAGTGATGTCGGTCGGCAGAACGTGCCATGTGCTTGCATGTGTCCAACTTCGATATACCTACTCAGTTTTTAAACGACTTTATCTCTCACTTATCGAAAAACAAACAAACATAACAATAAAATCATCCAGTATGAGTACATTGCACACATTACAGTTTATGTAACTTCAGATGTCGATATTGAAACCGGGTGAGATCTTGGCGAATTCGGTCGATCGTCTCAAAACGGTTTCAAAATCTCAAAGGTATTCATTTTATATTTATCGATGGCTTTATAAACTTGGTGCAAGCGATGGAATATAAAAAAAAGTATATAATTAATATATCAGTCATGCATAATATGCATAGCTTAGTTTGGGGCTAGGTGATGCTGTGTGAAAAGACACTTTAATTTGTTAGCCAGACAAAATAAATAAATAATGTCCAGTATTATTTATTTATTTATTTTAATATAGATAAAACATTCTGGGGCATGTTCGAACTATTAATAAAATTAATTGGACTGCTCTCGCAAGACTGGAGTGGCAGCTTTTATTGCGGAGGTTTCGTGATAAAAAGATTCCCCCTTTTTATCACGAAATTCAATGGTCGTATTTTATGGTTTTGCTTTTTTAAGCGGTGAATTATGGGTTTGCGGTAAGGCAGTCTGTTGACAGTAATTTTAGTGTTTTAGCACCGTCAATATATCATGGTCATCTACTCTACAGCTTAAAACACAATTAGTGAATCTTTATACGAGCCGCTGAAGGTCAAGGTAAAAATAACCCTGTAATTTCCATTGTAATAACACAGTAATGAGTTATGTATGAATCACCCTCGTATTAATCATTCAATAACCGCTGAGCTTTTCTTGGAGCTATTTATTTTAGATTACAGGGTTTACTCGTATGAAGATAAAACTTCATTCATATTGATGGAGCTTATTGCTTCGGAAATTGATTACGGTGAAACGAATACCAATGTGAACTAGACTTTAAAGGCGCATAAAAACAAATAACTGTCAATTATTGCCGAGGCAAAAACTTCGCAGAGTAGTAATTAAAATTGCAGTTTTGTCATGTTGCGGATCCAATGCTGGTTTAATTAGTGCCTCTGGCAGAAACAACAAAGTGTTGGGCGCCAATCGATTGACCCGATCTCAAACTGTCTGTAGTTATTGGATTTTATACACCGAAGAGGTAGTTATGTCTACATTCGTGACCGTCTGAACTCTGGATTACCATCTTTGTAACTGACACCTTTACGGGTATGTTTGAAACCATTTATTGGAATGTGGTTTTTATGAAGAGACATCTATTAACATTCAAAGATTTTCTTCAAAGGCCCTGTCATAATTATGTTTGCTAAATCCAGAAATTTGAATAAACACTTGTAATTTAAAATGTTGTAAGTTAAGATTCCACGGACAATTAAGTCCTTAGAAAAAGAATTTGCAAAACAAATATCGTCTGCAAAGTTAGTTAACACACGTATCATTGTTTTCGGCGCCAGCAGTAGATGCGAGCCAGCAGTACTCTATGAAGTTCATTACTAGGCATATCAATCGTCGTTTCACAATGCAATTTTTTCATCTATGCGAGAAACTATTAACGAGTATTGTACTAAGATGTTTAGCATTGGTACACAGCTAGTGAGACTAAATGATGGAGAGATATGAATCGTTTAATAGGCAAGTGTGAACAGTGCTGCCATTGTCGGGCCCATTAACAAACGAGTTTTGACACGCGAGTGTGTACTTGCGAAATATTCGACTCACGACTAAATAAATAAATGATTATTTACATCGTTGCCTAAGAGCTGATAAGTAATTTAATTAGAACGGCTTTAATTGAATATCGGACACAATAACGAGACCGGTGTGCCGATACTGTTGCAACGAATTAATCAAAAGTTATGATCCGCGTATGCGTCTTGCTCTTTGTTACGGTAAGCTGACTTATTTGTTGTTGTGAAATGTATTTAGGTATGTTAACAAAGGCAATAATTTTATAAATGTAATACAGTTAATAGTTTGCATTTGAAGGATCTTGATCGTATTGGCGTCGTTTAGTCGGCGGCCGGTAGCCAGCGGTGGCTGCGCGGGAGCAACTGTTGAATATTTCAAGTGCACTCGGTTTATTTCAAACTAATGGAACGTTCAGCGACTTCTGCGTTGAGTTTATTCCAAACAAACTTCATCTTTCCGTTTCACCCAATACAATACACACCAAAAACAACTTACTCTCTTAATTTCAGGTTTCTTGAGCTTTAGGCACAGAATACATGATAATATTACGGCTTAGGCTCTTAGTTAATGCTACGTCTCTAGCCTGGTAGATAAAGAATGCAGGCCAAATCATGTGCAAACGCGCTACTAGAGAAATTACATACATCAAAGTGGAAAAAAAACTCAGTTTAAAAGTACTTTCGAATAGGTTACTTATAGTATCGTACCACTTCTTAGTTGCTTTTATGAAGTCAGTCATAATATTTTTATATAATATTAGCTGTTGCCAGCGGTTTTGTTTTAATTCGTGTATAAAAAAAAATGATACTCCCAAAGAAACTATATCCGAATTTCCCGCCTTAAAATGTGAAAATCTTAAAACACTTCATTATTTATTTATGAAGAGTAGCTACAGTTATAATTTTCAAGTTCCTACCTTTAAAACAACCGATACACCTATACAAACTTACATCCCACATTAAATGTGAAATTCCAAAAATCCTGAAACACGTCATTATTTATTTATGCTCAGTAGCTGTTATTCAAATTTTCATGTTTCTAACTTTAAAGAACAAAGACTTTAATTCAAAGTTTCATTCACCATTTCCCCTAACAGTGGAAATTTTAAAATTTACAAAAACACTTTCTTAGCACCTGCTTAAATTATAAAATAAACTTATGAAAGCTGAAACAAATTTCAGCTTTCTAGACTTAGTAGTTTTGGCTGTGCGTTGATGATTGATAGATCAGTCAGTCAGGACAAACGATTTTATAAATTTAGATAAATATAAATACCGCGACACCTTTTTCTCGCCACTAAGCCTTACCTACCCTTATCAGTCTGCTGATTACACTAATTAAATGGCAATGGGGAACGACTCATTTTGACAGGCTAACCTATGTCTAAATCTTCTAAAATTAGTTGACTAAAACTTTCCCATTTAATAATTATCATATTTGTAAAGCCTATAAAAATAAATTCCATTGCCATTATAGTTTTCCATACAAGTTTTAAGTCCTGATTTCAAAAAATGCTGATTTTACTAATCTGATAGTAAAATCAGCATGTTATCTATCAGTAAAAGAGAGCGACAGGTTTAATTAAGGTTAGCTGGTGTACGAAAAGAATCGACGTCATTGTCACTTTCCTAATAGGGCTGTTCACTGACCTAGCGCAGGGTGACCAAGAAAGAACATGAAAAACAAACAAGCTGAACATTTCTATAAAAAGCTTAACGTATGACGCTGCGATTGCATAAACACTGTGTAAGGTAAAGGTATAGTAGGGAAGTTGACGCAGTAATGATCAATTTGCGTTGAGAAACAGCGTTTTTCTATACCCAACCTTCCTTAATTAGCAGAGAAACGCTACTAACCCAACTTCTATGCAAATGCATTTTCTTCGAAAGTAGGTACCATCTTTGTGAGAATTATGCACTGGGCTTATCATTGATTCATTGGATTTTACTTTTACATGAGGTCGGAGTGAAATAATTAGAAACTTAGGTTAGATACCTATTGGTTACATTCTTTGACATATTGACCGCTCCCTTAGAGCAAACTCGCATGTGAAAATGAAAATGGAAGATCGTGCTTGGGCTATTGATTTGTAAGTACGTATATATTACATATAAAAAAGTAACACATATACTCCGATAATCACGACCCAATGTCTTTGGCATAAGATTTTCAATAAGGAAAATCCATTTAAGTACCTGCTTCATTTTCCCAGGATTTATCGCCATGAATATTGGTAAATATTGCCAGAAACAACAGCGGGATTCACGAGAAAAGGCCAAACTATAAATATCTTTCCTTGAGTTTTCCATAATTATTTTGACTGGGTAGGTATACAAGAGCTTCTTAGTTGAGATGAGACTAACATAGAAATCAGAAATGCAACTTCTGCTTTCTCAAACTGTTTAAATCGCCCTGTATTTTCTGATGTAGACTTATCTACTTGTTTGATTATTTTAAGCTAAGAAGCTGTAGGATAGCTTCAGCGTAGGCGGAGCGGGTCCAATTATGTCGCAGCGAGAACGAATTTATGGCGACACGCGACGCGACGCGACGCCACGCTCTTACCTTGACATGTCGGAGACATTCAATCCAGACCAACTCCCGGACCTTCCGGCGTTTTCATTACGAAAAATCATAATAACCATAAATTTTATCACAATCTCCTGAAGGGCTAACAGAAAAACTTCAAAGAACTCATAGTCAAAACAAACAGTTTTGAACGATTCCTTGAAAATTGGTTACTGATTTATTTAAATGTACAACAGTTATGTATGCGCATACGATCGCAGCTATTCTGTTCAGAGTCTGCGGTTGGAGGCTGCGCTCGCGCAAGTCCTACTCGTAGCTCTCGAGAGGTGCCGGATCAGTGGCAGTCGCGCGGGAAACGCCGCGGCGAACGGTCGAGTATACCGCTTGTCGAAAATTATCTTGAAAATTGCATTTATCGATCGTATTTACGATAACTCACACTAACTTTTGCGACATCGACCGTGTACAGTGATAGATGCGTATGTAGTTCACAAAAAAACTATCACGATTATGTCCGATTAGGCGATTTTTATTGGATAAACAGTGAAAAACCAACTCTGTCCAAATGAAGATGACTGTGAATCGTATAAGGGTGGTGGTTCTAGGGAGTCCGCGCAGTGGAAAGTCAGGTTAGTAATTGCATTTCCTTGTTCAGTTCATGGTCTTCTAGCATTTATTTGTCCTAATATAGTATAATTTGATCTAAATTGCGGTCAAAGACTTTTACCGGCTTCTTGGTGACATTTCTAAGGAGGAAATCATACGGGGAAAATGCTATTTTTTTGTTTTATTTTAGGAATTGTGTTTAATTTTTGAGTGAGTGTTTATATTGATGCTTGGTACCGAATTTAACGTACTACTCCTACCTACAGATTTTTATTCAAACCTAACTGATGAGAAATATTTAAAGGCTTTTTATCATCGTTTTCGTGAATTTTAAGAGCAAGCCCTGCAATTTGAGACGTCCAAATTGCTTGTCCAACGCTAAGAGCTTGTGTAACGGGAAATTTGTAATTTTTGCGAAAACAAAAAATCTTTGTTTCCATAAAAAGTTATATTTTTTAACGGCATGTCCAATATGAATCACTATAATCATGCAGGTGTAATGAGTATCTCTTTGTAAAAGGTATTCTTATATAATATTGCTTATCTTAGCTTGGTTGATAATTGATACATAAAATCCTACTAAACATAATGAGGTGTTTCATATTAATATTATTAATTTATTGTAGAGGTTTCTTAATTTATTCTGCGGTTCAATCACACTGGCCAGTTATAAAATCTGAAACAGTAAAATATTAAAAAAAAATAATTACTTACCTACTGACTTCTAGTTAAGGTTTATACGAAAAAAAACAAAGCAGACCTTAACCAACAAACTAATACCGATTCCGCATCTCGATAAATATGTTAATGAATTCGTTCGGAATCAACTCATGTGCAAAACCAAATATTTATTTAGCCATGCATCTTATCATCGCATTCCTTTAAACGGAATTCTTCTCTGAAACATGATAAGGAAAACGATTATCATCATAAAATAATAATTCTGGGTTATAATTGATTATTAGTTTGCATCCTTTCAAACAACATACTGGCATAAAATAGCAGATGAGTCGCTCACGTAATAAACTTATCCATTGTAGGCAACTAAATATACCGTCGCGGTTTAAAAATAAAACTCATGAGAACTCTACCCAATAATTTCCACGATTTTCCACGGCTGAAAATTACCTACTTCTGTACGAAAATATGAGATTTTGTACTTCATTTATTTTTTTTAACAGTAAAAAAATTGTACTTCCTTTAAGTCTGGTTCGGAGGTAGTGAGCCGCGAATTTCGTTCTTTCACATTGATCTTTTGCTCATAAATAATTTTCGGGTAACTTTGTAAAAATCTAATATAAATATAAAAAAATATATTGGTAAATTCCCACAGTTTAAAAATGCGCGCTAGTAATCACATAATTTTATATAAATAAAATTTATTTTAGTGTAAAATTATCTCAAAATAATTGCAAAATTAATAAAAAATAAGATTAAAAATGAAATTTCATAAATATTCATTTTGTTCAAATACTCCTAAAGGCGCCACAGCCTGTGAGCTGAGCTCTTTGTAAATGCTAATGTGCTATGCAGTAGACTCTGTATTGAATAGTATTTTGGTTATAATCTATACTTATAAAATCGCCGTGTTGGCCTAGTGGCGCTGTGGTACCCCGACTTCTGATCCAGAGGTCGTGGGTTCGAACCCGGTCGTGCACCAATGGATTTTTCCACTCGAAAAAATTATGTGCGCATTAACACGTGCTCGAAACGGTGAAGGAAAACATCGTGAGGAAACCGTCATGCCCTCGAAAATGAGAGATGAGAAATCCCAAAAATGAGTGCTCGAAGAGCACATACATTCTTCGAGTGGAAAATCACATCAATCGATTAGTGCACGACCTGGTTCGAACCCACGAACTCCGAATCGAAAATCGGAGTACCACTCACCAACACGGCTCTAAAAACAAAAATCGACTATTTGCGTATATTTTTTTCTTTCCTACATTTTAAAATCTAGAATTCATAGAACCTCATAGCCTCCTCATAGCCAAACCTCGCAAATAAATTCAGTTTTTTACTAGGTATTCCACTGAGTACTTGATTAAAACAGCTGTACACCGCAAGCATTCCGTGGAGCGGTAAAGATCTCACGTAGAGATACTGTTATTGAGTAAGACTAAGAATCTACAGTCACATACATATAGGTATACTTGTACCTGACTTTCTGACCCTATAGGATTCTATGTCGTGAGTATCGGAAACCACGAGAACCAAGGTCAAATATTAGTCCCTACTCGGAGATATACAATACTCGTGAATGCAGAAATTGCCCGATGCCATATCCAGGAGGTTATTTCAATGTAATCAAATTTTATAAATAATTGTACATCCAATAAACGACATAAGTGAAATTGTGTTCTGAAGCATGTACACAATATTAATAACAGCATTTAAGCAATTAAAGGAAATTCCATTACTTCTTTAGCAACTCACAGCCGTTAAAATGCCTTCAAGTCTTTTAGCGAAACAGGAATCCGCGTTCAGATAGCTTTTTCAATAGTATGCGTTGCGTGTGGAACAACGACCTCGACGGCAATGGCGTTAATGGGCGAAGAGTTACACAACCTTGGCGCCAGCAGCAGGCGTCGCGTCGGGAAATTGCGCCGCTGACCCACCGGCCGAGTCACAGCTCGGCTTTGCAGCGACTGGTTGTTATTGCACCGCCCTAATTGTCCGCCGGCTGTCCGCTGGCTGACGACTGACGGACCGGCCGCGACGCATGCGTTTGCAATTCATTACTCTGCATCGCCAGTCCGCAGGCCGACATGCGAAATTGTTTTCAAAGTAGATCCTGTCTAGTGGCCGCCCATAGGAGTGGCGCTCGTCACGGATCCGCGGCCGACTAACATCGTTTAATGTCTCTAGGAGTACAGCCACTCCAGCTCGTATTTATTCTCTGAGCTCGTTATAAATAGCTTGGATCTGAGGTGCTTTATTCGATATAATGGATTCCGTTACGTGGACACTCACTATGTGGCCGTAGCCCCTTATTTATCTCCGCGTCAATAACTGGGTCAAGTTTCGGCTCCGCTCTCAATAATATGGTATACTGTATGTACCTTAGCACCCTGTGGTTATCCGCGGAATTAATTTTAAATCGGCAGGGTTTAATTCCTTTCATTATCTCAAGCTACTAAAGATTTTCAATTAACAAGACCGCAGCTGCGTGCGTACACTTTTCGTCGGAAAAGGATTGCGTGAGAGTAATGAACTTGATGGTTCCGAGAGAAAATTACAGCGTCTTTTATGATGAACACAAAAGATGTGAGCTACACAAGGGATGTATTTTTTGCGGCATGTCGCGATCGATGGTATCAATATGGACATTATATCGCGTTGTTCGGAGGTTATGTTGATGTCGGTCAGACGCTACGCATGCTCGCGGAGTCCGGATGCCAACCTCACAGTATGATGAATAGTGGCACTGTTGAGATATTGATGAATTGCTGACACGCTACACACGCTACACACGCTGCATGCCGATTCTGTCTGATTTAACTGTAATGGGGTTCACGAAATGAATAAAGATATACATTTGTAGACCGCCATTTTACGCATCGTTCAATCATCCACTTCGAGCTCAACCCAAGATTTCGTGTTTATGAATAAACTTTAAACAGTATGCATTAAATATTTGAAATAAATTCTACTTTCCGATAACGTCAAGGGCATTTTCAACACCGTCGACCCCTTCAAACACTGTCAATACCGATCATACCGAAATGCCGGCCGTCAACGCACGCCATCATGGTCAGTTCGACAGCTGATGGATGATCGAGGTAATCTATTAATTACCTATAGTTCTCTACTCAACCATCTTGGTCCATCATCGGTTCC
Source organism: Perizoma affinitatum (assembly GCA_961405105.1). Lineage (NCBI taxonomy): Eukaryota > Metazoa > Arthropoda > Insecta > Lepidoptera > Geometridae > Perizoma > Perizoma affinitatum. Next base: position 10,562,720 of record OY560184.1, read on the forward strand.
CTTCCATTGTCTCTGTAGCCGCTCCATCTATCAACCCACGTGGTGCCATGTTGTTTGATCATCGTAATTTGTCTTATACGCTCCGCTGATTATAAAACTTTTATTAGAATCTGATGGTCGAATTCGATCGATCTTTGTTTAGGATGCTTTCATCGCGTGTATATTTTTTGCTCTAATATTTTGTATCAATAATACTTTGCTGCTTGTAAAAATACTTGTATCCTTTTTAATATGTTCTTCAATATTTATAAAAAACAACGTCTATTATAGGAATGAAATAACATCGAGTTCCGCGGTAACAACCTGGATGATTGAACCGTTTTTGTGTTTACAATTTTATTATAAGTACGCAAGCGAAGCTGCTGAAAAATCAATATAATTGAAAGGTACAATTCCAATCTAGATAATCTTGAGCGATGGTTTGGTTTAAAGCGCGCAAAAAATCAATTCCGCATGCTTCAAGTCAAAGTAGATCAATGAAACTTTATCACAAGACACGTAATCGGATCGGAGAAAGTAATGCTCTTATTACAAATCCGCGGATAAAAATCGAAAGGAAAATAAGAGTGTGGAATTTTGATCGTATTTCATAAACCACCTATGTTGTAACGCGGCGCCAAGAAACTTGAAAGGTTCTTGACTCGAACCAATGATAATATAATTACTTCGAACTGTTTTATTGATGTGACAACTACATGATATAATTTCTTATCTTCTATTGCTATCGAAGTGGTCAATAAAACATACAAAACAATTTCTCAACCTTAGTCAGGATATATATGTTTATGTTTATAAATTATGTGGGATTACCTACTTGGATTGTTTACATTTTATTTTCAAAGAATTAGATACATATACGGGCTACTTAGCCTATGCGCTATTCTAGGTCAAGGTCTATATCTATTCCAAATTTCAACCAAATCAGTTCGATACATCTATACAACGACGTACAACAAGCATCCATTTTCAAACTATTACAAATAAATATTGCAACCATTTCCGTTGTCGCTCGTTAGTCATACATCCCCGACGGCACATCCCGTGTGATCTAGTTTCTAGCTGAAGGATCTGGACCGACTCATGCATCATTGTGCTCTGCTACCTCGGGGATAGCTGTAAACACCTGTTTCTCTTTGTAAATTACGACTTCCTCCTAGTTACTTTCAAAATAACGTGATACTTCCATATTATCTGAATGTGAAGTAGGATTTTCAAATAAGGGATTTATGTCTACACATAATTTTGGTTTGTGATTGCATGTTGCTAACTCACTCTTCCAGAATCGCAATAACTTTTTAATAATTAGCCTTTGTGCCGTTCTCAGAATCTGGTTGTCAGCTCCTGTTAAATATAATACAAAAAATGATATGTCCTTTTTCATTCTACGAAAAATAATTGGCGACACCTCTGTAACTACATTATCACCTGATAAATTCTGGGGAAGAAAGGTAATCGAATAGTGACCACGAACGGGCGGGGTAGTATAGGAAGGCCGACAGATGACATCTTAAAGGCGAATATGATGATAGGAAATCAGTGGATTTAGGTGGCAAGAGATCGTTCGTCGCGGAACTCTGTGGGCGAGGCCTACATCCAGACTTCGACAGGCTGTTGATGATGATGATGAACTACATTATCTATCACAGTAATGTTTTTTTGGTCGTAGTGCTTAACCCTTTGTACCTAACGCCTTGAGCTAAAATGTGCTCTGAATACTAACCAAGTCCATTTCACATAATAAATAATATGGTATTGTGCGGTTGTGTCTCCGCTGGGTTAAGATTATGTCAGTCTCCTTTGGGAAGCGGTGGATTTGAATATGAAATAGTTTGTATAACTTGTTTATTAATTATTAGCTGGATTCTTTTATACCAACTCAAAGCATAATGTATTAACTTTAAGGCAGGCAACGAATCAGCGCTTGCTGTTGCAATTGTCAATAGGCAAAAACTGTAACATAAGCAAAAACTTCAATGTTTGAATTCAGAATCATTTTGCAGGTATACAAATGATAATAAATTAAACAGCTTCGGTAACATAATATACATATGTTGCACTTGTGTTAAGTTAAGTATGGATTTTCTGTGGTAATTCTATAAATATGGTAACAAGTTTTTTTTTACAAAATGTGATAAACCCTACGTGTTTTTAGTAACTTGTATAAGAATCATCCTTAAACATACAAATCGATTGTCAAAAACTACATTACAATCTGTTTCGGAGATAAATAGTAACAGACAAACTAACAAACACAAAATAATCTGTTATGGCAAACGCATACAAGGGCTTCTATCATCGCGGGTAAAAACGAAATGAAATTTTACAGGTAAATTCTAAACGGTTAGATTTCAAGAGGAACCATTTCTATCATTATTATCATGACGAAAGACAATCAGTTTCATCCGTTAAGTAGGTAGTTCACTGCCAAACCAATCAATCATTACCTTATCTAAATAGGTACAGCAATAACATAAACAACACGTAAAGTACAATTGAATTACACACCCAAAAGAAAATTACATGTTCGATTCAGTGGTAACCATAATTATAGACATCAAGCGGCTAAGTACTTACGATCGTAACTCTTAACTCTCCCAGCGTTTGAATAACTCTGAACAAGTACAGTCGACAGCACACATATCTTGATAGCTCAAATTATTTTGGCTTCGTTCGGATAAGTACTTGCATATTGGATACGCGGAATACAGAATTAAATCTCAAAATGTCACGTGACATTGCATTGCTGTGTTCCGGTTTGAAGGGTATGGGTTCCGGTGAAATCACATGCAAATGAAACTTTTCACCCAATATATCTCAGGTCTTCAAAGCGTGAGTGATACCTCTGGTGTTCCAAGCGTCCACAGATTATGGTAATCGCTTACCAACGGGTGGACCGTAGGTATGCTAGTTTGCCATTATAGTCATTTACAATATAAAATGTTCTAGCCTTTCTACCTAGTTCTTCACTATTTGTATATATATTTTTGTTTTTACTCATAAGGTAAATGAATAAAGAGATCAGCTCTATCTACGTGACCTCTGGACTACCACTGACCAAATCAAACTATAATTTAAATCCTACTTTTCACTTTAAAAACTAAACGTTTTATGACTTCAGAACTGTGGAGGTAAATCTGCTTCTGTAGTCGACTGTACAAACATGTAATCATGTTTTTGAATGGTCCCTTTTGACGTGCCAGGATTCTTCGATTCTCCACACTTCATTTTGTCGGTAGCTTCTACCGCACCTTGAGAGTATTGAACCAACTTGCAGCGTCATTGTAGTTGATAACTGTTTGTAGTTTGTATTGTGCGACCCTCCAGGGAATACAGGGAGTGAAAAGACTAATCAATGCAATGATTGCTTCTAGAAAGTAAGGAGTCTTGGGAGTGATGACCCCGTAATTGTACACATTGTACATCGGTGATGCAACGATTTGTTTATTAGCTTTTTACTCGACCGACGCGTCGATGGATTGCTTTTTTTGCCGTAAAACTTAAAAATCATCATCTTATGGAAACACGACTAGCCGAAACATTTTTTGTAGGCGATTTTACTTTTGTTTTTTATTCGACATAGTAATCAAAATAACGTAGTCACGTGAGGATCTGATGATAGAGTACCTGCAGAATAGAAACCGTAAACTTGGGACTGCAAGCGTATTTTTTTAATGTGTACATGTAACGCGATATCGTCGCCTTTGTGAACCGATTTGAATGTTAAATAAAAAACACTCTTGGGTGAAAAAATGGGTGATGAAATTGCATATTGGACTTTTTATCAATTTCCCGTCAGTCGAAGTCGGTTTTTTGTCATTTAATGTCTTATAGATTATTAATGCATAGTTTGTTTAATAAATTAACAGATTGTTTGTTATTGTTGCAGCGGTTGTAGTTCGCTATTTAACGAAGCGGTACATCGGGGAATATAGCTCTACAGGAGGTGAGTTTAATTCATTTAATATCCTGTATATAAGTAAGCAAATACATACATGGTCCAAAAACAAGAAAGGGGTCGACCATCTCATGGCACATCTAAACCACTTTAGTAGAATACTCTACCATTATTAATAGTTTAGGAGCTTTGATTTTGCTCTGAGTAATTCGCCTATCGTACAGTTTGTACATTTACAAACTGTACGATAGGCGAATCCTTTTCTACGTCTCATTAGATGACTTTGACTCATATTAAAATAATCAGGTTCCCACTATAACATTATTTGTTTCACAGTACTAAATTATTCATATTTGTCCCTGTGCATCATTTTAACCAACGGACAAACACGCCTGTCATTTAAACTCGAGCAAAAAGACAAAAAAAACTTATTTGTTTAAACTTTTTTCTTTTATTTGAATTTATTTGAGACAAATAATACTAAACAGCAGTATTAATGCTATACAAACAGGGAACTGAAGCTATAAAATTGCAGTGACATTCAAAGCGGAGCACTTATCGAGCTGATATCAGTTTGTGTCTCGTAATCAAGTTAAAATGTCTTTCCTTCCGACCTTTTAGCGAATGTCGTATCGTAGGAACTGCGTCACACTCGTTTTATGATTATGATATTTAATGTTAAGGTAATAACTTTCAACTCCGTGACGACAAAAACAACCTCCACAAGCTAGCTTACGTATCTAAACAAACGTCTAGCGAATACGCTAACTTATAGAATGCTGCCCACTTTTGTACATTGTTTAATAGCAAAAAACAAATAAATTTAAAGTTTTTGTAAGCGAATGTTTAAAAACCAGTGTGATGAATTGATTGAGTGCGCCTCACATAGAGGATACCTATATCCATACAATTGTCCGCAATTTCGTTGAGTTTATACTAAACAAACTTAATGGTCTTGCTGTTCCAGGGATCTTTTCTTAATGGTTCTCCTGCACATCACAAGGACATTCTATATTTCTAGGACTTTACTACTAGGACTAGGAATTACGCAAAAAGTAAATTAACTAAGATTTTTTTTGGGTATGCTAGAATTAACTAACTTACTTTTGGTTTCGTATCTTAGTAATGGTACAAATATTTTATGAATATTAGGGTGCAAAGTAAAATTATCAATATTTTGTTCATAAACCTTTTTGTAACTATAAGCGTTGGTGAGTTATACCGACTATGAGAACCAAAAAACTTTAAAACGCGATTATCTCGAAATTACCGTTTTGCACTAAGTGACATGTCGCTGTACAGCGAAGAAAAATTGTGACGAGAAGCGATCGAGAACTTCCTTCGTCAACACTTTTCCCGTTCAATAACGTTTTCGCTAGTTAGCGCAACTTGTACCGTAGTTTTGTTGTTACAGATTTCCTCTATCAGCACAGAGTGGCTTTCGACGGCGCCCTTTCCGAAGTTGAAATACTAGATACATCTAATTGTGCGGTAAGAAACTCAGCAATGTCTCTACTCTAATGCATTAGATCAGGGATGCTCAAACTTGTCCTATCATTATTGACACGATACTATCGTAAAACGCGACATGTAGGAAATAAGGCGATCTAAGATCGGGTTTACAACTGAAGTTTAACAAACGAGCGAGGTATAGCGTCCGTTTCTTTTTTGAAGCCAATCACTTTTATTGATTATTTCGTTACGAAGATTCTCAGTAGCAAACATCCATTAATATTTTTGTATATATGCATTAGTTTGATCGTTTGTTCGTTTCGTATGAACAAGTGACCAACCCTGGTCACGGAGCTTCGGAGCTTTCAGCCACCAAAAGGCCTCCTACATGACTTAACTACTATAATAGCCGGGCCCGACATCTTAGCGTGCCCTCTGAAGCACGGGACCGCTCAGATCTAAATGTCCCTACTGGTCTTCCAAATGGTGACCTGGAGGGAAAATACTTAACTTATAAAGAACGACTAGGCAAGCTACGTTCACGAACGACCTTAGGATAGGATATGATCTTGCCTGCGACGAATCCGCTAACAGCTTTTGCGACCGTCAGTTGAGCACCTTTGCAGTAGATTGTCTATCTACAGTCAGTAAACAAAAGACTCGTTCTGATATAGGTAAATGAAGCCATGAAATAATAGACAGGCCGAAACTTAATTTACCAGTGAACAATGGAGATGTTTATCGGACGTCGGAGGCTGATGCCCGCTGTACAATTTAATTAGACAAAGTTTATAGGCCGTGTATTGGCTTATCGGATGCAATCGTTACCGCCATGTACCCGCCTCGGAGCGAAGTCCTACGTTCAAACCTACGCGTGAATCTATTGCGTAATGGATGTTTTCATTAAGAAAAATACCTTCATACTGGATAGCCTGGATTTTCTATGGAGGCCATCAATGGACATCTTATGAGGAGCCTACATAGTTTCACATAACGAACTAGATTCCTCATGTAACCAATTACTGCAAATAAATGCGCGTACTTTTTATTCCTTAGTTAGCATTCCATACTTGAGTCAAACAAAATCATGAGCTTCACTATTAGCTTACCGGTGTTGCAGGTTTTTATAACGCACAATTACGACCACGACTTTAAAAAAAACAATGATTATTAAAACTTAGGGATGGCGCGTTGTATAAAATGACAGCGCAGTTTAGCTCTTTCCTAATTATATAAACTTAGCTACACCACAAATAGAACATAGCGAGATCCCAGTTCGTGACAAACTACAAGTATATCTAAACAATTTGACTACGCTTTATTAAAATAACCGATAACGGAACTGGGATCGATATCGGAGAATCGATTGTCGGTTGCGCAATCGGCGATTTTATTCGGTGCAGCGTCCGAGTGGCCTCGATGCTGGATTCCGTAGCGTACGAGCCTCTGTGACTTCATTATAGCGAAGTTCACTGACATTTTCTTACGATTCTTACGTCGGTTATTTCGAGTCGATAAAAATAAACGGATGCGTACGGTTATAGAATCAGATAGGTGTGATCGTGAGGCTGTGAGTCAGATGGCTAGATTTAGGTTTATGGGTGATTGGCTTATCTAATCGATGGCGATTTAGTTAGACAGGTATATATCTAGTGATGGATAATGAACTCCTCAAAGTCAAGTTGCTTCCTTAAACTGCATGACGTTGGCCATCAACATCAGCCGAAAGACTTCCACTTATGAATAACTATAATGATCTATCAATTTCGTATGAGTTTTGGTAAATTTAATCTGTTCTAGAGTTCTTTAGCAGGATTTAGGGATTTATCCATTTTACATTTTGAGGAGTATATTTGCAATTTTAGAGATGCCATCAAAACATGCTTTCTTAAGCTTGGAATAAATATGAAAATAGAGTCATGATGAGCCCTTTAAGTTATGGAATAAGGTCCTTATGGAATACGGAACACGGAATCCTGTCTACCCTAAGCTGCAACGAGGTTTTAATTTTTGGGATATTTCAAAATATTTTTTTTTATTGAAAACTTACATTAAGACATGTGTATTTTTGCTTAGTGCAGACGTGCATAAGTATTGCTTGTAATTCAACGATCACCCCCACACCAGATCCGCGGCTGCGTAGCGGAGCACGTGCGTTGGGGCGACGCATTTGCTGTGGTGTACTCCGTCTGCGAGCGCCGCTCATTCCTCGCGGCCGCCGAGCTGCTGTCCCTCCTTGAAAGGACGCGCCTGCCGGGCTGCGCTGCCGTCACGCTGCTGGGGAACAAACGTGACCTCGAACACGCGAGGTGAGCCCTTCCAACCGACATTATAAGTGATGACACTGTTGCATACTCGTTTTTTTTTTCTTTTAACTGTGTTAGGCAGAGTTTTTACCTGACGCTGACCATAATATCGGTAGGGTGTCGTCGAACGTGAACCCAAGAAGATCGATGGGTTCACGTGGAGTAACAGCCCTACTGACTCAAATACGTTTTATTACAGATATTATAAAATCATACTTGTAGTTATAATTTCTGGTTTAACGGCATTTTTGTGACTACTGAGAACAATAAAGTGACATTTTACGCAAATCAAAAAAAAACACTTTTTTAGGTTAAGCTCGCCTTTGTTCATATCAAATTGTTATTCTGCCTTCTGTTAGCCTTTATTTTGGGTCAATAAATGATAAAGTAAACCTATCATTTCCACAAACTACATATTATTAGATTCCTTCCTTCCACTTTAATTTACAAACAGACTCCACAGGTGGATCATAACCTCTACCAAACGGTAGAAGAATGGTTTTTGTTGCGATAAGGTTTAAGTCGTTTATTCCCATAAAGACATAAAAAATATCATAAAAAACATAAATATCATAAAAAAAATAAACAAAAGTAGGTCGTTCTAGTATGTACAACTATATGGTGACTATATGGTCATTAATTTTTCACAATTTTTTTCTGTCTGTAGAGAGGTCCACGCGGAAGAAGGGCAGGAGCTGTCCCTACGGTTCGGATGTCAGTTCTACGAGGTGTCCGCGGCGGAGTCGTGCGCGGGCGCGGCGCTCGCCTTCCACGCGCTGCTCAGAGAGGCGCGCTCGTTGGCGCTACTGCTGCCCACGCCCAGGCGGAAACTGGCAGCTTACTCAGTATCTAAGGTAATACTTCGCCCCAAATTGAGAGTCAGTGAAGCAGGTTGTCTAATTCATATAGATTTGGGCTTTAATCTTAAAAAAACGCTTACCCTCTTCATAATCTCTCCCTAACTTTATCGACTCTCTCCTTTCAGCCGACTTGGGCATAGTCTTGCGCGACTGACGCTTTGCTCGTCATTCAGTAATATCTATCGGCGGCTCACTGCCTCCCTTATTTTTATGTCTGTATAAAATTTCAATATTGTATACACTTACGTTTTTACATAAATGTATATATCAGAGTTAATTGTTTCAATGCTTATGTATTTTTTTATTTTCAGGTAATTGGAACAATATTCGGCAAAAATAGCAAGAGCGTACGGAAAAAACGTCCGTCTCTCAGCATTTAATTTGTAGATACTTAAGTCTAGATTAACTTAATTTTAGTTTCAAATCCCACAGACTGTTATGTAAAATATATTTTTAGTTATAGCTTTAAGTTAATGTACAGGTTAGACCCAGCATTTATAGAATATCCTTATTATTATGAATTAGTTAAGAATGCGTAAAGCAATCATGAATTCTGAGAATCCAGTATTTTGTAAATATGATAAAATTGTTTACAATAGACCTCGCATGGAGTTACGACTGGCCACAGATGATGGACAGTGTAAATAATGAATACCTTGTTAATTAGACGTTAAGACAGTTAATGCAATAGGCATAAGCGACCTTGTATACACATACGTATATTTAAATAAAGTTTAAAACATTCTAAGTTGTTGTTTTGTTTATTTCAGAATGTAAAGCTATTCGGATATGTCATTAAAAAATAATTTAAATATAGTTAAACACTTGTGAAACCAAAGATATTTCTGAGAATCATCATCACTTGTTTCATCTTTTTTATGATGTAGGCTTCGATGTAGGTAAGATCTGTCCTTTAGGTTACTACACAACTACCAAAGATAAAACGTTGTGAATACATGAGTATTTACTATATTTTCGTTTAGGTACTTAAAATTACCTATTACTAGGTATTGAAACGACACATCTGTGTTCTGGCTGTTTGGTATTAAATAAATAATAAGTAAATAAACATAGTTACATGCAAACATTTGTCCTGGGAATCGTACCCCCATGGGGATTGGCCCGCAGCAACTGCATTTCAAAAATCATTCAACCTAGTAAATTTTGGACGGATAGAACATCTGAAAGTATTGAACTTTATACTTGAACTATAAAGTTCAATAAATGTATTAAAACTTTACTCAACTTACTTCGCTTGGCCCCAGTGTCGTACAGTTAGTGACAAAAGAAAATTATCAGTTTAAGTTTCTAAATACACATTTTCTTTGGGTTTGTCAAACCATAACTTTAGATTGCTCAGATGGTTCTTCAAATACAGCCCAAAATGATGAATGCTACAGGTTCCAAAAATTTAATTATAAAAATCGAAACAATGAATTTATATTTGTCGCTGACTGTACCTAGTGGCATAAGGACATCAATAAGGTACCTAAAGTTGTTGTTTACACAGAAGAGACGAAGGTTCTTAAATTGGAAAGCCTACAATTCAGGTAAAACTGCTTCTATTTACGGAGTAATGTTGACTATTAGTGATACCGACACCCCGTGGCGTATCACTTAACAACGCACTATACATGGTTCAATTAAAGGGACTGGTGTACCTACTCTGTCAAAATAGACGCCCATTTTCTGCTATTAAGGAACACCTTTCGACGGTAACGAGACGCGATGGGGCCAGTATCTATCAAAGCGGACATTAGCAGCCAGCAGATTAGCGGGCAAGGCGTGTTCAACAATGTATAGTGGAGGTGTGGTGCTGGCTAGGGGTAATTCCCAATCAATGTAAATATATTACCCTCCCAATCCCACGAAATAGTACTTATTTTGTTTCAACCAATCCACAGAACACTATCAGTACTACGCCAAGTAAAAGTACAGCCAACAACAAAATCGTAGTAAAAATCGGTAAGATGTTTTTTGTTGCAAGTTGCAATGTTAGAGTGAGATAGAAATAAAAATGCTAAAGTAAGATAGACTATTGTTTAAACATCACAAAGACGAATGCCGTCTTCGCTGTAGTCTAAACGGCTGGACGGATTGTAACAAATAAAGTGTCGTGGGATTCGTCTGGATGATGAAAGTGACATAGTTAGGCTATATAAAATGTTAAAAATCCAATATTGGCTAGAGTGAATCTGAGATGTCTGCTGTCTAGAGCGGAGCGGAGATGTATTCAAACAGACTCCGTTTGACTCGCCGCTGCGGTGAACTTCATAAAAGTGCTTACGGAGTAAAGTGAATGTCATTCAATAGTTATATAGATATATTTTTGAACTTACCAAGCTATTTATACTACATTATATAGGTATATCTCTGTTTGAATTTGTAACTAACATGTGGTGTACAATAAAGTGTTATCTATCTATATCTTTCTCTTCGTTGTGTCCACCTCAAAGCAGAACGCATTCGCACAATCTTCATTAGGAAAACTTAACAAGAAATCTGACTGAACGAGTACCTATCTCTCTTTTTTAATGAACGGCCGATACTACCTACACTAGGTGCCACTCGGTATTTTTGAGTGAACTTTTACGTTTCCTTACGGAAACGTGAAAGTTTGTAGTTAGTACTTACGTACCAACTATACTAAGTAGGTACCTAGGTATTATACTTAATAATGTACCTACTAGGTAATGTGTTATGGTACTACTATTCTGAGCTTATACCTAATACGGGATAGGTTTATTTCACTTCCGCTCAATCGATTCGCAATTCAGTCTTCTGATATTGCACTTGCTGTGGCTTTCACATGTTATTGAGCGTGTAACATCGGTCGGTTCCTGTATTAGACGTTATCGGCAGATCGGACGTGGGCTGGGATCGGACAAGGCAAGGCCGACCCCCATATTCACTAAGAAGCCGCAACAAAATCGTGATTTATATTGCGTTGGAATTAGCGTTAGAATTAGTAAAATCACGTCATTCAAATGTCGCACTAAAATCGCATTAGGATCATAATATAATTTCAATCCAAAATCAAAATGGTCAATTCATCGCGAATTTGTTTTTTTACAGTGGCGATGCTCTTGCCTGTCCTGTTTATTGGAATTCCAACTACTCTGTAAAATGTGGACATGTGCCATAAATACACACAAAAGGTGCAGTTTCGATTCCATCTTCATGATGAATATTTGCATATTGTACAGATATTTTGTCTCGGGTCCGGGTTGTGGTACCATGGTACTCGTAGTTTCTGATACCAACGACTCAAATAATCATAAATAAAATAATGTTTGTGACTGTAGAGTTAGTTTTATTTGTTATTTATATTATAATATTTGGACTTGCCTTTGATTACCCCGATATAAAATAGGTATGCTCACGGACCTATCTATATTACGTAATGAGTATAGATCTGAGAATTGAAGTCGTCAACCTGTTTTTATAGGTACCTATTGAAATATTTTTCTTGTCGCGGCTTCTTAGTGAATAAGGTATCGGATCGTGAAACTCTCTCTGCTACGTGCTACCCTGTCCGATCGATATTAGTCCGACACGCCGTCTGAGAGACACCCGGACACTTCGAGTGAAAACAGAAACTCATTAGAGCTTTTATCGACATCGTAGGTGCAAGCTCCGATGTGTGACGCTATCGTGTATGCGATCTATGAAAGCGTCTGGCGAAGACATGACACCCGTGTCGCGAGGGAACAGCTTTGAATATTAATCAGATGCTTATTAAGGCAAGTATATCAAATCCCTCTCCTCAATTTTGGATGCTGAGACATCACTCAGTACAAGTTAAATAAACATTTCAGTTTAAATTGAATTGCAATAAACCTAATGATTAGGCCCGAAGCTGGCAATATCAAGTGAATATTTACTGTGACTCAACGGTCAGTAGATTAAAAGTACACTAGTTTTTGGGCTCAGCTTCTCTCACGCAGTGCCAGGATACAAAGTACCTACTGCGCTATCCAAAATATACGATGGAACGATATCTGTTCCAAATTTCATCCCAATAGGTATATCGGTTCTGAAGTTTACTGGTAACAAATATCCAAACAGCGATTCGTACTTTTGCAAATAACTTGATGCTAATAACTTAGGTAAAAGTATTAACAATGCGCACAAAGCCAGTCTTCAAAATTCGCAAACACAGTGTCACTAATTCAATCAGAAGGGGGTCAAGAACAGATGACCCCACAATCAGCGATATTTAACGTCAATTAAAGAATTTAATGAATCACTGGAGAAAGCTAGATGTAATCAGAGAAATGAAATCGCGATGAGTGCGTATCGAGTGTCCATTGAAAAGATACGACACTAAAGTGATGGATAAAATGCCTGCATCCGCTGATGAGTGGGTAGATTACGGTTCGCTCTTGATGATAGCTCAGAGTAGGCTTGATTCCCAAAAAATGCTCACCAGCAAAGGCAACCCAGACCTGTTTGACCAGAATAGCTATCTTGTGGGTTTGTTGAACGGATATGCATGAGACTGATTCATGAGTGCTACAAATCTGGCAAAAATCATCAGATTTGCATTTATTTCCTGACATTCCAACCGTACATTACCCAGATACCTCAATTTACTTTAAAAGTTCATTCACTTGTTAATATATTACAAGTTAATACATAAACAAGCAATTAATCTTGGGAACAATAATTCAGCGGTCATAAAGTAGTGATGTTTCTGCGTATGGAAATCAATGTCCAGGGTTATTTCCCAGATAGGGAAATGGGAATGGCTGATGTTGATGATCCGCTGAAGAGATTAAAATCAAGTAATGGTAATATCTGCTGACGGTTGAATCCAATCAGATTATTCAAAGCGTATTTAATCGTAGCGTAATGTAATGAATGACGAAATCAAATTAATGTAAAGCGATGCAACTCAGTGACAAGAGTATGACGCGGGGAAATAAGTCGCAATGTCTTGCGTCTAGATGCAGCAGATATGAGGAGACGTACTCAGGAACTATCTTACAGGGGATAACAATAATGAACTTGGTCGATTGGAAGGAATTTTGATTTGTTTAATAACGTAATGTTTAAGCTCTTTAAGGTAGAACTAAGATTGCCATGCAAGCCTTACTAGTAGGTAATATCATAGCATCGTGAAAGAGTTGACTAGATTCGTTGTAAAAATAGATAATAAGTTAGGTACCTATTGATAAAATAATTAATTCACATAATATAAGTCACTAGTTCGGTACGATAAACAGTTATTGTTTATCCGAATAAACAAAAATATCAAACAACACGTGACACACCTGACTCAGATGTACACGGTCGGTTGCTTTATCTACTGGAAATTCAAACGCAGGAATGCCAATAATTTAACAGTGATAGTATTTTAGTGTTTCTGTAAGGCAATCTTACAGGTTTCCTTTTGTCCCCTACACAGCTGCTAGGATTAGGTACCTATATATTATAAACAAAATACGTCTTTCCAAAAAAAAAAACTCAATTGTTGTCTAGTCAAACCGTTAGACGTCAATACCATTAAGTACAGTCATTATAGGAGTTATGGATTAAATCTTTGCTCCACTACCCCCTCCCTAGCTACGTCTACAACTATTTTATCATCCACTTTCATCTGAACGTTTAGATGAAACGATTACCAGTTTAGTCTAATTGCTCGTGTCTGGTGGAATCGGTCATTGAGACTGATGCATGACTGGAGCTGGAACCTGTAGCTAATGATACTGGTTTCACGGTTAGGTACGGTGAGTTTAATTTCTTGTTCAGTAAAATCAATATCTATGAGCTTCTAGAATGACTGACATGGTTTTCAATTTGTTAACATTTTTTTTTATCATATTTTGGGAAACGTTGCTCAGAAGACATGATGGTGTTTCAGAGTTGAGCAAATTTTTGGAGGACTGTCATAGCCTTCAGCTTTAATTTTCAGATAATGTATTGTTCTGATATTAGATAAAAAACTGGCAAAACAAACAGTGACCACACTTGGTTTAGGCTATCACATAACTCTTTCTCTACAGTTTTCACCAGGTAAAAGGTTGTATTCTGCACACAGAAGTAATATAAGTATAGGGAGGCAGACGGTATGCGGTAGCATTTTGTAAAGATACTATCAGCATATCCATTAAATTCTATTTCCCTTTTATCAACCAGCACCCAACTATTTCTAATCTTACTATCTGATGCTGGAGCCTTAAGTTATCGAGCATCTGAAAACATTCGCTTAGTTTTATTAGTAACATTGTCATGACCAAGATTTTTAGCATAGATTAGGAGTATCCTACAGTAATGTACTTTATTATAGACCCTGTTGGCACAGAATAGATTAGTCTTGCCACCAGTAAGTGAACTAGATGATACAATATAGGTATTTTGAGTCCTTTCCAGCACTTGCCATGTATATACCATGTATATACACACCACTCAAAGTTCTGCGTTTATTCAAGTATCGTCATGAAGGATACCACATTTGAAGAAATGTGGCAAAAAATTTACCTCCCTACAAGGCACATTCTATTATTTTTTTAATCCTTAAATTCCTCAGGCAGAAGCTACCCAGCTTCTGCCTGAGGAATGGCGATGGGATGGTGGGGTCACCATCTCACTAAGAAAGTTGACACGGGTGAAAAATAATGAAATTGGTTGGCGAGATGAAAATATGAACATGCGGGCTGTGGGAAAGCTGAGTCTTTCAATAGAACATTTCTAGTACATATGTATATTTATTTCTATTACAATGTTTCACCAATTTGTACCAATTCGTCCGTCTTTACTGCTTTCAGCGAATAGTCATCGTACTGTGCCTAGCAGGCTATAGACTATCACGGCGTGCGGCGGCCACAAAACCGCAAGGTATCCTTGTGCGCACCTTGTTCGTAGCTTTATGCAATGTTCCTTACATTACAGGTATTAAATAATTCTTTCAGAGCAGATGCCTCGAAGTTTACACTTGGAAATACGTAAGCAAACTAAAATACAGTCTTGCTAGGTTTAATAAATGCTGGACTAGAAGACGGAATCGTTCCAGATTTTTTGGTACTACCTTAATCCCCCGACTTCTGATCCGGAGGTCGTGGGTTCGAACCCGGTCGTGCACCAATGGATATTTTCCAATCGAAAAATATATGTGCGCATTAATACGTGCTCAAAACGGTGAAGGAAAACATCGTGAGGAAACCGGCATGCCCAAGAACCAAAAAAATTCGAAGGCATGTGCCAACAGTTAGTATTCCAATAAGCGGCGACGGGCTTGCAATCTGTCACGTGGAATGTACCAAATGTAATGTTTGGACGTGCCTCTGACTACCCCTTACTTGGTATCCTCAAAGATCTACTCACTGAGTATGTATCTGAGGATGTCCACCATGGGGAAGACGGTCGTGAGCGTCTTTGTTTTGTTTGTTTGTTTTTTTGTAATCACCATTAAAAACATATTTGTTCATATTTTCTTAGAACAAAACAAAACAAAATTGACTCTAGTGATTCAAAACCGCTTAACAAAACCAATTAACTTTGCAAGCAACATTTTGTATTCCAAATTTACAAGAGCAATAAACAAAATGAGTTACCTACAAATTGAATCATCAAAACATAAATCTATGTTTCGCAATAGTAACTGTAAAAATTACAAGATTGAATTGTATAATAACCGGACCGGTACTTACTATCTAGTATTGGGTCTGTGTCACTTCTTATCCAAGTTCTTAGTAAAATAAGTTTTAACACACTGAATTTAGTTTTAATAAGTGTGACTGGAATATTAGCAATAAAATATCAGAAAATTCATGCCCTCAACTCTTATAAAACGTGACATGTATTCTTTGTTTTTCGTTTATTCTGTTAATGGTGTGCAATAGTAAAAATATCAATCATAAAATTAAATTTAAATTTTCATTTTGATGACTTCTGTGGCGCCTGGGACGCAGCAGGTTGCGGGTTCGATCCCCGCCGTGGGACAAATGTTTGATATGCAAAAATTTGTCTCCGGTCTGGGTGTTTTCTAATATAATACGTATAGATTTAAATGTATAAACGTAGTATGTAGTTCCCATATAGCATAAGCTCTGCTTACTTTGGAGCTGGATGATGCTGTGTGAAAATGTCCAGCTTTTTTTATTGGTTTGTTTAACTGAACATGGATTCAAACTTCAGTAGAGTTGTCAAGGTCACCGATGCGATGAACCGACTAATACAAATCGGCAGTGGGCGGCAACTACGAAGGATGACCACCAATAGAGAGAAATGGATATATATCGAGAGATATCGTGAGGTGAGATACACTGGCCACCACTACACCACAGTAATTAATTCTACACCACTCTGACCACGAGCACTCTAGCAAGAGCAACGACTGAGAGGAAGAGTCGTCACAGTGAAACGTCTAAATTTGAATAGTATTATTTCTTCTGTGCCTACACCTACGCGAAATGGTATCGAATTAAGCACTTTATATGCACTTAATGGAGTGTAATCCAGATCGGTCACCTGTCGGTCGGGTGACGAATGGGCTGCTTGTGAGGTGTAGGTATATGTATCAGAGAATCACGGGTGAAAGTGATTCGTTTTGAAATAGAGCTACTAGAAACGATAATTGGTAAAACTGATTCCCATTTCACGAGGAAAAAAGCGCCAAAGTTGAACAAAAATTTACTTAACAGGCTCATTTTTAGGATCTATTATAATTAAGCGATATAAGTACTTATAGTTGTGCAATTTTGTCATCGTCGTAGTTCAACGTTGGCAAATTTATTTCAGAGGGTTTTCGTTTTCGTGCGTATCGCGCTTTTGGTACAGTTTTAGTGGATGAATTATAGCCGTCATTTTTATTTGACTGTATAAGACAATGATCGGAATTATTTTAGAGTCTTAACTAATGGCGTTAGACGCCGGTATAGGAATGTTACACACCACTTTTCAAAGATTAAACAAAAATTGTTTGTGAAAATTATAAGTTGTTTTAACAAAAAAGCTGACATCTAATCTTTCTGCTTGTATTGCCTCATGCTTAGCACGAATAAAATATCTACCTACTTACAAGACTTAGCATGACGTAACAATAATGTTTATAATTTAAACAAAAATATGTTGATTATGTTTATACTCAATAAGGCTAGTAAAATTACCTTGTCACGAGCTAAGACTGTTCTTATTTTGCTTCACGGGAGCGACGACATTATCTCGGCTATCTGATTGTTTGATTAGCCCCCTAATTACAATAGCAAAATGGGTATAGCAACGAGCCATCAGCAGTAACTGCGGCAGGTTTTGCATGGTCTATAATAATAATAAAGCTGGACATTTTCACAATGTCCCAAAACACATCCAGTCCCAAACAAAGCAGAGCTTGTATTATGGGAACTACATGACTGATACATATATACTTTTTTTTGTAAAAACATACCTATTATACATAGAAAACACCCAGATCCCGAGACAAATCATTTGCAGATCATACAAACATTTGCGTGTAGTCGACTATAACTTGAAAGTTGAAAATCTTATTTAACGTTTTGGTATATTGCCAAGATTGTCAAAATGAGTCGTTCTTCATTACCATTACGTTAGTGTAATTAGAGGTAGTAACAAAAATACTCGAAATTGAATTCGAATTTTATTTGTAATTAGACTTACGAAAGTGTTTAAATTTTCATAATTATGTATATAAATCAAACTTTACGATCGCTTGGACACTACAGCTCACATTATGTGCTCTCTGTCATTTCCAGTAAAGACAAATCTTTGTAATAATGTATGTTCTTGCAATTCAGCAGATAAGCTAAATGCCTTATTTATATTTGCGTTCATGTTGTGGTTATCGGTAGGCTCTAGGCACGCGTATAAGGCCTGTAAAGCATTTTTCTGCTGATTCCATTCTAGACCTAGGCATACCTACTTAAAAAAGCGTGGAATGGCTATTCAAAAATTTTATTTCAATTTTTTCACGAAAATTATCAACTTTAAAAAGGCACGAGCTGCCTGTTTACTGCTTTTCTTTATTCTTTATTTTACACACAAAAAATACAAACAATAAACTGTACAAAGGCGAACTTAACGCACGAGTTACTTTTAACTGTTTTTAGCTTTTTTACCTTATTTTAGGGATACTAATAGTTTTGTCGATGACTTCGCCCCGCAATACATTTGCAAAGACGCGGTCTCCACTCAAGAACTCATTTACCTCAACAGCGCATTACACACATTTATTTTTTTCATAAAAATCTGTCACTCCCATTCCCATTCCTAAGTCTTTGCCTAAGATAAGAGCAAATGGGCATAAGAGTTTATTCTGTAAAAATAACTTTTGGCGATTCGGACATTATTCGACAGGCTCATTGAAATCAAGTTATGTATATAATGTGGTTGGTATGCAGCTAATGAGGCAGCGGCAGCTACCGTAATACTTTGACAGCCGAACATATGTTATGACAGTAAATGATTTGAAAGTGAGATTCTGTACGGTATTCTTGTCGAAAGTTCTGAAGTTTGTTTGGATAGGTGTTTTTTATAGTTGGCATTGCGTAACGTAACTAGTATAAATAAATAATACTGGACATTTTTCACACCGTATCATCTAACCCCAAAGTAAGCAGAGCTTGTGTTATGGAAACTACATGATTGATATACTACTTATATACAATTTTTTTGTAAATACATACATGAAAACGCCTATCCGAGACAAATATTTGCAGATCATACAAACATTGGCCCGCGGCGGGAATTGAACCCGCAACCTTCTGCGTCTCAGGCGGACCTTATAGAGCCTTTTTCACCATCAAAAGTAGTTCTGACACAAAGAACTAAAAAAAACCTTGAGTCGATTTGTTTCAGATGCGTTCTGGAAGAATAAGATTTCTCTACAGTTCTTTCTCTGGTCTGATTCTAAAACCAAGCTTTGAATCTACCAAACACAGTAACGATACAGTGGAGAAAACCCTCTTTTTGTGCCTTTCACCACAATAGTTTTGTTATGCTTTTGTGACGTTATTATTAAAAAAAACGGTAGTCATTTGACTACCGTTTTTTTTAATTATGTTTTTTTTCTTATTTATCCCCTATTATTTTCCCTAACCATTAAAACATATTGAACAACCAATGGTGGAATAGGCCCTTATCCCTTTTATTAGGCATCTTTGCATATGTTTGCAAAGATAATGATGGAGATTGTAGAAAATTGATGACGTCACGCTTACAAGAAAGAGGTTTTCAAAGTTATAATAGCCTTCGTTAATCTTTTGTGAGGTGTTGTATTTAAAAGATCTCTACCTACTTTAGCTACTAGAAAAATGTTTTTTGTTACAAGATCTCAGGTGAAATAGCTACTAAATCGTTTGCTGAATGAGTTACCTAAGCCAGTACTCTCAATAATAACCATCAATATGGGTCCAATTCAGATACATGCATATGCTTATAGAATTGAAGAGTATCTTACTTACGAATATTTTTAAACAGTTGATTAACTAAAGACGGCTTTATCTCTTTTTGATATGGGTAATTTCTAAGCATGTTAGAAATTTCCCAAAAAATATTACCATTACAAAATGCACAAGAAATTAAAAAGGAGGTCACGATTCAACAAAATTTACAATCAACAAGTGCATTGTCCAAACACAAAACACATTTCAGCTCCGAGCTCGACCTTGTCCGATACCCAGATCTGAACCCCTATTATCAAATCCTGCTCCTCGAGATGACGTCTCATTACAAATGACGCCGCGCCAGCACAAAAAGCTATTACACCATTCGACATCTCGTGCACGACAATTTCCCGAGAATAGCTCCTTTGTGGACCGATACCACAGATAGCAAATACTACAGATAAACACAAACGTGGGGTTACAAGGAACTGCACTCTCCTTGCCTTGATGAAGGGACGTGTGTCTGCAAGGTCTATTTATTTTAGGGATATATTTGTGAAGCAATTTAAGGTATTTGCGCATCTTAAACTGTGCATGCAAAGCACCTTGGCGAACACTGAATCATTTGACCACAATGGTTCTTTCACCAGCAGTCACAAAGCTAGAGGTTTTTATTAACTATACTAATTAGCAATTAGAGGGCTGATTTTCGGCGTAGCGCGCGCTGTTTGATCGAAAGTAAGTAAGTACCAAAAGCCAAATCCGCTATTTGCTAATTGTTGGTATTTTAATTTACAATAAATACACATATACTTGTATACCACAATATTGTAGGTATACAAATCACGCTTAGGCTCATTTTGATGATGTTTTGAAACGTTTGGGTTTTCGCAGTTACCAATGAGACAATCATTATTTTGCCTCGTTGAAGAGACATACAGAAATAATTCTGGTTTTAGGATTCACGTTCTTTATTTTTTAATGGAAAATTAATCATTCAAACATTTTAACCATGCGTGGTCAGAATACAAGAATGCATGAACGCTTGACCGCCTTTCAGCGAAAGCCCTAAATCAATTTCTCCATAATTTAGTTTATTATTGAGTTAAGTTTTAAATAGCCGTTTTGTGTTGACGCCTAGAGCTGCGATATTATCACGCACACGCTCAAAACGGCCGGCGCCAATGTCTATTAGGTACCTACATGGACGTAGTTAGGACTCAGTCTAAAATGGGGTAAAAGGGTGAGCAAAGGGAACCGTACATTCTCTTCTGTCGTGGTGGCTAAGATATCGGCGAGTACAGAGCGCGTTAAATAATTTTGCAACGTGAGCTTAAACTTCGTCAAGCTATTTTTGGCTCGTCAACAAACCTAATGTGTCAAACGCCCATACCTGGCCCACCCTGGCTACGCCCTTATAAAACCTATTTATTGCAAGCCTCTCTGCAAAAGAAGACGTAATGCATCACAGCCCCTATTGCCCTGATATAGAGGCCACTTTCAAAACAACTTTGTTCCAACGATCTGAAGAAAACACAATAAATCTATAGCGCAAAAATAACACTCTAAACCTTAGATTTTGCAACGTAAAGTTGAGTTTCATTTAAATATAGTTTTCAAATTATAAATATGCCCACAATTTTGCTATCGATTCCCGACATCCGCTCATTACAAGGTGGTGGAATGTTGTTCAACACATTTTATAATAAGAATTGTTAGTTGTTGTGTATAAGAGTGAAAATAACCGCAATTTCATGGTGTTTCGTACAAGATATTCAAGAGATGAATGTACTATTACAAAGTCAGTCAACTATATAGCAATGAAGCGAATTTACCTGAGATTCGCACATCATTGTAATAGACTCGGGATAAGTAGAAACTAAATCGGTACCTTTACCGATCATAATATCCGGTTTTTTTAAGGATTTATTTTGGTAGTAATTTAAATATATTCAGTTATCAATAATTTGAAATAATGTAAAAATATATAGTTCTGTAACGAAGATAGATAATCTAGAATCAGTAGCCAAGCCATCTATAGCTAGGTTAGTTTGTTTCTTGGTAACAACAAATCAAACTAAACTTTATCAAACACGATAATGTTTACAATTTATGCCACTATTAGCGCATAGGTAGGTACTTCGAGTTATTAAGTCCAATATTGATGTAATAAAGATATCAGCTGATTGCTGTATTATTAAAACGAGATTTACGAGAGTGTATCGCAAATATTAACTGGGTGTGTAGTCATGATATCGATAAAGTAATTCATTTAGGATTAGGCTGGTTATACACGGACAGTTGAAGTGGTTTCAGATTTATTGCAGCCTTTATTCAAACACTTATTATTTTTTACACGGACTATTTAATTGGCCATTGACAACTGCATCTGTTTTCTTTTGATTGCTTTTGATTATTTTAAGTAAGGGTAGCCACCCTTCTGAGAACTATAAACCTTTCTCATTGTGGGAAAAGCACTGTTGTTTGTAATACAGTTTTGAAATTAAAACAGACGGGTAGAGCTTCATCATAATCAACATGTAAATTATATAATAGTAATAATGCTGGACATTTTTCACACAGCGTCATCTAGCCCCAAACTAAGCAGAGCTTGTATTATGGGAACTCCATGACTGATATACTACTTATATAATTATTTTTTTTGTAAATAAATTCATATTATACATAGAAAACACCCAGACCCGAAACAAATATTTGCAGTTGATACAAACATTTGTCTCGCGGCGGGAATCGAACCCGCAACCTTCTGAGTCTCAGGCGGGCCTTCGCCCACTACGCCACAGAGGTCGTCGAATTGAGTCTGAAATAAATATTTTTTTTATTATATAAGCCTTCTATTGCTATTTTTACTAGCTCATTCTTAGAACTATATCGGTGACGTAGGTGTATAAATTATTTTACTTATTTTCAAAGACATAATTTAGTTTGTTTGTGATTTTTACTATTTCAGTAGTTCGTCTACCACCACCCTTAGACATTATCAAGTACTTGATTGTGTTTTTCAACTACGATTCTAATTAAGACCCCTATTATTTGCTGGTTGATTCTGAAACAGATAAACATAGTTAATATTTTGTATGGCTTAATTTCAATTACCTATCTAGTTAGGCTTGGGGATTTCAGAAGAATTCATACTTGCCGTCTCGTTGGGAAATGCAGATCTTTTCCGATTAAAATGTGGTAAAGTGGCTAAATTTTTGAATTCGGTAGTGTTGTCATTTGTTCTTTCTTGGTCAACTTGCCGTCAGAAACATCCTGTAGAAGTCCATTGCTGGATATAGTCCTCTCAAAGAGAGCCATGAAGAATGGTATGGAGTCTCACCTCCACTCACCGATTTCCCATGGGTCCATGGGCCTTATTACACTGCTCCCTACTTGACAGTTTATCTACCTTAATTTAATGCACCATAGACAGATGAATGAATGAATATACTTTATTGTACACTACTAGAAAATCAGACAGACATGATTTATTACATGTAAACTAGACCCAAAACTAGCCACTGTAAGCAATTATTATTATTATTAAATTCTTTATTGCACAAAAAAATTGTACGGTGGGCTTAAAGCATTTTCTAACTGCCAACCTCACATGTATACAAAGAGGGTTGGTGTGTTATCTTAAAAGTAACTTAAAAATACGGTTACTATACAATATTATACACTTTAAAAGAAAAAACAAAATAATAATAGGATAAAAAGGTAGGTACCTATATAATAAGATAAGATTCAATTATTCAATTTTTCATGTTAATTCTGTTCCATTGCTGTTCCTAAATATATAAATAAATGAAAGCCTCTCTTTAGAGTGACCAAAATATCACTCATTTGAATCGGTTCTTAGGTAAAAAAATGGCACTAGTCCTAATCTTTAACAGTAATAACAAATTAAAGTAAACTTTCAATAATTTACGTATTGGGTCGTGAAACATTTGCCAAGTGTGGCTCACCCACATGCCTTGCACGCATGCATTTGCGAGAAAGGCATCCGCGGGCTATGCTAGACTTGCGAATAACGTCGTGAAAGAGTATTGAAATAAATTGCCTCGAGGATGTAGAGACGCCGCGCATTTTTCAGTGATATATTTGGAATTACATTCTGTAATTATTGTCATGTGAATAAAAAGCTCGCAAGAATTGAAGTTGTTTTATGTGAAATCGAGAAATTTTGCTGTCGTTACCCTTTCGATGATGCCTACCTGTGTTCAGATTATATTATCTGTGTTTATTTCAATCCAATTTTATCAACTGTAGCCAAGGCACATACAATTATAGTGGCGGCCTTCTTATTTCAGTAAATAGGTATCTAAGTTCAAAATACAACAAAAAATTATGAATATATATGATAAGTTTGATTAATCAAGATCACAGTGTTTATATATCGAAGTAGGTAAGTACATAATAAAAAGGTATTTTTATCGGGATTTCATCAATAGTGAATAATTTATATTTGAAAAAAAAAAAATAGAGTGTTATTTTAGTTTTGTCGGTGATTGTCTTACCGCGATGCTTTTTTTCTTGACTCTGTGCTCGCGATCGACCGATAACGGTAGCCTCGGGATACCCGTAAATACCAGCCGTACATCTGGATCCTGGAATAGGTAGTACTATGGACCCGGGACTATCCATGTTGCTGTGATAACAATCGCGAGCCATTCGATACGCATCGTTCCTTGCTTCCTGCGGGAATAAACTAGATGCAACGACATTGGATTGAATCTCGATCTTGCACTTACCAGTTGATTTCGAATGTGAGAAGTTAACACGATTTTATTTTGAGGATATCTTATCGATCCACCTCGTAGTGACAATTTATATGTGAGTATTTTTATTTTCAACAAATAAAATAAAACAATTTCCTGGGATAACTTTATGTTTTTTTTTATATATTTTTTATTGCCGTGTTGGGCATGACTTTGGAGTGGTAGCTTATTTTTTTTATTTATGTAGATAAGATCTAAAAATTAAGTAAGAAGGTACATAATTTTGATTTGTCTGAATGCATAAAGATTAGTCTTGAGTTTTTTATAATTTGTAACATCGATTATTATTAATACGCTGTGAAGGTTGGTCGTACTGGAGTGTTTATGCTTTCTTGTATACCTATGTAACCCTGGGGTTTTCCAAAAAACTTAATATAATGTCAAAACAGGTAGTCTTTAATATAATGTCCAAAGCTACAACCAAATTTTAGCAGGTTGTATCTTGTTGTTTGTACAGGCAACAAAACAAAAAACAAAATAAAAGTGCGCAAACAAGTTACGGTAAATATTCACTAACAAATCTTTTTGAATATGTGTAATATGCATGTACTAGCACTACTAAATTGCGTATAAAATTCATTGAATACTAAATTAAGCTTTTGTTGAATGTTTACGAAATTAATTTTGTAATTTTGCGAGGTCATTCATTATGCGCAAATGCTTACAAAGTTAATACGTGGAAAGTTCTAGTAGAATGGTATTGCATAGTCGTGTGAAGGTATGGTGTAGGTACACGATTCTATTATCAAGGTGAATAGAACATTATGTCTGTAGGTTTATAATATAACTTTTATAATATCTGTGCTTTGATATTATGATAAAATTTACAAAGTAGGTGGAGTTACGTCAACGTCGATGAATAAGAAGCATGTACATACCTTACCTACACAACCTTTGAAATAATGCTGCAACATATGGAGGAAAAAAGGTTGTAATAAGACTTACTTCCAGAAACTGAAGGCATACCCCTACCACAGATATTATATTTAGCCCCTACGTAAGAATATTTAATCTATCACTGCTTTTGTACGAGTCTTAATACTCGAACATCGAGTAGGTAGGTATTTCCTGAAACCTGTAAAACACTAATCAAATCAATAATCAATTTTAATTCATAATTATGATTTTGAAAAGTGCTAAAATGGTTTTTTTTTTAATTTTTAATTTTTTTAGTTTTAATTGATTAAGAATCACAATAGTAGAATAGTTTTATTACACCCTATATAGTAACATGTCGTCGTCCGATCGTAGAATCGAACGTTGTAATTTGACAAATTGTAGGTATTGATGTCATTGTGTAGGTATTCTCATAACCTTGAGTGTTTTATGACGACCTCACAACGGCGACCTCTGAGTGCAGTGGGCGAAGGCCCGCCGGAGATGCAGAAGATTGCGGGTTCGATTCTGCGAGACAAATATTTGCATGATCTGCAAATATTTGTTTCGATAATATGTATGTATTAACAAAAAATGTAAGTAGTATATCGGTCATGTAGTTCCCATAACATAGGTTCTGCTTAATTTGCAAGATGATGATGTGTTATTATTATCAGGCTTATGCCTGAGCCTTTACAGGCATTAGTGAGGCCGAAGCTAATACTAAGAGGCCTTTTGTACAATACATATCATATAAAAAAATGTAAACTAGGCTATATTTCTGGAACTCCTGTCCAGAAATCCCCTTTGCCTCCCCTTTGACTAACGGAAGGGGATTATCGCAGGGGATTTCTGGAATAAGCTATTCAGGAATGTAGGGTGAAACGACACCTGCCATATTGAAATTCATATCTAATCATAGGCAAGTGTTGACTTGTCGTCCACTAAACGGGCCCCATAAGTGCCGCCAATGATAGGCAGCGTAGTGGCAACGTTGGTGTGAACGGCTAAAGGGTGAAGACGGTTTGTGAGGTGTGCTGCAGTTTCACTAAACGCTTCTTCCGTGCTTTATGCCTTTGTTACTTCCACCCTTGGAGCATAGGTTCCGCTCTTGCATATCTCCCCGCGACCGGCCGGCTAAGGCAAGCCGCAGGTCAGGAGTCTCTGACGGGGTGTAATGTGTCACCACGCACCGAACACTTGCCAAAAGTTCGGGATGATTAATATACTATTTTGTGTTTTATAGTGAAAACAAACGATTACTAACTAAAAGTGGCAAAACAATTTCCACTAGCAGAAACGAAATAACTTGTCTGCCCTTGCTATAAAAAAGTAGCGCGTTGATGTCTTTTGTACAGATTTTTTTGTTATAATCGTGAAAATAGTCACGATGTTTTTGCAATTTTATTGCCAAACTCACATATCATCAGCATTCCCTTACCAAAGTTTATGTAGTTGGAACGGATGTTTCGATACTATATTATTATAATGGGCCACAAAAAATCAATAAATTAACAAAAAATCTTGTTGGTACTAACATCTATGAACATAATTATTGTATATCTTTTCTCATTTTTATTTCTTATTTTTCAATCAATGAGTGGAAAAATCTTGTATCAGAGTTTATCTTTGAACCACCAAATAAAAATAATGTAGGTACTTATTACGTACCTTAATAAAAATAGTATTGTCACTCTGACTTTTTCATTCATACAATTACCTCGAGTAAACGCTACAAATAACGTATTGTTGCGCAATTTTCTCATTACGCTATTGATTTCACTGAGTTTTGTTGATGGTCCCCCGCTGGGCCTACCAGTGAATACACTGTCCTAACTGCAGACTTATATATGTGAAAAGATGAAGGTTGGTGAAACTCGAAGGTGGTAATAACAACGACAAGAGCTCACAACATATAATAAAAAAAACACAAGAAAACCCTGTCTTAAACCTTTAAGGAATACAATTTGTATGCCCTAACACTCTTTATAATTAAATACCAGTGGGAACATAAAAGGTAGGTAATCATAAAAGCTCGCCTATAGTTGAAATGTATTGTGTACGTTGTCATTCAAAGGTCTTATTAAATATTTCGCAATACAAAACCTTATCTATAATACAAATCGTTTGGATAACAAATAGCTTTAATTTATTATTTCAATGGAAAGAAAGTTGATGAATGAAAGCTGCTTTTACGCTATCAAATAAAAGTCGTAATGCAGCTACAGAGCGTGGTTTCAGATTTGCATAATTTTATGCTAATGAAATACCAAAAAAAATGTAAAGATTTGTACACAATGTCATTTTCAACTTATTTTGTCTATCGTGTTACTTTTTATCCCTAATTACACACATCGTTTTAAATGTTCCTATCGTACGTAACATACCTAACGATATCTGTTAAGTGCAATAGGCAAAGAAATGCCAATGGTTAAAATTCCATGTACATTATTGCACTGTACGAGATAGTATTAGTACAATGTTGTAGTTGTAATAATCCTAAACTGAGGGTAGATACCTATCTGAGTTGATTTATGTATTACTCCGTAGGTATTATCAAGGAGTTCGAATGGTAGGTACTCGTATATACGCGATTCATACTTCGATATATTTGAGTTAACAATCAAGATGGTTGCGTTTTTGTAGGAGGCGAAAAAAATACTCAGTTGGTAGCGGAAACTATAAGGCTAAGACACACTGACGTTAAATGAAAAGTAATGATTGTCTCTATGAACTGTGCCTTTATCATGGTCAGCCTACGCTCTAGAACATAATCCTCTAGACATTTTATTAATTTAATTATACAATGCTGAGGCGTTGAATCGAGTATTAAATTATTATCTTGTTTGTTGATATAATAACACTCAGTCTCCGTTGACGATTTATTGTTAATTCATGATATCGAAAGTAGTATAACGATTGGTATGCTTACTGTATAGCATTTTCTTTTGAAGGTTTAGTTAGTCTTATTATGTATCAAACACTAGTTACTGCTCACGGCTTTACCCGCGTGGTACCCGGATAAAAGTTACCGTTAAGACAGCGTTCGTAAGAAACGCATTCGCTCGACCGCTTTTTCATCGATTGCGTTGCAAAATTGGTCTCCACCATAAATATATTTTATATTAATAAGTTAAAATATTTTTAGAGATCGGATAAGTAGTTACGGAGATTATCTCCTACGTCCAAAGTTACAAACATAAACTCTTTATTAAACATATATAGTATAGATTGGCGTGAGATTCGCGAAAAAAATATAAATAATTATTAGTAATATTTTTCTTTGAAGTAAACTCAGATTGAGTAAGCACTGTATGCATGAGTAGCTGGAAACTTTTATAAATTTAATCAATAAATGTCTCATAACATTTATAGTAATTAACTCAAATGAATTTTAGATGTAACAATATAAAAATACTTATATAGATATCATAGCAAGCGAACTTTGGCGATAATTACCTTCTAGAAGTTATTGTCAATAAGCCGGGCTCAAAGTAATAATTTCGAGTTCTGGACCAAAGTCGTGTCGACAAGACTTTAAAGGCTATCCCATTTATGTATTTGATAACCTTTGTATCGAGTGGTGAAACCAAAGTAAAAGAATTAGTCCGTGATTAATATTTCACGAGGATCCGATAAGAACTCACAAAAAGCTCCATGTCACAACACGAGCTCTACAGAAAGATTTGCAAGTAGTTTCGACACACAATTTTTAGAGACAATGTTCTTTCGATTCCTAGAGACGCCCTTATGCCAAATCATCATCATTAACGGCCTGTAGAAGTCCACTGTCAGACGAAAGGGAGTCTCCCCAAACAATGTCGTCCAACTACGTTCGTGGTAATTCAAGAACAAACATGGCTCCCTGTAGCTGTTGTAGGTTCTGCGAGATTATGCCTAGTGACACTTCAGGTTAAACCACTAATATTTTTTGGCAATTTAATCTCAATAACTAACTAAAGAACCTCAATTTTTCAAAGATTTCCCTACTGCTATCCTAATTAGGTGTCTTTATCTATTCTAATCTCTATAAATACCTACTTCAGACAGATTTAGGCTAAACTACTCATTGTAATTTAGCCTGAATCATATGTTTAGCACCAAGAAATCTACGTATTACGTTGA
The DNA here is from genome assembly GCA_961405105.1 of Perizoma affinitatum. Lineage (NCBI taxonomy): Eukaryota > Metazoa > Arthropoda > Insecta > Lepidoptera > Geometridae > Perizoma > Perizoma affinitatum. Next base: position 10,592,360 of record OY560184.1, read on the forward strand.
TGAGGTTCAGATCGGGATGCATTACATTGAATAGTTTTGTTTATTTCTAGGGTAAAGTTTACCAAATGTGTGTGAATTGGTAGAAAATCCTTATCTATTGAGTGAGTCAGGACAAAGCGGAACACCACACCTCTTTAAAATATAAAGAAAAAAATGCAAAGCATATTTGAAATGTTATAACACATTAAGTGAAAGAATGGTTCCTTCGATAGGTGAAGGGCAACGAATGTGGAATGTCGATATCGACCATCTCCAGACGTGTTTATTATGTAAATTGATGTTCCCAAAATCAGATCAATTCATTGGACGCAACCCACAATCGTTTTCAGAACTAACATTCATTGATGTTTATAAAACAACGACCTAGATAAAGTAGATCTATAAAAAGGAAAAGTATGACGGATTCTTTCCGATTAATATTTCTTTCTCCAATTACGAGTAGCTATTCGTATTAATAATGCCAAAAACATCAACATTTAAGATCTGTCCGTATTTACTGATACAAATGAAATAAACAATTAATGCTTTTTACGATGGTAATGCATCGTAAACATCCCATTATTAGAGGAGTTAAATATGGACAAACAAATATGAACTCCGCCTTACACCCTTCACACAATCGTGATTTCGAACGGGTTGTATGAACTTTTTCAAGTGACGAATCCCGGAAAACGAATGCTAACTCATAATCGAAAATCGCGGTGACCGCTATTTTACGGCTGTCATGACGGCGTTTCTTAAGAGCCTTGAAAAGTCTTACACAAAAAGGAATGCAGATAAAATTAATTGACTTGTCCATATTATCAACCAATATAACTTATCTAAATCAATTTATAAAGGAGTTCCTCAAAAACAACATAATTAATTTATCGTGAAGGTTCCGTGACCGATTTGAACTTACTTTACAAAGTAGTAAACAACAAAGTACCACTCCAATATTTTACAGGAATTTGTTAAATTATTTAATGATGTATTTGTTATATCAGATTCATAAAAATACGTATGCCCAAATTTTATTAAAAAAAATATGCGAATATTACAACAATCGAGACCAATATTTGTTGAAGAAATAGTTTACAATCAAATTTGTGTTTCTACAACTTGGCCATGTTTTTTTTAACAAAAGCAGTCGAGAAAAATCAAAATTAGAGGCCTAGCTTGTTCGTCAAAATAACGAATACTAAATCACTAACACGGGACCCTGCTTATACTATACATGAATGACGAGTATCAATCCATAGAATATTGAAAGAGAGTCATTTCATCTCATTATTTCATTGACAAAGTGTTAATTACTGAATAACGTGTCGCCGTAATCAGGCAACTAATTAGACTCATTAAATACTACTCTTGGGCTATAATAACACTATTCATGGTTTTGTTTTAGTTGATAAATGTCAAGGTGTTTTAGTATTTATAAATCTTTTTGACATGGTAGATTTAATTTTTTGAAGTTTTGTAACTGTACATCTTAGCTGCTGTTAGTTAAGAGAAATTAAATATGAAACTTTCGCGTTGGGCATTACACGGATAATTATACAGATATGTTTGGAATTAGCAAAGTGGCGCTCCGAACTATTATCTAAAGATGTGCGTTTCCCTACTTAATACTAAATAAACATTAGAAAGTTGACTCCGCTTGTGCAATACCGCCCTTAGATCTTAAGCCCTGCACCCCATCATTAACAGACTTTCACTGAGGAAACGCAATTTTGTAGAAAACGGTAGCACGAAGAATCTGTTTTTATCCGTCCGTGAGCCGCCTCCGGCGGCGTTACGGCATAATGGAGCTAAGTAGCTTTAAGGGTGACCCACATTGGTCAGGAATGCAGCATAAGGATACTTTCAGATAAAAAGCAGGTTGTGTCCTATGTCAACCGGTGGTTTCCGTCTTTGGTCAACTGCCAATTTATACGGGTATCTTAAATAAATAAAACCCAACGGGAACCAGGTTCGACTCTTTCAGAATTTAATATTTACTATTTATTTTATGCGATTTTGTACCAGCCCGCTGGTATCATGGACGTAGAATTAACTGCTTGTTTCTCTCTTTCTTTAACTCGGTTAAAAAGAGAGCAACTGCACTATCTTGTTTGCAATTTAGTAGGAGCTGTGTTCGTAGTATGCAACATCCTAAGCTGGTAGACAGTCGTTGGCACTGTCAGTCTTTCTACGTGCATGCATGAACGTTGGATGGGAGGCTACTTATTTCTCTACTTCTTTTACCTAGTAAGAAAGAAAGTAAAAGCATCACTATGCAGCTAACGATGAAGATTGGCAGTTAGACAACGACTTGTCAGATTTCGCATCAAATGCATAGGTTTTTGATGGAACGCTACATGTTATTTCCTTCCCCCCCCTTTTTTACCTTGATAGTTTGTGCAATAACCTTGAATTCGTTGTCTGTCTTTCTACGTGAAGTCTCGAGCTCTCACGCGTGCGAACTGTCGAATGCAAACTGAAGATCGCAGGGACAGAATGCCCAGTGTTGGAATTCCAGAGCAGTGGCATACTGCACCTGCGTGTGTTTGATCCTAGGACGATGGAATCACTGCACAGGAACGAACACTGGAATGTGTGCAATAGTATATCGTGGGGCATGGTTGCACGCAAGGATTTTGGACACCAGTTGCATGGCACACCTTTATAACACAATTTGTATGGCCTGGGTGTTTTTAATAAATTCAATTATGTGAAGTAATATATTTGAATTCATTAAAAACACCCAACAGACATACATCCAGACACTACACTAGGATTTCCTGTATCTACGTGTACCGTGGTACCACAATACCCAGACCCGAACCAAATATCTGCAGAACATTCATTTGTCCCGCAGCGGAGACTCTCTTGTAGAAGGATGGTTCTTCATGATATGTACTAAATTTTTACTAAAACTACTTATTTAAACTCTGTTTGGCTTGATTGCGTGGTATACCTATTAAAAGTAGCCAGCGCGTTATTTTAGGTCTCCATGCATTCTAAATGTTTATCTTAATCGGTTCAGTAATTAGTTATTTAGTAAAAAGCATTCGAACATATATTCTTTTACATTTATAATATTAAAATAGGTAGTAGTAGGATAGGATAATAATATTATCCATAAGGTCTGAATGCATCTTCACGTAACCCACCCGTGAAACCGGCTATCTTTAGCTAATGTCTACATAATTATTACTTAAAGGCTTGTGAAATAAGATTTATTCTCTTCGTGAATCGTGACGGTTTGCTGGTGATAAGATTTAGCTATTGTTTAGTAAAACATGGGCGATATTTTAAGGTAGTGCTCGGTAGAGAGCTAGGCACAAGTATTACAGTAACTGGAGAGATACCATCAGTTTACACGAATTTCGAGTGGACTCCATAAGCCTATATGCATGCATAGTAGGTAAATTACATAAAGAAATATACCCAATTGTCACAGACAATTGTCCAACACCATAACAACATTAACAAAATTACAAAGAAAGAACTCATTTTGACAGGCAGCAATGTCGAAAAGGGCATGCGGCATAAAATAAACATTTTTGACGTTAAGAAGTTTACGACAAGGCTAGGCAAATGAGTGCAAACAATGGCACTATTGCCATTATTATTATACATTGCCAAATAAAGTGTAGTTAAAGGAACACACTAGGTTTCCCGGATACCCAGATCAGAACAAAAATCGTGATGCAAACATTTATCCAGCAGCGGGAATCGAACCGGCAACTCTAGCATCTCGACTCCCACTAAGCCAAAGAGGTCATATCCTTGTTATAACTGATATGTGATAATTTTATTTTAGACCATTTATCTGGTGAACCGACGAGGCACGCAACGTGAGATTAATCGACAATGTGAAGTTATTCCGTTGATCAGCGTAAACTTACGTTATAAATTTAAAACATTACAAGTACTTACCAACTTATGGCATAAAATATCAATTTTTATTTGCCTCAGATCGTGTTATGACATTAAAATTATTTATCATCAATAAGCGACCGATAATTATTTATCGGTCGCTTATTGATGATCGTTCGTTTCCTCATTCCATTACAATTTTTCACCAGTTGAACGACATCGAAGTATATACATTGAACGCATGTAGTTTAGATTCAAGGACTGCTTTGAAGTTTCACCTTTATGGAATAGCTACATACTTTTCTGATTTCACTGAAGTTTGCAATAAGTAGGCATGTAAATCATAAGTTACCACAAGGTTATTTTAATCGCATTTTATTTAAAAAAAAATACGATATTAATGTACCTATCTACCTCAAGCCGGTTTATGATTCACAGTTATTCTATGTTCGGAAGAAACCGGAGATATTGGTGTGATCAATAAATGATTAAGGCCTGGACAAACCTTTCCTATCACACTTGTTATCATTACACGGGCAAAACAAAAGATGATTAATCGTGCTTTCTCCTTATACGTGATGCACACATTCATATGTGGCATATCATTTATTAAGCCTCATTTTAAATGAAAGAAAGTGCATTTAAACGCATATGAACGCGTAATGCATAGACGACTGCTAAGGGTTTTCCAATCAAAAACAACCTCTATCCGAAGATATGAAGGTTAGTAGTAGTAAGAGGTGATTTGAGCTGATTTGATAGGTGATCTGTGAGTGGACAACCACGTGTTTGTAAGATTGATCGTTGGTTGTTTGTAAGCCGTTTACTATAATGACTCCGACTATCTATTCATGGGCATTGGCGCCTAGCAACGGCTTACGTACGAAAGGCCTACACGTACAAGACTCATGCTGAGATATTCTTACGATTCTAAAATGTACCGACCACTTATTTATTATGTCATGTGAATGTTTAGATGATCTTGGGACTCTGAGTTTCTTGATCTTGACTTTTAGAACAATTCAGTGCAGGTGATATTTTGATGGGGAAGAAAGGTACTCGAATGAGCCTTGAGCAGAACGACGTAGTGATGGAAGGCCCTCACTCTTAAAGGTTGACATTTAAAAGGTTGTGGTGGAGGGAGTTGACTTAAAATAGTTTGTCATTTCTCTTTAGGGGAGGCCTATTTAGCAGCAGTTGAATTCTACACACTGTTGATAATGATAATTCATATTTTTATTGGTTTATGGTTTTCTAAACTGACTTAAACTTACGGGTCGGACGTCACTAGAGTAGGTACTACAATACCAGAGATCGCAAATAGTAAATCACAAGCGATAGCAAATCTAAAGATCATACTCAGAGATAAGAATTTGATCAATAGATTGCTCAAGAACAACAAGTTAATAGAAATGTCATTGTGGAAGCTAATTATAGAGCGTAGCCAGTAAAGAAGTTCGAGAACTTTCTTAGAAAGGCTGTGACATAGCAGAGTATAACAGTAATTCACCTTCATGCATTTCCTACTCATGAAAACAAATACCTACATAGTATTAGTACGAATGAGGAGCTGCGCAAGGATTCGATTCAGCAATGTCAGAAACAAAAAAAACTGCTGATAACCGCTTACCAACAAGTGGACCCCGTATGCTTGTTTGCCTTTTTAGTTATATATAAAACTCACGCACTTAGATAGTTGTAATTTAAAATTTATAATAATAATCATTAAAAATCATGTATTTGCCTGAATGCGGTGATACAAAGTTATTTATTAGATTTTATGGAGCTCACATTCCATAGTCATTGTTTTTCCATAGTAAACATGTCCATAGTTTTATAAATATGTTCCAAAGCCAATTAGCAGAAATATAACCCTTATGGTTTTGTCATGTCCGTCTGTCTCTCTATCCGTCTGTGTGTACTACTCTATGACTACTACTCTATTTTTTGCTCAGCTCAAAATACCTTAGGTTTTGACATGTTGAATTATGACACTTAATTCTATAAAAATAACCCTTTGCGGATGGGACCCTTAATAATGGTCGTACTACAGCTTTTTATTTCTTAGAATATAGTTAGGTTGATGACCGTATGGCAGGATGAGGAAGTTTTTTGTGCTAGGTTGCGCTACTGCGTCATACATTTTCTTCGTCCTTACAATTGGGTGGGTTATTATTGAAAGCGTTGAGATCGTATCTCCGTTGTTAGTTATTAGCCGTGTTGATTTAGTGCTTCGCTCGGTGCCTTATTACGACCACCCCCTATTTACAGATGACCTCCTACCACCATCTTTTAGCGAAAAACTGTCGAAGGTAGAGAAAAGCAGGCCATCAGCACGGTAATCAATGTCAAGTAACAGTACTATATTTTGATGCGTTGGATTTTGAAAATCATTAAGATTAATACTTTGTGAATGTTATAAAATGAGAAAATTATTTACAGAAATCACAATAATTATTTAATAATAGGTAAGTATGCAAAAGAAAAAGAAAAGTTGTGCCAAAGTCTATACTTAGCTCAACTGATCCAGATCATAACTAAAAAAAGGAAGCTTACTAACACTAGCTTAAATGTAGTGAAGCGAGTCACTCCACTTAAGAGTATTTTCAAGGATCTCAGGACTGTCAATGCTCAACTCGTGCCACAAAAAACTAGCTCCCAACATGCTCCATTACACATATATAGGGTTCTTATTCATTCACACATTAATCACTGTGAATCGAAGAAGCTATGAAGCCCTATGAGAATGGTCTCAAACTGAGATTCCTCAAAAAGAAAATATAGTGTAGCCCGCGGTAAGGCCCCGTTGTTTACTTGTATTGTAATGGCTTATTTACTCCGTCAATAGCTTCCAGATATTAGATCTCGTCGTTTACTTTCAATTCGAGTACTTTTAGAATGTTTGTTCAATATGAGGGTTCTGTTATTCCGTCTCTCAGAACTTATGTCTGGTATTTTCATCAAAATAAATATATTCTTAGACATGAAATATCTATCAATTGCCGGAAAAAAAACCTGAAGTCGCAAAACAGGCAGCAAATGCTAGGCGTCATAGCATTATACGATCATTATATAGCATTATACGATCGCTACTGCGAATGGAAATGGTTCACAATTCCTGTTCCTGTAAACATTGCCAATTTGGAACTATTAAAAAACCTAAAATTACGAGCAAATAAGCATATTAAAAGCCGAAGCCACCACAGTATAACTCCCTATTCATAGAAAAGTTGCAAATATGCGGATACATCTATCAAAATATATCATAGTAGCTAGCGATCACTTGCCAGGTCACAAAATCACCAAATGCCAAAGTTTGTTGTAACTTAATTAGACCGTAAATTTTGCGATACTGCAAGTGTTAGAACAGAGCACTTATGTAACGCTTGATAACGTAATATATACCTAAAGCAGTATCTTTTATATTCTGAAGGCCGTAATAAAGCGGTAAGCCCGAGTTTGATCAGGACCATACGCAGAAATCAGTTTTATCGACGGATGGAAAAATAACAGTTTTTGCATTCTCTTTCATAGACAAACCTGTTGTCCGTACTCATGCCTGCTAGCGTCAACGAAATACCTACAAAATTTGTGTTTACCGACTATCCGCTAAACAACGATCGCCGCTTATCAGAAACCAAGGCTTCAGCCAAATTCATTAGTGTGCACCTGTTAAGCGTTGTCCCTTTCTAAGATTAGATGAGAAAGAAGGAGGGCAATAGAGGTGTCAGTTACAATTAATCTTTGACAGGTATTGACCCAAAGGCTGTCTTTTGGAATTAGTTGAACATGCACATTGAGGCGACGAGTGTTTCTGTCAGTGGTTGTATTAACATGCTGGCAATATTGCTTGAATTATGACAGGTTATTTTTAAACTAGGTTAAACAAAGTACCGCACAGACTACGTAGACTACGTACATAAGAGGTAGGTACTACACTTCGCTGATTCTGCCAAGCTCAAGGGCTTGCAATCCTTAGCTATTGCGGAGCTATGATGTTTAAAATGTGCATCTAGGAGGCGCAGCGGACGAGTAGCCGAGACGCAAGTGGTGCGGGGTCATTTCACGTTCCGCGACAAATGTTTGCATGTTTTGTAGATATCTGCTCCAGGTGTGGCTGTTGTGGTACCTTGGTGCTCGTTCCTGAGAACACTAGGATTCCCTGTATCCCCACGATGCAGGGAATCCTAGTGTGGGGTCAGGTCTATGTACGAGTATGTGACAGTATTTATTTACTATTTATTTAGAAACGTACCTTTTATATTTCATGTTTAACGCCAAACATGGCCCAGGAATTGAGCAACAAATTGTAACAACGAACAATAAGATCCATTGAACTTTGCACCCAATTCGAGCGAACAATAAAATTGCAGTACCTACCGACCAACCTACGTCAAGATTTCCTTAAAGTTACACTAAGTACAAGTCAATTTTCAAAGGTGTTGGCAAAGACTGCAAAGGTCGCCTTTCGTAACAGTCTTGACATTTGCAGGGCTGCGCAGGAGTGCGCCGGACGTCGTAAGTACGTCATTTTACAAGTACATATTGTTGTTCCCGGCAGTTGCTGTGGTACATCACGGTCAAAATTACCTTTGATTTTGAAATGGACCTCATTTACTTAATCAGTATCCCCGAATCAGTCAAAACTGAACGCTATATTTAATACAAAATTCGTGTTCGTCATTTTTGGTTACAATCTAGATAGCAAAGATAAAAATCGGGGGGCACAGAGAAAAAAAACTCCTCGTTGCCCGTCGATAGGGCCGAAAATCGGGGAGCAGCGGGAGCAACCTCTTTTTTCGGTCGCGCCCATGAGGTCAGACCTTAGAATGCAACAAAAAACCATAGATGTATCTATATAACGGGGTAGGGGTCGGTTTAAGTGACAAGAACCCTTAAATTATTTTTAGTGTATTTTAAATACTAACAAATAACCAAAAAATACTGTGTACAAAAAGTTAAGTTTCAGTTAGCAAACCACTCTTCATAATAGTTAATAATAAATTTTGATCAACATTCATCGATGTGCGATAGGACCGCCGGGGACTGTAATACTACGATGGCCAGTTTTATTCTGTCACTCAAGGAATTCCCTGTTACGTCAAGTTTCGAAAGACTGTCAGTTTTGTGATTTTTGGACGGAGGTAACCTATTTATTCATCGATGAGGCGGCGGACTGTTTGCAGAGTGATTTGTCGCCATTACTTGGAAGTGATGATGAGTATTTTGAGGGAAAAATCATATAGCGTATGTATTGCAATCCATACGCATATCCACTTATATTCAAATATTTCGAAAAAGAGCAAATCAAAGGATCCAGATTGAGTTATTTTTTAAAAATGGTAACTTTGCAATTGATCACGGATCTGCATATTGAATAATGAGGATTATAGTATTTATATATCTTCGAAGACTACGTTAACTTCCTATTATAATTAATTCGTATCGTATTTTTAAACTTCGATATAAAATTCCTCTCGTCACATTATCACAGGATATGACATTTCAAAACCTAAAAACAAAGAAACACGCTTACGACTGTATTTCCCATGATGGACCTCCTCAGCTATACTCAGGGCATATGTTTGAGGATACCAAGGAAATTTTATCATACTTGCGTAGTGAGATTAATTTTGACATGATATAATTTGTTGTAAAAATATTACTAATTGTTATTGGAAATTAAATTTGTATGACTATTTATTAGAATTTTACTGTACTAATAATGTACAATTGATTCGACATATTATTGACCGACTATTGTGAACAATAATCTAGATTAATGTTATTTAATTAGATTATGTTTTGTAACCAGGACGCCTAAAATTGTACTATTTAGTAGTATTTTGAAATACGTATCTGCCGTGATCAAACTCACGTTGCAGCGGCCTTACAGGGCTCATGTACCTGCCTATTTAATGTATTACTTAAGACCATTTCATACTTGCGTAGTGAGATTAATTTTGACATGATATAATTTGTTGTTAAAATATTACTAATTGTTATTGGAAATTAAATTTGTATGACTATTTATTAGAATTTTACTGTACTAATAATGTACAATTGATTCGACATGTTATTGACCGACTATTGTGAACAATAATCTAGATTAATGTTATTTCATTAGATTATGTTTTGTAACCAGGACGCCTAAGATTGTACTATTTAGTAGTATTTTGTAATACGTATCTGGCGTGATCAAACTCACGTTACAGCGGCCTTACAGGGCTCACGTACATGCCTATTTAATGTATTACTTAAGACCATTAAAAACTATGTTATGTGCATGAAAGCAATTAATAAATAAATAGAGGAGGATAGGGGGTAGTCAAAAGGCACGTTCAAATATTATAATTCGCACATGCTCGTGTTTTTGCCAGTAGTTAGCTAAAACACGAGTTTTGGTTTTTGGGCATGCCGTTTTCCTCACTATGTTTTGATCCTGATTACTCGTATATTTTTACGAGTTTTCTTGCATACAATAAAAGCTCTTCATTGGCGCAAGCAAACTCAAACGTAGAGCTGGAGGTGTGATGGGCTCGTCCGGGGAAGTCCTACCACCAAACCTTTTTCTGCCGCCAAGCAGTTATGCTCGCATTGCTCTGTTCCGGATTGAAGGGTATGGGTGCCGGTGAAATTACAAGCACATGAGACTTTTCACCCGGTATGTCTAAGGGTCGGCAACGTGCGAGTGATGGTGTTGCCAGCGTCCATAGGTTACGGTAACCGCTTACCAACAGATCGTCCGTAAGTACGTTTGCCACTTTAAGTTGTAAAAACTTAAACACATTACAACTTTAGTTACAGAGAAACGAGCGCGTATATTTTAAACTTATATCGCACTTTTTGCGCGGTTCAAGTTCGAGGGAAGTTGTTTTATCTGAGTTAGCACTTGGGCATAGCCAGAATTGCCTGAGCATCCCAGTTATCCAAATAAACATATATGCCAGTACTAAGCAAATCAAATAATTGTTTGCATGTACAACAATAGTTCTGTGCGTCGAAATTAACTCGAAAAGGCTCAAGGCACTAAGCTTAGGTTGAGACTTAGATGCTTATTAGTGGCAGATTTCTATGATAAAACACCTAACATAGGGCAAAAGTAGAGACGAGTAACCATACTTTGGCTATGGGTATGAAGCTTTTGACGTGATCAGACTTAAAAAATCTGGTTGAAGCACTTTAGTTATGATATGGTAATTTTGAGTGCGTAGGTGAATTGAAAAATTGAGTCGCTTAGCTACATCTTGTGCATATACTTACAAACATGGAAGGCACCAGCACAAGAAGGCTTGGACATTCTACCAGTTGTCGTATAAGGCGAACCTCGGGGTCTTGAACCTGAGCTTGCGCAATCGAAAATCGAATTTGGTTTCGTGAATCTGTTTGAGGAAAGCAATCGCTTTTTTGTCTTATTAGTCCGAACTGCTTGGAAAACCTAAGTGATTGTTTCCATGTGGGTATAATTAAATTTCTATAGGCGTCTATTGCAATCTGATTCACTAACGGACTATCTAATACTTGCCTATAGTACTGGTATAGTACTATACACTTTTTAATTAAAATTAAAAACGTCAACGTATGAAAAAGTTTTGAGCTAGCAATTTACAAAATATTTTCAATTAAAAACAGAGCTCAAGTAAAGACTTGGGCTTAAAGTCAATTTTGTGTTGAAAACAATATTGCCTGATTTTCCCCCTTTTTTAGTAAATGCTTAGCCTGGATAGTTTCAATGGATGAAATATTTATGTCGATTTAGGTGGCGAATGCAGTGTGTCTAAAGGAGGTCATGACTTAGGTATTGTAATTATAATGAGTAAGGACTTAACAAAAGGCCAAAGGCCAGATCAGGTTCTTACTTAAATAAAAAAAACTTACAATACAAACTTTCGCATTTATAATAAGTAGCATAGAATTGCAGAGTTGTGCGGTCATAACAACAATTTTGCTGTCCACTACAGTGGATTTATCGTCGCTCGAATCATCGTAGGGGCGTGCATAATGCGAGCAACAACTATTTTATCCTTGCTTAGCGTCGTTCCAACGTTTTATGCTACGATTTTGAAGTGTTTACGTCGGTTGAGCTCTGTGCAAAAAGGAAAACGTGCAGTGCGACGTGTAGAAATTTTTGCACGTTTTGGTATATTATAGCTAGGTTCTTGAATTTAGCTACATGGCTCGTTGAGCTACAATGTTCTCGTGTATATGTTTATTAAGATCAGACTCGCAAATACAAGTGCTTGGGTATTTTAAGAGAGTAAAAAAATGCCAAGACTTGACATGATCTTTTATCTTAAATAATTACCTTTGCAGGTCACAAAAACAATTTATGACACTTTTCCCTGCAGCTCTTGGGCATTGTAACGGTTCCCTAAATCAGAATGACTGATGCACATGTAGGTACCATGCTGTCAAAAAATTAACAATTTCGCGCCTTTTATCCGAATACAGTGTTGTTAAGTTAACGGTGCTTTCAATTTATGAACAAATCCGACTTTCTTGCAGTAATATTCCACAAAAAATCAATTGAAACAAGTCTGTTACACGTTTTCAATAACATGGTAATTTTATTACGCTTTCTTCACCTTATAAGTACATACGTTACAACTGCCAAAAGCTTATTTTAACGACGTGACATGTCAATGGCGTTCGAAATAAATATTAATTTAAATTGTACAATTACCAAAAATTATATGGTGCCTGCTATATCTTATCAAAAACTATCAAAAGATAAACAATGCTTGATTAACCTTATCTTAATAATGGTAAAGTTAACTAATTTTCAACTAAATTTACACAGCGTTTCAAGACCAAAACAAAAGCTCACCAAATCTAACTAATCCAAAAGCTTCGATCAATTATTTTGACAAATAAGCAAAACAATTAATTGATTTGATTTCAAGACATATTGACATCTATCTGACTGTCGACACAGCCACAAAAACAGTCGAAATGGCTGACAGCACGTTTGGAAGCCTTCAATGGTCACTTGACTGCGAGAGAATAAAACATGATTAATCAATTGTTCATACAAGGGTGCAATAAACTTGTCTAACAAGTTTCACAGAGTTCAAGTTAAAATTGCATACTATAATTAAGCCGAAGACTCAACCAAAAGGTACATTTCAACTTACACAGCACTTAACTGTTCTACAGGAGGTATTGTCCAAGCTTCACTACTTGACTTGACTTTGTAAAAATGTATTCATGTAGAAAACTTGTTATCAGCCGGCGCCTGACTATGGTGCTTACCGAGATAAACCGCACTCCATGTTTATACCTACTCAGCGATTACTAGGTATATCGCCGAGCTCATATTAGCCGGTAGACGTCCATAGGCCTACTATCATAGATATTTATGCATTCTATTATATGTTCTTCGGTATACCTTTGGGCCTACTTTTGGCTCCCTGATTTTGCCAGTTTTCTATACTGGGCACGACTTTCATAATATTAGCAAACAGCGAAAAACAGGCACTGGATCTGTTTTCATTCTGAGTGCTGTCTAAAGCTTCGAATTGCTTTTACATTGTTGCCTGACCTCCAACTGTCAATCATAACTTTTATTACTCTAAGCAGCAATAATCATAGGTGGCCTTGTAAAAATACAAAAGAACGATGTACGGAATTCAACTCAATTTCTCTTTTGCAAATTAATACGCGAGAGTTTGGACTTCTATTTAGATTAATTGATTTAGGAAGAGGGCAATTTCTCCTTGTAAAATTTCTAGACTAGATAATTTGGGATATACATATCATTAGGCTAAATATGTACTCACCCACATAGTGATCGATGTTGTGTGTTTCATAAATAACTACGCAGGAAACAGTTTTAGACCAGTATCTAATACGAAACCACTATACCTGCCTTCACCTGCCTTTTAATGTTTGGTTCTAGAAAATGTTTTGAGATAAATGAACAAAGCCTTAATACCATTTGGCCTTGGTTGCGATGTTCTTGCATAGCACATGCATAGTTATGCCAAATGTTATGTTTGGACGTGCCTCTGACTACCACCTACTTGGTATCCTTGAAGATATATTCACGGCACTGAGGAAGTCCGTCTAAAGATAAAGGACTAAAGTATTTATAATATCCCAAAAATTCAACCTCGGCGGAACTTGACCTAGCGGGAAGTTGAGGGAACTTCTCGCTAGGCGGAGGCTACACCACTAAGCCACGAGATCGTTACCAGCCTGGTCAAATTCTTGAGATGTTTCGGCTCTGAGCGCCGAGGCTTCACCTACAGGGGAAACTTTGCTGTTATCAAAGGAAAGTTTCCCTGACTTTTCATGGGAATTAAAGTAGTGAGCGTGTTTTTTTTCTAAGCCATTTATTGTCGCTTGGTTGACTGCTTGTTTAGAAGTGCTGTTTGCTTATAACCTATTAATAACTCCACTGCATCCATTTTCCCGCCCGTTAGGGTATCACAATTATTCTACTAGAATTACCTAGAACTTGATATACAGTAGCTGAAGAGGACAGTCGAGGTACATTAAAGGCGATATATTTGATAGGAACGCAGCAGGGCGCCTACTAGGGACATCAGACATCCTCTCAGACCGCAGGCTGTATTTCTCCAGCGTTTGATGGTAAATGAGCTCTAAAGCTTACTTACTAAACTTTACATTTGATACAGGTCGGATGCGTATAAGTTGATAGGTAGGTACTTCAGGTACCTACTTTATGTGAACTCAAAACAAAGGGATTCCTCACTATCGTCGTGGTTTTTATAGATTATGTTTATCACGCAAAAACTCACAGCCAATTCATACCATAAACCCATTGATTTTTTAATTACTACAACATACAGACCTAGATTAGAAATATCTACAAAACATACAAATATTTATCCCACAGCGGGAATCAAACGCACACCTTGCGTCTCAGACAATATTATATATCATTACTACCTTTATTTTATATTTTTTTTTATTATTTGGTTCACAACTTAATATGTGTGGACAGTATAAATATGAAGGAACACATTTAAAAAAAATATCATAACGATTAAAATTTATTTGGAAGTCAGATGAAGTAAAAGTAAATTGAAACAAAATAAACATAAAAGGTAAAAAATAAACTTAACTATAATATAAAACACTTGCTCTTGCATGTGCTAGAAAATATTTGTCATTATAAATGTTAAGTTTCGTTGTTTGTTGCTAATAATCTCTGAATTAAATAAAATTTGGAACAAGTGTAGTTCGTGACTTAAAATAGGCTTTTTACTTTTTTTTTATATAGATAACATAATTGTTTTCTTTGAAGTGAAGTAATTTACGAAAAATACTATTATTTCTTCTATGGTCCAACGGTGTTTCGTTTTATTTATTGTGATAGCTTAGAACAACTGTGTGGGTATACCAGTTATAATGATGTCAAAACATTTGGTCGCCGGTCTTCAGTAGCTTATGTTTCAGTTATAGTATTTTGATATTACGTTCCTATTTCATGCATGTTTAATGAATTTTTACAATAACACAATTACATAATAATAAACATAATTAATACCTATCGCTACGACTTCTGTAGTTTTAGTGCAATCACGGTGCGCAAGTTTGGATTACAATTGGTCAAAGACTCATTACAAAAAAAAAGATACATATTCTTAAATTTTAGTGTGTTGACTATAAATCAAAAGTACAATCTGAAATGTTCTGTTGGATCTGAAACGACTAACCAGTGGGCTTGGCGTTGGTTGGTACCAATATAAAATACCTAATAACATTAACTATCAGAGACTAAAAAACTCCAAACCAAAATTATACCATTTTCTTTCTGAGGGATAGCAATGGTTAATTTTTCGTATTTGGAAGCAGATTCGTTTAAAGCAGCCACCGAAAAAGGCACAAGTCCTTTTCTCTTCAAAATAATTGTCAAAAGAACGATGAGAACTACGCTTATTGTAGTAAGTAGAGCAGTATCACAGGAACACTGTGCTTTGGTATGACCTAAGCCATCTTCGATAGGAAATAAAAAGGGCACAGTAAGCTGAAGCACGACAGATATAGTCGCATCCTCGCGTTTTATATCTAGCAGAAAAAAAGAGTAATAAAAGACTATATCAGACACTGATAGACTACTATTGCTGCTAAAACTCCTACATGACGCCGAAAAATACCTCTTCTATTTCCAAAAAGTGGCGGGATACAGTTATGGTAGAGTGACAAGTCTTGTACTACTTTATCTTTTCTTCACTCAGTACCTTGACACGGAAGCCATTATAACGATTTGAAATTTTAGATAAAATCCCTCTACAGCCTACGTTATAATATCTAGTGAACATTTCTGCATATTAAACGAGCAGTTTCCATCGTTGACACATTTTGCTTTAAAAAATGTTTTAGAAAAACATTTTACATGGCCACTGGGCTTAATCTTACAAGGACTATCTGTATTAGTATAGTCCACTGTATATTGGTAGTGTTCAGTAGCACCCTTGACAAGCTTGATTCTTGGCATCCACAACTTGTTTCATATTTCGTCAATACCGCTGTAATGACTTGGGTCCCATTTCAGTCACCTTGTCATTTGGTATAAATCAACCCAGCTAATGACATGCCTTCTTTAAAATCTTCATGTCTAAAAGTCTTAACACCATCTTCGTAGTATTATGAACTTGGTTGTTTGGGCGTTGTCTTTTATCGTAACTGCACAACATATTTCTCACTAACTTGTGTTACAGCGTGCTAATGAAAAAGTTATGGTCTGTAGTACATTTACTTCGACTATAAGCTAATGTTATTAATGTTATTTGAAACAAATAATGCGAGCAGTTTCGTTGTTCGTTTTAAACATAATGGATTAGGTTTTTTTTTTATATTCTATAGGTAGGTAATTTACACATTATTATTATTTATTATAATAATGTGTACTCACTTATTATTTTACATTGTTATATGTTACCACCTAACTGATAGCTGATGTGTTAGAAAGGAGACGAATAAATGTGGCGTGTTTGCAAGATACTAAGGGTTCTACCAAATTGTGACTAGCTCCGAAACTATCGTTAATTAGAGGGAATTTTCACTTACCATACTTACTCACATGAGAGTATGGCTATTGTTTCAACTCATTCCAAGAGCCTACATCAGGTGAGAGGTGAGAGGTAGAGGTAAAATAGTACGATACATGAACATTTCCATGTTTACAATATGAATGAGTTAAACAAGCTCTTTAAACAATCGTAATAACATAAAAGTGATAGTTGCTACAATATCATTAATTTTAATTAGAAACGGAAGTCAATTTATTAGAATGTTATACGCAGTTTTGATTTATTCATCCGGAAAGAATCAGTCATCTTCAATCAGAAGCCTGGCAGTCTGGGTAATAAAATTTAGAAAACAAGATACCTAATGATTATTAGCGGAAAATGTTATGGAGTTTGACTTTGACTTTGACGGCGAATGTTGGGTTGATTTAGGATGACCTAAGGATGAGGGTGGACATCAGCACGGGACACTGTGTTCTGAATCACCATCTCTTGAAGACTGGGGCACAGACAGTGAACATTATCGAGGTTGCCCCCTATTCAGACAACCTCTCCAAGAGACTATGGAACATGTGGCAATACACTGCGCCGCCACAAACGAAATCATGTCGAAGACGGGACAGCTCAGTAATTCATGTCTCGTCATCAAAAACTTCCAGGTGGCTCATGAGGAGGTGGCGAGGTCAGAGATACTGGAACAGTCCTGTCATTTAACCAGTCCTTCTCCGCTATTTCAAGAAGTTGGACTGGTTGGGGTCAGGTAAGAAGGGGATGCATAATACACCCTAATGTGAGAAGTCTGTAATACAGATTTTTGTTATCCCTTAGAATTAGAATTAGAATTTGGGTTCATTTATTGACAATTAAATATTTTAGTTAGGGTTGCGAAGTCAAATGCGAAAAAGAACTGAAGATCGGGCTGAAAACCCGATTATGTACCAATGGGAATTTTCCGCTTGCAAAATTTGCGCATTAAAATTGTGCGCATTAAAACGAGTTACCCTACCATGGGGTAGTATTCCAAAAAGCTATATGGCGATGGGCTTGCAAACTGTCACGCGGAATAATAACTACTTGCAAAATGCGGGCATGTATCAAATATAATGTTAGGAAGTGCCTCTAATTACCACCAGACTAGGTATATTCAAAAATATATGTATACATACTCATATGTATATGATGGGGAATACCCTACATTCGTAAGAGTTTTTTTTTTAATTTACATCTCTATATGTCGAACTTTGAATCTTATCATCAATATCATGTTACATTTATTAATTGATTAGAGAATTTGTATTTCATTAACCTAATGTTAGGGTATATGTACGCTGTTGTCTAAAACAACTTTGCTCTCATCAATAGAATACAACGCATCAGAAAGTTATTCAGCTTAGCGTTGTTAGCAAGCCAAAAAAAATAAACAAGTACCTAAGCTATGTCTAGTCACATCGGAATGTATAATGATTCATCAGGAAATTCACCCAATGAAGGTACAGACAGCAGCATTGCTAATTGCATAGTCCCTGCATGTGTATAAATGGAGTTAGAAACAAGTAGGTAACATAATTATCAGCTTTTACTATTTTACAAGTCGTACGGGTTTACAAAATTTAAAAAAAAATCGATATGTCTGTGGCGTTAAAACATACAGAACGTTTTTTGATGTGTTTCAAATCGTAATCAACAACGCCACCTCGTGAGAGAAAGATTAACTATTTATTATGTTTAACAATATTTTTCGTATAACATACAAAAGCATAAATTAAACAACTAAAAACAGCATAGATGCTTAAATGGTCTTACCGCTGACAGCGAAGTGATCTGTGGCAATAAACTCTATCTTAGCAAACACCCGGACCCCAGATAAATATTTGCAGATCATACAAACATTTGTCTCGCGGCGGGAATCGAACCCGCAACCTTCTGCGTCTCAGGCGGGTATTCCCCCTTTACGCTACAAAGGTCGTCAATCAAGTTAAAAAAAAAAACGATTGCAAAAAAACCGTATTACAATCGGTGATGCCGTTTTGGCTTATTTACGCATATTTGCCCCTAGTTTAGTAAATAAGCGTACAATATGCGAATTCCCGTGAACGAATGAGGTTGCTCAGTAATTAGCGCTGCTGTCTGTACTGGGTACAACATAAAAACGAAATGAACTACGAGTATTAAGGTGTAGTCATCGTTCAATTCCTCGTCTTTTGCAACGCCTAATGAGACAGAGCCTTAAGAGGAAAGGCTATCGGCATGTTCTCCATACAAACGTATACTGTCTGGATTATGGCACTAGACTAGAGCAATAATGTTTTAACATAGTTTATACAATGGATACTATATCCACGTTTACATTTTTTTGATTAGTCATTTCATAAACGAGCTAGAATCAAAATACCTTGAAAATGTACTATTTGAGCCGCTTTAAATAGACATTACAGTATACAATTCGGTAATAATTATAAAAACTAGAATTATGATTATGAAAAAAATTGTCTAGTTTAGGTGGAGGAAACATTCGTGCTTCTGGTTAAAGTTCCGCGAACTGTCCCGTAATTGATTGCCCTATCGGCTGCTGGAATCGAATCCGCGCTCATCGCACGCGAGCTCATCACGCAACCTTCACTTCCAAATTGGGTAGGAGCCGATGGTAGCCCAGTGGCAGACACCGCGACTTAAATGAAATGTCGTTTCTCAAATGTCACTTAAGTCGGCTGTGAGCTTTTTGAATCCAGGTTTTTCCCTGTACGTAAACAATGTACTATCCACTAATAAGTAGGTCCTAGTACCTAGATATCGATGCTCGCGTCTAAGGTACACCCTTTTGTTCCTGATTATCTGAATCATCGATACTTATCCATACCACACCTGCCCATCCACAGATCTTGTATAGTTCAGAAGTCTGTGTGCCCATTGTAACGATGCAGGTCTCTATACCGTGGTCTCTCACGTTCACAAATATACGGGAAAGGTAATAGGGTTCTGGGTTTTCAGAATTCATTTAAAAAACTTATTTCATTGAATTGCGAACTCCTTGGTGAAATAATGACACAAGTCATTAGTACAAAATAAAATAAACAAACTCTGAATTTGAAATACGTTTGTTTTGACATTCAATGTCAATCTTCGGTCGAGTAGACATGCTCTTGGCATAAAATTTGATCTATTTTTCATAGTACGGTTTCGTACACGGAGTTTTGGGCCCTACTAGCTGTAGATCTGCTAAGGCCACTAATCGGCCAATCAGTACTAAGGATCCCGTCCTTAAGCGACCACCACGTTGTTTTTTCTACAAATGACGCAGAAAGACCAATGACATGTGAGAAGAACACCTACAAATTAAATAAATAATTTTACTGACGGGTGATGTGCGGAGAAACTATTTCAGCGACGCGGCCTACTTTCCACTTTATGCCTTAATTACTAGTTACTTTACTTTAACAAGTATGTATATTGGCTTTTGCATGTTTTTCTTATCGATTACGTAAATGTGGAACTTTGCGTATATTGCAAGCTTTACCACCCAGGTGAGCCACCCCTTGATAATAGCTATGATTATATTTAGCGTTCTTAATCCCTACCTGTCGGTTGCCCAACCGTAAACCGTTTGATATTTAAAAGTTTTCGCAGTTTTTAAAAAGCGTAAGAAAATACGTACGTTATTTTTAGGCTTATGTAATAAACGCCTCCACTGTAATATGTTGTCTGTCAAACGACAAAAACTATCGATATATCATAAGCGAATCTGTCCAGCAAACTTTATTTCCACAAAAACATTGTCCCTGTCTCATGTCTCGCAATAAATCATTTAGTTCTCTGTAGTGCCGTGTCCTCCATTTTTTATAACAGAAGAAAAGCTCAGAGACCTTGACTTCACACACTTCTCCCTCTGTAACTAGGCCGCCCTGTTTACATATTTGGCTGCTGAAATGTAGTTGTAGTCAATCTAGTTCCAAATAAACGATTGCATAATAATATCAAAATTGATACGTTCATTGTGGTTTGGATAATGTCAGCTAGGTATTTGACGCTTCAAGTATATAACGACGACAACCGTAGTAGACCATGGTCTGAACAACGTTTGTTCTTGAGAAACGCATAAAATGTTGGCTCATAATAATATGGGCTCCAGTCGCATAGGGCAAAAAGGCCTGACTCAAACTTATTCATGACTCAAGCACAGATTTTCTTCTAGTTCTATATAGCACACTAATTTAAAACTGTAACAAAGATACGTCTACACAGGCGTACTTAACCCTAAAAATAGTAATCCAGTAAACCTTTAAGGAAAGACAAAGTTAATGAAGTTTGTCTCCACTGAAGTCGGTCTAAATTTTTTGGTTTATATTCAAGCTTAGTTTAAAATAGTTGAATTACATTTATTCATACAACTATGTATGTACAAGTATATACTTTTGAAAATGCGAAGGGCCCCTGTTCCCCAAGGACTCAGAGTCTCAACCCCAAAAGGCTAGAGTAAATAGTACTATTACGTATTCTGTTCTTAGAGCGACTTGCTTCGCTTGCCATTCCCTTGTAATCATACAAATTTCATGTATTTCCACGGATTTTCAACCTCATTAGTTGTCTTACTGGTTAGCTATTACTGCTAAAACACGCATGCAATCGTTTTGTTTGACTTCAAGGCAAGTTCTCAGATAGGATTATCACTAAGTAGTGCTGTTTAAAGCGATAAAAAAGAGGCAATCGTTTTTAAAAATGTTGTGCTGGCCCCATTCAAAGAAGCTGTAGGTAAAAGCTTGTAAAAACGGTATCTATCCCAACAACATTTTTGACAGCTAGGTCAGTTATGTAAACAATACCACAATCAACAAATCCTGTTCAATCGGTGCATGTACCGTGATTGGAACTGACACAAGACAAGCGGGTCAGTAGTAAAATGTGTTAGAACGGCACTAGCTTTTGACCGCAACTCTACTTGAGTACACTCGACTACAACTGACTTGACTGTTTGTTTGTTGTATCATTGGTTCTCTTATGGTCACCATGCACTATACAAAAATTTAAAAAAAAAACAAACGCAGTCAATAGAGAAAATGTTCCTCATATTTTAAATCTTTATAGTCGCGTGACTCCCTGACTGACAATCAACCGTAAGTCCTAGAGACCTGAAATTCGAAGGGTGTGTTGCTTTGGTGTGCATTATGAAAGGATTCTTCAAATTTCACTTCTGAAAGGTGCAACGGGAATAAAACACGGACCAAAAGGTCGCCGTGCGCTCCACTAGTATAAAATATAAAATAGTCTAGCAAGCAGAGCTTAGCTCATAATAAAATGAAATAATATTCCCGTTATATATAAATATTTTTAAAACATAGTACAGGTAACATAGCCAAATGTCCTTATATATTTACTCAAGTTCTATACCAAACAAACAAACAGGCATTCACACAAATAACTAATAATAGAGGAGAGGGGAATCGATACATTTCTCCAGTGATTGGTAGTGTAAGACCTTTGACCAGCTTGTGTATTAACCCACCTAATTCCACATATTCATATCTATGATTGATATGAGTTTACTGTTATTCACTTAGCCAGAATATGTACCTAACAAACAATACGTTTGATCCTCATCAATATACTCTAGCCTAGTTTGCAAGACTTTCATTTTTTTTTTGTATCATCTGAACGCAACAAGCCCGGATATACGTTTGGGGTAAGAGGATGTTCGTTTGATTAATTCTAGTTTCTATCTCTCTTGCCAAAATCTAAATCCTATTGTAATCGTTTGGTAGGACTTCAATAAAAGCTTTTAAGCCCTGCAATGCGTGATGGAGGGAATTTTGTAAAAAATATCTTCTTAAAATGCCCATTGAAAAAAATGGTAACAGACAGATAAATAAACAAGCATTGAAATAGACAAATAATCACAAATACATGTATCAGGTCTTTGTTGATAATTAACATAAAGTCGTGTGTTAACAACTGTACTCGCGCGCTACGATGTTTTAACGAAGTTTAGTTTATTTCGTCAATTTGCACTAATTATGTTTCTTCACAGCCATCGATATGAAATCTTCATATAATGAGAGCCTCCTCGTCACCGTATTTTCTTTTGTCTACAACTTTGTATTAGTACTTGTAAAATGCTTATCAAAGCACTTGGCATTTTTATATGTAGTGTTCATTGCATTTTGATTGTTGCATAACAAGTCACGTCTGTTTCCTTTTCTGGGCCAGTATCTATAGTATATTTTTTTTCTATACAGTCAGCGAGAAGATTAAGTATTTGTTATTAATTATTGCTATTGCTATTATATTTATTTTTGACTATTGACATTATCCATAAATTAATTATTTGAGTGAATGAATGAAAGAAAATACTTTATTGTACACCTTAAACAGTTTTGATATATAAAACTCAAATTATTTCTGAACAGGACTTCGGTGGTAATAATATCTCCTTTGGTCCTTCATCATCACTATCATTACTAATAGTACTTATGTTGAAGTCCACTCACTGTTGTATATAGGCCTTCCCCAAATAATGGTAATATTTGGGTCTTATGATCTTGGGAAATTTCCATCCACCATCGGATGAGGTGTCTTTTCACACTGATTCGTGAACACCATTCAAAAACCTTTCTTACCTAGTGGTTGTCGATACTGCAAACTATATGGCTTAACCATTGCCACTTCAACTTGCTTATTTTAAGAACTATGTGGCACACAATTAAAAATATAACTACTATTAAAAACAATTTATTTGTGAAAAATTAAGTGTGCATAAGGAGTTGCGTATGGGAAATACATATGGTGCCCCACTTGTATTTGGGAGTTTTTTGACCTAAAAATGTAACATCAATAATTTCATAATAAATCATGACCTTTTAATCTGTGCCGATTTTAAGCTCGATAACGTTGTCATTGTCGACTCGAACAAATAATCAAACGACGTAACCTTGTAACAACATTCAGTTTATTTTTCTATGTATAATTTTTTTTTTTTTTTGTATAAAAGGTAAATTTCATAATTAAAATAAATTTGTATTTTGTAACTGAAAAGGTTATCCAATTATGCCGTTCTAAAGATAAAAAAAAAACTTACCACCGTTACAAGTTTATTTTGATGAAGCGTGAAAGGAAATGTGACCTATTAAAGTAGCCTTACTGTAATAACTATTTCCATGTCAAGCCCGACAAAACAGAGTATCTAAAAACTCATAGACAATCTAATTTTGTCTTCTAAAAATAAACAATCACGACTGTAATACCCATGATGGACAATGGACATCCTTAAATCAGTACTCATTAAATGTATAGATTCGAGGATTAGTTGTTTAATTAACACGTTACATTAATTTAAGACTAAAATTATAAATTTAAAATAAGTCAGACTAAACTTTAGAATAGCAATTCAAACCAAAGGTTGTCGAGAAGAGATCGCTAAGCGGTAAGACCGCCCATGGTTCCTTAAGAATAAGATTTTGTTTACTATGTTATTGTTTAATCTACCTTTGTCGTTGACTGTACTAGTATTGATAAAAAAGAAGAGCACGTTTCCTTCTGAGAGATAACCATCATGTTTATTATTTATTGGGTCCACGTGTAAACCATCATATCGCTTTTCTCTAATACCGCGATTAAAATACCATTGTTCTGTGTCACTGAGTATACCTTTTAGCATCAATCAGTTTTAAAAAGCCTCTAGGTATTATTAATTTCAAGAACGAGTTCAAGGGTTATCTATATTTATTTACTATTATTAAAGCTGAAGAGTTTGGTTTTTTATGAGATAACCAGATTTAGTCTTTGGAACTACCAGTGGGATTTTAAAAATATTTTTGCGTTTTCTTGAGGAAGGTTATAGGCTATTTAACATCACGCTACGCTCCCTTTGAGCCAAGAAAAAGAAGTAATAACGCGGGCGCGCGATGCGACGCGGTAGGCTGAGGGCGGCCGTGGCACAGTTAGTCTTTTTATATTTTAATGTCACAATACATTAGGTTTATGTTGAAGGAAAGTAAATAACATGACTTGTGTCATCCGTCATGTTTTTCAAAGTCATTTTTGAGTTTATCTTGAGGTAGGTACTTAATAATATTATTATTTTCCAAGAAGGTGATATAAACAATTGAATAATGATATGCATAGGTAATAATAACATCAAATAATTCAGTGGTTCGACAAAACTTTTTTCAATGCTTTTGGTGATTGCTTTTCTGCACTAAGGTGAAACGAAACTTAGGTGTATCTTACGGATATTGTTTCACAGAAATCTTAAATCAGAATATATTAAGATGTGCCTAAGCTTAGTTCAGATGGACATACTCGTATGTTTATTCTCAATAAAGATTAGGTTCTAGATCCCAAGATACAAACATTATGGAATTGTGATGGTAAATGAGTGCCCTCTATAATCTAGAAGAGATCTACATTTCCTACTTTATTACTCTCAATAAATAAAACAGGCAGTCCAAGATGGACATCACCTTTCTAACTCCATCTGAGACGGGTAGGATTGAAGTTGCTGTTTTTAATTAACCTCTGGCTTCAAGTGAGTTATTGCTTTGGTTCCAGTGTTGCCTAGACAGACAATACTTTTGTGGCTAGATATCACAAAATTACTTATTTAAATTACAAATTTTTGTGGCTACATTTGACGAAAATTAGAATATTTTGAAAGCGAAGTATGAAAGTCGTATGAGATCTGATATGATGATGATATACTTAGGAAACAATTTTTAAAATATTAATATTTTACTGAAATATATGTCAAGTTAATTTTATGGAAAAAACGACATATTTAAGTAGTGATTTAGCGGTGAACTTATGTTATTTTACAATAAGTTTTATATCAAAATTCATTGAAGTGTAGCGCTTATATCTTCATAGTTGTTAGATCTATCCAGAAATTGTGAGATAGAAACACAGTTTGGTCGACATCTAGCTATAGATTTGACTATTAGATTAACTCTATCTCGAGTTCCATCTCGGAGCTGCTGCGCAGCAAACGCCTGTGAGCCTGCAATATTTTATACCTTGCATAAGTGCTGTGGTTATAGTGATAACAACTCTGAGGCTCCGTCAATTGACTAGATCTATCTGGGCCATGATAGATAGTCCTTGTCCAATTTACCTACCAGCTAGATAAAATTGGATCCATTCACACCCATGCGAGCACTAGAGGCTTTTGTCTAACCGTGGACTAATCAAGGCCCATGATGCTAATATCATAATATCATATCGTATTTTCTATGCATAATATGATATATTCTATACAAAAATATACTTCTAGGAATGAAAAAATGGATGATACATTTTTATTATAGACTTTTTATCAATTTCCCGTTATTTGAAGTCAGTTTTTTTACTTTTAATGTAGAATTTTGTTATATTGCAAATACATTTGTAAGTGGTGTACTATTAAGAGTTCATAAATGTAGCTAGGTATTTAGAAAGTAGGTATCTCGATTGCCTCTTCCCAAGTCCGTTTAATCTACCAAATTGCGAAATAACCGTGAGAATAATTGCCATAAATATCATTCATCGTTTAAGATTACGTTGTTGGTAAAACGATAGGTACCTACTGCCTCTGAAAAGTCACGTTGGAAGTTGTAGATTTTATTGTTTAATCTTTGAGTTGTGCAGAACTGTATTATTGAGTATGCATGCGATTATCAGCTCCAGATATGGACTTGACCGACTGTTTTGATCTATTCGTGTCACAATAAACCTGTCTTAAAATAATCATACAATAAGTTCGAAAAATCCATTTTACAATCTTACAATCAGTTGCAAAAACAATTTAGCAGGACAATAAACAGATTAAGAAACCATAAAATGTGATTTTATGCAACCGTTTTAACAAACGAAAGTGAGTAGAGACGTAATATGTCCCTAATTTACATACGTTTGACCTCGCACTTTGAAAACGGTAAAAAAAACCTGAAGAATGTAACTTTTTGGCCAGATGTTAAGTTTTTATTTTTGTAAAATGCAGAACAAAATACTATGTTAGTATTTTATAGTTAGAATGCAGGCAGGTATTCCATAGTGTGAAACCCTTAAATCACGCTGAAGTATGAAGCTGAATTTTCGTGTTATGCTGTACCAAAGTAATTAATTTTAAAGTTTGTTAATTTTATTTGCAACATCATTTTCTATCGCAATGACTTTGATTTACCTGGAGCCATTACATTACAATATTTTAGACCAAGGAATGATTATTCGTACTGTATACTACACGGGGTCTACCTACGTGGCACCTATTCGTAAGTGTTTATTTGTGTGTACAATAAAGAATAAAGAATTAGCTGATGTTTTCGCTAATTACCACCTCGTTTGCAATTTAAAATCCCGTTTATTCATTGGTCACATTCACGCATAAAACAGATTGCCACCGGCTGTTTTCCGGCACCTATACAAGTAAATGTTCTCCTCACAATTACGAGAGTATAATCTAGATTTAACGAGCAAATTATGCAAATCCATGCAAAACATGACGAGCAAACGCTTTGTTTCGAGAATAATGAAACAATGCTCGTTTTCGTTCATTTTTGCCAAAACCGCGTCACATCTGTGCGAAAGACGCTATAATTTATGATGGCATAACACATTTTCACCAAAATATACGTCAGAGGACAAGTTTCGTGGCGCATAATAATGGCTAGTCGGCGATAATCTGTCACCTGTTTCTATGTTAACTACGTAAATGAATGCCATTGACGGCCCTGGCGACTCAGCAATCCTAGCGAAAGTGAATTTGTAGGGGTTGTAGTGTGTAATTGGCTTCATGTATCGTGACTAGGTGAATATGCTTCTAACTGTTTTTGTTCATACATAGTATTGCATTGACTAGAGGCGTTTGCTGTGACCACGGGTTTCAGCCTGATTAAAACATAGATTGTGTAAAAAAACTATACTCTGCCCACAGACTACCAAAAAAATTGCTACTTTTAACGCTAGCAGTTTACCATAGCTCATAAGTTGATAAGTATGTACCTAAATGACGACCTCGGTGGCGCGGCAGCCAGCTGAGACGAAAAATATGTTTCAATTCCCGCTGCAGGACACATATTGGACACAAATTGTTGTGGTGACATGGTACTCGTATAGGATTCAGAGGGTACAAATATAGAAAAGATAACTTTGTTGGATGTTACTCTGTATTTCTTTCCTTAATACAACCTTATTAGTCGACGACTCTAACAAGACTGCCCGAGCACCCGTTTTTCAACTACCAACAAACCCTTTTTATTTATTACAATCAAATAATTCAAAAATTATATAAAGTAATATCTTACTTTATATAATTTTTAAATATTTTACCTGATGATTTTTAAATATTATATTCTGAACTAGTTTTTAATAATACAATTTTATAAAGGAAAGTGGTGTTCGCTTTACAAGAATCAATTACCTGTCTCGTTATTTTATATTATTCAATAATTCCAGAAAAATACATTTTATTGTTGAGTAACGTTAATTAAAATAACTTTAAAGATCTATGGTAAACTATTAATCATAATTCTAACACTCGTAGTTCCTGATCCTTGTGATACGGGGAATCCCAGTATGGAGTCAGGAATATGTGGTGGTCAGGAACTGGTTGGGTGTATTTTTTGTATAAGTCACATATCTAGGTGATTAGTCAACGTAACATTTTATCTACCGGTAAATAATGATGCTAGTAAAAAATTACAACAAAATATATGACATGGACATAATGGAATAAATTAATAAATGGAATAATAATGTCACGTAATAATATAATGTTCGATCTCATGTCAACACACAAGCTAAAAGGTTGTCAATTTTCTGACTAAGTTTTTGAGATAAACAAAAATATTGCAACTCGTTTTATGTAATACTAGTGGAATACCCCGCGACTTCATTCGCGTTGATTTATTTTTAAAATAGAAAACGTTATTGTGGCTTGCATTTATAAACATCTATATCGTGTCGCTGGCTTTTTTTAGATCTATTGATGACTCATACTGTTGTAGTACATTTTCACGTCTAATCAACCTTGGTTAGTTATATACGAGTACCAAATGTTGGTCAGCGCATGCGGATAAAGTTACCAAGCAGCGCTTTTTCTTCTTACGGAGATTTTGAACTGAAAACGTACGTTTATCGAAATAAAACATAACCTTTGTATATACATAAAAGTCTTCATTTTGATGTTATTTTAATATTGTCTTAAAACCACAGCCAACTCCACTAACAAAACATAAATCTAATCTTATCTTAGGTTAGTTCGAATAATGGGTTAGCATTCATTTATTGCCCATTAAAATGGTCACACGAGCCATTATGCAAGGGCCGTGGCGCCGGCTACCGTACTGGACGTTGACGCGTTTCCTGAACGTAGAGTAATTGAGTTACGATATTAAAATTGACTCTAAACAACGTATAATTACACAGTGAAATCGCCTGCAGCGCCGTTTGACCACCTTTACATCCAAAATAGCAGCTTCTTCGAACTTCTGCTTCGGATTCGGCGAGTGCTGATCCCTCAGACTGTAAATCAGTGTCTGATTTCATAATACGTCGAGTGATGTCAAATACATAGGAACTTCTGGAAGACAACAATATTTTATTGGACAATACGTCTCAAAATTAGTCTGACGTTTTCAATACCTTTGAAAACGTCAGACTTCCCTACAGGTTCCTGAATATAAGTATCTTTTTTCTAAGGTAGCGAAGTCATTGAAAGATTGAGGCGATAGTGCATTACGTAATTAGCCATAAGTTACTGTTATAATGAGCATCAGGAAGCTATTAATATTTGCTTTAGCTCAACGTAGATAAGTGGCTACACCTTTGAATGGGCTTTGTATAGAGATATTGATTACATTGTAATATTGTCGTTATTATTTTCTATACAAGTCGCTATGTTACATAGTGAAATTACAATGCGAAGAAGGGATGGCAATGTATGTTTTAAAAGGCTATTTATTATCTCTGATTTTGTGATGTAGGTTGATATTTGAACACAAAACTCAATTGTCTGCAATCAAAGGAAAGGTTGATTCGAAATTCACAAAATCACAAAGATCGTTGAGAATCGTCGACTTATGAATATAATTTAAGATGTTATATATCTATGAGTAAATTTACACTTGAATTGAAGGATCAGGCAACAAACTTGTTTTTTTGTCAATTCTTGATTCAGCTATTGTGTTGCCAAGCAAAACAAGATTTACTTAAAATACCAACGTAATACATAAATAAATAATAATTGAATTTAAAGACACCTAAAGCTAACGTATCAACCACAGCACAGGAGCGCTCAGTTTTAAACGTCCTGTATGCCGCCAAAAAAACAAATTTCATACGATTATTTTTGTAAAAATCAGTCGCAGTCGATCACACAGATTTATTGTATATTAAACAGGCCCATAAATCCGGGTATGCACTCGAGGAGCAATGCCCCGATTGCCTCAATCAGACCGAATGCATAAGTCATCAGTCATGCAGTTGCAACAACTTGCATCCTTTGAGGTCGGCCTGGCATTGGCATTGCTTTGTCAATGCCAGCCGAGGAGAATATAGGATGGTGCTGTCAGGTTTTAGGTTTTGCAAACGGGCGATTTAAATAAAATTAACATTTAAAAAAATATTCGAATGCAATGGTGCCATTGAAATAAGGGAGGCTCAATCGTACTAATACTAAAGTTTGGATGTAACTACTGAAACAATTTAGATTAAATTTGAATGTTATAGTGACCTACAGTAACACAGAGGCTACTTTTAAATCGGGTAACATGCAGGTGAAGCCATGGAAAGAGGCTATTTAAGTTAATTATAAAGAAATCTCAAAACGAGCTACTACTGAAAAAAAAACAATGTCAATAGTCCGTGTCCCATTGACTCCATTGTAACTATAATAAGTTACTGTAATTAGTTCACCCTTTATTTGTTTCCACTACACTAATAATTAATTGACGATTGTACGCTAATGAGATTCTTCGACATTAAGATCTAGAAAAACTAGAAAGATTCTAGAAAAACAAGGAGAAAAGATCGATTTGTATCTTTTACTCTTTGTGACAGCGCGTTTGGTTCAGAGCTAAAATAGCACTGCGCATATTTTTATTTTCTTGATTTAATTTTGCAAAGTTGTACGTCTGCCTTCACAACTACTCAAGTTCAATCGAAGTGTCAATTCTCTGTCTGCGCCTGACATCGCATTCAAGCGATGAATAGCTTTGTTAAACTACCCGCGTCGTCGGGCAGGACAGAAATATCGCAGCTATGTGTTAGTAAAAGGGCTTTATTAGGAATAGGATTGCTAGTAGCCGGCTTTGAGAACTTTTCCGGACAACATTTTAGATGTTTAGCATATTTATAGAAAAATCAGTAGGTACTTTATAGGTAACTGTTTTTTGTAATCTCTTTTCTACCCTTCTTTCCCGTGGTTCACCTATTTTGTCCACCTGGTGGACCACGGGTAAACATATTCTTCCGTGGTCCACCAGGTGAACTAAGGTGAACCATAGGAAATTATTATTTAACCGTGGTCCACCTTTGAGCACACAATCTTTTTGGTCTTTCGTTGACGTGCTTCACTGTAATTGAAATTCGAATACAAACAAACTGAGTAAGGCCTACATTCCTAATTTCCACAAAGAAGAAGTAGGGTTAAATTAGGTTTTGTGATTCACCAACAAGTTCATAATTACGCTGCACTCGCATCGTGCTTGTGTTTTATGTTCCCTAGTGGACTGAACAGTGTCGGACTAAATTTAAAATTTGAATAGGGTCCATTTCGGTTCTGGCACTCGCCGGCCGCTGCCGCGGCACGCTGCGCTCGGCTCGTGCTTGTGTTTTTATGTTCCCTAGTGGACTGAACAGTGTTGGACTAAAATTAAAATTTGAATATTATCCAATAAAGTTGGTCCATTGTAATAACATGTATATCATATCGGAATCCAGGTGTTTAATTATAAAAGGTTAAAAATAAATTAATTTAAAACCCACGCACGCGTTTTATCGCGCTTTATTAATGACTTTTATTTTTATGATTTCGAAGCATGTGCGTTACAAAACAAGCCTTCAAATCTAGCCAATGAAAAGAGGTGGACAATAGGCAATATATTTCAATAAAAATAATTTACGCGATTATCAGGTGGACCACGGAAGAATATGTTTACCAGTGGTCCACCAGGTGGACAAAATAGGTGAACCACGGGAAAGAAGGTCTTTTCTAGTATACAGTTATAATATCTAATTTCAATAAAACATAAAGTCTTAAATCTTTATTGGTTATACTGCAGTTACTGATTTTTAATTAACACTTTATTGCACGATGAGTAACAAAAGTGACTATAATATTATACGAACTCAATGTTGTTGTGGCTAGCGATAAAACTTCCGCTACAAGCTCAGGCAACAAACGACGATTCAAGTTTTTGTGTTGATTTAAATGCTAAAATTGTTTTATGGATTTGGAAACAATATGTTTTTTTCTTTAAAAAAAGGCTCGTTCAAGTATTTTCTAAAAAATATATAATGCAATTAATATGTCTTTGTGTCAGTTTTTCCGACTTGTCATCAAGTAGGTATTTTCTCTGAACAACACTAAATGGAAAATTGATGCCTATTTCTTGTCCGCCTTTTTGCACATAAACTATACAATGGGCTTAGTTACAAGTAATAACACAATAGACATATCCGTTCTTTGGAAACGCCTTAAATACTTGTATGGTTTAATGCCCTTGCGATGTAGATGCGATGAAACTTAGAAAATGCCCCTCAGATGCATTTCGATACACTTTGTTCGAAAAAAATCGCAGATCCGTGAGAATACTCAGATGCACGTCCTAGAATTATATTTTAGCATTCTGCGTGACAGATTGCTATCCCATCGTCGCTTTTTGGAATACAAACCGATATGTATGTTCTATAAGCCAGGCAGGCAACAGAACAACAGGCAGGCAGACAGGCAAAATATCTAAAATAACCACTGTATTTACATTAAAATGTCAATAACTGACTATCTGGTATGAACATTAAAGATCTCATAGTAATAAAATAAATATTCACGGTTCATAAGACAACACGAAAACTATGTAGAAAGTACACGGTTTGGTTTTTTTGTTTGTAATTTGTGAGAAAAGTTGAATAACGAAATACTTCGTTAGAAACTTAATTTATATGCAATTTAAAGATTCCGGTTCGTCATCCTACTGTCACTTAAATAATGCGCTGTGTTCCCAAACAACTTTGCAGTTGCCAAAGTTAAGTATTAAGCTAAGAGTTAGTAGGCACTTTGATTAAACACCATCAATAGTTTGTAGAATTCCACTCTGACCTCCCTCAAAGAGTGCAATCTTGGGCTACTTCCATCCATTGCCTTCCCGCAACCCTTTGGACGTCATCGGTCCATTGAGTAGGGGACATTGATTAAAGCTTGCTAAATGTTAGTGATCAAAAAGTACTATCGATTTTCTGTACTCATCCCAAGCAATTAAACTCTTCTCTTAGCCAATAATTATTATCGACTAATTAATGTGCTTGTCGACTGCGGACGGACGGGGAGGCTGCATTCACTGTTTTATTAATAAGCTGGCCTAGGGCGGGCTTCTATGTACGTGATATTCTTATAGTCACTTGTAGGCTCATTCCCAACTCATTGACAGAAACTTCATTAGTAGATAAGGATATCTAAATAAAACCGGACAAGTGCAAATTAGACTCGACTTTTTTTAAATGAATGAATGAAAATACTTTACTGTACACCTTAAAAAAATAACATAATAGCAAAATCTAATTCTAAAGAAAGTACAATGGGCGGTCTTATCGCTTAAAAGCGATCTCTTCCAGACAACCTTTGGATGGAGAGATAAAAGAGTTTCACACGAGTTTTGAATACGGCTAGAGACTGGGCCTTCCTTATAATTTATTTGTATGGGTGTTTGATATGTTGATTTTTTTATAATGCCTTGCTAAATAATATAGTAACACGCATTCTGTGGAAATTTCCACTGCCTGCATATAACGTTTCACTTCACTTCTTAATAATAGCTTGTGTGGCTCATGTTACGTTTAAGAAGATACATAATAGCCTTGTGGTAGATGGACGGCCGCGGCGCAAGCTTAGTGAATAGGGTTCCGTTGGCATACTTTGGGTACGAAACCCCAAAGAGATTTATGGATCCCAGAGAAAATTGCTAGCAGACAAAGAAAAATAACTAAATAGTATTAACAACTTCGTCGTTCAATCAACCGAACGATTCGTGTCGTAAAAGCTTATTCCATACTCATTATCTTCATTGGTTCCTCAGACTCATAAATATTTGTCAATCTGGAATAATGGTAAACGTTATTACTTCTGGTTAAATGACATTTACACTTTTTCATAATATAAAATAATGTGAATTAAACCCAGCTCATCCGGCTGATATTATGCCTATCAGTTGATGTTTAGATACGAGTAGATGTGTGGCAATCGGTAACGATGTAACAGCTGGACCGATTTAGGTGAAATACACACACACACACACAATGCGTATCACTGTATTCCTGTATGTTATTTTTAATTATTATGATAGATTATTATGTCACTTATTTTCCATAAGAATTTTGTTTACGACTGTACTGAATATAATTAAGTTTGTAAAAAATCAATAACTGGCCGTGGAAAATACCACGATTAAAAATAATAGTAATCTAGGATTAAAAATAATATAAAATTTATAAGTGTCTCTAGGGACTCGCAGTCCATTTTCTTCGCAGTCCCTAACGGTAATGACCCATTTATCTGCAACTACTGATTAATTAAATATATAACTAATATGGTTGGACTGCTGAAGAGGTAAGTAGCCACAAATTAGGATAGGACTCAACATAAAGTGCCGCTTACCTGGCGTAGGTAAGTAACGTGCTCATCTTTCGTCCTCTCCCAATATCAGTAGCAGATAGCTTCGATATAAAACAAAGAGTTTCTTAACTAGGTACTTATATAAGCTTAAGAAAAATAGTTCACTACATTTATTTACTTAGTTTTTTTAGAAGTAGGTATGTGAGTCAACTTTTTTTTACATACTTTTACTTTGAAATAAATGAAGGGACAATTTACATGTAAAAGCTTATTGGTTATTTAAATTGTTGAAAAAATTGGGGAACAATTCATTAGATCTATAAACTTAAGAAAAAAAAAACAAAAAGACTGACGGGACTGTAATCAGGTAGGCATGATAACATAAATAAGAGCAGATAGGTACTAATAATTCAAAATATTTATTTTTAAACTCGATCTAGGTTTCCGAAAAATCGGAATTTGTTTTTACGTATTCAAAAACTTGAATATATAGCCAGTTCAATGTTATCTCTTCCAAATAGATATATCCCAATTTACATGCAGTTATATTTTACAGGTACGTACTCAACGTTGATCTGGATCATGCATTTAATTAATCATTTTATCCTGTGAGGTTAAGCATCGACATGGGAGCTTAATCTACATTCCATTGGTACTGACAACAAAAACATCGCGTGAAAATCCGTAGGTAATGAATTTTTCGAACCTGAAATTATCATGTGACATAACATTGTCGAAACGTAACGAACTGCCTGTAGCAGACACGCAAAAACGCAAAGGTCAAGATAAAGGAATAAGTAGCAACATTTAATTGACCACTTTCGAACTATGTTTGTACAATTCGCGACAAAGTTGCTTAATTTTACAACACTTTTTATGGTTTAATTGATTATGATTCCCATTATACGTCGTAAAAATTAGACGTTTTATAAATGCATCTATTTTGTCTAGCTTTCTACGCTTGATTATGTCTTAAATAATATGATCTTCCCACCAGTAAACATTTTAAAACTGAAAATATGGCTAGTTACCGCTGTAATTCGTTGATTTTCTGTTATTTAGAAGCTTTTCATCATAAGTACCAGAGACAGCGTCTAAGGGTCTAAAAAAATTTTCAACTACAACAGTTTCAATTTAGTCATAACCTGATGAATTTGAACTTACTCTATCGATAATAGAGTAAGTTCAAATTCAAACTTACTCTATTATCGATAGAGCAACAAAAGAAAAGTCATATCAGATCTAAAACGTGATTGGTAAGAAAATGGCTTCTAATGTAGGTAAAAATTTGATAATACACATGTCAGACATCACCAAATAAAAAATAATATTGACTGATTTATAAAGGCTTAATTCCATATACGAAGATCCGTCGGGTAACAAGGTACCTACTTAGTCAGAAACTAATAACATTAATATATTTGGTACGTTCTCGTACAAGCCCATGTTTTCTATGATTCTAATGTAGTGCTTGGTTTCATGAGATAACGTTTAAGATTTTCTTGGAGTACAAATAGCTTTGTCTTGTCGAGCAGTGTAGGTACCTTTTGTATTTTGGCATTGACTGTACATTTTATTTAAATAATTTGCTTTCCTGACGTCATTACTGTAATTAACGGTGTGAAATGTAACGTCATCCTATATTTCACGCGATCGAAGGATACGTCCGGCTTTATTACATCGATTTTAATTTACATACCGAAGCCACAGAACCAGCAGATAGTATACGCAAGTTAATTGATTGGACAGGGAAAGTCAATCCCTATTCTAGATTCTTTAAATATTAAAAAATGAAAGCTTAGCTAGGCATCCAATATATAACATTAAACCAAAGGGTGGGGCGGGCCTATGATCTTTGATTATCTCGTTTGACATAACAATAAAAATTAAAGTTTTGATAGAACAGAATACGGAGTATATAAGAAGTATAATATTCTGTATCGAACAGAAAGATTCAATAGTATCTTCGAGAATTCGACGTTCCGCAGTTTTTTTTTAAATTATTTAGTTAAAAGATGGTGGCCTTTTGGAAATCAAGTAAATACATTGCTATCAGTACAAGCAAGTCATGATAGGAACGTCGTTATACCTAAGGACTAGAGTTATAGTCAACACCGGAAATTTAAGGACTAATGACAATTTACATTACCCAATAGATACCCGACATCTGTTGAAAACGTGAACAACTGTTTCTAAAATTAACTAAGGAATGCAAACGTGACTAAGGAATTTATTGATTGCTTGGATAGACAAATGATCTGCTATTAACCACTTTATAGGTATGCTAGGTAATTATTGGGGAAATCGGCAGCTAAAATTGGTTCAAATTGGTTTTGGATGGTGCGTCATTCTTGTTGGTTTCCAACCGTGGTAAACATTGGTACTAGACTTGCAACGGATATTCGGTTACTATTCGGTATTCGGCCTATTCGGCTGCTTTTATTATATTCGGCCGAATACCGAATATCTACATATTATTCGGCCGAATACCGAATACTTAAATAATATATTTTGTCATAGAGAAATAATTGGTAAAATGAAAAATTAAAATCGATTGATTACGTATATATTCATATTTTCATTTCTGTTATAATCATTTAAGTAGTCATTGGTGCATAACACAGGTACATGATCATCTTCTGAATTGGAAAAATGGAGGATTCTATGTATTTGAATTATTGTGGTAATCAAAATTTAGAAGGGTAAGGTTCTCATTTCTTTTATAAGGGCGCGCGGGCGATGAGTACATTAGAACAAAACAAAGGAGCGCGAAACAATCACGTCTGTACAAGTTTTTGGCGCTAAAATCCAGCCGAATACTTTTGCCTAATATTCGGCTATTCGGTCAGGGGCCTCGCCGAATATTCGGTATTCGGTATACTGCCGAATATACTATTCGTTGCAAGTCTAATTGGTACTCAATAATCAACAAGCTAAATTGCGAAATGATTGATGGTATTTATCGTGCTATTTCATTTGGTAGTAGAATTTTCTTTGCAGCTTCTTTATGAAATAACTAGCATGTGCCCGCATGGTAACCGGATAAAAATAGGATTGTGTTATTCCATGCCACGAATAATATCTATTCAAAATGACATCCAAATAGGTTCGGTTCCTTACAAAGATTATTAGTAACAAATATCCAAACATCTTTACTATTGCATTTATAATGTTTGTATAATAGGATTACATAGATCTCGGGCCTTAAAAGTTTATCAATTTTATAAAATGTCATAATGCAAATTTCCCACAAATGAATAACGAAACCTACCCATCTATTCCGACCACCCATGGCCCGAGATATGAAACGAATGCTCAACCAAACACTAATAAGTATTTAGAGATCACATGTTTTCTCATTAAGAATCGCAAATGTACGCTTTATCCATATTAATTTTTTATGCGTTCCTACTTTCTCAAGTACATAATACTAAATATGGATTACGCAATTATACAGGCAATCTATTGGTGAGAATCAAACAGCTCACGGTTGCTCCACTCCACTACGGAAGGTCATTCGTGAATTTATGGTCCACGAACCCTTTGTGGCGCCGCCGACACTGCCACTCTTCACTGCTCTAACGGACCCTGCTCGGCTGAAGTACTTATTGGAAACGTTTGCACATTATGGACATGCTGGCGAATTTTTGAAAGCTTGCTTGAAAGGTGAGCTTATCAGCTATTTACATATTTTAGGCTACCTTACTAATATTATAAATGCGAGAGGATGGATGTTCAGATTTTTGTTGATTGTATGCTTCGTAATGGCTGCAAACTACTAGATTGTTAGATGGACGCAGGAATGGGTAATGTTCGTGATTTAGAATTACACATAGACAATATTTTATCCGTATACACGTAGGTACAAGGTACCTTATATACCTATATACCTACAGGTAGGTATATAAGACAACTTTTTATGGCAGAAATGTCCCTGTATATGGCAAATTATAGGCGACTGTAAAGAACTGCTAAATATCTGGTGTGCAGTATTTCTATTTACCTCTGTTATTGTTTTATCTATAGGTATTTTGTAATCCAACTACCATCAAAATTATAGTATTTTATCCCAAAAATGTATTGTGATAAATAATGAAACAGTGGTTTGGGACGGTAATTTGTTTTTTGCCTGACAAATTCGGGACACCATAGAGTATTGGTTTACCTGAACGGTGCTTTAAATTGTATTATTGTATTAAGTGCTACTTCTGCTGCGATCCATACAATATGCTTTCCCCAATCAACTGTCAAACTGCACCTACTATTTCCCTGCCGCTATCACAGTATCGCAAATCTTGCGTAAGTGCCGTATCGTCGCTTTTCTTATCATCCTCTTTATCGAACATTTCTCTGTACCTACAGCATAACTCCATCCGAATCTCCTACTTGTGGACTAGTGTTGTACCTTACTACAGGGTGATTCATTAAACACGGATCAAGTGAAGCACGGTTTATGCAAAATAAATATAGGTGGGCTTACCCTTGACCCTCGATTCTAATCGCGATTTGGGATCAGGATAGCATTCGTGCAATGTGTTACTCTTGAATGCAATACTAGCGCACAATTGAAATTAGTATTTGGTGTATTTTTATGGAACTAAAAGAAATCTACTATGCTATATTGATTGGTACGTGATTTTGACGTTGACATTCGAGATTGGAGTAGAATTGCCACAGGCTAGAAAATTTAAAAATATATATATGTTTTGGATTGGATTAGTATTGAATTAAGATTGTATCGAGTCAATGGTAGCCGCCAGAGCGGTTCACTGAATAAAGGGTGTCAAAAAATGTCTCCCGAAAACAACCAAATCTCTTCTGTCTTTTAGATTGGGAAGTCGTCAACTTTTTTTTTTCGGTGACAAGTGCTAAATCTCTTAACTGATACCCTACCAAATTGAGGGTGTGACGGAGTACCAGGATATGTCAAATAATTAAGTAAAAAGAAGCTATGCTGCCAGGGCGC
Source organism: Perizoma affinitatum (assembly GCA_961405105.1). Lineage (NCBI taxonomy): Eukaryota > Metazoa > Arthropoda > Insecta > Lepidoptera > Geometridae > Perizoma > Perizoma affinitatum. Next base: position 10,631,955 of record OY560184.1, read on the forward strand.
AGCTTGCTAGGATATTTTTAAATTTTTTTTCTTGATTATACCAAATCTAGCGTAATCGTAAAAATGGGATCTTTAACTTACCGCACTATAGGTGAAGGCACCGATCAGAGCATTCGCTAGTCACAGGTACGACGAACTACATCCGTTTCGATAAAGCCCGGGTCTTGCCAAAGAAAAGTTTTTCGTCCCTCGCAAGATCCGCGAAGCTATCGAGTTAGGTCGTCTACCGAACTTTAACAGTGACCGTAGATGGGCTTTACCCCCCCCCCCCCTGAAAGTCATAGCTGTATGGACTGCATGATAGCGCGGGAGTCGAGTCTGACATTGCCATATTCAGTGAACCACCCTGTAAGAACACTCTGTGGTAACATTGGCAACGATCGTTCTAGTAAAACAGTTCTCGTGTTCGTGATTCAACTTAAATGTTGAAATAAATCGGAAACCGAACCATTGCGCGATTTATTAGGTTAAAGAAATGTTACCTAGTTCAGCGAGATTAAAATTTAAATGTCATGTGAATTACCGCTTGGTTCCGAAATATTCAAAGCTACCGATTTCATTGTGTCGGTAAGAGATTTTCGAAACGTTGTCAGACGGAATAAATGTGGTCATTCAAAGATTGTTTTTGAGTAAAATCCAGGCTGTACTTCAACTTAAAAGTATTTTATATCAATAAAACCAGGGGCATTGCCTTATTTGTAATAGAGTCAAAGTTGGTAAGTCTCGTGTGCCTGTCATTTGAAATATTTTTTTAGCAGACACCATTAAGTTCGAAGTCCTCTCAGTCTAGGACAGGATCACGCATAACAAACTTGAAACAAGTATTTATATATAATGCAAATACTCCGAGAATAGAACCTGCATTTTTTAGCGTCGCAGCCTCTTAATAATTAAATACATATATGCCTTTATTGCTATTTGTTTTTTAACGATTAAATTACATATTCATACCTAATATTAAACTAATCTAAATAATTAATTAACACATATTTTCGGCAACCGGGTATGCTTCTGTGAAAGCTTGTATGTTGAGAAAGCCCTTTTTTAAAGATTTAAATTTCGTCCTATCTTTTGCTGTCCGAGCCTCAGCCACTTCTCAATAAGAAAACAACATTAAGTCAGATATTTTAGTACCAATCATCTGATATACTAATCTAGAACTCTATTCACATCATAGGTGTCACTTTTGATTCTGATATAAAGAACGATGAATCGCAAAATCTCGGGCGTTTATCGCGATATCTTTTGCAAATGAGCAACAACAGGAGATGACTGGCATCAACATTCAAGTGTCACATTACACGGGATAACTCTATCCTGAATGGAATTACAAGATATGGCTGGATGAGTCCGGCTTTTTAATCCGGCTCTGAAATTGTAATTAGTAGAACCATCAGTGACAGAGAATGGGCTGAAACTGCATAGGAAATAACAGAAAAGTAGCCTTTAAATAAAATGTTCAGAAGTAGATGTGGGCTGGGGATACCGATAACAATTATAATTTTGTTCTGTGTTTTTTTTGTTTGTTTCAAAATTTATGTAAATAAGCCCGAAATATCAAAATAATTGAAGAACTTTATTTAATGTTTGGCATGGATTTGAAGATCATTTCAGCTCTAGAAAATACTAAATAGCCGAGTTTAATTCCATCAATTGGTTTCAGTCGCTCTTAAAATTATCTATAAACTACACCAAGCGATTTTAGGGATTTTTATTCATTTTAGTTAAATAGTTTAGACAATGGTTGAAATCATCGAGAGAGGGGTTAGTTGGTGATAGATGGAGACACTCAGCGACCTCGTTTAATATAATTTCCTTGTACATTTGGAACCCACAAATTTTATGAGTTAATAGTACAATAAGCGTCACCATCTTCAACAACCTGTCTAGGGTATAAATGTTGTTATTTTTTGCATTCACAAATGTATATTTTGTTTATTTTTTTGCGGTAAAAATTTAGCCTTAGACTAAATACACAACTAAGAAAAAATCTTAATATTTCTATCCTACATACATATAGTCCTGTTTCCCGGATAGGTAAGTAGAGAACACGGATTTACAGCAAATGGAAATGCGATCCTGGCTTCATTTATACTTATCACATTCTTCTTTCTCTTAGTTATGTTTTAAGATATCTCCGGCTTTCCAAAAACTACCACTCATCCCGACAAAACAGGAGATGCTGCAGATAGTCACGACTTAAAGAAATGACGTGTCAGATTCGCTGTGGAGGATATTCCTTGCATTAAATCGTTTAATATCTCATTTAAAGCTATTACCTATCTAATTGCACAGCAAGATTTATTTTACAACTATAGTGATGTAAGATGACCATTTTAATTTTATTTTTTTATCCATGACCGGCCGAAGTTTATTAATTCGAAGCTGAAGTTTTGTTTTATTTCCGAGTTAATTTATTAATAAGTTTTTAACATAACACCCGATACCCATATCATGGTCAGTCACATACCTACATAGTCCTGACCCCACACTAGGATAGATATCAGGAACTACAAGTATATACCACGTAGGCACGTAGCAGGAAAATATTAAAATATGTGGTTGACCACGTATTTTAATACCTTTATGAGAGTAAACATTAATATTGGCATTTATTAGTATCCAAATCTATAAGCAGGTACCGCTAATTATGGTCAGATAAATACCGTTGGAAATTGTAATAATATTCACCTGTTTATTGGTATCGTAATGGAATATAATAAGCTGAGAGAGCATGAAGATCTCATTCAAGATTTTGTAAAGCAATTTTACTATTATGAAGGGCCTAATAGACTAGAGTAGGGCCTACTTGAATTTTATAAAAATGTTACATACATGTTTCAATCAAGTCTGAGTGGTCGTAGCGTGTTATTACAGTCAGTCAAGCAACGTTCAGCTCGGTCAACGGTTTGTCTACAATGTAGGTAGGTCTTGAATGCGACAGCATGGATGGATGTTTGATTATAAACTTCCATAGGAGGGAACCAATTTTAATGAATACTACCCTACAAAGTTCTGAGCTGGTATAAAAACTAGTGGTGGTGTACACGTGCCTCGTAGATTCCATGCCGGGTATTATTTGCACATAGTGTTGTATGAGATAGTACGCAATGTTTCACATGTGGCAGATAAATCCACCGGACCGCTTGCAAAGTATTGAATCTATACTGATACATATACTGCGTTCTCAAGTACCGGACCGGCCGCCAGCTAGCCGGTTCCGTTCCGGGACGAATCCATATATCACTTGTACATCAACAGAGGCTATAGTTAGTGCAGGTACCACGCGAGGAAAGCCAGGTAAAAGATAGTTATAAAAAAACAGTGTATCCTACAATCCCCTTAACCTGAGTTATGGAAAGGATCAGATAATTCCTCTAGCGGCTGGCGTGTCGATAGACTGATACCCACCCCTGGTCGAGCGGTGAACCTACGAACCCTGTCATTGGCCTATCATAAAATATTGCCATAACTACTTCCTTTATAGGCTTGTTACTTGTTGTTTTGGATTTAATGCTCGAGTATAAAGAAAAGCTGTAGACAGATTGTGAGATCTTGAGCAGGGTTTTGACCTTATTTTTAACTCTATTTTTTCAAAATATCATCATCACCTGACCTGACCGAACCTGACCGAACATCTAAAAATTTTAATCCTAAAAAAACCTGTACGTATATTCAACATTCAGTCATCTAATGCTTGTCATACAAGTTAATTATATTCTAATGAAATACTGGAGGGCAGCGCATGAGATGGTAGGATCCACGGATTTCATCGTGTACAGGTATATATTAATCCCCAAGCATAAAATGACTTTCGCTGTTTTTCATTTTATCTCCTATTAAAGCGCCCATACTGGCTTGTTGCGATAAAACCTGTCTGTGAACCATCCGTGAAGTCATACCAAACGATTGCAAATAACCCCATTACAATCGGTTTAGCCACTTTGAATAAGAGTCGCAACAGATAAACAAATAAACCATCGATTACCATAATCAAATTAACGGGACCCTTGCAGTTACTAAGATCGTAAAAAGTTCACTTCTTCTATACACCATAGTACAAGATTTAACACATAGCTCATAGCAATCGTTTAAACCATGTGTACATTCTAAATCAGTACCGTGTATTCTTTGGACCTCGGTACGCTCAGCTGACCCCAACGGCTCAGCCACCGGTAACGGTTACCCTTTCCCCATCAACAATACTCAACAATAATTGTTTTCCAATAAATCCTTCAGAAGGACTAGTCCTTGTAATTTTGCCCGAAGAGACACGATTATGAGTTACATCATTGGTATCTTGCCTCCAAGAAATAAAAACCGTTTCAAATGACGGATTACGGTGTACTATAGTAATTAGTCATGCGATTACTTCTCGGTACTCAATACACAAAGCGGATCGATTAAGTAGCTGACGCCGACGTAACTCACCGTGCTCTATCGAACGGTGTAGCGTGACACAGATGGAAGGCTCCGTGAGATAAAAGCATGAACCCTAAAAATCAGCTTCTACCCCGTATTAATAGGATTGGGTAGGGCATGTTTACCAAAAAAAAAAATTAGATGTAACAAATTTTCCAATAATCTTTTCAATACTTTACACTGTGTCGAAACTATGTATAAGTAAAACAAAAAAAAAAACACCTCACAGTTACATAAAACATCTCATGTATTAATTGACGTAACTAATTATTCTAATCAATTAATATGAATAATAAATAACGAAAAGTGGGCTTACTTGGTTACGCCCTGTGTTCCTGGTGGAATACGTCGATGCCGACTATTATAAGCATTGGCGAGATCATATCAATGCTTTCAAGTAAAATAAGAAGGTTGTCCTAGACGGATAAATTTTAGCCAACAATGGAACAATATTTAACAACTCAAAAAATGATTGATTACTTCTAGAAAAAAAAACTATACCAGTTATTGATGTTTGTTCTGACTCCGCGTTGAGTGTGTAGGCCAACTACCATCGTTAAGAATAAAAATCACAAATTACTTGTAAAGCCATTCATAAAAAAAATTGCGACATGATAAATTCAAAAGAGGGCTGCAGGTTAAACAAGCAGATATGCCGACTCAGCTAACGGGACCTCTGTGTGATGTCATGCTGCATCTTCTTAGAATGCAATTCGAGTTACCGATTTATTTATTATATGTATCAGTTTCTTGGAGCGTAAATATCATGCATACACTGAATCTTGCATTTCTCGCACTCGCCTTTTAATTATTGCTCTTTAAGAAGTAATGCGAATCGCAAACGATCCTGAAATAGTCGTTACACTAAAACAAAACGACATCCTATAATGTAAAACATGTATGTTTTATCCTATATATTATGTGATTGTAATTTATAATGAATAAATTACCTTCTGTCAAAGTTGAAATAAAGTAATAGGTACGTCTGCTCGTACCTCATAATAGTGAATTAATGAATGAATGAAAATACTTTATTATACAACTCAAGATAATAAAATAAACAAAAAAACGATATAACTAAAAGTACACTGGGCGTTCTTATCGCTTAAAATAATAATAATAATGCTGGTAATTTTTCACACAGCATCATCTAGCTTAAAATTAAGCAGAGCTTGTGTTATGGGAACTACATGGCTGATATAATACTTATAATTCCAGACAACCTTGGGATGGAAAATATGCATTTGTAAGAATGGTTAGTAGTGATTTACTTTTCTAAAATAAATAATAGTCTGCTTCACACAGAGATATACGAGTACTCTTAAACTTTACATCGTTTCCATTTGATTTGTGTAGTATTGTCAGGATGAATCTAAAAGTTTTTACCTCAGTTGTTTTTCCTAGGTAGTAGGTATTAGTAGCATATTATTGAATTTTGGGGATTAAGGACATGATCATATTTGTTTATGTTTGGTTCTAGGAAACATACACAATATATTTAAGACCTTCCGTTTCCTTTAGTTCTTACATGTTGTAGTGATGTCAAAACTGGTGCTAGCAAATGACTGTGGCTTTGTTCTGCTATGTTTCAAACCTCATTTAAAAATCCTTTTTAATCTAATGACTCAACAGTTCGATCAATTTATTGGTTCAATATAGCGTTTCTTTTCTGGTGCGTGATTTATTTCTTGTTAATGTAACGCACTGTTTACGTAAAGATTATCTTGAAGTGCGTAAGCTTGCTTAGGTAATAGATATCGTACGTCAGTGAGATAGCATTATTAATTTTACAAGTATCACTTTAGCAAAGCTGGATTATTAGATAATTTGCGTTGCTTCTTCGTTAACATTCATTATGATCAAGCGGAAGAATCCCGTTGCTAAAGTACGTGCTAGTCAAGCTCTGTCGACGGACTTCTTAAGACGTTCAAAGTGACGACGGAAGAACAGGCAGTAACATTGACGTTTTAAAGTGATCCTAGTAATTTTAGTGCATAAATGAATTTTGATAAATTTTTACGACCTCTGTGGCGCAGTGGGCGAAGGCTCGCCTAAGACGCAGAAGGCTGCGGGTTCGATTCCCGCCGCGGGACATATTTTTGTATATGCAAATATTTGTCTCGGGATCTGGGTGTTTTCTATGTATGATATGTATGTATTTACAATTAAAATTAAAATTTTATAAGTAATATATCAGTCATGTAGTTCCCATAACACAAGCTCTGCTTAGTATGGGGCTAGATGATGCTGTGTGAATATGTCCAGCATTATTATTATTATTTCGACTTTGTTCGAAGGGCTACATGGCTTAGCAACTATTATAGCCAGGACTGGAATGTTAAGGTGCCGTCATAGATGCACTCAGAAACGCCACTGTTGGTCACCCATCCGTATGGTGACCTAGTAGCAAGCTTTTACGCCACAATCGCTTTATAAAGCAAGTCGCTTATATAGTTCATTCCTGTCGTCAACCTATGGTTCCACCACCATTGGCTTCCTACAACTTATTAGTATTTTTTGTGAGTAAAATGATAAAGGTCAAAATCAAATGAAAGTGGCGTTATATACATGACATAAATCTACAAAAAGCCTTTTTAGCTCCTACGTGTAACGCAGCCTTTTGTTTATTCTTTATTGTACACACAGAAAATACAGACAAAAAACTTACATATAGGACATATACAAAGGCGAGCTTAACACACTGTACCGCCACAAATGAAGTCAGGTCGAAGACGGGACTGCAAGAACTCATCAACACATGCTCCCCGTCATCATTAACTGGCAGGAAGTTAGGCGTCGCATAGAAAAACTATTCCACATGCATTCTACAAACCTAATGACTTACCATCAAGTAATTGAAATAATTACATACAAACTGATATTGTATTTACATAAACTATGTTGCTATAATGTCGTTGCACAAATAATAGTGCTTGCTGTCCGCTAGAGGGCGTGTCCACAGATAATGTCAGGCGCCGGCGTCGAGCTGTATTTATGACGCTCACTCATGCGCGCTGTTGTGTTACTTTAGATAAACTTATCTAGACAATTGTACTGTAATGTTTATTTGTTCTGGGAATGCTTAGACAGTGAAGTAAATGTTTAAATATGACTGTTTCTTTGAAATGTTTAGTAAACATAACAAAACTGGAAAATTACTATGCTCATTACATACTCGGGTAATGTGATGCGTGTAGGTCGCGAACTATTTATATTATAAATTTCATAAAAAATCTGTTTAACTTTCTCACATCGTATCTGGATACAGTAACCTACTTGTGTTTCAAATATTTTCCACGTTTGTAGAATAGCCTCACCATTGATCATCCATTAGCATTTCATAGCCCACAGCTGGTCATAGATAAGATGGAGTAAGATTTGATTAAGTAACGCGTTTTACCTGTTCTCTTTTGTTTTTGATATCATCCTTTAAGTCCAGGTCATACCTCCGAGCAAAGCTATTATATTAAATCAAAGTGAAACACTTAATAAAACTAATAATAACCATAAGATTCTAGAGCAAAAGTAAAACGCTTACTAACATCGACCAATAAACATATCAGTAGACTGCAATGCAGCTCACAGAATACATTTTAAGTGTATGAAGGAGTTAAGTGAGAGCATGTTGAAATCCGCCTCGTAAATTATTTTAAAGACTTTGTTTGAAAGAAATCAATGGATTCGACCACGAAGAGAAACTGAAAGCCAAAATTATCGCTTGGACGCTGACAATACAGTGTTAACCTTTCACAAGGCACGAAGTACACCAATAACTCAGGAAATATTCAATACTCGACTTTTGATATCGATGATACTTGTAACAAAAGGATATTAAGCTGTTGCACAATGGAGAAATCAACGTCATTAATTTGTTCAACGGTCGTATGAGAACTTTAATAAAGCGAACGGCCACATATGTTGCCAAAAGACATTGCCTTGCAAGCTGATGACATAGATACATTCAAAGGTCAGTATTACCTACATATCGAAACTCAAAGCGGGTTAGCCTGGGATTTAATGAAAGATAAAATCTCGACTAATCATTATCGCATAATTACTGTGCTGTTATGAACAATAACTTAAATCAACACACACCGCTTTGAGAGCTGGTAAGGACTGTAACGAAGCCACATTGTCAATGCTGCACTTCCGTTGTGAAGGGCTCTGAATATATCGCTAATAATTTAGACAAATAAGTATAATATATATAAATAAGTAAAGAAATGAACCATTGACGCGATTAAAAGAAAAAGTAAGCAATACAATTATTTATATACTTACATAATAAGCGCCGTGTTGGCCTAGTGGGCGATACCCCGACTTCTGATCCGGAGGTCGTGGGTTCGAACCCGGTCGTGTACCAATGGATTTTTCCACTCGAAAAATTTATGTGCGCATTAACACGTGCTCAAAACGGCGAAGGAAAACATCGTGAGGAAACCGGCATGCCCTAGAACCAAAAATTCGAAGGCATGTGCTAACAGTTAGTGTTCCAATAAGCGGTGATGGGTTTGCAAGCTGTCACGTGGAATGCTTACTACTTGCAAAACGCGGGCATGTTTCAAATGTAATGTTTGGACGTGCCTCTGACTCTACTTGGTATCCTCAAAGATCTACTCACTGAGTATGTACCTGAGGATGTCCACCATGGGGAAGACAGTCGTGAGCATGTTTGTTTTTTGTTTTTGTTTGTTATTTTGATAAAAGCGGAATTAATTCAGTATGCCTGTAAGATTCATTTTGGACGGAAATGTGAACCTTGGGAATGTTTAGTTCTTCTGTGCTGTGACTCGATGACTTCCAGTCGTGTGACATTCACTTATTATTGCATTACACAGGATCCTATGGTATATATACCATAAAAATCGTATGTTTGCTTCTGGAGTGATTTTGCAACATCTAATACTACATGTCAATAGTTAAAGGAACTCTAATAATAATTAATGAATTGCAAAATTAAATTTGATTGAAATTAATTTGTTTACCTGTACAATAATTTGACATGTTCCAATCAAGTACTTAAATATCTCAACGTTTAATAATACCTTACGAAATGCCCCGTGACTTCATCTGCGTTAATTTATTTTTAACACAATAAACGGTTTTATTGCTTAAAGCACAGATTTCGAAACTAAAAAGATATCTTGAGGAGGCGTGGTCTGTGTTGCCGCGACATGCTCGAATCGTTCATACATTTGATATCCGCATTTGCGATGATACTGGTATCTTGGAGAAAACAATATGAAACAAAGAACAATAAGAATAATGATATCACATACCATATAGAATGTTTTTTTTAATAAAAAAAATCTATATATTAGTCGAATATTTATTAGAATCGATTTAATAGTTGCAGACATTACCCCTACAAATAAATAAACTAACACCTCAAATTTTACCTCTTTATTATATTAAATAAAATAATGCTGGGCATATTTACACACAGCATCATCTAGCCCCAAACTAAGCAAAGCTTGTGTTATGGGAACTACATGACTGATATACTACTTATATACTTTTTTTATGTAAATAAATACATATTATACATAAAATACACCCAGACCCGAGACAAACATTAGCTAATCGTACAAACATATGTCCCGCAACGGGAATCGAAACCGCAAACCTTCTGCGTCTCAGGCGGGCCATCGCCCACTGCGCCACAAAGGTCGTCATTAATATTAGAGTAGATCACCAGCTCTTTTACAAAGTAATACTAGTAATGATAATAATAATATGAGTATAGGTATTCAGAGTATGCTCGGAACATAATTATTGTCTTTCAGCCATAATCATTACCTACTTTTATGAGTAAAACTCTATATAGGGAACACAAATTAAATTCCGTTAACCTTAATCACATTACAACTGTAAACTGAGCACACTGAATATGCTAGTTTAATTTTGGAGATCCTTTTAAAATTACAGTAAACGTCAACTTCAGTTAATATTTTGATTTAATATATAGTCCCGTCGATAATATTTTTGAAGGAACTCTGAGGATCATTATTAATCACTCTTGACCGGTTATTTGCATAATTTGGTTCACGAATCTGATGGCGTGATGGAGATAAATGCACGTACGGCGACCCAAGAGCGAGAAGTTGACGTTGAAAATTAGGACAGGTTTCTGAAAATACAATACTAACCTACTTTTTCACTATGCCCTCAAGATCTGGGTAGCTTTAGGTGATTAATCAATAAAAATCAGAGGAAAGCTGAAATTAAGAAGGCTACCAAACACCTCATACGTGGTTCTGGTGAACGGTTAATTCAGATATTATTATCTGCAAATACAAACACTTTCCCATTTCAAAGTTTCAGATGATAAGTCTGGCAAAATGCAATATTGTCTCTCTACCATAGCCATTTTGCGAGTGTAATTAGGGTGCAAAAGTGGTATTGAATCTACGTATAGTGGCTGGATATCAATCTAAAAATTGTTAATACGGCTATTTCAAAATTTAAATAGGTAATACAATAAAACAGCGATACGCATAAGCAAGTAGATAATAAAATAGCAACTTGGTTTAGGATATCCTTTCACCACGAAACGGATCTAAAAATACTTTTTAGCAAGAAATTAAACCGAACTAAAACAAAATATATTGGCCAGCGAACCTGGCTGACAATGAAGACTGTAATAAAACTGGTTCTAACTCCCGTGATCACATGAAATAAGTTTTAAACTTTTTGTGAAATTCGGGACGTCTTAATAATTAAAACCGGCTACCGAATATCCTGGTGTAATAAGATACTCAGGACTCAGCGGGACCCCGGGATGGAATCGACGCAATTGAGATTGGTTTGGTATACTTCATTTGACACTCATTGGCCCTAATTTCACCAATTTAAATGAAATTGAACACAAATTTTTAAATTATTATTTGAAACGGAGGATGTTGCAACTGAATTTAGGTAGGTAGATATAGAAGTACCTATTTTTTTATTTTTTTATAATAAGGAAAGCCAACAGCTTAGGTACACACTGTGTTCTTAACGATAGGGATGAGTTCTGATAACCTAGGCCAATTATAGGCAAACACAGCATTGACAAATTATATGAGATCTTTAAGAATAAACTTTAAAAATGTACTAACTTAAAAAGTATCAACTTGTAACTTGTTGTTGTTAAGTGTAACCTTTGATATGAATATCTACTTATTCCATACGTGCAATGTATGTTTGTACGAATATAATATAAAAAACGGCTCTTACGATTTTGATGTTGCTTTCCTACAGGATATTAGGTTTCCAGGTTTTGGAAATTGAAAAACGATTTGGGTCCAATCGCTGGAAAATAGCCTTAGAGCTGAGAAAATACTCGTTTTTTTTTGTTATTTTTGTTTCTTTTTTTCCTGACTTTTCTTCTTAAATTCTCGTAACGTGCGAACAAGCTGAAAGGGTTCAGGGTAGTAGGTACCAATGTCGAGTTGTTGCTAATCGCTGGCTCGTCTAGAAAAATGTTTCGGGAGTGAAGCTATCCTATTTCTCGAGATAGGCGCACTACTAAATATGTATAGAGTTGCTATTCCTATAGCATAGCTCGGTCTACTGCTAGTTTTTATTTGTAGCAAAACAAACTAAGCTCAATTGGAATCACCCGATATTTCACTTTTACGCAATAAGTTCATAAAAAACAAAGACTAAGGAAACCGGTATACCCAGCCCATATCAGCATTGTTATAGCAATGGTAACAATTGATAAGCTTATGGGGTCAATGTGATACCATTAACATAGACAACTGGTATGAGTAAAAGTGCCAATTTTATCACTAATTCCCCAATATCTAAACATGGACAATACAAGTAGGTCATAGATATTAATGGATATCCATCAATATTTATGACCTACTTGTATTATTATTTATGGGGTCAATGTGATACCATTAACATAGACAACTGGTATGAGTAAAAGTGTCAATTTTATCACTACTTCCCCAATATCTAAACATGGACAATACAAGTAGGTCATAGATATTAATGGATATCCATCAATATATATGACCTACTTGTATTTTTATTTATATTATTATCAATACTCCCGTTTGTGAGGGTAAAACTCTAGCACACTGACTGTAAGAGCGGCTGCATTAATTTGATGATATCTCGGTATATGAATAGATTGATATTTGATGAAAAACTTCAAGAAATCAGTGAAACGGCGCAGCCCCGCGCGACTTACGTATTCTGCATATACTCGTAGTGACAGTTAATGGAGTTATATTAGAGCTTTTCTTCTGAAAAATAAAGATTTGAATATACCTTTTAGTACGTTAAAGGTTAAATTCTATAAAATAAATAAAAATAAATAATGCTGGAAATTTTTCACACAGGATCATCTAGCCCCAAAGTAAGCAGAGCTTGTGTTATGGAAACTACATGACTCATATACTACTAATATACTTTTTTTTTAAATACATACATATTATATTAGAAAACACCCAGACCCGTGACAAATAATTGTAAATCATACAAACATTTGTCCCGCGGTGGGAATCGAACCCGCAACCTTCTGCGTCTCAGTCGAACCTTCGCCCACTGCGCCACTGAGGTTATATAAATGTATTACCATACAACGTCAGTCAGTGTGCCAGGGCCTTAATCTAGATCGAATACGTAGTAAAATAGTACTATTGATCCGATCCAGTTTTCGTTGTTATCCGATCATTATTCAAAGTGCCGCTAAGTAGGTTTACAAGTATTTTCTTACCAGTTTGATAAATTTTATTTGTTTAGCTGATTAACATGTTTTTACTGTGGCTGGTTTTGGTCGAATAAAGATTAGCCTAAAACTCAAATATATAAATTTTATAATAACAAATAGAAAGGCAGCTTGGGACTTAATTAAGATAAATCAGAATAATATAGTTTAAACAAAAGAATAAGTTAAACGTTTTTTTGCAAGAAAGTCTAAACTATTCAAGAAGATGGTATTATTATTACGATGCGAAAGTTTAGATAATTGCTACTAATAATCTTCGTAACTAAAATTAAAAGATTAATTAAAAGATTTGAATGAAATTTAGAACAAGTTTAGTTCGTCAAAGGTTCAGTTTTATCAAAGTATCTTGCCGGCGAAGCCGCGTGCAGAGGTTAGTTATTTCAAGGCAGTAAACGACGCGACGCCAATGTAGGAAGGCTACATATTCGATAGACAGATGCGTGAAATCGGTGAACTGAGGTGACTTAAGACCTTCATAGTCCTCTTTGGGGAAGGTTAAACAATTATATTTTTTAGTCACTTTTACAGGTCTTGAAACTTTTTTCAATGTATCAAGACTTTCGACCCCCATATACGGTAACAAGAAAAAACGTGTAACCACATGAAGTCCTACAATCACCGCAGGTGTCGTCTGCGTCGTCTCTGCTTTCATTTTAATTTGATACTTTTTTTACGAAGAAAGGACTTTTTCGATGAATCTTCCGTCTTCTTAAAGTTTGGTTGGTTGATCACAAAATATTATTTGGTTGACCAATTACTTTTCCGTTAATATGTTAATGCTTGCTATTCTACGCTTCCAATTGAAATTTAGTATCTAAAATTCTGTCTTGTTTAATTTTACAAAGAATTTTGGGGGTTTTTACTAAACGATTAAATTTTCTCGAGCAAATAATATTTATATCGAATATTTTGGGATGGGATATTTCCGAAATGTGTGCCGTAATTATTTGTTTATAGAAAGCAACTAATTTCAAATTTCAGCAGACAGTTTGGCTTGACTGTCCCATCCAATTACGATAACTAAGTTTAGAACCCTACTTTAGCCCATAAATTAATAAACGGGCCGGTTTTTGACCAGAATAAAAGACACCTCGAACAAAGAGCTTGTTAACATTCCACCATAAAAACAATTTGGAGTGAAGGGTCTCTTTAAAAACTGTGTTTCCCCAAAGGAGACAAAGACGTTATTTGCAAAACAAAACGTATATAGTTAAAAACTTGTGCTACAAAACTTGTATTTTTCTATAGTGCGGTTAGAATATTTCTGAGAAACATTAATGAATTCAAAGGGAATTAGATGGCAGATTATCCGACACACATTGTTGGAGTCAGCGCAAAGTTTTCTTCTTTAGAGTTAAGTGATGCTTCGATCAATCGCGTGTTCTGCATTCATCAATAATATTGCATTAAATAGCCAAACATTTAAGGGTGGTCTCGGTTTTACTAATTCAATTCTGTATAGAGATTCGATACTTACTTATTACATTATAGCTATAAAAAAATAACGACTTTTTACGGATTGAGTCCACTATCTATCACGTATCGAACTGTAATAACTACGAGAGTTAGTTATAGTTTTTGTCTCGATATAGCCGCCCAAATCCTTATCAGCGGAGTTATTATGAACTCTTATTTCCAGAATGTTTACGGCGTATATTGAATAGCCTTGTAATTAGGTATTATGAATTCTTTATGACAGCCAGTCCGCGGTCAGGTGGTACTTAAACCGTTTTCTGTCTGGATTTACGAGCTTCAATTTGACATAATGTTAGCGTGTTTTAGTCGTCAAAATGTAACTACGAAAACCATTCAGTTTTAGTTAATTCAGAAAAGCTTTTATTGTTTTAAAAAAAACTTGTAAGATAAAAAACACAAAGTAAAAAAACACATTCGCTAGGATTACTTCTAAGCTTGGGCTTATTTATTGAAGCCTATACGGTTGATGATTGAAATTTTAAATTATTTCTTGAAAATACAACATGTCATATCCCTGTCGGAATCTTAGCATTTAGGCAATGCTTCCAACTGCCTGAAGATTATGAGACGATGATGACGTGATCTTTCATCCACTGAACTGCAAGAAGTAAACTTATTAAATTAAAACTGAAAATACATGTCACAATGTCAAAGTGCCTTTAACATTGTGACTTCTTACGGATTCCCACCAAACTTTTTAATCTGATGGTGACCGAAATTATTTCGTTCAGAAACATGCGCACAGAATATATAATAGTACTACACGCTTACATTTTATTCAGTGAAATTTCAACGGAAAACTGATTTAGAAAAATATCACAATATGCGTTATTACGGATATACAATATAGTAATTATTTTTAAATTGATAATTTATTCAAAAGATAATAAAAAATAAAACCGAAATTTTCCGCTAAAAACGAGAACCATTTCCGAACGATCTTTTTGAAATACTACAAACAAGGCACAGATTTAGCCAGGCAGACGTCAGTTTGATTGATTGATGTTCTAATACGAAAAATAACAATTCAGATTAAGGCTAGAAAATGACCTGCCTGGAACTAATCTGTTTTTGGAAAGTTCATAATACGGCTACTGCTCGCGTCATATTCATATTCATATTCATATTCACTGTGACAGATCCATTTGCAGCACTGTAAACTCTCCAAGATAGTAAGTGAAATTCAATGCCATAAACACCCTTTAATCCATTTTTACTGTACAGATGTTAGGAATTTTTAGTATGCAATTATTCTAATTAATTCTGAATGTAGAATTAACAAGCTATTACATTTAACATTCATTCGTGTCTAACGCGATTAGTTTCAAATTATAACATTGCGCTGCATTTGTAGGTTTGCAGAGCACTGTCAAGGAAAAATTGTACGTTTGTTAAAGGTTTTAATCATATACATTATATTTTTGGTGGTTTCACTATGTTTGGTGATTTTTAGATTAGTGAAAATCTCTGCGTGATATCATTTAAACTAGCAACTTTAAAACAATCAACTTTTATAGGTATCGTTTTTGTATGCTAGAAATTCCACAATTCATATGAAAAATGTTTTTAGTGGCGTGCAATTGATTTTAGAAGTATGTATTATTTCTATTTACTATTTGCTATTTACACGCGATGAAGAGGTCTTGAGTAGAGCATCCAGCCATTACAAATACGGCGGCGCGGCGCTGTTTGAACCCATTCATCTAAAAACGACCATGAAAACAACAAAAATGCATTTGCAGTCCACCTCACACACTGCTCAATCTAATAGACGTGCCTGAATGCGCGTTGCGCCAATTTCGTTGACGGCAGTCGCTCGCTAGCAGGTGTCTGGTGCGCGCGTGCGTACGCCATCTTGCATAACAGCTGATCCGCGATCGCATAATTTGAAATTCGAATTTGTAACCGCACATTTCGAGTTCATAACCGCTTATTTTGAACGGGACAGACCGGTAGCTGTAAATGCGAAGACGTTCCTAGTGCTCATTGTTACAAAAGCGGACTCATGAAGATGACGGTCAATCGAATAAGGGTGGTGGTGCTCGGGAGTCCACGCTGCGGAAAATCGGGTAAGAACAAAGATTTAAAACATGAATTAGTATGGGAACGTATAGTCTAATCAAAAAAACTTAAGCTGGTACAGGCCATAAAACGTTAAATTCTAAATTTTTCAAGGAAATAAACTATATTAACTTTTAACGATACTCTAATAATGCTTTTCTCGTTTGATGTTCACCGAAATCAATTATCTCTAATAGCTTAGAAAAGTTCCTTAATTTATATAGGGACTGCCTCGAGCTGGTAATTAGGATTATTATATTAATTTATTATTAACATTTGAGTTTTTTGTGATAATTATCAAGTGGTGCATATCTGTCTGATGATGTACTGACTAAACTGCCTAAACGACTAATAGGTAATCGACGGCATTAGAATTTCTATTGCTTTTTTATTCACTTTACGTACTTTGGAAGTAACCCCAATCGAGCAATCCTGATTCATCCAACTGGTTTGCTGTCGGTTCAACGACGACGCCTTCTTATTCGATAAAATATGGATCAGGCAGGTGTGTCTAATCTAATTACTTTTAATCAGCGATAAGATTTATTTTTATATTCGAAAGAATTTAACTACAAAGAATATACTCTACAGAAATGTTTTTTTTTAATTTTATAAATTTGATTAAAAGGTCAATAGGTTTAAATATGGTATTTCTTGCCTATTATAATACTCGTACTACGTTCATCGGCAAGTACTTTCATGGTTGAAATATGTTTATTGGGTCAGCTATGTCAACCCAAATGGAAATTTTCCGCTATCTGCTGGATATGGGGTATGTTTATCAATTCAAATGAGCGTATAATAATGCGCAGTACTGTGGAATGTATAAACAAACTTTGAATTATGGTTGTATTTATCATAATAATGTTATCATTATTTGCAAGGGATTACTGGGAGTCACTTGCCTCGTTGACGCAGTTTTACTGCTATTAGCAATCGACGATGTAGGCATCCATGACTGATAAGATATATTGATTGCAAGAAAAATGTTGACGAAGGTAATTGCAACCAAATGAGACAGGAATTGGGTATTTTCAAACAAAACTGATTACACAAGACCTCGGATGCAGGATGTTTCTAAGCCCTGCCTTGAGCCTAGATGGTTATATCCAGGATGCATGAAGGGCATTCTATATACGGTTGATCACTGGGTTATTTGTTTTCGTGGGAACAAAACAGAATAAAAGGCGAGCTCAAGAATTACTAATAATATTACTTTTGAGTTGAGACAAAATCGGTACTATGACCAAAAGCACTTTGCTGATAAACCCTAGTGGGAGGCAATTACAGAGGCGTAGAACTAAGTCACACATACGACTACGTTTATTCACACAATTATAAATACAAGAATGAAACGAATGATTCGCAACATTCGCAGACAACTTTTTATGGTCCTGACAATTTGCCAATTTTCCCTGAGTGTAACGGAATGTTGCCAAAGAAGACCTTAGTAGTTTGACATGAATGAAATTCCAGAAGTTCGTAGTTGTATGCTTAACACTAATTCCATTCCGAAGCCCTGCTAAGGTATATAAAGCTTATGCTTATGCCCGTCTGAACTAAAGTCAATAATAACGCTTAAGCAGAGAGCTTAACGCCCAGGCATGCTTTACTAACATATTTTCTATATATACCTGCACGAACTCAGGAGCTGTCAAAGTTTAGCGGAGACGCAATAAGCTCTTACGGAAACAATACAAGGACTTCAACTTGTTTGAACTGTTTTGGGTACAAGCAAACTAATATGGTCCGCGATAAAGCGTCCGTCAACAAAAATAGTACCGATTGCGCATTGACTGCAGTGCAGTGAGTTACTAATGTCCAGACTAGCGACTTTAGGACAGGTGAATATTAGAACTGTAATAAAGCTATGACAGATCTAAAACCTTTTAAATAAAAAAGGGTTTTTTTTGTTAACGATTAAGATCCATAAATCACCGAAAAGACTGAGAAATCCGACATAAGCACAAATGGCAACAAACGTAATTGAGGTTCGACCTAAAGTCTACACATTTTGAAATTCAACTTACAAATTTGGCATCCAAAAACGTAATTGAGTTGATTCGTCTTCTAGACTGATATCCATCAGACCTCCGACGAAACTGGCTGTGAAAAAAATATCCTTTTTTTTGTTTCTAGCTCTGCAACAATGGGAATTATAACATTCTAAATTTAATTCTCACAGTGACTCACGAACCGTACATTATAAACCAGTAATAAATCGTTCATTAGTAACGGGCGTACCAAATACTGTACGTTGCCTCTGGCCATGTGCATCGGGAATATGTACCAAACTCATTCTCTTCTTTGATGCCTTTTTTATTGAACTGGCCAAAGTGATTGCAGAAACTTGACCTGCATAACGAAAGCTAAGGAATAGCGGAATAAATTTCACCAAAATCATAAAGATTGTAGATTATGCCGAAGCATTTTAAGTTATGTTCATAGTAATTATTTAAATTAATATTTACACGAATACAGATTTCAAAGTTAATATTTTGATTTGAAATACATATCATTTTGTATTTTCTTTATACCTAATTACACCGGGTATTGCGGTCTGCGGCTTGAGGCTGTTAGCTACCTGATATATCATAATTTGGATAAAATATCTATAAGCAATTTTGAGAGGCACAAAATATTCCAAAAAACTTTGAATTAGATCAATTCATATTGAAAAATGAGAACCAGCAAACCAAAACAAAAACAAGTCGCTCAAGTAGCCACGTTTGCACACATTTATACATTTATATTTCTTACTACGAAATAGAAAAAAGTGTGTTAATCAACATTTTATTATAAACCTTAACACTCGAACATTCAGTATAATTATCTTTACAAAGTTATAACCAATAAATTTAAAATGACGTTTTATAATGTCGTCGTCGTTGTTGTTCTAAAATGAAACTTAACTTAAATACAATATGGTTTGGAACATACTAATTTGAAATACGAACACAAGTGTGTGTGCTCTTTTTTGAAGCGATTATCGGGAATCTAGTACTATGGTTGATCGAAGGTTTCTAGGCTTGAAGTTTGTATAAAAGGAGAGTCCATTAATTAGAAAAAAAGATTAGCACTTATACCTACAATCATTGCATCTAAATGGTGTTTCATTATTTCAACCTTTTGAGATCCTTGATTAACGTATCAAGTTTACCATACCAGCGCCAATCTAAATCTAGATCTCAATCACATTCACTAGCATAGCAAATATTTTTAAATTAGGTAGGTAATACTTTATACGTTGAAATTTCCAAAACTACCTGTTGAATTAAAGTTTACCAAATAAATCATTATACGACTTTAATGGCTCATTATAACCACAAAGCTCAATCAATTAATGTTTGCTATGAAGCCATGTAGCTACTTGATTTACTAAACTTCTGCTTTAGAAAGTATAAACAATAACTTAGCGAAAGCTCACAAGTGAAATTGATTTATGACTGTGGCGACGAGCCGTCGTTTTTAGGAAACACTTCAATATATTAACATAACAATTATAGAAATATTAGGTAATACGATTGACGGATGTTGAGCAACTGTTACAGCAACACTTGAGTTTTAATAGCTGGTCGCTGAACTTTTATATGAGCTTTACTGCATATAGCTGTAAAGTTGGGAACGTGAACAAATTCTCATACGTGGACGTTTTCAACAGAGTCAATTGGAGAGTAATTGTTGGCAAGTTTTCAAGTTTCTGGAAGGTCCAGGATCCATAAAAAAAAACAGCTAAAATTAAATATTTTAGCTGTATTTTTAAATGAACATCTCGTAGGTTTTATTATTCTTACTATTATAATAATATTAAGAATCATAAAACTTTAAATTAAGCACATATACAAATGTAACAGTTGGATCATATAAAAACCGTGCAGATGATCTAATAATAGATAGTTCAACCGAGCCAGATCACTACCAGACGGAATTGTCCCTGAAATTTTGGCTGCATCGATAAAAAATCATAAAACCCAGATAAAAATATGTATAACAACATTGTTATACATTTTTCAGTCACGCAAAACTCTACAAACCTTTTCAGCATTCATGCAACAGTTTTTTTGTCAAAAAACCTACTTGTGTTTCACAACAAGTGGCCAAAATGTCTCACCAATCTTTATAGATTCTATTTTCATAATACACACACACTACATCTTATCATTGTGAACTTCAAATAAACTGTTTACAAACAGACCCACCGTGATTTGGCTTGAGGCACAAAAACATAAGCAGCGCAGAGCTTTCCTCATCAAGATGTGTCGGAACAAACTACATTAATTTAAGTAAAGCACACCATTACGCAATTATAAAAAGCAGAGGAACACAGACAATCAATCAAGCTTGACCGCATGTTGATTATGTGATTAAGTAAACATAAGCGACATAAGGCTTTAAGCAGCCATAGGCGCAAGCGGTGAGCGAAGAGTCGAGAGTGCTAAGCAAGAGGTGAGAGAGAGCTTTAAAAAACGAGGGACATCTGAGTAAAAATTTACAGTGAAATTGAAACATTCTGCACAACTCATAGAAACACAAATTCCATTCCTGCAGAGTCATCTTAATACAATTCTGCACAATGCCACAGTATTTTAGTCGCCCACCACTCAACGTTCACGCTATGCGTTCAAAAGACCGAGGTCTTAGAGCAACTTGTTGCCTCAGGCCAGAACGGTTCGTGACGTGTGTTTATAATAATGTAATAATAATGACCAATTTATTATAAGCAATAATTACGAAAATAAACACTAATAAGCATTTTATCGGTGTTAGGTAATCAAATGTGATGATAGCCTAGTTAGAGACACTTTATATTTTGTAAGAATAACATACACCATATTTTTTATGGTGGTTAGTAATGTCACTAACGTAACACGTAAATTAAGCAAGAAAATACTCAGATACGTAACAGATTAACGAGTACTTGTAAATCTGTTGACAAGTTTTTTAAACACGTCGTCAATGTGTTGTATCCAAAAATAAAGTCAACGGTGAAGTAGATTTTGACAAGAAATAGTTTAAGGTTTCGTAGTGTATAATAATGCACGAGCTATTTCTTGAATTTATTTCCGAAAAAACATAAAATTAATGGTACTATAAACTAATATATATTATTCGGAGCCAAATTGCATTGAGTTTAGGGTTTCGCCGGAAAATGTCAACATAAAATTATAGATCGAAGATACCAAATTGATAGTCAATAATATAAAGTCAGCACTAAATGTTATGGATGACATGAAGTTTCGTTTCGCTATCGAGAACGAGCAAAATGTCAGTCTCATATTTATAGCCCGCGGCCCGCGTGCCAGTGAGTCATCTCAGACGTCTGCCGGGACACCCGCTCACAGCTCACTTACTCACTCACTTTACAGCTGACCAAATTCTCTACAGCGAAGTCATCGATCTGAATAACTCTTTCACAAATAGAACATATTTTTAGTAGTGTAAAATTAAATATACCAAAAAACCGACGAAAAGTGACGTATTTAAAAATAAAATGCGGTACCATCGCTTTTAACATTTCCTTGTTTGCATTCGAATCTCTACTTCTCAAAACAATGGTCAGATATCAAAGTTATACAATTTGTTTGTTTGTCTGGACAATTTGAATTTGACGCGCCAAACAGGGCACGTCAAATTATCAGCTGACTGAAATCCTTATTACCATGTCAAGCTACCGTCAACAGACAGAGAAAGTTACACGAAATCTTTGACCACGCGATAGGATACATTAATATTCGTTTTAATTTAATAATCTTCCTTAATGCCAAACGGTAATTGATGAAGATCGAAGTGCAGTTTAATTAAGTGGCGTTCACAGATAGGTTTTAAAAATGTAAATGAAACTGTCGGTGTCCAATTACCAAGGCGTGGAGACGGGATCGCGGTGTGATCACCTCCGCTGATGCTTTTAATTAACATTTAGCTTTTGCTACCGTATTTGTTCGATGCTTAAATCCCCTTTCCCGTGTCCCGTTATGGTCCTCGTTACCGACAAAATTCAGAACGAGTCCGCAAATATATTGCAACTTTTAAAGTTGGTCGAACCGTGAACTGTTCTCGGTAAAGCTCATAATAGGTGCCCTCCATGTTTGTAAACGTACCAGTAATCACAGTAGCTGGAACATAAATTATGTAGGTATGCATTAGCATACCTATACTTACCATCATCCATAGTAAGTTTTTTTTTATTACAGGTTCTTTGTATTTCACATTTTTTCGATCGTAAACCATTTTAAAGATATCGTTCTTCGTAAATTACTCTAGAAGAGTTCAAAAATGTTCAATGGTATTAATAAGAGAAAATCGGTTAATAAATATAAACACAGTGAGAATTAATCAGAAAGCTTATTTACCTAAATCAAGACTGTTTCTCACTTGCGATTAAGGATAGTAAAGCAAAGGAAAACATCGTCAATGTAGAAACATCCCTCCTATTGCAAAAGCAACCTAGATATTTAGCATTATCTGAAAGAGTAATGTTTTTGTGGATCACCTTGAACTGCTCACTATCAGACGGTGAAAGTCCTCGTTAGCGAAGTAATTGGTGCGTTTTACCAGACCTGTGTCACTTCATAAAGGGTTTTACAATTGTAAGCTGACCCCAATTTTTGATCTCTTTATATAGAATGCGACTTACTTAAATCCAAAAAATCGATCTACGCACTCTGCGTATCGATTTGTCTTGCAAATAGAATATGAGCTGCTGGACGCTATTACAATATTTCGGAAAAGCGTGCCACAACTCATGACAGTTAATATTTATATGTTTTTTATCTCCTCTGACGACCAGATCATCATCAGGCGGCTTATAGTGGCGCAGTAAGCCGCCTGAAAAACAGAAGGTTGCGGGTTCAATTCCGACTGCGTGAAAAATGTTTGTATCATCTGCAAAAAATTGTCTCAGGTCTGGGTGGATTATATGTATAATACCTATGTATGTATTTACAAAAAAGTAGCATAAGTAGTTCCCATAATACAAGCTCTGCTTAGTTTGGAGCTAGATGATGCTGTGTGAAAAAATGCAAGTATTATTTTTTATCTTTCGGAATAACTATTTTAATTATCCATTATATTGCATTTGGTTAAATAAAATGAATTCATAATATTTCAGCGTTTAAATCGATGAGGTACTATTATTTAATCTGTTGTTCTACCAGTTGTTTATTTTCACGATTTGATAAGAAACTCAGATTCTGCAATATGTCCAGCTGAAGTACACTAAGGAGTTAGAAACGTGACTGGCCAATTAGTTAAACTGGATTTGCTTACTTTGAGTATTGCAGCTTCTGAGATTTTGAATTTGTCTAAGGCATAGTTTCATATATCTCGTATTGCACAAAACTTACAATAAATGATGTTATAGGTGTGTTGTTTGGTCCTTATTAAACTAGGATCAGAGCTAGTTGAAAGTTTAAAACTGTTTTTTTAGGTCTACTTCTATATGTTTCTATAGATGAACACTGTTGTTTAATTAAAAACACACACAGTTGTGTTGTTTCACTGCTGGATGCTTTTGCACATACGATCGCAATAAACTGAACGAGTACCTACATAAAGGGAAAGTGTGTCCGTTGCCACACAGATAACCACGAAATGGCAATTAGCATACATCGATTGTTTTCAGCTTTGTTAAATCTGGGTTCAAGAGCAGCTAATCTGTTGAACTATCAAACAGAAACCCGGAATTCTATTATGACCTTGTCGTTTAGTATCCATTATTATTGATGATATTACATGTTGATTACACCTTGAACCCGCATGTTTTCGCTTCGACACAGGGGCAATACAGTAAAACCCGCCATGATTATATGCGGTGCAAAGATATGATAACATTCTCTCCATTTCTTTTCATCTTATTTCTTTGTGACAGTCTCCTTGCATCGCGAGGTTTCACGCAAACTCGCACAACATGACTTTACGATATTAGCTGTCAAAAGTTATATATATTTTGCTATTTTATAGCGTTCACTGGACTAATAGGAAGTTTTCATGTTAAAATCTTATTTTATTATACGATCGAGCTCATAGAGTGGTAGACAGTTTTTACTAGTCAGCAAATAAAACATTTCGCGATGCAATACGGAAACAGTTAAACTTTTATTTATAAGTGTATCGTATTTCATGCAAATGTTCGAATTGTTATAATGAATACTATTTAGTGGCGATAAGGTTAACGTGCTCCATTGTACGTTCTAGAACTACCTGCTGGCTTATCCATTTCGTTAGCCAACGTCTTTGATACTCTGTGCTATGTGTAGAGTGCAGCATAGTACCTACCTATCTGACTTTTCGTGCTCACAATTATATAGTCGACTATTGTGAAATATAGCGTCTATAGTTGTCTTTCTCGGTGGCAATATTTTTTTCTAACTACTCATTTTTATTATTATTCAATTCAGCAGTTTCTCGAGATTGTAGTTGCTACCAAATAACAATTTTGAAGTTCAATGTTTCAAATTCATAGCTACACGAGGTGTGCTAAGAAATATAAAAATAATTACATAAATTTTATAATACATCACTTTTGTTTACAATATTTCTATCAATATACTATTTAATTGGCTTTAGCCGCAGGTTTATTTATATTTTAGGTACCCTTTCGTACACTGTATAATAAAGCTCTTTTGTCTGCTTTCCCTCTAATTGTGGCTTGTAGTTATAAATTCATTGGGGGATACAACTTTTGTAACACCTCTTGCCGATTAGTTGCTAATTGCAGCTTTCACTGTTTTCAAGCTGTATCAATTGCGACGAGGTGTTTCCATCGAGGAAGATAAAGTGTAAAATACAACCAGTTATTATAATTTTAACTTCACGGATAGTAAACTATGAAATTGCAAGCATAAAGTTAATGATTTTTCACTTGTTACAGCCGTGGTCGTTCGTTACCTGACAAAGCGGTACATCGGGGAATACAGTTCGACTGGTGGTAAGTTGATAGAACTATACAGTATTATTATTGGTTGTGGAGTTGGTTATTTCATTGTTACAATAGTTGTATCAGTAAATCATCTCAACTGGCAGCGGTCCCGTAGTCATAATCGTCAAATTGATATGTTAAGAATGTCAGAGCCAACTGAACGACAGAAATACCGATGAAGACCAGCCCTTACTGAGGGCACTTACAAGATGCCAAGCGTCGAGTGCCAATGCACGGTTTATTTGCGATATTGGCAACACCACGCGGAGAGCCAAGGCTGGACTGGCGCCCGGGCCGGCCGATGACCTTTCGCAAATATTTTGCAAAAAGCTGCACTTATTTTTTATCGTGATAACTTCATTCGACTTGATCTTGAAAACTTAATTCCGGGAGAACAGATAATATAAATTTAATGACCTATAAAAACTTTATTGCTTTGTTGTATTTATTTGCTCAACCTAACATCTTTTCCTTAATAAATAGTAATATTTCCGCTTTGTTGCTTTAAAAAATAAAGATTCCTAGAACTTTACTGAGTATTTCATATATGGCAAGTCTAGTTTGATCGTCTCCATAAGATCAATGAATCAATTAATTATAATTTGTTACTGTCGGTCGGCTAATAGGCACGCAATTGACCTGCCGTATCGATCAGTACATTACGAGCTCATGTGACCTACTTGCAACCGATTTTATCTCAGAAAGCCGATACACTTGAACCAAATGCTACAATCAAGCAAATGAAAATATTTTTTTTATTTTTCAGATTTCATGTACCAACACCGGGTTGCCATCGATGGTGCAACGTCGGAAGTGGAAGTCTTGGACACGTGTGGATGTGCTGTAAATATTTGTCTCAATTACTTTCGACTTATATACTTCAAGATTATATTTATCGGAGAAGACAGCCGGCGGCAACGAGTTCCATTCCTTTGCTCTACTGATGGTGTAGGTAGACGAAGCGCTTAGAGGGGAAAAGTTATACCATAATAGGGTGACACATTGCTGAGCGTCAGCTATTCCGATTATGAAATGGGGTTACTATTATCAGGTGAAGTGCCTGTGCATACTCTCCGTTACGAATTCTGTAGTATACCAATAGCCGAGCTCGTACTAGGTGTTTTTTTATTTCAATTTTCTAAATAGACTAGAATATCCATTGCCCCTTTTCCTTGATCCAGAAACGTGGATGCCTGGCGGAGCACTTGCGGTGGGGCGATGCGTTTGCCATAGTATACTCAGTATGCGACCGGCGTTCATTCTTGGCGGCGGCTGAGCTACTGGCACTTCTGGAACGAACCAGGCTACCTGGTTGCACCGCTGTTACGTTGCTGGGGAATAAGCGAGACTTGGAACATGCCAGGTTTGTTTTAAATATTAAAGCCTCGAGGATTTCTTAAAAAATGACGACGATGTTGCTGTTCCGCTAGAATATTGTGTTATAATAGTTTTAGTGCGACAACATTATAATAAAAATACTAATAACATAATATAAAATGGATTATCCGAAAACAATACTTGTTCATACAAATATTTCTAGTCATTACGGATATTATTACAAACATCTAAGCATCCAAACTTTGGTATTTATATTATTAGTAGAAAGGATAGTATTATGCTAGCTTAAGGGCAATATGACTTTGGAAACTTTATGTTATTTTTTACTTACTTATTCACTAGAGTCATTAAAGCGGAAGAAGGGCAGGAGCTGTCCCTGCGGTTCGGATGTCAGTTCTACGAGGTGTCCGCGGCGGAGTCGTGCGCGGGCGCGGCGCTCGCCTTCCACGCGCTGCTCAGAGAGGCGCGCTCGTTGGCGCTACTGCTGCCCACGCCCAGGCGGAAACTGGCAGCTTACTCAGTATCTAAGGTAATATTATCGTTTTAGATTTTTTTTTATAATACACCTAGTATTCCGGGTCCGGGTTGCCGCTTTGTTTGACGGCCTTGTGTATCTGCACTTCTATCATTGTCAACGTCTTACTAGTATCTCCATGCTCTATTATCATGTCAATAGCGACGTTTATTAATGATCCATTTTTATCTACCAGGTGATCGGCACGATTCTCGGATTGAGCAACAAAAGCGTCAGGAAGAAACGACCTTCACTAAGCATATGATGCGTCGGTCGCGCAACTTGGGACCCCGTTTACTCCCTGATAGGAGTTTTGTTTTATTTCTGTATTGTACAGAATGCTATGTTATCTCTGCCGATGTCGTATCGGAGAGATTTGTCGACTGACAGTGGCTCGGGAATGGATTATCAGATTTGAGTTTGTGACTATGAAAGTTGGGAGATGCGGACGCTGATGCGAGCCTTACTATGCCATTTTGTTGCCTTTCAATATTTCCTTGTAAACAAATCGTACTGCAGCTAATTGTTAAGATTTGATAGTAGCTTTGTTAATGAATGTTATTAGGTACCGTAATGTAATTACATGAAATGGACGGTATCTGAATACTATTTCGAAGCCATGTTGGTATCTACTATTTATGGACAGCTCGAAATCGTACATTAAACTAATGGATATTTAATTGTTAACTTTACGTAACGCGCAAAATACACTTTAGAATAGTAATCTAGAATAATACAGGCGAAACCATGTGCAGAAACGAGTATTATGAAAGTTTCGTCAAGAATTATAAATACTTATCAATATAATTTACTACTACTACTACTACTATAATTTACCTTAGTATAATAGTGTTCTTAATTGTGGTCCACATATTTTATTTTATTTATATTTCACACGATTCCTTGCCAAGAAGTAAATACCTACTAGTAAAATAACGTTATGATATTTTTGATACGGAAAGCGATGTTTTGTGGTAGAAATCATTATTGTAAAATTGGATAATATGTCATTCCATCAGACGACCTCTGTGGCACGGCGGGCGAGCCAGCTGCTACGTAAGTGGTGCGAGTTCGATTCTCGATTCTGCAGATCATGCAAATGTTTGTATGATCTGCAGTTCCGGGTCTGGGTGTTGATACCACGGTACTCATAGTTCCCGATACCCTCGACACAGGGAATTTTAGTTTTGGGTCAGGATTATGTATGTGTCTATTGGCTGTTTATTTAATATTTCAAGACATAGAATAAGGTTCTCCCCAAAAAGCCCGTGATTCATTCATCAGGTCACTGGTTTTTTTTTGGTCACGTTGCGTGAAGCTAGTGATCTCTGATGAAATAACTAGTTAGGGTATACTCCTTTCGTTTATTACCTTCAACTTAGCCTGTGCTTTGATAACTTCATAATTTTTTTTTTAGTACCTAAAATCTATTATAAGATCAGGAACGACTGTTTTGATAGCTCATTAAATAAACTTTGTATCTTATTAAATAGGTACTGTTATTTGTTTTACCACTTGTTCTGAACTCTTTTGACCCGCTGTACCTAACTAAGAATAAATTATCAATTTATCTTATCTTGTCTTATTTATTTCAACACCTAGCCCGCAAATAGGTATTCATATTTATAATCTTAACTGCAAGTATCCTGGTTACATACCAGCTGATCTTACGTTAATTATACTAGGTAGTATCACATTTCTAGTCCATTTCGGACATGAAATAGTGTATATACGAGTATATAGTCGTAGATTCTTAGATTCATTCCATCAAGATCCATTCCATCATTCCATCATCATAATAATGATGTACTCGCATCACTCATAACAACAAATAAGGGGCCAGTATTTTGGGAACGCTTCCATCTGATGATCTGGATCAGTTGAGCTATCTATAGATCGTTTGAACGGTCTTTAGATAGCAAGCTGTTTAATCTGAATTTTATTTGTATATATCTACTTGTACATAGTTGTACGAATAACGTAATTTTAACTTGAAAAAAAAAATCACAAACAAGCACGGTCCCAACTCATTCGCCTTGATGGTCATCCTGAGATACATATATAGTGCGTAAACCTTTTAGGATACCATGTCCCCTACATGGTATCCTTAAAGGTTGCCAGAGGCAATTTTTTAATACAGGCCATCTTTTTGAAACTAGAAATTAGCTAGTATATGACATAACTAAAAAAAACCAAAGCCATGGCCAATTTCTGTTATCTATACCATATAAAATAACAGTAACTGCTCTAGGGATATTCATAATCCAGAGAGGAAATAAAGGAACACGTTTGTATGGGCAATATGCCGTTTCCTCTTAAGTGATTTCACTAG
Organism: Perizoma affinitatum; assembly: GCA_961405105.1. NCBI lineage: Eukaryota > Metazoa > Arthropoda > Insecta > Lepidoptera > Geometridae > Perizoma > Perizoma affinitatum. Next base: position 10,661,740 of record OY560184.1, read on the forward strand.
AAAATCAAGATATCAATTGCTATAAGGGGGTATTTACCTGCAAATTCCTAGCGAGATATTTTAAACGTCCTGCCTAGTGTGTCCGCACCTTATCCACGCCCTTAGGCGTTTGCAGATAGCTAACACATCCTTAATTAAATGAGAACTTTATATAGAGGGGTTTTCTGCTAATGTACGATATCACAGGTTCTATGTACAGGTTGAGAATTACTTAATCTGCATAGCACGTCTTATTACCATAAACTTACCCAGACGACTTCTGTGGCGCAGTGGGCGAAAGCCCGCCTGAGACGCAGAAGGTTGCGGGTTTAATTCAACTGTTTGTATGATTAGCAAATGTCTGTCTCGGATTTGGGTGTTTTCAATGTATAATACTCGTATGTATGTAATTACAAAGAATTATATAAGTAGTATATCAGTCATGTAGTTCCCATAATACAAGCTCTGCTTACTTTGGGTCTAGATGATGCTGTGTAAAAAATTACCAGCATTATTCTATTATATTATTATTATAAAAAATGCCTATCTACTTTAGTTTGTGGTGTCACCGGTTCTTTCTTGGTAACCCTGAGTTAGGTGAGAGACCGGGCTCTAATAACACTAAATAAGTTGTAAAAATTAAAAAAAGGCTTAAGTAATTAGAAGCTATGGCTAAACCTGCCAAGTCATGCCAGCAAGCAAGACATGGATGAAGAAAGCCTCGGCTAGAAAAAAATTGAGAGGAGGCCTATACCCTCCTCCAAAAGACCTCCTTTATTAAGTTGAGGTGCAAACTTAAAATGTATTGTCACGGTAAATAAGGAATAATAAAGGTATTTTTTTGATAACCATATTGGTAGTGTTATTGAAAAAAAAAATGTATAAATGAGATATATCTCATCGTGATTAGCTTTTTTAGTGATTTTCACATGATCTCTAGTTTGCAATACATGTATGGCTATAAGCACTGACGCCTTTCACTACTCAATAAAAATCCACTTTTCTAAGCCCAAGGTGCTCGATCAAAGCGAAACTTGCATGTAACATGGTGATATGGCGAAAAATTACGCTTAATTAAGACATTTACTACACATAAATGATGCTGTTCTGGTCATCTTGTTATAAAGATTGTAGCCGATTAGGTACTTGTTTTGACCATGTTTGTGTGAATAACTGCTTCGAGTCGATGTAAGTTTAATAAATTAGAAACATAACGACTTTTAGTACGTAATCATACCAGTGGGGGATTCAGGTCCCATTGCGCTAACCGGGGCCACAACAACTCGGGGATTAGCTTTACTTACCAACTGCGAAGTCATTTTGTATTGCGCTGCGCCACCATTGAGTTAGATACTAACAATGCAGCTATGCGCTATTACTCTTAATGGGATTCTACCTATATTGACCTTCAAAGGATTTGATAGTAACGGTTACCTAAACTCTCTTAATGGCTTGATTCGGAAAATAAAACATTATGTAAAAAATTAAACGATACTTTTCTCTAATTGAACTGTGCATTTCCAAATGTATTCAATGAACTCTACGTAGAATTGGGTTGACTGCAATAAATTAAAGTGTTTTCTTCAGAATAACATAATAAATTATAAACCTCCGCACCCATTGCAAATTTCGGAGAAACATTTAGCGCATCCTACTTAAGATGATATAAAATTATTATTTTAAAGTCAGTGTCTCGTAGTTAAAATTATTATTTTAATTACGAGACACTGACAAATCTGTTGGTTACATTGCTTGATTTTGTAACTAGAAGACTGTTTTGAAATGTGAGCCAGACTATTTATTTAGATGGAAAGAGAGAGGAGTCAACAAAGTTCATAACAAAAACTAGTAACTACTAGAAAACATAGAGCAAAACAAAGAAAAAATAAAAGAGTCAGCTAGTTAGACCAACGGCAGTCCATGATCTTTGGTTAGACCGATGCAAAACGACAGTTTACCCAACAATATTGAAAGCCTCGTGCACAGACAATCTCAGCGAAGCGGAGACTAAAGACAGCATAAATGTTCAGCAATTAGCACTTCTTTGCGACACAGCTCATAAATAACAGCTGGCTCAACATAAGATAAGATAAATTTCTTATTTTAACAAACTCAGTTGCAAATATGAAGATATGCGCAATAGTGGTAGAAGTAACATTTGTTTTAATAGATTTTGTAATAATAAGTTAAGTACGATTGTAACATGATTCTCATTCCCTTTGGGTCTCAAACTATGCCTAGCCTCTATCTTAGCGACCCTGTGTTTATCTTGGATCTCAGTTGGTGTCAAAACTTTAAAAAAACTAGACGCAAGTCGAGTTGATAAATGTGAAACATGGTTGAGTAAAGTAAAGGTGAGTTGAGGCGAGGTGTGAATTTAGGTAATTACGAGATTCTTTTAAATTACGACGTTTCGACGTGTAAAAATAACTATATATTGTCTCAGGCCATAATACGTATTGTTGAGACTGTCACGTATTTATTCAACATTAGCCTCTGCCCTAGATTTCGCCCCGCGTGGTGCCCGAATAAAGAGTATCCTATGTGTTATTCTAGGTTATCTACTATACATACTTCAAATTTAATCCCAATCAGATCGGCCGTTATGGAGCTTATAAGTAACATACATCTTAAACTTTTCTTTGACTAGTCTCTCTATCAATAAAATATCCCGACGACTGAATTTCACGTCCAGATTAGGTACATACCTCGGTACGATATATTACAAACTATCGATGTTTATGATCGCTTTAAATTAATTTAAAAGAGAGGGCTCTTCAGCATACGTCAAAGTTAAATTCAAAATTAATTAAAATCACAAGGATCACTTTGAGACGTCGATTGTATCTACAGCCTGTTCCTCCGCGACCAAGCCATCATCACATTACGCATTCATCTTATTCAACAACTTTAAATGACTAAGCTGTCCTGTTCCTGAGCTACGGCTGCCTATTCAAGTTCCCACAGGATTGATGGTGGAACCACCCACCAGATCAACGAAGGGATTTAAATTGCCTGGCATTCATCAGGTGTTTCAATGCTCTTCATGTAGATGATAAATGTGCCTTTTCAGCCTTACCTTTGAGAGACAGGAGTAATTGCGGATGTTCTATTCAGGGAGGCATTTTTTTTTTACTTTGGTATATTTATGGTATGGTAAGGTAAGCTACACGCATATATTCAGCCATTATTGAGGGAGGTCTTGTAGAATTGCTTTTGGTGATTGGATATAGGTAGTGTTTCGTTGGTCATAATTATTTGGACATGAAATTGATGTCAGCTAATGTTGTTTGAACATATTACATCTTTTATTCTAAGTCTTTTTAAATTCGGCTATTTTTTGTGCCGGTAAATGTAATGTATGGATCCTAAAAAATCCTCAAAAATCTACTCACTGAGTATGTATCGGAGGATGTCCACGATGGGGAAGACAGTCGTAAGCGTGTTTTTTTTTTGTGTAAATCTATTTCCAACAAAGAGACTAACGCGGTGGCTATGGCGATCAAAGGAAAATGAATGTGAAATGGTTGTCTAAGTTCGCGTGAATGTATTGCGTCTAAACACAAGTTTTTTTACCTAGTTAGAGCGGGTTACCCGAGTATTTGAATGTACATCATATAAGATTTGTAACATTCTAGACCAAGTTCTCAGATATATAATTAATTGTATAAGTTTGCTACACTGAAAAAAAGAAATAACCGAACTATTTCGGTTATTTTAGAAATAGCCGAATTTTGTTTAGCCATAACCAAGGTTTATTTGAAATGACAAAACTGGTTTCCTTAATAGGCACCAAACTGGTTTTGATATTTTTAGTTCGGTTTATTGCAATCAAACTTTTTGTTGTACTATACCGAACTTTTTCAAACAAACCGATTCGATTACCTGTTACCTACCATTTTTAAGCAACGTAACAAAACCTTCCGACAATGTGAAGCCAAATTGTCTTTGACTATATGTTGCAAAAGTAATATTTACCGTTAGTCTCTTACCATTGTCTAAGTGTTACTTAACAAAACTAGCTATTTTAAACATTCGTTCTGTAAAAATAGCTTAATTTGTTTTATTTTACATGGTCAATGTAGACAATGTACAACTTTACAAAACTTTTGTTATGATTAGCTATGCAAACTACTATCAGTTACAAAAAAAAATACCATGTAATGAAACGTATTTGTTTACATGTAGCCGGACGAGAGCTGAATCATAGGTGAATTAGTAGTACTAAACCCCTAACCCGTTCAAACCTGTCTTCTCGTTTTTTCTGTTCGAGTGGTCGGTCGCGGAATCTATTTGTGCTTTTCTTTTTTGTAATTTCTGATTTTGATAAGTAGGGAATTGTTTGCGGACTCGGGACTAACTGTTATTTTATTGTGACTCTAGTGTCTTATGTATGTAAAACTATTGAATACGTTCGAAAAGTGATGGATGATCAACCGCTCCAACCAGATCGGCCAGATCCTATGGAAAATTACCTAAAGCAATGACGACTAGAAATCTACATTTCTACGTTCAAAGGTAAGTTAATTACTGGCTCCGTTATAATATAGTTGTATTATATTGCGTACTAGACTGCATGCATGGTGTAGTTGGATGCAGCTCGAGTAGTGGAAACGTTAAGTGCAAGCTGCAGGTTGCATACAGGTGATTTTGAACTTGAGACAAAAATAGGAAGTTTTTTATGCAAGTTACATGCGAGCACGTCATGTCAATTACATGTCTCCCGCTCATGTCCAGCAGTGGACTTATATAGGCTGATGATGATAATGATATTCGCGCGCACTTAGCGGCCAGTGGTAAAACTTTTATTTATGAAACTAAACTAAAGTTTGATTGGTTTCTTTTTTAAGGGTTCCGCAACCACCATAATTTACCACTAGTTTCAATATTTTGAAAAAACTTACTTGTGCGCTAAGTTATTTAAAGTGCCTTTTAAGATACAATAGGGATGATTTTTAATTTTGTATGTTTTTCAGATGTCTGAGGGCCTGCATCCAATGCTGACGGATAGTGTTTTTAGTTTTATATTTGACCCCGCACAACCAGATGAAGCATTAATATCTCTTGATGATACAGCACCCATCGTGCAGGACACTCCCAATCCATATGTCGATCATAGCGATCATCAAAATCATTACATACATTTTAAAAAGAGCTGTAGTTTTGAAAATAAACATGGTAAATTAAAGAAATATAATTGAAAGTTTATTGTAGATGCCAATTAAGATAATCAATAATTATGTTGGGTTATTAAATATTAAGTTAAGGTCGGATTAAGCAGCAAACATGAAGATCAGACATATTTTGTATCCATTATTCATAATACCTTCTTAATAAATGTGTTATTATCAGTATAAATACATGTATAATTATAGTTACCACCTAATACTGTCTTCACCACATTACTTACCTTAAACAGTATTTTTTTCTTTAAATTGCAATTACATTTCTTAAATTGTAATGTAGCATTAATATGTTACTGTTTATCTGTTTAAAATTAGTAATCAATTTGTTAGCTACTCGGATATGTTAGATATTAATTAATAGTTTAGCTATAAGTAATTAGATTTTTTGTTTGTGTTATTTGTAGCAAAAATGGGGTGAAAATGTCAAGGTAAACGCGCACTACCCGCTGGAGCCGTAGGAGGCGCAGGAGTTTTCGTTATAGATTTGACAGCTGAATAGCGTTTCTCAAAATGCTAACGGCTCAAAATCTTTAAAGAAATTCCTTCGTTTACTGCGGCTTCGGGAAGTAAGCGTTTATCTTGAATGACGTTTTCACCCCATTTTATGCAACATATAACAAAAAAAAATTACTAATTATAGCTTAACTATTAATTTATATCTAACACAACTGATAGGTACTATAAAGTAAACTAAAATAGTTGAAAATAACAAATTAGTTTTGCAACAAATAACAAAAGTAATTGTCTGATTATAGAATAACTGTTAATCAATATCTGACTTAACTATTAGGCTATACACAGTAAAAGAGACTAGTAAAAAATAACACGATGTATTTGTTAGTATTAGTCAAAGCGTAAGGGAAGGTCAGCAAAACAAATCAACTAAATCAACTGAGAAGTTTGACAACACAAAACGAAATCGTTGAGTTACGTTTAACAACTATTTGGTTATAATTTACAAACTTGGTTCAGCTAGCAGAGAGAATTTAAGCTACGGAAATTAGCAAAACATAACCAAAATGGATTGATTATACACTACATTAATCCTGTAACTAAACTGTGTTTTGTTATGCATTACCTTAGTTCGGCTGTCACTTTTTTTGTGTAACTGGTAGACAAAGTTTTGGTTACATTTAACGAAACATTTTTTTCAGTGTAATGTACAACGTTTTTGGAAATTTAATATAAGTACATTATTCCTCTTCTTCTAGTCTTGTTCCATTTATATTTGGGGTTAATAAAATATACTTTATTGTTATTATAACTATTAAATTAACTTTTCCAGAGTCATTGGGCTCTTGTTATTAAATGAATAATTAAATAAAGCTGGACATTTTCACACAACATAATTTAGCCCCAAAGTAAGCAGAGCTTGTGTTATGGGAACTAACTACATGATATACTTTATATATTTTTTTTTTGTAAGTACATACTTATTATAGATAGAAAACACCCAGACGCGAGACAAATATTTGCAGATGCAAACATTTGTCCCGCGACGGGAATCGAACCCGCAACCGTCTGCGTCTCAGCCGGGCTTTCGGACACTGCGCCACAGGGATTGTTCATTAAGAAGTTATTGAAGGTGCATATTACTTATTTCTTATAATTAAAATATTATTCCTAACCGCAAGTTTCTAGGAAGTAAGCTTTAGTACTAAACAACTTCTACACAGAATTCGTAGCTGCAATATTTGAAAGATCGCATTTTCTTAGAATGCAGACGTTCAATTGTCTAGAATCTTATTAGGTACATGCTCCTATTTTTATTATATTTCCGATTTACATACACGTTTCAGGTAACTACTAAACTAATTGAGATAAATACTTTGAGATCTGAAAGTCATAGTGAATGGCTTGGTTTATGATGGTCCCTCATTCTGTTTTAGTGTGGTGTCAATCGTACTAGTTGAAGTCATTCATACAAAAATAATTAATAGACTTTTAAGGTTTTTAATGCTGTCTGACGTCTCCTGAAGTATATCAGACAGCAAGGACCTAAACCATGCTAGCCCAACAACAAAAACAGACAACAGAGACTCGCCAGTTTTTGCAGTCCGTTCAAGGGGAAAGAAGAATCGGGCAGCGCTCACCAAAGGGATCTCTCACGGGTACTTCCACTACAGCTTCATTCGATCCGTGATTACCGCATGATAATCCCAAAATATATGAATCATCACAAAATTAATGCTACTGATTCGTAAAGGAATAAACTCAAATTTTAGGTAACCGACAACCCAGTAATCGTAAAAATTTACAATCGAAAGTTTTGAAATAATACATTGTTTAGTCGATTTCGCTTCGGGACCGTTTCTATGGCCGCCATAACATTACCATAAAAACACGAATTCGCTGCCCACTCGCGTGACTTTATTCCAAATATTCTCGATAAATACAGCGGTCATTCTTAACTAACACATCTGGTAACTTTGAAAATAATCTACTATACTTATACGTACTGGGTGTATAAGACTACTCTTGTAAACTAAAGGTACAGGCAAAACTTTTATATATGGTTGAAAACAAAATAATTTACTCCGAAGAATTTTCAAAATCCGATTTCAGGATGCGTCCTATTTTCGAAATATCGTAGGTATTTGCGAAAATCCTAGGGTCAACGTAGGTAACTTCTTTCATATCTTCTAGAGATATGAAACCACATACAACTCCAAGTACAAACAAAATATTGAAAAAAAAATGTAGAATTTAGTTCTTATGAATGGCAAAAATAATAAATTTATATTTTGTTTTTCGGGAAAAAGTTAAAACTGACTTCAATGACAAGTTGATAAATATGATAGTTCATCTCTTATTTCTTAACCTTAGGAGTATTCTTTCATAAAATTTATATGAGACTAACCATGAAGGAAGTATACTCCCCTACCTATTAAAAATAGAATCATTAAAATCGCTTCACAATTAGAGTAGATATCGCGTAACCATACACATAAAAAAAATACAGACGAACCCTTTTCATTTTTGAAGTCGGTTGAATATGGCCATTTGAAGTCGATCGAGAATCACAATCTCAGTCATGTTGAGTTTTTGGATGTAGTAGTAACTATACCCTGTATCAGTTATAATATGAATGGATTCATACTATTGAAGTAATACAGCAGACTCAGTATTATATTTCTTTATTCTTGGTAGGTATCGACAAAGAGTACAGCAAGTAGACTTAAATAACAACCATTCGCAATGCTGGTTAGAGATCAATTGCCTGCTTCTTCAAAGCTCCTTCGCACCACAACTCGGTTTTGGAGCACTCTAAGCGGGAAAATATATGGTTGGACACCGAAGACCGCTCGTGATTGGCGACCATCTGTCCACCAATCACGCGCTAGTATTTTAAAATCAATGCTGTGTTGCTATTTATAAGAAAATATTACTAATTTGTAAATAAATAATGAACTAAATAATAAGAATCACGACATTCGGCCGTCCGACATCGTGCAACCTCCTGGTGCATGAAGGTTCCTCAAGCAGTCATTAATTTTTAGAATTGTATATACCTATATAAGACTATATATATTATATTAAACTCTATTATTAAATTATTAAAATCTTAAAATTTAACTAGGCTATACTTCAAAATAATTCATGACTAATATAATGTATACTTACTCGTAGTAATTAAGTATACATATCATGTTATTTTAACGGAGCGATAATTAAACAGAAAAATCATCAGACACTCAGAAACCTTAATTTAACAACGCTTACAATCAATATAAAATAAATAGGTACGTGAATGAAATTAATAAAACTTAAACAAGTCTTTACAATACTAATCTATTTTTTTTTTCTCGTGTTGATTAAATAAAAATAAAAAAACTTCTTTTTCTAACTCTTGTAATGAATCACGGGTTCACGACATTCTGTCAATTGTTTAACAAACACATCTGTTATAATAATACTAACAATTATTCTCTAAATTTAACTAAGTTAATTCTGTTTTTCGTTTCTGCAGCACAGACAATGGGACCTCATAATCACTATCATCACTACTTGAACAAGACAGAGCATCTGGTTTGTTATTTGCTTTGAGCATTGGAGAATTTATATTTATCCAAGGTCTTATTCTGTCCGCTGCAAAAACGGTTTCGAAAACTCGTTTATTTTTAGTAAATCCTGGTACATTCGTTATTTTATATCTATCATTACCCATAGCTTTAACAATTTTGTAGGGTCCGATGAACTTGGACAAAAGTTTCTTACTGTGGCCATCGTTATGAAAGTTTGTTCTAGTAATTTTAACTAATTCTCCTTCTTTGAAAACAGTAGCAGGTGATCTGTTGGCATCATGCTTGCGTTTTTCTTTTTCCTGACTTTTATTTATCGCAGCTGATACTTCAGCCCTTACTTCCTGAAGAGTTACAGGAGGTATATTTGTATCAATATCTAGCATATTAGTTAAACTGTCACGCAATCTGACACCAAATAAAACTTCTGCTGCTGCCTTCTTCGTAGTAACATTAATAGTATTATTGATACCCCACTGGATGCTACCTAACCACGTATCCCAGTCACGTTCATCTTTACCTGAACCATGTTTGGTTAATGCATTCAAAATTGTTTGGTTAAATCTTTCGGCCTGTCCATTCGCTCTTGGGCATGCGACAGCGTTTAGTACATGTTTGATGCCATGTTGGTCACAAAAACTTTTAAAAGCTGCTGATGTAAAAGAAGTACCACGATCTGAAACTATGCGAGCTGGTATACCAAAATCATGAAATATATTTTCAAGGACTTTCAGCGTGCTTTTGGTTTTTGTGTCCTTCACGGCTTTGGCAAAGACATATTTAGTAAATCCATCTACGATAGTTAGAATGTAAGCATTACCCTTTTTGCTTTTCACAAATGGACCAAGATGGTCAATATGGACCGTATGGAAGGGTATGTTTACTTTCTCTATAGGGTACATAAATCCTGTTTTATTTTTTGCACAGTTATCTTTGCTATAAGCACACTCTATACACCTACCCAAGTATTTCTTAACAAAGCGACGCATCTTGGGAAACCAGAATTGACTTTGAAGTTTCTCAAGTGTTTTTGTTTCGCCAAGGTGACCTATGTCATCATGATTGGATTTGCATATCTGTAATCTTGCACTACGGGGAACTACAAGACACAATTTACCATCTACTTTCCGGTAAACTTTGTGATTTTTAATTGCATAGTGCAATTTTATGTCTTTAACTTCTTCGTCTGTATCGGGCCTAAGGATTTTAACAATGCGCGAGATGTCAGGGTCTGTCATTTGCATAGTCAAAAGCCAATTTTCCTTTTCAATATTATAAACAGTTATAGTAGAATCGTCTGTCTTATCAATACCTAAGTTAGTGTTTCGACTTAGAGCGTCTACGTGAGCCATGCGAGGGCCTGGTCGATATTCGATGTTAAACGTAAACTCACTTATTTGTAGCCACCATCTGGCGATTCGCGGTATGAGGTCACGTTTTGTTAGAGTTGTTCTAATAGCATGACAATCAGTTATCACCTTAAATCTGATCCCTAAGAGATACACCCTAAATTTTTTTAGTGAGCAGACTATAGCAAGCGTTTCTAGTTCATATGAGTGAAGATGCCGTTCTTCGGGTGTCGTTTGCCTGCTGAAGTAAGCAATAGGTTTTAGCACGCGAGGATTTTCCTGCCATTGCATTAATATCCCACCAACCCCAAGTGCACTGGCATCAGTGTGTAGTTCAGTTTCAAGACTAGGGTTGTAAAGAGCCAGTATTGGTCGGTCTATCAATTTATCTTTTAACGACTTGAACGCATGTGATTCTTGTTCTGTCCATTTAAAGGAAGAATCTTTTTTTAACAAGCAAGTGAGAGGCCTTGCTATTTCCCCAAACCCTTTGATAAATTTCCTAAAGTAACCGGCTAAGCCTAGAAACTGACGAACCTCGTGGACGTTTTTAGGAACAGGAAATTCCTTGACGGCTATTACCTTGCTTTCGTTAGGCCTAATTCCATTGACTGAAATTTCATAACCGAGGTAGTTTATAGAGCTATCAAAAAATCTACATTTCGAGAGCTTCAGTGTGAGATTACTTTCTCGAAGTAATTTGAGAACATCCTCTAACCTATCAAATCCTTGATTCAGATCTACCGATGGCACTAGAATGTCATCCAAATATGCCATCGCAGATTCAAAGCGCTTTGAGCCAAGCATGTCATTGATTACTTTTTGAAACACCGCTGGGGCATTAGCAAGGCCAAATGGCATTCTCTTGAATTCGTAGTGGCCATCTGGTGTTACAAAAGCAGTAAGGTGCTGACTTTCTTTTGCCATCGGGATTTGATAATATCCGGACGCAAGATCTAAAGTGGTAAAAAATATATTACCACTAAGATTTGTTAGCTGATCATCAATAAGTGGGAGCGGAAAACAATTTTTTTTTGTCTTATTATTAAGGGCTCGAAAATCAACGCAAAGTCGTTGTTCCCCAGTTTTCTTTCGAACCATGAGAATAGGGCTTGCATAGTTGGAACAGGACTCTTGAATAACGTCATTCTGTAACAATTCGTCAATTACTTCGCAAACTTGTCCCCTTTCAACATGGGATAACCGATATGGACGATATACCACTGGTTTGTCATCAAACAAATCTATTTTCATTTCTGTTCCACTTATACAACCTATTTCTCCCAAGTTCACTGCAAAGCAATCGCGATATGACTGCAGGAGCTGATAAAGTCTGTCAAATATCTCATCACTGATATCCTGCCCTACGATTATTTCAGACCTTTTAAGTGGTTCTAGAGTAGAAATTTTATTGACATACCGTATCTTTTTTTCTACGAAAGGGGTTGCCCTAGCTATTAACGCATTTGATTGTAATTTTAGCGGCTCGACCATCAGATTAGTTACTACTACGTGACCCTTACCACTATTTATGCGATAAGCGCCCTGATGTAAGCGAAATTCTTTTCCCGGTTCACCGCACGTATAACCTTCAACATAGACATCGCCATTAAAATCCAAATCTGATGTGGACACGGCCACAAGTCCTACTTTTAAAACCTGATTAGCGCCCGATACTTTCAATTGCAAGCGGTCGTCAGGGTTGAAGCAGTTATGCGGGTTTTTGTAGAAAAACAGCCTATTATGATCTTTGAGCACAGTGACGAACGGCAGTTCTGTTAAATCTTGTCCAATTAAAAGAGGAGTGTATAGGAATTCATCACTAACGACAAGTAATTCAATTTGTGCCTCAATGTCATCAACCTTCACATTGACCATTATCTTACAGATTGGAATAACTGTAGAGTTCCCAAACCCCTTAATTGCGGGAAGGTTAGAGAAACTTTTTTTAGAATCTAAACATTGAGAGTCAGACTCTCGTATAAGACTGCTGTCGCTTCCAAAATCGATATACGCGACAAAGTCTTGACCATCTATTTCCACTTTTTTGAAAAACTTGTCGTTGGCATTATCGTGTGTAGAGATAGCTAAAGTCTTACGTTCGTTCTTTGTATCTAGTCGTGAATTCAATAGAACAAGTTTACAAGTATCAGAGTCATGACCAACTCTTTGACATTTTTGGCACCTTAAAATTGGCTTGGGACACCTGCTAAACGAATGACCTTTAACGCGGCAGTTAAAACAAGTGACCAAACTATGGTCTTTGTTATTGGTCGAACTGGTACCAGGACTATTCGTTAAGCTGTCAAAACGTCTTTTATTATGGGGTAAACTTTCATTTGTGCGTTGAGAATTGAGAAAATTCAACAAATCTTCTGGTTCCTTACAGTTTAAGGCCTGTGCCCCACTCCTAATCGATTTATCAATCAATCCATGTACTATACAATCTACAGCATTTTTGCCTGTGATGTGGCATCTATTTACAAGGGTTAACTTATCATAAAAATAATCGCGCAGATTCTCATTGATGCGCGAAGTGCGACCTAACATTTCTTCAAGAAGTCGACCATAATTTTGCTCGTCTGGAAAAGCTTTCTGTAGTTTTGATTGCCAGTCAGCCCAATTGAATACTACTGACGGCAGTGCCTCAAACCATTTTTTTGCAAGTCCAGTAAGTTTTTGCAGGGCAAAATGTATGGTCTGCTTTTCGTTCCATTCATAAATAATGGCACACTCGTTTACTTTTCTGATCCAGCTTTCTATACTTTGACCCTTACTGGCTGGATCAAATTCAGGGATGACGTTGTTTAAGTGATTATTGCTAAGTCCATGAGATATTTTCAGTTCATCCGGTTTATGCAGCGAAGTTATAAAATTAAGTACCTCAGCAGCAGTGAATACCGTGGACTCCTTTCGCGTCTTCCTCGCTGGGCTGCGTGACGGGGAGGGTGATTCTGCAGTATCCACTTCTTGTTCTTTTTCACCTTCTACGTCTTCTATAATCCATTCAGAACGCGCCGTATTTTTTTTACGGGCGCGCAGCCGTTTACGACTTGTAAAGACGCTTTTGGAGATCTTTGCTTCGTCCAAACTCATCACCTCAAAATAAAGAAATAAATATCGGATAAGCAATATAATATAACAATAACAAAATAACAAATGGTGTTCGTATTTTCTTCTGAATAAACTTAAGCTTCAAAAAAAAGTTCTCATATTCATGATTACTATAATGCAATGTGATTTCTCTAACTGTACTATATCAACATAAAGTCTGTCAATTGTTACAGTTGAGAACTATCCACATATGACTATTCACAACGGTACACTAGGACTGCTAAACACTTGGCGGCTCACCATGGCATACTTATACTAAGCCGGTTGCCTGCCGGTTAGCTTGCCGACATACTTAGCCGGCTGTATACACTGAGATCAATATGACATACTGAGCTGGTAGAACACACATGGTTCACTATGGCATACTTAGCCGGTAGAACGCACATGGTTCACTATGGCATACTTAGCCGGTAGAATACACATGATTCACTATGGCATACTTAGCCGGTAGAATACACATGATTCACTATGGCATACTTAGCCGGTAGAACGCACATGGTTCAGAACAGAAATTTAATAAAATAAAGATTTTCAAATTCAAATTAAATCATGCGTTATTATTCCTATCTATAATTTTAGGCGACATCAACCACCACTAGTTAACACAATCGGAGAGTAGCTCCGACCGAGAAAGATTGATGCTACCCACAAATTAGTCTTACCGAACAGTTTATAATTCCAACATGAAAGATAACTAAAATTTAATCATGCAAAGTTAAGCCAATCTACAATTTCAGGCGACATCAACCGTCACTAGTTAACACTATCGGAGATTAGCTCCGACCGAGTGTTCCCGAGAAAGATTGATGCTACCCGCAAATTGATCTTAAAAACCGCTATCAAGAAGTAGCCTTGATCGAACAGTTTACAATTTCAATACTGCGGACCATGGAAATGATTTATTCAAACGTATTTGAACATCGATACTGCACACTCAAACATTACTGCCACAATATAATGATACAAAGTAGGTATTCAAGGTTCCAACCATTCTTAAAAATTGAAAATTGCTAGCACAACCAGATAGTCTCGGTGCAATCCCGACTGGTAAATGCGAACAAAGATTCGAATTAAATAAGTTATTAGAGGAAACCTATAACCATACCGAGTATTAAAAAAAAAATGCTCACACGCTCGGATAGTCTCGGAACAGTTCCGACCGATGCACGCTAGCAATTTTTCTAGTGCAGTAAAGTTCAATTCGAAAATAATTTATCAGTATCGAAAAACATCATTCTGTGGTTTCTTATAATAAAAAATTGCTACTTTTACGTACCTTGGGTTGATCCCACTTCTGAAGTGAAGTAATACAGCAGACTCAGTATTATATTTCTTTATTCTTGGTAGGTATCGACAAAGAGTACAGCAAGTAGACTTAAATAACAACCATTCGCAATGCTGGTTAGAGATCAATTGCCTGCTTCTTCAAAGCTCCTTCGCACCACAACTCGGTTTTGGAGCACTCTAAGCGGGAAAATATATGGTTGGACACCGAAGACCGCTCGTGATTGGCGACCATCTGTCCACCAATCACGCGCTAGTATTTTAAAATCAATGCTGTGTTGCTATTTATAAGAAAATATTACTAATTTGTAAATAAATAATGAACTAAATAATAAGAATCACGACACTATGATATGATAAGGAAACAACCTTAAAAAATACACGGAAATTTGCCCCCTCATGACAATCAGTTGGATAAAGGTTAACGACTAAAACTCGAGACAGGTCTAGCTAACTCCATCAACTGACCAGTCAACTCCTAGTAGAAACAAGTTTACACCTACTTTCCGAGTTAAATACCTGCACGAACGTCTCTATTGCAAAAGTATCTCCTCTTTAAATAGATGTATTGGTATTTGAATATCAAAACAGCAATTCCTTATGAGGGTATCACTAACATTCCATGTCTTGCATTATGATAATGTGCCATTTTCAATGAGCGCTTCGTACTCGCCGATTCTCTGGCGCCGTTGACTTTAAAATCTTTTAAAAAGCCGTAATCACCATATAGCAATATGCAAAATCACACCGTAAGAACTTTGAAAGAAAAGCAAGTTTTTACAAAGATAGGTTGAAGACAGAACTGCTGTGATCCTGAAAAACTTTTACTTTATAGTCAATAAAGGTTTTGGAGCGCGGAATGTATTTTTATTATTTCCATAGAAAGAAAATAGACGTTAATGGTGAATGCTGATTTTAATAGGTGACGCGAATAAGCATCGTTATTATCTCTAGCATTTCAACGTAAATATAACAGTGTTTAACCAGACTTCCATAAAAGGAGGATGTTCTCGATTCGACGGATGTTTTATAGGTATATACGGCGATTATGCCATGATGGGCCGACCGATGACCGACTAGCAGTGAAGCGCACCGTAGTTTTTTTACCCGCGAAGTCAGGAGCCCGTATATGCGTTTGACGCAAGAGGTTGTTAAGTTGTGTCTACTTGGATGTTTTTTTTCTTTGCGGTATATAGGAGCAGCCAAAGGTAGTTGCATTAAAATTATTATATATTTATTGATACATTTATTGGGGGTAATATTTTTCTCGAAATATCAAAGTTAAGTCCGTATTAATATTTACTTGAAAAATTATTTATTATTTCATAAGCCAGTCAATAGCATTACAAAAACATTTACTAGTAAGATTTTTGTTTTAGTACAAGACTAGATAGATATCAATTTAGACTGAAATTAAGAATGTCATTTATTTTTTCGATAAAGTACTACTACGACCTACCTCATTCAGTAACAGTAGCTGTTTCGGTTTATGACAAAACAAGGTACTTACAAGGTTCGGTCTAGACGTTAATGTCCTAATTCACCTGCTCCTACTAGCATTATATACTTTGTAGTAGCAGGACATAAATCACAGAAATGGGACGTAATACCGTAACTAACACAAGGTGAGCGATACTTGCATGTGGCAATCTCTGCTGTAATGAGGTCGTATGTTTGCATTTGTTTCTAAAGATCATATGAGAATGTAATTATTCTAAGAACCTATAATGCCATCTCTCTAGCCTCAAAGGTTTACTAGATGGAAACATGTTTTGATATTCGACCTCTTCGGCTCGCATTTACACGTCCACCTATTCGGTCTTTTGTTTGTTTTATTATATTATTTATTTATTATTTACAGCCCTTAATGCACTTCTGGGCGAAGGCCTCCTCCAACACACTCAATTTTTTTCTCCAATTTTAATAAAATTAAAATGATAACAATAATAATAAACTAATTTGAATGTAGTATTTGAATGACCACATAACCACTGTTATGTATATCCGAGATCCGTTTTCCCAGTTCAAAACATCTCCACTTAGTACCCGCGGGCAGGCGGCGATGGAGCGAAAAAAGAGCAGTGAGCATGCGCTGCGTCTTTAGTCAACACTGATAGTGTTGCGATGTCAAGCGACATCCATGCTTTCTCGTATTCGGATCAAATGCTGTGCTAAGTTCGGTCCGAGTTTATCCCATCCTTATTTTGTAGTAATCGGATCGGACTCAGTCCACAAAACTACTTTCGACCAGGTCTCTTCTGCGTAAACTGTATGTCAAATAAATTATGTTCAACCGACTTTAAAAAAGGAGGAGGTTCTCAATCGCCTGTATTTTTTTTGTGTGTATGTTACGCGATGTCTTCGCCAATTGTGAGCCGATTTTAATCATTATTTTTTGAAGGGAACAATTATTTTATGGGACCACCATATAATTGTTATGAAATATTCTACCCCTAGGGGTGACTAATGTCATTTTATATTGGACTTTTTATCAACTTCCCGTTATTTGAAGTCGGTGTTTATTTTTTCCCGAAAAAAATGTACTTGTATATCTTTCTTTTCTTTAAAATATATTTTCTGATTTTGAATGACTGGATTACTCGTGGCTAGCTTTATTGATTTTCACATCCAACTACACCGTCAACTTACGAAAGGAATTTTGTAATTTAGAAAATGATACGTTCCTTGTATAATAAAGGTGACAAGAAAACAGATTTCACTGCTAGCAGGGAATGTTTCACATTAAAAATCCATTACAATATCGCAAAAACCTGTATCGTATTCAAGTTAAATAACAGAATAAATCCTCCAGAAAAATAAAAATGGCGGTGGGATTCTACGCAGGTAGGTACTTACTATAGTTTTACAGTTACTGTGGTAATATAAGTATCTACAAATGGGGAGCATATTTGAAGAAAACTGTACAGTTTAAATATTATTTTTTTATTACTTACTAGACACTAATAGCACATACCTTCGGACTTTTAGGTTCTAAGCCATGCCACTGGCTCCTTCGGAGAAATACTACGAGGTTTTCAAATCAATTCCACAAACAATATCCAAAACTTGAGAAAGTTTAGAAAAGTCTCTTTTCAAGTTTTAGAAGCACCGCCTCAAAAAGCTGCCCACGCGACGTAGGCACGCCACAGGAACGGCGCAGCATCTCCGCAGTATCGGCGTGGCTACGCCTGGGGCGAGCTGATGGCTTTGTGACAGCTCGATGACGGCTTTTATTATAAAAAGTTTGAAGACCTCTGTTGTGCAGTGAGCAAAGGTGCGCCTGAGACGCAGGAGGTTGCGCATTCGATTCCCGCCACGGGACAAATGTTTTTATGATGTGCAAATATTTATCTCGGGATTGGATGTTTTCTATGTATAATATGAATTTACAAAAACAAAGTATTTAAGTATTATATCAGTCATGTAGTTCCCATAACACCAGCTCTGCTTACTTTGCTTAATTCTACTAGATGATGCTGTGTGAATAACGTCCAGCATTATTTATTTATTTCTATGAAGTTCACTCGGTAACAGGCGGGGAGACGTAAGCGTAGTGACAAGGCAGACGCAGTAATGACCCGTAAGAAAGGCGAAGAATTTCATCACTAGCTTTTCACCAGAGTTGACGCCATGCTTATCTTTAGCCGTGGCGATATGTGTACGTCAACCTTAAGCTTCTCGAAATTATTCCTCGTTGCTGGCAGAACATCGAAAGACAGGCAAGCTTCAATGACGAAGCAATTGGAAGGTATGCTATAAGCATTTCACTATAGTTCTGGAGGGTCTGTCTAAAACAGGCCATAGGCTAATGACTCAATGTATTAGTTACTGTTATTGTTACTAACAAGAAATGTATTTACTACCTTAATCTAGTTCAAGCGAGCGTTTAATACAACGTAGGCGTTGTATGATTTGCGAGAATGCATACATGGGTAGGTATATAGATGGGTCTTTAATTTGTGGACTATTTCGATTATATTTTCGGTATTATTGATACAGGGTTTAATATTTTTTTCGTATAATTAAATTCACGGGACAAAATATTTATTTATTTTCCATAAAAGACGTATACTATGATTTGCCGATGCCAAAATGATTATTTCATATCGGAAGTGGTTTTTAATACATAGGGACTGTTTATATTAGGAATACAAATGATGCATAACATAATTACGTCTAGTCAACTATTGTTCATGGGATTTTAACGAAGAGCGCTTTTTTTTATCAAAAATCCTTTTATTTTTTCATAATCTCGCAAGATGATAAATTATGATATGCCCGACGTTGGAGCACGAAGGTCTAGAAGATATCTATTCACCTTGAACCACTCTACAAATAATTTTTACCAAAATCTTGCATTAGACTGATAATCATGGAAATTCTGGGCTAAATATTGTTTTAAGCCGAGCCTACAAAAACTCTTTTTTTACCTCGGTACCACAGAAGGTAGATGGTAAGCGACAAGGGCGACGTTTAAATGAAAATTTACGCTTTTTATGATCCCAGAGTGAAAATATTGACCAGGAAATAATAAAGTTAATCTGTGAGAATTATCAACATGAATAAGAGTAGTAATAAAATACAATCAACAGTCTCATCATGGAATCTGAACCTGATTTTAGATTTCCTGGCGTTGAGAATATCCGTATCTTTATCTCTACTACGTAGTAACTGCTGTTTTCTGTGTCTACGACAGAAATCTGATATCTATGAGGCCATTCCCATAAAAGAAACTGGGAAGCTAGAAATATCAATGTATTTTGAATATCATTACTTACTTATTTTGATGGAAGTAAAAAAATCTTAAGTTGTCATGATAAAATGGATTTGTGATAATTGTAGTTTATAACAAATTACGCATAAAAAGCAAAGTTAGATCCTTTGTGACCAATTTCCACAAAGAAATTCCTAAACCTTTGCCAAAGCTAAGTGTAGGGCAAGTCTCAAGTTTTAAGCACGCGTTATATTAGACTAGCCTCTACCCACGATTTCACCCGCGTGATACCCGGATAAAAAGTAGCACAGGTGTTATTCCAGATCACGAATTGTATTTTTTTTTATCCAAATCAGTTTAGCCGTTACGTAGCAACAAAATAAAAACTTTTCTATTATTAGTAGGATAGGATGGGCTACCATCTTTATCGTACCAACACATTTTAATAGAAATACAGCATTGCACCTAAATGCTCCCATCTTTTAATACAACGTGACTCATGCCCTACTATTGCAGTGGTACATTTATCTAGTACAGTCACATAAATAAGATCGAATATAGGCGATTGCAATGCAAAGCGGCAGCTATGTAATGGAGTGTCATTGTTTCTGCATCTGTATATTACTGAATCTTACCTACACTACTTGCGGTTTTTGTCTCAATTCTATTTATTCATAAGAATGTTTGATATGCGATATATTTAAAAAAATATTTATCTATAAAGGGTAGTAAGAGGCAAAAACGTAGAAATGTACTCTATCACAGCTGGTGGAGCAAAAAGTTCCCCCATGGGATGCCACGGCGAGCGCTCTAAGCTGCCTCCATCCAGTGAAATCCTGCGATGGTTACCTATAAAATGGTCGAACCGTCATTTGCAGATTTCTAAAAGTCGTGGTCTTAAAATAGACAAAATCAATTCAAAAAGTTACGTCCTAGGAGGCCTGATATTAGTTAACGTGAAACAAGTGTTATGATTTAGTGGTGTATGAGTAGTGACCACAGGCAAGGGAATCAAACAGGCGTATAGATACGACTCTAACGAATTTCTGTGTTGAAAAATAACAAACCGATTTAGCTCACTTATTTTTTCCACATACTCAGAATTAATTAATAATGCTGAACATTATTCACATAGTATCATCTAGCCCCAAACTAAGCAGAGCATATTGTATTATGAGAACTACATGACTAATATAATACTTTTTTGTAAATATATACATATTATGCACAGAAAACACCCAGACCTAGAATTTTTTGCAGTTCATACAAACATTTGTCCCACGGCGGAAATCGAATTCGCAACCTTCTGGGTCTCAAGCGGGCCTTAGCCCACTCCGCCACAGAGGTCGTCTATATAATGATAATAATGGTACTACGTACTTTCAGAAACCTTACTCCAACGACATGAAAATTAGACGTTATAATTTTCATTTTCAGTGTGGTGTGATAACAAAATCAGATTGTCAGTGTGAAAACACTCTCAGGCAGAAGACACTTACGGATGATTAAAATAAATGAGATAGTTGCAGATACGTGGCGTCCATCAGTAGACATAGAACATTTTGATAACACTGATCAAGCCAGCGGTGAATGGTCAGCTCCCAAATTACACTACTAAAATGGCTGTGGAAACGAGAGAACCATTTAAGGCTTAAAGGCTTATCATTACCAAAATATTCTGACTTAAAAATGTTTGTTTTGATCCCCTTTTCAAATTTAATTACTAAACCTAATTTTGACAATTAGTTGATCATATTTCGTTACCAATTTTTTTTTAATAATTTAATAAACACCGAATATTCTAATACATATTCCTTACCCAAAGGTTTTCTTGATTAGTTACGAGCTGATTAGGGTATGGTAGAGGTGGACAATAATGATGTTGATGACAGTGCAAGAGTTTCATTTCTCGCACTCTAGTCTGTATTTTTATGTTCCTGCTGTTTGTGTAGTAACCACTGGTGGTAGGAAGCAATTAATAGCACGCGTTATTTATCACGTGGTGTCGCAGCAGGTGAATGCGCGGGCGGTTCCGGGAACGCGCTCGTGATGCGAGGGCATGGTCCTTGGTAAAAGCATAGGCGGCTTGCCGAAAACTCTTTCATACCAGATGCAGTGGCGCAACTGTAAAGAGCTCCTGGCAGATGCGCCGCTGGCACATTCGAACATGTACGTAAACATCGGTCGGAAATAATTAGTTTAGTATAATATGATAACCCTTTTCGACCTGAGATGCGGCGGCGCACGAGCGTAAACGGTTGGAATAGATAGCTGTTGATATACGCAGAATACCCAGTAAGAGTATTCTGCGTTTATTTGTTTGTCAGTTTGTCTGATACCTTTTTTGATAACAAAATAACCAAACAGAGTTTGATCCTTTATTTTTCTTGAGCTTAGTCGTCAGAAATTGTCGTAAATGGACTTCACTTAGTTTATAAATATATATTTCTACTTGTGATTTCAATGAATAAGACCAAAGTGAAAGTCTACAGACGTTGGCTTTGACTACAAAACGGCCTAACCCTTTGCCTGGCAGAGGCAAAATACTTGCCACCATAGATTTATTTTTATTACTTCCGAATAAGTAGGTCAATAGGGAACTGACCTAATTAAATTCAAGGACAGTAAGCCAAGCCATGAAAAAAAAAAAACCTATCAATCAAAACTGACAGGTGTCAGAGATATGTCATCAGTTTCCCGAAAAATTTGGATTATTCGCGGCTGTTTACGAATCGCAAAAAATCTCGGTGTTCCTATGGTGTTTTTGGTAAGTAATTTATGGTGACTTTTTTGCTATAGTATCATTCTTGAAGGAGAGCTTATTATTTTAGAAAAGCAGTGCTTACTTTCTTCAAAAAATTCAAAAGTTATGTCGGCAACATATTTGCCACTACCAATGTAGGTCCAACCCATGGCGGCAATATGATTGCCACTGCCAGATTGGTCGATTTCGTAAAATTTAAATTTCACCGTTTTTTTCAGGACCATGAGCGGAAATTACAGGAACCTAGCACCTGATGAAATAGAGAGCGCCTTAGAGCACCTTTTTGGTTTCACCGATGGGACAAGATCCGAAGACGAACAGGAAGATTCTGACGTTGAAGATTTGGGGCCCTCTCCGTCGGCAGGTGATTTTGACCCCAACAACTCATCAATTTTTCCGGAACTCGCCGCTCCTAACTTATTATCTACCCTTGAACCACTTTCACCACAGCCTGGTCCATCCAATAACCACACTCATGTCCGTATGAGTTCAGTGCCTCGTCCGGAATCACCGCCTCAACAGGATGAATTTCAACAACAACAAGAAACCTATGGAGGAGTCATAATTGAAGACACAGATTTAGATGATTCTGACTGTGATGAAAGTGAATGGAAAAAAGGAGCATGGCCCCAGGATCCATACCTTGCTTTTTTTGATGCCGAGACGATAGCGCCGGCATGTGACATGAGTAATCGGAGTAACCCCCTGTCATACTTTGAACTGTTTTTTGATTCAGAAGCTATAGATATAATTGTAACAGAAACCAATCGCTTTGCATCCCAGCATGGTGACCTAAATTGGGCTCCAGTATCGAAATCAAAGCTTTGCTAGGTATGCTCGTTCAAATGGGAATCCACAAACTACCAAGTTTTGAAGACTATTGGTCTACTGACCCACTGTTACATGTGGTTGAAATTGCGGAGACCATGACGTTGAAGAAATTTCAAAAGATAATGAAATACTTACATCTAAATGATAACAGGAATATGCCTGGTAGGGATGACGAGAACTATGACAAGCTATATAAAGTACGACCGTTCTAAATGAACTAAAGTTCTAAATGAACTACCCTCATTTAGAAGGTGTCGTAAGTGCAGTAACGCAACAAATAATAAACGATCCAGAATCCAATGTGAAAAATGTCGGGTACCCCTGTGCGCATTCCCCTGTTTCAAAGACTACCATAAGAAACCCCAATAATGTAAATACGTAAAGTGGATACTAATTAAGCGTTATTTGTGAAGTTTGACCCCAATATCCTTAGTGATTTATGACTAGCCTAGAGTGATAGTGGCAACTATGTTGCCATCATGTTTTTTTATATAAAAGGTATATAAAAAAAAAATTTGGTCTCTGAATTTATAATAAAAAGCATATACGATTTCATATATATAAGTTTTATTCTGATATCTCCAGCGGTTCGTTTTGCCAGTCAAAGGGCTAAATCTGATTGTAATGCGCTACTTTAGAATACTTTTGTATGACTTCTAGGAACAAATTTGTATAATTGTATGAAGATTATTAAACAGGTTTATCATCACTTCACAACAGAGGATGAAATACGAGTCAGGATTTTTTAAATTCTTTTAAAATCACCTACTTATCTTGACTTGGACCACAGCCCAAAAATAACAGTAGTCCACAAAATATAAACAAAACAGTTCTAGTGTTCTATTGGACGGATACAGTTACAAGTTACGGGTAGCCACTGTTTCCAGCGAATGATTATCATGTGAATCTAGGTGTCGTTTACACTTTTCTCGGTATCTAGCTATCTTCATTTGGCCACGATACTGCTAGTATAAGAACACTAGTGGCGTAGCGACTAGAATCCCCAACTTTCAATCGAAACCTACCACTTTCATGTTATCACATTTTTTAAGACAAGTCACGTACCGTTAGTTTATTTTCAAAGGTTTGGAGAAAATTACTTATTTGACCAGTATTAATATCTATAAGGTACGTACTTATTTTACTCTTTGTATTAATGTACAAAAATCAGTCTTATCCAGATAATAGTGAGTCAAATATTTGTCTACTAGTCTAACAAAAACACTAATCAACCTTTATAGAAACAAACATAATCAAATAAACCTATTGTAAAAAATAGCACACCGATGATCAGATTCAGCTCTGATAGGTAAAATATAAAGTTACATTTCTAAGTTATCTAGGTACATAATATCAATATCAAAATCACATTTTTTCGAGATCAAATATTTAAATTAAACATATACAGGTACACGTTTTTAATACATATTAATTATAAATAACAATGCAAAATAAACTATATTAAGCCTATCGATGGTAACGTTTAACAAAGGTAAAACATTTTTTTTTTTTCTAAGCAATATCCCATTGAAATTATACGTTTCGCCAAATCATTAAGAATAATACTTCGTATTCTCTCATCTTTTTATTTAAGTTCAGAGCGTCTTGACGTCGATGGCCCTCGGCAAAACTGTCTGTACCGTATGATTTGAAACTGAGCATCGGATTTAAGTATGTTTAAAAACTTTAAAAAGTTTTCCGGTTTTCTGTATTTTTTTTGTTTATTGAAGCATACCAGCTCTCAACAGAGTTTGTAGTTCGGTGTCTATGCCCCGAGACATTCCATAGACTCGGTGGAAACCTTCCACCTTCCACCCTCTATCCATGTGTTCACACAATAGTCGTTAAACTTATCCATGTTGCCAGAATTATCACAGTCTTCCATAATATACAGAAAAGCATCGTCTAATACATCTTGTGGGACTAACGGTAATGTCATGCATAGAGCAAGATGCTTGCGATCAGTTTTATTTTTGTCGGTGTCTGTACTGTTTAGAATACACTGTGACTTAGATTTTTGGATTGGGTAGAACGGAGCATATGTTTTGGGTTGAACGGGGAAGCACTCTTTGTTGTGTATTGTTTATGGGGACTATAAATGTATTTATTACTTCCTGTCATACGCATGTACAAAGAGCCATACGGCAAAAATATCAGTTAAGGGACTTTCCCGGTCGTTGTAACATACAGAAAAACATATTTTAGATATGCCGAACCGTATTTCTTGCTCTACATTTTGTTCGATCATCTTTATAGCCCTCCTATATAATTTACTCAGCATCATTTTGAACGTGACCGCCCTGAATAGCAGGCATCCTATTTATCTAGGAAATGCAAAATAAATCCAAGAGTTCGCGTGTGCATCTACTATTTATATACATGTTTGTATCATACATCATATTGCATACGGTACCTACAGGATACCGTTACTTTATATCCTTCTTCATTTTGTGAAGTTACGAGTATATCGCTATTTTAAAAGACGCGTAACCTTAGTCCAACTTAGTTATGAGGCTAATTTTGAGCTCGTAGTCGTCCGCTGCAGAACATAGGCCTCCCTAATGCTATAACCGAATTTTTTGTCGGTTCTAAGAGCTAAATAGTAGCTATACAACTGTTTTTTATACTTACTTGATATTATTATAAGCATAATAAGACGCACCAATTATCAATTTTGTATATTTGTAGGGAGGTTACCTAATTGGATATGCCTGATATTAGGTATGCATGTATTCTACTCTAAGTAATCGCTGGAATTAAAACGAATAGCATGAACTGAATATCAAATCTACAAAGAAGCTGAAAAATTACAAGTTATCCTATCATAAAACATATAACTACCAACATACGTTAATCAAACATATTAAAACACTAACTACGATACTTCACTCCTATACTCTCACAAATAACACATCCATACACATCCCCCCCACAAATACACACACATGCGCACACTCCCCACTTATACAACAGAGGATTGATAAGGATACCAATTAGGGGGTAGTCAGAGGTCAGTCCAAACATTATATTTGGCACCATTATGCATTCATTAGCATTTACGTGAGTCCATAGCCGTATATTGAAACACAAACTTATTGCACACACCTTCAAATGAATGGTTGGGCATGCCGCTCTCGATATCTTCAATATTTTCCTACACCGTTTTGTACGTGTTAATGTGCACATACATATCTTTAGTGACAGAATTCATACGTTCGTGGCGGTTGATTATAGGACCATAAAAACTATCACAATGTTTAAATATTTGTCTCGGGTCTGGGTATATTCTACATATGTATGAATTAAAAAAAAGGAATAAAGCAATCATGTAGTTCTCATAACATAAGATTTGCTTAATTTGGGGTCTTACTTATATGTCCAGCATTATTTATTTATCTATAGCGCTCGATAACAGTTGGAATTAAACAAGCAGGTACGTATAGCTATGTGTTCTGAAAACATCCGTCTGGCATCTGCGTTCGTTATCCGTCCGTCAAAGTCGAGTGACACGGCCTAAACTCGGTCCGTTCGACTTGCTGCACTAGCTAAATCAAAGACGGTGCTTATTAGGCACAGTGCCGTTTCTATGAGCTATCAAGGAATCACGCATTTTATGGGATCCTAGATGGGAAACAAAAATAGCCGGTTGAAACTGTCCATGTTATGCAAAAGTATCATTGTCGTATATTAAGAGACGTACAAATAGCCCTCACATCAAAAAAGGTTACCTAATTTTATAACATTACCAGCGAAACTTTGACGCGACATAATCTTCACATATATACGGTCAATTGCGTCTATAGCGTAGTAGTATCATGAGTCGATTGCTCAAGATGATAATGATGATAATAAGCTACCTAAGACCTAACCTCGTAGTTCTGGTGCCCTGTTTGATGCGATTTATTAGAAAATCTTAACGGTGCTGCAATTATTTACTAACTTCTACCTCCGATAGTATGTGAACTATCTTGTGTGTGTGTGTGTGTGTGTGTGTAGTATGTGATCTGAAAAGTTAAGTCGTATAATATGAATGATCAAATACACGATAGATTTGTTTAAAAGCCACTACCTAATTACTGCCTTAGCTGTCATTAGGTAAAAGCTCAGGGGTAGCAGCTTAGGGGTAGCAGCCCTTTTCACTCCAACATTTTCGTGATTTCGAATAGCCTTAGGTTTGGTAGGGTGAAAAGGACATGTTTGTAGTAGGTATTTACTATGAAAATAACCACCAAGGACTACTAAAGGCTGTTCCAGTCGAATCAGTTTTTTTAGTTTGGTCTTTATTCAGCGAAATATTTACATCAGACTTTGAAAAATCTTGGTTTATCCAAAAAACCAAGATGAAATTTCACTACCGGTCGAGTGATTCCTAAAGATTTACAAGTATACTCATAGTAAAACCCGGATAGGTAAGCTAAGTAGTTCAAAATTGTATTTACTAGATTCCCACGTAGCAGACAGCCGACAGATAGTCCATATATTGCTCGTAGGTACAGAACCCAATCCGTTAGTTCGTTCCTAGAAAGTAGGGGAAATGGATTGGAGTCTGTGAATCACAGTCATACAGAATCAAGCAATCTATCAATCTTGGTCTCTAGCAATAATCTCTAGATTAATAAAAAGCCTGTGAAGATAGAATATCATCACTTTATTGAGCGTTAAGTTACTCTTAACGCTGAATACCCGGAAGTCTTTTAAAAATACACAGATGTTCTGAAAATTGATCTCTACAACCCATATTTCAAAATCTTTCAAAATATTTGCAAAAAAGTTCATTCCACTCGATTTTGATTCAACTCTTCACCACGTTTTTATTTAGAAACGTTATTGACCCTGAGCCAATGTGTTACCGATCAATTTGCAACGTTAGGTTGAGGATTATTCAGAAGTGTGGCGTTCTTCATAATCGGACAGAAGCAACAAACTCCTAATGTAAACAATGTGTGATTCCCGTTATCCTTTTTTTTTTGGGAAGAAATATTGTAATTTTATATAGGTTGTAACAAAAAGTTTTGTATTTATTTATTTATACCACACAATTGGGCTGAACAATATTATGTACGTATACTTTTTAGTCTTCCAAAGTTTACTCCTACTAGTCCTACTTTTTTTATAGAACAGATATCCGAAGCGCTGCAATCTTCACTTTTCATTACAACAAACCAAACCTGAAGATTGAATCATTAATATCAATGGGTTTCCAAGATTCGTTTATTTTCGGTATCTCGTTATTGTTTTTTTAACATGGTGCGATCGTTAATTTGCGAATTACGTTGGTGCATAGTGTAGAAATTATTTTGTGAAGTTTTAAGTATTTTGATTAAATGTATTACTTTATTCGTTCCGAAATAGTTTAGTTTATAATTTAATCAATTATTTAAAGTATTGGTGGTCAAGCAACGTTTATTTAAGAAGAAAGAGCAACTTTGCAAAATTGAATTAACTCTGCTAACACATCCTAAAATGTTTGCTTTCCTAGATGAATGACGGTAAGTTTTTGCATCAAATTATAGAAGCTAGATTTAAGTCAGAGAGGTGCACCTAATTTTAAGGAAAATACCTTTGATATTCGGGTCTTTTTATAACTCACGATAAGGGCAAATCACAATTTAATAGGTTAAAGAGACGGATATGACTGACACAGGCCCGTAACAGGTGGATGCAGACAACCCTTAAATGGAAGCCAGTAGAATGCGCGTGCGCCGCCAATGAACGTACTACGAAGACTATTACAATAAAGATTGTAGGAGCTATTTGATTCCTTCTTTGGATATTTTTTTGCATATTTCTGAAAGTGTGCAACCATGTATGTAGGTAGCTTGAGGGTGGAATTTTATGCGCTTCCTGTATAGGTCAGGTTGTAAGTTCAGTGATTATAATCTATAACTGCTAGTACTGAATTATATATCTACCATTGCAATACCTATAGAACATGTGGTAAGAACGGTGAAGGAAAAACATCGTGAGGAAGTTGGCATGATCTATAACCAAAAATCGATAGCATGTGCAATCGGGTAGTGTTAGTAGTTATGCGGCGATGGGCTTGTATCACGTAAAAAGCTGTGCAGTTGTTCACCAAAACAAGGGCATGCCATATGTTATTGGTTGGGTCTGCCTCTGACACTTTGGCCACCCTCATTGGTATAGACCGGGGACCTTAATGGGTTAATAGTAAAGCGTGTAGTTTTTTTTTGCCATATGAATTCTTTTTTGCTATTCTTTTCAACGAATATTATAGACCGGCTTTATTATTTTTCAACTATAAAATAGTTGAAAAATAATAAAGCGGAAAGAAGCATTCTAAATATAAAAAGGAAACATAGATAAGAAACATAAACAGACGAAAAAAGATTCCTCGACTTTCCATACATTTTGTAACACAATACGAAATAGGAGTTCATGACACCCACTCAATAGCAATGGAACACTTGTTTGGTCATTTTATTAGCATTAGAATGATCGTGATCGATTCCAATTGAGGCCAAAAGAAAGTAAGAAACTGCTTATAAAATCCACAAATTCGCTACTAGTGTGTAAATTAGGAAGGCAAATAGATATGTTAATTGGTTTTTTCAATCATCATTTCGTCAAATTTTACTGGTTGATAGAGAAGGATAGGCTATTTTTATGGACGAAAAACCCAAAACAAACATGGGTTAGAACCTTAAATTTGATGCCTCATATTTAGATTTTATCACTATGAGTTTTGAGCATACTTATATAATATATTTTTTTTAAATGTCGAATAATGGCTTTGCAACGAACTATTCAAATATAAGCATACATAAAACAATATATTCACCTACTACGTAAACAGCGGGTTTCCGTCATATCTTGTCTTATAGTTTAAAATCGTAGTCATCAAAGATGTTTTTTTTTTCAAATCTCTTTTTTAGTATCGAAGCTCACACGTAGAAAACAAATCATTATCCTAAATCCTTAACCAGGTTCTTTAATAAAGGAGAAGTACATAAGTCATTAAAATTTTTAATGATAGGTTTCTTTTAATTTTGCTTTTTAATTTTCCTGCAGATAATTTTTTTCGTACTTTTATATCGAGAAAGCTTTGTAGAATCGAGTTTTGAGAACAACCAGGTTCTATGTAATACGATAATTTTATAATAATAACCTAGGTATCTTATGTTTTTAATACAACAAAAAATCGAAGACTAAAAAAATTAAGTGTTTTTTCGGCTTCAGACTTTTAAATTTTTGTTACGTGTGTTTATTCAAACAATGATGGATGATGAACCATCACTGATGAATCGACTCACATCGGAAGTCAGTAAACTTGACCCCACGAAACCCCACGGCCACAGTATATCAAGGAGTGGTGCAGTGAAAGTGCACGGTAGCTGGTAATGAATGGTTACAAGCTCGTAAACCCTTGTGTGCTGTTATTACATTGTTAGGTAATCTGTTGGATAAATGAGACACTGTAAGCAAATGCAATGTTTTTAGCTGTCTAGCTGGAATATAAAATAAATAGGAATGACTGGTTGTAGGTGTTTATTTTACGCAATAAAATCTAAAACAAACTGAAGTCACCGCCATAGCTATTAAAATACTTATCATACCATAGCTATGCAACTTTAAGTGGCAATGAGTAGATTAAGCTCGCGTAATCGATAACCACTGTAGAAGAAGATTTCTCGAATAGCGACCACGAACTGGGTGACCGACGCAGTGTAGGGAGATCCCCACACCCAACGGATGAGCGAAATAGAATGGAATATAAATATGTAGTTTATTTGATACACAAACACGCAAAAAGACGACCTCTGTGGCGCTGTGGGCGAAGGCCCGCCTGAGATGCAGAAGGTTCGATTCCCGCTGCGGGACAAATGTTTGTACGATTAGCTGTTTGTCTCGGGTCTGGGTGTTTTATATGTATAATATGTATTTACAAAAAAAAAGTATATAAGTAGTATAACAGTCATGTAGTTCCCATAATACAAGCTCTGCTTAGTTTGGGGCTAGATGATGCTGCGTGATAAAATTCCAGCATTATTTTTTAATTTATTTATAAAATGACAAAATACATGACTAACACAATTTATAAAGATTGCAGGAAGTCAGTGGTGGAGGTGGCTCAAGACGGTTCATCATGACACTCTTTGGATTGTAGGTACTTACTAGAATTATTTTATTCAGTAGCATAATCATTTCCTTCAAACACACTACCACCCCACTCTTCATTACACAAAGGTTAGCTGGAAGAAAATGCTAATTAGCATTAAGTTCGCCCATGAACTTATTTTATCTTTTGAAATAAAGCATTTTCTATCTATCTATAATTACTTCGCATATAAAGTCAGACATAGCTAGCAGCGCTAGCGTGGCGAATTCCGAAAGCTGTTGGATATTCGTTTTATTTGGGTTATTCTGGAGTCGTCGGGACGTCGGGAATGAGGAGTCAGAGGGGCAATTACGTATTTCATCCTCGTATATGCCAACAGACTTCGGGCAACAGACTTTGGTAGGTACTCTTGTAAACTAAACTCATGGGCAAGCATGTTCGCTATACTAACTGGTTACCGCATGGACGAATAGCAGATTTTCACGTAACTGAAATGCGTAGACCTGACTACCCCCTACTTAGTATCTTCAACGATCTACACACTGAGTATGCACCATAAGATATCCGTCATGAAGAATACAGTAGTGAGCGTGTTTGTTTTGTTTTTAAAATGCAAATGGTGCAGCTTCAAGCAAACGCAACATGTTTGATCAGACACAATCAAGCAAAATAAATTGTTCACAAGTTCATAAAATTCGTTAACTACCAGCTCAAGTGATTTTATTTTTATAATTTTGGGCCGCGAATCACATAGCCACTACAGCCATCAAATCAAAGCAACTGGAAAACATGATCGCCTACCAGGACCAGCACCGCATTCCTTACATACATAACGGGCAATAAAACGAATTAGGAGTGATGAGTGGCTTTGAATCTAATTATACTGCGGTAGATTTGCTGAGGAATGAGTTCCTATCCCGGTGAGCAGTCTAATTTTAACTGAGGCAGACGGGTGAATGCATTTTGTACGTTGTAAGTGTGTAATTTACATCTTAAGTAGTCACCCACAGAGTATTTCAGTGTGTTTGCAGATTCCGGATGTATGTAAATGTGACAAGGTAAGGCTCGGTTGATTCTACCAACGGAATAAATCGCGGCGTCTCCTAGGTTGGACGAGCTACGAGGGGTTAATTGAATGGGCGCTTCAAAAGATGGTTTTCAACAGTGACGGCCACAGGGCCGTGTTTATCAAGTGGGCTTGACAAGGCATGATTTTAGACTCTATCAACCATGCAAGATCAAACTCCTTCCAGATGTTCATGTCATGTCATGCTCGCTAGCATCGCTTCAGATAGTTTAATTAATAATAAAACAGACCACGTGCGGGTTGGGCATACACACTAATGTTAGTACCACTACACAATCTAAATGAAGACTTTAGTCTTCAGGCATTGTGGTATGGGTGACGAGAAGATTGGACGTAGTTTTCCGAACTCTGCCCAACCCAACTGGATGCTTCTCTTGGCCTCCTTAGTTAAGTTGTGTTTACCCAACCGCAAAAATTGCCCGAGGTTCCTGAACAAGTTCAAATGGCCTTGTACGACGATTGGTTCCGGGTTTATGTTTCCATTGAACATAATTTTTGTTATTTCCATGTTCATCCGGAGATCAATTCGTTGAGAAGAGTCAGCTAGACCTGCAGCTCCTTCAGCGACTTCGAAATCTTTGACATATGCAAATCTGCAAGTGTGAGAATAGTACTCGTCATGTATGTTGATGGCCATATTTTGTGCCTTCCACTATGATCCTGTCCTAATATAAACCATCCACGGCAACAGCATGTAACGAATTTTATTTGTATTAAAAAAAAAATATTAATTATTAATTAATATTGTTGTTACAAACATTCATTTTGTACATTCATCAATAAATTATTAGTAACAAACTAAAGTGAACAATGTTAGGTGTATGACCCACAGCGTCACCTACATATTATTTTATAACAATATTATTTTATAAACAAGTAGGCTTGAAATCTTTTGCAAGTTTACGCATACATACAGGTTTATAAAAGGTAGGTAGGCAGTTACTTGATTTCGATACATTAACAGTTCGTGAATAATTAGGTAAGTAGGTATGCATATAAGAAGAAGACGTATTACAGTTAAAAAGTTACAGACAGAGAAACGGGATGTGTCGGCTTAATAACAGGTCCTGTTGGCACCTCTTGCTTACGGAACCATAAACAAATACCAAATTCGTGGACAAAAATTAAGATAAGCATATTATAAAGAGGTTTGATCAAGGCTAGATGAAGGTTCACCTTTCTTTACCAGTTAGTCACGACTATTTTTTGATAAATGCTTTCTACATTGAAAAAACGTTTCAATGTAGAGATGCGAATCTAGTTTCGTCTGTTGAAGGGTATCTACTTACTAAAACTGATTAAAAGGACGCTAATGTTTCAAGACTATATAGTGATTGTTTGAGATAATAAGTTAAATACTTTGCTTGTAGAGGTGTTTTTTTCTAGTTTATGTTTATTTGTTATTAGAATTGGCAAGTTAAAGGGGCAATAGGCAGTCCATATAGCTCGTAGAACCGACTGGGGCAGAAATATTCTCAAATGGTGACCACGAACCGGGCGACGCAGTATAGGAAGGCCCCACCAGTAGGATTAATGACAGCGAAGTCGATGGATGGAGGAAGCCCAAGATCGTTTGACTTCTTGCATTGTTGATGATGATGTTTATCATATTTGTGGAATACTTGCTACATTTAACGATTATTACATTCAACGATTTCTTTAATAAATTCGAAGCAATTTGTACTGTTCAAACAGTTCAAATTGTCTTCAGTTTCATTTCATTGCTAATTTAACAAGATCCGATGTAAATCTGAGCTAAAAAGCAACGGCTACAAGTAAATTATGCTCGATCCACGACAGAAATAGACAAAACGACATAATAATGTAAATGAATGCGCCCGATTCCATTCACCGTTGTGGCGTTGCTATGCAGCCGCCTGTGAAACTCCCCATCATTAAACGTCTAGGTTAGCCCCTACTAAGGGTTACATACTTACTATTTTTTCTAATCGCGAACCGGTTGTTTTGATCTCTAAAAAGTAATAAAAACGATACACACATTATAAGGATCTACTTCCAAAGAGCGGCAGGAAATATTTCGGTGTTAAGTACCATAAGTTTTGTCAGTGAAAAAGGTCTTGAACAAATTACAAAAAACTTATACGGTAATATTTTATTTCCATAAATAGACTAGCTAGCATGAACAGTTTATTGAATATCATCGATCATTAAAATTATCAGAAACATACACTAAGTATGCTAAGCCTGAGTGTGACTACAGCTTTATCGAATAGAGTATTTTTTATAACTGATTTATGGTCATCAATCAAACATTCTTCAAATGATCGAGTATCAAAAGAAACACTACCGGAACCTCATATCAGCATATAAATTCCGTACAACCATGAACATCATTTTAGCACGGCTTGACATATCATTACATCTTCGTATCGTCTACTCTTATAGTAGGTGCTTGCTCCCAGACAGGTAACCCTTGCCAGGCAATTAGCATCCTCCGACCGGATTGTTAACATTCTTCCTGTCGACTCTGTTCCCACATCAAAAGAAACTTATTCAACAGACTTGAGTAAACATAGATTGGCGCCGGCAAATTTTAAAAGGAATTTCACATGTCGGAAATCTATAGTTCAAATAACATAGTACAGATTGTAAACGAAAGTGTCTTTTTCGATGCATAAGCGTTGACAATACTAGTGAAAGCTACTGACAGATTTGTCCTCGCACAATGACAGGTCGTTCATAATAACTAAGTACAGATGATGCGCAGAAGGTAACTCTCGCAATTTTGCTACAAACTTCTTGCAGAGACTGTCGACGTAGGAAAAAGGAAGGTTTTTGACAATATGTATAAATCGATATGCTTTTTTTAATAAATTAATCATTCAATACAATAAAATTATTCGAAAAATCATGATGCGCAAGAAATTCGAGCTACATTTGGCAAGCTACTGCACATTATAACTTTACAATATAACAGATTTAGAAGAGGTAACTTCGATTAATAATTTGGTGATAGGCTCAGTACCTGATAAATGAGACTTGGCAAGAAAAGATGCATCTACGCCAGACATATTGCAAGATATATGAAAGTGACAGTTTTATTTAATCAAACAATATATGGATAGACATGAATGATAGGAAAGCCAATACAAAAATCGGAAAAGTAGCTTTTGTTATGCACAAGCAGGCTCACTAGAGAGAAAAGCGTATAGCACCGATAAAACCGAACATAAACCAATAATCGTTAGATTACATGCGCATAAGTTAGATAAATTGGTCACGGTGAAACTGGCCTTCCGAACCAGCTTCCTAATTACAATAGCAAAATGGCTATTGGAACTAGACATTGGCCTATGTACTAAATTATTAATCATTGCTAAACCAGTCAAAATAAGTCGCTCCACATTTCCATTTGGGTAAATGGAATATGGGGGCAGTTTTGACATCAACTGCCATCAACCTTTGCAAGAAGACAGACGATAAGCAAATGTCAAAATAGCAATAGGAAAATTAAATATAAGAAAATTGAAAACTAATAAAAAGCGACGTGCAATTTTTAAGGCTAATACGATTGACCAAGACGCAAGCCAACAGAACAGGCGATTCAGAATACAACCCATTCAACATCAAGATCGAACCCAACAACTAAAACAAAAAAAGCCCTTTGCATATCGTCCGTCCATCCGTTGTCGCTTACGCAAACCAATTACGATAACATCTCGAAGAACAATTACAATATAATCGAATTATCAGCATCTTTGGCCGCGAGCTGCATACGGGGTGTCGTGTCGCTTTGCGCAATTAAGATGCGGCTAGATACTTCGGTAATTTATTTAAATGATCCTTGGTCTATTATTGCAAATACCCATATTGTATTTATACAATCTTTTTTTATCCGTGTTAATAAAAATACAGGTTAAATAAATGTTGATGTGATGTTTTTTCCGGAACAATTTTCGCATATTACACTACTTCGTGTAGGTATTTTATAGGAACTATGTAAGTGACAGTATGTATTAAGAAAAAAGGCTCTGTAGCTGAAATACAGAAGAATAACAGCTATAATGTAGCTATTTAGGTACAATACGCTCTGATTTCTTGTTTATTTATTGAGAATTGAAATTATCGTAGTTAAGTATAATTTTAGGATGTAATTCGACTGTACTTTACAACCACGTACTTTACTTTTCTCCTGCTGATGTGATGTTGACCGTTAGAGGTCCTTCCTCATGAGCACTTCGCTCCATGATAACACCCGACGGTCAGGGACGAGAATGTTCCTCCGTGTAAAAAATAAGCAGCATTATTTTTTACACGGAGGAACATTCTCGTAACATGCTCATTTTTCACACAGCATCATTTAGCCTCAAACTAAGCAAAGCTTGTATTATGGGAGCTACATAATAGATAAACTACTTATATACTTTTTTTTACATACATATTATGCATAGAAAAAAGCAAGACCTGAGAATAATATTTGCAGATCATACAAACATTTGTTCCACGGCGTGAAACGAAACCGCATCCTTCTGCATCTCAGGCGGGCCTTCGCCCACTGCGCCACAGAGGTCATCAATAAAAACATTTCTTCAGATTTAAAATAATGAAGTACCCACAACACAAGTCAATAATGTCTCAGAAAGCTATAAAAATAGATACTACGTATTCAGAAACCCTCGGGCAAGCATAAATCAGTAATAGGAGAAAAAGTGAAGTCACATTACGCAAATTACGTAACTCTAACCGTACCTCATAATAAACCCATTTGTCAGTCGATAGCATCTATCTATGGGAACAATACGCTCACGTAATAGACGAAAGCGAAACAATTAGGAGATAGGAAGATCATCACCCACCGACTTTCGCATAGCAGATCGTATCACAGTTTGCTAATCAACTGAATTTATTTTCTTCGCGAATGTATAGTAACGCAAATAACGATAAGGCAAATTAAAATTTCACAAATTGCGATCGTATCGACGAAAGGAGATAGGATCCAATTTATTTGCTTTTATTAAATTACCAACTCTCTAAATCAAAGTTTGAAAGGATGCAGATGCGCGTATTCGACAAAGAATATAGAATATAAACGGGTATTTATTTATAGGCGTTATTCAAATCACATTCTCCTATAATTTATGCCTGCACAATCATCGCCTACACGTAGTAAATAACTTTTATGGTGCAAAGAACTCGATGTAATTTTCGCTTGAAATCCAGCAAACATTCGTAATGTATCGATCGATTTGAAATAGCCCGACTTGCCCCAAGAAAATATTATAACGACCAACCATTTCAAATAGGTGCGTAATTACGCACATACGGGTAATATATCAAACAAACTCATTATTGAAGTGCTCGCAATCGTACATCTTGTTTTGCAGTATTCGATCGATACGTACGTGTAAATAGCGTGGAGGATCTAGTAATTGAGCATAATGTCGTCCTAAAGGCTATTCAGTTCGTTTGAATGCGATATTTATTTTAATTCGAGTTTCGCCGACAGGGTTCCCAAGATTTTATCGTGTCACGCCTTGGCTCATTGTAAAGGCAGGCTTAAACGGCGTTGTGTTTTGTTGGTGCAAAAAACGCGATCAATTGCATTCGCTGGATTTTAACAAGACAATGATAGATGTTGTTGGAAAAGTGGTTGTTATGTTTCAATGCATTTCAGTTGCTTAATAACTATAGTTACCAAATAAACAATTACATTTTAACTTTAATTTATGTATTCTACCTTTGAGTTTAAAACTGCTCTAGAAACATGCGACTTGTGATAGTCTGAATTAGGAATGATTTGTTCGTTTATTGCTAATAAATATCTATAAATTCAAAACAATTGGCATGAGATGGCCGAATGTTGTTAGTAGTAATAGCGGGTACAGTCGGGAGCATAGTTTCACGTGGACCGGTACTGTCAAGAGCGAAACGTCTATAATTTATGTAGCCGTTTAGTTTCACAATAACATAACTTTCAACCCTTTTGTCCGAGCCGCAATATCTTGAACAATGGATATTCGTATTAGATTCTTTGGAAAATAAACTGTCAGTGAGCTTTTAGACTGTCAATTTGCTCAAAAACTAAGTTATCCATATAGTTTTACCTACATGGATACCTTAGTTTTTGAGATAAAATTATATTGACGCTCATTCCAACTTACCAGTTTATTTCAGCCTACTCTAGGGTTTGTCATTTGTCCTAGCTAACGACATATCTATGGTCCCTTTATAAAATTAGGGACTTACGTTGGTCTCAAAATACCAAAATAGAAGTAGTGAAACTCCTTGTGAAAGAGCTCATCCGGGGAATTAATACTTACCTATTTCTGCCACCAAGCAGTAATGCTCGCATTGCTGTCTTCCGGTTTCTTGTATTTTCATAAATTCATTCGCGGGAATAATTAAATCGAAACATGAAAATAATCAGGTACCTAGGTATGATATAACAACTCATCATCCTCAAGACGTTTCAATTAAAGAAGACATGTAAGAAAACTTGTTGCCAAATGTAAGTGTTATTAACACCAAGGAGAAAATTATGTAAATATTTCTTGTATAACAAATGAAAGCTACACTTACGATGGATCGTAATTATAAGCATGTCATTGCTCGTTGTGAGTGGTCTTGGGTTCTATTCCCAGCGGATTAATGTAGATAGAAAGTGGAGCCAGTCTTAAACATGCGTACAGCCCTATTCGTCAAAATGAGAGTTTTATTCCAAAAATTATCGTGCATTTAATTATTCATATTCTAAAAATAAAAATTTTCACTTATCGTGCAGTTCAAAACGCGGAAAAAGGGAGAGCGTCGCGATCACTCACCCTGATGAACTATCGGAATGAGTCGAAACTTAGTCGGTGCCTTCATCGATAGAACGGTACGATAAAAAACCCCTTTTTACAATATGCCCTACGAGTCTTATCTAGTCATTAATACAATAGTGATTGATTATTTTAAATAAATAATAATAATGTTGGTAATTTTTTCACACAGCTTCATCTAGCCCCAAAGTATTATGGGAACTATATGACTGATATACTACTTTTATCCATGTTTTTTTGTAAATACATACATATCATACATATAAAACACCCAGACCCGAGAGAAATATTTGCAGATCATTCAAACATTTGTCCCGCGGCGGGAATTGAACCCGCCAACTTCTGCTTCTCAGGCGGACCTTCACCCACTGCACCACAGAGGTCGTCTCAGTCACGGTTTCAGTAATATCCAGCTATCCCCTTATTTTTAAACCTTGTTCCTTAATACTGGTTTTTGTACCTACCAACCTGTTACCTCGATATTAAGTGATTGTATTTCGTTCTTTTCATAACTTAGTAAATCACATACTTATTGTATCAATTAAGGTTTTAGTTTAAATATTAACTAATTATTATCATTACAATATCGAAAAGAGTATATTGGTATATAGAGTACTATATAGGTTTGTTTGTCCGCATAAAATTTTGAAAGCGGCTCTAATAATTTTAATGAAATAGCGAGGAACAATCCCAGAACTAAGAAAAATCCAAAAACGCGGGATATCTTGTTCAGGTACTTCAGGTACTAGTCTGCCAGTCGCCAGCTCGAACGAAAACACTTTTTAAGGAGAATGACCGTCCCAGTTTCCGTGCAAAACTCGGTCTTTCTTCTCTCGATGATTAAAAGCATGCTATTTAGGGTCCGCTAATAACTAATTTCGTCAACAATGTTTTGTAATAGGAATCGGTTGAACAACATTTTGTTGGTAGTTCGTATTATGCTACTCGTAAAAAGTGTGACACAAGGACGGACAAGAGGAAACTACAAGGGTTCTGTTTTCGCCATTTCGCTTCGAACCCTAAAAGCCATCTGAACATTTTGTCAGTAAATCTGTGGTAAACCCATTGCAAAATGACCGCATTTCACCAGACGCTAAAGATTAATGCGTACATTTTATCAGACCCATGCGATATGGTAATTAATTACCTAATTACAATAACTTATCCTTAAGTCATTGATCACGAAACGCGACTTGTCTCTTACATAACGAGAAAAAACCAGTAAAAGTTGTTCGAACATTGCAATAGAATACCTACCTACTTATATTTATCTAATTAGGTACTAAGTAACTAATCAATACTGAACCACAGTTAATTATGAGGTTAGCTAGTTCAATGACTTACACAAAAACACTAAGGTCAAAGAGACGACTACCATATTGGAATTTTTTTGGTTGAGGTGAAACTTACGCTGAACCCAGATTCAAAATAAGCACAATCGTAAAAGTTGTTGCTTCAAATACACACAACAAATATCAAATAGCGACATTGTACTAACCACATCGGGTGAGCTACGCTAAGAATATAGGTAATTTATAACGTAGGTAGAGGAGTATTCAAGACCGCTTTATTATTTACTAGCTTCTGCCTACGGCTTCGCCGGCGTGGTACGAGTACCTAGATGAAAAGTAGCTTATGTGTTATTCTGATTTCAGATGTATAAACCATATTACTGTAAAGTTTCATCAAAATCCCTTCAGTAGTTTATGCGTGAAAGAGTAACAAACATCCATCCTCACAAACTTTCTCGTTTATAATAGTAGTGGGATAGTACGCATAAAGTCCCTTTCACAAGTTTTAAAAATTGCTAATCCAGGCAATATTTGTAAGTAGATACCATAACATTGTCTCGTCCTAAAAGCCATTTTGGTAGTGTAACTAGACAACGACAAGGTACCAAGGTACAAATAACAACAAGCTCTTATTTCGAATAATACAGCTTATTGTTTTATTGACTGTGTTACTACGCAAAAAATAGTCTATTGGCCACCTATTTCACGGATCAAAGTTTTTATAAATCTTAAATCTATTTGCGTAACCTTCCGCAGATACCCAAAAAGTTACAAATGTTTATTTTGCGGTTATATCATAAAGTTAGCAAGAAGAAGCAATTGAAGTGATGATGATAGAAAATATCATCGGGTGATTATTTGCGCAATTGTAACAGTTTAAAAATGATCCTCTCAATTTTATCCGCATATTACAGTATTGTTAAGGGTAGGCAAAACAGTTACATACATTATACATTCTATCGCTAATTTGGTGATGTTTATCTATGTGGATCTCGGTATCTACTATAGCGGTTACACAAACAACTTGAATTTGTTTACAGAATGTTACCAACTAAATCCAGCTAGAATCATGCAAAAGCAGCATTAATTACAGTTAACTTAAATGCAACTTGATTAAATACTTACTATTTTTAAATGTATATTCGCCTTAACAAAATCGCAGGCATACTTGTCACTTTCTCTGCTACTACGCTCGCAGACAGTGTTCGTCAGATCGTCCCCTCTGATTATTTCCATTAGTGTCCATTAGCCTTTAGCTTGATATGATTAATACGCGTCACGACACGGTTTGCCAATAACTATTCTGATGAAAACATTCGTATATAAGGAACATTGAAGCTTTGGTGTAATAACGGGTTTGTATACATGTACTGGTGAAGGGTTGCCCATGAAAATGGACAAGTTTTCCCGAAAAAGAAACGT
Source organism: Perizoma affinitatum (assembly GCA_961405105.1). Lineage (NCBI taxonomy): Eukaryota > Metazoa > Arthropoda > Insecta > Lepidoptera > Geometridae > Perizoma > Perizoma affinitatum. Next base: position 10,703,646 of record OY560184.1, read on the forward strand.
ATTTCCAATATTTCTTTATATTTTGTCCCAGGGTTGGCAGCGCACGAGTGATACCTCTGGTGTTGCAAGCGTCCATAGGTTACGGTAACCGCTTACCAACAGGTGAGCCGTTTGCTTGCTTCCCAGTTTAGTTGTATAAAATCATGTGAAGATTAATATATGTGATAAGCCATTGGCATACAATGGTGGTAATTTGACTATTATGGCGGAAGTTTCTAGAAGTAGGCAGGATTATAGTTCCTAAACTTTATAGCCGTATATTTCTGCCGCCAACAGATTTACATGAGACTTCACCCGTTATATAAATCAGTGTTGGCAACGCGCTTGGATACCTCTGGTGTTGCAAGCGTCCATAGGTTACGGTAACCGCTTACCAACAGGTTATGCTTATTTGCCACTTTAGCTCTATAAAAAGTAGTTATTGTAACTAGATAAACAAATAACCGTTATAGTAAAATGTACGTGCTTTTTCAGGTATAGCCATCTATTGGTGGTCAGGTCAGTGGACCTAACTCGATATCAATTTCGGAAACGACAAAATCCGCTCGCTTATATAACAAAACGTTAAAAGAATTACAGGTCTGTTCAAAAAATGAATGTTAGATAATTATAGCGCTTGAAATGATTAAAGCCATTAAGTAAAGGAGTTTGTTTATTTCGTTTTATAGCGTCTAATTACGTGCGGTAGGTGTGAATTGATATGTTTGTTGATATGAGGACCGGTTTTAAAATTAACTTTTGATCATAATTTATTTAAATTTATACAAATCAAATTGTCGATGAAACTGTTGTTACAGATTATATGAAAAAAAAAATGTAAAACCTTGTTCAAAGTTTTAGAGCATATAAAAGTCCCCTTGACCAGACAAATATATAGGTTGGGTTAAGAGGATTCCAACAAAAGGTGGTGATGGAATAGGGTGGATAAGGATGCTAAATAAAACAAAATGTTTAAAAAGATTGGGCCACATTCAAAGACCTCCAAATTATCTATTCTCAAAAGCATTTCAGCTCTACATTTGTCACGTATTATCTTACAATTTGCTCAAACCGTCATATTTAATAATATATAGTCTATTTCCCGTTAATATGCAAAGGAAATTACTCTTACTGCCAAAATTGGAAACCCATAACGACAACATAACATCCGTAATGTCAATGACACCATGCGGATGCGCTTACGCAACTTGCACCTTGACAGAACTTACAGATGACGCTCGTGTGACGTAACCTGCCTGGTCTGATGCCTTACACTATGGTTGAAATACATCGCTTGCAAATTCTAAAGAGACTTCTCGAAACCATTAACCAAAGCGGCAATGTAAAGCTTGGCGAAACCAAAATACCTCGAGAACAGCGTAGGCTGGACAATGCAAGACGTTCTCAATGAGATGAAATGCAAGTGATAGTGTAATTTCACAATAAGCCATTGTTCGGCAAACGTAATCGATGTGAATGAATGATCATCGTTATGATATCTATCTGGTATCAAAACAATCTATCTGGTTCATTGATTCAAATAGATTTACATGATTGCCGTCGTTTCTAGTTAGAAATTTACTGCAAATAAATTTTCAGCCCTGATATTAGTAAATATTCTCGTTTACTAGAGTGAGTAAAACGGTCTGTAGGTGTTTTACTAGCTTTAAAATTTCTGAATTATAGCTATAAGTATCTAACGGGCCTATATCACAAAACCAATCGACAGGATGGATTTCAGGATTTAACCAAAATTGCAATAAATCGAGTTGCCTTTGTACATCGTCGATTTTGTACCTTTCTTATTCTTTACTTTTTGTACATAAATAAATACATGCATGTGGACTAGGTCGTCGAAGTGAAACTTCTTTTTTTTACTACTATCTCTTCTGTGGCTTTGCGATGTGAAAATAAGTAGGTGACTGCATCTGTTAAACTGACTGCAGACGGTTGCTTTTGAAAACTGTGTGGCACCGATATTAAAAGTCAGTAGAATTGCAAGCTTTTCGTAGAATTCTGCCATAGAATTTGTATCTTCACCTACTTTACCATTCCGAGAATAAAAGCAGGCAGATCGTAGCCTGACTTAATCTTTAAACTTGAATAGCCAATGCTATACATTTTCTCTCGTGTCACATTCATACAGTTCTGAAAATGCCAGATGAGAAAAGCGACGTGGTGAAAAGATTAGATAGGCGACCTGATTAAAAATTGAATAGGTAAAAGAGAATTACATTAAAAGATCACACGTCTTTCAACGACCAGTGCACGCAAGTAGTCATGGAGACTATATAAGATAAGATAAGCAGAAGCAGTCTGAAAAATTGTAAGTATAAGCAGGAAACTGAGTTTAGCAACAGATCAAGTCAAGACTGGCACTAGTAATTATTTTGTAATGCACAAAATGATGGGCAGTACGATAAAGCTGGCATTAAAGCCCTTTTAAAAATAGAGCACACAAATAAATAAAACAATAAAACAAGCAATTAAACCTAATAAACATCGCCCGCACCGCGGTTTAAATTACAATTCAGAAATCGTAGTGAAACTCTAATCGTAAGTTATTACTTAATTTGATACAAATATCTATTACCATTAGTCTTGGGCGAGCTACATGAAAGCCGCTGTAAAATGTTAATGAAATGATGTAAAGTCTATGTTACACGATCGCTTTCCATCGGTGTGGGCAGGTGGCGCCTACGTCGCTTGTTCTCCTAATGCTATTAGCATTAAATTGTTCAGTACTACTAGTGCTACGGGCATTAGGACAGTCAGCGCTTATTGAAAAGCTGCTGCATAAATTAAACTGTAAAGTTACTGATATGAAATGATCACATTGGTGTGTGTATTACTTGACCATCGTGCTTCTGACCAGTGTCCTTAAAAAAACATGTTATCAACATCTTAGCTAGACTACATAATTATGTCAGGCCATGGTTACTGCCTAGCAGACATTTTACTTGCCAATAAGCGAACAATAACACAAAAAATATTATTTATAAATTAAAAATTATTAAATTGGTCACAATTATTTTACAATTATATAATTATATATACAATTATATTGAAGTTATAAATAATAAATACGAAAAACCGCATTACAATCGGTTACGCTGTTTTACATTCCAACGCTCTCTAGTGGCGTGTTGTGATCATAATAACTAATAATAATAAATAATATTACACATTATTTATACAAAATCCAGTCCCAAACTAAGCAAAGCTTGTATTATGGGAACTACATGACTGATACATACTGCTTATATACTTTTTTTTGTAAATACGTACATATTATGCATATATATTATACATAGAAAACACCCAGAGCCCGAGACAATTATTTGGAGATCATACAAACATTTGTCCCATGGCGGGAATCGAATTCGCAACCTTCTGCGTCTCAGGCGGGCTTTTGCCCACTGCGCCACAGGGGTCGTCAAGCGACAAGGTAATTATTACAAAATTGGAAACCCATTGTGTATTTCCATTATCGATTGCAATACTCTTTTGTGGAGATAATACCTACCTAAGAACCATACTGGAAGATAAACTAAGTAATTGCAAAAAACCGCAATAATTCAAGAGTCACATCCCTTCATCAACTGGAAAAGAGCTTATGATCTTCAAACGACTAAACAGATTTTATTGTATTATACCTAAGAACAATCTCGATCAAGTCACCTTTCAAACAAAAAAAAACATGCTAGTTTAATTAAGTCAAGTCCAGGGTTAAAAAAATGATAGTACCTATAATAAAATCAGTCAACAGAATCATATTCCTAGTCCTGACTGCGGGACTCCCTGTGGGTATCAGGATACGAGTACCGTGGTACCACAATACCCAGACCTGAATATTTGAAGAGTATGCAGATATTTGTCCCGCAGCGGAAATCACCTAAAAAACTTTTACCTAAGTATAAGTATTTTATGTGGGTACCACGCGGGAGAAGACGTGAGCAGAGGTCAGTCCTATTCTAGCTACTATTTATAACAGTCCTATCCTAGCTACTATAATCTCCGCAATGGCTGAACCGATTTTTATGAAATTATAAACATATATTTATATATTTCGTGATTTAGAATAAGCACATAAATGATACTTTTTATGCCGTAATACACAGGCGAATCTATGGGCGGACGCTAGTATTTTATATATGAAAGGTTTGTATAGACAAAGTGAGATTTACTAAGTTTGTGAATTTACCTCACTCAATGTTAGAAACCCACGCGGGATGATAAGACACATGCACCAATACATCTTCCAGACAAGAAAAGTTCATCTTGGTCACAGATATAATACTATACTAGTATCCTGGTTTATATTTGCAGTTTCGAAGGGGACTTCTGTCTAGACAGACTACACAAAGAGCATTAAACACAATTATTACAATTACCAATAACTATGGATAAAAATTGTTAATGGTTTTGTTTTTTTTTCTGTAGAGTCATGAGGTAATCCTCTCCATTGGACATTATCATGCAAAAATTCTTCCTTATTATTTAATTTAACATGCAAAATGATTCCGCGAATAACTATAATATGTATCCATACGTTATCTTTTTGATTTATTCGCAATACAATTGTAAAAGTAACGTTAAATATCACGGTCTCCGTAACCTTTTGCATTTAAAAAAATATATTCACACCTTTGTTTCTTTGTTATTCGAATCTACAAATCAAGACAAAATGCTGATTTTGTTATGGACGCCCTTGATGGCGTAGCAAGGAAATTAAAAGCTGCAATGGTTTGAAAAACCTTGCCGTTTATTTTATTGGACAAATTGGCGATCAGATAGCATGAAGTCAGGACGTCCGACAGCCTGAAGGACTGACTACTGAAAGTTTGTTAAAAGTTAAGAATTTAATTCGTCTGCATGTTTATTTCTGTGCGTAGGTATGTTACGCGATATCTTCCCCAATTGTTAACAGATTTTAATGATTCTTTTTTTAAATGGGTAAGGTATAAAAGAGTAGTTCCATATACATTTTATAAAAAAGAAAAATTGAGTATGAAATTTCATTTTGGACTTTTTATCAACTTCCCGGCATTTGAAGTCGGTTTTTATTAGTCCTGAAAAAAAATGTCTTGTTAGTTTGCTTATTAGTCAAGTCATAGTGTTGCTTTTCTAGAATAATAAAACAGATCATAACAAATTACCTAGAAAAACTAGAGAAACTATATCCTAGCGATACAGGATCGTCCCACTATACTATGCAAGTTTACATAACAGTTTAATGGATTATTTCATGGATGGCGGGTGAGTCACACCGCACCAATAAGATTCGCCCTAGTTACGATGGTTCATTTTGTCACGGGGATTACGCTCGGCCTTGCGAACCAAATACCGATGGATTTGTTCCGTAAACAATCATAAAAACTTGTTTAATCTAAGAGCAATGTTCTTTTCGAAAGGTTTGAAAGGAAAGAGAATATCATTTTCAGAAAAATATTGCGATGTTGACAAGTTCAAATGTGGAGCATACATGAAAGCCAACTCGATAGTGGTGTCATTATTAATTTTTTGTACACCCTGTGTTAGTTCAGAGACCTGACTAGGCAAATGCCTCATAAATGCACTCACATGTTATAAAATTTTTGATTCATGGCATCTGGTTATATCCGTAAATTTAACATTTGAGAGCACATTAGCATTGTAGACATAAATATCTTTTTGAGTGGAAATATTCATGGGATTTTGGTATTATTCAGTTGCAACACTATATATATGGTCTACTCAAAGATCATAAATTATGACAATAAGCTTACAAGATCTAAAGTCTAAACGGTCTAATAGAGTTAGGTAGGAATTTAAAAGAGCAGCAAAACGGGTCAAGCAGAGAATAAAAGGGTCAGTTGCATTAAGTTGGCGCCACTTCGATTGTGTTTGACTTCACTTTCAGAGGAAGAATATACCATGGAGCACACATTTAAGTAAAATTACTTTACTCGAACCTACCAAGTTCATACGTAAGAATTTGATCACGAAGATAATAAACTCCCCGTCTGCATACTATATTTTTTCACGATGACTAAACACGAAATAATTTGGATCGAATTGCAAGTACCATTGCAAATAACGGATCTCTGGACTTTGATGGAAAGTACTAGAATGTATGACATAACCATTGACGCAGGCGCAAAGTGCGACATACATAAGTATTTTTTGTCAAACAAATAAAGATCAGATACCAATGTTTGAATACTTTCTCTGCTGTGATGACGTCAATTAGTTTGAGCTAGTGTCATGCCAAAAAGCCTTCAACAAGGCTTAGCTACGTTTTAACCAGGACCAAAGTTTAACGTGCCTTCCAAGTTAAACTTTCGGAGCCCGTAAGAACTCTTCTTACAGTATTTACAGATGATCTAGATTTACAGATGATCTAGATATAACATATTTAGATTTTAACCTTGCAATTAAGAATAATTTACCTAATCTTTTTTAAAGAACCTCTTGACCCAGCCAGAAAAAGATTAGGTTGACAGTTTTAAATCATAGATTTTTGACATACCCATGACATATGGAATCTTTGTGTGTGGTCAGGACTTTGTCTGACTGTTGGGTGTTCATTAGTATGTTATTATTCTTAGAATATAATAGATGTTTTGAAATCTATGTTGTTTCAGCGGATAATTTGGCAGGTACCTATAGTTGTTTCGTCATAGTCATCAACTTCAATTGCTTAATTTGACACGGAGCGCGGAGTGGGAATGTTACTAATACATCTCTAGTGAAATCATGCATTCAACCGTTACAAGGATTAGCAAGTGTGAACATAAATTAGCCAACTAAATTGACTTTTACCAAATAACTCTTTGCAAATTGATATTTGACAGAATGTTTACAAGATAAATGGTTTCCATTATAGGATGTAACTGACCTCTGTATGTAGGCGCCGATCGTGTTACAATAATGACATAATGAACGAGAACGAACTTGGTGGCCTGAATACCAGGAATACTTGATTGCAGTGACCGAGTACGTGCTAAAGATTTTACAAGCTTAAATAAAAATCTAGAAATGGCCAAAACGGTAATTTGGTGCAAGAGAATAAAGCTACTTTTTTGAAACTACGATGCTTCTACGCCACAGAGCAGAAACAACTTAACATTTCAAATAAAGGGCCACAAGATAGATATCAGTTGAATTAGAGTTAAGAACGGTATTGAGGAACCATCAAACAAAAACTTTGACAGCCCTAGCAATGACGAAACTTTTAAAACGTGAAAAGGGAATGCTCCTTATCCTGAATTTGCTAGTTTTCAAGCTTAAGATTTAGATCATCTGGACCGTGCTTAACAATCAAAATTAATTGCTCAGTTTCTTTCTGCACCAGCATTTTGCTAGTGTTATAATGGAAGTAGTACTCACGCAACGCAACGTAAAAAACCTGTGGCACGTCAAAATAAAGTGGATGAATACAAACAAACAAAAACAAACATGCTCACGACTGTCTTCCCCAAGGTGGACATCCTCAGATACATAGATCTCTGAGGATACCAAGTAGGGGGTAGTCAGAGGCACGTCCAAACATTACATTTGGTACATGCCCGCGTTTTGCAAGTAGTAAGCATTCCACGTGACAGATTGCAAGCCCATCGCCGCTTATTGGAACACTAACTGTTGGCACATGCCTTCGAATTTTTGGTTCTAGGGCATGCCGGTTTCCTCACGATGTTTCCCTTCACCGTTTTGAGCACGTGTTAATGCGCACATAAATATTTCGAGTGGAAAAATCCATTGGTGCACCACCGGGTTCGAACCCACGACCTCCGGATCAGAAGTCGGGGTATCGCCCACTAGGCCAACACGAGGAGTGGTTGAATACGGATAACAAAACAAAAAAAGGTAACGGAATTACGGAACTTTAAATGTCTTGTACATATTTTAGGATATCAACACAGATGGTTTCAAATTCTAAAAGCAATTTCCGATTATGTATTAAGTAGGTAATTGATTAAGATAAGATCCGTATCTCGAGATGATCGATAGTAAAGATCGGAGTGGACCTAGAAAGCGGGGTAAATCGTGATTTTGCTAATTATTGGTGTTACGTTAGTATGAGACCGCACTGAGATAAAGCCATGAATACAAAATAGTAGAAAGTTCATAAAACTTTTCAAAGAACCCTTTTTCAATTATTGTTGAAACAATTGGTCTAATCGGAAATATATTATTGCGATGTCGCAACCATATAATCTAACTAACTGTTGCCACCAGCTTAGAACGCGTGGAGTCATGTCAAAAAAAAACATATTTTAAACACAATTTCACTCACATTTCCTCGCTTAAAATTTGAAATCCCAAAACTTTGAAACATTAATAAGTATTTATTTATGATGAGTCAAATCCAATTTTCATGTTCCTGCCTTTAAAAAAGTCATACTGCTATTTAAACTTTCACGCTCCATTCCCCTTAAAATGTTAAAATCCGAAAACCCTGAAACACGTCATTATTTATTTATGATGAGTAGCAACAATTACAATTTTCAAGTTCCTACCTTCAAAAAACTGATACTCCCATAATCCTATTTTTTAGGCTGTGCGTTGATAGATCTGTCAGTCAGTCAGTCAAGACAAACAATTTTATAAGTATAGATGATTCTGTAACAGTAATAAAAAAAGAAATCAGCTGCTAGTTTCAATACCACAAAACTGAACTAGTCGAGAAGAGTAGGTAAATAAAAAGTGTTAGTGGATGTAACACAATTAAATAAGCGCCTTAGTAAAATATACTTATTATGTTCACAGATTTCATTTAGTACCTGTGTAATAGATTAATAACCTAATAGGTTCTTATTAATAAAAAGAAAATGCAATCGAATTTAAGTTAGAACTAAAAAATAATATGATTGTTTATACTATTATCCGAAATGGGCAAACTGAAGTTTTTTGATGCAGAACGGGTGAAAAGTTTAATTTACCTGAATTTCACCGGTACCAGCAACTAACAACTAACTAACTAGTAACTTGAAACAAACTGAAATACTATTATAACTTATTCTTTATTGTACACCGAGAATACAGACAAAAAAACTTTTATATAGGACATGTACAAAGGCGAGCTTAACCCTAACAAGAGTTGTCTTCCAGCAAACCTTTGACCAAAAAAGGATTACTTTATGTAACGTTATTTCCAACATCGGCCCATAATGCTTCTTCACAGTGCATCATAAACTGCATTGCGACAAACTATTGTCTCTTTATTGCGAATAAGAAGATTTATTGGCATTAACCAGGCCATGGTAGTAATTATAAATTATTCTGTGTCACGGTGGCAGTGTTTAGTTTATCCACATATTTAATGTTGAGAAATGTTATGTTGTGTAGGAAAAATGCAATACGGCATGACCAATCCAAAATTTGTGATTTCCAAATCATGTTGTGATGATGATTATTTACAAAAGTACCTACCTAAAAACCTGTTACAAAAACATCTAAAGAAAAATGTGATATTTAGTTAACCTAACCTAACCTAACCTTTCAAAAAAACGAAATATCACATTTTGAAAAAAGTGAAATATTGCTTGAAAAATATCACATTTTTCAAGCAATATTTCACTAAGTTTCGTATGGCACTTGTCAATTTAAAAATAAACCAAAGCCATAAGAGTCCGGTTACAGTTTTATAGTCAAAGGAAAAGAGAAAGACCATAATTTACATGAAGCACACTTAAGGACACAGGGACGCCTTGTAAATTTTCCGGCATAAAATTTTTCAAAGGCAGTAAAATGTCTCGAAGCGGAATAAGTTCAACGGTAATAAAAGCCACATGCCACATATTAGTCAACGACAGAGATTGTGGTTTTTAGTAAAATATTACCTTTGTTCGAAATCGTGTTGAAGTTTTGAGGACTCGTGCGATCACGTGATTCTCTTTCTCGTGTTCTATCTTTACCAGCCTGAGTAATGTAGCTCTGAAAAGAGCATTTTGATTGTGGTTGTTGATGAAAAGAACCAAAGCGGTGAAAGGGTTTAATATAGATCACAGAGGCTTTTTTCTACCAATCTACACATGTTTTAAAAAAAATCAAAACTTCAAGGAAGAGAAACAAATAGCATTATATAAACAAAAACTTATTCTAGTTTAAGTATAATTGTGGTCTTGGGATTGAGTTTCACGGGACCCACTCATCAATATTAATTATATTATAATATTAAAATATCCAATTTACATCCTTACGTTATTATTAGTATATGATAGTTAGTAAGCCCTTCCGACCGAGGCTATTTTGTTTGTGGGACTTCTTGTAAAAATGGCGCTAGAGAAAGTTTGTGATTTGGTTTTGTGAGAAAGAAAAGACAGTAAAAGAAGTATACATGTTTAATATGAATGAAGAAACTTCCAAAAAATACACACGTCACACCACACCGACTCCAGATATGCACAAATAAATAACTAACTTTTTTGATAATGACACATTTTTACCAGTTTGGACTTCTTGTATTTTTTCGAATTATTTATTTTACATCCTGATAATTCATATTCACAACCTATTATTTATATTCATTATACATTTCCAATATTATATATAATGTTAATAATCTATGTAATTATTGAAACGGGATATTACTGGCTCTGTAGTGAGGCTTATTGTAATTATTTGTACCAATTTCATAAATTACAATAATTTAGATGTTGTGTTAAGTATGAATGTTGGTAGGTACCTACTAAATGCCATTTCATTAAACCTATTTTTTTTCTTATGAACCTACTAAGTAATATAATTTAAATGTTTAATTTTTTTTAAATAAATAAATACTTAATGTATTTTATATCAAACATGGTAATTCATTTCAAACCCATAATCTTGTAACTCGCATAGAAGTATGCTCATTAGGTCTGGTTTAGAGCCTACATATACAGCATAGATAGACCAAATCTTCGGACTTACATCCAATTACCAGAGTCGCTTTGACAATAACATTGCTAAAGTATTTTTTGCAAGATAAAATTGCCTAGCATAGACGTGAAACGATGCTTCCTTGACGCACGCATTCATTAGGTACGCCCCATTGAAGTGTTGCCTCGACTTTGATATACTGTCCATTTAAACGGTTAAAGGACAACCACCATTGTGTTTCATGCAGCAAGTGCTTAGATTACAGATCTATTGCTTAACGTATGATTTACATGCATTATCGTTTATAGGGGGTATGGATTTAGGACAACAGATTCTGAGGGAGTGTGACTTTTCGATAAATATAAGATGTCTTAACCTGGAAAAAGGCGAGAGAAGGATATAATCTCGTATCTGGTCCGCAAACTATTGAAGTGGTAGGTGGGTTTACAAAGAACAAACAATGAATGGAATTTTCAAGGCGTGAGACATATTCCATCCGACTAGGCTTAGCGTGGATTTGCACAAGATTGTAATAAAATAAGTCCAAGATTGGAATTCTCGAAATAGCTAAGAGTTGCGTTGTAAGGTTGTCACAATAGAGTAAAAATCAAATTAAATTGGTTAGCCAGTCCAAATGCTTATTTATTTTGGGATCCAGCCCTGTTTTACTCCCCGCTATTCAATAGAGTTCTAGACTCGCAAATGTTTCTTTGGAATGTAGTAATTAATTTTATGGACCTACTACAGGCATTAAAACGTAACTTCTGTGCGCAAGAGTTTCTTTATATATAGTAGGTATGCAGGCTGTTAACGTAGCTTCGATAATAGAGTTTATGACAAACCGATGTGTGTGGCTGTGGCGTCTGGCATTCTTCTATTGGTATAAATTGTTCTCAAGACTATAGATACTTGAATACATTTTATTTTATAATAACGTTTAGGTAATCTGATAATATTCAACTCTTCCTATTGCATAATTCAAAATGTATTGCACTGAGCAGAGGTCCTTGCCCTTCTCTTTGCAATTTCATTTTTAGTAATTTATCGAGTTTATTTACGCTTTATCACAGGATCATCTCCAAAAAACAGACATAGTGAGAGTCAGACCCGCGTATTAAGGGTTCCATATCCCACACAAATTATTTTAATTTATAACAATATAGCGTAACTTTAAAAAGTTATTTATTTATATTTTTTTATTACGACTTCTGTGGCATAGTGGACGAAGGTCCGCTTGAGACGCAGAAGGTTGCGGGTTCTATCCCCTCCGCGCTATTAATATTTGCAGATCATACAAAGGTTTGTATGATCTGCAATTACTTTGAGGTTAGATGAAGCTGTGTGAAAACAGTCCAGCATTTTTTTTTATACCAACATATAGGTGGCAAATAGGTTTTTTTTTTAATTATTGGCTATGATGACATATATTCTGTCAACATTTCAACTGACCATACATTACGGAAAAAACATACAACACTATGGCATACAGACATCGGACGGGGAAAGCTTAGGGTCCCATAGGTAGGTACCCTTCGGGTACGGGACCCTAAAAGCATTATCATACAGGTTTTTACAACTAAAGCAATATTTTTAATTTCACGCTTTAACGCGCAACCGACACGTCGTCGGCGCCGGCGCCGCTGTGACATTTACAAGGTGGACCTTGCGATTTGCGAACAATGAGGGCTTGTCACCCGAGCTCGGAGTCCCGGAACACATGTGGCGCCCGCCGTCTCCGGTAAGGGTGACCTCAGACGACGACCTCTACCGAGACACTAGCTCGGACAATGCTATCGCTAGACTAAGCTACCTGTTTATGAAAGAATTTAGCATACTCTCGTAGCTGCTCGAGTATGTAAAGGACATTTTAAGTTAACGACAAATAGGAATTGGTCACGCATAATAGAAAAGGAAAATTTACCGACAATCGTAAATCACACAGATCGAACCCAATGACGTTTAGAAAGACAGGTTTATAGTCACACCCACGCGAATGATTGCATTACATAACGCCTGTTTATCATCAAATGTAATTAATGAACGGAATCAAACAGTAGACGCAAAAGCAGGATCGCCCACGGACGGACAGACCAATAAAGTTCAATAAGACATGGACGAAAGAGGACAGCTAGTTAAATAGGAACAATTTGAGGTAAAACATTTATGCAGAGTAGATTATAGAAAACTCTTTACTGTATTATAATAAACAGTAGGTAAAACATACAAAAACATAACTTAAATCACAAAATATTAGGTACGGAAACGGAAAATTCTATAACCGACCCTAGAAGCGAATGAATGCTAAATGTTAAGACCAAATCCAAATACTGGTTAAATCCTGCTTGACAAAATTTTAACAGATAACAGTCGCGAGTAGGCCTAATATAAATATAGGCCGATGGTATATTGCACTAACAAATAGTAAGTTTGAGCTCGCTGTTCTCAATTTAGTCTGTAATTGAGAACTAATTGCTCCTTAGTATTCCCACAAGTGCGTCACGAACGATTAGGTAACATAGCCGGATCTGCAGGCTCATTAAACAAAAAAAACTAGACAAGTGCGAGTCCGACTCGCACCGAGGCTTCCGTTCAAGCCACCAAAATAATTTGCATTACTCAAGTTATATGAAAGCACCAAATTTTTCGTCCATACTTCAATATAAGTCACGGTCAATTCTCCAACTGCAAATGTAAGATTTTAATAGCAAAAACGTATTTTAATAAGGTATGTGTTTAAACTACAAATTAACGATTTTCGGATGTTTTCTTTTACTAGGGCTCTGAGACCCTGCTTCTTGCAAAATTTCATGATTCTAGGTCAACGGAAAGTACATTATAGATTTTAATTTGTTTGCGAGTATCAAAATATGTCGCATAAATGACCGTATTTTTTAATTGCGTTGACTTAGAAACCTTTTTATAGAGCTTCAACGAATTTGATATTAATTTCAACTTGAACGCATTCCTGATAAAAGGTTTCTTTAAAAAGACGGACAGACGGACGGACAACGCGAAGTGGTCATTGAGTAAGTGACAAGGGTTCCATTTTTTTTTTTAAATACGGAACCTTAAAAAGATCATATCGCTGACAATAGACCACTCGGCGACCGAAAGTGATAGTCTAATAGATATTAAACCGGCGATGACGATAGCAATACCAGATGACCAGTTAAGTGTCCAGTCACTCTTCCAAGAATAATATCGATTTGAAATGTTCCATATCATGATAAAGCTTTGTGTTTATTGATTAGGTACTCAGTAGTTGCTCAACGCTAATGGTTTCATTGGCTAAAAGATAACACGCCGAGACTATTTAAGGAAAACGAAATAATTTGTGATGCCAAAAATCTGAGTTTTGTACGGAACTATTCTTATGCAAATGTATTCGGACTTTCAGCAATCAGCAAAAATATCAATGTATTTGCTAACTAGTGACGTCATTGAAATAGTAAACGGTCTGTGTAGCAAAGAAGAGAAATTGTAGTAAATCCCACAACTTTCCCCTGAAAGCGAATTACCCAAATTACAGCTATTATCGAAGACAAAGGGCTCGGAGCAGAATGAGAAGGACCCACAAATCTGTACACTGGAGATTGAACATCCGTCACTCGGGCTCAGAATACGAGTGTTTAACAGTTTGTACGATGTAACTCTGGGAAATTGCTGGGAAACAGAAGCCAGGCATAAACCTTTTGAATAGTTAACGTAGGGTTGACTACTAGACCCTATTGGCTTTTTCTAAGAAATTAACTTCATTTCGCAAGATATGCAAACGATAGCAAGATTAGGAAATTGATAGAAATCGAAATTCTTTCCATTTACTGCACCATCTACTTTAAAGCAATCTATAAAGGTAAAAGTTTATCTAACTTCTTATAAATCCTCTACAAATTACCTCTAGACATGAATTATATTCCAGTACACAATAATTTTATTATGAGAACCTTTGAAATTAAAATTGAAACCCAACTGTAATGTAATAAGTAGTTCATACTAGATGAGCTGGAAAGGTATTTTATCTGTTATCTTTGAAATTCATTCTCTTACAGCCCTAAGCTTTACGTATACAGGAAATTCACGTCAAAATCACAGCTATTTACGATACATCAGCCTGGCGCGGCAGTGGTTTGTGGCTGACAAATGAAGTTGTATACAGCATGTAGGAAAGTAATAGGTAGCGCTCATGTGAGCACACGGCTACTGTGTGAGTTTGACTTGAATGTCACGTGGATTGGACGGAATTTCATAAGAAATTATAGCTGTAACTTTTGAATGATAACCAACACTGTTCCATAAATGGTTTATGCATGCGAAAAAACATTATGAGCTAGTGACTGGTAGCCCTACTCTAGTGTCGAAGCTTTTATGCCGTCCGAAGGCTTCCGATATGGGTTGATGACTGTGATAGTCGACCGACATCTTAAAGTGTCCACTGAGGCACGGATTCGCTCAGTTTTAAATGCCATTACCAGTCTGGCATTTCAAACTGAACTAAAACAGTCACCCAGGCAAATAGTGGCCCGGCGGAAAGTTGATTAACCTAGGTGAACTGTTAAAGACGACTAAGCTACGTCAAGACGACGACGGAGTGCTTTTAATATACCTGCTTTACCTCGATTATAAAGTATGTGAGTTACTTAGAAATACATATTGAAAATATACTTTAAAAAAGGTCCAAACAAATTACAAAAACACACCAATGTCAATAAAAAGCTCATAAAATAAATAACCGAAACCAAGGACTGACCGTATCATCGGTCAATGGGCATACAATTATGGTAATATCATTCACGGCACGATAAAAATAAACTCACAACAAAGTTGGCCTTGAACTACAGACACATACAAAGACACCGAAACAAAGGAACCTGATAAAATATATTTGTATGGTACCCAGGTGAAGCTGGCATTAATCCTTACTACTTGTATCATCGTAGGTACTTACGTAAAAGTGCATTGGTAAGTCTGTTGGATGTTGTAAAGCAATTCATAAGGTATCCTTTTTTATTTATTTTTTTTGAATATCAAAGGAACCTACTGATTGCAGACAGATACTATGTAAGTAGAGAGAAAAATCACTCCCACGACCCTATTTTTCGCATGATAGATCTATACTCAGTAACGCAGAAACGTGAGTATATCAAATACGGAGTAGAGGCACGTATAATTGATTTTGACTTGATTTGGATTTCTTTACTCGGGATCGGACCCACAACCTTTGCATCGGAAGTAGGGATACCGCTCACTAGGCCAACAGAGTTCTACTAAATGATGAAAATACACTTAAAACTGCCCTTAAAATTAATTTTTCAATCAACTATTCGCCTTTACCATACAAATGTTATTCAAGCAAAACTATGGGTAACAGCAGGTTCAAAAATATTACCATACACTCCGGAGAAGAGATGAATCGAAACGATATCTCCTATCATGGTTTTAAGTAAAACAAATGGGACACTTAATGCAGGACTTTCACGACACCCGGAAGACTGTTAAAGAATCTCACAAAATGGCTTAAAGTTAAAATAGTAATCGTTCCTTGTAAATTGTTTGTATACAGAGGCGCGTAATACTATTTAATTTGCATCAAATAATACATCCAAACTTAGGATAGGTCAGTAACGTATACCTGTTGATTACTGAAAGATTTATAGCGTGAAACTAACAGATGTATAAAAGCAGGTGAGCTACTGTATATACACGGTAGGCAAGACATTCGGAGCTGTAACGGAAAACTCAGGTTACTGGAGGTGATAGCGATGTTTCATAGTAACTAGTATTGAATCAGGGGTTATTGGAGGTAGAAGTCGAGGCGACCGCACATGCGCACTCGATCTCATCGATTTTCCGTTTTGACAGTTCACCCCATGTTTTGAGACATCGCTCGCGTACCAACAAGAAAGTAAACAAAAATGGCTCTAGATTTCTCCGCGACATATAAATTACTCGTTTTAGGCGATTCTAATGTCGGAAAAACGTGTATTGTGCATAGATACTGTGACGAAAGGTACTACGATATCTACATATCAACAATAGGTGAGTCAAAGCTTATTTACTTGAAGTTTTACGAGCCTTTGTCAGACAGGTGATGCAGTTTTAGTGCTGTAGGAACACAACAATATCAGGCTTTATATATTCCGCTGCGGATGAAAAGCAAGAAACAATGGAGCATATGGTGCGAGGGAACCATTTAATAATTTTATGCCCAGGGACTCGACTCGTTTTACTGTTAGAGAAAACGCACGTCTGTGCTGCATTACTTATTCAATTAGCTATATAAAGAAGGACCGTTCATGTAGTTATCTAGAAATCTGGAGAATCTTTTGAGAGATCTACACTCAGGAATATCTGTGACTCAGGTTTCAAAGAATATTTCACCAATACTGTTTGTATTGGTGAAATACTGAGATAATGTATGTAAAATACTATTGGAAAGATGGCAAATATACAATATTACGTGTGAATTAATTTAATCCGTCATTTGTCAAGATAAGTCCATTTTTGAATTTCATAACAATACTTACTTATATCACCGAAATAAACGCTGGCCCGTTGGCCTTAAATCAATATCAGTTCTCACAATGGGTCAACTATTTTAAGCAATCGTACTTCGTCGTGTTAGCAATTTGTATTCGACTCGTCCTATAAAAGTACGAATCGATGGATAATTATAATTAACAACTGCGTTGCAAAATTCAGGTTTCGCCTCAAATTGGCTCTGGCAACTGGCAGGCAACAGTCATATCTCATGGTCCTTTGTTTTGAAACTTTTTTTATATTTCAAGAGAAGATATAGTGAATAAAAAACAAACTTAGTTCACTAAGTTTGTCTTTTATTTTAATTTATCGTTAAGAAATCTGGTCTCTATCTTCCCAAAAGTCCTCTATTGTCAAATAAAGCTTCACCATACCTATACTTGAGTTTCAACCAGTCTACCACTTGCTAAAGAAGACTGTGCATATAGGTATACTAAAGAGATGAAAATAGTATTTTAAAAGTTTGAGTGTGTAGTAAATGAAGATGTAGTCTCGACGAGTTGAAAATTGCGGCGAAAGTATTTCCAGCAAATCGGAGACGTTCTGGAAAACGACCAGGTCAAGCGTAGGTACCTTAAACCGACGGGCGTGTATGTAGAATGTGATGTGTAGAAAGTGAAGTTACACCAATTCACCGCGTGGAACCAAGTCTTTTTTTTGAGGGTGGAAATGCCCACGCATTTCAACCCTCAAAAAATGTATTTGGGACTCGAACCCACTAAAACCTCGGCGGTAAACAGTCCCCCGCCGAAGTGGGGCAAGATGGGGTTACGTTATCATTCACCATCTCACTCCGGCGGGTACCACTGCCAGGGAACCACCCGGGCCCCGGCCATATGTGGGGCCGTGCAAGCTGGCAGAGTCCCCCGATCTCTTGCTCAATTAGCGCTGATCCCTCCCTCCAAGACTGTCCGGTATGGGATTGCCTGCCTTGAAGATCATTATTCAAGGCTATGCATTGAAGGCCCTCCCATGGTGCTCCTCCCCGAGCCCGCCATGCTTGCCCCATGCTGCTTATAGGGACAAGCGGAGGGCCTCCCATGTCAGTCCATTACAATAAGATCGCTCGACAATAAGATCCCACGTAGGAGAAGTTATTGTCGGGCTTTAACGAGGCGCACCGTCCCATAAGCTTCCGTTCCCCCGGATCCGTCTGATCAATCAATAAGCGACCAGAGCACCCGAGAAGGTTGGCCGACATGGCACCCCAGCGTGGACCAAGCCACGCCAAGCCACAAGAGATCAGGATAAGGATGCAAGTATGTATTATGTGGTTTACTCACTCTTTTTCTGCGTTTCAGGCATAGACTTCAAACAGAAGATTATAAGCCTCGATGGGGTCCCGATCAAGCTGCAAATTTGGGATACTGCCGGCCAGGAGCGCTTCAGGACTCTGACTACTGCTTACTATCGAGGGGCCATGGGCATCATTCTCATGTACGACATCACCAATCTAGAGTCCTTCAACCACTTGTCGTACTGGCTGCGGAATATACAAGAAGTAAGTTATTGCTGAAACTATGACGAAATTAAATGTAACAGAAAACAAAACACCTATATCTCTTGGTGGCTTGTGTGGGTCGATATCGCGTTTACTTTTTTATATTTTTCCGATGTTTCGGCTGTTTCGCGAAAGCCGGAAACGATGGCAGTTGTCTGATTTCCACAAATCGAAGTATTTTCGTTAATTACTATCAATATTCCAAATAGGTTGGGTCTAACGGGAATCTAACTTGTGTATTGTTCACGTGATAATCAGTGAGATCTCGTGTGACCAAGAAAGGTACGGACAAAAAAGCCTAAACTTTTAGAACCAGCAACTGCAATTGATTGCATATCATAGTTTCCCAGGCGTTTGCCAAAATCCGTGTGAATAATTGGTGTCGACTACCGATTTAAAGAATTACACAAGTCATACTTAACATAAGGATTTATTTTAATGTAATTTTTGTTACAGTATGCTTCCCCGGACGTAATCAAAGTGCTTGTAGGAAATAAATGCGACGTTCATGAGAATCATAGAGCTGTTCCAAGAGAACGGGGACAAAAGGTTGGTACTAATCTAAAAGTTAAACTACTTGTTCAACAATAATATTATCTACTAAGTACATATTATGTAGTATTTTTTATTTATTAAATGTAGAATTTTGAAGTTGATACAATTTTAAAAGTTTATCGTCAAACTGAAACGCTACTCCCTGTTTAATATCGGCTTGCAGATAAGGCACATTGTTCAAATTCTACTTAAAGTTTAAGTAGAGTCAAGTAAAACTTGGAGAAGGCCCTATACCCGAAAGGGGCCTTAATTAAATCTAACTATTCATTAATTATTTATTTAAGTAGGGTTTAGTTAAGTAATTTAGTTTAGGGAAAAGAGGTTTATTATTATTATTACTTAAAACTAGGTTATAAAATAACATGCTGATGCCCGCGGTATTTCTGGCGTAGGGTAAGTATCTAATTGTTAGGTGCATCATTGTATGCCTTGCAATGATCTTTCAGGACTTTTTTTGAATACCTTTTTTGTATTTTAAATACCTATCCAAACTAAGTTTACAGCAAAACGCACCACGCATTAAACATTCCCCATACAAACTTAACCATCCTACCCTCATTGTGGGGTAGTTTGAAAAATACATGTATGTATTTCTCTTTTATAATTTATAATGAATAATATTTATGCCTAGTTCAAGCAAATTGGATCACCCGTTTAAAAGTTCCCATACAAACTTGAACACCCTCCCACACCCCGTTTGAGGGGTAGTTTGAGTAAAACATTATATAGTTTAGGCTGTGCGTTGACCGGTCAGTCGGTAACGGAACAGTTTTATATGTTTATATGTGTTTTCGTACGATTTCAGATAGCTGATGATTTCGACATGCCGTTTTTCGAAGTGTCTTGCAAGAGCGACATTAACATAGAAGAAGCATTTTTGACTTTAGCAAGAAAAATAAGGGAATATAGAGATTCTAAGGTAAGAATTTATATGGTTAGTTTTTTTGTTATTTGTAGTACCTAAAACAAGCATACGGAGATCGCAAGATCGTACCGAAGTGATTGCCGCTAATATTGCAGAGACCAAGACAACGGTTTTGTCTTCGGAAGAGAGGATAAAAAAGATTTCTGTCATTATCTTTTGTTTGAAGAGAGGAAAGGAGACACAAGTCATTTTTGTCTTCACTTCAGTAGATCAAGGTCTGAATGTCTGATGGTCTGATGAATTGTATGTCTTAGAAACAAAGATGAAAGTCCCATGTCCTATCTACCTTTACCGAATATTTATTTATCAAGACGTTCAAACATGTTTTGTCTTATTTTCAGGCTGATGCATTCGAGTTGAAAGAAAGGGACAGCGTAATAAAAGCATCGGAATCCGAAACAGATGTGTCAAAATGTAACTGTTAACTTAGTATCTATCTACTTCCATACAGTTCCGTGTATTTGAAACACCCCCTATAAAATGTTGAATGCAAATATGTAGTATGTTACAAATACAAAGAGCTCATATTTACATATTTTAGATCTACAAACATGTAAGATTTACAGACTCCGGAAAAGCCCATATCTTGGGTTTTAATCATCTAAATTACAAGCTTTGTAGGTTTAAGAAATGGGGCATAGTTTTCCAGACAAGTCTCTACAATAATCTACTTTAGTAGTTTTTTAATCCAGGGCATGATTGAACGACTTAGGGTTTATGAAGCGATACGAGCAGAAATGTGTCATGTCACATTTTTATATCAGGCTTTTTTTTTCAGCTATGATATACTTCAGAAACCTTAATCTTGATACCTAAACCTCCGTAGAATCAAGTTATTAATTATACTTATAACAAGATTAACTAGTTAGAATATATAGGTTTAGACTTCGCTTCACGCGTGATGTCTGGCTATTAGCGTGAACCAAATATCGCAATATTTCTAAACGCACTGCGATTTTACACATAAAATTAATAATAAAATTATAAATTCGGTATAATAAATACACAAATCTTTCTTAGCTAATAAAGCTGATAAAGCATTTGATGCTAAGAATTTCAATGAAGCCTACGCATTCGATTTGCTCAGCAAATAATTTTATTTTTAGGAGACAAAAAACGGTGGTACGAAAATATCATATTTATTTATTCTCGAGAAACCCCGTTTGAGGGTTACTCTTGAAAATAGGTAAGTACCCGAAATTCGGGTCAACGGAAGTTATTCGAAAATTTTCATGGATTATTATGAATCTGATATTGGTTTGATTTAATTGTGTTTCAATTTTGTATACACCAGGTACCTACGACTTAAAGCACATCTTAATATTTATCGAATTTAAATATTTAGAAAATAAATATTATTACCTAGTAGGTACATAACTTAGTTGTGATATCACCCGACAGTAACATACCTTCATACTTAAATTATATTTATATAATTTAAGTATGAAGTAATATAGTTGTGGGTAATATGTACCCACGACTATATTACTTCATACTTAACTTCTACTTAGGTACTCGTAATTCTTGATACCCACGAGTATCAAGAATTACGAGTACTTAAGTAGATACTTACTCATACCATTGACCATTATACCACTAGTACCTACCTAGGTAGATACCAATGGTAACACACCAAAATCTTTCCAACTAAGTAGGTGCATAAGCAATGGCAATAGTTCATGTAAAATATCAATGGTGTGTTAATTTTGTGTGTGCATTTTCGCCCAAAGTTATAAAAGTTAATTCGGGCTGGTCCCTAGGTTTTTATCTTGAAATACGTGTTGCGGTTTTAAATTAAAATTAAATGAAGGTACCAATTAAAGTATTACCAAACACAACGAATTGAATTTTGGCTCTAATTCTACGCACATTTTTGCATGAATGTGCTGAATAAATTTTGATCCAGTATTTAAGTTTTGCTAACGATTCTGTACTGTGTAACATTCTGTAAAACTAAATAGATCATCTTTTGCTTTTAGACCAAATATAAAAGAACGGCATAATTTTAGTGCATTTTGTTAAAACTCTGAATAAAGCTGTTTGTGCAATAATAACTTTATTAAAAGTAAGTTAAAATAAGTAGGATTGCGATCACTTTATCACTTTTTTAGCTTTAGAGAATGCTGCACAGAATTCACGCCATGAGTTAGCAGGGCATCTCAATTTATTAAAGTGCTTTTAAATTATGTATATTTTATATCGAGTAATCATTAGCTAATGCTAAGTTCATGTATTCAAGTGTTTAAAAATAAGCAATACCTAACCATTTTTCAATAAATCACAATAATAGTAAACGTTTTATACAGCACAACTGATGTACTTATTGTTAGTTCGTAAAAGTTCGATATTAAGTATTAAAATTTTTCTTTAAGTTCACACGTCAGACATTCGTCAGACGGTCAACTTTTCATCAGAGAGTGAGTTTCTTTTCATGAATTGCATTGTACCAACGCCGTGACAGCTCTACCGAACCGTTTGTTGGCCGAAAAACAGTTTGATTACCCCCATCCCTTAAAATGTGAAAAACCAAAAAACACTGTTATTCAAATATTCATGTTTATAACTTTAAAGAACAAAGACTTTCATACAAATTTCCACTCAGAGAGTGGTAATTTCCAAAAATATATCTACTAAGAAAGTTAGCAAATGCTTACGTTAAACATATATTCCAAATTTCAGCTTTCTAAACTTGTAGTTTTGGCTGTGCCTTGTATGATCAGTCAATCAGGACAAACGATTTTATAAGCCTATATGTCTATTTTGGTCAAATAAATTCTTATATCAAACTATAGTGCCTACAAAAAGACTGACGTGAGCGAGCTCCCTTATAGATACGTAACATTTTACAAAATACAAAGACCATTTTTAAAGCGTAAATATTGCTTTAACACACTCCGTCACCGCCTCGAGAGACCTTCTGAAAGATGCATTCGATTGTGGTTTGCTATAAACAATCAGCGTGATGAAAAGATCCAGATCACATCCCGATTATATTTAAACGAGATCAATAATTCAAATTCTTTCTCCGCTTTTTAGGCGTTAGATTTAGAGTTCTATGATCTGGTGGATGGGCTTCATTTGTATTCGACCGACGACGTGTAGCCGTAAGGTTTAAAGAACTGGAATCGTTTGAGTGTTCTGAGCCCTGCTCTGTCGAAGATTTTTTTGCTATAGAAGAAACTGGTGAGATGTCCAGCGATTGAATCACTTCTTCTCCCGAAGATTTATTGATTATCTCATTTGTACCTACAATAGTTTTTGAATTACTATGGTTTGATCCATATGTGCTCTTATTTGATTGATTTGTTAAATTGTTTGATCCACTTGTGCCGTTTCTTGATCTACTTGTAACTGGGTTGTCGTCCTTTGGTTCAGTCTTAATGCCACATTTTGGTATCTCTGAATCTGTAGTCACTGTGCTTGGCCCCAGATTAGTTCTGAAATATTTTACAATTTATTTGATAATAATTCTAGTAATTTTTCACATAACATCATCAAGCCCATAAGTACCAAAGTAAGCAGAGAGTTTGTGTTATAGGAACTACATGACTGACATACTACTTAGATACATAGAAAACACCCAGACCCGAGACAAATATCTGTAGATCATATAAACATTAGTCAGGCGACGGGAATTGAACCCTCAACTTTCTGCGTCTCAGGCGGGTCTTTGCCCACTGCGCCACAGAGGTCACCACAATACTTGTATTATGAACGAATGTTTCTAACTTATTACATAAATACTATGGAACGTTTTAATATTTTATAAATAGCCACATAATTACTAGTAGTTGAAATCAATGACGTAATGTATTTGAATGCAACGGCTTATAGACCGTATGAGGGGAAGCACCAAATTCACAGACAAAACCTATTTAAGTGTACAGGCCATAGAACTTTAGGCAATGTCAACCGCTGGTTAAATACACTCTCGAATGGTGGCCACGAACCGAACGACGCGTCTTTCGATTGATGGTCACCAATCGTGGCTTTGTCGCCTTAAAACCTTTCGTCAGGGCGCAGAATGATGGCGTGTTGGTAAGTAGGTATTTGTTTTCACTAAAAACGGGATGTATCATGATTAAACTTTGAGAGTTTTTGTTGTTACCGATATTTTGGCATGCGGGAGAAAACTCACAAAAGCCATGGTAAATATCCCGTGTCTAGTGAAAATGATGTTCATATTCAAGATAAATTATCAAGTAGGTAAGTAAACTTACGGATCTGCCTCTTCTTTGATAGGTAGTGGCATGTAGTAGGGTAAAGCAGGCAATGGCCGTCCATAGAGAATATGCTTTGGATCAATTGCCTCTTCAGGGTCTTTACCAAATAATTCCTCCATCACATTGTGACTTTCCATATGTTTCACATCGTTATATTCCTCTATTGTCTGTTTTTCATAACGCACTAAAACAAATTGAAATACATATATAAAAATGATCCGTTTTTAACTGAGTATCAACGCACAGCCTAAACCATAAATCACACTAGGATTCCCTGTGTCGCCGCGTCGTGGTCAGTGTCTCCATATCAAAAATTTAATTACCGTATTCGAAGCTTAATAATACCGTGTTTGGAGTTCAAATTACCGTGTAAATAAAATATAATAAAATAATAGGCAACGAAGTATATGTTAAGAGTGAAATAAATATTACATGGTGAAGTTTGGATATGGTTTTCAAGTATTCTCTATGAAAACAACACACACAGAAACGACTGTCTTAACCATGGTGGACATCCTCAAATACATACTCAGTGAGTAGATATTTGAGGATACCAAGTAGGGAGTAGTCAGAGGTACGTCCAAACATTACATTTGGTACATGCCCGCGTTTTACAAGTTAACATTCCATGTGACAGGTTGCAAGCCCATCTCCGCTTATTGGAACACTAACTGTTTGCACATGCCATATGCCATTGCCATGCAATAGTTTAGTCATTATGAAAATGTAATAGAGTTTGCCTTTAACAGCATGTCATTAGATGGAATAGTTTTGAGAGATAATGTGAAATGACGATAAGTAGGTATTGTGGCGCTATAGATAACACTGGCAATGCGATGCGAGTATGTGGATGAGATAGAGCGGGGAGCGGAGTGCGAGGGGGCGAAAAGCACTCATATTATCTACCAACTAATATTCCATTATATGACAAATTAAAGACAACTTATGCTAGGTGACATAAAATACAAAGTAAGCATGCAGAACATTTTATGTAGTTGGAAAGTACAACTATCTTGTAGCTAGTTAAATTTCAAATGATGCAGAGACCAGTCCTTTTATGACATAAAGGATACTTTCCAACTACATAAAATGTTCTGCATGCTTACTTTGTATTTTATGTCACCTAGCATAAGACATAAAATTTATGTCACCTTTGTTAGGTTAGTGGCCTAATTAGGTTGAAGTATGGTGGCCCTGCTAAAGGCTTGGTGAACAATAGTGAAAGGATTCATTGCACATCACAAAGTTGAATATTAATTAATATTCATCTTTGTTATATGATTTATGATTTTTGACATGATTTTTTTTACTTGGAAAATAACTGATATCAGTCGACACTTTTTCTACTGATATCTGATGCAAATTTTTTGTGCAGCAAAATGTAAAACAGAAAATCTTGAAACTGCAATGCATCAAGATGATTTTTTTTTTTGAAGATGACTACCCCTACTTTGTGAGTATTTTAAATACTAGACACACATTATTTTTAGGTACAAGCTGAATTTTCAATAATAATAGTGGTTTGTGTTTCAATATAACACTTATAGTAACCTTAACTAATGGTTGATGCCTTCACCTTTTGGTCCTAGTGTATGAGTTTTATGACACTGTTTTGAGCCAATATCATACTTCGATAGTTTGATTTACTACCAATTAGCAAAATAAGAACTTACTCAATAGATCTTGGGGAATTTTACTCAGATACCCTCTCATTCCTTCCATTAGTCTCCGTAATTCCGTTTGGCTTTTTTTCTGATCATCAATTATTAGCAATAATGGTCGAGTGACAGTGTCAAAGAACTGAAATCAGACAAGTGTAAAATCAGAAATATGCTAGTTAAGGATTGAGCTTTCTTCTGATAAGTTTCAGTTGATATACATATGCATTTTGAACTGATTGCTTTGTTTATAATGTATTTAAATAATAAATTATAAAAAAAGCTAAATGTTATTTTACTGGCACCCATATTCTTCACATGGAAACACACCAATGTGAGTTTTACTGCTGGGAATTAGAAATGGAAATGGTTGTAGTACTTTCCTTGCTTCTTTACAAAAGAAACTAGGGTTATAATCACTTACTTGCTCAGCACAGCAGATGCTCAAAGTAAAGTTCATTTTAATAACAATTGCACCTACACATATCAGTTTGACATTTAAATGGCCTGTATTAGATTCAGTAAATTCTATTCTGTCCACTTGTTTCGGATTGTCAAGCATATTAAGCCCAGCTTTTAGAAAACATTGGCCATCGGAAGCTTCCACATTCTTATTGCTTTCCTGAAATTAGAAATAGAGGCAGTTGAGATTTTTTTTTTTTACTAATGGACCTCATCTGATTAGAGTGATTACAAATAATCACTCTATTATTTGTAATCACTCTATAACTTAATCTAATAAAAGAGTGTTAGTGCATTGATCTTTGAGGATACTAAGTAGGGGTAGTCAGAACCTTGTTCAAACATTACTTATATTTAACCATGCCAAACTGATTATAGATCCGGAATGTCCCTCATAGAGATTATCAGGATCACTGTCACAATTATTTTTAAGTTATGTTAATCATTTATTTCAGATAACTTGAATGTCATTAGAAAAAATACAAGTATGTAACACAAAACCTGATCAGATTTCTTCTTATTCCATATCTTAGAGGAAGAATAGTATTTTGTCAACTTTTGAATCAACACTGTTTTTACTACAGTTATTGCAGTGTTATTCAATGGAAATTCATAAAAGTTCAGCATTACTGACATATTTCTAACAACAGAGATTTTAAGTCAGGTAATTGGTTGGATAATGGTTTACATCTCGCACAAATAGAAACATCATGTATGTACAGTATGGCTAGTCCTGTAATCATTCTTGTACATTGGCTTGGGCAGGTTCTGACTACAGTTGCATACACACGAATATGGTTTAACCGCTAAACTTCCTTGAAATGGGTTTTTTAAGCCAAAAGTCAGTGTAATATTGCATTATGTAGCTATAGCCTTATTACAGCTCATGTTGTTCTGTCATATTCCATAAAAATACAGTGATGTTCTGTAACGGTAACGGTAAAGGTGACAGCCGCTATCCAGCTTGCATGGTTTTTTTTTTACTGCCGTATCACATAAAAGGATAGGTGACGTTAGCGCCCTTCATCGTATTAATTTGAATAACTTACTTACCAACATAACCTTTATAATCTCATCGTTATCGAACTCCGCCGACCAAAGTTTTACATAATTCGTAACAGAAACTCTGTACCTGAACTGATCTTCAGGTGCTCTAGCTCTAGACAATTTGTCTCCAAATACTTCCACTTTTAAGTAGAAAGCAGGATCAGTTTTACTTTTACTGTAAGATTTCCACATTTGGCTGTTTGTATCGATAAACAACGTTAAAGTAGAATAAGAAAGCAAAGGGGCTTCCGTCTTGTTTGTTTATGTTTATTTGGAAAACTTGCTAAAGAACGTGAAATAGACAAGCAAGAATTTTGCTGCTATTTTCACGTACAGCACATCACGCTATGGTTACGCAGGAACATCTAGTCGGAACACTTAGACCATCATAAAGGCTAGAGGTAATTTAGAAACTTCAAAATTGCCAATCGAACATGTACCCTATTGCAATGCATGTACTATGTTTTAGAGGTGAATTACACCCAAACATATCGCTCGCAATAAATAAATCAAGCCAAAATTCTCGATCTATGTACTACTGACAAATTTAGCTTGAACATGTCGAGGATGTCAATTTTTGCCAAACTCGCTTTTTTATAAAGCTTTTTCCTCACTCAAATTAATATATAATTAATTACTGTGGTTAAGTAGGTTGTCTACGCTAACATTTGTATAATTTTAAATTAAAGCATGTTTATAGTTCAACCGTTGCGTCTCTTTCAAATAAAGCAAGCATAATTATTTGGTGTTGGATACAAAAGACACAATTTTTAATTTAGCGAACAAAATAATGTCAAAATCTAATTTTTTTTTTACATGACAACCAATGACAGACAATAATTTAAGCTGAGTGATATCTGATGAATAAAGCTGGTTGTACACGGTACCACCCTGAACTAGATTATGCACTACACTGTGCAGAGTTTGTATAGTGGTCAATGTCATAGAGTAGTGTATGTCTAGTGTGGCATAGACTCGTGGGCTTATCAGATCTAGCATGAAAGTGTTGATGTAAATTTTTCGCGGCAGGCACGTAGGTAATGCTCAGTAAGCCAGCCCAATAGATATAGGTACAGAGTTGAAAAGTAATGTTTTTCAAATCTCTAGAATGTATCTGACCGACTGTTTATATTTCATAAGCGCCTTTGAACTTCTTTATGATGAATGATGATTATGAATTTCTTGGTAGTTTACTTCTCTCTCAACTATAAACATGCTTTATCTTAAAAGTATACAAACGTTTGCATACTCTCAAGTTAAAGCATGTGTCTTTCATTAAGCATGTCCTATCTTTAAATTTAAATAAAACAAAGTTTGTGTGAGATATTATCGAAATTATTTATTTATTTGAAAGATGTAGTGATGCCATTATGTGTGGAATATGACATCATTCAAATGTCCGCCACTTCTCTGGGTGGAGCGCATGCGAGATATCCAATTTTCCATGACTTTTGCGCATAAATCAGGCTGAATTTGACCTATGGCATAGGTTATGTTGGCTTTGAGGGCCGCTGTGGTTTGTGGTTTATTCGCATAGACCTTCGACTTATTCGATGTGGCATGAGCTGTGTGGTACGTAGCGCCGCGCCGCACAGTGGTCGGGAAATCAAGCTTGCCTTTCATAGGATTTTTGAAAATTAAAATGTATTCTTTTATATTTTTTGTCGAAAATATCAAAATATTGAATAATCTATGTAGTCATGGGTTTTTTCGAATAAATACCATGAAATATGAGTTTATACATTCCAAATGTATGAAAATGGAATTTGTTTTCCTTATAACTTCTTTCGGTCTTGCACGGTAAAGCTGAAACTTATAGGCATTGTAAAGGAGTGTTTATCAAAGCCATATGAACTTTGACCTTGACCCCGGACGATCCCGTTCAAAAGATATGAATTATTGAAAAATGCATATTTGCCCGATATTATTATACGGATAAATGTACCTTAAAAACATTAGTTTGTTATTTTTTTTGGCCAGTTACGTTACCTGATGGATCACAAATGTGAATTATGGCCTGGATCAAAGGCGCTCCCTTTACAATAAGTATGAATTAATGGAAGATAAATATTTTGAAGATAAAAATGGTTAAACAAAACCTAGGTAGACTTAGCCGGGAAAGCGTGGAAATGCTTTTTAAAAACAAAAGTATTTGATTTAAAATATTTAATGAAAGTTAAATGTATTACAAATGGCAACTTAATTACGACTGAGCTCCCAGAGCTCTCTCTACCATCATCTTACTTAGAAATCTAATGCAACGCCAGCCAATCTGCACCTGCATAAACGCGTGGGCGCTTCTTTGTAATAAACACCAATGTGCTTAAACATCAGTAAAGATACTATGATTGGTAGGCGCTGGTACCATAACTAGGTATTGTATTGAGTTACTAAAAATTCGTTATTTACCTACCTACATATTTTTCTAGTGTGACTACCTAACTCAACAATAGGTAGGTACTACTCGCTACCTATCCTCGATATCTATTGTTATTTCACAGGTGTGACGAAATGTTTTGGTTCTGTTAATAAGGGTAATTAGGTTCATAGTTTGTCAAAAAAATACGTAGGAACCTACTTAAGTGCCGATACAACTGTTTATGCATGTTGTTATTGTCGGTGAGTTTATAGAGAGCCTTATGGATTAGAATTATATTTCAAAATAATGAAATCAATCTAAATACCTACTAAATTCACGTATACTTAATTTCACTTAACAGTAGGGTAGACCGGGGACAATTGAAACAATTTTAGTTAAACCGTGTGCAGTGAAGTATCTATAGTACCCACATCCCTCGTATTTATATCGTTGAAAGACTCGTTATCTAGTTCCTACTTTAAACATACCCCATATCTCTATTTCAAATAGAATGATGGTAATCACCTATTAAAGAAGACTAGGCACAGTGGTTCTATTGACCCCACCCCCAGGACGGTTGAAACAGTATGTAGGGATAATTGAAACACTGAAATATTTTGGGAACTACTGATGTTTTTTAATCAATCTTAACAATTTCACTTACCACTAAATTATTTATTGAGATCCTGACAAGTCAGTCAACGTAACATTATTATTTCGAAAATTATAAATGCAAAAACATCTTCAACATAAACAACTCAAAATATCTCTTATTTAAATAATTTTAGTGCTCTAATTTGTGCTATTGGATACTATTTCACATTATTGAAAGGCTTAAAATCCTATTATGTTGTAATGGCACTTCTATGGGGAAAAAAATAAGGTAATTCAGTCTCATACAAAACAGCTTGTTTCAATCATAACAATGTTTCAATCATGACAATGTTTCAATCATAACAATAGTTTATTGACCCGTATATTATTTTTTTTACCCCCGTTTTTTATATCGTGATAATGAGACATGATCTAAATCGAACATTTCTGCAGCCTTCCTCAACGATTTATTAGAATGCAATTCCTCATATGCTTGTTGATATGCAAATATGTTCTTGGAGCTCCTGTCTGTAACGTGTTTTCGTCTTCTGGGCATTTCTAAAAAGATGAATAAAAAAAAATTGATTAAACTTAATGTCACGGGCTCAATTTTTGGGTCGTCAGAGTTATTGGGTTGCCTATCAGATGTAGTTTTATAATAGTGATTGTAAACTAAACGTGATTTAAATAGTTATTTTTTAATCGTAAAAATCGGTGCGTTTTTATATTCTAAAATGTTTTGGCATTGAGAAAACACAACCTTCTTCTGCGCAATCAGGTAAAAATGCGGAATATGCGGGGACGTTTGAAACGTTTCAAACGTTCGGGGACGTTTCAAACGTCCACAGACAAGTTGTTTCAAATGTACACACCTCACATCTTCTATTTCAATACTCAATATTTTGTTAAATATTGACTTAGGCATTAATCAACAGAGATAAAAACAATCTTAAATATACAAACAATACTCCAAAGTAAGAAAAACTGACAAAGAACAAGATTTAAATAGGTAAATAGCAAAAATTAAAAACCGTGAATACTTACTTTTTGGCGCGAAATTCTTCGAGGCGTCCTGTGCACGACTACGTCGCTCGCTCGCTCGAGCCGTACTAAACAAAAAACCGAACATGGCCGACGAAGCAACGAACGACGCGTCACACACGTAGGTATCATGATTTTCGAGAAATTGAAGTTGTTGCAATCATGACCTGTTTTAATTGTCCCCGGTCTACCCTACATCAACAAGACGGCGCGCTGTCTTGTTGAAACCACATGTCGTTGGTGTTCAGATGATACAGTTAAAAAAAAAAAAAAATTTTTTTAACTGTACGCGCGGTGCGTTGCCCGCCAAAGTTCGGACGTGCCTATTGGAAGACCCGTTATATACCTACCTACCTGCTTAACCACTTAATAAATATTTTTTTAAGTGTGGAAAATATAGAATTTATAGAATGGCTTACATGTACGAGTTTGTCTGAAAATGACATCCTCCACTTATTCAGCTTAATTTTTGATTTGATCGAGAATTTTGGCTTGAGTCAAAATAATTCTAATCTCGTCTCGCGGGGCAATATGTTTGGGATAAATTCATCTCTAAAACAAAGTAGTAGGTACCTACATGTATTGCAAATGTTCGATTGGCAATTTGAAGTTTCGAAATTGACCTCTTTGCTGAGAACCTTCATGATCAACGATACCACTATTCACAGCACGCTATGTGAATAGTGTTGCCAGTCGGGTCTTGCCAAAAGTAACCTTTTGGTGTGAAAAGTAATCTTCTATAGTTTTCCCATTATTAAGGTATTTACTTACCTACCTTCTAAAAGTTGAAATACAAATGTTGGTTACATTAATTTACAGAAACAATAATTATGAATTAGTGTTTTCCATTTTAAGTTGCATAGTATCACGACATAACTTTCATAAACAACTTTTTATTTTATATTGCAATAAATATATAACAAAGAGTAAGTAGGTAATATATTCAGTTTCAAATTGGATTAAAAACAAAAAAAATCTACGATTTCCAAATATCACTTTAAAATAACCTCTGTGACGTAGGGGAAGAAGGTTGCGGGTTCGATTCCCGCAGTGGGACGAATGTTTGTATGATGATATGTGTCTCGGGTAGGGAGTTTTCTATGTATAATAGGAATGTGTTTACAAATATTTAAATATATATATATCGTCTGAGACATTAAAGATTGGCCAATACAGCAGGGAATCAGTCATAAAGTAGATTCAAGGGGCGCGGGCGGCGTTATTGTTTTGCCTAATTTGATGTTGGATTCGGCCCTCAAAACTTTAAAATATAAAGGTACCTACTTGGTTGTGCCTGTTGTTTTCAAGTTTATGATGCCGCGCCAGTTAGTAAAAATAATAGGTCCATCAAGT
Source organism: Perizoma affinitatum (assembly GCA_961405105.1). Classification (NCBI taxonomy): domain Eukaryota; kingdom Metazoa; phylum Arthropoda; class Insecta; order Lepidoptera; family Geometridae; genus Perizoma; species Perizoma affinitatum. The sequence goes on from OY560184.1 coordinate 10,736,725, forward strand.
AGGATCTTGATATTATGTACCTTCATTATTAGTATAGCAGCTCTCGTTGAATAAACAGTAATTTTTCAGAACTTAAGTACCTATGTAGCTACCTAGTAACTCGAAAAAGATAGGTCAGTCCAGAATACTGACAGTAGTTACTTAGACGTATCTACTTACCTAAGTAATATTCCAATTTTCTTTACTTACTCCCAAAATATCAGTGACGTGAGTATATATCACTGATAGACTCTCTGAATGAGTCGAAACTTTAACTCCTAAAATAGGTAGGTAGGTACTTAGTGTAGATAATAAAATCAAGAACTCGATAGAGGCGATCCGAAGAAAGAGAAGCAGTTAATTCTCTGTAATTTATCAAAGTCGCTGTTGGGTGAAGCCGGGCTAAACAAAATCCTAATTAAATGAGCAAAGTGATTGCTTGATCGTGTCTGAAATAGGTACTTCAAAATAGTTTTTTTGTTGATTATATCACTTAAGATTATAATTTTATTTTTCGTAAGTACACAATTTTAGCAGAATTAAAACTAAGTAAAAATAATATTAAGTAAGTAATATTTGTAAGTAAGTAAAAATAATATTAAGTTGAAAATATTTTGCAACTTTTTGCTTGAAGAAATTTATAATAAAGCTTTGAAATATACCTAAGGTATATTTCATGGACGGCCATGAAATATATGTAAGTCTTCAAAGCTAAAGTTCACCTTATCTAACTGTTTAACCTTGTGTTAAGGCTAGAAGTATGAAATTAGTATAACGAGTAAGTAGCATATGATTTAAAAAAACTGTCAACGAAAAGTGTTTCGACGGATTTCAAGCGATAACTTCAGCAACTTACTTTACTACTAATGTTAATGCAATTAGATTTTCGAAGTTGTCTCGGTCATAGTTTTAAAGCCGCAGACCTTAGATAGATTAATTAAAGCAGCAATTCGAACCAGTCACCCGGGAATCTACAACATCCGTAATATTGGACAAGACAATTGATACCATTATGCATATGTGACACTATTCTCATAATTGAATCCTGCCCCTCAGGGAACACTGGTTTATGATAGGGATTTTGTTTCAGAATCTCTAACCTCTATCATAGAAAATTTGTAGGTACCTACCCTAAAAGGTACCTACAAATTTTATTTTATATCTAAAAGGCGAGTGCAGAAAATCTCCCACCGGTTTGCACTGATCTCTCACTTAGGGGATTAGATTAGTCTAATTACCTACACTAGTAAAATGACTATAGAAACAAGACGGGTAGTCTGCCTGGTTTACCAATGTCCAAACTTGAAACACTTAGGAAAGTTTAGTAATAGGAGTTTCCCCTTTTCAAATATTAGAAGTTTTGGACGTCGCTGAGCCTGTCAAAATGAGCCGTTTCATTAGGGGTGCGTTCAGGAATGACACACTTAATGAATTTGATGATCATCGTGAAATCCTTTATAAGTGCGCTTGTTCACTTGCACTTGGTTGCATTGTGACCGGTGTGAAGGTCGGATGTCATTTGACGATATTACAGAACTCATCTCAGTGCTAAAATATTAGGTTGGGGAAAAAGTCTTTTCGCATTATTGTATGTATGAACTTGTAATAAAATATCTTTGGCTATACTATTTGTATCTGGCTGGTTTTGGTATCATTAAAAGTTTAAATTTTAAAGAAGATAATTCCAAATTCAAATTAGGAAAATGTGTGATTTTTATTTGTTTTTCGTACTGTTAAGATGAGTGAATCTAATGAAGAAATTCGATACATTTTAAAATTTTACTACAAAAAAGGTAAAAATGCAACGCAAGCCGCGAAAAAAATTTGCGATGTTTATGGACCTAGTGCAGTGTCTGTGAGAGTAGCACAAATTTGGTTTAAGCGTTTTCAATCCGGAAATTTTGATGTCAAAGATGCACGTCGCTCTGGTCGCCCTATTACGGATAAAATGGATGCCATTTTTGAAAAAGTGGAGCAAGATCGGCATATCAGTAGTTACGACGTAGCTGAAGAACTGGGAATTGACCACAAAACAGTTTTGGCGCATTTGAAAAAAACTGGGTACACAAAAAAGCTCGATATTTGGGTACCTCACGAGCTTTTTTGAAGAAATTTTTGACCATTTTTGACCTCACACATCTTTAGCCACTCAGCAAAAATTAAGAGAGTTTGGCTGGGATGTGTTAATGCATCCGCCGTATAGTCCTGACCTTGCACCTTCAGATTTCCACCTGTTTCGGTCTCTTCAGAATTCTTTAGGCAGTGTCAGGTTAACATCACGAGAGGACTGCCAAAACCACTTGTCGCGGTATTTTGAACAGAAGCCCCAAAGTTTTTATAGCAATGGGATCATGTCCCTGCCTACAAAATGGCAAAAAGTTATCGAACAAAATGGTACCTACATACTTTAGTTAAATGTAAATAAACTATATTAAAAAATGTTTTGAATTTTCTTAAAAAATGCGAAGAAACTTTTTCCCCAACCTATTAGATAGGTACCTAATGATTAGGGGACGGAGTCACTATTCTTATTCTTTATTCTTTATTGTACACACAAATTATCATTTACAATAGGCAGAATTAAATGACATGTACAAAGGTGAGCTTAACCCTAAACAAAGTTTTCTTCCAGCAAACCTTGAGCTAGAGAGAGGTATTTATAGAAGTAGGATAGTGTCTAGAAAAAAAAACCTAAAAATAACTAAATATATATACATACTATATAAACCATCTTACTGCTTAAATATGCCTGAATTCCATAGTTAATTGGTCTATGGCAAAATAAAGTCAGAATTCATGGTCGGCGCATTTCCCTTTACATGCGGCTGGCAGATGTGATGTTTTTCCGGACGATAGATTTCGCCGAACATCGTGGAATTCCGCTTTACGCTTTGCCGTACCACATTGCCAAAATAGGTACCTACACTATTTTTTGTCTCTTACCCTCCGTACTAAACTGGTAAGGACGCGCAGAGAGCTTGTAAAATACACGTCACACGATTCATGCTATTTCCTGGTATTTTTTCAGCCGTGACTTGATGAGATTGGGCAAGCTTTTCTGTTTTGTTTCACAGATTTCAATCATGATAGTGGCATAGAAGTGGCTTGGCTCACGTTGAATTAAATTGTTTGTGTAGAAGGTACGGGCTACGAAAATACTACGAAATATTTACGAAGCTTAAAACAGATATATTCGACGTGAAATCTAAATAACATTTTATTAATGGACAGTTCCGTGCGTGATTAATCTTCGGAAGACAATTCGGGAGTCTTATCTTGTTGTCTTGCGAAGTGGAAAATAATAAATTGTTTACGATCCTTTGTAATCTTTTGAATTGGATTTATTTATTTGAAGTTTAAGCATTATTCATTTATTTAAAAAAATGACGTGCTATTGAAGTGTTTATATTTTTTCAAACTTGCCACGAATTCGAATAAGTAGATACAGTGAACTCTTAATTTCATAATTCTTTCATATCAGCTCTTTGGTAGATATAGAAAGTAGGTAACAAAAACCCCAAAGCACCCCAAAGAGTCATTATCTGAAACGACTGATCTAAATCACAGCTCGAATGTCTGTGAACCCATTAAAACGGATTATAAAGTGGGTAAATGACCGTTATTCTAGAGAAGCCGTGCGACGCGTCACCCAGCACCGTGTGATGCATGAGCCAATATGCCCGCATATAAACATGCATGGCTGTAGTCAGGAAAGGGGAAAATTCTTATTTAGTGGATGAAAAAAGCCTGTTTGGCATTATACAACATTTTATGTAAAACTGACGATTTGCCTCCGGCAGTGGTGTGCTCATACATTTGAACATTTACAAGCGAGCGGTTCCACTATAATTTATAAGACTTCTGCCCACGGCTTCGCCCGCATGGTACCCGGATAAAAAGTAGCCTGTAAGTAAAGTTATTCTGATGTATAAGCTATATTAAGTTTATTACTGTAAAGTTTCATCAAAATCCTTTCAGTAGTTTTTGAGTGAAATAGTAACAAACATCCATCCTCACAAACTTTCGCGTTTATAATAGTAGTAGGATAGTAGGAAGTAGGATTAAAAGTCAAAAAACTAACTTCAAATAACGGATAATGATTTGGACAACCAATTATAATTACAGGTTGTAGGTAAGAAGTGTTAAAAATAATAACAACATACATTACTTGCTTCTGGCGGCTTCGCGGCTTCGCTCGTGTGGTAGGTACTATCTGAATAAAAAGCATTTCAATTTTTATACAACTAAAATGGTAACCATGCACACGGCCCATCTGTTGGTAAGCAGTTATCGTAGCCTATGGACGCTTGCAACACCAGAAGTATCACTCACACGTTGCAGATCCTGAGGCATAACAGATGTCTTATTTACCTAGGTACCTGTAATTTCACCAGCCTGCTATTATTATACCAACCATCCAGATAAGTAGGATTTATAAAATTTAAATTAAAACTATGTATACAATATTTTACAAATTCAAAGTTATATTTGAAGCGACGTTCTTTGTTTAAAATTGCAACATTACCAGATTTAATTTAGGTAGGTATTTGTAACAAAATAAATTGGTATTTGACTGGTAGGTATCTATCTGCTCACATACCTACTTCAATCTCTCACTTACTTCCGCCATTCTCACAATCTCTTATTATCTTCTCCATCCAAAGGTTGTCTGGAAGAGATCGCTTCTAAGCGATAAGACCGTCCATTGCACTTTCATTGGAATAAGATTTTGTTTTGTAAAAATAATCACTCTGCTTACAATATTATTGAAAACACCGTAGAAATATTTTAAAGAAACAAAGGTTGCCAAACCTTTTTGTAAGTATTTTTACTTACATTATTATGAACAAAGATAATTCACAATAATATTCAACAAGATATTTGACAAAGCAAATGGATCACTTCCGACATTACAGTGAGTAGAGTTGAAATAATATTGTTTATTTGACTGTATGAAAGTCGTACGCTAAATAAATAAATAGCTTCAAAGTCAGCATTTGCGTATACAACCGTCTGAAATATGAGGAAACCTATTTCCATAATAAACAATCTTTTTCAATAACAACAGACAATACCATTTCCAACGCAGTTTTTATCACTTCATGAATGTCCCTATTTCTTATTTTGTTGTTCTGTAATTTGATTTAAACTTTAGAATATTCACATGCTACCTATCATTTAGGTGGGTAATTATTAAATTAGTTAAATATTACAACCATACATGTTTAAAATTAAGTAACCTCAAGAAAGCAGTTTTATAAGTAAAGAAGACACTCTTAAGTACCTAGCTTATAATCTGTAACGATACTAGGATATGGAAGAACGGGGCCTTCTAACATTGTTTACTTAACATAAGGTCCCAACCTTAGATTATTACATAACTGTAAATAGTTATAGAAAAAAAAAACATTTTAATTTATTTTTTTATTTTGTTTATTCTTTGAAAATACTTGTTACTGTGTATACTAACCAGGATTTATTGTTATAAAATACCATTTATATTAATATGATATTATCCCATGGATATAAATGATTACACCATCAGTACATTCCTGCGAACTTTAACGACCACAAGATAAACATTTTCCTTTGATCGCCACCGCGTCAGTTTGACACTCTTAAAAAAATATGCAAAGCAAAAGTAACTAGGAAAGTTAGGTTGTCCGGTAGATATTGCTAATTAACAATAAGACCGCTCATTGTACAATATTGTCAAAGTTTGTAGTACCTACTTATTTTTTTCAATGGTTATTCCCGTTGTACCCCGATCTTCAGCTCCATCGGGGGACAACGGGAATGAAACTTCACGTTGTCCCCCGATTCATCCTTTTACCATCTATGAAGTTTCGTTAAAAAAACACGGTGAAGTATCGTTTAGACGTACACAGCATCAGTTTTGAATTTGGAACAAAAAACGCGCGGGCAATGTTTATTGAAATCCACTGCCGGCTTGCTAGGTGCATGCCAAATAGACCCAGAACGCCGGCAATAATCACTATGACCAAAGACTACTGGGATGCTAACGCATACTATGACAATAGGTACTTTTTCTGTGTTTTTGAAATAGGATCTCTTTCATTGAGCTTGGTAAATGGCTATTATGTAGACGTATCTACGTGCAGAAAGAAACGTATTCAAAAAAATGGGGGTAAAGAAAAAGGTCGTCTCGTTTCTGTTATTTTGTAAAACATAAATAAAAATGAGTTCCAAAGTTCCGAAAGCGAAATGGATATTGATACCAGATTTATGGTCGGAAGCCAAATTAGCGATGGAAAACCCAGCGAAATCAAAAGAAAAATACGTAAAAGTATCTAACTTATAAAGTCTTTTTATTTCATTGCATTTTTTTAAGAAAGGCACAACTATGCCTCTGCGGAAATGGCAACTGCCTTTCTCGTATCATTGAAGTCCTCGCCTGCATCTTGGCCTTCAAACTGATACTCAACCTGCAATTCGCGGCCTATTTTACGGCCTCTGCAATATTGTACTATTGTGTGAAATCTCTTGAGTATTTGCATCGTATAGAACATAAAGTATTCTCAACAGAGTCAAGATTCATTTTTTTCTTCTTTAATATGGACCTTATCAATATTACATTCCATTTTCAAAAAATGGTGCCAATTGATCGATCTGCCAATTCCGTTATCGATTCCAAAATAAATGTCCCATTGAATATTAACACCATGAGCTTGATATATGAATGTAGCACTTATGCTTCGCTCCATATGATATTGGTCCATAATGTAGCCTATAAGCGATAGCTGTGGATTCTGTTGAAACGATGTCATTTGTTATCCGTTGTGTATTGAATCCATTTATCGTTGTTACAATGAAACAAGAGTTTCCCTCTCGTAATTCGCTTTTATGTTAGACGCATGCCGTACCATGGGTATGTGTCAATTGTGTCAAAAGCACCTGGTTTATTTGTTATTCAGACATGTATTGGAATTAGTTTGTATTGTTTCGGCAGGATATTAGCTTTTATCAAAGGGATTTGAATGGTATTTTAGGGATACATCCGGGAGAGAGCCGCTTTTTTCAATTGACATTTTCCATTGGAGAGGTATTAGGGGATTGGAATTATATTTTGTGAATTTGTGTTTTTGAATCGAACAGGTACATACCTAATGAAATATTTTTTGTAAATTTGAAGTTAAGGCAAATAAACATCATGGTATGAGGGAATTTGTAGAAGATATCTAATATCAACATAGCTCTCAGAATAATTGAAAGTGATAATGAAGAGGCCATTGTAGACTATACTTATGGTCTGCAGAACCGACACTCGCAGGGGAAATAAGGTTCATAAGAAATGGCGATCACGAACCGGACGACGCAATGTAGGGAGACCCCCCACCCGATGGACATCTTTATCGTGGCTTGAGGCTGGTGGATGGAGCCTAAGATCGTTTGCCATGTCACTCTTTGACGGAGGTATATGTCCACATGTGGACTTCTGTTGGCTAATGATGATGAAAGTATCAGGCAAACACGGGAAGGTATCGAATATCTTTACTCAAATAGCTTCTTCTTTCTCCTTGCCTGAAATTCTATGGATGTTAAGAAACGGTGTAGGTGAGTCAAATTACTTGTGTTTATAAGTAAATGTATGATGCGGCGTTCATAACTTTCTAATGATCTACATTGATTGCCGAGATTGGCTTCCCGTTTCAAAGCTTCGAACTGATTTCATACAAAACATCCCGCGAACAGTTGATCCCAATCGCAACTCGACGTATTATAATTGTTGCTATAGAGATGGAATACAAAATATTGAAGTTGCCGTGCCGCGTACAGACTTATGCGTGGAAGAGGCCGTTTGTTTGTCTGCTAAAACATTAAACTTGATTGGTGACGTTTTAGGGTTTTTTGGCAGCGAACAATTAAGATATGGACACGCAAGCTGGTAAATAAAAACTTTTAGGGCAAATAGAAGTTCAACTTGTTAGGCTTATATGTGTGTAGCACCAATTTTTTTATTGAGCGGTGCAAGAGCTTTTTTTGTTCAAGTAAAGAATTATTTACACTGTATTTATTATCAAAATTATTTGCTTTATTTATAACTATAATATAACTTTAAAAGGCCAGAGAACGCTTGTCCACTGCGTTAAATCCGAAACCGTGAAAATACGTTTGGAGGTAGGCGTACTATTTGTATGTGTGGTTGTCCACTCCACCCAACATCCGAACATCTCCACTTCGGAGTCGTTACTCCAATACATACGTGTGTCATCAGTGTCAGTCAACACTGACACAGACAGTGTTGCAATATTGTAGTATATTAGGGACGTCTGTATTTCTTCGGATTCAGATGTTAGGTGTTGTGTAAACGGCATCTCCATCCGAGTTTTCTCCATCCGTATTTTCTCAGAGTCGTATCAGACGCAATGCACAATCTATGAGGCAATTGACGCATGTTGTAAATATATGATTTCCCATGAGTGTACTAAACTTTTTGCTTTATTGAGCCCTGTTGGTTGTTTTAGAAATAAGTTACCAAACTTTTTGGCAGGTGAATTTAATATCTTCGTAAGTTACTTCCTTCATAACCATCGAAGGTGAAAAGAAATGAAATGGCTTTTGCTGTCTTGAAGACAACAAACCCGAAGACACTGTCTTTCGGTTTGTTGATGAATTTGCATGGAAACAAATAATTTCATTGACTTTTTAAACGTAGATAACATGGTGGTTTGGACACCAGCCACAATGCACTGAGCTGTGACATACACAGCGCTGTACATATTTATGCCTCTGTTCCATCCAAAGTTGGAAGATATCACTCTTAGCGATAAGGCCACCCATTGTATCACCACAACCTAGTTTTAAGATTCTTTGTAAAGTGTTTGTATTTTAATCCTTGTGTATGCAATAAAGAGTTATCTATCTATCTTAAGATAGTTTCATTAGCTGCTCAATTCAGAATCACATAATATAACAAAACACACTAGCTTATGATGCTCACTGCCTTAATAATCAGGTCATGTCGCGTGTTCGTAATGAAATGGAATGAGGGTAGAGCTACACAAATTGAGGATCATACCTATCTACGAAACATTACTTCATACTAGTTTGGTACAACCTTGGGACAACCTTGCAATTCAATGAATAACTAATGTAAATTTATTTTTTAATCTCATTAGCAGACGATAATTTCTCAGATAAGTAAGTTTTTAAAAGCTGTGGGACGTACCTAACCTAAACAGTATGACTGCTGTTTTCATTAAATATTTTAGTGCATCCTTATAATTTATTTAAATACTCTCAAAATTTCAGGTCTGCAGGTTTAGGGTGTGCCTTGATTGTAAGTCGGTCCAATAATTATTAAGATAAAATAAATTTGTAATTGCTCACGTTATACAATTCAGTAATAATTGTAATTACTCCGTGAGTCACAAGATCATGAAACAAGGCTAATATTACCATTAACTGATCAATTTCGTATACCTGGAAAAAACCACGCGTTAAATTCACTAATTTCCATTCCCTTGGAGTCACGCACCTGTGTGAACGATTTCAGAGGCCATAAACATTTTAGCGCAGTTTCGAAGCTGTAACAACCCTAAAGGGCGATACCTGAACGTGATACGGTTAACGGTTAACGCAAGTGTACGCGACTGTACCACTGTCACAGCTTTTAGAGAACAGGCGGTTCTTTGCAAAAAGACCGGACGCATAGCAGGAAGAATATCGGCCATTGACACCATCATTGCCTGCCGCTCACAAACAATAAAATTATTAGAATTGATTTTAAAATTTCAAAAACACAACTCGAACCCGCGACCTTCCGCTTGGTATGCGAGTGTATACCTATTGAGCCAGGATTTGAAATACAGTTTCTAATAGTTCAGGAGCCTATGGATTTATATACAATTTGTAACATTTTATTTTGTCAAAAATAAATATTTCTATTTCTAAATATATTTATATTTGTTGGTTCTTGGGTTACGAGCCAAAACATCATCGTGAAGCTCGCTAGGTTGAATTGATGGGATGTTATAAATTCTTGTAATTTAATTATGTTTCAGGATTGATAAACATCAATTTTACTGCGCGGTTTACTATTAGGTGGATGAAGCCAACTGTTTTATAAACACTGTACTGTATACCTACTCAGGTTGAGCTCTATATCGAAGCGATGGCAGACCACATTATAGTTAATAGCGCGACAACCCGGCGCCTATATGAGGATTTTTTTATGATAAAGACTCCATGAGGTCCGCATTAAAGTTGACTACTCAGAAAGTGGCGTGAAAACTGCGGACAGCTAATTTATCCTTAATGTTTGAAGGTAGGCATCGAAAAATTGTCGTGTACTGTTATTTTCTACCTAGCCTCCTAAGATAAGATCCAACCTTGCTAAGGTTGGATCTTGCTTTAAGCATTTTAATCCTTCGGGGAGTAACTGCTGAACTCTTAATTGTTTTCATAGAAAAAGAAAGATGTAGTAGAATAAAAAACGAGATAGTTTTCGGATTAAACAGCTTTTGAATGAAAATTAAACAATCAATCATAGTATACCACTTCACTTTTTTTCTAGTCTCTCCCCACAACTTCACCCGTATGATACTGGATCAAAAGGATTCTAAGTGATGAAATATAACTATTCAAAATTTCATCGAAATCATCGAGGCGTTACAGAGACTATTAGAAGCAAATATCCAAACTTCCAAGCTTTGACATTTATAATATCCTTTTTCGTAAGACCTTTTCAAATTAACAGTTTTCACAGAGAAAAGAGATGTCATACGTATACGGATGTAATTGGAACCCTACGTTAGCCGTCTATATACTTTACTCCTTATTTATAATATTCTTGCAGTTTTCCTTTTGGTCCCTGTTATAAGGTTATTTATTGGAACATAAAAAAAACTGGTCGTCAAAAAATTAAAAATGATAACTGGTCGCTCGGTCGATTACTGCCATTGAATTGCTTTACATAAACAAGATAGCTAATTTAATTAGATTTTTTAACACTTGATTCTATCAAACATCGGCTATTAGGAAAATGAGGTAACATATTTTCTCTATTAAAGAAATTTTAGGCAAAAGCCTTTTCACTCCTCAAATTTTGCCACTGAATTTTATCTTATAACAAAGTAGAATAAAAACTGAAAGGTTTCATTAATACAACTACTGTTTTAATGTTTTGCGCAACTGTTTAGAAAATACAGTTCAGTTGTGCGATGTAAACAATCATAATTTGAATAGTTCAACTTCACCCATATATTTTTTTACTTCTAATATTATTGTCCCGACATCATCGCTAAACCTCAAATATAATGTTGCTTTGTGTAACCCCAATCGATGCTAGACGTGCTAGACTATTCACCTACGGCATCCTATCATGTGTCTATCTTCCTCAAAATCTATCTGAAAATGAATAGAGAGCAATTTCATAACCCACAATTACTTACTAGCTATGTACCACATGTAGGTATGCTACTAGGGCCCTTTAGCTTACAGTATCAAGATTGCCGGAGCAACCCCTAATTTAATTTGGGATATTGCATTATACATAGTTTAGGAGCAAGTGGGCATTTTCATTATTATCTGTGTATGTCAGGTAGGTGACTATCGATTTATAAAGTTGGTAATGCCATTGAGCAAGAACTATATAAAATCAGATAGCTCATATCTATAACCTCGTGGACCAATGATATAATTTAATAGGTTACAGGAAGTTAGTATAGCGGTGGCCCAAGATCGTTTGTCTCTTTCAAAGTCAAAGTTAAAATTCATTTATTCATTAAAATCACAAGGATCAATTTGAAACGTTGGTTTTATCTACTGCCTGTTCTTCCGCGACCAAGCCAGGAAAGAAAGGCAAGAAAACAAGGCTGGTTATTCTTTTTAATGATCCTTTAACAAAACAACGAGTTGGAGCATTTTCAATCCCAAGAGTTTTTATCATCTAAATATTCAGATATTTTATACTATGACTTTTCATAACGTTGTTTTTTAATTACCTTTTCAAATTTGTTAATGGAAAATTTTTGTATAATATCTCTTGAAACTATCAAGGATAAGAAAATTATTTTTTTACTGAAAATGGGATAGTCACCATGTTCTCTAAAGGTTGTTGATAATGACTCATTAAGCTTTTGTAGTTGTGACCTTTTTCAGCCGTGTTCAAAAAGGAGGAGGTTCTCAATTCGTCGGTATGTTTTTTTTTGTGTGTAATTAATGTTACGCTCAATCAATCTTAGTATACCACTTCACTTTTTTTCTAGTCTCTCCCCAACTTTACCCGTATGATACTGGATCAAAAGGATTCTAAGTGATGAAATATTACTATTCAAAATTTCATCGAAATCAGCGAGGCGTTACAGAGACTATTAGAAGCAAACATCCAAACGTCCAAGCTTTGACATTTATAATATTAAATGCTAATGCTTCGCTAATTATGGACCGATGTTTTTTAAGGAAGTTCCTTAAAAAACAGGGATGAAACTTTATATTGGACTCGATCAACTTTCCGTTATATGAAGTCAGTTTTTATTTTTATGAAAACATTATACTTGTTTAACATAGAATTCGACAATTCTAATATACATATACAATTCTATTATTATTATTATACACCTCATTCTATCTATTATATCATGCAATTGAATAATCGGCACCCAAATGTTGTCTAGAAGATATCGTTTCAAATATAAAAAACCCATTGTACTAATATGACAACACTATGTTTATTTGTGTTTTTTCTTAAGTCTACCTACAATACACAAAGCAGTTTCATTTATTATCATAAGACTTAATCACAACTAAGAACCCACATTGACAGGAGCAATTTAACTACCCATAATCGCCTTGAACTTTGAAGAAGCGTGGTCTAACTGTTATGAACATTTTATTTCAAGTTTTTACACTTAACAGTCACTTAAGTACATAGTTTTAAACACACACTGGTTCTGTGTTCTGAGGGTATAAGACACATTTTTTTTAATGTCACGCTGTGGTAATCGAACCCGCACATCATGTAACTCAGCCGGCTACACGCCCGCCGCGCCCAAAGGTCATTGAAGGACGTAAGAAAACCGCACTTAGCTTCCGGACTAGCAAGTGCATGCCCCGGCAAGCAATACATCAGCAAGCGATTCTCGACCAAAATCAAAAGCTTTCCTAGTAAATTAATGAAAATTTACAACAAGACTTACATGCATTTATCAAGCAGCGTTTTGTGCTCGCAACAAATTGTGTTGCAGTTGTGTTAATTCGGTTAGTTTTTGGTACATATTATTCAGTGGATACGAATTTAGTGAGCTTAAATGAGTTAGGTAGGTATGCTATTTTCTGTCAGTCATTAACTTTCTGTGGGTAAGGTTCTGAGTTAGGGTAAGGATAGGATACGGTATAGTGATGAAAGCGGCATGAAGTTATGATTGATAACGGTATGCGACTTGAAATACCGTAACAGATGGTGGATGGAAGTTGCTTTAGACAATACTTAATAAAGCTTTAATTTTGCATTGTAATTTTTAAAATATCAACCCTGAACGGGATCGAGCCCGCATCCTCTCTTAAAACTATTATGGTAGATTAACAGTTTTTTTTTCTAACATATTGGGCCTTAAAGATCTGCCTTGGCATTTAACTATTTGAAATATATAGTTACGAGAACTATCTATTATAAAATCTTATTTATTTTTATTATATTTTTGGTTAGGTCTTAGCAAATCTAAGTAATTTATTTAAAGAAACTAGCCGTAAATTCCATGTGGAAATAAAACTCTTTTACGAGGCACAAATTGCACGAAGCTGGAATTGGCAAGAGAAGGTGTATCGAAAGAATACAAATTGCAGTAGTTTTGTGGTGTTATTAGAAGGTAAGAGTCGATATATTTCACCCACGTTTCATACCTAGTTCCATTTATTTTAACTGTTGGGTTGAGATATCTCTAAGCAATAGTTAGGTTAGGTTAGGTAACGTAAGAAAATAAAATAATTATACATACTGTCAGCGTTTAGAAGGATGACGGCTGCGTCCACATTTTTAGTTTTTGACTAAAATAAATATTGTTAAATAAAGAAAGAAGTCTTTATTTGAGCATTTTAACAATGAAGTAAGCTTATTCTAATTACTTATATTAACCAACACCATAATAATCTACTTAGAAACAAAAAAGCTATGTCCACACCTGTGCACATTTTTTTTTAACTTCAACTTTAACCTGATTCATGCATGTAGCCCATGCCAGCGCTTAGCCTATATTATTCATCAATTCATGCCGTCGACGCAAGACAAATTTGAAAGTTAGAGACGCACAGTCTACAACGTGTTTTACGAGCTTCAACCGCAGTAAAGTCTCTCTTTACATCTAGTATCCACTAACCTGCCTCGGCTATCAACCCAGACGAGGATATCTGACAGTTTGACACTGGTCGGTTTACTAACCGTAAAACGGCCCACTCTGAAGCTGATGTCTTATCAAAAAGGATTTCTCAGTAGCCAACTCAAAGCTGGATAAGCCGACTTTGTCATTTCACTGAGAGAAAAATCCATCCTAAACAGAACTATATTAAAATAGCTTAGAGCATTTTCTGTCTTATTATACTAGCACACCATCCTCGAGATAAGTATCCTGAAATAGAATATTATTTACACATTGTAGTACCGCATAGGTGCCACCGTTCATGCACTATGGTTGAAAGTATTAAAAAATAAAAAAACCTTGCTGTCACTGTCAACCTCACCCGCTTGTCATTCGCGTTTTAGTGCTCACCGTTCTGTATAACCTATTTCGCACCAAAAAGTAAAAATTCATAAATATGCCGAAACGCAAGCACGATTATGATTATCTAAGTGAACAACTTAAAAAATTGAAGAAGAAAATCAAACGTGTTCGTAAGCAAGAGGATTCCTCTTGCTCTAGTGATGAAAATGTGGAGCCGAACAACAACACCAAAGACGCCGACAATGGCGTCGGCGCCGACCACAACGCTTCTACACATTTATATACGATACTATGCAATCGAGCTGATCATCGGACTGTCTCACAGCATTAAAATATCGTATTTACCATCTAAACAAAATGCAATATCGAGCTGATCTATGGACTGTCTCACCGCATTTCTTGGTATGAATGTGCTCGGGCTGCTCTTTGGACTGTCCCAATACATTCTATAAATGATTGGTTATGTTACACAATCATAATAACATGCAATCGGACCTACCTATGGGTTTTTCCAATGCAATACAACACTATACATAGTTATACCTTCTATAGTATAAAAAAATACTATATATAAAAGTGATTTACCTTGTTGGTAGACTCTTTTCTGCCTATACAACTATACTCAAACCTATTGGAAGAGTACATGGCAGAAAACACATATAATGAGGAGACAATAGAAATCCCATTACCCTCATCAGATCTCACAGATATTCTATCAAATAAGGATCAACTCTTGAGCGAGTCAAAAAACAAAGAGAATGAAGACATTGGCCTTGACAAAGATATATTAGAAATTCTTGGAGATGACCCTGCTAGCAAGGAACAGTACGGACCAGAAATTCATAAAGAGTTGGCAAGTCGATTGTAACACATAGCAACATCGGGCCTCACTAAAGAAGCCAAAAAAGAACTCCAACAAAGATACTTATTGCCCTCGAAGGGTATTCTGCTAGGCGCACCTGCAATAAATGCAGAAATAAGGGCTGCCTTGTCCGAGCCTTTGGCTAACCGAGACAAGGCTATAGAAGCAAAACAAAAACTTTTGGGTTCGGCTATATCTTGCATTGCATCAGCTACATCGCAGATACTAAGTTCTCAAGTCAAAGATCATGAGCTTCTTAAGAAGTTAATGGATGCAAACAGAATATTATGTGAGGTTCAACATTCTCACTCAGTCACAAGAAGAATGTTTTGCACATCTGTACTGAAAAAAGATGTAAAAACCCAGATTCTCAATTCTAAAATTGACAACCTCCTATTTGGAGAGAATCTGCCCGACACCCTCAAAACTGCAAAAGCTGTCTCCAAGTCCAGTGCTGAAATTAAAAGCACATACAACATCAATACCAATAAGAAGCAGCCTCAGCTGTCTACATCTAAGACCAATCATTTAAACATGAGGGGCCCGGCGGCTCCAACCCGGAAACCGCCGGCAGCTACACAGAAGTCGCGACAGACTGCTCATCACCAGAATCAGCTCAGCAGATCATTCAAGACGTCATCACATCAGCAGAAGTACACCAACTATCGACGACAGTAGGAGAGGTAAATTATGCAGGACTCTTATCCTTATTCTACAACCAATGGTTACAAATTACTCAGGGAAAAACGATCCTGTCATGGATTTCTGGTTATAAAATTATTTTCTCTGCTACTGTAGAACAACTTTGGTTACCTACAACTCTTAGCTACTCGCTAACAGAACAAGCACAGTTTGATGAAGCTATTGCAGACCTCCTTAAAATAGGAGCTATATCTCCATGTGAACCATGTAAAAACCAATTCATCTCCAGCATTTTCTTACAACCAAAACCAAACGGCAAGATGAGATTCATTCTCAACCTAAAGAACCTAAATAAATTCATAAAAACTAATCATTTCAAACTTGAAGACTTGCGTACAGTCCTGAAACTAGTATTCAAAGATAGTCTCATGGCTACAATAGATCTGAAAGATGCCTATTTTTTAGTGAAAATATCCGATGACTCGAAAAAGTATCTAAGGTTCACTTACAATAATACTTTATATAATTTTAATTGTCTTCAATTTGGCCTGAATACGGCCCCATACATTTTTACCAAAATTATGAAACCAGTGGTAAAAATATTGAGATCAGCTGGATATATATCTAGTATATATTTAGATGACCTTTGTCTGATAGCCGACTCAGAAGAAAATTGCATTGAAAATGTCAAAATTACCAAACTGTTTTTTGTCTAGTCTGGGTTTCATAATAAACACAAACAAAAGCATCCTTACACCCTCTTATGAGTGTAAATACTTAGGCTATATTATAAATAACCAAAAAATGATTATTCAATTACCTTTTGATAAAAGAAATCGCATTATTAGTGAAATAAAACTTTTCTTAAAATTGTAAAATTAGATTGTTTGCTCAACTTATTGGATTTTTAGTATTCGCTTGTCCAGCGATTGAATATGGATGACTATACACTAAGCAGTTAGAACGCTGTAAATTTTTAAATCTCCAAGGTCACGAAAATTATGAAAAAGTCATGAAAATTCCTCTTTCGCTACGGACAGACCTCGAATGGTGGCTAAAGGCCCTCCCTCACTCTGTAAAAAAGATAAAAGATGACAACTTCACTTTGGAGTTGTACTCTGAAGCCTCAACCACTGGCTGGGGGGCTGTCTGTGGGAAGGACACTGCTAGTGGGCCGTGGTCCGACACTGAGAAAAAGTTGCACATAAACCAACTAGAACTACTAGCCGCATTTATTACTCTTAAAATATTTGCAAAAAATTGTTCAGACTGTCAAATTCTAATGCACATAGATAACTCTACCGCTATCAGTTACATAAACCGGAGGGGCGGTATACAATTTCCTCGCCTAACTGAAGTCGCAAAATCAATATGGCAGTGGTGTGAACAACGAAAAATCGTTATAGTCGCTTCTTATATAAAATCCGCAGATAACGACGTATCTGATGCGGCGTTCCGACGTATAACATCGAAGTTTGGTTTGGCTGAAATAGACTTATTTGCCAGCCGCATAAACAAGAAATACCCCACTTACGTCTCATGGAAACAAGACCCTGATGCGTTTACTATCGACGCTTTCACTTTAAATTGGACTGATTTTTATTTCTATGCGTTCCCTCCGTTCGCTGTTATTTTAAAAACTCTTCGAAAAATAATAACAGACCAAGCCAAGGGCATTGTAGTGGTTCCTGTGTGGCCCACACAACCTTGGTACCCAATCTTCAGGAAATTATTGATATCAGACCTAATCATTTTTGAACCTTACAAAAATGCTATTATCTCTCATTCCAACAAAGGGCAGATTCATCGGAATCTTACCCTGGCTGCGGGCGTCTTGTGCGGGAAGCGCTACTGAGACGAAGTGTACCACCATCATCCATTGACATCATGCTGGCATCGTTAAGTACCAACTCCATTAAGCAATATGATGTATGCTTAAAACGATGGTACAACTTTTGCTCTGATAACAACTGCAATGTGTTTGAAACTTCAGTACCTAGAATCATATACTTTCTTACTCAAGTATACCAATCAGGTGTTCAATATGGAACACTCAATAGCTATAGAGGAGCCCTATCTATTATAATCGGTTCACACATATCATCAGATGACAGAATAAAAAGATTCTTCAAAGGTGTGTTCAGGCTTCGCCCCCCTTTACCTAAGTATAACGTAATATGGGATACATCTAAGGTACTGGACTTTCTTAACACTTGGTTCCCTAACGAATCTCTCACACTATCACACTATTGGCGCTCACGACAGCGCACCGGGTTCAAACTCTCGAAAAAATTAAAATAAGTAACATCGAATCTCAAGCCTCAAAATTAGTGATAAAAATACCTGATTTTTTAAAGACCTCAAGAGTCGGTTTCAATCAGCCTGTTCTACATATACCATTCTTCACAGAAAAACCAGAAATATGTCCAGCCACTACCTTACTCTCATATATTAACCAAACCGCTGCTTTACGCAAAACAGACAACCTATTCATTTCTTTTAAAAAACCTCACAATATTGTGACAACACAAACCATTAGCCGCTGGATAAAAACAACATTAAAAGATAGTGGTATCAATGTTAATATTTTTACGGCACATAGCACCCGCCATGCCTCTACCTCTAAAGCACACCAATTGGGTGTTAACATTGATAACATCCGACAGACCGCCGGATGGAGCGGAACTTCAAAAACGCTTGGTCGTTTTTATAATAGACTGATTGTAGGCGATGAGGATCGGACCTCATTAGCTAGTGCCATATTAAATAGTAATTTCTAAGCTATGTATAAAGGAAAGGAGTTCCTATTTTTAGTTACCTTTATTTGAATAATTCATATGTTATTAAACTGTGATTTTATAATAATTACTTAGTTAAGATATAAAGACTGACTTGATTACTTAATATCTTAAAGGTACTGTGATTCTCATGCTTATTAAGAGATAATTATATGATAATGTTAGCTACAATAAATAAATGATTCCACATTCCTTTTTATTGTTTATCAGCTATGATATTTCCAAAAATTACTCTCAACGTCTACAATGTGTAAATAATATTCTATTTCAGGATACTTATCTCGAGGATGGTGTGCTAGTATAATTAATGATTAAACGAACTAAACAAGTGAAGTTCTATCATAATTATACGAAGCACACCATCCGAAGAGATAAGTATCAATCTCCCACCCAACCCCTCAGCAGAGCCGGGGACCCACAAGCTTTGGAAATATCAAGATAAAGATCTCTGAACTAAATGACAAGCGGGTGAGGTTGACAGTGACAGCAAGGTTTTTTTATTTTTTAATACTTTCAACCATAGTGCATGAACGGTGGCACCTATGCGGTACTACAATGTGTAAATAATATTCTATTTCAGGATACTTATCTCTTCGGATGGTGTGCTTCGTATAATTATGATAGAACTTCACTTGTTTAGTTCGTTTAATCATTAATTATTATCAACCTTATTTTGTTTCGTAAAACGGTAGTTCTGCTACACAAAAATAAACATTATACTATGTAACGTAATGTAAAACGCTATAATGGAGTAGTTCGGAGGTAGTAACTGACAGTATGTTTCTACAGACAAATAATGAAATAAATTCCATAAACTTTATTGGCTAACATGACTCTTAGCAAGTTGAAGTGGCAAAACGCAAGCCATATAGCTCGCAGAAATGACGACCGCTATATGGGAAGAAAGGTTTTCGAATGGCGACGATGCAGTAAAGGAAGGCCGACTCAATGGACCGATGACATCTAAAAGGTAACGGAAAGTCAGTGGATCGAGGTGGGCCAAGGTCATTCGTCATGACACTCTTTACTTTACTTTTACAATGATTAAAATCTCCACAGCTTATACAAACATTTATATTTCGAACAAATTCTACCTTTCCATCCGAATACGTAAAATTTACACTTCATATAAGATTAATCTTTATTGCAATCAGGCTAACAGCCTTCACAAATTCTTACTTGAACCATAAAATTATATCAATAAAATCCTTGTATCCCTTAAAGCAGGCACTTCGCATTCTCAAGATGTAATAAAGCAGATATCCTCGCGATAACAGCCAAAATAATACATTGAAAGCTTCATAAAGTAGGTACAGCATGTTAATAGCGAGCAAAGTAAACTTTATTTCTATTGAAATAAAGCTATGTTTGTTATAGAGGATTCAATGCGATTTAGTGGAAGCGCTTCCGCTGGAATACCAAATGTGTTGGCCAGAGCCGCGCCGCACGCCTATGCAGCTAGTGCAGAGCCTTTTCATATCGACACCATCGAAAAGTAATAAACATTTTGTTTGTGCTGTGGAATCCACGTTGAAAGTATTTCTAAAAAAATGCAATGTGTTTCAGTAATAGGCCACAGAATATAAAGTCACGAAACATTAATTGCAAAATTATTAAAATTTTGTCTATGTTGGGCCCCTTTTACCAGAGAGAATAAACAGTCAGTAGGTTGGTTAACCATTTCCAAAAGTCAACCAAGTACCTACCTAAATATAAGTTAGATGATTCATCGATACGTTAGTTTGATGAAATCCAATTGCGAGCATTATTAATTGATGTCACTCTGTGGGTGTGGTTGGATTCTTGTCATGTATGGGATGTCGAACCGCTCAGAAAAATCTGTCAAAATTGGCATAAAACTTGGGTCCCTACCTCCCTGGTGAGGTACGGCTGGTTTTGAGATGTCTTGTACACAAAGGTGCTACCTACCGATGACAGTAACTACCACCTCGGTCTCAGATAGCTCGTGACGTTCCAACGCAGCGAAGGTGACCGGCGATTCAGCCTAGCGGTATCGGCTCGCGCACACACTCATAATATTTTAGTTGCATACATTATTCATAAGCCAGTTTTTATTTAGTTAAATATAAAATTGTAGGTATAACATAAAAAATAGCGCGGAACATGGAAATATTGTCATTACTTTCTAAAAAAGAACAAATGCAGATTCCATAAACTTTATGCACATGCAGTAAAATTAAAAAAGTCGTCTCGATTATTTTGATAGTAAATATTTATACTAATGATAAATGAGTTCTGAAGTTTCAGAAAGTGAAATGGATATTGACTGCCCTTCACCAGATCTAAGGTTGGAAGCCAACCTGCTTCCAGCAAAGTCAAAAGAAAAATAAATAAAAGTATCTTAAATAATAAACCTTTTTTATTTTCTTGTTTTTTTTTTGAGAAAAGCACTATTTATGCCTTGGCGGAAATGGTAATTGTATGGTGTGTATCAGTTTGAAGGCCGAGCCACAGGCGAAAACTTCAAAGATACGAGACAGGCAACTGCCTATTTCGTGGCCTCTGTAATAATGTACTATCTTTATCACCAACCTTCATTTGATACCCCACAACTTCTCTACATTGCAGTATGATAGAATACGGTTGCGTTGTTGTTTGACACGATAGACGCCAAACAAAAAGTCTCAGGCGTCGGCTGTTTGTGGTTTTGTGTCTAATGGACTAGTTTATCCAACACTTTTACGGTTTCATTTTTATTTGAACTAAAGATATCATAACAGTGAGTACAAAAAATACAAATTAACCTCAAAATAGTCGCGGTTAAACATTCATCGACAAAATGAGGACATATCGTTTGTCACCAAAACAACATTAAACATTGCACCCGCTCTAAGCCACAATGGCATTGATATATACAAAACATATTACAGGACAAACCCCGAATGGGGAAATGAAATTGTCAGGACATCTGTGACTGTCCCGTATTCCTCGTGTCTGAATCATTTCACATTTACGGTTGTTGCATGCTACACTGATGTCTAAAGCTCGATATAAGAACGTTAATAATTTTATTGAGATAAAAAAATGCAAAATTGAGTGATTCATTTATAGATTGAAAATTATACGATGGCTTTTCAATGTAAGAAAACGGACATGCAAGGCAATGTTTGTTAACTAATGGAATCGTGTTGTGATATAGTTAAAGTCAAGCCACACTTACGGTGCATTGTTACAACATAAAAAACCTCTGGAACATTCTATTGTTCTTATAACATATCAATGCGTTCGCACCTACAGCATTATTCAAAATCTTTAGTTCGCACCAAGTGGTTATTTTTGTTTTATTGCTTTCTTATCAGAAAAAAGTAGATGGGCAAGGTACTTCTTTAATGGACAGGGCAGCGAAGCAGGCCCTTAGTTTCAATATTTCACTAATCGGTAACAAAATGAATCAGAATGCAGTTTTCTGCTACGAATTTCATGAATAATATTAAATCTTGATCACGCAATTCACGCAAGTATAAAAATTCAAAAGTACGCCAATACATTTTATTGTTCGTTCTATTATGAGATAAAAGTCTTCTTGGCGACTACGGTTTATAATATAACTTGTATTTCCAATAACGCTGAGACACTTATGGACTTTAGACCGGTCGCATCGTACAAGCAGTATTTGGTATAATGCGAAATTGAAACTGCTTCTTGACTTTATTGTTTTCTATTTACCCGCTACATCAGGAGCCTTAGTATGCATATGTTCAATAAGAGGTTGTTTGTTTGTCGTTTACCATTTATCTCCGAAACGGCTTATCAGATATTATATCTTTATATTGTATGACTTCAAGGATGGTCCTTGTATCATCATAAATCACTAGGGGGCATTGGAAGAGACGATAGATAACACGTCGGGGATTTTAAAATTTGGCAAAAATTAAATTGTGTAATCCACTTATGAAAATGTTGCAACTTGGACAATTTACGTAATATCATTCTCCCCATCAAATACCAACGCCGAGCTACTGTGGAACACATTTTTCAGGCACGAAGATTGAAGTAATAACCAGTTTCTAGTGAGTTGATATCCATGGTAAGCTCATAGTATGGCAAGCGATCGTTACTTCAGAATCTTTAAAGTGTTGCGTTCTGCAAGGTTTTAAAATAAAAGTAACATCGAAGACTGCGCTTGTTCTGCAATGAAAAACTTGGTTTTTAACAGGTAAACTATTCCTGGTGATTGTCACGGTATTTTATACGAAGATTAATCACCCCAACAGTTCTGTTGATTAGACACTATTCTCAGCTTTAGAATGACAGGTGCTTTACTCGAAATGACCATTTCAACGGGATAAGAGGGAGGCTGGAGGTCGACATAAATTCCAATGTCGGCGTTATTAGGGAGCCCTTAGTTTGACGAAGGTACGCCTCGAATTGTTTAGGCTATATCTGAAATCAGATCGAACCTCAATTTAACCGAACCGAATTACTTATTGTCTGTCCCATTGTTTACATGCCTACGAAACACTTGACAATGGTCGGAACTGGCACAGCTATTTGTCGTATATTTTATAGATACTTACCCTGTAGAATCGTCTTTGATCTACTTGAAGTAGGTATGACTTATATAATTTATACTAGCTTTTCGCCCGCGATTTCGTCCGCGCTGACTTAGGCAGATAATATAAGTTCCTTTCGCCCCTCGCCCCCTGCTCCTCGACCTGCATCACCCACGTTCTCGCATCGCACTGCCAGTGTTATCTATAACGCCGCAATATCTTCTTGACTTAATTTCACATTATCTCATATACTATTCAACCACCATCAAATGCTGTAAACGGCTAATTTTATTAACATTCAATTTTATAAGAATTTATAGAGAATACTTGAAAACGATAACCAAACTTCAGCTTGTAATATTTCTTTCGCTTTTAACATAAAACCGTTGCGGTGCTGTTGTCACGGACGTTTTTGTAAAACTTATAAATGCCAACATTTTTGCTCTTCTTTTTATTTCACTGTTTAGGCAGAGCACGCCGATAATGCATAAAAAAATATATTTATTAGAATAAAATATAGCTCAGGGATAATGTAGCTTCCTATCGGATAGGTAGCTTCGGAGATAACCTCCCCTGCATACAAACATACAAATTTCACCTCTTTAAAATCGAAATATATAAAACTGTTCCGTTACTGACAGATCGACCAACGCACAGCCTAAACCAAGTCCTAGAAGAATGAAACTTGGAGGGTATATTGTCTTTTATCATTGGTACTGAATAATATTTATGCCATAGATATTGTAATACTTTATGCCGAGTTTTAAGCAAATTGGACCACCCATTAAAAAATCCCATACAAATTTGAGCCCTTTGAGAGATACTTTGGTTAATTTGATTAGCCTTTTATCATTTCTATTGAATAAAATTTATACGAAGTTTCAAGTTTGTAAGTTCAAGGAATACGATTTTTCATACAAATATTTTCACTCCTTTAGAGGTAGAATTTTCCAAATTCCTTTCTTAGTTCCCCTACACCATAAGAGGGATATACCCTCCAAGTTTCATGCTTCTGAGACTTATGGTATAAGGTGTGCGTTAAGAGTCAGTCAGTAACGGAACAGTTTTATCTATTTAGATTTATCAGAGTGATGTAGGTTGGCATGTTTATTGTTAATCGGTACAAAAGAGCGTGATCAAATTGTTCAGGGGAGACCTCTGTCAAATCTTAACTCTTTGTCGAAGGCTGTTTGTCAAACACAGACACGATTCATTTTACTTAGGCTAAATCTTTTTAACGTCTAATTCGCTCGCGTTTAACTTCAGTTACAAATAATTTATTGGTAATTTCCATTTCACGTCATCTCGCGTGATTGAAATAAATGTACTATTTACTTATATTTAATGACGTATCGCGACGTATTTCCGCCTGAGTTTTTGAATGAGCTCTGCTACTTCTGTAGTACTTTACTAACAGAATCAACAATTTCAACTCAAACCCATATTTTTTGTGAAACAAGAGTCCAAGTAACGTCTGAGTGCACCCTTTCATAGCATGCGCTTTCGTTGCTCAAGTTTTTTGCAAAAAGCGCTAAACCGCTTATTGTAGCTGACTGTGCAGTCCTGCAGAAATATTATACTTAGAAAATCATGCGGGAAATATTGTATATAGATGGTATCTCTTTCATAAAGTACAAAAAAAATGTAAACAAGCAAGTTTTTTATAATTTTTTATTTAATTTCATGCAATAGGTACATGAATAAATTATTTAAAGTAACATACTGATTGCTAATAAGCAATTTACATTTTTTTTTCTGAATTACGTGGCATAGCATAACAATTTTATATTAAGTAGTACCTACAATTATAAAAACATTTCTCAATTATAATTACCTAACGCATTATTTTAAATGATTGTAAACTTATATTCATGCAAGTATAGTCGAGTATGTAAGTTCGTAGTTTGTCTGAAAAATATATTCTAAAATATTAAGTCTACTCTGGCGGTACGACCATGTTTGATGGTGCAATTATGGAACTTATAAAAATATTTAAACAAAAACTAACATGCTTACTACGGCTGTAATTCCCATGACTGTGATCCTCGGATCCATGCTCAGTACGCAAATCTGTGAGGACACCTAGAAGGAGGTGATCAGAAACACATTTAAACATTACCTCTGGCATATGCCCGCCTTTTATAAAATAGTAAGCATTTTTTCGATAGCTGCTATATTTTATCCGCATAGTATCTGGATAAGAAGTAGCTCCTGTATTATTTTTCACCGATTTAGATGAAATAGTTTCCAAATATCATCTAAATCGGTTCAGCCGTCCTAACAAACATCCATACATCCAGACTTTCTTATTTATAATATTATTAGTACGATAGGATTAGGTTATTCTTGTTAAAGACAAGGAAGGCCATTTTCTTTACATTTTTTGTTATTTAAGAATTGGGATTCTAACTTAGCTTATTTTTTAAGAGATATTTCATAAAGTGAATTATAAGTTTGAAATCACCACAAATATACATTTCCCAGCCTTTTCCGATAAAATATTTAATGTAAAAAGTTTATATACAAAGACCATTGGAGAAAATCCACAGAATTCACTGACATTGTTTTATACGGAATAAATTATGTATCTAGTCTTGTGGAACTTTTTTATGATATTGAAATACCTACGAAGTAGAATACCTATAAGTTACTTTTAGAATAAGCTTTCACAACTTTTCTAGACAACACACAGGATATTAAGTATTTATATAGCTAGTTTCTATATCCTAATAAGATCTCTAGCTAGAAAACCTCTGCTCTGGAGCCGTCATATAAATAAGTTTGTCAAAATTAACAGCACGTAATAAGGACAGAGAAAAGTAACAGTTGTCCCAAAATCAATGCTAAAAAAAGTGATACATAGTTTTGTATTTTATATAAAACATTGTGAATTGAGAAGTTTCAGTATTTGCGAACCAAAACCAGTTCTGTAGATTAATCAGTTACTGGAAGTAAAATTAAATGCTACGAGCATAGCCACTTATGTACTACTTCAGTAATTTTTGATTATAGTAGTATTCTATTACACTTAAGAATTGTAACCCTCGCCAATCAAGAAATAGATGCACTGCCTCGACACATAGCAATAATTCTTCTTTCTATAAGTGTCCACAAAAAAGGTGTTAATAACTCTCCATTTCATGCAAAATTAAACATTGATTATGGAAATTTAAGCGAACAGTGAATTAAAAGATTTGCGCCCTAATGTTTAATAACATTAGCGGCGCAAATCATTAACGAAAGCGAATCTCGTTTTTTCAACAATATCAAATAATTATCTTTTTTCCGCTCCACCACGTTTCAATTTACGCAAGAGTCTTGGATTAAACCCAAGTTTTCAATTATCGGCCCCATTAAGGTGGTATTCTTCTTAAGGAAAGCGGGTTATAAGTGTCTGTTTGCCGGCGCGTACCTTTACCGTCTATGTTTGTGCCGAAAAAGGACCTGGTAGACCGGATTGACGCAGTTTTTAATCTGGGTGCTATTCTAATTAACCCTAGTAGCATTTATTGTAGGCATTTGGTTGGGCCTCGTAGTCATCGTTAGTTGGCCAACGGTAAGGTTTGGCCATCTATTTCGGGTAGGCCCATAGATGGGGGCCAACTGATGGTTTGTATTGTTGGGCCCATGTAGTTAATCCTACAGTTAACCATGTATATTCATATTAATCGTTAGTTGGCCATCGGTGCGGTTTGGCCATCTATTTCGGGTAGGCCCATAGATGAGGGCCAACTGATGTTTTGTATTGTTGGGCCCATGTCGTTATACCTGCAGTGGCATATTGATTGATATGTTGCTTTGGGCCTATGTAGGTTTTCCTACAGTGGACGTTCTTTTTTAGTTGGGACATCGTGTGGGGCCAACTGCATTGGTTTATTCTTGGGGCTATGTAGAATTTCCTAAGTGGCCCACTGATAGATTTGTATTGTTGGACCAATGTAGATTTCATATCAGTGGGCCATTAATCGATTTGCTTTCTTGTACCTTTATAGTTCTCCCTACATTGGGCCACTGACTATTTTGTATTGTCGGTCCTATAAGGAGTTCCCTATAGTGGCCCAATAATTTGTGTGTTGTTGGGCCTATCTAAATCTTATTACGGAGGGCCACTCATTATTTTATAACGTTGGGCCTTTGTTGTCTTCCTACAGTGTGCCACAGTTGGGTTTATATTGTTGGGCCTTTGACTTTCCTACAGTAGTTCTCCCTACATCGGGCCACTGATTATTTTGTATAGTTGTAGGCTTTCCTACAGTGGCCTTAGAGTGATGAATTGTTGGGCCTATGTAATCTTGCTACGAGTGGGCCACTTTTTGTTTTATTGCGCCTACTTATAGTAGCCGGTCGCAAAAACAAAACAATGAGTTGCCCGTTGTAGCAAGGTTTACAATAATTAGGCCCCACAATACAAAAACGTTGCCCACCGTAGCAAGGTTTACGTACAAAATCTGAAACAATCAGTTTATATTTACATATTCAAAGTATCTACCTAGTTAAAATAAAAAGTACTTATCAACAATCAACAAACATTTATTTCAAAAACTATTGTAAATTTGATTATTCATACTGTTAAACGGGAATTTTCACATACCGTACTATCGGTGAAGGCAACTTAGTTTAGACTTATGCTGAGTCTTCATCAGTGTAAGTGATCACAATGCACAAACTTAGTCGGTTCCTTCATCGATGGTAATATTTATTCCACATAAAAAATCCCGTTTTACGTTATGAATAAATATTAATTATTATTTTTTATTGCAGTTTCATATTTAAAATTAGCCATTACATGTTATCAATAGAACGCAATGTTCTTACATTAGCGTAGATCAAAAGAATTATACAAAGTTACTAATAAATTATATTAGTATTAAAGCAGATAATATATAATTATGTCAAAAATTATGTGCATCTATCACCATTACCCTGTGGTCATAATGATAGATAGCATTATATGCATGAACATGATAGATATAATAATTTTAAATTACATAAGGGCAAATCATTATGTCAAGCAATAGATCCCAGCTTATTATTATTAATTTAAGGATAGCGCCAATTTGTGCGAAGGCGATAGTCTGATACTGCGAACTTGTTAGTGTATCTGTGATTTCAGAATCCGTTGCCAATTCTGTCACCTTGTTTCTGCGTACTGCACCTGTAAACAAACACAAAACAGAGACGTCAATGTATGTTCCCCAAATTTTACGCGACGACAGGAGCTCGCCCGCATTTATGCGTTTCCATAAGTGGTTGTTTGTTAGTTTGCTACCATTTATCTCCGAAACGGCTTATCGGATTGTACCTACTGCAATATTTTTTTGTGTATATTGCAATCAATTTGTGTGTCTTCTTAGATAGGTTTTATCGCGTCACTTAGTAGGTAGATTTGTAATTTATTTTCCAGTGCGGCAATACTAACATTATTTTATCCAACAGTAGGGGTACTAGCAGTTGGCCCACTGTTGGCAATATGTTGGAAGATTTTATAATAACGTGCTTATTGGCCCAATGCCAGTTTATTGTTGGTTGGCTTTTTATTGTTTTCAATCCGAAAATACCAACATGATTTACCCAACGGTAGGAGTAGTTGTAATAGGCCCATTGCTGGTAATTTGTTGGGTGTTATGGTCAATACTTATTAATTGGGCCAGTGTCAGTTTTTAGTGGGCAAACTAACTAACAATATTCCAACCATTTCCCCACCGTTGGCTAATAGATGCCAACAGTAAATGCTACTAGGGAAAATCCTTTCCTAGTAGGAAAGTTTTTTTTTAAATTCCACCCCGAGAGGTCGCAGCAGGAAAAGAGGTTAGAATGGGAAAATCTCAACATGGAAAACGTTGCGAATATGAATAACGTAAGTTTTTTTTTTTAATTATAAACTATATGCCAGCTAAGTCGTCTCTAAAGTGTTATACTTACCCAGATGCACCGAAAATCTGGTTTCTGCTTAAACATCAACTTGGTTGTGCTTCTCGAAGGTTCATCAACTTTTATAGCGGAGTGGAGGATGAGCTTAACCGTTATCAATGTTTTTGATCACTGTTCTGATTCCCTTTTAATGTGATTCACTTATTCTGTTCATTTAGTTAGGATGATGGGGTTTCGGTGAAGTAGGGTTTTTTATTAGAATGGTATACTTAGCGTTTTTATGTAGATAGGCATTCTTAAAGGTAATTTCATACTAAGAGTTAATCGTTACCAAGGTACAGGAAATCTATTCTGTAAGATTTATACATTTTTACATTATTTTCCTTCTTCGATGAGCAGATTTCAAAACAAAATCATTCATGACTTTAATTACATACTCATCAGTTGCAAGTTATAGAACGAGTGAATAGGTATTTTCTAGACTTTCTTGTTCCATTGTCAGCCATAATTATTACATCTGGTGAGATTTTTATATTAAAATAATAATAAACGTGATAAATAAAAATGAATGACTCGTCCTGGTAATTCGAACTGTAGGGATTTCGACTGTGGCATTTCGGACCAATGTTGAAATTAGAAACCCACAGAATACAAAAATC
Organism: Perizoma affinitatum; assembly: GCA_961405105.1. NCBI lineage: Eukaryota > Metazoa > Arthropoda > Insecta > Lepidoptera > Geometridae > Perizoma > Perizoma affinitatum. Next base: position 10,766,728 of record OY560184.1, read on the forward strand.
AAAGTTGAAATCAATGAGACATACCTTTTAATAAGTGATATGTAAATCAAACTGTCATCGTCCATAATACCCAGCTTACCATACCTTTGATATTTATCTAACTGTAGCATTTTACTTAAACATATATCATTTTGATGTCATCTTTATTTATATTACTGTTTTGGGACTCCGCAAAATTACTCGTTAATCTAAATTGCAAAGAAAATTATGCTGATAAAAATTTGTTCGCCCTGATAAACAAATTGTTTTTTCCACAAAGCGAAGGTACTGCCGAGAACAATGATTGCGTTGCCTTTGAATTAGAGCAGGCTTTATTTTTTGTTTTTCATAGTTTTTTTTCTGTTGTAAGAAAACTTGTTAGAGCATTAAAATTAGGACCGGGTTCAGAATGTTCTGATTATAAGGATCTATATGACCAAATGCTCACGCTGATTCTAATCTAGCTAATCTATTCTAGCGGAGCCGGCGGCGGTGCACTATAGGACGAACCGCCACGGTACCGCCACCACGTGATAGCATTCAATTTTAGGAAAATAGTTGTCAGTCGCGTCATTATGGACCCAATAGCATTGTGGTGGCGATCAGTAGCATTTATATGGAGACGAAAGCTACTGATTGCCACCGCCACTATCACCGCGCCAATTTGCGTGGACCTTAAGAATTAGATAGGTATTATAAACAAAATAGCGAGCATCCAAATTGTCAAATCCGAGTAAAGGTTCTAACGAACAGGGCTATTGGGTCAGATGTGGTCATTCCTAAGGAAAACAAGCTCGGAGCAATCGCCTCGTAGTATCTTGTATACGAACATAAAGTAGACGTTTTACGTCGGTAACTCTCATAATGAAATGATGTGAAGACGGTCCAGTACCTTTATTTTAGGGTTCTGGATAAGTACAAAGAACTAAATTTGTAGAAGTGATACTCCCAAAAACGATAACAAACAAACGTTAGGTTTATCTCCCAAAAACGATAACAAACAAACGTTAGGTTAGGTTTAGGTGTTTTTAAAAATGTATTTGCGCATTTACATGTGCACAAAACGTGTGAATAAAAATATCGTAAGGAAGCAATGTTGCTAAATAAAATGTTGTTAAATTGTTTTATGTTTCAACTAGCGATTATGGGTTTGCACTACTACCTAACTACTTGAAAAAAAAAACAGGCATATGCCAAATATAATGTTCCTCTGATGTGCCTCTGACTACCTCAAAGATATTCAATGATTTACGCACTGAGTAACATACTGAGTATCCATTATGGGAAATATAGTTGTTATGGTATGTGATATTTTTTTGTATTTGCAGCCGCTTTTTAAGTAGAGACCGCCACAATCCAACAAAAATTCATTTAAAAAAAAAAGTAAGTTTTAGATAAAAAATGTACCTAGGTAATTTCATAAAAATACAAAAGTACTGAATTTTCTTAACACTTTTTTAGAAGTAGCGCAGTCATTTTTACTACCTTATAGGAATCTCGCTTCTACGCATTAGGCATACATCATTACCCTATTTTATTAGGGTTGGTCTCGAATTCTGTGGTATCCAGGCCCGGATAAATGGACACATTTTTCACGTAAACAAGCTATTGTTATTCACGTTACTGCGATGGAATTGATTGCGATCGTGTGGACAGATGGTGTTCGAAAAACGCAGTTTAGGCACAAAGTGTAGCGCAGTTGTGTGTGTTGGATTAATGGCCTGAGTTCCCGCGCGTTTGGCTCCGCCCGGTTGGGTTGCACAACCATTTGAAATAAACAAAACGATGTGATAGAAAAATATGTTTAAATACTTTTATGAAATTGAGGGGTGGAATTCTACCGAGATTTGGAAAACGTGGTAAAAACCATACGCACTGACTGCTGCTTGTCTCTTCTGCAGTAGGCATCTTTAACCTCGCTTAGATAATTACTGCAGAAAGAACCTATTCAAAGTCCTAATAGTAAGCCCTTTTTAGAACTCCAAGAAACATTACCAACATCTTACAACGTAAAATATTAACGTATAAGTTCGATCATTTTATGTACATAGTTTTTAATTTATTAATCATTACGTTATTCTAAAATAGAGTTCCATCTCCATTTTGTACCTAAAAACCCCTAAAAACCGGTATGTGGGACTCTTCAGAAATTAGGTATAAGTATGGTAGGTAAAGTAATAACTGCAAACTAATTTGAAATATTTATCTTTTATTGAAATATTTATTGTTCCTTGTATTATTTGTAACCAAAGGTCATATAACTATGTGAATGAAGCCTCATGAAACTTCTGGCATTTCATCGGTTCATTGTGCCGTTCAGAACGATGTGAATTCAAGCATTGAAACCGACAATGCTTGAATTCCTCCCTATTTCAATCTATCCCAATGTCGTCTCATTTCAATGTATAACAATGTCCAATCTTTCGCATGTATAATCATTCTAAAACTCCAGCTTTTCAAAATGTACGCGTGTCGTATCGACTTTCTGGTAAAATGAATGTTACATATTTGTATTCCTGTTTCCCTTGAGACCAAAGGATGCCCAGAAACATAATTGTGTCACGGGTTTTTCAATTAAATGGATATTACATGGCGGGGTATCCCAAAGATATACATATATGATAAGCTCTACAAACAGAGCAGACTTCAGAAGTAAAAGTTTCATTATTATTGATGTTGTTTTATGACTATATTTATGATATTTATGATGTTTAAAGTTTATTAAAAAGTGTTGAAACGGAGCTAAAATATGTTTCATACAAATGAATAAATGAATTAGCCTAATAGAAAGGAAGTGGCGCGAAAGAAATGGCACTGTACATTTTTTCTACTCTTGTTTGCCTAGCTGTACATGGTTTTTGGTTTATACAGTCAAAATAACTATTTAAATTTTGGAAGTGTGAACTCTGTTTTTTACTTAAATCATACTTATTTTTATATTTGAAAAATGTTTACCATGCAAACTCGAAGTTTAATTTCTTTACTTAAAGATTAAAACTTATTGACGCTATTACTTTCAACAGAAAGTTTTTTTCACGTTCTCTGCCATTCTTCCAAGGATACAATATAACATTTCTTTACTCAATGATACAGTCAAAGTCCTGAACATTTCCATCCCCTGACTTCTACGATCGATCCGGGTGGGCAGGCCTTCCTACGCAATATCGCCCTGTTCATGGTCGCTACAAAATAGTAGGTATTTAATTAAATACATTTTAAGTATGTAAGTACCTGGTAGGTAGTTTTTTGTTCTGTTTATATACAAATAGGTATCTCAGTACCTATTAAAAAAATTTTCATACAAAATAAGTAAAATGTTTTGACACCATGCCAATGTGAATTTCATAATGAAGAAAGTTAAATATTTCGAGTTTGTTACAAGTTGGGAATTGTAATTGGGTTAAAAGATTTGAATTTAACTAACAAATGAACTTGTTTAACTTCCTAAGCTTCAGGAAAATTCTTGAATAACAAGGTAGGAGGGACAGCAAAATTTCATTTCGAAATGGACTTCTAAATTAGTAATTTGATCACCTTGTTGCTTAAATAGCGCTATTGCTTTTTACGAATTGAGTGACAAAACAAATACAACACAATCTTTTCAGATTCAAGACAAAAGTTTCCTAGATTTAGGTAAGAAATTGTAATACCATGGAAAGTATTCTTAATTCCTAGACCACAGGGAATCTAGTGTATGCTACTGTTGGACCCTATGTATCCGTAGGTATGTTATAGTTGGAACTGGAAAAAGTAACTCGGGTTTTAAGAAAAAGTCCCTTGGAAAATTGAATATGATAAGATGGATCTTTTCATATTTAACTTTCCGATGGACATTTGTAGGACTTTTAAACTATACGTTGACGGCCTTTGGATATGAACGTGTGAGATATGAAATTATGATGAAACACTTCTTTTTATTTTAGATTTGTAAACACTGCCATCTATTTTGTATTGAAATATGCTCTGTGATTCACGAGCATATTTCTGAACAAAATTAAAATTAATTTATAACACTTATTTATATTTTTTTAGAACACTTTTCTGAACCGAACAAAACATTGCGATCTTTGTTTACTCTTAGTAAATTTATGAGATTTCTTTAATATTAAATTACAGTTAATCAAAACAAAAAAATAATATTGATTTTTGAAATACTGTACACATGTATACTTTGCGCTCCTGATGTTTCTAGTTTCTCAAGTGATAGTTCGTGGTATGTCGTTGATGGAATGTTTTATCAAATATTGTAGTTTTAATAATTATAAAAATTGCAGAAATCTTAGAATAAATGTTAAAAGTGTTTCACCGTATTATATTAAACTATAGTTACCAATGTTCTGAGTTATTATTGATAAATTATGTTATCGCCTGTGATTGGTTTAAAATGGCGCTTTGCTTAAGAGGTTGGGAGTGTATAAACTCAAAATGTAATTTTATGGTGGGTTAGTCAAGGATCCACTGCAGAACACAGCGCAAGTTAAGTACTTTGTTATTCACTATTTTTACATGTTATTTTTATTGTTTATCATTATGTTTAATGTTTTCTTGGTACCAATACTTATTTAAATTACTCTCCATGTATTATAATTGTTGAATATCTTAATTGTTGTTCTTATTGCGATGTATTAATACAACTATTCTCTAAGATGAAGTAGTTGTTGACTTTGGAATACACCATGAATAAAATTACTGTTTTTTACTTAAATTGGCTGGCTACAATCTTTTATATAAAAACTTCCCTATATACTCTGGTTGTAAGTTAGTCTACTGTAAGAAGACTTTTAAAATGACAAACATATTGAGGTTTGTCACTAGTTGTATTATTCAATTTAAAAAATAATAACATTAATTTCGGCAAAATCTCTATATTCTCATTACTCTGTCTAATTATTTCACAAACGTGACATACAAGGCATTGCAGTTGTTATTGTAATAGAGTGAAAAACATGGAAGTTTTATTCGTCATATAAATTACTGCGGGTGATATATCACTAAAAAGTCATCCTTCTACGTAATTTTCAGTAATATTAACACGTAGATGTTAATTTGATTGTAAGTCATAGGTTCAAAGAGTACTATAACCAACGTGTTTTAGCCACCTCCATCCATCGATTTCTCGCAACCTAGAATTGTGACGACATAGCGGTAAAGTGGTTTTAAATGTTACAATAATATTTTATAATTAAAAATTAAGCTAGTAAGTATTTTTAATACTCAGGCTACATCCATTGCTGGAAGCTGTCAGCCGATTATAGGAAAATCCAATGTACCGTTTACGAAATTCCGGTTTTCCGGTCTGGCGCGCCGGGTAATAGCCCTTACTACCTACCACAGCTCATAGCAAGATAGGTACAGCTAGGTATATCTAATATACCCCGTGATTGATTGAGCGAGTGAAGCAAGCAATGCAGTTTTAATTAATATCAATTAAAACTATTTACAAATTCGTTTTTATTCTTATTACATTTTATTTAATACAAAACGTCTTCAAAAACGGTACACCGTGAGATCTCAGTTCGTGGTCAACTACTAGTTAATATAAGTAATATAATAATAATTATGTTGGAAATTTTCACACAGCATCATCCTGCCTCAAACTAAGCAGAACTTGTATTATGGGAACTACATGACTGATATATTACCTATATACAATATTTATTTGTAAATACATACATTTGATACAAATAAAACACCCAGTTAGTTAGTAGGTCGTTTAGAATTTCACTCGGTATGATCCAGCTGAACCTCTCTCTGCCTACGACCTTACCGAAATGTGTTCGATGTGTATACGATAAAATTAGATGAGACTCGTGGAATGGCGTTGCTGTTACCTAAATGAAAACCGAAATATTAGGGAAGCTCTTTACTTAACTTTCCTGAGAGTGAATCTTGGTAAAAAGGTTGCTCAGGTGATTTGGGTCAGTGTTATTTAGTCAATTTGAAATAAGGTTTAGATTCAGCTATTGTGAAATCCTTTTAAACCCGCGACGGCAGAAGCCCGTATGTGTTTGCCACAAGAGGTTTTTAGCTTATTTTGTTAATTACCTTTTATCTTCGAAACAGCGGAACATCGGATTGTCATGCAATTTTTTACTATTTATTTGTGTCATCAAGGATGGTTCTTAAATAAGTTATACAACACGAGTCTCTAGGGGCGCTGTGATCAAATATTGAAATTAGTATCGGGAACTAAAATAAAATTTAAACCTTACTTATCTGTATACATAACGACACTAGGCACTGTTATAAATTATAGTAGACAAAAAGGTTAAAGTTTGAACACGGCACCGACAGTTGCTAGCGACTCAAAATTGCTGAGCGTTTGTGCATTTGTATCATCTGTAAATTGTCAGGTATATAAGTATATTTGCCCCAAACGTTCGGTCATTCATTGATGTTCCAATCATAGGTATATTGGCGTTTTTAGGTGAATAAAACATTGATGGTCGCGGACGGTTCGGTGCTCATGAGGAAGGGCCTTCAGAAGGAGAATAGCAACGGATTTATCGACGACTGTACAGTCGTCGATAAATCCTATAACAATTGACAATAGATTCGTAGGTACTAAACCAATTCAAACTAACATAATGAGAAAACTTTCCTGTGATTTTCCAAATACTCTCTGCCGCACCCTGATGGCTTCTCCTTGAGTGAGTTCATGATATAAAACTTATAATTAGTTTTTATGTAGGAACTCCATGATCCATTGTAAATACAGGTTGTTGATGTTTTTCACGGAAGGTCGCAGACCACGTCTCATCACTTTCATACATTTTATATTCTGTTTCAGCGACAATATATCCTATCAAAAGTTCGTAAGTTGTTCTCTTTCACGCAAAAAACTACTAAACGGATTTTGATAAACTTTACAGTAATATAGCTTAAATATACATCAGAATAAGACATAGGCTACTTTTTATCCGGGTTACACGCGGTCGAAGCCATGGGCAGAAGTTTGTATAGATATAATTTGATATAATTTGACATCGTTTTTGGTATGGCTTCGTCACATTGTCACATCGAAGTATTCCCACTTGACTAAATATGTACAGAACTAAGTAGTTTGGGTGCAGCGGCCGCGGCCGTTCTATACGGAAAATATGAAAAGTTCTCAATTCATGACGTCAACGTGCCTATTCCCGTAGGTGCACTTCTCAAATCGCATAGGGAGTCTGGTTGGCCTACAGTCAGTTTTGTCGTTTGAGCCTATAAACTACTGCCTAATGAGTTTGGAACAGTCTGGCTTCGTGCTGGCGTTGCTTGCGGTCAGATGTTGTTTGACGTGAATCCGCGTTTCATCAAATTACAAGGAAAGTTTTCCTTTGAGGCGGTCGCTGCAACTCGTGAGTTTGATTAGATTTAGCGTTTCATTGGTATTTGATTTTCACACATTTTATTGGCGGTTAGCCGTGAAATTGGTACTTATCTTCGTTAAGAATACTTAATTAGCTACAGATAATAATATATTTTTGTATCATGTAGGTTAACAGATAAAGTTTAAAGATTTATGAAAAAAAAGCAATGAACAAGCTCACGATCGTATTCCCCATGATTGACATACTCAGTGTGGGATTAGATCTGTGACTGAGTAGGGAGTAGTCAGAGACACGTCCAAACACATGCCCATGTTTTGCAGAGTAGTAATAATTCCACATGACAAGTTGCAAGTTAATCGCCGTTTCTGGAGCACCAACCGATGGCACATGCCTTATTAATTCAAATTTAAAATTCAAAATCATTTATTGGAACATAATAAAAGTAGTTACATAAATAAAGAAAACGATGGTAACTGCATATATGTAGTTATAAAATCATATATGTAGTTGATCAATAATCCAGTTGTATTTATAGATTTGCATTACATAATTACTACATATTAATATTTTTGTTTTAATCCTTTCTGCGCACTACCGACATCTTATTCCACAAAACACAAAGTTTATCTGGAAGAGAATGCTTTTTAGCATTAAGTTCGCCTATGTACTCATATTTTATGTGCAATAAAGAATTTTCTATCTATCTATAAAACTGTGGCGCAATCACCAGCGCCCACCTCCTATTGCTAGGTACAGCATGTTCCTAATTGAAAACAATTTGGTTTAAGAAAACCAGTAATGTTTATATCAATAAGTTTAGGCAAAGCTATTTATAGTAAATGTTAAAAATATAAATAAAGTGTAGTTAGTTTAATTTTTGTGAGTGTAAGAGTATGTATGTGTGAGATTTGAGTGTTATGTGTGGTGTGTAATTTTGAGTGGGGGTGTTCTCCTGATAACACAAGTCTCGTAAGATCCAAGGTTTCACAGTAGAATATGGTGTAAGTGTGTATAGTGTGTGAGGGTGGTAGGGATAAATAGAGTATGGATTTATTTAATAACTCTCAATAGCTCTTCAGTCTCGTCATTAAAGGATAAATTAGTAAGTAGTTTTAATTACAACTACTAATTAATTTATCGATGTGGAGAAATTGTTGTCAGTGCTCGAAATACATAATAATTTTTGCCTACTCCGAATTGAGAACCTTTTTTTTAAGTTGGTACAAAAGAAAGAGTTCTTTTGCTATAAGTGTATTTCGTTAGCTTTGCTTTCAAAATCTCCAACACGCTGTAAATTTCAAATAATGAAGCCTTTGTGTTCGAAATGAGGTCTTGACCTGTGAACTTTACGACGCTTATAAGGTATAACATTTTTATAGTTTACAGCAATTCTGTAATTCAGAAGCTCTCATAAAGATAACAAAGGACTGAAAATAAATACCTTATCGCCTAGCCGCATTGCTGGTTTGCAGGATGTGGACTTGTCCATCTTCATGATAAAAATACATGCATTGTGACGTGGCAATAGATGCACTTCGACGTGAAATGCATAATATCCCAAATTAAACAGGACATTTTTAGAGATATTTTCTGTTGATTAGTTGCATTAACACTAATATCTATAGCTTTACTATGCTTATTTTATACAAAGTTTAAAATAAAAAGCTAAACACGAAAACAGTGTTTACTTTCATCATTTAACCAACCTCTTTTATTAGCCTCTTTAGCCCATTGAAGGCGCTATTTGTGTGTATCGGTTTGAAAACATAAGGATCGTCATAACATGGGAGAAATATTGACCATATTTCTCCCACATTATGATCCTTACGTTGCGAAAATTAGAGCTTTATTTTGTTTCAGACTGTTCACACTATTTTTTACTAAGAACCGTATATTGGCGTTGTGAGGCATCTTGACTTTTGAACATAAGGACATGGGTTCAACATGCTCAAAACGACGAAGGAAATTATAGTGACGAAAACAGATTCAAAGGCAACTGCCATCGATTTATGTATCATGAAGCAGTGATGAGCTTGCAATCTGTCACGTGAAACGCTAACTAAAATATAATGTTTGAACTTGTCTCTGACTTCTCCCTACTATCAACATAGATCTTCCTACTGAGTACTGAGCATGTTCTGTTTGTAAACACCTACGTAGATAAAATAAAAAAAAGTCTCTATACGTCTAACTACGAGTACTACCAGTGCTGCTACTCTAACTACGAGGCTGTGACGAAAAATTTCCCAAAGAAACATAACATAAAGTAGGTCGTTACATATTGAATTAAAACAATTCGTATTGGCACAGATATTATAATACCTATTAGCATAATACTAGATGTGACGTTATTCTCGAGATAAGTGCCAAACTAATATGTGGGCGATAACCTTAAATATATTTGAGTAGATACCTATAACCAACATGTAGAATAAGTTGAACTAGTAAGTAAATGATTTTTAAATTATTTAGTTAAAGCTAGCATCTGAGAAACCACCTCATCCGTGTGGTGGAATAAAAAGTAGCATTGTGTTATTCTAGGTCACGAACTACCCATACATATTTTAAATTTTATCCGAATAAGTTGAGCTGTTACGAAGATTATAAGCAACACACATTCCAAAAATTTAAACATCCAAACTTTCGTAATTATTTTAATATTAGTAGTAAGTATAGGTAAGGATTTTAATTCACACAATAATCTAATTGCCACTAGAATTTGCTTCAAAAATTTTTTCAGCCATAACATTATGGAAATTACTAATTAATTTCCATAATGTTATGGCTGAAAATCGGCCAAGTACGAGAAAGACTCGTGCACTAAGTGATCCGTAAAACCACGCAATGTAACCACTACTACGCTTACTTATAAACATTTTAAAAAGTGGTTTATCTATTCAGTCTTTTGTTTTCATCTGTTCAAAGCAGTGTTTAGTTATTCATATGCCCAAATTTTTCAGTAAATAAAAAAAATCCTGTGTCACATGTCCTGTGTCCTGTGACATAAATTCAGATGGACAGACGGCGTAGGCTTAGTACCTGATAGGGTACCGTGGGCACTCTTCAGTTACGGAACTCTTACAAGTGAAGCCCGATATTACAAATCTAACAAAACCACGGTTAAAAGGACTTCGGATCCCTTATCTTATTAGTCGCTAGAAAAGGTCGAGTATCTCAATATGCTTTCAGAAGAACCTTTCAGATTTATTCTTATGGCTGAGCATTTCTGTATGTATGCTTTCACTTTATTTACATATATCTTTTTCATAAAATGTTTGTCGTTATACATTGAAGTTTCATGTAAAGATTTAACAAAAATTTCATGCCAGCATTTGGTTAATATAACACTTTTAAAACTATATAACCATCCTCTTAAAAGAGCTAGCCTCCCCATAAAATACCACGAGGGGGAATCCCTCAAATTTCCCATACGGTATCAAAGGTAAAGGCCCTTTAAAGGTACCCATGGATAGTGTGGGCCCTCAACCATGTCATCAATTGCATGTTACATTATATAGTACATTAATTTCAATACTATATTCGTTAAGAAGTTAAAATAGATACAAAAAAAATAGAAAAAAATTAATGTTGAAAAATGGAGCGTCATATTAAAAAAATGTTTTCAATATGATGCAGCTGTCAATATTAATGGAACTTGAGAGATATTCAACAAGAACGATACAATTGTATCTATTAAAATAAAAAAAAATATCCACTTCTATTCGTTTGCTATTTAGTTATTATTTTACGGTGTAGTTTTTATCTTATTGACAGAGTTTTATTGCTGAACAAAGTCGAGCTAAATTTATTCTCTTTATGGGCAATGCTTTGTAAAAATACTTTGGAAAATATTGTCGACGGATCATCATATTTGATCACACATTAAACAAACTAAATTAAACATTTTATTGAATTACTAAAGGAGTTGGTTAAAAAAATCAATTTACAGGACAACTCTCATATTTTTTTATTGTTTCAGAAATAAATTGTTCTACGGCTTTTTGGGGCGCGTAGTATCAAGTATTATTCTCAAGGTCAGGCACAGTCTCATCGCTCCAAAAATCCAAAATGTGGTTTCCTTCTTTGTAGATATTCGTTTATTTTGACAGCCACTTTAGACGTTTTTATTTTGTATGTCAACCCGTCGAAGCGCGGTTGCCGTGGTGCCGTTTCACCCACTACGCGTGCGCTCCGCCTGACGACCGTCTTATAGAAGTCTATTGGTTATTTTTTTCTAAGTTATATATATGGATATTTTATGAAAGCTCGAATGTATCCAGAAATATGAATGAGATCCATGCCATTGTGTCCGTGCCCATCCTTTAATCATTTTGATAGTTTATTGATTGCGTTCGCCCACTGCGCCACAGAGGTTAACACCTTTAACACAAAAGTCAATGCACTTCTAAATACGAAACAAATAGAAAGATGCCTATTTTGATAAGATTCTTGTCTGTGATTGGCTGAATGCAGGTAGTCGTATTTGCACAATCCGACAAGTTGACCTTCAACTGCACATCTGCAATCACTGTTTTGATTTTGAAAATTGGAAGCAAACAGAGATGCTTTGATCAGAATCTGGATTGCTATTTCAGCTGTCTTGTCTAACTTCGTATACCTAGTGTCTAAGTACAGTCTAGTTATAGCAAACTCTATTGATTAATAGTCTCGTTTAAGTATGTTTGTGATATTTGTATATCATACAAACATTTGTCCCGCGGCTGGAATCGAAACCGCAATCTTTTGCGTCTCAGGCGGGCCCTCGCCCACTGCGCCACAGAGGACATCATTACGTCATTAATTTCATTTTTTATTTTATGTTCTTGATAAATAATCCAATTTTAAGTTATTCAATACGTTTTTTCATTCTCCTCAAACGTGATAGCGGGGTGAGCCAAGTTGTTATTGAAAAAGATTATGGAGCCGCTGCACAGACGAAAGCTTTGTTGGCCCGTGAAATAAGACTTGGATTTGCTTTTATTGCTCATTTTTCCGATTTATTTCCAAAAAATAACGCCTAGCTATTAATAATTATCATCGGTCCATTCAATCGTAATTCATAATTATTTGTTTTAACAAATATACATAAGTATATCAACCTCCCAATAAAAATAAATCAGTTGTGGTAGCTTATATTAGCTTTAATATTTTTTTATCCGAACAGATAGTTGCGTTTTATGATCTTACTGACATGCATGCGTCTGTGTTCCGTATGTGCGATTGTGAAATCACCTGTGATAAAGAAAGAAAATACATTTAGTAACCACATTATCACAACATTTCGATAAGGTGTCAAAAGATAAAACAGATAGACTCAAACAAAACTCAGAGAGATGAGTTCAAAAAAGTTGTATAGGGTCAAAAAGTACGTTGGTTTTCAGACGAAAATTGTGAGACTGTGTTTCACGACTGTGAGTTGTCCCTACATTCTTACACATACTCGTACACAGTAAAGTTACCTCTACGTACAAAACCTCTGCGTGAACTAATGTATGAGGCAGCAGTGAGGCTTTCATATTGCATCTTCAAGTTACCGTCTTCGAATTTCCAACATTTAAAATTATCTGCACTGACACCGGTACTCTTTGAGAGGAACATAAATTGGCAAATTCCGCTCGCTTTGAGACGTGGATACTTTATCCTCTTTGCAAAATTCTAGATTTCCAATCATGTGATGGACGCCTTTGGAAAATATTTTCACTAAACTTTATTGGCAATGGCCTTCTCCTGCTGTTTTAAATTTATTAGTTAACTGTTTTTTTCTGGATAACCATCCTTCATAAGAGGATTATACGTTAGTTCTATCGTAGATATACGATAGCGTGGTGAAAAGGTTAATTGTGCAATAAACATAATTTATCTCCAAAAAAAATTGTTCTTCAGAAAAAAGTAAATCGAACAACCTGGAAAACATATTGTAAATCTGTCTAATAAGGCCATGCGTGTTCAGGGTGATATTAAAGCTCCAGGGGTCACCATTGTGTAGAAACAAAATTATGAGATTAGGCCCCTTTTTGTTGTCTACACAGCATCATGTAAGCTTAAGGTCGAATAAAGTTTACCTTTGGGGCCAAGTGAGTTATTTATGAGATATGAGATTTAAGCATTATTTAACCGAAAAGTACTCGCTTATGGAAAAGTAAAGGAAATGGACCAAAGAGCTTATAAGCCATATTTTTAGGGGTTTGAAGTCAAATAGCTAAAACAATACACTTATAGTATAAGTGACTGTTTCATGTAGTCAGAAGTTCTGTTCTGACAGTTTCTGACTGTTAAGTCAATAGAAGACTACATGAAGTTGGTTTTAATTCTCGTAGACCGCTTCGTGTGCCAGCTCTATGACGAGGCAATCGCGGAAGGCGACTTGTTTGGGGTCAAGAACATTTATTATGGAACAATGACCAGTGGAAAATTATTCTCTTTACTGATGGTATGGATTTCACCCCAATTCACAAAAAACACGTGTTTGCAGTGTTCCAGCCAGAGACAGCCGACTCCAGCATCCATAAGAGGTCCATTCGTACCAAGGCCATCCAGTCATGGTTTGGGCGGGGATTCGTATTGGCGCGCGAACCGAGCTCTTAAATACCGGGACGAGGTCGTAGTCCAAATTTCCCTCACAGAGTCCAAATTTGACAGGCATTTCAGGTCTTGCATGATAATGCCCCTCCCCACACCGCGCGACTGGTATCAGCTGTCCTTCAGGAACAAGACGTCACGGTTTTCGGCTGGCCTGCATAGTCACCCGACTTAAACCCCATTGAACACGCATGGGACATGTTGCAGCGATGAGCTTTCAGCAATTTCCCGCAATATTTTACCACAGAATACCGCGAAACAAGATATAACCATCCTATATTGAAAAGCACCAGTTCTGATTGCGACACGCTAACAGTCTTAAAGTTGAGAATCACTCACACTGATACAAATCCTCACCACCCACAAGAAGAAGATATGACTGCGCCAGTGTGAGTTGAACTAACTTTTTTGTCACTTAAAAATAACATGAGACCGCATACCCCAGCGAGATATTGACATCCTAATTTTAAGTATGAATAATCGGTGCAGATTTGTTATTACAACACAAGGCAACACAGATTATTAAACCTTAAAAAAGTTATTTTATAAAGTCATGGCAACTTCAAAAACAGTTTTAACTTATTTAATAATACTGGTAAATTTATTTCGGGTTTTCGTTAAAATAATTTAAATAAAAAAAAATATCGAACAGTTGTATTTGTTTTTATTAAAACTGCTTAAAATAAGAATTCTTATCTAGGTATAGTTTTGCCCTCATCCCAGGATTGCGATATGCGATATGCCATTGTCAGGCCGATAATCACTTACGCCTCCATGGTATGGTACGACAAAGCCTTCCAGTCAATAACAGTCAGAAAACTAGGCAGTCTACAAAGGACTGCATGCCTTATCGCCTCGGGAGCCATGCCTACCTCCCCTGGGTTAGCGCTTAATGCATTGCTTGGGTTACCGCCACTTCATGTGTACACGTATAAAGAGGCGAAAGCTAGCATGTATAGGGCAAACATCCAGGTTAGTATAAATTGGCTTTCCCGATAACTGAGATCATTACAGGACTCAACGTTGGAATCACCAGTACTGAGAATGAAAACTGATGCCATGCTGCCACGACATATCTTTGGAAAATACTATGCTGAGGAAATGCCCGCTAGAGAAGACTAGTTGAACAGCCAGTTACTCTGTGAGGCCAGATGTAGGCTGTGGAGTATATGGCGAGCGACCCAAGTTCAAAAGAAGCATAAACCTGGGAAATAATAATAATAATAAACATTAATTTCAGGCAACAACATGAACAACATTTAAAATGAATGTAATAGGTCCATAAATAACGTTAAAGACTAACATACATAGGTATTATAATATTATTGATACTTGTTAACACGTAAAGTCTGCGACGTGTTACGCAATTTCGCTGTGTCCAGTAGTCGAAAACGATGAAACAACACATTTTTCAGCCAAAATTCCTCGAAGGTCGAAAATTACGCCTATATCTTCCAAGCAGAGAGTACGCCATACTAGAATGTGCGGAAGCCAATCTGCAGAAGCGCTACAAAAACCACACCATTTATTCATATTGGATTTTCACGTAGACGTAAATATAATTACAAATATCTAAAATATAATATATATATATGTGTATGCATGATGTGATGTGAAGTGTTTTCATAACTCAAAAATTAAAATAAACAAATAACAAATTGGTTTACAAAACAATGATTTCTTTAAAACTATTATTTTTTTCCTCGTACAATAAATAAAGTACTAATAAAAGTTCTAACCCACACCCCTAACTTTTTAACCTTGAGTCCTAGAATAGGTGCTACCAACAAATATTTCCTAATTCGTATCCAAGCTGGATTTGGGCGTTTTATTTCTACACTAGGCTATTGCCCACAACTTTGCCAGCGTGGTAGCCGGATAAAAAGTAACCGATGCAAAGTAGCTCTTACCGTTAACGCAGCGTTCGTAAGAAACACATTCGCTCGACCATTTTTTTGTTGACTTGTGTTTCAAAATAGGTGTCCACGAAAAGCCCTTTTCTTTTAACGGGATAATATACAGCTATGCCCACCCTGAAAGTCCATTTTAAATATTGGTGAGTAGTTTTTGTGATTACATCCTACAGCTTCACAAACTTACAAACTTCACCTCTTTATTATATTAGTATTTATAGATAAAAGTCTGGTCGAAAATGAGAAATCACAAAAAAATCCTAATCGTTCTGAAAAAAAAAATGTTTCTCGTATTTGCACTAGAAATCCTCTCGCGTTGTTTAAATATTGGAATACAATTATGTTTTTTTCTTTGTTAATTTCATTGCCATATTTCACGGCAAGTTATGATGATGGCTCTTATTGTAATGCCTGCTGGTGCAAATCCGACGATCCTCAGCTAAAGTAACACTACCATAGGTCGAAAGTTTTTTCATTAGTGAAGCCAACGCGGATTGGTAATTCTCTTCGTGAGCCGTACTAATCACCCTCGAGAGAATCTCACATGAAACAACTAGTCGTTTTGTGCAAGTTCCAAAGTTGTTGAAACGCGTGATTTTTGTAAACAGTAAAGGCGTAAACTATGCAAAGTTTGTAGTCGACGACTTTCACGTATCACTAATGACGTCAATATGTCTTACATAGTTGGTGACGCCAGTATCACGCACTGTAATTTTTGAGTCAAGTTAATTTGCAATAGGCCTTATTATTATAATGAGACAAATTTTATTTTATTGTGTTAATAATTATATAGTATTACTTTCGTAGTGCTTAAGCAGATATATTTTTAAAATAAATAGCAATCATACGTATCTATATACAAATCAGCCTTAACCAGTGTTAAAATACTACAAACTCTTACAAATAAAACAAAAATCTTTGACTTAAAATGAAACAACCTTGACACGAAAAAAATCTCCATTTTGTATGCAATGAAAATCATTAATTAAATTATGATTTAACTTACGTAGTTGGTGACGCCGGTCTCAAGCACCGGGTTTGCGATAAAACTCCGGCAATAACAATCGGTGACGGACGCGCAATAAGGCAACTATTCAAAATCACGTCTACGTCTACGTCAACGTCTACGTCTAATAAAATTCAGTTTCTGTTAATCAGTGCGCCGGAATGACCCATTTTGCTCACAATTAACAAAACGTCCAGGAACAAAACGTCGTTTTTCGAATAGATGAAAAATATATTAAAAATTGACGAACCATCCGGTCCTATAGACTACGTCAGCAGTGGCGGGCAGCAGTCCCGTAAGGCAATAGTGAACTTTCTTTTAGTCTCTTTGGTGGAATAACAAACAAACTTTCTTACCTACGTCAAGGTGGACTTTGACGACGGTATATCAAGTAATTTGGTACTGGTATTTTGTAATTTAAAATGAATTTGTAAGTTATTTCAACGTAAGAAGTGATCGTAAACTCAAAAATAAAACTATGTATTTTGAAGCGTTTGTTAAAAATTTTAATTTTCTTACGACTTTTTGTGAGTTTGAATGACCTCTGCACAAGATTGTAAGCCTGCTGAAGGCATTATGATATAACCAAGTGACTGCTATCATAAAAGCTACGTCACGAGTGATTTGCATTTGAAAACAGCAGTCACTCAAAATATTATTAATATCGTGAGTTGGTATCATTGGTAGTAGCCACAGATCAGAGCTGGATTTTGCAGTGAGCAAAGCGAACGACCGTCGCCGGCTCTGCCGTAAAGCTATTCAATTTTTAATGCCTTTCGGTTATTGGGGCTCTTCGGGAAATAGGAGAATATAATCGTAGCTCCACGAGGCATTTCAACTCGCATCACACTGATATAGATAGTTACTCGTATTTTATGTTTTGGTAAGTTTTCGAGAAGTATTGGTACAGCGACAAAATCAATTGATAGTGAGGAATCCTTGAAGAACCTAATAAACATAATAACATAATAGTTCTAGGAAAGCTGTTTTTGTTCTTGCTTAACGTATTATCAACATGGCTGCTTTTGACACAAGTTAGCTCCGCATATTTTAATTCGTAGAAAATGTTAATCTAAATATTTCAACATTGTAAACTAGTAAATGCGTACTAAACCAAGTGACTTACCTGTGATAATAGTTTGCAGTGCACAAAATAAAGTCTAGTGTGAGTTACACGACTAAGAAGTTAAAATAACGAACTTGTTTGGAAGTACCATTGTGACACTTTCCGTGACTAGCAAACCGTGAGTTATTTACAAATAATAATGATCTTCTCATCACTATCTTACATGGACACAATAACATGTAGATTTATCATTTAACTCTGAATAAAAAGTGAACACAAACAATATAAAACCCTAGAAAGTTTTATATGCATACCGTCAAATAAAAATAAAATAAAAACTGCCACTCTATCAGATACATTATTTCGAGGTAAACACGTAACAGCTGCCTGGTGTAGCGTTACCTGCATTGGACTGACGCGCTAGCGGTGGAGAGTTCAAATCTTGGAATACAATCTCATTTTTGCACTATAAATTGTTTTCTTAGAAGCATGATGAATACTAGACAAGGAAGTAAACGTGAAGTAGAGGTGAAACTAAAATGTACTCTTAAAAAACTTGAAGAAACGATGGACATTAATAGTAAGCTACTACTTGAAAGGGATGAAAGCGAGTTGGAAATTAAAAATGTAATTGAAAGAAACACACAACTTAAAAACCAACTTCTGAGCAAGGACACTGAACTAGACGACCTTCGGAAGCAATTACAATTCCTTCAAAAAATAGCTGATACTCACACCCAGTGTGAGAAGACACTTTAGAAGATGCATTTGTAAAAATGCAATCACTACAGAAACAATTAACTGAATCACAAGCAAACTTAGAAAAAATGCACGGCATCATTAACCAGCGAGACCAAACTAATACCCAAGAACTTTATGATCTGTTAGTTACACAGGAACCTGTTGTAACTATAGATCTCACTTCGTTTTGCAAAGATTCCAGTGACCGAACATCTGTCAAATGTAATAAAAGGACTCGTACAAAGAAAAAGAAACAAAACAAGAAACATAATAACGTTATTAATGGTCTCAGGAAAGAACGAGTAAAACTCAATAAAGAACTGTCTGATTATGAGTATGTAATAGATCATTATGAGAAAGATTATTCAGAAAATACGAAAAAAATAAAGAGATTAGAATCGGATTTAAAAAACATGCATTACAAATATTATCTGGCTTCATTCAGAGAGAAATTAAAGAACGAATTGCTGCTATTGATGAGCTACTTAGTGTTAGCTCATATAACCTAGAACTGGTTGAATCAATGACCAACGAAACACTCAACTCAGCCGAGGCTCTAAGGAATGAAGGACACACCCAATCACCACCTCTATTGTCCTTGTGCTGCAGCCCTACCCAAGTTGTAAAGACCCCCGCGACGAATGGAACCATTAAAGTTTTCTGTGATTCTATTGGAGTGGATTTCGGATCGATTTTATTAAATTATACCAATAGTATTGTTATTAATAATTGCATGTCTAACATCTCCTATTACCATCTTATAGACAAAGTAATCAATGAAAAACATGAAAAAGGCACACAAATAGTAATAATGATGGGAGACAGTTCAAGTGTGACTAAAGTAAAATTGATTCACAGTATCGAAAAATTGCTAAAAGTGCATTCATCGGGGAATGTAGATAAAATTGTAATCTGTGCTTTTCCTTACTCGAATCGACTTAGTGTTAAACAAAACGAGAGAATACATAAACTCAATAATATCTTATATAACTTAATAGCATTTAACAGTTATGAAAACGAATTGACTTTCTTCGATATTAATAAATACATTTATAATTTCATACTAACTCCGTCAACACTGAATCTTTCGAAATGGCAAAAGCACGACATTGCAAACATTTTGTCATTCATATTAAAATCAGACACAAATAATGGAAAACAAGGACTTAAATTAATTAGACATTTAGACACGACAACAGGAGGGCTTGGTAAAGTCCGTTCTTTTGAACGGAAGTTACAAGGTCCTCTTTGCAATGAAGTTAGTGATGAGTTTGTGAAACATTTAAACATATAGATACGACAACAGGAGGGCCCTGTACAGTTGGTTCAATTGAGCGAAACGTACAAGTCCCTCTTAGCAATTTAGTAAATAGTACACCTACTGGGTTAATAAAAGTAATGCATCAAAACATTAACCGGCTATTAGGGAAACTTCTTGAAATAGAAGTATTTTTGAACAGAAATTACTTTGACATTCTCTGTTTTACGGAGACTTTTTTGAAACCTGACTCAATCCCCTTTTCGCTGTGTCAGTTTAATATAATCAGTTCTTTTGTTAGAAATACTGCCGACGGTGGAGGTAGCTTAATATTAATAAACAATGAATTCAGAGCTAAGGAACGTAAAGATATTGTGTCTCTATCTGTAGAACGTCATTGTGAAATTTCTTGTGCAGAGCTGGAAAGTTATATTATAATTTGCGTGTATAGCCCACCATCAGCTAGCGTTGACATACTTCTAAATACTCTTGACGAAGCATTAAGGAAAGTATCAAATACAAGAAGTAAAGGTTTGATAATGTGCGGTGATTTTAATATAGACCTTCTTAAGGATACTTCACAAAAGAAGCAATTTAATATGTTATGTAAATCGTTCAACATGAAAGCCCTATTTAATGAACCTACACGAATTACATCTACAACTGCTACATGTTTAGATAATATCTTCTTAAACTGTGACTATGCAGACAAGGCCCTTATTGACAGCTTACGTTCAGACCACAGAGGCCAAACTGTTGTGCTGCACGGTCCCGCCAAGCGAAATCAAACTAAGATAATAACATGTAGGCCTATCACACAAAAGAGGCTGAAATTATTCCATACTGCTATATGTAACAACACACAGCAACGAGATTATTTTCCATGTGATACTTTTGATCCAAATGAATTGTTTAATTATTTATTTAAGACAATTAATATCGCATTTCAATCAATTTTCAAAAACACTAATGTAAAATTAAAGGAAAAACCTCAATTTGCTGACTGGGCTACTAAAGGAATAATTTTGAGCAGGGAAACAATGTATGGTCTCTACAAAAAAAAGAACAACACAACAAATATATATTTTTTAGAGTAAGTCAAAAAATACTCGAAAATTTTTAAACAAGTATGTTGCCAGGCTAAAACACTATATATAAAAGAAAAAATCCTAAGTTCTAATAATAAGATTAAAACAACTTGGGACATCATAAAGAAGGAAACAGGTAAGGGCAAGGTTAAAGAAAATCTAGATATTATACGTGTTGAATGCAAGGTGATAAGTGACAAACTTGATGTAGCAAATGCCTTCGAAAAATTTTTCACAGACATCCCTATTCATTTAACAAAATCCTTAGACAGATCCCCTGTAGTTACGGAATCATTTTTAAAAGATAATGTACTGATATCACCCCCCACATTCACTTTTCACTATGTCACGGCACAGACGGTCTTAAGAACCTTTAAGACTCTTCAGGTCAAAAAAACAGAGGATCTATGGGGATTGTCCGTTAAAGTATTGGGAGGCATAATCAGTCAAATATCTCCTCATTTAGCTGTTATTTTTAACTCGTGTATTGATAGAGGCATCTTTCCCACCCTTATGAAAGAAAGTAAAGTCATACCTCTTTATAAATCGGGATGCAAAGAGAATCCATCAAACTACCGACCGATTTCAATTTTACCAGCTCTCAGCAAAGTTTTTGAGAAAATGATTTTAACCCAATTGGTGACTCATTTCCATACCAACAAATTATTTCACGAACGTCAGTTTGGCTTCACGAAAGGGCGTTCAACGCTTGACGCAGGATTAACATTAATGTCATTTGTACTGGAAGCTTGGGAAGAGAAGACTGACGTTTTAGGAATTTTCTGCGATCTTTCGAAAGCATTTGACTGCGTTCATCATGAGACGCTTATAATGAAGCTTAGACACTACGGTGTAACAGCAGAAGCACTAAGCCTGATCGCGTCATATCTTTCTGAGAGAGAACATCGAGTTTCGATATCCGACGTTAAGTCTTCAGGTTCTCTCATAAAGCTAGGGGTACCCCAGGGATCCATATTGGGTCCTTTCTTGTTTCTAGTATATATTAATGATTTACCCTATGTAATTCAAAGGCAAACCAAAAATGATGTTGTTTTATTTGCCGACGATACATCTATATTATTTAAAATAAAAAGAGGAGATTCTGATCTTAGCAAAGTTAATACTGCATTGAACATCATATCAAAATGGTTTGCTGCGAATAACCTAGTGTTGAATCCTTCAAAAACAAAGTGTGTAAAGTTTTCCCTACCAAATGTCAGCACAGACAAATGTAACAATGTGCAGTGAAATAGAAAAAGTAGATTCTACGAATTTTTTAGGAATAATATTAGATAACCAACTACAGTGGGGTCCCCATATTCATAGTCTTGGGAGTAGGTTGAGTTCAGCAGTCTATGCAGTCAGAGAGGTGAGGAAGCTCACAGACGTAACCACTGCTAGACTCGTATATTTTGCCTATTTTCATAGTCTTATGAGCTACGGTATTTTGTTGTGGGGTGCTGGAGCTGATATTAGTGTAATTTTTACTCTACAAAAGCGGGCTATTCGGCCATTTATAACCTAAAGTGGAGAGATTCTCTAAGAGAAGTGTTTAAAACCATAAATATTCTTACACTACCTTCCTTATATATTTATGAGAACATCATGTACATTCGCAAAAATATAGGTAATTTTAAAAAACACAGTGATTTCCATAATGTTAACACACGGAATAAAGATAAATTAATGAATAATGCATATAGGCTACAAAAATCTAATAAAAGCTTTGTAGGCAATTCTGTTAGATTTTACAATAAACTTCCGAGACAGGTAACAGATTTAAAAGAAAAGGCATTTAAGAAATTTATAAAAGATAATCTTATGAAAAAGGCTTATTATACCGTAAATGACTATTTAACTGACACAGTAGCGTGGAATGAAGAGGAAGGTAGGTAGGTACTTCGTTATAGTTTTGACAAAGCCCCTGTACAGCTGCTTACTATTATTTGTATAGTACTTTTAGTAATGTTATTTATTTATTGACAAGGCTTTACGGCCGCTTATTAATATTAATTAATTGCATTATTTTATTATCTAGACTGACCTTGATTTGACAAAGCCCCTATACAGCTGCAACTTTCGAAATATCCTTGTAACTCTGTAATTTTATATTGTTTATACTCTTTTGAATTGACGTTACTAAGTGTTCTTTGTGATCCCAAAGTATGAATGAATAAATGAATATGAATATGAATATTATGTATTTATATCGCTGTATTGAGGCTGATTTTTGAAGTGATTCTTTCATTAATTATGTTTTTAATTTTTGCATCGCATGAATCAATAAATAAATAAAAAAAAAAAAAAATGCTGGACATTTTTCACACCGCATCATCTAGCCCCAAACTAAGCAGAGCTTGTATTATGGGAACTACATGACTGATATACTACTTATATACTTTTTTTTTGTAAATACATACATATTATACATAGAAAACACCCAGACCCAAAACAACATTACAAACATTTGTCCCGCAGCGGGAATCGAACCCGCAACCTTCTGCTTCTCAGGCGGGCCTTTGCCCACTGCGCCACAGAGGTCGTCAATAAGGGAAGCCTTAATAATAATTAATAATACATAATATATAATTATGCAGGCGTTGCTGCCCCGGTCACTGACGGTCGACACCGTCCATGTACCTACGAGCTTGCAAAATATCTGTGTTGTCTCGCTGTGCGTAATTTAATTTTATAATAATTCCTTTTTTTGTTATTAAAATTAGACATTTTAATTTGTATTTATTTGCATAATATTATTAATATATATTTCTATGTCTCTGTATATGAGCTCTGTATTTTATTAATTAAAATAACTGAAATTATCAATTTTACAAACCAGTTTTTTCCTCCCGACAACCGTTTTCTGTACTTAAACTTAAATTAAAGTTGTGTATAAAAACCCTACCGCTCACAGTGATGCTGGATTTTTTTTCTGCATACACAATTATAACGCGATTTTTTTATTTCTTGTTTTAGTATATTTAGTTCCGTTTTTGCGTCCTACTTCCTTTTTCTATCGCAGCATTGTGTAAGATCAGATTGTGCATCTTAGTACAAAATGTACTGAACACAGATATCACAAAAACGCATTTTGTTATAATACAATGCGTTAACCCAGCAATGTGAACTTGTCAAAACGAAAGAGAAAACATCAGATTTGGATGTAAAAGCTCCACTCATATGTGCATTGTTTTTATGATGCCATATGAAATATGTCACGATAGAAGAAGGAAGCAGAATGAAAAATGAAACCGCAACGAAATAAACTAAAAAAAAAAACACCGTAAGTAAGCGTTATTGCGTTCTAAAACACTGCGTAACCAAATTAAAATCGACCAAAAATTTTGTTCACCAATTCCCATCTGCAATGCTCAGATAAGCCGTAATTAGATAACCAGTAATTTAGTTAATTGTAATCATCTAGCAAATTACTCGTCAGGTCAAAGAGTAGACCCGTTTCATAATGTTAAATGAAGGCCGAAGTTTTACGGCTAATGATTCAATTATAGCCGGGTCTTTCAAAAAGGGATGTGCTATAAAAAGTTGGTACTTACCTATAACTTTACTATCGTATGTATAATATATAAGAAAGAATTATAAATTGGTAATAATGTAATTTGTATAAGTTACATAATGAAGATCCAGTGACACTAGAAAAGAAGACAAAGTATATGTTTTATTTGACTTAAAAAACCGCACTTAATAAATATTCAGAAATCCACTTTTCACATCAAGTACAATATTAAAGGGATAGCGAGGGTCATAATAACTTTATTTGAGATAATATCTTTAGCTAGACGTGAAATTTATGTTTAATTAACTAGTTTAGACTAGCAGTTTGCAGTTCGGTCGTATAAACGGGTCACCTTTTTGCCCACGTTGTTGTTGTTGTCACAATGGATTAGTTAGGCTATCTATAGATCATTTGCAACGGTCCTTAGATACCTCAGCTCTTTCATTTGTATACATTGTATCTATCTATACATAGGTGTAGGGAATACTGACATACCTTTAGGGTTACGTATCTGTATTATTATTTCTGTTAATAAGTATAATTTTAGTTAGAACATACATGGTCTCTATTTTATTGATAAATACGATATTACACTTCACCGCTAGTTATTAAATATTCCATAATTTTAAATGTGTATTGTAGATGAATATATATATCTCTGTGTATTGTCTGTGAGCTGGTATGTCTTATAATGATATTCCATTTCCCGTAATTTTCGATAAAAACAAACCATTTACCCCAAATTGCAGGAGAGTTCCAGCACGGTGCATTACCATTAAAAAATAAAATGGATTTTGCTGCCCATATTTCATTTGCTTCCTCGATTTGTTGGTTTCAAACATCACATTTGCGGTACCAATTTCATCTATCAACGTCACCAAACACCAGATTAAAAGAAATTTACGGTGTAAATTTCCTGGAAAAATTATAGCATTTGTTACTTTTATTGCTATGCGGAAACTAGCCGTGGAAATGCGGTTTTTCAAATTTTAGCTACCTGGTGATTTAGCAGCTGTTATATAAAGGTTTTCAAAATTTAATTCTTATAATATATCGTGACTATGACGTATGTTTCATATACAAAAGTACTTTCATCCCTAACAAAGTTTATAAAACAAATCAATTTTCCCCGTTCAGTTTCTTACCTTATCCTTTAAATCATTCCTCGTTGCATCAACGTGCTCAACTTACCGTCGTTTTTCTTCCCACTGGCCCGTAACGATAATTAGTTACCTACAACGGACCCTTATTATGCCAGGCATCCTTATCTGCTACTGTCAGTGGTGGTATATTAATCGTACCCCTCGCTAAGTCATGTACATAACAATTTTTATAGATAACAGTAAATTAAGGGCGAACGGAAGTGGAATCCTAAATCAAAAGTTAATAAGCTGTTCCTCATAATTTTCGAAATAATCCATATCAAATATTTAAGGCCGCTGAAATAAGCCAATCAGTAGGTACTATAGTATGCTAGAATGAGTCACAAAATGTCGTAATGGGGATTACAGTTATAAGAATGAAGTAACTGTTTTTTTGTGTTTGTTTAATTGGTTGCCATACCCAAAACTAGGTCATAGCGGATGAATGATCTGGTTGTGTCAAGATTTTATCGAAGCTTTGTGAGTTCTAAAAATGATCTAGCCAATGCGCACTACGTAAAACCTCGATCTAATGCAAACACGTAAGTAATCAAGACTTCATTCGCCGATGAATAGCACGCTTCATCCGCGTCATATCCGCACTATGACATGGTTCCACTGATTGAGTTTATGGCAATATATGGATAAAATATAGCGTCGATTGGCATTTGCACAAACATCACTGATGAACTGAACAATACTAATTTAGTAAACAATCAAAAGCATTGAATTTCAGTCATGCACTTCCGAGCATTAATTTATTGAACTTTTCAGAGCAAATTATAAACATAATATGCTACTAAAAACACAAGGGTGTTTTTAAAGTCAAACACCCAAAAGTGCTTACTAAGAAAACAAATGAAGTCAGATTGTTGTAAGTCACAAAGGCTTTCGGAAAACTGTGACTTTGAAAAAAAAACTATAAAGCAACGAACTACAATATCAGAGTTTAGTTTTTCCAATGCCTTAGCAAACTTCAATGGCATTTCAAACATTTCGATGGCAAGTCCCAAGTAGTCAAGTGAAGCAAGCATCAAGGCTAGCAAACTTTTAGGCGAAAAATTATTTTACCAAAAGCTCCATAAAATTATATTTTAAAATATTATGAAAGTGTTATCGTTGCTTTAATTTATCGCAAAAGCGGTTTGGTTCACGTAAATTGTTTTAAAGGGCACTTAAATTTTGGGGTCGTACATTAAAATTTTAAATTTTTTTTATGGATCTTTTATACATCAGTTAAAGGCATGTTTACATTGCGTCAGAGTTACCATGTGGCAAGTTAGAATAGTACCTCAAAGCTTGTTATTTATTCACGCCCTGGTTTCCGCGTACCTATAGAGTAAAGCATATAAATATTTCCTGCGGGAAGACAGCTACGCGAAGTTGGTCATAACTAGTTAATGTTTACACATAAAAGTTGAAGTTTACACCACACATAGTTTGCATGAGTGTTCATCTTTGTATAACGGCTGTAGTTTTATACAATTTATTTTGTGTTATTTGGTATCCCAAAATTTAAATTCAGCATGAATATTTAGAGAGCTTTTTTGCTCTATCGCTCGAGCTTAGCGATGGAGCGCCGGTAAGTGGTAAATTTACTCGATCTGCTGTTAGTTGATGTTATTATTAATATTTTTTCATAGTTATTTTACTGATTCAAAATTCACGAAGTTAAGTGGAATAGTGTAAATCTTAAATTGCAAAGATTTTCTGGCAGTTTATTTATAGCCAACTTGATGAATTGTGGTGAAAAAAGGTTTGACCCTTAGTGGAATAACCAATGTGTGAAAGTATTCAGAATGATTCAACCCTGCTTTCTTATAAGCATAATCATGCATTTTAACACGTTCACTGCGCCATCATTGTCAAAAAACTTTCAGCTGGTGCTTTGGAGACCTAAAAGATCTCGAAACTAACCTACCCTTTGGTGCGTTTGAGACCTAATCAGTCTCCTAAAAATACAGTTTTGAAAATAATGTATATCTTCCAATAAAACCAATGACATAATATTTTGAAGTTTTTGTGGGTCAAGAGAGGCTAGCAATAGCCTCATTTTGCATTATGACATTAGAATAAACTACAAATACCAAAAAAAATTAGGTATCGATTGTATCTCTTACCGCAACCGAAGATAGGTCAATATGTGTAGTAAAGTAGTGATGGGAATAAAATAATATCTCGTCGATTGAAAAAGTTTTATTAAAAGTGTTTTTCATTAAAACATGGTAAGCACATTGATTGTTTGCATTGCGCGCAAATGGTAATAATTCTTTTGGCTTTTTTAGAAGCGTCAGTGCTGTTGAATGTACGACAATCATAAGTCTAATTTTATTAGTTTTTCTTATAGTGAAAAGTTATTCGAGTGTCTTATATGTATTTTTGATCTTAGGCAGTTGTTGCTTTAAAAAAATATATGGTGGTATTAAATTGATGACCTTTTTTGAAATGGGAAGTTCAGAAGCAATAACTGATCACGTTCTGAATATTTAAAAGTCAAAATGGAAAGTTTTTTCAACTTTTGTATGGCGACATAGGGCAGCACCAACAAACATAACAGCAACAAACACAAATTTTAATATATATTTTATATTATATTAAATATTCAGAATGTATTCGATGATGCTAGGACAACACTAAATCGAGTCACGCGGCGCCCGCGCCGCCCACCCTCCCTCTCTTGCGTCTATGAGGCGTACGATTTCACGAGTACCGGCGGGTCTCCTAACGCAAGGAATAGAAATAATTATACTACTGTGCGTTAGGGACCTAATCCATCTCCTAATTTTTTTATGTCCTTGAATTCACCTTTAAATAGGAAGCAAATATGTATATTTGTCTTACTCATACTTAAATAACTTTACACGTTAGAGCCTCCCGCAAGGAGTGAAACAACACGATTATAGTCAACGCACAATACAAAAGTCCTGCAAGAGATCTAATAGATCTCTTAATGCAACGAACGTGTTAATAATGAGGATAAAAAACTCAGTCTGCAGTTCTTTTTTAAACTCCGAAACAAACAGTGATAAACTTAAATCGCATCACCGAACATTGGATCGGGAATCGGGAGCAAATCGAAACTTCGTACGTCAGTACTCGTATCATAAATCGTTAAAAGTTTATCAAAAGCGACACAGTTACTCATACGTGACTGCAGTTTTGTGGCTTTTGGTAAGAAAAATAAAGTTTGAAAATAAACCACTCATCGAAATAAATTTAAAAATAAACCTCAATGGACTTTTGCGAAGCTGAATAAACATTTCAAAAATGATATTTTATGAAGCTTTGACCGGTGTGGTTATTTATGGAGATCGATTTTAAACCGATTATTATTTTTTTGTTGTTAATTTGAAAACCAGTCGACGTTTATTTCTGTCATTGATTGCAGCGATCCCTAGTGACTTGTGACGATAAAAATATAAATTGATTACAAAAAACCTCAATATAAGCCGGTAAGCCGTTTCGGATATAAAAAAAAAACATAAACAAACAACCTCTTATGGCAAACGCATAAACGGGCTCCTTACGTCGTAGGTAAAAATTTCATTTTTTACTCAGACCTTTGTGCCTCAGCGGACGAGTATGGCTGTGCAGCAAGAGGTGAAGGTTCGATACCCACTGCGGGTTTGCATTTTGCATTTTTTGCATTTTTGAGTCTTTGTGATACCCACCGTGAAACCGTAGTACGGTGTCAGAACTATAAAGGGTGTAAAAAGACCCATCACCAAGCTGAAATCTACACATACAATTCATCTTAACGAGTAACATTGCAAGAAAAATACTGTTTTTTAGCGTGCATTATAATGACCGCGCGTTTGTGTGCGTGCTTCGGCACACTCACGTGTCAAACTGTGGTGTGCGTTTGAGTTTGATATTAATTATATTTCTACAAAATCAAATGCGTAATTGTAAAGAACATTAGAAAATGTTGATAATGTTTAATAAAAAACTAAACAAAAATTTGACTTTGACCTTTAATATTTCCAGAACCAGTAGAGGTAAAGTCCCAGGTATAGAATATGTGGCTTTTGGCTTGATGATGGGTCTTTTTACACCCGTTGTTATGTGACTCGGGTGCTTATTTATCATACAATGATTATATTATTAGTTACCCATAGTAATATAAATTCAAATAAATGTGATATTTAATTACTGAATACCTACGTACACCTATTTCTTTAGAGATTACTTTTAGCTTTTCCAGCTATACCCTGACGTAACATTAGTGACCTACTAAAGTTTCCTTATTCTATTTTACTTGCAAAACACAACAGGTTTTCCTACCCCAATTCAGACCAGTCATTCTCTTTTAATAAATGAAGCATGAGTTCATAAAAGGTTGTCAGTGTAGTAGGGTCATGCCCCTTCTGACTGCTTTTGTATTTTCGATGACTTTGCTTTTTATGTGTCTAGGTGCGTTC
Organism: Perizoma affinitatum; assembly: GCA_961405105.1. Taxonomy (NCBI): domain Eukaryota; kingdom Metazoa; phylum Arthropoda; class Insecta; order Lepidoptera; family Geometridae; genus Perizoma; species Perizoma affinitatum. The sequence goes on from OY560184.1 coordinate 10,796,751, forward strand.
TCGGAATTCTTCAGCTAGGAAAACGACGTTATTTTTTGTCGCAAAATTACATTAAAATACATTTCAAGATTAAGTATCAGTATAACCAAAAGACACTACGGAGACGAAAGTAGATTAACAGTTTGAGGCTTGAGTAAGTTTAAAATTATGTCTTATTATGGCACTGACTGTACAGTGCCAAAATAAGTGTTACTTTTAACCGCCTTTTTTTTTCAAGGCGGTTAAAAGTATATACTTTTTTAAGTGACTCCAAGTTGCAGCTATTTATGTATGATTAAACAGGTATCCATTAAATCTTAAAATAATAATTTTGTTTACTGTGCAATTTCTTTTTGTATAAGGGTCAATATATTTTTTGGTGCAATTTATTTTTGTCATTCTGCCGACTTCGGTGGCGCGGTGAGCCATCCGAGAGGTGCGGGTTCCATATTCGCAGCGTGTTCGATTCCCGCTTATTTTAAATACGGCAAACATTACCCTATTTAGATAAACGACTAGGTATCTGTATGCATCTTGGTCCATCAATCACTGTTCCACGTGAATGTTTCCCGAGGGGTTTTCTCTCTGATATGCGAGTTAGCGACATTCTATACCACTGACAAGACATCTCAAACAAAGCTTATAGAGAACATCTGGACAACTAAATAAAATGGAAAATGATTAAGTCAAGTTTTAGTTTCAAGCTTTTAGACCAGCTGACACATTCTTAGTTACAAATACGTATTAGATGACGTCCTCTGTGGCGCTGCCTTGCCTGAGTCGCCGAAGGTTGCGGGTTTGATTCCCGCCGCGGGACAAATGTTTGTATATATGCGAATATTTGTTTCGGGATCTGGGTGTTTTCTATGTATAATATGTATGTATTTACAAAAAAAAGTATATAAGTAGTATATCAGTCATGTAGTTCCCATAACACAATCTCTGCTTACTTTGGGGCTAGATGATGCTGTGTGAACATGTCCAGCATTATTAATATTATTATTATTATTAATTTGAAAAAGAGACCGTAATTTAAATCTTGCAAAAGTAAAATGTGCATTATTTAGTACACGTAGTTTTTTTTATGAAATGGTTGCATAGTACTTCGCCATGATGATGTTAAAAAGGGAAAGTAGATTTTACTTGTTGCTCACTCGTAGCTTATAACTTAAGCCAATAGGAAGGTGGTAGGAAGCCCTGGAGAGTATCGTGTAGGTGACTAGAACGAAAACAGAGTATTTGTTCATTTGTCTAGAACAACGGCGAGATAGACCGGGCGTGAAGAAATAGAATAGATGTGGGATGGATGAAATGGCGATAGTTCACAGATTGACAGACTACGTGTGATCCCCGAATGCCCTTTAAGCTTAAAGGGAAGATTTACAAAACGATTATAAGTCCTGTTGTATGGATCGGAGTATTTGGCCACCAAAAGGATGGATAAAAGAGAAGGCTGTTCGCGGCTAAGTTGCAAATGTTGAGAGGAATTCGTGGAGTTACAAGAATGAACAAGATAAGGAATGACTCCATCAGGGGAAGTTTAAAATTAGCGTCAGAAGAGTGTTAGATATGTATGTGTATGGTTATATGAGTAGGGGTAGAAAAGATGATTGGACTCTGCCATTCATCTGCGGGTTACAAAGGAGGTACTGAAATGATGGCTGATAGAAGAAAGTAGAAGTAACACATATTTAGGACGAAGAACGTCTCCAGAAAACATTTTCTGTCACCTTCCTTTTGTAGGTCAAAAAAATATCCTTTAATTTGTCAGCTGTACCAGCACATAATCCACGGATTTGAGAATATTCTATTTATTTTATTTGACCTTTTGACCCAACACATCTTTTTAATTTTTTTAATTTTATATTTATTTTATTTTTTGTAATGTTTTAATGTAGCTATTTTGTCACCTATTGTGTTGTGTTGTGGTAAATAAATGTATTTTCTTTCTTTCTTTCTTTATGTCATTGCGTGTCTATGTTAGTAATTTCTTAAGGAAGTTTAGACGCTGCCAACGTTAACCAGCTGCTCTACAGCCAACTGTACCATAACCAACAAATCCGGCTTCAGACATAGACAAATAGTCTTCAAATTACCCGTCTCGCATCGATTGATTGGGTAAAAATGGCATGCGCTTCTTGAAGGATATCTTATTTAACCTGCTTATATTGTCTTTATTAATAAGAACACATGTAGGATAAACAGAAATGGAGACATGAGCTAAATGATTGGACGTGTCTTTGACTACCCCTACTTGGTATTACACAGATCTAGGTAATGAGTATAGATCTTAGGATCTCCATCAAGGGGATTACAGTCGTGAACGTGTTTGTTGTTTTGTCAATAATGTATGTACAAATATATATTATTTATACTAAGACTTATTAACGTACGTCTTTGTAGGTACTAGTAAAGCTCTTTATGAAAGTTCTCTATCGATTTCTGTCACCAAGGAAGTTTGAATGTTTAATTAGTCGCAGGTGAATTTACCGACTCAAATTTATGTATGATTCACTCTTTACATTATGCAATCTACCGATAATTACTTAGTGTAGAAATTGCATAATTGCGTCGGGCCGCATGTAATTAATGACATTGTTTAAAGGAATAGATTTTATATGGTAATCCCACATGACCCACCCCCCTCTTTAGTCCTGCGCTCCAAAGTCAGTCGTAAAATTGTCTTGACTTATTCTTATTTAGAGTTTGTATCATCAGCTATAATTTGGCGGTGTTTTTATACAACTAAAGTGGCAAACAATTATACGGCCCACCTGTTGGTAAGCGGTTACCATAGGTATAACTCCCGCGTTGTAGACCTTGAGAAATAGCGGTCGAAAATTCGCATGTGCCTGTAGGCACCCGTACCTTCAAACTGGAACACAGCAATGCGAGCATTACTTCTTGGCGGCAGAAATAGGTATTGGTGGTAGTACTTCCCCAGACGAGCTCTTCACAAGGAGCTTTTATTATGATACGTGTATGTACCTCGTGCATGGTGGAGTTTGATACAATGAGAGACCGTATTGTATGACCATGGAAAACACGCTCTGACAAACCGATATGAATCCCAATTTTGATAGAACAGACTAGGTATTATGTTTTAATATACAAAATTATTAGGAATGCTTACTTAAATTGTAACATAGCTATCAACTGAATGAATTCAAATGTTATAATTAAGTACACGCTTTTTTCGGTTTTTCAAGTTGTAAAAACAAAATGTAATAATCTGCTCATCTCCCTCAATTCTGAAGGGATTTGTATTATTTCTTTTAGAACTGTAGGCATCTATTCGTTTCAAGTACATAGGCCACACTAGCGCTCTAGTAGTTGCTTGGAGCGTAAAACTAAGGTTCAACAAGCCCGTCCTAGTTTTCACTGGCGGTCTGTTATCAGTTCACGTTCCATTTCACAAAGCACTCTGTGCACGCTCATTTGAGCGCGTCGTTTACTTGCAGTTTAACTTCTTGGGTTCAATATCTATGACTTTATTACTAGACCAGACATTCGATTGCATCTAGGTAAAGTAAATGCTCTTTGCCAGAAGTAATGTATTTTTGAATCTACAAAAGCTATAACTCTTTGATTATGGCAGGTTACTTCGATCTTTGCTATAGATGATGGAATGTGATTCGCTGCATTTTTTTAGATACAATCCGTGATGGAAAACAAGTTGGTCATGGAATTAAAATTATCGTGGTTTGGTATAATTACAATTTTATTTTTTATATTATTTTACAATCGATATACCAAACTACGAGTCGAGCGTGGTCTCGGACGGTGCTCATGAGGAAGAACCTCTAAACGGTCAACGAAACGTCAGCAGGAAAATAGTAAAGTACGTGGTATGGTATAGTCGTAATAATATTCTAAAATAAAATAAGTTGGTATTTTTTATAAATTAACTTGTAGTAAAATTAAAAGAGACTCTTGGGTTGTAAATTAAATGTAGACCCTTATATTGAACTGAGGCCTGTCATTAATTACAAACTCCCTTATTGGACGCAAATTTTTACAGGTCACATAAACTTGTGGTACTTTCACTGGCTACTCAATTATTTTGCTAACTTTAGTAGCCAAATAGACAGCTCTAGAATGCACCTAACCATAATTAATCTGTATGCCACACATCTATTTGCAATTTCACGAGGTTTATTTGGAAGATAATGCTGTTATGTAAACTCAACGTTGTTGTACTTAATTCTGCCAGTTATTAACCTGGGCAGATCGATCCAACTCTGCCAATACCTAGTAGATAGGTATACTCACCAAATAATATTACAGCTTAAATAAGTACTACAAACTTTGACAATGTTGTACAATGGCCGATCTTATCGCTATATAGCGATCTCTATCAGATAAGCTTTGAAAGATGTGTGGGTATATATAAGTTTATACTAAACTTGTGTGGGTCACAGTCAGGTCTGGGTGCACTACAACACCCAGACCATAAATAAATATCTACAGAACATTTGTACATTTGTCGCGCAGTGGGAATCGAACACGCACCTCTGACTAAGTTTAGTATAAACAAGAATTAATCATACCAACGTTCTTTTACTAAATCGGTGTAAATAAGATTTTGCGTATCAAAGCTTCATAAAAAATGTCCAAGAATCTAAAAACTGGTATTAAAGCTTAAAACGCCTAATGAGTCTACACGGTGTTTTTGTGGAAAACAATGCCTGAACTTGAAGAATGCACATTTAAAATTGTAGTAGTGAAACATTTAACCAAGGGTCGCACAGAAAATATCGTACCTAGAGATTTATACAGTAGGGTTACTTATATACCAATTCCATAGGTTAATAAGGAGATAAATTGTAACTAGGAATGTAGCTAGATAAATTAAACTGATTGAGATAATTGAGACTTCTGCTGCGAATTCGAAATCTTGAAGCCATTTCGTAGCAAGTATTGCTCGATTGCTTTTTAGTTGCACACCTTTTTTTTTTGTCTCAGAGCTAGTTCATTTCATTGGTTTCTGGAAATGAGCAGTCTTTCTAAATACGTGCAGTAACCTGTATTGCTAACTTATGTTGTTTTTAGGTTGTGTAGAAGAAATTGCTTTTTACGATAAGTCACCGTTTGCTTTTAGAGATAAGACCCCCAGTGTAGCTTGTTTGTTTACCTAAGTTTTTGGTATTTTTCTTTAGCGTCATATAAAGAATTTATGTCTTAGATAGATAACACTTCATGGTAGGTACAGCATATATGTTCCGTACAAATTATAAACAGAGCAAATCACATGCTAAGTATAATGGACGGTCTTATCGCTTCAGCGATCTCTTCAAGGCAACCTTTATATGGACAACACTTGGCGATATCTTAAAATGCGCTTGAAACTTAGAAGCTTATTAAACATTGCCCTCTGTTGTGGTTACTCTGTTACCGTGGTCTCGTCACAAACACTGAACGACGAGTTCTTTGTGTAATAAACACCTTATTTATTTAGGGACTCTGTTTTACATGCTCACAAAAAAGGGAACTAAAAGGGATGTTGGTTGTTATTTAAAAGTGAGATGCGTTAATCACACTGTTGGGATGCTTTTAAAGGAATGTCTTTGGCTCAAAGCAGATAATTGTATCATATAATTTACATTATCGTGGTTTGGTGAAACGTCAGCAGGAGAATAGTAAAGTACGTAGTAAAATCGTTATAGTATCCTAAATCATTGGATGTCTGATATGAATAATATTATAATTTTCGATAAGTTCTTATTACAATAATTTTGTAGTAGTAGGAATTTTTTACTCAGACAACCGTCCGGGTATGTATATGTAGTCCATCCTAGAGTAGAATAGAATTGAATAGAAAATAATTATTTCGTATACATACTATGTCAGAATAGATTTTTCTTTAAGCTTTATATACTGAAAGTGTTACAGTTACTACGTCATCAAACTCCAACAAGCTGCTTAACCAACCACGACTGGAAACAGATGGAAATCCCTATCACATAACTGAAAGATTGAACTTTCATTAATAAAGGGATAATACAACTAAAAATATTTATTTATATCGGTTCAAAAAGGTCACATAAGGAACCATACCTTTGTAGGATTTGTAAAAAAGACCTCAACAAATATAACACATCTTTTTTAAGCTTAAGATATACGAAGGTACAAAAAATATTTCTCCCAAAACTTTTAGTTAGCTATTCCTTTTATTGAATAGGGGGAAACTTGCCAATATCGTAATAGGGAACTTTGTATTCAGTGCTAAAGCCGAAGTTTCTTGAAAGCATTGACAAAATGTTAAAGTCGTTATAAAGCGGCGACCCAGATTTTTAACCTGCAGTCAAAGAACTAGTTTACTACAGTTGTGTCTCCGCTCTATTACGGCCGTCACGAGGAAGGTGGCTCTCAGGAAATACAGCCTTAACTGAGCACTCAACTGCGAAAGCAGGAGTTGGACAAAGTTGGTCATTAAGCTCGATTTTTTTTACGGTTTTTCGTTATCCTCTGTGGACTACTGAAAGTGTTTGGAATTTGAAGTGGGTATTGATTTTATGATTTAATTAGAACTTCTCATCTTGCAAGCACCTTCAATACAACAAAGCCATATTTATTTTCACAAACGTTTTCATTTATCGTTGAGTTCACGATGTGCTCAATAAAGGCACAAGTTAATGAGTTCATCGCATCAAGACTTAAAAAAAATAAATTATCTCAGGTTATTTCAATTTATTCAAACTAATTTCAGAAGCAGCGGAAATCGATCAACACCTCAATTTTTGCTTTGGACATTTGACAAGTTTGAGATCTCGACGGCATCAAAGCGAAAGTTGAGGCACCCCACTTACACAGTTTTGAGACGAAATGCGAAACTCGTGAGAAGAATATACTTCGAATGGTTTTGATCCCTCTTTATTGACAGTTTGTGGGAAATGATTCTGTTTAGAAAGTTTTGCTACTGTTTTTGAAGCCACGCAAGGCCATTGAAATCACTTTCAATACCTACTTAGGTGTAATTTGCTTATTGTTCGGTTTGTTTTGACAAACTTGCTAGAAAGCTTCATCGGTTTCGTCTGTCATAGTTTATCCTCGATATAAGACTATACTCGACGAGATCGAGAAAATAACTATCTGATTCTTGATAGGTTATCAGGTAAGGTACTGCCATGTAATTTCTAAACAAATGACATTCACTTCTGGACATTGTTATGCCTTTCATACAAAAAGCCATGACGTAATGTCTCCGTCCTGAGACTGCTTTTTCCTAACAGAAAATAAATATGAGTCGAAACATAGCCTATGATTTCTACTCAAAAAAAGATATCTGACTTATCAGTCTCATTGAGTCGGCTATCCTCCGTACAGTACACTGATACTAATGTAGTTAAACGGTTACTCCATCAAGTATTGACTTTCAATATTTGATTCCCGTGATCGATCGCCCGTTTTACAAACACCGGACGCTAAGTGCTTAGTCCGGTAATATTTCATTGATGCCGTACAGACTAAATTGAATTGTTTAATTGCGACGCTTGGGATGTTTTAGGACTAATATGTTGGGGAAACGGTTCTTTCGTTGTTTTTTTTTAAGGTTATTATTTTTGAAAGAGTAAAAAAAACGCACTCACGACTGTCTTCCCCATGGTGGACATACATACTCCGTGAGTAGATCTTTGAGGATACCGAGTAGGGGGTAGGCAGAGGCACGTCCAAACATTTGGTACATGCCCGCGTTTTGCAAGTTATATAGCATTCCACATGATAGGTTGCAAGCCCATAGCCGCTTATGGGAAGACTGACTATTGACAGGCCTTCGAATTGACAGGTATTGGGCAACGAAACCTCACGCACCTTTAGTCGGTTCATTAGTTATATTATCAAATTTAGTAACAATGATAGTTTAATTACTATTCAATAGACACAGACGCCAAATAAAAAACAAATGACACACCCGTCAATTCTGAAAGACCCAAATTATTAGCAATGCCGTCTATCACAAACAACCATTCATCAAATCTCGGCGACAAATTTCCCTCAGTTTTAAAGGGGAGAATTTCATGGAAACAATTCTACAGCTTTAACGACAAACGAAAGGCAAAACTTTTGAAATACATTATTATGAAATACTGCAAAAAGTTGTTCCTCACCGTACTGACAGACCAAATATTTACATGTTTGTTTTCCGTCTCCATTCAGAAAACTGTAAGCCAAAAAAAATACTTATCGTTTGAAAAGAAGCGTTTTTACAAACGTTTAAACTGGCCACTAACATACTGATTCATATTTATCATATGTATTATGCATTTAAACTATGTTTACCATGACTATCAAAATTAGCGATGCGTCATCTTCATCATCATCAGCCCACATTAGACCACTGCTGGGCATAGGCCTCTCCCAATACGCACCACTGAGCCGGGTGTTCGGCTCTTATCATCCACTTTCTGCCCGCTGTCTTTCTTACGTCATCGCTCCACCTAGCCGGGGGGCGCCCCACACTACGTTTGGCCAGACGCGGTCTCCACTCAAGAACTCGTTTACCTCAACGGTTGTCAGTTCTTCGGCATATATGACCAGCCCATTGCAACTTCAGCTTACTAATCCTCTGAGCTATGTCGATGACTCTCGTTCTCTGTCGGATAATCTCGTTGCGGATTTTATCTTTAAGAAAAACCCCGAGCATAGCTCGTTTCATAGCTCGCTGTGCAACCTTGAACTGGTGGATTAGCCCTACTGTGAGTGTCCACGTCTCGGCACCGTAGGTCATCACGGGTAGCACGCACTGGTTGAAGACTTTAGTCTTCAAGCATTGTGGTATGGGTGACGAGAAGATTCGACGTAGTTTTCCGAACGCTGCCCAGCCCAGCTGGATCCTTCTCTTGGCCTCCTTTTCGAAGTTGTGGCTACCCAATTGCAAAATTTGTCTGAGGTAGACGTATTCTTGAACAACTTCAAGAGGGGGTTGTACGACGATTGGCTCCGTGTTTATGTTCCCATTGAACATAATTTTCGTTTTATCCATGTTCATCCGGAGACTAATTCGTTGAGAAGAGTCAGCTGGGCCATCTAGCATGCCCTGCAGCTCCTGCATCGAATCCGCCATAAGGACTATGTCATCTGTAAATCGTAAGTGTGAGATGTACTCGCCATTTATTTTATGCCCATATTTTTCCAGTCCAGCGTCTTAAACAGATCCTCCAATGCGTTAGTGAACAGTTTTGGAGATATGACATCTTTCTGTCGCACTCCTCTGCGCAATTGGATGGGATTAGACTGCTGGTTCTGTACTTGATCACTCATGGTCGCGGTTTCATACAGACATCTCAATACTTCGATATAACGATAGTCCACTTGGCAGCGATGCGTCACTGGTCATTATTGATCGCGTAAGCGAAAGCGAAGCTAACGAATGTCTCTGAGTATACTTGGCAATCCGGCGTTTGTATGTTTGTTTTTCCGACAGTAACTGCGGAACCGTTTTCTTGATTTGTAGGTAGGCCATACAAATAGAATATTGACTTTTGAATATAAGCTTAATTGATAGTGGGGTTTTTGAACTATGGGGGCAAGTGAAAACCGTACTTCACGAGAAAACCTCAAAATATCAGTTACTTGTATTTCGCCTATCTGTGGATTGTCAGCTGTCACAGTATGGGTAGGTACAAAAGCAATTAAGCTGTTTGGTTCGAAGCCAAAAATTGCTGATCCATAACAAGAGAATTCTACGTAATTGAAGCGGCCATAACAAGTCCAAAAAGAAACGATTATTTACGTTTCGCAGTATACAAAAGTATACACGAAATTATTATTATTTTCCTACATTAATTGCGTATGCTTTGTTTTTAAATTTATTAAAACAAATTTTCTGTGATGTTGAATGGAAGCACTTCGTCTGATTGTTTAAATAAGGTTCTGAGAGAATCGTATAGCAGCTGGTCGATTTTAATATGGCAAAAAACAGATAGCACTGCTAATCAAGCTTAATTCCTGATAACAAGAAAAGATCCTTCTATTTATACATTGTCGTACTTCTTATCATAGCTATTATCATTTATAGCCAACATTTACAAAAATATATGATGCTGTGTGAAATGTGCAGCACGTTTTTATTTATTTAATAGAGGCTCGTTTTAGTAAATAAATAAGTCTATTTATTCAACATTCACCGGATCCACCAACCTTATCATACATCGGAATTTATTGATTTGGTTTTTACCAATGTATTATTTCAGAGTATGAATCTGTCTTTCAAGGGAAATACAGACTTAAGCATGTTTTGTGAAGAAAGGACAGCTTTTCGGGTGATTTTAGAGAAAATAAGCTAGGGTCATCGGGCTAGATGGGAGCAGAATTATAGACCCTGTAAAATAATGGACAGAAAAACGGATTTCCGTTTTGTTTTGAAAGTCATTATCATAATCTAAACAGTTATAATCCTATAATGTCAACATGCTGAGTTATCGCCATATGTCTGGGCAACTAATCTCAATCCGATTACAGATTAAACAGAGAGAGGCCAAGAAACGAATAGTGGCACGTTAATTGATTAAACTCACAAAGCTCATCAAAAACAAAAAAAAAACACGCTCACGACTGTCTTCCCCATGGTGGACATCCTCAGATACATACTCAGTGAGTAGATCTTTGAGGATACCAAGTAGGGGGTAGTCAGAGGCACGTCCAAACATTACATTTGGTACATGCCCGCGTTTTGCAAGTAGTAAGCATTCCACGTGACAGGTTGCAAGCCCATCGCCGCTTATTGGAACACTGTTGGTACATGCCTTCGAATTTTTTTGTTCTAGGGCATGCCGGTTTCCTCACGATGTTTTCCTTCACCGTTTTGAGCACGTATTAATGCGCACATAAATTTTTCGATTCAGTCAGTACATAGTTCTAGCACATTTGCTTGAACTATACGTACTTTTTTAAGTACAGTGCAATCACAATCTTTATCAAATGAAAGGTAACAGAGTGTTGACCTATTTCTTATCAATCCACGTTATTTTCCAATTGAAAGTTATTTAGTTATGTCAGCGGACGAAATTATTCATTTAGCTTATCAGTCTGCATTTGATTTGAATCTAATAGTTTTCGTATAAATATTCTTGAAATTATAGGAAATGCATCAGTTGATTTTTCCTGCAGTTGGAAATATAACGAAATGTTTCGATTCCTTGTAACTTGTATTGCAATGGTTGGGCACCTGTCGGTGGGTAAGTTTGAAGAAAAGATCATGAATAAACATGACATGTCTCTCTAAGACTTAGCATTTGGATATTTTCTGCAAAATTAAATATTATAATTAAGATTTACTTACCAATTACAATGTTTTGAAACGCTGTTTTATTTTACAGCGGTGCCACTAGAAAGTCCAACATCAGACGACGCTCTTTACTCAGCGATGCATCTAGAAAGCCTATCGCCAGACAAAGTTCTTCCTTCAGCAATGTTACTTGAAAGATTATTATCAGACGACGCTCTTTCCTCAGCGATGCATCTAGAAAGCCTATCGTCAGACAAAGTTCTTCCTTCAGCAATATTACTTGAAAGATCATTATCAGACGACGCTCTTTCCCCAGCGATGCATCTAGAAAGCCTATCGCCAGACAAAGTTCTTCCCTCAGCAATGTTACAAGAATTTTCATTATCAGATGACGCTCTTTCCACAGCGATGCTTGTAGATAGTTCATCGTCAACGTTGCTACAAGAGAGCTCATCACCAGACCTTTCGCAATATTTTGACTCTCGCATAATAGGAGGGATAGATGCCCCACCTGGCTTCGCTCCGCACATGGTAGCATTAGTTGTGGGCTGGCAATGGAAATCCTTCACCTGTGGTGGCTCCATAATCAGCTGCAAGGTTTTTGTAACAGCGGCACATTGCGTTCCTCTCGATTGGGACGGAAATGTTATAGAGTAAGTACGAGTAGCAATATAACATTCATCAACAAAGGAATACATATCAAATATTCAGGATTGATTTATTCAGTAGTTCTATACCCAAATAGGAGGTGCATTATGTTCATTTTACGTGTATAAAGTCCACATAGAACCTGGTTGTATCTTAACACAGAGCTTCACTAAAATAAATAAAACTTTATATTTTTTGTCGCTTTTTTTCAGATCATTCCATGCCATAGTCGGAACTAACACCTGGAACCATGGTGGTACCATCATGAAGATAAAAAGCCATGTTAACCACCCACATTACAATGCTGCAGCCATCAAGAACGATATTTCATTGCTGATAACGACGGTAAAACTAGAGTTTGGCAAGAATATTAGGCCCATAAGCTTGGAATACAACTGGGTTGATGGTGGAGTCAATTGCCATGTCACTGGGTGGGGCACACAAACGGTGAGTTATTGATTTCTTAACTTGTCAACTGCTAGACATAGGCTTCTCATTTATTTTTTTTACTTATTATTGAAGCTAATGAAGCCTGACATCACAAATGAGTGCGTGAAATCATCCAACATGAGAAAGTTTGATATATTGGACATCGTAGGCTCTCAAAATTTTCATACTAATTTATTTTCAGCTCTGGGGCGCCATACCCACTAAGCTCCAGGTTCTGTTCATTCAGACTATATCTTCCAAGATATGCAAGAAGATGATACAGGAAATAGTTGGCAGTGGTTGGGGTCCAGCCGTAGACTTTGAATTAGAAATCTGCACCTTCCACTCAATAGGACATGGAATGTGCCATGTAAGTAACTAGTGATATACTCGCGAGCTTTACTTGGAAACATCGTTCTATATTCCTGCGGCAAAAGAATTTAGTGGTAAATCATAGTCAAAAATATCATTCATTTAGTTCACAATGATGACTGAGAATCGTCTCCTCTTACTAAATGTGTAACTTTTTACACATTTAGGAAGAGCAATTTTGTATAATCTTATTCCTTTGACTGTTTGTAAAAGGAATAAGGTAAAATTAATGATTCAATATTTTTTTAAATATTTTGGAAATTATTTAGTATTTTTGGAACCTAAGCGATTGTTTTTCGACAACGGAAGTATTTCTGAGTAAATGTAGTACATACTACATATACTTAGAAAGACTAAGTGTTCAGGTAAGTAAATACAGAATAAGAATTAAGATAATATTGCAACCGATCTATAGATAACTTAACTAAATCAGATCACTACCAGACGAAAGCGTGCCTTAAATACTAGCTGAACTGCCATAGTGACTGACAATGATTATGCGCTGACCCTGCAAATAGCCAAATCTTTGGGCACGCATCGCTTACCATTAATAGTCACGCCATTAATAGTATCGATTAAATAGTCACACGACCAGTTCCAGTTCCCCTCAGATCCAGAGTTTCAACCCCAAAAGGTTCAACTAAACTCTATAATTAACTTATTTTTCAGGGTGATTCCGGAAGTGCTCTGATGGATTCTGAAACCAGAAATCAGATAGGTATTGTGTCCTGGGGATGGCCATGCGCGGTCGGCGCACCCGACATTTTCGTGCGTATATCGTCAATGCTGTCGTTCATTCAAAGTGTTATCGGCAACCATCACTGCAAAAAGTAAAATAAAGCTTATAACTCCATCTCAACTCTTGGCTGTGGAACTCTTTGCCGGTACCTATAGGTATGCTCAATCACTGCATTTATTTCAAAGTTGTGTCAAACTATGTAACTTACAGCAGTATTCGTCATGTTCTTGAGTTTTGTGTGGTATGTTTTACGTTAAAGTTTTTTTTATACTGTATTTATTTCAAATATGTGGGTAAGTGTATGTAATCTGTACATATTTATTATCAATATATATTTGGGTAATATGTATTATAATAAAATAATGTTTAACTTGTATTTTATGTTTATTCTCCACACTTTCAGTAAGGTAATAACACCGTCATTGTTTTAAATAGTTATCTCCATCCTAAGGTTGTCTGGAAGAAATCGCTTTCAGCGATAAGACTGCCCAATGTACCACAATCGTAATGAAAATAAAAAATAGTCAAAGTCGTTTATAAAACACAAGGATCGTTTTGAACTGTCGACCTTAAGTAATTATAAGTGTGACTTGAACTAAATTTCCTTTTTCGGGCATAGGTCAGTAATTTTATAGTTTATTTTTTACTGTTAATAAAGTAAGTTAAAATACTCAAAGGTATGCTTGAAGATAACCCAAGAGTTATCCAACAAGTTAGGGTTAAGCTCGCTTTCATATTGGAGAAGGCACTTCATGGTCAGCGATAAGGCTGCTTGATTAAATATAAATTAAAATACGTAAAACGTGTGTGCACTGCGTCATCGTTTCTTGGAAAGAGATCGAACAAATCTGAAGCACATACTATAAACAATTTATGTTCATGTCTCTAAAATATTCCACTAGAAAAAACAAGAATTGAGTGGTAATACAATTTTAAACCGTACAATATAATGCCATTGAAGTTAAATATAGTTTAATTTAAATTTGTACCTATTTACCAAATATATTTTAAGTATCCTTAGCTAGGGAGTGGACTGTACATCTGTACATAAATCATTTATTAAAGTATTATGTAATTATTGTGTGTGTAAGTATAAGAATGGACATTTGGATCTAGATTCAATAAGTTATGATGAATCGAACACATAAACATTATTTATTAGGTATTAATATGACCAAAAGCTACATAACTTTTTGCAATAAATCTGATATTACATTCTTATGTAATAACAAAACAATAATTCATAGATATTAATAAAATTACCGGATATACTGAAAAGGTTATCTAAAATATACTTACTCATAGTAAAGTTACTCAAGTTTCGATGGGATAAGTATCCTAGCTCTATTTAAAGCAATTAAAACAGTTCATTTAGCTAGAATAACAAATAAGTGCTTTTATATACTGCATAGTATTTATCAATAGTAAGAATACTTATTTTTGTTATAGAAGTTTTATGGACATAACCATTGGCTTTTTTTACTTCTAAAGCTCTTACAAGACCGTCTGAACCTTCAAAAACTCTTTTCACCCGCGTCATAGGCCAGGTCATGGGTGGAGTATCTAACTCTCTCAGTATGGCCAGAGCACCTGCCCTTACATCAGGTACATTAGCGTTCTATTTAGGACAGTTTTGTAATACATTTAAATATTGTTTAGACCAATATCTCCAAAATGTACCAAAAGACCTTGAAGGTACCTGCATTTATCACAATATACATCTGATGAGACATTACGTCTTGCAACAAACCGCTTGATTATTTTATATGTATCTGTATATAAAATAATACAAACCGCTATTCGGAATGCACCTACTACCGGGACGTTTAAACTACGACCTCAACGGTAACAAGTAAGTTACCCGAAAGCTAAAATTATTAATATTATATAAACACGATAAATATGTGTAAATAATAATTTATGTAATCATTATACCTAACGTGACCTGTAACGTGAATTATTCATAATTTATTTAATTTAATTTCATTACATTTACTCGATCCGCGGACAATGACTCCATCAGCTGTTTTGAAATAAAAATTGTCTCAATAAATTGAGTCCATTAAATGCACTTACAATTTTCAATACAAATTGGATGTGAATTTTATAAAGTATGTTGTTGGTATGGAAATAAAAAGTTTAAAACTAATATTTTATCAATAATATCCTGGAATTACTATATATTTATATCATCCTCTGATAAATAAAATTGTTGTTACCTAATATCTGGGACTTCAAAGAGTAGTTAATATATGAGATTCGTTTTGCAAATCATTATTAAACTTAAAAAAAAAAAAGTTTCTTTTTATTCTTACAACGTAAAAAAAAAACTTATAACATAATTATTATAAATTATACCCATACCCTTGACAATTTCAGTTCTAGGCACTTCATGAAGATCTGAGAGGATAACAAGTAGTCAGAGGCCCGCCCAAACATTGGTTGGGTACAACTTTGGTTTGTACAATATTTGGTACAACATGCCCACGGTTTGCTAGTTAGCATTAGAAACCTATGAAACTTTATATCGACGATAGGAACAATTATACCTATGACGAATTTTTATGTTTGATTTCGTCAAGATGTGTTTCGACAACGTTTAGAGCATTTGTTAATTCACACAAACATTTTAATTAGAAACTCCATTAGAGCATCGATCAGCTTTAAAACAACTATATTCGGATCGGCAGTCGGGGTACCGCCAACTAGGCCAACATGCCATCTACATCAACCTAAATGAAATTGGCAAACAGTCCTGAAACCCAAGGAAACATCAAGTCGAACGAAATTTGAGTGCTTCGTTATAGCCCCTGAGTCAGGCCTGAGGCATTCGTTGACCCTTTACTTAACAGCCTGCCACGAAAATGCTAATTTTATTTCGGCTACCTAAATTCTGATTGCTTTCGGCTTAATGGAACTCATTTACAAAGCCGCGATCCGCATATACAAGCCTTCTAATGAAAAAACTTTGTAATTAGCAAACCATGGCTGCTCAATTAGTTTAAGATTGGAAGCAATTTTCTAAATTATCTGATCCTACAAGACTTTTAGCTCTTTCTAAACATCCACTATTTTATTTGTGTTGGCCTAGTGGGTGATACCCCGACTTCTGATCTGGAGGTCGTGGGTTCGAACCCGGTCGTGCACCAATGGATTTTTCTACTCGAAAAAATTATATGCGCATGAACACGTGCTCAAAACGGTGAAGGAAAACATCGTGAGGAAAGCGGCATGCCCTAGAACCAAAAATTCGAAGGTATGTGCCAACAGTGAGTGTTCTAATAAGCGGCGATGGGCTTGCAACCTGTCACGTGGAATGCTTACTACTTGCAAAACGCGGGCATGTACCAAATGTAATGTTTGGACGTGCCTCTGACTACCCCCTACTTGGTATCCTCAAAGATCTCTGAGTATGTATCTGAGGATGACCACCATAAGGAAGACTGTCGTAAGCGTGTTTGTTTGTTTTGTTTTTGTTTGTATTTTATTTATAATCTTGGTTTAGCCATAGTTTGATTTAGTTAACTGTTTTGAGAAATAAAGGGTGAAAAGGAAGGAATAAGGAATTAAACAGGGTGGAGACTTAATAAAGGTCAATTAGAAAAGCTAGATGTACCAAGACAGTAGCAGCTACTGGAAAAACGTCTTCCTAGAATAGATAACTTAACCCAAGGTTGTAGGGATATTCTCTTCTGCGTTCACAGGGTTTCAAAAATAAAGCTATCAAGAAAAGTTTAAATGTTGAAAACATCATATCAGATGTCGCAAAGAGTTGAGAAAATAATTTCCATATTCTTAGGGGAGATTTTCATTTGAGAACTTCTGAAGACTTGATTTCTCAATACGTGTATTAGGTTCATCCTTGCTTTTAAATTGCCTTCTCCGGGATACCCATGACCGAAACCTTAAATCTTCTGACTTTCTTCTCCTAGCTACTCCTCAACAGTTCCTGTAAAACTATGAAATTCTCTCCCCATCAATATCCAAATGGCACCTAGTAAACCCGTATTTAAAAGACAAACGACAAATGTATTTACGTTTTCTTGTAGCCTAGGGTTCTGGCAACTGCCCTAATTGATCTATATTAACTTATATTCCGGGCACTGGAATAAAGCCATTTTTAAATTTCAATGGAATTATGCTAATGACAGAGGACGAATGTAATCTTGCTCTCAGTTGATTGCAAGAATAGATAAAACTATTCTTGCAATAAACTGAGAGCAGAAACACGTGGTACAAAAGCAACACTAATACACAGAGGCACAAAGTGATTGTCACCTTTGAGCAGCAAGAGGGCAAAATTAGCGCCTCTGAACTCTGAATAAATAGAGTACACCTTCATTAATGAATTGATGATAAGATTTTAGTAAAATAATAGAAACCTATTTCTGCGCTAGTAGCTGGGACGCAAAAGGTGCGGGTTCGATTCCTACTGCGGGACAAATGTTTGCAAGTTCTACAAATATCGGTTCTGAGCGTGGATGTTGTGGTACTGTGTTATTCTTATTTACAGGGAATCCTAGTGTGGGGTCAGGATTATATACGTGTCTGTTGGCATAAAAAATACGTACATAGTCACAACAAAAAAAAAACATTCAGCTTAGTGTATCTATTACGAATTTATTGACGTCCATACGCACAAAAAATACATAGCCCGTGAAATGAAGCTTTAAAGTTAGTTAAAAATACATTAGTATTTAAAGACTTTCAGTGGAATATTTTTAACAAAATATTTTACAAAAGACTATAAACTTGTTTGTATTAAAGTTTCTCTGTAACCCGCACATTTATCCGCGATAAATCGGTTTCCGTTTTTACTGAGCCTCACCCTTTCCCGAATGACACGTATAGGTTTCTTTCCTTGGCGTTATTACCCCAATTTCCTTTCATTACCCTTAGACAGAGAGCAACCACTTATGTCGGATACTCGCCTACACACTGATGTAGTAGCTTTTTTACTCGATATTTGATCAGAGTCATAAGTCATTAAATCTCGTCGTCAACAATGAAAATCATTTCATTTGAAAATAATATATGCGCAATGTTACAGTTATCAAAACTTAAAAGGTAAACATCGTGAAGTAACATGCAAGTTCTGGGAGGCGCACTGAATCCTTCCATATTCAAGGGCGTAGCCTTTGCACTCAAACTACAAGTCACTTACATAACGCAGAGTGACTTTGACAGAAATGGTGTTACGACCAATATCCTAAAATGTCGAGGACAGAGGGCCTATGCTTAGTTACAAATACGTTCAAAACTTGTCGATACGATAAGAGTTTCGACAGTTTTCGTATGGAAATCTTATCGATACGTTCGACGTTTTATATGTTATAAACTTAGCATAGAGCCTCATCTTCTAATCCGAAGGTTTCAATCCAGGTAAAAGCTCAGTAGTAGTGACTCCTGCAGGATATACACGAGCATATTCAATGATATACCTAGTAACGGATGTTTTATTCGACAGTAAAATTTTATTCTTCGGACGGATACTTCTTAGTTTTAAGTATTCCGTCTTTCTAATAGGTTCGAAATGACCGATATTTTATGTTCTCAGCGGATCTGTATCACTCCAATTATTATACTCAATACTAGTAGAACTCCTCGTGAATTATTTGTCTGCGTTCCATACAATCCTCATTTTTCTATTACACACTCGAAACGAAAAGTTTAAAATTACCACTCTCTATCTACACAACAAAACAAACATAGGTACTTTCAATTTTTGAAGTTTCCAGGACTTATTGTTTTAGCTGCGTTTATTGTCACTCATTTAGTAACCCACACAACTTTTTTATTACGGGTCTGGGTATTATGGTACCACGGTACATAATCGTAGTTCCTAATACCCACAATACGGGGAATCCTAGTACAAGGTCAAGACTTTGTATGTGACTGTTGGGAATTTATTGATTTATTTATACACTCAGAATGGCTCGAATGTAAGAATAATAATGACACATTGAAGAGTCAGTCCGTTTGTCGTCAAACCTGTCTTCCCATTAAAATAATATATCGTCAGGAGGTCTAGACTGACGGCTTTACGTGCTCTCTAGCACATCAAATCTCAGTTGTAATGCCACTTAAGCCTTGATAATCCTATACTGAACGTATGTCGTAGATATAGACCGGTCCAACAGCACCAAAGTATAACAATGTTATATGTTGGCCATAATCATTGTCAAAAGGTCAACGTTAGTCTCAACATTCTTACGTTAGTTACTGTTAGTATTCTGTGCACGGTCGTGAATCCGTACGTCCGTAGTCCACGAGAAGGTATGTTAATCATATGGGTATTCAATAAAAAGTCACCCACCGGAACAGATGTGGGTGCCGAAACCATAAACCAGGCTAAGGAGGTTTTACGATCTACCCCGTAATTGATTTCCTTTGCGTTATTGTTATGTTTGATATGTGTATCTCGAATTGGCAAATATTAGGAAACTAAATTACCTACTCAAAGGCATTTTTTAGCAAACGTATTTGAGTGCATTGGTCATTGTATTCAATAACCTTGTATTTTTTGTTTTCATGGTGGTGGAATCAGGTCTTACCTCCATATGTTAAGCAGATATCGTCGCCTATGACGTCTGCGACACCATGCATATATGATACATTTCCTGTCATACTGAGAAGTCGGAAAAACCTCATATTCACTGCGAGCAAACCGCTTGGAGACAGAAATTGTATTTCTCCGAACGAACCCTGTTACCGAAGGAGCTAGGCCTAGGAACCAAAAATTACAACGGGGTTATATTAAAGTTCCTAGGATTTGAAGATATTTGTAAACATGCCCGAAATAGTTTATTAGGTTTATTAAAGAAACTTTACTCGGGTAGGGAATGAGTACAACATCATTCTAGAACAGATTGTTTCAACCCAAAATATTTTTTGGGTTGAAACAATCTGTTCTAGATCTAGAATCTAAGGTTAAACCAATGTTTATTTCATTAATTTGACCCTGAGGTAAAGTATGTAGGGCCTCGAAAAGAGCAACGGCTCTTTTTTCTTCCTCATTACTAAACACAAAAGAACCAATTATACAAAACAAGTCAAAGGTTGTTATTTAACCCGATAACACTTTGTAACACTTTAAAACTTTGAAATATTCTTGGTCTGTTATGAGTTTAAGCGACTTGGATGTCAGATGGATATCCAGATTTACATAATGCGATGTGTACATCGTTCTTGTTAGGATTGTAACCCTTACAACAACTTCACCTAGAACACAGGAAACATACGTACTGCAGAGAGGAAAACAGACAACCACAGCTAACTGACGCCCCATTAACACGGACGTCAGTGTTAACACAGCACAGTTGCAAAAAAAAGTTCTTGACAGGCATCAGTATGAATAGTGGCTTTGCGGCTGCCCGAAGTTGCGTTGTTGCGGTTTTACAGCGACAGACTTAAATGATCGTGATTTCGATGGTTTCGCACTAACGACAGATACTTTAAGCCAACGTACATTGAAGTTCGTGTGAATAGATTTTCACGTTTTTATATAAATTCGTGTCTGACAACTTTGTCGCTTACGGGTAGCGTTGACGCTCATCAAAAGTCTATGTGGACACGTTATTTGACACTTTTGCACTATATAGGCTACAACCATAGGCGCGTCATGAATTATGAATAATTTATAAGCCATTCAATGTCAAAGAGCCGATTTCAAATAACGGGGAATTGATAACATTAAATTTCCATTTTTTCACCCATATGAATGGGATTTATATTAAAATCGGTTCATCGGTTCATCGCGATAGATATCGCGTAGCATACACACAAACCATACAGACGAATTGAGAACCTCCTGTTTTTTTTTTTATTTCGGTTAATAATATTTGAATTGCGATATTCGCGATACGTTTGCAGTCCCATCTTGATGGTAACGCAAAACGATAACGATAGATACCCAACAAAATAATGTACCCTATTCGCTACCACGATCTGCTACGAACGCCAGCCGTAGCCGGAAAAATAGCTGTGCTACGAGAAGCGCGTTCTACATTATTTTCACTTAGCGAGTGACCCTAGAGTATGTTTTTATTTAGCTAACATTTTATGTTGTCTGGGATGAAAGTTTTAAGTCGTGTTTAGGAGACACTCCAGGAAAATTAGGATTTACTGTAATGTTTGTCGCAACCCCTGCCGCCTATGTGTCCAAATAATAAAATAAAATTGTGTACTTACAAAATATTTCATTTGAAACTAAGCCGTGTCACTATTTTATGATTTTTAATTGAACAGTTGTCTTGGAATTCAAATCATTCTTATAAATAGATTGTTTTTTCTGTTTGTTTTATAAAATGAAAACTGCGGTACCTAAAATTATCAAGTAAAAGACATGTAATCAAATTTTCAAAAATCTTATTTGAAATGCAAAAATCATCTTGAAATTGTGTAGCAATGTTGTCAATTAATTTGCAGTTATATAAAAAAGCTATATAATTATTAAGATACAATTTTCGGAAGGTCCCTCGAACTTTACATACAACTACGTACATACACAAAAACGTAGCCTAAATAAGGAATTTTCTGAAAAAGATTATGAGTCGAAACACAGACCAACAAGGCACTTTAATTTAGTTCTAGTAAATAGAGTAAATGGGAACTTGTTATATAATCAACGAATTACCAAGTTCAGTAGGGTAGATGGAAAATGCTTGATCCAATTTCTGGTAGGCTGCTTGCAGGCGATAAAGTAAGATAATATATTGTTGTAATCCTTTTCAGAGGGTAAATTTGTTTGTTAATCTTGGAAAATAAGACCTATTCTTAGTAACTACATCAGTATTCTTGTGTGAACGTAAACAGAAGAAGGATGATGTTAATTTTCAATCAGAATCAGTTGACTGAGATTGGCTACTCCAATTTTCACTATTATATTTTCAAGAATAATCTAGACTGATATTTATTTCTTTCATATCAGGATTTTTTCCAGTTCTTAAATTTTATATCAGTTCTTTAAAGATATTTAAATTAAGTCTGTTGGTAACTAACTTCAATGCACAGATTGGGTCCAAATTACATAAGTTTGCTTTCGTTTCCAAGCTCCTTTCTATCTAATTAGGATTAGGCAAATGAACAATCGCGATCTTAATCTCTATGATTCTCGGCGGCGTATTCTGGGAAGAAATGCTCTTTATTCAACGATAATTGCCTCAATAATCTGACTAGGCGTTTCACAAACCCCGACGACGCGACAAAAGCGAGACAGTTAATTGAGGCGGAAATGTTGATTTTCTTTTCGCCATATAATCACGTCGTTTCTTTAAAAACACCGCGATTGTAACAATAAAATTCTCGAAGAAATGTAATATCACCTTTACCTCATTCAAAGTTTAATTTGTGTGAAGAAACAATTTATTTTATTTTATTTCTGGTTTCTTAGACTTTTTTAAACGCAAATCGTGAATTACTAGAAAGTTTTTTCCAATTTGGAATATTTTCAATTCATCGCAAATATTCAACAGATAGATGATTTTGACGCTATGAAGGGGAAAAATGACTGCCTTACATAGGTAGGCTCAGAGGAAGTTCTCCAAGTATTTATGGGCCTTAAAATTCTGCCGATAACGTTGAAATCTAAGCTGAGTGGCTCTTATCTAGACTCTTTGTGAAGAGTGTCGTTTATTGGTTACGAGATTAAAAAGGTTATGAGTGGTTGAGATGAGGAGATAATGTTGATCTGATTCCGAAATTGTGGCAATAATTGTCCAGAATAGGGCCATGTAAGGCGAGGAATTAAGACGTGTACCTATTAAGGAAAGCCTTATTGGAAATGTGGATAATCTGATACATTGGGAGATAAATATAAGTTAAAAAATGAGAGGTGTCAAGATACACCCGGATGGAACGAAGTTCCTTTCGATTAATTAGTGAAGGAATTGTAATTTTTTTTTTTTTTTAGCAAGCCAACTTAAAAAAAAAATATAATAAAATAAATGAAAATATCTGGCTTGCTTTCTATAAGAGAGAGAGAGAGACAGACAGAGAAACATGCGCACGCCGCACAGCTTACAATTGCTTACTATAGCAAAAAGTGTCGTTACAACTTTTCGTGAGATTTTTTTCCGTCTAGCCCCCTTTCACAACGCGCGATAAAGAACTTCGTTCCAATAGTTTCCAGAAGATAAACTTGAAAATAAAACCAAATGCATTCAAGCAAGAAGACGTTTAACAATTTTAATTGAAGATAAGTACTTTTTTTAATATGTTATGATTTCATTAAATCATGTGACTTAAATTGCAGGCAGTAAGGATATTAAAATCCACATTTTAGTTAATTCTACATTTTTTACATCTCAACGTACATTTATTTTATGATCGACGGAATTTGTTGAATTTGAATTTGATAAAAAACAGCCAACGTATCGACTACCGCGAACCGTGACAATGTCACGCAGTTATGATGGATATTTTTGAAATATAGAGTTTGTTTGGGTAAAATACAGATAAATATTCGTGCTTGACTAGAACATAATAATAAAGCTAGGTAAATTATATTTAGTAAATACCTAATTGGTATTACAAAAAATAATTAACGCTGAATACAATTTTATTTGTACAATTTTTCTTGTCACGATTCACCTTTCCCTGAACTCGATTAAATCAAAGTTTCTACAGTGACAACAAACTTCAACTCCCACGAGAATATAAAAGTCTAGTTTACACTTTAAAGTGAATTTTACAGCAAAGTTATAACTTAGACACTTCGTTAGATGATTTTGAAACTAAAAGTACTGTTTAATATTTAAGTAGCAAGCTGGCGAGAAAAATTGCATTATAATGGATTTCTCGAAAGTGGATTTCTGTTACTGAAATAATCACATTTTAACAAAATTTATAAACTCACAACGTGCATTCATCTTATGTAGATGTTTGACTTTGACTTTGACTTTGAATGCACGATCATCTTATGTAGCGCCCTTTGAGTTTGCTAAAACTACATTACAGTCAGATAAGCCTTTTGAAGATAAATATAGCAGGTAGTACATAAAAGAGCCTACTATATAAAAGAGGTTGTTTTTTTTTGTATATACAAACAAAAAAAAACAAACTATTTTGGCAAAAGCATGTATGGGTTTTTGTCGTCGAAAGCAGGGAAGAAGTTTGTCAGTGCCCTGCTTACACAATAAATAGAAAACTTTAATAAAAAAAAATCATCTTATAATTGCATTGTTTCTACTGGGTGCTTTTGGGTGCAAGCTCACCTATAATAAAATAAAGGAGTGTATTCAGGAAAAGAAAATAAAAATAAACAACAAAGAAGTACAAGAACCTCTTTTTTAGAGTCACGAAGCTAAATGATAAAAACGGCATCTTAATAGTTTCTTCATGTCCGTCTGTCTATCGACCAGTTTGGTTTATTTCTCAGACTGGTTCAGAGACCATTGATTTCATCGTTTGTACTCATACTTATACCATAGACACGTTTTCCGAAATACGTGAGTGTCGGCTTTAAGTTGACAAAAAAATACGGTGTTAATCAAAAAATAAGGTGTAATAAATGTCACCCTATACCTCCAAAGAGGCTTTCTTTGTTCGCCAAGTGTGAACTGAAAGAGTCTTCAAGCACGTACGGAGTCACGACGTCAGTTACAACCCCCGTGGGGACAGGCGGCGCCGTGGTCAAGTGAAACTAACATTTGTTATTTATTGGCTATTTCATTTAGCTGTAGACAATAGCAATAGATTGAAAATTATTCATGGCTTCGTTGACCTTATTTCAAGTCACGCGAGTCAATGCTACTCGTACTACGTAGTTTTTTCGAAGAAACACTTTTTTACTCTAGTATCTAAATAAATTTTGCTGGGTCACAAGATACTGTAGATAGTATGAATGGGTCCAAGCGGTCGACTAACAATGCCTAGAAATAGCTTTACACGAAACAGTTGTCAGTGTTATTACTTGTTTTTTTAAATATACTATTATTATTATTATCTGTGTCTTATTACTAATTACAGATAATCAGTACACCATCAGTTAGCATACCACGTGTCAGGTTGCAAGTCAATTAGCGCTTATTGTAACACTTACCAATATAACAAAGTAATGAACTTTTTTCTAACTATTAAATTACTTGCCTTGCAATCGTAATAGTTCAGTTCATCGCCAATTCTCAGCTAATGCTGTTGAGAATTGGCAATGAACTGAACTTTTGTTCAGTTCATCCAGGTACATGTTCACTTGTTTAGCAACTTCCGAGAAAATGCAGAGACACTCAGATGAATATGTTCTGAATTGAAAAGTTCCCACCTGTCTCACCTATCCGACGAATACAATAAGCAGAGTTTCAATACACTTGAAACTTCGACGTTTGAGGTACACAACACCAAACTTATTCCCCCAATAGAACTCTACCGACTATGTTATTCAATTCCTTATTTCTATCTTTTGAAGTAATCTTTTGTGGAACCTTTAGAAAGTTTATTATATTGGTTGGTTTGGAGGCGATTGACAGACGGGGATTAAGCTCAGGTGCCAAATCCAGCCTACCGTGGCTTTGTGTAGGGGTAAAGTACGAAAATAGGGTACCTTACCTTATTTACTCTGGAATTTTATGTTTACTCATGAATCTAAGTTAACTACTAAGATAGAAGGTCACTGTTTTGATTAGATGATTCGGTTGAAAAAAAAACTGCTTTGTCAGGGCACCATATCGATCACGAAAACACAATAAATGAAATCAAGCACTAAAATAAGTCACACGTAATGAAAAAATATAAGAAGTGATTAAAAAACATGAAGTCTTTTAATAAACGGCGATGGGCTTGCATGCTGACTATTTGTGGTAGCATGCAATGATGACTACTTGCAAAACGCGGGACTGTTTCAAATGTAATGTTTGAACGTGCCTCCGACTACCCCTTACTTGGTATTCTTTAAGATTTACTCACTCATTATGTATCTGATGTCTGATGTCATGGGGAATACAGTTGTGATCGTGTTTGTTTGTTTTGTTTTGTAAATACGCATATACATTTTGCAAGTGGAACGATCTTGTATTACATGACCGGGTTCGACCCCACGAACTCCGAATCTGGATTCATACTAATCAACGCTTAGATTAAATCATTCGTCTTTTAAAAACTAAAAATGGAAAGGTGTGTTTCCATTGATGTGTAAAGTACAATAAGAAAGGATTTCTTGAAATTCAATCTCTAAGGTTGGAACTAGAAGATGTAAAAAATTGTATGAAAAAATAAATACACGAATGAAGTTGCGGCCGTTCACAATGAAATTGAAACGAAACATTTCAATAAACTTTGTAAAGCAAAAATATCTAATGTTTGAATAGAAAAAGGACGAATCCCAAGATATTTTCTATTACAAGGTTTGTACATTCGGGATGGAAGGAGAATTTAATTTTACACTTGGCTGACCATTGGATGACATGGGTGTGGCGTGTGAGGACATCTCGCTCCGCCTGTCCACAATGATTTCCTAGTAAAAATAAATTAAATCACAAGGTACGAATAATTTGGCCTTTTCTTTTATATTCGATCCATCGATGATTTCATGATTTTAATATCTCGCTGTTTAATTTGCAGAAGTTCTGATTATTTGATAGTGTTCAAGACGAACATAAATTATTTTTTATAGGTAAAAAACGAATCAATGAAAATACATGGAAAACAGACACATATAATTATATTGTATATGCAGGATGTAATAAGACTATTGAAAACTTTTTGATAAGCTAGAATCATACAAAAACAGTCAAACAATAAAACGATTTTGTTTTACAGCTAGGGTCTAAGTAGCTGTAGGTACTTACTTATCCTTACATTAATTTTTATAAATATATATTATTAATATATATTTATATAAATAAATTATTAAAGTATGATTCTATTGTTTACTTGACCTTAAGTAAATTGGCCAGCAGCAAATCAGCATTAAATAAAAGTCATGAGAAACAAACCGAAAAACAACATTAGGTATATTACACTACGAACAGAAACCAAACAGTAAAACAAACCCAGAATAACGTACAAATTAATATCGCAGAACTCATGTTACTGCCATAAAAGTTGCCAGTTATAACATAACATAAGGGTGGAGAGATCGCCGTGAAAAACGATACAAAACCCTGCAAAAGCTGCTAGTAAAAAAATATTTATTGCCAATAAATGGCGGTTGTATCGTTACGGCGATCTGGGGGCGAGGTACTAAATTTAATTTGGGCAATGATCGAGCCTTGCGATACAGTCTAGCATATTATTTCCCTAGGGCTACTTGATGGGAGTTGCTTGCTATCGACATTTTTAGAATGTTCAACCGAGATTACTGAAAATACTGTTAGATATAGTCGAGGTCTTTACTTATTTATGAATTAAGATACCGTAATTGAATTATTTACTGGCGATGGGTTTGCGAACTGCACATGTAAGTTAGTAACTTACCTTTAACTATATTAACTTGGTATCCTTACAGCTCAGCATACCATGATGAGGATTTTCATCATGGGAAATACAGTCATGAGTGTTTTTTTAAATTATAAATTCGTCCTTAAATATGAATTCAAATCTAATTAAAATTAAAATTATTTGCAAATATTTAAACAATAGATTTAATAGGTTTGGTTATTGTGCAGATTTGGCAAAATCAGATTGAGCTTTGAGACAGAGTGATTGCAGAACCGTGATACGAATTAAATAATATCATCAAAATAATAACACATTGAAATCTTTGTTCCTCAGGTATCATGAGGGCGAACTCATGGGCAGAAGCTAATCTTGCTCAATTAAATGAACAGCATGTCCCAAAATATGCCTATGTCAGAATATGTAATAGATTTCACTTATTAGTTAACACTTTTATTTTGTTTGAAAAACTAGATTGAAATAATTTTATTGAAGAAAACGGAGGTTAAAATTCAATAAATACCTACATAATCCTATGTCCGATATATTGAGGCAGGTATTCAAATCAGCTGACAGTATATCAGTTTTTACAAAAAAGTATATCAGTAGTATATTATCAGCCTTTTAGTTCCCATAGTTGGGACAAGATGATGTTGTGTGAAACATGACCAATATCAATATCACTTATTAAAAAAAATGCATTTGAGAAAAACTTGTTTACCTTAATGAACAGAATTATTCGGAGAATTCTAGAACACTAGTATACAATGTGAGAAAAAATTATATTTATGCAGACTGTCAAAACTAAAATTTTATCCACTAGCCATACTTCACTAGCCATGAGTAAATCACTCGTCTAAATGTGAAGCTTTTATTGTGACCTTAAGTTGGGGAGAACTTTGCGCCGCCCTCGGGAGTGTCATTTATGAATTTACGATACTATTGTTTCTTCCGTATTCCACTTAACCGGAGACAAGTGATATAGAACTACTTGATAGATACTACTTGAGAAATCTTGATAGATTTATGTAGGGTTAGATGGTTAATTCAGTAACAACCAAATCGGCACGAAATTAAATATGTTAGTAGATAAAAAAAATACATATAATCTATACCGAGTAAGTCTTCTCTTACGAATTTCATTAGTCGTTTTTTTTTTCTTTGTCACGTCAAACCTAAAAATTAAAAGGGGATTTAATTAAAATAATAAATTGAAAAGAGGTATTTTCTGTTTGATCTGTGGCAGTCTTGTTAGGAAGACTTTCTTCTGAGGAGAATATATTTTTTCGTTTAAATTGGCTTCTCAGACTATCAAACAGGGCTGCCTCGGATAAAAAGAAAGTTCCTCATTATTTAAAATAATAATAAGTTGCTTCATTTCAGACACATAAATCCATTTCGTAATACAAAACAAAAAACAAACACGCTCACGACTGTCTTCCCCATGGTGGACATCCTGAGATACATACTCAGTGAGTAGATCTTTGAGGATACCAAGTAGAGGGTAGTCAGAGGCACGTCCAAACATAACATTTGGCACATGCCCGCGTTTTGTAAGTTAGAATATCAAATGACATGTTACGAGCCCATCGCCGCTTATTGGAACACTAACTGTTGGCACATGCCTTCGAATTTTTGGTTCTAAGGCATGCCGGATTCCTCACGATGTTTTCTGTCACCGTTTTAAGCACGTGTTATAATTAACATTAATACAAATACAATATAAAATAAAATAAAATATCCAAAAAAGGAAAAAAAAAAATGTCGGGATGTTAATTGCACCCAGCGTCTGTTATATTTTCGTTTTATTAAAAAGTTTTAATTTTAGCGTGTCTCTACTGTAATTACCATTTTCAATCCTTTATAATAATAGATCAAACACCATAACTACGTTGCAATATTTTCGATTCAAAATATCGCCATATGGTCACCGATCCTAAAACAAATGGATCAAAATTGGAAATGGCATTATTGAACGCAAGTTATTAATTAAACTAAAAAATACTTACACAGGCGTTAATAACATAATCGCTGCACAATAGCTTTAGAGCAATTATCGATAACAAAGCATCTTGGAGGAAGAAGACAAAATAATACACAAACACTTCGCGACGAGACAAACTGCCAGAGCGTATTTACTGCTAAACGCAGCGTTTCCTCTAAAGGGACAGTCTAACTAAACAAAGCTGAATTTTCAGATGTATTCAAATACTTAATAGGCAATTTGTTAAAAACTTAAGGATTCACCACTTATTTCACTCCACTGTTAGATGTAGTGTTAATTATGACATTGACTTAAATAATTGAAATGTATATACTTAATAATTCGTTTTCTTTTATGCTAAGTAAGTTGATAAGGTAAGGTAAGGCTATTTTTAAAAGTTGTACAGAACATTTGTTTATTAAGTATTTATTTTGAATTGTAAATAAGGTATTCTGAAGCCATGCCTACTGATTCGCTATATCCTCTAAGAAATATCTACGAATCTCTGCCTCACTCCGGGGAAATAAAAGATTACTCTATATGAATAACTCTTCGGAGCTCGACTCGACGATGTTTTTCAAGGGGCACGATAATCTACTCCATTATTCTTTCTCTGAATTTACTTTGCAGACATTGCATTGAGATTCATGAGAGAGTAAAAAGGTTTTGTCTAATTGTGCTCTATCATACAAATCAGCAAGTTATTTTTTATGGATCCAGTCATTCATAGAACAAAATAAATGTAACAACTATATTTTTTTCAAAATTTAGGAACATCCTATGTGTTTTCGAATAGGTACGTATTGCACGTGTTCCCCTTTTGTGAAACCTATCTAAAACCTCTTTTGAAGTTACACTAAACGATTGCGAAAAAACGTTTTAGTGACAAATGGTAAAAGACAAACAAACAAACACACTAGCAAACTCTTACCCGAAACACATATACGGATTTCTGGCGGCGCGTGGATGAAGTTCGCACAATTTAATTTAGCTCATTATTTGAACAAACCAAAGCTGAGCTAGCAAGAAATCTCATGCAATACAAAATGTATAAATTTTAAGTGAAAATAGTGAAATCATGAAGTATTTACCAGATTACTTGACAATAAAGAAATAGAACAAACCAAAAAATACGCGCTATTTTTGTGTTCCCCATGATTAGCAACCTCAGATACATACTCAGTGCGTAGATCTTTGAGGATACCGAGAAGGAGGTAGTCAGAGTCACATCGAAACATCACAATGAGCACATGCCCGCGTTCTGCAAGTAGTTAATATTCCACGTGACATATTGCAAGCCCATCGCTGCTTATTGGAAATCTGTTTGATGGCACATGAATTCGAACAAAAAAATACTTTAAAAGGCGCAGACAAAAACAACTCCTTGAGCACTTTTAAGCGTTGCGATAGAGAAACATAAAAGTTTGCATTTAAGTAGAATCTGACCGGGTGCAATGATTTAAAGTAAATGCTCTCGTTACTTTTGTGTTTCTGCATCTCTGCCCTCAAACGTAGATAACAAATAGATGCAGCTGGTTCATTCCTTGTCATAAAACGATATGTGAATTTACACTGCGTTTATCAAATGACTTCGTCCTGGTTCAAGTTTTAGTTATTATTTCCCACTGTGGGAAATACTAACTCCCATTGAGATAATGTTTTTTTTTTCGGAGATAAAGCAAAAATCGAATCCTCTCTCTCAGCTTAAGTGAACAAAATAGCGCGTTGACACGAGGAACAAAAGATTTGAATAAATTTATAAGCACTCGTCAAGTCACTTACTCCAACTACAAAATGTTCTTCGATCAATAAATGGAAATTAATAGACAGAGCGGGTAATAAGGTCATGCACTTGTGTTATATTTCTTTAAAATTATGTTATTTGAGATTTTTGGGCATTGCTATCTACATATTACCCGACAATTCAATAATGATTACTCGAACTACGCAGCCTAGACGTTATAAGGGAAGTCAAAATTACTAGTAATAGTATTATAACATCTCTTAAATTAAATTTGCAAGTTTGAATTCTCTGATAATGGCCAATTGATATGAATCAAATTTAGTAGTATATGCTCCTGAAATAAAAAAATCTTATTGTTTTAGGTTTTTGAAAAGTTTTTTATTATTTTTTAACTGCTGGTATTGATTACCAGCTCTATTACCTACTACGATATTTATAAATCACTGTGCTTGTCAGTTTTAATGGCTGGTAACTGACCAGATTTATTATAAGCAATTTCACAAAACCTAATTTACTATGTCGTTCCTACGGTGAATAAAGTTATATGTAATAATAGTACCTATCGCACAGCGTAACAATATACAATTTCATAAATTCTGAGCAACTGGGTGCTAATCTTCAATTTAAGGGTTCAGTATTCCATGTCTCAATTATATTGTGTTGATTTGAGAATTTATTCGGCTGTGCTTTTAGTTAGCAGCTGAAGCGAGTTTTCAAGAACAAACGGAAGCAATAATGGGTTATACTAGTCTTAAAGTTTTCAGTCTATCATTCCTTGTGCTAGATATTACCCTAGTTATTTATTTGGGCTGTTGTACCTATCCCCATACAGATATCCACTCCGATGAGGAAGATTGGAATATTTTTTCCACTCTTTTCAACCGCGCAGTCATGGATATAAGTATGACTGAAATGTAATAAATATTTAATATAATTATATGTTTGTGTCTGTTTATTCTTTAAAAGATATAAAATATTTACTAAAAAACTATTACAAAATTTAGTACAAAACATAAAAATGTGCCGTATTGCACATACTTTTTCTTTCAATATATGACCAGATAATCTTTTTAGTTTGTCTAGTTTTAATTCTTAGAGCGTCTAAGACTCCATAGTTAAAAACCCTTACCGTTGTAGCTCATATTCAAACTTAAGAGCTATACTAGCCAAGATTTATCATTATTAAATAAAATTGCTGAAGAACCTGAAGACTGAATTACCAGCTACACAGCCGAGTTTGACCGGAAAGCACCAATAAACTAAACAACCTGCTTTTCAGGCCTAAATCGCGTATCCCTACGCTACTGTACCTTTGGGGTAATACGGTATAGTAGTGTAGGTGTGTTGTAAGTCTTAAATTAAGGAAATCTTATTACGAAATTCCAACGTGTGTCGCTGGCTAAAAGCCGGAGCGAGGGAGCCTAATGAACGTGCTCAAAATTTATAACACCTTTAACCTTTTTGTTACTTTGTAAGAAATGAATTGGATCTTGAATACGTTTAATAACTTTGAACGCGTTTATACATATTTGTTTGATGTTTCGTAAATAAAGAGGTGATACCAGTTCACATGGATTCCGCTCGTAATCATCGTAATATTATATGTAATCATATTTATCTGTTTATTAAAAATTATTTGTAAATTCAATTAAATGTATGTTTTTGTGCCTTTAATGATAGTAAGTATTGTGAAAATACTCGTTTTATAATTTGAATGATAAAATTTACGACAGGTTTATAATTGAATAAATAATTTGAATTATTTTACCGAAATGCAAAAGTCCCGCCTAACATTTGGCGTTGGACAATTTTGTTACCCGTTGGGTACCCGAAAACGATAAAAATGGCGCAGAAGGCCCAAATGCTTTAAAAAGATGACGAGACAATCTGGATGCATTCGAACCACGGTGGCCTAATTTTGCATTGGAATGCCATCTGTGCATGGAAATAGGGGATTTTTGCTCAGAATTGAGACTGATTATATTTAGGAAAAACACGGGTGCATTTTTTTTCTATTTTAATACATTTAATAACATCCTTAATTTATAAGTCTTAACAATAAAGGTAGGTACTAGGTTTTTTATTTTCTAGTTCAGCTGAATATTTTCATACAAATGATAGCAACTACAGCTAAGACGCTGAACTCAGGCCGAAAAATGTGACCAGCTCTGGAAATGCTTCGGATCCATGTAGTGTAGTTTGAGACTCTGGTGTACACTTCAGGGTACTGCGAAACAGCACAACCGTTTGTAAGGAAGAGGAGACCGGTCAGCTGGCCGCTGCAGACTAGAGCATTTCCTTGGTCACCCTAAAAGCAGACTTTTTTAAACAAGCTTCGTGTCAGGGATTTTTAGTTGGTTATCGATAAACTTGAGATAAGGCAACAAAGGTACCATGGTACAATGCAGTGAAGGATTGCAAGATGATTACTTATATGATAGCAGGAAATTTTTATGTTTAAACTCCGACGTATTTCCCATTGTTTATTGCATGCAGCACCCTCTAGTGACTTAGGCAACATAACCTTAAGTACTCGAAACAAAAATTGTCGATAGCAATGTGGGTACTTACAGAACAACCAGATGACATGGTATCGTATGATGCAGAGCAGATCATTGAACTAAAGATATTGGTAGACTGAGAATTTAAGTTCCAGATGTTGCCGCAAAGTAATTGGTTGTAGACGTATTTAGTTGCGTATCTGAGCTCATTGCTGGCCTGAAAATAATAACAATAGAGTTATCGATAACGAGTAGATCGAATTGACGACATAATACCCACGATAAATGGAATCCTTGTATGTGTCAGACTTCATATAAAACACCCTTTTTCAGTCGGTTTTAACGCATGCAGAAATATTGAATTGTAAGGAAATTACATCAACATGAGATGTCACGTGACTGCTGCGAAGGTTTTACTTGCGTAAGCGTAAAAAAAACTAAGCGTTTTTTTATTGTTAAGTGTTTATCATTTGTCTAGATGCCCTGGACTACGTATGTGGCTATTGAGTATTTATAAATAACCCTTGATTGTTCACCGAATTACATAAAAAATCAAGCAACACTTAAAGGGTACTTAATAGTTTTTTTGGTTTTAAAAAAATATTCATAGCTTCATAATGTGATCTATAATATCTCATCAGACATGTTATTTTTGATAGAACCTGAACCCACGATGAAATATGGCTATGGGAACAATAAACAATATCATTCATTTTGCCAGTCTGTCTTCTTGCCGAATTTTGAAACGTTTAAATGGAAGATATGTGTTTTATACAGCATTTCTTTCTAGATTTTGAATTTTTGATTCTTGACTTGGGAGATTAGTATGGTGCGATTGGTACACTATAAAGGATCTTAAAAAAACGCGCGCGTAAATTCACTTTTTACATTCACGAAGTTTTTAAGATAACACATCTCTTTAAGATCATTGTGATTTCAATGAATAAAAACCTATTGACAATGAAAGGAACTTAAAACATTTATTAATCTGTACACAAAGAAGAGGTTAAGAGAATTGATAACTCACAATGGCAGTAGCGTTAGCTGATCCCCATCCAGCAACATTACACAGAGTAAAGTCAGCAGGTATGAAATTTACTGAAGGCAGCGAAATCGGAATCACGGTGGTATTCAAGAATGGCTGCGCAGTCTGGAAACAAATGTTTTTGCATCAGGAAAATCAATTTGGTGAGATATTTTTTAAACTGTCCAATATACTTGAAATGTATGTACTTTTATAATGGAGTCTCTTATTCGTTTATAGGTACTACAATGTTGTAGGAAGGAATCGTCATTGTAACTTATCAAGTAGATATAGGAAGATATCTATGCAAAATTATTAATTAATCTAATGATAACGAGCGTATTGGATTATTTATTGATAAAAGAAAGATATACTAAATAGACAACATTTATTTAGTGTAGGAAAAATAATTTTAAATTTTAAGCGGCCGTGTTTTTCTTGTGGTATGTGTCTACCCCAACTTTCTATCCAAGGCCGTGGGCCGTGGGTTCACCAAGTGGGGTCACCAAGAGAGGTGGGTAAACTAGGGCGTGTAACAACGGAATTTTCCACTAGAAAGTCTTGGATGCGTGCCATATTAGATGTTCAAAACAGTTGAATAAAAACTTTTTTTTTAAACTCGAATGCATGAGATATAGTCTAGCGATCTAATAGGTGGTGATGGGCTATCTGTCACGTAGAATGTCCTGCTTGATTTCGTTCCGAATCTACAATCTGAGTATAGAACTAAAGATTTTATATTTTTAAAATATAATTGGTATTAATAGTATTTATATAGTTTAAAAATGTATGTTTACTGATCGGCTTTTCCATATGAAATACGGTTTTTTGCAATAAACTTGTATGACTTCAAGAATGATTCTTCAATTTAAGTTGTAGGTATTATTGTCACAAGTCACTTACAGTGATGACGGCGATGTCATTGAGGGATACTGGGTATGCAATGTACTCAGGATGGATGGTGAAATTGGCGACATTCCTGGACCTCTCAGAGGAATCGGCAGTCAGTAGTACAGCACCAGCATATATTCTATATTGGGCTGCAGGCAGAAGCTGGTGAACACTGCATAAAAAGTGTTTTATTCAAAAGTCAGTATGTTATGATAGTTTAACTATGCAGATAAACACAAGATTATCAAACCAAGTATACAGGCGAGCGTAAATAGGAGTATAAAGGGGAAGACCTCCGCGCATTTATTCTGATACATAAGAGATTTTCTGGAAAAAAGTCAGATTAACAGGACCCAAAACTCACGAGTTTGTATGAAAATTGTGAATAAAGTCAATGGCACATGCTAAAATAATAGCAATTAGAAATCCGTGGACTCTGCATAGCCCTCTGGAAAAAGACGTGGCTTTATGATGTATTTATAATAATACAAAAGGCCTGCTCAACACCTCTTAAACAATACATAGGTGTCCAAGTTGATTTTACGGAAATCCTATTTTCAGATTTGATCCCGAAACGCTACTTGCCCGTTGACAGTGGTGGAGACACAAGAAGCAAGTGTCAAGGCATGCCGTAGTGTGAACAGCGCCCCTCCACATCTGTGAGCTTGGACATGGTTTGGCAGCACCGAAATTTGTTGCAAGGAGATCTGAAAATCACAAAGTTTGTTGTGAACTCTTATCTAATCTCTCTGATCCCACTGCAAAGCAAAGGCCTCTCTCCCTTCTCTTTTGTTGACTATACTTGGAGATTCCGGTAGCCAGGATAATGGGTTCACCCCCGTAATATCTTTTAAGTACACAAATATCTGGGTAAATTCTAAATAATTAAAAAGGCATCATACTACTTACTACAAAGGGAAATTGGTTGTTAACGGCCAATGGGCTATTAATCATCCTATTGGATGATTTATCAGGGAATGCGATAGCGCTGACATCTGCAAAAAAAAAAAGTTTTCATACAAAACTATTTATAATTTTAATAAATGCACATAATGATTTTTTATTAAATTGACTTTTGAACACGGTTACAACAGGAAAAAGAATATGTTGTATAAAACACAACATTAGTTACAGTCCAAGCATGTGCACTTTCAACGTGAATTGCCTTTTTTCCGCATGACGATACCTTCGATACTTATGTCTGTGTCACGGTCACGGAGTAATGTACGTTGAAATACATACAAATGTAGGCGCAGCTAAAGAAATTAATATATACTCGTAGGTAATTAGAACTTACAGCTAACTGCGACCAACAACAAGAAAAGTTTAAATGTCATTTTAGCTTTTATATATTCACTTAATTATATTTTTTTCTTTTAAAACACTTTGCGCACTGCCGACAATGTGACTGACTAAATTTCGTTAATATATTGTATCGGAAGGAAAGGTGACTCAGTTTATATGTATATCTAATCTTTAAATGTACTCTAAAAATACCAACTTATCTATTATTTTATCGATATTTTGTGATTAACATATTTCTTGGTAGAAAAACAACTTGTACCTAATACAGGTTTTTCAAAGTTTTAGCACAAAGGTGCTAAAACTGGAAAACATGCATTCATTCATTCTTGAATGAATGCATCCAAGAATGAATGAATCAATTAAATATAATCATATAATTATATTTAAGATAAATATAATTGACGACCTCGATGGCGCGGCGTGCGAGTTACCAGCTGCGGTGTAAGAGGTGCGGGTTCGATTATTCTGCAGATATTTGTTCCGGGTCTGGGTGTTGTGGTACCACAGTACTGGACATGTCTGTTACCCAAAATATAGGAAGTCCTAGTGAATTTATTTATTAATTTATAAATGGATTTAACAATTGAGCCATCTGAAACGTAGGCACATAAGATAGCACGGCATTTGTTTAAAACAATTGTTACGATAATTTACATTAAATCATGTATTTCTTATAAATACAATACACTACTACATTATTAACACTTCATATTATTATGTTACTAGATCGCTTCTATCAAGAAACGTTCGTGTATTTTTATGACAACCTAAAGACCTTTGTAAATCATAAGTTCTCGTTGCGAAAATGATTGCACAGTCCTTGTTAGAATCCAAAGGTCGCAAAAATTAAAGACCATTTACTCATAGTACTCATAGTTTTTTTAAAAGGTTTTTTTTTTATAATTTCTAGTGGAGTACTATAAAGAATTAATATTCATACATTCTGTTTTTTAAATTATCGGAAAATAATGTAGTTCTTAATTTTATCAAATAAAAATAAATTAGTAAACAAGGGTGGTTTCATTAGTTACAGGTATGTAACCCAAAGGGTGGCTAATGAGCATGTTAATATTGTTTCACCCTTGTCACGTTTCTAACTACGAGCCTATTGTAGATCCGTGTTATTTATAAACTTAGTATAACGTGGTATTAGTATAGTATAACATAGGTATATATAGTATAACTTAGTATAACATAGGTATTTTTGAACTTTTATTGAAGTTCCGGGAGATATAGTATAATTTATTTTTTATACACTTTAGTAACTTGCTATAATGGGCAATAAATCTTATAAAAATCTTATATTTCCTTTTGTCTGAAATAATGCACCTGACGCTTCTTTTTTCGTAGTTATCCACCTATCTTTACATGAATTTATCTTGAGATAGGGAACAGATTAAATAATATTATACCCATGAAAAAATCTATTCAAAGTGCACGAATATAATGTGATATGTTTTCTAGGTATTAATAAAAAACGAATAGATTTGTGAAAAATTCAAGCAAGAAGGCAAATAGTCTAATTGAAAAACCTTCATCGCTTGAATATAGCGAGCTAGAATAAAAATCTTAGAGGAATAATAAGCATGGATGAACGTCAGCTGAT
Organism: Perizoma affinitatum; assembly: GCA_961405105.1. Classification (NCBI taxonomy): domain Eukaryota; kingdom Metazoa; phylum Arthropoda; class Insecta; order Lepidoptera; family Geometridae; genus Perizoma; species Perizoma affinitatum. The sequence continues at coordinate 10,835,570 of OY560184.1, forward strand.
AAAATAATAAAGAAAACAACAACAAAAGAAACAATGCCAGAAACTCCATTTCAATTCATTGCGCATCGTTGGTAGCTTTTACTGCTTTGGCTGCAGCATTTTTGTCATTTTACGAAGTACAAACATATCTTTACAGCACTAATATTTCAAATCCATTCATCATGCAGTGAAACGGGTACATCTATTTGCAAACGTAAATATCACGTACGCTTCTGTATAGCGCAATCAACACTGAAAGAGGCAAGCAAATCGTCGGCATAAATGGTTGCAACAAGGTTTTATTCGCATTCGATTTTCGAACGTTTGTTTGCTTAATTCTAGATCACTGGCCAAATTGAATTAAACAGGCTCTGAAAAATAAGTAAGAGTATGGATAGATAGTAAAACAGCCCACAGTGGAAACAAGCATCCTCGCAAGGGCTGATTTCATAGACAATTATATCACTAATATTAGATTTTCTTATATTACGGTATAGTATTATAATATCTGTCAATCAGGTTAATTCACGACCTGCTTTGTACACAATAATAACTTTCACTTTCAATTTGCCTCTTTATTGTTGCATGCCATAACGCTAGTTGAACGATAATGCATGTAAATCCAGTCATTTATTTGTCATTTTTGTTGTAAGAAGATTAAAAAAATCCGCATCTTGCCATGTTATAATATTGCCGATCGACGGAAGAAATAGGTTTAGGCATTCAATAATATGCAAGCCCCAGACGCAAGATATATTGAACGTAAAAAAAGAGGTAAGTTGAAGTTGAAAGTGCCTTGTGGACACACCTAACTATACCTGTTACATACGTCTCTGAGACTGGAACCGTAACATTTTCATTGCATTGTGCCATTTGTATGCTAATACGGGGCCCTAATAAAAACAAATAGGATCAAGCCGATCCAAATATTAGGATACAAACGAGTTCAGCTTATATATCTCTTTTCGAGAACATAAACTACGGAATAGTACCTAAGGAACTTTCAGTTCGGCTCCCTTTGTTTATGCTTTCTCAACAGCAATCATATTGCTAACTGAATTACTTTCCTGTGTGTAAATCGTTGTTGATATTTATGTTGAAGAAGTTCTTTTTTTGACCATTTTAGTCTCGTATTTTGGAATGCATACACAATTATCGTCAACAACTGGTACAAGTCCTCTACTGGAGATGGGACTCCCCCAAAGAGTGCCACGACAAAGGAGAACTTTTACACTTGACGACCTCGATGCGGTCAGTCGAATGTGGATGACAAATGACTACAGGTCCGGGTTCGTTCCCGCTGCAGGACTAATGTTTGTATGTTCTGCATATATTTGTTCCGAATTAGGTGTTATGGTATCACGGTTCTCGTAGTTCCTGATACTCACGACACAGGGAAGCCTAGTGTTGGGTCAAGACTTACGTTGGGTGTTTATTATTATTATTATTTCATGGCCCGAATCATCCAGAACATATCCTGAAATACCTTATATCCGGTATAAAATCCGGTTTTATGCATCTAACAAAACCTAGATAAATTTTAGGTTTTATGATGTTGACTGTACGCCACACTTTTTTGTGTTCCGTCCATCCAAAGGTTGCCTGAAACAATATCTATCAATGAAAAATCGCGCAATTATTTTTTGTGTTACGTTTCTTGTATAAATAACAATAATAATAATAAATCTAGACTTGTTTTATGAAGCTAAGCATTTTATTTTAGCTGTAATCTATTCTTTGTGTTTCTCTTTTAAATACAAAATATTGTTTGCACAGATAACTTCTCTATGTTATCTAAATTGTTTGTTTACCCGTCATGCAAGCCTTTGTAACTAATGGAGCAATTCAGAAGGTTATATGATTCCAGACACCCGACTCTAGAACACTCGATAAGATAGACTTAGCGACTATACACAGACTTATTTAATTAAACGTAATTAATCAATATTTATGAGTAACTCTATAGTGGCGGTGGCGGTTGTGACTTTGACTTCGCGAGCAAACACTGTGGCTGATAAGATAATTTGACTAAGAATTTGATGTTTGGTGACTAATTTAGTGCCGAAACTTACCTACCTAGATTTTGATGCAGCATATGCTGAGACGGTGACCTATTTGACCCCACACAACACAAAATGAAGTACTTAGTTTAACTGTTGTTTAGTTTTCGTGAAGGTTATCAGTTTTTGTTTTTTATTTTTTTCTGTTAAATTAATTTTCTTTTTTTTTTTCTAATGGACTTACGAATCAAACGGTCCTGAATCGGAGTACAGCAACCATACCGGCTAAATTACACCTATTGGCTGCACTGCCATTATTCGCAGGCCATTCGCCATTCGCCATTCCATTAGATGTTTATTAGCCATGTGTGTGGATATAATTGACTTTTGTATTTGCCTTTCTGTTTCATGTGACTTTAGAAGGGTTTAAAAACCCTAATCAAAAAAGGTTTTGTTTGTCCCCATCTGAATAATTACAGAACTTTATTGCTTTTATCAAATGTGGATCATACATTTTTGCTGCTTTTAATTCGTTACAAATGTTCCCGTTATAAGTAAATAGTCGAGGTCGCGTAACGGGCTATAAAGAGAACTATGCATTTGACATGCATAACAAAAGGTGAGACATTAAATCCGCAAAAAACTAAAGTCACCTACATAGATCTTAGAATTAGCAAGTGGCCAGGCTATTTCGTTTGTAGAACCGATAGCCGCTAAGGAAAACAGGTTCTTTAGTGGCGACTAAGAAACGGGCGATTTAGTATAGTAAAGCCCCACAACCGACGAACTGATGATAATTTACAGGTTGCGGGAAGTGGAATAGAATAGAATAGAATAGAATATTATTTATTAACATTAACAATTATTAAACTTGATTAATATAATTGGTGTGACATCAGTCTCTCGTCAATTTAAAGAAGTCCTAATAAATTCTAATAATTTCAATACATTTGTGAATAAATAACTTATTCAATTACTAATTACATATGTATATTGCATGTCCATATAAGTATAACAACTAACCAGTAGGTTAACAATAATTGTTCATTGGATTGGTTGTCATTCTAATACAAAAAACTATACCTACTCGACATTTGCAACTAAGAGTTGAAGTTAGTATAGTCATTTCCTAAATATTCGCTGACATTATAAATGGTTTTGTCGAGGAGAAGTAGTTTGACTTTGTTACAAAAAGAGTTTTCACACGTTCTTTGTCTTATGCTCAGCGGAAGCTTGTTGAACAGCTGGGGTCCGATAACCTGAGGTTGTTTTTTGGACAAACTCAGCCTATGTTTAGCTGACTCTAAACACATTACATTTCTGATGCTCCGGTTACTGCTGGCTCCTTTTATTTTGTATGGACCAATATTTTTCTTTACATATTTTAATATTTCAAATATATAGACAGATGTCGAAGTCAATATCTGTAGCCTCTTATAGTGATCCCTGCATGACTCCTTATACTTGGCCCTTACGAGTACCCTTATTGCACGTTTCTGTATCTTTAATACCCTTTCACAATCGGTTGATCTTCCCCAGAGTATAATTCCATACGACATAATAGAGTGTACATAAGCGTAGTATGTCTCCTTGAGATTACATTCTGACATGATAGGGCGTAGCTGCTTTAGAGCATACACTCCTCTCGACATTTTCTTACAAGTAGAATCTATATGTTGTTTCCAAGTCAGACCTGGATCCAGCTCAAAGCCAAGAAGTTTAGTTAGCTTAGAGCTATTTATCAGTGTGCCACATTGCAGAGGAATCATCATCGTAGTAGGATTGGTTACAGACATGGCATTAAAAATCATGACGCTTGTTTTTTCTGCATTTAGTTTAAGCCCATTAATTTTAAACCGATTCGCTAGTACACTTATTGTCTGGTTGATGTTTTTAAAAAGGTCATGAATGTTATCTGCTGATATAACAACCGTAGTATCATCCGCGTGCTGTATAATATCTCCGCTGATGTTATTACTGGCCATATCATTGAGGAAAATTAAGAAGAGAGTATTACCTAACGAGGATCCTTGTGGGACTCCTACTTTGATACATTTTGGCTTTGATCTTATTCGTTTTTCATCTATTTTTATTTCCACAGTCTGCTCTCTATGATCCAAAAATGATTCCAACAGCTCGAGACTAACGCCTCTGATTCCGTAAACCCTGAGCTTCTCCAGAAGAAGTTCATGGTTGACGGAATCAAAAGCTTTTGATAAATCTAAGAAGATTGCAGCTACTTTCTTCTTTTCTTCCAGACATATAGTAACACACTTAACAATTTTTTGCGTCGCAGATATTGTTGATCTGCCAGGTCTATAAGCATATTGGCAATCGGATAAAATTCTATTGTTATTTAGATGTCTCATTATGGATTCTGACATTACAGATTCGTGGAGATGGCGGTGGCCAAAGATCGTAATGACACTCTGTTGGGAAGGCCTATATCCAGCTGGGGACTTCTACATGCGGTGGATTGATGATGATGGGTTCCATTGATGATGATGATGATGAAAATTTTAACTTCCATGTAATTTGACAGATCTGAAATCGGAACATCACAGTCCAACTTAGTTCAGCATAATCTTTCTTAGAGTTTTAAGATTTATGAAGATCTCTTTCGCTAGAAACTAGCAAACTGGTAGTTAAGTTGCGTTTTATCATAATTTATGAATCCCGATTAGCAAGTTCCCTGTCCTAGGAAACTGTTTTATCTAACTTACCTTCAACGTCGTCAGCACCAAGATATTAAAAAAAAAACTTTGTCAGACTGACTGACAATCATAGCAGATTTTATAATATCCCAAAACTCAACCTCGGCGTGACTCAAACCCACAAACGGCCTCCCGCTTAGTATGTGAGGGCTATACCAAAGAAACCACGCGATCGTTACTTGCCTGGTCGAAATTCTTTGGATGTTTTGACCGAGGTTTGTTTTTGTACTACTTGCAAAATTGGGCATGCTAACAAATTTTTTGGACGTGCCTCTGACTACTCCATACTTGGTCTCCTCATAGATCAACTCTCTGAGTAGTGTTTTGTTTGTATAAAATATTGTGATTTCCCTTAAATGTGGGTTAACACTATAAAAATGAAATAACTATGCATAGCTGAAGACAAAACAGAAACAAGATAAGAAATCCTAAAGTTTGAATGGTGAACATTTAATAGCCAGCATGGTGAATAGTCTACACAGGCAAAGTCGCGGGCATTCCACCTGTATTTATGTAAAATATATTTGACGCAAAGAAGTGAGGACTATGAACCGATAAGGAAAATTCGATAAACTGTGATTAATGTTCTGAGAATTTCAGCTTGTCACCAAATATTGGAATTCATTTTCACGTCGTAGCAATCGTAATTTGAGATAAAGAATTCGGATAGGCAGACTCGAGTGTTAAAGGAAATCTAAAAAGTTCATACGACGATGATTTGAGTTCATCCTATCCTATCCTAGTAATTTTATAGACATCAAAGTTTTAATTTTTTAGTCTTAATTTCTTTGGACCGGTTTAGATGAAATTTGTAGCAGATTTAGTTCGTGACCATGAATACCACATAAACTACTTTGTATCCGAGTATGTACGTCGCAGACAAAGCCGTAGACAGATGATAGTGTACTGTAGTTTGATAAGCTATTCGGAAAACGCAAAAAATGATTATATTAATTTTTGTTGTCACTAAGGTACAACTGCTTATCAATGATATCTTCTCTAGCAACATTGAAGAGGCAAATCTGAAACATAAAATAATATCGTTTGAATTTGAAGTAGGACAATTGGTTTCCTAAAATTTAAACTTTCGAAAACGTTCAGATAAACTCTGTTTTTTTTCAGCTTATCGGAACGACCACAGCGCTCAATAAAACTAAGTTTAGTCAACAAAAAGTTTAGGAGTTAGCAGTGTAGTGAGTGAAACCGCAATGCGTCACACGGAATAAAATATAAACACATCCAAATTGTATTAGGTAGAGCGTAGCATCCTACCTAGTTTAGTTTACACAGTGTAGGTATAGCTTAGTTCTTCAGTACAAAATCAGTAGGGAGGCGCTGCGGTCACATTGCAGGCTGCTAAGGAATAAGGCAGCTAACCGGATTAGTTGCGATACATATCACACGTAAGCGGATTGTCAGCTAGGCATCTAGGTGATTTGCTAAGATGCGTTATCGCAAGGCGAGATCATAGATATATGTATGGGGGTCGATTCCTGCTGCGGGGCAAATGTTTGCATGTTCTGTCTTTTTATAAGCTAGAAGAATCGAGAGACTCCAAGCACTCAGTGATGCTGGTACCGTACAACGTACGTTGGTTCTCTCTTAGGGAAGCCGCGAGACGCGAAACCAGTCACGTTATGCGAGTCCAGCCGTGGTCTAAAAATATAAAGTTTTGTTTACGTTGTAAGCCAAAGAACTGTATAAAGATCTCCTCGTGCAGCGCTTACCCCTCGTGAACACTCGTTTTATCCAAGTTTTGAAATACAATATATATAAATCGTTATTGTACAAATAAACAGTACTTTATACATAGGTGAACCTAATAGAATCGACTTGAGTTTTTGTGCAGTGTTTCTACTGCTTGAAATAACTAACACATTCTGTGCCGTTGGGGACTCAGCGGCATTTTTACAAATTTATGGCACAGCACAGCAGACAGCCAGGCCATTACCATCCATTCGCTGCACTTACAGGCACTAGCTAACTGTTAAATAACAAAGCGTGGTACTATAAGTTTTCGCGGTGGACGGGAGTGCCACCTTTTATGAGTCCCAGGCAATAGTTGAGGACCGAGCTCATTATATATTTACCTAATTTCTAAAGCTCAGTGAATTCATAGTGTTGGTGTTTGCGTGAGTTTAATTAAATGTGTGCTGGTATTGTTCGTTTGCGGGCTCAACTTAATGAGCAAGGATTTTGTTAATTATATATGAAGTTTTATACAAGAATGATTATCCAGTGTTTTATTTTAAGGCTTGCTAGCTAATGATATTATAAAAACCCTATCCTGCTAATATTATAAATGTCAAAGTTTATTTGAATGTTTAGATAAATAGATGATTGTTGCTTAAAATCTCTGTAACGGCTAAAACGATTTACTTGAAATTCAGAACAACAAATATATCTGCAGATCATGCAAACATTTTTTACGCAGCGGGAATGATATCGCTTGCGTCTCAGCCGGCTACTCGTCCACTGAGCCACCGAGGACACCTAAATTACTTTGTCATTCGAAAATCTTCATGAGTCATAATGGATTTCTGTTAACTCACGTCTTGCTTTCGCACACACATTGTTAAAGCTATAATAAATATTTAGGGATGACTCTTAGGTATATATTATTGGTAAGTTGAAGTGACAAAGGCCAGAGCGTGGGTTGCACATCTAGAACTACTGGACTAGGTACTCATGCACGTCAATACTAAGCTTATTCAAAGACTTATACGACTTAGAACTCCGCTGCAGATGATATTATTTAATTAAATCTGTCAAGGCATGTCTTGCCTTACTATCCGTTTTACTTTTGTGCAGACGGGCATGTTGGTTTTATGGTGGCTCCAGACTATCGTCCAATCCGTAAATTAAACGTTCGATGTATGGAACAGTGGATTATACATGGTCAAGCCCCAAATTCAAGTGGCGGCGGTAAAATGGACCGCAAATCAAAGACCGCACCTTTTACTTCGACGTCTGTCATGAAATTTTCGGAGTGTGGAGAGCGGGTTTGTGATCAGTCCAGTTCACGTAGGTTTGGCTGAAAGTTTGGAGTTGGAAGGTTGGGCAATAGTTTGGAGCCACCATAAGAATGGTAACTGTTCGATTCAAGTCGCGGGACAATTTTTTGCATCTGCAAATATTTGTGTCGGGTCTGGGTGTTTCTATAATAAGTATGTATTTTACAAAAAAAAAGTATATAAAGTAGTATATCAGTCATGTAGTTCCCATAACACAAGTTCTGCTTACTTTGGGGCTAGATGATGTATGAAAATGTCCAGCATTATTATTATATATTATTATATATCTCATTTCCAGAGGTAAACCGCGCGATAACTTTTTCGTTTGATGAGCCAAATAAAGTTTATACGAAAAAGTTTTTGTTCTGAAATTCGGCCACGGAATACTCTATAGGGTTAATAAGTGACTTGCATGGTACAGCGCATGTATTACTTATTCAAAATAAAGGAAAACATCGCGAGAAAATAGGTTACTCCAAGATTCAAAATGGTGGTTAATCGTTTGTATAGACACTCTTACTAATAGATAAATATGTAGTTTTGTTCTCAGTTTAGGGGCAGACTGAAAAATTAAGATATTAAAGAAAAAATCAATATAGTGAATTCCACCCAGACCACTTAATTAGTTCTTAAGATAGCTATTTTATCTTAAAATAGAAATACACCCTAATATAAAACACCATATAATAGTGCGGCCAAAAAAGGCCTGTGCTGAGCATTATGCTGCAGCGCTGATTTGTAACGCCTAGTTACGTAGATGGGAGTAATTTCAACTCATATCCAGTTTGGATTTTTATATAAGATAACATCAAGATACCTTATTTCTTCTACAGATTTAAGATGAGAACAATTACAGTTTACTTACGGGTTCGAATCGATTTGATGTTAGTAGTATTTATAGATAGTTTTTTAAAATCTGAACTCAGAAAGTCACCGTTTCTTCGCCGGCAACAATAAAGTATAATTATCATTGATTCGAGTAAACTTGATTCTCAAAAAATACGGAGCTACATGGGCGTGCAAGTGCCAAAAAGAAACTAACATATTGGACATGACATAGGCCGTTGTCAGTCCTGTCAATATCGTCATAATTATTGTCTTGTCAGCTACTCACTGTCCAGTGAGGTTATAAACTGACCTTCGAAATACAGATTTTACACTAGTTCGCGGTTGCAGGGTTTTTAAAGATAACCTTAGTTTTATTATTGGTATATAAAACGATTGTCTGGAAGAAATCGCTAGTTGCGACAAAGCCGCCATGGGGTAAGACCATTATAGATTTGCAAAAATGCATAATATGTTAATTTAAATCCTCATTAGTTTTCAAAAATATTTTTTGATTTTTAGTGATAATTAATGGGCTATGGTTTTTTTATTCCGCCAATTGTAGGACCATTATAGATTTGCAAAAGGGCATAACATGTTAATTTTTGAAGTCCCCATTAAAGTATAATATTATTATAGTGTTCCAGTTCTACCTAGGTTTGATTAACAAGCAATAGTTGTGAATTGAGTATCGTAGGAGATTAATTAGCGGCTGGAAGAAGCTTATTGTAAGAGGGAATTAGTCTGGGGCCTGGTTTCACTATTAATTTTGTAAATACTCATAGATAATGTATTTATAGATAGATACACCAGGATTAAAAAACAAACACTTTACAAAGACTCTTTAAACTAGGTTATGGTGATACAATACTCTTCCAGGCAACCTTTAGGTGGACTTGATCTAAAGTATGTGAAGAAATAAGTATGTTTATATACTAATAATAAAGTTTGAACGCCTTAATGTCTGGAACTAAAAGTCGGATTTAAAAAAATCTCTTTACATTTGATAGCTGAATTCATTAGAAATCTTTTATCTACTTATCGTCATGCTACGGCCCTTAAAAGCCGAGTAGAAGAAGTAATAGCACAGTGACGTGGTAGTTCGGACGGGGGTCGAAGGCGGCCGTGCCAGAAGTTTACATATTCAATAAATTATATTCTGATCAAGTTACGTTCATTTCAGACGTTCTAGAGAATGAAGCAAAAGAGGTATGCCAATATCGTAACACGTGGAAATCCGTGGTTAGACCTCAGATTTCCACGTGTTCCTTCTGGAAATGAGCGTGACATTATATATATCTACGAACATAGTGGAACGCTTTGGAACTTCGTCCCCTTTGTGTTATTTTCATACAAACTTCACTTCCCACTGCACTTTCCAGGGAAAATCCTTTCTTAGTACCAATTCCGAAAGATCCTTTTTAAAATGTTATGTTCTGTGTTTAAAATGGTATGCCAGTGTTCTCACGACGTTTTCCTTCATAGTTCAATAGCACTATCGAACGTATATTTTTTTCACGTGGCAAAATCATTTGCCGAACGATGAGACTCAAATCTTCCTTCCAATCGCAAGTTGGGGGCTCTAGACCACTTAATTAGTTCTAGTTCTCTCACTAAACAATTACTATACCAATACTAAAACTGAATTAACTATTTAGGAGCTTGATAAGACTTAATCCAATATGTTTAAACCGTTAATAATTATTTTATCGAATTTAGAAGAAAATTAGGAAATCCTCAGCAGAGAGATCGTTTCCATAACCTGAGTTTTCGCGGGAGGAAGTTCATCCTTATCTAGTAATCAGATAATATGTAGGTGACTAGCAAGGTGAAGTGATATGAGTGTACTTTTATATCCACTAGATAAGGAGTGTATATTTAAAGATAATTTGCAATGGTCTATAGATAAATTTTGAATGATGAACTTGTGGGAAGTTAGTGGATGGATGAATCTTAGATCATTCGTCATAACCTCTTTAGGGGAGACCTAGGCTAAGCAGGGAACTTCTACACCATGTTGATGATTATGCTAGTCGTTTAGTGAGATTGAAAAAAAAACGTTTATTTGGGCGTTACAAGAAAATGAGTCCTGTCAGAAAACAAGCCAACAAGCCAGTTTTATTATTTTATTTAGAATAAAAGTGTTTGGCCAGAGGTATGCTTTTCACGGTGCATGTTGGTCGCCTTCAAAGAGCAGTCTCTATCACGAAACACAATTAACGTGATAGATATTTACACGCTGTGTACGTATTTCACGCTTCAGCAGAAGTGATTGGATGTGATTGTCGTTGAAGTTTTCCGCTAAACACGCGAGGCGCTAAGCCAGGCAAAATATTGAACAAAATACGGGTAACGACGACACAGACACTAATGACGGCCTCAGTAACGCGGTGGGAGAGTAGCCGGCTTAGACGCAAGAGATGCGGGTTCTATTGCCACTACAGAAGAAATTCAATCATGTTTTCCATGATTTTGGAAAAGTTGGTTCAGATCTTATCTACGCATAATTCTATGTATGAACCCAACAACATATTCCTAAGAATATGTTCGTGACTTTTGTAATGTTTGTACGAGAAACATGCCATTGGCCTTTGATTAATTTGTAATCCTGTGAAATGCCGAGGTAGTTTTTGATATCAGTCGTTCAAATTGAAGAGATGTTATTACGTTGAATAGATAAAGATTGTATGTACAACATTCACCTTGGTTTATATAACTATTGGCCTCATACATAAAATTGTGAAGCGAGCTATGGAAATAGCAATGCTTGGAGTTTCTTCACTTCGTGATAAAATCTGTAACGAGGAAATCCTAAAGTCTAAGGTACTAAACTCACTGCTCGCAGAAATTAAAGTTGCTGGGGAGGAAAGGCGACAACGAACCAGACGATGCAATGTAAAAAGATCCGATGGACTGACACCGACCGGCTAGAGGGATCATTCGTCATTGGGGCGGTCTATGTCCAAAATCCACTTCTGCCTGCATTCTCCAGGCTGTTTATATTTGTATGAGTTAACGGTAATCGAGAGGAATGATCAAGCTTCGGATTCGGAGACCTTCAACTCCGACACCAAAGCTGGCCACACGCATTTTAGCATTATTGTGACCTTTCTAAAATGAGATTCCAAAAATTTACATTCCCTCAGGAACTTAACCCAGTAAAGTAAAGAACCCTCGTTTGCGCACGCATTCTAAAAGTGGTAAGTTTGAGGTGACAGGTGCGCCTTAATAATTCTTCACGGATATAATACCATAGAGTAACTAAATAAACAGAGGGCACGATTTCTATATCCTTCTCCATTTTTTTGTAAAAGTCTTGCTTCTCCAAATAACGTATATACAGAAACCTACATACTGAAAATCCAAGGAGTTATAGAGGTACCGTTGACCTAAGCGAAATGTTTTATGTTTATAATTTTATATTGTGATTAGTCCACAATAGCCAAAATCCAATTTGTTATAGCAAACCTAGTTTTGCGTTTGCTATTTATAACATAGACTATTTTGTAAATGTTTTCCTTGATAAACAAAAAAAGCATGGTCCACTAAGGACTTAGAGCTCGTCTCTGTACAGGAACTACTACTCTGTGATAAAATTGTGGATAGACCACTCAACCAGTCATAATAGAGGCATCAAGCAGGCCCCTCTGGAATAATTTGCCTAAAATATATTAACTTTCTCTAACACGTGTTTGTCAAACAAAGCTTTGGGATTAATGTACAAGTCTGATTAAATTTGGCTTGAAAGAGCTTAGTTTCTTAATCGTATTATGTCAAGATGTAAAAACGTTGGTATCTTTCAGTCCGACTTCCTATTCAAGTAGTAAGAGAATGTATATTTTCCTCGCGTAGGTACCTTTTCCATTTTAACCACCCATTTTATCATCCTGTTATTATTTTTCCAGCTGCCCAAAAGCACATCAAAAGTTTTAATTGGGGAAATGGCCAATAACGTTTCGGTGTATTCAATTTTATTGGTAATATTTCAATCGTCCGTAAATCATTCCATAGCTGTTTGTTGCAACCTTTGACTAATGCAAAATATTGTCTGCGAAGCCTCTGTTATTTTCACTCGCATAAGTATGAGTATACTTTGAATATCTGATTGAAGTATATTTTTATGCTTATGAGGACACATCACTGGTAACACTACTTTCCCATTAAACTTTCACTGTTTTATTTTTAAGCGTGATTAATCTCGATATTACCTCGGTGGAGCGGCGGATAGGTTGCCAGCTGCGACGCGGTGCAGGTTCGGTTCAAACAAATTTGTACATGTTCTGTAGTTTTTTGTTCCGGGTCTGAATGTTGTGGTACCAGGTTAATCGTAGTTCCTGATACCCACGATATAGAATATCCTAGTGTGGGGTCAGGACCATACATAGCCCTGTCGTAGTCTGTTGAGTGTAAAAAAGTGGAAGCGGATATTTTAGACTTGCTTAGGTCCCTCTCTTCGCTAACATTAAAAACTCCCGCCGTATTTTTTTATCATCGTTAACAGCGCCCCCTAGTGACTTGTGGTGATAAAGCCTTTTTAGGAACCATCCTTGAAGTCATACAAATCGATTGCAAAAGATTGCATTTCATTATCTTTTTGATGGGCCGTATTTCAATCCGATAATTCACAAAAAACTCTTAAGGAGTTTACGTCACGGGTAAAAAGGATCAGCCGAGCTGTTCTAGGTCAGAAACTACGAGAATAATAAGTCCGCTCATTACACTTCATTCTAAATTGGTTAATTCGTTATAACGATAAAAAACATTTATTCCTTCACATAGACTACTGGATAAATTTGGTATAATGTTCTTTTTCCAGCCTGCCATTTGAAATGGAACTAACAATTTTGTGGCGTGGATAAGCAACGTTTATTAATAAACACGGCGGGGTTGAGAGTTTCATTTGATACATTCCCATTGGGTTAATATTTCAATTTATAACGTAGAGTTTGGAAATTTTACGATACATTCTCAAGCTTGAATCGCTGATGTAGCTTTGAAAGCAGAGTGAGTTTCAAATGCGTAATCAAATGGCCAATGTTAGCGTAAAAGTATTTATCGCCAACACCACCGCGTCAGTTTGGCCGGAATTTAACATCATTTGATGGCAAAATCTGAGCGTTCGCTATGGTTGTTTTAGCGTTTGTGAATTATTGTCTTTCAGATGGAATTTGTAAGGAATTTGTTTTCATTTTTTTCAAGTGAAAAAGTTGACACCACCCAATACTGGGATTTAGAACTAACTTAAATACTTGCAATAGAAACAGAGAAGATAGCCATCGAAAATCATTAAAGGATTAAGCCATTTTAATTCTCGGTCTAGAAATGCATACATAGGACGCAATATATGTTACAGGAACTGGCCACTTACATAAACTGATGCCACTACCAATCAATATTTAAGTTATTTTTTATAAGTATATATATAATATATTATTATTATATTTCATATCATATAATCTCAGTGGCGCGTATTGGGAGAGGCCTATGTCCAGCAGTGGACTTATGTGGGCTGATGATGATGATGATGATATTTCTTATATATTATTTTTATGTTATATATAGTCATACTGGACCCGCCAAACCATCTTTTTGCACGCCCAGGATGACTGGTAGAAAATGCTTTAGCATTAAGTCTTCCTAGCAACTTCCTATAAACAATATTTAAAAAGTAACCATAATATTCGAAATTAGAACTATTTGGCCTAAGAAAACCGTTTGTTTCATCTGTCACATGTTTTATATTGTCTTTATTTTAAAAATTGCGTGTCTACATCACCATGGATTTGACTCTTGAAAATTTTCGTAGTATGATTGTAATTTAACAGACAGTATACAGTATAACCATGATAATATATCAGTTCAAACGACTTTTCAAACGACTTTTGGCGATGAAGCACCTTGCAATTTAAGCGTGTCTCAGTGAAGAATTTTGTGATAGTTGCCCGTCCACTGCAGTGAACAACAAAAACGTCGATGCTGTGCGCCGTATGATCGAAACAAACAGGCATATGTTTTACCTTAGATTCAGATACAATCAATCCTACACAAACATTTGGATGCGACAAAGCTGTGCTCGTGATTGCTCCCTCACAATTTAACTGAGGCTCAAAAAACGGACTTGGTTTAATGCCAAGCTTACAAGATTCAACGAAGGGGCTTCAAATTTGATGAGGGACAGAGTAACAGGTGACAAAACTGGTGGATTTATAGCTACGACTCCAAAACAAGCAAACGAAATCGACCGTTTGGGTCTTTCAAGATGAGCCGAAACCAACTTGGCGTTCATGAAAAGTGCCGTGAAGCGGATGATTGCTTCCTATTTATTAAAACTGCTTTGGAGAATTCCAAATTAATAATAAGGACCATTCGGTCGTACAGAGAATAGTGTATGGTACAGGACCATTTATTTGCCGGAAGTTATTGACGAACTCCGTATAAACAGCCGTAAACGCCGTATCATCTTGCACCATGAAAATGCCAGCTCTCACTCGGCCAGACAGACAATCGAATTTTTGAAGGTATACGTTTTTAACTTATGAGCTTCCCCTGGATACAGTCCCAACCTGGCCACCTGAAAACCTTGTGAATTCTGTTTCCAAAAATTAAGTACCAAATATGCGGTCAACGATTTTTATCGCCAGAAGACGCGAGGAGTGTCGAAGAGTATGAAAAACAGGTTTCCGATGTCACTACGGAGGAGTGGTATTAATGTTTTCAAAATAGTTTTTTTCGTATGAAAAGTACATTAACGCTAACCAAGAATATTTTGAGAAACAATAAATTCATAGTATTTTTTTTTTATTAAAAAAAAATTAAATGTTTAGTGCGCTTATTTAAAAGCAGACTTAATAGAAAACTTGTCTTTATAGTATTCATTACTACGATAAAATTTAGTTGTTTTGCTGTATGGCAAACATCATATGAATTTGCTTTCTTTTTGTATTCATCATATTTATGAATAGTAGTTAGAAATTATGCAAATAACTTGCTACAACTGTTAAAAATAAGCCACTATGCATGAATGCCAAGACAAATAGTTTAAAAAAAAACCATCTCTATTTCCCGAATTTTTTTCTTAATTTAGAAATAAATATCATATGTTCTTGGCTACTTTGGTCCTTTTATTTTATTGATCAATTCAAGGTATGGCGTAGGGAAGCCTTAAATGGAACTGTGGTAGACGGCTTACAATCACCTTTCAGAGGCCCGGCTCAGTTTAGACGCAGAGCTTGTAAGAGGTTTTACGCTTAGTTTGTATATATTGTTGTTCGTTACTAACAACAATAAATACAAACTAAGCGTAAAACCTCCAATAAATTAAAAAAAAAAACAAATAAACCTCTAACAACTCCAATCTCGGATTTAGTTGGGTCCCAAACAATACATAATAAAAAACTACGGAGTTAACACTCAGGCTACCTACCTCCTAACATAAACTATGCCACCGGCACCGCTGCCTAATAAATTATTTTAATAACCTCTTTGATCCTACCCCGAGGACCCACCAGCTTTACCAAGCGCAGATTTTATACCTTGTCATAAATTTTAGATTTATTTTTTACTTCACCCAAATTAAAACATTAAATGCTTTCTTTAGGACCACAGGCTTTAAGATATTTTAATAAGTCATATAAAAAAGATTTTATATGACATAACTTACTTGAAATCGGCGTACTCATTTTTAAAAGAGCCATGTTTAATTTTTACAATTGCATGTACGTTAAAATATTAGCAAAATTTTAAAACCCAGGGTTCGTCTATTAGCAGTGCTTTTTAGTGACTTGTGACGATAGAAACCACTCTTAAAATATAACTTACTACGGGAAATAAAATTACAATAAGAAAAGCCGATTCGGAGATAAGTAAAAAAATATTATTTCTGTGTTTTTGTAAATTTCTTGGGTGTGCAAGAAAACAAAACACTGTTTAGCTGAAATAATTTAAAAAAAAATATGAGTAATAATTTTAACCCAATAATTTATATAACTATCTAAATAAAAATGTATATCTAAGTAAGAATAGAATATGATAGTTTATTACTCAAATATATAGGTACACTAAAATAAATGTGGCTGAATTATTTCTAATCACATTATAAATAAAACTTAAACTAGGTAGGTAATAATACAAATACCTAGTACCTAACAATAGATCGTATAATTAAATATTTATGTATGTTTAATTGGGGTACACATTTTATGAGATGGTGCGTTTAGAGTCGGATGAGAATAACTGTATCCCAACTCCCAGCGCCCTCCTTCGTCTTTAGCTCGCCTAAACTCCATAAGCACAAGAATACACGTAAGCAATAAAAATGAGATCACGTATTTCAATAGCTAATCAAATCTCATAGTTTTTGTATGGCGATATTGACTGCAACATCATCATCATCAGCCCACATTAGACCACTGCTGGACATTGGCCTCTCCCAATACGCGCCACTGAACCCGGTCTTTGGCTCTTGTCATCCACTTTCTGCCCGCTGGCTTTCTTACGTCATCGCTCCACCTAGCCGGGGGGCGCCCCACACTACGTTTGTCCAGACGCGGTCTCCACTCAAGAACTCGTTTAGCCCAACGGTTGTCAGTTCTTCTTCATATATGACCAGCCCATTGCCACTTCAGATTACTAATCCTCTTAGCTATGTCGATGCCTCTCGTTCTTTGTCGGACTGACTGCGACATCGATCATCTAAATTATTCGATGATGATTACAGCTGAAAGTATGTTCTAGAATTAACGATCCACTGTAAATGATCTTGAGCTTCTTCCATTCATCCATCGACCCTACACCGCGTTTATGATCCATGCTCTACATTTGAAAATCTCCAATATATCAAGTATACACTGTGATTTTAGATATATTACGTTTGTTTCTATAAATACCAAAGTAAACATACTAGAAAAAGCACTCCAAAACAAAATCATATTACGGCTACTTTTCCACTCATAATCATGAAAATAAAGTGTCACGTTACTTACCTGGGGTTAATGTGGTGAGCCGACCGTTATGCGTAGTTGCCTTCAAATGACATTACCTTCTGCGTAAACGTACACTGACTTACTCACCTTTACCATACACCTTATTATATACGTCATAAGGCAGAGAATATATTTAAGTAACAGTAAACAAAATTAATTTAGCAAGTCGGTAGGTTAAAAGTTACCTATGTTACGAGGAAGTCGAGTTAGCGAGGGGTCGAGTTAGCTCCATAATGGAGGTTACAAAATGATAACGAATCACTTTTTCATAGTCGAGGAAGCATGACGCTGGGTAATATAAGTTTCAGTATCTTACGCAAGGACAAGTGTTAATAGTACAAACATTTTTTTTTTGGTTCGTCTTTAACTTTTTAGTTTTGGTTAGTAATATAACACGTTTTGTTAGGGACGCAATTATTTTAGTTAATATTAATATTATCACCCTCGCCTACCTTTTTATCTGGGTACAACACCTAGAGATTTAATTTTAGATATTAAATTTTACCCAAAAAAGTCATAAATAGTTTAATAATAAAGTTATTTTACGTTCCATGAGACGCTGACTTTTTTAAACTTTCAGCTATAATATCGAAATGCTCCGGGCAAAGCGATTAAGATAACATAAATAATTAAGTTCTTTAGTACCTACCTATTTTCGGAATGTATTCACAATACTTGTTTTGATCTAGACCACCTACGAGATAGAATAATATAATCATGACATTTAGGTAGTCTACATAGTTTAAAGTGGAAGAAATACCAATGTATCGTGCAAAATTCGCGGATTAAAATCCAAAAAACAAGCGAAACCCGACCACCATGAAAAAACAAGTCAAAGTCAATAGCCTAAAGCCTGAAGGGTAAATTTACTTAAGTAGTTAAAGACCTTCTTTAAAAAAATAACGTTAATCAATGAAAACCAAAACTAAAATAATACGTGTACTAAAATAAAATAAGTATTGCGATAAGAAAAGAAGACTTAGAACAGACCTAACCAATGGAATTCCACAGTTTTCAGTTCGCTTTTAACTTTGCAAAACCTTTACAAAGCGGTTTCAAACTTAAATCTATTCTATGTTTAAACATTTACTACACAAGTTGTTCCTAGGGTTGGTGAATTGCATTCTATTGTATGCAGCTTTAGATTTACTTAAAAAGTACGACAGTGGTTTAAAAAAAAAATCTATAGTTCTATAGTTGTAATTTTCTTTATTATATTTTACTATTCTCATTTAAGTGTCTGTTTTGTTGCACTTTTTTAGTTTGTTTATATGATCTTTTCAAGTAAGGAGCAGCCTGTAGAAGTCCACCTGTCCCTCGCCCAAAAAAAGTATAAAAATTGATGTATGCCGATAAATCACTACCTCCATTGCGCAAACTGGCTTTTGACACTTTTTCTATATCAGCCAGGAAATATAAAAACTCCGTTCAGTCGCGGGTATAATACTGATCGTAGTAAAAATAGAAACACCGATAAAATTTGCCCCAAATTTTCATCAGGAGGTCGTAGCAATATATTTATAGAGGTAAAGCATGCTTCAAATGGATGTTGAATATTCAGCAAGTTGCAGCATACAGACTTCTATTTTACCCCTATAATAAGTTTAATCCCTTTAATAAGTTTATTAAAGGGATGGTACTATAAACAATATCCAATATTAAGTTGCGAGAATAGTTGGAGGTGAAGGTGGTGGATGAAGATAGCTCAAGACAATCTTTGGGGAAACCCATGCAGTGAACTTCTACAGACAGTTAAATGCGATGAAATAAACGGCTGTTTAGTCTAACCTAATTATTGATCATCAGTATTAAACAGGTCTTTATCGGGTTAACCTCGTGATGTTTTTTGTAATCTCGGTGGTTCATGGTTGCATACGCGCTTTCCTTTATTTTTTGGCAAACCTTTAACAATGGCGGTTTGGGCTTGTGGATTTGTTATGAGGGTAGAGAGGCTTTTGGCTAGCAATAATACAAAACTGGCTGATAAATGAAACGAAATGAAAACTTGACTTTGAGGTAAGCATTTATTTTATCATAGATGAAAGTTCGCATATATTTACAGCTGAATTGGGCTATTTTGCTACTCATTTTCGATTAGATCCTACACTTATATCAACTTTTGAGTTGGAAATCTTCAAACAATTATTGAGTATTTCCTAACTGGCTGGCTGTTTTCTCAGAAATTTGTCATTTAGCAAGCCCAATCATAGTTTATTAATACCAATTAAAATAAGATTAAACCTCTTTGTGTCTGTTTTCGGGAATAAAGCCTCTTATATTATGAAGGGGCAAAATGGACGATTAATTCCAAATAACGAGACGTTACTTCATAATTTCTTATCAGTTAATTCTGAACGTTGCCAGTTGTTGTAGAAATTTAATTAAAGTGAACAGCTACTCTTGTGATTAAAAAGGTACAGTTTGAATTTAAAAATAATGCATTGAACACAAACATTGCTTTATGATCCAAAAAATTATTGTTTTTTTTTTCTTATACCAGCTGGGTGATTGTAATACAAGTAAAAGCTTATAGGTCCTTAGGTATGTTTTATGTACCTACGCATTTATAAGCTGCTACCTTCTACCCATACACATGATTGTCTACTTTTTATAAAGTATTTTGGGTCACGAACTATACCTGTTCAAAATTTGTTATCTGTATGTTGTGCTTGTTTTGTTATGAATAATTAATAAATTTTACTTTGTGTTTTTTTAACTACTTTTATGGCAAACAAGCATACGCCCCACCTGATGGTAAGCGGTTACCGTTACTTCTTATAAATATAATGACATTTCCTTGTCAATACATCTATGAAAAACTGATGTATGTTCACAAACATATTAATTTGTAAAAGAAAAAAAGCGATAATCACAATGTTAATACCAGAAATAAAAATAAACTCGCTGTTGTCACTTGTAGACTACATAAAGTTAGTAAATCGTTTATAGGGCAAGGTGTACCTACGCTTTTATAACAAACTCCCAAGAGATATACAAAAAATTACAATTAACAAATTTAAAAACGTTATTCAAAAACAACATTATAAAAAGGCATACTACAAAATATCTGATTATTTAGATAATAAAACTCTTGGGATTGAAAATGCTCCAACTCGTTGTTTTGTAAAAGGTCATTTAAAATAAATACCAGCCTTGTTTTGCCTTGCCTTTCTTTCCTGGCTTGGTCGCGAAGGAACAGGCAGTAGATAAAACCGACGTTTCAAAGTGATCCTTGTAATTTAATAAATAAATGAATTTTGACTTTTGACTTTTTCTAGACGCAAGCAACACCAAAGGTATAACGCGCGCGTTACCGACCCTAACGGGTGAAAAGTCTCATGTACCTGTAATTTCACCGGCTTCCCGGACGAGCATCTTCTTGCTTATGCAATAAAAATCTTTGTTCGTTCAATCACGACCGTCCAGGATCAACTTAAAAACTTAATAAATAAAAACATAAATACACAACGTTTGATTACAACTAAAGGACTAAAGGACTAAAGGAAAATAACAACATTATATTTGCATATGGCGCCATCGTTTTCCAACTCTACTTAAATCTAGAGCTCATTTTAGTATTTGGTCGCAATAATACCACACATACGCTACGACGTAGCCCCTGCTACGAAAATATCTAAAAATACCACTCGTATTTTAATAGTACATTACGGAATCCTTATTAAAAATAATGAAAGCATTTTTATTTTCCAATTTTCTTTTCCAGGTCTCTGCAAACAATGCCGAGTTGCTAACAGGCTGACGTTATCGGGAAGTCTTCCGTTTCCTCTGCGTTTGTAAATAACTGACGGGACAACAAAATCTATCTTTTAGATGGTTGTAAGAGATATATAATTTTTCAGTGCAAATATTTTTTCACGTAACAAACATACCTGCGAACGTTTCAAGATAGAATAGCAAGACGTAAAATGTATTCTCGAAGGTAAAGTTATCACTTTCATACCTTGTGTAAAGTTACATAAAAAAAGAGCTTTCAGAATGTTATACTTTATACGAAAAATGTTTCAAACATAAAGAATGTATAAGATTTGTAATTTTCCAAGAGAAGTTTAACTTAAATAAATACGCTCACGACTTTATTCCATACGATGGACATCTTGAGGTACACACTTAGTGCGTTGATATTTGAGGAAATCAAGTAGGGGGTAGTCAGAGGTACGATAAACATTACAAATTAATTTTGCATGTCTTCAAAATTACATTTACGTATTTAACCTGTGTGATTTTGAAACTATATTAACATACTGCGGGTTTAATTAAGCATAAAGATGCTGTTATACAACTTAAATTAAAATAGAGGAACGTTTTGCAGGTTCGTGAATTTCGTCTTTTATTTTTGAAAGTAATTTTGCAAGTCAAACTATAGTAGTTTTCACTATTTCAGAGAATAAATTCAAACACAGATTCTTCATATCGAATACCGTATAATCAATTTTAATTTTGCCGTACAACGGGTACTAATATTAATTTTAATATCACAGTTCGAAAACATTACGAATAGGTATTAAAATGTTCGCATATCGTCCTATTGTGTCATTTACAATGAGTTTATGAATGTACACCAAATTAATACAGTTTAATTTCATAATACATAAATGCGCTGAAATATTTACAGTGAAGTGTTACCTAATTTATTATGATTCACACGCTGATAATTATTATATTAAACTGTTTTGTATTTTATAATTTGCAAATAACTTATAAATTAGTTTATATTTTTGTTATTAAGGTGTTTGTTAGCAGACATGCGAGGGCTACGCGCTTTGAGCAACTAAGCTCGTAAGACTACGTGGTTGCTTACGAACTGCGCTTAGGGAGGATCTGTCAGTGCTCAAGGGGAGTGACTGACTCAGTAGATGCTCATCTAGTAGTGCGCAACTGGCAACGTATTGCTCACTTAAAAATCCTGTTATGAGCAGCTCAAAGCCTGCAGCGCTCGCAAGCGTGTACAATGCTTTGGAATCTTAAAATCATTTTTTAATTTAAATCACACCTAATTTAAGAAATATAATCAAAGTGTCAATTAGCTTTGGAGATTCTAAAGTGCTAACGTTCAACAAATATGAAACGCATAAATCGAAATAACAATGTATCAAGGGCAATTAGTTATTATTAATTATAAGTTGTATTTTAATATCTTTAACTGTTAAACGATATTAGATTGATTCTCTAACTAGACTATTCAGTTCTCATTGTTGTCTTCATAGGGTTCCCTGCTACCTGAAAAGAAAAACTTTGTTAATTAAATTAACAGTAAGCATAAAAAAAACAAACACGTTCACGATGTATTCCCCATGAAGGGCCAAATACTACTCAGTGCGCAGATCTTTGAGGATACCAAGTAAGGGGTAGTCAGAGGCACGTCCAAACATTACATTTGACACATGCCCGAGTTTTTGGTTATTAGAACACCAAACGATGGGACATGCCTTCAAGTTTTCGGTTTACTGTAACGATGATTGGAATAAAAGCGCTTGTATACTGCATACCTATTATCCAAATTGGAGAAAAAACTGATGTTACACTCTATTAGAACGCAGGTATCAGATTTGACTTAGCCTCTGTCCATGGATTCACCCGCGTGATACCCGGATTGTATTAAGCCTATGTGTCACGAATTATACCTGTTCCAAATTTTTTATTATTTGCAACAAACATCCAAACTTTGCCATTTGACAATATTATAGATTGTACTGAGTGTCACCAAAAAGTATCAAGTAATTATAGTCCAGATGTAGAAACTATGCATTTATATATGCGTCATAGTCAGGTATTTGGTCCAGCTTGCTCGTTTGGTATGCAGTGTTACATTGGCCTTTTAAACAAAAACGAAAATGCAGAAGCCGTAATATGCAAAACTTTCCAACCCGCGGTGGCAGATGTAACATCTTGAGAGGTATTGCAATTCCAACGGGCAAAAACTAACCTAGCCTCAGAGTTCTGAGTGAGCTATCGCAAATTTTACTGCAATGAATATCTGGATGATTTATGGAACTTCTAGATTCTAGACTACAGTGGGCAAATGGTGCATTTTTGAAAGCAAGTTGTCTGTTCTTCCACCATTTGGATGGGTGATAGCCTAGCCAATGTTCTTGTACATTCGGTTTGTATGGAATTGACATAAGCTATCGCAATGTTACGTGGTCTAATTGAGCGCTCCCGTGGTTCAGATAGCACGTTTCAATGCTGGTCCCAGCTATCACAAATGTGAAGTCACCAGAATTGGTCACCAGCCAAATGCCACTTTCTGTTGGCGTTAATGCCTGCGGAAAGATTGAATTTTATGGAAATGACATTAGCTGTGTAAATGTCACGTGACAGTTGACCTTGACAAATTTGCGTGAGCGTGAAAGAAAAAGTGAGCATGAGGTATTTGTCTAGATCCCCTCAAAATAAATAGGTAAATAGATAGATGGTGATCTACCAGCTTATCTATTTATTTTGAGGAATCGCATTTTCGTACTCATAAACTAACACATTTTCACAATAGCATAGGTACCTAAGAAAGCACATTTTGTTCTGTTGGAGCATTGCCAACTTGTATAATGTCCACATCGGGTGCTAAAATTTCGAATGCTTTTGGATTGTGTGCGCGAGCATGACCGGGTGGAAACAAAACAGCTGGGCTTTGTAGGAAGTACGTTGTTGGAGGTGGATTCCCAAATGATTTATGTTCAACACTTGAATGGTATTCGTTCGTCAATTCTAGAAAGTTATTTTATATTGGTGTACATACATACGAATTGGCTTAAACATTTTGTTTGCTATTGTAGTTTTTAAAGGCATTTACCTTTTTTTAGACTATTAAACTTATAATTCTATCATAAAAATGTTTAAAGGATTTAGCTTTATATCAGTATTTAATACTTAAAATAATAAATACTTTACTTAATACTTAATACTTTAAGTAAAAGGTATAATCAAGGATATAGTTATTGATGTTTTGTATATATCTAGGTATAAAGTATCTTTCCAAATTTGCAATGATAGGACATAGAGTAACATAGTGTAAAGTAGTGTTATTACTCTGTCTGAAAAATCTCTGAAAAATATATTAAAAACAGTTTAAAAAATAAGATAAATCCTCAGGTAATGAAAATAAAACCAGAAAATACTTGATAAGAAAAACGATTTTACTCCTAAAATCGAAGTAATGAATGTAGTATCCTATATATCTTCAATCGATGTATGTTTAGGCAATTATTATATATGTAACCATCCTTCCTAATCCATAGCTATACGACTCTTGTCGTATGACTATGGATTAGGAATCTAACCGAATATAATTTGTATTTTATATGTATTCTGTAGAAAACACCATACCTGCATTCCTTACTGGTTATATTAACAAAGTTTTGTTTCTGCTGTCTGTTATATCATCGATCATCGTATTAGTTAAGCACCCCTAGCTTATGAGTTATTTTTAGATCCGGTAAAAAATGAAAAAAATATCTTTTTTTTTCACCAAAAACCGCGGCAAATTGTGGACAAACAATACGAAACACAAATCACACGAAAGCACCCTCTCTCGCAATAATTTATCATGCCGCTCGCTTGTTTACCAAATATTTCCAGCTTTATTGGAATAAAACTAAAAGAATATGACTCGTAATGACGCATAACTACATGAAAAGGGTTTACCTACATATTGCAATGCACGTCAATATTTTTTTTTTTTCTCAGGATAAGCTGTATTTATACCAACGTATATCCAGCGCCAGCCAGCAGGTGAATATTTCTAAGATGAGATGGTATTCTACAAATAAAAACTCTTTGCTGGCTCGGAGACGATGAATTATTCACCTAGCCAAAATTGTGGTTGTCAAAGAATGATTGAGCTAAATAAAGAAGTTTACGATCACCTTTAAAAATAGTAGGTAAGCATTTTCACTACACCCACGTTTTATACTCACGTAGATGGACACCCTCGCCATTCTTTTTATCACGCTTTGTGATCCTACTGTATTTATTGCGTCAACGTTAGGATCCCGCATATGCGTTTGACGCAAGAGGTTGGTTGGAATGTTTTTCTTTTACCATTTATCTCCGAAACAGCTTATCCGATTGTATTGATTTTATTGTAATCGAATAGTATAACTTCAAAACATTGTCTTTTACATAATTTATTGTAACGAGTCACTAGGGCGCTTCAATAGTTTAAAATCGATGTCAAAGTTTTTGCAAAAAAATAATTGTATTTTAACAAACAGATTGGGTTATAATTTATTGTGGTTTTAAGGAAAAGCTTGACAGTCATTTCTTCAGTCTCTTATTGTGCTAAATCGAAGTCAATTTGTATTAGAAAATCTATTTAAGGCTGTAAAACTCAACTGCCACATATTATATATAAACCTCTCATCGAAAGTGATAAAAAATTACTTCAAATTATAAAATTATTGACCAAACACCACGTGTAATACGATAACATCGTAGTAATTTATGCGGGTAATAATCTCTCAAGCCAGGATTAACATAAACTAATATCTGAATCTGGATCCGTAAATGAGTAAACCCTTAGGTGAGGGATGTGTGTAGTTTGAAACAGATCTAGATTAATGTGTTGGAATTAGTGATGTGAAATAAATCATAGTGAACAGCTATTAAAATGTTTGTGCGACGTTCGAGATTTTGACTGAAGAAAATTTAAAGCTTGTTTGAATGATAAAGTGATATAAAATAGGAACGTACTCGTAGTTGGATCCTAACAAGCTGAGTTAGTAGAGGGAGCATGGCTTCGAGCAATATAAAGTCATATTGTGTCTTGTTTAGTCACAAATGAAGGAGGTATAAAAGAAGGTCCATATTTGTGACATTTAAAAGTATATCACTCCGTGACCTTGACAGATACACATTACAAAGTCTTTATGTCTTTGTTATGTGTGCTTTGCGCGGTATTTATTACGCAGGCAAAATACCAACACGGTGTACTTTGTGACATGTCACGGCATGTACGATGAAATATCATAACTACATTTAGATGGAGAGTCTAGAAAGATACTACAAATTGCGAAAATGAAATACCTAAGTACGTAGACAGTTATAAAATAGATCAAAATTTATGAGGTCCTTACCTTGGATACAAAGAATGTACATCATGTACCGGAACGTGCGTAGCGTGTCTCGCGTGAGGTGACATGACTGCGGCCGCGTTGATAGCTCTGATGCGCGCGCGCAGTCTCTCGTACTGATCCGGTTGATACTGCGCTGCTATTGTTACCGACGTTCCCGAATACTGTATAGAGAAAAATACTTCATACTAAATATTATAAACCAAAATGAAGGTTTGAATGTTTTAATAATTATTGCTAAGGATCTCAGTATACCTGATTATATTAATCCGATTTTATAAAATTTGGTACTATAAAATATAGTTCGCGACCTATACTAGTATATTTTAATGATATCTGTGATATAGGCTACTTTTTACCTAGCTACAATGCAGGCAATGCAGTAAGCATAAGCTAGTCAACCATGAAACTGAAATAGGCTTAAACAATGGAAATTAATGTTTAACGGATGACCTCAGTGATATGGTGGACGAGAGGCTAAGACTCAAGAGATATGGATTCGATCTCCGCTGCGAGACAAATGTTTGCATATTCTGTAGATAGTTCAGAGTGTTGTGATATCATGGTACATGTAATTATACCCACGGTTCAGGGAATCCTAGTATGGGGTCACAACTATGTATAAGGCTGTTGTACCTTTCCTAACCTACCTTCAACGCTGCCGCTGCCTGTTCATGCGTAGCTCTCGTCAGATCTCTCCCATCCACGCTAAGTATCCTATCCCCCCGATGCAGCATCCCATACGCAGCACCACCGGACGATACCCCCGAAACAAAGACTCCACACGTATCATCTTCAGTGGTAGCACCTTCAGCTTCTCCACCCAGACCGCCGACTATGTCCATGCCTAGGCGAGACCCGGAACGTACGAGGCGGACCATACGGACACAGCTGTGGGCAATACGTTGGTTATGAGAACGGATATTAGTTACCTCTGTCAACGGGTCTATGCTGAGTTTAAAACAATGTCAAAATGTCGACCGTATCAACAAGACTTCCATACAAAAAATAATGACAATAAGCGTTTCGACAAATTTTTAACGTATTTGTAACTCAGAATTAGGACCTCAGTTCGTTTGAGGAGGCTAAAAAATACACAGTTATATAAATTCAGACATTATAGGCTGCAGGAAGGTCTACGATATTATTTTTAATCATGAATACAGCTTTATCTACCATAATCTCAACGCGAGTCTAGAAGATAATTATTCACTCTTGCCTAGATGAGACCAGATTTTATTTTAAAGGGCAGATAACTGTTTTTTCTAGGCGCTCTCCGAAGATTGGCAAATGAAAATTCCGGACATCTATTTTAATGCTGAACGGCCTCTTAATTATACTAAATAAATCGCAATGCGGAACAACTCATTTTGACAATATCCAAAATTAAAAAAAGTAAATTGAGTTACGTAAATAGACAAAAATTATTATTTATTAGATGTGGAATGAATATTTTTTTGCTTTCTTAATCTATAAAATTGTGGGGCCAATATAAAATAATCTAAAATATTTTCGTAGACCGTTCCATTCGTATTAAACAGTATCGTTGTAATCGTTACTGGGGGCAGTGATCGTGTCGTAGCAAAACCAACGAACCAGCCCAAAATTCCAACTAATTGCGGTCCTGAGACGATACAATGTAAACGGTAGTCCAGACAGAGTTGTAGTTAGAATGTGGGCAAGGGCAACATTTTTACAGAAGACCCGGCCGTAAATATAATACAATGAGCTTTAGAAAATGACATGAATAGCTAAACGTAAAACAAAAAAAAATTTTTTTCCTACTAAATCTCAATATTACTAAATTATAAAAGCAAAAGTAGTTTTGAAACAATTATGGTTTATCAACATTATTTTTTTAACTAAAAACACACATGCAATTGCAACATGTGCTGTGCTGAAATATCGGGATATATTCAAACTCACAAAACGTGGTGAATATTCCGTTTATAGTAAAAATATGAATATTTGTTACCGTAATGGATGAACCGATTTGGATAAAATGTTGAACAGGTATAGTTTATGATCTAGAATAATAGCTACTTATATTCTAGATAATAAAATTATTTTTTCTGATTACCACTTGTGTAAAGCCGTGGACAGAGGCTAGTGTACCTTTGTAAAATATTAATATTTACACAAAAAATATGTTTTACTGCAAGTGCTGAATCTGACTGGAATTTCTATCATGAAAACTAGTATTTTAATCGCGTTTTTAAATAGAAAAAAAACGCTTTTTTACTGCTTCAAATTTTCAAGAAAAGTTTACAAAGTAAACTTAACGCCCTTGACGGGTTTTGTAGTTCAAAGAATATTTTTGCCCTCTCTTAGTAATCCAATCTAGACATGTAGGCATCTACCCTTTATGCCATCCCTTAACATGACCCTAGCCAGCCTCTCAGGTCCTAAACAAGTATTTGTTCACTCACAGAGTTATTTGTCGCTCCCGATTTCCCAAGAACAAACTAGCTACTCTCGACCACTTCGACCGCGCATGAAAGTTACTTAATTAAATAAAGGATTATTCGTGAAGATTTTTTGATGACTCAATCCTACTACATATTTGTTTTGCTTTTTTTGTCCTTGGTAAATTGTTTTGAAATATTGGAGATGAAAACAAAATAAAAAAAAAGAT
Source organism: Perizoma affinitatum (assembly GCA_961405105.1). NCBI lineage: Eukaryota > Metazoa > Arthropoda > Insecta > Lepidoptera > Geometridae > Perizoma > Perizoma affinitatum. Next base: position 10,864,804 of record OY560184.1, read on the forward strand.
GTGATAAGGCAACTTGTATCGAGTAAGTATCTATCATATCCGTTAGATATTTTTTGTGGCAAAAAATTAATGGGCACGAAACGGTTTGGTTCCTACTTTCTAATAAATTTACTATTCAATCAAATAAGATTCAATAAAATGTTACTATTATTTCTTTGTACATTATTATATACCCTATTTGTATTGATGATACTATTTATTTTATGGTAATTTTAATACGACAAATTACAATCTACTATGTAATTTTTGACAAAGTAAAGCAATCAGGATTGCTTAGCACATTAAATTATTAATAGTACCGGCATATCTGCCGATACGCCGGTGCCAAACAGTACCATAAAACTAAGATATTGCTTTGAAATTAGTGCCAGCAACCACACTCATGTTATCTAAAGGTTTATTATTTTGATTCAAACAACTATGGTACGCACTATATAAACTGACCGAACGACCTAATAATGTTAAGTGATTTTATAAATCTTATGATATAACATTAAGACTTGGATAGTTTCAGAGGAGTAGGTATAAGTTATAAAAAAAGTCAAGTTCGGGCACAGATACTTTGGCTCGGGGTTCACGACTCGTGACGTTCATCTGACTGGCTGCTAGATCGGATGCTTCTCATATAATAAATAATGAAAAATAATAATAATAATAATGCTCTCATTTGCTGTAAAGGCAAATGAGAAAGCATTGAAATTAAATGCAACATTACCTTGGAATTTCAGTCGACTCCTCTTCTAAAAGCTCGTGGAGGGTTGAACACGACGTAGCTTGCGTTTTGGCTGCACACACAAAATACATGTAAAGTGTTTTTTGGAGTTATTCTTTTTTAACTGTACAATTAGGCATGTTCTTATCCTAAGGAAGTTGTAAAGATGCATTATTGTATTAAATAAAAGCACTAATTGTTTAAACATTTTGTGCTCGAAGTAGATTTTAAAGAAACGTTTTAAAAACCCTACGACAATATACTACGAAACAATAGCATCTAAACGTAACGTCTAAGTAGCCTTCAACAAAACATGCACAGAGATTAAAAGTAAAATAATACTGCCTAAAACATATAAAACATAAAACATAATATAAAATAGTGCTCACTAGAGTAGAGCGGAGCGGTTTTAGCGATCGGCGGAAAAGACGCTGCGGGTAAAACGACCAGCGTGACGTGCTCGCCTGTGTTTCTCAACGCTGTGACCGCTTGCGCGTGAGTCGCTCCTACTAATGACGTTTCAATACCCTGTTAACAAAAACAAAATGATAATGGATTTACTCGCCAAACAAAATGATCATTGTTCTCACAAAATTAATAATTATACAAAAAAAACGGGTCTGTAGCAAAATAAACGTTCATTCCTTTCCGTGAAGCCCCGTCCTCGACCGACGCATAAACCATGCTTGGCCAATAATCAATAATGACTTACATCTTCATCTCTTACAGCCAAAATCTTATCTCCTAGTCTCAGTCTGGCATCATGGTGGGCCGCCCCGCCCACTGCTATGTGCGATACAAAGACGCCGCCACCACCGGCGTTGTCCGCTCCGCCCGCTATGCCAAGCCCCAGTCCGCGCACGCCTCGCCACAGTGTTACTACCCTGGGTCGACGGGCTCGGCGTACTCTCTGAGGAGAAAGTACTCATCAAACATATACCCAACAGTCACCTACATTATCTTGACTCAACATTAAGATTTCCTGTGTCGTAGGTATCAAGAATACCACAACCCCCAGACCCAGAAATATCTGCAGAAAAGGAACCGTCCAATGTATATTATGTTTATTAACAAATCGTTACATAGAAGAAAAATCAATGGAAAATAATAAGCGATCGCAAATGATAAAAATATAGAACTGTGTGACGAAACTGTGTACACCGCGCAGATACTTCTATGTTAAGTTTTCATTTTAACATATTTTAAGAAATGTAAAAGCTTCTTGTTCCAAAAAAACTTTATAATTTATTACGATGTTTAATTATAACACATTAAATCATACGATTATTGGCTCCGCGTTGCTCAGTGGATAGTGAGGTAAGTGGGAAACTTATATGGATAATTTGGAGACAAATAGGAATCCGTTCCACCAGATGGTAAGTTGTTACTTGTAATATACGACTATCTGTGACATTTGCAAACCCAGAGGCATAGGTAACTGATGCGTAGTCTTGCCTTTATTTAATTTTAAATGTTGACCAACTTAATTACTTTTATGTCCTGATCAGAAATATAACGAGTCAGCAATAAAAGCTTAATTTAAAATAACCTACGCAATTAAATAAACCACCTTACTAAAACCAAAGTCAACCAGCATTATTTATATGTATGGAACAAGTCTGATATTATCATCACAAGCGTGTCCAGAATGCTGGCGGCATGCCACGTGGCAATGTCATGTTTAAGCTAATTGGTCAACATTATAGCTCGTTACGTCAAATGATGCAGAATGATGCTGCGATCAATAAAATGCCTCTTCAATGCTGGATCTCATATTACAATGTTTTTCTAGATGTTGAACTACCACGTTAAAATTTATATTAACCGGTCATTAGTGAATTTTGACAGTATGGTAGCAATACCTCATTTCATGATAGTAGTATTACTTTTAATCCCTGTCTAAACTTACGAGTAACTAGCAATTAACGACTTTATAATTTATTGATTTATTAATTGTAATACCATGTTCTCAACCAAACACAATTTCCATTATTAAGCAAGTTGTATAAAAGCAAACAAAATAATCCAGCCAAATTAGGCAATTTCAAGCTCACTACGCTCCTAAGCCAGAACTAACACAAATTTAATCTAGCGGAAATACGGATATATAATAGTTTTCTGAGAGGTCTGATGCAATAAAAGAACCAATTATGGAAAGTGAGTAACCGAGACAAGTGGGCCTCCAAAAAGTGATAGTGCGGATTCAATTGTAAAATATTGTAAAAATAGAAGTTAAAATTGTGCCTCAGGCTTTTCGTTTCTCACAAAATGCACAATTGCAAAATTTGCCTGCGTGGCTAATTTGAAGCCGCTTTCATTCACATTTTTTTTTACCATTGCAATATCATCGTGTCTCGGTTTATTACAGCATTATTTTATACTTATAACAGTTATTTACGAGTCCTTTGTTAGTGTTTTCTTGAAAAATGCTAAAACAATCTTATTTGTCAAAATGAATAACTTACAATTGGCATGTAAGTCATTTTTAGCATTTTTCAAGTCAAGTGGTCTATAAGAAAAATGCTTTAACAATCTCAGTACTCACTAATCTAACGACGTTCCCGGCCTTCTGAAGTGCATCAACTGCTACCGAATGCGGAGCGCCTTCTACGGAAATGTCATTCACCTGTACAAAAGGAATACAGAAAAATTATCTAGTATCTAATAGCTCATATTTTTTGTAACCTAGACTGTTCTAGCGCTAGGAAAATTTCCAATTTCAAATTCAATAGGTATTTATTCGTTAAAATCAAAAGGATCATTAGAAACGACAATTTATAAACTACATTAATTAAAAAATTTAAAGTGTATTTACGCCGCTCGTGAATATGGTATGGATGGGGCAGATATTACTATTACAGAGCATTCGCTTTGCGGTTATAAATAATTATTATTTTTTCAATAATTGAGTTATGAAAACTGTCTTCATAAAAGTGTTTGTGCATACATGTTTTGAGACAGCGTTAGCTCAGTGTCTGTGCACAAACAAGACATAGCTGTAATTTTTACAAGCGGATTTTAAGTATTTACTGCTGCATAAGTGTACCAGTGTATACGGACAACCAATTTGCATACTATTCAAACTATAATCCGATTACATTTTTAACATGACAGTTATGAAGACAATGTGACATCCTACAATCCGTAAGCTCTTTTACGAAAGTTGGGTTTCTCAAACATTCGCGGAAAGTAATTGTCATCACTTTTGAAAAAAGAAGACGCGAAGTATCGTATTTACATTCACAGCAGCAGTTTTGAATTTGGAACAAAAAAATGCGTCGGCAATCCAATGCCGGCGTAGGTTTTTATATCGTATCTCATTGAGTTTTCTACTAGTTATGGATTATTAGAACCAAGAATGGATATTCCAAACACTAAGAAGAAGTATCTGCACAACAGAGCAGATCCATCACCGACCAAACCAAGAAGGGATAGGGATTTTTTTACTATACAAGTCTACTGACTGCTATCTGTATATATGTGTCTTTGTATCTTTATTTCAAAAAATATCTAAAGCCCAAACATAGGCAACCACGTTTTCATAGCTTTTCTACGACCACTGAACAAATGTTTTATTACATAAGCTATCCACAATTTTGGTAAAATTATATAATCTCCCATAAAACGCTTTAATTATTTTGATCAGATATAAAGATTATCTTAAATAGTGTCTCTGTTGGACATTAATATTCCAATAATTCCAAATTCCAAAATTCGTGTAGTCCCACACGATTTTAACATTGGGAACCGTACCTAAAACTGAAATAAATTTTAGCAGCTGATCTTTGCCATCATTAGGGTTATTTTCATGAAAATAAGCCTATTTACAGTTACTACTATTTACCCTATTAATCATGTATAAATAACCCTATTTCGTGATAAAAATATTATTGGAAACCCTGTATAGCTGTAAAGCCATACAAATAATGATGTTATTCAACCAAGGATGAGCTCAAACCATTAAGTGATATTCAGAGGAAACAGAGGCATAAAGTACGATCCGTAAACCATAGATGTTAATCTGAACCTTTATTGCTTTGACTTTAATCATAATTCACTGTGGAATAGATAACTGGTTTATTAGACTGAATATCAGGTGAATTTATCAACGAATACCTATAGATATCTTTAGGAAAGTTTCGAAGCTTTGTACAGTTAGAAAACAACAATTAAGCCAAAAGTAGGTCTTCCAATTATCATCAATATTTTAACATACACCTAAATTACACATAGAAAACTACCTATTTGGTGAGTATTGATTCTCACACAGCCACAACAGAAAAGTTATGTGGCCTTCCGCTTGATCGGAAATGAACCTGTCAATTTCAATAAGGCCTCATACAGAAGTCAATATATTTTTTTTGTAAAAATATTTGAAGTTTCTCTACATCGTTTAGCAATTCGATAAGCATTACAATGTTATTTTTTAAGTGATGAATATCTTGTACCACCTCCTTTTTTTTGTGTACGGTTAATAAGAAAAGTTTATGAGTAATGCCGCTTAAGCAACTCTCAGCAGTGTTTTAACAACGTGGTAAAAAAGTTTGATTACATTGTTTAAGTAACCACCCGCTTTATTTTTCTTTCGAAGTCAAGTTTCTTGCGGTACGAATCTGTTACGACTAAATGCAGCCAATAACTACCGCTCACGGATTTATCCGCGTTCTAACCGGGTACAAAGTAGCCTGCGTGACTGTCTTCTATGACTTTCAGTTCTATGACTGCCTAGTGATTGAACCGCCGATTTGTAGTCAACGCGATAGCCCAAGAAACTCGTGCTGTAGGTATCGTATAAGGAACAACATAATTTATAGGCACTTTGTCATTTCCATGTGCCTTATGCGTCTCTTGTTTCAGATATCTTGTTTCTGGATTATTTATTCGTTTTCATTTGTTTTTGTTCGCATATCCTGTTTGAACAAAGTTTGCCATCTGCCCCAGTTTTTCTGCTGACTCTTTATGTTTCTGTTATACTCATATTGATTGCTAGCCCGACTTTTTATGAAAAGTTCCTATTTGTGATCTTTGTTTTTCTATACCGTGGGTACTACGTACAATATTTATCTATTATTGTGTAAGAACTGGAACGTCAGCATGGGAATAGTTAAGTACGTGTTATAATCGTAGTAATATTCTAAAATATTATTGTGTTAGTATAAATCTACTTATTATGTGATTATGCTTCTAAATTATGCACGCATAGTATGTTTTATTCTATCTAGACTTTCATTTCACATTCACACATCTTATTTTCTTCTATAAAACATGTTTATTATCATATTTGAATATACAAAAGTAAGTTTCAAAAGTTGACGGAAAGGAAAATCTTTCCGTCAACTTTCGTGCAGTCCCCATCTCATTTAGACTCTTTTCTAGAGCGATTCTTGTCAATAATATTTGATCAAAATACAATTTTCAACATTTATGAGTGATGAGAAAATTATTATTTACCGAACATTAGTTTGATTATGTTTTACAAACAGAAATTCTACTCCAAAATCTCACGAAATTGCCATGTATATGCGTCTATGACTTACTTGTAACAAAATATCTCCTATCTGCAGTCTTCCGTCCACCTTTGCCGCACCTCCAGGGGCCAGTTTCGTGATGCTAACGTCACCTCCAGTCTCGCCCCCAGCTATACTGAGACCGAGGCCGCTCGCTCCCCGTTCTAGTGTCACGTCACTTGTCTCCCACACCGCCTCGCTGTCCGCATCCGATAGGTACTGTGGATTGACCTTTAGTTAACCGCTTGAGTATCATACATAGAACAATGCATAATGTAGAACTGACATTTATAATAGGGACCTATTGACAGCACAGGAACGGCTGTTTAATAAGTCAGTGGTTGGAGCCGAATCAAGAAATGATACGTCATTGTATTCTAAAGGAAGACCTACGCTTAGTAGTTTTTGAAACTACTATGATACTCGTAGGTACTATATTATAAATTTAAATTCGATTTAAATGACGAACTTTAAAAAAAAAAATAACCGACACTGTGGTCAACTGTGGGAACTGTGGTCTCCAAGTAACTTTGTTTAAGTTGAGATTTAGAAAAATCTAATGCAACATGACTTACAAAATAAGTCTCATGGGACTTATTTTGTAAGCCATTAAGAAACAGATTTGTGAAGGGTTCTTTAAAAAATCTATTTTCTCAGTTGGATCGGAAGAATAATACAAGACTTAAAAATGTTAATTAAAAGTTGATCCAAAAAACAGAACGCAAGTACAATACCACTTTTATCTAAGTCGGGTCACAAGTCGGTTCAAAACACTTCTATAGTTTTATTGCTAACTTGTCCTGCCCACAGCTTCACCCCAGAGTAAAAGTAGTCTATGTGTTATTATAGATCACGAACTACGAAGTGTTAAACGGAAAAAAGATCTAGAAATATGTATGTACAATAATTTCGAAATGTATTAATATTAGATGGTATGTCTGTAGGTAAGTAAAGAGGTCATGGACTCGCTGTTTTCAGCCTCGCCTACTAATGTAGCTGCTAGCTGAAGTCACAGCTACGATTCTCGAATGCTTATCAGCTTCTGTTCTCGATCAAAGATGCTTTTAGGTATTATGTTTAGGATGATGAAAAAAAAAACACCCAGATTTTAACCAAATCGGTTCTGCCTTTATGGAGATTATTAGCATCAAATATCCTAACTTAGACATTTGTAATATTACTAATAGGATAATATATAACCAAAATCATTTCGCTAAAATGTGCTGATTTTCGCGCAGAATATTTTTTACGTTTATACCCTGCAATAAAAGTTAACAAGGGAATAAAGGAACTCATGAAACGCAGCAAATCACATTTACATTCCTAATTTTTTTACACGGACAAAAAAATTCTGTTTCAAATGAGCTATTACACCCTTTTTTGTAATTTCAACGCATGCCTAAACATGCTTACTTTGTCAATAGCCGTACATCTTTATGAAGTACTTACAATGTGTTATTACTTATACCTCGTACTTTTTTTAGAACGCTGCATATAAAACGCGGCGTTTTATGGAAGTCTGGGACTAAAAGAGAGCACCGAAAAACATTATCCATCAGAGAAGTTCCGTAAAAAGAAATAGGCAGGTCTTGCGAAGAAGGTTAATGATATATCTTGTACTTTAGTTAAGTGAAATAATTAGACAGTATTCCTGTACATATACAGCTTTTTACAAATGATCAGATAATGTGGTTTTCTGGTTCTTTTTGCTAAGTAGCCTAAATGCCTGTTTCATGATAATCTCTTATTATCCTCTCCATCCAAAGGTTGTCTGGAAGAGATCGCTTCTAAGCGATAAGACCACCTATTGTACCTTCTTAATAAGATTTGGTTTACTATGTTATTTATTTAAAATGTACAATAATGTATTTTCATTCATTCATTCATATTCAAACAAACATAATTCATGGAAGCGGTCAGTTGTAAACAGTAGCGGACAACAAAATACATTTAAATACCATTGTTGGTTGGATATATCCACAGAAAAGGATTTACATAGATAAGTAAGTATTGCATTCACTTAAATTAAAAAAAAATACTCAGAATACAATATCGCTAAGAGAAAATTACCTGTAATATCTTACAGTTAATTTTTGTTGGATTGGATTAAAGGATTCACCAAACAGTTACTCAATGATGAAGCCAACAATTTGTTACATACGAGGGTTATTTATCGCTGCATATTCACCTACTAAGGAACACTTAACTCGACAAGCCCTCGGCATTACTAGAACCGGTAGCGAGTGATGACATGGTGGGTATAAATTTGCATGTTATTGCGAAGGGGGGACATGGAACAAAAGAATTACTGCCTTATTACGAAGAGATTAGTGAACATCTCGTGACTTTGTAGGTGGTTTATAATATCGGGAGAAGAAAACAATTCAAGACTCTCTGAAAAAAAACAATCGCCCTACATATCTTCAATCATGCATTAATAATACTAATGGAATTAAATCAGTTTAGAATTTTAACTTTTTGGCATAAGGAATAACGATTTTTTCTCAGCTTGATAATTTATTGATAATCCAATAGTTTAATCAGCCATGGTTCCGAAAGTGTAATATATTATGAATATCAATAATCCTTCAAAGACTCAATAGAGAGTTTCTTCATTTGTAAGTAAGTACATTCTAGCTCCAACTTGTTGTGTTTAACACAAACAAAACTTCTCAATACATACAAATAGGCTTGAGTTTCACATTGTATTTAGCCAAGCAGAGTTTTATTTCTTTGTACCACCACGGTGGGCACATGACCCACCTGTTGGTAAGCGGTTACCGTAGTCCATAGACGCTCACAACACCAGAGGCATAACACGCGCGTTGCCGACCCTTTAAACAATTTTAAACGCCCTTTTTGAAGAACCATCTTTCTGCCTAATTTAAGGAGAAGTTTGCAACTTCGGGATCATGGTACGGCGTCATAGCGTTTTGTTTTTCAGCAAATCCATTCCCAACTTAGCAAAAATAGCAAGCGAAAAAACAAAAGCAGAAGCGCTAGATAATAATTACGAGAAAGCAGACCTGGTAACTTCCTGCGCGACGACGGCCGCTTCCTGGACTCTGTATTATTTGTTCTCGCCCGCACTCGTAGTTGCCAACGGTAGCTGCAAACAAAACGGGACATTAGATTTTCTAGGTTGTTTCAGAAAAGTCAGAACCAAAGCCACAGTAAACCCGATTTTTGTTTTAAAAATAATACAAATAAGTAACGAAGGATCTTTCATAATATTATCACATTACCTATACTTCTGATCATTTTAGGGTCAGCAATATCTTAAATTAGTTATTGTTATAATACCTGGTTATCAAGAAATAACTACTGAAATGTCGGACGAATGAATATTTACTAGTGTTCGCAAAATTAGTTTCGAGAAACACACAGATAATGCTGTGTGTTCAGCATTATTATTATCATTATGAAATCTTTTAATTCCAAATGCCGGTATCCTCACGATATATACCTTCACCGGTTTTGAGCATGTGTTAATGCGCGCTTAAATTTGACTGAATAAATCCTTTGATGCATGACCCGGTTCAAACCTACGATCTCCGAGTCAGGGTACCGCCCACTAGAGCAACACGGCTCTCGGCTAGTTTATACAGCTTTTTGCAAAATGCATTTAATTCACAATACCATCAGCAAAAGTAATGACTAATGTGGGTAATCGCACACTATAATCTTAGTTTCTGTAACCCAACTATTTTGTGGCCTGAAAGTTTTGTTTTTATGGTAGTGGTCAGAGTTCGGCTAAAACAGAATATTTGTATACCTACAGGAAAAGTTACAAAAAGGAGTAATGATGTACAGTTTGTTTTGTAAGGCAGTGTAGCGATTTTAAATTTATTCGAATAAAACTCATGCTGTGAATCTGAATTATATGATTTTTCTCTCAGAAATATATAAAAGTTATTCTTTGCGTCATTTATTTTTGATTGAGTTGAAGCCAATTTTAGTACGTCATTTTGTACGGTTTATTATAGGAAGTAATAACAATAACTCGCTCCTTCTTGAAAATATTTTCGCACAAAAATGAACATTGCTCATTGTAAATTTTGTGCAGTAGGTATAAAGAGAAGCCAGCGAACACGTCTGTGGCGCCTTCCGAATTCGCCGCAGAAGGTTACGGGTTCGATTCCCACCGTGGCACAAATGTTTGTATGATCTGCAAATATTTGTTTCGGGCCTCGGTATATTCTATTTACTCGTATACTAGTAATATGTATGTATTTACACATAAAAAAAGTATATTAGTAATAAATCAGTCATGTAGTTCCTATAATACGAGCTCTGCTTAATTTGGGTGATCCTGTGTGAAAGTGTCCAACATTTATTTATTAAGCTAGAAAAGAGTAAAATATTTTGAGATGTTAAGTCCACGCAAAGCATAAGGAGTGATTCGGACGGACAATAAGGTTTCCTATCCCTCTGTATTTAGAAAATCTGGCTTAAATCACCTTGTATATAACTAGATAAACCAGAGAATGACCCTTGTTCTTCGCCTGGTATTTATATTCTTTATTATTATGTACTGGCCAGATACTATTAATAGAGAAGATCGCCGAAGCACAAAATAAAATTGTATTTATTTATTTGTCACTAATGGTCACATGCCATTGGAGAGAGTTTTTTTTTGCCAAATATATGAAATTACTCAATATAAATTTTACAGATACTAAAATAAAGGATTCTGGTAATATGATTCCACAAAGCATAGTTCAGAAGAGAAAATATTTTGTTTAAGTACAGAAACTAGGTCAGAGTTGTTAGGTATTGGTTTACGTTTGAGTCACAAAAGTTCTTTTGATGTGCATCGCAGCAAAATAAAACGGATACTAAGGTCTTGAAGCGACCGCATATACATATGTTTACTCGCACATTTTAAGGGTTTCCGAAGCTATATGGCGAAAACACGAAACAAGGTTCTTGTTTCGTATCATTCATGACTGTCTGACGTATTTTCACCGGCATATATCACCTTCAGATCAGCACGCAGTCAATGTACTTGGCGGCATTCATAATTGAATCGATCCTAGCTTTGCTAGGTGTTTCAGTATCCTTCTAACCTCTTACAAAAGAACGAGTGAAAAATTAGTATTATGGCCTAAAAAGCCATGTTGTTTGCTAAAATAGCGAAATTAGAATAATACAAACAAACACGCTCACGAGGAGGTGGGCGCTATGGTGATGGTAACTATTTGCAGTTACCATCGTTTTCTTTATTTTATGTAAGTACCTACTTTTATTATGTTCCGATAAATTTTTTTTTTATTATTTTGTTTTCCCCATGATGTTACATGATGTTGACATCATAAGATACATACTCAGTGAGTAGATCTTTGAGGATACCAAGTAGGGGGTAGTCAGAGGTACGCCCAAACATTAGATTTGGTACATGCCCGTGTTTTGCAAGTTAGCATTCCACGTGACAGGTTGCAAGCCCATCTGAACACTAACTGTTGGCACATGCCTTCGAATTTTTGGTTCTAGGGCATGCCGGTTTTTTCACGATGTTTTCCTTCACCGTTTTGAGCACGTGTTAATGCGCACATGATTTTTCGAGTGGAAAAATCCATTGGGGCAAGACCGGGTTCGAACCCACGACCTCCGGAACAGAAGTCGGGGTATCGCCCACTAGGCTAACACGGCTATTTAATGCTTATATAATTTGAGGATACCAAATAGGGGGTAGTCAAAGACATGTCTAAAACTTGCATACGTCCACTTTCTACAAGAAGCCCGGATATAAATACGTTTGCTCAAGATATTGGAATTCTATAAAAGGTTTCGATATAAACGAATTTTTTTTTTTCCTACATGTTTCACTCCAAACGCATTCGCAAATATTTAAGCTGTCTATCATCAATATATTAAGAAGGCTTTTCCATAAGTGTAATACTTTATATTTACTAAAGGTTAAAACAGACAGAACACAATACAATAGGCTTCTTCAATTTGTAGGCTGTAATGAATACTAGAGAGACAAAGAAAAAATAAACGTGCATAGAAATATCTGAGAATGGTTATGAATTTTGGCAGATGATTGCCATTCGGGAAATATTTTATTGAGACGAATCGATCGATGTCTCACAAACAGAATTGTTTAAACAATAACTTCTGAACTTTCTTGAATTGAATCACAGCTTGGTAGAAGTGTAAATATTGATAAATTGTAAGCATGCGAGTTTGCCAGAATAAACAAACAGAGAAACAAACACGATCAAGACTGTATTCCCCATGACGAAGGTCCTCAGATCCAGAGATAGAAAGGGGTAGTCAGAGATACATCATCATAGTAATTAGCATTCCGTAAGACAAATAGCAAGCCAATCGCCACATATAGGAACACTAACCAATGACACATGCCTTAGATTTTTTGGTTCTAGGGCAAGCCCTCACGATTATCTTCACCGTTTTGAGCACGTGTTAAGCGCAAATAAATAAAAAAATGCAATGGTCGTGTACACAACCAAGTTCGAGCCCACGACCTTCGGATCAGAAGTCGGGATACAGCCCACAAGGCCAACACAGCTCTCAACGAAACAAACAAAAACACTGCTTTCGGCGTTATATAAATTGAAGACATTTCGACAAATCACATCTTTTTTGGACCGTCAGCCAGTCGGATTTTATAAGTAGACCGTTCTTCAAATCCATGACTGTGGCTAAAAATTGAATGAATGTATGAATGAAAATACTTTATTATACACCTTATGATAAAGTTAAAATGGGTCTTATCGCTTCAAAGCGATGAAGAGAAGACCTTTGGATGGATTATATATGATTTTGAAAAGGCCGGGGGTGTACTATTTAATTTGTGTAAACTACCTTAAATTATATCATGCTTAAAACATACTACAGCAAAATATAATAGATAATAACATATACCATACATATACATTATATATATATATATATATTATGTTCATATACTAGCATATAGCTAAGTCAAACACATGCGTTGCCTAATGTTAAAGGATACACAATGACACTGACACTCGACACTAATTTAGAAACTATTAGAATCTATGGCGTCTAACACCATAAGCAACTATTAGTGGCGACATCAGTCTTTGCTCAGAGCTAATGTACCAGCTCAAGTTAATTTAGCTGTCCTATTTCCACCACAAATTAAGTTATTTTATTGTATTCAAAGCAGCAACTCAGACTGCTACTCAGTGTCATGGTGAGATATAAAGATCTTAAAGTTGAACGAAGTGGCATCAAACTTTGATTCTCGGTTTATAAGATTGCGTCTTCAGTAATCATTGAATAAGCCATACGACACTTATCCCGTCAATGATTTAAACACTTTAGTTATTGAATAGGTTTGGATCGCTGCAACGTATACTCTATAGTGGTAGCTAGTATAGCGTATTCCTCAGAAACCTCAAAGTAATTTCGACCAGGTTGGCACCGAGCTCAGTTTCGTAGCGGTTTATACCTACACCTTCGTATGAAGTTCATTCAATTGTTTTTTTTTTAATTATAAAATCTTGCCTCTAGTGTCATTGTGTATACCTTACCATGTGTTATGCTAGCTGGCTTAACCTGACCTCGGCAATTGCAATACAGTTGAAACATCGGGAAATTAATAAAAAAGTCTTTACCAATCTTTTAACTGAGCCTTGTATTATGTTCGCGTTATGCCATTAGGTTATAGGTACGTGTGTCGACAAGGATAAAAACTATTTAAAGTTTGAGCTTACCTTTATGTAGGTAAGTATTTTATTATTCTGTTTTATGAAAGTGTTTATTTTTGCATAATAAGGATTAAAGATTTTAGGAACTTATTAAGTATAGCTCAGCTAGGAAGTTTTCTCAATTCAAATCATCTTGTTGACCTGGCCTTGTTTATTCTTTCAAAGTTGTCACCTGTGCCAAATGAAAGTAAATATTGGTAGCGAGAAAATATTCAGTTCCATCTCAGATCATTATTTATGCTTGTTTGAATAAGTATGAAAGGCAAACGGTTCGAGTTAATACTGGAATAACTTTTCTATAAAAATATAAAAGTTTCCGGTTCACATAGCAACATGATACAAATGATATGACTAAAAATAGAACAAGATAGCCCCTTATATATTTTTTCTTAATTTTGCGTCTCTCACCACATTGTGGTTAGGCTTGACCTAAGTAGGTACAAGTATTTGAATCAATTAAGAGAAAATTTCGATTTAAAATTATCTTTTAATGAAAATGGTGGATTTTTGATGAGTTCAGTAACTCATCAAAAATTCAAATAATGCAATGAACTAAGGTATAAACCTGTCCACAGTATGATAGCAACATTAGTAAATACAAGATATAAATAGTAAATAAGAAAAACAAAGGGCGTAAAAATAACAAGCACTTACATCATGTCTTATTTAATTTTCGTAGTATAAAAAATATAATAGCAGGTACTTTTTAAATTTTCGCAATAACTTAACATAATTATAAGTTTTTACGGGTCTTTAATTATTTTTTTATTATTTACCCGACGTTTCAACTGTATTGCAAATAGCCGTGGTCAAAGGATGACTGAAGTTTACTTTATGACGTTTTAATTTTATATATTTTTAACTGTAAGTAATTTCAAATACGATTGATACAGAATAAATTGTAAATGACTAAATTAAATGTTTTTCTTCCTGCCATAAACCAAAAGAATCTTGCTAAAAAATATTTTTTAGTTTATCGTATTTTCGGCAAACAAGTTTTAAATAAAGGTACGAGTATAAAAAGATAATCTTCACTTATATTTTGTATTATATTGATAAAATATAATATTATTTTTTCATAATAACAGTAACATATTATTATTATTAAGTCAAATTGTTTATAATGAAAATATTAATTTATTTATTTTCTTAATGTAATGTTTGGACGTGTCTCCGACTACCCCCTACTTGGTATTCTCAAAAGATCTACTCACTGAGTATATATCTGAGGATGTCCACCATGGGGAAGACAGTCGTGAGCGTGTTTGTTTTTTTGTTTGTTTGTTTTTATTTTCTTAGAAAACCTATGTACCGTATCTTGATGATGAGTATACATTATCTGTGTGTGTCTTAAAAATAATGAAGATACTCAATAATTGCCTATGTTTTCCCAACAACAGGAAACATTCAAATACTCCTATTTTTTGCAATTACTAATACACAAAGGCCAAAGGAGATAAAGCTAGATAATATTTATACTAATAGCCATATACAGATAGAAAATACTTGATTACGCACCAACTATAAATTTAATTTGTCAATGGTGGTCATATTGCTATATAGCGTTTTCTACCACTTTAGATTTAACTGTCAGATACCTATAAGTACGAGACTTACATACTCACGATTTTTTGTATTGTCCCTTTCATTTGTCTAGTCCATTTGTATACTTTAGTTAGTTTTTACGTAGGTACAAACAAAGTAAGCCAAACTGGTTGTTGGTAACTGTTGGCAACAGCGCGTGTGAATAACGCCAAAAACCAAAAATGGAAGTGTTTGTTCATTCCAATTTTTTTATAAAAAGATTGCGATATGACCTCGATGCATTTTGATCCAACTGGTTAGAAGTGGAAATGGACCGAGTGACATGGAAGGAAAAAGGGAAAACCTTTGCCTAGCTGTGGGACATTATAGGTTATTATAAAAGGCTATACTCTGAAAAGTGCCTGCTCGATGCAAACGTTCAAACTGTGTTTCTATTTCACCTCAAATAAACGTGATACAAACGTAGGCAGGAGTTAAGTAGAAAGACAGGGCAGTACCATTATTCCGATGAAAAAAAAAGTTAATTTATGCATTTTACAACGACCGACGCGTTTTCCATCGTATACTACAGTGTATTGTAGCAATTAAATCTATCTAAGAACCATCCTTCAAGCCATACAAAATTTTCAAATATCGATCATCAATCAGATAGGCCATTTTGGAGATAAGGTAACATACACCAATACAAACATACAACCTCTTAAGGCAAATGCATAATACTTATTACGTCGTAGTTAAAAAAACTGTTGCCTGAGTCATTATAGCAAGTACTCACATTCCTCAGTGATCTGAAGCTCAATTTTGTCAAGATCCTCCACCTCATCATCAAAATCAGTCTGTACTGTTGCATCTCGCGTGTACTGCTGCAACGCGATGACGTCAAAAGGCGCGCTCTCATCCCGCGGGCTCTGTATCTGTGGCACACGAAACTCGCGAGGTTCGTGCGGTTCATGCGGCTCGTGCGCTTCGTGTGTTTCGTGCGGTTCGTGCGTATCGTGTGGGTCGTGCCTCGCGCGCTTGCACGCCGCGCAGCCGCAGAGCGACCCGCGTACACGCAGCAGCCACACTAGTCCGAACAGCGCCATCCACGCGGTCATGCTGTGACCATACCGTTCACTATTATATACACTTCATTGGCCGTTCACATACACTTCACTGGCCATCCACAATTCACAGTCTATCCATAGATATACAGTTGTCTTCACTGCGCGAAGTTTTGACATTCACATTTTCACTTGCTTAGGTTTCTTGTTTTATGTGTTTATCATTTTGTTTTTGGCTTCACTGGCTTTAAATTAGTAGGAAGACAGCTGTTGGTTAACTTATATTTGGCTACAAAAATAAATCAACTTTAAAACTCCGTACTTTTTGGTGAACTAAAACTTTATTTTGAAAGCATTGTATCAGGTGCTACATTTGTCGACCCCACCTTATTTAAGGAGACGAAAGAGGATATAAAATAACGTAAAAAATACGCTATACTGGCTCGGTGTTCTGCATGGTAGGACTGTTTAAAACTTATTCTGGTGTTTACGCCCTGGCAACGTTATTTTTATGTACCAAAATATTTGTCCTCTTGCACCCCAAAATCGGCTTCATTTCAAAATACAACAATACTGATGTAATGACCTCAAAACAATAGTTAAAATTGAAGCAGTTATTTTTTTATAGAATCCTCTTGTTTGGGACAACATTCATGTTCTGGGACACTGTAAAGTTTAAAAACTGTGGTTTAATGAACGCATACAAATTCGTTATCCCTTACAAAAGTTCGTCCGCATAAGGTACAAAGCTATACAATTTCGGTTTTATGCCATATTGCACTCCTCCTCCATGATAGCCAAGTAAAGGAACTAAGATAAGATGATACATGCTGGCTTTAAAACGCAGCCCTTCGATATATATGGTTTTTGTATTATGCTCTTTCCACAGAATAAATGATAGTTATTTAGTACTTAAGAATCACTTCGATAACTCTATAACGAACAATGTAATGCACATGGAAGATTGTACTAAAGCTTCTGTAGCGTGTTTTTACCACGTCCTACTACACAAAAAGCATTATACCGCTTTACGCTACCACCAAAAATTTATCGCTAAATTTTTGCTGCTAGTACGCGCAGAACATGCCGCTTGCTGTAAGGTGAACAAGAATCGCGGCGAACGGATCTCAGAATAATAAGGTAGTCTAGATTTTTTTCAAGTCTAAAAACCAAATTTAGCATCCTAAAGAACTTGGTCCCAAGCTCTACCATAAAATACAAAAAAAAACTGCAACTAATTCGTCGATAGCCACAGGGTTTATAGTTTTTGGCTATACCTACTTATCCTTTTCAGATAATGTGTTATGGGACATACATATAACAAAAGACTGATAATATCACGAAATGTTTTTTTATTGATAACAATAAAGTGACACAGACCTGCTAACGCAAAAGTCTCATGAAAATATCAATATGTCTTCGAAATTTGCAATTGAAGATGGAATTTATTCCCCTGTGATCTTCTTATGGTAAAAGATTGTTTGGAATTTTATGGATATCGTATTACTGATTCTCGATTGATACCGATATTTTGTTTTTCAAAGATTTTTTTCAGGGTTAAATACAACATCCAACATCTAAAAAAGTGTGACATTTGAAATATAAGTATAATTTAAATGTCAAACTTTGTATGTTTAGATGTTTGTTGCTAATAATCTCCGACGTGACTGGACTGGTTTAATTGAAATTTGGAACCACATACCACGAATTTAAAAAAACGCTACTTTTATTCTGGTACCACGCGGGCCAAGCCGTAGGCAGATCTAGTACTTTATGAGGTATTTTAGTATTAAATTCTTCATTCTGGGACTCAGCCCTAGAATGGCATGTCTAACTTGTTGGATGTCAAAATGGCAATAAACTATCCGAATAATTATTGCATTCTTCTACTGGATCTAGTATTTGCCAACGCATTAGCCTATAAAAGTAAACACTGGTAATAGAAATATCAAAGCACAACTCTTTCTACAAAGATAGTAGAGACCAAATCCTTATTCGAACATTACCCCCGTCCTATATATTTTAACTTCCCTTTAGCCTAATTTAGCCTATCTACCTAATTTTAACAGAACAGACGATACTTATATTTATATAATATAATGGACATGCGGAGAATGGAAGCAGATGATAGGAATACTACCCGGTGTAAGTGCTCAAATTTGCATTCCAGGTATCGATCAAATTAAAATAGCTATCCGTATCCTTAATAAGGTAATTTAAAGTCTGCCACGTTATTGTAACTACGATGATTCGTTTAAAACCTTATACATAATTCATATTCCTGCTACGTCAGTGTCACCGCGTTATACTTCTACAAGACTGTACGGATACTGCATGTAACCCTACATTCTTGTTTCCCGAGAACCCTGAAATGAACCGCAGTAGGCATGGCACTAAGCATTAACTCCAGGATTCAAAAAAATATACTCTCTCACCACTTTAAGCCTCATCACCATGGGATTAAAGTGGTGATCATATTAAGTACTTTCGTAGATCTGCCGGAATACCAAGTATGGAGTATTTGTATTTATTTATTTACTTTAATTAAAACGGTTGCACCAATAACATGAATTAAAGATATTCATAATTATTACAATATGAAAGTAAAAATAAAAAGAAATACATTTTAATTGGTACATAGCCACGTTCTGCAATGTTTGGTAACACACTTTTAGGGTTCCGTAATCAACAAGGAACCTTTATAGTTTCGCCATGTCCGTTCATCTATCTGTTTACCTGTACGCGGCTTAGCTCAGAGACTTTTAGCACTACCAAACTGTAATATAGCATGGATATTTATATTAATCACGCCGACAAAGTGGTAAAGTCGGGATGATTTTTCCTCGTCAATCTCATAATAAGTGTCGTTAGATAGGTCTTTTTAAATATGTGGGTATGTGAAAACCATTTTTCTATTCAGGGATCCGTTTGAGATATATTAAACTTTGATGTGCTAATTTTTGTTACAGTCAAGTGTCCCGCCCACCTCTGCCAGTAAAACTGTTATTTTTGGATATGTGAAAAAATCATAGCTATAGTATATATAACGAAGCTAAAAGGAAAACTAACACAACTAAGTAGGCTTTACAAGTTAACGGGTATTAGTCGACCAACAAGGACCAAAAAGGATAATAACGTACAAATTACATTGAAAATTACTTAGATGAAGTTGCTAGTTGTATATTAAATATTAGTTTATGTGCAACTGCGGAACCCTACACTGCGCGTATCTACGGCACGATATGTTACGACTTAGTAGGGTGGCTTGCAGTGCCCGCCCGATCTTTACGGAAGAGCTACGCCAGCGCCGGAAAGAAATTCGAAAACTTTCTTGGAAATTTAATATTTAAAAGAGTTTCCAAGTGATGAGACTGGAAACTTG
Source organism: Perizoma affinitatum (assembly GCA_961405105.1). Taxonomy (NCBI): domain Eukaryota; kingdom Metazoa; phylum Arthropoda; class Insecta; order Lepidoptera; family Geometridae; genus Perizoma; species Perizoma affinitatum. The sequence continues at coordinate 10,884,699 of OY560184.1, forward strand.
CAGCTATTTCTTGAACGGTTGAATGCTTCTGTTACTTTCTTACGTACGTGTCTTATCCTATTATAAATAGGATAAGATACACATATTATAAATGTCAAGATTTTGATATTTTTATGAACATAGCACCCAACAGACTCGTACATAGTCCTGGATATGAATATGATTCCCTATACATGAACATCAGGAACTACGAGGTACCAAAACACCAAGACCCGGAACATCTGCAGAACTTGTGCTGAAGCGGAAATCGAACCCGCACTTCTTGCGCCGTAGCTACTTGCCGGCCGGGCCACTGAGGACGTAGCTGTTTGTTGGTAGCCTAAATATTTTTTATTTTTACCTGCGACGACAGCAGCCCGAACATGCTTTTACCTTAAGAGATTGTTTGTTCATCTGTTACCATTTATCTCAAAAACAGTTTATCGCTTAAGATGCGGTTTGTTTTTTTAATCATATTTCTATGTCTTAAAACAAGTAATGTCAGGCGTCTCTAACGGCGTTCGTATATTTATAAAACACGTCGGAGATTTTTAATTTTCCAAACTAATACTTGTTTAAATTATGCCCATTTACACTTAAGTATGTAATATTAGGTTGGGGAAAAAGTCTTTTCGCATTATTGTATGTATGAACTTGTAATAAAATCTCTTTGGCTATACTATTTGTATCTGGCTGGTTTTGGTATCATTAAAAGTTTAAATTTTAAAGAAGATAATTCCAAATTCAAATTAGGAAAATGTGTGATTTTTATTTGTTTTTCGTACTGTTAAGATGAGTGAATCTAATGAAGAAATTCGATACATTTTAAAATTTTACTACAAAAAAGGTAAAAATGCAACGCAAGCCGCGAAAAAAATTTGCGATGTTTATGGACCTAGTGCAGTGTCTGTGAGAGTAGCACAAATTTGGTTTAAGCGTTTTCAATCCGGAAATTTTGATGTCAAAGATGCACGTCGCTCTGGTCGCCCTATTACGGATAAAATGGATGCCATTTTTGAAAAAGTGGAGCAAGATCGGCATATCAGTAGTTACGACGTAGCTGAAGAACTGGGAATTGACCACAAAACAGTTTTGGCGCATTTGAAAAAAACTGGGTACACAAAAAAGCTCGATATTTGGGTACCTCACGAGCTCACTGAAAGAAACCTAATGAACCGTGTTCTCATTTGTGATTCTTTATTACGACGTAATGAAACCGAACCATTTTTGAAGAAGCTGATAACTGGTGATGAAAAGTGGATCACGTACGACAAGAACGTGCGAAAAAGGTCGTGGTCAAAGGCCGGTCAGGCTTCACAGACTGTGGCGAAACCCGGGTTAACTCGCAACAAGGTGATGCTGTGTGTGTGGTGGGATTGGAAGGGCATTATTCATTATGAGCTGTTACCACCAGGCAGGACCATCGATTCTGAACTCTACTGCGAACAACTGATGAGATTAAAACAAGAAGTTGAGAGAAAGCGGCCGGAGTTAATCAACAGAAGGGGTGTGGTTTTTCATCATGATAACGCTAGACCTCACACATCTTTAGCCACTCAGCAAAAATTAAGAGAGTTTGGCTGGGATGTGTTAATGCATCCGCCGTATAGTCCTGACCTTGCACCTTCAGATTTCCACCTGTTTCGGTCTCTTCAGAATTCTTTAGGCAGTGTCAGGTTAACATCACGAGAGGACTGCCAAAACCACTTGTCGCGGTATTTTGAACAGAAGCCCCAAAGTTTTTATAGCAATGGGATCATGTCCCTGCCTACAAAATGGCAAAAAGTTATCGAACAAAATGGTACCTACATACTTTAGTTAAATGTAAATAAACTATATTAAAAAATGTTTTGAATTTTCTTAAAAAATGCGAAGAAACTTTTTCCCCAACCTATTATAATGTTATTTAATTGTATGTCTGACTACCCCTTCTTATTATCCTCACAGATCTACGTACTAAGTAACTATGTTTCTAATGTTCTTAATGGAGAAGGCAGTCGTGAGCGTGTTTGTTTGTTTTTTGCTTTGTAAAGTAAAAAGCATCATAAGACTTTACTGAAATTCTTACTGTACACTGGATTACAAAAACAATAAACTCACATTATTCCATCCAAATCGGCAGGCATAATAATTTTAGCCTAGTCTAGACTTTTAACATGAAAAATAAAATATACTATAACCTGCAGATTACTACTACAATCAGATTATAGTAAAATGTAGCTGTTTTCAATATAAACAAATAAAATAAATAAGGTGAACGTGAATATACACGGACAGTTTTGTAATCAATACTAAAACTTTGATAAATGACTGAGATTCAGTAAAAAATCATTTTAACTACATAACAAGTTCACAAAAAAAATTCACCTTTCCACAGACACAGCACTGTTTATCTATTATAAACCAATATTAAAGGACGTTCCATTTTCAACTTGTTTAAGTTTAAAATAAAGATAGATCAACGACCACGTTATACCAAGCAGTTCCTTAAAGTATACTGATTACTTAAACCGATATAAACGTAAAATGAACATTCATAGTCAAAAGAAGACGCAAAATTGAAAATGATTCCTTTGTATAACAAATTTTGGCCAGTTCTGAATATTTTCAACTTAGCAACTTATCTAAAGACTGTCGGCATTTTCAAAGGAAGTCGCTTCAGCACAACGGATTAATGTTGAATTGAGAGTGAAATATTAAAATCTTCGTCTCTTGTTCGAGTGCCTACAGACAGATATAGCTCACAAAACTTGTATTTTTATAATTTTTGCATAACAATATGATATATTGTTTAGTCAGTCATATCAATGTTTAGAATTACATGGAATACAATAAATTTGCAATAATTCTAGCTAAATAAAGCTTATTTCTTCTAGAGTATAAATAACTAGCCTAAACAGCAGTGTTGGCCTAGTGGCGATACCCCGACTTCTGATCTGGAGGTCGTGGGTTCGAACCCGGTCTTACACCAATGTATTTTTCAACTCGAATAATTTATGTGCGCATTAACACATGCACAAAACGGTGAAGGAAAACATCATGAGGAAACTGGCATGCCCTAGAACCAAAAATTCGCCAACAGTTAGTATTCCAATAAGCGGCGATGGGCTTGCAACCTGTCACGCTAACTTGCAAAACGTGGGCTTGTTACAAATGTACCTAATGTTTAGACGTGCCTCTGACTACCCCCTACTTGGTATCCTAAAAGATCTACTCATTGAGTATGTATCTGAGGATGTTCTCTATGAGGAAGACAGTCGTGAGCGTGTTTTTTTTATAAATAACTAGATACTGCCCAGCTTAATTTTCATGGTTCGCCTGACTATAGATTTATGGATGGTAAACTCAGAAGAGTTTCTTAGATTACAAAAAACTTACAAATTTACAAACAACTGACAAAAAAAAAGGTATCTAAGCACACTGCAAAGCATAGTGTGCTTAAACGCCTTTTTTAGGAATAGACAAAAGTAACATTTTATTTATTGATGTTGATTTTGATATAAGCTATCGAAATGTCACGTGATTACATTTAGATTTGTTTTCTGTTAGTGTTTCCATTTAAGAAAATAAACTTGGCCATACTCGTTTGTTGGAATTATCGGTTGTTATATCAATGAACTATTAGAGAAAATACACCAGAGAACAGCAAGCTCGAAAAGTACCTATTTTTTTTAATTATAATAAATATATATTAAATGTAAAAACTGTATCTTCTCACAGAAAATGAAAAGCTCTACATTCTTTTATTTCTCTGAAGTGTGAAGCTTTGAAGTATCATTTTTTATGTTCATTCATCAGCAGGGTCCAAAGAAAAGCTAATATTCTATCTCTGCTAGAATATCACGTCTTCACGACACCTCATCCAAATAAGATACTGTGATCTTACCTCTGTCATAAAAAGTTTATAGCTCGTTTTGGGATGAAACGTTCGTTACTACCTAGCTGTGTTTTTCGAAGAATAGACGCAGTCGCCCGGAGCAATTGTCTGATAAAGGGGATTCGCAACATTTTTTAAGCTACTGCCAATTTTTGAGTTTTTTGTTCATGTAGTTTGCAGCGTTTTGGTACATAAAATACGATAAACAAATTCCATAGATATGTATTCTATACGAATATATATTTCTAAATCGTTTTATAACTGCCGAAGTATGGATGATTGGATGTTTATGAGTTTTAGATGTTTGTTACTAATAAACTTATGAATAACAATGTTTGAATCCAAAACAAAATTACTATTTTTGGATGTTAGGATATTTGTTGCTAATATTTTTTGTAACGAACGTTTTGGATGAAATTTGAAACAAGTTGACCTGGTTATAATTAGAAGGTGGTATAGTTTAAGACCTAGAATAACACATATAAAGCCAGCAAATACTTTTTACTACTTTTATCCGGGTATACTTTTAATACGGTACGAGCGAAATTGCGGAAGTAGCTATTAGAATTTTATAGTTCGGCAAACATATTACTATAGTCTAGTTTGCCACAGAACTAGTAGGCAGTATCTAAAATGGAAAATTTTATTGCTATTTCCCAGTAGAAGTCATAAGAATATTGCTTGTCCGTATTACATTACGGACTTACGTACTTAGAGACAACCTCACGAACAAATTGTACAAGCTACCTCAAACTTTATACAAAAGAGGTTTATTCCACGAGCGTGCTAGCACTTACACACATTGTGTGAAAAACGCCTAGAAAATACGGCTACAGGGCCGAATACTCCAGAGGCTTCGTTGATGGCAGCACGTTAGGTTTTGAAAAGGTTTTCCTAAAATAGCAAAAGTAACACAGAAGGTAAAGTTACGTTGACTAAGGGACGAAACAAACGACGTGAAACAAATTGGCCGCCGAGGCTTGAACAAAAACGGATACTCCTGAATTGGTATAGGTCGGTAGGTATCGATAGGAAAGGTTGCAATCACAGTTTGATCAATTGCAGTTCAAGATAGCGATACTGAACAAGAAATGTAGCAACGTTGGCTCTAAATCGATATTTTTGCTTACATTGAAAAGGTTTGGCACAGTCTCACGTATTATATCAGTTTATTGTCATCATATCAGAGTAAAACTTGGGGATCACAGGTACCTAAACCAACTCTTTACTAAAGTGGGATTACCTATTTTTAAAAAGTAGGATTTCGCTGAAACGACCTGTGTTCCCAATACGGTATTATGACAGGCTTCAGGGCCGAAAAAAAATAAGCCAGATAAATGTATTGTAGATTAAAAAATACAGAGTCAAAAGATATTTTTATGAAATTTAGAATACTAAATGAAAAAGAAACATTACATTATTTTAGTTATTTCTTTACATTACGATTTTAAATTATCTAAATAAATGGGTTTTATAACACAAGTTATAAATCATAAGTTTATTTCAAAGTAATCTCCGTATTTATCATTATGGATGTTTTTTTATTTATTTATTAATTTTCATTAGGATTGCAACACCCTATATGCGACTTGTGGTGAGAACCATATTTACCTATGTAAGAACCATTTTTGAAAACATACAAATTTATTGCGAAAAACCGCATTACAATTTGATAAGCCGTTTTGAAGATAAATGGTTACAGACAAACAAACAACCTCTTACTCTTAAACGCATTTCGGTAAAACACGAAACCAGAATAGCCTGAACATGTATGAACAAATAGCAGAAACCACTATTTGCTAAAACTTACGTATAAACCCTTGAAATAATAAAGAAACCAAAACTATGAACTGAAATACTATTTTAGAATTATGTACGGAACTTGAAAGTTGTAGGTCACATCACAATATTTTTTTTTGTAGATACAATACTTAAAAAGTTTTTTACAATTTAAATTTCACTTATTCCCATCCACAGGTTTTATTCACAAGTCAAATTTCATAACTTCACATTGTTCACATCAACATTCAGTTTATTTTATGTACTTTTCAGAGACGCGATCGCGGTCCTGATCTGGAACATTACAGCGTGGGGCGTGTTTCCAGCGCTATGTCCCAGTTGGCACTGAACCCGCTGATAGGGTGGCATGAAAAGGTTTACGCATGCGGACCACTGAATGCTGTTAACCCTGTATAAATTAAGAGTCCAGTGAGTACGTACCCTAAAAAGTGTTCACAGTGCACGGGGCTTGAAGTTGATTGATGTTCAGATTAGCCAAAAATGTATGCATTCGCTGGACATAGGAAACTATCCAGGAAGTGATTGATCATGTAGATTCTTTGTTTTAAATGTTCATTGTTAACGCGCTTACGAAGTTGGCATAGTACTGTATTTTGTAAATTGCAATAAGCTGAAAAATACCCTGGGGGCAGTACTCCGACTTTTGATATGAGTATCGTTTTTTCCCAGTTTACCAAAAGTTTATTTTTTTCTTTAAATAAGTATGTATTTCACTCACCAAAACGTACTCAAATGATCAATATGGTAAAAAAAAAATAGTTCAACTACCTTTACTTTAGTGTTTGGGCATACTAAAATGTTTAGTATGCCCAAACACTAAACATTTGAATTCAAATGTCATTCCAAGGATGAGATGGCAATGTTTGAACTTGCCTCTGATTAGATATCCCCTACGTATCTACGTACTGGACGCTAACCAGCAGTCGTGCGCTTGTTTGTTTTGTTAGTGGGTGTTTTTAATAAACACCCACACAACTTTCCTATCCAACCTGAAGATCTGATACAAATAAAAGGGGAAATGTCGAGAAACGACATTTCCCCGAATCTAATCACCAAGGTACGGCATTTATTTAATTTCCAAGTGAAATTAAGCGGTTTAAGGGATTAAAACTTCCCACTCAAGACTGGAGATCTTCGTAACAATAATTTGATTGACGTCTTTGACAATATTGAATTTGGCGAAGTTAGTGAGCGGAAGTTTTTATTAGTAATACTAAGGTTTCAAAACTCTTTTAAATTGCAAATATCATGTTAATTTAAGGCTCAGCAAAGAAATACAACATTCGTATCAATATTTTTCCCAATTTCTTTTATGCTTAGTAGAGTAGATAAACTTTTCAAGAAAACAAACAAATAAATATTTGCTTAGTATCAAGAAACCTACTTAAGATATTCTATTGCTACTTCATCATTATTTCCCTAGAAACGATAGGTAGGTAAGTTTTCTATAGGATTTTTTTTATAGTGTCCAATTTTTACTTATTTTCTTTGTTCGTGCTGTTTCCATTAAATTGTCTAGATGTTATAATTTATGAGAATTCATAAATCCATCGTAAGCATTTTCAAATAAAACTCATAGTCTCTTTCGTCAAGGTAAAAGTTTTCTAGCGGTTTCTGCACGAGTAATAAATCAAACTAACGACGTAACTTAGAAACGCTACATTTTCAATTTTATAGGAAGATAGACAAATTTGTACAAGCACCAATAAAGTCAAGGTTGACAAAAGAGGAAGTTCTCAAATCAATTAAAGATAGTCTGAAGGTTGGTAATGTTATATTGGAATTATGACAGCTTTAAAATACCAACACAAGTTGATAAGTAGGACTTGAAAAAAAAAAAAAACCGTTTTCTTCTGAAATAGTAAGTTAACGTTTACGTTTGTTTTGGGCAAGTAACTTGGCCAGACGATGGTTGTTCGAGTATTTTTTTGAATCACATAATTATATTACTGTACGTGGTAGCTGAGAGAGTCTGAAGAAATTCAGGTTATTTTTTTTTATTTATTTATTTAATCAATATAACAACATTACAGGTTTTTTTTTAACCCTAAAGCGATGTTATATGAAAGAAAGTATATAATATCAGAAGAGAACTAAACTAAACAATTTAAACAATTTGTTTCTAAAACTACCTGTGCTATTTGTAGGAGTTTCGGCAGGCTATTGTAAAAAATATCTACGTTATTCGCAGACAAGATATTTAGAAGATAGATAGCGAGTGACATGGGGGCAAACTTAAGTAAGTTGGTCCTACAGTTGGGCACCTCAAGCATGGCGGGGCGGAATGCACGGTGGATCGACGACATTGTCAAAGTCGCAGAACATACTTAGATGCGAGACGCACAGGACAGAGGAGGACAAAAGTGAAAGGAGGCCGAATCCAGCAGTGGGTGATCGGACTGAAATTTTGATGATGATGACGTTTTCCTTTAGGTATGACACAGTTGACAGATGTTATTTACATTAAAGTAAAACTAGAGTTGATAGAGATGACCTCGGTACCCATGACACAGGGAATCCTAATGTGGGAACAGGACTTTGTATGTGTTGTTAAGTGTTTTTATTATAATTTTCCCAATTTAAAAATTGAAATAGGCATCATATTTGCACACTAAATAACATGAGTTTTCTTGTTGGGTAGCTACCAAAATATCAATATAGTTGGTAGCTTGGTTGTAATAAATCTGTAGCGTATTTGAGGCTGTCGTGAACTCGTGGCAAGTTTATTTTCTCGAAGACGGATGTTACGATACACATCTGCAGCTGTGTGATTTGTGTTTTATGCCGCTATTTTTATGTTAGCAAATCCATTAACGAGTACATTTACCCATTTATCTACCAATATTACCCATTTATATTAGTGTTCCAAATTCACCATATATTCAAAGAAATTTAATCCTTTTTTAATGTTTATTTCTAACTTTATTTGGATGTCACTTGTGTCCTGTATTGTCCTTCCTTTTTATGAACTACTTTTGTTTTCTTTAATTATTTTATAATTTGAGCAGCATATATTAACTACTTCCCTATTGGAGGCCTTATCGCTAAAAAATATATCATCGAGATAACCTTTTGAGCATACATGTTTAAAGTTACAATTTTGTTTTTGAACGTTACACAGATTCGCATTGAAAGAACATCATTGTTTTCACACGGTGTTTTCCTTCAGAATGAACATAGTATAGTGAAATGATTTAATGTGCGTCTAGTCCCATTTCATTCAAGTGCCATAATGATTTTTAGATCTTGGAGAAACTTTCCAGTTTCCACACGATGATATCCTTCACAGCTCACATATATGTATTTTTGAATCGTAAAATCCATATATGCCCTACGGGATTCGAACCTGGCCACTTACCTAAATTTATCTGAATCACTTCAGCCGTTTTGGATAGGCATATTTTTTACACTTATTCTGTATGTTTGTCGACTTTACTACAAGCAATATTAGGTGTAATCACCAAGTTTTTACCGGCCATTGTACCTTCTTAATCAAAATTATTTGTTATTTCACCAGCGAGCGGCAAGTTTTTGTCTTGGCGAATTGCCATATAGTCCGAATTTAATCAAGATCCCTTCAAATTACAATAAAATTCTTATTCATCATGAAAAAAAAACATTCAATTTTGTTCTTTCACTTTGGTTCTTGAAACGAGAGAAAGGTAGGCACTAATGGAGTAATGCTTCAGGCAATTTTCAGTGGAGGTAGGTAATTGAATGCACTGGTTAGGTCCAATTTCGTTGTGCACAGAGAGATTTTATTGCTATGCAAGTGAGTACTCGCCTTAAAATTCTCTCAAATTCTCAAATCCATTTTATTTTCTTACTTTTATTTTATGTACATTCATGATCAATCTTCGGTTGTTTAGAAATACGGATTCTGTTGAGAGTAAGTATAAGAAGCGTGGATCTCAAGTTTCGTTTTAATTTTAAAATATTTTTTTTATTTTTGTGTTTTGGCGCTTTGCTCTCAACATATTTGACGACGACGCGACGACGGTTCGAATTTTAGGAAAAAAAATATTTACAAATCAATATGGGTCGAGCTGAAGAATCAACTATTCAATAAAAAAGCCTGTAAGATATACCGGGATTACCATAACTTAGTTTTGCAACGGATGCAAATCGCTGAAAATTTCCCGACCATCTGCATGTCTACTAACGGACCAAAGTGCAAGATTGGAATTTAAAATGTTCCCATCTTGGAAACATTGTGAAAATTTATTCTGCTTTGGCGCGCCCATTGGAAATTTGATAGGAATGATTTTGAAATGTTTGTTGTTTTACTGCAACTTTTGTGAAGTACAGGTAATTTTGTACAAAACTCGATAACTCTCGACGGTTCCATAACTTATTACAGCGCCCTTTAGTGACTTGTGGCTGTAAACCCTATCAAAGAACCACACGTATAAATCAAAATCAAAATCAAAAAGTTTTTTATTTATGTTACAGTACAATTACATGATAAGGTTTGGGAGCTCTTCTTTTAAATTGAAATAACCTGTGTTAGAAGAGTCCCCTCTTTTCTGTGGTCTATAATAATATTTTAAAACTAAGTCTAAGTAAGTATATATTTTTTAAGATTTTAAGTAATAGTTTAATATTGTATAGTATATTTATGTATGTTATTAAAATAAGGTTAGTGTACAATATATAATTTATTTTTATCAGTAATGTATGACTTAAAATGAAGATAATCAATCATCTACACTAAGTTTAAGGTCTATTTGAGTAAGTAGGTAGGTAAATAAATATACAGAAATTATTTGTTATTTGGTAGAATTTGTAGGATTTGAGGCATGCAACAGGTATATTATATAAGATACATTGGTATCTTTTATTTTTTTTATTGGTATTTTAGGTTATATAAGGCTAGGTACTAGGAGATCTTCAGTTTGCTGGTAAGTTAAGGATTTAAGCATCGTTGTTACTATTCGTTTACATTGTACCAGTGTCATACTATGTATATTTAATTTTCTGTTTATTTTATTGTAAATGTTTATTGATTGCAAACTAAATTGTTTTGAAGCAAATACTGTTCTAGATTTAAAGTTTCTTAGTACAAAACGTTGATTGCGTTTAGTTTGATTTGGACTTATATTTTTATGGTTTTTGATTATACATTGCATAATATACAGTTGCCTGACAGTGAGAACATCTGCTTCACTGTATAATTTGTCAGTGCTAAACCTCTTTTTCTTACGCAACATAACTTTTAGGATATGCCTTTGTGCTCGTTCAATGCTAATAAATTTAGTTTTATGTGTGCCACCCCAGATTGGAATACAGTACAATAAGATAGATTGGACCAAAGTAATGTATATAATATAAGTAATAAGTTTTTTATCAGCAATATCGCGTAAATATTTATAAATCCAGATTAACTTTCTAGCACGATTTGCAACTAGTTCTAACTGAGGGTGCCAGGAAAGATTCTTGTCTACCATGACACCTAAATACTTGGTATAGTTAACACGTTCTAGACAACACGTTCATTATTATTACAAAAATGGGCAATTATTTTTAGGTCAGTGTCTGGTTGTAAGGAATTCAGAATAGAAAATGCAATATAGTTAGTTTTGAGCGTGTTGAGTGAGAGTAAATTTAGATTTAGCAAATTAATTACTTTTTGAAGTCCTGTCTGAGCTAGCGCTGAAATACTTCTGGCCAGGATTTTCCGTGGAATAGTAATGCAGTATCATCGGCATATGAGAAAACTTTTCCGTTGGTTAGTTGTATATTGGTGAGGTCATTTATGTAGGTAAGGAATAACGTCGGTCCAAGAATGCTACCTTGTGGGACGCCGTAGCTAGAAGTTCTTTCATCAGCGCTAAAGATGTGAGTGTCTAATTTGACTAACTGAGTGCGGTCTTTCAAATAATTGGCAAGTAGATCAAGAAAGCTTTTCAATTTTACTAATAAGGGTGGGGACAGAGACTGTGTCAAAAGCTTTTCTTAAATCTAAGAAAATGCACAAGGCTTTGTTTTTTTCGTCTAAGTGTTTTGTTACACTCGTCGTAAGATCTAAAATGGCATCCTCAGTACTAATGCCTTCTCGGAAACCATAATTGTGACTTCGAAAGGATTTTATAAGAGTTAAGAAATTTTGTGAGCCTAACATTAATCAACTTTTCTAGAATTTTTGATAAAACTGGGAGCACCGAGATGGGCCTATAGTTGCCAATATCGCTTCTGTCCCCACTCTTAAATACAGGATTTATAATAGACCGTTTTAGCTTATCAGGGAATATTCCTTGTTCAAAGCACAGGACACTGAGTTGTGTAATAATGGGAACCAGTTTCTGTTTAACCAGTTCATAAAGTTGTTATTAAATTAGTCGGAATTTTATCCCGTCCAGCTGCAGATTGCGACTTAAGATTGATAATGATTGACGCAATCTCCGAAGGCTCTGGTAAAATAATTCCTATTGAATTGAGTTGTGTAGGAAATGAGGTATAATAATTTTTAACAAGGTCTCTATCTGGTGTAATTTTTTCAGCTAATATTTTTCCAATATTATTAAAGTGTTTATTTACATAATCAGCAGATTGGTTCGGTGTTATTTTAAGATTAATCAGTTCTCTTCTGTCAGATTTTTGTTTATTTAGGTAGGTAATGTTCTTAATGCAGTTCCATAGAGTTTTATTATTTGTTTTTGCCTTTTTTAGGAGATCTTTTCATATTGTTTTTTTAATTTTTTTATAAAATTCTTACAATAATTACGATAACGTCGATAGGTTATTTTCAAAATTTCATTTGTAGGATCATGTCGTAACTGTTTTTGAAGCTTATTTCTATTTCTTATGCATTTCAGAATTCCTGGAGTGATCCATGGTCTTATTATTCTTTTATTGTTTGATATTTTAAAAATAGTGGTATGTATAAGAAACCACATTATAATTTTGGACCAAATTGGCTACAGACAAACGAACAAATACACTAGCAACAAAACAAACAAACACAAATATCGGCTTCATGGTTGAGAAAAGAGGCAATTTTTTCTTTTATGCCACTGCTGCACTGGTCCGATCAGGTTTTAGCAGACTGTATTTTTCGTACGAAGGTATGTATGATCGATTACTTCGTGGTGGTTGGTTCTTATCAAATGTTTTTGTAGAAAACCGTGTCGCTTGACTCAGTTTGAAAGAATCCAAGCTATGCGACTGACTTAGCTTACTTTTATGACTTTATTATTTTCCCGACGATAAAGACCCGTTAAAATTATAATTATGTTATATAATCACGAAAGTTTGAAAAATACTACCCATGCATTGTAGCAAGCCACCAGAATGAAGATATACGAGCCATGAGACTCAGTTCAAATAAAAATACATCTAAAACAGCCATGTTGGACTAGTGAGCGGTACTGACTTCCGATCCGGAGAGGGTTCGAACCCAGTCGTGCACCTATGGAAAAATCCATTGCTGATAATGTAAATCGAAAAATGAATGTGGACAACATCGTGAGGAAAACGGCATGCCCTAGAACCAAAAAATCGAACCATCGGTTGTTGTGCCAATAAGCGGCGATTGGCAACGTGGAATGCTAACTTCATGCAAAACTCGGGCATGTGTCAAATATAATGTGTGGATGTGCCTCTGACCACCTCCTACTTGGAATCTTCAAAGATCTACTCATTGAGTTTATATCTGAGGATGTATGGACATCCTACATCCATCCAAATTGGAAGTATTCCCCAGAATGGCCTGGGGAATACAGTCGTGAGCGTCTTTATTTGTTTTTGTTTCTAGAACTGAGGTAACTAATTTCGCCTCTGTATCATAAGGTCTTAAAAGAAAAAATGACCTAATAGCGGCATGTCCTATTAGAAAAACCAGGAATTAAACGACGAAATATTAAAAAAAAAGTTTAATATATAAAATATATATATTATATAAATTATATATATGATATATATATATATATATAAAATAGCGTTGGTATTTGTATTAATAATACTTTTACTTCATAAACTAGCTTAAGTACCTACTTAACTTATCCAATCTGAAAATCTTATGCTAAGCCAGCCAGACATAAAGTAATATCAAATTAAGATTTCTTCATAAGTGTAGTATTCGCATTCAAAAATTCGCAAATTTGGACATTATTTGTCGCTCCATTCTAAATCCCGTAACTACTAATTAAAAAGTTTGTAAAATGTTTTTAATCTAGAATATTCTAACTTTGCTTTTAAACGTTTGAAAAGTTTTCCCGAAACCCTCGAGGCAGCCTCAACTTTTCGCATGCCGCAGACGTCTGGAGACACCAAAAACTTGCCATAAATAGTTTTGGATGACTTCCAAGTCGATTTGGCATTTAGACTAAAAGCTATCGAAAACGAAACCAGAAATATCCGCAATGATTTACCCTCTTATTCATAACTCTATTACATTATCAGCACGATAAAAATATGTCCAATTTTATATTGTATAGAGTAACGGAGTGATAATCGCCAGAACAATACAAATACATTATAAAATTAATGAATAATCGAAATATTTAAAAGTACGACATATTCGCTTGTAATATTATTTATTCTACAAAAAATTGCGAAAGTTTGGATGAGTGTTTCTAATAATCTCCGTAACAATTTGGATAATTCATCTAAGCCTCGATAAGCATATAAGCTTCACTCGCGTTGTACCCGGGTATACTACTTTATACCGCGGAAAGGAGCTACGAGTTTATTGTACATTGATAAAAATTGTAAAATCTTAATTTGATTCGTCTTCTAAATTTCTCATAAGATTTGTAAATTTTGATGGGGTCAAAGTGTTTCCAATTCACATTCGTTTTTCATTTTTGATGGTCATATATGTATTATCTGCAGCTGAGTTAAAAAATCCACCGTGAATCTTGTGAGTCTATTCCTATCATGAAAGTCTTTTATTTTGACTGAGAATGGTAATGACCCAACAGAAGTACTGACAGCCAAATCGATTTTGGATTGATAGCCATTTCAAAGGAAGTAGATTCTGTTACAGCCGTCAATACTGGCAAATCGATTGGTTATTAGCACGCAAATAATAAAATTTTCTAATGGATTGGCTTCCAATCCACTGTTATGCTTTTTGCAAAACATTAACATTTTTATCAAATTACTAAAATACTGTTTCGATTTGCCTCTGAATACTCTGTCCGTTAATTGGGCTCCAGATCTTAATACAGATATCATTCATAAGTTATATTTTTTCCCACTGCGGTTTATAATTATGTAAAAAGCTTATTAAGAAACATACTTCTATTTTGAATTGAAGTTACGGACTCTTAAACTGTCTCTTTTTTGTAGGAACATAAGTAGGTCTAAATACCTACAATCATACCTACAATTTAACATTTAAATAGCTGCTGTTATTGTAAATAATATGCATTTGAGTCAATGGCGGCTTGTCACGAATCGATTAAAATGATTAAACAACGCGTTTTAAGTTGTTACCAACAACCTAAAACGCTTTACTGTTATATTTTGATTTAACAAAAAGTAAGAAGCAAAATATGTATAGTCGCCAATAAATACTGATACATTTTGACTTAAATCTGAGATAAAATAAAAATGTACGCAGTCACGCCCTTGCGTGCCCATACTTCGCCCACACAGTATAAAGATCGCTACAAGCAGTAGATGCAACCCAACAATAAATTACCTATGTGTGACACATTTTAGTAACCCAATCTTAGGACCGCAAATTTTACTTGGAGTACTTGTGTACTGCATCTGATCAGGAATGAAGATCCGAGCAAATATCGTTTTGATGAAGGCCATTTATGATGGTTATTTATAATTTAAACAACTGTAGAACATGTATCTTTTGGGTTCATCTTGCTACCCCGCCACTGAGATCGTCATCAGAGTATCACTACTCCATGTTGTTTTTATTCTATGTAACACATTTCCTCTGTGCGAATGTATAAGGCCAGGTACACAATGCGGAGTGGACTCGATTTCCGCTTAGAAAAAGTTGAATGTAAATTATTACCTCACGCCTTTCTCTGATTTATACTCTGTGCACGTGAGGGAGTGTCAGAAACATCCGCCGTGGTGTCCTGAGCTTATTTATGATGTTATTTCCCTACAAAAATATTTAACTGAATATCCAAAACTGGCAGAATGAAGCACTTCATTTGGATTCTCTTGAATCTGATAAATTAGTTACATATTCACAAATAACAGACAGTGTCGACTTTCCTTGCATAAAAGTAAGTATTTTATTGTAATGTTTTAGTTTTAAACAAATTAATAACAAGAAGATAAACGGTCTTCTAACCTGTCAACGAGAGCATGTTGTGCCAAAAATAATGTTTGGATTGTAGCACCGGTTTTAGCTTTAAGTTTCTGTTTTTTATTCATATAAATTGGGTGAGTAAGCTTACAAATAATAGGTATGTACTTGTTTGCATAAGTACCTATTATTTGTAAGCTGTAACGTAACGTAACAAACATCCATAATTTGCAACATCAAAGGTATCATTCGCGCGTCAACCCTGATAAATTATGGTGAAAAGTATCATCTTCATATAATTTAGCCGGCACTTAGACTCCAAACTTATCAACCTATTTTTAATGACTTAACATGATGATGGAGAAGTATGACGATGATCTGGAAATATATAAGAGGAAAGAGGAACAAAAAATTGATGACACAATTTTGAATACAGCTTGTATTAAAAAATAGTGACATCAAGTTTTTGTTCAATAATAAGAAAGTATGATTTGTCGATATAACTAGGTTTTAAGTAATTAAGAAATTATCGTTTGCTTATCCCAAGTTTTAATCACAATTTATTGTTTTTTTTTTGTTACGTGTAGGTACTCAACATTTTGTCTTGCCTGATCATGTCATGTAAACATGTTTCTGGAAACTGAACTAGATTTGAACAAGATGTAAATTGTACCGTTTTTTTATTGTACTGCTGTAACTCTTTTCCTTTTTTGTTTACTGAATAATAAAATAAGTAAAAAAAACGTGCCTTTATTGACGGTAATTAACCTGTGTATTATTGAAACAATCAGGATCTTTTGTACTCTGAAACTATTATTGAAATTATAATACACCAACTTAACAAAATAAGTTATGAGTATTTACTACCTACAAAGACAATAAGCTATTCAGAAAAAAGTATGTTCGTTAAAGTAGAAAATTGATATTATTCATAACTATATTCACTCTGAACCATGTTGGCCTAGTGGGCGGTACCTTCCAGGTTCGAACCCGGTCGTGCAACAATGGGTTTTTCTACTCGAAATATCATTCGCACATTAACACGTCCTCAAAATAGTGAAGATATACATCGTGAGGAAACTGGCATGCCCTAGAACCAAAAAATCGAAGCCATTGGTTTGTGTTCTAATAAGCGGCGATGGGCTTGCAAGCTGTTACGTGGAATGCTTACCTACTTGCATAACGCAGATATGTGTTTTGCCAAATGTGAATAATGTTTGGATGGGCCTCTGACTACCCCCTACTTTATGTCCTTAAATATCTATGTACTGAGTATTTATCCGATCATGGATATTACAGTCTTAAGCGTGTTTGATTGTTTTTATATTCATGTTCTTTTCAGTATTTTTTTTTATTTGTATTGTATTGATTGCATATTATATGTATTATATTGCATACATTAGAGTATGATTTTTATTAATTCAAATGAATTTATTTGACATTCTGAAATCATTGTGTCTCGGCTTTATACAACTGACCAGATTTTATGTGTAGCGTTATTCTAACTAAATGTGCTGTCTTTACAGCACACTCGGTTTTGTCAAACTAAGTAAATATTAGTAATAATTTTAACTTTTTCCTATGTCGGATAAATGAGTATCTGTATTCTGAGGTCATTATAAAAGGTACATAAGGACCTTCTAAAGCCACACAACACAATGCAATTCTAGGTAAATATTTACTTAGATTCAGACGTAGGTAAATATATATAAACCATCGGTAATGTTTCCAGCATTAAAGATAGTGAGATGATGCATCCTAATTCATAAAATGATAACGACTGCGTTTAATAAATGATACTTTGTTATTCAGCATGTTATTTAGATAGTTAGCATAGACCTGTTGCGAAGTACAATAGTAGCACACTTGTTAATAAAATAGATATAATTTTGTAATATAAATATTTATATGTTTTGATTATGTAGATTTGTTCTGGAAAGTAATATATGCGGATATCTCCAGGCATTGAATTTCAAAAGTATTTTAAAACTCTCGACTTTAGTAAACATCTTCGTAAAAGATAAATATAATATATAATAATAAATGGGTAAGGAAGGACGGTCTATAAAGGAAAGGAAGGAGTGAAAAAAGGAAACATGTTGTGCCTAATATAGGCGAAGGACTTGAATATAATAAGTAAATTGAATATTAGTTTATATACATGATTTAATGTTTGTAAGGTAAACGTATATACCTTATAATGATAAGAATTTTTCATAATAACAGCCGATTGTTTAAAATACAGCATCTTAAACGAATAACTGAAAAACCCGTAAAGTGTAAATCGCACCAGTGAACTAAGGGTTCTCACTAAACGGGTTATTACCACAAAATCCTACTCAATTATAAATGCGAAAGTTTGTATATGAATGAATGGATGTTTGTTGCTTTATATCTCCGTAGCGGCTGAAACGATCTGGGTGAAATTTGGAACAATCAATAATCACATGGGCTACTTTTAATTCGGGTACCACGCGGGCAAAGTCGTGGGCAGAAGCCAAAAATAGACATAAACCATTTGGTACCTCAATTACAAGCTAGTTTTTCTTTTACTTTGTATATCTGAGGACACCTTTGCATTTTGTATTTTTATAATTTGTTTGAAAAATGCAAAGTAACAAAAAAAACACTCTTACCGCTTATTAATTCCCATTAGAGATATCCTCAAAAGATGACATGCATATATGTGAGGATACCAAATAGGGAATCGTCAGAGATACGTCCAAAATCCAAATACAACATTAGGCATAAGTCCGCGTTTTTGCATAGTAGTAAGTATTCCAGGTGGCGAAGTAACACTCAGGAAAATAAACTGGCTAGATATAATATCAAATAGTAAAAAATACAGTATTGTGACAGAAAGACAGACAGGTTTACAGTTTATGGCGTAAACTTAGTAAAAAGGTCCCGTTAGCAATTTTACGTACGAAATGACAAATAAAAAAAAATAACTCGAACCGTTCTTTTTGACTTAACTTTTGAAATCAAACACGGAAATTAACATGAGGACATAATTTTCAATGGCATGAACTCGTTCTTCTAGGGAAACACCCTCAAGGTCACACAGAAGGCTTTGATTGCCGTTAATAGGTAAAGGCAGTGGTTTCTTGTTTTAGTTAATACAATGTGGAGCTCGAGTGGAGTCGCCCAGAGCGCAACGCTTCTGACAGGCTTTAGGTGAGGCATTGTGATTGGTGTCGGAAGACGGATACTAACATCCGGATATTTAAAATAAGGTGTTTAACACAGGAAGTGTCATAATGTCTAATAAAAAGGCTAATTTTATCATATTTGATATAAAATAATATAAGTGACGACTTAAAAAAAAAACATAAGCTCGATTTATGTTAAAACAAGATTTTGCCGTAAATTGAACAACATTAATTTGATGATGGAAAGGTTATTTCCGTTGTGGCTGTATTTAAATGGAATTTAAATTATAAGAGCAGTGAAGTAAAAATAATATCAATTAGAATTGAAGGTGGAATTCAAGGTAGGCAACTTAGATAAGAAAAAGTTTTGTTAAAATGTTGATCTCATTTCCTTATTTTCGTTTTGTTTTGTGTTGTGAAAGGTTTCATTTTTAATTTTATAATATTTGAAGAACCGCTTGCCGAGGAAAGGTATTTTTCAACTGTTTTTACACTGTGATCCAGAATAATATTTAAAACAGTCTCTTGTATCGAAAATGTTTAAGTTATTTCAAATACAGGGTTATTCTCATGGAATAATATGGTAATGTATTATCTTAACCTTGTTTTTATGACATTTGTGGTTATGAACGTAAACTTGGTTTACGGTCTCACGTCAAATTACATTATCCACACGAAAAACAATATCCATTGGTGGGAACCGGTAATAAACAAATTACGTAGATCATTTAAAAAAATTGCCTGCATAAACAAATTCGTATTATATAATGACTCTAATGATGTGACTTTTCTGGTTATGTTAATTCGTGATATTAAAAGCAAAGTTAATTTTATTGTGTAGGACAGTTTTATTTATAGATTAAGTGGTTTGTTCTAATTGTTAAATTTATGGGTGCATTAATATTGCACCCATTGCATGAGGAAACTGGATACACTAAAACAAAAACTTCACTTATGGGAATGATATCGGATATTCAAAAACGTTTACATAATATATTAGTTATAAGGGCATAATATATAAGGGCGTGTCTCTGTCAACCTGACCTTTACTAGGTATCTTCACACATCTGAGTATAAATTTGAGGGTTCCGTAATGTGGATTAAAGTCGAGTGCATGTCTGTTTCTTTTTTAACTTTAATACGAAAAAAAACATTTATCAGCTGAAATCTTGATTATTACTAAATTGTGGTTCTGGAAACAAATATTACATGTGCAGATACCTCAATCTGCACATGGGTTTTCCTAAAGAACTTTCCTCAATCGTAAAAATACCTATGCCTTAACCGCAGACAATTTATCTCATTCTCACAATGTGCACACCTAAATAATAAAAAACTTATGCAGGCTTTAGTTTGCCTTATATTCGTACCTACAGACAATTTGAAACTCACGTATTATTTTTTCAATGAAGTTTCTCATTTAATATTATTGAGATATTAAACGTTTGAAGAAATAACATTATTGTTAGATATTAAAATTAGAGCTTCATTTTTCCATTGTTTTAAAAGTATCTAACTAAATCTTCGTAGTTTAATGGATAGTGGTAGTGAAGTGGAGTTGTGCTGCATTATTAACCGACTTAAAAAAAAGGAAGGAGGTTCTCAAATCGGTTGTATGTATCGTGTGTGTTTGCCACCTGATATATTTGACAATTGTTAAACGATTCTGATGATTCTTTTGTTGTTGTATAGATAACGAAGTGGTCCTATAAAAGTTATATTCCTGAGGGATTTATTTTTTCCCGTAAACTTAATAAACATCCTTAGAAACCGTAAACTTGGGACTGCAAGTGTATCGCGAATATGACGATTTGATTATTACCAACTGACTTCAAATAAGGATTTTCTCAATTCGTCTGTATATGTTTTTTGTGTGTATATAACGTAATATATTCGCAAATTGTTAACCGATTTTAACGATTCTTTTTTTAATGGGTTGGGATGGTGTACTTGCCATATACATTTTATGAAAAATCCCATTCCAAGTGTGAAAAAATGGGTGATTAAATGGCATATTAGACTTTTTATTAATTCCCTATTAATTGTAGTCGGTTTTTTTTATTTAATGTCTTATAAATTATTATACATACCTAATAAACAAACCTTTAGAACTGAAGTAAGATTTGTGGAATATTATGTGCTGTCAAAAGTTTAAATTTAAAAATCCAACACAAATAGAATCGCCACCAGTCTAATAAAACTTGAAACCTCTACTTTTTCTTCCACTAAATTAAGCGTTCTCTTCAATGCAGATAATTAAAAAAGATTTGTCATTAAAGCCTGCTGTGTCTGACGTTGGGTAAGCATGCAATTACTCTTTTCACTAAATCTTTGAAAACCTTATACATTGCTTTTATTCAAGATACAAAACAAAGCAAAATCATAACTTATTTTATGAAAACAAACATACTTATCAATTTAATCCTCATGATGTAAATTCTCTGATTAATACTCAGTGCGTAGGATACCAAGTGTGGGTATCCAGAGTACGCCAAAACAATTTAATTAGCACCTTGCCGCGTTTTCATGCAGTAGATTGCAAGTCCATCGAATTTTGGTTCTAGAGCATATCGGCTATCTCATGATGTTATTCTTCACCGTCATAAGTACGTGCCAACATTTTTTGACTGCTGAAATCTATTGCACGATCGAGTTAGAGCCCATGACCTTCCGTGCCACCCACACAACAACGTAGTACAACACGACTTTTTATTTTTTACTCCTGAATAAAATTAATCCACATTGTCCTATTGCTGGGTAAAGGTCTCCTCTACACGTTATCTATATATTGCTTTACAAGATTAAGATAACGTGTAGGGGAGACCTAGATGTCATCTGCGACGTCGTTTGTTATTCAAATATAATTTGTTTGTTTTTTTTTTATTATAGCCTGCTTTGTCTGACGTATGGGGCGAACGAGGCAAGCATGCCAGAATTCAGCTCTGGGCTTAGTAATTACTCCTTCCCCAAAAATTTCATGTTTGGGGTCTCGACGGCCGCATTTCAGATTGAAGGAGGGTGGAACGCGGGAGGTACGAATCTTACTGTATATTTTTTTATTTTTAAAATGCATGTGAATCCTATGTTTAGCCACTCAGATCAGTGTTTATGTTTCTTAGGTGGGACCTTTAAATCTTAAATCTTTTAATCTTAAGATAGATAGATATAACTTCAACACAGTTATACTCTAATATATGAGGGACAATAGCTTTGCCCAGTGTATAGTATTATGATTTTAATTAAATTATTCGTGTTTTTAATGTGTACCAATTTGAACCAAGACATATTTTTTATTAAAAAATGTGCCTTGGTTCAATTCATAAGAATAGTTGCTTGTTTTGATATAATATTTCTATGCTTTCGACTCTATACAACTTAGCGTGCATAATTTCACCTTAATAAATTAATTACTATCATATTGTATGCAAAGGCAATGTACTTAAGTATTTCATGTTGTGTGTCAATTTCAATTGCATTATATAGTAGGTATTTTCCTAAGCATAGGTAGGTATAGGATTAACCTAATTCATTAAAATGTCCTTATCCAGTCCAAAACCCAATTAAGATAAGCCAGTTGTAACTAGCTCTTACAAATGGATTCATATAGGCAACCGAACTGACGGTTGAGCCTAAGAAGTGAAAAAATAAGGCATTGATTGCCTTATTTTGCACATACTTTAACAAGCGTCGCATTAATACTCTCTACAAAAAAAAACTAACTATATTAAATAAAAAAATCTTGCAAATATCACGTGTAGTGCAAATATCCTCCTGCAGAATTTCAATAAACCACTGACATAAATATTTGAATAAAGAACACGACAATCCTACTAACTCATTCGTGCGTGCTAAAGCCGCGCCACTTTCTTTGGAGGCATTTTATTTTGTATGATTTTCTTCTACACCTCTCACCAAACCGTACGGCAATCTGTAAGGGCCCAAACGTACGTGGCGGTGGCACGTAGCGGTGGTGATCAAAGGGAAGTAGTAGACAAAGTTCGCGTTAATGCATTGATCGCGACCGCCACGTCCGTTTCATCAGGTCTTAAAATAATTTATTTCACGTTACTTGGGACAAAGAATCTATAATATATTTTCTTTGTTGCTGTTTTAAAATTTAGTATGTATTGTTACTAATATTAGGTAGGTAGATAAATAGATAGAACAAAAAAAACGCAAGCAAAAACTACATCATTTTATATCTTTATGATTTAGCGCTTTGGATTTTAACTCACAATAATAAATTGACACAAATAACTTTTTATGCACTTGTATTATTTTTAAAGATTTTCCCTCAAACAAATTCAAGATATGTCGAAATTTAAACAATTAATAGTTACGTTATAATGATTCTCGGCTTGCTCAGGAGAGACAGAAACCATAATGGTTTCTGTGTGTAATTCTATTTTCTGATATTACATGAACCACTCAAATTCCTTTAACATGATCACATGCTAGCCACGTAGGTGAAAACTCATACTCGTAGTTGTATTATTATTGTATTGAAGTATGTATACACAATGTAACACATACAAGGAAAGGATACAAGTTCTTATATTTATGAAATTGTTTTTTTAGGCAAAGGCGAAAGCATGTGGGATACATATATTCACAAACATCCCAACTACACCCTTGACAGTTCCAACGGCGACATAGCCGCTGACTCCTACCACAAATACAAAGAGGATGTAGCGATGATCGAGAGCTTAGGTGTTAAGTATTATCGGATGTCAATCTCTTGGCCTCGGTGAGTGTCTGACTAAGGAATCAAGGGTTTATGTTAAATAGATATACTTTTAAACATCTGCAACACCAGGGGCTGATCGATCCGTTGTCGTCTAAGTGATCTACATCTTTTTTCACCAAGTCTTTCTTTGGGGCCACGGCTGGTGCAACACAGTCGAAACGGCTATTTCAAATTTCATTTCACCAGCTTTTTTTTAGAAAACCTTCCTTCTCAGCGTTTTATATTATGTTTCAAATTAACTTTGACTTTGTACATTATTACACTCAAAAGATAATTCGTTTATATTAGCTTTTGCTTATAAATCAGATTTGTATTTGTCTTTATTATAATCTAATTAGCTTTGAGTGTATCAAAAAAGGGAATATTTTTTTCCATAAAAAAATCTGAACTTTATTACACAACTCCTAGGGGTAGTTTTGAAAAAAAAAATACGTGTTTTATTATTTATTTTAAAGTTTATTTGTACCGAGTTTTGAGCGATTCTATGGAATAAAAAAATCCATAGAAACTTTAACCCCCTTAGGGCTTTATTTTCAAAAAATAGATTAACCTGTGTTATTCCAGAACCTCAACTATCTACATTCCAAATTTCATCAAAAGCGGTTTATTAGCTACGGAGATACGTGATAACAAACATTCACACACACAGACTTTCGCATTTACTATATTATGTAGTAGATGTATGTATAAACTCATAATAAAATACGTACGTATCGATACAATTCGATGTATGAATGAATAACGTTGTCTGAAAGAATTCGCTATTAGCGATAAGGGCGCCCATTGTAATTCCGCTGTTAGCTTGTAATTTGCTGTATTTGAATTTGTAATCTACATCTTATCTAACGCGTATTCAAAATGATTTAGCCTCCTCTATGCTTTGACTGGTTTTAATGGGATGATTTTCTACGCTTCATCTGTAAGTATTTTCATTGTAATTTTGGTTTACACTGACAGTACAATTAATGTATACACAAAAAGGTAGATTTGAATAGAAAAATAACAATTATGGCTACGTTTCTGCAAGGTGGAAACCGATGTGTTATCTAGTTGGAACACGTGTAAATACAATGACACTAGTATCACACTGCTAGTACAGTCTAAATTTCATTGAATCAGTGAATTTTGAATAAAATAAAATATTTTCATTCACTTGCAATTATCGCACTAAATTAAGAATGTTTTAGGTTTATTGCGATTTGTTTCAAAATTCTATGTAGTTTATTTTTATTGTTATACCTGACATTTCCAAGGCTCTGCAGCGTTTGTAATCGCAGGTAGACTAGTTGACAGGTGTCTCAATAGAATAACAGTATAATAAAGTAACCGCTTAATCCGGTTTTAGGTCACAATTAATTTTAACATCATAGAAAATTGTAACTTTATATACTTTGACTGGCACTATCGTATTCATTTTATCTAGACGTAGGATGTTGCATACCCAACACGCTAACTTAAAAAAATATACCTTCATTATTATAATTGTCTAGTCACAGATTTTATAATCCTCTAATAGTCTAATCAAATCGTTATAAAAGTACTTTTGTTATGATAAAAAATAATAGGACAAAAAATAACAAGAATCGCAAAACTGGTAAACCGCATATTGTACATCGCTTAATTCTGCTAATTTACTACTGCTCATACATCAAAAATAGAAAGACGATCGATCGTGATCATAAACGAACAATTTTGTACTTGACATATTTTCTTACACGTGTGAACACAGCGAGACTATTTTGATACAGTATAGATAATTTTGAGACCCACGAAATAGGGCGCGGGCGCCCGAATACGCGTATATCACAAGAGTTTGTTTATTTGTGTGCTTGTTTTTCTGTTACCATTTACCTCCGATATCTTATTCTTTACATTATTCTGTGACGAAACGTCTCATCGGATTGAAATTCAGTTTTTTGCAATCGATTTGTGACTCTAATAATGGTTTTAAGATATGTTATTGCCACAAGTTACTGGGCGCTGCAGTAAACGATGGAGAACAGGTTCTAACATAAGGCAAACATTAACTTGTGTTAACCAGAAATGGTTTTTTTCTTTCAAAAATGTACAAACACTAGTTTACCGTATTTGTAATAAGTGCCTAGTTCAGCAAAAAGAGAGGTATTGAATCGGGGGCGGAACAGGTACTTGCACGGTATATTTATCAAAAGCAACATGACTTCGGTTTGCCCTAGATTGTAAACTGCCTTATTACCTAACCTACACACAAGTTTTATGTTCAGTAAAACAACTATTTTTTCAGTCTTCTACCACAGGGTACAGATCACTACATAAGCAAAGATGGCGTGCGATACTACAGGGCCGTATTCGAAGAGCTTATAAAAGCGAATATAACCCCGATTGTGACCCTTTTCCATTGGGACATGCCTACAGCACTTATGGACCTAGGTGGCTGGAGTAATCCGAAGATGGTGGATTATTTCGAAGATTACGCCCGGGTCGCATTTGAACTGTTCGGAGATATTATCAAGACTTGGACTACAATGAATGAGCCACATCAACATTGTTATAATGTAAGTATCGTACTTTAACCTTATCAACATTATTGAGACGTGTTCAATTTGGAAAGCGTCTGTTTCTGAATAGGCTTGGTCGCGAGGTAACGGCGTTAACACATTAATTGATACACAAAACCATATATCCATATAGTGCATAAGGTGACGATTTTTAATGACTCTTTCAATTAATAAATATTTATCGACTTTGGTTTTGACAATGATATTGCAGGGGATGTGACACAAATGTTCATTTTGTAACATTTGATACAGTTGGGTTTTTATAAGGCGTATAATATTACCAAATTGGAATGTAATACGTTAAAAACTAAGGAACAAATCGGGATGAGCCAAGTTTTTAAAACAATAAATTGTTAAATCATTTACTCGACCTACTTTAGTTATTGTGAAGGTATTATTTAATTTGTTTAGGTAATGTACCCGTGTAATTTATATGATTTTTGTATTATAATATAAAAGATTTCATGTCACGCAGATTTTTTAAACTCTAAAACTGTTATACTATAAAATTCACAATGCTAGCAGGTAAGAGTTTAATATAATGCATGGCATTATCTACAGTTTCAGTATATTTTTTGTTGGTTTCCAGGGCTACGGCAGTGACTTTTTTGTCCCAAGATTGCAATCAAGTGGCGTAGGAGACTATTTATGCGTACATTACATTCTACTGGCCCATGCAAGGGCCTACCATTTGTATGATAAGAAATACAGACCTTCGCAAAAAGGTATAGATATTAGCGTATTTTCTGTGGAAGGCAAAAAAATTAACATTTTAAATTGAATGATCTTGTCCCATATCTGTTACCGCATGTTACATTAAAGTTATTAAATTCAAACTAGTATTAAAACTAGTAGTAAAATTAGTAAATTAGTGACGTTTCCTATTCTCCAATTTGGAGATGATTTTTTTGAATTTTGGATTCTTATACAACTATTTTTACATTATCTTCGATGACGATTTTATTTAGTTAGTAGTAGAAGTATTAGAAGTCCATATTTACAAACAGTTATAATTATATTGATGCCAGGATTCAGTGCGATACATTGAGCGCTATGGAAAATCGTGATGAATCATAATTAAATGTTTCTCTACGTGGTTTTACCGATAAACCCTACGGGGAATATGTATAGTTTTCCAAAGTATCATAACTATGTATCATTAGATAACTGTTTTACTTTTCCTGCCACCTAGGGAGTAGGTATTAGAACTTTGTTCATGGTTGAACTTTACCGGTATAGATATTCAAACTATATTCAATTAATAAACTAACTTCGACGATATGAAAATATAAAAAATGATGGCTACTATGTAAAAAATTTAACATTGTAAAATATTATACTAATATGTTGGACTTGCCTCTGACTATCCCTGAGGAAAAAAGATCTACGGACTGGGTACAAATCCCGGAATCAATAAAGGCTATTGATATTATTTTCTAAAATTTTAAACAAAATAGATAGATGTTTTTTTGGAAATCTCCACTATCTCCAAAACAGGTCCATACAACAACTTACTAGTAAAGATTCGCAGAATAATACAATATCCTTAGCCATAAGACTATGATACATTTTATTATGCAGTTTAAATAACTTTTTTGTATGATTTTAGGACGCATTGGAATAACACTTGACGCATTTTGGGCTGAACCCAAAGATGAATCAAAAGAAGAAGACAAGGAAGCAGCCGAACGATATCTTCAAATGCATGTGAGTTGGCAAAACTGACGACCTCTGTGGCACAGTGGGCGAAGGCCCGCCTGAGACGCAGAAGGTTGCGGGTTCGATTCCCGCTGCGGGACAAATATTTGTAATGTTTGTCTCGGGTCTGGGTGTTTTCTATGTATAATATGTATGTATTTACAAAAAAAAAAGAAGTATTTATGTAGTATATCAGTCATGTAGTTCCCATAATACAAGCTCTGCTTACTTTGGGGCTAGATGATGCTGTGTGAAAAATGTCCAGCATTCTCTTCTCTTTATTTTTCCTTTCACCATTATTCTGTCTTTGTCACCCTGGCTGCTATAATAATGTAACCTTTAAGGTTCTAAAAAGAGCCGTGATTATGAGCAGAGTGGTAAAAGATAGGCACTCAGCTTTCTATTGATCTCGTCCATCCACAAATCATATTTCATTAGCCATTCGTCTTTGTAGAACGACGATCCTGGGATTAGAAATAAATAATACAAAAGCATTTTTATACAATACGTTGCTAGGCGCAGTCTGCATCAGTCAATGAAGCTAAAATAACCATTCGCAGCCGTCCTTTGACATTTACTATTTTGATGTTTTTTTAATGTACGCAAAGGTCTACCTATCTGACTTCATTCAATCTGAGGCTCTTTCAGTGGTATCAGTAAAAAATACAAAACATGAGAAAAATAAATGACCCTAGTTCGACTGCGGATGCGAAGTTTTTTCATGGTAGGTACATTTTTAGCTGCGATTTTATCAGATGTTTTGTTTTGACTACTGGAAATTTATGGCCTGTTGGAATCGTAATGGAAATTTTAGTAACAACTCTTGCGGTGTGATATTTAGACCGATACATAAAATTAACTTAAGTGTTGGCTTCGTGGATGGTACGCCAACTTGTGAACCGAAGGTTATGGGTCCGAGCCCTGTCGTGGTCGTAATAGATTTTAAATTTGAAAAAGTGCGCAAACATTTTCTCAAAATGGTGAAGAAAATCATCGTGAAACCGGCATAGCCTAGGAAAAAAATTGGCAGTGCAAGGGGCGATGAACTTGTAAACCGTCACGTGGAATACTAACTGCCACTTGAAACATAGGCATGTGCAAAATGTATTGTTTTGGCGTGTCAGTAACTACCCCCTCAAGCGTCAAGGTACGATACGCACTAAGTTTTGTTTAAGTTTTTTCATAGAAATCGCTGACACTCTTATGATAACTCTCTGAGTTATTTTCACTGAGACTTGACGCTAGTTACTAATTCGAGGTTTATCTGTCGGCATTATCCATTCTTTTGTGTTTTCATCTTCAAACGCTCTGTTTATATTTGGCAGATGGGTCTTTACGCACATCCAATTTTCTCTGAAATCGGTGATTACCCTGAACTAGTCCGGCACATAATCAACAACAAGAGCCTTGAACAAGGGTTTACGAGATCTCGGCTACCGTACTTCTCCGAAAAAGAGGTCAGTGTTGTATCTATTAAAATATGTATGGGAATAAATAACAATGTTTATTTATGAAGGCGCACCCTAACGATACGTATGTGAAGGGTCTTCATCTATTATTTTTACCGATTACTTTTATTACTTTATATTTCACTACTGGACAGTACATATATCTCCCCTATTAAAAGACAGACATAGATATTAGACATTAAGTTAGGTATTCTTGTGTCTTCTTCATCTTCCAACATCATGCGCGTCATTAATCTAAAGACAACCTCTGTGGCGCAGTGGGCGAAGGACCGCCTGAGACACAGAAGGTTGCGGGTTCAATTCCCGCCGCGGGACAAATGTTTGTATGATCTGCAAATATTTGCCTCGGATCTGGGTGTTTTCTATAAATAATATGTATGTATTTAAAAAAAAAAGTATATAAGTAGTATCGTAATGTAATTTCCATAACATAATATCGGTCTATCAAATGGGAGGTTATGTTACTTTATCAATTTTAAACATTATCAGATAGTTTCCCTTTGCTAATTATCTTAAACTGTTCTACATTATTTTCCAGATAATGTCCCTAAGAGGCAGTTCTGACTTTTTTGGATTAAACCACTACACTACCTTCCTCATGTCTCCGTCATCAATGGAAAAAGGATGGAGGGTACCATCAATGGACCACGATACCGGAGTCAAATTGGATCAAAATCCAGACTGGCCGATGCCAGGAGCGGTGTGGTTGACGGTAAGAAGATTTGTATTTGTTAGTAGAAGATAGGATCGTTACCATCGAAACCAGTAGAATATTGATCGCGTCTTGCCAATGTCCAGCAAAAACTAGGCCGTTCTGAGAATAAACATGAGACGCATCAAGATTTGATCAATTATAAAATTGAGTTCTACAATAATGACTGAATGAGCTAAAACTGATGTCTTCAGATCTACCTCAGCAGTGAGTATACACATATTTTGAGTCCATTGCGACAAATGGACTTGAAAAATAGAATAGTGCACGACTGAAATCGAACCCATATCTTTCGGATCGGAAGTCAGAACACCGCCATTTACGAGCTTTCTGAACCATATTATGTGTCAACTTATCCGATCGAAAGTCGGAGGGAAACTGGAGGTCAATCTAAAATTAAAATTATCACAGGTAATGATGTGAACTAACCCCACCGTAAAAATTACTGGTCATTTAGAGAATTTCCGTCTCTTCCAAATCAGCCTCTGGACAAAAATAACGGTGGTAATTTTAGTGATACTCTAGAAAAACCAGACAAGTGCGAGTCTGACTCACGCACTATGGCTTATTTTTTTATTACGTAGATTTCGATTTTTTTAGAGCTACACCGAACCGTCGACCTACATATTTGATTTTAATTTCAAATGGATACCTCCACGTGTTCATGAGAAAAAGGGTACAGACAGACAGATAGACAGACGGACGGTCACAACGAAGTGATCTTATAACGTAGCGTTTTTTCATTTTGAGGTACGGAACCCTTAAAAGGACTGCCGTTGTTACTCTTTTTTTTAAGGGATGTTTAACAATAAACTGGTATATGATACCAGAGATAAACCATGATAAATAAAATACATATCTGCTTATAACCTCCTGGCAGCTAAGCCATGTTTACATTGTAAATGGTAGATAAGTTTTGCATTGGTAACTTTATTAAAGCAACTAGTGGTGAAGTTTTGTTGGTTTATACTGGTTTACCTACGAACTTGTCAGTTGCAAGCCAATTAATTAAAATAAATTGGTTTTCCTTTAGAAAATGTTTTTTTTTATCTTTCTGATTATCAGAAATAATCCCTTTTTTGATTAGTATTAGTTAAATACTTACCTACTGTTAGTAAAGAGTAAAGTACCTATCAAATGGCCAAAGTAAAGTATTTATTATCATCCTGCCTGATACATGAATAATAAAACGATACTCAAGGTTGGAAAGTGATGGCGCTCTGAGCAATATTTAAAACTAACATTTTCTAATAGTCTTGAAGTCGTAAACCTTGAGCAGCATTTTTGAAAGATTTTCTAGAGTCCTATTTGTTTAATTTTAAATTAATAGAAAAACATGCCAGTCTGACTATTGGTACCAAAGTTGAGTTTATTATTTCCTCTTTATATGTAAATTTCATCAAAATGTCTCAAGAGCTATATTATACAAGAAAATAATATTTTGATTTTGATAATGTCCGACATATTGACTATTTCATATTCCAAATTCTGCACGTGAAGAAATAACAACTTAAAATCTGATGAAGTTAAAATTCACTATACGCCCATGTATATGGGCTATATACTATACACTATCTACACTTACCTTTTTGTGAAGGTATTACATTAGTCGGAGCAACCTGTTTGCTCAAGCACACAAGCGGTAGGCGAGGTGTTTGACTGATTACTCTTATCTGATCTAGGTTAAGGCCAAAGATGCGAACAGGCTTGATTTATCTCAGATTCATCTAAACTTGTGTCTAGATATTCATTGTTTTTTTTTATCAGAAAGACTGATTAGGTGATATTTCTTTTTAATTTTATTTCTCATATGTTTCAAAGTACATTACTTAAGTAAGTAAATAAATACAAAATATACAGATGAAACAGTCTAACTAAGTTTATGTAACTATGTACATTAGTTTATATAACATATTTTCATGTGTAATGTGAAATACTAAGCTCATGGCGCTTCTTGGACATACAGAAGTAATGTCTCATAATTAAAAATAATAAAACGTTTGAAAAGCTAAATACATATAGAGTACACGTGTTTTGAATTATATAGAGCTTATCAAAACAAGCTCGTGTTTTGTATGATCTGAACGTGACTTGTTGCAGTAAGCTGACGACATGTTTGCTAATTGTTGAAAGTCAAGGTTAAACAGTTCCGTGTAGTAACGGAATTTAAATCGATTATGAACCTATATCACGTATAATTGCTGTTCTAAAAAAACATAAAGACAAAGTAACTTTTATTGGTAGGTATATGATGCAACTTCATATTATTTTATTGTCATACAAGTATGGAACTAGAGCAACGAAAAGTTAGGTAACCTCAGCTTAATCAGTCTCCTTCGACAATAAGCTTATACTGTAGATAAATAATAATGCTGGACATTTTTCACACAGCATCATCTAGCCCCAAAGTAAGCAGAGCTTGTGTTATGGGAACTACATGACTGATATACTACTTATATACCTTTTTTTTGGAAATACATACATATTAGACATAGAAAACATCCAGATCCCGAAACAAATATTAACAGATGCAAACATTTGTCCCGCGACGGGAATCGAACCCGCAACCTTCTGCGTCTCAGGCGGGCCTTCGTCCACTGCGCCACAGAGGTCGTCAAGTTGAAACATTATCAACACACGACATTATTTGTAGCATGAAGAAAGTATTTTGTTATGCATGGACTATTTGGGGGAAAATTGGTTTGCTTAAAAGTATGTAAACGTGCAAAAATGTTGGTAGTATTGTCTCGAAGCAGTAACAATTCAATTTGCAAAACCAACGTCCAGGATCCTTTGGAGCGGGAGTTTGCTAGTTTGCCACGGAAATCTAATGTAACTACAGGTTTAAAAGTAAGACACAATTCATTCCGCTTGAACTTACTTCAATGTAATCTGTGGCTTTGCGTTCACTTTAGCAAAGATTTTGCAAAACAGTAGCGCATCAGCAGTAGGAAACTATGTGATTAAAAATGCCGGGATGAACGGTCTTGAACTAGCTTTATTAAGCTATCAAAGCAAATAAATAATGGGATTGAAATATAGCTATCGAAATGATATCACGTAATTGTATTTTGTTAAAAAATGTATGGCTCATAAAATGTTTAAAGCTATAGAAATGTCACGTATTAAATTGCTTATGCCAATCCCATGCATTATTAGTTTCCTATTAAACGATTTTAAAAAATCAACTTGGCTACTGTTGCTAATTGTACAGGAAATCTGTAATAATTTTGACATTATACCTCGATTGCACTGTTTACTGATTTGAATGCGTTAAGCTTGTGTTATTACTGCTTTGAAAATAAAGCTATACTGTGGCTTTAGCACAAGGTTTTAGTATGCAACAGAGCTAGAGACAATTGAATTTATTTCTCTTATACAGGTATTCCCGCAAGGGTTTCGGAGACTACTCAATTGGCTCACCACGAATTATGGAAAGAAGGTTCCCATAATAATAACGGAAAATGGAATGTCTGATTCTGGGACCAGGGAGGATTATGAGCGAGTGGATTATTTCAATAAATACCTTTATCAGCTACTGTTGGCGATGTATGAAGATGATTGCAATATCATGGGGTATTTTGCCTGGACGCTTATGGATGACTTTGAATGGACGGACGGATACGCGTAAGTAGCGTAACATTATTTTTTTGACTTCAACTACTCAATAATATGGTTTTGTGGCCTAATGAAGTTTATCGCTAAAGCGGAGAGGTAGAAGAAGTATTATGTTTCTAAGACAAGTGTGCGATCAGTCTTTACATTATGCGTTTTGCGATAGGAAAACGCTTGCGATAAATTTCGATAAAAGCGTTAAGAAAAATAATGGCCCAAGTAAGTTACACTATTTATTTGCCCATTTCAATAAATAAAAATTTTCACACTGCGCGTAAATAGCCGATAATTATATGCGTTGGGAAAAAGATTATTCCTAAATGCTTATTTTACCATTTGAATTGAAATTCAAACTCAATAAAAAAAAAATGTAGTTATCTATTATTTTGTAAAAGGATCATTAAAAAGAATAACCAGCCTTGTTTTCAGACCTTTCTTTCCTACAAAACAGACATTAGATAAAATCAACATTTCAAAGTGATCCTTGTAATTTTAATAAATAAATGAAGTTTGACTTTGACTTTGAGTACTTAATTTTATTCATTCAGAAACACGGTCATATGTCGTCATCATTATATATAGTTCAGTAAATACCCAAGAATAGTTACAGATTTCTATAAGAAAATCGGTGCCTTAGCTTAGTGCAGAGTTATATTGCTTCAAAACATAAAAAAAAATTGCTAGAAATTTTCACACAGCGTAATCTAGTCCCAAAGTAAGCAAACTTGTTATGGGAGCAACATTACTGATATACTAACACTTTCTATTTTTGTAAATACACAAACATTATAAAAAAACACCCAGACCCGAGACAAATATGTCATACAAATCATACAAACATCTATCCCGCGGCGGGAATCAAACTCGCAATATTCTACGTCACA
This sequence comes from Perizoma affinitatum, assembly GCA_961405105.1. Classification (NCBI taxonomy): domain Eukaryota; kingdom Metazoa; phylum Arthropoda; class Insecta; order Lepidoptera; family Geometridae; genus Perizoma; species Perizoma affinitatum. The sequence goes on from OY560184.1 coordinate 10,919,391, forward strand.
GGCGGGCCTTTCCCTCTGCGCCACAGAGGTTGCCATAAAATGGTAAATGGTTAACCATTGCAATCCGATAGATTCACCCTTATCAGCCTGCGGTCAACAGATTTATAGCGAAAATAATTTATTCAGGTGCTCTGGTTGTTAATAACTAATTGTTGATTGCTCGTGACTCACGACATGATCAGCTCTAGACGATAAAAGATGGAACGGCCATCAACATTAGAATAATGAATAAGAATAATGCCTTATTTTTCCACTCATTTGTCCAACGACAAACCAATTAAACAGGTGAAACAACCTTGGGTCTTAGTTGGTTTTATATTTGCTGTCGATGTTTTACAAAGTATCAAACCTTTCCAGAACCAAGTTTGGTCTGTTCAGCGTGGACTTCAACAGTCCGGAGAGGACAAGAACTCCAAAACTATCTGCTCTGAACTATGCAGAAATAGTTCGCACGAGAAGAATACATTTCGGCAAGTTTATGCAAAGAAAATATAATCCCAATAGCATAAGAATGGATAAGTAGCTACCTTCTGACAGTGTTTGTAATTCCTTAAAACTGGTATATATGGAAGACATGAGCCTAGTATAACAAACTTCGGCGCATGTCTTCGCACATACTTATGGTACTAGCCTAAGTGCTTTTAAGTCAGAAACTATTTAAAATTGCATCTAAATCGGTTCAGCAGCTACAAAGTTTCTTAGAAACAAACATCCAAAAAATGTGTCCAACAACTTTCATTGTTATAATATAATAGAATAGGGTTATCTTAGCCGCCCTGATGAAGGTCTACGCAGTATTTTTTAATGTTATTATTAAAGAAGCGTGAAAGGCATCGAATACGCAGCTAACTGGCTACCTTTAAGGCGCTGCGATGGCCCTATCTTCGTGACCGTACTGACCAACCGACCATTTCGACCTCTTCATTTTATTAGTGACCAATAAAGAAACTCGTTTCTCAGGTCACAGCTAGCTAATTGTAGTCTTATTATGGAACACATATTTGTAAATAGTAGATGTAAGATATTTATTTATAACTTTAGATTAAATATAACTACAATAACATATTTTTTTTGTTTTAATTTTAAATTATTCCAGGAAATCAGAATAAACTTAAGTGTTTTATTTGACTAATGGCCACTCAGTTTAATTTCCAGCTCAATCAACCTTGGTTCATAAAAAAGTATTTATACATGCTAAATATTGTAATATAAAACACTTAAGTTTATTCTGGTTTCCTTATTTTAATGATAATTTGAGGCTAATCATTTGGATATTATTTATGTATGCTTTAACAGCGATATTTATAACATATCGCTGTTAAAGGAAGCGCTGCTGAAGGATAATGTCTTGTGCTAATGGTGTATAGTACAAAAGCACTACCAGTCCTCGGACAGTGATTTCTACGAAGCACTTCTGTATATTTCTAGGTATGTTTATGCCAGATAGATTTTCTGTTTGATCCCCGTAGTTTCACAAAAATACCAAGGCCTTATATTTACAGGGTGACCTTATGGCATATCCAGATCACCACGAACATTTTGGACAGCTTTAAAGCTGTGCCTGTTTTGCGCCGAATTTGTAATCATTTACACCACGAAACAGAGTTCATGTTGTATTTTCTTTCTTCTTCTTTTTCTTCATGTTTGACCTAGTTTTATTAATGAAGCTACTTTATAAGTATGGAAAATGGATAAGAGCTAGTTCACATAACAAGAAAGAAAACCGTAATCAACAGAAACTTAAAAATAAATTGCCAATAGTAAAAAATATAAGAATTGGGCGAGGCTTAAACAAGCAGCATACATAAAACATACCTACTTCATATTCCATTGCAAATCGGATCACGCTCAACCCAAACAGCCAAGAGCCATGTTTCGTCATAACCAGACGGCCTTATCGGAAGTAGAGCCAGGAACAAGGGAATGCAGTTATTTGCATAGCTATCGGCGTAGGCCGTATTCGAATCTAGGTTGGTGAGGCAGGTAAGGCTTATTGGACTGCCTTGTGTTGCTAGTCAATGCGAGATTGAACGTGGCTTGTTGTTTGAGCCACAGATAAATTTGGATCGATCCTTAAAATTTTTCAAGCATAAAATGGTTTATGTTGATCCTATAAGAAAACACTTTTTATTGAATGTATTTTCTTGGAGATATGGATGGTAGAATATATAAGGACCTAAAAAAAATGTGACATCATGTAATAGCTGACCTATATACATGCAAATAAAGATTCTGATTTCTGACGTAATCTATATAATAAATAATTATAAATACTAATTTAGAACGGTACAAAATTATAAAATAGTATTTAACTATGAATAAAATTTATATGCGATTTTTTGTTCTAACATCACTAAAATTGTTGCCGTCCATCTATTGTTGTGCTACTTTTGGACTTGCATTCTATGAGTAAGTCAATAGCTAGACTTATTACCAGCTGGGCTAGAGTTTGAAGATTGTTGCTGAAAAAACACAAAATTTCAACCAAATAACAAAAAATATACCAAATATAACATTACAATATCTTGCACAATATTTTATTATCGGTCTACTAAACGACGAGAAATAATCCCTTTGTAAAATTTAAGACGCTTCTCCCGCTGTTATATCGCTGTTATATAATACATAAATTATAGTGCCAGTGAATGCCACATCAAGAGAAACGGATAAGTTGTACAGATACTAGAAATCTTATAGTTTATTCAAAGGCTCGTGTTGAACTTCCACAATATCTACGAACATCGTTTCTAAAATAGATATCGCCGGAATAGCTAGAGTGGACTTGGAAGTGGGAAAATTCACAACAAAAGCAGGTTGCCGCAATTAGTCTTTCGTAATTAACTTCACAATGCTGCGTACCATGTGGCTTCTTTGTCCAGAGCACATATGTTTTATAGAAGGGATCCCGAGTCTAATTCTAAAATTGTGGGCTTGAATCCTCTGAAAATAACTGCAAGTGAAAAGTAAACTTCTCTGAAACCGTACAATTTGAAATGCTCGACATTTTTTCACAAAACATCATGCTACAAAGTAAGCAAAGTTTTTATTATGTTAACCACAGGCGTGATTATACTAATTTTTTTGTAAATACAGTCATATTAATACATAGAAAACACCTAGACCCGAGACAAATATTTATACAAAAATTTGTCCCGCCACGGGAATCGAACTCGCCACCTTCAGCGTCTCGCCCGCTGCGCCACAAATGTCGCCATAAGAAATGTGCACGAATGAAAACTCGTGACTTTTATATTTCTAAAAAAACAACTCACCCCAAACTGGTAAATGAATAAAAGCAAACACAGAAAGTATATTATATTGGTTGCAAACAAAACAATTTTTCATATTAGTAGATATGTCTCAACTGATCGCATGAACCACACCATAACGGCTTTTCCAGCTCGTTATCAGATACATGGCAAATATATGAGAACTTAGATAATCAGAGCGAGTTTGTGCTAGTTGCATACACCGGCAAGCCACTTACTATGTCACTGCAGTCTATATAAACAAAACGTCAGCAGACTAAGAACAACTTGGATCTATTTCTAGTGAATTTCAATTTGTAGAAACAGTCTTGTCGGAGAAAGGAAAAGTTTAAAATAGCTGACCTAACTTTGTTTTCTTCGGCTATTTTCGACAACGGTTGAACAATCAGCAAACACTGTTTTGAAAAACGTATTACATTGGTAAGTAAGGTATCTAATGTAACGTCGTCATCATGAATCTGTAGAAGTTCTGCTGTATAGAGGTATTCTCAAAAGAGAAGACGTTACGTAACGTACCCTGAGTCACTTTTACCGACTACCCGCAATCTATAAATTTTCATCGATCTAGCATTGTGTGCAGGACCTTCCTACACGGCTTCTTCCGCTACTTGGTTGCCATACTAGATATTTTAATATTCATATATATATCATGATATATATATATAGAGAGAGCTCATGGGCAACCCGATTACGTACTCGACAGAAAGGCCTTAAATGCTCTACAGAATGTCTAGTAGTAAAAACTCAGTTTCATTAAGTCTATAAAGGTAAGTAGATAATATAAATGGAAGCGTTCACTGAACAGTTAACAAGAACGATAAAACTTAAACACCTAGTCACCTATCTGAGCATCCAACAATAGGATAACTTTATCCAGTCTATTCGAAAGCCATAATGAGCTTACAATGGCTCTCTACAGTTGAACTATTAAGAGACTATTTACAAGAGCACTTAGTGGTATCACGGCTTGCGAGGTATGTGTTGCAACCGCATTGGGTCGAGTAATCCAATTTGCACAGTCCTTTGCCAGACTTGCTACCCAATTTTAAACCCTAACTACACTTTTACATCAGTTTTTTTTCTTTTTACTAATCAGATTCAAGATTGAAATTTAAATCAAATTTGTAACCATAAAAAATTACAAACCATAAATAAAATGCAGGGTTTAATTATAATGACATGTCAAAACAAAGGTTATAATTATTAGAAATAATATATCGACGCTTTGTTTTCTTAACCTTTTAAAACGATAAAATATGAATCTAAAGAGATATCTGAAATATTGAAATTAATTCGACGGACGTACAACAGGTCTTGAAACCACTTTATTCACTGTCAGCCCAATGATCGGTCTTACCAGCGAGAGGCCTTCCTACTCTGAAATTCGATAACCTTTATCCCCTAGCGGTAGTCGGTTTTCTTGGAGATACCAAAGTGATATTCTACTTAGCAATCTAAAATTTAAAAAAAAACAATATTTGGGGTTGACATTAACTATCGAAAAATGTGTTCATGTTTCCATGGCTTGCATACATACAATACACTTTATTAACTTTTAAAACTATCATAATTATGATAGTTTTAAAAGTTGTGAGTTTGAATGTTTCCCAATGAACAAAATTTCGGCACAGTTGCATGTACTATGATCACGGGACGAACTAGATCCAGTTTGATAAATATCCCGTTTTTCTTTAAAATATACCAAAAGTTGGTAAAAATTTACAACGATTAAATTAAGTCAAGGAAGGATTTCTTTAGAAACATACCTACTTGTTAAGGCCAAAAAGTACTGCACGTTCTCTCGTTAGTTTACTTTGTAACCAATAGCTCTATATCTTCATTTTGCTACACTTCAGTTTGTGCATCGAAATCTTGTGTACAAAGCAGACATCCTGATTGAGTGCTGTTTGTGTTTGTGTTGAAGCGGAACATAAAGTGCATACCTACTAAGTACAGTCACAGCGCCAATATGACATAAACATTAAAATCCATACATATCCATACCATCATCTTCATTATCATAATCATTGGCCCATATCAGTCCACAGCCGGGTATAGACCTCTTCCGCATTGAGCCCAGTTCCGCTCTTCTCATACACTTTCTGTCTGACGCCTTTCTGAAGTCCACCTAGCACAATTTTCCAAAAATGCGAGAAAATTCACGATTTTTCAAAAATAAACGCTATTGTTATCGATTGTACAATTACTTTTATTTTTAGTATATAATTGGAAGAAATTGGAACAGATACTAATTTTGAAAAATACGTAAATTTAGATGTTTGTACTGTTTACGTAATAGTGCTCGTGAGTGTACCAATGTTTCGCTTTAAATAGAGAAATATAATAAAAAAAGAGAATCAACCAGTGCCTGCACTGATTTTAGTTAATGCAAACACAAACTTTTACACTCTTGCCTCTCATAAGTAAGCCATTAAGTAGCTTCGGTTTAATTGTGTCTATTACACGCTCGAGTAATTAGCTTACCTGCCCACTAACCTGCTAATTAAGAACGAGGTAAATAGCATACTGGTTGGAAGTAGTTTGCATTCGACAGATTATATTAAGACCTCATTAAAACGCAACGTTCAGATGGTTTAGATAGACATTAGAATTAAAAGAGCATCTTTGTGTCTTTAAAATTATTAAAAACCATTAAGTTTCATAACTTTAAGTTTTAATAGGGGTCTTTATCGCGTTTACATTTTTTATCATCAAAACTTATAATTAATTACTGATCGCGAAAGTTTGTATAAAACTTTTGTTTTGTTATTAAAATATTTTATTTTTTTAGTACTTTACCAAATTGGGGGACCAAATCTGTTCTAGAAACGGTTTCAGAGTACCCGTAGATCTCTTTTACCTTAGTAAGAATCGTAGCAAGTGGAAATCCGTTTTCTCCACCTACCTCTCTGGATAGGTGGATAAAAATGCAATTTTCATTCCTAAAATTGTTATGGTACTAGCTTACACAGTTATCTTAGTTTAAAATCTAACGAGAAACTTCGTCATTTACCATTTATTTCAACATGACTGGTGTATTTTTCCAAAAAAATGCGTTTACTTTGGAACTTGACATATATTTTCAACTCTCGTTTTACAGAAACGTGACATAATCGTCTATACAGATTATTACAACAACATACAATTTTATCCAGTTTTTGTCAACATACAAGGGAATTTGCGTTTTTAAACCTTCAGCATCATCATCGTCATTCGATGTACTCTGTGACGCACTGTGCGAAGGCCCGCCTGAGACTAAGAAGTTTAAGGGTTCAATTAGTATGAGCTGCAGATCATTTCTCTTGTCTGGATGTTTCTTAAGCATGATATGTATTAAACTTTTACATTTAAAAAAAAAAGTATATCACTCATGTAGTTCCCATAACAGTAAGCTCTGCTTACGTTACAGCTAGATGCTATGTAAAAAATTACCAGCATTATTTATTTATTATTATTAGCCTAAAAATAATTGATATGCTAAACAAAGCCATCTCCATCCACCTCTCTATCATGATAAAAAAGTCTATTGATCGAAAGAAGGCTTTCATATTTTTCATGCAGATATTCCTATTCTGCGTCGTCCAATCTGTGTCATGTCAAAATAAATAATAGCATTTGCCGCGTTTTTATTATTTTCCCCCTAGACCCTCTTCCTTGATTACAACCGTCAATGACAGTCACTCCTAATCCTAAGAACACGCACGTCACGCAAACATTCCTGTATCAATAACTAATTCCATTGCTCGCCGCAAGGAGGTTTCAATTAATTTAATCAAATCAAGTTCTGCATTGATGTATTAGTTACATCTGCATCGTATGGTAATCAATCACATCGGTGAACTATCAGTGGTAGTATGCAAGGATGACGCCAAGGTGGGGGGAGGGGGTCAGGGAAGAGCAGCTCCTCCAACCCTGGAGCAACCAACTTAAAATGGCAAAAACTGTGTAATTTATGTTATACGATTTTTTGTGCACATTGCAAATAAAATTATATCAATTATTATTTATAAAAAGATAAAGGTATTATAGACTTGAATAACTAAGCTACGTTCTTCGTTATCACTTGGTTGAACCGATGAGATAAGTTATCGAAGCTATAGCTTAAAGTTCTAGCACAAAGTACGGCCGTCTTATTAATAAAGTTTACTTATTGTAATCGATCCAATAGTCTAAAGCGGAACTTGCAAAGCCATACAGATGTATATTAATTTAAAAGGGTAGATAGACACAGCCCTGAACAAACTCATTCATCAATGTTAGCAAACAAGACTTAATTAATATCTACATAGGAACGTTTGTAGCACAGACATTCTTTACACAAGCAAGAAAACCAATAAAAATAAATAATTTAGGTACATACCTTGTTATTATCTTTTAATATGTTGTTTAGTTTGTGAAATCTAATAATCCTACTTTAGTGGGGGGGATTTCCAGAATAATCTAATTGTTGTTATTGTTTAACACACTTGCTTAAAACATAATAATATGTCAAAAATGCCTCTTGGTATAAGTAATTTAACTTTACTCTTCGATTGGAATTCGTGAAAAAATGTTGGTATCACATTTCAGATGCTGCTGGGCATCTGAAATAATGATGGGCATTTTTCACACAGCATCATCTAGCCCCAAAGTAAGCAGAGCTTGTGTTATACTTTTTTTCATAAATACACCCAGATCCCGAGACAAATATATGCAGATGCAAACATTTGTCCCGCGGCGGGAATCGAACCCGCAACCTTCTACGTCTCAGGCGGGCCTTCGCCCACTGTGCCACAGAGGTCGTCATTAACATGTAATTTTTTAATTATAGTTGGAACATAACAGGTGCTGGTCTGTACAAGTTCTTTTATTTATGGACAGAAATAATAAAGACTTGGGTAAAGAAATCCATCCTAAAATATATATTACAGTTCAAAAAGTAAAAGCGTTTCGTTGTACACTACTGCAGCGGTATCCATTTACAAATCAAACATTTTAAGGAAAAAAACGCTCTCATTTGTAGGGATATCTGTAAAATGTTTGATTTATAAACCGGAACAGTACCCGTTGATATACTGCGCCCTCTCCTCCTCAGAATGGAGGAATCGGGTTGGAAGGCGAATTTTCCGATATTTTCGCGTCTCTTTTATGATTTGATTATAAAATGATTGACGGGTTGTCAATGTGTCGATGTCGTTGAAGGGATTTGTCTATACCCGAAATCGGGCTAAACAAAATATTTTAAGTTCAACCTGTGAATGTTATATTTTTAACCTTCGATGCAAAAATAAGTTTAACGTGTGTATCTGTGTGTCGGTCTGTAACATCATAGCTCACAAACGGATGAACCGATTACGATTTAGTTTTTTTTACTTTAAACAAAGTGTTTTTTATGCTTAAGTGTGGTTCAGCCGTTTGAAGATCATCAGCTCTTTTCCAGTTGATGAGAGGATGTGATCAAATTCCACAGGTCTGATCAATGCGAAATTAGGTATCCTGTTATTTAAATGGTATTGCAAGATCATGGTAAACTTGACCTGATGTAACTTGTCTATGTAAAACACGTTGAGGTTTTTTTTAAATTAAGCGAAAATTTACTTGTTTTATCGAGCTAACGAAGTGACTGATATCTCTAGGTAATGTTGGACAATAACTCTCTAGATTTTGGATCACTAAAAATTAAAAGGCCGGAATAAAAAAATACTTAATAGAAAACCAAAATACCAACTTTTCCTAGTTCCTAGACCGTAAAGTGTGGCGAGACAATATTTTGAACATTATGACATTATTAGTGCAATCATTTTATTTAAATATATATGTATCATTTTGATCTGGATAAAACCAAAAAATCGAAGGTATGTGCCAACAGTTAGTGTTCCAATAAGCGGCGATGGGCTCACGATGTTTTTACCATTGCTACTTTGAAAAGTAAATAAAAATAAAAAACGGTATTTTTAATAACATTGTTGTTTTGCTTTAATACCGACAAGATTTTCTTACTTAGACCTTGGTATGCCCATTAAATACTAACATTGCTCATTCTTATTAATTTACCTAATAATACGGCTGTATCATCCATCAATCATCTTCATTGTAATTAATTACTTCACACCTTCCTCCCCAAGTCCATGAATCAAAATAATAATTAAAGCTATAAAGGTTAGACGTTAACCATAGGTGGTACTATTATTTCTTAGAAATAGCTTCTCTTAATCTGTCACTGGTCCGCGACATCTTGCAACGGTTCAGCAAATATTTGTAGAGAGATGACGTTCATACGCTTCAGCGCTGCTTTACACCCATGGTGTGAAGTAGCATACAAGCTGAGACAAAGACTGTTTGGCATGCCGTGATCGGGAGTCTTACTTGGCACAACAGTACCTACCTGTTAGGAAACCTACCAGGTAGGTAGGTGACAGTTTTTTTATATTTTTTTTATTTTAAGTACCTGCGTGCCTGTTTTAGTACAAAGATGAAGTCTTCTTTCCGTTCTGCCAAATAAAAATATTTTCTTTCTTTCTTATACTAGACGCGTGTATCTCCGCTTTAGTCAGTATAACCATACAATTAGTAGCACCATGGTATCAAGGGTTAATTAACGTAATATCTACTGTAAGTTAAAAATTGTTGAAAAAGGTTTCTAGCTACTGGGAGAGATCTCAAGGATCATTTTTATCCTGAGTGAAATAAGGCTGATTTCCCACGACGTAGAACGCATATGATCAAAGATTAAAATGGAAACATAATAGCCAATTTTGATAGCTCAACTGATTCGCCACTTTCGGGAAATCAAAATTTTCCCGACAATGACAATTTCCCGCTGTTTTTTTGAGATATTGCTCAAGTAAATTGTGAACGTCTCTGCTTATAGTACATAATGGTTGCCTACTATGTGCGTGGTCTTTAGTGCCTATAGGCACTCAAATACTCAGGTGGAGTGGCGACTAGCCCCGTTTACGGAAAGCGCCTTGCAGTAAGTGGATGAAACGTCAGGACTGGGATCGAATGTACGTCTTGTAGATTAGTGTTTCAGTTTGGTATCAAGTGGTACCACGATACTCATAGCTCCTGACTCACGATTTTGTCTGTTGGGTGTATCCTGAACTATTGTGAATTCGATCAATCATATTTTGTAAGTTTATTGATAAAAGAACGTTAAGCTATTACCACTGGAAAATAAAATCTCTCCAATTAGTGTCCAGAAACTCAGTGTAGGAACACCCACCACCCTATCAACCGGTGACATCTTAATAATCGGAGGAAATTGATGGATGTAGGACCTTTTGTTATTTCTTTGGGGGAAACATTATGTCCCGCAATGTGTATATTTTTACAGACTGTTGATGATGATGAAATCTCATCATTAGTCACATTGACAGTAAGTGCAGGCCAAGTGCGGAAAAGTATATGTATTATGCGTTTCTTCAAAAATTTCCAGAGAACTTCAAATCAAATGTACTTTTTGGAGGAATTCGACATTTATGTCGATTAAGTGCCACTTGCGTGGGTCAGGTGTATCAATTAGCTCTGGGTTAATTTACTGGGTAATTTTGGTGAAAATGCTAATGCATGCCTTAATGCCTTAGAGCAGCGGAAATGTCATCCACATTAATTTTCACTCTAAGTGAAAATTAATGTGGATGACATTTCCGCTAGCAGTAAAAATAAGGTAATGTTATATATCATTATTTAATCTTACAGTTAGGTACGAATATCTTACAATTTATGCAAGCCCTGCCATCTCTTAACTAAAATACAATGTCAGACTGACGGTACTGAACTGAACTGTATGTATTTTAGGGTACAATAAATTCTCACAACAGCAGATTGTCGGGCAGTAACTTCCGGATGCTCTATTAATCACGCTAAACTTGAATCGTGACTAATTTGCTGCCGTTTTAGGCCTCAGGCACACTTAGCGGGCAAACTGTGACAGAGTAAAATTTCAAAACATGCGGTGAAGCACCGTCATTGTTTCAACTCATTCCGAGAGTCTTTATTTACGGTCTACGATTACGTTCTCAAAATGAGTCTAAACAAAGTCGGTGCCTGTATCGATAGTTCAGTACGTAAATATTCCCGTCTTTGCAGTATGAATGATCTAATACCCGATTGATTTTGATATAAAATTAAAATAGTACCTAGTATAAATAATTTTTGTAGGTAGGCACTTAGTATACTATCTACAAACACTACTGAAAAGGTAAACTATGCGTTTTAATACTGCAGCTTTATTGAGAATAATGCGGTTGGTACCATGCGGTCAGATTTAAAGTGCTTTTTGCCCATTTTCTGATAGTTAATATACAGGTTTGATTCAGAGTACCGCAAATGACATTTTCCGTGCTGTTTTAAACTTTATTGACTGACTTTTTCAGTCCTGTTTATTGCACTGGAAAAGTGATATGACAGGTGAAATAATATTGACTAACTTCTACTATTTAGGACATTATATACTGCGGGGTGCGTTTCGCGGAATAGTCGTTCTATTGCAGTAAAATTAGAATTCTACCATTCACTAAATCTTTCTATCTATTTAACCTGGGCAAGCAATTACCAATTGTTTCAGATAGAGCTCGATACGAGTACAACTCTTTGCTCAGAGAGGTATAACAAAACAAATAACTATTCACACGACTTTGTTTCCAATATATGATATATGTATATAGTTAGTGTGGCAGATCTATGAGGATACTTAGTAGAGGTTAGCCGGTATTCCAAACATTCAGTATATTTGGCACAAATATACTAAGTGTTTGGATTACTGCACTTTTGGCAAATGGCGCCGGCCTTTAAGTTTGTAGTAACAGCTTCGACAATAACCGTCATTGGTCAAAGCGGCAGTAACATTGAGGGCGGTTTCCGCTGCAGTTTAAATCCGCTTTGTATGCATTGAGTCGTTTTCGCCTCGTCCTGAGAGTTAGATGCTGTCATTTTTGGTACTTGTATATTTTGCATTATTAAGTTGAAAACAATCGTGGACAAATCATATGTTTGTGGAAAATATTATAGGCCCGCTGTTAAGTTTGGAAAATAGTTTGTTTGTGTGTTTAGAATGTACACTGTTCGAAAACCATTCTGATTTTTATTAAATCGCACATCATGTTGTGCGGGGCTTCACTTTAATTCAAAATGTATTGCTTGGCTCCTTCAGGAATATTTTCAACCTTGGCCTAGTTTTATTATCATGCTTGTTTATTGTACGGGACGGTTAGAGCGACTACCTGTTATGTAAAATACCATGATTCCAAGCATTTTATTTTTAATAGCCTTCGGAGTAACGAATTACCAAATGTTTAAAAGTTTCCTTAAAGAGAAACAAGATACTGGGAATATACATTTATTCATATAACTATGAGCAAGTAGGTATATATAAAAAATACAGACGAAACAGCTAACTATCTGAAGACTATATATATTAGGTTGGGGAAAAAGTCTTTTCGCATTATTGTATGTATGAACTTGTAATAAAATCTCTTTGGCTATACTATTTGTATCTGGCTGGTTTTGGTATCATTAAAAGTTTAAATTTTAAAGAAGATAATTCCAAATTCAAATTAGGAAAATGTGTGATTTTTATTTGTTTTTCGTACTGTTAAGATGAGTGAATCTAATGAAGAAATTCGATACATTTTAAAATTTTACTACAAAAAAGGTAAAAATGCAACGCAAGCCGCGAAAAAAATTTGCGATGTTTATGGACCTAGTGCAGTGTCTGTGAGAGTAGCACAAATTTGGTTTAAGCGTTTTCAATCCGGAAATTTTGATGTCAAAGATGCACGTCGCTCTGGTCGCCCTATTACGGATAAAATGGATGCCATTTTTGAAAAAGTGGAGCAAGATCGGCATATCAGTAGTTACGACGTAGCTGAAGAACTGGGAATTGACCACAAAACAGTTTTGGCGCATTTGAAAAAAACTGGGTACACAAAAAAGCTCGATATTTGGGTACCTCACGAGCTCACTGAAAGAAACCTAATGAACCGTGTTCTCATTTGTGATTCTTTATTACGACGTAATGAAACCGAACCATTTTTGAAGAAGCTGATAACTGGTGATGAAAAGTGGATCACGTACGACAAGAACGTGCGAAAAAGGTCGTGGTCAAAGGCCGGTCAGGCTTCACAGACTGGCGAAACCCGGGTTAACTCGCAACAAGGTGATGCTGTGTGTGTGGTGGGATTGGAAGGGCATTATTCATTATGAGCTGTTACCACCAGGCAGGACCATCGATTCTGAACTCTACTGCGAACAACTGATGAGATTAAAACAAGAAGTTGAGAGAAAGCGGCCGGAGTTAATCAACAGAAGGGGTGTGGTTTTTCATCATGATAACGCTAGACCTCACACATCTTTAGCCACTCAGCAAAAATTAAGAGAGTTTGGCTGGGATGTGTTAATGCATCCGCCGTATAGTCCTGACCTTGCACCTTCAGATTTCCACCTGTTTCGGTCTCTTCAGAATTCTTTAGGCAGTGTCAGGTTAACATCACGAGAGGACTGCCAAAACCACTTGTCGCGGTATTTTGAACAGAAGCCCCAAAGTTTTTATAGCAATGGGATCATGTCCCTGCCTACAAAATGGCAAAAAGTTATCGAACAAAATGGTACCTACATACTTTAGTTAAATGTAAATAAACTATATTAAAAAATGTTTTGAATTTTCTTAAAAAATGCGAAGAAACTTTTTCCCCAACCTATTACTTAAATCAATATTTATATTATACTCTATATGTCTGTCTCTATATTCTATATTCATAATCAACGCTATTAAAATAAATTAAATCTGCGTCTGTTACTATTTCCTATAATACGTGACTATACATGGCTGTTCAAAACATGTTGGGTAACAATAACTAATGTAGATACTAAACTAAACGCCACGGGTTAAAATATGTGGCTTAAGTTAAGTACCTATCTTACTTACGATCTTCTTGCTATATCGGTAGGGAACTCCGTAGCTATTTATTACTGGTAAAGTATCCATAGTATCCAAGATACAGTACATTTCTACGAAATATTAATATATTTTATGCTTTCTATTGAGAATCAGTAGGAGGGTAGTGATCAGATAAAAAAATAATTACTTGATTTATTCATTATTTTAGTAATCTACGCTTTATACTAATTTGATTCGAGATTATTTATTTCAAGCTATCTTTATAGCTTCGTGCCATACTTACTTAATAACACAAAAAATCAACATTTTTGTGGGATTGCCTACTTGAAATGATAGATACAAGTTTATTTATCTTCAACTGAACATAAATAATTCAAAAATAACTGAATTCAATATTTTTCATAAATGACCGAATGTTAACGTTACATAGGGTTTTTGACAACAAAAAGTTAAAACAAATATCTAAATAACATAAGATACTGGACAAGAAACACAATCGATTCCGACATTTGTTATTTATGTCAACAGTACCAAAAAATACCATACAACCTCTGAACATTGGAAGAAATATTGTGCATGATATTATGATCTCATTTGGTTGCGTCTTCGTACAAAATGTTACACTATCTCCAGTGGGAAGGACATCAATTTGTTCCATCTTAAATTCATAAATTTGGGGACTCCTAGCATCATAAAGCTTCCGCTCGTATCAACACAAAAGCAAGAAACTTTACTCGGACGCGGCTTTCTAACCCAGCGTTCCAAAGAAATTTGACACATTTTTTCACAATACAAAACTACATCGGATAACGTTAAGGGAATGTACCGTGCACCAGGAAAAATGGATTATTATTAAGTTTTAGACACATGTCTAAAATGTATCCCTACTGTGCATGAGTCTAGAGTTTTAGAGTAGGGCTAGAGTTTGAGATTATTACTTTCTAGGCATACCGGCAGTCACCGAAGTAGGTAGGTATGTCAATTCTTGTTCTATAGATACTGATGGCTTAATTAGCGCAACGTGCTTTAAAAAAAATGACGCGTGAGAGAGTAGAAAACCAATGGTTGATAAATCAGTGATATAGCAATTGCTAACGGTTAATTTAAATTTACAGTCGTAAACAAATGACAACGTTTTATTTATTTTCATAAAACTGTTTTTACAGTATAATAATCTCTAGCAATGAATCACGACCTAAAGTCGCCGTCACATCCCAGAGCAAAATGTATCGTGCATTACATCAACCAGAGAAACAGCCATTGGATACCGTACACATTGGAAATTGCGGTAATTTGTTAACTTTATACCCCCCAAGAGGGTAGTACGCACACTCGCATTTTTTAAATTTATTGCCACGGACTTTTATTAACTACTTTGCAGCGATTTTATTTATAAGAACCTTCATAAACATAACGAAAACTTTGGTGATCTACTTTTTAAACAACGCCCATCAAAATCAAGGACCTTGTCATTATGTATAATTTCAAACCTATATTGTCTCACACATTAGACACAACACAGCATTATGTTGTTCTAAGTAAATCAGACACGCTTATTGAATTATGCAAATGATGGATGATCGTGAGTGGCAGTGTAGGTCAGAGTCGTAGCTCTACGTAAAGGTATCCTGAACGTACCAGGTCTAAATTACAATCGAGTGCTATTAAAACAAAACAAAAAACAAACACGCTCACGACTGTCTTCCCCCTTGGTGGACATCCTCAGATACATACTCAGTGAGTAGATATTTGAGGATACCAAGTAGAGGTAGTCAGAGGCACGTCCAAACATTACATTTGGTACATGGCCCGCGTTTAACAAGTAGTAAACATTCCACGTGACAGGTGGAAGCCCATCGCCGCTTATTGGAACACTAACTGTTGGCACATACCTTCGAATTTTCACGATGTTTTCCTTCACCGTTTTGAGCACGTGTTAATGCGCACATATATTTTTCGAGTTGAAAAATCCATTGGTGCACGACCGGGTTCGAACCCACGACCTCCGGATCAGAAGTCGGAATATCACCCACTAGGCCAACACGGCTTTTTAGTTTCGAGTGCTATTAATATTAAAAATACGTTACCATTATTTTTTGTAAATTTTCCGACGTTAAGTAGCTTATTTAGAAGCTGTTCAGCATAAGCATCGCCCGCGACCGCATTCAACAGTAGACCGGCGGATACATCAACAGCGATAACTAGCCGTATTATCATAAACAATATATCTCCTTAAATTTTTGTTAGTTGTTATTATTCAATATGGAAATCTATGTCCGCTTTTGACTTCATCATCAGACTTTTAAGCATTTATATCACAGGAGCATTTTATTTAATTTTGGCTTAAATTTTACTGTACACCAAGTTATTTTACATCCTACCTGCGAAGCAAAGTTTAATCCTGCAAAAGTAGCTCAGTTTAATACTAACAGTATTACTAAGCCGTAGTTAAACAATTAACTACATTCACTCCAAGTCTTTACAGCATAGTTTCAATTGTCTTCGCGTTGCGAAGCTTTTACTGAAGACATTTATTTACCTTGCCTACGCTCACTGGAGCATCGAATTCAATTCTGTTCTACAACCTCGAAAGTGTTACCGTGCATAAAGTTGGTTACATTAT
Source organism: Perizoma affinitatum (assembly GCA_961405105.1). Lineage (NCBI taxonomy): Eukaryota > Metazoa > Arthropoda > Insecta > Lepidoptera > Geometridae > Perizoma > Perizoma affinitatum. Next base: position 10,936,162 of record OY560184.1, read on the forward strand.
TGTTATTTAAAGTAATCAGTCTGAAATTGTTAAAAGGATAAATGTGGAAACACCTTCATTGATTTAATTTTAAATGAGTACCAACTAAAATTATTTCAGTTCTAAAATATACGTAGTTCGTTGCCAGATCATGGGATCTGGGAAAGTACTTTTGTTTGTTAGTTCTAAAGTTTGGTTCTCAGAAAACATTGGGCAATTTGATAGCCGCAAATGTTGTTTTACAACATTTGTGGATTTTTGGAAAACCAGCTGTGGAAAACAATTGTGTTATTGTAAAAAATGAGTTTTTATGGTGCTTGTACGTAAACGGTGTAAATAGCGTAAGCAAGTAAAGGAGCGGGCTGTATACGCGAGCAGTCTGTACGAGCACAGTAATGCTATACTGGACCCACGTACTTCATTACGCGGTAGTTTACAGGATGTAACCTGCAATGTGTACAAGTACACATTAGTGTCATGCATGTGTCAATTCCAGTTTCAAGTGCTAGTCAAGAGCCCAATGTTTACCTGACTGAGGAGGGTTATGTGTTTTCTAAATCAATTTTATGTCTAGCATGATTATCACAGGTTTTGAATATATTTTATATTGTGGATAAAAAATATACACACTAGTGTCAGAGTTGTCAAATCCAATTTACTATAAAGCACTTTAAATTAATTTTTGCGCAGGTTTGACGAAAAAAATCAGCAATTCTTGAAAATAACAGGGCGCTTCGAATAATTTGCTCGTTAGTCCCGAAACACTACATTTATAAACTGCTGGCACTGTTCCAGTGGTTGTATGCACAATTTGTAGAGTATTTTGTGCTTGATGACGAGGCAAAAACGTGACCAAGAAGACTTGCCACTTGTGTCAGCAAGATTCCACATCTTGCTGACAAGTGTCAAGAGTTTTACAAGAGTTGACGCTGAAACCCGTTTAGATAGATTTTTGTGAGCGTATTGGCTGTCAGCGTAAATTCATCTCGTTTATTATCTTCTGCCTCTAAACCTCCATGACGATGATCACCTTGCGTGGAACATTCCATGTTATAAAAATGTATGCCATGTGCGCACAACAATGAAAAATAAAAAATGCCGGCTACCAAAGCTCTAAAACATTTTGGTGTAATTCTGCGCATTCTTCGTCGATCTGGTATTCTTCACACGTAACAGCGCGCATCGCAAACATGCTGAATAGAGTTTTAAACTTTTTTCCTGACTCATTCAAAGCTTTATTCTATTTGTTACTAACAAACAAACAAAATACACTATAGGTTATATTTTATTTCGTTGATAGTCAAAAAATACTTTCAGGGACAGGCATTGTTCTATCGACTGCCGGGAAGAAAATTTCATGAATATCGTTACCGAGACGGACGGCAAAGTGTAGGAAGGACCGATCGCATCTCGGTTGTATGAAGCCGTGGTTAGCCATAGATCGTCGTCATGGCACCCATAAGGAGCCTTTTTTGCCTATCCAGCAGTGGAGTTTTGCAGTCTGTTGTTGATGATGATAGAATAGAATAGAATATTTATTTGCCAAAAACAGGTGTTACAGATTAATATATACAGATTATTGATTAATGCATAAGGTTTTTAAATATAGTTATCTGCGAGACCCAAACTAGGCGTGCAAGCCTGTATCTTGAGTCTCTGGAGTACGAGTTTCAAAATTCGATTTACATAGTTAGGTGAATTTTTTTGTAGAAGGTGCTTGGCAAAATTAAAAAAAAAAAACAATTAAAAATAATTTGAGAAACAAACAAATAGACAAATAATTAAAGTACCTAGGACAGTGGCAGATTTGTGGTGGGGTGTGAACATGCGTGTGTGTTTGTGTTGGGGTATGATGATTGTCAATTGAACTCTTTTAACGGACTAGTCGCGTAATTTTATTTTATAGTAATCCTGACGTCGCAATTAGACTACATGATAGGTATCTCAACAGTAAATAATATAATAATATCTCAACAGCAGCTCCGCATGTTCGTATGATAATTTTATAACGAAAGTTAATTTCAGACTTTATAAATACTGGCAGCTAGAACTTGAAGTCTTCAAGTCAAATTTATGTCGCCCCGTGTGAGTTAAAGCTTTGCCTTGTCTGATTATTATATGTGAGAAATTATTCCATAGTTTTGTTTTCAAACACTGCAGCTGCTCTAAGATAATATTTTAATTAAAGTTCTTCACTGAAAGCTTGCAACTGCAAACTTTTAATTTATTAATATTGCAAACAAATATTTCTTAAAAGCGTATATTAAATTTTATATTCATAATCACTTCGTTTACTCAATGCTCTCTTGGAAATATAAATGGTAGATATTTTTATTTAATATTCAGATTTAAACTTTTAGTTTTGCAGTTTTGTATATATTGTAGTTTTAAATGTTTTCAGACCATGTGTTAATGCACGCCGTGCAATATAGAACTAGTTATTGTAACAGAAGCAGATAAAAGGTAGGTACTTACAAACCTATCCACAGTTTATACTGAGCCTACCGGAAACAAAACGCGCCGGGACGTTTGCGATACACAATGAACGTGAAACAACTATTGCCGCACAATGACGTCACTCTTCGAGGCGACTATTCAACGTGTCACACATTGTTCTTCAAGACAACTTCTGGCCGGTAGAATTCTATGCAAAACTCAACATTATATGAACAAGAGAAATCAAAGTCTGCGGCAGACTAAGATTAAGTCTTAGTCAGAAAACTAACATCAAAACTAATAATCAAATTATAATCAGAGAAAAAACTGAGCAGATATAGTACGGTGGCTTTAACGGCACCGATGCCAATTAATATTTTAATGAGGTTTTTTATCCACTATCTTCCGTTGGTTTCACTGTATCGGTCTGGATTAGAAGAAATTGATTCACTGGTCTGTATTTAAAATTAATCCGAAGGAAGCTCTCCTTCAGATTAATTTAAAATACAGAACAGGTTTCTGTAGTCTCAAAGATTCTAAGCCTAATAGGATTGTGGAACATTCCCCACTATTATTTCAAAGGCATCTTGAAAAACCGACTTATTTATGAACACTTGATAAAAATGCTTCTCATTAACGTGTTTTCTTTTAGAGTAACGAGTAGTTTTAGATTTGCGACTGTAATTTTGAACTAAATTACATATGTATTTCATAACTCTCGTTATTTATTGCTATAATTATATTAATATGTAGATTAACTTTCGTGGCTTTGATATCACTGCGGCTGTGACATGCCAAAATGTGATCGAAAAATATAATATGCAGATATTTATATTGCTATATTTTTTATATATTTTGTAAGTAATCTTATAGTTAGCCCCTTTATTATTTATTTTAATTTCCCTCATTTTTGTTTTTAAAGTAAACTTTATTATACCAATTATTGTAGCACGCCAACAATTTTGACTTCTTAAGAGGCCCACGTCGGATAAATTGCCCATACAAACGTAATACCAAAATCATTTGTAATTAAAGCTTATTTCCACCATATTATGCTATTATTTGTATTCGAATAGTATTTATCTAGGTACCTTGATAAATATTTTTTCAAAATACTTACCTAAAATGAAATGTAAACGAATCGCATTTTGGATATTTTTACGTCATAAATGATATGTTTTCATCTTATTTGTTTCGTATTAAAAACAACAATGTCTTTCGTATCGTTATATTAGGTACATAGAGTATATTGTCTAGTTACAGAATAACAACACGATGTGAAAAATACAACAAGTTTTCAGTCATCATTTTTGGTATTACGGAACACCACCAAATTTATGACAAATTCCAAACGGCTAATATTGCTATCACGCTTTTTGATGCGCACCTGCATCAGACAAAAAGAGATAGCTATATTCGGCCGACGCGCCTCGAATTGAAGTTGAGAGCGCAAAGCGCCGCATCCTTAAGAAATAATATAAATTGAGGCCCAATTAATATTTTTTTAATTGTTTTTTTTTTTATTTGATTGAATATCTTACCACAGCATAGTATTAAAAATATCTACAACACTTCATCAGGAACTGGAGGTAAGGAGTGACTGAAACTTTACAATATCCAAAAAAAGTATCATCTTTGTATCCTATCTCTTTAGGTAACTAGATCTCTACTGATTAGATTAAAAATATTAAAAAAAGAGATGAACTCGTAGTTTCAACGTTTGATATAAAGCAGTTCCTGTTCTTGTTTATTCTTGTAATCATCGAAGTTTATTATTTACGAGGCAAGTCATGGGTCCGAACACTGTTACTTCCACTTCATTTTTATTCCGATTATATTTTCGATAGTCAAATGAAAAGGTTAGCTGGTAGAAAATGCTTATTGGCATTAAGTTCGCCTATGTACTTGTTTTTATCTTTTGCAATTTTTTTTTCTATCTACTCTAAAGCAAGTGTATTCAAGAATAGTTTGATCGAATTAAATCTGTGTAGTAAATATATTGCTCCAAAGACAAATTCAAACTAAAACTGAAAAACTTTACGTTATTTTTATTCATTCATTGAATGCACAGCATCGATCACTGGATATTTCTGTGAAACGTTCAACCCTAAGCCCTTGATTTGGCTGAGTAATCATATACCTAGTTTCAGATATAACGATTCAAGATGTGTAACGCTCAGCTATCCTATATTAGAAAACTATACTGTGCATTTTTTTTTTATTACTAGGAAGTTGAAGAACCAATAAATTTAAAACAGGTTTCTCAAATTTTCAAATTACATGCGAACTACATATATGTGCAACTCCGCAGTCAAAACAGCCTTCGTAAACCAAGAGCCTATTCTCGTATTTAAAAAACAGTCTAAGTAAAGTCTTGATCTGATCAACGTTAAAATTGGATTCAACACAAAAACAATAGGCATTACTCTTTTATAAAAGCTTCGATATTGCTGTTGAAAGTGAATTTAAGTAGTCTGAAACAATATAATATCGAGATTTGGCTATAAAAATTGAGCACCAACGGAATCCTAAACATGGCTTCAGAGAGCCCGGATTCCTTGGCACATTAGACTAAACCTGCCTGTTTGTGTTAGTCTAGATTGTCAACCTATTTTAGCATTTTGTGTAAGTAACCTAGTTTTAAGAAAAAAATTACAAACACAATAAAGGACTAGGACTGAGGACATTTATTTCAGACTGCGTCTGAAATAAACGCATTTTATTACTTATTTTAGTATCTTACAAAAATTACCAGAATTTATTTTCAATGCGTAAGTAAAACGAAATTTGAACCTTGACATTCGGTGTAATAAATAACAAATTTTATAAAAAAAAGAAAAAAACAAACAATTTTATCAACTAGAATGGAATAACATGTAAACTTTTTAGAATATAATTACGACGGGAACTGTTCCGTTCCCGTCTCACGACCGTCGAGCGTGGTCGCGGACGGTGCTCATGAGGAAGGACCTCTAAACGGTCAACGAAACGTCAGCAGGAGAATAGTAAAGTACGTGGTATAGTCGTAATTATATTCTAAAATGATACCAAACCACGGTAATTTCAATTCCATAACATGTAAACTCTCCTACTCGAATATTTTCGGAACCGTTATAACTTGACATAACATTTTTCGATCAATTTGTGAAGATGTTTAAAGTTTGCCATCATCTATGATGCTTTCACTACCAACTAGAAACTAGTTGTAAACTAGTCACAGATCACTGTTCTTTATGTTGTAAAGAGTGATGCATTCAAACCTGATGAGTTCCACTGTATCATTAGTCCAACTGGTTGGTGGTGTATTATTTGTACAACTAGTTGAACTACTGTATCGGAGGCAGTTTTGACTGATTTTGTCGTGCGCACTGTCTTCAAAATACAAAAATGAGCGATTTTAGTTTGTACCCACTTTTAGTTAGTATACCGCGGATAAAAGGGTGGCACGGGCGAATCCTTATTTTTCAAGCTCGTTCAAACCGAGGCACTAACGTTTAGGGTGAGAACTAGCCCCTGCTATCCGTAAGTTTGGAGTGGCGGGTCAGAATTTAAAACAGTTTCAAAAGCTTTATCGGTTGAAGTTTGCTGAAAACCTAGACAAAGTTGAAACTCATATTTATCTTGTGATAAACTGAAAGTGAACGCATGAAAGTTGTGAATTGACAATTCAATTATACGTTTATATTAGTGATGTACTATAACTTTTATACAATTATCAAACTGATATCACTGATCTATACACGTACATACTATCATATAAAAAGTGACCGCAACCGAGTAAAAACAACATGTAACCCTTTTGACCAAATACTTGTAGTTTTATTAGCAACTAGCTTTTGCCCGCGGCTTCGCCCGCATGGTATTTTGATAAAAGTAGCGTAAGGTCTTCTCCAGGCTTCAAACTATGCCCATATTGTCCATATCAAATTTCATCACTAACTCAGCTCAGCGGTTTAGCCGTGAAACATATAGGTCGGGGATATTTCCGATATAATTTTACTGGCCTAATATTGCAGAAGTTCACAGTCATGTTCTTAGTAAATATCGACGAAGTGACTAAAACTATTTATGAACCCTTACAATACTTTGTGTCAATAAATATATTACATTAAAAAAAACACGCTCCCGACTGTATTCCTTACGATAGATATACTCAGATGCATACTCAGTGCGTAGATCTTTGAGGATACCAAGTAGGTGGTAGTTAGATACACGTCCAAACATTACATTTGACACATGCTCGCGTTTTGCGATAAGTTAGTATTCCACGTGACAGTTTGCCAGCGAATTGTAGCAACTAGCAGTTGGTACATGGCTTAGAATTTTTGGTTTTAGAGCATACCACTGGTGTCTTCAAAATGTTTTCCTTCACCATTTTGAGTATGAATAAAGCGTACATAAATAAAAAATAAATCGACCGGCGGTATCGACTAGTTCATACATGACGTAGTGTCTGAATAGACATAAGCAACGCACTTTCGTGATTCGTAGATATCTGATGCTGAATAGCACCTTCAATCTATGCTTTATTGTCTGTGGCCATTATGACTTGGCATGGATTGGTGTATGCATTAGTATACTAGCATAGACTACTAAGTCTGCGTGCTTGTTGGCAAAATATATTTTTAGGTAGGTATACAATTTGTATGTATATATTTATTATTAAAATATTTCAAATGCCTAGATTCATGGTGTTTCAAAGATTTATGAGATATACTGAAATTTAGTTTCTGATTTATTATTTCAAAACTGGACTTACCAAACTGGACTTTTCGTAACAAACCTACCGGAGTTTTCATTTAACATAACGTGTTTTTGTGTTAGTTCCAACAATTAATATGAAACAAAATAAATTTCAAAGAAAAGAGAGGTTAACTTTACTATCATTTTAATCAAATCAGTACAAATATTCATCGTAATAATTATGTACACTGTCTAGTATATATTATTTTTAATCAGTCTCAAATAGTGAGTTTTAAGTTTTAACTGATTTTATACTATTCTCTTTATAATCTTTAAATTACTAACAAGTGCAAACTTCCTACTTTTCGATTTTATTTTTAACTTGTCTGGTGAAAATTGATGGGGCTGTTTTACTAATATTACTTTTCCTTCCCTTTTGAAATAATCTAAAAGCTAAAGATATAAAGACATTTTTAGAACCCTAAGATCAAACGAAAGATATGATACTACGGTCACAACAGAGCTGAATACGGGTGTACCAATTATGCCATGTACGTGCAGTATTGAGATTATTTTCTATTCGTCAAAAAGAATTCATCATTCGTATCTACTGCCGTATACAATCGCGTTTATTTGACTATCTCGTACCGTGTAGTCTATTGTTTCATAGAAATAGTCTGATGTTCCAGTTGAAGCGGTATCGATATGGCTTCATTTCCGTGCGCTTGACACGTGGAAATTGCACTGGATCCAATGTCGAAAGCTTTTTGTGAAATTTGTTTTACATTTGGCCGCGATGTCCATTCCACGTGTTTATTAGTTCGCTGGACCGCGTAATGTGAATTTAAACTAGTTTCAATTCCACGCTGAACCTACATTTCCCGTCGAAATGGTTTGTAATGCATTCAGCTAAATAAATTAGTTCTGGTGATGGGTTCTTGTACCTAACCAAAGTTAGATAAGCAGGAATCTATTCAAATATGTTGTCACTTACAAACGAAGTTGTTGAACGATTCCATCATTGCATGTAACTTTTTAGCGGGAATTTTCGTGATCTTATGAGATTCTTATGCTTATTATTGTGGTATTTTAAAATGATACTTTTTTATATACTAATACGACATTTTGAGCACGTATTAATGCGCATATTTTCATTTTTCGAGTAGATAAATTGATTGGTGCTCGACTAACTTCAAAGCCACGGTTTTTGGATCGGAATTCAGGTCCACTACTTCAACACGGCTCTTGATTGTATCCTGTCCAATATGATTTGATTTTATTGTCATCATAACAGAGTGTAACCTCTGAATTGTGAATTGTGTTTGGTCGCTACGTACCTACGGCTATGTTTGCGTGGTTACAGACATCATACCAAACTGCATCCGACCCACATTCGTTTGGCATGACGTCTTTTGTTCATTTTCGTGTGTCTACTTCAACGCAACCACAGCCGCATCTAGGGCCTTAGCTATTTTAAAACGAAAATGTTAAAATGTTGTTTCCCATCGCGCTCCGATGAAACCTAACTACGAATAAGAATCTTTCTTGAAGTTATACTGAACGAGTACATAAAACCAAATTTAATTTGATAAGCCGTTTTGGAAATGTTAAATGACAATAAACATACAAAAAAACAAACAAACTCGTACTGCAAACGCATACTCGGGCTCCGTGCGCCGTGGGGCAAACGGAAGTAACTGCTGATAATAAAGGTTCAAATCGGTTTATCTAGCTTTAATGACCTGCTCAGTTTCAGTTTCAAATCCAAACTTGAACTCGGTCGAAAACAATAGCCCCACCATTCTGGCGAAGACCGCTTTATAGCGGACACTAAGTGTTAAAGTTGATACATTCTGAACAAACAATCGTTTTTATCACGTGGTACAGTTCGCAAACTTCTATTGGGCTATCGGTGTTGGAGCCAACATTTTAAGTTGGGGCAACCCTTGGTTTTCCTAACTCATTTATTAAAAACCGGGAATCAGGGTAGGTAAGCTTCGAGGTTAGCAGGTTAAACAAACAATCTAAAACATTTAATTTTATTCCAAACAACTTCTTCACGTTGCAGTTCCATAGCGCCCGGCCCGTGCTTTAGCCGGGGCTTTAGTCGTTCTAAGTATTGCCTAAGTTTCGGTCTTTAACTGCAACATCGGCACCGAGAAACGAATATCTAATTTCTGGCTAAGGAAGCGAATCTGCCAGACATGAATATTAAACGCTGAATATCAGCCAGTGCAGACATTTTAAGCACTCACTCCGATCGAGAAATGGAAATCCTACGCTCCACTTGAGTTTTATCATTAATATGATTCCAACTTGAAAATGAATTTACTGAAATATCGCAGACAGCGGGTTAGATCGTGCGCAAACTGAGTGCACTTGTATAACCAGAATCAATACTTACCTACTTACGTTGTGAATTCCCAAACACTTATTTTGGACATAAAAAAAATTATAATCAATAAACTTAAAAATAACAAAGAATTAGTTTCGTATTCTAAGTAATAAAAATAATGTACTATATGAAAAAAACGTGGGTGACGGTAAAACTGATCATTAATATCGTACGAGTAAGATTAAAAACTGCAAAAAAGAACACTGAAATAATTCCTATATTCGAAAGAGTGTTCCTGGCACAATGCACGGAACGTCATATATAATAATTATCCAACTCAGTATTTTTTTGTTGTCTTGGCATCTTATGTGCATGTGAGGCCATCTATATTTGAGACAGCAGTAGGGTGCAAGATTATAATTGTATGAACCTAATATTTTTGTGTAGTAAAACACTCGTGTTGGTATTTCTAATCCCATGCTTCTTATATTATCATATCCTACTTGTGAATCATGAATGTCAGCTAAAACAACTAGATCAAACGAAACTATCATAAAATTTACTTTTTTATTTATAAGCTGATAAACAAGGAGTAAAAGATACCATGATGGAATATCATAGGCCACTGACTTCCAAAGACCGTAACTAGAAAGAAATCGTCAAATCCGCTTTCTTTTATAAGTCTGATCTTCAAAAGATCTTTCGCTTACCTTAGGTACCTACCATCCTTATTTGATTTTGATTTTGTAACAAAAGGTTTAGCGATACGAGGACTCAGTACCCGCAGTTGAGTACGAATAAAAATGCATTCAAGGTATCAAATTGTATAACCCCGATCGGAAAATTCAATCTACTTTGGTATTCAGTTTCCCTTGGCCATAAAATGTGATATTCTTATCCAAAAATTTTACATTTGAAATCTTAGAGCCATTTTTTTCTTGCTTTTTTTTGTTTCAGGAAATGGTAAGTGTATAGAAAAGGTTTGGTCATTTCTATATAAATGTTACATGTAACGTCTAATTATATTTACAACTCTGATTTATTTTAAAAACCGGTTTTCAGTATTTGTAGCCACCATACATACACAGACAGACATGACAGATCTATAAGGGTTCCGTTTTCGGCTTCTAAGTGATTGTAAAAATACATATTATGTGCTTAAGTTAAATGTACTTATGATCATTGACATCCTTTCAGATAAACGACTATTATTACTTATTACCTACTGATACTTGTTGCTTGCAATGGTAGTGGAATCAATAGCCGCCTCTTTTTTAAGTGGTTTGAAAAACGTGTACTTTGCTGAAGCCTTTTCATATTTACAACAACCCTGTAGGTAAACTCATTTTCCAAGTTCGATTATTTTTTTCACGCATTAATACATGCTTGATAAGGTGAAAAAAAACCATCGTTAGGAAATCAGCATGCACTAGAACAGTGCATTCAAAAGCATTTGACATTAATAATTAGTGTTCCAATGAGCGGCGATGGGCTTATAACCTGTCACGGGCGATTCTTACTACCATGCAAATTACAAATAATATAACGTTTGGACGTGTCGCAGACTACTTTAGGGGATTAAAGTCGGGAGCATGTTTGTTTAGTTAAAAAAATACTGATTAGTGTTCCAAATCTAAGTACCCGAAAACATGAACTCTTTAAAATACATATAACCCGTTATTTTATATTCTATTTTGTTTGCCTAACAAGATTGCCTGCATTTAAACAGCTGAGATAAATCATAAAAAAGGAAAACGTCATAAAGATTGTATAAAACTTCGATCTGATCGCGAAAGTTTAAGAAAGTTTAAGAAAATGTGACTGCGTTTACATTCAGAAATTCCTAAAAAATAATCCGCGTTAGAAAAGAACTTCTTTAGCGAGGACGTTCGGATCGTCATGATGCATTCCTCTTCTTAGGAACTTAAGATCTGAAGAGATCACATGGTTGATCACACCTCCCAATAACTACCGGTGTGAACGATTTCCGAATGGAACAATTCCAGCAGTTTTCCGCTAAATCATTGTCACGTCATTTATAACGGCTCACGAGCTATCATTTGTGATCATGAAGCCAATAAACTATGGTGTAATTTCCGATTTGCCAGCAATGTTACATAGGAAATTGGTTTTTGGTTTGCATGGTCATGCCAAAATTTACCGCAGCTGTGAACTGTGTGTTTCATCTTTCTCACGCGTGTTGTATTCGTTCATGTAATGACGTGATCAGACCATTTGGTCATAATTTTGGTGTCTATTAGCTGAAAAACTTAGATGAGTAATACAACATCCATTTCTGGACATATGCCTCGAACGAGCTACAGTATAATTAACCTATATTAGTCGATCTGAAAGTGGTATCTTTTACTTTTTATGAGTTTATATAATGTAAAAGATACCAAAAACATAAATTTAAAAAAAATATTCATTGGACTTTTCAGGAATTTCAGGAATATCCCAGGACCCGTAAAATAAAGTTCTTATGAAAGCTACAAAAAATCTTTACAAGTTAAGAAACTTGTAAAGCTTTTTTGTGGTGTGTAAATGATAAGTCAAGATACAAACCAATGTTGTTATAAAAGTTATAGAAGAAGTTTTGACCACAAACAAGAGATGAAAGACACAGTTTAGCAGAAGGTAGCTGAGACAATGGATCATTTATGAACAAACCTATTATCGTTCTGACGTAGCGTCATTAGGTATTTTTTTGGTCTCCCTGTCAGTCCAGTGACCAGGTTGAGATATGTAGGTGGTAACAAAAATTAGCGCAAATAAAATTTTCTGTTCCTGAGTAATAGTTGTTTAATCACAATAAGGTATCGGGTGTTATTATGAGAACCAAATTAAACAATGCATAACAGGACTGATACTCGACATAAATGTTGACACTAGTATTGACAGCTTCTAGTCAATACGCGTTTAGTTTTAACAGTGACACTAAGCGACTGTGTATCTAGATCTTTATTTATTCAGTGTCACAGCCTACATACTGCACGTTGACGATCCATATGGTAATGTCAACCAATAAAATCTACAACACACACACAAAACAAGAAACAGTAATACAAAAAGATTCGCTGCTTATTAAAAAACCTAGTTGACGTTTCCTAATACGTTTTTAATAACAACAAAATAAAATAATGACTTAACCCTTCTAGACGTACAATTACACAAACTGACAAAACTAAAATACTAACTAAACTAACATCGACAATTGCATTAACTATGTACCTACACTAAATACTCCCACTTATATACCAATGCCTTAACTTATATGTATTATGTCATCAATATGACATATATGATGTCTTTATATATATTCTGTTATAACTTGCCTATCTTCTTCTTACCTACCTATTTGTTTATATACTCTTATTACGGGGTTCATATGAAATATCTACTATATCTTGTACTATAACTGTACTCATATGAAGTAATACATGTATTGAGTATACTTCAACACTCGGTTTTATTTATTTATTACTGTTATTTAACTTATTGTCACATGACAGATAATCTAAAGCGCAACATCTAAAGATATTAAATTATTTACAATACACAAAACTGAGTATTCATAGTGTACAGTGTTGTCATGTATGTTCCTGTACTGAACTAGCGGAACTCCTATTAATCTGTGTAAAACACAAGCATGACGCTTCAGTTTTTATGAATTTCATAACACGAGCAACGTAGAGGGAGTCACAGAGTTCCGTAAATTTAAACTTGAGCAATTTAACTTTTTGTGGTGGCGTCACTTCAAAGTTAGACATAAATCATAAATAGGTTAGAAGATATTTCTTTCGTCGCCTCCACAAAATATTGATAGCTTTGATGTCACTTCGATATTTTTTGAGAAAGAAGAATTTGTAAAACTGCTGCTTTTAAAGGCAACTTTGGAAAGCGCCGACGAAAATTCGGTCATAAATATCCAGTATCACTTAAAATTCACTTCAATACTAACTAACTTGTCTTGTAAACTTACATGCATGCAACATACATTTTATGTATTATACATTGTAGGGACACAAGTAAAGACACAATGTTATAGAAAAAAAAACGTTTTTAATGGCCAACTGTGGTATCGAAATTGATGGACCCGCCGAACCATATTAGCCAGCGTGCTAACAAAAGCTAATAGAAATACCAAACGGTAAACTTTGCTCCTGCTTAAATTGTAAAGTTGTCGTGATCAAAACTGTTCTATCATTGCACCATTGCACCTGCTTGTAACCGCAGAACATAAAATTCATGAATGAAAATGGACTGCACTGCGGAAAAGCGTCTCAGTTTGAAGATTTTAAGAGCCAGTTTACGTCTATGCGACTCTAGCGGAACAACCGTAGCGGATATTGTAAATTGTTGGCTATGAAATTATTACCGAGTTTTTGTTCAATTTAATGTGATTCAATTGATTGATTGTAATAGTGAAGCGACAATAATTCTGCGAAAGGAAATATTTTATATCTGATTAAATGTTTAACTCAAAATAATGTGAATAATTAATTGGATCATATTATCAAACCTATACTGGACTGTAATTTACGATGGGATGAGAATATTTAATTTTTTAGGAAAACCAACAGCACATGTAACAGAAATAGATAATTATATAACACAGAAGGCCAATAAAAGATTTTCATGTGTAGATATAGCGTAAAGATACATAGAGAATATGAAAGCGTGTCACTACCAACACTTATTATTTAACTACTGTGAAATACGTGAAACTTGAAGTGTCGCTGTTAAAAGCAATCATAAAATGCAGAAATCAGGCCAAAATTATCCTTCAGAGTGGTTCTGCTTGGATGGATAAACCGCTTTTTGGTTACAAAAAAGCAGATCAAGCCATTTCACCCCGTTTAAGCGGACGGACCACATTTTTTTTCCTCTGTATATACAGATAATATTCGAAGCTTCTACGAGAAGCACCTCAGAACAAATTTGTAATATTTATGATAGTTTTATTTCTCGGCAAGATTGTGAGAAATATCAAACGTGAAATCCAGGTGTAAACGAAGCGACAGCAAAAGGTTTTGGACACCGTTTTTCAATTTAGATTTGTGTCTTTCTTTTTAAAATTTAAAGAAGTTGAATAATCGTTAGCAAGATTTTTTACAAGTAATTTTGTTAATTTATTTCATAATTTGTATTGCCTCTAAAATTATACAACTACCTTCTAATTCCTCTGTACACGGCAAGTTTATTATTATGAACGTGTAGAAATAAAATGTCCGTTTTAATGAAGCTTCTTATTTAATTTAGCATGATTGCAAAAACCGTATATTTTTTTATCACGGCGATTTCTTAGTCGTAATTTTACGTCCCACGACGCGCCCTTCTAATGTCGTACCTGATGTAAAAAGCATCGATATACAGTTTGTTTTCACCTCATCGAAAAAAGTAAAAGTCCGCCAGTTCAATTTGAAATGCGACGAAACACATCACAGGATCTCATTACAACTCTATCTTTCACCGGAAGCTAATTTCCTTGCGCCCCGCGTCGCCGTCAATATTTGTACATACTGGGACATATAAAAGTTCGCGAGAAAGTAATACTAAAACAAGTGGTGAAAAATGTTTGAAATTCTGTTTTAATTTCCTTGGAAGATGTTAAATTTTTTGGTGGCTGTTATAGTTTTACATACTAAGCTATGACTGCGTGCAGTCGGCAAATTATAGTTGGTGGGTCTGTTGTGGTACCACGGTACCACCCTGATACCCACGATACAGGAAATCATTGTGTGGGGTCAGTACTGTTTGTGTCTGTTGGATGTTTATTTCATTTACATACAATTTTGCTGAAGTTTTACGGCGCATATGGTAAAATAAAACAAACACGCTCACGACTGTTATCCTCATAATGGATCCATAAGATAATCAAGAAGGTGTAGTCCATAGCATGTCCAAAAGTATTATTACTTTTTGCGTCAGCTTGTCAATGTAACGGGCTTGCAACCATTACAGATTGCAAGCCCATTACATATTGTAGTTTTACTTGTGAAGACAGCAGCTCGTATATGCGTTTGCCAAAACAGGCTGTTAGTGTATGGTTGTTTGTTTGTCTGTTACCATTTATCTAGATAAGTGTTATCACCAAGAGTAACTATCCCCTACTTACTTACACTGCAACCGATCATGGAAATACACGTCGGGTATTAAAATTATGTAATTTGATTTAATTTTTATATTTCACTATCATATTTTTATCTAGATATAAATTATTGTAATTTATCAAACAAATCACAGTTATTTAGATGAAGTACCAGCTAAGCAAAAGTAATATGTTTTCGTGAGCGAAAAGCTAAGACAATGATTTACGTTCGAAGGTTTCAGAAAAAATCTTACTTAGACTACACAATGTTTATATGCATGAGACATCTATTTATACTTTCCAGATGTTCGATAGGCACGCCTTCGTTTCGTTTCGGCAATGTTTTTCCTAAGATTTATGATATTTTGGTAAGTGTTTATAAGTTATCCTCACATAATGTCTGACTAAGACTTTTTGTCATCACATTTTATTCTTACCGAAGATATATTCAATATTTGAGTAAGATAAGAGTAAGTCTATTAATAATCATTATCATAACCGTCAACTTAGCAGCCAAATCTTGGTTCAAACGGACAATAAGATAATGACGACCTCTGTGGCGCAGTGGGCGAAGGCCCGTCTGCGATGCAGAAGGTTGCGCATCCGGAAAGTCAAAGTCAAAGTCAAAGTCAAAGTCAAAGTCAAAGTCAAAGTCAAAGTCAAAGTCAAAGTCAAAGTCAAAGTCAAAGTCAAAGTCAAAGTCAAAGTCAAAGTCAAAGTCAAAGTCAAAGTCAAAGTCAAAGTCAAAGTCAAAGTCAAAGTCAAAGTCAAAGTCAAAGTCAAAGTCAAAGTCAAAGTCAAAGTCAAAGTCAAAGTCAAAGTCAAAGTCAAAGTCAAAGTAAAAAGTTAATTTATTAATAGGTTTTATCTACTGCCTTTGACTTTGACTTTGACCTCCCCGACCAAGCCAGGAAAGAAAGGTAAGAAAACTTTTAATGATCCTTTTACAAAACAACAAGTTGGAGCATTTTCAATCCCAAGAGTTTTTATCATCTAAATAATCAGATATTTTATAGTATGCCTTTTTAAAAGTTTTTTTAATTACCTTTTTAAATTTGTTAATTGTCAATTTTAGTACATCCTTTGGGAGTTTGTTATAAAAGCGTACACCTTGCCCTTTAAACGATTTACTAACATTATAGTCTAGATCTACATTGTAGACTACTAGTGGCAACTGCGAGTTTATCTTTATTTTCTGGTTGTGATTATCGCTTTTTTCTTAAACAAATTAATATTGAATATTCATCAGATTTTCATACATGTATTGACAAGGAAATGTCATTATAATATGTATTTCTTTAAACTTCTGGCGAAGTGATTTTCTGGAGCCCATATTATAAATTACTCGAACAGTAATTAATTTCTATAGCACAAAAACGGTATTTATATCTGCAACACTCCCCCACAGCAGTATACCGTACGACATAATGCTGTGGAAGTAGCTGAAGTAAACTAGTCTAGCTGTGTCTACGTCTGTATAAAGACGGATCTTTTTGACTGCGTATGCTGCAGAGCTTCGATAACTTATCAATGTGAGGGCCCCATTGAAGCTTATTATCTAAGGTGATACCTAAGAATATGGTGTCTACAAGAAACAACTCTTCATCTTATATTAATAGCTTTAACTTGTGTAACATTAGGTAGTATAAATCTAATACATTCTGTTTTCTTTTTATTAGAACATTGTTTACATTGAACCATTTTACAACCTTAGAGATTCCATTGTTTACATCGCCAAAATCGGTATATCGTCGCTTTAATTAAATAAAAGTGACGTGTCATCTGCAATCAGTCATGTAGTTCCCATAACACAAGCTCTGCTTAGTTTGCTTTTTTTTTAAGGTACGTAGTATATTATTTATCTTGGAATAGGTTACCTATAAATAATTTTATTCACCTACCAGGGTGAATAAAATTATGAAACATGCCCACAACTTTGTGAGGGTCGAAATCCGATAGTCTATGTTTAGTCACCAAACTTTGTTCTGAAGTAAATTTATAGAGGACTCTTGTTGTCATAGTATGTTTTGGGTTGGCAAAGTTTAAGATTTACAACTATACCTACCAGTTTGTTAATAATTTATTTGCCCTCATTTTCATCGAATCCTTTGTCTGACAAAATAATAAGGCCCGTGGTTCGCTGAAGCCATCGAGAGCTACATATTATATACCGCTCCGGTTTTACACAGGGTCATTAAAACTTCCTACTTTTCCGGAGATTTTCCAATAATTTTATTCATACAAGAATTGTCAACCAAACACATAAGAAATACAGCCAAATCGGTCGAGCCGTTCTCAAGTGATGATCTTTTATACAAGCGACAATTGATTTTTATTTATATAAAATAGATAGATAAACAAAACTAGTAGAAGACAAAGCTTTCTCTGATAACACGGACCCTTAAACATCTCGCGCTAATTATGATATATGTAGTTTAGTCCGAACTGGCGTGATTAAAATAGTTTCAGGTTTAAAACATCTAGTTATTACAAGGAATCCTAGTGTTAGAGCTAAACACGCTCACGACTGTATTCCCCATGGTGGGCATCCTCAGATACATACTCAGTGAGTAGATCTTTGAGGATACCAAGTAGGGGGTAGTCAGAGGCACGTCCAAACATTACATTTGATACATGCCCGCGTTTTGCAAGTAGTAAGCATTCCACGTGACAGGTTGTAAGGCCATCGCCGCTTATTGGAACACTAACTATGGGCACATGCCTTCGAATTTTTGGTTCTAGGGCATGCCGGTTTCCTCACGATGTTTTCCTTCACCGTTTTGAGCACGTGTTAATGCGCACATAAATTTTTCGAGTGGAAAAATCTATTGGTGCACGACCGGGTTCGAACCCACGACCTCCGGATCAGAAGTCGGGGTATCGCCCACTAGGCCAACACGGCACTTGTGATGTGCTCAATAAACTACAACCTATAGGTAGGTTCTTAGCTTCATTTTTACTTATTACTGAGGTCGTAACTTTCAGTAAGTATTTATGGATGGGCCTACCTACTCTCATAGGTAGGCCCATCTATAGATACACGTATTGTCTACATTTTTCAGTGACTTAATAGGTATATGAGTAGGTACCATCCACCCAAATTCACCATCCATCCGGATTAGAGAAGATGACTAGCTTCTCACAACACAGGGAATCCTAGTGTGAGAGCTTTACTATTGCCGACATAGCTTTCATAAATTTTGCTGGTGAAATATAGACACATGATTATGAGATAGCACCCACACGCTGTTCCGCACGCTGCGCTCGCTAAATAAAGGGGAGCAGACCCACCATACCCCTGGCCATACCCCTGGGGGTATGGTGGGACGAAACCATACCACTATAGAGATGTGACCATTAAGATAATCTTATCGTATATTTCACCCAAAGTTAGGAATTAATATTTAAACATTTCTAGGACATGTATTGAAAAATAAAATGTACCGGAGTTGAAGGCTTGTTTTGTAACGCACATGCTTCGAAATCATAAAAATAAAAGTCATTAATAAAGCGCGTTAATACGCGTGCGTGGGGGGGTTTAAATTAATTTATTTTTAACCTTTTATAATTAAACACCTGGATTCCGATATGATATACATGTAATTACAATGGACCAACTTTATTGGATACTATTCAAATTTTAATTTTAGTCCAACACTGTTCAGTCCACTAGGGAACATAAAAACACAAGCACGAGCCGAGCGTAGCGTGCCGCGGCAGCGGCCGGCGAGTGCCAGAACCGAAAGGAACCTATTCAGATTTTAAATTTAGTCCGAAGGTCCACCCCTTCCACCCCCTTTTTTCCTAAATCCGTGCGAAATTAAAACCAATAAAAATTTTCAATTCCCAACACTACTATAGTGGTATGGTTTCGTCCCACCATACCCCCAGGGGTATGGGTATGGTGGGTCTGCAGTGAAATAAAGCAGCGTTTGCATGGTGAATATTGAAAATGACACGGAATCTTTCGCACACTCTTTGCTAGTGAGAATACGGAATTTGATGAAAATTTCGCATATGAAATTTTCATCAAATGCATGTAGCCGACGTATGTCACGTATGTCTTTATACATAACACACTTATTGCGTGAAACCACTTGTCTAGTTTCATAATATTCTTGGCGATGCTCGGGTGGATTTTCTTTTTGAGCACTACTTTTAAACTAGTTTAGAGTCAATATAATTCAAGGAATAAGCTTACCAATAGTTGGACCATAAATGACAGTTTGCCATATGATAGTATAAATAATAGTAACTTTTTTATACTAATAAAAGTATAAAAAGTGTATAATTGCTTCTTTTGAAAGATCTGTGTAGGAAAATATAAGATACTTTTCCTTGGCAAGGCTCTAAAAAGTAGGTAGTTAGTTATAAAACTTTCTTAATAGCCTGTATATGGAGAGAATGGAAAGTAAACATAAATAATTTATTCGAGATTCTTTTTTTCTAGTGACGCATAGGTACACTTTCTCATAATAAATCTGAGAAAGTGTACCTATGCGTCACTAAATTTTCCTAGAGCGATACATATTTTATTTACTTACTAACAAAATGACGTTTTTACTGCGTATTAAACTGCGGTATAACAACAGCCAGTGATTAACAAGCCCCGTTTTATAGAAACCAATATTATGGCCTACGCGAACTAAAAACTCGACCACAATCATCAAGACAAAAGTACAATTCAAGAGACGACAGGGGTCTAAAATAACTGGTTAAGCCCTGAAAACCCTTAGAAACCATGCAATGGAAGCCAGTGGTAACAAATCTTTTATTTTTCCTGCTTAATGACGTGTGCTACTTGATCTGACGTTGTAAAAGGAATAAAAAATGGCGGCCTTTCTTAGGCCATTATTAAGAAACGCGCTAAATTTATGTTTTCATTTGATGTTTTCTACCCGTTTTCGTATTTTTCTTCCTAATAAGTTAATTCACGAAACCAACGTCAAGTCTGTGCAAAGAGAATTCATTTAGAATTTAAAATGGACATTACAAAGGTTAGGTTAGCTGTAGCTATTTAGTTATGTCAATTTACACACACCTGTCATTGTCGCGTCGTTGCTTGCAAATTGTATCCGATATTTGTAAATGAAGCCTAATTTTATCGTTTAAAAAAAGAAAGTCCAAAAATCATAATCTGATGAACGTCAAAATCAGTATTTTACTCGACAATAATAAATGGCAAATTATTCCATATCATTTTAAAATATGACTCAAAGTGTACGGAAAGCAGACTGGTTGGTACTTTACTTTTACTAAACTAGTACTCAACTTGCCCCAGGTGACCATGTGGTAAGAGAAGACATGATTCATGGCTAACTAAATGCATTTTTTTTAAATAACATAAAGTTAAACATAGTTTATCATCACACTCATTATCATTCAGTCTGGAGAATTCCACTGCTAAACATGGAATCCGAAAGATTTTGGACTACCTACATTCACCGACTTCCAGCATCGTTTAAGATATCATCGGTTCATCGGCTGGAGACCTTCCTACTGCACTATTCTATTGCGATTATTAGTTCTCCGAGCTACATATATGCCCTGATTGCAAATTCAATCAGGCAAATTCTAAGAGCTATATTGCGGGAGTTTAGTTTTCTACGTATATCTCTGAAGCGTGGATAGTTTAGATAAAAGTGTCTCTCGTAACAATCGGGGAATCGTTATTATTCATTATTCGCCTGTGTTTGTGTTACCACCACTGTGAAGGACGTGTTCCACTGCGGGAGCGAATAGGAACCCGCGTTAAAGCGAATTGTCGTATTTCAGAACTGTACTTACAAAGACTGGAATTGAAAGTTTTATGTGTGGGTATGTACATGTGTGAGAAAAATATTTTTTTGTAATATCTCAAAGTATCCACCCTAAGTACGCGGGGCTGGTCAAAATTCGGTATATTTCGTTCCGAAAAAAGGTTTTTAAATGGCCACCACAACCAGACGATTTATTGTAGGTAGGCTCACACCTGATAGCGGAAAGTCATTGGAGGTTATTCTAGATCGTTCGTTATGGCACTATTTGTGCCACTTAACGAGGCATACAGACAGTAAAAAAAAAATTAAGAGTAAAAATAATAACACTAAATCAATATCTTATTTTCTCGTTCAAAGTTAATTTTGCTCAACTGAATAAAAATATTGCACAAAGATGCTTTTAACTAGCTTAAGGCCAAATCCGATAAACTTGGCAGACTCTGCAACGAGCAGCTATTGAGGGAAAAGCTAGGTCACTGCCAAAACGAACCTTCTATTACCTGTCGTTTTATATAGTGAACTAGCTTATCCCTCTTCTTATAAATTTCCCTGTAAATTTGCAGACCAAACATATTTCTTGACTTGTTTAGCAAAATGATGACGTCATGCGAAATTATTTTAGAAGGCACGTGACATAATAAGGTCTTGTCGTTGTGAGGTTGCCACCTTACATAAGTTAAGCTACACGCAAGAAAATAACTAAAAAAAAACATTACATAGCCCATAGAACGAAATCAAGTCCTTTTTCTGCCGCAAAGCAGTAATGCTCTTATTATTGTTTTGGTTAGAAGGGTATGGGTGCCGGTAAAATTACAGGCACATTTCACCATTATTAATCAGGGTCCACGCGAGTGATACCTCTAGTGTTGCATAGCATAGATAGGTAACAGGTGGGCCGTATCACAAAAGGATGTCTGCCATATTAATTTGACGACCTCTGTGGCGCAGTGGGCGAAGGCCCGCCTGAGACGCAGAAGGTTGCGGGTTCGATTCCCGCCGCGGGACAAATTTTTGCATCTGCAAATATTTGTCTCGGGATCTAGGTGTTTTCTATGTATAATATGTATGTATTTATAAAAAAAAAGTATATAAGTAGTATATCAATCATGTAGTTCCCATAACACAAGCTCTGCTTACTTTGGGGCTAGATGATGCTGTGTGAAAAATGACCAGCATTATTTATTTTTATTTATTTTATTTTATTAATTGTACTAAACAAAAAGTCACCCATAATTCAACAACGATATAAGTAGCCAATAAACCGTCCTAACAGGTCAAAAGGAAATAAATAACAACAACCGGAAGGAAACGCGACTGCCTTCAATTTGCTGTCAACGTCCGGAACAATTCTAGTCACACGGAATCTGGTTCAGCGATCCATGGATTATTGGATGTATATTTATTTACATTTTGACCCATGTTGGAAAAGGTTTAGAAGCTTTAAGATCATTGTCTGAGTTTAGCACTGAGTACATATGATCTTCTTTTATCTCTATCACGTGAATGTTTTTGATTATTCTCTGGAAATAAACGGGTTTTGGTATGGACACAACGCTTCAAGTGAACCTGACAGGGTGCCAACCTGTTAAAGTGTTCAGATTCTTCAGACTGATAATTATTTAGAAGTTGGCAAGAAATAATCCTTTACCTTTAAAACTTTTGAAACTGTCAAACTAATTTTAACTAAAACCGGAACATTTACCACATTCAAACTGTAAATATCCTGTTTTAGTGAACACAACGTACTATCAGCCAAGTGTGGGGCCAAATCTCACACTGAGTTTTTTTCCATTTATTTTAAATTCGTTAACTCCGTGTGCAATAAAAAGTGTCTATGCATAAAAAGTGCATAAGTCTATGCAAAAAAATAAAAAGTGAATTCATCTAATCTTTATAGAGGTTGTCATAGCAATCAGTTTAATACATTATTCAAGATCCTACTATAAGTATCCCGTTGGGGGCTTTACTTCGTAAACTGCGCTTGTAGATGCAATGAAAATGTCTCACGATTGGTATGTCATAGTTTCTGTTTGTAAGAAGCCTTGAAGGTCCCAAAGGAGTCAAAGCAATCATTGTGAGTTGGTTCGTTTCGGTCGACTAGTCTCGTATATGGCTTGTTAGTAC
This sequence comes from Perizoma affinitatum, assembly GCA_961405105.1. Classification (NCBI taxonomy): domain Eukaryota; kingdom Metazoa; phylum Arthropoda; class Insecta; order Lepidoptera; family Geometridae; genus Perizoma; species Perizoma affinitatum. The sequence goes on from OY560184.1 coordinate 10,959,569, forward strand.
CTCGATATAAAGACCGTAATATGTACTCTAGCATTAGAATTATAAATACAGTAATCTACTACTTAGTAGCTTTTTTAATTAGGTTTTTAAAACATAATACTTGGAAGCAAACTGGCTTGCGGCTTAATTATAAGTGCTAAGTGTTGTTTTTTAAATCTTCTTCACTAGAGGCATGCGTAGAAAAACCGTAGAAAGAACCGTCAAAATGGAAAAGTCAGACAGCGCACATCAAAGGTAATAATAATGACAATAAAAAAATTATGAACACCATAAACAAATAACAAAATCTTATTCTTATAAAAGTACAATGGGCTACCATATCACTTAGAAGTGATAAGGTAGCCCGTTGCCAGCCAAAAGCACAAAGTTAAAAAGTGTAATTTTACCGGGACCAATAACTTCCAAACCGTAACACGGCAATGCAAAAATTACTACTTGGGTAGCAGAAATAGATATGATGGTAGTGCTTACCCGAAATAACTTTTTTACACAAAGGCTAATAACTAACTAAAACTACTTTAAAATAACCTTTGCTATGACCATCAAACATTTACACTTATACAATAACGTACTGTATTGGTCGGCTCTCATTGACTTACAAAACAAGTGTTGATAGCCCTTGATCAGACCTGTGTCACTCTAAATCGGCTTTCGAATCAGTTTTATCACGATTAACTTAGACTCAATATCACGTATGGAGGCCACACACACTATTAAAAATTGATACAATAAAATGTTAGGTTACCTACTGTTTGAGCGTGTGTGGTAATTCAGTCACATATTACTTAATAATGCTCGATTCAGTTTTGTATAATACGTTTTTACGATTTATCGTGGGGTAATAAGTAATCATATCTCTCATAAATGTGTGTACAGTCAATGTACATTTTATGCAAACGCAGCGCTTCCCATAGCGCTTGCAACTTGTGTGTGTTTGTACTATCATTCAATTAGTTTCAATAAATCAGTTCACGTTCAACTACGGACTCGGGTGGTTCTCATTTCAAAACCCCATCCTTACTTATCATTTATCAATATCATCGAAGTGTAAGGACTTCACCTTACAATGTGGATTTTATATGAAAGTATGAGCTAGTATGTCAATATAAGCTTACACTTTATGCCACTATGGCTACATTTAGGTAATCTTGTTTAAAATAAATTTATTAGAAGGTTCATTACTCTGGCGTAGTATTGTAATATTTGTGTTCTGGCTTAAAATGTTTAGTTCAAACCATGCAAAACTTTTTTCACTTTGAAATCAAGTTTCGATATCGATAAAGTGAGCTATGGTTTCAGTTGGGTACTTTTTCGTGATCACACTTCATAGCATGCCTTTACGGACTGATATATGCAGCTGAAGTGAAATTCTAAGCATCATTACCTACTATAATACCTCCTGTACACGCGATCCAATTTTCATCTCACGTACTAACTTTACTTTTTCTATCTTCTTTGTTGAATTCAATTACGAGTTACTGACATTGGCGAAGTAAACGCTTTTGTGCGAGGATGTCTAGTTTATTCTAGTTCATGAATGGCTTTATGGGTGCGAGAAAACTGGGAACTGATTGGTAACTTTGATTAGTTTGCCTGATGATTTTCCGGACCATCCGGGTACTGTTTAGTTTCCATACACATTTTTTGCCGCCACAGTGATAAGATGGGAATACGATAATTTAGCAAATCATCTAAAATCGACCTCTGTGGCGCAGTGGGCGAAGGCCCGCCTGAGACGCAGAAGGTTGCGGGTTCAATTCCCGCGGCGGGAAAAATATTTGTACGATTAGCCAATGTTTGTCTCGGGTCTGGGTGTTTTCTATGTATAATATGTATGAATTTACAAAAAAAAAGTATGTATGTAGTATATCAGTCATGTAGTACTACAGTCTACAAGCTCTGCTTAGTTTGGGGCTACATGATGCTGTGTGAAAAATGTCCAGCATTATTTATTATTTATCTACGCGGGAGAAACTATGCAATAAGATTTGTTATGTATTTATGGTGTACAGTAAAGTATTTCAATTTATTCATGCATTCATTTATTTTGAATTGTTACTATCCTTTTCGACGGTTCTTTGCTAATTTCTACGGATCTTTTTTATTGTTTTAACGATAAAGGAAATGTTTCATCGACTATCTAAACTGTTCCAAAGTTGTTCTACCAAGCGGGTGCCCTCTGCAACAATTTTTTAGAAAGAAAAAAAGAAAGAAAATATTTTTTATTTGGAAGAACGGAAAGGAGACATCATCTTTGCACTAAAACAGGCACTCAGGTACATAAACAAAAAAATGTCGCCTACCTACTAAAACATAATGTAGGTAGGTTTCCTAACAGATACTGTTGTGCCAAGTGAGTCTCCCGAGCACCGCATGCCAAACAGTCTTTGTCTCAGTTTGTATGCTACTTCACACCATGGGTGTAAAGCAGCGCTGATTTTCAGACAAAGCCGGTGCGGGTGCCTTCACGAATGCCGACAAGTGCAAAATTCATCGAGAAGAAAGAAAGTAAAATAATACAAGGGCTTTAAGGGGCTAATTACGTGACTTGAACTCAGTTACATCAACTCGATCATATCGGAACTTGGCTTTATAACGAGCGCAAAATAAACCGTATACTCTCATAGTAGGTATTTTTAATTATAGAACGAAAATTTGGCTCTCCTAGAAATTAATATTATTACTTTTAAAGATTATAAACAGTTGTTTATCTTAACCTTGTTTTTTACACATATGGAATTATACATGTCAAAAAGAGTTTAAGCAGTGTTTAATTAATGTTTAAGTTCATACTTTACATTTGGCACGTTTTGCAAAACAGTTCGCATTCCATGGACAGGTTACAAGACTTTCGCATTTATTGGAACACTAACCAATGTTTTTGAATTTTTGGCCTTTTCTTAGGTATTTGCACCTATACCGAATAAAATATATATATTTCTATACTTGGCCAATAAGCATTCCTTTTTAGCGATGGTTTCATCAAGCTTTGTGAAAAGCACACACACCCAAATGAGAGGGCGCCATTTTTTTTCTAACCCTAACGAACCATGCAATGAATTACACACCGCGCACACCATGTAATTTATGACACATGAACGTATAATGCTTGGTTCACACGAGTCTAGTAGAATGTCGATAGCTATTACATTATGCAAATAAAACATTGTCATTATTCAAGGTGTTATTCTAACTCGGCTATTTTCATGGAAGAATATCTTAGTAAAATTAAGCTGTTTTCGGTAAAAGACTAATAAATCAACTATTTTAGGTTTGGTTTTCTATGTCAACCATCTTTTTTCGAATTGACTAGGTACTAACCTAGTCTTAGGGTCGGCATACAGTCCAAAATACACACCACAACAGAACTCAGCTTCATTCCAATGACGTTTTTCTAATTAATAAGAAGACCTTATATTTTGTTTATAATTGAATAAGCAGAGTTGTTGAATAAAAATAATAGTAGTGGTTATCATTCACCGTTCATGGAATAAGGCTTCTTAGTAACTGAACTCGTGTTAACCTTGCTTAAGCCAGTAAATTCACACCGGTTGGAATATTTCACGACTCTTCCCCCAAATGATTGGGTGTTTTTTGTCAACCATAAAATTTTGTTGGTCTTTTATTTTTGGTTGTGGTTTTTATTTATTCGTTTTTTCCAAATGTTTTTCTAGCCTACTTTGCCGGTTTTTTATTATTATGTTTTTTTTTATAGATATAAAAAAATATAAAATTTAAATATCCGTTTTACCAGTCTTAATTTATTGGTGTAATTAACTAACTAGTTTTTGTTCACAGGTTCAGATTGGTAGTAAAACGGCATATGACAAGTCCAATAATCTAATGCTCACTGCACATACAGGAACTTGATACACCTACGTAAAGTGCACCTCATTCGGTACATTGAACTACGGTACTTAGTATACTGTATCGTCAGGTAAAAAATAAAGGCGAAGGCCCAAATTTTTCACAAAAAAAGGATAATATTAAAATATGCTGTGTAAGAATTTATTTGTTATTGAAATAGCTAAATCAAAAGAAGGATTAAGTTATAAACCTTCCCGTGAGGTGCACGTGGCGAAGGGTTTGAAATATAGCGCAATAACTTACCTTCCTCGTTTCTAGTAAGGCTTAAACGTTTTCCGAGGTTGTAAAAGTTTAATAGAACCTCTTCATTTGCATTTTTCCGACTGCTGAAAAAGGCAAATGAAGAGATGTGTGTAATATTATTATCTTACAAATACATTGATTACAACAAAAACCAACAAAATTGAATCATAACAAAAACAACGCCCTCCTCCAGTTTGTAACTCCAGAGCTGATGTTTTCTAACTATTTATCAAAAAATAAAGAATATTAAAATAAGTTTTTAAATTTCATTATAAAATTTGAAGGATGACGTCACAAAAAAACAGAAAATCTACCAAAAAAAATATATACATTTAAAAAAAACCGTTTCTGCTTAAAATTTTTAAATAAACCTCTATAAAAATCATTACTAAACATCCGTCCGTATGTGTTTATTTTAACGTCTATGTTTTGGTCGCCCTGTATATGACTAATTCGGAAAACTGAAACGTTCAGACCATGGTTTTCGATTAGCACAGGAAAAAACTATAAACAACTTTTTACATCCGGACTTTTTTTAAATCCCGTTTTAGAATGAAAGTTTTGATATTATGAATTTATTTGAGATTAGTAAAGCCCTAAGTGAAAGTGAATTTGCAGCTTTATATAACCTCCTTCCTGAAATTTTGTTCACAAACAAAAAAATTCATTGAGTGTCTTCAGTTTCTAAGCTGTCTATTTCCAACTGAATTGATACAATTATTATAAATGATGCGTGATTTGTACCAAAGAAATGAAATGACCATCACAATAGATTTATTAATATTTCGATGATTCGTGATTTGTAAGTATGTCTCGCCGATCCGATTTGCGTCAATTTTCCGATTTGCGACTGATTGAACTTCGTCTCAACTAGCACAATATCAAAGATTCAACTCAGCGGGGACTATATGAAGTGTTTGAAAACGGTCCGAACAGAATCGCCGCCGTCCGATAATGTGGTAATTTATGGGCCCATATTTCACAATGTGCTCGCTCTGGGAACCTGTGACGAAGAAGACACAGTGTGATATATACAGCAACCAAAGTTCATATACGACTGTAGGACAAGTCGTTGTCCAATGCTTGTCAAGAATTGTTTGAAAAAAGGCATCTGCCTTGATCAGCCCGCTTAGTATAAGCGCCCAAGACAACATTTTGTCTACGAAATAGAAGACAAAAACTATTTCTGTCGCCTATTCTGTCAAACAGAAGAGAGGGACAAAATATGTTTTGTCTTGGGTCTTCATGCTAAGCAGGCAGGTAATCTAAAAATCTCAGATTTATACGAAATAATACCAACCAGAGAACGCAACGTAGACTAGCTCCTTCCTTCGAAGCTGTAACAGAATTTGTGTTGAAGATATTAGCAATAATATTGGAAACACCTGTGAAATATTGTTTTTAACTTACGTTTCGTGTCATTTTCAAGAAAAAGTTTTTTTTGTCGTTCTGCGTTGGAAAATTGATTTAAGATACCTACGTTTTTGAGGTACTTATATTTTTAGATTCTTCCAGTTTTTTTTATGGGAATTGCTTTTACGCATGTCTCCCGGCCTGAGGAGAGCTGAGGGGGTCTGTTGAGCTCACCAACCAAACCACTAACAAACGTTAGTGGTGGATGTTGGTATATCGACTTAACCATCCCCAACCCATCGAAATCCGTTTTTCACCTTAGTGCTAATGCGTCGTCAAACTAATCGTCATGAGACGACTCCTTTGACGGTGCATTACGTGACAAGGCTACGGGTTCTTGATCGGATTCGACCACGGCCCTGTCGGTAATAATAATCGCCCCTCGGATTAACCTCATTGGTTACTATATTGCCTCTGCGCAAAGTACTTCCACCCTGTGTTAAGAAAAAATATACTGCGAGTATCTAGAGAATCATTTTTTTAAAGTGGCAATCCATCACACGGCCCACCTGTTGCTAAGCAGTTACAGTAACCTATAAACTATTGCAACATTATAAATATCACTCGCACGTGATACTGAGACATAACAGATGAAAAGTCTCATGTGTCTGTAAATACACCGGCGCCCCCGGTCACCTTCACCCTTCAAACCAGAACACAGCAATGCGAGCAGAAATAGGTACGTGGGAATACTTCCCTGGACGAGCTCTGTCATAAAAAGTAATATTACTTCTCATACCAATTCATTTATTTTCATAGTTAGGTAAAAGGAGAAGACGAATGGCAGTCTGTAGTAAGCTTATTAATACACAATTAAACTATCCATGTCTATTAATTTCTCATCACACGTTCTTTGTCCACATTCATTTTGTCTTCACTATTTTTCTTCTGCAACACTGCGATTGTGAGGTCACCCCTCACTTCCTAGGTCCTATCTGAAAATCACGCTGCTTCCCCTTGGCGGAGCAGCAATAAGCTGAGACAGGACCTTTACAGCTCATATTTACCACTGCATCATAGACTATCCGCGTTAGTACTGGTTAACACCCACGTATTGTATTCTACTGTATTTTTTTTAATTGTTTGTCCTTGTCATTTGTACTTGTCTGTGCTTATTTGTATGTGTAGAATAAAAAACTACCAGTCTATCTATCTATCTATATTATGCAATGACAGGTTTGGAACACGAGCATGGAACTGTCACTGTTGCCACCTTTCCATTAATCCATTCAATTTATTTTTCATTGGAAATTTACACTTTTACGTAACTAAAGTCATGAGTCGGTTTTACTGATTCAACAATCCACCTAACCCGTAGCAACCCACACACGTTCGACACACCAAATATCTATTGTGAGGTAGTTCTACAAATTTCGCAGAAAGCTTTAACAAACCGACACTAAAGTAAGTAATTATTCCAATGGGAAGAACGAGTAAGTGCTTGCGCAAGAAAAATTAAAGCGGAGACGAAAAATCCAGCGCAATATTTGTTCTCACTCAGCTTAATCTCAGATAAGCGATATGAATCGGCCCGCATTAATATTCAGGGGATCTGCAGCTGAAGCAGTTCTAATTTTATGATATGTTGACTCTTTTATTATTTCCAATAAACCCTCCTTATTTTATACAATCACTGGTGTATAAAATAAAAACAGACTTAAGTTTTTTCTGTAATATCGAATATCTTCCCGCTGCACTCTCAAGGGACTAAAAATCCTTTCTTAATTGCATCTCTATGCAGTCAAAAAGAATAAAGCCTCTGAGACTAACGGCTAAAGTCTGTGATACACAGTTTTTTTATATTTAAGATAGGTCTAACTAACTAAGTTTCATGCAATTGCGGTTTTCATATTTGATCATTAGTAAATTATCAAATAACGCCGGCGAGACATGAAATCTTTATACTACTAATAACATAGTCTTCGAACGAGTACTTTCTAGAATAGAAATAACCTAGTTGTTCCAAAAATTTTATGATAAATTACTAGCCAAGCAAAATGTACGAAATACTTCCTTACCAGAACGCACCCCCCAGTAAAACCACTGCAAACCATTAAAACATTTTTTTTAACATTTTACTTGCTTCAAGTTAAGGCTTCAAGTTAAAACGCCCGAGTCCTTTGTCGATTCATACGATACCAACGCCGTTACCAAAGTTTTCAGTTAGCGCAGTGCAGTCAGATGCAAATCCAGGAGTAACGAGCTCAATTAGTCTTTTAAATTACCTTAAGAGCTAAAGCGTTTTAAAACTTACGCATACCTACGATTTTGTCGACCTTGGTGAAGTGGGGGGCGAGTAGTTGGCTATGACGCAAGAGGTTCGATTCCCGCTGCGGGGTAAATTATTACATTTTCTGTAGATATTTGTATCGGGTCCCACACACAGTGTGTGTGTTTCCACGACAAACGGAATCCTAGTAATTGGTCTGGACTATGTATGTGACTTAGCTATTAATTTAAATACTGTCGTTGTATTGTGCCTTTATTTCAACTTTTTATTTCAACAACCTTGTGAATTAACTTGTAAGCAAAATAAAAACTATTGTTATCATGCACTTAACTAAGTAACAATTTAAATTCTCAGAGACAATGAAAAAGTTTAGTCAGTGAACTTAAATAGATTTTTGCATGAAAAATCATAAAGCGTATTACAGAGAGAATCCTAATATTGTTCACTACATTGAACACCTGTAGACTTCAGTCTGATAATAGCATTATCCGCTGCATAAATGAAAGTGCCGTCACTTTCGACTGCCATCCCGTAGATATTAATAATACCAGCCAGTTTTGTAATTTTGACATGGTTATTTGAAACCTCATCCACAGAGAAAATTCCAACAGGAGTAGAAAAGTGCAGTTTTCCATTTGCATCTGTTGTAAATGAGTTCACTGTATAATCCCCGACGTGTACTGTGAGGCCTCCATCCATCGGATGTAGGAATAATCCGGAGGAATTCGAGAAGAAAATGTTGTTTTCACTATCCAAACCAAGAAGCATTGCCTTCGTGTCGGCTATTCCAGCGACTTTGTTCAACTTGCCGTTTTTGTAAACGAAAGCATTTTCATTAGGATACGTTGTATAATAGATGCCATCCTTGGCAAATATCTGCCAGATATTCGAGTTTGTGATTCCTAAGTTTCTTGCGGTCTTGGTCTGGTAATCGAATTCGTAGATTCCGTTGGACCCACCGATGTATGTTTTGTGTGACTTAGGGTCTACGGTGGTGGCGAAACCACCTGGTATGCCTGTGATGATGAAGTTATCTTTTGTCTTCAAGTTTAGGGCAGCAGGTTGAAAGGTCGTGCCACTATGTCCAGTAAAGGTATAGTACAAGACATTAGTGTCGTAGTCTATGGACATCATGTACGGTTTATCGACGTACTCCTTGAGGATCTCCTTTTCATGGTTGATTCCACCGACGATGATTCCGTCGCATCTGCTGATTTCATTCTCTACAACTCTAGCAGCCGCTAGAGCAAGAAACGTTGATAGAATGAAGAGTTTCATCTGAAAATATTTTCATGACAAGATTATATATTATTTATATTTAAACAAAAACCGACTTCACATAAAGAAAAGTTAATAAAAAGTCTAATATACGATTTCATTGAAAACCCTGAGTGACGGTATTTTTTCATAAAATTTATATGGGTCCACCCTTGAAATATATCCTACCTAATAAAATAAAGAATAATAAAATTTGTTCACAATTGGCGAAGCTATAACGTAATATACACACATAAAAACAGACGAACTAAGAACTTCTTTTTGAAGTCGGTCGAAAATATAATAGAATATAATAACTAAAAGACAACTAAAAGTAGAGGATAGTACTAAAAACTAAAACAATAACAATAATGTCTATGAATTAATGTCTGTACCAAAATGGTGTTCAGATCAGCATGTGTTGAATGTGTTATCATCACCCAACGCTGGTTTTCAATTGCTTGGCAAAAATGCTAAGCTTGACTTTGCAAAGGTCATTACATCGTGAACTGTTGATTTTTGTTAATTGGGCTCGTGAACTTTGAGAAATCGTCCAAAGAATTTAAAAAAAAAAATAACTAAATAAAGTATTTTTTTTATAATTCGAAAAATAAGAAAGTACTCGTGAACTGTCAGATGTTTAATTCAAATACTAAAATACTTACATTAATGTAGTGTACCTATTCGGACAAAAACACAATAATACTAACAGTTTTGTTTACATTCCTCCTTTTATGTACAGAGATTAGTAAAGGTTATGACATGTTATCGGCTCTGACAACCATTCCTGAGAATTTTGTAGTCTGACCGATGAGTGCACCTTGAGCAATAAAATGAACAAGTTTAAGTTTGTTTGTTTTGACATCATTTTAAAACAAAAAAAAACTACGTGTACCTCCTATTAGCATCACTATATAACGGTTATAGTATAAATAACCGTTTATTGATTCAGAAAAAAAAATTATGTACAATAAGTTTGTAAAAAGCTTCAAACTTAGTGTTTACACTAGAATTCCATATTATGGTTAGCTAAACTTTTCCAGCATATCATTCAAAATATTGTTAACATTCATTCAAGGAAAATACTATATTCCTGCTGATATTTTTTACATTATCTCTGAGTGCGAACCTTACAAATAACGATACCATTGTTTTAAAACTCTAGAGTTATGCCGCTTTTCTATAAACGGGAACATGTTTATACAAGTTCGATATAAAACAGTTCGCTCAGGAAACGAATATTATTTTGTAAGCATGATTGAATCCATAGTGATAAACTAGCGATTGACAATTCGAAGAAATGTTTATTTGCGATTACAAATAAACATTACTTGGAATGTTTCTAAGTACTATGATATATATTTTACCTTCAAAATTAAGAAACATTGTTTATCTACAGCTCCAAAATGCACTCAACCCTAAGTTATCATTATTGGTAACTTAGGGTAAAGAAAAAATAAACATTGTAAAATTGCCAAGTACAATGAGTTCATAGAACCAATAGTTCTGGGATACATTTGGTACCGTCTGATTTCAATCTGACACATTATTATGAGGTAAATTATTATTAACCGCGTATTATGATATTTCCGTCACTGGCCACAACCATGCCATAGATGTAAGCAATTTACTTACATCGGGACAAATTCTCAATTTTCTAATAGCGTCAATGTCTGTAGGTATAGAGAAATACAGTCCACCATTAACATTCATAGTAAATCCGATAACTATATAGTCTCTCATGTAAAGAGTTTCACCATTTACATGATGACAGAACAGTCCAGAGGAGTTGTAGTGGATGATGGTTTTACCACGAAAACCATCTACACTGATCACATTTATATCGCCAATCTTGGTTGAACTTGATTCTCTTTCCGTTCTTCTAGACAAAGGCTCCTTCTTCCAGAAAAGTGGTGAAGTAAATATACCACTATAATTGATAAGATCAATTCTGGTACACACAGTCACAGTGTCACAGTCTTACCACAAGATTCGCAGAATGTACTAAATGGTCTCTTAATTTATTTTTATAGACCGGGTAGCGAAAACCTACATAATTTAGTATAAAAACTTGTAATTTCGTACAAATGTTTGCATCAGCAAATATATCGATCTTGTTATGAGTGTTCTAGTAGGTACATATATATAATATTTGTATATCCTGATCTTAAAGTCTGTCATTACTATTATTACGATACGGTACATACGACACGATAAATACGGTGAATATTCGGAGCCCTATATATTTGTAATCGTTATCTCTCCGGGCGAAACTTCAGATTACGACATCCGTTTTGCGGACGATTTAGTATGTGCCGCTATATTGTGACAACTTTTTTACGTCGCCGATATAGCCACTACACAAAACCTTGCAGCTTACAAAAGAACTTGCTGATGTTGTACCGCACGACACGAGAAGTCTCATCATTAGCACTAACAGACCGCAACTGCGTTATAGTTACTGGATCGTCACTCGTGACAAGACGGACGACAATTCGTGTTATCTGTTGGATGACGGAAAATCGTGCCGGGCCTCATGTAAAAAAAGGCATTACGCAAGTCAATATGTCTGGGTTCGTCAAAAGTTATTTCTCCAATTAGTATGCAATTACTTACGTTATGTAATTTGTCGCATGCCTTTGTTTTTACTACACTTATTTTCCATTTAAATTTTGTGACACATTTAAAAGATTAGTATTGGTTAATTTAAGTTTATGTATAAAATAGATTAAAAGTTATTAATCTATTTTATACATAAACCGGTAGCATAAACTGTAGCTGTAGAGCTTCCGCTCAACTCCCTAATTATGAATTTCAAATTAGTCGGATTAGTAAAAAGTGAAACAGAGAGAGCAGAGACGTGCCACGGTCGGTGTGGCGCCAACTTTTTGCAGGAACAGCCGCTCACTACGAGTATAACACAGTAACGTGACAATAATAAAATCAGAAATGTCTTAAAAAACATTTGATTACAGAATGAATAGTATATTAATATAACTGAGGAAGTAAAATAAGTTATAATTTAAAATGTTTATTGAAACAATAGAGATGTTTAAAGACCTTTGCGATCGATCTATAGATAGCTCAATTGGTCCAGATTACAAGCGTTACAAATATGAAAAACAAGAGATTTTTGCGATATTTTCAATAAAGGGTATTTGGTTTATTCAACCAGGACAATAATTTTGGTTTATTTTGTATTGTTTGAGTGAAAAAGACGTATACTTGTCTGCACTAACGTCAAGAAGAGATTTAGGTACGTTATAAAGACACTTTTTAGAAACCCTTGAGTTGACCAAATTGCATGACTGCAACAACGCAATGCCAATTACGGGCATAGATACAGGTTGTTGTCTCGTAAATTGGAAATTTTGGGACGCTTTTTAAGCTTAATGTTCTTTACGAGTATGTGTAAAGCAAAACTTTGAGAAAATTGCTAGTAAGTTTACGGCAACTTTCTAAGTGCTTTTACGGCTTTTTAGCCAGCAGCCTGTAGTATTGTGGCTGAAATTACCTACTACGTGACTGGAATTAACACCCGACAATTAACGAGTGGCGGTAATGAGAGTCTGATGTGAAGTCTTTTTGATGAGGACAGGCCTAAATAAGGACAAAAAACGTTACAAACTTACCCATAGCGACAACTGTTTTAAGGAAAAGTGTAGTTACATACTAGTTAGAATAATTTCCAAAACCTTCCTTGTTAGCACAAGGTTCACGGAAAAGTCAGTATTCCCCGACTATTTCATGAACATCCAATTACACGGCCTACATTCAAATTATGAATGTATTTTGTAATTACCAAATAGTATTCAGTGTAAATTGCTTTTAATAAAGAGATGTAGGTAAAGTATTGCCTTATAAGCGGTATTGGCCTAGTGGGTGATACCTCGACTTCTGATCCGGAGGTCGTGGGTTCGAACCCGGTCGTGCCAATAGATTTTTCCACTCGAAAAAATGATGTGCGCATTAACACGTACTCAAAACGGTGAAGGAAAACATCGTGAGGAAACCGGCATGTCCTAGAACCAAAAATTCGAAGGCATGTGCCAGCAGTTAGTGTTCCAATAAGCGGCGATGGGCTTGCAACCTGTCACGTGGAATGCTTACTACTTGCAAAACGCGGGCATGTACCAAATGTAATGTTTGGACTTGCCTTTGACTATCGTTGTGAGCGTGTTTGCTTTTTTTTTTTTACTTATGGTATTGTTATGGGAATCGGGGTATTGTTGCTAGAAATGTATTATGCAATGCCCATCTGCATTTAAGTCAATAAGCTTAAGAAAACACATCGGCAAATCTTAGTGACAGATTTTCTATAAAAACTTATCTTTAGGCAAGTTTCAAAGTTATATTTACTGAGTTAGTAAACTAAGAAATTATGTTCCAAAATTCAACCTCTGAATATAAAGTTTGAATGAAAGAAAAACGAATTATTAAAACTAGTAATGCACTAGTGAGAACACACAAACAGCACTCAAAGTAATATAGAAGCCTGTCTCAAAGTTTAATTTGCTGGGTGGAATAAGTATACTAAGAAATGATATCACTAAATTCAACCCCTGAATATGAAGTTTGTATGAAAAATGTAGCACTAGTGAGAATCACAAACAGTACTCAAAGTATTCCTTAAATACTTAGATAATATTTTTTTTGGAGTTAATACATTTATTCATAGAACTATGTACAAGTAGGTACTTATATACAAAAATACAGATGAAACAGCTATCTATCTAAAGACCGTTGCAAACGATCTATGGATAGCTCAACTGATCCAGATCACTACCAGGCGGAAGCGTTCCCAAAATACTAGCCGCATTGCCACGCTGAATGGCGATGCTAATGCGTTGACCCAGATAAGAGCCAGCTATCTTGTCTGGCGTCGCTTCGACCAGTCGCCATGAAATAATTCTGAAAACGTGAAGGGCCCCGGTTCCCCACGGACCCAGAGTCTCAACCCCAAAAGGCTCAAATAAGTAAGCTCTGTCGAGACTTATATATAAATAAATAAATAATAATAATAAATAATGGTGGTCATTTTTCACACAGCATCATCTAGCCCCAAACTAAGCAGAGCTTGTATTATGGGACTACATGACTGATATACTACTTAAATACATTTTTATATTGTAAATACATACATATTATACATAGAAAACACCCAGACCCGAGACTGATATTTGCAGATACAAACATTTGTCCCGCGGCGGGAATCGAACCCGCAACCTTCTGCGTCACAAGTGGACCTTTGCCAACTGCGCCACAGAGGTCGTCATAATACACATGTATTTAATGAATACTTCCTGATAAATTCGAATTCTCATGAAACACTTCCACAATTCGCTAGGCACGCTACATGATTTATCGCTGGCCCTTGTCAATTTTCTCAGAATGAAATATTCCAACCCTCATTCAATAAAATTCAATTATAGTGCCATGAAAGAAATATTTTCATCGTCACTTATTCCCATTAGTTTTCTGGACCGTGGTAAATGGATTTCTTTGTCAGAATACGCAATATTATACATGTATGTTTGTATACTTGAGCACTCCGTTTGCGTACCGCCTCGTTTTTGCCAGAGAAATATTTTTAATTCTTTAAAATAAAGTTGCAGAACGAAATTTTATTTTTGCAAGTTAATTTAACAAAATAATGTATAAAAGTTATCATGTTTTATGTAGAAAATTACCACGTAAAAAATAAAAGATGAAAATGGAACGGTGAAATAATTGTGATTGTTTAAAAACTTGTTAACGGTTTTATGATGGAAATACATTCCACAATAATATAATACGAGTAACGATGCACTTATTGCTCTCGTAAGAAATTGAAAAATACCCTCAAACAAAATATAAACAGAGATGACACATCTCTGTTTATATTTTGAATATAGACTTAGCCGGGAAAGCGTGGAAATGCTTTTTAAAAACAAAAGTATTTGAATTAAAATATTTAATGAAAGTTAAATGTGTTACAAATGGCAACTTAATTACGACTGAGCTCCCAGAGCTCTCTCTACCATCATCTTACTTAGAAATCTAATGCAACGCCAGCCAATCTGCACCTGCATAAACGCGTGGGCGCTTCTTCGTAATAAACACTAATGTGCTTAAACAGCAGTAAAGATACTATGATTGGTAGGCGCTGGAACCATAACTCCTCCCTCCGTAAGTTCGAGATTATCCGAAGGATGAGGATTATCTTGAGGTTTTCCCCAATTACATAATTTCTTAATTCTATATTTAATTGCTAACAATAAAAGACAAAAAACTATGATAACACATAACGCCAAGTTTCCTATACTAACACTTTTATAATCTAGAGCACTATGATCATTTTCACTATCGCTAATAATTTCACTTCCACTTTTCTGCAATATGTAATTCAGGAACTGAATGTCAGCAAGATCGATTCCGTTGAGATTGACAGGTTTCCTCTGCATATCCGCTGCACTGGACAATATTTTAGGCAGGTTAATAACTGGAAACTTCATGTAAGATATGTCCTTTCCTTGACTTTGATGTTTTTTCAGATTTAATTCCTTTATCTTAACTTGACAATCATCGTCCATAGTTAATAGATAAGTTCCACTAATGGTTTCTTGTGTAATTTCGTTTTCGCAGTATTTGGTAAGTGTCGTTTCAGTTTTAGCGTAAATTATCCATTGATTGGGCTGGATAAGATCAGCTTTTATATCGTCGATGATCACAGGAACTGGATGACAGCTCGAGATATTTGCGGAAAATTTCATAAGTTCAGCAATACAATCGTCTTCGATAAGCGGTGCTACGTCGTTCTCAAAGCACAGGAAACGGTTTTCACCGATTTCACGGCATGACTGGGAGAGCGGCTTTGCTTTCAACCCTTTCACAAGGACATAAGGGTATTTTGGTAGGATGAGGGTGGTAAGGCCATTGATTTTATTATGGACAGGTAAGGGAATCAATTTAAATAAGTTAAAAACTTCATCTCTAATCAAAGGAATATACATTATGAATTTTATCTGATTTTGTTTGATATACGCTTTCATTTCTATACATTGCTCTATCCTTACAATATTCTCAATCTTTGCCGGATACACTAATTTGTTAGTTTTCTCAATTTCCTTTAACAATAATATTAATTCTTCAGTATTTATAACAGATTGATGTAACAATTTAATTTTAGCAAAAGCAATAGCCGTTTCAATCTCATTCAGCCTTATGTAGAGCGTTTGAAAGTTATTTATAAAAATATTATAGATGTGTATAAGTTTATCACTGGTTTGATAAAATATTGAGTTGTTTAATCTATGGTTAATGTCTCGAATATCTTCTTCGATCTGAATGAAATTGTTTTTTGTACTATTAGCAATTTTCGTGAACGTACCCAACATTTTGGCAACGATTGTCATTTTCTTAGTTGTAGCGTCTTGTTTTGTCTTTACCTCATGAATTAACCTTTCGTACATTACAGCGTCGTCATTATCAAGATTACCTGTAATCATCTTGACCAATGAACCAAGCGGATTTATTAAACCACGTTTAGATCTTACAGAAGGAATCAATTGCTTATATTTTTCTATTGTTATATTCATGATGTAATCGGTTTGTGACTCTACTTCTATGAAGTCTGTATCAAAAACTTTGGTATCAAAACAGCTTTGAACTTGTCTTTTGAGCCCTACATATTTATCTATATTGAATTCAAGTTCCTCATGAGTACGCCTTAAATCTAGAATCTTAATAACAGTCCATTTGTCATGGCTAACGACAGCTTGACCTTCCTTTACTGGTAACAGTCCCGGATTGTTGTTAATCGGCTGCAGATGAAGGGCCTGGCTTTGGATCACCTGAACTGCCAGAAGGATTAACCTGTGGAGGACGCTTGATGTCTTTAATGGGAACTTTAGTATTCCGATTTTGTGTTTTAACTGGTACAACGTTTCTTTCTATAGCTCCGGTTACCTGAGCTTTTTGATATCGCGGTTTATCTTTACTACGTCTCGTGTTTACTCCTTTAATAAAGACCGTATCGCCTACATCTATGTCGAATTCTTTTTCACCTCCACGTTTCTCTATCATAGCTCTCTTTTTGTCAATAATTTTGTCTGTTAAATATTCATACAAATGTTTTGTCCTTTTGACATGTTCTTTAACCAATTGTTGAGTAAACTGTTTGTTAAAGTCTACATAAAATGCGCTGTTGGATTCAGTGTGTCCGAAAACTACCTCAAATGGAGTAAGGCCTGTGGTAGAGTGAATCGTGTGATTGTATGACATTACTGCATAAGACATAACAGATGCAGCGTCCGTAATCTTCTGTTCATACTTCGCTATTCGATAAATTTCTATAATAGTCGAATGAAATCTCTCGACTATCCCCATGGAGTTGGGATTATGAGGGGTACCGATATGAAGGTCGATCTTATAAAATGACAACATTTCCTTCATTAAAGTGTTGTTGAATTCCGTACCGGGATCTGAGCTGATTCTACTAGGAGTTCCATACAAAGAGAAGTACTTTATCAAAGCTCTTACTGCTTCAGGGGTGGATTTGGTGCTTATATCGAATGCTTGACCTAATTTGCTGAAGGCATCAACTATGGTGAGGTAATATTTTCCATCGATAGAGAATGTATCGATAAATAGTTCCTGAAATGGTTTTACTTGTGTCTGTGATAACTGTAGTTCCGGTTTAAATGGTTTACGGTCATATTTCATTTTCTTACAGAGTTCGCATGCGTTTATGATGCTAGCCACTGTTTGATCCATGTTATTCCAATAAAAGGTTCGTCTAAGATGTATTAACGTTTCTTTAATTCCTCTGTGACTATTCTTACCTACGTGATATTTAAGTACATAGTCCCTCTGTTCTTCCTCACTATCTATATAAATTACTCTCTTGGTACATTCGTAAAACTTTACTGTTCCTTTCTGAAAAAGCAATATAGTAGCCTCTGAAAACTGTTTGCGATGTAATGCGTCTTCAAAATAAAAGAAATATTTTATTTTGGGTCTTATGTAGCTTTTCAGAAACCTTTTGATAAGATCCGGGTTATCTAACGGCAAGTGAATCTCTAAAACCTTTTGTTTGTCTCTAGATAAGTCTTTTACCGATAATTCGTTTCTGTTCCAGGTATGTACAAGTATTTGGTTTGGCTTGGTGTCTACAGCCTCTTGTAAAATAAGCATACCATCAGTATCTAGATCGCGAGCCGAATGGATCGTGCCTATACTTTCATTACGTCCTTCAGATGCAGATGCAGTGGTACTACCTGCAGATATCGAATAGGGAGATCGTCGACCGCCAGCAACTAAAGACCTATTACTTTTCTCCGAGCCGGATGAAATTAATATCGGAGATGGTGTTCGTTCGCGCGGGGTAGAGGCGCGAGAGGTATCGTTTTCGTTTTTACTTAAACGCGTAATTTCTTTTGTCAATTCTATAATATGGCGCTGTAATTTCTGTTCCTTTGGATCTACATTTACTTTCATTGAAACGTCGTCGTTTTCGCCTAAAGCATTAACTCTAATCCGCGATAAGGCATCGGCATTACAATTTAGCTTTCCTTCTTTGTTGGTATGATCCAAGCGCAATTTTCTTAAATTTTCTGTATTCACAGTTTCCGAACAGATGTTTTCCGGGTAATTCGTTTCATCGACATTTTCCAAATAATTGCAATCGTTAGAAGGGTACTCTACATTGTCACCATACATATCGTTATAACCGTAGTCATAATCGGGGAAATATTTCTGACAAGGGAACGATTCATCCATAAAATAGAGATCGTTCGCAAGCATATTTTGTCTTACTGGCGCTGTGCGCATTGAAACATCAGTATCCTGTAGCCTAGGCGCTTGTAACTGTTGTTGTTGTACGCTAAATTTGTACTGGTTTGTCTGAGGTTGGTTCTGAATACCGAACTTAAAACCTTGCTGTTGAGGGATACCAAATTTATATCCACCATGTTGGAAAGGCGCGCGTTGCGCGGGATCCTGACCGAAATTACGTTGAGGTACATTGTGAGATGCCCCAAATCGAAAACCTTGTGTGGGCGGTGCGAATCTATTTGGCTGAGCAAAGCTTGGTCTGAACCCACCTTGATTTTGTGGTATTCCAAATTTAGAGTTATTTTGTGGAATGCCAAATCTAAAGTTATTATTCGGTGCCGAATTGAACGCTGGTTTAAAACCTTGAGGCGTTGGTAATGGTCGCAGTGCGTTTTGGGTGTAATGAGAATTAGGCAACTGCGAAGTTTGTTTTAGTAACTTATTTTTCGAGTCGTATTGAAATTTAAAGTTAACCTCTTCGGTCACAATGCTTAAAGCATTTTCTAAATTAGAGCAACCTTTTAATCGCACAATTCGAATCATATCTTCTGGCAAATTATACAAGAAGACGTTCAGAGCTGTGTTGTTGTATACAATCATTTTCGCTGCTTTGGTTCCTTCATCGGTAAGCCTATTTACCTTTGCGAACAAAGAACTCCTAACATTTTGTATTCTATGACAAAACTGGATGTACGATTCACTTTGTTTGAGCTTTAAAGTCTCAAGTTCAATTGCAATGCAATCTTCCGATCGCGGGTCACCAAAATGTTGCGTAAGCAGTTCTTTTAATTCGTCATATGACTTAATATTCGGATGGTCGCTAAGTAGAGTCGCAGCTCTACCAGTAAGTCGACTTGACACTGCATGGAATAAATACAAATTTTGTTCTGCATTACCTTCGATCTTACTACCTTTAACAACATATTCACATTTTGATATGAACAAATTTAATAAATTTTCCTCCCCATCATATCTAGGGATCAAGGTTAAAGTTTCCTTCGGAATTGCTTTAAAATCCATTTTGATAATATAAGGTTGATATTAGGTATCAACTTTTACTTATTCTACACTGATTTACCTATTTATGTGCAAATCAATCTGCCTATTTTAGTGCACTTACATCTACTTATTACTATACAAATTAATTACGAGAATGACGGATTTGCCAATGTATGTGCAAACCAGTTCGCCAATTTTAGTGCAAACAAAATCAGATAAACGTAATTAATAAGCTCGACGATTTAAGTTCGAGAGAAAATGTGGAATAGACACAGGAATATGAAAAACAGGAAGTGAAAAGGTTTACTCACAAGCTGCTCGATCCCATGTCCTCCAAGAGCCGAATTAATCACCAATTTCACACGCGTTCACCGTACAGGAGTCGTATTTATTTGGTTCGTTTACTTTCCGCATCCGCGTAAAGTCGGTTTTCATACGAAACGCAACTTTCTCGTGAGACCGATTTTGGGGTTTTTACAAGTGTTGGTTTCGGGAAAATCGCGGAAAATCCACTAAGGCTGCGCCAGACTTAGCCGGGAAAGCGTGGAAATGCTTTTTAAAAACAAAAGTATTTGAATTAAAATATTTAATGAAAGTTAAATGTGTTACAAATGGCAACTTAATTACGACTGAGCTCCCAGAGCTCTCTCTACCATCATCTTACTTAGAAATCTAATGCAACGCCAGCCAATCTGCACCTGCATAAACGCGTGGGCGCTTCTTCGTAATAAACACTAATGTGCTTAAACAGCAGTAAAGATACTATGACTGGTAGGCGCTGGAACCATAACTATATAAACAGAGATGACACATCTCTGTTTATATTTTGTTTGAGGGTCTACGCAAACAAAACGCAAATTCAATGCTAAATTATTTATTTTGTGCCACCACCGGTCGCTGGTATGGCACATCGCGAACAGTTTTGTAGGGTGGGATTAAGAAAGCCGTCGCACGAATTCCGATAAATAAAACACAGGGGGTGGAAAGTCTATTCGAAGGTAAATATAGCAAAATCGGAAGCCAGGGGACAAGTTAAAGACAAAAAAAAGTTAAAATAAATTAATTCAAGACCCACACAGTATTTCCCGCGCTATAGTTATGACGGTCTTTTTATGATTTGTAAGCATGTGCTTAACAAAACAAACCTCTAACTCCAATATATTTTATTTTTCAATACTTAACCAATAAATATTTAAATATAAATTTCTCTGAAACTTTTCCTAACGTTGGAATCGGAAAGTCCACCTATCTACTTAAGTAATTTCATATTTTTGCTGAAATCAAAATAATTAATCACTAAGAATAGGGTTTTGGTTAAACTACGTCCATTTATCCTTAGTTTTATGAAATAGCCGAACATCTTGCAACAGCCATGAGCTGTAAATACTAAAATATATTTAAAAACGCCTGTCTGTCTAGAAGAGCAACCAAGTTGTAAACTGGAGAGTGTATTTACACCTGCAGGCACTGAAATGAAATATGCATTGCGAATGAGAACATCTCCAGAAAATAACTGTTGTCAGACAAAAGCTTTTAGAAAGCTGGGATGGGTGCATACCTATATATAGTAGGATATCATTCAGGGTTAGATATGACAGATATAACTTGGATTTATTTATTAACAAAGCAGCAGTGGTCAAAATAACACATTTTACCTGGAAAAAATGACACAAACATAATTAAGCAAATAGTGTTTGTTGCTGTCTTTGCAGTTTGGTCGATAAATCCAAAGTTGATGATTTAAACGATATTTGCTGTAGTTAAAAACCTTGGTTGTGGCCAAGAGAGGCACAGAGCAGAAATTACTGTTATTAGTATAAGCAAAGATATTAAAATTCGTAGTTAAGCGTAAAGTACAAAGTAAATTTATGAAAATACCTACTTTAATACATTGAAGGAATTGTACTATAAAAAATCAAGCAAAATATTACATTTCTATGAAAATAGAATAAGTAATTCTACATGTTTGTTGACCACTCTACATTTACATGAATCAAATAAACGGCATTTTCATACGATGGATACCTTTTCTCCATACCTATGCATAAAATATTTGTATCTGTCTGTCTCTGAAATGTATTGTCCCACGATGTATTCAAATGCCGATCCAAAAGTCTCGACTCTAAAATGTTTTGTAAGCGTTTTACGCGTAATACGCGAATTTAAGGCTTACGTGCGTTCAATTCACTTATATAATTATTTGTCTTTGCTCAAGCAATACATTAATTTCAGCAAAATATGTATAGACATTTTCAAAGACTTACATTAGGTTTTGTTTCTCAGCAATTCTGAGTAGCATTTCAATTTTGTATGATGGTTCTTTGAACCAGGGCTAAAATAAGTGTTCCTTGAGTGTTTCCCCTTAAAACAAAATGTTGCGCCGCTTATTGTGGGTAATTAAGACAATTTCCTAGTCTGTTGAACTGTTGTAATATCTCTGCAGTTACATTCGCTTGACGCTTCAACAATTATTGTTTGGAAACCCTTGTTTGTATTTGCAGTTTTTGCCATTATTTGAGGACAAGCGACATAAGCTGCTTTGGGTTTTCATGACGGATTTGTAACTTTAGGTGCTTTATGGCAGCAAACAAACATTTGTTAGTACTTAGGTACTTACTTATCTGTACGATAAGTACCTATATGTAATCCTACGTAATTATATGGGGCAAATGAGTCAAGATTTGTCGGAGCAATATTCGTCAATAGAATAGTAACATTAATTCAACAAGATCTTTCTAAGTAGAAGATTTACGCAGATTATTATATAACTTTATGGCCTGGTACCGAACAATGTGTTCTGATATACGTAGTCTGGTCAAGAAATATTTTTTTAAATCAGTTCTTCTAGTCATCTCTCGTACAGCCTTTTCTTCAAATCTTTATATGTAATTGTTTAACTAAATTTAATGTAACGGTCACTCTCATTACGGAGTAATATTGAATTTTATGCTTTCGTGTTCATCAAAACACCGTAGACAGTACTGTGCTACCAATATCTTACTGGAAAAACTGTCCAACCAAAGTTTTTTGTTTTTGTGTTACACTTTAGCGAAATTCAAAGAATTTATAATTTCCTAAAAGTTATTATTATAAAAGCGGACTGATTTTCTTTATAATCACTATTTTACTACTTACTATTGGTCATATTATGTAATTACAGCCATTTTGAATACGAAAGATTTCTTACACAAAATCTCATAAGATACACTTAGAATCAGTCAAGGATGTGTCTGGACCCGTCTTAGGCACTTTATTCGTAGTTTTTGTAAGATGTAGATAATAATTTAATAATATTCCTATTACTTCAGCTTTCATATAATTCAGAATTAAGGCCATTGAAAATAAAATTCCTAAAAATAAGTATTATCTGAGCTGTGAACTTAATCTGTCTTTGTAGTCCCACAATGATAAATCGGTCACCTTTTTTTCTTGAAGCCATTTAACAAATTTAAGATTTTTTTTTGAATAAAATCATTCGGGTTGCTTTTCACTTTTAAAAAATACTTGAATCGAGGGCAGTGTTTTTAAATAGTTTTAATAATTAAGTTAGTAATAACATTGAATTCAATTATATGATTAAAATGCCGAAAGGGAGGCAAATCTATATCTATCTATCTATATTATAATAAGAATGTAACAGGTCAAATTCTGTACATTGAAGATAACTATTTTAACAAATATTTTTAGTTATTTTTCAGTATCAATTAAAGGATCCTTTAATTGATAATCTAATCAATTGATAATGAATCCAAAAATGTATTTGTTTTTCATTTTTGTCTGTCTGTCAGTACGATTTCATTAATTGGTTTTTGTTAGAAAGGAAGTACATTAAAGATTGTCCCGTAAATATTTCAAGGTATTAAGTCCAAATAAATGAAACCCGGAATGTACAGGAACTTTTGAACGTACGGCTCATCTTAAGCTGGCGAAAGCACTTTATTGTATAGGATCCATTAGGATAAGGCATATTGTGTAAGTCAGACCACTCCAAAGGAGTCCGATATTGCCAAACAGATATCCCCTACCTATATGTTACATGGCTAAACCGCTGAGCCGTTTGTGACGAAATTTGATATGGACAATATGGGCATAGTTTGAAGCCTGGAGAAGGTCATACACTACTTTTATCAAAATAACAAGCGGGCGAAGCCGCGGAAAAATATCTAGTAACTCATAAGTATACCACAGGCTGGTGAAAAATATAATATGTAATAACTGCTTCTGTCATTTATAAATTCAAGCTTTTGTTCAAATCCGTTCAGCCGTTACGAAGATTCTTATAAACATACATCCAAAAATCAATCTTCCTTTACTTTCCTTTAGAATATTCGTTCGATAGTGGCTTAGTTTTATGTGATGTCAAGTCAAAAATGCACTATGCTCATCTGATGGAAAGCGGTTATCTAGCTAATGTCATAAAGCGGTTATCTTTTGCAACACCTATCTATGTTATTACTGATGCGTTGCATGCTCTGAAGGACTCTTTAATGCAACTAAGTTTTTTGCGTATTTTTTCTCCTTTTTTACCCGTTTACCTATGACCCATTTTGGTACTCGATTAATATAAACCCTGGGTCTAAAAGAGTTACATAAATGTTAGGATTCCGCAGGGCAACCGAATTTTTGGTTCTAGGGCATACCAGTTTCTTCATGATGCCGTTTTGTTTCTTTCATTCCAATGTTAACTATAATAAACGGTCGCTAAATTAAATGAAATGGAAGAGCATAAATACGGGAAAATCTTTCCGCTCTGATCTTGTTATGACCTACTTAGATTTAAATTTTGAAAGCAATCACTTGGTTGCTCTCGACTGCGGCTTATTTCATTTCAAAGCTACGATTCCTTAGTGTTAATTATTACCGTCCGGCCAGGCTTGTCACAGATTAAAGTCAACAGAAGAACAATTTAATAACGAAATATCAAATTATATAACATCAGTAATTATATAATAAAAAAAAGAATAGAGGGTTTTATTTCCACTGCACATGGAAAAATTGGAAATACAAAAATGATAGAGCAATGCAAATATTGATACGTGCACTACACTGCACATATCAATATTTAATTTTGTCATGTGCATTTTGTTACTACCAAAATAACAACAGACATGAATTTCAGGAAAAAAGGCAACAAAACAGATATGACATTATTAGAGCTATTGCATAAAACATATGATATTGATATTACTTATAATTTCTACCGGTCTCAGTACGAAAGGTAGTTTAGGCTCGAGTTTAACTTGATTTCAGTCAAGGCCGCTAAACCGAAGTTCTAATGGGATTAGAACTTGGGTTTTGCTAAAACTTTGCCTTGACTGAAATTTTTCGAAAAAATGTTACTTAGACCCAATATGAAATATAAAAAAACGCGGAAAGTTCCGTTGAATTAAACATACGTCACAACAACAACTAGTTTACTTCAAAACCGTTGCATGACTTCCAGATTAAGTAATGGTCCTACTGGTCTTATAGACGCTGTGGCAACGAGATCCACTTTAGTCCAGTGATGAAAATGTTCCAGCAGGTTTAATGGGCCGTCTGCAACAACCTCGGCCTTGTACGTAATTCAACAAAATTTATATTTGCAACGACATCAAGGGAATGAGAATTTTTGAGCCGGCTATTTGAGTATTTTTTGAGGACTTACGTTTATTTTGATAGAATGAAAGGAAAACAATTATATAAGTCTTTGTAAAGTGTTCTAATAAAAAAAAACAGATTAGAAAAGGAGAAAACTCTCAATTATGTATGTACTTAATTTGTGATTAGCCTATGCCCACGGCATCGCCTGCGTGATACTCTAATAAAACAACGCATGTATATGTTATTCTAGATCATGAACTAAGTGTTCCAAGTTTCATTCAAATTGGTCTTGCCATTAAGGCTGCCCATGAAAATGCATGTTTTTTATTTCTGAAGGATACCTGTTATTCAATAAGTCAAGAGTTATTTTAGCAACAATAAAACATTGCTGTAAAAGGAAAGTCTTTTCCCTAAAAAAATAATTAAATCGAATTTTTACTGTTACTTTAAATCTGAAATGTGGAAAATCTATGTTGCTGTTTATTCTGTGACGCTTGGTCTTACAAAACAGCACTGTTTTCTAACATAGACCTCCATCCAGATTGTGTAATCCGGCTAAGGGCAGGTACGATAAATTGTTAGTATAATTCGCGTTCTCCAATGCGGCTGTAAATGTAACTCCAATTTATTTGCCGTTTAATAAATTGGCACGCCGTTTTATCAATTTTAGTTCAAAATTAGCTGGGCAGAATATCAAAACAACTAAAAAACCCTAAGAACCTAACCTACTTATCCTCATTTGTTTACAATATGACTATGAAGTGGCAGCCATTTTGTTAAACATGACAGTGACATTCCGGCTGGACTTTTTACATTTTACCAGCAAGTCGATTTGATTGACATCATATTGATTGCGAAGTTCACCCTAGGGTAACTTTAGTCAATTCAACCGAATAATTGGTCTGTCTGTTCGTTTAAAAACGTTCTTGACATTTGAAGTCCTATCATACGTTTTCAACAAACATTGTTATGACGTGGAATATTTGCAGCTTTACTACCAATGCTAACTTGTTTTCCAGTTCTTTATGTGTTCTTAGTAATGTTGTGTTTTTTTTTCAATAATTAAATAAAAGTTATCGATAACAGTTTTGCCTTTATAATTATGAAATGTCCAAAAGTCTATTAATGGATTCTGTAGAAATTTCATCAATATGTTTGTATTGTCTTATCTAACGAGTCTCAAGAGGTCACTGCGCTGATAGCAAGAAAAAGCAAATTCTAAATATATACACAGATTGTTATCTTACGAGTATGAAGTTTTCCATGCAAAAACATGTATTTTTAATAACGTTACTAGAATGCATAGTTATAAAATATAAAAACCTCAGGATGTAATACAGGTAGTGCAACCAGTAGCGTTCTAAAGAACATTTTAATTCCTAAGCCCCATGTATGTTACCCAATTTTTGTAGTTTTGTAGATAAGTTATTTTTAATACTTTTTAAGTTACCTATTCATCATAGTCAACCAAATTCGGCCGGGCATGTTAACTTTATTATTTATTAACAACAAACATTAATTCAAATTTACACTCGTTTTTAACATTTAATAATATCATCACGATAGGATTCTCTGTACCTTAGTCGTATCATTTTAATTTTCGCTTCATATTCTACTCATCTTTCAACACATTGGGATCGGTTTTCACCGTCTGTCTGATCTGCCCAATCAGCAAGTCCAATTGTGTAGTCACTCTGAAGTTAGCCTTAAACTTCTGACAGTGGTCCAAGAAAACAGGGTATAAGTAAGGGAGCACTGCGTGGTCTAGGGTAGGGAAGAGGTGGTGTAAAGCGTGGTCTCCGAAGAAAGTCATCACGGTGAAGAGGCTCCTGTTGATTTCCTGACGATCCATCACGGCTTCCAGCTCGTGCATACCCCAGTCCGGAGTCTCGGTTCTGTAAGACATAGATACATATTCAAGCGTCTTTAAGAGAATTCCTCCTAACAATAAGTATTTATAAATAACATACATAAACTCTGTCACAATAGTTACATACATAGTCCTGAATCCTCACATGGATTACCATGGATGCCCAGACCAGGGACAAAATATTTTCAGAACATACAATCAAAACCTCTAGCATCTTAGCTGGCTATTCACCCACTGCGACACCAAGGTCGTTGTTAAATGAATTAATATGCTGATGGGCAAGCCTGAATGAATGTGCATTGAATCCATCAATCAGCTGGTGAACAACAGGTTGAAGACATGAAAACTTGGCTCTTATGTTCCAAGGGACTCGTGCGATAACTATCGCATCAAACCAGGTATCACAAAAATTCCCACAGCTGCTATTTCTCATCTTGCGAGAGTGAACAGCCACGGATAGCTTTCACGAAAAGATAAACAGTATCATACATCAAACGTAAAACCTCCAGCTATCTCCAGTGCAGCATCAATAAACTCCAAGCGGTTTTACGACAAAGCCGTAAAGATTCCCCGAAAATTCTGTGCTCTGCGTGATCAAGTGATTTACTGCTAGATATGGAAGGGACATTTTTGTTTTGCTCACAGTAAAACCATTTTAGACGATGGTTGATACAACCACAATTTATGAACAAACCTAACATTTCAAGCACTACAAAAGTATCTCGATTCTGATTGCAAATCTATGAGGGTGATATATCTCGGTACCAAGTTCAATTTCCGCTGAGAACCAAAATGTTTACATTATGTACACAATATTTGTTCCAGGTTACCCAGAATAATACGTAGTTTACATTTAATTCAGGTACTTCACGAGCTAAGCCGTAGGCAGAGGCAAGTATCTCGCAACTTAGTAAAAAGCAATTTTCTTCAGGCTTAATAAGTTTTGTTCCAAGTTTGCGCATTAAAAAAACAAATTAAATTCTGTAATAAATTCGAATGAAATTAATTACCTGACTTGATCGCCATCTTGGAAGATCTCCGGATGATGATGTGCGGCGTTTGATCCGATCGAGAAGAATATATAACTGGCTGTGCAGATAATCCAAGACCACATTACTATAACATTGAATAAAGAGTTGCCACTGATGACCCACATCCACAAAGGCAGAAGGAATGCCAATCCATCATGCCAGCGGTAGTGGTTTGTGAAGAATCCTTTACGGATGAAGTTTAAGAGAAACCTGAAAATTCACTTTTATGAAGGTTCTGTGACACATATATTTCATAAGCCTAGATCACTCCAAGCATAAATTTTTACTTTGCTACAATCAGCCATATACGGTCTTACAAAAATTAAGACAGAGATAATATTAAAGCATTTACTAACCTTTTTACGAAGTTGATCGCGAACATAAACGGAAAGATAATTTGTTCAATCAAAAACGCAAAGTAAGACAGAAACGGTTGCTTTCTCGGGTTCCAAAAGACAATTGGTTCGAAAGCGCTCACTTCAAGGTCCATCAGCGTATTTGGATACAGGTGATGCGATAGTACATGGGATATACGGAAATCTCTAGAAAAGTAAAAAAATAAACATTACTGAGGCACAAACAAATAACTGAACGTCCCCTATGAGATGGACATAGATATCAGCATCAGCCAAAAAGCTGGGCACTGCTGAATCCCAAGAAGATTGCCATACCTCTTCATCTACCAACTTCTTGTGATGACAATTGTACTTGTCTTCTTATCATTTCGTTGTTTACAACTAATGTTAGTGGACGAAACAGAGACATGATCTCCAAAATTTGATGCTTTTAGTTGCAAATCAATTTAAACAAATAATTACCTGTAGGACCAGAGGCTCAAGCTAAATAAGTACATCCTCCAATTACTTTTTCTATGAATATAATTATGTGACGCAACCACTAACCAAGCTAATGATAGCGATGCTACCAAATAGGAAATCAGTGACGCCCAGTAATTGGATGTGTAGCAAGCAAACGCTGAAGCTACAAGTAAAGTGGTGAAAAGTCCATCGGTGATCATGTCAGCTTGTCTGGGCACGTGTGTAGGTACTTTCTTTAGTTCCTCGTACACAGCTGCTTTCAATGTATTATAAAAGCCGTCTTTTTTGAATGTGAACGGTGAATTTCTAGGTGTTTTCGTTTCTCTGACGTAGAATTTATCTAACATTTTCCTAGCCGCTGGATTAAAATGATGGGTTTCGAAAGCTTCTGTAACATCCGTGCCCTGAAAACAAGTGAAAATTAAAAAAAATGCAGTTGTTTTAAAATATTTTTATTATAATAAATATATAATAGGTTGGGGAAAAAGTTTCTTCGCATTTTTTAAGAAAATTCAAAACATTTTTTAATATAGTTTATTTACATTTAACTAAAGTATGTAGGTACCATTTTGTTCGATAACTTTTTGCCATTTTGTAGGCAGGGACATGATCCCATTGCTATAAAAACTTTGGGGCTTCTGTTCAAAATACCGCGACAAGTGGTTTTGGCAGTCCTCTCGTGATGTTAACCTGACACTGCCTAAAGAATTCTGAAGAGACCGAAACAGGTGGAAATCTGAAGGTGCAAGGTCAGGACTATACGGCGGATGCATTAACACATCCCAGCCAAACTCTCTTAATTTTTGCTGAGTGGCTAAAGATGTGTGAGGTCAAAAATGGTCAAAAATTTCTTCAAAAATGGTTCGGTTTCATTACGTCGTAATAAAGAACCACAAATGAGAACACGGTTCATTAGGTTTCTTTCAGTGAGCTCGTGAGGTACCCAAATATCGAGCTTTTTTGTGTACCCAGTTTTTTTCAAATGCGCCAAAACTGTTTTGTGGTCAATTCCCAGTTCTTCAGCTACGTCGTAACTACTGATATGCCGATCTTGCTCCACTTTTTCAAAAATGGCATCCATTTTATCCGTAATAGGGCGACCAGAGCGACGTGCATCTTTGACATCAAAATTTCCGGATTGAAAACGCTTAAACCAAATTTGTGCTACTCTCACAGACACTGCACTAGGTCCATAAACATCGCAAATTTTTTTCGCGGCTTGCGTTGCATTTTTACCTTTTTTGTAGTAAAATTTTAAAATGTATCGAATTTCTTCATTAGATTCACTCATCTTAACAGTACGAAAAACAAATAAAAATCACACATTTTCCTAATTTGAATTTGGAATTATCTTCTTTAAAATTTAAACTTTTAATGATACCAAAACCAGCCAGATACAAATAGTATAGCCAAAGAGATTTTATTACAAGTTCATACATACAATAATGCGAAAAGACTTTTTCCCCAACCTAATATAATGACTCCATTTTAGAATAAGTGAATTAGAATTCACCACGATCTGCCGGATTATACAATTGGCTGACATGTATACGACTAAAACGTACTATGCTCCTAATGACTTTCCGATGACCGTTGTATAGTTGTCTAAATTATAATGTTCCTATGGCTATACCAAACCTAAAAGATTTCAAGCTCTGGTGTTACAAGCGTTCATGGTAACAGCTTACCAGCAGGTGGAACCAAAAAAAATACTAGAAATATATATGAAAACTAGCTTCTGTCTACGGCTTCGTAGACATATACCTAGGTGAAAAGAAGCCTACCTATATGTTATTCTAGGTGTAATGACGTATACCTATTCCAACTTTCATCCAAAACGGTTCAGATGTTTGTTAATCTTTAATCGGCAAAGATTAACCGACATTTATTACTTTGATAGATACCTACCCAAAATCAAAACGTGTTTACAATGCAATTATTACCTTAGAAAGTTCCAGCCACTCAGCTCCTCCAGGGTGCCTTTGAACGAAATTAGTTAGATCATAAATTCCATTATGAACACGCCACAAACCTTCAGCACCATCGTCTATGGCCTTCCCCATCAGCCATTGCACAGGGTCCTTGAAACCCTCATCTCTTAACGATGGGTATTTAAGCTGAGGAAAGCTCACATGAGTTTTCTTTTCAGCCGCTCTTTGGTGTGCTAATTCAATGTAACCTGTTTCTTTTGGAGC
The DNA here is from genome assembly GCA_961405105.1 of Perizoma affinitatum. Classification (NCBI taxonomy): domain Eukaryota; kingdom Metazoa; phylum Arthropoda; class Insecta; order Lepidoptera; family Geometridae; genus Perizoma; species Perizoma affinitatum. The sequence goes on from OY560184.1 coordinate 10,990,888, forward strand.
CATATTGGGCACTCCTAACTTTGACTGATGTGGCTGAGAGTGTGCACAGAACTAAATGTATTTTACGTTTCCGAAAAATTGCTATCTATAAATATTTACGTTTTCGCTATCTCTCCATTATTTATTCTTATCACTGTTTATATTTACATAGTTAATATAAACCCACTTCGCCAAACATAAAGCTCATTGGAGTGGTCACTTCATCTAAATATTATGAATAATACAGTCATTATTAAAATCATAGAATAATATACAATCCAAAATATGTCAAGAGTCACGCTACATAACTTTTCTCGGTACTTTACTGCAGATTGCGAATTACAGTGAAATTAATGCAGTCACAAACTGCCGTCCCATTAAAAAAAGCGCTTGTATTATGAGAATTACATGACTGATATACTTTATTTTAAATACTTACCTATTTTACATAAAAAACAACCAGATCCGAGACAAATATTTGCAGATCATACAAACCTTTGTCCCGCGGCGATAATCGAACCCGCTGCCTTCAAGGATAATATCGTGAGAAAACCGGCATGCCTTAGATCGACAATTAGAAGGCATGTGCCATCAGGCAGTGTTCCAATAAGTCGCGATGATGCAACCTGACACATGGAATGTTAATTGTTAAACGCAGGCATGTGCAAAATATAATGTTTGGACTTGGCTCTGACTACTCTTTACTTTGTATCGTCAAAGATCTGAGTATGTTCTTATGTTCATCATGAAGAATACAGTCGTAAGCGTGTTTGTTCTGTTTAATATTTTGTAGGCAACTACTAAGCTTTTTTATGTCGCTATTAGTCAGTTATCCTTTTGGCCATTGCATAATCAGTAGAAAAGTAAAGGTTATCGGAGGAACTAATCAATAATAATATTAACACAATAATATTGTGCATTCTATCAGGTCAAGATATTACTTAAGGCTCCCAATACATTCGACGTGATAAGAAGATTTAAAAAATAATCTCAAACATGCGCGGAAATTATTGTCATTAGTTTCGAAAAAAAGAACACGCGAAGTATCGGTTCATAAGTTTTGAATTTGGAACAAAAATGCGTCGGCAATTCTGTATGGAAATCCATTGCCCGCGTCCTGGATCAAAGTAAAAATTCATTTATTCATTAAAATCACAAGGATCACTTTGAAACGTCGGTTTTATCGACTGCCTGTTCCTCCGTGACCAAGCCAGGAAAGAAAGGCAAGACAACAAGGCAGGTTATTATTTTTTAATGATCCTTTTACAATACAATAGGTAAGTACCTACATTTTTATCGAGTTGCATGTACAATGCACTCAGCATTAATACCATTAATACCGTGTGGTCGTAATATCTTATTAGTATGAGTCAAAGTTTGACGGCCTTGAGGGTATGGCGGGCAAGTAGCCGGCTGCGACGCAAGAGGGGTGCGGGTTCGTTTCCCGCTGCGGGAAAAATGTTTGTATGTTCTGCAGATATTTCTTGCGGGTCTGGGTGTTGTGGTACCATGGTACTCATAGTTCCTAATACTCACGACACAGGGGCATAGTTCAGGACTATATTTGTATCAGTTGGGCATTTCCTTATTTCTTTCTTTTAAATATTAATTCAATTAAACCATGGCAGATTTATTATAATTCCACCGGACAGTTTCTTGCAATATCATTTATTTTTATACAGTTTGTATATTTTTTATCAAACCCAATGTAAAATACCCTTTTTCTAATAATAATAGTTTCATAACTCATACTTTACTCAAGACTTAGATTAGTGCAGTTTCTTCTCACCGACGAATTACGTTTCCATCTACGTTTTCCGTGAACTGGCCAAAGCAGATTTAAATAAAAAATGTCTTCTCAATCCGAGTGGGTACAATCAGCACAAAAAAGGGCAACTGAAAAGAAAACACACGTCAGTTTCCCTCAGTTAAAATATCCGTCACTGAGGGATAATGGTCTGAGAGACCCCGTGCAGTGGCTGGAGGGGAAAACCATAGACGATGGTGCGGAAGGGTTGTGGCGGGTCCATGACAAATTGTACGACTTAACACGTTTCATGAATAGACATCCTGGAGGTGAAGAATGGATCGAGCTTACTAAGGTACCATCTAAATTGTTTATTTCTATCTTGAGACATATATAATAATAATATAGTACCTGTTCGTGTGTTAGCAATTTTTGCCTTAGCATGGTAAATATTAAAATTTACGACAATTTGACATTCACAGTGAAGCGTTTTTAGACTATAGCCATGTTGTAAAATACCAATGTACTCTTCTCGACCAAAGATTTTCCATTTTGAAGCTTGAAGATTTATTGTAATTCCTATGCTAGATAAAAGTGATTGCCACTGTCTCGTTCCCATAGCAATTTTGCTAGCGTGATAAAGCGGGGCTTTAACAATTCTGGTTTTAACATTTGAGGCATTCGGATGCTTACAAATATAGAAACGTCACAGCATATTATTGCACAATAACCATTAATTATTTAAATTAAGTTACCTGATGAACATTTTCATAATTAAATTAACAACTACATCAAATTAAAAATATAACGTTCCTAAACTAAAAAAGTAAAGTCATTAGGGAATAATTACTATTGCACATTAATAAAATTAACTAATACGAGGATGCATGAATTTCATGCATCTCATTGTTATTTTGTGTTACTAGTTAGAAACGATTGTCCTACTTACACATATATATCTCATTCACATGCCAACATATAAAGATGTAAAACAATTGTTTAGTTAACGGTATTTTGTTTTCTTCTGTTGAATTTGTAATGACACTATATCAGAAAGAGACAAAGAACTGTTTTGTTTATCAACTGTGGAATAATCTTTATAAATAAAGCCCTTAATGTGCTCGTATTACTGATACCTACTTTCTGAAGAGTGTGAGCACCCACACAAACCACCCAGGGTAAAAAATTGAAATGTATATTTTAATGTGTTCAAATAAAGAATTCATCGGATGAAAAATCAGACCAACTTTGTGACTTATAAAAACTGGTTTTATTTTCAATTTTAGGGTACGGATATCACGGAAGCATTTGAATCGCACCACTTAAGTCCATCCACGGAGAAAATGCTAAGCAAGTTCTACATTAAAGACGCAAAAGAGGCGAGAAACTCGCCATTCACATTCAACGAAGACGGCTTTTATAGAACCCTGAAAAGAGCAGCTTACGAAGAAATAAAAAAGATCCCAAAAGACGTATCTAAAACGGCTAACAGTATAACGGATGGGTTGTTTTTATCACTTCTAATCAGCAGTGCTTTATCTTGTTGGTTTGAAGATTATTTCCTGGTCCGCTTCTGGTATGTTTACGCATCTGTGAATTTGGCGTTCTTGACTGTGACCTGCCACAACTTTATTCATAGGAAGACAAATTGGAGGATGTACCTGTTTAATGTGAGCATGTGGTCTTATAGGTAAGATGCCCTTTATTTCCCATGTCTATTTTTAGAAGCATCTCAGTGGGCTATGTTCTAAGACTCAGTAGATATAATTGTTATAATTATTATATAAAAACAAAAACCTACACAACGAGAAAATTAAATAATATGGGTTTCGTTTCATTACGAAACCCATATTATTTAATTTTCTCGTTTCTGAATGGAAGACATTTGGTTGTATATGGGTTTATTTATGGATTACGTTACCCCATGACTCCTCGTTTGTCCAGGAGGGAATCTATGGTAACACCAAGCGTTCTTGTAAAGACAGAAGATTCGAGAATCAGGACTCATACAAAAACAGCTATAGTTGAACATCCTTCGGTGTAAAGTGATTTGGTTTTCACATACGACCTGTGTTGTGTATTATGACGACCTCTGTGGCGCAGTGGGCGAAGGCCCGCCTGAGACGCAGAAGGTTGCGGATTCGATTCCCGCCGCGGGACAAATGTTTGCATCTGAAAATATTTGTTTCGGGATCTGGGTGCTTTCTATGTACAATATGTATGTATTTACAAAAAAAAAGTATATAAATAGTATTTCAGTCAAGTTGTTCCCATAACACAAGCTCTGCTTACTTTGGGTCTAGATGATGCTGTGTGAAAAATGTCCAGCATTATTTATTATGCCTTCAGTTTTCGGAAGTAGTCTTATCACGACCATTTTAATAACTTTACAGTATACGCAAGTCCAATAGCTATGGCTAAAGTCTTCCTGACTTGGCTACATTATGATGGTTATTATTATTTTCAGAGATTTCCGCGTCTCCCACGTGATATCTCACCACCTTTACACTAACACACTAATGGACCTAGAGATCAGCTCTCTTGAACCCATTCTATTCTACAATCCACGGAAAGATAAACCGATCCATGCCAAATTGGGATTTATCACCGAGCTGTTTTTCTTTCCTTTTGCTTTTCTGCTGAGTTTTGTGAAAAGGTTAGCTCAATTCATTTTGGCGACTACAGCCTTCGTTAATATCAGAAACTACATCATCCTGATCCTGGAATAAATATTTGCAGATTATTAAAACATTTGTTCTTAGCCTTGCAGCACAGACAAGGATGCTCTGATATAGCATACATGCTGTTTCAGATTTCTGTCCGTCTTCCTGCGTCCAGGATTTTTCAAAAAGCACTACCGTTGGCACGATACCCTGGGCTTACTCCTTCCTATATGGATGCGGCTGGCTAGTGGCACCTCCTGGTGGGAAGTCATAAACATGTGGCTTTGGATCAACTGTACTGGCAGCTTCATATTCTTCAGCATCGCTGTGAATGCCGCACATCATCATCCTGATGCAATCAAGGATGGAGATGAACCCGTGTATGTTAAGATAAACTGGGGACACTCTCGTTGTTATTCAGCCAAAATAGCGACGGTTTTCGTAGACTCAGCATTTATAGTTTTGGGATAGCATTATTTCTTCCTTTTTTTCTCAAATGTCAGACAGGGAGAGAGAGAGAACGCTACGCTATTCCGATGTTATACCGAGGCTATGCTACAACGTCGCTGTTACGCTTTATAAAGAACAGAAATACGATTCAGGTGACTGAATCGTATTTCTGTTATATCAGTGCTACTATAGCATTAAGCTATCACTAGCTTTGTTACTAAAACAAAGGACAAAATGATAATAATCTAATTACACAGTTTAAAAAAAAATAGCAAATTGTTATACAAAACAGACAAAAATTAACAATTTTCTTTATTCTCTGTTCATTCGTTCATTCAAAACATTTTTTCGCACAAAAGAAACTTGATAGGCATAATTTTTCCTCGACTTGTTTTACCACTTTATTTTCTTTAATCCTTCAGAAATTCAAATCGAGAGAAGTGAAGCTCTTTGTGTCGAGTTCGTCTAGCTACAACTTCTTACAAACAGTTATGGTTGGATATTCTATTTTGAGAGAATGGTGGCAAAAAAATTACCGATAACCGAACTTAACATAGCTCGTCCAGCTTTAAATATATAGTCAAACAATATTTCTAGGTTATATTAGGTAATAAAATATATAAACATTACAATAAATGACTGCGCAGTTCAAACTCTGACCTAAGACGTAATCTGACCTAAGACGGACACAGTCTTAGGTCAGACGCAATATCAAGTACCTATAAATTATATCTGGGTTTACAAACTTGATATTACAGGATGATTACGCATTACAATACCAAGTATTAACTATTTTGTAATCTTTTTCTGGTAAACTATAATTCGGGTCAGGTTGAAAGTAGCCCTAATAGATTACCTTCTAGAGAAATCAGTGGTTATCTCCAAACTTTCAGACTTACAAGTTACTGGTTTATACATGAAGCCAGATAGCTGAAAATACGATTACTGCTTCCAGTTTTTTTACAAGCTTTTATTTAACTTGCAATGTTTGTATGTTAGTTTGTTTGTTTAAATCAAATCCTGCAAGCTAAATTTGAACCACTTACTCTTAGCTTACGGAGTTGAATTAGTACATGTTGGTTCAGTTTTGATGACAATGCATTTTTATGGTAAGCATGACCTGAATCGACATCCAGCTATAGGAACTCTTCAACAATCAACATAGACACGAAATTTTGTCTACGCATTTTATTATTATATCTGGTTTTAAGTTTTACCATCACATGATTGCTGCACTAAGACTTAAAAGCTTGTGTTTACTATTAATCTATTTGTATTCTTATCAAGCTTATGCGCATTACTGTACAGTTCATTAGTAATCATTACATGGATAAAATACATTGATCTCATGCGATTTTTTGTACGGTTTATTCATGCGAAATATAAACTAAAATTAAAATATTTTCTTCTTCCAGGAGCGAGACACCAGACTGGGGAATTCACCAAGTAGAGGCACTTCTTGACAGAAAAGACATCAACAGTAACATTTTCACTATCATGACACTATTCGGTGACCATGCGCTACACCACATGTTTCCTACTCTAGATCATTCTCTGCTGAAATACCTACATCCGATATTCATAGAGCACTGTAACAAGTTCAAAGCAAATTACAGAGTTTCCACTCAATTTAAAATGGTGCTTGGACAAATAGAGGAGACAATGCGCACTGAGTTCAGGACCAAGAAATAAATTTCACGGTTTTGAGTTTGTAATTTTAAAATGAACGGTGGATTCGTGCGTGAATTTATTTTAAGGGGCACTCTTTAACATATTCTTATAAATTGTTGATTATATTAAGAAGCGCAATAAGGTAGGTACTCACAATATTAAAGTTTCTCTTGGAGAACTCAAAATGAGGCCAAATATTTATTCTTACTGGTGATCGATTGACAAATACGGACATTTTCTAATGTTTGTTAATAGTTTTAACTGAATACAAAACACCACTTCTACCATACAGAAACAAATATTGATAAATAGGCTTAAAAAGTTTCTCAATACAAGGTACGAAACTTGTAAAATTAATGAACCGTAGAACAAGTTTATTAAATCACTTAATATGTGTAACATTAAGGCGAGCCTCGGGATATCACGCCCAAAATGTAACGTTTATTCTCTAATTAAATAAGCGATGAATGTACGTGTTTTATTTGATAATGATGGCAAGTAAAATTTAACCAAATACGTTGCCTAAGAACGAGTACGTGCACGGTGGGTTTTTAAAATATGAGAATAAGTAGCATCATCCAGTTGTGAATTGGAGACTTTAAAATTTAGGCATTTAAAATCTTAGCATTCAAATTAACTTGGTTTGTTATTATTTTAGAATATTATTACGACCATACCACGTATTTTATTATACTCTTGAGGTTTCGTTGACCGTTTAGAGATCCTCGCTCATGAGTACACGCTCGATGGTTGTGAGGCAGGAAATGGCTTGGCCTTACGGCTCAGGCTTTTGCGCTCGACTTTATTACAGGACTATAAATGGATTATTCTGCCCATGACAATGAACAAGTTTAAATAGGTAAAGTATATGGCTATTTACATAGGATAGTATACATATAGTTTATACTTAAGTTCTTATTTTTGTATTTTTGATAGATGTTAACACAATTTACAGGCTTCATAAACGAGTATAACGTTATCTAGCTTACTCTAAAAGGCTTATGAAATAGACCCCCATTACATTTTATGGCCCTAATACTGTACCCCAGTTCATTTTATTTCGATCGTGCGCAAGGGTGAAGTTATCTGTAGATCTCAGCAATTCATTTAACCCAAATTGTCTGTTTGTCCCTGGACGGAGTGTGAGTTATAGAAGTATTTCGATAAACATCTACCTATAATCAAACTTTGATGTTATATAAATCAATGGCTAGTTTTAATAGGAATAGGCAAGACGTGAAACAAGATTTTTGTTTATATGAGAATAAATAAAAAGGACTGCATTTTCTGCGTCGCACTCTGAAACTGGGAGAGTCACCTAAGGGCCCAGTCTATTGATAAAAAAATAATTGTGTCAAAGTACAGAGCGCGGGAATTTCAGACGTAGTTTGTTGTTTTTTTTACCCCTGATTCACCAACATGGTAGAAAAAAATACAATTTGGTCACAAAAAAGTTATTATTTATGTTTAAATATAAAGTTTAAAACACAGTACCTGCCAAAAAATGTCTCCCACAAACGACAACCGCTACCAAAGTTACGCTTGCACAATTCCTTCACTCCCTATATTAGATTATGCTGACGCCAGCTATCTCGACCTGACCGAAGTCCCGTTGAAAAAACTTGAGTGCCTTCAGAGTCTTTGTATCCGGTTTATATTTGGCGTACGTAAATATGACCATATTTCAGAATTCCGCGTAAAACTCAAGTGGCTTCACATCCGTCTTCGCCTGAATGCACACAATATTTGCGTACTTTACAGTATTATTTTTAACCCATCCTCACCATCTAACATAAAGGTGCCTTTTGAGTTTTTACACTACACCTTCGCTCTTCCGAAACTCTAACACTTCATACTCCTGTGCATATGTCACAAATCTTTGGTTACTCCTTTAACTATAGGATTGTGAGTTATGTTTCAAGCTGTATGACTACGCCTTACCTTTTTCTATAAGATCATCAAAATCACTAGCTATTTTTGAAGTTATGGTATATAACTATTTCCAGGCCTCAGAGTTGTTAATAAATCGTTTTTTTATTTCATATTTAGAATATTTAGAGTTTTTTCTCATATTCATATTATTTTTATATGTTATATTGTATAGGATATGTATATATTTAATGTGTGTAGGTATATATTATGAGTGATATACTTTATAATAATAGGTTTACTCGTACACCGCCCATTGTTCTTTGTATGTTTATTAATTCCTGTGTTTCGTATTTTTCTTTTTTGTGCAATAAAGGGTTTACCTATCAATCTATCTATCTTAGATTTAACATTTTAAGTTTACCAGCGGAAGCTAGCACTCGCTTCGCTGTTTGTGCATCCACCTTCATGTCTGTCTGTTTTCCAGATCATTGTTCTAGAATTAAAAACTGAAACAGAAAAGGAAACGGAATTCGGGTTTTCCTATCAGTCAGGCTGGAGTATGAACTCATTTTAATAAATGTTGTGGACCTCCTCCAATGGAGGACATGGAAATGTAATAATATAATAGTTTGTTGAATTCTTTGGAATATTGCAACGCAACAGAACCCCCACGGTTGCCTTGTACTATCTCGAACCTACGGGACACGGTGAGGTTACGGCGGCAATACTCTTTAAAAAAAACTTCCTTTTCATTCCAGTCGTTTGACATGAAAGGCGGTTTTATATTGTGAAACAAACAATAAAGAACAGTCAACGTTCATTCTTTGTTCCTTTACTCAGTTGCACTCACTGGGTTTGTTTATTTTATGTTAAAACCCTCTCTGTGCTAATTTAAATGACTTTGTTATTGAGGATTGGACGGCTGGTAGCGGCTGGGAATTCTGTGGAGTTTTAGATATTTTATCGATTAGATACTTTTTATTGGACATGTGTGGGGTTTGCTATGTTTAGTACTTTCAGGCATCGTCGACTCTACTCCTCGTTTATATAATGTACTAAAATATATAAAAAAAACATGACAGAATATTTAAACCTACCACGATACAAAGTTTATTATTTTAGAGTTAAAATGACACTTATGCAAAACATTAAATAACCTTAATAGAAAATGCCCAATAAATTCGGACTTAATATCACTCGATTACTGATATAATTAGTGAAAAAATCATAATTTAAAATGTTAAAATTGAATGCCAGACACTGGTAATCTAAATGTTAAATGTCACTTTCTGTGTCAAACTGATATAAAAGTCTTTACCTAACATGAGAACTCAGAGAATACCTGTAAACACTACTTTTACGCCATAATATTATGGCATAATAGTTAGGCTCTGTATATAGAGGGTCTCCTACACGATAGGAAGTTTTACAATCGAGACTTTGTTACGCAATACTGCATTGGAAGATTTTTTTAAAATAAAAGTCATTATCAATAGGTTTTTATCATTAAAATCGCAAGATCAAAACCACAAACAACGTTTCTAATAAATTAAACCACTTGACAAGAGAGTCGCATTATAACAAATGCGATTACTGGCTTCATGTGTCACACAACACTATGAATAATTGAATAATTAAACTTGTCACCAGATTATTTTAATAACGCTGGACAATTGACAAGTTAATCTGGCTATTGTTAAAATGCAGTGATTCATTGCTAATTTAATTGAATTATCATTTTGTATACATTTTCATATTGAGTAGTAAATGTTTAATATTATTTATGCCGAGTGTTTTTGTTTGACGGGCTATTGATTTCTGCCTGCTTATATACATATATGTAAGTATGCAGAGGGGTTTGAGAGCTTCAATATCTACAATTACTTCAGTTATGTTTCTTTTATTATGTCTAAAAATATTCTCCCACTATTTTTATAACCTATTTGTTCCACTATTGAGCAAAGATCTATTGAGGTTCGAATGAATAGCTCATCCAAAAAGCTGGAAAAAAGAACTTGCTTAGTGTAAATGGCAAATTAGAAATAGTGAAGTTCCTGTGAAAGAGCTCGCCCGGAGAATTATTACCACCGAATCGCGCCTATTTCTACAGCCAAGCAGTAATGCTCGCATTGCTATATTCCGGTTTGAATTGTAAGGATGCCAGTAAAATTTCAGGCACATGAGACTTTTACCCCGTTATGTCTAAAGGTCGGCAACGTCCGAATGATTACATCTGGCGTTGCAAGCGTTATAGATTACGGTTACCGCTAACCAAAAAATAGGCCATATATTGTATAAAAAAATGGCTCGCCATTGCAATAGGTAAAAAATCTGCTTATAAAACTATAATACCACACATACGTTCACAATAACAAACTTTTATAAATGTTTATCATAGAACCATACAAACTAAATAAACTGCACAACACTACCTACTTACTGGTACCCACTAGTTTTGTTACTGGTGAACATTAAAAAAAAACCCTTCGATCTTATAGTGGCTCAATAGCTGGGTCCATTAGCGACACTCCACGGTCATAACCTAATATTCGGATTGCTTTCCCTTTGACGCTCCAAGTAACTTTGTTAACCTTTATCGAAAATCGAGACTATTACCAGGAATACAGAAATAGTCTTGATTTAATCGATTTTACTTTAACTAGAGTTTGTTGTATCATCAACCGGATAACTCATGGCCACATCGATGATACTCATGTCATATGAAATCGGCATGCTCTAGTACCAAAAATTCGAAGGCATGTGCCATCGGTTAGTGTTCGAAAAAGTAGGGATGAGCTTCCAACATATCACGTGGAATACTGACTAATTGCAAAACGCGGGCATGAGGAATTCTTTAATTGTTTACTCCCAGGCAAAGTTGAAATTCAGTCGTGTTTATGTTTTATTTCTGTTGAGACACTTTAAAATAAATTTGCATCTAGCTGTGTTACCTATCTTGTTCTTTATTCCACTGGTAATTTTTTTTTACCGTGACACTGCTGGTAGTAAATTTGTAGTGCCATACGGTAGTGTTACGGGGGACAGTCATAATAAAACAGGAATAATGTATAAAAAATAAAGTATCCCTGATTTTTTTATTGTTTTAATAAGCCTTTTAAACATTCAATTCCTAAAAAGGAATGTAAATTAAAGTTTATTCTGTCAAAAACTATATACAGCTGCTTTTAAAATAGGTACCTAAAACCCATATTGGTGACATTTCCTTTTGACTTTCTGAAGTGTTGTGTATACTTTTTTTTAAATAAACCACCTTTTGTTTTCACTTAATTAATTTACTTCTACAACATTTACAACCAACGCGGTTTACCAACACTTTACAAGATAGTGAAGTAAAAAAGCTTAGTGCATTGATGGAGTATTTTTTTTATTTTGCATATGAGCATAAGAGATAGAGAACCTTTTGACTTTGGACTGTTTTGATAACCTTTTATCACAGTTAAAATTCAATGAGGAAATAATATGCCAAACATTCGTGTATTTTCAAAACAAGAATCTATGTTGCAGTCATTTAAATTCACTAATTGCGACGCGAGACCAGAGAGCTGGCTCTTATCTGGGCCAACGCATTAGCATTGCTATTCAGCGTGGCAATGCGGCCAGTATTTTGTGAACTTTCCGTCGGGTAGTGATATGTATCAGTTGAGCTATCTATAGATCATTTAAGACAATCTTTAGATAGCTAGCTGTTTCATCTGTATTGTGTGAATACCTACTTGTTCATAGTTGTATGAATTAATGTACTAATTGCAAGCTTATCACAATATCAATGGTCTCATCGCTATTAATACAAATGCCGGCGCTTGGAATCAGTTGGTATTTATTTGGAAGCGAAATTCACTTCCATCAATCGATCTTTATTGTTTGGGTTTGAAATAAATCATTTTTCCCAGTGTTTTTACTTAACATTATTTTTATTATGCTAAACAGTTTATTGTTTTTATTCTAAAATATTATTATTTTAAAGAAAAAGAACACTAGGTTTTACCCCCCATTATTCTTATATTTATACTGTTGTTAAGAACAATGAGATTTTTTTTTTGTTAAATATGGCTGAATGACTGTGGTCGAATTCAATGATCCAATACATATTGTGACGTGCGCTGCTAGCTAACTACGGTATGCTAGCGCCATCTCTTATCAAATGGACGCACTACTCGTTCTACCGCCATCTAGTATCGCGTAGAAAGAACTAGCACGCACGTAGCGGACGCCCCGCCCCTTTATGGAACCTACTAGAACGGTCATTAACCGCGTTAGTAAGAGATAGCAAATGCGTTAGAAGGGGATAGTGCGCGCTTAGAAAGGACGGGATTGTACGAGATCTTTCTGGAAGGATCGAGGTATCGTCTTAGGGGGATTTATAAGCGCGGTGAGCGGCCCGTAGTGACAGTTCCGATCGAGATTTGGAAGTGAATTGATCAAAGTGATAAGAAGCGATACCCAGTGATTAGTAAAGTGACTGTTTGTGTTATAGTGTTGTACCTAGTAATTCAGTGTTTTAGTGCTTTTGTTTAAGTGGTGTAATTCTGTTGTGCTGTTAGTGTCAAAGTTAATTTTATAGTGTAACCTGACTAATACAGTGTTCTTTTGGTGTTCAAGTGGACTTTGTTATTTTATCCCGTACCCTAGCTCGTAACAATTTGGTGTCAGAAGTGGGATAAAATAATGCCGATTCTACCAAAGGACGACAGTATGGAGGGTGTTAGGACGAGACATCAACGACAGCAAGAAGTCGATGGAAGGCGTTTCGGAGGTTCCCCATCACAAGAACCTGGGCGGGTACCTCAGCCGGAGATGGAGTCAGCTGCTGGATCATCTGCAGAATCATCGACTGTGGCCCGATCTCCTGCTTCGTTTGATTTTGCTGCCTTAATGACTATGATGGAAAATCAGGCACGTCGGCAGGAGGAGCAACTCCGTCAGCTGGAAGCAGACCAGGCTCGTCGACAGGAGGAACAAGCTCACCTTCTGAAGGAACTACACGTGACTATTGGAAAAGACCTCAAAGAAGTGAAGGAGCAGGTGAAGCACCACGAGAATCGTATCTCAGAGGCCGAAACTCAGATCGCCGACGTGAAGAAAGCTCTGGGTGTACTAAAATCTGGCGAAGGCAACGTGGCTCCTGTAGTAACTTCTACATCGGTTCGAGGTTTTAAGGTCCCACCCTTCGATGGAAGTTCTTCGTGGTCAGCGTACAAGATCCAGCTTGATGCTGTTGTTGAAGCAAATGGATGGACCAAGAAGCAAGCCATGACTGCACTTACACTAGGCCTTCGTGACCAGGCGCTCACCATCTTAGAAGCCCTGGGGAAGGAAGTCAGCTACGAGCAACTGCTGGAAGCTTTGGAGTCCCGATATGGCGACGCACACCTGGAGCACGTGTTCCGTGCTCAGCTAAAGGACAGAAGCCAACGGAGCACCGAGAACCTACAACAGTGGGCTTTGGAAATTGAAAAGCTGGTTCGGAAGGCGTATCAATCTTCACCTGCGCTCATTGATGGAATCTTGATCCAGGCGTTCGTCGATGGAATACGTGACCTGGAAGTACGAGCTACTGTGAGGCTTGGGCACCACGAGTCTCTGAAGAACGCCTTGGCCCATGCTTTGGAGGTAGAGGCCGTACGTCAGGACCATCGAGCGCACCGCGTCAGGGAAGTGGTGGCATCTCCTTCCAGTGACAGATTCAGCCGCCCTAAATTTAGTCCTCGATGCTACGAGTGTGGAGAAAAAGGTCACCTGAGGTCTAGCTGCCCAAAACGCACTTCGAGAGGGGAAGATCGGCCTCAAGGAGAACAGGGGGCTAGCGCCTCCGTCCAACAGCAGCAGGGAAAACGAGTAAACGCCAGGACTACGGGACGGGTGCTGGCTGGTAGTGAAAAAGTCCCAAGAATTTCGATCTCACAAGCACACGACGGGAACAGCCTGATTATCAATGGCCAAATCAATGGAACACCCTGCAAGATCACATTGGATACTGGTGCTTCTCGTACAGTGATCAGTTCCCAACTTGCAAATCGCTTACTTGGGAACTTCTTCCGTAACAGTGACCGAGTCCAACTCTTAACAGCAACCGGTCAGCACATATCCGTCCGAGGCGAGAAGCGGGTAGAGGTGAAGCTGGGTGAAAGGATTTTCCTGCATAACGTCATCGTGGCCGACGTGGTTGACGACTGTATCCTGGGTTTGGATTTCTTGCGAGAGCACCGCTGCAAGATCGACGTGAATCAAGGAGTGTTAAAATGTGGAACGGAGGAAATTTTTATGGAAGGTGGATCACCAGGGAATATTTACTGTCTACAGAAAACTGTTCTGCCTCCAAGGTCGGAAACCATTGTACCAGTAAGATTGTCACACACTGCGGGAAATAATCGATGTGTACTGATAGAGAGATTGAATACCGTCCAACCATGGATTATGTCACGAACTCTAGTGAAGGCTACGAGTACCTCAGCAGTGCGAATATTGAACTTGAGTAGTGAAGAAAACCTCATCGAAAAAGGGACGTTAATGGGAACCTGTGAGGAAGTAGCTTGCTTGCGAAGGTGTCAAGAATTGCCCAGTGGCCAAAACCTAAAGAACAAATATGATGTGTCATCGTTTCTGGAAGTTTGTCGCAAGGATCTTTCTGAACAAGAAGTTGCAATGGCTAAAAAGACGTTACTTCAGTATGCCGATGTATTCTCTTCGAATGATGCTGATATTGGAAAGACTGGACTAGTACAGCATGCGATAAACACAGGTAATGAGCTACCGATCCGCCAGCGACCTAGACGATTACCAGTAGCACGGGAGAAAGAAGTAGAAACCATGATTGAGGGAATGATGAAGGATGGTGTAATAGAACCTTCATCCAGTCCTTGGTGCTCGCCTGTCGTGCTAGTCAAGAAGAAGGACGGAACTATGCGTTTCTGTGTGGATTATCGTCGTCTCAATGAAGTAACGAAGAAAGACAGTTATCCACTACCCAGAATTGATGACACGTTAGATACACTGACAGGAATGAAGTGGTTTACTACTCTGGATTTGAAAAGTGGCTACTGGCAAGTAGAAATAAACCCTAGAGACAAGGAAAAGACTGCATTCTCTACGGGAAAGGGACTTTGGCAATTTCGAGTCATGCCGTTCGGATTATGCAACGCCCCTGCGACTTTTGAGAGGCTAATGGAGCTAGTACTTGTTGGATTGATCGGAGACGCCTGCCTTGTCTACTTGGATGATATCATCATTATTGGAAGAACATTTCAAGAACATCTTCAAAATCTGGAACGCGTGTTGTCAAAGATCCGCGCAGCAAATCTAAAGTTAAGTCCGAAAAAGTGCTCGTTCTTCAGACGGCAAGTAAGCTTCTTGGGTCATGTAGTTTCACGAAACGGTATACAAACTGACCCAGAGAAAATAGACGCTGTCAAGGATTGGCCGATTCCAATGGACAAGACACAAGTCAGAGCATTTTTAGGGTTGTGCTCCTATTACCGACGGTTTGTGAAGAACTTTGCTGATGTAGCTAAGCCTTTGCACAAGCTCACCGAGGAGAAGCGACTATTCTGCTGGGATGAAGACTGCAACCATGCTTTTCAGGAACTAAAGAAGCGTCTGTGTGAGGCACCTATTCTTGGCTTTCCTGACCTAGATAACGAGTTCATCGTGGACACAGATGCAAGTAATACCGGTATTGGTGGTGTATTATCTCAGCGCAAAGGAGATCAAGAAGTGGTGATAGCCTACTTCAGCAAATCTTTATCCAAACCGGAAAGAAATTACTGTGTCACACGAAGGGAACTGCTGGCAGTAGTAAAATCTTTGCAGCATTTCAGCAAATATCTGCTAGGACGTAAATTTCATCTGCGAACTGACCATGCTGCGTTAACATGGCTATTACAGTTCAAGAACCCCGAGGGGCAAGTGGCAAGATGGATAGAACAGCTACAGGAGTTTGATTTTCAAATTGAACATCGCAGTGGAAAATCTCACGGTAACGCGGATGCACTCTCTAGAAGACCTTGCCTGGAAAACTGTAAGCATTGTGTCAAACAGGAGTCCAAAGAAGCAGTACCCATAAGAATGCTGAGAACAGACCTTAGCGAGGAGTGGAAGGAAGCCCTGCAGCAAGCACAGCAGGAGGATAACGATCTCAAGCCAATTGTAGAACGGATCAAAGCTGGTAGCCCCAAACCTAAGTGGAGTGATGTTGCTGGAATGAGCACAACTACAAAAAGTTATTGGGCACAGTGGGACAGTCTGGTTGTCCATAATGGAGTATTGTGCCGTAAATGGGAAAATGCTCGAGGAGATCATTGTCACCTTCAAATGGTTGTCCCTAGGAACAAAATATCTGACGTTCTGAAGCTCTACCACGAGGGATGTTCGGGTGGTCATATGGGAATAAAAAGGACATTGTTAAAAATCCGCGAACGATTTTACTGGATCCATTGTCGAGATGATGTGGAGGACTGGTGCCGGAAATGTACGAGTTGTGCAGCCGTAAAAGGACCCCACACGCGCAGCAAAGGAGCATTGAAGTTATACAATGTCGGAGCGCCGTGGGAACGTATAGCGCTGGACGTTGCTGGACCGTTTCCTGTTAGTGAAAACGGGAACAAATACTTCTTGGTAGTCATGGATTATTTTACAAAATGGCCGGAAGTTTTCGCAATTCCTAACCAAGAAGCTTCGACGGTAGCGGATAAATTAGTACACGAAGTTTTCTGTCGTTTTGGAGTACCTCTGGAAATTCACAGCGACCAAGGAAGGAATTTTGAGTCCCAGGTATTTCAGGAGACATGTCGTTTAATGGGCACTCATAAGACCAGAACCACCTCCTATCACCCACAATCGGACGGAATGGTAGAAAGGTTTAATCAGACGTTGGAACATTATCTGGCAAAAGTGGTGGAGACCAATCAGAAGGATTGGGACAAGTACATTCAGCCATTTCTGTTGTCATATCGAAGTGCAGTTCACGAGAGCACAAATGTCACCCCTGCCTTTGCGAACTTTGGACGTGAACTGCGATTACCTGCGGACTTGATAACTGGCATTCCACCTGATTCTCCACGCACAATAACAGATTATGCGAACGACTTACGAAATAAAATGAACGACGTATATGAAAACATCCGACAATCCAGCCAACAAACGTCTGAAAAGATGAAGACCCGTTATGACAGAAAACTGAATAATTTGGGATTCAACGAAGGTTCACTGGTGTGGTTGCATAATCCAGTGCGGAAAAAAGGAAAGTCTCCCAAATTACAGCCCAAATGGGACGGACCGTACCGTGTTATGACCAGGATTAACGATGTCACTTATCGGATACAGAAGGGTCTGCGAGGAGCCCCTAAGATCGTTCATGTTGACCGTTTGGCGAGGTATTACGGGTCTGACAATGCTCGGGACGAGCATGTCTAAGGAGGGGGCAGTGTGACGTGCGCTGCTAGCTAACTACGGTATGCTAGCGCCATCTCTTATCAAATGGACGCACTACTCGTTCTACCGCCATCTAGTATCGCGTAGAAAGAACTAGCACGCACGTAGCGGACGCCCCGCCCCTTTATGGAACCTACTAGAACGGTCATTAACCGCGTTAGTAAGAGATAGCAAATGCGTTAGAAGGGGATAGTGCGCGCTTAGAAAGGACGGGATTGTACGAGATCTTTCTGGAAGGATCGAGGTATCGTCTTAGGGGGATTTATAAGCGCGGTGAGCGGCCCGTAGTGACAGTTCCGATCGAGATTTGGAAGTGAATTGATCAAAGTGATAAGAAGCGATACCCAGTGATTAGTAAAGTGACTGTTTGTGTTATAGTGTTGTACCTAGTAATTCAGTGTTTTAGTGCTTTTGTTTAAGTGGTGTAATTCTGTTGTGCTGTTAGTGTCAAAGTTAATTTTATAGTGTAACCTGACTAATACAGTGTTCTTTTGGTGTTCAAGTGGACTTTGTTATTTTATCCCGTACCCTAGCTCGTAACAATATATATTAATACACCTACGTCAGTAGCAAACTCATGCGTAATCACATTTGAGATGAACGCATCCGGTTTATGGAACGGATATTAAATTAGGTAGAAAAAACGTACACGAGAGTGCACGCTTTTATCTTTATGAACTTTTACCACCAAGGTTTGCTGGATTTTTTTTTAAAGTTCAGCTCACCTTTGCACATGTCATATCATTATGCCTTGTGTATATGTTAATTTGTGTGTACAGTAAAGAATAAAGCAAAAAAGAAAGAGACTCGCACATTAGCATCACGACATTATTATAAATAACACCTGCAGAAGTCCAGTGCTGAACATTGGCGCCATGACGAACTGTTATCACTTTAGAATATTATCGGTTGATATTATATTGAGTTGGAGCCTTCTTACACTGCGTTGCCCGGTGTATGGTCACCATTCGAGTCTGTCGGTTCTGCAAGCTATATTTACGGCCTGTCCAATGCCACTTGTTAATTTTTTACTATAATACCAAGCAAACAACCATAAGGCTCACCTGTTGGTAAGTGGTTACCGTAGCCTATGGACGTTAAAACGCCAGAGTCTTAACACGCTAGTTTCCAAACCTTTAAAATTTCAGAACGCCCTTTTAATTGATGTCGGGATGTTTATTGGTAATGTGAGCTGGCCTTCAGACATTGATCTATGTAGCACGGTAAGGTACACGCAGGCTTAACGAGGTGTCAGATTACTTGTTAGAGAACATCGTTACGGTTTTCGTAGCGTAGCCTGCATTAACATTCATAGCAAATCATCCGGTTGTCTTGTTAAATTATACAAATTCACTTTTATAGAATAGAATAGAATATGTATTATGTAGTTTACCTAAAAAAAATTCTTCAGAATATGTAAACATTTGTCCTGCTCCGGGAATCGAATCCACTCTTCTTGCGTCACAACTACTCACCTGTCTGAATCCATCGACTTTTAACAAAAATGTTTGATATTGGTTGTAGTATTAGTAACGTCATGTATACTCACTATTATTTTAGTCAGAAATTAGGTTTTTTTTACCGATTGGACGATATGATCGCTCAGCGCCAAAGGCATTGTCATAAAGTAGATTGTTCAACATGGGACTAAAACGAGCCATTTCGTAAGAGATGTTCAGCCATAGAATCATGAAATGGTTTTAGGCCCCAGTTAAATATTCTACTTTGCACTTCGATTGCAAGAAAAAAAAACGATGTATTACAGTAAAAGTTTTTGCGGCACTAGCAACTTTAAAAAAAAAAAAGTTTTTGACAATACGTTCTGACGCATACATCCAACGATCGCCCATAAACGCTAGTGCAACAGATTAAGTAGCTTTCAGTTCCATTTTCAAAAGTAAATTTATACAAAAATATACTTCACATATTTTTTCTAATAAATTATTTCAAAAATAGAACATCGACAAGCCGAGTCTTCATAGATGATCACATTAATTTTGTAGTCTGTTGATAATAACAACTAAAATAAAAATAATTTCTTTAGTCCCTAGAGGTTAACTGATACACTTTTAGAAAATGAGAAGTGTGATACTTTTAAGATGTCATTGGTCCATTGGGGATGAATTGCAGTATAGGAAACACAGCAGTGTATTTCCTATTGTATATTTTTCTATAGCAAAAAAAATATGTACAACATTCCGAAAACTATCAAAACCATGCTCTGAAGGACTTTTCAAAGCAAATCCATGGCAGGCAAAACTCGAACAGAGATACAAGTTTCAATAAACGAAGGTATTTCTTCAAGAATATGCAATATGCAATTTAATTTTTTAAGAACATTAATAATAAACTTTACTTGCACCGATACTACAAAATTATCTATCTCTGGCAGAAGAAAATATGTCATCCCATTCTACATAATTTTCGTAAACTACAAAGGGGGTAGGCTACCACCAACAAGCACACAGACTATTAATTACATTTTTAAAACAGCTGACTCAGATGAAGCCATTCACAAACTGAAAATGCATTCTGTCTAGTAAGCGTTTGGATTTTAGGGGCCCAAAAGCTGCGAACTGTTCTGAAAAATCAACGCTAGGGTTGGTTCTGTTTTTATTGTACAATATTTTTTATTTTTGCATTTAAAGGTTATCTGAATTAAACTGGCCAATACAAACATTTAGGTAAAAAAATCTTTAAGTATAGTAGTAAAAGTTTAAGTAAGCCGTACTTAAATATTTTTTTATAACCACAATATTTTGTATACCAGAAATACTATATTCTTTGATATTAACGTTGTGATTAAAGTCTATAACAGTAAAACTGACTATCGTTAGTTTTAAATTTAAATTATTTTGTTTATTTGGTTTTTACTAACACACATGGGAAATCTCAAGATTTCAATATAATTATGCCAAAAATTATCACCCACGACCTCTTTCTTTACAAAGTATACATAATAATGTTATGGGGAAATCAAGAACTGGAAGAAGGGTAAAGCTCACCTTTATATTTCCTATCATTCTGTCTAATAAAAATAAAGAACTAAGAATAATAATTTATTTGCCAAGAAGGTAAAGTCTAATTTACAACAAATTAAAGAATATTATATTTTGTAAAAGCATTGAGTTCTCAACAATACATTTGGGAAATATGTAATGTAAAACTCGATCACGTTCAATATTTCGCAGAAAATAAATCTTTGTCGAAAAAGAATTCGCGATTTGAATACAAGTATCGTTTTGTCAGCAAGGCTTGGATGATAACATTGAAAAATTGAATAGAAATAGACTTTTTTAATGTTTGATTTTGCAATATCGTATAAAGACAAATCAGTAACAAACTGCTATTATTTGACGGTGGATCTGAATTAAGTGACAGCCCTAACAATAGGTACCTGCCAGTTGAAGCTTTTGAATTGGCACGTGCTTCTCACATTTACATAATTAGATTAGTCTGGGTCGGGACGTTGGCCATTGAATAAGGTGGTACTATACAGAGAAGAAACTACAATAATTATCATACGTATCAATAATATGTATAAATACACTACCTCCTATGTCAGTGTAGGTACTCGCGTCTCCAGACAATGGTCGTACATTTGAGTGTAAAAACGTTTATGCCTCGTTCAATTCTAAAATGGATTTTATTATGCATCAAAAACCACCCATTTATAATGTATATATTATGTATGTATTTACAAAAAAAATGTATATAAGTCATGTAATTCCCATAACTCTGATTACTTTGGGGCTAGAAGATGTTGTGTGAAAAATGTCCAGCATTATTTATTAACTAACATTTTTGAATCCATTAGTATTTTATTTTATTAGATTTAATTACCCTTCTGGTGTAACCAGTGCATTCAAGTAGATTGATTTTTTTTACTCGTAGAGATAGGTTTATTTCATTGCATTCAGTTCATTTTTCTCAAACAGAATTGTAACCTCTCACTTAATATACAAGTTAATATGAAAAAACGACGACGGTGGCGGTACATTGACGCGATCTTTGACGACCACTTCACAACCTTTTCCCTTTGATCGCAACCGCCACCGCGTCAGCTTGACAGAAATTTTGTATACAAAAGCTTGAAATCACGTGTTAGCGAAGAAGTTTTGACTCTGAATGATAGATACCTATAATGTGCTGAAGCTAGTAACCGAACGAACCTTAGCATTGACATTGACACGTCATTGCTTTGTTATGACGTGCAACTTAACTCCAATCTAGTGTCCCAATGAATTTTTAATACTAATCTTGCCAGCCTCGTTTTTTGTGAATATTTTATAAGAGATAAGTAGCGTTTAAGTAGTTTGAACACATTAAAACTAAATCAAACTTTTACTATAAGTAAAGAAAAATTTACATTAAACTTTTTTTCATCAAAGGGCTTTTTGCGAAGATAAATTTTTCTATGTAAGTCGACAAAAAAACGGTCGAGCGAATGTGTTTCTTACGAACGCTACATTTTATCAGGTACCTACACTTAAGTCTGAAACCGTGACAGTTATCGAAAAGTCAGATACGGGCTCGATATAGATTTTTATATTCTTTTTAATTATAAAAAGTTTGATTAAAATTAAATCAATGCATCATGCATTGGTGTGTCCAAAGTTGTTGGAATAATTTGAAAATTGTAAATTTATAAATTCAACATAAATCTCTGCATCTTAGTAGCACACTTTTGGCAGATTTTGTAAATTTAGCTTAAATTTTGTACCGTCTTATAATTTTAGCTGTAATAAATTTATGCGTTTCTGTCGGGGTAAATATTCTAGTACCACTGTACAGTTGCGGATAGTCTTAGAGATTATTTTTTATCAATAATTTTAAAATATAACCTCTAAGAACTTCTGAATTATTTAGCAACTCAATTTCACAAAACTGATTTAAATAAAAAATCCAGGTTGTGATTTATTTTCAAACAAAGAACCTACTTTTAAAAAACTAAAACTAACTTAAACTTTTTTTAATGTATATTTTTTTTTAAATCGTGTCCGGAACTTTATTAGAATTTTTTCATAACTCTCACGGTTTCACACATCGCCTAACCCCTAAAAACTCTTACCTACTTAAATAAAATTCGAATTCATGCATTTTATTACAAGACGCTTTTCATCAGAAATTTATATGTTGTGAATGAAATAGCAATACAAAAAAACGCTGGGGGCGTTTGTTTGTATAATAATAGGTTAACATTTTGATGTTAGTAGTTTTTTAAGCTGATGATAATTATTACGGAGTAAAAAAAAGCCTCAATTTACGTGAAAAATTACGTTGATAAAAAACATCACCAACTATGTATGATTTTATTTAGTCACCCTATACCTAGGAGTTACTTTATTTCAATAAAAGCCTGTCTTAAATCAACGTCGCCTTTCAAGTCTGAAAATTACTTGCAAATACACCTGTGATTTTAAATTGACATCATTTTGGGTAAAATCCAATCTAATAAATTTCAATAATGCCTTTGATGGAGTATCACCTGAAATCTCACAAAGGGAATTGTGATAGAAATTCTTAGAAAATCACAAACTTGCGATATAAAAGACAGAGTTAATCAAAAACTTTCAGTTTTCTTGTATTTATCCTATGTTAGCACCGATTTTGTTTTAATATACAAAAAGTATTTAATAATACATTCTCGGTAAGCGTAAGGATAAAAAATATTATGGAATTAAAATTACCGTGGTTTGGTATCATTTTGGAATATAATTACGACTATACCACGTACTTTACTATTCTCCTGCTGACGTTTCGTTGACCGTTTAGAGGTCCTTCCTCATGAGCACCGTCCGCGACCGTCGTAGGAGAATAGTAAAGTACGTGGTATAGTCGTAATTATATTCTAAAACAAAAAATATTAGTTTATTTTAAATTTTAATCAAATTAGGGACACCAAATTGACAATGGAATCACAAAGTACAGCTTTCAGTATACTGTAAGTTTTCAGTATAAGTAGTGGTTAGTAGTGAAAATCCTCCGGGGAAGTACTAACACCATTTATTTATTTATCTTAATGTCACATGAGACTTTTCACTTGCTATGAGTCAGAGTCGGCAACGCGCGAGTGACCTACCTCTGGTGTTGCCAACGTCCGTATGTTACAGTAACCGCTTAAGAACACGTGGACGTATGCTTATTTGCCAGTTTAGTTGTATGAAATCATACCTATATAGGCCTAGTGCTCAGAACAGCCAATGTTTTAATATGGATGTATGTAAAAAAACTTGGATATACCTACATGGGAAGTGGTAGTTTTTTTTTAAACATTTAGGGAAAATTGTTTGAAGTGGCGATGTATGAACATTTTGTTTTTGCTGTCCGACTATGTACTCAGACAACAGAGACTCGCGTATCCGATTAAGTTAAAAAAACGTCTGACAAACGCGTTCAAACGGGTAGATTCCTACCACTCTAACAGTCGATGATAGAGAAAACTTATATATTCGTTCGTCAGGTCCTTGGACTGCTGAATTTTGTTCAGAATATGCCCACTTTAGAGGGAAAATCTGTACAAGGTAAGATTGAAGAGGGGTTGACAAAAGGGATGTTATAAGTTTAACGTGTATATCTGTGTGTCTGTCTGTGACATCGTTGCTCCCAAACCGATGAACCGATATTTATTTTTTTAAAGGTGAGTGAGTGTTCTTATCTATAATTTAAAAAAAACTGTTGAGACCTTTGAATATCATTAACTCTTTTCTAGTTGATGAAGAGATGTGACTCTACACTCTGAATAATGCGGATTTATGTATTTCCAATTTTGTAAAAATTACCTTGTTTCCTATAATTTGTAACGTTACTGAGTATCTCACACTTGCTTATGAGAATATTTGTCTTAGTAATCTGATACTGATAATAAATAGTTGTCGATATTTAATTCCTGCTTTTTCAGAGAATAAAACTGACATTTTCATCCATGTAAAAATGAAATCTGGCAAATTTTTCCTCTCAGGAATGAATTATGTCACCATCCAATATACCTTCCATCTAATCCTTCTTGCACTCACAAATTTTATAGGCCTTTAAGGCGAAAGGTATGAAAATTGAGAGCTACTCAGCTTAGGACGCATTTACTCAGAAAGCAGACTGTGAAGCAGTTTCATCATCATTATCGATATCACCAATAGCTTGTAGAAGTCAACTGGTGGACATAGGTGTCCCGGAACACCTACGGAAGGTCTCGCTCCATTCCTCCCTCTGCCATTCTCCCAGCTGCGCGCGTGGATGCGACACTGCACCATAAACCAACACAATGGACGATGGGGACAGGCCACGGACTGCAGACAGTCAAGAGCAGCCCTACCTGCCATCTCACCTCGACTGACGCGTCGCCTACGAAATCTTAAAAGAACAGATCTCCGGATCATCGTGGGGACTCTAACCGGTCACTGCCCCCTAAATAAACACTTCTACAACATCGGAGCTACAGACAGCCCACTCTGTAGAGGGTGTCTAACCGAAGAGGAATCAGCTGCCCACGTAATCCTGGAATGCGTGGGTGTAGCAACTCACCGCGCGCAAATCCTTGGCAACCCAAGGTCACTCCGCGAAGCCTGCGAAGACCCCAGGAAGCTTCTGTGCTTCTGGGCGGAGTTGGGCTGGCTAACCCACTAGCCAAACTCCCACGCACAATGAACCAACTTGGAGTTTGAGTGCGGAAAAGGGAGTCCACACACATACACATACATACATAGGTGTCCCGGAAATAGTGGAATAGCGAATGATCTTGGGCCACCTCCATCCATCGACTTCCTATGCGAAGGTGACGACAGTCCATCAAGTGTAAGGCCTTCCTATCCATGCATCGTCCAGTTTGTGTTCCAAGTTAGTCTACCGTGGCTCAACTTGGAGCAGCGGTTTTTTGACTTCTCTCACCGTATTACCGATACGGCTTGATACAGGCGTTGTATGGTACTCATTTTACGATGGTTTAGTGATACAGCGTCATTAGAATATTAGCTTAAGAAAATCAGATATCAAATGAAGCTTGTAGCCAAAGGCCGGAAATCTACGAGAATGCATCTTACGATTTTTATGGCGAAGCCACCGTTGTAAGCGGCTTAAAGTGTCGCCGAGTCGAAATCCGGAGTCTTCTCTCTACGGATCAACTTGTAACAATGTTTTGCTTGTTTTTGATGTAGCAGGATTATGGGTCGGGAGTTTCAGGAATTGTTTGTGCGGTTTGTTGGCTGTTGCATCTTAAACTTTGACACAACATTTACCAGCTGGCCTGCCTGCTATGACTTCCCAATTATTATAATTAACTCTATTAAGTCGACTAAGCAGCTAGTGAACTGAGAATTAAATTAACTACCTGGGCAGCTATATCATTTTTTTACGTAATAACAACCCTTTCATATTTTCTATGTATAATAATGTATGTAAATACAAAAAAACTGTATATAATTAGTACATAAGTCATGTAGTTCCCATAATACAAGTTCTGCTTAGTTTGGGGCTAGATGATGCTGTGAAAAATAAGCATTTTTTTTATGCAACTTTCTTTGCAATATGTATGAGCTTTTCTGTACAAGCCGAAAAACATTCGTAAATCTATAATCATATTATAAAGTAAAGTTTGTAAAAAATGTATGTAGGGATGTGTTTACAAAATGACTCATACGATTAAAAAAAAAATTCACCAATATTTAGAATAAACCTTCATGGTGCACATAGGCTATATATTACTTCGTTAAAATAAAAGGGATCTTCGTGGAGACCAATTTTGCAACGGAAGTCGACGAAAAAACGGTTATGCAATTGCGTTTCTTACGAACGCTAATTTTCATCGGCTACTTTTTATCCGGGTACCACGCGGGAAAAACCGTGGGCAGTAGCTAGTTGCAAATAAACTTAAGCAAACAATATTCATAATTTTCATTCAAATTCAAATCGTGGTTTAAAACTACAAATAAATACTAACCAATTTTTTTTCCCCAAAGTCTAAGAGAAACAATTTACCTGTCGTGGAACACACTTGTGTATAAAGTCAATTATTGGCGCTTAACTGAAATTTACGTAGCACAGTCCTGCTGCTAGCCTTCACACTGTCGTTGGCCAAACTGCTGAACTCCTAGTAACAGGATTACCAGCGGACATTGACAAACGGGCTGTGTTCTCCTATTACCTTTGGCTTTGGTGAATGATAGCTGGCAATAATGTTTTCTATCTAGATGGTGCCTTGATATAAATACCTAAACACGGACCACGAACATGAAATAAAAATTCAGATGATAAAAGTTACTTATTAATTATTTTAGCCAAATATCAAATATGATAGTTTGTTACCTTAATTATTTTATGAATCTTCTGATTCTATATAAAAGAGCATAGGTAGGTAGGTAGGTATGGAGAAAGAACATTAATTTCATCATTTGTATGGTTTAAAAAAAAAATTCAATATCTGGGTGTATCATTATAGTCATGAAACCCACAACACGGGTAATCTTATTAGGCAATAGCAACGTCATTATTTTACATAGCCCACTCCATCCTAAGGATATCAAGATTTTCGCTTTCAGCGATAAGACCGCCTATTATGCATTTGTTTTGTTTTTTGTTGTTCTATTATGTTTTTCTCGATTAAACAGTAAACTGGTGTTTTGAACAATAGAGTTTATTTTTCTATCTATCTATATTATTATGCATATCATGTAAGCATGTTCGCTCCAAAACTCGTCATATTATGAATTATTGACAAAATACTTAATTTAGAATTTGGGACATTAAAAAACACAAGAAACCCACTCAAGCCTCCAAGAAGTTTATCAAAAAGTGTTGTTTTCGCCTAATCAAATATAAATTATTGTCGTAAATGATATTTATCAAATTAGTTAATCAAATTTAAATTCAAATACGCGATCACGCGATTCTTATATTTTATTAAATATTAGGAGATTTTTTGTATGAGAATTTGTATTTAATTCTGTAAAATAAACGCTATTTGTTCTTTAAGCTTGTCAGTGATTCTGTTTGTCATTTTTCATTATTATAAACTCACACAATTTTGAAAGTTTAATTAGTTGTGCTTGAAAGTTGGATATTGTTTAGATAACCGACACTATTATTCTGGATGAATATTTGAGGTGGCTTCTTAAACGCGTCCAAGTCGAGGATTAAGTAAATACAACATTTGCTGTAAATTCAAAATTGTTTACTATTAATAATACCGGCCACCGGTCCACCACACCAAAGGTCTTTTCAAAGACAAAATCTTAATAGGGAACCAGTACTAGAAATCAGTAACGCAAATCATATACATCATTCATTTTAACGCATTTGGGTTTAAATGCGCCAGAGCAACGTAAGTGAAAATATGTTTGTATTTATTTTCACCATGCATAATTATAATTAATGTACATTCAATTAATTCGCCTTCTCGCGAATGTGATGTAAAGACTTCAATAACAACTCGAAATATATATTTTAATCTGTCTTCTTAATTTCCGTCATTTATTTGCTTTGTAATTGTTTTGCTTGAAAATTAATAGACAGATGCAAATTAATAGGCGATGGTTTGGATTTAGCATTTCATTCAATTGTATTCTTTGTTGCAAGTTAGTAGGTACAACCCGGTTTTTATCAAGTATTTTTGGAAAATTATCGAAAATTATATATATTATAAATATCGTAATTAAATATCAATGGAATGGGCTACCCCACACCAATATTAATTTATAAGACATTAAATTTCAAAAAACCGACTTCAAATGACGGGAAATTGATAAAAAGTTTCATATGAAATTTCGACAACCTTTTTTTACCCTTAGGAGTGGGACTTTGTCATAAAATGTATATAGAACTACCCTTGAAGTAATACACTCATACAAACAAAATCGGTTCATTGGCGAAGATATCGCGTAACAAACACAGAAAAAAACATACATACAAATTGAGAACCTCATTGATGTCGGTTTATAATTAAATCGCAATATTCCCAATACGTTTGCAGTCCGAAGTTTACGGTTGCTATCCTGTATTGGCTTTAACAATACAGGATAGCAACCGTAACAATTGGCGAAGATATGAAGTTACAAAAACACACGATAAAAATTAAACATACTACCGAATTGAAAACCTACTTTTTTGAAGTCGTTTAAAAACGCAATTATCTTGTTTTTCCCTTGTTTTTTGAATGTTTGATTGCCTTATATTGTGAGGAGGTACGCACTGATGGGTTCCGGAGTTTTATTGGAGGTAGTTAATCGTCTTCTCTAAAACAATATTGCAATCGCGTTTGTTGAATGTGCAACCATAGTTTGGTTATGAAAGTTAGACTTCCAAGATCCACGGAACATAAGACAAACTTCCGAGGATTACAATCCAATTAACGGTTAGATTGAAGATTATCCGTAACTTAAACCGTGTCTATCTATATATTCTATATATTTTATTGAAGAAAACGTTTTTTATGTTTTATGAAATTGGATACCCAACGCAATTTAACACTGGATAAACAAAGAAACAAATACAAGATACGTTCGTTGTTACTGTACTGTTATACAATAATTGTATATTGTATTATCCTTTGTCCAGAAGTGGACTTCAACAGGCTGTTGATGATGATAATACATAATAAACAAATATAAATCCTGTAGCAATCTCCGATAGAATCCTATTCATAACTAATATTATAAATGCGAAATTTTCTTATTTATAGATGTTAGGATTTTATCCACGACGAGTCGTTTATTTAACGACTGAACTGTATTAGAAGAAATTCGGAGCAGGTATGACTATAGTTCTTGAATTAGGATTGACTACTTTTTATCCGGGAACCACACAGGTGAAGCCATGGGTAGATGATAGTAGATAATAATTTTCTAGTATAAACGAGAACATTTACTATCTTCATGGAAAATATTTTGGTAATTCATTGGTAACCAATCAGAGAAAAAATTACATTTTGTTTTTAAAATGCACGTCCCAATGTCAAACATGCTTTGGAATTTAACATGTTAGGTGTTCACAGTAAGTTCACAGTGTTTTAGTCTCATAGGGTTGTCGTTGTAATGCAAAGCTTTGTTTTATATCTATGGCAGCCTAGTTTGACAGTTTTGCGAAGTTGTTAGTTACAAAGGAATTAAAACCTCCAAGTATGGGAAGCTACATTGTACATTTTTTTCACAAACTTTCGGTGCACAATAAAACCTAATTATATGGAAAGAGGGACACTTATATAACAAAAAATGAAATATTATGTCAACTAAATAATTATAACGAAACTCTATGTTTCTGCACTAAGTTAAATCACTCACTAGAAAAGTAAACTTTGAACAAGGATATTACTTTTTTGCCATTGATGAGAAGTTGAGAATGAGATAAAAGGTATTAACCTATGTTGTTATTGTAGCTTGGCTAGTAATATTCATTTCAAACAGGTACTAACTTGGCCATATTATTATCCTCTTACTTAGTTAACCTACCTACAGTATACATTCACTAACTTATCATCAAACTCAACAAACTCACGACATTTTATCCGTGATGGAGATTCTTCTGCGCTCGACCAAGCCTACTCGTGGCTTGGTTGAGCGCGAGGCGTCGAAGTAAATTCACATTAAAAATTGAAAATACGGCAACTTAAAACCGTCATTGAAATCACAAGAGTCATATGATCCTTATGTGATTAATTTAGACTTTGAGTCCCAAGAATACTAACTAGAATGTAGCCAGCACGTCTAAACATTATATTTGGCCCAACCCGCGTTTCGAATAGAGGTTGCAAGCCCATTGTAGAATATAGGAAACCACTTACCAACGGCACACACCCATAACTTTGATTAGGATTCCCCCACAATGTTTTCCTACGCCATTTTGAAAACCAACTTCTGCAATTTTCGGCGTTCTCTGGCCAACCAATTCAATTTTATGTTGTTATCAACCCTGGCTTTACATATCCACTTGGATACAAAACGTGAGCAATCGTGAATGCATTTTATTTGTCAAACTTTGTCATGAGGATATACGAATAAAGTATTTTCAGGGCTATTATTTGCACTTGCAGGGGTGTTTGTACTGCCTTATTGACCGTTGTATTGATTCGAAATGCTGTTCATGAAGTCATCATTTAGTTAATTGTTGATTTTATTGTTTGATTTGAAAAATAATAAGGAAATCGGGCCCAACCAAACATAACGATTGTAGTTTTTATTAAACATTTGTATTACCCTTTTGACGCTTATAGTTCAGATAACACAATTAGTTGGGATGGCTATGGACAATATTAAGTACACATTACATGGGTGTGATCCCAACACGACCCTTCAATTAAGTGCCCTATAAGTAAATAAATGTCCTATTTCTTGGACCGTTAACGTTCAATTAACGTACCGTAGAATTGGATATATAAAAACAGGATAATAATGAGTTGGACTCGTGCACCAGGGTTTCTGATGTTAAATAATTTATATAATCCGTTAAAAAACATATGTGAACATCAAAACGCAAAGAAGATTTTGCTAAAATTATTTTTTATCTCGTGTCTTTTTACTACGAACTGTTACGCGCGTAAAAATAGAAATAACATACGCGTATGGCTATATAAATTGGCTACGCGCGTTGAAATGCAACTCCGCTACGCGGGTCACCCACGTACCAAACGAAATCGGCTACGTGCATTATTCTAGGTACTTTTTACAGCAACAACATAAACAGCGATTCAATGCAACTCAAAAACATGTAAACTAACAATATAGATTCCTTAAGGATTATCAATTTCTTATTATTTACAGAACCCTCTATTGAAAACATCGGTTGCTGTCGTAAAACCGTGTTTTATGTTATGACACCAAGCCGCAAACTCCATTAGACGAGTTATGTGAGTGATATAGAAAACTAATCTGTTTTGAGTTCGATATAAAAAATGAAATCTACTTAAATAGCTGTAGGGGCATAGTTATTTCTATATTACAAGGTTCAACTGAGATCTTCTCGGGAAACAAGATTAACTAACATCATATTTTGTCCGAATGTCTCGAATCCCGTTGTTCATCAATAATTATGATTCCACTTGTATTTATGTCCGTGATACATTGAAACACTATAAAGAAACCGGTATAGGTACCTACCTCTCTTTCTTTTGTTTCTTTGATCCAGACAATATTTTTCATTGCATTTACAATATCTACTTGACCTACCTACTCGTACTTAAGTACTCGTTTTACGCTTAAAAATTAAATACTTCACGTACCTAGGTTATAAGTTGACGTTTTTTATTATTACCCAGATTATTGTGACCCTTGTGATTTCAATTAATAATATTTATTGACTTTGAATTTTGTGTGACAAAAGTGCAGGTGAATAGGTACCTAGATTGAATCGGCCACGATCGATTTTAATCGAGACCTGTGACATACGTCGGCTTTTATCGCTAACAACAAAGGTAATAAACATTACGGTTTTTTAATGCCGCCGAGATACCGCAAGGAAATAGATAAAATTAATTACCGTGTTACAAAATGTAGTGATAAAATCGTCAATGGCGCCTGGCTTAAGAATGTGGCGCTCCGTTAATCCGTTATCAACTTCAATTCGAGGCGCGTTAAAAAATCGGCCGAATATCTCTTTTTGTCTGAAGCAGGTGCGTGAGTAGGTACACACATCTACTTACCATTCATAACAACTTTAAGCGATAGTATTAGAAGTTATATAGAAAATTTATGAAATTTAGGTAGATTCTTCATACGTTTACTACCTCTAGAATAATACACCTACCTATAAATTTAGGATATCATCCTAAATTTATAGGTAGGTGTATTATACAGGTACAAAAAAATACCAGCATTGTGACATTTTGATAGTTCCTAGGTTTATAAATAAAAAAACGTACCTACAAGGATTTCAAAGTAAATATTTATTTTGTTGTTCGTTGATAGGTATTGACACATTCATCTATAAAAATACCTACAAATCAATTCACGATTTTGGTAAAAGTCTTGTGTGGTGACCATATAGGCTAAACGGTTTCTGAAAATTCATATGATACGTAATCAAAATATAGTGTGAAAGGTCTTCATTCACACTAAACAAACTACCTTGGCTAGGTTCGCCAGTTCTCGACCAATTAGTGGAATTGACAACTTCAGGAAGCGAAAAAGAAATCTACGAACATTTTTAAACAAAAGTCTGGTCAAAGTTGCTTTTTATATACTTACTCAATTTTATCTATAAGTAATTTTTTTTCGTTTTAGAACATTCAGTATTTTTTTTATATTGATAATAATCGAATAATATCAGTTTTAAATTGTGTCCACCTTCTTATCAATTTTCAATTTTAGGGATACAAAGTCCCTACCTTGGCGTACATAGGGTATGTACACCGGTTCTTTGCGTTATTTATATTCTGTCCCTGATAGGTATGTATTTCTTGGCAAACGGTCTTTTAATTTGTAAGACTCATTTAAAATAAAATTCTTCCAATTTCGACACAACCGAATTCCAGAATTCAAACGCTAAATATAATAGTAAATATCAGCCTACCCGCCACCGATTAATGAACAAGCGCCCGCGCCGCGTCGTGTAAATACATGTTACGCTAATGTGAGTGCCTGTCCGAGCGATCACACAACCGAAGTGTCCCGTCCCGCGACCCCGCACCGCCCCGTGCAAGCGCGATAGCAATATTAGCCGTACGGAATTTGTTATAAATTTGGTGGTATTCCGTAATACCAAAAATGATGACATCATGTTGTTATTTTGTAACTAGACAATATAATCTATTTACCTAATATAACGATACGTAAGACATTGTTGTTTTTCATACGAAACAAATAAGATGAAAAATTATCATGTATGACGTAAAAATATTCAAAATGCGATTCGATTACATTTCATTTTAGGTAAGTATTTTGCAAAAATATTTATCAAGGTACCTAGATAAATACTATGTATTCTAATACTATTTGTATTAGAATACTTATTTCCACCATTTATAGCATAATATGGTGGAAATAAGCTTTAATTACAAATGATTTTGGTAATACGTTTGTATGGGCAATTCTTCCTACGCAGGCCTCTTAATAGCTTGAATCGTAAATTCGCTCCTTAACTGAATTATTATACGTTTATCTGTTAGCGTATAAATCAACAATCGAGCGCATGTGACTAGAATGCTTTCCCATTATCTATCGGAGGAATGGTAGAATGCATTCATGGTATTCACTCTCTATGGGATGTGATAAACATTTCGTAAAATCTCCCTGAAATATAAATAAGTCGGAGCTGCTAAATTCGATATTATACTCGATTTTTACCTTCGAACAACCAAAGCTCACTTAGAGCATGCGTGCATCGAGAATTGCGGTACAAACCGCTTGGATTTATGTCTATCTGTATGAGCCTTAGCTTTGATATTTATAGCATTGTTATAAGCTCGACTTTTAAAATAAGGTTTTATAAAAATTTAGATAATAAAACCATTCAATATGTTTTATTATTCTTATAGTCATAATAGCCTTATGTCAGATACCTACTGCAGAATGAGTTAAAACTATTTCGTTTATCTTTCTAATTAGACTTTGATAAAACTTTATCTGTTTTACATGTTGGGCATAGGTAGGTGAGAAATTAAAGAGTTCCTGAGTAACACTCATTAGCCACATACATCCTTCGACTTCTTGCAATCTTTAAGATTAAACTACTTACACAAAACTAAGTTCATTAACGCCTCGCTATTTATATATGAAAATCATGAAACAGCCAAAAACCTTATGCAAATTCAAATTCAGAGGCACCTCGGAAAGTTTTCGTTAAATTTGAATTTTAAATTAAGTAGTACAAATAAGTTTATAAAATCACCATTTTAAGGGCCCTAATGGACTAGAGTGAATCTCACCTTTCCTGTGTAAACATTTAAGGGCCACCTTAATGTAATTTTGTTACAGCCCTATTCGTTGTTTTAACATCTGTTTTTGTAATGATAGGGAAAAGTAGACTGAATATTATTGCTTTATTTAATAATTATTAAAACAACATTGTTTGCGTTTTGGATAGTTTAATGTGCGCCTTGTTAATTAGGGAATTATGGTCACTAAAATCGATATAAAGACATTATTATCTGACAATATCACAATGTTATGAAATAACACTCACGCGTCAAATCTTTGAAAGTGGTTAATTAGATTTTGTCTTCTTTTCCTTCCAACTTTGAAACCTACAAAGTAAGAATGATAAACTTTTCACAAGTTCTCTCTTATAATTTTTTGTCGTCTCACGAATCCTTATAACGAGAGAAAGGAACGATAAAAACTGAGTAGGTATAATAATAAGCTCGAAATATGACAAGCTCGAAATATGAAATATGACAAGCTCGAATATAATGCATTGATATGGGACCCCCACGAGGTAAAGTACAAAATAATGCTAGAACGGGTTCAGAAAAAGTTTGGTAGATTCCTCTACAAGAAATTGTACGGATACTATCCCTATTTATACCCATCCCTCTTTATTTGCGGTATGATCGAACTAAATACGCTCGAGCTACGTCGTAAATGTGCACTTCTCATCCACTACTTTTCGGTTTTGCGGGGTAGTATCGACAACCCTGCCGCCCTGTCTGAGTGTAGGCTCTACGTCCCCTCCCGGTACTTACGTGCGCGCGCGCGGCGCTTGTTCGCACCGCCCGCATCCCGCACTAACACCGCGCGGTATGCCCCTACAGCGAATGCACTCACACTACTCAACTCGATGATTATTCAGGAACCCAATATAGATGTCTTTATTATGAAAAAACGTATATTCGTCAATTACTGTATGATTTTTTTATGTTCTCTATAAGTTGTAATATATTGAGCTCTAAAACGTTTTGGCCCTTAGCTGTAAGTTTAAGAGTTTGTTTTTTTTTAATAAATAAATAAGTAAATAAATAAATAATGAATATTAATGGCTGGGTATGTACCTACTAAATAAAAAGAGGAAAACGGTTTCGGTTCGAGAATATTTTTGACTGACGAGTCATCATTATGTTTAAATACGGAGGGTAGGTAGTAAGTACCTAATTATATACTTTTTTATGCGATTTGGAAGCAAACATTCATAAGGGCCACTTAGTGGAAAGTGGTTACCGACGGCTATTAACATTTACAATACCAGGGGCATTGGTATTGTAAATGTTAATGTTACCTGCATGTACATGTAGGAAATTAAAAAGTGAATGCACTTATACATATTATTATTTACCTGCTTACACGCTGTCACACAAACGACTCGTCTACAGTCATGTCATCACAGCAGTGACTTACAGTCACACGCGTCTCCTCAGGTACCTACTGTAAATTTATTGTTAGTCGACCTGTTGGCGATGGTCGTTGAAATCACCACATAGCTCATACTGAGCTCTAGATCAAGGCTGGAACAAACAAGGCTTAGGGTAGGCTTGTTTGTTCCAGCCACTACTACGTTTAACTAAAATGGCCTAAGCATCTCTTTATACCATATCTTTACAACTTTTTATGAATTTTTTCGTGAGTTGGAGGAAGTTTTTACCTCGTGGTAAATTTATAAAATGCGCAAATTGTTATTTGCACAAAAGCGCTTTTCCATAAAAATCACATCAATCGCCTGAAAAGAACACGAACTCAACATTTCATTAGAATTGCGCTCAAGTGTTATTGCTATAATGTTTGAACAGGCGTTTTATCGCCGGCAATTCTTGCGACCGAAAATTCTTTTCGCGTTGTTTCAATTTCAGAGGCTGAAACGTGAACAACAAAAGTGCACTTAATTTCCACAAACTCAAGCGGATTTACGACGCCATCGCTTAAGTGAAAAATTGCTTTCTTTTCTATTTTACACTTTTTCTGCTTTGCTCTGTATTTCTCTTTCAAAACTTTATTGTTTCTTAATGACATGAAAATGAATAATGCTAGTGGTACGGATAAGTGGAAACTCCTTTTTTTCCGATGGTAAAATGCATTTTCGCATGTCCTCCGACCTGAGGATAGCCAGAGAGGTCTGTCGGACTCACCAACTAATCCACTAACAGGAGAGCTAGTGGATAGTGGCATGCCGACTAAAAACCCATCGATTTTCCGACATTCACCTTAGTGCTAGTGCGTCGTCAAACCACTTGTCGTCAGACGATTCGTCTGACAGAGGCCCGTGCAGTGATGGAAAACAGTTATTTTCGATTTTCTTCTTCAAATTTAATCTTAGAACGGTTTTAGTTTGGAACAATGCAGAATAAACCTAGAAAAATTTAGCACAAGTATCAGAATTCAGAAAACGCAAAAGTGCGGGGCTAACTTATTTCAATCTAATACGATACACATATAAAAAAAAATATGTTAGTAGTAAGTATATCACTGTCATGTAGCTCCCATAAAACAAACTCTGCTTACTTTGGGGCTAGATGATGTGATAATGATCAGCATTTTTTTACATAAATTAGGTATTTGGGGAATATGAATGGTTCGCCACGAAATGAGATCTCGCAATTTTACCGTTTTTACCCGACTATCAAACATAATGTAATTACTACCGACATATACTTAGTTCTGTTTTATGTAGGTACTAAAAATATAAATTAATTTCTTAAAACCGTAAATTCTGTTGTAAATGTTTTTTATGTTGTTGCTTACAACAATGTATGTATGTAATAATGTATTGTACATACAATGTATATACATACAATGTATTGTATGTGTGCATGTTTGTTTTTCTTTGGAAAAACAAACATGCACACATACAAAAATGTATAGAAACGCGGTATTGTCTAAGCAGATTTTAGATTTTTAGATAGTTAGATTTTTTTAGACGAAGCACGAGCTCGTTTGTAATTTTTCAGTATCACAGACATAGGATTCTATCGCATTTCAGTAATAAATCATCTCTTGAAGAAGCATACCGATTGGTATGATTCTTACTTACTTTATTTTGACAGTCAGTCGGCGGCGCCGTAGTTAACAAGGGCAGAAGAGAGTAAGTAACTCAAAAAACTAACAATTGACGCACAATATCACAAGGTTCTTTTCAGGGTTACTACAACTAGATCTGGTCACTGACCAAAACGAGCTAATAACAACGAAACAAAATAACAATACCTTGTAGAATATTATGTTTACAGTCAACGCTTTCGCATGTATCGGCTTAGCAAATAGAAATTCGATCACATTGCCAACATCAAAGTTTCAGTGAGGTCGTGCAAATGAATAGACTACGCGCTGGGAGATGTCTGTACCACTCTACATAAATGTAAAATGAGCTTAACCTATTGTGCCTTCTGCAGATTCAATGGGGGTATTTTTTGGGATATCATTGTGGTCGTTTAAAAATGCTTGGGTAATGTAAAAAAAATCTAATCTCAGAGGCATTCAGGTGCCTCAAAACTTTTGGTAGACTCTCATCAACCCCACTATCTTTGTCCGGGACAAAACGTATTTTCCAACGCAAATTCGAACAGATTTTAGACGTCACGAGCTAAATTTCAAGTGAAAATTCACAGCAGTACCAACTATTGTTTGTTCTGGGGATAGGACAAATCCAATAAGGTGCGGCGTTAAATCTCAATTGTAGATACTGATTTCATCAAGATACTGTGTAACAGGGATTGAATTGAGTGAGACAAATTGCAAATGAAAACGGGAAAATTACAGGCAACGTTATTGAAAATAAAATAATGTGTGCAATCGTGAATCCTGTCTCCTCGCTGGTATATTCATCGCCAACCGATCAGAAATGACGTTTCAGGGCATCCACTGCATAGGCTAGTGGATTTTTATGTAGCTGAACAATCAGTTGTGGAGGTACCACTTTTTTTGCGGGCAATGACCAAAGTTCTGTTTGTAGTGAACACAATAGCGCGCTTTCTCACCATCTCATTAAAAGGGCTCTTACAAAAACTCGCACGCATGCAAGTCAGTCTTTATAAAATCAGTTAGATCCAATTGGAGCCGAGTAGCGGACGTTTTTTTGTAGAACAAAAATAAAACAAAATAACTGTTTATGTGCGGTTGGATTTGTGACTAAAAATATATAAGTAAGTACCCGTTAATATTATATCGTTTGTATTAATGTTTACTTTAAGTGAAAGTGAAAAATTTATTTCGTTTTATAAATGGTTTGTTATGAGAGATGTTATTGACCTCTTTTTGCTGATTTCAACTACCTAGTTACTTACTGGGTTTAAATATGAGTAGCTACCTACTTACTTATTTTAATGGCGGAAACATGATTGTAAAGTGTAAATAATTAGGCATAAACGTACCTACTTATTAATATTCATAAACATTGGTGATAATAGTACAAACAATTGAATAAATTATACAAATATCAACTATAAAAAAACCGTCAAAATGCTACTTGACAAAATAATAGATTAGGTCGGTATTTCTAGATAAAAGTTACTTATCACAAATAATTTCAAGATAATTAGTTACATAGAACAGGTTTTAAACTAATTATGTACTCGTAGGTACATTGTTAGGTTCAGCTAGATATTTTTTATTGCTTGTACAATAATAAATCAATAGAACATACCTAACACTTTCATTAATTTCAGTGTGTACATAATATGTACACCATCAGAGTGAGGCTGGCATGGCAATAATAAATTATTATTATTTCTTTATCTCGCTACGCAGGAATAAAAAAAAATTATGATACGAATCAAAGTAATGTTGCTACAAGCTTAAAACAAAACGCTCCTGAAACATGATGGTTTTGTAAATGATTGTGATGATTGTGATTGTAGGCCCACAGTGTATACATATTATTGCGTGCGGCTAATATTGCGTGCAATAGTCAAAATGTACAATGACTGAAATGTCTCGAGTTTACAGATGATCCAATCATATTTTATTTCCAAAAAAAAATTTTTAACTTTATTAAGCTCTGATTTTCAAAGTCAATTCAAAGCACAATAGTATAAAAGGTAGCTAATTAATCATAACTCAATTAAATTTACTAACACATTAATGAATGCGACACAATTAATTATATTTTTATAACAAAGAAAACAACAAAGATTCGAACGTAAATAGCCTTTGGTAGGTATCTCCTCACCTTGTACTTATTATCAACGCTGCGAAAATAAAACAAAAAATCTCTACCGCAATTAACTTACAAGTAAGGACAAAAACCAGAAAAAACCCTTGGTATTTCCTGAGTAATTATTATTCAACAATACTGCTAAGTAAATGTACAATTTAATGAATCATGTATATTCGTGAAAAATTTAATGCTTCTTGACGTGAAATTAAGAGCTCAAACATGAGACTAGGATTTTTTTGTAACCTCAAAATTATAAGTGTCGAATTTCCAAAGAGATCTTATATTTTGCCACAGGTAGGTAGATAAATCATAGGTTTGGGCAATCATTTGAATATTGTAAATTATTTGGTTGTACTCAATAAAGCGAGGCTATAAAATCTAATGTTATGTTTCTTCTATTATTTTAATTAGGATAGTATAATCTCACTTATTTATAGCTACATTTAGTATACATATCTAATTAATCAAAATCTATTTATTTGTCCTTCATCGTTACACTTACAAATCTAGATTTTAATAAACATGCAACGCTATTTTTCTCGTTGCTGGTTACTGGAGTTTTTTAATGTTATTTATGCGATGACTTGAAGCGTCTCATGTGGTCAATATTTCCACTGGTACTTAGACGATACGCCATCATTACGTTTTGACAGTAGAAATACTTAGTGGACGGTGGATACGGTGGTTAAATAAGTTTTTAATTTTTTTTTTTTTTTATAAGTTAGGAATCTACCAGATTGACACAAAAATAAAATAATGGAAAGTATACTCATACTCATACTCATTTATTCACCGTAGGAACTTTACAGTACACTTGGTTATGTCAGATTATACAATACACAAATCATTCAATAAATTATTTAAAGCCATTACAATCCATTAAAACAGACAAGACACTGTGACTTCCGAGTGGGTTTTGGTCAAATAAATTAAATTAATACATAATCATACAGACAATGTATGAAATAAAATACAATTAAAATATTTATAATAATTAAGCTACTGTAAAGGGGTATTGTCAAATCACAGTTACAAACTAAGCTAAAATAAATTACATTCATGTCAAATCACATTTTAAGTACACAAAAACAATCAACAAAACAAAAAAATAAATAAATAATGTTTATATGTCAAATCATAAAACTAGAATAAATAACTTGTGTCAATGTCACATTATCCTATCTGCTGCTGTAAAGGGGCATTGTCATTTTCAAAGGATTAATTATATATAATTATGTCAAAGCATTGAACAAAGTAATACATTAGGTCATACATAGTATTAAATTACCTACATCTAAAAGGACAGCACAACAACCTATACACTGACAGAGATACTACTAATATCATCCAGGGCTTCTTGTAATGTGTAATAACACTTCCTTACCATAATTTTCTTCATCTTTCTCATAAACAAACTACAACTTAGATCTCTAAAATCTTTTGGTAATTTGTTGAAAAGTTGTATTCCATTACAGAGGTAACTTTTTGACACTTTAGTTAACCTACACTTTGGGAGCTGAATGTTGCCACCATGCCTTGTGTTATAATGATGAAATTCTCCTAGAGTCGGTAAATTATTTTGGTTTTTTTTTATGTATTTAAGGCATTGTAGAATGTATGCTCCTTTAAAAGTAATTATATTTAGTTTTCTAAATGCCTCACGACATGAGTCTCTTGATCTGAGACCTAAAATGTACCTGACTGCTCGTTTTTGCAGTATAAAGATTCTCTGGGATTCTGCTGCATTCCCCCATATTAAGATGCCATATGTCATTAAACTATGAAAGTATGCAAAATAGACTGATTTAGCAGCTTCCAGTCCACAAAGTTCCTTGATTTTCTTAATAGCATAGCAAGCAGAGCTTAACTTATTAGCCAGACAATCGATATGCTCTCTCCACATCAGCTTAGAATCTAACTTCAAGCCAAGAAAAGTAATAGCGTTGACATGGTTTATTGGTAGATTGCTAGACTCTGGAGCTGACTGCACATTTTTTGTGTTTGTAGCTAGTGAGAAATGTATCAAATTAGTTTTATCTAGATTTAATAATAGGTTATTACATTCGAACCATTTTGTCAATTTATCAACTACAGTATTTATTTTATGTAAAATGTCATCTCTTATTCCGCAATTAATTATTAGTGATATGTCATCGGCAAACATAAAAATGTCAACGTCATCATCACTTATACAAGAACTGATGTCGTTAATGTATAGTAAGAAGAACAGAGGGCCAAGTATGGATCCCTGTGGTACTCCATATTTGATATTCTTCTCACTAGATACTGTCCCATTGATGTCTACTACTTGTTTTCTTGAGGAAAGATAAGAACGACAAAGAAGCAAATCGATGTCTTTGAGGCCATAGAGTTCAAGTTTGGCCAGGAGAATATCATGACTGACACAGTCAAAAGCTTTAGATAGATCACAGAATATTCCCCATGTTCCCAATTTTGAGTCTAATGAATTGAGAATGTTTTTAATTATGTCTGCCACTGCGTCTGTTGTTGATCTACATTTTCGAAACCCGTATTGTTTATTACTTAGTATTTTATGTTCATTTATGTACTTTTCAAGCCTCATATACATAAGCTTTTCCAAAATTTTACTCGGTAATAACGATATGGGTCTATAATTCTGAGCGTCATGACTATCCCCTTTTTTATGGAGCGGAATGATCTTGGCAAGTTTTAACAAATCTGGAAAGTTACCTGTCGCTAGAGTTTCATTTATGACAGTAGTGAGTGAGACAGTCAATTCACTTGCGATAGACTTGATGATTTTAGATGATAATCCCCAGTAGTCAGTAGATGTCTTTGACTTCATACTTTGAATAATTTTGAAAATTTCGAACTCATTAGCTTTATAAAATATATTGCTTTGATGCTTTATTACTATTTTATTGTCAACCAAAAATGATTCTGTATAAGAGTTAGACATGTCCAAGTTAGTTTTTAGGTGGCTAGTAGAATGGTCTGCAATATTAACAAAATAGTTGTTCAAATAGTTTGCTACCATTTCCTTATCTTGATTTATTTTTCCATTAGGTAGGCGTATTCCTATTGAATCTGTCATATCGCTAATCGCTTTCCCTGTTAACTCCTTGATTATAGTCCAGGAAGTTTTTATTTTATTATTCGAGTCTAATATCCTATCTCTTAGTGCGTTTTTTTTCGCTTCAATAGAAACTTGCTTAAAAATTTTACTATAGGTTTTAACAAAATTTCTTAACCTATCATCTTCATATTGCTGCAGAAGATCATACATCAGAAAGAGCTTCTCACGAGATATAAGTATGCCTTTTGTAACCCAGTCAGTACTTTTTTTAACAAAACTTTTACTGCTTTTTGTCCTTAAGGGTAAAAATCGATTAATCTGTTCCATTGTTTCTTTAAAGAAATCATTGAAACTTTGTTTCTCGCATAGAGCCGGTGAGTAAACAAGTGCATGTTTCAGTTCCTCAATCCGATCTTTAGTTATGATCCTACATTTAGTTATTCGTGGCTCACATTTTTTAATTTGTAAGCCACACTCGAATCTATCTATTTGGGCTCTGTGATCAGATTTTATCCCCATTGAGATTGAAGACTGAATTACATTTCCGTCCGTTAATATATTGTCGATTGCCGATTTAGAAGTTGTTGTAATTCTAGTATACCCAAAAATTGATTGTGTTAACAGGAAAGTGCGCATTAGGTCACTAAGAGGATGAGACTTATTACATTTCGTTAATGGAAAATCAACGTTGAAGTCACCACAGATAACGAGCGTCTTATTATTATTTTTACTGATCCTGGTTAGACAATCATCAAGTCTATCATTGAATCTATGAACACACGCGGAGGGCGATCTATAAACAGCAAGTATAAACATATCCTTCAGCTCCACACATCCAACCTCAAACTCTTTGTCAATAGAAAGATCAACTATGTCTTGTCTGTTTTTGGCTTTGATAGTATTTTTTACATAAATTAAAGTGCTACCACGTATATACTTTTTACGAGTACTACTGGTCACAATTTTATAGTTTGGAATTTCACAAACGGCAGAATTAGCTTTTGTCAGCCAAGTTTCCGTTGCACAAAAAATTTCGATATTATTTAAGTCTAAGAATATGCTTAAATCTAAACACTTATTTTCTAGTCCTTGTACATTTTGATGTCCTATTATTAATGTATTTTTGTTAGGTGTTTTAACTTCGCTATTGTTTAAAATAGGAGTTATGTCAGGCTGCACTGAAAAAAGTTGCACTTGTTAGAGTCGTCTGTAAAAGCATGATTATTCATATGTGTTCCAATGAAGTTTGCGACGATTTGTTTAAATTGTCTAGCAGTAGTTCTCCTGTCAAGTGTGCTTATATTTATAAGGTCAATGTTGTCTTCATATTGGCAGCTATTATGAAGTCTCATGTTGTGTTTATGAATATTGATGTTTGTAATGTCATCATGTGATGTCCTGTTTTTATTGTACATAATATTTGGACATATTAAGTACACATTATTTTCTTGAAGAGTAGCCATGAGTTTCAAAATGTCATCTGTGTACATCTTGGCATTTTTGCTGACTACTTTCCTTGTCATGAGTATTATTTTAGTCGGCCTATGCGTTAAAGCCATTTGTCTAGCAACTTTGATAAGATACTCGACTGGAGCATTTACATATGTGAGGCAGCAGATGTTGTGGCCATTATATATATTTTTTAAGTCTATCCCTAGACCTTTTATACATTCATCCCCTATGATTAGGGTACTAAGCTGGTCAGAGGTTGAAGGCCTGGCTGTCGCGTCTTTAACTAGACATCCATTTTGGTAAAGCAAATCATTTTCTGTAGCTCCTTCTTGTAAAATTTGTTCCATTTCTTTAATAGTGAGTATGAGTTCTTCTTTTTCATTTTCATTTTTATAATTAAGAATACTTAAGTCATCGTATGATTTCCTTATTGCTTCACAGTTTAGTTCAAGCTTCTTTACTTGCTCTCTCAGATCCTGAGAGTTTCTTTCTAGTTTTTTAAGGTTTATTTCGGATTCTTGTAACAGATTGTTGTACTTTTCATGCAGGTCATCTAGCTTTTCGTATATTCACAATTCATAAATCTCGGCAACAATTATAAAATC
This sequence comes from Perizoma affinitatum, assembly GCA_961405105.1. Taxonomy (NCBI): domain Eukaryota; kingdom Metazoa; phylum Arthropoda; class Insecta; order Lepidoptera; family Geometridae; genus Perizoma; species Perizoma affinitatum. The sequence goes on from OY560184.1 coordinate 11,035,828, forward strand.
AAACTACTTTGTACATAGAAAATTGTAATAAAATATACAGGAATTGCTTACTTACATTTTCATAATATCCCAAAAATATCAACCTTATGAAGTTCTTGAATAATATTTCTAACAGAGTAACTTACATCCTAGCCATTTGATAAACATGCATGCTCGTAATATCAGCTCTATTATGACACAGCAAATTTACTGCGAAAATGTATGTTGTTTTAACCGGATGTATACAGTCGTCAACCCTATCTATCAAATATCAGGATATGGAGTGCAAAAGAGGACAAAAATAACGCATAAAGAACGATATGCTACTACTGCATAAAGAACGATAGACATAGATTGGCTAGATTTTTTCAATAACTCGTTTCGATGGTGACTCGTTATTTTCCAGTGTGGTGCTCAGTTACATCCCCAGTAATCCACAACTCACACGCGTTGAATAGCACCGGTTTCTAACATGCCCACCGCTCTCATGATTTCTTCTCTGCTTAAATGTCGACGTTCCATGTCATTATGAAGATCACAAAATCAGTAAAATTAATAAAAAGCACAGGTAACACTTATTATTATTTAAATAAAGGTAAATAAATCTTAGGCAAAATTGACGTTGTAAAATTCAAATAAGAGTCTCAGTTCTTTCTTTTATTTTATTTTGTTCTAATTTTAAAATCGAACAAAAAATGATTAATTCCATATACAAACTATTTCTAAATAGCAAATAGTTTTTATGTAAATAATTTTGAAATGAAATATCACTTGACAATGTTTATGTTTGTAGGTATAATATGTACGTATTTACAAAAAAGTGTTTATACGTAGTATATCAGTTATATATTAGATAAATATGAGGTGAAAGAGGAAACATACAAACGCACAATTTAAAGCAGCCGGCTAAATCTAGCTTATAAATCTGAGTACTTAATTAGGTATAATTAATTATTTTTACAAACCTTATAAAAAAAAAAAAATACCCTCTTTTACCTTCAGAAGGAGCATACCTTCATGGTGCTCGAGTGATGCGGTTGACGATTGTGAACTCTAGGTGTAATAGGAAAAACAGTGCAGCTCTCTGAGGTTACCTACCATTCAACAGCCATACCAACAAACAAATAAAACATGAAATAATTTTCATTATAGATGTGAGTCTTGTTGTCTTGTTTTTTTTTCAAAATCAAAGTCAAATTCAATAGGTTTTTATTCATTGAAATCACAAGCATCATATAGAAACGTCAACATAAAAATTAGGTGAATTTAAAATTTTAAAGTGAATTTACGCCGATTCCTTGCGCACGACAGAGCCTAAAAGAATCAGGCAACAAACTCTGCTTAGTTATTTTTTTCATGATCCTTCATTCAGCTTTAGTGTGGTGCCAATCGAACAAGGTGAACACGTTTATAGAAAAAAAAGTACTTATCAAAGAATAAAATCAAGTCTAAAAAAGTATCAACCAAAGTTCATAAGACAACACACGATACGCTTTATAATAATAATAATGCTTAACCTATTCTTTAAAAAAAAATGTTACCACAGATATGCAATTTGACAATTAAGCTAACGAGGGAGCGGAGCGACCATATCGCCAAAAATAAACCATATAAACCATATATATTTTGTGTTATAACGAGGCAAACATTAATACGGGCCACCTTATAGAAAACACCTGGGGCATTGCTAATGCGTTGCAAATTTGGTTTGAACCAAAACCAGGTCCGGTTGAACCGGTGGAAAATCCACAGATTACATGTACCGGGAAGAAACTATCTCATAATGCGGTTAAATGTTAATAATGGCGTTTTGCGTTAAAACCCGTTCTTATACCCCCAAGTGACTTGTGGCGACACAATTAAAAACCACGCTTGAAGTTATAAATAAATAAATAAAATAAATAAATATTGCTGGACATTTTCACAAAACATCATCTAGCCCCAAAGTAAGCAGAGCTTGTGTTATGGGAACTACATCACTGATATACTACTTATATACTTTTTTTATGTAAATACATACATATTATAGATAGAATCAGATTAGCGGTTTTGGAGATCAATGGAAACAGAGAAACAAACAAACAACCTCCTACGGCAAACACTGCTTGCGTCCTTGCGTCCTTGTGTCGGCTCCTTGCGTCGCCTTTTTACGTCCTTGCGTCACGTGTAATATGAAGCGGAACTGCATAAACCTACGTAGTATTTAGACAATAAACGGTCCAGTTTATATTCATTTACGTCATTACATTTTACAATAATGGCACATTAAGTACTTACCAGTACTTGGTGATTTTAAGGCACGTTTTTTTTTAATTCATTGTGGTTTTGTACCTTCAATATTTTTCTATAGATACTCGAAGATTTGTGTATCCAGACCATACAAAATGTTAACCTGTGGAAGGTTATAGTTTCCGAGAAATTAATTATTGATTAATTTCTTAACCCATACATTCCTCTATCATTCGGAGTCCTTAATATTGGGAAGCCTCATTGAACTTCATGTCGCATGACGCTTCTACATTGTAGATTTAAACCTTCTAGGCTATTTCTGCCTTGATTACATAGTCGCCTAGATTACATACCTTAATTGGTATGTTACCAAGGCCGAAATAGCCAGATATTAATATAATTATTATAATCATATTGTGTTACTTACTTAGATTTAAGAAAACTTGTTTCTAACATAATATAATAAGCTCTGTTTTGAGGAAGTCAATAAAATCTCGTGACGATGCTCGTAGTAACTTGCTTATTTAAGAGCGAGATATTATGACAAGAGCAAGCGACGTTCCGTGATTGATTGATCTATTAAAAAGCCATTTTAGAATATTATTACGACTATACCACGCAAACACATCAAAAAAGTTTGCGACTAGTTAAAAACCAAATAAAAAATATGGAAAAAGCGATTCAAAATAAAACAAAAATATTTCTACTTTTCAAAATGTTGGTAAACTTTTTTGTCTTTCAATCCTCTTATTTTTTTGCGCTTGTAGTAGGAAAAGCTGGTTCTTGCTTGAACTACGAGTACATCGATTAAGCTACAGAATGGCTAGAGAACACGAAAACGTTGCAACAGCCAGCAATTTCTCAAATGCCTAGGTATATCCGACGCAAGGTACTCTTACCTGCCTACATGTGTTTGGTGATGGAGGTGATCCGTTTGTATGCTACCATTCTATCCATAATGTTATCTTTTTGTAATCCTTTTGAGTTTCTGCCTTTTTCGAGTCTTATCGTTTCTAAGTCGTTTCTAGATAGGTTTTATTGCCACAAGTCAGTGCACTGCTATAGACCATGAAATGTGGTGCAGCGTAGCCGATTGACTTCCAACATTTTTTAATAACTTTGTTTGAATTCAGGAAAGCATCTTAGATAGGTGTTAAAGCTACCCGTCACAAGAGGCGCTGCAATTCGTGGTAAAATACAGGTCGAGCGTTTTCAAATTATGTTAATATGAACTTGTTAAATCATTTTCAGATCATGCCACCAGATACAGATAGACGACAAGAAAGTTTCCCTCAGCTAAAATACCCTCTTTTGAGGGACGCTGAACTAAAAACCGCCCAGCAATGGCTGAAGGGGAAGCAGATACAGGATGGTGCCGAAGGTCTGTGGAGAATTCATAATGGTCTATATGATCTTACCAGCTTTGTGAGTTCTCATCCTGGAGGCTCGCAGTGGATCGAGTTTACAAAGGTAATGGAATAAAAGCTATGATTTTTTATAGCTATTTTTGTATTTGATTTCGATAATTTCATGAGGAACAAGTACTTTTATACAAACACTCATTGCGCCTCCTAGTAACAATTGGCGGTAAAAAATATTTAAGAACCATTTTAATCAGATACGTCGTCAAACCTTATGGCAAACATAATTTTAATTGGCTCCTGTCCTCGAACCACTGGCCGTAGAATATAGAATAAAAAACAAAAATAAAAACACGCTCACTACTGTCTTCCCCATAATGGACATCTCAGATACATACTCAGAGAGTAGATCTTTGAGGATACCAAGTAGGGGGTTGTCAGAGGCACGTCCAAACATGAAACAAAATGAAAACCCACTTTCCAATGGATGTCAGCTTCATCTGCTGATACAAAAGTCGTGGGTTGGTAAAGAAAACGATATACCAAATAGGTACCTACACTTATTTTGATGAAACCAGCATTTTAACCTCAAACATGACTCATTGTCCTAATGCAAGGTGACTAAGAAAGAACCAGGATCATAATAACTAGCTTCGCAGTGAATCCAGTTTGCAAGTAAATTATAAATCCGTCATACCTAGACATTAATGGAAAACTTGTTGATTCGCATTATTACGTGAGGTATATAGTGCGACCTTCTGCGAACCATTATAACATAGTGAACTGCTTTTAATTTTATACTAAACAAACTTTTTATTTCTTAAATCGAAAATACGGATAATTATCGTTGATTTCCTGACGTACATTTTTAGCACCGTCCGTGACCGAGTGTGACGGTATACCGATAATTTTTTTTTTTATCGGAATAGAATACAGTATTTAGGACAAACAATTCAAATTTAGTACATATGCGGCCACAAATAGTAGGTACCTAATTGAATTTATATAATAATAATAAATAATATAATTACAAATAAACTTCCTAACCAATTTATTTTTACCTCTATATCAGAGGTTACGCCCAGGATATAATTAAGTAATAAAATACTAATCAAGTACTTGATTACGTGCTATCGGACTGTAATGGAGCGAAAATCGCATAGCTAACGGAAAATCCAATTCCAATTAGTATTCTCGCCTACAGTAGGCGAAAACACTACGGAATCCTGTAAACTATCTGTCATCTACGAAAAACATGACATTGGCCCTAGACCTCTGAATAATTCCTCCACAGATGAGAAATTGTAGGATGTGTGTAGATTACATTGTTTTTTTTACTGGCTGTCTGTTATTTTTTTGGTGCATAACTCATTTGGTTTTTTATCCTTTCTATGATCCACATAAAGCAGGTACTAACACAGCCTATTTTTATATATTTCAGGGAACTGATATAACAGAAGCCTTTGAAACACACCACCTGAAGGGAATAGCAGAAACTTTAATGCCAAACTACTTCATCAGAGATGCAACGGAACCAAGAAATCAACCTTTCACTTTCAAAGAAAACGGCTTCTACAAAACTTTGAAGCTTAAAATTATGGACAAAATAAAAGATATACCGACTGATGTGAGAAAGAAAAGTGATCTCGTGACTGACTCTTTACTGATAGCGATTCTGATCCTAACTCCTCTGAACTGTTGGGCGTTGAAGCACAATATAATTCTTGGTGCAGTCATGTCAGTAGCAAATGGACTTGTTCTAAGTTCCTTGACCACATGTGCGCACAATTATTTCCATAGGTCAGATAGTTGGCGGATGTACTTGTTTAATTTGAGTGGATTATCGTATGCGTAAGTAATCTATGCTAAGTCATGATAATGAGGATAATACCAGAGAACAAGGGCCGAGTCTGTCATTTCATAGACTTGGTTGTAAGGAATCGGAATAAAAAATACCGCACAAATAAAAAAATACACGGTTACTACTTGTCGCTTTGACATTTCCTGTCACTTTTGACATTATGACCCCGATTGTACTAAGTGTGAATCCTACTACTATTATAAACGCGAAAGTTTGTGAGGATGGATGTTTGTTACTCTTTCACGCAAAAACTACTGAACGGATTTTGATGAAACTTTACAGTAATATAGTTTATACATCAGAATAACACATATGCTACTTTTCATCAGGGTAACACGCGGGCGAAGCCGTGGGCAGAAGCTAGTATCAATATAAGATAATTCGTTTCATAAGAGTCTTTATCGCGTTAACCATTTTTAGTATTTTCCCGACGTTCCAACTGCCGAGGTCACGGGTTGGCTGGAGTATATATAAATAAAAAAACAACCCAATAGACACATACATAGTCCTGACCCCACAATACGATAACCTGTGACGAGGATATCAGGAACTACGAGTATTTGTACCGCAGAGCGAATGGAACCCACACCTCTTGCTGTATTGGAGGTATCGTCGAGACTAAAAAGCAGTAGCCAGAACTACCCTCATTTCTTCCTTAGATTCAGAAAAGTCTACATTTGCATTACGATACACTACCAACATGAACCGTTGGTGTAAGAATCAAAACCGGAACTAGGAAAACTCAAATACCTAGTTCCAACTTTCACAGGAAAGGACTTAATAATACGTTTTTTTTCGCCATCAATTTTTTTGTTTTAACACTAGGTATTTAAGGTCCAAAACCGCCGTTAAAGCGAACTCAAAACCGTATTTTAGTTTCCAATCGGCAATGATTTTCGATAGATTCGTTAGAACATTATGATTATTGCGCGAATTTAATGGTTGTAGCTGGCTCAAGCCCATTCGCACTCTTTGGCGCAGGTTATTAGTCAAGTAATAGACGTTTTTCTGTTGTTTTTTTTTTCAGCGATTGGCGTATCTCACATGCTATGTCTCACCATCTCCACACAAACACGGCTCAGGATATCGAGCTCAGTATGCTGGAGCCCTTTCTACAATACCTTCCATACAAACACAAGCCAATATGGGCCCAGATGGCAGCTTTTTACTGGCCATTCATTTACCTCTTCTCGTTTATTATGCTTCTAGTAAAAGAGTAAGTACATTCAGAACTTAAGGGCCTACAATTTAGTAGTCTTATCGCAGCCAGCCTTTTATCCTTATGCTTTACTTAAGCTAAGGATGTTGATAGTCAACATCCATTGTTCTCCATCTCCCCGAACTAGTGTAATTGACTTCTGCCCTCGAGTTTATCGATGGACCGACCGGCGTCGTTATTGTTTTAATTAATTATAAATCGATTATAAGTATTGTTAGGTCTTCTTATTGCAAGATAGAGTTTGTTTTATCTTATTACCGAAAACTTACCAAAAAGTTTATTAAAAAAACCCAAAGTGTATTTTCATCATTGATCGCAGCGCCTCCTAGTGACTTGTGAACTATGGAAAAACCATCCTTGAGGACATACAAATCGATTGCAAAAAAACTCATTGAAAAAAAAATATTGGTAAGAGAAACAAACAAACACACAACAAACAAACACGTTCATGGCTATATTTCCCATGTTGGATATTATCAGATACATACTCAGGGCGTAGATCCCCCCTGGTAATCAGAGGCACGATCAAGCATTACATTTGGCCACATTTTCGAGTACTTAGCATGCCACATGATAGGTTACAAGCACATCGCCGTTTATTGAAACACTAACCAACAAACAACCTCCTCTAACCGAAAAACAACCTCCTATAGCAATCACAAATCGCGAGTAAAAAGCAAGAACCAAAGCCTTTGCCAAATAATGCATAAATATAATCGATTAATGATTTTATTACAACCAGATGATTTTATTGCCAACGGAAACGGTTTCAGTATAGTGAAATACCATTGAACATTGTGTTTATTATTTATCTACTATCATAGGTAGCTACGCAGTTCCACGTTTTAATAACCAAAGTGCGCATAAATATGTAACGAGGAAGCTTACCGTTTAACTGTCAGTTTGTCACTAAAGAAGCTAAGCTCTATAAAATATTTATTGCATTCTATTCATCTTGATTCCTGTAACAGCTTCCTCAATATACTGCTTTTACCATCGAATTTTATAACGGTTTCTGACCCTTTGTTCGAAGTGGCAGTTAACAAAGCAAATTGTGTCTTCCATAGAATTAACATTGCGCCAATAAAACAGCACAATTTTATAAGATATATTTAGAAAGACACCGACTTCCACAGGAATAAAATATTGTAGTCACCTACGTCGTAAGTTCCAGAGAGTGGTCTTTGTCACTATATATATTAATATATTTTTCACCATCGATCAATAGTCATCGTAATTATCAATCAGCTAGTAAAAACCAGCACCTTACGCAAACATTAAACTCCACTATTCTTTAACCGAGCAAAGTATGATCATTTTGATTATCAACACACAATAAATCTCGAGAACGGCTCAAACAGTTATTAATTTTACACGATAGCGGCTACTAAAACAATCCCAATGAGGAAAATCCCACAGGTAGAAAAAAACCCATAACCAGAATTATCTTGAAAACAAAAACAAACAAACACGCTCACGACTGTCTTCCCCATGGTGGACATCCTCAGATACATACTCAGTGAGTAGATCTTTGAGTATACCAAGTAGGGGGTAGTCAGAGGCACGTCCAACCATTACATTTGGTACATGCCCGCGTTTTGCAAGTAGTAAGCATTCCACGTGACAGATTGCAAGCCCATCGCCGCTTATTGGAACACTAACTATTGGCACATACCTTGGAATTTTTGGTTCTAGGGTATGCCGGTTTCTTCACGATGTTTTTCTTCACCGTTTTGAGCACGTGTTAATGCGCACATAAATTTTTCGAGTGGAAAAATCCATTGGTGCACGACCGGGTTCGAACCCACGAACTCCAGATCAGAAGCCGGGGTATCACCCACTAGGCCAACACGGCTTTATCTTGAAGGGACTATAAATGTTCTGCAATGGATTAGGAGTGTGACCATCCCATTTCCCGTGTTCCGTTTTGAAGGGAATGTGTGCCGGTGAAATTGCAGGTGCATAAAATTCACCCGTTATGTCCTAGGGTCGGCAACGCACGAGTGATACCTCTGGTGTTGCAAGCGTCCATAGGATACTTTAACCGCTTGTCAACCAGGTTAGCCGTATGCTTGTTTGCCAGTTAAGTTGTATAAAAAAAAACAATATTAGATATTTAAGCAATGGTCTCAAAGCAGTTTACAAGAAATACAGTTTTATATTTCAGGTTCATAGCTGCAGTAACGAATTTAGAAGGCAAGCAGCTAACTTGGGCGAATATCCTACCATTCTTCCTTCCAGTTTGGATGCTATCCCTTGGAGGCTTGCCAGTATTTTGGACCGTGGGGCTTTGGCTGGTCATCATCTTTATTAGCAGTTTCTTCTTCACAGTTTTCGGCTTGACGGCTGGACATCATTCGCATAACAACTTCTTTGATGGAGATATACCAAGGTAAATACTAGGACCAACACAAAATAACTAAGTTTCTAACTATTATGACAGGCAACGCGCATTATCAGTACGTTGCCTGTCATAGTTTGCCATAAAGACTAAGTTGAAAGTTTCATCTGCTTATTAATTCACCGGCACCCATACCTTGCACACTAAAACACAGCAATGTGAACAGGATTTTTCTTAACAGCAAAAATAGATGGCGGCAGTACTTTCCCTGATGAGTTTTTTCATAGAGGACAACGAACTATTACTGTCTAATTGTCTAGTGGTCCCTCGACGGACGTAGATTAACAAACAAAGGTCAAGAATGGATTAACGATCCGTTACAACGGCGCGTTATCAATAAACCCGCAACTGGCGCTTACATAGTCCTGATCCACACTAAGATTCCCTGTACCATGGGCATCAGGATGTACGAGTACCGTGGCACCAGAACACCCAAATTCGGAACAAATATCTGCAGAATATACGAACATTTGTCCGCAAATCGAAACCGGGAATCGAAACCGCGGCCCCCTCGCCATCGAGGTCGTCAGGTTAGGTCATTATAAACTGGTGAACATCCAGTGGTCCAGCCAGGATGCTAATCCCCCTTGTAGGCATTATTATTAATTCAATCTGTGTTACTTTCATCCGATAAATCGAACTCAGTTTGCGGTTGGACTAATTGCACTTAGTGATTAAGCTCATACCAGGTATTCATAGTAACAATGGGCTTAGTGTTATTTGTCAATATTGATTTCGGTGATACAATAATCAGGATAAGGGTAAACCAATAGTTATGAATATTTATTAGTAATAATAATATGTATAATAAACTAACTATTTTGGGAACGCTTTCGCCTGGTAGTGATCTGGATCAGTTGAGCTATCTATAGATCGTTTCCAACGGTCTTTAGATAGCTGTTTCATCTGTATTTTTTATATACACATACTTGTACATAGTTAACAGGAGTTGACAATAGTCTATATTCCATATGTGTGCGTTGTCAGAGTTTCATTTGATTGCACAACAGAGACTGTAGGTAGATAGATCTTATACCTAAGTAATTCATATTAAAGCCAAGCTTTATTTGCCGGGCTGCCCTAAAAGTCATCCTTTCCTATACTATCTATATATGCAAAAGTATGGGTGGATTGTGGCATGTTTTGTTACTACGAATCTTAGTGAAGGCTGGCACGAATGAAATTCGGAACACGTAAACACAAAGGATACTTTTAATCCGGGTACCATGCAGACAAAGCCATGGACAGAAGCTGTATACATAGTATGATGGATTCAGCAGTCTACAAATACCTAACAGATCTAATCCAGAATTTTCGCAAGATACGTTGTTTTTTTGTTTTTCACAAAATCTTTCAATCTCAATAAACGAATGCCGAAAACAAACAAATAAAGCAAACTAACCAGTTTTCGTTTGCTTTCAGGTGTGAATACCTAGATTGGGGTATTCACCAACTGGACACGATCGTCGAACGCATCGACTACGCCGGCAACCACTTCAAATCCATTACACGATTCGGAGACCACTCTTTGCACCATCTGTTTCCGACATTGGACCACGCAGAGTTAAAATACCTCTACCCAACACTGCTGGAACACTGTGAAAAGTTTGAAACACAGTTACGCACGAACACATTTTACGAAGCTCTGATAAGTCAAAGTAAACAGCTGATTAGAAAATGGCCTCACAATTTCGTGGATAGAAAAGTTAATTCGTATTCAAAACCAGTGGTAAATGTTCCGTTTTGACAAGTGAAATGGCTATTTCCTAGAACATTTATTCATACAACTATGTACAAGTAGGTATATACAAAAATACAGATGAAACAGCAAGCTATCTAAAGACCGTTGCAAACGATCTATAGATAGCTCAACTGATCCAGATCACTACCAGGCGGAAGCGTTCCCAAAATACTGGCCGCTATTTCCTTGTTCTTGGATATCGTATGTAAATAATTGTAAATTAAAGGAGACCAATTCAAAGCAAAGGTTTACTGGGATATTCTGAACTGAGATGATGATGAAAAATTGTTGGATTTGTCTTTTTTATGATCACCTATAAAAATCCAGTTATTGATTGGCTTGAATAAAATTAGCAATAATTGAATTGCTTGTATTAGATTAATAACAATTATTTAAATATCAACGGTTGCGTGTATTATAATATTATGTGGCTGTGGAAAATAAATGTTACATTGATGCTTATTTAGTTTTACAAAGGCTCAGCTCAGTATTATTTAGACTACTATATATATTACCTCACCTGGTCAGATCACTGATCTAACGCAGGGTGACCAAGAAAGAATCAGTGACATGAAGAAGAAGAATATAAAAGATAAAGATATGTAACGATCTTGATGGCTTGGCTGGCAAGAAGCCAGCTGCGATGCAAGAGGTGCGGATTCGATTATCGCTGCTGCGAGACAAATGTATACATGTTCTGCAGAAATTTGTTTCGGTGCTGGGTTTTATTGTATCACGGTACTCTTAGTTCTTGATACCAAAGACAGAACATCCTAGTATAGTCCTAGTAAATCCTAGTATGAGGTCAGTACTATGTATGTGTCTGTTGGCTGTTTATCTTATCTTACTTCTATAATAAACGCGAAAGTTTGTGAGGATGGATGTATGTTTGTAAGAATAACAAACAAACATCCATCCTCACAAAGTGACGGAATAACTACTGAACGGATTTTGATGAAACTTTACAGTAATATAGCTTATACATACATCAGAATAACAAATATGTATGCTACTTTTTATCCGGGTACCACACCGGCAGAGCCTGGTTTTTATATTATCATTAAACTATAAGTAATTCTTGCCATTACAGAGTTCACCATACATCAAATGCTCAAGAAACCATCACATAAACCCATTGAACCCACCAAAAGGAAATTTAATGGGCGAATGTCACGCAAAGAGCATGTCGAGTGCCCACGGTCACCGCACGGCTTTGTGGGATCTCGTTCCGTCTAACTTTCAAAGATGTACAGTCAGCTGTACGAATTTGTTATCCTTAAGCTTAATAATATTTATACGATGACGAATTTGATGACGCGGCGGACACGTAGCTAGCTGCGACGCAAGAGTTACTTGTTCAATTCCCGCTGCGAGACAAATACATGTTCTGCAGGGTCTGGTTATGTTGTGGTAACACGATACTCATTCTTCCTGAATTTCCTTATGCCCACGATACAGGGAATCCTAGTGTGGGGTCAGGATCTATGTACAAGTATGTATTTGTTAGATGTTTATTTATTTATTTTACTTATATTTCCCTTATTTATCAACCGAACACACATTGTCTAAAAAAGCAAAGATTCCTATTATTTATGTGACAAAAAACTGAAATGCCTTTAAATGTTTGTAATTCAATCTTTGAACATGCCAGAGGATTGCAATTTGACAGATGACTGTACCTACCTAATTTAAGCGGAAAGCCACAATGCTGTGGCTGAAGACTTTCAGCTACGAATTTGACTCGATCTTAGATTGTTCGAGAAGAATTCCAATAATTTTTTTTTTATTTCAACTGCAACTGCAGCCCATGAGGCGGTACGGTAACTTAATCGGCTACCGTAATTTATGGACACTTGCAATCCCAGAGTTATCACACATGCATTGCCGACTTTGAGACATAACTGGTGAAACTCTAGTTTCTGTAATAACATTCCTTATTAACCAGAACACAACAATGTGAGCCTCACTGCTTTGTGGCATAAATAAGTATGGGTGTAGTACTTCCCCGTAGCTCTTTCACAACGAGCTCTATTATTTGTAAATGTTAAATTTCTAAATGTCTTCCAACTTTTAATGTTTTTGTTGTGGGTTTCAGTCCTGTCGTGTGTATGGATTATATTTGCTCTCAAAGTGGAAACGTCGCAAGAGAAAACCGGCAAATCCTAGAAACAAAAATTCTAATTAATTTCGAGGCGCGCTGAATCTTTTTATCATACTAGTTTCTGTAAGATTTTTATGGACGAAGTTACATAGGGATCTAATAGAATTAATTCTCGCAAGATTAAATTCTGTCGAATTTCCCGACCTTTGAGATTCAGAGCTCACTCAACAGATGCTGAAACGTTCATCTATCCATTTTCAAATAGGAGCAAACCTAGTGGACTTGAAAGCGAGAAGTTGCCTGTGAAGCTTCACATAGTTGGACATTACTTTATTTACCACACCCTTGTGTTCTATGAACGAATATCGGAATATGTATGGACGTTCCGGTCAAAGCTTGAAACTTCCTCGAACCTAGTTGCAATGCTTAGGCTTGCTCTTGAACTGAGTTAATAAATTATCAAATGCAATCTTCTAATTTGTCTTGCCCCATTCCCATTTCATCTGGGTCGGGTCCCCTAGAACTTCGGCGTTAGGATTCTGTTAGATTGTTATGTATCAATTTGTAAAAATGCAATAAAAAAAAAGGGTTTGGTCATGATTTATTAAAGACCACTCGAAGAACGAGTTTTGCTTGGAAACTAGGATGAGCACGCCCCTTAAACATATATCCGTAACAATGATATATGCTTTCAGCCGTGGAGTTTTTTCCGGCTCAGGTGTTTCCCAACTATAGGAACTACGAGTAGCATGATCATTTTTCAGCTCAAACTGTTTTAATCGAATCGTTTGAACTGTTAGCGAATTTCAGGTACATACAATAAAACAAATCATGAATGATACGTAAAAGTAAACAAAGCTTTTTGGTAACTAGTATTAGTGGTGGTTTTGACGACCTCTGTGGCGCAGTGGGTGAAGGCCTGAGACGCTGAAGGTTGCGGGTTCGATTCGCGCCTCGGAACAAATGTTTGTATCTGCAAATATTTGTCTTGTGATCTGGGTGTTTTCTATGTATAAATACAAACAATTAAAAAAAATATATAAGTAGTATATCAGTCATATAGTTCCCATACCACAAGCTCTGCTTACTTTGGGGCTAGATGATGCTGTGTGAAAAAAAATCCAGCATTATTATTATTAAAAAGATGTATGTACGATCCCAGAGAAGTATTAACAACCGTCTTACAGATTTGTCTTTTTTCTGTATGAAAATAATCTAAATGGCGTTTAAATTACGTCCTCATGAGATGAAAAGTACTTTTAATAATTATAAAAGTCAGTTCATCCACTCAGCTGTCCTTCACCTCAGTCTGAACATTAAGCAAAAAAATGCGGCATTAAACTAGGCAACAACGGACCTTTGTTTTAATAACGTAACTACTTAATACAAATTATGTAAATCAAATCGAAACAATGACGGTGACGAAATTTTAATATCTACATAATTAATTTCCACTGCGTAGTGTAAATAAACTAAGAACAGTGAGCGTAGGGTTGATTCCTACAAAACTTACACAAACGTTTTCAGTTCACAGAAAAGCAAGCACTCCAATTTTTTTGGTTCAGACAGACAAGTGCGCATGGAATAGTACATTAGATGACCTCGATGGAGCGGCGGGTGAATAGCCGGCTGACATGCAAGCAGTGCGGTTTCGATTCCCTCTACGGGGCAAATTTTTGCATATCCTGCAGACATTTTTTCCGGGTCTGGATGTTGTGGTACCATGGTACTCGTAGTTCCTGATAACCACGATATAGTGAATTTTATTACGGGTCAGGAGTGTTTTTAATCTTATAGTCTAAAAGTGTGGCATGGATGTAGAGAAAATAGATAGGTCTACCACAACTCTACTTTGGAAATTCCCTACTGCACCCAGCACTAATGAAACTGTATCTATTGTTTCGTCGGGTTGAGCAGAACAGACCGCAACAACTCAACAAAGTTCTAAGATACATCCGTCTAATTTGTAAAGGAAACAAATAGGGTACAATGCTTTCCTTTTAGGAGTTCATACTGCGGCAATCCTAAATATAACTATGACTCCTGCCAAATAGATTTTTTATTGTGATGTTTTGAAATATGAAAACAGAGGTTTCATTATATTGGTAATAGTAACAAACAGTAGGAAGCTCAGTGGATTTGAAAATCGATAGGACTAGTGGAAGTCACAGTGTAGGAAGATCCCACTCGGCCTAAAGACATCATAAAGGTTGAGAGAAGTCGACGAATAGAATTAGTTTAAGACTATTGATAGCACTATTTAAGGCGACAAGTATGTCCAGCTAGACTATAATATCATTTCTTTGATATTGATATCAAGTCTTAAATAGTCCCCTTAAATAGTGCTACCAATAGTCTTAAACTAATTCCATTCGTCGACGACGAAAACAAGCTCCGATATCCATCCACATTTATCTTCTATACTCTTCTAGTTAGTCATGGACACATTCTTATCAACATTTCCATCAGAGGCACTACTTTCGAACTTGCTTTATATACTCAAATGTCCATCTATTATTCTTAACTGAGTACAGTTAGAATAATAAATGGATCATATGTACTCGTTCCAAATCTTGTCCATTCTTGTTACTTCTTAAACCTATCACAAATTTCGTATCTCACAAGGACGGACGAAAGGAGCGTGCATGCAACGCTCCTTTCGTCCGTCCTTTGGATTGCCCAGAAGTAACATACAATTTAACAGTAAAATAAATTCAAGACACGACGCCTTTTAAAAATATCTGAGTAATAAACTCAAGTGCTTTGTTTCAATACATTTCCAGGCACTGACTGGTAAATAGCTGCTGCAAGTGTCTTCTTTCACAAGTGGAGCAATGCCTCGTCTGATGTTCCTGTCGAGCTAATTTGTATAAGGTTTTTTTAAAGTGAATCTTCGTTTTATCTTAATATCAACTAAGTTAAGTGAAGATAAAGTTGACGATGGAGCACGAAAGTCTAGAACTCTAGAAGATTTCTCTTCACTCTTTGCCTTTTGTATTTTTCATGGAAATACGAAGTTGTTTCGTGATATCTTTCATCTAATCCCCCTTATTTATAAACGTGGTTCAGCCTGTAGGTGAATTTTGATTTTATTTAATATAATTTCTCACTACCTTTCTGACACATAAAAAGAGAAGCATACTATTTGAAAGGAGATAAACCGAATATAAAGTAAACTGTTGAAATGTTAATCGCGTATAAAAACCCAGTATAGCTATCATTAATTAAATGATTATCATATTGCAATATTCCATGTTGCTAGTACTTAACGACTCAAACAAGTATTTCAATCATCCTTATACCTGTTACACCGGTAAAACTTTAGGTTAGAATGTACCAGTTATTTTGACATCTTCATTGATGCAAGTAGTTTAAGCAATTTATAATGCCAAGAGGTAGATATGTGTCTATTCAAAGAGTGAGAAATTTGGGCAATAAATCATAGCAGACCTCATTCGCATGAGAACGTTTGGCTGTTAACCGTTTTTTAGTAGAAAACAGGTAACAAGTGCTTGACGACCAGAGCCATGCCAAAATTGTGACCGTATCGACGAGATACGAACGATGTGTATTGAGCTTCTACCGATTATATAATACAAAAGCACATATATACGCGCGCACGCATCAAAAAATAAACGACGATCTCGCTGATAATCGTTCATAAACACACGCAGACTTTTTTTCTTCATCCTTTCAAATGCAAAACTTCCAAATTATGTTCTGTACGAAAGTAGGTACATCAAAACGTATCGGTTACGGCGGCCATTTATTTAAAACATAGAGCCAGTTCCTCGCCCCTTTTGTGTGCCTAAATAGGTAATGCGTATGAACGCACGTTTTTTGGCACTGCTTTATTCTACACGCGGATTTTGACCTTGCAAGCGCCGATAACCAGCTTTTTACTTATAAATTCGTATTCGGCTTTGAGTAATTAGCAACTCGCTGCAAGGTGCAAGTGCTCGGGTGCAAGTGATGACGACGCGATTAGCTATCTCATATTGTTCTGAAGGAACACATCAATTTTACTATAATTGGCATTTGTGGTAGGTGTAGCAATATAACGTATAAACATTTATTGAAACGTCTATTCCTCATAACGTATAGCTAGTCATACAAAACTCACATAACTGTTTATTTCCAATAACGATCCCCAACGCTGCAACGCGGATCAAACGCGCCGGATCGTGAAATTATTACTACTATATTTACTCAATCTCTAGCAAAGTAAAAGTTATGCCATCATGGTAAAGTTCCAACTGGACGTTACAGTGACGTCGAAAACGTTAAAGTGCAGGACGTGTAACGTGGAGGTGAAGATAAGTGACTAAATTTTGTTCAGTTGCCGTGTCATGGAAAATATACAGTTATGAAATACAGATACTTAGTTATTAACGGTATCCGTTGTACTATAGTATAAATGTTACGTTATTTACAAAACTCATAAAGACCTATCACTATTGTGGGTCATGTGATGCATTCACAATTTTACAATATCACATTGTTGACTTGAAGGGAATTAATGAAAAAGCTTATAACTTATCCAGTCATTATAATATCTCGGGCCATGCAAGTTTTTGCCTGAATTAAAGTTTGTTTAGTTTTTTCTGGACTTTATACCTTTTGCGAGGAGCCGTATAAAAAGACTGAACTCAATTCATTATAATTAGTTTCCTGAACTCGATTCCCATCCGGATTATATTTTGTCCAACTCGTTTCTCAAATTACAGTTCAGTAAACATATCAATAATTTTATCAATAAAAGCGTCCCGATCTAGTCTTTATCTCATAAAGATCAAAATTGAGATTGAAAACTGACCAAATGTAGACTAAAATCAAATTATATAGAGATTGGATTGCATGGTTTTCCTGCCAAATATTGAAACCATACTCAGTCCAGTTATAAATTTACAGCATCAGAAATAAAATACATTGCACATCCATCTCATTTCAACTCTATTTATATTTTAAGTAGCGTTTCAGTATTTGGTCGTAACATATTTAATTTGAAGAGTATCTAATGCCTTCATAGAGTCGGTAGTCCTTCACTCGGTGACCTAGGACGACAAATTTTGTGTTAACCCTTTAACGGCAACCAGTCCACAATATGTGTATGTATCTCTTAAATGGTGCCAACGTGATTAGTCTGAGCTAAGCAGTATTCAGAGGTGAGAATAACGAGGCAGGTTTATAAAGGGGTACCCTATTTAGTATTAAACTAACAAGATCATTATTTAAATACCTGCGTCAAACATAACAAGGGGCAGCCAAGTTTATTTCATAAGAGTGCTGAAGTGCATGAAGTGCAGAGAGAAGTTTTTGATCTGAGTATCGGTCTTGAGTAAAGGTTCTTGAGAGCCATGATAATGAAATTAAATAAAAAAATGTAATTTGTTATAAATGCTGACACTTCGGCATTTAGACTGTATGTTAGATGTAGGCCTCTCCTTCGCTTTTGAGGTGCCTAATTTTACTCACTCTACCAAAGACAATTAGTTATTTAATTATAGAATCGCGCTATTGCAAATAACGCAATTCTATAATAATGCTGGACATTTTCACACAGCATCATCTAGCCCCAAACTAAACAGAGCTTGTATTATGGGAACTACATGACTGATATACTACTAATATATATTTATATTTTTTTAACATACATATTATACATAGAAAACACCCAGACCCGAGACAAATATTTGCATATGATGCAAACATTTGTCTCGCGGCGGGAATCGGTCCCGCAATCTTCTGCGTCTCAGGCGGGCCTTTGCATACTGCGCCACAGAGGTCGTAATTGTTATTTATTGCAAACTGCGATGTATCATTTTGATAACAATATCGCATTGGGCATGGCATAGGATAGGATAATAAATTCATACGAATGATACATGGCGACATCTGGTGACAACTATATGCAACGACAGAAATCGCCTGACTATGCCATGTATATTTAGGAATATTATCTAAATTCGCTCGTGTGGTACCCGGATAAAAAGCAGCCAATTTGATAGTAGGATAAGATACAAGGATGTGACGTTATTATCCTCATAAATTGTTGAAAATTTCAGAAAAACAATGCAGGAATCTGTATCTTCTGACCTTTGAAACTTTTTTACAGTTTCTACACCATTAATTTCTTCAAGATTTAATTTTCTTTTAGAAACACGACATATTAACTCCATATTTAATATTACATAAACATTACTATTATAAATACATTACAATTTATTAACAGTAAGAATATACAGAATCTTGGGCTAAACTGTTTATATAAATAAAAATATTGTAAATATTTCATTTTGTATATATAAATATATACAAAATGAAACAGTTTAGCCATGTAAAGACCATTTCAAACGGTCTATAGATAGGTAGCTCAACTGTTCCAGACGGAAATGCTACATTAATTAAAAAAACAAACACGCTCACGACTATAAGCGCCATGATGGCGATGCTCGTGACGCAGGTTTGTGAGGATATCAAGTAAGGGGTAGTCAGAGACACGTCGAAACATTATATTTGACACATGTCTGCATTCTGCATAGTAGTTAGCATTCCAGGTGACGGGATGCAAGCCTATCGCCATTTTTTTAACACTAACCAACGGCGCATGCCTTTGTGTTTTTGGTTCTTGTGCATGCCGGTTTCTTAACAATGTTTTCCTTATTAATTTAGAGCACGTGTTAAGCGCACATAAAAGTATAAATTCATTAATGCACGAATGGGTTCGAACCCACGACAGATCGGAAATCAGGATACATCTAACTTGGCCAACACGGCTTAAAACCAATGATATTAATGTTAATACAAATCTATATTAAGATTATTGGTTCTACATACATAGGTATACAAAATCACACACCATAAATAAAATACAATATAAAATTCGTATATGCAAAAAAACAAAAATAATCTCATGAAAAAACCTTTGATGTTGGTATGTACAAAAACAAAATCAAATAATAGCAATGTAATTTATTTGACTGGAAAGTTCACAACTTTTTCTTTCCAAACGAGCTTCAACCATCCCCACTGTAAAGAAGGAACGGTCGAGAAATTAAAGCGGAAGATTTGAATGTAAAATTACGGCGAGCATCTGTCTAACTTTCAGCAACGTAACGAGCAGAATGAAATGAGTCAGGATTGCTTCGAATCTGGACAGACACCAGTTTTGTAGATTTCGTTAGGATTTGTTTGAAAAAGTGTGATTTTTATGATAAACTAGTAAATTATAGAATTAAAATTGTCGTGGTTTGGTATTTTGGAACATTATCACGACTATACTACGTACTTTACTGTCGTGTTCCGTGAGCAGGAGAATAGTAAAGTACGTAGTATAGTCGTAATAATATTCAATAACTAGAAAAATATTGCAAAAATCCTGGACGTGTTTTCCGTCTACGGCATCCTAATATGACAGTGTAAATTCCACCAATGTTTGTGTCGTAGCTAAAACGTTTGATCCGCTCTTTTATATAACGGCTAGCCGCTTTACAAAACAGTGATGTTTACTAATTTGGTGTATTGACGTTCAGCCGGATCATCACGACTAAACGAACGCCAGATTGTTAAAACGTTTTGCGTTCTCCAATGGGGCAGCTCAAATGTGTAGCCGTTTTACATACATTATTATGTAAAACGTATTTCTTTATTGAGTTGCAAAATTAATACGGTATTAACTTTAAAAAGAACCTAACCTATCTTCTGTTAACAATATGGCCAAACATTGGCAGCCTTTTTATAAACGTATCGCAATTACGTAAATACGCAAAATTAAAAAACAGCACTGTTTTGTAAAGTGGCTAGCCGTTATTTAAAAGAGCGGATTATATGTTTTGGCTGCATCATTTTGAATTTCTTTGATAGTCGCTAAGAAAAAGGCCGCACAAAAATAATGACGTGAAAACGTGAATAAAACCATTGTTATCACACAAAATGCGACAATTGCATAGATCAAGAAAATTATGCATCAGATTAATGTAGTTTTTTTCATCTACGTCGTTTCAGAGGAATGGTATTCAATGTTTTAATGTAATTAGGTATGATTGATAACTAAAACGCTTATAAAGTGTATGCACGTACTTACAAATCAAAATTTCAGGCAAGACCACTTTCATAAGAAAACACTTGAAAGAACACAGAGCTCCGGCTAGCTATCTACTATCTACAGTATATTATGCAGTGTGTGCAGATGTTAAACCATTTTATGACTGAATGACACTGGACAGAAAGCTTTTCTTATATTAAAAGCCATCAAAACACCACAAAACTTTAAAGTAAAGCTGGTATTTACCCCATAAACTGAGATAACAAGGCGCGCTCGTCCTCTAATAAAGAACGAGTTTTCAAAACGCAATTTAGCTGGATAAGCAGGGGTCTGATTCTCTCAACACACAAAATAATCTCGCACGAGAAATTATCGACAAAACTTTTTGGCAAAACTGGAAAATTATCGGATGTACTTTTATACCAAATGACTATCCGTTGTCGTTGCGCCATTACATAATGAAAGTTAGTATTGCCGTAGGGCGATTAGATCGACATCAGTGTCAGTATAGTAGTTATTGACACTAACTGGAGAAAGGCCTATCAGCAAAGGACATTTCGTTACTATTTTGCTATCATGGAATCGGGTCTTATACCCAAGATACTCATCCGACCCATTGATGGGTCAAATGGTTTGATTGTCATTTGTCAAATAAATAGGTGTACAGATGGTTATGACTCAATGTATTCTTCAAGCACTATAATGTAAGATTCCGTTCATCGAATATTATATTAGTCAAAACATTTTAGTCAATCTCTCACATAAAACACCATTTTCATAAACGCAAGAATCACCCCCAGCTCCCAAGGTGAAATGAGAAAAAATAATGGCAGGAATATGCAATTATCCCTCTTTCATTGCACGTGCGCGCGATGAGTGTGCTAAAGGTGTGTCAAATGACGCGTTTCCTTCTAATGTAACTGATGATTATTTAAAGGAAGCAACGTGGCAATCGTCGTTACTTTTGCCGTTAAAAACGAGGTAATATTAAACGATTTTCACTGATATTATCATTAATTCTGAACTTTGGTCTAGCTATTTGAAAATGATGTAATTTAAATGAAACGTTTGGTTACGGTATGTGCTCTCATTATTATTAATGGATTTCTGTACTAAGCTAATATCATTGTGTTTTATGGATATCAGAGCCTAAGCGTTACGTCAAGTTCGAGAATAGCCCAAGCCCATAGTTCAAGCCCTCGGAAGGTTGGAGACTGTATCTCGTCGATTTTACTTTATCATTTAGCTTTACTAGTATAGATAACTACCGATTGCGAAAATGATTTCCGATGGAAAAGGCAGCAGAATTAGATAAGATCGATTGGCCCGTGGAGGAACACCATTATTAGGAACTTCTTTATTTGTTTTTCCTAAAGCCTACTGTTCACTGCCATACTTTGAAATAATCACTCTCGTTATAACAACAGTAACATCTATTTCCACATAAGGTTTATTTCACAGAACATTTGCCGCATCATACGAATAATATACGGTGAGGTGCGGAAGCGACCTTTGACCCTGAATCCCTGGAACGGATTTGATTTATAGATTTTGGGAAATATAGAGTAAAAAAATAGGTTTTTTTCCTGCAAATGAAAAGTTTCAACGAATATCTGTAACTGGCTTTTTGGAATTGACCTAATACGTAGTTCTAATAAAAGCTATAGTTCGGTAATAAAAAACTTTTGATAGTAAATTAAACGTAAAGACTGCGGCCAACAGTAACAGAACATATATCACTACAAATCTAGTAAAAATATGTTTTTATTGCTACTTTTCCTTCCAAGGTTTTTTTCAGTTGACTATATATACAAGTACTTTTGTGGCTTCAGATTATAGAGATAGTCTTATTGCAACCAGAATGTAAGCCTGACTAGGTACAAGTATCATCACCATCATCATCAAACCGGTCGTGAGTTCGAATCCAGTGAAACAATAGAAAAAAACAAATATGCAAAGCTATCTTCTTTTTTTTGAGGAAATCATCGTGAAGAAGCTGGTATGTTGCAAAATTGTAAGACACGTGAATTGGTCTGAGGCGCATTGAATCCTTACACAAACTGGTTCTTTCATCATTAGTCACTAGCCTTTTTTCAAGATCACCAAATGATACCTCAACTACAACCTGGTCAGATCCTGGTGACAAAGAAAAAAATAGAAATACCAAGAAAGTGTTATTAGCCTTCCCAAACAGTGCTTCTGCAAACAGCCGTAACTCCTTGCGATTGCTACAAAGCTTTAATTATGCAGACATCTTATTACCCTGAAATCAGAAAATAATGAGTAATTGTCTGTACGAAATTATCCAATTCTTATTTATTGGTTTTATTAATTTTGTAAGCTATAATTTATAATATTTTAACGTAATCCCATTCTACTATTTGTTTGTTTGATTTCTACGACGATACGAGTAAATACAAAAAATATGAGACGTGATGTGACGAAGATATTCATCCAGATAATATTTCGACTAGATATATTGTAATATCTAGACGAAAAATATAGTACATAAATTCTCGAAATATGCGTAAATGATCTTGATGAAAACAGGGTAAAGGGTTAAAAAACGAATTAGGTAGGTCCTAAATAATCCTCTGGGAATAGTCCAACAGCTAAAAACAAGTCCTTGTACCATACGGGGTATTTAGATCGATGCAGCGCAAGACCGTTTGTCCTAGCATTTTTATGATCCCTTTATCATACCAGCAGAGTCTACTAGGTGACATGTTCAAATCATTATTTCTACGAGCTGTTTAAGTTTGGTTCCAAAATGTAATAATTTTATTTTTAGTAAACTTAACGGTGTGTACTTAAAGCAAATCCGGCTCCAGCCAGCTTTCATGAAAAATAATACAGCGGAAAATCATTTACCTGTGCTAAGTGCACTTTTCTGTTCGGATCAATTGGAATAAAAGGTGGAACTATATATATATCTCTAGAGTATAATTTTGCTTCTTTTGATCTTAGGTTCCAGTGTTTTCTGACATTTGCGTTTTTCGATAACACTCTACCTACACTTTGATTGGGTTGGATATAAAAGGTGTTCTCACAAAGTTGGCGGTGAGATGTAAGCCTCTCTACGACAGCCTGTGTCTGATCCGAGTATCACCAGCGCTAGTGGTGTAGTGACTAAAGTCCACGACTTGCGATCCGAAGGTCGTGAGTTCAAATTCCGTCGTGAAACAATGGATTTTTCTATATCCATGTGAAAAAAACAAATATGCGCAATGCTAGTTTACGCTTCTATCAAACGGTGAAGGAAAACATCGTAAAGAAACTGGTATGTCATGTAGCGACATCTCTCGCCACATGATTGAGCTAATTTACATCGCATAAACGAAGAGCTACCACAATCAATTTACAGAAGGCATTACATCGAAGTATTTAGATCGCAAGCGAAATTTTCACTCAAACAACTGTCGGTCCTAGGACCCCGAGCAAGTAGATCAGATGGATCAGCTCGGAAGATCTTTCCCTTTACAAATGGAGGATATAATACCAACAGTGTTCTCCATACATTCATTTAAAATACTGGTTGCAATAAGACTATCTCCAAAATCTGAAGGCACAAAAATATTTAGCTACCCATATATCGAAGTTTTACGTGTTAATTGAAACTTAATTCCGAAGGATTGATAGTACAGTTCAATCAATGAATCAAATAGCAAAAATCATATGGTATTTAAAATGCTAAGCGATATGACAGAGGTTTGGTTTTGATATCGTCTACCTAACTTTCATTCTGAAATTGAGATTTCAAAATGACAAAGTAAAAATATATCAAAATGGTATATAGTATTTTTTTTTTACTACCAAGTTGATAAACAAGAATACGTATTGGTAAGCGGTTACCGTAGCCGTTGGGCGCTTGCAACAATAGAGACCGACTCTTTAAACATTTTAAAAAGCTTTTTTGAAGAACCTTATACTATAGTCACTTGGGAAAACCTCAGCAGGGAGATCATTCCATAACCTGAGTGTTCGTGCAAGGAAGTGAAATCGATCAAGAATTATGTCGTCTGTTTTCTGACTTCTGTTTTCTGTAGAAGTGTATACATCTGATTCGTACTACCTGTTTACTTCTTGAGAACTCGCATCCATTCAGCGGGTGCATCTCTAGTCATGAAATGTTTCCACAACTATTCGCAATTAGTGAAACTACACTACTGTGTTGAAAACTTAAATTGAGACAGTTCGTGCGACGCCAACTCGGCTGCATGTAGAACTAATGTAAAGACCGTTCTAAAATACAATTAATATGTTACAGTTAGAAGGAAAATATCGTGATGAAACCGAACACATGGAATAGAACTGAAATTCGATGAAATGTGATATTCGATGTATATATTAAATATACGGCGACAAGCTTGGAACGTGTCACGTGAAATGCTAATTACTTTGCCTAGTGGGCTGTTCTCCAACTTCCGATCCGAAGGTCGTGGGTTCGATGGTGGTTTAAATTTAATATTTCAATTTATGTGCGCTTAAAACGTGCTCATAACGGAAAAGGAAAACTTCGTGAGGAATTAAGCATGCCCAAGAACCAAAAAGTCGATAGCATGAGCCATCGGTTAGTTTCCAATAAGCGCTGATGGGCTTGCAACCTGTCACGTGATATGATAACTACTTTGTAAAACGTGGACGTAATAAAAACGTAACTCCTTAAGAAAATAATGATAAGGTGATAAAGAAGATACGATAAAGACCGTAAAACTGATAATTAATTATACTCCTTGGAATAAGTTCGGATGCTTCTGACAATCCTCTTCATAGTAACTGCGTGGTTCTCCGTACCGATTATACATCTGAAGAAGTTCATAATGTGTATTAAAGTCGTTAGCGTATTAATTTTTTGTATTTAGGACAGGATATAATAAAGAGTTGCCGTGTTGGCCGAGTTGGCTATACGCCGACTACCGATCCGAAGGTCGTGAGTTCGAACCCGGTGATGCACTAATTAATTTTTATGTGCCCTTAACACGTGCTCAAAACGGTGAAGAGCATGCTCAAGAACCAATAATAAAGGCATGTGCCAACGTTAGTATTCCAATAAGCGGCAATGGGCTTGCAATCTGTCACGTCGTGGAATGCTATATAATATGCAAAACGCGGATATGTGACAAATAAATGTTTGTACATGTTTCTGACTATCCCTTGCTTGGTATTCTCACAGATCTACGTACTATGGATCTGAGGATCTCCATCATGGGGATTACAGTCGAGAGCAAGTTTTTTTTCCTTTTCTTTACAAATTTTAAATAATTAGTAGTTAATAGTATTTTATTAGTAAAAAAAACATAAATCTTTACAGCTCATCGACCTACAATTGTCGGTGTTACTTATGAATTACGGTACATATAGTTACACTAATATTTAAGCAAATTAAATTATAATTAATTAAATAAACGCATTCCATTCAAAATTAATTTAATAGGCTAAATTTTATAATTTCAAAAATAGCTTGGTAGGATACTCGTACCTAGGACTCAATACATTCCTCGTAGCTGTAGAAGGTCTGGTCGATGAGCCGACGCTTTAGGCTGTATTTAAAACAAGGTAGATTGAAATTTCAGGACTATTATATTACTAAACTATTTTAAAGTCATCGTCGCACATTAACAAACTTGCATACAGTGCCGATTTGTCCTGTAGCATAAGATATCAAGAAAAGAAGAAAATAAATGTGTCTTTGGGTATTATTCGGCACGTTTTCGATAAGTCCATCAATGGTGATCACTCTGACCATATTTGATGATTTATCATGGAAATCCATCCATAAGTGAATTTTCTAGTTTAGCTATAAGTAATTCTCGTTCTAGGACTTAGTTGAATAGCTCAATCCTGGTTGAATCGCCTACGACAGCAATAGGTTATATCAAAGACGTCTTTATCAATGGAACTTTGTTGGAAGTAATTCACTTGCTCTATTCAGACATCACAGTACGGTTTCTACAAGCAGTTGGTAATGTATATAAGATTATTTTATATTTACTCATCAATGAATCGACCTCTGTGGCGCAGTGGGCGAAGGCCCGCCTGAGACGCAGAAGGTTGCGGGTTCGATTCCCGCCGCGGGACAAATGTTTGCATCTGCAAATATTTGTCTCGGGGTCTGGGTGTTTTATATGTATAATATGTATGTATTTCCAAAAAAAAAAGTATATTAGTAGTATATCAATCATGTAGTTCCCATAACACAAGCCTTGCTTACTTTGGGGCTAGATGATGCTGTGTGAAAAATGTCCAGCATTATTATTATTACTATTATTAATGAGCCTGCGACATATATCGATTTACGAGAGAGAAAAAAAAACAGATTCAAAAACAAGTACCAAGTTAAGTTTGTTTTTCAATCCGACTTATCTTTTCGTGAGAGCAATTTTTATAGTTTATGAACTTGAGTAATGTTATTTAACATTACTCAAGGTGTACATACAGGCAACGGAAGTTTCAGTGCGATATGTTGATATCAAAGTAAATGTCATGTTTTTGTAACATAAAAAAGCCTGATCCTGAAACACGATGTTTCTTTGGTACATTATTTACATAATTATTGGATCCGGAGAAGATAAGGAAAGACTTGTTTTTAGCATACGATTGAACCTATTGACTTTCATTACACAAAGGATCGCTGAAAGAAAATACTAAACAGCAATAAGTTTGTTTACCAGTTGTTTTATCTCGTGCAATAAAATATATTCTATCCATATATTCCCTTTGGTAGTCCAAATTTTATTTTCCTTTGATCAGACAGCAGAAACTGGCGAGTCTCTATTAACCCTACAGCGACAGCGGGCAGTGACTGGATCGTCACTTTGATAATAGGCCCAAAGTCTAGTCTCTGTGACGGATGGTCAGTCAGCGCACACCAAAGGATCTATACAATTACTATTTGGTGCAAGCATTGCGCAATTTTATCAAAGTGCTGTTTGGATAAGCTTAGATACCAATTGCAAAGTGCGATTTCCGGTTTAACACAGAGTTGGGGCGTTATGGGCCCAATTATAGAGAGCCTGCATCATGGCTCAGTAGAATAAACTGAAAGTTTCAATGTAAGCATATTTTGTTTTTTACTTATAAACATTGCTTTGACTCTTAGTTTTGTGTCATTTCAAATTCAACATTAGAAAACAAAAATTGTTTAGGTAAACGACTGTTTAAAAATATTTTTAAGTAAGGCATCTAATGTTTTTAACATTCTAGCAATATAAGTTTGTGGGTTCAAGATTTGAACCTACAAACTAGGGACTTAATGATTTAGACTGACTTGGTATGAGCTGTGAACAAGAGATGCGGGTTCGATTCCAGCTGCGGGACAAATGTTTACATATTCTGCAGATATTTGTTCTGAGTCTCGTAGTTCTTAATACTCATGGCACAGGGAATCCTACTGTAGAGTGTCTGTGTGTTCGATATTTTATTTATTTTTCTCAAACATGCACGGCAATATTGTCATTACTCTCGAAAAAATAACACGCGAAGTATCGTACACAACATTTTGAATTTGGAACAAAGACGTGCCGGCAATGTTGTATAGAAATCCTTCTTCATCGAGCTTAGTACAAAAGGTTGCGTTTAAGTGGCTGTAGACAGACTACCTTTCTAATATAAAAAATGACGTTAAAGTAAAATGACTTCACGATTCTGTTATTTTGATCATAAATACATAAATAAAAATGAGTTACACGTATTCATGAAACAATACAATGTTATATGTATATTCGGGAACCAATTAAACACAGCATAATTTTAAAATTGATTATATGTGTATTAAGATAGAAACAAAAGAGGCATAAAAAATGTGAGATCGGAACTACAATAAGGAAGTTGATTACAAGAAACCGTAACGCTTAACAATGCAGGAACAGGTAGGTACCCCAGGTCCCACGAAACGACAATCGATTGTCTTAAGTTCTTTAGATAACAATTTACACTGTAATCATTCGGTATTTAAGACCCAAATTCTGGAAATCGTATTATTTCGGGCATTTAACAGATATATTAGACAAAGAAGATTCTTTTTTTGTAGATTTAATATTATTCGGTCTGATTTAACATCTTCTTCTTGTGAAATATTCAAAAGCGTTTCAAATGATTTAATGTTATTTTATGGCTTTGCAATAATTCGAGTTTTTCTAAGTCGATAATTAAGAGAAATTGATGGGAGGACACGATAGTATAGAAAAATATTCAGAAAAGGAAGAAGAGTCAATAAATATGAATTTGCAAAATAATTGTGAATTTTAGCCGAACATTATTCAGAAATAGTAGAATCAATCTATGTCTAGATACATACCCACTTAGAACAATGTACTTAAACCAAAACGGTTGCACAAAAAAATAAGGGATACACAATTTCATTTATGGGATTTTTTTAGGTATCGCACTATTGATACGTGGAGTTCTAAAACATTTGCCGAAGTAGCGCTGTTATAGTGTAGGATTGGATGACCAGAATAAAGGCAAAAAAACGCTATTTTATTAAAAGGCTAGCTTAACCTTGACCGTAAAATACAATAAATGTAGAGTGCCCTCTTGATGAACTTTCAAAATTGCGTTATTAGGTAAACAGGTGTACAGGTGTAGGTGTATACAGGTGTTATTAATGGAAACAGCATTTCAACAAATATAATCAAAACTGCTGCAGAACTGTAGTAATACGATTGAATTAGTTATTTTATTGCATAGTAACACTGGACGTGTTGCTACCGTGCCCACAGTTAGATGAAAATACAGGATGGTTTAAACAAAATGGTTCCAAAACAATAGAGAGATAAATTTTCTAAAAGATTTTAGAAAGTGAGAAAGCAATTTTTGCTAAGTTCTTAATTTCAAAAGAAAAAATGAACGCGCGCCCTATTTTCAAGTTTTCATGACATTTGCCCAATGACAACATAGTAGCTTTATCATTCCAAAACAATGTTTTGTTCATCGTTTTACAATTTATTTATTTTTGCTAAAGCTTGCTATTTTCACCCATACTAAAAATTTAAATTAAAGATTGAATCTGAAATTAAAAGGACTTTAGTTACAATGTTACCATTACAAAAATATTCAACCATGATTTTCTTTAATGTCATCTAAAACAAGGTACTTAATCGTTTTTAAAATGTTTTTTTTTTTTTTCAAAATTTGCTAAGTTAAGGAATGTGGCACTCATATTCCTTAAGTTTACAAGGAGGTTAAACAAATATTAGACAGATTATTTTCTATTTATTTTAAAAACATGAAGCAATAGACATCCTGTAGAATGATATTACCGAACAGAAACACTGGTGAAAATTTGCAAACACGACAAGGGTGGCTTTCCACAAGAGTTGTGCGATGAAACTGAGCTGTAAGCGTGGACATCTGCTATTACATATTTTACTTGGATGTAAAATTCTACATAGTTTCATAATCTCGTATCAGAACTATATTTTATTCTTAAACTAGCTGTTTTCCATGGCTTCGTCTGCGTCGTACGCGGATAAAAAACAGCCAATGAAAAGTAGCGGTCATAAGATTCATTCATTCGCTCGACCGTTTCTTTGTCGATTTAGGTTGCAAAATTGGACTACGGGTGCCACTGTATACAATTAGCTAGTCTAATTAGCAAGTAAAGCTGGATTCGCAATGATGCATTTACTTATTTGTAATAAACAATCTATTTACGCAATGATTAGAATAGTTTAGTTACCTAATTGCTTGTTTGAAACTGGTTTAATAACAATAACAAACATTACACCTAAATGTAGTTTTGATAATAGATTATTGGCGTGAAACAACATTCCTAAGATATCGAAGGTTCTCGAAACGTTGCTTCTAAAATCGTTTTCAATCAAACTGACATATTTTATGTCTGCCTTATAATTTGGTAGCTTCTGGATTTGTATTTCAATTCCAAAGATTGTCCTAATCGATTCAGATTTTTAGAACCTTTATGCAGATTATTGGTTATAAACACTCATATTATCGCATTTATAAAGAAGGATATAGAAATGAGACAAACGCGGTCCTTTAAGTACAATGACAGAAAGTGGACAAGGAAGACCCTATCAAACAAATAAATAATCCGTAATTGAATTGACCAAAGTCAATTCAATTACGGATTTGTATTTCAATTCTAAAAATTGTCCTAATCGGTTCAGATTTTTAGAACCTTTACGCAGAAAAATAAACACTCATAATATCGCATTTATAAAGAAGGATATTGAAATGAGACAAACGCGGTCCTTTAAGTACAATGGCAGAAAGTGGACAAGGAAGACCCTATCAAACAAATAAAGAATCCGTAATTGAATTGACTTTGGTAGCTTCTGGATTTGTATTTGAATTCCAAAAATTGTCCTAATCGGTTCAGAGAGAACCTTTACGCAGATTATTGGTTATAAACACTCATAATATCGCATTTATAAAGAAGGATATAGAAATTAGACAAACGCGGTCCTTTAAGTACCATGGCAGAAAGTGGACAAGGAAGACCCTATCAAACAAATAAAGAATCCGTAATTGAACCGTTTGTACCGTTTGGCAGTGTAACGTTCCACACACTGCCAAACGGTAACGTCTTGTTTGACAGGTGACGTCATAGCTTTTGCCGGTGAAAGTACCACATTCCTGTCACATATTAACATATCTCACATACTAGAGATACATATCTGATCGTCTTTGGTGGGAGCACTGAACATCATTGTATGTAACTTTACAATTATTTCACTGAATTTATTTGAATATAATATAATGTCAGTTAACATAAATAAATGAAAATAAATTCGAAAGGCGACAGTATATTTTTCTGAATTTAGTCAGAAGGTTTTCTTTATGCAACGTTGATTACCTTGCATAAATAAGTTTATTACCTACTCATTACTGATTCCAGAAAATAATCCAAACAATCACGCTCGTATTTTCATGATGATCTGATATGTTCTAAAGTAATTATCGGACAAATTTGTTTTATGACGTTCCGTCTTAACTTTGAGATCCATCTTCACTTAAACGATCAATTAAACTTGCAAAGGTTGAAATGTGCTATTATAACTTTGACACACAATCTGTCAAGTATTCCCCGTTTATTTCGATTCGAACCATTCAATGTTCTGTTACTGGCGTCGGTCGTGATTTTCATATTAATGACCAGCATACCTAAATGGTTGAGACAACGGTATTTGTCACCTTATCGAATGATATTTTATTGACATCCGGATTTTGAGCTAAGGATAATGAGAGTGAAGGAAGCAAAAGAAGTATGTCGGGATAGTAGTAAGTGGAAATCCGTAGTATCTGCCTACTCCTCCGGGAAACAGGCGTGAGTTTATGTTTGTATATATGTGTAGAATAAAAAAACAGGAAACCTGAAGTTAAAAAAATTACAAGAAAGAATGAACATTTATTTAGCACGACATAAGGATGGGTAACAAAATAAGGATGGTGGGATAAAGTATGAAAAAATATATATGTATAAGTTAAAATACCCTACTTATAAGTATACCTGAAACACAAATGCCCCACGTACCTTTCTAATCCTACCTAGACAGTTCAATGTCGCACCGAAAAGGTATCAGCCCAGCATAATGTAGGTGGCTACTTACTTAGCGCTGGTGTTCTGCTGACCCTGCGCAGTGACGTCACAGACGCCAGAAGCAAACACTACTCTCAAGAAATTAAGTGATTGGCAAATGTTATTAGTAAAATATATCTTTTGAGATTGAGACTATCTTGTTGTAATTGATATTAACAATTAATAAATTGCTTACTTGCAGTAATTTGTACTATGTATGTGGGTACATTCCACCTTGTGTATTCAATTGTGATGTGAAGGCATCATTTCAGTAATTCCGAATCCATATAAAATTACCGGGAGGTTCATTATCAAGGTGGGCTTCGTAACAAGCAGCGAGGGGTTGCTGATTTACGCAAGGGTTTATTTTCTTCGAAGAATTTGTAAAATTACTTCTCACAGGGTAACAAGACGTGTATATCCAACGAGCTTTGCGACGCCCGCACTTGGCCCTCGAATCCACACGTCACATCGCCCGCCCGCGCTTTTACTTCCTTTGCTCAGCTTCTAAAGGTCGTAGCTTAATTTTATATAACCTATAACTTTCCTCATAAATTTACAAAAAAAACAAATCGGACTTTCCAGATATCAGCGCGTTCAAAAAAAAACAACAAACTCATCAGCTTTATTATTAGTATATAGGTATAGATAAGGAGGGTACAGGGTTTATTCGTCTATGGGCCACAGACCATACCAAAGGAAGTTTTTTAAAACGAAATTTAAATTGTCAATATTGTCTGTCACTCACTAGCACTACAGCACAAACACAGACATAAAATCAGCCTCCGTGCGTCTGTGTGCGGCTCATTCTCATTCTTACCTGCGCCCGCGCTGCCGCTGTCTCAAAGAAAGCCTCAGTGCTGATTCGGCGGCCGACGAGACCACACCGGCCTGCCTATGATGTGGACCCTGTGACTCCAGTGTTGTGAATTTAGTGTTCAAGCACAGTGCCCGTGCGTTAACCCCTACCCTGATAGTGCATAACCGGATTTTAAACTCAGAACGCCC
Source organism: Perizoma affinitatum (assembly GCA_961405105.1). Classification (NCBI taxonomy): domain Eukaryota; kingdom Metazoa; phylum Arthropoda; class Insecta; order Lepidoptera; family Geometridae; genus Perizoma; species Perizoma affinitatum. The sequence continues at coordinate 11,069,314 of OY560184.1, forward strand.
CGCGGCGTGGAAAAGGTGGGTCTTAGAATATTATCTAGTCGTGTGTTAATTTAAGGTAATGTGAAAGTTGTGACGACTTGAGGAGTTGGTTGACACACTTTTGGTTCAGGTGTGGTGTGGCTGGCAGGTGGGCGCGCCCCGGCTCTGTGTCAGCGATACGTGTCCGACCAAAATTCCGATCGAGAGAACTGCTTTCGGTGGAACTTTCTTCCGCATTGGAGAGTGGGCTCAGACGTGCTGTAGACAAATTATGCTGCCAATTATGACACATCAAAGCAACGTCATTCTCTTTATTAATATTTTTTTAAACTAAAGAAATATAAATGTTTCAGTTGGCTTTTCCAAAGCTCAATATCGCGTCGAACGTAAGACTTCAACGCGCTCTACCGATTTGTAATTTGTATTCTGTGGCTACACGAGCCAATGCCTATTGAAGTCACCCGTTTAAATTGCAATAACAGTCCCTGATTAGTATTATCGTGTTTTACAAATTATATTTTTACTTATTAATTATGAAGCACTGCGAAATTTAATTGAGAGAAGTGAAAATTTTGTGCAATAGTAAATTGAAACTATGCTACGATTTTAATTTACATTGTTTTTCTTAACTGAAAAGTGAAATCTGCTAATGAGGTAGGTAAGTACAAGATTACCACTACAAGAGAAGCCACAATAGGCTTCTAATGTTAGGCTATAAAGGTCTATGTAATTTTCACTAAAATTAACTTTTATTTCATGGGAAACTCCCTAGAAGAAACCACGTAAACAATCCCATATAAAGAAGGGCAGAGTCGAGTCGGGCAACTAGTGCCGTGGTTGGACCGGTTTCCTCTTCCCCCTCTCACATCGTGATGTGCTTGAGTGCATCCCTTGCACTCAAGCACATCATCTGCATTTTAATGAATGCCCTCTTTACTCTTTCTGGAGGCTATAGACAGGTAGACATTCTTGTTTGTACATGATAAGTATGATTGCTATCTTGTTTCGAATTTGGATACAAACTTTATACTGATTAATATTCAGTCACATCGAGCGATGAATTCTTGAAAGATCGAGTTCCTAATTTGCTGTTCTACATCGAAACATCTTTATTTACTCAGGTATATAGCGATGATTTAGACATTACCACTATACCTATGTAGTAATAAGATTATGAAATATGGATTGGAAATAAACCATATAATCAAGCTTTATCTAAATACCTACTTGTAATACATATTAAGTATCTTACACCTATAAAAATAACCTTGTTATTGACGTTGGCAAAGTCCCGCTCGAGCATATAATTAACAGCTATATGGGTAATATGGCCGTTTTCCAAAGCTTATTATTCGAGAAAAAAAATACACAATTATAAAGAAACGGAAAATAAGGAAACAATTTTATGAAAAATACACTTCTGACATTGACGAACGTAAAATTAAATTAAAATTAATAAGATGCTGTGAGCCGAATACGGAAGAACTTTTTTGTATTATTCTTGCACAAAAGCAGCTGATAAAACCCGTCTTTAAATTCTTTAGCAAAAATGAACACAACAGGTAGGTACTATTTATTCGTTTCATTTATAAATCTAACAATGGAAATTAACCAGAAATTATGATTTTCTACTTATAAAGTATAACTAAATAGCTAAAACGTTTAAGTGTTATGAAGCAGGATTTAGTTATATATGACAATTATCAATTTAATTGTTTGACGAATTGATGAATAAATCATTCTCGGAAAATTTATTTTTATTAAATCTCTGATTGCATCAAAAACAGTCGCCAACTGTAACCCTGTCCTTTTCTAACATTAAACAAATGATAGAGGCAGCCATAAAATTAGCGAGTGATTTAAATATGAGGGTTAATATCGACAGTTATTATAACTGTAGGTATTCAATTGAAAGCTATTCAGCTATTAAGAAAAAAATATGTTATTATATGACTATTAAGAACTGAGCAGTGTCATTATAATCTGCTTGTGGAATTTGATGACAAGTTCTTCTTCCTTCTACAGTTCAAAAAAAACTCATCGATCAAGTATCTAGGTAACTAGGCAGGCTCAATATTTGTGACACAAAAATACTATAACATAAGGTTCTAAATTTTGTATGACGTAAATACAGTCAGCCACAAAAAAATATTAGCATGTTTAATTGTTGTAACTCAAGTATATCTTTGGAACATTTGAAAATGGCCCATAACCATTTCCAATCTAAAATTACCAGTTTCTTGATAGATCTTAAGAACAGGAGCATCTTACAACTTACATTGTTTGCTGATTGAAAATGTATAACAGACAAAAAACCTATAAATTATCGACACCCCTCTTAGAATCAGAAACAATAAATAGAACACGTGCAAAGTGTATCGAGAATCCTTCTAATATTATAAATGCGTAAGTTTGGATGATTGTTGCTCCGTAACGGCTGAACGGTTCTGGAACAAGTGAATTGAAATAAAATATGAGCGACTTTTTTCCGGGTATCGCACGGGCAAGGCAGAGGCTAGTTCTATTATAAATGGCTATGGGTATGTTAGGTACCTACACTTTATTTAGAAATGAACAAAAACAATGTACCTATAACTAGGTTTCTTACTTACTTATTTTCCATTAATAAGAATTATTATAATTCAACAAAACGAGTATCTACAATAAAACAAACAAAATAGATGAACCAAAAGACTAAAAATAAGAAAAAAAAGATTGTAATGAAAAACTGACGCCTGACAAAGAATTCGATAAGCACGTATCAAATTTATACGAAATCAGCGAAGATTTTACTGTAACACGTCTCGTTAAACATAATAATCGTGTACAAATTCTCGTTGCTAGTAGTGATTCTTTCTTTATGAAGGTCATTTAAGACATAACGGCATCTTTCTAGAGCATAAAACATCTGAATTGATAAAGTATATAATTACCCTACCGAATGTAATGGAGAAAGTGTTTGTCTGAACTGATTATTAGTAGATATTTTCACCTCATCTACATAGCAAATGTTTGCCCGTATACTTAGAGATTGTGTAGTTATGAAGTAAAATTGCATAATGAATAGTAAAAATTACCACAGAGAATATACGGAAAAATTCAAGAGTCACAGGCGTTTGAGAGGTATGTGTTTGTGATTGCAATTTCTAAACAGTGGCTTATGCCCGTCTGCACTAAGCAGGTAAAGACATGCTTAAGTATAGCCTAGCTAGTTTTACCTAGCTTTTTAAAGCTATTTTAGAGAATAAAAACATGAAGGATGTAAGTGTGGATGGCTTCGATATCTTTCATGTTTTGCTTCTATTGTATCAATGATTCTATATATATAGCAACTATAATATTATTATTATAATTCGACAAGAATATCATAGCGCGACAAAACTTCTTGGATTTTCATCAAACAATAATTTTATAATTTATTCCTTATTTAAAAATACATTCAATTTCATCATCATTCATCATTCATCAAAACATTTTGTATTTTTCACCTAAATTGGTACTGTGTAAAAATGTTACCGCAACATTATGAAATTCGATTTATCTAGTAAAACGGCAGCAGATTAAATAATGGAATAAACCATTAGTAGAGGTCTAAACTTCGCTTAATTATCTCTCACCCTCAGAACGAGCATAAAATATGCAACAGGAGTTTATAGTTTTGAGTTATATACATTATTGTTTTAGTTATTACAATGAAATTATTATAATTAAAATAGGAATAAGACAATTTAGATTGCATTATTTCACATTTTATAGGTAAATAGATTTGGCGATGCAATTGAGTCAGGTACTCGGGTAAAGAACTAGTTTCAAGATTTAATTACCCTTGAGTTGCTTATTATAATTTTCAGTTTCAGATTAAGCTGTGATTCTATTTGACCTATAACTACTTAGATGCCTTTAATTTTTTTATAAACAAAAACATAGACAAATATCATTTTATTCTTCTTAGACATATTGATTACATAATTTTCATCGTCAAATCTTGCAAATTCCACACCAAATTTACCACGTTTTAATTATTTAACAAGAATTACTTATATAGTAAATTTGCTACGTACACCACAGATAAGATAATAGCTACTACACCTATACATACAGCATTGAATTCTTATGTAACGTACTCATTGCCGAACTGAAAGATCTCATTTGACTCATCGCCTCTTGCCATTGATATCAGTCTTATATCAATGTAGTTAAAGTCTTAATTCCATTAGATTTTTAATTCCTTCGAGTATGGATGGATCTCTACAACGGTTACCGGCCCGTTATCGACAAGCGGGTCAGACGCGTGCGCTTGCACACATTTTCAACATTAGTATTCGACCTGAAATACGCAGCTGGAAGCTACGAAGTAGGATTCCATTTTATTTTACAACTAAAGAGGCAATCAAGCTTACGGCCCACCTGAAATATCGATAAACTGCTAAGAATATTATACAGGCAGAAAACACTTAAGTCGTATTAATAATAATTATTAGGTACCTATTGATTTATAAATTTTCATTTTATAAAGTATTGTTACTGTGTAAGCATAGAAATTATTTTCGTGTATTATGGTTGAGCCTTAAAATATAGATTATATGCACGCATACAATAACATTGAAACGAACACGAACAAAAAAATCGTATAGATATACCTTGCCGAATCAAGAGTGAGCTTTTGTAACCTCACGATAACGAGTCTATTAATTCAACAACTCTTGCACAAGGTCCTGTGGCGCAACGGATAACGCGTCTGACTACGGATCAGAAGATTCCAGGTTCGAATCCTGGCAGGATCGGAAGTTTTGTATCTTTTAATTTTTTTTATTTCATTATTTGATGTCAACGAAATAATATAAATAAATGAAAAACATTAAAACAAAATCTTTTCGTAACTTCGTTTAAAATTACCAAGCCATTGTCGAACAAGTGCTCAAGCCCGGCTTTCTGCACTATTTACAGTACAAAGAAGACGGCTAATGAATTCGATTATCCAGAGAGATCCGCTCTTCCGCTCCGACTTCCGACGATTCAACGTGGCATCTAGGCATTTCACTTACTTATCTAACAATTGACCACTTTTAACACAGCTGACTAAGGTTCAAAACCCAACGTAGATATTCGGGACAAAATTTTGGAGCAGATAATGGATGATGTAGCGAGACATTATTACGAGGAATTCACAAGTCATTGAGCAAACTGCTTTTGTGAGAATGTATCTAATGAAATCAAGTATAAATTGATATTTCAATCATAATTAAGTTCGAGAATTCATATTATGTAGCTACATAATGTTTAACGCAAACTAAGATGGTCTCTTAATCAAAATAGAAAACCACAATTACCTGATGAAACATGTATCGGAATAATTATTAACATAAATTATATTTTGATTACCTGTGACATCAGTGTATCAGTGTACCTAATGCTTACTTCTATGTACAGTCAATGTTTCAATTCAAAAAACAAATATACAGTATTTTTTTCCTATGCACACTATTTAAGTAGTAAAGCCACGCAGCATTTCATTTCGAACAAAGGAAAAGTGCCTCTGCTCGGCGCTGAGTCACTGAATCCTTTCACCACACTAGTCCTTTCACTGCCGTTCACTAGGTTCTTGTCAGGGTCACCATGCCTGAATCAGTGTGTTAGGTTAGCGTTACACAGGGTGACTAAGAAAGAACCAGTGGCACAACCAATCTCATTTGTTGACCTTCAATAAATGAGCCCGGCTTCAAAACGATAAATTTAAAGGGTTTTATTTTGGAGTCGCTAGGCCATATTGTACAGTATATTCAACTTGAACAGGCCGCTATTGGTCCACTCCATATTCAAACTTGTTAATTTGCATACATTTAGAAAAGGTGTAACGGTTGGACTAGTCAGTTGTGGCAGCGCGGCGTCGAGATGATTATCTATAAGAACTGTATGTTTCAATAGCTAAAGCCTATTAGATGTATTTTGATGTTTCAGGCTGAAAATCGGCATAACATTTATTTATGCTATTGACTCTAGATAATGTTATAATAACGGTATTGTTTGAATATAAATAAATAAATACATAAACCCAACATACATATATAATCCTTACCCCCAACTAGGACTCCCCGAGTCGTGTACCCTGATATCTCAACATTCAGACCCGGAACAAATATCTGCAGAATATTACAAATACTTGTCCCGCTGCGGGAATCGAAACGATATCTTGCGTCGCAGCCGACTACTCGCCCTTCGTGCTATGGAAGTCGTCAATCATCGTTTGCCAATATTAATGAACTCCTAAATATTAATAATACAGCATCTAGCTCAAATACAGAAACAAATAGGATAAATCGGTCACACTGCAATACACTGTAAAAAAAAATTGTAATAAAAATATTGTAAAACTGTAATTTTCACGTACCGTGATCGATGAAGGCACCGACTAAGTCTCAACCCATTCCGAGAGTCTTCATCTCCTGAAAGTCATATTTGTATGTACTGCATGACAGCGCGGGAGTCGAGTCTGATAATATCACAGCGAGTTTTGTCTGGCCTACTCCTCCGGGAATAACTTATAGCGCGCCCAGTGAACCGCGCACCATGAGCGGCAGTGCGCATTGCAAGACGCGATGCGGAGGGAGTTGAGATCGTTCAACTTGATGAAGACTCTTGGAATGAATCGATGTTAGAATGAGTACGTGAAAATCTCCATTATTTTGTGGAATAGAAATTACTTCGTTCAGTAACTTGTCGAACCTGCAAAATTTAATCCCGAATTTGATTGCTTTCTGCCATAATATTCTCAAACAGACGGAGCATTTCGCTTGCACGCCTGCACGCCTCTAGGGGAACATTCATATAGCAAATCTGAATATTGCACTAAATTGCGCTTTGTGCTGAGATGAACTTTGCTTCGCATTAAAAGTTAAATTTGAGATATCTAACGACATAGAACCTATTGCTAAAGAAAACGCTGCAGTTTCCTAGTAATTAGAAGCTCTTCATATAAATTGTTCTGTGAAGATGCTATTTCTCTATACAAAGGCACAAATTACAACTTTTGAAATGAACACAATACGTACCTACCTACTAAGTCTTCAGCAGGTGTCTTCAAACTTTTTTGTTCTGCTCATCATCGTTAACCCACTAACTTTTTGCATTTAAAAACTAGTTTGAGTCAAGGAAGTATAGGTCAAACAGACATTGGTATTATCTAGAAGCGATTTCCAGACACGTAGAGCCAGATCTCCCTTCACAAAATGACCTTGAACGAACGCAAGGCTTGTCGCTTGCGTCGTAGGAATGCGACCACAGCTCTTTGTTTGCGAAGCTTATAGATAAATTCCTTGATAAAATATTGACCCCAATAGTGAGGAAGTTTTCTCTCGAGAGAGGCAAAGATAAACGGATAATTTATTGGACTCTTAATTTTGTCTCGAGTCCATCAACTTCCAGATTTGACGCAATTTCAAATCATTATTCAGTATCTTTTTCAAAAATCGATTAACAGCTGACAATGTTAGGTACAATAAAATGTAGTAATAAAATAAAAAAATTACAAGTTTAGCATTGCACTGTATGACTCTTCCAGAAATGACTGGTTCTGTAACATCTGTAAAGGTGATCCGCATCTGTAAACTTAGTTTTTTTTTAATTTAGGTTCATTAAAATAATCAAATTCTTGTAAAGATACACAATTACTTTCTTAAAGTACTTTCCAGTTATTTATACCTCTATTAAACATGCAGTTTATTGCTTGCAGTTGGCCTCAAACAGGAATGCCGTATTGCCAAATGAACCGGTCAGGTGGGATTTGAAATTAAGCTTCATATTTTGACAACAATACTCACCAATTGGCAGCGTAGTCAGTCAAATGGTGAAACTGTTTGGTAATGTAGGCGTTCCTTATGCCTTTTGATAATACAAACGAATTTAAACGTACCTAGTTATACACAAAAGTTTGTCTTATTATTCATACAAATCATAAGACTGAATTACTATGTTCGTAAAGTTGTGGTTCAGATCAGTAGATTTTTTATACCAATAAATCTTTTCTGTACCATTCTAGGAAATATATTGAGGACATCCGTTATGAGTTAAGAATATTATTTCTAACTATATCTGAATGGAGCCTAGCCATATACACGAAACTATCTAAATATTTAGTTGTAAAATAATACATAAGTACATATAAAAGGTTGTATAACATAATGTATTGTATGTTTTATGTACTAGAATCGCGATAAGTACTCAGAACAAATTCACACTGTATTCGAAGTACTGTCGACACCTTCGAAACTAATACAAAGACATGTTGTAATCGTTCGTACATATAAGCACAATTTTCATTGTAACCAAATGTATGGATATGCAAGTATGATCCAACGTGGCGTAGGCAAGGCAGGTAACCAAAATACCGTCGCCAAGGCAATATTGCATAAAGTTATTCTAAGGCATGTGTTCACTTTAGTATCAGAGTGTAACCATAGCTTGCATTGCAATCAAAACAGAATGAAATCTTGAAACTCACTCACTATTGAGTAAAATTATTTGACCTTTCAAATATACCTATGCTTGGCTAGATTGGATGCTAGCCAATTATAACTGAAAATTGACAACAACCGGCGTGTATTAACGGTTTTCTATCATATTTTTTTTATAATTATGATCTAAGCTTTTACACATCATTATATATCGGACGTAGTTCATCTACTTAAAACCGTATGTAGGGCGTTAAAACAACTTAGTTGTTACCTTTATAAAGTAACAGTCACTTGATCTCATTGGAATTGAATCGTATCATCAATTTCTAAGATTTGAACCTAAGGTCATCCGTAAAAGCCGGCATACTTGTACCGTTTTCGATATTCTACGACCATGAATGGCACAGAATAAGAACCGCAGAAAACATACAAAAACTTCGGCTAAAACGGTTGTTACGAAATGTATCGTGAAATCAGACTGAGCCGGTCATCTGTCTTTGGTAGATAATGTTCTTGCCAGGTTTTCAATGCAATCAAGTTCCTGAACTGGCTGTTCACCTATTGGCATTACGTCGGGTGTAATCAAGACACTTCTTTGCTAGTGTTTCTGTAACCAAGTAAAAGTAGTTCTAGTAGTTTAGGAACTCTATTTTTTTCTTGTTGTCCCAAGATGATAGATGATTTCTCCGATACTTTTCTAAGTATTAAATCTTCATCGCTTAAAGCATGGGCCGACTTTTAGTCAATTTTTGCGGTCAATTCTTAAAGACTCATCATTTTCGGAGAAGTGTTCAGTTTTGTTTCATAGTTGATATTTTATGATTAGGTACAAACTTACACATGAGTAAGTAATAAGGTCATACAGAATCATTTAAAATATTCTAAAATGTGCGTGTGACCACAAATAAATCGCAAAACCATTACTATCCTCACGTAACGTTTCGTGCTGTGCTGATTTCGTAAGGAATAATAAATGACAACACGCACGCGCATAACCACAGAAAATTGATTTTATATCTCCGTAGGTAAACTCTGTGATGCAAATGACTATCCTTCCACCGTTAGTTCAGCATAGACTTATAGCGTTGAGACTAAATTCACACTATGTTTTAGTTTAAGGTAAAACGAACCTTGATGCAAAATACAAAAAAAATGCTAGATAGAGTGTCGTCATGGAACTTATTTGGAGGCCTAGGTCTAGCAATGAATATAAATATCATCATTATTCTACCTATATAGAAAACTAGTTGTTCTGTGGTGTATTCAATGATAGCATCCGCGTTAATTGTTATTTTTCTACAGACATGAAATTACTTACTTTCTGTGACTAAACCTACCGGTTTGTCGAAAGCAAATAGCTAAGAAGTAAGAATAGAGAGATGCTAAAGCAAATATTATCACGTATGTATGGCCACTCCTTGCGAGAACGTGACTTCCATCCTATTCGCTTGTTTTTGCTATTTTCTTCGAATTCTTATGATTATTTATTTGTATTGTACTCACATTTTCTAAATTATTTGATTTTATGCGTATGATGCTAGGAGCCAGTTGGTATATGTGTTTGGGTTACATACCAGCTCATTAATTCGTGTGGTTGTTAGTTACAAAGTTTCTTAAAAACGGCTTGACGAAATATAATGCAATTTTTTGCATTCGATTTGTATGACTTTAAGATAGTTTCTTCAAAATTGCGTATGTAGGTTCATACTTACCTAAAGAAGTCAAGTGATAAGGGATTACTATAATATTCTCGTTCTCGTCTACATAAGGAAATTATGAAAAGGAAATTATAATTTTCGATAAGGAACCCTACCTGATTGAATTACCGACTCTGGAAGTGTAAAGGCATTGCACCTGACCTCTCTCAAGGAAAACCTCTTGAGAAAATTAAACCTTCTAGTTTGTTCGTTCTGGTAAAACTACTGCGAATACATTAGTATTTATTTGTAATGTTGAAAATAAATCAAATACTAGATAAGAATATAGAGAATATTAATTGCTTAAACTTATGACTATAGCAACATCTGGTTAATAATTAAGTAGATACTAATAAAATAAATAACGATACCTAAACGGACAATTATGGTACTTTTTTTAGGTGATACTTAAAGATTTACCTCAGATTAAACTATTACCATCAGCTACGAAGATCTTCGAGGAACCCAAATAATCAGAAGCAAGTGCAACAATTTTATTTTGACGTACCCACGTTATTAATTAATAGTCTATGTCAGTTCAAAGCCCATCGCCGCTTATTGGAACACCAGCCTAAAAAATAGTAAATACCTTGTGTTTCGGTTTGAAAGACTTAACATCCGTTATGCCTCAGAGTTGGCAACGCGCTTTACCTCAGGGGTTGCAAGCATCCATAGGTTACGGTAACCGCTTACCAACAGATAGGTGATACGCTCGGTTGCCACTTTAGTTGTATAAAAATGCTGGACAATATCATATAGCATCATCTAGTCCCAAAGTAAGCAGATCTTGTGTTATATGAACTAAGTGACTGTTTTTTTTTTTTGTAAATACATTTTATGATTAGACACATATTTGCATATCATACAAATACTTGTCCTGCTGCGGGAATCAAACCTGCAACCTTCTGCGTCTCAGGCGGGCCTTCGCCAACTGCGCCACAGAGGTCGTCAATAGATAAACTCTTTATTAAGCATAACACCATTTACAGTAAAACACACAAAAACATCGTGAAGAAACCGGTATGCCCTAGAAAAAAACGAAGACATGTGCCATCGGTTAGTGTCCCAATAATAAGAGATGGAACTACTTGAAAAACACAGGCATGTGGACTATGCAAATGTGCAATACTCGAACATACCTTTGTCTACCTCCTACTTCCTCCTCTTTTTTTCATACAAAAACAACAAAACCCGTAAGAGATACACGAATGGCAGTCTTATCTCTGAAAGCGATTTCTTCCTGAAAAGAACCACATAAGGATGGAAAGAACTTAGAATCAAATTTGGTGACCAAAAAATATAAAAGCATCGAAAACATGCGTGTGTAATGTGACATTTGCGCCTAAATACCAAATACTGGTCAGATTTGAGGTTGGATTCAGAACGATTATTATTCCACAGACGCGTTATAATGGTGGTCGTCAGAATAATAAACGACTAACACTCTACAGCCATTTGCCAAAGAAAACCAGGCGATATCGCCTCTTTCCAATGCTGGCAGAATACAAAGTCAACGCTATGCCTAAAATGATTACTTACTCTAGCTATCGTTGAGGAAATAAAAAAAAAGGCTATGTTACATTAAAGAGAAAAAGAGGTAAGTCGGACAAGAAAGAAAGTGTATTATAATTCAAAAAATAAAAACAAAGTAAATAATTTATATGTTATACACACACAAATCTATATAATTTAAATGTGTCCCAAAAAACCTGATCAGCGAGGCTCAAACCCGCACCTCGGCCTCTAATCGGCCACGCGTCGACCAATTACGCCATGAATCGAGTGACACTGAGTCCAAATTTATTGAGCACTTTCTATCTGGCTAAGCGCTGATGGATGACGTCTGCGTGTGTCTCATTCGAAAAAAAATCTAGCAGGAATTTTCGAGACACATTTAAATTTAATATTATCCAAGAGTTTAGTTTTCACAATAAAATTAACAAACTTTACAATCTATAAGGGCTGATGTACACAATATAAACTTACTTGTTTCTGGCTTAATGCCAATGCGCATAAAACTTAAACCTTCAGCTAAACTGTATTGCATTGCTAACAAAAAAAAAATTACCGCCTGGATTTTTAGAACTCAGGTTTTCTCTCTGGTAGATGAACTGATGAAAATGATGATTTGTTTGAAATTGATTCGAACTGATATGCTGCTTTGATGCCAGAACAAATACAAACAAGAGTGTATATTTTGAGGTTCAGGAAATACCAAAAAATACGTGTTTTTTAAAACTACACTCTTTTTATTGGTTTATTCCCGATTGTGGACGTGGGCTTAAGCTCTCCAGTTCTCTACGCTCGATCGAATACATTGTACTGCCCAACACACTTTTGAAAGTTTTCCAAAGTTCTCTTCTTTCGTAATCACGGTAAATCAGCGTTATTCCTATTCACTCAGCTATATGCAGCACGAACTTTAGTATTCTGTTTACCAAACCTATGATATTGAATATTGCTCGTTCCATCACTTAGGTAAGTTTTACTTGTTTTCTATAATATTTCTTACGATTCGGCGTCTCATCTGTGAAATCACGGCCTGTGGTAGACCGTGAGATACGAACTTTAAACAGAAATCATCTTACAACCACTTTCCAAAGCCATGCTACATCGGTAATTTTTCATTTAAACCTCAAACCACGCTTATATTAAAACCGTTAGCTAGTCGGCTATAAGACTAGCCGTTTTTACAAAAAAAATACACTAGCCGTATCCCCACTATATAAGTGACGTCCACTATTGTCGCTTTTCGAAGTAAATCATGTTCTAAGCAGCAGATTCTCTAAAAGCTTAGCTAGAGCACGTTAAGTAAACTTCTCGTTTATAGCCAATCTAGACACGAAGCTTGCAAGTGACTATAAACGTTTACAATATTGCCTGTACACAAAACGTGTCAAATCAGCGTCTACAATGATGTGAATAAAGATTATACGCAAACATATACGGAAGACTGAAGCAAGGTCGGGCGATTCGATAAGTCAGCAAGTTATTTATAAACAAAGCATAAATGTGTTGCATAAGAAAAAATTAAACGATGCCAATTAAAAGTACCTACTGTGACAAATTTCTAATTACTCGCTTCCTTCCTTCCGATATTTTCACCAAACGTATGAATGAGATTACTTAATCTAGATATATAAATAAATTGAATTATATTATAAAAGACTGACTTGGACGAGCTAACTGAAGAGTTAAAAGCATATGATCGGTATACAATGATGAACTTTTCCGTTAAAAATAATGTGCGTATAAAACCGACATACCCCAGAAATAAAATTACGAAAGTTCAAAGCCATAAGTATTTCTAATAAAATAGCAATGGGCGAGCAACTGTCAAATGAAATGTTAACGTGAGCATGTGTCATTTATAATGTGGCCGTGCCTTAGACTATCCCCTGCTTCGATCTACGTACTGAGTATACTCAGTACTCAGTACGTAGATCGAAGCAGGGGTTATTCTTTATGAATCTGAGGATTTCGATTATAGGGTAATGTGACTTGTCTTTTAGGTTATACCAAACCAGTATATTTTACGACCTTTGTAGCGCAGTGGGTGAAGGCCCGCCTGAGACGCAGAAGGTTGCGGGTTCAATTCCCGCTGCGAGCAAATGTTTGTATGTTTAGCTAATTTTTGTCTCGGGTCTAGGTGTTTTCTATGTATAATATAGGTGTAGGTATTTATTCTATGTATTTATAAAAAAAAGTATATAAGTAGTACATCAGTCATGTAGTTCCCATAATACAGTTAGCATTATTATTTATTTATTTTTATTATTTAATAATTCTATGCGACAATATAAAACCGGACCGAAAAAACCCACAGAGACTCAGACTACATATCTTTTAAGCCTTGAACTTTTGCATTACGGGTTTCAATAGTTAGTTTCGAAACCTCGAACCCACTTGATTTAGTCAGCTTCTACACATTCGAATATTGCAACATTCAAGATAAATGTAAACTGATCAAGTTTAAGACGTAGATAATAAACTTTGAACTGTATTTAAATACATACTACTTATCAAATTAAACCACAAATAGTGTAGGCAGAAACTGAAGACAGTGTTTTCTTCATTATAATAGTTATAAAATGCTGTCATAAGGTTTGTACAGCTAAATACCTACATAGTTTTCAATACCAAATCTCATAATAATTATGCTAATATAACTACAAGCAACATCATGAGTTTCAAGGATTCTGATTGAATGATTCACACAAATGGCAAGATTAATTTATAAGTAACTTTATGCCGGCTTATTAAACATGGATTAGTCAGTAAAAAACATGGTGTCTTTTGGGAAAACTAAACAAGAATATAACGTATACTTATAGATAGATTGATAGATAAACTCTTTATTGCACACCAAAGTAAAATACAAAAACACAGGAATTAAAAAAAAATGAATATAAGAGGTACAATGGTCTTATCGCTTAAAGCGATCTCTTATAAATTATATTTATAATCAATGATTTTATGATTTGTGACTGATGAAATCCTTTAGAAATCATATTAAAAAGTTTCTATAAATGCAGTTGTTCAGAATTAAAAAGCGGAAGTAACAAATTAAAAACAAAAACGTAAATGCGGGAATCCTTTCAGTGACTTCACAAAACACTAGGCATCGTCGGGCTGTCTCGTTAGCTCCATTCACAATTCTGTGCTAGCTTTCGAAAACCACACGACGATTGCAACTAGTAGTATCTCAGCTGCAGACTATGACTCATCGATAGAAAGAAGCGATCCTAAAATCTTAAAGATCTAAATACATTATGTTTATGCATGTGAGTGAGTTATAAAGGTGTATTGTTTTAATGTGAGATACTGTTTGCAAATGTTTACTGTGTCCGTACATAGGAATAGAATAGAGAACTTTGCTCGTTTGGCTTCTGGCTTTTATTTTCGCCATCCAACTAGGTTTGCTTACTCGTATGAACTGTGTAAAGGCTATTCTTCTTGTCACTAGAGACTCTTTTCACATTGACACATTTCCCTTTTTGTGAAACTGTTGTGCTTTTTACCAAGAATGTTGTTTTCATTTGTTTCTTCATGACGAAGCTGATATTAAAATTTTTGTACTACAAAAAATATCAAAATATGAGGAAATAAGTTGTATGAAAAGTACGGTTTGGTTAAATATTGATTTTCCATCAGATTTTGACAAATCCGATTTTGTTTAGAGAGAGTTGACGCATTTAATTTTCACGTTGGCCGAAGCTAGAATAATAGAACCATGTATGAGTAATTAAATTTCGTATTTAATAGTCAATAGTTAATGTTAATTGCTAAAGCATAAATTGGGTTTTGAAAAATTAATACAGACTCTGTTTATAATAAACTAAACAAAACAAAACACCCCTTTAAATTTCAAGTTTTTGTGTCTAGGGTTTGTCAATCAGCCGTGATTGTCAATCAGCCAGCCAGTCTGTGAGTCATACAATATATGTACTATATATTACTTATATTAAGAAGAAGCTTAAAAATAACATTATTCAATGTTGTATCGGTCTAGTGTATTTATGCTTCCGGTCGGGGCGTCTAACGTCAACACAGATGATAGATACCCCAACATAAAAGGACATCGGTGATTAATGCGATGATGCATTGGAAACCTCTCGATGATCCATTCATTAGAATAATCTGGCAGCATGAATTAGACATACAAATATTTTTTTTTGCTTATATGGGTACATTATAATAAAAAAAACACGCTCACGACTGTCTTCCCCATGGTAGATATAAACTCACCATGGTAGACACTGAATATGTACACTCATATACATATTCAGTGAGTAGATCTTTGAGGATACCAAGTAGGGGGTAGTCAGGGGCACGTCCAAACATTATATTTGGTACATGCCCGCGTTTTGCAAGTAGTTAGCATTCCACGTGACAGACTGCAAGCCCATCGCCGCTTATATGAACACTAACTGTTGGCACATGCCTTCGATTTAGTTGGTTCTAGGGCATGCTGGTTTCCTCACGATGTTTTCCTTCGCCGTTTTGAGCACGTGTTAATGCAAACAAATTTTTCGAATGGAAAAATCCATTGGTGCACAACCAGGTTCGAACCCACGACCTCCGGATCAGAAGTCGGGGTTTCGCCCACTAGGCCAACACGGTACAATATAAGATATTAAAACATGATTTTGTGTCCTCTATAATCTACTTTACAGCTTGCAAGATTGAAGTTAGACACCTTCTTAAACAATTTAAATTAAATCATTCTCATTTTGAAAAAATATTAATTTGAATGAATTGATAAGAGATAGAATAGTTTCGCGATATTTAAAAGAGATCACAAAACAGTGTCATTCGATAAAAAAGAAACTATATAGCAGTAAAAAACATGGTAAAAACGGTTATAATGAGGTAAAACATACTATATTCCAGATTTCAAGATATCGTCTAACGAAAAGGCGATAACCTTCACTATTGGCTATCTTGCCCCCATATTTCAAAATACTCGTTAAGATTATCTTCTTAGTCTGATTGTTGACCTAAACATTTTTACAAACTAACCGTTTATAATATACAATATAAACAATATAGCAAAATGCCTTAGCCTTAAGAAGCCAAATAATTAATGAATCAGATGAACTTTGACAAGAAATTCGGAGGCAAACGTATTTACCGTACTCTAGCACCGGAAGGGTACTTTATGCCAGCCGATAAAATAACAATCGATAATATCGTAGGTAGCAACGTACTTTGCATAGAAACTATGCAACAATCTGTGCATCTGTAGAACTGATTAATTCATAGTTTCTATGAAAAATTGGACAATAATAACTCTACCTGAATTAAATGGGACGGTTCTTTGAGAAATCAAACTTTTGAACTACTTAATACTAGTTATAATAGTCGTGCTTTCTTGAAAAGCAAAAGCAGCCAGGTAAAAACCCTAAAGCAGCCAAACTGTACTTTTTGTGGGAAGAGGAGTCAAGGATTGTAACATAAAAGAACCCTTGCGTGATGAGTCACGCGAAGCAGGTAGAATCATTTCAAAATGGACAGGACGATCAGCATTATTTTTACATATATTGAAATCAATGCTTCGTCAAAGTTTGTAGTACGTTTTGGTGGGATGATATCTCATGACCAGTTTTTAATCATCTGGTTGGAAACCTAAACCGGTTTGTGGTAAAAAAAGTCGTTTGAGACAAGACAACTTTCGGAATGTTTTCAGAATTTCGTTTTATCACTTGCATGAATTGCGGATACGATTAAATCTTTATTTTCTTCGTGAAATCTTTTTATTTTTTGAGTTTGTACCTGAATCATGTACCTGCGGAAACTCAGTTATTGAAGTCAAATCTGCTGATTTACGTGTCCAAATAACGACCGTTATTGCTGACACACAGGCACGAATATTAATCAACATTTTCGG
Organism: Perizoma affinitatum; assembly: GCA_961405105.1. Lineage (NCBI taxonomy): Eukaryota > Metazoa > Arthropoda > Insecta > Lepidoptera > Geometridae > Perizoma > Perizoma affinitatum. The sequence continues at coordinate 11,086,830 of OY560184.1, forward strand.
TGAGTTTTTGCGATATGCAAACTCCCGTTGAAGATAACAGAATTCTGCAAAATTCTGCAAATATTATTACTTATCAGAAACATCTTTAAAGCAACATACTCGCACACGTACGTGTAGTTTAAGCAGACACCACAAATTAATTATAGATTGTTTAACAAGGGACTAAACGGGACCATTTCATACGAGATGTTGGGAATCGAGTATGAATGGGTTTTAGTTCCGAGTTAAACACTCTATTTTTCACTTAAATTGCGAGAAAATAAAATAAACTATGTATTTTAAAAATTATTGAGATTTTTTTTAAATTATTTAACCCATACATTCAACGATCACCCATGAACGCTAGAGTAGCTAGTGTAGGTCACTTACAGATCAATTTTCAAAAATAAATTCAATTATAAAAATAGATAATTTTTCTAAGAAATTATTTTAAAAATGGAACATCGAAAAGCAACCAAACTCCGTCCGTTCCGAAATGGTATTATTAGGTACTTACCGATTGTACTTTTACTAAAATATATCTAATAAATATTTTCCGCATCATGTGTGACTTTACCAACTTCTGCGTTTATTACTTGTCAAAGTGCAGACGAATGTTGTTAAAGATTATGTCAAAGCACTGGTTGTTTATTTATTTAAAAAGTATCGACGTGTTTTCTATCACGTATTGCAGCACTTCTTAGTGACTCGTGGCGATGAAACTTGTCTTCAAGTTGTTCTTCAGAACCACCGTTCAAGCCATACAAAATTGATTTCATGAAACTGAATTTTGTTTGGATAAGTTGTTTCCGAGATAATGTAAACAGATAAACAAACACACTAACAAACAATGTTAAACGCATATAAGGCCTCCTTACGTCACGGTTAAAAACCAATTAAAAAGTAGGTACTATAATAACAATAATGCTGGACATATTCACACAGCAACATTTAGCCCCAAAGTAAGCAGATAATATTGTACCTACTTATTGATTTATTTTTTAATGGGACCTTCCTAGATAGGATAAGTCCCATTGCAGATGGCTTGCTAACATTTCGTCTCGTATGTCTACAAATGGTAGAAATGCAGACAGTCGTCACTCGGGCCGTTAGTGAATGCATCGGTGCGGAAATAGTGGGGTTCGATTCCATTTGTAACTTGTCATGTTCCGTCAAGTGAATTGCACTTGCCAATCTTGTATTGATATAAGTAACCCACTCGTAGACTATTATTGATGTGCTACCAAACTTTTGATTCATTTTCATGTAGAGTACTTAATCGTGTCAGTTCTTCTTCCCTGATTGTATGTTTTGCTTGGTCTTCTTACTTGGTTTATTTACTGGTAATTTCAGGATATCTGATATGTTTAACCTTAATAACCGGTAACTTGCGGTTGTCTCTATATATCTATACCTAGATTCGGCAAAAGTGATAAGATCACACGCACCAAAATACTAACTTATTCATACTTCTTGTGAATAAATTGACTACAGGTGAATACTAGTCGCAAAGCCTTAAACCAGAGTCTGACACTAACTCATACAAACTCACTGTTGTTGCCCAATGTGGTTGTGGTACACACTGTAGATATCTTTGCAAATTGCTGTTACAAGCTTCATCCTTAAAGAGGTAGCTCGCAAGTGCCGGTTTTAAACCTAGCAAACTTGCTTTAGCTAAACTAGTTTGTCACTGGAACGTGCGACTAGATTAAAATCGGAGTTACAATAATAATTACGATTTAGTGTTACAAAATATAAGTAGGCAGTGTTTTTTAAACCCAGGTACCTATCGAAGAAATCGTTTTTTGGTTTGATTTAACTCCTTTAAGTTCCATCTTTGTTGGTTTTAAAAAAGATTATTAGAATTAGACAGATAGGTTGGCAAGTTTTGTTTTTATTTACAATGGAAAATACTAAGTGCGTCTCTCAGAAAATTGCGGAGTTAGTCGCAACTTTATCTTTAAAGAGATAAAAGTTGCTAGTGACAAATGAAAGCACAATAATTTCTATCAGAATTAAATGGTAGAAAGTTTCATAACATAAAACAGCATTGGTATTCTATTAAGAGGGCACTTGAAGCCACAACTCTTATTAAGTGTCGTTCAACCTCATCGCGTCATTGTCACGTTTTCACTTTTGCCATAAAACATTTTCCGCAAACTCCTTGTGAGCACAAAATGGCGTCGATAAAAACGCGCGAAACGCGAGCGCTGATGCATCCGCGAATGTTGCGTTTGAATAACAATGCGGCATACGTTTATCTTGTTTTTCTCGTGCTTGACGGGCTGGTAACCGATTTTTTTGGCGCTGTTCTATTTTATTTGACTTCAGTTCTCACATGAACTTGGAGACTTGCGAACATAGGTAGAGCGAGCGAACGACAAAATCATCTGTCACCAACCTCATTGAGAAAATAATGTATTTTAGCTATTTTTGCAAAAGATTTAGTCAAATGATGCGGGCATAGATCAATGGTACCTCTTATCAAGGTTGGCTGTTAGAAGACGGAGCTTTATCTATAAAAACGCAGTTACCTACTAGATATGTAATTAAAAGTATTTAAAACTGCTAAGTAGATACTAGATATAGCACGTTGTGGAGCATGGTCAGCCATGATATACCGCAATATCCTAAAAAGTTTCCAGGCGAGTTCCAAAAACAATTCTCAACTTCGCCGCACGCCCGAAATATCACAATGCAAATGTCTTACAAGGAAAATTGTTAGTATAAACGAAACGCGAACTCGCACTTTCGTGAATTGCAACAAATACGAACTTAGCCCGTTATCCTATGAGAGTAGCCGATTGGCCAATTGTTATTTGTGTCATGTATAGCTGGCGCGAGAGCTAAATGCGTAAACTAACGGTGTTAGTTCATTGAACGGAAGTGCTGCCACTAATAATAATTGCCACCTGCTTTCAAAGGGAGGTAATGAGCCAAATAAGTAGGGGCATAAGCACCTATAGAAATGCAGGTAGAGCAGCCTTGGAAGTAGAACAGGTAAAGCATTTCACCCAAATTTACGCTGCGAATAGTATGAATATTGTCCTTTCTGTGAAAAGTTACGTACGTCCTTATAAACACCCGTTTAACCGAATTTCTGTTGACGCACGAGTTTCGTGAGTCATACATTTGTAACACAACTGTTTTAATAAACGAAAAGTGAAAAAGAATATCTAAAGTTCATCACCATAAATAGAAAATTCAAAAATATCGTTTTTTAAATTTGTGTTTGGGCAGTCATTACGAGCTGTCTTCGTGTCTGCAAAATTATGTTCATAGGTGTGTTGGAAATGGAACTGGGTTTTTTGTGTGTGCACAAGATACACTCTCACCTCACAATTTTGTACACGTTTATAATATTATTATTTTTCGTCTATTTAAACATCCACTTTTACTTTTTCGGGTCATGACTTAGCAAATAAATAAATAAACTGTAGCACGCTTACCGCCAATCACAACATATTGGGTTGGCTGGTAGAAAATGCTTTAGTATTAAGTCCGCCTATTGTTAACGTTTTAGTTTAAAATGTGCAATACTTAATGATTTAATAAATAAATAAAAAAAAGGTAAACAAAAAGGTCCTTTTGGTGTAAAACAAATATACAAGAACTCCGCGGGTTGTAAAATAATTTACGGTAACTATCAATGTGATTTTGGGATGATTGTATCATGATGCAATGGCGTAACATCTTTACACATATTTCGAGGGCTTTTCCACCATCGCATCAGTAGAAGCTCGTTTGTGACAATAAGCTTATACAAAGAAGGTTAGATGAAAGATACCTCGTGTCACTCATATTTGGTCTGAATGACCAAATATGGGGTTATAATAAAAGTTTTTGGTTGGACCACAGGCCTTATATTATAGTAAAACAACGTTTTTCAAAAAATATATCCGTGTTTTTAACAAACGGATAATGTTCGTCCAATATAAAAAAAGACACTGACCAAAAACCAGTGTATGTATATGGATTAGTCATCATGTCGAGATTGACAAAAAAATATTTAATGTGTTATTTTTTAACACATTAAATATTTTTTTAAGTTTTTGTACCTTCGTTGTGAAGCTTTTTAATGCACAAAAACAAATCCTCAACCATCAAAAATATTGCTTTACCAAACACATCTGCATTAAACTACAAAAAAATAATTTGATCTGTTAAATATTGTGGAAGTGCACTTAAGTAAACTAAAATACTTTTACTCCGATCATATCTCGTTCAACTAGTTTCCACTGCTGACTTCCTATTTTCTAACTAGATTTTTTTTCTGAATCGAGAAGCGTATAAGTTGTCTTGGCCTTCTTTCGCACTGGAAAAATACGAGTTCCAATACTTTGTAGTAAGGAAGTTGTTTGTCTACTGACTAGAGCCTCCTAAAAGCAACAAACGAAAACCACGGTTTAGCAAATGTTCAAATGAAATGTAGGAATTCGCGGGAAGTCCGTGGAGGTAGCTCAAGACTATTCGTGCAACCTATGAGAGATCTATGTCCAATAAGCAGTGGATCTTCTGGTAAATAATGACGATATGACCCAACTACTCGTTTTTATTTCATGAATAATGAAAAGCTGGCTTATTTCATTTCCTGACCTTTGGTGACAGATTACCAGTGCTCCCTGGTGACCTGTGGCGATAAAAAACAATCGGTCAAACCGTTGTTGAAACACTTAAGTACAAACAAACAACCTCTAAGGCTACCTGGAAGAGCTTCTATCTTATAGTTTGTGTTAATTGTGTAGATTGTTTTTTTTTTTATAAATTTGAACTTTCTGGACAAACTTGTTTTTCTAACCGCATTGATTCTTTCAAAGCAATAATAGTTTGAAAAACAAACATGATTTCATATTGAATTGCGAACCGTGATACTTTTCAAACAAGATATGGATTAAGTATGAACCAACGCTGTTACTTTATGACTGCAATTACTCGGTTCAATAGTTCTACGGTACAACTTTCAATGTTTTGTAATATTCGTGGGCATAACAAATAGTGACAGTTTAATTCAACGAGCTCAACTAGCTATCTCAATTATGTAGTACACAAATACTAGCATTAGGGAAACAAATACTAGAATTAGGGAGTTCTGAATTTTTAAGAGTCTTGTAACATGCCGATTAACTAAAAAACTTAAACAGTGTAAGCACAACAATGCTGATGTTTAAGTAAAATGTTTACTTAACTCTAACTGCAGGATTATGAACTTATGATGGTGATTCAGCGAATATTTATTACCAACGTCTTGTAATGCAGAGTGCAGACAAGTACCCGTGGCGATGATTTCACCAGGAAACGTATGAAAGTGGAAGAACAATACAACTCTACGTTTATGCTTTCCCGCGGTTCATTAAACACCAAACGTAAACTAGACAAGATAATTGTCTAGTTTACGTCTGCATCGCTACTTAGTACGAGCGAAAATGACACACTGACCGACAAAGTCCTTTAAAAATGTCGTCTGCGGAAACACCACTTAGTAACCAATGCGAACTTTCTCGTTCGTAATTACTCTTCTCTAAAGTTCCCCGCAAATGTCTCTACTATTTTCAAACACATTTGTATACTTAAAGTGCTTCAGGAAAAGAAACAATTACAGCTTGCCATTAAATTAATCGTTTGAACAAATATTTGCAATGAATGAAACCCATAGATCAGAGTCTATCTGATTTGGCAGTGCCCAACGATTTCATACCAACGTTAGCTCTATCCGTGGCTCAATTGTTCTAGACATGGCCAAAGAGTTAAAAATTGAAAACGTAGAGTAAAAACCATTTATAACTCTAAAAAAATATACTAGAAAAACCAATAACATCTTTATCTTCTTGAATGATTGTGTAACCACTATCTCAGTGGGCAGTGACCATACCACTTTTGAATCACTCTCGCCCGCCAAATGTGAGAAATTAAGATCGTTCTTACGATAGTAGAAGCTCTTTCACTAGAGTTATGAATATTGATGGTGCGTCCATCGCCTTGTAGGGGTTTAGAAAAAGGCTGTAACTGTAAAACATTCAATGGACGAGTTGACACTGACAATGAGACGACTGTGCCTCGAAGTTCCGTTTTAGCTGTCACGTATACGTACCTACGTGGATGGTTTGCAGGAACGATGCCGGCACGTACTGACTTTCCACACACAAACAAAGAAACAAATGAGTCGTCGGATACAGGTTTTATTTGTGGTGTTTTTACGAGCACTGTCTTCTCTGTTTCTTAAGTCTTTTTCCTAGGAAAATGTCTGGTTATTCCGTACCTTTTGAAATTCTCAAATATTTTTTTAGAAACACCATTGTCCTGTATATTTTACGGCTTTATTTTTATTAGTTTTGTATACCGTTAAAAATACATGAAATAAAATAATTAAATGCCTTGTAAATGTTTGTCCGGGGAATATTCTCAATCAAAAATTGCAAATAGAACTTCTCATTAGTTTCTTTACCCCGGTTGAATAACCTTAAGATTATTGCATACAAGCTGCTTGCGTGGCACATAAACAAAAAGTACCCTAAATTTATAGCAGGTTTCAAATAAATTAAGCCCGTACCAATTTTTCTTGGTTCAACCAAACATTCTGCATCTAGAATAAGAATAATATTCTAAACCGCTTCCGCCATCTTGGCTACGTTCCGTTACACGCACGAGCCGTAGCTGATTAACGAAGCGATGCTATGCGCAAATCACTTAAAACTATCGAGTTATTGCTTTGATGGTCGTTGCTCGACTACGATACAATGTCATTTACGCGAAATTTATAAATAATTCGCTCAATGATAAAATATTTCAGTATCTTAGTTTTACATTGTATTTATTGTCTAATCGCCTTTGATTAGACAATAAATACAATGAAATAATACCTAAAACGAACAAACAACGTCAAAGATGTGACGCGTATGCGTATATTTTCCGTTTATTCAGAAAATGTATACATAGATATGAAAGTTTGCTTCAGCTGAGCCCTGAAAGTGTTTAGTTCACTACCTAATTAGTAAATTAAAAAAAACTGTTTCTATCTTAGTTGATCAGTATTCGACATCTAAAAATATTTTTATTTTGGTCAAGGGCACATGGTATTTCATGCAGGCACATGCGAAGTTGTCAATGAAATTGTGACGAAAATACTTTGAACCTCTATATGTGCGTTAAACAATGTCACACTTACGTAAAGCGAGTCGGATTATTTTGCTTGTAAATGATAAAAATCTTCATTGTGTGGTTCTCGTTGCATAATTGCTATTTATTACATGTGAGCAAGTCACTTCTCTTGTAAATACGTTGAGTAAGTTACATTGGTTAGGATACAAGCGCTCGTGTCGTAACAGCTAAGTTAAGCGGTTTCCGCCAGGTCACCATTTAGATGGGTTACCGGCGGTGGTATTTGGAACTGAGCGCTTTAGTGCTTCATAGTCGGCCAGATGGGAAGCTTTCGAGCAGGCCTATAATCTCTGATACTAGAGTTTCACACTGTACAAAGTAAAGAAAGAGGTTAAGGTTAAAAAATATATTTACATAAATTTCATGTTCATATATTTCGTAGGTAATTTACTAAAAAAATTGCAACCTGTCACATGGAATACTAACTACTTGCAAAAACGCGGGCGTGTGCCAAACATTATGTTTGGATGTGCCTCTGACTTCGCCCTATTTGATATCCTCAAATATCTATGCACTGAGTATATATCTGAGGATGTCCATCAGCGGGAAGACAGTAATACTATTTTTACTACTATTTTTTTATTAAGTTATAACTTACATTTTTATTCTCTTTCCAGGTAATTGCCCTTTGCAGAGAGGGTGTAATAGAAAACAGCAGGGAAAACGTTATTGCATCGTAAGCACTTAGAACCTTTAAACATACGAGTACAGTGTAAAGAAAAAGCGAACACACTTTCATCTTCCGATTAGGTACTAATGGACGGGCTGATAGTGCACGGGTAAAGCACACAAAGAGTGGTATGATCTCTACGCATTTTTTGACAAGTCCGTTTAGTTGCCATACAAGTACAAGATGGTTCCTTCATCGAAATGAGCACGCAAAATATGAAGCGCATTTTAGTTAAGTTTCCTACTTTTTAGTTTACTACCGAGTATCCAGTATACGTTGTAATGGCCAACGTGTATTTCCATCACCGTTTAGTGACTTGTAGCTATTAAATCCATCTCAAAACCATTCTCGAAGATATGCAGATCGATTGCAACTTGGTATTCTCACGGATTCGTACTTGGTATTTTACGTACTGAGCATAGATCTGTGGATGTTCGATTATAGTCGTGAGTCTGTTTGTTTTGTTAAATATTCGTTGCTAGAAACAAGATGTGAACCGTAAATCTTAGGACTGCCAGTTGGAGTCAGCTCTCTAGTCTGCACTCAACACAATCAAAGAAAAGGCGGGGCCTCTCACTTTCTTCAAATCATCTCAAATTCAGGCCCACGTGAAAGTGACTCGTAATAGTCGGAATCCCGCCTATTATTTATTGCCTAGTAGTATTGATTGCTATTATACATTCATTGTCAATCAACTTTCTTACGAACTCAATCTTTTGAAACTGAGGTGGTTTAATGGTTGCTTGCATGTAACTTACTTTTCAAACTGATGTTTGTAACTACAAATTATTTATATTAATTCTGTGATTTTTTCCTTTACATTCTCACTGCTTATTTGTCATTTTTTGATAAATTGGTACTTATTTTCGAATCTCAGCCTTTTTATTTCAAATCTTAGCCGGATATAATTTTGTTAGAACTATTGATATTTATGCAACAATAATACGACTCATAACACTTACGATTAAGTTAACTTTAAACTATTATTATGAGTATAAACACCCCTACTATTCATGTTACCTATTTATTAATTAATGATATTGACGTTCAAGAGTACCTTTACATGGACTAGATAGTTTCCTCCCAGTAGGCAAGACAAGTTCAAGAGGTTGCAAGACGCACTACGAAAACCTGGAGAAGCTTCTGGTTAATGAAATAACTGATAGGGGTAAAACTGCCACCATCCCTTAAAATAAAACTTATAGACGTGCGCATTCTCCTCATCCTTTTCTAATGCTAAGAATTGGTTGATTTGGTATTTGACTACTCGTCAGAAATTCGCAGACAGCGTGCCGTACAGTTTGCTGGCGATTTAAAATATCGTCTTTAGAATCGTCGACGTTGATCAAAAAGCCGGAATTCTAAAGTGGAACCGCATTTCGAGCGACTTTTGGCCAAAAATCACCACAAATTGGCGACGTGGAAGGCCCGAGATAAGATAGATGCTCGAGGCGCTTTTGAGAGTGTGTCCTGTGGCAGCGTTAGATCCTTGAGGATTTGAATGAGGTTAGGCAGGCCTTTGTCCAGCACTGTGTCAAAAATAGCTTAATGATAACAATAGTTACTTGCTACGTAAACAAGCTTTTGTTTATCGCTATTTAGGTGTTGAAACTTGATACTTGTAGCCCAAAGGCATACCTTGTAGCTAGACTAATGGTTATGAACTTATGATTGAATGCTAGGTAATATATAACTAATTAGAATATCGAACGTAAGCTCATAGTAAGCCGATTTAAACCAAGAAATATCCTGACAAAAGTCGAAAAAAAGAACATATTGTTGTAAAACATAGACAGTGTAAAGTCACGCCTCATGCCGATTCAATCATTCAAGATTTCTCCACAACTTCATACAAAGGTATTAATCGGTATTTTAAACTAATAGTCTCTAGAAAGCAAAACAAACAGTGTGAGCGGAATAAAATTACCGCGGCATCGCACAATCAATACAAATAGCTAATTGAATAATTCACGACAATTTAATAAAATCTGCATTCACCGTTTTATTTCCGTATCGAAAAAAAATAATATTCGTCGGAAATTCTGTTTGTAATGGTAAACAGCCGCCATAGTGTACACAGGCCAGGCCAACCAAGGCATATGGAATACGCCGAGGTTACATTGCTGAGCCTTAACTCAGTTGAATTGCAATTAGAGGTATTATTTTGTATTTGTTACGTTATACTTCCGTTAGTATAGATTTAACCATCTGCTAGGCTTTGAATAAAACGTCACAACTGTCTTAATACATTTTTACTTCAATAGCAATTGTCTGTTTTTCAGAAACCCATTAGGGTCTCTTTAGGACAAGAGTGTACACTCTTAGTGTATAAAGGTGCCTTTAGTCCGTTTTGTTCTATAGTCGGCCGCATTATCACCCACCATCTAGTGAGAATGTAGTCAAACGTTTATCACGTTGTTGTTGTTTTTTTATCAATAGAAGGATTGATAAAAATAATCAAGTCCGTACAGTCAATCTACATAGTTGCTTTGCCACTTAAATCTTGAAACTAAATCTTAATCCTATCCTACTACTATTATAAATGTGAAAGTTTGTGAGGATGGATGTTTGTTACTCTTTCACGCAAAAACTACTAAACGTATTTTGATGAAACTTTATAGTAATATAGCTTATACATCAGAATAACACATAGGCTTTTTACCGGGTACCACGCGGGCGAAGCCGTGGGCAGAAGCTAGTATATGTATATGTAGTATATCTAAAGGATATTTTAATATATGAAACCCATTTTCAGAAAGAATCCCAAAATTAAAAAAATATGCGTAATAAAAACCAGGCAACCAGGCGACAATGATAAACTGTATTAATATTCTACTGGTATTCAGGACAACTTTGATGACATTCCCGTTGTGGTAATCCTCGTCGACATAACGGGTGGTAATCGAATCGTTGGCCTCGTTCGCTGTTTACAACCGCATAACTAGTATTTGATTCTCCATACATCGGTGGGTCGACGCCTGTTTAAATAAGTAGGACCTAGAAAGGGAGATAGTTAGCTAAAACACCGAGTACCTACTCCTATTTTGTTGACGACATGAACAAATGCAATTGGGAATTTGGAACCTGACAAATTTTGTGACTATTATACATGCAGAATAGGATATACATTTGAAGAACGTGATGGCAAAGAGTGAATGGAACAAAAGAAACATCGTAGCAATGGAAATATGTGATCTCGTCTACCCTTCCGGGAAACTGGCAAATTCGAACTACAAATTGAACAACCATTGTACATTTGGGAAGCATACCATCTGGATGTCACAAGGTTCACAGCCATTGCTTATGTGAAAATAAACCTAGCTTTACCTCTATAGGGACATTTCAACATAGATTAAATTTGTGTTCATTGTATACTGAGCTAAGAACAATGCCGGAACAACGATAAGATGTATCACCAGTAGGTGCAACAGTTGCGTAAAACATTATGTAGATAATCAAATCCCCTGAAGAAGTTGTTAGATACTATTAATAAAATCGAGATGATATTTTGTACAGTGTAAAAGTTCAAGCTGATTTATTAAAATGAGAGAAGATTCTCACCAAAGTGGTTTTAAAAATAAATAAAACATAACTGTGACGCTAGAGCAAAATGTATTGTTTTTGCTTAACCAGGCCAAAGATTAAAAACACTTCATCTGAAACCAAGAGGATATTTTTGTTTAGATACGCTTTCAATCACATTTTGCGCAAGACAGCTGTGCAACGATCAAAACTCAACGTCTCCAGATTGAATTTCAAGCTTCTATCCAATAGAACCCACAACCCGTCCTAGAGCGAGCTTTTAACAGGGAACCAAGGTTAGTTGTTGTTAATAAATCTTATAGGATTTGAACTGAGTCTGAGCGGCTTGAGTTTGAATTGGGGGTTATACGGTCTCGACCACAGAGCTAGGTGACTTTAACCTATGCTAGTGTTCTCTAACTAGGTAATAGTTGTAATCCACTGTAATTTTGCAAAGGTAGAGTATATTGTTTTTTTTAGCAATCAAAATAAACACGCTGTTATCCCTAAGATCCTTAGATACATACCCAGCACGCAGGTCCTTGAAGATACCAATTAGGGGTAGTGAAAGGCACGTCCAAACAATGTTCTTAGCACAATGCCCACGTTTTGCACAATAGTTAGCATTCCACGTGACAAGTTGTCAGTCGATGGGCTTTAACTTGGGGCGCTTTATTGGAACACAAAGCGATGGCCCGGCATTCGAACTTCTGTTTCTAAGGTATGCCGGTTTAATCATGATGTTTTCTTATACCGTTTTGTAAAAATAAAATAAAAATGAATACCTCCTGTTTAGCATAATGTTAAAAAATAGAACAATTTCGTTTTGTATACTTACCTATATTAGTTTGAATGATGTTCTCATCTCATGATTCAAAGGTTCTTTTCACAGATTCTCAGCAAACATTGAAAGAACCTTTTATATCTAACTTAAATACCAAAGTATGTAGACATTCCATTCCTCGAATTCACGTCGACTCGAAACCCGTTCTTTGAATAATATTTGCAAATAAAATTTTACATTAGAGATATTTAAAAAAAACTACATTTAGAAGTCACATTTGCGGCGGTTGGACGGAATAATACGCATACGAATGAGTGTGTAAATCAGTCTATTTTTAAATTGTTAAAACTTTATTATTCATAGCTCATTCTATCGGAGTATCTTGGGAAAATTATAAAGCGTTATAATTACCCAACTCTAATCTTTACCATCTAATCTAATCTCTAATCTTGAACATCTTGCTAGATGCCTACTGCTGGACCAATGCTTCCCTTCGTCTTCCTGTGCCTTCCAGACTGCGTATACTGGTTCGAGAACCTTTCTTTTGAAGCGGTTGTCAGTTCTGCGAGCTTTATTATGGTCTGCCCCTTGCCACTTAAACTTGCATAAGACATATTGGTGACATTAGTTTCTCTACGGTTATCTTAATTTCTGATTCAATAATGTATAAGACGTCGAACTCAACATGTCATGCTTAAAAAAACTCTTGGACACAGCTACTCCAATAACACAGATTTGAATTCTTTTAACCATAAACCTTATGTTTGCATAACTGAGCGGTTAGTACACAAGCGTGAGACGTTGTTTCGAAAAAGACCTGTTATAATTTTTATTTTTTTAATATCATAAGCAGGCCAACGCTAGGCAATTCTCTCATAGTAACAAACAATGGTCAATTAAATAGAGCGTCTTGATTCTCGACCTGTTTGTAACTTCTAACGTGGGAAAAAGTCTGAATTCTTACAAAACTTACATTTAAGTTTTAGTACAGCACCGCTTGAAGATTTTTATCTTTATTCACATCGCAGAAACTATTAAGTGAAGAATAGGTCATAGAGACAGTCAAACATCAATTAGACTGCAATTAATCCAATTATCAATAATAAAACTAAGGGTCCGAAATAAAAATACATTTACCCAAATTTTATTACAATACACCTAAAGTTATGTGCCACTAGATCAGACAAACGCACTTGGAGATACTAAAAATTTACAAATATTTGAAGATCATACAATCATTTGTCCTGCGGTGGGAATCGAACCCACAACCTTCTGAATCCGCAATCTCCATTATGATGATAGGAACCTATTAATATGATTATTAATTTTCGCTATTTGGCAAAGTCAAATATGTGGAGGAACTCCTGATGAATGATGATCGGTTCCTGTTCGATTTCATTATTGTGTCTTAACAAAACAGCAAATGTAGCAGATTTGGAATATTAAATTCGCGCTTCAATAAAACTGTAATCCAGTAATCCAGCGAATGCATGCGTGAAATTCGAATGAAAACCACGAACTTTCAGCAAATAACACGTCACCCAATGAGTCGGTCGGCATTCTAATTAAAATCAGCAATGATACTGAGGACAATGGGAACCCGCATTGGGTAATCCTGCTATCGCGATTGAACTGTCGCTACTGAAGTCACATTGATAAAAACAATGGAAGTAGTATCCCGGCTAATCTCTCTATCTCTTGGATATTTCATTTGACCAAACTTAGGTAATGGGGTGAAACGTGTCATCGTCAATCAACTAGTGTGACTAAGAAAATAACAATATGCAACCCACCAACTAGTATGGATAGAAAATAATATTATACTACGAGTAGATCAAACAGGGTTTTTTATGTGGCACAATATTTCAAGAGATCGAAATAGTACTTTAATATCTATGAGGCCATGACTGCGAGTCATACAATATTGTTTGTTCGTGGTTGTCCGTGACTTTAAAACTAGCTTCCACTCCGTCTTACGAATATGAGTTAAAATCCTAGTCGTGCACCAATGATTATTTACCTGGAATTAAAACATTGTAAAGTAATCGGCATGTCCTAGAAACCAACATTTAAAAACATGGAGACAAGGATCTCGCGCTGAATTTTTTCACAAGGTATATTGTTCCCTCAACATCGCATCGGCTACAAGGCCCTTCTGATGGTCATCTAGCTCAAGGCAAAAGAAACAGGACGGCCTAAGTTACAACAGTTTGAATATGCGTGGATATGCTTCAATAACTTATAAACCAACTAGGATCAAAGTTAAAGTAAGCTTCAACGTTCTCTGTTACTTATACGAAGACAATGACTTGTGGGAGGTCCCGAGCTTGATAGCAGGGCACGAGGTCAGACACAACGAACCACAGTTCTAGCCTGCTGTAATGGCACATCGCAGGCAACGCCCTCTGCAGACGACTCTCGTATGAAAGCGTATGAAATACCAACGATAGAGAAAATAAACATATAAACTATGGAATGAGCTGCAGATGGTATTTCCGCTGACGCGCTTAAATAAAATGTAAAAATAGTCCTTCAGAGTAGCTATGCTCTAGGTAGGTGAATAGGCGACGGTAACCGCTTCCCATCAGGTGAGCTTTAAAAAAGTATTACCTACCAAAATATATTACGCCCTATGACAGATCTTTCAAATAAATAAACATTTGACATACATTTTGGTCGTAATAACATCGTCTTACACAAAGATAACTATTTTCTTTGATGTCATCCTTGTTACTATTTGCCCTAAAGGCGTATTTCTGTCTTAGCATAGCATTTGCGACTTTTACATTTTCGTTATCCCTCTTTAAACGTAAGGGTCTAGTCCTTACATTGTACGCCTGCTTCGAATAATATGCCACCTACATTCTTTAAAAAAAGAGGGTCGACAATTGCATTTGTCCCTGTAAATGTGCATTCAGAACCTATATAGCGACATTTAAAAGGTCCTGATGAAAACAAAATTCCTTTATTCCAAGCGTCTCATTTTACATGATTTTTGTATAATTCCTGCTTCTCGAAACATCGTATTTGCGAAACCCTAGATAGTTGACCCAAAATTTCGCCGCTAAGAAACGCAGAAAGTATTCAAAATTAGTTAAATATTTGAGTTTTAAAATTATATTTATGTCTGATGATGCTGATAATGACTAACATATCCCTCTATATACTAACCTCATCCAAAGAAGTTGAAATGATAATGGTGAAATATCGGTATATAACAGGTGGACACCTTGGTACAAACGGACGTAAATGTTGTAATAGCTAATAGATAAATGATACAACTTTTACAACGAGATCGGTGATTGCCACATTCCAAATTATGTTACCTCCTGTTGAACCGGTAAAATCAGCTTCCCTTCTTGCAAAACGAAAAGGTAGGAATACAACGTCAGGCAAATTATAATATTTCGTTTCATAAGTACCCGCAAAAGCATAACACTAATTATTTAATGATGAACGTGCAATCGTTTTTCCGTTTACACTGTGTGATTCAAGAAACATGCTCTAAAAGAAACAGCGTGATCGATCACCTTCGATCAAACATAATGTTCTATGATTTAAGATAGCTTATGAGGAAATTTTAAGTTTGTCTAGGTCGTGATTAAAAGTAAGCAACATAATATTTAAATAGGTAAGTACATAAAACTGTTACAAAATATATTTTTTTCGCTAAAATACAAATAGAATTTCACATCAGATATTTTTTAGGAATCAATTTATATAATTTGGTTGGCGGTAAAACTGTAGGATCGAAGTGAATCTGGTAGTAATAGACTAAAAATGTAGATTAAGGTCGTGCCACATGGCGCGCTGTGGCGTCGACCGGTAGATGAAGCCTCAAAACCGTTCGTCACGGCATTTGTTGGAAGAAGCCTATGTATAGTAGTGGATTTTTAAAGGATGATGAAAAATATAATCTTAATTATCTTTCAATAACTTAAATGGTTAATGTCTTACCTCATCAGATAACTTTGTTATTAGCTGAGGCATTGATCGAAACCGGACTTGAGTTGTGATGACATCATCGCAAGGTTGTAAGGTTAAAGCTGTCAAACCAAAAATATAAAACATTTTATGAACGAGCAACTATTTAGATACGATTATATTGTATCTCTGTAACGATGGAAAATTTATGTAGATACCTTTGAAACTTTTAAGCTTTCTCTGAGATACTTTGGCTCTTTGAGGAAGCTATTAAAATGATATTTTTGGTTACTGACTTTACTGAAAATCACTGAGTTTTTTCACTAGTGTTTTGGTTTGGTTACACTGGAATCTAAGCAAGCACTACCATTATTTTGTAGCTATATAATACCTCGGATAAAGCAGCCTTTATAAAGTCCCTTGTGTAAAAAAAAGGTTTCTATCAGTAATTTTGACGAAGATACTGAAATATTTTAAGGAACGTCTCTTGAGACCAGTGTCTTTTTATCTTTCAACGGATAAATGACTCAATAGTTTTTTTAGTTGAAACTTATCAGTCACATCAATGAAATCGTACAGGATCCTACCAAGTTAATTCGTAAAATTGTTAAAACTATTTTCCTCAGTTTTTTTGTTCTTATAGTTACTAATTCTGATGTCCGAGTTTTCAGGCCATCCAAAGACCTCCGACATGCTTTAGCGGTTATGATGGCCAAAACAGTCATATTAACGTGCTCTCCGAATCACAGAAGAGCTCAGTTCTAAATGCAACTACCGCGTTCACTCTGTAGGTATATGGTTAAATATAGTAAATTTTAGGTTATGCCCGGTAAGTCAGCTCTGTACTGGCCTGTATATAGTGGTCTTAATCGAAGGGCTAATCCCTATATAGACCTAGATTAATGTTCACCCATTAATGTACAATGTACTCATACCATCCACCAGCAATGTTACTTATCTTGGGAGTAACATTGTGATGGATCCATTAAAGTTCCTCATACTACATCTTAACTTGTGATTATGTCTTAATCCTGGAGCACTTAGCTCTTGGGTACTAATCATACAAGCATGTTACATGGAGCCGTGTACCTACGTCGCCAAGATTTATTACTAGCTGATTCTTTTCTAAGACCTTTCGATATGCAACTGTCCGATCGCCCATATCCGAATCAAATAAGTCTCAGTCTTAGTCCATGAAACTAGATTGCTTGAGATCCGATTCATTGAGTATTTAAACTAATATCACTGAAAGGCAGATTTTCCATCATTCAGACTTTATTTGTGTGACGGGAACACATTATTGGTTCACATGTCTCTAGCAAGCAATTGACATTACTTTTACTTTTAAATAGCTCTGCACTAGACTCTGCTCTAAGCATTATTCAAAAGTTTATAACGTCGAATATTAAAATGATATCCATTGTGTATAAACTTACAACTATAAAACACAACCTAGGTTCTGTCCTCGGCTTTGCTCTCAGACTTAAAAATGCGAAAGTTCGGATGTTTGAATGCTTGTAACCGATAATTGTCGTAACGGCTGAACTGATTTGCATGAAAATTTAAAGAGATCAGGTCGCAACCTGGTATGATGGCATTGCCAGCTCGGATGAAAAGTAGCCTATGTGTTATTCTAGGTCACGAACTTATTCAAAATAAAGATTTTTAGTAAGAAACATACTTTTGCATGTATAATATGAAAATCCAGATGTAACGATTTTTGGAATTTTAACTGGCAATAATCCGACACGGTTAATAAATAATGAAAACCGAAAGTATCAGTTATAGCGCCATTTTGCTATAACCGCTCGATTTTATGACAGTGTAATGTCTTCGTAAGAATAATTTCGTCGTTCCGTGCTTTCTTTAGAGTTTGCTTAATAGCTTGCTTGACTAGCGGTTAATTCTTAGGAGAATAGTCATTGAATGAATTAATGAAAATACTTAATTGTACACCTTATGATACAAATAAAATAAACCTTTGGATGGAGAGGTAATATATACTTATTTTGTACATATAGAATATTACAAATTATCATCATAACGGGTATTCCAAATTAGCAACAAGATGTAGTCGAACATAACCTCGTGTTATGTTCGACTACACAGGTTAACAGACTAACAGGTTAAACGCACCAAAAAATATTTCTTAAACACTCCTTCTCAACTTGGTTGCCTTCTTAGGCGGACCTAATCGTGTTACACAAATCGACAAATGACGTTTACTTTTAAAATTTCACGGCCATTAAAACTAGATGACATGAAACCCTGCTATTCCAAATAACCAGCAGTATTCCAAATATCCTTTCTCTCCTCTACTACATTACATACCTACTGTTTATAATAATATACTATTTTTACTATAGGTAAGTAAGTATCTATTTGTTTATACCTCCAAGGTAGCAAATAAGCATACGGACGCAACACACGGGCATTGGCGATTCTTAAAAAAGGTTATCATCAAAACGTCTTTTAGAAGAACCTCGTACTGTATTATGTTTTGAGGAACACTTGTTCACTGTCATGGATCAAATGTTCACTTCATCACTCAGTTTGGGTTTATAGACATGTTCTGTGGCTCCTTGTATAGGCTCCTATTCGAAAAAAATACCGTTTGACACCTATCGACCTTGTTCTACTTTCGACCGCTGAATAGAATTAGCGTCACTTACAGTCGCACGCGCATACTGTCACAGATTAAATAGTAATGAGCTTGGTCTTGCATTGCATGCTGATTAAAAACGTTGAAACCAAATGATTATGTACTTTAAATACCAGTTGATTTATATAGAGTAGAGGCAGACACGTAGACAGTGAATGAATAGACCACGTCTTAAAATAAGGAATCACTTAATTTGGACAGGTGTTGAATTAGCACATCCTAAAGTATCTATAAAAAGTTCGAAATGTAAAAAAAATGTAAAAAAATGTGAATTAATTCTGTTTTCAGAAACCACTAGATTCTTGCTAAATCTTCTTGGTAATGATTAATAAAAATAATTTATGGTTTTCCTACAAACCGAAAAAAAATAAGAAATTAAATATTTTTTTTGACTTCAGCATCTTAAAACTTCTGAGAGAGTTACAACGTGATTGTATTGTAACAACATGTGTCTCACACACCCGCAGTAGGTGTAAAAAAATCATAGTGCAGAATATAATACTCGCCAAATCGAAAACAATATAAGGTTATATTAATTACTAATGGAACGCCCAGCGACTTCGTCCGCGTGTGAACTTTCCATTCAAACTTTATATTCCCGCTACACCCTCTACGGGTGGGATTTTGGAAAATCGTTTCTTAGTACAGCCCTATATTATGAAAGAAAGATATTCTGAAAATTTAATGACTATTACCAGCGTTTTAGGCTCTGCATTTATGCCCAACCATAGTCAGTCCGTCCGTCAGTAAGTCAAGACATCGATTTACTGCTTCGATTTTGTATTTCTTTTTAAATTATATACTTTTTGTTTTTTCAGTAGTACCGGTTGGTACATATCTAGATTTAAAACTGCTTATTTATTTACCAGTATTCTGCAAACACAATACCAAAAATGCATCAACACCAAACATTCGGAGATTGGTTTTGGCATAAGCGGAAATAATTATATACACGAATACATTTTGTATGAGATATCAGTAATCCGAGTTGGGTAAACTTAATTAATCCATCACAGTTAACAAATGATGCCAATATTATGAATGTATTATGCATTGTTCAATTTTATTTGGCTGCGGTAAGCTGATTACCAAATGCTGCAATATAGAACGCCCGTATAATTGTGGAGATTTAAACATAACATATTTACGAACATAATAATAAAAATCTTTAGAACCACTTTCGATTATGTAAGCTTACAGACACACAAATTGTTATAGAAGTTCAACATATTTCAGTTTTGTCGCATAAAGTTCTGTTCAATTCAATTAGTACTGTTAGATAGAAAACTACCATAGTCAGATTAAAACTAGTTGTTGATCTGATAATATAACGTTTCGTCCCGACTGTATCCATTCCCCTGCCATTTTAGTTTAGTTCGGACCGCCGGAGCCCTTGATATTCTTCGGCACCGAAGAGAGAATCATTTTGAAGGATTTACCTAAAAGCTATTAACCGCTGTTTGACAATTAGCTCGGAGAACAGAGACAAGCCAGTCTTTGCTATGCAACCAAGGATAAATAAAAGTCAGACAGGCCTTTATTATTGATTGTAAACACGGAGAATACAAACCAAAAACTTACATAGGTAGGACATGTACAAAGGCGAGCACGAGTGTTCTTCCAACCTTTGATGATAGGACAGTCCACACCAATGGTTCCAGTGACACTTTCTATTAGATATTTAAGCCACAAAACAATGCGTCACTGTACAAATTCACATTTAAGAACCCCCAGAGACTAAAGCTCCGTACAACTATTACAAAGCTATTGTTTAATCTATGTCTGTCCACAAAGAGCTCGCAAACTCACAATGTAGCTTGCAGTGGTCATTATTTAATTACTTTATCCACTCGAGAGTACAAAAGGCACGTTGTTTTCGATCTAGCACGCTCTGTTTTGCCATTGACTGTACTTAGAGATTGTAATGCTATGTTTTTGCCACAGATTGACTGTATTTTATTGCTAAAGCTTTGTTTTTCCCGCGTGGAGATTGTTTTCTAAAAGAACAAGCTTTTTCGTACCTTTAGTACTATTAAATATTCTTCTTAGGGGTTGATTTGATAAGTCACAATTATTATAATATTGTTTGTTACTTGTAATAATTAATCTATTCGAGTTCACGTATTGAAAGTTTATACATAGTTTACCACAAGAAAGGATAAATCTCTGCCTAAGCTTAGTGCAGGCGAGCATTATACTTCATTAATTAACAGTAATTTTTAGCTTTAGTATGTAGGTAGCTAGTTAGCTACTACGATTTCCAATTATGCTACTAAAAATACTAATTGCTTGTAATAAGCTATAAAACTCCTTGCTGTGCATTTATTTTATTTTTATTTTTAACTCGCGCAAATAGCGCTTACTTATATGCATTTGGGGTAAGAGGTTGTCGTTTGTTATAATATTTGTCTAAAACGGATGATCTGATTGTTATCTATCTAATCAAAATTAAACAGTCAGAGCTTAGTTACCAGAATACTACTAACGGGAATTAATTGTTGCTTAATTGATTAAGCCATTTAATTCCTCAATTTACTCAATCTGTTGTTTACAGATACCATGTCAGATGTCTGTCGGACAGTGCAAATTTTGCACTGTCTATTGGCTTGGAATCTTCAATAATTTAGGCTTATTCCAAAAACAAAGACTGAATAAAGTTTCGCTGCTCTACTCCAACGGAATAAAACTAAACTGTAATGTATTGTCCGCAGATTCACTATGTTGAGAAGGTGTCCGGCGGCACTTTGTGTCGTCGTGTTCCTTCTTGCTGCAACACCCACTAATTCAGAGGTAAGTTTGAACAGTATACTTACCGTAACTCAACTATTAAGGTGAGATAGATATATCAGAGCGGAGAGGTGTGTAAAATTCGCCAGGATTGTGTTGTGTAAATATATGCGCGAATCTATTTATTGCTTTTACACATGTCCACTGGAATTCAGGACGGATATGCAATTAATTATTTTAGCAGAATACCGATTTTGACGTTTCACGGGGTCTGATACTTTAGAACAGTAGGAATAAAGATTTTGAAGCCTGTGTAAAATAGAACCTGAATTATAACAAAATCTGGTAATTTACTACAAAAATATTAATATGCTGTCCTTATAAAAACGCCAAAATTTTAATTGAAATCTTACCGGAAGAAGACTGACACAATGGAATTATATCAAAACTTGATTGTCAATTATTCACAAGAATTTAACCCCAAGCCCAACTGACATTATAAGCATTTCTAGTTAATGCGTGATTATAATAAGTATACATTATTGTACATATGATATCATCGTATATGCGGTTTAAAAACAATTTGGAAGTGCATAGACTTTTTAACGCCCCCTAAAAAGTCCTGAGACGCATAATTGCCAGTATCATGTAACATAGATTATTTATTACTCAGTCTTCCAACATACCTAATTACTTTACTGATTTTTGAGAGATAATTGATATTTAAGAGTTAACAACACTGTATGGTAAGTTTTAAAGATTAGACAAATCGAATCAATTAAAATCAAATTAATTTGATTACTTAAACAATCAAAAGTAATTGTTAAACTAAATAAAGGTGAAATACCTCTATTTATTTATAATTCCATGCCATCTAGAAATTTTAGCATTCCATAAAAAAAATCTAGCATTACTAAGTTTTTAACATATTCTGTAAAATATTTTTATGACCTAAATATAACTGACAGGTCAAACAAAAATTGATATCATTGAACGAAGAAACTGATGCATCGTGTCTTTCAATCATTTCGCATTGTATGGTAAACAAACAAGGTGCTTTTGCACAATGTAACGCAACGCGAAAGGTATTGTTTGTTATTATCAACTTATACCAATTACCATCAGTAGTTACCGAATTTGTAACAAAGAGAGTACAACACAATGGTATTGTAATACAATCCTTTAATCAGAATACTTAATTGAAAAATAATTTAAGACCTAAAATATATATTCTATCAGACTTGGACTTAGCAGCTAAAAACAGCTTGTTTACAAACAGTTTTTTTCAACAACATCGAAATTGTATCATGGGAAACTTTTCACTTTCATGGGCAAATTTACACTTTTCAGGGTAGTTACAGGATATTCTAGCATAAGGTCTAAAATTCCTGGAAAAGTTGTCATACCCACTGTTGTAAACACGTTACATTTATTGTGTCATTTTTGGAAAATAGTAACGCAATAATCGCAGTCAACAGCCATGTCATTTAACTTATTTATTTTCGTGTCAATGCCACAAGATTAAATCACTTCATACCAAATAATGAACTAAATTCGTAACCGAAGTTAAAATCTGCTATAAATAACAACAACAACGGATAAAAGGCGGGTATTTTCACATACCATATCGATGAAAGCAATGAAATTGTTTGACTTATTCCGAGAGTCTTCATCAGGGTTATTTATCGCGAAACATTCCCTCTGCGTCAAGTTTGTAATTTGAAATAATAATTTACGGTAGTTTTTGGTGTAACAAGTTATAATGTTCAAATGTGAGAAAAAAAAAGAATTTGTCAGAAAATCATCAACGTGATCTATTTTAATGTTAGAAAAAAAGAATATGAGATAAGAAGGGGGTTGGAAGGAATTTATGTACAATTTGATGGAAGAACAAAATAAAACTGAGCATAAAACTTCCATCGAATTGAATAAAACTCCATATTAAAAGAAAGCCGCAATTGACGACACGCAAGATAAAAACAAGCTTGTGTAAAAAACTTTAAACACTCCGATTCCCATAACATAAGTCTCATAACGAGTTACAGTTATGTAACTGACTCCACTTCTCTGAAACAAATTACGTTCCATGGCGGTACTAGAACCTAACGTAATCGATTACGAGTTAAATACCTCTAACAGATGCCGTCGCGTCGTTAGCAGCATGACAGTAAAAGCCAAATTGACGCAGTGGCGGTGGCGGTGGCGATTATACGGAAAAGGTTGTCAAGTGGTTGTCAGAGTCCGCGTCAATATACTAATCACCAACGACACGAAATTTTCTATCACTTTATTTAAATTTTATTTATGATGTTCAACAAAACACGATTTTTTGAGAAAAATCCTATCCTTTCCTACTAATATAATAAACTCGAAAGTTTGTGACGATGGATGTTTGTTACTCTTTCACGCAAAAACTACTGAACGGATTTTGATGAAATTTTAAAGTAACATAGCTTAAATATCAGAATAACACATAGGCTACTTTTTATCCGGGTACCATGCGGGCGAAGCCGTGGGCAGTGGCTAAGTTATAAACGAAAGGGTAAAAAACGAGATGGGGTTGTGTTGCCTCTACCGTTTTCTACTATGACTTATATTAGATCGTGGCATTGACATTGAAATTAGATGCACATTTTGTAATAACGTGGAATAGAATGTGCAATACCGTGATGCATGCAATCATTTACAAAGCAAATACGAAGTGTTACAGTGACCGATTTTCATGAAATGGAACAAAAAACAAACTCATGACTCTATAGACGGTTAAACATTTCAATCCATAGTAGACATATATTAGTTATCTTTTCAGAACGTATGATTTCTAAAACATAATTTTAATAACAAGTTATTATAATATGGACTGGATATTTTTGAACTAAAGTGAGAATATAAATTATACGCCGAAAACGGCATAGTAAAGCCACCTTTATCTATCAACATTCTGCAACCTTAAATTTTCAATCCGACCGCAATAGCGTAATAAGCATTCCGTCGCTCTACTCATAGAAAACTAGCGAAACGGTATTTGTGACTGTCACGGTCAGTAAGACTGTTAATTTTTTTTCATCCATCTGTGCTATTTAAAATATTACGTCACTAGTCACACGCATTAAGTCACTCAGATATAAAAAATGTGTGTTCTGGGTCTTTTTGTATCAATTTTGTAAGAAGACCGTCATTATGACGTCGTGTAGTTAATACCAAGGAACTGATTCAGACTGCCATAGATAAAATAAAGAAAATGATTCGCCTATATTCTATGTATAGGCTAACTCCAGCGGTCACGGGTGGCCTGCGTCCTCGGTTTACTTTCCCTGGTTTGGTAAGCCACGTTAGTTTCATTCTGTCGCGACCGCACAATTCCCGAATGGATAAAATATAAAACTACCACTCATATATTGTGCTATACAGTGTGCTTAAAACATAAACCACTACGAATACCATGGTACCACAATACCCAGACCTGTAGAACAAATATCTGCAGAACATGCAAACATTTATTCCGTAGCAGGAATCAACCCCATATATAGATATAACTATAATAATATTTTTATGATTTAAAGAAATTCCGCTGTGAGCGTCCTCATCCAGATATAGAATTGAAGAAGCTAGGAACGGTAGCTCAGAACATCAATGGGAATATTATTATCTAGGTTTAAAAAGATTGATCTTCATAAAAATATTACAAAAAAATCTATATGAGTTTACTGTCATTGTAAATGTAAATGACTTAATCGTGCACCGCGGTCGGTTGACAACTCAAGGGGGGTTATCAGTTGATTAGCTGGTGAATTCACTTGGATTACTCATTCACTTTGTTATACCGTTGTACATAAAAACACATTAAGTTACAGATTTATGTATAGCTAGGTTGAACCGATGACATATTTAAGTTTGCGGGGAGTTAGTCGATGGAGGTAGCCCAAGATCGTTGACATAGCACTCTTTGGGGGAGGCTTTTGCCTTCCCCAAAGACCTGGTCATAAAATCTGGTCAAACTACCAGCCGTAGACTTTAACAACCTGTTGAAGATTATGATTATAACCTTGTCGTTTTTATTTTACAGCATTATATATTGTATTATATTGATCCTGTGATCAATTTAATCGTTTTTTTTTCACCTTCCCTTTAAAATCAGGCTATTTTAGAACACTCTGTATCCACGTTGGATAGATAGCATGTGGTCACATCGAATCAACACAGTTTTTCGTTCTATTTCAGAGAGAATAATTGAAATAACAGTACAGGCATTGTTGATTGAATGAAAATATAGCTTTGGTTGTTTTTATTTACTGAATAAAATTTGAAATAGTTTATTTATAGTTGCTAACATTTCTTTTTTGTTTCAGGGCAACATCTTCACATGTCCAAATGGTGAGTAAACCCTGTTTTTGTCTTCATTTATTGACAAAACGCACTAAGTTATGGCAGAATCGTTATACAATAATTAATAAGCTTATTTTAAAGGTCAATAAAGTTTTAGGTTTAAAATTCCGCTGGAAATTTCATTATTTTTATGACAATTGCCAAAGCTTGCCTGTTACGAATAGTTCAACACAATACGTGATGAAACTTGGTTTACGTTCAGCAATCCCCTCAAAGTTGTACACAGGTAACTTTTAGAGTGACTATTTAATTATCCGGCAACAGTTGCCGGAGATATTCTCCCCTTCAAAAATGTTTGCATTGTTCTAGTCAAGTCGTTTTTGCAAGAAATAGATTCCTGGATTCTGGAATCGTTAATTTGATAAGACACAAAATATTATAGGTTTTTTCTCGGTTTTCCGTTTCTGTTGTAGTTATGTTTTGGGGCATTGAATTTTGTCAAAACACCACGTACTGTTATATATTTTGTGCAACTACCGCATCTCACCGCGTGCTATCTTTGTTGCTCGTGTGAGTATCTTAAGCTCTACAGAAATTCCGAAAGCTGAGTAAGCAACAATAAATAGGAATGTAATAAACATAATGTCAAAATGTGTTTGGTTTAGGCACGTGTCACACTGTAAAGTTCTAGAGCAAGCGTGTAACAACTAAGTTAAGTTAAAATAACGATAAGTACAATCTATGGAAATATAATTAAAATAAAATTGGTGCCGCATTTGCCTTTTCCTGATTTATTACGTAATTGTATATTGGTGACCTTGGTCCTTATGTACGGAAAATGATGGATTTGTATAGTTTGAAAGTATGCCAACGTTTATATTAGTGTTCTGTCATTGTTTTGTTTATTCTGGGTAAATTGGTTCTTTCTTGGTATTCCTGCGTAGCCTTATCGGTCGTGACAGAGCCGTGTGGTAAACGGTTGTTCGTTCGAGGCAAGCGACTCATCCTCAGAATTTAAGGGCCATGAACTTTATATTGTAAATAACACTTAAATTCATCTAGCTATGACCATACATAACGTTGCTACCACGCTTCGATCTATGAATATCAAGCTAACATTTAAATTTCCTAGCCAGCAAATATAAGGTACAAACTTTCATGAAGCTCAGCGAACTGCGAATTTAACATAACGCAGTGGAATACTAAACTGTGTGAATTAAGTTAGCTATTAGTATTCTAGATTCGCCGAAGTCTAGTCATGAGATGATTTCGTATACTTATTCGATTTCTAATGACCTAATTACCGTAGAATTCAAAGAACTATATGCATCCACATAATAATACGTTTATTTGTACCAGCTGCTGGAGCTCATGATGTAAATTTATGGAATTTGCTAGGGGGTTTCTAATATTTTCTCCCAGTATAGTATAGAAGTAACAGTTTGTATATCCTTGTACAATATACTATAGTATATAGTAGTATTTGGAAATTGAAATCGCAAGGGCAAGCTTTAGGGTCTATAAAAGAGTAAAACTTAATACAGCTCGAGAAAGATGATAGATAACACGTAACTCTTGACTGCGAATCGTCAAAACACTGATAAAACGACTGTCAAATTAATTTTAAGACAGCCAATTATGGCAGAGGACACAGTTGCCTATAATATTATTCTAACAGCCGTATAGTTTATTAAAAACCTTTTAAAAATATTTCGTTACAACCTGCGTAGCGCAACCCACGCAATCCTGGAATGCGTGGGCGTAGCAACTCACCGCGTTGATCCTAGGCAACCCAAGGGTCCGCGAAGCCTACGACAATCCCAGCAAACTTCTGAGCTTCTGAGCGGAGTTAGGCTGACTATCTAACTAGCCAGAAACTCACACGCATAATGAACCAATCTAGAATTTGAATGAGGAAAAGGGAGTCCACACACAACCATACATGGTAACAACCTACCTAGATAAATAAACGTATCCTAAGGCCCACGCAAATTGGTGCGGTTGCATGAGGCCTTGGCGCTGGCAATCAATAGCATATAAATGTCGCAAACGTTGACAAACTTTCTCGAAAATGCTTTTTATATTTATTTAATACTTTAGTATAAATCCGTTAATCAGAAATACCTAAGTTTTTGCCTAAGTTTGGAGACGGACAAGAGTGTCTATGCGAAAGTTAACGTGGCGCAAAATCGCTAAAGTATGGAATTTATCGCTACGGCACAACACTGCTTTGATAGAGCCGAGAGTCAAAATTGCGGTAGTGTTTGGTCTTTTTTTACCTTTTTCTGCCGCCCAGCATAGATCCTCGCATTGCTGTGTTCCGGTATGGGCGTCGATGAAATTACAGGCATATGCGACTTATGTCTCAGATGACTGAGACATGAGTCTCAGGTTCGACTGATACCTCTGGTGTTACAAACGTCTATCGGTAACGGTAACCGCTACCAACTAGTATGCTTGTTTCAAACTCTATATGTATAAAAAATATCAAAATCCATTATGTTCAAGCAGGATACATTTTTATGTCATAAATATAAAAAGCATCAAAAGCACTGGTTGCAACCAATTTATCAGTAATATTTATAGTGATGTGGTCACATCATGTCTGTGTTCCAGTTTATGGTAATTTCCTCTCATTTTCATGAAACATTAATTTTCGATGGCTTTTAAAACAATGGCTGCATATATATTTAAGGAGATACTCTAGTTCATTGAAGCGCTGATGGTTGTCCGTATCGAATAATATAGGTATCGTGAGATTTCATTCAGGTCAAGGTGTTTGTACCGACTAAAACAAGGAGATTTCAAGACGCTTAGTTGCAATTTGGTCTTTGAACCCTTTAAAACATACATATTTGGTTCTAGGGCTAGCTCGTTTCTTCACGATCTTTTCCTTCACCGTTTCGAGCATACATTTTAATAAAATTATATAATATAAAATTTGTAGTAGTTTAGTAAGTAGGATGCAGATCGTTTAGTAATTCAAAATCAACTTCTACAATGGAGACGATTAATTTTACGAACTTGGCGTGACATTTGACTTCTCAGTAATAAAAACTTCAGGAATAATATAGCGTTTATACTGCTAGTAGAAGAATTGGGAAAGCACCACTACTGTTACGTGATATTGAACAGGGCGGCGACAATATGCTCAGCTGGTGGACACGTCCTAGAATCTGAGACCGTAGAAGTTTTTCCCTGGGGTTTTACTCTGCCGTTATCTTCTTCAACAGTTAAAACAAAGCTAGATCCTTACTTCGTCCACAAAATCCCCTATCCTGTACATTTAATTAAAATCGTTCGAGATTTTTTGTACAGACGCGTAAGGTACATTGTTTATTCTTTTGGAACACTCTCGCCCGTCTGTAATGAGCATAGGCAAATACTTAAGTAATTGTAATTATAAAAATATCAGTAAGAGACGCCTAAGCTGAGTACAGGTAGGCATAAAGCAACAAGAGTTTACCTTTCCTTGCTTTTGAATTGGGAGAGTACAAATTTCGGTGGTTCATGTGGTTCCGTAATTGATTGAGCGGGTCGCTGCATCTTTAATCAGTAAGGAAATTGCTTCAACCTACCTGTACCCATATTATGCCGACAGACACCACAGTAGACTTTCGGTAAGTGTAATTGCGTGGCAGCTAAAGGCATTTTGGTTCAGCCGGTCGAGTTTTGTTGCTCAAAGCAGTCTCTTATGTCAGCGAAAAATAAGCTTATTGCTGTAACAGCTTGTGATTCTAAAATCGGAATTCTGAAATCACCATCGATAGGCATGACAATCTTTGTTACTTTGAGAATTGAATTCGATATAACTTAAATGTGTATTGTATGATAATTGAAAGGATTCTAACGCTGTCGATTGCCAGATATTTCCTGTTATACATTTCCTCTGGTGCGAGTTTCTATTCAATTTGTTTCTTCAAAAGTATCTTTATCTGGGTAGCGGAAGCGGTATCAAATAGGGCGAAACACGCTGTGGTCTGAGGCAAACCAATTATTCTTTAACATTATTTCCTGAACCTATCTCGATGTGTTTCATCGAGTGTGTAGGCTCTGTTACATAGGTTAGGTATCTGAGTCGAACCGAACCTTGTGTAATCGAACCGGCTTACCTTTGAGAAACAGCTAGACAGGATGTAAGAATTTCTCAGAATAAGTAATATCACGATTTAATTCGTGATATTAGTGGTAACGGAAACGAATGCATAATCAGCAGTTTTATACTACATCGATCGGAATAGAAAACTAATGGCCCTCAAATTAGAAAATCTGTAGCGTTATTTTAGTGTGCGATCGCGCTTTATTATTAAGTACCTACACTAATTATAATGTTTCTCTCAATATCTACTACCTAGTTATTGAACATGTTTTTGTTTTGCTCTTTTGTTTCGGATACAATAACATTAATAAATACACTTCCGAGAACCTAAACTTGAACTTGTCGAGACGAACCTGAAATAGATTTTAAGATACTAGTAACATATTAACGTATCTACTCAGTTAATCAAATAAATAGAAATCTAAATTAACTTGATGGGTCTATAACATAACTAGTAAACGAGCTTAAACTGAAATTTAGCATAGCTTAGCATTTAGGTAGGCCATTTTCTGGTCCCAAAAAACTCGTAAGTTATAAAATATTTTTTAAATAATTATAGCCTATTTCAAGTAATTCTTAACTAACAATATCACCTTACTTTAGTTTAAAAGAAATGAAGATATCTTTAGGTATCATAATGAAAATTTTCGACGTGTTTTTCCATCATAGATTGCTACGCCCCTTGTGACTTAAGAACCACCTTTGAAGACATAAAATTGATTGCAAAAAAACACACTTTACAACCCGATAAGCTATTTCGGAGATAAGTTGTAAGAGAGAAAAAAATAAACAACCTCATAGAGCCTATCGTCGCGGGTAAAAAAGTGTTATTTGACCGTTTGCGACCGTTTTTACCACAGAAGCTCGAGTATGTGTTTGCCTTGCCATAAGAGATTGTTTATTTATGTATCGTTTACCATTTATTTCTGAAACTATTTATCTTTTCAATCGATTTGTATGTCTTCAAGGATGATTCATAAGCAGGTTTTATAGCAAAAAATCACTAGGGGTCGGTGTAATCGAAGTCAGAATATTTGTTAATTTATAAAAAAATAATTACCTATTCCTCCATACACGTCTACGTTATAAATGATTTGCTCTAAGTTTAGGCTTTGTTATAAAACAATTAGTAATTAAAATACAACAAATTCGTAAATACCTACAACCTTCGTATCAATAAACAAAATCTTCTATGAAATCAGTGCCTTTTAGGTAGGAACAGATCCTATCCTATCCGTTCTATTTGTTACTTAAACGAAGCCGTCGCGTGCTAATTCCAACTCGAGATTGAGTCAATCCGTCTTCCACCACATTCTAGGATTGACTGAACACAGCATAATATCCGCAAACATACGAGGAGATTGCTTTTAATTACAATGTTCTCAGTAATGTTCTCAGTCCCGTCTGTACTTTCATGTGTAAACGGTAAATAAACTAAAAAAAAAACACATTTAATTTTATTGTTTTCAGGAAACATTGAGTCTATAACATCTCTTATTTCGAGTGCTTGTGTATAATTTTGATGCATACTCACTTACAGAATATAACCTTAATATTGAAACAAAGTCAAAATTTCAAAAATTGTAGAACAAAAGTTGTTGGGTATGTAGGACCTACATATGAAAGATTAGCGATTTTCTGCAAAGAAAGTTGGAGAAGTTAAAAAAAATGATTAAATGACATTTTACTCCTTCTGTTTAGTAAACAATACTTGTGTTAGAAGGCTCTTCCGTATCTACTTAAGAGTGATTTGTTTACTTATAAAGTTATAACTGCTTTCTTAAAGTAGCTTAATTTTAAACATGCTTGGTTGTAATATCTAACTAATTTACCGACAACCGTTCTAAATTATAGGTATAATGTAAATATTCTGAAATTTCAATCAACTTACAGGAAAAAATAAAATGCAACGAAAAACTGGTTCTAACGGAAGACCAGGGCTGGTTGCTGCAACCAGTATGATGCTGAGTTGGGACCTTTTTTTGCAACTACTGTCCTTATTTGATTATTGTGATTATTTGTATCGTGTGTTTTTTTTTTTTTTGCAAAAATAAACTATATTATATTCTATTCTTTAACATGGTGGCATAATGGACAGTTAAAGAAATAGAGATTAAGACGAGTACACGTCATATATGTCTAAATCTGATATTATACTATATTACTCTCTTACTATACATCCGCAACAATTATGTACTTTTTTTAACCAAAATATTGCACAAATGAACAATATGACATGACCTGTTAGCAACGAGCACTCATTATGCTTACAAGTAGATTCCAGGCAGCCTCTCGGGATTTAGGTAACATTAGAGGTACGTTTGCAAACGCGATGTAAATTAAGCAACATCTAGCGACATAACGTTGCACGGCTAAACACAATCATCAACAATCCGTTGCAGCTTTGAAGCAAAAGTTGACCGTTGTTAGCGATATTTGGTAAATTTTTGCTACGAGGTGTCCTGTCAGGCTACCTGTCGGCGTTTGCCGTCGCCACATTCTGCCTTGGTTGAGTAATCAGTTTTCAATGGTGCGTGCGACGGGCGAGTAGCCCGCTGAGACATACGAGGTGCGGTTTCAATTACCGGTGAGTTTCAATTCTGAATCCCGCTGAGGCAAGGATAATATATGTTTGAAAAAAAAAATGGACTGAAAAACTCATAACCCTTCTGAAGCAATGGGGTCAAAACGGTACCTCGCAAAATCATAGCCATAGTTCGTGGCCAAAAACTAGTCATTTATTAAATGAACGACCATATTCTATCACTTTCCCTTCTTCTTATTAGACTCCAGCAACTGTCGCAAGGCAATTAATTGGATTGTGGATTGCCCGTGTACAAGCACTCGACGAGAGGCTACCGTCAGAAACATTAACGTGTCTCCCGTGCACTCGGCCTGTTTCCACTGGAACTACGGAAAATTTTCACACAGAATTTTACATTGTTTGAATAACTGATGCTCAGCGCTAATTTGAGCTTGCACGGCAAAATGCTTTTGTTAAATTACCGCAATGATACAAGTCACATAGATCTAAAGACGCACATACGTTTTACACCTTTAGTATTTTTTTTTTTATTGTTTTTTTTTTACTTATTAGTCTTTTAGTGGTTTTCAAAAATTGGCTGCTTTTCCGTTGTATTTTTTTTTGGTTTTTCCTATTAGTGACATTGAGTTTCACTTATGGTAATAAAATACCCATGTTTATTAGTATCAAGATTGCATTAATGAAAATTATCCTATTAGTGGGACCACGTGTGTATTCTATTACTCGTGGTCCTACTTTCATTATATATACATAAGATACAATACCTAATTTTAAATTAAGATTGAGTTGTACCTCATGGCATTTTATTTAGTAGTTCTTTAAAAAACACGATTCGATTAGGGAATACAGCTTTCTGTGTAAAATCATATTAATATATTTTTTCGATAAACATGAAAGTCGATCTATTCAGTGCAAAACGAGGCATATCTGAATTTACATTGAAATCGAAATTGATCGCGCGTTATCAACTACCCTTGAGAATCGTGCTTATGACATGTGACAATGAAAACGCGATCTAAGCGCCCATGTCTGTATTCTGGTGGAGATAGATCGAATGGGTTTGAAGATGGTTTGCGTGACTGCATAGTAGTCACTCAATTCGCATGCCTGGATTCAATTAAGTAGATACTAAAGTATCACAGAGTAGGTACACTCAGTGACAAAAGCAGATTATAATTCACATAATTTACATTATTATAAGGCCTTTATCGCGTTTACCTTTTTTATTATTTCCCCGACGAAAATAATAAGAAAGTGAGTCAAAATAATAAAAAAAGGTAAACGCAATAAATACTTATAATTTTGTTTTTAGTCTTTATCGCGAATATTGTAATATTTTAATGAGGGTCTGACTTTTTGATCTGTGGTAGGGGCAGATTCGCGGGCAGTTATTATGCTGCCCTAGTGAGCCAAAAACCAGCAACTCAACTGAAGTGAGTTTCGAAAAAAGAGGAAAAGTTTTTATATAGATTGCCCGTCATGCAAATGAAATACTATTTCAAATCTTTTAAGGACGAGTTGGTTTCATTTTCAAGCTTTTTTAAGTAACGAAGTAAGGAAGAATTTATGCAACATCCTACGCACGACAGTTAAGATAACTATGGCAATAGCTTCTCATAGTCTGTGGTAATAGAGTGGGATGAACGACCTTCGTTTGATTATGCAATTGAAAACAAAAGTGAATCATAATAATTAATTTTAAATATATGTTGACCTTTTCTATTGAGTATTGCGTGTGTTAGTTCATTGCAATCGTACTGTAAGAATTTATATTATGCATGCACCACCTACATAGTACATCTACCTAGTTACTTGAATGTTTGGGTTACTGTAATTAAGTAGCACTAACTACCACTGAGCATAATATACCTACGTACTACTCACTGCTAACCCACCTACTCAGGTAGGGTACAAATTATAACAGAAAGAAGTTTATTTTTATTAGAAAAAAAAACAAGTACTTAAAGGGAAATTGGTAAAAAGTCCAATGTGAAATTTAATATCCCATTTTTTCACCCTTAAGGTGTTTTTTTTTTAAATTTATATGAGACCATCCTTACCCATTAAAAAAAGTATAATTAATAGAAGCGAAGATAACGCGTATAATTATATACACACAAAAAAACATACCGACGAATTAAGAACTTCCTCCTTTTTTGAAGTCGGTTGAAAAACAGTCACTTAAAGAAGCAGATAGCTGCCGAATAAGCACATCAAAAAGTAGCCGTACAAATTTCGGTAGCATACGCAAAGCCGTGCCCTTTTTCATAAAGTCGATGAAATTCGTACTTCTTGAGATGATTTCATTAAAATGAGGTACGACACCGTGCTGGTATAAAATGAGCGAAAATCACACGTCATAATTATATTTCAAACAATTACATAGTTTTCGAAAATGTAAAACCACAAGATTCATTATTTAAAAGTGTAAGTTTTTTTCCAAAACAGATAACCGATTGAAATGCGATTTGACTATCTTTATTGTAGGGTACCTTTAACCTAGGTTTGTATGGATCTATCAACAAAATGCTATTAAATTAATTTAATTTCAAACAAAGCAAATAAAACAAAGGTAAAAACAATAAAAACTTTCCAGTAATTTTCTTTCTCCTCTCAAACCTGAAAGAAACACGCAAAAGGAAACTACTTCACAATAAAATCTACAAAGTTGTACAAAAATTCTGACAAAATCAAAGTTTTTAACTCCGCAAAATCCGTTGTTGAAAGTAATAAAGTAAACTTTATTAATATGTATAGAGTCAACCGTTACGTGATATACATAGTATGACACCAAAGTCGTGAACGTGAAGACTTGGAAGTGAAACTAAAGGCCGATAAAAGGCCTGACAAAAATGACGAATCGAAAAAGTACAACACTAGTAGTTCGCGACGAAACTGCGATCTCGCGATTCAAAACATTATGGTAACCTTATTCAGCGCGATTCAGAACAGGTAACCTTTAACTAATGACATATAGTTATAAAAAAATGTAAATAAAATAAAACTGAAATTAAACGTCTACAATGAAAACTCATTTGCTTATTACTCAAAAACTATAAGGTCAAAAATTAATTAAAATAACTTTTGCATTGTGTATATTTTTTTCCTTTTAATGGATACCCCATATGACAAGATAATCTCACTTTTTTCAATGTTTCTTAAGTTCTCTTTAATCCCTTAATTAAAAAACTACCATACCGATTAGGTAAGCTCATTTTGATCAAATTATATTACTATAACCTACATATCAAGTTTGAACAAGATCGAATAAATGGTTCGGCAGTTGCCATAAGATAAACAAACGTATTGTCGAAGTAGACCCGCTCGATAAATTAACCAATCACAATAGGCGTGGTTTCAAATCTGTATAATGTGATTGGATTTTTGATATTTG
The DNA here is from genome assembly GCA_961405105.1 of Perizoma affinitatum. Lineage (NCBI taxonomy): Eukaryota > Metazoa > Arthropoda > Insecta > Lepidoptera > Geometridae > Perizoma > Perizoma affinitatum. The sequence continues at coordinate 11,122,617 of OY560184.1, forward strand.
CGATGAAAATATACCAAGATTACAACAGAAACTCAAGATCACCGTTCTAAGCACGCTTTAAACGTTTAAAAGCCAAACCCATTCATAAAAAACAAAGCTAAGTAGGTACCTACCGAAAATAGGAATGAAGATTCCTATTATACCTCATTTTAATGAAATCATCTCAAGGGGTACGAATTTCATCGACTTTATGAAATAGGGCACGGCTCGAAACGAGACGTAGGTGGTATTGAATAGAAATAGACTATGATCAAATTATTGTGTGAGCAGGTTCAGCATTATTCAGTTTTTATGATGATATTTCACGTCCCTACTGAAATACTTATCTTTGATATAGAATTGGAAGAGTATAAGTGAGACATGCATTGAATGTAATTCGAACTTAATTGAGCTAATTCGCGAGATAGTTTTTATGGCATTATTTGTCATAAATTTAGGTTTTGTGCTTCCAAAAAACTAAGAGCAGTCCTTTATTTTATAAAAGCACTCTATCCATATTTTGCTCCACACTTTACATTTAGTTCTTCATTTTTCGTAGAAATCCCATCAATACAAAATCAGAACTCTATTTGTATACACATAATAGAATAGCGGGCCTTGTCAAATCAGATCTTTTCTTATTATTCATATTAGACGTTGAACATATCTCGTAGTTTCATATAGGCTGGTGGCCATTTCAACATAGGAGTAGGTAATACTTTGAACTACTTACAGAAAACCCCTGCATTATGAAGCAGTTACAGTTTAACTCTTTTGAAAAAATACAATTTGAGCTAAAAGCTAGTTTTGGTGTAGTTAGACAAATGGCATTTCTAAAAATTCAATGTCGTAACGGTTAAGTCTCACAAAATAACTAAAGACAAAATTTGCTACTTGGGTTTTTCCAAATCACGTTCTTATAAAAAAAACATTTGAAATTTTCTGCCTAATATTAATAACATAACACACGATTTACTAAAATAATCTGTCACCCTTTTCAGATTAATTATTCAGACGAGATAAATTTTAAGTTTAATTTTACTAATAGGTTAGACGAAATAATGGATTCTAATTAACTTTAGACACACAGATACATAGGTACTTTATTTAATTAATGTGTCTGTCTACTCTATTTTAAAACAAAATGGAAATGTGGCGCACTGTTTATTCGCTCTCTGTGAATTGAGAATAATTAGTTAAGTCTCGGTAAATTTAAGTTTATTAAAATTGAAAAATACAATAAACCATCTCTGCTATGCTGTGATTTACAGAAATACAAAGTTCAAAAATGATAATTAATTTTATAAACATAAATATTTTGATGTAAGTATTATTCACAAAATTACCTATATATTATAAAACTAAAAAAATACTCCTTGTCTGGGGGACGAATTCCACAAATTCATTACTTTATAACTAGACTATATATTGTTTGAAATAAACACCCAACTGTAGCATACAAAATGCTGACCGTACACTAGGATTTCCTGTGTCGTAGGTATCAGAAACTACGAGTACCATGGCATCAAAATACCCAGACCCGTAACAAATATACCTATATCTATGCAGAGAAAATACAAACAGTAATTAATTATTAATTGTAGTATTAATTGTCCCGCAGTAGAAATCGAACCTGGTCCTCTTGCGTCTTAACCTCACAGCTTCTCTAACCTACCTGCCGCGCCGTACATTTTATATTTATAGCTGTGTTTACAGCTCTATCGATCTAGGAGCAAATTACAACCCCTTTTACATGTTTTGCACACCGTTACTGGCCTAGTGCCGGCTAATCACAGCCACGATAATAACTAGCTGACGACCACCGCTAGTAATAACTGGACTTCATTTGAATATCTATACACTAAGATTATCATCATCAACAGCTTGTAGAAGTATACTGGACATAGGCATCTCCTAAAGAGTACTATTACGACCTCTGAAGCGCTGTGGACGAAGGCCCGCCAGTGACCCAGATTTCGATTCCGCGGGATAAATGTTTGTATAATTTTCAAATATTTGTCTTGGTTCTGGCTGTTTAAAACAAAAACTAAACAAACACGCTCACGACTGTCTTCCCCATGTTGGATACCCTCAGATACATACTCAGTGAGTAGACCTTTTGAGGATACCAAGTAGGGGGTAGTCAGAGGCACGTTCAAACATTACATTTGGTACATGTCCGCGTTTTGAAAGTTATTTGCATTCCACAGGTTGCAAGCCCATCGCCGCTTATTGGAACACTAACTGTTGACACATGCCTTCGAATTTTCGCATGCCGGTTTCCTCACGATGTTTTCCTTAACCGAATTGAGCACGTGTTAATATGTATATATTTACAAAAAATATATAAGTAGTATTATCATTTTAATTATGTAGTGCCCATAACACAAGCTCTGATTACTTTGGGGCATGATGATGCTGTGTGAAAATGTCCAGCATTATAACAATTATTATTAAGAGCCTTTCTTCCCCAGCCCTCCCCCTTCTTGGAAGTCGGGTAAAAATAGCAAGGTAATTGAAACCACTTAAAGCCGATCTCAGCTTTTATGAAAGCTGAGTTTAAAGCTAAAATGAAAATAAAGCTTCAAAAACCTTTTCATGTTAAAAGTTCTCTAGAAATAAAAATATTTTGTATACAATAATAGGTATACAAAATATTATTGTTGCCGGTAATAACATAGGTAATACTATTTTTTCAGGCATCATTACATTATTAGAGAGACCTTTAAAAATGCTTCCTTATTTTATAACCGGTAAAGTACTCTCTGGAAAATACATTTAATATGGATTTGTAAATTACCTCAGTATTGAAAATTGGGGTTTGCTAGAGAACAAACCTCAAGAATTCACGATACAGGTTAGGTATTAGAAAGGAGCCAATGCGAGATTACAAAGACCACCATAACATACTTTAAACTGGTCATTGATTTAATAGTGACCTAGAGAAAATCTGTGACACTTTCCGAGGTTGTGAGTAAAAACAATACAGGTAGATTCACGATACACGAATGAAACCGTAACGACATATCACAACTTAGTTTACTCTAAACTTGGCACAGCATTTAGACCATCACAATCTGGGTCAGTTGGTAAGGCGGCTGCATCGTCGCAGGCATAACACTTCTGTTCAATTAAGGAGTCGCTTAAACTATACTAAGATATCATGACGAGGTGTGCTGTGAAATTGGTTAAGGCGGAGGATCAGTTTCAGAGTCCGGAAACAAATGGCAAAAACGGAAACCGTTTCGACATGACATGTCCGTTCGTGAGTCACATCCCGATTTGTACATCAAGATAAAATTCGCTGTACGTTAGTTTTTAACCTGTTTTATATTATTATTGAGAAAATTGATTGTTTGAGCACCCTCCAGTACCTACACCTGTACCTTTTTCTCGACGCAACCTACTTTGTTGGGTATCATTGAACAAGTCTCTAATTATTTTAGAGACTTGTTCAAAGTTACCTAATCTTTGTGGAAACCCCTGTTTAATAATAATTTTCTTATTAAATAGGTATTTTATCTAATCCTGATAGGACTCAATGCACACAAAGCGCTCTTAAAATTCGTTTAGGAAATTTTTCTCCAAGTCATTGTTTAGTTATACGTTTTTTTTTCGTGTTTAAGATTAATGTTTTCGTAAATTTTCTTCCACATCCCGGGCGCATTGAACCTATCTCTGTGAAACAAATCAAGATTATCCTCCCCTTTTTGGCTTTGTATTTGGCTAAGCACTCTTTTGCAATGCAAAACATTGTTAACATATAGCATTGTTCCTTCAGAAGAGCCTAATCTATAGAATAAATAACAAGACTTTGGTGGCAAATCCCAGTGCAGGAGTTTGAAGAACTGGTCTCTGAAGCACGGAAGTACTTATTCGAAGTATCAATGACGTTCCCAATAGAATTGACCGGACTAAAAGTTACTTTATTAAGCAAGACAAGCCACATCATGAACGGTTGTCATTTCTTTTACTGTCTTTATTCAAGTCCACGAAGACAGACAAAGAAAACGGCACAAAGTCACATGGCAAGATTACGACAAAAATATATTACTATTGATTGGCTAAGTTTTTATCTCAACACAATGCGCTTTGTACTGTTAAGCAATCAATATTCATAGTTATGTGTTGGTACTTACTTCAGAGGCTGTACCAACATTCTGCCTAAATTTGCTGAGAGAACGAGTCGCTGAACAAATTGTCTGCAATATGGTTACAAATGGCGACCTCTGCCCATCTGTGGGAGGATGAAAACTTAATAATAACAAGGTGATGATGGGTCAAAAGTCCTACTTAATAGAGGTTTAGCACTTGCCAACTGTGAATATCGTAAGAATAATCTGTCATTATCATTGTACGCCTGTCTTTTACTGCCCGACTTATGATCGGGCATTATAACATTATAGGGCATTATAATGGGTCCAGTGACCTTATGGTTATGGGCCCAGTGAGGATAATGTATAGACAGTTTCCATGTCGTTGTATTAAAACCTACTAACTAAAATAAGAACTAAATCTATTCATGGTCTATCAAAAATATTGATGCTAGCTAAGTAGAGTTATTATAACTGCTGGTGTAAACTAAGCTGAAAGAGTCAATTGAGCGGTAAAACAGCCTGACCTTGAAGTAGCCTTGAAGTTCATTCGTAATGAGTGAAAGGCGCCAGAAGTCAGCACATAGCCTGAACGTGACTCATAGATGATTCTAGTACGCGAGTATGTCGTATCTACTAGTCATAGGTGTGCTATTGGGTCTACGTTTGTGAGTGCAAATGAATGAGTTCCTGAATCTTAAATTTTATAATATAGGTTATTCCAGACCACCTCGGTGGTGCAGTAGACGAAGGCCCGTCTGAGAAGCAGATGGTTGCGGGTTCGATTTCCGACGCGGGACAAGCGTTTGTATAATCTGCAAATGTTTATCTCGTGTCTGGGTGTTTTCTATGTATAATAATAGGTTGGGGAAAAAGTTTCTTCGCATTTTTTAAGAAAATTCAAAACATTTTTTAATATAGTTTATTTACATTTAACTAAAGTATGTAGGTACCATTTTGTTCGATAACTTTTTGCCATTTTGTAGGCAGGGACATGATCCCATTGCTATAAAAACTTTGGGGCTTCTGTTCAAAATACCGCGACAAGTGGTTTTGGCAGTCCTCTCGTGATGTTAACCTGACACTGCCTAAAGAATTCTGAAGAGACCGAAACAGGTGGAAATCTGAAGGTGCAAGGTCAGGACTATACGGCGGATGCATTAACACATCCCAGCCAAACTCTCTTAATTTTTGCTGAGTGGCTAAAGATGTGTGAGGTCAAAAATGGTCAAAAATTTCTTCAAAAATGGTTCGGTTTCATTACGTCGTAATAAAGAATCACAAATGAGAACACGGTTCATTAGGTTTCTTTCAGTGAGCTCGTGAGGTACCCAAATATCGAACTTTTTTGTGTACCCAGTTTTTTTCAAATGCGCCAAAACTGTTTTGTGGTCAATTCCCAGTTCTTCAGCTACGTCGTAACTACTGATATGCCGATCTTGCTCCACTTTTTCAAAAATGGCATCCATTTTATCCGTAATAGGGCGACCAGAGCGACGTGCATCTTTGACATCAAAATTTCCGGATTGAAAACGCTTAAACCAAATTTGTGCTACTCTCACAGACACTGCACTAGGTCCATAAACATCGCAAATTTTTTTCGCGGCTTGCGTTGCATTTTTACCTTTTTTGTAGTAAAATTTTAAAATGTATCGAATTTCTTCATTAGATTCACTCATCTTAACAGTACGAAAAACAAATAAAAATCACACATTTTCCTAATTTGAATTTGGAATTATCTTCTTTAAAATTTAAACTTTTAATGATACCAAAACCAGCTAGATACAAATAGTTTAGCCAAAGATATTTTATTACAAGTTCATACATACAATAATGCGAAAAGACTTTTTCCCCAAACTAATATGTAAGGATATTAAAAAAAAAAACAGTCATGTAGCTTCTATAACACAAGCTCTGCTTACTTCGGGGCTAGATGATGCTATGTAAAACCAGGATTATTTATTATATATTTTATTTATATATAGGTCAACCATGGACTATCTCAGCTTGAAGACTCATTCACACTTTTACCCAGTGACTATGAAAATGAAACTTATCATTCATCATCCTATCTAAAAACGGTTCTTGACGTCATACAAAAAAAGTCGCGAAAAACCGCATTTCAATCGGATAAGTTGTTTTGGAGATAAACAGTGACAGACAAACAAACAACCTCGAAAGGGATAAGCGGGCTCGTGTCATCGTTAGTAAAAGAAAAATCACAACTTACCTTTAAAGGCAGTCAGCGACAAGCTAACTGCCTTCAAAGATAGGTAGATATGTAAATGCTAGATCGAGCCTTCTAGGGATTGAATGGATTTTTGCGGTTCTAGACAATAGCGTTTTCGTTAGTGCTCTTTGTTCTTCGGATATCTAAAGTGATCGTGCAAAGCTTAGAAAAGCCAGCTCGATGGGCCATTCCGAAGGATCGTAAAAGCGAAACACCAAAACGGTATTCATACCAGTTTTACTGCCCACAGAGTAATGATTTATATGGACAACCTTTCAACGCAAATGTAGAGCGCGAATGACAGCCTGTTTTAGCAATCAAACTAGCAACCCTGGCTGTTTGCTTGTTGCTTGGCTGTAACGAAAAGCTTCCATAAAATATCTTCACGACACGTCGGTATAAAAATACAATAATCTTAGTAAATGAAAATGAATGAATTAATATGTACCTACTCTATTTTTTAAGCGCTGTGATTATGGCTTTTTCTGTACGAGAAGCCATGTTGCTTTTCGGCTAAATGTAATTTCACGAAATGCTCTTTTGCAGCTAAATTCTGAAACCAATCCAGTAAAGAATGTGAAATGTTTAATAATGCTGGACCTTTTTACTTTGCATCATCTAACACCAAAGTAAGCAGAGCATGTGTTATGGGCATTGCATGTCTGATATACTTTTTTTTGGTAAATACTACATACATACATAATATACATAGAACCCACCTACACCTGAGACAAATATTTGCAGACCATACAAACATTTGTCTCGCGGCAGGAATTGAACCCGCAATCTTCAGCGTCTCAGGCGGGCCTTGCGCCACAGAGGTCGTCAAGCATGATTGGCAGCGTGATTTAATAGCATTATGATAACGGAATGATTTAGTTAGAAGAGTGCCTAAAAAATAACAAGACGCGATAAAACCTCACTTTTTCATCATTTACGAACTCAATGAAATATCTATCATACCTACCCAATCATTCAGAATTCTCGAGACGCACTCGTAAATTGTAGAGCTACTCGATAAATCGAAAATATCAAAATGTGCGTCGTATTTATTGATATCTGATTCGAATGGTATCAATTTCCAAAACTCTCGAGTTATTAGGATTTAGGGCGGGAACTTTCTGAGACGGATATTTGATATTATCTGCGGTATCGGTAAACGTGAGTTTCGATAAATGATTGAAAAATTTTTTTAGACATTAGATAATTCTCAGCATTGAAACAGGAATATTTAATAAACAGTGTACTCGGAAATGAGTGGTTTCCCTCAGTATGTTTAGGATTAATTAATACTACGTTTCTCTTCTCTTCGATTGAGATGGTATAATTAAGATTTACTTTAACGTTTATAATTAAACAGTAATTGCAAAAGAAGTATGCCATGCATTTATTATGAAATATAAATTATTCTTTGTGGCTAAATAATCAAACATTTCATCCGAGATAGATTACCTTCCAACTAATATAAACTAGAGATATATAGGAGTATATAGGACTTTGACGATCTAAAATCGATAAACGTTTGCAGTTACACAGATCCCAATTATCAAACTGTAGAAACAATTGTTTTTGTCATGATTATTCTGAGCTATGAATAAGAGGAGTTAAACATAGTACTTCACTTTCCTTACAATCAGAAAGTCGATAGAGCACTACCAACCTAACCAAGATAGGTAGGCAGGTATACAAAGCCTGCATTCCCTCACAAAGCCAAGTTTAAGTGGCTCGCCTGATACCTGTAAGTCAATCTCCGGAGCACGGTCGTCTTGATCCTTGACAAGGCTGAGAGTCTCTACAATTGAGTGGCGGGCACCGTGTCGACATAACTGGATGGCATTGCTCCCCGTTCGGGAAACTCACAGGAGGAGCAAGTATTTTGTAAGAAAACTCACCCTAAAGAGTTTAAAGTTGTAACAGTACTCTTGAAATTAGCCAAACCAATGAGTGACAGTTGTGTGAACAAGTTCATAAAAGGGCCTTCAAACTTGAAAACTTGAAATTTTGAAATATATTTTTTTATGTGTACGTACGCCCATTCCTCTGTGGTGGTTGGACCTAATCAAATATATTATTGTGTATGAGTGAAAGGCATGATCTTATGAAAGTTTTATAAATCAATTACGTTATTTTTTCAAAATCGTAAAAAAGATTATTTTTATTGTTTTAGGAACAACAAACAGTCATACATTAAGTTATACGTTGCAAACTAAAGTGAACAATGTTAGGTAAATGTATGACCCATATCAGTATATCGATACATCTAAGTAGAAGATATTATATTCTAAGTGCTCGGAAAACCAAATTGAAGTCGGTTTTATAACTTGAAAAATCTACGTTATAAAATAGCAGTACGTAGTTTCTTTCAATATTTTGCGAGTAAAAGAAAACGAATTAAATAAACGTGAAAAATAAAATGATTAAATAAAATGATGGGAATCTGAATTGGATTTCAAGACTAGACAAATTGTAACTTTTGGCAAATGGTTTAGATAGCAATTTACAAGCCAAAGATTGGAATGTTGTCCACAAATCTTACTAAAATGTTCAAAGATATTCTGTAAGACTGTAGATAAATAATTGTTCCTGGGTACTGAGGCGCTTACTAAAAATAACTTCTTATATTACTTAGTGAAATCTTCAAGAAGCCTTGTGAAGTACGAGTATATTTACTCTTCTGAAAACGAGTTGGAATAATTGGGAGGAACTCAATAAAAGATAATCAAATGTTCAGGTGTTCCTCACGAATCAATCAGTATGCACAACTTGTTGTGCCAACGCTAATTTTGCTATAAGAGATCCTTACATAGAAATGTACATATGTACATAATATGACATCACCTTTTCTGGGTGGTAATAAAAAAGCCTAACCTCAGGAAGGATTTTTCAGTTGTGCCAACTAGTGCCAAGTTATATCCAATGGAACTAATATTTGGGCAGATTTTCCGATGACACGACTAGTTGTGCCTACTGATTGGTCCGTGAGGAACTCTCTCAAATGTTATATCGTTCGTTTGGAATTGACCCAGTAGATACACGAATCCCTCTTGTTCACCGTTACAAAGCTGTTCTTCCGTGACCATCGACATGGGAACTGCAGGTTGAGTATCAAGATCCATTACTGATGCCTCGACTCAGGCATATACATAATACTGTTTGCTATTTGCGTTAGGTAGTTCAGTTACAGGGTGCGATCGAATCGGTGAGATAGTTTCAGTTCAAGGATTCATTGTTTCACTTCAGAGTTAAGGTATTGAAATTGAAATGCATTACAATCCGGGCGAGATTTATAGGTAGAAGCAAGTAGGACCTTTAAGTTGTCATCGTTCCATTGGGTAGTGGGCTTTCCTACACTTCATTGTCCAGTTTGTATTTACATTACGGTCGCCATTTGAATATCTATCGTTCTGCGAGCTAAACGAACCTGCCCATTGTACGTCCTGCTATCATGTTTCTCAAAGTCACTGGGTGACCAACGTTTGACAAGTCAAATAATCATCACGAGCCCGTATTGTGTGGCCATATTTATTATTACTTATTGCAAGTTAACATCATTTGACTTGACAATCGTTTGCCATTGAGTGACTTTGAGATACATAATAGTCGGCTATTATGTATCTCAAAGTCACTCAGTCACCAACAAGCGGCTTTATTCTTTCACGGATTTTTCCGTTCCTAATTGTATCATGCTGTACAGCTCCCGCTGACCGTGAGCTTAAGTATGAGGCTGCGGTATCTGTGACGATGTTTAAAAATAAAAATTAAATTAAAAAATCAGCTTTATAAACTTAAAACACAATTTTCAGAGAAGTAAGTAAAAGCTAAGCGTTAATAACTTGAATAAACTGATGTGAATATAATATAACATGTAAGTATACCACGCGAGTAAATCTGCGCTAAATTTACATGATTTCTCGTGACATTTCGTGTGGTGAGTGAATTAAAACCACATGTTTTCAATCATCGTTGAAGCGAAATTGTTGAGCCTCGGAAAGCATGAAGCTAATTTCAACCATAGGCTAATCTGTTTGCGTGTGCTCGTATTGCACTGTTATTACAGACGCATTCTGTAGAGCAGATATCTATGATGAATGCGATGGAACTGTAAATCTGTTTTGCCGTAAAACAGTAAGAAACGTGCTTGAACTAGGCAGTGTAATAGAACAAATACCTATGAATCCAAAATTGTAACCCGTAATAAAATCCCGAAGGGTGTGAAAATACTTCAGCATCTGATTAAGAGTGGGCACGTTTGGCAGGACCTCCATAAAGGTGATTAATTTAGGTGTTCACTTCGGATATAGTTGATCTTCTATCAGAAATACCATGTGAAAGCTATTCTGAATAAGAAAAGGTTATCAAAATCTTCTTGTGATCAAAATCTAAAGTGTACTTCTCCCACATCATTGATTCGTTTCTGTCTGGAACTCTGTAAAGATCCCTCACAGAACTAAAAAAAATAACTTATTACTGTTGATAAACTATAATAATAAAAACACGACTAATTACCAGTAGGTATTTCTGTTGAACGCTTTGCTCATGATAAAGAGCTTCTGAAGTTAGCTTTGAAACCCCAACAAATTAAAGAAAACCAGTAGTAATTAGCCGTATTTTCATTTCAAAATGAGAAATTTATGCTAAACATGGAATAAGTAAGGTATTTTAGAATATTTCACTAGCATCATAATCATCATCAGCATGACGTAAACTGCTGGATATAAGTTTTCCCAATAGAGTGAAATTATGAACGGTCTTGTGACACCTCTAGTCACCGAATTCCCTCAACCTTTAAGCTTTTAAGATGTCGTCCATGGGGTATCGGTTCTATTTTTAAATTACTAGTAACGTCTACGAGCATTATTATTGTAAGTAAAGTCACGAGCTGCACACGTCTAACTAAAGTGGGTCGAGCATTGCATCGTGTTGCCGATGTCGGTGAAGCGCGCCCGCGGTCTTCGCGATAGCTCGTCAAATTAGCACGCTCTATTTATCACAGTTTACATTTTATCTTTACAATGTTGGTTATTAGACTTGATGACACGTGGAACTCAGTATCAGATCGGAAGGAAGTTGGTTAGAAGTTTGAAAAACAGTTGTCGAAAAATAAATCGTAGGTTGACATTCTGACTGACATCTTCCTTAGTAAGTCTGGGTGACGAACAAATTAACAACGCTCATACAAAACCTTGAGGATAAACCCTAAAGATCTGAAATTAAGAATTAATTTTTGCTGTGTAGGGATGCACTAAAGAAAATACTTTCCAAAATTCCACCCCTTTGATGGTGCGCCGGGAAGGTTTAGTTTCTATAAAAAAACTCAACGCAGACGAAATCATGGGAGGCGTTCCACTGATCATCGTTTTCGTTGACGTACGTTACAACAACATTTGAGGATACAGTCTAGTCATTTTGATTAATGAAGTGTTTAGTGTTGATAACTCTAAACTGAAAAAAATACAATTTATTTTAAGAACTAAGAATAAACCTGGTCAAAAATACGTAACATCGTTCAATGTCTCAGAATCACCAATTTTTTTTATTTCTAGACAAATTTCTATACTATAATTAAAGGTTTGTCACATCTTAAGGTATTACACCTTAAACCTTTACCTACTTTAAGCATGCCAGTTTGAAAGACAGGGACCCAAAGGCTTTCCGAAGTCAGATAGTTGCGAATCTTGTGAATTTAATAAGGTGTTTTGTAACTTGCATAGAGCAGCCTACTCTGAGCAGGGTTTACTCCTTTTCAAAATGTTAACCAACTGAAGGAACAAACACAGAGCATTAAAATAATTCTACAATAATAAAAATGATAAAAAAAAAGTATTCAAAACAAACACACTTTCTTCCCCTGATGGACATCCTCAGATTTATGCTCAGTACCTACGTAAATCTGTGGGGTACCAAGTAGGAGATAGTCAGAGGCGAGTCCAAATATTCTACTTCGCATAAGCCCATGGTTATCATAGTACTAAGTTAACATAAAACATCTTTAAACTATCCGAAATGACGGAACATAACATAGGGTTATTCGTATGGTTCACGAGTTATGTTATTATTTTGTTACTATATTGCTTGAATCACCTTATATGAATTAGAACGAATTGCTATTCTCCTTTACCAGAAACAACAAACCCATTCGTAGCAACGAATGTCTAGCCTCCATTCATCCGGGAATGTAAAGCACAACACGTGACTAGTGGTTAAGGCTGTTATACACAGAGGTGACATACAAGAAAATAGCAACCCGGAATGCCAGGTACCGGCATCAAACTTATCCTGGCATCAACTGACATTATTTGTGATGTGCCAATTGAGGCTCAACAATTTCGCTTCAGCAAAACAAAATATAACCACTAAGATTTAACTACCGCAAATGTCAAAGAATATATGGACAATTCGCCGTCTGTTTGTCCAACGATAAGTTCTGCCAAACCGTATAAACAGGTTATAAAATATATTTTTTGAAGTTTGAATATGAGCTCAATCGGTAGGGGGGTTAACTTTTGGTAGTCTTTTAAAAACAGTAAATTGCAAGATCTCAATTCATGAGGAACTATTAGTATGAGTCTGTAGAAACACACAATTGTAATTGACACCAATCTGTTTTCTGTGTAAACGTGGCTTACGTTCGGACGTTTGTCATCGTCAGAACGAACCTTTAGATTTGGACGTTGAGTTGTGACTGCGAATGGCTGCACCATGAAACTCTTGCATGTGACTGTCCGTGTAGAGGCAAAGGATTAGATTGTGAGTTGTTATTACGGATATTTTTAGTTTCATACTACTCTAGTCTAATCTCCATGAATTGTTTGGAAATTGAATTGGCATCAATAACAAGTCAACCATAAACTATACCATGACGCCCGCAATAAAAATGGTACAGTATTGCAGAGGACGTGAAATTTCTGCCGAGGCTTATAAAGTGCTTTTCTCAAAAAATGCAAGGAAATAAAAAAAAGGGTATTTTGACTTTAGAAGCAGGTTTTTCATCGCTAATTTGGATTCCGAGTTTAGATCTGGTGAAGTGCAGTCAATATCCATTTCACTTTCAGAAAATTCGGAACTCATTTTAAATTATGTATTTTTTATCAAAATAACATAATCGAGTCGATCTTTTTCTTTACCGCCGTTTTTTTTATTTTAATGCTTGTGCAGAAAGGTTTATGCATAAAGCCATAAAGCCATTCAAAACGCAACCTATTTGTTGTTCAAGCACGATGAAAGAGACCCAAACTCAAATGATGAAAACAATGAAAAAGTTTTGTCGTAGTTATTAGCTCAAAACGGCGAAGGAAAACATCGTGAGAAAACCGGCATGCCCTAGAACCTAAAATTCGAAGGCATGTGCCAACAGTTAGTGTTCCAATAAGCGGCGATTTGAGGATGTCCACCATGGGGAATACAGTTGTGAGCGTCTTTGATTTTGTTTTTTTTTAATTATTATTGCCGGCGTGCTGGGTGTATTAGGCAATCACCTAGCACGCTGGCAAGGATTTTCATACAACATTGCCGGCGCATTTTTTGTTCAAATTAAAACTGATCCTACGTACCTACATAAATAAGATACTTCGCGTGTTCTTTTTTCGAAACAAATGACATTATTTCCGCGCATTTTTGAGAATAAGCCATTTTGACACCTTCTTTACTTATATCCACAAAAGTTTGCAGTTGCTGTTTGCGACTCTATAATACCTACCTAAACCTAAAAAGTTTGAACTTATCATAAGGTGTCTGTGTCAATATCCTCCGACAATATATGAGTAACATACGAGAACCTACGAAGTTACTTAACACGCGACGCTCGTAATTAATAAGGCGCCAGCAAATTCACTCGTTACCTACGTTAAGCACAGTTTCATGTCCCTTAGAGTTAAGTGTAAAGTTTGTAACTTAAAGGGGAACTTTAGGGGCATGTTCAGTTAACTGTTGCTACTTCTAAGTTTGATTCACAAATATGTTTGAACTTGGTAGAGTAGTTTTGTTATTTTAGAGACAAGAGATCTCTACTCAGGTAACTAACTATCCCATAGCGTCAAGTAGGATCATTAATTTCAGACGAGCGTGAAATAACAGTTTACTTACCTACCCACTGCTTATTATTTAACTCAATGTTACATAATAAGCAGGGTAAGTATTACATCTTTTACGCTTATATACAAACCACAGTGGCGCGGCGGGCAAAATGCGACACCGCGGCGCAAGAGGTTCGGTTTCGATTCTCGCTGCGGAACAAATATTTATATTTCTGCAGATATTTGTTCCTGGTCTGCGTGTTGTGGGCCACAAGATTTGTAATTCCTGATACCCACGACACAGGGAATCCTAGTGTAGGGTCAGGACTATGTATGTATATAGGACTATGTGTGTAAGTTGGGAGTTTTTTTATTTATAAAAAAAAAAACAAAAAAAAGGTAATCTATCGCCCTGCAATTGCTTAATTCAGTTGCCACATAAACTGCGATATATAATAAAAGGATCAGCAATACATTTTCGAAAGACGTATTCACAAAAGCAAATAGGTAGGTACTTAGCCGTAAAATTGTTTGGTAAAGAAAACGTTATCAGCCAACCATTGCAATTTAAATAATTTATTCGGTAAATAAAGGGCCCACTTTCACCTTTAACCCTCAATACTATGGTGAAAGTTATTTGAAGAATATTCTACCTAACTTTTTAGGTACTCCCCAGTTTAAACACATTCATATCCGCCTCAGTCTAAACTTGGTAATTTTCAAAGTCAACAAATAAGCATTGTACGTTTAACTTTTCCTTTAAATACGGGCTTCTGTAATGTTATTTGCATAAATACTCGTAAAAAAAAACAATGTATTTGCTACAAGAGCTTGTAGCCAGTAAATTGTTTTTTTTTAATATAAAATACAATGATGGACTCTCAAGAGTAACGCGATCTCTGAAATATAGATTCGAAGCAGTTAAGGTGTAGACAGATGAATAAATAAGGATTTCTTTTATTCACAGGTTGGGAGCTAAGAGGGTTGCACTGTTACAAATTCTTCAATATCAGACATTCATGGGAGAAAGCGGCAGAATTATGTCGGAGGTTAGTTTGAAACTACAATCAAAACAAACGCCAACCAACAAAATCCGAACAGAAATTAAAAATGTTTGTTTAATGATTTCAGGTATGGCAGCGAACTAATGGTAGTCGACACCTACTCAGAGAACAATATGACAGCCAGTATGGTACCATCTAGTCCAAGCAACAACCATTACTGGCTAGGTCTCGCAACCGTAGACGATCTGAGAACAAACACTTTGGAATCTGCCGCTGGAGCGCTTGTATCACAATACGCCGGCTTCTGGGACCTCAGGCAACCGAACCCTAAGGAAGGAGAATGCGTAGATGTTCACGTTACCTCAGACAGTCAGTCCTGGGAACTAACCACTTGCGAAACGCTACTGCCTTTCATGTGCAGAGCCAACGCTTGCCCCGCTGGTTAGTATCATCATTGATTGCGTCGCGTAACGTAAAACGGATACGATAAATTCAATGCCAAGAACACAAACAATGCTCAACCATTTCTTTTCTTTTAGGAACCTTCCATTGTTCAAATGGAAAATGCATCAATTCGGCCTTCAAGTGCGACAAGCAAGACGATTGCGGAGATGCTTCCGACGAAATGGACTGTGTTTCCGAATGCCACTTCTACATGGCTAGCAGCGGAGATGTCGTAGAAAGCCCTAGCTATCCGCACAAGTACCCTCCTTTCAGCGAATGCAAATGGACTCTGGAAGGACCACAAGGTCAAAATATAGTCTTACAGTTCCAAGACTTTGAAACTGAAAAGACTTTTGATACTGTTCAGATTTTAGTAGGCGGCAGAACCGAAGACAAATCTGTAAACTTAGCGACTCTCTCGGGAAAACAAGACTTATCCAATAAGCTTTACGTATCTGCATCTAATTTTATGATCATAAAATTCAGTACTGATGGATCTGTGGAAAGAAAAGGGTTCCGAGCTGCGTGGAAAACCGAGTCTTCGAACTGTGGCGGTATTCTTCGCGCCACCCCACAAGCCCAAGTATTGACATCACCTGGCTATCCGAACGGCTACCCCGGTGGCTTGGAATGCATGTATATTATTGAAGCCCAACCGGGAAGAATTGTCTCACTTGAAATCGAAGATCTAGAGTTGGGAATGAACAGAGACTACATTGTTATTAAAGATGGCAATACTCCTTCTAGTCCTGTGCTGGCTAGACTTACTGGACCGGGCGAAGAAAATGAAAAAGTTGTGATTTCCACAACAAACCATCTCTACATGTACTTCCGTACTAGTCTTGGCGATTCCAAAAAGGGATTCAACATGAGATATTCTCAAGGATGTAGAGCTACTATCATTGCTTCAAATGGCACGTTTACTTCACCAGCTTATGGACTTTCGAACTATCCTAATAACCAGGAATGTTTGTACAGAGTAAAGAATCCCAATGGAGGTCCACTTTCTCTCAAGTTTGATGAATTTAATATTCACCCAACTGATGTGGTGCAAGTTTTTGATGGAGCAAGTACAACTGGGCTCAGATTACATTCAGAAAATGGATTCACAGTTAAACCCAGAATTACACTAACTGCTTCTAGCGGCGAGATGCTTATCCGTTTCGTATCTGATGCACTACATAATGGAGAAGGTTGGAAGGCAACATTCTCCGCAGGTAAGATAATTGCTAATCTTACCTAACCTATTTCAAAACATAGAACACATCGCATACACCTAGTAACTACTATTTTTAACGTTTCAGATTGCCCACCATTGAATTCCGGATTAGGTGCCCTAGCTTCGAACAGAGATACTGCTTTTGGAACAGCTAGTACTTTCTCTTGCCCTATTGGTCAAGAATTCGCAACTGGAAAGCCCCGAATAACGACAACCTGTCTAGATGGAGGCAAATGGTCAACTACGTACATCCCTAGTTGCCAAGAGGTTTATTGTGGCCCAGTTCCGCAAATCGACAATGGATTCTCGATTGGTTCAACGAACGTGACTTATCGTGGAGTTGCAACCTATCAATGTTACGCTGGTTTTGCTTTCCCCACAGGACAACCTATCGAGAAAATATCTTGCTTATCTGATGGCCGATGGGAAAGGACACCGACTTGTCTAGGTGAGGTTATTTTACTTTACATATTATATTCTATTAGAAAAGTCCCACATGTTGTGTGCTTATATTTTCGCAACTACAAATAACCAATTATAAACAAAACAAACAAACACATTTTACATTTTCAGCATCACAATGTGTAGCCCTCCCTGACGTTCAACACGCAAACGTGACGATCCTAAATGGAGGTGGAAGAAGCTACGGTACCATTGTCCGCTATGAATGTGAGCCCGGCTATGTCAGAGCAGGTCAACCTGTACTGCTTTGCATGAGCAACGGTACCTGGTCTGGTGATGTACCGACGTGCACCAAAGCTCTGTGCCCAAGTTTCCCAGAGATCAAGAACGGGTTTATTGTTGACCAGACTAGAGTCTACATGTACGGAGATGAAGCTCGTGTTCAGTGTTTTAAGGGTAAGAATGTCGATTTTAAAACAATACAAGTAACCAACTTTGTTAAATTATTTGAAAATTCACAGACAATTCGTATTTTACTTGTTATTCAGGTTACAAAATTAACGGACCCAGCGTTTTACGGTGTGGACCTAACCAAGACTTCGACCCTGCACCAACTTGCGAAGACATCAACGAATGTATCAACAGCCAATGCGATGGTGCCTCCACAGAGTGCAAAAACACCCAAGGAGGATTTTTCTGCCCTTGCAAGCCTGGTTTCACCCCTAATATGGACTGCAGACCCGTTGGTGATTTGGGATTGATCAATGGAGCTATTCCTGATGAATCAATCACGACGTCTACTCCAGAGTCTGGCTATCATAAAGGAGTAGGTTTCTAAAAAAAAATAACTGAGTAAGTACTTGTTTTGATGGTTACCTACTAATGTTTTGTTCAAACATTCAGATGGTGCGTCTAAACAACGGTGGAGGCTGGTGTGGAAACAACTTAGAAGCCGGAGCAAACTGGATCCTCGTGGACTTAAGAGCAGCAACAATCATCAGGGGGTTCAGAACCATGAGCGTGATGCGAGCTGACGGAAATATCGCTTTTACTTCCGCAATCAGAATTCAATACACCAACGATTTAACAGATGCCTTCAAAGATTACACCAACCCTGATGGAACAGCTGTTGAATTCCGCATCTTAGAGCCTACCCTATCTGTTTTGAACCTTCCAATGCCTATTGAAGCCCAGTATGTGCGATTTAAGATTCAGGACTACGTGGGAGCACCTTGCCTGAAATTGGAAATTATGGGTTGCGCTAGATTAGACTGCTCCGACATCAACGAATGTAGTGACAATAATGGTGGCTGCGACCAAAAATGTCTGAACACGTAAGTGACTTACGGTACTATTCTATAGTTATTAAAAGAAGGTTGCGTTTTGTTCGAAATGTAATATTTCTATAAATTTTTCAGACCCGGAAACTTCTCATGCGCTTGCAACATTGGCTACGATCTTTACTCTACAAACGGTACAGCTGGTTTCGCTATTGAATCTTCGGAAACTGGTGATCGCGATGGCGACACTTACCAGAAGAACAAGTCTTGTGTGCCAGTCATGTGCCCAACTCTCACATCACCTGAGAATGGCAAACTACTTTCGACCAAGAATGCTTACCACTTTGGAGATATTGTGCAGTTCCAGTGTGACTTCGGATTCGTCATGTCTGGATTTTCATCTTTACTTTGTACTTCGAGTGGAACTTGGAACGGAACTGCTCCTGAATGTCAATGTAAGTCATGTATTTTTTTTTATGATTAGACAAACAAGCATCACCACCTGATGGTAAGCGGTTACCAACTCCAATTGACATCTGCAACACTTAGGGCATTGCTGATGCGTTACCTGCTCTATTTTATTTCGAAGCGATTCATGTTATAGTTCAGTGGAAACACCTTAGAAGACAGCTTGTTCCACAGTTTAGATGTACGGGGCAGAAAGGATCTCGTTAAGCGGGTTGTACGAGAGAGCCACGTATCAATCATGTTAGAATGAGCCCTGTTTCGGTGCCACGAGGTGCGATCGTAAAACTTTGATGCAGGAATAAGGTTGAATCGTTCCTAGGAGCATTTACCATTGTAGAGACGATAGAACATGCTAAGTGCGGCAATGTCCCGGCGCTGACGCAGTAGCTCCAGCGTGCTAGTGAATTAACGGGAGCAGACCCACCATACCCCTGGCCATACCCCTAGGGGTATGGTGGGACGAAACCATACCACTATAGAGATGTGACCATTAAGATAATCTTATCGTATATTTCACCCAAAGTTAGGAATTAATATTTAAACATTTCTAGGATATGTATTGAAAAATAAAACGTACCGGAGTTGAAGGCTTGTTTTGTAACGCACATGCTTCGAAATCATAAAAATAAAAGTCATTAATAAAGCGCGTTAATACGCGTGCGTGGGGGGGTTTAAATTAATTTATTTTTAACCTTTTATAATTAAACACCTGGATTCCGATATGATATACATGTAATTACAATGGACCAACTTTATTGGATACTATTCAAATTTTTATTTTAGTCCAACACTGTTCAGTCCACTAGGGAACATAAAAACACAAGCACGAGCCGAGCGCAGCGTGCCGCGGCAGCGGCCGGCGAGTGCCAGAACCGAAATGGAACCTATTCAGATTTTAAATTTAGTCCGAAGGTCCACCCCTTCCACCCCCTTTTTTCCTAAATCCGTGCGAAATTAAAACCAATAAAAATTTTCAATTCCCAACACTACTATAGTGGTATGGTTTCGTCCCACCATACCCCCAGGGGTATGGCCAGGGGTATGGTGGGTCTGCAGTGGAATTAACTCAATTCAACCTTCTTGAATGAATGAAAATACACTTTATGTTATAATCAAAATAAACAAAAACACATTAAGATAAAAGTTCAATGGGCGGTTGTATCGCTTAAAAGAGATATCTTCCAGACAACCTTTGGAAGGAGAGGATTGTATGTAATTTTGAAGTGGCCGGGGGTATACATTATAATTTGTGTAAACTACCTTAAATAAAATTATACATACTACAGCTTAATATTTTCAGGGTAATACGTAATAACACTTGTACGTAGTTGAAACAGAATTTAAGTAATTTTTAATGTGTTTTTCATCTACTATTGCCGCGTTCCTAACTTATGGCGATAAAACCTATCTAATAAACATCCTAAATTCATACAAACCGATTTAAAAAAAAAAATATTGAAATCGGATTAGCATTTTTGGAGATAAATGGTAACAGACTAACATACAAACCAACCTCTTACGAGTGGGCACCTTACGTCGCTAGTAAAAACGATTAAAAATTTGTGGTTAATCACTAAGAAGAATACCCTATACCCTTTTGTAATAAAAATCAAATATTATTTTTCAGATGCTCGCTGCGTAACTTTGTCTGATGACAAAAACGATGGCTTGAGAGTTATCAGAGACGACCCTGAAAGTGTGCTGGTTCCATACCGAGACAACGTAACCATCACATGCATTTCTTCTGGAAAACAGTTAAGAAACACAGTGACCTCCGGTTTCAGACAGTGTGTTTATGATCCAAAACCGGTAAGTTATGATTTCATATCAGTCCTTGTCATAGAATTTAAAAGTTTGCCCCAAAAGAATCGCTTATAGTGGTAAGTCGGCCAATTCTACATTACGTTATTTTTTCTGTGTCATAAAACTTTACATTTTTATGTTTTTTTAAGGTTTTAGATAAAAATAAAGATTTTACTTATTTATCCATCATGTACATACAATTTTTTTTTATTATTTCAGGGTCTACCGGACTATTGGCTATCTGGTGCTCAACCCCAGTGCCCAAGAAAAGACTGTGGTGTCCCAATGCCAACTCCTGGAGCTGAATATGGACAGTACCCAGACACAAGATACCAAAGCTCATTCTTTTTTGGCTGTCAGAATACCTTCAGACTCGCCGGAGAAACTAGCAAACATGACAATGTTGTGCGATGCCAAGGAAACGGAATTTGGGACTTCGGTGATCTGAGATGTGAGGGACCAGTGTGCGAAGACCCAGGCAGACCTGCTGATGGATACCAGATTGCACGAAGCTACGAACAAGGATCAGAAGTGCTGTTCGGATGTTCTAAGCCAGGCTATATTCTCATCAACCCGAGACCAATTACATGCATGCGCGAACCTGAATGTAAGGTTATTAGGCCTCTAGGCTTGGCTTCAGGAAAGATCCCTGATTCTGCCATCAATGCCACATCTGAACGACCGAACTATGAAGCTAAAAACATCAGGCTTAATTCAGTTACCGGTTGGTGCGGCAAACAAGAAGCATTTACATACGTAATCGTCGATCTCGGAAAAGTTTACAGAGTAAAAGCTATTCTTGTCAAGGGTGTTGTTACTTCTGATATTGTTGGCCGCCCAACTGAAATCAGATTTTTCTACAAACAAGCTGAAAACGAGAATTATGTAGTTTACTTCCCCAACTTTAATCTTACAATGAGAGATCCAGGAAACTACGGTGAATTAGCTATGATTACCTTGCCGAAATATGTACAAGCAAGATTCGTTATTTTGGGAATTGTCAGTTATATGAACAACGCCTGTCTTAAGTTTGAACTGATGGGATGTGATGAGCCAGCGGCTGAGCCCTTACTGGGTTATGACTATGGTTATTCTCCTTGTGTTGATAACGAGCCTCCAGTTTTCCAGAACTGCCCTCAGCAGCCAATCATAGTTGGAACTGATGTAAATGGTGGTCTTTTACCAGTTAACTTTACTGAACCAACCGCTATCGACAACTCTGGTGCCATCGCACGTCTAGAAGTCACTCCTCAACACTTCCGTACTCCCCTCCAAGTATTCCACAACATGGTTGTACGATACGTAGCGTTCGACTTCGATGGAAATGTTGCCATTTGCGAAGTAAATATTACCGTGCCTGACTACACGCCACCAAAACTAAGCTGCCCACAAAGCTACGTAATTGAGCTAGTGGACAAACAAGATAGTTATGCAGTGAACTTCAACGACACACGCAGAAGAATAAACGCGACAGACGCTTCGGGAGAAGTTTTATTGAAGTTCGTTCCTGAAAGAGCAGTGATCCCCATCAGAGGCTATGAAAATGTTACTGTAATCGCAACAGACAAGTTCGGAAATAAGGCACAATGTCACTTTCAAGTATCTGTCCAAGCTACACCATGTGTTGATTGGGAATTGATGCCACCGTCCAATGGTGCTCTAAACTGCCTGCCTGGAGACAGAGGCATTCAATGTATAGCAACTTGCAGTCCAGGATACAGATTCACTGACGGAGAACCGGTCAAGACTTTCATTTGTGAAAACAAACGACAATGGGTACCAACAGCAGTTGTACCAGACTGTGTTTCTGAAAGTGAGTTTTATAATTTTTTGTTATGTATTCTCTGTCAAATAATTTACTGAAAATGTGAACTATGTTTAAACTTTCTAAATATTTTTATTTCAGACACTCAACAAGCAGCTTATCACGTCGTAGCCAGCGTTCAATACCGTGCTTTAGGTGCGGTGTCAAACGCCTGCCTACCGCAGTACAAGGACTTGCTCGCTCAATACGATAACGTCCTCAATGAAAGGCTATCACAGCGTTGCTCAGCTGTAAACGTCAACATCAACGTTACCTTTGTTAAAGCAATGCCAAGTCTTCTTGATGAAAATGTTGTAAAAATGGACTTCGTTTTGGCAATCACACCAGCCATCAGACAAACTCAACTGTATGATCTTTGTGGCTCAACGCTGAACTTGATATTTGATCTTTCTGTGCCATACGCCAGTGCTCTTATTGAGCCAGTTCTGAATGTATCGTCTATTGGTAACCAATGCCCACCATTGAGAGCAATAAGAAGCTCTATCTCAAGAGGATTCACTTGCAGTGTTGGCGAGGTATTGAATATGGATACAAGCGATGTGCCGAGATGCTGTAAGTATCAATCAAGCTGCTGTTTAGATATTTTTTAAAGATAACCTTAATACTTTTGACCGATTCTTTTAATTTCAGTGCATTGCCCTGCCGGTACTTCTGCTGGTGAAAAACAGAAATCATGCACCATGTGCCCACGAGGATATTTCCAGAATCAAGCACGACAAGGCTCATGCCTAAAATGTCCTTCTGGGACCTTTACAAGAGAAGAGGGCTCTAAAGACATTACCGATTGTGTACCTGTTTGCGGTTATGGAACATACTCACCAACTGGTTTAGTCCCTTGCTTGGAATGCCCCAGGAACAGCTACACAGGTGAGCCACCAGTTGGTGGTTTTAAAGACTGTCAAGCCTGTCCGGTTAACACCTACACTTACCAACCCGCTGCTCCTGGAAGAGACAAATGTAGAGCTAAATGCGCTGCTGGTACTTACTCTCCAACTGGATTAGCTCCATGCTCGCAGTGCCCAAGAAACTTCTACCAAAACGTGATTGGACAGACCAATTGTATGGAATGCCCAACGAACATGAAAACTGTAGGAACAGGTGCAACAGGACTGGAAGAGTGTATACCAGTTGAATGCTCGAACAGCGCTTGTCAACACGGAGGTCTTTGTGTGCCTAAAGGACACGGAGTGCAATGCTACTGCCCAGCTGGTTTCTCGGGCCGTAGATGTGAAATCGACATCGATGAATGTGCTAGTCACCCTTGTTATAACGGAGGAACCTGTACCGATCTACCTCAAGGATACAGATGCTCATGTCCGACAGGATATGGTGGCATCAACTGTCAAGTAGAAAGGTCCGATTGTAGAAATGATACTTGTCCTGAAAGAGCTATGTGCAAAGACGAACCAGGATTCAACAACTACACTTGTTTATGCAGATCTGGATACACTGGAGCTGATTGTGATATTACGGTATGTACATCTTACTTAACTGTATTCCACATTTTGTTATTCTTGTAGTTAAGCATATGATTAAATTATTTTATATTACAATTTTTACAGATTGATCCATGCACAGCTAATGGAAACCCTTGCACAAATGGAGCCTCATGCATCACTCTACAACAAGGTCGCTACAAGTGCGAATGTCTGCCTGGCTGGGAAGGACAGCTCTGCGAAATCAACACTGACGATTGTATTGAAAAGCCTTGTCTTCTTGGTGCAGTATGTACAGACTTAGTAAATGACTTCAGCTGCGCATGTCCACCTGGCTTCTCTGGAAAGCGTTGTCATGAAAAGATAGACCTTTGCTCAAACGAACCATGCAAACACGGAGTCTGCGTTGATAAGCTTTTCATTCATCAATGCATTTGCGACCCTGGCTGGTCGGGACCATCATGCGATATCAACATCAACGAATGTGTTATTTCACCTTGTGAAAACGGTGGACAATGTGTCGATAGTATCGACGATTTTACCTGCAATTGCGAAGCTGGATACACTGGCAAGAGATGCCAACACACGATTGATGACTGTGCTTCAGATCCGTGCCAGAATGGTGCCACATGCGTTGACCAAATAGAAGGATTCGTTTGCAAATGTCGACCAGGATTCATTGGACTACAATGTGAGACAGCAATAGACGAATGCTTGACTGAGCCCTGCAACCTTGCTGGAACTGACAAATGTGTGGACCTAGACAACAAATTCCAATGTGTCTGCCGTGAAGGTTTTACGGGAGAGATGTGTGAAACTAACATCGACGATTGTTCTTCGAATCCCTGTTTCAACGGCGGATCATGCAAAGACGAGATCGGCGAATACAAATGCGTTTGTCAGCCAGGATGGACCGGCCATCGTTGTGAAAGGGATATCGGCAATTGTATGAACTTACCTTGTCAAAATAACGCCAAATGTATTGATCTCTTCCAAGATTTCTTCTGTGTGTAAGTATTGTGAACAGATTTTCATATCTCTAATGTATCATATCTACTATATATAATTTCTCATTGTATATTTCATAATTATCTACTTGACTTCTTTGTCATTGGTACTTATGTTTGTTAGTAGCATTTCACAAACTTTAGCCAACCAAATGTTTAATTTTGCAGATGTCCAAGTGGAACCGACGGCAAGCAATGTGAGACAGCTCCTGAAAGATGCATCGGTAGCCCATGCATGCACGGTGGAAAATGCCAAGACTTTGGATCAGGCCTAAACTGCACTTGCTCTGCTGATTACACCGGTATAGGATGTCAATACGAATTCGACGCTTGCGAGGCAGGTCTCTGTCAGAACGGTGCTACTTGCATAGACGAAGGAGAAGACTACTCTTGCAAGTGTGCTCCTGGGTTCAAGGGAAAGAACTGCGATGAAGATATTATTGATTGCAAAGAGAACTCTTGTCCACCATCCGCAACATGCATCGATCTTCCTGGGAGATTCTACTGCCAGTGTCCATTCAACCTTACTGGCGATGACTGCAGAAAAAGTAAGACTTTTAGTTGTTCATGTTTAGAATTCAAAGATGCGTCGTTTTTTGGGTGTCCATTTTTAACTTTCAATTATTTTTCAGCAATCAGCGTCGATTATGACCTCTACTTCAGCGACCCTCTTCGTTCAAGTGCTGCACAAGTTGTTCCGTTTGACACCAGTTCTGCTGACAGTTTGACCATAGCTTTGTGGGTTCAGTACACACAGCAAGACGAAGGTGGCATATTCTTCACAGCTTACAGTGTTAGGTATGTACAGTGCTTGCAAACAATTTAATGTTTCTGCTTCGAATCAAATCATTTTATGAAAAAAAAACTTATTTCAGCAATTCCCACATCGCGCTCAATAGAAGACAAGTCATCCAAATGCACTCGAACGGCGTTCAAGTATCTCTGTTTCCTGAACTTCAAGATGTATATCTAAGCTTCGGTGAATTCGCTACAGTAAACGATGGACAATGGCACCACGTTGCTTTGGTTTGGGACGGTAACAACGGTGGAGAACTGACACTTATAACTGAAGGTTTGATTGCCAGCAAGATCGACGGTTACGGCAGCGGACGAACATTGCCTCAATAGTAAGTTTACAGCTTCTCATCTAACTTCTCACCTTTGTTTTTTTAAAGAAACGAATAATTATTATAACTAAAATATATATTTTTTTGAACAATGTTACATAATTAATGTGTTTGTGATTTTTCAGTGTTTGGGTAACATTGGGTAAACCTCAATCGGATAACACGAAAGCCTACACGGAGACTGGTTTCCAAGGACATCTTACCAAAGTACAAATATGGAACCGTGCTCTTGATGTTACCAATGACATCCAGAAACAAGTTAGAGACTGCAGAACAGAGCCTGTGTTGTACAACTCTTTATCTCTCACATGGGCAGGCTATGAAGATCTTCTAGGAGGAGTCGAAAGAATTGTTCCCTCTCACTGCGGACAAAGAGTATGCCCCAACGGTTACACTGGACCTAAATGCCAACAGTTGCAAGTTGACAAGGAGCCGCCACGAGTTGATCGTTGCCCTGGAGATCTGTGGGTCATTGCTAAGAACGGTTCATCACTTGTAAACTGGGATGCGCCTGTATTTAGCGATAATGTTGGTGTTGCTAAAGTGGTTGAGAAGTCTGGACACAAGCCTGGTCAGAATCTTGCTTGGGGAGCATACGACATTGCTTATATCGCATATGATGCTGCTGGCAATGCGGCCACTTGCACTTTCAAAGTAACCGTACTATGTAAGTCCTATCACGATCAACCCAATCTGGTCTGAAAATATACTTCATTATTATAATCAAAATATTTATTTCAGCTGAATTTTGCCCACCGTTAGCCGATCCTCTCGGTGGTTATCAATCTTGTCGCGACTGGGGCGCAGGTGGTCAGTTCAAGGTATGTGAGATCGCTTGTCGTGACGGCCTTCGATTCTCACAGTCTGTGCCACCATTCTACACCTGCGGAGCTGAAGGTTTCTGGCGACCAACCCCTGACCCAACTCTATCATTGGTCTACCCTGCTTGCTCACGTAAGGATCGTCATATTTTGCGTCTCAGTTCGGCGTTCCTATTCTTATTTAAAATACTCACATTTCTTTTTATTACAGCGGCTTCACCAGCCCAGCGAGTCTTTAAGGTCTCAATGTTGTTCCCAAGTTCAGTTCTTTGTAACGATGCTGGACAAGGTGTGCTTCGTCAGAAGGTTCGCATGGCGATCAACCAGCTCAACAGGGATTGGAACTTCTGCTCTTACGCTGTTGATGGTATGTTTCTTTGGCACAAATACACAATTCTAGTTTTTGTTTCTAGGAATCAAGAGAACAGCAATTAGTTAATGTTTTTTCGTCTTTCAGGTACTCGCGAGTGCAAGGAGTTAGATATCAATGTGAAATGTGACCACCGAGCCAACGTCAGGCAAACCAGACAAGTATCCACCGCTCCCTCAGCCACTGCTGAAGATACGTACGTTCTCGACGCGATCATTCCTGTTGAAGAGTGAGTATCAAACCAACCACTTACATTTACATCACTTGAGTAACTTTGGTAGGAATTTCAGTATACTGGCAGTGAGTAGACTTGGTGTTGGCGTAGCACATAAATAGCGCCCAATATTTTTCCACATTGAGCATGTTTTACTGTAAACTTTGTAAAGCAATGCAGCACTCGTACCGAAATATATTTTGAATGAAGCACTAGTTTAATGAATTTAGCATGTCCTTCACAACTGCATGTTTTATGGCACTTAGGACACGCAGCAGTAGGGAGGGACGGCAAGCGGGTGATACGTACAACGTTGAAATCGCTTTCCCGGCAGTCAAGTAAGTTTGCATCTTTCCTGCATCAAGTTTGATCTTTCAAGTGGCACTTGCGCACCTTTGTATGCAAAATTCTACCTTCGCTTTATGAGATTAATGTCCTTGTTCTGTGCAATAATGTGCTTTACGTAGAACAAATGGCTTTGTATTTGTATTCCAAAACAATACTCTGCGAAATGTAGATGATGAACATGTGACTTTGTCTGAAACCTGGAGTTGGCTTCATAGATTTTGTCAACGGGTTTTAAGTTATCTGCTTTAAAATTTGGCTGCCGAGTTGTATAGACCAGATATGAAAACCATCAATATATTTTGCAGCGACCCGGTAATCAATAACGGAAATAACGAAAGGTCAACCGTGCAAAGATTATTGGAGAAGCTAATCCTCGAAGACGAACAATTCGATGTTCGAAGCATCCTTCCGAATACCGTGCCAGATCCGGCTAGCTTGGAACTGGTATCGGACTATGCGTGCCCGATGGGACAAGTCGTCCAAGCGCCTGATTGTGGTATGTTTATTCTCTATAATTTTATTAGATATTTGTAATTTTGTAGGATTCTTTGTATTCTTATCTTAGGAATCGATCCTGTCCTGAATTTCATTGCAAAATTTGTTTTGTCAAAAGCATTTTTGTTAATTTCAGTGGCCTGCGCTGTCGGCACGTTCCTAGACGTAGCAAGTGATTCCTGCAAGCCTTGCCCGACTGGTTCATACCAGTCTGAGGCAGGTCAACTCCAATGCACTGCTTGCCCGGCCATCGCTGGTCAACCTGGCGTCACCCAAGCAACTGGTGCTAGAAGCGCTGGTGATTGTAAAGGTAACGACCAAATTATCCGCTTAATATTTTTTAGCTATAACATCCTCCCCATATTGTTTTACATACCCGACACAAAAAGAGGGTTGTTATAATTTTGAAGCTTATTTATTTTACTTATTATTTTGATAAGTCTGACTACCCAAACGGATCTAATTCAATCAGGTTTTTAAGGAGGCTTGTTTAATCAGCATGGTTCCTGAGTAGGTTTTATTACCACACGCCACTAGTAGGCGCATTGCCACTAGTAGACATTGGGATGTAAAACGGCGTTACCGATTGTAATGAAGTTTTTCATAATTATTTTGTATGATTTCCAGAAAGGCTCTTTTTAGGTTTTAACGGCAAATGTAACTAAAGGGGGTTTTAAAATGTCGTGACAATTAATTTATTTGCAAGAAAAATGTGTATCAGGTAGCATGGCCTAACAGATCTAGTCTAGCTAGATCAACAAAATCCTGTGGTTTGTTAAGTATGCTTGACTCACTAACCATGTGCTTCGATGTCTCAGAGTGAATGATAAAATGTCTTTTAGCCATGTCCGAAAACTTGGGGCGGCCTAAAAGCTCCTATCGTAGAGTTGGCCGCTCATACGAACGAAAAAAACTAATCATGTCATGCTCTATTGCAGAAAAATGTGCCACCGGTAAATACTACGACGCAGAAGCGGAACTCTGCAGACCTTGCGGCCACGGCTCCTACCAGCCACGCGAAGGCGCATTCACTTGCATGGCTTGCCCGAGGGGACAGACCACCCGAGCTACTGAGGCTGTGTCGGCTGCGGAATGCAGGGATGACTGTCCTTCAGGTGATCATTAAAATATACTTACTTACAAGTTTCATGAAACTTCTACATTGATTATGTTCGATTAAGCACATTTACTTACCTACGGCACGCCTTTGCCGACAAAGTTCTAAGAGTTTGGCGATCTAGGTGCGCGGCGGGCGAGTTACTAGCTGAGACGCAAGAGGTGCGGGTTCGATTACCTCTGCGAGGCAAATCTTGCATGTACTGCAGATATTTCTACCGGAAGTCGTAGTACCTGATTCCCACAACACAGGGAAACCTAGTGTGGGGTCATGGCTTTGATGAAAATATTAATTTTATTATATTCTCCCGCAATACAGGCTAGCCCTAGTCCGGGGGCTACCAGCAACCAGTATCTTACACTTATACATTATTTTTTTATCGTTAAAATGTTATTTTTTTGTTTTTATTCTGACTTTTGCGGTTTGTGCTTTGTACACATATAATATTGTTAGTCGTGTGATCGCTATATCAGGATCAACACAAGAATGGGGGATAGGTGACATGAGACTGTATGGCATTATGATTTACTAGCTTCTGCCCATGGCTTCGCCCGGGTGTACTACACGGATAAAAAGTAGTCTATGTGTTATTCTGGTAACAAAATATACCAATTCCAAATTTCAATTGATTCAGGCGTTATTAAATTTTTAACAACAAACACACTTGACAAACATGACTGACATACAGTTTGTTAATTTATTTTTGCATTCTGCCCATGTTTTGACCAAAAGCTGATAATTACAGGTGAACAGCTAAGCAGCGACGGCGGTTGCGAGCCATGCCCTCAAGGAACGTACCGAGCCAACGGCGCGGGCGCAGCATGTGCGCCTTGCCCACCCGGCACGACTACGCCTCAATCGGGCGCCGCGTCTGCTGACCAGTGCTCATTGCCAGTTTGTAGACCTGGTAAGTTTCTATAGAACACGGTTCTGTGACTTCCATCGCTAAGATGAAGATCTGGTCTGATAGATCTGCATACTGATCACTATCATTACTAACAATGACAGAAATATTTAAAACTTCAAATAAAAACTTCTTGACCAAAACATTTTCAAGTTTTAGAAATTTGGAACTTTTTGGAACCAATTTGCTAGTGTAATTAAAGGGTTTTTTTTTAGAATTGATTCGGTGTATTTAAACCTGGTTTGCTGTTCAAGATAGAGCTTTGATAATGACGCAACGCGCGGTTTGGGGTCATAATTAAATGACATGAACGAAGTAGCAATTGACTAATATCAACTCTCCATTTCAGGATCTTATCTCAACGTGACACTCAACACTTGTATCCAGTGTAGGAAGGGAACATACCAGTCGGAAGGCCAGCAAACAATCTGCATTCCTTGTCCAATCAACACCAGCACAAGGGGACCTGGCGCTGTGAGTACCTACTTGAAAAAAAAATATTCCATCAAACTGGATTAACGATCTACAAGTAAAAAGCGCATCCGGAGATATGATGGCACGAACCAACGAAACTAACAGACTTACCGATAAATAATGAATCGCCAAAATTTAATGAAGACATAAATAATAGGAAAAGACAGCTTTATACATTCCACATAGCGCCATTTTTTTCTAACTCTTCCGAAAAACTTGACTAGGTTTCTGCATATAAACGCCGTTATGGCGCATTGATAGGTACACTTGCGTAGTGATTGACATAGGTATGGACCAAACTTATTTCAGATGTTTCATCTATGGCCAAAATAGAATCAGTTCCTGCCCTTATCTTACTATGTGATAAGGCACTTAATTGATTATTTAGCTAAAACAACATGTAGATATTTATCTCACAACTGGCATCACATCTTTTTCTCAGACATCAGAAACAGAATGCACGAATCCGTGCGAAATGAGCGGTCCAGAGATGCACTGTGACGTCAACGCGTACTGTTTACTGATTCCGGAGACCAGCGAATTCAAGTGTCAGTGTAAACCAGGCTTCAACGGAACCGGAAAAGTCTGTATAGGTAAGTCATCGTAATAACTGAAGCGCACTCGTAGCGTGTAGCAGATCACCATATAGATGGGTGGCCGGTAGTGGCATTCAGGACCGAGCGCTTTATTCTTCGGAGAATACGGTAATGTATCAGTTTTAGATCTTAACTGCCGCTAGACCATGTCAGAGGTTTTCGAGCGACACCCCGTTTCTCTGTCTCTTATATTCGGGATACTTGGGTTGAGTCACAGCAGTGGGAACATTATAAGCTGTTTGGCTAATGATAGTCTATGTACCTTTTTTTTCAGACGTATGCCTAAACTTCTGTGACAACGGCGGCGAGTGCGTGAAGGACGCTCGGGGAGAACCTTCATGCAGATGTACAGGCTCATTTACTGGCAGACAATGCAAGGAGAAGAGCGAGTTCGCATATATTGCCAGTGGGGTGGCTGGAGGAGTCATCTTCATCATATTCTTAGTGCTGCTTGTATGGATGATCTGTGCGAGGTAAGTTACCAAAAGCTTTTTCTTAGCTTAACTTGACCGGCTGCGCTAATTGAAGCTTATAGTTTATGCAGTCTACGCGCCACTACAACATCAACCATTATTTTGATAGATGCCTAAAACTTGAAACGGAGACCTTCTGCAAGGGAATGTATAGCATTCCCTTTTTCAATTAAAAGAAGTTCCCACGCATTCTGGCCCCGCCTTTCCAAAATATTGCTGACGCTTACCGGCGCGGTTAGTGTTTCTACTAGGTATCATGCTCTAATAACAGATGATCCATCTGTCCGCTAATAGATGGCGCTCGCGTACCGTTATATGGAAATTGCTAAGTCTGTCAAAATGATTGCCATTGTTGGAGTGGGGCGCGTTTTTGTGGATTCATTTTACATTCTATATTTTTGATCCATAAATCCGCTCGATTGGAAACAACCTTCTAAGACATTAATTAAAGGGCCAAAGTGTGATATAGAGAGATATCGACAATTTGTGTGGACTGAGACGAGACTGGAGGACACAAATGAATAAATAGATACTTCGTAGTTGGGACGCATTGATTTGTAGTGTGAACTTAAGCGTCTTTCCTTGCTTGTTTCATTACTACCTATCTTTTAAGGTATATCCAACATAATAAGATAATGATGTAAACAGGCGTTAGTTAAGTTAGACATCCCAACGGCTGCGCCAATCTGCTTTTGTTGCGGACTAGTTTCTAAATTGCATAATCTTTTTACAGATCAACAAAGAAGAAGGAACCAAAGAAGACTTTAACACCAGCGATCGACCAAAACGGATCCCAGGTCAACTTCTATTACGGAGCGCATACGCCATACGCAGAATCGATTGCACCATCCCACCATTCGACTTACGCGCATTACTATGACGACGAGGAAGACGGTTGGGAAATGCCGAATTTCTACAATGAGACGTATATGAAGGAAAGCTTGCACAATGGAATGAACGGCAAAATGAACAGCTTAGCGCGGTCAAACGCAAGCATATACGGCACGAAAGAAGACCTCTATGACAGATTGAAGAGGCATGCGTATCCGGGTAAGAAAGGTCGGTATTCAAAGCACTTAGATTAGGCACGCTATGTACTTGCAGCTTTACACGGTTAGGACGCTTTTAGTGCATGTTATTTTCTACTTTTATTGATTATTATCAATTATTTAGGCTACCTGTCCACCACAGCGAGAAAATGCAGATGATACAATCTGACGGATTTTTTCCTCCGCTTGGTGCACACAGTGTCCACCGAATTAGCAGGCAGTCTTAAGCCGAGTTTTAACGATACAATTCGTAAATGTGTTTAAATAAAGCAAGTGTATCCCACTCTGTAGTGCACTTTTTTCGCCATATTAAGTGGGATTAAATTAAAAAATGCACGACACTGTACACACTTAATTCGTTGGCAACAAAAACGAAAGGGAAAATTTCAGCTTATAATTCCTATGATTACAAACAGCTGCGCACAATCGTATTTAAACAAAAACGTGATAAGGCGTCGGCGAACGTACTCTGACCAAATTGAAGATTATTCTAGAGGAAGGTCAAGAAGTACACTAAACCGACGAGTTTGTATGAAGAATTTAATGAGGATGAATGAAGCGAAAGAGATATGCCAGGATCGTAGCGAGTGGAAATCTTTGGCCTCTGCCTATATATATATGTATTATGTACACGTGATAATGGATCTCTTTGTTTTGCAGATAAGAGTGACAGCGACAGTGAAGGTCAGTAAGCGTAAGGACTACGTTATTATCAATTCTGGTCAACTTTAAATAATACTATTACTAGTACTACGCGCCAAATATATATGCGGATGTGACGTACACATTCTAAGCTGCCGAAATTCGTAATGCAAGGCGCTTTGTTACCATATTCACAAATATAGCTGGCGAGTATTGATAGTAGATCTCGACATGCCTAAATAACATCGATTTCTTGTAGAAATCAAACACAAGGCGCTCGAGAAAAATATGATGTACTGTAATTTTTGTATTCTGTTAGCTTTATTTTTAATATAATTTCTACTTTGTAAATTAACACACTCACTGTTTGACATTACCAGCTCCCACCAAATATGTTGAAGAAATAAAATATGTCCGTTAATTTCATTTTTATTGAAATAGGCAGTTTAATGGATAAAGATTGAAACTTGATAAGGTACTGTATTCAGGCATATTCAGTACACAAATGAATACATTTATATTCTTAGAACAGTGATTGTGTTGATATTTCATTATAATCGAAAGAAGTGCTCAAGTATTTTAAGGCAAACACTGCCATATCGGAACGATGCACCAAAACTTGAATCATTCCAAACGAGGTAGCGATTTCTTGTAAATAAATACTTGTATTTTTATGTCAATTCATAGTGTTAGTATCAATCGCTTGAAGTTGTGTTATAGTAATTTATATAACGAATTAGATATTGTAAAGTTTAGTATTTGATTAATGCTAACACTGAGAATATTTAGGTAGTTTTAAGTAAGCAGTTGTTTTGTACCTAAACAGGACTGTCTTAAAAGTTAAAATGCAGATATTCTGTAGAATATTATAGTGATAGGTTGAATATACATGTGTATGTGTGTGAGAATGGCATGTGTATGTATGCGTTTTCTATTTTTATGATTAATGCATATTAAGAATGTAAAGGATACTCGAATCTCCATCAAAAATACGTATCTAATTTATGAATTTAAAACATATCTACTTGACTATAGCACTAATAACAAATGTTACATTAGATTAAGTGTAAAATACTCAAATAACCGAGTGGTCCAATATTCCATCACAAAATGTATTACCACGTTTTTAGTTAGAAAAGTAATATTTTTACAAAATTTTAATGAAATATACTTTATACATATTTATCTTGAGGTTTTATTTAAAAACTTAGCGCTTTAAAAATGCCTCAACTTTAACAATTGATCGCTAAAGTTTAGGCAGATTTATAGCGACTCCATAGTTTGATTGATCAATCTTTTTTAAAAGTAAACAAATTGTTCCTATCATTTCATTTACTCATTTAATGCAATTGTTTACTCATATTACCAATGCTAATATCAGCTGTTTACACACTATCTACCCGATAAGGTCAGCTTCGCTCTAACACTTAACCTCTATGACGACACGCCTTTATTTAGTGGACTAGTCTTGCTTAGCTACAAGATGATTCAATAGGCATCTGATGTAATGCTTCAATAACTATCACGTGTTTATTTTTGCTTTATATACGCGTCTCCAGATGTTTAACTTGTCGAATCAATCACACAACTATAGAGCTCATCAAAGACACCCTTAATGAGAGGTCGATCATGGAGAGGATTAAAAATATAATTTATAACAGACATTGTTAAGCCATCAAATAACGCCGAAGGATTCGTTTTATCTTCTCAAAAAGTTATCTCCAATCCAACGATATAATAGTTGATATTTGATAGACATGACACGCTAAAATAACTTGTCAATCTTATAAGCCCGTATTCCAGAACTAATCTTCCTCAAAAAGCATTCCCCTAAAAAACAACAATGTTTTAGTGTTTACCTTGATAAAGCCTACCTTAGCTAGGTCAAGCCCCTCTCAAACCAAAATCCTGGATAAAACCTACCCTCAGTTGGGTCAAGCCCCTGTCAAACCAAAATCCTGGATCCGCCACTGTCAGCCTTAACGGTAAGAACCGTTAAGGCAGCGTTCATAAGAAACCCATTCGCTGAACCGTTTTTTCGACGACTTGCGTTACAATATTTGTCTCCACGAAAAGCCCTTTTATTTTAACGGGATAGTTAAGAGACTAGTTTTTATTTTAGCTAGGGCCACCCTGAAGGCCGATTCTAAATATTGGTGAAACAATTCATGATTTCGGATGAATAGTTTCTTATAATTTCTTATCAACCGAATGTTCGAAGCTAGAAGAAACAAAACATAGTCAAGACAATGACATAATATAATATAAGTAGAGATGGTAGGGGATTTGTAACGATTAAAAGATCTAGCTAGATTCCACCTCTCGAATTCCCAGAACCACTGGAGAAACCAGAAAAACCTGGCAAACAAAACCAAACAATACATATAAAAATATAATTTATTCCAAAGCCGCTTAATCGAAACAACGCTCAAATAATATGTGAATAAGATTTCAATACATAAGTACGAAATAAGAGATAAGTGTACATGGTAGGGAATATGGAATGAGTTTACTTGGAATGTTTCTTGTAGAATTCAGTCATGTATTTTGTCAGGGCCTCTACTTCTTCAATGGTGACAGCGTTGTATGTAGACGCTCGGATACCCCCGACGTCCCTGAAAAATACAGTATACGCAGATGAGAACAAGATTGGAAACAATTCTATCCCACCAAAAACATTTCATATAAAATAAGTTGTCATGACTCCCAAGCTCATAACGCTTTCACTGTTAAAAAGTTATCAGATCTCATGAACAGCCAAGCCCTTAGTCCTCACTCTACAATCCCTACATCGTGATCAAAAAGTATGAAAAGTATCTAATAGTTGTGTCATAGATAGAACTAATCAATGACACAACATTAAATACCAGTGACTTAATATCTCGCCATAAGTCCACGGGATAGTCTGTGCGACGGCGTCGAAACAGATGAAAACCGTAGGCCGTCGCACAGACACTCCCATGGAATTCACGCTGCGGGAAAAATGTACATCTGCAAATCTTTGTTTTTTGTGTTGTGGTAGCATTAAATACCAGTGACTTAATATCTCGCCATAAGTACATGGGATAGTCTGTGCGACGGCGTCGAAACAGATGAAAACCGTAGGCCGTCGCACAGACACTCCCATGGAATTCACGCTGCGGGAAAAATTTACATCTGCAAATCTTTGTTTTTTGTGTTGTGGTAGCATTAAATACCAGTGACTTAATATCTCGCCATAAGTACATGGGATAGTCTGTGCGACGGCGTCGAAACAGATGAAAACCGTAGGCCGTCGCACAGACACTCCCATGGAATTCTCGCTGCGTGAAAAATTTAAATCAATTTGGTCTTTTAAACATTCTTTAAAAAAACTTTTGTTAGTTTAAAAAGTATACATAATCACTCTCATAATCTGCATAATTATCATGTATAGTACTTAAATAGATGCCGTGTATCGCAGTTGATGGCCCGCACGTACACCGGCGTCACGGAAGACCAGCGTTTTGGTGGCACAAAGTGCTTCCTTAACATAGTGCTGAGTGGCGGCCGTTTTTGTTGTCAATCTCATTTTGTTTATTACTTTTACGTGTACTCCTGTATCCTTTATTTGACACAAAATAAAATATTTTTATCTTTATCTTTACATCTGCAAATCTTTGTTTTTTGTGTTGTGGTAGCATGGTATCCATGACACAAAGAAGAAGTGTAACGTCATGACTATTATGTGCGACTGTTATGAGTTGTATATCAAATAACAAAGCTATGTACTCGTAGAAACGACTAGGTAGATAAGATAATTACTATTTATACCTACAATTATCAATACAGTTTATCAATTCTAGTTGCTATGAACAGATAATAAAGAAATTACCTACCTAATAAAGCATAATAAAGGACTTTTATGTCAGTAAATTTATCTTTGAAACTAGATAATGTTTGATCATTGTGTTGGATTCGTCGTGTCATCGAATATTTCTTGGTTGTTGCTTTATGTCAGAGCCTTAGCTGAAGGGGCCTAGTTATCGACACGGCGAAAGGACCAACTAGTAGCATTATAATAATAATACTAGACCTTTTTCACACAGAATAATTTAGCCCCAAAGTAAGCAGAGCTTGTGTTATGGGAACTTCACGACTAATATAGGTAGGTACTACTTTTTTGTAAATACATATTTATTATATATACATAGAATACACCCGAAACAAACATTTGCAGATCATACAGATTTGTCTCGCGGCGGGAATCAAGCGGGTCTTCGCCAACTGCGCCACAGAGGTCGTTTTATCAGATACATAATCTTTCTTATAAAAGAAAAGAGAAAATCTTTCGAGAATACCTACTAGGGGGTAGTCAAGTCAAAGGCACGTCAAAACATTACATTTGGCACATGCCGTGTTTTGCTACTTGCAAAACAAGTTAAGTAAATAAATAATAAATAATGCTGGTCATTCTTCACACAGAATCATCTAGCCCCAAACTAACCAGAGCTTGTATTATGGGACCTACATGACTGATAAACTATGTATATACATAGAAATCACCCAGACCGCAACCTTCTGCGTCTCAGAGTAGTTAAAGTAGTAGTTTCTTTAAAAACCACATACCTGTGCCCCTTCAACTGAATAAGTCCCAAAGCCTCAGCGCCCTTCAAAAACTCCTTCTCCAAAGCATCATTGCCCGGGTTGCCAATACGGAACGGTATGTTCATCTTGCTGCGAACATTCTTAGCGACAGGCGCATAGTAGAAACCATTCGACTGTTCTATTGTGCTGTAGACTAGGGAGGATTTCTTCGTAGCTAGGTCTTCCATCGCGTCTAGCCCTCCTTTCTTCTCGATCCATTGAAGGACCCTTCCCATTATGTAGATACTGAAATCATAGAATAGTGTGAATCGAACAGATTGGGGAAGACCTTGGTAAACGTTTTCCGAACAAATCAAAGACATTCTGGAGAAAGGCAAAGTCAATAAACCGACAGTCATGTCCCTATCCTCCAGGGTTTGCTGGAAGAAAACTCTTGTTAGGGTTAAGCTCGCCTTTGTAAATGTCCTAAATGTACGTTTTTTGTCTGTATTTTCTGTGTGTACAATAAAGAATAAAGAATGAAGTCATGGAGAGTGTGATAAGAGTGAAAATAGTACCGACAAAATCGTAACAATTGGAATGCAGTGGTCTCTACATACCCTCCGGAAAATAAACGTTTATCATACATAAACATATAGAGTTAAAATCAAAGGAGTTAGTATTACATAAGGAAGTACTTTGAAAGGAAAAAAAGTCTCAGCAGGAAAAGCAAAACATGCAAACATTTTCCACACAGTGGGATCCAAACCCGCATCTTTTGCGTCTCAGCCGGCATCTCGCCCGTCCTTGTGTCTAGGTGAATTTATTATGCAGGTCATTTTTTACTGCGCAATCAACAAGTTAGATCGTAACCCAGGTTAAAACGTTAGCCCTTCGTCACGCAATCGGGCATTGGCAAGTATTTTTTTTTAAACTCATTCTAGTCCTTATTTTTTTTTAATTCGGGTGTCACATTATATATTGCTATAGGCGAGTGGCGATTAAACCTGTCTAAGAACCTTCCCTACAGATATAGAAAAAAGTGCAAAAACTATTACGATAAAAAAAATATTACTGAAAACACACCCCCTTGCAGCAGAAACCTCAAATCGTCTCCTTGCGTAGTTAGTAAAAAGATGCCTAAATTATCTGCAACCGTGTTGTGGTTCATACCATAGTACCTACTTACTATGGTATGTTACTCGTAGTTCCTGATACCTATGCAACAGGGAACTTATTATAGCTTCAAAACTATGAGTATGTGACTGTTGAATGTATCTAAACTGCCACAATAGAACATAAGATGGGTACTTTGTGAAATTGACTACCAGTTGTTTAATTCTATACAACTGGCAAAGAAGCGTACAAACAACCTGTTGGTTAGCGATTACCGTAATTTATGGACCCTTTCAACAACAGAGGTGCGTTGCCGACCCTGAGACAAAACGGGTGAAAAGTGAAAGTTGTATTTTCGCAGTAAATCAATTTCAATTTCTATTCTATATGTTCATAGCCGATTTAATAATCATAAGAACTTACGCAAACATAGGCGGCGTGTTGAGAATGGAGTCCATTTTGTGATTAGCGGTCCAGTCCAAGAGTGAAGGGCATATCGGCAATGCTTGGTTTAGGAGATCTTCTCTCACTATCACAAGGGCAACTCCAGATGTGCCAATGTTCTTCTGAGCTCCGCCATAGATGACGCCAAACTAAGAGTGTATATAAAAAAGTGTTTAAGAATCATTTTTGTTCCAAATGTATGAAATTTACTGTGCTCCTTTAAAATTGTTTTCCCATATGGCTGTGCGAAAAATTACCAGCATTATTTATTTAAATACACCAATAACAGGTTCGATGTATTTTTTTTTATACCAGGCTAGCATCTGCCTAAAACACGTCATTTATCTACCGCCTGTTACTCCGCGACCAAGCCAGGACTTCATTTCAATTATCCTTTTACAAAACAATAGGTACATACATTTTTTATTGAGTTGGAGGATTTTCATTCCCTTCTTTTATCATCTCAATAATCAGATAGGCCAGACCTAGTTTAGAAAATGTGAACTATATTATATTTTTTAAAGTATTAAGCATTGATCGACTTCATAACTTGTCTTCGAAAGTGCGGAAGCGCTCAGTTCCAAATGCCACTATGGTCACCCGTCCAAATGGTGTCCTGGCGGAAAATTGCTTAACCTACCGGCAAAAAGCGCTTTATTGAAGCGTGGCGCGTTCAGTAAAGAACTAACCTTAGAAACATCCACTTTCTTTGACATAAAGTTTGAAGACATATCTGCTACCAGCGGAACTCCTTTAGTGTCGGGGATAAAGTCGAACTCCACACCTAGAAGCAAACATTTAGAAAATAACTTTTAGACCACTGCGACTTTTTGCGGTGATACAGCGCATTTGGTGAACGAGCTACTGCATTGCGACATCAATAAGCTAAGTTAGGTTTTGGCTACAAATTAACGCGTTTTACAGCGGCTAAACGAGTTGTTTGTATGAAGAAATGTGCAAGCCCCTAGCGTCGAGTTAATGTGCATACATACTACGCCTTTACGTGGTCGCGGTAGACGCGTTAAATTGCAGTAAAAACTCACATTAAGGTTGCTTGTCGCATTCGCAAAACGCGACAGAACATCTCTCACACTCCACTTTTCTCACACTTTTAAGTGGTGCTGTAGCGGCAGTAATATTTTATCGATTCAAAACAAAACAAAAAACAAAACAAACACGCTCACGACTGTCTTCCCCATGATGGACATCCTCAGATACATACTCAGTGAGTAATCTTTTTGAGGATACCAAGTAGGGGGTAGTCAGAGGCACATCCAAACATTACATTTGGTACATGACCGCGTTTTGCAAGTAGTAAGCATTCCACGTGACAGGTTGCAAGCCCATCGCCGCTTATTGGAACACTGTATGCCGGTTTCCTCACAATAAATAAAACAAAAAGGAAAATTTACCATGTATAGTTTCATTCGTGCAGATGTGTACATAAGAAGCGTTAGGGTCGAGTTTCCATTCGGATTGGCGCGGGATACCCACGTATTTGTCAGTTGGTGGTATAACCATGTTGACCTTGCCATATTTCTTAGCCTCCTTTGCTGCCTTGGCCGACCATGCACCTGAAAAAGGTTAAAATTATAATTTCCATGACTCATTTTTTGTTTCTGATGCTAAATAACCAAAATGGAATACTTAAAAAATGCTTTTTAATAATGTAGAACATTTTAAAGACTTATTCAATGATACCTTACGCAACAGGGTTAGCAGAAACTAATGAATAATATTTATTTAATTTTTTCATATTTTATAAGGTTGTTCCCGGTTTCTGTTAGAAAAGATGCAGATTGTCCCCTGATCAGTTCGAAAATATGGTCAGGTCGACCTGATCAGGGGGGCAACAGAAATAGGTAACCCATTCTATTATAATATTGTACCATGTGGTTATGACACTTGCATGGACAGAAAGGTGAACAGACAAACATTATGAAAGTTTTCACAAACTTTTATATGTATTGTTTCTTGGAATTCCTGAATAACAATAAAAAAAAACACAAAAAAAATCAGCCCTTCTATAACATATTTAGACCTAAAAGACTAGTTTCCCCATATAAAGACTACTTTCATCTATTTTCCCTTGATCTTAGAAAGAACATCTAATAACTCATTAAATTTACCATTTAAATAATTAAGCTTACTTAGATACTAATAGGGCAGGTAGGTACATGTGAAATTGTACAGGTTGTCACTGATTGTATCTAGTGATGGCTCTAATTGGCCGGAAAAAGCAATTATCCTAATGAGGAATAGTAGGTCATAACTTTATTGTTTGAAATTAATATTAATCTTTGCATGCACTCATGCATCATGTTTACATTATTGACGGACACAAAGTGGTGACCACTCGAAGATAATATGACTTGTCAAAGCTGGAAGGGGAATTAATCCTGTCATGAAAATCTCAGTGGTGCAGCAGGTGAGTAGCCGAGCCAGGTTTGATTCCTGCTGCAGGACAAATATTTGTATAATCTGCAGATATTTGTTCCAGGACTGGGTGTTTTGGTAGCATGGTACTTGTAGTGGTTAGGAGAGGACCAGTAAGTGACTGTTAGGTTTTAAAATAAAATTAAAATAAATAAATAAACTATATCAGAAACTATGTGAACCTAGGTATCAACCACAACACCTAAACCCAGAACAAATATCTAATTACTAGGTATTTATTTATTATTTATAACACTGGTTCATTCGCCATCACAAGGCCCTCGGACCACATAGATCCACTGATCCACTCTATAGGTACCTGAAATAACCAGTGACATAGGAAAAAATGTTTACATACCAGTAACAACGTAATCAGCGGTTCCCGTTCTGGATATCAAGTTGAGAGGAACTGCTGCGAATTGACCGAGTCCACCACCAGCAATGAACAGGATTTTGTAGTTGGCGGGGACATCTCTAAAAATATACGAAAATAAAACAATAATAATGCAATACCTGCATAGCTTCGACCGTTATAACATCAGCTAACCTTTTAAGGATTTAATACAATTATTTTTGTATTATTTTCTACTTTAAATTCAACTAGCTGTTGCCAGCGGCTTTAAACGCATATGGAGTCGTTAATTAATTAAGTTACCTAGTAGTAGTATGTACGATTTTCCACAACCATATTTTTTCATATTATATCTATAGGAATAGAACAATATTTTTTTGTAGCAATAAAAAAAAATCTACTACATCCATAACTAGTCTGTGCCTGTGCTTACCACCTTGAATCGGCACGTGTTCAGTCGTGTTTATTCTATCATCCATCACTCATTCATTAGCAATTATACATAGTATTGGTAGTTTATATTCTAATCATATTTATTTTACCTATACTTACAGTTAAATGAAAGAAAATAGTTAAAATAATCGATAACTTTATTTGAACTTTACTAACCCGAAAGGATGTTATTCTGAATATGAAAACGAACTAGCTAAAAAACGTTAGATTTCCAAAAAATAATAAGGTAGGTACCTAGTTACGTACGTTGTGGGACAATTGCATATTCTTCAGATATTTGTTCTGGGTCGGGTTGTTGTGGTACCATGGTACTCATAGTTTCTGATACCCACGATACAGAGAATCCTAGTGTGTGGTCAGGAATATGTAGGTATCTATTTGACAGTTGGTTGTTTACTTATTTTAATAGTCTTTGAAAAATCTAAATATACCTATCGTAATAATTTCCCTAAGATATAGAAAGTGCTTTAGTATAATAAAATAAGTACCTACCTACATAGGTATGTAGGTAGGTACCTAGTTCGCTACAAACTGAGATATCACTATAATATACCGTTTTAAATAAATTGTTTAAAAACCCATATTTCAAATCTAAGTATGTACCCTACCCATTACCTACATACTTAATACTTAACAAGTTTCATCAAGAAATAAAAGGTTCAGTAGTTATCGTCGGACAAACAAACAAAGACACATAGAGATGCATGCAAATGCTAGATTGCGTCATATTACGTAGATCCTAATTATCTACGTAGCCACTTAAATTATTTCAAATATTTAAATTAAGTAGGTAGCTATATTTAAACTTGAAATAAAAATTAATTATAATTAATTACATAAGTTTTAATTTTAAAATATATGTATAGGTATGTACTTACAGTAATCTTCTGACTACATTTTGAACCTCTGTATTAAGATTCATATATTTCGGTGTCCTGTGGCTTGTTTCCAACAAACTAATGCCAGAGTCTTCAAAATTTGTTAGTTCATTCCTTATAATTTCATATACCTACAAAATACAAATTAACAAAACAACGCTTTGACCTCAAGCGACGAAACGAATCTGTGTAAAAACTAGTTAACTTAGCTGGTGTGCCGTAATTATAGATGAAAAGAAAATACTTAGAATAGGCAGTTATTGATATGAAAATAAAATTAAACTTACATCTTCAGGTAGTTTAGCCGGTCCAGCACCAAAATTGTATATTTTAGACATTATTTCACAATGTACACAACCGCTCGTTTTAAGTAATGATATGACACTAACTAAATTCTACCTAATAACTAACTAGGTATTTATTTAATTGGAGACTGACAATAATTTGCAGGAATCTCGTTGGAATGTGCTCAAATAAAACTATACTATGCGCTACCTGTAAGTGTAAAACTAAACCAAAATTAGAATAGAATAGATTCGTAATGCCGTGAACGAGTGGATAGAATAATAGTGCGGTGTGGAGGTTATCGCCCGCCTTTTTTATCGTGGTGGCGATAGCGACTGAGCCAGTACAGTACACGGTGCTTCGGATTTCTTGTTCTGTGGATTGGATCGTGTGCATTTATTTATGCACTAAAACTGGTAGGGACTAAGCTAGGCGTTAGGTAAGTCATAAAATACCGTTAGACCCTTGTCTTGATGATAAGATTATGCTCACGAAACACACATTTTTTATCACAGGTAAATTACTATATTAAAAATCATGGCCATAACAAATAGTAAAATTATCGTA
Source organism: Perizoma affinitatum (assembly GCA_961405105.1). Lineage (NCBI taxonomy): Eukaryota > Metazoa > Arthropoda > Insecta > Lepidoptera > Geometridae > Perizoma > Perizoma affinitatum. The sequence goes on from OY560184.1 coordinate 11,167,526, forward strand.
TTTAATAGCTCTATAAATATTTATGTAACAAAGATCAGCTGATTAAATAATTTCCTTACTCTAAAAAGGGTAGGTATTAATGACGACTTCGGTGACGAGGTGGGTGTGTAGCTAGTTGCGCCGTAAGCGGTGTGGTTTCCCGCACCCGATTCCCGCTGCAGGACAAATGTTTGCATGTTCTATAGATATTTTTTTCGGTTCTAGATGTTGTGACATATAATAACTACGTCACAAGGAATCCTAGTGTAGGATCAGGACTACCTATGTGATTGGTTTTTTCAATATAATTATTTGTAATGTCTAATGCTATGCAATAATATGTTTATTTCGTTGTTTTAAAACCCGCCGAATTGTTTCCAGTAAAGTGCCCCTTGTGACATGTGGCGTTAAAACCAATCTAAGAATCATCCATAGGTCGTTTTGGGGAGAAATGGTAACGCGAAATGGTAATGGTAACGATGGTATGGTAATAATTTGTGGAACGCATAAATTATTCAGCTGACAGTCTCAAAATGTTTTCAAAATCAAATCATCAAGCTTTCTGTCTATCTAACTGTCTTCGTATAAACTTGAAAGGCAAAACAAACACACCCACGAGGCGAGACTTTTTAAATAATACATATTACTTTAATGTTATAATAATAAGAAATATTAATTTAACATCCCTCCCTATAGTAGACAAGCTCGTTACTTTTGTTTGCTTCTATCAATCAATGATGAAAAAACTTGCAACCCCGTAATGTTACGTCTCACTATCACTCTTTCATTCTGTTATTGACGTTTTCAATTTCATTCATTCATTAAATTCGTTCAGTTCATTCGCTTCGATTTTTAGTTGAAGAGCGTTGTGTTTGTAGCATTTTAATATATTTTTACTGTTTTTTTCTAAATTTTCCGTACTATACAAGTGAAAATACAACTGGAATATTGTAGGATATGACTCCGGTAAAAGATGAGACGATAAGGGAGGGTAATTATTTAGAAATCATAAACGTGTCTGAGAAGAGTCCCGCAAAAAATTGCGCTTTGGTGGACGTGAGAGCGTGTAATAAACCAGCGGCGAAGGTAAGAATTGATATAAAGAAATATAAAACCTAGGTCGATAAGTCACGAAGAATGCTATATTTATCTTCGTCTTCAAGACTAATTGGATACCTACCACTAGGTAGGTATTAAATTACTACTAAGCTAAAGAAAAGCACTGGTTGTACTTATGGAGCTTTCCTTCTAATGTTTGTTTTTAGGGTAATCATGGGTATCTTGACACTTGTTTACTATAACAGACAGCAAAGGGAATGTGAATGTTTGTTTGCTATTGGTAGTGCCCTCCCGCTTAGAGCTTTATAAAAATATATTTATCAAAAAATTTGGTTCTTGTCTTGAGGTTGGTTACTGTTCATATACTTGTTGCTAGAGTCCATGCAACACACCTTGCTACGTAATATAATTATTCTGATACCTGGTGTATTTTTAACAGTTTTTTTTTACAGTTCCATTTTTGCTAGTAAGTCTCTTAGTACAGTGTATGTAAGGCTTCCTCCAGCATTTTTAATTGAGATCTGTCTCAAGCAATCCTTCACCAGTTAGTGCCTTCTGTGAGTTTGATGCCAACTTCTCATCTCCGGTAATGTCCACCATGGTTCCTCTTGCCATCTCATGGGCTACCAATCAATGACAATGACCAATAAATGGCATTTGCGCCATGCTTAGGCACGAACTATCAGTACTGGCTTTCCAACAAATCTAGAAGTAGTTTGATAAAGTTCTTGATTAGATAGATAGTTAATACACAGATATGTATAAAGTAGTTAGATAATATAACTGTATAGTAACACTAGGTAATATAATAATGGACAATTGACTAGATAAATTACATTGATTTTCCAGAATAATAAAGTTAGTTGTGTAAAAGAGATCAACATTTTAAATTAAGTTTATTTGGTGTACAAAATAATCAATACCAATGACTCAAATCATGCAAATGTTCATGCCAATCTTTGTAGAGTTTACGCACTTTGCTCTTCAACAACTCCCTGGGAGTCTCAGTTACAGGGACATTGCTGTCATCAAAAAGTCCTTATCCGCTACTTTAAGGAGTTGGTCTGGTTGGGTTATACCCCAATGCAGGACATCAGTGCAGATCTTGCTTTACACGGTTAGAATTAGATCCTCTTTTCACCAAAATCATTTTCCAGGACAACACTAAACAAAATGATTGACAACATTAAACTTAATATTTTTTATTTATTTATTTTATTTTATTCGGAAAACAAACAATATTTATAACTAGATAGACAACTTCTTAATATACTATTTACCATTAAGATGTTTTCACATATAAGAAAAGAAATAAGCTTATTTGCCTGAGTTAGCTATACAAAAATAAGTTTAAAAAAATATATGTAGGTACAATTATTTGAGAAAAAGAAAAGGACTAAACAGTTATTGAACCGATTCAAACCAGTGATTAGAGAGGATGCGCTTGAAAACGGATGGATTAGAGTTAAATAAATCTAAGTCTGGGAAGTCAACGAGCTTATTATAACAACTTGCAGATCTAATAAAGAATGAGTTTTGTCTATAATTGGTGGAGCTGTGAGGATGTATAAAGAAGAGGGTAATCTGACGGATCTCGTGGGGACGCGTAACTGTATTTTAGATAGACATGATGTCTTAGCATTTATATTAATGATGCAATACATACAATCACAATCACTTGGTTGTATTAAATCTACAAACCATGACATAATAACCACTGGCAGTTCAAGTACCCTACTTCCAAATAGTGGGCTGTAACCAACCACTTATGTAGTAGGTAGTTCTTTCACGCTTTGCTGCCTGTAATGTAACAATCTTATCATTTGGTTAAATTGAAAGAGGGAAAGTGTTAAATTGCAAAATGGTTGTTTAAATCTGTTGCATTGTGGGCATGAAAGGGGGCTCTATGGTACACAACTATGATGCAACAGAATTGTCCTTTAAGAATGCACATCTTTTCATCACACTGGTTCTTTCACCATTGGGCAAAATACCCTTCTGAGCCACCTTGCCTATCATGGACCTTTACTGAGGAAAAGCCTGTGTAATGATAAATCATTCTATAAATCCAAATATTAATATTATAATAATATATTACAGTAATATTTTTGGTGCATCTAAGAATGCTCACAGATTTGAGAATGATTTATTCATTCGGGGCAAGAATGAACCAGTGACCTGACAGAGGATCAAGTTGAGTCTGATGTTCACTTTATTTGTTTTATGAGTGCTTTGGCAGGCAGTACCTTTTTATTTATGAAGTCAATGAATGGTTTTGTTTGTACTTTTATAATTAAGCCGGTGAAGGATTTGATTTTGATTAAGGGTCACTTCCACTATCGAAGGATTAGTGCCTGTTAGGCTACTCCTCACCACTCTTATCATGAAATAATTTGTCCTTGGTATTTTATCCCTGGGTGTTAAATTTTAACTATTGTTCTGGTGTTCATATAATCAAATTCATGATAAGAATGAGTTGACAATTAGCTTGGAATTAATTATTCGATATTTTGAAATCGTGGAAGAGGCTCTTGAATGCATGAATATTTGCCATTTAAATATGATGACTGAATAAAGTGTCACAAAAACTTCCTGACGCCTTTATAAGAAACTTGCCAAAAGTTCAAATAAGATGGGATTGACGTTGTTCAATTCAAATTATACAATGTTATATCACGCTTTTTAATATCAAATCCATTGGCATTGTATTGAATTTGAATTTCTCTCAAGCGGCGACGGCAACGAACGCCAACTCACTTTTCACTTTTTTTTCGCCTGTCGTTCAAGACACGCGTCTGTTGCCGTAATCACACACTCGCACACATAATTATTTAATTCCGACCTAGCACAAGTGCAGTGTCTATGTTGATCAGTTGACCAGTATTTTTTACCACACCTTTTATCTTATTTTTGTTTAGCTGACAAACTTTTAGTGTTAGTGCGTATTTTTTTTTCATTCCAACTCCGCGCAAGTGCTGGATATTTGACAAATGTTTTTTTAACGCACTTTTATTTTTAATGCATTCTTTTTTGTTTCTCTCAAACTTTCAGTGTTAGTGCGTCATGTGGGCCGCTGATTTTTATGTTTTGTTTACATGATTGTTACGCAAAATGCACAGAACTATTTGAGTGCGCCTCTATGTAGTGCATGCCTTTGTTGCACCCGTGTAGCTGGACAAGATGACTAATTCACAGGTATTTTTGTTTCTTTATTTTGCACTTTTTGCAAGTTGTGGTTTGTTGCTTTTACGTGTCGCTTTTTTATTGTGCTTGATTGAAACGTTTTTTTTTAGATGAAGGTACAAACTACAGCTTGCAATATTCATGCTTTTCATAATGTGTTTGTTTTATGATTTTCAGGTTTAAATTTTACCAGTCTCAAGGTCAAATACTGAAACACTACTCAAAATAGATTTACATAGAGTATAGCGGTACATGCAATGTATAAAGCTGTCGTTATCTTATCGGTCTTAAGTCGTGATTAAACTTTAACCCTCTTATTCATCATCACTCGCTAAGTTAGCAGGTCGCTAATTCTAACCCTGTCCTTTTCTAACACAAAACAAAGGATAGAGGCAGACACTTTTAGCACGCTGCTAAAGTTAGTGAGTGATTATGAATAAGAAGGTCAATGTTTAGTATTAGGCGGTCAGCCAGGTGACACTCAGATACATTTTAGTTTATATTATAACTTGTTCGTAGCGATCTGACCACGTTCACAAAGTGTCCTAACAATACCAAATGCATTAAAATACCTAATGAATTAAAGTTTTAAAAGTTTTAGTTCAATAACACTCTCGTATTGAAATTCTTTAAAGACAATTTCAAGAGACGTTCTAGTTTAAAGCAGACAATTCTTTTAATTCTTACGCAATTATGTTAATTGGGTTTAATTCCTCTGGCGTCGAACATACAAACAAACATCTCTCGTCTTTTATGTAGCAATTAAATATTACCATTCTGTTCTCGTAAACTGATGTAATTTTAGTAATGACTCAGGAGACAGATTAATTTGGCCCTTGGCATATCTGTTCATGCCTAGGTTCATGATCAATAATATACTTCAAAAAAGGAGAGGTTCTCAATTCGTCTGATGTTTTTTGTGTGTACGTTACTCGATGTGTATCTTCGTAAATTTTAAACTGATTTTAATGATTACCTTATGCAAAACTTAAGTACCTACCAACACGCTTAAATACTGATAGATGTTAGACTATCGTTCTGTATGTTTCTATCAATCTGCTACACGTTCTTTCGTGTAAAGATACCAACATGAAGGTTGGAACTTTTGCAAAAAAATATTTAAAAGTATGAGCCCCCGTTGAATGACATGAAAAAACGTAGGCGGAAATTTATAAAAAACTTTTTTTTTTAATCTTAGCTCGACTGCATAGAAAGTAGTTTATTTAACACAGAAAATACTAAGGCACAACATAGGACTGGTAATACTCTTTCTTTACGAAAATAATTTTATTTCTGAGAAAGTTCGTGACGGCTAACTATGAAGAATGGCGTAATGAGACCTGTATTTTACGTTCTGGATATTCGAATTAAAACTTCACGATAAAAAGTTCAAACAAATTCTAGCAATGTACTTAGGTGGTTTTTATTCGATCCTAAGCTTTCGCACATTAATACGATTTATCGGTTAAAAATTGGCAGGTTCTATACTATTACTATTAGGTTCTATAGATTATTAATCATGAATTATTGACTCTATATTTTAAATAGCAGTTTCCTCTATTGCAATCACATGATTCGTGGTTCATTCTGGGCCTTAAGTAGTCGATGACCCCAATTACAGCGCGAGTAGGGTCAGCTTTCATAATTCTGATTCCTGTATGGATGCACAGCATTATAATTCAGTTGTAAAGTGAGAGACAAATTCTTTCCGTTGTGAAATTGGTCACTCTAATAATGACAAAGCTGCAGCAAGACAGTTATAGACGATATATCTTCATTAGTTTATTTGTCACATTGCCACCCACTCCCAAACTTGTGGGAGCAAAACTTATTTCGTAATCCATTTATATACCCTTCAAGTAAATGAAAACGTGAAACGTATCAATTCTTCTTAGAACTCGCACAGGTTGTTTATGAATTCATTCGTATTTTCTCCGTTTGCGTGCAAGTCATTTATGATGTGAACGTTTGTTTTACACAAGTGTAGTTATAGTTTACGTAAAATATACTTGCACATACTTTTATGTCTTTAACGGTAATATGACAAGTCAGTTAAGGTAATTGGAAAACTTTGTTTGGCATGTTTTCTAAGTATAATGACAATTTTTGATACTTTACTTTCCTCAAAGAACTATCGGCTCCAATTACCTAGATAAGAAGCATAGCAAAAATAAAAACCGTTATCAATTAGAGTGGAGTGGGCAGGAGATGTGTACCAATTAAAGTCTAGTAGCTTTGTTTTACAAAGCTCTCTCCTTTTCTCTCCTAGCAAAATACCAGTTCAAAGTAGCTTCAAAAATCAAAACAAATATCTTCTTTTAGATATGGTTCCGTGGCGTGAGAAGCTCAAAGTTCCGCCACGTTTACGGGGTGCCTTTCAAAAGAGAGCGTTGCTACGACAACATAAAGATCACGAGGAATGCTCACGACTCCAACTTCTGCGCTGTAAATCCCAAGTTTGTGGCGATTGTGACTGAGGTGGCTGGCGGAGGAGCTTTTCTGGTGCTGCCTTTGGATCATGTGAGTACTACCACTTTCTTTCATTTTGACGAATCCAGAAATTGAGGAGTGAAAGATAAGCGTGGTATGAACATGTTATAAGTAGGGATGAATGTCATGTAATGAGAAGAGCGTTGAATAGGAGCTGAAGGAGCGGTGGATGAATTATGTAATTGTTCATATGTGTAAGAAAATAGTGAGCACTGCGTTGACGGCGGATGGGAATGGAAAAAGACAAATATATGTGCTGACCTCATATAATGTGTATTATGTGGGATAAGGTCTAGAGACGATGTTTTTGACGTATCCATGTATAATTATGCTCGGCCGCACACCAAAATACATGATGTTGTATCTATCTACGATAGTCAATACCTCATTGTTGAATCCTGTATAACTGCAAACTCGCATGCCGGATATACAGGGTGTAATCGTTAAGTGTGCACAGGCGATTATTCCGTAACTATGGCAGATATCAAAAAACTTTAAACTGATATCGAAAGTACTTTACCTAATGAGTAAAATGACATTAATAACTTTTTTAAAATAAAACGAGAAATATCCAAAAAAAATACATTAATCACTCCCATACATTTAGTATGAGATAGTAGAAAGGTTTTAGTTTCCTTATTTTAAGTGGAATAGTACCTACTCATTTTACCCTTGTCATTTTATAATTATGTACGATATGAAGGTATTAATGAATTTCAAGTAGATACACGTGTAGATTAATTATCTTACCACTTCAAATTTATAATAAACCTTGTTTCAATATTGTATTGATTTGAACTAGCTGAAAAGCAACATACTAAATAAAAACAAAAAGAAAGATACTCTTTGGTGTTCGTTCTAAATTCAAATTCTTTATCGCGGGTTCTCGTTCCCGCCAATTATTGTATTTTTCAATTTGCGTTAATAATCGTGATTGTTGCATTTATTGATTGAAAAATGGCATATTCCAATACAGAAAAGAGGGACATGTTAAAAATTTACTACAAACATGATTGTAACAATAGGGCGGCCATTATCGCCTACAGAAGAGAGTACCCAGATAGAGAAGTTCCTTCTGGTACGTATTTACGTAAGTTGGATAACAATTTGATAAATTATGGATCTTTTAACAGAAAAAAAGGTTCGAGAACAAGAGCTCCGGAATTTGATAATGACTTAGATAACAATATTATTAACTACGTAGTAGATAATCCACAAGAATCAACGCGTTCAGTGGCCCGATCATTTCCAGTGTCCCACAATTATGTACACAAGTTATTAAAAAAACACAACTTCAAAGCATTTAAGATAAAACCTACTCAAACGCTGCACAATGATGATCCTGCTCGTCGGCTGGTCTATTGCAATTGGCTAGTCAATAATTATGTCAATGTAAGGTCAATTTTATGGACCGATGAAAGTAATGTTTCAAACTGCGGCATTTACAATAGAAAAAACTCTCATTATTGGTCAATTGACAATCCTCGCTTAACTACTGAAGTTAGAGCTCAGGTGCGATTTTCAATTAATGTGTGGTGTGGTATTCTTGGAGATCGGATCATTGGGCCATATTTTTACAGTGGAACCTTAAATGGACAGAGATATTTATCTTTTGTACAAAACGATATGCCAAGTCTCTTAGAACCAATTCCAGACGATGAAAGAAGGTCGATAATTTTTCAACAAGATGGAGCACCTGCACATAATACAAATGTTGTAATGAATTTCTTACGAAACAATTATAATGGCTTAATAGCCAATAATAGTGCAACCCCTTGGCCTACCAGATCCCCGGATCTCACGCCTTGTGATTTCTTCCTATGGGGATTTGTCAAAGACCACGTGTACGCTGAGAGAGTACACAGCCTAGAAGAGTTACAGAATCGTGTACGTCGTGCAATTGCTTTAATTACTCCGCAAATGTTAAGGAAAGTTCATTTAGAAACTGTAAATAGAGCTCGTCATTGTATTGCACAAGGAGGACGTCACTTCGAACATATGCTTTGAACACAAAATTTTGTACTTACTAAGAAATAAAATGTATGGGAGTGATTAATGTAATTTTTTTGGATATTTCTCGTTTTATTTTTAAAAAGTTATTAATGTCATTTTACTCATTAGGTAAAGTACTTTCGATATCAGTTTAAAGTTTTTTGATATCTGCAATAGTTACGGAATAATCGCCTGTGCACACTTAACGATTACATCCTGTATATACCCGGCATGCGGGCAACAAAATTAAACGTGTCTGGTTTACATTTAGTCAGTGCGTGACCCTTTAGTTTTAACTTCATTAAGTTTGTTAATTTTTATGTGAAAACTACGAAATTCGGACTCAGCGTCACTCGATTAATTGCGTAATTAGCCAACGCATTGCCGATTAGAGACGAAGATGCGGATTCAAATCCCGCTGAATCAGAACTTTTGGCACACATTAAAATTTAATGTTAATTTAGTACCTTATCTTCTAATGCGGCAATTGAAGGCATGTCACAAACAGAAGCTCACATCAGCTGGCGTGGTGGATATAAATCCATTCATATCGGTTTAATAAATATTGTTTATTATATCAAAATCAATTTTCTAAAGCAAAGTGGTCTTGCTTGTTTGTGTTAAGGTTCTATAGATGAGGAAAGTGGTTTACAGCTTTTCCTCCTTATTCAGGTGGATAGTCAACCACTTTCAATGTCACTCAAGTGTAAACTATATCTAAACATGATAGTGATTTTTCTAAGTGTGGATTAACAAAATCAAATTACAATTTGTCTGATCTCCCTTGAATATAATAAATTCGGCTGATATTAACAGTGCCATTTTCAATAGGGATTCGATACATCTATCTACATTTAAGATCTTTTTGGTATTGCCATGGCTGATCTTGGATAATTATTGATCGATGTTTGCGGCTGCCTAATATATTTCTTAGAAACTGGCTAAATTGTACAGCAAAACTACAGGGTGGTCTATTTACTATGGTATAAGTGACTTATCGAAATGGCGCAATTCAACAATATTTTTTTTAATGGGTGTGCTCGCTTTTGTTTATATCATAAAGTGTACAATAAAGTATTTTCATTAATTAATTGATTATTCAAACCAAATCAAATTAAAATTTATTTAACATTTTAAAAAAGGTTTGACAAAAAACGTCTTGTTTAAAAAAATCAATCGATCCAGTATTTTTGGTTTAGGACTTCACAACCATTGGTTTAAGATTTGATTGTTTAAATCCTTTCACGACACTAGTTATTTCTCTATCATCGGGCACGTGGTTTATTTCAAGGCCTTATAATACCCACCAGTTAAATATGCTGAAGTTATACATACTCACAAAACATTTAAAAAAATGGTCAAAAAATTTGGGGCTATTTTTATGGACTTCGGGACCATTGAGTATATTATGTATTTTAATGTTGTTACACGGGGCCATAATAACTCACCCAACCCTAATATTGAAGCAGCCTATTGACATTGCCAAAAATAGCTCGGATACCATCAAGTGTTATGATTTGCAAGTCGACCTTGCCTGTAGCACCATGATCGTTGTATGAAGCTATAAAATACACTATTTGTCACCCGCCGCCGGTGTCTTGGCTTCGCAAGGAGCCAGCTACAGCGCAATATATTTGGGTTCGAATCTGGAAAAATTGGTTGCATGATCTGAAAATATTCGGGTCCGAGTGTTGTGGTGCCATTGTACTTTTAGAAATTCTTGTCTTAGAATATGCTTATTATGTGACTTTTTGTACTTTCCAACGTTAAACAGTGACGAACTTGCAAATGAGTCGAAGTCTAGGTAGTAAGACAATATGTATTACCTACATTATTCCTGGAACATATTCCCAATTTCATAATTCTAAGGATACCGGTTTCCACACGTTATCATGTTTTTCTTCGCCGTTGATCTTGTTATGACCATAATACTGCTCGTTGCTGTATAGGTAAGAACAACAGACTTTCTTTCGAATTTAACAATATAAGGCAGCACTTTCTAACAGTTCCCTGTGATTGATATCTATTGAATGTTCGATAACTATCGGTCATTTACCTGCATTATGAAAAAGTATAATAGGTACCTTATAATGTGACCTATTATACCTTATAATGATACTTTCTTACATATCTATTTTTTTTATATCTACTATATATGATGGTTCTCATAGTTAGGCCTTAGGTGGGGCTCCCTCGACCCACTAATCAGAGTAGCACACGTAATTTTTGATGAGAAGTAGCAGACAGGAACAGGAACGCAGAGGTTCACGGATTGGACAATTATTAAATTTGTGACTTCAGAATACTCTTCTAATCTAGAGTTTCGTTTACGGACATATTTGTATTGATGCTTGACTTTATAATACTCCAGAATCTAGAGTCTAGTCTAACTGGGTCATGCCTGCCTCTTTTCTTCTCACAGCAACCCCTAGTTTAGTTTAGGAAACAGGTCTTTCTGACATTTAATATCAACGTCACCTCACTTGTCGCCTGCTTGCTCGTCGTAAAGTGCATTTGTTGTCTTTCAGACTGGCCGCTTGGACTTCAACGCCAGCCGAGTGACAGGCCACAAAGGCCCGGTGCTCGACATCAAGTGGAATCCATTCAACGATAACATCATCGCGTCGTGTTCCGATGACTGCACGGTAATTGTGCCAATTTTTATAACATAAAGATATCTGTCCACTAAACCGTCGCGTGCAAATCAACTGATGCCGATAAAATATTCACAATGGCGATTGCCAACGATGAAAATTCTCGCGACGTGTGGTTTTGGTTCGCGTTGGTAAAAGTTACAATGTAATGAATGCGTCTCGACATTTTCATATATCTTGTCAATGCTTAACCGCCGAGTAAAAAACGTTATCGATGCAATCACAGAAGTAAAGTAGCGGTGCAATCTTGTTTGATGTAGCCCGAACTGAGTTATCTTCCTTATAAAATATATAAAATCGTGAGAAAAAGCAGAGGGAAGATGAAGTTTTTATCTAAGAAACAAGACATGAACGGGCGTTCCACTTGTCGCTAATATTATGTTTGCAAAATGAAAGCACTGAGCCTTCAAATTGTATTGTTAGTCGATGTGTATAGCAAAACAAATGAATGTGCAGTGCGTACGCGATCGATATGGACAAGTGGACGCGAAGCTTAGCTCTAGTTTTTTTGAGTCGCAATTTGCCCGTGGCTGTTATTGTAATTAATGATCACGCGTTCGAAATTATATGGCTTTTGTTGTGGAGTATGGAGAGAGCAGATTATCTTATACTCCCGGAACTAGATCATCCGTCTATCTTACTTAATGTGTAACACTGTTGCATTACTAACTGACAATTAAATTCTATCAAAATGTACATAAAAACTTAACTATCTTATTCTAGGCCCTTGAATATGATATAAAAGTTTTATGTACTTTTATTTTGACCCCTAGAATCTTGGGTATCAAAACAAAAGTATGCAAACATATCCTTAAAATACGAGCAACGGATACCAATTGAGTTTTCAAGTTCCGTTTCTTATTGGGGCCAAATAACAATAATAATAAGCCTTTTAGAAATCCTCTATATATTGAAAGTATATTTTTTTTTCTATTTTTTTTTAATTCGGAAACCTCACTTCAATTATAGACCGGCTGTTTGGGATCGAATACTGAATGTGAAATGTAGAGTTCAGTTCGGTGGACTGAAAGATTGCGATCTAGATTTTGAAACGATTGCTCACATTTTAATCAAAGCGGAGCATCTAAGCTACGTGACGCTTGCCAAATCTTTGCAGTGTCGTTTGCAATACTTTCACATAGAAACTAAAACATTTAAAATAAGACTGACTAACTAAGACTACGATTTTGGATAGTTTAGAAACATGAAAGTGTTAAACCGTGCACGTAAATACGAGCTCAAATCAGTGTCGTAAAACTGACGGCAATTAGAATCAAAATTGTTACACAATTTTGATTCTAATTGCCTTCCAATTATTATTGTTCTTAATTTTGGAGTCGTTTAGTGTTCTAATAAGCGGCGTACGATAGGCTTGCAACTTGTCAAGTGGAATGCTTACTAAAATGCGGATATAAGCTTTTGACTACCTAACCAGTATCTTTACGGATCTGCGGATACACGTCATGGGGATTATTTACGTGCATGTTTTGTATTTTTAAAACTTATTAAAACGTATCCTTTATACAGGTGAAACTATGGCACATTCCGGATGGCGGTCTTTCCATGCACCTGACCGAATGGCTCGTAGAGTTGCACGGGCACAAGCGCCGCGTCGCCTACATCGAGTGGCATCCCACCGCCGAGAACGTACTGCTAAGCGCCGGATTCGATTATTTGGTGAGTGATCAAATCTTAAGTAAAGTCTAAAGTATTAGATAGATTGGGAGGCCTTTTAGACAACAACCACTTTCTGTTGGCGTAAACGCCTGCGGAAAGGTTGAATTGTATGGAAATTAGAGGTGTAAAAGTAACGAGAAATTGTGTACGCGTATGTATTCGTTACTAAAACAATCAGCTATCGTTACTATCGTATCATTACGTTCGCTACGATCGGATGACGTGTCAGACAGGTTTTTAAAGTTGTTTAACCATAAATCTTACGTACGCAATGCACTGAGTAACAAAGTAAACCAAATATGAACTAAACATGCTGTAGACAGACCATCACGCGAAACTAAAAGTCGATCCGGTATATTCGTAACGAACTTCCCGTGATGACTTTCAATCAATTGGGGTAACCGTTTGTTAGACTGCTTTACGAATGCTTCAGTTTGAATGAAATATTAGGATACGAGAAAGCCAACCCACATAAAGCATATTGAATGAATCGGCTCATCATCATCGTAATATCAGAGAACTTGTCTTAGTTTTGGTTAATACTTTTTAGATTTTATTTTCTTTGACTAAATTCTGTATCTCCTTAAATGAGTTTACTTTTTTCGTGTGGTGCGAACACTAAAACATGAAGGATCTTCAAAAATTGCTGAGTTAGTTGCCTGATTCTGCTAGGAATCAGCCTAAATTCTACCTATAAATAAAAAAAAAACTTGGCTCACTAATTCACTCAGTAACGTAAAGCATTTACCCTCTACATATTCATAATCTCTATATAACTTTATGGGGACAATAAAATGATGTCCACCCATTTATCTTATGTATAATGTTAGAAAAGGACAGAGTTAGATTAATCAAGCCGATAAAGCTATAGAGTGATTATGAATGAGATCATAAGTTTTTAAGTTGACGTTTCAAATGGTCCTTGTAGTTGAAATAAATAAAACCTATTGACTTTGACTTCTAAATAATTATTCCCCTATCATGTTTGTTTCGCAGATTTTCGTCTGGGACGTAGGCAAAGGCGAAGCAGTGAAGGTGATAGACTGCCATAGCGACGTGATCTATTGCATGTCGTTCAACCGCGATGGATCTCTGCTGGCTACCACTTCTAAAGACAAGAAGCTGCGTGTTATTGAGCCGAGACGAGGGATCGTACTGTCCGTAAGTACTTAGCTTTGCTAGGAATTAGACCATCCGAAACAAAGAAATCCGTAAAAGAGTTGCAGTTGCGATAGGCCATATAGATGACTTAATTTTGGGTGGACACTAATGCCGTGTCAATGATAAGGATATAGTATAATCGTATCACACTATATGTTGACGACTAGACATCTGTGAATTCTAGCTGTTTTTTAGTTATTTATTAATATTTTTATAAATTAATATAACTAACTGATATCATATAATCTTGATATTTTTTCAGTTGAAAATAGGGCAGATCCTGAAGGTCGTTTTATTTGAAATGGTTTTCCAGTTAAGTTCGATCGGATTCATGGTCCTATTCCCAACATTGGTGTCAGAAGTGGGATACGAAAACCCCCTTAGGGTAAATTAGGTACGGCGGCCCTAACATTTCTAAAACGTGAATATTTCGCGTGGAATGCTAGCGAAACCATATAAAATATCATCGCCTTATTATCAGCTTGGTTCGTTATATTTTATTGGCTATCTGGCATTCGCATACTAGCATTATCTAGCTAAAATACTACACTGCTATGCCATTCAAAGTAAAATTAAATGATCCATTACAGCTACAGTTACAATTATGCAGGAATGCATCCCACTAATGCTAACCCCACCCTAACCTACTAACCCCATTCCAAACATTCATGTTTTGTACCAATCTTGTGTGGTTACCAACTGTTATAAAATAACAAAACAATTACTTAGTTTGCATATCCATCAGGCAGAATAGCAAATTATACACTGAACTATGTATGTACATACTATGTAGTTTATTAAGGGTTAGCATTCCCTAGAATCAAAAATGTTGAGACTTTCCTCTGTCTACCCCTACTGTTCACAGATTTGAGCACTGAGTGCAGATCTGAGGATGTACATTATGAAGCAAGAAAAATCTTAAAATTACTATCCCACTAATTTAAAATTCAATCTTTAAACTACAAATTGGTAACCAGTTAACCACCAGTTAATAAGATGCGTGTACTAATTTGTTACTGTTTTCATCCCTCAATGTCCCAATGCTGGGCAAAGGCCGCCCACCACTCCTTCCATTAGTTCCATTCCTGCGCCAAAATGGGCCAATGTGCTCGGAACTTCGTTAGCTCATCTCACCATCTCATTCTCGGTCTGCCGCGACGTCTCCGCGCAGTGACAGGGCACCACTCGGTGGTCATCTTGGCCCACTGGTCGCCCGACATGTGGCAGACGGCGTGTACTAATAAAATAAAAGAACACACAACTGTCAAATACATTGTCCTGAACTCACACCAAGACTCCCTGATCCAGGAACTTCGAGTATGGTACCACAACCGCAGACCCGGAACAAATATCTGTAAAATATCCAATGTCTTACATTATTTTTGTTTTCAGGAAGGACCCTGCCACTCCGGCACGAAAGCCTCCAAATGCACGTTCCTCGGCAACCAAGGGAAGGTATTGACGACCGGATTCTCACGATACAGCGACCGTCAATACGCTGTGTGGGACCAGCACGACTTGTCGAAACCCCTAGTCTGCGAGACGATCGATAGCTCGTCTGGCGTCGTGTTCCCCTATTACGACTATGACACCAACATGGTAAGTGAGTAGTATGTCCTAGTGGTGAGTTCGCATGAGCTAGCGTTTAATTCATTATGACCTTGTTGAGATGAAAGTACTTATGAGCTAGTTGTGTGTTCTTATGGTGAGTTCGCATTCGCATACGCTAGCGGCGGGTTCATTATGAGCTAGTGGTAAGTTCTTGTGAATAATAAATAAATTAAAAAACTTAAATGAACTTATTACATGTTTCAGGTATACCTTGCTGGCAAGGGAGACGGGAACATTAGATATTACGAGGTGGTCGACGAAGCGCCGTACGTGCATTTCCTAAATCAGTTCCTATCCGGCAACCCTCAGGTTAGTTACCCTTAAAGAACCGATGACTATAGATTTTTCAAGCACGAAAATGATTTATCGAATGCATAAAGGCCGAAAAGCAGAGAGTACGAGTTTTATTCGTATCGTAAGTTAGAGTGACTTGGCATTGCTTAACGCCTATCTTAGGATTAGTCCTTATGGGTAGCCAAAGGATACACATATCCGTGTCGAGAGTAGACAGGGGCCCCGAATGAATATGTCTCTCGCAGTGGCGTGTCAGCGCCAGCGTTGACTGGTACGATCCTATAGCAAAATTGTACCCACCATTTTTTGCAACCCGCCCCTTCTACGTTACGCATGGGCGTGGAAAATCGTCGGTTTACGTCACAAAGGACATTATGTATGTTATGAAGGATGGTCTTATGCGTCTCGAGTCGTTTGTATTAGAAGGCTGCAAACATGTATCGACTTACATGTCGCTGCGACATGTAAGTCGCATTACAATTACAATTACCAAGCAATTAACAAGCAATTAAGTGGTAATTGCTTGGTAATTGTAACTTTATTTTTGTTAGTTGGTCAACGTATACATATTGTTGCTTGTGACTGTACGTAATTGAAGCCTCATTGATTCCTCTCTAATTATTTCAGCGAGGCCTAGGCTTCATGTCAAAGCGAGGTGTGAACACGGCTGCTTGCGAGGTGTTCCGTTTCTACAAGTTGCACACGTCGCGTGGACTATGCGAGCCCATTTCCATGATCGTTCCGCGGAAATCAGACTGTTTTCAGGTGAATTCCTTAGTATACCAGAAACCGTATTCCAAGAAACTCAAACGGGATCGGTTTGACAGTATAATTCAAATTTTAATGCACATGCCAAATCCTTGCTTGTTGTTTTGTCATTCGACGTTATGATATCCATTCCTTGCTTGTTGTTTTGTCATTCGACGTTATGACATCCATCTCATCATGTAATAATGAATTAAGGGATCAGAAATGCCAATTGTGTTACAGATGCCAATAGGCGATGCTAACCGCTCACCATCAGGTAGGCCGTATGTCCAACAAAAATAGGAGCTTGAATTAAAATAATTTAAAGCGAATTTATTTCTTACTATATTCGCTTCGCTTCTAAACGTCATCAAAACTTACACTTGTTTTATTATCAAAATTACAATTATTATTCGTTTATTAATTATTAACAATTATTTGTTTCAGGAGGATTTATACCCTGATACAGCAGCTCCTCTGCCCGCGTTGTCCGCTAAGGATTGGATGAGCGGAATGAACGCGCCGCCTATACTGATCAGCTTGAAGACTGGTAATATTTCCATAACCTCTACTTAATGTCGTAGCATCAGTAGCATGAATACCCAAGAAATTGCATTTGTCTACAGAAGAGAAGAAAAATATTTCAGTCATGCCAGAAAAACGGACAATTTTTTATCCGTTTTTCATTTAATTCATAACGTCTATTTTGTCCGGAATTCTACACTAATATTATAAAAGGTAAAGTTTGGATGTAGAGGGTAATCTATGAAAAAACAAATCCGATTTAAAAATCCCCCTTCAGGGTGGATATAGGCTGTAAATTATCCCGTTAAACTAAGACCAATTTTACCAAAGACCAAAAACCGGTCGAGCAATTGCTTTTCTTACGAACGCTACCTTAACGGTATGAGCTTCTTTTTGGGTACTACTCATGGGCAGTCTAATATATTAAGCGAGATACTTTTTGCAGGTGTAACAATATCGACGCACAAGCCGCGCAACAACCGCGACGCGCCCGCCATGCAGCCGCAGGACGCGAACAATCGCAAGAAGTTTGCGTTCTTATCGCGCGAGACCACGCCCGACTACCGCCCTCTCGGCACTTGGCAGCCTCATGAGAACCATGTCAACGATAACGACCTGCAGGTTACACTAACTACTATTTAATGAACCAATTAAAATACAAGGTGTCCAGAAAGGGTATCGGGTATTTGTAAGTTCAATAAAACAAAAGTTATTTGTATGCAATAAAAAAGTTTATTGTTTATTATTAGCATATTAATTGGAGAATTATTTGGAAAATATGATGTTATCCAAATAACTTTTGTTTTATTGAACTTACAAATACCCGATACCCTTTCTGGACACCTTGTACTTTATCGTACACCTTGTTAATTTATATTAAAAATCAATACAAATTAACAATTATGATGATTCATAATTAATGGGCGGTCGGTATCGCTTAGAAGCAATCTCTTCTTTGACAACCTTTAGATTTTGTAATCTATGAGAATGTATAATGGGCGGGGATGTACTAATAATTTGTTAATTTAGAAAGAGTGCAAGTAGTTATTAATAGTAACTATTGTAGCAAGAAATTAGTTATTATTGAGAATAAATAAATTCATGTAATTAATGTTTGGCGAATGCGTGATGATGACGTGGAAGTGGCCCAAGTCTGTTTGTTATGGCACTTTTCTATGTTTATGTGCAGCGAGCACTTCGCAGCCATCATGCAATTAATAAATTTGCTAATGACGCCACTTATGACGTTAACGTAATAATTAGTTAGTCTTACGCAAATATATCCTTGGAAGTATTCTGGAACCTTTTGAGTTGCTTGTTAAAATAAATTCCAGTTACTACCATGGAAAGGTTCTTAAATATATTTATAAATATGTTTACTATGTAACAGTTAATTTATTTCCCACAGATCCAACAGACGGAGAAGTCACTGAAAACTAACGCGAACCAAAACACAAAGTTCCATCAACTGCAGAAAATGTTTGGGAAACAGAGCGGCGACAGCGAGCCCGTGCCTCTCTACAAGCAAATCAACCAGGGCGACGTGTTCAGCACTGAGCATGAGGTACAGTCACCATCATCATCAGTTGTAGTCACTGCCAGAGATGGGGCTCCCCCATAGGGGCTATGACGAGCGATATCGGACCATTTCTATCCACCGACTTTCCGTAACTCGTAATCTTAACGATGCCATTGGTCCTTGGAAGGGCCTTCAAACACTGTGTCATAATGAGGTATTTAGATGCTTTTACAAGCTAGACAATGCCCAAGAAACGTGTAATTTTTGGGCAGCTTAAAGTTATGTCTTAAGACTTCTATCTTATCCCGTATATAAGTTTGTTGTTATAGATAATTTGTATGTAACCATTAATCTCCGGCTTATCCAATTGAAATGCGGTTTTAAGCAATCAGTCAGTATGACTTCAAGGATGGTTCTTATATTGGTTTTATCGCCATAAGTGACGTAGGTGGGGCTGCAATAAACGATAGAAAACATGTTGGTGGTCTAATAATTTTTTGAAATCAACTTGTTTTCAGTTGCGCCTCGCTTTCAACCAGCAAGGAGAGGAGTTGCGAGTTGTGAAGAGACAGTTGCACAACAGCCAACAACGAGTTCGGGAATTGGAACAGCACATAGCGGCCCTACAGGCCAACTCCAACTGAGTCGCAACCAGTGGAGATTGTGTGCAAAACCGCCTTCGCGAGCCATGTCTAGCGGACGGACTGACTTGAAATATCCGCTAAACCAGTCACAGTTAAAATGCTGTTCGAGTTTCAGGCTGCTACGGAGCTGTTTTATAGTTGTAATGTCTTGTACCTTATAAAGTCAAAGCAAAGAAGTTAAGGCATGTTTGTAGTTTGTAAAGCGCTAAAAATCACTACGGTCAAATTGCAAGGGCCACATACGTCCGTGTGTGGTACAAAACCGTGTTTCCACATACGCTTAAAACTATCTGACTTTGGTAACTATCTGTTGCTACTTACACATAACATAATATGCTATATTAGGTCTTGTGTAAGACAAGGTCTCAACTAACAAGTATGCTATGTTTCGTATTTAACAAATCAATAGAAATGTAAAATTTTAGCGGTTCAATACAGTTAGTCTCCTAGATGTGCTTTAAGCCTAAATGTTTGCCTATGCCTTGTCTGCTTCGATGCAGGCTAATAAAGGCTTTTATAATAATAAGTAAAGATACGCATATGTGCGTAGTGTTTGAAATCGCAGAACCACGGGCTTCTAGCGAATTTGCTTACTTGATTTGCATTAGATACCTTAGTGTAACTTTTTAAAAGCTCTTTCCAAGTTTTGTTTTGAGGACCAATGTAGATTTTCATACATGCTGTAGGTTTTAGATTGGATGAAAATATAAGATTGAGATGAATATAAATTTGCGTTTATTGCCACAACATTAAAACATTTAGTTGTAGTTCTAATTTTCTACCACATGTTTTAAGATTTATGTGATAGTGGCAGGACAGTGCTAACCATGAGTCAAAGGCTAAGCAATTTCTATTTATCTCAGTCCAATAGATTGCTTGTATGAGGCAATTGGGTTTAAAAAATATTTTGGGAAGTATTTTGTCACAAGTCATGCTCAAATAGCAGCATTTTAATCCTAAACATATTGAAATAAGTTTAGGGAAAATTATAAAAGCATTCCTGTTTTGTACTAGGGTCATTGTCTTATTTTAGATGTGAAAGTTGTAAAAAAAATTGTGAAACACTTTTTAGTTATTAATGTGATAAAATTGGTTAGGATTAAAATTCCTTTTCGGTCCAATAATTGGTCTTTCGTTAACACCACTGTATATTAGTCCATATAAAAAAAAATATAATGGCCTAAGCCTTACTATGCCGCCTTCAACAAATTCATGACACACATTTTCAGTACATAAGTAACGAAATTACCATTTCATTTTACAAATGTGCAATCAATACTATAAGTACATAAGTACTAACACATTTCCGAAATGATTGTGGGATGTCCATTTTGGTGACATTACCAAGCACCTTTTTACCACGCACATAATGAACATTAGACATTATTTTCCTAATTTAAGTTTTATAAGTTGACATCTTGTTAGTGATTGTTTTATAGTCTGATTTAAGTAAGCGTTACCTGTTTTTTTGTGTTTGTCTTTATTATTATGTATAAGTTACAGCTTTACTGTTTTAAGATCTCTGTCTGTTTCAATAAATGTAGTTGTTTAAAACTGCAATACCAAAATCAGGTTCATGAAAGCTCATTAAACAACAACAATATTCAATGTTTTACAATACCTAATTAATATTTTGATTGTTTTTTTTTAATGATTGACTTTATAGTAAGCACCTATTGTGTGCGGTTTGATTGAATTTACACGCCTTATGATGTGCCGTTTGTATCAGATATTTTTGATTTCATTCTATTCATTAGATTATGGAGATATTGTACAAAAAAGTTACCTGAACTTTTCTGTACATACATACCTATTTAGTTAGATATAAGTTTTAAAAGCTAGCATCATAGTTTGGAAGCTAGACATTCTCAAAATGCAGATGCAAGTTCAATAAAATTCAACATTAGTTATATGACTATCCAATGAAATTTCCACTATAATAACACTAGAGGGTATTCTTAATGATGTATAAGACCCTTCAAAAATAATAAAATTATTACATTCCATTTTGGATTTGGAGGCATAATGTAGCATTGTAAGTGAAAATGAAAGTATTATTGTGCATTAGCAGGCATATTCATTGGCTAAGTTGGTATTGATATTTATTATTGTATTTTTATATCATGCTTGTGTAGCACAAATTTTGAATAAATGTTTGTTCATAATTATACCTACATTCTTTGAATTCCTTGATAAAACCAAACAAGTTGTTTATTTCAACCTTTATTGCTCATAAAAATAAATTGTGATACTAATTTACATCACTACTCAGTCAGTGCATACTGAAATGTATGAAGTTATTGAGATAATAAGCTACCAGAAAATATTAGATTCTAAAATTATATAAATAGCATGAAATTATCATTGCAAAATTGGATGGCATTACATGATTTGGAATGTATTGTCTTTCGCCTCTAAAAAGGCTTCAGATCTGAGATGGTCACATTTTCATGTCACATGTTATATCAAAATGCAAACCTTACAGCTACACTTAACACTAAAAGCACAGCTGATATCCTAAAGGCAGTTGAAGAGTTACAACCGTCACTGCCGCAAGTGTAAATGCAAGTCCTGTACTCCAGTTTGTCTCCAGGCTGTTGAACATAGTTGCAGAAGTTGCCAAGGTCTAATGAGGAGCAGTACCTTGAGGTTGTTATTCCGCCTGGAAATTTAAAATCTGATGAATGGTGATAAGTAGGTATGAATTTGGATAAAAAAGGTGGGGATCTTTAAATAATCAGACTAATGACAAGTTATGGTAATTTGATTTTAGACTGAAATATCATAAAACTTGATCAAACTAAATGATGCTTTTTAAAAAGGTCTACAATAATACTGACAATCAATGCCAAAATTGATTTGCCAAATTAAAAAATAGCTTGATTTTTAAAAATGTTTTTAAAGAGTAAGTTCTATTAATTTTATTCAATACTGTAGAGAATTTTCTAAGCTGAAACAGCACATCTCATTAAATTGCCAAATAAATTGTTCTTTCATAGATATCACAAAGATCTTGAGCATAAAAACCAATTAAACGGTGCACAATTCAAACTTGGAACCTCTACCAAAGGGGTGCAATTCACTAAGCTTAAATTCGTGTACCATCCAGTAGAGGTATTCAATTCAATTAATGTAGTCAGTCTCACCTTGCTAGTCACCCAGGCCAACTTAATATAATCCACCAAAGCAGAAGTGCCTTTTGCCTGTGCTGTGAAACTCAAAAAACCCAGTGCATTATGAAAATAATTACAAGTGTCAGTATTTGTTAGTGTTCAAGTAAAGCAACTTTTCAGAAACAATACAATTCTATTGCATCTATGCCAAAATTATTAATAATTGTAATAGTATGCATGTCTGCACTAAACTTTCATAAAGGACTTCTAAGTTAATATGAACTAAGCTTACCTAAGCAGATGGCTTGTCTTCCTGTAAATTTTTCATAAGAATATGTCCCTAAGTTAAGTTTAGTGCAGAGAAATGTATTTTTCCTGACAAGTATTTTATATGTACATTGTGTTAAAATATTTTGTTAGACCTGTTTTTTTAATGCAGTATCGAGCCTCAAATACATGGTCACATGATGTTGGGCTTAAGATTCCTCCATCCAAATGCATTAGATCATCACCACATTCCAATGTAGTTGAAGAGTTGCATTGATAGCACTCTAATGTAACACCTGAGATTAGTTTTAGATTAGAACCTGTACCTATTATAAAGCAGACTCAATTTTAAAAGTCATCTTGAATGACATTAAGAGCATCTAGTTATGTACAGACCTGTAAGCATTTAACTGCAAAGGGTTCTTCTGATTATGGCTTCGTTAAATATGACAATGCCTAAAAATTTAATGCTCAATTTGACTTGTGATGAGCAGTTGAAACACAGTGCTTGCAGGTCAGTACATGGCTTAAGTTTACTCTGTGTCAAGTTGGATTTAGCCTGGATTAGTAGAATGGGTTTAATAATAAATACATTGGTATCAGGGTCAGATAATAATAAGTTTGTTAAAGTTAGTGGTCAAGCTAAAATAGCTTTGTGTATTTCTCCCTCCAAAGCACAGAAGAGTGTTTAGTCTCGCTAAGGTTCACCCATCCCATAATTTATTAGCTCAGGAGACTTTGATGTCTCACCTTCGCTCCTCCCAACATGTTTGATACAATATTCGGCTTCGTGGAGAGTCCCACAATCAATAGGTTGCAAAGAAACATCGCTTTCCAAAAATTCATTACATTCGAAGGAATTATTCGAGTCCGTCCCCGAGCATTGATAACAATGTATTGAATCAACTAAAAATCAAACAAAAAGAAAACTTAACTGATGAATTTCTAATGAAAACAAAAGAGCAACGCCCATTTCTTACCAGTTTTCAATAATGTAAATAGAGCACATATTAGTATAATTATCTTCTCCGTTGCACTTGCCATTGTGTTAATCGAATTATTTCCTAACTTTAGTCTTGTTTTTCATTCAGTGCCAACGGCAACAAACAACATGAATAAAAATAAAATCTGAAAAAAAAAAAATACAAACAAATCAAGCAAGCGAAGTTAAGCGAACCACACCACAGAGTATTCTTCTATACCTACTACCAGTGCTGCCAACCATATCCTAGAGAAAAACTGAATACTAGCTAAAAAAAAACTAGATTTTTTTTAATATAAAAATCGTAAAATCAGCTTTTTTTATTTTGTAAATAAAAATAATTCATTAAAAAAAAAACATAAACAGGATATAGAAACCAAAAAATATTGTTGCTGCTTTATATCCACAACACACACGCAGCAACAATTACATACATCACCTAGTATATCTACCTACATTAATAAACAGAAGACTTTTACAGAAGAGGTCTCGACTTTTGCACCATGCTATAAGTGTGACCGAATTGATCATTTTGAGCCGTTTTCGAGCAAATATTGACAAATTGCAATCTCTATATGCATTACGCAACCGGCTCGTGAAGCGACTCGATTTCATAGAGTGCGAACTCTGTGTCATCCAAATTGCGATCTCAAGTGCCAATTCTGACAGCTCAACGTTGAGAATTTGTCAAATTTCGACAGACGTTCACTGTTTCGCTCCACGGTAACTATTTTGTTGGAGAGAGCGCATAAAATTCCGCTTGATATTGCTATAATATATAGTAGAAAGAGCCATGAAAAAAAAAAATGCTTGTAGATTTGTAAGCCGATGAACAACACCAAAAGAGATATTTCTTCCTTTTCTTACATGGAAACAACCTTCTAGTTCGATGCATGTGCAAAAAACAAGGTAGATAGGCAGCTGCATAGGTAGGTACCATGTTTTGCTTAGATATCCTAAGAGAATACAATAATTAAGGTAAGCTAAATTACGAGTTTTTGCATATCCGTTTTGCATTGAGCAGGCTTAGGTACTCTAATCGTAGCTACCCATTTTTATGGCTTTTGCCAAACCTGTGGAAGAAGTAGTAATTTTGGAAAAATAACACGACTTAAAAGTTAATTGTTCTCAAGTCCCAGATAAAAATATATATGTTTTAAGTCCTATCTCATTACTTAATTGTATATAAAATATGCTCTCAGCAACAGCAACAAGGAATGTGAAGATGGTTCCACAGACGAAAACTCTTTCGTTTATTTATCTGACTGCTCCGATGTAGGATTTCATAAAAATATATATTTTATCTTTAAATACATACGTATTTTATCTAAATTAGTAGGTTCATATGAGATTCTAACCAGTTTTAAATAATGTAAATAAAGCACTTATTAGTATCATTATTTTCTCCGTTGCACTTGGCATTGTATTAAAATCGAATTATTTCTTATCTTGTTTTTCATTCATTTTGCATGCAGGTGAAGTCCTTCTGGAGGACATGACGGCCCTGATCAACCTGATGTTATCTGGCCGAGTCTACAGCGAGATCACAGAGCTCCTGTACGGTGTGAACCTATGCGCACTCAATAAAAGACGGCGGCATAGCAGTGGGCACCACTTACCGCCGCCTAGCGGCTAAAGTCTGCTGTCAGAAAAAAGCCGACTATTTCCTAGGCGACTATTTCCAACCACTTCAGCTAGGCTTTGGTTCGCGTGGCGGCTGTGAAGCCGCAGTACACTCTTTACGTACACTTTTGGAACAAAACTGTGGGGAGGTTGGCGCTCTGCTAAAATAAATTCAAAACAAAATTGCAGAAATTTATCCGTTTCTTTGGCAATGTTAAGGTTCACCCTCTAAATTAATCTATCGGAAAAACTTTATTTCGTCAGCTGTTGGTTCTCAGCAGGCCGAACCTCTAGGTCCGGCTAACTTCAGCCTTGCCATCCATCCGATTATTCAACGTCTCCAATCCAAACTTAATGTTTGGTATTTGGATGATGGAACCATAAGTGGCGACGTGGACACAGTTTTTGGCGATCTAAAACTCAACATTGATGAATTTAGGCAAATTGGTTTAGATCTAAATTTTTCAAAGTGCGAACTTTTTGTTTAAGACACTTGTTTAGATAGAAATTCCGTTATTGATAAATTTAACACTGTAGCCTCTATCATTACCGTGGTAGATAAATGTTCACCATTTCTTGACGAGTCCTTTCGGCGTGTATTGAAGGAAAAAACTATTTAAGGAAGGTATATATATTAGGAAGGAACTATATTGAAGGAAAATCTTGTGCGAAGTTCGGACAGATTGCTCAAAATTTATGTCCATGGCTTCTACAATTATCAAGTTTTGCCCTTTTGTCCCGAAATTTACATACGCTTTAAGATGTTGTCAACTGTGGAAACACAGCGAGCTGGTACATAATAAAGAACACCCACCCTCTCGTCGGTTTTGATTATAGATTTGAATGGTAGGGCATGGTCGCAGGCCTCTCTGCCTGTCAAATTAGGAGGCTTAGGTATTCGCAAAATTTCAAGTGTACCTAGCTCTTCCAGCATTATTGTTTTTGAGTCTATTTACCGCCTAGGTGATTAAGAGGATCAATTGTCTCTCGTGACTAAGCCTACCTACCTATATGCCTGAACTACCAAGTTATTGGTTTAGTTAGGCCGGAGGTAAGGATAGAGGTATCAGAGGTACGTGTAAAAGTAAACTACGAGGCCGGTCAAGTGCGTGTGATTTAATTGAGCGCCAGTTGAAGACTGTCCGCCAAACATGAGTGAGCACAGTTTTATTATTTAAAGTTACACTAGTACTTATTCTATGGTGCGATGTGGGAGCGTAACCCTACATCTACATCCCCCTTAAAATAAAGATGAAAGGTACAACATAGGTAAAAATTTGTTAAAAATTAAAACACGATTTATAATTAAACAAAATGTTGACATTGTTTGTGATGTGACATGATGTGCGTCGCCGCGTTGTCATCGGTGATGGTCGCAGTGTGCGCGCCGCTGGCTGCGATGTTCTAGGCGACGGTTGACCCATGTTGCGTTATAGATGTGGTGTGGTCTGTGCTGTGTCGGTGCGAAAGGTGAAGTCCGCCTTTGTGTGATCCCCTTGTGATGATGACGCGATGTGGAGTGACACTGAGCGTGGAGATGTAAACCGCTCAAATGTCAAAGCGCACAGTTCTCTTAACTGTGCGACCTGATCTGGTTGTAACAATGGGGCTCTGTTGTTTAGATGTGTTTATGTTATTGCCGGACAGTTCATATGACTCGTTTGATGATAACCGCTCGGCGGATATTGATGGTGTCGACTCGGCTGGTTTGATGTCGGTGTCGGCTTCACCGTGGGACTCGTCCTGTGATGAAATCACGGCGTAAGCTGGTTTGAGCCTGTCAAGCGATATGGTGACGTTCCGAGAACCCATTTGTAATGTATAGAACTTGGATGTCTACTAACTACTTTAAAGGGGCCCTCGTAAGGTGGAGTGAGTGACCTCCGCGCTTCCCGCCTGACAAAAACATAATTAGAAATTGCAAGATCGCGGTGTATGAAAATTTTCCTATCGCTATGATTATGCTTACGAGATGTTGGTTGAATCGAAGCTAGAGTTTCCATGAGTTTGGTAGTATATTCGGCTTGATTGATGTAATGGTCGGACGGTACGAAAAAATCTCCTGGCAATCGGATTGATTTTCCGAACGTTAATTGTGCGGGACTGTACCCTATGTCCTTTTTGATTGCCGATCTTAGGCCTAATAATATTAATGGCAGTTCCCGTGCCCATTGGTTGGTGTTTTCGCAGCGTGCCATGATAGCTGCTTTTAGTGTTCGATGAGCACGTTCTACTTGGCCGTTAGCCTTTGGGTTGTACGCGGTGGTGTGTATTTTCTCGATTCCTAATTTTCTTGAAAGTTGCGAAAACAGCTGCGATTCAAATTGTCTTCCTTGATCTGTGGTGATCTTGATGGGGCAACCAAACCTCGATATCCAGTGATCGACGAATTTGGTAGCCACGGTTTCCGCTGTTATGTCTTTCGTTGGTGCTACTTCTAACCATTTGGTGACACGATCTATCATCGTAACGCAGTATGTAAAATCATCTGATGTTGGTAATGGTCCCACAATGTCTATATGCACATGCGCAAATCGATCAGATTTTTCAAATTCTCCCAGTGGAGAAATAGTATGTCGTTGAACTTTTGCTTTTTGACACGGTATGCAGCTTTTGACAAACGCTGTGGCATCGCGATTCATACCAGGCCAAAAATATCTTTGCGCAATTAAACGTCGTGTAGCGGCGGCGCCTGGGTGGCTGAGCGCATGAGTACTTGATAACGCCCGTTTGCGGAATTGCGCAGGTAGGTAGAGTCGGGCTTGATTTGTTGACGTCTCGAAAATAAGTTCGTTTTTGGAATACGGCACCATGAATGATTTGAATTGCAGATTATCTTTATGACGTAGTGTGTCCAACTCCGGGTCTTCGATTTGGCTTTTGTATAACTGCTCATAATCGAAAATGTGCGGAAGTTCGATCTCTTCCAATCTTGAAAGGAAGTCTGCTGCGTTGTTGAGTTCACCTTCTATGTATTCTATTTTATCGCAAAATTGGGCAATAAAATCTAGTTGGCGTAAGCGTCTAGGTGAATCCGATTTTGATTCGAGAGCGCGAAAGTGAGTGGTTTATGGTCGGTCATTACCACAAGACATCTTCCCTCTATTATATTATATTATATTATATTCGCTTATCATTTGTTTACACTTGTTGAACGCTTGTATGGCTTCGTTGGTCCATAGTATTTTTGTTTTGTCTTTCCTTTTCGAGTTGTGTAGATATTTGTCGAGTATAGATTGCGTTGTTGCTGCCTTAGGAATGTTGTTTCGATAAAAATTGATGAGACCGAGAAAACGGCGAAATTCCTCAATTGTTTCAGGCTGCTGGAATTCGGTGATGTTCTTGACCTTCTCTTGTTCCGGTGTAATACCATCGCAGGTGACGTGGTAGCCTAGGAACTTCAGTTCAGTTTTTCCAAACTCGCATTTGCTGGTATTGATTGTGATGCCATACTCGTTGAGTCGTTTGAATACGGCTTCGAGGTCTTGTAGATGGCGTTCTTGATTTTCTGAGGCGACCAGGATGTCGTCGATGTACGTAAATGTGTTTTCCATGGTTTTTAACACCTCGTTGATGAAACGTTGAAAACTTTGAGCTGCGTTGCGCATTCCAAAATTTAGCTTTAAAAATTCAAAACTTCCAAATGGCGTGATTATTGATGTTTTTGGAATGTCCTCTGGCGCGATGGATATATGATGGTAAGCGCGACGAATATCGATTTTTGAAAGTATAGTCTTACCTTTTAGAATGTAAGTAAAATCTAATAGTCTTGGAATTGGGTAGCGATCCGGTTCTGTTATGGCGTTAAGACGCCGGTAATCGCCACAGGGTCTTAATTCCCCGTTTTTCTTCTTCACTACATGGAGTGGGTTGGCCCAAGAACTGGTTGAGGGTCTGCAAATGCCGAGCTCCATCATCCGCTCGAACTCTTGTTTTGCTGCTTTGTACTTTTCTGGGTTGAGTGCGCGCGGTTTTTCATAATATTGGTGGTCCGCGAGTACAAATGTAGTGAACGACGTTATGTTTTGACGTCTCCTTGAATGATTCGGGTTTTGTTATGTCCGGATACTTTGCTAAGACTTTATGGTAAGGATCCGTGGTGTTAATCGCTCTGATTGTGTCGTTGGCATCTTTTGAAAACTGAGTTTTTCTATATAATTTGGTGATGTTATCGACTAACTTGCGACCATGTAGATCAACCATTAGTTGATTTTTGGTCAGAAAGTCAGCTCCGATAATCGATCGTTGAACGTCCGCTAATATGAAAGTCCAACGCAATGGGCGTCTGAGACCTAGATCCAATGTTAATGTTTTCTCGCCGTAAGTTTTGATGGGTGTGCCGTTTGCTGCGTAAAGTGTGTAGTCTGCCGGTGTCTGATTAAACCTTTTACAGGCTAACACTGAAACATCTGCACCTGTGTCTATGAGAAAACGCATTCCCGTAGGCTTATCTGTAACGCATAGGCGAAATGAATTGCCGGCGCCAACGTTCGCCACCGCTGGAGCCGTGTTTAGTTTAACGCCTTCTTAGAGCATTTATCATCCCCGCAGTTGTTTGCGGTGTCGCCGTAAATATAATGGTAGAAGCATTTGTAGTTGTTATCGCCGGGCCGTGCCTTTTGTGCTCTGAATTTGTCTTGATTGTCTAGTTTCGCGGCCCTATTACGCGAATGCGATCGCGAGCGATAACGTGATTGACCGTGATCTTGGCCGTGCATGTTGGTGCCGCGACAAAAGGGGTTCATATCGCTTGTTCATTGCGGCGACTTCAAGTGTTAACTTGCGAAGTTGTTCGTCTACCGAATTTGAAATACTGAAGGTTTCAGCAGTTGAAGTTCTCGATGTTTCTATGATTTTGTCGGCGATTTGTGCAATGTCGTCGAGATCGACTTGCTTGCACGCTGCAATGACTGCTCTTACCGTGTTAGGCAGTCGTTTGAGCCACAACAGCTTGATTGTGTCCTCCTGAATTTTGTTCCTCCCAAGCTCCTTCATCTTTCGGAGTAGTTGAGAGGGGCGTTGATCACCTAGCTCGACCTCGGTTAATAGCTTGTGTAGCTGGATTGTTTCCGACTCCTCGTAAGCATTTATTAATCTATTCTTAAGTGCTAAATACCTATCGGAAACGGGTGGGTTCTCGAGAATGTCACTAACCTGGCTTAACTCGTCTCTCCCCAACTTCGCTATGACCAGTTGAAACTTGCAGAGGTCCTCGGTTTTCTGTGGTGCGATGATGGCCTCGAATTGATGAAACCATAGCCGCGGCTGCGTGGTCCAGAAACTCGACAAGCGCGATTGTATGGTGACCGCGCTGGCAGCCAATTCCGCTGTGGTACGGCTGGTAGTTGTGGTGGGTTGGTGTGCCGCCGCGGCGTCGTCTGCGCCTACGAGCATCTTATACTGCTCCTCGGTGATTGGGTCGGCGGGTTGAGTCATCACTGACTGTATGTCAGTGATGCTAGAAATACTTGGCATAGTGCTTGCCCCAATACTGCTCCCACTAAATCCCTTTCGTCTCAACGGCAATGGGACGGGCCTCTGTGCGAGCTAACGCAGAATTGTATGTTACAACTCCACCGTCTCCTAGCCGTTTCTAAATGAGAGTCAGGACTTTGGTTGCAAGCACTTCCGTCAACCAATACTGGAACTTTAATGGATCCTATAACATTCCGGGTTGCAGTTAGTCTACGGTTGGGTGCGCAGTGCTGTGCCCCTCATCAGTGCCAGTACCAGAGCCGCCGGTATGATCTCTCGCCACGCTAGCCTTAATGATATCATACGCCGGGCTTTTACCAGCGTCAACGTTCCAGCTGTTCTCTACTACGTGATGATGGTAAGCGGCCTGACGGCATGACTCTTGTCCCTTGGGAGAAGGGAAGGCCTTTGGTATGGGACGCCACCTGCGTAGATACCCTAGCACCATCTCATCTGTCGGGGACATCAGTTAGAGCCGATGCAGCGGGACACGAGAGGATCTCAACAGGCGCAAATATAGAAGTCTCGATAGAGCTTACTTATTTGAGCCTTTTGGGGTTGAGACTCTGGGTCCGTGGGGAGCCGGGGCCCTTCGCGTTTTCAAAATTCTTTCAGGGCGACTGGTCGAAGCGACGCGTGACAAGAGAGCTGGCTCTTATCTGGGTCAACGCATTACTATTGCCATTCAGTGTGGCAATGCGGCCAGTATTTTGGGAACGCTTTGGTAGTGATCTGGATCCGTTGAGCTATTTATACCTATAGATCGTTTGCAACGGTCTTTAGATAGCTAGCTGTTTCATCTGTATTTTTAGTTGTATGAATAAATGTACTTAAATAAATAAATGTATTTCCTAGTCATCCTCATTACTGTTGAGGTGACTTATTTACATTTCCAAAAATCGTTTCCAGGTTATGTGCATGTTCTATAATCTTTATAAGTAGGTAGGTACTTAAGGCGACTAGTATTTTATTGTGTATCAAAACAAAACATTGCTTACTTCATTTGCTGTAACAATCTATCATATGTCTACTGATGATGATGGAATTTTATACGAAGAAAGTGTATATTATATTTTAAACAAGTTCGTTTTTGTACAGTTTAACGCTGGCATATGATCAAAGCTACCAAGCTAGGTAGATACTTATCAACAATTAAAGATTCTCCATCCAATAATAGCATAAGAGTGTTGAGCACAAAAGATTCGGAATGGTAATTCAACAAAAATACATGTGATAGGTTTATTGTACCTGAAGTTACTTAAGAAAAAAACTGAGTGAAGACACTTACAATACCTACTTAATGAGGTCTGATTTAGTGGAATTGTAAATTTTAACTTTTTCTATGTAAAGTAACCATTCTGTAGTAACACTAGGTACACATTTATATTACTCGCCAAGTACATATGTGAAAGGAAGTTCCTTGCATTTATATATCTTCATTTCCTACACTGACCTATAGTTACCTACCTAATTGTGTTGTTCAAAAATATAAGGTTAAAGATTGATTAGCTGAAAATAACTTTTCAAAATACAAAACAACAGTGCAACAATCGAACTCCCAACCTTCAGCGACTCAGGCGGACCTTCGCCCACCACAGAGGTCGTCGTTGATAATATTATAATTATTATAGGTAAATCCCTGAGTAGGAATAGCTGTTTTGTTGTTTGATTTAGCAGATTTAAGGCATGGAACTAAGGCAAAACTTCAAAAGTTTCAATATGATTTATTTTTCAAAATGTTTATTAATAAATTGTATAAGTAGGTACGTACATTATTTTTATAAAAATATATTGTTAGGCATAATAAAAAGTAGATCTAATTCTTATGCCTACCTAACTATGGACGTCTTTAGATGTATATCTATTGTCACATTTCGCATATACTTATCTAACGTTCCTTAAATCTATCACAATGCTACGAAGTCAGGCTCTATATTGCGGACTTTATTTGTACATAACAAATCAATTTAATTAAATGCATAATTATTAATAACTTACAAACAGGCAGTAAGAAGCTCTTACCAAATAAGTAATACCTAGGTAATACCTTTATAATTAATGTCAATAATAAAATTAGAACATAGACTAATTAAATCACAAGATGGAATGTAGATAATAGCAAAAAAATATAAAATAATGGAGAAAAATAACAATACTTATGTAGTATAGTACCTATATAAGTACAAAAGATAGTAGGTAAATGTAAAGTAAGTAGGTAGATACCCTAAAGTTATCAGCAATAGGTACTTACATTTGTACAGAAAGTTACATTCTAAAATAGTATTTGGACGAAAGTGGGGTTTCTGTAAAGTTGGCACACAAATTACTTAACTAAGTACCACAATAATTTATACTTAACAAAGAAGAGTTTAAGGGACATCCATAGTTAGAGTAACTTACATAGCTATAAGTATACATCCAGGATGCTTTGAATTTTTAACTAAGTCGATGTGAGTGATGTGATCATGTCGGTACTTACAAAAGCATCAATTCGGTAGAAAAATACATAAAAACATAGAAGATAGATTCGATGTTCACATATCAATGCTTAGTGCATACATTGGTAGGTACATAATATAGAGTAGATAAGAATAATTATATAAAAGGTAGACAAGTAGATATACCTTACCCAAACATGGGAAGACAAAATAAAGGTGTAGAATTTCTCAGGTTCACAAAATCTCTTTTAATTTCGCATACTCAATAATAACTTCCTCAGTTGAAGGACTCATATCAAATAAGAGGAAGTGGTTATCTTACAGTAAATAACGTCATATCTTTACACGGCAGTTTCTGATCAGATGTATATCAGTTGTACGATCCATATTTACGAGATACTTGAAAAAAACTCACACAAACACACCATTCCCTATAACTTCGATAGCTATGGAAAAAGCTATGCTCGGAATTTTGCTATGTCAAAAAATCTGAAACTGGCAAATTCGAAGGAGCTTAAGTCACCGACAAAGCTGTTTGAATTAGCACGTTGAAGTGGTAATGGGTAGGCCATATGGTACGCAGAACCTTTGGGGAAGAAAGTTCTCGAATGGCGACCACGAACCAGACTACGCAATGTAGGAAGACCCCGGTGGCCCTTAAAGGTTGCGGGAAATCGGTGGATAGAGTTGGCCCAAGATCGTTTATCTTGGCACTCTTTAGGGGAGGCCTACGTCCAGCAATGGACTTCTACAGTCTGATACTGTTTCTAGTTAAAATGGTCCCTCAATAGTTTCTGAAGAGAATTAGTCTAGTTGTTTAGCTGAGGCCTCAGCGGCAGAGAGCCTTCAACCCAGAAGTTAGGCCGCTGCATCATGGTCTGCCACAGGGTGCACTCTTTGCCCACGCTATCCATCCAGTTAACGTTTGCTCCCATGTATGTCCCTGAAAAGAATGTTGAAATTAGCAGTTTTGTAAAAAGCTACTTATCCGATTTACGAGTAGAAACAATTTTTATGGGACCTTCTTGTTATTCTTTAGTTGCAATGGTTCCAACTTCAACTTTAAATCAGATATAATTCAACTGGTAACACCACACACGAGTGGTCTCTGATAAACCCTTACACAACAAAGAAAACAATATTCAAACGGACCAACGTACACAACTAAAATTACACATTTTTATTGCTTAAAATTAATTCATAATAAATTGACCTCAACGGTTGTGTTGCGTAATGAACGATTTTGTCGATGTCATAGACCCATCTAGCAGGTTCTTCATCTTTTTTCAAATAACTGGAGCATGGGTATTTATGGTTTTCGAATGGCAACTTAGAACCAGAGCACGTCACCAGCTCAGCATAAATGTAATGTTGCCCTTATAACATTAGAGACTACTATGAACCAGTCCCTGAGTTAAGTTCGGTATACAAGCAGTTCCAAGAGACATTCTAGATTAGATGCTCACACAGTCAGCTGCAAAGCCCTTGTGCTGAGTTCCTTGCCTCGTTGCGTGAACGTGTGTTCTCAGCGGGGGTTCAGACTCCTAATGCCCTTGCAAAGTTTAGTCTTCTACCTAGTACCTAGTATCTTACCGGTGCCAAGAGACAGTCTTATAGCTCCCATGAAATCGTTCGAGGCAAGCCGGTCCCTGTCCCACAGGCTCAGCTCGAGAGCCCGTGTGCTGAGCTCCTGCGGCTTCAGGCCTCGGTACGTGAACGTGTGCTCCCAGCGAGGGTTCAGGCTGCGACGGACCACGTTCGTCTTTTGTTTGGCGAGACGACCCCTCTCTGGTAGGAGATAGCTGGAAAAGCAGAAGATGTAGGTAACATTGGATCTATCAAGGACATGAAAATAGTTTTCATTAGAATCGGAATATTTATTTATGTACAATTTCGTGGTGAAGGCGTTACTTCGCCTATGACATCTGCAACACCAGAAGCGTCGACTGCCATAGAGAAAAATATGAAAGTCTCATATGCCTATAATTTCATCGGTACCCTTAACACCGAAACAAAGCAATGCGAGCATTACTGTTTAACGGCATTTGTTCCGGGTGTGGGTGCTGTTGGTACCATGGTACTTACGCACGACACAGGGAATTCTAATACGGGGTCAGTCAGGACTATGTATGCAATAAATAAATAAATAATTCTGGTCATTTTTCACACAGCATCATCTAGCCCCAAAGTAAGCTTGTGTTATGGGGAACTACATGACTGATATACTACATATATACATTTTTTTGTTAATACTTACAAGAGTACACCCAGCCCCAAAACAAATATTTGCAGATCATAAAAAATTTGGCCCGCGGCGGGAATCGAACCTCACTGCGCCACACAAGTCATCATTGGTATGAGATATGTCTATTGGGTGTTTACATATTAACTATTTATAAAACATACCTTTTGCAGAACACATCAGCCAGTCCATTGGGCTTGGTCGCCACGAGATTCTTCGCTTCTTTAACGAGCACATGCAGTGTTCCCTTGCCTCGCATGGCGCCGGAATCATGCAACTCAAATTTGAGTCCGATGATGAGATCACCCCGGGTGCCTTGCTGCTCGTCAAACTGCTCCGTCTACAATAGAAAAAGGCTTTGGTAAGAAAATATTAAATCTTTAAACAAAAGTATTATGGTAACCACGAACCAAACAACACAATGTAGGAAGGCGCGTTGAACCGATGATATCTAAGAGGTTGTAAGGGAAGTCAGTGGATGGAGATACCTCAAGATTGTTTGCCATGACACTCTTTAGAGACACCTATGTCACATATGATAATAAATGTCTTATACAGGAGTAGTAGTGGACTTATACAGGATGTTGATCAGGTACGAGTATATTCACTTTAACTGTAGTTAAGTATCATTTGAATACGTCTTCCATCATTACATTATTGATTTATATTATATTGTATCTCACGTTAAAGAATCATAATGTAGGTATCTACTTTATTTATGATATATCCGGGTATCTGTCAAATGGTTAATCTTTATGTACTTTGAATAAATTGATGAAACGTGAAGATCGGCCTGACTAATCGAACATCGCAAGAACTCGATGTTCGATTAGTCAGAATCGCAAGAAGAGTTCGTCGAATTGTGATCGAAGAAATCTATGCACTCTTTCTGCCCGCTTAGCATGAGCACCCAAGACAAAGTTTTGTCTACGAAAGTGCCAACCAAAAGAGTGGAACAAAATATATTTTGTCTTATCGGCGGTAAACAAAACCGATGTCTTGGGTCTTCATGATAAGCAAGCAGGCTGGTAGGGTACTCACTCGCTCGTGAAGCTTGTACCAGAGGGGTGCTGGGTCGTCGTACACGACGTCGCACAGCGGCAGCGTCACCTCGCCCAGGAAGTCGTTCCGTCCGAACATATCCGCGTGCCACACGCTGAGCCACAGTGTCCGCGCGGACAGCGAGGCCAGCGGCTGCGCGAAGCTCAGCGTCTCCTCGAACACTGGATTCAGGGTGTTCTTCTTCACCTTAGTCTTCCTTTTGCCAGTTTTGGACTTGTCCGGTAACAAGTACATCTGAAAGGAGACGTTTTGTATGGAAGTGTAAAAATAACAAGATGATAACTCGTCCTTATTAATAACATATTTTATGATACAGTTCATGAAATATAGGAATCTAGGCAACAGGGGATTTAGGTGGTCTCAAAATTATTAGATAAGTATTCCTAGACACTGTTGGAACATCATGACCGTTATATTAAAATGCAGCTGATAGCACTGCTTTTCGAGCTTCTTAATTATCTGATAGATAATTAAGAAGCTCTTTATCACCCGCCGCGACCGCGTATGTACGACAATAGGCCGGAGTACTCTGAGCCTACTGCTTAGTTAACTGACTGGCGAATATATTGTCATCCAACATATTGCTCGATGGTGAACCATCACCATCGAGCAATTATTTAACCTCGAGACTATTTAACAATTATTTAACCTAGTAGGTTAAATAATTGTTAAATAGTAAGTAAGATCAGTAGTATCAGTATTCAGAATGGCATCAGTAAATACCAGTGATATCATAGATTCTAAACTATCTAGCTGCACCATCCTAAAACTAATCTCATTATATTACATACCTTAACATAAGGATCAGATCTATTCCTCTTGACATCAACCGCCGCAAGGTCACGGCACCCCTTCACGCCAACTTCGAGAGCCTTCAATCGGTAGTTATAAAGCAATGAGAACTGAATCTCCCCTCGGACTGTCACGTTTGCCCGGGTGCCTTCGCCGGCGCCCGAGTATACTGAAGCCATGGATTCTGAACGAGCCTGGAAGTAATCAAAAACTATAAGCACAAGGTGTTTTATAGACACGTACCGGAATGGTCTGACAGCAAGTAAGATGAGATACGTTGCTGATAAGAATTAAATAGTTATTCACACGATTTTGAATGCCGAAGTTAGTCTATTGCAAAAAAACGTTTAAAACCGTTTCGGAGATAATGGTAGCAGACCAAAAAACACAACCCTTTTATGGCAAACGCAGGGCTCCTAACGTTGCGGTTAACTTACAGAAAAAAAAACTCGTTCGTTCAGTAGGTTGCCCTAACAAAATGAATCAATTTGTTTTTTATTGGTTTTATTCATTGACCTTTAAGCACCGATCCAAGTTAAGTGGCATAATAATTTTTCTATTGAAACATGAAAAGGACTTCGGGGTAAAGGTACCTACGACGATTGATCATGTACCTTTACGTTTACCTATATATACTTTATTCTGATATAATATTATTACAAAGATATACTTAGATTGTTAAAGAGATAAGATACTGAAAAAAAAATGTTTAATAAGCTTTCTATGTATATAGTACCTACGTGCTATATTATAATTTTTCGAAATATATATGAAAAGGACGTACCAAATTAACACTAAACGAATATCTGCTCTGTTGTCACAACTACAACTGGATTAAATGGCTAATGAACGAAACAAATGTTTTTGTTTGGTTGCATTATCTCATGTCACTCGATACCACTTTTCCGCGGGAACTAGGTGTATAGTACGCATTCATCAAATTAACAAAATATTGTTTGTTGACGAAACCCATCCATAATATACATTTTTGATATTATGGATCAGAAATTGAAATTAACCTTTACAGTAAGATGAATCACAAACAACCCTCACCTCCAGGTTTAGCGAAAACAATTAAATTTTTAAACATGTTTGAAAACGCCGGATCATCGATTAACATTTCAATTAGACATTTATAACTTGTTTTAAACTGTAAAATATAGTATATTAAAAGTTTCCACAGATTAAACTTTTAACGACTATAGGGGAGGGAGTCCCACGGGGAGTATGGTGCCCGTCCTGGACATCAGGTTGACTATCCCGGAAACCGCACTCATATCACCGAGATTTTAAAAGTTGTGATTTGAGCTGTTCTGAGCTCTCGGATTAGGTTATTTTTACATAGTATTGAGTCTACACTCGGATAAAACTGCATAGATAGATATATATCCCAATAGTTTTTCCTCTTTGTTGACCTTTCCCACAGGATGAGAAGTTGAGTCACGAATTTTGGTCGTCGTGTTTATTAATTGAATACACCTCCCACTTGAATTGTCTGTTTTGATTTCTAGGCCGAGATAGTAGGTATTTTGCTCTTTTATAAATATTCCTCGAATAACTGTGGTATTTCTAACTGTTAGAACAACTAACGATACTTTTACCCTTTGGAAAAAAGGCCAAACATATAACTATACCTAGGTAAATGCTGTGTGGGCACTCTAATTCAATATTTTGGAAATATTGGAGAGACATTATAATTTATGCAGATAAACGAATTCCGCAAAATGTAACTATGAGTGTAGTAAATATTAGATGGTTATGAAAATTTCAAATAAATAATATCCGACCACACACGGGCTGGTTCTGATCATTTGGTTGGACCGAAACAAGTAAGACGAGTTTGGCAATGCCTGTGTCCTTGAATAAAATTTCTATGTTCTCTGCTTTTTTGCTTTTGTTTTTTATTAATCCAACTTGTCTTATTATTTGTCAAGCTGATTGCACACTTTTACTGCGTTAAGTCTATAGAATACTGGTATACCTACCAGTTTTTGGTAGCTAACATACTAATTTGCTGTATGCACACACTTTTGTTTTTGTGCTTGGATGCCTGAAAAAACCTACCAGCCAGTATAAATTGTGATTTATCATGATTTTTTAATGTCGCTTATCTTAAGCGACATAAAAAAAACATTTTTTTTTAATTGGATTGAAACTTTTTTTCTGTGGTCAACCCTGAACACGAAGTAGAAGTGAGTGGACCCCGCACTATTATTATGGCATTGAGAACCTACCGAATGTTTTAACTTCATGCCCACACCGTCTTACTTATAAGGGATTAAAGTTACAACATTGTGCGTCGGCTCAAATGTTCCCACACATTGGTGGTATCATTTTTTCCATTACTTGTTTATACCAAAAGAGGAAGTTTATCTCAGATCCTTTTACCTGACTTACCAATTTATGATAAAAACAAGTAGGTAGGTACCTAATTAGATACTTTGCAAAAAAAGCTATTTACCTTGAGTAGATCTAATATCCTAAGTAGGTACAACATGAATCTAAAGGTTATCTTCCTAAAACTAAAATTGTGTTTCATAGAATCCAACAATGCCTACATCATAATTTGTAACTTATTAAACAGACTGAGGAGATTAAACAGAAGTACTATTCGCCGATTCACCACAACTGTTTTAGTTCTTAAGTAAACATAATTTTGTAAGTGGTGTTATCTATCTATCACTGCAGTTTGTCCAAAGAGTTAAGGATAAAACTTGTATTTACCCAACAATCTGCATACTAGCAAGTTATGTTATTCAAGTAGATAAACGGCAAAGCCTCGTTGCTCGCAGGCCATGTCGCAAGAAGTAATATAATACAATAGCCGACGCGGTCATCCAGACAATACAGGTGTAATACTTCTGTGTTTTACAGTTTTAAGTAGGTATTAGTATGTCTGGTTGTTTTCTATGTATAATATGTATGTATTTACAAAAAATGTATATAAGTAGTATATCAGTCAAGTAGTTCCTATAACACAAGCTCAGCTGACTTTGGAGCTAGATGATGCTGTGTGAAAATGTCCAGCTTTATTATTTACACAAATATAACAACAAGGTAAACCATGATGCTTAAGGTGTATTTTATGTGGAAGAATTTATCAAGTTTTTTTTATCTACTATAATGAAATAATATTGCTTTTTGCATCTCCGTGCGAATTGTGCAATTAAGGGGTAATGACATTCAACCTCAGGTAATGAGGTAACATTTTGTTAATAAATGAGGTTGCTTAATGTATTGGCAACGAACTTGTTGCATTTGGTGGTGGCAATCAGTGCATTCACGCGAACTTTGACAACCACTTGCCAACCCTTTGATCGCCACGACCACCGCGTCAGTGTGACCGAGCCCTAATAATACACGTCAGAAAAGTATTAGAACCGAGGATATTACCCACTTCACAAGTATTTAAAGAGCTGTGAAACCTTCAAAAATACCCAAAATAGATGCTCATATAAAAAATATATTTGAGTATCTATTTTGTATATGCTCCAATTAATTAGTATTAAGGGTAGGATTGATTAAATTTCAGACACAATAGAAAAACTATTTTCTCGATCAGATCTGTAAACTATCTAAGCGTTAAAAGGGTGTAAATAGTGAGGGATGCTAATACTCCATATAAATAAGATAAAGGTTTTACCTGAAGACCACTCCGATTGGGAAACAATCGGTCTCTGTCCAGCAGATCTCTTTCATGCGGTAGAGGCGAATTTGATCTCCTCGGCAGCGTTGCATGTCCTGACGATATATTGTTGTCCGACAAGTAGACCTCATCTGTTGACAAGATAAACAATGGTCAGAAATGTTATTATTCAAACACCAAAAGAATTGGAACTCTGCGATCAGACCACAATTGTTAATAACATTAGGTACATAATTATGGTCACATTATTTATTGCGTGAACGGGTTTGATGTGCTTGAAAACGTATATTAAAAGTTCGAAGATTTTAAAAATGAAATTTTAAGAAGGTTTTAAAAATGAAGAGAAATAGATTTCAGTGTATTGAAAAGTAATAAGAGTGCACCAAAATCATTAATTCTTTGATACCATCGCCTTTTAATTCAATCCAATCATCTTTTTTGATGTTTCGATACCGTTTGTTTCTTGTCAAAGAATTGTCGCACCATTCTAAAGATTTTAGAAACGAATCTCGACACAACAGGACCTCGCGAATGAATAAGTTTATCTCACCAGACTTTAACGTACTTCCTCTGCTGTCTACCTCGTCTATTGCATCACATTGGTTTTGTGCTTGCTTTTTTACCGGGTATTTAGAGCCTAAGCTTATTGAGCTGGCACGTTTTTCAGTGGTAAGTAATAACTGAGTTGTAGATTTGTATAATTCGTTTTCTATACTATCTTGGGCCGCAGAAGAAAATATATGTGACGTATCAGGTATTAATGAAGGCAACTCATCGTTTATAGGTTTTGTGACCGTCAAAGTTGGTAAATTCTGTTCATTCTGAACAATCTGTGAACGAGGAATATCTCTGTTAACTGTATAACTTCTTCCCATTGGACGCACTAACGCAGGCGTTAAAATGTCTGCGCATGGCTCAGGTTCGAAAACTTTTACACAACATAAACATCGTCGCAAATATTCACAACACGTCATTTTCTCACTTGCGCAACCAGTCGTATTATAAACTTCCACAGGATTGTATTGAGATTTAGATTCCTCTGTTACAACCCGA
The DNA here is from genome assembly GCA_961405105.1 of Perizoma affinitatum. NCBI lineage: Eukaryota > Metazoa > Arthropoda > Insecta > Lepidoptera > Geometridae > Perizoma > Perizoma affinitatum. Next base: position 11,209,754 of record OY560184.1, read on the forward strand.
TTTTCAAATGATAGATATCTTATTTTGGCTTTATAAACTGGGGAGGCCATTGATATTCGTTAAACCGTGGAGCACAACCGAACTCAACTGAACAGCTTGTATGGTGATTTCACACAAATCCCTATTTTATCATTATGACTATGCTGTACCGAGGTTTCCTGTTGCGTTAGCGATAACATTTTAAATTAAGGACAATGTAAAAATACACTCAATGCCAATTATTAAATGTGGAGCTGGAGATTTAACAATGCTATGTGTGTGATAGGCTATTAGTAACACCACACTTCATGAAATTAAATGAGCATTAAAAAGGCCAGATACATTAAATGAAAACAAGTACTACAAGACCATAGAATTGATGTGTATTACATCAAAAACATGTTGTATTTTATAAACACCATACACACCATTATACATGTCGGGCTTAGATGGCAAAAGAGTACTCCATCGCAGTTGTTTGACAGGTTTTTTTATTTCACCATCTGCATCGGCTGATAAAGATTTTGTGGACGCTATCATATCACTCCTCCGTCTAGAGGGTATTATTGAATGCGAGGAATTGAAAATAGGTCGAGGACTTTTGATAGATAGCTCCGCACTTTCAGTTTCACTGCCTAATTCAATACTCTTTGATATGGTACTTTTTCCAGTAACATCTGGTTCATTAAATTCTTTGGTTGATGAACCTGAATAACCTGATTCTGAACCGTTTGTACTTGCTATTTCCACTTTCTCTACAGTGAATTGATCTTTATTTTCCAAACTAATGTTATGGATTCCTTCTATGATTCTCTCGATGTCGTTTTTTTTATCTCGAGCTTCTATTACGTTATTTGGGCTTATACTGTGGCTATCATTAGTTGCTATTCTATGCTTCGTTTTCGGCGTTTCTATTTTAATACTATGCACAATGTTATCACTATAGTCTACAGATGCATTTTGAAATGCCGTGGTTTCATGTGATTTCATCGCATCTATCTGTATGTCTCCTGATAAGTAAGGTTTTGCGCTTATTCTTGATATAAGTTTTTCTTTCTTGTCAAGAACATTTTTGCTAAGGGACCTTCTTATCGATGAATTTAATCCTAATGAAGATCTTGATGTACTATCATTTCTGCTTAGAGACCTATTAATAGGACTTTGTGGTATATTGACGTTACTTAGCAAATTTTCATCACTCTTTGTAATATAGGTAATGGCCGTAATATGATTTTTTCTGTGAATTTGATTTTCATATACTTTCTTTATTGTTAGTTTTGGTTGAACAATTTCTAATTTGTTATAACTTTGTAATTGTGAATCAGTTTTATCGACTGAGTTGATAATTTCATTTTTACTCAAATTTGACACGTTTAAGCTCTGAGACCTTTGCAATGTACCATTCGGAGTAGGAGTCTTCCTTCGTATTGTTTTGTAAGCTTCAAATAAATTATATTCTTTGATGTATTCTGATATTCCTCTATCGTACTCAAAAGTACCTTCATCGCTTGTTTTATTTTCTGTTGCACTTGAATCTCCATCTGTATCCATGGAAGTATTACTTATTCGGTCAAGTCCCAGTTTTGTGGAATTACTATATTTAGCTGTTTTTTCATTCTTGACTTTCTTAGCTTTCTCTACGATATTTTTTTCGACTTTTTTGCCAATAGCATAATTTTCACTTACTTTTTGTGTTAAAGGCATTGCTTTAGGTTTGGATATTTGCGAAGCTAAAAAAGAGTACAGTCTATACTTAGTTCTGGTTTCTCTTCGTATTTTAGATAGAGTGGCTGGTTCTGCATAATTTTCAACTGTAACGCCATTGAAACAATTCCAACACGACACTTCACTTTCATTTTTAACCACTTTGTCTATTGAATCACGTCCACTGCCTTCATTATCAGTTACCATTGTCACTGCTTCAGTTTATTTATACAAACCGATCAACAACCCGACATTTAGGCGACTAAACTCGCTTTTAAGACGACAAATGCTTAAATAGCCAGCAAGGTATGTTGCAAATGCCTTTTAAATGACTTTGATATGCATGATTTTAAAATATTACGCAATACTTTGAACAACAAGCTCGAAAAAATTCCTACCTGTTTTTGGATTACTTTGCTATGTAAAATACTAGATGACCTTAATATGTTAATGATAAGAGTAATCAAACCTTATTTAAAAAACCATACAACATTTACTAAGAAGGTATGCACCTAGAACATATTATTTAGATCCTTAGTAAAAATAATTAACCACCCGTAAATAAGCGTGATGGTCATAAATCAAACTTATGTGCCTTATTTATTTTTTATATTATTAGAAACACTTCGAATCAAAGATCGTGCCAGATTACCCGCGACGGAATCACTAATATGAAATAACATCTACAAAAGTCTGAGCTTAGTTAGTTTTCGGATAACTTTTAAAAAGGTTCTTTTGTAAAAGCATGGTTATCTTAGTCAATGGTCCACGAAAATTAATAAACGCTGGCCTACCAGGTCAAAGGATAATTAGATTTAACGTAGGGATGCCGTGTCTGAGTTTTACAAGATTAATTTAAGTTGTTCTAGATTTTCTATTTAGCATATGATTCGAATACACACATAGGACGCAATGGATTTCCATACAAAATTGCGTTTTTGTTCCAAATTCAAAACTGATGCTGTGGACGATACTTCGCGTATTCATTTTACAAAAAAAAATAGTACTCATACAATTATGTTTTAAGATTTGGCAATGGCAATAGTACCGAAAAGTCTTCTAACTATGAAACTAGATAAGTTATGTTCTTCATTTAAATACTAGTGTTATTACCAATCGGTTTGTATAGTGAATAGGTACCTATGTATAAGAATTAAAGTTGATCGAGGTCTTGGTATTTAAGCAGATACCTACTTATTAAAATTACTATGTTTACATTTACATAGAAAACACACAAACCCGAGACAAACATTTGCAGATCATACAAGCATTTGTCCAGAACTTTCTGGAGAGAGGTCGTCAAGAAAATAAATACATGTACGACCTCTGTGGCCCCGAGGGCGAAGGCTGGTCTTTGACGTAGAAGGTTGCGGGTTCGATTCCCGCCGCCGACGCGCCATGCTTTAGGTGCCCAATCTTATATCATATACCTACTTACTTAAATATATCTTCGCTTTAGCGAAGATATATTGTAATTATGTTATAGTCTTCAAATTATTAAATAAATAATTGATGAGTTCGAAAAGTGAAATAGATATCAATAATAAAATAATTTCCTTCCATTAAAAAAAAAAATTATTGTCGGCCTCTGCAATAATGTACTATTTTATATCTACCTATTCATCTAAAAACCAATAAAACCTTAAACAGAACTTGAGCTAGCCCTAAATGTTGCTAAGTTTGTCCACGTTTCTACGAGCACCAGTGCTCATACAATCTCTTCAGTGTCCGTGACCGCGAGTGACGTTCCGTAGCGTGCGCTCGCCACTTTTCATTACAATGCTAACTATGACATGTACCATTGTAAATGTTTTATAACGTCACATTCTGATAAAAATATAATTAATTTCTTGTCGAGTGTTAGAAAAGGACAGTGATAGAGTTAGCGACCTCCTAAGGAATCTACGATTGTACCTTGTATCTTTTTATCTTTTTGCCGATGTTCACCGATTTTAGAAATTTCGAATGATTTCATTAAACTGATCGATCACTGAAATTCACAGTCTGAGAGTGCCTACTTATCTCTCACTCGTATTTATTTTTTTGCCGCAAAATTCATATATACATAGGAACATGTGGTATATTTGACTAAACTTTTGATCAGCGTGAGACGGCGTAGTTTTGGGGCAAATAGAATTAAACCAATGAATGACCTACAGATTTAGACAAAAATATAAAAGTAATGAATGGGGAGTTCTGTTTGTAGACGTATTGTACCTCTACGACTTTCATATTAGTTCTACGAGTAGGTAACAGATATATAACTTCTTTATTGAATTCCTTTAAAAAATAACATATAAAATAAAAGTAGTTACTTTTAAAATGTACGTTTAAAATCAGAGGTATAATTGACGGCCTTATCGCCGCTATTAATAATTATTTCTTAAAATGTCTTCGATATGCTAATTGTTAGATAAACAGTTTTATAGCCATGGTCCCAATATAAGTGACCTTTATAAAGATTTACTTTATATTTACTACTTGAATGCTGCCTATGATTGACCATGAATGTGTCCCTGGACTAATTGAAGGAATTAAACACAGAAATGTTATTGGTTGAGATCATCTATCTATATTTTAAAACCCAAAAACTTTACTATATTCAACTTTATTTTAATTTATATGAAAACATACTTGCAGTTAGGACGGTCATAATTATAACCTAATTTAAGAATAAACATGTATGCTACCAGTACGATATCGTAGCTAATTAATAACAGCCTATTGTTTTGAAATCACATTCACAACTTCTGTCTGTCAGCACGTCATTCTATTGTACCCACGTCGTATGTTCAACAAGTGTGCATAAAAGTTCATAATGCCATCTTTTCTATTCTACCTATATGTATACGAACTATTGGTCGTAGAACTGTAAAATATCGCCTATCTGAAAATTTCAAACGATGATTCTGATTTGTCCAAACGGAAATACAATACGAAATGCTTTGAAAATGTATGGTCAGCAAACCAATATTATTTTAGAATAAAAGTTATCGCATACATATAAGCTCGGAACTGGATCGGTACCGCCTCAACTCGAGCCGTTCAGTATTTTTTGTATGAAACTCCATACCGCAACGCACACTAATCAGCATCGTAACAGCATTGCCTTGCCTCAATCACCAAAATTTAAATTATGAATGAGTCAATAATTTAATTTATTTCATTCAAGGCGTCGTCGTCTCTGTGGCGGTGCCGATCCCGTGCTGAGCTGGTAACCCAATTAATAATAAAAGATCAAACGTAGCGTCATATGGCACTTGAAATACTAAGCAACCATAACTTGCAAAGAGCAAATTCCACTATAGAAGCCTATAGTTATAGGTACCCTATAACTAGCTTCTACCTAAAGTTGGATGATCAAAACAGATTACTACAAGCGGGAAGCGGTTGTATGAGGAATGCAACATTACAGCAATTACATATTAAGTGCTGGTTTAGAAGGTCAGCTACATTTTGTAAGCAATGTTTGCACTCAGTGGAAGTGTATTAGTATCAATGGCACATGCTTATAATTTACTTCTGTTTAACTGAACTGATTTCCTCTTTCAGACGCGGTACTTTTATTTGGAATCAAAAAATAAGCAGGAACAAATGTGAAGCATTACTCAATGAAACTAAATAGTTTTAAAGGATTGAAACTTTCGTGGTTGGAGATGATTTTTAAAATTGAAAATTTCAAATCTATTAAAATAGTGGTCAAAAATAACATCATGCATAATAGTTAAGGTTTGGGATATTTTGGAAGTAATTGATATGGTAGAACATAATTGAACTTTATTATTTATTTATTTTAAGACCTATTGTCTATTACATTAAGACTATTTACATTATGTTCAAGCAAATAAAAAATCTGAACTCTGACTGAGTATACAAGGTGTAATAAGACTACGCTCGATAACTGAAAGTATTGTTACAGACTTACAGATATCCCTATATGATTATGTTATAACAAAATCGCTTTCTACCAAAGCATGCTCAATGTATGGCTGTTTTTGTATGAGCCCTGATTCTTGAAATATTGAATTTACCAAAACCCTAGGATCCCCAAAGTACTAGGAGTTATGAAGGAGGAAACGTTCGTTGACCTAGAATAAACTCAAATATATTCAGCCAATGGCAACTTCGGGACCTGAACATAGCATATCTCAACACGTCTTGAGCAGCTTTTTTCCGTACAAACTTCATATTTCTCCCGCTGAACCCTATAGGGGGAATTATGAAAATCTTAGGGCACTAGAACACCCCTTCACATCAAAAGGAACAATCATAGGTGAGCATAAAAAAATTGGCGTTTCGAATAAATAAGTTTAGGTTTAGTACCTATTATATTAGTCAGTGGATTTAAGTAGGTAGCTAAACCCAAGATCATGGCGCTCTTTAGAGGAGGCATATGGCCAGCTGTGACACAGATCTGTTCTACAGATTATTGATGAAGATCTCATTTTCAGTAGAAAATTCTACCATCGTTTTTACTATCTTATCTACGTACATATTGAAGCTTTTGGTCAAGGACAGGTAGGTATACATCCAATTCGTAGCCAACTCGCTGGCAGATAGATCATCAAGTAACTAAGTGTCATTAGAAAGTACAGATATAAACATAGAACGTAGTTTTCCCATGGCTAGCTGCAGCGTCGATAGAAAGTGGTCATGAGCAACCTTCGCTTGAAACTATTAAGGTGTTACTTAAATTATTGTACCTACGAATAACGTGGATACCGAGAATGCACAATGATAATGATAATACTCGTTTGCGTAACTACCTGAGCAGAAATTACACTAACTTAGAGGGATCTTTTGTTACCCGAAAATATCGTAGAATCGTTACGTAAGTATTTCTGATCGCTGGTGAATTCACATCACTTTTAGCGACCCAGCGTTTAGCGATGATGGAAAATATCGTAAGGAAACCGACATATCTGAGAACCAAATTTTCCAATGGATGCGACATGTGCATACAAAAATGCTTCTTCTACACTATTGGGTAGAAACTACGGTATAATATTAAGTACAGTTAAAAAAATACTAAGTAGGTAATCTGAGTAACATTGTACTTTGAGACGGTGATATGAGTAAATTTTACGGCTCATGGCCAGTTTGACCCTCACTCGAACAGCTAAAAAAACTTGTTGCACACAAAGCTTGTTCAAACGACGAGCAGTAGTAGCTTAGAGCACACGGACTGGTGATTCTCAGTTGTCAGAGTCTGGAAAGTATCTTTGGCAGTATCTGATAACCGATAACGACTCTCGGATCGCGACGGTCAACCACGCGCACCAAAGGGTTCGCGCTGAGGAAAATTCTCGAGGAACAGTAGTTACCAAATGTGATTACGTCTGGCTTATAATATTGTCGCGTAACCACAGACGCTGGTTCGAACTTGTACTACGAGTACAATATACATAAAGTAACCTGCTTGTTTTTATATCTATAAAATCAGATATTAAAAAAAAAGTTAGATTGTTTGTTATTATAATTATCAGCAATAGGTATATTTTAATCTTGGTACTTATTACATTTGAAATCTGACCGCTGAATGTTTTTATCATTTAAAACATTGTGATTTTTTTTAAACAAATCGAACATATCAAGAACCACTCTTAATCCTTGTGTGGATACAAAAATATTTACAAGATATGTGCTTTGACATGTTTTTCTTAAAAGCTTGCAACCAGAAGACGTTGCATCAAACGCTATCTCAGATTTACACGCTGATAACACGCAGTATGTGGTGTAGGCGGGTAAACAAGGCTGTTGCTCAATGTACACATTGTTACCTTTGTAAAGTGTAGTTTAAGTTACTGCTTTGATAGTTCTGAGGATATAAGCTAAGGTCTATTCCGTCAGCTAGATCGTTATACGACTCAGTGCCTGAAAATCTACATATGGTGAGATAATTGACCAAAGTTTTCACAAATTACGAATTTATCTCCTAAAACGTATAAAGAGAATCCATATGTCCTGGGGTCTATATGACTATTGGTTTATTTTTTCACTAGCTGTTGCCAGCGGCTTTAAAAGCGTGGAGTCGTGTTTTTTTTAAATTTTTCCATTCCCTAATTTTACTCCCCATTTGCCTGTGGTTGAAAAACAAAGAATTTCATACAAAGTTGCTCGCCCCATTCCCCCCCTTAAAGTGAAATTTTAAAAAACCTTTCTTGCTTTATAAAAAAACCTATTTTGGAAATTTCAGCTTTCTATAATTAGTAGTTTTGTCTAGTATTATAATATCTGTGGAAGTGCATTGATAGATCAGTCAGTGAGGACAAATTAACGATTTTATAAGTTTAAATTTACCCTTGTATATGAAAACAGGCGTTTACTCAGTTATGCAATTTTATTGTAACTTATGTACTCTTGACAAATCAAATAATTGTTCTACATATCTTAACGATTTTTTTATATGTAGTTCTTCTGATAGTTAAGAACAGGTTATACTAAACACCGTTAGTATTACCAAAGTTCTTAGAATACCTACTCTAGGTACCTACCTACTTCAAAGTTCAAGTCGAGGCCAACTGGAACCTAGTGATGCAAACAGGATGAGTTCATATCATACAAACAATATTAAGGTTACCTTTACTGGCGTGCGACCTTTTTGTTTATGGCATTATAATCACTTTATTGAAGCATATCAAAGTAGTAGGCAAAGTTAGCTCGGTCGAGCTAACTTGGCACCTCGTTGCCTACTACTTTGTATAGCCCCAGGTATAGTAGGTATAATCTCCTTTGAGAAAAAAACTTGTAACTTGAATGTGAAAACTCTTCGTTTCTCTTATTTTTCTTGTAAGTACGATACTCCTGAATAGGTTGAAAGGATTCATCACCCCTTTCTAAGAGGTCTTTATACGAACATCTGATATTGAGTAGAAGGTAATTTTAGTAGACAAAATAGACCTATAACTTATTGCTAGGAAATGAAAATGATTTGTTATACACGGATTGAAACCACCCTACGGTAATTTTACAACAATTTTATTTCAAGAAAATATATCGTTGAACACTTTAACGGAGATAAGGCAGGTAAAGGCTATACTCGTAAATTTAGTTTTCAGAGCAACTTCAGCGTTTATTGCTTCATATTATGGTTTAGTTTTAGTTGAGCTTAGTTCCTGCATCGTAAACGATTACTTCACAGTTTGTAAACCGGCAAAGTCTTCGTACAGAATCACGAGCGATCTGGAATGGCCTCAATGAGAGGCGCACGAATAGTTCTGTTGACATTACCATCATTTTGTGAGACATGACGAATGCATTGATGAGCCAGACTGGTGTCGTATCGTATCGTTGACTTGACTTTAGTTATGGTAAGTCTATCATATTTTTATTAACATGCTTATCTACGTACATAGTCCATCTACCCATATCTAGAAGTACAATTGTAAATATATTTTTAGAAAAGATGTAACAAGGAATGGGATTCTAAGAGAGAAAACAAATTTTAACATAAACATTATGCTGAAAAGCGGACATGTGCCAAATTTCCTTACAGATTTAATTACTGAAATATTTCAAAGAAGAAAATTAGTGTATAAATCAGTTGTTTCCGCTAAACATCCACTGTTTAGAAACCGATTGCAACATTTTGTTCGTTAAACATAAGACAGGCAAAAAAACAGCTGATTTAAGATCAGAGAGTTATTTAAAATAGTATTCACAATTTACAGAACTTGAGGTACATTATCAAACGGAAGATTTGTTACGTTAGTATATAATGAAAATTACCTTGAACAATTTAAGGAAATTGAGACGAAACTGACATGCAAGTCAATTTTATCAAAATGCGAAACAAACCTTCACAATAATTACTTAACTATTTCAGTTCGCTTGGTTATTCCTGCGGCACACAGTGGACAGTATTCCACCATGCCATCAATCTATGGCGGAAGCATTTTAATGACACACATGTCACTAAAATGCTAACACATTATCCAGATATCGCGTGGAGGTTCAAGTAGAACGAGATAATTATAGACACGAGCCACACCAACAGTCAAGAACCATATGTACAATAGATGTGCAAAGTCGTTTCCTATGTTGAATAAATAAATTTAAAATGATCAATTATCTACTAACACGAATAATTACGATGATTTTAAAACAACCATGTTTCATTAATGCATTAGTGAAAGCCAATAAAACACGTCAATATAGTAATCATTGACAATACAAGTTGGAATCCATGTGATTATTTACCTCATGGCATATGGCAGCGATAAAAAACAAATCGGTCGTGAACAATGCCTTCCGAGTTTCACTTCTCTTCGTGTGAATATGGTGGTGTATGGTATTGCTATTATTGAATATTAGTGATGTAGGTACATACAGTACGTACTGAATCGATGATTTAGCTGCAACTAAAATACCTTTACTCAGCAGGATGGAAAACTCTTGGGATTGAAAATGGTCCAACTAGATAAAAATGTAGGTATCTATTGTTTTGTAAAGAAACTTAAAAAGGATAACCAGCCTTTTTTTCTTGCCTTTCTTTCCTGGCTTGGTTGCGGAGGAATAGGCTGTAGCTAAAACGACGTTTGGTAGTGATCCTTGTGATTTTAATGCATAAATGAATTTTAACTTTGACTTTGATGGATATAGAGGAAAAAAGAAACAGCTAATGTTTGTACGAATGCTTGCGTAAATAGTTAAGGCAAATTTTCGGATTCATTGTTTAAATTCTAGGTCAACACAGCGCTGGTTTCGGCACTAGACATAATGCGTGTCATTTTGACTCCATTGAAATTGTCTTTCTACGCGTTCAATGCCAATCTAGTGGTATTCTGTGTTGATATACTAGATCTAAAAAAAAAAAATTTCCATAAATTTACATTTACACTAATATTATAATGAAGTAAAATTTGTTTGTTTCTTGGTTGTGTGAAGAAGTAATTTGCGCAACGATAAAACCAATTAAAAAAAATATTTCACTAATAGAAACCCAGATTAGTAGGTAATAGGTACTTTGCTTTGACAAACATAAGTTTCAGTTAGAAATTTCAATATTCGTAAATCTTCGTCTGCTTTATCCTCGAGCTATGGTTGCATGTACATGAAGATAATGTACTACAGAAATATCAAGTCAACACTTGGACTAAAAAAAAAAACTCTATATACCTAGCTTTTATATTTAGGCCACAAAATCATTTTTATGTAATAATAATATGTTGCTTAAAAAAAACACGCTTTTCAAAACGTATCATATGAGCCCAAACTCGAGGGGTTTACTAGTAGCCACTGAAGTGTTCCACTATCCACCTCTTGGCTCCATCATCAGAGCCTTGACACTAAGTGCAATCTATTGGACTCGTTATAACGAAGCATATGAGCCAAAATCTCAAGAGGTTTACTAGTAGCCATTGAAGAGTTCCATCAGCTCCATGATACCAAATTATGGTATTGTCAACCGAACTACATATACTTACAAATTTTAATTTCGAATTGTTTTTAAATTTACTTCCATGATTTGATTATATTGTTAGTTAGCTAATATATAAGCGTGTTAAAATACTATTTTTGATGAACTTGTGGGCAGAAGCTAGTCTATAATATGCAGAAAACAGTCCTAGACAGAACTACCCTACAATTAAATAGCCAGAATAACTTTGTTACAAAATACTACTAGAAGTAGTACTAACCTACTTGCACGGTAAACACAAGTCACTTGAACAAATACAAGCCATTGAAAGAAAACGGTTACACAAACTTGCAATAATGATGAAATAATACTTAATACAGAAGCCTTTATGCCACCTCTACAGAGGATCTTGACCTCGTAGTTTAACTGTATTCAGGTAACCATGGTGAAAAGGTTTATTTTGTTTTTTACTCACGACGCAAGGAGCCTGTATGTTATAAGTTTTCCGTAAGAGTTCGTTAATTTGTATGTTACCATTTATCTCCAAATCAGCTTATCCGATTAAAAAAAGAGTTTTTGCAATCGATTTGTATGACTTGAAGAGTGGTTCTTAGATATGTTTGATTGACACAAGTCACGAGGATGCTCGCAATAGACGATTAAAAACATATCGAGAGTTTATATTTTTGCAAAATTTGACTTCTGATAAATTAACTATTTTGATAAATTGATTCCGATTGTCCTAAATAAGGCAGTAAGCCTCAACCACTGTTCACGCTTGAGCAGAAACACCTCGTTGAACCGACGCAACGAAAGGATACTGTCATGTTATATTCTAATTCCTGCCAATTCCAAACGTTGCTGTCGAAACCATGGTTGAAACACCTCGGCAACGTATAATCTACGTTTTGTCATTTCCCGGTTTCAAAATACAGACAATTCCGACAGTTTTAAAGCGTATCAATGAATTAGTGTAGACTGTAGACACGGTGCCCTGTCACTGAATTGTGTTTAGCGTCCAGTGAGCGTGAAACGTTGAGCAATGGAGGCCAAGCACCATGTCTACTACGTCTTGAGAAATTGTATTTTCTGTTAATAGTGTTTTTATTCCTTAACAGGGATTTGTACAAATACAAAATATTGAAAAAAAACACCGAGATTTTTTCATCTTTGCAGCGACCCCTAACTTGACCTGACTTGTAAACCTATTTAAGAACCATCCTTGAAGTCTTACAAATCAATTGCAAAAAACCGTATTTCAATTGGATAAGCCGTTTCGGAGACGAATGGTTTCAGACAAACACACAAACCACCTGTTACGGCAAACGCATTGGCTCCTTACGTCGCTGGTAAAATGTGTGAGGTGCGCGTTGATGTCTAATCTATGGCAAAGAGCGCGTGAAACCATAGACCTTTTCGCAGAGCTGACTTGTACGATAAACCACCATAGATAGATACACCATAATCTACTTTCATAAGAAAAAGTACCATTAAAAGTTTGTATTGTGAAATAAACATTGATATCTAGCGAATGAACAATCTACTGTTGCATGCAAGTTATACAAAAAAGTATGTGAAATTTTCTAAGAATACGTATTGTAGGTAATTGATAAATTCATTACACTAATTACCTACCTACAGGAATTCGTTAATATCTAAGTAGGTAGGTATTATTAGTTGATTACTTTTCTATAAATAGTCAAAAGTGCTTGATTGCATGAATGAATGTATGAAAGTACCCATAATAAATAAACTATAAAACTCTATAGGATTAAGGGTACAATGACAGGTCTTATCGCTTAAAAGTGATCTCTTCCAGATAACTGTTGGATGTAGAGGATTCAAATTACACCTTAAATAATTGAGTTATTATTAGTTACTGCATATTCATTTGGTTTATGAGTTCAAAAATATCAAAGATCACTAGACAATATTCATCTTTTTAGACCCACACGACTTGACAGCTCAATTGTTGGGTCAATGGCGCTGCCAAATATCATTTTTATAAAAACGATTAGGCTCTTTATGTACATCCTCAGACCTATACCTAGTATGTAGATTTTCAAGGTTATCAAAGGCACGCTTAACGTTATATTTCTCACAAGCCCACGTTATGCAGTAGTTATCATTCCACGTGATAAGTTGCATTCCCATCGCCCATTGGATCACTAACCATGCTTTAGATTTTTAGATCTAGGACATGCTTGTTTCCTCGCTATATTTTTCTTCACCGTTTTGGGCACGTGTTAATGCGCACATCCATTTTTGAAGAAGAAAAATACAATAGTACACCACCTGTTCCGACTCTCGACGGCTCCTTCCTATTTCCAAAATATACCTACACATTTTGCCGATCCTGCTACTACGAGTATTATAAACGCGAAAGTTTGTGAGGATGGATGTTTGTTACTCTTTCACGCAAAAACTACTGAACGGATTCTGATGAAACTTTACAGTAACATAGCTTATACATCAGAATAACACAAAGGCTAATTGTTATCCGGGTACCACGCGGGCGAAGCCGTGGACAGAGGCTAGTATTCAATAATGAAATAGCTAAAGAACGTTATCAAGCCGATAAGTAAAGGACCTTTGACGTAGACTTAACATTACAAGGACAATCATTCATCCAATGCGTATCATACTAATGATATTTTTGCGCTGTTCTCAACCCTATACCACTAGTTTTAAGTTGAAGTTCCAATGATTGAAACATAATGACATCCAAGTCACGTAAAGCACAGTCAAAGAAGCCAATGAATAATGTTGTCAAGTCAGAATCAGAACAGGTTTTGCTGTTTTTGAAAGGTGGGTTACGTATATTGACCAAGTGGTATTATGAGACTGTTGACCAGTAGCTCCTGTTTATATTAAGTTAGTAAACACATTGCAATTTACATAATCCATTTTTGAAAAGCAGGAATTTTCACGTTCTTTAGCGTCAGTGAAAGCACCGACTCATTCCGAGAGTCTTAATCAGGATAAAAGTTGAAAAATTTGGGGTCGTTCCATTTTAACATATTTTTCTAATTTTATGACTAAAATTTTAAAACCACACTTCATAAATGATGATCTGTGAATTATTTGCCTTTGCACTGTATGACAATATATGCTCACTAAGTGCGAATATGCTCAATTTGGAATAATTGTTATTAAAAATTGATTTGAATTATACGAAACGGTTTTTGATGGCTCTAATACTTATCAACGATTTATTATGTAAAGAAGTAGGTAATCATTCTAAAGATTGTAGATAACTATCTACGTTGATTGTTTGTTATTGAACAATATTGAAGACTCAAATAAAAAAAACTAATAATCGAGCTTATCGAAAAAAAATAAGAAACAACACGTACCTTAGAGAACGAGTTGAAAATAGGACAAGTGTTTAAACAATAAAAATGAATGAAAGATACAAGCAGGAGCATATATTATTTGTAAATGTGCAACCGCTCTGGAATTCAAGACAGCATGTCCATTCATAAACAGAAGTCATTTAGAACAAGCCGATGGCATTAAGGTCGACCGGAATGCTTACCAAAGAATGTAATGTTCACGAACACGATCGAATAGAAGAAAATGTTCTTAACAAACAGTTAGGCCTACTTTTTAAGTTATTCCGTAGCTATGTTGTTCTAGAGGCGTGACGTTCAAAAAGTGTTGTTTACATGAAGGAAATACACACTAACAAGAGGATTTTCTCATTAGATGACCGGTACATGAAGACGAGGAATGGGAAAATAACTTGCGACTAACTAGTCTTAAGTAGTTATTATCCCATACCTCGTCTTCATGAGAGACTAAAGAGATACTTCTTTAACTAATGAGGGCAAGAAAAGCTAGAATTGCCTATATACATAAACAAATAAGGCACGTATCTATGAATAAGCTGTGAAAGCAACCATAACTGCCGAAATAAAAATTAATTGTAACCGCCACGATGATTGAAACGCAAATATTGCTCTCAGAGTTAAATTTTTTAAATGAGCCTTAGCAAGTTACAAAAGTGTACAAAAATCAGCAAGTGACCTATTTCATAGACAAGAGATTTTATTTAGTTTCATCAACTCGAAGAGCTATGGTTGTTTATAAACAAGAGGCAAATATAATTTTACAACATCACATAACCATTATTTGAGCATTCATTTCCAAGTATATACTAGTATTGGCATATATAGTAACGTAGTTTACACTTCTGCCAATACGACAGGTACAGTCTAACTGAACCTGTTTTAATGTGGCTTTCTCTTAGTAGATTAGTTCGATTACTTCCTTCAGTAAACAGAGGACAATTGATTACACAACGAGGAGCTATTAAGATTAATCAAACGCATGTTGACGCTTCTAATCGATCATAGACGTAACAGATCAAGATTTAATGAAAGTTGCTCGCGAGAGACAGGTGATGTAATTTTCTAATGAATACTAATACAATTGGAAATGCAATCGCTGCAACCGGATGGCGGATAGAAAGCAAAATAAAAACAAAGTCCTAAAATAAGAACAAAGAATATCTGGTATCTGGCTATCTGGTATTAGAATCAGGTAATAAACGTGGCCTAGCCATTCACTAAGCATCTACAATACAGTTTATAAACTGATAAGGTATTATTAAGAAAAAAAAATTTTTTTTTTAATTATTTTAAGATAAGATTCGTAAAGGACCGGAAATAATGGAATAGTAAAAATAAAAATCCTCACCAGTGCTAGGAGTGATTTTGTATTATAATACTTATTCTTTCACATAATCGAGACCTCTGACGTCATAAGCACATTCTCTTCGAATAATGTTGCGGTAACCAATTCTAAGATAATGCGTGCGAAAGTGCAATTTACGTTGCCTTTATTTCTAATTAAACTTTCTTGTCTCTGGTTTTCTACACTTTAATACTCGACACAGCGGACACAATGTCATGTCTTGTCCATTATTTAACGTTAACTTCCTAAGTATTATCAAGTAAGTTTGTCGCAGTTATCGCTCACAACACATGTATTCTTATTTGTACAAGTGGCTTTTTATTGCGTGGACATAAAGTATATTTTCAAGCAATCTGCTCTGCTTATGTTTAGTCTCTGAATCAAAAAAATATGGTAGTGGAAGTTTTTTTGAATATTAAAAAAAAATATCTACAAAATTCACTCTTACTGTTTTTATCATAATAATATCCTAAAATGGCACTATTCGAATATTTGGTTCTTGGGCATGACAGACTGTGAGAGTGAAGAGAACCGGTCTTATGCTCCGCTCAAACATTGTTCGAGTGCAAAAATCCATTGGCACAATTGGGTTGGAACCAAAATGGAAGTCGTCCATTATTTAAACATTTTGGATAGGTAGGTGTCAATAACAAAGTTTGGGCCACTACTTAGGTGTTAACGGAATCTAAAACTTTTCTATTAAGTTAATAACGTGCAACTATACATATGATTTTAAGGTTTATTAGGTGTGTAACTGTAAACTTTATCTGAATGACAATAAATGCGAAAGTTTGGATGTTTACGTTTTGTTGCTAAATATCTATATAAATAGTGGCTAAACCGATTTGGATGAAATTTGAAACAGGTATAGTTCGTTATTATACCCACAAACATAAAGGCTACTTTTTATTCGGGTATTAACAAGTTTAAGGAGTTGATTCAAAGCTTACTCACCCTGCAAGCTAGGTGCAGAAGCGGGCGCGGACGGCGGAGGCTGCTGCGGCGTTGGTGGTGGCCTGCGCCTCCTCGGAGCATGGAGTCCCGGAGCAGACGCCGCGCGAGTAGCCGTCCGGAAACCGGGCGCTCGGTACCGGGCGGACTTCACCGGCCCGGCTGGTACTCGCTCGTTGCTCGCTGCGATGGACGGTAAGCGGGGGAGTGAACCGGAGCGTTGCTCCTCTTCTGGCTGTAAGACGTTGTTATGTTTTGACAAAACCTATATACAACTGTAAATCTCTTAACTTGTGACTGTATGTTTCTATTTCATAATGTTCTTAGGATTGACGTGACTAACTCCGGATCACCATTATAAGTCGTAAGCTAATAACGTCTCGTTTCTCTATGAAAATCTGTCATAGCTTTGTAGTTTTTTTTTTCAAGAAAAACGAGCCGTTTTCGACTACGACCGTAATTTGAACCTGGCTTAACTGATCCCTGTGATCATAAAGTATGAATAAAAATAAAAATATGTTTGAGTATCCTCATTCTCAGCCATATTCTTATTAGTTGTGAATAACTTTCGGTAGCGTGACGGCAAGTAGCCGGCTGCGACTAAAGTGGGTTGCTGCCCGCTGCGAGACAAATGTTTGCACATTCTGCACATGGAAGAATATTGGAAGAAATAGTCTGGATATTGTGGTACCATGGTACTCGTAGGTCCTGTACTAACGATGTAAGGAATCCTAGCGTGGGGTGATGACTATGTATGTGACTGTAGTGTGTTTATTTTTTAATTCTATTTTCATCAGCGTGGTGGCATCCGGATAGATTATGGGTTATTTAATGAGACTCTTTATCATTTGAAGCATTCAGGCAATGCTTTTTAAAAACATCACTGCATTCAGGTACATTCAATAGCAAACAAACATTCAACTTGTTTTAATTACTCAGAATATCCTTGGAATATACTGTATATATGATTATAAGTTGAGTTTGACTGAGAACTTTTTGGCCCTCTATTTCTCGTTGTTATTAAACAAAACAAAACCTAAGAATATAAACATGATCTAACTAAGTACCTCTCGGTAAATCGTTCGAATCTAAGTAAGCCTTCGTTGTGTAATGTAATAGAAGGGCCACCATGCGGATCCATGTTAATTACATTTCCACGCGGTGTGGTAAGAATGTTTCCTGTCTTCGATTATAAAACGGTTTAGCTGTTAGAACGATTGATACTCTCCCAAAAAGTGAAGTAAAATGATACAATTCCTCATCGTAAGTAACACACAAGTGACTTAAAAAAACCAGTGATACGAATAACAAAAGAATGTCGCTCTCCTTGATTGATAGTGCACACAAGAAAGAGATGGCAAGCTCTTTTTCGTGTTTGTAGTCAGCATGTTTTGAATTAACTACTAAACTTGTATGGAAAACTTAAATCTGCCTAATTTGACAGCTAAAATTGCGGCTATCTCTTTCTTTTGTTACTGTTAGAAAAAGAGAGCGATAGATAAAATTAAGTTTAGTTGTTTAGTTGGTGTACAAGAGAATCGATGCTTAAAGATCAATGGACAGATGGAAGGTAAACATTTAAGGAAATGCCACTTTTCCGCGCATTCAAATCTCAATTGTTTTGATAGAGTTAAAGAAAGTAAACACTTTTTGGTGTGATGCGGTCAACATTGAATCTTACAAAACGTAACCTACTTAAGAATTTGTCGTAAACTAAAATATTATTGATGATGTTTTAGTTGACAATCGGAATAAAAGACATGAATCATATAAAAAAACTATCTTACAAAGAATTTTATCTAAAAATTGAAAAAAGTGTACTACTTACTATTTTATGACGAATGGAATGTAAGACGACGACGAACAGACGAATAAAGGTAGATATTTAGTTCACTGTTAAGTTCATACATACGCTAACAAGACGCCTTTGGACTTGAATTCTCATAGGTGCAGGCAGGAATCGTCGATAAAGAATGAATAACATTGCTTACTAAGAAGCATATCGGAACGAATAATATCAGTGTTATAATGATTTGTCAATGAACAAAAGAAATAACAGTACCAGTAATTCTTTTTTATTTCAACAACATTATTGAAGCTATGCAAATATTGATAGAATCTGCTCCAGTTTTTAGCATACAATCTTAATCAAACGTTAGGTAACAAGTTCAAGATTCTGTTACGTAAAAATAACTTTCCAAATTTGATACGAATCTGTTATGATGACTTATGAGTGAGTGCTAAATCGAGTGTGATCTATTTCTCCATTAACTATCATTTTGCCATCGGGCAGTAGGAAGTAAGCGTTTTAGTTAAATTATCTACAGGTTGAAATGTGTTACCTTGGTCATCATTTACGAATCATTGCTATTTTGCATAGTTAGTTACACCAAACGATTACACATTTTTATTTAGATTCTACATTTACTATTTCCCAAAAAAACTAAAGCGTACGCGTAAGAAGGTATTTTTATGTACTTTAAAATAATCGTTAAATTTTGCAAGCTTTGAATATTGATATGCAAGAGCATATTTAAGTAAGGTATTACGTATGCGTTTAGTCAATATTGATTCTGCTTTGATATGTTGGCGATACCTACTCAAACATTTAACTGTTAGTACACAGCGACGAAGTAAAAAGTTGTCCGCTGTTTATTTACACTCGTTATCAGTGTTTGAGAATCAACGATAAAGAATAAACTTTAATCTTTCGATGACACTTATCTAGAACATAATGAACTGATTAAAAAGACGTGCGTGACATTGACACTTTTGAAATGCATTATTCAGTCTGCTGTTGCAAGCCACTTTCAATGGTTTGAGAGTTGTTCTCGTTTCGACATTGTTTACAACATTAGCTTTCCGTCTACGATCTATGCTTGTGAACCTAGACTAAAGGATAAAGGTATTGTTCTGGATGTTACCTCAGCATCGGGCGCAGACGCTCGTCTCCTTCCTCGCCATAGTCTGTCTTCACTGCCGCTGATGGCTCCACAACTCCTCGAGTGCGACCTCTGCGCCGCGAGCTCCACGCCCGCGGGAGAACGCCTTGCTTCCACACCTCCGCCTAGAGTCCCTCGCGAATCCGCTGCCAGCAGCGCTGATTCAAAACTACCACGCCACGAAAACCTCTCACAGTCACTTGCAACACTTCCCCTGCTCGCAGCAGCTTCCAATATGTCATGAGATCTACTACGTGCCAATGCACCCGGCTCCGACGCGCTATCGTCGTCCGTACTCGGTGATGCACCAGCCGAAACCTCGTGCATTAACGCCACTAGTCGCCCGCCAATATGCCTCATCACTTTTCCGAAGAGAGGAGGTGATCCTTCTCCCGCTCGTTCCAACGTCGCCGTCAGCATACGATACGCTCCAACCGCGTCACGCTCTAATGAACCGGCGTCATTATTTCCGTTGTCGAACTTATCGATTATCTCACGGCAACTCTCAGATATTTGCTTCCTCAAAACTGATCTACTCGAAGAAGTGCCCTCTAAATCAGATCCGGCGTAGTCAGAAGAATCGTATGAATCACTCCAAGTGTCTTCACTTGACAGATACTCGACGATCTCACGCACCTCTTCATCACGAATACCCGGTACTGTTTTCATTAGCCTAGTTAGTTCACTTTCGAAGTATAATAGTTGTGGTGGTTTCGGTGGGCGAGAAGGGGAACTTTCAGAGTTTGATGACGCCGGGGTGGAGGTTCTTACGTTCGTTGTATTGACCATCTGTTTGAAAAATTGGCGCATCTTGGTCATCATTAGATTTGTTTCCTCATCAGATGACCAATTGTTAAAGCTGTCTTTTCTACTCAGTGGGCTTTGTGGTGGACGGGATAACGCAGGACCTTCAACGCGTTCTTCGATATCTGGCCTGATTTCTTCGGTGATTTCCTCTAATTCTATTTTAGGTTCATGAGATCTAGAAAACTCATTGCTTGAGTCACCGTTTCTTAATAAATCATCACAGCTACCAACGAAGCCACTGTCTCTACTTGTCTGTTTTTTAGATTCTGATAATTCAGATCCAAGAAGTGGAAACTCGGGTCGCGGCGATATCCTGCCATCCTCGCCCTCTGAAACCGATCTCGCATCATCTCGAGCATCCTCTGTAAACTCAGCTGATTGACGCCTCTCATCTGCGGGTGAACCACGTGTTTTTTTGTTTTGTTTTTTTCTTTTATTTTCGCCCTGCGAATCGAGCCTTTCGGACGAGTCAAGTCTGTTGTCTTCAGTCTGCCTCTCAGTATCTGTGCTAGATCCATCTGAGATCTCTTGAGTATCTTGTGAAGGCTCATCTCCAGTTAATAGATTGTCTAAGGAGTTTGAGTGAGAGCGAGGTGTGCCTCGGGCGCGAACCAATCGTTTCCTCCGTTGTTCAGGACTTTGCCTCCCTTCGCTGTCACTGCCAACACTGCCAGACCCATCTGAATCTCGCCTTTCTTGGTTAAATCCCATAAATCCTGAGAGAAAATATTTTTCCAAACGCGACGAAAGTTCATCATTATCACTACTGTTTCTTTTTGGCTGTTCACTATCAACAATCGATTCCGCACCTTCACTACATACACTAGACGTATCCGACACTGTTTCTTCGTCATCGCGAGTATTTCGCCCGTCTCCCAAACCGAAGAAAAAGTATTTTTCCAATTCAGTTGCCGATATAGGCCTCGGTTTTTTTGTTTTCTGTTCCGTTTCGCTTTCTTCGCAGCTTTCTTCGACGATTGTGTGCAGGGTGAAATCTATAGAACGCCTGCAGTAGGCGAACTCCTCGCCGCGGGTCGGCAATGATGCTTCATCTCCAGAATCAGAGTCAGAAGGCGAGGTGGCCTCGTCCTCGTCGTCGTCATGGCTGACGTCCTCGACCCACGAGTCGTCATCTGCGAGCCCCTCCTCGAGACACACGACCGCCGAGAGAGTGTCGGCGTTGCTAACAACAGTCACTCCGCCCGAAGGTTGTGGGGTTTCGTCGTCAGATAATCGCTCATCCGTTTCGCTTCGTGTGCCGGGAGATTCAGGTTCCTGCTCGTCCTGCGAATTGGTGTGCTGTACTGTAATGTCTCGCATGAGGCGCGTCGTGTCCGACGTGACGACGGAGACGCGGTCGTGCGTTATCATTACGCGGCTAGTGAAGCGCGCGGAACCGTCCACACGAGCCGTGCGCGAGCGGCAAACTGTTGTTGCGGCAGGTGCGCACGCGCCCCCCTCCGCCTCTGTGCAAACCGGCTTGTTGTCGTGAATTTTCTCCTCCCCTTGATCCTCCAATAATTCTTTCTTTAATAGTTCAGTCAGAGTGCGTTCGATACCTTTGAACAGGTCAATTTGCGCAGTGGACGGCGAAATCGAGTTTTCATGGCTGGGTTCCGGCGAAGTTGCTAATTTCCTTAATGATTCTGGCGGAATTTCCGTAGAAGTTAAAACTTTATTGTTATGATTTTCACTAGGCATTTCGACCGAAATTTTTACTTTAATTTCGGCCTCGGTATTGAAATTATTCGGTGGTAAAATACTGTCAGTACTTTCAGATACGCTCTGGTATCGGTAATGACCATTATCTGAGTTATTTGTGTTATCTAAATCGTCAATATTTGAGCTACATGTTGCATTAAAACTATTAAACGTCTCGCAGGTTTCACTTTGCAGCATATTGCTGTCACTAAACTCACCAAATTGCGATCTGGAACTGTTTCCTTCGTCACAGAATGCTGCATTATGGTTTTGAAAATCAATTGAAGGATACTCTGTAAAGCTGAGGGAATCCAATAATACAATATTGCGGTTGTCATTATTTTGTGAATGACTGTCGTTCGATTCTTCATTTTCATCAACTTCATTTTGCATTTCCATTTCTACTGCCATAATTTCCAGACTATCAGATTTTTTGTCAAAGGAATCATCGCAGTCGATGCCACTACTGTCAGCGTTATCTTCAAGATCGGATGATGAATCGGCGGGATTTACCACAAAAACCCGTGAGAACCGTCCTCCTCCTCCTCCAGAGTCGTCGGAGTCTTCATCAGAGGTGGCGGGCTCTTCAGGCGCTCCGCTTGTGAGATCATAGCTCCTGTGCGCGACACCCACCTCCGAGTCACTAGAGTCTCCCGACGACGGAAACGCATTTTCCGCATTCAGGTGCCCTGGCATGGCATCCACTTGATCCGACAGCACTGACAAGTGGTGCTCCTCCGCAATCACCTTGATATCGACTGACTCATCGCGTTCGATCGGCGCGATAAACTTATCGTTATCGCCTTGTCGAGGTTCCTGCTGTGATGATTCGGATTGAACCGCTTTATCGTTCCTTTCGATGGTGGTCATTTCGAGTCTGTTAATCGACTGGGAGGCGGAGGCGGTTGCAGCAGCGGTGACGGCGACGGCTGCGGCCGTGGTGAGGCGAGTAAGTGCGGCGGCATCGAGAGGTAGGAAGCCGGGGTAGGTGTTCCAGGATGGCGGCGGTGGTTGTGTAGGAAAGGCGAGTAGCGCGGGCCAGAGGGCAGCAGGGACGGGGACAGGGACGGGCACGGGGACGGCGACGATACGCGGTTCAGCGCCGCAGGAGCAAGTGCGCGGGCAGTTCGGCGGTGGTAGTAACTTTACGAGAGGAGCTGTGGGGTTGGAAGCCGCCGCGCCCGGCTCGAAGTAGTCCCAGTCGCAGTCGTCGGGCGCGGGCGGCGCGGCTGAAGAGGCCGTGGAGGAGGAGTCCTCAGTGTCCTCACGACACGACGAGTCCGAGCTGAGGAACACGAGCCGGTAATCTTCGGGACGCATGCGACCGGCCTCCGGCTCGCTCGCTTCACCCGTCTCGTAATTGACGCTCCACTCTGAAACATAAAGCAATCCCGTTAGTCAGTCTAATGGTATATCGACTTTCAGTAAAGTTTCATAAAATTTTAAAATGACCCTCTTATTCATAATCGCTCGCTAACTCAGCAGTTCGCTAACTCTAACCCTGTAGCTCTGAAATGAAACTAAGGCAGACCACTTTTAGCACCCTGATAAAGCTTTGTAATAATGACATTTGTTTGCAGTGAGTTGCATTTTATGAAACAAAACTGTATCGTGAAAAAACCACGACTGTTGAATTCCAAATATCCTACCATTATTATATGGAAGAATATTTCTATTACATATTTATTTTTAATTCATGTAAAATATAACAGTATTTACGAATAGTAAGCAATCTTCTAAGAAATGGAAAATTTTCACTTTCTCCGCCAGTTTTGAGTTATAATTCAGGTGTAAAATTATGTTCGCTTGCGAGTCAAAAGGCAAGAAACTAACAGAAAATTAGATTATTATAATTTATCAATACGCCTACAGAGGAGATGAGAGCACACATGTAAGTTATTAAGCTTCAACGGACGTGGTTTAACAGGCGTTCCGCAATAACGACCGAGAACGTTGCTGTAAAAAACATGTAGGCGCTTTATTGTAAACATTATCTATTCTGTTCTATTCTTATATATTTATGAAAAGCTATAATATAATGGGTTTTTGGCATGTCTTTGCTGTGTTTTTTTATGTACTTTTATAAACAATTATATCAAACACAACCAAACATTTGAATCCTAAGTGTCTGTCTATGTATAGTTTCGACCACACGGTTAAAACAGCATCTAGTCTTAATTTAATTACAATTGCACTGCACGTGAGATTAATGTTTTGAAAAAAGGGTGGCAAACTGAATTTTATTCTGGTCCACGTGATCAATGGAATGCTATGGCTGATCGCGATATTGCAATAGAAAGCACCACGGATGGGTGGCTGGCTAGCGTCGTGAGTTGAAAGCGACACTGCACACGAATCTATCGAGATAGAGAATGGTATAAAGATACAAAACCACTTTATGATCGAATTAGACCCACTTATCCGAATTTAAATTATTTTTATAGAAGTTTTGGCAAAATAAAAGCTGGGAAAACAGTGACGATGAGCTTACATCATCGTTATGGGCTGTCACGCGTAATAAATGCTAGTTTTTTGAAAACTGTGGGCATTTTCTGAATGTAATGTTTGGACGTTCCTCACTTACTATCTTCTACTTGGATCCTCACGAAAAGAACCATATGGTATTGGCACGAAACAGAAAATGTATTTTCAAACAATACTAAATGGTGATACCAACTGAAGTGCCTATTCTCATAACTTTGTTGTCTTTTGTTTTGAATTTGAATATATCCTGACTGTACTTTGTAGGTTTATTCAGGGAGGCTAGGAGAGGAGCTATATAGATATCTGTAACTAAAGCAATTAGTTTTATGGCTGGGTTTTTCCAAATGATTTACCGCTCTTAAACTTCTAAGAAACTGTATCTTTTTGTGTCTTACCTGAGACGTAGTAATCTTAAGACAGGTCTGCAAAATGGCTTTGAACTTTGTTGCTTACATATTTTGCTGTCATAAAACAGCAAAATGGAACACCTTAATCACACTTGTGGTTGATTCACTTTGCAAATTGTAATAGGAGGTTTGATTAAGTTGCTTCTTATCAGTCTTTAATTGTTTGAGAAAGAATAGGTTAGTATAATTGGCATTACTTATCTATAAAAGATGTTGATTTTTGTGATGATCACTTGGAAATATTTTTGTAGATGGACCTTTCAAGTATAATGACCGAACAAACCATAATGTGGTACTAGGATGGCCTCATTGTAATCAAATCAGCATTCAATTGGACAATGAAAGTAAGAGCTGCACACGTTGGCGCCAATTCAAGGCTTGTTGCCTAAGACGGTTCACGTGGGATGGAGGAGGTAGAGCGAGGTCAATACATGATTTTCGATAATGTTTTGATGTGTAAACATAGCTTGCCAGTCCTTCGCTTATCATTAAAGCTTTCGAATCTATGAGGATGACCCTTTATAGCTGTAAAATTAGAAATAATTTAACCAGATAGGGTGACCATGGTTCAACCTACACAGCTGCTTGTGTATGCTGCATGCCCTATTAAAAAATATCATTAAAATCGGTTCACCACTGTTGCTAACAGTCGAGAAAAAAATGACTAGAACGCAAATGTTCTGATTTAGTTATTAACATAAAATAACAAAACGTGTAGAGTACTTAGGAGCTAGGGATGTAATCCTACACGATGTTCTCAGTTTCGTCCGCAGACTCGTTCTGTTGTCCGTTCGTCACAAAGCCGGTTCTGTACCGATGGTTTCACCGGAAACACAATTACTTTTTACCCAGAGTATAATTTAGCGGTCGCATCACCGAGCATGACCTTACTGGTTTTCGGATGGAATATACGAGGGGTTGATTGTGATATCAAGTCCTAGGTCTACCTCTAACAAATTGCCGATAATCTTCGATTCAGTTTGGTCCATGATGCAGGATTATCTCTCTCTACTTGATGGATTTAGACACAATACAGTCATATGCGTTGTTTGAGTACGAATGTATACTAATTCTGTTTTTTTGGGAGTATATTGCTTCGGCTGTTTAACTGTTTATTCCAAATCTGTGAAACTTGTAACATTTTTAAGCTAGATACTAGTTCTGACAAAAAAAACATTCTTTTGATATAAATCCTGATGAACCTAACTTATACGAAGGCAAAAGGATCAAGTTGTCAAACGTTTTTAATTTTCCTTTCTAGCCTTTCTACTTTTTAGTTTTTTAGAAAAAAATACAAGATATCGAGTAAAACCAAGTGAAAATAGAAACAGTTCTGTGTTTTTTTTACGTAAAAGGTAATTTGTACACAATGGTCATGTTAATGTGGTTTGAGTATCAACGGGCTTGATTATGGAAAAATAAATAGACTTAGGTAATTACATCAAAAATATAACATCGCGAGAACTCAGTTCAGAGCGTAATTACTGCAATTTTAATCAAAAATTATACCTTAATTTTCATGAAATAACAATATAGATTTTAGATTAGATAATCTGCTTTCTACATCATGAAATGTGGCGTACTAGTACTTATTCGACGGCCGAGAAAACGCTCGGATGAACCTGATAGTTCTACACGAATAAATACTTGCTCAAAACTATAAGCGAGCGAAATACAGGCTGGCCCAGAAAATGTTGGAAAAGCGGCACGAATAATACCCCGACGTCCGATCCGAAGAACGTGGGTTTGAAGCTGGTCGTGCTAAGACACTTTTTTAAAAGAAAACAATGAGAAAGCCGGCTTGCCTTATAACCTAAAATTGCTTGTCCACTAGTTTTCCAATAACGTTGGGCTTGCAACTTTAGATGTGAAATTATTGATATACGTTTGTTATTGCGTGAAATGCTAACTACATGAAAAACGTGGGCATCTACCAATTATCAAATAAAACGTTTAGTCTCTGTGTATCCCCTACTTGGAATCATAATGGATCTGCGTGAGTATGGATCTTTGTCATGCATACAGTCGTGGTATGTTAAATTACAACTAAATGTTTATACCGCGTAAAGACGAGTCCAATTCGTGACATTTTAACGCACACTATTCCTTGACAACACTTACAGTTGTTGACGTGTGTACAAAAACTGTAGTGTTAGTCAAAATATGAAATGAACAACGCGGCAAGTACCGTCACGTTCCTAGGTAGGTACCATAATTTAAGTAACTACTTAAATTTGCTTGGTGTTGCATTGGTTAGAACTTAATTATGTACGTAATTAACTATTATCTGTCAGTCTTATGGAACAGAGAAATACTTACATAAATACCTAAATGCCTAGGCAGGTATACCACAGGTTATTATTTAACTATTTCTTGACATTGGGTGGGAGAATTTTGACATTTACTAGAAATAAAGCCACTGTGACGAAGTACGCAAAGTACCAACTCCATGCTTTGAAAATGTGTATTATGTAGAAACTCATCTTGCTTTTAGAAAGCAACGATACATTTTGTGTACATGTGACCAACTACAAGTAAAATCATGTAGATACATACCACGCCTAGCTACTAACTTTCATAGATTATAAATTTGCAACAGAATGTCACAAAACAAAATCTAAGGCAACAAAATATGTTATTTAGAAGTCAATTTAGCTGGAGTCCATGTAAAGTTCTAAATATATCAATTTGTTGCAATCAATTATTGTATTATTTAATTTAGCGCCTACACAAAATTTAAATACCTACCTACTCATACATCCTACATGATTACCTATATTATAAGGATCATAAATCTTCATTCCTTGTATATAATTTGACTGTGATCTACGGAAGTCAAAGCTATTCTTAACCAATTTTAATACACAACGATCTTATGCTATTAAGTTTATTGCTCGACTGCACTAAGGTCAGAAAAGCTTAAGCAAATACTTAGTTATGACTTAGTGACAGTTTTATATGGAAACTTAAAACGTCAACTTAGGAGTTCTTATTCCGTTTACAAGTTTAATACAAACGGAATAGGCTTAGGAAACGGGTCTTAATTATTTTTTGCTCTGTTTAAGTATATATATTTTTGAATGACTGTCTAAAACAGTAGGATTTACGTAAATATATCATATTACTTGTATTATAAAGAGATCAATTGATTGATTTGATGTGCGCATTGACTCGTACTCAAAATGGTGAAGGAAAACATCGTGAGGCAACCGACATATCCTAGAACCAAAAATTCGAAGGCCAGTGAGTTTTCCATTACACGGCGTTGAGCTTGCCACCTGTCACGTGGTATGAACACTACTTGAAGAATCGCGGGAATGTGCCAAACAAACAAAATGTGGGGACGTGACCCTGACTAACCCCTACTTGGTATCCTTAAAAAATCTACGCACTGAGTTTGTACCTACCTGAGGATGTCAATCATGGATAATAGAGTCGTGAGCGTGTTTGTTGGTTATGTTCTATTGATCAGTGATCACCAGGAAATTTAGTTAACCTACCTAGTTAATTATATTTTGTTTTAAGTATATGTATTGAGAGACAGAACAGCGAGATAAGAGTCAAAATCTCTAAACCGAACCCCACCCTGATGAAAGTAACATCCACCTTCGAAGTGTCTTAGTGTCGTAGGTACCTACCGTACCTACGACATTTGTACCTAAATTGGTTTCTAAGAGGCTAATACATTTACGGCCACTTTACATTATTCCCAAGAGTCGTGCCGCGGGATGTAATAGGCTGGTGAAAATACTTTCTACGCAACACGCTTTGACTAGCGTACTTAATTGTGTCCTAAAGGGAAATTACCTACAGGTGGAAACCGCTAAATCTGAAGTGAAATTATTTGGTCAAAATTTTTCTAAAATCCTTAGCAAATGCTTATAAAATTTCAGCTTAGTAGGTAACTTAGTAGTTTTGACTGTGCGTTGATTGTTATGACAGTCTATCAATGATTTTATATGTTAAAGATTATTGGCAAGAGACGTAAGTTTGATCCAGTGACCAACTCTGATGACCTTGTTTCAAAGGCACCCGAAGTTTTTCCGAAATTTAATGTAAATAGCCCGCATCGACGGCGAGTGTTAAAATGTAACCTATTGTTTAAAAGTATCTTGAAGTATCTTGATAATTCAGTTACAGACCTTCTCAATACATAATGTGGCAAGAAAAAAAAATCGGTATTCGCGTTCGTAGTTTTTTTATTAGGTCATTCCTCACCACCCGCCATCACGAACGTTAGAACAATAACCTTTTGCGATGGATGTACGGTCAGCCACATAGGTAACTCTGCTAACCAATTTATAACTGCATAGTAGGTATACTAGGTATGACTATATCTAGCAACGTTTGATGTTGCCAGCCAAATTATCAGGCGGTTTCACCTCTTAAAAATTGCTTAGATTTGTAGTCGTTTGTAGTTTTTTTTTAAGTAGGTACTTTAGTAGTAGGTAGTTCGTTTTAGTTTATAAAATACCTATCTAAATGTTTAGTTTCTTGCTCTTAGCTGACTGTACCAAACTTGAGTCATCTTTTAAGCCCATTCCTAATCAATTTTACACAAAAATCTAAGTTCTGATTGCGTGAAATTTAGATTTAGTTGCTATAAATAAATAAATAAATAATGCTGGACATTTTTCACACAGCATCATCTAGCCCCAAAGTAAGCAAAGCTTGTGTTATGGGAACTAAATGACTGATATACTACTTATATACTTTTTTTTTGTAAATACATACTTATTATATATAGAAAACACCCAGATCCCGAGACAAATATTTGCATATGCAAACATTTGTCCCGAGGCGGGAATCGAACCCGCAACCTTCTGCGACTCAGGCGGGCCTTCGCCCACTGTGCCACAGAGGTCGTCAAATGAACCTATTTTACCTATTTTTTTATCTATGTGATTTTTGTTAATTTGAAACAAGTATCAAGTATCTACCTAGGTACTTAGATATTACATGATGTAATGTAATAAGAAGATACCTACCACCCTCAAGAAATTATTAAAGTTTTTATCAGGTAAGTAATAAATAATCATAGCAGTCATAGTTGTTAAAAAGTATTTGAATAGTAATAAATAAGTAATAGTCTCTCACATTATCCGTTACTTAACAAAAGCATTTACCGTTTACAAAGAAGGCAATAGCCTTTTAATCCAATTTAACAAACTTGTCCAATATGTATCCAATTACTGGACTCGAAACTCACCTATTGTTTTAGTAAGGTTTCCTGTGGTTTCAAGTTTCAAGGCGTCTTTTCAGCACACTAAACAATTCAAAACTGGCAGATGGCGATTCATTTCTCACAAAATGTTGTTGTTTTGTTCAATTTATAACATTTACAGCGGTTTTTCATAATGATGCACAGTCTTCGTTCACAAAACAAATTTAAAAAAACTGTAAGTAAACATTCGAATGAATCGGTAGGTTCTTAATTTGAAATCCGAAACATATGTTTAAATCACTGAATTCAAATTTAGAATCCGCGCGCCCCGCGAATATCTAACTTTAGTTTGATGAAAAAGTTTTATTGCATGTAGGGTGTTATCGAGTTTATTTTAAGAGTTTCGTGAGGCAAGGGTTGGCGGGCGCTAGCCGGAGCGCGCAAGCGGATGTGCTGGTAGCCGGCCGGCCGACTGTTGCGCAGAGCCTCGAGTGTTGTTCTCTGTTCGATTGTTAGCATATCGACGTTTCTATGACACTTGTTCATTTTGTTCAAAGTCACGTAAAATTTAATGTTTTAACCGACTTTACACACAGGAGGAGGTGCCTCAGTCGGTTGGGATTTAGAAAGCCGTCGCACGAATTTAGACAAAAAAAAGGATAGTGAATAGAAGGGGCGGTCTCCGGACAAAGTGGTAAAAGGGGCGGTAAACGTACCATTCCTAAAGTTAGGAATTAAATAGTTTCCGAAAAATTAAGTTTTTAAATTTTTCAGTACTTAGGTAATGCGAGCTAACTTTGTATGAGGCATATACCTCTAAATTCCACAAAGATGAAGAAATAAAGTTAAATTAGGTCATGTGACTCACCAACAACATCAATATGCGCATGCGCCTTACAAAACTAGCCTCCAACACCAGTGCATTTTATTTTTCAATACTTAACCTAAAAATGTTTAAATATTAATTTCCCGGAAACTATTAAATTCCTAACTTTGGAAATGGTACCGTTAGAATGGGGGCGTTCCCCCTTCCACCCCTTGTTATTTTTGAATGAATGATGATTTTGAATGATTTTGTCAGTGCAGGGAACGATACCTACCTACACATCCTATATATTTTCCAACATGAAGATAATATTGGCATCGGATGATTAGTTTAAAAGCACAGGTATATGATAATTTGTACTTGAAGCATGAAATGGACGTCAGTTTATTGACTAGAAAATGTATTGTAAGTAGCTGAACTTATCACTTGTCTTTGTTGTTGTTTCCACAATTTCTAGAGACTATACCTACTTACTAGGCATCGTATATCGTTTCTACTAATATTGATTACCTTTAAAAAATATACGGTAAGTACGAAAATATTAGGACTTCGGAAGTTACTTAGGTTGAAAAAATACTTATACTTAGTAAATATACATATTATAGCAGTTTTATCTTCAGCCCTTGATAAATACGGTCTACAGCTTACAATTGCTTCGGTATTTTGTCTACACCTCTTGTCGACTATGAATAGTTGAGAAACGCTCGCATGTATGTTTAGCATTTATTTGCAAAAAGGTTATTCTTGCTGTTTATCGATAAATGCTATCGACTCTGGCGTCAACTAACATCGTGACTCACCTCGCGTCTCAACGCCAACAACAAAACACAATCTAGAACCAAAACGGTGTATCTGACTGGCAGTAGTGGAACAAAAAGGCTCTACCTTTGGCGAGGACCAAACTTTGTCACAAAAAGCATTCAAAGTACCCATGGCGTTTACGGCCTATTCGAATTTGACAAAACGACGAACAATGAACTTGCACTGGCGAACTAGACCAAACACTGGGCCTGAATTATATGGAACACGTCTCAAAAAAGAATCTTTTGTTAATAAGTAGAATGTATAGGCCCTCACTCAACACCCACGCGGTAACTGGCACAGTCCCACTTACTTTTAAAAACAAAACTCCATCGTTACTAACTGTAGGTACAACAACAGATGTCGCTTCAACGAACCATGGATGAAACGCTCGCAGACTTTTTATTATAAAGACTGAAGAATAAAACTTTTTATGCGTACGGACCTACCTACCTAACTATACTTACTTAATTATTTTGCGTTGATAAAACCTTGGCTCTCAAATTGGAGGTCATAGTTACTATTAATCATTGTTTCGAATAAGTTGAAACATACTAGATTATTACAGACTTCACTATAATATAAAACTGGCTTCAAATAACGGAAAGTTAATAAAAAGTATAGTAGAAAATTTCATCCCTTATTTGTCACCCTTAAATTATATGGAACCACCATTGAAGTTAGGTATTTCTAACGAACTTGGCACTTGCCGTAGGTACCTACTGACCAACTAACCAACTTAATTTTATGTAGGTATCGCTATATATTATTTCTAACAGTAATAAAACAAAGATATTATTATGTCAAAAATTTCAGTGCCGTAAAATTAGTGATATTTAAATTTTCCTTACAAGTTTAGTCGTGATTTCAAAACATGCTGACTATAAACACGAAGAAGAGCAACACGTAAACTAATTTGTCAGGAAAAAAAATTGTCACCCTTTCGTCAACAAAAAGAGAGACTGTTAAAATTTAGTTGATGTTCAGGAGAATGAACGCCATTACCAATACCTAATGCCATAGTAATCCTATAGCGCCATCTCTACTGTATAACTTGTACTTATACCTAGTTACCCAGTTCATTTTCAAGCAAAGCTCGTAGGTACACACATTGCCTCTATTCCCATTTGATAGATGGCACTTTTATAAAATTCACATAGGTACCCTTTGTATATCTACTAACATGCTCTTCCTACTAAGTTTAAGGGTAATACAATTTATATTTTCTAATTTTAAAATTATTTTACAATCGTTTGCTTGTAAAATAATACTGTTGTAAAAAGTGTGAATTTTCTGAACAAAGATTGATTGAAGCGCCATCTCCTAGCGATTTTCACTACTGCATGTAGTGAAACTGTAGTTTACGCACTGACACAACAGATGACTCTTGCGTCCTCGGAATTGATAAGGTTCGCAACTCTCAATGCAAATCTGCAGATTCTGCAACGTTTCGACATTGATTCAATTAGAGAAATAAAACAACATCGTATAAAATAACAGGTTATGATATTCCTAATATAATTAAGGAGAAAGCTAGTCTTAGATACATAGATAGGTACCTACCTACCTACCTGCATTTGCCTACCTAGAAAATAAATTTATTTAACTCTATTTTCAATAATTTTATGTAGGTAGGTAACTATTTACCTAAATATGATTGTAAATATTAATCTAATTACGTAGGTAGGTACCCACCTACTTGCTTTCGACGATAGGTAGATTTGGCCTTCTTACTGAATTATAATATTAAGAGCCAGTTCACGAAAACGTGAGAAAAATAATGATGCGAGTAGTTATGTACTTATCTACCTCCCTCGTTTATTGAAACACGAATATGGAAAATATGATCTACCTTCAATAAGTAGGTACCTGTATACCCAATGAGCACGCGCGACGTTTGCTTTATAGATTGTAGGTAGTATAAAAACGCAAAATAAATAACAAAATATGCTTACAGCAACATATAGTAAAAGTAGGTACCTAACTAACTTCTGCGCAGCGGAAATACAAGATCTTTGGATACTTACCTACCTACATTAAGTAGGTACCTACTTACCTACATAAGCTTTTCACATAGTCTTTAAGATCGAGAAACAGACGAGTCATCATAAAATCATAATCATCATCTTCGCCAGCTTGTTGAAGTCCACAGCTGGACATAGGCTTCTCCTAAATAGTAACATGACGAACGATCTTGGGCCATCTTCATTATATCGATTTTATACCTTTACGAAGACATCGGTGTAACGGGTGTGGGGCTTTCTGCACGGTGTCGGACGGAACCGGTGGTTCCGGTGGTGGTGGACGGTGGTTTGAACCGGATTTGAGAATCTTTCTTCCCCAGGTACATAATATTGTACTAACTATTAGGTTAGACTAGATTACGGTATTAACCGTACTCTAGTTTTAATTATCAAATCAGTTTGTCTGTGCCGTGTCGGTTAAGTAGGGGTACCAACTTTCAAAACGGAGGACGTGAGTTCGAACGCGATCGAGCACCAATGGAGTTTTTCAATTGAAAATCTAAATTAACATATAGATTTTTGTACGAAAAACGGTGAAGGAAATTGGAAATTGGCACATCGTGCCGAAATTGGCATTCCCTAGAACAAAAAAAACAGCAACCTGTAAAATGTAATTTTTGGACGAGGCTCGTACTATCCTACTTCGTATCCTTGAAAAAATATAGTCGAGAGAGTTTTTGTTTGTTTTGTCTTTTTTTATATTATAGGTGACAAGCCAAATGAGTGTTCTTGAATTGAATGTACACGCATTGCAGTATGAACACAATGATGCCTGTTATATACTATAGGTAAGCTTGACAATGCGGCTATCATTGACCTTGCACGATTCCGCACACTAGATCACCACTATCTTTAAAATTATCTGAGAGCATCATACTAATAGCTATTACCTTCAGCGCATTAACGCTTGGATGGATCACTGAGGGTTTAATTGTTTCGGAGGGCTTGTTAAAATTTTGGATTAGGAGGCCGCCAAGTGGGTGATGAAGATGAATGGTTTGTCGAAGGTCTGATTGTAAGTCGTAGATGGAGGTAGCCCAAGATCGTCCGTCGTGGCATTCTTTTGGATTAATTAATTAGTAGAGCTAGCCCACTACTGTGGGCTTCTAGGTTCAGAGATCAAAGATATGTTTAAATATTTTATAAAAAATCACAGACACGAAATATCGTCAGAGTGGTCCTTAAAGTAAAAACCACAACTCTATCAAGGCGAGGTTGTACCGAAGTGATTGCTTGTAGCGATAATACCGCCCATTGTACCTTGTTTGCATTGTGGATTACTGTGTTTCTGTACTTTCCTTTGGTGAGCAATCGAGAGTTTATCTATCTGCCATTGTCAGAACCGCTATGTTTTAGCGCAAAAACGTTTCAACGTAGCTCACGTCGAAGTTCATTCAAGATTATCCATAATTAATAGGAGTTACAGAGAATATGGTGAACCATTCAAACTAGGTACTCCCATGTATGTTTTATGATTTTATAAAGACAGTTTTAGAGGAACGGGATTCACTTGCTAACGATTTCTAACTAGCTTTGGTAATGTATAGCTGTTGGGCTAGTACAATGAAAATAATTTGTTTCACAAATCCGAAAAAAGCTTTATGCTATTTTTTAAATCAGTAAAAGAGCATGAATCTTTTTTCGGATGGAAAAATACCATGCTCTTTTACTGATGAGTTAAGTTGATACTTAACTTTTCCTATACTTATTTCTACACAGTTATATTTCAGGTGAACTAATCTCTGCTTACCACCATAGCTAGGTTACAAGTGCGTCGGTCGGCCTAATGTAGTTTAATCTATGTATAATATGTATGTATTTAAATTAATATATTTAAGTAGTATATCAGTCATGTAGTTCCCATAACAAAATCTCTGCTTACTTTGGGGCTAGGTGATGATGTGTGGGAAATGTCCAACATTATTTATTTATTTAAAGTTTTCCCTATTGCAATGCTATTTATTTATCAAGTTACAATAACAGTTTGTCATAAAATGCTACGAATTATGCAAGACTGCTTTGACAGTGATTACCTACAAGATATTATAAGCGCAGTGTATAAAATCCTTGACTGGTTTTTGCATAATTCTCTGAATAATAGTTTTTAGTTTTTAAGTGACGTCAACCGTAATAATCATAAAAACAAAGTAGATCTGACGTTATCTAGATTATTATCATCTTAATTATGTATACATAATGATTTATATTTTAAATTATGAAGGCAATGTAAATTAAATACTCAAATAGTGAGTTGACTAAAACTAGAGTAGAGTTTTTTCTTTTGAGAGGTCCCTATATTTGAAGAGTAATTGTCGAAATGTATAGCAAAATCAAATGTTTCAAGAATCTCAATCGATTTTTAATCAATATCATTGTTCTACAAGCAAGTCATATTTTGTCAAAAGCAAGTCATTTTCTAGTTTTCATTTAGCTATGCCGTATCGTAGTAGGTATACAAAAATATATGAATTCGCGTCTTCGATCAACCATAGTACTATGGTAAAGGATCAGGAACAAAAACAAGTCGCCACGTATGCACACACTTATAAATTTATATTTCTTACTAAGAAATATAGAAAAACGCTTTTTCATATAATTAACATCATTAAAAAAAACCTAAACTCAAAAGCATTGTTTAATTACCTTTACAAAGTTACCTTTATGTAATACATTTAAAATGTCGTCGTCGTTTTCATTCTAAAATGAAACATAACTTTTATACAATAAATAGGTCTTTGAAGGTTTGAAATATACTTATTTGATATAAGACCAAAAAAGTATTTGTGCTCTTATTTTTCGTGTGCCATTTTTGAAGCGCTTTTCAGGAATCTAGTGCTATGGTTGATCGAAGGTTTGTGTCTTATGATATTATAAATGAATGGATCATCACATCATAGTACAGCATAGGAAAAAATAGTAATGTAAAAATACCACGAAGAATTCAAACGATAAACGCAATTAAAAGTCTGAACACTAATACGGGTTGCAGACCAAGAGCTAAGCTAAGTTAGTTTAGCTTAGCTCGCATAGCTGACGCAGTTTTCCATACTTGTGTGCAGACCGCAAACTATGTGAACTAAGCTATGTGAGCTAACTAAAATATGCGAAGCTAAGTTAGTTGTGTATGCCGATGCGCAGCTACGCGAGCTAAGCTATCTCCCTCCCGCCTTCCCCGCACGCCCTTCGCACATCCTTCGCCAGTGCTGCTGCTTTTCTATGTGTAACGTATTCATCATCGGAACTTTCTTCATCGATTATATTCATAGCAATCGCCTGACGTCCGTCTAATTGAACTCCGCAACACTAACTGAGCTTTGGCTTAGCTCTTTGTGTGCACGCCATTTATTTCTATCTTAGCTTAGTTTGGCTTAGCCTAGCTTCCCTAGCTTAGCTATTCCAATAGCTTAGTTTTCGGTCTGCAACCGGCTTTAAGTGCACCAATCAACACGGCTTTCGATCAGACAACTGAAATAAACTGATGTAGATAAGAAAAAAACAGACACTCTTACCCAAGGATTCACGACATTCAGCAATAAAAAAATGCTGGTGGATAAGGAAGCAGGTATTAATTATATCAGAATCGTAAACTCACCTGGGTTATTAGACGTCCTGCGTCGTCGCGCCCTCCTCACAACAGTGGACACCAGCGAGTCCATCTCGCTGCCCGAGTCCCATCTCGGCCTGATCACCAACGGCATGGGGACAATCCTACCATCGTCCTCCGTGTCCCTATCACTACTCGTCGGGGGGAGGTTCGATTCATCACTCTCCGGTTTCACTTCACTAAACTGAACTCGATTTAAATCGTCCACGACACTGATATCGTCCGGCAACGGGTGGGTCAAAGTTCGTCTGATGTTGCTCTTTCTGTGTTTGACTTTCACTGATCCTTCTGATAGAGATCGTTTGGTTTTATCTGCTTTGAGATCTCGGACGCATTTTAGGTCGGATGGAGATAAAGACTTCTTTCGGGAATTGCGTCGTTTGTTGCAGCGGCGCTGGCGACTTGATTCTCTAGCTGTTTGCATCGTTGTATTTGTTGTTTCTGTAACAAGAAATGAACATTATTTTACTGGTAATCTGAAGAAGGTTCAGTATTTTTTCTAGACAAATCATCAAACAACATTCGTTATGATTTTTGAATTGTATTAACAAATGGTCATAATTTTGATGAAATTAAGTTTTAATAGGAAAAATCATCGAGAAGCTGTTAAGTTATTTAGACTGCTTGGTATCTTTGTTTAACTGCATTATTATTTTGTAAAGTTAGTCACCTAACTACTTTGAACTACATTGTTTTACAAGTAGGTACGTAGTTGCAGAAACAAGCATTTTGTAATCAGGAAGGATAAGTTTAAACAGCATAGATTGTGGGCAAGTAGTCGCTTAACTACTTCAATACAAACAACTTTTTACTATAAATTGTGCTTGTTCCGATCCTTTTAGAGATATAGTCACGATGTTTGATAGTGGTCGGTTTTAAATAAAACCAGATTACTAAATGGAGTGCTGCGGACTTTTTGAACGCCGTTGTAGCTCAAAAAGTATATTAATATGTGCTGGCGGGTAAATGCTGACGTAGAAATTTGCTGGTCGCTTGAAAGCTTTTATACTTTTCGAAGTAGATAAGCCTTGAGTTGTGACTGACAACTCAGTGCTTATCTACCAGCCCGATTCTCGTATTAAAAAACACAAACTCTACTCAAAAACAAATAACGATAATAATTGTTTCAGAGAAATCATTAAAATTAAAATTGAAAATAGTCCGAAAGGAGACTTGCGCAAAATAATATCAATGTTGGCGGCCAATAATACGACAGGTCGCGGTGGTTGAACACAACTTGGTTGTGAGAGAATTGGCTTGATCAAACAAGAAAATGAACACTCGAATGGAATGTCACATTTTAACTTTTTGTACATGCTCTGAAGAATATTGCAATGTAAGAGCATTCAACCTTGTTTCTGATCAGTAATAAGACATACAACACCATGGATGGGTGGGTAACGTAGTACCCTCACACAATAACATGTTTGTTGGATAAGTACCATTATCTCTTTGTCTGTATCCTGTGCTGTGTAATACGAGTACAATACAAATATCTTTGGCTGTAGGTAGACTTAAAAGCCCGTTTTCGCACTTGGTTTTGCTCCTATGACAAGTATCTATAAAAAAAAAACTGTGACTTATACCCATCTGTACTACAGTCAACAAAGCTTAAGCACCCACTTAGACATGTCTTAGATACCGTTTTTCTATGGAAACTTGTCATTAGGCTTCGACTTAGGAGCAGTTCCTAAGTATCATATAGGTATGCCCGAGTCTTGCTTAAGTTTTTATGATTTTCAAACGAGCATTGGTCTGACTAATCATAAAGTCTTTTAATACTTAAAGTCTAATAATATTTTTGGATTTATTTCAGTAAGTTAAGAGTACTGGCACATTGATTACGGCTGCAGGCTTGTATTAGTTACATGGAGTTGAACCACAGTTGAATGATAGTTTGTCCCAACAAACCTGGGTACCGACCGTCAGCCAGGATTTATACGGTCAAGGTATTTTTAGGTCTTATTTTGTTAAGTGTATATCAAATAATGTGTGTAACATACCCATCATGGTGTTAAAAAGAACACAGTACTGTTCATTTTAACGCCTCCCAGTTCAGAAGATAGCATTTATTCTGTGTAAAATGTATTTCGTGTGGTGTGGTATTTGGTGTTATAGAGTCTGGTACCGTCTTTTTCGTGCCTAAACGAAACTGGGTCCATTATAATTATTAAGTGTCCGGCTGGTCGGGGCAAGGTGCCCTCGACAAACATGTTTCGAATTACATTTTTGGATGAGTTTTCAAAAGTTGGTATCGTTATTAGCTGTTGCTAAAACAAACAAATAATTATAGAGGTATTATATATGTAGATATTATACCGGATGTTATATATCAGAAAAAAATAATGAAAAATTACGATGATATTTTTCCAAAACATAACATTATCTCGATAATGAATTTCGAAGTCTGGACACAAAAATATACCTAGCTCCTGAACTATACAAAACCGTAGAAAATACATGGGGGTGGATCTGTTCGGCCACGGAGTTGGCATGGCACATATCAAACTACTCGAAAGAAATAAATTTGTTTGAATCACCCTTTAAAATGAGTGTTTCTTTGTTTACTCACTATGTATTCCGAAGAAGCTTTTCTGATCTGTGTGTTTTGCAATCGATTTGTATATCCTAAATATGGTACATAAATAAGTTTTGTCACTAGGGGGCGCAGCAATGGATGTTGAAATACCTACACGTTGGACATTGCAACGAATGCCAATCGCTATTTTAAGTAAAATGATGAATAATCGTTAATCATCAAAGTGGTTATTGCAATACAGTAGAAATTATAAACGATGGATTAATTTAAAATTAAATTTAACTTACATTTCTTATTATTTAACTCACAAATTAATTGACACAAAACTTATCAATAACACAATTTCTTGAATAGTGAAAAACCTCATCAACCGCACGCAACCGCAAACGGAGGAAACGTTATCTACACTGCATCACTGTATCAATCTACCACTGAACAAATATTATATACCCATGTAGAATTATAAAGAAATCTACGTGAGAACATATTAAATAACGACATATTTGAATGGTTTTTATTTTGACAATGACAAGTGAACGTAATCGTAACACCGGAAAGTTTTTTAAAAGGTCGTCTAGCTAGGCGTGCGCTGCCAACGGTTCTTCGCGCCGAACTGCTAATATAAGCCGGGCTTAACTGTTGATGTAGATACAAAACATTTTCCACATCCGCTAATTGAAATAGTACCTACCTATATACTTCGTAGACGAGACAAAACTTCATTCAAATAACAATAGTATGAACAAATTTTCAAATTGCCAATTGCAATCATAGATAGCCTGCAAGGTGATGCTTTGCCACCTGACACTGGTAGGTAAATAAATGGTTGTAGCAACACCAAGAAAACCGATAACGCACCAAACAGGACATTTACAGTTAATTGTTTCCCATTTACGAGCTCAATCGAGAATCGACTGACCTTAA
Organism: Perizoma affinitatum; assembly: GCA_961405105.1. NCBI lineage: Eukaryota > Metazoa > Arthropoda > Insecta > Lepidoptera > Geometridae > Perizoma > Perizoma affinitatum. The sequence continues at coordinate 11,250,667 of OY560184.1, forward strand.
TAGCCGTTTCGTAAGATCCTCTCTATAGATACGTTCGTTCGTACCTAAGAGTGTCCTTTTATTGCTCAAATATATTATTTTAAAAAATTTAATAGGATATTTTTTTTTTAAATAGTCAATACCGTCATTAGTTTGAAGAAGTCATGTGTTTCTTTGAATGCCCTGACAAGCGGTCTACTTTAACAAACTCATCGGTACATCACGTGGGCTATCCATAAAAATAAATAAATATACCACAACGGAACATTTTGTCTGTTTGTCAACCCTACTTAATCTATACACTTCAGGTTTCATCTTGCAACATAGTAAAGGTAACAATTACTGCGCACGAAAAGTGCAGGGTGGTTGGCCTGACAGCAACTAGGTATATTTAGTTGCTGGCTTCGTAGTTGCTCTCAATAAGGAGAGTCGAAGACAAGGCTCAGTGGCGTACCATGGGAGAGACAATAAATAATAATAAATAAATAATGCTGTACATTTTTCACACAGCATCACCTAGCCCCAAACTAAGCAGAGCTTGTGGAGCTTGTGTAGCTATGGAAACTACATGACTGATACACTACTTATATACTTTTTTTTGTAAATACATACATATTATACATAGAAAACACAGTACAGACAGTAGACGACATCTATATTAATATTTCATGGTGAAACCGAGTTAAGAAGAAAACACAATACACAATAAAAACTTCAATGTCTGTGAAAAAATATACACACATACCTATATAATATTTTGGTGGTTGTTCTTCATAACATTCAGTATGTTATGTTCATAGAGCGACAAAAAAATACAGTGGATAGGTTTTAAAATCAATCTTAATTTGAGTGTGTTTTCCAGAATTTCTGTCAAATAAGTGTAGAACGTGAGATAGATAATATTTTCAAAGTACATAATCCCCACAATAAAGTCTGTTATTGGTAGAATAAAAATCATCGTGACTATTTATATTGGTAAATGTGAATGTTAGCAAAAGTAAAAGTACGTGGTATCTAAGTTGTTTTGGGTAATGTTTAGATTTCTACAGTTTCCAAGAATTATTATTTCTGAAATTTCATACTAAAGTCACGTGCAAGTTTCTTTAGTTTCTTCCCGTTTTGGTTGTGGTGTCTTTTAGACTCTTCTTCTCTATTATTACGAAAAAATATTAGTTGTGTGTGAAGATTTCGCTTCATTCACTGTCATAAACCTCAGTTGAATGAGAACTCGCAATTTCACTGATCAAACTGTCACTTTAAACCTAATCATAGCAAGAAACACAAAGATGGCTTGAAGTTGCTTGTTACGATAAAATCGCACCATTGTTAGATGGGAACCATAACTTGTCACAATGGGAAGCTGAACCGACCGTCCCCATGGTGTATGCACACATAACTGTATGAACTTGGTTCAATTAAAGGTCAACGGTTTCAAGGTACGGATGAGTACCTTATCGTTTATCGTACATATAGGTAGTGCCTTATTATAAAGTCCATTACAATAATACTGCCTTATTATTCGCCTCAGGGAAAAGGGTACACGATGCAACGGTTAGCACCAAATTCAGTCCTACTGGAGTCTACTAGAGTAGACTCTTTCCCGATTCAACATCAGCTGTCTGTTCGCACCCAATATATATTATATTTGCACTCAATCAATCTAAGCTAAATTAATGGTTTATTTTAAAACTTTTTGTGGCGGTATTTGTAAAAAAAACTGTTGACGTTGGCTGGTAAAAATATAGGTTAGTTAGTAAGTTTTTTTTTTTTTTTTAGACCATGCTTTGGATAACGCTGTGGGCTGCATTATTACTAAGTCTGATTTGTATTACCCTTTTATCTACTATTATTACATAATGTAGCGGTTTGTTGTTCCAATAAACAAATAAAAAAAAAGTATATTGTAGCCCATAACACATATTTGAAGCTCATAATCTTTTACATCTCATGAGTAAGTAAAGCAACACTGAAAAATGTGTGTGTGTTTTTTACTATATACGAAAAACTCTTAAAATGAAATTAAAGGTCAATGGCACTTGACATTTTACGATTTCGTTGACAATAACTTTACAATGAGATATTATTCCACTTTCGTTTCCTGTAAACAAACTTTATGGTCTCAAAAGTTCTCAAGTATTCAATGTATGTATCAGCTCTTCACATGGTTTATTTGACTTTGTAGAGTTATCAACAGGGGTTTAGACAAATACACCATGCTTACTTTTCCTTCCACGCTAACGCAAATTTATCAAGGTAGAACTTGGCAGCTGTCACGTGACATTTCCACAGCTAATGTCATTTCCATACAATTCAATCTTTCCGCAGGTGTTAACGCCAACAGAAAGTGGTATGTCTAGACCCCCTGAGTGTCCTAGTTGCCCAATGTGTGATTGACAGGTACTCGTTTAACTTAAAGCTATCTGGGACAGCTGTGGAAGAGAATGTAAGTAAGCGAGGCAGTCTAGACTCGCTGAATTATTATTAAATTATTATCAGTTGAATGATGAAGAAAATAAAAAGAAACTTCGGAAGAAAATGCGAATAGATTATGTGAACGATGATTGTACGACAGAAGTACTAAATGGGCGACTGATAGAGGAAAATGTAAGAATGTGGTGCCGTCCCCAAATAATGAGGGATAAGCTCAAGACAATGAGGGATTGTAAGCTTGACTTAATTTTCTCATAATAATAATTAATAAGAAGATCACAAATAGAGAAAAGACTGCTTCAAAGAATGCCACAATGAAGGCACATCCACCCTATCACTTGCAAAGAAAAAAGAACACAAAACTTGTCGAAACGCACTTTGTCTTGAAGTTGGCTCATAGCTAAAATCATTGGTAATCCGTGGAATCATATATTTAAAGAGAGAAACGAGGGTTCCTTTTATGCCATTTGTTTTCGGAAAACTAAAGAAACCCTCCGATTTACATGTTTGATTCCACAAACATGTAACGAGAGTTAGGTAGAGCTACTTAGCTTGTTTATACTCATACACATTGATTACCCTGTTCTTCGACAAAAATATCCCAAACTATAATTCACAAATATACAGTTATAAATAAATCCACTTAAATAAACAAGTCTCGAGTTTTATGATGAATGCCATGTCCTGCTGGCTATTTGGTAGATTAAGAAATTTAAAATAACTGTCATACAACATTTACTTCCTGTCTGCACTTGGAAAATACAATTTGCTTGGTTATAGCTGTCCTTACCTTCGTTCCGGTTAAAATGCAATAAAATAAGAAGTAAAGGATACACTTTCTGTTATTAAATAACGGACCATTATCTAATAAATAGTGGTCCGTTATTAAACAGATTGATAGGCAGAAACACTTGATTTTCACATGCTATTTTTTTTTTTACTACAGGCGTTTCTAATTACTTTCACCCACCTCACCAACCAACCTAATGATCCTTTTTGCCAGCCATCATTGCTTGGAATCTCAATACAAAGAATCAATAAGCTGAATTTTACTTTAATTGATCATTGAAATAATTGTACAGAAGAACTGATTGAGTCATGACATTGAGTCGTTAACGAACTGTGAAGATTGCAACAATTGTATTGCAGATAAAAATTATTCTCGCGTTCAGAATAATCACTTTTTCTATTTGCTACGAGTAGTTCGTCACGCACCGATCAAGACTGAAAAGTACGTTTCCTGTATCTGTAGAAGATACTTTTTCTAATATCAAATTATTTTAGGACTATTGTTGGTATTGTATTTTTCCCAGTAACAATTTCAAAGGCTGCGCGAATACCGCTTGTGATGACGAAAGTTATTGGTTTGTGAAACTAAATGGCGAATTTGGAACCATAATTGTCATGACCGTCGTCTGTCTGCCCATTGTGTCTGCTCAAAGATTGCTTAACGAAAATCTGGTCGACAATATTATAATGATAATTTATTAAATGCATGCAATTTCGTGATCTTAACATATTGTGGGTTGACATGTCTTGCGTAGTTTTGTTTTATAGCTGGATATTTAATAGTGATGATGACAATTTATCTCTTATATCAAGCTGTCAATGAAAATTTAATTTGCGTATCCTGCCCTTGCCAAACTAAAACGGATAGGTTTGCCCACGCGCATTGTATGCATACTGTCGTCTTGATTGCCTCTCTCTAACACATAAGGCAAGGTCATACATTTTTTTTGATTAAATAATCACTAGTGATAATTACTATTTTGTCAGAAGCCAAATATAAAAAAGTAAATGAAATGAATTAGTCAATTTTTGCACTATTGTGTAGCTAATGTGACATAAAACAAAGTTTGTTTTTTGTTTTTAAAAATACAGATTTAGAAAAAAAATATGCTTCAAACTCAAATAAAAAACCGTAATTAAAACGAAAAGTTTCGGTTTCTCCTGCCTTAGTTCCCAAAAAAGTTGATTCCTGGTTGATAAAATGTAGGAAAATCTAGTTAAGAAAAGTCGCGCAAGAGCTTAATATTAATACGGTATTGCACACATGTCATATGGATATCTTAGAAGCAGGCTCTATTATAGGTATGGCTATGGAGTTATCATTAAGAAAACGACCGGAAGATAGAATGGACACAAGGACAACATGTTTTATTGATACACGACACATTCGTTGTACCTAATGGTAGAGTGGATAATTGGATGCAGTTGGTACTCCTCTGATAAGTAATTATCAGTTTACTTAAGACTAAAGGTGATCATTTGAGCAATAAATGGTAAAATTGCCAGCTACACGGTATTTCATACTTGCTGGCTTTTAAGCTATGTTTCTAATGGCATGTACCTAACTTCCGCAATCTTTGGCTGAAGTCCTGAAGTCTATGTCGAACATGCTAAAACTTGCAGAAGCTGACATGCTGTGGGTTTTGTGCAAGTGACTTGCCATTAGAGCTAACTTCAGCAAGTTTTTTAGCTAGTGGACGCTTCACTGAAGAAACATACTGTAGTACTTAGCCTTCAAAATAAATGCACAAAATGCTCTGATGGTCAAAATAGTGATGTCAGATACAAATTGATGTTATTCAAAGCATAAAAGCCGTGTTTGAAGCACAAAACTACAGACACTGAAACCAATATTGCAATAAATTACACCTACGACTGCAATGTATGATTAAGCTAGGTAGGTAATCTTTCGAACTTCAATCAACACCTTACTATTTTTGCGACAAAGATGCTGATTTTCACAAAAAAATCAATTCCCTTTTAAATGGTCTGAAAAAAGGTGCAGTGTCTTTTCCCAATTGCTGTAATACGATACGAATTGATAATATCGGTGGATAATGAAGATTAATGATGAAGATGAGTTGATGAGGCAACTTATAGAACATTGAATAGAAATAGCTAGAAAAATCAAGGTCTATATCTGTACGACTGTGCGTGACGGATCTTTAATATCAGGAAAAAGATTAAGAATGTCCAAGTTTATGTGAAAAACACTTGCCTGTTCTACAATGAAGTAATGGCCATCCAGTTGGCACCAATTAATTACTTGTGAAGGTAGGTAGGTAGAGCGTTTAACCAACAAGGACAGAGCGATTATTCGTCTGATCCAATAGAACAAAGTCATATAGCAAGAGATTATGTAGGCGGCTTTAATAATATAATAGCCTCATCAACTGTCACATAGAAAATTGAAGCAAAGGCCATGTAATCGACATTAATCCTTTCAATCTAACTCTTTGATCGTCACATCAGAATCACTTTAAGCGATAAGTTAGCCCATTGTGCATTTATTTTGTTTTTTTGCCGTCTTAAGTTAAGTTTTGTATTTTATTAATGTATATTTATCTGAACCCACACCAAAAGTGATTAGTATTTTCTGATTGATGAGTTATTAAATTCTTATTTCTTTTTGTACCCTTAGGTACCCCTTAGGCCAGATGTATGTATTCTGGTTTATTCTCGATTAATACGTAACATAAATTATTTAGAGCAATCGCCAATCACGCAGACAATGCTTGAAGCTATTTGCATATCCATCAATCATAACAAGAGCATAGCTTGCGCAAATTGTCGTGGCTTGGCTTAACTTTCTACATGACATGTGAGACTAACTACCTACATAATCCTGACACCCTGGTGCTTTGGAGGAAAAACATCTGGAACTACCAAAAATAAGGTCATGCTGAGAAATAAAAATATATCAGAATGAAATGGCTTTTTGACCCATAAATTAGGTTATTACATATTCACAGAAAAAAACTATTAATTTTACTATCTTTCGAGCACTAGCTTAGGTGATATAGAAGTTTATGAAGTCTATATTTGCATATTGATGTTTCTCAACTAAGTAGTCTAGTATTTTCATAACGTTTGTTGCTAGTACTCGAAGTTACTAGTTGTAGGTAATAACGATCATTCTACACCACAGAATGAGCGAACGGTAAGACGTTGATGGTATATTATTGCAATTACGAGTATTCTGTAGTATTCTAACCGACTTCTTGAAGAATCAAGAAATATACCTTTACCTTGAGCTAAAGCCAGGGTTTCATAAAGTAGTGGCATAGCATCACACATTTGGCGTATCATAAAAATACTCTACTATTATACTAGTAAGAACATATAGTTATCGGTCAAGAAAATTTGGAGCATCACGACTGATATGCGTTGAATGTTATCGAAACAGCAAGCAAACATTTAAACTAGCCCAAAACTTATCTCGAATAAAATAAAAAATCTCGATATTTCGAGATTTTTCTTTACTTCATGTACGTAAGTATGCACATATTGTTTGAAAGTGGTCAGATACCACGCTTGCAATGATTTTATTATAACATAGCACATAGTCAAGCTAACTGTGACTTTAATTACTCTGAGCGTCTGAAGTTCAAATAATTGTCGTACTATAAACGGATAATGTGTAAATTAGGAGTAATTATTGTGTCAAGCGTTTGTTTAGTTTTTAATTAAAATGTCTGCCCTCATTGCACAAATATATCTCTTGATTCCATTGAAGAGTAGGAATGCCTACTCCAGTTCTTTTTTTAATTATTAATATGACACGATGGACCTCTTTCGTAGGTAAGGTGAAGTAATTACCTAAACAAAAAGTGAAAATAAGTCAAATTCAAAGAACGACAATTTGATAGATTACTCTTAATTGCATACACCAGGATTAAAAATACACTTTACAAGGAACTTAAAACTAGATCGTGGTGATACAATGGTTTTACAATTAGGTACCTAATGAAGGAACGACCGGTTTCCAATCGATCCGATATCGTAAATACCAATCGAGCTTCCTACTGACGATTACATACTACCTGAAAAAAGAACATCATCTAGAAAAGCATTTATTTTGTATTGAAATAAAAAATTTCGTCATCTTTTAAAAAATAACTAATAAAACTACCAGTTTGTGACGAATTTAAGACAATTTTTATTTAAGTCGTAAATATTACTTTGTACGACAAATTTCTAAGCAGAATCTAACAAACACCGATAGTGGGTGTTATATTTTATCCGACGTCATCATCTCTTGATTTCTAACAAGCCATTACCAACTGTATCCCAATAAACAGAAAGACGTGAGTTCTATGAATAGTGGACAAGCACAGTGTTAGTATGCGACTCGATTTGTGGGAAATAACGGGACATACCAGTGGATAGTTGTCTGGAGTCGACGTAAGTATGTTCTTACTAACGTCTGTTAGAGATGCACTTTTAGAAATTTTCGCTAAGATTAAAAAAAAACTTGTATAAATAAATGTTTATTTGATTTCGAATCTATTTATTAAAAAGTTAATAAATTGTTTGATCTAAACTATATAGCATCGTTAAACCTTCTAAGGTTTGTCTCAGAGCCTTGAAAGCGCCAGTGGAAATATTTGGCAAGAACAATGAAGGTGTAGGATATACTCTCGACACTCTCGGTGTAGTTAGGAATAAATTTCCCTGCCTTTTGTTCCTCAAATGTCAGACAAGGAGAGTTAACAATATTCCTAGGTTATGCTGAGACTAAAACACCTCTCAATATTGTGATTGTTGAACCAGCTTTCTTTGAATGATTTGAAACAAGGAAAAATATTTTTGCGTTTCTGTAGCAAATTATCTGTAGCATATAATTATAGTCCATAACATTCCTACGGATATACTCAGACGGAATATACGCAAACTACAAAAACCACTTAGGATTAGGACTCTTGGTAGATATTTAAAAAAAATCGTTCTATTTTTTTTTTAATCTAGAAGATCACTAGTGTGTCAAATTATAATATTCAAACAGTACGCAAAATGATCAGCTCATTAGGTATTCAGTTCGAGGGCTACGGATAGCACGACAATCATAACTATACCTACAATGAATTTATGCATGGAGAGACCATGCTAGTTTAGTATCAACAGTCCTTTTTGAAATTGAAATAATGCTTTCTTAAAAAAACTACATCTATTGCTGTTTTGAAAGTATGCTCTTATCTGGTTATTTCTACTGGCCTCTTATCTTCAGCCCCTTTAGTCGATGAAAGACAACATCTTGTTTATCAAACTCATCTACATTTGTACTTTTTTACAGTTCCATTACTTTTCCACTTTCACTTCACTTTGTTTATATATTGTCCACATAATTTACTCCAATTATATCGAGGAGCATTTTGCACAGCCGCTTATATTTATTGTAAATTCCACGGCTTTTAACGAATTTATCAATTTTAAATTGCAATTTACGATTGAAACCTCCATGCCTGTTTTACATGCGTTGATAGTCTTTCCTTTGATGCAAATCGGTAGTAGTAAGGTAATTTACCAACCTTGCAAAAAAAGCACTGCTTACCCACATACGTAAGTAGATCAGTTCACGCTGTGTTTAATGGCCAACTTACTTATGTAGAATATTCGTATTTTTTATGAGAACGGCATGTTTAACTTAATCCTTATCATAAATAACCTTTGGATTTGATTCGCATCTTAGTTTTCGAAAAACATATACAACACACAAACAAAAGCCACATTTTTTATTTTTTTCTAACCTTTGTTATAGTTATAGTATAAAGAACAAAGACAAAGAATCAGGCATATATTGATGACAGTTTTTCTACAGAAACTTGTCATATGGTCTAGCTGTGTAAGTTTACTATAAATCTATAAATATATTATCGACAAACAGCTCAACTGATAACAATGCTAATGCGAGCCAGTTGGATCACGCGTCGGTTAAACCATAAGATCTGAAATATGAATACGCAAAAATCGCCTGTTCTCCACAAACCCAATGATTCGACCCCAAAAGCTTCTGTAGAGACTCCCTCCTCTGCACCTCTTGAAATACATAGTTATTTATACTCAAATCACAAGATGTTATATTTTTTTGGGAGATTTGTTTGGTGGTATCAGACACGATGACTCTAAACATACTTTAACCACACAAAAGGTACTTCAAGAAACCTAGAAATAGCAAAACTATTACAAAAACCCTACTCAGATTTCCTGTCCTGGTTACGGACGGGCAGCCAGTAGACAAGTGTGGGGACTGTGGTGTGGGTGAACAGAGTTACACAGAGAGCAGTTGCAGAGTCCAAGCTCCATAGTTGCGAAAGTACAGCTATATAGCGTGACAAAGTGTGCGTATTTGGTAGTCCTTTACTGCTATCTTACTATTGATGGCATGCTTCGCTTATAAGTCTCAACTAAACTAGAAGGTGAATTGTAAATTATTATACTCAGTTTCAGTAATACATTGTTTTCATCGATTTGCAGGTTTAAACTTTTTTGTTTTTTTTTATCCCACACAACATAATTTAGGTTTGAACTTTGATTTGTTAATAATCGCAACATAAAATGTATAAGAGAGTGAAGACTCTTTATGGAACTACACTGTGCCATGGGGCCGAGAAGTGGGTGCAATGTCCTACCTCCTCCATGTAAGGCCCGCGCTGCATACGTAATGCGATAGGGCCTCCATTTATTGTATTGCTCGATTAGTTATGATAGAATAGAAAGTAGATAGGCCCGATAGGAGGTACCTATTTTTAGGGAGAAACTATTAACTTTAGTATTTTGTGCTAATGCTGATTTAAAAAAGTATTAGGTTGGGGAAAAAGTCTTTTCGCATTATTGTATGTATGAACTTGTAATAAAATATCTTTGGCTATACTATTTGTATCTGGCTGGTTTTGGTATCATTAAAAGTTTAAATTTTAAAGAAGATAATTCCAAATTCAAATTAGGAAAATGTGTGATTTTTATTTGTTTTTCGTACTGTTAAGATGAGTGAATCTAATGAAGAAATTCGATACATTTTAAAATTTTACTACAAAAAAGGTAAAAATGCAACGCAAGCCGCGAAAAAAATTTGCGATGTTTATGGACCTAGTGCAGTGTCTGTGAGAGTAGCACAAATTTGGTTTAAGCGTTTTCAATCCGGAAATTTTGATGTCAAAGATGCACGTCGCTCTGGTCGCCCTATTACGGATAAAATGGATGCCATTTTTGAAAAAGTGGAGCAAGATCGGCATATCAGTAGTTACGACGTAGCTGAAGAACTGGGAATTGACCACAAAACAGTTTTGGCGCATTTGAAAAAAACTGGGTACACAAAAAAGCTCGATATTTGGGTACCTCACGAGCTCACTGAAAGAAACCTAATGAACCGTGTTCTCATTTGTGATTCTTTATTACGACGTAATGAAACCGAACCATTTTTGAAGAAATTTTTGACCATTTTTGACCTCACACATCTTTAGCCACTCAGCAAAAATTAAGAGAGTTTGGCTGGGATGTGTTAATGCATCCGCCGTATAGTCCTGACCTTGCACCTTCAGATTTCCACCTGTTTCGGTCTCTTCAGAATTCTTTAGGCAGTGTCAGGTTAACATCACGAGAGGACTGCCAAAACCACTTGTCGCGGTATTTTGAACAGAAGCCCCAAAGTTTTTATAGCAATGGGATCATGTCCCTGCCTACAAAATGGCAAAAAGTTATCGAACAAAATGGTACCTACATACTTTAGTTAAATGTAAATAAACTATATTAAAAAATGTTTTGAATTTTCTTAAAAAATGCGAAGAAACTTTTTCCCCAACCTATTATTTAATTGGAAATTAAATAATTATGTTGAACAATTTTATTGTTTAATTGTTTAGGGGTTACTTGTATGTTGAATATGTATATTGTATGATAAATGCAGAGACTATAGTCACAGTATAGTTTATCTTGCTGTGCTTTTCATTTTATTTATCGAATAAAAGATATAGAGAACAATAGGAGAAAACAAGAAAAAAAATCTAAGGAACCATTCTAAAAAAATTATAAGGCTTAAATAATTTGGTAGGTCGCATTTAAATTAAATATTAAACTACCAAATACTGAAACGTTTCTCAATGTTTAATCACGCCAGAAAATTACACATCACATTATACATTGTACCTACAGAGAGCCATCTCTTATCAACTGTACTTAAAATCTTGAGTCCCCAATATTTTAATAATACTATCCCAACAACAATAAGCTAAAAAAATACAATACAATATTCTCCCTACAATAGTTTAGGAGTGATTAAAGATAACTGGACACGTCTTTGGATAACTACAAGTACTTTGCCGTTTCACTGTAAAGCGTTTCTTCTTTACGACAAGTCAAACTAATCGGATTCACTCAATAAAATAGGAAATATACTAAGACACAGATGGTTGGAGTAACTAACCATGTCTCCAAAATGTAATATTTACATTTGGCAAAACTATTAGAAATTTTCAATTTAAAATAGACACATAAAACTACTTCTACAGTAATAAAAGTACGTTCATTAAGTAGGTTTAGATAAGTAGTACTTGCATTAATTAAGTGTTATTTCAGTTCTCTAGACGTGTGGTATAAATAAATAATCATCCGATTTGATTCCACCCGTTACTAATTTTCACAGATAAACGTTCAAAGTCCAAGCATCCATTTGCATGTATTATAACACTAATGTCAGTATATGGGAAGAATGTTAGGATTTTATGAATTCAGATTTATATCAGTTTCTATCGTATCTATCGTTATTTGTCGTAGAGTTGTTAGATCTATCGGATCTTTGGTAATGCTGGCAACACAGCCTATGTCTCTAGTGAACGAGCCTGGGTGCCTTGGGTGGCTTTTGCAATATTTTATATAGAACTAGAGCAACGTCCGGCGATGTAGACTATCTGGTAGGGATGCGATAGGATTGTAACTTTGTCTGAATGCGTAGCTTAACTGGATTTAAATTAGAGGTTGAAATGGAATAAAATGTACTTATGCACAGTAAACGACAATTTTCTCGTTGTTGGTACGTTGAAATAAGTACCTATCTTCTCATTAAGAAACTTTGATAATTTAACTAAAATAAAAAAAAAACGCTAGTTTGATTCGCAAAGTACAGATATCGAGGTGGAATGTATTAGAATATATTCTATCAAGTTCGCCAAAACTGGCTTTTGTCCTATTTTATTTCTAGCACGTCCATAAAATTTATATCAAATATATGCGACAAGCCGTTGCTAACAATGACAATTATTTTACTGATAAGTAATGCAGCCAAGTAGCCTTAAATTTGTGTAAAAACGTAACTCAACATATTATATATTTTAACGTCAAGAAAACTTCAGACCATCCTCCATGGACGGCATCAACCGATTATTTTAAAAAATATATACAAAGGCTATTTATATAATAGTATATATGATAAAAAAAGGCCGATGTGGTTCTACCACAGTGACGGCACCTACTAAATATCTAATAGATATAATGACTGTACTCAATTAATTGCTTTATAAAGCAAGTTACTTGCAATACTTGGCAACTGTTTTTGAAAGTCCATTGCGTAAAAGATCCACGATGTGATGTGATTATGGGATGTGATTATTCCGTTTCGAAACCTGTTAGGACATGGAAAAAATAGTTTTAAGCTCAACTTTTTTTAAATCATTTTTTATACCTAGAGAACGTGAACTAGACCTACGTCGTCCGATATAACTTGTTTACCAGACTATTAATTCATGCATATAGAAAGGAGGAATAGATAATCGCAGAGTAACAAACTGTATAAGAGAGCGAAATTTTCAAATAAATGTATGGATATTCTCCTATACTATACATATACAAAGGGTATGGTTATTGTTACAGGACTCTTAGGAAATTACAAAAAATCATGCATGCGGTCAGGTGAAAATAATCAAACTAGCATTATTCGTCAACTATTTGATGAGAATTATCCTAGCCAGAAATCATTATCATCTATATGTGACTATAAGTCCGCTGCTGGACACAGGCCTGACGAACATTCTTGGAATACCTCGACTACCACACGGATTCTCGACACAACATTTTGAATAACAGGAATAGCATATTTAGAAGAAAATAATTATAATTTTAGTTCACAATATATTGACAGTACCTAAGTAAAGAATATAACAACGTACGTACAATATTCAAACATGTTTTTACTAAAACGGGTATTTACCTATCATGGTCCTAACTCCCAAGTTTGGAATGTAAAGTTATATCAATATTGAAAATTTTAATATTTACTTTGTTTTGAACTATGCACTAATTCTTATTTCTTTGACTTTATTTCCAAGCAGTGTTCTTTAATATATCCATACTGTTTTGTTCATATCAGAGGCTGAATCTACAGTTTGCTATTATTTTTCTGAGAATGCTAAGTAATATAGAAAGGAGGAATAGATAAAGCTTCACATTAGAAAGTGTTGAATAGATTGAGTTTCAGTTTACGACTGTGGGTACTGGGTGTAGTTATCGACTTGGAACTAGGCTAGTCCTATAACTAGATTTGCATAACTTTAAATGGAGCTTTTATACTAACTAACAGCCAAAGCTTAAGTAATGGACCTACTTATTCTTTCCTTTGATGATTGAGGAATGGCTAGCTCAGTCACCATTCCGTACAAATTTTGCTGACAGCATAATAAAGTAAAATTACCAATTTAACTGTTATAAAACTAACTAAATCACTTGGTCTTGAATCAGGTCTACTAACGAGATATTGGTAATTAATTAGTTACGAAGTAATTGTGAAATCATGAAAATAAATCCAACAATATTATCCCTTATGCAATATTTAGAAGAAAAAAAATGTAATAATTGTTATTGTCCAGTAAAATAACTTAAGTACTGAAAAATGTAATTCCTTGTTAGCTTTTGACACTTGCAATGTAACAAAAATATTATTCAAGTTTATCGAAAGCTGTCCAAATCCAATAATGTCGAGAATGGCAAGACAACGGTATGTCGTACTTCTCGGAAAAATACAAAAACATGATTCACTTCATCAGGTCCCTGCTTACTTTGGTACCTATTGACTCGATGCAAACAGAATGCATTATACCATGAGCTGGTAAGTAGTTGATGACTCTTTTGTCTATGAACTGATTTTTCAATGCCCTTATAAAGTAACGTCTGTTTATCACTTTAATTGCCTCTACGCCTGAAAGGTATAAGAGGTATTTGAGAGCCTAGAAAAATCTATAGAGCTAAAAAATATTATTATGGTCTTCTCAACTTAGGATAGTACACACAGATTAGTTAGGGATACCACGTATATAGTAGAGTTCATCTTACTCGTAGCAAAAACAATATTTTTATAAGGTACAGTCACTTCAAACTCATTGGATGATGCTGTTTGAAAAAATATATCTAGCATTATTATTATTACTTATTTAATAAATATAAAAACAAAAGAGGTCACTCGATGTCAAAAAAAACTCACTCGTAGTTGATTTTTATCATTAATCTTAAAAAAAATTGTGTATTTTGGTCTGTGGAAAACCTGTTGCTCAACACTTCCGTTTCTCAATATTAGCACATACTTAACCAAAGAACAATAATAATTCTTGGAATTAATGTAGGTACCTACCTGTTTGACGACGAAACCTACCACGGAAGCAGATGACAAAGACATTGCAACTGAGAGAATAAGCAAGTTTTACATATTTTCACACATGATGTTGAAAATAATGAAGGATTCGAATTGTTTTTGGATATTCAATACTCAACTATTGTATGTACGTTTTAGGTCAACAATTTCAAATGGTTTATACATTGAGTTGCCCACAATTATTACTTTTCGGATCTTTGTATTGACTTGGTTACAACCTGAGGCATAGTGAGAGTACATATATTAGGAGCTCTACGGTATCATGAAGTTGGAAATGTTTGAAATATATTAAACAATAAATACCATTTAAAATAACTTACCTCTAACTTGAAGCTGAATTCGTTGAACTGAAGCCATAACTTACAAATCAAACAAATAAATCTTTAATACCGCTATGCACTTGAGATCACGCATATCTCTCGCACTTTTATTACAAAACTTTGGACTTTGTTTATGCTTATAATACGGTACAGTTCGTTCGTTCGTTCGTAGACCGGTATCGCGGGATACCTGCCTTGGCCGGGCTCGTCGACTAAAAAGCAAAGCGCTCGTTGCCTGCGTTGTATTGTAGGGCATGTGTTTACATGGGCGCCTGTGTGCGTGAGGAGGCTTTGCAGCGCTGCGCGTGCGAGTGTGCGGTGTTACAAGTAAAGTAAAATAATCCCGTGAAAAGGGAATTTCGAGTGCACGTGGTGTTTTAGCGATTGAAAAAAAATATAACTCTTAGCTCTTAGAAATAGCTCTAAGCTGGCCGACCATTGTATCATCACAACCTAGTTTTATAAGATCTTATTTTTTTTTATTCTGGTGTATTGTATGTTTTTAGTGATAAGACCGCCAATTGTACCTTATATGTTTATGAATTCCTGTGTTTGTATTTTTCTTTGGTGTGCTATAAAGATTTCATCTAACTATAACTAAACCAACTATTTACCTGTCCTATCCAAAATCCTTGAAAATGTGGCCAATAAACAACTATCTGTTTTCCTATCCAAACATTGCCTGTTAAATCTTTTCTAATCCGGTTTTCATCCTGGTCACAGCACTGTCGGGGCTCTGACCAAAGTGTCGGACGACATACGCTGGGCCATGGGCAATAAACAGCTGCTTTGGTGTTACTAGACTTCAGTAGTGCGTTTAACTCAGTTGACTATGACATTCTTTTAGCTATCCTCTCCTCTATATTTCACACTCTGCAGTTTCTTGGTTCAACTCCTATATATCTGGTCACTCGTAAAGTGTGCGCTTCTAGTTGTGCGCGCTCTAATGAGTCTTACTCTGACTGGTGCTACATCACTGCTGGTGTCCCTCAAGGTGGTGTTTTTTCTCCTTTACTTTTCTCGGTTTTTATCAACGCCATCACTCAAATAATCTCCTCTTACTACGATCTTTATGACGACTTGCAAATTTATTATCACTTTAAAGCTGTTGATATATCTGATGGAATAAGCCATATCAACTCTGACTTTAATAACATCAATACATAACAATAGTATTGATATTATCCTGGTTAATCCTTCCAAAACACAGGCGATGATAATCGGCAGTACTTACATACTTAACATTATGACACATTCGACCCCATCTTTTTTGTATAATGGAACCCCGATCGCGAATCAAAATCTGTAATCTTTGATAAACAGCTATCCTGGTCAAGTCACATTAATGAGGTCGGTAGAAGGATAAACTTTACCTTCCAATCACGCAAGCGTCTCCAGAGGTTCTTACCCTTTGAAATGAAAAACACCCTTGCACAAACACTTTTATTACCTCTTCTCGACTATGCTGATGTCTGTTTCCTTGACGCCATGGAGGAACTTCTGAACAAGCTTGACCATCTTCAAAACTTGTGCATCCGATTTATCTTCAATCTGCGCAAGTTTGATCACGTTTCCAGCTTCAGATCCCAATTAAAATAGCTCGATATTCGTCGTCCGTGAGCGCTTCGTAATTTTGTCCCTCATGAAAGGCCATGCAGGTCAGATTCGTCTCTTCTTCTCAGGACCCTTTCTCACTCTTCCAGCTGTTATGGTATATTCACAGTGCATGCTGTTAAATTATGGAACTCTCTTCTTTATGCAATCCAATTCTTTATGCCAGCCCAACGCTGAACATTTTCAAATCTAAAGTGAAAGAACATTATCTCTCAATAATATGCTAAGGTGCATTATGTATTATATATATTATTTGTCATGGAATTAAATTTATCGTGGTTTGGTATCATTTTAAAATATTATTACAGTAGAATAGTAAAGTACGTGATATAGTCGTAATAATATTTTAAATATATTATTTGTATTTATGTATCTATATGATTATGTTTTTGGTTCTGTGTAAAATGGTACACAAATTATAATTTTCAGAATAAAAGGATTGTTAACTTAATGGAGTAATGATAGTTGACTACACAAACAAATTGAAAGAGCAGTTTAGCTAAGGTTTGGCGAAAGGGGTTTTTTTCGTGATATACGAGGGAAAATATTTTCAGTAATAGATTAAAAAGAATTCTCCATATTACATGACAGTGATATGAAATCGATAAATATTAGGTGTTAATCAGTAGGTAATAAAACAAACACGTTCATTACTGTATTCTCTATGACGGACATCCTCAGAGACATATTCAAATCGTTGATCTTTGAGGATGCTAAGTACATAGAGGGTAGCCAGAGGCACGTCCAAATATAAAATTTGGCGTTTTTCATTGTAGTTAGCATTCCATGTGATAGGTAGCAAGCCCATCACGCTTATTGGAACGCTAACTGATGCTGCACATGCCTCCTATTTTTCGGTTCTCGGGCATGCCGGTTTCCTCACCGTTTTTGATCACGTGTTAATGTGCACATACATTTTTGAGTAGAATCATGCATTGGTGTACGACCGGGATCGAACCCGTCCTGGGTCCAAATCGGAAGTTAGGGTACCTACCACCCACTTGACTAACACGGCTCTTGATATGGATTAATTTAGTTTAGTATTAAACTATTAGTAGTGGTACCTACTTTAAATGCTTACTCTAATTTTATATAACTTAATGTTAGTTTCTCAATAAGTGAAATATATAATTTATTTTGATAATCATTTTCTTAACCAGAAAAATAATCCAAAGCTGGCAACACCAACAACAAAGTTATCTACGTCGTATTCAAGCTCAAAACTCCAATAAAATCCTGGACCAACATTTATTTTGGTTTATAAATAGCGCAGGTATATCAAGTTCTTGCTGATTCCACGTACCACTAGCTGGGATGCGTACAAGAATCGCATTAGGTGCTAAACAACTGGTTAGTCCAGTTTCGGGCTTACAGTCGTCAATAATCGTTATAAACACGATGTATTCATTTATATTAAATTTGTCTCATATACGAACACCATTTAATTCATTTCCTTATATATTTTTCACTCCCCGGTACGTCCTTACACCTTATTACTTTTTATTACATTGAGGTAATTACACTCTTCAGGCATGATTTGAATAGTTTATAGGTACCTAGTTATATATTAGCCTTTTTTGTATTTTTAGAGAATATGTTTATTGCCTAGTGTGCCATCTATTTACTACCTTTAACACTGCAATAAATTCATTAAGTGGTTCATTATACGAAATGTATCCGATTCTGTTTATTCAAAGAATACTATTGGTAGTTCTTTGTCTTCAAATAAATTAGTTCACTCTTTCACTCCGTTGAATGATTTTTACTTTAACACTTTGATTGGCCGCAGAAGGTAACCAGCATGAGGGAGACATAGGCACTTTAAAAGTTCTGTGGATGGGTAGGAATGTTCGTACACTATTTGATTCAAAGCATTAAATTGACAGAAAATAACGAAGTCGGAATGATATAAAACCTTTAGAGGGTTATACTCGACTCTTGAAGTTACAACATACAGGTAGTCATACCGTATGACGAAGAATATTTTGAACGTTTTTATATACAGAAATCCAGCGTGTTTTTTTTTATATTTCATTGTCTTGTCCTTTGTCGTTTGCCGTATTAGCGGTAGCCTCACCAAAACGTATAAGGTACCTTGTCGGATACATACTCCTAGGTGGCGCGGCGGGAGCTTTACATTCTTGAGGGCGGAGTTCTTCGTTGCACAATGCACCGTAGGCATAAAGAAGAAAGGTGTGGAAGTACCGTAGATTACGATACTTTTCTAGCAGAGTCAGAGTTCTAACAATATTTTTATATGTTATTTTATAAGTAGATAGATTTTGCTTATTATTTTCTATGGAGTTTTTGGAGAGGATCAAATTAATACAATGAAAGTCAGTCGTAATTTTTAGATTCATTTTATTTTCAATAACATAAAAATGTTATTATTTTCATTTTACACATCTTGAAATGAATTTAGTGGGTATCAATCTGATTGCTAAAATGTTCACTAAACGCTCAAAATGTTAAATTATATGTTACAGTATAGTTTGGCTTAGCATAACTCTTGAGTCGCGTCATTATTCAGATATCTTCTTTCACTTATTTCCAAATGCTATCTTACATTTGTACGAGCACAAAATCTACTTCACAGCAGTTCAATATAATAATCAACAAAATATATTGTAATAAGTAATACTCATTTGGATGAATCACACGATTAGGTTTTCGAATTGTGTCATCGTGATATGCTATAATTTATTTGTGATATTTTATCTAAACAAATTATAGTTATTTGATTTAAATTACTTACCTATACGAGATTTGTAAAAAATGCTATTTGGTCAAACAAAAATCGTTATGATCCATCCAAAAGCAATATCCACTACAATAATTAGATCTACCTAAGTGGAATTGAAGGTCCCTTAAAATTATGTTATTTATATTAAAGCTGTGGCCAACTAGACAACGTTTATTCAATTGAACTATGAGAAATAATTTCGCTAAAAATCTCAAACATTTGCTTGGATAATTGACCACGGCTTTTTCATAATATTAATTTTATTGTTTTTCGTAAAGTTACTCTAAAGAGGCTTCCGTATTCATAGCATGAAGTGAGATGCGCAAATCACCAATTTACACAAAGTTAAAGGATTGATAGTATCGCGTACATAATCTAGAACTGCCATTTTCAATATTCAACATTGATCCATCTAAGAAACAAGATATTTGAACCGTCTATGAGTGATACAGCGTCGTCGTTTTTCATACAAAATATTGCCACAGTAATAATCTCGGATCATAGTTTAATTAAATAATGAAAAAGACAGCTATAGTTTGTAATTATTTTACAACTTTTTAGCGATAGTACTCCTAAATGAATAGGAAATAAAGTATGATCATGAATTTTACGGGAACTTAATTCCATTTAGAAAATTCACGTTTGTTGACAATTTGCGCTGCGTTTTATCCTATAAAGTATCAAAATTATTTATATTTATAATAACCACGTTCACAAGAGCGCTTTGATGTTAAAATGGAAACAAACATTTGAAAATATGTGAAATAAGATCATTATCATCAATGCTCATCACAATCTTGGTAGATACTATATTACATAACATATGATAAATTCTGTTGTAAATAAATCTATAGACATTATATATCAGCACTTTATTATTGCTTGTTGGTGTTTCAGGTGATGTTTCAATTCATGAAATCGGGATGAGCATGGATTTAAAATAATGGTTCTTAAAATATATTTTGCGTAGGATGTAGGCACTGAGCGTATCAGAGTACAGAAACAAGAAAAATATATCATCTGTAGACTTACTTTTACAATAAAAGGAGAAATAAACACATCGGTTTTATCCCAATAAAGGATTCTACAAAGTCATTTTGAGATTTGCTATTTAAGCCTACGAGTTCAAAATTGAATGAACGGCCAATCTAACTATCTCAGATTGTAACAAAACCACAGATAGAGCACCACTCATCTAGCTCAAACTAACTTTAGCGCTCAATCAAATCTTTAGAATATACCTACTTAGTAGTTTTAACCAAATAAATAGGTGGGTTGTTTGTTTATTTATAATGATAGAAGAATAATTTAAGTACTATTTTTAAGAGAAACACAATTAGTTTATGAACTGAACCTACTGCACTCTGAACGCAAAACTCTTGCATGTATGGTATTTGTATGTACATGTAAAACCATGTGTAGATTTTTTAATTTAGTAATACTATACTAAACTGGCCGTCATATAAGTATCTGCCATGTTTCCTATTATAACAATTTAATATAATATTCTTAATTTAATTTATATTTACAAATAATACAGTTTCTTACTATTTATATAGAAATTAAAATATATTTCTATCATTCTTCGTTTCACATAACGCAAAATAATTTAACAGAGTTCATTTTTGCACTTACATTTACATTATAGTTCTGTAACTTGCGTTACAGTCGTTGACGAATAACTCATTTAGAATATATCACCCAATAAGCGAGTAGCGTTACTCACGAATCCTATCGTATCTTAATTAAAAATGCAAATATGCGAAAAGTGTAAGGAATTCTTTACAGTTAATGGCAATTGAACATTATAGTTCGCTCGCATCCAATAGGAACTATAAAATTCATAATGCCTCCGATCGCGCCGCGACGCCTCGCCTCTCCTAGCTATGTACACAGGGACGCAGGGCGCGACGCTAATACCAAAACAACTAGCACAAAAAAAAAACTCCTCTCTATTTACACCCAGTAAACTATTCACAATTATGGACACAAAAAAACTCTAATCGATTATAGATAAGAAGTTGAATGAATTTGTGTTAAAGTTTATGCTAGAGTTTAGAATATAAAGGAGCTCAGTGGCGCCACCGTGCGCGGCGGTGCGAGGAACTATACATGCACAACACCGCAGTGTCTATGGCCGTTCGCCTCCAATACTTTACTTATACAACTAATAAATGTTCTCCCACATCGATGTTTCAACGATCGATGTAATGACTCCACGTTGAACATTGCAGACGCTACCCGCGGCGTGAGCACCTTTATAAGGTGGAGAGATTCTGTTATCTACTGGCTGTGATCTCGCAATGTTCAATGTGACCCTGAACGGAGAAGGAACTAAAATCTAGTATCACAATGTTGGGCTTCCCAGGCTCGAATGCGAGACCATCATCTCGCGCATCTAAGCTATGTAACGATTATCGAAGACCAGATAAAAAAACACCTTTCAAGTCTGTTCAAACTGATCTTTAAAATAACTGCAACGGAAGAGCAAGCATAATTTTCACTAAGTTTCGTATCGCTTGCATCGGCTGTATTCAAACAGATTTTGAAGTCTGGTATCTCCAATCTCGTTACACGACCTCAGATCAGTCCGTGGCTTACTCAAACAGCGCCAGCAGGTCGTCAGAGGATGGCGCGCGAGGAGGGTGCGACCCTGCCGATGATGAGGAGGAGGGCGGGGTCGCGAGAAGCTCTCCAAGCGCAGGCGCGTCTAAGTACGAAAGCAGTTCCATTGGATCCACGCTTGTTTCTGGTAAAAGCTGTAAAGAAGACAACGCTACTTTTACAAAGACGAATGTCACGAATTTAATACAAAAAAAAACTGGAGATCCTCGATGATGTATCAAAACAATGGTTGCTTGATACCACTTTGCTTTGTGTCCAGAAACAATTAGAAAAAGTCTGGAAATGACAGTGAGAGTACTCACATTGAGATTATCAGTGCCCTCGCCATCAATGACCGCCGCAGGGTCGAAGTTGAGATCAGCGGGGATGTCCACATCAGATAGGGAATGGTGGTCAACCGAAGGTGGGCCGGGTGTATGGGATGAGCCAGGGGTGTGAGCACCACCACCTCCACCTGGTGTGTGAGCCGAGCCTGGTGTGTGCGGTGTATGAGGGGTGTGTGGCATCTGGAATAAAAATTAAGATTAACTTTGAATAATTGGAGAAGAATTAGTTGCGCAAAATTCTGCTAGGTTACCCTTGACACTCGATTCTAATCGCAAAATTTTTACGTTGACTTGGATCGAGTGCCAAGGTTAGCCCTGCTGGACTCAGTTATCTACCAAAAATTTAATCAACTTAATAATTATGACAGTTCAACTGTCATAGTTTATAATATGATTCGGTGTAAATATCAATGTCTAGAAGAGTTATGTATCTTTAAATTAATCCAAAAAATTTGATTTCCAAAAAAACAGCTTTTGGTAGTGATATTTTAATAAACTAATTAAAAGAGTCTTACTTGATCATTCAAGCTCTTCTCCATCGCGTTGAGGGGATCCAATGAATTAACACTTTCATTCAGATGCGACAGTGGGCCGTTTCCAGCAAACTCATTGCTGCCCGATCCATTGTTCATCCCGAAATCGTAATTTTGGTTGTTGGAATTCGCGTTTCTGTTCTGTGAGCTTTGGTTATAGGACGAGATCATTGAACCGCTCGCAATGGTGTTCATGTCGGGAGGAAGGTACGGCGACAGCGCTTGATTCATATCCCAGTTGTTCATTGTGGGCATGTTCATGGAACCTGGTGACATCGCTTTGCTTCTTTTCCCGACGCTGGTGTCATTGCTATCGTCTTGCTCTTGCTGTAAATTAAAACACGTTTAAGACCAAGTCATCGTAAAAACAATTTTAAAGACGTTTCTAAGTGATCTAGATTTTTAGTTTAATTTTTAATTTGACTTACTTTTATGCCAGAAACTGATGGAGTTTTAGCGGCTTTCCAGTTAGCCCCACTGTCGATAGTGACTTCGTCGACATCGGAACCGTTTAGCGTGTTTAGTATGCCCCACATGTATTGGTCTACCTCTAGGCCTTCTAATTGCGCTGGTTTACTGTAAAGAAAGCGATCAGTTAGTATCTAGCCTAGATTAGACTCAGCTAGACAGGTAAGAATGAATTTAAATGTATAGTTCTAGTACTCAAGCATTAAATACGTACTTGCAAACCGGACACCTCCACGATCCTCTTTCGCAATTGAGTTGTAAGTATGATTCTAAATCGAAGCACTGTATGTGTTTACATTCGTGACCGCGCGCCGGCAGCGTGATCTTCTTGAACGTGATTGGACATTTTAATGATACTTTTAAGGCTGTTTGTTCGATGCTGTCCCTGTCGTTCGCCGTATTAGAACCGTTACTTCCGTTCGTTGGTGTCTGGTTGAAATTCATTTTTATTTTCGCAATGCAATGATCCGCGGTCAGCAATCGCTTCCGTAATAGTCCTTGCAATACGCTTCGAACACTCGGCCGATGGACTAATTGTAAAACGAACAGATGCGACTGAAAAATAAAATAAATTATCAGTTTCAGTTGTTCACTTGATTGTACTCAAATATCAATAACAAAATTGTTGGCACAAGTGTTTCGGCACAATGAAAGGCACTGTTATTGTCTATTGAATAACAAAATGAAGACTTACACAACAACAGGCCGAGACGGTAATCTGTATCGTGTTTCTGCCTGGCTGGCAAACTTCTTTCAGGTACAACGGTTTGTGTGATGCTTTGGGCTCTCCTCTATCAATCATTAGTGGTGTTGCATTCACTGACACCTGAACACTTGCCGGCCAATTGGTGTTCATTTGCCGATCCTCGTGATGGAAGCATTTTAGTTGTAACTCAAGGTCCGATCTGCAAATTAAGATAAACAGTTCGTAAATAAGCTAGGTCGCGTTGTCTGATAAATATTGTAAGTCATTGAATTTAAATTAAATAATTACCTCCATATTAATGTTGAATGGACCGTGGGTTTTAATTGGAATACATGATTGCTAACAGCTAAATTATGTTCTAATCTAAATGGTGGTAGTATAATACCATCTCTTACAGGGAATGTTAACCGGAGCTCGTCATCTGAAAGAACAAAAACATGTTTTAGAAACCAATTTTCAGGCTGAGATAAAAATATAACTGTATTTATAAAATATCGGAATCTTACTTTGCATGCCCATTGGTGGCTTGAGCTCATTAAAGTGGGGTTTCACATCAGCGTTAGGGCTGGTGTAAGGAGGCATACTACTTGCAGGGGTAAGAGGCGGCGTAGGATTACCAGGAACAGGACTGTGCTGGTAGCTCATATTTGTTCTCATGGCTACCTCTTGCGCAAACTGTCCACTGTATTGGCCTCCATACTGTCCATTTCCACCCTGGTGCTGCGGAAACTGACTAGGTACACCACCATTGAAATATTGCCCTTGATTAGTGTAGGGCGGCGTTGACTGCCTCATTGTGCCTCTCATGGCAGCTCCAAAGTTCCCGCTGGGCCCCAGAGGTTGCTGAGGAGGATATTGTCCTTGAAAGCCAGGCCGACCTCCATAGCCCGCTGGGTATTGACTCGGTCCAAACCCTGGTTGCTGGCCAATGTATTGCGGCTTCCGCTGACCCATAAGCATTTGGCCAGAAGGGTACGGCGTGTGCCGCCTCTGGTATCCGGGCCCCATCTTTGCTGAGGTTGCCATTTGTCCAGGCCCCATCTGCGAGGACATCATGTTAGGGTGCATGCCCATGTTAGCCATCTGCGCCATGGGGTTCATGCCGTTCATGGTTCCGTTTCCCATTTGCCCCATACTGGTCATGCCGTTCATGCCACCGTTGCTTCCCATCCCCATACCGGTCATGGCCGGGTTATGGCTGCGCTGCTGACCATAGCCGTTCATCGCGCCGTACTGGGGGTTTCCCATAGTCATGTTGTTTTGCATCTGTAAACAAGAAATTAAAATTAACACACGTCTACGTGATACTACCCACGTCGGTATTTTGATATTAACTGGACGAATTAATATTCTTTTAGCATCTGTGAGAACTTGCAGGGTAAATATATTAATTAGTGATTTAGATTCAATTTGCGAAGATCTACGCTTCTTAATTATTTAATTAGCGGGACGTACCATATAATATAGTGTCATTGAAAGCGAGAGAGTCGAAGGTGAAATTGTTGTCATATATTCTACTCAGGATTGTAGACAGATTATTGAAGAAGGTTATGCATCGGATGAATTATAATAACTTGTAGCAGACCAATAATAAGAACAATGAAACGGATTTCAAAAGTTCATTTGTGATGTGGACTGAGGGAACACACGACATACATGTCGTTAGTGCAGCCCTACACTCACTCTGTACAATGTAAAGGATCAATATAATTCCATTTGGCTAGATTGATTCTGCAACGAAACCGGGAAATCCAATTCAATATTGTGGAATAAACGGATGGTGTGCGAACCTGGGAGAAGGGCTGCGAGTCCTGCATCGCAACGGTAGAGGCCGCGGCGACCATAGCGGCGGTGGCGCCGTACTGCGCGCTCTCGCCGCCGCCGCTCATCGCGCCCGAACCGCCGGCACACCCATAGCCGCTGCAACAAAGCAACACTACCTTTAACACTTGTGCATAAAACCTAGGTACTACTATCGAACACGTGGCCTTATTCGGGACCTTATACATCTTAAGCACGGATGGAGAATAAAAGGAAAGACTCCTCGCCATCTGATTAAAAGTGAAGCTTCTTTATATTATTCGTTTGTTTCCATTGCATTACAAGATTGAAAAAGACTCATTTATACCGATTTTTCGAATCACTAGAAGAAACTGTCACAAAAGAGGGCTTGATTATTTTTTAGCAAGATTGGTAAAGTAAAGCATTTGCCGTGTTATGTATGCGTAAGAATTATGTCGACCATCGGCATTTTAGTTTAGTTATTTTGCGAGTTTATTTGTAAGACCAGCTGCTCGTAAGTTGGATAACGTAAAGCGTATTTCGATTATTCAAAACTGTCTGGAGTGGTGATTGAGAAGAGACTGCCTTTGTATTTTTCTTTTATAACCATACAATACAAAAAGTGGGTCGAATCCCGGACAACTAACATTGCCAATTTTAGCTGCTAGTCTCTGTGCAACTATCAAAACGCATTAACTTCTTAAATTATTGCTTACCTTTGCTAATGATGAAGGCTGGTTATCCTTGCTTACAGAAATCGATAGTATTTATTATTCGTCTACACTAGGTAAGTAGGTAGGTACATATTATTAAATGTGAAATCGGTCTAGATAATGTTATTTCACTCACGATACGAGCAGTTTCTATTGCAAGCGGCCTTGCAGAATCGAACATTCCACACGTTAACGCTTCGATTATTATTAAACTCTGACTTGAAATTGAACCCAAATACAATGAAGGCAAGATATTTTTTTATAGCGCACAGAGATTCTATAATTTTACCAACAATGAAAGAAAAAATCAATATGGATGTATAGTGACGCGTTGTTACCCCTGTGTTTCTCTCGGGATGTTTGATTTTTTTGTATAGCGCCGGAGTGGGAGACGATTCATGTGAACTGCTTTTGGGGCGAATTCCCGAGCCTTCCCAGAGCCCTTCCTAATAATTCTCGCTCGACAAATGCACGACAAACACTCGCGTAGGCTAGTTATTGTTACACGGTCTCTGTAGTAGTGCAACAATGTGGGCCCTTTGTGTAGCATATATAAAATTATTTAAATAAAAACAAACTCACACATATAATTTGGTTTACAGAGATTACCGGTAAAAATGTGTAGGTAGTATTAATACCACAAACAAACATCACAAATTTTCGTGTCTTATTGGCACTTATCATTAGTCGTTGTAGGTAGTATTAAGACGATGTAAATATTTGTTTATAATAGTTCAATGCTTTTCCACAGCTCCTTAAGTATTCTTATAATAGCTTAACAGATACTTAGTAGCGTCGACAAGCAATAAACAGACGAGTCAACAGCGCTCAAGTCGGCATCGGTCTATTCATCGGCTGCAGATGATTTACAAGGGTCCTTCCTTAGGTAAACTCGTCCCGACCTGCACTTCTTTTTATAGTTTTGTCTGGGCCTTTTTTCCTTTTTGCCGACCGAAATGTGTGTCCAACAAAAAATCCGTGTGTTCTGTATCCTGGTGCACTTTTTGTAAAAGTGGTACCACATCCGTATAATCACTTACGGCCTGTTCAAAATATTTGGGATCTTGAATGCGAGCGTTCATCTTGGGCATCTCTTTTGAGCCGTTCTCGGAACACACCTTTTTGGGGCTTATCTTGCGGCAAACGCACGTCTACAGACTGAATGTCTACCTAAGTAAGAGTTACTCTGAATTGCACTCAACTCAAGGCTTGTGCGAGGAATATAACATGATCTATTCGTGTGCATGTGAAACACCTAAAAAATCAATATGAATGAGTAGGTAAGCAGCTATTTCGAGAAGCTGGAAGGTGTTTGGCATAGTATTGAGAGATGTGCGAGTAACGCGTAGGTATTTTGATACATAGGCTGCAGTTAATTTTAGATTGGTGCGCAGACGTGTCGGATTCCTGGTTAATTGGCAGTGGAGATAATCGCGTATTGAGTCGAACGTCTTAAGAATTACAAAACTCTGGCGCAGTTCTGATCTTCAAATCGATATTTTCACTTGGTTGAAAATATAGTATGCTTGCTTTCTTCGCGTACCTTCATCTTCAAGTATTGTTTTATTTCTAGTGAAGTGAGCGTGAAGTAAAGCGTTAATTGAGAGCCTCGTATAGATTGGTATCGTATTGAGGTAGCGTGAAGCCGTGGCATGCTCAACCCCTGTGTTTCGACGACAGTTGGTCAGCCCCATTTAAATACCACTTCACATTGTGGCTTGTGCGCACATTGCCATAATAGTGTTAACGTTTTGATGTTATTCGATCGATGATGTATTATTGATTTTTGTGTTGGTGTCGGAATCGATTCACGTTTCGATATTCATGTGTTTTAATTTTAATATTTTCTATTCATCATACAGTCATCGTCTTTTGTATGTTTTGTGAATCTATAAGCGCTGTCCCGTAGGTACTTAAGCTTCTTATTTGCTCATCCAATCACTAAAAGTGTCAAAATTGGTCTTAAAGCAATAAGTTTAATTAAGTATTTCGATATCTATCTCATTCTCGTCAATTGACGTCGGGGTCGGGAGAGAATGAATCATGCTTCAAGGAGCGGATTCCGGGGGTTTACAAATGGAGGCGAGCGTTCCGGGGTAAATACGGTACAATGAGCGGGGAAGGGTCGGCCGCTCGCCCGCTTAGGGTAAGTGGGGCCGGTCACGTCAATATGGGGCTTTATTATGGCGACGCTCCCGACAATAATTTGTTTGGCTTGGATGATATTGAAACTAAATCATAAGACATGATATTTATCTACAATCTTGATACTGATAGTTTTGAACAAATTGTTAAGTCCGGTTTCCAATCAACGATTAAAAAGTTTTTTTTTAAGGTAATGCTTCTCCAAGCGAAGCAATAAATTAGTTCAAGTTAAAGCTCAAACTGTTTAACGACTGTTTTTTTTTTAATAAAATGCCTTCTGTTCGACCCTATTGAGCACGTGGTGTAATGCATGTTATGCCAGTATCCGCCCCCAGCCGCCTCGCCCGTTGAAAACTGACGTTTTTTCCCACGATAACTTACTTCTTGCTACAAATCTGTTATTATTACTAATCTGTAGCTACTTGGGATTGCTCTTTATTTAGTGATTTGATTTTTAACTCCGAGTTAAAGTACATCTGTTTGCTCACTTCTTTCTTCGTTATAATAATTTTATTGTTGAGTTTAGTTAGCAACAGTGGTTAGATTTCCCAGCCGTTGCCATTGAGGTAGACTTCCTGTGCGCTGTTCACACAATCTCGCTGCCAGTCCCCATTTTTATTATTAATACTTATTGGTTTTGTATAAAGGCAAGCAGCCATCAACAATATGTCGTTTGTAAAGGTGACTACAAAACAAAGCCGTTGAGCGCTTGGGCTTAGCACCTGCTTGTTTTTATTTTTAAAAATATTTATTGTAGCATTATTTATTATACTTCGTTGATGGTATTGAAATGGTCTTGAGAATATCTAATAGGTAATTCTAAATTCAACATAAATCGTTTTTTTTAATATTAAATTAAGGATCGAATCGTACCAACATAGATAGGAATAAGAGAAAATCCTCAACTATTCCATATGCTCAGTTGTGTTGCTAGTTTATTGTTTTGTTTGTTTGTGTTTATTGTAAGAGCTAAAAGTGCAGTCACCGCGTGCATTCCCAGCGTGGGCTTGTGTGAGTGAGGTGTATTAGTGTGCGTGATTGTAGTTGTGTGAGTGCGGTGGCTTGCGCTTGTGTGGGTGCTGGGCGCCCTAAGCATTTGTGCGTGTGAATGGATGGAGGAGCACATTTCATTTATAATTGCAGCGATGCGCGGTCTGCAATGTCACACTTAGTTGTGTACTTTTAGTTTACCCTTCGTTTATTAGGGCTTCCATTGGGTTAGCATTATTGATTTATGTCGTTTCACTTTGTCATTGATTTCATTTGAGAATGCTGTCTGCATATAGGTACGTTTCATTTTACTTGCAGACAGTTTATAAGCAGTCGTTTATTTAGACAGCGGTATATTTTTGTAATGTTATTGCTTGTTAACAACGATAAGGTGGCATAGGTAAACCGAGTAACGTTTTAGCATTTTGTTGAAATGTAAACAAACTTGTTCCGGATAAGATAAAAACAGTAGAGTACCTATAGGTAATAGGCGCACAGGTACCTACGTGTATTCACGTTTCGGTAGGCGATAAAAACACCGAGTTACCGTATATTTTGCATATTATAATTAAATTTGTCAGATCATTGACTTATTCAAAAACTAGTGGTAAATCGCATTGGCAAATAATTACGTGTACTTATCTACATAAACTAATCTAGATAACAAGATATAATAATGCAAGATACCGAATGATTAGTAGGTAGGTACCTACCAAAGTATCATGTTGTGGTTTTCCATTCAAACCCTATGTTTGAATGGAAATAATTATTCAGGTAATTTTTGAGATTGCAAGTCGTCTTTGTTTTTATATCGACGACATACTTACTGGTATAATTTTAGACGACATTTTTGGCACATTGACATCGATTTATTTCGTGCATTTATTCTTCAGATTCGTTCTACTTTACAATCATGTATTAATTATTCACACTCTTAAACTTTATCTTACCTAGGGGCGTTGACTCTGTATCCAATTGTCCCTTGCTGAGGGTGGTGTTTGCTACTCTCGGGAGCGTGGGCTCCCGTGTAGTGGTCAGAGTATCCCACGTAACCAACCGAACCACCAGAGTTCGCCGTCCTGTTGGTTTGAGCACCCCCTGAAACAGGATGCACTTTGTTGTAGCCACATAAATTCAGCACTTCTTCTATTTCAGCAACTCTGCATATATTTTTTCGATCCAAGGCTTCAACGAAAATTTCATTTTTTGGTAAACCTTCTTTATCAACATTTATTTACTGAACGCGGTGTAATTTCTGTTATCGCATGCCGCGCGTAAATTTCACTCTTGCAGTTGTAATTTCCACAGTGAATGTCGGCAGTCGACAAAAATTCTTCGTTAGGTTGGTACCAGTATTTCTAATCAGCCGTGTAATTTTACATTCTAATTTTTTTTTTGGCGAAGGTATCTAATTTTTTACCATACATTTTTATTGCTTCATTATTAACCTGATAAATTTACTAGTTGTAAAGTAAAATGCTTCAAGTTGTACGTAAGGGGTAATTTCACGAACGATTTATGCCACTGTATAATATTATCAACTTTTTCAGCGGCGGATTAGTCAGTTTAATGTTAGCATTTTCATCGACAGGGGCTAGTTTTATTTGTTATTTTATTTTTTAGAATCTTCACAGATATATTTTTTTTAATCTATTTAAAATAACACTTTTAATTACTTTTAGAAGCACTGCCACCAAACAAATCCGTCTTCACTGTAATATTATGTACATAATCCAATTTTGCGTCACTTTGCAATCCTTTTCGGGGTTCACTTCACTTGTTTTGTGTTCAAAAATTCAAAATGTAACTTTTCACAATTCACAAAAATCATCCAAATCCAGGTTATCGATCTCAAACTTGACACTGTGTTCCAATATTTGTCAGCGAGTAAGTTATCATTCACAAGTCCGACTTTGAATTTACCGAAACATCATAGACGTGTTGCACGAGTGTCGACACCGACGTCACTGACAGCAGCGGCGAACGACCGCGCATTCGACCGTCAAAGGTAACACTGGATGATGGCGATGCGATGGTGAACCGGCGACGGCGACGGTGAGTGAGAGGTTGCGACGCGGGGAGCGCACCCCGCGCGGCGTTGCCAGCTCGCCGCGATAAGTGGCGCACCCCCGCGTCCCCCGCTCGTAAGTCGTCGTCTCGGCACTCTGCAATCGGCCGAGCCGGGGCGCCACCGTCGCGCTATCGGCCGGCTCTCCAGCTTGCCCCACCCCGCACGGCACGCTTGACGTTTTCACGTAACGGTCCTCAATCGAGCGCGATACTGCTGGCTGAGATCGCGGCACGGCGGCGGCAGTTGCGACTCTCTCGCAGTCGCGTCTATGCGACTTAGTACAGCGATCAAAGTAGAGCGTGCGTGGATCAAGAATTATGAATGCTAAGAGAAAAATTATATAATTACGATGACATTGAAAGCCTAGGTAGCCGAATGAAACAAGCAATTTATTGGAACCAGAGTATTTTTTCTCTTGTTCTCAGGTAGATATTTGTATCATGAGTTTTTGCGTAGTCGGGTGCGGTGAGGCGACGGGGCGGCGGTCGGTGAGCGTCTGCGTTGGGGCATAATAATTAGCAACAATAAACAATGGGCATGTCGTCCTCTGGTCGCTACCTGCGCATGACGATAGAGGACGGCCGACTTGTCTCATGTCCTTGCGACGAGACTTGCGACTGCGACGATCCACGCGTTTTGCAAACAAACCAAAATTAATTAATTCAAATGTTTGATTTGCTCATTTTGAGTCTTTATTAAGAATGTTAGTGTAGTTAACTGAGAATTATATTAGGTAGCCTTCTCTGCATTCGCCAACATTCGTTTCTACTAGGTAGGTATAAAGCCCTTGAAATAATTAAGATTGCAGCATTTTGATTAAATTGGCAAGGATAAGAAAACATTATTGATTTCAGTTTATTGTTTATTTGATAACTAGGTAGGGAACGTGAACTAAGTTCTACCTACCTATTTATTTATGTATTATAAACATCATAAGTAGGAAACAAAATAATTTTAAAAAAATTTGCAAGAAGGTACCTATATTGTCATTCAATAAGCAATAGTTAGTAGGTACCTTCCGAATACTGTCTACCGATGGATAAAGTAGGTAGGTAATAATAGTTTAGGTGTGGTGTGTCCGCGACTCCTCGTTCATATCTGTCTTCTCCCGCCCTCAGCCCATTCATAAATATAAAAAGAACTGGGTAGGTTTACCTACCTATTCTGGTTAGAACTAGGGAAATTGAAAACAGATAGTTTCAGACAGATTAATCTTTGAATTCAAATCCAGATAAAAAAGGAAAATTGCAAAAAGGGTTAGTTGAGACGAAAAATGCCTTTATTATTGTTAAATAAATAACATCACTGTGCTGATAATAATTGTGTAGAGGAAACTCTGAGTAGGTACATATAGGTAGTATTTCATACACTTACCTACCTACTTAGTTAAAATGTGTTGCAATGATTTCTTTGTCATCTGTGGCAGAGCAGGTTTGTTCCCTTGTTCGCTGCCCATATTATTTAAACGATAACATTTAAGCCAAAGAGGTTTCCCACAAAAAATGGTTCATTTTGACAGACATCCTTAAACCTTTCGATGTGGCGCTATCTGTGTAACTTTGAAGAACTACAGAATTTCTGCAGATCTTTACAAAAAGCTGTTATTGGATCATTAAGACAAAATAATTTTAAATCGACGATTGAAATAATTCAGTCAAATATTGGTAAGTAGGTAGGTACATAAAAGAAGGCTAAATTCTCTAAAGTAAATTATAAAGTACCTACCTACCTAATTAAGATTTATTGGTTATTTGACTACAGATGTGAGTATTAAACAAAATCTTTTTCTCTTTTACTGAAACAGTGTCATGCCAATGCTTATTTTAAACGTGCTGAGTCTCACATTTCTGCTAAATAAAATCTTATCATTCAGATAATACCTTTGACGTCAGCTGATAACGATTGTTAGGTATACAAAAGCACGTAGATATGGAAATTGAAATGTACAGAGAAATAGGTTTAGACGTGATGATGTGAATTATCGAAAAACATACGATGAATGGAATTTTCTGGAATTTTAATGTAATCTTATCGTACTTATTTTGATTTTTATACCTTTATGATTTCAAATATCATGTTGCATTTTATTATTATGAAAGCAGGCAATAATCCTATTGCACCTATGTTTTTTAATCATTTATATTTTTTTCTTCTTCACGAGTTTAATGTGTTTTATCCTTCTGATATCAATGCATGTTTAGGTGTTTGTTAAAAATACCTTTCGCATTAACTGAATCGACTCGGGAGAAAATAAACTACATCTGCGTATCTTTATCTTGTTCTATCAATCTGGTTACCTAATACTCATTATATAAATGAGTTCACTTTTTTCGGTTGGCAACACATTGTAACTGAATGAAGGATCATAAAAAAACCAAGCATAGTCTAATGCCTAATTCCTCTAGGCCTGGCTGCGCGCGATGAATCCGTGTAAATTCACTTTAAATCTTGACGTAGTTTTTAAACTGGCGTGTTATATGTACCTTGTGATTTCAATGAATAAAAAGGTATTGAATTTGACTTTGCCTTTGACCATGATATTGAAGCTAGGGTCAGAATAGATACCATTAAAAAAGAAGGAATATATAATTGCATTATGAAAATGTTTGGTTTCATAATTTTCACTTTTATCAAAATGGCGATAGTGATCACAAAACACATATAATGAAAAAAAATATACTAAATATTGTTGACGCAATGAATAACAAGTCTATTATGAATCATGTTAGTTTCAACGTTTTGTGTATCATATCATAACGCGGCCGTTCGGCGCTTGGGCAGTATCGCGGTAGGGCGGGCGGTGAAACGAACGTTACTTTACGAAATCCTCAAAGCTTTTATTAATAAAAAAATATAATAGTTTTCTCTATCTATCTATCTCTTAATTCGTTATTTATTAGTACGGCCATACTTAATGAATGGCTAGTGGTTGACCATATCAGGCAAACAAAAAAATAATGCATTTTTCAAAATAATGTCACTTTTTTTTAAGGTTAGATCTAAGCGAATTCATCTGTATGACTTTAAGTAACTATAAAATTACATTTGATATTTATGTATAGTTCAAAAGAAAAATCTCTCATTGGCTGATGAATGAGCCTCTCGACAAGTTGCAAAATATAAACAGTGTCGGAAGGCCCACAATGTTTATGTTTTCTACCATAAAAATGCATGCCCGACCACTTTTTTGACGATATAATGTCGCTGTTGCTGATGCCCTCATATGAAGACACTCTTATTCTTTGTCTAAGTTTATAATAGACAAGTATTATTCAATGAAGCAATGACTACTCAGGTAGGAGAGGTAAATAATTTTTACACAAATTTAAATTATTTTTGTCGTCTGAGTTTATGATTTTTTAAGCTAATGTTTGATGTCTAGCTCATCAAACATTTTGACTTAGGCTATAAGTTTTGTGAACATCTTCTTACATCTTTTTAGACGGAAATAAATAAATCACAAAATAACCGGCGATGTGAGATAAAGGAAGAAGCTTATGATATAATGTAACTTGCAAAAATTCAACTAACCATGTGGAACATTTCGTGATGGTACAAAGTGATGATCAGCACACTTCAACAATAGCTCATCATCAAAGCGCTGAAATGCGAGAATTAAAAAGTTTTCCTCATACGTTGACAAGAGTTATAAATCACGTTGCTGTGTTTATTTTACGATCTGGCTATTATCGTCAACTGGCGGTTTTGCAACTCGCGCGCACGGCTCGATGTGTAATAGGGCTGGCGAATTTCTAATTCAACTGCTGGAAAAGGATTAATAAAGTGCCTTTTTCATGTGATTTGGTGCAATGAGCCCTATCCGTTCGAAAAAGATTCATGTTGAAGTTTGGTATTGTCGAAGTTAAGGCTTGTCTATCGAAGATCTGCCTGTTGAACTTAAGTGTCAAAAATCAATAATTACCACTATAATATAGTGCAAGACGACCGCTTACTATATTATAGTACGCGATCGTCGCTAAATGACATCTGCCCCCAGGGCATTATGATGGGTTGTTTTCTCGTAAAAAATCCTTGTAATCACTGCCCTTCTTGGGTCTGATCACTGCACAAAGTGTGTAGTTATCAGATACCACAAGGTTTGTTTGTTTTTTGCGGCTTCCGGCTATGACTATCATTATTATGATCGTGCGTGACCAAGTGTCACGTGGCGTGTCATCTAGATACCAAACTTGAGACAGCGTACTGATGGATCAATTCTACCAGTCTTGAACACTGCGTTTTTGCGATTTTAACAGCACCATACTGTTTAAAATGCAATGCACAATTTCATAGTTGTCTTCTAAATGAAACAGACTCTGACGATCCATAATTATGATAATCGCTGGATAAAAAGATAACAAAAAAAAATGCTGGTCATTTTCACACAACATCATTTAGTACCAAAGTAAGCAGAGCTTGTGTTATGGGAACTACATGACTGATGTACTTACTTAAATACATTGTTTAGTAAAACATATTAATAATTCATTATTTCTGATGTCAGACGTAGTTAAGTAATGTTGTGTAAGCTTGGTAGCTATCACAGCTATATGGGTTGGTAATAATGTTCTAGCGGCCTCAAAGTCGCAGATGGTATCTTATGATAGTTACAAATAAGAAGTACCCTTTGATATAGTGACGGACTTAAATGATCACAGAGATTTGGATTACCAGAATATTCCATGTAAAAATAGTATAATGTAGTACGGTCTAAAATGACAATTCGAGAAGCTATTATGGTAATTTCAAAAAAAATCTAGTCAAAGGCTACGTGTAAAACAGTGATTGCAGTAAACCAGATAACTATCTACGTAGAAGTTAATACTTTACTTCTTTTAGTGCTGTAAGTCAACCCTACACACATAGAAGTCGTAAAAAGCAGATATATTGGAACATGCACATCGGCTATTTCTGTATCGCCTTGCAGCACTCCATCGATGGCGTCGCTTATTTACCTACTCATGCGCAGGTAACTAATTTGTTTTGTGTAGGTATTATTGAAACTGGCTATTGTTCGTTTCAACTATAGTGCTAGATTTTACATCTCAGAACGTTACCTCGAACAAATTTAGTTTAACCGTTGTTAGATCACATTTATTGTTGTTTTTTTGTTCTTGTTTCCTTATTTTTTCTCTATTTGAGGTCGCTATACATGAGGTAGGTAGATACTCGCGAGTGGTTAATCTTTCAAAGAAAATTATATTTTATAATTACCCAAGTAGGTATTGTATTGTTTGGAGACAGAATAGTCTACGATCACAGACTCACTCAAAACCTCTTTCCATTATAAAAATATTTATAATGGAAAGGCACTATGTTTTTGCCAAGAACCAGCTAACTTTTAGTGAAACTGTAATAATGTCTTGAAACTTCGTCATGTCGCAACGCAAGCGCATGATAAACTAGATGCAAGATGCAGGACATTTTATTTTCGAGTAACTTATTACGAAACTAAAATAAGGTCTAACATGTTAAATTAGGCATAGCGTAATTGCGATTGGTTAGACCTTAGAACATAAATGTCGTTGAAGCTCGCCAGGTCTCGACAAATCAAATAATATTGATGACTGGGACTGGGATTTTAGAGTACTGAAATCAAATGGCAAAACCGGAAAGGTTTATCATGTCTATCTGTCCATGTGTCACATTCCGATTAGGTACTAACTTAGTTTTAAACGTTTTGAGTTAAATAGCGTGTTTCGACACGTCTCCGGCAGTTTATTGGATTAGAAGTGAATTTGAAATTTGAGATTGTGAAATGCATGTCGATCATGTGTTATGGGTAAAACAATATAGCAACGCACAAAGAAACTTCAAAATCTCAAGAACTAAACGAATTTATTAATATTTATAAAAAGAGATAATACCAGAATCACAGATAACATTAACACCTGTAACGTAGTCAAATGATGCATAAAATAATAACATGTGATGATTGTCCGCTCTACAATCAGTGTACAGCTCTGTGACAACGAACAGGTCATTTGGAACCATAGTAGAAGTGCTACCTAGTACTGCATACTGCTCCCGTTATTTCGCATGCAAAACGGCTATGAAAACGAAAAAACTACTTATTTTGTCAGGTTTAGAAATTAACAAAACTTTTAAATTTTAAAATGAGAATGTTTAGATTAAGGAGTGCCCCCATGTTAAGTTTTACAATAAAATTGAGGACTATGCTAAGTCTATCAAAATGTCTGATTAAAAGTCTGTGGATGCCTGCTTAGCTAAAGATCGTTCTATTTGTACCTACGATAATATTTGTCTAGTATTAAGTAATGCCGATGCAAGTTCAGATATTAAAATATTGGATCCCCGCGTAGCAGCCATGCTAATCTTCTTTATTTTGTTCCAAATTTAATATAATGTACTTACTTGTCTTTGTGTGTGTGTCAATCGTATTGATGACATTTACATGAAGATAAAACACTGTTTTATAGTACACATGTGGTCTTGCACAGCCTACAGCCTGTACAGAAACCAGTTTGGCTGCAACTGGAAATATGCAGACGCGTGCCGGCAAGCCTGTTTCAAACGCTCTTCTTTACGCTATATTAACATTTTTATATAATAATATATTATGTATAAATTTTTCGTGAAGGCAGGTCAGTCTATGAATAGTCAGGTGAATTTATGCCAATGTCAATGATATGAATTGAAGTGGCTCTATTTGTTGAGGAAGGTTAGTTATGAGTGTGTCATATGAAATTTCATATAGATTGCAACATCAGCAGTAGTTGTATATGTTATCGCGTACCTAACAGAATAATCTAGATTTTTATTCGGGTATATATGTATGAAACCTAGTTTTGTATGATTATCGAATTAAATTGGCGTGAATTTTTAATAAGGAAACTCTACATTAAATTAAATTTTCGCTTTCTATGTGCGCTTAACAGCTCTAATAAGTGAATTAACAGGACTCTTACATGTCTATATTTACTATTATTTAGAGGCGGGTGATGATTTCCATTCTTCGCACTCCACGTCTCGACTACAAGATGAGAAAGCCAGACAGAACATGAAAACCGTCTACATTTTCAGTAAACACATTTTAAATTTAGAGGTTCGTTTGAGTTATTTATATAACATAAAATGATTGTAGCTAACCTTTAAGTACTGTTTTAAGCAGATTTCATTGCACTTGCATTCAGGTAAATTAAAAACGGGTACCAAAGAAATATATTGAGTTCGTAACATGTGATGTTTATATAATTTAAAATGGATAAAGGCCAACGCAAACGCGGTGGTAGGGCGGTGGCGGTGCGTCCGTGTTCTGATGGCCGGAGCCACCGCTACCACGTCTATTTGCGCGGGCCTTAAGGGCACGTAAGTGATTACTTGTACTGCCATATCCGTATAAGCCACGAAGTTTATCTACAAGTACGTTGATTCCCTTCATTCAGTACCAGTGAGCTGTCAACATCATGTCACATCGTTTTAGAAAAAAAGAGATATCATGGATACAGTAATTACCGCAAACATAAATGAAACAATGATGCGCGTTTTCAAGTGTTTAACTAAAATAAAGGCAACGAAACGAGCACAATGACTCATATGGAATCCAGCCGCCATACTCCGTCGGAATCAGAAATACAATCCTAATTATAATCGTACGCATCCGTCGACCACCTCAATCGGTCGCTAACGTTACGAATGAACCGCAACGTGCTACCAAATATTCTTTAGAATATTACTCTACCTCGTATTTAATTTAAAATCTAAAACTACCAATATTAAATCCTAAAAAAAATACCTATATAAGTAGTTTATCAGTCATGTAGTTCCCATAACACAAGCTCTGCTTAATTTGGGGCTAGATGATGCTGTGTGAAAAATGTCCAGTATTATTTATTTATGATATTCTTTAGAATACCACTCTCTACACCTTGGATTTTATTTAAAATCTAAAACAACCATTATTAAATCCTAAGGAAAGAGCTTCATAAAGCTCGATTTGTTTATCTACCTTTGTCGCTGACAGTACCTGCCAAAATTACAAAGGAAACCGTCTTATGGCAGCTGAGTTTGGTTTGACAGATAAGGTCCGATTTCAGGCCTTTATATACACTAAAGTGCAATTAACGTGTACAAGTTCATTGTCACTTGGCAAATTAAATTCAGGTAACTTAAGTTCACAATACAACAATAATGCATTTAACATAACCAAGCAGCATTGACAGAGGTCAAGATAGAGATCATTTTAATCGCATTTAATTAAAGTTTATAATAGATCTGATGAGTCTTTGTTTGATTCATTAATTCATTTTTATTTCGAGGAATTTTATTATTTTGACTTCCGGTGAGTTTACTACACAGGATATCTGAATAGAGGCGCTCTAAACCATGTGTCATGGCATTTTTAGACAAAAAGTGTAAAGAGTCGGAATATATAACATGATCAACTTGACAAAATGTCTTGACATTGAATTTATTATAAACAAATATGGTTTATATATATATAATATATACAAGGCTGTAAAATTTCTAGATTTCGTTAAGCTTAAATAAATCATTGACCTTCAAAATTAACTATAGCTAAGATCTTAATTTTGACACTTTTTTATACTCTATTTCCAGTCGATAAATCAATAATGTTACTTTTAAGGCTGATTTGGAAATCAGCCTTAAAATAAAACTAAAATAAATTTAAATCTTTCGAAACCATCATCAGTCGTTCAAATATCATCATCTCACAAATATATTGAAATCAGTATCTTGAAATGTAGTTCAATTGGCAATGGTAAGGTGACCACAAACCTGACAATAGTTTATGAATGTCCTCACCCTATGAACCGATGAATAATTAATTTATACTCAATTCCGTTTGTAATGGAACTCTTATGGGAGGAACTCCTAATATTCAGCAGTAAACTTCTTCAGAGTAATGATATTGATAATTTTTAAATCATGAGTACATTATGAAAATATGTGCAGAGTGTAAGACAGGATAAACGTTAACCTGTATTTAACTATAGCAAAATTTGTATTGAAACAATGCATAACAATATTTTATTATTTACAGTTATTTCGATTCCCCTTACACACAGTTCACGTGTAGCGTCGGTATTAGCTGGTAGAGAGCGGTACATAACGTATGTGTACATAGGAGCAACATTGGCGCAATGCGGTGGCCGGCCATATGTCGACATATCACTCCTGCCCTTTTCGAATACATACCTTTTACATAAAGCCTTATGGAAACACAGAATACATTTTGTAAAGCAAACTTGGATCTTCTCGCTTTGGTCAGGTCAGGTCCATTACGGTTAATTTCTCAATACAATTATTGTATATTTATTTTTGTTGGGCTACTGGTTACTACTCCTCCGAACAACTTCACTATACGAACCAAGGCGTGCAACAATGGATGTTTCCACTTGAAAAAAGTATGTCCGCTTGACTAGGACTCAAAACAATGAAGGAAAACATCACGTGAAACTGCATAATTCGAGAGCATGTGGCAAAACATATTTTCTTCTTCCATATCTCTAGATTTGATTCCGGATCATCAGCCTATCTAGCAATCTTCAACCCGACCACAAACTTTGATTCAATTGATAGGTAAAGCCGGGTAAGTGTGCCTTTATGTTAATTGTCAACAACTTGCTAATATACATAGCTTTAGTTGTCAGTAACTTTAATTCGCCTATAGATTTCCTCGTTTACGAAAGTATTATACAAGAATAAGAAACTTAAATAACATTGCAAGAAATTGGGTGAAACGAGAACACTGCAAGAATGTTAATTAAGAACGAGTTAATTTTTACAAAATTTTAAAACCTCTGATCCATCATCTATTGTAGCGCCTGTGTACACAAACTATTGCAAAAAACTTGGTAAGCAAGAGGTTCTCAAGGGCTGTTTCCGGGTCAGGTAACATTGGTTACGCAGTGTGACTCCAGACACGTCCGCTAACCTGTAGCCTATTCAATAAACGACTTATAAAACCGGAACAACGATGGTGAAGCGTAAAGTCAGCGTATCCTCGGAATAGCGTCCTCTCTCCCTGGTAATTCTTCACATGTCTGCAGCATGTATCTCTCTACGTAAAAAAAACGTTCTAAACAAACCGTAGTGTTTTTAAATAACTAACTATATTTAAAAATATTAAAAAAAAAAAAACTTTTAATATTTTAAAATTTCTCTATTCTCTATTTAAAATAATATGATTTAAGTGGTATTTAAAATTATATGAAAGCCCTAATAGTTTGAGTTATAGAGATTATTTCTATTGGGCCCCTGACCACTCAAAATAATATTAAAAAACAAGCCGGGTTTGTGTTTTTAGTTTCACGCCTGAGACGCCATGTATCAGGTTTGTAATGCATTAGTCGGGCGTTGATTTACACGGCTGCGTATCGTAGGCGCGTCTATTCATAGTACTACTAATCTACTAAATATAGTAGCTATTCCCTATTATTTCTCGCGACTGACTCACGTCAAGTTCCGCTTTCGTACCAAGTTTTATAGCAATTGCGTTTTGAAAATACGGTTCGGCGTTTTGGAATTATTATCGATTTGATTCGATCGTCATGGAACTTTGCTGTTTTTAAAAGTGCTAGAGGGCGTCACAATTTTAGAAGCGACAGATAATGAAAAATAATATAATTATCACATTACTTTTAAAACTTAGAACTTCTTGCATATTACAGCTGTACGGCAGTAAATAAAGTACTTATGTTAAGTTAATCACTATTAGCTCTATGATATGATGACAAAGCATTTTCATCATATTGTGAAATACTGTAAACTCGCATCGATAAAATCCCTGATAACACCATGTTTTAAACAATAGTCTAGCTAAAGGCTTATTAACTCAAGGACGCCGAGAATCGACTATGCAAATAGCGCATATGAACTATGCATCTTGTATGCATTTAAACCTGTATCCACTTGGCAACAATTGACGTGCAACACGTGTGAAAGTTGCGCAAAGTCGCGGTTTCGCAAAATGTATGTGTTAAAAACCCAACAGTCACTTTTATAGTAAGACCCCCACGGGATTTCACGTGTTATGGATATCAGACATTATGTATGGTACCACAATACCCAGACCCAGAACATATATCCCGGTATTTACCCCGTCACCGAGGTCATACATTTCCGTATTTCCATATGCATCTGCATCCAATAGAGTTCCAGTACATCACGTAATGCAAAAAGCAGAGAACAGCATTTTATAACTCACATGATAATACATAGTTCAAAATATCAAAAATCGTTTATTTATCTTGATAAGTTTGAACCTAAAATTACACAAGAGAGTTAGTATGAATTAAAGACAAAATAAGAAGCCCTAAATTGTTAGCTAATATTGAGTTAATTATTGGAGATCTTGCACGACACTGTGCAGTTGCCTAGTGGGCACCCGTCTTTATTGGAGGCTGCCGTGTGACGGGACTCGTGCGTCCGCGCATCTGCCGGGCGCGGCTGCGCAGCGCGTGGCAACACCACCCGTCATATATATGACGGCTCTATGACGTAAAACACCGGCGGTCGATAGACCAAACTTGTAAATTTATTCAAGCTTCCTAGGTTTCCTTCCTTCATACTTTCTGGGTATCATTTTAGTGACTGTATTATTTTATTTGTGTTGAAATACACAAATGCTAGCCTGAATAAGGTATAAATTTTATCAATATATTTGTGAGTACGAAAGCATTTAAATAAAATACTGATTATGATTAATAAAGCAACGATGGGCTTGCAACCTGTGACGTGGAATACTTGCTACTTGTAAAAAGCGGGCATGTGTCAAATGTAATGTTTGGTCATGCCTCTGAATACTTGGTATCCTGTACCAAACATATGATCTGTATCTGAATATTTTACAGTCGTGAGCATGTTTGTTTTTTGTTTTGTTTTGTATTATTAAATAATACAACTGCTTGTGGGTTGTGTAAAAGCAAAATATATCTTAACCAATTAGTGGTCATGAAATTAGCATTATCACATAGAAACATAGTTCCTGCAGAAAAAAAACACAGTTAGCTTATCACTTAGGCCAAGCGATATGGGGCACCGCGGCTAATTATAATCTACTAAACATCATCGAGACTTCGTAAGTTAGGGT
The DNA here is from genome assembly GCA_961405105.1 of Perizoma affinitatum. NCBI lineage: Eukaryota > Metazoa > Arthropoda > Insecta > Lepidoptera > Geometridae > Perizoma > Perizoma affinitatum. The sequence continues at coordinate 11,294,609 of OY560184.1, forward strand.
CGGACGTCTATGTATTTTTAAATACGTTTTTTCTACGTTTACTTTCTAGAGTCGAGTACAGATTTAGATAAAGGCGCTACCTACACGTGTTGTGTTGAATGGATCTAATTTTGTATCTGATTAGTTTTCGCTTTTACGTCCTTCAGAGGGTCGCCATAATACTACTAAGTACCACCAAACATTCCACTACCTTTCTGTTGACCCTACCTGCTGCTGGTCTAGATCTGTAATCTATATATTCACAGAAAGTCCTCATAACAGATGACTGTTCCACTATATGCCACCAGTAGACCTTGTCGGCACCTTGCAGCTCAGCCCAAACAAGTCATAATATCATTGTGCCTTTTGTAAGTGTTAATTTGTGTGTACAATAGAGAATTAAGAATAAATAAAGCAAGCTCTTGCTACCTAAGCTTTATAATTTTGGCAATACTTTTGTGAATAAAAAGTTAGAGAGATGAGAGATCTACAACATAGACGAGTCTGGAAAATTAAAAGTGTCCTAATTACACTTAAAAAATGGTAATGGGGAACGACTCATTTTGACAGACTGTGTCGAAAACTTATAAAAGTTGGAAAATGTCCCAGGTTTAACATGAAACAATTTTAAGTTGACATTGATTAGCTGGGCAAAATTAGTGCAACTTAACCCAATTAACTACCTACTATGCTATACTCATATACATACCTGAGGATGTCCATCGTGGAGATACAGGTTTGAGAGGGTTTGTTTTGTTCTATTAGGTATAAGCCAGCAGCGTATAGTTTTTTCCATTGCATCGACCTTCTTGAAATTATAGACCATTCCACTTACAGTGATAGCACATAGGTATATATAATCGGCGATGGCAAGTATCATCATTGTTTATTGTTTATCTTAGCTGCGAGTATGTCCGTAGCATCTATCTATATATATTTCTTTCTTTTTTGATAAATTCAATCGAGCTGGATTATTTGACTCATGGGTCAAATCTAATTTTACTAATTACGACAACGCTGACAAAATGATTAAGATCTATTTATTTGAGTACGTGAATAAAACAAAGTCATGTGTCATAATAATTAATCTACCTACTCGTGCTCTATTTAAAATAGTCTTGGGTTGCTGCCAGGTATTCTAAATACCATACGTGGTCTCGTTCAGGTTAATCCATATTTCAATAAAAACATCAAAAATTAGAAAGGTAAATCAAATCCAGGCCGAATTCGTATGCGTTCGGACCGAGTCGTGTGATTCCATTGTTCAAGTGTAGCGTGAAAATCAAACTTCCGTATTGCCATTAAGGTTATTACAAACAGTTTGAGAGTATCTATTATATTTTTTTTCATTTGATGAGCTGAGATATTTACTGCGCAATTGTAGTGAGGTCAAGGAGCAAACGGCAAAATTTTATTACGGTACAAGTAAGTAGGACACGGTAACACAATGAATGGTTTATGATTAGAAAATTAAATAGGTAATAAAACTTTCAAGATGATTTTAGGCGAAAAATGTACAAGTTGTCGAAGAAGACATAAAGAATAATAATTACAAACGAAATGAGCGCGAATTTTTTAATCTGTCGCGCGTTTCCTTGTAAATCTTAATTCGTGCGTTCCGTTACAGTAATTCCAGTGTGGGGCACAGCGGCCATACATTTTTCTCTGGAAACATATCACCTTGTCGTTGGGTAGCTGGTTACATACAATTAAAAAGCGAAAAGAGCGTGGATTCCACGGCGAATTTCGAGAAATATCGACGGGGTCAACGAACCGTGTCGACGCATCGTGTCCGCGTCTCTTCGCTCAATTTTTTTTTCATTTTGGAGTATTATACCGACAATATCTGGCAAGATTTTTATTGATGATTTGCTTTAAAGCATTGACCGTTGCGAAATTTATTCTTTCAAATAGGAAAATTATAAATATATTTTTCCTGATAATTGACCTTATATGCCAGTAAGGTAACAACTCAAAGTTAAAAATAGATGAACAAGCGGTTTTACATCTTCCCCGCGCTAATTATAGAGTCTTATTATTAGAATACTTACGTATAGAAATTGTTAAGATAATGTGCTTTAAATAATTCTAAATTTGATTAAGTATATTGTCTGTCTATTAAATTACAAGTAAATCAAATCTTTGAAATTAAATTATAATTTTTCGAAATGTTTACGAACTGAATAAATTAAAACATAAAAATAAAAATAACTTTTTCAAATGAATATATTATTATGATTCATACATTATTCAGGGAATCTCATTACTTTCATGACTTTTCAATCAGCCGTAACCATACCTACGTATTTTTTTTTATTTTTCGAGATTATCAATATAAATTGTCTATTTATACTTACTTTGCATTGGTGTGTCCGAGTGTGTGTGCTTTTCGATCCGGTTGGTTTGAATTTAAAGAAGCTATATTTTTTGCGTGCGCCTGAGACAGTCAGCCGTGATCGATTCCCAGTAGCTTTACTCCATCTGATAAAACCGGAATGGTGAAAATATATTACTAAATTCTACTACAAATATCACGTCAGATTTTTAATATTATATATACCTATTTGATTATTTATACATTATTTTTTTCTGGAGTTTAACAGAATACATCCTGAATGTTATGAAGGTAGGTACTTAAGATTTCAGTTTATTACAAAATATCAGCTCAACTTTAATTTTCCACTTGAAAAAAAGCTTTGAAAGAACGATATTCTTTCAAGTAGTATTAATTATTATAGGTACACCCTGTATTAATAACCAAATTCGTAATGTTTGCCTTAAATTAGCGAGCGTCCTCATTTCGGTGCATTTCTTTTATCTTATCATCGGATAAAATACCTTCTGCAGTTAATTCAGTTGACAATTCATATAAAAAGATGCACACACTTGCATACTTTCGTTTGTATAGTCTCCGATGAAGGTGGACAATAAAAATATCACGAATTGAAATAAATAAAGAGCAGCCGGGCCAGGTGTGGCGGGGGCAGGTGGAATAATTGGCAATTCTTTGTCTCAACCGGGCTCGAGACCTACCGACTTCACAGAAGAAGTTTCTCGATTTTTGTTTGTCTTTGGAATTGTTTTTTTGCAACCTGAAGGTCTTCGATATAAAAGTACCTAATTTGCTAATGTCACTATCTTGAACTTGAACCCGGTTGTGAAAGAATTAGTGGTACAACGAATACGAAAACGATTATAAATGTGTTTAATGATGTCGTGACTAAATTTGTAAAAAAAAACATTTTGAAAATATCGTGAAGAAACGTTTAGTGTTTTATAAGCGGTGATGGTCTCGTAACTTGCAAAACGTATACACCAAATATAATGGTTGGACGTGGCTCTGACTACCATCTACTTGGACGTATCTGTGTGTGTACTGAGTAAGTATAAATCCGATCTTGGTGATTATTAGTCATAAAAATGTATTTTTACAAAAAACTATTGTCTAGTATAATTTTATAACTGATTGATATAGTGAATCAAAGTTAAGGTTAAGTTCATAATAATTAATTATTGTTCGTCTACTTTTATAGCAAAATTGCGAAATTATATTATTGTTATTTCTCTGTCTAGGGTGCTACAATATTTTCATTTTTGTATTTGTTATGGTACATATGATTCTAGCGCCGTGATCCAAAAGGAGCAAGTGGGGCCCCATGGCCGACCCGAATTACACCTAAATTTTTTTTATAGTTTAGAAGCTAGTGCACTTTTTGTGTCATGATTTCGACAATTTCTTGAGGTAAATGACTAATGTAGAACCACGGTTTTGGAAAAACTCGATAAGCATTTCAGAATAAGCAGCATATTTTTAAATTCAAATATTGTTCGGAGCCAACGTTTAGACACATTTTCATCAGCTGTTTTTGGGCTTTTGTCCCTGACCAAAGTTTAATTAATTAAAAATATGGGATAGGATTTTACACGAAATACTGCTTAAACAGACGATTTTTATTAACATTTCCTTCAATGAAAATAGCCGTGTTTAAAAAAGTAATTTAACAAAAGTTGTTACCTAATTATCATGAGTGTAAATCCCCTTTCGAGGTAATATACAAATTCTGGAACACCTGTATATAAGCAATATTATTATATCAAAACCTGTACAGTACACCCAGACTTTTCTAATTCATTAGCATATGATTTTACATACAAATTTTTGCAGTTTTTTGCTCCAGATAAGCTAACTTTCCAGGATTGGCGAATAATCATTGTATCACATTGTGATTGTCAGCGTGAGTGAAATTCCGGAAGGCAAGAATGTGGGTGAGGTAACCCCATTCGGTCTGTGCACATGCGCCTTGAAGCGATTTCTGTTATAACCCCGCCGATTTGGAAAGTGTGTCGCGCGCTATCGAGAGATTTGCGAGGCTTTATTTACAACTCGGCTGGATGTTAACCTCGTTGTGCGAGTACATAGCGCAACCCGGTCACTTAGCTAAGTAAACACCTGTGTCACTTCATAGCGACTATGAATTTAAATGGAGCTTTATCGCTCTGATTTTGGATTGAATGTGGCTTGGGTTTGAACAGAACGGGATATGAAGGTAGCGACTCACCGAGAATTTTATCGTAACGTACTATTCGCGACGAGCTTGATACGTTACGGCTTTTGCATTTTTTTACTTTACATTTGACATTTGCTTGCTTTACTGACTATACGAATTCTCGTCTTTGTGTGCTTGTCGTTTAATAAGCTTTTTAAAACTTGTTTTTTTTTACAGATTTTACATTCTACCCTCGAATAGGTACATTTGGTTGCATCAGAGATTCATTTAATCAATAATTAATTAATTTAATCAAGAGATCATATTCGGTACATACGTAAGGTATCAATTGTTAGTTTTTCTGTTCTGTATAATATTCTAACGTAACTCAATTTGCATAGTGCGGACAAATAGCTGTTTATTGATGTTTGTAATGTCTTCAACTGAACCAAAAGTAGAGAAACATTCGGTATCGTTTTTAACAAAAATTTGGAAACTTAATATTTCGTAAACGGATCCCTGAATCGAAAAATGGTTTTCACAAAACCGTAATATTTTTGGCCCAACGACACCACACACCATGGTATAGATGAGAAAAAAAAACATCCCTAATTTCCGTGTACATTAACATAAACAAACCTAAAAAAACATTTTTTTTTTACTTTTTCGGCGTGATCAATAGTTATACCCAATAATATAAAAAGCTTATACAAATACATAGTTTAATTGTAAGGCCGTAAAATTGTTCCAGGTTTAATAAATATACACGTTACTAGTTTGTATGAACAAGTAAGCTTTAGTTGAGCATAACTAAATAGATAGCATAGATAGCCGAAATATTAAAATTAAAATAAATAAGACAAAGGTGATTTGATTAGGTTGAGGTATCATAGTGGTAGGTACCTATGATATCTGTGGTACAGCGGTAACACAATAAATTCAAAAGAGAAATACAACTTTCTAATAGGTGTTATAATGGACGTACTTATGACAGAGAGTGACTTCTTTCAGGCAACGTTTGGATAGACAGACGGACGACAAATGACGACCTCTGTGGCGCAGTGGGCGAAGGTCCGCCTACGCAGAAGGTTGCGGGTTCAATTGTTTGTATGATCTACAAATATTTGTCTCGGGTCTGGGTGTTTTCTATGTACAATATATATGTATTTATATGTATTTGTATTTGTATATGTATTTAGGAAAAAAAGTATATAAGTAGTATATCAGTCATGTAGTTCCCTTAACACAAGCTTTGCTTACTTTGGGGCTAGATGATGCTGTGTAAAAAATGTCCAGCATTTTATTTTTGAAAATGTGAAATAAAAATCATTGTCTTCTCTCACAACTCTGGTATCAAAAACATCTTCTAGTATCAATACACCACAATATTATAAAAAATACACTTTAGACACAAATTCAGTTTGAGCGCTACATGACCTTGAATAGTCTATACAACAGCTCTAATCTAAACGCGATACTCTGACGATTGATCAGGAGAGGAGGCCATTTCATACGAAAATCATTATCAATCCTGATCACCTAAGTAAGTATTTAAGGTCACACTAAACTTTAGTAATATGTAACTGGTAGTAACATATTTCATATTCACCGTGAAATAAAAAAAAACAGTAAAAACAAAATAAGCATCACAGACAGTAAAATTAACTTAACTGAGATGAACAATTGAAATCCGCTTACGTGTACTTTGCACGACATTGAACACGACGCAGAATACATAGCAGTATGTAGACCTTCAACACAGATTATATGTTAGTTATAAGCTGACACTAGACAGAGTAATGAATAGTTAGTGCGTCAACTACATCAATTGTTATGAATGAATGTCGCTTCACTGCAAACTAAACCCGGATAATAATGTTATTTGCCTTGTCTTCCGTCATCTAGGAAATCTGTAAATACGCAGTTGCTACTCTATAGATATAGAGATATATATCTATTAAATCTTTATAACTTTATACGTGACTGTACGACCGTATACGACAGATTGATCATTTCCCGTGTGTAGTTTACAGATTTTCACGTTTTTCACTTTAATTACTTTTCAGTTTCAACTTTACGTTAATTATATTTTTGTAAAACTAACAAATTTTAAAATTTAATGCTGTGAGGTAAACAGGCATGCGGCCCTTCTGACTATATTGATATCACCTGGGACATTGATGATGCTTTGATTCTTTATGATTCTTGCGTTTTAGTTGTGTGTTGTTTCAATTTATGTCTCAGACGAGCGCAATAAGTACGTAACATGTGGTTAAGTCACTTGCTAAAATAAAAATAAAATAGTTTAGTGTTCTTCTATGCAAATAAATAGCTGACGATCAACCACGGCATAAAAACTAATAATTATACGGGAATACTAATGAACAATATCAAGGTTCCAAGGAAATACAAAATGTCTTTTTAAATTATATCTCAATCTTATCTGATATTGTATACTACTCATATGATATATGCAAAAGTATGAATGTTTATATGTTTAGAAATTTGAAACCAATAATCTTCGTGACAGCTGAGCGATCTAAATTAACTTTAGAACAGATTATAGACCTCAACCTGGAATAACACATCGAATTTCATTAACGATACACGAGCTAGTTAGTAGTTAGCAACAAAAATCGGTCATTGCGCGTTAAATTCATGAACTTAATTATATATATTTGTCTAATTATAAATTATTGCAGTGAGGTTATTTTTTTTGGGTGGCTATCACCTTGACTCTGAAAGGCCTTGTGTCGGATTTTAAAAGATAATGAAGCCAAAGATATAGGGCCGTTTTTGACGACGATTGGATTATATTCTGATACATAAAAAGGCTTCAAAAGTTAAAGCAAACATATTTCGATTGAAAATAAAACGTAGGTTTCAGAAAAGTAAAAAAACAAGTTTTGATCCAGTTGTTTCGATTAATTATCATAAACGTGTTTCTAACTACAAATATATTTTCATAAACCTTAATATATCATTATACAACAAGCTGTTGTGATACAAGGACGACCTTAGGCTATAAACTAGAGTGTGTCTCCCACGGGTCAATCATTAGTGACTATTTTTCAATTTGATTGACAGAACTTATATGGTGGAATATACACAGATCAAATATGTTTAGGTGATGTATAAATAGAAATGATTCACATTACCTGCTGTTTTAGCATACTTCAGGGACAGAAAATCCTTTGTGGGTCTCAAAGAAGGTGCTTAAAGTTTTGCCACATCGGAAATCTTTATAACAACACTGCCCCAAAATCGGTCACCTTGATGCAAGCTAATTTACATTTTTGTCGATCGTTGAGCTGCGTAATGTTTTGGCAGCTGTTAACATTTATCCGTGTAACTAATAAAAATAAAAATCACTCGTCACAATTGCAGTCACTTTGAAACTTGAAAATCATGACCTGATTCTATTTGCGTAGGAAGCTTTAAAAGAAATGCAAAAAACTTCTACAGTTTAACAGACAATACTTAACTATTTTACGAGATGAGAAACAACTGCCGCTTTCAATGTTATCCATTTCAATTAACTCGGTTCAGCCGTTTCTGAAATTATTACAGGACAATACATCATGACCAGTTCCATTGTGGTCTACAATCAGAAACCCCTACAGTGTTTATGCTGCACTATAGATAAAATTTCAAGAAAAAATATAAAAAGTGCTAGAAAGCCCGCGGTTTTTGCTATGTCATACAAAAGAGAAAGATAAACAATAAAATAGATAAAAAAAGTAATTCTATCGAACAAAACCGATAAATAATTTAGCTTATAGACTTACCACCTTGTTTTATAATGGCAATAATCGAGAAAATTATACATTAAGGAAGGAAACCAGTTAGATTTATTCATTGATGTCTTTATTGATTTTTAATGAGGTCAGGTTCAACTGTACTAAACTTATATTGAATAAGTTCTGTATTTATTGTATTTGAAAGAACTGAAGGTATATTTAAAAAAAAAACGTTTGTTGATTTTGCATTTCAATAGGTATAAGTTATAAACCGATGTGAGGTTGTTGAATTGTTACTGCGAAGTATTTGTAAACACAGCCATACAACGATATTATAGCATTGAATGCAGTGAGTGATGCGGCTAAGTTTTTGGACGGTTATGTCTAAAGGTCATTTATTTCAAAATTAAAATTCATAAATCCGTTTAGGTGCTTATTTCTTAGTAAGCATAGCTAAGATACCCATTTCAGTTTAATATAGATTTTCAATATTATGTCAGGAACCTGTTGCGTGGATGTTTTATGCGTTTATTACATTATCTGCTTCTTCAATGATTATTTAAATACTAATTATGTATGTTTATTGTATTTATTAAATCAACTCTCTACTGTAATAGGCTTCTGCCTGTGGTGTTGCACTTACTCAAAGAGAGACATTATGTAGTTCTATACTACGAGTAGGCCTAGAGACCTAGTAGCACCATAAAAGCTGAACTCGAAGTGACCATAAATGGTCTAGGTTAATATAATGTGCCCAAAAACAAATACGGCCGTCACGTTCACGTGAAAAGAAATGTCAATTCAATAAAGGTTTTATACCGATCCAATAAAACAGCAGTCGGGATTTCAGGTTTTTCCTACTCGTTATAATTTTGTTGATGCATCTTTCGAAGCAGCCGATATATATTAATTACCGATAAATAAGCCGGTCATCGACCGAAGCCCTACTTGGTCACCCCACTATGAGACAGTTCTGCGATCCTTTAATTACCTATGCCTATATACAAGTGCCTTACGAAACATTTAGTCATTGAAATCCAAACGACGGAAAAATTATCTATAGCGAAAGCAAACTTTCGTTGATTTCACCGTCACTCACTAAACGTTACCGTAGATAGAAAAAACAGTGTGGTGAAAGTGGTAATGGTCAAAGAACCTTTGATCAAGACTATGAATGTGATTATATAGTTAAGTGTCAGTAAAGTGCTGATAATGGACAACATAGGGTTTTTCAACTTAGAACTATGGATTGTTCCAGAAACTCCCACTAAGGTGTTTCCCAGATATAACTTATTTTTTTTAAAACCGCAGTCGTTAAATAACTACAAACATTACAGAATAAGGTCATAGCACAACTAGTCTTACGTAACTTGGCCAACAAAGCGTATGTGACCGCTTATACGTAATTAGCTCAGTCATTGAATCAATAAGTTTGTGTGGCGACCACGGTTGTCGGTCTGTCATGGCGGCTTGTTTTGATGTCTGTACCTTGGAAGTTACAGATGATTTAACACCTACTAAGAATATACTGACTCACCAATCATTAGGTACGAATTGGGAAAAGCTGAGTAAGTGCATTCAATGGCAGCATGGGCTGGATTAAATTTTCTTTATAAGATACAATACGACTACTTCCAGTCACTTCATAATAAAATAATGGTCATGAGGAATCGTTTTAAACATATAGCCAACAAATCTGAATGAATCTTGTAATTGTGAGTTTTTTGTTTGATCTGTGGCAGTCAAGATAGACAGTTTTGGAAAGATTTTACTTAGCATATAAAATCGAAAATCCATCATTATTATGCTTTTATAAAATATATGTTTCAATGATCTCAGCATAAAATTAAGAGCTGGTGGTTTACCTATTTCGAACTCGCAATTTTAAAGTTGTTCAGATAGTTTACAATTAGTATCTATGCAAATCTTTGCACAGTAAAGAAATAGAAAGACCAATTATTAATCCATTGAATTAATTCTGTGTCAGCTTTCCTCCAAAGGCTATATTAACCGGATGGTACCCAAATGTTTCAAAACAAAATGACCTCATACGGTCACAAGAATAAAGATAATGCTAAACAAACACCGCCTGAACCGTAGGATCCTTTTGTTGCCTTCTTTACATTTAAATTCATTTAACTGTTGCTGTAACTTTGATTTTGTACCTAAACACTTACTTCGATCTAACCAGATAGAGTATAACTAAACTATATTATAGTTATGAATTATGAAATTTACGGCCGCCCTTACCCATTAACACAGTTGTTTCATTCAATTATAAACCTACACTACACGTTTAGGATTTTCCTGTTATTGATAATGACAATGAACTTTGGCCAAAAGACCTAAGAATCTTTTCTTTTTTCAATTTAAACCATAACGTAGATCCAGCCTAAGTCTGGAAGTTTCTGAGACCGCTAGGAATTGGCAAGTCACGTTATAATGCTTTAACAAAAGATCTAGACATCGATTCTCTTAACCTTCATTATATCCATTTCCTCCAACGCTATGGGAGGAGACAATAGTGGCCGAAATATGATAATCCCTATCCACCTCATCAATATCTCCGCTACCTTTGGTACCGTCGGGCTTGCGTCGGGTTTGCGTTGATAACCTAGGTTTTACCCAAGTAAAACCTAGGTTATCATTGTAGGATGCTCTCGCACTATTAGTTGCGTAGTTAGTTGATAGGACAACTCTGCCTCTGGTAGATGGGGTGACTTTTCAGTTTAGCAAAACTGTTAAAAATTAAGGGATATTTATAGACAGTTATATATCATGGGGTCCGCAGTTTGATGCAGTGAGTCGAAAGCTGTTTGCATCTTCAGGTTCTCTTAGAAGGTTGCGTAATTTTCTGCCTACTACCACTAAAATTGCGCTTGCACAATCTCTTCTTCTCCCTGTCCTTCACTGTGCCGGCGTTTGCTATCTTGGTCTCATGGAGGATTAGCTCAATAAACTTGAGCTTCTTCAAAATATTTGTATTTGGTTTATCTTAAAGTTACGTAAATTTGACCAAATCTTTGAATTTTGGTGGCTACTATTCGTCTTCGCCAGAATACTCACACCCTTTCCCTTCTTTACAACATTCTTAAAAAATCCCTTGACTCCTTCCTATTTGAAGAAGCATTTTGAGTTTTTTTATAGTTCTCACCCTTCCCGTGTTCTTTGATCGGCAGATAATTTTCTGATGAAAACCCCTGTCTTCTGAGAAACTTCTGATGACCAACACTAAATTTTGCCTGCGCCTGTGGATTACATTGCCAGTATCAATCATACAAGTCTCATCATTAGCCATATTAAAAGCTCGTTTTTAAAACTTATTTCATTCGTTGCACTCTCCTCATTTTTCCAAATCTCCAATAGGCGGGATTATCGCCCATCGTACTTTTAGTGATGTTAATTTGTAATTTTCTTGTGGTAGTATTTCATGAATTCATTCATTCATAATTAACCAAATCGATAGTTTATGTAGATCGGGTGAGTAATGATTTTCGAATTCTTTTGGTTCTTTTAAATGTATAGGAATACTACTGTATGAATGTCCTTTGGTTGTAATGTATCATATCTTAATATTGGGGTGGTCCCCCCAGTAGTGCCCCCATAATATATCTAGAGGTTAGTGTGAAGGAACAAAAATTTACATCAAGAAATCATCACGCTTAAGTCTTGTCTCCCTTGAATTCGCGTTGTGCGAAGGTATAATCTAGAACTTGAAAATCTAATGAGTTTCATATTGTTACTCGATTTTTAAGGTTTTGTTATCGCTTTTATGTGCGCACGCAATTTCCCGGTTTTTCACGGTTATTGCTCGACACGAGTATACATTTATGGCTTAATTTTTCGTTCTATTATATCTTAGATATTATTTTTCCTCATTATTATATAAATTTTACAAAGATAAGTAGGCTAGTGATCTATCGTCTCCGTCGGGGTAGATGAAGGCGATTCAGACCGTTTGTCATAATATGGGAGAGCTCACCGTGTCTAATTGGCACCACGCTAAAATCGAAATCAAAGTCGTTCTAATCTATAAGACACAAATTAGATTGTGCTTTTATTATAGACATGGAGTCAGTCAAATATTTGTATGTTGAATTCACTTCATAAATATTCTTGTGATAACAATTAATAAAATACGCACTGTCTGATGATAACTTTGACAGAGACTATTTCACAGTGGACGCCATCCGTCTCAGATCTCTCTGATACATTAAAAACTATAGCCAAGCCTGAAGACTGGTTCTTTTTACACGATAAAGGAGCTCCCACTGACCCGGAAGGAGTGGCATGCAATGAACAGCGCGTCCTATTTGAAGAACAAGGTGAACGTAACTCGCAAATCTAGTCATGACGTGATTTTCGTTACGTGAGCGTAGTGGCATTGCGAAAGTGCTGAAATGAATTTAGAGTAGAGCGGGTGATGTTATAGAATCTTACTTGATGGATCATCATCCTGTGAAAGTTATAGTTTTATTTTTACTATAGAGTACTATACGATAGAAGTACAAAGGCAGTGACTGTTGGGCATGCAAGAGTCATAGGTACGAGACCGTTGTATTTACAGGAATATGCACGAGATTTATTTGCAAACATAGATTCTTATCAAATTATTATTGTTACATGTATAAGTATTATAGTCATGTATGATTGATAATACTGGATTCGATCGGCGCAAAACTATGTCTATACATTAACCAGCAGTGGATGAATGTAGGCTGATTATGATAATGCTAAATTACTAGTTCAACGCTTTTTTTTAAAAGTAGTATCCCTCTTTAATTTGCGCATATATTATGTGGGACTGGGGTAGGCGCCAGTGAAAGTGTTTGCGCCAATGATGTCGCGTGCGCCACCGACCTTGCCATATCGGCTGGTCGCCGGCCCGCGCACTAAGGCGCATCACCCGATATGCACTGCACCAATTACCTTGAACGTTTTTTTGCCCTCGTCTCCATAGCCAACATGCCGGGCTGACCACACGTGGTTCATTTAATTGTAGACTACAGGTTTTGGAAGATGAATAATTGAGGGTGGAAACGAAAATGGTGGTATTGAAATCTGGGTATAGACTTCACTTCATTCGACGAATAGTCGTCGAGTGAAGTGTGTCTTTTAGATCATTGTATTACATCGCTAGCTGTGTATTTATCCCTTTGGGGCAAGCAAAAGGTCTATTCATACTTACTATCAAAAACGAGTCTTGGTATTTTAGATACAACATTTTGCTTGCGTTACTGATTATTTTTTGGTTACCCTGATGTACCGTGTACCAACTTGTGGTATAAAAATGATAGAACCAGTGTGATCATAGCGAGTCTGGACATGTTTTGGGAGTTTTATTAATTGCTGCTTTGACAGTAATTTTTCAATTTCATTGAAACGGAAACAACATAATTAACTATTTCAAGGATACCCCAGGTTTATTAGTAGCAGCTTAGGTCGTTCTTTAACGGACACAGGTCACGGTCTGACAGTAGTTACTAGTGATTAAACCTGACAGATTAAAATTGATAATTGTCATCATATAACGAACTTTTTATCTGCTATTGAAGAAAAGTGCCCAGATTACGACACACGTACGATGCAGACGTACGATGGAGATATTTTGCTCACCATTTGTAATTTCCTATCTTAAATAATGGGAAATGGGTATATCAGTGCCAAACAACGTTGAACCAGTACAAAGTTGAAATCTATGTATAAAAACCCTTTCATGCAAATAATGTTGCAGGCGTTTCACTCGTGTTAAATGATACTAGGCCACTGACCAGTAGGGCATGCAAAAAGGCCAAAAGAATGAAATGCATTTAGGCCCGCAGATGTACGGCGCATCACCTGACACTGCATTGCAAGCTGACACACTTTTTACCTGTTTTTCTGCAGTACGGTGACTTAGTGAGCACCTGATGATAATTTAATGTAAAACGATTCGTTACTAATGAAAACTAGCTATCATAATTGTAGGTTAGTAGGTTCCAACATTATACCTAGATGAGTATATTATATTATACTTATAGAATCTAAACTATATGATTCGACGTTTTGGTTCCCTGAAATAAATCCTAGGAATAACATTTGATATAGATTGAATCTCAACTCTCAGATTGAGAGCTGATACTGCTGGAGAAGCATACTAGGATGACCAGAGCGCAGAAGGAATCTAAGTTAAATTTTAAGCATGATGTTTGGGGAATAAGAATTAATTATAGCGACGCGTGACAAGAGAGCTGGTTCTTATCTGGGTCAACGTATTAGCATTGCCATTCAGCGTGGCAATGCGGCCAGTATTTTGGGAACGCTTCCGCCTAGTAGTGATCTGGATCAGTTGAGCTATCTATAGATCGTTTGCAACGGTCTTTAGATAGCTAGCTGTTTCATCTGTATTTTTTGTATATACCTACTTGTACATAGTTGTATGAATAAATGTCTACTTATGTTAGAATTAATCAAACTTGGTTATAAATAAAATAGTCGGTAAACAGTGTTATTCGGCTCAAGGCTGACTCTTTGACCGTCAGTTTTTGTAAACAAATATTCTGTCATGCGCTAGGTCAGTTGGTTATTGCGCTACATTTCCCGGATGGCGTTATAGACAAAAACAAAGTAACAAACTGTTTTAAAACTTCTTAAATATCTTAGTCGTAATGAGTTACAATTCTGAAAGTAATAGCAATACTGCTCAATTTATAAGACGATAGATTTTCGAATAACGGAAAAAATAGTATACAAATTTTATTAGTGATGTATGATCCATTTACATACCAGTTGTAAATCACAAGAATAAAAGTAATCCACAAAAACTCTCCTACATTAAAAGTTTAACTGAGAACAAATGCGATATAACCGTCAATACCGTTCCTAATGCTGATTTCATATATTGCATAGATTGAACATATTGCACCGAACAGGCAAACCATGCATCGCCTCTGGTATTCAGGACAAATTAGATGTAAGAAAGGTAAATGGCTCAATGCAACTCGTAGTTCTCCTGGTAGTAAAGTAAAGGCGAGCGTGGAGGCGAGAGGTCGCCCATTCTAACGTGGCGGCCCCGAAACAAACGCGCTCTTATTTGCCAATACATACATATACTGTCTCTATCTGCAACAGAATGATAAATATTTTGATATAGACGTCGGTCCGTATTTGGCAAGTCACCGGTGCACAATTCGACCGCATTCCGGTTGAAGTGAAGCAAAATCCAATTAGCTATGCTATCTACTACGCTGGACGAAGACGTAGCTACTAATGACGTGAGAGATGTGGGTTTGATTCTCGCGGTTGGACAAACTTTTGCATGATTTGCATAATTTTTTTTCGGGTCTGGGTTTTGTGGTGAAGTAATCGTTTTACACCCCCAACCCATCTGAAAAGTTATCAAAAATGAGCGAGTATAAAACATAAAATTGAGCGCTCATAAGAGCCTATTACTCTCGTAGTGAAGATCATCCATTATCAAATGTATGTGTGTAGATTCACGACTAACCTAGTTTATAAGATGTTATATAAAGTGTGTTTTTTTTATTCTTGTGTAAGCAATAAAGAGTTATAAAAATAAAAAGCTGTATTCCATATGATAGCTTATGACTATATTTTCCATAATGGACATCCTCAGATACATGCTGAATGCATAGATCTTTGATGATACAAGGAGTTAGTTAGAGGCACGTCAAAAAATTACACTTGATACTTACACCCGTGTTTTGCAAGTAGGTAGCATTCACGTGACAGATGCCCATCGCTATCTTTATTTACTAAAAACGGGATATTTACGATGATGAGTTTGAATGTTTCCCTTGAATCCTACGACTATTATAAAAGTGAAAGTTTGTGAAGATGGATGTTCGTACTCTTTCACGCAAAAACTACTGAACGTATTTTGATGAAACTTTACATTAATATAGCTTAAACATCAGAATAATACATAGGCTACTTTTAATCCGGGTACTACACGGGCGAAGCCGTGGGCAAAAGCTAGTCTACCATATGCACTGGATTCTTTACGGGTGTGTCCACCCGTTTGTTGCAGCTAAATCTCTACTCATCTGTTCATGTTTTACTCATTTTTTTTCTATTGCGTTCATGACCATGGTAGTTTCAATAGGAAAGATAATCATTGTGTTCCAATGTCATTATGCTAAACGATGATGCATTCGCAGAATCGATGAGGAAACCATAACGTTCAATAAGTGAACTAACATAAAACATTAACGAGTACTCAAAAGGTGTGTTTTATTTCAAAAAAAATATTTACTTGATATTTCAATTTGCGGATCAGGATAATAAAATAACAATAAAATTAACAGATCAATACTCATATTTTATAAATTACAACCAGTTTAATTATGGTTCGGCCGTTGTACTTAGTTCGGAATCAGTCAATAAACTGCGGTCGAACTAAAGGTACATACATATTATATGAGATGAATGAAATACTGGGATGTGACACACTTTTAGTACGTATTTTAGCAGTTCCTTCATAGGTATTTGTAGTACTGACACTTTCAGTTTCAAGGTTATCGAGATAAAATTTGGTATGCATGAGTGTTTTGTAGATACAATATGTAAAGTAGAGGATACTTTTTTCCCTTTGGATCTCTTTGTGTATCGTTGAACAGTTCTTTTTTATAATTTTTTACACAAAGTTATCCAGGAACTATAAGTAATCAAAGTTACAAAAGTTGTGTTCCCTCTAACTATTAAACTTGTGTCCTAGAATGATGAAACAGAATTGAGTGAATAGCATTCGGTAAATACTGTCTTGAAAAAAAATATTGACGGAACTTCGATTGAAATGAGGCAACTTCGGAACCCTAACATGAAAAAGATCTTTAATAGCAGTTATTTCTTCTCTGCCTATACTGAAATTGCCTAAAACCAAACTTTTACAGAAAAAAACGATAAATAAAATCATTTTCAAAGTGTAGGTAAATACGGTACGTGATTTGTCCTTGGCGTCACGTGCTGTAATTATATATGTAGGTACAATAACAACTCATAGTACATATATAGTATTGTCATAGCACCTTCGTGCGCATCCTCTTCTCTCAGTTGATTTTATATTTTATTTCTTCTAGTTTTAGTTTAATGCGAATTCGTAGGTTCTTTTGTGATATAATCTAGTTTATTTAATTTATTTACAATATAATCTGTGAGTAATTTGTGTTTTTTTTAATGTTGTGTACCTATTTATGGGCGTCTGAAATAAATTAACTAATAATATGAAATGAATTGTATGGGAAATGGATTTGTTCCGTGTTCGCCCCACATGTAAAATTCCACGTTCGCCCCACATTATATACCTTGTCTACCCCGAAAATATTGTTTTCTTTATTTTAATAATTTTGTTCCACGTTTGCCCCATTTTGTATTCCTGTTTTGCCTCAATTTTTTTTGTAATACACTTAGGTACAGTCAGAATATAAAATGCTTGAAGCATTGAAACATTTTAATGGTAAACTACGCAAATAATACTTTGTTATGGTATTTTTTAAACTTGCTTTACAACTCAGCAGGTAAAAAATGCAATGGGTAAATGGGATTTCTTTGGGTATATTTACAGAACAAATAATCCAGCCAAAGGCTGTAATCCTAAGTTAAATAGAACATTTACAAGAAAACTAAACATTATCCGGTTTTTTAAAACTATTCAAAAGTATGCTGAACTCTCTCTGAGCCGATTCCGAGGGCAAGGAAAACCAAGACAGCCTAATGTTATTCAGATGGATAAAGTTATTAACGACTCAATAACATCAATGTTAAATGGCTCTAATTCATTGGGTCATTGCTTAGAAAAAATATGCCCGTTTGTTTTTTAAACCAGCTACTTACTCATAAAAATCTATATGATCGTATATATATTTGTATTAGTTTTGCTAGTTTTTTTTGTAAGTTGCCTTACTGTAATATAAATATTTAATTTACATTATTGATTTACATATTCAAAGATTTTTTTTTAAATAGTTTAGATTTTTAGAACTTTTATTTAGGTACTAATAATAAACTTGTCCTTGATTTTGATTGTGGTTATGAGACTGTTTGATTTAATCATACTACTTTATAATAATTATCATTGATATGAAGATATTTTATGAAAAACTATATTTATATTTTAGGTTTACCTTGGCGCAACATAACCGTTGATTATTTAAAATTTTATCTAATTAATAACTTCTGCGATTTATGATTAAGTTACAGTATAATTACGTACATACATGTTTTTACAAACATTGATCAATTGGTTTTATTTGTCAACTGTACTTTGCCTCTGTAATGTGTACCTTTTGTAATGTGGGGCGAAACCAGATTTTTTTGGAATGTGGGGTAAACAAGTGGGGCGAACGTGGAACAAATCGGGAAATGTAATAAACATTGTGACCTGGAATAATACCTTAACTAATAGTTATGAATTATTGATTTAGTTTAATAGTTCATTATTGCAAGAGCCGCGGAGTTCAATCGACAATCTTTCTTTCGATTTCTGAGTACCTACCTATTTCGTTTGCGTAAACTGTATTTTATTTAAGGATATATTTCGACGGCCTCAGGCAATCACTTATATTTGTGCCCATTTAACGGAATCTGAGCGGTAATTACGAACCTAACCCTAAATTGTTTCACCTCATTAGTGACGGGTTTTTTGCAACTAAATAACCTTAAATTTTTCCATTACTTACGTTTAAATATACTTACAGTCGGTAGCAAAAGTGTATAATAGGGGTCGGTTTGGATCTTTTGGCTTTGGGACCCTAACGAATGCTATCCTACTAAGAAATCCAAAAAAGTATTTTGATAAGAATCTGAAGTATGCCGATAACATTCTATGTATAATATGTAATATACAAGCTCTGCTTAGTTTGGGGCTAGATGATGCTGTGCGAAAAATGACCAGCATTAGGTATTTATTTATTTTAGGTATTTATCCATCCTTAAAGACTGCAGTTCCTCCCATGATCATGGTGCATGCAATTGTTCCGAAATATCAGGAAACACAATTATCGTGCTGCGATGCCCTTATCACAGCATGCTAAATGTATTATATTTTTTTTATTTAATTAACATTTAATGATTAGATATTTAGTAAGTACTTAATTAATTTATCAAGTTACTTTTTGCATCGAGTTTTCGTAGTTTAAATTGTCTTCAGTTAAATTTGAGAATCTACGACAATCACAAAAACCAGCAGTGAATCCCAAAATTATTTGGCCTTTTCTCAACAACTTTTGACCCAAACAGTACCTACCGTATAAAATCTCCGTAAACTTTTCAACTCTAACTCAACGCGGTATGACTTATAACTAAACAAATATTTGAAATTACCTACTCCTAAATATCAGAGAACCGGACAACTGATTGTAATCTAAAACAGGAAAAAATCTATTATCGTTATGACGTGTTGTATGTTTATGGTCATTTGTCAACTAGTTGTAACGAATATTTTAAAATGTTATGATTTAGTACGGGGAGTGGATATTCATGGTCACCCTTTCGTATGGTCTTTTCGTATACTGACTAGCAACTGCGCACAGCTTCACACACGTGGTCCCGGATGAAATCGTTCACAATAGCTCTGTTACGGCTGCAGTGTAAAAATCTTATCAATTAAACAAAAAAATAAACACACACACGATTGTCTTCCCCATGGTGGACATCCTCAGATACATACTTATTGAGTACATTTTTGAAGGGGTAGTCAGAGGCACGTTTAAACATCACATTTGGTACATGCCCGTGTTTTGGAACTTAGCATTCCACGTGACAGATTGCAAGCCCATCGCCGCTTATTGGAACACTAACTGTTCATGCCTTCGAATTTTTGTTTTTTGGGCATGCCGGTTTCCTCACGATGTTTTCCTTCTCCGTTTTGACTACGTGTTAATGCGCACATACATTTTACGAGTGGAAAAATCCATTGGTGCACGACCGGGTTCGAACCCACGACCTCCAGATCAGAAGTCGGGGTATCGCCCACTAGGCCAACACGGCTCACGAACACAATACGGCACGGATAAGAGCCATAGGTATATAAAAAGATGCTTAGTAAAGTATAAACAGTAATTTTAAGGAGTGTTATGTTTTTTAGAATATTATTATTTTCGAAAAAAACATAACTGCTGACGTTTCAATGTGACGTTTGAAGTGTTATTTTATACATTTTTATACAATTACGTTTGTTGTGATTGTCAGTCAGTGTATCAGTCAAAACATTTCATTTAGATAGGTTATATTTTAAGATGGACTGTCAAAAAAGTTATGCGGGTGGTAAATTTTTATATGGTGGGTAATACGCTGCCGTATTATAGTAAATTCACAGCACATCCACGGCAAATCAAAACCATAATGGGTAATCATTTTCCTTTCCCTTCCGTATTTTAGTAACCGAGTTTAGTAATCAAGCTGGAAATACCATAAAACATTGATGAAGATTACACTAATTTTGCGACTACTTTATGACAGTGTTCGCTCACGTGACTATTTGTAATCTATAGAATCTGAAAAAGCGACGACGCGATGTCCCGAGCCTTGGTTACCATTTGGGTTTTAGGTTTGAAGTTGAGCGACCTCTGAAAGCTTGTATTTTTTAGCTCTTTGCAAATTTAAAGTTTTATGAACGTTGTTATCATAATTATAAGTAATACTTGCGAATTTAAGAGGCTGCATCAGTCAGGAGCTCGATGCACAGAATCTGACAAAATTTCAATAAAATGACATTTTGACACGACCTTATAGCAAGTTCTTTTTTTAAAACATTTTAACTCGCGACGTTGTTTTTTATTTGGTTGTATGTTTGTCTGTTTTATCATTTATTTCCTAAACGGCTTATCCGATTTAAATGAGATTTCTATGACGTTAAGGATGGTTTTGAGAAACTCAAAAAAACCTTTTATCAACTTATGTCTCTTGGAGGCATTGAAATAGACGACGGCAGAAACGTCGGGAAATTAATTTTTTTTAATAAATTTACCAAGAGTCTTAGATCCGATACAAAAAAAAACACGGATTTGTTTTTTTTGTTCAGAAATTGGAGAAAATAGCTACAAACATAAATAGCGCTCTTCGACAGAATTATTATCATCATCTGTTGATGATAATAATGACTTTAAACTTCTATAGGCTGTTATCTATAGAAGTTACTCTTCAGCTCATACACGTGCACCACACACCGTTGACATTGAACGCTTGACCAGACTCAACATAAGCAGACGATACGCGAGGTCGCCGCGCCGCGTTGTCCACTGCATTGTTTGACAGTTCCAATTGCTAATTATCTACTTTACCAGTTTAGATGATACCAGCCAGGCGCAACTTATCAGCTGTCTGTCTGTCTTATTTTTTATGAGTATCATGGTACCACAACACAATTGCAGACAATACTACAGGATAATTTTATCTTTACTTTAATTATTTTATTTAGTTTGTTGTCAAAAGTAGGTGCTAGGTGAGAGTAGTGTCTGTCACTGTTCTTTCTCGGTTTGGTAGTCACAGGTAGATTCGGGATAACTTCTTTGTGGAATTATATTATATAAAGCTAAACTACCACTCACTGACTGACTGACTCACTCATTGACATAGTTGTTCTCCCACTTGCGCTCGTGGGAGGGGTGACCGTTTGGTGGTATCGTATAGTAGAGGTTCCAGTGAGTAGAGGAAAAATCCGAAAACCCCCCTTTTCACCCCCCTTCCACCCCCCCCAGAATCGAACATTGAAATCTTCCCGACGAGGGTATGTTTTTACACCGGATTCGTATAGAGGGTGATTCATTTGATACAAATTTATTTTCCTTCCCCCCCCTTCCCCCCCTCTTTCATCACCTCTCTTTCGGGATCTCCGTAATGCGCAAAAAATGCGGTGATTGCTCTATGTGATCATATGGTGAATGATTGACAGTTAAAAAATTTACCCCCTCCAACCCCCCTTTTCACCTAATTTCACCCCCCCTCTAATCTCATCTCTAATACGTGACAAAATTGCGGTGATTGCGCTATGGCATCGTAAAGAGGATAATAAACAATTAAAAATTTAACCCCTCCCACCTCTTTTTTACCCCCCCCTTTCTCGTTCCATGCACAGAAATGTTTGAAATGCGTTGATATTGGGGTGATTGCTCTACGGGATCGAATAGAGAATGATTAACAATTAAAAAAATTACGACCTCCTCCCCCCCTTTTTACCCAATTTCACCCCCCCTCTAACCATATCTCTCAAATGCGACACAATTGTGGTGATTGCTCTATGGGATTGTAAAGAGGATAATTAAAAGTTTAAAAAATTACCCTCCCCTCCATCCCTTTTTACCTAATTTCACCCCCCCTCTTAACCGATGTCTCCAACGCGTCAAAATTGCGGTGATTACTCTATGGGATTGTGTTGAGGATAATTGACAATTAAAATATTAACCCCCCCTTACCTCTTTTTACACCCCTTCACCCCCAATCCCATAGTATCTTCGAAACTTGCATAAAGAGTGGTGATTGCATGGTGGGAACGTATAGAGGTGTTCCACGACATAATTAAACTTGGACTCCCCTCTTGAAATCAGCCCCCCCTGCGTCCCCCTTCCCATTGTTTCTTAGAAACTTGCAAAAGGGGCGGTGAAAACATAGTTGGATCGTATAGAGGTGTTCCATGACATTATTAAACTTGGACCCCCCTCTTGAAATTAGCCCCCCCTGCACCCCCCTTCCCATCGTATCTTCGAAACTTGAAGTATGGGTTGTAATTGCATGATGGGATCGTATAGAGGTTTTCCACGACATGAATAAACCGGAACCCCCCTCTTGAAATCAGCACCCCCTGCACCCCCCTTCTCATCGTATCTACGAAACTTGAAGTAGGGGTGGTGATTGCATTGTGGGATAGTATAGAGGTGTTCCATGACATTATTAAACCTGGACCCCCTCTTGAAATCACCCCCCCCCCTGCACCCCCCTTTCCATCGTATTTTCGAAACTTGTAAAAAGTGCGGCCATTGCATAGTAGGATCGTATAGAGGTTTTCCACAACATTATTAAACCGGAACCCCCCTCTTAAAATAAGCCCCCCCTACACCCCCCTTCCCATTGAATCTACGAAACTTGTAAAAGGAGTGGTGATTGCATGGTGGGATTGTATGGAGGTAATCCATGACATTATTAAACCTTCATCCCCCTCTTGAAATCAGCCCCCCCTGCACCCCCCTTCGCATCGTATTTTCGAAACTTGTAAAAAGTGCGACCATTGCATAGTGGGATCGTATAGAGTTTTCCACAACATTATTAAACCTGGACTCCCCTCTTGAAATCAGCCCCCCCTGCGTCCCCCTTCCCATTGTTTCTTAGAAACTTGCAAAAGGGGCGGTGAAAACATAGTTGGATCGTATAGAGGTTTTCCATGACATTATTAAACTTGGACCCCCCTCTTAAAATCAGTCCCCCCTGCACCCCCCTTCCCATCGTATCTTCGAAACTTGAAGTAGGGGTTGTGATTGCATGGTGGGATCGTATAGAGGTGTTCCACGACTATATTTAACCCGCACACCCCGCTTGAAATCAGCCCCTTCCCATGTTAGAGTTAGAGTTAGAGTTGAGTTAGAGTTAGAGTTAGACCTTGACCTTGATTACTACTTTTACTTTTACTTTTACTTTTACTTTTACTTTTACTTTTACTTTTACTTTTACTTTTACTTTTACTTTTACTTTTACTTTTACTTTTACTTTTACTTTTACTTTTACTTTTACTTTTACTTTTACTTTTACTTATCTTTTACTTTTACTTTTACTTTTACTTTTACTTTTACTTTTACTTTTACTTTTACTTTTACTTTTACTTTTACTTTTACTTTTACTTTTACTTTTACTTTTACTTTTACTTTTACTTTTACTTTTACTTTTACTTTTACTTTTACTTTTACTTTTACTTTTACTTTTACTTTTACTTTTACTTTTACTTTTACTTTTCTTTTACTTTTACTTTTACTTTTACTTTTACGTTTTATTTATCGTATTGAGGTTTTCCACAACATTATTAAACCGGAACACCCCTCTTGAAATCAGCCCCCCCTGCACCCCACTTCCCATCGTATCTTCGAAACTTGAAGTAGGGGTGGTGATTGCATGGTTGGATCGTATAGAGGTGTTCCACGACATTATCAAACCGGGACCCCCCTCTTGAAATCAGCCCCCCCTGCACCCCACTTCCCATCGTATCTTCGAAACTTGAAGTAGGGGTGGTGATTGCATGGTGGGATCGTATAGAGGTGTTCCACGACATTATCAAACCGGAACCCGTCTCTTAAAATAAGCCCCCCTACACCCCCCTTCCCATTGAATCTACGAAACTTGCAAAAGGAGTGGTGATTGCACGGTGGGATTAAATAGAGGTAATTCATGACATTATTAAACCTTCATCCCCCTCTTGAAATCAGCCCCCCTGCACCCCCCTTCCCATCGTATCTTAGGAAATTGAAGTAGGGGTGGTGATTGCATGCTGGGATCGTATATAGGTGTTCCACGACATTATAAAACCTGCACCCCCCTCTTGAAATCAGCCCCCCTTCATACCCCTTACCATGGTATATTCGTAACTTGCAAAAGGGGCGATAATTGCATAGTGGGATCGTATAGAGGTGTTCCACGACATTATTAAACTGGAACCCCCCTCTTGAAATCAGCCCCCCTGCACACCCCCTTCCCATCGTATCATTCGTATTATTTTTATACGAGAACTTAATTTGTAATCTGATTTTTGACCTTTCCAAGCGTACTATAATGTATCTTTGTGGAATAAATGAATTGAATTGAATTGAATTGAATATCTTCGAAAATTGAAGTAGGGGTGGTGATTGCATGGTGGGATCGTATAGAGGTGTTCCACGACATTATTTTACCTGCACCCCCTCTTGAAATCAGCCCCCCCATGCAAACCCCATCCCATTGTTTCTTAGAAACTTGCAAAAGGGGCGGTGATTGCGTGGTGGGATTGTATAGAGGTGTTCCATGACATTATTAACCTGGACCCCCTCTTGAATCAGCCCCCCCTGCACCCCCCTTCCCATTATATCTTAGTAAATTGTAAAAAGTTCGGTGATTGCATGCTGAAATCGTATAGAGGTGTTCCATTCCATTATTAAAACGGAACCTCCCTCTTGAAATCAGCCCCCCCTGCAACCCCCTTCCCATAATATCTTCGAAAATTGCATAAAGTTAGGTGATTGCATACTGAGATCGTATATAGGTGTTCCATGACATTATTAAACCAGGACACCCCTCTTAAAATCAGTCCCCCTTGCACCACCCTTCCCATCGTATCTTCGAAAATTGAAGTAGGGGTGGTGATTGCATGGTGGGATCGCATAGAGGTTTTCTACGACATTATTAAACCGGGACACCCCTCTTGAAATCAGCCCCCCCTGCACCCCCCTTCCCATTATATTTTCGAAACTTGCATAAAGTGCGGCGATTGCATAGTGGGACCGTATAGAGGTTTTCCACGACATGAATAAACCGGAACCCCCCTCTTAAAATAAGCCCCCCCTACACCCCCCTTCCCATTGAATCTACGAAACTTGCAAAAATGAGTGGTGATTGCATGGTGGGATTGTATAGTGGTAATCCATGACATTATTAAACCTTCAACCCCCTCTTGAAATCAGGCCCCCCTGCATCACCCTTCCCATTGAATCCACGGAACTTGCAGTAGGGGTGGTGATTGCATGGTGGGATCGTATAGAGGTGTTCCACAACATTATTTTACCTGCACTTTCCACTTGAAATGAGCCCCCCCTGCGCCCCCCTTCCCATAGTTTCTTAGAAACTTGCAAATAGGGCGGTGATTGCATGGTGGGATTGTATAGAGGTGTTCCATGACATTATTAAACCTGGACTCCCCATTTGAAATATGCCCCCCCTGCACCCCCTCTCCTATTGTTTCTTTAAAACTTACAAAAGGGGCGGTGATTGAATAGTGGCATAGTATATAGGGTGTTCCATGACGTTTTTAAACTTGCAAACCTTTTTAAAAACACCCCCCAGGACCAAACATTAACCGCGAGCTGCGTGCAGCTCGCGCACCGAGCGACCTCTAGTTATATTATATAAAGCTAAACTACCACTGACTGACTCACTCACTCATTGACATAGTTGTTCTCCCACTTGCGCTCGTGGGAGGGGTGACCGTTTGGTGGGATCGTATAGTAGGGGTTCCAGTGAGTAGAGGAAAAATCCGAAAACCCCCCTTTTCACCCCCCTTCCACCCCCCCCAGATTCGAACATTGAAATGTTCCCGACGAGGTTATGTTTTTACACCGGATTCGTATAGAGGGTGATTCATTTGATACAAATTTATTTTCCCTCCCCCCTTTCCCCCCCTTTTTCATCCCCCCTCCATCGGGATCTCCGTAATGCGCAAAAAATGCGGTGATTGCTCTATGTGATCGTATAGTGAATGATTGACAGTTAAAAAAATTACCCCTTCCACCCCCCCTTTTCACCAAATTTCACCCCCCCCTCTTATCTCATCTCTAATACGCGACAAAATTGCGGTGATTGCTCGATGGGATCGTAAAGAGGATAAAAAACAATTAAAAATTTGACCCCCCCCATCCCTTTTTTACCCCCCTTTCTCTCACCATGCACAGAAATCTTTGAAATGCGTTGATATTGCGGTGATTTTTCTACGGGATCGTGTAGAGAGTGATTAACAAATAAAAAAATGACCCCCTTCTCCCCCCCTTTTTACCTAATTTCACCCCCCCCTCTTAACCGATCTCTCAAACGCGTCAAAATTGCGGTGATTACTCTATGGGATTGTGTTGAGGATAATTGGCATTTAAAATATTAACCCCCCCTTACCCCTTTTTACCCCCCTTCACCCCGAATCCCATAGTATCTTCAAAACTTGCATAAAGAGTGGTGATTGCATGGTGGGATCGTATAGAGGTGTTCCACGACATAATTAAACTCGGACCCCCCTCTTGGAATCAGCCCCCCCTGCGCCCCCCTTCCCATTGTTTCTTTGGAACTTGCAATAGGGGCGGTGATTGCATGCTGGGATCGTATAGAGGTGTTCCATGACATTATTAAACCTGGACCCCCCTCTTGAACTCAGCCCGCCCTGCGCCCCCCTTCCCATTGTTTCTTAGAAACTTGCAAAAGGGGTGGTAAAAACATATTTGGATCTTATAGAGGTTTCCCACAAAATTATTTAACATACACCCTCCTCTTGAAATCAGCCCCCCCTGCAGCTCCCTTCCCATTGTTTCTTTGGAACTTGCAAAAGGGGCGGCGATTGCATGGTAGGATCGTATAGAGGTGTCCTACGACATTTTTAAACCGGAACCCCTCTCTTGAAATCAGCCCCCCCTGCGCCCCCCTTCCCATTGTTTCTTTGGAACTTGCAAAAGGGGCGGCGATTGCATGGTAGGATCGTATAGAGGTGTCCTACGACATTTTTAAACCGGGACCCCCCTCTTGAAATCAGCCCCCCCTGCAGCTCCCTTCCCATCGTTTATTTGAAAGTTGCAAAAGGGGCGGTGATTCCATGGTTGGATCGTATAGAGGTGTTCCACGACATTATTTAACCTGCACCCCCCGCTTGAAATCAGCCCCCCCTGCACGCCTTCCCATGTTAGAGTTAGAGTTAGACCTTGACCTTGACTTTTACTTTTACTTTTACTTTTACTTTTACTTTTACTTTTACTTTTACTTTTACTTTTACTTTTACTTTTACTTTTACTTTTACTTTTACTTTTACTTTTACTTTTACTTTTACTTTTACTTTTACTTTTGCAAAAGGGGCGGTTATTGCATGCTAGGATCGTATAGAGGTGTTCCACGACATTATTAAACTGGACCCCCTCTTGAAAGCAGCCCCCCTGCACCCCCCTTCCCATCGTATTTTCGAAATTTGAAGTATGGGTGGTGATTGCATGGCGGATCGTATAGAGGTGTTCCACGACATTATTAAACCGGGACCCCCTCTTGAAATCAGCCCCCCCCTGCACCCCTCTTCCCATCATATCTTCGAATATTGCAAAAAGATCGGTGATTGCATGGTGGGATCGTATTGAGGTGTTCCACGACATTATTTAACCTGCACCCCCCTCTTGAAATCAGCCCCCCCTGCACGCCCCTTCTCATGGTATCTTCGAAAGTTGCAAAACGGGCGATGATTGCATGATGGGATCGTAAAGAGGTGTTCCATGACATTATTAAACCTGGACCCCTCTTGAAATCAGCCCCCCCTGCACCCCCTTCCCATTGAATTTACAAAACTTGCAGTAGGGGTGTTGATTTGATGGTGGGATCGTATGGAGGTATTCCACTACATTATTTAACCGGAACCCCCCCCTTGAAAAAAGCCCCCCCTGCACCCCCTTCCCATTGAATTAACAAAACTTGCAGTAGGGGTGTTGATCTCATGGTGGTATCGCATAGAGGTGTTCCACGACTTTATTTAATCCAAACTCCCCTCTTAAAATCAGCCCCCCCTGCACCCCCTTTCCCATTTTATCTTCGAAATTTGCAGTAGGGGTGGTGACTGCAAGGTTGGATCGTATGGAGTTGTTCCAAGCCATTTTTAAACCTGAACCCCCCTCTTGAAATCAGCCCCCCCTGCACCCCCTTCCCATTGAATCTACGAAATTTGCAATAGGGGTGGTGATTTCATGGTGGGAACGTATAGAGGTTTTCACAACATTAATCAACCTGCCCCCCCCCACCCCTTGAAATCAGCCCCTCCTGCACTCCCCTTCCCATCGTATATTCGTAACTTGCAAAAAGTGCGGTCATTGCATGCTGGGATCGTATAGATGTGGTCCATGACATTATTAAACTTGGACCCCCTTTTGAAATCACACCCCCCCCGCACCACCCTTCCTATTATATCTTCGAAAATTGCATAAAGTTCGGTGATTGCATACTGAGATCGTATAGAGGTATTCTATGACATTATAAAACCTGGACCCCCCTCTTGAAATCAGCCCCCCCTGCACCCCCCTTCCCATCAAATCTTCGAAACTTAAAGTAGGGGTTGTGATTGCATGCTGGGATCGTATAGAGGTGTTCCACGACATTATTAAACTTGGACCCCCCTCTTGAAATCAGCCCCCCCTGCACTCCCCTTCCATCGTATTTTCGAAACTTGTAAAAAGTGCGACCATTGCATGCTGGGATCGTATAGAGGTGTTCCATGACATTATTAAACTTGGACCCTCTTGAATTAGCCCCCCCTGCACCCCCCTTGTCATCGTATCTTCGTAACTTGAAGTAGGGGTTGGGATTGCATGGTGGGATCGTATAGAGGTGTTCCACGACATTACTAAACTTGGACCCCCCTCTTGAAATCAGCCCCCCCTGCACTCCCCTTCCCATTATATCTTCGAAAGTTGCAAAAGGGGTTGTGATTGCATGGTGGGATCGTATAGAGGTGTTCCACGACATTATTAAACTTGGACCCCCCTCTTGAAAGCAGCCCCCCTGCACCCCCCTTCCCATCGTATTTTCGAAATTTGAAGTATGGGTGGTGTTTGCATGGCGGATCGTATAGAGGTGTTCCACGACATTATTAAACCGGGACCCCCTCTTGAAATCAGCCCCCCCCTGCACCCCTCTTCCCATCATATCTTCGAATATTGCAAAAAGATCGGTGATTGCATGGTGGGATCGTATTGAGGTGTTCCACGACATTATTTAACCTGCACCCCCCTCTTGAAATCAGCCCCCCCGCACGCCCCTTCTCAGGGTATCTTCGAAAGTTGCAAAACGGGCGGTGATTGCATGATGGGATCGTAAAGAGGTGTTCCATGACATTATTAAACCTGGACCCCTCTTGAAATCAGCCCCCCCTGCACCCCCTTCCCATTGAATTAACAAAACTTGCAGTAGGGGTGTTGATCTCATGGTGGTATCGCATAGAGGTGTTCCACGACTTTATTTAATCCAAACTCCCCTCTTAAAATCAGCCCCCCCTGCACCCCCTTTCCCATTTTATCTTCGAAATTTGCAGTAGGGGTGGTGACTGCAAGGTTGGATCGTATGGAGTTGTTCCAAGACATTTTTAAACCTGAACCCCCCTCTTGAAATCAGCCCCCCCTAAACCCCCTTCCCATTGAATCTACGAAATTTGCAATAGGGGTGGTGATTTCATGGTGGGAACGTATAGAGGTTTTCACAACATTAATCAACCTGCCCCCCCCCCTTGAAATCAGCCTCTCCTGCACTCCCCTTCCCATCGTATATTCGTAACTTGCAAAAAGTGCGGTCATTGCATGCTGGGATCGTATAGATGTGGTCCATGACATTATTAAACTTGGACCCCCTTTTGAAATCACCCCCCCCCCCGCACCACCCTTCCTATTATATCTTCGAAAATTGCATAAAGTTCGGTGATTGCATACTGAGATCGTATAGAGGTATTCTATGACATTATAAAACCTGGACCCCCCTCTTGAAATCAGCCCCCCCTGCACCCCCCTTCCCATCAAATCTTCGAAACTTAAAGTAGGGGTTGTGATTGCATGCTGGGATCGTATAGAGGTGTTCCATGACATTATTAAACCTGGACCCCCTCTTAAAATCAGCCCCCCCTGCACCCCCCTTTCCATCGTATTTTCGAAACTTGCAAAATATGCGGCCTTTGCATGGTGGGATCGTATAGAGGTGTGCCACAACTTTATTTAACCTGCACCTCCCCTCTTGAAATCACCCCCCCCTGCACTCCCCTTCCCATTGTTTCTTAGAAACTTGCAAAAGGGGCGGTGATTGCATGGTGATATTGTATAGAGGTGTTCCACAACATTATTTAACGTGAACCCCCCCTTAAAATATGGCCCCCTGCACCCCCTTCCCGTTGTAACTTCGAAAATTGCAAAAAGTGCGGTGATTGCATGCTGGGATCGTATAGAGGTTTTCCACAACATTATTAAACCGGAACCCCCCTCTTGAAATCAACCCCCCCTGCACCCCCCTTCCCATAATATCTTCAAAAATTGCCAACATTATTAAACCGGAACCCCCATCTTTAAATCAGCCCCCCCTGCACCCCCCTTCCCATCGTATATTCGTAACTTGCAAAAGGGGCGATGATTGTATGGTGGGAACGTATAGAGGTGTTCCACAACATTATTTAACCTTCACCCCCCTCTTGAAATCAGCCCCCCCTGCACCCCCCTCCCCATCGTATATTCAAAACTTGAAGAATGGGCGGTGATTGCATGATGGGATCGTATAGAGGTGTTCCATGACATTATTTAACCTGCACCCCCCTCTTGAAATCAGCCCCCCATTCACCCCCCTACCCATCGTATCTTCGAAACATGCATAAAGTGCGGTGATTTCTTGCTGGGATCGTATATAGGTGTTCTATGACATTATTAAACCTGGACCCCCCTCTTGAAATCAGCCCCCCCTGCACCCCCCCACTGTTTTATCTTTGAAACTTGCAAAGGGGGCAGCGATTGCATAGTGGCATCGTATATAGGGTGTTCCATGACGTTTTTAAACTTGCAAACCTTTTAAAAAACACCCCCCAGGACCAAACATAAACCGCGAGCTGCGTGCAGCTCGCGCACCGAGCGACCTCTAGTCGTATTATATAAGCGCTGAAGTACAATTTTATCACTATGAATACTTCACAAATGTCGTATAGTTCCGTTGTGGGCAAGGTAGACCCAGCATGACTTTTAGGAGAGCACGTCGTGTTCGCTCTACTATTATGAGCAATGTTTTACCAGCTACCCCAGTAGCTAGTACAGTATCCTATCATACACTCTACTAGAGCCTTATAGGTTTGCAGGAGCGTTTAGTCTGCAACCTGGCTAAGCGTCACGCGGCAATAATAAGTCACGATGAGGGTCTTATGGTGAAAAACAACACACCGACCTCTTAGGTTCATAAGTTGCATAACGATTGGTTTACATTTTTAAATGAATAATTCCTCCAGTTGTTTTTGCGGAAGTGAATAACAATGTAAACTGCCTAGCAAAACTTTATGTATTTTTGAGTATGGTTAGATAATTGGTTATTGTGTACCTACTCATACAAATTAAATTGTTATGTAAACAGCGTTAATATTATGCAACCGTCATCCGATGTTTTCTTGAACTTATGAGCTAACACTTGATATAGAAGAAACTATGTAGGAATAACAAAAGTGTATAACTTGGTACAGAGCAATATAAGGAAGGTTTTTTTATTAAAATAGAGACATAAGATAGATTGTTACTATCTACGGTGGTACCACGGTACTCACGATAAGATACAAGAAATCCTAGTGTGGGGTCGGGACTATGTGTGTGTTTGTTGGCCGTTTTTTTTAATGACTACACATATTCATACAACTATGTACAGATGAAACAGCTAGGCTATCTAAAGACCGTTGCAAATGATCTATAGATAGCTCAACTGATCCAGATCACTATCAGACCATAGTGGCGTTCCCAAAATGCTGGCCACATTGCCACGCTGAATGGCAATGCTAATGCGTTGACCCAGATAAGGAAGCGCCAGTTCTTTGGTCAAGCGTCGTTTCGACCAGTCGCCCTGAAATAATTTTGAAAACGCGAAGGGCCCACGGACCCAGATTCTCAACCCCAAAAGGCTCAAATAAGTAAGCTCTGTCGAGTCTTCAATGTACTTCATTTTGATGCAAAATGTACCTCATTTTTATGCATGATAATAGCTGAATGTAATTATAGTCAAGTGGAATTGAGGTGTCGAAGGGTGAGCTCGCCAGCACGCGACCGAGTAGAACCGGCGGCACCGGTTCAACTCGCACCATTTCTGATAGCCTTCGTTGTCGGTCACTATTTGTGGCCTATGTCATAAGATTAAAGACAGATAACTTAAAATAACCCCTTGAATTACACTGACAAAATTGCTATACAAAACGAAGTCATTTTGACAGACTTACTTAACAATGTTCCAAACTTGGAAAATTGAAATCAGGACAAGTTAAGATTGAGCTGTGGCAAAATAGATGTTTTGCTGGCGTTATAAGGGGGTCATATTCTTGTACAAATCTCGTTTAAAACACTTACTTCGATAAAATCTATAAATATAAACAATATTTTAATTAAAAAAAACATGAAAATAAGCATTTGAGAGGGTTTCTGTAGCAAACACACAGTGAAAAAAATACCAACAGAAGGTTTTTGACATTATTCTGAGAATTAAGCTAGAATAGCTTTAATATACGGATTACAAATAAAAGCAAGTTAAGTAAAGTTTCAAATAAGTTTCTAAGAAATACTTAGATCAAGTTGCTCGCTAGCGCTTGTCCCACATACTCCACGTTACGACATCAAAATGCTACTGTGCGAATACGTGAATCTCTTCTGTGTCCTTTTATGGAAGATTTATTTTACGCACACGTTATCAGAACAGAATTTCTTGTGATATGTGACCCTACAGTTAAAGGTTTCACGACAAACTCTTTCTTTGGGTTCGAACTTGGCACATTTTGTTTTAAACGATAAGCTTGGGCGTATACAGGGCGGCTCCATACGGACTTCACCCAGATTGTTGCTGTTATACATTTTTTTAAATAGTAACCCGCATTTAAAAATCTTCTTCGTTTATCGACAAGATTATACTTGTTAAAAAATCATGACAAGTGTAATCTTGTCATGATTTATTCAAAAGTACAACATTGTTTTTGATTTTTTTTTATAATTTTTTTTGTCAAAACTTTTGACCATAAACTTACCTTTCACCATAAACTTACTTATTCTGGGACATCTTATGTTGAAGACATTTACGACATTATCAAGTTCCTTGATATTTCTTCGTAAGTATTATTTTTAATTTATTAAATATTTAATTTGTGTTGGTAAAATTGAATTAGATTTTAAACCTCTTGGCCTGAACTTTCAACATTACAAACTAATGTCATATAATAATTGGCCAAGAAACATCATTACCAACAGCGTTACGAAACGATGGTGTGAGGTAAACTACCAAAATAATTAGTCACTTTTGTTTTACGACGGTTTTGATTACTTGAAGTTCATGGTTCTACATGTAAATAAAATATTAATAATTTCTGTTAACGATCAATCTTGTTTGGTGAATTAATAAATTCAGTGTCGACTTGCTGACATAATCTGCTTGATATGCTGCCACAGTAGTTCAATTTGTCATGAAACTCACGCGTGTCAAAATATTTACCAATAAAGTAGCATAACAGTTTTGGAGCTGAATTGCGCGTCTCATTCACTGCTTTTTAGTCATATTTTAATAATGATAGGCATTCTATTATTCTACTAAGAATAATTAGAAAAAAATATTCTAAACGGGCCAAAGTTAAAATCCTATGAGAAGAAATCAAGCCTATAGTAACTTTAATCGAGTTGAATAACAATTAACCATAGAACATCCTGTGGGACATTATAAATAGTTAGGACCCAGTCAAACTGACGTAGTTGCTGCGCTCAGTGGCAGTGGCAGTGGCGGTGGCGGTGGCGATCAAAGGCAAATGGTTGTCGAGTGGTTGTCAAAGTTCGCGGGAATGTAATGATTGCCAAGTGCAGTATGACCGGGCCTTAAGTCAAGATATAAATATCAAATATGTAATGACAGAATTACTAATGTCGTAATTATTATTTTAAAACATAACTTATGGTGCTTCTAACAGAACAGAGGCCACACAACTTATTTCACAACTATAGTCTCGATATCATATTGCGTCAGTCTTCTGTCGAAGCATTTTCAATCTAAAATATGACGGTTTTATGAAAAAGAATTGTATTTTTTTAAAGTAGAAAACCTATTTCGACATGTTTGACACTTTAGTTTCACTGTTGTTATAAATATGCGAATCGGGCTTCAGGTTAATAATATTTCTTGCTTTAGTAAAATCAGTATTTGATTCTAATTCAGAAATCAAGGAAGGCTAAATAATAGGCTTCATAGACCTGCTAACATAACAATAACGACAGTCAATCAAGCAGAAGAATTAAATAGCCCCTGTGTCAAAACCAAGGTAGCATCGCATACAAAGGTGTCTTGTCTATCAATAGTCTAAGGAAGTGACAGACGCCATGGGTGGCCGATTAATTCACAACACGCCGAAATAGAACAGCACTTTGTCTGCGTGTAAATCAATACGAGTTTAATGTAAATCGTCTCGATTGTAATCTGACGGCTGGAGCATGATGTCACAGCGCGCGCGGTCGAGGCCTCCCTGTCAATCTTGAACTGCTTCAAGTTTATGCATAGCTATGCGCATTTTGCTGGTGTTTATGCCCAAGCTATGGGCATTTACAATACAATACAATTTAGTATTCTTATAAGCAGCGATTGGCTTGCAACCTGTCACGTGGAATGCTAACAACTCTGCAAAATACGGGCATGTGTTCTGTTCTATTCTGTTTCGACGTGTCTCTGACTACCCGTTACTTGGTATGCTCACAGATCAGCGTACTGATGGATCTGATCTCCATCATTAGGATTACAGTAAGAGTGTTTCTTTTTGTTTGTTTATTTTAATCAATACAGTCGGTTTAACCCAAAATGGTGAAGAAAAAAAACGTGAGGACACCGGCATAATTTAGGCTGTTGTTTACGTTGTTTGTAAAATAATTTGCAAAAAAATACTACTTGAAAAAGGTTCATTTAATTTTGTTTGAAGATACAGTTCGTAAAGTTTCAGCATATTCTTGATTTTCACAGCACATTCTTATTACACACACACACAACATTACTCACACAACATTATTGATTTATACGCCCAAAGGATGTGTCAATGTGTGTGCACATTCTACAGACCCCACTCTAGGATTCCCCGAGTCGTGGGTATCAGAAACTACGAGTACCGTGATCACACACGGCACAAATATCCAGTAAGGGTCTGGAAAGGGGCCTACCAGGCCACCAGGCTGCAGCAATGGAAGGTCACTGCACCCGACCCTACTTTATCTAGCGCCATGAAGAATACACAGAGCTGAAGAATACATTAAATAATGTGAGAATGGTTTGCCTAGATGCAGCCTGGTTTTGTTTAGTCAAGTGAAAGTGTGTTTTACAGGTTTATCTGGCTGCGAAAATTATTTTGATAACAATAATTTAACATTATTTTTTATATTAATAATTTAATTCTTTTAATGTTGAATTTAATGTTTTTTTAATAATTTATTACCAAGGCTTTATATGTATTTTCTACCTCCTTTATTTCCATTTAGGTCATATGCTGGTACAAACGGTGCCCACTCACGGTGTACA
The DNA here is from genome assembly GCA_961405105.1 of Perizoma affinitatum. Classification (NCBI taxonomy): domain Eukaryota; kingdom Metazoa; phylum Arthropoda; class Insecta; order Lepidoptera; family Geometridae; genus Perizoma; species Perizoma affinitatum. Next base: position 11,331,009 of record OY560184.1, read on the forward strand.
TACGTCTGATGTCATAATCGCAGCTAGTTATTGTATAACAACTGGTTTTGTGGATTTTTTGTGTTCTCGTTTGCTTTGTTACGTGTTTATGCCAAATTGTTCGACAAAAATAAGCATAGACTTGCTAATGTGAGTTGACAAAGTCTGGATTTTGAAGGTGATTCTGGCAAAAAATCATGAATTATAATTGTGGATTTAAGTTTTTGCTTTACGTTTGTACGAAATTGATGGTACCTTCGTATTTAACTACCTATGTACTCATCTCACATATGAGTTACATATTAGGTTGGGGAAAAAGTCTTTTCGCATTATTGTATGTATGAACTTGTAATAAAATATCTTTGGCTATACTATTTGTATCTGGCTGGTTTTGGTATCATTAAAAGTTTAAATTTTAAAGAAGATAATTCCAAATTCAAATTAGGAAAATGTGTGATTTTTATTTGTTTTTCGTACTGTTAAGATGAGTGAATCTAATGAAGAAATTCGATACATTTTAAAATTTTACTACAAAAAAGGTAAAAATGCAACGCAAGCCGCGAAAAAAATTTGCGATGTTTATGGACCTAGTGCAGTGTCTGTGAGAGTAGCACAAATTTGGTTTAAGCGTTTTCAATCCGGAAATTTTGATGTCAAAGATGCACGTCGCTCTGGTCGCCCTATTACGGATAAAATGGATGCCATTTTTGAAAAAGTGGAGCAAGATCGGCATATCAGTAGTTACGACGTAGCTGAAGAACTGGGAATTGACCACAAAACAGTTTTGGCGCATTTGAAAAAAACTGGGTACACAAAAAAGCTCGATATTTGGGTACCTCACGAGCTCACTGAAAGAAACCTAATGAACCGTGTTCTCATTTGTGATTCTTTATTACGACGTAATGAAACCGAACCATTTTTGAAGAAATTTTTGACCATTTTTGACCTCACACATCTTTAGCCACTCAGCAAAAATTAAGAGAGTTTGGCTGGGATGTGTTAATGCATCCGCCGTATAGTCCTGACCTTGCACCTTCAGATTTCCACCTGTTTCGGTCTCTTCAGAATTCTTTAGGCAGTGTCAGGTTAACATCACGAGAGGACTGCCAAAACCACTTGTCGCGGTATTTTGAACAGAAGCCCCAAAGTTTTTATAGCAATGGGATCATGTCCCTGCCTACAAAATGGCAAAAAGTTATCGAACAAAATGGTACCTACATACTTTAGTTAAATGTAAATAAACTATATTAAAAAATGTTTTGAATTTTCTTAAAAAATGCGAAGAAACTTTTTCCCCAACCTATTATTTGTACTAATTCTAATCGAAAAACATTTAAGTGTTGTCCATTTAAGTTTAGTTTTAGAAAATACGACACAGAATCGCTACAAAGTAGCATATTACAAATTGAAAAAATATTGAACACTAAATTTTTTTAACATCTACCAATCATTAAAACAATTATACGAATAAGAATGAAGAAAGTTCTTTGACCAACATTTGACGTCTCACGTCCTGAACGTCTTTCAAAAATTTATCTAAAAACACTATTATTGTGTAGGTTTGACATATCACGTGTCTGTCACACACTGACCCCCAATCGTGACGTACAGGACAATTTGCAACAACATTGCAAAGTATTAAATTGGAGGACAGACCGGATAGTTTATTGTGTAATATAAAACTTAGTACCTCGTACATAAACAAGTACCTACAAAGATATAGGATTGTCATTTGGTTAGTTAAAACGACGTATTTATCTGAGTCCATCATGAAGAATACAGTCATGAGCATGTTTTATTGTTTTTTTTAAATATTATTTTACTACAGTTAGAAATAAGCGTGTGTATTTGATATTGTAACGCTCATGTTGTAGCTATGCTCGGGTATGGCGTCAGGGTTAGGTAACCCGCAGCGGGTTTCCTTGCTTCGGAGCATAAGGATCTAAAAAACCAGCTTATCTATCTATACTTATAAAATCGTTTGTATTGACTGACTGATCTATCAACGCACAGCCAAAACTACTAACACTAAAAGCTGAAATTTGAAACATAGGTTTATTTGAAAATGTAACGTCAATGAGGGAATCAAATTTGTATGAAAGTATTTGTTCATTGTAGTTAGAAATATAAGTTTGAATTGCATCAACTGAGCATAAATAAAAAATGACGTGTTTCAGGGTTTTTGGTTTCAATGAAATGTGAAAAATGAGAGTGAAAGTGAATATGGGAGTATGTTTTTTTTTAAAACACAACTCCATGCGTATAAAGCCGTTGGCAACACATTGCAAATATAATATTTTTTACCTTTAAGTAGTTTTGTATATATTCATTTCGATTTTATATCGATATTAAGAACAATCTAAACAATCTACCATGCATGCAGCATTAAAAGAGAAAACAGAGATCATCGTATAACATGAAATAATTAGATAGGTACAAATATCCGAAAGTTTAAATGCATTGCGAGGTGTTATTAAGGTCAATTATAGTTGAAATTAGATCTTATATTGCCAAAACTTACAACTAAAGTCCAAGTTGCAAGATGAGTCTATTAACTGTGATCTTTTATGTTCCTGCTATAATGTTTTTTTTAATAATAGCGAACACAAAACCAATAAAAACTTAAGTCTAAATGCAATCTTTGACACATAATGTATCTGTTTTGTCTACTAGTTCATTTATTTATAAATAAATGTGTTCATTTACACTTGTCGAAGAACAATACGATATCAATGACCGCTGAGAACTTTAACTTTGTATCTTCATATTGGGTCTATGTAAACCTGTTTATAACACTCATACACTTTCGTATTGACGTGTAGGTGTATTTATAGTGATTAGTAATTAATTCAAATAGTATATCACAGTGTGGCGTGGGTGTAGGTATTTTGTAATAAAAATGGCGCCCATTTGATGTTACTATTAACATCCCGTTGGAGTTGCATCAAGTGAGGTTACAGAGACTACGAAGATATTGATGTGGTTGCTGTCAAACCTAGTCAAGTGTCAATCTGATTGAGATACAAGAAGTTATTTCGTATCGCATTTCAACTAAGTTTTCTATATGACGGTTTGTAAAAAAGATAAACTAAAGCTTAAAATTTTATGTACTTTGAAAAGTTTTGTTGATGCATCAAAATAAATCTTCTTAAACTTTTTTATAAGGTAATTTTAATATGCAACTAAACACTTAGAAATGTACTCGATTATCTTTACGGAACAACATATCCTAGTCCCTCCCTAGTCCTCTGCCGTTATTCGTTGTCCTCTGCCGTCGACAGTGCGTATTCGTTGGACGAAAGAAAAGTCTAGTATCACGTCGTGTAGTCTTCTTTAGCTTCTCTGCTATGTCTCTATAAATGTATGTAGTGTTGTATTTTAGCTTTTTCAAAATGCCTCATCCAATAATACATTTACTAAGCTTATGGGAGTTCCGTAGGTGGGCGTGCTCGGTCTACTAAGTACAAATAGCTAACCAAATCGCCTCGGTCGATGCGTACGAATACCTACAGAATAATATCTCGTTTTGTCTATACGTATGTAATGCACATTATAATTTCTAGAAAGCATCCACTGACTCGTGTTCATTTGCTTAAACTTTCAATTTGTTATGAATTTATGAACGAGTTTCGTGTTTTCTCTTGATACCTCACTTTCTTAACTTTATTGAGTTGCATTGCTTAAAATTATTTCGCGTAATGAAATTGAAATGGCGTGAAAAATATTTCTGTTAAAGTGCTGTTTGTACCGTTAGCTTCTGTTATGAGAGCTGTTTGATTGGCTACTTTGAAAGTACATTTACAACGGTTTTTTATGTATTAACGTTGTTTGTTTTTGAAGATCAATAACTTATCCGCTGCTGGCTCCAAAACTATCTGTGGTTCCACCGGCAATCCACGTGCTGGGATGTTCACAGAAAATACGTAGAATACACAAAATAAGCTATAACTAAACTCACCCAGACTGCCACAACTTCTGACGTTTGATGCACTTGCACAGTTTTGTATTTTATCCGCTTTTTCTAGGTTTTCTTTACTTGCCAGAGAATTTTCTCAGACCTAACCGCCATCGGTCTTATATCACAAGTACCGTCCTTTCCCAATAGTGGCGCTAGCATCAAGGCGCTGTGATACGTCCGCTTCCGGTTTTGGAAGACACAATGACTTTGGCATGACATGTGTTGACATTGACAGTGGCGAAACCCAACCCATTACGAAAATAGAGGGAATAATTTAATATACTAATATACATACAAAATACTAGTGTGCATGTGTGTGCGTGTTCCGAGATCCTTCATATATACTAAACAAACGTAATCCTGAAAAACATCATCATCAATAGACTGTAGAAGTCCACGACTGGACATATACCTCTCTCCATCCACCGACTTCCCTCAACCTTTATTTACAATGTCATCTCTCCATCATCGAGGAGGGTTCTTCGTACACTGCCACTTGTATTTAGACCTTTCAAAACTATGCCAGTAGACATCTCAGTACCTATGTTTGAATGCCACAATTGTTTACTGAAATCTCCTTAAACAGGTAGAGATAAATTAAAAAGATAATCTCGTACAGAAGTGTTTGCTTAAAAATGATACCTACTAAACCGTGAATTATAGAGAGATGGTATATTTCCCTGGTGTTCACACTAGTAAGTATATTTCTGTATCTACGCCGATGGCGTTACGCCAGTGTGCATAAGCAACTTTGGTTGAATCAACGTCACACGGTAATCCGGCTTCTTTATTGAGTAGGATTAAGGTTGAAAATAGAACGTGGTTTTTACTAGTAAAGTGTGTTGTTAAACTTGTGTTACTATACCGTATTGTTTCGTTTACGCGTCGAGTCTCTGTGTGGCGAGGTTAAGTAGAGCGGCGTTATCTCGGAACAGAAATTCTGTGGAGTTCCCTATCAAAAACAAATTGATTATATAAAAACGATATCAACAAAATAATTTTAGTTTCTATCAGGCTAGTTCCCTGAAGCTTGCTAGATGGTATTATTTAATGCAATGTCTAATGAAGCAACATTTTATATGGTGATGAAATGTGTCAACATACATTTCAGTACAGCACCAATATTTATCTTTGAAGTATTAATAGAATGTGGCTTTGAAGAACCAGACTGTTCTTCAAAGAGTGTCTTTATTCAGCGATTAGGGTAAGTAGTATACCGTAAACACCGGTTTTTTTTTACACTTAAATTCAGTTAAATATTTCAGAATTTTGGTTATGATATGGTCAAACCTCGAGAACTTGATGATAAAATAAAGCGGTAGTAAAAAAATGCCCTTAATAAAATGTTTAGTGCCGTAATATAACTAAAAACTATTATTACCCTGATAACTATCTTAAAAGCGCTGTATAAACAGAACCTTGCTGAGGCGCGTGACGTAACACTCGTACATTCAATTTCATAATTATTGAGGGTCTAGTATTGTCCGTCCAGTCTAAATGTCATCGAACGGGGTTTCGCAAGCGTCAATCACGGGCGGTCACCTACTTTCGCGATCGAAGCTAGCCGATTAGTCGACTACATTCACCGAGGCCGCGATTCACCTCTACGCAACAATTGTTTCTGTAGGAATCTTTTATTTATGGCAACGCTGACTTGCGTCTGTGTGTAGCCCGACTGTACTCGTGTTTTACCTGTGCCGCGCAAACACTGATAAACTCTCAGCTTTATACGTTTATGATAAAGTTGGGTTTCCGTTGAAAGTGGTAGATACAGAAATGCCCTACCGGCAATAAGTCAACGCTTGAACTCGCCTGTTTGACAAGATTCCAACCGCATCTGTCCTGTTTGTTTATTGTAATCGGTTTGACAATGAGCTTAAGGTGCGGTTTCGAGTGATCTCACGGATCGCGCTCCTCTGTGATTGTTCTCGGCTACTCGGTGTGAGAATGTGTTTGTGTATGATACGTCATGTATACCGGCTTACTGTAGATTCGCCTCTTAGCATCCATAATTGCTTGGAGACCGAGCAGCTTAATTCTCCCCGTTGATTCGTTTTTATTTGATATGCTTACAGGTAGATTTATTTTTAAACAGCTATTTTTTTATATTTTTATGTCATTTTCTCGTAGGTATCGAATTTACAATATTTAAAAACTATGTTTAATAATACTTTTATGATAAGGAGAGATAACAGTTACGGCACTTTATTTTCAGGAAACAGAGTGATTCCATCGTTACGTAAATAAACAAAAAAAAAACAATGAAGTTAACTTCGCCACCTTTATTGTTATAGTCAGCGATACCTTGATGACAGTGCAGTGCAGATAACAGAAGGTCAATGAGGAGACGTCAGATTGAAATGGCGCGCGTCAGCTCTGAGACAGGTCGCGCGCACTGTGAACGGTTCGACAAAATAAAGCAGGACAGGTGCGACGTTAGTATGTTCTCCCTCTCTCGCGTGCCGGACCGACCTCCTTGGATGTGCGGCCCGCAAGGTCGGCTGGCTTAATTAATAAACTCACCGTAAAGTATTTGAGGCCGATTGGAGTCGACTACCTACAATCTTGCTCAAGCCTTTGTCTAGTTATTGACCCACCGTGTCGGGGAGATAAAAGCTTTTTTATTTAACTAATCTCCGAACATCAATAAAGGGTTCCACCTTCAACAATAATCCACCTTCAACAGGCAACAGCTTTTGAACGATCTTTTCTGAAATGCCAAGTTTAATCCACGGTGAATTGATAAGTTATTTTGTCATGATAATAAGAGGTTAAAGCTTTTATGACCTCATCGGTGCTTGGATTTTAATATATGTACATATTGCTTCAAAAAACGGAACATTCAGTAACTTTGTTGCTTTTAAAGGACACATTCAGTATTCAAAGAAAAAAATACTTAATAGATTACCATTGCTCTACAAGTGCTTGAAGTTTTTAGTGGACCAAATTCGTCCCGGTTTTCCTGTATCCGGCTTTTTGTGGGTGTTTTGCTAAAATGTTTGTTGTCCGACTAAATGGAATCATGTCATAGATTTGTTATCAGGCGACTGTTGACAGGCGCTATGATTGATTATGTTAATGCCTCCCATGGAGTTGACAGGTTCAGTGGCAATTAACTTGCACCTGAGTAAAATCGGTAACTCGTGACGGTTCACTAATACTTTGTTTACCATTTATTTACCACAGAAATTCCGGTAACTAACGACACTGACTAATAAGTTCATATTATTGTTTACACGCAAAGTTGTTTGATATAGTTTAGATTTGAGATTCTACCATCTCTGGAAACTTACCGAAATGAACTCTACTTCCTGTTTTTAACTTGCCTGCAGTTTATTTGGTTTCAGCAGATCAAGTAACGAATGTGTACACTCTTTTAAGTGAAAACTATGATTAGGTCTTTGAATCAAAGGAGTTTTTTTCTTTCCACCGGACGCATCTCTAGTCAGTCTGTGCACCGTCCTCTATGTATTCAAAACCACGACTATTGTATCAGTTATTAGGGTCAGTTACTCTTTCACTAGGTATTCTAATCTCCAAGTCGCTTAAAACAAGTTTTGCTGCAAATTAAAATAGATTTGCTCGGTAGATGTTTGTGCTTATGGGATTGATGTAAATAGCGGTTTACAAATAACTGGACCGCCAAGATCCATGGCCGTGTCGACACGTTTCTGTAAACTCGGTTACGGTACTATGGATAAGAATTATTATTTTATAGATATAGATTTTCTTTCTGCCTATAGATTTGTTTTGTTAAACCAGGTTTCTGAAAGATCAACTGAGTATCAGAGAACGCTGAAAAGAATCCATTAAATATTTTTTCATCGACATCAATTAGCAGTCAGTAAATTAAAAGTAAAGTACGTGGTATAGTCGTAATGATATCCTAAAATATCAATTAGTCTGGAGACGTCCACTGTTGGACAAAAGGCTTCCTCCAAAGAGTTTTGATTTTCCGCTATTTTTGGTTCATCCCCCTAACCGATGAATATACATATATATTGCTTCGTCTTATTCGTGGTTCATCGTGAGAGATGAGATGTACAAAAAAGTTTCTATTAGCTTGTGTGTAGTGGTAGTGAGCTTTGAACTATTCACATTTTATATATTTGCAGGAGATTAGTTTGTGGTTATTTTGCGGCTTTACCGCAAGTTTCGTTTGTATTATTCTGACTTATAACTTGCTTACAAAAACCGACTAGCATTATTTCAACTGATCTATAATTATTTCAACTCTACAGCGTGACGCAACGTATCGAGTACATTTCATGTATACAAACACTGCATTAACCTGTGGCGGGTCACATTCATACTAACTAGTTATAACTCTATGTGCTCACATTGTCGGCTGCTTATGTAAGTCGGAGCGTCTTCCACTTTCGAATCAAGTTTATTGACACGGCAAGCTCGACAAATGCCCAGTTCACAGTTACATCGGCTCCGCTTTGATTGTGGGTACAACGTACTGAGGTACCTAAATAACCAGTAACTCACCTTTAACAGAGATTTATCTTGACCAAAAGTTTTTAACTGAAGTCAGTCAATACTAAGTCGTCAGATGCACGTCCATATTTGCCATGTCCACGTGATTTTACCCTGTGTCGTGGATATCAGAAACTAAGAGTAAAACAACACCCAGACTTGGAACAAATATCTGCAAAACATTTAAACAATTGCCCCGCAGCGTGAATCGAACCCGCTCTTGTGTCGCAGCTGGCAAATTTCTCGCCGCGCTACCGAAGTCATCATTTATAAAATATGTATTATAAAAATTATGTTAGAAGCACTTCATAGAGATCCTCGTGAAAGAGCTCGTTTGGGGATGTACCATACATTTTGATAATTTTAAAATTTAAATTTAAATTTTACTATGGCGTTTTTAATTTTTTAAGGGACGATAACGTGCCTATAATGTTTCTTATGTTACAAGCTACCATAAGCTACGGTAACCGCTTACCAAAAGGTGGGCCGTATGCTTGTTTGCCACTTTAGTTGTATATTTTTTTTATAAATCTATCATTTTGAAATCGTCCTTGAGTCGTGATTAAACGGTACTGGTTTCGAAATTTACTGTGTTGTTGGCCCGCGGTCGGTACGGAACCAGTGATCTTATTCGAGTAGTTGGTTCCGTTTGGACTGCGCTTCGACCGAAGAAAAAATGTTATGTTGTACTAATGTCTACGGATAAAGTAATTCTTAGTGTCTATCCATCGTTTTTTGAGTATTGAGTACATCAAATGGTATGAATTTAACCTCTACTTTGCATCAAAATTTAAAAACTCCAAGATTTGGCTTTATTAGTTAGTTTTAATTAGGACCACGCAATTGGTGGCGATCAATTTGTAGGAAAATCTTTTCAAACATCGCTTCAGTGTAAACCAATGCCGCGCCAATATGACTACGTAAAGGTGCGGGCGTTTACGTAGTCTTTGATCTACCGAATTTTAATAAGTCCATAATTTTGTTGTAGTAGATAGTTCGCCACGAACTGATATGTCGTGATCAACCCTTTTTACCAAACTACTGAAAATATCTCAATTTTTATTTCCATATTCCTTAGAGCCTCTAACTTTATAGTTCAAAGCATTCGAACTTAAAAGTTCTATTAGTATAAAATACTAGTTTCATTATGATTAAATTAAGTTCGGCAGTTATCGTCGGACAAATAAGTATTATATTCATGCATAGATATACATACATACATACATACTCTGGATTGCCCAAGTACTGTCAGAGATCTTCGCTCGATCAATAATAGTAACTCTACTCAATAATATTCTTCATGAAGAAATATCAATAAACTCCTGTTTTAGGTTAGCTAAAACGGCTGTGCTTAGCGAAAACTGGTATAACTTGTCCAAAACATATTAAACTTGCAAATATATTCACTTGTCACGTAAATAACCAAAACCTATACTTTAACTATCAATAGAGCCATCATTCATTTCCTCGGTAAACAGAAACTGTTAATAAATTAATCCGATTACAATTTATATACTTGTAGAGATGCTTTATGCTAATTTTATGTATGATCCGCCTCCGACTGTATTAATTCACAGGTTAGCGGTGAAGCGCACTCATTATGTTTTTATTAGCGATAAATTTCGGTTGTTAGTGGCAACACAATAGAAAAAAGGTTATAAATAGTTTAGGTTTCTAAGCTACTCAGATAGACTGACACTTCAGGAAGCTCTTTCAAACAAAAATACTCGATAATCACTCACTAGCTCACTTTTGAAAAAAAAAAACGCGTTATACTTTCTATTTAGTTAGTAACTTAATATCTTTGATGACATATATTACGCAAGTATTACTCAATTTGGTGTACAAGAGCCAAGCTTTTATCTATCGCTTAAGTGAAACAAATTGATGCAAAAAAATATTCAGTACCTTAATAGAAATATTTTTATTGCTGTAGCCTCTCTTATCGTATCGTTTATCGTGTAAACATTAGCACGATGAAAGATAAATGGGTTTTATGTTTAATTTAATTATAATTGCAATGTTTAATTTATGACTGGTTCTATTGTCTGTAGAATGTTATTATCTAAAACTGCATACTTAATAACAGTCAAGATCTGGCTGTAAATGGACCATGACTTACATCAGCGGGAATAGAATTATATAAAATAAATTAGGTCTGTTTCTGACTGGTTTTTTATTCATCGTATTTCATTTCAAATGATCGATGAACACAAAATTTATGCAATTAAAACTGCCCAATACGTGTTAAGCCACACTGTGCTAGGGTTTGTTGAGAGGTTTTTATTGAAAACTTACAACTTTTTAAACGGTTTTGTATAACTTCTTCTTTTTCGTACATTACCTAATATATATATATCATAAACTTGTATAATTTTGGCTTTTTTTAATCTCTATATTTCAAACTCAAATAAAGATACCCCGTTTTCTTTTTTTAGACATATCAAAAAAATTCACTACAACTTTACATGTAGGTAGTGAAACGGAGGGAAATTTGTATTTCAGTTCCTTCTCGTTTTTTAAAACTAAGGAGGGAAACGGGAACTTGAGTCACCTCAATGCCTAACGAAAACACACACGACGATTAAATAATAAGGATTTGCAATTCCGCCATTTGGCTGCGGAACCGTAAAAAAATAAAAAACCAGAACACCACAATTTGGAATGTACTCTACAGCTAATAATTTCAAAACTTTTTAATCTAGGTGAATAATATACCTACGTAAGCTGCTAGACGTAATAGCTATAGCTTACTAGAATACAATACCACAGTAAATACGAAAAACAAACATGAGCACTGTTACAAGGCAATAAAGATCATTGTCCTGTCAGTTAAATGAAAGCGTGATATAGACTGTATATCGTAAGTCGACATCAAATTCTAGCTTAGAGAAATCGAGGAGAGGTGACATACTTCTTTATCAGTTATGTATAATAGTAGGTAGTTATTGAACCCAAAATTGTCTGTCGGCATGATAAACCTAGTCTTTATTTTGATTTTCGCAGTAATGTTTATGTGGGATTATAAGCCAGTTAAGAAAAATTTAATAAAATGTAAAAACATCTTCTATATTTCCTATAATTATTTAATTTATTTTGACAGTGTATTTTTTTAATCTTTTATTGTCAACCTTTTATGTTAACGATTATAAACTAAAACGATTTTAAATTATCAATTCCATCGAATAAGACTCAAAACAAAAGTTGGGATATTATAAACAATAAACGTACCATCTTTCCTTCTCATCATTGACGATCATTTTGAAAGCGTACTGACTGAGCGTGTAGGCATTTACATAGATCGCACCCACCATACTGCGATTTTTACTCAGATACAAAAAAACTCGACTAAATTCAATCGTTACTCTCCCGAAACAATCTTTCGAAGATTCCGCGCTCTTCAATATGTTGGAGTTATACAAGGACAGGTTCTGGGACCGGAATGCGATCCGGGGTCAGAGTGGTCACACGGCCGGCATTTGGGTACATTTTCCGGCTAAAAGTTGAAAACTTCAGCATTGCAACTACTCACACAAATAGTCATACTTATTAACAACTAAATTTATGTATAGTAATATGATTTATGATAATGTTATATTTTGATATCAAGGTTCTATTTTATAATACTAAAACGTTAATTATAAGCTACAAAAGAAAACTAGCAGTACCTAGTTCACGGATTAGTTTGCATGGTAGTATCTGAATAAAAAGTAGTCTAATGCAAATCCAGGTCAAATTCTGTTTATGCTCTAAATTGTATTCAATCGTTATATAATTATTGCTTTAAAACATCCAAACATCCATTTAGGATAACTATCCTTTTAAAAGCTTGAGTCGATTTTGTCTTTTTTACTATTATTCTGCATTATTTATACTAATATGTTTTAATTTTCACCGGTTTTTGATTTTTACTTAGTATTTTTACTCAACCGACAACCCTACCCGAGGCGTACAGAACAGAGGTTAATAAAGCGCACACTTGCTACTTTATTGCTTTTTGTGGCCATAAATAAAAACGCTCTCAGTAAAAACAATTTATGTTTTATCGAAACTGTCAATTTGGTACCGTTTGTGCTTGTTTTAAATTTTTTAAACATTATAATGTTGGAATAACTGATCGTTTAGAGCTTTCAAAAGGTTTAACCAGGTAAAGATCGTAAGAATCCTAGCGATGTATAGAAAATAACTTTAGAAATTTGTGAACTGTTGAATTGGTAGATTTTACTCGGCTTTTGATGTGTTGCGATTTGGATCCCGGTTGATACTCTTGGTCTTTATTTCAATCACTACTGTGTTTGAATTTTTCCTCTGATCACTTACAAATGCAGTTTACTCCAGCATTTTCATCATTTGTTAAATAACGTTGTAAAAGTTTCGTTTAAATCGTTACAAATAGTTACTTTTCTTTGTTAGCAATAAAATTCTCGTAGAGATTTAATTAATTAATTAGTCTTAGTCTAATTAGTTTCAAAATGTTAGAAACAGGTTTCAAGTTCTGTTTGCTCAAAATTTAGAAACAATATAATTTTTGTACTGACGTAATTTCCTGGGAATAATGGCAATAATTACGGCAGAAGATGTCAAATATTGGGTTAGATTACGTTTCGTAATGTAGTGAATTTTTGTTTAAATTCTTCTTGCTAAAGTCATCCAATAAAATTTTATGAAAAGTAATTTATTCATAGAAAAGAAAATACGACGAAGTTTTTTGTTAAATTATTACATGATTTTTATTATTTAAATAGATCTTGATATTGGAACTTAACTTTATGGAAATCCATAACTTGCCAGCAAAAACATACAAAAACTGACGCTTTCTTTGAAAGGTAGGCAGCAACCACTTTTTTCCATTTGGTACCATAACATACTTTTTTTTTGCTTCAGTCATTCTCATCGCATCAAGGCAAATAGTTAATATAGGTAATAAAAATTACTATTTATCTGCTTTTTTTGTGGATAAAGCATAAAAAACATTTACTAGAAAAGAAAACAGCTTAAAAATGGTTTAAATTGCTTTAAACCATTTAAAAAATATATATATTTCCATTCTTGCAGTACTATCAAAAAAGTAGAACAAAAGAGTAATAAATATGGCCTGAAATATCTCCCCTTTATAAAATTACAAAAATTACAAAATATGCGACATAATATCTAAATGTCGTCTGTTAGATCAATCTTCCGTGGGGTGAATGCCTACGCACCGTAGCGATCGTAGGCATGGCGTAGGCGGGCGCGTCACGTTGACGTCACAGCCCTACAAACGCGCTACGCAGCTACGATCCTTCTTGGAAAATACTGTCTATTGAGAGATACATTGAAATTGTTTTAGCTCAAAACATTATCGCAGATTATTTAGAACAAAAATCGTTCGTGAAGTTATGATGATGACGACGCTAGAAACACAAACTGAAAGACTGAATGAAAATACTTAATTGTACCCCCTTATGAGATAAAAAATAACACATGCAGCTCGAAGGTATAATGGGTGGTCTTATCGCTTGAAAGCGATCTCTTCTAGTTAACATTTGAATGTTAACTGGACTTTATAATTTGTATAAACGAATGCTTGGACAACCAATGACAAGTTAATTTTGAGAGTGTTTTAATTATTTTTATTTCAAATGACATTTTCGTGTAGCTGCAAAATTATTCCGCAATGTTGTACTTACATATTTGAACCAACAATTTTTATAACTCAGTCTTACGTTTCACTGATTAAAACAAAATTTACTTCCGCCAAAAAAACTATGTTCACATAACCCACATCTGTATCTTGCAATCGGCGGCTTTACAAACACCGTGACGAATTGGTCACCATCTTTCAAACCATTTCATTTGTGCTGGTTGCGACTTCATATTTTGTGGTACCAATTTCTCTACCCACGGACGGTGTTCCATAAGTAGAAAGTAGGGATGGGACAAATACCGACACTACAAATCCGACATCCGACTGCAAAATGCAGACGAAACATTTAATTATTATGGAACACAATTTTTTTATTTTGCAAAGTACATATAACATGGCAATCTTTGTTTATCTATTGATTAGTTATTATAAAAAAAACATAAATAATTTCTCGTACAAAATGGTTGTGTTTTTAATTCTTACTTAATTGATTTGATAAAGATCAAAGATTGAAATCACATGAGACATTATCTTGAGTTACACGAGATCCATCCATAATTATAATATGTTTTCCAATTATTTTAAATGATTTAAGTATGAATCTTGTGTTTGCAAGTACAATCTGACAACTCCGAATTCGAGTCTGCAAAACGAACACTGTCACATCCCTAGTGGAAAGATACAATCAAATATACAAGTTTACTGTAACGAACTTTCTAGATCATTATTTTCGTCGAATGTGAATCCAGCAATAATTTGCTTACATATTTTCTCTTAGTAAAGTGTTTTAATTATACGGCCTTGTGTGCATTTTGCTTGATTTATGCCGCCTTACCAGATCACGATAATGATAACAAATCTGTAGAAAACGGAAATTATTGATTATTTTACATTTCCCGTCTCACGACCATCAAGCGTGGTCGTGTATGAGGATGGGCCACCAAACAGTCAACGGAATGTCCTTGATGAACCAAATTGGTACCCAACCAAGGATTCCCTGTTATTATGCCGAACAAATACTCTCATTTCACCGAGATCATTTTCTTGACCTTATCCCACATGACGTGGGGTCGAGCGAAAACAATCTGCTCTAGGTATTTATTTTAGTATAAGATTGTTAAACTTACATAATCGTAGTTTGTGGTATAGTTACTATTATATCATGATATTAGCGGATTTTACTGTAAAGTCAAGTAAGTTTATTGGACTTATAAATCATATATAAATATTTTATATAGGAACACAATTAAAAATCTTTCTCATCATTGCTACCTATAATCCCTATTATGAAATGCTTAGTACGCACCCTTAAGATGTCCAATTAATTGAAATGAGTATGTAGAAACAAAAGAAATAAACGCAAAAGTGTTTTAGGCATTGTTTTAAACTAAAGCAAAAACAAAATAATTAACCATACAAAACGCCTATAAAACAAGCGACAACTAGTGATTACGATAAGCATCCAATCTCCCCCGAATGTGTGTGGCAAGCTGCAAGATAACGCCTTACTAGGTAAATATTACCTGTGATAAATACCTTACTTACCTGTCGCGACCGCAACGCGCTTCAATAATAACCGTGATATTGCGATGATACGGACTGGAAAAACTCGTTCGGCGGATGTCGATATCCTTATAGGCCCACGAGCAAAACACACCACCGAATAACATATCACGAAAGCGTTAAAACCACTGCGCGTTCAACACTACCATACCAGCTAGCTCTTGCATAAAATGGGTGATGGTTGCGCGGTAAGTGGGAACGCTCGGCGCTTATTTAGTGGATGTATGCCACCAATCGGGTATAGTACGTTGTCGGTGAGTGGCTTTCATTCATACCGCCTCGAGCCACGTTCCACGCGAGATCTCATCTTCCAATTACTGACTGTTCATGCCGCTGCGATTTCTGTCATTGTCGTCAGTTGGGTCATTTGGTTTTGAATACTTTAACCTGCTTTAACCATTGTGAGCTTTAAAGTGAAGCTTTTTGCGCTCCTTTCATTTCTTATAAAACAATATTTTGAGGCAGATTGTGACTCGATTTTTGAAACAGTCACAGCAGAGAAATCTGTTAATTAGTTGGTTATACTGATTTATAATAAATAAATCAGTATAACCAACATAACAACCAGTTTTGGTGTTATGTGAATGTTGTAGGTAATTGTTAATCTATCCGAACAATAGCTGTTCGATCGTTATGAAACAAGCTTCTCAGGTGGAAGGATTCTCATGAGCAGATTGACGGCAGGTTTCGACATATTATGAACATATTCGAGGGCCAGACGATTCGGTGGAGCATTGTGCTCGTATTACACAAACGTACTCGCAATCGCTCAGTTTCACAATCGCGAGTTCGACGGCCGACACCAATACCTAAATTAATTTTCATTCTCATTGTTCAATGTGACTCCAATTTTTGGTCATGTGACACGAAATTTGTCTAGAAAGTAATCTCTCAGCTTGTTTGCCGGCAGCCTGGTTATTAACCGAAACTTATCTGATATTTGATCATTTTTGTGGGTAAGAGTATTGTGCTGTTTATTTATTGCTTAGGATAACCACATTTACGTATCTATTTTATCTTTTGTAGCTCTGAGACATTGATAACATGACTTTTTAGAGCACTGGTAGTAGCAGCTAGTGATCCAACTTTAAATCCTGAGATTATGAGTTGTTGACAAATAGAGAAAGCTCTAGAACATATTATACATATGACATAGTCCTCCACATTGTACGAAGGATTATGTCACGCTGTGGACTTCTTCAGGTAGACTCCTTATTGAGATGCCAAGAGGATGATTTGGCACGGTCTCTACCATCTTCGCCTGATGATGTAATCTTTTGATTTTAAGGTGTGTATTACCCAAAGTAAATCCTTTATGATGACCACTAACCAGTTTGTGTTGCTTAAACACGAGCATGACATTTTATAACTGTAACAAGGTCATTTACCGTTCTTATTTGGGCGTTATTTAACTGTATAGTACTAAAAGCTGGCGTAGACGGACTGCATGACTGTCAAAAGTTTATTTTATCCTTGTCTACGTCAACCATTACAAACTAACTTGCCGACCTGTCAGCGTAAACAGACGCCACCTTCCTGACTGCTTGCGCTGTGAAACCTTTGTGTCACTCATGTAGTGTGAGCAGTCAGGATAGTGGTGACTGCTAACGCGGACAAGACTTTGGTTGCTGTCAATAAGTGTAGATTGATGTCGACAAAAGCTGGAAATTAGGTAACTGCAGGCTTCTGTAGATAAGCCGTTCAATGAATGGCGGTTCTCTATAACTAGTCAGAATGAAGAGGTTTGAGGGGTAGACGGGTGTCAGAGTGAAGGTCGTGAATCGATTCACATGCGTGGGCGTAACAAAAATTCATTTGGTTCATGTTGCTCGCTTTTATATTTATGACATATTTACTCCTTCCTATGTGATTGCGTGGCAGCCTATTTTAGATAACGTATTTTCATAGTAGGAATCTTTATGATCTGAAAGATCTTATTTTTTTATATAAGAATATTTTTATATATATTGTGGTTATATTGTGATGCTAAAGAACTTACTTTCTTATATAAATTACACCTGATGAGCAGAATTTAAGTTTAACAATTCCATCCCTAGCGATTACGCATAACCCTAGTCAGTTTTTAATAAGATGGTGCCACTCGCACCATGTCGTCGAAGTCCCGGCAAAAACGTGCTATTTTCTCTACATGAGACAAATATTTCAGTATACAATTTCCTATAATGTCTATTGAAACAATAATCCGTTGATATGCCATTCAATTTAAATTTATTAGGTACCTCTATGGGGAAATAGGAAATAGTGCGGATCATACGTTGAAATAGTATGAAACTTTCTCCGTTGTTTTGATGTAAGCACGCGCGGGCGCATTCACAATGACACGCGTTACCGTTTAGAAATAGCACTTTGTACATCTACCTACGTTATGAACTGTAACTAGGCAACAAAGAACGCTATGAGAAGTCTACATAAGCTAGGCTGTCCAAGATCCTGCTTTACGTTGAATAACTCGTCAATTGAAAATGTGTGACTTTTCACGCTCAGCAGGAAAAATAATGGCACCTTTTTTACAACTAAGCATGCGGCCCACCTGTAAGCGGTTACCGTAACCTATCGATGCTTGTAACACCAGATGTATCACTCGCGCGTTACCGACCCTGACACAAGACTCATGTGCCTGTAAATCCACCGGCACTCATACCCTTCAAAATGACACAGAAATACGAATATTACTGCTTGGTGGCAGGAATAGGTATGGTAACTTCCCCGGAAGAGCTCTTTCACAAAGAGCTTTGTACTTAAGTAGCCTGGAGAGCTTAAACAACTACAATTATGATCACCTTGAATTATTCAGGTTAAATAGTAGGTATATTATATTGGTATACCAAGATCCACAGTTTGACTTTTCTTAATAATATTTGGGTGAAAGTAAAGTTCTAAGATTTTGCAAACATGTTGGTCATCAATCAATCTAATTATTCTAAATAACTTGTCAACTAGGCAGTCCCAGTTCGATTTGAAAGAACAACTGCAAAAGTGTCTCAAGACCATTTATCATCCCGGAACAAAAAGTGAAGAATGCGCTGTAAGTACCAAACTGAGAAGTAACCGTTACGTAAACTCTACATCGTATTGTCGAAATGTCGCAAGCGCAAATCACGTAGGCAGGGCACTCCTTGTCGGACGCAACCGACAAATCGCTGGGAAAGCACCTCGGTTCCGACAATCACACGGGAATCCGAACAATTCGAAGCCAAATTGCTGTATAAATGGTGTTCGGCCAATTTCATAGTTTGGTTCAGAGCAATACTGCAATTACAGTATTGCATTTCTATGATATTTACACAAAATATTCTGTAATGCAATCTGTTGAAGAATCAAGGTCATCGATATAGTTAATAGTTGAAGTGTTGTTATACTTTATCATATGAGCTATATGGTTATACTTTATCATATGAGCTATATGACTTACCGAATCCGAACAATTCGAAGCCAAATTGCTGTATAAATGGTGTTCGGCCAATTTCATAGTTTGGTTCAGAGCAATACTGCAATTACAGTATTGCATTTCTATGATATTTACACAAAATATTCTGTAATGCAATCTGTTGAAGAATCAAGGTCATCGATATAGTTAATAGTTGAAGTGTTGTTATACTTTATCATATGAGCTATATGACTTACCAGTGCTTGACCCCCCAGATCCGAGTCGGAAGATGTTGTGTAGGCAAAATCACGATGGACGAAAAGAATGGTGAATCATTGCCTTTAGTTGTTTCATTAGTTGATTTTGTAATTTCCTGAGACTATTTATTAAGCGATTGTTATTCTCACTACGGTTTGATTATTTTGATTACCACATGCTACTGAACTTATGGAATGGTAATACAGGGGACCTTGGTATTGTTGATCTTATTACTATTACTAAACATATCTGTGTCATTTTTTTTAGATAGTTATAAAACTAAAGCTGCACCTCCTGAGATCCTCGCTGCCGCTGCACCGCCTCTAACTGATGTCCCGGACAGATGAGATGGCGCTAGAGTATCTTCGCATGTGGCGTACCATGCGCTGTTCGAGAACAGCTGGAACGTTGACGCTGCTAAAAGCCCTGTGTATTTTATCATTAAGGATAGCGAGAGATCCTACGCGACTGCCCTGATACATGATAATCCGTGGTGACAAGCTGTTCGACCACCGTACCGCACTGGCACTGATGAGGGGCACAGCACTACGCATCCAACCGTAGAATAACTGCAACTAGGAATCATAGAGCTAATAGGTTTGTGCAAAAAGAAATCAGCAGCCATATTATATATGAGTTATTATATTATACAACTATGTACAAGTAGGTATATACAAAAAATACAGATGAAACAGCTAGCTATCTAAAGACCGTTGCAAACGATCTATAGATAGCTCAACTGATCCAGATCACTACCAGGCGGAAGCGTTCCCAAAATACTGGCCGCATTGCCACGCTGAATGGCAATGCTAATGCGTTGACCCAGATAAGAGCCAGCTCTCTTGTCACGCGTTGCTTCGACCAGTCGCCCTGAAAGAATTTTGAAAACGCGAAGGGCCCCGGTTCCCCACGGACCCAGAGTCTCAACCCCAAAAGGCTCAAATAAGTAGGCTCTGTCGAGACTTCTATATTTGCGCCTCTTGAGATCCTCGGCCGAATCAGCCGCTGCACCGGCTCTAACTGAAGTCCCCGACAGATGAGATGGTGCTAGGGTATCTACGCATGTGGCGTCCCATACCAAAGGCCTTCCCTTCTCCCAAGGGACAAGAGTCATGCCGTCAGGCCGCTTACCATCGTCACGTAGTAGACCATTCGGTTCGAGAATAGCTGGAACGTTGACGCTGGTAAAAGCCCGGCGTATGATATCATTAAGGCTAGCGTGGCGGGAGATCCTACCGGCGGCTCTGGTACACGATAATCCGTGATGACCAAGCTGTTCGACCGCCGTACCGCACTGGCACTGATGAGGGGCACAGCACTGCGCACCCAACCGTAGACTAACTGCAACCCGGAATGTTAAAGGATCCATTAAAGTACCAGTATTGTTTGACGGAAGTGCTTGCAACCAAAGACCTGACTCCCATTTAGAAACGGCTAGGAGACGAGCACGATCCGTGGAGTTTGAGCACGTTTGTAACATACAATTCCGCGTCAGCTCGCACAGAGGCCCGTCCCATTGTCGTTGAGACGAAAGGGATTTAGGGGGAGCAGTATTGGGGCAAGCACTATGCCAAGCATTTCTAGCTTCGTCAAGATATGAAATTTTGATATTGTTACCAGGAAACGCCGAAAGAGAAGGAGTTAGAATTTTTTCAACCAAAGAACCAGTGCTGTAGACAGAAGACAAGAATGCTGGAAGGGCTACACTTGAAATTTTGCGAATACCTAAGCCTCCTAATTTGACAGGCAGAGAGGCCTGCGACCATGCCCTACCATCCAAATCTATATTCAAAACCGACGAGAGGGTGTTCTTTATTATGTTGTCCAAGCCTTCCACCAGCTCGCTGTGTTTCCACAGTTGACAACATCTTAAAGCGTATGTAAATTTCGGGACAAAAAGGCAAAACTTGATAATTGTAAAAGCCATATGGGCATTAATTTTGAACAATCTGTCCGAACTTCGCACAAAATTTTGAGTTTTTTCTTCAATAAAGGCCGGAAAGGACTCGTCAAGAATTGGTGAACCCAGAAGACGAAGTGAACATTTATCTACCACGGTAATGTTAGAGGCTAAAGTGTTAAATTTATCAATAACGGAATTTCTATCTAAACAAGTGTCGGAAACAAAAAGTTCGCACTTTGAAAAATTTAGTTCTAAACCAATTTGCCTAAATTCATCAATGATGAGTTTTAGATCGCCAAAAACCGTGTCCACGTCGCCACCTAAGGTTCCATCATCCAAATACCAAACATTAAGTTTGGATTGGAGACGTTGAATAATCGGATGGATGGCAAGGCTGAAAATAGCCGGACCTAGAGGGTCGCCCTGCTGACATCCAACAGCTGACGAAATAACGTTTTGCCGATAGATTAATTTAGAGGGTGAACCATAAGATTGCCAAAGAAACGGATAAATTTCTGGAATTTTGTTTTTAATTTCTTTTAGCAGAGCGCCTCTATCTACAGAATTAAAGGCGTTTTTAATATCCACCTTTAAAATAACCTCCCCACAATTTTGTTCCAAAAATGTACGTAAAGAGTGTACTGCGGCTTCACAGCCGCCACGCGAACCAAAGCCTAGCTGAAGTGGTCGGAAATAGTCGCCTAGATAGGCGGCTTTTTTCCGACAGCAGACTTTAGCCGCTAGGCGGCGGTAAGTGGTGCCCACTGCTATGGGTCTTATCCCGCCGTCTTTTTTTTTGAGTGCGCATAGGTTCGCACCATACAGGAGCTCTGTGATCTCGCTGTTGACTCGGCCTGACAACATCAGGTTGATCAGGGCCGTCATATCCTCCAGAAGGACTTCACCTGCATGGCCAGAACCGCCAGACAGCAGGTCCTTTAGATGCTGTGGAGTCACAGCATCCAGGCCGCCGGCAGAGCCACTCTGAAACGACATGACAGCACTAAGCACGTCCTGGCTGGTCGTCTCGACAGCGTCATCACTCTCTTGCGGCGGATCGGGGAGGTGGATATCAAGCCCGGGGGCTGGATGCTTACCCTCAAGAGATATGAGGGTATCATTCGAATTTGGAGCTATCGTGTCGCTGGAAAACAAGATACGGGAGGCACCCTTGATGTCACCGTCGCTGAGTTTACTCTCCACAAGTTTGTAGATAATAGACTCAGCGACTGGCTTCATATCTTTAGAATTTGTTGTTGTGTTCTGGTCATTGTACGAAAAAGGTGTGCGCTCATCGCGTGCAGTGTACCTCACACAATTTTGTTTGATCCGAATAGTGAGAGATGATTTGTTGCCTAATTCTTTTTTTACGTGAAGTACACTGTATGGAAAAATTAGTAAATGTTCCCAAGCTCGCTTGGTGTTTTTGGATACAACCTGCTTGATGGCCTGTGAGAGAGCGGTAGCGACAGAGATGCGGGCACCCCGGGGAATACGTTTCAAATATATTATATATATTATGAGGCCATACTTTAGAAGTTTTATCAATTCCGTCAATTTACATGTTTGACATTTATTAGGACAAAAAATATTTATATCAGTAATTTATATATTATAGTATGTGTTATGATCATTATGTCAACGAACAAAAACATGATGAATTATTTATTAGTTGAATTGTTTGCAACGAAGTTAGCCTACTATAAATTTTAACAAAATTGAATTTGTGTAGGTACTTGTATCTTAGAGTTTTCTCTCTAAATTGTTCAAATTTGTCATATTAATTGCTGTTTTATGTGTCTCAAAGTCATTGTTAATCATTTTTTTTTGCATTCTATTAATTTCAAGCAATCATTGCAACATTAAAACATTGTCTGCGAATTCTTCCATCTCCTTAAAATCAGGAGACAATTAAATAGTGTTTCACATTCTGATTTATAGTAAGTTCGTTGTCTTAAAGGGCTGTATAAGACAGGACTACTCGTAATGTTGAGTTGCAAATGGTCAGCCGATTAGTCACAAGGCATTCCTAGGATACTGGCGCGATACTGAGAGTTTGTGACTAGTAGATTGAAATCGGCGGGTTCATTATGTTGGCATTACAAAACGGATAAACTGAGCAATCGTCTATTTTTACATTTGATAACATTTAGGGGTCATCAGCGCATCACATTCAGTAACAAAAATATTAGTTTACTTGCGTAGATATTTTGCGACGAGAGTTGTTGTGCACTGTGTTGTTATGACACTATCAAGAACATTAGGTACTTGTTTTATAGGTACAAGTACTACCAAGCGGCAGAGGATACAATAATTTTACACAGTAAGGCGTGCGTGGCCTTACTGTGTCTGTCCAATTGATTGTACAGTCGTCTATCTTACACCTAACTTAGGTCTAAAAATAATCATCTTTTATAAGTATGATCATTTATTACTCTTAAGAGTAATGTGAATCCGACCTGATACAAGTATGAACATTTGACTAAAGTTAAATCACCAACACAAGTTAACAGTCAATCCTGACGTCTGTCAAGCCGTGAAGGTGACACAGTGCGACATTGCCCAAGCGTTGCGCGTGGCTGCATTACCGACCGCCTGGCGCCGACGCAACCGCGGTATTCCATGATGCGCGATCCGAGATTTATATGACTATTTCGATAGATCTTCAGACAATGTTTCTTCTAAAGAACAACAACGCAACGTTGTTTTGTCTTGTTTGCAACTTTTTATCCAACTAATATTGTAACTGAAAGAACGACTTGGATTATTGCTAATTAATCTTCGTAACGTCTAAACCGATTGGATGAAATTTGGAATATATATATTACTTGACTAGGCTACACTAGGCTAGATTTGATCATGCGGTATCATGCGAGCGGAGCCGTGGGAAGAAGCAAGTGAATTTATATTGAACAAGCTCTGGGATTATTTCGATAGGAACCGACTAATTGATAGCTTTTTTAAAGTAAAAATCTGTTTTAATAATACATTCAAACCATTTATATTCTAAATGAGAATGACGGTCACTTTTTTGCGTAAATCTTTGTTTTGATATTTAACAATTTTGCACCATAAAAAAAACAAGTATAGTTGCACTTATCAAACATAAACTTACCTAAACAAATAACAGTTGAAAGTATTCAGTTTAGCTCTCAACCTTTAGCGTTGGCATCTGCATAACTGAGCGGCATCGTTCTCATTAGCCGGCGTCCGTTATTCCGACCTGACTCCCGCGCACAACGGGATCGTACGCCTGTTTAGTTACAATTTGAATTTAGAATTGCAGGAAATCGTAACTGGGTATAGGAAGATTTTGCAGAAAATTGAAGATATAATTTAATTTTGAATATCGAACTGCTGAATAACGGGATCGCATTGTGTACCTTGTTTAGATTCTACTGAGCCTTTTTTAACAGAGTACGTTAACAAACTCGTAAAATCCACTTGAGTTACCAGTTTGTAACATATGTACGTTTTCTTGAGATTATGTGAGTAGTTATTTTTTATTAGAAATGGTAAACAAATAGAAGGTTTCTGTTTATATTGAAGCAAAATATTACAGAAAGTATAATAAATGATAATACCTACATAAATATACTTATGTAAGTATAGTCAGTTACGATCTATAGTCTACAATAAGTAAATAAATTTGAAATGTTTTTTTATAAAGTCAGTAAAGTATTACAAAAATTGAACTATATGCCGCCTTTAATACTGTTAACTATTTAATCTCATTAAAATCACCTCAACTTAATCCTGATAAGTATGCCCAGTGAAATTTCCTAGCACAAAATTAGAACAATTTATTCAAGCCACCGCACGGCGTATCGACATGCAAAACTGCTACAAATATACCACTAGCTGAGATAGAAGAGGACTGGATCAGCTAGTTCAGTGCTTAGAACTTGTGTCTGAGACTAAGACTTGACGATGTTTTCTTAATCAAAAATATTAATATGTGACCCAATTCGAACCTACTTAATTAAACTTCTATGCAAAACGCATACATGTGCCGAATATAATATTTGGACAAGTCTATGACTACCGCCAGCAGATCTGCGTACCGAGTGGATCTGAGAATCTCCATCATGGAGATTACAGTCGTGAGAGTGTTGATAGTTTTAGCTTAATCACTTAATTTGACAATAGTAACAAATATATATTGCATTTTTTTTATCTTTCTTACCCAACTACATATGTATATCTTATTTTTACATTATCATTTTTGAGGATAGGGAAACTTTTCTTTATTCTCATGGTATACCGTGCCATACCGGTACCAATATGGAAGGGAGTAAATAAAAAATACAAAACGACAGCATTTTGATCTGTGTGTGCTTGATGGATAAATTTCACAGCGTCTACTCAACCGTCTAGCTAGAGTGACCAAGCTGTCTCTAAGCTCCGTAGCTCTGGTAAACAAGCCCTGTAGGTGGAGGTCAAAGGCTTTCTCTGTGGGCAGTGTCGGTGGGGGGGAGCGGGGAAAGGGGTGAAAGAGAAGGAACTAGAAAGTCCTTGCTATTCTTTTCATCATTAGCACATGTTTATCAGCTGTCACGTTGTCTTATTACCCGTTTAACTTTATGTGTTTGTCGCAAGAGGTTGTTTGTATGTTTAAAACTATTACGGAAGACAGAAAAGAAATATAAAGAAAGAAAGTAGGTGGATGGAGGTGGCTCACGAACGTTCGTTGGAAACTCGTAAAATTTTGGACTTACTCCAGATGATCCTACTAATATTATAAATATCAAAGTTTGGATGTTTGTTTTTTTGTTTCGATGTTTGGATGTTTGTTCCTAATAATCTCCGTAACAGTTGAACCTTTTTGGATGAAATTCGGAGCAGGTATTGTTTGTGACCTAGAATAACACATTATGCAACTTTTTTTCATGGTGGCGTGGGCAGAGGCTAGTAAAGAATAAACTCTTCGATGGATACTAACCTTGCTAGTTCTATTTGGATAGAAAAATCTGGTACTTTTGAGCCTTTGGAATTTCCGGTAGTTAAAATGCAGGAAATAGTTAGGCTTTGATTTGAAAAACACTTTAAATATTATATAAATATATATTATATTTTGTATAGTATAATTAAGTGTTTGTATCAATTTTTTTTTCAAATTACAGTTAGTGAAAACTTGCAAGTCAGCGTAGACGAAGAGTTATTACTAAATATTGTTTTGTCAAATAAAAAGCTACACAATTGAATACAAAAAACCAGGTGACCAAGATCCATATGCCCTTGTTTACAAAAATTGTTTTAAACCATGGGAAACAATTGAAATAAAAACGCCACACTAAACACAGTGTTTAGATCTTCAATTCGTTTGTTCTGTCACACTGATACACGAAGCATGAAAAATAAAGGCTTTATACACCTCAGAGATGTAATTTCAGAACATTAAATAGAATGAGAATGTTAAGGTGGCTACGAATCATCATTCGTGGATTTGAATCCCAGTACATGAAAATAGTATAAATGTCATTAGCTACAAGCTCTGATGAAAATTTGCCAAGCATTATTAAAGGTATACCTATGAGTATGTGGAACTGGTGCATGAATCAGCTCGTTTACTTTGACCAACTGTCAAGCTAAAATTCAAGTATACACTACTTTAATCACTTGGCGAAGTTGTGGACACATTGGCAAATTATGCTGTTTGTAACTAAATGAATGTGTTCACGCCTTGCCCCGCCCGCTTTGTATCCAAACCTATTGAAAGAGTTACTCCGCCGTGACCATAGGATTTCGGGTAACACATTTGTAGTTGCCAAAGAGATTGGGTCATTCTTTTGTCCGTGTGGGAACGATGCAAATGAGCCTTCGCTATTTCTTTGTTTGATTTCGTGAAAGTTTACACGATCGAGGAGGAAACGCGGCCGGCGACGGACCGATGTGAACTCCATTTTTATGTAATTGTTACGTCGTGATGTTTGTGTGGCGCGAATTCGGAGTGGGAGCGGAAGTTTAGGGACAAATAGCTGTAAAAATGTTGAAATTGCTATGTAGAACTTTGTAAGTGTAGTAACTTAAGGTAATTAGCATTCCAATAGGCGCGCATCGTAAAATACTTACAGAATATTCAGGCTATGGTCTACAGAAATATATTAAAGTTACAGCGAATTGAAAGAAAATAGTGAAAATAAACTTTGGATGCCCTACGGAAAAAAAGTTCTTATATACTCATTGAAAAAAAGAAGCTACACATAGTTCAATGCAAAGAACTCCTGCTTCAACCAGATTTCATTCAGCACAATAAATTTACAACAACAAAACGATCAACAAGACCAATAATCCAATCATACTCTACTCAATGTTGTGCCTCTATGTTGCTGTCCGCTGTCCACTTGTACCTCAAAAGATTGCGTACTAGAGGGGAACGCCCTTTATGAAATCAACTACAATGTACTCGGGTCAAGTAGACATTTTTATACTTTTAGAAATCAGATACTAATTATGCTCGATCCGTAGTTGGTATAATACGAGTATATCTATTAAATATTATTATTTAAATTGATGGATTAGCCAATAAGTGCATAAGTTGTTCCCGAATGAAAACAACGCTTAAAATGTTTGGCGTCAAACCAACATATGAGACAGGTGCACTATGATTGCAGCGAAAAATTGACACATAACTATCCCATTTACAAGAGCCTCTAGTTACATAAAATGAGATATTCTGTTCGGTATGTACCTCTTTCAATAAATAATTGTAAAGTTAAGTGTTTTAAGAAGTTATCCTAAAAAGTGTGCAATTTCCTTCGTTATATTCATTAGAAGATGAAATGAAAGTAGATCACACAAATTAATCGAGTGTACGCTTACGCCATAATATCGGCCAGATGCCAGTCACACCCTCCCAATCGATACAATTACTTACCCTTGCACTATTTACATTGCTGCGTGACTATCAACCCATAACCAACGCTTAGCGATCCAACGCGCAATGCAAACCACTGTTGCATAATTTGTAGCCCGTAAATATGGACTACATAGAAAAATGCCGAGACGGTATGTCACGGCATCTATCCATTCACTAAGCTGAAGCAATTTGAGTGCCTTGGGCACTTGATTTTGCAACTGTCTGTCCCTTTTATTGAGCGTCGAGGCTACCAATTTGTCTCTAAACTTAGGCTTGGTTTACAAATTGCTGCTGTTTTAGTTTAGTCTTTACGTAAGTTTGGAAGATTCTGAATTAGGGAAGAAGTAGGATAGGGTGTTTCTAAACTAGACCGGGGAATAAAGATATAAATGCTGCTTACTAATTTGTAACATTGATATGGTCGCAGAAAGCCGCTCTTAGAAAGCAGCATGTTACAAGCGGCATTTTGTAGAAGTAGCCTATGTCATAATCATGATCATATCATTAAAACCATCTCTCTGGTTTGATGACGCAGAAGGTTGCGGGTTCGATTTCTGTCGCGGGACAAATGTTTGTTTGAACTACAAATATTTGTCTCGGGTCTGGGTGTTTTCTATGACTAATATTTATGTATTTAAAAAAGTATATAGGTTTATCAGTCATTTAGTTCCCATAACATATGCTTAGTTTGGGTCTAGATGATGCTGTGTGAAAATGTCCAGCATTATTTATTTATTTATTTATAAATGTATTGGAGCTCCTGCAGTATGTCTTATGTTTGTCGTCGTTGAGTAGTTTTAGGAATTTTCCATTTCTATTTGACCTTCAATCTTTTCGAAGTATGTTCACGGATTTAAAGCAGGTCAAACAGTTTTAATCACATGATTTTCCGTTCTAAAAGGATTATTGCGTAGGATAGATGTACGATCATACGCACGTACGCATCCCACACTTCGCTATTTCGTAAACAGACCACGGCGTATTTACACAAATTCTTAATACACATGCACAATTCTTCTGACTAAAGGTTAATTCGATATGAATTATATTAACAAGTACTCTATGAAGGAGAATGTCTCTGTGCCTCTGTAAAGATTTCTCAACCGGTCGACCTTTTGTGATGAGGTCGAAATATTAAAGATGGGTAGTTACAAAGTAAATGAACAAAAGGCTACCGCAGTATTTTGTTTTAAGGACACCGTCGTTTACATGATTGCCGAATGATGGATGACCGTAGCTGCCCTAGAAACGATATATCCATAAAAGTTACTTAGCAATTGGGTAATGAGCATTTCTAATAATAATAATAATGTCGCTGGACATTTTTACACACCATCATCTAGCCCCAAAGTAAAAAACTTGTGTTAAGGGCATGACTGATATATTACTTAATATCTTGAGAGTAGTGTTTGCTTCTAGCGTCTGTGACGTCACTACACAGGGTCAGCAGAATACCAGCGCTAAGTAAGTAGCCACCTACCTAGCATTATGCTATGATACCTTTTTGATGCGACATTGAACTGTCTAGGTGGATGGATTAGTAAGGTGCGTGGGCATTTTTGTTTCAGTTATACCTATAAGTAGGCTATTCTAACTTATTTAGTTAATATAATTGAAAGTCAATTGGTTATAACAAGCATTTTCTGTAGCCAAATTGATTGCCAAACGTTCGTCACCGAGTGACCTTCAGATGAGGGAGAACAGATCTATGTGTTCAAACAGACATAACCAATTAGCACTAACGGTCAAGATACAGGGGTTATACGGTCTCATAATATATACCATCCTGTATCTTGCGCATTATAAACTACAAAAGTGATACCACTACAATTAAGGTATCGTTGGAAGTTTTTTATCTGACTGTACTTTTTATTGATGTCCGAATCATCAGTGAAATAAATATTGAAATTAAAATGTGTCAATTCGTACACAGTGTCCAAATATTATGTGTCCGAGTCGTCAGCAAGTCAGCAGATCTTGCTTATGCTTAACCCGCATCGGAAATCAAACCGCTTTTGTCTATTAACCAACTCTTTGCAAATAAGTAGATCATTCTTTGACCTAAAAAAAACACAATTTGCGTAGAAAAATAAACAATGATGATATAACAGCACAATGATAGATGCATTAATAACGTTATCGGCAGGCAGCCTTGCGAACTGGCACACGTAGTGATTACCTGCCCCGCGCGACTCCATTCCATGACCTATTTCCTTGTTTTGAATGAGAGCATCATTCACTTCTAGCGTTTCTGTGAAGATTGTTTTATTTAGAGATCATTCTTTTGATGTAAATCCAGCTTTATTCGTTTAACTATCAACAAAATTTTGATTGTGTATAGATAGATAGATAGATAAACTCTTAATTGCACACCAAATTAAAATACAAAAACACAGAAATTAAAAAAAAAGAGAATATATGAGGTACAATTGGCGGTCTTATCGCTTAGAGCGATCTCTTCCAGACAACCTTTGGATGGGCAGGATAAAATGGAATCAAAAGACGGCGGTGTACAAGTATACTTATATTAAAATATAATATAAATAATAATAAATACCTACATAACTTTAAATATGTTTTTAAATATCCTATATAATATACATACAAATTATAATAATGTGAGATAATAAGTATGTAACGATTAACTGTGTATGTCATTATTTAACTTTGTTTGTGATTGATTTTTAAATTATAATAAGTTTTTAAATGTTTACGTAATGCATGCCGGTCTCTCGGTTTGCACACCGATATCGGTAAAGCATGTTGTGTCACTATACCTAATATCATCATATTTATATATGTTTAAGCAAATAAATTATCTTTATCTTTATCATTAGTTCTGTAGTTCCCATAACACAAGCTCTGCTTACTTTGGGACTGGACTGTGTTAAAAATGTCCAGCATTATTTATTTATTTATATTATTTAACATTCTTTAGAACTTTGAAAGGGAAGGTTTGTGTCATCAATTCATTCACACAAAAAACCTATCCTTGACTAGTACCCGTCGAATAAATATTATCGATACTGGGACTCTCAGACTCTTAATAATAATATTTAAATACGTCCTGTATTTATTTGACGATGCGCTAATAGCGTATTAATTCACTCAAATAAAAACTCTTGATTCGTATTGTCGGTAAACTATCAACTGGTTCTAGTGCATCGATTATTTGATAAGGCGTATTGTTATCGGCATTATAACGGCCAACAAGCACGTGCACACGTTTGTACCTACTTGTATCGCTGTTATCGGTTTATTAGTGTGACCATCTTTAAAAGAGGAGCGAAGGGTAACTTGTTGGAGCTGGATAGTATATCTGTTACAATACGTTTATTTTAATGCTCAATGTTCGTGCTAAAGATTGCATTCTGATTGGCGGTTGCGGTAGATGCCTACACATACATGGTCACTTTCTTTCCGTCCTTGAATCCAGGTATCGAAACAGTATTGAGACCCTGATAAACAGTAATTCCTTGCAAAACCATGTATATATTATTTTGTTTTAAAAAATGCGTACTTAAGCGCGCAACATTCTACGCTTGTTTTTCTTAATATAAAAGAAACAGTCATCAAAGGTTGATAAACTGCTCAAAGTTCTTACCAAACATTGCTCAACTATGAACTCAAATCATAAAATTATATAAGTCCGAACTATCTTCAAGTTCCATAAACAACTTTCACTGCTCTGTATTAGTTGCACCAATGTTTGAGGAAACGCAGATTTGGACCACCCAGGCGTACAATAGACGGAATTAATTTCAACAAAGTATTTGGGTTCGTTGTTATGTGAGTGTGGAGCATTTGATAATACTAATGCTGAACATTTTCACGCTTCATCTAGCCCTAAACTAAACAGAGCTTGTGTTATGGGAACTACATGACTGATATACTACTTAAATATATTTTTTTTAAATAAATAGGTATTATACATAGAAAACACTCAAATCCGAGACAAATACAAACATTTGTTCCGTGGTGGGAATCGAACCCGCAACCTTCTGCGTCTCAGGCGAGCCTTCGCTATAGTGATCGGAAAGACCATACATACTACGCCCACGTATTATTAGTAGTTGTACCTCTACAAGTACTTATAGAAAACATGATAGCGCAATTATACAATTTAACGTAAACACTTGGGAAAAATTATCTGCCTACATTAGTAGGTATATTAGGTATTAGGCCTATTCTTATAGCACTAAGCTTGATGTGTGTTTCTTCTCGTTCATTCTCTGCTCACAGTCTGTCATTTCTTTAAAAGTTTTTGGACGGATCATCTCTACCACTGCTGGCTTTCGAAAGTTTCCAAAAATTACTCTTACTCCACACTCCCACTCCGACAATATCCAAAACAGCAATAAATATATTAAAAAACGTGTAAAAAAACGCTCGGCTTGTGGAGATTATTTGAAATTATTAGCATCCAAGGTGGCTCGTGGTCGTTGCAGCCTTGCGAATAAGACGAACGAACCGCTAATCAGTATTATGACGAATGTAGGACAGTTTTGTAAGACCAAGACTAGCTTCATCTTCACTTCGCTTAGTATATAATTATCTCTTTGAAAACTAGTATAAAAGGTTTCAGCTGACGAAAAAGTTTTAGAAGGTGATCCGTAGAAAAATTAAAGACATCGTCATTTTTTCTCTCAGAATTAGCAAGTTGAAATGGCTGCTGGGAAATAGAGGTGCTCGAATGATGACCACAAACTGGACGATGTAGTGTAGGAATTAAATCGGTATGTACATAAAAGTGGCTCTAGATCGTTTCACATGGAACTAATTGAGGGATACCTAGGTTCAGCAGTGGACATATTTTGTCAAATGAAAGATTGTATCCAGCAACAGAACTAACGCCATCTTTTTCTATAACGTTTTTGATGCAACTCGTACCTAAATTAGACCGCATTGATTATAATTCATTTATCTCCAACACAATTAGGGCAACCCTCCGAATCATACAATTGATTCAACAATCAACTATGACCTCATGTGCGGGCGCACTAGAAAACAATGCGCAGTTCTCACGCACAATCCCGCTACTATACTTCCGTACACATTGAACTTTAAAACAAGTGAGTATGGTTCAAAATCAAGAGATGGGACATCGCTGATTGATTGTAACGGACCTGTGTTTAATACAAATAACAGCAGAGTGTGAGACCATCGGTCATTTTCTTCATTTTGGTTAATTGAATTAGGAGTCCATAGTCTTAGGTTTGAACCCGATTATGCACCAACGGATTTTTGTACCAGAAACATTGAGCACGTTTCTAAAATGGTAAAAAAACATAAATAGATAGAAACACAAAATGGAAGGCATGTGAGTTTGATGCTTTCAAAAGGATGTTGTTGGCATTCCTGTGACAGTTTGCTTACGCAAAGGTTCATACGTGCCAAGTAGTGTTAGGGAATGCATCTTACCTGATTGGTAGGTTATCTCGTGGATCGAAGTTCTAGGCCACAGAGGTATCCACTACCTCTGTGGCGCAGTGGGCGAAAGCCCGCCTGAGACGCAGAAGGTTGCGGGTTCGATTCCCGCCGCGGGATTAATGTTTGTATGATCTGCAAATATTTGTCTCGGATCTGGGTGTTTTCTATGTATAATTATGTATTTATTTACAAAAAAAAGTATCTAAGTAGTATATCAATAATGTAGTTCCCATAATACAAGCTCTGCTTGGTTTGGGGCTATATGATAATGTGTGAAAAATGTCCAGCATTATATTTTATATTTTTATATAATGAGGATTAAATTAGTATGTTTTTTAATAAGAAGTGATTATAACTCGATATTAAAAAGTCAAGAACTTCTTTGCTGTAGTGGTTCTTTATTAGTATAGTTTTCTAGTTAAATAAAGCCTAATGTGGTTCTAAAACAATTTAAACCAAAGATGGTAAAACTTTAATTGCTAGAAAAAAACAGAGTGGTGGTAGAATTCAGAGTTCACTTCACATGTACGCTTTTTACAGGGATCGTGACATTATTAGTTTTGATTTTTTCTATATTTATTTATCTTCATAACTATGCAATCTACATCTCGTCACCTTATTGAAAAGCGATGAATTACCTAATGTAGAGTCCAAAATAAACATGCGAGTAACCGTTCCCGGAAGTAATATGTTAATGGAGGCCATTATTAGATTGATCGCTCTCATTTTATTAGAAAACTGGTTTTGGACCTGAACTTTACTCTTCAACTTGTCTTGCCCGGAAAACGTCAGCCTCTCACAAGGCTGGACAAGGTAGCTAAAATGTCGATTTGTGATATGAAAAGTAATCAACAGGCTTTAGAAAGGAATTACTTCAGAAAAGAGTTGGAATAAAAAACATGATGGTATACATATTACTATCCAATTTTAAATTATGAAGTCAAATTTACATTATAAATTAATTTAATAATATCAATACGATTAATGTATGGTATTTTTTAAATACCACGATGATTTTATCTGCACGACTATACACAAGGACTGTGAAACCTTAATTGTCTTAATAGATAAACGCTACCGACTAATTTAAAAGGTGATTCACTTAAATTAAGCTTTCTTGAGATGTCAGGAAAGATCGAAATACTGAAGGTTCCATCTGAGGTTACCTATATACTGCGCTACTGTTGGTCGAGGTCGCACATACCTCCGCTGACTTCATGCACGATTCTAACCGATGAGACTCTTTATCCTATATATATACGTGGTTTTGCATAGGTATTTTTCAGCTTGGGATTAGCCATTTAATTTTTGTACCACGGGGGTATACAATAGTATTATCGACCAGAATCAAAATTTATTAAAAATACAAAGTGAAACATAAAACAGAACTCTTCTAGTCATTATTAATAAATCGAATTAAATGAATTTAATAAAGAAGCAATTAGCTCTCTAGCACGTCCGCACGCTCCGACCGTCCGAGTAAAAGTGGCAAGCGGCGCGCCCGCTCCCCGCTTCAAGTCTCGGCAAGTTTGGTGACGCATGATCCGGCCACGCCCATCGCACCATGGCTATCACGTTACACGGCCTCTCCTGACGGGCGGTCGACCTCGTCCGCAATTCTGGGATGCTCACGACTTGGGCCAGCCACATCTTCAGCTGTTGTTTCTAGAATGGATTCATCAGTCTCATCAGCTGAAAGGAGTAGAGAAATTTACATTTTAGAAATTATTCCTCAAAATAATCCAATAAGCATACTCCTTTCAGAAATAGCTTTCAATGATTATACATTCGTCAACAAACGTTATTCATATTGCACTCAACCTTTTGTAACATTCACACATATCAATCTCGAGGGCCCCCAACACACACACACACACACACAACCTGGCCAGGAAAGACAATTTTGGTAGTGACTAGTATACCATGACAGCGCCCCCTGAAAGGCTAACTGTCCTGCCGTGGTAGAGAATCACACTCGATACCAACGTGTTCCGTGGCAGAGAATCACACTCGATGCCAACGTGAAGCGGTAGAGAATCACACTCAATACCAACTATGACAGAACCCATTAAGAGTTAACTGCCCTGCCGTGGTAGAGAATCACACTCGATACCAACGTGAAGCGGTAGAGGATCACACTCAATACCAACGTGAAGCGGTAGAGAATCACACTCAATACCAACTATGACAGAACCCATTAAGAGTTAACTGCCCTGCCGTGGTAGAGAATCACACTCGATACCAACGTGAAGCGGTAGAGGATCACACTCAATACCAACGTGAAGCGGTAGAGAATCACACTCAATACCAACTATGACAGAACCCATTAAGAGTTAACTGCCCTGCCGTGGTAGAGAATCACACTCGATACCAACGTGAAGCGGTAGAGGATCACACTCAATACCAACTATGACAGAACCCATTAAGAGTTAACTGCCCTGCCGTGGTAGAGAATCACACTCGATACCAACGTGAAGCGGTAGAGGATCAGCAAGGCACGTCCTCACACTCATAGAAGAGTGTGGACAGATATACAGGACGCGCACACCAACAAGGCGCGTCCTCATACTCATGGCAGAGTGTGGACAGGAACACAGGACGCGCGCACCAGCAAGGCGCGTCCTTCCACTCATGGAAGAGTGTGGACAGGAACACAGGACGCGCGCACCAGCAAGGCGCGTCCTCACAGTCGTGGAAGAGCGTAGACAGGAACACAGGACGCGCGCACCAGCAAGGCGCGTCCTTCCACTCATGGAAGAGTGTGGACAGGAACACAGGACGCGCGCACCAGCAAGGCGCGTCCTCACACTCGTGGAAGAGTGTGGACAGGAACACAGGACGCGCGCACCAGCAAGGCGCGTCCTCACACTCGTGGAAGAGTGTCGACAGGAACACAGGACGTGCGCACCAGCAAGGCGCGTCCTCACACTCGTGGAAGAGTGTAGACAGGAACACAGGACGCGCGCACCAGCAAGGCGCGTCCTCACACTCATGGAAGAGTGTGGACAGGAACACAGGACGCGCGCACCAGCAAGGCGCGTCCTCACACTCATGGAAGAGTGTGGACAGGAACACAGGACGCGCGCACCAGCAAGGCGCGTCCTCACACTCGTGGAAGAGTGTGGACAGGAACACAGGACGCGCGCACCAGCAAGGCGCGTCCTCACACTCATGGAAGAGTGTGGACAGGAACACAGGACGCGCGCACCAGCAAGGCGCGTCCTCACACTCATGGAAGAGTGTGGACAGGAACACAGGACGCGCGCACCAGCAAGGCGCGTCCTCACACTCATGGAAGAGTGTGGACAGGAACACAGGACGCGCGCACCAGCAAGGCGCGTCCTCACACTCGTGGAAGAGTGTAGACAGGAACACAGGACGCGCGCACCAGCAAGGCGCGTCCTCACACTCATGGAAGAGTGTGGACAGGAACACAGGACGCGCGCACCAGCAAGGCGCGTCCTCACACTCATGGAAGAGTGTGGACAGGAACACAGGACGCGCGCACCAGCAAGGCGCGTCCTCACACTCGTGGAAGAGTGTGGACAGGAACACAGGACGCGCGCACCAGCAAGGCGCGTCCTCACACTCATGGAAGAGTGTGGACAGGAACACAGGACGCGCGCACCAGTAAGGCGCGTCCTTCCACTCATGTGTGGATTAGTACATGTGCGTAAGAGCTCGGCTACACCTGACTCAAAACATAAAAATTAAATTAATCTTGTACACAGAACATAGCTCACAAAAGTGCTTAAAACAAATCAATGTGCAACTACCACCTTCAACAAGCCTAGCCAAAAGTGTTATAGGTGGTTCTTGAGGGCGATGATTATTTTCTTTGATGAATTGCCTTAAATATTTTTCGACTTTCAAATGCCAAGGTGAAATCTTTTCACGAAAGCAACGCAGTAAATTTATGGCTCTCGACAACTCTTTTGCTGAACCTGCCATCAACCTTGCAACTCATTTACAATAAACCACGAATCGAACGCGATTTATTCCAAGATAAAGTTCAATACTCCGCTCGATTAACACCTACGACGGACTTACGTGTCGATGTAATGTCGCCACAAGAAAGCCTCGGTTCATCACTAGAACGTACTTCAAACCTTTTGATTTAATAAGAGTTGATTCAAATAAATACTTTCACTTCATCAAACTTTTTCTTTTTACCCTCAAAACGGCGTTTCTGAAAGCAAAAATAGATCGAATGCCCGTTTTTTACAACAAAAACGTACTTACGGTTTGAATTTCACAAAACTCAAGCGACCCAAGAGTAAACTGAATACAAAAATGGATGACAAACGGTCTAGAACACGTGATAATCCCAACCATTCGTTTCTTTAGCCCTATCGACTTCATCGCACCAGACAACGATATTGTGAATGTAATTACGAGACCTTAACAAGCGAAGTGAGTGTCTCCACGATTCTGCCAGTTGTGTCCCCATTAGGACCGTCACCTTGAGAGACAACCCTCCCGCCTTGGAGTCATCATCGTGCGTGTTGTCGGCCACATCGTTATTCGTCAGCGCGGGTAGATTGGGCTGCGGTGTCTGTGGGGTCAAAGACTCGGACGGCGGTGGCGCAATAGAATGTAGCTCAAGTGAATCTAGCAAGGGTGGCATCCAGCGCGTCTTTACTAGACTTACGCTTTTGCCTACTTAAACGAGAAGAACTTTCATCGTTAAAAAGCTGTACACATTCACCGAACAAAATGAAATACTCAGAATCAGATCTTTTTTTTTTAGCAACACTTTTCTAATGTAGGTCAGGTGTACCAAAAGCGATGGGAATAAGTAGGAATCCCACTTCTGATATTATCGACCAGAATCAAAATTTATTAAAAATACAAAGTGAAACATAAAACAGAACTCTTCTAGTCATTATTAATAAATCGAATTAAATGAATTTAATAAAGAAGCAATTAGCTCTCTAGCACGTCCGCACGCTCCGACCGTCCGAGTAAAAGTGGCAAGCGGCGCGCCCGCTCCCCGCTTCAAGTCTCGGCAAGTTTGGTGACGCATGATCCGGCCACGCCCATCGCACCATGGTTATCATGTTACAATAGTAACTCCATGTTTTAAAAATATTTTTGAGCACTAATAGTCTCAACCCCAGTTCTATAGAAAGGTAAAAGCATTCAGTACTAGGATTATTGTTCAAAGAAATACCTAATGGTGATAATATCCTCAAATATAAACACAGTATAAGACCTGAAGTTGATCTCATCCACGCATTAGTTCCTCTCCAGTAAAATTTGTTTTGGGTACTCTGCCTGCGGTCGGTGACATAAACTTTGTTTTCTACTTCTACAGTTTGATTGTTAGTCAGTCTTTTTTATACAGATAAAAAGTCCTTTATTAACCGTTGTATGTATTTAAATTCAAGATCCTTATGATGTTATTACCATTGTGGTTTAATTTATTTAATTATAGTATTATTGACTTTGGTGTAAAGTTACGAACGACTCGTAAATAGCTAAAACGTGCACTTTGACATTGAACGTACACTTCAAACTCATATTACACCATTCTAAACACTTGAAAGACACATAACCTTGCGTCTACAAAAGTATCTATGCAAGAACAATCTAATTGATTGTTCAAATATCAACTGGTGTCAAAGACCGATACGTTCAAGTTGTTCAATTAGTAAGCGAAAAGGCAAAAAGGCGCCATAGTAACGTCACAGGCTATTAAGAAAAAGCTAGTTCATTGCAAAGTTCTATGAACCATGTTGTCCTACTCCTAACCAAAACAAGAAGTGTGCTCGAAATTGTGAAAAAAAAAAACATCAGGCCGGAAACCGGCATGCCCTAGAATCCTAGGAACGTTGAAAGATCAAAGGTAGTGTTCTAGTAAGCTATAATGGGCTTGCAACCAAAGCATTCACAGCAGAACAGACTAATATCCGGGATTAATTTTTTAGTGCACTAATATGTATGTTATTTACGGTTTCGTGGCTCAACTGAGACTATGCCCAAATGCTGCAGTTTGTCTAAATTAATCTTGCTCAACCATACATAAGCTGCGACAACGTTGACGACGCAGCGTAGGCGATAAGACCTGCATATTGGCCACCTAATCAAGACCCCTGCTGTACATGTATCGGCATATATTTCATAGGAAGAGCAGGGCTAGAGAGGGGTTGAGTATATTGGTATTACGCGAGCGTAGGCGACTTCAGTCTATGTTATGGTGGCCACAGAAGTCATCGAAGGTAGCAAAAATGTTGGTTGATATTTTCCCTGGAGCCGTTAAAAGGGTCGATGACCATTTATTATTAGATATCTTAATTATTTACATTACAGTCGGGATAAAAAAAATGTCTATCAGATCTAATTTTATTTCATCTAAATATATTTACAATCGACCATCGTTTATTACCTACACTGTTTTACTAGTAAAACAAAGTTTCTAACTTTTTTAATTATTTTTTGTCTGTTTATTAGGATATTATGTAAAAAGTTTATTCAAGCTTTGATTGTTTGAAATAAGTCTATGACTGTTCAAAGTGGAGTTGCATTCAATCATTTCAAAACATGTTAAATAAATTATGTAATGCCTTCGACAATGGTTTATCCACGAGACGTATTTTTTTTCAACCTTCAATTACTTGAGCACAGTAAAGAGGTAGCGTGGCATGTGAACACGTGGCTGCTACACGTGCTCATCGATAATTACTCCGGTCTCACCTTAAATAGGAAGTAAAATCATGGTTTATGAAAGTAATACGTTTTGGTAAATTCTCCCCATACGTCAGAATTTTTAGATATTTTTTAGAATAAATTTACGACTATACCACGTACTTTATTATTCTCCTGCTGACGTTTCGTTAACCGTTTAGAGGTCCTTCCTCATGAACACCGTCCGCGACCACGCTCGACGGTCGTGAGTTCCCGTCAACCTAAACGGTCAACGAAACGTCAGCAGGAGAATAATAAAGTACGTGGTATAGTCGTAATTATATTCTAAAATTATACCAAACCACGGTTATTTTAATTCCATTTTTAGATATTGTTTTTTTTAGATAGATCTGTCAGATGATTTTGAAAATTCGCATATTTGCGTATTTTCACTCAGGTCAAATATAAACAGATCAAATTTCATAGATTTCATCAAGCATAGTCGATGTAATTGGCTGTGCAGATCCCTCGTCTTTAATGTTAGCTGTAATTATAAACCAGCAGAGTCCGATATCTTTGATATATATCTAGGTAACATGATAACTAGGTATGCCAATATATTCAAACCCCCTTTATATGACTTTCCTGATATCGAGTATGTATTATCTGCTTCTTTACATCAAAAACAATTGTATCCATTAAACAAATGGCAGTCAAATCTTTTTTTTTTTTTTCAGCTACCTAAACATATATTCAAGCAAGAACCCGGTTAATTTCAATCGACGTTTTTTTTTCAAAAAGGTCACTGATATATCTTGAATTAGGGACGGAAAACGTATCTAAATCTATACCCTATTCCATTCTTGTTATCTGGATTTAATTTAGACCCAGGGTCTGTACATAAACCTATGAATGGATGAAGTTGTATGTGTCTAGCATCAAAAACACAATATAGATCTTGGAATAATGATGATGATGATTTTGTGATAGGTGGTTTAATGCACTGGAAACACAGTATAGATTATTCATATTGTAAAAACAGGATTTTACACGTACCGCACTATCGGTGAAGGCACCGACTAAGTTTCGACTAATTCCGAGAGTTTCGTGAAAATTCACGATAGTTTTTGGAATACAACAGTATAGATTAAATATGGAGGTATATGTATTCATGTATGTATTTTTGTATGTATAAGTATATTGGTCTTACTTATCTACTTTAATAAATCGTCACTATGTACGTATTTTTTCCATCAATTCCTTTCCATTCAACGGTTGTCTGGAAAAGATTTCTATTAGACATAACACCGTCCATTGTACTTCCGCGATTTTGTAATTTGCTCCGTTTGAATTTGTAAGGAACAAAATGTGTGGTGGGCAAAAGTGTTATCTATATATCTGTCATGCTTCGGACAGAATTCCAAATATCGAGATCCGAAGGCGCACAAAAGTCTAGGACATCGGTTTTAGGATCATGGAACTTAATAAATTTAGGCCGGACATATTGCAAGACGTGGTGATATCAGATGGAACAGAACAATAGGCAACTGAATGGTGACGCAAAAAAACAAGGTAGACGATATAGTCTACGTCACGGGATGTGTAGGATTTGGACTTGCGCAGTATCGTTTTGGTTGAAACAGAAGGCCTATTATACTAAGTCGGTCTTACATATATACACTTGCTATAGAAATATTATTTAATATTTAGTTAATCAACTGTGAAAATTAAGATTATCATTTCTTCAATTACTTAATTGTCATCTATAACAAAGAATATAATTACAAAAACCTATTATTTATCATTAAACAAAAGTTTTTCATGTGAGTAGGTACCTAGTGTGTACGTACGTTTAAACAGATGTTTTACAAGAAACAATGCTATTGTTTTGCACAGGAAAATATTTAAATTAATGAATTATGGTTAGTTTTATATAACATTAAATGCAGCAAATGTTTGCAGCTGAATCTGATCAACTTCTTATTTTTTCAAAACCGCAAGTACTTATCGCAAGGAATGATAACTACTTGGTATGTACCAAATATAATTTTTGGACGTGCCTCTGACATACCTTGGTATCCTCGCAGATCTAGGTACATTTTCTGGGTTTATAATATGTTTAGATCTGAGGATGTCTATAATGTGGATCAAAATCTTTAGCATCATTGTTTTTTTTTTTTTTGCTGTTTATTCATATATATATATATATGTTTATACAGAAACATTTTTTTTTACCTTATATTTTGTAGATAATTTATTAAATTCTCATATATGACTTTTGAAAAGCATCATGCAATGAACTTCATGAACCAGTAAAACAATTAACTCCAAAACGGTTAATATACTGTTATAATAAAGATTTAAAATTCGTTTCGGAGACTGGAATGAGAAACATCTTACGAAACGGTAAATATTTAGACAACAATTATCAGTAGACCGCGATCCTATAATATCAGTTGCTACCTTTTCATCCACTGAATAATAAAACTAGTTTACAATCCACATCTGTTTTTGTTGGAGCTCTTTTAATTCTGTGGACTTTGAACGCGCATTACATGCAACATAACACGATTGGTTCATATAAAGATGCTGTGATGAATGACTGGAGTGCACGGTTTGATTACTAGGTAAGTACCTAATCGTCTACCAACATGATATGATTTTGAGCATCGTGTTCACGCCTTCGTCAAACGTAGAGTCAAGGCTTTGGACACTCATTAGTTCGTTACAATGGTGTCATTACCTCACAACATACAATTATTTTTTAATAATTCCAAAACAATGTAAGCTATCGGTTGGAGTATTGTGGCACATTTGCCTATCTGTTGGTCATAGCGATAAATTATGACGTAGAGATTAAAATATTTAAAATCGGAACATTAAATAATAAAATACATAGAAGCACCCAAACATTGCAAGTAGGTAAGGCTAAATTGTAGCAGTGCATGGTACCTACCTCTTCTTGTATACTCCGCGAGGAAGGCGGGACTTTACGCACAGTAGGTATCTGGGACACATACATAGTCACCACACTAGGATTTCCTCTGTCGTGAGTATTAGAAATTACGAGTACAACCCCCAGACTCGGAACAAGTATTTGCAGAACATGCAAACATTCATCCGGGAACGGGAATCGAACTCGCACATCTTGCGTCGCAGCTGGCTGCTTGTCCGCCACATCATTTAGATCGTTAGGTATAATAATGTCTTATCAACATCCTGACAGGTGGTATTCAAAATCTATTAGACCTTCATCACTTATCTCGTAATATTCTTCGCATTAGGTATATTGATTTCATTATTATTGAAAACTCGAAAGATAAAAAAGAATCTAGCTTTTTCCTCAACTCAAATGGCTAAAGGAACCGCTCTGATAATGTACAATAAGTAACGACTAAAACGGACGATGCCGGAGGATGATTAACGAATGCTTTACCGAACTATGGCCAAGAGAGAGTCAAGAGACGAGCTAGATAATGCAGTTTTATTCACTGAAACACAAAAATACTCAAAAATCTTTCCAACCAAATAAAAGTCATCGGTGTCATTCCAAACGAAGATAAACGTGACTAGAAACCGATATTTAATTCCTTTTACCCATTAAGGTGGCGAATATGGCTCATAACTTTAGTCAGTGATGTGTTTGTTGTATCAAAACTCATAAATACCAAGAATAATCAAATAAGTCACGCGTTACATTATCAGATTTGAATAATAATGCCATTGAACACTTAAATCCGTCTTTATTTGTCAACATTAGAACTAATTGAATATTAATCGTTATGTTATCATATATTATTGTTGTAATGTCACTATATACTAACAAAATACATGAGATTGATATAGTTGATTGATGGCATATAATGTTTTGCCTAAAACTAAAAGGGCGTAGGTTTTAGGTGCAGGTACGCATGCAGCGTGTGTGGTCCAACACTGGTATTATGTCTCGAGGAGCCTAGCGCCATCTAGTGATGATTGATTTTGACATATTTTTTTTTCAATATCATTATGATGTTACTTATTTATAATTATTACATCTTTGTGTGAAAATAAAAGAATTCTTAAATTAAAGGCTTTTCATATTTTTAAAGTAATAACAATGCCTGTCACGCAGAATGCTAACAACTATGCAAAAATCAGGCATGTGACATATGATAATGTTTGGACGTGCCTTTGACTGCCCTCTACTTGGGGACAACGTTACGTACACGTAACGAGTGTTACAGATCTGAGTAGGTATGTCAATCCTGGGGCGTGTTTATATTTATTAAGAATGCCCACCGTCAGTCGAAGACGATATTGCTGTCAGTAATGCTAAAATATCAGTCAGTTTTACATTATAATCAAGTTTATCGAATTCAAAATCTATTCATTAATTTATTTATCTATTGGTACCTAAGTCATATAAAAATTGCCAAATACTTATAGCACCGCCAAAGACTAAAAAAGAAATCATTCCAATGAAAAGCGGTGTCTTTGATGAATCCCACACTCGTCTATAAAGTTTTAATTTTTGTATAAAGGGAGCAGGTAGGTTGTAAAAAATCGTCTTACTCGCCCGCTTAGGCGTCGGCAACCATCAAAGTATACCATAAGATGCTCCCACGACAGTATTTTAAAAATATCCAGTGATTTTTTAAAGAGCATACAACTCTTTTTGTCCTGTATGTAGGGATGTGTTCAGTATTTATTTACTTTTTGTTTAGTTGAGGCATCCGCATTATGTCTAAGTATGTATTATGGGTTTATCAAGGATTC
Source organism: Perizoma affinitatum (assembly GCA_961405105.1). NCBI lineage: Eukaryota > Metazoa > Arthropoda > Insecta > Lepidoptera > Geometridae > Perizoma > Perizoma affinitatum. Next base: position 11,375,840 of record OY560184.1, read on the forward strand.
ATTTCAATCATTTTATGTTAGGAAACGATGTCCATAGCTAAACGTTCTGCGTAAACACTTAGAAACACCTACTTGAATGTAATTACTGTTTTGCAACCCAATCTACATACCAATCTTGCTTGTAAGGAATGTTAGAATCGAAACCTGTACAATATAAAATGTCTAAACTCCGGCGCATCATCATACGCCACAATAAAATAAACCACGGTTACTAATCGTTGCAGGTTAAAACCGGCTACAAATGGTAATAAAATAAAGGTACATACACATACGTAAAGTGACGAAACGCGGTTCTCTCTTTTAGATATAAATAGTGCGAGGCGAGTCGAACGCGGCGCACTGACCGACCATCGACAGCGATCCCGATAATCGGGCAAATGTTTGAGTTTCTCTATTTTCAAATCGGGTTGCCTCTAGTCCGTACCACGAAGTAGTCGAAACGCGCGCGTTTACGTTTGCCCGCTTAGTAGAGTAGTATGTAGTCTGACAGGTTAACGCGCAGTAGGATGGTAATGTGCGGGTTAGGTCTCTCAAGACCGGCCAGTCGTGTGAACGCGCCGCGTTAATTGGCGTGCGGAGTGTCCGCTGTCTTTGCGCCACGCGCCCGCGCCGTTCATCTCGACCGTTTCAATTTGAATTGAAAACAATAAAATTTTAATAGCGTGATTTCCGTTTATCATCTCTTATTTTAATTTTGTGAAGGCTCTTTATTGGAGTTTGGTTTAATTTTTAATTAATGGTTGTGAATTGAGTTCGACGATGTAAAATTAAATATATTTATAATGAATTTGATAGTCGTTGACGTTTTAAGATATTAATTAACATAACTGTTTGGTTTCAAAACAAACAGTTTCGTAAACAGTCACGTAAATTCCAATTTGTTATCAGCACGCTCTGTTATCGATGCTATGTCGTACAAGGACACCTATGGTACACCGCACTCGTCCTGTTTGGTAACTTAGATAACTACTCAGATTGTACCTACCCTACTACGTAAATACCCACCTAGACACTCGTATGTGGTAAATTACATCGCCATATCTAACAATAAAAATAATAAGAAAACATAAATGATTGCATGTTGTTTTATATATATGTGTATATAAAAACACAGAAAATGGAAACCCTCTATGTTTTTATTGTGTAATAAAGAGTATATGTATCAATCTTAGTATTCCATACTAGTTGTGACACGGTCGCCCCCACCGACCCAATTATGTCTCTTAAATAATTATACCTACTGTCGCTTCATTTGAGGTAGAAGTTTTAGATGAACATAGGTACAATTACTAATATGGAAAATAACCACGGCTCGTGGGCAGCGAGACTACGCTATAAACTATAAGAATATCGATATGACGCAGCGTCTGGCTTGCCTATCGGGATATTGCTCCTAGGGAGAGTCAAGAATTTAGTGATCTTGTCTCAGCTCTAGGTAAAGTACGTATTGTTTGTAGCCTGCTTCGATTGACATGAAAATGGTGTTTTTATAATGGTGTTGTCGTCAGAGAACATTACGTATTCAATTATAATAGTTAACTCCTACATAAGAATGAATTATTTAAATGCAAATGAGGACAGCAAAGACATCTCCATATTAAGTAATTATTGTTATTTTGTGAGTTGTTTTGAAAAGCAGAGTTCGAAGCAAAAACTGATTTACCTAGTAATAAAACAGAATTCTATTGTGCATAAATGGCATTGAGAATTGTGCGCAACTAGTTTAGTCACTTGAAATAAATTTATGATTATTTTGAAGCGTCGTGCCAACGCGACGGAGAAGGATGAGTGCCGAGGATGCAAATCGCAAGTCTATAGAATAGATACGGCATATGGCAAGCGGACAAATTTATTAAAAAAACGTAATCCCCATTATAGAGATCCTCAGATCATACATTCAGTAAAAGCCAAGTCATTCAAGGGTCTGATAAAAATATATTTGAGGCTTTGAATACCTTACTCCTTACCAACAAAAGGTATTATATTTTATGGGTAATATTATATTTTTTATATAAGCATCATTTTTTTAGATACAATTTTCATTATTTTTATTAAAATATATTAAGTTTAATTTTACTTTGTAATCTTGTATCATCATGCTTGCAATCGGTCTGGATGACATGATCAGTAACTTTTTGCTTGCTGACGTCCTCGGTGGCTCGGCAGGCGCAAGCCGGCAGAGACGCAATAAGTACGGGATCGATTCAAGCTGCGGGACAAATGTTTACATGTTCTGCAAACATTTAGCCTGGGTGTTGAGGTACCATGGTACTCGTAGATCCTGATACCCACAATACAGGGTTAGATCCTGATACAGGTAATCTTAGTGCTGAATCAGGACTATGTATTGACTGTTTGGTATTTATTTATTTTGTATTATTGTAATTCAACTTGTCATATACCTTCTCAATCACACACTACGTCTTCAATCCCAACAGTTATAGTTTTACGACAAAGCTGACATATTGCGTGTAGACCAACACCGGATGCGTTAGAAGTATGCGGAAGTTATTGCACGTGTTAGCATTGAAAATTGTATGACGGACACATTTACTCCTAAAAATCATCAGCCGGTCGATATTTTTGCCGAAATAATAATTAAACTGATCAAATTAGTAAAAACTGATCAAATAGTATATAAGCGGTCTTATCGTGGAAAGCGATTTCATTTACCATGGGTTGGTTCATCAGATGGCATCTACAGTGAGCGTTCAGATATATTATTATGTTCACACATATTCTATTATAATATATGCCCGATGTCAGAAAGAGGACTTCTGACAATTAAACAATACAACTGAATTGAGAAACTGTTATTTACACTGTTATTTATAACTCCTTATTTTGAAGTCGGTTACAAATTATAAGACTCGAGCTAACTGGTCTGTTCTTTAACGTAAATAACCTATTTATTCTAGCATATTAGCATGTACTTCTAGCATGTGCTTGATTAATCTCCCATTATCGTACCCTGAGTTCATACAATATGTAAGTACTATAATTCTTATCGCTGTACGTGTGCCATGCCTTTCGTAATAGGAAATTAACACTATTGAAAAAAAAATCAATGCCATTGTTATCTCAATTTGCTTGCATAACTTGTAGGGAAATAGTAAGACATCCAATAGCTATCGGTGCTGATAAAACGTTTGGTCTTAACAGATACATACTTTTTTGCAATCTCTATGATCGAACTAGCACAATATACCCTAGGCCCTATATGCTGATAACAAAAGATCACAGGAAGTTTATCATTCATGGTTGATGCTCAAGCCAATTCCTTGTGACAGTACAATTAAGACTCTCGATTTCGCGCTGGTGATAAGAGCCACATTACGATTTCGTTTCTGCCTTTTTCTTTACTTGTTATGTACTCGTAGTGGAAACTTAATATTTTGTAGCATTCACAGACATTTTAGTTTATGTTATAAGTCAGCTATGCTAGTAGTGTAATGTAGGCTAAGGTTTACAGCTATCAAATAGGCTTGCCTTATTAGACAGTACGATGCGTATGCCTTGCAATCATATCATACCTACATGCATGCTCAAGCCCTCGTACGGTTTGTATGCCGGAGTTATTTCAAAATAAATATTCTATTAGAATTCCGATTTGTTAAGTTTGGCAAGGTTGGAAGAGATTGCTTGTAGCAATTTGGTCACTAATTAATGCTGGACATTAATAATTGTATTATTTTTATTTCTTGAGTTTATGTACCGAGTTGTATCTTTTTCGGTGTGATGTACAATCTATTTATCTCTATTATAATAAGAATGTAACAGGCCAAATTCTGTACAACGCAGATATTTGAAAAAAAATTGTAGGGCACTCTATAATTGTTACTGAATCCAAAAATGTATATTTTTTTCATTTTTGTCTGTCTGTCAGTGTCTTGGCCGCTCATCACGCCGAAACTACTGAATAAATTCAAATGAAACTTTGCATGAGCACGTTTCCCTTGGGATATCCCTCTCCCGCGTTAAACTTAAAGGCAGATATTTAAAAGAAATTGTAGGGCACTCTATAATCGATCCTGAATCCAAGAATGTATATTTTTTTCATTTTTGTCTGTCTGTCAGTGTCTTGGCCGCGCATCACGCCGAAACTACTGAATAAATTCAAATGAAACTTAGCATGAGCACGGTTTCCTTGGGAAATCCCTCTCCCAGGGGAACCGTGCTGAATGAAAGTCAAAATGTTGACTAGTTGTAATTCTTTATTTATTTTTGTTAGAAAGGTGGTACTTTAAAGATTGTCGCGTAAATATTTCAAGGTCATCGGTTTTGTAGTTCAGAAATTACAGTATTAGTACCACAGTATTAGGTCCAAATAACTTGAAGCCCTGAATGTACAGAAAGGCTTAATGGAGAAGGACATTGTCAGCCATAATGAGTTTTTCTATCTATTCATCGTTGTCATTTCAATGTGCCTGAAAATAGCATGTGGAAAGTTCATGTTCTTTTTAAATTACACTATTTTTATAGAGCCAAATATGGTTTTATCTATAAAGTTTTACTATTGGTCTTAGCTACATCTTATCTAACAAGTGTTTCATTACAATGTTTTTGCACTTGTGAATTATAATCCGTTCTCTCACCTACTTTCAATATCACCAGAAATTATTGATTCCACGTTTTTATCGCTATCATCGATAAGCATTGCATAAAGTCACGTATTATATGAATATTTCAAATAATAAATAAACACATTCAACAAACATATACTCCTTCTGACCGAACACTAGGATTCCCTGTATCGCAGGTATCAAGAACTACTACTGTGGAATACCCAGACCCGGAACAAATATCTGCAGAATATGTAAACATGCGGGAATAGATCCCTCACCTCTTGCGTTGCTGCTGGCTATCCGCCCGCCGCGCCACCGAGGTCGTCGGTAATCAATATTAGATAACTATAGTTGGTTCTTCAACTATATTCCTAAAGACCTGCAATACAAACCTGGTCACTGGTTCTTTGATGATAACTCTGTTTTATCTCAGAAGGTAACGAAACGGTGGCCTTGTATGCTAGTTTAGGTGTAGGTGCTAGTTTAATAAGCAACGTTGTATCATTATGGAGCCTTCCATAGACACTCTTCCATATTTTGGCAGTACCAAGCGTTTCTGCTATTCACGTACTCCAAGGCCGGGACGCGCTGGAGGCCGCTACCTGCTCGTCTAGTTAGATGGCTTGCTAAATCGTGGTAACTCTCTAGCTATGTGGCTCGTAACACGATAAGCAAAACTCTAAGTAAGTCGCAAGACATCTAATTTGGCGCCTATTGAGGGGAAAAGGGGACAGCTTGGTGCGTAATGCACATTCGCTCGTATGCATTACGCATTCCACAACAAGAATGTATTACAGACCAATTTGGTCGTTATATCAATAGTTTTCTTATGATAAAGCGAATACACGAGACGAGAATCTAGCGGTTTGCAATGCGTCCGCGTCCTAAGGACTCTACGTCACACGTGACGTTATGTGACTTTTTGTTGAAGAGCTATGAGCAATAAAAGGGAACTTAATAATAAAAAGTTATGGGCTTTTCCGAAAATTGCTTCTTCAGTTGGTCAGCTTAAGCAATGTTTAGTAAGTGGATTAAAATTATTATAATGTAAGTACCTTTAATATATCACTTTATTATCGAATATGTTCGATTTTTAAAGGTGTTGGCATCATCATAGAATATTTTCACCACATAAGCATTTCTATAAATCAACAGCTCGGTTCTAATCTTCTGTTTCTATGCGGTGGTACGGAACCATTAGAGCGTGATTCCGTCTTGCGCTTCAAACAAGGCAAGCAAGGCTCAAACCAATTTATATGAAATTATTTTTGTTTGCTATTCATAATTTCCAATAAATTTCAGTGAATGTGGCCTCATTACATAAATAGCTGATAACGGCACAAGCGAAACTGTTATCAAAGTCAGTAACAGCTTCTAATGTAGTAACGCATTATTTTCATGCCTTAAATTTTAGAAAATAACTCCCAAATCAATTGTAGTGGGAAATAACAATATGAAATTAATCTCTACGCAGTCCTGACCTGGTCGTACCTGTAATAACTATCAGGACAGCAAAGGTATCGATGAACATATATAAGTGCTTGCTTTTGAATAAAACAGAAAGAGGTCTTATTGCTTTCAAAAATTTCTTCCAAACAAATGTCAAGTTCTCATAACAACAAAATTCTATATCTTGCAGAACAGTCAACTGAATCATATAATAACAGTATTTTACTTGTAATTTTAAAGCCAAATTCCGCCTTATATAAGGAGTATTATTAACTGGAAAATTTATGTATGGGAATTTTTCGTTATGCGTCCTTCTTCCAGTGCATGAAATGGGAAATATCCCTCCCACAGCCATCCTAAGACTTTGAGAAAGTTGGGTAAAAAAAAATTGACTTACGAGAATATAGCCTTTATTCGACATTTCAAATTGTATGTGCTTTAAAAAATAAAATAATGTAGATCGCATGTACCTACAATTAACGCTGCGCGTGCGACTTTTGACCGACACAAACAAATACAAATTACATCAGGGTTAATACGTAAACATTGGAGAGCGATGCGTTTTCACTGTTGTCGATATAACGCGATCTAATTCGAAAGCGATACGCCTTTCACCTTTAGACTGCGTGCATTATGCTAAGTAACTAGCTATTGAGCTGCGGTGTACCTACTGCAGTGAACTGGTCTGGTGGAAATCTACATTTCCTATAATAACATAACAGTGGCTACGACATGAGACACTTTAGACGTCCGCATTTTGCACTCACTTTAGTTATGACCGTAAAGATTTATGGATTTATGGAAGAAATTAGAAGTAGTTTTTATGGACCTCTAATGCATGAACCACGGTTGCATTATGGAGAAATAAGTTGTGGCTTTTCCTATCAGTTTCATATTTCTCAGTTATCTTAGAAGCAGAGGTTTTCTATGGGAATACAATGAGATGACATTGTTGCGAGTTCAGTTCGATTTGCATGGTCTGCTTATAATATTCTCGGGCCTGGGTGTTTTCTATGTATCATATGTATGTATTTATTTGTTTCCGCCCATGTTATGTATTTTTTCCAAGTTGTTCTTGACAATATGTTACAAAGATGATCTATTTGATTATCAGTTTTTATATTGAAAACTGAGTTTATAGTTTCTGTTTAGATTTTATAGTGTTTTTGTTTTTTTCATGTCTAACTATGCAACTACATTATCTGTTAAGAATTATTTGAATGGTCGACAAACAACGAGCATTATTTTGGCTAATTATAACGTCTATTTGACATTAAAATCAACTAACAATAAGATAAGCAATTTTAAACGTTATGAATAGTGAGTAAGAGTCGTTATTGGATAGTGATATAATTAGTTCTTAAAATTGTACGTAGCTTATAAACAAAACAGCGTAACAACTTCAAATAATCGCAGCAATAAAGATTGTATAATATCAAATAAACATAAATACATATATTCACGCCTGTTTCCCGAGGGGTAGGCATAGACCAAGGATTTCCACTTGCTATGATCCTGGCATACTTCTTTCGCTTCGTTCATCCTCATCAAATTCTTCATACAAGCTCGGCGATTAAGTGTACTACTGCCTGGCCATTTTCTAAAATGTCTCCAATTTGGTCAGAGTACGTTCGCCGAGGCCTTCCTCTTTAATGATCAACTAAATCGGGAGTAAACCGATGCTCACGAAGAGACGCTGTTATCTTATGTCATTTCAAAAGGTGGTATAAATCGGTGGTTTAGCTCAATTTAGACTACTGATTATAGACCAAACTTTTGAATCCTGATTTTCAAGACAAATTGTTACTACGAAGTAAGCAAAGTTTAAAAATGAGTGTTAAAAAAAAATTCAATAATAACTCCTCTTTTTGAAAATATTATTTCATAGTACCCAATAGTAAATTACGTGCAATTTTTTTATTGTCTCGGTCAAACGGATGCCGCGGTTTTTTTTTATAAAATTGGAGACCTTAGTTGCGTTACACATTAACATTGTTTTTCGAGACGTTTAACTAGAAACCTCGGTTAAATGGCCTTGACTGAACTCAAGTTGAGGTTCAGTTTAGACCACCTTTTTTAATCATGCTCAACGCTTTAAAATCAAATTAAAAAACCGTTAAAATTTTCTCCGTTCTCAGTCTCAGAGCTCTGTCAGCTCTTGTCATAGCTGTTCTAATTGTAAGCCATGTTTGCACGTCACAGTCATATTGTCGGAAATTAGTTGGAAATTCGCGTAGGTAGATCTCACGCGTGGAAATCATTGACAAGGTCGAAGCATTGACACGTGGTCTCACAATCAAAGGATAAATAGGACAAATGGAAAATGTTTACATGAATTTACTACGAGGCTTGTTTTCAGTGACGTAATTTGTTGGCATTATGTATAGAATGTCTCTAGCATTGCTATTTATCTATTGCAATTTAGTGATTAGAGAAATATGTTTATATTTCGTCATCAGCTCGACCATACGTGCATGAAGGGGTAACAATCGGCGGGTTTAAGTTCCAAAGGATCGGTTGTTTAAAAAACACTACAGCAATCAGGAAGGGTATGTAATGTACATTCGGCGTAACTTAGGAATTATAAAGCTAAAATAACCCGGTCAAAAGCGTGTCGGGCCACGCGCAATGTAGTGTTCTGTAGTTGCCCATAAACTTATATTTACTACTTTTGAATTTTTCTATAAAACTGTATCTTCCCGCTACATTCTCTAGGATCAGAATTGTGGAAAATCCTCTCTTAGTTTTCTCATACACACCAAAAGCGAATTGGGTTATTCCCGTTGTCCCTCGATTTCTACTTATAGGATGTGCGTTGATCATCAGTCAGTCAGTGAATTACGCAACGATGTTAAACATTTAGAAAAACAGAAATCAATCCAAAAATGTAACTGACAGTTTATTTGTTTCAATGCATAGGTTATAAATCTTAGATGTTTACGCCGCTATAAAATGAGGCGCTCTAAATCGAACGAGGTGTGATAGACTGAGGAGCAGGCATCAGTGAAAGTACACTTTCTTGTATTTCTGTGACCATAGAAATGATGGCGGCTTTATGGAAGTGACACATGAAGTTTTAAGTTCAGTTTGCATAATTTTTCTAATCATTAATAATTCTAATCTTTACAGAACCATGTTTTAACGCACTAGTTTTTTGATCATCGATACCTTGGTCTTTTTAGGGTCACCTTCTACTGATTAAGACAAAACCGGTGTCTGAACAGTGGTGACTTAACTGAACTGACTGTATGGCACTTTAATTGAAACGTTTCCTTGTTACCTTTGATAGATGCAAGGAAGTCTTCGTGAGCCTTTGGTTCTATAGAGGTGTGTCTGAAATCCAACAAATGAGATTGTTATTTTACGAAAATAAAATCCGATTTATTTTATAACCAATTCAAGAGTTGTAATTCAAAAACATTTCAGCTCTAATTGATCGAGTGAGTGAAGTGAGCGGAGGAAGATCTCTGAGTTGACTTGGACTTTGCGGCTATTGGAAGTATGTTTGTTTGTCTGACGATAACTGCCGAATCGCTATATCACATAGCTAATAAATACCAAAATTACCTCCACCGATAACATACACATCTTTGTCAAAAAATAACCAATTGACAGCTAACCTGCAATCAGGTTGGTATTTCTAGATCCACGTTTTTTCACATTAAAATCAAACAAAGCTGGTATTGCATTTTCTGTGGGTCAATGCATTGTCGCTTTCTCGTGCCTTGTACGTTGAATCGTTAATTACACGACAGTTAACCCACTAATTTGAATCTATCGGTTTTAGATATTTCTTGTCTGCCAAGAACGCTCGGTTTCACTCACATGACTTGTGTTTTAATTAAAATTATGTTGCAAAGAAAGTCGAGAAGGTAGTAAAGGATGTCACAAGAATAGTTTTATCTTAAAAGTGGTGCTATGGAATATGCCTCTGTATGTCAGAAACAGAGTATGAAGGCACATTTTTGATAGCTTTCATCTTTTTGTATCTTTGAAGAACTATAAAATTATAAACTGATCTATGCTGACCACAAACCTTATTTGTGTTCCGGACTTAAAATACTAAATGTTGCAATTTTTAAATTCTTGAGATTACCAATTCTCACAATACCGTAATCAGAATTCCTTTCGGAATTTTGACAACCTCGGTGGCGCAGTGGGCGAAGGCCCCTCTGAGATGCAGAAGGTTTGTGTGATCTGATATTCGTCTCGGGTGTGGGTGTTTTCTATGTAGGTATTTAAAAAAACTAAATAATTAGTATATTAGTCACGTAGTTCCTATAACACAAGCTCTGCTCAGTTTTGGGCTAGATGATGCAGTGTGAAAAATTTCCAGCATTATTTATATTAATACTATATTTTGGAACACTCAAAATACAGATCGATTCAAGGTTAAGATCTCTCGAACTTGCACCAGAAAAGACGCCCTTCATGAAAATAGCATTGATCCGGTAATTTCTTTAAATAATAAATTAGCGACCTAACTGTTTTCGATCGAAGTCCAACAATCATTGGCAAGTATTCAAGTACGCACAATGCACTCAATATTTACCTGTCTGGCTGTTATTTAGATGTCAATCACAAATAGGATGGTGATTGTTTTATACAAGCTTGTATTTAACTTTCCCTGTTAGTTATTGGTATATACGGGTCAAATCTTGCTACTTCTTGCAATCTTGCAGCATAAAAAACTGACCTTTTGCAAACGCGTTTAGTGTTTGCAAAATTACATCATTTTTGACAATATTGCGACCTCCCAAAGATGGCAGATCAATTATCTTTTATGCACCCCTATGATATGGGTATCAAATAAAAGAGTTTGCTGAGATAAATACGAAAAAGCTTTTTTTTAAATTAATAACTATTTATAAATAGTGGGAGGACATTGTTGTATGTATGTTTTTGTAGGATTGAGACAATAACTGAATGAAATAGCTCAACATTTTTACTCATTTTTGCTCTAGGTGAAAAAATAGCTTTATACAAAAGGATATCCCGCTCAATCTGCTAAATTTTTGGTTATCGAAATACGTTATTTGCCAAAACCATGGATCATGTTAATGCTTAAAATTGAAATAAAGAAGATGACTCAAATAAACCAAAATAGATGCCTTAACTTTCATTCAGAATTCGGAAAGAATTTACATAATAATTATAAATCTAGTTTATTCCGAGAATCATGGTCTAAAATAACAAACGTAAAATGGTAAAATAAACGTTGTCGACAAGTATTGGCAGTAGTTTTATACCCCGTTTGTGGCCTTGATAGTCTACATACCCTACCAAGAATTTACTCTTGATCGTAATTTGGGTAAAGTAACAGTTTGTTACAGGATTAAAAATACGCCTGACTGTTTGTCTCAATGAGATCACAATGCAGTAATAGAAAATGTTTTTATGGGAAAATATAATGTTAGTGAGATAAAGAGACAATCGACTGGGAAAGTGAAGACGTTATTTACTTTTCACACGATCAAGCATCCAATTGACAAGTAGGTATCTAAGCTAGTGTGAGTTTGATGATTGTTATAACTTTTTATTAAAATGGTATTTTTTTTGCTGTGCAGTGAATGTCCAGTAAACCACACATTGTCCAGTAAAGTGTGGTCATGAAAAAAATATTCGAATTTTTGAATACATATCCTGAATTGACTCTGTTTTCTCCAAAATGGCTAATCCGATTGTAATACGGCTTTTTCAATCATTTTAGATCTATTCAAAAGTGGTTTTATACAAGTTTTATCACGATAAACCACTAGGTGGCGCTGCACGAAAGTATGGACTTTAAACGGCGTAACCGATCATACCTACCGTTATTCGTTACCGTTTTCTATGATTTAAAGAAAAGTTATTTCGTTTTTGAAAGATTTTTCGCCACAAGTCAGCGTATTACTATTGAAATAAATGTTGAGGATCTTAATATATAGTGATCAAATTGTTTTCACACAAAACAAAACAATTACGTCCGTAATTACATCCGTGAGGATACCAAGTACCAAGAGGTAGTCAGAGGCATGTCCAAACATTATATTTGACGCATGCCCACACCACATTTATGTTTTTTTATAATACTATGGTATAGTTACTCAATAGTATTTGTTACACAACACTGAGTTGAAAATTGAAATTGAACTGAATATATGTATGGCCTGTCCTGATGGTGATAGGCATATAATAAATGGGACGGATTGGAAGAATCGATGTTGGACAATGAGGTTACGGCCCGTGGGCACAAGAGCTGTAATAAGGTCGGGGACGCGGCCCGGCGGCGCCGGTCGACGCCCCTCACTAACTGAATTATATCGCTTACGCGTCCTGATTGTTTTCAGCGGTAAGTAGGTAAGTAAACATTCAAACTTCTTTGTGGAAGGATTACGGTTGGTTTCTCAAAGACTAGGAAAACTAACTTACTGTCAAATCTGATCCCCTCCACAGAAGAGCGGTTAAAATCTTCGATGATTGGGATCATTTCTGAACACTCAGTGTGTTTTGTTAGTGTTGTTACGATCGTGAATTGTCCGAAGAACTATTCAAACTTCAGGATGCTTCGAGGTTTTACGATCGCACCTCGCGACAATGAAACAAGGCTCATCCACATAGGATTAATACGTGGTTCTCCTTGGACTACTCGCTTTATGAGATTCGCTTCCTTCCTCGTACCATGTAAACTGTGGAATGAGTTGCCTTCAGGGGTGTTTCAGCCGAACTATGACATGACTTTTTTTTTTTTTAAAAGTGGCCTTTAGGCGACGGTGACCGCTTTCCATCAGGTACCATAAGACTGTTTGCCTCGATATAACAAAAACTCATGTCTACGTGTTTGGTAAAGAAATTCAAAGAACCATTAATATCACTTGAAAAGAGATTTGAATATTGATTCATTAAATATTGCGTTGATCAACCTTTCAGAAACCGGTGGCCTAGGTGTAATTTAAAAGCGAATACAAAGGAATTTAAAAAATAATTTCCGTGTTAGTCAAGTTTTCTTAGTGGTGGAATTTAATTGGAATTTAATTAATAAGTATCTAATTGAAGTTCAGAGTTTAATATATTCAAGAATAAATTAACAAGTAAGTACCTATCGAAAATATTGACTTTTTGAATATTTTATATTTTGTAATTTTATTAAGGAAAGACTTTTTCTATGTACTACATATATATAGCCCGCGCTGGGTTCTTGCTGCTGGTTTTTTTTGCAATTAATTATTTTGAAAGGTATAGTCAATTGTCGTGCTAAGGAAAACAAAAAAAACCTATGGCTAGGAATTTCTAAACTTAATATAGTAATATTTTTATTACCTTGCCTTTAAGTCTTCGTTAGAATATTACACAGACATAACAAAATCAATTTGCAAAAAAAACATAAAACAATTGCAAACGATTAACTTATTCATGGCCTGATTCATGTATCGACTTGCAAATGACATCTTCGTAACCATGGATCGGGTTCCATGACCTGCGATCCACTTCCGGTGGCGAGATCACTTCCGGTGCCCGTCATCGGATGATAAGAAACTGGGACACGGTTTCACAGTTTGTTTGGATAGCTTACCTGTTCTGCAGGTAGAGATTTCAAACGATGTTCTGGAAAAATATTTACATCAAGAGGTTTCAATGTTGTATTACCTACAGGGTTAGCATGAGCGTTAAACACCAAGCCAACAGTTCTTCCAAAAGTAGAGGACAACAAATATTTACATATTTTCTCCTTTCCAACAGAAAAGGAAGATACAGATAATCTTCAAAATAATCAAAAATGTAACCCAACAATTACATAGAATTCGATGTGTCGTGAGTATTAGGAACTACGAGTACTATACCACAATACCCTGACCCGAAACAAAAATCTCCAAGACATTTGTTCCGCAGCGGGAGTCGAACCTGGACTTTCTTTGTCTCAGTCGGCTAGTTGTCCGCCAAGCACGTCATATTTTTTGTCTCTACTTCCGTCGACCGTTGTCTCAAGTAGTACCTATTAGTGTCCAGATTAGTGTACACTACCTAGTATACAAACTTAATCGTGACCAACTTATATTTTGGAATATCCATCATTCTAGGTAAGCCAATGACTCATTTGAGAAAAGATGCGTTTGCGCTGATGTATGAGTCATGCCCTCATGCCCACCGTGTATGATTCCTTGGGAAGGATATAAAAATTATAATTTATTACATTTGCGTCTTTGACTCAGAAAAGGGAAAATTTAATTTTGGTAAAATATAAAATATTGTATCTGAACCATAGTGGTGCTTGAGATTGTTAAATGAAGTGACTTTAGTTTCTAAATAATTTAAACAAATTACAGGAGTTTACTAAAGATTAAGTCAAACAAAATCAAATCAAAATTATGTAATAAATTAAACTTAAGAATTGAAATTATCGTAGTTGTTGTTCGGAGGTCATAATCAGTTTCCATCTCAAGATCGTCTAGCATAGTCGAGGACGGTGCTAAGGACCTCAAAACGGTCAACAAAGAAGACGTCCGTAGGAGCATAGTAAAGAACATCGTGTAATATTAAACTAAGTGTATTAAAATTGAATAACCTATTTAGAGCAGTAGACCTATCTACTGCTCTAAAAAATCGTACTAAAAAGGAAAATCTATTATAGTACCTATATCTATTGTGCAATAATATAGTGAAAACGATGGTAGATTGATTCATCTGCAGCATACAAATATTGGGAAGTAACCAAACTCACAAAATCATGGTAAATATTAATCCTCTTATTCATCACTGACTAACTTTAGCAGGGGCAAAAGTTGTCAACCTCTATCATTTGTTTAGTATTAAAAAAGGACAGGATTAGAGTTAGCGACCTGCTAAGTTAGCAAGTGATTATGAATAAGATAATTAATTTTTAACTAATTTTTTTTTTTCAACAAATGAAATAGACCAAAAGCAATTTAAAGACTGAAGATATTTCCTTAGATGGGGCACTGACTGGGGTGCGCATCCTGACTATGTAACTCATTAAAATGTTTACAGGTTCTGACGGCGATAGTGACTAATTTGTTATAAGTGAATTCTTACCAACGCCATGCGGTTTCGTTATCAGCACTGATAAGACAAATTAAAGTGATAACGGAAACAAACAATACAACACAATCGAAACAAATGTTGCTTACCATAAAACACTAGAGCTAGAAAAGATGCATCTACGTGATACTTCCCATATCATCCCGAGAGTTTCAGATCACTGATTTTTTTATGTTTACTAACAAAAAAACAACAAATGATTTATGATGGAAGTCCGCCATTATAATCATCAGTCTGTTCGTCAACTATTGTCAAGTTGAATGTATGCAAACATTTTGTCAGAATAGACAAGTTAATAAGACCACGAGTCGCGGTCATGAGTCTTTTTGCTAGTGCTTAGTAAAAGTGTTCAAAATACGAAAAAGTAAACCCGAATCTTTATAATAATAATATATTTATAATATAGCACTTAGTTTGAATACAAATTGAGAGTCTCCGAATTTTTGGTTCTAGATACGTCCACTATGAGAGCTTAATATTCTTACCATACGAAGAGTAAGTGAAAACTAGAGCTTCTGACTATTTACTATCGAGCACAATCATTTCGTTTCTAAAATTATAATAGATACTTTGTCTCAAAACAATAAAATTGTTATAAGGACCAAGTGTGTTTTTTAGTTGTTCCGTCTGCGGCTTAAACTAAGAAATATTTGGCTCTTGGTATATTCTAGCAAAATGCTACAAAAATGCATGTGGAATTCTCCAAGAGGGGAAATAACAAGTAAAAGTCAACTCCCGAAGGCATTTGGTATTCGAATACCTATTTTTGTAGCGTTCTCGGAGGTAGGCGTGATAACGTTTTTTTGTTAGGTATTTTAGTGAAGAAATGTTACTATATTACTCAGGGAATTTCTTGAAAGTATTTACTCATGGTAGAGACAACCATTATTATTATTTTTTAAATCTACTACTACTACTACTACTACTAGTAAAATACTAGTTAAAGTTTTTACAAATATTAACATATCTGATTTTATTTTAAGAGACGGATGGATATAATTCAGTTATCTTACGCCAAATACTTTTTTTATGTCAAATCGCCATTTTCCTCAACATTTGACGTCTATGAAACGTAATTCATGACGTAAATTCATCTCATACCTCCCATTGTTATCGTTATCGGCAAAGTAATGAGATTTCCGATTACAATTGACGCTCTTCCTATTATTTTAATGATAGCTAACGCACGTTATTTATTAGAAGTTAGCTTAATTATTGAGCTGTGTCACGCATAACATCACTTAGTCTTCTAAAAACCAGCAAGTTATAGATCAAAAGTATGTGAATCAATGAACAATTTTTTTTTACAATTTAGGTGGCAAACGGCCCACCTATTAGTAATCGGTTACCGTAAATCAATACCAGAGGCATCAAACGCCTGTTGCCAATCCTTTAAAAAAAAACGCCCTTTTTGAAAATCCTCTAAGATCATTTGAAAACACTTTAAAGCTTAAAGAAAAAATCGTCCACCCATAACTTATATTATACATCATAATTGATACACTCTCCCTGGGGTCAAACAACATCTTCTCAGACAGAGTAAGTATTGGAATCTGCTAAGACCAGTCCACTAGACAACATCCAGACTCGAAACAAATAGTGGCAGCCAATACAAATATTGAGAGGGAATTGATCCCGGTTGGTGAGACACATACATAGTCCTGACCCTACACTGGGATTCCCTGTAACATGGACATCAGGAACTACGAGTACCGTGGTACCATTACGCACTACCACTCTTTATTACACAACGGTGAGCTGGAAGAAAATGCTATTTAGCATTAAGTTCTCCTATGTACCTATCTCTTGCAATAAAGCATTTTCTATTTATCTACCATTACACTCAGACCCAGAACAAATATGTGCAGAACATGCAAACATTTGTCCCGCAGTGTGAATCAAATCCACACCTCCTGCATCTCAGCCGACTGCTCGCCCGCCATGCCACCCAGATAGCGATTTTAATTTTCTATTTTGCCCAATCGGTAGGTATTTAACAACCTAGCTCCAGGTAAGCTAACCTTCACAGAAAGGCACGGGTCACCTTATGTCAGCTTTGATATCCTGTATGTTAAATATTTGTAAGTTTGTGGTTTATTTTTTTGTGACCAATAGTCAGGACTATTGGTCAATCATGACGCAAGCCAATGTTACGATTTTTATGCTTGTGTCGGATTCTAAGTACGATGGTGATCCGCGAATGACTCGTTTCCACATTTTGGTATTTTTCATGTTCATCAGCAAATTATGGGGTATAAGTACCCCAACATATAACATCGTAAATAGATTGAAAAAGTCACACTCAGTTGACTCTTAGACATATGCCTCTCCCTAAGTGCGCCATGGCGATCTGGGGTCACCTTCATCTACCAATATCTGAGTGAGTCAATTTCAGGACTGAGAGAGGAAGGGCCTACCTAGTTGAGAAACTATTCCTTTTTGATGTCTATCAAAAATAGGGAATATGACTCTAAAAATAGGGAGACTCCTTTATAAGTCTAATCCAGTATGGGCAACCATTGTTCAGAATATTCCCGTTACATGCCTAAAACAAGATAAATCTACCAATCTATAAATTCTGATTATTTCAGTATCATAATATTTATGAGCTCACCTAAACAATTAAGAAACAAAAGGCTTCAATCAAGTGTTAGTAAAAGGTCACTCACCCACCGTGACACCTTTGCCTTTGTTATCTTGGAACGTTTTCATGGTCAAATCAAGAATGCCCTATATAACCAAGTTGTAGAATCAACTTGATTCAAGTTTGCAAACCTTCTCAAATTATGTCGGTTTGATAGTTTCGATTATGCGATTTACATTACATACATCCAAAACGAGGAAATATGTAAAATAACCAAAGTCACCGACAAAGACACAAATCTACCAAGTTGAAGTTATAAACTCAGGTCATTAGCTCGTAAAACTGGAATAAATATCTGAAATTACTCCACTTGGAAATAAAGGTTACTGAATGGCAACCACGAATTGGTCGACGCGACACGTAGCGTAGCGTAGGAAGGAAGACCAATGACATACTAAATGTACGCTGGAATACTTCCATCGTTGGATTTCCACAAGTTGTTCTGTTCATGATAATGATGATATTGAATGTTCATGTGCTGACCTTGCTGATAGCCTTTCAGCCTAATCTTTGGATTAAGAGCTTGTATAGCTTTTTCTTTTTCGTCTTTATTGCCTTATCGCCCTGCGTTACGTCAATGATCTGTGACCAGGTTGAGGTAATAGTGGTCTTTAAAAAGCCTGGTGACCAATGGTGAAAGAACCAGTGTGGAAAGGGAAGTGCTGTTTGTAAAGGCTCTAGAATTGTCGGTTCTAGGATATGCCGTTTACTTCGCTTACGTCCGTATTAACGTGTTTTAATATCTGCATGGCCATTTGTTACCGAATAGTTCAGTTCAATTTACAATAATTGACAAAACCATGATGCATTTATAACTTGAGTTATCAAAATTAAGAACAAATTGAATTCTCAGGACTGCAAGCATCCCCGCAGCTAATATATTATTATTTAAACATGTAAAATCGGACGCGCTGTTGAAAATCTGCGTTGTGATTCCAACTATAATTACTACGTCGATAAACACTCGTACTCATACGATTGTATCAAGGATGACGCTTTCGTCACGTGACGGATTGACTCATTGTGAGTACCTTCATGAGCACAGAATAAATAGTACAATTAACTTACAGAGGTTTCACTCTGACGACGTCGTGACTTAAATAAACTTTTTAAGTTAATTCACTGTCTATTCACCTAATAGAGGCTTTTGTTCGTCCGAAAGTTGAAAGAGTGTGGTGAAATGAGCTATGGTTCGTTTAGGTCGGGAGACCATTTGAGCATTATATATATAAATCTGACACGCAAGTGATAGTTTCTGATAATTTTACAAAGCTACATAATCACCAACAATGTACTCCATTTTCATCCGTGATGACAGGAGCCGTACATGCGTTTGCCATAAGTTGTGTTTGTTTTTTATCTGTAACCTTTTATCTCAGAAACAGCTTATCGGATTATAATATGGTTTTTGTAATGATTTGTATGTATTCAAGGATGGTTCTTATATTTTATTGACATTATAATTCATTGAGGTATGGTACAATCGATGAAGGAAGCACAAAGCATATTTAAAATTTACAAAAACTAATCATCATCTATGTATGCGGAATTATGCTTATTTTATACAGCTTGATTTGAAGTGAGACAGGTCTGTAACACGAATGCGAGAGTAACCGTGTCAGCGCGACCGTCGCAGAATAGAATCAAGGCTGCGATATGGATCGTACACCTGAGCGCCATCTTTATTTCATTATCGATTGTTTGATTAAGATTGTTTAAGCCGTTTTTAATATAACAATTGACATCGTAACGGTCACAGGAAGTTAGTGGATGAAAGCAGATCAAGATTATTCTTCGTCTTTACCTAGTCCACTTACCAATACCAACTATTAAGCAGAGTAGTGGGAGATTTTGTCAGGAGTGAGTAGTGTCTAAGAAGTAGCGATCTCTCGGTAGCGTAACATCGTAGCTGCGGCCTCCCTATTAATATTTGAAATATATACCTACGTGTCCTACGTAGGTAGGTATTTATAGATATTTTCGGCGAGGATGCGGGTGGCGGTCGAGGGTCCCAAGATTTATGGCGAAACGGGAGAGTCCCATCCAACAGGGATCTAAGGGAATTTGGTCCAGATGACAGGCGGAGGCAAGAGCGAGTTGATAGTATAATCGATATGGAGAGAAGCGGGGTTAGTTCGCTCAAATTCGGATTGGATATAATTTATTTGTTTGCTAAATGCAACGGGAACGGCCATAATGTTAATACAGCGTCACAAATCAAACCATTTTATTATTTCAGCTTAATGATTCGTATTTCTTTTGATCGATTTTACAGATTTTTGACTATGTTAGTACTTATTGCCAACTACTAGTAAAATACAAATTTTTAATAATAATATTATAAAAGACAAGCATAATTTGAAAAATTATTTACAGAAATAATAATACAACTAGTACTTAAATAGTAAATAGTAACAGTGCCATTATAAGACCTTTAGCAAAAAAATATAACTCAACTATTCTAGATCACTACCAGATGGAAGCGTCGCATAAATATTGACTGCAGTGTTAATGGTAATGGAGCAAGGTTTCAATACTAAATTGGTATACTATACAGTGATTAAAAGGCATATAGTTGCCAGAATAAATTTGCGACTTAATTCATCATTGAATTAAATACGAAAATCACACGTTTTGGCATATTATCTCTCAAACGATAACTTTCGAAAATGTAAAACAACAGGATTCCTTATTTGAGTATAATAATAAATTCTTCTGTATTTCATTACTATCAGTAGGCTAATATTTGCGTTTTTTTTTCTCGCAAGCATTATTTAAGAGGTCAATTTGGCATTTTTTTATTGCATTGCTGAATTTTTAGGGATAGAAAACAACCAAATTCTTGGTAATACATCGGATTATCATGAGTTTTTTTTTAATAGGAACAAATAATTGACTTGAATTTTAAGTAAAGCGTATTATAGGCTTCAGCCCCTTATAGTAAAGAAAAATAAACATAATTTTTACAGATATGAAAGTTCATGACTTTAACCAGCTCACAATCTCAACGCGCCTCACACCCCTGCCAGCTAAGGGCAACTCATTTTGCCGCTTGGTTCAGTACTATCTTACTTCAAGATATTTTTCTTTGTAATTCTATTGTTGGAGAATCGACGACGGCCATCTTCATGTGATAGGTAACTGTGAAGGTAAATTCTGCCTTTTATGATGGAATTCTAACGTAGATTTATATTAATAACACGAGTCTCTAGAGACACAAAAAACAGTTCACTTCTATAGTTTTGAGAGATTTGAATGTTAATACGCAATACTCTCATTGATTCTAAGCATCAGAAGAATATAATTTGTTACACTATAATATTATCGTAGAAGTATTTTACATATTTTGTTCCTTAACACACGTATCTTGAAGCCTAAAACGCAAGATCAGAAATAGGATTATAACAAAGATTGCTCAAGACAAAGCAACAGACAATACGAACTACTTCCAGTATGAATCACGATGTCAGTCCCTCCAGTTCCCTTTACAATAGCTTACGAGTGCCTTATTAATAAATGTACTAAAACAAATAAATAAATAATGCTTTAAGTAGATGATCTTCGTGTCAGTGACTGATTTACAGAATATTTCTGCTTCGAAACAATAAATTCTGTTTATGAAATGACGGGCTGTAAGACGTAGAAGGATGGTACCCTGAAACCAAATAATGTAGTCGAGAATGTAAAATAAGGTAGGATTGACAATCTTTTTAAATATTTTTTTGTGTTATTTTTTTTTTTGTTATTTTTTGTGTTTGTTTTTATCCGAAAAAACTATCAACCATTATTAGTATTTTTTATTTTCAGAATCTATTTTGTTGACAGCCGTTATTCGGTATGGTTATTTTTTTAACCCTATGAATTAATTAAACGATGATACAGTCAGCAGGAAGCTTTGAGTTCATTCAATTTACTATACTGGTTTGCGCTACTGGATTTAGTAGAGCCAAATGCCTCAGTATTCGATTATCAACTCATCAATGATAACCTTCATGAAAGACTAGGTTTCTATGTCTTGTTGTGTTATGGTTTCAACACACAAAAACTCAAACGCAAGCTGCAGACGGGCTCGCACGTGGCAATGGTCCTTTCCGCCGTTTAACTGCAGGTAAAGGTTTTTTTTAACAAATTAGGAGTTATGGAATATTCCAGAGCATTGATCGGTTTGAGATCATCCTTTCTCATAATATCTAGAAATGTAACTGTGCGATATTGATATACATATAGAGTTACAGACTTGAAAATCTAGATAATTTCAAAATTTAAAATACCCACAGTCAAACGTGGTTCTGGTTGTGTTTATGATGAAAAACTTCTAAATTCTAAAAACATGTGTTTGATGCTTTGATGGTTAGCACATACTCAGCCATTACACCGTCTATGGTTAAAATCTAAGGTAAGAAATGTCATATCTTAAGAAACTAAAAATATCGAGTTACCGATTATAATAAATATAAACAACCAAGTATTTCGGGCTCTACATTCAAACGATCTAATCGCCTAGTAATTAGTCGCTTTGTATAATTATCTCGAGAACGCTACCGCGATATTTTGAGATATCAAATAATTTCGGGGGCTTTCGTGAGATATTTTATCACAAACTATAAAAATTTGAATAAACAATGATCACACTAAACAGGTAGCAAAGATCGTATCAAAGATGGTTCGGTCGTGCTTGGGTCGATAAAAACGGATTTAAATTGGTCTTTCTATCAGTTAACTCAGTGTGTTAAGATTTTGCCCTTTTACCCACACCCGATGGACCGATGACATTGTGAAGGTTGCAGAAAGTCGGTCAATGGAGATCAACCAAGATATTTCGTCATGCCATTTGCCCAGCGGTAGACTTCTACGGGCTGTTAACGATGAATTTTGTACCCGTTTTTTAATTAACTTTCATCAAAAATTCCTATCTTAGAGAACGGTTCAATTTGTTGCACGCGGGGATCATCCTGTACGTTCCTCACAATATATCCAGCTAATGACACCTCAACATAATACTGCCTGTTACACGGACTCCTACAGTATTCCACATTCATGTCTGTTGAAGTTTTGAGATCCAAAGTTTTTAAATAATTTTCTATCTATCTACCTACTTTACTAATTATATTTCGTATTTTTCTTGTTTCTATTACAATATTCATCGATCAAACCAACCAGTAGCATTTCAGAGTACACTTTGTTTGTACTTACTCTGCTGCCATATTTTATTCAGAAGTCATGAACATTATCCCGATAAAACTATAAAAATGAGGCTGTTTGATTCAGACAGTATCGGTTCTGCATCGTACAAGGACAAAAGGGATGCGTCAGGACTTGCAGGGTATAATTTGGCCGATTTATTATAAATGCCTGGGCAAGTTACGGGTGCAACATTCCGATCCCTGTGCCTTAATTTGTGGTCCTTTCTTTCTGTTTTTATGTTTTTTGCCGGTCGAGGGTGGAGGCAAAAGCCTTTTTTGCCTCCTTACACAAAAGACCGCCCTAACGGGATCACAGGGCTTGCAGTCTCTAATTTTATGGAATTGTGAGTAATTTATGTTCTGTTGATGCAATATTGCAGTAGTTTTAGTACTCATACGTTTTAGGGTATTCCGTTAAGATATTTTTTATCACTATTCATAGCCGACCGACAAATAGTAACTCGTTCGTTCGCATAAAACATCAATAGCGAAACTTAAAAAATGAGAGTGTCATCTAGTAATTTATAAATTACATAATAATCCGAAAATTCAATTCTTTATTTTGATACAAATACAATTTATACTATTATGAACTTCTACAACTTTAATCAAAATCTTGTTCTGAACATTCATAACTCACGACATTTCAGTTTCTACATTTTAGTCTTTGGACATTTTTACTATTGGAAAAATATAACTCTAAGGGTATCCTAGGTAGGTCTTCTTTATAGAATACCTATAAACAAACACTCTTTAGCCAGTGTAAAAATAAACTGAACCAGGATTAATTTATTTACCTTCGGGGCATCCGATCTGTCCCGGCTCCCACAGGAATGGAGTCTAGACGTCGAACGTCTGATTCTACATACCCGCCCACTGCCCGTCAACCGTGTATTGACTGCCGAGAATCTGTGAAATGCTTTTGGAGATGCTACGCAAATCGAAACCTATCTGAAGAAGTAACCTAACATATTACTACAATCAAAGTAAAGCTAAAATACTGTTAATAGTTGGAATTTTGCTACTGATGTTGTATCGTAAGCAAATTATTGCAGGGATAACAAAGAAACACCGTTTACATAAGACAAAAGATACAATTTGGTTAGGTATTATAATAATAGTGAAAAACAAAATTAATTTTAAAAAATATCACCGTTTTTAGAACCTTTACAGTTTTAATGTGATGATCAAGCCCTAATAGAATTGTTCAGTTGACTAATTTTGCGATGCGTAAATATAAAACTTGTTAGAAAAAATACTGTTTCCAATAGAGTTATTCGTTCGAAAATCTAACTCTAAAGTTGTGGTACGAACCCACAAATCGGAAGGCCTGAAATAACTTTATTGGTATACGAATAGACATAGTGATCGCCCTCTTATTACTATATTCAGATTTAGAATGTAAAACATCGGCGGTGGTTTATAAATATGTAGACAAGATGTGATGGGTGCTCGTTGGTACATTTTCTATTTTTTACTTGATAGACGATCTTGATAGTTATTACCTATAATTTTATATTCCATTTCGTCACACATTCGTCGGGTGGTCTGAAATATAGATACCAACAGTGCTGCAGCGTAGTTATATTAGATTAGACACACATTTTGTTTTTCTAAAACCTACCGCACACAATACAAAAGCTTAAGCTCGATGATAACAAAGAGACAACGCAACGCGGGACAAGCAGTCCTTGTTAACAGCAATATCAATAGCAATAATTTACAAATGAAGAAATGCACGAACCGACAAACATCCAAACATCATTGTCTATGACAAACAGACAGAAAAAATAAAAGAGCCGCCTAAGCGATGCACAAACAAGCTCCGCGGGTGTCAGGGTAAATTCAGTGGATGCTAGCGACTTTCCGGCGGTACAGGTTGGAAGAGATGGAGATCTTTATCCTTAATACATAAATGTATAGCACCATTACGGTACAGCCATACATTTTCAGCCAATAGAGCCGAGAAATTTTGTTGTTATTTTTTAAGTTTAGTATACACTTTATTTTTTGGTCGCTGCCTTCGTAATAAGCCATGTATCATCATGAGTTTGTGCATTTCAGACACAACTTTCTGAAATCGCCCTTCGCTCATCTCACAAACGATGAGCGCTCGGCGAAAACGTCCTACTCGGACATGTTGTAAAAACAAGTTAATTATTATACTTCGCTTATTGTCACAGCAAGTAATCACTGACTGTATCCCGCAGTCACGGGCAAACTTGTTTCATTGACGTGAGCCCAAAACAATACGACTGTTTTTTTGTACTTGCCTACCTATTTTTGTGAGTTATAAAAACAATTATGTCAACAACTTGAAGAATGCACTAAATACTTACGCCACAGTGGCCATTTGAAATAATATGTTGACAGCCTGCTGTGAAAGAGATTGTTGAAAAATATGGCAAATCTGAATATCAGGATGAAGTGGCAATTAATATAGCTCGGAAACACAACATCTGCTGTAGAATGTAGGTCTGGAATGGTCACCACGAACCGTACGACGACGTAGTGTAGGTTGGATGTCCCACGAAAGTGGTTGCTTTCGAAATATGTAATTTAATAATATAATTAAATTAAATTGGTATTAAACTTAGTTAAACATTTGCATGGCAATGTGTTTAATGAAATATTTGAAACTATAACTATCTTTGTCATTGAGGGTCCGTTCGTCGTGGCACTCTTTCAAATATAATTATGTCCTATGATTGACTTGTCCTGGTGTATGATGATGGTGGCAAAATTGCTTGGATATTGTTTAAAAATAGGTCAGCTTAAGGCACGTTTCCATCATAAATATCAAGAGATTTAAGTGCCAGTAACACGATAAATAAATTTTAATTATAAAATGCCGCTATGGTTACCGGAAAAATGAAAGCTAAATAGGGCAGAGAAATGGGAAGCTACCTAATTGTAAATTAAAAAGTTCGCGGAGTTACGACACCACAGTCCACAATGACACCCCGTCGGTTGGTAGGAGGTGGAGGTGGGAATCACCCTCGAAGCACTGCCTCCTACCCCCTAGCAGGCGTGTGTCACTTTCAACCGGCCTGGTAAGTTAAAATGAGCTTAATATGCTCATTTTGGTTCAATGCTGGGCCAATTCAATTTTCTGATTTGGGTAATTTGCTGAGAATGAAAATTTAGTAATTTGGTCAGTGTCACACGCTGCTTTGGTTTCAATATAGGTCGACATAGGCAATATAGTCGTCAGTTTTAGTAACAGTGAGGCTTCGAAGGTACTGTTGTTTAATCTGTAATCCTGGTGGGGGTGGGGTAGACGCTCGTGGAAAGCATGTCATTTTGTTTTAAAATATTGTCCGCGCGAACACATTCACGTGGATCATTTTTAATCGTCTCTATGATTTTACATTTTCATTCCGTTACTGCTAAGTTTTCCATTTGTTTTGGCTTTTTTATTCAACAAAAACATCGAAGCTCCGTAAAATTGTTATTATGTAAGTACGACTTGTGACTTTGGAAGTTACATAATAAATATTTAGGTTTATTCCTATCGGCCACACTGAAGCTGATGTAGCGTATATTAGGAACTTATTTTACTGTTCTGAGTATTTCTCCTAAATTATTCACGTTTAGTAAATTAATTTGCTTACCATAAACTCTTTGTGTTATTCTTACTCAACGTGGAATAGTTTGAATGGAATCAAATTGAATTGAAAGTCACACAACATACGTGGAATCCTTGTTGAGAAAATTATAATTATAGCAGTTGAAGCATTCCAATCAAATATTACGGTTCACGCGCACAGTGCTTTAATTATCGCTTATAGCCGCATGCGCATCCAGCGTGAACTCACGGATTGAATATTAGTTACTGCAGTGAAAGCTCAATAAAATGCCCTAAGCATTTTCGTCTTCCATGGAACATGGTTGTTTGTCCGATTTTACGTCTTTGGTAAAAATGTTCCGGCAACTGTTCGAATTATAGGATAATGTTAACTTTCACTGCGGAATATTGTGTGTAATCAAGTAATCTTATGCATGTGAAAATGGTTTAGTTTTATAGTTTTTTTGAAAACGATAAATCTAAACTATGCTTGGTCTTTATAAGATATTTTCCCCATAAATAGAGACAGTAAAGTGTTAATGTGTGCTAAATGCTGAACACACATTCTTAGCAATTCTTATTTTATAAATCTGAGTCCTTAGATCTTAGTATGTAGATTAGATTTTTAGTATTAGCCTAAAAATCTAAATTGTAGTGTTACTTGGAATTATCAATTTATTTACATACTAAATAAATAAACTATGCCTATGATTATGAATATCTTTTTCAAGGTTTTCCTCTAGCATTCCGTAGGTATGCTACAAGCTAGCGGGATATTTCAATGTGATATGTATTTTTTTTACACAAAAACACTTTTTTCGTGTCTTCTATGCATGTAAGTTAACCGCAGGATGACTGACACGATGTCATCCAGCGTATGTTAACCACCACTAACTTTATAGTTTTACCACAACATAGCTACAACCAAATAATTGTCGTGTCAAGGTCGTCTGCTTTCCTCCTGCATTCCCTACGCCCACCGGGATATCTCACACTCGTGTTATGTAACACTTAGATTTGTTTACGATTGACATAATAAATCGTTCGTTTCCCGTTATTGGATAACATCGACTTTTGATTAGGGTTAAATTGGGATATATCTCATCAATAGATGATTTAGAATAGGATAAAATAGAAGAAAGTTAAAAACAAAGCTAGCGTAAAAGAAGAAAAATATGTGTAAACTGGTTATAAATTTAACTATGTAATCTTTGTTGAAATAATTCATTTACTAAAATTTACTATAATAATAATAGGAAAGTAAGGTACTTAGGTAATGCACTATAATAGTAATCTAAAAATTACACTCAGGTATGCGATTACGCTTTATATAATAACTAGCCCGCGACTTCGTCCGCGCTGACGAAAGGTAGATACTATGATTGCCTTTCGCCCCTCGACCCCCCCTCCCCAACCTACCTCATCCACGCACTCGCACTGCCAATGTTATCTAATGCCTTCTTGTACATAATATGATGCAAGCTTTCTCTTTGGCAAAATCTGTCAGCGATTAGTAAAGACAGACTTTAGATAGGTATCAAGGTAGGTACTTTAAAAAAAAAAACATTCTCTATGTACCTTGATTGTCTAAAAACGCAGAAACATCCTTAATGTCTTACCATAAGTATATATAATTATGATGAATTTTGATATCCGTAACATGAGAAATAATTGGTTCCTCATACAAAATCTTCAAATTTGATCTTCGCAACAAAAAGTAGCGTATGTCCTTCCCCAAGGTCCCCTTTATACCAAAATTCATCAAAATTGGATCAGCGGTTTAGGCATGACAAACAGACAGACAGAGTTACTTTCGCATTTATAATATTAGTATGGATATTATATAAAGCGTAATCCAGGAAAATAAGTTCAAAAAAATTATCTTAGTAGCGTTATATAAAAACCAAATGAAAATGTTCGAGTAAATCAATCGTATCTAATCATAACCGGGCGGTGTGCTGTAAATAAAAGAGACAATTACTACTAACGGTATTTGTGGGCGCTCTTCACACCCTCCAACCCGTGGAGAATCCCATCTCGTCTTTTGTGGGTTGCCAACACAGCGTGGGTGGATAATTTCTCGATTTTTATTATAGTGTAGTATCTAAGTATCTTACTTTCCTATTATTACAACATGTGTTCAGCTTAGCTATGGAAAAATCACTGAAATATATATGAATGTACTAATAAAACTTTGCAGTAATCATTTTTGGTTTTGTTTCTGTATTATTGTTATGAATTAATTAATTATCGGATATGCAGGGTGTAATATATGCCGATATCAACACGAGTAACATTGTTACAAGTTTGACAATGACAAAGTGTTATTAATTTAATAATAACACTTTGTCATTTCAGTAAAGAACCTTATTTCTGCAAATCTTTCAGAGATTTTTCCACTGGTATACAAAGTCCCGAACGTCGGATTCGCAACTTAGGCGGGCAATACCACCTTATTGACTGAGACCGACCACAGCCGACCTAACCCGACTCGACCCGAGCGTTCCCGAGCTCTAAGGGTTGTCACAACAAGTTTTTGAAGTTTATCTGAAAACTTTGTTCGCTGGTAAGGATTGCTAATTAACTTTAATAGTATAAACACAGTAGGTGGATTGAAATACAATAATTATTTATACTTTATCATTCTTCTTCGATATCCTTACTTATAGTTCAGCAAGTTTATTATTTCAACAAGAGTCTTAAATAGTTAACTAATCACTTTATGTAAGTTTTTGTCTTAAAATACGTCTATTCGACTAACGGACGTCCCGTCAAGATAATCTGAAAATAATAGTATGCCGTTTGTTTCGGTAATATTTATTTTACTGAAACTTGAAGCAGAAAGTCATGTATCATGCACTTAAGGCTCTCGATTCTTTCTAATAATTTGAGATTCATAGCGGCTTATTCACATAAAAAGTTGTTCCCTTCAAAATGTAGTAATTTCGTAGGGAGGGTGCCATCCTCACCCACCCCCGATCCTCTCAGGCTGGCATTTTAACGCCAAAGATATTGTCTCTTAAGTTAGATCTGTGTTAATAAGAAATGAAGAGAAAATGAATAAATATTTTAAAATAAAATATAATCTGGGAACCAGGGAGTGTCTAACTAATGATAAAGTTATTTTATTATGTACAAGTATCACTATTTTTTTATGAATTTTTAAATTTCATTTCTTTAAGATGAATTTTGGATGATAAGGTGAGGTTAACATCTACTAAAAAAAAAGTTTTATTACTACTATAAACATTATACACAAATAGTACAATCACTGTAAAAATCAGGCAGAAGATAGCAATGATTGGATTCTTTGATTCGAATGACATTAAAAAAACACTACGTAAACTATAACTGTACCTTTTCTTTGGTTTTACACTTCTACAAATATTTTGTTACTAAAATTTGTCACTGAGATTCTAAAATACTGATTATTTTAAAAACTAAAATTGTAAATTTTTAAAAAGTTATTTGTTAAAATTACACGTAAATTAAATGCTTTGTCGAAAATCTGATAATTACACAAAAGCTATAATAGCATTAATACAAATAAAACTTACAATACAATATACCAGATGAAGACATCATTTTTTAAAAATGCACGTTAACTTTTAAATCTGAGCTGGTAATAGGTTATTGATATTTGTGAACAGCAGGATAATAATATTTGTATATTTCACCATTTTAACAAGATCTGCCGCGCTTTTTTGTATCTACGACTCTTCAATATTTGGATATTGGTTCAGGGGTCTCATTGTAGTGGTCGTGGTATAGTGTTTTCCACAATGTACAAGAGGTAGGGTTTGGCCTGTCTCACTTAAAATCAGCACTCAATGAATTATAAGCCGTATTGCTCTGTATTTAGATTCAAACCCTGGCTATTTGAATTCCTTTATAAACATACTCTTCGTATATAGTTCCTTCATTTCTTTCTTGTTTATCTGACAGTTTGACAAAATAAACAGATGTTTAAAATAACTTCACCAAAATCTTTAACAAAAATACTATGTTACAGCGATATACCACGTTGAAGTGAAACTTTTGTACGTTATTGTTATATTTTCTTCTTTGGCGGGTCCCATCACAATGTGCCTTACCGGGTAGCCGCGTAATTGTTATACTGAACAGGGGTTGAGCGTCATGTCAACTGTTACGTCATTGAGTAAGTAATTGGGGATGTTTGAGCATTTTGCTTCGATAACCTATTTTGGTAATTAAGGATTTTAGCGATTTTTGAAATGGTAACCGAGCAAGTATTTTTTTAGTAACATAGATTCTTTTATTGACATTCGGTGGCCAAAGAAAACGTAATTGTCAAGGTATTCGAGCTTAAGTTTGCCTCAACAAAAATCCAAGGATATAGCAAGAACTCTTCTGTTCAGTAATAAATAGGTACTTATTACTATAATAGGTAAATAATTGGTAATTTTGAGAAAAATAAAATCTAGAGTCACCATGCAATTTCATGAGGGCTTTGCATAATGATGTCTCAAAAGTATTTAAACAATAAAATTAACCCTCAATAAAACTAAAGATCATAATGAACTCGATCGTCACGTTTCCAAAGCCTGAATGAAATTAAGTATCCCGATACCGATCGCAAACTGCCGCGCTACAATACACTTCATCCCTTATTAATTATTTTATTGTAAGCATAAAGGATGCCGTAATCGTCAGAATAATAATATCATCGCGTCGTATAAAGAACCCCAAGTAGCGACAACACAAGCGTAAAAATGACACGACGCGCCACCAATATGCTTGTGTATTAGTGTGCATTAGATTTATTCGACTGGGTCACCCATACAGGCGTACGGCTACCCTGAAACGGGGTGCGCTTGGTTCTGCCCCCACACTAATACAGGCGCACAGGGTTGGCACCGCGCCGCTCTACGCTACCCGCCAGATGGTCACGCACACATGCAAGCCGCGAAAGGGAAAGCTACACTGTGTAAACAAATCGCGGGACAACCGTCCCTCTCGGCTACAAAGCTCGTGTGAGTCACATCATTGTGTGCTGTCGACACGAGACGACGTAGATTGTTCTGTGAAATTGCCAGGTAATAGGCCGTGGGACTATAGTATTACACTTACTTATTGCTGGGTTTAACCGCTCAACGGTCTAATCGAATTGAATGCCGATCAGTTTACCTTATTGAGGTCACTTGAATGCTTTTGACTTTTGGGGCAGTGTTTTGATTTAGTTATTTACATTAATTAACAAAAAAGCTCATTCAACAGTCTATTCTCAGTAGTTAAACATTAATTTATGAGTAGAAGCTTTAATACTGTCACTGGTGTTTATGCATTATTAAAGAGTATATCTACCTACCAGAAGTTACTTATTAGTTTATACATAAAATATATAAATAAATTAAAACGCCTAGCATGGTTTTTACGTATCAAGCAGGAATTTACAGCCCGATCCTACAAATAAAAAGTTGACAAAACCTCTAACAAAGAAAAGCAAAGTTATTATTAGGTATAACGCAAATATTTCCTCTGTTGACATGTTTGGTAGTGTCACGGCGCGCAACGGGCGGTGGTGACGACACAGATTTGAATTGATCCGAGTAAGACGGAGAACGCGTTAACGTAGAAAGTAGAGGAATATTTCTTATTCACCTTTTATACTCCTACACATGTTACTTATACTTAGAATAAGCTTTTGCTTATTTTGTTATTTGCGTATTTTCATTCAGTCTATTTCTTTGTACGATTTTCAAATACCGCCTTCTCAGTTGGTGCTCTGTTTGTCATGGTATAAGTGCGGTGCTGGTTACCGGATTTTTATGTGAATGTGCTCTTAGTCAAGGCGACACCTATTCGTGTATACGTTATAGTCGTCTGAGCAGTGCCACCCCTAAATTGAGTGGCGTACGCTCCGCCGGAATAGAGATGGGGTTAACGCTGTTTTGTCGATATCGATGCATTAGTAACGCTTTGAAAACGAATGTTTAAGTTCTTAATGTAATAAGCTATAACACTTTTTAATTAATGTCTTAGTGTATTGCATTTATGATTCAGGTGTGCAGTCAAAGTCATCATTATCCACAACCTCAATTTAACCACTGCGGGGTTAAGACTCCCACAGAGTTTGAGCCATCCACCACGATTATGCGCTAGTCTGAACCGCCCACGGCCCCAAACAAAGTCAAAAGGAGGTTGTACATTAAGGGCCTATAACTTACAAATATTATAAAACAGCTGTTTAACATAGCACTGCTTTGTCTCTTTCTGATTCCATTTAAAATTGTGCCGAAAAAATCAAACACTGTTTTGAAGATGTCAGAAGAGATCATAATTTTCATTTACATATAGGTAATCAGTAACTGTAACAGTAAACCACTGATAGGCTTTTCTCGGATAGTTAAATTATAAAACAACTTAAACTGTGACTAAATGAACAAAATCCTATAAATGTCTTACATGACAATCAAACATCACGATAAGTGTCGAAACAAGCCAGGGTATTATGACTATAGTATTGTTAATTCAGAATCACCCCAAAATGTACATAATCAGTCGTACAGTGAAACAAAACATCTCAATTGTACGTGAAAGAAAAGGACAGACAACATCTAAATGAGGGGGTGTCGTAAATAAATTTCTGCACTTACATCGACTATATCCTTAATAATAAAGACTGGTAAAAGGATAAGAGGCAATATCTTAACGGCATAAGTTTCAGATTGGCTTGATGAAAAGGTAATAGAAGAACAATGTGGTGGACTCGAATGAGGAAACGGATTACAGAGTGCTGGATGCCTTCGTAGTATTTACAGTAGATTATTATTTGCTAATCGAAGCAGCTGCAAACAGAGATAATAAAAATAATTTATTTGGTTAGGGAAGAGATATTTTAATGTGAGATCAAAAAAGCAACGTTTATCGATTCCCACTGCGGGACAATTTGCATGTTCTGCTGATAATTATTTCGGGTATAGGTGTTGTAAATACCTCGGTACACGTAGTTCCTGATACCCACATTAAAGGGAATCCTTGTATGGGGACAGGACTATGTATGAGTTGGATGTTAATTATAGGTAATTATTACCACTGAGGCTATCTACACCCTACTGATAAGCCAGGATTGTTATTGGAATTAGGCCATCATAATAATCATAATTCTCATTATCGTCAACAGCCTGTTGAAGTCCACACATGGACTGGACATTGGCCTCTCAAAAAGATGCCATGCTGAATGATCTTGAGCTACCTTCTTACCGTAGCGTCTGTTTGATAACAGTTAGCTCATGTAATATTTTAAAATGCATGTAAAACATATGTCAGTTAATCTCAGAGAATATAGGTAAATCTCCTATAAATAAAATGACTTCACTGGACAAGACGTCAAATTGACAGCCCTGTCTAGTTTCGACGTAAACAGAGCACCTCTGTCCCAGGGGTCGATTCTCCGCTGGATAGTGCTAATCATAATCGAATCTCCCAGATTCAAATGAGACAATCAATCAACTGGCAGCGCGCGACGACAGGGCTCCTTGAGGACTTTTGTTGCACCCTTGGGTTTGGAGGATGATAAGTTTTACAGTTTAGAAAATAACAAGTGGTTCCTGTTTTAACTTGTATGAATCAAGGGCTATCAAGTTGATGCAATGCAATTTTTTTGTTAGTTTTCTCTTTATGTTGTAGTTAAATCCTAAAATGCAGGCAAATTATGGCTAATAAGACAATGTTCTAGATTCAGTATTCAGTATTTATTTATTTCAAACCATAGGGCCTTATAAAACAATCAAGTTATGACAATTGATAGGTATGACTCACTTTGGAAAAATCACTAATTTTAGTAATTCTTAATTTAAATGCAGCTGTATAGGGGCATTGTCAAAAATGTACACTTGTACTGATGACTCGGTCAAAGTATTAATAAATTTCATGTTTTGGACTTAGACCAGCAAAACCAAGTCCAATCGCAAAAAATCTACTTAGACTATTACTATTGACAAACTCTAAGACACAAATAATATCTGTCTCACGTCAAGTGAGCCGATAAATTAAAAAAAACCGGCTAAGTGCGTTTCGGGCCACGCGGCACTGTAGGGTTTTGTAGTTGCTTATAAACTTATATTTACTACCTTTTTTTACACAACTTTATCTAAGTAATTTTCAATGAAATTTGTAAAATGTACTTGGAGAAGGAAAAAATATAGTTTTTACTACAGTAAAAACTATATTTTTTTACTGGAATGGTTTTCACACACTACCAATATTAACACCATGACAAAATCCATAAAAAACATAATCTACACTTTACGTGTAGGGAAGGTGCCTTAAAACATTTTTGCAAAGTTTTTATTTTATCACTTTGTCGGCTTGATTAATATGTGTCATGCCAAATTTCAGCTTTCTAAGTATGTAAGCCGCAGACAGCTAAGTGACAAACGAACGGACATGGCGAAACTATAAGGGTGCCTTGTTGACTACGGAACCCTAATAACTAGACTGACATCCTGATGACCTTGATAGCGTGGCGGGCGAGCCATCTGCAACGCAAGAGGAACGGGTTCGATTTCCGCTGCGGAACAATGTTTGCATGTTCTGTAGATATTTTTTTCGGGTCTGGTGTTTTAATGTATAATGGTAACTCGTAATTTTTATAGCCACGACAGGAAACACTAGTCTGGGATAGGAATGATGTATATGTCTGTTGGCTGTTTATATATTTATTAAAAAAAAAAAAATAGTTACGAGCTTTGGGCCTCTATTCAATGATGATGAGACTAAAATAAAATAAATCATTCAGTGCTTACAGTAGCTAATGAGTGCTTATTTGATAAGTGAATAATGAAGCGCACCTAGGGCAAACAACCAATGACACGATCACGCAGTGTTCCATAGTTTGTCGACAGAAAACAAGGGCTCGTTAAAGGTTCCTATTTCTGAGGCTTCCGATAACGAGAATGTCGTACTCGACTTTTCTACGTCTTATTACCGAGAATCTTATATTCGTGAATGATCTAGGCCGCTGTTTGTATTGGAGCGGTTGACGCTCAAATAGGTAGTTTTGTCAAAATGTTGATCTCTTGTTATAGTGAAAGGGTGAAGGAATAACATCATAAAGAAACCGACATATCCTAGAATCAACAATTATAAGGCATGTGCCATCTGGAGTTATGTGGAATGCTTATTACTATGCAAAACGTGGGCATTTGCAAATATAATTGTTTCTAATGCAAAACTGATATCCTAGCTACAAATAAATCTTATAGTACAAGCAGTACAAACATTTAATATAAATGTATTAAATGTTTGTACTGCTTACTGGTTGTACTATAAGATTTGCATGACTTTTCTACCACAATCAAATCAATAGATAACTACTGATACTACTTAGCAATAAATCGTTTTCGGTCATAATATGACTCACATTGTATCGATTACTTTGAAAATACTCTCCGTAATCTGCACAAAGGGTAGATAAAGTGATTTTGTCGAACGATTGGCCGGATGGCGTGTAATTGGCTAGTTTATTTTTTCAATACACTGCGTACCAACACCAACCTATCTGCTACTACATGTATATATATATTTTTTGAAGCATTGTTTTTGAAGTTACAATTCGTTTTTTTTATGTTATGATTAGATAAACAGGCATACGGCCCACCAGATGATAAGCGGTTACCGTCGCGTATTGACAACTGCAACACTTGGGGTATTGCTGATGAGTTGGCTGCTCTGAAAGATTCTTTTTACATATTTTTTTGAAGTGGGTCATCCTATAATTTAGTGGAAACACCTCAGAAGGCAGCTCATTTTTGCATCAATAAGGTTTTACAGGAATATGGTTGAATAGTTCCTCGGATCATTCACCATTGTACGGACGATAGAACACGCTAAGTGTGCCAATGTCGCGACGCTGACTCAGCGGCTCCGAGATTGGGGTCGTCGATGATTCTTTGTGGAGGGAATCAAAGCGAAGCAGTTGATACATTGGAGCGGTGTTAATTTTATGTTAATATCCGCAATTTGAAGTGAAGTTCATACTTTGCTGTTTATGTCTTTAATCGTTCAGTTTCTTTACAATTCTTCAAAATAGAGATGGGAAAAAATATTATTTTAAAGGAATAGAGATTAATAAATATTTTTGTTCAGAAGAGTTCCATCACACTTATTAATCTTTAAATTCCAAATAACTCTGTAATTCAACAGACAATTTGATTCACACATCATTACATCTTCAATCTATCATAAACAGTAACAATTGATTTTGCACCTTTTCACAAAGGCTGTAGATTGCGGTAGGTACGCAATACGCATGCGCAAACTTTTCCAATTAATCTCTGTTTCTTTTTTATTTATCTAATCCTGCATCTATCATCCCACTGACTCTCAATCTACATCTTTCCATGCTTCAGTTAATCTTAAATTAACCGTAGCGTCAATGATTTAAAGATGTATTTAGAAAACATATGATTTACTGCTTTAATCACATCACTCTTTTTGACGGATGTACATCTTTTTAACCAATCACTCCTAAGTTACACATCATGCTAGCCATCTTCAACAAAGCCTATAGAAAGACCTCCTTTAAAAGTGATGTGGCGCACAATCTTAGGCTACTTCCATCCACCACTTTTTACAAATTATATTACATAGTCAGTTTCATTTTGTTGTCATGTACCTATTTAGCTATTAAGTGTATTGATCTATTAATTGTTCTTTTTAAATGATTTATATAACATTAAATTAGTTCACGGCATACCTATATTCAGGCTGTATTGTCTTTGAATTGTATTTTCTGGTTGTTTACCTTCCACTGATAAACAGTGTGGGGTCATTGAGTTGTTTTTCTGCTGTCTTTGTTAAGTGAACAAACACTAACATGTAACTACAATACAGTTTTCGTAATTCATGCAGAAACACTATTGTTTGATTATCTGGAAAGTTTCAAGGTTAAATTTAATTGATAAGAACTGTAGATAACTGTTGGTGCGTACTAACTATTACCACTTTTTAACAGGTATTTAACATTTAATTGAGTTTGTGTACAAACCATCAATGGTACATGTTCTATACTCATTATTTGTCTATGAATTGTTTTTACACATATATACAGACTACTATAGTATTATTTATTATAATACCTCTACATAGCTTGATGAAAATGAAGGCCGGTAAATAACGCAATCAGTATTTCAAAATTGTATTATTACCATG
The DNA here is from genome assembly GCA_961405105.1 of Perizoma affinitatum. Taxonomy (NCBI): domain Eukaryota; kingdom Metazoa; phylum Arthropoda; class Insecta; order Lepidoptera; family Geometridae; genus Perizoma; species Perizoma affinitatum. Next base: position 11,413,460 of record OY560184.1, read on the forward strand.
GTAACTACTTCACTTTTTTTGATAAATACGATGGGGTTGAATGGTATTCTGTTCCCCTAATTATCAGACAGACGACCTCTGTGGCGCAGTGGGCGAAGGCCCGCCTGAGACGCAGAAGGTTGCGGGTTCGATTCCCGCTGCGGCAAAAATGTTTGAAATGTTTGTCTCGGGTCTGGGTGTTTTCTATGTATAATATGTATGTATTTACAAAAAAAAAGTATAATGTAGTATATCAGTCATGTAGTTCCCATAACACAAGCTCTGCTTAATTTGGGGCTAGATGATGCTGTGTGAAAATGTCCAGAATTATTTATTATTTATTATTATTAATTATACTACTAAAATGCCGATGGGGAACCCTTTATGTTAAACTTGACCATTTGTAAACTTCTAAAACTGCAAACTTCTCAAACGTAATTTTCCTGTTTTTTAAATTCACAGACTGTTACAAAATCAGTGTTCCCATAGCTAGTGTAATTAAGTCATACCCTCGTATAACTCCACGCAAAAATGAGACTAAACTAGCTAAAACATTTAACCATTTAACATAATGTTGGACATTTTTCGCACAGCATCATCCGGCTCCAAGCTAAACAGAGCTTGTATTATGGGAATTACATGACTGATATATTACTTAAATATATTATTTTTAAATAAATACATACTAGTCATAGAAAATGTTATCCAAGATCAGTGGAAATAAGTGGAAATCCTCTTCATTCACTATCCCTTTCTTGAGTGTGATAACTATTGTGCATTTTTATTTTCCCGTGGTTACAAATTACAGATAATAAATAATTGACTTTCACGAATGTTTATTTTCCTAAGCAAAAATGCATTCAGGATTGAAATAAAATAAAAAATACTAGACCTAACCAATTAAAGTTTAATCAGCACTAGTAATTTGATGGTAATTTTATAGCAAGCGTTTTTGTTTTCCGAAATTTAAATCACAAACTCTTGTTGGCAAATTTAGAATTTAGAAATTCGACTTTAAGTGATTGTTGTTAAAAGTAAAATGAAAGTGATATTCTTAAAATAGAGTTTTTGGGAAACAATACTTCTAGTGCAGATGAAAAAAAACTACGCATTCAATAAAGAGTTATCAAGCATTAAAAAAAATGGACTAACAAATTTCGAAAGCATGATTCGTTACCATTGCAATCTTATTGTACAGTTTATATTCAGCTATCGTTCAATCATAAACATGGATATTTTATTGGCAATCCAATCGCTGTATTCAGATACTCTTGTGTAAACGCCAGGGAAGTTAACATTTGCACAACCTTCCCCCCAGGAGACTATGCCGACTAAGCAGTTGTTGGCCACGAGAGGTCCACCGGAGTCCCCTTGACATGCGTCTCTGGCTGGGTCAGTGGCGCCAGCACAGATCATCTCTGGTGTTACTGTAGCCATTCTTAGGTATGCACGAAGGCAGATATCTTGATTGACAATTTGAACTCTGGCCGCTAAGAGAACTGTTGATGCAGGTCCTTCGAACTGAAAATATTTAATTGACAACAAACATTAGATCAAATCTTTGCTTCTAATCAAACAAAAACCTGTGTTTTTATTATTATTTTTATTTACTTTTACCTCCTGAAACATATTTTATATGAGATGAATGAACTTTTTTATTGATATGAGAGAAGTAATCATTCAAATGTAAATTAAATCAACGCGGAAAGAACAAAATAATGATATCTTCAATTGTTCTTTAACTTACCGAAGTCGTCCCAAATCCTGATACTATAGCCTTAGCACCATCAGCCACGTTAAAACCTGATGGTGCAAAGGCAATTGAGTGAACGCTTTGACTAAATGATATTTCTTTAGCGGTTCCCAATAATGCAATGTCGTTGACCATGGTGCTTGAAGAATACTGCTCGTGTATGAAAATAAAGCTTATATCGTGTGTTTGACCTCCTGAAGAACGATATGTTGTTCCGACTACTGCTCTGATTGATGATGGTTCTAAGACGTACCTGAAACAAAACATTTGAATTAACATTTTGTATGTATCCACCTTTTTGATTCATAGCCATTGATTTCCTTCTTTGTTTGGTGTTTGTGAATGATCTAATAGTTTTCGTTATCTTGCGAAAAACAAACAGGTTATAGCGATAAAAAGTTAAGTGTCATCATAAACTAATTATTTTAAGAACAGGATCAAGCACCATCATGGTCTAAATAGAGCAGAGCGATGGGAAACCCTGTAGCCAACCCGAATCATCCCCATTCTACGTTGTTATAAAATTAAGGAGCTAGTGCTTTTGTTACTATTTCGTCAATTTCCTGAAGGAAAAGGTTTACGTAGAATGATTGAATTTTGCGTTTGTTGAATTGTCAAAAATTTTAATCAACTTAAATGGAAAATGGAGAAGGTTCTCAATTCAGTTGTTTTATATATTTTTAATGTGTTTTTTGTTACTTGATATTTTCGAAAATTGTTGAAACCAATTTTGATGATTCATTTTTAATCGGTAAGGTGGTTCCATATAAATATTATGAAAATCCCACTTTTAATTAATGATGAAATTTCATATTAGACTTTTTATAAATTTCCCGATATTTGAAGTCGGTTTTTTGACATTTAATGGCTTATGAATTATATAAACATTGATTTTATAGGAAAATATCATTTGAGTCGAATATAAGGAAAGCAAGAGAAGTAGCTTATTCACCAATGAACGAAGAAATTAAAAATATTTCGTCACACTCGTAAAAAAATATAAAATTCAAGATTATGGACAGATACAATAGGTACTAACGCTTCTACACAATGAGCAGCTGTCAGAATAGCCCTGTTCTTCACTATGACCGCGCCACACATGTGTGTCCAGGCATTGGTAGTCTTTCTTCTCAACGATACTTGGTATGGCACTTCTGTTATTTCCACTTCGTACCCGTTCACTATTCTAGCGGATGTTTCTGCGGCTTCATCAAATACTAGCGATGATGTGGTAAGCCTTGTACCAACTGTAATAGAACATTCAATCAAAATTTACAAATTATATAATTGAATTGCACTAACTGATCAACTGATTAATAAAATTAAAAGCATACCAACGAAAAATATATGCACCAATAACTTCATTTTGTCAAGAATCTATATCAACTAACAAAGAATATTTGGAAGAACTGTCGGTTGTCTGATACATTATCTCTAATAGTTAAGATCAAGTAGTTTATCTTGGGAATTGCCACAGTTTCATTGGTTAATCTCAAATATCGGATACATTACGTAAATGCGCAACGCTAGCGTCAGAAAAAGGTTTTATCAATAACACGTTTTATCCTTCGTCAAATATGGATCATTAATAGTACTAAGTGACAGATTAATTCATATTTTTACTATAAAACTGTTCCGTTACTGACTGTTCGATCGACGAACAGCCTAAGCCATAAGTCTTAGAAACATTAAACTTGAAGGGTATATTCCTTTTATGATGTAGGGGGGAACTAAGACAGACATTTTGAAAATTTTAGCCTTAAGAAAAGAACCTGAATACCTTTGTATGAAAAATAAAATTCCTTTAACTTACGAAAATGAAACTTCGCACAAATATTCTTCAATCAAAATGATAAAAGACTTACTATTTTGTCCAACTTTTAGCAAGTTGGTATAAAACTCGTTTGCGTTTCTGACTGGCTGAAACAACGCACAGTCAAAACCATAAGTCCTCCCGTGACGCAATAGCAACGGTGCCACAATATAAGTCACAAATGAAACTTGTTTAGCGCAAATTATTTTCATAACTATGATAGTTTTAAACGTTAAAAATGAATCTATACTAATAACTGGAGCTTGTTTTTTTGTATTTTTTTGTATGGACGCTTTAATCCTTGGTTCCGATATTTTCAGTCAGATTTGGAAAAAAATATTGCACTTGAAAGCCAATTCTTGAGAAAAGTTATAGGTTATTTAAAATCACGCTGAGACACTAAGGAGCCAAGGAAAATAAATAATAGCGCGGACAGGCGATGCGACGCGGTGGGTCGGGGCCGAGGGCGGCCGTGGCACAACTGGTAAAAAAATAAAGGCAAAACAGATTCTCTGTGTTGTGGGTATCAGGAACTACCACAACACCCAGACCCGGAACAAATATCTGCAAATATCTGTCCTTAGAATCAAACCATCTTGCGTCGCAGCCAATGTTTTTACGCTTCTTGTTTTTTAAACCTGCGTGTTTGGGAAATTTTAAGTTTTTCACATGACAAATAGTATCTTTATTAGTTTATGAATGCAGTTAGAAAATTCCCGTTTTATTGAGCCGATCGTGTTTATTTACTTCAGACAGAGTTATACGTCCTAAGGAATTATGCACCAAATATAAACATTTCAGTTTAGAATTTCTGAATACTTGAAGTAAATATATGGGATAAATCATTGAAAGGGTATTAAAACATTATGTATTTTTAATTGAGGGAATCCAGAGCAAAACGCATGAATGAACACTCATTCACAACTCGAGACCATTACCATATTATTCACGATGTCATAAGCTTAACAGTCGTAAAAAGGTGCAAAATTATATTAATAGCGTTTTAATACGATCCAGTCAATAATGTGGGGTTTTTATCGGCAATCAAACCAATGTTCTGAACCGAGGAAATTTATGGATACATTAAAACCATCGGGAATTGAGAGGTAATGAGTTACATCAAACACTGTTCTTGTTGGACTGGACTTATATGTAGTTGAAACTCTGCTAATCAGTAAATAAAAAACAAATCAAAATCAAAGGGAAAACATCCAACAAACTGAGTCATGGGTATCAGGAACTACAGGTATCGCGCTACCACAACACCCAGACCCGGAACAAAAATCTGAAAAATATGCAAACGTTTGTCCGCAGCAAGAATCGAACCCGCACCTTTTGCTATTATTAAATTCCTCTTAATGATTCTTCAAATGATGCTTTAATTAAGCTATTGAAAAATATTTATGTTTTTCCTAAAAATACTGTGAATTTAACTTTGTAATTTTGTAAAATGAGAGTTCAGAAAATTATATCATCATGTCGTGGTCCGGGAATGATGTATTGCTGTTTTCAAGTTTTTCATTTTGTAAATGATAGCATTGGTATGTAAACCCAGCAACCAATACTTAGAGGGTGATGAACTAACTTGTAATGGCTGCATATACTTTTTCACACATTATGTTCTCATGATATATAGATATATATATCTCATGGCCATCTGCACCATTGACTTCATTCAAAACTTCAGTTCCACAGTTTACTGCCTAAATTGATCGTAATAAGTATATTGGGCAAGATAAGATAGTGTTCATTAAATCAATAGAAAGCCGTGTCGTGTGCTTCGCTCGTTTTACACCCACATACAACATTCCAACGGGAGCCAAAGACCTCTCGCTTCCTGGATCGCACACAACCGAAGAGCATCATACTAGTTTATACTGTGGCTTCACTTATTTTATCTATTCTATTATTATATTAGTCTCAATTCAAAACATGCATTCTCATTTCAAAAATGAGTCAATTTGGAATTGACTAGTTTTTGAAATGAGAACATATTTAAGATAGTTTAATGTTTTATAATCAAACGTCGGTTACTCATTGGTATCAGCAAAACCTGAGGCTTTTTGGATGCACTTTCAGCCTTACAAGTTGAAAAGTCTCGTGTGCCAGTAATTACACCAGTGGCTCTAAGATTCAAATCAGACCACAAAATTATTGATTCACGACAAAAAATATATATACAGGTGTAGGTTACGAACCATAATTCGCATGTATCAGCCATTATCATTCTGTCAATGAAAATGTACTACATGGGTCGTTACCGCAAAGAAAATATCTATAAAAATTATTACATACAGACAAGCAACAAACAGTTTTCTATATAATTGAATACTCAGATGAATAGATTTAGAGAACAGGATTGTTTTCTTGCTTGTTACGTATTTGAGCTTGGGTGTTTTATTGGTGAATAAAACTGATATCAAGATTAAGGTCTTTGGCTTTTCTAAACTTGTTGCTCGTGTTTTGTTTGTGTGTACTGAAACGAGTCGCGAATGCTTTGTAGTTGGTATAAATCTGTGTAAGTTAAATTTAGCTCATAGGACGCTGGTTTATCATTCTGTATGGAATCTAACACATTTTGCTTGTACCATATTTTATTAAAAGAAACTTTTACTTTACGTGTTGATAATAATTATATTGTTTTTTTTTAAGGGTTTATAGAAACCATGAGTCTGAACATCACGATACAGCAGTTGTCGTGGAATGCTTACTACTAGCCCGTGTTTTGCTAGTATGCCAATGTAATATTTGGACGTATCTCTGACTGGGAGTAGTCAGAGATACGTGGTATCCTCAAGGATATACACACTGATTATGTATCTGAGGCTATCCATTATGGGGAATATAGTAGTGGGCGTGTTTATTTATATTATGCCAATTGGCAATGAAGAAAGAAGAGAAAGGAAAGAACAAATGAATAAGTCTGGATTACGAAACATGTAATAGGTATCATGTTGCTAAGTTCAGACGTTTCGCGCGTAGCCTGTTCAGCCGTGAAGGACGGCGCGCTGTGATTTGACGGTCAACTTCTAACCGCTACTTGTTGCGGTGCAAGTTATCAGCTGATAGGAAAAGAACAGAAAAATAAATAATAGGTGACGACTCATACAAACCTCTTGGAATTAAAGAAAAATAAAAAATATGGTTGAAACATGAGTTTTCAACCATCATCTTTCTTTATTTCCAAAAGTAGTAAAGGTTCCCAAGAGGAAGTAGTAGAGGTACCTATTCATATAGGTTAAATATATGTATATAATATATTTATTTATATATAATAAATATGACCGCCAAAGATCGGAATCGATGGAAAAAATTGGAGTAGACCTTTGCTCAGCAGTGGGTCTATACAGATAAAAAAACCACTAGTATAATAAAGATAAAAAAACTGTTCGCAATAGATTATTGCCGCTCTAACCAATCGTTTGTAAGCTTTTCTTATTAGCAATACAAGATTGTATCAAAATATGATTGAAAATCCAGTTTCTGCATTTTACCAAATTTAAAAAACTAGACAGCATTCAGTTTGTCGGCTATGTTTGTGTTTGATTACTTTTTGGTAGCTGGTCTAAGGTTGTTTGACTTAACGAGTTAAAAATTAAGCAGAGTTGGATTTGCTGCAAATGGAGTCGAGAGTTGATAACTGAAAGCTTATCACTTACACTACCACAAAACATAGATATCGGATGTCCAACATCGTGTAGGTATTATCATTATTGCGACGTAGTGGACATTTTGTTGTCATTTATTATGCCATTTTTGTCATTTACATCGTGTATTTGTCGTGTTATTCCATAACTAATATTGATTTGACAGTCCTTTTCAAAACAGTTGTATTTGTACAGTTGATAAACCTGGATACGCCCAGATATATACATCAATAAATAGCTATAGAAGCTATTTATTGATGTATGAAGTACATTTACGAAAACTCTGACATGGTTAACTGTAAAAGCAAGTTGTCCAACTTACCAAAAGATACCTAACATGTTAGAGTCGCTGTTGCTGCAAACTTCGACATGATAACGTAGACCTTTTTAGAGTCTTCTCTTTTGTGAAAAATCTGACGCTCGTTTTAGATTGGCCTTGATGATTAGTTCAAAATAATAACATAGTCCGTGGATTTGTTTGTTATTTTTGCTTTGGTGTGGACATAAAATGTAACTGGATAAAAAATTGAAAAAACTGAAATATAGGGACATAGCCTTCATGGAAACTCTTGTCACAATTAGTATTTACGCAGTTATAACTAAGCAAATCATCCCAACAATTATTGTTGCATTATGTCCAATCACAACGTTCGCAAGTACCTCCATAGACATGACTTGAATATTTATAAACAACCTTTGTGAACCGCGGACTATTTACACACATCTGTGCTGTACTAGCCACGTAAACGGGCCGTGCTATAACAGTCATTTCAAGAATATCAAAATTTAAAATATGTTAAACAAAACTTTCTGTCAAAAGTTACCTGATTTTCTTCACTACCAAGGTTTCTACTGCGGTTCTGTGCAAGTCCTACTTCGGATCGAACTGAGACACTCTCATTTTTCTGTGAGGTCTCAATTTGTACTCTGATAAAACAGAACTAGTGATCTTCTTTTGCAGCAGTGTCTGCCAATGGTTCTTCTCCGAGTACGTTCACTCGTCTCATCCACTACCCGGACGCGTGTAAATAGATAACCTTTAATAGTATTGTCGTATGCTCGCTCGTTTGTATCTTCCGTGTAATTAACTACCTGGTAATGAGTTTGTCACATTATAAAAAATATATCTTTGTATTCAGTGGAAGATTCTGAGATATTCATGACTAAGAAAGAACCAATGATAAATGAGGACAAACGAATCCTTCCGAGTGGAAGTTAAAAAAATATAAATATCAAAAGAGTACGGATACAGAAAGTGACTAACTGGGTGTATAGATTTAAGGTTTTATGCATTGAAGAGATTACTAGTGCCTATCTTAATAAGTTAGTGATTTGAAGGTTTTGGTAAGTTGGAAATGACAAATAACAAAGTTGTTATTATTTTGTAAACAACAGAGATAAATCTAATCTCAAAAAAAAACAACAAATTAATTCTCACAAAACTGTTACAGCTTCAACACTAAAATAAACAAAGGCGAATCTTCACGTCACAGCAGTAAATTCAATTTGCATATAAAATTACAATTTTCATGTGAAACTGAGGTTCTTAGTGAATTATTCGAGTCAGTGGAGCGGCGATTTCCTATAGAAGTCTACCGTACCTTTATTTGTATCAAGGTAGTAAGCGTAAAGAAATATCTGCGTGTTTAGATAACTTTTGTAGAAAAACATCGATAAGTTTGAACCTCTGTTCAAATAACGTTTTAAAATTTAAAGGTTACCTTTACCAATTGTGGTTTTCCTGGGTCAGAGCAAGACAGTTTTCTTCAATTCGAAACGCAATTTCATTTGTTATCTGGGAACAAATATATGTTTTTTCTCAAAAAAGAATATTTGTTAAAAATATGACTACCTTGCAGAAAAACCTTTTAGAAAAAAAAAGAATTAGGCTATTCTTCTCTGGGTAAATTTACGAGTACATCACTTTCAGGTTTGTAGTTTGGCCTACAGCGAAAACACTGAAAACAAGACATATGGTTTAGACACTCTTCACAGCATATGGATTAGACGACACAAGATTGACCTTGTGTCACGCAATGCCGTGCATTGCGTTTCAATGAGAAAAATTCAATTAAACTGTTACCTATTTATTTTTATAAAAGTTCACAGATACCGTGGTTTCTATGGCGGATTGTCCGATTCGCTCTCACAAGCGTATGCGCGCGGGAGGGCGAGATCGCGATGTCTCTTCATAGACTCACGCTACATTCCACACAACGAATGCTATATTATTTATAATAACTTTCTCATTGAGAGGACAATGTTGTGGATGAACTCACGGTTAGTGAGATCAATGATCACAAAATGGTGCAGTAAATGCGGCATATTTAACTTTGAAGAGTTGAATGCGTAAGTAATAATTAAAGAGCATTAGAGAGGAAGGCCACCCAATGGACCAATGACATCGTAAAGGGTTCGGCAAGTAAGTAGATGGCGATAGCCCAAGATCTTTTGTCATGGGGGAGGCCTATGTCGCAGTGGACTTCTACAGGTTGCTGCTGCTGTTGAAGTTGATGGTTAGAAAAGAGCATTCTCGTGTGATTAGGGTCACCGATTTATTTTTTAATAGTCGTTGGATTCGTCTTGGGCCAGTCAGTTGACTAAGCTAATACCAGAAGAGATTACCAACATCTAAACCTTAAAATAAGAGTTTCTAAAGAAATGAGAAATACCTAATCACATCAACTTCCCTTACTAACAGAAACACAATCATTATTTACATGTATATAGCGGCACACGTTTTCTATTTTTCAATCGAGTCGTTCCGCCTTTCAATACTTTCGTATACTAGTGCGAAGCCAGTGTAAGCTGACCTTCCGTGCTTCTCTCGAACAAGTATTAATGAAGGTAATGAAGAGCGGGAATATGTAAAGTGGGGGGTCTCTGATAAGTGGACCTTAGAAGCGGAAGGCACCGAGTCCGGACAATGGCCGGCGATCACCGCTACGTTCCCAGCTCATTACGTATTTACTATAAAACTTCCATTAGTTTAGATTTAATTGTTTTTAAGCTGGATTTTCGAAACTTAGTAAATAATATTGTAGTACTTTTAAGCAGGGCAATGCATTTTGAATTTTGGGGACACTTCCATTTGGTAGTGATCTGTCTCAGTTGAGCTATCTATAGATCGTTTGCTGCAGTCTTAAGATCAACTGTTTCAGTTTCATATCCTGTTAAACTCTAGTTACATAATTTTATAATGGTTATATTTCTATAAATATAGTTATTAATATAAATTACGTAGGTTCAAATCTGGTGTCATAGTTTTTTAGTCACCCCTACTTAGTCTCGCCCATCCAAATAGTGACCCGGCCGAATGTCACTGAATATTGCAAACTACGCCATGAGCATTTCAAAACAAACATACATCTAACAAAGTTCATGACAAATAGGGCAGGATAAACAGAAAAGATGCGTGAAAGTCAACAGAGTAATTCCATTACAAAGTTGTGAATCCATCGACTAATTAAAACAAATCAAGTTTTAAGAGTCATATCAAGGCTGCAATTGCATAATTCAACAATCATAACGTTTATAAAGCTACGTGCATACAAACATTAAGAAAATTTGCTAAAAATTATGCAAGAAAATTCTCAACACTGACCAGTGTCCGCATTTGATGGCAGTTGTCATTTTAATTTCATAGCATTTTGGAAAATAACGAGAAAATTCTCTTAATAAATAAACACCCAACAGTCACATACAGCCCAGATTCCGCACTTCAATTCCCTGTATCGTGGGTATCATGACTATGGTACCACAGCACACAGACCTGAAACAATGGTCTACAGGACAACATTTATATTTGCCTCGCAGCGGGAATCGAACAATTACCTCAGCGTCTCAGTTGCTTGTCCGCCACGCCACCAAGGTCGTTTTGCAGGTAACCATTTCTCAGGTAAAAAAAAACACATTTTATTTTCTAAAATACGACATAGGTTTCTAATAAATGGGAAAGTGATGACATCATGAAAAAAAAACTTACAATAATTGATAGTCTTTTTCTCATCTGTTTCAATCCATAACCCTCACTATATTTGCTCCATCGCTCATGTGCACTCCCCATAACCAGTTCATTATGCAAGCCGGTCAGTTTACTCGTCTTACAATACGTGTGCTATTATTAAAGTACACCTAATGGCATTTAACCATACAGGGTGTTGCATTAGCTTGATTATTGCGGCTGACATTTTGTGACTATCAAGTGTTGGTCAATTGGGTTTGATTTAAGATGAATGACGGTATGGGAATATGCGATTAGGTTTCACTGAGAGACTACTTTGTATCACCGTTGTGTCTCTATTTTTAATATCGATGCAACAAGTGATATGTATGTTTGTGGTCAAAACAAATTCTCGCTACATTCGTGGACACGCGTGACCAGAGAGCTGTCTCTTATCTGGGTTAATGCATTAACATTGCCATTCAGCGTGGCAATGCGGCCAGTATTTTGGGAACGCCACTATGGTCTGATAGTGATCTGGATCAGTTAAGCTATCTATAGATCGTTTGCAACGGTCTTTAGATAGCTAGCTGTTTCATCTTTATTTTTTGTATATACCTACTTGTACATAATTGTATGAATAAATGATATTAAGTCGGGTATCATTAGCAACATCCTCTTAATCCAAACACGTGAGGTATATCCGTTCCATCATTGGTATATGTAGAAGTTTCTGTGATAGTTAGAACCCTTGGTAATTTCCAGCTTCAGTTTATTTGTTTTTCATCCCTTTCTTTATCGAATGCCCAGACATCAACTCTATACGTAAAGGTTCTTATTTAAATATCCCATAATTTTCTATTTCAATTAAAATATGAAGTAAGAACTTTACGAGAAAATCATAATTCAGATATGTTGTCTCTGGGTACTGGGGAAATGTATCTTGTTATCATAATCTATATCAACAGTCACTGTCGCTGCTGGGTTTAGGCCTTCTTTTTCTTCTGCCAACATACTCTGTCCTGTGCTGTCTCGTCCAGTTCTCGTTCCCGGCGACTGTTATAATGTTGTCAACCCATCTTGCTTTCGGACGACCAGGATTTCTTTGTCCCGACTTCGGGACTTTATGTATGTGAGGATGGTGAATTTAATTATTGTTGTATATTTATTGCGTATCCGTTTTTGTTAAACGTGGTGCATTGCATATTGGTCATTCTAGATTCACTTGGTTTTGAAAAGCGACTACTTAGAACTCGTCTTGCGACCCATGACATTCCAGTCATGTTAAAGACAGAGTATTTTTTATAAAGTGTTGGTCGTTTGTGAGTAAATTTACTTCCCACATTAGAAAAATAAAATTAAGATATTATTCAATCAAGTAACGATATAAATAATATAATAAAAACCTACGTTTTGTAATGTATGGTAGTTCATTGATTGGTTGTTCTACCCACTGTTGTAAAGCAATTATGATGTTAAGTAATGCTTTTATGACATGTCTGTAAGTACAATCTACTAAAAAAAAACACGATCACGACTGTATTATCCACGATTTGCATCCTTAGATACATGCTCAGTCGTAGATCTTTGTATAATGAGGTAAATGGAGACGCAAGTGTGAATAGAGACAAAATGCAGAGTGAAATTCCTCCCACAATTCACTCTTTAATTGCAATTTGTCACGGGGATTGCTAAGTACTATACAAGAACACGGACATGACAAATATAATGTTGGACATGTCTTTGTTTACCCCCACTTGGTACACTTATAGATATGGGGGCATGGGTATTAGTCTTGAGCATGTTTGTTTGTTTTTCTTTAATTTGGAAGTTAAAATGTGACTACGGCAATCCAATAACATCAGCACGAGACATGGCTGTGGGTGGAGGTATCCAAACCTAATGAACTACATTGTCTTATTACTATAAATGGCAGAACCAGGTTCTTTTTTCATCAGTACATAAGCCAGCGTAAATAAACAGTGGGCGGATCGGATCCGCTTGATTGTATCAGCGTGTGATGTATTTTGTAATTTATAAGATTCAACCATCTTGGAGTTTAAAAATTACTACCAGCTGAGCTTCGGAGGGTCCCAGATATAACAGTCACCACGGACTATCGATGACCTAAGGATAGCGACCACGAAGCGAGCGACGCAATGTAGTCCAGGAAGACCCAATCAACCAATGACATCCATAAGTCAGTGGATGGGGTGTCTCTCAATTTGATTAGTTTGTAGTTTTTGGTTTAGAATTTACAGGTAAATGCTATTTCTGACGTTATTATACCTTATCTGGTAGCCAAGGATGATATTGTCAGAATTATACCTCCGTGGTCTTTGTAACAAATCCTTGCAATGTAGGGTGACCAATCTAAGTAGATGTATTAATTGTTTCTTTGTTTCCTTTAATGACGATATAGTTTATTTATAACTTGAAAACTGTAACAGATTATTTTTTTGTGGTAGATGTTCAGATAAGAGTATTGTGGTAACGTTAAGTCGAATGTTTTGTGGTCAATCATCGTTGAATCTGCATCTAGACCTATTTTTTTTATAGATTTGCTACAGTAACGATTATCTTAATGTCATCAAGTTGTAAGGTTGTAAAATTAGCTAAAGCGTAATACCTGCTAGTCGGTAATTGGTGATCAAATAACATATTAATATAGGTACGTTTCAAACATTTTCAAAATAGAAGTCTTGTCCTAGGTTTGTGATAGTACCACTACCTTAAAAGAGCCTATTTTATCATGTAAGAATAAAGAAGGCGATAAAAGAAGCCTTAGTATAACCGCCGTATAAATGAAGTAACAGTACCTTGAGTAAAAGTTTATTTTGAGCAAAACCAAATACAGCTAGGTACAACTTATATAGTATTAGATATGTAGAGTAATATAAAGAGAAAAGAACATAATGGTGCTTGCTGCGTTCGGTACTTTCAAAAAAGTTTTTGCTGCAGTAAACTGATTTTCAGTATGAACCTTGATTGACGTACAGACAAGTAACGGATACTTACTAAAATGAAATAGATACTGTCTAGACTAGACTATGTTATAACTTGTCCCAAATACAAAATTAACATTTATCTAAGTTATTCTAATAATCTAGAAGCCTTTGTTTATGGAAGATTTTTATAAGCCAACGTCGATTTTACCGGCCGATAAAGTCAATAACAAGGTATTAATATATGGAGCAAAATGCGTTCCAGACACAATTTCGCCAAACATGGTGATGATCCTTGGCACCCACGCTGAGACCAATGCCTAACATTGGTTGTTTTAATGTGGATAATTGCGATCGTATTAAGAATGGACTGAGCGGTCCACCTACGCGGTTTGGCAAATTTATATTTGCGGCCAACAGTGGTACGAATACTTCCCAGCATTTATGGAAACTGTTTGTGAACCTTGTATTGAATTTTACTGGCTGGGTGTGATTATTCTTTTATATGTAGAAACAAGTTTGTCAAGCAAGTTAATTAAGTTCTTCTTTTTATAAAGGTTTTTTCGCTTAATAAAGTGTGAGCGCTGCCGTGATGCCATGGCAACGGGGGCTTTAAAAGCTGCTAACCTTCTTAGGTCCTGTGATTGTTTCGGCATCAAGATGTCATATTTATAAACGTAGTCTTAATTAAGTTATTAAGCTGATCTGAAAACTAACTCCGAAAATATTTTTGTATTTTAATAATTTACATTTTCAGATGCACATGAAATAAAAGTGATGATAAAGGACTTTCCCTATTTTTGATGATAAAAATACGGAAAAACAAAATAAAATTATAAACTAAAATTTCCAGACTATTCCTGTATTCCATCATTCAAATAAGCGCCCCCTAGAAACAAGTAGCAACTTTCCTTGAAGTCACAAAAGATTGCAAAACATAACAATCGGTCAAGCCATTTTACAGAAGAACGGTAACAGAAAAAAATAATAACAAAATCATTTTGCCTCAAAGTCAAACAAATTAATTACTAGATCCTTAAATAAACTGAGTTATTAAGCTGCATGAGCCAAAAATAACTTTGTAAATCAAGCAATTTATCAGTTCCTGTGAAGTTTTCCCAAGTATGATACTGTTTGAAATCATATTACGCCAAAAAACAATACTAGAACAGTCGTAAAGAACATCAAAATTACATACATACATAGTCCTGCTTACATACGCCTGCTTCCCGGAGAGGTAGGCAGAGACCAAGGATTTCCACTTGCTACGATTCTGTCATACTTCTTTCGCTTCGTTCATCCTTATCAAATTATTCAATACAAGCTCGGCGATTTAGTGTACTTCTGACCTGACTATTCTCTAGAATGTCAACATCAAAATTAAGCTTAATTAACGATCATAACATGAATATTTATGTTAATGGCTATATCCTCACCGCTCAGATATTTTATTAATTTATGCTATTTATGCGTAAACTACTCCGCACCCAGTTACACGAGAGGTATTTGCATATATCCATTGTATTTGTGATTGATACCTATGTGATGTCACTGCTTAAGCAACACCATCACAGTCTGGAGAAAAGAGCACCTCCATATTCTGAAGTATAGCAGACCCATGATTCTTCACGCGTTCAAGGCTCTCACTGCTGGGCTGGAGTGGTGACCATACCTTAGTAGGTATATATTTTTAGGATTGATATTCGTATCAGTCTAAGTTGACCATCCTTCGGGCTTATATTTCAGGTTGCAAAATTTTAAAACTGTGATTAGTTTTCCGTCGTCTTGAGTAGACTTGCCCTAAAAACTTGTGGCGATATAATTTATCTTAAAACGATTATGAAGTCGTACAGGATTACTGCAATTTAATCAGATAAGCTGTTTCGGAGATATATGGTAACAGACCCACAAAATCATAGACAAACAAACAATAGCAAACGTATATACAAACTCCTTACGTCACGGGAAAAATATACTTGTGTACGCGATGCTATTAGCATCGTTATAAAACCAAATGTGTGCTGGACTCACGTGCTAAGGGTTCCATTACATCTCACAATATAGTGAACAGACCATCACTTTGAACAAACCTCTTGATATTTGGTATTTTATGATAAGATAGGTCATTCTAGATTTTGCGTAGATTTATATCCTTTTGTGTTACCGATGAAATAACTGAAGTGGAGATAGCCCCACTATAGTTATTTAGGTGGAGGTGAATCCTGTGATTCAGAGAGAAGACTTGGCCAGTTATTATCCTCAGACTGTGCCTCTAGAATATCTAAAGGTCGACCAGCGCATCTAATCATTCAGTCAAGCGTAGTTATTACGCAAAAACTCGGATACAGATCTGCAGATCGAGCCGCCAATGATATTGTAAGAACATCGCTATAATTAGTAACAGGTTTTATTGTTTCTAGTAAACGCATGTTTATTGAGGAATGTAAGACGTTCACGCTTGTTGTGCTCGTAGGTACTAAGCTGACTAAATTTTATAATACTAAATTAAGGTCAGTTTGTCATAACATTCCTTTCACCAATCAGTACCTAAACATACAATCATTTCAGCCACTTTAATTTTGTGAATTTATTTATAATTTTAATAAAAAATGCGTTTTACTCATTACTTGTTGAATAATAAACGAAGGTAAACACGTTTCAAAAGAGGATTTTGGCTGATCAGCTAACAGATGGTCAAATCAATTAATGCAAAAATGTAGGTAGGTATATTTAAATACATATTTTAATATACCTACATATGTAAATAATGTTGTCTAGATCTAAAAAAAGAGTTTTTTAGATCTAGACAACATTGATAAATAGGCGAGTTACACGTCAGATTTTCAAGTTTGTAATTGAAGAGTTGATCTACTAATAGACACTTCTTGCTACTTAGTAGGTTCAAAAATTAATAATCGAAATGCAAAGCATTCAATACAATTTGTAACATTTAATTATGACAAAAATAAATATTTCTGTTTCAATGAATTATGTGACATAATTTTTAAACTATTATCATTTAGAACATAGTTTTCATTTAAAACATAATAATTATTATAATTTGTTATTTTTATAATACTAATAAATTGTTGTAATAGGTAAGACCTAGTTGATATTACCGTAATTCTTGAATACTTTACAATGAAAGCTACGAAAAACAAATCAATAAATGTTGGAATAGTAGATGTTATCAATTTGATAAATCCATTTCATTTAAGGTGAAACCACCTTCATAATTCCTGAAATCCCAGTTCCAAATAAGATATTTCGAGAATATGCACCTAAACTAAAACCGTCATAGATTGAACATCTCATGATTATATTTTTATCTGGGACCTATGTTGCTCCATTTATGCTTTGTGTTTTCAGGATAAGATATTTTTTTCCTATTAAGTATAGTGAGATAATTATTTAAATGCGAGACATAAAACTTCAAAATTACAAACAAAGTATGTACCAACTCTCAGATAAATCTATCGAACACTAAACTCGTTCGTCGGCATGTGGATCAGGATCTTTGTTATGATCCTGTGTGTGAGTTATGTGGCTGGCTTATGCATGTCTTTTTGTGTCAATACCTGCCGTTGGCGACCCACAGGACTACGGCCGCCAATATGTCTTGCACTATGTTATTACATTAGTGTATTTAAGACGCTCCTTTTAAAGCAAGTAAACTAACTAGATTTTTTTTTGATATAGCACTCACGAAATTTTTATCAATAAAATCTATATTCATGTTTTCAAAATTAATAAAACTGATTTAATTCGCGTACCTATTATTTCAAGTGTTGTGTAAGTGAACGATTAATTTGAGACTCTCCAATGAGTACATTCACAATAAATCTGAGCTATATTTTGTTACACAATTAAGTGATCATACTGTGTTAGATAAACACACTATGATCACTTAAAATTTCAAAAAGCCATATTGCGAAGTATTTCAGTACACGATTTTCTGCTCCAAAAGTTGACTAAGAGAGAGCCAGAGACACTTTTTATTTATTTTGTAACATATTTACATTGCCATTAAAGTGCAGCACCAAAAAAAAACTAATCAGTATTTTTTGCTAAACTGTCTTTGACGTCAGTCTTCAGCGTGGCACTAGCGTTTCACCAGCGTTTTTGATGCATCAGTGTACACGATCTGATTTTGTCTTATTGGGCAATGAGAATGATATGCAGCAACAAAAGGGTTCCAAGAAGCACCCGTCCCGACGTGTTCACTGTTCGTCCCGTTGACTCACTCCTTACGCGTTGTTTAATAATAGTGACAGTTCCAGTCATTTTTGGTTCGCGTATTGTGTTTAAGTTCTGGCGACCCAAATGTACCCGAAATGCGCTTGTGTGTGTTGTCACCTTTATTATATCGGGCTTAGGATGAACATCTACATCATTCGAGCCTTTGTTCACGGAAGTACATTTTTTTAGATCTTGGTAACCAAACATGCTACTTTGATAATAACTTGAAGGTTATAATAGATAAATAGGTAATCGAAGTTCGTATAAGCATAGAAGGCAAAACTGGTGTAAAAGTATTTAAATATTATGAAGTTTGAAGGTATCCGACACGAAAGTTTTAATATAAGTTTATTTATTCTGATATTAGATGCCATGTTGGGGTTTTCAGACCCACGAAATTAGTCCGTCAAGAATATGTACCTATAAAGACGCGTAATTCCATTCGTTCAGAGATGTGCGGTTATTTCAAGCGACTGTCAACTACAACGCAGCCACATCGCAGCCATACAATTGTAGCAGCAATGACTGGTTACTGATTATCTCTGTGTCTGATAAAACCCAACTACAATTGGTGGTCACGACAACGCAAATTTAGCGAGATCATTTACACACGACCTCTGCCCAGTGTCATTTGTGCAGCTGTGGTGTGGTTAGTATGAAGAAACCCTAGCCCACCACCCTAATAAATTGCTTACTGACCAAGCTAAGGCCCACCAGAAAAGTCGAGCAACAAGGAGCAGTTCAACGGCAAAAGCTATGAGTATATTTTTCTATATTAAAGAACCCGTGGCGATAAAACTCTATCCACTCACAAATTTATCGTGTACCGCATGTGTATCGATATTTAGGTGTAGTTTAAATACAATTTGTAAGTATTGAACGACCAGTTTACCATTTCTAAAATATTTATGAAGATTGCCGAGACGCATAACTTTTGTTGAGTACCTACTGTATATGGTCTGCCTGAGCTGGAGTATAAATAATCATGGTTTCGCGTAAGTAAGCTAATTCTCGCAATCAAAGCAACCCAGGGCTCGTCTGTTCTGATTTGCGGAGTGCGGTAGATGCAGGGCTCTTATGCAATGCACTTTCACCGTGCGTTAAAGAGAGAGTCCCTCAGATTGCCTATTACTAGATTACCTTGCGAACTCGGGGAAATAAGAAAGTGTGTAATGTCCCCTCTGAGGACGTAAACGCTGTTTTCACTGAGCTAAACAAGCGTTCGTCAACATACTTACACGACTATGTCTAGAATATCGACGATTTATGATTTTTAGTAGATTTTCTACATTCAAGCTGCTGGTTACCGTCACCTAGACTATAGAGCACAGCTAGTTTTTGATTTCACCAGCTTTGTCAGGAATGTTCCCTGAGTAGGTGGAGTTTTGGTTCTTCAAGCTAAAACATTCCAAGAGACTCGACCAGGTTGTTACCGGACCCTGACTCTAGACTGTGACTGTGTGGTTACTGCACTCTCGGTACCAAGAGTGAGGTAGCGGGTTCAATCACCACTAAGGTTAAAGTTTAACGATAGATTTCTAATTGGAATATTTTTACCATGTAGTTGGAAAAATAATTATAAATTTGACCTGAAAATATAAGCTTATAAGTAATTATTCTAATAAATTCATAGCCATACACATTATTTGGGCATCTCACTTGCGGATGCCCACTTAGAAGAATGTCCCCGCAGATTTCATATCTCTCATGTCAATAAAAATTGTGAAGCTATTTGGCGACTTTAAGATTATTCAAGCGGTGTAAAGTCCTTTTTGCAATTCTTCTAATTATGTACAAAAGTTATCTACGTCATTCGTAAAGTAACTTAGCAGGTTACACACGTCTAATACGTGTATAAATTATTACTTGACTAACTAAAAGAGATTTATGTGTTGTTCTATCATGGAATAATATTGGTCGCCTAAAACACTTAATAGAAGTGAAACTCCTGGTTATTTTTTACCAAAACCACCACAGAACTCGTTTCTTCATTAGTCCCGCCATGATACAATTTCATTATATGAAAATTTTGAAATATTTCATAATTGTCTATGGTTTATGAAGTCCGCAAGACAGTCCTTTCTGACTTTTCAAGTGCACCACTATATAAGCTCCACTCATGTGGTTAGTACAGTGACAAACAAAAACATATTATCATCTTTAAATCCATGCAAATCTATGATTTTCTGAGTGAAAAGTTGCTATTGTATACCTTGGCCTTGTTTTACTATAGCCCACGGCTTCACCCACGTGGTACTTTGATAAAAAGTAGCACGTGAAATGATATCTTAAGTCTCGAATATTCCGAATTTCATCCGAAGTTCAGCCGTTACGAAAATTCTTACCAACAAACGTCCAACCATACTTTCTCATAGCATAGGTTTTTATGACTGTACTTTTACCATCGGTTGGTACCGGGAGTTTCACATCTTTGTATTTAGTTGCTTCTTTTATGGCATGACGTTGATAGCGACGGCAAATTGTTTATTTGGGTGGTGACCTCTGTGCAAGGCTTTTCCTTCATAGCGCAGCAGGAAGGAGGAAAGATGTGCAATTGTTGCCTGCCATCGCAGCCTTGCGGTGACAATGGTCAGTTTGCAATGCAAGTTTTCATTTAATTTATCTTATAATTAACATCATTCAATTAATTATGTTATTATAAATTAATTATTGTTTTATTTAACAACTTTGAACACTAAGTTACGATTTTAATACAGAACTAGCTGTGTGAAAGTTTGTATAAAAGTGTCGTTTGTATAAATGATCATCGAATCATCGAATTTGCACGCGTGGAGTCGTGTTAAAAAAAACCATACTCCCATACACACTTTCACCCCATATGTACAACTTAAAATGTGAAAATTCTGAAACCCCAAAATACGTCGTCGTTTTTTTTATTATAAGTAGCTAAAATTACAATTTTCAAGTTCCTACCATAAAAAAAAACGACACTTTTATACAAACTTTCACACCCCTTTACCCCTTAAACTATGAAAATTTAAAAATCCTGAAACATGTCACTATTTATTTAGGATAATATGCTGTGATTCATTTTTTTTATGTTTCTTACTCAAACAAAGTGCACCCTACCATTGCCCCCCTTTCTGGACCTAGTCATTTTGGCTGTGCGTCGTCAGTCAGGCAGTCAGGACAAACTATTTAATAGTATAGATTATTCAAGTAAGACGGTTCAAAAGTCTTTTTGGGCTAAATATATTCAATCAAGTACAACTACACACACGAACAAAATGACTACGAAAGATAAGAGAATGAAAGCGAATTGGGTCTGAGATTTTCAAACTATCATCTTAATAAGACCATAACATTTTAGTAAAAACGGTTACAGCTAGGAAGCTCATGAAAACGATAACGGAGTATTTATCCAAACTCCTGAGTATTTTCCAGGCCATAAAATTTGGAATTAAAAGTGGTTTATGTCGTTGACCTCGTACTGAGTCGAGTACTTAAATCTTTCAGAGACATTGTATCTACGATAGGTAGGAAAAATGGTGTTGGTAATGTACGAACTATAGAAAATTAATGCAATTTTTTTATATATTTTGTATGCGTTTGAGAGCTGTTTGTAAGAGGCTGTTTTTTTTGTTTGTTTGTTACGATTTATCTTCTGAACGGGTTATCGGATTGTTAGGCACTCTTTAAAGGAGGCGAAGATACAAACAAAATTACCTATTGGTAAATATAATTTCAACTATCGCAATTTAGCAAATGCGTTACTTAACATAACTTATATCGTCACTTACTAAATAGTCTCGTACACATTACTACAATCATAAACGTTGACGACGAAAAATACAACGCGAAATGCATCACTTGAAGGCTTGAGTTACTATCTTGTAAGATGTAGAAATGCCTGTTTTACAATTAATCAATCACCATGTAGGTTACATCTTAGTAGCAATTTTAAACTCTCCAAGCCTCCAGTATTCCAGAAAAAACTCATTCTGAATCTATCTCAAAATCAATGAAGCATTTAGAGTTTTATTCTCAGTGTTTCAATAGAAATAATCCCAAAAATACGTCGGAGTCTAGATTTGCGATTACTTAGTCCTGGAATACGCACCTAAGTGAATATTATTATAAAGCCAGTGTCAACTATTACTGTGACTGTACCCCTTATCTCAAATCGGGCTCTCACGGCCACTAGCGTTTGTGGAATGATGCGATTTGTGGAGTGTATGGTTTATTGTTTTGAAGCTTAAATGGATAAATGTAAAAAAATATGTATTGGTCAGTATTGTCCTAGTAGTTAGTTTTATATACAAACGTTATGATCGACTCTATTAATCAACAGATTTTTGGTAGTTCATGGCCTTTCTACGTCACTCTTATTTCGACTCATCCAATGGATCAAAAACATAAATTGCTGATGTCGGAACGGAAGTGGCCGTTTGTCATGGCATTCTTTAAAAGAAGCCTTTTTCATGAGTTAACATTTTAGGTTGTTTATTATGAATTATTTTTCTTTTGTGAGAGATTTCATGAAACCATATCCATAAAAACTTCAATATAGTTTGTTCTTGGTAAGATCCAGTACGTTCTAGCTGAGTTTATTTATTTAAATATGCGTGAACTTCGCTGGCCAGAACTCCTTTGTCTCGGCATTGTGTTGCTAATACGGCCATTTGCTTCCTGCTCGTCTCGCTTCTCTCATATATATAAATTGATACTGCAGTCAATAATTATTTGAACAAGCAACCAATTAAAATGAAACGACAAATGGAGCCAGTCAATTTCGGTTTTTACAATCATTAAATGCTGAACATAATTCTACCATTTTATAAACCTAATTAGGGAAGTATTTGAGAGTCAAAGGTAAATACCGATTTTGAAACGTGGTATTCGAGGAATGATTCCGAACAATATGTGAGACATGCAAGCCTCACACAGATCACCATAAAATGTTCTGCATACCTTAAATAAAATAAGTCGCTCGAAGGACCAATATTATGAGCACGAAACAAATTAGTAAAAATGATTTTGCCGCCCGTTTTTATAGCAAGGAGGCTTTAAATCAAGTCTGCAAGACGTAGAACGCTTTGCATTTTAATGCTCGGCAATAAGGGTTGCTGATTTTGAGCAGCAAACTTTAACATTGTCTCTATATACATACTTTCTTAGCAGTTCCAGTAATTTGAGTTATATGCGTTTAAAGATTTTGTGCAGAATCGTCACGTAAATTAATGAATATTGAATGATTACAACTTGCAAAACGCGGGCATGTACCAAATGTAATGTTTGGATGTGACTCTGACTACCCCCTACTAGGTATCCTCAAAGATCTACTTACTGAGTATGTATCTGATGATATCCACCATGAGGAAGACACTCGTAAGCGTGTTTTTTTTTTTGGGAATTACTTCGATGGACCGACACTGCCGATGAGATGCCACGGTAACGGGAAGTTATACTTGCTCGTAAACTGAGTAATATTTTGCTCTACGTTTTCTGGGGCAGATCTTTGGGCTTACATATAACAATATTGGGTTTAAAGATTTTGAACCAGTTAAAGTTACGTCCGCAAACAGTTCAACGGATCGCAAGAAAACGATAAATGACACAAACACAAGAAGCCACATAAAATAACTGGAGTAATAACCATGATACTGATGAAGTCCTTTGTTTTTTACTCGCTACGTGATTCATACCCAGTGATCTATGTCCGGGTCAAAACCCGCAATCTTCAATTATAATGTGCCCACAATATTTCACTTCATCATTGCGAGCATTGAGATTCTTGAGTATTTAATTTTGTGGTCGTTTGAATCAAGACTTAAGATAAAAAATGTATACCATAGTAAATTGACGACCTATGTGGCGCAGTGGGCGAAGGCCCACTGCGCAGCCACTGGGACGCAAAAGGTTGCGGGTTCGATTCCCGCTGCGGGACAAATGTATGTAATGTTTGTCTCAGGTCTGGGTGTTTTCTATGTATAATATGTATGTATTTACAAAAAAAGTATATAAGTAGTATATTAGTCATGTAGTTCCCATAATACAAGCTCTGCTTAGTTTGGGGCTAGATGATGCTGTGTGAAAAAAATCCAGTATTATTTATTTATTTATTATTTAATTAAGTATGATTACTATAGCCATATGTGTTAGTAAAGGGAAGATAGGGAAGATACTTATACTAAAAAAAAACAAATAATTAGCATATGAACGTAGCTGAAGACGTGACAGCATTCCAGATTCTATGGCATCGCAATATACAGCCTTCGTTCGTACTAACACCTATTCTCGTCTCACTAAAAGCATAAAATCCTCTACGATTATTGCATTCAGGTAAATAAATGTGTGGGTGAATATTATTGGCAGGACTCCGACACGACAAACAAATGAGTCTCCTATCCATGGACCGACTTACTGCCTAAGCCTTATTTAGATGTATTGAGTCCCTCACAAAAAACTTTGTTTGGCGACTGTTCCAGTCGTTTCGTGCATAGCTCGCTTTAGTTTCTTCTGGATGCAGGAAGGTTCTACAAATAAAATATGTGACTTGAAGGCGACAGTGAGGTTAAGTCGAGATGAGGCTGCGCTAGCTGGAGGAAAAGAGAGAAGAGATTTGATAGTACAAAGTTGGAGCAGAATAGCAACATTCGCTTGGCTATCTGGAGAAACTCGAGCACCTCATTTAATCGGTACGCGCTTCGTTTTGTAGGATAAAGGAAAATTTGCGATGCTTTAGATACCCTGGTTTTATCGTATGCGTGGGCGTGTGTTAAATCCATTCTTATCTAGAGCAGAAAACGCAATGAGGTTCTACAGAGAAAATAAATAATTTTAGAAATTAGGTACTTACTTTGGTAGCGAGATTGTTATTTCAACGCATAAAATTCCAGCACTTACCGTAAGTATTGGTAATTTCAATAGTCACTGTGAAATTCTTTAGCTGATAGTGTTGATACCAGTTATGATTGTTTTTTTTATCGCTATCAAAGAGGAAGAGATTCTCAATATTGGGGCCCAGCATTTTTGGGAGTATGTACGTCTATTACTTCATGATTCCCCCTATATTTTTTTTGTTGTTGCATTGGTTGACCCCAATCTGGACCAATGAAAATATCTGAATCGGATAAAGAGTTTTCCTAACGACTTGCAATTCGTCGATGAATACCTAAATGTATGTGGATGATATTATTTGGTTTTGGTACAAAATCGGTAGACAAACCGCTCAGTTTATTATACTGTTAGGACGACGACGAGATGGTATGAAAATAGGTACCTTCTTTTCAATTCTTCTATAAAGAAGAATTGAAAAGAAGGTACCTATCTTTGGAAACTATTTCAGTATAGAAAACAAGTAAATCATGTTTTTTATTTTACTTTAAATTAGAATATTTCTTTAGAACAGATTGAATTATGTTGATTCGATAGAAATATTCCAATTTTAATTTAATGCCGTTTTAACATGGTAGGTTCCGTTCATATAAAATATTGTGATATGTTCATCGGTCAATCAATGACCAATGGTCATTCAGACTATTTTTGTTTTAATATCGGACTAACACGCTGTCCTGTTTCAATGAGATTATATTCAGTTATATATATTTAAATGTATTTCTTCTGTTTGATATATTTTTATTGTTTATTCATAAAATTTTAAGATACTTCCAACAGTGTAAATTAAAAGCTTTTTCTGCATTGTTTAAATTAAAGCATATAGCGTTGCATTTGAACTAACTTTCTTTATCTTCCGATACGAAACTCCACACTTCTTCTGTACCAACTAATCCCACAAACCTCAAATATTTCACTCTGTTACTTTCGTACGAAACAAAAGCGGACAGTGGAAATACGGAATCGAATGGAGTCAACAAACGGTCTGCAACGGACACCGGACCGGAATGCCAAGCGTAGGCAAATCCTGGGAATTTAACTATTTAGACTTATGCCTTACAAGGCTGAGGTCATGCCGATCCAAACAGGAAGAAATATAAGCATTATTAAAAAAAAATAAGATACACCCATCCTAGTTTCCACACCTAAATGGGTTCAGAGATTATAAGTTAATAAAATCTCAACTTCAAAATCAGTTTCTCACTTTATGTTAAACACAGTATAAAGTTACCTACCTACATATAATCGAAAGAGGATATTTATCAACGTCCTTAAAGCTTTAGCGTTCTGAAAAAAAAATAACAATGGGACCAATGCTACCAACTGTACCTACTAACTGATCAATTCGCTGTGGTTATTATGATAATGCTACACATGCATGTCGATGCGGGATAAATACCAATGCATTTGTTGTGGTCAACACCCACACATGTATGGAGTCTGGATGGTCCTGTACATCCGTACAGCTAGAAACATATTTTGATACTGCATACACATTCATATTTTGAAATTTGTTCAATTTATGTATTGAACTAAATTTTCAGATATCACAATACTTCAACAATCCCACTCTGTAGGTACAGTCATTTAAAGTCACCAATTTGCACGTTAACAATGAAACATAATGATGTAGACCATTATGGAGGTACCGAATTATAAAATTCCTAAACGTATGTGTCGGTACTGAACTCTATCCCAGTTTTTCGTGTGTGGCATACGACGAACGCGATTGCAATTGTATTCAAGTACCTACTACGACAGATAAGTTTCTCTTGCACCACATACATTGACACTTTTCTTTCAAGCCCTTCATTGTGGTCCTAACTGAGGCTTATATGTATGATGATGTTAATAAGAACAATGCTATTTGGTAGGTTGGTTCTCGCCGCCAACCTTGCAGGCAGTTAACTTTTTCTGTTTTTGAGGACACACTTTGCCATTTAAACACATCAAAGGTCCCTCCTGTCATTTTTTTATTACTTTACATGAGTGGAGGATTTTGCTGAGAAGGCTGTCACCCGTTTTATTATTATGGATAACGACCTCATCAACAACATATAAGTGGATATATGTTTTTTCTATATGATTGATTTATAAACTATAGTCGTGCGCTTGGCGGCGGCGGCGTGACGTTAGAAATTCACCTATTTCATTCCCGGACACCACAAACAGAGCCAAACATTACCTTGATGGTAAAATATGAGCTTTTTATATGTAAAGTAGCAGCGAGCACCCGCTATATTCCCGACACTGCCTATCGAGTCAATAAATACCTCAGTCGGCGCCAGTTTTAATTCACTATGCTTGAAACGCAATCCACGCAGTGATTCTACTGCGAAACATAATTTTATAAGGATAAACAAGAAGTTAAATTTATTCCAGGTTTTAACAAAGAAACAACTGAAAAACCAAACTAAAACACCAGCTTTCACCCTTAAAGCTATACAACTAGATTACCAAAACCATATATAATAAAAAATAATACAAACATATACCTACACGAAATATCTAACCTGTAAAGTAAAGAGAGACCAGAACAAAATTTGCCTCACCAAGATACCTCAGTAAAGTATCACCAGCCAGGTCTTGTCAAAAGCTAGCTAACCTTTTGGCGTGAAAAGTAACCTTTTATATATTATTCCCAATAAGGTACTAAAAGTTGATAGACAGATGTTGGTTGTATTAACTTAAAAATTATAATTTATTAGTGTTTTCCATTTTAAGTTATATTTTACGATACTATTTTTTCTTTTATATTTTTTTGCCAAAATTCCAAAATCTCCTAAAAGCAACCAATTGAGTTGTATAACCTGGAAGGTCACCTAAGAGGTTACAAAAGTAAACTTCTAGCAACGCTGATATCACTGCTAAATAGTTTACTTCACTGTACTTCCAGATACGTTGATCCTTCGCGATACTGTATTCCCAGGCGCGCGTTCCCTGACCACTGGGAGGCAAACCAGTTCCAACATTTTAATATCACACCATTACACGTATGGCTCCTCCGCATCTCTTCAGATTTATTTAATTTTATTTGTTTGAACATCTCGTCCGATGTATATCAAGTGAGTGTGCCCTTTAATGATCTTCAATCCGTTCGCGGGAAGGAATCTTTTTAATACGTTTTATATTTATGTATGTTTGATGGTTTTGCTATGGATTGAAAATGCTTGTCAGAACAAAAATGCTGTTCAGTTAAATTATGGTTATTTACGGTTGAATTTTAAAACAAAACTTTTGGCGATAATGGAAAATTGTGATGACCACATCATTATCATCATCAGTTTAGAAACGTACCGTTGTCTTCTTGAACGGCAAAAGCGTCTAAACTGAGTTGATTATCCAAATGCTAGATTTAGAAACGTGCCATTGTTTAGATAGTTATGTTACCTGACATTATTACCGAGTTAGCCTCCTTAGTCATCATAATCATCAAAAGCCTGTAGAAGTCCACTACTCCATGGATATAGGCCTCCCCAAAAGATAACCATAACAATCGGTCTTGAGAAACCTCTATCCGACTACTTCTAAAATTTCTTCCCCAGCTGTTACCGGTTTTGTGAGTTATATGACCTGCGTTTTGCCTCCTTCACTTGATACAAATTGAAATGTAATAAACTCATACTTCATCACTTTCTTCAGTTACTGATAGTATTTATCCGGTATAAGTAAGTAGGTACAACATAACTAATTTGAGGGCTTTCGAATCGGTTGGTTTATCTGCACCAACACTCGGTGATTAATACTAAATGAGTGTTTGTGGGCTAAAGTGATTAGGGTTGTCAAATACGCATTGTCTACCTTTAAGCTAAAAAATATAATGTCTTGCCCGTATAGGGTATAGATTTCCTGACCTACCATAAGTCCTTTTACCAGCGTCGTAACGTACATATATGCGTTTGCCATAAGAGGTTGTTTGTATGTTAAAATTTATATCCGAAACAGCTTATCTAATAGAAATGTGGTTTTGCAATCGATTAGAATGACTTCATAAGTAAGAAAAATAGTTCATAAGTATTAAAACTTTTCAAAAATTGACTTTTGTATCATATCCTCTTCTCGCATAAAATTCCTAATATTCGACAGAAATTCCTAAAACTCCTGGGAAAACAAAATTATTCTAGTATTTTTTGAAATACTTGTATTCCATAATAACGTTGCAGAAAGTTAGTGGATGGAGGAGGATTCAGACCGTTTGGTCGTGAAATTCTTTACAAGAGACCATTTTTAGCTAGAAACATCTTGGACTGATAACATCAAAGTGATTTTTGTGAAAGTGACAGCCCTGATTTCAGCTTCACCTAACCAGCCCAACAGAACTCTCTCGATGATAGTACTGTTAAAGGCATGCTGGAGTAATTAAACGTTTAGGTGATCAACTTTTATAACCAGTTCTTTACATCCCAAACAATATTGTTCCCTAATAAAGCTGTGGCAAGAAAATGTCAAGTGGCGCCAGACAATTAATGGATGACTAATATTACCATAGCAATGCTGCATGGCGATTAACCTTGGATCAAATATTGATTTTGTCTCACGAAAAGAAGAACAAAAAAGCTAATGTAAGTAGTATATCAGTCATGTCATCCCATAGCACAAGCTCTGCTTACATTGGAGCTAGATGATGCTGTGTAAAAAAGTCCAGCATAATTATTATTACTAAGAAAATAATTCTTAAAACAGAAGTAGTATTAGTTTTAAGAAGAAATAGAGCTCCTTGAAAAATAAAAAAAAATAAATAAATAAAATTGAGAAATAACCTAACCTAACCGTCTTGTCTAAGCCGCGGATTCTCGCTGAGATTGAGGACTTCTACGGCCTGCTGTACGACTCACATGCTCCCCGCCCTGAACCCGATATTCTCGATTCCAGAGCCACACTTTCGCGCCACTTTACGGATGAGCTGCCGGATGTTAGCGTTGATGAAATCGAGATGACTCTTAGGCAACTTAAAAGCGGAAAAACCCCGGTGATGACGGAATCACATCTGAGCTTCTGAAGGCAGGAGTCCCAGTGTTAAGGGAACTTCAGAAGCTTTTCAACTCTGTCATTTACCGTGGGAGAACTCCGGAGGCGTGGAACAGGAGTATTGTTATCCTTTTCTTCAAGAAAGGAGACAAAACACTTTTAAAGAACTATAGGCCCACGAAGATTCGATGAGTTCCAGCCTCCGGAACAAGCCGGGTTTCGAAGCGGCTACAATACCGTGGACCACATCCATACAGTGCGGCAGATTATACAGAAGTCCGAGGAGTATAATCGGCCCCTGTGCTTAGCATTCGTGGACTACGAAAAAGCCTTCGACTCCATCGAAACCTAGGCTGTTTTGGAATCCTTACAGCGATGCCAAGTTGACTATCGTTATATCGAAGTGTTGAGATGTCTGTACGAAACCGCGACCATGAGTGTTCAAGTACAGAACCAGCAGTCTAATCCCACCCAATTGCGCAGAGGAGTGAGACAGGGAGATGTCATATCTCCAAAACTGTTCACTAACGCATTGGAGGATCTGTTTAAGACGCTGGACTGGAAAAATATGGGCATCAACATAAATGGCGAGTACATCTCACACTTACGATTTGCAGATGACATAGTCCTAATGGCGGAGTCGCTGCAGGAGCTGCAGAGCTCGGAAAACTACGTCGAATCTTCTCGTCACCTATACCACAATGCTTGAAGACTAAAGTCTTCAACCAGTGCGCCCTACCCGTGATGACCTACGGTGCCGAGACATGGACACTCACAGTAGGGCTAATCCACCAGTTCAAGGTTGCACAGCGAGCTATGGAACTATGCTCGGGGTTTCTCTGAAAGATAAAATCCGCAACGAGATTATCCGACAGAGAACGAGAGTAATCGACATAGCTCAGAGGATTAGTAAGCTGAAGTGGCAATGGGCTGGTCATTTAAGCCGAAGAACCGACAACCGTTGGGGTAAACGAGTTCTTGAGTGGAGACCGCGTCTGGGCAAATGTAGTGTGGGGCGCCCTCCGGCTAGGTGGAGCGATGACGTAAGAAAGGCAGCGGGCAGTAAGTGGATGATAAGAGCCGAAGACCGAGCTCAGTGGCGCGTATTGAGAGAGGCCTATGTCCAGCAGTGGACTAATGTGGGCTGATGATGAGAGCTCCTTGTGGATGTGCTCGTCTGGGGTCTGAGCTTGCTACACCATAACTATTTCTGCCAAGAAGCAGTCATATTCGCATTGTTCTGTTCTGGTTTGAATGGTATGGGTTCCGGTGAAATTACAGGAAATTACAATTTACACATAAGACTTCACCCGTTGTGTCTCAGGGTCGGCAACACGTGAGTGATACATCTGGTGTTGCAAGCGTCCATATGTTATGGTAACCATTTACCAACAGGTAGGCCGTATAGCTGTTTGACGCTTTAGTTGTATAAAAAAAAAGTATTGCCTTGTCTTCTGTAGACAGAACGATTGTTTTGGCGTTTATGCTAAACCTACTGGAGATTGAAATCATCTTTCTCTGGTATCAGATCATCAGCTGTAACTACAGTTAATATTAAAAGAATACAAAAATGATTACCGAAAGCATTCGTGAAGAGTGGAATTTGAGTCTTGATGCGCACCCGCGACCTCTTTGACTATAATACTGAGACCGTTAGACTATAGCGTTCCGCGTTCCCATTATTTCGATCCATTTGTTTACATCCAACGAAATTACACAATTTGGTAGAACAGTGTCGTTAGTGAAATTTAATATGGCGCAAAAATGCATAGGACCTATCTTTGAGCGATTTACCGATGATATCGTAAAGGGAAGTCCGGAATGGACAAGAACGTTCGTCGTTGCACTCTCTGGGGATTCTACCTGCTTTTGTGGATAATGATGATGATAAGCTATGACTATTTTTTAGTTTCTTGAAGAATTTCACCGCTATCCGCAAGCTAGCTGAAGAGTAACCACTCAAAAACGGCTGTCCAGTGTTTTTATATTGAAAACTATTAGACCTTAATCGTTTGGAAAAAGTCACATTCTTGAAAACTATCGGTGGTCTTCATCGGGCTAAAGAGTTGGTTATAAAAAAAGTACCTATTCTAAATCTGTTGAATGTCTCCGATGAGGCTCTCCGCCTTATTACCTTGACCTTTCCCACGCTATTGCCATTGTTAATCCAGTTTTTTTTAAATAAAGTTACATTCTCGTTTAA
Source organism: Perizoma affinitatum (assembly GCA_961405105.1). NCBI lineage: Eukaryota > Metazoa > Arthropoda > Insecta > Lepidoptera > Geometridae > Perizoma > Perizoma affinitatum. The sequence continues at coordinate 11,445,808 of OY560184.1, forward strand.
TCATTCGCTTTGAGCCGTTTTAATAAAAGCATCAACCTTCTGCGAACATTATCGGTTAACACTGCTGAGGATACTTTTGCGCTCAATTTTTTTATCTAAATTTTTTTTTCGTATGAAGGTATACGTACGAAATAGTACTCAGTCTCTTTTCTCAAGATTTTAAAGTATCTTAATTATTGTCAACTTGCATTTTGGAATCTTATAAAAATCTTATAAAATCATGAGATTTCCTTGAGAACCTGGAGAGTGTGGGTTAACATTATATCAATCAAATAACTTTATAATATTTTTTAATGTTTTTGAATTTTCATCGAAATAAATAGAAGAGTTGTCTTTGGTAAAGATAGATTTATCAACATAAATAGAGTAGATACACGGTCAATGACTACATCGATACCTACTTAACGGTAACACATTATTGATGGCATGGCATCTGAAAAAACCTAGGTGAGTACCTAATGGTTACAATACCGCAGTTACAAAATTTGATTAGCGGGATGGCCACGTCGGAATTCGTCTATGAACTAACGCTGCTGGTGCACAATCATGTTTTATTGGATGCGGTAAATTGAGCGAATACGTTTGCAGTTAGCAAACCAACTGGTGTCGGAGTTTTATTTGTTGAGAACACTTGATGTATGCTACTTGTACATATTATTATCTAATGTAAGTAGAGTATAAAGAGGCTGTTTCAAACTTTGGTGGTATAGTGCTCTGTATAGCAAATATAATGAGAAATATGGCATGTCTATTATTCATATAGCTAGCTGTTTCATCTGTATTTTTTGTATATACCTACTTGTACATAGTTGTATGAATAAATGTATTTTTATTCATATAATATGGTTCAAGTAACATGGTCTTACAGAAACAAAATAGTAATAGACCTTATTATAATAATTAATTCAAATCTATGTTAGATTTTGTGTGCTATCTGAATAATGAAGATAATTAAAATCTTGAACAGGAACTACATAGACAATAATGTATTTTTCTTTCAAACTGCTTATAACGATTTAAGAACGATCAATATTTGTAATGAAAACATTGAATTCCAACTCTTCTAGGAAACGATAAATGTAAAATGCCTTCTCCAACCCAAACCGTGCTTACTTTATTCGTCATCCGCGCCATAGTTTCGTCGCGTTCAGGGGCAAGAACGGTACCGGGGCCGACGACCCGAGATCCCGCCGATAACTCATCGCGCTGTTTATTCACTATTATCGAATAGCGCGCATCCATTGTGATTTGTGGCTCTTCAACTTTGTCATTGGATGCTGACGAACTGGGTGGAATATTTGTTTCATAGATTTTTTGTTTGTTTTGTGAAATGGCTGAATACAGATCGCCATTAATTTTAAATGTTATTGTCCGTTTGTTGATCTAAAATGCAGTTTCAAATACTCGTGTCTCCTTTAGCTCTCTGGAAAATACCTTTACTTATGTATCATCGGCTAAGGAATAATATCTAACAACTTTCCACTTGGAAGCTTTAATTTTTAACTAGCAACTTTCTGTGAGATAGGTGGTGCACTAATGAAGACGCATGCCTCAAAACTAATTGAAAGTCAGCGCACGCATCTAACGCACGTAATGCTTCATGTAATGCTTCTTTACATGATTATTGAAGTTTCAAGTTGCAAATTAAAGCGTACAGGTGTGGAAATGGTATATTTTGAATCTTTGCGGTAGGCATCGACAGATCTATCACTATCAGAATGGACTTGACGTGAATAATGAAGAGACACTCTGAAATGGACATCGACCGACCGGCTGATATATCTATAGCACTATCAGCATGAAAAGGTTATTCTTCAATAAAACAGCATTCTATAATTTAATCTTATCTTTCAACGAAACTGTTCATTATGTAGTCGCCTAGAAACTGAGACCTGAAATAATTCAATAGTTCCGTACTCGTACGAGAGATAGCATCTAGGCTGCATTCTTGCAGATAGCTTGTTTCCGGCGCTGATATTCCAAAACAACTGTTTTCAAATCCAAACACGCTCACTACAGGAATCCACATGATGATCCTCAGATCTATAGATCTGGATAAGTCCAGAACGTGGATCCGCGAAGATACCAAGTGAGTCAAAAGCACGACGATTTACCACGTAGCAAATACCCACGTTTTGTAAAGTAGATAGCATTCCACATGCACGCTTTCCGTTTTAAAAACACACAAAACAACACAATGAGCAAGATAAAGATCATTCCGATCACACATTGGGCCACATACAACAATAATATTTTCTGATCTCCGTGGCCCATGATTCTGTCGATCTGGTTAGGTTAAATCTACCACTCCAGTTTTCACAAAACAGTTTTTGATATAAAAAATGTAATTTTAAAATTTTCAATTTTCTTTCTTTCTATATAAAGGAAACCAAATCCGCAGTGTTTAGAGAACACGCCCGGTGTCTATGTGAATGTGATCTTGTAGAATTTATTATAATCGTGAAAGCGTGAACCAACGCCATCTACTTCCTTTGCCAAAGACTATTTATGTACGTTGTTGTACTATTTAAGTACCTTTTTGCCGCCTATTTAAGATAATTATCGTCGCAAGAAGTGGAGGTTACCATTGTTATGTACAAACAACGTAGTAAAAATAATGAAGTATTTTGGGTACCTAAACATTTGTACATAATAACTACATAATATTACGGCTAGTGTGAAAACAATATTATTTATATTTTCTTGGAAAGGAAGAATAACACTTGGTTTAGCGGTTTTTTTTGGTAGGTACCTACTGTTCTTTTTTTACTCTAAAGTAACATAAAAGAGAGTTGCAATTATTCATTATATATTTATTGCGAAACACAGGTAAGGTAATATAGATATAATATATGTTATAAGAATGTCCACTGTATTTTACCAAAGTATGGTGTATGGTGTTTTTTACCCATTATAAGTACTCTACCTATTAAATAACTAACCCCCCTACCCCTTCCCCGTGACACTCACGTAGGTAGAACATAAAAAAACCGAACGGTTTGAATAAGTACATTTATTTGTTATCTTCGGTTATAATGATGAGAATAAATAGATTTAATATCAACTTATATAGAAAAGTAACCTACTTTATAGATAACACGTGCCTTGATCAGAAGCTAGTTTTATTACTAAACCTTAATACTCGCTAAACATAATGTAAAAATCTGACTCTAAAGTCCCGGTCAAACTGGCGCGGTGGCAAGCAAAGGGAAAAGGTTGACAAGTTGTTGTCAAAGTTCGCGTCAATGTACAGATCGCCACAGCCATCGCGTCATTTTGATAGGGCCTTTACAAATAAAGCTGTCGAAGCGTGTAGTTATGAAGTGATCGCTCTGTATACGGCTTAACGATTGCGTGAAGCGTAGGTAATTGATTCAGTAACACTTTTTTCCTCGAGTTAGCGTTAGCTTACTTTAGTTCAAAGTACAGTACGCGCGGTGTATGAAAGCACGTGTGAAGAGAGCAACATGACCTCACAAATCGCATATCAGGTATTTAGGTACATTTATTGATACGATATAGCGTGCAAAGAGTATTATAACATCGATTTGAAAACAATATTTTAAAATAAGTTATTTAAATAATAAATTTTATTTGAATGGTCGGTTATGAGACGTAGCAAAAACATTTGAAATGCTTATTTCAGTGTAATTTTAAACTAGAAGCATGCATGGGCATTGGGTCCGCGTTGAGTTTTTTTTTATTAACATAAGATAATTAAGTGTCATAATCAAATATAGCCGCCAGTCCCTAGCCATATTTTGACATTATTTTAATGTTCTATTACGCCTGCTTTTTACTTTAATAAAGATTTGATGACATTTCTAAAAAGTTGGTATATTATCCAAGTTGTCCAATGAAACTATAATTGGTTAAGTCGGTACCAGATTGTAATCGTGACTTTTCTTACTTTAAATGCAGTGTTGAATTTGTGTTGTAATGCAGTATTAAGTGGTGTACACTGTACTGTTACTATAAAGATCTATTGATTGCAATCTGAAAAGGATCAATAGGCGTGGAATCGATCGATAATCAAACGAACTAAACATTATTGGCTTAGCAGAACAAACTGCTTGTAGTGTGTGTCATGTCAAAGATTGAATAATAACTTTTATATTGCACTAAATTAATTATTAATCGACACGTTATCTACTAGCTGTTTTGTTTATAAACGTGACTAAGCCTTTGTTGGTTTAACTTCGGGGCGGCCTTTTCCCCTTATTTATCTAATGTTAGGCGAGAAAAACAGCTAAACCGAAACTATAGCAAGGCCAGTATATTAAACCACGCTTATAAATCCTTGCCATGATAGATAAGGTAAGTAAATTTGTATGACTGATCAATTCCCTATTGACCACTACCAGTCACCCATCAACAACGTTACATAGCGGATCACAGCTGATCTGTTAAGGACTTGATGGCTTGACGCTAGTATGTTTCATATAGCGATTAAAACGATAATTATGTATTTATAGAAAATGCTTTATAAACATAGGTGGATTTAAAACCAGTGTCTTCCAGCTAACCTTTGTGTTATAAAGAGTGGAGCGATGAAAGATGCAGGTTACCTTACACTGTCAAAAACCCTAGAACCTGTTTATTTATACCACGAAGGTGGCAAACAATCATGCAGCCCACATGTTGGTAAGCGGTTACTGTAACGGTTACGGTACGGAATCTATGGACGTTCGCAACACCAGAGGAGAACGCGCGTGACTCGCTCGTTGCCGATCCAGAGACATAATGGTAAAAAAGTCTCGTGTGCCTGTAATTTAACCGGACGAGCTCTTCACGAGGAGCTCTACTTCTATAAAGAATTCTTAGACATGAGTACTTACCCTTCAAACCGGAACACACCAATACAAACATTACTGCTTGTCGGCAGAAATAGGTATGGTGTACTTCCCCGGACGAGCTCTTCACGAGGAGCTCTACTTCTATAAAGAATTCTTAGACATGAGTACTTACCCTTCAAACCGGAACACACCAATACAAACATTACTGCTTGTCGGCAGAAATAGGTATGGTGTACTTCCCCGGACGAGCTCTTCACGAGGAGCTCTACTTCTATAAAGAATTCTTAGACATGAGTACTTACACAGTTGGTTAAACTTAGAAGGTTAACGGTTAGCCCAATCAGATGAAGTCAGCGCGCGCGCAGTGAACGCGGAAATCAATTGGAGCGGCTATCGAATCATGTACCTCTGGGCATCACGCTCGGGACCGAATGTTTATGTGCCAATAACTGACGTTTACCAACGATATTTACGACTAAATACCTAACTGTTGTCTGCATTTTTGTTTGTGCTTTTCGAACGAACGAACACGCTCACAACTGTAAAATGTATGGCCCACGATTTACACAATAGTTTAGCATTAAGCTGCGAGACATTCTCAGATATGGGGTATGTAGTATGTAGTAGATAAAATCGACGTTTCAAAGTGATACTTGTGATTTTAATTAATTTTGACTTTGACCATAATTAGTATGTGAGAATGCCAAGTCGGAATAACGTCCTAACTTTATAGCCACGTGACAGGTTGCAAGCCTATTGCCGCTTATTGGAACACTAACGAACAGTCTTAGAATTTTTGGCTCTAGGAATAGCCAGTTTCCTCACAATGTTTTCCTTCACCATTTTGAGTAAGCGCACATGTATATATTTTTTCAAATATTTTTAATCTCATGAAGTTATTTTGTATTTTACGTGAGTAGAATTTCTAGGTTTCCAGGAATGTTCCATAACATAATTCATTTTGTTTTCTAGTTTTTAAGTCTTGGAGTAAACCAGACTGGCCTCTCAGAATCTGCGAAAAATCTAAATAAAATATCAATTTTGCCAATCACAAAAACCTGTTAAACAAGCTATTGCGTAAACCATGATGAGTCTAATTATTTCAAACAAGACATATTTCACGAAATTTATATCATAACACATAGTCACATTAGTTATGCGATCCTAATGAAATATTAATGAGAATGGCTTTTAAGGCACCGCTATTCCCACAATGGGTATTAATAAAGGCGATAAATGTCATGTTGTTTGGCGTCCCATGGAGCAGCGGTACAGATTAGTTAGTAGTAAGTGGGTACCTATGCTAGTGGGCAATCACGTAGCAACTTTAAGGCCGCGTCGCAATGAAGGCGGCAAATTTCTTCTTATTCTTTATTGTACACAGAAATAAAAAATATTAATTAAGGCATGTACAACGGCGAGCTAAACCCTAAAAAGAGTTTACTGCCAGCAAACCTTGGGAAGAGATAGAGAAGTAATGAAGTTGGCAGGTTTACAAAAACAGGAAAGACGAAACTAAATATACTTAAAATACCACTATATTTAATATGTATTCATATATACTTATATATATACAAACACCGGAAATAAATACAATATAATCAAATAGCTTCGCGTCCTGCGTATCTCGGTATACCTTAGAAATCAACGACAAAATTGTTACGAAACTAGCAGTATACAGTGTGGCCGCACCCGAAGTCTGTTTAGCTTTGATCAGATGAGAAGAACAAATCGTCTCGACATAGTCAAAGATTTAGGATGAAGCTTTGTTAGAATAAAATTTTCATCTAAATGTCTGATGATGTCAATCTGATGTCATAATATAAAAAAAATATCTCAATCAATACACGCTCTATCATGAACATATTAAAAGTAATAACAAAAAAAAATGTTCTGCGCTTAATTTTTAGCCCAGTGATGGTAAGGGCGGTATCCCCACTTCCGATCCGAAGGTCGAATGGACCCATGGATTATTTAAGTGAACGTCAAAACATGCTAAAAACGGCGATAGAAAACATTTTCAGAAAACCATTATGCCCTAAAATCACAATGACTTGGTATTAGTTAGTCTTCTAATAAGCGGCGATGGGCTTACAACCTGGCGCGAGGAATGCTAATTCCTGGACATCGTAGGCATGTGCCAAGCATAACGCCTCGTGTGAACCTCGTGAATAGATTCCTAATCCTGTCACTACGTAGACGTAGTGACAGGATTAGAGGATTTCCATCATGAGGATTGCTAGTCGTGAGCACGAACCAGGAAATATAATTACTGACTCATTTGTGGTCGTGAGCCTGTTATCGTATTTTTTACGCCATCAGATGATAAACCTACCTAAATACGGATTTATCTAGTTTGGCACCTCCTACAGTGTCGTAATTATTTTATTTTGATAACATGCCAGCATTTGCAAAATTAAAACCCCCGACGCGTTTTCCACTGCCTATTGCAGCGCCCCCTAGTGACATGTGGGATTAAACCTATCTAAGAACCATTTTTCAAGTCATACGATTTATTTGTATGATCGCATTTAAATCGAATATACCGTTTCGGAGATAAATGGTAAAAGACAAACAACCTTTTACAACAAAAGTAATACATAAGTATATAGGCTTCTAAAGTCGAGGTTGAAAATAAAGGTATCACGCAGCCACCACAAAGTCGCCTATTTACAATCTCCCTTACACCATCTGTGAGGCGACCGATGCGACGGCGACATGACGACAGACGCAAGCGCAGGTCGCGGGTCAACGACCGGCCCGTTACGAGTTACGTAACCACGTAGCTTACGGCTACGAGCGGGGTGGCGCCGTAGCACGATCGCCGACTATTCCGCAATTGTTTGCGATCTTGTTACGTAATCAGGACTATTATACCCGTGATGACAGGAGCACATATATGCATTTGCCGTGAGAGGTTGATTGTTTGTATTTTTTTGAATCGATTTATATATTTCAAGGATGAAATTTATAAATCGATTCAAGGTTATTAAATAGGTTTTATATCCACAAGTCACTAGGCGGTCTCTTACCACCATATTATTTTACCAAAATTGAGTTTAAAAAGCCGTATTGGCCTAGTAGGCGATACCCCGACTTCTTATCCAGAGGTCGTGGGTTCGAACCCGGTCCATAATGGATTTTTCAACTTGAAAAAAATATGTGTGCATTAACACGTGCTCAAAACGGTGAAGGAAAACATCGTGAGGAAACCAGCATGCCCTAGAACCAGAAATTCGAAGGCATGTGCCAACAGTTAGTGTTCAAATAAGCGACGATGGGCTTGTATTAATTATAAAGTTTGGACGTGCTTCTAACTACCCCCTACTTGGTATCCTCAAAGATCAACTCACTGAGTATGTATCTGAGGATGTCCACCAAGGGGAAGACAGTCGTGAGCGTGTTTGTTTGTTTATTAAGTTATACCGGCCCAATACGTGGTAGTAGGTGGTATTTGAAATGACGAATTTTGCATATGAGAGATGATTAGGAAAATTATACATATCATCAACAACCAGCCTATAGTAGTCCACTGCTAGCCATAATTAATTAATAAATTAATGAAGTTTATTTTTGAATAAGAAAACTAAAAAAAAACTATAAGTAGAATCTTAATGGGAGGTCTTAATGTAGTCTCACATGTCTTAATGTAATGTGTTCTCTTTGGCTACCTCCATCCACTGACTGCCCGCAACCTATACGATGTGTTTGGTCCATCGAGTTCCTAGACTTCTTTTATAAACACAAGATCGTAAAAATTATATGTATTTATTCTGAGTTTGAAATGGCAATGGGCAGACCATTGATAAGCTTGCAGAACCGGCAACCGGGAAGAGATCTTGAACTTGAGATACTTTATTAAAGACTTGACATAATATGCACTATTACAAAAATACATCATACATATGTACTATAATTGGCTTTCTTATCGCAAACAGCGATTTGTTCCAGACAACCATTTCCGATACTAAAAACTAAAACTAATTTTATTTCTAAAAAAACTCTGCCGCAAACAGCGCTACTGCCCAGTTTATCTGTCCACTATCCCCCGAACTAGTGTGAAAACTGTATCTCGGAGGCGAATTTACATCATCACTGGACAGTCCTCACTAACACGTGGCAGAGCCTTTACTGACGTGGATTCGGTTAATTACAGAACAAAGTTAGTCAGGCGTGTTGTCATTATACGAACTGAAGTAGGTGCGTGTATTACATCTTAAATTTAAATAATTGAACGAAATGATTAGTTTGAAGTAGGTTAGTAGTAATATAATACATGAGCTAGCTTAAATGAGTGTACTATGTGTATGAGAGGGTGTGGGGGTGAGTTTGGTGTATGTGGGGGCCTGGGTGGGGGGGGGGGGGGCGTACGTGTATGTGAGGGTTTGTGTATTGATGTAGGTTTATGTGATCTGTCTCTACATTCAATTTATAAATTGATGCTAGATCAAACAAACGTTAGTTTATTTGATGCAAGTTCATTGGCATAATTTAGGTATGGCCTATGTCCAGCTGCACACTTCTACAGGATTATGAATTATATTCGGTATGCATGTGCTTATCTACACAAGAGAGTTTTAAAATAAATATTGTTTTTACCGCTGAATTGCAAGGTTCTGAAACTAACCTATTGAAAGTATAACTGTTATTATTTAGCACTGGTAACTTCTACCTTTTGGCCATAAAATAATAGTCAAGTGAAATGTACAAAGTCTCATAAATAAGGTACTTTAACATGATAAGCATCTAACATACATAATTATAAAACATCAGCACACAATTATATTATAACTTAACTAATTAGCCTGCTAAACGAACAATACGCCAAAAAATTGTTTAACTCTCTCACACATTGCAACCTTTGAGATGGAGCCATTTGATTATAATTATGATTTATGATTATATACTACTTTAAAACAGGCAACAAGAATAGCCAGCTAAGTTGGGAGATTGCCACAGAACAGACTTCTACGTATACGAGTATAACTCGTACACATGTCGATACGTTATATTGTCATTTATGCAATTTTAAGGGTCCTAGTTGCCAAGTTCCCCGTTCGTTTATCATGTCACCAATTCTTTATTTGGTTACTCGTCATTTAATTTATCAGGTTGTGATACGGTGCCTCTTTATAGAGATTAAGAGGACAATAAAGCTTAGCATACTATACAGTCAAAATTCATTTATTCATTAAAATCACAAGGATCACTTTGAAACGTCGGTATACTTCTAGACATGCTGCTTTACTCAAGATGTTTTACTTTACACAGATTTGTACACATGTATTGTTGGTACTATAGATACTATCATGTACTTAACGTCACTAGATTATTACTATTGTCATGATATAAAGGAGGCATAATTGTAAACCAATTGACATCAACTGGATGATAAACAACTTCAAACAATGTAACTGAGCCAGCCGTGTCCATGTGAGCTGTGTATTGTTTCTGCAACTGTTACTAAGTTAATTATAAGCACTTTATGTTCGCATGATACGAATCTAATTTAATTTTGCCTTTGTCTATGCTAATTTTAGTAAAGTAAAGTGTTTGTTTATTTAAATGTTTGTTACTCGTGTTAATCTTATCAGTAAGGTGTATATTTAAGGCCTGTCAATCATTAAAGTAATGAGTGTGAAGGATTGGTAATTAATTTAAACAGAATTCTACGTGAATTGTGTGAAACTGAGAGGCATTGAGTGAATTCGAGTGGTAGCTAGTTTTGGCACGGCAAGCAGATTCAATGATCGCTAGTTTACTATAGATTTACATAAATCTATGGAGAGGGATAAATTTTTATTGCAAATTGAAATTTTTTGAAGTACTAACGGGCCCACTTCATGCACTCCATACCATTTGATAATGTGCCGTTTCATGCAATCTGTATCAGAACAGTTGCGATTAAATTCTTAAAGATGAGTATGTAGGTACCTATTTTTGCTAACAGCACACCGAAACTGATTACTGGTGAAAATTGCAAAATTATATACTGACATACAACAGCTTTTATAATGAAAACAATCAACGAACTAAATTAATAATATTATCAATAAGGCTTTATTAATTACTCTTGAGGGTAAACCAAAAAACAATAAAATCATAAGACCGACTATTAAGTTCTAATATGCTTAGAACGCGCTTGTAAATCATATAACGCATTCATCATCCAATCCCTTTTATTAAGACACCGTGGACCAGCAACTCAAACTATTACGGGGATCAATATCGGATACAATGGGATTGTAAAAAGGGGGCTCATATTTTGATATTCACAAAAATACTAACTCTTCCGCGAGCCCTCTCAAACACCGCTCACCTTATTATGAGCTGTAGAATGGTAGGATTTTGGCCGAGAATGCCTTGACAGGATGTATGTTGTTCAGAATGTACGCAGAAAAAAATCACTCAATTTTCTGCACGGCAAAATGCATTTTCTACTAAAGTTATAGAGCTCAATTTTCCGCTTGATCTGAGGAAGAAAGCTTTTACATCATCTAGTAACGTGTATTGATTGAAGAGACTGCCGTTAGGTTTTACATAATATCTGTCTTTTATCGAGGGTGGGTTGTACATAGGTGGCTAGGTATTTGCCAGTTATGGGTAATTTTATGGGTCCTTTGAACTTGCGATTTTGCTTGAACAATGGGAATTATTTGGTTATGAATCATCATTGATGCAGTACCTTGAGAAATAAAAAAAAGTAGCAAGCACCACAGTCTATATTCATCACAGGTTCGATAGAAAAGTTCTCGACATATCGCTAGCTTATCGGGGCGTTAGATCTACAAATTTTCGACAGGTTGTAAAAGCGATATGTTAGATTTTCAACAGGTTATTGATAGTCAATACTTACTACAGCCAGGATTAAGGGGTTTTTCCTATTCACCATGGCACAGAATACATTATAGTACAAACATAATATTATCTTGAAATCTTCTGGTCGAAAGTAAATAGGTTTCATCTAGAAAATCCTGGACCATATCGACACTTTCCATTAAGTGAGATTGTCGTCGTCAAACGCATACCTATTTATCATGAAAAATTCAAACTAAAAACAACAAAAAATACGCTTCTTCTCAGAAGCATAAGGAACTGGCATTAAATGATCTGGTACTGGTGATAGTAGTAGGCATAATAACTTAGGCACTTTTAATATATGACAATTATAAGCTACACAATAATAATTTTCGAGTTAGTTGACGGATCAGTTTTGGCAGGGAATTCGTAAGGGGAGGGGAGAGGCGGCGGGAGGTATTTGTGCATCCACCAACTTGGTACTAAAGAGGTCGTAGAACTATAAATTCACCTCACATGTTTAGGACGTACGTGCACTGAATAAATACTATGAAATTAATAAAACATCAGAACGACAACATTATTATACGAGTATGTGTGATCGACTAGTCACGGATACATTTTGATACGTACCAAACAAAATATATAATTTTTCAAATAAAACTTTTCACAAGATCCTTATCGGACATAAAGAAAAAATCATCTTGCGAATCTTTGCCTATGCTTGTCTTGATCATAATTATATTTTCATTTTCAAATCGACAGGAATAGCAAAAATAAAACTCTACATAGCGTTGATTAGGCGTCAGAGGGCGCCACCGTCGTCTGTTCATTTTTTATTGCTCCGTTATTTATTACAGAGTAGATTGAAAGGGGACGATGGACGAGATGATTGCGTTCCTGGATGAGTAGGCCCCAATCTGGTACGTGTTGGGTCGCCAAACGCGTTAAATGCACGCAAAATAGTCAACTTGGTCAATAATTTCTGCGGGAATATTAACCTTCAATACGGCATTTTTTTGTGAATTCCATTATAAACGTCCATTATAAATGAAGTTTGGTAAACTTTCAACAGTATAAGGAAATACGTGTACCGTGGTATAACAACACCCAAACCCGGAACAAATATCAGCAGAACAAGCAAGCATTGTCCCGCAGTGGGAGTCGAACCCACTGCTCCTTCGTCTCTGCTGGCTATTCGCCCGCCGCGGTCACGGGGTGGGACTTGTGTACATAATAACGGAAAATATATGAAAACGTAACATGTTATGAAATTTGACCTAATTTATTATCCTCCTTGTATATTAATTAACACGACGTTACATCTACAGCTACGAAGGGAAAGTTTTGAACAAAGTTTTGGCAAAAAAATACTTTTCTTTGTCCTTTTCAAATACAAGTGCTACCATCTATTGGTGCCTACTGCCTACTTCATTCAAGGTCACGAAAAGCTTCGTAAACGTTGCAGATCATAGCTTATATTATAGCAGATTTGTTAATTCGACAATCCACAAAATCAATACGTTGAAAGTACCAGGGGCAGAGTTCAGGAGCAATTGATGCTTTCATTTGGCATTATGCGACGATATCGTTCGTGTCCTACTTACGCTGTAGTATAATACATAAATAATTATTTTCCTTAGGAACTCATAAGAACTTATAATATTCGGCTTACTGCTTTAATAACGGTGATTTAATTCGGTTTACTGCACATACATTGACTTGTAAGCAAATGGTGAAAATACTCTAGTTATCAGATATTAAGGTATATATACTGTATCATCCAGACTCACCATAAAAGTGAAAATATAGAAATTCAGCAAAATAATATAAAATGTTTGTCCCGTCTCTCATCCACATCAATCACCCTTGTAGTTTTGAAGAACGAAAATCGCCATTTGCTCCTATACTAGAGTATTTGCGATTTACCGAGGGTGTCTCCCCATAAAGCTCATATGCCATTACGAATGCCGGCCAGTTTAAAATGATATTGCATCTATGAATTATTGACGGCTTTGATGGTACCACAAACGGTACCAACGTACATTATGTGATGATTACAAGCAATGTTAATTATTTTCTTTTGATGTTTGAGGAAGTTAAATTAATATCCTTTATAATTACAACAAACAGTACTAATTATTCTGAGCCTATGCTAGGGGTTCTAATTTCTAAGGACTTCTTTCTGAAGGTCGGCAACGCGCGAGTGATGTTGCAAGCGTCCATTGGTATCGGTAGCCGCTTACCTACAGGTAGGCCGTATGCTTATTTGTTACTTTAGTTGTATAAAATGAAACATTGGCAGCTCCTAAGTTGATGACTAATATAAGTTTCCATATATGACTAATGATGTCTTCATTTTTTTACTTTAGTGCAGACGACGGTATTGTGGGTATCAGGAACTACGTATACCGGTATCCCACAACATCGAAACCCTGAACGAATATTTGCAGGTCATGCAAATCATTATCAACAGAATCAATTTGCACCTCAGAATATATTTGAATGCCAAGCTACAAAGGTTTTTAAAATGAGCCTGACTGCGTGTTACTCAGGATCCTCTCACCACACTGCTTCTTCGCCAACAGTCACACATCCCTTTAATGGCCACCTTACTTTAAACTGATCTATTAGGAGGACAACCAAGAAAAAACCTATAAGTCCTGGCTCCAAAACACAACCGATGAATGTAGACACCGACACATGAAACTAATTTCCAACGCTCAGACGTTTTCAGCCAGCATGCCATCTTCTACTCAATCTCTGTCAGTGTTCCTCTTTTATATCATTCTAGCTATCAAAATTAAGAGTTTCAACATACCTGAAACTTGGAATAGAGAGACAAACAAACAGTTTAGCAAACAACTGAATTGAAACCTGTTATTGGACCGCAATGATTACTCGCATTCGGTTTCGTATCGGCTAACGGGATAACTATGCGTACAGTTCGCAACGAGATATGCTAACCATTATTTGTTTGTCAATTTGTAAGTTGATAAGTTCCATAAAAAGCAGACGAAGTAAGTTGAGAAGCTTCTTCTTGAATTTTATTAAAAAACCAATATAATACCTACTTAACAAATCTGCTACGATACAGCATTATAGGTACGCATTTGTTACCTGCTGTAATAATTATTTTATGATCGCATTAGAAACTTAAAATGAAACCAAAATTCATGATACCTTTTTTTCAAACTGCCATTGTAGTGCGAACGGTCAACGACTTTTGAATTTCATACAAGAGTTAATAATTAAAGCTCAAATGGGCGCTCTAGCTACGTTTTGCATCTAGTACATTTGTTCAAAAACGATTTATACGTAGGATAAATGCTCATACCCTGTCTGGATGAAACACAGAAGCGCCTGACCATAGACTAGAGATGCAGTTGTGGGTAATTTCAAGTTGCCAGCTTATATAATAGTTTGAGCGGTTTGATGCTATTAAATATCTGTAACAATTTTGCAAGTGGTTGACAAGATTAAGTAGAATAGGCCTAAACATCAAAACCATCTTATGTCCAAATACATACTGTAACATTGAATCCCACGATCCAGGAATGCACTGACATTTCTCCCACATTATGGGCTTATTTCTGTCCATATACCTAACACCTAAAATCGTGTGGCCATAGCCTCTAGAGGGTCCTCTAGATCTCTAAAGGGTGACACAAACAAACAATTTTAGACCACCGCCGCGCAATCCACCAACTTCCAATCGGTCCATTGGCTTCCTACACTTCGTTCGGTGATATTTGGTCATACACCAATCTATCAATCTATCTTATCAGCCCAGATTCACCTACTGCTGAATTATAAGCCTCCTTTCAAGCACGCCAATTGAACCCTTTAAATGATGGACATCAAAGGATCTATATTTATCTGACTTAAAGTAAAATTTTCAGGTGCAATACTTTATAATACTTCACATCATCAAACAACATCTCTTAAAAAAGTAGTATGCTAAAGAGTTTGTAAGGGTAGAAGGTATACCTTCTATCCTTACAAACTACTCTTTGGCATTATAACTGGATTAGCGGCGGGCACTGTGCGTATCGTAATATATCTCTTCGATTGAGCTTTTGGTGTATCATTCGCGGAATGATTCTCCTAGAGCAGACATCCATCGGACAAGCATATTGGAAATATTGAACGTCATTATGTTGAGACATAATGGGTGAAGAGTCTCAACATAATGACTGCAAGCGTCCATAGGTTACGGTAACCGTTTATCAACAGGGGGGTTGTATGCTTGTTTGCCACTTTTTTGTAAAAAAATCTAAAAATAAACATCTAAATATTTTGTGTCATCATATTGATTTGGAAAATAAACTAACTAAAGATCTAATAAAGTTTTTACTTATTAGTTACTCTCACTTTTGCAAGATAACATAATTATTGTCGCTCACAGTTCTACATCATTGTTATTTTCTAGTCACACACATTTAAGAAGGAACCAGTCACTTTTGGATTGGTTCCTGGCAATTCGGCGATATTATGTGTCCTCGTGCTTCATAGTCCTTTATAAATTTCCCCGTTGTCGAGTGCACCCCATGACAAGGGTGACTGCGTATGTTTGCGGGCATTTTTACTTGTTTGCCGAAATGCGGATTGAAAGTATGTTGTGATAAAATTGATACTCAGTGAGTATTTAACAAATTACCTTTGTTTGTTTCATTTGTTTGCTCAGTTCACACTATTTACTATGTGGGTTTTAAATCGAACTGCTGATTTATATATTATTATTTCATGGTAAGTAATCATCACGACTGTCTTCTCCATGGTGGACATCCTCAGATACATACTCAGTGAGTAGATCTTTAAGGATACCAAGTAGGGGATAGTCAGAGGCACGTCCAAACATTACATTTGGTACATGCCCGCGGTTTGCAAGTTTTTTCAACATTCCAAGTGATAGGTTGCAAGCCCATTGCCAGGTCCTAAAGCAGATGGGTAAATCAAAACTCAAAGTTTGTAAGCAACAAAAAACTATTCGAAAAGTGTACTTAATAATTTAAGAAGTGTACTCGCATCATTGTTCGACGTCTAGATACAAAAAGACAGCGATTTAAAGCGAACAGTCCGTCAATAAGTCTCGCCCCGGATCGGTCAGGGTTGGTAATTGACGGGGGTGGGAGAAATAACGTTAGGGTTGGCGTGAGTTACTTGAGACAACAGTAGAAACTTGACACAAACGGGTCGTATCCCATATATTGATCACGGGTCTATGGATGTCGGAGTTTCGATTAATTGAATATATATTTTTTCTAATCCCATATTCCTTGATTTTGTCGTAGGAAGTATCATAATCATCACAACACTAAGACCCAAAATCAAACGCTCACTTCAGGTCATATTAGGTACCGAGTTCATCCTACTAATATTATAATATACGTCATCTCATCACCTACCTTAAGCAACACGCATATGGTGTCAGGTCCTTTTAACACCATCTGTGAACTATGAAAATGAAAAAAATCAGGCATACGGTTTCAAATATAATAGTTTGATGACCCTGAAACCCTTGTCTCTTAATGGTATGCTCTCTTCAATTTGATGTTATATCATACGCCTCCAGTAAACGAATTACCTCATTCTCAAAGTTTCTGTCCGTAAAAGTAATTTCCACGCCATAATACAAGCGTCAGCCCTACCGCGGGCAGAAACAGCGCCTTCCCCTAAAACATTGTCATCTGAATTTGTGCCCGAAGTAAATAAGAGTCCTGGGGAGACCTCCGGTCTAATGGCGGCAGATTTATAGATTTTCCCGGGATCCCCGCCGCGCGGGATTAAATTACGCCTGGCGTATTGGCCGGGCGGAGTATTAGCACTTCCATTTGTTTTCTCACTTCGGTTTCAACTGATTTGAATGGTCACTTTGCCTAAAAGACTTCGGTTGAATAACTTAGTGTTACTTTGCTCAGCTCCATTAATGACGGGTCAATATTTGTGGCGTTTCAACGTACATTACTTTATGCTCAGTCACGTGGTATGTAGTCAGCGCGTTGGTTTTTTGTCCTTGACAAATACCGTCCACACTGGTGACATTATGCATGTTTAATTGTCACAAATGATTCGTCTTATACATGAATCTGACTAGAGCGTCAGGATTGTCTTTTCACGAACAGCGTAGCTGGAAATATCTAATGATTGGACTAGTAGGAAAGCTAGGCCGTTCAAGGTCTCTGGGCTAGTTTATACATTACATTTGTGACAGACTCAAAAGCATGTCAAACTGTCTTTTTATACCTTTAATCTTATCTTTTTAACTTGCTATAACCTAAGGTGAATCAGATAATTTATGAAGTCATGCCTTCTCCTTATTTTAAAGAAATTAATTAGATACTTATGTACGTTTATATTTTTGTGTCTCTAAATGATAACCTTTATTCAACCTTAAAAAATCCTAATAAAACCAAAAATAATCACAATAAACAACTCTAATTCTCAAATAAGAAAAACCTCATAAGTAATATCTTGTATTTTAATAACAGTTGTCTTCGACCACCCCTCGGTAAATACCCTCAACCCCTCAGACGCGGGGGAGGGTCACCCTTCACCCTCTCCTTCTGATTTTTAAAATCCAGACGGGTTAACTCACAGTCTCGTATAAATTCACTCCCTAAAGTAACTATAGTACTAAATTATGCTGACAAGTTATGAAAACGCATGAATGAATTTTATTTTCATTTGGTCGCTTATAATTATGAAACAGTGCTAGATATGGCATCCTTATTTTAAAAAGTAACACACTCATTTTTATAATTATCAGTATCTTTCTTTTAACTAAACTTGACTAGTGGGTTTTTTATACAACTAAAGTTGCAAACAAGCAGACTTAAGCAGTTACCGTAACCTATGACGCTTGCAAAATCAGAAGTAGCACTGGCGCGTTGCCGTTGTTGTCTGAGAAGGCATAGTGGTGAAAAGTGTCATGTACCTGTAGTTTCAACAGAACCTATACCATTTAAACCAAAACCCACAACACAGTAATTCCTATTACACAATACCTATAGGTGGTGTATTAAATAGGTATTGTGGTAGCACTTCCCCGGACGAGCTTTTTTACAAGGAGCTTCTGCTAATTCGCGAACCTTATCACATTAATAAATAAATTCGATTGTTTAACTTAATAAGTTATTGATTACATGGAATTTAGTAAAACCAACCAATAAAAGTTTAATTCGGCATTTTACACCCAAGCTATTGTTTGCGATATATTTTTGTCATCGAAAATTACAAAACTATTTATTTTAGTGGTCGTTATAATTACGTTTACGACAGGTACACGCTATGAAATAAAGCTTAAGGATTTTTTATAGTTACGGTTCAGTAAATATAAAAAATCTTTATGATATACCAAATGTCACTTTAATAGATACATTTTCCGAATTCATGCCAAACGTCCCCAATATGTGTTAATTAGTTATGGTCATAATAAGCTCTTTCGAATATGGTAAAACACATATCTTGCAGGGCATTACTCACTATTTATTATTTACCCCTACTGGAAGAATGATAGGAATCAAGTAAAAAGCTTGATTGCTTGAGTCCACTGGTAATTTTTTTGACACTACAAGTAGTGTACTAGTAGTGTCACGCAGGTGAAAACCTGAAAAACTACTGTAGGTTATATTGTTAAACCATATTGTCCCCTTATACTAAATATGAAAAGCACTTTTCAAATATTTTCACGATGATGCTATTTTTTTTAAGTTTCATCGTGACTACTATATTTTCCTAGTCACTGTTGGCTAACAAAAATCATAGATTAATAGTAAGTATAAGTAGTTCTGTGTCAACGATAAGTTGGTAGGTAGTCGGGTAGTTCATGTCATTTCAGGCATCATGCTTGAGTAAGCAGTCGATAAACGTAACCTTGACACAGAAGAGCCTTGTCAACGCTCGTTTCAGTTAATATCGTGCATTAGGTCATATAATATCTTTTTTTTCAAAGAGTAGAATCTATTAACATTTATCTTCATTTGTCTAGGTATTCAATATCTTTATTGGTCAAACTCTTGCCAACTCTTTTTTACCCTTGAATAAATTCCAATGAAACCTTCAACTTACAAAAGGTTGTGGGCCATAAATCAAAATGAGAGCATCGTTTCCCAATCTCTTGTTGCTATAACATCGTGGTACAGACACATTAATCATTTACAATTACGTTAAACGGCCCAAGGACCTAGTACAGCCGACGCCCGCCGCATTGTGAATAGGTACTCAACTGACAGTGGACAAATAACAAAACTGGGTTAATCTTTTACCTCCCGCAATGCCAGGAGGTTGAGTATCACCCCTCAGTACCTCTCTTTCCATCCACACTGAAACTGAAAAGGACAGACTGCTCCTAACCATTTCCAAAAGGCTCTATCCAAACCTACGCTTTCCCTCACTTAGCTTCTATTTACAAACAAATTAGGTCCCTATTGAATCGCAACCTGAATTTTTTACCTTTGGAATTCAAAAAAGATTTATTTGATCAACACAATCTGCACTTTGTTCCACGTGTGATTGAGTCGTTTTTTCTTTATATGCATGTGAGTGAATTCTAGATTTTAGTATTATATTCATGTATTTGTTCCGTCACGTCTGTGCTGAGATGAAAATGCCATGAAAATTCCGTCCCTCTTACCCTGCTGAGATAGAAAAGAGAGGGTGCGGTATTACATTAAGTCACTGCGGAGTGTATGTATTGCTATCATTTACTTTGTTTGCCGTAGAAGGTCTTAGCACTGGAATTTTCAGATAAATCTAGTTGATTTTTTGTTCACCTTCAAGAGCCCAGACGAACGATGCTCAATTGTTATGCCTTTGAAACTTTTGGTATAACTAACATAATTGCGATCTCTTACTTGATTATAAAATAAATGTTCTTTGCTCGAAAACTCAAGAATCACGTTAGGGCAGTTTTAGATGAAAATAAAATCAATCATCCGCAATCATTGTACAAAATTTATTTCCCTCAAGTAAAAGAAAAAAATATACATAATAGCGCCGATTAAGCGCTTTACAAAAAGTCCCGGCAACGCTTTTAAACCCGTCTAGACCCTCTAAATTACGGGACGAAACCGAATCAAACAATAAAAAGCTTAATTCCACAACGATATCGGTATATGTATTGAAATATTAAAATACGCTTCAACCCATAATTTGATTAAATTCAAGGCAAATATGGGCGCATTTGCGCAGATTGCAGGTGTTATAGCATCTGCCTGTTACATCCCTATACTTAAACGATGCTAGGACCAATAGTCTTCTGCTGCCTCAATTTTTTGATAGAAGTAGACTATAGAAGTAATATGTGCCATGATCAGTGTTTTGTTTATTGTTTAGTGTCAATAATAGGTAAGGGTATATACTTACTACCTATTACCTATTTGATATTTCTTGCTGTTTTTTTTATTCCTACTTATCTGTGTATGTGTAAATAAACAAATTGTTTATCTCTCTACTATATCACGATCCAATAGACTAGGTTAGCTAACTAGCACTTCGTTGCAATTTTTCATCCACCGGCAATTGTCGTTCCTTGGTTCGGTTTTAAAGTAAGTTGCTGGCAATCCGCTTCCTACGAAAATAAAAGGCCTAAGAAAGGATTTGGCATCGGTCATTAGAATTCGGGTCGGTAATGATCTTACGCATCAACAGTTTTGTTTGTTAGTATTCGAAACGAGTTTATTGTTTTACTTATTTTTTTAATAACCACGCCGTTAATGCTGGGCAAAGGTCTCCCCCACCTCCACTTTAATATATTTAAGAGTGTTAAAATAATATGATACTTTTCTATGCATCCTGTGTCGTAAAAAGAGGAGGTGCTTTGAATAGGCCGTGCGCCTAATCAATGCTCGCGGAGCCACTTTGCATTTGTTTTAAAAATGTTTTATTCTCTTTCATTCACTGAAAAATCACTAGAACCGACACAATCAACAGTAATTTTTGTTTGAGCAGTTCTCCAATGAAAATATACAATTAAAAAGTCGCTTATAATTTTAGTACCTTATAATGTTTTAAATGTGTAATGTGATGAATTTGTGTAAAAAAACTCGTTGCAGACTAAGTCGCAGGCGTTCCACCAGTATAAGATATAGGAGTATCATAGTAACTGTATTCGGTGAAGGCAATTTGTACCGGGAACCTGGCAGCTGGCCAGTCGGAATAAGCTTGCCACGACACCCAATGACCAGCAATACATGCAGCCTGCACTTATACACTTAATTTATAGTAAAGTATCAGCGTCGCTGGGATTTTGTAAGGTTATTTCAAATTTAAGTAACTGCATTAAAGTTTCGGTTTGAAAAGTGGGAATGCTTGAGACGTGCAATCTAATACAAAGTCATAATTTTACATGCGCGACGACAAGAACCCGTATATGCATTTGCCGTAAGATGTTGTTTGTTTCTGTTCTGTTGTACGGAGAGACGTGGCGCTGTTGAAGTACGTGGTGCGCTGTTCCACCCGGAGGTGCTGGCGGCGCTGCGGCTGCTCGCGCCCAGCGACTTCTTGGATATCTGCTAAATAT
The DNA here is from genome assembly GCA_961405105.1 of Perizoma affinitatum. Taxonomy (NCBI): domain Eukaryota; kingdom Metazoa; phylum Arthropoda; class Insecta; order Lepidoptera; family Geometridae; genus Perizoma; species Perizoma affinitatum. Next base: position 11,467,924 of record OY560184.1, read on the forward strand.
CTTGTCTGCGAACAACGTGGATATTTTTTACAATAGCCTGCCGAAACTTCTACAAATAGCACAGGTAGTTATAGAAACAAATTATTTAAATTGTTTAGATTAGTTATCTTCTTCTATCTGATATTATATACTTACTTACATATATCATCGCTTTAGGGTTAAAAAAAACCTGTAATGTTGTTATACTAAATAAACCAAAAAAAAAAATGTTGGCTTTTAACTATTTATTTTCAAAATGGCGAACGCCAATTGTTATGCCGCTTTTGTTATCGTTTTGTATGACTTTCAGGAAGGTTCACGCCACACATCACTAGGCAGTGCTGCAATACGCGTAAGCATACATATTACTAGTTTCTTTTTTCGTTTTTAGTTACCTCACCTCTTCCATTAAACAAATAAATAATGCTGGTATTACTTTTTCCCACACAGCATCATCTAGCCCCGAAGTAAACTGAGCTTGTGGTTTGAGAACTACGTGACTTAAATACTTTTTTTTTGTATAAATAAAGTATTTTGGGTTCGGGCAAAAGATTGTGGGTTCCATTCCCGACGCGGGAAAATCTTTGTATGATCTGCAAATATTTTTCTCGGGTCTGGGTTATTTCTATGTATAATATGTATATATTTACAAAAAAAAGTATATAATTAGTATATCAGTCTTTCACAAATAAAGCTCTGCTTAGTTTGGGGCTAGATGATGCTGTGTGAAAAATTACCAGCATTATTATTATATTATAATTATAAATTATAATATAGTCATCGATTTTCCTCTATGCAAACTATCACCTGGAATGTATTTACGATAGCGATACAGCAACGTTTAATATGTTCTAGATCTTTATTACATACCCAATTCATGGAAGAACTAACAGATGAAAAGGGTGGGGAAACCCATCCTCCCGAGTCCCCTTACTTTTCATTAGTGTCATTAGGTCTCGTCAACTACAAACGAACCCTTCACGTAAGTGAACGAGACTAGGATTCGGAATAGCAGGCGTACCCCAATGGATTTTCAACAACAAGAGTACAAGAGTGCACATACCACGTGCTTCAAACGGCGATAGAAAACCGGGAAAACCTTGTCTTTCCCGTGGATCAGAATCAAGAAGGAAAGTGTAGAGTAAACAAACAGTTTATTTTAGTTTATCGGGGATCAAGGCCGATTTAACGTAAGCAGGCATGTTACAATTTTACTTGTCTCTTTTCAACAGTTTTCATTGATTTCTTGATTTATTGACGTTGTGCATAATTATTATTAAACATAAAAAATATGCAAATTCTGGGGCAACGAAATTAAAATCGGCTTCTTCATGAAAAATATTGAATCACGTTAAAATTATATCAAACAGATTATGTACGTCACACACAAGCAGACGCGTTATTTTTAACCGTAACATTTCAATGACCTTTTTGTCTTGAAATAATTTGCGTATAAGTTTGTATTAAAAAGTTTGTGTTTTTTGTATACCTACGCAAAATGTTCAAACATCATCCAGCTTTTCTTTACTTCAGAAAAGCTTCAGAATAACTTTTCTAACTTGGCTGATAATATGTCATACAAAAACCGTATAATCTGAGCTTTAGACCGGGAGTTCACAGTCGTCAACCCTAACAAGCGAGTAATAGGACGGGCTATACATGGAGTGAAAAAGGAAAAAAAAACGTGTTTTAAAACACTTTTTTTATTGGCTTTATCTAATCTAGCAAGCTGCGCCTAGGCACTAAAGTATTTTTACTATCTTTTACGACTTTTTCAACCTTTGTTTGTTTCACTCATTAGTAGAGAAGGGGGTCGGATTGGGAGCAAATTGGCACTTTTTTCCATTGAAATATATATTAGCATCAGATATACGGGAGGTGAAAGCAGACACATACAAAAACATAATTTCATTAAATTGCACTGGCACAGCCAACTAAATTAGGAACAGTCAAGAAAAAAATATTAATCCTGGCAAGAAGCGCCCAGACAGCATACGCTTTTTTTTTAACGTTTTTCTTATCCTTTTTCACCCGTCCTGGTACTAGATTGATAGGGTTGGCATCTGGAAAACACCAGGTCACGGTCTACCAAATACAAACCGGGATGTCTACTAGGTTGATATCACTTTTTTTTATTAATGTCATCGTTTGATTGGCAAACCTGGATTATAACCTTTTAAAATATGATACAGAAAAGAGTTAGAGAAATAGTGCAACTAAAACATACTTTAGAGTTTCTTAGGAAAATTTCAAAAAGAAGCTGCAATAGTCGAAGATCAAACGGAAGAGGATGTTTAAAGTTATGAGATGATAGTCTCTTATCTGCGACGCCTAGCCTCAGACTGGGGCTGGCTTATTGCCAGGTTACTTTGGTTCAAATTGCTTCCACCCTCGACTCAAGTTTTGAGATGAGAATACGTCCTATGGTAAAAATACATGATCATAGTTTGACTTTGGTCCGAGGTCTTTTAAATTCATACGGTATTTTAGTCGTTTATTATACTTTAAAGCCTAAACGAATTATGTGAAACTTGAAAATGAAAAAAGTGTAAAGCCAATAATGCTGTAGAGTCAACGTTATATAGGCCAGAGCCACATCATTTCTAGGTTAAAATTAGTGGGCTGATTCTCGTAATAATTTTACTTTCTAAATTTGATATAATTTACTTGCAACCAGCTTTCATGTTTGGCATTTTTATAAGCTAGATTTTTGGAGAAACCCAAATATTTTCATAAATGCAGTGAAATTAAAGTTTCGATGGAATCTCGATCATATAAACGACAAATCAGCTTTACGTTCAAAAAAAGTATAATGTATAATAAGTATAATAACATTATATCACTATAATGTCATATGTTAACCACGAACCGGATAAAGCAGTGTAGGACATCGAAAAAGTTGCAGGAAGTCGGTAGTCTAATATCGTTTGGCATAGGTCCTTAGGGGAGGCCCATGTCCAACAGTGTACTTCTACAGTACACCTTTCGCAGTTCTACTATACAGTATAAGTATAAGACCTTTTTTGACAGCACTATACATAGTTCACTTTAAAAACTAAACAAATTATCACATGTTTTAATTCCAGAATAGCTTCACCCGCGTGATACCCGAACAAAAAGTAGCCGATGAAAAGAAGCTCTTACCGTAAAGGAAGCGATCGTAAAAACGCATTCGCTCGACCGTTTATTCGTCGACTTACGTAACAAAAATTTTTTTCATGAAAAACCCTGTATTCGATTCATATTGTGTCCACCCTAAAACTCCATTCTTAATATTGGTGAAATTTTAAAATGGGATTAGTAGTTTCTGAGATTACCAAACATACAAACTTACAAACTTTACCTCTTTATCATATTATTGTAAAGTTCAGATTGACACAAATTGTTGTAATACGCAATACCCACCGTGGTCGCTGGATACTGGACGCTGGACTCCAGCCAATAGTCGGCTGAAATTGATTTTCCCGCTGCTACTGGACTCATTGCTCGTTGCATGCATTAGGTGTGTTAATTATTTTTTCAATGTAGCTGGTTGTAACGTGTCGTGTCAGTTTTTTTGTGAACTTTGAATATTGCAACGATTCTACATTCTTTATTGTACACAGAGAATACAAGCAAAAACATCACATAGTACATATACAAAGGCGAGTTAAATCCTTGCAACAGTTTACTTCCAATAAACCTTTGAGGATAGGGATAGCTGATAAACAATGGTGGAATACGAACATCAGCGAAAGAAAACTCAAATAAATTAATTTTAGTAACAGTACTTATTAAATCGAGTGTCTGATGCTTTTGTTTTGTGTCTTTGATACCCTGAGCAAACGTAGGACGTGCCAAAAGTCAACGACCTATCAACGTCAATATATTTCTAAGTTACGTTACGAGTTTATATTGTATAACATTTATTATTAAATGTTTTTAATAAACGCCGGTGTTTCCTATTGAAACTATGAAACTGTTGTTCACCTGAACTCTGAACTGTCCATTGTCACAGCAATATTCGGAACATAGCACGATATTTAGAACCCATCTTTCAACTTTCTTTAGCTAGTGATATCCAAGTAAAGATGAAATAAACTCCAACATTATTAAACTTCAAAACTTTAAAAACGAAAGCAATTTAAGAAGAATTTCACTTTCCCGAAAGGCATGTCTGTCATTCACAACTGATTTATGCGCATGCGTGCTAGTGAGATACTCGTGCTTAATATGCACAAATGCTGCTTCTGCGGAAGCCGATCCATTTTGTCCAATTTCAGATGCAAAATTACAAAGGTAAAGTTATGCCGATAAACGTCAATTTTAGTGTTTTTTAATGTGGGAAAAGAATCTCAAGGATTTCAAAAACGCACAATTTCTGCTCTCCCCTAATAAGCTGAAGGAACGACAGCCACTGGACCACCGATACGGTGCCCGTATTCGTAATCATTGCCTCCTATTGCTATATTCATCTACGTTCATCATTTAGATAGGTGAATTTTAGCTAGAGTCAAATCATTTATTTTATGTTTTGATGATGCATTTGATGAAATGATGCACCATGCTCATAGGTAGAGAAGCTTAAATTAATAATTATCAATAGATCATTTAATCACGTGCTCTGATCGATAAAACATACCATACTTAAATACCTTCCAGTCAATAGGTAGTCATTGTGACTTGCGATTCTTATGTTCATATATAAACTTAATCTGAGAAGTTTATTTTTATCGCGTTACGTACTCGTATAATGGCGCGTTCGTATTTTGTAAGTACCAAGTACAAGTTAGTAGTTTGCAAGTTAAAAAACATACACATTTTACCATTGCTATAAGTTCACAAGAAGTTACGTGCTCATCCAACAAGGTCAAGGACAATATCGTTGGTGACTCCTAGTTTTCCAAGTAGGTCCTCATCAGAACATCACCAATTATTCTACCTATTTTGTTATAACGAAAGATTTTCCACCATAAATTATCTCCAATGATTTTCAAATGGCCACCATAAATTAGAATATGCAGAGTAGGAATGCATATAGCATTACGGGAAGTTGGTAGATGAAGGTCGCTCAAGATGGTTTGACGGATTACTTGATGAATTAATTTGGAAATAATTATCTGCCGAATAAGTGGGTTTGTCGAAGTAGTGGTATTTCGAAGGTGTGTGTTGTCGAAGTATTTTCAGTCGAAACAATGACTTATCGAACTATGTTTTTTCGAAGTTAGCGACATGTCGAAATTCTGTGGGACACTCGAAATTATTGCGTTATGATAATTATCATTAGTCTTGAATGGGAATAATAATAATAATGCTAGACATTTTCACATATCATCTAGCCCCAAAGTAAGCAGAGCTTGTGTTATGGGCATTTAATGAAATATGTAGTTTCTTAGAACTGATTTATTTATTTATTTAACAATAACATAGCATTACAGTATACACCAATGCGCTATGACATACAAAAATTTAAGAAAAATAATCATGAATAATTTAACAGTTATTCACAGATAGAACTAATATTAACACTTTCAATCATCTCAAAATACCTCAGACATTCTCTACATACATTCGTCGATCGGTCAGCAAACAGATCATAGGATAATATCTTATCAGGGTTCCAATTCAGGTCGAACCTACTCGTTCCTATCTTTCGAAATCTGTAACAGTAATGTTAAAAAAAACTGTCTATATTAATGTCTATTAGCTCAGAAGTTGGGCTCCTACAGTGTAGTCTTCCATTGTTTACTCTGATGTCATCAGAGCACGTGCCGGTAACGCGGACGATCTTTAAGATCAACCATCATGTTAATACCTACAGAACAGACGTAGGGACATCACACCGAGACGCTATTTACATACACACATACTTCAAGTGTAGCAGCGTTATTTAATTTAAGGTCATCTTAATGCTCTTATCATAAAACAAAAACAAACACGCTCACGACTTTATTCCCCATGATGGACATACTCAGATACATACTCAGTGAGTAAATCTTTAGTAAATCCAAGTAGGGGTTAGACTAATATACGTCTCCCATCCAAGTGCAAATAACAAACAAGATATCGATGCAAGGAAATTTCGATGGGTAGGTACGGGTTCCCACGAGGTGACCTACTGCACATTTAATAATCAGAGGAGAGTAACTGTTGAAATTAAATTATTTCTGCATAGGACGGTCTCCGTTTTGCGTGAAACCACACTTTAGATATCAAATTCAACCAATAAACGATTCTCTCAATCGAAATTTCCACAGACCATAGCACATAAGAACATCGATAGAAATCGTTCTGCTACTTTACGACTTTATTTTCGGCGAGAATGTTTCTTTGACTGCGTCAGTTAGTCGACCGGCGTGTATCGGATAAATATTAATAAAGCGGACCGGCCTCGTTTCTGGGAAGTTGGGAGGATCTTATTATAACCGCAATAGCACCTATAATTAGCAGCATTCGAATTACCGCGTACGTTGCGCCAGATCGATAGTACTTACCTTAATACGTATGAGTTAGTGTCCAGACCAGAATTAGTTAGTCAATAATTAAGCTTACAACGTTATACATATACATCCCTGGCCCCACACTAGGATTCTCTGTATCTTGGCTATTAGAAAACTACGAGTACCGTGTTACCACAACACCCAGACCTGGAAGAAATATCTGTAGAAAATGCAAACATTAATGTTCCGCTGCGGGAATCAAAACCACACCCCTTGCGACGCAGCAGGCTCCTCACCCGCCGTGCTATCGAAGTTATCAAGTTCCATAAAACTATCCAAAAACTATCGTGAAGTTAATAATGCATTTTGTAAATCAGAGCTTATTTTCGCTATTATACACAATCTAGTCTCGATCTTACATAATTTCGGACAGCTTTGCATTTTAATTTTGGTATCGAGATTAGATTCCTCATCATCATTATAATCATCAATATTCTGTTGAATTCCACTGCTGGATTTAGGCCTTCCTTAAAGAGTGCCACGACGAACGATGTTGGGCCACCTCCATTTTCCAACTTCCCGCAACCTTTGAGATGTTATCGGTTCATAGAGCTGGGGCCGTTCCTATACTGTCGTCCGGTTCGTGGTCGATATTCATGAACCTTTCTTCCCCAGCCTTTGTCAGTTCTGGAAGCTATATGGCCTGCCACTTTAACTTCTAGTTTATAGAGTTGTCAGTGACTTAAGTTCTTCGCCTGATTTTCCCATTTCAATCTTTATATAAGCTTGTACTTTGAGTATAGATAAGTATTTCTATAGCACACTGTACGACCTTGAGCTTATATTATGAGGTAAATAGTTAGTGACTTTAAGCCTTACTCATATAGATTTTAAGCAGCTGTGACGAGACAAGATTGGAATTTGGATTTACAAATTTTACGAAAATTGAGCTCCAAAAGCCTTATATCGGCGTTTGAGAAGCATTACACACAAAAATTATGTTCGCGTGGATAAATCCACTGGGACACAACGCGATTTAAACCTACGCCTTTGGATTGAAATAAAGGACTCCAACCACTACACTCTAGTACTCTGTCTTAAATGTAACTATCACTATATACAAGTAGGTATATACAAAAAATACAAATAAAACAGCTAGCTATCTAAAGACCGTTGCAAACGATCTATAGTTAGCTCAACTGATCCAGATCACTACCGGAGGCGGAAGCGTATCACTTATTCATCATGTGGTTAACGTGTTGAACGTTGCTCAATCCAGTTAATCTGTGTTTATTGTAAACGTGGCTCCATGTGATTATATCGAATTTAAATCGGTTTAAGATCGTGTCATTATACGATTCGATTTTGTTAATCTTGCATTTTTTTCGGTATCGCATGCAAAGTTGCACGATCAAGCGTTTTATTTGATTAGCATCCGTTCCTTCACAAAGTCATTTTTTACTTCATACGTGAAATAGCTACATAAAGAGTTAATCTTTCGTGTTAATGTTGATCGAAATTGGGTTAATTTTATTTCGTTCTCTTCAACATTTTGTATTTGTTTCAGCAGTATACTATGTGGTTTGATTATAAGTTACCTTGTGGGATGAGATATATTTCTGAACAAATGATTGATAAACGTGCCTGTCTATGACTCTGAACAGATAAATAATAATAAATAAATAAATAATGCTAGACATTTTTCACACAGCATCATCTAGCCCCAAACCAAGCAGAGCTTGTATTATGGGAACTACATGACTGATATATATATATTTATATATATATATATATAAACAAACAAACAAAACAAACACGCTCACGACTGTCTTCCCCGTGGTGGACATCCTCAGATACATACTCAGTTAGTAGATCTTTGAGGATACCAAGTAGGGGGTAGTCAGAGGCACGTCCAAACATTACATTTGGTACATGCCCGCGTGTATTTGCAAGTAGTAAGCATTCCACGTGACAGGTTGCAAGCCCATCACCGCTTATTGGAACACTAACTGTTGCCACATGCCTTCGAATTTTTGGTTCTAGGGCATGCCGGTTTCCTCACGATGTTTTCCTTCACCGTTTTGAGCACGTGTTAATGCGCACATAAATTTTTCGAGTGGAAAAATCCATTGGTGCACGACCGGGTTCGAACCCACGACCTCCAGATCAGAAGTCGGGGTATCACCCACTAGGCCAACATGGCTATATATATATATATATATATCGTAAAAACATACATATTATACATAGAACACACCCAGACCCGACACAAACATTAAAAACATTTGTCCCACAGCGGGAATCGAACCCGCAACCTTTGCCCACTGCGCCACAGAGGCAATGAAGTGCCCATCTCTATCTGTTCTTGAATCCAGTGATCTTGTAATATTCAAGTATGAAATCTCTCTTCTCATACAAAGAGCTGCATAATTAATGTGTTTAGTCTCTTGGGTATACGTTCTAGGTATTTGCAAGTGGATTGAAACAAACATAGATTGTTTTCGGATCACAGACAGAGCCATACCTCAAAGTTTAATTAAGATACTGGTAGTAGAATTATCCTGCATGATCCCTTTCAATGTCGTGGTTCATCTGCATAGAGATTTGACTCAAGAAAACCAAAATGAATTCAAAGTTGACAATCTCATTCCACTTTATCCTCAAATCAATGTGAAGAGTAAGTAAAAACAAAAGAATGAGTCAGTGGAGCCAACGACCGCGGTGCGGGGTGATCTTTTGAAAGGCCACTAACACAAAAAAACAGTTTATCGGCGCTTGTCGCCGGAACGTAAGGCACACGCAGACAGGCGCGGTGACGGCGACAGTGGCGACGCAATGGTGATCAATACACTGACGTGAACGTTGAACCTTTTCCCTTTGAACACACTGTTACCACCAGTGTTTGACTGGGCCTTTACTGGTTACCTCTGTAGCGAAGTGAACAATCTTTTTGAAAACCATTAATCGATCTCCTAACACGGTTCGATTTCCGAGGGTTAAATGATTTCTAATCTTGCAACTTGTTGTTACAGTGACTTCTCATAACCTCAACACCTGGATTTTTAAAGTGGGATACGGACTATGAAATGTTTATTTATTTATTTTAAAGATTTTATATTTTTGATCCTACAACTGCCACCACTAGAAACTCGACTCAAACCTCGAGCGTCTTTCGAATAAGCAACACTATTAGAATTTACTTATTTCTTTCGAACCGATCACTGCCGATTGAAAGACAGTCTGCAACCTGCTTCACACGTAAATGTTGCCAGATTCCCGAATAATTGTCGACGGGTAAGGTGACGACGAGAATAACCAAGAGACGGTGCCCACACTCGTTTTGTTACGAGCTTTATTTATGTATTGATTAATTGCCTTATTTGTTTAGTGTCATGAGATCCAGTGAGTCGACTATTATCAAAACTATAGTCAGACCAATTCGCATAATCTATTTCTTATAACAACGTTCTGATATAAATGACAGTCATTAATAATGGCGGCTGTTTTTTGCATTCACTTTTACGTTTTTCAATATAAGAGTAATATAAAAATAATATATAAACATCCAACAGTCACATACGACATACGTGAATTCCAACCCAACACTAGGATTTCCTGTATCGTGAGTATCAAGAACTACGAGTACCATGATACCACGGTACCCAGACTTAGAAGAGATATTTGTGGAACATGCAAACATTTGTCTCGTAGCGATAATCGAATCCGCACCTCTTACGTCTCAACCGACAATTCGCCTGCCGCGCCGATGTCGTCATAATACTTATTTATTTTGAAATTCAGTTCAAATCCACGTTGTATGTTTTGAAACATAATTTTATGAGGAATAAAATTCAAGGACTAGTATTCGCAAATCTGTAAAGTTTTTCTCAACACTAAGCTCCATGACAATGAACGAGTGCCACCTAAATGGTATACAAAGAGGCGTTTTAGCAATAAATATGAAAGTATAATGTGGAAGAGCATGATACCGCTTTGAATGCTGAACTCGTACTGAACTACAAACACAGGCCAACGCGGATATATGTGTGAGTAGGGGGAAGCACACAAGCGACCAACCGTGGGAAAGCCTGCTTATACGGTGTGAACAGTATAACATAAAACATTAATTTGTTATTTTGATGCGAATTCCAGCCTTCAGCGTGCTTTGGCGATGGGCGCATTGATAACTCTGGCTTTTGTTCGTGACAAACTGATAAACAAAATTATATTATCAAAAACTGAACAAAGATGACGGATTCATGATGGACATGTGACCTTTGAACGACATTTAAGTCCCCAAAGTTACAAAAACAAAAGCAAATCAACGAAGCGATGACCGTTGCTCTTGAGGTAGATATTCATTTGGATAATGATATTCTGCGAATTACTCCGTGTTTATAACCATAATGCCTCGGATCGTGGTGTGTCCGAAGTCCGAATCGAGGTTACACACAAGCACACAACAACGTTATGCCTTCACGTGGCAACAACGTACTGTAACCCGTCTGGGTAAAGCTGAGCTTTGAAATACCGTCTGTTTGCACCGGTGTGGTGTTTATTGCTGCTTGTTTCGGGGGGAGAGGAAGGTCTAAGTTAGTTGGTTTGAGTCTCGCTCGGCAGACGTCACTCGCACACATTCTTACTGACGCTCACAAGACTACATGACCGTGGCATTCCATCGGCATCCACACACACATGTCCACAGCGCACCTTATTAAAACGAGACGCGAATCGACGACTTATCGGGCAATTAGTCGTGGCTCACGTCAGATATTGCTGCGTGAAGGAATCCTGAGTAGCATACATTGATTAGTGTTTATCTTGGTTGCATGTATAAAAAAGTCTTTGACAATGCCGCTTTGATAAGCTATCCTTTCAATGCGTGCATTGATTTTGGTTTATTTTGTTTATCATTTCAAGTAACTTTGTTACCTAATAAAAAATGAATTTGGTTTCGAAAAGTTACAATGATCATTGATCTCAGACAATTTTGTTTGAATTCGAGCCCTATAATTAAATATCGAATATCAAAACTCTGAACCGGCAATGGTTAGCGTACATAGCGGTGCTGCTACTAGAGTTTCGGTGCAAAGCTCTCGTGGTAGTGAGGTTAGAATCGGCACGCGCTAGGTTGGTCGCACTGCGCAAGTGTGACTGATAACAGCACAAAAAAATAGCGTACCAACAGAAGTTTCACTAAAACCGATTTAAAGTTTAAATCCGTTCAACGTACGCGAGATTGAAGCTTAAATGTAAGTGCGAGAAAGCTCATAATTAAATTTTACGAAACAAAATGATCAGAGTATGATTTGAATTACCTACTCATACCTACCATAAGTACTGATTTATAAGCTTATTGTGATTATAAAGCTCCTTTCACATTCTGTGTGTCACAGGTCTGATAACAGCTCGGCTCGCTTCGCGTGCTGTCATCTTATGAGTTATTATTCTGTTAACAACACTGCATTTATGTTAAGCTTATGTTTTTCATTAATTGGAGCTAGTTAAGCGGCTTTTCATTGAGAAATAATAATATTATAATTAATTATGACATGTGTAAATGTACCCACAAGTTTACATGTTTTAAGAGTAGGTATGCAATCAATTAAACGTTGTCAACGACTAATGATTAAATTAATAAATAATGATTATGATAAAATTATGCTGCAGAAGCTTTACATAAGAAGAATCTGCTGATTTTACATGAATCAGAATGTATTTATTTCTTTAGACGTTGCTTTAACCAAACCCAAACAGTTAAAACGCAACTATCTTAATTAATAGACAATAAAATCGTAACTAAAACGATTACAGAAACATATTTATGAACCGCGACTTTGTCCGCATAAATTGAGAGTATATAATAATATAAGTAGTTTACAGGACACGTTCAGTTATTCACAGTTAGGTTCATGTGGAGCACACTTTTCTCCGAATGTAAAGAAACATTGTTTAAGAGTTTCCTTCCCTAAAATAACGAGTCCGAATTTTGGTTCCACACGGGCGAAGACGTGGGCCGAGCCTAGTCAGTAATATATTCAATTAATATATTTCAGTAACGTTACTACTATTTAAATGCTATGAAAGTGATACAGCATAAAACTAGTTCCTTTATAAAAACAAATACGGTCATTGACCTTATATTCTAATGATAGTTTAGACGAATTTGTCCAGACGTAAATTTCCGGGCTAAGGAGTTCTACAAAGGTAGCGCTCTTTTTGATGCTGACAGATTTATAGATTCTCATAAAATATCCACTAACATATCAGTTATGTCGGTAGAGCCATAAACTTATACATATTGGCCACAGTGACATGACACCTACAGATCGGCCCCCAACGGAGTTTGAAATCATCTTAGTAACTAATAGGTAAAAGACACGTGGTTATTACCTCGGTGAAACTAACACGATATTCTAATCATTTTTCTATACAAAGTGACTGCAGGACCGATACTTAGAGTTCCACTATATTATTCAATCTGAAATGAGGAGAACCGTAGATGAACTAAATACACCGATATAGCAAGTTGAAGTGATCATTGGCCGGTTATAATAGCAGAACCAACCAACGGATGACGAAGAAAGGTTTTTGAATCTTTGCTTCACTGTTTTGAAAACGCCAAAGGTGCGCGACCGAATGAGAACCCACGACCTTCGGATTTGGAGTTTCGGCCAACATGGCTTTATTCTTTTCAAATATTTATGCCTGAGCACTAAGCTTAGGAAAGACTTAAGCATGTTTTATATATATAATTATTTCTATAAAAATTGTCGGTCGATCTGTAAATTAATCTGTATAAGTCTTTCTCTATGTTTAGTGCAGACCAGCATTGGTGACATTATTCATAATCTGTCATTCCTAAAATTGAATATTTTATTACGACATCGCGCATAAAATCTCCGAAGTACACAAATAACCGAGATACCTAATACTAAGTAGTAAATGGCTCTTTTGCCCAACAATCACTAGTCTCCTTTTATGAGGAACATAAAACATAGTATAAGGTTTATAGTGAAAAGAATACTTACCTATGCGTCTTTATCAACCGATATTTAAATATTTTTTTATTAAAACAATATATTTCTAACCACATTTTAATCTTGTTATTTAAAATTTCAAATTCCACTTATTTATCAATTTAAATTTATTATTAATCTCCATCAAAGTAGGAACATATTGCGATAAACATATCATTTCTAGTACGAAAAATATAAATAATAAGAATAGCATGGACAAATAATAACCTAAAAGCATATACGAATACTAAATACGTCATTATTTATTTCATACCTAAAAGAAAGCTCGAACTTGTGTTTATGAAAAGTATCTGGAAAGACTACGTACGCCATCTATTGGATTAGAATCAAAACGACAAGCATGGTTGCTGAAAAATGAATTGATTTTTTAGGTAAAAACCTAAAAAATCTCTTCATTTATCATGTTCATTAAAACAAACGAACAACCTTTTTTGATGAACTTTAAAAAAAATGTATCAAAATTGTCTTTGAGACGAATCGCCGGCGTTTGAGTTTCATAGAATTTCAATATTTATTAAACGTTAGTCATTTGACAGTCTGTAAGTTTTCTGTAACAAACTTATCATAATAATACAGACGACGTGTTTCTGGTAATAATGGCTGCAACAACATAAGATGACAACCTCTGAGGCGCAGTGGGCGAAGGTCCGCCTCAGACGCAGAAGGTTGCCGGTTCGAATACAGCCGCGGTTCATATGTTTGTATGATCTGCAAATATTTGTCTTGGGTCTAGATGTTTTCTCTAAAAATATGTTATATTGACAAAAAAAAATAGTATAAGTATATAATCTATGTAAGAACTAAATTAATCATGTAGTTTCCATAATACAAGCTCTGCTTAGGTTGGGGCTAGATGAAGCTGTGTGAAAAGTGTCCAGCATTATTTATTTACTATTATTATTATTATTTAAGATGCGTTAGCATCATAATAGTCTGTGTACACAAGCGATGAAAGAGGACCGTTTGCACTAAACTTTGACAGCTTCTAATGACAAATTTCTATAGAAAAACTGACAAGGACATGCCAACTTTTGACTTTAGTGCTAACTGGCAAAAAGTTATATTCAAAAATAATGTTCTACAACAGTCATTGTAATTTACAGTGCTAAAATTAAAACAATGAATTTTCGTATTATTTAATCAGCGAAATGAAGTGGCACGAGACACATTACTGCCGTCCTTGGATTCACATTGTGTTTTGCATTCGTTAAAATGAGCCGGTCTCGAAGACGTTCAATGACATCGGAGGGTTGAGGCTTGCAGTCGACATCTCGCCAGCTATCGTCTCGAGATCTATCCACATGAGATGTCTTATAAGAGCTGTTATACTGAGATAGGTATCATCTTTGTGTGACAATATAAAACTACGATGACTGATGAACTAGGTAAAAACCAGTGCCACATTAATCATCATCACACTTGGCCTAGCCAAAAAATTACATCGTTTCCTCAGTTATGTAAGTGAATGAATAAACATACTTTATTGTACACCACAAGATAAGAAATAAACAAAAACTTAATATAATTAACTAAAAGTACAATGGGTGGTCTTAAAAGCGTCTAAAAATCTCTTCCAGACAATCTTTGGGTGGAGCGCAATGTATGTAATTGTAAGAGTGCAATACAGAGTACTAGATAAATAATACAATACATACATACACGGTAATAAACTACAAATATATATAAATATATATATATGTTTAATTAATATACACCTACCATGCAGAAAAGTAAAAAGGCTCTTATAAAAAAAAAGCTTATATTCTTAATAAATAAATTTCTTAATAAAAAAAGGACAAAGATTTACTCAAAGGTTCAACTATATTTCGGATAAAAATAATAATTTTAGAGGTAATTTTAAAATATGCCTTTCGATGGGGCCTGCTTAATGTACACCGGCAATGCATTCCACAGGCGCATTGCTTCAACCGTAAAATACTTGTCGTAGAATCGAATATTGAATACAAACAGTGGCTTTTACTTGATCGTATTGCAGGTTGAGGTATGGTGGCCTAGATAAGGGCCTAGTGACCCATGGTAAACTAACTAGATGTGGTGAAAGAATTCGCTTTTCATACACCCTATGCCATGACAAACTGTCTTGAGATACCTTAATGACTGAACCGTTCAATATTATAAACATATTACAACGCAATATTATAAATTAAAAAAATTAAAATAAATCATATTTTAGTATCTTCGTGTCTCTACAAAAAAACACGAAAAGTACTCAAATAATTTCGATGAAATTTAAAGGATAAGGGGGTTTGAAGACGAAAACGCACCTAGCTAATTACTATTTCGGGGAAAATCGCACAGCTGGGAAAACCCCATACTGCGGGAAAAAAAGTTAATTGTTTCGTGTTCACTCTGCAACATGATGTCGCCGTCCAGCCCAATAACAAGTTCAGAAATCATTCAGAATGTCTTTACTTTGCAACACGTAGTATCAGAAGTTCTATTTCAGTTTCCGAGTAAAACTCGGCCTACTGTTATTAGTAAGAATATAAGCAAGGTGGTATTAACAGCTCTCAGGAAATAGCACTTAATCGGCGTATCCGAAGGCATGTCGCGGCGCGGCTGCGTCGATAAACGCAGCACAACCGCATCTACAGCCTCCACGGATTTAGCTCAACTTACTCGTATATCATCTCTTATTAGGTAAATATAACCGACTCGAGCAGTACCTACAGTAAATAACCATTGTTATTATTGTCTGACCGAATAAAACAAGTTGAATTAATCTACAACTTTTCTGTAATAAACCTTTATGATTTTAAGCTTTAATAACTTGGACAATGATGGTTAATATTCCATAAACATCTATGAATATAAAATATAATGCCCTGTTTAACTATATACGTCGTAGCCTAAACCGCCTAATAATGCAGGGTTACTAAGTAAATATCTAATCAACCCCGTGTCGGAAATAATAATTTACACGCAAACCAATGGTGGGCTTACAGCTAGTGCTAATAAACTTTGTCCATACTAGAAGCTTTATGCATGAGTTTTTTACTAACAACTATCGGCAACGCCGTTTGTAGGTCTATAGGACGAATGAACTAGATAACGTTTTCACGCAAGTAAATTTCTTACAAAACCGTTACGTGTCGTTCTATACGTTAGCATCCCTGATAAGTCTCTGAAACATTGGTTCAATTGATATGTGTCCCTGTTATTTTTTTGGATACTCCGACAGCTGCCATACTTGACCATTCTTTCACGAAAGACTCTACGCTGTCACAGACGCTGTATAGATTCACGAACATTTACGTAGGTAAAGTGCAGTGGTACTATGTAATACACTTCAATTTAAACTGGAAAATAATAATAAATAATAATGCTGGTCATTTTCACACAGCCCCAAACGAACTAGCTTGTATTATGGGAACTACATGACTGATATACTACTAATATACTTTTTTTTTTGTAATCACAATACTGTACATAGAAAACGCCCAGACACGAGACTAACATTTGTCCCGCAGCGGGAATCGGACCTGCAACCTACTGCATCTCAGGCGGGCCTTCGCCCACTGCGCCACAGAGGTCGTCACAATGCCATCGTTGTTGTTCTAACAATGCCATCATTAGTCACTTATTTGATCAGTAACCCAAAATTCATACACAAGTCACGATACTGCTTCGCAGTGACTTGTAGTAGAAGTCCGAATATAAACAATACGAAAATACCCAAAAAATCCCGTTTCCACTATCCCAAATACCCGAGCATCAGAACCAGAGATTACAGTATCCGGCCATTGTGAGTCAGATGTCGCGTAAGGCGCCGTACGAGATAATTTCACCTGACCTCTGCCAGTTCATTGACTGTGGAGCTGTGGCCTGCATAGACGTGCGTATGTCTAGCATGGTATCCGGTGCAAGGTATGCGTTAACAGCGGGCCTTTCGGGCTCAGTTAGCGACCCATCCACGATTATCGTATCTAGCGGAACGGATATGTAACAATATCGCCAGCCAGAGTACTCATATACAGAAATTACCCGTGACGATAAGAGTACAACGTATCTGTGAAATGGCTTATCGGATTTAATTATGGTTTGAATCTTCTTCAAAAATGGTTTTAAGGTAGGTTTCATCGCCACACGTCAAAAGCGCAATGAATGATGGAAATACAGGTCGATGGTTATACAATTTTATAAAAATTAAGTATAATTAAAAACCATTATGAAGCTCTACAAATATACATACTTAGTATAGCTAGTTACAAAGTAAATTCTACAAAACTTAATCTTGCCGTTTTCGAGGTATTTTGTCCAGATAAACAAAATACGTCACTCGTTCTAATTCAAATACTTGGTGAAAATCCATATAGTAAATAAAATACCTATCAAATTTTAAATACCAGTACCTAAGGCGCTTCAAAATATTTGTGATCAGTTAATTAGCGTATGAATGTATTTAGGTACCTACATGTCACTACACTAATAAACTAACAAAAATAAACACGCTCATGACTGTATTTTCTCATGATGGACATCCCCAGATTTATACTCAGTGCGTAGAACTTTGAAATACCATATTATATATGTAATAGGGGGTAGTGAGAGACACGTCCAAACATAACATTTTAACATACCCGCATTTTGCAAGTTATTATCATTCTACGCTTATCGGAACACATTCTCTTCACAAAGCTTTGTAAAAACGCCGTTCTCTTGTTACTTTCCCCAGCCTCAGCCAAAGCGAGAGCCTACTGCGTATAAAGTGCTTCAATGTAAAAAGGAGACGTAGAAACAAGGAGGAAATTTATCTCAGGCTTCGTGGGCGTCGAACTAACGTACTCATACGTGCTGGGTGCTAGCTTATTGTTTCTGCCCGACAATATGGGTAATAAGGCTGAGCATTCCTTTGATGAGAGCATAGAATAAGGAGATTTCACGAAAAATACATAACTTGGAAAAGAAGACCAACAGAAATTACGGAGTCATGTCTGTCGGTAGTAAATTAAGATTTAAAAAAATTACATCAGATAAGTTAAGATTTAAATTCTAGAATTGAAACTATCGTGGTTTGATATCATTTTAAGATATTCTACTACTGAACCACGTACAATATAATTGTTGACGTTTCAGTGAGTATAAGGAAGGACTTGCAAACGGTCCACGAAACGTCAGCAGCAATACTACGTACTTACTTGTACTTTATTAATTATTTGGTATTATACCACGGTATACCCGTATTTATAATTGATCCTAAATCCTAAAATAAATCGAGTTCGTTAGTACATTTTCTGTGGCCATGCAGGTTTTTTTTTTCTATTATAACAAGACAAACGCATACGACCTACCTGATGAAAAGCGGTTACCATAGCCTATTGACACCTGCTTGAGGCATTGCTTTTGCGTTGAAGGACTCTTTTTTTTTTTTTAAAGTGGGTAATGTTATTCTTCAGCAGAATGTTATAGACACCGAGCATAAACACTCAGTTATTTATTGTATTTGTGAGTTTTGGTTCAAATTCTGGTGAAATTACAGACACCTGAAACTTTTGAAGGTGGTTGCAGTGACTTCTAGCACCAGTTAAGTAAACTAAACAAACACAACCTTCTCACAGCATCAACCAAACCTGTTGATTATTCTGATACTGCCAATCGTGGAACCGGACCCGAGTTCGAGTTCACATTACATACAGACAGAAAGGCTTTCTATATGTACATTTAGTGGCAAACGGCAAACCGGCCATCGTCTACCTTTAGGTGACCATGCAATCCCATAGACCTAAGAAACTCGTATAATCTAACTATTATTCGTTATTGATTATTATTTTAGTTAGGTTAATAACATTTTGCATAGATTAGTTGGCCTAATAACTGCTGGTATTATTCAAGTACCTTGTGATAAGTTATTGAAGAAGAGATTTTACACTAATCCGCTCTTTTTCGTACTTTTTGGCAGCACTCAGTCTGATTTTAAAATTAGATACATTTTTTAATTTTTGAAACGGCAATACCTACATCTTCTATTTAGGAAAATGGGTCTGTGGTACGACATAGGTGGATCAGCCACTAAACAAAGAAGTACGTAAGAAAATCCCAGATAGAGTTATCCTATTATTCTTTTCTTTGGTATGCTATCTGTACTAGATGCAAAAATATGA
The DNA here is from genome assembly GCA_961405105.1 of Perizoma affinitatum. Taxonomy (NCBI): domain Eukaryota; kingdom Metazoa; phylum Arthropoda; class Insecta; order Lepidoptera; family Geometridae; genus Perizoma; species Perizoma affinitatum. The sequence continues at coordinate 11,487,484 of OY560184.1, forward strand.
ATTTGTTGTTTGAAAATTTGTTACTAAAAGCCTACAAGCTTAAACTATATTAGTACTATTTGGAACAGGTTCTTGACGATATTTTTTTATCTGGATGCCTTGATATTTTACGCGGGCATTGCTAGTTTTTTTAATTAGTTTCAAAACCGTCAACGTCTACCTTTCGAATAATATTGATAGGAGTGGATGTCGCAAAACAGAACATCTCTTAAAATTCTGAGCAGGCAAAACCATCCTCAAAAATTCGTACACCCCTTTTAAATTAGTCTGCATTCTACAAAGTTATTTAACGACTCTTCTGCTAGAATCCAAGTTCGGTGGAGTCATTTGTGTTTGTGTCCACGTAGAGTCAGATCTATGTCACTCTAAACTGGTTGTCAGTGTAAAATAACCCTTATGATGTTGGTTTTGAGATCAATATAGCTTGAATGCGAGGTACCAGGAAGTCGTTTTTGCAAGAAAGAATAAAACGTTAAATAAATTAAAATACTTTATTGCAGACCACAATTAAATAATATAATAAACAATAATTTTATACTAAAGAATAATTGGCGGTCTTATCGCTGAAAATTTTCGCTTGCGTGCACGCTCAATTTCATATCAAATGTCACCAACATACACTGCCGCTACGTTGTGTCCGTTTCTTTCTTGGTCAACCTGCATTAGGTTATTGGCAGGTAGAGGTAAGAACCTGTATGGTATAATCAAGTTAAAGTAAATACTTGTATAGTGGCCCTGAAAAAGGCGTTGTGAAAGAACCAGTGAGGTAAAGGATGATAAGCCTCATCGGTTCTCTTTTCATATTGGTCATACCGATTTGGTGGCACTCTAGATCGGAGTGACACTTCTGTACATTAATGCTATTATGAATACTGTGGTGGAGTTTACGAGTCTTGTCGTATCGTGCTCTCCGGCTAGCGAAGATTCTAGATTCAAAACGGTGGATATTTCTCTAGTCTGTAACCCGCTTTTATATCTAGAAAACCGTGAGTTCCGTATTAATAAAGTGTTACTATCACATGTATAAGTATAGTGAGACTCGGTCTTTGTTGCAGTTTGAATATTGTTCGTTAAGTCACAGATATTATAATACTAGTATACTAGTATTTAAATTAAAATACGTCCACCCGTCGCCGTTTCGAAGTTAAATTGTAACAGATACAAAAAACAATCTTTATGACTTTTCAGTAACGTGTACTAACCTATTTATATCGATGGTCTGTAACGTCGGTACCCCCTTATCTTTGCCAATGAACACCAAGACCACCTAAAAGCCAGAATCTTTGAGCTGAACACCAGTTTGGTACAAACAGACTTGGTTAGAAAATACATACATACTTATATAACGTATAAACCGATCAATTTGCTGTTGTTTTAGATTTAAGTACAACTATTAGTTATTCTGTTCTAATCAATGAAAAGTTTTCCTTTGGATTTGTGGCTGTCTTTTTTGACGGCCATATAAATGCATTGTATGAACGGCTTCATACAAATGTAATTATACAACCGACTGTAATGTCTTATGAGCCAATTTTGACCGCTACCTACCTCTTGAATGAAAAATTACCATATGAAAACAACAACAACTTAGACTATGGAAAAATACATCAAAAGAATTTCTTCACACCGTGAACTTGACCTTCAACTAAAGACTTATTATAAAATGACAAATTACCGCAGATGCGAAGGCAGGTGATCACTTAAAGGATCTATTTATACATTTCACACTAATAAAAAGTGCCGCTTGTATTGCTAATCGATCGATGACTGTCTAAGACAATGTAACAATGTGTCATCGAGTTTTTAAGAAAATTCATTATAACAGCAACCTTCCATCAAAAAGTCGTATTTGCTTCTGCGCTTGTCAACCGACTTCAAAAAACGTAGTTTTAAATTTGTCTGAATGCTTTTTTTGTATTTTACGCGATATCTTCCCGTTAATTGAAGTCGGTTTTTATTTTTTCCTAAAAAAAATATCCTTGTGCCAAGGTCACATTTTTAGTAGTTAATTCATTCAAATGATCCATTTCAATGAATTAACTACTAAAAATGTATTTACTTTGTAGAGCTGTGAGATAATAACCGGTATCCAACCCTGGATTGGATTTTGATTTTGACACCCCCTACATCTTCTTTGAAGGATATTTTGGGTAAATTTTTATATAAGACTTCTATAATTTGGATTGAAGAATATTTATGTGCAGTTTCAAGACTGTATGTATGTATGTTTCATGATTCTAGGACTTATGGTTTAGGCTGTGCGTTGATCCGCCAATCAGTAACGGAAGAGTTTTATATATATATTGATTATGTTTATATTTGGTACATTTGATTGTTTAAGGAACGACAAACAGTCGTACATTTAGTAATAAGTTAAAAAAATATAATATATAATGAAATCCATTCATATTAATATTTACACCAAATAAGGGGAAATGTTGGGCGCATCCTAGCCGAAGACCAAACAAAACTTTTCCTGAGAGACGTTTTAAATTATTTAGTGCCCTCTTTCACCCCGTGTTGCTGCTATTCGATTGTTGTTTCCACGTAGTCTGTTTGGTAGATAACTGAGATTCCTTCAGTACGTAACCCAAATAAATCACAATGCTCACTTGGACAAGTTACTTAAAATGCTACGCATAATAGATTTTATTGAAAGAGCTTTCTCTTTACATAATGACAGCATCCATTCGCTTGACGAAATCAGTGCAGTCACAGTCATTTTCTTATGCAACCGTTGGGTAAGCAAACGTGTGGAAATAGTAGGTACTCGTCAAAACGGGTACTTAATAAGCAACGACTTGATCTAGACTTATATGCTTTGGTCCCACCATTTTTTCCTAGAATTTAAATCGTCGCGGTTTGCTATTAGCTAATTTTTCGTTGATCGTTTGGAAATATTTCTTCTTAAGCTTTGTTAATGAACGCGCTCGATGATTATGAGGAAATGACTTTTCCGCGCGGCTGGAAAAGTCACAGCTGAAAGTCAGTAAAGTACGAGGTATTAATATGATTTGTTCCACATTCGCCCCACTTGTTTGCCCCACATTCCAGAAAATTCTGCTTTCGCCCCATGTCAAAAATATTTCCGGTTTCGCCCCACATTACAAAAGGTACACATTACAGAGGCAAAGTACAGTTGACAAATAAAACCAATTGATCAATGTTTGTAAAAACATGTATGTACTTAATTATACTGTAACTTAATCATAAATCGCAGAAGTTATTAATTAGATAAAATTTTAAATAATCAACGGTTATGATGCGCCAAGGTAAACCTAAAATATAAATATAGTTTTTCATAAAATATCTTCATATCAATGATAATTATTATAAAGTAGTATGATTAAATCAAACAGTCTCATAACCATAATCAAAATCACGGACAAGTTTATTATTAGTACCCAAATAAAAGTTCTAAAAATCTAAACTATTAAACTCTTTGAATATTTAAATCCTTAATGTTAATTAAATATTGATATTACAGTAAGGCAACTTACAAGATACATTTGTTAAATAATTAAAAATGACCGACAAAAAAACTAGCAAAACTAATACAAATATATATACGATCATATAGATTTTTATGAGTAAGTAGCTGGTTTAAAAAACAAAGGGGCATATTTTTTCTACGCAATGACCCAATGGATTAGAGCCATTTAACATTGATGTTATAGAGTCGTTAATAACTTTATCCATCTGAATAACATTAGGCTGTCTTGGTTTTCCTTGCCCTCGGAATCGGCTCAGAGAGAGTTCAGCATACTTTTGAATAGTTTTTAAAAACCGGATAATGTTTAGTTTTCCTGTAAATGTTCTATTTAACTTAGGATTACAGCCTTTGGCTGGATTATTTGTTCTGTAAGTATACCCAAAGAAATCCCATTTACCCATTGCATTTTTTACCTGCTGAGTTGTAAAGCAAGTTTAAAAAATACCATAACAAAATATTATTTGCGTAGTTTACCATAAAAATGTTTCAATGCTTCAAGCATTTTATATTCTGACTGTACTAAAGTGTATTACAAAAAAATGTGAGGCAAAACAGGAATACAAAATGGGGCAAACGTGGAACAAAATTATTAAAATAAAGAAAACAATATTTTCGGGGCAGACAAGGAATATAATGTGGGGCGAACGTGGAATTTTACATGTGGGGCAAAACTCTGCGGGGCGAACACGGAACAAATCATTAATATTGTGGTGTTTATTATATACTAGCCTATGCCCATAGTTTCACCCGCGTGGTATCCGGATAAAAATCCTTTGTATTATTCTAGGCCATAAACAATACCTTTAAATTTCAAAATTTAATTTAAATGGGTTCAGCCATTTTGAAAATTATAAGCAATAAACATCCAAACATCCAAATTTTACATTTATAAAATACGATAGTTGTTAGTTCTTTTTATATTCAAGTGATTAGACAGATAAGACAGCAAATTCTCAATATGGATTAAACTGCTGCGCAATATCGAAATGGCCGTAAATAAAAAAGATGCGCAAACCAAAACCGTATACAAAAATAAACGGCAAAGGTTTTACGGAGTGAAATCTACGTGGAAATATCAACGCGGCTCGTGCTCTGATGACGAGTAGCTAGTGATGTAAAAAGTCGATAATAACCATATCGATACTTACGACTATTTGCGGTATAAGCTTACCCTGCTTTTATGAAAACAAAAAAGGTTCTTCCAAATAACATCTAAGTTATCCCAACATAAACCCATAAACAACACACTGAGTTTGTTCTAAGACATCATAAATCTGTTGATTTTGTTAGACAAAACAATAATCTGTATTCCATAAGTAACTAAACATCTTATCTTATCTGAATTATCTTATTACTAGTAAATTAGCCCAACTCTTGCTTTATCGGGATAACACATGCTTTTCGAGCGTGTCTGCAAAAATTTTGGCTTCTCACTCCCATTTTAGACCTTAATTTTCAAACTAGCAATGAAATTTAGAATTTTAATTTATAAAAAAATCTAAACGAACCAGAATTATTACCCAGAAAACAAGTGACATGCTAATTAAAATATTTAAGCAGTTTACCATTGTTTCAAAGCAGCGATAACAATGGCTTGACATTGTGACGGTTATAATTCTTACCTCATCGACGTGAATGATATTACGTGACTCTAATTATTAATATTTTTTTGTTTAACCTTGAAATGTGGAGTTCATTGTTTTAATTGTGTCGTACGATAACTCTGTAAGAAGCGAAGCAAGGTTGAAGTTATACCTAAAATAAACATAATTGCTTGATGTTAAAACGTTTTCAAAATACTTAAAACTTGTAAAAGAAAATATTTCTAGAACTATTAATTTTCGCACACTAGAAATCCTTTTTTTTTAATGTGTTTTTTAAGGATTTTTTCCTAATTATTGTAAGATCGATTCAAGCCTGATTTCCCATCACTAGAGACGGTTGAGTTCTCCGTTGTTGCTTTTTTCCCATTTACGAGTTTCACGGCGACCGTTGCCTGAAACTTACACGTACCCAGAATATAAATGCTGACTATACCCATCCCACTCTACCTTCCTGAAAAAGTAGCACTTTATCCCTCTCTTACCACAAATAAAAATGTGTAGCAACCTCAATGTTCAAATAGAAATTGCAATATCCATTTCCTTGAGGTATTTCAAAGTAAGCTCTGCGATGTGTATCCTTAAGATTCCTTTTCAGGGGCTTTTTGTAAAAATTTAAGGCACTTTAAGTGTGTGAAAGGAAAATGTTGTCTTTTTCAAACCAGTTGCAGTTAAAATCCTCCATCCTTGTTGCCGGCCCGTTGTGGCCCGGTTTATCTAAAATCATCTGGACCAAGTAAAGCGATTACTTCGGAGGCAACTTTATGAAAATGCGCAAACTTATTAATTCTGTCGTTTAGGTGGCAAATTACTTTCGCAAATTGAAGTTGTGTTAAGTTTAAATCTGAGTATCAAAGCTTAAAAAAATAGTTTGTGCACTTAATAAATAAATAATCTACCAAATAACACTTCCCAGAATTTGGCTATTCTACACACGTTTTATGTTGGAGTACTACTATACTATTATTATTTTTAATCAAAGACTTTCATCATTTTCACAAAACATATACACTTTCTAATGGATGGTTTTGGTCTGTTCCTCAGCTTTATGCAGCCAATAAAGTATTCTTAATACAATTTTCTGCAAAATATCTAAATTCAACCAAAATCCTTCCGCAAAATAGCGCAATCGACTGCGTGCGCGCATCCAAGAATGCTGGGACATCGTCCGGGACCGGTTCCCATGATCCCACATAACCTGCTTTCTGCTAGTTAGTAGATTTAATACCCAATTATGTAATTCTATTGGTTTTATTTTGGAGTAATTGATTTTTATTTATAACACAATATAATATAATTAACTTTAATTGGGATGAATACTGAATGCCTGGTAGTTTATTATCTGGTATTAATGAAAAGGTGTGTTTATAAAGCACTCCGTAACCGACCTTCGTGGTGAAACGATTCACCATGCCTCTGTGCATGTTACAGAGGTTTATCTCATACGTATCAAAATCGGTCATAAATCTCTGTAAGAGTTATTTAAGTTATTTTATATTTTATTTAAAGGATTTATGATACAAAAAAAAATATTGCTGCAACTGTAAAAGATTTCTTATTGCAATTTCATACCCTAGACTTACGTAACCCTAGACGTAATATAAGTATATTACGAAACAAGACAATCCATAAACAAAACTAAATGTCCCTCTAATGTCCCTACTCATTACTAGAAACAGCCGTACCACATTTCATTCGTAGGTAAATCCAATGCACACTAATGAACTAGTATTGATCAGGCTTGGGGCTTCTTACATGGACGATGTGAAATTTAGTGCTGCAATGTGCAATCGCTTGCAAGTTGTTCATAACTATATCAGAAATGCAGGTTCATTCTGGGAATTAAAGTGTCTCGAGAGGAATCTACGAAATGAAAGACGCATTTTTCAACAGACTTCAAAAAATAAGGTTCTCAATTCGTATGTGTTACGCGATATCTTTGCCAATTTTGAAGCGATTTTAATAATTCTTAATGGGATGATAAATTCTTAATACATTTTTAATGGGTCCCATATGAATTCTATAAAATAAAAATTTATAAATTTAAATTTTTAATTTTTTTAGGATGAAAAACATGGAATGCAATTTCATGTAGGACCTTTTATCAACTTCCCGCTTTATGAAATCGGTTTTGATTATTCCTGGAAATAACCTTACCTATTTATTAAACAAGCGGACTTTGTCTTTAATAATATAAGATACAAGATTTTTTGCAAAACAAAACCTCTAGAACAGGACCAGCACCCGTACAGTCTCAGCCTGTACAAAATAGTTGATGAAAGTTGCAAAGACTGACCATCGTAGCGTTAGTTACTACCTGGCGAATACAGATTACGTCTTCACAGATCACGCATACCTGATTAGCAGATTAAATCAAACACGTGCCATAACCAGGGTATTAAGTGCGAGTACTGATTCAGTCACAGGTTTCGTAAGAAGCGGCGACCGTCATTAGACGAGCGTGAATAGCGAGGACGCGGAAAACGTTAAATATTTATAATGATAATCGAACCATACCCGGTACTCATAGTTCCTGATACCCATCATACAGGGAAATGTAGTATGGGGGTGTGTTTATTTTATTTATTTAGTTTCTTACCTGTGTTTGCATGCTCTACGAAATAGCTATAGAAGACAATATGTTTTTTGAAGATTTCCGATTTGTTGGAAACTGTTTATAATGTACCTTTAGATAATTAACATTTGTAAGCGTGAATTTAATTCGATTATTTGTAATGTGAACTTACCTGTGTAAAGGACTGGTTTGCATTGCAACGAAATGACAAGAAAAATCTGTGAGGATCGTTGAAAGTGGCCTTTGTTCCTCTGGGTTTTTTATGGTCACCCTGCGATAAATCAGTGGCCAGCTTGAGATAAGGTAGCGTTGACCTTATCTCAAGGTCAATTTCTCCTTTCGATCAATTGTGAATCAAAACAAGTGGAACACGGCGGCGGCGGCGTCGGCGACGGCCCCTGCTCCTGGCAAATGCGCCTCCAGCACATGTTTGCGCCCATGGGGCGTAGACAGCTGCTCTGAAAGGGTTTAGTTTTTCTACAGCCAGACGTTTCTCATGTGTTTATATACGTCTAGAGTCTACAAATTATTTTGTCTTTCATGCTTTGTCATGTTAATTATACTTATTATGTATCACGAAATAAACAATTCTCCACCTAGCGACATAATCTAATTTATTTAATCAATAAACAATTTGACCAGCTATATAGTAGAAATGTGCATTGTACAAGATTAACGTTTTAGCCACCCGCTGTTTGGTCAACGCCCCCATAACCCCACTCCTGATAAGTAAGTTAGATGTTTTATAACGAAGAGCTGTTCCACAAAAACAAACTCTTGCCTATTCTTATTTGAAACGTTTTTTTCTTTGAAAAAATAGGGTTTGTACCAAACAAGTTTTTATAGTGATTCTAATAACTAGTTTACAATAACTTTATGTCGAGGATTTTCGTTGTCCACTTTACAACTCATACCACCTCGCTGGACTATATTTATACCTAGTATTCTAATCAGAAATATGTATGCATACACACAATCATAAATTATGACTTCCCATTGGCACTTCAACTTGCTAATTAGCTAGGTAAGTGACTTAACGAAGTGAAATTTCGTGCTATACTTTCCTCATGACTTTGAATTTATACTTAGTCTGGGTACTTTTTTACACAACTTAAGTGGCAAACAAGCATACAGCCCACCTGTTGCTAAGCGGTTACCGTAACCTATGGACGCTTGCAACACCAGAGATATCACTCGTTAAAAGTTAGATGTGCTTGTAATTTTACTTTTTGTGTCATACATTTTTAATTGCATAAAGTGTGACGTACTTTGCTCGTTAGATACAAACAGGATTCATTAGAATCAATATGAATCAGCCATCACGTGTAACAACTACCCTCATTTGCATGGAAATGAGATTCGGAACATTCTCAAAGTCTGACGCCTTCTTCACTTAATTACGAAAACGACACATTGTGAGGTTTTACTCACTACATAATTAAAGTACGAACATGTTATTTTCAATCTTGTGAATGTAGATATACGCTTTATATAAACGGTTTGTAAAATGATATATACATACTTTAGTCTGTAACAATTTTTTGATTTGCAAAAGTATTAAATTGTAATATACTCGTATCTACGACCTTGAATATCAAGTTACAACTCAATATCATTATTTCAGTATTCATTTATTTCAAACCATAGGGAACACTAGGTTATAGACTATATTAGAACACTAGGTTTTTGTCAATTAACAGGTATATAGATAGGACACAGTTTGACAAAGAGGATAGGAATAACAATTGTTTATGCTCTTCCTACTGTAGAACAAGAATTTTCACGTACCATATTATCGTTTTACAATATAAATGAGTAAATTCACGACAGTTTTTGGAACGAAGTTCTTTATTGAAATGTAAGAAATCTAATTCTGAAATTTTTAAGTACTTGAGATAAAACGAGTACTGAATCTGTACTGTGTTGGTAACGCTATCTGATTTTATCAGTTAATAGCCTAGGAACAAATATCTGCAGACCATTCAAGCATTTATCCCACAGCGGGAATCAAACCCGCACCTCTTGCCTAGCATGATGACTCAATATATTGTTATATCGTATGCAGAGGCACAAAGTTTATTGTGCAATGAATAGTGTACTTTTCCCATAACTTTGTTTTTATAAAAGTCACTATACCATCTATAATAAAGCTATTTACATTTCACCAGAAGCATATTTCATATGATCTTTATGTGCAATCAGTGCTAATTAGTACAATGGTAAATCGCTTTGCGCACATTGTATAATATTTACCCACACATAATTACATACCACGCTCACATCAGCGTTTCAGGACACGTGGGCGCTCCCCCTTGACCCTTGGATAGGGTTGGCAAGGAAGAAAGGAGCTTGACCGGTCAGGTCATGTTCTTCAGCCATAAGCGGTAGCTGGGGTAACCATGAACCTGACGACACAGTGTATGAAGGCTTCCATCTGATGGACCGATGACATTGTGCCGGCCATCGAAGCCATCGGCCAGAGGAAGTCAATTGCTGGAAATATGTCAAAAAGAACGGTCTTGAGTTCTCGTTCGTTCATAAATTTCGCGCAAAACAAAAAACTAAACAGTTTTTGTTGTTTTTTTTCTGTTTACAAGAACCGGCATTTTAACCTACTTATATTGTCAATTTTAAATACACTTAATTGAGTTATCGACGATTCTAAATGTGAGTGTTTTAGACTTTGTTTTTTTAGTGTTTTCAATTTGTCACTTGGGGATTATACACTGCACATTTTCATAGCGTCGCCTCAATTATGAAATTATTGGCAGTACCCACTAGCAGCATACTTCTCGCAGAAAAAAGGCATGGGAAACAGCAATGTAGCAACCCTACCGCATCCCCCTTCATCCGCATCGAGCTAATGCCATTCCAGTAATTAGGATATGCTTGGGCATAATTGATGCAGTCATAAACTAGGCGCCTACTTCCAGTTAATTATGATGAGAAAGCCGAATTGTGTTTGCGGTTTATATCTGTATGTTCAGAAATTTAGACCAATATTCGGTTATAAAGCGAAACTACGCTGCCAGATGACAGCTTTGAGATCACGGAACACCACACGCGTGCTTTGGATTGGTGCAGCTGTAGATACGGATGCGTGGTAAAACACGAAATTGATCGATATTATATATTACAGTGTGCACCTCAAATCGTCCTCAAAGTCATATCAAATCGAAGGAAAAAAACTGCATCACGTTTATGAGTGAAACGGTTACGTCATTTCGAAGACTGGCGTATACACAAATACATGTTCTTACCCAAATTCTGCTATTCCTCATTGCACTCTGAGGCGGAAGCATAATGTTGTCTGATTTAATAAATTAATTTAATTTAATTTAATAATTCCAACAATTGACGTGATGGTTGATCACTATGATCCTGATGCTGTTAAATTGAGCTTTGTTGTAATTAAATTACATTTTGTATGTTAAAAAGTTAATATAATGTCACTTTGTAATCTCAATTCATCGCCACCGAGTTTAAAAAACGAAATAGCCGTAACAACATCATCTGCGTCGTCTATCATACAACAAGCTCAATTCCAAAAAACATATCAGCTAAACCACGACTGATATTACAACCGTATCAATATTAAGGTCAAGCGCACACTATCGATTTGACTGGCACCGGTGGTGGTTATAATGACATCTGCGGGAGCACGTGGCTGAACACCTTTTGTCTACCGACCGTGTGCACCCACCTTTTTACCAATCCACGTACAAGCTGACTCAGTTATGAAATAAGTATTCAGTGGTAAGTAATTATTAAGGCATTGTGACTGAGTAAATAATATGGTAGGTAGTCGTTTATACAGCTTATAAGGATATATACACATATATCCTTATAATATTATCTTATGGTAGCAGATGCAGATATGTATTAGCTTTGATAAGTAAGTAATTACCTATATTTTGATTATTTTACTTTTAATACTATTCAAAGAGTTGTGAAGTAGAAACAGGCCATGGAAATGTTTATTATGGGTAAGTAATGTTCAGCTTATACTTATAATACAACGATAGAAACGAAAAAATAAAGTGTCTGCAACCAGTGATCTCCAGATATTCTGGTTTGAAGGATACCTTATACGCGAGGACCATTGAAACAATTTTTAGAATCTCTGTAGGCATCATCGCAGAAATATACACAACAATATATAGATAATATATAACACCCGACATTTTTTTGTTGGAAAAAATACATACATAGTACCCCACTTCATCCTGGCCCCACTCTAGGATTCCCTGTATAATGGGTATCAGGAACTCCGAGTACTATGGTACCACAACACCCTCGAACTAGTATTTGCAGAACATGCAAATCTTTGTCCTGCACCCAGAATCGAAGTATGACGTTGTTTGGTTAGTGTCATGGTCTGCAATTTTTTTTGTATGACTGAAGGATTGTTTATAGTTTAGTTTGATAGCACTGCAAAACGTGATAAAATAATACAGCTTGGGGGATTTCAAATTTGGTTTTAATATAATTGTTTCTTGCAAGAGTCTTTATAAAAACGGAATACATAGTGATGTATTCTCAGTAAGTGAATAGTTGCTAGATATAATTGTAAAATAAAGTATTTTCATCTACCTGCATTATTATTCATAATATGCGAACGCCGCAGGTAAGTGATAATCCAGCAATGAACAAATAGAAGAATTTAAAAATAGCCCAGTGCCACTGTTGCACGCATACCGATGAATAAAATGTAACTATTTTTAGTTCAAGTAGGTAATGCAAGAAATTTAAACCATGGATAAGTTTTGTTGTAAGATCAAAACTTAATAACTTTTGTACTTGTAATCAAAATGGAACATAGTTTTGAGTCATGAAAAAATTACAAATTGAGAGCTAGTTGCGGTTCAAGCCAAAAAAACTAAACGGAACTCAATCTTTAAAAAAAAACATTACGTACTTTTTTAGAATTTGAGCAAGTGACGCAAATGGCCCAGCTGATGTTCGAGTAAACTAACTTATTAGCGTTGGTGGTGGCGTTAAGTTGACCGGGCATTTAAGTAACAACAACTGTCTATAACAATGCATTACGCTCCATTGCGATGCGACTAAATTGTCTTAGTCCCGTATGCCTGTATTTTTTTAACATGCTTGTCAATATGTATAGTAAAACTCACCCAAACGCGCAAAAACTTCACGGGATTCTGATTTTGTAAAACGTAAAGCCATGGTTCCGTACCTTATATTAACTTGGCAAATGAGAAGTCACTCACACTTCATAGCAGTCTTGAATCGGCAGGTGATTATCTGACAGGTGCTTCAAACAAAATTATGACCTTAACAAAGAACAACGAGTATTAGTTATGTGGTTTTACTTCGTTATGTCTGTAACTGGGTAAATCTATGGGGTAATTTACGTAAAATACAATATGCATAGCGAATTGCAATTGGCTACAGATCAATTTGCAATGAGAATTTATTTGCTCGAAGACAAAGAGGTTCTTAAATATGTCGAAACACGATAAAGCATTTATCATAGATCTAGTAAGAATCCAAAAATGCTGTTTCAACGTTGACTACAATATTAAAATATTGATCTATTGATGTGAATGAAAAAGTTGTAACCAAGTTGAATATTAACGAAGAAAACCTGACATATTATGTAATGGACAGACACTTATCACACCCGATGTAAGTGACTTGAAATTGCACTTTCCGAGTTACAACCACACACTCCATGCTCATCGACACTCGAGTGCTTAAAACAGATTTGAACACTTCATGTTTTATCATAGTTCCCACTGATGATACAAAACGTATTTGCCAAATATAGGGTTTGAACTTGAGTCTGCTATTGATATCCTCATGGATATGAGTACTGTTTAAAAAAAAACTGTGTCGTCGGCATCAAGAACTACGAGTATTATGGTAGCTCCCCGGCAAAAATATCATTCACACATTTGTTCCGCAGCGGGAATCGAACCCGTGTCTTGCATCACAGCTTGCTACTCGCCATCGAGATCTATTTTGGATCTGGATGTTCATATTCTACAACATGGGGAATATAGCCGTGAGCATGTTTGTTTTCTTTCAACTGTCGTTCCTCTTTGGTTCTTTTTCGTATGAGAATTTAAATATTTTAAGGTTAAAAACGTACGGTAGAAAACGTGAAGCCAGGTAAACCTCTAGCTGATTAAAAAAAACTAAATATTGAAGACATAATCGTTTTAAACAATGCAGACATATGTTCAACACCTTTCATAAACCGGTCGAACGAAGGACATCCGCTTTTTGGTGGTTAAAAAAATCGAGTTCGACATTCTCACAGGAACCACTGCGCATCCGGTGCGCGGGCGCAGAATAAAAACGATCATTTGTTAACGTCCTACAGACACAGAAGCACATAATTGCTATCAAACAGAAGTTTCACTCCAAGGACAAAGTTGAAGTTAAACCTTATTTTAAAAACTTCAAGGCTTGTCAGTGTTGAGACGAAAGATTTTTGGTAAGAGCAGACATGAGAATTTTTTTTAAATACCACCGTTGCCTAGATTCCCCACACTAGAACTCTACCTGTATATCTATGTCTAATGTCTCAAAATTATAATCTAAAGCTTAACTTGATCTTGGCTAGTTTTTTTACAAAAACCAAATCAATGCAAAAATGCTAATTCTGAATACTACTGTAAAATAATTACTTTTACAATACGAATTATATTACAATATTTATTCATAAGAATAGCACCATGCAGCGCCAAATGAAAAAAGACGTTGTTTCAACCAATATTGAATCTTAATGGAGCTTTATAAAGCTTATTTCACGTTTGAATCCAATTTGGAGTGACAAGCTTTGCAGACACAGCGCAGGTAATCCGCGCTTCTATTCCTTGCACTTTTGAATCTGTCAATGTCGTAAACGTTTATTCAGATTTGGAACATAATATCTCGAAGTAAGAAAAAATAAAGTACCTACTTACTTTGAAAAGATTATTTTTAATGCTCCTTAGTATTTCTTCCCGCTAGACTTAGTGGGGAGATCGGTACGATAATAATTCAAATTCGGTATAATTGTTTTTTCTCCAACATTCCAATATACACTGGCTGATAGTAAGGCAAACGGCCATACAATTGGATAATTCCCATTTTCTCCACTTGCGGGAAGAATCTAGTGGGTAAAATGCTAACAATTTATTTTTAAAAAAGATCTCGTGAAAATTGCTACACCACGAAAACGCAAACAGAAGTATGTATATGTTAAAGAGATAGACAAACGTTACCAAGTTTGACATTATTTTCGGAAAATTTTAGAACATGCTATGTTTCTACCACGCTAAGGTGTAGCTGGTTCCAAACTCTGTGATTGAAAGGAGCCCGCTTAACTCGCCCTTAATAGTTCTTACCTTATCTTGACTGCTTTCACATTCTGTAATTAGGAGGGACTTGCTTCGCTCACTCTTTATGTATCGTCTTGGTAAGGTGTCTCTGCTACATTATATTAGGTTGCGCTCGGGTGAGTTTTTTAGACAAATTTATTTTTCAAGTCTAAGGTTTTTTTGTGAACGAGTGAATCCTATGTGTATGTGTTTGTTGGGTATTTCATTTTATTGATGATTTATTATTATTAAACTGACCGCAATATGACAACTGGTTATTGGAACAGAGGACGCCGTATAAAATAGGTTATCAGAGTTTACATACCAATTACATACCAATCAATCAATAAAACAATATTGTAAAGGTTGTCTGAAAGAAATCACGTTTAGCGATAAGAATGCTTGTTGTACCTACATGTTCTAAGATTTAATTTTACTTCCTTTGTATACTTACAACTAATTTTGTACTTATTAAATATCTACGAGTATGTTTACATTATGACTCAATTGGCTATTACTTTTACTAAGAAGTTTTAGCGACATCGCAAATCTTACTTCTATTATAAACGTGAAAGTTTATGAGGATGGATGTTTGTTACTCTTTCATGCAACAACTACTGAACGGATTTTAATGAAACTTTACAGTAATACAGCTTTTACTTCAGAATAACACATAGGCTACTTTTATCCGGGTACCATACGGGCGAATCCGTGGGCAGAGGCTAGTTCATTAACAAAGCTTTCTCTTCACAACCAGCTTTTACCATCCAAAAGTAGTGCAACAATATTCATATGTCAACCTAACAAAATGTAGGAACTCTCTACATAAAACGGTATGATGACCTCTAATCTACATACATACAAATGACTTCCACGCATGGACAACAACAATAACTCCACAGTTACAAGCTAATCAAACCGATCCAATCAACCAATCGTTATTCCTAAATCAAGGTGATAGGATTTAAAGTTGCTTATAAGATGGCTCGGTAGCGGTATTTAACAAGTTGGTATTGCGTTTGGTAATAGTTTAAGTGAAAGGCTGGATACGTGAGAAAAGCAACGCCTGTTGTAACAATGCCATATTTTGCCGTCATCTGAGCCCGTGATCGATCTGTGTAAATATTTTAAATCCACTGTTGCGTGCGAAGTGATTGTAGATTACCTACCGTGATACAATTAGACTGGGAGAGCCACATTCGTCAGGCCTACCCATCGAGTATCAAATTGAGTAACTATGTGGAAAGCCTAGCGACTTTGTCCATGTTGAATTATTTCCATACAAACTTCAAAATGGCGTTCTTGAAGTGGAGTTTCGGAAAATCATTTCGTACCCCTGACACATCAACAACAGTAAGTCCAGAAAAAAATGGGATTTACGTTGATTGTTAAAATTTAATTTATGTTGCCTGGAAAAAAACTGTTTCGCCTACATAATCTAGCTGTGCTGAGCAAATTTAATGTATTTTATGATTCTTGTATGCTCTTTCACCACATGCACATCTTATTGCTTGATTTCAAGACATGGGATCAACAAAAACAAACACGTTTACGACTGTGTTCCCTATGATAGACAGATCCATACTCAAAACTCAGATTCGTAAGGATACCTAAATATTAGAAGCACATCCAAACAATATTTTTTTGGCACATGCCCGCTTATTCAAGTAGTTAGCACTCCACTTGACAGGTTGCAGGCCCATCGCTGGGAACCGAACAAACCGATGGTACATGCCTTCAAATTGTATAGTTCCACATTTTGACTTGAGCATGCCAATGCCTTACTATGTTGAGGTGTTAATGGGCCCATACATTTTTAAAATTGCAGAATCCATTGGTGCTCCTCGGGACCCAGGACCTTCGGATCAGAAGTACAGCCCGCTAGGCCAACACTGCTTGTGTCATATAAATCGACGATAGTGCCAATTTACTCTCGATCCGACTGTAAGTATAAGGATCTTTAATTACTTTATGTAACTGCTTAAGCCTTAACCATCAGGTAAAAGGTGAGAATTGAACCAAAAAATATAAGTACCATCTGGTACTACCTAACTAACATAAAATAATGGTGTTAGCTCATCATAATATTTTGGTGCGACATTGGACTGTCTAGATGGATCAGGAATGTGCGTGGGACCTTTCTGTTCAGTTCTACTTATAAGTGGGCTAATTACCTACTTGTTGTTTTCTTTTTTTTTTACTTGTAGTTTTTCATTACATTTCACTATATTGCCCTACATTTGCCCCAACTTCGTTTTAACTTCCTAACAAAAAGTTGAACAATGAAGACGCGCCTTGTAAATGTTTGTCAAACGTTAAAATTATGGCAAAGAGACTTTCGGCTTCCGATGGTGGGACTTAGTTTGCATTTTAACGTCATTGTGTGTAGACATGCGATCCTATGTTTAACATTTTGCTATGACCTCTTGACCTTAACGAAGAGCTCGTAGAAAAGCTTGCCTGGTTCTAATTAGCCAGGTTAAGCAACGTTCAGTACTATCATGAATTGATGAGTGACCGCTCGTGAGTTTTTTTTTATTCAGTCCCATTTTTTAATAATCGTCAAATCAGGTCGGATGCCTTTGAGAGACCAGATTTGATGATGGAGGAGAAGTTAAATAAATCTCTCTCTTGTTGGACAGAAAGAAGCAATCGAAGAATTTTTTATTTTCTCTTCCGCAGACGAAACCGTTGTCTTGGTGCTCATAGTTTGGCTATTGGCTCATAGGAAATTTTAAAACTACTACAAAAAAGCAGGATTTTTCTATAGACATATATAATAGCTTTCTTCTTTTTAATTTTATTTTAATTTTGGGTCTCTTGTAAAGTGTATTATTTCGATTCTTCCGTGTTGATTGGTCCTATTTGAAAGTGTTTTTCTTTTTGTAATACAGGGGATGATCCCAGTTTGGTCCCATAAAAATATAAGCTAATTATAACAAAATATTTTTTTTTCAAAAATTCTCAAAACTACCTTCTAATTAGTATATACATTCTGGTACGGTAGGTCAAGTTTTTTGACTTGAAAAGTTATTTACGTTATTCATGTAACCTTCTTTGCAAATGTATGCTTTATTTCAAGGATAACTGTGACATTGGCTTATCGCATGTTTAGTTTATCATCATATTTGCTACAATGGTTGAACAATGCTTCCAGCTCTATCTCGTTTATTCGTATTCATATGACGGATTTAAGTTTTGTAACCAAAAAAAGATTTAGATTAGAGTCCACGAATATAGGTACCTAGTATAGGTACTGTGACAGAATTAACAATAGAAGGTATATAGGCCTTGCTCAGGTATATAGGTAGGCCTATATACCTTCTATTGTTAATTCGGTCACAAAACTTTAGAAGCCAGTCGCCAAAATGATTCAAATATCATTTTTGTTTCTCTGATTGTAATTTAATGCTGCAGATGGTCTTGTCCAGATGATGCTGAAAAGTTGTGAAAAGTTTTTTAACTGTCCGGGTCAATCCCAGGTCCAACATCTTTACGTGCACTCCGAAGCACTAAAGCGATCAGTTCCTTATGCTACTACCATTGTTGCCGCACAGAGTAGAGCGGTCACGGTGACAGTAGCGATCATTACATTGACGTGAACTTTGAAAACCACTTGACAACCTTTTCTCTCTGATCTCTACAACCAACGCCACCAACCGCCACCGCGTCAGTTTGACTGGCTCTTTGTTGAACAGATCCTCAAAGGTTTTCTGGAAGAAAACTTAAGGTTAAGCTCGTCTTTGTACATATCCTTTATGTAAGTTTTTTGTCTGTATTTTCTGTGTGTACAATAAAGAATAATGATCTTTGTTGTCTGGTGAAATTATAGTAAAAGTTTATTTTGATTAAAACTATACCTAATAAAAAAATAATTATTTTGACACAGCTACTTTTAAAATACCTTTCAGTTTTCCTCATAGACCTCTTCATGAAAATGTTGTTTTTTGTTTTATGACATGCCTGTTTTCACACAATATTTTTATTACCCGTTTGACAAGACCCCTGTTTAAATCTAGGGAATGTTCTGTTGTACCAGAAGTCCCTTGGTTTCCTATGTACATAATACATCTCATTTACGTAAGACTTTCGTATCAACTATCCATTTACTTTCTACCAATTATGATTATGAAACCATAATCGTAGAATACGCATTCTAGCATTTTATCATACATCGTACAGTCAGCACCGAAATTAACATATGACTTACATTCAAATAAACATATGACATTACCGACTTGTGTGGTGCTGTGAATCAAGCATAGCATAACCGTATCACTCTGAAATAACCTGTGTACATACTATCTTACAACTCCTAAAAATTTAAGACCTACCGTTCCTCAACTCGAGTTCAGTCAAGGCCGCTTAACCAAGGTTTTAATTATAGACCTCACCGAAAACAATGTTATTGCAAAGCATCTAAGGCCTAAAATTTTAATATATATAACATATTTTATATATAACATATTTTATTAATATAAAAATAATATAAATTTGCTCTGAAACATTTCTGAAAGGATTCAAGTGTCTACTTTTGAGAGATAAACCACCGATCGGTGGTTTACACCTTTCGTAATGAAACGCGTCACCAGTGTTATGTAACAACTTCCAACGATGACAGTACATACAAGCAATTGACAAAACAAACTTACCTATGGGTAACAATTAATGTTACGTAATAGTTCACGGACTTATGAAGGTTGCGGTTGCCATTCAAAACCGTTACATAACCCTGTCACGTTTACATTTTAGTTAACTAATATCTATTTAAGCTTTCTGTTATCATAACAGCCTTGTAGTGGGCGGTCGGTACCTACCCTGACTGATCAAGGGATTCGAAACCGGTGAGCAACAATATATTTCTAATTGAAAATGAATGTTGCTCTGCCGGGTGAAAATGCTCATTAACACGTGATCGTGAGGTAAGCGGCATGCCTCAGATCCAGAGTACTAAATAAGGTATGTTTAATCGGTTAGTGTTTGAGGCAATTTGTCACGTGTACGTGACAAATTGCCTCAAACACTATGCTTACTACCATGGAAAACGTGGATAAATGGAAATACCCGTATATTGATGCCTTTACGGTCTGCGTACTGAGTATCATATTTAAGAATGTCCATCTTGGGAGTTATAGTCGTGAGCATAGAGGTAAATATTCGCTATTGTAAATGACACTTATATCCGGAATTTCTGCGAATATCAATGCATTGATTGGTCTACAACATTCAAGAAATATTATATTTATTGAAGTCCCAAAGATCAGAATCGTCAATTTATTATTTATACAACTGCGTATCTTGGTTGCGTCTTTCAAGTTGATATCTTTTCTATCCTTTTCTTCTTTTGTATATTTATTTTCAGAGCTACAAACTAAAAAGGCATCTCTATAACGGTATGTAAACACATCGGATATTGTGCACGCATTGTTCCCTCGCAACTTCGGAACAAAGAGATGCTACTTCCTCATTCAGTCGGAGAAAGACTAGTGAAGTGAGGCTAGATAGGACAGCGCTATATGGGATGCCATTTTTGCGCCTAAATAACTATTATATGCTATATAATAGTTAACTTCTCCAGGCTGTTTATGATCATGGCACAATGTGGTGGGATCAACTTTTCTACTGTTTTTCTCACTCTTCAATGATGACGATGACGAGCATCTTGATCGTAAACATTGCATGCCATCTTTGCACAATACATCTGTCCATGTGGTTTTTGATCCTCTAGGTTTTCTACAGGAGATGGAAAGTTCTAGTGCCTGGTTGCCGACACAGTCAGGAAGCCTTCTCTTGATATGCACATATCCTCGCACATCCTCGTAATGGATCGTTGGTTGTTCATGATAATAATCATTAATAAGTAATGCCCTTTCTGTAAATTAAATCATTATCTACTCTATGCCGCAACCCTAACGCACCTAAGCCTAAGCTGCGGCACGTATGTCCACGCGGGGTGGAAAGGAGAATCGAAAATAAAAACCGACTGAGAGGGTGGATCCATCCCCAAACATATTACGGGAATGTTGGCGCAGAGCCGCAGTCAGGGCTTGTGAGAAGCAAAAAACATTTCGAGCTATGGCTTAAACTACGTGAATAATGTTGCAAATATCCAAATGTGTTCAGTTACAAAAGTTTATTTTGTTTATTATCGAAATATGTTATATATCTTTTTTCAATGGTTTTTTATTTGGTTATTTAAGTGCAAAGCACTCTTATGATAATAATAAGATTGATGTTTTTTGGGATGTAATACAATGTTTTAAATGTTGTTTTTAATGTTCCACTGCTGAAGTGAAGTATTCATATTGAAGTGGAGTGGAACTTTTCCGGTCAGTCATTTTATTATACGTACATGTAAAAACAGTTTTTTCCATTACATTTAGTATAAGTATAGTATCATAATATTTTTGTAATATTAAAAAATAAAAAATATTTAATACATACTAATAACTTTTTATTCCAATGGGAAATTTCCAAAGCCAAATTTTAAACATTTTCTGAATCGTTTATGATTCTCTCAACCAGGTTTCAAAGTTACTGAATACCCCTCCACCCTCTTACTATTTAATCTTGAGAAAAGTATGAAACAAAGTTAAGGCAGTATCATTCAATATGAACTACCACTACAAAATTATTTGTAAAATATCCATTGATAATTTTTGGTGTAAATAGGCAACTTCGGGTCCCTAACATGTACCTAGCGTGTCTCGATACGTAAGTATTTTTTTAAATCACAATAGTGAAAGTTTAATTTAACCGTCATGTTTCATATTGAGATAAACAGAACAGATATGAAGCCATGTCAGAGGCCAGGCCTATAAACTTCGCCTCTAGATTAGTCCACTATCATAAATTACAATGTATAAAGATATGGATTTTAGAACATAGTACATTTTAAGGGTTGGAGGTAGTTACTCTAGAATACGATACTGTGATGTGGGTCGAGGTTCCAAAGTACGTTTTTTTTCGCGATAATCAACCGTCGTCTGTTTTGTTTTTTGCTGTAACTCATAAAACGTTTTAATGGTTTTTGTTTCAGGAAGTGAATGTAAGGGTGCCTACCTGTTTTTTTTTCATTTAGCTTTGGAATTGTTTTGCAGCGGTTTGTGTAAAATATAATTGTAAACAGCAATTGCATAAACTAACATACTTTTGAAGTTAAAAGATCATTAGAAAATAATATATTGGTAGACAAGAACTGCTCGCTAGAGTCGCAACTAGGAAACGAAAGACGCAGTTTGGATAACCTCACTCTCAATGGACTAACGCCATTGTAACGATTATAGGAAATCGCGGAATAGAAGTGACTTAAGAAGTGAATTATTTATCGTAGATTTTTATTTGAAAGGTCTTCTATTAAATTAATATGAAGAAACAATTCAGAAAGGAAAACTCACTAAAACAACATCTTAAGGTGGGCTTTTATTTTACTTGTTACTGAGCAATCTGCATTTCTTACTTTCCTCGTAAAGATTACCGGCCATGATCATCTCCTGTTTTGCTGCAGATAAATAAAATGAAGTGAAAGCCGTGAAAGCGAATAGTATCAACAGAATACGTTCTCCCTGAAATGGCTTTTCTATTCAATTTTCTATAAAGATTTTTTACCTACCCGCAGTTTTGCGTACGGCGGAACCAATAAATATCCTCTCAGGGGCGAATTAATCACTTGACTTGTTCAGCGACCGGTCCACCGATAGATTCCTTCTATCCAATTTGAGTCGAAACCTGTCACAGAGTAGGTCGAGTTTCCGTCGCACAGATTGTAAGCTACTCTCTTATTTACAATTTTCAAGGTGAAAATAAGAAACGAGAAGAAATAGTAGGTTCTCCGTCAATACACTTCCAGAAGATTAACGTTCTCAGACTTAGTATGAATTAGATAAAGCTGTGATTTTTGGCATTTCCCATCGAAATCCAACCGAATAAATAATAAAGCTAATTTTCACAAGCCATAAAGCAAAAAACACTTGATTTAATTTTAGGAAAGGCCAAAATTTAAAAGCTGGTCTGTTTCCCGCCCATTAGGGTTAGGGCGGGTGTAGGGTTGGGCGGGTGGGTATCGGGCACGAATTAATAAACAAGCCGGCCAAGGGCGCGGGATGGGCGACCTTTGGGTGCTATCCTTGCCCTGTTTATGTTTATATACTGGTTACTATGGTAGAAAAGCGACTGTAGGTTTCATCACCAATCAATTTAGCAACCTACGCTCCCCTGGTGGCCACCAGTGCAAATATTGGTTTTGGGTCTGGATGTTTTCTTTATTATATTTTTTTTTTTTTATATTGAATACAACAAACATTATTATACATGTAGGTACAATCTTAAAAGTAGTTATCATAATATGTTTAAATACTATATAATCATATTATTATGATTACAAAAAAATATATATCAGTAATGTAGTTCTCATAACACAAGTTCTTCTTTCTTTGGGGCTCGATGATGCTGTGTGGAAATTTCCAGCATTATTATTTAAAAAAGTAAAAAAGAACACAGAACATGTTCGAGCCTCAAGTTACCAAGAATCATTGGCGTTAACTTCTACCACACTCTAAACCAACCTTGAAACAGAAAGTTCTGATTCCTTACAGGAGATTACTAAACTTGGATACTCATAGTTAAATATAAACTCAAACACAAAAAAGTTCCATCAAAAAAAAAAAATACATTAAAAGCGATCATCGTTATAGAATCTCCGCAACATCTTAGGTACTCATAACGTTGTCATTCAAAATCAGACCACGTGAACAATATTTCATCATCAGGGGGGTTACCACCCTTCTTCGCCCGCTGCCCCAAAAAGTCTATCTGCACTTGACACAGGAGGAAACGGGACAGATTAACCGTAGAAGAGAACAAAGCTAAATATGTTTCATGCTTCTACTTCGGGCACAGTCCATGGGGAATTCGCAGACTAACTGATACATTTTGAACGCAATGATGGACATTCATACTCATAAGATCATACTCAGTACGTAGATCCGTGAGGTTACAAAGAAGGGGATATCCAGAAGCACGTTTAATATTTTTAATTGGCACATGCCCATGTTTTGCATAGTTAGCATTCCACGTGACAGGTTGCAAGCCCATCGCCACCTATTAGAAGACTAGCATGGCACATACTTTCGAAGTTTTGGTTCTAGGGATAAATGGTTCCCTCATGGTTTTTTTTTCTTATAAATTTTTAGTCCTCTTTTGGATGTTGAATTTGTCATTCCTTTTTATTTGAACATAATGGTATAAAGTTTTTTACAAATATACGTTTTGAAGTTTTAATAAGAACTTATTAATGTATTACTTTTTTTTATAAACAAAAAATGCTGGACAGTTTCACACATCATCATCTAGATCCAAACCAAGCAGAGCTTGTATTATGGGAACTACATAACTGATAAACTACTTATATTTTTTTTTACGTGATCTTGAACCTTATTCAACTACTTTAAATTGTAAAGAAACAATTTGGTGCAACAAAAGAACAACAATGCAATCATTTTTCTACGTATAAATCATCTGCAAACCCACTACATACTGCTGCGAAAGTTACACAATGCTGAAAAAGGATGGAGGAATTAAATGATAGAACCATTTTCAGGCTACGTTGAGGTACAGACACACAAGCAAACCAACTGTATTCGTACACTCTCGTGATCAGAGTAAATTTTGGCCAGCTATAGAACTTGATAGATTATTTATGTCTACTTGTGAGAATAGCCAATTTTTATACATTTAAGTTTTTTGTGGTAAGAGTAGAAAACACTCAGGCGACTTAGCAAAAGAAATTGTCAGTGCGCTAGGAAGTTATTATGGTAGGTACTATGGTTCATAGCTTATTCAATATTACTCAGTTTGCGACTCACGCACACAAAGACAGTGGCGTGAAAAGTTGAGCAGTAATTTATATGACGGTTTAAATAATTACTTCGCGTTTTCGGCTCAATTTGTAGATGAGCCTGCGCTCTTCGGCGACGTTTTGAGCAGATACTATCTACTTTTGGGCTTAGTGTTTTTGAAATATAAATGGTTTATGATGGGTATTTAGTAATATGGTGTATGGTAACGATTTTTATAGTGTAATTAGCACGACGAAGGATTAGTGTTTGCCTTTTTTATCATTCCTCATACAAAATGATTTGAAATGTTCGAAGTCAAGTCGTTTAAACCACTGAAAATTATATCAAACTATTTTGCATTGAATAGGCTTAGATTTATTTCAAATTTATCATTAATCTAAATTTGTCGAGTATGCAGCAACCCTAGGCGGTACCTAACCAAGGCAGCAACCACACTGTGGGCGAGTGCGCCTCCCGCATAAAAGATGCCTTACTCCATTGCCATCTGCTTGGAAAATAGATTGCTTGTCAATAAAAATGTAAATTCGTCGCTTCAGCTCTCGGCTAATTCATTTCCCAATGGAAAATCCGGGAGCCGTCAGCGGAGATCGATCGACCGTTCATTTCGTAGTTTTTTTTACTCATATTGACCAACGTCCAGTCAGTTTACACACGTTTGGCACTAACAACCAAAATATATATCTACAAACTTTGATTGCGTCTGTAAGTTCTACTCTAAAATCATATTTCATGCAACTGATTTTTCTCAATTCAGATTTACCTGTCCTTGTTTTCCAAATGCCTGTGAGCATTTTCGTCAGTTCTTAACGTTTTTTCGATGATTTATTGAGTCTCTAAGACGTAGGAGCTTCTATGGGACCAGACATGAATACTAATATCTACGATAACTATCACTATCTACGCTATTTTCCTACGAAACTATATATGGAATTATACTTGCGGTTGGCAAAAAATCGAAATACGCCATTTGATCCAAAACCCGAAACCTTGGGCCTCAGCGCTCACACTCTCGCGGTGATACGCCTGACACCCTAATCAAATAAGTACCTTTTACCGTAACCGAAATCACACCACTCAAAACACACTTTACGAGACGAGGCCTAAGGTTTAGAATTCAATGCGTGGATATTCAGACTAGCTTCCGTATAAAACGTATTTGTAGGAAGGACGACCCAGAAAATGGGTATAATATACTCACACTACCGCTTCCTCGCCTTATTCTCCCGTCTCGTCCCACAGGAGCCAAGAGAAATTTATATAACAAGCTATCTCCCCCGGACTCGGTTATTGTCGAGGAAACACCGCCTTAGACATTATTTTTAATTAAACACAAGCACTGGCTAACGCCATCGATCCCAAAGCTACGAGAATTCCCATATCCGTTTTAAACCACGTCATATAAGTGTTACTAAAAATTATACCCATATTATATTAACAATACTAAAACTTTTATGTACAAAATTACTTAAATTAAATTTTTAAAACAATTCCAAGAACTTACAAACTTGTCTTAAAACTGTTTTTAAACACTAATAATTTAAGAATCATGTCAAAAACTGACTTCAAACAGCGGTAAGTAGACTAGTGGATCGCCGAATTACATTTTCGTAAAAACTTAATCTCACTGGTAACAAATAAAAAATCCCTCAATTCTTATACCCATAGATACATAGATATATTTTAAATGTTTATATTTAAAATATATCTATGAATGTTGAGTCTCTATGACTTACAGGCATTCGATTTATATTTTATTGTTTAGATTACACGTAAAAATATTTTTAAAAGATTTTTCTGCCAATAAAATTCTATAATCTTATGCCAAATTAATTGCTTTCATCTTGAAATAGAGTAACAGATTTTTTACTGCAGCCAATAAGTTGTGTGCCCTTAGTCGACCTGTAGACGTTCTTAGAACAGAATGTCATAGAGATTATCGATCTGTGACCCTACAACGCGTGTAGGGAATTTTAAACAATGATTCTATTTATATTGTGAAATTAATCGTTTGTATTATCGTACATTTTAACTAGGTATATTTTGTGGTTTTGTTTGTACCTTACTTTTTAATACTCGACCTACTCAATAATACTCTACCCTACTCTTCCTACCTGTCTCCTATCAGCCTTAATCAATGTGATATAGATTGACGTCATAGAAATAGTAAAAAAACACCATACTGGTTCTTTTACCATACTAAACATAGAAGTCTTAGAACCTCTTGACACACCTACGCAATGACCATAAAAGATTCAGAAGATTCAGAAATACTACAGAGGTTACATCCGCTTTCCAAAACGGCTACTAACGGTCAAAGGGAATTCCTACTTTCGTCTTTTGTTTTTTCTTGAGACGCGTAATCACATTTTGCTTACATCATTGTTTCGTCTATAACATTTCCATTTATTACCTTTTTCAAGAAAAGTCTGAAAACTTCGTTTCAAAGGTTTAACTTTTTTGTAAAGTTATTCTGTTATTTTATAATATAATTCACAAGTGTTGTTATTTCTATATACTTTTAGATTCGTTTGCCATTTTAATGAGACTATCATCATAATATTATTATTATTATCAACATCAGCTGAAGATGCTAACTCTTCATATTCGTGGTATCACCAGTTCTTTCTAGCATTAGATCTGTGATCAGGTTGACATATGGTGGCCGTAAAAAGGGGTTCGCGACCGGTGGTGAAACAACCAGTTTGGTGAAAGTATTTGGTGCGCCTTATAGTGGTTCCTTTCATGCAAGTATCAAGTCTCTGAATTTTGGTTCTTGGACTTCTCTGCTTCTTTACGATGTTTTCTTTCGCAGTTTGAGAGCCTACCATTGCTATTTATTATAAATTCTTCAAGTGTTAAACCCCATTGGTGCATGATTAGATTTTAACTCACAGTTTTTGGATCGAAAGTCTGGGGCTTTAACTACGACACCAGTAGTGTTCTAGACGTTAAATGCTGGATAGATAATACGACGAAAGGTCTACCGACTTCACTTATCAACTTTATTTTACCATACCGTTCCGATGTCCTGCATCTATCATCTTAAGTATGTTTTACCAAAGATAATTAATAAGATTATTAACTATTATTTGGTCATACATAAAACAATAAAACTATTACTTTTTTTATGGTTTAGGACATAAAAATATGTAGCGCTCACATTCAGATTGATCGTATTTTTTTTTGTTATCAAAAACCTTTTAAACTGATTAAAAGCGTTAAAGAATTGTCCCTGTTGATCTAATATATTAGTACCCGTGGGTTAAATTACTGTCAAAATTACTTTTATTTACTAAGTACTTATAAAATTTATGAGTAGGTACAGCAGTTTTTGTTTTAGTGTTTTCATAATAACTAGTAGGTATACTTGGTGTCCCGGAAAATGTTGCATACATAACCCGAAATGGGGGTTTATTCTAGTCAAAACAGTAAACAAGCTTTACCGATTAAAAAAGAAACAATTTATCGCAGACATCTAAAGCATCAACATTATTTAACATGCAAATTGGATTCTTCATGTTTAAAAGTCAACAAACAATCATAATAACGGTAACACACGATAAGAGGAGTATTTGATAACACATTTGCATGTAACCTACTACCGAGCTTAATGCATACGAAGCGGATATAAAACAATGTAATGAACCACTCGTGAAAAAAATTAAGTAGTCAAAAATTCATAAAGATCATATCAGGCCCATAGTCACCGACAACCAGAACATTTGAACAATGCCTAGGTACCTAACAAATACAAACAGTCAACAAACATACATAGTCCTGAATCCACACTAACTTTCCCTGCATCGCGAGTGGCTTGATTACCTTGGTACCTCAACACCCAGACCAGGAACAATTATCTGCAGAACATTCCAATATTTGTCAAGCAGAATTGAACCCGCACCTCTGGCGTCTCAGCCGGCTAATCACCTGTCGCGCCGCCGAGGCCGCCAAAGCTCGCACATCGCGATAATGAAGATGCAATCTGGAAATCCCTTTATAGGTTATTATAAAATAAAAATAAGTAAGTTAATTATATTAGTCAAGTAAAAATAAGTAACGTTATAAATACGTTTATCTCCTCCATATTCTACCATACCATATTCTATATGAGTTTATTCATATTTTATATGATCACATCGATGTCCGTCAGTCTGTCAAGATCCTTTTTCTCAAGAACGCTTGGAGGTATCAAGTTGAAATAAATATCAAATACGTAGGTCTACGGTTCGTTGGAGCTCTAAAGATAAAAATACGACCATCTAAGCGATATATTTTGATACTCGCAAATAAATCAAAACCTATTGGGTACTTCCCGTTGACCTAAAATCATGAAATTTGGCAAAAAGCAAGTTAAGGAAAACGTCTGAAAATCGTTAATTTGTGGTAACATCATAAGTTTTTGTTTGTACAGACTTACACTTGCAGTAAGGAAAATAATACGGATAATAGTCCGTGACATATATCAATGTATGGGCGAATATTTTTTCAACTACAAAGTTAAGTTTGTCTTTTAATCTTTACAAGATTATACGGAAGCTTTGGTGCGCAAATCAGACACGCTAATATCCGTTTTTTTTTCATAGACTCACTTTAACAAAGTTGATCTTCGCCGTAACCATTAAAAATATTTGCCGCTTTTACGGCTGATCCTCTTCAGCTTCCTATGAAAGTATAGACAAGGCGAAAATAGGCAGCTTTTAATTGAATACAATATCGCGTAAAAGTTTATCGGAATTCGAGGTTATCGCTTTTGAGTGTTGTTTTTAAATTAAACAATGAAATCTTTTGTTAAAAACTCTACCAACTTATGCCGATAAAAGTTTACCATGAACTGGGTGATTAATTTTCTAAAACCTTTTTGCTAATTTATTGAAAACAATTTTTGAGTCATCCAGGCGAACAACTTGAAAAACTCGCTGCACTAAGGAAAAGTTGAACTCAACAAAATAAAAAACTTAGCAAAAGAAAAATTCTATCAACTTATCAATCCATTTGCAACTCATATTCATTAACCCTGTAAAACTTAAAAGCCCTACTATCCAATCACCATTAGAAAACAATTCTGACGATTAACGTATGGAACAATAAAACAAGCCAAAGGTTACCGTCAGACTATGACCCAAATAAAGTCGAGCGCACCAATTCAATTTAAACCAATTACTGTATGGGTAGGCAGCTCCATCGATGACTTTTATCCACTTGTTAGGGGCAAGCTTCATGAGTTCGTGTTTTTTGCGCATAATTTTGGCACCATCGCTCGTAATCATATGAAGAGATCAATTGTCTTCTTGGCATGGCGTTCATTTTGTGAACTTCTTCGGTGATATGATAATATTTACGGAATCCGAGATGTTAAATCATTAGTACACTGATGTAGGCATAAAAAATACAGATGAAAAATAACGTTTCAAACGATCTATAGATCACTCAACTGAATCAGATTACTACCAGACGGCATCTAGCTAACTTGTGAGCACAATTTTACAGATATCTGTCAATAAATCATTTCAATGAACTAGAGTAGTGAAATAACCAGGGTTGTGAGGTTCGACCGGAGTGCAAAGTATAAATTGCTTTCAACGTGGACAATAATTAATCGGAGATGAAAGGTTTTTAAGTGATTCCTGATACGTTTTGCCATTGAGTGATTAAAGCACTTTTTGGTGATTTAAATACATTTTGCAATTTATTTTTATAATCCTTGGTTGCTTTCTTTTGGATTTCATTCTTCGCCTTACATCTAATTAACCACTTTATCACGTTTTTATGCCCTGTTTTAATTCACTTCACAGGGGAAGAAAATTACCCTTCAAACCGGAACACAGCAAAGCCATGCGGGCTTTGCTGTGTTCCGGTTTGTACTGCTGGCGGTTTGTACTGCTTGGCGGCAGAAATAGTGATGGCGAGTACTTGCCTGGACGAGCTGTTCCACAAGGATCTATACACTTCAATAAGATTCTTACAGCTTATGATTAAAAAAACCTACTCTCGCCTCACTGACAACCATAGTTCATAGACGAACGAGTAAAGTGCATTATAGAGTTTTAGTGTACTCAAAATGTTTAACATATTGTATGGTCACGTAAATACAAGTAAAAGTGCATTCCAATAATACCGAATCAACCCGGACTGCAACAAATAGAGATGTTGCCAGATAAGAGTAAATTAAAACCCGTACATAACAGTATATCATAGGAAATAACGAGTTCAGTAACTCTGAGACTTCAATAACAAGTCTGGAGGTGAAATACACACAAAAAGGTCAGCAAACGACGACCTAAATACTGATTGGGGTGAAGAACGTCCAAATAAGTTTTTTCTACACTCATAGAGGCGATCTCCTGCATAATTTAGTTGTCAATTTTCAATCATTTGATCCTTAAGTCAACCTCACATAAGTAAGCGTCACGCCTCGTCTATCACCATTTATAGGTGCAAAAAGCCTAAGATGATAAAGATGATGAGCTCAGGGGAACGTCCTGGTTCAAGACAGTGGTTATACCCGTTTGCACTAAACTTTGACAGCTCCTAAGTGAATGCCTGATGACCTAAATATTTGGTTAAGTTTTTTTTACCGAATGTGTTCCCGAGAGCTCCTTTTACTATGCATAAAGTACAACAAAGGAATGTTGGAAAAATCTATTCCGCGAG
Organism: Perizoma affinitatum; assembly: GCA_961405105.1. Classification (NCBI taxonomy): domain Eukaryota; kingdom Metazoa; phylum Arthropoda; class Insecta; order Lepidoptera; family Geometridae; genus Perizoma; species Perizoma affinitatum. The sequence goes on from OY560184.1 coordinate 11,518,992, forward strand.
CAATTGAAGGTAGCTGAACAACAAACGATTTAACCATGCTTCTCTATGTTAGAACGCCCCGCGAGTAAGTGTATTATTGTTCTGTGGGCTGGGGCAATCCAATTATCACAAATACTCAGGGAGGTATGTATGGGCGCAATGAAAATGAACCATTAGGTTTTCGAACAAGCCAGATATCAAAAAAAGTAACTATTGGTAAATTGGCATTTTTGTACTGCAAAGAGCTTAAATGAAATCCAGAAGACATGAGTAATGAACAATCATCTATACATCCAGCTTTGATATTTATAATATTAGTAGGAATATTACAGAGCTGCTTTATTCCAGGTAACTAAAGATGTAGGAAACCCTTAGTTCTTCTCTGTGTTTAGGTTTAACTCAAAACAGTGTTTCCTAATTCTTCAGATGGTATGCATCTTATTATTGTTCATTATAAAATCATAACATAAAAATTTCACCATAAAAGTCCGTCATTTCTCATTCAAAAGGTTACTCATAGTGGTTCAGTCATAATTTATATCATATAACCTTGTACTCCGTAAACAACAAAAGCCATGACATAGGACATTGGTAACCAGTTGCCTATTTCATGAATTTTAGACTATAACATGTACTTTACTATTCTCCTGTTGACGTTTCGTTAACCGTTTAGAGGTCCTTCCTCATGAGCACCATCCGCGACCACGGTCGAGGGTTCCCGTCTCATGACCGTCGTACGTGGTATAGTCGTAATAATATTCTAAAATGATACCAAACCACGATAATTTTATTTCCATATTTCATGGATTTCCTATTTAATATAGAACCAAACTGCCTGATCAATATGTAATTTGTAATTTCTGATTGCATATGTGAACATGCCTGTTGCTCGCCCAAAAATATGCAAGAAAATAAAGAGGTTCTCCTTATATAAAGTATGCTAGTATTTAGCATGGTAAGAGAAAGTAAAGCTTTGATTTTTTTTTCCCTAACGGGGAAACGTAGCCGATGAAAAGTAGCGTTCGTAAGAAATGCATCGCTCGACCGTTTTTTATATGCCCACCCTTAAATACCATTCTAAATATCGTTGAAAGAATTTTTAAAATCGGATTAGTAGTTCCGGCGATTACCCGCTATATACAAACTTAGAAACTATAACTCTTTATAATAATGGTAAAGATTGACACTGAAAGCCACAGTATCTGTTATGGCATCTGCAGGCATGTGTATCGCTGTACTGGCAAGGTAAAATATAGGACATCAAGTCAATTACTATGAACTTGAAGATTTTCCTCGAGTCATTGCTTGCTTGTAGATTAAGCCAGTTAATGCTCAATGCAAAATAACCTCGAGTTATGAAACAGTTTCCGGGCAAGTATCACAGCTAGTAGGTAACTCACATCGGTCAACAATTGACACAGGTTCAACGACAGACTATTAATTTAAACGTTTGAGAACTAATTGACTAATTATTTTGTGAGTGTGTCAAATAAATAAATTATTATTCTTATTCTTAATTCTTATTGAAGCTTGCTAGCGTTTTGAGTTTTTACTGATAATGACTTTATAAATATAAATAATGCCGGACATTATTCACACAGCATCGTCTAGCCCCAAACTAAGCAGAGCTTGTATTATGGGCACTACATGACTGATATACTCTACTTAAATACTTTTTTTTTTGTAAATACATACATATTATACATAGAAAACACCCATCCCGAGACAAACATTAGCTAATCATCAGTGATCGGAATTAGGTGAGCTAATTTACCTAAAGTTCAAAGAACAGAGTCAAAAAAAATGGAGACTTCCTTACCATTAACATTTTTTTCCGGGAAATCTTTCCCGGAAATTGGGAATTTGTTCCAAGTTTTAGGATATCAGTTAAGTACATTTAATATTAATGTTATTCATACAGAAAACTAACTGAATTAATTTTCCTTTTTAACAAACTTCAATAAGATTTATTTTGTTATTAACTCAGGTAAAAAACTGGATTCGCCTATGTTTTCGTTTCCCAGAATAGCCAAATCATGCTGTCCCTTTAAGTGTTTGTAGCAATACACTGCAAACCAGTGATAAACAACAACAACAAACGCTAAGAAAGGGACAGCATGCTTTGGCTATTCTGGGAAACGAATCATTGTTTAAGTAAACAATGACAAAAGGGTTGAAGGGTGAGGGTGTTTTGCATCCAAACGGCGTCATAACTTGTATGCGTGCGTGCATCACTTCTATAGTTACCTCGGCAGCGTGTGTATCTTAGACTCGTGAATATTTTATTAACCTGTTTTCGTATCGTTTATTGGATCTGCTTCACATAACTACCTTGGCTTGAATTTACGGACTGCGATTTATTGCAACCATATCACTACTTGTACCTATCTACCTTGGCTTGAATTTACGGACTACGATTTACTGCAACCAGAAATTTACTGCGCTTTACGGCAATCAAATTACTTGGTAAGTCTTTGATTTGTACTACACTTTTAAAACATTCTAAATATTAGACTGCTTTTGATAAATTTACCAAATTCAAACAATTTTATGCAACTATTTATTTATGGAATTTTATTCAGTGTTTTATATTTGAGTTCGTGCACAAATGTTGGAGCTACTGGCAATTCTATCATCAAACTATATTTTACGCGAAGACGTCCCTGGAAAAGTGTAGAAACTATATATTTGTCTCATTGTTTTCAGTAATTTTTCTGCCTCAACGCAACTAGCAAATAAATGGCGACCAAACCTACCGACGGGATTGTACAGTCGTGGATTAGAGATCACCCCGAATTGTACCACGACCCCGCTAGCAACACGATATTTTGTTCTAAATGTGAGAATTCTATTGTATGCAAAAAAAGCAATATACAGAGGCATATTGACGGACCAAAACATCAAGGTACTGCTAGGCAAGTGAACAAAGAATTTTATTTAGATTTAATACAATTTCTTATATGGTGTAACATACCCTGGTCACGAGTAAATCGACCAGAGTTTAAAACTTTTTTAATGAAATATATGTGTTGTAAATGTACAAATGTTAAAAGGATTCCCGATGAATCGTTATTGAGAAAGGTTTATTTAGACATAGTTTTTAAAAAAAAAATTGCATCAATCCATGACCATATTCTTAATCAGAAACTTTGGATATCTCTAGATGAAACTACCGACTATTTAGGTCGTTATATTGTAAATTTTCTTGTAAAACCTTTAAATCTCGCAACAAACAAACCATTTTTAATAGCTTGCAAAATGTTAGAAAAAGTAAATGGAGAGACAATAGCTCATTTTGTGATTGGATGCCTAGAAAATATGTGGGGTGACTCGTATGAAGACAAAGTAGGAGATGTTTTAGTTTTATGTTCTGATAGCGTAGCATATATGTTAAAAGCAGGAAGAATGTTAAAGAACTCCTTGCCAAATATGATACATGTTACCTGTTTAGCACACGCTCTTAACCGCGTTGCAGAAAAAATACGGACACAATACGCGGATGTGGATACTTTAATTTCAAATGTAAAAAAAATATTTTTAAAAGCTCCTAATAGAGTAAAATTGTTAAGGGAAAAATTTCCGAGCCTGCCATTGCCACCTGAACCTGTCATAACAAGGTGGGGTACATGGCTAGAAGCAGCTTCGTATTATGCTGAATATTACGAAGAAATAAAAACTATTGTAAGACTTCTAAGAAGTTCTGATTCTTTGTCTATCAGGCATGCTAAAACTGTCCTAGGAAAAGAAAGTTTAAAAACTGATTTAGATTACATTGACGAATATTTTAAAATAATTCAAATTTCATTAAAAAAATTGCAAAAGTCTAACTTATTGTTGACGGAAACTTTCCATATTTTTGATGAAGCAAGAATTGTTCTAAGCTGGTGTTCTTCTGAACCAGTAAAACAAAAATTAGAAAACGTTATGGACAGAAATCCCGATCTAGATGCATTAAGAGACATTTGTGAAAATATAGATAAAGGATTAGATAATGAAAATGAATTATTGTCATTCTATAAATATGTACCTGTAACTTCAGTTGATGTTGAAAGGTCCTTCTCTACGTATAAATGGATTTTAAGTACAAAAAGAAATCGTTTGAAAATAGATAATATGGAAAAACTCCTAATGATTTTCTTTAATTCTCCGGACGAAGATATTTCTTTATACTCCGTCCATGATGAAAACGTTAGCGATTCAGATTAAGGGACAAATTCAACATCAATGGAAATAATGTTTAGAGTTCCGACTGTGTATCTTAGGTAGGACTGGTTACTTTCTTAATTATTGATTTTGAGTTCCATTATCTGTACAAAATGAATAAATGGTACAAAAACTATAAAATGGCTTTTTTATTCCCTTGCTTAAAAAAATGTTTTTATTACTATAGCTATTTACTAAAGCTGGTTTATAAATCACATTAGCTTCCGCGCTTACTTACATCGTTCATTTTATTTGTTGAAAACAATAAAAATCGTGCTTACCGTTTTTTACAACAATCGAATTCGTTTCCTCTTCTTGTTATCAATAATAAGAAGAGGAAATTAATTCGATTGTTATTTTACTGTATTAATTTTAGATGGACCTAAGTAATTTCTCGAAACCCGGGAAAATTTTCCCGGAAAAATATTTAGTCGCAAGGCGTCTCCACTTAGTCTCTGTTATTTTTCGAACTTTAGGTATTTTAGCTCACCTAATTCCGATCACTGCTAATCATACAAACATTTGTCCCGCAGCGGGAATCGAGCCCGCAACCTCCTGCGTCTCAGTCGGGCCCACTGTGAAACACAGAGGTCGTCGAGTTTATCGATATTCGCTACAATTACAGTGTTTGCAATGCTGAGATTCATTTTGACGAGCTTGCTTTTTCAACAACATGCCACTTCACTATTAAAATAAAAGCGATATAAGCATTTTTGATACAAATATTAGATTCAGAGTGTGCCGTATCTGTTACGTTTCAGGTCTGCAGCAGCTTGCAAGGACGGCTCGGCTTCAAATATTCATACTAAGATCGATATGAGCACTATGCGCTTGCCAGGGACCGCAGTTTAATCAAAACGAGATTCCAGTATAATTTTGTAGGTATTGACTTCATAGATTTGGTTTTAGTTAAGTTAATCATCGTCCACTAAAACGGTTGGTTGTGAGGCTGCATAGTCTTAGGGTGCGTGGTCATACTTTTTTTGTCATTTTAGCATATGGAAATGATGTGTTAATGGTCTGAGCAATCTTAGCATAGCACTTATATTAATGGATATGAAATGTCTATGTTTGTGTACTTGCACATAATTTTGTATTAAGTTAGTTCAGTTAGACAACAATCAATGAGAGTTTGAAGGATAATTTAACGTGCAAGCATTATGACAGGGTGTTGTTATATTGTAGGAGAAATATATTTTCAGTAATTTGTTGCTTGTATGCTAACTTATGTCTTATACTAACTTTTGAGGGAATTAAATATTTACAAATAACCGCTCAGATTTTCACGTTGATGACCGAAGCTAGTAAAAGGTTTAATAATATTAATATAAGAATTTTAATAAAGTATTTATTAATATAATAAAGCATTTATTTACTCTCACAAATTCTAATACCTAACAAATGTTTAGTTTATTACTAAAAATAATGGAACTTGTGATTATTTCTCGTGATAAAAATGTGTTGTTAATTTTATGATAATAATTTGAAAAAAAAATTGATTTTGAGGATTTTGTAAAAAATATATTTCTTAATTTGATTTTGTATTTATATCGAGATTAAAATACAAAAACTTCCCAAGCATCACAAGAATATCAGAACATTAAACGAGTAAGGTAAGCCTCTGTTGCAGTCGGGACTTGGGACCGTAGGTTGGCGCCTCTCGCTTCCAGAATTAATAACTTTCTGCCCCTCTCATCCCTAGCTACCCGTTACCACCCACCCCATACTCCGGGTGAGGTACTCTGGTAAACTTGTCGATTAAGTGCGCAATGATCATTTCTTAGGAGCGCTGAGTACGGCCTACTTTGGATATAAATCTGTGAGAATAATCGTTTATTTTAAATTCTTAGATTCATATCACCAACTCCCTCACAGGTCACATAGCCATTGTGACACTAAGGTACAAATAAGATTTTATAAAGCATTATCATAAAATAAATAGAGGTTTTTTAAGTTAGGTACTTGGCTAAAAAAGGTATTGTAAAAAAACCTTGATTCCGCTCTGTACACAAGAAATATATAAAATCTTCACAGCCCGCGTAGGACAACTCTATAGTTCGACGTCATACTCATAAATGATATCCAAATGGTAACCTCTCTCTAGTAGACATACAGCTTCACCCGTACTTATATCTTATTCATTTCATCGTTTCTCTTTCGAGTTTCCGTAGTAATATTCCGAGTGCTCCGTCTCTCTCTCTCTCCGGTAAATGTTCAGAAGTTTCAGCATGGAAGAAATAATAGTATCCGCGTATGATGTTTCACTTCAATGGCTCAGACAATCAGATATGACTTATATGTTCCCTAAATATTGGAAAGGATTGGCCTATTGACCAGGCTCAAGTAGTATTGGGTCGTGCGTCAGCCCAATACCACTTAAGCCTATTGACTTCCTGTTGGCAGTTTAAAAACAGTTTAATTTGCCTTCTAGATTACGGAAGCTATCTTAGTTGTATGTTCAAATATTGATTGTACTGAAAATTGCTTAACCTAGCTTCTGCTCAGGGATTCGTTCCGTGTGATATAGTAGCACAATGCGTTACCGAGTTCTATATAATTTCAAGTTTCATTAAAATTAACATAGCCATATTATCATACAAATATTATCAGAAACAAACAATATAGAAAGGCATGGTATGTGGCTCGCACCAGCTTCATCAAAATAAACGCAATGGAGTCTAATATCTGTGTGATCTGCACTGATAGGCAGTCCATTTTGAAATTAGAGTTCATGACAGAATCGAATCTAAACTCATCGTTATAACGCTCATTTTACATTGAAACCAATATTGAGCTGACACAAACCTGCCGCTCGGAAGTATTCAAAAGTAATCCGGTTTGCCTCTTTGACTCTGTTTGGGAATGGAATGATTTGAGGCGTGAAATTCGCACAAAAAATGTCGCCGACTGTTCACGAGACGATGCTCATGTGATTGCGGCATTATTATCTAATTGTGTATTGTTATAATAATAATAATAATAATGCTGCACATTTCTCACACAGCATCATCTAGCCCCAAACTAAGCAAAGCATGTATTACGGGAACTACATGACTGATATACTACTTATATACTTTTTTTTGTAAATATATACATATTGTACATAGAACACACCCAGACCCGAGGCAAACATTACAAACATTAGTCCCGCAGCGGGAATCGAACCCGCAACCTTTTGCGTCTCAGGCGGGCGTTCGCCCACTTCGGCACAGAGGTCTTCGTATATTATTGAGTAGGTATTGTATTTACACTCGCGTTTATAATCATCTTCATCAGCCTGTATAAGTCTACTGCCTCCCCTAAATAGTGTCATTAAGATCTTGGGCCACCTCTATCCACTAACTTGTATGTTATGACGAGTCAAACATGCATACGGCTAACCTGATGGAAAGCGGTTGCCATCGCCTATTGACATCTGCAACACCTTGGTTATTTCGATGCTTTGCCCGATATGTAAGACTCTTTTTATTTATTTTTTTGAATCGATTTGCGCAACCTTGAGATTTTATCTGTCTATAGGCTGGGTGCTATCCCATACTGCGTCGTCTTTTTTTATGGTTGCGATTTGAGAAACTTTCTAAAATACGAAAATTGGGCTTCAGTAATAACAAACAAATTAGAGTTAAGTTATTTGTTACTCCTACACAAATAAAAACGGTGGCAATTATTAGTTTTCCATTACTTTATTTAAAGACGAAAATCGCACGCTCGCTTTCAGTCCAACTCCAACTTTATGACCATTGCCATAATAAGGGTTGTAACAAGATCCTTTGAAAATATACGCAATCCGAGTGTAACATGTCGTTAACGAATTTGTTAGAAAAAATACTCTAATAAAATGATAATAAATAAAATAAAAATGCTAGACACAGCAGCATCAAGCCCCAAAGTTTTTTTGGTAAATTCATGCATATTATAAATTATATATTATAAATAAAAATACCCAGACAAATATTTGCAGATCATACAAACATTTGTTGATAATGTATTGTAATGAATAATGAAATATATAGGTACCACGTTTTAGCAGTAAATTGGATTTTTAAAAAAAAATGCTATGTTGCAAGCCGAATGATGCAGTGTAGGAAGGCCCCCCCAACCGAAGAACCGAAATTATTTATTTATTTAGTAAGTCCCGAATCCCAATAGATAAGTATGTGATGTAAAGTATAATAAAAATGAGAAGAGACTTACTTCTCGAAATTAAGAGTCTATTTCTATTTCATTGGTCTGAAATTCAAAAGTAATAAAAGTTTCAAAATGGAAGTAACCATGTATGTGCTCGCAAGAGAGCTTAAGGATTTTCGTGAAACTTTGCTTACAATACGACTATTTTATACACTTTAGAATAGTAAAATAGTTTGTTGCTAACACTTACTCCAAGCAATATGTGCCAAGAAATTTTTTCAAACATGGAACTCTGCTTTTGTCTTGTATATGACGTGACAATAAACATAACAAACACGATCACTACTGTAATTCCCAGGATGGACATCCTCAAAAGATCTGTGATACCAAGTATGTGTTATTTATTTATTGATTTCGTGTTATTTATTTTAACTTACCGTCATATTATTTTTACAGCCAGATTCAAGTTCAAACATGACTTATAATTTGGCATATGCCCTCGATTTGCAAAGAAATTATCAGCCCACATGACAAGTCGCAAACCCATCGTCACTTCATTGAAACACTAACCCTTCGAATGTTTAGTTCCAGAATTTTCATTGCCGCGGTTCTCAGGATGTTTTGTTTCAATGTTTTGAGCACGTGTTAAATAATAATAATTTATTATCATTAACATTCAGAGTAAATTTATCGGTGCACGACCAGGATCGAATCCACAATCTTTGGATCAGAAGTTGGGTTTCACTTCACTAGATCCATACACCAATAACTAAATTACACATCAAGATTACAAACAGAAGGCATAACAAAGGTAAATACCACAGTTTATCCCAACATAAATAATAATCCTACTAATAACGAAACAACGCCATTCAGTAACATCAGCCAAACTTTCTTCCCGAAGAACCGACCGGAGACACCCCAAAATCGGGTTCCCTCACCCTAATAAATCTAAGGGTTCCCACTCGCCTCCAATATTTGGGAGCGGATCAATGCCTTACATTGTTGTTTTAGTAAGTTCGCCATTCTGAAATACCTTTTCAGTTGTTGTTTGGGTTTTTTACGTTTTAACCTAAACTTAAAATTGTTTTGAATTTTAAGTGTGGGTTACTAAACATATAATATAACTCCTGCTAGGTACGCGAGTATAGCCCCGCTAACCAACTAAGACACTAAAATTTACGAAAGTTGAAAGGAACGGTTCAAGTTCCGCTGAGGTTGATATTCTTCCATGTTCACCCTCTACTACAAATTCTATAAAGCACACTGAACGCTTTCATTTCACTGGCACTCACCATCGGTCATTCACAGCTTTTTGTATGAAAATCTGACAGTGCATGTCAGATTTTCCGAGAGAACCCGAGAGAACGTATTCAGAAACTGAGATTTCCATACAAAAAGTCAAAACTTTTTTCAGTCGTACAATTTGCTGCAAAACTCGTGAGTCACCATAGTCGGCTTCTGGTTGAGGCCTGGTGCTTGAAATGGTCCTATGGTTCCATTGTGGTGAATGGATTTAGAGCATTTCCCAGAAGCTTCTTTCTTGCACGTGTAAGACATAAATTTTCGGTTCAAGGACATGGCGGTTTCCTCACGATATTTTATTTCGCCATTTTTTTTTTCAGTTACTTAATTGAGGGCTGATCTTAAAATTTGTGGTCACGTGCACGGTACATAAATTAATTTGCTTAGATTCTTCACTCGCTTCTACAAGCTTTGGACGTGCTACGCTGCGTAGCTTTCGTAGCACAAGTAGCGCTTTCTGTGATTGAAAATAATATAATTGGATGATTGCGCTGATGGAATTTGATAATTTCTCCAAGGTAAAACTTACCAGTAATAAAACAATACTTACTACTAAGTGTTCTTGTAATTTCACTGAAATATGTAATTAATGTAGTAGTGTTTTCTTTGATTTACAGCCAGCCCATACAAGAATATCACTTTATATCCTTTCGAGTCTCACCTATGTATCTGGCATACCGTCGGTAAATGTATTAATACGTAATGTCATAGGTGGATAGGGAGTAAAACTTGTTGTTCTCTCTATTGCGCTGTTTCGATATGTGGGTGTGAGCGCTTTCAAATAAAGGCGTGAGGTTTATTCTAAGCTTCTATAAATACAAAGCGTGGAAGTTTCCGAAATGAAATTGATTTGCAAGAGTAAACAGTCCAATTTTATTATGACGGCTTCTGTTTATCAGAATAAATATAAACAACTCAATAAGGACCAAGCTATCGATGTACATACGAGTACATGAAAAAAAGACCCCGAATTGAGAACCTGTTCCTTTTTGAAGTCTTTTAAACAGAGGTGGTTACAAACAAAAGCCTCCAGGAGCTAGTGACGTGTAATCAAGAATCTTTTGTGCAACGTAAATAGTCTTTTATTTTTAATTCCGCAACCACGAGGTTTTATTCATGTTGTATGGGTTATGTTGGAAAGACATAACATAAATAAAGTTCGATAAAAATTGCCTTTTTTACCCGCGTCTACTATTATTCGCTAAAACGGTTTAACTGATTGTTAAGTAGCTCTTAGCAAATCGTTTCATATGACTTCGAGAAGGCTTTTTATAAATTTTAACTGAAATACGTAAAGGAATATCCGTCGGGATTTCAAGCCGTATTTAAATTTAAATCAAAACGGCTAATTTAATCTAATTTTCGTAATTTTGCTATGATGAATTAGAGTCACTATAGTTTCAATTACATGACAAGACAAGTTTTTAGAATCAAATCCAATGTATCTTTGATTCTAAAAACTAGTCTTGTCTCATCTCTCTTTTTATTGCACTACCTTGAACTTGTACATCTAAAGTTGACCTGTAGCTAACCGCTAGTGAACAGAACTCGTTAGAGCCAATGAGCATCGACGGTTGATGGATGGGTTAGCGCGTGCGCAACTGCGCACCCGCAGGCGTATTAACTAAGCTAATGATACTAGATTTTCCACCTACAGAGTTGGTAGTCTATGGAAGTGTTACCGTGATATTTATAAACGTGATTTAGCTCCACAATCGTTTGCTCGTTTAAGCTGTCTATCTCTCTTTTAAATAGCAGGAAGCAAGTACACTGGGATTAAGTTAATTATATAGTTTGTTTTGTTTATTTTTTCATTTTAAAGTATTATATAAAAAACAAAAGAAACACACAATGGGCGGTCTTATCGCTGAAAGTGTCATAATCATTTTATTTATTGTTTATTTATGTCAGTATTGATTACAAAAATTATCATCATTTCGACGTTTTAATGCGTTTATTCAAAAATGTGTGGATACTCATTTTATGAAAAAGAAAAGAAGATAAATGATGCAAAGGTATCTCCCCTAAGTTATTTCCCAGACAGTAGGTACTTAGTTCGTTGTTTTCAAACAAAGAGGATGCATTAGCAAATCATACGAATATGTACGGAGAAAAGTAAACACAAATCCCGTCTCCCTTGAAATGCTCATCTAACTGAGCTATATTATTACCTGATACATTTTCCCTCGCAGAAAACACCCTTTAATTTTACTCACACAAGAACAATACTTCATCATAAAACAACATAAGTCACCATCCTTTTACACAATTCCAAGACCTATTTCAAAACTAGTACAGCTGATTTTTTAACGTAGAAAGCGGTTTTGATATATTTTTTGATACTCTGAAAACCAATTGCTACAGATCCCAATGCAGACCATGTATCTCTCTTTTCTACGCTTTTTTATGTTATGAAATAAGGTTTGAAATTAGTCTACAAAGTTTATATATTGATATTGCGAACTGCTATTTGTATAATTTACCTTTTATCTAAGGATTAGTAAAAATGTTCACTTTCATGCGGACATTCTGTAAATGGCTTGTATGATTTTCTGACGTAGTTTATTTTACAATAGGTATCTGGTAAATTACCTAAAATTTTTAAAACAACTATAGCTTTAGTTTTAGTATAGGAAATGGTTGTCTATAAGAAATCGCTGATTGTGATAAGACCGGCAATTGTTGAGCTTAAGAGATATTTGTAAAAGCTTGTCAAGTTTTTATTGTTAGTTTTCAAGTCTTTGCGCTAGTTTTGTGAAAGTTTCATACTAACTGTTTATTTCCGTTTCAGGAAGATAAAACTTGCGCGTTGAAATCTTTCATAAGCAACCCTTAAATTAATGTAAGAATGGAATAGTTGATCTTCGAGAATGAAGGCTACTATCCAGGTACAAGACAGTAAAAGCCATGAGCAAAAACTAGTTTATACTTAAAAGTTTTCAGAATGAACCCATAACATTTTTGTCATTGTACATTGCCGTTCTCAGAATTACCTTTTTAAACAATCTCAAACCATCTTTAGCATCGCATTAAAACCTACGCGCTGTGCTAAAAATGGTTTGCCTTTAGCTACCTTTAAACTTATACTCAGGCAAAGACCGGTACTTTAAAATTTGTACTTAGGCATAATGAACGAAGACAAAGACAGCAGGTAAGGGGAGGTGGAGTGGGAGGGGACGCATATGCACCATACGTACAACGATATGCATCACTGCAGTCGCGGGGCTGCATTCCTTGTGCTGGCGAACGTTAGGATAGTGTGGATGGGACTTACTCTCTTTGGCAGCTTGTTACGTATTTTGAGGAGCGTGAAATAAACTTTATACTGAAAAAGTTTAGTTACAATCCTGTTTTTTTAATATGATACATGCAAGTAAGTAACAAGACCGTCACCGCATTATTGGATTAAACATATAAGCCGATGAAATCATCATCTTCATCATCACCATTATCAACAACAACATTCAGTAGAAGTTCAATGCTGGACAAGATCCCCCAAAAAGTGTCATGCCGACGATCTTTAGCCACCTCCATTAATCAACTTTCCGCACTCTTTAAATAATAATTCAACAATATTAGTAAAAAACATAAGCTCTTAAATTGACAGCAGATATCATGAGGTTTTATATTTTTATGCGCAGCAGATTGCCAATGCACCGTTGTATATACCACAAAGAGCCATATTTTTCACACACTACACGTAAAATTTCACTTGTTTAAGGTTGTTGTGATCTTATTTGAGGGTATATCCACTCTTTTCTCTCCCCGGTAGCGTCAGTTCAACTCCTCTTAGTTATAGTCCGGTCGCTCTCTAATTTACTTGCCCGCCGCTAGTGGACTCGATACCACAATAACACCGCTGCACACTTTAGTGGCATGAACTTTCAAGCCGGATAAATACTTATGATTGGATTTAGAACAAAAAATTCGCGGCACGGATTGATCTGCTTTGAGGCCGTGTTATTGAAGAAGTATTGAGGATATATGTAACGATGTAGAGTCAATAAATAAGTAAGAGAACCCTTTCACCACACTTGTTCTCAAACTATACCGTTAAAATAAATCGGACATTTCCAACGCTGTAACATAATGAAGACCTTTTTCTTACGTAACTGAAAACATAAGTTTTAATCTAAAAAGCCCCATGCGCCTCTAGTCATGTGACGTTTAAATATATTTAAGAAAAAAAAATTAAGTTATACAAACGATTTTTTCAAAAATGCATAACAATCGGTAGAGCCGTTTTATATTTCACCATCTACTGCGTTCAGATATATACTGTATTCTGATACACGTCAGAACGCACCCTTTTCTGACGATACAACCTATCAAATTTATTATAAAAAATATGAGTTTACAAAACTATTGCAAAAATAACGACTAAGCCGTTTTCGAGAAAAATAATAAGTACTCCCAGATAAACAAACAAACAATCTCTTACTCCAAATGACCTCCTTGCGTCGCGGATAAAAATTATATCTGTCTAGATTCTCCTTTTTCTTCATTCAGGCTAACCTTGACAAAATAAATCGATCAACCTTTAAATAATTCAGTAACCAGTGATCAAAAATCAATGTAGCTATTTCTAAACCGACAGTTGGAAAGCCATATCGCGACCCACTCCAAATTGTGATTAAACCAACCTAATACACACAATAACAGGTCACGCGTTTACCGACACCCGTGTTTTTACACACACACGAAACACCTTATATCACAAATCCAACACATTTCAATTTCAACTCTAGATCCAATGCTCAGAAATTGAGAATGAATTGAACGGCGTTGATGAAACATCACGCTACGTTTGTGTGCCCTCGTGAAAGCTACACATTTCATTTATAATACTAGATACAATACGCGACGTCATAATGTATACAACACTACTACTGTGCTCATAAATGTTTTGTATGTGTGAAACCACTACACACACCAAAGTCCTAAGCGCTCGTCGCTCAGCTTGAAATCCAGTCTTATGTCAGTGGATTGTGGTTTGTATTTGATGTTCAGCCAATAAGAATCCAGTGTACCTGTGTGTCGTTTAAGCGTTGTATCGAAGAATGCGAGCGTGAATTACCATGTTTAGGGAGTTGTCACTTTGACAATTTGCTCTTATAAGGTTTCGCGTCGCTTGTTTAGATTAATTAGGATTAGCCTACTTTGTAACAAAAAAAAAACACTTTTTAAAACGCTAATCAATTCGCGCTGAACCATGTAGATACTTGAAGCAATCTCGTAGGTAAATTGAAAGGAAGAAATAGGTAAGTAATATTAAGTTTATTTTTGCAAAATTGTATAACCCTGACGTGTTTTCCATCATCTATAGCAGCGCCCATAGTAACTTGTGGGATAAAAACCAAAAAAAAACCGTTACAATTATTCTACAACAAGCCTTTTGGGAGATAAAGGCGTGATTTTTTATTCACAATGTAAGGAGCCCTCCTTACATTGTGAATAAAAAAACAAGGGGAGAAAATAAGCAGCTAGATATAAACAAAATAAAATGTAATTTTCTGCAAGGGTAACCTTAAAAATACAAATAAAATAATTTAAGTAATTTAATTCATACTCAATGATCCTAAAATCATAAAAGACATAAAAATCATAACCATCAAAGTTGACCAACAAAATGTATCAATTACTAAATTGAATTAAACGCTATAAGCCGCGTGAGCGCGCTTGCCACAATAGCGATCACGGCGCATCGCATTAGCTACTGACAGCTCACGTACGTGTATATACCACGCTCGTTACGTCTACGTGACGCTCACATACGAACACAAACTAATACAACACCCAAGAAGCGACAAAATAGCTCATCATTCAATCCACTACGGTTTATTATACCCGCAAAGGTTAAGTTGGCCGCATAAAACCTGCGTCCGCCACCACACCGGGTGGCGAAGTCCGGCAACGCCGCACCCAAATTTATTGTGACATTTTATTCCATAAGCCCCGCAAAATAGAACAGCTAACGCCATCTAGCGCCACTCCAAAAACTAAGCTCTCGGCTCTTGGAAAGAGACGGAAACACTTGACAATATCACTTTCACGGTCTCGTACTTAAAGCTAAGCGGTTTGCTGTACTGTTTGTTTGTGTCTGTAAACAGCGGGCCGCCGAGGTACACCGCGCATGAATGAAATGGATGACCGTAGGAGAGGGATGGAGAGATGAGTGCAGGCTAGGTGAGAGGGAGAGAGTGTGGGAGCGCGAAGCGTGCAGAATACATCGTTTATCAGATTACATGCGAAGTATCGCGAGCGTGGCGATGTTTTGACACGCGATAATCACGAGATAATGCGGGCGATCTCGGCGACGTTTAGGTTTATATTGGCTTTTTATAGCAGCAAGTTGAATATGGTAAGGAATATTTTTATATACGGCTTGTATTCGCGAGCGGTGTCGAAATATGACGCATGCATGGTGCTACCAGGTGACATTAATAGACACGCAAGACCCGTCAGGCAAGTGTCTCGCCGCGCTCTTCGTCGATCAACAGCTGATTGTCATTTAGTGAATTTATTTGCGGCGTCTGGTAGCCATTCGATGAATATTAATTTGGTTTCTAATTAAATTAGCAGAGTACTTTAAAATAATTATAAAAAAGGAATAATCGGTTATTTATCAATGGTGAATGAAGTAAACTTTAAATGCACCTGTTGAAGGTTAAAATTGACATTTAAATAACTAAGTGACAATTGTAGCCTGTTTTATTCTCGACTTAAATAATTGTGACTTTATTTGTTATTATTTGATAGAGTATCTTCATTGTTTTATTTACTTAAATGTTTCTTATCTTAACTAGAAACTTAAAAATTTTAAATAACAATCATAAATACCCAAATTGACAAGACACCGTGTCTCAAAAAACTAATATTTACGGAAGCGATCCTCCTTAAACTCAATTAGCTAGTAGAAAGTGTAGCTCTTGCAGCAAATCCGAGCTTTCCAACCCATCAGGGGCAACTTGCCAAGCGAATGTTGTGCTAAAACTTGGTAACAACTTGTGAAAAGAGGGTGGGGTTAGCGCACGATGGTTGTTTTAGGTACTAATAACGCCATCTCTGAGCGAGTAGCGTAAGCTTTATCAGAAATAGCTTGTAGAGTCAGGTAATTTTAATCACTGGCAGATTAAGAATGGAAAAATCGATATGTCGGATATGAGCCACTTACCGACATAAGTATGGCGATTTATTCAATACTTTTACCCAATATAATAATAATAAAAATACTGAACATTTGCACACAGCACCATAACCACCGCGGGAATCGCACCCGCAACCTTCTGCGTCTTAGGCGGGCCTTCACCTACTACGTCACAGAGGTCGTCAAAATTGTATCAATCGTATCGTAGCAAAAAGTTCATTTTGAATAACAGGAGTTTCAACAAGTAATACTTACTGCAATAAAACTATTACGGTTAGTCTTAGGCATCTTAGAAACGGTAATAAACAGAAATATGTAGACAAAGTGTGTACATTCTACATTCCTCTTCAAGATTACAGATATAATAAGCCTCAGCCACACAGAGGTGAATCGTTTTGATACTCTATAAAAAAGATGTGCATTAACTTGCATTAAGTTGATTTAGTCCAGTCCACTCTGTTTTTATTTTACTAGTTGTCAATAATCTTACCTGATTAAAATCGATAATATGGCTGACGATAAATTTCGAAGGTCTAAAAGACTATTCAAATCACGGTCTCTTCTTGCCTTGAAGAGACCGTGATTTGTTTTCCAGTATAGACAGACGACGGTAGTGTGAACCATTGCAAACTGTGGCCGAGCCTCTATAATGAGTATTCAGCGAAACGTTATTTCGGGTGAGCAATGTTTATCTTAAACCAAGCGGCGTAACCCGTGTGTTATTCTAGTTTCCAATTTGTTTCTTTTATTTCAGTCACATTAGATGACGGTCAGTTTTCTAATTGACTTTCGATCAGGTCTAATCGTTTGTAGACCCACCTGCTGCGTGGTTTTATTGATTTGTAGACTTTTAAATTTAAAACACATTGGTTTTTAATAATAATAATACACATTTATTTCAGGCAACAAGCAACTTAAGCAACTTGCAAAATAATGATAATAGGCCCATATGATAAATATCTAAGAGATAACCATACATAATTATAATATTATAACTTATCACCAGTGATCGGAATTAGGTGAGCTAATTTACCTAAAGTTCAAAGAACAGAGTCAAAAAAAATGGAGACTTCCTTACCATTAACATTTTTTTCCGGGAAATCTTTCCCGGAAATTGGGAATTTGTTCCAAGTTTTAGGATATCAGTTAAGTACATTTAATATTAATGTTATTCATACAGAAAACTAACTGAATTAATTTTCCTTTTTAACAAACTTCAATAAGATTTATTTTGTTATTAACTCAGGTAAAAAACTGGATTCGCCTATGTTTTCGTTTCCCAGAATAGCCAAATCATGCTGTCCCTTTAAGTGTTTGTAGCAATACACTGCAAACCAGTGATAAACAACAACAACAAACGCTAAGAAAGGGACAGCATGCTTTGGCTATTCTGGGAAACGAATCATTGTTTAAGTAAACAATGACAAAAGGGTTGAAGGGTGAGGGTGTTTTGCATCCAAACGGCGTCATAACTTGTATGCGTGCGTGCATCACTTCTATAGTTACCTCGGCAGCGTGTGTATCTTAGACTCGTGAATATTTTATTAACCTGTTTTCGTATCGTTTATTGGATCTGCTTCACATAACTACCTTGGCTTGAATTTACGGACTGCGATTTATTGCAACCATATCACTACTTGTACCTATCTACCTTGGCTTGAATTTACGGACTACGATTTACTGCAACCAGAAATTTACTGCGCTTTACGGCAATCAAATTACTTGGTAAGTCTTTGATTTGTACTACACTTTTAAAACATTCTAAATATTAGACTGCTTTTGATAAATTTACCAAATTCAAACAATTTTATGCAACTATTTATTTATGGAATTTTATTCAGTGTTTTATATTTGAGTTCGTGCACAAATGTTGGAGCTACTGGCAATTCTATCATCAAACTATATTTTACGCGAAGACGTCCCTGGAAAAGTGTAGAAACTATATATTTGTCTCATTGTTTTCAGTAATTTTTCTGCCTCAACGCAACTAGCAAATAAATGGCGACCAAACCTACCGACGGGATTGTACAGTCGTGGATTAGAGATCACCCCGAATTGTACCACGACCCCGCTAGCAACACGATATTTTGTTCTAAATGTGAGAATTCTATTGTATGCAAAAAAAGCAATATACAGAGGCATATTGACGGACCAAAACATCAAGGTACTGCTAGGCAAGTGAACAAAGAATTTTATTTAGATTTAATACAATTTCTTATATGGTGTAACATACCCTGGTCACGAGTAAATCGACCAGAGTTTAAAACTTTTTTAATGAAATATATGTGTTGTAAATGTACAAATGTTAAAAGGATTCCCGATGAATCGTTATTGAGAAAGGTTTATTTAGACATAGTTTTTAAAAAAAAAATTGCATCAATCCATGACCATATTCTTAATCAGAAACTTTGGATATCTCTAGATGAAACTACCGACTATTTAGGTCGTTATATTGTAAATTTTCTTGTAAAACCTTTAAATCTCGCAACAAACAAACCATTTTTAATAGCTTGCAAAATGTTAGAAAAAGTAAATGGAGAGACAATAGCTCATTTTGTGATTGGATGCCTAGAAAATATGTGGGGTGACTCGTATGAAGACAAAGTAGGAGATGTTTTAGTTTTATGTTCTGATAGCGTAGCATATATGTTAAAAGCAGGAAGAATGTTAAAGAACTCCTTGCCAAATATGATACATGTTACCTGTTTAGCACACGCTCTTAACCGCGTTGCAGAAAAAATACGGACACAATACGCGGATGTGGATACTTTAATTTCAAATGTAAAAAAAATATTTTTAAAAGCTCCTAATAGAGTAAAATTGTTAAGGGAAAAATTTCCGAGCCTGCCATTGCCACCTGAACCTGTCATAACAAGGTGGGGTACATGGCTAGAAGCAGCTTCGTATTATGCTGAATATTACGAAGAAATAAAAACTATTGTAAGACTTCTAAGAAGTTCTGATTCTTTGTCTATCAGGCATGCTAAAACTGTCCTAGGAAAATAAAGTTTAAAAACTGATTTAGATTACATTGACGAATATTTTAAAATAATTCAAATTTCATTAAAAAAATTGCAAAAGTCTAACTTATTGTTGACGGAAACTTTCCATATTTTTGATGAAGCAAGAATTGTTCTAAGCTGGTGTTCTTCTGAACCAGTAAAACAAAAATTAGAAAACGTTATGGACAGAAATCCCGATCTAGATGCATAAAGAGACATTTGTGAAAATATAGATAAAGGATTAGATAATGAAAATGAATTATTGTCATTCTATAAATATGTACCTGTAACTTCAGTTGATGTTGAAAGGTCCTTCTCTACGTATAAATGGATTTTAAGTACAAAAAGAAATCGTTTGAAAATAGATAATATGGAAAAACTCCTAATGATTTTCTTTAATTCTCCGGACGAAGATATTTCTTTATACTCCGTCCATGATGAAAACGTTAGCGATTCAGATTAAGGGACAAATTCAACATCAATGGAAATAATGTTTAGAGTTCCGACTGTGTATCTTAGGTAGGACTGGTTACTTTCTTAATTATTGATTTTGAGTTCCATTATCTGTACAAAATGAATAAATGGTACAAAAACTATAAAATGGCTTTTTTATTCCCTTGCTTAAAAAAATGTTTTTATTACTATAGCTATTTACTAAAGCTGGTTTATAAATCACATTAGCTTCCGCGCTTACTTACATCGTTCATTTTATTTGTTGAAAACAATAAAAATCGTGCTTACCGTTTTTTACAACAATCGAATTCGTTTCCTCTTCTTGTTATCAATAATAAGAAGAGGAAATTAATTCGATTGTTATTTTACTGTATTAATTTTAGATGGACCTAAGTAATTTCTCGAAACCCGGGAAAATTTTCCCGGAAAAATATTTAGTCGCAAGGCGTCTCCACTTAGTCTCTGTTATTTTTCGAACTTTAGGTATTTTAGCTCACCTAATTCCGATCACTGCTTATCACACCCTTTACGAAAACACCCGTTATGCAATAATAATTAAATTGTACATCACTAGAAGAGTAATAGCCCTTTTACCCTTTTACCATAATATACCAACGCAGAGCTAATACATAGAGAGATGAAATGTTCAGGTAAATTTTTTAAATCAACCCATTCTAATTATTTTTGCGATAATAGGTTAGGCATATTAAAATCTGATTTAATGAATGAACCCAGTTGGTGACATATTAGTAACTAATAAAAACTATACCAACTGTTGGTATTTGCGAGATCTACATAAAAGCGCGTAGAAGTAAGAATCAAATTCAACTTGAAACTATTGAATTTAAAATAATTCAAATTGAAAATATCTTACTCAAGTAAGATAATCTTAGTTAACGATTGCATTTTCATATAATTTTTCAAGTCGAAAAACTGACTTCAATTTGGCATTTTGAGAACTTTGTAAGTTAAAAATAAATATAATAAAATCATATATTTCATCATATAACCAGTAGTTTTTATAGACATTTGGGAAACTATTCAATACAGAAGATAAGAAGTACTATCATGGGATCACACCGAAATCATTCTTTGCAAACTGAATTTAAAATATTTAACATTAAAGATAACACTTAAGACCAAGCATCACGGAGTTTTCGTTCCTCACATTAAAAGCTTTTCTATTTTGAAGCCCACTAAAAAGTAAAGAAAACCTTCAAGACTGCATAACGCTCATTAGTTCGTTCTTTATGTCACTTGTTCTTGTGAAATGCATTTTTTTTCTCAAAACACTTTTAACTATCTACAATATTTCAATGAGTATCGCACTATGGCTAGCCTATATCGCGGGAATCCAAACAAATTTTATTAAGAAGTATAAATAAAATTAAAAATAGTCTTTATTTCCCCTAAAAGAATTCATTGACATTATATTAAATACAGCAAAAACTATACCTATGATAAAAGTAAAAATGATTATAATAATTTTAGAACACTAATAATTAAATAATATTCATAATTAAAAATAAAAACATAATATTAATATTGCATGTCATTAATTATATCTAGATTAAAAAATGAACTTATCTGATTTCATTCTCATAATTATATACAATTATATTTAAGTCATGTCATATCTATCATATTTATATTTAAGTAGTTTTTGTCAGTCGTATATAATATGATTGTTTTTCACTTTCTTAAATATTAGGGGATATCCATTGCTGGATGAAGGCCTCCTCCATCTCTTGCCAGTGTATCCTGTTTTGGGCCGTTCTAATCCATGTTTCCCTGCAACTGAAACAGTGTCGTCTCTCCAGCGGCGAACGGGTCGATCACGTTCTCTCACGTAAGAAGTATATATATTGGTATATTCATCTTGCGTTAGATTACTTTAAGGTACAATTAGTGACCAATGGTGAAGGCATCAGCATGGTGAAATAATAAATTACTTACGCCATAGAGGCCTCCACAATTCTCTCATGACTGCTCGACTAAATAACATTGGGAAATGTGACCTTTTTCACTTTGTAAATAAACTATTGCGATATTTTGTTGGCCACAAATAACGAATTCCAAAACGAAATCATAGCCTGAATAGCTACGCATACCAGTATTTTAGGTCAGTCATAAACCCCAAGATACAGAAAATCGGTAAGCAGTAAAAGAATTGAGGTGAACTGAAATTATTATAAAGCTAGTTCTTAGAGTAGAATCATAAGATGTGCGTCTGCACATACACTACAAAGTTTAAACAGATACGAACAACGTAAATTACACCAAATTTGGCTATTTGTTTCTTCCTCTTTATCATCATAATTTCCAGAAAATTTCAATCCATTGCTGGGCCTCGCTATATTTTCCCCATTCGTCCTTATCCTTTGCCTGTCTCATCCATGTACGTACAACCCACGGTCTTAATAATGTTGTTGACTCATCTCCTTTGTTTTTTTTTTTATTTCTCTTCCCCATTTAATCAGCATTTTGGTCGACCATATCATCACTACGTCTGTAGTATCCCGGTAAACTCTATTCGAACCTCAATAGTCGCTTGCGAATTTCTTTAAAGGGGAATAAATCTACGAGTGCTATTTTTTCTCATACTACTTTATTAATCAAATCTGTTATTTTAAAATTATTATGAAAATAGAGAGAAGTCGTTCTTTGCAAAAAAAAATATCGTGTTCCATGACGTGCTTTGACATCTAACATCTTCCAAAGACCAAAGGTTGTCTTTATTCATATCTCTCTAGAGATACCGGGTGTTCCAGAATACGTACGTTATCCCACAAGGGGTCTTTCTAAGCATAATCACGTCTCTTGTTCTACGAGTTTTGGAATTTTAATGACCTCTGTTCGCAGTGGGCGAAAGCCTGAGACGCAGAAGGTTGCGGGTTCGATTCCCGCCGTGGGACAAATGTTTGTATGATCTGCAAAGAATTTTCTTGGGACTGGGTATTTTTCTATGTATAACATGTATGTATTTACTAAAAAAAACTAAATAAGTTGTACATATGTCAGTCATGCAGTTCCCACAATACAAGTTCTGCTTAGTTTGAGTCTAGATGTTGCTATGTGAAAAATACCCTAGAACCAAAAATTCGAAAGATGTGTCATTAGTTAGTGTTCCAATAAGCGGCGACGGGCTTGCAACCTGTCACTATGAATGTCTTGCAAAACGTGGGCATGTACCAAATGTAATGTTTGGACGTGCTTCTGACTACCTCCTACCTGGTATCCATAAATATCTACTCACTGAGTATGTATCTAAGGGTGTCCTTCATGGGGGACAGTCGTGAGCGTGTTTGTTTTTTTTAGGCCCCTGTATGTAAAACAGAGTTCCCAGAACGTGTATCTCTATTTGGATTTATCAACAAAGAATCAATACCTAATTACGAAAAAACACTAGATATCACTCACTAGGTAGTATAAATTATCTCCATGAATTTGAACCTACGCTGTTCTACATTCTTCATTAATGTCTGTCTGTATTCTTCGACTTGATTTATTTGGTGTTATAAAATCGGCATCTAGGTGATCAAATTGTGTAGTCACTGCTAAAATAAAAACAGGTGTCTCACTTTATATCTGTACCTCAGATGTATGAAAACTATAGAATTAGTTACTATTAGAATAGAGGTACCTCAGATGTATATCCTCTGAGGTACTAATATAACAACATACCCATACTAACTGAAATATAAATGACATAAAACTCCTGCCGCTGTAGTAGAAAAAAACCTTCATCTGTCATCATCTTAAATGACATTACGAACATTACGTAAGTATAGTATTTACACTATTATTAAGGATGCTCTTTGGTAGTGAACTAGCTGTTGTAATTGATAGAAAAACCACCGATCTCCATCTCGACTTAGGTGGTCTAAATATGGAACATTGTTTACAGTACAAGGATATTTTGGATCAAGAGTTCCATTGCGAAATACACGCACTTGTAAATTATAGAAACGTAGCGTTCATTTATATTAATGAATATATAAAATACTTCTATACTGCCTCGTATAGAAGTGGAATACCACGCAACTTCAACCTTGATACAGTGGCACATATCATAATCACATGAAAACCTTAAAAATACAGAAAGCATTGTTTTAGGTGACGTCTTCACAAGTTTACATTCCCGAATATCAGATACCAAAGTCGAGGTTCGCGGTAGGGGAATTCAAAAATTGAAAATATAATCGAAGAGTTGCCAACTGAAGGTATTTTTTAATGGCTAGATTTTTCTGACGCTTTTCAAATGGCTGCCATGAACTGTATCGCATAAAGTTATGCTCGAAGTTTTAATTATTACCAATGATGCAGGGAGCCGGGATCGTATTTGTGGTAATAGTTTGTTTTATTGTGTTTCTGTGTTAAGGTTTTATGTGTGAATTATGATGTATTAGTTATAAGCCCAGATTGGTTTCTTTATGTTGTTGCCGATCTGAAAGTGGCTAAAGTCAGTAGTCTCTTTAAAAAACCACATAGATAGATAGATAGAAACTACGTTATTGCGCTCATTGGCATCTCTACCAGATCTATATGTAAATAAAAATTCTAACCAAAATGAGATAAGCTGGCAACATTTCAGGCATTGTGCTTTGAATAAATTATAATCACACTTCAAGCTCAAGCACCATTATAGTGTGAGCTTCCTACCTCTCACTACACCAGGAAAATTGTCTGGAATTGAATAAAGTCGTATAATAACAGAGTTCAGAAAACGTTGGTTTTGCTGCGACCCACTTGTTCGGTCTCAATATTGTTATACAAGATCTAGTATCAAGCAAAGGAGAACCTAGTAATCCTACCAATATTATAAATGTCAAATATTCTTAAATGTTGGTTACTTATAATCGATTTAGATAAATTTAGGAACCTGACCTAGAACAATAGATAGGTTACTGTTATCCGAGTACCTACCACACAGGTGAAGCCATAGACAGAGACAAGTATAATTATTAAATATTCACTAACAAAATAATCACTAACTTGTGTTTGTTATCAACCTTCTGTCAGTTGCATATTATGATTGCTTTATAGTTTACAATTACGAATAATAACAGAATTAATAAGTCCAGCACAAACATTTTTGTCAATATAGATCTCATTTTTCAATTCCACGTCATTATAATACACAATATTAACTGTGAACAAAACTCGACCACGAACTAATTACCTTCAATGAGATGGATACTCTTATTTTGTACTCCTAAGGACTCAAAAAAGAAAATAAATAAGGACAAATCTACGGATTATTGCAATAAATTATCCAAACAAATGAAAGCACGAAAATGAACGAACATCCTTGAATTATAGCAGTCACATAAACCTTTATACACTCAGTGACGTCATTCCTATAAACATCTATATTACCTACAACGATGACGTAATGAAAATGACGTCAAGAGATTTTAATAGGTTGTTTTGCAGTCGTTGGAGCAGACGGTTTCTAAGTAAGGAGAAATTGAATTCCATTGAATGTTTAATAAGTAACCTATTAAGGTAGGTACGTTTTAATTGAAGATAACATAAAAGAAAGAACAAGGACAACTGATTAGAAACGTTATTCTGTTTTATTTATTATTTTATACCTCCCCTCAGATATTATGAATGTTTGGGTAAAAGTTACCGATAAATCTTATATTTTCGGCTAAATAAACTCGTGTATAGTAGTTTTGTGTTTAGTTTTTTTATTATAAACGATAGTATTTAATATTAGTATGAGTTTTGTAATTATCAATATAATGCTTTATAAAATGATAAAGTATCTTTTACTTTTGATTTGACTTTTAAAGCCCTTTATTTGACTTTAGGTTTTAGGTGACCCTAGAATGAATGTGATTGAACTTTGTAATTCTCAATTATATTGATACCAAGGCATTTAAAAATAATAAGTCTGATAGTGATTCTAATGCCCATCTGCTACAAACCTTTGTTTGTAGCAGATGGACACTAAGACACGTCTTAGTCTTTACTAAGGCGTGCCTTAGTGATACATTTCTATGAAACAACGTAAGTAAGGCCCACCTTATTCTTTCGGTATTCCTAAGTATTCGGATGGGTTATAAAAGAGGTCTAACCAAACTAATTTATTTTGGGCCATGTGACTCAAATCACCCTGTAAGCTCTTACATGTACTAAATTAGAGATGCCTGCAGAGTCTTCCCGGAATATAACAGGAAAACTTGAGTTTCAGTGATGACTATGATATAACAAGCCATTATGCTTTAATATTAGATGAAAATGGGCACGTTTCGGACACATTCTTGGGGTACAAGGGTCGAAGATACATGAAAGCCCTTGGGTGTAGTGTCGTAAACTTGTACAGTTAGGACAGTCCAGTTAATTTGTATCCTTATTTCACAAGAAGACACTACTGGTGTGTTATTTCTTATCTAATATCGGCTTTGAATCCTACACCATATGAGTAGTGAGTACCAAAGAAAATTATTTATCTATGAAATAGAATACCAAAATGATTCATGCCTTCCTCTTTTGTCTGATGTAAAGAAAAAACAGAAGTAATATTTTTATTTTCTTTCGTCGTCAAAACCGTTGTTTTGGAGCAATACCGATGACATAATTTCAATCAAAGTTTCGTATCTAGTCTCGATCTCAAACGTCAAAACGAAAAACATCAAAAGTAGATGAAAAGATAAATCAGGGCTATAATGTAAAATAATTGGGGATTGACTCTGACTAACCCACAAACCCCGTTTCATTTACTAATCCCAAACATAGCATTAAAGTTTGAAGACGTTTTCCCATCGGGTCAAGTGTGACACCCAAAATAGGGTCCCAAACTACTCAGGCATTACGGCTAAGGATGATACAACCATGATGAAGTTAAACTAAAACTTTTGATTGTCGCATTACTGGATACGCCTAGTTTGATAATAAATTTAATAAATAAATAAAAATTACAGCCCCATCTAGCCTCAAACTAAGCAGAGCTTGTATTATGGGAATTACATGACTGATATACTACTAAGAAACTCTTTTTTTTATTAATACATACATATTATACATAGAAAACACTCAGACCGAGAAAAATATTTGCATACAAACATTTATCCCGCGGCGGGAACGAACCCGCAACCGTCTGCGTCTCAGGCAGTCCTTCACCCACCAACTGTATCTACAAGAATAAGAGAAGTTCACTTTTTAAATTTTCTAAAAGAATTTTGTACAATAGGCTTAGATTGTATTTCATAATAAAGCTTGTGGCATGCTTCATGTAGACAATTATGATGTTAAAAATTTCTATGCCTCTACTAACATTTCATCTACGCATTTTATTTGAACAATATTTGTTGTTGGGAAAGTATTACAAGACTTTCATATTACCATAGCTCGGTGGGCAAAATTGAGCGTAGGTGGCTAAACAGCTTTGCTTTAGATGTGACTACTCAACGCTAGATGACGCTGTTAACTCGTTATCAGAAAAGCTTTCCAGACTGTCGCTTTTGAAAAATGGATTATGAGATAGTGTTTTTTTTTGTTTTTCATAATCATAAACGATTTTTTTTGGTAGCAGTTTTGAAGGAATATATGTATTTGATTATAGAAGAGTTTGTTTCTACATAAATCAATAGTAATGCACTTATGATTTGTACAAATACCGAGCTACCTACTACGTAACTAACTTAAAACTAAATTATAGCTACTTAACCTATAGCTAAAACCTGCAAAGGACTAAGTCTGAAAAAAGGTCTCTCCAGGTAATAAAATGGTCACCACTATCACTTCTTTTGTCGAGTACATAATTTTTATCTGTCGAACTTAGCTCTGTAACTTTATGAGGAAGTTGTTAAACAGTAGCGCCACCTATCCGTAGCAGGAATGTAAGTCGAAGTGCTTATTTGTGACTTTGTTCCGTTTCAATTTATGTAAAGCTAAATTACCGACTCAGATAAGTTCACAAAATGAGCCTTCGAATACTCGGTGTAGGTACCTACCTACGATAAGGTTTTCGTATATCTCGCTAGCTATGTTGAGTACGCCATCTAGTGGCCACTGAAACGAACTACGACAAAAGCTATAGCCGTAGTTTATACACCAAAGCTTTTTACCCATAACATTTTCCTTGTTACAATCTGACGACCGGGATATGGCACTAGTGTTTTGATTCATATGTTGTAAAACTTTGTAGGACATAAGATTAGAATACTACTACACAGTAAGTGAAGTCCACTGACTACATGACAATTCAAAATTCGCTATGATTTCTAAATTAGTAAATTTACGGTATTCATAAGGTTCGGTATTCTTTACGGGAAATATGCGAAACAATTTGTGAAGCTTGAAATAAACTGGTTTATTTCAGGCATTTCTATTGTGATGCGACCATGATTGCTTACCTTTAACCGAAAGGTCAGAGGAGATCTGAAAAATAACGTTCAGACCTTCAATCTACAAGCAATAAATTATGAGACAAGATTTTCGAATAAAAGATCTTGATAATATTTTGTATGTATTAACAGTTAGTAATAAGAACCGAATAGCACTCGTTAGTTGAAATACGGCTAATTACCATTTTTTTATTGTATTAAAAACAATGGTTACTAACGCTTCAATCACTGTAGTTTCAATGCTGTAACTTATAATGTAAGAAGGTTTTTTTAAAAAAAACAGTAATAACACGAAAGGAAGTCCTCGGTTAAATTGTTTCTGATAAAAAAAAAAATCGACGCGCTTTTAGAAAACTAGATGACGTCATCGTCACCCCACTGTACCCCATCTCTTGTGCATCATCGAAACGCAACGACTTTGTATATGGACTATTTATATTTCAACTAGAGCAACAAAACGTGAATTATGAATTGTCTATATTTAGAGCGACCGTCAAGTATATATAGTACAAGACTGTCAATCGGTGAGTTAGCCATGTTTTAGGTTGGATAGTGGCCGTTTCACTCAGTGGTGAGCTAGTCAAATCAATTATAAATTTTAAGTGCTCAACTGATACTTTGCAAGCCATTTAAAAAACGATTCTACCGACATGTTTATTAAGGGTTTTTTCATCATCACCAGCAGTACAAGTTCATTACCGGACATACGCCTCTCCTAAAGATTGACATGACGTAGATTCTAAGGCTGAGGGTTTTGTCAGTCAAATAAATGTATTACCTACACAATGTGGGTAAAGTCGTAACTGCTCATGTCAATTCCCTCACGCTGAATTTAGAGTAACCTGCGGGAGTGGCGTGTAAACGTAGGTTTAGCCGTATCTGTACGACGAGGCGGGCGTGGAAATTTACATATTATTAATTCACACGGCAACAGCCCCCGACTGTTCGCAATCTGTGTAATTTGGGTGTTTAGTATTTGTTCGATCTATATGAAGGGAGGTAAATGGGGTTAGACAGAACGGTGCAGCGTCTGCGTCCCTACGACAGAGCACAAGTTTGATAAAAACTAGGTGCAAAACCGGCTACGTCAGGGTAAATTTTAGGCCCCTGACTCATGTGTGAGATATGATTGAGTGTGTCTAGGAATAACCATTATATTAACATCCGTACCTGAAAAAACTGCATTATTTATTCAATTTATTTAAAAAAAAACTGTAGCTGTTTTTCTTATATAACTAATGTACAATTAAGCTATATTTAACTGAACGCCACTCAAGTACGTGCAAAATCTGCTTCAAACAACAAAAATTGCCGCGCCTCCATATTTTGCCACTGTAATCAGTCCATCAGGGGTGCATAGCATCCCCATTGATTCGTCTTCATCGAGCCGGAATGAAAAGTAGTGGGTAATAT
The DNA here is from genome assembly GCA_961405105.1 of Perizoma affinitatum. Taxonomy (NCBI): domain Eukaryota; kingdom Metazoa; phylum Arthropoda; class Insecta; order Lepidoptera; family Geometridae; genus Perizoma; species Perizoma affinitatum. The sequence goes on from OY560184.1 coordinate 11,548,979, forward strand.
CTTACATTTGCATATTTTAATTGTTATAGGGGGCCCCCGCACTGCGAATGTGGAATAAGCAACCGATTTACATACACCGTCGCGACAGTACGAAACAAATTGCGCTATCTGTAAATATACGGCTGGTAATTGAAATGAAAAGTGTTTTTGCAGTTAATTGGATTATACGTACCTAGTTAAGCTTCGTAGTGACTTATTTGAAAACTGTTATCTCGATTTTTGTTTTTCACTATATGAACTACTAGAAACGCGGCACATATGTTTGCATGATTGGCAAATATTTGTCTTATGTCTGGATATTTACAAATAAAGTATATAAGTAGTATATCAGTCATGTAGTTCTCATAATACAAGCTCTGCTTATATTTTGGGACTAGATGTGTGTGAAAAATGTCTAGGATTTTTTATTTATTTATTTTTATCTTATCGTACTAAATAATTGAGACTTAATTTTGTCAGATATAACATAATGTTGCGCTATTTTTTCAGATTTAAAACCCAACTAATGAAATATTGACTCTAATAATCAGAATGTTAGCATACAAGCAATGTCACCATTCGGAGCCCCGAGGCGATCAATTACTGTAAATCGACTATGAATCAACTTTCATCTGCCACCCTCCAATGTCAAATATTGCGCACTTGGATGCGTTCTGATCATTCATCAGAAAACCACCCTTACCACTTAGGAATAAGCTTCTGTTTTCTGAAACGGATATATTAGTTACATCCAGTAGAGATGTACGTAAGGTGCCACAGATGTATTAATACGTGGTAGTTGGGATAGAAAATTAAAATTGGATTAATAAGATTTGATCATTCATATTATGAATTTCACATACCGTAAATTAGTTAAGGCACCGATTAAGTTTCGACTAATTCCGAGAGTCTTCATCAGAGTGAATGATTGCCCTGATTGAGTACACAACGTTAGTCGCTATCTTCAAGGTTAGTACGGTACGTGATAATTCTTGATTTACAATATTAATGAGAGTTTTTGAACTTATAAGTTTTGATCAATAGAATTACATTTAATAAATTTTAGAAACATTTGTTCATGGCTTAGTCTGATAGTTGAAAAATGTTTTTGTGCGTAAAATATTGCGTAGTTGTGCTCTTACCACAAGCTACAGGCCGAGAAGAATCTTGCTTGTCTTCTTGTACAAAATGGCAATCCAGTCAAGATTTGAGCACTCTCTATAATCAGAAGGCGGGAATAATCCAAGTAGAATACTTATGTACCAATAAACCTAGTTCGGATTCAACAACGCTTAATTACAACGCCTGGAATTAATATAAAAGGGAAAGATAATTACAAGTTTAACGGGTCTTTATCGCGTTTACCTTATTTATTATATTCCCGACGTTTCGACTGTATTGCAACAGCCGTGGTCACGGGATGACTGGAGTATACGGAGCTATCGTCGAGAAATAAAGGCAGTAGCCGCAACTACCCTCATTTCATCTTCAGAATCAGAAAAGTCCATGTTCACATTACGACACACTACACTAACCGTATCACCGCACTGCACAATCGGATCGCGACGCGAACACCTGTTTATCACGGGATTCCAGGACGCAGAGAGTCTATAGCCGTCTTCACGATTAAAATTGGGGTACTTTTTGATTTTAATCGCTTCCCGCACTATTCTCTTATAATATTGGCGTTCACCAGATAGCACCTTAGGGTCATGAAGCTCAATCCAGTGGTTTGGTCCTGAATCCACTAGGTGCTCCGCTATGGCCGACTTATTGATCTGGCGATTTTTGACCGCTGCAATGTGCTCTTTGACCCTTTCAGCAATTGTCCGCTTCGTTTGCCCGATGTAAGCACGGCCACAGCTACAATCTATTTTATAAACACCCGGCATTTGCAGAGGTACCACGTCCTTAGGTGTTCGAAGCTGCTTAGCCACTTTTGAGAGCGGAATGAACACTGACTTGATTGAGAACCTCTTCAAGATGTTACCAATCTTATCCGTCACCCCCTTCAAATACGGCAAGAATGTGGGCTGTCTACTAACATCCGGTTGTTTTTCTCTACACGTGCGTTTCAACTGCTGATGTCTACCTACATATCCGTTCGCTTTCAGAACCTCCTGAACATATATCAATTCACTCTCAAGATGTTCAGGGTCACACAGATCGTAAGCTCTGTTCGTTAATGAGGCAACAACAGATTGTAAGTGACGAGGATGGTGGTGTGAGGCAGCGTTCAAATACCTGTCAGTGTGTGTTGGTTTTCTATAAACTGAGTGCGTTAAACAACCATCTGCTTTCACCATCACTTTGACATCAAGAAAAGCTAATGTCCTGTTATTTTCCATTTCATAAGTGAACCGGATCTTTGGGTGAATGGAATTTAATATCAATGTAAATTGTTCTACCTCTTGTTTATTACCCTTCATAATACAGAAAACATCATCTACGTATCGTTTCCACAACTTTATACCGCTAGCTGACAAATCTATAAGTCCTTCGAAATGTTCCATCCAGATGTTAGCCAAAACCGGAGCCACCGGGCTACCCATAGCCACACCATCAATCTGGAGGTAATGTTGCCCTCTGTACAAAAAGAAATTTCCATCTAAACAGTGTTCAAGCAGAACAATATACTGGTCAGGTAGTTCGTTATCTTTTAGCTTTTCTTTTATCACTTCAAGGCAGTCTTTTAAAGGAACGTTGGTAAAAAGTACCCCAATTTTAATCGTGAAGACGGCTATAGACTCTCTGCGTCCTGGAATCCCGTGATAAACAGGTGTTCGCGTCGCGATCCGATTGTGCAGTGCGGTGATACGGTTAGTGTAGTGTGTCGTAATGTGAACATGGACTTTTCTGATTCTGAAGATGAAATGAGGGTAGTTGCGGCTACTGCCTTTATTTCTCGACGATAGCTCCGTATACTCCAGTCATCCCGTGACCACGGCTGTTGCAATACAGTCGAAACGTCGGGAATATAATAAATAAGGTAAACGCGATAAAGACCCGTTAAACTTGTAATTATGTTATCTAATCGCGAAAGTTTGAAAAGTACTAAAAGGGAAAGGTCACACACATTATAAATAATGTACAACCAATTTTCAGAGAACCTCCTAGAACCGCAGGAAACTTTGAGAACTTATTCTAGTTATATAGCTTTAATAATTAATTACATAAGATCCGTACCTCCCATAGCAATATAGGAAATGATAGTGATAGTGCATTTTCGATAAGCAGAAGAGTTCTCGGTTCTTGTAAATCTGGCAAATTAAAATAGATTTATGAAAGGCAAAAAAAAAACGCATAGATTTGTAAGTTTTATAAGTGAATTGTTAAGAGTTATTATTTAATAAATAAAGCATCAGAGTTTTCCCTTCTAAGTTTTTAATACTTAAAAAAATGCAACTTTCTATCTATGATTCTTTCAACAGCAAATACATTTAACAATTTACAAACCGCAATCGTTCGTGTAAAGCATTCTACTAAGACATAAATTTAATAGCAACACTACCAATACAGTAAAAGGTCCACCAAAACTATCCATAAAGAGGTTCATAAATTGATCCACAATGGCTCTCAGGTTAGCACACTGAGGGTGGATGCAATATGTCTGGAGGGTGCACATCGAAGGGCCATAAGCCGGCGAAAAAATACATTGTGTCGACCAACGTAATTGAAAAAATAAGTTTGATTGAGAGTCACGTGTCCATAGCCTTACTGGCAAGTTGATTGCGAAACAGATTTATTTGTACTGAAGAAAGTTTATGATTAAATTTGATCCACTCTTTTATAATGCTGCTTATGTAACATCGAGTTACGGTAAGAAAAATACTGGGCGGTTGATAGCACCACAAATATTTACATAACAGACTGAGTATGAGAGCTTGTTTGCAGAATCAAAATTCTTCTCATGATATGGATGTCAAGGATATCATGACTGAATTCAAATAAAAAACTATACGTCATTTCCGCAGCTTCTAGTTTACACCAAACACTGCTCTCAGAACAGAATATAACCTCGTACGTACGCATACAGTGGAGACAAAAAAACGGTACATTTAAATACGTCAAAATCCTTTTTTTTTATTTTAAAAGGAATATTACTCGTAAAATCCTAATAACGTATCACTAAATGACGTATTAATATGGGTAAACAGGAAGGTAGTTTGGTAGGTCAGGCTTACCTTTAGTGTTACTTAGTCCTATGACTGTCCCATGGCAAGTACCACCAGTAAATAAGGATTCCCCTGATGTGGGGCAGCCGGCAGTACCAGGATCAGTATGTCTGGAGTATGTCAGGATCAGCAAACAACAGAATAATAGTTTTCTAGAATGACTTCTGATAGGACATCAAGGAGCGGTACGCTGGTTGAAACCTCTTTACAGACGATAGAAGCTGTTAGGAAAATTTTCCCCAACCACCATTACGTAATATGGCCGTATTACGTTTGATATTAAATGGATAAATGTGTTTTATCTCATAGCGATCCCTATGAAATTATGAAAACTCAATTAATATGTACACCGTAAACTGCTATTAAAATCAAAAATTAACATATCGCACTAAATTAATGTTATTGTGAATCTCCAACAACTTCAATAGTGAACTGCCGTGTGCATTATCCCATCGACGTCCAATTTACAAGCATTAATAACCCATATTACTGTACAAACTGGCATCAGCTCTCACGTGTGATTAGACACACGCACACAGACATAGTATTGCGTATAAATGCATGTTGATAGCTACAGGCATGAATGTGACATAGCCAAAAAAAAAGCAGTGCGCACAGTCTATACACCGGCGATGTTGGAATCCGAAAGATGCCAAACTTCGTGCAACGCGCTTAGCAACGCACGGCATAGTAGGGTATAGTCCTAGAACAAATTTTCGTTACAGCATGTAGCAGTCGATTTGCTTAATTGTCTTGTCTAGTAGTTTTTGGTAGAACTGCACGAGCACAATTGGGGTGGCTGGCCCGTTCGGTATTGGATGTCAGGGGCCTTTTGGTGGCTCAAACATCAGCAACAGGATTGATCATTCATACGAACTTCAGTATGATTTTCACTGACGTTATTTTAAAATGAAAGACGACGTGGCTAATCTTAATAGAAACTACATGCAAAACACAGATGCTGTAGATAAATTACTGACCTACTACTAAAACTGATATAACATTAGCCCATGTTGGACGCTCGGGCAAGACGGTGAATGAATCTAGCTAATATTAATTCGTGCTAAAACATTATATCTGTAGCGTAAACGTCACGTGGTAGTTGCCACGTGACGGTCTCGCTCTGGTCTCGGTTACATAATTTTCTGACCCAGCTGACCTAATTTAAACTGTGCCCTTAATCCACAAACAATATTAGTGAAATCTGCATTCAGTGCGTAGGTATGTGGCGTATCGATTGCATACCGATGAAGACGCTTATGTAAATGTTACTGACGATGCATGGCAATTTACCTAACAGTTTTTGATGCAGTTACCAAAGGTAAATAAACCTGATCTAGTTACAAAACCCAGCCATGCGTCAAATATGTGCATGTGTGTATTTTGTTGACAGTTATATGTCGTTTTAGTTGTATAATATCACACCCTGTATTGATTGAGGGTATTTTTTTATTGATTTGTGGCAGTTCAGTTTGACAGTCTTTAGGAAGATTTTCTTATTTATATAGGCTTCTCATTCAAAATCACGAAGAATCAATAAACAAAATAGATTGCTCATTTTACCCACTTCCGTCCAAATCGAGATATACTCGTAGATAGTATTATGTACACAGATACTAATCTGGCTGAAGTGTGTTGAATCACGGATGTAAAGTTATGCTATAGAATAATATATTTCAAGAATAAGGAGAAACTCCCATAAGGATATTATACTGTTATAATGTATATTTTTTTCAACTCTATTAAAAAAAAGGTACGAAACGGCACAGAATACACCTTCCTATACCGATACCTACATAATGCATTCGCGCCTTTTACGAATTTAGGTGTATTTTGTAGCAATAAAATTATTAAGATCCATGAAACTCTATAAAATTAGGAAATGTGATTTGAAAAAAAAACAAACTAACTCGCATATTTCATCCCTTAAGTGGACATAATCTTCAGATCTATACCTAGTCAGTACTTACACAGATCCGTTATGATAACAAACAGAAGTTATTTCAGGCATTACTTATTATTTAGCACTAACTTTACAGGCCCTTCGACACCAATAAGAACCAATGATGGCACATGCCTTCGAATTTTCAGTTCTAGAACATGTTAGTTTTCTCACGATTTTACTAGATTATATAGTAAAATTCATTGGGGCAGACCCCAGTCGAACCAACGACGATTTATTACTCTCAACTTATAGTTAAAGTTCATGTTGCAGGAATTGGAAGGTGGCCCAAGATCATGAAACTCTATAGGGGAGGCATATGTCCAGCAGTAGATTTCTACAGTCCGTTGATAATGTTGATAAAACTCATACGTTAGCCATATCTAGTTCACAGTTAGAACCCGGAATCTATCCACTCGTCGACAGACGGGAGCCAATCGAATCACTTGCCCATTATTATTTTAGGGATGGTTTGCACCGTCATAACATGACCAAGGGGTGACACGTGTAGCCAAATACGAGTTTGAAAATGAATTTGGTTTCCAATCAATCTACAATTTGAAATGACTTTATCGACCTCGTTAACACGACGGACGAGAAGCCAGTAGCGATGCAAGAGGTGTTGATTCGAATCCCATTGCGGGGCAATTACCTGCATGCTCTGGAGATATTTGTTCCCGGTTAATGTGTTGTGGAACCCCGGATAACCTACTCGTAGGTACTAATACCCACGACACAGGGAATCTTACTGTTGTCAGGACTGTGATGTGTGTGTCTGTTGGATGTTTATTTATTTATTATTTAATTTAATTTAATAGGTAACTAAAAGTATTTGCTACATGTGGCGATGAAACATATCTATGAACATTCATTGTAGTCACACAAAGCGATTGCAAAATAACTATTTTTTATTTTTTTTGGGAAAATAAAAAACGACTAAAATAACGGGAAGTTGATAAAAAGTCTAATATGAAATTTCATTCCTAATTTTTTCACCCTTAGTGTTTTTATAAAAAAAAAAATCGTTTTAATTTTCGTACAAATTGGCGAATATATCGAAACAGACGAATTGAGATTCTACTCCTTTTTTGAAGTATGTTGAAACAAACACAATACTATCATTGAAAAAACACAAAATAATTGTATACACATTGAAACGAGGGTAAAAAAAAATATGTTCATAGATTTAGGTCAGAGATTTTGGACTAGGTGTAGTTCCTTTATTTTGTTGAAAAAAGATCCCTCCAAAAATTTATATCACGGTGACCCATTTTTTTCATAAAACGAAAAATATAGTTACTTTCCACTGTTTCAAAGTTCCAAACTCCGCAAAGTTTATCAGAAAAACATTAAGACTGTTTTATTAAATACGCAATACAGTTTCTAAATATTATTGTTTTATATTGCACAAATCAAAAGTTTCACTTTTTAAAAAAAATGTGTTGTGGTCTTGTATGTAAAAAGTAGCTACCTCATCTCAAAACTTTATCGCCATGTACTTAATTTCTCAAATATTATCAACATCAGCAACAGCCCGCAGAAGTCCACTGTTGGGCATACGCATCCCCCAAAACACATGGATAACCCCAATCTATCGACTTCCCGCAACATTTAATGTCTTTTAAGGTCGGTCCATTATGTGGGAGGTTTTCCTTTACTGCTTCGTCCATCTTGATGTAACTTAACTAAAATTAACTAAACCTTAATTTAACTAAAATTACCTCCTACCGAGAAATTGCGATAGTGATACTTAAGTCTTTTTCAAGATAGTTATCATAAAAATCCAATGCATCATAACTACGCAAATGTTGACTATGTAGGACACCGTCAATTAGATTACTCAATTAAGCAGCGAGGTGAACGTTTTAATGACGAAGTTCTCTGGAGTCCGACAGCCTATGCAATAAAAACTAATACTTACATCACAACCACAAACCTCCCAAACCCCGCCCCCCCCCACCCCCCAAATTTCACACATATCACAAACACCCTAAATAGGTTATATAATTACACATATCACGCTTCATTGTCGTGATAAACTTTCTCACAGTTATCATTTACCAAATCTACCACTGTCCATTTTAGATAATGGTGCGAGAGGGATGTGACTTTAAACAATGTGATAAGAGAGAAAGAGAGGGTGCAATGTAGCGTATATTACTATAGTGTCCACAAGCCAAGCGGATATTGATTATCTGCCACAGTTGAGAGCCACCTAGTCCCCCGCCACCCCTTACTGGACGCGAATCGATACAGCCTATCTTCAACAAAGCTTTTCCAATTTTCCACTCTAAACGAGTGGGAAATGGTTTAATTTTCACCACGTACGGTACGGGTTTTAACCCTTTTCCCATGCGAAAAATATTCAATATTTGATCTCTGTCTAACCGACTGAGCGGCGTGTGACTGCAATAGCTCTGTCTCATTCGTGCACATTTCATAATCATTTTCGATGCATTCGCGTGCCATGATTTTCAGCGGCACTTGGAATACGCTTTTACAATTCCACCCCGTGCAGTGTGTACCGTACCTACTGTGTACCGCTGCTAAAAAGAGTCACATTTTATAGCACTTCAATAAATAGATTATTGGAGTAGCTTATTTTTGTTTCGACTACACGATTGCAATGATACAATCTTAGTAACTGACTATAAATTATTTAAATTCACACAATGCATATTTTTTATCTTATCTTTACTAACGTTATAAATATCATGAAATAGCCATTAAAATTGTGAGATTGAATACAGGAAGTTTTAAGTCAGCGCTGTTTTATATTATAAAAATAAAGACAAGTGATTGCGCGGGCGCAACCACTTTTAAATTACATTTATTATCGTGGTCTACTTGATTACAACAATAAAACTGATTAAACAACGTCAAGCTTTTTCATAGATTTACCGTTCGCCATATCATGCACATGGTACCACTTGATATCGGTGAATGCGCAAATAAATCGTGGGAACTCTCTTATATGTAAAGAGCTCCCTCCCACGATACCTCCCTCTATTGGAAACAGTCGCGGGTGTATTGCAACTGCATCGTTGTAGCTTTACTGTTCAGCCGCCGCGTCTGGTAACTCTTTAGAGGATAAAATACTATTAAAATTATTTAGATGTAAGTGAACTTTTCTCAACTCTCGTACACTCGACGTGTACTTTATTTTGAGGGTCAGAGACACGTCAAAACATTATATTTGGCCAATTCCCGCGTTTTACAAGTACGTTTTACATTCAGCGTGGCAGGTTGCAAGCCCATCTCTGCCACAAAATAATAAATAATAAGACAGAAATAATATATGGCTACATAATAACTTTTTCGCGGTTCGTCACGGCCTAATAATAATAATAATAATGCTGGATATTTTTGACACATCATCATCTAGCCCCAAAGTAAGCAGAGCTTGTGTTATGGGAACTACATGACTGATATACTACTTATATACATTTTTTTTGTAAATACATACATAAAATACATAGAAAAACACCCAGACCCGAGACAAATATTCGCAGATAGGTACAAACATTTGTCCCGCGGCGGGAATCGAACCCGCAACCTTCTGCGTCTCAGACGGGCCTTTGCCCACTGCGCTACAGAGGTCGTCAAATGTCTAATGTGGGGTATCATCAAACAGGTCCTTGAAAATTAGCTTGAACCAGTTTTCGAAGTAGTAACGTGCTGCCTACTTTATATGAATTGTATGAAGCAATGTCCAAAGAGTAGCTTCCAGTAGACACTGTCAACGAAAATGGGTAAGATGGATTTACATAACATAAGAAGATATGGGACATAAAACTTCGGAACCCTAACATAGCGAGTCTCGACAGATCTTGGGTTGTTTTATTACGCAATTAATTTAGTTGATTTCAACGATATAGGTACTAAACTAATTAAAAAGAAAAAATATTGTTACCGACCAGCCACTAATTCACACTATTCTCTGTGAGTGTAAATTAAGGCATAAAAATGTTATCACACGATAAAATCTCTAGTATTATTAAGTGAACTTATTCGTATAAAGTTCATGTAACAAGTCTCCAAGGATTCACCTCTAACTTAAAAGCATGGCATGTCTAGACACAACTAGTGAACAAATTCTGTACTACAAAACTTCGTGGGGCAAGGGACTCACTACATCCATCTTTCTATGGTAGTGTGTGTACGTGTGCCTATGAAAAATTGCTGATCTCTTTGTGTGTGTAACACACAACCAAACCGCCACCCAGTTGGGGTTTTTGTGATTGTGTGCGTAGGGTGGGGGTGGCGAAGCCGAGTCGTGAACTAAATAGCTTAGTGTTAACACATATTGACATCAAATTCACCACGATGTTATCATTTATTCAGGTAGCGATATTCATTGTCCTTTTTGTTGGATTATTTAAAAATTTGGTCTAGTTTTACTGTTCAGCGTTTTGCGGGGAGCGTGTTGACGATTAATTAATTTCAGCGCTTTGTTTAACTTACGTTGACTTTACTTTCGAGTTATTACGAATTTTAATTGTCTTGTGGAGCCTGCGACATTTTTCGTTGCTTTTAAAAATTACTGTTGTTATTTATATCCTAAATTATAAAAGAAAAAAATATGTATCTTTAGAATATTTTCAATTATTTTTTCACATTTTAGTCAATTAAGTTAAAATTGCTGTTAATATGTTCTTATGTTTTGCAATTGGCGTAGGCAAAACTTTCACTTTCCACATAAAAATTCTAAACAAACTTGCTGTCAAATTATACCTTCAGCTACTCAGATTTAAAATACAGGAAAAAATAGTGACCAAAGTTTACTAGAAGCACCTAGAAGTAAAACCATGCATTGCTTATGAAAATGTATCCATAGTTTATAAATATCAAGCATCCAAAGGTAAAACATTCTAAATCTATCTAAATTCTATTCCATTCATACACTAACGCTAACTAGCCGAACTAAACTGTTTCATCCAGTAACTAAGTAATAAACCAAACAAGAAATGAAGAGTTGAATGCCGCAGTGGGCATCTTAATGAACTTGTAATAAAATTATTGGCCACACACAGGGTAGGCAACGCCCCAGCAACGACGAGTTAACCTGCTTAGTGCTGTCCTTATAAAGACTATCGATGTTTTTTTGGAATACTTTCTTAACTAGCTGGGTAATATAATTGTTTACCACACATAGCAGATTAAACGCCCTAGAGTGTAATAATTATAGTAAACGTTTACTTGGTACATTCAATGTATATGTATACATAAGCCGAAAACAGTCAGACGTAAAACCTACAAAGTTTTAAGTCAAATAACTTTAATCTTACTTCCAATCTTTGGTCCGTAAAAGCTCGGTCAAGGTCAAACTCAATTTAGGGAATTTTGAATATACATAGATAGTGAACGTTTTTATTTGAATGGTAACATTCACTCATATTTCATTTACTAATCCGTTGTTGAAACTCCTAAAGTTACAGCTCTACTCATACAATTTGAAAAACATTTCCTTTAAATAGAAAACATTGCAACATAACGTTTAACCATAAACCATTAAACCCCATCCAATCCCGTAACAGTACATGCGACGGGAAAAATAACAACGCCATTACACAGTTTATATCGACATCGATAAAACGAGAGTACTCCACTCTAGTCAGGAGTATCTAGAGGCGAGCTACAATAAAATGTACCAAGCTAGCTACAAGCTCGAGCAGTAACTCCGCTTACTCCCTACCCCCTTCTCAACCCCTCACCGCCATATGCGCAGTTCAGCACACATGCACAACCGTCACCTGCGGATCCCGTAACCACAGTGTCACTTTAAACCAGCTTTCATTGTAAAATAAGCTTTAGCTCCCTGAGTTTCAGTTATATCGCTCACATGAGTGCCATATTGTGTTGGTTTTGTGTCGTCACCAGTGAAACCACGTCGATCGGTAGTACTATCTCTTCTGTATTTACGTTAGTGACGTATGCATCCAATCTATCGATACGTGCGCTAATGGTCTGCACTAGCTTTGATTACTAATTGATCTGAACAATGATGGGTATTTGCATGCGATAAATGTCAATTATGCAACGTTGTATCAAAATACAGTAAGTGCCTTTTGGCGATTCACTGCTGAGTACTGAATAGACGATTATTGTTTATCATCAGCTTGAAGACCTCTACGATTAACGATCTTGTCCATTCTTCATTAACCGATGTTCTTCGCCGGCTAGTATCATAGTTGAGATCCTATCCTACACTGCGTCTTCCGGTTCGTGATTGCCACTCGAGAACCTTTCCACAGCGGTTGTCGGTTCTGCGACAGACATCGTTTGTTTTTCGCCTCTTCAACTTGACTATTCACCAATCGCTGTATAAATAATTTTTCGTTCGACCTGCGTTGAACTCTGAGGTGCACCAGACTAATAAATAGTTCAAGGTTGATAGTCGAATAAAGAGTTGAGTCAGTTTTGTGATATGGTGAAACACTGCGTCTTATCTCAATTTTAATGAAATGTATGGGCTAGAGATTCGTTTTTGTGAACTGAAGCATGTGAAAAAGTAAATTTGGAAGTTTTTCATACGTATGTATTTTTAATTTGGCAAATATTTTTGGCCATTTTTCATTTTTTTCCTTTATAGGTATAGAGATAAAACTTTTCTAATTATGTACAATTCTAGTGTAAATTAAATCCTCACAAGGACTCAAAAAAATAACATTTAAAAAAAATATATTTGGTAACAGAATCTTATGAAACAATATAATTTTAATATTTAATGACATACTAAATTTCTTCAGGTTTAACCTATATACATACATGGTACTACTTTGTATGTAAGCTTTAGTTGAGCATTACTATAACAACAGCATACATAGATAGCATAGATAGCCGAAATAATAAAATTAAAATAAATAAAACGAATCTGGCGCAAGTGTGTAATGTGTATATATTTTATAATTTATATATGATATAAATTATATTGCTCTGAGAGGAAGCGTAGTTTTTGTTTGAAGACCGCGTTTTGCAAGTCTTCAAGAAGGCCTAGAGAGATTCACCAATTTGTACCTACTGTATTCAGTGGTACAATGGACGTTGCACTTTCATTATTATCAAACTATTCTTAGATAAATACGTGGGCCAAATAATTCAGAAAAGATCCCTTTAAGATTCTACTACAACAACGAGTGCTCTTATAAATAGTCTACTTTTCTCGTGGGCGGTTGACGTCGCCACTAGGCGACAAGCAAATTATCAGTCAGACAAGCTCTTGCATTACGCGTTATATTTACCTTCCTCTCTTCCAATCTTCAGTTTCTTTTTATCAGGGGTCAACCCAATGCAAGTATAAGGTGGTTAAAGAAGCTCTAAATTGGGTCATGATCTTCAAAATATTATCTTCCTAGATGGGATAATTTCAAGGTCAAATAAAAGGGTGGTTTTCTAAAAGTTATATTTCTTTAATAACTTAAGATTAGGTGTTACTTGAGTATTATTAATTCGAATACATATGTCCAAGTCAATAGACTTATTCACCACAAGGATCTGGTATACTGAATTAAAAACTGTTTATAAATAAATTTACTCCGATTCCCCACGAAAGGTATGAATATACTCTTAGAGATACAGATCTCTTAGATATAGACTGTCATGATTTTTATGTTTGTAAAGTTCAAGCAAACTCGTGGGTGGTCGCTAGTATAGCAATAATACGATAATATCGGTTGCAGGTCGCGTTCTGTCTCGGGTGTATTCGCCCCCGCAGACGCCCCCGGTCGCCGGACGGATTGTGGATATCATGGAATAAAAGGGAAAGGTGGATGTGGTATTTTTTCAAAAAATCTTATGGCCACCGCGCCCCTAAGGGCTAAAAGTAATATTTTTCTGTAGTACTGATAAAGTTAAGATAAACATTTATGTACATACGCCCCAGCTACTTTCGAAAAACAATGAAACGATCTCTCCGTAATCAACACATGGAAGGCGTGAACGATGCCATTTGATATGTGGTTGAATTAGAAATGTTCAAGGTTAGGTTAGCACCATTTAATTTAACGTTCCGTCCGTCGACTGTTTGAGTCGAGTTGACGGCGGCGGCGCCTTCAGCCACCGATAACGTTCATGTAAATTTGATTTGTAAACAATCTTAGAACACAACGCTGACGTCCCTCTGCTTAGAGCAAATGGATTGTCTATTGAAATCCGGGCACGACGAGGTAAGTTGGATCGATGGGAGGGGTTATAATCACTCTATGCGTTCATACTCGTATTATTATGTATACCTAAAGTGATATAAGTATAACGTATGTATTCAAGTTTTGAACTGGTTTTAAAGCAATAAGTTAAATTCTCAATTATGTTTCTTTTAATAAAATTTGCTAACAACTCCTAATAGGTACTCTCGTTCAAATGAACATCTCTCCCAACTCTCTTAAAATTGACATCATTTCATTAAGTTCACTCAAAATTAAATTCAATATGCACAGAAGACTGCATCAATATAAAAAATAAATTACATTGAATTCTACATTGTTTTTGATAAAACTAACATTATGCAGATCCTACCGGCTGCGCCATCTCGAAAAGTGTTGCAATGAACACTGACTTACAATTAACGCACTTAAAATATGTTAGTATATATAATATACCACTGAGTGAGTCAGACATGGGTCAGTAAAACATTAAATGCTCAAGACAGGTCTCAACAGGTTGCGCAAAAAAAAATTGTGTTCTTATCATTAATCAACCAATTTCAGGTAAATAGTGTAAAAATAGTAGAGAAAACGTTGGGGCGGATCACATAGGTGGAACCCTAAAATCAAATCGCATTCTTTAATGTTTTACTTTAAGAACTTAGAATTTTAAAAGACTACAAAAAGAAAAGATACGTCAATTAGTTATTGCCACGTCCATTATTCGCAATGCAATTAAAAATTTTGCTTCGAAGCGGCCCTCGAGTCTGCAAGTGGTCATCCCAAGGTGACATTAAAATACACAAGATGTGAATACCCCGAGGCAAGGTGAAATACATTTGCAAACCTTCATGAGATAAGATATTATTTTTACAAGAATTTCGGAGTCGAATTGAAATAACACGCCTTAAGCTTCTGATAAAAAAAGAGTTTAGAGCAAAACTAAAAATACGCTGCAGTATCCTTTGTTTCTATACTCCATGCTAATAATTAAAAATGAGGTTTAATCGTACGAGCTAAACCTCGATAATTGTGAATACAAGATCATCTGGTTGTGAATATGCATTTCCCTACAGCATAGTATGTTGTTGTGATTGTTGTGATTGTTGATCTATAGATTTCGATATCGAAACCGTAAGTATCAATAATAACGTAAGGAACAAAACTCGACTTTATAGAAAGAGCCAGAACACTATGTTTATTTTTGAAACCAATCTGTACTATATTTTTTAATTTATGGTGCCAATTAATTAATTAAAATACTTATGGTCCACCACAAGATAACAAAATAAACTAAAACTGAATATAACTAAAAGTACAAACAATAAAAAAGGCCAAACTTGGACATCCCAAGGTTGTTTGGAAGAGATCGCTTATAACGATAAATACATTATTTTTTGAAAATATTGTAGTGAGATTAATGTATGCGCCTAATTATTTAGCTATTAAGAGTCCAGATAATTACCATGGAAGCTTTACTTAAACGCTGTCTGCACTGCCTCGCTGAATAGAAATGCTTAATGCTTCGATCGAGATAATAGCTTTCACATTGTTTTGACTTATTTTGTGACATTGTCCTGAAAATTGCTCCGTTCATCTTGTTTTAGATTCGGCTGAAATCGTATCCAGAAACAAAATCCTTCCATTTTGCATCCGATCCAAGATGAAAGAACTTCAAGTAGCGGCCTTCCCAGGGTGAATCTAAACGGATAAGGGGTAAGGAGACTCATTGATCCACAGAGCTAAGACAGTTTTTCGCAAGTACACCTGAAAATAAATTCAATAAAAATAAAAATGTCTTTATTAGTCCTTAACTAGTATGATATTCAAGCAGTTCAACAATTTTAAATGTATAAGTACCAAAACTTTGTTCTTGGCAGGTATAGACCTCCTCCAAATGTCTCGAATCTTTCTTTCACTTTCTTCATCCATGACATCCCTTTTATCTTGGCCACATAAAGCTATACTCTTCATGGCTAGCTCATCCTGCTATCTTTCCTGTGGTCTCCCTCCTCTTCTTTTCCCTGTTGGGCACTTCCATGAGGTTATTTTTCTTGTCCACCTGTCGGCTTCTGTACGTATCAAGTGGCCCACCCACCTCCATTTTAAAGCATGTGCGGTCTATTACTATAAATAAAGTTAAATTTCAATCTTGGTTTAAAACCAAATTATAACTAGATCCTCACTATTCAACAAATTCGTTTTGTGTGATCGGTGCAGAGGTTACATAAAAAAAAAACAACTTAAATTTTCAAATGAAAATGAAATCTGTGAAAATGTCCAGCATTATTTATTATTTATTTCAACGTTCTAAATCGAAGTAAAACTTATTTTTACTGCATTGCTTGCAAAAAATGGCAGTTGCAATATTTTGTGCACTTCTTTTCCTTGTACAAAATATGTCATATTTTATGTGATCTCACTGTACTATCAAAATGTGTGTATACTTAGCACTAAAGAACGTTCTAGTTTTCTCTATACTATAACCACTCATTTCAGGTAGTGGCGAGCATACCTACTTATTTTCACGCTCTGTGAAACGGGCCCATCCACGAAAAATACCTCCAAACTGGGAGGAGGTGGGGCCGCTTAATGATCAAAACGCCTCAATATTGCGAAGCCTTATCGTTATAATTTATTCACGGCATAGCAGCCTGAAGACAGTGAAGTTACGAACTTAATTTTTGTTGGAAAAATATGGGGTAGTAAAATGTTACTGTTTCAACTCAAAAACTCACTATTCGGCTAGGCTTTTTTTGGTCACCTTTCTTAATCCGGCCTACGTGGGCAAGAAGTGAGAATGGACCGAACGAAATCATGCCATCACGCTCTGGCGATAAGTTAAATTAATGGTGCCAACCTTATTATGTATAATTCATTAAAACATACAACGATACCGTTCATGTATACAAACCTATATATATGGTGATTACGACGCGTTGGTTTCATATATTTTATGGAGAGTGGCTAGAGTGAGACGCAATCACATCTCTACGAGAAAATATACTCATCCAACGCGAAGCGGTGCTACGCGACTACGCTGTTCTACGTGTGTGGTATTCTATGTGTCTGTATAAGATGCATGCTTGTCTTTCAAAATTTCGTGCATACGCACAATTAGTCCAGCAATAATTTTTTTTCCTCCTTAATATTATCTGTATTGTAGAAACTAGAATAGAATAGAAAGTGATTTATTTGACAACAACAGCGCACAGAAAGGACTTGTACACAATAAATAGACACTATAAATAATAATATAGGTACCTAAGATTTTTTAACATAAACACAGAGCCAAAGAGAAGTTTTTTGTGCTAGTTTGATTAGTCCCATCTGTGCCGTGTGGGCCAAATAGGTCCTATCTATTGTACGCCTACTTTGTAATAGGGCATCCTGTATAGGCAGCTTTGTAATAAAGGCAAACGCTGTAAATCTATCCGCTTTGTCTACAGCGCCTCATCGGTGAAAACTTTACTTTCCGCATTCAAACTTAGATCAAGTTGAAAATATGGTAAAATGAATATAGAGTGTGCTGGTGTGTCAGAATATTGTTTAAGTGTGATAGTTTTGAGGTTGTGAAGCCGCCATACCGTTGTCTGTATCCAAACACATGTAGAAACTTTATAACATCCAATATAAATCTAGAAGTTGAATTGTTCATGTTTGTTTTACTCGTATATAATATCTGTGCTACATCTAAAAGCAATTCAAACGCATTTTTTTTGATGTGTCAAGCGTTGGATTGGAGAAATTGTGATAGTCTAGAAAACCAAGCAACATGAAAGCGTTTTTTTTTTTAAATAAAGTCAGGGTAATCTGAGCTGTACAAAATCTTAATCACACTGAATTATTCTTGCTCATAAACAATGCACGAACAGAACAGCAGCGTCTTAATTAAACTTGCTCTATACACATACATACTCCATCTCACTTGTGGAAGTGGGAAGGTTTATGTCACAGAGTAAACTATACAGATGAACGAAAATATAAAAAATCATCACCAAACCGGCACAGGTTGCCTGGAAGAGATCGCTTCTAAGCCATAATAAATAAAACAATATAAATCTTCAATTTAGTTCATACAGTAGTTTGGTACATGTACATGTACTTAAGAAAAAACAATATTTATTATGTGGTGAACTACAATTTTTTAGATAACTATTTTAATACAGGTTTACTTAAACTTTACAAAAGAGTATCTACCCAATTATGTAATGTACCTTGTTATTTAGAATAAAAAAAAAATTAAAAGTATTTTCTTGCTTAATTCATACACAATTCCGTTGATGTTTTAATTTTCTTTATATTTTGGACATTGTTGTAATATTTTACAGCTTTGTAAATTCTGTAAAATATTACAACAATGGTATTATTATTCTATAGGTATTATTATTATTTCTATATTATTCAGCCAATTACTGTTCTGTCTACATACAGCTTGAGCAGCCTAATGTCCCTATGAATGAATGAAAATACTTTATTGTACATCACAAGCTATCAAAATAAACAAAAACTTAATATAACTTAAAGTAAAATGAGCGGTCTAATAGCTTAAAAGCAATCTCTTCCAGACAATCTTGGGATGGAGCGGAATTTATGTTATTGTAAGAATGGTAGGCGATGCCCGTAATAATAAATACAAGAGGAGAGTGCAATGCGATATACAAACTACTTGATAAATATAATAACAAATACCTACATACAAAGTAATAAACTACACAATATATTAATTAAAATATATATTTATAATTCATATATAAAGTAAACGGACATTATTTCTTAATAAATTTAATATTAAGTTTTACGCACAGCACTACAGAAAAATATAAAAGGATTTCATAAACATACAAGGTACAAGGCGGTACTATCGCTAAAAGCGATCCCTTCCGAAAACCTTTAATTATCGTTATGTAATCGACTACAAATCACGTTTCAAATAAGTTTTGTGACATCTCTAACAGCGCATCACGATTATTTTTACTCCTATATGTGTTCACGAGAGTTCCAGTTTTCACGAGTTTTTCCCAAAGTGAAGTTTTAAACCACACACACAACTCTATGGTGTGAATCAATGTACGAAGTTTTTATTTCGAGAATAATAAATTTTAATTTCATTACTCGAACCCAAAGTATTATTGAGAAGCTTAGACTCTGTTTGATATCTTACTGTGTCTTAGAAAAGGTTAAGGAGTTACCTTCTTCAACATTCCAGAACTTTCCCAAAGTATCGCTTAGTGCAAGTTTATCTAACGGTGAGCGTTAATTAATACTTTACTTTTTGTTTTGCACAATCTTTAGGATTCGCGTAATTATTTTGATGTACGTAGTTTAGTATTTATTGTTACGTTGTTTTCTTCAATAAACATCCAACAGTCACATTCATAGTCACACTAGGATTCCCTGTATCGTGTGTATCAGTAACGATAAACAACGAGTTGCCTATTTGTTATTCTAGAACGAACTATCCAAATCTATAACTGTTTCAAATCGGTCCAGCCTTTACGGAGATTATTAGCAACAAACATCTAAACATCCAAAATAAGTCATGTGTAAACCTAAATTGTTGATATAAAATATTATAAAATTAAATAATTTTGATGAGATTTACTTTAGTAACTCTTCCACGGAAACAGTCTTACGCTACGCCACTGTAGTGTTGCTGATAGCACGCCTACGTAATATGCATCGGGCGCCTCCTACGATCTTTGTCGGAAAAACAAAATTGAAATCTAAACTACAAAAACACCCACATATTATAAATTTGTTAAATATACAAAAACTATAGTTACTCATCACCATCGCACATCTGCTTTGGCTACTTACCTCTTCTTTATTACATGTCATGAAACAAACCATAGCTAAAATTCGTTGAACGATAGCGCACGCACAATCTGGCGTCACTTTTAAAAGATAGTTAAAGTTATAAGAGGATGAAGTTTTACGCTGATCAACTGGCGCTGCAGCAAGTCCACAAATGCAAGATTTATTGATATACAAAAGAGACAATTAAGATGATTTTATTTCAAGAATGTCAGCAATTCTAATGGCACCAATGCTATTCCATGACTGGTACCTACCTATCAATATGTTGTCGGAAAAATATAATAATATCAAATATGATTTAATGAATGTATACATACATATACCTACGGTGCAGTAGCTCCTACCACCGAAATCTGGGTATGTCTTATCAACCCTAACTAGGTACTATCAGACGTTCTTCATTATTATTAATCTAGCAGCCACCGTTATCTTATTTGTAGATAGTGTTGTTAATAAAATAAAATTCTGTATTTTCAGAGCGGAAAAATGAAGTACGTTTTTTCTTTGTCTCACAAAGATGGCGCAGCATAGAAAGTATAGATTGAGGCTGCAAAATTTTTGTTTCGGACAATTTGATGACGTTTGTTCTAAACCGTTTTGATTATCACATAGAGTGTGCAGTTCCTCCAATATCCTCGATGTTTAAAACATTGTCATTGTCAAAGTACACATTTATTTTTAAACCAGAAGCTGTATAAATTGTATTCCTAGTTACCTATGTATATTATAAGTGCCTTATGGAAAGTATATGGCCAACGTCGCGGCGTTTTGCGCCTCACACTTGGTGAATATAAATTAAGGCAAGCAGAAACTAGATGACAATGTAGGAAAGCCACTATGTTGGTTTTTATCAACCAACATAGTGATATTTTCCGATATTTTCTCAGTGATCGAGGCAGTATAATTTAGTACCCACACTTGATTTTGTTTCATTTAATTTTTATTATATTATTAAAAATACCAACAGCTATTTGTTTGCTATGGGTAAGTTACACGAAGTCAGCAACTTATAAGTTGCGCGCGCATACTTACCAGATGTCTTCAATTTTTTTCAGTAAGATTTGCAGTAGGGAAACTATAATTTATCTTAATTATAAGTTTAACGGGTCTTTATCGAGTTTAACTTTTTTATTATTTTCCCGACGTTTCAAACGGTCACGGAATGGCTGGAGTATAGTTGATAAAAAAAGGCAGCAGCCGCAACTACTCTATTTTTATCTTCAAAATCAGAAAAGTCCATGTTCACATTACGGCACACTACACTAACCGTATCACCGCACTGCACAATCGGATCGCAACGCGAACACCTGTTTATCACGGGATTCCAGGACGCAGAGAGTCTATAGCCGTCTTCACGATTAAAATTTAAGTACTTCTTGATTTCAATCACTTCACGAACCATACAATTATCACATTACCAAGATGTTATGTTTACAATAGATGCTTTAAATGAAATCTCGATAAATGTCAAAATAACTTCTTTAATAGAACAGATATTGTCAAAATGTAATGTAATAGAAAAAACCTCGCATCTTTGTTTTGTCAGCACTGTGTTGCAAGCACCACGAGCTTGAGCTTGCAACTTTTATGGCTACTTTTAAATCAAATTATTCGGCATCTGTCTGGCAAGACAGCTATAAGTAACCTGAATCTGTACACACTTACCGGCTGTCTGTCTGGTTTCGTCTGAACGAGCCATTATCCCAAATTTGTACAGTAATTTTAACATACTCAAAATATATGTAATATATTAAATAATACCCTATAAATTAGGGTGATATTCGAACTGTGGATGATGATGATGTTTTCAATCAAGTCTGGATTTTAAAAATTAAAAATAGTTATTTTTTTTATGAAACTTCTATCACTTAAACGGACAAGTGCTAACAAATTCATACATGTCCGACCGAATTGCCTCGGCCCGTCCACGGCATGGATAGGTGAGTAGTGTACCTATAGGTGCTACTCTTATCATTACAATAATATTTTTAAATAACAAAGTCTTGCAAAAGCACTACAAGAACCCAATAAATTTGCAATCAATATTAATTCAAAACGCTTTTCCAGTCAATTGGTCGTTTAATATCAAAACACAATTAAGTAAAGGTGCGTAATAGTCATTTGTTTAACACAAATAATCAAATTAATCGTGAGGCGGTCCAATACCTACATTATTAATGCAAACCTCCCTCACTTCACCCTCCCCCTACTGCCTCCCCGGACCCTAAAGGAGAAGCTCTGTCTTCTAAGAAAAAGGACGCTGTTCAGAAACCGAATGAAAAAAGCTACTGGAAATTCTGAATTCATGGAAAATGATAGGCTATTTATTGATGTTTTAGTATCCAATTTCAACGTTATTCTCATTTTAAACTATTGTTAAATTTTATATAACGAAACCGAAACAAAAAATATTGACGTAATTTTTTTTGTTTTATAATAATATGCGTTATGGGCGTGGAAACCTATAAGATAATAATGTAAATGGGCCAATCAAATTACAATTGATCATAGATTATACAAACGTTAAAAATAAAAAGTATTAAATAGTCTAGTCTAAGTTTCAAGCTTGTTCTGAATTATAAACCTCAGGCCACTATCCACCTCCACGTATATAAAAATAACCAATAAAATCGTTTCAAAAATCAATAACTATTATAATTTTGATTAAATATTTGTTCAAAAATCTAGAGAACAGCATTGATTAAAACTAGAGAATAGGTCTTGGGAACGAAAAACATTATTTACTATAAAAAATTGTCCTGTCCACAAACCAGAACTCAAGTAAAGCTTTTTCTAACACCTTTTTCTAGCAGCCTTAGTTCTATAGCTCTTTTTTGAGTAATGAACATACATCCGTTAAACAAAAGCGTTAAAAATTTAAATTTTGACAGTTGATTTCTTACAAGAAATTACCTAAAACTTAAACAAAAGATTACCAAGCCATGACAGAAGTTTACTCCTGTTGCGTGTTTTAAGAAATCCATTCTAGTCCCATCATGGGTAATTTTCACTTGAATTAAGTTAATCCTGCTTATGTCAATGTATTAAGGTCTTCAATGCGACGTCAAACGGTTTACAAACAGCAACCTGTCCACAGATTGAGCAATGCTTATTTTTGCTGTTGTACTCGCTTTAACCACTTTACAATAGAGTTTATTATATCTAGCCATGAGAGTGTTTGGCAGATTTGAGTGTTCGGGGTCAGAGCCACCCCCCTCAACCCAACATGTTATTTACGTGTGAACACAACGCGGAGGGTTCAATTTATTTGACCTACTGGGCCTCCCACTAATAACGCTCGGTATTGCCTGTACCTCTGTTATGAGGTCACTTGTCTGCGTATGGGTTCCAGATTATTTTTATTTTTTTTATAAGTTTCAACGTATTTGAGAGCACCTTTATTTTTACATCGTTTTCTATCAAAGGTTGTCACTCCTTAGTTTTAAAAATTATAATTTGAAATTAAAAAATTCTAATTATTATCTTACAGGAAATATTTTTCAAGGCGTGACGCGTGAATGCCTTTTTATATACGTTTAGGCGATGCATTTCATGACCTATCCCAATCTAGTTCTCAGTCATTCACCTTCTAGAAACAGACTACTATTGAACAACCAACAAAATAATGATTTCTTTATGAAATAATCTCAAAAAAAGTTTTGAGTCGATAGTGCAGGTAAACAACACCTAAAATCGGCCAAGTAACGTACAGATTCATAATTACGACCATTTCAGGGGACTCTCCCCAAACCGTATGATGAACTGTAAATATTCCTTAATATTTGAAGTGTCGTTACAATGCCTTAGCAGAATATTTTCTTGGGCAGAAAGCCGATATTCCCCCAAGAGTTACGACATTTCAATTTGCTAAGGCGGGCGGAAAATGGAATTACGATTGAAGCGAGATCGCCCGAATGTCGACGACGCTCTCTCACTCACGCTGTGCCCGAGAATGGGCGAAGTTGCGCGAAGTGACGCGATCGCCGCACCAAGCCGTGTATTGATTAGATGCGGAACGCCTGATGCCATATAAATTAGGCCGCAGAAAATGTAAGTATATTATACATTTTGCGAAAAATATACAAAAATAAAATAAAATAATAACACTTTAATCTGTAAAGTAAACCGATCGATAAAAAAGATACTCGGCGCGCGCTGTACGCTGAAGTTTGCGTCAAGTTACCGACGTGCATCCATTTTCAACGGGCAGCTGAAAAGCGCGGCAAAGAAAAGTAAATCTGAAAACAGTGTTCTATTTTCTCATCATAGGTACAGATATTTCAAAATCTCATTATAAGCCAGTCTCTTTTCACACTGAAATTTAATTGTTTCATTTCCTGCGTAATTAATATAAAAGCTATCCCATTTGACGCGCCCGACATCCTCGGTGAAAATAATGTAAAGGAATAAATATACATTACATTATTAACGAATGTTGGCCTCGTTCCTCGCTCTCTTTGTTCGTTTCACGATTTTCCGTGAGGATTAATTGAAAATAAGTTTTCCTCATTGCGGTTTCAAGGTTCAAAATAATTTGTTGGGAGAGCGTTTTGTCCGCGTTGATAGAGCGAAGTTGTGATTTCACATTGTGCCTTGTGTCTTGCGTAGTTGAGTGTGGAATTGTTTGTGTTTCAGTGATGGCACGTTTCATGATTTGTGAGTTTATAGCAACGGTGAAGTGTCGGTGGTTAATGGTGGCAGCGCGTGGCTCTCGCCGACCGCCATATTGAAAAAGTTTGGCGCGAAAAGGGCGATGAAAGTACAAAACGATGACGACACTCTGAATTTAGATCTTGTGAATGATAGAATTGTATAAGAGGAGCTTTTTTATTGAATAACTTGACGAGGCTAATAATTTTATTAATTGCTTTTACCATCGAAATTACAGGATAAATGTTTTTGTTATGTTTTGTTAATGTAAAGATATTTAAACTTATTATCATGCGTCCTGTATCGATTTGTGTCAAATAAATATTGTATATATTTAACTCCAGAGGTTCAATTCTGGTAATTATTCCACAACCAAGTCACACTATTTTGCGTCAGCCTACTTTCGGTCAACTTTCAATCTCAAAAATGACAATATTGTCATATTTCAAAAAAACAATTGATATGGTGTTTTTAAGATGGCAGCTGTAATACTAAAATGTACAATGTATTATTACCACTTTATTATATACTGGTGCGATGAATACTGTCAAGTGAGATAACAGTTTGAATTTAAAAAAATAAAGGCGTAGGCCTTTTGCACTAAATGAAGGTTTAATTAGTAATTTCTTAGTGAAAGACTTTTGGATTAAGCTTAGTTATCATTATCATCACCAGTCTGTAGAAGTCCAATGCTAGGCATAAGCCTCCTAAAGAGTGTCATGACCAGTGATCTTAAACTACCTTACGCTATAGAGCAGATGGATAAAGGGTACTGAAAGTTACTTATATTTCAAGAGAAAATAACTCCTCCGTACTCTTTTATTTTATCAAAAACACACAACACTCATGTAAATACGATAAATTTTTCGTCTCACTTGGTACATCTTTTCAGTAATTCGCCTTGGAATCCCTCGTTCGGGAGATTTAGATGGGTACCGCCCTCTCCCCTGGGTGACCCAGAGAAACCCGTTGTATCTTGAAGAACTTCCACGAAACACTAAACATTGTGCAAATAAAATACTTCTTTCCTCATCACGAAAATAAACTTTATTTGGGGATTTCCAGAGACGATTTTCATATGTAAGGATTAGGCGTTTAAGTCGCTTTTATTGGGATTGTTTATTGGCACCTTTTCAGGTACTTAGGGTTGGATCGCCTCGTAGGGCACGATTCGAGCTAACATATTCGTCAACCGTGCCCTTACTACCAGTTTCATCAGTTTCAGTTATAGATTTCTATGAGCTTGTTACGGTGACAAACACTTTACTCACCATTTACTCGAAAATAATCGCGGCGCGGCACTCCGACGTATCGTAGCAACTGTCTGCAAGCGCTATGCTTGCTACGCAAAATTCGTACGAGCTTACAATTTGAACCTGTATCATTCACCACTTTGTACTCGCTTTCGACTTTTCGAATTAGAGGACTCAGCTTTTATAAAAAAAGAAATTTTGTCTCTGTGCTAGGAAGCGAGAAAAGTATCGAACTTTATGTACAGAAATTGTTTACCTATATTTAGGATTTTTTTTATTGGATGAACGAAACGTGATTCTGGCGAAGTTAGGCTGTAACTATAATCATAGCACATTAATAAGAGAGGGAGTTTGTAATATTGAATAATTGGCATCTACAGATCTTGACGTGAATGGCATACAGACAAAATCTATACATATGTTAAAGAATACAGACAGATTTTAATTAGACTAGCTGTTGCCAGCAGCTTTGCAAGCGTGGAGTCGTATTTTTTGTAGATAGAATCCATATTTATTTATGCTCAGTAGTGTTTTAACGATTAGCCAATGTTTGTCTCGGGTCTGGGTGTTTTCTATGTATAATATTTATGTATTTGCAAAAAAAAAGTGTATAAGTAGTATATCAGTCTTGTAATTCCCATAATATAAGTTCTGCTTAGTTTGGGGCTAGATGATGCTGTGTGAAAAATGACCAGCATTATTTATTCTAAAATTCATGTTTCTAAACTTAAAAAATAAAGACTTTCATAAAAAGTTCCTCCCCCATTCCCCTCCAGCCTTTTAAAAAGTGTAAATTTTCTAAAATCCTTAGCACATACAATATAAAATAAACTTATGTTCCAAGTTTTAGCTTTTTAGTACTTCGTAGTTTTGGTTATGCGTTGATAGATCAGTCAGTCAGGACAAACGGTTTTATAAGTTTAGATTAATTTGAGTGCGCTTATTTAGGGGTTTTCTAATTATTATATTTTCTAGTCACTTTTTTTTTAAATCCTTGTTTTATATATCCATTTTGCTGATGTAAAAAAATCCCACCATACAGGGTCATGAAATTTATACAAGTAAACGATCGCAAATGTGTAGGTAGGTAAGGTACAAGAACTGTGATACAAAAACCAATTACTGAAAAAGGTCTAATAAACTCTTGAGGCCCAAGTTATAAACTTCAATGGCTTTGTATGATTGTAAAAATATCGTACTCTTATATAATCAAACCTGCATGAATTTTACTAATAACACTGTGGTGTTATTAGCAGTACACAGTTATTTAGATAATACTAGATTTCGTTGTAGAAAGAGTGCGTTGAAATCTTTTGTACTGACAAAAAGCCGGTAAGTATATTTTTTTTATTAAGAAATCGCACATTTCGGCATAGACGAATTCGAGTCACGAGAGAAACTGGTCAACGCATCGTCGAGGCGAATATGTGGGTTCTGATTGTCATTTTTGGGACATATTTAAATTTGAACTAATACAATCTCTTAGGTTAGATTTATTATTACCTACAAATTGGAGTCAAAGTTAGCTTGAAATACCTTCTGGATCTGGATCTGGGATTCTGATCAAACTTTAGATACTTATTCAGTATTCAATTGTTAACACGTTCACAGTCCCGTGGACCCACGCATGGTTATACTCGCACGTTCGTGGATCCACGCCGGACCCACGATACCTATACAAACTTAGTGCCTCGTTTTAGCGCGGACTTTTGAGTTATCATCAGATCCCCACGTACTGACGTTATTTTGCTCAGTCGGGATAACACTCTTTCGAATAATAAATATCACTCAAAAAAATTATCGGCTAGTCGTGAGTCTGAGACATCAAGATGAAAAAACTTATGTATCTGTATTTTGATAATGATTAAAAAAACTACAAAACTGGACAGCAAGTAGACCAACATTATTGGTTAGAAAATCATTACGAGAATAATTATAATTCAAGTACACCACCCATAGTAATACCCACTAGGTAATAAGCAGTAATCGGTACTTTTCTCTTCTACGAAAATTTAGGTTTGGTTCGGTAAATTAGATTTTATAAAAACGCCCTCGCTTACAAATTTCACCTTAGATTCAAAACTCAAACAAATATTGTAGTGTAGCTAATACCTGCTCCAGTTTCGGAGAGCTTGTTCTAGTTTTGGTTAATCTACTCAAAAGCTATGAACCTTTTTCAAATCATAGTCATATTAACAATATCAAGAAAATTGTAAAGGCAGATTTTTCGCTCATAGATATCTAACATAAAGTATCCTGTGTTAGTATTTCTGCGAGCTTGACTAAAAATGTAGGTACCAACCGAGTTTATAACTATTTTATATGTGAATAGTATACTGAAAAGTATCTTAAGTAATAACAAATACGGTACGTTATTTCATATTTGATCACATTTTAGTATGTTAACCAAAACCCATTCCAATATTTTGCTACGTTTCTACAAAATTACTCGCAAAAGCCAGTGTATGTGTGTAGTTATAAAAATGTAGGATCTAGGGAAAAGATCATCCTTGCCCGTACCGGAGTGGGTGAGGGTGGCGCCCCCTCTGATTTATGTGTAACATGTCGCAGGGCGCGTACGAGCGACTCGCTTTTTTGTCATTTGCTGATTTTTATTCTATTTCATCTCGTGATCCGTTTTCGATGGTGAGCCTTTTAAATAATAAAAAAAACATAAAATGTTTAGCAAAGACTACCTATTAGTTATTAAAAAGTGTATGAAGTTGTATGAAAGTTTTAATGTGCTTGTAAATCCGTTAAAATTCTTATATCAGCTTGCGATTTGTAAATAAACTGTTTCCACTTAAGATTGCCTTTATGAAAATAGTTAGTTACACTTTATGCGAAGTAGCTTTCAAACCAGCAATCACAGCGGTAGTACCCTTAGGACTTGTAGCGACATCTAGTATAGAATAGATAGCAATACATACTTTACAATAATAACTGAAGTCAATGTTGTAAATACTAACAAAAAAAATATGCAAATAATAATATATTATTTTATTATTTTGAAAATTGGCACTCGCATGCGGAACTTAATAAACTAACTAGGTATGATATTTTGCTATAACAACTTATAGCGCCATCTGTGATCGAGTAGCATAGTTTTATAGCATGTAACAGTTTCTACGTATTTAACAAGATGGCGCATTTTGACCTATTATAAAACAAGCAGTGAAAATGAAATAAATATTCGGAAGGAACCTTTTTTCAGGCTGTTTTGAAGATGATATGAGTACAATGTACCTTTTACTGTATTTGGCTTGATGTACCTACTGCGAGGACTGAACCAACGCTATGTTACCGTTTGGTTGTATCAAGTTTTGTCCTACTTTACTATGTTTTCACAAAATGTCTTACTTTCCTTTCTTAGTTTCTCTTGCTAAGCACCTACTTACCTATATTATGTCTAGGTCAACTCAGATAATAATTACCATAGGTAAGTATATACAGCTGCAGATATAGCCAGCCCTCGTAGGTAAGTTCTTAAAAATTTCTGTATAATAAAATTATTATTAACTTAAAATCTTTTTTTCCAAAGCTTAGAAAATATTAACCAACCCCCTTCAATCAGCATGTTAAGGCATGCAACTTCTGGTTTGGTCCAGTCACACAGCGTGTGGGCTACCAATTTGATAATAATCTAAGGATGTTTAATTTGATTTTATTGTCGGGTGTTATGTTATAACACCCAACACTAATCCCAGTGTCGTGATTATCAGGAACTATGAGTATCATGGCGCTACACACACAGACTCAAAACAAGTATTAACTGCGGATCATGCAAGGCTTTTATGTCTCAGCCAGTCACCCGCCCGCCATGCCACCGAATATCAGTTCTCTCTGCTGACTGTACTGTAGGTACATTAGGTGTAATAACTAAGTTCTCAGTTCATTTCTCCTATTAAATTGGGACACCCATCATTTATGAGCCGACTGTAGGTACTGTGTACCGTTTGAACGTCCGAGTGAAATAATGTTCATGCGTTTATACTTGCGAGTTCAATGCCGTGGCGGTGTTGGCTTAGTGTCTCGTACCCCAGCCACTAAGTCGTGGTTTCGAACCTCCATCGTGCCTCGATACATGTGAGACTAATACATGCTTATAACGAAATACATCAAAAACCGACATGATCCAGAACCAAAAATTCAAAGTGACTGAACCAGTCTTGTAAAAGGATTTAGTATACGTTTCCTTACCATGTTTCCTTTTTCCGTTTTGGACCACTAACATGGCGCAACTTTAAGTGTGAAAATATCTAAAATATATATCTGTAAGTGCACGACGAGATCCGAACCCACGGCCTTCGGATCAACAAAAATCGACGACTCTTAAGAAAATTAAGACTCACACACCACGACAAATCTTACCCGGGGCCATTTGAGGAACTAATCTGAGGCAATAATTATAGTTCATATTAGAAGGTTTTGGCTAATCTACGGGACTATTTTAATGGCGCAACTTAACTTTTTGCAGTAAAATATTAATAAAACATTACTCCCTTCATTGTTGCTTTCTGGGGCATTAGCTCTGGGTTTACAAGCACCTACTTACCACTTTCCGAGCGTACACTAACTGTATGTCCGGAATACGATGTTGCCACCTTGCTTAGTTTTTGATAGATTCAGTCATTTTCTGAGGTATTATTTCCAGTAAGTAACATTATAGAATTGCTTAGAAATTTCCATTATTGAATGGAAAATAAAGAAAAAATTATTAACATTATTAAATTTTTTTACATATAGAATTCTGTTGCAATCCACAGCACAGAAAAAAATCGCATCTTTGCATTCAGCAATATCAATCTTATTGAAGGAGTTTCGGTTTAAAAAAAATAATAACAAACAGGTTAGAATTCAAATTCAACTTAAGACTATTTAAGATACATATTTTAAGCAATCATACATTTATTTATTTATTTAAAAAAAACTCCAAAAATTCATATATTATTATTTTTGTAAAAAAATACTTCTGAAATACTAAAAATTAATTTCAAGTTTTTTTAATGCAGAACTTATTTTCGAAATTAAGCCCGTAAATCCTAACACCACTTTTCAATAACTCTCACGGGTCTATATATGCTTTGTATATTAAGAGCTTCCTATTTTCAGTCGAAATAATATCACTAGATCGAAAAATCAAATATTTTTATGAGACTGCTGAGTTTTTTTTAAAGGTAATTTTCTGGAGTTTTGGCTTTTAAGGGTTGGCCACAAACTTTAAGTAAGTAAAATATCTACCTACTATTTATTTATGACTTACAGTTGTCATAAATAATTTTAGATATAGTTTATCAAAATTAAAAAAAAAATTGGTAATGATATTATTATATGGTTACAATAAACGCTTTTATTGTAACGGGTAATATACGGCCTTTGTCCACTCTGAATATCCGGTCTAAATATTCGGGAAGGAATTTTTGAGTTGTGTTTGTGACTTGTGTCGGATTACCTCCAAGATACAAACTTTATATTATTTTATTTTTTTATATGATATATATTACTGCCTGATTAATCTGAATATTAAATGTAGATCTGTTTTTTTTTTCAGAAATATAATCTTAAATAAAACATCATTCCATACCTGTATTAAATAGCGATGAGTTTTAGAAATATAACTCCGGCCATTTTTTCGAACAACAGTTGGAAACAGCCGGCTATAGCCGAGTCTTGAACGCGCGCCGGCGTAGTGCGCACGCGTAATTCATGAACTAAACTGAACAAAGCGATAAAAAACGTGTGCGTTACTTTGAACGGAATAAAGTAGTAAGTTTTAGAAATTAGAAAATTGTATACTACCTGTAATGTAATGTTAAGACTGCTTGAGCATTGTTTTTAAGATGACTTTCCTCGAATCGTGAAAAAATATATGTTTAGATAGTTTAGAAATTAGCAATAAATAATAATGGTACCTAGAAAAATGCATCGAGATATTTTTAGGGAATTTGTGATAGTGTCGTAGGTTAGTAATTTAATTTATTTAAATAATTGTAAAAATTAAAAAAGATAATGTAGGGCCACTTTCCTAACAACTTTTTGCAGCAATTCTATAATAAGTAAGAAAATATTTTGTTTTTATTGAGTTGCAAACAAATAGCAGTGTTTAATTCTTTAATATTAAAAGTTGAACATAAACTAGTAAATTAGGTCATTTTTGAATTAGGTAGGGTATCTACATAGATTCTCTATGTACCAAGTAGTTATTCAAAGTCAGGAGACTTTTATAAATTGAAACCCTGGATTATTAGAATAATCTATAAGCTACGAGTAAGTTAACTTATTATTTTATATAAGTAGTTCAAGCCAGCAAGTTGAGAATAATGTAGTCTCGTTTTGTTTTCTACAATTGCAAAGCACTTGACGAAACTTAGAAAGTCAAGTCAAAATTGAATCATCATTGTTTTGCTACTTCCGTTGATTTCACTTTCAACGGCCGATTCAATGAAAATCCGCGTAATAGCCGGCTCGGGCGCATTGAATTGCGAAAACACAAATTAGAAAAAGGTACCTAAGTATCTGTTTGATCAAATAGATATCGAAACAATACAAGCTATTTTTCATAAGTAGAAACGAAAACCACGGATAGTTTTCCGTTTTGAAGTAGGTAATGCTTGGTACTAATTATGAGTATAGATACCTTAACTTTAGTAGCCAGTACCTACATAAAGGTGAGTTTTGCTACTTTATCCGGCTGCCGAAAGCGAGTTTTTTTGGTACCTCGTTTTTTCTATATTTTGGGGATTAATAATAATAATAAATCCTTTATTTCTAAAATAATCTATGTAGGTACATAGGTACATCCTTAAAGATTAAAAATTGCTTTTCACTTTGGCATCCAAAATAGGGCGTAGGCCTCCTCCGGTATACGGTTCCATTGTTGTCGGTTATGCTAGTCGAGTCCAGGTGTTCTGCGCTACCTCTATGATGTCGTCACACCACCTTTTCCTCGGTCTGCCTCTCATCCGTCTCGCGTCAGTACAGGATCCGCTCACTCCATCATCCTTGGTTCTAGCGACATGACCCGCCGACTTTCATTTTAGCTTGCATAGCATGCTGACTGCATCAGTGACCTTCATAATACGTCTTATTTTTTCTTACCTGACTCTTTATTTTATTTTTTAACAAAGCATTGATCACTTAGGCCCATTTTCATGATGATGGGTTAGCATTTTAACGTGAGTTGCAATCCAACTCAACAATTAGACAATACAAAAAAAAACTGTGCAAAAATGTCAAGCCTGGCCACACGGGCGGATGGAGTTGTCTTACAATCTACTGCATCGCTCGCGTGGTACCCAATAAAAGGAAGCCGATGAAAAGTAGCTCTTACCGTTAAGGCAGCGTATGTAAGAAAGGCATTCGCTCGACCTTCGTCTACTTACGTTGCAGAATTGGTCTCTACAATAAACGCTTTTATTTTAACGGGTAATATACAGCCTTTGTTCTTCTGAATGTCCGGTCTAAATATTGGGGAAGGAATTTTTGAAATCTGATGAGTTTTGTTTGTGACTTGTGTCGGATTACCTCCAAGATACAAACTTACAAACTTTGCCGTTTTACAATATTAGTGTAGGCAAACAAATAAAAACAATTGACTGTTATTGTCCGAACGACTTGTGTTGCGGTGGCCGGCGCAGTGCATCATGTGGCTTGGCAATTAAGAGTTCAAACCCTGTAATTTAACTCTCATCGTATGACTCCATTTTCTTCGTTTTACTGGCTCTGTTTTGGATCCCTGTTTTACGGCCTCGTGTCTACCTGATGCAAGCCATCAATTTTCTTTCTCAAATATAAACGCTACCCTGACTGCTATTTGAACTTCGAATCCTTTTGGCTAATTTATACAAAACTAATGTTTGTCATTCACATCTGCTTGTAATGCTTAATCAGACCCAAGTCAAATATTTGCCTTAAATCTGGTTTTAGTTCCAAAAATTGTGTGTGTGACCTAAAAGACGATCTCTCTATGTAGTCATACCAGCAACTACATTATAAATGTTAAAGTTTGTATGTTTGTTGCTAATAATATACGTTAAAGCTGAGTCGATTTGAATTAAATTTAGTATATGTGTATTCGTGACCTAGAATAAGACATACGTTACTTATAGTCAGATAACAAGCGGTTAAAAAATAGCCGATGAAAAGTAACGTTCGTAAGAAACATATTCACTCGACCATTTTTTCGTCGACTTACGATGCAAAATAGCCAACACTAAAGGGCGTTTCCCTTTTATTTTAACGGGATAATAAATAATATAGAATCTATGTTTAGCCAGAAAGTCCATCCTAAATCTAGAGAAATAATTTTTGAAATCGAATTAGTAGTTCCAAAGAATATCCCCCTACATACAAAATTTACCTCTTTATAATATTAGTATAGATTAAAGAAACATTTAATATAAATGAAAATGTCTGATCTACAAATCGCAGTTCAAAACATGTAGCAACCAGAGTACTTATTTTCTTACAAAATAGCACTTTTACAAATATACCGTGTTCTTGACCTCATAAACAACCATCAAACATTACTTCATTTAACAACTTAAAAAAAAACGAGAGATTCTCAGCTCTATGGGAAGAGCTCGGGGTCTATGTATTTTTGTGAATAATCTGCGTGTTTTTTTTTTTCTTTTTTTGTATAATATTAATAATATGTAATAAAACTATTTTATTCAGGCAAATGAGTCCATTTTGTTAGTAGAAACTTAAAATTAGGATAACCTTAAACCAAATTGTTCTGCAATCGCATTTAAGGATGCCTTTGCTGCTCCCGCGGATTCTGCTCAGCCTAAGCACAAATTGAAGTAATTTTTTGATTAAAAATAATGATTATTATTTACTCTCGTTTACTCTCAAACATGTCTTACTGTTTGATTTACGTTTAGTGTATTAAGAGGTTCATTCGAGAATGCTAGATTTCGCAAGCAGTGGCTTGACCAACTTGCAGCTATTCGTTGCCTCATGGCCCTGCGATGAAATGTTCGCAGGTACCGTTTGTAACTAGGATACTAATAGGGCATGCGATTTGAACTCAGCAATATGTAAACTTAATTTAATAAGAGCACTCATATTTGAAAAGAATCTGAGGTGCTAATTATACAGAAGTGTTTAGAATCTGCAGGTGTAGAGTCACGGCTAAAAAACTGCACCGACGTTAGCCTTTTCCATAGCGCTCTCTCTCCTAAGAGAATTTACACCATAAGTACAAATGAATATATACATTACATGTGTATATATTATATATGACTAGAATTACTCAGAGACGCTAGTAAGAATGTTTGTTTATGGTTGAAACTAGTACATATGACTGTTACTTTATAAAATTACTGTATATAGGAGATAATTTTTCCATCCAAGTCGTATTTATAGATATGTTTAATGAAAAGTGTACCAGATAGCAAGCGTGTATACCTAGGGACCTAATAAAGCTTTGCCAGGCGTAGATACATAAGTAACTGCAAAATCAAAGAGTCATCCTTGCCGTTAGAACACTTTGAAACAAAGGTTAGAAGTTGGATCATAATAATTAAAATTGTATATAGTGCACACGTAGCGTAAAATTATAAGTATAAAAATATAACGCGTCAAGAAATAATGTAGAATAGATAGATAGATAGAAATAATTTACTGTATAGCACACGAAATATTTCAGCTCAAATAAATAGTACAAACTTTAACATTGTTGTACATTGACCGGTATTATAGCTAATTAGCGATCTCTACCAGACAACCTTTGGATGGAACGGACTGTACGATTACAAGGGGTTGTAAGTGGTGTACCACATACTATGAAAACACTATATTATTATTTTACCTATATAATTACTTACTAGACAGCAGAATACCTACATTCTATCATTAACTATTTAATAATATACACTTAAGTAAGCCAGAAACAGAATACTGACCTAGGTATTTAAAATTTTTCAAGGTCTTATAAATGCGGACTTACCTTTTAGACTGGTTCCAGGCTGATAACAAAAATATTGTAATCATATTAAAATTCTAAAGTCAAAACGTCATTAACAGCATCTATAGTCAGTACGTTAGGACATATTTGACCGGCACGAAATAATTGAATAGATATCTTAATACGTATTAAAATAATACGAATACATATTGATAATAGAAACTGGACCACAGAATAAATATCAGTAACATAAGAGACTCAGCCAGTGCAACTCAACGGATAAGATGCGACCCAGCGGACGCTATAAGTGTCCGTTTCAGTATGGCCGTTGGGAACAAATTAGTCTCAAGACCGAGTATCGAATTGCGTAGACCACGGCGACAGATCTAGCTTCGCGGTTGCTTAGTGTTGCTGTCGCTGAAAATATAGGGTTACTTTATGGTGGTAGATACAGGTCAGAAAATACACTTAAGCGAGGATCTGTAGGCGAGATATACACCGATATTTACCTACCTACACCGACACCAACAATTGCACTATTGACATTAGTGTCCAGTGTCGTTGTTGTCGTATCCTTTGTTTTAGTGCCAATCTAGAGCTGCGCAAGTCGGTAGCTGACCTGAAAAGCTACAATCAAATAAACTTATAGGCAGTTATTTATAAAAATCCGGAAGAGCAGCGGTGCAGCGTAGCCTCGACGTTACCTCCTTCTCTCTCCCTTTCTGACATTGAGAAACATTACTTTTTTAAATGACGTTGCATATTTGATGACCTCAATGGTATTGCGGGCAAGTAGTCGGATGAGACGCAAGAGGTGCGATTAGATTCCCGTTACTGGACAAATATTTGCATTTTCTGCATATATTTGTTCTGGGTCTAGGTGTTGTGGTACCACGGTACTCGTTATTCCTGATAGCCGCGATACAGTGAATCCTAGTGTGATGAGTTTAATGGGCGTGAAAAAAAATACCAACTCCAATTTGGAGTTCCCAGTACTGACAAAATATGATCCACATCGATTCTACTTAGCGACAAATACGCGCACGAAACGAACGTAGCGCACTAAGTCCTTTCGATACACTGGTTCTTTTACTATTAGTCACTAGACCATATAATTGCACCTCCTTATACCTACATCTGGTCAGGTCACTGACCTAATTCAGGGTGACCATGAAAACCGGTGATACGATGTAGTATAAAAGGAAAATCGACAAATTCGCAAGTAGTTTTTAAAGAATTTTGCAAAGTGCCTACTGATACAGATACAATTTATTGTCATAAAAGATATTATCATGATCACAATAACAAATAAAATAAGAAATATATAACAAAAAATTGAAAGCATAAGAAAACTTTTAAGTAGAACCAAGCATCACTTAATAATCGATGTAGACATCACTTAATAATCGATGTAAAAAATACAATAGCCCGAATTATAACCTCCTCCTAGGCCGTGTTGGCCTAGTGATCGATACCCCGACTTCTGATCCGGATGTCGTGTGTTCGAACCGGGTTGTGCACCGATGGATTTTTCCACTCGAAAAATGTATGTGCGCATTAACACGTGCTCAAAACGGTGAAGGGACACATCGTGAAGAAACCGGCATGCCCTATAACCAAAAATTCTAAGGCATGTGCCAACAGTTAGTGTTCCAATAAGCGGCAATGGGCTTGCAATCTGGCATGTGGAATGCTAACTTGCAAGACGCGGGCATGCACCAAATGTAACGTGCCTCTGACTACCCCCTTGGTATCCTTAAAGATCTACTCACTGAGTATGTATCTGAGGATAGCCACCATGGAAGACAGTCATAAGCGTGTTTGTTTTTTGGTTGTTTATAACCTCCTCCTTTTTTGAGGCCGGTGAAAATGAGCACTGGATGATCCTAAGTATATTTTGTGTTACTCAAATACCCATTTTGAGACAGAGTTTAGAGGTGCACCCAAGAATCAAGAATTCTATGTAAAAGCTTTTAAAATAGATTACTCGCTCCAACAAA
Source organism: Perizoma affinitatum (assembly GCA_961405105.1). NCBI lineage: Eukaryota > Metazoa > Arthropoda > Insecta > Lepidoptera > Geometridae > Perizoma > Perizoma affinitatum. The sequence continues at coordinate 11,586,849 of OY560184.1, forward strand.
ACTTATTGACTAGTAAGTTTTAGTTATATCTGAATGTTTCATACATTGTTTGTTAATTTTAAAACATGAAGGCTATGAATAGCAGACATTGTTCCATGTTGTAACTAAGTGGTAGTTACCAGACCATTATTTTTTAATTGCTTGTCAGATTATCACGCAATTCTAATAGCGTATTGTTAAATACATACTCGTATAAGGTAAGATACTTACTCTGAGTAGGTTTGAGTATTTCACGTCAGCTGGCGTAGTATTATTATTACCAGAATACAGCAATAATTTCTCAAATGTTTTTCAATACCTAATTCCACATCATATTTACATATGTTTTTACAGCGCATACACTAATTTTATTAAGGCACTGTAAATAAATAAATAATGCTGGACATTTTTTACACGGCATTATTTAGCCCCAAACTAAGCAGAGCTTGTATGGGTACTACATGACTGATATACTACTTATATACTTTTTTTTGTAAATACATACATATTATACTAGCTTTCTAGTTTTGGAAGGTTGGCCATAGCCAGCCAGTATTATTGAGTATTATTAGTCCCCTAATACAAGTCAGTACGTAGCTAGGTACCTTTAACAAGACCTTCCGCACGGACCACACGTTTGCATGCTAGAATAATAAAATAAAGTGGCAATAAAACTTTTTTAAACTTGAACGTAAACGTTTTTTTTTTGTTTATTACCAAACGTACTTCCAAATGAAAGACTGTAACAGAAGTCAGTAGGAAACATGGAAGCCTTTTTAAAATAGTGTCAAGTTCTTGGGAATAATTACCACTTATATTTATTTTTATCAATTGTAACTTTTGAGACAATTTTCAAAAGACTTCATAAAAAGAGGAAGTTCTAGTCATATCTAGGCAAATCTTCGCCAATTGTGATGTGAACAGGACAGGCAGAAAAACTATATATTATCTACTATAAATATTTCGACAAATGGAAATATTTTTGTATGTTTGAACCGTAACCTTAGAAGAAACTAGCTTACCGCCCGCGACTTCGCCCGCACTGACGTAGGTAGATAATATGAGTGCCTTTCGCCCCTCGCCCCCTGCTCCCCGCCCAACCTCGTGCACTGCCCGTGTTATCTATAGCGCCACAATACCTACTTGTCTTCATTACATTTCAACCACAACGTTAAGTTTGTTCTTGGTTTAATTAGTATACGTACTACATATGCACATGGTAGATAACATATCCATCGTACGGAACCTTCTCCACCCGAGTTCAACTAGCACTTGTCCGGTGCTCTTTTTAATTTTAGTGCCTGATACAATAAATAAAACGTCACCATGTTGTATTTAAAGAATTAAAACCAAGTTTCAAGCAAATCGAGCACGCGTTAAAGAGATCCCATACAAACATTAACAACCACGCAGTTTTGGTAATTTCGAAAATATTTTACAATAAACTTTTACCAAATGTATTTTAAAAAAAGTCGTATAAATTGTACATCTACGTGCTATAAAGAATTTACCCTCCAAAGTCCCTAGGTTAAGCGGTTTAGACTCTGCGTTGTCTATCAATAGTGGTTGACTGACCGACAATCAAAATATAACATATAATAGTTATATAATATTTTGGCAGATACTGCTGTAGCAGTTTACTACTGTAAGTTGAGGAGTTCCTCCGATCTTCATTTGATCTCATCATCAGGTCCTAGTCATCACAATTCAGAAAACTTCTAAAAAGACAATACTTAAAATCCACATTATATATTTCTGCAGTTAACTACCGAAAAATCCCTTAGACATCCTACTACATCATCAGATCTTGGTGACCATGATTCTTGAACTGCCTCGTTTAAAATATAATAAAACGCTCTAAAACTACCATTTAACATCAATTATCTAAATAATATCGATATTTTTAAGTTCTTAAATGAAAAACAGCTCAGTATTAAATTTATCAAAAATACCCAAATATGTTATCGTGAAAGCGTTGTGCGTCGCTTTACTCTTGCGCGGCAGACCAACACCGTTCCAAGCCACTGGCGGATAGGTGGGACTCTCCGTTTATGGGGCACTGGATAAGCCTACACACGACCACGTAACTTATGCAGGCGCTGCTGCCCCAGTCGCGACGGTCCCAACCGTCCATAAACGCGCTTGCATGATATCTGTGTTGTCTCTGTGTGTGCCATTTTAATTTTATAATTATTCCTTTGTATGTAATTCTAGTTATTTTATATGAGCTCTGTGTCATGAATTTTTTTTAATGTTTATTTTAACCAAGAAATCTATATTGATAACCACTACGTAGAATGAGATTGCCGAACCTATCAAAATGGTAAAGTTTTTTTCTGTATACGGTTTTGAACCGAAGTGGTTCCAAAGCACATCTTTGACCTCCTCGACTGACATAGATTTTTGAGCACCTTGTTTGCCTCGGCGTCTTTCGTATCCAGAGAAATTAGATTTTAATGCATTTTAAATAATTTCAATAAATTCCGGCTATTTTATTCACAGAATTGTTGATACCTTTACTAAAATATATTTTAATATTACTATTTATCGAAAAAAAAAAACCTAAGTGATCACCAATTGTCATTAATTTACTAGTAGTTGCTCAAGGCTCCTACAAATTAAAAAACCAAACATTAATTATTTTTTTACAGCTGTGCTTTGAAAATAATTCACTAAATACTTAGTATGAAATACATTTTAAATATTTTACCCATGGTGAAGTGCTTCTTCACGACTTCGTATAAAAGAGATCGCGGGTTCATTGCCCGCCTGGGTCAAATGATAACATTTATAATTGAGTTGTTTTAAGTGATAATGCAACAAAATAGTTATCAGCTGATGCACGAGCGAAGTATTTTAGTTAGATCACACTCATAGTTAAGTAATACGAGTAGATTTTTTTTTATCTCGTACCCACTTATCGTGATTTCAAAACATTTATCTACTAATATTCATTGGCAACGTTATCATCACGTATTTTTTATGTCAATGAAAATTCCTGCAAAGAATTCTTCTCCGAAAATACGGCGGTTGTTTATATGTATGTATGTTTGTTTGTCCAATGATAACAGACAAACTGGTTATACTAATACTTTTTTATTTCGAATAGGAGTTTAACCAGTAGGGGGGTTTTTACATGGCGAATAAATGTTTTATTAAATATGAATGTTATATTAACAGGTAACGTACATATAAAACCTTAGTAAAAAACCAATCATACTACTTTTACAAGATCACAATATTATTCACACCAGAGAAAGTAAAATCCCAATACTTATTTGCAATATGGTCTCAGCTGCTTGCACTGCTCAGTTGATCTTTGTCCAATAAACAGCTCGGTCCTTTGTGATTTCGATAATAAAACTAATGACTTCAGTCTAGCGTATCAGCATAGTATCTTATATTCATTGCACGGAGTAACACGTATAAAATGGTACTCTTAAATTTTAACATAATTAGTTGGTGTTTTAATGGAACTGTGAATGCTTTAACTAGGCTAATTTTGATATGTTTGAGTGCACTGATTTACCATTGTTTTATTTTCGTGGAAGTGTTTTTGAATAGTTACAATCTGTTGTACCCTCCAGTTCTGGAAAAGCTGGTGACAAGGGTCCAAAATAGTGTGTCTAGAGTTTCGAGTTTTTGTATGGGGATAGCAGTCAAAAAGGTAGGTAGGTATCTCAGAATATAGATTAACCAGAATCCGTGTTACAAACAAACAGTACAAGACAAAGTTAAGTAAAAAAACTTTGTAGATACTTTCTACCCGCGAAATCTAGCGACTCGAGATTTTTATTTTCTGTCTAATTTGTAGAATTAGGTAGATATACTTGTATAAGTGGTGATAATGGTATATTTACGATTCATACACATACTGATCAGTAAAAAACAAACAAATTTGGCTCAATTTAGTGGCAAGTGCTACACGTTTTCTGATTAATCTATATACTTTAGGTTTACAGTAAATATTTTTAAAATCTGTAATTGGCATAAATAAGCTGATTTGACTGTCTAACTAGGGACCGCAGATGACTTTAAGCAAAAAAAAATTCAAGACGTCGATTTTTTGAAACCTAATGAAACCCACACGGGGGATGCGTTCATAAAAAAGTATCCCTCACTTTACTTGTAGTAAAAAGGTTACTCTTATATTTTATATTTATTGTTGTTTTTGTCTTAAAAACACCAAGTTTTAAGATTTAATACAAAACGCTTTAAGTTAACCCAGAAATCAGGGTGTGACATTCGGAGAGATAGACTGACGGACCGACCTGCGAAACTATAAAGATTACGTTTTTAGCTTCGGAGCCCTGAAAATTCCAGAACGAATTTCATCAAATCGGTTTTGTTTACAATCAAACAATAATGTTAACCTACGATTTTTGTTTTGTTTTTTGTTTTATTTAGATAAGTAGTAAATAATAATTACTTATTCAGGTACTTGGTAGAACACACAAGAGGTCACTAATCCTAGAAGTCTAAAAAATACTATAGCCATGGCTGAGTAAAACTTTTCCTTACTTTCAGACAACCATGATGAATGGCTTCATGCGATGGTTCCTAAGGTTTATGGTGTCTTTACTGGCTATTCCGTTGGTTCCAATGACATACTTGCTGAACATTAGAAGACAAAGAAAATGTCCGCCGCCCACTAACCCAATACTCTTCAAATCTGCTACGGCGTTGGCGAAAATGATAAGGAATAAGCAGGTGAGTGAACAAAACTTCAACAGGAAGTAGACCTCTTAATTATCTGCATCCGGAGTGGCATGGGTTTAAATTGCATCTACCTATCGCCTTCCAGTGACCCTTATGCCATCGGTCTATGGACCACCCAGATAAAAGTTTAAATTGTTCACCGATTTGCCTCCTCACACTCGTAATTTCATAACCAAGTCTCGATATAATATTGCGTCTACTGTCGATTTATTCTTAATCTCAGTTTTGTCATTTTTGCAGAACAGTTTTTATTAGAATACCTACCAATTTTGATGTTGATGTTTTAGCTTGCTGGGTCGTGACACAATAGATTTAGCACAGGCAGTCATGGTAATCTGGTTACCAAATCTCTTCTTCCTGCTATGATAAGTGGGTACCAAAATAAAAACGTTTGCAGAACCGTACCAAATAGTGATAAGGATTTATTCCAACACTAGCGACCCCAATTAAAAACTTTTTGCGGTCTGCGGTCGCTACCGCGTTTTATCGCTCGATATATTTATATATCTCTTAGTTTAATGGATTCAGCTATTTATCTAATTACAGGTAACATCAGAAGAAGTGGTAGCAGCCTACATAGAAAGATGCAAAGAGGTCAACACATACGTGAACGCGATCGTAGAGCCGAGGTATGACGCAGCACTGCGAGAAGCCAGGAGCATCGACAAGATGATAGCTTCCTCTCAGAGGACCCCTGAGGAGTTGCAGCATGAGTATCCACTACTAGGATTGCCGCTTACTGTGAAGGAGAGCATCGCTGTTGAAGGTGAGCCTCACCTTCATAGGGAACTTAAATCATAAGTACTATGGAGTGTCTGTAAGACTCCACTGCTGGTATATGACTTACCCAGTGCCCTGACTAAAGGTATTGAGCCACCACCCGCAACCTAGATGTTATGGGGTGGCAGCCTCACTGCATTGCTAACTGAGACGTACTCGTTCCTACATTATTTATTAAATTAGAGCGATGTCAACCCTTAAACAAAATCGACAGCATGGAATTGAGCTGAGCACCAATCTCTAATTAATAATAACACGTTTTTAATCCATTTGTACGAATTGTCCTTCAAAAGTTAAAATGTCTTATAAATGTTAATTATTCAAAATGCAGCTAATTTTGAACATCGAGCTAAAAACATTAGTATATCGACCTTGTCGTCGACTGTCTTAGCATGTTCTTCATAATCAAAATAATATAATTACATTGATGTGTATTTAGGAAAACTTAGTTTGGAGCCACTTTGTGTTAGGTATCATAAATTAGTTGGTAAACAGGTTATTTATTAAGTAGGTAGGCAAATATGCCTAATAGGTATACCTAGGTATTTTAATGCCTGATAAAAATCTAATTCAACGAGTTGTAGTCAAGTTTTGAAACTTGAGATAAAATGAAAAATATTCGTTCGTATGTAAATTATTTTAATTGGTTAGATTCTTTGCTTCGATGAAAATTATGATAAAAAGAAAATTCAAATAACTAATTTCAAAATGTTTTTCGTAGGTTCATGTAATAGTTATTCTTGTGGCTTTATGTAGAAACTAGGAACCACGAGTTTTAAATAGGTAAATGGGTTTGCATAAATATTAGCGGCACGCGCGGCCCGCGCTTTTTTTTCTATGGAACAGATTTAGTCCAAATTACAAAATATGATGATCAGCAGAACCGCAGAACTCTAAAAAACAGAAGCAACTCGAATTGAGAATGAAGTCCAGCATACGTCATCATCAATAATCAATTTGTCATTACAAATGTTAGATTCCGTGTTAAATACGAATCCCCTGCGACAATTCTCTGTAAAGGGCATTTCTGGAATTTTTGTCTAGAAATTGCCTTCCGGTACTCAAAGGGGAAGGGATTTCTGGACAAGAGTTTCAGAAATCCCTTGATCCTAAAACTGACAATCTACTTTTGTAGATACAGTCACGTCATCGGGAGTGTAAAAAGAAATTTAAAAAAAAGAAAGCGATTACCTATATACATGAGAAAAAGTGGTGGAAATCAAATGCACACAAATACAATTTTTTGCCCTTAAAAGTGGGATGTGTATGGGACCCATTAAAAATAATCATTAAAATCGATTCACAATTGGCGAAAGTACCCATATATCAATTACATAATAAGATACACACACACAAAAAAACATTGAATTGAATTGTCGAATTGATTTCCGTTTTTGAAGTCGGTTGATAATAATTAAATCGCGATATTCGCGATACGTTTACAGTCCCTAGTTTACTTGAAATAACAAGATATTGTAGATCCTCACATGCTATATTTTGCTCAAAATAATCCTCAAAATATGTTAATTATTGGCGAAGATATCAAGTAACAAACTTACACGATAAGAAATATACAGCCGAAGTGAGAACCTCTTCCTTTTTTTAAATCAGGTAATTTTTTTTTCATAATACATATATACTTCCGCTTCCGCATACATTTCTGTTTCCGTTTCTGCTAAGATTTTATTTTGACATCTGGTTCTGTTTCCGCTTCCGTTTAGTCACTTCCGTTGTAAAACTTATAGGTAAATTAGCACAACATCTTCGGAATAATTTGATAAAACGGACTCTTATAGCCAACCATATTATATATACAGGCTTTTAGCATGAACACCAAAACAACAGTTTTCTCCTGCGGAAGAGAAGAAACTAAATTAGTGCCTACTTCTGGCTTTACTATCCGTCATTAAACTTTTTTCTTCTCTTCCATCGACAAAACCGCTTGTTTTCTCATACTAACTGGTGCTTATAGACAGGGGTAGTCAACTAGTCAGTGAGAAAGTATAAATAATATTTTCTCTGGCGACTTGCTTTGGGTAATTGGTATAACTGCTTCAGCAATTATACAACTGTAGGTTTCCTGAATTGCGTGCTGGTAATTGGTGTATTTGCTAGTTACCTCGGTGCCTTGTGTAATTTTTATTACGTATGGAGGATGTATTTTAGGTACTTATAATTCTAACCCGGGTTTTTACTTCATTCCGGCCTACGTAATTGATTGATTTTGCCACAAAAAAAAACTATTTAGAGTTAGATTCTTATTGTAACTTACGAGAAAATTCAAGTGCCGTTGGCATATTAGTTTTCATGTTGGTTCTGGCTTGTTTCGAGTAATTTTGACAGTTTTCATCAGGGTGGGTAACGCACTCTATCAACGTCATTTTATGCACTGCAATGGCTCTTGGAGTGAGTGGAAACAAATCTGTGACTTCACATAGAGTAGCGGTGAGATCGCTATAATCCACACATTGTATAACATAATTTAAGGTTTAGTTCCTATTTAATATGTTTAAATGTGCAATGAAGTAGTTTACATTTTACGGGATTCAACCCAGGGGAACCAAGCGGAAGATTGCAGGTTTTAGTCCAGCTGAGGGTGAATTTTAGAATTTATTATTTACATTATCAATTAGGTATGTAAGTATGTATATTTTTTATGTTTTACCACCATGCATGTATAAATTAGATAAAACCAAACACTAGTAATAATAATGTTATTGTTAATCCAACTCACTTTCTAATCTGTAATAATACCTACTCTTAGCTATGAAAGAGCGGGACCTTTTAACATATGTGTTGTTTATTTAACAGAAGGTCCCAACCTTAGATATAAAAAGTAAACAGTCCCAGATGATATTTTTATTTCGTTGCTGATGATTATACTATTACTTTTGAAAAATTAATGGTTATGAGCATATTTTTTTTACTATAAACGGGATATTTACCATGTTTTATGAGTTTGAATGTTTCCCGACTGTTTGAATATTGCTACGGTGCCGAAATATTGAGAAACGTTCAAACTCACAAATCATGGCAAATAATAATAATAATATTTTAATAATTAATAAAAAAAAAAAATATTTTCCAGGTATGAGCAACGATTGCGGAACCGTCTACCCATATAGGAATCCTGCTAAAAAGGACGCAGACATTATACGCCAAGCAAGAGCAGCCGGGGCGATACCCATTGCAGTCACCAACACCCCCCAACTGTGTATGAACTGGGAGACTTACAACAACGTCACAGGATTGACCACTAACCCGTATGATCAGAAGAGGACTACTGGGGGATCGTCAGGGGGAGAGGTAAGGATTAACATTACATTAGCATCTGCCAACGGCTTTGCCCGCGTGGTACCCGAATAAAAAGTAGCATATCTATTATTCAATGTCACGAACTATACCTGTACATATTTCATCCAAAGCGGTTCAGCTACGGTAATTATTAGTCACAAACATATCAACTTTTGGTTCTAAAGCAAACATTCATGAAGTTAAGAATACCAGTAGAATTATTTTGACCTAAACTTAGTTACCTCACGGTTGTACGTACCTACTGAGTAATATATTCGAGGCAGTCCATAATGGAGATTACAGTCGTGAGTGTATTTATTTTTAACACCCAAACATACATACAAATAGTCCCGACCCATTAGGACATTAGGATTCCCTGTGTCGTGGGAACTACGAGTACTGTGGTACTTACCACATAACCCAGATCCGTAACAAATACCTACAGAAAATGCGTACATTTATCCCGCAGTTTGTATCGAACCCGCACCTCTTGCGATGCAAAGGCTACACGTCCGCCGCGCCACCAGGGCCACCACACCGAGTTGGTTTTTGTTTGTTTGTACCAATATAACGATGATATCTGTACAATTTCAGTCAGCGCTGATATCGACAGGTGCATCCCTCATCGGCGTCGGCTCGGACATAGCAGGCTCTCTCCGGCTACCACCCATGTTTACAGGGATCTACGGCCACAAACCTACACCGAGGCTCTTGTCTGTTAAAGGTATTTCACTATCTTTCTTGCCTTCGGGTCACCATTAGAGAATACAATCCCGAGCATGTTTTTCAATCCCGGGATTACGGGATTTTTGAACCGTAATCCCGGGATCCCGGGCCTATCCCGGGATTAGACTATGTGGTTTCTAATTGGGCTCAAATTAAAAAAAAACTTGAGTAATTAAAAAACTTTATAATGTCTTTGCACAACAGTCAACACAAATCACAATAATAATAAGAAAATAAAAAAGACAAAACAAAAAAATTATACTTTTGCAAGAAATTAAAAAGACAACATAAATATACTATTTAGTATTTCGAAAATATAATCGCAGAAATATCAAAGCATCCAATGTTTGACTTCCAAGCCTGCTTCGTAGTTTATTGCCAACATAAGCGGCAGCTGAAAACGCTCGCTCAGGTTCAACGCTGGTTGGAGGAATAGACAATAGATACTTGTATGCTGTTTCTAAGTGATATCCACGAACTCCTCCATTTTCGAACAGGCTCATTTCACGTCTAATACTATTTGCCAACCCCAATTCATTTTGTACTTGTACATCAGGATCTGGGGATTTCATACTCTTGTTAATTTCCAGCTGTAACTTTTCCTTTAATGTCAATTGGGGTTGGGAGGTTTCTGGCCTTAGCTCATCATCTATTTGTGATCCTGACCTTTCTTCTTCTTCTGTGTCATCTCGACTATTAAGTCTTTTAACAATACTCTTTATTTGCTTCCTCACTATAGCCTGTGTCGGAACTGGAAATAAGTCATGCCATTCCAAATCCGATAACAACTGATTTTCATCATTCATTCGTGGATTTTGTAAATAATTTAATACACCAGTTAAATTATCACTTCGTCGTTGCTTTATACGTTCCACTAAGGATGTTTTCATTTTTTTGGCAAGTGCTGAGTTTTTGCTAGACAGTTGTTTTATAAGAAATTTCAAAGCGGCATCAGCTGTGCATAAATTAGCATCTCGCCTACAGATTGCTTCTACTGTCAATTTAATTGGGGTCAGCACATCAACAATTTTATTTACCAATTCAAAATCAACATCTTCTAAACGAATTGGATGATTGAGATCTATAAGAGCTTTTTGAATGCATGCTTTTAAAAGATAAAATCGCTCCAGCATTGTTAAAAGACTATTCCATCTGGTTTTACAGTCCAAAAGAAGTGACAGCTCTTTTCCATGTTCAATTTTCACATATTTTTGAAGTACTGTTTCATTTTTAAATGGTGATCTTTTGAAATACACTACAACTTTGCGGATTTTCTTTATCAGCTCATTAATATTTTCATATTGTGTTAACTCTGGTACGTGTTCTGGCGCAAGATCATTTTGTGACATTACGATTAAACCTGATTCTGGACAGTCTAAGTCTTCTAAATCGTGTTCATCATCGCTGTCGTCCATATAATCAACAGTAACAGCTGGTTCATTCAGAGTAGCATCTGAGGTAGGGCTATGTTGCAAATAATTATGTTTTTCATAAAGCACATCACAGACCGCCAAATTGATACCATGTGCGAGACACAGTTGATGTTCGGTGCAAACAAGCCGCCCCACCTTTATCATAACATTCGGTCCATCGGTTACAATAGCCACGATGTCAGTTTCCAGGGAAATATCAAATTCACTGAGACGCTCTTTCAATATACGAAGACAATTTTCAGCTGTCATACTTCCGTAAATAGGAACAAGTCCTAAGTTCCAAAATTTTTTATATGAATGAACGTTGACAGCCATGTATCGTTTATTGGAAGTTGAAGTCCACTCGTCGAAAGAAAGACTAAATCTTTCACCTGCACTTTTCAATTGTTTCAATTCTGCAATTACTTGCTTTTTGATTTTTTCACTGTAATTCATAACACGTTTTCGAACAGTGACGGCTGACTTTGGTAAATCCGGGTATTTTGCTAAGAGCAATTTTCTCAAATCATCTGAAGCTATGAATACACTGAATGGAAATCCATCTAATGCAACCATTCTTGCCAAAACATCATCCAGGCTATCGTCGGCACTTTTAGTAACATAATCATCTAACTTTCGCTTGGTTGGCGGCGGCGGAGCTGTGTTCATATTTTCAGAATCTTGACTTGTTGAAGCTGATATAACCTTGATGTTATGTTTTGATAACAAATGTGTATGTAATCCCTTAGTCGATCCACCCAAAGTCTTGAGAATGGCTGGGCACCGCTTACATTTAGCACTATTCCCATCCTTCGCGACTAAAAAATAACTCCACACTGACGTCGCATCACTGTCTTTTTTATGTTTAACAAAGTCTGCCGCCATTTGAAATACTTAATTTCAGGTAATTTACTTTAAATTTAAATGACGAAACCTTCGTAACCCGTCACTGACAGAATAATAAATGAAAAAAATAAAATCTGATTAGCATATTTATACTTTCATACAGGGAATCCCCGACGGGAAAATACCCGCAACAATACTATGATATGAGATGATCGGGTGATTTCCCTGTTGGTTCGTTGGGGACTTGGGGAATCACCTTAAAAGTAGCATATTTAATACTTTCGTACAGGGAAACCCCGACGGGAAATACCCGCAAAAATATTATGATATTATGAGATGATCGGGTGATTCCCCTGTTAGTTCATTCATTGGGGAATTACCTTAAGAGTATTGTATTGAAGTACTCAGAGTGGGGAAGTCCCTTCTAAGTTTACAACAAACATATTAAGACTGTACCTGTGTGTGTAGTGAATAGTACGTATCGTATGACGGCGTATCTAAAAGTGTTTTTTGTCGTTATGTATTAAATGCTATTAAATAACCTAGGCAAGGTTATCGTCAAGGCGCAACGGACTACGGCATATAAACTAAACTTGTATGTGGCAATCCCGAAAATCCCGAGATTAGCCAAGTGCAGTCCCGGGATTTTCGGGGCCAGAAAACGGTCGGGATCCCGGGATCCCGAGATTCGGGATCCCGGGATTGTATTCTCTAGTCACCATCCAATGCCTTCAAGGTTGGTCACAACAGCAATGTGTAGGTTATTTGGTTTTAAAATATTAGCAAAAACTTATGGCAACTCAAGATTCACTTATCCTCAAGGTTAAACACTTAACCGCGGTAGGTCGCGGGTTCGATCCTCCGTCAAATTACCCCTTGGAACTTATGGGATATTTTAAAATAGTTAACCAAATTAACGTACCCTTTTTGAAAAACTGCGGATAATTATTACAACATTCATTTCAAAGGCATCTACCAAAAAATAATTCCATATTTATTAGAACTTATATTATGCTACGAGCACTCTGTGTAAGTTCAAGCATATTCTTAAGAAATTCATCAGATATTACGTGGACCTTAAACCACCGGATAAATAACATCCGATAAATAATTTAATTCATTCGCATAGCTACTTACATCAAGTCATGTCCATTTCCCAGAGGGTTGGACAGGGACCGCAGATTTCCACGTACATTAAGTATAGTTATTTATATGAACCAGCAAAAACTAACTTAACCTTATACTTATTTCAGGCCATGTCCCAGATTGCCTAGACGACCCAAACTTCGAAGAATACTTTGCTCTAGGACCAATTACACGGTACGCTGAGGACTTATCCTTGATGTTGAAGGTTCTAAAACAACCAGGCAGCCCAGACATTCCATTTGATAAACCTGTAAGGAACTATTTAATAAAAAACTACTTTTTTTTTCAGGAAAAATAAACTCTCAGACAAAGACTCTAAATAACGGGAAGTTGAAAAAAGTTCAATGTAAAATTTCATAATTTATCGAAAATTCCCATTTCCCATCAATTTTTTTGACGTAAGGAATGGGATTTGAGATTACTCTTCCACAATTGGCCGACGAATTGAGAACCTCCTCCTTTTTTAAAGTCTGCCATATGGCCGGCCACATGGCCGTCCCAGAGTCATTCTTCGATGAGTAAAAAACGGTAATTCTATTCTTAATCTTTTTTTAGGTGGACATCTCAAAGCTGAAGTTCTACTACATGGAAAGCGATGGCAGTAACGTTACCGATTCAATAGGACCAGACGTAAGGAAAGCTATGGAAAAGGCTAAAGAACATATCAAAAGGACTTACAACATAGATGTGAAACCGGTAAGAAGTCATCCCTAAGGTATTATAATATACATGAATCAAAACCACCAAAAAGTGGAGCACTACCTGTAGCCAAAAAATATTTAGAAATAATGTACATGTATTCTCATACAAAAGACATCAACGCGCTATACGAGCAATGCCAACCTCAGGAATTTAAATAAAACTCCTCTAAAAATTACAATTGTTCGTAGGAAAATGGTCTTATATTTAGGCAGTTTGAGAATGGTTCTTAGTTCCATACGAAGCGCGTGTTGAAGTCTTTTGTATTAAAATAGTCAATTTAATAGTAGTAATTAAATAAATCAATAAAATAGTCTCGTTATCCATTCGTAACCTTAAGGTAATTGTTGTTATTTTTGTTTTAGCTCAAAATAAAGAACATGGAACACATGTGGGAAATAGGTATCCGTGTTCTGATGAACATTAGAAACGTCCAGAATATTTACACAGATCCGAACCAGCGGGACAAGTGGGTATCCACTTGGCCGGTGGTCCTGAAGAAGCTGTTCGGATTCTCCAACCACAACTTTTTGTGTGTTTGCTATGGACCTCTGCAGAAGTTCTTCGATGCCCTGCCAAAGAGCTATTATGAGAAACTGCTGGGAATATTTGATGAGATCAAGGCTGATTTTGACGTATGTGTTCACCCTTCTTGTGCTTGCTTATCTATTGAAATGGTTCTCTACTTCATCTTATCTGCCAACCCAGACATAATGAAAGTTTCCGCTGAAAATAAAATTTGGTGGAGATTATTTTTTAACTGGTACCTATTGATTTATAGGCTAAACAAGCATTCGAAAAAAAATATCATTGGGAAAAGAAAAAGGCTCACAGATGACTTTCTTGTTTAAGAATTATACAAGTTTGTACCACTTCATTGGGTTCCTATAGTACGTACATATAGCATTTAAACTATATGTACGTACGACACGAAGACACGAGAGCCGCTAAACTTATTTCAGTTCACACAAAACAAAAGTAGTAATTAAGAATGCTGCGCCGCGGAATCCACATAGACTATACCTACCTAAACTCAAGCTAGAGATTGCATATGTTACTGCAATAAAAGTGTATAACAAATTGTCAAATATTATATATTTATAAAGATTTATCATAAAATTTGTTTAAAAATAAGCTGACGAAATGGTTAAGGGACCAAGGTTTCTATGACATTAATGAATTTATGAACCACAAAATAGGCGATAATGATATTATGACTAGGAGTGAATTTTATTAGATTAAGTTATTTATAGGTAGGTAATAGTTATTGACATTTTCAAACGTTAGACCATAAGTTCTGACATTCTATAATTATTCTTGTATTTAAATTGATTCTCAATCTACCTATAGACATTTTCACACCATAGGTATGGATGGTAGAATTTAGAAGGGCCTAAAAAAAATTTAACAACATGTTTAACTGACCTATATTCTAGCAAATAAATATTCTGATTTATGAAAACACGCCCACGACTGGAATGCCCATAATGAACATCATCCACGTATAGCATTCCACGTGACAGGTTGCGAGCCCATTGCCGCTTATTGAAACACTAACCAATGGCACATGGCTTCGCGTTATTGGTTCTAGGGCATGCCGTTTTCATTAGGTTTTCACTAGACTTTGGTCCATGGATGGACGATTGGGAGTTCGGATCAGTAGTCATCCACTAGGCCAACATAGCGATATCTAAACTAGACAGCGGTAAAGGTTTCGTTAATATTTTCATTTCAGTCCATGGTCTTTTTTTTTAAAGTACCTGTATTCAACACTGTTTTCAGTTTCACATTATGTTTTACTTCACAGAGAGTGTTAGCTGACGACGCAGTGCTACTGTGCCCGACCTACCCAAACCCAGCGCATCTCCATTACAGAGTTTACTACAAATTCCTCAACTGTGGCTACCTTACCATCTTCAATGCATTGGGACTTCCCGTCACAGCTTGTCCAATTGAGCTCACTAGAAAAGGCCTGCCAGTTGGAATACAGATTGTGGCGAACAAGTGTAACGATCATCTAACAATAGCGGTTGCTAAAGAGTTTGAAAGAGCATTTGGGGGATGGGTGCCGCCGAATAAAGATATGGTGGAAAGCATTAAAACTGCGTAGCGTAGGGTTTGTATAGTAGGTAATGAGCAGTGAAAAAAATATTAGTAACAGACCAGAATCAACAAGTTGGAGTGGCAATGGGCAGGGCAGGACATAGCTCGCAGAACCGAAAACCCCCCAGGAAAGCCCCCCCATCAGATGGCCTGAAGGTGGTGGAATTTCAAGATCTGTTGAGGATAAACTCCATACACAGAGTAAGTTGGTCTACTTACCTATCTACGTAACCGAAAAGGTTGCCAGATATCCTGAAATATACTAGAAAAACAGATTGAAGATAAATTTACTTGTCAAAGAATGGACTAATACGTAACAATAAAATGAACAATAGGGTAACCTACATTACTATATTCGTAACATCTTGTCTTATTTTGACGTATTTTTTATCGTAATTGGTTATAATTCCGCCTAGGTAGGTACTTCTGGAGCTGGGTAAAAAGTATTAATAAGTTCAGTTTGTAAATAGATTGTATAATGGATTGTAATAATATAATTTACCTATGTAAAGTATGTTCTCTATCACTAATGTTTCAACTTAATAGAGTGACTAATTGTAAGCAGGCTACATTATTTAGACCTTGGCTTAGATAGCTTAAGCCTGAGCCTATATAAGTACCGGATTGAACTCGAAGTTACAGCGCCCTTATGCTGTTCATTTCCTATAATATTATTTAACACCTATAACTACACGAGAGCAATAAATATGAATATACCAAATGTCGGAGTTTTTTTAGTTTCTCAACTAAGTACCCACCAATTATAGGTAAACATTCTCTTTTCTGGATTCCAGTACCTACTAGTTAGGTACATTAAAAGAATAAACAACCAGATTACATAAATATACCCACAGATTCAGCGTCCTATACCTTCTGTCTTCTATTATCTACATGGCATGTCTATACCTATGTATAAATAAAGGTACGTAGGTAGTAAGGCTCGTAGTAACAAGTTCCAAGGTTAATCTGCAGGCATGTCTAGGACAAACACGCGACATTGCGCGATGGTATAACATTCATTAGACTGGTAGGGCTTCTTTGTTACAATCATTATGCTGCTTAATGTCTAGTAGCTAGAGATACGAAAACAGTACTGTCTAGGCATAATCTGCTAGCATGACGTCAAAGTCAAAATAAAAATAAAAAAAACATTTAAAACAAGGATCATAAAAAAACGTCACCTTAAAACGACACAGTGTGGAATCCTAATATGGGATCAAAACTATGTGTGTACCAAACTGTTGGGTGTTTATTTATTAAATAAATAATAAAATTAATTTTGTTTTCTCACGATATTTTCCTTTGAGTACCTTTTTAAATACTTGTTAATGTGCACATAAATATTTCGAGTTGAATCCATTGGCAGGGCCGGATACCCACTAGTAGGCCAACACGGCTCATTTAGGAATTGTCAGCTACTAGTCAGGTCACCCTACTTAGACTATAGATGGAACTTCCATGTGGCAAAGACATGGGTGGTAGGCGTACCAAGAATACTCGCTGTCGCCGTGCCCGCCGTGATCCTTGGCCACAGCCAATAACTTATGGCCGAAACAAAGAAACCAATTTTTATTGTACTTAGGTACTTATCTGGGAGTATCTGGGGCTACCTCACGCTTAGTTTTCCTTTCACGCTAACGCAAAATTTGTCAAGGAAAAACTTTATTTTCCACAGCTAATGTAATTTCCATTAGGTACCTACCATTCAATCTTTACGCAAGCCTTAATTTCAACAGAAAGTGGAATTTGTCTAGACTATGCTCGCCAAGAGTAAATAACCACATGACCTTTTTTGCACCTGGGGCCTAGCCATCAAGTCTTATTGCGATTCGATTCAGGTAAAGATATCAAATCCCACTTTGCGATTGACAATTATTTAGTCAACGCCATAGCGTCTTCAACTGCAAAGCAGGATTTGATATATTAGGTTGGGGAAAAAGTCTTTTCGCATTATTGTATGTATGAACTTGTAATAAAATCTCTTTGGCTATACTATTTGTATCTGGCTGGTTTTGGTATCATTAAAAGTTTAAATTTTAAAGAAGATAATTCCAAATTCAAATTAGGAAAATGTGTGATTTTTATTTGTTTTTCGTACTGTCAAGATGAGTGAATCTAATGAAGAAATTCGATACATTTTAAAATTTTACTACAAAAAAGGTAAAAATGCAACGCAAGCCGCGAAAAAAATTTGCGATGTTTATGGACCTAGTGCAGTGTCTGTGAGAGTAGCACAAATTTGGTTTAAGCGTTTTCAATCCGGAAATTTTGATGTCAAAGATGCACGTCGCTCTGGTCTGGTATTACGGATAAAATGGATGCCATTTTTGAAAAAGTGGAGCAAGATCGGCATATCAGTAGTTACGACGTAGCTGAAGAACTGGGAATTGACCACAAAACAGTTTTGGCGCATTTGAAAAAAACTGGGTACACAAAAAAGCTCGATATTTGGGTACCTCACGAGCTCACTGAAAGAAACCTAATGAACCGTGTTCTCATTTGTGATTCTTTATTACGACGTAATGAAACCGAACCATTTTTGAAGAAGCTGATAACTGGTGATGAAAAGTGGATCACGTACGACAAGAACGTGCGAAAAAGGTCGTGGTCAAAGGCCGGTCAGGCTTCACAGACTGTGGCGAAACCCGGGTTAACTCGCAACAAGGTGATGCTGTGTGTGTGGTGGGATTGGAAGGGCATTATTCATTATGAGCTGTTACCACCAGGCAGGACCATCGATTCTGAACTCTACTGCGAACAACTGATGAGATTAAAACAAGAAGTTGAGAGAAAGCGGCCGGAGTTAATCAACAGAAGGGGTGTGGTTTTTCATCATGATAACGCTAGACCTCACACATCTTTAGCCACTCAGCAAAAATTAAGAGAGTTTGGCTGGGATGTGTTAATGCATCCGCCGTATAGTCCTGACCTTGCACCTTCAGATTTCCACCTGTTTCGGTCTCTTCAGAATTCTTTAGGCAGTGTCAGGTTAACATCACGAGAGGACTGCCAAAACCACTTGTCGCGGTATTTTGAACAGAAGCCCCAAAGTTTTTATAGCAATGGGATCATGTCCCTGCCTACAAAATGGCAAAAAGTTATCGAACAAAATGGTACCTACATACTTTAGTTAAATGTAAATAAACTATATTAAAAAATGTTTTGAATTTTCTTAAAAAATGCGAAGAAACTTTTTCCCCAACCTATTATTTGCCTCCATTTGGTCTCCTTCCATAAATAGGTAGGTAGTTGTTAGTTCCTCTATTTTACACGATCACGGACTAGTAAGTCTGTGATCATGGAATGGACTAGGTAGGTCCTAACTACCTATTTTTTTAGTCCACAGAAAATTCGAAGTTTGACGCTACAGGAAATGACTTTGAACTTGAAGTCAGGATGTAAAATATAGAAGTTACCAACTAGATTGTACAATCTAGTGTGTAATTGCGTGCATAAAATTTTAAAACCATTATGTATCAAAAGATCAAATTCTGCTACAAAAAACACTTATTTTTGTCGCATCTGGTCACGCCAATTTCAGGTGAATGAACTAAGTGAAATTTCCTTCACAATGAGGGAGGAGGGGATTTGACGGCTATCTCAAACAACCACTAAACCTACCTAATCCTTTTACGCGAATCAACGATTTCTCGATCTTCTATTTTATTTTTAATCTGTGTGCTGCTAACCATGCATAGACAATTTTGCATAGTTTTGTGAACGAATATATGTTTTTACGTTAGTTTAATTAATCATTACAACACATTATTATGTACTTTAATAACAGGCTTTTATAATAAAAAAATCGATAAAATTTATCAAAATGATGTACATTTTGAATGAGGTACATAATGTACTTCGAGTAATCAGATAAAACGAAACGTTATTTTTTTTTTTAACTAATACAAATGACAGCCAATTTTGACAGATTACTTACTGCTGTCAATTTATTTGATGAGTATGGAAATTAGGTCCATTTTCGTTTTTGATTAAATTAATGTAATTTTTATTGCTTGTAAAATAAAATTTCTAGTCGAATAATTTAACTTACGTTGAATTTCATTTTATGCTCACATTTTTTTTATTTGTTCCTCTAACAACGCACGCGCACTGAACACCCATCGCCCAAAATCTCCCAGCGCCATATTGAGAGAGGCGGACGTTGTATGACTTGAGTGATTAATCGTGGTTATTGCAATAATTGAAGTGAAACATTTGATCGTACCCTATGGATAAACGTTCGGGTATGTAACAAGTGAAAAAGTGACTTCAAGAAGCGTCTATTTACGTGCAGTGTTCCCTTACAAATCACTTCGTAACCTAGACATAGGCCGTTCTAGTTATCAGTAGATTACCTAGGTATCATCAATCCGCTGTTTGCTCACAGTTTTAATCTTATTAATACACACGTGTGGGAAATAGCCATAGGTTTCTTGAATCTAGTTACATTAACAAGATTATACGGTCGGTTCGCAAGGTTCCACGCTCGTATAAAAGCGGATTTCGAAGTGTTTATGTCGGCAGTTGACAGAAGCGTTTATGTATATGACCGATCATAAGTCACCACACCCAGTGACCGGATTGTCGGTTTTTGTATTTAGTAGTTTCTTATTCGGATGGTTGTTCGCGCGTCTTCGCGTCGGTACGTGATAATAGTGTAATTGTGTCGTGTTCACGTGATGATGTGAGTGTAAAATTGATGTGATTTTAGGTGTGGTGTGCCTCGGTTGAAAGGCCTGTCGGAAGGACAGGGCTCCGCGCGCGAGGACGGTCTGCGGCCCTCCGCCCTGAGGAATCATGGAGTGCTGCATGTCAGAAGAAGCCAAAGAACAAAAGAGAATCAACCAGGAAATAGAGAGGCAATTGAGAAAGGACAAACGAGATGCCAGGAGAGAGCTCAAGTTGCTCCTGCTCGGTGAGTACATTGCAATTGTTAAGGTAGTTATGGTTCTGAAGGCTACAGCAAATGTAAGCAACAACAGACTGCATGTAGTTATAGTAACTGTTCATTAATCAGTGGCTAAGCAGAACTTTCTATGGAATTGGCAGTTTGTAGTTGCATTGTCACTGCCATCTGTGGTTGAATTCCAGATCATACCTCTAGATTGTTGAATTTAATTAATCTTGCCTTATTTTTGATACCAGTGACATATCAAATTACAAACCAAAAAGATAAGATTCTAATCTGATTCACTGAGTTGTTGATACCACTATATGTATGTTCTCATTTATTTTTAAAAGAAAGCCCATTTTTTATATAAGTAAGATTCAGGTACATACATACCTGAATTGCTCAAAGAGTATACCTTAATCTAATCATAATAAATTTACTATGTTAACCATAACCTTGATAGCAAAATGAGGTTAATGTGTAGCACAGGTAACCTACCTTTATAGCAATGAATATGTACACTCAACAAAGGAATTGATTGAAAGACTATCATAAGCAAAATTTTAATTTCAATTAAAATAGAAAAATGTTTGATATTTTCATAAAAACAGTTCTAAAATAATTCTGAATCTTCAATATCTGAATGAAATGCTACTTTAGGGTAATGTTCATAGAATTTACTATTAACTCAATTATGGCAAATATAACAAATACAACTAGTCAAAACAGTGGTATAACTTAAAAAAATATGTTGTAAATTTCAAAGATTTTTTGTATTATAATATGTTCCGTGGTAGTATGGAATGCTTAGTGCTTGTGTTCAACTTGCGCTCCATTGCTTTTATAGTTAGTGTTGTTTTCACATATTGTTAGATGCCAATATTGTGTTTTGCTGGTCTGCGCAGGTTGGTTGTACATTGGCCACCAGCTCGCAACAGCCAGCCAGTCAAACTCCTTAAAATATTGGAGTATGGTCAATCGTAATGATATTTGTTTCCTATTGATTGTCACTCAGCCACCTGGCTCTAAAAAGGCTAAGTAACTCTGCCAAAACCTATCCCATGCACATATCCATTGACTTTTAAATTGGATCCTTGGACATGCCTGTTTACTGTTTTAATGTTTTCATTTATATTTTAATAAAAAAGATTTAAGATTTAAGAGTAATCCTTAAATAAAGGAATTCTTTGTCTCCTTGCTGAACCTGAGGGGACAATAATGCAATGGCAGCATTGGCAAGATAAATATTATGTTCTCAGAAAAACTAAGGTTTTACCAACAGCTTATTTTTTAGGTTCTTATGATTTGATTTTATGCAAACGAATAAATCTGAAAAACTATGATTCATAGTTATGAACTAGTTAGTTTACATACTAAACAAAGTATGGATGTTTGTTGCTAATAATAAGGGCTGAACCTATTTGAATCAAATTTGGAATCACCATTGCCCAGGCTACCTTTTATGCTGGAGAAGCCGCAGGCAGAAGCTAGTCTAGCATTAGAATAGAAAGGATTGAGTGTATTATCAATGCCACCTATTCTGTGAGCAATATTATTACCTACAGGAAACATCTCTGTTATTTTTGATAGAATTAACATGATAACACATGATTTTTGGGGTGTCAAAATTCTGGTCCAACTCTACCCTGGCAATGGCAATGGTTTTTCAACAGTTTTTTTTATTTGCAATATATTATCTAACATGCTTTGTCTTATTGGTGATTGATCATGGTTGTGCATGAAAAACACTATTTTTTTTCTATAATTTTGTAAACCTCTATCAAAAATCCCCCCTATCAGTTAAGCTCATATCAAATTTCATCAAGATTTAATAACTGTTCGGCAGTTATCATCGGAAAAACATACATACATAGGTACTGAGGGATTGCTCATAGACTCAGAGATATTAGTTTGTTTCGCTCACTTGATCAATAATAATTTGTCTTATATCGTTTTTGTACTAAAAATAATATGAATGTTGTTTCTTTTTTTGCGTTTAATGTATGCCAAAATGTTTTATGTATTATTTTTAACTCTAACTCGGGTGGTCAAGTTTTACTATCCACTGAATCATTTTAGCTCTCCCTTAGAAGTGGGCGCTCCCATACATATGCCAGACGAAATTATCGCAATGTGGTTTTGCGACTTTTCATGCTAAGCATTTCATAATAAAAGAATAAAAAACAAAAGAAATGCACAATGAGCGGTCTTATAGCTGAAAGCGATTTATTTGAGACAACCATAACCAACCAGGTAATAGGTTCTCAAAACTTTAAGAAGGGATCCAGAGACTTGTTACTGCTAAAAACTTTGGAATGAGCTCAAAATTAAGGGGTAAACAGTAAGAGGTGTCGATTCTTTTAAAATGAAGTTTATTTAATCAAACTTCCTTCTCAAGCGAGTAATTCGTGTAGTAATTTTCTGCCATAAAACTAAGCAAGTTGCACTGATGCACCTTAGGCTTCGCAAATAATTCAGTAATCTCATCTCATGGTTCTATCATGAAAATCTGATGTATAGTCACAAAAATATAATTTTGTTCAAGAAATATAGTGATAATCACAATGTTAATACTAGAAATAAATATAAACTCGCTGTTGCCACTTATAAACTCCATAAAGTTGGTAAATCATTTAAACTCCTAAAAGATATACAAAAATTTACAATTTATACATTTTAAAATGTAATTAAACAAAAACTTTATAAAAAGGCATACTATAAAATGTCTGATTATTTGGATGATAAAAACTCTTGGAAGTGATAATGCTCCAACTCGATAAAAATGTAGGTACCTATTGTTTTGTAAAAGGATCGTTAAAAAGAAGAACCAGCCTTGTTTTCTTGCCTTTCTTACCTGGCTTGGACGCGGAGAAACAGGTAATAGATAAAACCGACGTTTCAAAGTGATCCTTGTAATTTTAATGAATAAATGAATTTAGTATTTCACTTTGGTTATGGCAGTCATGTCCTATGGTGTAACTGGTGGTCCCTAGGTAATTAATTTGATTTATAATTTACGTGAACGAGCATATTCTTGCTACTGATGCTCTGCGAAACGCAGCCATGTAAATAGCTCAATACAAAATTTGAACCTCTTCATAACTCGATCTACGATTTTCCACAGGCACTGGCGAGTCGGGCAAGTCGACATTCATCAAGCAGATGAGAATCATCCACGGCTCTGGCTACAGCGACGATGACAAGCGCGGCTTTATCAAGCTCGTCTATCAGAATATCTTTATGGCAATGCAGAGTATGATACGCGCCATGGAACTACTCACTATACAATATGGGAATCCGTCCAATGCTGTGAGTATCCATTGCAAATATCCTTGTGTCTTATTGCCCAACATACCCGCCAAATCTGCAATCAAGGCGACTTCTCTAGAGGCATGACAAGCACGGCTTCATAAACGCTCCATATCACTGCACATGCAGACAACCATGACCAAGTAGTTACTTTATGGTTCTCGAAGTGACCACCAAGTTATCTAAAGGCCGCCCGTCTTTGTACTACATGAGAATGATCGTCCGAAATAACTAGCTGCTTTTAAGAACTCTTCTCTGGGAACTAATACAAGGGTAACCACTTTTGTTACCTATATAGATCGCACAATAAGAATTTCAAAGACAATCTCAATGCGTGCCATTGAGACAGCCTTTGTCATTTCACCTATGCACTGTCGAAGGCTATTAATTTACTTAGCTAGACAGACTCAACGCCCACACTTGAATCTGAGTCTGTCACAGTTACTCGAGTTTTCGAATCGCGGCTCTCGACCGTCAGTACCAAAATTAGGTAGAAAATCACAGGTTGGACCCACGAATCCCGTAGTTTATTCCACAGCCTCAGCTGAGCAATAAGTCCAATATAGGCTATATTGGAATAATAAATCCGTCTTGTGCTACATTGCTGTATATATGCTTCAAAATATTTGTAAATTTAACTTACTCAATTAATACGACTTTCAGTTGACAAAAGTGGCAACATTATATAAAAGAGTATTATAACTACCTCCTACTAACTGGTGGATTACATCTGACGTAAAACATACGTACTGTGCGACGCTGACCAATATTTTATATCTCGTTCCGTGACTAGCACTCATTTAGGGTTTTAGGTATACCTGCTATTATCAATTTGATTTCCCAAATGGAGCCTAGTCAAATTATTTCTTAACACTGTAGATGTTGCAAAACTGATGCGTGCGTGCCTAAGTGCGCCGCCTAAAAGACCAATGTCGTTAGTCGCATGAAGTCCAGCAAGCCTAGTAAGCAAGCTATTATGGGCTAGTGGGCAATCCTATGACGGACGGGATCGACAAACATCTCGTGACATCAATAGTACGGAACCGTATTTTTTTTAAATGCTATCTACAACAGTCATCTCAATGTAAGGTACTTAGCGCTACAGAACTAGTGGCATGAGGATCTTAGTCTAAGAGAATGGTTTTTGTCGACATAAGAGAAGAGAAAACATATTTCTGTATCTCTCTTTTGTATCACGAAAGAAAAAAAACGAAGTAATTTTGGTCATCTCTCTATAGATAATACCGTTGTCTCGGTGCTCATGCTAAGTCTGCACTCTCTTGACGTTGAAATACGGATATCAACGGCTTTCTTTGGATACATGAGTACCACTGATACCACTGTTACTGTTACTGATACTATAGAACTATGTGTTATCGTAGGGACTTTTTAATGTGCCACAAAACTGCAAACAAGCCCACCTGTTGCTAAGCGGTTACCGTAGCCTATAGACGCTTGCCACTCGAGCATGGCCCACCCCGAGGCATAATGGTGAAATGTCTCAAGATTCGAGACTCAAGTCTTCAAGATTTTATTCAAAAACTTACAGTTACCTGTTTTCCTGAAATATCTTCAATGTTGAAATACTATTGTTTCACTTAACCAAATGGAATAACTAATGTTTGCAAACGTGTATTACAGGAAAAGGCGGAGTTGATATCAGCGATCGACTTTGAGAGCGTGACAACATTCGAGAGCCCGTACGTTGAGGCGATCAAGGGCCTTTGGGCAGATGCCGGAATACAAGAGTGCTACGATCGCAGACGGGAGTACCAACTCACCGACTCTGCGAAATAGTAAGTAAACCATCTAAAAATAATAACGAAATCGCATTGTAAAAATTTTTAAACAGTTGACTAATTAAACACTTCTCTTAAAATGTTTATGAGTCAACAATCTTCAGGTCAAACGAATTGCGTTCACATGAAATGCAAACGTCAATAATGGAAATGAATCGATGATGCATTTTCTAGAGCGTAACAAAATTTTAAGTTGAAGTCTTTACTTTATAGCACCGTTTTATGGTGACGATCCTAAAAGTGCATAATGTGCACAAACACGACCCGTAGTCATGGGAATATCCCTTAAGTTATATTTACAATTAATTTGTAAAGTTAGCGAAGTTATCATAATTTGTGATATGAGTAAACCCATCCCTAAAACATAACATGTATGGAACCAAAGAGGTTGAAGCTTCGGCCGAACTGGCGCGAACACGATGCGGTAGCGGAATCACGTGGTAAACACTGCACGTTTTTTAGGGTTCCGTAGTCATAAGGCACCCTTATAGTTTCGCCATGTCCGTCCGTCTTTCTGTCTGTCTGTCCGCTTAGCTCAGAGACTGTTAGTACTAGAAAGCTGTTAGCTTTGTAAAGGGTCCCGTTGGCCCCCTTTCTGTACGGAGCCCTATGGTACCGGTAAGGACTGAATCGAAACAATGGACCCGTAAAAACAAGCAATAAAGCTGATCTCTGGCTGGCAATCTCCACAATTACTTTAACTGATCGTATCGTAGCGATAAATGCCATACTGTTCTAGTCTAGTTCCGTTATGTCCTTCAATAAAACAAAGGTGTACAATCTAAGAATGCACTGTTTAGTTTACTACCAACAAGTTATGATTAGCGATGAAGTAACAAGCATTGTGTCCGTTTTGATTTATAACCAATGAGTAATGCGGTAAAGCAATGTGAGGCAGGTGTCCATCAAAGCCGAGGAGCTATCATTGATCATGGATCAATGTGTTCGAGCTCTTAAAATTATCTCCTAAACCACATAACAGGAAACTCGTATTGGATAACGAACAATAACTAAAATCATCCTTTGCCATGAGGTCATGATGGAATGTTATTATTAATATCAAATACAAAGTGAGCGGTAAAATCACTGCAATACTGTAATGGATATTTGCGTACTGGTACTGTAATTACTAAGTATAGTAGTGTATGTATCTACTATACTTAATAGTACTATATTTTGTATTATGTTACCAGTGCCAGTTCGCTATAATAAATAGCTTTTGACTCTGACACATTTATAGTACAGAAAGCTTAGTTCAAACAACATTTAAAGCCTAATTCTTTCAAGTGCTTTTGAAAATACTAATTGTTTTGTAGATCGATGGATTTCACGAAGACCGGAAAGTATTTAACAAAATTCTTTTGATCTAGATTTTAAGGTGTAGAAATGTATGGTTTCCATACACCTATGGGAAATATGCTAGGCGTGACTTTGTATGTAAGCGCCCTTTCAAAAGTTAATTGATAGGATGCTAGTACTAATAGTACATTTAAAACCGGACGTATAAATGCTACATTTAAATCCAGCTACCAACAAAAAGTGTCTGTAAAGTTATTGAAACTAAGAATTGCTAAAGATAAAAGAATTAACATTTAGTTACCCGATAACATAAACTGGGTATTAAGAATTGAAGTGGACGTCAGAAACCGTTCTTGTCCTTGTCGTTTACCATGTATAAGAGCGGGACAGAGCTATCGCTGGTATTTATACTGGATTCAGGCGGCTAGTAGCCGAGCCAAGAATGGCCAGAACATCCAAGCAAATTAAATGCTCCCAATCCTAGGCCAGTATTCTTATGCACTGAGCTTAGGCAACTTAGGCATATCTTAGATTCCTAATTCAAAAAAAAAACAGAATCAGAATCTAATTTCTTAAAACTAATGCCCGCTAGACACGACCATAACTTTGCTTAAGCTTAGTGCAGACGTCACATCTCATATAACACTCCTACAACATAGGATTTATATGCAAGATCTGACGTCATTCTGTAATTTTAACGAGAATCACTTTCTACTCAGGCTGGCTGTTTTGTTAAATTGTATTTTTAACGAATATAACAAATTCTTAATTAAGATTTAATGTACACTGTATTGACTGACGTTTCCTCCATAGCTACTTGCAAGAGATTGATCGCGTCGCGGCACCAAATTACTTACCAACCGAACAAGACATCCTCCGCGTGAGAGTTCCCACAACGGGTATCATTGAATACCCGTTCGATTTGGAGGAGATCCGATTTCGGTAAAGATATCGCATATGAATGTGCATGCTTTGCTTCGGTGCATGTGTGAGGGGATCTTTTGCATTTCTCTGTGTCTGTTTGTGTGCGTTTCAGCTTTTGTACTGAACGGCAACGCTCGTTACAGACGGATTAATCGATTACGCGCTAAGGCGGTTCTGATAACTGGATTCGTAAAGTATAGAAACACGGCGTAACATTACTCCGATTAAAAGGTCCAGAAGTGTGACCGTTGATAATCATCATTATCGAGCGTTGGCGTTTAGTATAGTGCATGTATTTCAGTTATTTAAGTGACTTGCCGAGAATTGAGAAGGACGATTACCTACCGACTGAGCAAGATATCCTACGAGCTCGACAACCGACCACCGGAATACTTGAGTATCCTTTCGATCTTGACGGGATCATATTTAGGTATGTTCTTACCAACGGAAATCCCGTTGGTGAGCGCTAGACCACCAAAATGCTAATACCCGATACCTTTAACTTGGCTAAACCAAGTAGCTCCAAATATTCTTACTCAAATCCTTCAATAATATTTTTAATCTGGTGAGTAGAGGAAATTTTTATGAGTGAGATACTTTATGCTATAATTCCCTTAAGCTGAAATTCAAGTATACCCCTTGGTTGTGTAGTGTTGACTGGAGCTTGGATAATCCTATATTATAAGTACTGACTAGTACGTTTTAGATTATGAATTTCAAAAATGTCCAACATTGTTTATATATTTAATATGTGATTGTTGTTGCATGCTTTTTGATTATCAATGTGGTTGTTTTTGCACGCTTTAATATACTCTAAGGTCTTTAAAATATAATTTAAACATCTCGTCTTTCTTAGACATCTCGTCTAGATGTATAAGAAAAGTGTTGCTTGATCAAAAAAAACTCATTTTTTGATTGCTAAACACTTACATTTTTACATAGTGAAATAGCTTTGACTTTTGTGTTATGTTTAATAAATCTCAAGTCGTCGTTTATTTTAATCTCTACTGTGCCAATTTACGCGAAGGAGTTACTTGACTTGTTCATTTTCATTTTTGGTCCTGCATGATTTCCACACACTAAACGCATTTTTGTAATACCATTACAGAGTGTCTAACAAAATGAAGTAGAAGTACCTCTCAAAGTGGCTAATGATTATTTAATTCGTATAAAATTAATTCAGAAAATCATTTTCTTATGACACAGAGACATTTTGGGACTTTGGCGAGGTACTAAGAGAGTTTACAGGTAAAAAAGATAAAGTATTTATGTTAAAGAGAGAGGTGTGCATTTTGTTAGATTTCTAACTGAGAAACCAGTAATATTATTGAGTGGCATCTGCCGTTGGCCTATCTAGTTGAAGGCCAAATGTTAAGATGTAACTTTTTTCAATATAGACACCATGAAAATGCGTTATTTTAGTAACTGAAAATATAACCTATAATATTTAAGACATTCTTGGACTACTATGCAAACAAAGTTGATGATAAGCGACATCTAAGCGTTCTATTTTTAACTTTTAGATTATATAATGGTTTCGTCTGATATGTTATTTATCGTCACTGCACTTTTAACATTTCACTTTGGTTTTGGTATCTATTTGGTATGTTGTTTTTGCAATCGTGTATTTTCTTTCATTGTAGTTAATAGTATGTCCTGCTGTATTAAATAAGCTTATAATATGACGATTTAGCAATGGGATTAGAAACAAACCGTGTTTGCTTGTGTTTCATTGCATAATATATCATAACTAGTTGCAACTATGAAACTATTTTTTTCTCTAGACAACTTAGCAACTATTTCAGTTGCTAAGTTGTCTAAAAAATGCTTAAATAAGTACTTTCTAAAAAATATTTATAAATTAAGGTATTTTAACTCATTGTTCTAGAAACGGTTGTTGTAAATGTATCCTACATTCTACTCGTGACCCATATAATATCCCTTGGCATTCGAAAACATTGTAGTTTTCGAATGCCATCGAATCAGATCAGGGTCACCAGTATGGAAGATGCACTAACTAATAATTTCATTTTTTATCAATAAGAAAACTCCTGTACTATGTCTATAGTAGTTGTACAGGAGTTTTCTTTTTGAAAACATTATGAAGAAACTTGGTACGAATAAATATTTCATCGACCAATCCACGCTGGATTTGCGTAGTAGAAAACGACATTATGCTAATAATGAGTATGACCTTCATAACATTTAATTTTTTTTTTAACAATTTACAATTTACAATTTACATAGTTGATTTTTTATAAAATATCGCAGGTTCTTTCAAGGATTATAATATGCTATTTTCTAGCCTCAGGCAATGTGGCAAAGTGATAGATGAAGTCCATTGTTTTTATAATATTTTCATACAACTTACAGAATGGTGGACGTCGGGGGCCAAAGATCCGAGAGAAGGAAGTGGATTCATTGTTTCGAAAATGTCACCTCAATCATATTCTTAGTAGCTCTTAGTGAATATGATCAAATTTTATTCGAATCAGAAAATGAGGTAAGTACCAACTTAATATTATAATATAATTTCAGCATAATAAAGATCTCATCTGTTTTAAGAAATTATGATGGGTTTCGAGATTTTACGCTAATGCACATTACCATGGAAACATTAAGTACCTATATTTTCAAAACCCATAAAGCCAAGTTAAGTCTGTAAAAACGTGTCACTTGTACAGGATAAGAAGCCATACCTCGTCAAGGGGAGAACGAATCAGCATTGATATCTATAATCCTTTAGACCCTGGCAACTAATTAAGGTGGAGCTGATCGTTGCTATGAAAATATAAGCCGCGGCGGTCGTTCAAGATCTCTTTTCAAGGTCTTTTAATTGGCCTAGGCTCTGTTCTCGAATCATTTGGTTTCTAAACCGACTAGCTGATGTCTTTCTCTAAAGAAACAAGCTTAGGCGTAGATTGCTAGATGGCGCGGCGGCCAAGCGACTTCAGTTGTGGTACCACGGTACTCTTAGTATCTAGTGAATCCTACAGCGAACCTTAGTATGGGTCAGGACTATTTATGTGTGTTTAATTATTATTATTCGTTTTTTCTTTGTTACTTTCTTTCATACGTCAGTACGTACTTCAATTGAACTTAATCGCGGGTGGGGGAGAAAATTTCTCGAATCGAATGGCGATCACGAACTTGACGACGATGCTTCGTAGGAAGCCCCCCCCCCATCCGGTGGACCGATGACATCTCAAAGGTTGAAGGAAGTCTGTAGATGGCCCAAGATCGATCGCAATGGCAATACTTGAACAAGGTCTACGTCCAGCAGTGGACTTCTACAACCTGATGATGATAAATTGTAATTAATTGTACCATAATGATAATAATAAATTGTACCTCAATAGATGTTGAAGTATAAAGTACCTTTGTTTCCGGGCTGCACTGTACAGTCTAGCCGTACAAGGACTTTTGCTGTATTTAATAAAACACTTGTAGTGTAAACTAAATAAATGTACCTAGCACTTTTCTTCTCTATGTATAATCATAATATTGTCAATAAACACGGTCGGTCCCTATCTCAGCTCGTTTACTCCTGATCTGGATGTTGGTATACCATGGTACTCGTAGTTCCAGGTACCCACGACACAGGGAATCCTAGTGTGCGGTCAGGACTATGTGTGCGACTTGGGCGTATATTTATTTTACAGTTCAGTTAGTACAAAAATATAATATTTTTGTCTCCATTTTCCAGAACCGAATGGAAGAGTCGAAGGCGCTGTTCAAAACTATAATCACCTACCCGTGGTTCCAGCACTCATCCGTGATTCTTTTCCTTAACAAGAAGGACTTGCTAGAGGAGAAGATCATGTATTCTCATCTCGTGGACTACTTCCCGGAATACGACGGTATGTCTCAAAATGTACTTCAAAATGTTTCTTTTTGCCAGAAGGAGTTTTAAAACCTTTCAGAAATATATTTGAAACAGTCATCTGGTCACATACACAAAGTGATTATATATTTGTATTGGATATTAGCCTTTGCCCACGGGTTTGCCCGACTGTCTTATTAGGTCACAAACTCTATGTGTTGTTCCAAATGTCAACCAAATCGGTTGGCAAAAAACATCCAAACATTAACATGCAAAAATTCGCATTTACATTATTCAGGATAGTCAAGAGTGACTGCCATTAAAGCTGAGATTCGGTGCTTAAGATGGAGCACGCTTGCCTAGAAAATATAATTCTCTCGTGACTTGGAACATCCGAAATTGTATTGTTCTGGAAAGAACCTTTAATTTTCAGTCTCTCTCTCATAATTCGTCTCATAATCGCACAGGCTAAAGAGACAAAATGAGATCTTGAAAAATCTTAAGTATCAGGGAGTACTGATCAATTCCCTGATTACACTAGCAAAATGAAACCAATTGACCAGACTTATCAAAGTCCATATTTTCTAAAAACTTATAAATATAAAAATGTATGACAAGAAGTGGCCCCTTTTAAAAGTTTTTGACATTGCCTGTCATAATGAGAACATTTCTAATGTGTATTTAGAGGTAATTGACAAAGGTCAGAGGCCTTTGTCAATGACCTCTGCGATGAATCGTGACCAACCGCTATTCTTTCAATAAAAACTGTAATCGAATAAACAGGTCCGAAACTCGTAGCTCCGCCAGCATTAGACTACATCCTACAGAAATATCTGAAAGAGAACCCAGATCCGGATAGATCTTGTTACTCGCATTTCACCACAGCGACAGGTTGATGATCCAAATATATCTAGCACTTTACATGCTACGTCTAGCTCTCTTCATATCCAGCGGACGAATTGTACAGCATTTGCTGAATGTCCCTTAAAAGTCCGCTACGATTCGTCTGTTAGACATGTACGGAGTAGTTTTTTATGTTTTATAAGCCTAGTGATTTCATTATTAAATGCTAGATAATACCGTAAGCTAGAGTAATATTTGTTTCCGTTGATACACTCTTATAATATGAAACAATATGAATTTAGAAAGGACTTGGGAACGGTGTTGCGCGAGGACTTATTGTATGTAGTTTTTGTTGTGCCTTTTATGACTAGATGTTTGAAACGTCTTCTCCATTCTCTTTTTGAATAGATTATTACCCAAAAGTTTGTATAGTCCGTCTACTAAACTACAATTTATAAAAATCACGTAAATCAGATCGAAAATCCAATTTGATCTTTCATTTTATATGATTGATAATTTTATACTACATATTTTGTATTCAGTTTATGTGAATTGTATCGACATTCGGTACAATGCAAGTCGGACTTTACTAAACCGATCCAAGCCCTTCATTACTTTGACTTACTACTAAAGTTTGTGTGTGCAGTGTATCAAGTATCAACGGAGACTAAGACTTGCTAAACAGTTTGTAGTATTGCTAGAATGTGTGTGTGATATCAGGTCCGCAGCGCGACGCGAACACCGCACGCGAATTCATACTGCGGATGTTCGTCGACCTTAACCCGGATGCTGAGAAAATCATCTATTCGCACTTCACTTGTGCGACAGGTAAGTTCCTCACAATATTCATCATCAACGACCTCTCTCCCTCTTTCTCTCCCATGCGAGAAAAAAAAAACCTTCTCTTCATTTCTCTGCCGTCAATCGTGAGGAAACCGGCATTCCCTAGAACCAAAAGTCCGAAGGCATGTGTCAGTGCCTTCGGTTTAAATTGTAAAGTTATATCTTACTTGGTATACCAACTGATCTGCGTTTTGAGTATCGATTTGAGAGTATGATACTAAAAATGCTTCTTTTGTAAATCGTGATCTCAGAGTCACAGGTGATCTTTTAGTCATGAGTGATTTCAACATCTGGAGTGAGTTTAAAAAATCAATAGCCTCGAGTTTTGGACATTCTGACATAGTTATCGTTCAAATTGTGTTGACCATTGCAATTTCGCTCACTCAATATGGAGCACACAGTGTGTGGAAGGATTAAGTGCATCTCCCAAAGTTGCAATCATCATCAGTCGAAAGACGTGCACTACGAGACATTAAATATAGGCCTTCCTCAAATAATGTCACGACAATCTTGAGCGGCTTCCATCCAACGACTTCCTGTTACAATATGTCAAATGTCCATCGGGTAGAACGCGTTTTCCGATTCGTGGTCGCAATTAGAGATCCATTTGGCCCAGTGGTATCACTCAAAAACAAAAGGGCATGCCTTTGTTTCACATTGCATTAATGAAAATTAAATGTCACAATCGGCAATGTTTGGACTTGATGCTTTGTTAATATTGTAAAATATCTAAAGTACATTTTACCAATGACTATGGCTCAAATTTACTGCATTTGCTATACTTACATTAGTCTTAAGTTTCACATATCAAGGTATCAATAAGTTTAAAGATATCTAAAATAAATTACTATTATTATTATTATTAGAACGCTGATTGGTATGTGAATAATCTTCTTGTTATTGAGACAAGTGTATTTGGGAACTAGCTTTCAAAGTCGTTTATTGCATGGAATTCAAGGTAAGATTATAGTTTATCTGCTTTGTATTTTACTAATTATGCTTTTTTGTAGCTAAATAGTTTCATGTGTTGTTCCTAGAAGTATTTTATTACTTGTTTTGCGTTTCAGTAGATTAGTTTTGTTGTGTGCGTTTTACTGAGTTTGAGTTTTCAATCACTTGATCGTAGCAAGGTTTGAAAAGATTGAAATGTTTTGTTTTGGTGACAATTCACGTGGCGTAGAAATATTTTTGTTATTTAGCGAAAACAAAATCAATCATCCAAGTGTTGATCAACCCCTTTTACAATTATGTTCATAAAAATGTGTTTGTTTTCCTACCGCGCACACTTTTAGAATTTGTGTTCCAAATTCCATTAATTCCATACTACAATTCATTTTTACCCCCCATATTAATTTGCTGAATCTTTTATTTATTTTTTTGTTTTTCCGCATGCTGCCTTGGATATTTTTAAAGATACCGAAAACATTAAACTTGTGTTTTGCGCTGTTAAGGATACTATAATGCAATCAGCTTTAAAAGAATTTAATTTGGCATGATTTTGTTATTATTATTTTGATTTCCAATGCCCTAATTGTTAGAATTAAACGTTTATTGATATGCTTCATGTTTTATTTTATCGCCTGTTTTTATTTGTTTTATTATGTAGGATACAAAATCAAGTAGTGCTTTGCAAGTATAAACAGAAAACCTACGTATTAGGTGATAATTATGATTCAAATATCTATTTTTATCAGAATTTTATGAACATTTGTTTTAAATATACATTCACTTTAGTAGTAATGGGTGGAATAGGATTATGTAGGTAGTGTATTTGCAAGTGCAGTAATTTTGATTGCCAAAAATAAAGTGGATCGCGTTGAATGAGAGCGCCGTTTCCGTTTGTACGTGAGTTATTTTTATAAGATAATTTAGTGGTTCGGCCGTAATGTGGAAGTAAATACAAGACGATAAAGTGGAACAATAATGTTATTTCGTCTCTATTCTATTTCAGACACGGAGAATATCCGGTTCGTGTTCGCCGCGGTGAAAGACACAATTCTACAATCCAACCTGAAGGAGTACAACCTCGTCTAAGCGTTTACAACAAAGGTCCCTGACACAAATCTGTGATTGTGTGTAAGACACATAATTTAAACATCATTACTTCACGACATATTGTGTATGTAAATTCACGAACTGAGATCGGGTGAACGAACTTATTTCAACTAAAATGTTTAATGAGAAAGTAAGGATAGATTGTAAGTCATTTAATCCAAATACTAGAGTCAGATGGGACGCGACCGCGGCCCGTTTCGAGCGAGGGATCCGACGGATCGCTTCAACCGTGACAGGTTTTTTGACATGTTTTTTTATGATGAAGTTATTCACAATTTATGTATGTGTCTGTATCGGTGAATATTAAATTGTGCATTTTAAAAAGTTATGGTGAGTCTTGGCCTTACCGTGAGCTGCTTTTAGTCATTGTTTTAGAATTTTTGTAAAGTTTGTTGCCATAATATCTTTCTACATTAGTATACATTTGATTGTGTCCAGACGGATGGATTTGAACAAGCTAGTCCAATGAATTTGCGTGTGACATCCTCGTGGGTCGAGACAAGACTTCCTGCTGGTGTATCGAACGGGATGCTTCCGTGTTACTATTACGTATTTATTTAAGTTATAATGAATGATGTCTCGTAAAGGTTAAGGTCGACCCAGAGCTTTTGTGAGTCGGAGTGGATCGGGGTTTGTCGCGTGGGGGCAGCGCGTACTTCCGCGTCACTCCCTCGCCGGCTGTCTCTCTACCACTAATCCAATAGATATAATGTAATGTACACCTAATTTATATACCATTACCGTTTCTGTTAGCTTCAAAGATTTATTATTGTATTAAAATAAATATTTCGTTACTTTTGTACATTGGATTTTTTGTTACATAAAATTATATGTTATTATTTAAGCTGTTTATATTTAAATTGTGTTTTTCTACACGAATTGACTTCACGCAAAATGATTTACGTTTAACTGTAGGCTTTATGTACGCAGTGGTATGGTGTATTTGGTTTCTTCCTAATATTAACCGAGTATGAAAATTCCATACGGCTAGATCGTCAAGTATAGGAAATTACTATGTTAGTTATTTAAGGACATTTTTGATGCATTTGATATAAACTTTTTTTACTAGAAACCCGTAAAATAAAGCGAAATGTGAATTGTAAAAACCTATACCGAAGTTTTTTGCACGAAAGCTTGTACCACATGAATGTAATATATTGTACATTTGGGTCTAAATGTGCTGAGTGATTCGAGCTGACAGCAACAGTGCCAAGTTTTGCTATTGGCATAATATACTGGCCACAAATTTTACACATTTTATAATTGTTTTTTCCATATTATTAGAGTATTATGCTAATTTAGAGTGTTGCTTTGTGTTATTATTTCGTTTTTTTATAGCAAGAAACAAAGTTTCTGTTTGAAGATAATATAACTTATTAACTTATTTGTTGTTGTGTCTTGAATTTATATTTCTTCTTTAAGTATGATGAGTTTCTATTTCAACAGCGATTATGCACAAATACGTGACACTGTCAATAGCAAAACTCTATGCTTTATATAAGAAACTACTGTCTGATGCTCAAAATAATGTGAATTTTGAAACTTAGCGCACAATATTAAAAGATATCTATTGATGTAACCCTCTGTGCAATCTCTGTGTATGCCCTGTACATAGGACTATTTTATGTTGTGCAATTTTACAGCAATATTGTGTTATTCGTTCGGCGCCCTACGCGGAATCACCAAAAAAGTAGACACAAGCGTGCATTAACGATTCTGGTAAATATATCAAAATACAGATGTTTTTTTTTTAAAAAAAAGCTTAATCTTTATACTTTTTTATTGTTTCAAATTGATAACTCAACATTTCAACTGAGCAAAAAAATTGTTTACTCGGATTCCATTTCAATTGATGTAGTATTAAAAGTAAACAAAGCACAATGAACCTCATGTTATTGGCAGTTAGTTTTAAATTATCCCTTTAGGTTCCGAGCCTGCGCGTTTTGTGTCTTCATTAAATCCGCCAATTCGTATTTTCTTACGAAAGGACTGAACTCTATACAAGTGGTTCTTACTTGTTTTGTTTACAGATGGGCAATGAATTACACAAAATATTGCTATAACTATATTATAAAGTTGCTTTACCTTTTGCGTGAGATTGTGAGAATTTTAGCTTAAGTTCCGACTGAAGATGGATGCCTGTATGAAATATTGTAAATTATAATTTCTCATAAAATATAATTTTTTTCAGCTATGCGAGTTGTTTTCTTTCATGGCCCATTTCATCTACCTACATGTTTTCACTTCGCTTGCATATCTGCATATCAGTAAATTGTGATGGCTAGATAACGGCCATGATTCATCGCTAAAACTATTAGTAGCATTACGGTATTTAACATTTATGAACTTTGATAAATCACCGTTGATATAAAATGTATTACGTGACACGGCATCCGTACGTATGCAATGCAGTCATGCATTATGTGCATGATTAGTTCACATTGTCACCATTCACGGTCGCCATGTCAGCCAGTGGTCACTTTATAAACATAGTCCCCGAAGAATCCAACCTAGATAAAGAACTGAGCCTAACGGCCACTCAAATTGCTCTACAAAACTTTGAATGGCGCTACGTGACTTTAGTTTTCTTCAACTCTACTCTGTGGTTCGGCATCGAAGTTTTCCTGCAATCGTACAAAAAGACCACAATAGTCGGGAAAGGCACGTTCTACCCCAAATTTGCGTACAACACCAGGCAATACGTGCTCTTCGGATTGGGCGTCTCTGACATCGTGCATGTGCTCGAATGGATGCAAAAGCATGAGTTTGATAACACCGGAAAGTTCATAATTGTTTGCCAGACACATAATTCGGACGATTGTGACGAAACAAAAGCTGTGAATGCCTTATGGGAGCATAAAATCACGAATGTGGTTTTCCTGAAAAGTTTTGAAGATAAAGTGATTGGATATTCTTATTTCCCGTTTAACGACAGTGATTGTAAATCAAATGAGCCCGTTAAGTTGACCAATTTGTACTCGTGCTTTAATGAAACTCGCTATAAAATATGCCATGATATGTTCTCAAGTAAATTGACAAATTTTAATAACTGCCCGTTGGTGTCGTCGTCGTTCATACTACCGCCGTACATGAAAATCGAAGATGGAGTACCTAGTGGCGCCAACGGAGACCTGCTCATAATTTTGGCTGAAGGGTTGAATGCAAGTCTTGAGATGATGACACCACGGGTCGGCAATGGTTGGGGCAAGCTGGAGGAAAATGGATCGTGGTCCGGGTCACTTGCTGATATCTATTACGACTACGCCAACTTATCCATCACCTCAGCGGCGCTCACACTCTCAAGATTCTCATACTTCCAAATGTCCACCCAGTACAACACTGGTAGTGTGGTGTGGGTCACACATCCAGCAATTAAAATGCCTTCGTCCCTAAAATTGACTCGTCCTTTTCAACCAGGCGCTCAGATAGCTGTTTGCATATGTTTTATGCTGGTTGTAATGTGCGCTTTGATACATAGGAGCAAATTTTATAATTATTATGGTCATATAATTGAAGGTCGTAAATCGCAAACAAGCATAGTGTTCTACTCCTGGATGATTTGCATGGGACTCCCTTCGTCAAGGTTACCCACAAAACTCGCCTATTCATACATTGTGCTTCTGTGGATGTTGTTCTGTATTTTTATAAGGACATTTTATCAAGTCACTCTTATAACTGTGCTGAAGGCTAACTATTACTTTGAGGAGTTCAAAACTATAGATGATGTGATAGATGCTGATTATTCCTTTGGAGGTGGTGGTGCTCTAAAAGACTATTTCATAGATTACCCTATTGTTTACAATAAATGGATCAATGTAAAAACTGATGACATTTTACCGAAAATGAGGAACGTCTCCCAAGGTCTTAAATTCGTTCTCGCAATGAGTTTGGAAACCGCACACTCTATCATCTCAGACGAAAAAATTCACGTTCACATCTTACCACAAACAATTGTGTCTTTCCCAACAGTCATATTCTTCAAGAAAAACTCTCCACTTGCTGATTCGATAAATAAAATCCTAGTGAAAATGGTAGAATCTGGTTTCGCAGACAAATTGAAACAAATCTATACTGGCACCGGAAAGTTGAACAAGGGAGAAAATACATTGGAACCTATTGACATTGGCCATTATACTGGCTGTTATGTACTATTAATATCAGGCTGGGTCATATCATTTATATCTTTTATCGGAGAAATCATATTTGACAGACTGCTTCAAAAACCTAGTAGAATTAAATAGAGTTGAGATTAGTTAGAGCAGGGAGGTATACTCATTAAGGCAGCCAGGTTCCTTGGTTTTAGCCATATAACAAAATTGCATAGAACTATATCAAACAAAGCGTGCACAACCTCGATTAATGTGCTTGGCTTTATTTGTCTCAATTTTCTAAGGTTTTAGCATTTTTCCGACCAAAAAGACCGAAAAAGAGTCCATGTTTTATGATTCCTCACTATGCTTTTCTTTACCATACCGTTTATCAGTTACCTACTTAACAACCTTGTAAAAAAATCCTACCCTTTTTCAGTATGAAAACCTATAAAATAACTATTGAAATGTTGGTTAAGTGTTGGAATGCCCTACCCCGTGTCATAAGTGATAGTCCTTCAATCGATGTCTTCGGAGGAAAGTTAAAGAGCACTATCCGTCTCTCTAAATGATGTATGGTATATGTTTCATAATATCTATATATTTTAGCATAGTATATATATATTTATATTTATTTATGTTATATTTTGTAGTTTTAAGTAACTAAAGTATTTTTCTGTTTCGTTATTTTGTCCTGTATACGTTCCTACCTCTATAATTACCTCTCTCTAACTCATGGTTTGCTGGAAGAAAATTATTTTGTACATGGCATTTTTGTAAGTGTTTATTTGTGTGTACAATAAGAAATAAAGAAAGGAACATTCTTAGTTGGCTGAGCCTATTAAAGAAAGTTAAGAATTTCATGATTGTTTTACTGTCTTTGTAAAACCTGCCCCAGCCATGTTAAAATTAGCCCCGAAACTTAGATTAAAAAAAACTGGCACATGTTCCTGTGGTATCTATACATTTACAGTTTTTTTAATTATTAATCGTAGTAAATTTTTTCTTTAACATGGGCTATTAAGCATTTTATTCGTTTTTACGTTCAGAAGTATGAGCTCTTAACAATAATTTGTTAGATTTGAACCTTAACTTTTTTTAGAACAAGCTCTTGAAATCTCGCGTATCATGCGTTATTAAAATGTGACAGACAATTTTAATAAGCAACATGAGCGCAAGTATCTAGCTAGAGCTTAAGCTGTTATTAAGTTATACGTAGAAACGCAAGTAAAAAAGCAAC
Source organism: Perizoma affinitatum (assembly GCA_961405105.1). Taxonomy (NCBI): domain Eukaryota; kingdom Metazoa; phylum Arthropoda; class Insecta; order Lepidoptera; family Geometridae; genus Perizoma; species Perizoma affinitatum. The sequence goes on from OY560184.1 coordinate 11,627,667, forward strand.
AATCTCTACAAAGCTCTTTTGAAGTGAGCATACCTGCGGTATAAGCTATGTGATTATTTAATTACGTTGCTGTTAATGTGTGAAATGTAGTGATTTTTATAAGGTGAGTATTCCAAAAAAATTGCATGATAACTGATTTTCAGAACACCATAAAAAATGCACCTAACCTATTCTAAACTGAGCATAAAATCAGGTGCTTTGCTTGGGAATATGTTAGGTGGGACGTTCTTCTTTTTTATCGACAATCAGACCGGCAAATTGTTATATTTCTTTAAAAGTAAACGTGATTTCTTTAGTAAAATTGATTTTATTTTATTGTCTCGTTATTGTAGATTTGAAAAAAAATATAATGCATCGAAGTATTACTTGTAATTTTTGTTTTACTTAAAATTTTGTAGGAATGGTAACAAAAAAACAACACCTCAGTCACTAAAATGTTTTATTTTTTTTATTTATTATGCAAAATCAGATCTTTAGTTTCTTATTACTTTCTTATCAAGAATACAACATTATTTTAATTTATTTTTAGCTAGCTCTGTGGGCCGGAATTCTTAATATAAACAATTAAAAAATGTTATCCAATACCACTCTGTCACATTTTTTCTTATTATGACAAAAAACTTTTAATATTATGAAAGTTTTCCAATAAAGTAACTTGAAAATCTGGTGAACACCTTTATTGTTTAGCGTGCAATACTAGAAGAACATTATTTTTTTACCAATGTACTTTGAACTTAAATTATAAGGGTGACAAAATTGTGACGGAGTGGTAAATAATAATTACCCGCCGAGCAAAGTTTATAACCTTATAACAGTTTTAAAAGCCATAGCTTTCTCTCGTTCTCTTCTCTTCTTATTTCTAATCTGCCATTGTCTTTTTATTTTTTTGTGTTCTTTTATCTTCAACTAACTTTTTACGAGCATGATATCTTTCTAAATCTTTACGTTTCACTTCTGCAACGATTTCAGGGTTAAGTTTCCTTTTATCAAGACACCGTCGCTGTCTTTCAGCTGCAGTTAATGCCATTTTTCCATTTACCTGATGATAACACCTTAAATTAACAAAATAATCGACGATACAATAATCAACATAAGAAAACTAACAATCATCTATTATGAAAATGAACTGAAATGGCTCTAAGTTTCATACAAAAACGACCACTCCGTCACGATTTATACCACTCCGTCACATTTTGTGTGACAGAGGTGTAAAATAGTACCTAGTGTTCGAGATTCTCAGCATTCGCCTAATTATAATTTGTGCCTAAATGAAAAACTTATCAGGTATCAATAAAATAATATTGAAACAGAAATTAAAATAATATTTGGAAGTAGTAACTTACGTGACAGAGCGGTCGCTAAATAAACACACGCGCCTCCTATTGTTTGTGAGCGACTTTCTCGTATTGTGTGGGGACCCACAGCGTGGGTCCGGAGTGGAGGGGAACTATGCTCTTGTCTAGTGACGAAGGTCATACGTCGGGAGACAGCTAATAAAATATTTTTCTCTTTAATAATAGAAACATTTAAAATTATTTCTTCTTATTAATTTAATAACGAAGGTTAAGTAGTTCAGTAAATGTTTTTGAAACTTTCAATGTGATTTCTTTTTAAGAGAGCAGTTTGTTTACATTACTGGTCACAGAGGGGCACACTTAACTTGTAAAAACCATTAATAATCAAAATATAGTTTTGAGACTATTATAATTGTTTCATTTATAAGTGTATGTTTATGAAAGAAAAAAAAAGAAATTTTGTATTTTGGAGCAATATCATTTTTTTGCGGAGAAGACAATTCATTAATATGAAGAACGTCCCAGGTGTGATATTTATGGTGCTTTGAAAATTGGTGATATTTTTGGGAATACATTGTTATCATTACTGATGGTGTCCTAGTCAACTATTTGGTTAATTAGAACATAGTTTGGTGTCTTCTATGATAACTTCGGACATCGGTTGGCCACTAACTGATTGAACAAACTAACCTGGTGTTAAGATGTTAAAAGGCGAAGGTACCCGTTTACTACAAAGTGTTCCGTAGGTAAACCTGGTTGCTTTCTAGTAAACTTCCTTTAAAAACTGGTTAAGTATTGTAGAGTTATCACAAATGTTGCCTTCAGACAGCAGCATGAAGCTCGATCAATATTAATATGCATGCTGAACATAAAATATTTTGCAATGCTCAATTCAAAATAATAAGGACGAAAATTGTATCGAAGTAGGTAAATTTTCATTATCCATTCATGCGAATACAACAAACGATCCATAAATAAGTGTACAGTCGCTATCAAAGCTTATTTAGGTTCGTAAAGTAGCGTAGGCAAATCTTATTTACGCTTAAAACATCATGATTTCTAATACCGATATTTTCCATATTGAGAGTAGGTACCTGTTAGTTACCTATTTTTATGATCACTTGAGTGTGTGAAATCTACATCTAACCATAACAAGTGGCTTACCACTGACCTATGCCCCTCTCGAACAAATTAGGTTACCTTCTGCGTTTTTAACCTGTTTCCATTCAACCATGCAACACTGATCTGGTAGTATCAAAAGAAAATCAATATGCCAATTGCAATTCAACCTAATTAGAGGCAGCGGTCGATTGGTACGTAGATATCTATCCTTTTGTGTACCTACAACTCCCTTGGAAACGGGCGAACCATCCCTATCGCGCTTCATATTGGATTTCAGTGCAGATTACGCTTTTTCGTGCGCGCTCTAAACTCAATATGGCTTAAAGAATGCCTACCGGCCTAAAAATAAAGACTCATGCTTGCTCTGATTCAGACTTTAAATTAATGCATCTGTATGTATATTTAAAGTTTTTGATAGCTGTTTACCTATCCCAACTCTTTTGTCTCTTTCGATAAGTAGTACGAGGGGATCTGGATTCTATTTAAAAATTCACATGCTTCGTCCGCATTGTATTTTTCCATTCGAACTTCATATTTCCGCCGCACCCTAGGTGCTTCTTATGCTTTGGAATTTCTGATGTTAGTGCGACCAAAAAGAACGTAAGTACCTAGGTACCCACCAAATTTCAGAACTATTGGTTCTGCGTCGATTGTCAGTCAGTCGATCATTGAGTCACGCGACGGGGACCATTTTATAAATTGCGATGTTTAAGTGGGTACATAAAGTACTATAATTTATTCTGTGGGTGTACGCTGAATCCAATTAATTTATAAGATCTTCAAAAAACACAAAATTCCAATCTAGAATGAAAATCAGACTCATTAATTTGACTCTGATAGGTTTAATGTTGTTCAAACGAATTGGAATGGGATGGCATTTAAAGTGCCCTGACTATGTACAGGTCATTGTATAACCTTCGTTAAAAGTAGTAGATCTCCTTATGAAAGAACTGGTCCGGGGAAGTGCTACCTCCATCCATACCTATTTCCGTCGCCAAGCAGTAATGCTCGCATTGGTATATTCCAGTTTATTAGGTGCCGCTGAATTACAATCACATGATACTTTTCAACTGTTATGTATTATTTTCGGCAACGCGCGTCTAGTCCTCTAGTGTTGCAAGTGTCCAAAGGGTAACGGTAATCGCTTACCAACAGGGGTGTGCTTGTTTGCCACTTTAGTGGTTAAAAATGTTGGCTACTCCTCCTATGCGACTTTTACCCTATGGCATAGGTAGTCTTAAATACTTAGGTAATATTACATTATTGCAGAGGCCGTAAAATAGGCAATTGCAGTACGTGACAGGCAATTGCCATTCACGCCAAGGCATATGTAGTGCTTTTCTCAAGAAAATAAAAAAGGATCTTAAGTACTAACATAAGGTAACTTTTACGATTTTTTCTCATGACTTCGCTGAAAGCTGGTTTTCCATCGCTATTTTGGCTTCCGACCTTATATCTGGTGAAGTGCAATCAATATCCATTTCACTTTCAGAACCTCATTTATATTATGTATTTACAAAATAACAGAATCGAGACGAACTTTTTCCGGCATTTTTGTTTTAACTGCTTGTGCAGAAAGGTAAAGGCGTAGAAAAGGTAAGGCCACTTAAACGCAACTTATTTGTACCAAGCTGGATGAAAGAGATCCGAATATGGCAAACAAATAAAAAGTTTTGTTGTAGTAGCATCCTAGTAGTCTGTGGTCGTAGTCATTATTCCCATAAAACATTGACGCGTTTTTTGTTCCAAATTCAAAACTGACGCTGTTTACGTAAATACGATACGTCGTGTGTTCTTTTTCCGAAATTAATGACAATATTTCCGCGCATGTTTGAGAAAACTTATTTATCTGGCCCAGTAGGTAATCAAGAGGCAACGTCATGTTTTGAACAGCCAACCAACGTTATTATTGGGCGGCTCTGGTTCGTTCGATTTGATAATGTAACGCAAAACGTTAGGTTAGTAGAGCTCAAGAATTAGTCAGATTTCGCAATACACATGGATTTCCTAAAAACTGGTCACACGTCTATTTAGGCCCTCGGAAACAGGCGCGGTGGCGCTTATAGATTTGTACGGGGCGCGCGAACTTTGGCATCCTTTTTCGTGCAGCTCTATCGCCACCAGCACCGCCACCGCGCTAGTTTGCGTGGGCCTTTAGGGGCGCTGCAATAGATTAACGTGGGGTATAATTTTTGCAAAAATTTAATCTTATTGATTTTGTCAACCATGTCATTGTGCGCTACGGTTTGGGTCCCACTTATTAGTCGCCATTGATGATAAGGGGAACCCCGGAAATAGAGCTGACTCATTTCCTGAAAGGTTTTATGTTTTAGCTTTTCTCTATTATTGTTCACTATTACAGAGTTACTCTCGTTAAATGTACCTACATATGTAGGTAACGTAGAACTATCAAGTATTTATCTGTATAATCAATACCTACTGTTTGGATAATACAGAGCCGTATTGACCTAGTGGGCGGTACCCTGGCTTCCGATCCGGATGTCGTGGGTTCAAAACCTATCGTGCATCATTGGATTACTCCTCTTGCAAAAGCATGTGCGTATTAACACGTGCGCATAGCGTCGAAGGAAAACATAGTAAGAAAACCTGCATGCCCTACAACCAAAAAATCGAAGGCATTTGCCATCAGTTAGTGTTCAAATAAGCGGCTTGCAAGCTGTCACGTGGAATGCTTACTACTTGCGAAAACGCGGGCTTGTGCCAAATGTTATGTTTGGACGTGTATCTGACTAGGGGTAGTCAGATACACGTAGTCATGTAGGGGACTACATGGTATCCTCAAAGATATACGCACTGAGTACGAATCTTAGGATATCAATCAAGAAGAATAAAGTCGTGAGTGTTTTTTTTATTTATTTTTTTCCATCTTTTTTTATTAAATGTACCTACACTGTACAGTTGTAAGTTGTTATCTGGCTATGTTTCGTAGCAGCTGCAGACGAAGTGTTTCAACGACCACAAACTGTTCACCTCTACATAATTTATTTCAGGCAGAAAACTCCAATATTTGAAAATATTTTGTAAAGTAAAAAAATCGAGAAACGTTAGCGCCTGCGTCGTCAGGTCCCATTCGCCTCTGTGAAATTTCGGTATCAAGTCAGTTATGCGCGCGAGATGACAAGGTAAACGTTCTCGCTGGCTACACTGAACGCGAAAAAGTTTTCCGCGCCTGTTCCGATAAAAGTGATGTGAAATGAATGTGATTCACTAACGTAATGTGTTTTCTTTCAGTAAAATGTACGCGACCAAGATGTTTGTTTCTGTTTTGCTGCTTTATTTTGCAAGTGCTAAGGGTAAGAAAATATATTTGATGTATTTCTATTTATATTAAGGCTCAAACGTAATTCGTTTTTAAATTCAACAAAGAAGGAGATTCTTAATTTTGATGATTTGTTTGTTGTTGTATAGAAATGAATCCCTAGTTGGTCCCATAAAAGTTTAATTCCTGAGAGGTTACTATTTTTCCCGGAAAAATTAACAAAACATAATCACCTTATGTAATCAGCTAATCGTGGTCATCCCATGACCACGGCTATTGCAATATAGTCGAAACGTGAAAATAATAAAAAGGTAAACGCGATAAAGACCCGTTTAACTAACTAAAAAAATCACGACTAGCCGAAACATTTTTTGTGGGCGATTTTACTTTTGTTTTTAATTCGAAAGAATGTCATCCTGAGTCAGTACAATTACGTAAGCACATGAGAATCTGATGATAGAGTACCTACAGCATAGGAACCTTAAACTTAGTCGGTTCAAGACTTCAAATATGGATGAGGTTCTCAATTTGTATGTATGTTTTTTTTTGTGTGTATGTTACACAATAGCTTCGCCAATTGTGAACCGATTTTAATGTTTATTTTTTAATGGGTAAGTTATACTTTAAGGTATATCCTTAAAGTATAATTACCATTTTATTAAAAAATCCCGCTCCGAAGGGTGAAAACATGGGTTTTTGGAAAACACTTTATATCAATTTCCCGTTATTCGAAGTGTGTTTTTGACATTTAATGTTATATTATATAATCTACCATGTTATGTTAAAAAATACAGTTACAATAATTACTTTTCTGATGCTGATTCTGAAACTATATCAAAACAAATTTATACCAAAAACTAACTTAAAGTAGGTATTGCGGCGCTAAAGATAGCGCACGGGTAGTGCGATGCGAGTAAGTGGATGAGGTAGGAAGCGGGGGGCGAGGGACAAAATCCAAACCATAGCATTTATACTATTAAAGTAGGTACCTATAAAAAACTAAAAACTATACAACTAGGTCCAATTGATTTTTAAGCTATTATTATAAAATTTCGTCACCCGCATTTTTTCTCAACAAAATAAAATACATGAAACTCATTTACTACGGGTGCAAAGCGCTTTCGATTTCAATTAGCTAAGTAATGTAAATGTCAAGCGCTCAGACGCACTCGTAAGTCCGTAGCTTTCTACAACGTAGTAAACCAACGTAGCGCTCCTAGACAAATTGACGATTAGATCTGCAAATAAATATTACTGGCTTTTACATGTTTTACCCATACAATACCATACGATTTTAATGGTTGTTTTTTAATGGTAGGATACTTCAAGGGCTGTCCCGACCGCCGACTCAGCCGTTTATCGTTATCGTACTCTCTAACCTCACCGATCACGTTTGACATGACACGTTTCATGACATGTAAATAAGTAGGTATACTATCAGCTAGTTTCACGCGGGCACAGATGTGCCTTTGTTTTAATTGTGTTATAGTTTCCGTGATGGTAGTTTTCAAATCCCACGTGATTTGCAAACTACTATCTTATCTCTATGATTGACGTTTACGCGAAGTTGATAAAATTAAATGAAAATATTTTATATCCATAGGATTATTATAGTAATCACGTGTACAGGTCAGATGATTTAAACCGATTCCTCAAGAAGAATCGACAATAAACTTGGCATGGTTATAGAATTTATCATCTAACTCTACAAAAACCAAACAATTAAAATATTAAAAAAAAACAGACTAACTAATATTGAAATAGTGAAGGATATTGAAATAGCAATGCGATGGAAATGTTTTTGTTGGCAACGCGGGAAGACGGTAGGATGGACCAATGCAGTGATCGAGGCCACCAGCCAGGTTTTCGAAAGAATGATGATGACATTATTGGATTGAATTAATGTATTTGAAATGAGGAAATTTACTAACACTATGACATTATGTAACTTACGGTCTCGAGAAATCGTTTGACTTTGCTACGCTATGGTCGCGAAGGAAGCCTTCGACCTAAGTATCCTTTGGGCGGAGAATATTTACTTATTCTCCGCCCAAAGGATGAAGTAAGGTGACACGACTACCAACAAAAATTCTATCAATAACGTTCTACCTCAATCTAATATTCAAAAATTTTCCAATAAAGCATTATAAAGTGTTATATTAAAATCTCTGCAGGGGGGCTCTTTTCAAATTATGATTTGATAAAAATAAGCTTCCACGAAAAGTTTGTAGTTACTTGTATTTGGATACAGGATTGAGTAGCTCACGAATTAAAATAATAATAATGCTGGTAATTTGGGGCTATTATTAAAATAATAATAATCCTAAACCTAGCACAGCTTGTTTTATCGGAACTACATAACTGATATACTAAGTACTTATATACATTGATTTTGCAAATACATAAAAAAAAAACAGAAAACACCCAGACCCGAGACAAATATTAGCAGATATGAAACGGCCAAGCCATACTTTTTGATCAAGATGTAGGGTGTTAAGCGGGCTTGGCTCTTCATGGGATCTGATAACTTTTTAACAGTGAAAGCGTTATGAGCTTGAGAGTTTTGGCTATCTCTTTTACATGATATCTCCGCCAATTGTAAACTTATTTAATGGTAGGGTATACGTCACGGGTGTTCTCATAAATTTTATGAAAAAAGAACCACACCTAAGGGTGAAAAAATGGGTGATGAAATTGCATATTGGACTTTTTATCAATTTCCCTGATGTCTTATAAATTATGAATCCTATTGTTTGAACAAAACCTTTAATATTTATATAATCTATAAATACCTATTTTATTATATTTATAAATTTTCATTTAATTAATACGTTTATCAACTAATTCCGAAAATACAAATGATTGTTTTTATCTAGTTAGTATTAGTACTGAATATTCGCTTATCACAATTTCTTATTATACTATCCACCCAAATTTTGTCTGGAAGAGATCGCTTCTAAACGATAAGACCACCCATTATACTTTCCTAAGAATAAGACTATGTTTACTCTGTTATTTTTTTGCTGTACAATAAAGTATTATAATTCCCTCATTCATTCTTAATTACTCTTGTGCAAAAGTAAATCATCAGTCATGCATCACATTATGAATAAATAAATAATGCTGGACATTTCTCACATAGCCCCAAACTAATCAGAGCTCGTAGGGAACTAAATGACTGTTAAACTACTGATATACTTTTTTTTGTAAATACTTACATAGAAAACACCTAGACCCCGAGACAAATATTTGCAGGACATACAAACATTTGTCACGCGGCGGGAATCGAACCCGCAACCTTAAAGCAAAACTATAGATGCAAAAAGTTCCGCCTCAAAAGTACTTTCAGCTATAGATAATATAACAACCTTTCTCTCTCATTCTCAAATGCTAATATGCAAAAAGGCTCTGCCAATATGCGGAAAAGCAATTTGTATCTGTCTATAACGGATATCATTTTGTTTTCATACAAAATATCAAAGGTAAGCTTAGGCTTAGCGAAGGAACACATTTTAACCCAAAATATTTCGAAATTGAAGAAATTGGGACCAGAAATACTCATCTTTTTGTTCGTAACTTACGTTAATGTTTTATTTTAGCAACCGGTAAAAGTGTTTTTTTGGCTACTTGTGTATGGTTCGGTAACAGGAATATCTATGGTTACTACTACACACTAACTTTAGTCTTTCCTGTTATTCTGATGTAACTACGTGATAATAACGGGCGTAGACTGTATGCAAACCTCCCTCATCCAGAACCAGAATAAGAGGTACCTACTTGGGTTGAAACGACTAACTAGTGTAAACTAGGTATTCCTGAGCCCTGCCCGGTAGTTTTTGTTCATAAAAGAGAAAAAAATAAAAGTTTAGTTTCAACACAACGTTTTAACAGAACTGTTTAGTACCTATTAGAGCAGTTAATTGTAAGCATGAAATACAATATCAACATAAACATCGCCCTAGGATCTGCGGATCTGTTGCTAGCATCCGATTTAGCTAGTAATTTAATATTAGCTTAGCTTCGAAGCAAAGCATCTGTTGTTTGATATTATGAACTTACTATACCTAAGTATGTGCTTTTACTCATACATTGCAATACCTATCTGTATGTGTCCATGGTGAATCCATACCTAGATGCGAGAATGGATCATCTTTTTGGACCATCTCGCTTAGTGCTCATTATGCCTAAGTCGTTTAGGAGTACCTACTAACTAAGTATGTAAACTCAATTTAGAGACAAATTTCTGTGATAGATAGATAGATAGATAGATAGATAAACTCTTTATTGCACACCAAAGTAAAGTACAAAAACACGAATTAAAAAAAAAAGAATATAAGAGGTACAATGGGCGGTCTTATCGCTTAAAGCGATCTCTTCCAGACAACCTTTGATGATATACATTACGCGCGAATCATGTTCATTTTTAAAGTAGCAACGACACAGCATAAATGAATATGAAATGATTTCTAAAATGGCGTAATTTCTAATTATATCATAACACCGCCAACCAGGCTTTTTTTCGTTCATGTAAATGAGGTTCAGATTGCCTACTTCCAAACTACCTACTATTATATTTCATAAAAAATGAGTCTTGTTTAATTAAAATAAGTGAGTAGAGACCGCCTTTTGTTTAAGACTCATAAGTAGGTACTTACATAATCATTATAAATTCATGTAACTTTTCTAATTAGCCTTGTTTTGGACATTAATATTTTTTCGTTTTTAATAAAAACATGAGTTCTCTTTTTCGAGCATAGGTTTTACAGCAAGTTATAGATATTTCACCGGGTACCTAACTAGTGAGGTAATCCCTAGGTGATAACTTGACGTGAGGAAGGTTCAAGGAAGGTCCTTAACTTCCTTGAACCTTACTCACGTCAACTATCCCTTGATAGTTGATAGGACCTTCGTAATGTAATAGTAAATAAATTTGGCAAGGTTAACAATATCAACCATCTCTACCCAAGTTAGAATATTTTAATATTCGTTCGCCTGTTTGGCTCACGCGGCACAGATGGAACAAGTTACCACAAAATTTTTCTCCTTGTCTCTGTGTTTTTCTTGTTAAAAATATTAGATACCTATTTATAGTGTCTATTTTATTTATTTACTAGCTGAACCCGAGATTTCGTTCGCGATTGCCATCCTTGCCGGCTATTTTTTGCATTTGACCACTGTTTGTCTCATATCAAGCAACGCTGTAGACTGCGGTGAAGCACTTTTTCAACAAAGGAGCTTTTTACTTTGGACTTGAAAACTCCCAGGTTGTATTTCTCAGAAGACAGTAACCCAAGATTCATATAAAGAAGCATTAAAATCTGTTTATCTACAATTATCAAAGATAACGCGTATCAAACACACACGATAAAAAAAACATACAGTCGAATTGAGAACCTCCTCTTATTTTTGAAGTCAGTTAGAAACTACAAAACTGATGGAATTTAAATTTTGAAATCTTTACGTGATAATAACGTTCAGGTTTTACGTTCGGGGTGGCGTTACTAACTTTGACAATAGAACTACCTACTCAGCGTACACTACAAAGAGCACTACAAACCTTACGCCAGCTTAAGATGAGACATGTACTCGAAGGGTCCTTACAAGGTTCATACATTCTAGGTTTCAAGTTATTTTGGACGTCCATACTGTGTATAATGATCTATTTAAATATTTAAGGGACAATCTTTCTAACAAAAAATAATAAATTCAATCGGACTAAAAGCTGTGTTGGCCTAGTGGGCGATACCCTAACTTCTGATCCGGAGGTCGTGGGTTCGAACCCGGTCGTGCACCAATGGTTTTTTCCACTTTATGTGCGCATTAACACGTGCTCAAAACGGTGAAGGAAAACATCGTGAAGAAACCGGTATGCCCTAGAACCAAAAATTCGAAGGCATGTGTCAAAATAAGCGGCGATCGGCTTGCAACCTTTCTTTTTTTTCCATTTTTTTTTTTAATTATCTTCAATGTACATAATTTGACCTGTTACATTCTTATTATAATATATAGATTGTGTACCTCTCCTTTCTATGCTTTGTTGCTGTCAAATAAATCACAATCAATCTTATAAGTCGTTATAATATGTTTGACAAAATCCAATATGGACAACATTAGTACATCTTAGTTTTTGTGTAGGTACCTACACAAAAAGATGGCGTACTATCGGAATTGTGCCATCGGATAATGTTATGGTGGCACTTCACATGGCTATTTGTATTTGTGTATTTGGCATATTTGGCAAACAATTACCATGTGTGGACAGTTTATTTGACAAAGTGTTCGCCTTATTTGCCTATTTAACAAATAAGGCCAATACCAAATACGCGTTACCGTGCGCATGTCGGTTTCTCGCGGCACATCAAAGCAGTCAAATAGGCAAATACGCAATAAGCCGTCCACACAATGGCCATATTCAGAAGCGCACGCGCCGTGGACCTGTACGGTCGTGCAGTATCTTTGTGTCTGTATTGTGAGCGAGAACGGAACGACGGCTTTTGAAAATGAATTGGGACAATGAAACGGTGCTAAAATTTCTGGAATTATACCAAATGAACTCGTGCATATGGGACCCCCAGAATGACTCCCATAAAAATAGACAGCGTGTCAATGACGCATGGAATAATATTAAAGAAAATTTGGAGGTTCCTTGCACTGTAAATGATTTAAAAAAGAAAAAGGAGGAACAGGAAACACCTGAGTCTGCTGCTAAATGTTTGTGTGTTTGTTATTTGAGTGCCATGTGTGGATGGTCGTATTTGCCTCTTTGCATGTTCGTCTGAACGTCATATCTTTTGCCAAATACAACAAACACCCAATAGCGAACACAAATAGCCATGTGAAGTGCCACCATTACATTCATAAGCTTTCTAAGAGTAGAAATACATTACAATGTATTTGTAATGTCCAAAATTGCAAGTATGAAAATCATATTTATTTTGCAGATCAACCAAAATTTCTAGGCTCGGAAACCAATGTGACAGTAGTTGTGGGAAGAGATGCCACCCTCACTTGTTTGGTGGAAAACTTGCACAGTTACAAGGTAAGAATATTTTCTATAAACCAATTTTCTCCGTTTTTTTCTCAAACGGCAGAAATAACACTAATCCGAATCTAAACATTAAACTGCCTTTGATTCATGTGGTTATTTAAGGGCAAGTAAGTAAGTTATATATTGAAAGTCAAAGGTAATATTGAAACCTAATAACTGCCGAAGTTCAAACTCACGTGTTTTAAACGTGATGTCGCTGTATTCAAAGTTATTAAATCCACATTTTATCAGTACGTAAAGTTACATAAGCTAATTCATCGAATCTTAGGTTTCAGGTGAACAACCCATCTGTAATTATTAATTATACAATCATGTGGTGACTTTGATGTTACCACCTGTACGGCACTCCAGTTACACATCCCCATTACTAACCTAATAGTCGCCATAAGTCATTTCCCGAAGTAATGCGTTCCCATTCATATCGTAACGTCCCTGAGAAAAGGACCACCTACTTAAACCTAGCTTAAACCTTAGTATATCGTAAATTTTAAGACGGAACCGCGTTCTGTCCTTGCTACGGCAATTATGACGTTAAAGTTCCACCATTTGGCACAACAGGCTGTCCTGATATATGTCAGTGTCCTTTCGTATGAATAAGGTAGGGTAACTAAGCCGTTTTTCACAATAACGGCGCTCCTGCCATGAACTAAAGGGTCAGAAATCATAATTAAACGTGGCTGAGTTGGAGACGCTTCAAGAAAACTTTTCTTAATAAGGTGGGTTTCCATTTTAAAGTTGTACCGTTAAAAGAATTGCAGCAGGGAAAAGTACGGACTCATTCTTAATAATGGTCTTGTTCTGTTACAGTAAATTAAATTGCGAACTCAAAGTCACTGAATCGCCGTCTGACATCTTACTTCGTGTTCATTTTATTTTTGCAAAAATATTTAGCACTCTTTAATGGCTTTTATTTTAAATAGATAATAATTTACTTACCCCATCATTCACCCCAAATTTTACAGGCAATAAATTTTTAGCACGTATTTGAAGCAGAAATAACAAAACCTAAACATACGCTGTATTTACGAGAGTTTAAACAAGAGTAAACGTCGAAACACTTATCACATTTTCACGCCGCAATGAAGTCGAGATACCCTTCCAAAATGGAGTAGCGGAGGCGAGAGCGGTTTCGAAAGCTGAAAATAAATGGTTTTACTATGAAAAAACGTGAGTTTGTGCCCAATATAACTTGTGGACCTGACTCTTACTACCGCTTACTTAACTTGAACTTTCACGATTAAATAACATAATTAATTATAAGTACAGTAAATATGGACTTTTCTGATTCCAAAAATTAAATGAGGGTAGTTGCCTTTATTTCTTGACGATAGCTCAATATACCCCCCAGTCATCCCGTGACCACGGCTGTTGCAATCCAGACGAAACGTCGGGAAAGTAATAAAAAGAGGTAAATCGTAAAACTTATAATTACCCCTTAGTATCGTCAGTGATATGCTTTATGAGAAAACTCATCATGGGATATACAGTCGATATTGTTTTTCATGTTAAGGTGTTTAGCTATTCGAATTCTGAACTTTATGACCCCCACTACCTATACTAAAATATTGAGTTTATACTACGAAAAATGCCCATTTCATAATTAAGTTGTTTAATTGTATATATGTAGGATTTCAGATAAAATAGAAATAAGCCTCCGCGCTCGCGATTGTAAAATAGGCCTTATTTCCGAGGTCCCAAAGTCTGCAAAATATGAATTGCTCCACAGTACAGTCATAAAACATGGTTCTGCTCGACGCAAAGGAAGCAATTTTCGCTGAACAAGTCCCTTTGTTGGGTGAATACTTGATTTTGATCCTTGTCCATTGTGCAACATTTCTGAATGAAGCTAATCGTTTTGTAAAACGTGTGCTGGATTAAAATTTATCAAGAATATGTCGTCGTACATATCTGGGGATCTGGCATGCTGCAAGCTTAAAAAACAAAACAAATCATACTTACCAATCGCGCAATCCTGTTGTGTTGCTGTGGTTCCAAATGTTTGGTGTAATTTGTATAGACTAATGTTAGATGTGGTGGGTATTACGATTCATACATAAACTGACTATCATGGAGACCGAATTAGACTCATTGTCTAGAATTGCGCTAATGGTAACGGGGCTTGATGCTGATAATAATGATGAAAAAGAGCTGACAAGATTAAATATAAACTATGTTACAATCGACTAAGTCAAAGTTCTTATAATACGAGTAATATCCTATCGTTACTTTTGGACGTAGATAAGTAACGGATCACTCTAACCCTTGTTAAGCGTTATCTACAGTTTGCGATAAATCGATACAATATCATTTATTTATTTTATTGAGTACCTAACCACACAACCAATACACTTCGAGTTGTCCAATTGTATTAGTCTCTTATGTCAAATGTAAGTCAATTTTCCTGGTGACCTTTGTGTAATATAACTAATACTTAGGTACGTATCTTCTGTAACCTATTAATGAAACAGAATATAT
The DNA here is from genome assembly GCA_961405105.1 of Perizoma affinitatum. Taxonomy (NCBI): domain Eukaryota; kingdom Metazoa; phylum Arthropoda; class Insecta; order Lepidoptera; family Geometridae; genus Perizoma; species Perizoma affinitatum. Next base: position 11,642,887 of record OY560184.1, read on the forward strand.
CGGTACCTACGTAACCATACTAACATTTATCTTATTATTATTTTCTCAGATGATTCTAACGTTAACCAGAAACTAAGAGAGACTATTTATTTGGTCTACTATCCTACATTTTCTGATGTTTACGTTCATCAAGGCTTAAGTTGTAAATTTTACCAAAACCTACTGAGAAGTTAGCTGTTCTCTTGTAAATTATGTTTTATCCTTATTCGTCTATTTCCTAGCTAGTTAGTTGTCCTCTGATTATGTATGAGAGCATAATAACCTGTTAGTGGATCATGGACATAATCAAAATAACATAAACAATGGTACACTTGGCAAGGTGATAAGTTCACCGACGACGGACCAAAGCAGTCTCTAAAAGCAGTCGGGGCATACCACCTGCCTGATGGCAACATTGTGAAGATAGTAGATGAGTAGTGAATCAGGCACAAGATCGCCTTGAATGACGTGATACAGAAGATACTTTTACTCAGCTGTGGTATTATCGGAAGATAGATAGATAGAATTGCCATAATTTTTTCAACAGTACTTGACAGCTATTTTTCTATCAGGTGGCGTGGTTACGAGTAGATACACAGACGATTCTGACCATAGGATCCCACGTTATCACCAAGAACCACAGGGTAGCCGTGAACAAAGCTGACCAAACCTGGACATTGACGCTGCGGTTTGTGAGGCTGACAGATGGTGGGCGATACATGTGCCAGATCAACACGGAACCCATGATCACGCAGACACATCACCTGCATGTATTTGGTTAGTGAACAGTTAAAATTTAAGGATTATCTTATCCTAAAATCCTTTAAGAGTATAAACTCTCCAAGATCTGGATGCAGAGCGGGAAAGAAATCGATCTTTGACATATATTTATCTGTGTCTATCGCGTTCGATATTCTATTAATGTTCTTTAAAATATGTCACATTAGAATCGTTTTTTTTATATAAATGTTGAAGTGGTTGCCTTATTTAATCGTAACTTGAGCTACATTCATTAGCTGAATTACAAACGGAACATTGTGAGAATCTCAATATGTAGTGAATTACTAGTATTGCTGTCGCCCGGACCGAAATTATTTCTGCTCTGCGTCCAGACTTCACAACAAACCGAAGTTCCAAGCCGATTCTCACGTGTCTATGAATGAGACTACCAGGAAACAAAAATTGTGTACTCACTTCCAGTTTCCAATTGCTGTAGTTTTTATCAACGCAGAAAGTTTTCTAATCTGCAGCCATTCCGCTTGGTATCCAACCTGATGTTTATCGATACCTCGTCCAACTTTATCCGGCCGGCAGCGTGTGTTAATACTCTTTTGTTTGTTCATTCCTGTCGACTGAAAATGTAAGCCACGTAAAATATCTTACAGTGAGAGATATAAACGAACTCAAACATTTTTCAAAAAACGTAAGCTTTAACATGATCCCGTATATGAAAACGGTTAAATTATTAATATCTCAAGGGTCTGCTACTACTACGATTTTTGCGATTATCGGATAAGACCCGGTCAAGGTGGTAAATCAAAGTGAAATTCTTGTCAAGTGGTAGTCAAAGTTTGCGCCAATGTACTATTGACCACCGCCGCCGTCGGAATCGATCCCCGTGACCACTTCAGTTTTCGAGGGCCTCTAGCGTTGAATCAATTCGATGACTATGTTTTAGTGGACCAAGGCTTCTCCTAAGTACGCCTAAAAATGTATTTATTAAAAAATGGTGGGTTTTAATCGACTCCGGATAGTTTGCACTGTAATCTAATTACATCGTAGAGAGACCTCAAACACATAATTTCTGTGTGTTGATAGAAGCATTTGTTAAAGTATTTTTATCCTTTGACAGTGCCGCCAGATATCGTGGATTCGGATAGCAGTGGCGAAGTCATCGTTAGAGAAGGTGAAAATGTGACTTTACATTGTGTCGCATCGGGCACACCTCATCCCACTATCGCTTGGCGAAGGGAAGACTTGGCGCAGATGCTTGTGGGAGGAAAAAATGGTAATATTAAAAACATAAATAAACCAAATTAATGTTTTTTATTGTTGCGCCATGTTGGTTGTTATTTGCATTTTTTTAGATTAAATTCGGTTCTGTCCCTTTTTTTCTCCTCCGTGGCGCTGCTTCAATCAATATTACAGCTGATTTGACACGCAGCGTGAACAGAACTTGCGCCTCTTGCGTCTTAGCCGCGACTCCGAGGTCGTCAAAAGCACTAAAGATTTCTTGATAGATAACCTGAGTACCTATTTTTTTTCTTAATAAGCTACCTTCGACATTCAAAAGCATCAGGGCAGCATGTTTTTGGCTTTTCACAATATAGTTGATAGATTAGTCAGTCAGGACAAACGATTTTATAACTATAGATTGCTAAACCTATAGAAACAATTCATTCCTGTCATTTTCTGTGATAAGGAGTCAGATCTTCACAATATACCTATCATAATCATTCAGTCTTTGTGCCATCTGCAACATCCCTTGATTAAACTCATTTCATTTCTTATGAGGAAATCATAACGCGACTATGGAATTATCTTCGGTTCAAAGATAATCTAATATCTTTTGTTAGAGTGATTAATATATAAGATAGTAACAATCGTTTCTTCTACAACACAACTGAAAGCGAATATACGTTGAAAGTTTTGTTTGGTTAACGTTACATGTTGGAACGTCACGAGTTTGTGAGCTGCTTCATTATGCTACAGTATTTTGTTAGGGCACAAGTGCAATACTAACAGCAAATTCTCTAGTAACCAAGGTTAATGTCCACAAAAGCGGAGACATAAAAAAACTCAAAACCTAAATAAACACATGTGATCATGTGTGATATACAACATTCCTTGGATTCCCTGTGTTGAGTAGTACAATAGTAACATTACTTCAATTTGGTAGACAATTAGGCATGCATCTTTCCACCAAGCAATACATGCAGGAACACATTATGCTTGCCAAACAGATAGGTTTCTTTAAAAAAAAACATAATTGTTCACAAAATATGTGCTCTGACGTGATTCGAAATTGGTTCCGATAATATATTTGTTCTTCCAGAATTACATAATACGCTACAACTGGTATATTAATCCTCTGTGGACGTTTTGTTCTTAAAAAACTACATAATACGCTACAACTGGTGTATTAATCCTCTGGACATAATTCCGTGCAAGCTTACGAATAAGGACACGAAATGACATGCTCGAAAGTTGAAATTGTAGCTGTTTCCATGTTTGAAAACTGTCCCGTTCATTTGCGCACAATGTCACAGTTTACGTTTTACTGCTAATGAACTAGCAGTAAAACATTCTCAATTTTTCAAACTGTTTGTTGGTTTATGCACTGAAATTTTCAGCTGCTGTTTGTTCGGTTATAAAATTTACTTGTGCCATTTATTGTAGAAGATAAAGTTTGGGCTTGAATAACCAGAGTCCTCTGAGGTTTTAGCATATTAAAAAAAACAGTTATCCAAAATATCTTTATGGCGGTTGTTGCAGTCAGTGAAAAGCTTAGGTTTGGCGTTACGCCGCTGTAGCTTCGAAGTTAAATCGACTATAGTATTTAGCCATAGGTTTTGTAGCCACTACGGGCGCTGTAACCAATTATGAATAAATGAGTAGGATTTTTTTACAATTAACTTACTGTCCACTGTTGTCTACTCTATCTACTTAGAATTACATAGAACTTAATAAATGGCAGAATAGAAAAAATACACTTTCATCTTCAACTTGCCTCTTTCAACTTTTAATTTATCTGGCAATTATTCATTTTTATGTCGAGTCGTGGAACACTGAGATTGGCGTAAAACTTAAGCTTGTAACTTTGTCAAAAAAATAATCGCGGATAAGCTAAAGGCATGCGCCGTGCTATCCAGCTACGTAGTATTATGCCTTATTGCATACTCTATGGCGCTTAGCGCGTACCTCGCAGGGAAAGGCAAGTTGAAAATGAAACTGCCAAAGTGCGGGCATAGTATGATTTATTTATGCGTCAATTTCTTTAATGAGTGCTAATCTTACAGTGAACAAATGGAGTGGCGCTTGGCTAAACATGACGGTCGTGAGTCGCGCTATGAGCGGCGCATATTTTTGCATCGCTACGAATGGAGTACCCCCTTCAGTCAGCAAACGGATACTGCTGCATATTCTGTGTAAGTTATAATTCGATACATCTCTCCTGACAATTTTTATCAACTATATGTACTTACTTTAAATTTTTTAAGTTAGTAGGTTATAAGTTGACGTTTCTTAAGATCGTTAAAATAATAACCTTTTTAATGAGTTTGACTTGATATATTATACAGCTTGATAAAACCATTCATCGAAGTGTAAATGTGATGTTTCTGTCAGATAAAAGAGCTTCACACGAGTTTTGAATACGGTTAGAGAATGGGCCTTCCTTATCAAGACAGGCAACGCGTTCCAAAGGTGTATGATTTATTTGCGAGTATCAAAATATGTCGCATAATTATTGCGTTGCTTAGTAGCTTGACATTTTAGAGCTGCAAGGGACTGTAGGCCTACGTATTTGATTTGAACTTGATACCTCCACGGGTTTCTGAGAAAAAGGGTCTTGACAGACAGACAGATGGACGGACTGACGGACAACGAAGTGAAGTCATATAAGGGTTTCGTTTTTTCCTTTTGAGGTACGGAACCCTAAACATATAATTATTACAAAACTGCAGTTCCCCCTAGTGACTATGGCAATAAATAGAGCCATCTTTGAAGACAAACATAACTATTGGAAAAAACCGTATTACAGTCAGATAAGCCGTTCCGGATATAAATGGTAACAGACAAACAAACAAACACATAAACAATCAACCTCTTATATGGGCTCCTGTTATTGCGGGTAAAAACTATTATTTTTTTGTTTTTGCTTGACCTGTTTTTCATTTAACAAATATTCGAGCGTGAATTAATTCTCCAAATACAGTTTGTGGACAGTTTTTAATAAAACACTATCCTAAAATATAAGGCTTGATTCAGTTTGAGTCTGGGTATACATAGGACCTTATTTACTCAACTTACCAAACCACCCATGAATCTATCACGTCACTATTCGATCCCCAATAAACTCAGCACAAAAACTCCTACCTGAGAAAGTTGAACAACGTTGAAAACCTCTGAAACGCGGTTTCAAGTTGTTGGACCGAGTTAATTTTCCGCTAACCATCGCAGGTGGGAAATTGAGGAGAAATCTCTCATATGCGTTAACTACTTGGCCCTAATACAGGATGAGATTTTAAGGCTATTTTTATCATGCGATTTTGTTACTTCTGAGTAACGCAAGTAGCGTTACTCAGAAGTTGTCGAATTCGGCCTCCAACATCTACGGTATTACTGCGACAAAAATATATTTTTCTTTATCATCATCAGCTTATAGTAGTTCAGTGTCATTTAAGTAAGTTTCACCATAAAGTAAAGTTATTTGATAAAGTTGTTTGATTATCTGCAAAACGGCTTATCGGATTGCAATGAAGTTTTTTGAAATCGATTATCTAAGAATTAGTTTTTGCGCGATACCAAATAATTGAAGTACACACAAAGTTAGGTATTCGAATTTAAAAAAACAAATATTAAAAATAATTAGGCGTTGAAATGTAGCCGTAACTGTGTTGGTGTATCATAAGTGGCAAGTTTAATTTTAGCAAAGTATCTATCTGGTATCTGTTTTACTAAATCTGCGTAGTTCGATAGAATTGAATTAATTGATTGGTCCGTTACAACTTTGAACACGAATTAGCACAAGGTCCCTGGTTGGGACCACATAAACGGATTCAGTTTATGTTCAGTTTCGTAACTGTTTCCTACAGGAATCGGTTTTGCAAATAAATCTGTCAGCTTATATTTCTGTGACTTATTTGTCTTTCGTATTAGGATATCAACTTCAGGAATCTTAGGATATCAAAATATTCCATAATAATCTAACATACCTATTTCTGCCGCCAATCCGTAATGCCATTGCTGTGTTCCGGTTTGAAGGGTGCTGGTGAAGTTACAGGCAAATTAGACTTTTCACCATTATGTCTCAAATTCGGGATAGCGCGAGTGCTTCCTCTGGTGTTGCAAGCGTCCATAGGTTACAGTAACTGCTTACCAACAGGCAGGTCGTATGCTTGTTTGCCATGAGGTGTATTAAAATTGTATTGTAGATATTGTAATTTTATTAACTGATCTGAAGATCAATTATATTAAAAATGCCTGAAAGTATGTAAACACTTTGAAACTTCGCAGGAATATTCAAATACAAATCATTGCGATGTTAAATTTATAATACACCGTATACATCTTTAAAGCATGCAAAATACCGTTTTTAATCTAGCCATTAGTCGCGTACAAAAATAAAAAAACACCAAATAGCCCTCATGCATCTCTTTTGTGTCCTTAACACCATCTCTTTGTCAGTAGAATAGCCCCACATAATGTGGAAACCGGCATGCCTATTACCAATAATTCGACGGCATATGTGTGTATTCAGTTAGTATTCCAAGCGCGATGGGCTTCCAACCTTACACGTGGAATGCTAACAACTTGGAAAATGGGGGTGTCAAAGAAAATATTACGACCTGCCTCTGACTATCCCCTACTTGGCACTCTCACCGATCTATGTGTTGAGTATAGATCTAAGGATGTCCACTATAGGGCTTCATATTTTTTTTTATCTTGATATTGTTTATTGAGTAAGCAAAAATGAATTGAAATAGCTGAGAACTACCGATGGCACCATAGAGTGGTCAACTAAATATGTCATGACATCAAGTGGAATGAATTGTTATGATAAAATATTTAATGACTACATGGAGTCCAATGGGCGTGCCTATATTGGCATAAAATATATCATAGAGCTCTTTAGTGTGACCAGAATATAGTTCAACATTTATATATTTGACAATAATTCTCAACATATGTATATACTGATATATATGGTCTAAATTCAAAAAACTTCTTTGTTTTGTTCTTTTTGACATAATGTGTGCTCATATTTATATATTTTTGCCATTCGCAATGTAAATATTTATAGAAACCTAGTGTTTGTAAGCCTAGATTTTGTGATATAAATAGTTACTTAAATTACCACCTTAATGTAACATTAATTTTGATTTACAAACTATAAATGATTTGATTTGAATTACGGGAAAGTACAATACAAAGATCTTACATTTGAATCGGTAAACTTTTCGTTTTTATAATGTTTTATACCTTGATATCTGCTGCACCTTCTCTTAACATAAATATATAATTTAAACTCCTTTTCCAGGTAAACCAACAGTTCATGTTACGCAAAAACTAATCGGAGGCTATTTGGGAGAGTCCGTCGTTTTACGATGCAAGATAGAAGCTAACCCTCTCACTTCGGTTTATTGGACCCACATCGACGGCAAGCTACTAAATGGTATGCTTAGCTTCTGTCATTCTACTTTCTATATATTTTAGTTTTATGTGCTCACCCAGCGGCTATAATATAAAAATGTGTATAGAATTTAATAAGAAAACTTGATCCATGTTTCCAGACGTAAACCAATTCTAATAAAAAAAAACGAAATGAGCATTTTCCGACGTTTTTATTTTCATAAATTCCCGATAACCGATAGAAAATTACGATAACTCGGGCGTATTTAAATTAATTTTAGGACAACCGACCCTTTTTCACAATTTCTAGCAAACATGACTGTTACAAAAATAGTCGTCGATAAAACATCCTTTGGAATAAAGCGATTTTATTTTCACCACGCGTAGGATTTGCAGGAGTAATTGTAGTATAAAAAATAAAAACTGAGCGCACGGGTAGTGCGCTCAGTTTTCGGAAGTAGTATTATAGAAAAACACATTTCTATACCATCTTTCAATATGATCCTACGGGGCCGTCGTGAGGGCTCCTGTGCCTTAAGTAATACATTGCCATTGTATATTTTTACACCACGATAAAGGGCCAGATGGGAGAAAGTATTTTATCCTATAGTACCGAGCGATACGATACAATAATAATCTCAAAACATCTCGGTAACTAAAATAATGCTTATAATGCCCTACGTGCTGACTAAATAAATAAAATAATAATTGAATTCTTAATTGTACACAGAAGCCTCACCTAATAAGGTGAGGAGACATGTACAAAGGCGAGCTTAACCCTAAAAATATAATATATAAATAATAATATTTTTCATTAATTTTATAATTTATGTGGCAGCAGGTAATGTAAAGGTGATACCTGCTGTTACCTTAAGATAACGTAAAGATATAGATTCCGGGACGTTTATAGCTGCTATGTAACAACTTTTACCAGAAGAAGTCTTATTGTTTTACTAAGTCACGAACTGTATTCCCATATTCCATTTAAATTGGTTCAACCGTCACGAAATGTAACTAACATGTATAAATTCTTTCGTATTTTTATTACACTAATTTTTTGCTTATTAGATATATTGAAAATGTTATAACACTAAAACTTTGTTATCCATTACAGCAGATACAAAATAAAAAGATTTCTCAAAACGCTTTGATTTTAACACTAAATTAAAAACTGTATAATTGTCCTCATCTAGGGCGTTATTCGAAAAGCCGAGAATACTCCTACGCTTAAGTTTTTTATGGATTTTCTGGATTCAATCATTAGTCTATACAAAGTAACAAAAACCTCTTCAAATCCGTAAGGTATACATTTAACTTAATCGATCTTGCATCAATTTGACTACCTCTGTGGCGCAGTGGGCTAAGGCCCGACCGAGACGCAGACAGAAGATTGCGGGTTTGATTTCCACCGCGGGAGAAATGTTTGTATGATCTGCAAATATTTGTCTCTGGTCTGGATTTTTCCTATGTGTAATATGTAGGTATGTATTTACAAAAAATATGTAGTTCCCATAATACAAGCTCTGTTTACTTTGTTGGAGTGCTGTGTGAAAATGTCCGGCATTGTTTAATATATATTATTTATTTATAGTGAACTTAATTTATCTAAAAAAAACAAAAAATTGTCACTTGCATCAAACAAATAATCATCTGTTGCAGACCCGAGACAAATAATTGCACATCATACAAACATTTGTCCCGCGGCGGGAATTGAACCCGCAACCTTATGCGTCTCAGGCGGACCTTAGCCTACGGCGCCACAGAGGTCGTTAACTTTAAAATGAATGTTTCGCTATCTTTGAAAATATTTTTCATCGATTATTTTATGGAAGTAGTAAAACACCTTTTTTTGGTTCGGACAGGGTGTTTCTTACATAATATACAAGAAAGGTATTGATTTTCTCATTTTCCCATCCTGGTCAGGCTCTAGGTACCAGGAGAGCATAAAATCCGAGAGCTACAAGCACATAGCTACATTACAAATCAACAATGTTTCGCGGGAAGACATCGGCGCTTACTATTGTCACGTGGAAAATCCGCTCGGAACCGCCCACGACGATCTCACCTTGTACAGTAAGTAGATTATACTAAAACGAATAATAAACACCCATCAGTAACATGCAAAGTCCCCACACTAGGATTCTCTGTGTCGTTTGACAAATCATTGGCCTAACGCTACTGTCAAGACCAAAAAACAAGCTGCGGGTCGATCACACTAACCCATGGCTAACGAGATAGCAATCAATTTTGACACTAGATCCCCATTTGAATGGCCCATCCATCCAATTGCAATTATACTGATTCCTCATCGCTTGATTCCCGTAAATAAACTAAACTGAATACCATGAACAGGACATGAACAAACTAAACTTGTTACTTTTGAAAAGAATTCGAATCTCGCTAACCCATGGCTTTGTCCAAATGCCTTCTATCCCAAATAGAAGTTTCAAATACAAGAGGCTTCATTTTTCTAAGATTTTTGATAAGTTTTGTGATCGTGCTCACCAGTTTTTATTCATTTATACGACAACCTGCATTGTAAGAACTAGCCTGCGTATAAATTACATGGCGCGACCATATTTACTGGCGTTGGCTGAAGAGGAGAGGCTTAAAACTGAGCTAATTCTCGAACGGCAAAGACTGCGGGAGTGGAGTGTTCCCATGAGTTTGCTTGAAAATAAGTTTAAAGCTCACTAAGGAGCAGATTGTCCTTAATGCAAGTTTAAAAATTATCAGAAGTTATAATCTCATAAAAGCTTTCTTAATATTATTACACTGCAAAATAAAACAATTGTTCAACCTTGAAAACTCCTACATTCATGTAAGAGTAAATTAACCTCCTGCATGCATATTTAAAAATCAACAGTTGTTATAATAATAAAAAAAAATATAATAAAAATAATTATGAAGGTTAATCGTAACTACTTAACTGTACCTCGTCTTCCGTAACTACTGTGCTTATGCACAGTTTAGTAGTTACGGAAGAAGAGGCGGTATGGTCTTAGGACTATAGCCTAACCCTAAACGGGCTAATTAAAACAGTTAATTGACTAAGGATGACAAGACTGTATTATTTTCATTTCCATTTTTATTTGCGTACAAATTACGTTTCTTTACTGCGATGTCTCTTAAAAAAGTAACTTTAATAAAACAACTTAAAAGATACACAGATATTTTGGTACAGTTGATTTTTGTCATATTGTATTGATCTTCATAATTATTTTTAGTTTTTAACCAATTACATTTATTTAAGACTGCGTTTTGTAAGATTTCCACAAATTATATCATCATAAGATATATAAAAAACGGAACGTCCAATGTGGAACCAACTTCGTTCATTCGGATTGTCAACCCAGCACTAAACCTTTAAATTGGTCTCGTTCTAATTTTTGCTATTTTATTGGATATTTTGAACAAAATCGTAATTTTGCATCAAAATTCCCCGAATACGTTTTCAGATATTATAACGTGCGCAAAATATCTAGGCTCTCAGACTTTGTGAATTAATTCCCCATCCCCCAAATTCCGAGGTATTGGTATTCTAAAACTTTGTCTTCTAAACCTAAATTAATTGCTAAAAATAAGCCGCGCTTGTTCCCCGCTAATTTAATACCGCTCTAATTTATTAAAGGTGTTGGTTCTAATTAACGTGTGCCCTGAAGATTACTTTTTAAATTGCTCATTTTACGAGCGAGTCCTACTTGTTATTCGGGGAATAGTACACAGAACAGGATAAGTACTTACAGAGAACAAGCTTCTACAATCGCGTAACCTACCCACATCACGGCTACATAGCGCTGCGTATCAATTTTGTTCAAGCTGGACAAAAAATTATAGATGCCCCACCTCATCTATAAAGTGAAAATCAGGATTCCCGTATACACTTAAGTCAAAAATGCTTAAGCATGTCTTAGTGAAAGTTTTTCTAGTCACTACGTATGAACTTAAGAACTGTCAAAGTTTAGTGCAGAAGAGCAGTAGTTAATGCCTGCTCGGGCTGTCTCACAGAACTTTGATGATTGAAATATCGATAAACAAAAAAATTCCCATTGCGGGTCCAATGTTTGCAAACATTGGACCCGCAATGGGAATTTAACCCACACCTCTTGACACCCACTTCTCAAACGCGCGACGACCTAGCCCCGGTGGGCCCCCCTCAGCGGGCCCACCGGGGCTAGGTCGTCTACTCATTGTGAGAAACTTTTAGACAGGCGTTCATCGAACTCGTCAATCCATCGATATTTCGACCATCGAAGTTCTGTGCTACAGTCGCCTTGGCGATTTTTGGAGACATTTTCCACTTTGTTTAGAAGAGTAAGCTCTGTTAGATACTCTCTCTGTGCCGCCTTACAAGCAACCTCGCGCTAACCTAAATGTACGAGCGACCGTGTTCATGATAAATGGAAGAATGTTAAGCCATTGGTGTGTCAGATATCGTATTTCTCAAAAAAATACAAGAAATCTCTTCGTCATCAGCCTGCAAAATTCACTTGCAAGATATTAGACCCACACCAAAGAGTACCACGATGAATTGTCTTGCCCCGCGTCTATCCACCGACTTCCTGCATCTACGATGTCATCGGGTTCTGCGTATTCTGTATCGACCGTTCGATACAGTATAAGAAGTTGATTCCGTTCCGAATACCTTTGTGTAGTAATGAGCTTTGCATTGAAATTAAATTGGCATTATTTGCGCCTATATGCCCCAGTTAATAGACAAAGTCGCTATTTTATTCAGTTTGCAAATCCTTTCAAATAAACAGCATGAACAGAACCATATTCCGCATTGTAGCAATGAAACACAGAATTTGTAGATACATGTATCTATTGTTGAACGCTATGTACACGTTTCGTACATCCGCAAATGTACGCTTGCAGTAAATGTCACATTCGCATGTTTACGTAGCGCGTACTGTAATTTCAGCTGTTCCTACACTGAAGCTTAATACCCGCTAAAACTATACGACGTGAATATACGCTTTGCATAAGTTGATTTCGTTTGAGGAACAGAATTATATTAATTTGATGAATGTTGTTGATTACTTAGCCGTAACGGCTGAACCGATTTTGATAGCATGTTGTTAAGGCCCCGTCTGAAGTAGACGTAACCATAGGTCACGCCTTAAGAGGTCCGTCACGTCCTCTTAAGACAACTTTAAGAGTTATTGCAATAAGTAATAAAATAAATAAACACCCAACAATCACATTCATAATCTTGAACCTACACTAGGATTCCCTGTATCGTGGGTATCAGGAACTACGAGTACCTTGGTACCACAACGCATAACTTTTTAATAAGATGTGTTTATAGCATAGTTCTGAAAAAATATTTTTTTTATATTCTATTCTATTCTATTCCATTTATTATTTCAGCTCTTGCCACAACAACAACTTCCACAACAACGGAACCAACAACAGATATCGAAACCAGTACTCACTTGTCAAGTATGTTGTTATAAAATCTAAGATTTTGTCCTTAAATAAATAAAAAATAAATACCAGTCCTAACTAACCCCACACTAGGATTCTCTGCGTCGTGGGTTATAGGAACTTCGAGTTTTTATTTTATACAACTAATGTGGCAAACAACACCTGTTTGTAAGCGGTTACCTATACCATAGGTACCTATGGACGCTTGCGACTCGCACGTTGCCGACCCTGAGACATAACGGGTTAAAAGTATCATGTGCCTGTTATTTCAACGATACCTATACATTTCCAGCTGGAACACAGCATTGCAAGCATTACTGCTTAGCGACAGAAATAATCACAACACCCAGACCCGGATCGATTATCTGCAGATAATTCAAATATTTGTCCAGCAGCGGGAATTGAACCCGCACCTGTTGCGTCGAATAAAAGGAATTGAAGTGCTTGTAATTGAAAATACGGCTAATTACCACTTTCGTCGATTTGCTGACGTTTCGCAGTTGTTTGTTTAGATACGTGAAATACGTAAAGAATTGTATGGGAGTAGTACTGTTAGGATTTAATAACGACTCGTACTTTACGTACTTTACTATTTTCCTGCTGGCGAAAGTCGTGATAATATCCTAAAATGATACTAAACCACGACAATTTCAATGCTATAGTACTTTTAATCAGGAATAACACGTTGTTTATTTTCTATTAGGTACGGAAGCGGACTTAACAGAAGACAAATTCTCCGAGGAAGACACTTACGTGGTTGTTCTCAGTCAACATCAAATGCAAAATCTTGGTAAGTTATTTGGAAATAAATGCGAATATGAAATAATTTTGAAGGACAACGTCTTACGTCAGCAATAAACTGTAGCATCGCTTAAATTCATGTCTAGTTGAAGGTTTCTATAGAAAATTTAAGACAAATTACAGTTGGAAGTAGGGAAACGACGCATCGTAGAAAAATAGTCAACATATTGTTCGTTTTTTTTAGAAACGAGACGTCATCCGTTTACGTCTGTAATGTAATTTGAATCCAGGGTTTAGATCCCAACTAAAATGGCTCCCTATTCGTCGTCGTCGTGATCTTCACGTTCTGACACTTCTTTATGAGGTTCTTTATAGCCCTCTATCTCCCCGTTATCTCCGTGAGCGTTTTCAATTTCTGGTCCCTCGCGGTATGCCGTGTCACACCTCTAAGTCCCTTCTACTTAAAACTCCCTCTCAATAATCTAGCCGCAACAGCGACTCATTTACTGTATATGCGGTGAAGTGTTCGAATGCCCTACCCCTTATCATATGTGATAGTCCTTCAATCGATTTCTTCAGGAAGAAAGTTAAAGAGCACTATCTGTACTACCCTTCTACTTGGTACCCTCAAAGATCTACTCTACTCACTGAGTATGTCCTTCATGGGGGTACAGTCGTGAGCGTGTTTGTTTGTTTTGTTTTCAAATCTCATTGAGACTCATGTGTCTCATTGACTGGTGTTCTTTAAACTTCGTTATTAACCAATCACGTGACATTTGACAACAGGTTAGTTTGATTAGTCTTTGAGAAACCGGCCGTATTGTCTATGGTACGGATGATATAGATAAATAATAATTTTATTAATAATAATGCGGGTAATTTTCCACAGCAATTAACAAGAGCATGTGTTATGGGAAGTAATGGGAATTACATGACTTATATAATACTACTTGTATTCATTTTTTTTTTGTTTATACATACATGTTTTTCTTAGAAACACGTGCTCAAAACGGCAATGGAAAACATGTTGAGGAAACCGGCATGCCCTAGAACCAAAAATTCGAAGGCCAGCAGCGGCGATGTGCCTGCAACCTAGCGTTTTGCAAGTTAGCATTACTGTCACGTGGAATGCTAACTTGCAAAACGCGGACATGTAGGTACCAAATGTAATGTTTGCACGTGCCTCTGACTACCCCCTACTTGGTATCCTCAAAAATCTACTCACTGAGTATGTATCTGAGGATGTCCACAATGGGGAAGACAGTCGTGAGCGTGTTTGTTTTATGTTTTTTTCTTAAAAAACACCCAGAATATATGCAGATCATACATTTGTCCCACGACCTTCTGCGTCTCAGGTGGGCCTTCGCCCACTGCGCCGCAGATGTTGTCAATAATAATAATCAATGTTCCCTCAATGTCCAGAAAGCGCCCAGTGTGATTTGTGTGTCCCTTTCAGATTTATCACCGAGTTCGTGACCGGAAGCCAGCCCGGACCACTGGTCTATCTGGTCTTCGGGCGAAAGACTCAACCCAACGGTTCTAGTGTTTGCTGTAAATACGATAGTGGTTTTAAATGTCGCTTAGAACTTGATGCTTAAACCAATTTTGGACCAATTTATATATTGTGGTCTTCAGGCACGATATTCCATCGAGATTTAACTTACGTTTCATAACAACTGTAGTATTATTAATTGGTACAAATAAAATGTTTAATAAATTAATAGTTGTTGAAATTACTTTTATGAAATAAAAATGTAAATATGTAGAGCTATAAAGAGCCTACAAAGACTCTCTACGAACGTAGTAACGAAAGTATGGACTCATAACAGTTCGTACATACTTAGATGATTATATTTGAAATATATATCTCATAATGACCTTATAAAATAATTATTTTATGTGATCTTACTGATTATATAAGTAATAAAAATAATTGTAAATTTTGCAAAAAAAAAAAAAAAGGATGTGAATAAATATTGATAGATAATTCATATTTTAGAAACTAAATCCAAATAAGTATGTAGTAGAAAATGTTATGTGTTAAAATCTTATCATAATTTTTAGAATAAAGTTATTAAACCTTGCTTTGTTGTTTCAATCAAGTTATTTCCATAATTTTAAGGAAAGATCATTTTCGAAGATATTTCTTTAATATCCGGGCACGTTTTATTTATTTTTTGGTACTTCACGCCTAAACGGTTTTTAATAAAGTGCTTGCTGTTTGAACAATGATTTAATAATGCTTAATGGTACTCTCAGTGTATTTATGTAAAGACGTTTCATAGCTCGTGAAATAAAGAGCATAAGATAAAAGGCTGTTAATGTTTAAGGGATGACCTTCTTACATAAGTATGTACTGAGATATGTATCCTTTCTTAGTAAATAAGTACTTAGAGACCTGTCTGTCTCTAAACAAGCGCTCAGAAAAATCTTTATATCTATCTTTTTAAAACAATTTTTACGAAAATTATAAGTTATGGGACGACAAAATTATGTAGCTACGTTCAACAACGAATAAAAAATCTCGATTCTCAAAAAACAGCTCGATCATGAGAGATATCGTAGGCAGGCTACGTTGCCTACTCGACTATATAGACGTTTTATTTTTCGACCCATAGCTAAGCTAAATTAAAGATTATCTTTTGGTCCATTAGAAAATAACGACCTATTTCAGTTTAATTATGAAACTGAACTAGATAGTTATCTCTCAAAATCACAGCAATCATCCTCAAATACAATCTTGTCATGCCTCAAGTGAATTCAATCTTTGAGCACGATTTTAGCCTATATATCACATTGGTGAGGTAAGAAGTTTTACTAAACATAGGCTTAGTATCTACAAAAGCTATTAACTCTAAAGAGATCCAAGATAAATTGTAAAACGTGATGCAAAAAACGTACAAAATCACATATTTTTCTGCTTTGGTGGATAGACTTTAGATTTTACTCGGCAATAATTACCGACCTAACTTGGCAAAAATGGTTCAGCCAATTTAATTCCTTTCCTCTGCAAGTAAATCAGAGTTGTACTTATTTATAGGGCAAACTCGACCCTCACAAACAATAAATTCCGGGGCCCGGCCGGAACGGAATACACTTTGGTTCATTTGTGGTCATTGATAGAAGATATTTTACTATTAAACTATGTTCAACCTTTTTTGGTATTTTATAGCATTTGAATTATTTACAAAAACTACCTCGTTTATTTAAATTTCCATTAGCCCATGAAAATCATTATTTCAATGACTTAACATCAAATCTGTGATAATCATCATCATTAGTCTATGTTGTGTATACATTTCTACAGTCACAATCTGCCAAGAGTGGTGGTTCTCAATATAATTATCGGCCAAAACAGATATCCTTAAACCTTCGGATTATTAAAAAAGTCAACAAAACACCATGTTTTTTTCCTGAAAGAGACTGCTATAATATAATTATTATTATATTATATAAAGCTTAACTACCACTCACTGACTCACTGACTCATTGACATAGTTGTTCTCCCACTTGCGCTGGTGGGAGGGGTGACCGTTTGGTGGGATCGTATAGTAGGTGGTCCAGTGAGTAGAGGAAAAATCCGAAAACCCCCCTTTTCACCCCCCTTCCACCCCCCCCAGATTCGAACATTGAAATCTTCCCGACGAG
Organism: Perizoma affinitatum; assembly: GCA_961405105.1. NCBI lineage: Eukaryota > Metazoa > Arthropoda > Insecta > Lepidoptera > Geometridae > Perizoma > Perizoma affinitatum. Next base: position 11,660,038 of record OY560184.1, read on the forward strand.
GGTATGTTTTTGCACCGGATTCGTATAGAGGGTGATTCACTTGATACAAATTTATTTTCCTCCCCCCCCTTTCCCCCCTCTTTCATCCCTCCTCCTTTGGGATCTCCGTAACGCGCAAAAAAATGCGGTAATTGCTTTATGGGATCGTATAGTGAATGATTGACAGTTAAAAAAATTACCCCCTCCACCCCCCCTTTTTACCCAATTTCACCCCCCCTCTAATCCGATCTCTCGAACGCGACAAAGTTGTGGTGATTGCTCTATGGGATCGTAAAGAGGATAATAAACAATTAAAAATTTGACCCCCCTTCACCCCTTTTTTACCCCCCTTTCATCCCTCATTCTTTGGGATCTCCGTAATGCGCAAAAAATGCGGTGATTGCCTTATGGGATCGTATAGTGAATGATTGACAATTAAAAAAATTACCTCCTTCACCCCCCCTTTTCACCCAATTTCACCCCCCCTCGAATACGATCTCTCGAACGCGACAAAATTGTGGTGATTGCTCTATGGGATCGTAAAGAGGATAATAAACAATTAAAAATTTGACCCCCCCCACTCCTTTTTTACCCCTCCTTTCTCGTTCCATGCACAGAAATCTTTGAAATGCGTTGATATTGGGGTGATTGCTCTATGGGATCGTATAGTGAATGATTGATAGTTAAAAAAATTACCCCCTCCACCCCCCCTTTTTACCCAATTTCACCCCCCCCTCTAACCATATTTCTCAAACACGACACAATTGTGGTGATTGCTCTATGGGATTGTAAAGAGGATAATTAACAGTTAAAAATTTACCCTCTCCTCCCCCCTTTTTGACTAATTTCACCCCCCCCGATCTTAACCGATCTCTCAAACGCGTAAAAATTGCGGTGATTTTTCTATGGGATTGTGTTGAGGATAATTGACAATTAAAATATTAACCCCCCCTTTTCCCTTTTTACCCCCCTTTACCCCCAATCCTATAGTATCTTCGAAACTTGCATAAAGAGTGGCGATTGCATGGTGGGATCGTATAGAGGTGTTCCACGACATAATTAAACTTGGACCCCCCTCTTGAAATCGGCCCCCCCTGCGCCCCAATTACCATTGTTTCTTAGAAACTTGCAAAAGGGGCGGTTAAAACATAGTTGGATCATATAGAGGTGTTCCACGACATAATTAAACTTGGACCCCCCTCTTGAAATCAGCCCCCCCTGCGCCCCCCTTCCCATTGTTTCTTAGAAACTTGCAAAAGGGGCGGTGAAAACATAGTTGGATCATATAGAGGTGTTCCACGACATAATTAAACTTGGACCCCCTCTTGAAATCAACCTTGACCTTGACCTTGACCTTTACTTTTACTTTTACTTTTACTTTTACTTTTACTTTTACTTTTACTTTTACTTTTACTTTGTCAAAATTGCGGTGATTGCTCTATGGGATCGTGTTGAGGATAATTGACGATTAAAATATTAACCTCCCCCTTCCCCCTTTTTCACCCCCCCTTCAACACTTTCCCATAGTATCTTCGAAACTTGCAAAAAGTCCGGTGATTGATTGCTGGGATCGTATAAAGGTGTTCCACGACATTATTAAACCGGAACCCCCTTCTTGAAATCAGCCCCCCCCTGCAACCCCCTTCCCATCGTATTTTCGAAACTTGTTAAAAGTGCGACCATTGCATAGTGGGATCGTATAGAGGTTTTCCACAACATTATTAAACCGGAACTCCCATCTTGAAATCAGCCCCCCCTGTACGCCCCTTCCCATAGTATCTTCGAAACTTGCAAAAGGGGCGGTGATTGCATGGTGGTATCGCATAAAGGTGTGCCACGACATTATTAAACCAGGACACCCCTCTTGAAATCAGCCCCCCTTGCACCCCCCTTCCCATCGTATCTTCGAAAATTGAAGTAGGGGTGGTGATTGCATGGTGGGATCGTATAGAGGTGTTCCACGACATTATTAAACCAGGACACCCCTCTTGAAATCAGCCCCCCTTGCACCCCCCTTCCCATCGTATCTTCGAAAATTGAAGTAGGGGTGGTGATTGCATGGTGGGATCGTATAGAGGTGTTCCACGACATTATTAAACCTGGACCCGCTCTTGAAATCAGCCCCCCCTGCACCCCCCTTCCCATTATATTTTCGAAACTTGCAAAAAGTGCGAAGATTGCATGCTGGGATCGTATAGAGGTGTTCTATGACATTATTAAACCTGGACCTTGAAATCAGCCCCCCCTGCACCCCCCTTCCCATTATATTTTCGAAACTTGCATAAAGTGCGGCGATTGCATAGTGGGACCGTATAGAGGTTTTCCACGACATAAATAAACCGGAACCCCCCTCTTAAAATAAGCCCCCCCTACACCCCCCTTCCCATTGAATCTACGAAACTTGCAAAAATGAGTGGTGATTGCATGGTGGGATTGTGTAGAGGTAATCCATGACATTATTAAACCTTCATCCCCTCTTGAAATCAGCCCCCCCCTGCAAACCCCATCCCATTGTTTCTTAGAAACTTGCAAAAGGGGCGGTGATTGCATGGTGGGATTGTATAGAGGTGTTCCATGACATTATTTTACCTGCACCCCCTCTTGAAATCAGCCCCCCCCTGCAAACCCCATCCCATTGTTTCTTAGAAACTTGCAAAAGGGGCGGTGATTGCATGGTGGGATTGTATAGAGGTGTTCCATGACGTTTTTAAACTTGCAAACCTTTTTAAAAATACCCCCCAGGACCAAACATAAACCGCGAGCTGCGTGCAGCTCGCGCACCGAGCGACCTCTAGTTATACTATATAAAGCTAAACTACCACTCACTCACTCACTGACTCATTGACATAGTTGTTCTCCCACTTGCGCTAGTGGGAGGGGTGACCGTTTGGTGGGATCGTATAGTAGGTGTTCCAGTGAGTAGAGGAAAAATCCGAAAACCCCCCTTTTCACCCCCCTTCCACCCCCCCCCAGAATCGAACATTGAAATCTTCCCGACGAAGGTATGTTTTTACACCGGATTCGTATAGAGGGTGATTCATTTGATACAAATTTATTTTCCCTCCCCCCCTTTCCCCCCCTTTTTCATCCCCCCTCCAACGGGATCTCCGTAATGCGCAAAAAATGCGGTGATTGCTTTACGGAATCGTATAGTGAATGATTGACAGTAAAAAAATTACCCCCTCCACCCCCCCTTTTCACCAAATTTCACCCCCCCTCTAATCCGATCTCTGAAACGCCACAAAATTGCGGTGATTGCTCTATGGGATCGTAAAGAGGATTATAAACAATAAAAAATTTGACCCTCTCTTTCCCCATTTTTACCCAATTTCACCCCCCCCTCTAACCAGATCTCTCAAACACGACACAAATGTGGTGATTGCTCTATGGGATTGTAAAGAGTATAATTAACAGTTAAAAAAATTATCCTCGCCTCCCCCCCTTTTTACCTAATTTCACCCCCCCTCTTAACCGATCTCTCAAACGCGTCAAAATAGCGGTGATTGCTTTATGGGATCGTGTTGAGGATAATTGACAATTAAAATATTGACCACACCATTCCCCCTTTTTCATCCCCCCATCAACCCCTTTCCAAGAGTATCTTCGAAACTTGCAAAAGGGGCGGCGATTGCATGGTAGGATCGTATAGAGGTGCCCACGACATTTTTAAACCGGGACCCCCCTCTTGAAATCAGCCCCCCCTGCAGCCCCCTTCCCATCGTTTATTCGAAACTTGCAAAAGGGGCGGTGATTCCGTGGTAGGATCGCATAGAGGTGTTCCACGACATTATTTAACCTGCGCCCCCCGCTTGAAATCAGCCCCCCTGCACGCCCCTTCCCATGTTCCATGTTCCCTTCCAGTTAGAGTTAAGTAAGAGTAAGAGTTAGACCTAGACCTTGACCTTCATTTTTACTTTTACTTTTACTTTTAATTTTACTTTTACTTTTACTTTTACTTTTACTTTTAAGTTTACTTTTACTTTTACGTTTACTTTTACTTTTACTTTTACTCTTGATTGCTCTATGGGATCGTGTTGAGGATAATTGACAATTAAAATATTGACCTCCCCCATCACCCCCTTTTCAATAGTATCTTCAAAACTTGCAAAAGGGGCGGTGATTGCATGGTTGGATCGTATAGAGGTGTTCCACGACATTATTTAACCTGCACTCACCTCTTGAAATCAGACCCCCCTGCACGCCCCTTCCCATGTTATCTTCGAAAGTTGCAAAAGGGGCGGTGATTGCATGGTTGGATCGTATAGAGGTTTTCCACAACATTATTAAACCGGAACCCCCCTCTTGAAAACAGCCCCCCCTGCACCCTCCTTCCCATCATATCTTCGAAAATTCGAAAAAGTGTGGTGATTGCATGGTGGGATCGTATAGAGGTGTTCCACGACATTATTAAACCTGGACCCCCCTCTTGAAATCAGCCCCCCTGCACGCCCCTTCCCATGGTATTTTTCGAAAGTTGCAAATAGGGCGGTGATTGCATGGTGGGATCATATAGAGGTGTTCCATGAAATTATTAAATCTGGATCCCCCTCTTGAAATCAGCCCCCCTGCACCCCCTTCTCATTATATCTTCGAAAATTGCAAAAAGTGCGGTGATTGCAGGCTGGGATCGTATAGAGGTATTCCATGACATTATTAAACCTGGACCCCCTCTTGAAATCAGCCCCCCTGCAGCCCCCTTCCCATGGTATCTTCGAAAGTTGCTAAAGGGGCGGTGATTGCATGGTGGGATCGTATAGAGGTGTTCCATGACATTATTAAACCTGGATCCCCCTTTTGAAATCAGCCCCCCCTGCACCCCCTTCCCATTATATCTACGAAAGTTGCAAAAGGGGCGTTGATTGCATGTTTGGATCGTATAGAGGTGTTCCACGACAATATTTAACCTACACCCACCTCTTGAAATCAGCCCCCCCTGTACCCCCCTTCCCATCGTATCTTCGAAACTTGAAGTAGGGATTGTGATTGCATGGTGGGATCGTATAGAGGTGTTCCACAACATTATTAAACCGGGATCCCCCTCTTTAAATCAGACCCCCCTGCAACCCCCTTCCCATCATAACTTCGAATATTGCAAAAAGTGCGGTGATTGCAGGCTGGGATCGTATAGAGGTGTTCCATGACATTATTAAACCTGGACCCCTCTTGAAATCAGCCCCCCTGCAGCCCCCTTCCCATGGTATCTTCGAAAGTTGCAAAAGGGGCGGTGATTGCATGGTGGGATCGCATAGAGGTGTTCCACGACATTATTAAACCGGAACCCCCTTCTTGAAATCAGCCCCCCCTACAGCCCCCTTCCCATTTTATTTTCGAAAATTGCATAAAGTTTGGTGATTGCATGCTGAGATCTTATAGAGGTGTTCCATGACATTAATAAAGCTGGATCCCCCTCTTGAAATCAGCCCCCCCTTCTTATTGAATCTACGAAACTTGCAAAAGGAGTGGTGATTGCATGGTGGGATTGTATAGAGGTGTTCCATGACATTATTAAACCTTGCCCCCCCCCTCTTGAAATCACCCCCCCCCCCCCCCTGCGCCCCCCTTCCCATTGTATCTTCGAAACTTGAAGAAGGGGTGGTGATTGCATGGTGGGATCGTTCAGAGATGTTCCACGACATTATTTAACATGCGCCCCCCTTTTGAAATCAGCTCCCCCTGCACGCCCCTTCCCATGATATCTTCGAAAGGTGCAAAAGGGGCAACGATTGCATAGTGGCATCGTATATAGGGTGTTCCATGACGTTTTTAAACTTGCAAACCTTTTAAAACACACCCCCCAGGACCAAACATAAACCGCGAGCTGCGTGCAGCTCGCGCACCGAGCGACCTCTAGTTATATTATATAAAGCTTAACTACCACTCACTGACTCACTGACTCATTGACATAGTTGTTCTCCCACTTGCGCTGGTGGGAGGGGTGACCGTTTGGTGGGATCGTATAGTAGGTGGTCCAGTGAGTAGAGGAAAAATCCGAAAACCCCCCTTTTCACCCCCCTTCCACCCCCCCCAGATTCGAACATTGAAATCTTCCCGACGAGGGTATGTTTTTGCACCGGATTCGTATAGAGGGTGATTCACTTGATACAAATTTATTTTCCTCCCCCCCCTTTCCCCCCTCTTTCATCCCTCCTCCTTTGGGATCTCCGTAACGCGCAAAAAAATGCGGTAATTGCTTTATGGGATCGTATAGTGAATGATTGACAGTTAAAAAAATTACCCCCTCCACCCCCCCTTTTTACCCAATTTCACCCCCCCTCTAATCCGATCTCTCGAACGCGACAAAGTTGTGGTGATTGCTCTATGGGATCGTAAAGAGGATAATAAACAATTAAAAATTTGACCCCCCTTCACCCCTTTTTTACCCCCCTTTCATCCCTCATTCTTTGGGATCTCCGTAATGCGCAAAAAATGCGGTGATTGCCTTATGGGATCGTATAGTGAATGATTGACAATTAAAAAAATTACCTCCTTCACCCCCCCTTTTCACCCAATTTCACCCCCCCTCGAATACGATCTCTCGAACGCGACAAAATTGTGGTGATTGCTCTATGGGATCGTAAAGAGGATAATAAACAATTAAAAATTTGACCCCCCCCACTCCTTTTTTACCCCTCCTTTCTCGTTCCATGCACAGAAATCTTTGAAATGCGTTGATATTGGGGTGATTGCTCTATGGGATCGTATAGTGAATGATTGATAGTTAAAAAAATTACCCCCTCCACCCCCCCTTTTTACCCAATTTCACCCCCCCCTCTAACCATATTTCTCAAACACGACACAATTGTGGTGATTGCTCTATGGGATTGTAAAGAGGATAATTAACAGTTAAAAATTTACCCTCTCCTCCCCCCTTTTTGACTAATTTCACCCCCCCCGATCTTAACCGATCTCTCAAACGCGTAAAAATTGCGGTGATTTTTCTATGGGATTGTGTTGAGGATAATTGACAATTAAAATATTAACCCCCCCTTTTCCCTTTTTACCCCCCTTTACCCCCAATCCTATAGTATCTTCGAAACTTGCATAAAGAGTGGCGATTGCATGGTGGGATCGTATAGAGGTGTTCCACGACATAATTAAACTTGGACCCCCCTCTTGAAATCGGCCCCCCCTGCGCCCCAATTACCATTGTTTCTTAGAAACTTGCAAAAGGGGCGGTTAAAACATAGTTGGATCATATAGAGGTGTTCCACGACATAATTAAACTTGGACCCCCCTCTTGAAATCAGCCCCCCCTGCGCCCCCCTTCCCATTGTTTCTTAGAAACTTGCAAAAGGGGCGGTGAAAACATAGTTGGATCATATAGAGGTGTTCCACGACATAATTAAACTTGGACCCCCTCTTGAAATCAACCTTGACCTTGACCTTGACCTTTACTTTTACTTTTACTTTTACTTTTACTTTTACTTTTACTTTTACTTTTACTTTTACTTTTACTTTTACTTTTACTTTGTCAAAATTGCGGTGATTGCTCTATGGGATCGTGTTGAGGATAATTGACGATTAAAATATTAACCTCCCCCTTCCCCCTTTTTCACCCCCCCTTCAACACTTTCCCATAGTATCTTCGAAACTTGCAAAAAGTCCGGTGATTGATTGCTGGGATCGTATAAAGGTGTTCCACGACATTATTAAACCGGAACCCCCTTCTTGAAATCAGCCCCCCCCTGCAACCCCCTTCCCATCGTATTTTCGAAACTTGTTAAAAGTGCGACCATTGCATAGTGGGATCGTATAGAGGTTTTCCACAACATTATTAAACCGGAACTCCCATCTTGAAATCAGCCCCCCCTGTACGCCCCTTCCCATAGTATCTTCGAAACTTGCAAAAGGGGCGGTGATTGCATGGTGGTATCGCATAAAGGTGTGCCACGACATTATTAAACCAGGACACCCCTCTTGAAATCAGCCCCCCTTGCACCCCCCTTCCCATCGTATCTTCGAAAATTGAAGTAGGGGTGGTGATTGCATGGTGGGATCGTATAGAGGTGTTCCACGACATTATTAAACCAGGACACCCCTCTTGAAATCAGCCCCCCTTGCACCCCCCTTCCCATCGTATCTTCGAAAATTGAAGTAGGGGTGGTGATTGCATGGTGGGATCGTATAGAGGTGTTCCACGACATTATTAAACCTGGACCCGCTCTTGAAATCAGCCCCCCCTGCACCCCCCTTCCCATTATATTTTCGAAACTTGCAAAAAGTGCGAAGATTGCATGCTGGGATCGTATAGAGGTGTTCTATGACATTATTAAACCTGGACCTTGAAATCAGCCCCCCCTGCACCCCCCTTCCCATTATATTTTCGAAACTTGCATAAAGTGCGGCGATTGCATAGTGGGACCGTATAGAGGTTTTCCACGACATAAATAAACCGGAACCCCCCTCTTAAAATAAGCCCCCCCTACACCCCCCTTCCCATTGAATCTACGAAACTTGCAAAAATGAGTGGTGATTGCATGGTGGGATTGTGTAGAGGTAATCCATGACATTATTAAACCTTCATCCCCTCTTGAAATCAGCCCCCCCCTGCAAACCCCATCCCATTGTTTCTTAGAAACTTGCAAAAGGGGCGGTGATTGCATGGTGGGATTGTATAGAGGTGTTCCATGACATTATTTTACCTGCACCCCCTCTTGAAATCAGCCCCCCCCTGCAAACCCCATCCCATTGTTTCTTAGAAACTTGCAAAAGGGGCGGTGATTGCATGGTGGGATTGTATAGAGGTGTTCCATGACGTTTTTAAACTTGCAAACCTTTTTAAAAATACCCCCCAGGACCAAACATAAACCGCGAGCTGCGTGCAGCTCGCGCACCGAGCGACCTCTAGTTATATTATATAAAGCTAAACTACCACTCACTCACTCACTCATTGACATAGTTGTTCTCCCACTTGCGCTCGTGGGAGGGGTGAACGTTTGGTGGGATCGTATAGAGGGTGCTCCAGTGAGTAGAGGAAAAATCCGAAAACCCCCCTTTTCCTCCCCCCTCTTACCCCTCCCACATCTATCTCCGAAACCCATCACAATTGTCTATAGGGAGCTATTCGGAATCGTATAGGTAATAAAAATAAAAAAAAAATTTGCCCCCTCCCCCCCCTTTTTTACCCCCCCTTTCTCGCCCCATACACAGGAATCTTTGAAATGCGTTAATATTGGGGTGATTGCTCTACGGAATCGTATAGAGAATGATTAACAATTAAAAAAATTACCCCTTCCTCCCCCCCTTTTTATACAATTTCACCCCCCCTCTAACCAGATCTCTCAAACGCGACACAATTGTGGTGATTTCTCTATGGGATTGTAAAGAGGATAATTAACAGTTAAAAAAATTACCCCCTCCTTCCCCCCTTTTTACCCAATTTCACCCCCCCTCTAACCAGATCCCTCTAACGCGACAAAATTGTGGTGATTACTTTATGGAATCGAAAAGAGGATAAGTAACCATATTAAAATTTGACCCCCCCACCCCCCCTTTTTCATACACTTTCTCCCCCCCTCTAATCCGATCTCTCAAACGCGTCAAAATTGCGGTGATTGCTCTATGGGATCGTGTTCAGGATAATTGACAATTCAAATTTTGACTTCCCTCTTCCCCCATTTTCACCCCCTCTCACCCCTTTTCCCATCGTATTTTCGAAACTTGTAAAATGTGCGACCATTGCATAGTGGGATCGTATAGAGGTTTTCCACAACATTATTAAACCGGGACCCCCCTCTTGAAATCAGTCCCCTGCACCCCCCTTCCCATTGTATCTTCGAAACTTGAAGTAGGGGTGGTGATTGCATGGTGGGATCGCATATAGGTTTTCCACGACATTATTAAACTGGTACCCCCCTATTGAAATCAGCCCCCCCTGCACCCCCCTTCCCATCGTATATTCCAAACTTTTACTTTTTACTTTTTACTTTTTACTGTTTACTTTTTACTTTTTACTTTTTACTTTTTACTTTTTACTTTTTACTTTTACGGGGAACCCCCCTCTTGAAATCAGCCCCCAATGCACGCCCCTTCCCATTGAATCTACGAAACTTGCATAAAGTGCGGCGATTGCATAGTGGGACCGTATAGAGGTTTTCCACGACATTATTTAACCTGCACCCCCCTCTTAAAATAAGCCCCCCTACACCCCCCTTCCCATTGAATCTACGAAAATTGCAAAAAGTGCGGTGATTGCATGCTGGGATAGTATAGAGGTGTTCCACGACATTATTAAACCTGGACCCCCCTCTTGAAAACAGCCCCCCCTGCACCCCCCTTCCGATCGTATCTTCGAAACTTGAAGAATGGGCGGTGATTGCATGCTGGGATCGTATAAAGGGGTTCCATTTCATTATTAAACCTGGACCCCCCTCTTGAAATCAGCCCCACCTGCACTCCCCTTCCCATAGTATATTCGTAACTTACAAAAAGTGCGGCTATTGTGGGATCGAATAAAGGTGTTCCACGACATTATTTAACATGCACACCCTCTTGAAATCAGACCCCCCTGCACGCCTCTTCCCATGGTAACTTCAAAAGTTGCAAAAAGTGCGGACATTGCATGCTGGGATCGTATAGAGATGTTCCATGACGTTATTCAACTTGGACCCCCCTCTTGAAATCAGTCCCCCCTGCATCCCCCTTCCCATCGTATCTTCCAAACTTGAAGTAGGGGTGGTGATTGCATTGTGGGATCGTATAGAGGTGTTCCACGACATTATTAAACCGGAACCCTCTTGAAATCAACCCCCCTGCACTGCCCTTCCCATAGTATCTTCGAAAGTTGCAAAAGGGGCGGTGATTACATGGTGGGATCGCATAGAGATGTTCCACGACATTATTTAACATGCAACCCCCTCTTGAAATCAACCCCCCTGCACCCCCCTTCCCATTGTTTCTTAGAAACTTGCAAAAGGGGCGGTGATTGCATGGTGATATTGTATAGAGGTGTTCCACAACATTATTTAACATGAACCCCTCCCTTAAAATATGGCCCCCCTGCACCCCCCTTCCCGTTGTAACTTCGAAAATTGCAAAAAGTGCGGTGATTGCATGCTGGGATCGTATAGAGGTTTTCCACAACATTATTAAACCGGAACCCCCCTCTTGAAATCAACCCGCCCTGCAACCCCCTTCCCATAATATCTTCAAAAATTGCAAAAAGTGTGGTGATTGCATGCTGAGATCGTATAGAGGTGTTCCACGACATAATTCAACCTGCACCCCCTTGAAATCAGCCCCCCCTGCACCCCCCTTCGTATCATATATTCGTAATTTGCAAAAGGGGCGATGATTACATGTTGGGAACGTATAGAGGTGTTCCACGACATTATTTAACCTTCACCCCCCTCTTGAAATCAGTCCCCCCTGCAAGCCCCTTCCCATGGTATCATCGAAACTTGAAGTAGGGATGCTGATTGCATGGTGGGATCGTATAGAGGTGTTCCACGACATTATTAAACTTGGACCCCCATCTTTAAATCAGCCCCCCCTGCACCCCCCTTCCCATCGTATATTCGTAACTTGCAAAATATGGTGGTGATTGTTCTATGGGATCTTATAGTGAATGATTGATAGTTAAAAAAATTACCCCTCCACCCCCCTTTTGACCTAATTTCACCCCTACTCTAATCCCATCTCTCAAACGCGTCATAATTGCGGTGATTGCTCTATGAGATTGTAAAGAGAATAATTAACAGTTAAAAAATTACCGTCTCCTCCCCCCCTTTTTACCTAATTTCACCCCCCATCTTAACCGATCTCTCAAACGCGTCAAAATTGCTGTGATTACTCTATGGGATTGTGTTAAGGATAATTGACAATTAAAATATTAACCCCCCTTACCCCTTTTTACCCCCCTTCACCCCCAATCCCATAGTATCTTCGAAACTTGCATAAAGAGTGGTGATTGCATGGTGGGATCGTAGAGGTGTTCCACGACATAATTAAACTTGGATCCCCCTCTTGAACTCAACCCCCCCTGCGCCCCCCTTCCCATTGTTTCTTAGAAACTTGCTAAATGGGCGGTGAAAACATAGTTGGATCGTATAGAGGTGTTCCACGACATTTTTAAACCGGGACCCCCCCTCTTGAAATCAGCCCCCCCTGCGCCCCCCTTCCCATTGTTTCTTTGGAACTTGCAAAAGGGGCGGCGATTGCATGGATCGTATAGAGGTGTCCCACGACATTTTTATACCGGGACCCCCTCTTGAAATCAGCCCCCCTGCAGCCCCCTTCCCATCGTTTATTCGGATAAACGATGGGAAGGGGGCTGCAGGGGGAGCTCCCTAGAGGTGTTCCACGACATTATTTAACCTGCACCCCCCGCTTGAAATCAGCCCCCCCTGCAAGCCCCTTCCCATGTTTGAGTTAGACCTTGACCTCGACCTCGACCTCGACCTTGACCTTTACTATAACTTTTATTTTTACTTTTACTTTTACTTTTACTTTTACTTTTACTTTTCCTTTTATCCCCCTCTTGAAATCAGCCCCCCTGCACCCCCTTTTCCATCGTATATTCGTAACTTGCAAAAAGTGCGGCCATTGCATGGTGGGATCGTATATAGGTGTTCCACGACATTATTAAACTTGGACCCCCCTCTTGAAATCAGCCCCCCCTGCGGCCCCCTTCCCATCGTATATTTGTAACTTGCAAAAAGTGCGGCCATTGTATGCTGGGATCGTATAGAAGTGTTCCACAACATTATTAAACCGGAACCCCCCTTTTGAAATCAGCCTCCCCTACACCCCCCTTCCCATTGAATCTACGAAATTGCAAAAGGAGTGGTGATTGCAAGGTGGGATTGTATAGAGGTGTTCCACGACATTATTAAACCTGCACACCCCTCTTGAAATCAGCCCCCCATGCACCCCCTTTTCCATCGTATATTCGTAACTTGCAAAAAGTGCGGCCATTGCATGGTGGGATCGTATACAGGTGTTCCACGACATTATTAAACTTGGACCCCCCTCTTGAAATCAGCCCCCCCTGCGGCCCCCTTCCCATCGTATATTTGTAACTTGCAAAAAGTGCGGCCATTGTATGCTGGGATCGTATAGAAGTGTTCCACGACATTATTAAACTTGGACCCCTCTCTTGAAATCAGCCCCCCCTGCACCCCCCTTCCCATTAAATCTTCGAAAATTACAAAAAAGTGCGGCCATAGCATGCTGGGATCGCATAGAGGTGTTTCATGACATTATTAAAATTGGACCCTCCTCTTGAAATTAGCCCCCCCTGCACCCCCCTTCCCATCGTATCTTCGAAACTTGAAGTAGGGGTTGTGATTGCATGCTGGGATCGTATAGAGGTGTTCCATGACATTATTAAACTTGGACCCCCCTCTTGAAATAAGCCCCCCCTGCACCCCCATTCCCATCGTATCTTCGAAACTTGAAGTAGGGGTTGTGATTGCATAGTGGGATCGTATAGAGGTGTTCCACGACATTATTAAACTTGGACCCCCCTCTTGAAATCAGCCCCCCCTGCACCCCCCTTCCCATTATATCTTCGAAAATTACAAAAAGTGCGGTGATTGCATTGTGGGACCGTATAGAGGCGTTCCATGACGTTTTACAACTTGCACACCCTTTGAATAACATCCCCCAGGACCAAACATAAACCGCGAGCTGCGTGCAGCTCGCGCACCGAGCGACCTCTAGTTATATTATTATATTATATTATATAAAGCTAAACTACCACTGACTCACTGACTCACTCATTGACATAGTTGTTCTCCCACTTGCACTCGTGGGAGGGGTGACCGTTTGGTGGGATCGTATAGTAGGTGGTCCAGTGAGTAGAGGAAAAATCCGAAAACCCCCCTTTTCATCCCCCTTCCACCCCCCCCAGAATCGAACATTGAAATCTTCCCGACGAGGGTATGTTTTTACACCGGATTCGTATAGAGGGTGATTTATTTGATACAAATTTATTTTCCCTCCACCCCTTTCCCCCCCTTTTTCATCCCCCCTCCATCGGGATCTCCGTAATACGCAAAAAATGCGGTGATTGCTTTATGGGATCGTATAGTGAATGATTGACAGTAAAAAAATCTACACCCTCCACCCCCCCCTTTTCACCAAATTTCACCCCCCCTCTAATCTCATCTCTAATACGCGACAAAATTGCGGTGATTGCGCTATGGGATCGTAAAGAGGATAATAAACAATTAAAAATTTGACCCCCCCCCACCTTTTTTTTACCCCCCCTTTCTCGCTCCATGCACAGAAATCTTTGAAATGCGTTGATATTGGGGTGATTGCTCTACGGGATCGTATAGAGAATGATTAACTATTACAAAAATTACGCCCTCCTCCCCCCCTTTTTACCCAATTTTACCCCCCCCCTCTAACCATATCTCTCAAACGCGACACAATTGTGGTGATTGCTCTATGAGATTGTAAAGAGGATAATTAACAGTTAAAAAATTACCCTCTCCTCCCCCCCTTTTTACCTAATTTCACCCCCCCTCTTAACCGATCTCTCAAATGCGTCAAAATTGCGGTGATTAATCTATGGGATTGTGTTGAGGATAATTGACAATTAAAATATAAACCCCCCCTTTCCCCTTTTTACCCCCCTTCACCCCCAATCCCATAGTATCTTCGAAACTTGCATAAAGAGTGGTGATTGCATGGTGGGATCGTATAGAGGTGTTCCACGACATAATTAAACTTGGACCCCCCTCTTGAACTCAGCCCCCCCTGCGCCCCCCTTCCCATTGTTTCTTTGGAACTTGCAAAAGGGGCGACGATTGCATGGTGTGATCGTATAGAGGTGTTCCACGACATTGTTAAACCGGGACCCCCCTCTTGAAATCAGCCCCCCCTGCGCCCCCCTTCCCATTGTTTCTTTGGAACTTGCAAAAGGGGCGGCGATTGCATGGTAGGATCGTATAGAAGTGTCCCACGACATTTTTAAACCGGGACCCCCCTCTTGAAATCAGCCCCCCCTGCAAGCCCCTTCCCATGTTAGACCTTGACCTCGACCTCGACCTCGACCTCGACCTCGACTTTTACTTTTACTTTTACTTTTACTTTTACTTTTACTTTTACTTTTACTTTTACTTTTACTTTTACTTTTACTTTTACTTTTACTTTTACTTTTACTTTTACTTTTACTTTTACTTTTACTTTTACTTTTACTTTTACTTTTACTTTTACTTTTACTTTTACTTTTACTTTTACTTTTACTTTTACTTTTACTTTTACTTTTACTTTTACTTTTACTTTTACTTTTACTTTTACTTTTACTTTTACTTTTACTTTTACTTTTACTTTTTCTATTTTTCTTTTACGTTTTATTTATCGTATTGAGGTTTTCGAACAACATTATTAAACCGGAACACCCCTCTTGAAATCAGTCCCCCCTGCACCCCGCTTCCCATTGTTTATTCGAAACTTGAAGTAGGGGTGATGATTGCATGGTGGGATCGTATAGAGGTGTTCCACGACATTATCAAACCGGGACCCCCCTCTTGAAATCAGCCCCCCCTGCACCCCACTTCCCATCGTATCTTCGAAACTTGAAGTAGGGTTGGTGATTGCATGGTTGGATCGTATAGAGGTGTTCCACGACATTATCAAACCGGGACCCCCCTCTTGAAATCAGCCCCCCCTGCACCCCACTTCCCATCGTATCTTCGAAACTTGAAGTAGGGGTGGTGATTGCATGGTGGGATCGTATAGAGGTGTTCCACGACATTATCAAACCGGAACCCGTCTCTTAAAATAAGCCCCCCCTACACCCCCCTTCCCATTGAATCTACGAAACTTGCAAAAGGAGTGGTGATTGCACGGTGGGATTAAATAGAGGTAATTCATGACATTATTAAACCTTCATCCCCCTCTTGAAATCAGCCCCCCTGCACCCCCCTTCCCATCGTATCTTAGGAAATTGAAGTAGGGGTGGTGATTGCATGCTGGGATCGTATATAGGTGTTCCACGACATTATAAAACCTGCACCCCCCTCTTGAAATCAGCCCTCCTTCATACCCCTTACCATGGTATATTCGTAACTTGCAAAAGGGGCGATAATTGCATAGTGGGATCGTATAGAGGTGTTCCACGACATTATTAAACTGGAACCCCCCTCTTGAAATCAGCCCCCCTGCACACCCCCTTCCCATCGTATCTTCGAAAATTGAAGTAGGGGTGGTGATTGCATGGTGGGATCGTATAGAGGTGTTCCACGACATTATTTTACCTGCACCCCCTCTTGAAATCAGCCCCCCCATGCAAACCCCATCCCATTGTTTCTTAGAAACTTGCAAAAGGGGCGGTGATTGCGTGGTGGGATTGTATAGAGGTGTTCCATGACATTATTAACCTGGACCCCCTCTTGAATCAGCCCCCCCTGCACCCCCCTTCCCATTATATCTTTGTAAATTGTAAAAAGTTCGGTGATTGCATGCTGAAATCGTATAGAGGTGTTCCATTCCATTATTAAAACGGAACCTCCCTCTTGAAATCAGCCCCCCCTGCAACCCCCTTCCCATAATATCTTCGAAAATTGCATAAAGTTAGGTGATTGCATACTGAGATCGTATATAGGTGTTCCATGACATTATTAAACCAGGACACCCCTCTTAAAATCAGTCCCCCTTGCACCACCCTTCCCATCGTATCTTCGAAAATTGAAGTAGGGGTGGTGATTGCATGGTGGGATCGCATAGAGGTTTTCTACGACATTATTAAACCGGGACACCCCTCTTGAAATCAGCCCCCCCTGCACCCCCCTTCCCATTATATTTTCGAAACTTGCATAAAGTGCGGCGATTGCATAGTGGGACCGTATAGAGGTTTTCCACGACATGAATAAACCGGAACCCCCCTCTTAAATTAAGCCCCCCCTACACCCCCCTTCCCATTGAATCTACGAAACTTGCAAAAATGAGTGGTGATTGCATGGTGGGATTGTATAGAGGTAATCCATGACATTATTAAACCTTCAACCCCCTCTTGAAATCAGGCCCCCCTGCATCACCCTTCCCATTGAATCCACGGAACTTGCAGTAGGGGTGGTGATTGCATGGTGGGATCGTATAGAGGTGTTCCACAACATTATTTTACCTGCACTTTCCACTTGAAATGAGCCCCCCCTGCGCCCCCCTTCCCATAGTTTCTTAGAAACTTGGAAATAGGGCGGTGATTGCATGGTGGGATTGTATAGAGGTGTTCCATGACATTATTAAACCTGGACTCCCTATTTGAAATATGCCCCCCCTGCACCCCCTCTCCTATTGTTTCTTTAAAACTTGCAAAAGGGCGGCGATTGAATAGTGGCATCGTATATATGGTGTTCCATGACGTTTTTAAACTTGCAAACCTTTTTAAAAACACCCCCCAGGACCAAACATGAACCGCGAGCTGCGTGCAGCTCGCGCACCGAGCGACCTCTAGTTATACTATATAAAGCTTAACTACCACTGACTCACTCACTCACTGACATAGTTGTTCTCCCACTTGCACTCGTGGGAGGGGTGAACGTTTGGTGGGATCGTATAGAGGGTGGTCCAGTGAGTAGAGGAAAAATCCGAAAACCCCCCTTTTCCTCCCCCCTCTTCCCCCTTCCACATCTATCTCCGAAACCCATCACAATTGTCTATAGGCAGCTATACGGTATCGTAAAGGTAATGTAAAACAAAAAAATAAATTGCCCCCTCCCCCCCCTTTTTACCCCCCCTTTCTCGCCCCATGCACAGGAATCTTTGAAATGCGTTGATATTGGGGTGATTGCTCTACGGGATCTTATAGAGAATGATTAACAATTAAAAAAAATACCCCCTCCTCCCCCCCTTTTTACCCAATTTCACCCCTCCTCTAACCAGATCTCTCAAACGCGACACAATTGTGGTGATTTCTCTATAGGATTGTAAAGAGGATAATTAACAGTTAAAAAAGTTACCCCCTCCTCCCCCCCTTTTTACGCAATTTCACCCCCCCTCTAACCAGATCCCTCTAAAGCGACGAAATTGTGGTGATTACTCTATGGGTTCGAAAAGAGGATAAGTAACCATATAAAAATTTGACCCCCCCCCCCTTTTTCATACACTTTCCCCCCCTCTAATCCGATCTCTCAAACGCGTCAAAATTGCGGTGATTGCTCTATGGGATCGTGTTCAGGATAATTGACAATTCAAATATTGACCTCCCGCTTCCCCATTTTTCACCCCCCTTCACCCCCTTTCCCATCGTATTTTCGAAACTTGCAAAAAGTGCGGTGATTGCATGCTGGGATCGTATAGAGGTGTTCCATGACATTTTTAAACCGGAACCCCCCTCTTGAAATCATGCCCCCCTGCAACCCCCCTCTTGAAATCAGCCCCCCCTGCACCCCCCTTCCCATTATATCTTTGAAACTTGCATAAAGTGCGGCGATTGCATAGTTGGACCTTATAGAGGTTTTCCACGACATGAATAAACAGGAACCCCCCTCTTAAAATAAGCCCCCCCTACACCCCCCTTCTTATTGAATCTACGAAACTTGCAAAAGGAGTGGTGATTGCATGCTGGGATCATATAGAGTTGTCCCATGACATTATTAAACCTGGACCCCCTCTTGAAATCAGCCCCCCCTGCACCCCCCTTTCCATCGTATTTTCGAAACTTGCAAAAAGTGCGGCAATTGCATAGTGGGATCGTATAGAGGTTTTCCACAACATTATTAAACTGGAACCCCCCTCTTGAAATCAGCCCCCCCTGCACCCCCTTCCCATTATATCTTCGAAAATTGCAAAAAGTGCGGTGATTGCATGCTGGGATCGTATAGAGGTGTTCCATTACATTATTAAACCGGGACCCCCCTCTTGAAATCAGCCCCCCCCTGCAACCCTCTTCCCATTATATCTTCGAAAATTGCAAAAAGTGCGGCCATTGCATAGTGGGATCGTACAGTGGTTTTCCACAACATTATTAAACCAGAACCCCCCTCTTGAAATCAGCCCCCCCTGGACCCCCTTCCCATTGTTTATTAGAAACTTGCATAAAGTGCGGCGATTGCATGGTGGGATCGTATAGAGGTTTTCCACAATATAATTAAACCGGTACCCCCCTCTTCCACAATATAATTAAACCGGTACCCCCCTCTTGAAATCAGCCCTCCCTGCACCCCCCTTCCCATCGTATATTCATAATTTGCAAAAGGGGCGATGATTGCATGGTGGGAACGTATAGAGTTGTTCCACGACATTATTTAACCTTTACCCCCCTCTTGAAATCAGCCCCCCCTGCACTCCCCTTTCCATCGTATATTCGCAACTTGCATAAAAGGCTGTGATTGCATAGTGGGATCGTATAGAGGTTTTCCACAACATTATTAAACTGGAACCCCCCTCTTGAAATCAGCCCCCCCTGCACCCCCTTCCCATTATATCTTCGAAAATTGCAAAAAGTGCGGTGATTGCATGCTGGGATCGTATAGAGGTGTTCCATTACATTATTAAACCGGGACCCCTCTTGAAATCAGCCCCCCCTGCAACCCTCTTCCCATTATATATTCGAAAATTGCAAAAAGTGCGGCCATTGCATAGTGGGATCGTACAGTGGTTTTCCACAACATTATTAAACCGGAACCCCCCTCTTGAAATCAGCCCCCCCTGCACCCCCTTCCCATTGTTTATTAGAAACTTGCAAAAAGTGCGGCCATTGCATGCTGGGATCGTATAGAGGTGTTCCGTGACATTATTAAACATGGACCCCCCTTTTGAAATTAGCCCCCCCTGCACCCCCCTTCCCATCGTATCTTCGAAACTTAAAGTAGGGGTGGTGATTGCATGGTGGGATCGTATAGAGATGTTCCATGATATTATTAAACCTGGACCCCCCTCTTGAAATCAGCCCCCCCTGCACCCCCATCCTATCGCATCTTCGAAGATTGCAAAAAGTGCGGTGATTGTATGGTGGGATCGTATAGACGTGTTCCACGACATTATTAAACCTGCATCCCCCTCTTGAAATCAGCCCTCCCTGCACGCCCCTTCCCATGTTAGAGTTAGACCTTGACCTTGACCTCGACCTTGACCTTGACCTTGACCTTTACTTTTACTTTTACTTTTACTTTTACTTTTACTTTTACTTTTACTTTTACTTTTACTTTTACTTTTACTTTTACTTTTACTTTTACTTTTACTTTTACCATAGTCATAGTGGGACCGTATAGAGGTTTTCCACAACATTATTAAACCGGAACCCCCCTCTTGAAATCAGCCCCCCCTGCACCCCCTTCCCATTATATCTTCGAAAATTGCAAAAAGTGCGGTGATTGCATGCTGGGATCGTATAGAGGTGTTCCATTACATTATTAAACCGGGACCCCCCTCTTGAAATCAGCCCCCCCTGCAACCCTCTTCCCATTATATCTTCGAAAATTGCAAAAAGTGCGGCCATTGCATAGTGGGATCGTACAGTGGTTTTCCACAACATTATTAAACCGGAACCCCCCTCTTGAAATCAGCCCCCCCTGCACCCCCTTCCCATTGTTTATTAGAAACTTGCAAAAAGTGCGGCCATTGCATGCTGGGATCGTATAGAGGTGTTCCGTGACATTATTAAACATGGACCCCCCTTTTGAAATTAGCCCCCCCTGCACCCCCCTTCCCATCGTATCTTCGAAACTTAAAGTAGGGGTGGTGATTGCATGGTGGGATCGTATAGAGATGTTCCATGATATTATTAAACCTGGACCCCCCTCTTGAAATCAGCCCCCCCTGCACCCCCATCCTATCGCATCTTCGAAGATTGCAAAAAGTGCGGTGATTGTATGGTGGGATCGTATAGACGTGTTCCACGACATTATTAAACCTGCATCCCCCTCTTGAAATCAGCCCTCCCTGCACGCCCCTTCCCATGTTAGAGTTAGACCTTGACCTCGACCTTGACCTTGACGTTTACCTTTACTTTTACTTTTACTTTTACCATAGTCATAGTGGGACCGTATAGAGGTTTTCCACAACATTATTAAACCGGAACCCCCCTCTTGAAATTAGCCTCCTTCCCATCTTTAATTCGAAAGTTGCAAAAGGGCGGTGATTCCATGGTTGGATCGTATAGAGGTGTTCCACGACATTATTTAACCTGCAACCCCCGCTTGAAATCAGCCCCCCCTGCACGCCCCATTGAATCTATGAAACTTGCGAATGGAGTGGTGATTGCATAGTGGAATTGTATAGAGGTAATCCATGACATTATTAAACCTTCATCCCCCTCTTGAAATCAGGCCCCCCTGCACCCTCCTTCCCATGGTATCTTCGAAAGTTACAAAAGGGGCGGTGATTGAATGGTGGTATCGCATTGAGGTGTTCCACGACATTATTTAACCTGCACCCCCCTTTTGAAATCATGCCCCTCTTCCCATTGTTTCTTAGAAACTTGGAAAATGATCGTATAGAGGTGTTCCACGACATTATTTAACCTGCACACCCCTCTTGAAATCAGCCCGCCGTGCATGCCCCTTCCCATGGTATCATGGTGGGATCGTATAGGGGTTTGCCACGACGTTTTTTAAACTACCCCCTACCCCTACCCTTCTCATCCAATCTCTTATAAACTTGCAGCACAGGTAGTTATTGCTAAGTTGGATCGAAAAATAGAACTAAATAGCAGAATTAAAATGAAAACCCTTATCCTCAACTTCTTTGCTTTTAAAGTAAAATAATAGTAATATTATCAAGTATACCTACTAAATAATATGTATTAGCCTAAATGAAAGTTGTTGTTTGGTTCAATACATAGGTACCTACCTACATGCTTACTAATAACATTGTTATTAATAACAAGTGGCTAAACAGATTTTTTTTTTCTATCAAAATAAATATCAATATCAGAAAGATATGTGTTTGAATTATCATCTGTTTAATAATCTACATATCTACAGACATTATTTTATTTTATTAGGCCCATATTTTGTAGGAATTATGAAATGAAACAAAGAGTATATGTTTTAAGTATTGCAAACTTTTGTGTAGTTGTTCCTTTAAATCAGCTTTTTATTGATAGAATTTGTATGTTCATTGTCCTAGATGACATTTATTTAACTTCCACTGTCATGCAGCTATAGCTTCAGAGATGGTATAAAATGAATTACTTAAGGAATATGTTTTACTATGTATTAAATTTATTCATACAACTATGTACAAGTAGGTATATACAAAAAATACAGATGAAACAGCTAGCTATCTAAAGACCGTTGCAAACGATCTATAGATAGCTCAACTGATCCAGATCACTACCAGGCGGAAGCGTTTCCAAAATACTGGCCGCATTGCCACGCTGAATGGCAATGCTAATGCGTTGACCCAGATAAGAGCCAGCACTCTTGTCACACGTCGCTTCGACCAGTCGCCCTGAAAGAATTTTGAAAACGCGAAGGGCCCCGGTTCCCCACGGACCCAGAGTCTCAACCCCAAAAGGCTCAAATAAGTAATGTATTAAATATATAATAAACATATACCATAATGCATACCAACATTAAGTTCATCAAATATTTGTTCGTTAGCAGAAATCAAATCCGCAACTCTAGCTTCTCAGCCAGCTACTTGACCACTGCCCCACCGAGTTCATCAATATATTACCATAGAATTAGTAACTGTAATTCATATAAATATGTATAGTACTCGATGCTAGGCACCTTGAGAATGAATGAATTAAAATACTTTATTGTGCACCTCAAACAAACAAACAAAATCTTAATCTTAAGAAAGTACAATGGGCAGTCTTAGAAGCTATCTTTTCCAGACAACCTTCAAGATTGTGAGAGAGGCGGGGTATTTTATAAGTGTACATAAAATAATAATAAAAGAATATTAACTACACCTATCTATAATAAATGTGGTAAGATACAGATTTACTATATATATAAACACATTTACACAATCATTATAAGACATTGGTAAAGAGCAAGACAAGACTGGGGTTTTTTTTTGTCAGATAAAAGAGCTTCACACAAGTTTTGAATAGGGCTAGAGACTGGGTCTTCCTTGTTGAGACAGGCAATGTGCGAAAGTAGTATAACCAGTCTTTTTGCTTTAATAGATGTAGCTGTTATTTTCACTAGGGCAAGCCACAAATCAAGAGAGTAGCCAGTCTGTAATTCAACAGTCATGTTTTATTAGTAAGGTAGCACACACCACACCACTTGTATCACACAAGCAAAGCTGCGGGTAGCACACAGCTTCACTTTTGTGATACCTATTCAAATAAAAAGACATACCATCATCTAACCCCAAAGTAAGCAGAGCAATATTAATAGGTCCTATGGGCTTTACCTACAACATTATAAGCAGTTAATTAAACCTAACACTTGCTTTGTCTCTTTCTTTATGGAGTAATTTCAAATTCAACAGAACCAATCGAAACACTGTTTCGAGCTCATCTACTTAATGTTTAAAAATATTTTATTGCAGATTAGTAGACAAACAAAACGAGCGCATCTCGCCAATTATTGCAACCCACAGCGGTGTAGGACTGTCGATGTCGGTGCCATGTGGGCACTTTGTAATTGTTGTGTCGGTAATGTTTATCTTCTAATAATTTATTTCTCAAAAAGCCAATCAAAAAGTTATGTTTTCTTTTTTTAATGTTGTGTTGATTGAAATGACGACTGTCATTGGACAAATTATTTATTGACAACGACAGCACAACCATAACAGTGACATTTATGTCAGTATGACAGTTTCAGAAGAAATTATTTTTTAATAACGAGTTATGATAGAAAAGTGTATTGACAAGACTTCCTTATAAAAATTGGAACAATAACCGTTTCGATAAGTTTTACGTAACTAAGGTCAGCATTATAGGCTCTGATGCTATTAGCCCATTTTGTAAAATCTGTACTCTGCACACAGTTATTTAATTGAATGATAATAAACTTTTGAATGGCATAAACGAAAAAAGTTGACAGTTTTCGTTCAATTGATTTTATATTATGACTGGCTGCTGGCGGTGTGACAGCAACATAATTGTCTTCCGTTCGCCATAAAATGTTATGAAAGTGTAAAAAATATGTCCACTAAATTTTCTAAATGCATTGTTCTTTTATTATGATTGTAAGCAGTAAAACAGCAGTTTTAAATTATTTCTGGCATTATCATCGTTCACATCATCAATTTGAAAAAAAAAACTCTATGCCTCTTGTGTTTTTAACAATTAAACAAAAAAGTAAAAAAATAAAAAAAACTTTATTTCCTCTTCCCATCTTGGCAATATTATGAGTACTACATGTAACTCGCAGTATTGCCAATTCCAGACAAATCCGAGTAGCCAAAAATTATAATAATAATTATGTAAAGCCTATAAAAGCATTTATTTTAATGTAGACCTGCTTAAATAAACCATATTCATAAAATGAAAACAAAAACAAAGTTTATTGTAAACATGTAAAAACGATCATTCGGTATGTTTTATGTTAGTAAACCATATGTAACACACACTGAGTCTAAAAATCTTGATTATTTAATACTTTTAATAATTTAATATATACATATATTTTCTTAAGTCAAAGTGAATCATTGAAACTCACTTACTTTGCCAATATCATCTGGTCGGAAATGGTCCCTCCTTTTGTTTTTGAATACCTATTTATTTTGAGAAGATGTACGTTATAACACAATATACTTTTTAAAACTTACTATATATATATAATTACTTTGATTTATAATTTTATGTTAAATATGACGATTTCAAAATGCATATAATATGGCAACTCAAAATTTTGCGTCAAAAACACGGCGTTCCCGCCAGAAAGTTGTAAAAATTTACTCTTTGAATTTCGAAGCTTGAGGTGAGTTTGTTTTGCAAAATTTTAATTGTTTTCTTATGATTTCAAGGATTTAAGGTAAATAATTCAAATAATTTATGGTGTTGAGACAAAAAAGCTGTGTACCAATAAGAATTAGCATTCGAAGATTCGGAATGTGTGTAGCTGACTAAATTATTTGCATGGCGTTGGCCGCGTTGCGTATGCGTCCTACAAAATATGCGTCGCGCAGCGGGACAAACTTGGTTTTGTTGTGTGTGGTTGACGCTGTACCAACTGCGAAGAATGGTACAAACAAAAGGGAGGCCTTCAACTTAGCAGTGTTGGCGATAATGTTCTGATAGGTATAATTTGAATAAAATTAGATTTTTCATACAGAATGAAGCGATCCAGCCTTGAACGTATTAGCCCCGACTCCAGTCGTCGTGCCCGCAATGAAGACACATTTGTGTGCCTGCTATCTGGTAAGTAAGATACATTAATACCTTTACCATCAGCCTGAAGATGCCCACTGCAAGACATATGCTTCCTTCAAACAGTGCCGTGATAAATGAATTTGGGCCACTTTCATCCACTTACTTTCTTAAATGTTTTGTTATCCATCCATCAGATGAGGGGACTTCCTACTCAACTGAGTCTGGTTTGAGTTCGCCATTCAGGAACTTTTCTTCCCAGAGGTTGTTGTTTTGTAAGCTGTATGATCTGCTCATTGTCATCAAATCTTTCTGTTTCTGAGAATCCTACCTAACTAAATTTATTTGTACCCCTATAAGTACTTCTTATGACCAGGACCCGTGGTCATGTTTTTTTTACATAATAGGTTTAGTCAGAGAAGATACAACATTATTATCAACATTATTATTGAATGAAACCTATTTTGTCCTCACCCATGTGTCTGTCTGAATGTAAGCACTGTTTCCCAAAGTAATTGTGTTATCTATGCATAGATTACAAATTTAATATGTGAAAATGTAATGCACAGCTAAAACCAAACCTAAAAAAAAATGTTTACAACTATTTAACATGTTAAAATCTAGGTCAGTTATACTAGAGTATTTAAAAAAAAAGACATTTGTCAAAAATGTAATTCTATTTAAACATATTCACTGCATAGTTGGATGAAGAATAAACTAGGGTGAAACTTAAATTCAGCTCACTTTTGTCTCAAGTCAATGCTTGCCAAAATAAGTTAAAATAAGCATTCAAGATTCAATACTATCTCAATCAATACATTTAGAACTTAAAAAATATTAATAGTAACCATTTCTTTTTAACATTGTTGATTGACAGAGATTCTTCAAGAAAGTTTTATTTGATGAAGTTATTTCTTTCAAAATATTCTTTGACAAGTTTAAAATTAATTTACATTTACAATAGATTTGATGGTTTATATAAAAAAATACTGTTTTGGAAACTTAACATCTTACCTTTTAGAACCATCATAAAGTACCAGTTTGTAGATATTTGTTTGGGCTTTTATAGAAGTAATGAAATATTGTGGGTTACATTACAATGTGGGTTATATATAGGGTGGAAAATGACATGACTTGAGGCCCGATCAATTTGTTGCGGTGGTGGCAATCAAAGAGTTGTTCAAGTTCGCGGCTATGTACTGAATGTCACCGTTTTCGCCATTGCGTTAGTTTGACCAGGCCTTAAATCTACTTTGTGACAATCATGAGTGTATACAACCCACACACCCCAAAAAAAAAACGCTCTGGAATACTAACTCATGGCACATGCCTTTGAATTTTGGTTCTTGATTATGCCGTGACCACAACTGTATTCCCCATGATGGACATCAGATATGTACTCAGTGAGTAGATCTCTGGGGGTTACTAAGTAGGGGCAGTCAGAGGCACGTCCAAACATTACATTTGGCACATGCCCACGTTTTTCATATACATCTTGAATTCATAATTGAAATAAGTTTCAATACTAGATTCTTCTAAATTCTTTTTATTGCTTACTATCTTTGCGCTCACGAATTTGTCCGGGCAAAAGGCATTCATATATTATAAAAAAAAAACACAAACACGCTCACGACTGTCTTCCCCATGGTGGACATCCTCAGATACATACTCAGTGAGTAGATCTTTCAACATACCAAGTAGGGGGTAGTCAAAGGCACGTCCAAACATTACATTTGGTACATGCCCGCGTTTTGCAAGTTAGCATTCCACGTGACAGGTTGCAAGCCCATCGCCGCTTATTGTAACACTAACTGTTGGCACATGCCTTCGATTTTTTTATTCTAGGGCATGCCGGTTTCCTCACGATGTTTTCCTTCTCCGTTTTGAGCACGTGTTAATGCGCACATACATTTTACGAGTGGAAAAATAAATTGGTGCACCGGGTTCAAACCCACGACCTCCGGATCAGAAGTTGGGGTATAACCCACTAGACCAACACGGCTTTCATCAATTAAAATAATTATATGAACGCCTTTCGACCCTCAATCACCGCTCCCCGCCCTACCTCATCCACACACAGTTATCTATAGCGCCGTAATAGCTATTTGTACATAATTATGATACAAGCTTTCTCTCTTGAAAAATATGTCAGCAGTATAGGTAGATAGACTATAGATTCATAGATATATAATAAGTTTGAATTATTGGCCGTGTGTAAAGTTGTGCACACGGAGAACACAGACAAAAAACTTAATTATAGAACATGTACAAATGCGAGCTTAACCCTAACAAGAGTTTTCTTCCGACAAACTAAAGCCATAATTATTCAATTCTCATAGATAATATAATCCACTAAATTATCACCATTCCCCTACAAAAATAATAATATCAGAATGAAATTTATTTGTTGTTTATTTTTTTATGGATTTTCCCAACTATTCAAAATTATTATGAAAAAAAAAACGATTTTTCTAATGACATATGGCATGCATAAAAAAGACAAAGTATACGTTTAAGGGCGGTACAAAACGTGCTGAATTTCAGACAGATACAACTGCGCAGGAGCAATATTATTTTAAGGTGCCTTTGGATAGGGCCCTGCCTTTGCCTTGTCGTTAACTCACAATAAATATAAATTCGTCTGTTTTATTTTTTATATATAATCTTGACTATTTATGAGACTACTAAAAACTGTATGATCATAATTTTTACTTAAAACGGGATACCTACGGGATTTTTGAGACTAAATGTTATCCGATAACAAATAAAAAATCAAAGTAAATATCTTGTTTTTGGTAAGAATTATATGAATTAATGTTGAGTGTTTATTTATAATTATTATTTTAATATTTAGGTAGCACACATCAAGGTGAGCTTGCAGGTGATAACTCACAATGCGTAGCCATGTCAGCATGCGCGTCGGTTTTATCAACGTGTAAGAATCGGGAGCTTACTAATCATGACATCGATGTCATTCTTTGGAGTGGAGACGCGCTATACATGTCTAAGAAACCAATTATACCAGGTGACACTACACATCTTTTGCCTGAAGAATTGCCTAGGGAGATTCGCGTCGGAGACTTTTTGGCACAAATTGAAAACATGGACGACAACTGGATCGCTAATGGGTTTTTCCCAACAAATGCGGAACAAATAGATATATGCTTACTGCAATTAACAAATTTGATAGAATCTCAGCTTTCCGATGATAGACACAATGATAATACGGATAGTTTTATATTCACCGGACAAGCTTATACGGTTGCATTCTGGAGGTTTAATAGTGTTTTTTATCTATTCAACAGTCATGCTGTAGACAAAAATAACAAATATGACAAATATGGGGTAGCACGTTTATTCAAATGTAATAATAAATTAGAATTAGCAAAATTACTATTCGCGCGGAACCTTTACTGTGGCCAATATACGTTACACAGACTACGCGTCACAAATTATAGCTCGGAGCTTTTAGTTTCAAATAATACAACTATCACATTGCCCTCAATCAGTCAATCGCTTACAGCAACGTTGTCTTTCGACAGCCAGTCAACTCAGGAGTCGTCGAAACTTCCAATTACGCTTCCCAACGATAACCTGCCAATCGAACCACAATCTATTTTAGATGCATTCCAGTTAACATCGTCTATCTCTTGTAACACCCAATCAACGACGTTTTTAGAATCACAATCCATATTGGAAGATTCTTGGTTTACAAATTTTGATAGTCCTCCATCCCAATCGTTGCTGGATGGTTTTACAGAAGGACTTGACACAGCTACGAATAAATCTGAAAACGCGCAAGAAGATAAAATAATGACAAATACCAAATCGAATCAAAAAGCGATGGTTGTGTCTGAAATCCAAAACCCAGTTGTCGTTCTGCATAATAGTTTTTCAGAATTGACCGTGGAAAAAGTTGAAGTCACTGCAGCTTCAACGAAAAGAGGTCGACCCAAAAAACAGAAACGTGGACCTAAAAGCACAAAAGTTAATGCACACCTTGATGCAGTTATAAAATATAATATCAAAAAACCAGAAATAAATCGTCAGGCCGTACAAAAATATACAGCTCAGAACCCTCAGGTTAATCGCGAAGCCGTTAAAAAATATACAAATGAGAACCCTAACGTAAACCGCGACTCCGTAAAAAGATATACAAATGAGAACCCACAAGTTCATCGAGATGCCGTGACAAAATATACCAGTGAACACCCTGATATAAACCGAATCGCGTCGGACAAATATAATAAAAATAGCCGCAATATAGACGAACCGTTACGTCGATCTTCCAATTTAATCGGACAAAAGAGGGACGATGCATTAAAAAGTGTAAAACCGTATTACCTAAAGAAACCTTCATTGCTAACTTCAGACATTTTTAGCTGTCTGAATTGCGGTGCGCGCCTTTTTGAGGAAGAAAAATCGAGAAAACAATGGTGTTGTGGAGTAGGAAAGTATAACATACAAAATTTCGCGCCGTTAACCGAGGAATTTTACACACACTCGTCATTTCTAAATAGACCGCGAGCGTACAATAATTTGTTTTCCTTCAGTGCCTTGGGTGTTTCGCATGGGTACCAACAACCAGCCGGAATATCTTTCCTCAAAATTCAAGGGCGAATTTATCATAGAATGTTCGATTTAGCATACACTGATAGCGTAAATAATTTAGGATTATACATAAATGATGCAAATGAGCGTGAACATTTAGCTGCGGAACGAAATCTCGATATGCAAGTAATTTCTTGCATTAATAATTTTTTGCACAATGTAAATCCGTTTATCGAATGTTTTAAACGTTTAAGCAGGGAACCGTCTGATCAAGCCTTTATTCAATTTCAACAGACGTCTCGTTCGACGCATGGTAATATTTTAGGAGACGTACCTACTGGTAGGGAAGTAGCAGCAATCATTAGTACCGAACGAGAAGATTATGCACCGCGTTGCATAGCAGTGTGGAAAGTAGGTGAAAGGAAACCACACACTGTTGATATCATGCACCCATTATATGAAAGCTTTCAATATCCATTGCTTTATCCCGAAGGCAATACCGGTTGGTACCCAAACAAAGCAGATAATAACGGAAATAAATTAACACAAGTCAAATACGTTCGGTGTTTATTATTGTCAGAGTCACGATTTTCTGAAATAGGCAGGTTATCTGAAGAATGGTTAGTTGATATGCATTGCAGGGTTGTAGAGGAACGGTTACGTTTTCTGAGCAGTTTACAGAAACATAACTCGAGCAATGCACTCAGGTCCGCTCCACTTCAAGAAGTTGAAATGAGTATCGAAGTCGCTAATCAGATTCGTCAAGATGAAACCATTCAGGGAGAGGGAATAGTACCAGGTCGCGTTTATTTGCCCAGCACTTTTACTGGGGGGCCGCGATACATGAAAGGAAAATACAGTGATGCTATTGCATTAGTTAGCAGATTGGGCAATCCATCATTTTTCTTAACTTTCACTTGCAACCCAAAATGGCCCGAAATTCAGCAGTCCACTCAAAGTCGTAGTGTGAATCCTGCTGTCTGTGCTAGAGTATTTAATTTAAAATTAATGGAATTATTAAGAGATATTAGATCAGGAGGATGGTTTGGAAAATGCGTTTATATGATGCATGTAATAGAATTTCAAAAGCGAGGTTTACCACATGCTCACATTTGTTTTAGAGTTGAAGGTGGGGGCCCCGTTCAAAATTTAGATATTGATAAATTTGTAAGAGCAGATATACCCGATGCTGAAGAAGCTGAAGGTAGATTACGAAAGGCTGTTTTGAATCACATGATTCACGGTCCCTGTGGTCCTCCGCATAGAACGAATTTACCTTGTTGGGATAGCGAAAAACAAAAATGTTCAAAATTTTTTCCCAAACGTGAAACACCCACCACTTTTTCCGATGATAAGGGATTCATTAACTTGTGTAGGAACAGTAAAAACGAAGCAGTAATAAAGTATCGCGGCCAGGATGTAACAGTAAATGACACATGGGTGGTCCCTTACAACGCAAGTCTTCTTTTGAAATACGATGCTCATATCAACTTGGAAGTGTCCTCGCAACGCACAATAGTCAAATATTTGTTTAAATATATTACTAAAGGACCTGACGAATCGCGTGTAGCTGTAGTACCGGAAGAACATCAAAACAATGAAATCGAACAGTACGTTACAAAACGTTACATAGGTTCTAGCGATGCTGCGTGGAGGACGTTCGAATTCGATGTAACCGCGCGCGAACCCAACGTAAAACAACTATCGGTTCATCTCGAAAACCAGCAGGCAGTTTATTTTAAACCAGGCACTGAAGCAGAAGCCGTGCAACGAGCCGGCTCGGATCTAACTACGTATTTTAACCGCCCTGTAGGAAACGAATTTGATCAATTAACGTATTTAGATTTTTATGAACAATATATTGTACATGCTAAGCGTCCCTCTATAAAAAATACGGAAATTCATGAGACATCAAATAATAAATTTATTACAAAAAGACAAAGGGGTGAACTGGTCGCGCGTCTATTTTGGGTCGCACCTAACAGAGGTGAACAGTTTTTTCTTAGAATTCTTTTAAAAACGTACCCGTGTCGTAGTTACACAGATCTCATACAGCTTGGTGGTCCAAATTGTAGAACTTTTCAGGAAGCTGCTAAAATTGTTGGTCTTGCCGATGACGAAGTCGAATACGAAAGAGCTATGTTGGAAGCTTCAACTTTTTTCACAGGACCACGGCTTCGTAGCTTTTTCGTTCTTTTGGCTGTAAACGGTGTCCCAGTCGCGTCTCTTTGGGACACTTTCAAAAATCAACTAAGCGAAGATATTTCGCACCGGCTAGGTACTGAACACGACGATAGAGTATACACATTGTGTCTTGTGCAAATTAATAGAATGCTTCGCAAACACGGATCGTCGCTCACACAACACGGTTTGCCAGAAGTCGTTGATAACACGACTGAGTTAGGCAGGGAACGCGTCGAATACAACTGCGATACGTTGGAAAATTTCGTAAACGAGTGGATTCCTCGCCTATCTGCGGATCAACGAGTAGTTTTCGATTACGTCTCTAAACTTTGCAGCGATAATAATTTCCGGGAAAATAATGATTCGGCAATTTTCGTTGATGGTCCCGCGGGTACTGGTAAAACATTGCTACTTAATGTAATAACGGCTTACGTACGTGGTCATTTAAAAGAGGTAGTTCTGTGTACCGCCAGTTCTGCTATCGCCGCGCAAAATTACGAAGGAGGGACCACAGCGCATAGTATGTTTAAATTTCCTTTAGATCTCGTAGACGACCTTGGCTACTGGAACATCACAAACGGTACACAAAGAGCTGAATTAATTTCTAACTCACACGTTATCATATACGACGAAGCCCCTATGGCACATAAATATTTGGTTCATCTGCTTGATAGATCGTTGCGTGATCTGATGCAAAATAACAGAATCTTCGGAGGCAAAATTATTATCTTTGCAGGGGATTTTAGACAAATTCCTCCCGTAGTTACCAGTGCAAAAACGAACTCGGACATCTTAAATGCATCAGTTAAAATATCGCCCATCTGGCGAAACTTAAAGTCATTTTCTCTAGCAACATCGCAAAGATGTAGAGAAGATGCAGAATTTGCAGAATTCTTGTTAAATTTAGGTTCAAATAAATTGCCATCTCATCCTATAAAATCTGGCAAAAATATTCAAAATTTAGTTGATTTAAGTGGTATTGATGTTGTTTCAGAGCTAGAAGAGTTAATTACCTTTGTTTTCCCATTTATTGAAGAATCTTGTGTTTGCATACATAGAGCAATTTTATGCACACGGAACGACGCCGTTAGAGAAATTAATGAGATAATATTAGAAAGATTAGAAGGTGAAACACTACATTTTTATTCCATAGATAAAATTGAAAGCGATGGTGCAGATGAATTATTTTTAGGTCCAGATGCTTTAAATCGAATGCAGCCACGAGGTGTTCCAGAGCACGACCTTAAATTAAAAATAGGATGCGTTTGCATGATAATGCGGAATCTTAGTTTTGCTGACGGACTGGTAAACGGCACTAAAGTTATTGTAACAGCTACTTCGCCGCGAATAATTACAGTACAAAAGTCTGGAAGTAACGATGAATATTTAATTCCGCGAATCATATTCAAAGGTCCTATTGACCCAAACAGCCTTTTCGAAATGTGCCGCCGTCAATTTCCGTTACAGTTATGTTACGCAATGACTATACACAAAAGTCAAGGACAAACAATAAGCCGCGTAGGAGTAGATCTCAGATCGGATATGTTTAGTCACGGACAACTATATGTCGCGTTAGGCCGCGTAACGGAAAAACAGCATATTAAAATTTTGCTTCACAAAGATCGGATTCTAAATGGCAAACCGTACGCGAAAAATGTAATTATACCGGAGCTTTTATAAATCAAAAATAACTAAAAAGTCGTGTTCATTAGAGGTTCAAAATAAATCATTTAAAAATTTTGAGCTACCTGAAATGTTAAACTGTTCACCTCTGTATCTTCCTAGGCAATTTTAAAATTTATGTAAATAATTATCAATTAATCATGTTGACATGGCTCCGTAATCGGTGAGTTTTTTTTTAATCATGTTAGTTTTATTTCATACATTACACTGATCAAAGAAAATATTTGAATATCCAAATCTATGGTATAAACGAATATGCTTTAAGCGTTGTGTTACGCGATATATTTAATCTAAGCTATTTATAACTGTAAATAAGTAACTGAGCAAGTGGTTGTATGGCGAAATATTATGGGTTAATGAGAGATCATTACTGGAACCATACTACAGTGATCAGTGGTTTATCTGTCCGATTGTGAGTCGGGAACGGATTATATCTAAGTTGACTATCTTATCTATATGTCAGTCTGGATGATGGTTGAGGTCAACCTGTTGCCGAGAACACGGTTCTGATTCTAAGTGAAGTCGGTAACTGGATGTTAGTACGATGTCGTCGTTCAGATCCGTTATCGTACTGATGTCTGAAGTCAGTTTGAATGGGTTTAGTGTCATCAACGCCTCACTACGATGCATTGAATTTTGTTCTGAGAAGCGTTGTTCTGGATGGGAGTCTGTCGAATTCGAGATAATGGTGTGCTATCTGACTCGTAAGTGTATCGATGTGCATGTGTGTCAGTCAACATGGGTACGATTCGTTGTCTCATCGCTGATGAGACATTCACAGTGCGCGTTGATGTGGACTCATTGTTTTATTTATTTATATATTTATTTATTTATATCAAATTTAAACCATTTTAAGTTACAATCCAATGTATAACTCCTTGAATTTCAAGATATTAACTCAATTTAAACGATTCCCTATAAGTTATGTCTCGCTAGAGAGTGCTCAGACGCAATGATTACACCACGTTTTCAAGTTATAATTTACCTGAAATATATTCTACTCCACCACATGAGAAAGCTGTATCTGCTGTTAATTTTTCATGTAAATATATTAATTTTGAAACCTAAATGATGGGACAAATTCACCATATTGTATCCACAATATTAAATTAATTTTTAGTTAAAATTAAAATCTGATTAAATAGATGATACCACAAAACACATATTCCATTTTTAAATCCTGAGGTAAACCATGCGGTCTTAATGCGACTCAATTAACTCATACATTTCAAATTAACGCGATGACAACGACAAAACTTTGCTATTATACAAAATAAATAAATAATTCAGTTCAAATTGAATCTCAAATAGACCTATGGTTAGGATCTCAGACGGAATGTTTTGATAAAAGTGGCTGATGTCAAACTTTTATATTATCATAAATTTTAATAATTACTTGGTAACTGTTGTACCATTGCGCTAAGAGTTACAAAACCAATATGTTAGTTTTCTTTCTGAAATTCAGATGATGCATTAGACACCTGTTTTAATTAACTAATTATTACAATATTTTTTGTTATATTTATAATAATGCATCGATTATTAACAGATACATACCTTTATTTTAAATAGTAATCGTTCATTTTGCAATTCTAATTGATTTTGGTTATTATGTTGTAGGTAGACAATAGTTAATAGTATAAAGATACGATAATAATATTAAACGAGAAAGAATAAATAAGTTACTCATTAGTAACATCATCTATCAAGTCACTGACCAAATAGCGAACCGGAAGACATATTTTGAATTGGATGGAACTGGAAGAATCCCTCGAAGAATAATTACGTATAATATCAAAAACCTACCTGATTCACAAAATGACGTGAACAAATCAACCAGCGTGAATAAGAAGGCATCACTATCATCTATGCAGGAACAAATCAAATCAGTTTTTTAAAATAGCATAAAACTAAGTGCAGATCTCAAAACTATTTGTGACGACTTACAACTAATTTCGAAACTTATACCAGCTCAAAAAGAAGACAAAGACTCTACCTTCAATGCAGAATCAAATCAAAACAGATTTTGAAAAGAACATACGATAACTTGTGTAAATCGCACCATTTGTGATGACTACATATTTCAAACCAATTTGGAGATCTTCCTGCAGCATTAAAAATAAAACAAGATGAAGAATCAATTGAAAAAGATTTTGGAAAGTACATACAAAATCTTAATGTAACACCATACATGTTTATTTCAACCTGATTAGAAAAAATCCTTTTATATAGAGGACAATTCTAAAAATGTAACAGTTATTTTAAAAATGATGACACTGACGTTATCTAACCGCTCTGTCTCTTACCAAATATTTACCAATACTCGATGGCTGGTAGTACTATATACAATACACAAAATGCCTCCAAACTCTGCAGCAACATTATCAATTTCTGATTCCGTACTATCTTTGAAGCAGCAAGCAAGAACAAACTTCATGCCTCCAAACTCTGCAGCAACATTATCAATTTCTGATTCCTTACTATCTTTGAAGCAGCAAGCAAGAACAAACTTCCGCAGATCAAATGTAGTCACAGCAGCATCTTAAATCTACAAGCTCATTACACGCATCTCATCTGGGATTTTCGTAGTGTGTAAACTCGGATAACTGCTATTCGATCGCCGCAACACCTGTCATGCATGTTTCATCTCCGACACGCCACATTCACAGTTCATGGATCAACACAGCAGCGCTCATCAGCATCAAGACTTTTAAAAATATAAAATGTTAAAAAGAGCCATTAAAAAGAGCATAATAAGAAGCCAATAAAAAAAAGACAATAAAAACATTAAAAAAATATGAAAGCACAAACAAAAAAACAGGTTTGAAAAAATAACAGCATGTAGGGTGTACGCCAACATTATTGTATAGTTTTAGTTGATAGTCTCTAGAAAACGGATGTGGAGACGCCGTCCGTTCTAGCTTACTTTTGCAATTTGGTATTGATCAAACGAAAAACAATGCATACTACAAGCTGAATGTCGTGCTATACAATTTAATTTAATATCAGTAGCTATTAATCATTTTATATTTTGTAAAAAATAAAATATTGTATACTCACATACATTTTAAGATTAACGCAACATGCAGACAACAAAGTAACAGTTATTAGTTAATATGAATTAGGTGTATACATTTTAATAGCAGAAACAGCAAAATCTAATAAAAAAAGTGATAAAGGCATCGGGCAACATCTAGGAATCTAAACACACACACACACACACCACATTTTAGGTTTTCCACGGCTTTTAACTTTTTGTGTAATGCAAAAAGTGTATAAGACATCGGGGAACCTAAAACACAACACACACACACACCACACTTTTAGGTTTTCCACGGCTTTTAACTTTTTGTGTAATGCAAAAAGTGTATAAGACATCGGGGAACCTAAACGCGCGCAAAGACAACACACACACACACACACCACACTTAGGTTTTCCACGGCTTTTAACTTTTTGTGTAATGCAAAAAGTGTATAAGACATCGGGGAACCTAAACGCGCGCAAACACAACACACACACACACACCACGCATCACACTTTTAGGTTTTCCACGGCTTTTAACTTTTTGTGTAATGCAAAAAGTGTATAAGACATCGGGGAACCTAAACGCGCGCAAACACACACACACACACCACATTTTAGGTTTTCCA
Organism: Perizoma affinitatum; assembly: GCA_961405105.1. Lineage (NCBI taxonomy): Eukaryota > Metazoa > Arthropoda > Insecta > Lepidoptera > Geometridae > Perizoma > Perizoma affinitatum. Next base: position 11,697,254 of record OY560184.1, read on the forward strand.
CGGCTTTTAACTTTTTGTGTAATGCAAAAAGTGTATAAGACATCGGGGAACCTAAACGCGCGCAAACACAACACACACACACACACCACACTTAGGTTTTCCACGGCTTTTAACTTTTTGTGTAATGCAAAAAGTGTATAAGACATCGGGGAACCTAAACGCGCGCAAACACAACACACACACACACACCACACTTAGGTTTTCCACGACTTTTAACTTTTTGTGTAATGCAAAAAGTGTATAAGACATCGGGGAACCTAAACGCGCGCAAACACAACACACACACACACACACACACACCACACTTAGGTTTTCCACGGCTTTTAACTTTTTGTGTAATGCAAAAAGTGTATAAGACATCGGGGAACCTAAACGCGCGCAAACACAACACACACACACACACACACACCACACTTAGGTTTTCCACGGCTTTTAACTTTTTGTGTAATGCAAAAAGTGTATAAGACATCGGGGAACCTAAACGCGCGCAAACACAACACACACACATACACACACACCACGCACCACACTTTTAGGTTTTCCACGGCTTTTAACTTTTTGTGTAATGCAAAAAGTGTATAAGACATCGGGGAACCTAAACACGCGCAAACACAACACACACACACACACACACACACACACACCCCCCCCAATCACGCTTTAAGGTTCGGTTTTTCGAAAATATTAAATAAATAATTGGTTCTTTCAACCAACAAGTAACTCGAGCCTACAATTTATTGGTACCATTAAAAAAAGGAGGAAAAGTAAACAACCTATATAGTAAACATTTTCGCTCTTTCCTGCATTCAGATGCCATACCGTTTAAGACTGTCCACGTCTTTTGATTATTCACGTAATACCTACATAAAGTGGCTGAAACATGACATGCTACATGTATTTGACATGTACGTAGGGGGATATATACTTCCCACCTATTCCTAAACACATTCATCCATACCCTCGGAACTCTGAGACACTCTTTACCCGGCTGGTAGAAACCTTCATCTCACTACACTCAGGTCAGCACTTCCTATCAATGACTTCACACCAATGCGCACGCACGACTCATCAGCAATGAGACAACGAATCTTATTCATATTGACTGGCACACATCCACACCGATCCAACACGAGTAAGATAGCACACCCTATTGACAATTCGACATAGACTCCCATCCAGAACAACGCTTCACAGACCATTCAGTGCATCGTAGTGATGATTTGATTGACTGAACACATTCAAACTGACTCATCATCGGAGCGATAACGTATCTCAACGACGAAATCTTACTAACACTCAGTTACCGACTTCACAGCGAATCAGACTGTTTTTGGCAAAGGGTTCACTTCGACTAAATCATCTGAACTGACACAGATCAGATGATCAACTTAGCTACAATCTGAGCCTGAAGATTTACAATTGAATAGATTTACTACTGATCAGTAGTTAAGTTCCATTATGATTTCACATTGACGCATAAGTTTTTCACCAAAAACTACCTCTTAATCTTTTCCTTGTTTATTGTTTATAAAAAAAGTTTAGATTACATTATTCGTTTGACACACTATTAGTGCATATTTGTTAAGAAACTACAGATTTTAATATTTATATATTTTTTCATTCACACTCGCATACACGTATTCACTACACTATAGGTAGAATAGTGCATTAGTTAAAGTAGAATCAAAATAGATAATATATATTTAGTTCTTAGTAATAGATACTTAGTAGATAAATACATAATTATGACTATGACACTCAATCAATTACACTAACAATTGGAATCATGCTCAATTTCACCTCTAATAGTACTCATTTTTGTACCTTTAGATAATTTAGAGTAAATAATTGTAGTAGTTAGCGTGGACTAGGCCTCCTGGGGATACCACGTAAAAAAAAACGCGCCTTTAGTCGTACCTCAATGGTGGTGTGGAAATTGACTAGAGATGTTTATAAAGCGAACGACAAAACGGACGGACAACGTGGCGTGAGTGCGCCATACTTCATCTATCTGTGATGTGTCACCACACGTCGCGCCACGTTTCTGTCTTGCGCCTCAAATGTAATATATTTAAATCAACTTTAACAACGTTTTTAGCGGAACATGCGTGGAACTGGACCACGCTTTTTCCACGCTCCGGCTGCGACACGAGTAGTTCAATAGACAAGTGAACTGGAAAATTGTGTAAATGCTATAGACACTGTGAAGACCCTTCAACAACTTTCTGAATGCCTACTCTCCAAAGATTTGATTGCGGACCTACAATCATGTCAATCATAATTTAATCGGTGTTCCGTATAAATTACCTTGTAATAATAGATACAGAAATATTTTATGATAGTTACTTACTCTCACTAAAATAATATAAGGATTGTTATCTGAGTACATATTTACAATAAAGTTTACGATACCTCCTACCTTATCGTTTTCATTTAACAACCCACAAAGTAGATATACATCACATGCCAGTCGCAACATTTTGTATGATTGTCTCAAATCTTGGTAAAAAAGTACGTAAGTCATGCAGTCATGCAGTTCCCATAACAGAAGTTCTGCTTAGTTTAGGACTAGATGCTGTGTAAAATGACCAGCATTATTTATTTATTTAGAGTTTGAAGAAGTAACCTTCTTACATAAATAGCTAACCCAATAGCAGAACCACTAGGAATGGGTGTTTCTACACAGTCTTAGTAGTAGGTACCTACTTCTCGATTTTCCGATGTTAAGAGAAACTATTTATTTTCTGTAACATGTTTCTATGCGGTTTTTATCTTTCTTTGTGTAGTAACAGATAACCAAGAGCTGGTGCCGTTTTTCGTTTATGATTTTGAATAAGCGCGTCATTGTATTTGTTGTTTGTATGCTACCGGCATACAAAAAACACAATGACAAAAAAACAGCTTTTGGAAATAAATAGTTTCAGAAGCCACTTCTGAGTCTCGAAAGTTACTTCTGTTAAGTTTCTGCGAGAACCAGCTACTTATCACTACTAAAAACCAGCAAAACAACGGAAAAAGTGCACTACACGATCTTCCTTATCATCCCCCTGGGATACCGTATTGTATGTCCATGGAAAGCTCAGGCAGTATTCCGTGTACATGGGTTTTAATTATCACATAGAAAAAACACACCATCCATGGTCGTGCAATATGCGCAGTACAAGCTAGACACAATAAAATTGCACGCCCCTGGACTGTACGCTCCGTATTTCGTGTACACTGATTGGTCGAGAGTTCGTCAAATCTCTAAGCCCTCATTGATGGCGATGCGAAGTCGCATAAGATGCCTCGTATGAATTGTGCCAGTTTTAGCATTTTTAACCAAAAGTTGCCATTGATAAGTTAATGTTGGCCTGAAAAATCCCTCTAGGTCAGATCCGACTCGGATAGGTTAGGTTATGTGTTTTTTTTTTTATGACTACATTGACATAATTGCTTGCTATTCCAACTTTACTAAACAAACTTGGGTTAAAAACAAATGAAACCGTTTATTTCTCAGTGGAACCTACTAACATTATACAATTGCATAAAATACTATGGCAACACAGCACTAGCCCCTTGATAGAACTCGCTTATGAAAACAGATCATGGGTCGTTTTGACTGACTGTGCTATCCAGGGTCGTGTAGTCCATGGTCGTACAACATTATTAAACCAGGTTGCATAGTGGCATCGTATATAGGTGTTCCATGACGTTTTACAACTTGCACACCCTTTGAATAACACCCCCCAGGACCAAACATGAACCGCGAGCTGCGTGCAGCTCGCGCACCGAGCGACCTCTAGTTATACTATATAAAGCTAAACTACCACTGACTGACTCACTGACTCATTGACATAGTTGTTCTCCCACTTGCACTCGTGGGAGGGGTGACCGTTTGGTGGGATCGTATATTAGGTGGTCCAGTGAGTAGAGGAAAAATCCGAGAACCCCCCTTTTCACCCCCCTTCCACCCCCCCAGATTCGAACATTGATATCTTCCCGACGAGGGTATGTTTTTACATCGGATTCGTATAGAGGGTGATTCACTTGATACAAATTTATTTTTCCCCCCCCCTTCCCCCCCTCTTTCATCACCCCTTTTTCGGAACCTCCATAATGCGCAAAAAATGCGGTGATTGCTCTATGGGATCGTATAGTGAATGATTGATAGTTAAAAAAATTACCCCCTCCACCCCCCCTTTTAACCCAATTTCACCCCCCCTCGAATCCGATCTCTCGAACGCGACAAAATTGTGGTGATTGCTCTATGGGATCGTAAAGAGGATAATAAACAATTAAAAATTTGACCCCCCCCCCCCCCCCCCACCCCTTTTTTACCCCCCCTTTCTCGTTCCATGCACAGAAATCTTTGAAATGCGTTGATATTGGGGTGATTGCTCTATGGGATCGTATAGTGAATGATTGATAGTTAAAAAAATTACCCCCTCCACCGCCCCTTTTTACCCAATTTCACCCCCCCTCTAACCATATCTCTCAAACACGACACAATTGTGGTGATTGTTCTATGGGATTGTAAAGAGGATAATTAACAGTTAAAAATTTACCCTCTCCTCCCCCCCTTTTTGACTAATTTCACCCCCCCGATCTTAACCGATCTCTCAAACGCGTCAAAATTGCGGTGATTACTCTATGGGATTGTGTTGAGGATAATTAACAATTAAAATATTAACCCCCCCTTACCCCTTTTTACGCCCCTTCACCCCCAATCCCATAGTATCTTCAAAACTTGCATAAAGAGTGGTATTGCATGGTGGGATCGTATAGAGGTGTTCCACGACATAATTAAACTTGGACCCCCCGCTTGAACTCAGCCCCCCCTGCGCCCCTCTTCCCATTGTTTCTTAGAAACTTGCAAAAGGGGCGGTGAAAACATAGTTGGATCGTATAGAGGTGTTCCACAAAATTATTTAACCTACACCCTCCTCTTGAAATCAGCCCCCCCTGCGCCCCCCTTCCCATTGTTTCTTTGGAACTTGCAAAAGGGGCGGCGATTGCATGGTGGGATCGTATAGAGGTGTTCCACGACATTTTTAAACCGGGACCCCCCTCCTTTACTATAACTTTTACTTTTACTTTTACTTTTACTTTTACGTTTACTTTTACTTTTACTTTTATCTTTGAAAGTTGCAAAAGGGGCGGTGATTGCATGATGGGATCGTTCAGAGGTTTTCCACAACATTATTAAACAGTAACCCCCCTCTTGAAATCAGCCCCCCCTGCAACCTCCTTCCCATCGTATTTTCGAAACTTGTAAAAAGTGCGACCATTGCATAGTGGGATCGTATAGAGGTTTTCCACAACATTATTAAACCGGAACTCCCCTCTTGAAATCAGCCCCCCCTGCACCACCCTTTCCATTATATCTTCGAAAATTGCAAAGAGTGCGGTGATTGCATGGTGGGATCGTATAGAGGTGTTCCACGACAATATTAAACCAGGACACCCCTCTTGAAATCAGCCCCCCTTGCACCCCCACTTCCCATCGTATCTTCGAAAATTGAAGTAGGGGTGGTGATTGCATGGTGGGATCGCATAGAGGTGTTCCACGACTTTATTTAACCTCCACCCCCTCTTGAAATCAGCCCCCCCTGCAAACCCTATCCCATTGTTTCTTAGAAACTTGCAAAAGGGGCGGTGATTGCATGGTGGGAGTGTATAGAGGTGTTCCATGACATGAATAAACTGGAACCCCCCTCTTAAAATAAGCCCCCCCCTACACCCCCCTTCCCATTGAATCTACGAAACTTGCAAAAATGAGTGGTGATTGCATGGTGGGATAGTATAGAGGTAATCCATGACATTATTAAACCTTCATCTCCCTCTTGAAATCAGGCCCCCCTGCATCCCCCTCCCCATTGATTCCACGGAACTTGCAGTAGGGGTGGTGATTGCATGATAGGATCGTATAGAGGTGTTCTATGACATTATTTTACCTGCACTTTCCACTTGACATGAGCCCCCCCTGCGGCCCCCACCCCATAGTTTCTTAGAAACTTGCAAACAGGGCGGTGATTGCATGGTGGGATTGTATAGAGGTGTTCCATGACATTATTAAACCTGGACTCCCCATTTGAAATATGCCCCCCCTGCACCCCCTTCTCCTATTGTTTCTTTAAAACTTGCAAAAGGGGCGGCGATTGCATAGTGGCATCGTATATAGGTGTTCCATGACGTTTTTAAACTTGCAAACCTTTTTAAAAACACCCCCCAGGACCAAACATAAACCGCGAGCTGCGTGCAGCTCGCGCACCGAGCGACCTCTAGTCTATTTATATTGTTTCTGAATCCCCACTAACTAATAAATGGGCTTTAGAAACAATATAAATAGGTAGCAGTATTATGAGTATACGTTAACTAAGGGCTTTTATATGCTCCTGATGTCAGAGCAAACAGAATTCTCCGTATTATTATTAAGACAAATCAAATATTTCCCTTCTCTCGTTATTTAAGATGTCTCTAACGAAATCACATAAAATAAAAGTAGTGAGTAATGTTATCATAGCTTGGGGGGAGATTTACCTAAATCGCTGGCATATCTAGGTTTATTTGGCTTTACTGTGTAATTACCTAAAAGGGTATAGCTGAAAAATAGGATACTTTCAATAGTAAGCTTGTGTGTTTTTCACGCTTAAATTGTTTAGTAAGAAAATCAGCAGTTTAAAGAGATCTACTAAGATTGTGAACATTTTACAAGCGACGCTAGGAATATCGTTTGTGTTTGTACTCCGAAATGGTTTATCTTATTGTAATACGGGTTTTTGGAACCGTGGAAGGTTCTTAGATAGGTTTATTTTGCCACACGACACTAGGTGACCAGTAGATGATGGAATTAATGAGTCGTTTTATATTATATTACATTTATTTGCTGTTTTGTTTTCAGCACTTTATGTAAGGCTACATATTCATTATATTTATTAGACTAGACTTATATGAGTATCTAAATTAAAAATTCATGAAGGCTTAATTATAAGATGTCTTGAAAAAGACGTATAAAAACACACTAGCTTTTTTCCTCTACCAAAGATGAATGCCTGTTTGTGGGTAGTTTAACAATAGTTGAGGATGACATCAGTGGTGCAAGGCTTGAGACAGCACTCGTCAACTAGTCCGCTTCGTTTGTATCGAGACCAGTTGGCAGTCAGTGCTCCACGGCGACCGCTCCATGGCCATTCCATCTCTTCTTTCTCCTTGTCGTCGGAGAGGTTTTCTGCAACAACAAAGACTTTTACTTTTAAAGTTATATGTTTTTTTAATGTAACTAAAAGCGATCTACACTGCTGGACAAGCATGTATGAAATATCGTTAGATGTATGCGTCAGTGTCACGTCAACAAGAAAAAAAAAACTTGGAATTACCGTGAAATCTCTAGATATTTTAGTTTATTTTATTTTCTCGCAATTGAAGTGCAAAGTAGAGTGTTTAACTCGAGACTAAAACCATTTCACACTCGATTCTATATCCTCCTATGAAATGGCTCGTTTTAGTCCCTTTTTGTCAATCATTAACGCTTTTTCTTCTTCGACATGTCGACAGGTTATGAAACAAATTTGGCAAGTTGATGGCATTTTTCAAGAAAGGAGGCGGTTCTCAATTCCTCAATATCTTCGCCAATAAAATTGAGAACCGACTTAAATGATTATTTTTTTAATCGGTACTTTATACATGGATAATCGGTACTTTATACAAGTGAGTGATGTGCGCGTAGACTTTGTGAGTAAGCGATCTGAGATAGAAATGAAGTACCGAGTTCTGTGTTCAAAAGGTTTTGGAGCTTTGCTATGCTAAGTTTAAACAACTATCTTTACCTACTTTGTTATTTTGCGCCCGGCCCTTTGCAACCATTGAAACCATTTATTTATTGTAAATTTGGTACGATACAGACCACATTTAGACCCTGTCTCGGATAGGACACAACAAGGACTACCTATCCCTGCTTTGAACTTATCTTAAGGTTCGCATGGGTCAAAGAGACAAGCTAGGAATATGCAGAGAGGATTGGCAATGTAAGCGAGCCTCATTTATCTGGTATATTGGACCTATGTCCAAATGTCCTATGTGCTTGTGTAGTTTCGGTACAATACATGTTGTAGAAAGTAGTACAGTTACCAACGTATTTATTTCTGCTGTCTGCCACCAAGCAAAAATACTCCCTAAAATACGTAGTTAGGTACATTGCTGAATTTCAGTTGGAAGTGCAAGCGTGGTACATGAGACTTTTCAACTTTGTCTTTAATACAGGCAAGGCATTAGTAATACCCCTGATATTGCAGATGTCAATTATTAGCGACGCTAACCACTTACCATCTGATGGTATAGGTATGCCTGAACAATCAAAAAAGAGATCCAACACCGCGTTTATTATTGAGCTCTCAATCACTTACCTATCATATTGTGTGCAGGTCCTCGTTTGACTGTCATCACATACTCGGCTCCGTAGCACAGCAAAACTCTCGCGTTGGCTAACTGCCTCCCGCAAAGAACTACTGGCGTCTCAGCTGATACACAGGCAATAGTCACCAGTAACAAAGCTACAATGGATTTCATCTTGGACCTGGGAACCGAGTTATACATATTTACATTCATAAATTGACGCTTACTAGGTGGAGTGGGAAGAAACTACGTTTTTGTTTTTGCTAGGAAACTCTTAAGCCGTATTATTTGTCCTATGAAGTATTATGATTCGAGCATAGCGCATAGTGATAATGCAAGTTTGCACTAACTTATTTCAGGATATGACACATAAGACATTAACTACAAACAGGTTACTAGAAAAACTTGTTAATTTATAGTCAAACTCAACACAGCATGGTAGAGTAGATGATGGAAAACTTTGTGTGCACAGATTGAGTACATTTAGGTATTTATTATACTGTATTATTAAGTAGTCTCTCGCCCGAATCAATTACAAAACGGTACCCTGGACCCAGAATGCGTGCCAAGAAATAGACACAATCTGATTAGAACCTCAGTTCTAATATATATGCAAAAGTACAGAAGTAAAGATGGATGTTACTCTGATGAAGTAAAGATGTATCTTGGTTTCGGCTGATCCGACTTGGATAATACTTTGGAATAGTTCGTGTCCTAGAATAACACAGTCATGTGCTGTTTTTTTACCGATTTCCATGCTGGTGAAGCCATGTAGGACTAGTTAGAAATATATTCTAGAACAAAGTTGACAAACGAACGAAGCTTTAATGATAAATTTAATGTATTTAGAAGTTTTCATTCTAAATACATTAAATTTATCATTAAAGCTTCGTTTTAATAATTTAAATACCAAAAATCACTGATAATTACACTTACCGATAATGTTCGTTGTTGTGATCAAAACGAAAGTTTGCTTGTCTATGTAAATATCGGAAGATGCCATCTTTTATAGTGCTCCTGAAGGAAAATAGGCAGTGATTATGTTGGCATGAGCGAAGCGGGAATCCCATGGCGCTCCATAACTTAAGCGGTTTGATATAAGATATATTATCGCTCGTCTAAAAGCTTTTGAATCAGTGATTTTTAGATTTCGGACGGGTTTTCTTCACGATGCTTTTCTAAGCCGTTTGAGGTTACCATAGTTATGCGTCAATTTTTTTAAAGTGTATGAAACCATCATACGGGATTCAATCCACGATTTTCAAATAGAACTTGGTTACTAATACCTACACCACTCCAATTACAGTCAAATAATCAATAAAAAGATCGCCTCGAAAAGCCTCGTTCCTGTAATAGTATCAAAAACTTGTCAGTTTTTACAGAGATACGAGACATTCATAAGGATAACCGTATGAATCCTTGTATGAAATATGTAGTGAACCCTTTCTTGGTCAAAATACGTCCTGGATGAAAGCTAGTTGATCGAAAGGGAATCGCTCTAAAAGTTATTTCACTTACTTAAATAACAATACTTTTGGCACTAAGCTCACGTCCCTATACTTTACCTATTACGCGCAAACACATGTGAACGATTTTTAGCACTAATCGTATGTGTCGTGAATCCAGTCAGATGATGTGGGATGGAGACATAAATAGACCTTTAGTTATTAACGAATCATTAGACAAACAATAAACAACCGCTATCTAAGGGTTGCTGGCTTCACAGCTGATTTTAAAACTCATGTAGTTAGGCTGCGTTCGTGTAGATATTCGTTATTTCTACTGTTGTAATTATGTACCTAACTATGTGCAATCAACGTCACCTGGTTACCCCTCCGGGTTTTTAAGAATGATCTTTGAATGAGTAGGATAGTAATTAAAGCTCCTAAAATAAATTATATATATACCCATTTCTGTAAAAAGAAAAAAAAACCCCAGATGAGTAACCAGTTAGTGACTTATTTATCCAATAAAGTGGGCTAGAATTCAGGACTGAGGCAGTAACTATTTTAAATTCATCTCTAAAGACCTACCATGATTTGTATTTAGACGCAGACACTAGCAGGTTGGTAACTACAACCAGCTTTCTATGTGATTGCGGTCACACTTAATGATATGTATGTAGGTAGGTACATAATTTTCTACAGCGTTTCCTTCCCAAAAAATACTTTCTCAAATAGATAATGAAGAGCGTCGAGTGACGAATTGTTGTCCTGGAGAAACAACCTTATTGATTTAGCTTTATTGCCTTTGGCGTTAGATCAGAAGCCAGAAGCCTTCAAGCTAAGGTGCGCTACTAATTTGTGAACCGTCCTGAGTAAAAAATCTTACTGATAATCTGAAATCAATTACTTTAGATTTGGTGTGATGACGTTGTATTCTTTGTACACAGGGTGAAAAAAGACCAAGCCGAAATCTACGCATACTGTTCATCTTAAATGAGTACCTAACATTGAGGTAACTTTGCCTTTATTTATTATTATTATTACTTAATAATAATAATAAATATTGCTGGTCATTTTTACACAGCCTCATCTAGCCCCAAACTAAGCTTGTATTATGGGAACTACTGATATACTCATATACATTTTTTGTTGTAAATACATACATATTTGCAGATAAAAACATTTGTCACGCGGCGGGAATCGAACCCGCAACCTTCTGCGCCACAGAGGTCGTCAGTAATTGCTGGACTTTTATTTTAAGCTAAAAAAAACTATATTTTGTAGCGCGCAACGTAATGCACGCAACTGACTACTGACTACACACTGTGTGTGTGTTGTTGTTGTATGGCATTGTGGCGGCTGGTGATTTAAGGAATAGGCGCGCCCCACCTGGACCGTCGCGCTGCCGGCGTAGTCGCTGCACCGCGCCGCTTCGCTCGCTTTGCGCGGCATGTCGGGTATGAAGTATGTTTTTTTTTCTGTGATACAACTTCCAAGATTTTTTTAAACTAAACCAAAAAAAAAGCTCTCTACACTCACGAGTTGCGGTTTAAACTGCCAACCTTCCACGCGGAGATTGCTTATCGCTCTGACCGCTGTTTGAGTTCTATATATTTTTTTGTTGCATCACAGCAGCGGTCTCGCAGGGGCAGTCGAAGACCCAATATTTAACGTAGTCCGACAAAAAGAAATCCAGAGTGAGTAAAATCATGCAATCGTGCAGGCCATGCGTGTGGCCCATACTGTCCAATCCAATTGTTGCCGAATAGATGCGTCAGTTGCTCGCGAACTGGTCTCACGTGTGATGGCGCGCCGTCATGTTGGAACCAAACCACTCGCCACGTGATTAATAAATAAATAAATAATACTGGGCAATTTTCACACAGCATCATCTAGCCCCAAAGCTCTGCTCTGCTTGTATGTAGTTCCCACTGCATGAGTGATATACTTTTTAGTATATTCATACATATAATACATAGAAAACATACAGACCCGAGAAAAGTATTTGCATATCTTATAAACATTTGTCTTTGTTTGGAATCGAAGCCACAACCTTTTGCGTCTCAGGCGGGTCTTTGCCCACTGCGCTACAAAGGTCGTCATAAAGAAATCTTATTTAGTCTGGTTTATTATTTACATTAAAGATAACAACTACATACCTACATGTTATCTTTAAGTTTTTTTACACCCGTTAATATATTCAGGGTGTAAAAACAGAATTATTCCCAACTGTCACCCTGCTCCTCCCTCCTAGGGAGACAGTTGGGAAAAAAAGTTCGATCTGTCCCTTTTTTGCAACGGGGGGGACAGATAAATCTTTTATTATAGTTCTGTCTGTCCCCCTGTTAGTGACGGGAGGACAGATAGAACTATTTATTCCTGCCTGTCCTCAAAAGACCCATCGCTGAAAACCACATATTCTATAATCATTGGGATATTTCTTTGTTCTAGACTTTACCTGGGAATCCACTGTTCTTTGAGATATTGAAGGTCTAAGTTTCATTTTTTGAGTTCTTTACGGAAATGAATTCCAAGTGTTATTAATAAACTTTCATCCAAATAAACATTTTCGAATTTTTCTAACAAATTACGCATTTGAATTTACAGAAATGCAATGAATGCACACCACAGCTTTGACTCATGAGTGTGCCGGAGCACGCACACAAACGCGCGGTCAGCTGTAACCTGTGACAACTAGAGTTCAATGACTGAATACAAACGATGTGTTGCTCTCACACACATAGCCACAGTCGGTGACAGATAATAAATTATTATGAAACACTTTCGTTGTATTTAAGATTTTTAAACACTGTCATTATGTATTGAAATAATTAGGAAATGTGATTCAGAAGCTTATTTCTAAACGAAAGTGAAGTTTATGAATACCCCACAACTTTTTTGGACCAAACACAAAGTGCCGAACGAAACTTGTGATCTTTGTTTATTTTTAGTATTTCATAAATCTTATTTAGTTTTTAATTACTAACAGTTTAACATAAAAACGTTGGTGACGTCATCAATTTCCGACAGAAAAATTTTTCACAGATACACCGACCACACAGGCGGGGTCCCCACTCATGGTACAGATATGTACCAGGGCGTTTCACTCCAGTTCCCCCTGGCAACAGCCCAAACCGAGGTCCGAGGTGCCCTTGTGCTAGTTGCTAACTTTTTGCTAGCTTAGCGCCTTCTGCGCTCGCCGATATTTTGGTGACGCTGGCCAAGGCCATCTGTGGCCCTGGAGTAGTGGACCAGTCAAGGATCCACTGCAGAACACAACACAAGTTAAATACTTTGTTATTCACTATAAATTGTTACCTGTTATCATTATTGTCTGTGATTATATTTTATGTTTTCTTGGTACTTACAGTCCTGATGTTATTATTGTCTGAATATAATTATTGTTGTTCTCATTGGTACGAATACTTATTCGTACCAAGTAGATATTATTATTACTATTTTATGAGATGAAGTAGTTATTGACTTTGGAATACTATGAATGAATTGTTGTTTCCAATTTTCTCATAAACTTAATCCTATTATCTAACACGTAAATTACATTTCGCTACAAAAAAACAGCATATTTTTTATGACAAAAAATAAAAGTAGGATACGTTGATTTCGGCTTTGTGATGGGTCTTATTACACCCCGTATAAAGCTTTAATTTATTTCTTATAGTTCCTATGTCGTAATTAAACTTTGAGTAGGTACGAGTAGCGTTAACGTATTCAGTAAGATCGAGTCGTCGTAAATTAAAGCATTACTAGCTTCTGCCCACGGCTTCGCACGCTGGAATCAGGAGAAAAAGTAGTATTTTAAACATAAAAACGTTTCATGTACGTACATCAAAGTGCTCCACATGTAAAATGCGACGACTGATCTTACTAAGAGTACCTGTCAGCTGATTAATGTTTATTTTAAAAAAAATGCTGGACATTTTTCACACAGCATCATCTAGCTCCAAACTAAGTAGAGCTTGTATTATGGGAACTACATAACTGATAGGTATACTTTTTTTGTAATTAAAAAAAAAAATTGTTAATACATAAAAACAAAAATTACAGTTTAAAAAAAATGCTGATATATATATATATTGTAAATACATACATACTATACATGAAAACATTCAACCCGAGACAAACATTAGCTATTCGTACAAACATTTGAATCGAACCCGCAACCTTCTGCGTCTCAGGCGGGCCTTCGCCCACTGCGCCACAGAGGTCGTCAAAAGGATTCATTTTTTTTTGGGTCAGCAAAACAGACCCTTAAACATAACGGGTGAAACGTCTAATATGCCCGTAATTTCACCGGCACCGATATCCTTCGAACCGGAACACAGAAATCCGAGCATTACTTACTAAATCAAGATATCGGCAGCTGGATCCTTCTGAAGTCATCAAGGTCTTTGAATTAAAGTATAGTATACATTGAACATTTTATTCACGCTCTATAAATCAAACTGTAAACGTTAAAGCCTACCTAGTACTTACTTACTAAGGTAAGTACTTAATACTCAGGTAATATACGAGTAAGTATGATCCTTAACCAATTTCTCTCTACATAAAATAAACCTCTCTGCATCCTGAATACAAACACGTTGTACCTACTTGTACATATTGTATGAATTAGTTAAACAGATTTATCAGTATCAATATTTTCTTGCTGCTTGCATTCTTTTGCGCGTAGCTCTGGTTGGCTGCGACGCAAAAGTTGCCGGTTCGATTCCAATAGCGAGACATGTTCTACAGACATTTGTTCCTGGCCTGGGGGTTGTAGTACCACGGTACTCATAGTTCCTGATACCCATAATACAGAGAACCTTAATGTGGGGTCAGGTGCCTGTTAGATGTTGAAAAAAAAACGATTCTAATGTTCTTACAAACTATTAAAAGACTTCACGCAATTCATACCTTTTGAGGCAATGTTTGCTGGGACTTACTAGTTTACCTACCAAAGATCAAGAAATGCGATTTTTGGAAAATGTTAATATTTAATTTTAATATCATTTACAGCCCCGATTTTCAAAATTTATCCTAGTGTACCGGCGTCTTTTATATACAGTAAAATGAGCAATAGACATACTTAACACTAACTAAAATGGCAGCTGTTGCGAAGTCCTCATACCGTACCGCGTGTTACATTGCACTTTGCAAACGATTTTTCAATAGGATCTTACAAGCCATTTCGAGACAAGTGCGGACGTTAAAAGGATTTTCGTGTGAGGAGTATACTTTTACCTGGATATATGGAGACTCTCCATTACTAAGCTTGTTTAGGTCGCATTCACGTAGAAATAGATAAATGGTGTATTTTACCGGTAAATACCAGCCTACGGATTCTATGAAATTCAGTTCGGATGCTCAAAGGCACATATCAGAATACTCCAACTTGAGCCGTTTAGTATTATTTGTATAAAACTCCATACAGCTCACTAATCAGCAACGTAACAGCATTGCCTCCCCTCGACACAAGCTAGCGGTGAGAGGTCAAATCGTCGACGCTTTGGTACGTCAGGCAGTCGGCGGCGCGTCGTCGTCACATCGTCGCCACGTCGTCGCCGTGTTTACAGAGGCGTAAACACCGTTGCCACGCTGAGTCTCGCCGCCGAAGATACAATTTCATAATAAACAGCCGTCAACCAGCTAATCTGTAGCTGGTTGTGTGTTCACGTCGCGTAGTTGGCTGATTGACGGTGAGGCGGTGCCGATCCCATGCCGAGCTGATATGTGTGTAACCTGTCATTTCCATCTATTTTCGCAACTCATCCTGATACCCACGGTACAAGAAATCCTAACGTGGTATAGGAATAGGTACGTGTCTGTTAAAAAAAAAGTAGTTTCATCTGACACTGTGCATACAGCTTCAGCTTATTGAGCTGTATTATGAACTAGGTAAACTTTATGTATTTCAACTGCTTTTCTTACGAAATTTGTAGGCTGAGCACTACTATCATGGTTTTTCTGGCAGGTACTGGAAACCTGGTTCTTACGTAGATACATCCTGAGCTTCAGCAAATCCACTGCAGTGCAACACAACACGTCAGTTACGTAAACTCGTTTTCTTAGCGAATAGCTTTCCTTGCTTTAGCGAGGTCTACAGAATGGAACTCTAAAGAGTACCTACCCATTCAGAATATTTCAGTACCATACATACTCACAGATGTCTTCGATTTTTCGATCGGGCTGGGTTTGTTTAAGAAATGATTTGTTTTTGTTAAATAAATTAATAAGTACTATAATTTTCTGAATATTTTGTCACTGCATTTTCGACAACACATTATGTGTTGACTCTATACGCACGTTGGGTGAAACCTGAGTCCACGTGGACTTACAGGTGAATCTTGTAGTTTTTCAGTCAAATATGCCCGGGTTTTCTACTAACAATTTGGCATCATCTGGACAGTACATAATGATGTCGCCCACAGTGCAGGGTCTGAGACAGCATTCTGTGGCCACCTGTCTTCGTACACGCCTCCACCGACCTTCGGCAAGAAGTCGTCTTCTCGAGAGATCTCTTTGAAGGTTTTTCGGTGCCATTTTCTCTGTAAAAATGTTTTTTTTTTATATATATTATTGAAATTGTGGGCGATAGATAAATTGTGGTGACTAGATATGTTTCGTAGTTTGTGCTATCAGCGCTGAAATTTAGTGAACACACAACTTTCTCATGAAATTAAATCTAAGAGAAAAAAGTAATAATGCTGGACATTTTCACACAACACAACATAATTTAGCCCCAAAGTAAGCAGAGCTTGTGATATGGGAACTAAATGACTGATATACTATTTATATAATTTATTTTTTTGTAAATACATACTTATTATAGATAGAAAACATCGAGACCCGAGACAAATATTTGCAGATGTTTTATTTTGTCACGCGACGGGAATCGAACCCGCAACCTTCTGCGTCTCAGGCGAGCCTTCGCCCACTGCGCCACAGACATCGTCACAAGAGGGTACTTGAGAAAAGTTCGACTGATTTTTATAAAGCCTTAGCCAGTTGAAATAGAATCTCATAAATCAAGATCACATCTGCGACTAATCTAGAACCGAACTAAATCATCAATTTACTTTTTAGGTTCATTGATATATGAGTATACTTTGTTCAGACTTTTTATTCTTAAACTGAATTGACCATTTCTTTGCATTGCATTTAGGAAATAATCACTACTTATATATCTTGTTATTCCCGTGATGGACATCACATCCTCACATTCATACTCAGTACGCAGATCCGCGAGCCCTCTTTTTTTATAGACGTTAGCATTCCAGGTTGCAAGCCAATGTATATTAAAACACTAGTTACTGCCCACGGCTTCACCCCGGGGTACTAAAATATTTAGTCTATGTCCACCTTAAAAATCCATTCTAAATAATGGTGGAAATAATTTTTGAAATCGGATGTGTAGTTTCGGAGATTAGCGATAATTAATTGATATGTAAGCACAAATCTACACTTTACCTTTTTCTAGTATAAGTATAGAATAACTAATAGTCATTGAACAGGCTTGGATAACGACCTCGTGACTTAGTTGGTATAGCTCACGCGTACCAAGCGGTAGGTCGCGGGTTCGAGTCCCGCCGAGCTTGAATTTTGGCATATTATAAATTCATGTGCAATATTTTTATCGAATACAAAAATGTGCATTGTGCCACGTCCGAGTTCGAACTCACGACCTTAAAATCGGTAGATGCAATGCAGCACACTAGGCCAACACGGCTCACTATAAATCACTAGACTCGATTCGTTGCTTACCTAACATGAGCGAAGTATCCCTTTTGACGATCTTGTAGGTGTTATTACAGAAGTTGAATATAATGGTTGAGAGCCAGCCGCTACAACTGGACACCTCATCGTTTATATTGAACACCCGGTCGCTCTGAACCTCGCTGCTTCTGTATAAGATCATCGCGATGCAGAGCTGTAACAAGAAATACTCGTAAGGTCATGAACCCCTTTTTAATAACATCAATAGATCTGTAGTAAGTTTATTGTCGATAAGTTATCAATAAATTTAAGAGTTATATAATTGTCGTTGCAACTGATGCAATTCCATCGATTTATTTATTTCCAAGGCCGTCTCTTTTATCTTCATAGACGACAGAACAGCTACATTCTGTTTTACACTCGTTTGCTAGCACAGCTAAGAAAACAAATGATGTATTGTTTATAAAGACGTTTAAGGCGTAGGTCTTTGAGAATACTAAGTAGGGGGTAGTCAGAGGCACGTCCAAAGATTACATTTGACACATGCCCTCGTTTTGCAAGTAGTTAGCATTCCACGTGACAGGTTGCAAACCTGCAAACCCATCGCCGCTTATTAGAACACTAACTGTTGGCACATGCCTTCGAATTTTTGGTTCTAGGACAGGCTGGTTTCCTCACGATGTTTCTCACCGTTTTGAGCACGTGTTAAGTTAGTGGAAAAATCCATTGGTGAACAACCGGGATCGAAAACCGACGACCTCCGGATCAGAAGTCGGGGTAGCCTACTAGACCAATAAGGCTGTTAATTTTGCAAAACGAGTTAATTTTTGCAAAATCTTGTCACAACTAAGTACCTACTTAGTAAGGCACGTGTACGAAATTTGGTACATTTATGACTCAGTTTATGCCCCAACTTTGAAATGGTGCTTTGGTAAGTAAGTACGTAGGTAAGTTTAATTGGTAGCCTTCAGAAACCTTTGTAAAGATAGACGTACTAAAAATAAGCCAGACAGTGCTTGCTTTTGCCTTGATTAAAGCTCAAGGCAAAAGCACTGTCTGGCTTATTAATACTCTATCCTATCGTATTAGTCTATCATACTATCTTATCATACTATCCTATCTTATTTTCCTAGTCCTACTGATATTATAAGTTGCTTATAATCTGATTAGATGTGTAATAAACACATCTAATCAACCACGTTAATATTAGCGTAACAATTGAACTGATTTTGATGAAATTTAGAATATGTATAATTCGTGAATATGGCTATGTGTTATTCATTCGTTAGAATAACACATAGCCCCAGTTAATAAGCCATTGTTTAAGGTAGGTAAGATACCTACTTCGAATTAAGTAAAAAATATATATTTTTTTTTTAAACAAAATATGGACCTATTAATTAACTTTTCATGAAATAACTCCTGTTTGTGTACACAAATAAATAGAAATGCCATATTTAAATAGCAATCCAAAACTTTTCTTTGATTAAACCAACCCTACTCAAGTCCCTTCATAATATTCCAATATTATATTGAACACAACATTATTTTTACCCGGAACAAAATGCCTACGTAATATCAATAACATAATTACATTTCAATATTGGGTACCTATGTATCTACTGAATGTTTATATCAACAAACATTAGTCTAGGAACATATCTTTCCATCTACTTAATTATAATATACATAGGTTAGGTACCTATTATGTAATGATAATGTCAGCATTCGGATTAAACGTACCCGAGAAAACCTTCTTTAAAATATTTGTTAGGTAGGTAGAAAAACACTTTAGTGATTCTGAGTACGTCTTAGTATAGTATTATTTATTGTACCTGTGACCATGGCAATAACTGTTGTGAGCGCGTTTTAGGTAATTGTATTGTAATAAAAATTCCCCCGAGTGGGATACTATTTTCGAAGTTTTTTTTTTAATAATGACATCTCTATTTTTCATCAGCTGAGAATTCTCCGACATTTTTTTTACATTACAAGGATTGCCTTTAATTCTTATTCCTTAAGGGAATTTAAATTTTTTCCTTATTCCTAAAGGAAATTACTATTTTTCGAATTCCCGAAGGGGATTTTAATTTTTTTCTATTTCCTGATGTGACTTTTTACATTGGGAACTTTATTTTCGAAGTTGGTAATTAAAAATTCTTGCTGAACTTACTGCAAGTATTTACTTTTAAGTCTAAAAATACGTTATGGTTCAAAAGAACCTGGCTACAAATACTGCACGATTAAACAAAAATACGTACGGAATATCTTATATCCATTTTTGATTCACCAGCGGCACTGAGGGTCGTCCAGTATAAACGTCACCTGATGAATGGGACTATCACAACTGAGGCGAGCTAAAAATAACTACCACTGGTCCAGAGTACGGAATTACTTAAAACTTGTTTACATCGATAAAAACATTTACAAAACATTGTCATAGCAATAACGATAAGGTTTGACCCACACGTGATTTATTTATGTAGACCATTGATGGACTGGTGGTCGTTAGAATGGGAATGCTTACTTATAAAGAAGGTAATAAGGGAATAATCAATTGGAGTAAGTACCTACTTAGTTTGTTATTGGAATATTAGAAGGCAGAAGTTAGTCATTTATTGTCTGACTACGAAATACTTAGGTACTTACCTGATTATTAGTTAATTGGGTCATATACAAGAATGTTCTTTATTTTTGTAGAAAAAAAAAATATTAGGCAAATGCTGCACAGAGACTGTTATTTAAAAAACTCAATCACATAACCTATCTTATTCTTTATTCATTTACGAAAGGTTGCTTAGAACTTTTACCGGAAGATGTGGTGAACTTGTTTTGGCTGATGATGATGATCGATCTATAATAGCTAATAGCATAATAGCCTATTTTTGATCGTAGAGCCTTATTTGATGTATTAGTAGAGAAAAGCCACTAGTTGCGTAACCCGATTACGTACTCAGAATAGAACAAGAGGAATCTAAGGAATCTAATCTACTCGATTTTGTAAGCGATTTATTTTAATTGTAACTACACCTCATTATATTGATTGCAAATTGAAACAGAACAATTTACAAGCTAATAGCACAAGCGCAATGGGCGGTCTTATCGCTAATAGCTATCTTTTCCATACAACCTTAAGATGTAATTCCTTTATGTGAACAATAAAGGACGATGCTGCTTGTGCATGAAGGGTAGACGTAAGGAAAATCGCATAATGCAACTGTAGAGATCTATTATTTCACATCCTAATGGGACGATGGTTGAAACCTCACGTGCCGGTTTCTAAAGTGTACTATTTATTATAACAAAGGCAACTAGACTAGCTGCAGTATCTTTAGCACCGAAAATCGCAAATTGTTTCTAGTAGTATTGCCGGACTTATGTAGCTAGCTGCTTTCGCTGTTGAGACGGGGTGAAACCCAGATTTTAAACATAATGTTTTTTTCTTACACAGCCCGGTTACGATAGTAACCATAAACGAGTATATCAATGCGCAATAGGTAGTGCACACCTGTAGTTCAACATTTTTGGTACAGAAGATAAAGTTGCTTAAGAGGCGGAAGAATTAGCGAATCAAAAAGTAGTCGTATAAATTTAAAACGCAAGCATATAGCGCGCAAGCGTCGCGCTTACCACGCGAAACTACGCTGGCAATAATGAGCGAAGATCACACGTTTTTGTCTTGGGTGCCAATTGTCTAGGTACACCAGTAAAACTTAATTTAAACTTTCGCACTCTTTTTCTGTTAATGCACTATTTTACGTGTCGCTCTTCTTCGTACTTATAGTCAGCATGTTTTGAAATCACGACTAAACTTGTATGGAAAACTTAAATCTGACAAATTTGACAGCATTAAAATTGTTGATATATTTTTCTTTTGTGACTTATAAGAAAAATAAATCATTAAAATAGTTTCATTGGTAGACAAGAGAATCGACTCTATATTCTCGGTAACGATTATTTCATTAATACATGAAATAGTATTTTTTTTAAACCCGTAGTAACGTCAGAGACTTTTTTCAAACCATAGAAGTCACATAAGAGATATGGGTACTTACCTAATTATTACCATTTCAACTAAAAATTACTTTTTAAAATTTATTGTTGGTAAAATTGACCTGAAATGGACCCTGCTGGCGAGCAACTATTCAATAACAAAGGCTGTATAACAGAGCTTGTTCAGAGCTTATTCTGCGTTCATCCGATCCAATTTAAATAGCTTATTTAATATAGTTGCGAGGTTGGCCAAATTCCTAATAAAACAGCGAATAGAATCAAGCCACATTTTTATGAAAACTGTAGCAGAATTATTATGATTATTATTTTACCAAATTATTCATTATATTATATCTATCTAGCTACGAAGGTAGCTAGAGATATATTTAAATTGGTAGACTGTTTTTATTTGCAATTAATGTTCATTTACAAATAATACGTTTATAATTTTGTTACATAGCTATAGGTATCTTACTATAACTAATCCGTGGCAAACTTTAGGCCGAGCGATGTATCACCCTGATCTCTTTACGAATTGTGTGCCCAAATCTTTAGGAAGTTAACAAAACTCTTAAAATTTTTAGCTTTACGCGGTTTTATTGCGATAAAGACAGGTAGGTACTTTTAAAAGTTCCTAACTCTACAATCGAATGCACATAGCAACAGTAGTTACATCAACTGAGGGTGTACATTGATAACAGCGAAGTCATCGCCTCCGTATCTAAAAATAACGGTTGGGTCATATATTATATGACATATATGTATACCAGACTCGACAGGAGACAGTGCTTATTATCATGCCCTACTTATTAACAAGGATGTCAAGGAACTTAACACGTTTACTTACGTGCCTGTTTTATAAGTGTTTTGGACGATTGCATTATAGCAGGGGTCTTTCAATAAGAAAATATGATAGATACACATTTTCTGCTCAGTCACAAGCAGATTGGATGCTTATTAGGCGATTTTTGAATGAAGAGATAATATAGGTCCACTCGCCTGAACCCAGCTTACTGAAACATGCGTGCTCTAGCAGGTCCTCAAAACAATCGCCACTGTAGCATTCGTGATCACATCTACTGGTATTGAATGGACGGGACAAAAATTACTGTTGTTGTTGAAAATCAACAACAAGTCGTAAGTTGTATGGGTTCAGAAAAAACACTTGAGCACACAAAGGATTTGCACGTGGACGTAGTTTCGATTTGTATCAAATTACCCAACACGCGCGGATGCGTAGCACGCGACTGAGAACTTTACAGTACACTTCCACTGTAAAACCAAGAAAAAAAACAAAAACGTTTTTCGTGCTTAGCATGTGCCTCTTGATTTAACAGCTTTACACGAAAAAAACATTACTATCAGCTGGTAAAAATCTCCAGAGTAAACTACCAGAGTATGCAGCGACCATCGAGCATAGGGATTATGTGTCAGCAACCAATTATTTTTCGTAAAATCCAGTCCCGACTTCTTGCAAGTTGAAATTCAATAGGTACACGGTTCACAACGTTTTCAATTGAAAATAAGCTTGAGTTTTAATAACTCCACGCACATAGGTAAGCAAAGTTTTATGTATTTGGATTACACTTAGAAATAATTAGGACCGAGAGCACATTATTCAGTCATAATTGTAGTAAATAGTCCTAACCTTAATTATTTTGTTGTTATTGTTGAGTAGGCTTAGATACTAAATAATTAACGATAACATAAGACATTCCTGGAACACGGAAAAGATAAACAGAAGCGCAACTCCACTATGTCGTCGTAGTGTAGACTTAGACTTCCTGTCCATTGGCTCTGTCCCTTTGATTAATACAAGATATTCGTTCATGTAACACTGTTTTTGATAATACCGTGTCTAGCAAGTGGCGCCTGATAACACGACAAAAACAACTCGAAGGCAACCCGTGTCGCTCCCAGATAATAGATAATAGTAAATTAAGGTTCTTTTGACACACATACAATTAACATTATTATTTTAATCTCTATTACTTTACATCTGCCGTGACCGATGACCCCATGTGTTTTAGATAAATATTGTTGACTCATTTTGCGAAACACGTTTAGAACTCTAGGAGATAAATCGTTTAATCTAGCTGGGTATTTCTCAAAACTAGATATTTCCTAGACAAGTAGAAATATCGTGTTCTCTTAAACACTACTCCTACTTGCATCTAACGTAATTCGGTACTATAGACTCAAAAATATAGTGGTATATGTAAAAAAATACTATTAATTAGGAACTTAATATCCATCATATTTGAAAATAAATAGGTATTCAATACCTAATTGAAACTGGCACTCAGAAGTATCTACCTAGTTAGTTGACGACGTCACGCTACGTCACAACCGCTTAAGAACGATAAAAGCCAGTAGATGGTATACGATGGTACTACGATGGCGTGACGCTCATCCACATTTACGGTCTACTTGTTGACTAGTTATAGTAATTTAAATCTCTTACGTTCCACAACTTTCCCAACCTAATCTTATAAGCCTGTCTGATCCCACTGCAGGGTTTCTTCCCTTTTTCCACCCTGCGCAATCTTCTGAATCTTCTGTTTAGGATACCAAAATGTGTCGACTTCATCACACAACCTCTTGTATTGTGATGCCTCTGGTATTGCAAGCGTCCGTAGGTTACGGTAACCGCTTACCAAAAGGTGGGTTTGTTTGCCAAACAATCAAACAGACGCGATAGCGGTGGCGATGGCGATCAGTTCATTCACGCAAACTTTGACAACCATTTCCCTTTGATTGCCACCGCAACCACCGTGACAGTTTGACTGGGTCTAGTCAGGGGAAAATGCATATAACCATGATTTTCCACAAAATTTACTAAATTTGTGGAATTCTTCCGAAATATCCATTAACGAAGCTTCCGTAACTTTGTTGTTCTATATGCTCGGTATGCGTTCAGTGTCGCACATTTTCCGCTATCGCTGTTGCACAAATTTACGTCAATTTACAGTTTACAACCAAAACCAACACAGTTTAATGTTAAATGTCAGTTTAATAAATTCAAAAACACAAGGAGAGTATAAATCACATCGTCTACTTTATATCAACTGGTAGATCGAACGACGATCGAGAATAGTCCAACTTATCTATGCTGGGCTCTATTAGACTCTTATATCAGTATCTCTTCCGTTTCAACGAAAGGCGCAAAAGAGCCTGTTCTCTAACACTGCAATAATCAATTTCATATATTTCAGCTGAAATTGATCAAAGGTGATGCAAGATTTATAAACGCATGTATTGATCATTAGTAGATAAAAAAATCATAATTTGATATAATTGCCAGTCTCTCGGTTTGCACGTCGATATCGGTAAAATATGTTGTGTATATATCATCATATTTACACATGTTTAAGCAAAACAAATATCTTTAATTAAAAAGGAAAAGTTCGGGTTGTGCTACGCATCTCTATACAGATTTCTCACGTAATTACACATTCTGTCTACCTATAATCCATCTACTCTCTTACTCATGCGATACCTAAGTATACACCTACAGTAGCAATAGATATGCCAGTGATTAATGGTAGACATCACAGGATCTTCGTCTTGCACGATTAACTCAGTGACACATAAGATGCACATGAATTACGCAAGACTCGTCAAAGGGAAAATATCCAAAGATAAATCGCCAGATTTAAATTGATCGTGTAGGTAGAGGATTGGGCTTTTACAGCTTTTCGGCTATTGGAGTGGAAGCTAAGGAAAATGAGTTCAGTAATCAATACTTATTAAGTACTAACCCTCCCGTCACGAGGCCGTAGATATAGTCGCGGTTTTCAATTTGTCGACCATTTCAATAACTAAACCTTGGCCTAAACAGCCTAAACATTGGCTATATTTTCGTAGATGTCAACAGACGACGGTAACTACTTACCATCAGGTGGACCTTGTATTATGCCGGTTAGATAGATAAACTCTTTATTGCAAAAACACAGGAATTAAAAAAGAATATAAGAGGTGCAATGGGCGGTCTTATCGCTTAAAGCGATCTCTTCCAGACAACCTTTGGATACACAGGATAAAATGGAATCAAAAGACGGCGGTGTACAAGTATACCTATATTAAAATATAATATTAATAATAATAAATACCTACATAACTTTAAATATGTATTTTAATATCCTATATAATATACATACAAATAATAATAGTGTGAGATAATAATTATGTAACGATTAACTAGCAACTCTGAGACATGGAAAGGAAAATGGTAAATGAAAATGCCTGTTTGTTTCCGAAAAGCATAAAAACAATGTGACAGACAGACAGGCAGAAATATTATACACCCAATAGTTACATACATAGTCCGGACCCCAAAATCAAAAACTATGGCCATGGTACCACAACACCCAAACCCGGAACAAATATTTTCATAAAATTGTTTCCGTAGCGGGAATCGAACCCGTGTCTTGCGTCTCAGTCGCAACTCGCAAGTCGGCTACTCGCCCGCTTTCCAATTCACTAATCATTAAATTGTTGTAGTCTATCTATTTTATATTAAAAACTGTGGATTTTGTCTTATAAATAGAATGGAAAATAAAAATAATATAAAAACTTAACTATGCATTATGCAACGACGACAGTGGAACGGCCATCAAAACGCTAGCATTAGTTGAACACTGTAGAAAAACAACAACTGTACATATTACTTAACTCTATACCAAGCGATATAATACTACTTACATTAACTATTATAAGTGTATTCACTTATCAACTGAAATCTATTTTAAACATTTACAAAAATAAGCCGGCTTACATGTCTAGAAATAGAAAAAAATAAAGTCTATTGAGATTCAAAATCAGGGAAAAATTTCCCCGAGCTTTTCATAACCAGTTTCTATTTTCCCAGTTCCATTGTTTGTGGATCCCTATTCGACCTCTAAAATAAGTTTAACCTCTCCGTTAAAATAAGAGCTTGTGAATAATAATGTCACCTTATTGGAAAATTTTAAGGGATTACCATGAACGTGGCAAATAAGCAAAGGATATGTTCCTGTTTAATATTATTTGCTTATCCTTTTCACGATGGCGTTAGATCAACAGACCGCAGTCTGGGATATGCAACACATGTTTTTTATCAACCTATCTACCCACGACTGGTCTACTATTATTGTATCCCAAATCCAACATTCTCTATCCATCAAAGGTATCGAGATCGTCCTCCTGGACACGTCGACGCCTACCGCCAGGTAACAAAGGTGTTATATTGTTCTCCGTTTTTGCAAAATTCGTCCTATATTTTGCATTATTTTATTATTTTCATACTAACGTAAGCAGCCCAACCCACTTTAAGCTCAAGTTTTATACAAAATAGTCATAATATCCAGATGTCTCCCTACATCATAGGCAATTTGTGATAGTGAACGCAGCATTGTATTCGTTCGATCAATGGGCTTGGTTACCTAATTTTTATCCAGGTAGTTACCAGACGAGCGAAGCCAAGGTGCAAGCTAGCGTCTTTACAAATGTGATATAAGCGTATGAAGTCTGACAGCTAAATAATCTATCAAACGGCACGTGTGAGTAGGTAGATGTTTGATTTAAACTGGATCAAATGAACTAATTGAATCGAGAGCCGTAGATTTGCATTGGTAACTCGAAGCCGTAGAGTTCAACGCAAATATAAAGTCCGATCTGAATTTCAGTAGTGTCTAAATAGATTTCAAAGTATTCTTCTTCTAACTGAATACCTGCAGCAGTAGCATGAGCACCGAAGACAACGAATTTGTCGACTGAACAGTTGACATTATTTATTTCTGTCCACCTCTTTTGTCTGGCGGAAAAAGAAACAGAAGTATTTTTTATTTTATCTTCAAATACAAATCGGTAGCCTTGGTGCTAATGCTGAGCCTGCAGTTTCTTTTTGTCACTCTTCTATTTTGGTTTCGAGAAATGGGGGAAAACATCAGAATAACCATGCTTATAAGATTAACCCTAATCAGGTTGTCTGTTTGAATTGTTAAGAAACTTAACGTGGTATGCCATAGTGTTATCTATATATTATCGATCTACCTAAAACTTTATTCTAATATTGATATCTATTTTTTTTTGTTAAGTATTTTATTATGTTTCTGTGTTTTGTACTGTAAAATGGTGTTATGCTCAATACAGAGTTTATCTATCTATCTATTACCTATTGATAGAAGTCGCAATGCAGTAAAAGCTCATGAAACAATAAGTACTTATCTTAAACAAGTAAAAGTATCGATGTTTTCTTCGTAACGGCGCCGGCGGAATCGATTTGGATAAGAATTGAAATACCTATTTAGAAACTATTTATCCAATTACCATGCGGTCAAAGCCTATATCAAAAACTAGTAATATTATAAGGTTCTGGTGATTGAAAATAAGTATCTATCTACGGAGGCGACAAATACATTTAGAGGACTCCCAGATTTATGTACTTACCTACGTCCTAAAATAATAACTGTTAAAGGAAGAACCTAACCCAGTCAGTAGTAATTTAATATCTGTGGTGAGGTAACGTAGTCGAAAATCTACATTGCTACTCGTTGTCTGACTGTTCAATTTCGCAAAGTTAAATCACGCAACCACCTTTTTGCGTTCCCCTTTCATGGAGTTCGTAGTACCTTAAACTTTTAGGTAAACTACTAGGCAGAAGCAGTTAGTTAAACGAACACTGCTTAAATTGAGCATAACCTTTAAATTGAGCATAGGATTGAGCTATTTTGATTCATTGTACCCATGTGCTATAACCTAAATTTAAATATTTGAGCGCATAAATTCTCGGGCATGGAACTTCTGCCTAAGCTATCAATATACACACACAGCCAATGAAAACACGTATCTGGTGTATCATAACCATACCAAAAAGGCCTAAGGCCATTAAGTTCCTTTAGAGATGCGATGTGACATACAACATCGCAACAAAATTATTGTCTCGTTGCTGTTCAGAGCATATTTGGCTATAATATATTCTAAGGATCGAAAGAGGAGTAAAGATAAAAAAAACACAATCGAAAAACGTAAATTAAGTTGTACTTCATTAATAATACCGAAAACAATCAAAGTGGAACAATCTAACCTTAAATCTAAAATAACACAAAATCAGCTACAGAAAATAACAACCGACAAGAAAAGTGGCTCACGTGACCTGATTTGCACCTGAAGTAATATTTTTCACGATGTTTAACCGTCGAACGCCAACGAGCAAATGAGCCCTCTACCGATCCGCTGTCGCTTTTATAGCAGCGTCGCCTTTATTCGATATCGCTACTGGACTCTGCTAATACGGCTTCTCCTGACCGAGGGTCGTCCCTGACCCGGGCACATGGTGTGGTGTCGCCAGAACCAGCCATTGGTGTCGCTGATGGTTCTGCCTCAGGATCGGGGTCTAGCAGTGGCATAGAGCGCTCAATGCCAGATCCTTGTGCTGCGTAAGTTGATGGACCTGCATTGGGGTCATCAGTATCATCATCTGAGGAGAAAGCATCATGTTAAAGTGGAAGACTTTTTTCAAGAAGTTACCACCTTGATTCATACTTCTGTCATACAATCTTCTTTCATTTAATTCATACATCATCTCAAAAAATCTCTGTCAGACTTCACCTTTACCTAACTGAGACGTCTCAAATAATAAAAATAGGGCCCTGTTACTTGCTCCTTGTTCTTCTCTGGCCTCCGACCAGCCAGACGTGTCGCGGCGGCTGCTCCTTTGCCACCGACCGCTCTGCTCCACAGCTTGTTGTAGAGGACATTCCCAACGCTCACCAGCGTTTACCCAATCAAGGGTCTGCCGTCCGACTGAGTGCTTAGCACTGCTGACTACGGACCAGTCCACTTGGACTTCAGGTTAATACACTGCGTGTATCTTCCTGCCGACGGTAACCTTATACCGTCTACCCGACCAAGTGCCACGCACTCCCCGCGGGTCTGCCGATCGAACCATTCATCTTAATCCGTTCATTACATATAAAGCTGTCGATTACCATCCACTTGCCTAACTTGCGAATTTTGTGCCTAACAATGCTATAAGAGCCTAACAAATTTTCTACTTTTATTAAGAACTAAAGACGAGGGAGTGTCTGCTAGAGAAAATGTACCTACAAGACAGAAAATAACTAATGAACTTGTTTTGTTTACAAATGCGACTAAAAAGGATGGCAATAAACAGAGTCATATGCAACGTTTTGTTGGATATGGATGAAATCGATCGAATACTCACGTCGAAGAACGCGCAACACGTCTTCGAACACCACTAGCATCGCCAAGGCACCACGTATTGCGCCGCTGCCTGCATAGTCTCGCCATAACCGCTCAACTGCGTGATCTCGTTAGACCGCGCAACAACGTGAGCTCGTTAGACCGCTCGACAGCATATTGACCGTGTAGTGGCCGCGCAATCCTGGGTCCGACTGACCTGTCAACTGATTAAACCAAGTTAGAAACACGAGATCGTCAAGTACCAAGTTACGAGGTGTGCGTTTATGCCGGTTTGTCTTCTCGCCTTGGAACCGATTGTCATCGAGAAATTGTTTCTGGCGATATCACGTAAGGCCTCTTGATTGGGCCTAGACTTCTCAGCAGCTTGAGGTGATGTGCTGTTTGGGAGCTCGGCTTAACCTGATCTTGACTCATTCACTCTTCCGAGGTATTTAACTTCGGTGGTATAGAAGTTGTATTTCTGTAGGTTGATGGAAAACCTCGCTGGAGTTAGTGTCAGTGTTGTACACGGTGGAGAAGTTTTTGACCTTTAGGAACAGAGTATCTAAGGAGCTGGACGTCACCAAACGTAGACAAAAACCTTAACTTTATTTATAAGGCTGCGGACCAGCGTACTTACTTC
The DNA here is from genome assembly GCA_961405105.1 of Perizoma affinitatum. Taxonomy (NCBI): domain Eukaryota; kingdom Metazoa; phylum Arthropoda; class Insecta; order Lepidoptera; family Geometridae; genus Perizoma; species Perizoma affinitatum. Next base: position 11,727,605 of record OY560184.1, read on the forward strand.
CAAGTCATTAGTGGATTCAACTGCTTCGGCATGAGATGAATAACCTTAGAACGGGTAAAAACAAAACAAAAAGATACGCTCATTCCCCAGAATGGACATCAGTACCGATTACTATTAGAGTGGTTACGTACAAAATGAACAGATTAAATAGATGGTTGACCTAGTGGTCAAACAGTCTTAGGTTTCTTCGGGCAATTGTGTCGGACATGACCTTTCTGTCCACACGTGTAACAAGACATCTCATCACTGCCACTAGGTGTGTTTTGATGAAATCGTTTCTGAGAAGCAACATGAAGGCGCGTATCGTGATTGAATTTAGAGGGCTTTGTATAAATTGACAGAAATGACACCAATTTTTCGGACGTTAACTCTGCGTTAGCTGCAGCTGCGCGTATTTGGGGGTTATCAATTCCACGAACCACGATAAGTGTCCTCAGTTCCTCACTCAGACCTGAAACTACCCTTAGACGTAGCAGGGTGCGTCGAGCATATTCGGCGTATGTTGTGTACCTATCAGATGTAGCTTTCATTGCTTCGAACAAAATATTGGCGTAATCTAGCTTACCGGGGCAAAGTGGTGTAAACTCTCGCTTAAAATTAGACCACGTGCGGTCATTCGTCACCCACTCTGCCAACCAAACCTTAGCGTCCCCTTTGAGACACGAAGCAACACGGGACAAGCATTCGTGGTCACTCCAGTTGTTTGCAGTTTTGGCACGGTCCACCTCCTCACACCATGTATCAATGTTATGAATTGTCGGGTCAAAATTAGAGACAAAGTAATTTTGACATTTTTCGGGACGGACTGTCTTAAAGGCCTCAATAAGAGCTAGTGCGAGGGTAGACGTTTCAGAACGCTGGGTCGATTCAACTGAATGACTACAAACTTCAGGATCCTCTGAGGTAGAAATCAACGTCGCTTTAGGAGGTGAAGGTGTATGTGACGTGTCATGCGAGCAGGGCTCGCATTTATTACGATTCGGAACCGTCGTGGCAACGTTCCTCGCAGATGGTTTGGTAGCCGGTACTTGCTCATGGCTACATTTGTGATGGCATTGGTCACAAGGCGCGATAAGGTTGTGTCGTGAACGACAGAGATGACCATTATCGCAAGGTAAAAGTTGACGACCATACGATCTGCGAGAACGCGACCGACGATAACGACGGGCGATACTTGATGAGCGCGACCACGACCTATCACGCAAAGGCGTCCTATCTCTATAATTGCGTCGTGGCGTTCGACTTCTTGAACAACTCCGCGAGTGTGATCGTAGTCTACTATGACGAGAACTACCCCGCGAGCTTGTGCGCGACGGACTCCGCGAACGGCGTCGCGCCCGGACACGCGAGCCACCTTTCGAGCGACGTCTTGATCGACAACGCGATGTATTACGTCGAGGCATTATGCCAACAAGTAATCAGGGACAAGTACTTACTTGTTACACAGAAAAACAAAACAAAAAATCTCTAAATGCGGGTAGACTTGTTCCTCTTTGGTTTAATACTCTCTATGTGGGCCTTTAAGCTGTTCTTTATCCCACTTCTGATCTAAGGATCGAAAGAGGAGTAAAGATAAAAAAAACACAATCGAAAAACGTAAATTAAGTTGTACTTCATTAATAATACCGAAAACAATCAAAGTGGAACAATCTAACCTTAAATCTAAAATAACACAAAATCAGCTACAGAAAATAACAACCGACAAGAAAAGTGGCTCACGTGACCTGATTTGCACCTGAAGTAATATTTTTCACGATGTTTAACCGTCGAACGCCAACGAGCAAATGAGCCCTCTACCGATCCGCTGTCGCTTTTATAGCAGCGTCGCCTTTATTCGATATCGCTACTGGACTCTGCTAATAATATAATATATGGAATAGAGCATATTCCATCTTTGTACACACAGTAAGACAATAAACGATTATTCTATTCTATTATATTCACAATGTATAAATCTTTGGTATTGAAGCAGTACTTACGTTGCAAGTAATGCACTGAAATGGCCCGCAAGGTGGCTTGGCCTCAAAAAGCTGTTGAAATTCACGTAAAATGAAAACAAACTAAAGTACCTACTTCGATAACGAACAAAAATAAAGTTTTACCTAGATGAGATATATTTTCAAATATTAATAATCCTTTCTAATTAACCAATAAAGGGTTCTAAACAACTACCTACCGAATATCATAAAAGTGTAGCCGTGTAAATAACTGTAAGTAAAACAGAAATTTTATCCAAGCGGTCCCTCGTATTATTCGGAATAAGCTAACCCAGTGAAAGCAGGTAGAAAAATCACTTTATATAAAGGGATTCGAGAGGCTTTCCTTCGATATGATTATTGGATCATAATTATGATTATTTTTGTGCGTCCTCGCATGAATTTTATTATTGCAACATTATATTTTTACGATGCGTAACTTTACCCGCATAGTTGGGTGTGGGCAATAAACTGTTTGTTTAACCTTCTGTAAAATGGGAGATCATATCTCAGTTTAGGAGGATAGTTTTTTTACGAACCGAAAGGCAATGTTCCTAAAGATAGATAACATCATTATCCATCTTTAGGTAGCCCGGAGGAAGTCCTATGCTAAACTTACTATGCCTTCACCAAGGATAGTATACCACAGACTTTGAGGTACTTTCGTCCAACGACTTCCTGCTGTAGGTACATTGTTCTATACCTACTTTTTGCTTGTCCCATGTCTGATTTTGAACGAAAACAAACAAGATTTACTTGTTGAAGATCTCCTTTCTTGGTGGCTGAACTAAATTAAATTATTCACTAGACATTTCTCTACAATAATTTCGTAATCGAGTCAATGGGGTCTGCCAGAAGCTGGCTCTGCGTGTTATGCCAAAATTGAATAAACTAACAATGGTCTACACGCGGGTAGTCAATAAACACACATCTCCTTTTGATTTATAATATTTTTATTTTTGATAAACAAAGTAAAAGTGTACTTACATAGTAAATTAATGTATCATATGATACATTGATATATTTCGCCTGCCGCCAAGTGTTATTTCACATATTCACCTAACATTCACAAAGATATCTCACTTATATCAATTTGGATAACCTCACTTTGGTCACTCACTACAATGGACAACATTGAATGGCACTCTTCAGTCCAGGATATGATTGGAGATCTGAAGGCTCGCATGGAGTACTTTGAAAGTGAATTGCAGAGGAACACCACACCGCAGTCAACAAACATCACAACCTTGGCTGCTGAGTTCGCAAGCTTCAAGGAATTCACAATGAATGCCTTGAGAGCGCTCCAAAACCAAATCGAACTGACAGCTCGGTCAATTGATCAGCTTGAGATGCGTGGAAGGCGTAAGATCTTGCTGATCCATGGAGTTCCTGAAGAGCAAAAGGAGGATACCGAAACAGCTGTTGTAAAGGTGGTCACAAGTAAGCTCAAAACACAGCTCTCTAGAGATGATATAAGTCGGTGCCATAGAATGGGGCGCTCTTCATCGAATCGGCCTCGACCCATTCTCTTCAAGCTGAGGGATGTAGCTATCCGCGACAAGGTCTGGTCAGCTAAGGCAAATCTGAAGAGTTCCGGCATCACCTTGTCGGAGTTCCTCACCAAGTCCCGTCATGAAGTTTATATGAAGGCAAGACAGCGTTTTGGTGTGACGAAGTGCTGGACCCGCGAAGGCAATGTTTACGTCATTGGACCTGAAGGCGAAAGGCATCGCATAAACTGGCTGGGAGACCTCAACGCGATTGCAGGGCAGTCACAGCCAGAATCTTTGGTAGCGGCGTCCAAGCCGCCTGTGGCACCTTCAAAGCCGCTTGCAGCGGCGAAGGAGACAGTAGTAGCGGCACCAAAGGTTAAGCGAGCAGCTGCGACTAAAAAGCAGTAGATAGTTGAGTCGAGTGTCGTTCTGCTGTACTGTCCGTCCGATTATCTTTACAGAATCCACCCATTTCCGCTTTCCAAATGTAAGTTTTTTTTTATTTCTCCATTAGATTTTCTTTTACCCTAAATATGTAGCCTCTCACTTCACTTCATGACTACAGGTTTCAATTTGCAAACTTCATTCTTCTGTCAATATGTCAATCGTTCGTTATGTCAATGTCATTTTAGTTAATAATGTATAGCATAACGGAGTTCATGATCTCTGGTTTTGGTTTATTCTGGCTAAAGCTGTTTTTTTTTTTGCATCGGACGGATTAGTAATAGTTTTTTTCCTCTATGTTTTGCCGCTATTTTGAACTTCCTACTAGAATTTATTATTTTAGTTCAATGAGTATAACCAAGTTCTTCTATTTTTTTTTTCTCAATTGTGTAAATCTCACCACACACAACTGGCAGGTGGACTATTATTAAGTAGGACAGAACTTTGTTTATAAAGTAGATAGGTACGTTTTGTACCTAGTCGGTAGGTTAATATTTAAATTATTAATAGGTATATTATATTATATTATATTTTGTTAGGTATCGTATATTGTTTCATATTTTTATTGTGCAATTATGTCTATTTCTAATAGCAGTAGTGATTGTGAGAATGAGCTTTTTCAATCATTTTCTTCATCTTCTAATGATCTAAGCAGTGATGATAGCTTCAGTAGCATACCTTCTCTCTCCGAGTCTCTTGTGTCTAATTTCTCTGGTGTCCCAAAAAACTTCAATGTTGTCCATTTCAATGCCCAGAGTATTCCTGCCCACTTCTCGGATATGCTGGCGTCGTTCAATAATCAAAATATTCATGCAGTATTGGTCTCCGAGTCTTGGTTAAAGCCCTGTCTACCCTCTACGTCTTATTCACTGCCGGGTTTTATTCTTATTCGTAATGACCGCATCGGGAGGGTTGGCGGAGGCGTTGCTATATATCTACGTGCCCATATCCCTTACACTGTGATCAGCATGTCTCCTCAGCCTCCGCGACACAATGAAGGCGAACACCTATTCGTAGAGGTCTCCCTCTCGCATACCAAGGTACTACTCGGAGTCTACTACTGCCCTTCCTCTAAAATTAATTTCTTTTCATCTTTTGAGAAACTCTTAGAAGATTTCACTCCCACTGTTAACCACACTATCATTATGGGTGATTTTAATACGTGCCTTCTTAAAGGTGACTATCGTACCAAATTTTTTGATACTCTTATTAAATCAAGTAATCTTTCTTTTCTTCCACTTAGTGCAACTCACCATTTTCCCAATTGTATTCCCTCCCTTCTGGACCTGATACTTGTATCATCAACTAACAATGTTGTTAGACATGGTCAATGTTCAGCGGACGCATTTTCATATCATGATTTACTTTTCCTTTCTTATAAAATCCGTCCTCCGAAAGTAAAACCTAAAGTCATTCAACAGCGTAACTTTGGTGGTATCAACTTAGAGAGCCTGCGCGAAGACGCGACTCTGATAGATTGGTCTCATTTGATTAACGCAAGTCATATTGACGACAAGCTCATTTTTTTTAATAATAATATTATAAATCTGTACGACAAGCACGCTCCCTTGAGAACTGTCAAAATAAAACAACTTCCAGCACCATGGCTTACAACGGAAATAAAATCCTTGATGCATAAGAAGAATGCAGCTAAGTTTAAATATAAGTGTCGTCCAACTGGTGAGAACTATCTGAAGTATATTGAGCGCCGGAATATCTGCAATAAGGTGTGTAGGGACGCACAACGCCGTCATATTCATGAATCTGTCGATAATGATGATCCTTCCAAAGTTTGGAAGTTTTTGAGAACTTTAGGGGTTGGTAAGTCACGAATGGACAGTATTCCCAAAGCCTTAGACATTGATCTATTAAATCAACATTTCTCTTCATTTTCCCAGACTGATGGATTAACTAAGTCTAACACTATTAATCACCTCGCTTCATATATACCACCCATAAATTTCAGTCCATTTCTTTTTAGTCAATTTAGCAATCGTGATGTTAAGAGAAGCGTGGCATCCATATCATCAAATGCGGTTGGCAGTGACAGTATTAGTCGCAATATGCTTATGCCTATACTTGACGAGATCTTATACGTCCTTACCCACATCCTGAACTTCTCTATTTCCACTGAGACTTTTCCTTCTATATGGAAGAATGCCCAGATAATTCCTTTACCCAAAAAGGTCAATCCTTCCTCGTTCTCCGACTTCCGCCCCATATCCATCCTTCCATTCCTATCTAAAGTTCTTGAACGCCTAGTACATACTCAGTTGAGCACATTTCTTTCTAGGAACTGCCTCATGAATCCTCTCCAATCCGGGTTTCGCCGTGGTCATAGCACCACGACGGCCTTGACCAAAATTACCGATGACATCCGTCTGGGTATGGACAATGGGCTTGTGACTGTGCTGTTATTGCTAGATTTCAGCAACGCTTTCAATAATGTTGACTTTGACATTCTTCTGGCCGTTCTACGCTCTCTAAACATATCTCCGACGGCTATTGGCTGGTTTCACAGTTATCTGTTTGGACGCCGGCAGTGTATCCGTATTGATGAAAACTTGTCATCGTGGTGTGATCTGACTGCTGGTGTACCTCAGGGCGGCGTGCTATCTCCACTTCTTTTTGCTACTTTCATAAATACAATCTCTGATACGCTCTCTTCTTCCTACCACCTTTATGCAGATGACCTACAGATTTATACACAGGTTCCAGTTGATAACTTGAATGAAGGTATAGCAATCATCAATAATGACTTGGCAAGGATTCTTAAGTGGAGTAAATCTTACGGTCTCAAAGTAAATCCAAAGAAAACACAAGCTATTGTTGTAGGCAGCTCCAGGATGGTCACTAAAATTGATTGGTCGGTTCTTCCATCAATTGTTTTCGATGGCGTCTCCTTATCTCTTAGTAACACTGTGAAGAACTTGGGTGTGCTAGTGGATGAGAATTTGTCATGGGGACCTCATCTGGCCGAGTTGAGTCGAAAGATGTTCGCATCAGCTGCCTCACTTAGGAGGCTCAGGAATTTTCTTCCGACATGCACCAAAGTTACGCTGGCACAATCCCTGCTACTCCCTATTCTCGATTATGCCGATGCCTGCTATCCTGACCTTACTGAGAAACAACTTGACAAGCTTGAGCGCCTTCAAAACTTTAGTATTAGGTTTATATACGGCTTACGTAAATATGACCACGTCTCCGAATTCCGCACTAAGCTCAAGTGGTTGTCAATCCGCCAACGCAGGAATACTCACCTTCTCTCACTCTTGTACAGTATTTTATTTAACCCTTCTTCCCCTCCATATCTCAAGGAGCGCTTTGAATATCTTCATCTATCCAACTCTCGTTTAATGCGCTCCTCTGAGACCTTGCAACTTAAAACTCCTGTGCATACTTCTAACTTCTATAATAATTCTTTTACTGTACAAGCTATCCGCCTATGGAATGCTTTACCCCTAAATATCAGAACTGCCAAATCTCTTCCTATCTTCAAAAAGCTATTGCACAGACACTATCTGTCCATATCTCAAAGCTGATGAATTTCTATCAAATTGTATATGTAATAATGTATGTATGTATGTATATATTTTTTATCTAATATAACGTCACTTTGTTTGTTTTTTTATTGTCTATACACCACCGTCCTTTATCGTGCATGTCAATTCCTGTCCATCCAAAGGTTGTCTGGAAGAGATCGCTTTAAGCGATAAGACCGCCCATTGTACTTCCGCGATTAGCTTGTAATTTTCTGTGTTATTTGTAAGAATTATGTGGTGTACAATAAAGTGTTATCTATCTATCTATCTATCTACAGGTAGAATATTCTGGGCTAGGTTAGAAATGGCTTTATGAAATTCATGAAGGGTTGTTCTGCGCAAATATTTGAAATGGAGAAGGTTAAGGTAGGTACATAATAAAACTTTTTTTAGATATACTCAGTTCTAGTTACCTACCGCCTTTGGTCTTCGAGTGTGCTCAGGCCCAGTACCTTCAAGGTTCCTATTTATATCCGTTTAGAATCATCTTTATTTTATCGTTATAAATCTATGATCGACGAGCAGAAGGCCGTCCATCCGATGGACTAATGACATCAAAATGCAGGAAATTTGATGTAGTTGGCACTGGACCGTATTTGTCATCGCACATTTTTGGGGGAGGTCTATATGACAGGTTTATGAAACTGGTCATAATCAGATCATTCACAAGTTAGGAATGTTTTACAAAATTTAGGAACCCCGACGTGAACTCCTCACATATTGCAGCGCCTTGTTGTAACGTGTGACCAAACCGTATATAGGATTATTTATTGAAGTCTTGCAGCGCTTTTTTATGACTTAACGCCAATCACATCTTGGCGATTAAATCTAAGAACCAACTTTCATCGTAGAAAACAAACAAAACAAAACAAACAAGCTCACGACTGTCTTCCCCATGGTGGACATCCTCAGATACATACTCAGAGTAGATTTTTGAGAATACTTTGTAAAGGGTAGTCAGAGGCACGTACAAACATAAGATTTGGTACATGCCCGCGTTTTGCAAGTTAGTATTCCACGTGACAGGTTGCAAGCCCATCGACGCTTATTGGAACACTAACTGTTGGCACATGCCTTTGAATTTTTGGTTCTAAGGTATGCCGGTTTCCCCACGATGTTTTACTTCACCGTTTTGAGCACGTGCTAATGCGCACATAACACGCACGACATAATAAACCGGGTTCGAAAGTCGGGGTATAGTGAGCGCACCAGGCCAACACGGCTCGTAGAAAACGATTGCAAAAAATAACGCATTACACTTGGTTGATTCGTTTATAGACAAACTAGCTGTACCCGCGACTTCGTTCACGATTGCCATCCCTGCGAATAATTATTTCAAAAAAATAATAATTAAAGTCGTTTTACAAATGGCGAATATATCGCGGAACAAACAAACACGATAAAAAACAAACATAAAGTCGAATTGAGAACATCCTCCTTTTTTTTGAAGTCGGTTAAAAACGACAAAAATTATGTAAATGAAATTTTGTAATTTTTACGAGAAAAAAAAGTTCAGGTTTTACGTTGGGAGTGGCGTTACTAACTTTGACAAAAGGACTACTCAGCGTACACTACAAAGTGCACTACAAATCTTACTCCAGCTTAAGATGAGACATGCACTCGAAGGTTCCTATACATTATAGGTTTCAAGTTATTTTGGACAACCATACTGTGTATAATGATAGTTTTGCAATATCTGATTCCTGAGTGGTCTGACTTTGACAATATGCCTTATCCATTAAGCGTATACGATAAAGTGCTTACGTCATCTTAAGATCAAAGGTTCCTGTACATTCCGGGTTTCAAGTTATTTGTACCTAATACTGAGGGTTGTGATGACTGTATTTTCTGAACTACAAAACGATCGATGACCTTGAAATATTTACAGGACAGTCCTTAAAGTACCTCCTTTCTAAAAAACAAATGAATGAAATCGGACTACGCGTTAATGAATTACAACCAAATACACATATTGACTTTCATCCCCTCTCTCAAGGGAACCGTGCTGAATTTCGGGATAAAAAGTATCCTATGTCCTGCTCCGTTGTATAAACTCAAATCATTCCAAGTTTCATTTGAATTTTTTAAGTAGTTTCGGCGTGATGCGCGTTCCAGATACAGATAGACAGAGTGAAAGAAAGACAATAATAAAAAAACATTTTTTTTTGGATTCAGTATCTATTATAGAGTAACCTACAATTTTTTTTAAATATCTTTAATGTACAGAATTTGACCTGTTACATTCTTATTATAATATAGATTTAAACAAACAGATAAACTAACACACACATGAACAAACAAACAACGACTTAGCTACCCCAAATGCATATCGGCCCTCATTGTCATGGGGTTAAAAAAAATGAGTGCGTGTAGGGTTAGGCATACATTACAAGATACAAGTTATTTCCTATTGTTTCAAAACCTATCTATTTATGCCAAATGGAACACAATAAACACCGAAACCCTTTTTTGTCAAATACGCCATAAAAACAGTATTCTATGATTACAAAGGGTCGCCTTATTTATCGTAGCATTATCTAAACATCTAGAACAATGAAATAATCTGTTCGAAACAAGTACAGGGATAACGAACATTACATTTCGTTCGAGCCCTCTATTACAACAAATGGCATTGGCAAATGAAAGGAAAACGAAAATTTGTAGCCAACGATCGACGTACAACTATGAACTTTACGTTGTTTTTTGTTGTTATATAAAAACAAAGAATAAGGAAGACAGAAAGGATAGGTACACACTAAAAATAGATAAATACACACTATATTTTTTTAAAAATAGTGACATAGAGAAGAGTGAGAAGCTTCTGCCCGCGGTATTGCCCGCGTGTTATGATGATAAAAGTAGCGTATGACCGTCTCCAGGCTTCAAATAATGTCCATATCAAATTTAATCACAGATTTGTTGCATAATTAGAAGCTGTTTCTTGAGTGTAAATTTAAAAGTACAAACCGATTTCAGCACTCGGACCGGAGGAGAAAGGTCATTCCTGGTAGCCGCATATCGGGTTGGGTATCGCGAGCTATCACTAGCCCATTTCAGTTTAGAGAAGAGATATTTGGGTATTTAATTTGCAGTAAGGCCAATGAGTAAGTTTACAAAGTATATATATATATATCGGCGCAAAGGCGTTATTCTGCTTCTACAATGAGTCATCGGCGCAGAACCACGAGTTATTTAACGAATCATCACTTAGATTGTCATATTACAGTGTAAAATCATTAGTTAATAGCTAGTTATCATTTGATTGTTGTAATCAAATGACAATTAGGTAATTACGTAATCAAGTTGTTATTTTGACCATGTTTACCTTCAAAACCATTTGTAAACTTAAATGATTAATGCTTGCAGGCAGTTTTAGCTTGTTCGCACAAGTTGCTTGCCTTTGTCTTTGTTTTTGCATAAATACGGGCGACGGACCGAGTACGATTCATTCTCGCTCGAGCCGTCGGACCGTACAGACCTAGAAAGCCTCTGTACAGCCAAGAATAAATTTGAAGAACATCTCCTGGAGTTTACTTTCGTCATCAACTATGAGCGACCAGAATGCTGGTGATGATAGTGACGTTAGCATTGCTGACGTCACACTTTTGAAAGACCACCTTGGAGTTTCTGCTCCGTCATCAGAAGTGGGATTGGACACTGCTTCAATCCAAACCAGTTTCTTATCAGCTCAGGCACCATATTCGTCTGATACCCAATGGCAGCGGTTACTGGAACAGCAGAACCAGAAAATTCTTCACTTGATTGAAGTGATACGATCTCCGGCAACATCATCTAAGACGCTGCCAGAATTCAACCCTGAACAGCCCGATGCAAATCCACGTGCCTAGTGCTCAACTGTGGAAACCTGCCTCACTGAACAACACTTGGAAGGCGAAGCATTGATCATCGCCCTAGTAATCACCGCATCTACATGGCTTTCCGAAGTGTCTCACACCGGCATGACCTGGATAAACTTCAAGGACATTTTCCTATCACGTTACGACTGTGTCCTGAACTGTGCTGCAACTATCATTAACACCAACAGCAGCAGCCCAAAAGAAGGAGAAAGTCTTGCATCGTACGCAACTCTACTGATTACGTCACTCAAGGGCTAAATGAAAAGATATGGAACCCGAAGAAATTGCTCACAAATTGACGGTAGGATTAGCCAATTGGCATTTACGACGTAGATAAAATCAAGAACGAAGTTCGTTTAAGAAGTCCAAGCTGATTCCATGAAGCGAAACCATGATCGAAGCCTCTACAACTTCATGCCATACTACAACGGCAACCCAAGTGTCAACCACTCGAAGATACAATGTCAAAAGTACGGACAACAACAAGGATGACACCTGCTACCGCTGCGGGGCCATCGTGTCTACCGCCGTCGTATTTGCCTTTGTCTTTGTTTTTGCATAAATACGGGCGACGGACCGAGTACGATTCATTCTCGCTCGAGCCGTCGGACCGTACAGACCTAGAAAGCCTCTGTACAGCCAAGAATAAATTTGAAGAACATCTCCTGGAGTTTACTTTCGTCATCAACTATGAGCGACCAGAATGCTGGTGATGATAGTGACGTTAGCATTGCTGACGTCACACTTTTGAAAGACCACCTTGGAGTTTCTGCTCCGTCATATACGGTATATACCTGCGTGCTTTCATTTTTAATAAGTTTGTGGAATTTAGAATATGGGTAATATGTGTTTGTGGGGGACTAGGAAACAGAAACGGGCACAAACATTTTGGACTCGCTGAATCAGTTTTTCAGTCCGACTTAAAAGGCAAGGGCCGTAGACCAAATCGCAATAGTTTAAGCGAAATAATACAAGGGATTCACAAAAGGTGATGCGGACTTCCTTACTGAGATCTGATTTTATAAAAGATCTTCAAACAATAGAGCGAATTACGTACACTTCACATCCATGTGGATGAAAGTAACTCATGAAACTCATGTGAGTTTCAAAGCGAAGCTGACTGTCCAGTGTTATCCCAAGGTTTTTAGTCTCTTTAACATATTCAACTAACTCACTATTTATCGTTATATATTTTTTCTCAATGAGTTGATTGTCCAGGTTTTGTACCAATCAGCATGTACTCTGATTTACATGGGTTCAGGACCAGTGAATTTGATGTAGATCATAAAAAGATCTGCTCTAAGTCCTGAGTCCCCCCCGAGGAACTGCGCGAAGTTCTTTGGGGGAACTGATCTTAACATTTTTCCATTCGGGAGCTTTAACTCTACACATTGATGCCTCTGGTCTAGGTAGCTGGAGAACCATTAGATTTTTGTGTCAAAACCATAAAAGGCAAGCTTTGAAATAAGAAGCGGAATATTTATGTAGTCAAAGACCCTGGAAAAATCTAGCAGGACCAAGATGGTACACTTACCCTCAACCTGTGCAGACAATAAATTTTCGACCACATCAAGGTTTCCGGAAACCCGACTGTAGTTGGGGGAAAACTTGATGATCTTCCAAAAACTTAATCAGCTGCATGCTAACAATCTTCTCTATTATCTTGGAGAGACAAGGCAGAAGGCTTCTTGGTATTAAGTAACTAAAGAAAGAGGGTTGGTTGTTTTTAGGTACTAAACGCCTACTCTGGGAAAAGACTACTGGATATTGATTCATTTATTATGCCTGTAATTGAAGATAAAGACTGAGGTACGGTCATAAGTAGCATATCCAAGGAGATAGACATTGGTTCTTAAGCTTTCAACGACTTTATGTACTTTATAATCGCTAACTGGCTGTATAGAAAAGGTCTCAGAGCCATGTCGATGATACTCAATGTAAGCTGTGAGATTTTTACATGTGAGGCTCCTGGCACATTCACAAAATGCAAATTAATAGCGTCAGGATCATCAAATTGCAGTGGAAGCTCTATTGCCTGTTTTTTATTGGGCATAATATCTTTTTCTTATTTTTCCATAGCTATTTAGAATTACCAATGTTATTATTTATATTTTGAGTCTCTCGCTCTCTAACGTTAAGTTAAATACCTTACCTTTATGTGTCAATTAAATCCAATTTTCAATATTCCAAAGGCATTAAATCTTTATTGTTTTTGTTTGAGCTCTGCTTCTCAAAATACCTTATGCTCCTAGAAATGCTAGGAGTTATGAAGCAGGTTGCGTTGATCTCAAATAAATTTGGATTAATCTCTGTATGAACTTACCGGTACCGCAACCAAGGCGCGCTCCAGGCAAGACAGACAGAACCAAATTTGTAAAAGTGCTCCGATTAACTCTTGAGTTATTTGACCCAAACCCACTCGGAAGTCACAGTGTCTTGTTTGTTTTAATGGATTGTAATGGCTTTAAATAATTTATTGAATGATTTGTGTATTGTATAATCTAACATAACCAAGTGTACTGTAAAGTTCCTACGGTGAATAAATGAGTATGAGTATGAGTTCAAGAACGTGCCATCAAACAACGTAAAAATCGAAGTCAAAATTTATTTGAAAACCTCTTTCTTTTTTTGAAGTCGGTTAAAAAGTGACAACATCCTACTAATATTACAAATGTCAACGTTTGGATGTTAATATTTTTGTTGCTAATAATCGCCGTAACGGCTGGACTGATTTAGGTTAAATCTATAACAGGTACAGTTTTTGACCTAGAATAACATCTAAGCTACTTTTATCCGGGTACCACACGGTCGGAACATCCCTTTTAAGTTTTCGGAAGCAGTCTTATTGCACCCTATATATAATACTTATGCTGAGTAAGTAAGCTCAATTTCTACAATGCAGTTCACAGATCGATGACCTAGCTTGCATTGCACATAGTTCGTGAGCCTTTTCTCTTTGTTTTCGACTGCGATTGCCACTTGTCTAGTAGGTTATTCTGACAACAATGGGTTCATCAATTTCCACTGCCAGTCACGTTCTAGCTCAAATGAAAGAGAATCTAATCTTTTTTTCTACTCCTCCAAGTGATTGGGAACGAAGTATAAAGTACCTATCTCTTGGATGGACGTTTCTACAATGCCATTTGACGGCGATGCCTTTACAGAGCTGGATTAGGGCTCGTTTGCATAATCATAGTCAAATCAGACGAGGCCACATTTCGCCGAAAGCAGACATTTCATATTCCAACAACTCCGTAACCTCGGATTAACGTTTTCTCTCCCTGTCTATTAGAGACAAAAAGATGAGAGAATGCTATTCAGAATCTGAAAAAAAATGTATATAAGTAGTATATCAGTCATGAAGTTCCCATAACACAAGTTATGGGAACTAGATGATGTGTTAAAAAGGTCCAGCATTATTTATTGATTATTTATCAACTCTACACTGTTGCTATTCTGGCTTATAGTTATAATTATAGTTATTATATTATATTTATATATATATTATAAACTTATAGTTATAGCCTACGATACTGATAGATACTGTTAATAATTTTTCAAGTCAAATACCGATTATCATTTGATTTTTAGAGTACTGAAATCTCATCCACATAATATTTGGCCTGCCTGTATTTATTGCATATGCATAGAGGTTGCATGAAAAATCACAAGTAGTATTATTAAGATTTATGCAAAAACAACTTGAGATATTCGAGACCACACCGGGATCATGACTTATACAGCAAAGAAAATACTATTAATATAACACACCTTCAATATACAAAAAAAAATATAAGTAAGAAATAATAATTAATATAAATTTATAAACGACCACCAGTCACATACATAGTACTGACCCCTACAAAAGGGTTCCCTGTGACGTGGGAATCAGGAACTAAGAGTACCATGGTATCACAACATTCAGACGTGAAACAAATATTTGCAAATTATGCAAATATTTGCAACTTAACTAATATTAGATATTTGGAAGAAAAAAAAATGAGGAACCCGGTATTTATTAAAAACTGTATGGCCCAGGTGAACAGCGCTGTTTATTACAGAATTAAGTAACGAAACTGGCAGATGTCCCATGCCTCATTAGACTAGGTACTTTGGCTAGTAATATTTATTATTACACTCTCCTTTGTCATTGTGCATAAGATGCCGGCAAGGGTTGATGGACAAATGCGCCGGCAACCGGCATTTCATATGAATGTGACGGACGAAGTGATGAGCTTATCAAGCGCGACCTACGAGCCAACGAATCTGTTTATGATTCAATCAGGGATCCTTATAATTTCGGTCATGGGTTGGTTCGACAGGTCTGCTTGGTTTTCATTAAGATTAAGTTCCTACTGTTATTTCAGTGGTTGATTTGAAGTGGGGTGTTAGGAAACTTACTGGACTGATTCATCAACAAACACTGGACCTGTCATGTCTAAATTACAGTTTTCTATGAAAAACATTAGGGTGTAAGGGCCCGGTCAAACTGACGCAGTGGTGATGACGGTGGTGGTGGCGAACTTTGACAACCACATCAATTCCTTTGATCGCCACCGTCACACCGCGTCAGTGACCAGGCGTTAAGAGGGTTTCACTTGCATCCTTAAGGACCCAAGCCACCTGACGCCCCACCCATCAAACACAACTAGGCCAGCGTGGTGGATTATCGTCTAACCCCCTCGTCATGGCAACCTTTTACCTACTATTTATGGGAAATAAAGTGTTTTTTCTACGAAAGGGGGACTCAGGCAATTCTCGTAGACAGGTGTAGATACGGTAAATACATCGTGGGTCGATCCTAATAGGTAACTATCCCTACGATATATTGGCAAAGTTCTGCAAGATAATGTTTTCGATACCTACCTACTATATATACAATTAGCGGATACAATTTCCGATTTGTAGGAACCAAGTACCTACTGACATTCTTATGTGGAATTTAGTGCATGCGGGCTGCAGTCTAGTCGGGACTTAGTATTTACTTTTGAAGTTACGTTGGCTGTTGAGAGAATATAAAAGTAGAAGATGTTTTTGTTCACGAACAAGATGAAACTCTTCATGTACCTACTAAGTGCCTACCAGCAAATTAAACACATGAGATGCCTATATGAGTTTCGATACGGTTATCCATAACATAACTCGTGTTATTAAGGCATAGCTAGTATTAAGCCACGGCCGCCCTCGGCCCCGACCGACCCACCGCGTCGCATAACCCGCCCGTGCTATGACTTTTTTGCTTGGCTCCTAAGGGTCATAGCGTGATATTAAATAGACTATACAGCCTCATGAATTGGGCTCAAATGCAAAAAAATCAAATCCAACTGGTAGATTCAGAGATTAACGCGTTTAAATAAAAAACAAAGAAACAAAAATCAAATTCTTTAGCTTTATTATTAATAGGTATATATATAGATATTACTCGTAACTAACGGATGACCTACACATGACAACTTACCTATTTGTTACGTGACACTCCATTATTTATTGGGGAAAACCCTCAAAATTGCTACGGTCCACATAAGCCAGCAAATAAGCTCTGGTTTGATCAGCATAGTTACATAAATCGTTAGCCCGTGTCTCGTTAAGTTCACTTTCATAACCCGACAGGGCTCGTAACGAGACACCGGAACATCGCGCATCGGCTGTGGGCTTGATAAGTTATAGCAGCTTAGCTGGGATTTGCATAAATTCAAACATCTGCAAGTACAACTCTGCCTGATCTCTACACCGGAGCTAGTGGCACAAACTGAGTTGAATCAAGACGAGACGATTTGACCCAGTTCCTGTAATTCGCGATTGAGCTCAGCAAACCTTTAGAGGTTTGCTGAGAATGTTCTATTGATGTTGGACAACGAGACTCCTCTATAAACAGTAAACCTACACAACAATGCTGGTTCGTTTCAATTACTTATAACAAATACTCAAACTAATTCTGTGATTCTTTTTGTCATTTTTCGATACTATAGAACTATGTAGTACCTAAGTATTTTTTTACCCAATTAAATTATCTTGCAAATGAATCAGAATCGGCAACAAATTATCGTACCTACCAAACTTTGTGGTAATGGTATCTAAAAGAGCTATTGAATATGAGCGAAGCTCCTAGAGTTAAAGGGATGATTCATTTGCAAGCTTAAACGTCAGTACATCTGGCGATCAAACGGAGTACTCCACCTCGGATTGGCTTGGAGGCCTTTCCTGCATCCTTGTAATCTTGTGGTGCCTAATACGTGACATTTAGAAACATTGCCGGTCGTTGATTGTAGACTGATTCGCTGGTTCTTCATATTAAGTGAGCCAATGATCCTATCAACGAGGCTGGCAATTATACCTTCTGCTCGCTGGCTCGATGGACCACTGCGCACAGAGAAACGACATTATAATTAATTAAAGTTATATATAACTAGCGAAGCGAAGTCCAAGATCTTTAAGCAATCATTAGCATCTATTATAGGTATTAGGTAATTGGGACTAAACTTCTATAGAAAAATCACATTGTTTTACACAATGTATAAGATATAACATCTTAGCATCTACGCCGTCAAGCTTACTAAAGTACTTTTAGTATCTCCTATCCCAACCACTCTGAACATAAAGCTAGTTTTCATATAAATCTTAACCCATGCACCACTATTGTAAGTTACTTCGAACAGAGCGCCTGCATTGTCGATAAAGTCTCTTCTGTCGCAACCTTAATCCACAGAAACTACGAGTGGAAAAATGCAACGAAACCTTTTCAATTTCCACTTGTTAGATGTTTTTTATGTAGCGTTATGTTTCACGTTGATGTAAGTAAGAATTGTGTTACCAATGTGTCTTTGATTTTGGGAGTACTAACAAAGTAGGCTTCTTGATGCGCATCTGCACCAAGCTTAGGCAAAGACTGCTAACTTTAGCACTGTATTAAAATTTGCCAGCCAATATCTTTTGTTTAGTATTAGAAAAGGACAGGCCTAGATTTAACGGCTTGCTAAGTTAGCGAATTATTATGAAACAGAGGCATAGGCTATCATTTTTTTCATAGATATGCCTTAGTCTTTGCCTAGCTTAGTATAGACGGCTCTTAGTGTACCAATTAATACTATAAGTACCTATTTTATACGCTTTTGTTCCTATTTACAATAGAACAACATATATACATATGATCCCGTTTGATAATGATCCGGATCAATTGAGCTGGATATATATAGATCGTTTTCAACAGTCTTATAGCCTCGATAGCGCAACTATTCAATTTGTATAAACCTAGCTTAGAAGTTCTATTATTATTTTTGTAAATAAATGTTTCGTAGGAGTTTTATTAATAAATAATACAAAAAGTTCTTAACTTTCATTAGGCCGCGTCAAAACTCAAGTAAATCCCCTCGGCAACGTCCCATGTGCACTAATTTAGTCTAAGCCTGGACTTACGGAAACACCTGCGCACAGACTAATCTGGCACTTATAGCCGAGCCATGCTAACTGTGTCTGGGACCTTATGGGACTATCTTGAGCAGTAAATACGGATTTGAGTTGCAATTTAGGCACAAAATATTGTGGAAATTCTACTATTTCAGTCTGGGTTTTTCAAGAAAAGATTGTATTTCATTTCATTTCTTGTTTACATAAAAACTCCTTAGTTAACGGTAAACTGTAATTATGTATGTTTTAAAAACAAAGAAATACTTAGGTAAATGTTGTACGTGGGGCGAGTATATTACTCATTTTAAACTAGGTATAAATTGCGTACCAAATGATCAAATAAACCCAGAGTTTATTGTCAGGAAGCAGAAACACATACTTATCTTAAACGTATTAACATCATAGCTTACGCCCGCCTGAGACGCAGAAGGTTGCGGGTTCGATTCCCGCTGCGGGACAAATATTTGTACTTTTAGCCAACGTTTGTCTAGGGTCTGGGTGTTTTCTATGTATAATATGTATGTATTTACAAAAAGTATAAATGTAGTATATCAGTCATGTAGTTCCCTTAATACAAGTTATGCTTAGTTTTGGGCTAGATGTGTGAAAAATGTACAGCATTATTATATTTTATTTTTATTTTTACCTACACTGCAATTACTTTTATGTATCTTCCCCTGGCCTTTTATATCCAAGGTGTAAACCAACTGCGATATACTTCAAGGGTTTCGCTACGTGTTCGCCACTTACTTTTTGTTCTACGTATTTTGTATTTACGAGCCGTAATCTTAAATTATCCGACCCGAAACGTGACAACTTTACCCAAATAGGTACTTCTCTCAGAGGGAATAGAATTAACCAGTTTTGTACTTTGATAAAATTCAGATTAACCTACTTACTTACAGTTTTATCAGTGTAATCGTTTATTTATCCTGTCTACTGAATTCTATAACGCAATTGAGAAAGTTGCCGGTGATTGCCAATAACAAGGCTTGGGATCTCAAGTGACCGGTGTATTGAATCTACAAGGGCCCAATTGGAATCGGCTGCATTGGTGTTATATTATGTATCCATGCAAATACGACAGACGACCTTAGTGACGCAGTGAGCGAAGGCCCGACTGAGACGCAGAAAGTTGCGGATTCGATTCCCGCCGTGGGTCAAATATTTGTGTGATCTGCAAATATTTGTTTCCGGTAGGGGTGTTTTCTATGTATAATATGTAAGTTAGGGTGTCCCTTAAATTTCAAGTTCGTTTTTTTTACGCATACCTTATAAAAACTTTCGTAATACCCCAATTATTAGGCCTTTTTATGAACGATCACCCGTGCCGACTTGCAATTTCAACTTTTTCATACAAGTTGCGCGAGAACTGCACTGCGCCCTGTAACTACGTGATTGATTTGTCATTACATACGTGTTTTTTTAGATTATTAGTAGGCTGTTATTCATTGCATAAAAAGTTACAATCAAAATATTTTCATTATCGGACTCAATAACTTTCTTTATTTTTATCATCATTATCATTAACAGACTGTTGAAGTCACATTGCATTTCTTTGAAATTTAGTTTATTCCTGCTAAAACTTACATCAACTCAGGGAAGTACATAATGGTTCAGGGCGTTACCCGTTATTTTTCCCGTAAAACTAAAAAAAACATGTACTTAATCATGAAAAGCCGAAACATTTTTTGTGGGTGATTTAACTTTACTTTTTTTATTTTCCTTTTGTTTTTTATTCGAAAGTTGACACTCCCGAGTTTGAAGTCGGCTCTTTTGTTAGTTTTGTGTAGAATGAGTCGTTTCTGTTACGCTTATTATAGTCCACTACTGGACATAGGTTATTGACGAACAATCTTTGAGGACGACACACATCATAGGTCCATCGAGTAAAGGGCCTTCATATGCTGCGTCGTCTTCCGGTTCGCGGTCGACATTCGAGAACCTTTGTTCTCCAGCGTTTGTCGGTTCTGCGCGACTTCAACTTTAACTTCGGCTGAAACTATGTAATAAATTACAAATAACATTTTATACTCTGTTTGCATGAGCCTCTATTTGCTGTAGAACTTTAGATAGAACCAATTGCAAAATCATTATCCCTGAATCAATCTTCGTGAGAACGCAAATGTTACAGATTTAAATTATTCCGCTCTACACCTCAGCCATACTTAATAGGAGTATTTCTAGCGTGATAGAAACGCAATAGGTATATAGAATATATGGAACACATTTGTTTTCCAGAGTTGGTTGTAAGCCTATAGTCGTCTAGTACCTATCACAGACAGGAATTTAAGTTTTTCTTATTAGTTTGAAGCATTTCCTATCTTATTTTCAAAATCACCCAAGAACAATGGAATATTCTTTAGCTATGGCACGCTCAAACACCACTTTCTGACAATATTATTGTAACTTGCATTAATGTTAGGAAACTAATTGTGTTATGGTTCATCACTATCATGTTTCAAAATCCAGAAAAAAACCAACAATAAAATCATACAAAAGTTGATCGTACCGACCGACAGTTCTCAAACAAACATAATCTCAAAAAAATTATAACTCTAAAACTACAAAAAAAATCGGGAACCATAAACGGGGTGTCTTCAGATATCCCTGTTTTTTTTTTCTTTTGATCGTAATTTTTTGGACCACTTTGTACTTAATCATTAGTAGTAAGGCCTCAGCTGCTTCCAAAATTAGAGTTTCGTATCCATCCGTTAGTTAATTTTATTACCTAATTTAGTTAAACCTCCAGTCTTCAAGTAATTCTTTGGAGAAATATCATCAAAGTTGGACGCCCCTTCTGAATATAAATGAGTTATCTAATAGAATTGGATAAAAGTTTTCTTCAGACAAAAAGTGACAAGTTTGCCGTATGAAAAAGTAAGTTGTTGATTGGATGGCTCAAGACCCGGTCTATCCACCAATATCTGAATAACAAATCGGTTCTTTTTCACGTGTCACTTTTTTTTTTTACCAAACTTGCCCGAGAAATTGTTTCAGTTGCAAACTTAACGTTGGTTGGTTGTAAGGCTGTTTCATCCGCACATGAAAAATATTTATAGATTAGTATTGATTATCATTTTTCTTTATTGTACACCATACATAGAATACAAACATAAAACTTACATACAGGACATGTGCAAAGGCGAGCTTAACCCTAACAAGAGTTTATTTTAGCAATCCGTTAAGGATAGGGAAAGCTGATAAAATAATATTAGTGGGTACGTGTGTACAAACGAACAGCAGTAAAAAATAATTTAAAAAATAAATTGTTGTCTTAACGAACGACCCGAAAAATATGAGAAGTTAGCCCCGCATTTTTGCGTTTCCTGAATTCTGATACTTGTGCTGAATTGTTCTATATTGTTCCAAAATATTTTTTCACTACTTTGGAACATTGTAGAACAAAAGAGCACAACTTGGAAAATCCAAAAGTGCGGGGCCAAGTTGTAAAGCCGTTATTTTGGTAGTTTTTTTCAGTTTTTCATGTTAAATTATCTCTTAATGATATGTATTACTGTAGAACAGTCTAGAACTAAGCTAGAACAATGCAGCACAACACCAGAACAACCCAGAACAATTTAAAAAACACCTATTATCATAAATATAAATGTAGGTAACGGATGGAAACCAGCTATTTTCAACTACATAGATTCCAGACAGTTTTTTTTTAGATTTTTGACGTCATTTTTCAATTTAGGAGTCTAATATTCTGGAACAAATCAGAACAATCCAGCACAACTGTCAGAACTTGGAAAATTCAAAAGTGCGGGGCCAGGTTCCAAAACCGTTATTTTTGTTTTTCAGCTGTAATTTTCACTCAAGAGAAAAAATATTTTGGAACAATATAGAACAAACCTAGAACAATTCAGCACAAGTATCAGAATTCAGGAAACGCAAAAGTTCGGGGCTAACTTCTCGCACTCGAAAAATATTGGTATATCGAAATAAACCGATCCCAGTGTTAACTAAAATTTATAACACCGTATAACACGTTTTTAATGGCGTAGGTTGTGTTACAATTCGATTTTGGACGATATATTCACGAAATTTTCTTCCAGGATATCCTTTGATAGGTATTCTGGGGTATTTTCTTTAATAGTATAGATAATATACATTTTCTTTACTGTTCTCAATGTATAAATTAAATGATGTACAGCAAAAGAACGTGAGGCAATGTTTGTAGCCAGCGTGTGTCTTGCTAGTCCCACGTACGAAGACATTCAATTTACAGAAACGATATAAGTAGGTTTTTTGTTTACTTCGGGCCATTAAAATAATTAAGAACGATCGGGACATTGAATGCCGGATTTTAATTTGAAATTGATTAATATGAAATGTGGACGACAACATAATGATGCGACACATTTTAACACCTTCCAAAACTATTTCTAGACGTATGTTTGTGAATCCATAAAAAATGTTTTTTCCACTCATTCGTGGGTCACAAACATGTGACCACCTGCGACTAGGCCGGGGGAGGGCTTAAACAATCATGAAATTTGTGTGACATAATTTATGGATGGCTCCATGACTACGAGTAGACGTAGGTATGTAAATAAATGCGGATTTTTTGTGTTATTAGCTTTCACTCAAAAACGAAACCTAGAAAACTTGAGCCTCCCGAATCTAGGGATTATCCTAGATAATAAACTTTTATGGAATAAATAAATAAATAAATAAATAATGCTGGACATCTTTCACACAGCATCATCTAGCCCCAAAGTAAGCTTGTGTTATGGGAACTACATGAATGATATATTACTTATATACTTTTTTTTTTTGTAAATACTTTCATATTATACATAGAAAACACCCAGATCCCGAGACAAATATTTGTAGATGCAAACATTTGTCCCGCGGCGGGAATCGAACCCGCAACCTTCTGCGTCTCAGGCGGCATCTTGACTACAAAATACTACGAGTATGCATAATCTTCTTTCAATGTAGCAGAATGCTTGCAAAAACATGCTTGGGGACTATCCCTGAAAATAACTTTGTGGCTATATACGGTCTTTATAAGACCGATACTCAACTACGTAGCAATCGTACTCGCGAAGTTGCAACGGTTTCAGAGACTCGCATGCTCCGCCATTACAGGCTGCATGAGAACAACCCCGACGGGCGCACTTGAGATCATACTAACCCCCCTTGACCTCTATATACAGCAGAAGGCGATCCTGAATCGGGCGATAACATATAAACCGCTAGCAGCCCCATGTGATAAGACTACCAAACAACGGATATCACTACACATACACTATGACACTATTAAGTACTGTACACTATTACATACAATTACAAATAAGAGGACCTAACATCAGAAACCAATGAAGTCCGTTTCTACACCGATGGCTCAAAAACCAAACAAGGTACGGGCGATGGAGTACGCACTCGATAGATTTTAACATTTTATTTCAATACCACTAGGCACACAGCTCGATCTTCCAATGTGAATGTTACTGAAGTCGCAACGGCAATTTACTGGAGAGAGATCGAAGACTATAATATACACATTCTCTCCGACAGCACAGCAACACTAAGAGCTCTGAAGAGTCACAGCTGTAACTCCAAACTCGTTAACAAGTGTCACCTCTACAATGGACTAAGGGACTTAGAGGATCACTTGGCAATGATGCTGCAGATAAATTGACCAGAAGAGGATCTGGAACACTAGCAGAAGGCCCCTCTCCACTCCTCCCAGAGCCAGAAACTCCCACGCATAATGAATCAATCAAGAGTTTAAATGCGGAAAACGGAGTCCACACACATACACCTCAAGCCTTGATTTCTGAAAATCAAATATGAATGCTGAAAAAACATCCGAAGGCGGGCTATACTCGCACACTAAGAGGTTCCATAGGTGTTCGTTGTTGACAATTTGCCTAGAACATAAAAAATATGTTATTTTTCCTGTTTTCTTCTTCTTTGGCATGTCACCTTCTTTCTTGGTTTACGGCGGCCCTGAAAAGGACCTAGCGGTCAATGGTGAAGGACCTAGCAGTCAAGTGCGCGCCTCGAAGAAGCGATTCGATGCGCCTCGAAGATGCTCTTTTATTTTTAATGTCTCTAACAATGCCTTCAAAACTGAAGATCACATGTCATGTTTAGGTACCAGCTCAATGCCGTTGACACATTCTTAATGCGACTTGACTACGTCACGTCATGTTTTCTCAATTTGTTTTACCCAAGGCTACATGCAAATCAGTTGTATGAAAATACTGAAACAGTACAGTGAGTGACGCGATGAGATAAGCCGTACCACAGATCACTGATACCTAGTCTAACTGATAACTTATCAAGGCACCATATTTTTTTATTTACTAAATGTTCAGAATGTTCGACCCGCGCGCTCAAGCTACCTCATGCCGTTTCATAATGTGACTGTGTTTCCTCGGAAAATGCAATATTGGATAACTTTATTTTATTTGTTTGTGACTATTTGTGCTATACCGAGCGATGAGACAGGTAAAGTTTTTGTTAAGTATAACATGCTTGTCCTAGATAATCTGATTTATGATACGATAAAGTGTAATTATTAGAAAATGTTTTTGTTTTATTAAAGTCTCTCAGAACTAGACAAATAGATATAACGAATAGAATAGGTACCTACTAGCAATTTCTGTCTTTGCGTTTTCCAATAAAACAATATCCAGAATTTCTTGGAATCTATTGCAAACATTTGAAGAACAGAAGATATAGACAAATTGAATTAATCCTCATTGGCTCATTAAGCGATCAAATATTTGTGTAGAAGGATCTTAATATTTGGATTAGTCCCGGCACAGGACTAAGGCAACTTTGCCTAGATATGACGCACTAATTAGTGCGCAAAACGATTGGAATTGTGAATGTCCCCCGTAGTCATGCATGACAAACGTTCTTGAGCCTCCTCCATCCACCGACTATCAATATCATCGGTCTACCGAGTGGGGGGCCATAACATTGTGAGTCTACTAGATATGTACGAGCTTATACCTAATGGCCCATTGCCACTTCAACTTGCGAATTCTAAGAGCTATGTCGATATCCTTACAAACTACACAAAAATCAATTTTGACCTAATTCTAAGATATTTCCAATTGTTTTCAGCTGCAGATCACTGTAAAGAGATAAATTGCGTGGGCGTAGAATATGAATGCGTTGATAGAAGATGTTACTGCGCCCCCGGCTACATACCAAACCACTTTCAAGTGCGGTGTGTAAGGTGTCCAGGTAACTGTTTCTAGGTACTTCAATATAATTTTAAAGGCACACTAACTACCATAGCTCACACATAGCTGCATTATAACAGCCAATATTATGGCAATACGTTTTTGCGTCTTTCTGCCTAGTTCTATCGCATGCGTCCCGATACAAAATGTACTAAAAACAGATATGTAAGAAAGTACTTATCGCAAAGCAGTAGTTTGAGAAAGCCATGAAGCCTAATTTCGTGTACTTTTTTTGTGAGTATGTTACGATTTTATTGATTATTTTTTTAATAAGTTGACTATACTTCAGCCATCTTATATACATCATCTTATAAATTTTATGATTAAAAATCCACCGAAAGGGCGAAAAAAAGAAAAATGAAATTAAAATCATATAGGACTTTTTTCAAAAAATATAAATGTTTATATTTTAAGTTGTAAAGCAAATGATAATGAAATAATAAATTTAAAAAAATGTCCAATGGCAACTTAAGTCGTATTTATTTATTTTATTTTTACAAAATAACCTTTATTTTGGGGTTTTATTTCAGATCTAGGTGAGAAATGTTTCGGGCAGTGTTGTAACAAGTACGGAAATGACACTCTTCACTGCTGGCAGGGGTTTTGCCAGCCCTGCTACGATGCATACGGCCACTGGGTTTGCAGGTTTGCCTATTTATTATGACCGTTTATTGTAAACTAACTCAACGTCCTTGTAGATCTATATGTTGTAGTTCTTATTCCAGAGAAAGCATGAAAGATGTCCTGCTGATAAGTAGCGCGCAGATCGCGATGGGGGCTGCGTTAGTTTTTGGCATAATAGCTACTTTTTTACTGCTCTACAAACTGTGTGCTACCACCACCGTGAGGTAAGAAAACACTGCTTAGTTAAAGAAAGAAAGAAAAAAGTACATATAAATGATATATTTATTTTCTTTCTTTTTTTCTTCACACACAATAACACATAAAGGATCGGTACTTATTGCGTCCCCACTGTGATAGGGTAGTTGTTGTTGGTACCAGATAAGTCATCATGACAACATATTCACGTGTATACCTACTAATATTTTATGGAGAGTAGCTTGCTAAGGGACGCCCAGCACGCTACCGGATCCGCAATATCGGACCGCATTAAAAAATGGATTGTAATGCGATGAATTATTAAACAGCGGTACCTAAAGACATTTCCGCGCCCTTAAGTCTCCAATCATAGTAAGGATGTAAAAAAAATAAGTTTTTAATTACAGCAAAATTTAACATTTCAAAACTTTAAATCTCTTTTCATATCATCCTGGGAGGGATGCGAAGAGGACGTGCAGGATAAATAGCATTATTATGAATACTTACTATTTTAAGTTTTTTTTTCAGGCCTTTAGGCAACACCTTGAATGCCAGGCTTTCCGTCGGAAGTCTACAGGTTTACGTAGACGAAAGAC
This sequence comes from Perizoma affinitatum, assembly GCA_961405105.1. NCBI lineage: Eukaryota > Metazoa > Arthropoda > Insecta > Lepidoptera > Geometridae > Perizoma > Perizoma affinitatum. The sequence goes on from OY560184.1 coordinate 11,754,950, forward strand.
TACGAGATGCACCTCCAAGGTAACCAGTCCCTTCCAGTCCAGGTAACCAAGTGACACAAGTGACTTCAACTGGTGCCTTCACACTACCCAAAATATTTCATCAGACTACCAGACTAGTAGATCAGTAGGAGAACATTCGGTACCATGCATTCTATCAAAAAAATGATGAATTTCCTGCCACAATCTACACACTGGTTAACGTGTTACTCTTTCCCATTCTATATTATTGCATATGTGTGCTACCCTGATGCTACGGAAGAACAATTAAATAGATTAAAATGTCTGCAGATCTCTATTCATTATATCTATGGTCTGCGGAAGTATAATCATGTTTATATTTTAGAATATTACTACGACTATTCCACGTACTTTAATATTCTTCTGCTGGCCTTTCCGTCTGTTCCCGTCTCACATCAGACGCTGCTCATGAGGAAGGATCTCTAAACTGTCAACGAAACGTCAGCAGGAAAATAGTAAAGTATGTGGTATAGTCGTAAAAATATTCTAAAATGACACCAAACAAACATAATTTCAATTATTTTTTATAGCTTCTTTTTAATGTTAATGAGCGTATCAACTAGGCCGACCAGAGCGATTTACCAGACTTATGTATTATTATTATGTGCAATAAAGAATTTTCAATCTATCTATTTACCTAATTTGTTGCAAATGTCATCGTATGTCAATCAAGGTTGCACAAAAAACAACATAGGCGACTTTTCACCCGTTATGTCTCAAGGTCGGCAGCGCGCGAGTGATACCTCTGGTGTTGCAAGCGTCCATAGGTTACGGTAACCGCTTACCAACAGGTGGGCCGCATGCTTATTTGCCACTTTTTTGTATAAAAAACATCTCCTATAAAGTCTATGATGCCATTATTTTTAATAAAGACTGCCTCGGTGGCGCTTTGGTCGAGTAGCCGGACGGTCAATTCTCGCAGCGGGACAAATGTTTGTATGTTCTGCAGATATTTGTTAATGATTTGGGTGTTTGTGGTGTACTCGTAGTATTGATACTCGATTCACAGGGAACGCGAGCGAACCTTCCTATTTCAAATTTCAACCATATCCGTTTAGCATTGATAAAAATATTCATAGTTTCGCATTTACTATTTAGTAAAAAGTAGAATGTTACAATAATCATTATTACCTTTGCGTTTATCCATCCGAGGTTTCACGTTCATAAAGAGCATTTCAATTAGTAAGTAAACATTAATACAGTGCCCGGCCGTAAATATAACACATCACGCTTTAGAAAAAGACAATCGGCTAGCTTTTGCTTTGTAGAGCGTTGTCTCTGTCAAACCTGTTTGACATTTTGTTGCTACGTGCGACGGAAACTAGGTGCTATATCCTACGTGTTCGCTATCTTTGATTTCAAAAGTGTGAATCGAGGCACAACGGGAATAACCCCTATAATCCTACTTCCTAATATTGTGTATTTTAGGAACGATAGTGTGTGGCTTAGAATAACACACGGGCTACTTCTTATCGGCAGCGGGCAGCAGCTAGTCCTACTAATATTATAAATGTCAAAGTTTAGATGTTTGTCCCTAGTCCCCGGAATGACTGAACGGTTTTTGATGAAATTTGGAACAGGAAAATGGTTCGTGACCAAGAATAACATATAGTTTCATGACCAATGTAGCCGACTACACAAGATAATCTTTTTCTAAAGTTCTATGTCTAATATTTACAGCGTACTTTATTTACGTTGTTTCAGATACTCGAGGCAGCCAGCGACAGGGTCAGAAATATATCCGACTATCGCTTATCTCAATAATGGATTTGTGAGTGACAATGATTTTAAATACTTATTTTAAAGAAAGTTCTTGTAATATCTAAATTAACTTTGCAGATTAAACTATTTCTCTGTAGCGTTTGAGTATTGCCAGTCAATATGGGAGACCGGCCATATGTTTTTGTTTTTATCGCATTCTTCCTACTAAAAGTAATAGGAAGGATCGGTTATTATTGATGATTCAAATTCGGAAGATATGTGATCCTCCCCACTGCTACGTTTGCAGATTCATATAGGATAACGGCCATTCGTTCGAAATTTAGTTCAATCAAAAAGTTTTCAAACAAATTCGATGTCATTAGCTAAAATCTGACGTTTGCACTTGATTCACGCTGTAATATTTGTTCTAAAATGGACCTTACGGCGCAGTTTGTAAACGCCTCCCTGTCTCATTACCCAATAGAACGATGACATTTTGTGGGTTGCGGAAGGTCGGTGGAGGTAGCCCAAGCTAAAGTAACGCTGAGAGGATCGAACCCGCACCTCAGTCGGCAACATGCACATTGTAAGATGTTATTATTTTCACAGGTTCATGATAGCAGCATCCCTCCCCCTCCATACACGCCAGAAGTCAAACCTGAAGAAAATCGAAACACCGCTGTTCACATCTAGAAGCATTTGAGTCAATAGTTTTTTCTATAAAAAGCTGTTTTTAAAAACGTTTTCAAGTCCGTATTTGGGTTATTTTGTTTATGTTTAAAGTAACAATAGTCCAGTCGAAGTGTAGATGAATCTCTTATTTTTGGTCACAATGTAGATATAGGAATCAATGAATAACCTACTGCATGCATAAATAACAAATCATAATGTGACATAATTGTATCACATTTATCGTGCATTTACTTTTAGGACTCGAAAATAAAAAGGAACGTTTTACGAAACATCAATATTTACTTAATATTAAAAGAATCTGAATTGAAAATCCATTTTACCTCCGACACAGGGAGCCCGTTATAGGAGATTCCTGTTACCATTTTTCTCCAAACTGATTTGTAATGCTGTTTTTGCAATTTATTTTTATGACTTTAAGAGTATGGTTCTTATATAGGTTTTATATCTATAACTATGGAGCGCTGTAATAGTAATTGCCATGCAGTTTTTTGTTATCGTTTTAGAGGACATCAAGATATGTACTTGTAAGTTTTAACTCCATAGGTCACTTGAGGACGCTGAAATACGTGACGGAATACACGTCAGTATATAAATTTGTTAATCTTGAGATAATTTTTTATGGTCTTTAGATGGATTGACTGCTTCATATGTATATTTTGTATATACTCACCTCAGTAGTAGTATTCAGAGATTGGAAACTGGGTGATTAGGTTCTGTAAAAAATCACTTATGTGATCCAACATATTTGTTATAGGTGCTTGACGGTTTTCTATGCCCTTAACTACACACGGTAATTCAGACACCATGGAAAAAAAAGAGAACCACCAAAAAGAGCAGGATGATTGGGGACCCCGTGGCCGATCCGAATAACACCCCATTTATGTTCTACGATTTTTGATAGTTCAGGGGCTTGGACTATTTTGTATCCTATTTTTGTCACAAATTCATAATTCCATACCCCTTACATACGAGTATAGTAGGATGATTCGGATCGGCCACCGGGTTCACAATCACCCTATATACCCTGCTTCTTTTGGATAATTTGCCTGAGTTGCCTGAAATTCGAGAACCGGGATTATGTGCTCGATAGCTGACATAAACATTATGAAACTTACTTATAGAGGTTATTTAACAGTTGGTAACTAAACACTGCTTCGCTAAACAGCTGTTAAATCTTTATTTAACAGCTGTTTAGCGTTGTTTTAGTTTTTTTTTTTTTCAGTAAAAAAATAATAATATAACACTTGTCCCCATTTTGTCACCCTTTCTTGAAGTCGGTAGAACAAAACGTTTACGCCGTTTAACATTCCGCCTATAGCATCAACCCCTATGTGACGTATAGTGTAGCAATAACGTATAGTGTAGGATATTATTACGAATATACAACATACTTTACTACTCTCCTGCAGAGGTTTCGTTGGCGGTTTAGATGTTCTTACTCATGTCAATAGGGTCCCGACTCTCGACCAGAAACCGAAGCACAGAAGTTAAGACGAGTCGGTGACGATTTAGTCATCCTAGCATCCAAGCACTAAATCGTCAATTTTTGTATAGTAATCTGGACAATTTGGTCACCGACTCGTCAGTCCTCTCATTACAATAGAACATTAGCTATGGTAACGAGGGTGGTACTAATTTTTCCAGGCTTAGCAAACTTTTGAAACATGAAAATGGGAATGTTTATTCATGAAGAAAATGGGAAGGTCGAGAAGTGTCCCCTTTTCAAGTTATAGAAATTTTGGCTTAGAAAGGACAGTGTCAAAATGCGTTGTTCCCCAATGTAATTTCGTTTAATGTAATCCCGGGGGCAGATCTATGCTTAAAGCATAGCCAGGATTAAACCTTCCATTAAGACAAGTGGTCAGCCCAGGAATTCAACTAGAATGGGCAGAGTTTGGGAAATATTGTCATATCATCTCGTCCTATGACGAGAAACTCTGCAGTATCTATATACTGCAGAGTTTTGACATCTCAAAGGTTGCAGAAAGTCCGCGGATGGAGGGTTCCCAGCAGTGGACTTATAAAGGCTGCCGAAGATGATGATCATGATGATTAACGAAGCCAATGGTTTGGGTAGTGAGTCATTTCTGAATAAAAAAAGATAATTCAATAAAAATCTATATTAAGTTAAACTGTATCCACTATACTTGTAAATGCGTCAGTTCGTAAGAGTAGTCAACGCAGCCACTAGATCGCCTCGGTGTTCTCGAAGTGTCCTTTCAGCGACAGTTCTGGAGATTTCCAATTCTTTAACCTGGAATTTAAAAAAAAAAAACTGGTAATTAAGATTTTAATGGGTACCTGCCTATGCGGTGTCCCACTTAGATTTTCGGCGGAGTAGGTAGCGTGTAGGCCAGACGGCGTATGGAAACAGCAAAATTGATTTACATGTGTGGCGTCGTCCTTGCATCCAAGTTCGTCCCCTGAGTACAAGCCTACGATGCGGGGAACGCGAGCGGAGTACACCGGCTGCCCAACAAATATTAATTGCGCTCGCGCCGCCGCGGCAGCCGCCACAGTAGTTACACAGTACAAACAATAACAAGGGCAGTTAGACTTAAAATGATAGCAAAATGCAAACTTGGCCCTATGAGGTTGACATTTAAATTTCATGTGTCCCAAAAATTCCCGACTCAGCAGGACTTGAACCCGCAGCGTCGCCTCTTATCCACAATTATCAGATTCAGCGTTACTTGATCCATGGCGGTATTATCAACGGTAATAATGCACAGGTATAGAGTACATAAAATTAGGTTTCTTTCATGTTCAATGAACAATTGACAAGTAAAGGTGTACAACCTGTAGCACCCGTTACATATAACTAAACGGAAGCATAAAAAAAATTTGCAAGTAAATTTTTGCTAAAATTTAAAACAATCAACATGTTTCCTTCAGCTAATGCAGCATCCTAGGGACTTGTGATAAAAACTATGTAAAGAATGATAAATTGTTTTGGAGATAGCATGGTAACAGACTCAAAAACTATACAAACAACCTCATAATACAAACAAATATATGGGCTCCTTTTGTTGTCAGTAAAAATACAAACTTACTATTAATTCAATATCATCTTTTTTGACAGACACCTTTTGTAGTTCCTTCTCTTTCTCGAGGCGTTCAGCTGCTTCCTTGTTTCTTCGGTCTCCGATCAATGATAGAGCCTGAAATACATGGGCTTCAATTAAATACATAATCATAACCCACATGATATACATCTTCACCATCTGCTGGAAGACATCTTCCAAAGGTTATGTACACTAAGCATGTAACACTAACCATTTCTGCATGTACATAAATAATTAAAATTAACATTAATTATCTAGTAGTTTTCCACAAGCTCAGTTCTCACAAAGTACCGCTTTTATCTGACTACTGAAACAGCCCTACCCAATAGTTCAAATTCTCCTCTACTGACCAAGATTGTCAATTTGGCAGTTATCAACATTCAAACGCCGGATTGGAGTAGACTCAGAAAACAGCCAAACAAATTAGGGGCATTACACACAAGACCAGATGGCATCAGGTGCTCTGTTTAATGTGTGTTTAATTTTAAACCTAACCCACTAAAGTTTGCTTTTAAAATTAATGTCTGGTTTGAGCCCCTAACTCAGAGGTAATTAATCTTAAAGGTTAATATTCTCAAAAAAAAGATATCCGCCTTGATATTTATCATAAAAATCGAAACTGTACATACATACATACATTATTTTACTCCAAAAATTCTACTGTCTTTTCAGTTCAAAATTTGAGTCTTGCAACTCATTACGTACACCCTAACCGAAGTAAGTTTTTCATTTGTTTTCATAAAGCCTCACTTCACTTCACTTGATTATGGCTTAATGACTTCGTTGTTTACATAGACTTTTGTCTTTATGTAACATAATTATTGTAAAATCATCTTGTAAGGTAAAAAATCTTGCTGATTCTCACATTATTTTACCGGTCATATTCTTAATAACCTCACATCTCCAAAAGTTTATGACACTATCATGAAACGGACATTGGCAAAATTGTGACAAATACCTAGTTACAAAAGCCATAATCAAGAAGTGAAATGAAATGACTTCAATGTCATGCATAACCTCAAAATGTCTTAATGTACTCACCCCAGATATATCTTGAGAGGAAATTTCCTTTTCTTCCGCATAGTCGGTAACCTTTTCCAAGTCAGCGACGCCACTATCGTGTTTTGCAGTCTTTTTCTGAGTTTTATCCTTTTCATTTTGAATGTCATCAACATCCCCGTTGATTTCTTCGTCTGCCATTATTTATAAAACTTCGAGGGCTGGCGAAACTGAATTGGAATACTTATTCTCTCCGTAAACACAATTTTGTTTTGTAAATAAGTGTGTGTGTGTTATAAAAATATAGGGTCTTAAAGTGGTTTTGGGAAATCGAAAAACTAAAAAATGTTGGTTTAGAATTTTTTAATTTCCGTCCGTAGTTTGATTGACTTTGACAATTGACAGCCACAATAAGGACACCCATTAGACACTGACATTATAAAAACCCTTACCACAAAAGCCATAATCTTTCAAGGCTCTGTATGATCCCAGCATAAAGTATTATTACTGAAATAAATAAATAATATTATTTATTTATTTAAGCCAGCAGCGGTTTATGTTATTAATCGTCAAGATCAAACAATCTACCTATTTAATTAGTAATCCAATAATTAGTATGTAGGTAAGGTAATAATAGATAGGAGTTATCTATTATTAAAGAATTTATAATTTTTATAATTTATGATTAGTAGTACTTATAAGCTGTTCAGGGCATCGTTGCATATATTTCACTTATTTTTAAACCACATGGTGAAAATTTAATCATCAAAACAACGCTCGATTTAAAAAAAACGGGTCTTTGGGATTCTGCATCGCGAGAATTCGATATAAAACTGTTGTTGACGCAACTAAAGCGTCGAACACATTTAGTGTTTAATGTTATCGGGTGTCGTCATATAATATCTACCCAACGAAATGGCGCTTAACACTTATCTACCTATATTAAATTGATCAGTGAACTAAACCCTAATTTCGTGATAAATTTGACCTTCTGTGTTTTAGAATTTGTCAAAATACAAACCTTATTTACTTAGCCAAAATTAAAAAATCCACTCAAATTTCATAATGTCTTTATCAAATGTAGGATCGATGCATTATAATGTACCTATGCCGTTGAGTACTATTACTTAATGGCATGTTACTTTATTTTAGCAAAATTATAATTTTCGGACTGCTTTTTGTGAAACATAGGTCGGTCACACTGTGCGTTTAGGTTCAAACAAAGAAGAAGAATGCTGCAGAAACAACTTCTGAAAGACTAAGTTTGACACTGACACTTTTGAGTTTTGACAGCTTCTTGCTTGCTCTTGTCGTCGAGCGAGCGAGCAATGCAAGCAATTTATTCGTTTTAATTTTAGTGCCGTGTATTTCTGCGTCCTTTGTTTTCAATTTAATTAAAACTATTTATTTTATCAGTTCCCCTTCGTAAAATAGTCAGAGTTCCAGCTGAATAAAGTGATGCGACAACATACGGGACCACAATCAAAATAGGTGAGTTCATAGAATTTCGTTACATACCTTCATTAAACGTCAAATTTTAGTTAGATTCGCCCTTGACAAATGCTTGTGTAGGTAGAATAAGAACATACGTGTATGTAATTAAAATATTTTTCATTCTTTTGAGAAGGGAATTACTTTAACTAGCCTCGGGAGTTGGTGTTACTCGCCATCAATATCTTGTTAATATTATCGTCAAAAAAACAATAAAGGGTTAAAAAAAATCTACCTACCTATCCGTCTGGTTGATCTATGAATTGTTATCTACTAAGAATCCCTTAAGGTGGGTCGTCTCCATGCGCTCATGTACATAGGTACACTAGCAAGCATCAGGGCATGCTGATGTATGTGATGATGCATGGTCTTCAAAAGCCACTTTGTGTGTCTCGGTGTCCTGTGTGAAAGTGATATCTATCTGGTTTTGAAAACCAAAATCACTTTGGTTTAATCCATAGAATCATAAAGAGTCTGTGATGCTATTTATTATTATAAGACAAAAATATCCACCAAGGTTTTCTGAAAGAAAACTCTTGATAGGGTTAAGGCCGCCTTTATATGTGTCCTATCTGAAAGTTTTTGTCTGTATTATGTTATTTTTTACATGCACAGACTTGTACCTACTTAGTCCTGACCCCCACTAGGATTTCCTGTATGAGCAATAAAGAACACAGATAATATATTAAAACAGTTCTTTTCTTTGGTTCATCATAGAACACTGGACTTAGAGGAGTTTGGTTTTGTGTAACATAATTTAGTAACATATGTATGTCTAAAGTAAAAAAAAACTAAAACTAAAGCACTTTATGCAGGTGCATTCAAAATCTATCAACAAGTTCCAAAACTACTTTTTACTATCTTTTGACTACTTACTATCTTTGGATAAGTTGTAATAATTTACTTTGAAAGATAAATAGTTATTAAATAATATATTTTTAAATACATGAACCACAATGTTGACCGTTAGGAAAAGCTTAGATGCCGGAGAACCAGGCTTTTTCAACAGATGCCACAAACCGTTGTAAAGCATGATCAAGAGAGATGGGTGACCATTTGTGATACAACTGGGCATTTGCTTGGCATTAAGCTGGGCTTGGCTTTAAGAATCCTGTAAACTCCGACACAAGGTTTGTCCACTGCCTCATTAAGTATGAAATACCAACTTACATTTTCATTTTCTAAAACTTTTTTTGCCTTTAAATTGCTTGTGAGTTTTAATAGATGGTGCCATCAGTGCGCGTAAATATTGTATAATGCTGACAAATACCTTTAAATTGCTTGTGAGTTTTAATAGATGGTGCGCCTAAATATTGTATCATGCTGTCAAATACATAATAATTTAGTACCTACACTAATTATAATGTTCATCTAAATGCCTACCTATTTACTGCTCATGTTTTTGTTGCACACTTGTTTTGGTAACTATCAGATTAATAATAACACACACTTTGAAAACCTAATGTCTAGAGTCTGAATGTAACTACACAGTTTGTTAAAAATATAAATCTAAATTAATAGACCATAATTACTTTTATTTATTTATTATTATGAGTCTTTTAATTATCATAAGGTTAATTATCATAACACATATTAAAGTCGTAAGGAGACAAATCAGTGTTAAGTTAACAAAATGTCGAAAAAGTAATGCCATAAGTAGCTATACTAAATAGACAGGTGTTGACTATGCTAGCTTTAGGATAATAGAAGCAAAAAAAAATATGAGCTAGTTACCAGTTATAATGTTTTAAGACTGCCTGGAGATTCTTTGCATCAAAGTTGATATATTGATTTCAAAATGTAAAAGTACCTGAAACTAACTGCAAATGGCATGAGATGCCTTATATCAATGCCAATGCCCAATAGAGGGTGCATTTAAAATAACACAAAATATATAGTGTGATTTAGGTACCATGGTCCGAAAGAAGCAGGACAGTACCCCATGTCTGACCAGAGTCACCTCCATTTATTTAGTCCTATGACTTTTTTTTAGGAGTTATGGCTGTTTTTGAGTCCTTATTTCAACAATTTCCTGAGAAATAGGTTTACGTCTATATATGATTGTGTGGTTAATAATTTGGGTCTATGGGTCTTGCTACAATTCGTTGTCCGGTTTGTAGTCACCATTCGAGAAACTTTTTCCCCAGTAATTGTTGGTTATGTAAGTTTCATGACATCGCCTCTATTTGCTACTTCAACTTGCTAATTCTAAAATAGAAATTGAAGGTCATTACCGTTCCAGTGCAAAAGTTTGAAGACATACAATGCGGAGGTGAACTGAACGTCGAACGCATTTCAAGTATTGTATCATATTGCAAGAAAAAAAAAATTGAATGCAGAGTGATCTGTTCACAGATTCAGAGATACCTCGTTTCCCTGTCTCGTACTCTGGTCCTGAAGACGGACAGACATGGTTATACGAACACTTAAACGCTTCGATGTACCGATAGTCGATCTGGCACGGCTGTGGTGACCATAGCACTGGCCAGGTCTCGACTGAATCGTAGGCTTTCTCGTACGATAATCAAAATAATAGGTACGCACTTTAAGGTCGGACTGGGATTTGGCCAGGTAACGCTCCTTTGTAACCTACCTGTTTCTGCAACCTACCTGAGGTTGCAGAAAATCTACCCAAAGTGACAACAAAAAATAGAGCAGTTATTTTAATCGAAAAGTAGTCAAACCTTTTTGCATGTGAAAAAAAAACAATTCTCTAGAATTTTATTGCAATGAAAACACTAAAAAATGCGTTATAGTGTAAAGCTTTGCAAAGTGGGATTAAGTAGGTACGCAAACTTTCTAATCAATCTTAATTCATTCTCACATTTAGGTTTAAGATTATAAAAACAGTAAAATACTGCAAAAAAAAAACCTAGGGTACATACAAGTGTTTTACCCGCAAGCTATCCCCAGTAATGTCAAGACGCGCTTAGAGGCGTAATCTTTTGTAACCTTGTTAATGTAACCTAAATCGTCGGACGGGTCGTAAGATTAGTCGAGTTACCCCTAAACAAGGTCAGGCAGGCCTTGGGTTACATAGGCAGTATAGGCACAATGCCGCTCTCCCGGTTTCAAGGATACTTCCGGGACTCGGGCCTTGAACAACTTTACCGAGGACTGGTATGCTATATTAAAAACACAATTTTCTAGGTCGTCTCCATAATGCTACGCCGATAACATAATATTACAAGCTTAATAGCCGAAACTTAACTTAACGGTTTTTTTTATTATTATAATAATAATAAAATAATAATTTTGATTAAACGTGAGGAAATACTTAGCTACGTACTGGTTTTTATTCGAAGTGACTAGTGAGAACTCTAGAATTCCAACCTGCTCGTATGTACCTTGTAGACTACCTAGTAAATCTCTAGCGGAGCAATAGAATGACGTTGATGTATGTAGTGTAAGCACAATATTATAATCTCATCAGTTGCAGTTTCATTAAATCCTTAGATGTGAAGATATTCACTCTGTAACTTCTTGTGTTACAGAATTACTCACACACTTAAAATTTCGAGTACCTATGTAGCTTATTAGAATCATAGTCCTAGTTTTAAAATAAGTGTAAAACTATTTATAGTACCTATTACTGCTGACAACATTAGAACTCTACTAGACAATGACCTTGTATAATATTTTTAAGTGGACGTTTCTAAATGATCTTTGATATTTCATTTAATAAATATTTTTTGGCTTTGAATTTTAAGTCTCAAAGGCATACATAAAATTATGTAGATAATAATGCTGGACATTTTTCACACAGCATCATCTAGCCCCAAAGTAAGCAGAGCTTGTGTTATGGGAACTACACGACTGTTAAAACACATATATACTTTTTTTTTGTAAATACATATATGTATATTATACATAGAAAACACCCAGACCCGGGACAAATATTCGCAGATACAAACATTTGTCCCGCGGCGGGAATCGAACCCGCAACCTTCTGCGTTTCAGGCGGGCCTTCGTAGATAACAATGGACATCGAATTTCCGATAACCAATGCAATTCCATAATTTTAAAACTAATAGGAAATCCACTGCGTGCATGGATTGTTCAACATTTCGATGGTTTTACATAATACGCTCAAAATGTAGCATCAAATACAATATTATACCCATCCATGTTTACGTCATCAGCTTCTCAAGTATATTTCTTAGATTAGATATTGTATTTGTATTTCCTTAATGACAAGTGTTCACTACCCAGAAAATGTTTTTAGTCCTATCTTTTCCTATCAATTTATGAGACATAACCCCGTTCAAACGACAAACTGTTTCGCATAGTGTATTTACTGATAGATAATGTCTTATCTTATTTGTTATCGTGTTTGTGATCGCTTTACCTCGATCTAATTCGGAACAACGCTGGAGCATATATATACATTGTTAGCTCGATTTAGGCTGCCCGCCGATTGACTAACATCGTGAAATCAATAGATATAAAACTTAGCAACTGGACTGCTTTGTGGGAGCCATCTTTACACTCTTCAATATTATATTTGAACCACATTAAAGGCTAGCCAAACCACTTCAAAAGTAGAGTTGGCTGCAAATTATTCTAACCTGTTTGTAAGATCGTTAACGCCTGACCATAAAACTTGAAAACATTGTAAACATTCAATAATGATCATATAGCCTTCAACATCACATTTGTGGTTCTCTACAAGCACTCCTTTTCAATATAACTCGCCACTTCCCTTTTAACGAACCACAAAGTATCTCAAAGAGAGCATAGTAATTAAATTGACCGATTTGCTTCCGTCTCTGATCTGACGCTCGAAATTGGGACATCTCATTGCCGAATGATATAAACGAGTCTTTAAATAATCCGGAAAGCTCGGACTGATATTTCCTGTGTGAATCTGTGGTGTCCTATCTATATGTTAATAATCAGGTGCGTTTGAACTTTGAAAGATGTGTCTAAACTGGTGCATCGTGGAAAAATCGGCTTTATCATGAGCATATGGAGTTGCTAGTGCATTGTTGACTATTGTTAATGGGACTGGTCAGTATTCCGTGGTTGAGTCGTCCGCTACGAGGGCGTCGACCTCTGTTTGCACGCGGACTCCTGGACGCTTGCATTGTCGCCTTCGATCACACCCAGGGTTGACACTACTGTCATTATCATTTTCAGTGCTTTAATCCCACAGGCACCACTCTCTCTCAAGACTTAACGTAGATTATAAAGACACAATTTTATTTGGCAAGGAAATACACATTATGTTTTGTGAAATACACATTACGAATTGTGGAAATACACATTACGTTTTGTGGAAATACACATTACGTTTTGTGTTATTGAGCTTTTGGGTGTTTCTGCGAATATTTTCGCTAGTGCTATTATCAAACATCATAGAATACTCACTGTGGATTCCCCAAGATTCATTTTCCTGTCTGATATTCAGATTGGCTTCCCTGGAAACAGTGACAATAGTGCCGATCATCATCGCATTATCTGCAAACACAGCTATTTAAAGATCGTCTACTCATTTACTTTCATCTATGTCAGTGTGTAAAGCAAGATTAATTTTGCCTAGCCCTTCATTGAAACTCTACCGTCGTCGTATACTGCGTCATCCTTTAATGCTGAACAGCTAATCTAAACCACATTGGGTCTGATTACGCAAGCGAGCGTTGTCAGTTATAGTGGCCTAAATTATACCACGCATAATGTCGCATGGCTAGATACGTACTTATACCTAATTAAATGACATAGTAATTCGTGAATCATGTAGTGGTGTGCAAATCAGGTTATCGATTGGTGGTTGTGGCCGGGCGTCGACCCTTGTCCCGCAGCGCAGCGCTGCAATTGTGCACTTGATTCATCAGTCTGACCCTTAGAAAAGCCACGTCCGTCCGGGCGAAGGCTTTCGTTGGCTTCGCTTTTCGGTATCAATTACAGGGAGTCATTGTATTGACGAAGAGGAACTTATAACCCTGAGTGCGGTTAATGATCTCATAATAATTGACCGGATTTTTGTGCCTCTACATTAATTTATTTTCTTGCACATGTATCGTTGTCCAAGTACTGAATAGAAGGATTTATCCAGATTCTTGGTATGAGTTACTGCAGATACTCTTCAGGTACTGAAAAACTTTATCAGCAGTTTGCTAAGAAAGCTAGTTAGCCAAATTACTTAACCCCAATAATACCTACTTCGTTAGTCCACATACAAAATAAACTTACTTGAAGGAAGTGACAATCACGACGATATGACTATTATGAATAAACGTATATTTCAATGCCTTCAATTCGGTTCAGCCGTTTTGCCCGGGAAATAAAGAATCGGGAATGGGGCCACAATAGGTGTGGCACTCGCACTGATGAGTGACAGGCTAATCTCAACACAGGTAAATACTGATAAAAGTAAAATATGAAACTCTAAAAAAGCTTTGGTTAAAAGAAAACGTGAAATTCGTTTCTTTAACTTTCTTTAATTATGTATGTGATTACACTTTCATTTAGTGCATTAACGCTGTTTTCATTTGGTTTCGGTGCCAATTATTTGTTAACATTCACTGTTTTATCTGCAATTACCGATTTTAGGCAAAGATGGTCCGAAGTTTTATCATGTTTAATTTTCAAATGTGTTAAGAGTTAGTGTCAAAAATTATCACGTTAGTCATATCGTGAGGCAAACTCATTGACACCACTGCGAATGTTAGCTAGCTGTGCCACGGCCGCTGTCGGACCCCGACCCACCGCGTCGCATTCTAACAAAAAATCCAACAATCTCCTCAGCTTTATATTAGTATAGATGTATAACACAATAACGAGAAAGTTACTTCTACTTTTTTCGTCCATGTAAATCCTTAGTGAATATTAAACTACATTTAAAATATCTATCAACATCATGTCTAGTCGAAGAAGAATTCATAACTCGGCGAAGTTGTGACAAATATTGCCTATCATCCAGCTGCATTATGTGCGACGATGGTTATTGCATGAATCCCTAAAGATCTTTGGCTCGAGTTATGTTATTGCACACTTTTATTCGCGGCCATTCCGAGTTTAGATATAAAGCTCTCTTGGGATATCAAAGATTAAGAACTTAATAAAAGCGACCGTTCCTACCTATGTTTTTGTAAAAACGTTGATACCAGTTCGTACAGTATATTCGTATACCACGTACCAGCCCAGTAATTTTTAAGCTAAGAATTAGCACCATTCCATTATTGTTATGTGGTACATCATGTTCTTCCTTATATTTTCTATGATAATGTAACCACCACAACGTTTAGTAATTATATTTCCTTCAATATTCAGCACGACCTCATGAAATGAGGACCCACCAATCTCTTATCTAACAAAGTTTGACGGTTGCGGGCCTCGAAACGAGAAGAGAGGTCGCAAGGGAGGGGGAGGCTGGGTCACGAATTTTACGGGTCCGGGTGTTCTCGACCCCAACTCTGTTATAAGTGTGCCACCGATGTGTATGTAGGTTAACATCGGACGCGCTCGATACGCCACCGACGCCGCTGATGCCGACCACCTAACCTAGATCAGGGTGCGGAGAGATCGCTTATGAAATCTGGCGCAAGCCGGCTGCATAAATGAAATGCCAATTTATATGCCCATTTGAACGGATTTGACATGACATGTCAACACGTGTACCTTTCCACGGTGAAACTGATGGAGAAATCAAGCATGCATTTTGTAATAACGAAGGTAGGCGAGGCAGCGAGTTAGGTTCTCGTACATGGTTGTATAATATTCCAACTTGTCAAGAACTTAACGGACATCATTGTGGTAACCGTTTTGGGTCTTAAAACTGGCCCATGATAATGGTTCATGTAAAATATCGATTTAGTAAGTTTAAATATCCTATTCCTCATTTCTATGCTACGTTATTCCGTTTCAGTTTCATTCAGCTCAATAGAGTTGCATATTATTCGTCATTGGCTTTTCGTAAATGATCGAATCTTAACATTACAAATAAAGTTTTGCACGCTATATCTCTTGTTACGTCCGCCGTAACACAGTTTCTAAGCCCACTTTGCAATAGCGAGCCAGTGAAATTATGTCACATTCTCTACGTAGCGGTTAATGTAACATGAATTGCAAAAGTCGTGATGGTCGTGATTGTTCGCCAACAATCAAGTTACCAAAATGTGATGGTTAACTGCCTATAGATATCGCACCTTATTAACTGTAAAACGAACAAAACTAAATGTAAATGTAAAAATGAATTACAAGCACATGAGATTTTTCACCTTGAGATTATGTATCAGGGTCGGCAACGCGCGAGTGATACTTCTGGCTTGCAAGCGTCCATAGGTTACGGTAACCGCTAAAGCAACTTTGGATAAAACCGGCTAAGTGTGAGTTTACTTGCGCACTACGGGTACCGTACCATTATACAATCGTTTCATTTCATCAACGTGTTTTGTATAGGGGGGATTAACTTGTTATTTTTTAAATAATTTTCCATGAATACAATAATGTATTCGTAGTCAACTAACTACATTAACTACGGTTAAAAAGATAAGAACCCGCCTTGTGACAGACAGCCTGACATTTGTACTGACGGCACGGCATAGGCTTAGTAACGTAGAAGGATCCACAGGGCTATGAGTTCTCGGGCAAAAGTAGCATACTAATCACTTTTGAGAAACTACCATGAACATATCGAACAAGTTTTGGAGGGAATGCCACAAATTTTGCCGTTCATCACTGTATTGATTTCCGCTTCCTAGGGTTTAAAAACTGAACTCCTCATCATTATTTAAGTCCTAGCAACTTATAAAGGAAGACCAGTCTTCAATCAGAAAACGGCAAAGAGCACCGCTTTGCCGTGAAAAATATGCAGGGCGAAAGTAAATGTAACAAAAATAAATGCGTGCCAGTAGCGCTATCGTTAATAACCAGTTGCGCTTAACTGCAGAAACGAATACTTTTATTTGTTTTCTAAATTGAATGGCGTTGAAAGTATCTTCACTCGTCACGATCATCCATCAGAAAGAGAAATTCTTTTCTTCAAAGACTTTCGAGTGCAGCGTGCCCAAAAGTTTCTAGACAGTTCTGTACCATGATGATTTCACCAAAACTGTTTGAGGTTTTTACAAATAAGCTTTTTCTTTTTTAATATTGGATCATTACGTCATATGGGGACACATTATCCCCTCTCATTATTACATTATCTCTGACAGACAGAATTAAGCTTAGTTGAAGATCATTGCAATGTTTGTTAGGGTTTTAACATATTAAGTATTCTTCGTAAAAAAATTGTTTCATGCCTAACAATACCTAGCTTTATGGGCCATAAGTCGTACCTCTTACTGTATTTCATTTTAATGTTTCTTGATTTACTTCTTATTACTGTCCGATCTAGAGATTGCTCTGAAACCTCTTCTAAACAACCAAATTTGTCCAATGTTATAAAAAATAAAATATGACTATATCTTGTAAATGTAGAAACTGAACAGTAGCGAGGCGCATTCCTCGAGTGTTCAGCTCTGAGTGCAGCTGATTCGCCTGTCTCGATACGGCCAATTGTGCGCGCCGATTTCAAAACGAAAGTACCTCGCGCATCTAGGACGGTGAACGTATTTCTCGACGAGATCTCTTGCAATTTAAGCTGGGTATCCAGCAGGCTACAATAGACGCGCAGCAATATTAACGCCGCGCGATATTGCCACTCGACGCAAGTCATGTCACAAGCGGAATGGCAAGATTCACAAAAAGCAGCCGAGCTGCATCAACATCGCTGGTGACATTTGTCGGCGATTTTTGATCGATACGAGCTAGGTCGTACCACGACGCTAAGAGAAGTCGAGCATTCTTCTAACTTGGTGTAAAGTGCAAAACTTAATTCGTAACCAAGTGTTGCACGGTGGACTCTTGACTTTACGCCGCTCTAGGCACTTTGTCAGAGAATGTGGCATAGCCAGATTGTTAGATATTCATAACTTGCAACATATTACCGTCTAATCCAACCCATTAGAAACTTGCAATACTCGACGTTTCTATTGCAGTTGGTAAGTACATTTTTATTTGCGTAGGTTCTCCTTTTAGGCTTTTCAATATTTAAATCATATCCTGTAAAGCCTTTAATAAAACCCGAATCTTTAACATTTTTGCAAGAGTTGCAAAGAAAGAAAAAAGTTTTTATTTATTACAATTAGTATTGCTTTGAAGTTGAAAGATCTCTTGTAAAAAAAATATTTACACGCGCAAATTCTTTTCAAAACTTTGTTTGCGTAACAACCTCCCTGAATTTGGTTCGATCCTCGTAAATATCAGTTGGAAAAACTAAAAAACAGAAGTTCATATGAACTCGTTACATGATTTACCATGCCTTTGTTCCACTTGAATATTCTTGCAAGACCTAGGAAAAGCTTTCAATAGTTCCAATTAGTTCAAAACAATTTTTCACTTCCGTTTAAAAGTTAGAAACGAATTTAAAGGTATTTTACCTGTAAATTCGTTTCTAACTTTCCAATAGATTTTGTTCTTCTATGTTGGGTTGGCATAAATTATTGGTAAGTAGTGTAGACTCGTAGATGGAAAGGAGTTAGGAAAGGTGCCGCGTGAAATCAACTTTGCAGCTTTTCTCTTCCTCTGAGATTTTGACATATAGTCTACCTTCCTTTTCACACGATGCCTTCTGGACAAAGTCTGAATCTTAAGGCAGTATTTCTTTCTGTCTTTAAATTTCGCCAAAACTTTAGAAACTCGGTGGCCATCCAAATTGACTGTAAATGTAAAGCTTTGTCGCGCTGTATTTAGAATTAATTATAACGCGGCATTATTAATATAAAAAAAGATATATGGGTCGACTTGAGAATCTTTCCGTTTTTTTGACTGTTAAAAAACAGGGTGTCTCGTGAATCATCTGGTTTTGTCAAATGTAAGCTGCCATAAATTGGTTACAATATCGCGTGCACAGGTTCGTTATGTGTATGTTTAGGTCGGGTTTTTGTACTAGTTTTGTCGAAGTGAAACCTCACTTTCGTAGGTACTATTATTTGTTCTGTCCTTTGGTAGAGCGATATTGCGACCGCGGGCTGCGATTATATCACACTTTGGCTCGTTACTTTTGTTCCTAATAGAAAGTGCGCAAGCCTCTCTCCTTTCCGTTCTGTTACTATTTATTGCCTAAAGATCTTGTTCTAGATATACCGCTTTCAATAACACCGTTTTCTACGTTATTTCCCTATAATTATCAGTTCTAGTTTCTCTTCTGGTTTGTTGGCGACAATACCAAATGACAATCGTGTACGTCTACTTTTACTCATCATCATCATGAGAAGCTGGAGACACATTCCTCCCCTACAGAGTACGGTTGGCTACACCAGGTCGGTTACCACCTTCACAGTCTGAGAGCTGAATGGCCATTTCAACTGGCAGATTCTAAGAGCTTTGTTGGTCTTTAGTACAAAAGGACTATACTATACTTAAAATATTTTCAGTACCTATCTACTTAACAATTAATAATTTGTCTGTCTAAACATCAATGTCAATCCATCGTGAAAATAAGATAGCACCTGATGACTGACCATCGATGACGACTATTAAATTACCAGGTACTCTACAATTCCTTTTTTTACAAATGTCATGCAGTGTAGGATGAACTAATTATATATCATCTTTGTGATATATGTTGTATCTAGACGAGCGTTCTCTAAACCTACTTCTTGAATGCCACAATTTTTACACAAAATTGAACTTTGTTTCTCAATGTTTAAAGATAAAATTTATATTACCAGCGTACGGCGCGGCGTTCTCAATCCTACCTACATTTAGGAACTGCTTTTGTATTTGCCATCTCATTATGGGCTTTATGTTCGTGTGTGATGGTTGAATGTTGTTTGTAATTAATTGTTCGATTACCGTACGTACATGCTTCATTCAACCATGAACTCCTTTGAAGAGCGTCCCGCGCTGAGACCTCAATTTTTTAAACTCTCTCACTTATTGGTCAACCGACGTGGCATTTGCATGGTAATACTATTAAAACTGCTGTAAAATGACCGTTGCTTAAATACTTTAAATAGACAAATATGTTTATACATATATCAGTGTAAAGTGTAGCTGGATTTTCACAGGCTTTTGATGATGTTTTTTTTATATTACTAAAGAGGCAAACAAACTAACGGCCTATCTAGTGGTAATCGGTTACCGTAGCCTATGGACGCTTGCAATACCAGTGGTATCCCTCACGCGTTGCCTCCCTGACATATCAAGCACTTCCCCGGACGAGACATTTCACAGTAGCTCTTCTACCCTTGATAATATTACACACACATCTAAGTCTAGTAGTACAATATTTAAACCTCTTCAAATGGTACAAATTACCTATAAACATATTTATACTATACATATTCGTGAAAATAAAATCTTGATTTCACTAAAAACGGTATATAAATAAACATGATCTGTGAGTACCTAACTTTTTTCTAGAAAATACACTTTGTGATTATAATAGGTTGGGGAAAAAGTTTCTTCGCATTTTTTAAGAAAATTCAAAACATTTTTTAATATAGTTTATTTACATTTAACTAAAGTATGTAGGTACCATTTTGTTCGATAACTTTTTGCCATTTTGTAGGCAGGGACATGATCCCATTGCTATAAAAACTTTGGGGCTTCTGTTCAAAATACCGCGACAAGTGGTTTTGGCAGTCCTCTCGTGATGTTAACCTGACACTGCCTAAAGAATTCTGAAGAGACCGAAACAGGTGGAAATCTGAAGGTGCAAGGTCAGGACTATACGGCGGATGCATTAACACATCCCAGCCAAACTCTCTTAATTTTTGCTGAGTGGCTAAAGATGTGTGAGGTCAAAAATGGTCAAAAATTTCTTCAAAAATGGTTCGGTTTCATTACGTCGTAATAAAGAATCACAAATGAGAACACGGTTCATTAGGTTTCTTTCAGTGAGCTCGTGAGGTACCCAAATATCGAGCTTTTTTGTGTACCCAGTTTTTTTCAAATGCGCCAAAACTGTTTTGTGGTCAATTCCCAGTTCTTCAGCTACGTCGTAACTACTGATATGCCGATCTTGCTCCACTTTTTCAAAAATGGCATCCATTTTATCCGTAATAGGGCGACCAGAGCGACGTGCATCTTTGACATCAAAATTTCCGGATTGAAAACGCTTAAACCAAATTTGTGCTACTCTCACAGACACTGCACTAGGTCCATAAACATCGCAAATTTTTTTCGCGGCTTGCGTTGCATTTTTACCTTTTTTGTAGTAAAATTTTAAAATGTATCGAATTTCTTCATTAGATTCACTCATCTTAACAGTACGAAAAACAAATAAAAATCACACATTTTCCTAATTTGAATTTGGAATTATCTTCTTTAAAATTTAAACTTTTAATGATACCAAAACCAGCCAGATACAAATAGTATAGCCAAAGAGATTTTATTACAAGTTCATACATACAATAATGCGAAAAGACTTTTTCCCCAACCTAATATATTAATCTAATCGGTTCCGGATGATACAGATATAGGTTTATGATAATATGGTAAAAAGTAATCTATGCTCTTCATTATTCTTATTATCATTGTAATTTGTAACACATTTCAAACTGACACAGGCATCCGTCTGTTTGTAAAAGCCAAACAGTGTCAAGGCGGCTTATATATATTGATTTCAAGCTTGTAATGAGTACAAATTACTACCTACGCAGTGAATTTTATTATTGCACGTCAATCGTTTTATTTGTTCTCTGTACATTACGTAAAGTAAGAAACTGCAACCGTTCATAGTCTGCAGATTAATAGCTTTCCATGTCTCGATTTATGGATTCGAGAGTTACCAAGACATTTCCAGCAATAAATGCTGACATTTGTCTCCTAACTCATTTTAAAGACACCTTCAGAATTATCATGTAACTCGTTCTGATATGCAGTTTCTTCTTTGTTCCAGGTACTCACAAAAGGCCTCTGGATCTTCGCACAAAAGTGTAAGTGTCTTTATGTTTCATCTCATCTTGACCTGTTTTATTGTCGGTCGACACGAACGGCTAGCTGAATTTGCCGCGAGGCCCGTACGTTCCGTGTCAACCGTTGTGTAAGCGCGCATTGTACGGATTGCTCAATCTAATGCATCTCGTAGCCACGCGTCGAATTTCCCAACGCGCATAGATGTGGAGAGAACCCGAGTGGTCGCGCGCCGACGCGGCAGTTTCCCGATAGAAAGTCCTCAATGCAGGAAGCGAAGCACTGCAGTGCACGTGCAGTGCTCAACCCGCGGCAGAGGGGGCTCCGGCCGATGCACTTTCATGCTGGTGACGTCACTTCTTACCTTTCGTCAGCGTCACACCGTAAGAAATGTTATGCAACGAACGCACGCCACTCAACTTTCCAATTTCGACAACGCGCTATTGTGTAGCGCTTTCAAATTTTTACTCTACCATCGCTCGCTTAGCGCTTTCTTGCATTTCTCCTCTCTGATCACGACTGAAAAATGATCCAAATGCGGTGCGAAGTCGCAGAGGAGATGCACTTTCACTGTTGCGTCCTTTCTTAAATCTAAAATTGTGTGAAGAGTTTGTAGTTCGATCTGTATGAGCTTATGTTTCTAACAATTATGATCAAAAATTTGGGTCATGCAGGTAAATTTGTAAACATTTGACTTTATAGGATTTAATTGGATCAAGTTATCTGAAATAAATTATTTTTATGATTATAGCTTTCATTCATATCTAAGACAGCGCTTAATTGGTTTGTAAGTACATGCGTTTTAAATCTATATTAATAATAATAATAATAAATAAGCCATTTATTTCAGACACCAATAACAATTATTAAATATTTCAAGTACATTGAATTAATTTAAATTTATATTTTATTGTATTATCTATTACCTACACTATGATCTAAATCTATATTGCATTGTAATAAATAAAAGCACTCAAATAAATATGCATACATTAAAGTTTAACATATATTAAGGTCTGGTGTGTAGGAAGTTTTTGAAAGTTGTAGTGAGAGGAAAGGTAGGTACCTAACAGCATGCGTGACAGCCGCCGGTGCAGACTTTCTGGAGTTTTCACCTCACCCAGCTGCGATATCGAGCTTTCCCACTACATATAGGGCTGTCGAAACAGCCTCATCTTTACGAAACTTAATGACAAATAACGAATATATAGAACACCTTGTGTTGATAATATAATAGTTGTGTTTAATTACGACTTAATAAGTAGTAGTAAGATTTTAAAATAACAGCCTTATGTATTGCATATAGCGCCAATTATAAAATATATATATATTTTATTAATACTTAAATATTGAGCAGGGTTTCACTATTTGGATTTAAATGTTTAACATTATTACAACTTTGAATGCAGAAGCATCGGGAACCCTAATAATTTCGATAAACCATAGAGAGAGTCGTACCTGAGAAGAGTACTTACATAAATTAGTAATGGTAAGAGTAGTCAATAACAATACAAAATACCATAAAAAACCCGCAATGTTATAAACTAGCCCCTGCACCCGGTTTCACCCATATCGGTGACTGTCACACGTTACTTTCAGTGCGGTTAAAGTTAAAGGCAGTTTGAAAGATTTCATACAAAATGTACCGACCGCTTATTTTTTGCCGTATTCATGTGTGGATAGTCTTTAAACGCAGCATACTGCGCCAGATGGATTATTTCGCAGATGCCATCAGCCATGAGTGAACCATCTGTGGTTTCCTTTAAAAAGTTAATTTTTACCTGCGCAGAAAGCCCTTTTCATTATGGTTGGATCATTAAAATCGTACAATCTCCTGGAATAAATGGTCTGCCTATTTGGGAAATAGTTAAAATGTATATTGCTATAATAATGGCACTAAGACTTGGTCACTAAATATTGGCTACATACATACCTAAGCTCAAGATCGCGCAGTCAACTATGGAAAGAGCTATGCTAGGAGTTTCGCTACGTGATAACACCCGTAGAATATCTAAAGTCACACCCACATAGCTCTTAAAATTAGCAAGTTGAAGTGGCAATGCGTGCCATAATCGACAACCGCTGGAGAAGAAAAGATCTCGAATGGTGACCACAAACCCCACCTGATTGTTCGTCATGGTAATGACCGATGACTCTTTTGGGGAGTTCTATGGCCAGCAGTGGCATAGAACTAAAAAACTCTTCTCGGGAATTGGTATGGTCAAATAACCACATCTGTAAACATTTCTAACTACCTATGCTACGTGTTTTCGGCAGAGCTGGCGGCTGACCGACTAGCAGTAACCTCCTAAAATTCTTCCAGTTTTTTCCCAGATGAATGGATCTAGCTGCATCGTTATTTGGCGACCTCTGTGGCGCAGTGGGCGAAGGCCGGCCTGAGACGCAGAAGGTTGCGGGTTCTTTTTTCGCCGCGGGACAAATGTTTGTATTATCTGAAAATATTTGTCCCTGGTCTGAGTGTTTTCTATGTAAACTATGTATGCATTAAAAAAAAGGCGCTTTATGCAATGCTTTGCTTACTGTGGGGCTAGATGATGCTGTGTCAAAATGTTCAGCATTATTTATTTATTTATTCTACCCCAAAACCTATCCCTCAATACTCATTAAAATAGTTGAAGCCGTTTCTCGAGATCTTTTATAATATTAGGTTGGGGAAAAAGTCTTTTCGCATTATTGTATGTATGAACTTGTAATAAAATCTCTTTGGCTATACTATTTGTATCTGGCTGGTTTTGGTATCATTAAAAGTTTAAATTTTAAAGAAGATAATTCCAAATTCAAATTAGGAAAATGTGTGATTTTTATTTGTTTTTCGTACTGTCAAGATGAGTGAATCTAATGAAGAAATTCGATACATTTTAAAATTTTACTACAAAAAAGGTAAAAATGCAACGCAAGCCGCGAAAAAAATTTGCGATGTTTATGGACCTAGTGCAGTGTCTGTGAGAGTAGCACAAATTTGGTTTAAGCGTTTTCAATCCGGAAATTTTGATGTCAAAGATGCACGTCGCTCTGGTCGCCCTATTACGGATAAAATGGATGCCATTTTTGAAAAAGTGGAGCAAGATCGGCATATCAGTAGTTACGACGTAGCTGAAGAACTGGGAATTGACCACAAAACAGTTTTGGCGCATTTGAAAAAAACTGGGTACACAAAAAAGCTCGATATTTGGGTACCTCACGAGCTCACTGAAAGAAACCTAATGAACCGTGTTCTCATTTGTGATTCTTTATTACGACGTAATGAAACCGAACCATTTTTGAAGAAGCTGATAACTGGTGATGAAAAGTGGATCACGTACGACAAGAACGTGCGAAAAAGGTCGTGGTCAAAGGCCGGTCAGGCTTCACAGACTGTGGCGAAACCCGGGTTAACTCGCAACAAGGTGATGCTGTGTGTGTGGTGGGATTGGAAGGGCATTATTCATTATGAGCTGTTACCACCAGGCAGGACCATCGATTCTGAACTCTACTGCGAACAACTGATGAGATTAAAACAAGAAGTTGAGAGAAAGCGGCCGGAGTTAATCAACAGAAGGGGTGTGGTTTTTCATCATGATAACGCTAGACCTCACACATCTTTAGCCACTCAGCAAAAATTAAGAGAGTTTGGCTGGGATGTGTTAATGCATCCGCCGTATAGTCCTGACCTTGCACCTTCAGATTTCCACCTGTTTCGGTCTCTTCAGAATTCTTTAGGCAGTGTCAGGTTAACATCACGAGAGGACTGCCAAAACCACTTGTCGCGGTATTTTGAACAGAAGCCCCAAAGTTTTTATAGCAATGGGATCATGTCCCTGCCTACAAAATGGCAAAAAGTTATCGAACAAAATGGTACCTACATACTTTAGTTAAATGTAAATAAACTATATTAAAAAATGTTTTGAATTTTCTTAAAAAATGCGAAGAAACTTTTTCCCCAACCTATTATAAAGGAATGTCTACCTTTGTTTGGTGCCAGTAATACGTTCCTAGCCCTTAACTGAGGGAATCAGAAAGTTTACTATGAATTTATTTTTATTCTATTTTTAATCGTCCCTTATCGGTTTGCGCGCTATACAGAAACGAAAGGTCAACATGCATTGTAAATGAGAAAGTTAATCGTGGAAAGTGCGAGCGAGCGGATCTGTGGGCACTTTGTGCAGTTTCTAAAAAAAATATACACAGCCTTTCGCCCCAGAGATATCTGCTTTTTTAGTAAGCTCTCCAATATCTCAGGCATTTTAATTGCGGATCTGTAAAAAAAAATACCGGTATTTGCCCGAGCGTGTTACAATTGTTTTGTATTAACGATAATAACAATTATACCGTTATCCTCAGACACAAACTTAATAATGTAGGTATTCAAAAGTAGCTTTCATTTGTTATTCCAAATTTCATCCAAATGGAACGCATTGAAGACAAAAATCCAAACGAGTGGATCGTTTGCATTTATTTATCACTTTATACATCTGTCGCAGCCTACTAGCTTAGTCAGCCTTTCAGTTAACAGCCTAGCCGATTGCTGTTCTATAATCCGACGTATTAGAATTCGGGATCGGTAATGTCTGTAATATGGTGCAAAGCAAGATTTTGTAATTAGAACAAACCGAATAATTCGAGTTTTTAGTAACACTTATCGGAGTAATTAATAAGTTTTGAGTAATTAATTTAAATAACTTATCCAAATGATATGTGATAATCTTCGTCAAATCGCTAATAATTAGTCATCGGAAATGGCACTGATCATATAAATAATTATTACCCATGTTAGTGTTTTAAATAGCCGCTAAAGTATATTAATGTTGTTTAGTAAAATCATAAACACATTGCAGATCACAGAAGCAACAACCTCTTAACCTAGATCTAATCTTGAAGCAAATAATGTGCAATTTGTAAGTTATATATCTGTCACACGTGAGCGTATCAGGTAAAATGGATTTAAAAAAATCTTGAATATAACTAGTTGCCTTTTTCGTGGCAGAAGCTATGGTATTCTGTGGAAGGTGGGGCGAATTGTCCCAGTGCCCTTGATTATGTAGGTACCAACTACCAGGTCAGGTCACGTGATGACGTGAATGTTCACCCTACATACTGCAAACAAACAGCCACTTATATAAATGTCCCATATACAGTATGTGGCACACAATGTCATTTTATATACCCATTTAATTGATTACAATGTACTCGTTGTAGTAAACACTTTTGCAGTCAATAAACGTTAGGGATTAACTAATGACGACTTTATTTATGCTATTGAGTTGCAAAATGCTTGCAAACCGACATTTAGCACCTATCTATTGTTTTGTCTTCGGCTTGTCTTTGACTTTTGGGAACCAATTTGAGGAGACAATGACTTCTTTGAAAATATTTTCGTTGTCTGACTGGGCGAAGTATTAAATCTTATAATTATGACTCCATAACCCATACTAGACGTTACTGTGTTCATCTGAAAACCAATAATGCAGCTATTTCCGAAGACAATAAATAGTACAGAGATTTACCTGATAACGGAATTACTTTTTAATTACCAAGTGACTCGATAGCGGATGATGTTGAGTATGTTCCCAGAAAATATTCGGACCACGAAGTTCAACATAAGAGACGAGATTCCTACCAGGTAAGGCGAGCAGCGAAATCCGAGGCCAAAGGGCTTTTTCCCCGCGGGAGGTTAACCCTGAAGGCTCGAGCCAAGGTCGACGAGTGTTTGAGACGCCTTTGAAGGGGAGATGACTCGTTGACTTTGACTAACCCTCTCGGTCAAATTATTTAGTTTTGTATTCTGCCTGTGCCAATGCACGCTTTATGAATGCGCTCAGGGCTTTGCCTACCCAAATTAGCTTCCCCAACAGTTGACACCCGCTTGCTCTAAATAATTTAGGGTTTCAAAAATACCACATACCTTTAAAGCTACTTTTGAAATATTTATTTTCATATTTTATTCAATACAAAAACTGTTGACCGGAGCAGCAGAGAATTTCTATTTGAATGATATGTCGCGTATATGATAGTCACGAATTCACGAAACCATCAAGGTTAGCCATGGCTATTTTCGTTCCATTTAGCTACTTCAACTTTCTCCAAATTACGGGTAAAAGAGAGTTTTTATTATAGTTAAAAATTAAAGCTATGGACGCAAAACCTGTTGAATTGCAGGACAATTTTATTATCAAAACTAAACGAAAATTGTTGTCCGTTCAAAACTATTTTATGGCTATGAAACTAGCCGCTGCACAGCATTTTTTTTATTGGATATTATTGGAAAATATTTCCAGCTGTCGGATAAGCTCTGAACGACATTTCTTTATCCATCCACCCTTATCCTTTATCTACACTATTCTAAAGGTACCATAAGCGTAGCGTTTGATAACAAAGGTTTATAAATGATCTCGTTAGTGTTTTGGCTGTGATGATACAAAGTACTCTTATTCCCTAAGTTTAAAGTTTATAATCGATATGTTAAGTTGGTGTCGGCGCAGTGCTTTGCAGGGCGACTCAAGGCTCTACACGGGGGCAACAACTTGTCCCTTCGTGCACTGAACTAAGCTTCAACTGCAAATGAATAATTTTAGGCTTGATGCTACGTCGAAACTCGAAACCCTGGCCTTTGTTTGTACGCCCGTTCACTATTATTCTGATAACTGCATTGCCATTTTATTGAAATCATGCTATTTGAATTCATATGCGTATGGTAGACATTATTAGGACCGGGGGAATGAAAGACAATAAAAAATCTTTTGTTATTCGATTAGATCTGTGTTTTAACATACCAAGGATTAGAAATCATATATGTGGGTTCTTTCCATCATCAGCATCATCATCATTTATCGAAACCTGTTACCAAAAATTCCAATAAAACCCAGTCAAAGGTTTATTATTATTTTCAAGATTAAAATATTCAAACTTCGATTTATTTTTCCCTACTGAGGTAATCATTTCTCCGAACTAATAAATATTAGTTTTGTATTGATTTGGTCACCAAGTAAAGCCATAATGATAACGAGAAGGGGCTTTCACCATTATAATAAAGGTGGATCGGAGAAAGGGTCCGCTACGCAGCTGTCCTCCGGGCGCTCCGCCCTCGCTGACCCCGTACTCAGCACGCTCACACTTACACCGCGAGTCGGCAGGCCAGGCAGGCACCCCGACTGCCGAGCGAGCCGCGTAGCCGAGCCACACTCGCGAAATCGCGGCAGTTGCCCGTCGAAACTCAGTCGAACCGTACGCAAGTCGTCGAGCGCAACCCAATAGCCATGTGGTGAAGTGAAACTGTCAGACGTGATACACTTTCGCATACCGGTGTCGTCCTATTTCAGTGGACCATTGCACTTTTCTATTAGTTTGTGTTATCTGGTGCGATTATTTGGAAAATTGGATTATACGAACGAATAATGGCCTTAGCCAGGTAAGCTATTTTGGTTGTTGGAGTCAACACGGAACTAGTTTGTTTTATCATCGAAGGACTTTTCGACGATAGAGGTGTTATTTAATTTAGAACCGAAATAGGTACTTACAGTATTATTGAAAACTGTTTGGTGATTGTTGTCCGTTTTGTTTCCTATACCGCCAACTCATGGATAATTTACTATAAATTATCCATGCTATAATTTTCACTGTTTTTATTGCATACTATCTCTACAATAAGCGAAAGTTAACTTTCCTTGTTGTGTAAGCTGAACGTCGAATCACAGATAGAGGGAGCAATAGAAATCGCGTAACTTTTACTGTTACCATTATTGATGTTAGCTGTGATTATCATTTTTAAATTGCCCTTCTAGTGAAAAGTATTGACATTCAATAACAGATTCCGTTGCTGTTTTACTTCCCCCGTAGCACCCTAGAGCGCTCTACTACCGTTGATAGCGTTTCGATGTTTTCGTTTTATCCATTCTCACCCTCATTGGTAACGGTAACCCCTAAAGTTAGAACCCCGAACCCGAACCCCACCGCAGTATATTATGCGATGTCGTTTCTGCTTAAACTTCACAAGCTTAGCGTTTCGATTTTAAACATCCTGTCATATATCAATTTAATTCCTTTTCCCATGATCTTATTCATAGTATTGAAAGACAATTAACACCAGGAAACATTAAATTGTACTCTCATTGTAGTGTAAGATGTCAATTATTATTTTATTGTTGAATGTTGTTGTGTAAACACGTTCAGCAGAAGGAAATAATATGCTTAATTATTGACAACAAGTATTCGCAAGTGTAAAAAGTAGTACTATGATAATATAATTTTCTAGCGTTGTGGAACCAGTTTCTTCGTGAACAAAACAATGTCTTGCGATTATAACTCTATAATAAATTTGTCGAGGGCAGACTCGTTTCTTTCATTTAGCAGGTAGTCGGTATCCTCGGCCGGAAAGCGCTCACCTTCTGAAGTCCCAATAGCCTTTTTTTATGCACTTTTTGACAAGGCTTCTGACGTAACGTGCCGATATTTGTTGAGATTATCATAGACCTTTGCACGTGAACTGTCCGACTAGTTTTATAAACATTTCTCAGTATGTTTTCATCGTCAAAGATATATCTATTTATTTAAGGCTGGTTTCTCGTGTTTCATTACTTAGCAGTGTATATTAATGTAAACGTGCATCCGTATCTACCTTCTTATAGGTGTACAGTTTTCGTCTTCTCGACTCCCCTAAGAGCGCGAAGTCTATACAAAATTAGAGTTGTATATAAGTGCGGTGTGGGCAGAATATAAAGATTTGCGGAGATGCTCCTCGGTGAGGTCGATGACCTTCCTCCGCGCAGAATGCACGGAAGAGCATATAAGTGTGGGTAGATGACTTCGTCTCTTTCGACCCTCTTTATTCTTATTTGTAACGCCTCAAACCCCAAATATGTTATTTATATCCAAACAATGTGTTTGAACTTCAAGTCACATTCGATTAAAACCATCTTCATTGTCTTCTCGTCTTGTCGTCAATAACTTAATTTAGGTAAGAAGCAAGTTAGTACATAAGAAAATCATTGAAACTGCTACCCGTACACGTTTAATATAAAATCATGTCAAGGCAGATGGTGCGCGTCTACATTATAACAATCTTATGAAAATCGGATCGGAACTCACAATTTATGTTAGCCATACCCTCAACAGACTGCAGAGAAGGTGGCTAACGATCTGCTTATAAAATTAAACAATAATTTTGTGTAAAATTTTAA
Organism: Perizoma affinitatum; assembly: GCA_961405105.1. Lineage (NCBI taxonomy): Eukaryota > Metazoa > Arthropoda > Insecta > Lepidoptera > Geometridae > Perizoma > Perizoma affinitatum. The sequence goes on from OY560184.1 coordinate 11,785,992, forward strand.
TAACGTCGTCTCGCCGGGTGCCCCCCCACCCATCAACATTTCAGTTTCATTATCTACCGATATCTTAGACCTAAGAAAGATACCTAAAAATGTTGAGATTAATGTACAAGATATGATGAAACAGATGAATTAATCTAAGCATAATATGAGGAACAAGCAGTTTGTATAAATAAATAAGAAAGAAGCCACAAAAGTGACCAAAGAATCTCATTGATAATGTGATCAATTCACGATAAAAATAAAATACTGTAAATAACAAATATTACAGCAAATTATTCACTGTATCTGGACGGTCTATTATGATTGTTTGAATAAGTTGGGCGAGGTTATTTCGCAAGAATGTATCAGTTTAGCCGACACAAGGGCCGGTGTGCGTTCACAATGCAAGGGATTGCGGCCAACCAGCTCAGCTGAATGCAATAACTAAGTGGGTTTTGTCACTAATAATTAATGGAATGATTGTTTGTTTATATAAAAATTACTAATTGGTGCTTTACGGATAACACATTACGAAAATTGAATTCGATGTCATTTTCATTTGCGTTCCCCAAGGCTCAGTTCTCGCTCACACTTCCGCACCCAGCAACAAAGCGACCAATCATCACTTCTATAATAATAAGCCAACTCAAATAATAATAATAATATTCCTACTCAAATTAATTATCATAAAGTAAAAGTCTTATTGAAATTGTAGTTTATCTGTAAATTGTATTTTCATTATAAGCAATATGGTATTGCCATTTATAACTATCGAAATACCTTTTTCATAAAAACCTATTTGTGTAAACGATTCTTCCTTATTACGCAATAATTTTTGTATAATTCACATGATCAAGGTTTTCTAAAAACACTGCTTAAAGTTGCTTGTGAATTCTATTCGGTTCGTCATATATGTTGGTATAAAATTGATTGGAAACGTGTGTTGTACTTTCTAACTTAATTTCGCTCTGAAAACCTTGATGCATTCTTACATTATACTTATAATGTGAACTGTTGCCACATGCCCCCACAGCAATTGAATTCAATAGCTTGATTTTGAAATTATATGCCTATTTATCGAATTTACGTATGCAGATGTTTATAGTCGTTACATCTGCATTCTCAAACGATAAAACGGCTTACAACGATAATAATATGATGTGGATTTCTTTGGTGAAACTTTATAATTTGAATAACTCTTTTGTTCATGGAAAGTGCGTCGATGCGTCTTTCTCTGGTATGGTCCACGGCGTCTTCTCTTTGTGTTGTGCGTTGATCTCGATTAGTTTCACCGCCACACGATTTGTCGGAGTCATTATACTCTGAGCGCTGCTATTTCACTAGCAATATTTTATATATTTGAGAAACTGCTCTTCGTGACATCTCTAACCTTTCTTTTACATTTTAATCAAAATGAAAGTTGAAAAACGCAACTCGGGAAACTTTATGCACTATAATGCCTATTCATCTCGATATATAAAGTATCTCCGACCATCATCACCGTGGTAAAGGTGATGTGTGACATGTCGCAACAGTCTCTGCATCGTCGGCCCGACGCTATTACTCAGCTGAAAGTGGCTCATGAAACTGTGACGCTGACGAGACGCGGTCACGTACGTTCTCTCAATTTGTGTACCCACGTCGTTCTAGTTTAATACTTGGTGGCCCTACTTGATAATATGTATGATCACAAGGCTGTAAATATACGATAACTTGATTAAGTTTAGATTGAAGTAACATCCAAACTTTTGCTCACATTCAAGGTACTATTTTCAGATAATCGTATGTTCAGTACGTGCAAAAAAAGCTTTGTTACACGAAATAATCGTTTTTTTTTGTCATCCATGCCTTTTGTTTGTTCCAAGGGTTTAATCTGTTTATTATTTTGTATACGCAAGATTATGTAGTAGGTCTGAGCATTCTTATTTATTTCATTACTAGCATTTCGGAGCATGGTAGATTGCGTTAATTTGATGAAGAAGCATTTCGAAACAGGGACAGTTCGCGCTCTCCTACTTTTTCAGAAACCCGCGTTGACCCATTTTGTGCGTAAAGCGGTGTGGAGAGCGGAGGAATCGATGATTATATCAGCCGAATCTTGAGGCCTTCGCGGCGCTTTACTGATGAGTTCGGATCTGTGTCAGGGTCCTCGGTCTCCCCCGCTCGGGCCCTGCGCCCTTCGCGCCTCTATGCCTCCCACCGGCACGGCATATACTCCCCGCACACCATTTGACCCGCCAAACTGGAGTATTTGTGCTTCACCTTTCTCGCTCCTGTTTAATGATTTAGGGTCACCAGTTTTCGACTAGTTGGTTTTGATAAAACATCGTTCCAAATAGCTATCGAGCGTATAGCAAGTCAAGCGAATTGAGATAAATTGAGATTTAAAAGTATGTCGTTTATAAATATCCAGGATGTTGATTGATAATAGTGACATCTTTCGACTAAAGCGGTTTGGAGGTCACCAGTCACCTGTGCCTCGTAGAGTACATAAAAGCTCTCCTCATTGTTACCTATATTTGCAGCTTTGACTGATATAATATTAGAACGGCATCGCTCGGCCTCTCACACAGTAATGAAAAGTTGTCTACGTTTGAGGTCAACTGATTCGCATATGCATTCGAATTTGAGAGTTCATGTCAAGTAACTTTTTTATTCATTGTTAAAAAGTAGATACTAACCAACTCATTAATAACTTTGTGATAATTCTAATAATATGTTCTAAAATATTGTTTCTCGTTGAGAAAATGAACGTATTCATTGCTTCAATTGTGCCGTCTCGTGTCTAAATAAATGATAATGAGATACAATGAATGAAAAGGAGCTCTGGCTATGCGATCGAGTGGTGATCGACCTTTGCAGCTCCGTCACCTTCGTAGCACCGACGCGGCTGCGTTGGCATTGTCGCTCCGACGCCAATAGGAAGCAGCGCAGCACGGCCACAGATTGCTATTGGGCTTAAGGCCGTTCTCAATGCACCATCTTTTACCTTGTGCCCCTTATTTTGCGGCCTGACCCCAAACCTGTGTTGCCGGAGGCAATAGTGTGTGATGACCACACGAGCGAAGAGCGACATGATTGGCTTAATTTTAGTTGCTTAATAGTGAGTTCTCTAGATTCTATGAAGTTGTTTGTTCAACTCTGTTTCTTTTACAAACCTTGCATATGCTTTGTGTATAGTTTCACATTTAGCGAATGAAAAAGAATTTTATCTCGCCGTTTCTCCTGCTTTCACTACAAGTGAAAAGAGAATTAAAATTCTAGCCACCAAAATACAAGCGCGTGTCGCCTTGCCCAATTTTTTTCAAATGCCATTCATTTACCATGTAGGTCAAATGCATTACGTTGTCAAATCTGACCTGGTTTCATTACAAGAACAATTGAAAGTCTTATATATCGAGTTTCGTACTTAATTTTTTCCTAGCCCAGTAAATGGCAGAGCAGACTCTACTTTTGTTTAGCAGCTGACCGATATATATTTTAAATGATTTCTTTTGCACTCTCTTCAATTTATAAACTCCTTGGCAGATGGTGATTAATGCATTGTAAAGATGTAGGAAAGTAGAACGGGGGCGTCAAATCCAAGGCCATGGACGTAGCTGAACAAATTTATTTGAAGCGGTTAAAATTACGTTAACATCAATATCTAGATACCTTGGATTTGATACATATTATGTAGTTTAAACATACATCACGCAAGGTTTCTGTAAGAATTCAGGGTACGTATGTTTTAACATCTATTTTCGTTTGACTACCGAAGGCAAACATTTTGTTTCATACTCGTAGTTTTCAAAAAGTTGGGTTGTGTTTTCTTAGCTACAAAGTGTCAAATGCTTACTGCAAATCGTTGAAATAAGCGTAATCTGGCCCTGAGCCAGTAAACTATCTTGCATTTTTTCCAACAAGGAAAGTAATTTTTCTCTGCCGTGGCTAGCAGCGATAAAATATTCCGAACGTGAGCCCTCGTATCAATATCAAACGTGTACGTTTATAATTTTGTCGAAGTCAGCCCCCACCAAAGTTAATCACATTTTCGCAATGCTCGTTTTCTATAGTTTTTTTCGCGTATTGTTTCTTAATACACACGTTTCGCATACGAAGACTGAAAGTGTGCGTCCGCCAGTGTGCGTGGCCTCAACCGAGTTTTGTCGATGCTTTCTCGAGCGTCGAACCGGGTCGTGTTCTCTATGCCCTGTGCTGAGCTCGTTGGTATCGTGTTGATAGTGTCGAGGACTGGCAATGAATTTTCTCTCTAAGAATTTGCCACACGCATACCATGACATGCAACTCCAACCGAATACACACACGAGTATTGTGTCAGGGCTGGAATGCATAATTTAAAAGCTCGAAGTATATTTATTACTGCTAAAATTTATTTAAGTGTAATCGTCTCAATCAAATAAAGCATGTAGAGCTAGTCTTAATCCAGCCCAGTGACTTCGTTGGTTTTCTGTTAATCGGCTAATATTTACTCGCAGTGTTCGAGGTTTTAGCACAGGTTACACTATGTTTGTTGTCTAACTCAAGGCTCAGGAAATCCTATTTAAAACTGTCAATATTGAAGTAATACCTTCAGTAATAGCATTTTTAGTAACAGGGTATATCTAATTACATCGTAATGTCTGCTCAAACATACAAATGGCCATCAAAGATATCATGTCAAATTAAAAACAATCTACACTGACGGACGACCCTCGACGATGTAGGAAGTAGGGCCGCACAATTTATATTAGGCCGAAGTCAAGGTCTCGCCAATCATTTTGGCCATCTAGTAATTCATAGGACAATAAAACTTGAGGCCAAACCGGTTCAATCTTATTAACCATCCTTGTGCCCCCGACATCCACCGTGACTTCCTGAAAGGACATTTTGTATCGATTGATCGATTGCGTGCTGATAAATTGTAGCTGCAACTTGTGAAGTAGCTACAATGGCTCTATCTCTCGTATTTACAAGATTCATAAACGTCTATTCGATGTCTGTTTGCATATTCATGGCAAAACAATGTGGCACGCGGTACAGCAGGGCCGAGGTGGCACAGTTTCTTGTTTGAGCTATAAATCAATCTGTCCTAGTTAGATTAGCGTCTGCATGCAGCGTTACGTAGCCATCGATGCCTTTGCTTTCGAATAGCCGGGTTGCCAAATGTGATGTTGGTTTCTCGGCCGGACCGTGTTGCGCTGTGGCCTGTGTGTCGGTTTCGGTTGTACGCATTTACAGCTCGTCCACCATCGCATAATACGTCATTTATTGCATAATTGTCAGATGTAAACTTTTGCTCTTTGTATTTAAAACATGCAAAGTGCCACCTTAGAATTACAAAATGTTTTCGCCCAGCGAGCGCGTTCACATTTTGTTTGCACGAAGCGCAAACGCTTTAATCGAGTACTCTCCGATGAATATGAGTATGATTGTGTAACTTGTGTCTGTGTACATAAGAAACATTTTGGGTATTCACTAGCTGTTTCGGTAAACACCTTGCGATAAATTTGTATGGAGTTTGTATGGAAGCAAACTCCCACAAGCAAACCCGGGAAAAAGTTTGCTATAATTACAACATCAACGTGCAAATTTTTATAAAAAATTATAAAAATTTGCATTTTTTAAATTTTTCAATTTTATTGTCACTATGAATGCTGGTTCAGCTGGCCATGCGTTCAGGTTTGTGGATTGGTCGTCCTCGGCCTCGCTCGTTCGCTTCCGCATCGCAGCTTATCCTAGCACAGCGGTGTTCGTGGTTATCTTTTGTGCCACAAGCCTTGATCCTAGACCTTCCCGACAAAGTCACGTGTTCTGTACCACAACTATAACGTTATTGTCATTTCCTTTCTAGGTATAATCAGCAAACCGCGCGCTCTTCTTGGTTAAAGTACGTAATACTTTTGTTACTCATTTCATATCTTTCTTATTCTCATTATGTAGCATTTGTATAGTTGTTTAATTTGGTGAAGGGTCCAATATAACATATCACTTTTATATTTTCATGTTTAAGTAAGTTGCCTTGTATGCTTTCTCATTTTCATCCTACTCAAATCGCTCGCTTTCTGGCTCCGTGTCTGTGAGATATTGATGCTGATTCAAGTAATCTTATTTCTGCATAGACTTGATCCATTCAAGACTTGGAAGTGAGTAGCGCTTGTAAGTAACGTTGGTTTTATTGAGCCACGTGCTAACAAGTAGGCGTGAGTGTGAGTGCATCGACGTCACACCACTGGCCTATGAAGGTCATGACGTAACGAACGTAGTCTCACCATTATTCGGATTGTCGATCCATTGCTCGGTTCCTGGCGAGGTCGAAACGTTCTATCGCACAGAGGCTGGGATTGTATGCACTTTTATTATCAATCTGGTTTCCTTAATTTCAAGATCAAACAGCGACAGTCGAGTCGCCACTTCAATGGACTAAGACTAAACTGATTAACTACCAGGAAGTTTATGTATGTATTCGTAGTCATAACGCGAACGGCGTACGGCCTTAACATTTTGCAACCCAGCTTTATGTAAATCAGTCTTCTTCTATCTGAATTCTGAGCGTATATGATTCAATTATTAATTTATTTTTATCACAATAATTTTCCAGACACGTGATATTTAATGTTATTATAACTTGAGTAGGTATATTCTGCATCGAATAAGTTTCGTAATGCAGTATTGTCGTTGATACGACGTTGGATGTTTGCCAATGCTCTCCTGGAGCGCAAGTCCTCTTATAAAGTAGGTGCCAGAAACCTCAATATTTGCTATAATTTATCATTACAAAGCATGGTAAATATTAAAGAGGCTTAATTATGTACCTTAATCTAGTAATCTGTAGGCTTTTGAGTCTTACATAGCTAACTGGCATATTCTGTATGTGTTATGTACACCTGTATTTCATGAATCTCGCTCATGTTTATTTCATGTGTATATTATATTTATTGAATTTTCATCTTTATACGTTTTATACGATTTATTTGTATGCTTAATGGTTTATAACGTGACTTTCATTGATTATCGTTATCTTTCAATGTCGTAGTGATATGCAATGTAACTAACCAAGACTTGTCGATTTCATCAAACGTTTCATGTTGTAATCGCTTCCTTGTGGATGACTGATATTGATAGTATGTATATATGGACCTCTTTTCGTAATTGTGGTTCAGATTATTCCATCATTCCTGAACATCTGTTTTTTTATAAAAGTTTATCTAACTTTGTACGAAATAAAACTTACTCTTTCTTTGCTGCTTGAATGTAATCGCTAACGTGTAAGCTCATGAAGCCTTTGAATTTAAGCTCGGCTTTATACAAACAACTCGAAGTATTCAGGTTCTTTATCTTAGTTACGTAAGATGTGTGTAATTCTACAGATTACAGCATACATACAGACACCTGACAATACTGCAGATATATCGCGCATCTTCGCAATGTAGTAAGATGAATTACATCAGCGCTACTTTATTGAAAACCAGTATGTTAAATTATATATTGACAGAGATTAAGGGGCAGACAGGTTAAGGGGCTGAAACCGAAAATTAGCTTTAATAAATATTTTTATAGCTAATTCGATTTAGTTTATCAAAAACCTAGGTTCTAATTCATTATATTACCTTTTAGTTTGCAAAACACAATTTTACGAATTGTTTCTTGTTAAGAAATGCCAAAGTTATACCTTAAAAATAACACTTGCGAATCAATGAAAGCCAACTTATATATTGAATTTTAAAGGCTTACTCATTATACCCAAATAAAAATTATTGTTTTACGATTTATAAAAGTAATCGTTTGAAAGAGAAATGTCAAAAATGTGTGATTTTAGCTCATTTGTTACCAGCATGATGTCGTAAGCTCCAGTGTTTTGAGTATATACTGCTATTAACTAGATTCAATAATCTTGCATTAAAAATTTTGTATGGCTACTTTTATTGTGCTAATTCAAACCTTTCGGCGCCTTAAATGTGTTTCGAACACAATACAAGTGGCGTCATGTCCCATACATGTGTAGTGGGTTTGCTTGGCACGGTCACCTTGCACGTCCTCACATCTCGGACAACTAGAGGTGGCACGGAATGAACGCTCTTCAGTTCCGCGTTCACACGCTCCACTGTGGAATAATACAATTATATGTAACGCTTTACATGTCATTACCTACAATTACAAATTGTTAGTGTTTAATATCCTCGGCGAAAAGACAAGAATTATATAAAATTTCAAATGATGTGCTTGTGTTCTCTAATTTTTTTATAATATCCCAACAATTCAACTTCGGTGGAATTTTGAACGATTAATAAAAAATATTAAAATTAAATACCTACTATTTATTATTTAATAAAATATGAAATAAGTAATGAATTAAGGCGCAATTATAAAATCTTGTTATGCCCCTTAAGTGTGATTTTACACATAAAAACCAAATAACCAATTAATGCCCACAAAAACAAGTTATACAAAAGTTTGCTCCAATATTGATTCATTATTATATTCTTAACAAAAAAACTAAGTTTGCGTGCTCCATAAAGCCTTAACCGGCAAGGCGACCCCTGCCTGAGTACATTATCGATGTAGTTGTATTTAGCTTCCATCCTTTTTTCTTCTCTGTCCCTTTCCATCCTGCGGGTGTAGTCTGGCTACACCGAATCTGAATAATGCCCCAGAAAAAGTTTATTCAGACTTTCACCATTAAATAAATTCACCACTACCTACAGATTTCCACTACCTTAGAAACTAAAAAAATATATCAAGCTGGAAAACGATATAGATACTCAAACAATGTTTGATGATTCGTAGGACAATAGTTTTAGGAAATTAATTATAATTTTTAAACGCTTTGACATTGAAATGGTATTGTTATAAATACATAAGTATTTACAACGGTATGTGAGACTATGACGGCCACCTCAGCCTTGAATAATCATGTGTTTGATTATTCTACACGTCACATCTACAATTTGCGCTGTTTTTATCTTTGCATTACCCACTACATGCGCTATTTTTGTTAGCACGTTTTCGTAAATGCTAAATATAATATATATTAGGTTGGGGAAAAAGTCTTTTCGCATTATTGTATGTATGAACTTGTAATAAAATCTCTTTGGCTATACTATTTGTATCTGGCTGGTTTTGGTATCATTAAAAGTTTAAATTTTAAAGAAGATAATTCCAAATTCAAATTAGGAAAATGTGTGATTTTTATTTGTTTTTCGTACTGTCAAGATGAGTGAATCTAATGAAGAAATTCGATACATTTTAAAATTTTACTACAAAAAAGGTAAAAATGCAACGCAAGCCGCGAAAAAAATTTGCGATGTTTATGGACCTAGTGCAGTGTCTGTGAGAGTAGCACAAATTTGGTTTAAGCGTTTTCAATCCGGAAATTTTGATGTCAAAGATGCACGTCGCTCTGGTCGCCCTATTACGGATAAAATGGATGCCATTTTTGAAAAAGTGGAGCAAGATCGGCATATCAGTAGTTACGACGTAGCTGAAGAACTGGGAATTGACCACAAAACAGTTTTGGCGCATTTGAAAAAAACTGGGTACACAAAAAAGCTCGATATTTGGGTACCTCACGAGCTCACTGAAAGAAACCTAATGAACCGTGTTCTCATTTGTGATTCTTTATTACGACGTAATGAAACCGAACCATTTTTGAAGAAGCTGATAACTGGTGATGAAAAGTGGATCACGTACGACAAGAACGTGCGAAAAAGGTCGTGGTCAAAGGCCGGTCAGGCTTCACAGACTGTGGCGAAACCCGGGTTAACTCGCAACAAGGTGATGCTGTGTGTGTGGTGGGATTGGAAGGGCATTATTCATTATGAGCTGTTACCACCAGGCAGGACCATCGATTCTGAACTCTACTGCGAACAACTGATGAGATTAAAACAAGAAGTTGAGAGAAAGCGGCCGGAGTTAATCAACAGAAGGGGTGTGGTTTTTCATCATGATAACGCTAGACCTCACACATCTTTAGCCACTCAGCAAAAATTAAGAGAGTTTGGCTGGGATGTGTTAATGCATCCGCCGTATAGTCCTGACCTTGCACCTTCAGATTTCCACCTGTTTCGGTCTCTTCAGAATTCTTTAGGCAGTGTCAGGTTAACATCACGAGAGGACTGCCAAAACCACTTGTCGCGGTATTTTGAACAGAAGCCCCAAAGTTTTTATAGCAATGGGATCATGTCCCTGCCTACAAAATGGCAAAAAGTTATCGAACAAAATGGTACCTACATACTTTAGTTAAATGTAAATAAACCATATTAAAAAATGTTTTGAATTTTCTTAAAAAATGCGAAGAAACTTTTTCCCCAACCTATTATATGCAAGTATAATTCTGTAAAGAAAATTAAAATTCTTAACCTGCTTTAATTAAAATAGCTAGAACATATTATGTTTCAGCTTGTTTAAATAATAGTATTTATATCTTTGATTCTTAAAAAGCTTGAATTTTGATAAGTACTCTAGTATGTTTCACATCAGCCCTCTCTCTATAAATTGTTGAACTACAAATGTATAACATTTAGACATGGACTAGATTCAAACATTACACTGTAAGAAACAATTTCCATTCTTGCTGCTGCAAACATTGTACTCCCGAACAATGGATGACAAAAGTGTTTGCAATAATAAGGCCGATATCGTAGGGCTATTTGCTCGCAGTAAACACATCGTCCTTCAGAATCCAGTCGAGGACCCTATAATGTCGGGTCGTCCTCGGGGCGTCTGAGTCACAGCAGCAGTCATCGTTAAGAGGGCATTGCTCAGTGGTTAGTCCCCCTTAAGCGCGGCCGGTGCAGCAAACCTTGCTGCTTCAAATAAAAACCACACTTATACGCATATCAGGATGCTTATTGTTCTATCGTCCTTATTCCGATTCCATTGTCTCGCCAACAAATGCCCGCCATTTATATTTATTGATTGCAAATTTATGGTTGTGCCATATCATTTATTGTCAACCTTTCAGGGTCTATTAGTAACAACCAACTGTTTAATGCGCTTATTGTGTTACGGAAAATCATGTCAATTATTGTTTTCTGTGGCGTTAACCTGTTATTGCGTTTCATATATGACACAGAAATCTAAATAGTTTAACCTTGTTACAAAAAAATATGATTCTCCTTTTAAAAGAGCTGACCCGGTGGTAAACGTTCTTCTACGTTTCATCAACGCGTAGTTCTATTATTGTATTTGAAAATTTATAATAATAATTTTCAATGGTTAAGTTTTTGCATAACTTTAGATTTGGCTTGACATCATTCACTAGACAAAAGTTTATTCCAATTCTTATTTTTATTCGGTATAATTTACTTAACATAGAATTTGATATTGTTCCCCTTAAAACCATAAAATAACAAATACATACTAATTGGTATTGGTATATATATTGAATTGCATTATGTAAATAATGCAATTCAATTTAAAACTGAGAAAAGTCAAAAGTCGAACAGTGGTGAAATACTCAAAATAATATATAAATGTTTAATGATTATACCGCTTTAATGTCAAAGTTTAACTAGAAATATCATCAGTTTGGTGAAACGCCGCTGAGTGGACTTAAATATAGAAGAGGATGCGAGCAGGTCGGATGACATCTATAATAAGACCACGGGAGACCAATGATACCTACTCTACAGCGTATATTGCTCAACAAATTACGGGTTGTTGACTGTGCTGCTTAAAAGATGTCTCTGTTCATATTCTGTTATTTAAAACCACCTCTTCTACTATATTTATACAAAATATTGTTTTTATTATTAAATAAATAATTGTATTAAGTGGCACTCTTATGTCGCTCGAATTAAGGTTTCTAGCTAAAGAAAAGAAAACGTACCTGTTTTACTGACTTTTTGGATTAGGTGAACTAATCCAAAAAGTCAATGTTTGTCTAATTAATCAGGGGCGTTGACAAACTCGGTATCGCTTACAATAACGTTATTTTTTGTGAGTGATCGCGGTGGGTCCGCTTGCTCTCTGGTGGGTGGTCTACCGCAAGGGCTTGCCGATGCCGCAACGCAGACATTCTAGTATAACGAATTGCCCACTCGCACGGTAACCCTACTTGTCTTACTCAAAACATTGTCATTGGCATCACAACATCATCAAGCCCCAAAGTGAGCACAGCTTGTGTTATGGGAACGACATGACTGATATACTACTTTATATATATATTTTTTGTAAATTCATACTTATAGATCATTATTATAGATAGAAAAACACCCAGACCCGAGACAAATATTTGCAGATGCAAACATTTTCCCGCGACGGGACTCGAAACCGCAACATTCGCCCACTGCGCCACAGAGGTCGTCTTAGTTCTAGAGTTATAGTTGTATTAGTTCTACCTATAGCGCGCCTTGAAAAGCCTAAAATTGAGGCAATAGGTAGCATAATTTTGTTCTATCATCAATTGCATCTGCACCATTTCAATCCCATCTCATTCAGCTATAATCGCTTGTTTTGTTCTAGTATCTCTTTCATCAATCTCTTATTATACGTTTGAGTAATTATGACCTTTTTATGTAGGCCAAATGTAATAGATGAGCTGATTGGATGATTCACCTATTGTTGATCGCCATAGGAGCTGTTACCGAGTGTGTATTTAGGTCGGGCCGCTCCATTTGCTTCAATCGCAAATTGTCGTTCGGCCTCGGATTGAAACAGTATGTATGCGATATCTTATCGTAAAAGTTGGTCACCTATGAAAAACACCCATCAAAGTGGAGAGTGACCTACTGGCAAATCCTATGAAGCAATACGAAACTGGATCATAACCTTATCGTTTCACTGTATCAAATTTTAATGACATTGGCACTTTGATAAATTTTAATAGTTAAGTATTGATATACTCTTACTAGGTACCTATTGCAACCTTAAGACTTGTTAGTGTGTTACTGTCAACCCACTAGTTCACCATTAAGGTGGCAATATCTTATTCACTAATTTGGCAATAAAATCTCAGAGTCATTAAGATCAGTTAGACCACTCTGGTTGTGGACGACCTCGAATAGTTTAGTCTAATCAAGCAAACCTACCTGTTGAATGTCTTATAGACAGATATCCCAAAGCCATGTACTATAAACCATATCCAACTAACTGCATAAAGTATGATTCTTTAATTCAATACTATAACTATGTGCCGTAGTTATAGTATTGAATTGAAGCCGAGCCTCTCCGTAGCTGACAGTTTCTGGGTCGTACCGATTAATACACTTAGCCTACTTTTATTTAGTGCTATGACACTCGTTTATGTTTGACATACATTATTTCATTGCAAGTATGTACTTACTCTCCTTCTTTATCGGGGCAGTCATCTTGGAATGCCCTACAATTTCCCCTGTTCCTTATTTAATTATCGTTTACTATGTTAAAAATGAAACGTGACGACCCGTAGGTCGACACTTATCGGAATCACCATATCTTAAAGACGGGGCTACAGACAGTGGACTTTGTCGCGGTTTTCTTCAGGATGTAGAGACGAGGATTATTTGGTAATAAACTGCACCGTTACAAGTCGAAGACGAGACTGCTTGAGCTCATCAACACTCTCACGGAGTCGGAAATACCGGAACATTGCTGTTATCAACCCTGTCCTTCTCCATTATTTCAAGGAGTTGGGCTGCTAGCGTGCTCTTCTAAAAAGGTGTATTGTGCATTGCCCAATGCACAATACACCCTAATGCGGGACGTCAGTGGTAATTTATTGAATTTAAAAAAAAATGTCCTCGTCGATTTGTTAGCTTTGTCTTGATTTGTGCTAATTATTCTTACTCTCTTATATTGACTGATCGCAAAAGTTTGAAAACTAATATTTCTACATTTTGTACACAACGAAACCTAGTAGGTAGTTTTTATCAATATACGATTAGACCAAGTGCATTCGGTTGGCCAACAGTTAGAATGGCACGGTTTAGTTTCAAAACATGCGTATGTAAGCTGGTATTACTTTATCAGCAGAACATGCTGACATAATAAATGTATGACCGAAAATACTAATGTTTTTATCGTTGACCACGAGTGCGCTCCCGATAAGCTCCGGAGCTCCGGAACTCGGGTTAACCTTACCACAATAATAGCATTGCGTACACTAGCAGTCCGTTAACAGCTCATCGTTCAAAACCTAATTATATACTCGACACAAATATAAAATATGTCACGGTTATGTAGAAATTACTATTGTGAAAGTCTTGTTTTAAGGTCACCAATTAAACATTAAACGAAGGTGCCCTGATGGAAACTCAAAACCCACGCTCTCTACCGTAAATTTGTGCCTTCAAAAGAGCCAACGCACAGCCCGTGAGCGGATGCCGTGCTGTGATGAAACTGACACAGATTCTAACGCGTATTTGGTAATCGAAATACAGTTCGTGAAAGTCTCGCAGGACGGCCATATCTCGCATTGTACATGCCCCACATAGTTTCTCTCGACATTTTGACGGCACCGAAACCCAAAAGCCGAAAACCACTTACGGACCTATAACAATATTTCGTCGACAGCGATGTACGTATTTCGGTACGCGGTATAAGTACCCGTATTTATTACCCGTTGTTACATTTTCGCCTTGCTTTAATTCCTTGAGAAGCTGCAGGTATCAACCACTGGGTCACTGGCATCTTGGCATATAGTTCCTATTACGCGAACATTAATGTGCCTATTTATTTTAAAACTACGCTCGCTTTGAGTGGCCGTTGGCTGTGCTCAAAACGGTGAAGTAAAACATCTTGAGGAAACTGACATGCACTAAATTCGAAGCCATCAGTTCGTGTTCCAATAAACGATGATGGGCTTGCTACCTGTTACGTGGAATGCTAACTGCCAAATATAATGTTTGACGTGACTACCCCCTACTTGGTATCCTCAAAGATCTACGCAAAGAGTATGTATCTGAGGATGCTCAACATGGGGGAAAACTCTCATGAGCGTGTTTGTTTGTTTTGTTTATGTTCTGTTAGTTATGTTGCCAAATTATTTGGATGTTCTATTTTGTAACCAACCAAGCCTATGTAACTTTTTTTACTATCTTTGTAACTTTGTATATTTCCATTGTTTATACTTTTTTGATTTGACGTGACTAAGTGTTCCTTGTGATTCCAAAGTATAAATAAATATGAATATGGTAGATGACATCACCGCCTCGTGTCCAATTTGATTTGATGGTTTTTTTTTACCATTATATCCGACCTACAACGTTGCGTCACAAAATCTGATTCAAATCATTTGATATTAATTTTGACTATAAAAAAATATTTATTATAAGAACCTTGTCATGTTTTTGTTGCTTCTAGTCCCTAAATTATTATTAATTCTTAAACACCCAATCTCTGAAATTATATTTATAACCACTATTTACTTTTTTATATACCACAACGATGTGTTGTTTTATTAATTATGATTTTTTGTTAAATTTGGGACGCAAAAATTCTAAAAGTTAGAACTTAGATCATGTGTCTGTTGGATACTATGGACATTTTAAAATTACCGCAGGAGGCGGTCAAAAAGCAAGAATAATTTTAGGCTTTCATATTCCTGTACCATTGGTCTTGCAATCCCACTTCCCAGTTGTTGAATTCGTGATTCGTTTCTGACGGGAATAGGGAGGAGAGCAAGTTCACGTTGTATTCGGCCTTTGTTTCCGTATGAGCTCTCGTAGTTGCCAACTCTGCTTACTCCTTTGAATACAAAACAAAAGAAAAATCGTCCACATGTTTCGGCTAGTCGTGTTTCCATAAGATGATGATGTATTTAAAGTTTATCGAAAAAAAAGTCATCCCTCGGGAATAAAACTTTTATGGGACCACATCGGGATCATTCTCTATACAACAATAAAATAATCATCAAAATTTTAAGGGTAACAATTGGCGAAGATATCAGGAAACAAAAATACACGATAAAAAATACAGTCAAATTGAGAACCTCCTTTTTAGAAGTCGGTTAAAAATAAGAAAAACCACTTGAAAATTGGATTCAATTCTTAAACCACTGACGCTTGGAATGTGCTAGCATTTACCTTTTGGGAAAGATATTACAAACTATTCATTTGGTTTTTAAAAATAATCTGATTTGAGAGAGTTAGTTGAAAAAGAAACGTTTTTCTCACTTGCAAGCGCGGATGTCGTAAGCTCCGCGGTCTTGCTTATACTGCGTTCGTTTGTAATGTGCTAATCTAGGTTTTGTATACGCCTCAACCTATAATGACTAGACAAGCTACTAATGTGTGAGTGTGTGTGTACTCTAGCATTTCTGTTTGTCGACAGGCTCGGGTCGGGCAGCGAGTGCGGTGGCGGGACCGGCGGCGGCGCGCCCGCTCCTCAATCGGCGCGGGTGTCTTCCAACGGCGCCGGCAGCGGGATGGCCGTGAGTCGCGTGCCGAGCCCGCTGCACGACGGGAACACACCCGTCGCCGAAAACTGGTGCTTTACACAGGTACATGTTGGTTGATAGTCATATTCATATTATATTCCTTAGGTGCGTAGGGAGCGACTAAGAAAGTATTTTCTGAAATTCCAACCTTAAATTTTGTATGGATGAAACTCAACGCGGATGAAGTGGCGAGGCATTTCACGGAGCATAGTCGATGGTAGATTGGATATCAAGGTGAGAGAGGAACTTACTCACATATCATAGCAGTCTTTAATCAAGAACATCGATACCAAAAGAGTAGATGTTGCTTCGTTTGTGAAATAGATGACTTGTCACGTCTAGGACAGAAACACAATGACGATAAGGCACGCTTTTGCTTGGAAATTTAAAAAACAGGGGCTTAAACAAAGAAAATAAATATAAAGCTTATTATACGTTAAAGGTAAACCCAAAAGAAACTTATTATAAATATATCCATGAGTTTTATGGATTCTGCTAGCCAGGGTTAGTTTGTTGTTCGACAAAGTAAGGTCATAGTGATGTTTAAAACTAAATACACGTTACGTAATAACACTTCCTGGTTAATATTATTGATTGCTATACAGCGGCCTCGGCGATACACGACAAATCGTGTCAAAATAGATTCTCAACGCGCAAACCAAAGCTAAGTGCTCGTAAACCTCCATCCACGCCAATCCACGGCCACCGTCGTAAATGCTACAAATCATCTGATGCGAAGCTAGCAAACGAGCGATAATATTGTTTACCGAGGCCATTATCGGTGAACTTGAAATGTTGCGCATACGTGCAGATTGTGTTAATATGTACATATTTAAGCAAACTAGGAAGTATGCGTGTCCGATGTTCAAACTGGCGGCGCTGAGTCGTGCGTCACGTCTTTGCTGACTGCGATGCGCTATACATCCCGGACGCAGCAACGCAATGCTCCGCCGTTCGGCCGTACACACCGCTCGCGTATTTCAAAACAGATAAACAGGGAACGTGATGAATAATCATAGCCAACATACAATAGTTTAGGCATCTTTCCAAAAAAGCGTGTCTTTCAGTTATAAATGACATAATCGCACATTACATAACTGAAGTCGTAACCTTCGCAGACGTCAATGTATCAGCATTGCGGTATACGGCTCGCTGATAAGGAACCGTGTAGATTATTAGCGATGTATAGTTTTAGTCGTAGTAGCGATGCTGACGGTGCCGTTAACGTTATTTACCGGCCGCTGGTCAGCGCTCAAACAATTGGAGCGACCGTTGCTCGACTTAGTCGCCGACCCAGTATTGTGTTTTTGATGGTTTTTTATCCAAAAAAATATTTATTTGCAATAATAGCGGTATTTTTTGCCTGTTCGGTCTGAAAGTTCCGAATCAGTGGCACGTACGCTTATTAAGGTCTCGATCGGATCATCAAAATGTTCATAAAGACCGTTAATAAAGGCGAACATGTTTAATAGTGTTGTAAAGTCAATAAAATAAACATGATTATGATTAATTGATTAAGATTTCCTGGTTGGCTGGTAAGCACGTGTAATAAGTATTATAAAACCCGATGTGCCCCGTACACGTGCCGGTGATGTTGGCGCGGTGTCACTAGCGATAATAGCAGACTTCATTACTTTGAAACGCGTCAACAATTAACTTCTCGTATTATCAACGCTATTAGTGTTTCGGTTACTAATTGCAAACATTTCCACTGAAATGTGAATGGAAATTGAAACTTTTACAGAGCCGTCAGCGGTCATAGTGACCAGCATGGTTTTGAAAAACATGGCATATGTTTGATACTGTAGAATTTCTTATTCGTGTCTCGTAGGCTTTGATAAGTGATAAAGTGGTGTTTTTTTATCCCGGGCTAAAGCTCAAAATAGTGGAGCTGCTGCACCACTGTTAATTCAAACTAAGCCAATTCGCATATTACTTAAAGATTTATCTCAAAATCAACGTAGGGTTTCACGTATGGCAAACCAAAGTTCTTTGCTGTTCGGTTGCTTGCAAGTGGGGATGATGCGGGCGGCCTTGGACCGGGTCGGCGACCGGGCGAAGACCCCACCAGCACCGCAAGCCAGCAACGGTTGGGGGCAACGACCACCGCGCCCAGCTTGCGTCCGCGCAGACGATACGCCTAGTCCTCATGACCTTCACTGACCACCTAGAGTAGCCAGGGCCCCTGCTCCCAACATATCATAGAACCTGCTTTATCTTGCTAACTTTGATGGCTTTTTAGTGACCGTTGATATTACACGGGTGATAGTTACACGTTTTATAAGCATGGTGGGTTTTACATTTAATAGGAGCCTCTCCGTACTTGATCTGAGTTCCACTGAATTGAAAATTTTCAAAGGAAACCATAGATGCCTTACGTAAATAATAGTTTACTTCAGCATTACAGAGAGCAGCGTGCAATAAAAATAACCATAAAAATATTACAGATGACACCCTAACCTTGAATCATGAATGACATAATGGATGTTTAAAGTTTACCACGCTCTGTGCAGTAAACTTTTATTTGCCATAAATAACTCGTTAAATGCAGGTCCGAAGCGTCCGTTTGCTTCCACAAGTTCTATCAGCAAGGCAATTAAGAGACAAAGGCATATGAAGGACATGCGACGAGTTGAATAGTTGTGGAATATTTATTGTTCTGAGAGGTCGGGACGGGGTGCCCTCAAAGCCACCTTGCGAAAGCGCCCAGAGCACGTATTAAGTAAGCATTTCCCGACAGTAAACCACTCTGCAATACTTAGCTATGAGTTCTCGAGACTCTCATTTCTGAACACCGACCCGGCTCAATTCGTCCTCTTTGCCTACCACCGTTACAATTTTGATCTCAATATGTAACAATAAAATAACTGTTATATCTCTTCTGTTTCAGGTCAAAGTGGTGAAGTTCAGTTACATGTGGACAATAAACAATTTTAGTTTTTGTAGAGAAGAAATGGGTGAAGTACTAAAATCATCGACTTTCTCAGCTGGTGCTAGTGATAAATTAAAATGGTGTCTTCGCGTTAACCCTAAAGGACTCGATGAAGAGAGCAAAGACTACTTATCGTTATATCTATTATTAGTGTCGTGTAATAAATCGGAAGTGCGGGCAAAGTTTAAGTTCTCAATATTAAATGCGAAACGGGAAGAGACCAAGGCGATGGAGTCACAGCGCGCATACAGATTCGTTCAAGGCAAAGATTGGGGATTCAAAAAATTTATCAGAAGGTAAGGCCTTTTTATAATACTCATTCACATCCTGCTTGCGTCACACCAAAAGCCACAGACCTTACAACTTTAAGCTGTAATCTATGTTTTCATCACATTTCGTTGACTGCCGTGACTATTCCCTTGTCCTTTTTACCAAGGGTTTACTTTATATCAACCCACGCTTCAACTCTGATTCAATCTAATGGGGGCAGACCCTATTTTAACGGTGCAATATAATTTTCCCTGCTCGTGAGGACTGTGAACACTGTGTTGGTACTTTATTATGGCATAATAATACGAAGCAATCTTATGTATTGCTGCGTATGTTATTCCATTATTTTGATGTGTGTAGTATATAAACCCTTTCAAGATTTATCCATCAGATATTTACGGATACGTTGGAAAAATGCTCGAGGTGAAATCTATTTAGAGTTTCTGAACAGGTGGAAATTTAAACAAAATAGTGACTTTCCAGTTTGGCAGTGAATGTAAGGCAAAAACAGGCTTCGAATCAGCGATGCAGGTTAACGAACTTACCCCAGAAGTTACCATTCAAGCTACGATAAGTCTGATGACGCTGACGTTCTATGGGTTAAGGAACTATTGATGGTTACTTAAATTCCCAGTAAGGATGTTACATCATTCGCTGTATAGTTATTTGTTCTGCATGTGTTCAAGGTGTGATGTAGACACTCCACAATATAAATAATAATGTATTGCAGATGACACTTCTATTGACTATGGCTGGGTCACCTTAAACTTTAATTTGTTATCAATAAATCGCTCTTCTAAATCGAGCCTAATTTAATCTTGACGTAAAGGACGCACACTCGAATTTATAAGCCTTTTTACGGAAGACTTCAATTATAGAATTTTTATTGAACTACCATAAAATAAACCTTGCTATAAGCTTGCACTCATAAAATTCACATAATTTTCGCGTCGATCGTAAAATAAAATAAATCACACGAACTTTTCTCAATTCCAGAGATTTCCTGCTTGACGAAGCGAATGGTTTATTACCAGAGGACAAGCTAACGATATTCTGCGAAGTGTCAGTGGTAGCGGACAGTATCAATATTAGTGGGCAAAGCAACGTGGTCCAGTTTAAAGTCCCCGAGTGCCGACTGTCGGACGACTTAGGGGCGCTTTTCGATAACGAAAGGTTTTCCGATGTCACACTAGCCGTCGGCGGCAGGGAATTCCAGGCACATAAAGCTATATTAGCAGGTGAGATTTTGTTATAAATCTACTTAAATTCCCGTCTGCTTGTAGATTGGGGTCTGTCACAGAATAATAGGCTGGGGTTTGATCTGAAGATGGAAGGAGTGACGCTTTCAAGTCCCAAGTAAACACTGAACATTTTACCCCCATTCTTATATCATGAACAATAATTATAAGTACCTTCTTATGAAATTCTGTAAAATGTTCATCATTACGTTTATTATTTCACATTCAACTGCTTCTGTGTAAAAGTCGCGAGCTACGCGAGTGGACAAAGCACTTTGTCTCGATAGCTACAATAAAGTGTACAGAAGTGTCATACTTCAAATAGGCCTTGTTCAAGTTGTTCAATCGCTATTAATATTATAGATATGGAAACAAAGGCTCGAGACATTTAACAGAACCAGGCAGACTATAATTATATGCGTAATGAAATGATTAGAATGTGGTACAATACAAATTAATGCGCATGTAGGTTAGAACTTGATAACGCGGTATGTAAAGCTATGTCAGATGGAAATACCGTTAGTTGTTGGTATTTCCTCATATTTTACGTTTTATACGATTTATTACAAACGAGGCTTTGGTCCGTCACGTGACAAGAAAAATAAACTTTACCAACTTTAGAAATTTTCCATCCAAATATACGACAAAATATCTATCTGCGAACACACACAGTCAGTGGCAGTCACATGTAGTCTGCGAACAAAACTACTTACAATTATTTAAGTAACATCCATCTTGCTTGGTGACCCCGATGCGATTATTATGGTATGATTATGGTACAAATATGCATATAATACCTAAATAAAAGCATTAAAGAGCGTTGATTTTGAACATAACCATTTTTGATTAAAAAAAAACAGTTTATAAAGACATGACATTGTTGGTCCCTAAACTAGGTTGACCTGTATCTTAGGAACAAGACGTTTTAAAAACGTTTTAAATAGACGTTTTGTCTAAAAGAGAGCGTTTGTTTTGACTCTAAGAAGCTGATAGGTAATTTACACGATATCGTGTCGGTTGGTGTGGAACGCTCTGTGCTGTGGCCTGTGACAAAGGGGCAAACAAAATTGAAAAATGTGTGGATTATTCTTTAGCGTGTTCCAGTTTGAAATTGCCTATCAATAATATGGATTTTTTAATTTTACAAGCGGAAAGTGCGAAAATAAAAACTTATAAAAGTTAACGATTAGATTGACTTGAAAGATATTAGATATTTATTTGAGTGCACTTTTAAAAATGCCAAATGGCAGAGTGAGTACGTACGTACATAGCTCAGATTTTTCATAGAAAGTATTAAGAAAAGCGGTGTTTGTAGGTGATGGTGTTTGTAGATGATTGAGTTTGCAGTCTATGCACAACATAACGTCACATTTAAAAGATTCGAGCCCCAGTTTCACTCGTAACAGTTTAACTGAAATAGAAAACGTAAACTTCAACCAATGGCTCTGCTCTATTAATCCCATTGAATGACTGGTCCCTTCTGCTTAAACATAAAATGTTTCTTTTTTTCAGCGCGTAGTCCTGTTTTTGCTGCCATGTTTGAACACGAAATGGAAGAGAGAAAAAGAAATAGAGTGGATATCACTGATGTTGATCACGAAGTCTTACGAGAAATGCTACGCTTCATCTACACTGGGCGAGCGCCTAACCTAGACAAGATGGCTGACGATTTACTAGCAGCCGCAGATAAGGTGAGAAACCCCGCTCTTATCATCATCGGCCAGCACTGCCTTCCAAATATTGGATAAGCAAACACAACAATCGAGCGAAGCGAGCCTTAGTAACGTAATAGGCGAGCGAACCGAGCCTTTAATTTCACAAAGTAATATGTCATCCATTAGCTGGTATACAGCCATTACTAGAAACTGTTGCACAGGATGCCACGACAAATGGTACTACATCCATCGACTTCACTTTCACTTTTAATTTGGTATAATATTTACCCTCCCTCACTTCTTGATCCCATTTTCACTCCATGTTACCCGGTCTTCTTCCGGTTCGAAGTCGCCACTAGGGAACCATTGTTCTCCAGCATTTGTCGGTTCTCGGCGTAATTGATAAATAAACATCGTTACGCCTTTCATATATTTTGTAAATTAATTGAATGCGCAATGCATTTACGTCATTTTCAAGCCACACGCCAGTAAGGGAAAACGTACAAACATAAATTATGTAGCAGTGCGTCCGTTTCAATACCACCAAACCTTTGAAAATCCACTTACCTATTACCAATCGATTGGACACACCATAATCGTTTGCATTAAATTGCGCCTAATACATTGGTGACGCTTATCTTCGTACCTATAACTCGTATAAGCGCATTGAATGTAGGTATGTACAATATCTAGTTATCTATACAGGCTCACGCTTATTTATAACTTGAGTTGTCATTTAAAGTGTAATTTCAACGGTTTTGATAAGCGAGGGTGTATTTGAAATTCAGCAAGTGCCGTTTAAACTCTAGCAAAGGTGTGGTTTGCAAATCGTGAACTCTGTGTCCTAAATTGACACATTACCTAACAACACTAGATACTGACAATGACAGAGATAGATATTTATAAATACATACATAACATAGAAACCACCCAGACCCGAGACGAATGTCAGATCATATAAACATTTGTATCCCGGCGGGAATCGAACCCGCAACCTTCTGCGTTTCAGACGGGCCTTCGCCCATTACGCCACAGAAGTCGACATGAGCTTGTTTTTTTTTACTAATAAAATATTTGTAATTCCAGTACGCACTGGAGCGGTTAAAAGTGATGTGCGAAGAAGCGCTCTGCATGAACCTGTCGGTGGAGACGGCAGCCGACACCCTCATACTAGCGGACCTGCACTCCGCGGACCAGCTGAAGGCGCAAACCATCGACTTTATCAATACGTTAGTACCTTGCATAGCACCGCAAATTAATTATATGTATTTAACTTAAGGAAATACCGCAAGGTATTTCAAATATTTAAAAGAAAACGTTAAGACGTGTCTAAAAATAATTAACCACAATTCCGCCTTGACAGTTCTGCTTATTGTGATAAAAAAATCGGACATTATGTTTGAAAAAAGAATCCAACTGTTAAACCTCTCGGTAGTTGGATAAAAACTGTACATCGCGAGATCTCAGTTAGGTTAGTTACTAGTTATAACAGCTAGTAGTGTGTTGGTTTAGTTAGAGGTTTAATTTCACTAAGACCCTGTCTAGTATGGAATTGTAATGATCGTGGTTTCGTGCCTTATTACCCGCGGCGCCGCGTATATGCGTTTGGTATAAGAGGTTGTTCGCTTTGTTATGTTTTATTTCTTAGATTGCAGTGCGGTTTATTACCATAGTTTTGCAAGACTTCATGGGTGGTTCTAAGATAGATTTTATCACAAGTCACTACGGGACGCTGTAGTAAACAATGGAATGTGAAACGGGTTAGTCTGTTTGTTTGATTGTCATTTTGTCAAGTTGTATTTGGCTGAGAGAGAACTAGTATTGTAATATCTGTAGTAGAGTCAACTAAGCTGCAATGCTAACCTACCATTTATCGGCCTATTATTTATTCTGTGTCTTTATGCATTGCAGGAGTCACGCGACTGATGTAATGGATACGGCCGGCTGGAAGAATATGATATCGTCTCATCCGCACCTCATCGCCGAGGCGTTCCGCGCGCTCGCCACCCAGCACCAACAGATCCCGCCCATCGGCCCCCCGCGCAAGCGCGTCAAGCAGGCTTAGTGCCCGCCGCAAGCCCCCAGCGCTGTTGCCAAACACCCCCATGCCGCCTCACAGAGAACTGGCTAGATTTGAACCAAAGTGGCTCAGGAAGTTGCCACATTTGAATCAATGTTGCTTAAAAGGCCTTGAAAAATGTATCAAAGTGACCGGAATTTAATCAAATTGACTCGAATGGTTAGATTTGAATATTGGCTACATTTGAATTGAAGTGGCTTAAAATGAGATTTGAGTCATAAGTGATTTGGATTTAAGTTGAAATGGCTAGTTTCACCCCAGCATGGCTCAAAAATTGGCTAGCTTAGAGTCAAAATGGACCAAGATGAGAAATGGAAAAAGAATGGGTTGAAGTGGCTCAATTAGCAATCCCTCAAATAAGCATTAAAGAACACATCACCGATTAATGAACCAGATAAATTCTCTACATTAATTTTACTGATATGTTTCAACTATCTAGATGAAAAATGATGGCTGCCTTAAAGCATGACTAAAAATCTAGTCAAAGCTTTTGCGGTAGCTAGCCAGAGTGGCTTTGGCAACAGCGCTCCTCTATACCAAAGAGACGCCTCACTGCACGTCGAGTTCGCTGGCTGATTCCGGTGCGTCTGTTAGCGTGATAGTGGATAATTTGATCTCAGGATGATATTTTATTTTCCTCTCGCGGTGTCACGGTGCGACCGCTCTATTTTAATATTAATCGGACGCTTTTTGCGCGTTGTAGTCTCGATAGGCTTTATTTTAACGTTCTCGCAGCTGCGTCTCGTGTAAATTATTATAAAAATGTCTAAAAGGAATCCATGTCATACATTTTTATAGTATTGATTGTAACCATCAGCTATGTAATGCCTCTATCGTACCTAGTAGCGTAATTGAAGGATTATTTTTTATCTGTAGCAGTCCATGCTAGTTACCAAACCTGCCTAACAAAATGGCACCATGACACAAATTGAAGCCAAAGGTTAGACCTTTAGGTGAAACGCCATCTATATGAATCTGAAAAACTATAGTTGCCCCAGAATAGAAAAAAATCCTTTAATTGCGAAAATGGCTGTAGCCGATTGCGCAGACATTTCATTAGAGACGAACCATGGTTCGTCTAAGCCTTCATAATCAATAAAACGCGGACTGTGTAATTAGTTTTGCCAGCTTTGGGTGAAATGTATGAGGATCATTATAATAGCGGTTGTACAATACAATGTAATTATTCGTTTGAAGTGAAAGTTTTATCGAAAGTCTTGGTGTTTCGCGTTCCCATAGAAAATTTTTGAATGATTCTTGCTAGACTTAGGCCATTTGAAAATATTTGAAGTAGCATGGTATTTGAATGCAATAATGTAAAGTTATACATAGTTTTGTACAAATACTCTAATTCTTCCTCGATTTTAGAAAGTAGTTGATATTTTAGGCAATTTGTATAAAACTATGTTGCGTAGACGCTGTAGGGGACTCGAATGATTGTATAAGTCTATTGATAATGTTGGTATTTTATATAGATGAGCTACGATCCCACCATTAAAATATTTCGTAAGTACTACTGAATCGTATGGTGTTGCTGGTGATGCCATTTGATTTTTATTACATCATTATGATGTTATTCCAATGACACATATTGTGATTTTTCTTTCATATTTCCATAGGTTTAAACACACATGCTTTTTGTTTTCGTATGTATGTAGATCACCTGGATAATTTAAAATTTAAATGTATTTTGTTGATTTCGCTTCATCAATTGTATTATTACTGCGTGTCAAGTCATATTTCGACTTTGTAAGTTGCCATTCATTTTTGCTCACTCGCAATAAATTTTACATTTTGGAGAAACATTGATCATTATATATCAATGGTGTTCTATAGTAATAATATCAATAATGAATCAATTGAATCCGAGTTTGTCAAGAAACGAATCTACCCATTTAGAAGTATGTATTGTGAAACTATTAAAAAAATAGTATTATTTAAATACTATGTTAATACTATATTGTGGCCAATAAATTATAATTTTAATACCATTTTGTACCCACTTCCCGATTTACATAGCCGACAGCTGTTATGATGTAATTGAATGTTACTTGAAAAACAATTGTCAAAAATAACTGTGATTTTTCGAAATTGTCTGTAAGTTGAGCAAATAAATGAAATGATGTAAGTAAAATATTGGTTTTCTTTTTTTTTGAACGGTTGTTTTATTTAACAGGAACTTTCATGATTTAATTGATCTAGCGAGAATTTTCGATTAGAAACACATTTCAAAAATAGTTACCTAAATTATAATTCCTACATGAACTGATATTTTTCACCCTTTTGCCCTAATATTTAAAAACCACCCCGCTTGTTAAAATCTGTGATATGAAGATCGGAATAGGGTACCATTCGAAAATAGATCGAAGTCACACCTACCTACATACGATAAGATAATAGATTAAAATTTCAAAAAGCGTGCAACCTTTTGCAATAATTTGTTTTAGTAACGCGTCATATATGCGGCGATGTAAATATTATGTATAAATAATGTGAAATTCATTACCACTGTTTATTTCAGTGGGGTTATGATGATCACGAATATAAATAAATAAATAATGCTTGACATTTTTCACACAGCATCTAGCCCTACTACTACAAACTAAGCAGAGCTTGTATTATGGGAACTACATGACTGATATACTACTAATATACTTTTTTTTGTAAATACATACATATTATACATAGAAAACACCCAGACCCGAGACAAATATTGGCTAATCGTACAAACATTTGTCCCGCAGCGGGAATCGAACCCGCAACCTTCTGCGTCTCAGGCGGGTCTTCGCCACAGTGGTCGTCCACATCCATTTTTAAAACAAATGCAGTAATTTATTAGACGAACCAATACCAACAAACAATACTTTACAGTAGGGGTCTGTTTGGATGACGGAATTCGGGCCTCAGCATCCAGCCGCTAACTTCAGTCAAAGTGGGGGTTTGGGGGGCTGAATCGTCCCCTAGAGAAGCCCCTATCTTGACTATGAATTCCACGGTAAGTCTAAAAAGCTGATTTTATAACGTCAATTTTCACTTTAAGTGGGGAATGGGGGGGCCGACGACTTTGTATGAATGTCTTTGTTGAATTACAGCTCTTTACTGAGCATAAATAAATAATGTGTTTCTGGGTTTTTCGATTTTAACATAAAAAAAAACAAACACCCTCACGGCTGTCTTCACCATGGTAGACATCCTCAGATACATACACAGTGAGTAGATGTTTGAGGATACCAAGTAGGGGGTAGTCAGAGGCACGTAAAAACATTACATTTGGTACATGCCCGCGTTTTGCAAATCAGCATTCCACGTGAAAGGTTGCAAGTTTTGAGCACGTGTTAATGAGCACATTGTCATACATTTTTCGAGTGGAAAAATCCATTGGTGCACGACCGGGTTAGAACCCACGATCAGAAGTCGTGGTATCGCCCACTAGGCCAACACGGCTCCTTAACATTTTAAAGGGTGGAAAATGGAGCGGTGGAAATTTATATCGGTTCTTTTAAAGGCAGGAACTTGAAAATTGGAATTGTACATACACATTTTTTGATTTTGACATTTGAAAGGGTGGGAGGGAAAATCAACTTTAAAATGCTTTAACTATGATGCTGCTTGTTACGTCTGGCCTTAGAATTAGAAAATCAAGCATTTTCGTAAATCATGTCGTAATTTCGACTTTAATTGCCTATAACTTTAAGGACACTGGTTGAACGGTTTGGCCGTAAAATGTTAGGTTGGCATTGAACATTTTTAAAATCAAGCAGTTTTTCAAAAATATGCTGGTAGGACGATATTGTCTGACAATAGCCAAAACAATCGAGGCCGTTGCTTGGTTATCAAGTTAAAATTATTACAGCCAATCATCCAGCAGATATTATGTGCTAGAGTCTGGCTAATGAAAGTTGATACTGAAAAAGCGCGGCAAATTTAAAAAATATCAGCATGGCAGCCCTAAAGTAAAAAGGAAAGTTGGAACAACTCACTTTGATACTTTGACATTTATTTTTATTTTACTAGTGGATGCTTGGAATTTTTTCCGCGTTATGACGAGATTAAAAGTAGCTTATATCACTTGTTAACTCTTTATTAACTCCATACCAAACATCACACGGATACGTCACTCCATTGTGGCGTATTAAAGGAACAAACAGGCTATCAAACACTATCATGAGTATCAATATTATCATGAGTTTAAATATTTGTAAATCTATGTGAGTATGTATCAAAGAAAACAACACCATATATTTTTATACTGTTTTTTAATCACTATAATCAAAATCTGAATCTAAAAATTCAACATGGAGTGACTCGTCAGAATCACTGGAGTTGCTGCTGTCTCTTAAATTGATGATAAAGCTTTCTAAATTATTTTCTGTTATATGGTCTCTTCTTTTGTACTTGTCTTCCACATGAATGACATGGTCTGTCATTTTCTTCCAATCATCTGCTGTAATACACTCAAAAGATTGTTTTATGAGATCCTCGAACTCTTTTGGAGTTCGGCTTACATTTTTGCTTCCCACATTTCTTTTTGCTAGACTCCATATGAGTTCTATAGCATTTAGGTCACAATGATATGGAGGAAGTCTTAGCACTTCATGTCCGTTTTGGCTTAAAAGTTCATCAGTTTCATATATAGGTTCTGGTGTGTTCTGTTTTACTAAGCAGAGCAACTCTGCTTTTGAATTGTATGTTTCAAATGAAATACCATTCAATGTAAGCCAATTCTGTATCTCTAACTTTCGATTTTGAGATGTGGGCGCTTTATTTATTATGACAGAATGGTATGATGCATTGTCCATTACAATTACACTTGGTTCATTCAAATTGGGCATAAGCTTTTCTTGAAGCCATTTGTTGAAGTTTGTGGAATTCATGTCATGGTGGTAGTCGGCCATTTTAGATTTGGTGCTAAATACTAACAATGAGTTTGGAACAGGGCCTTTCTCTGATCCTGCATGCACAATAATGTATCGTTTTCCTGACGATATATTTTCAATTATTCCACTCGTTGATGGACCTTGCCAACTTTTTTTAGGCTTATAGGTTTTGTGGACATAAGTTTCATCTAAGTAGATTATTGGCTTGCCTTCTGCACGTTTCGATGCAATGGTACGCAAAAAGCGATGTCTCCATGCAGCTATATCATACCGTTCAATTAATAATGAACGTTCATTTTTGTTTTTCTTAAATTCATAACCGTTGGCTAATAATATGCGACGGAGAGTTTCACGACATCCACCAAATTCTATACTTTCTTTTAACTCTACCAACAAAGATCTTAATGTTGGTACTTGTTTCCTCACAATGTAAAATTCATTTACTTTATTACGAATAACATCCATATCGAAACTATCTAAGTTCGACACTTTTGAAGGGTGAGGTCGTTTTTTACCTGGAGTCCTCCAGACCCCTTCGTTCACCGCACCTTCTTTTTTAATTCTCT
Source organism: Perizoma affinitatum (assembly GCA_961405105.1). Taxonomy (NCBI): domain Eukaryota; kingdom Metazoa; phylum Arthropoda; class Insecta; order Lepidoptera; family Geometridae; genus Perizoma; species Perizoma affinitatum. Next base: position 11,815,925 of record OY560184.1, read on the forward strand.
TCAATGTAATAACACTTACATCTGTAAAAAGAATAAAATAAAATGTCAATTATCGTGAGTCTCATAACTAAGAAATAAAATAATTAGTTTTAAATAGTTTCTAATCTTTGATTGTAATTTTCTTTATTAATAAAGATATATTTTGTCATCAGAAATAATAGAAAATACACAAGTATTACAAAACTAGTCTGTGATTAACGTTGAGTGAAAACTTACCGGTGAGTGAAGATAGTTCTTCTAAGTACTGGTTCTGCGATTTCAGCATATCTTTCTCAAGACTATCTGTAAAAGAACAATAACATTACATAAAGTAACTAAAACTAATATGTACTTATTTAAAATAAAAAAATATCAAGACATTTTGACCGTACCAACCTAAAAAATCAGTCACAGTACGTAAACAATCCTGTTTTTCTCGCAATACGGCTTGTTTCACAAGCTTTTTCTCTTCATATTTCGAAATCATACAAAACAATAGTTTTCGCACTTCACTCTTTATAGTTTTATTCATTTTTATAGCATTAACACGGATAAATCACAACAAAACTATACGCAAGTCAACCACAACGAAACATCAACAACACGCCATCTTGTTGCGTCAGAGATAGGGATCCCATACACTGATTCTGATTTTACCAAATCTTTCGGAAAACAGCCGAAAATTAATTTCTTTAGCCAAGTTTTTCTCTATTAAATAGTGTACCTAATTAATTAAGCTATTTATTAGACCAACTTAAGGCTTAGTGTTGCTCTTGAAATGATCCAACACGTACATACGATACTTATTTTCAATGAATACAATTTTAGCACACGTACGAATTCTTAAAACTCATTTTATAAAATATTTAAAATAAGTTTGTTTCAAAAATGCCTTTTTGGAATTAATTGATCCTAAGTACTTTCTGCTTAAAATACCCCAATTTGTAGGGTAAATATCCGATGATAGGAACACTTTAGTGTTGTCATATAAAAAGTTTGCAAAAAAATCCAGTATCTACTTTCGTTAGCCAGACTCTATGGCTTATGTGGTTAGGGTTGCCACAATTTTGTCAATGTCGTGTCGACAAGATTTAAAAAAAAAGGCGATGGCGAGGGGCAATATCAAACGAACACTGAAACAACTTTTTTTTTGACTGTGATAGTTTAGTTAAAATGTCAATTTTGACAATTTGCCACAGGGAAATAGCTAAACTCTGTACTGTAACCGTAAATACTGTAATCACTTTTATTTGAAAATAATTGAAATAGCCGCCTGGCAAAATTTGGTCATTAAAGTTTTATACGAATAAAACGATGTCCGGTGGTACTGGTAGTTTTCGTCTTCGCTTTAATGCTCAGCAAAAGGCAGCTGCCACTACCGGTAAACAGCTTCTAATTTTGGTTGTACTTACATAGTTCCAAATTTAATTGATAACTAAGTTTTTATTACTCACCCGTAATAGCGCTAACTTTGCATTTTGTATAGATGATCACGAAATTACTGATTCGCCTTCTCGAAGAACGAGCAGAGTCCGAACTAAACCAAAAAAATATGGAGAATTTTTGGAATTATCACCATCCAAGAGAAGAAACTACAAAGATTACGTTAGCACTGATGAAGAAATGGACGAAAACTTTGAACAACAGACAGTCAAACCCACAGGTACTTACACTAGTTCTTTTATGTAGGTACTGTACCTACATACCACTTTTTAGAAGACATTCTTTACCACTATTTTCAATCAACCTTCTTACTAAACTGACCAAAGGACATCCCGGCTACATTCTATTATATGTATGAAATAATATCTCAGTAGTCAATGCATGTAAGGTTTCTGTACTTGAACAATGCTGTTGTATTTGTGAGTGAATTAGAAACGCTCAAGGTTGGCACCATTTCATGTATCTTATCATCAGACTGGTATAGGATGCTTTTGCATGCTCAGTTCCTTGGTGGTTTGAGTCCTGTTACTGGCTATGTATTCTATACACCCTAGGATTTGATTTCTATTTAAATTGTGTGTTTTTATGTACAGGGGTGGCATAGTCACTGTATAACAAAACTACTACCATACTATCACATTGTTAAGGAAAGGCCTTCTTTCTCCCCCAGTTGTTTGTTGTTAAATTGTCCACCAATAAGCCAAACAGTTATGTTCAAAGTAAATCTGTACTTAAAGTTTGATAATTAATTTGTGGTTTTTTTTCAGCTTTATTTAGCAATGATGATGTAGAAGGCCAAGATATGTTCCAGTTCAAATCACGTCACACAAAACTAGATCTGCAAAACAAAGTGAAATCTGCAATAAATAGTTCTCCTACAGTGCTAGACTCTCCCAAAACTCCAAGAAAGAATGTTCTCTCACAGGCAATGCAGAACTCAGTCAGTAAAACATCAGAAGCCACTCCAAGACATGTCAAGAACATCATAAAGAAGCGTAAGTTAAAGAAAGTACACATTTTTACCTAGTACTTTGATACTTGTCTAAATACTGCATTGCTAGAACCAAAGTTAGGTTTAGCACCTCAAGAATGCATCAAATCATGCTCTTCATCAACCACACCATGGGGTTGTGGAAACTGGAACATTGCTGTCAACAATAGAGCAGCAGTTTCAATATCTGCCTGTGTAGTAAAAAAATTAATTATTAATTTTTAAGTCAGACTAAATTTGGTATAAGTTTCTAAAGTATTTTGGCTTGTAACTAAATCAACCTTTCCACACAGCAGTATGGAGATTCGTAAAAAACGAATCCAACAAGCTGTCATATAAAATATCTAACATGTTTTTCAGGAATAATACAAGAAGTAGAAAGTGACAGTGCTGAGAGTGACTTCTCCGGAGGCAGTAGCAGTGATTTTGAACCTGAAGGAAGTGATAATGAGGTGAAGTTAATACAACATTCTTAACTTATGAATTTTGAAAAAACTAGTTTTTACAGAATTCGTAAGATCCATACCCTAAAAATTTCCATCTTTACTTATGTAAAAATTATGTTAAAATCCACAATAATTTTAGTATAATGATGACTATAATAATAAAATGGTAATTTTTGATAAAATTTTATTATCAGTTGCAGTATGTACTAACTTTTTTAACTCTCCTATTAAAAATCCTAATTAGCAGATGTTTTATGAATTTTGCAAATATTTTATATAAATATAGGTAGATAAAAAACCTAACTGAGATTTTTGGGGTATTATAATCAACATAACTGAGGCTAATGAAAACAGAAAAGTAGGTAACTCATTTTTGTAAATTGTGAGTGGTAATTTTTTGTTAATCCCTAATAGGCTGGTGGAGAAAATAGTGGATTGACTATGGTTACTTAGGTAAGAACTTAAAGTACCACTCAGCAGAATTAATGTTCAGAATTCATTCTGATACTGTATTAAGACCCGAAATAAATAGTTGGTCACTACATTATTTTTAAGGCCGCCAGCATGCACCTGATCAAGGTGACCCATATCTAACCAGTGAGACAACTAATAAAGTAATTAATTTAAAAATGTTTTTAAGTTGGTTATAATTATAACTTATAGTCAATAAATGAGGAGAGGAATATTGTATAGAAAATTATAATTTGAACCGAGTTTCTGTTTCCTAATATATTTTCAGTCTGAATCATCAAAATCATCTGAAGTAGCTGAAAACTCCTCTGAAGCAGAAGGGGAACCAAGCGAACCAACTGAAAAAGTACAAATTACCAAAAATAAGACTAACAGAAATAAGCCAAAGGATTCAGAGTATTTCATCACTCCTGATAATTATTTCATGATGCATTCTAGTAAAAAGGTAAGGCACCATAGCATCCACCACCCAAGGGAAGGAACAATAGCACTGACAAAGAAATAGATGAAGAGTTCAAGAGATTATCACAGTTTCTGTTTGTATTACCTAATAGGTAACTGATTGTGAGCGAACAAGATCTACTAGGGCAATCGACGTTTGCATGTATGTTTGTTTGTCCAACGTTATCTGAACCATTTATTCAATCTATATAAGAGGTTGTTTGATTGTTCGTGTCTGTTACAATGAATATGAATGCGGTGCCATGACAAACTATCTCCATAAATTCCTGAAATCCCCCATGTGGGGGATTTACAGAATAATCCATCCACAGACTTCCCGCAATCTTAACAATGTCATCAATCCATCAGATGGGAAGATCCCACTTCGTCCGGTTTGTGGTTGCCATAGAGAATCTTTCTTTCTCAGCGGTTGTTGATTCTGCAAGCTATCTATATATTTTACCCAATGCCCATTGTCGCATTAACTTGCCAATACATAAAACCTATCTATTTACAGATTGCAACATCAGACCATACATTAGCAAGACTGAAAAACTTGAACTTACAAGATGAATCTCAAAACATTCAAATATCAAATGAGCACAGAAGTAAAATAATTGAACTGAATAATAACTACAGTTCACTCTTCAACAGATGGCTTTATGTCCTGAGCGAGAATTTTAATATAATCCTTTATGGGATTGGCTCAAAAAGAACAATACTTCATCAGTTTCAAATGGAGAAGCTAAAAGATTTTCCTTGCATAGTCGTAAACGGATTCTTCCCTAGTCTAACAGTCAAAAGTATTCTCGAATCGATTGTGGTAGATCTCTTAAATAATACACACGTGCCATCGAATATCGGAGATGTTGTGAACTTGATTGATACTCAACTGACTGAGGATGGAGAGGATTTGTTTCTGATAATACACAACATAGATGGGGCAATGTTGCGTAATGCGAAAGCTCAAGCTACCCTGGCTAGTATATCACAGATAAAGAATGTACACACTATAGCTACAATTGATCATATCAATGCACCTTTGCGTAAGTGATACTGTCTTAATACTATAACAACAGGCACTGCTTTATAAAAAAAAGAACATAATCGGCTCTTCTAGCCGATACATGCCAAGAATTTCAACCAGGCTGGTAATAATCTCGTAGCCCCCGCATACCAAGCGGGAGGTCGCGGGTTCGAGTCCCGCCGAGGATTAATTTATGGGATATTTAGATAGCTTTTCATTTCCTTAAAACGATTAAAAATGTGGGTTAACAATTAAAAAACTTAAAAAAACCGTTCTGCAAAGGAAATAACTTTATAATCATCAATAGAATGTAGGAGTCCACTACTGGGTCTTTCCCAGGGTGGGTCGGCGGAAACGTTAGGTAAGTCCGTTATTCAGCAATTTTCCGCAACTTTAAGATGTAATCGGTTCATTTGCTTTTTTACACTATCGAAGTAGCGATGCTTACAATTTATGTATAAAATATACATAAATTGGCCGCGTGTCTACTGCACGTCCGTCAACTCAGCTAAGACTAGTAGTACTGCGCTACAGCTAGAACTCGGGCCGAGTTCGTGACGGGCCGAAATGCCATCAATACAAAACACGTCTGCAATTGTCCACTTCTTCCAACAACGAGAGCAAGACTCGATCGCCGCGCCGTCACGCCTGTCCAAAATAATCTTGTTTCTCGGTGACGCGGCGGTGGACAAACACCCTACATAATTTATAGTCTAATAAACCCATAACCATCGTTTGCTTGTTTCAACCAGGTAAAAAAATATGGTATGTTTCAGTATGGGACCATTCAAAACTCAGCAAATTTAAATTCACTTGGTGGGATGTGACCACCCTGATGCCTTACAGTGAAGAGACATCCTTTGAGAGCTCTCTAATGAGTGGCCAGAGCAGTGCCCTGCAGTTATCCTCACTTAAGAGTGTGCACCAATCTCTCACAAGCAATGCCAAGGGTATATTCAACATCATCATAGAGTACCAACTTGAGAACCAGAAACAGCATTATGCAGGTCAGTGTTAGATCTGGAAACTTTACCATATAATCTCTTCTGTCGTAAGCAGAAGTCGCCGTGGCCTAAATCGGTGTGAACGACATGATTATATGACATAATAATCATCATTGATCGCCTTTAGGCCTCCCCCATAGTGTCATAACGAAAAATTTTGGGCCACTTCCATCCACCGTCTTCCTGCAACCTTTGAGATGTCACCGGTCCATCAGATGGGTGACATCCGTTCACAGTCCCCTTATTATACACAAGGAACAAAGATTTCCAAGTCGCCTGATGACGATTCAAAATGTGATTGGCCTATTGACTTTGACAATCAGTTTGAAAACATGGCTGAAAAAAAGTATTTAACTGATAACCAAGTAGTAGTCTTGTGAGTAAGAGGGAGGGGATGGACACCGGGTTCCAATTACAGCCATATCCGGATGACGTCTAGTTTCTCTGTTGGACGAATATTTTGTGAAGACATGGCAACTCACTGGGTTGGATTGGCGTAAACCGGAAAGAGTGGCGAGCTATACCCAGCTTTTGCTGAATTGGAGCTGATAGAATCTCTCTTTCAGGATTGCCGTTCAAAGATTTGTACTCCAAAAGTCGAGAACAGTTTCTGGTCAGCTCTGACCTTGCGCTGAGAGCACAGCTAACAGAGTTCTTGGATCACAAGTTGGTGAGAATGAAGCGAACATACGACGGCAGCGAGAACTTAGTTATACCTATTGAAAAAACATTACTACAACAGTTTCTGGAGCAGCAGAAAAGCTGATGAATTGTTTATATTTATTTTTATCTGTAAGCAAAGTTATTGGTTTGTTGTGTTCACAAATGAAACGAATCTGTGCATGTTTATCTTTTATTTTACAATCCCAGAAATAAAGTCTTAGTAGGATTATATATATTTTCAACAGACCAAGTTGTAAATTACTTAAACTTAATGACTTACATAATAATAATAAAATTATTAACTAAAATTCTCTTTTAACATATCTGGCATGTTCACCATGATGCATCAACCAAAAATTTCATTGATATTTTAGTGCACAAATCGCTCTTTATAATTTAAAAAATATTGTAGAAAAATACTCTCTGAACTCGTTAGATGCCGACATGGCCTAATTTATCCAGAATATGATATTTTGTCCATGGAATTGGAATTTACTTTTAAAAAATATGTTGAATTATTTCAGTTATCATTAGTGAGATTACTAAAATAAAATAATACGACAACAATCTTGACGTGTTCATATTCTCTTTTAATGATTTAGGTTCAACTCAGGTCATCATCAATGGAATGAAACGATACATCGTGGGAATAATTCCGACGACCATTGAAATTATTAGATGAGGAAAGAGTTGGATTATGTGGTTCAGAAAATAATAAGTTTGTTTAATGCCCTCTTGTACTTGAGTAATTGAAATGGTTCAACTTTATAATATAATGTAAATAATAATTATTTACTACATGGAAATTGACTTGTCGTCAGTGTTTTTATCAGTCTACATTGGTCATTAAAACAGGCGGAGGCCACATCAATGTTGTAGTTGCAATGGATTCCAAGGGCTTCAAATAATTTTGTTTAACAATTCATCCACCTTCCACTTACACTAACTAATACAATTCAATCGTTTTAATGAGAGCTATTTTTATCCTAAAGATGCACTTTCATTTCAATGATTAGACTAAAATTAAGCATGTCAATAGAATAAAAAATGATTATTATACATAAACAATTTAATTGAAACATTAACTTGTCGGACAACAAACTACAGTTTTCACACACTAAACAACATTAATGATAGAAAAACATCTGTTTAAAATCTCACGGCTCAGCGCGTGTTTGTTAACCTAGTGAAAGCGACAAGGCTCGGGTCGCGACGGAATTGCTCATTAAACACCAATTCATGCAAGACAAATATCACACAGACAGGTTTCTACGAATAACTGTCAAAATTCTGGCTGAGTGTCTGAGTATAAATTGTAGTCTTTGACTGGAGTCTCTGTGTTAATCGATCTACTATTATTTGCATACTCAGATCTCGATTACCTTTTAACTCTTAACATGTGTGTAACCAAAAAGCCATTAGAAAAGTTTTGTCCAGTAATTGGTTGGTGAAAATGGGTGATCTCACAAATGACAACTAGTCTAGGGTATGACAGTGTGTACAGTGATTGTGGTTGTGTTTATTGTCCGATGCATCGGAGCTGTACACTTACGAACTAGTAAGATTACTCCGCTTAAGGCAATACTCAATTCTCTTCATCATCCTCATGTTTCCGCTTTTTACCCCGGGTGCTCTCTTCAGGCTCCCCGTCTGCATTATCCTCACCATCTATGAAATATATCCGATTATCACATATACCATCAAGATGACTTTTTAAAATTAATGTGAATTAGTTGAATGGGCATTAGACTGGAAACTGAGACGTAAGACGTAGACATATCAGCAAAAGCTGCACATAAGCCATAAAACAAAAGTTGAAGTGCATTTCTCAAAAAAATGCATGGAAATAAAAAATGTTTTAATGAAAGATACTTTTACGTAATCTACTTTTAACTTCGCTGGAAGCAGGTTTTCCATCACTAATTTCGATCCGACCTTAGATCTAGTGAAGAGCAGTTGGACTATGTATTTATTATGAAAATAACAAAATCTAGACGACCTATTTCTTTACCCCCTATTTAAATTTTTGTGCAGAAAGGCATACAGCCACTTAGACGCAATCTTTTGTACCCAGCTCAATGAAAGAGATCCAAAGCTTTAATTAAATGATAGTGTACTCCTTACCTTGCGTCTTGGAGTGATTGTTGCCCTCAGCGTCGTTCTCTCCCTCGCCATCCTCTTCGTCAACATCCTCTTCCTCTTCAACATCACTGCCGTCGTAGAGAGAGCTTGCTGAGCTTTCTTCTTCTGAAAAAGAAACAAAATCATTGAAACCTGTTGAATTAGTGAAAACAAATAACACCCGGGCTACACACTTGAGAATTGTTGCCGTCCTTTTTCATTAACTTAAAAAAGGACAACTTATTTTTAAGTTACATTGTCTAAGCTAAGACAATAGTCGGACACCTGAATGAGTATATAAAATAGCAGACAGCATTTGTACTTGTTTGTTAACATTAATAGAATGGCTGCAAACTATGTGCCCATTGATTTAATTCAGTTGCATCCTCAACATAAAAGTGTTCTTTGAACATGAAAAACAAATGTATTTGCTTTGTTGGACATCATCAATAAATCCTGATTAACATTGATCAAACTTATTAGTCACATGCCCAAGTTGCAAGCCCAGCGTCGAACACAAATATTAAATGAAGGATCATAAAAAAAACCGAGCAGAGTTTATTGTCTGATTCTTCTAGGCTTGGTTGAGCGTAACTTATTTTTTTTTCACATTCAAGAAAATTGATCACAGAAAAACAAATTGCTCAGAGCCTAGGAACCCTTATATACGTTTGCCTTAAAAGGCTGTTTTTTTTGCAATCAGTTTTGTATGACTTCAAGGGTGGTTCTGAGATATGTTTTATCGCCACAAGTCACTAGAGGGTGCTGCCATTAACGATGGAAAATAATCCTGGGTTTTAAAATTATGTAAAAATTAAAAATTCTTCATTGTTTCAATTGGCATTGTTTCTACTGGATGAGGTATTTACCAAGGTTATCATTGTAAACTGCACTCAGAGACACATCCTCTTCTCCTTCGTCTTCCTCATCGTCATCGTCAACATCAGAACCTGCAAATAAGAAATTATAAGACAATGAGGATACCCTTATCCCTTAAGCCTCCACGTGCCAAAGTGTTTGTCTTTTGATTAGCTAACATATCCTATTTAAAGATTTAAATGTATTAGTTGGGTTGATTAATAGAATCATACTCCGCTGTGTACAAAACATTACGGGACAAGATTTAGCCTCTAAAATCTCTAATCAAGGAGTAGACCACCATGGATAGCGCTGCCGTTTTAGGCACTATGCATAGAAGTTCAAGTTTTTGATACCATTAACTAATCTAATAAGCATGTCCAACTACGAAGTTTATAAGTTGACCAGATTCTGCACAGTAGCTTTCAGTTTCATTTTATTCATATTTTGTCCTCAGATTTACTGATTATCTATACTCATTGTGTCAGACAAAATTGAGGGCATGAAACCAAGGGGGACGCAACTCTAACCGGCGGATGGTCTGACCATGTCTCTGAGCCACTGGAATTTCAGATGAAGAAAGCACTTCATCCAGCCACAAGTGGACAACAATCATTCACATGAAGCTGGTGAGGAAATCAAGCCGAAGTGGCAGTGGTATATGTCGGAAGCGAGTTCTCGAGTGGAGACCCGCACACGTAGTGAGGGTCGCCCCTCGGCTAGTTGGAGCGATGAATTAAGAAAGGCGGCGGGTATAAAGGTGGTGGCGGCGGTGTGCCGAACACCGGGCTCAGTGGTGCGTATTGGTAGAGACCTATGTCCAGCAGCGGAATAATGTGGGCTGATGATGATGATGTTAGTAAGAAAAGACATCACAACCCTCAATAATGAAGGACCGACTGAGTAGGATATTCAATAAGCATCACTTAAAATGGACGATGCTTACTCTTCAACAGTAAACCCATGTGGAATAGCAGACCGTAAACGGTGTACAAAATCATTGGTAGAGAGGTGCTGCCTCCTGTAGGGCTCTCTGAACTATCATCTATCACCAGCATACCAAAATCTAGGTCCAAATCTGGAATACATCATTTCTATTATAAATACCCCCCATACTAATAAGTTTGTAAAGCAAAATATTAGCTGGTAAGATGTACTGATGCCATCTAAAAGGTAGCGGGATGTCGGTGAACCGATGTGTTAAGACCGTTCGTCATGGCACAATTCGGGGGAGGCCTTGGGCCAGTATAAAAATTCTAGAGGCTTTTAATGATAATGTCTATGTCTAAGTTCATAAGTCTCTTTTTGATCATGCTGAATGTGAATCTATTAAAATAACCCGGCAAGCTTCACCACAATGCTTCATACTTTTAATGCTATTTGTAGGGAATTGCCAAGCTATGAATCTGAGTAGTTGAGCTTTTTTCGAATAAGTAGGTACTAAAAAAACAATATAATAATTATGAAAAGAAAATAAGGTATAGTAATTTAGGGCAAGTTTGTTTTTTATCAAATTGTTAGGCATTCATGTAACTACTTTGTGGTTAACCATTACATTACAATGTGAGAAAATATTGATAAGAGTTTATTTGTATTAATATGTGGTTTTAGTAAAATAAAATACTGGAATTAAACAGGATGCTTGTACTTTGTATACAACATATGTATGTAATATTTTGAAGTTCATATTCATAATATTACATATGTGGATGGCCAGCCGTGACGGCGGTGGTGCGGGTTCCATTCTCATCGACCGTCATGTTGTGGTACTATGGTAAGTACTTGTATAGTTCCTTGCTATAAGCAACACAGTATCCTGAGTGAATGCTCAGTCAGACTGAGTCAGACTATGACTTCTTCCTCGAGTCAACGATTCTTTCTAAGTCACCCTGCATTAGGTCAGTGACCTGACCGGGTATAGTGGTGAAAATATTCAGAGGCTTCTTTCATGCTCGTGTCACATGTCTTCGAAATGCCAGACCATGACCATGTGCAATCAATGCAGGCCTCCCCAGAGAGTGCCATGACGAACGATCTTGGACCACCTCCACCCACCAACCTCCCGCAAGACGTTGGCACAAAATACATAATAGTGCTACATACAGAATGACCATCACCACCGCCCGCCGATCAGACTTACCTCACCCCACAATAAATGATAAACCTAAGGCATTACTAGTGGTGTTCAAAAAATAATGCATGTGGTGATTACGACGCGTTTGTTTGGTACATTTTATGGAAAGTGTAACGTCGGTCAAACATAAAAATGCTCATTTGTCTAACTTGACATGGGAGATCAATTTATTAGTAAATGAAACATACCATCAGCATCTTCCTCAGGATCACTGTCATTGTTGCCGTTCATCTCATCACCATCCTCTTCTTCACCATCACTGTCATCAGCCTCCCTATCCTTCTTGTCAAACCTGAAATAGATGTTGCAAAAATCTAAAGTTTGTCAAAGTTCATATGTACTGATCGCCACTGCCACCGAGTCAAGTTTAAGTGAGCCTTTATTCTTTTAAACAAATTAATTATTGCAAAATTATTGTTTTTCGTCGCTGCAGCGCCCCCTGGTGACTAGTAGCGGTAAAAACTATCTAAGAACCGTTTTGAAGAAATAAAACGGATTGAAAAAACAAACGCGACAAAAAGATGGTAACAGACAACTTCCTACGGCAAACGGATAGGCTACTTCTGTATATTTGACACTGTTCTTCATTCTACATGACAGGTCAAACCCATCATCACATTCCGGGTATGCTGCTGGTTTCCTAACATTTTTTTCTTCACCATTTTGAGCACTTCAATTTCTTGATTGCAAAAACCATTGGTGCACAAACTGGTTTAAACCCTGAGATGTAAGAGGTGCGGGTTCCAGGTCTGGGTATTACTTGGGTTCTTATAATTCCTGATACACATGACCCAGAGAATTTGGACAGGACTTTGTATTGTATAATTATGAATATCATGTTGTATAATAATGTGTTTTCGACATAGCTCTCAGAAGTAGCAACATTATCAAAGCTTCATTAAAACATCCATACAACCGTTTAGTTTAGGAAATATTGGACACTTTTTTTCTTGACTTGATGTGAGTTTTTTGTGATTTGAAACCACCCTTCAACTTATTAAGTGTTTAAAATTTGAATTACCCGTCCAAGTAAAGTAATGATGAATGCAGACCAAAAACTTTGTTCCTGTAATCTTCAATGCTTGTGACCTCATTATTGAAAAGGTCCAAGTTCTTGAGATTTTTAAAGGCCTCCAGAGGCTTCAGAGTTTCTAAATCTTTAATTTTATTCCCAGACAAGTTGAGATGTGTGAGTTTCTTGCAGCCGCTAAGGAAGTTGAGTCCGCTGGATATTCTGTTGTCAGATAGCTCCAGTTTCCTAAGCTTGGGAAGATTTGGAAAGCCTTTGAGTGTGGTCAAACCAACATTGTTGAGGCTTAGGATTTCCAAATTGATGTACTCATCTGTGAGACCAACTATGTTGGTGCTGCGGCAGTTGTCCAGGTTCAAATCTTTGACCTGAAATCAGAAAATATAATTTGTATCAAGTATTTTTTAGTCATGATGGAGCCCCTATTTTTGAAGGTAGAAAGATGTTGAGGAATTAAACATCCTGTTATTTCGAAATAACACATAATATTATATTCACCTACAATGATTAAAATCAAAAAGTAATACATCAGAAAACCGTAATCTAATGTGCGTTTACACATGCGCGTTTTCATTCACCTGCGCGCTCATTGAAAAGTTCGTGTACAAGTAACTGTCGCCGACACGGAACTACCTACCGTACCGTTCACATAATCGCAGAAATACTATTCAGACCCGCAACGCAAGTCGCGAGGTGATGACAGTCGAGGCGAGTGACGAGAGTGCCGTTCACATTTGCGTTTTTCGTAATTAATTAATCACCATATTTTGTTATTCGTCTCAACACTCGCGTCGCATGTGTAAACCCAGTACTTATAGCTCATTAGGTCAGTAGGTTGATATACCTACCTAGTTAACGTCAAGGCTATAGTTATAAAATAAATGGGTATTTGCATGTAAAATCACGATATATTTTTATGACTACTTTATCAACATAATAAACCTTTCGCAGATAATCTAGAATTAAAGGGTTGTGTTATTGTCTTGCTAGTCTAGCGTATTCCAACACTCCAACCTAAACGTCAAACAAATCAAAATGGTGTTACCAAGTTGTCAAAGACACATACGTAGTTCGTGAAATCTGAAAAATGAGTGTTCATTTTGGAGAAATATTCATTGAAACATAAAATGGGATGTGCTAGTTATGTCGATAAACAAAAACATGTTGTTGTCGTGTTCAAATTGGGGATAGAAACATGGTTTTTTCAACTTTGCAATGGCGGATGACACGAAATCATCGCGACGCAATAAAAATGGCCGCTGATTGATTTGGTAAGGCGACAAGGCGTGCGTCAATAATGCGACTGCAGTCGAAAATACTGTAAAATTATGATTTTTTCAAGACAAGTGCAATGATACTCTCTAAACAACAATATGTTATACAAAGGGTCCTAACACTAACGAAGGGTGAATCTAGGTGAACCTACGTGGGTGAAAGGGCGCGAAATTACGTAGTCGCAGTTTGGAATGACATGTCACGGAAGATGTAGTTTCAGCACCTACATTTTTACAAAAGTTATTGCTGCACTGCACACAATAAACAACTGTGTCTTGTAGCTTTATGTTCAGAAATAGATTAGTACTTCTAAACACTCCATGACTTTGTCAAGCCAGCCCTAAATATCAATTTAATTTACTCAATGTACTTTGGTAGGTTTTTGATGATTATTTATTTGTGGTACATATAGTTGACTATATTGAAATCTAGCCGCTGTAATTATCTAGCATGCCCTGGGTTGGAATCGCCAAAAAAATACCAATTTCACGTCTGACACCCTTGTTTCGACACTTAACCTCAATAGGTGAATATTTACAGTAGAAACGGTAGGTGCGCCTGATTAATCCTATTAACAATGGGCATAGGAATAATCAAAGGGTCATAAACAGTACAAATAACTGATTGAGACGAAATAGTGATAGTTTTCTTCCTATGATGTCCACATGAATGAAACGTAACAATCGGCTAATGGCCAATTCCATTGCTGTAATGCCACATTTTATGAAGTAAAATGTAATATTTACGTAATATTTGAAAGGTAGACTAACTTTCAGCATATAATTGATAGAATAGATCAATTTTATAAGTAATACACATGAGTTACAAGATGAAATACGTATCGACAAAACATTCCAATAGATCGTAAAATAGATTTTGCTTACCTGTGAGGGGTTTCTTCCTCTCAATTCCAAAGCGACTCTTTTCTCCATCTTTAGGTCACTGAATTTACACTTCGAAACACTCAGATTCTCGTTTTTTTACTTATTCCAGAGGAACAAAATATCCAAGCTTGGGTTTCAAAACAGAAGGAAAAGATACATACAAGACTGACGTCGTACTAGTGGCGCCTTCAAGTGGCAAAATCTAGCGACCGGATGTAGAACAATCGCAATTCTTATATTTAAAGGCTGCTGTACAATAAGATAAATTAATTTTAGCTCATCTAAATTTAAATGTATAATAAATAAATGGAATTAATTTACAAAAATAGTATGTAAACAAAGTGCCTAACTGAAATAAGGCACACCGGCCTAGTCTAAAATGTTGGTAATAGTGCCTCGTTTCCAGTCTGATCAAAAAGAGCGGCAATTACGAATTGTGTTGTGATAACTTTGTTTTGTGCTAACTTGAATACCGTTGCTGCCGGGCTTGCCGGTATCAAAATAGATTTAGAGAATTGGTTATGTATTTATTTAAAAAAAGCTTAAAAGCTTATGAATAAAGCTTATTCAATAAAATAACTAATTTCTTTAACCTACATAGGTACTTGTAGGTACGTATATACCTATATTATGGTGCGATGGTGTTTAATATTATTATTCAGTAGGTACCTAAGTACATACACCTATCCTGCGTCTAATTAAATGATTGGTACCTGAGTATTTTTATTTTAGCTCGAACCCGAGTTCGAGATAAGCCGGTGAATAAGGATTCAAAAGCATTTTAGCTTGCAGTATTTAACTAAGTAGGTACCTAGGTACCTAGCTAGATACCTAACTTTACCATAGATATGTAGGTAGGTACATCACTTAGCCCAAAATAGGCGCCGAAATATTATGAACTAATTAGGCCGGTATTAATAACACCAACTCAACGATGAGAACGATCATGAGAAGTAGTACAATTTCATTGGTAGGAATTACTAAAAGTGATTGCAAGTATTAATGGTAGTAATTCATTAATACGGAAGATTCTGTGAAATGACTTCTTATACTTGTGATTGTTACCATAGTTGGGTGCGTTTTTTTTTAGTTTTAGTATCTAAAGTGTCTATAACAAAATAATAGGTAGGTAGGCTTGCTGAGTACTCGCCGAAATAGTAAGTAGGTACACCGAGTGACCGGCCGGCCGACTGGTTTTAACTAGAGATTAAAGTTCCGAGATGGTTGTGGATGAAATGGACGCTGGAATGGACGAAATCTACGATGTTTTATACTTCGGTCAGGAGCTAGGGCTATTTTTCCCGGGATCAACCACTTTCTGTTGGCGTTAACGCCTGCGTAAAAGATGAAATGTATGGAAATGTTAATAGCTTTTGAGATGTCACGTGACTGCTGCCAAGTTTATAGCTACGTAAGCGTGAAACTAAGCGTGATGTATTTGTCTAGGTACCCATAATTAAATAATTACCTACAAGGAAAAAGGTTTACGTAAAATTCATATTTCGGTAGTATACCTAGTCCAAAATCTTTGTATGCGTTTATAGTACCTACTACCTTCTTTTAAATATTTTTTTTCGTGCTGTTTCTGATTGATGGAAACGTTTTGGCAGAAAATTGTCTCTTGGGTTTGTGTCAAATGTTGTGTTTTTACAATGTCTATCAACATATTTAGTTGTAATTTTATAGTTTTACGCCGTATTGTAATATTTTGTATACTATTGGGAATCTTTATAATTTACAAAAAAAATAATAAAAATAAAGACGATGGTGCTCTTAAAGATATTTCAAAAAGTTTTATAAAACTTCCTATAATTTCAGAGAATCAGAATAACTTGGGTACTTCGGAAATTATAAACTTCATCCAATCATTAAATACAGAAGAAAAAATACAAAACTATGATATCTTCGGCGCTATAGCAGAAGATACAATAATCCTTGTAATATTGCTAGATAAGTTTTCAAATGGCTTCAAGTACGTCATATCATCTTTATCCCAAGTGAGCGGAATAGAAGAAGTGTTGATAATATTTTCGCACTCATTTTATGACGAGTACCAAAGCAGTGTGATAAAAAGCATTGAGTTTTGCAGAGTTTTGCAAATATATTATCCTTATTCAATACAAACTCACCCAAAACAATTCCCTGGCTACGACGCAACAGATTGCCCTTACGAGACTAATTCTAAAAGTTCAGGACTGAACTGCACTGGTTCACTGTTTCTAGACATACGCGGGCGTTTCAGGAATCCATCATTAGCTGAGAGGAAGCATCATTGGTGGTGGACTGCAAACAACGTATTCGAGAATTTGCCTAGCACTACGCGACACACTGGGCTCGTCATATTTTCCGAGGACAATTTCATATTCATGAAAGATTTTATTTATATGGCTACGTACATGAAAAGCGTTGCTGATTCGCTGCCTCAATGTGAGTTTTTGTCTTTAGGGGGCGATACTACACCAGCATATGATGTAGATACAGCGGATTTTTACAGTGTGGAACTATCTTCTTGGAGCCCAAAAACACATTCAAGAGTTTTAGCGTTTGATATGTCTGTTTGGAATAGCATCGTCTCCCACTATGATGTTTTCTGTACAATCGACGATGCCTCTTGGCTTCGCTCTTTGTACTATATATCTGTGCACCGAAGAGACGGAATAAGATTTAAAACTATGTCTGCTGCAACTCCAAGAGTATTTAAAATCGACAGCTGTGCCCCTGGTTTTTTTGGTTTCTTTGGATACCGATGTGATTTATTAGAAAACGTTTTGCGCGTCACGATGTTTGAGAAATGGAACGAAGACAACTTGTTTCCGCCACATCTGGAGTTGTACATAAATGTGGAGATGGAGGATGAAGAAGACATAATTTTCGACTATTCAGAGAGCGATGGAGGATGGGCTGACCCAAGAGACTGGGGGCTGTGTCGCAATATGACTGCTGGTAAAATGAAAAAGATTTTAATGGAAATGAGGAACGAATTTCATGAATACTTTGGAGGTAAAAGTTGAATTTGGTTTTCTGCAATTTACTTTAGTTTGCTTATCACGTCCGAGGTTTAATTTAATACAAAACTATAAAATTATAAACGACCCATTTAAATTCATACGAAACATTTATGTCGGCTTTGTTATATAAACTAGATATGTTTTATGAGTTATGAGAAGTTGAGAACTTATGTATCAACCAAATGGAAACGCGTATAATAAAATAAGTAGTTACTGCACGGGATTACAAGCATCCCGGTTAGCAGACAGACAACGTTACAATTAGACGAGGACAAAGGAGTGTCAGTACCTAAGGATAGCGTGGCAGCTTGGCGGCATTATCCGCTGAAGAGCTGCGGGCGAGCGGGGGCGTGCGGTGTTACCAGCTCGATATCATAAACTTGCTGCCTTCCCACTGCCTATGACTTTGAGGAGAAGAGACGAGTAACTATCATAGGTAACCAAGCCTCTACCATTCTCCACTGTGTATATAAAATAGATTTTATTCTTTACGAAAGTCACAACCCTATTAGATTATTAGCTACACGCCTATTCCTAAAGAAATATATAGGCATACTTTTTTAACACCCAATAGTAAAAAACAGGGTTCGAACCCTACACTAGGATTCCCGTTTTTTTACCGTGGTACAATTTGAATGTACTATTAATGGTACAGTGATGATTTAGCCGTCTGTCGTTCTATTACGTCGATAGAACCACAGCATATATTGTGTTTTGTTATCCGTGGTACATTCAGGAAATCATAATTTAAATATAAATATTCATAAAATTATTTTCTTAATTTCTTTGTGAACACAAATGAAGGGGCTATTATAAAACAAAATTAAAATTTTAACTCCATATGTACCTACATCTTATGAATTTATCATTTAAAATGCCCCCTTTCAAATTTTGTTATAAAATTAAATTTATTGAGTAATATATATTAATTTATGAGTAATATATTTATTAATATATATTGAGTTAATAATATTTCATAGGTGTAATACAATGGTACTAGGGAACATTATTTTTGCCGTCGAACCATCAATGGTACAACGGCAAAAAAACGGCAACACCACTAACCACTAATCAAAAATCCTGTAATGAGGATTTCCTGTATCGTGCGAGTATCAGGAACTACGAGTAGATAGCAAACCACAACACCCAGAACAAATATCTGCAAAACATACAAAAATTTGTTCCACAGCATGAATCGAAGCAGCACAAAATGCGTCTCAACTGGCTACTTGGCCGTCGCGGCACCGAGGTAAATACTGTGGATTCTTCAAAGCATCCACAATAATGAATTCGGAGATAATAGTGTATTTAGGAGGCCTATATCTAGCAGTGGGCGAATGTATTCTGTAAAGGGACAGTAGATAGATAGGTAAAGTTCCCTAATTAAAAGTAAACTCCATGAAAACTATACCAATAGTTAGCGATTACATAAGTCTTCTTAGATTAGGTTTCAAGTCTGTAATATTTGTCGTTCCTACTTATAACTTATGTTATTTTATGGTTGCCCAAAAGACTTCAGTAACTAGTTGGGTTTTACTTACATTTTAAATAGTTTATTAGCATTTCACGTGTCAGGTTGCATTAGCTTTATTAGAACAAGTGCCTTCGAACTTTTAGTTCTAGAGCATTCTCCCAATAAATCTGGGACAGCAAGCACTAAGTTGGCAGCACCGGGGTTGCGTGGCGCGAGCATGCGCGTGGCGCCCCGGCCCGGCCGCGACGAGCAACAGTGTGCTCGTGTGGGCCGACGCTCGCGATACTCACAACACCACCACGCACTATAATGCCCCATGGTAAGCACTCCCATCATAAAAACCGCGAAACTTCACCCACCAACCCTTCCACCACCAGTATAAACGCGAAAATAACATCACGCAACAAAATCAACGACATTTTCAGTGATGACTCCACTTATGATTCATTTACGATAAGTAATCATTTAAGTTAATGCATTATAAAAACAATGTGAAAAAGAGTGCGTAGATTACGCAAACTGATTCGATGAAACGAGTTCTTTGTCCCTGATATTTGATTCAATTTATTTCTCGTTTTGGCATTCTAGTCCTAAAATGGAATTAGAATTAACTACTAATAATTTATCATAGACGGAAATAAAAATAATAAAAAATTGGTGAGTGTGATTCAATACGCTACGAATTGGTAAGTTATAGTTAAGCAATTTAATTATTGCAGTATTATTTTGCACCTTATCCTACTTTCTCTATTACATTTATTTCACAGTTGACTTTTAAATGAAAATGTCGATAAAGGTTTTTTATTTTTCTCAAACATAAAACAACTGTTTGTGTGGTTATGATACTTAAAATGCCATATTTAGTGTGAAAAAAGGCTTCTGTACAAAACAGTATTAATGTTAGACTGAAACTGACCTAAAAACGGCTTTCGAAATGAGCCTCCTGAATTTTTAATCAGTGCTTGGATGCGAAAGTCATTTTTGAAAGCTATCCTTACACTGTCTGTCCCTTAGATAAATAAGCAATGTATATTTGGAATGGAATTTTAATTGAATTCTATGTTATTTTTGCAATAAGTAACAATTTGTAGCGCTACGAATGCTACGAATGCTACGTGTTTGCCATTTGCTACGAAATCATGTCACTTTCTATATTACTTGGAGTTTTGATATTTATTTTCTACTAGCTTTTCCCCGCGGTTTTGCCCTTGCTGTACCGGATACAATTTTTTAAGAAAATATTGTATCCTGTTATACTAGCCTATGTGTTAGTTTAGATCAAGAACAATATTGATTCCAAAGATTATTAGCAACAAACATCCTAACATACTTTCATATTTTATGTACATATGTACAAGTAGGTATATATACAAATAATACAGATGAAACTAGCTATCTAAAGACCGTTGCAAACGATCCATAGATAGATCAACTGATCCAGATTGTTTTTTAAATTATCGCATTTGTTATTTTTTACCTTATCCTACACCCAGAGTAAAAATTTAGTTCAATTTCATTTGGAGGCTTCAAATTACTTTTCTAAGTAGAGTCAATTTCTTTTAGGGTCTCGAATACAAGGTTTCTTAAACCTATAATCTTACCATTGGAATCGATTATTGTTGTACCTTACTAATAAAATAATTCAATCTTCGAAAAAGGTCCCGAGAAAAAAAAAGTATAACCAAGTGCTTTGCATTATCATAGGTTTTTCGGTGAATAACTTTTTTTTTCTTATGGTGACTGACGAGAGTAAAGTAGAGTACCGTCTACCTACCCCATGTGATTAATAATGTAGTACTGCAGTTGCTTTAGACATAGGTGAACAGAAACCTAGCTGGCAGATTACCAAATCACAAACAATGGTTTAAGTAGATACACCTTTCCCACTGAAAATAAATAGTACTACCTATCTAGGTACAGCGCATTGGCTTACTTTACAGAAAATATTTTTAACATCTTAATGTAAATGTTTGTTTTGTTCCGTAGGTATAGTTAAGATAATATTACAATTCCTCAAGTGTTTTATCGTTAGTACCGACTGCCATAAAGCTATTAAAGCGTATTGGGACCAGTATCAAAATTCAAACATATTTCAGCTTATTTATTTCGTCTTAAACATCTTGGTGAAAGACGATCTATTCTTTTTCAAAGAATTTCAGAATTAAACTCAAACAATAAGATTGTTTGTTATTAAATCCAACTTTATGTAACAGTTCGTCTTTACATTCGCTCGGGTCGTCACAGTGAGATTGATTTGTTGAATTTAGTAACTTCATACAGTAAATTTACTCAATCGTTCTATATTTATCAGAATTGAACATCAACAAAACATGGCAGGAGTAATGAAAAGCGTAACATACGTGCGATTGATTAGGTTCGACAGGAGTCTTTGTTTGCAGATTTGGCATGTGCAACATAAACCACAGCTCTAGGAATCTATTCATGCATAGCATTCACCTACATAGATACATCATGTTATTAAAGTTATTCGCATGTTTGTGCTGCGAGTATTGATATGCTAGATTCTGGTATTTTATAAAAAAAACTGCTATTTCGGTGTACCTACTAAGAAGATTGTTGACATATAGGTACGCTTGCCATTTACGATGTTATCGTAAATGGCAGACGCTTGCATCTGTTTGTTTTTGATTTTTTTCTTCACAAAGGCCTTGTGTATTTTGTTGAACGTACCTACCTAAGTGAAGGATGGTAGACACATGATAATGCCAGCCAGCCACTAGCATGTGAGGAGAAAATTGCTGGCACACCGATAAATTATAAATAAATAAATGTTTATTGAGTCTTAAACAATGGATTAGATAATTAATGATTAGAATGAGTCCCATGTAGGTACATGTATGTTGGTTACTTTATTATTTTGTGATGTGCTGTTGAGTAGCAAATAATACGCGGCCATGCACATTTAGAGCACCAAAAATGTAGAGTAATGTCAATGAAATAGGTCAGCGTTGAAACATAGTTCAAATTAAAATAATTATATATTTAAATAATGTGTTGCCCGTGGTGCAACCTGATATTTTTTCAGAACATCAGTTCAAAAGTTAGTAAGTTAGTACTGTTCAAGTAAATTGTACAAATTATCGTGGCTTTTTATCGACTTCAAGTACTTTACTAATCTCCTGATTTAACGTTTCGTTGATCACGATGGACGGTTGTCATGTGGAATAAAATATTTAAAAAAACATTAGAAAAAGCTTGCGATTTTTATTTATATTGTAAACGACAAACTTCAGTCGGTTTCTCGCATGCTTTGTTCCAAACTATTCTGATACAATTGAAAATTGATAGTGGGTTGGTTTTTAAAGTCATAGAAAGTATTTTTCATCTTGGTAAGGTCTGTCTGCTGGTAGTCTGCTCAAAGTAAAATCTATCTTATGCGAAGCCTAGGTATCTAGCTATAATCTATTCAAAGTTGGCCTGGCTCATGCGAAATCTAGTTACTCTGAGGTTTTAATACAAAAAATAATTTATTATGAATTTAAATTTTACTTCCATTCGGCTACAATATACATTTGAGTAAAACGAAGCAAATGATAGGAATAAATATATACAACTAAGTAAGTACATAGCGTAAAAATAAAATAAATATATAATAGCAATCTCTTCTTGGCAGCCTTTGGATGAAATGGAATATTTAAAAAACTTGAACGGTGGTGAGTTTAGATGATCTGTACTAGTGAATTAAATTTTCAACAAGGGAATGCGATGGACATTATTACTGCTTATCTACGACCTACCACATGTTCCAGAATTGCTGACTGTTAGGACAGTTCTCTTACTTAGATTATAAATGACGATGAGTTTGAAACCTGTCGTAGAATTTTAACCACTTAAGCAATAATCCGAAGTGCGACATACTTATACAATGTTTGCAAATTTCTGTCACTGACTAACCCCGACTTGACTCACAAATTTGCGTCCTGGAGGCATAGAATGAATAACCTAGGCATATCCATCATCATAAATTTCTTATAAACTTTAATTAACATTAGGTACCTAATTATGAATATCGTAAAACGATAGAGGTCACAAACCATAATAAAAATCCATTTTGTATTTTTTTTTTAAATATATACTTACTTCTTGTTTCATAGATAATAGGGGTTAAAGGCTTTACTAGAGGTTAATTAAATACCTATCTTCTGTTGTTTTAATCCAAGTTCATAAAACGTATTCCGTTCAGAGTAGTTACAGCTTAAATATCTGATGACGTTCTGAAGTAAATTCATAAGAAATGTGTTATGAAAAATTCAAAGATTTTTGTTCTTAGTTCACAGGATAAAAGTTCAGCGGCTTCACATTTTGTCAGCAGCCAATTCCCTGTCAAATTTGATGAAAATAATTTAACAAAATCAAATAGCTTCACAATTTTCTCCTCGAATTACTTAATTTTTCCATCCATTCATCCGTGTCTTATTATTTACCAATTTTCACTTCATCCCTGTTATAACATTGAGCAACTCTCAGTGTTACCAGTATTGCCATTAAATTGCTAGCTAATTAGCTTAATCCAGGTAAAGGCCTCAGTATGAACCAGGGTAATAATTAAGACAGGTTCATTCACTTACCCACTTCAACGGCGAAACTTGATTAACTTGCCTGTTTACTTAGTTTGACCCAAAGTGTGTTCGTGTACGGAACAGTTTTGCCCCTAGATACGCCGAAATAATAACGATGAAATAATTTATTTATTTTTGTAATTTGCCACGAAAACATAAAACGATTTAGGCATTCATAGTTTGGTTAAGGTCAAATTAAGAATAGTTACATAAAAATATAATTAACTTTATCTCAGCTCGTAGTAACAATTCAGAACAAGATGCTTTAGAGCTCTCGTGTCTCCATTGGGAAATGAAATTTTGCTAAAACACTTTATTTATCCAACTGTGGTATCCTGGTGGATTATTATATTATTGTTATCAGAATGTTGAATACCTTGTCCTCATGTTTTTTTCTACTTAAACAATTTATAATTATGCCAAAATGCTTCCAGGCAATAAATATGATAATTTTAAAATCAGTCTCTACTGTTTTTTCGTCTTTGAGAGCATTGTTTAGAATTGTCGTCTTGTAAACTAAGGAAATTTAGGCCAAGTCTATGGTTATTTTTTTGACAATCCTGTGATTATTATCAAGTTAAAGGTTGTTCTCCAAAAACTAGCTAATACTATCGTTAACATACATTTAAGTTAATACTCGTCATTCAGCATGTCACACTCACAAAATATTGCATTCAAAATCTATTTATAATAAAGAAAAAATATTTTCCCATTCAGTTTGTTTTCCTTTAATTAATTTCGCAATTCAAGCGAGATTAAATTTATACCCACACAGTTTTGTATAGTATTACGCATATTTATAACATTTTTATTTAATTAATATATACATTAAAAAAGGGTGACCAGATTAGCGCTTTCTTTATTTCCCGTCCATATTATGTAAGCGTTTTAGTTTAGCTGTTGCTCTCTCTCTTTTTCCCCCCTTTCTCAAACTAATATACAATGGGAGAAGTGATGCTAACAAATACATATGTACCTAATACTTTGTCAAAGCATTAGGTATATGTAATTTCTCCTCTCTCAAGCACGGGAAATCTTTAAGACATCTTAAAGATTTCCCATGCTAAAAATGCGGTATATTGTGCATTGGAATCAATGCAGCTTGAGCTCCTGTCTGACTTACACTGCTCTTTATGGCACGATTTATTTAATTTAATCTTGTAAACACTGTGCGTAGGTTGATAGGTACAATCTACTAAGGTAACTTCGTCTGGGACAAATCAAGTGTCTCAGACGAAGTTATTTAATTTTAAAGACGAGTAAAATGACGACATCTGACAAAGTGCTTATTTAATTGTTCAACTAGTTAATCCTAAGAAAAGAATATTACTTTTTAGTTATACAATTTTGTTGAAGACTTTGTTGAAGAAGTCAATCGATCGATAACATTTTCATTATAAGAAGTCGGATGAGGCACCTCCATGTAGGTACATGGAGGTGCCTCATCGAAATCTTGAATTAACGCAATCTTTGGGAGATAAGAGCTCTTTGTCCGTCCAGTGTCAAGAGTGTTTTAAAGTTGATGACGATGATGAAGCACAAACCGTAACATGAACAGAACATTTTACGATTCTAACATTATTCAATCTTACCTTATCTGATCCTATATTATATTATCTCGCTAGGCAGAGTTAAAAAAAAATACGATAATTCAATTTAACGAGCCACTGAATCAGAGTATTGTAATTAAACGGGATATAGCATAAAAATAAAACAGCCAAGATATCCGTACCATCACTCAGAGTAAACATGAATTATTTGGTAAATATGATGGTTCAATCTTTTCAAGTTAGTTTCAAAGCCCTTGTGTTAACACTTTTTTCAGGAAAATAATTTAAAATGACTACGTCCAGAAAAATGTTTTTTTGGCTTGGTGTTTAACTTTGATACTAATATAAAACAAAAGAAGTGTTTAATTTTGAGTTTCATAGCTAAATAGCCGAATTTTTAAACCAAAGTTGATACCTATTATGTGAAGAATAACCCCCTTTTGGGAAACATATTCTAGGGTCTACCTACCTATCACGACCGGGCAATTAATAAGGCTTAGTAAAATAGTCCCGTGACAACCCTTTGCATACGGAACCCTAAAAGGAGGTTAAAAAAAGTAATCATCTTGTTATCGCAAGAACCTTAAAATTATAGCCCTGATTCATTCCGATACTTAATATTACGATGGCAGGTACTCGTGAAGGTGAATTTATTTTCCAAGTAGCTTCTACATTTTGTTTATCAACAACACATAAATCGTGCACGTCCTGCCATGAATTATTATTTTCTCTTCACTGAAAGTCTCCACCACGAGACGCTTTAAGCTTTATCTCACTGCACATAAAGTGTATAGGATGGGTGGTTTACGTTGCAAGCTGGCATAGATACTGAAGTGAATCCATACGGTCTATCAGATTATTTTAAAGAGGCTTTATAAGAGCTTAGAGCCTCCACATGAAGCGTAGGGTTTCGTAGCGTTTCTACAAAATACGCATTCTATAGATATCAAAAATATATTTGGATTTTCAGATGGTTCTTTGTTACTTAGTCACAAACATGATATTTCGAATAAAATAAAGTGTGTTACTAAGAAAAATAATTTATTTGTATTTAAGCTCCAATGCAGCGGGGAGGTGAAGTTAGTGTTAAATAAAAACTCAAGGCGACAAAGTCTTGGACGTTCTTTTAGTTAGTTGTAAGTTCCAAATTAACAAGTATCGATTGTGAAACAGGGAGAGATCCAGTGGTGCGAAATACGAGGCAATTTAAGAGTTCGCCGACTATCATGATCGTCACGTCCAACTTGTCACAGATAACACCGACTTCTTTACTTTTTAAACTGAATTCGCAGAAATACCAACTTGGTGGTAATATCAAATGTTCATTGGTACCGAATGAAAAGTTATAACGTTGAACTACAAGTTGAAAATATTTTTAGCGCTATCTTTCATCTTTATCACGTAGTGTAACTCCAAGTATAGCTCTTTCCAAAGCCGGTTACGCAACCTTGATCTTATTTAAAAGGACAATAGTAAGCCAGTTAAGTCTGAGTGCCCCAAGTTATCACTGGCAACACGCACTGATTCTAGTCTTAGTAGTAGTAGTGTTGAGGCTGCGAAATCTATGACGAGAAGATATTCTGAAGTTTCCCAAACGCCGAGTTGGATTCGTCAGCTGACCTCTTTGTCAAAGTTGGACCTACTTAGATGTATCGTCTGCTCCAAATAGATATAGTGATCTACAACTTCGATGTCGATCCTAAGATATACCGGCATGGATGTGACATGGAGATTTACATAATTTTTGACTTGCCCATGTTCAATTTAAGACCCACCTGTTGAAAGACATTAATGTGGTCTCTGAGCATTGTGCCAGATGTTCCACCGATTCCACCATGATGACTGTACTATATCGGCAAATCAAATACGCGAATGATGTATTTGCCATTGCTGTTGATAACATGTCCATTTCAGTGCAGAAGCTAAATAACATCCTCCAATGCAGAGGTGATTAGTTTTCAAAAATTAACGTCTCCTTTTTTGCAATTGGATAGGTGCCTCTGGTCCTGAAGACGGACCGACATGGTAGCCATACTGTATAAACATTTGATCACTTCATTATACCGATTCTTTATCTGGCATCGCTGTACCTGGGCAGTGCGACTGAAGCACTGCCCAGGTCTCGACTGAGTCGGAGGCCTTTTTGGAGTTGCGTATGGATGTGGTTTACGGTACTAAAGCTTTTATGGAATCTGGCTTTTACATGAGCCTGGGAAGTCGTCGAACTTACGAGCAAAACGATTGTAATTGATTGGTGTAGGTACGTACTCGGTCTTACACTTACAAAAGTAAATATACCTTACACACAAAGCTGTAATTCAGGCGAAATAATAATATCACTGAAGATACAAAATAAAAGGCAATTTCCAGGCTCAGTGGCTCATGTTTCCGTTCGTAGTATCACACGCGTATCCAAGATCCGCCTTGCGTCTCACAAACGTGTATTTAAGATCCACTCTCATATTTGGAGCGTATTTCCTGCGATTTGAGAACGTATTGGAATATCCGAATTAGGGAATAAAGAGATTTCTCGTGTTTTATAAGATTGTTTGAAGAAACCGTTTGGAAATTTGGGAAAAATAAAAAAGACAGGTAGGTTTCATATGTAAACGAAAGATTTTATAAGTAACACTGAATATAATTACTAGCTACTTAAAAAAACATTACATAAGCATTAATGCTTAATCTTATCAAATCTTTGGGACCTTTTTATCATAGTTCATTTGTTTTAATATATAAATGTATATTTTGAAAATATAAAAGAGCGATTAAAAACTTTATTAACCTTTACGAAGTAAAATATATTTTGCTTGAGTTTTAAATTTATATCAGCTAGAGGAGTAAAAGATTGTTGAAATCAAAATGTCACTGAGACGTGTGACGTGTAAAGTCTATTTTTCTCTTATTTTAATCAGTGTACCTACTAACACCCATTTTCATCACTTGACTGACACATAAACCACAGCCCTTCCAAGTTTTTCCTTTTATCTTGTGATTTTCCCCGATTCTTTCAACTTTGATTGATCGTTCACATATTACGATCCTCATCATTATTGTTTCAAAGAATAAGAATTTTGTTTGGTTGTGATAAATTTTGTTGATAAAAACAAGCAGAATTTGACATTGATGAATTAGACAGGCCATAAATAGGATTGTTCTATTGGCTCTGGTGTACGATAGGATATTCTAAAGTAGTCGTATACTGATACGACTAGATATAATTTGATGTAATTATATTATTTTTTTCAATGCAATTCTTCATTAATTTTAACGATAATGTAAAACTTTTGAAACTGTCATGGTTATGAACATAATTTTTTATTAAAAACGGGATATTTACCATGATTTGTGAGTTTCAATGTTTTCCAATATTTCGGCACAAATCATGGTAACAACGAACAAAGCTTGAGTTTAGACGTAAAATTGGTTCCGTGTTCATTTATGCAAGAAGTTCGTTAAGCTCAGCGCGAGGGGCTATAAATGACATCTTTCTTCGAAATAATCGTCACAGATTGCATTACAGTTGGTTGGAAAATATACCTCTCGACTGGCATTATGCGCTAGCTTCTTCCGTCTTCATGGCTTTGAAAAGATGCCTCGTCCTACGATGGCTTCTTAAGTAGCTTGTTGGACTAAATAAAGATGGATTTCAGCTAAGTCTGCTGTTCATAAAGAAGACCGTTATCATTTTATGTAAATTTATTTATGAATGTTATTTTACTTTTTATCTTACATATTATCTCTAATTTTATTCAAAAATTGTACCTCCGACATAAAATGTGCTTTACCAGCCACCCCCGGTAACCGAACCCGCAGTTCTGGTTTATTTTCTTGACTAGGTGCTTGCCAGAATAAAAGTTCTCATAATGAAAATTTATATTTAAAAAAAATATAAGTAATAATAATTTTAAAAGTCTATCTAATGCTGATTGCAAACGTTAATTGTATAAATTCTGATTACCAAACTCGGTGATGTTTCGAGTGTTTGACCACGAGTAACTTGAAAAGTTACATAACAGGAGGCCTAGCGTAGGATGTGACTCGGATTCCCTAGAGATCCGCTCAGAAACTCGGCCACCATCCGGAAACGCGGCCGGCTAGCCGAACAACTAGATACGTGAAGCTGAGCTAGTAAATGTGCAATGCTCTTCAAGCGAATTGGCGATTACTCGTATGTTTAAATGGCACACAGAAAAAGGTGTTATACATATTCCATGTAAATTATATATTACATAATATTATCCTCTTTCAAGGACGTCAAAAGCAAAGAATAACATTTTTATGTGATCAAGTGATGGGCTTAAAAAGTTAGCTTATCCTGTGTTGGCCATTATCTGGAGATGTTAGAGCGTAGAAATTAAACTTAGGTTCAACAATAAAATGTTTGGCTAATACGGTGTTTTCTATATTGTATCATATAAGGCAGATAATTTAACAAAACTATCTCGTTCTGGGAATCGGGATTGGGCGTAAATTAACTTAAAACTAATAAACTTAGTTTATGAGTGGATGTGTCTATAAGATCCTTGTGATTTCAATGAAAAACCTATTTTGGACTTTGCATAAATTTTACGTGTTTTATTTCAAAAAACAATCGTGAATTTCATAATTTCTAGAGTCCCTCATTCCCGAGTCTTCGGTGCTTGCACCAACAGTACCTACTGTACGTGATTTTTCCGTTTTAAAAAAACATCAATAACATTGTTAATTAAGAAGCATAACTTACCAGTTTCCAACTCTCTAGCTTGTGTAAGAGATAAGGAGAAACAGACTACAGACAGACTAAACCGTATATAACCGTTTTCCAAACTTAGTAGGTATACGAAGCAAAATAACGGCTTTCGAATCTTTACGATCTTAGCAATCTGGGGATGCCTTTTAAAAAATATTAAACCTTCATTTGGACATATGCTCACACGATGGTGATTGATGATAAGGCCGAAAATGGAGCATGAAGTTCTATGAAGACCCAGATTGTATTTTACAGAAAAGACAGACGATGTCTAACAATGGCCTTCTTCCACCTGTTGATGCTGATGATGATGATGGGAAGTTTCCTACCACCCGTCTTTGATATAAATTACATGCGGTAGCGCAATGTGTAAAATTGGGGCTATCGAATCTCATCACTGACGGTTAACAGTGCCCTAGGTATAGGTACCTCCGTTGAAGATCATCTACATATTCAAAGAGCGGAGAGGGGCTGTTTACCCCTGTGCATGCATTAATTGGATATCCAATTAATAAGGATACAGACATGAAAAACTGTTTTAATTATAGGTATAGGACCTATAATTAAAAAAGTTTTTTATGTAGGTAGTGGTAAGCCAGAGATTATTGGCCAATTGACGATAATATTCTACTTGCAATTCTGAGTTTATTTTACTTATTTTAACTGGGGACACTAGCTTGATGTGATCGAGGGCATTATTTGGTATCCGTAATCAAATAGGCTTCAGGTTGAAACCAATCCATAGACGCATACATAAAAATAGCTTAAAAATAGCTTAAATAGCACAATCCACATTGAATATTTTATTGGCCGCCGTGCCTATTATTCGGCTGTCGATAACTAATTATTGTAATGGAATAATAAAATAATCTTTTCAGTTTGGGAAAGATACACCTCGCATGGAGTTAATCGACTTACCTACCTACATACCTATGTACCTTTCTTGAAGTCAGTTCAGTTTAATTTTAGGGCACCATCCATCGTACCATTAAGTTAATTTATATTATGTCATTCTCATATTGTTTTTTTACATTTGTAGTTTTCTACTACTACCACTACGTTTTGTTAACGCCAACGATTGTAGAGTCAACGTGGCTACAAGATTCGTAATTACTACGTTTTGAGAAAGAAGTATTCTCCAAAAGTAGTAACACCAATCAATGATTCAGATCAAGTTCAGCATATTTGGTTTGAAGAGATATTGCATTAATCAATCTTGTACCTTTTGTATCGAATGGAGATCTACCTACCAAATTGTACATAATGCTTACAAAACTTGTAAGATTTCCATAAATTCGCCATCATATTTTTCGCAGATACTTTCGTTTTTAGTTTCCATCTTATACAATGACTTTGTTTGTTACTGTTTTACGAGGTTTTTGGATGAAGAAAGTTACAAAAAATACAAAAACTATATTTTACGGTTATTTGTGTTATGCATATATAAAAGCAATATTTTTACGTTTCTATAAATACGATTTAAAATAGGTTAATAGGGTAATGCAACTTATATCATATTTTATAATAAATATATTTATATTTGCTGTAGTTCATTAATAAGGGGTATTTTACATAAAATTAAACCTACCCGGTTTCATTTCCATTTTGAACTGAACAATTTTACTAACATCATAACAAAATACACGAGAAAAAATTACTTAAACTCTGATAACATTTCAGAAGTTTCAAATTGGGAAGCTATTCCATAATTTGTGAGACCTTTACATAAGCTTCATGTAAAAACCTTAGTAATTTAAGGCTACGGCAAGTTGAAGGTCAAAAATAACACATCGATTGTTTGATGGATTTGACTGTACACACGAAAATTAAACCAAAAGAAACTTACAAACGAAGCAGTTTTTAGAATATCATGCATTTCTGTTCCGTCGTGGCTTTAATTAATCATCTAATCTGGCTTATTTGGATATATATGCTTATCTAGGCTATAGCTATCTGAAATCAAAATCCCTTACGCTACTGTGATTCACATATTAACCTTCTCAGGATTAGGTTCGTACTTTTCTGCTTATCACAACGTAACAATGTAGGTACAAATATTAAACTAAAAAGAAAGCGTAATCTGATCGGTGCTTAAGCACCCATTTCCACCGCCTAGAACGTAATAACAGATAAAGTTAGCTACTTGGTTGGGAACAGTGCCACAGATTACTGTGCAGTAAGAATTGGGTCCCTCCGGCAATTAGCTTTCTGCGTAGTTGAACATGTATTAAACGTATAGCTCATTATATTAAGAGCTGTAACCAGAGCTTCAGAGATGGAATGGAAATAATGCTGCCAGATGTGTCTGTATTTCAACTGTAGCGTAGGACCAGCCGTAGTAAGGGTGGCCAAGAAATAACCAGCGAAACAATTTGAAATTTAGCCTTATTTGCAATTATTAAAAATGCATGGGGTTTAAAAATACATATTTGACTAAAAATATGTTAAATATTTCGCGATAGCAATTTCACAATCTACATTATTATACCACTGCATTACATATTTACCATTTACATTACATATTTGGCGCTGGATTTTTTAAGATTTATTAATATAGTACAGTGGCAAGGCGTATTTAAATTTAGAAATATAATATCCAGCCACTAAGATTCAATCCTATGCCCAAGGATTGAATTTTGCTACATGAATACAAAGTTATTGCATATCCCATTCAGCTAAACCGCCCACTCACACAAAGCTTGGCAGTCACACTGTAACAATCGTTGTGGAATACAAGGAAACTATCAATCATTAGCTCAATACATATCAAAAGCAGCTTAAATAAAGCGTACTCAGCGCTAGTTCCATCATTTTCTGAAAACACCCACTGTCCAATGCCAGGCTTGAGCCAGTAACTTGCTATTGTTATACAATAGCAATGACAATAGCAAGTTACTGGCTCAAGCCAGCTGCGGCTCGTTACTTGCTTCCTGTTACCTTTCTCTTTCTTACTAGGATATGAACCGATATAATAGCAACAGTGTTACTCTAGTGGGAGGTACCCCGACGATTCGGAGGTCGTGAGTTCGAACCCGTTCGTGCATCAAGTTTTTGCAATCGAACAATGTATGTGCGCAATTAAAATGTGCTCAAAACGGCGAAGGATAAAATGGTGGAAACTGGCATGCCCTAGGACCAAAAATTCGAAGGTATGTGCCATCGGTCAGTGTCCAATAAGCGGCGACGGGCTTGCAACCTGTCTCGTGGAATACTACTACTTATATAATATTTTACGCGCCTCTGACTACCCCCTCCTTTTACCTACTGTATGATGGTGAATACAGTGGTTATTTTTGTTTGTTTTTTATCTATTCACATTCTAGTCAGCTTATCCTGTATCTCTAAGCCTTATAATTTTATTTTCTCTGAGTTAATCTATCGCTAGTGGCAATGTGTGAACTATCTTCGTGTTCTCAGCATAGTGTAAAGACGGACGGGTTGGTCATTAAATGACGATTTAAATGCTATTAGAGGCATACGTTTGAAATCGATTACCTTGGCTTGTTATTTGTCTATTTATTACCAATAGTTTCGTTATAGTTATGATACGTAAGCAGAGCTTTGTGTGTTGAGTTATTATTAAATAGGAAAATATAAAAAAAAAACCGATGCCTAACAATGGAATATATTCCGCATTAATTGTAACTTATCTATATTATAATAAGAATGAAACAGGTCAAATACTTTACATTAAAGATATTTAAAAAAAAAATTAAAGGGTACTCTATAATCGATACTGAATCCAAATATGTGATTTTTTAAATTTTTGTCTGACTGTCTGTCTATTTGTACCTGGAACGCGCATCACGCTGAAACTACTAAATAAATTCAAATGAAACTTAACAAGATTTTAGTTTATACTACGGAGCAGGACATAGGATACTTTTTATACCGAAATTCAGCACTGTTCCCTTGGGAGAGGGAACGAAAGTCAAAATGTGTACTTGGTTGTTATTCATTAACGCGTAGTCCGATTTCATTCATTATTTTTTTGTTAGAAAGAAGGTACTTTAAAGACTGACCCGTAAATATTTCAAGGTCATCGGTTTTGTAGTTCAGAAAATAAAGTCATCACAACGCTCAGTATTAGGTCCAAATAACTTGAAACCCGGAATGTACAGGAACCTTTGGACGTACGGCTCATTTTAAGCTTGAGATTTGAGTTCATTCTATGAGGTAGGACATAGGATACTTTTTATCCCGAAATTCAACACGGTTCCCTTGGGAGAGGGGATGAAAGTCAACGCGTAGTCCGATTTCATTAATTCTTTTTTTATTATAAAGTAGGTACTTTAAAGATTGTCATTAATATGTAGTCCAAACAAAAAACAAACACGCTCACGACTGTCTTCCCAATGGTGGACATCCTCAGATACATACGCAGTGAGTAAATCTTTGAGGATACCAAGTAGGAGGTGTTATTTCTTCACGAATTAACGGTTTATAGTCTGTGGCACGTCCAAATATAACATTTGGTACATGCCCGCGTTTTGCAAGTTACCATTCAACGTGACAGGCAAGCCCATCGCCGCTTATTTTGGCACATGCCTTCAAATTTTTTGTTCTAATTCATGCCGATTTCCTCACGTTGTTTTCTTTTACCGTTTTGAGCATGTGTTAATGTAAATTTTGCTACCGTCAGGCTAATACCTCAACTACTAAAACAATCTAAACACAACACTTTATAAACAGTAAATGCACAAAATATCCTATGTTCCATCGGAATAACGCCGCATGAAAGTCGGGGCAACACCAGGAATATTTAAAAAAGTATATCTTTGCTAATTAGCTCGACTGGCTTTGTTCCCAAGATTATATTAGTTAAAATATTGCTTTAATTCCATTGGATACTTCGACCGATTGGAGAGACGACCTCTATATCTCGGGTCTGGGTCTGTAAATAATTTACGAATATATATATATGTAGTAAATAACTCATGTACGTGTATGAAGTACTACATGTTGTTCCTGTGCTTTGTGAAAAATGACCGGCATTATTTATTTATGATAAATAACTAGACATTCAAACAGCAGCCAAAAACATGACCCTCACGATTCGTTCAGTTGGACCATAAAACGACTCGCAGACTATTTTCTGTTAATAACATAACTCATTGATATGTTTACCTGTCAGGACTGTGCTTGTGTTTATGCCGGAGCATGGAAAATAGGTAAGTGAAAATGCAAACAATAGCAGGGAACTCCTGTAAAATATAATGATATCTCGTTTGATTTTAGTTTTTCCATGAAAAAAATACTGCCTCTATAAACGTAGATCGTAAACTAACCTATCCAAACGTCCGTCTGTTCTCAGCGGTCAACTTATTCTATTTCTTCGTAAAATTTGCTCTGATACCGACGCGAAGTGCGTAATAACGTTTCGTGTTATGGCTACCGTTTCGTTTCACACTTTTACTATTTTCCGTCTCTAGCATCCAATGGGGATCGAAAGTTCATACGTATTGGGTTTATGAGGTTAAGGTATAAATTAGAGAAAAAAGGTCAACTTTTATGTTTAGGAAAGAATCTCGCTTGATGGTGTTCTGTTAGTTACGTTTTGATAGTGATGGAATCTAGTATGTAGATAATAATAGCATCGAGTCTTACAAGTAAAAATAAAAACGTTTCAATACGATAAAAAGACGAGACGTCTCGTAGTAGCAACACGTACCTACACCACCGTCTTTTCATTTGTAACCAACGTCAAAGGTATTATGGAAGAGATTTTTGTGTGTTTGGATGAACATTAATAAATAAATAAATAATTATGGACGTTTTACACACAGCATCATCTAGCCTCAAAGTAAGCAGAGCTTGTGTTATATACATACCACACCCACAAACACACACACAAACACACACACATACACACACACATACACACACACACACACACACTCATCAGATAGCTTTTTTATTTTGCTTTAACACTGTAAACTATTTAGCTATAATTATTTTATTATGTACATGTTTTTATTATGAGCTGTATCACGCATTTACCTAATATCCGGCATAGGTATACCATCACACAGGTTTTTACCTAGTTTGGATACCTATGTTGTCCCAATCAGGAACAGTATTAATTAAGTACCTAAACTGTTGTACAATATGATATATTTGTGAAGTCTGTTACCGAATAAAATTTATCTTATCTTATCATATTTAATCTGAATAAAGTAGAGTTAATAAGTTAATTATAATTGCAAGTTAAATAAAACAGTACATACATATTATACAAAGAAAACACCCAGACCCGAGAAAAATATTACAAACATTTGTTTCGCAGAATTGTGCGTGCAATATATAGAAAGAGGTATTCTTTTCCAAAATATACAAAAGAAAACATTTAAAGTAAAATATTTAACTTCTCTAAACTGAAATAGTAGGAGTTCTAATGATTGTAGAAAAACTTGCCGGGCAGGGTGTCACAAAGCGAAAAGAGTTACAAGAGAAAACGTTTTTACAAAGTGCTGTATATTTTAATGTTGACACAAATATTATACTATACTAGCCGTTGACGATTCTTGGAGGAGAATGTTGGTAAAATAGTTAACCAATTTTTAGGCCCCGCTACGCTATCGATAATTATTATTTAGGTAACATTCAATTATAAGTTTTTCTTAAATCTTACTTCACCATGTTATAATCTAAGTTTTATATTTATAACAAGTACTTTAGTTTAATATTATAAAACTATTTACCTAAAAATATTGAAATAAATAACCTTTTTCTATATTTTTCCTACTTTGAGATGTTAACCTGGTT
Organism: Perizoma affinitatum; assembly: GCA_961405105.1. NCBI lineage: Eukaryota > Metazoa > Arthropoda > Insecta > Lepidoptera > Geometridae > Perizoma > Perizoma affinitatum. Next base: position 11,852,801 of record OY560184.1, read on the forward strand.
TGAAATATCACTCTATACAAAATGAATTCAATGATTTGAATGAAACATAAAAAGACCGTATTTACCGGCCTATACAAGCGTGTCAACCTGACACAGACATGTGTAATTTCTATTCAAAGTCGCGCTGATGGTCAGAAATGACCTAGTTAAAGCGTACAATAGACAGTTGACTTTCAAACCGGTGGCTCTGCTAATTGTTGAGAACTTTTGCTGATTAAATGCTGTAGCTATTGCTACGCTCTTTGTATTTCATTTTAGTAGGAACTCTGAACGATATTTAACTAGTTACTTATCTACTTATCTATACTAATATATAAAGAAGTTAAGTTTTAAGTTTGGACGTACGTAATCGGACGTAATCTAAGAAAATAATCATTCGATTAAAAAAAAAAAATAACCATTAAAAGGTTCAGGGTGGACATGGACTGTATTATTATCCCGTTAACATAAATGGGCTTTTCGTGGATACCAATTTTGAACCGTAAATGGACGAAAAACTCTATCTGTTGCAGAGCACCCTTTTACTTTTTGTAATAAAACCTATCTTAGAACCATTCTTGAAGTCATTCATATATATTGCAAAATCATTTAAATAAGGTAAGCCGTGCAAATTATCGGAGATAAATAGTAAAAGACCCACAATACAAACACAAAAACAAACAACCTCTTAAGGAAAACACATATACAGGCTCCTTGTGACGTTGATAAAAAAAGCTAGCAAATAAAATCAGGTGTAATTAAATTAAACTAACATTTATTTATACAACAGAATAATAAAATTACTTAAAAAAAAGAAAAGTTATAATTTAACTAAGAAAAGTAGATTGTTTTCTACCTGAAGTGATAGGACTACAAGTAAAAGACAAAGTTTTATTCACCGAACTACTGCTAACTATTGTTTTGAATTGTAAAATAATTCCAGGTTCATCGTTTTTTCCTATTGCAAGTGATCATTTCAAGTGTATTTATAGGAGGCTTTACCGCATCGCCCAAACAAAGGCTTTATAATTATGCGGTTTTATCCAATACGCACACATCATGCGGAGAGGCAAGTCATTTGCATGAATTACGGAACATTTGAATGCGAAATTCGGTGCCATCCAAAACGCAATCTGCAAATACAGGTAGACAGGTAGAATACGAATTGTATTGTTTTATCAAAATCATACATCATACTGATGAGACTAGGTCGTTACTCTCCACGCCAAGCTCTTTGTGAGTTATTTCAACCAACTCACAAAAAAAATAGGTTCGAGACATGCATATAAAATAATATCCCTGCAAAGTATATTATTTTTAAAGTGACGCCTGAGGGTGCGCCTTGGGTGACTTTATTTATGACAAACTCATAGAATGTTTAGTATCATTCAGTTTTGTTGCAGTAAGCGAGCGAACGCATTGCATCTAACATGGCATCCGTTCCGTTTTCGTCTGCTTTACCATCATTTTGTCTTTGTCTCATATTTTATGAAATATTACAGAGAGCCCAGTTTTCGAGAGTTACAAGCTAGATGAAGTGGAAATTGTGCAACAATTTATACGAATTTATTATATTTAGGTATGCCTACGGGGAAAATCGTGTTTTATATCGTATATGCATCGTATCGACACAAAAACAGTAACACATGGATTATTTTTATACTGCCCTTTTAGCAGTTGTGTAATATTCTGTGATTTTGTGTTAATCTGAGGAAGCCGAAATTAAATGGACCTTTTTTAAATAATCCTACTACTAATAAAAACGTGAAAGTTTGTGAGGATGGATGTTTAATACTCTTTCACGCAAATCTACGGAACGTATTTTGATGAAAATTTACAGTAATATAGCTTATACATTAGAATAACACATAGGCTACTTAATATCCAGGTACCACACGGGCGAAGCCATGGCTACGAAGCTAGTTATTCATAAATGCAAAAACATTCAAGTGTACACTTTTATAAATTCGCACAAACCATTTTGATTTGCAGAGTAAAAATAATACGTACCATTTGGTGCAAACAAAGAAACATTTTGCTAATCCATGTAAGTTTGCCAAACAAATAAACAAGATACTTTTTTTCGCAGTTTCAGGAGTTGTTTTTGTTGAACCGGCAGTTCATGACAGATTAATTTGAACGACGTCTTTGTGATTGCAATATGTGATACTGAAATGGGGTTTTAGTATTTCTGATATGAAATGAAAATCAAACATGATAATGTTTCACAACAAAATGTTTAATCTAAAACCATCATTAGCTTGCTAGGACTCAGGTTTTATATCAACTAACGATATATATTGGGCCGACTAAACCACGACCTGCACGCTCTGCAGGTTGGTGGTGGTCTGCACATGATTTTACTATAATCATGTGCAGACAGCAAGATTGTCCTTTGAATGTTCTGAGGGTAGACGACATTATACATATTCCGAACGTCAACGTTGCGGTCTTGGTGATTGGTGAGTCTTGCACAGGGATTGTGGAGATTGTTGCAAACTAACATCATGTGTGGTGAAGTGTGGATGATGATGAAGTTTTTTTTCTGCTTGCAGGTGAAAAGTGGCGCTTGCTAGCGTCTGGGTCGGGGCGATGATTGACCCCGCGGGTCGGCCGCGCGCACAGTATGCGACAAGAATCCACCGATGTGAGTACCATCATTATAAACATCATCAAAAGAACGTTGTTTAAGTCATGAACGAAATAGCTGTAAAAAAAATAATTTATAATCTACTCTTTGATTCTAATGCCATGCCCTGTAGAAATAAGTCGATCAAAATAGTATTATTACTTTATTAAGGAAAGTATACAAACATCATTGTCTATAAGGTTGTGGATAAAGTTGATAGATACCATTGGTGCTAAAAAAAGGGAAAAGTAAAATAAAGGTATATAAAAGCTAGAATTTTAGATACAAATTAAAAATTAACTATTAACTCAAACTTTATGAGACACGAGAGAGCAGTTAATCAAGTAAGTATAAATCCTTGGCTGCTAGTCTAGTTGAGTAAACCCTAGTAGCGGTACTACATATATAATTGAAACGAAACTCAGTGGTAAAGTTTCTGAACTCTCTCCATTGGTTCGAGAACAAACTATAGAGGAATTTTCGTATACCTACACCACAGCCTACACAGCGCACGTATTTAAGATACTTTGGACTCTATTTCTTATACAAATGTATTTTAAAATTTGAAGCTCGTTTTTTTTTTAAATTTTACTTGATTCTTCATGCTACAAGTACAGGTATCTATAAATTGTCATAAAAACATTGAAAATTGCATTTACCTAAATTAAGAATCAACGCGTCACTTACTTTTTTTAGTTACCAAAGCATAGCTTTTTGGAAGATCAATCTAATTATAATATACATTTTAGAGCTACGCTTAAACTGCAGGATTAAGGTACTTTTGTATGAAAAAAGGCTCATTCACGACATGTTTGGAACAGAAACACATTGAAAATGCAAAAAAATAAAATATTCCATATAAATTTATACACGAATGATGTCGCTCCATTTAGTTATTCAAAGAAAATGCTAAACATATGTTATAGGTTACCTATGTTGTGCACTATGCATATTTGAACTAGTTCTGCCCACGGCTTCGCCCGCGTGGTACCCGTAAATATAAAAAGAAGCCTATGTGTTATTCTGATAACACAGAGGCTTCTTCTATAATCTATATTACTGTAAAGTTTCATCAAAATCCGTTCCGTAGTTTTTGTGTGAAAGAATAACAAACATCCATCCTCACAAACTTTCGCGTTTATAATATTAGTAGGATAGGATTATTTTCAACTCATACTGAATAATATTGATGGGGAGGGAAGCTGATGCAAATTCCTTTCTGCACCCGACAGATTGTGAAAAGTTTGTTGAACATACAGCCATTATTAGAAAGTCTATTCACGTTCTTTGTGCTAGTTATGATAATGCTGAAACTTAGTCATTTTAGACAGAGTTGATACTCAAAGAGTGCCTACAGACTGATGCTGATGCATTGTGTTCTCAGAAAATGTTTTTATAAAATAGTCGTCAGTAAACCTACCGTACCCTACTAGTTCATGAAATGAAAAGGATGATTAAGAAATAGAGAAACAGCGTTAGATAATCGAGTGTCATATTCAGTCAAAGTTTAAGTAGATACTTAGTTATCTTCAATAGTCAAACACAATCTCAATAACAAAAACTACAGATTGAAAGAATGCTATAGGGCCGCTAAAAAGCAGATATTTGAATTTGTCTCTTACCCATGCAATTTGATGATCAAACACAAAACAAACAAACACGCTCACGACTGTCTTCCCCATGGTGGACATCCTCAGATACATACTCAGTGAGTAGATCTTTGAGGATACCAAGTAGGGGGTAGTCAGAGGCACGTCCAAACATTACGTTTGGTACATGCCCGCGTTTTGTTCCACGTGACAGGTTGCAAGCCCATCGCCGGGCTTGCAAACACTCCGGAAACATTTCTACGTTCAAATTCGCTTGCACGGACCGAAACGGTGTTTGTATTCCAGACGGTAGACGTGGCGGTGTGCACGGAGGAGAGAGGTGCAGGAGCGGGCGCCTCGCGGCTGGAGGCGGTGCTGGTTGCGTTAGTGGAGCGCAAAGCGCGCGCGCTTCACGCCGAGCATTCACGCACGCACCCACTGCTGCTGCTGCTGCGGCATCTGCCGGACGGTTAGTACTCTAAGATACACTGAGCGCTTAGCTGCGAGGAGAGGGGTCAGGCACGGGCGCCTAGCGGCTGGAAAGGTGAAGAGATTATTAGATAAATATGGAATGTAAGAGGACAAAAAAAACACGTTGGATTACGCCTTCTAGATTAGGTGCACTCATGAACGATGTGGTTAAAAAACCATCTGAACCAAAAAAACAAAATGAACGTATGCGCCCTTATGTAAGTAAGTCATACACGCTTATCTAAGTCATACACGCTTAAGGGAGGGGCCCTCCCTTAAGTCATACATTCGATTCCCGCCGCGGGTCCGATTTTTGCATATGCAAATATTTGTCTCAGGATCTGGGTGTTTTCTATATATAATACAAAAACAAAGTATGTAAGTAGTATATCAGTCATGTAGTTCCCATAACACAAGCTCTGCATACTTTAAGGCTAGATGAAAAAAATATGTCCAGCTGACCTTCGATTATATGGCGTGTGACAAATAAGTAATAAACAAAATGTCTTTTGAACACTTTTCATAAATCCCAAAGATATAGTAGTAATTACACAACCGTTTTGAGCATGCATTATGTTTGGAATAATCAAATGGTGCGACTGAGTTTGAACCCATGAACTTTCGTTAAAAGTATAATATAGAGTGGGATCGGTATGTGATAACTCAGAAGCGGATCGAAGTTTATCGCTGATAGCTACGCGTAGCTACGGGCGTAGCAATTCTGCTACGAATGACTCCGCTACGTCCTGCGTAGATGACTTGAATATACCCAACGTACATTTGTTTGTTATTTTGGTTCCGTACAAAAAACCTCGAACGATGTTTATGAAACTTACTGAATAAGTTTTGGAGGCGAAAGAACTATCTTAGCTACATTGTCGCAAACATGTAGTATTAAAGGCTTCAATCCCAGATTCCGAGAAAAACTGATATTCTCTTCACAGTGAATTATTTAAGCCTTATTCAGAAAAACCATATATTCAAACTGTGGTACGTTATATTAACACGTGCAAAATTTGGCAAAAGCCGATAAGCCATAAGTCGATAAAAATCTCTCGCGTAACATTTTCTAATTTCTGAAGAGATATTAAGTACTCTTATCCCTTACTTTCGTAATTTGTTATCGCAGTGGATTTAGATTATCCGTGGATAAGGATTTAATTATATGGCCTGTTACTTCAATATTTCCGTTTATGAGTTTTACCTCAAGTACCTAGTCATTGCAGTAAGCAAGAAGTCGCAGGATTTTACACAATTCTTACGAGAGGTCTCTGGACGAAGGGCCTGAGCATGCTTTAAATTGTTTTTTACGATAACTGACAAATATGGATGTGCATACAGTATCGTCAATACCATCCTAATTGTATTTTCATGGTCATCGGATTATCCCCTAAACAGCGCAGAAAAAACGAGAGAGCAGATCACGTGTAATCTGTAAATCTACTTAAAAAAAACATATCTAGCCTATTGAGAACCACTTCCTACTAACAAGATGTGCGGATTCCCGCTACACGTTCTGCAGATAGTTGTTACGAGTCTGGATGTTTTGATATCAGTACCTGATACCCACAAAACTGGGAATCCCAGTTTAGGGTCAGGATTATTATACTTGTGACTGCTATTATTTATTAATTTATATACAATGTCCCAATGAAATAACGCAAAACCTGAAAATAGATCAGAATCGAGAGTAAAATCGTTGTAGCTACTTGAGTAGATTGCATTTTTTAATTAATAAACATTCTAAAACACCGTACCTTTAAAATTTAATAAATCTTCTTGGTAGCACCGCGCCGCGCTGCATGCAAGTCATTGATAAGATTCGATGAGTTATAAAGCGATCAGAACTTTTCACTACAACATGAATATAAATATCTTCTACAAAAATTATGAAATAAACAAGTTATTAATATATCAATTAATTTCAATAAAAAACATTTGAGGTTTTTTAGGTTTTGCGTTATTTCATTATTGAAGTTTAAAATAATGGGGAACGATGTACAAAGTCAAATATGCCGCGAGTACTAGAAGACGGTTGCTTAAATATTATTTTCAAAGCTTACTAATGTTTTGGTTTCAGAGGAGGCATCGATTATAGACAGTCCTGCCGAGGAACTACCCTCGCACTGGTGCGAGCATGAGATCGCACGGCACAAACGCAGGAAGCTCAGACTGCAGGCTCATCGCAGGTACCTATTTCACTATATACGTATGTAAAGAAAATATTTTTAACACCATAATGACCTGAAATCTAAAAAACTCAACTCTAAACATCTAAACTTTGTAATTTAAAGGAGTAGGATAGAATGAAGGGAACAATGCTCAGAGTTTCCCTACATGAAATCTGTGACGACGAATTCCATAGAATAATAACTAGAGCAATGGGCAGACTAGAAGAACCGGCAACCGAAATAATGTTCTATGGGTGTCGATCACGAATCGGACGACGCTGTAATTGAATTATCAACCCGATGAAACGACGACATTGTAAAGGTTATGGGAAGTCGGTGAACAAAAGAAGCTCAGGCTCATGCTCAGACCGTTCGTCATGGCACTGTTTGAAGAAGGCTTATGTTCAGCGTAGCCTTCTTCAAATCAATGGAGTTAATATTTGGTCCGAGCCCCACACATAACATCTTTACAAAACTCAAACATGCTGCTATTTCCTTCTTGTTCACAATACAATCATGAATCCTTGTCCAATAATAGATATTATCCAACCAATTTAGAAGTTCTTTTCTTTTAATTAGATTTTGTAACTTACAGCCTGAGATCTTGTAATTTTTTTAATTCGGTACGTTTTTATTTCATTATTAACCACCCGTCAGCTACACCCACTTGAGGTTTGAGGCCTCCTCTTTACTACGCCATTCCTTCTGGTCACTTGCGAGTCTCATCCACTGATTACCGGCTACGCTGACAATATCTTTAGCGGTACACCGGGCGAGCGGTCTACCTCACGGTAGCCGAGCATCTCTTGGCATTCAGTAACAGCTTCGTCCATCATCCCTTCTAGAAAAGTGTACAAAAATGTTCTCCTTCATTCTTTTCAGTAAAGAGCAACGTCCAGAGCAAATAGAGCGCGAGAAGCGTAGAAGAAGACGCAGGCGGAGTCAGGAACATGCAAAGCCAAAGAAACACCGCACGCTGCTTGTATCTGCTATAGACGAGCAGGCCAAAGTTATACATGTAAGACCCATTAGCTACCGAGTATCTAAAAAGGTCGAGATAATCAAGTACCTACTTTATACTAGTATTGTAATTAAATAATACTAGCTTCTGCCCAAGATTTTGCCAGTGTGGCACCCGGATAGAAATAACTCATGTATTGTTATATATAGGTCACGACCAAATGTAGCGCCTAAACCAATTTAATCCAAATTGGTTTAGGCGCTACATTTATATTACAAAAATCAATGAATTTAAACTCCCAAATAACCAAACTTTTTGGTAAAAAAATAAAGAGAGAAAATACGTTTATTTTACACACACAATCGGGCAAGCGGACCAAGCAGGTCCTGTCTCAGCATATTTTGCGGCTCCACACCACCGAGATGTGAAGTTGCAACGCCATCTGTAAATAAGATACTAGAACAAGATGCTAGAAAAAAAAATTTACTGCATCCTTAACATGAACCAAGTTGTGTTACTAAAATGTAGTATAACGCCATCTGTAAAACATTGGAACAAGTTTCAAGTTTTACCGAAATATGAGCCTGCCATCTGTCTTATTGCATTTACCACCCGTTAGATGACGCTAGTATTCAGTAAGTACTCCATTTAACAACCTCTATATCAAATAGATGTGGCCACATAGAAAGGAATTTAGTTTTCTCACCACGAAAAAGATGGCGTTGAAGTTCAGACAAAACAGTGGATATATTAACCGCGGTGAAGTGAGAGATAGTCCTGAAGTAGCTAGTTCCGTAGCAATTAAAAGATGGCGTTAGCAGTTCCGAGTTACATTATAGTTTACTTCCTCGACTTGATTTATGGGCAACCTGTAGGGCGCGGCTGTTTGTGCAAGCCATTTATCACTATTAACCTGCACGAGTTATGCCTTTGTTTACGTTTAACATTTTTTATCCACTAAGCGAAATGGTTTGCATCACAACATTTTACGGTTTATACGTAAATTCAGCTATTACTTTTATTACCGTTTCTGCGTTTACATGTATAAAAAATACGTCACGGGATAAATGCAATCACGCTGAAGAATCACGGGGAAATATCTTTGCCCTTTTTGAACAACAAGACGCGCTTATTTTTGTCATGATAAAAAAACAAACACGCTCACGACTGTCTTCCCCATGGTGGACATCCTCAGATACATACTCAGTGAGTAGATCTTTGAGGATACCAAGTAGGGGGTAGTCAGAGGCACGTCCAATCATTACATTTGGTACATGTCCGCGTTTTGCAAGTACAAAAACAGACAGGTTGCAAGCCCATTGCCGGTTATCGGAACACTAACTGTTGGCACATGCCTTCGAATTTTTGGTTCTAGGGTATGCCGGTTTCCTCACGATGTTTTCCTTCACCGTTTTGAGCACGTGTTAATGCGCACATACATTTTTTCGAGTGGAAAAATCCATTGGTGCAGGACCGGGTTCGAACCCACGACCTCCGGATCAGAAGTATCACCCACTAGGCCAACACGGCTTATTACCACTGTTTTTCTTCGAGACGTGCGCAATTAGAGCCGCAGTTGATCAAAAATGGTGGTAGTGAATCATATTTTACATTTTTTTAAATAGTTTACAGCCACTATAGTTTCTAAAATGTTAATCCACAGGTATTGGACCCCGACGAGCTGCCGCGAAGAGCTCGCTATACTATTATGGTAACAGCGTGCTTACTGCTGTTCCTGTGTCTTCTTCTAGTCGGGGTTACGCTTCGCATGGCACCGCTGATCGACGATATGGGTAAGTGTAACTTTAAGATGGGGTGGGCCGTAAAGTGTGATCTAGTTTGCGTACTGTGAAATGACAATATAACGATATGTAATCTAAAATATAAAGACAACAGAATACATTCTCAAAAAAGTTATAACAAATTAACAAATATTTTATATATTTTTCACCTTCGGCTTAACATTTTAAAACTAAATAACCAATCACATGGGCTACGTTAAAAACGAAGTGTTTTGCAGTTCTGAATAGTTTGAACAAAAACAACATATTATCCTTTTACGATAAGTTATATATTAGAATATGGTCAGAATATTTTTGTATATTATTAAGACTGTACCACGTACACTTTACTGTTCTTCAGTGTCCGCTTAGAGTTTTACCTATATTTCAAGAAATCTAAGGAAGACCCTCAATTTTATATAAAGGAATACCCTGTTTTTTTTTTAACGCGTATAACTGACAATTGATTATATTCTCATCTACAATGATATGATTCTCGGTGCCACAATAGTTATCCACCCAATCGTAAACAAATTTTGAATGGTTACCTAATATACGAATTAACACTCTACAATAATAATTATACCAATATGTAGTTCGTTCGTAGTATGATCAATTATTTCTTAGTTACCTTAAAGATGGTTAAATAACCCAGTGAAATGAGGTTCGATGAACTTGAAAAGGGATTAGCGACCGATAGTAATTGGATTCTACTTGCACGAATATATTTACGCCTTCAAAACCATGAATGTGTTCACTCTTCTCATCTCAACATAGTAATAATTGATTATTTTGTTTTGATTATGACTAAAATATATTTTGAAATTAGATTATATTTTGAGTAGATAAATAACACGACGGTTTAATAGTAAATTTGGGCGAATGATTAGAAAATGTTTTTCGTAAGGTTAATAAGAACCTGAAATAAGGTACAAGTTAGGTTACCTGTACTTTGTTTAAATGACTAACATATTTTTGCGATATATTTAAGTAAAACATTTTCTGGAGACATCCTTAAAGCAGCTATCTTTCCTTGAAATAACACCGATGCCTTTCAAAAGACATAATTTCTTTGTTCTATTTTTAAGACCACTCTAACCCTATTAAGGTAAAAAACGTCGAGTAATAGGGTGCTATCAAGTTCCTCGAATCACCATATACTTGAGAAACTGAATCTTATTCATCGCTACCAATTTAACACCTGACCTATCAAATTACACAAGAAAGGTGGAATATTTACCAATCCGGGATTTCATGGTCGTAATCTAACGAACGGTCGCTTAAGAGTAAACCTCTCAAGTATTAGGGATAGATAGCCAAACAAACCCTTATATTACAAAGATTCGCTCGTGTTTAGTGAGACATCGATAGGAATCTAGTGATTTTACCGAACCCTTTTGTAAGTAACCTAGTCATATCATCATTCACACATACATTCCAATTAAATGAAATAAGTTTTATTATGGTGTCACCGGTTGCCTCTTAGTCGCCTTACGTTAAGTCAATGATCTATCCATGTTGAGGATTAGTGACGCTCAAAGGCCCTAGTGCTCAATGGTGAAAGAGACCCGTGTGGTGAAAGGATTCAGGGCCTTTGTAGAGGCTCCATTCATACACGGTCACATGTTGTGGAAATTCTGGTTTGCGCACATAATTGTTTCCTCGGAACAAACCATCTAACCTCGGATAGAAAATTGGGAACTCTATCCAAGACACCACTAGTGCTTAATTGATATGTACTGGGGGGACAAGCTATATTTATCAAAAAACAAGGCTAACTATATTTTTTTTCTACGGACGAGTGACGGCTAATTTGCACGAAGAACTAAAGACCTTAGTAGGGATGGCAAAATAATAAGTGTGATTGTTAACTATTTTAATGGATTTCAATGGTAACATTTTATTATACGATATTATTGTCGAAAACGCACTATTTTTGTGGTTCATCTATCTAACCTAAAACTTCACGAAATCAAAGTCAATAGTTAATTTATCGCCACCCATCCAATGAACCGATGTCATCTTGAAGGTTGCGGAGAGAAAGTAAGTGGCTGGAAGTGGCCCAAAATCGTCATGGCAATCTTTAGGGGAGGCATATGTCCAGCAGTGGACTTCTACAGACTGATGATGATGATGAGGTGTTTACCTCCTGCCTGTAGAGGTAGAAGTGTGATATGTACCTTTGTATATACAAAAAAAACGTATAAGTAGTATATCAGTGATGTAGTTCCCATTATACAAGCTCTGCTTAGTTTGGGGCTAGATGATGCTGGGTGAAAAATATCCAAAATTATAAAATAAAAATAAAAATATAACATCATCATCTAGGTATTAATTTTTTGAGTAGTAAGCTTTAATAATAAACATTTGATTCAATTTATTTATATTTCATTACAATCGATATGAAGCCCTAAGAATTTTGTTGGAGAAATGTAATTTATACACTCATTAATGCATACATACTTAGAGGAACGCTTCATCGATCGAAAAAAAGGTTAAAATATGCATAAAAAGTTATTGTTAAATACTGGCCACGTAGACATGACTGTTTAATTTAAAAAAATAATTACTCAATCATTTTTTGTTTCAGATTTTTTGTTTAATTTGTTTTTAACGTTTATTTGTTATTTTCTTTAACCGTTTGCAATAATAATAAAAATGAAAAAAAAAAAAATTTTTTTTACTGGTTTGAATGACTAAAGGGATAATGCTAAATCTCAGCGCAGCTCAGATCTCTAAAGTAGTGACTTTAATTGAAAATGGTTAGAGTTACAAAGAAGTGGCTCAAATATTGCGAGTTTCCAATCATCTATTCAGTCATCTATTGGAATGATAGACGATACCGGCAGGCTGAGTACACAAGTCGTGCAGGGAAAGGTCGCAAGAGAGTCACATCAGCGATTGACGATTTATGATGAGCAGTGTTCTAATAAAAATATTGATATTAATAACTTAATATCAATGTGATAAATTTCATAAAAAAAATCTGGATTTTGCCAACGCTACTTTGTTACGACTTGCAACAAAATTGGCACTTGAAGCTCGTAGCAAACGGTATCGTTTTGCCGTAGCCTTGTGCTACTAGAAGTGGACGTAGCGGCACTCACACAGTTTTTTGTATCAAATTCTACTGCATTCCTCCTGTGATATCACCAATTTTTTAATAATGCAAAATTTCTTGACTAGATTAACAAAGCCATTCCGAAACTATGCGCGGAATTCTTGGAACGATTTTTTGAAGAGAACAATGTGAGATAGAATCTTGGTTTCGAGATAAAAGTTCCAGCTGACCTTTGAATTAGGTATAATTTCATTGGTGTCGTGAAACTGGAGCTACGGTGTGTATTTTACTGGTAATTTCATTTGGCTGCTCTCGCTGAGGGCGTTTATTAGATAATATTTGAGGTTAGCTCCTTATTTAATACTTCACATCGCTGAAAACTATTGAATTTCAGATTTGTTAACTGATATTTTTTTGGTATTATTAATGTCTGATTTTAAAATTCAAAATTCTGCTGTTTTTCGTCAATAGTTCAAATAGATTTTGGTTTTTTGTTAACTTTATCTTCGTAGTGGTTGATAGTTTCAATTCTGTAACATAATATATTATTTTGTTTTTATTTTTCTCAAACATAATAGGAAATAATATATTGTAATTACTTTCGAAAAAAGAACACGCGAAGTATTGTATGCTGTGTACCAAAACGCACCTGCAGTTTGGCAATTTTTTTATTTGAATTTGAATCTCTTTCATATCAGCAGGTATATTTATGCATTCAGCCACTTGATAGGTTGATTTATGTTGCGATCAAGTGGCTGAATGCAGACGCCTTTTCCACAGATGGCATTACTTTTTGGCACATGCAGTCAAATAAAAAAAAAAAACATATTTTTTTACATAAGACACCTTTTTTATTTCTTTGCATTTGAGAAAAGCACTATGTATGCCTCTGCGGATCATTGAAGTCCTCAGCTTCTAACTGATACTCACCCTGCAATTTCCTATTTCGCGGCCTCTGCAATAATGTACTATTATAAATGGTGAACTACTTTTATTCTGATTTTCTTCAACGTCTGTCAAGTGATGACTGTACACACGAGCCCACCGATGCATGTCTGGGTTTAGACCCGCGCTCCACTGGATAAAGGGTGAGCTAATGGCGTGATGTTGACGTTCACACGTTGGTACAGTCAACTACAAAAGTAAAGAAACAGTTTTTTATTTTTTTTACCTAAATACTTCTGAGACCCCTTCAAAATACTGGCCTGCATAAGAAGGTTCACTTTGAACTTTTAACTTGTTATAATCGTATAACTTCTTTTTAAACGCTATCGGTCTCATTACGCAACGTGGTCTAAACTCGAACTCCACTTCTGACAGAGCCACAAAATTAAGGTTTAAAAATACCTGTTATTTTCACGTATTTTAGGATATATATCGGGTAATTACATTCAATAAAACCACAGAACAATTCCAATTGTCAGGTGTTGTCGGGTCCGTCCGTCTGTCTCGAGCGCCCATGCTCGACTGTCATCCGACGTACTACCGAAACACTTTGACAACTATTTATTCAAAACACCACACTACCTTATCGACAAAATATTGCAAAGTTGCTAAGGTCTACAATTTAAATTTAAAAAACCGCGGAATGTCCGTTTGAAACACACTTCACAACCAAAATAAAACAGAAACACATGAATTTTGATTGGATACCAAAGGAAAGTAGGTTCTCAAAAGAGGTTAGGTAGGAGGGTCGGTAAACGTAGTCAGTATTACGGTTACCTACCCGCCACTTAAACCAGTTGTTTAAAAAACAATGTGCTGTTATGGTTTGTAAAAAGATGGTACCTGGCAATTGTTGTTAAAAAAAACCTATTGCAGTATTTAATACCCACAAACGGAAATTATAGATAGGATAATTATATTTTTGTATATATTCGTAAAATGCAAAGCAAAGGTCAAGGTAGGTCCAACAGTGACCTGTTTGCCTACACAGGACCTTGACCATTTTTCATTTAAAGTCCTCATCCAGAAAATTCAGCTTCAAAGAAGTGAAATTGGTGTGCTGTCAAATTGGTGTGTTCTACCTTTTTAACCTTGCGTCTTAGAGGCACTATAATAATATTAAGTTTTACTAGTAGCGTTTAATAGGGACTGCCAACAGACAGATAGACTTTCCAATTACTTAATGAGAAATAAGGCAACTTCAGGACCCTAACATAGCATGTCTCAGCACGTCTTGAACATTCGTTTTAAACTCTTCCTAAAAACTTGCTAAAAACTAGTTTAAGCGGTCACTAACAAAAAGCTAGTAGATTGCAGTTAATCAGAATTCAAGTTTGATTCGGTGGCGGAAATTATTTCCGTCTCGCCGGATATTCGCGGTCGGTGACCAAACGCACTTCCTGTTTTCAATTTTAGATTTTTCTGATCAATATGGATACTTATGTAATTTACTGGAGCTACTAGTATTTGGAGTATAATGAGAAAACGCGTGTAAAAAAAAAATACTGTAAGAAATCTGTTGTGCCCCGTTTCACAAACACGCAGTAAACATGAATTTTAAATTCCACTTAGAGAACACATAATAGAACATATTCTACCAAACTATTCGCAGTCTCAAACGCCGTGATATATTCCAGTATTTCACGACCCGTCCTGAAGCATTAGCTGATGTCGACTCCAGCTCGAGTTACGCTATGAATAGACCTTAATTATTAGGCGAGTGCCACGTAGAAACACATACACGCGGTAGAACAAAAACTACTACCTATTGAGCTGAATGTATATTTTTAGTTACTGATGCTGTGTTTAGTATAGGTCTAACTTAATTGTATTTCTTTCTATCTTAAAAACAAACAAAAACGCTCACTTTTATTAAATCGCATAAAAAGCCCTCTTTGAGGGGGATTAAATCCTCTGACCACAGTGTTTCTTTTACCATCGATCATTAGGAACTTACAGAGTCGTATACTTCAACTTGGTTACTGACCAAATGCAGAAAGATACCAATGACCAAGAAAGAAAAGGTGACAGGACGAACGAAGAAATTAAATTGAAGGGAGTGCTAAAAAACCAAACGTTGTAATGTAAAATGTTGTTACTAATTAAAAGCCACCATTCCCCAACGAGGTTTTATAACTACCATTTAACTGAATAAAGTTTTTGTATCAAAAACAGGAATTATATATTTGTTGGTTGTGTTGAGTAATCATGATAAGCCAAAAGAATATCGCCCAAAAACAAAGTAACTATTCGACACGATACGTGGCTTGAATATGTCCGGCTATGTTGGGTACAGCTCTATTAGTGTCAAGTGAGCCGAGACATCGGGTGAAGAGGCACGAAAGCATATGTTAATAGTCTTCCAGCAGTGTGCTTGCTAATAGAATCGTGGTTTGCGTAGAACGGCTATAGGTATAGGGAACATTGTGGTATTCTAACCAAATATATTACGCGAATAACCAGTGTCGGAGTTTCTACTATCATTTTAATAATTTTTCGTGTTACTGATTGTTTTTGGCCGTTTTATTTAGGTCCGAGACACTTGAGGCATGGTAGCCAACTTATCAATTTTACTTTTCATTATTTTTTTACTCCTACCTTGTTCATGGTATAGGCAATATCAGGCTTGTAATCACGCGCTATTCATCATCCCTTCTCTTGGGAACACAATATTGCAGTGAGGACAAAAGTGAAATTAAATTTTGATTACCTTTATAGGTCGTATTGCATGTTGTACTGTGATCTCGGTTTCAACAAAAAATATTATATCCGGAACAAGGAAATCCGTAAGAAAACAAAGTCATCGAAAGCGTAACTTGCTTCCAGAAGCGGCGGGATGTCAGTGGATGAAGGTCACCCAAGATCGTTCATCATGGCACTCTTTAGGGGAGGCCTTTGCCCAGCAGTGCAAGTGCACTAATGATAAGAAGTATTTTTTCATCAGTTTTCATGATCCAAGTTTTCTATAAGAAATTTAATATAAGTGTACACGTCTAACATTTTTTGAACAAATCATAATTGGTTTTACCTTTAATAAAAGCATCTTGAAGTGGAATTATAAAGAGACTCCGAACAAGAGAGGCCGTCTCTGTTTTATTTGAGACTGCGTCACAAGCAGACTCCGCGCGGCGCTCGTTGTGTATCAGTTAATTAACTGATAGAATTTACCTACTGGAAAATGCGTCAAACTAAATTATAATGAATATAATTATACTTATTATTTGTTTATTACATCAGAGCACGTAGCACGTGGCCTATTGGTAGGAGCCTATCATATGTCAGTAGTGGATATATGTAATATATGCTGATAATCTATGAACAGCGTGAAATGCCCCCTGCGGAAATTATATTTTTCCAAGTATACTGTAGAAAAACCTATAGGCGTAGGGAACCTATAGTATTTTAAAGACATCATAATATGTCACTAAGTCATAAATTGAGTGCCACGCTCATAGAATAGTAGATTCAGTTAATTGGTTATTCATTATTACAAAAAATACGTTTCAAAATTCGCAAATACGGAAGTTTCGACATAGCTTACTTATTTGAGCGTTAAGGGGTTGACTCTGGGCCCGTAAAGACCCAGGCCCTGGTTATGCTTGACCAGAGACTTGACTCTTATCTGGGTCAACGAATTAGCATTGCTATTCAGCGTTGCAATGCAGACAGCATTTTGGGAAAGCTTACGTCTGGTAGTGATCTGGATAAATTAAGCTATTTATAAATCGTTTGCAACGGAGATAGCGAGCTGTTTCATGTGTCAAAGCCAAAGTCAACATTCATTTATTGAGAACAATTATAAGGATCACTTTGAAACGTTGGTTTTTGTACTGCCTGTTCCTCCGCGACCAAGCCAGGAAAGAAAGGCAAACAAGGCTGGTTATTCGTTTTAATTATCCTTTTACAAAACAATAATTACATTTTTTTTATCGAGTTGGATATTTTAAATCCCAGGACTATTTATCTAAATAATCAGTAATTTTAAAGTATGCTTTTTATAAAGTTTTTGTTTAATTATTTTTTTAAATTGATTAATTTTAATTCTTTTATATTTCTTGGGAGTTTATATCACCTACTTATACATAGTTGTATTATACTTTCTGTTAAATGGAACAATGAGTGAAGAGGTCAGATATTGGGAATCAGAATCATGCCGCGGGCGGTACGTTGATTGCTGACTGTAGCCATTTATTTGTAGTTGAGGGTTGCCGGTGGGACATAATTTTATTTACTTGGGTAAACTTTGTAAAAAAAACTTCTAGGAGTATATAAAAATGCTGGCGAATACACATTAGCAAGGTTTAACTGGTTACTAACTTGGCTACTCTTTGGTCTAGTAGATCTTAAATGATATTTCAGTTTGTTTTGCGATTCATTGACTTTGAATTGAATAAACAAGTTTCTTCTTCCGGTCTTGATCAATTGATCATGAAACTTTTGCTATAAAACGTTATTTTATCAGGTATTTGGGATCAGTTGAAAAATGTTTAACTTATGCTTTTATATTTGTTAATTTATTGAAAAGATTCGCACTTATTTGTAAATGCTCCAATTTAATTAATAAAATTTTATAATCTTGGATATTTTCACACAGCATCATCTAGTCTTGCTTGTGCCGAGCTTGTGTTATAGGAACTACATGACTGATATACTATTTATATTATACTACTGTTTACTATTTATATTTTTTATTAATTAATACTTTATTTTATAACTTTTTTATAAATATGTATTATTTATAAATTTGTTTGTAAATACATACATATTATACCTAAAAATACCCAGACTCAATTTATAAACATTTTTTATAATTTCAAATACATTGGTATATTTTAGACCTGTAACAAATGAAGAGTCGTGCGAATTGGGTATAATAAAGGCGAACAGACGCTTGTAGAATTCGGGTCGGCCACAAGCCTGCAAGTCACCTCCTCAGATAACGTCACTCTCACTTGACGCCACCTTGGTTCACTCAGAGCCCTCAACCATTCAGAGAAAAAATGAGATAACCACAACATTATAAATGACTTATGGTATCAAGTATGGCTAACAAAGATGACTGTGAGTATTTTAACGTAATTTATTTATCATTTATATAAAGGATATTTACCCGTAGGAGGTAATGCATATGTCAAATACAATTAAATAATAGGTATTTCAATTTAAAATAAAATAAGAGTGAATTCAGATTTCAAAATCCGTGTCAGTAATAGCTATAATACCGCCTACATATTAACATTTGCAAATTATTTAGATGGTAGTTAATATAAAGGCCTTCGAGAATTTTAACATCTTAATAATCTCACCTATATTCCAAGCAAATAAATGTTATAATTAATTTTTTTTTTTTTTATTCACTATCTATGTATTCATACAACTATGTACAAGTAGGTATATACAAAAAATACAGATGAAACAGCTAGCTATCTAAAGACCGTTGCAAACGATCTATAGATAGCTCAACTGATCCAGATCACTACCAGGCGGAAGCGTTCCCAAAATACTAACTAATTATAATTAATTGTAATTATTTCTACCTTCATCTCTAACTTGCGTCACGAATCACTATGTAAAAATTATAGAGAAGCAATGACGATACTAAATTACCTATTTCAAAACAGTTCCTTTTAAACACAAGGCATTTACTTATTCAGTTCGTTGAGCGTTGGTGGTGTTGTTATTACAGGTATTTATCAGGATGCTGCTTGTATGTCAGTCTACGAAGCTGAATTATGCGAACTATGTTGCTAGCGGAAGTAAGAAGCTACGTGCCGTAACTGCGTCGCAAGCTATGTTTGGCCGCAGAATTGTACAATAAACTATGTTGACCTTTTTGTGTCCCAAATAAATGGAATATTAAGAGATTTATCTTTATATAATTAACTAGTTAGTGCATACGGAATCACTCGTGTGATTCCGATGAATACTAGCTCGAAAAAAACGCATACGCTCGACCGTTTTTCGTCGACTTGCATTGCAAAATTGTTCTCCACGAAAAGCTTTTATTTTATATATAAATAGGATGAGTAGTTTCGGAGATGAAGTTCCTCCTACC
This sequence comes from Perizoma affinitatum, assembly GCA_961405105.1. Classification (NCBI taxonomy): domain Eukaryota; kingdom Metazoa; phylum Arthropoda; class Insecta; order Lepidoptera; family Geometridae; genus Perizoma; species Perizoma affinitatum. The sequence continues at coordinate 11,872,443 of OY560184.1, forward strand.
TCCAAACTTACATACTTTACCTCTTTATAATATAAGTGAAGGTCTTCATTTTTAAAAGTGATGATGATGATGAGGTGTTTACCTCCTGCCTGTAGAGGTAGAAGTGTGATATGTACCTTTGTATATACAAAAAAAACGTATAAGTAGTATATCAGTGATGTAGTTCCCATTATACAAGCTCTGCTTAGTTTGGGGCTAGATGATGCTGGGTGAAAAATATCCAAAATTATAAAATAAAAATAAAAATATAACATCATCATCTAGGTATTAATTTTTTGAGTAGTAAGCTTTAATAATAAACATTTGATTCAATTTATTTATATTTCATTACAATCGATATGAAGCCCTAAGAATTTTGTTGGAGAAATGTAATTTATACACTCATTAATGCATACATACTTAGAGGAACGCTTCATCGATCGAAAAAAAGGTTAAAATATGCATAAAAAGTTATTGTTAAATACTGGCCACGTAGACATGACTGTTTAATTTAAAAAAATAATTACTCAATCATTTTTTGTTTCAGATTTTTTGTTTAATTTGTTTTTAACGTTTATTTGTTATTTTCTTTAACCGTTTGCAATAATAATAAAAATGAAAAAAAAAAAAATTTTTTTTACTGGTTTGAATGACTAAAGGGATAATGCTAAATCTCAGCGCAGCTCAGATCTCTAAAGTAGTGACTTTAATTGAAAATGGTTAGAGTTACAAAGAAGTGGCTCAAATATTGCGAGTTTCCAATCATCTATTCAGTCATCTATTGGAATGATAGACGATACCGGCAGGCTGAGTACACAAGTCGTGCAGGGAAAGGTCGCAAGAGAGTCACATCAGCGATTGACGATTTATGATGAGCAGTGTTCTAATAAAAATATTGATATTAATAACTTAATATCAATGTGATAAATTTCATAAAAAAAATCTGGATTTTGCCAACGCTACTTTGTTACGACTTGCAACAAAATTGGCACTTGAAGCTCGTAGCAAACGGTATCGTTTTGCCGTAGCCTTGTGCTACTAGAAGTGGACGTAGCGGCACTCACACAGTTTTTTGTATCAAATTCTACTGCATTCCTCCTGTGATATCACCAATTTTTTAATAATGCAAAATTTCTTGACTAGATTAACAAAGCCATTCCGAAACTATGCGCGGAATTCTTGGAACGATTTTTTGAAGAGAACAATGTGAGATAGAATCTTGGTTTCGAGATAAAAGTTCCAGCTGACCTTTGAATTAGGTATAATTTCATTGGTGTCGTGAAACTGGAGCTACGGTGTGTATTTTACTGGTAATTTCATTTGGCTGCTCTCGCTGAGGGCGTTTATTAGATAATATTTGAGGTTAGCTCCTTATTTAATACTTCACATCGCTGAAAACTATTGAATTTCAGATTTGTTAACTGATATTTTTTTGGTATTATTAATGTCTGATTTTAAAATTCAAAATTCTGCTGTTTTTCGTCAATAGTTCAAATAGATTTTGGTTTTTTGTTAACTTTATCTTCGTAGTGGTTGATAGTTTCAATTCTGTAACATAATATATTATTTTGTTTTTATTTTTCTCAAACATAATAGGAAATAATATATTGTAATTACTTTCGAAAAAAGAACACGCGAAGTATTGTATGCTATGTACCAAAACGCACCTGCAGTTTGGCAATTTTTTTATTTGAATTTGAATCTCTTTCATATCAGCAGGTATATTTATGCATTCAGCCACTTGATAGGTTGATTTATGTTGCGATCAAGTGGCTGAATGCAGACGCCTTTTCCACAGATGGCATTACTTTTTGGCACATGCAGTCAAATAAAAAAAAAAAACATATTTTTTTACATAAGACACCTTTTTTATTTCTTTGCATTTGAGAAAAGCACTATGTATGCCTCTGCGGATCATTGAAGTCCTCAGCTTCTAACTGATACTCACCCTGCAATTTCCTATTTCGCGGCCTCTGCAATAATGTACTATTATAAATGGTGAACTACTTTTATTCTGATTTTCTTCAACGTCTGTCAAGTGATGACTGTACACACGAGCCCACCGATGCATGTCTGGGTTTAGACCCGCGCTCCACTGGATAAAGGGTGAGCTAATGGCGTGATGTTGACGTTCACACGTTGGTACAGTCAACTACAAAAGTAAAGAAACAGTTTTTTATTTTTTTTACCTAAATACTTCTGAGACCCCTTCAAAATACTGGCCTGCATAAGAAGGTTCACTTTGAACTTTTAACTTGTTATAATCGTATAACTTCTTTTTAAACGCTATCGGTCTCATTACGCAACGTGGTCTAAACTCGAACTCCACTTCTGACAGAGCCACAAAATTAAGGTTTAAAAATACCTGTTATTTTCACGTATTTTAGGATATATATCGGGTAATTACATTCAATAAAACCACAGAACAATTCCAATTGTCAGGTGTTGTCGGGTCCGTCCGTCTGTCTCGAGCGCCCATGCTCGACTGTCATCCGACGTACTACCGAAACACTTTGACAACTATTTATTCAAAACACCACACTACCTTATCGACAAAATATTGCAAAGTTGCTAAGGTCTACAATTTAAATTTAAAAAACCGCGGAATGTCCGTTTGAAACACACTTCACAACCAAAATAAAACAGAAACACATGAATTTTGATTGGATACCAAAGGAAAGTAGGTTCTCAAAAGAGGTTAGGTAGGAGGGTCGGTAAACGTAGTCAGTATTACGGTTACCTACCCGCCACTTAAACCAGTTGTTTAAAAAACAATGTGCTGTTATGGTTTGTAAAAAGATGGTACCTGGCAATTGTTGTTAAAAAAAACCTATTGCAGTATTTAATACCCACAAACGGAAATTATAGATAGGATAATTATATTTTTGTATATATTCGTAAAATGCAAAGCAAAGGTCAAGGTAGGTCCAACAGTGACCTGTTTGCCTACACAGGACCTTGACCATTTTTCATTTAAAGTCCTCATCCAGAAAATTCAGCTTCAAAGAAGTGAAATTGGTGTGCTGTCAAATTGGTGTGTTCTACCTTTTTAACCTTGCGTCTTAGAGGCACTATAATAATATTAAGTTTTACTAGTAGCGTTTAATAGGGACTGCCAACAGACAGATAGACTTTCCAATTACTTAATGAGAAATAAGGCAACTTCAGGACCCTAACATAGCATGTCTCAGCACGTCTTGAACATTCGTTTTAAACTCTTCCTAAAAACTTGCTAAAAACTAGTTTAAGCGGTCACTAACAAAAAGCTAGTAGATTGCAGTTAATCAGAATTCAAGTTTGATTCGGTGGCGGAAATTATTTCCGTCTCGCCGGATATTCGCGGTCGGTGACCAAACGCACTTCCTGTTTTCAATTTTAGATTTTTCTGATCAATATGGATACTTATGTAATTTACTGGAGCTACTAGTATTTGGAGTATAATGAGAAAACGCGTGTAAAAAAAAAATACTGTAAGAAATCTGTTGTGCCCCGTTTCACAAACACGCAGTAAACATGAATTTTAAATTCCACTTAGAGAACACATAATAGAACATATTCTACCAAACTATTCGCAGTCTCAAACGCCGTGATATATTCCAGTATTTCACGACCCGTCCTGAAGCATTAGCTGATGTCGACTCCAGCTCGAGTTACGCTATGAATAGACCTTAATTATTAGGCGAGTGCCACGTAGAAACACATACACGCGGTAGAACAAAAACTACTACCTATTGAGCTGAATGTATATTTTTAGTTACTGATGCTGTGTTTAGTATAGGTCTAACTTAATTGTATTTCTTTCTATCTTAAAAACAAACAAAAACGCTCACTTTTATTAAATCGCATAAAAAGCCCTCTTTGAGGGGGATTAAATCCTCTGACCACAGTGTTTCTTTTACCATCGATCATTAGGAACTTACAGAGTCGTATACTTCAACTTGGTTACTGACCAAATGCAGAAAGATACCAATGACCAAGAAAGAAAAGGTGACAGGACGAACGAAGAAATTAAATTGAAGGGAGTGCTAAAAAACCAAACGTTGTAATGTAAAATGTTGTTACTAATTAAAAGCCACCATTCCCCAACGAGGTTTTATAACTACCATTTAACTGAATAAAGTTTTTGTATCAAAAACAGGAATTATATATTTGTTGGTTGTGTTGAGTAATCATGATAAGCCAAAAGAATATCGCCCAAAAACAAAGTAACTATTCGACACGATACGTGGCTTGAATATGTCCGGCTATGTTGGGTACAGCTCTATTAGTGTCAAGTGAGCCGAGACATCGGGTGAAGAGGCACGAAAGCATATGTTAATAGTCTTCCAGCAGTGTGCTTGCTAATAGAATCGTGGTTTGCGTAGAACGGCTATAGGTATAGGGAACATTGTGGTATTCTAACCAAATATATTACGCGAATAACCAGTGTCGGAGTTTCTACTATCATTTTAATAATTTTTCGTGTTACTGATTGTTTTTGGCCGTTTTATTTAGGTCCGAGACACTTGAGGCATGGTAGCCAACTTATCAATTTTACTTTTCATTATTTTTTTACTCCTACCTTGTTCATGGTATAGGCAATATCAGGCTTGTAATCACGCGCTATTCATCATCCCTTCTCTTGGGAACACAATATTGCAGTGAGGACAAAAGTGAAATTAAATTTTGATTACCTTTATAGGTCGTATTGCATGTTGTACTGTGATCTCGGTTTCAACAAAAAATATTATATCCGGAACAAGGAAATCCGTAAGAAAACAAAGTCATCGAAAGCGTAACTTGCTTCCAGAAGCGGCGGGATGTCAGTGGATGAAGGTCACCCAAGATCGTTCATCATGGCACTCTTTAGGGGAGGCCTTTGCCCAGCAGTGCAAGTGCACTAATGATAAGAAGTATTTTTTCATCAGTTTTCATGATCCAAGTTTTCTATAAGAAATTTAATATAAGTGTACACGTCTAACATTTTTTGAACAAATCATAATTGGTTTTACCTTTAATAAAAGCATCTTGAAGTGGAATTATAAAGAGACTCCGAACAAGAGAGGCCGTCTCTGTTTTATTTGAGACTGCGTCACAAGCAGACTCCGCGCGGCGCTCGTTGTGTATCAGTTAATTAACTGATAGAATTTACCTACTGGAAAATGCGTCAAACTAAATTATAATGAATATAATTATACTTATTATTTGTTTATTACATCAGAGCACGTAGCACGTGGCCTATTGGTAGGAGCCTATCATATGTCAGTAGTGGATATATGTAATATATGCTGATAATCTATGAACAGCGTGAAATGCCCCCTGCGGAAATTATATTTTTCCAAGTATACTGTAGAAAAACCTATAGGCGTAGGGAACCTATAGTATTTTAAAGACATCATAATATGTCACTAAGTCATAAATTGAGTGCCACGCTCATAGAATAGTAGATTCAGTTAATTGGTTATTCATTATTACAAAAAATACGTTTCAAAATTCGCAAATACGGAAGTTTCGACATAGCTTACTTATTTGAGCGTTAAGGGGTTGACTCTGGGCCCGTAAAGACCCAGGCCCTGGTTATGCTTGACCAGAGACTTGACTCTTATCTGGGTCAACGAATTAGCATTGCTATTCAGCGTTGCAATGCAGACAGCATTTTGGGAAAGCTTACGTCTGGTAGTGATCTGGATAAATTAAGCTATTTATAAATCGTTTGCAACGGAGATAGCGAGCTGTTTCATGTGTCAAAGCCAAAGTCAACATTCATTTATTGAGAACAATTATAAGGATCACTTTGAAACGTTGGTTTTTGTACTGCCTGTTCCTCCGCGACCAAGCCAGGAAAGAAAGGCAAACAAGGCTGGTTATTCGTTTTAATTATCCTTTTACAAAACAATAATTACATTTTTTTTATCGAGTTGGATATTTTAAATCCCAGGACTATTTATCTAAATAATCAGTAATTTTAAAGTATGCTTTTTATAAAGTTTTTGTTTAATTATTTTTTTAAATTGATTAATTTTAATTCTTTTATATTTCTTGGGAGTTTATATCACCTACTTATACATAGTTGTATTATACTTTCTGTTAAATGGAACAATGAGTGAAGAGGTCAGATATTGGGAATCAGAATCATGCCGCGGGCGGTACGTTGATTGCTGACTGTAGCCATTTATTTGTAGTTGAGGGTTGCCGGTGGGACATAATTTTATTTACTTGGGTAAACTTTGTAAAAAAAACTTCTAGGAGTATATAAAAATGCTGGCGAATACACATTAGCAAGGTTTAACTGGTTACTAACTTGGCTACTCTTTGGTCTAGTAGATCTTAAATGATATTTCAGTTTGTTTTGCGATTCATTGACTTTGAATTGAATAAACAAGTTTCTTCTTCCGGTCTTGATCAATTGATCATGAAACTTTTGCTATAAAACGTTATTTTATCAGGTATTTGGGATCAGTTGAAAAATGTTTAACTTATGCTTTTATATTTGTTAATTTATTGAAAAGATTCGCACTTATTTGTAAATGCTCCAATTTAATTAATAAAATTTTATAATCTTGGATATTTTCACACAGCATCATCTAGTCTTGCTTGTGCCGAGCTTGTGTTATAGGAACTACATGACTGATATACTATTTATATTATACTACTGTTTACTATTTATATTTTTTATTAATTAATACTTTATTTTATAACTTTTTTATAAATATGTATTATTTATAAATTTGTTTGTAAATACATACATATTATACCTAAAAATACCCAGACTCAATTTATAAACATTTTTTATAATTTCAAATACATTGGTATATTTTAGACCTGTAACAAATGAAGAGTCGTGCGAATTGGGTATAATAAAGGCGAACAGACGCTTGTAGAATTCGGGTCGGCCACAAGCCTGCAAGTCACCTCCTCAGATAACGTCACTCTCACTTGACGCCACCTTGGTTCACTCAGAGCCCTCAACCATTCAGAGAAAAAATGAGATAACCACAACATTATAAATGACTTATGGTATCAAGTATGGCTAACAAAGATGACTGTGAGTATTTTAACGTAATTTATTTATCATTTATATAAAGGATATTTACCCGTAGGAGGTAATGCATATGTCAAATACAATTAAATAATAGGTATTTCAATTTAAAATAAAATAAGAGTGAATTCAGATTTCAAAATCCGTGTCAGTAATAGCTATAATACCGCCTACATATTAACATTTGCAAATTATTTAGATGGTAGTTAATATAAAGGCCTTCGAGAATTTTAACATCTTAATAATCTCACCTATATTCCAAGCAAATAAATGTTATAATTAATTTTTTTTTTTTTTATTCACTATCTATGTATTCATACAACTATGTACAAGTAGGTATATACAAAAAATACAGATGAAACAGCTAGCTATCTAAAGACCGTTGCAAACGATCTATAGATAGCTCAACTGATCCAGATCACTACCAGGCGGAAGCGTTCCCAAAATACTAACTAATTATAATTAATTGTAATTATTTCTACCTTCATCTCTAACTTGCGTCACGAATCACTATGTAAAAATTATAGAGAAGCAATGACGATACTAAATTACCTATTTCAAAACAGTTCCTTTTAAACACAAGGCATTTACTTATTCAGTTCGTTGAGCGTTGGTGGTGTTGTTATTACAGGTATTTATCAGGATGCTGCTTGTATGTCAGTCTACGAAGCTGAATTATGCGAACTATGTTGCTAGCGGAAGTAAGAAGCTACGTGCCGTAACTGCGTCGCAAGCTATGTTTGGCCGCAGAATTGTACAATAAACTATGTTGACCTTTTTGTGTCCCAAATAAATGGAATATTAAGAGATTTATCTTTATATAATTAACTAGTTAGTGCATACGGAATCACTCGTGTGATTCCGATGAATACTAGCTCGAAAAAAACGCATACGCTCGACCGTTTTTCGTCGACTTGCATTGCAAAATTGTTCTCCACGAAAAGCTTTTATTTTATATATAAATAGGATGAGTAGTTTCGGAGATGAAGTTCCTCCTACCTCCAAACTTACATACTTTACCTCTTTATAATATAAGTGAAGGTCTTCATTTTTAAAAGAACTGACGACCTCTGTGGAGTAGTGGGCGAAGGTCCGCATAAGACGCAGAAGGTTGCGGGTTTGATTCCCGCCGCGAGACAAATGTTTGTAAAAATATCGCGATCATTATCTTCACTATCATTAACGATAAGGGAATCGGGGGATTTGGGGGATGTAAGACGTAGGCATCCCCCAAAGAGTTACATGACGAACGATCTAGGGCCACCTTCATCCATCGACTTTCCGCAACGTTTGAGATGTCATCGGGTAGAGGGTCTTCCTACACTACATCTCCCGTTTCGTAGTCGCTATTCGAGAACCTGCGTTCCCCAGCGGTTATCGGTTCTGTAAGATATATGGCCTGCATATTGCCACTACAACTTGCTAACTCTACGAGCTATGCCGGTATTTCGGGGTTCATACTTCTACGGATGTCTTCCGGATTTTTTCCGTATTTTACACGTAGTGAAATTTAACTCTTTCCATTAAAGAGTTAAATTTCACCGTTGCGCGACCTTGAGTTAATGTATAAGACCAAAAGGTAGAAACCAAATCTCAGTGCCATACGTATGTCATCACTAACAGCACAAATTGATGGCAGTCTTTCCTCTTGGGGGCTCTACGATATCTGTGACGAGAAGACAAGGCGAATTTTCTTGAACGCTGCCCGTCCGAGTTGGATTTATCGGCTGACCTGTTTATTAAAGTTGGACCTTCCTAGTTTAGTCGTCTAACCCAAATAGACATAGAATATTTTCTATGTCAATGCATGTGACAAGATTTTTGAGTATTCTTCCCAAGTTTTCCAGTGATTCCGCCATGATAACTGTATATTCGGCAAATGGAAATTGAGTAATGTATTCGCCATTGATGTTGCCATGCACATTCCAATGCAGAAGCTCGAATACATCCTCCAATTATTTTTACCGAAAAATTATGGCGAATACGAAAACAGTAAAACAATAGTAGACTTATATGAAATGACCCCAATGAGGGTGACCCCGTGTTCATGTGGGTGCATCCTTATCCCAGGTCAGTGGTACAAGTGTAATTCGTCTCTCATTAGGGTCGGTTTTCTAGTCGAGTCGCGTACTGCCATTATTACAATGGGCGACACCCAGTCGGAACGGAACGTGATTCCTACGGACACTCCACTATCTAGCTGAAAATATAAGCTTAAAGAAATTGTTCACCATGAAAGTTATTTTTTGTAAAATGTAAAACTGTTCTCCATAAGCCATCTAGTGACTTATAGCAATACAGTTTAAGAACCATCTTTGAAGGGACACAAATCAATGTAAAAATATAATTATTAACAGAAACAATAATACTATTAACTAAATTAAATATTACAAAAATACCATCCGACTATGTTACCAAATTGACAATTAAAATTGCAGATAGGTATCGTGACAAACTCATGTTTATTATAAAACTAAAACTATCGAGGGGTCACCATACTCATAGATAGTAGATTTCAACTTTCAGGTGTTATTCAATACGTAATTTTGTTGTTCCGTGCTAGGAACACTATTGTCAGAATATCATTATGATTTTATTTCTTTAGACATGAACAACTTGATCAGTAAACATAAGGCATTTAAGACATAGAATATTTAAGAATCAAATCTCAGAAAATATAAATTTGTGTTTTCGGACAAACAAAACAAAAAGTAAAAAGTGAAACGTTTAGGTGGGAAAATCAATTCGTCGTTAAAAATTTCGGGAGTTTCCGATATCGTCACCGAAAAATGTTTTATACATGAATTATAAAATTGTTCTTTTCTTCCATTAATTAAATAATTATTTTGTTGATTAAATATAATTTGGTAAGCGTATACCTAAAAAACGCATTTATAACATAATGTTCATAATTGATTAAAATAATTAATATTATGAGAGCCAGAAACCGTGCTCATTACTGGTATGAGAGGTTTATTTTCACGAACTGCTGATGATAATGATGAAGCGCTGCGTTACCATATTTTTTTACAAACATCCTACGTGGATGATTTCACACATTCGTCAGAGTAGCCGGGAATCAGAGGAAGAGGATTGCATGGGACCGAAAAGAATAGCGTTATAAAGAGGAGGCCTTTACCTAAAAGTGGTTGCAGAAGGGCTAAATGATGATGATGATGAAATATTCTTTGTAAATTCATTCTGGTTTACAGATTACAGATTGGAAGCGGAATTACAGATTAACAAATTTAAAATAGTATTTTAACTATTTCCAACGCAGACTGAAGTGTTTATAAAATGGCAATTGGCATAGAATACACAGTTGTTGAATGTTCACTCTCACGAAACCGAAGAAAGTATACTTTAATTAAAGTATGCTCTCCAATTGGAACTTTTCCCTCGCTGATACCTACTAGACCACACATATCACTACTCGTGTGGGTAATTTTGTCTCTGCGAAACTTTTTCCATCTTATTTACCAAGTTAGTTTAGCTTTAGATCAGCTATCGTTATATCTTTTCATATTCTTCTTTCTGGTGGGGGTCTTCCTACACTGAATTTTCAAGCTAAGTCGTGACCCTAACAAACTTAATTTCTCTAATTCATTAAAATAATGAGGAATATTCAAAAGAACTACGCCTAACTTTTGTATGTTGACGTCGTGAACTCTGTCGACTAATGAGGTATTTGCATCAGTTTGCTCATCAGCAAAACTCTCTGTATCTTAGAATAAAATTCAATTTTCCCATATAAAGTTTTTTATAAGCGAAGCAAAAGGTCGAGCCTTTGTTGAAACTTGAATCATCGTGCAGTTAACGAATTCTTGTTTGGCATCAGAATTGTTTCAACCAAAGTTTTAGAAACATAATTTCAGTAACTTGCCATGTCACTGGTTTTTTCTTAGTGGTCGTATGTTAGGTCTGTGACCTGACTGACCAGATTATGATAGTTTTGGTGTTTACTTTGTCTTGTTAACTCTGTAAGTATGTTATTTTTAATGATAGATTAGAAAAAATACCGTGAAAAATTTCGATTTTAAACGTCTTTGGGCCAGATTTATCTTTAAATCCAATTGTAGCCCAAAGCTAGTTTTGAGATAAAAAAAACATTTGATTGGTACATGTTAAAATAAGGTGTTACATTATTGATTTAAAGCAGAGCAAGCGTGAAATGTGATAAAAAACCTGACGAACAAAATGTAAGAATTTAATCAAATCATGCTGAATGTAAGACACTAACCTTTTATGGCGCATAAACGTGTGACCTCTAAAAGTATTTTCAGTCACTGAGTACCTACACAACAGCCACCTTAAGATAATTTTGAGGACAAGACAAAACATTCTCGAACAAACTTTTATTTTCTATTTCCCCTATCTTCCATTGACAAATGACAGAATGATAATTTTAGCCAGTGATTCGTTAACGAGGAAGTAATTAAAGTTTTTAATGGATTTCTCACTCAACCCAGTTGTTTTGCATATATGTTAATATGTAGGGCGTGCTCATCTCCAGTTACTTTATCTGAGGTGGTCGTGTCAGCAGATTTTAATGGACCAAGCTCGGCTCTACTGAAGACAGTGATACATACATTAATTACATACATAGTCTTGTTTGTTATGCTTTGGAAAGAGCAAGATAAGCTCAAAACAGAGGTTCTCCGTGGAATGTGACAGAATAGTATTGATGATATAATTACAGAAATAATTATAGAAAAACAATATACTATAAATTTAATATTGTGTTAGACACAATATTAAATTAATAAATATTTCTTCATCTGTGAAGTTAGAAATTATATTTCGTCGAAAGAATGTCGTTTCCTTGTTTTATTTAGTAGATTTTGTTGGCGTTTATAGATTCATATCATGTTCTCAAGTATCCGTTTTGAGGTTTGTGATACACAAGAAAATCATTTTCTCTAATCAAATATTAAAATAATGTTGTAGGAATTGAGTTGCAAAACAAACTTCTATTTTACATGGCATCGACTGTGTACTGAGGTACCTTTTTATTTAGCCGATCTACGTAATTAGTTCGGAGCATTGTGCTCAATAAAAGTTAACTAGTAAAATTGTTACTTTAAATGACCAACCTTTTTCTACAATACACATTTTTAAAACGAAAGAGAGTGCCGCTGGCCTAAGGAGCATTGGAATTTTGGTTGCGTCTTTTTTTCAGCGTCACTAAGAAACTCTGAAGCATCATAATTTTAGCCTCACAATAATTAGGACTGTAACTGTTTTTAATGTAAATTTGAGAAATAGCATATTTTAGCTTAAAACACAATATCCCTGACAAATCGTTTCATTTATCCTAAACGCTTTTATAGGTAATCGATATTGTTGGTTTGCAAGTTTTATAAAACCTTTATGTGAGTATAACTTCGGTCATTGATCAAAGTTTTAGTGATAAAAATATTTTAGAAGTGGGATTATGCACTTCTTAGCTTTTTTTTTAACTTTTCACAAAGTTTATTTCTCACTTATAGGACATGTGTTCTTATTTTTAGAATCGCGTAATCAAACAAGGAATAGTTTCAACTTTCCTGTCTGTTGTAGGTGCGTCATGTCTATTTTATTAAGATAGCAGTAAACACTATATGTCTGGAAGAGATCGCTTCTAAGCTATAAGACAGCCCATTCTACTTTAGTATTGTTATGTTATTAAATTTTGTTTATGGTGTTTAATAAAGTATTTTCATTCATTCATTCACAAAGGTAAAATCTAGATTTTTCTAGATACCCTCTTACATTAAAAGTTAGAAATAGTTTCCTACGTCTTGTTAGATAGAAACAGTCTTGTTAGATTTTATATGGTTTTATATAGCGATAAGCTTTTGCTTTATAATGACATGTACAAGGCGATAAAATCTTCAATAGATAAAGGTTCTCTTTGGACCAAACGAGGCATTTCTGATGCTTATCATCGCCAATAATAGACCTTCGCTGTTATCTCTCACGGGTTTGTAATGGATTTGTTATTGTAAAATACAGTGAAAAGTTAGGAGAATCTAATATAATATAATATCATCGCCAGTATTTCTAGAAACAAATGTTAGTAAGAAATTTTACGCTTAGACTAAAATTTTTAAGTAGGCGATTAATTTATAACCCAATTTAAAACTGACTTTCAACCACTTCTTGCCCTTGTCACGAATGCAACAAGACCAAGCCATGAATGAGTGCACATTTCTCGACTTATCAAGATTGTACATCCCACAAGAGTATTCGAAAAACCATTTTGTTGGTCACAAGCCTGCTGTCGCGAATGTTTCTGGCACTCCATTTAATTGGAGAGAAGCTTTATACGAATTTTTCTTTAACACAAAGAAACCTTTGTAGATACAGCGTGTTTAAGGTTTAAATGTTATAGATAGCGGGTTCAGGTTTAATTGGTATCGCGGATTTATTGTGTGCAAGTCGTTAGGGCTCCGTCAATGCTTTGTTTCTTTTTTTATTTATATTTTATAGAAGCGAAAGCATTAAAAAAATAAGCCCCGGGTTCCATTTACAATCAGTGGTAACCGAACGACGAAAGACGTCTTGTTTTTTATTTAATAAAACTTCGATCTTTACGACTATAATTCAGGTTTAGTAACAGAAAACGCTTTTACTTTATTATGTAAATTTAACAATGACCTCTAAAACAAGATTACATTTTTGATGTCTAAACGCAGATGAAACATGATTGACGAGCATATTTTATCGAGCATGTTCGATACACTTATGCTCGTTTACACCAGACGTTTGCTCATTGCACAACAAAACTATGTAGTTTATTTTGATAATTCTTTGTCAGAACGATTTTTTTCCTCCCTCTTTGAGAAAACTTCTTATAATATTTGTCACAATAATCCTAGTTCAGTTTGTACTGATAAAGTTATCCCCTAAAATGTATATCTAATATCTAGCCTACGTTAAGACCACCCGAATAAATAACAGTCTACGTATTCGCAGTTAATCTAATGTACACTATCAACAGTCTATAAGTAAAATAATAGCTTCACGGACAGAATACGAAATGTCGTCGTATGATATAGGAACGTGTTTTATACAACAAAGCTTACGTAAATGCAAATGACAGATCAAATTATTAGATTGTAGATCTGACAACAGAATAAAATAGTTACATAAGAAAGCTATCAACACAAGCTAAGTAACATAAGAAGGTTATCAGGAAGAGAATGCTTTTTAGCATTAAGTTCGTCTATGTTTTGGGCATGTTCTATCTATCTAAAGCTCTGACACCAGAGTTGGTCAATATTGAATTGTCCCATCATTGTCTTAGTAAATTCTCGACATCTGAGTGGCTAGCTTATACGAACTAGCTATCATCCTGTGCGATATCTCATTTCAATATTCACAATGAGACGCCTGAGGAGACAAAGGTAAAGGACAAGGCTCGGCAAAAAAAAAAATCTAGATCCGATCGCGTTATAAAACTTGACATTGGCATAATGAATACAATTTCATGCGAATTCTACGACTGTAACATAACGCGTCCGCGTTACGAGTTTATACAGTCATAGGGAATAAGGGCTCAGTTGAGTTTATAAGATGTTTGCCATGTTATCATCTCTGAATACGATCATGACGGTGTATACCAAACACTTCATTAACATTTTTCTCGTTTTGGTTTCGTACTTTTTTTCTGCTGAAGTTAAAAGCATAATGTTATGCAATTTACCACTTAGGACAATTCGAAACGAGCTGTAATATTATCAACCCAAATGCATAATTTTAATACTACCTAAGTGCTAAACTAGGTTAATTCGATAGCTACCTATATAAACTCGTGTCTACTTTTTGTTAACCATGCAAACTCATTATTTTGAGTTCTTCAGAGAGGGCACTTCATGCTCTGAATTGCAACAACCTTATTGGCAATAAAATGAACAATTAACTTTAAATGAATGAATTAAAAAAAAACAATGCTGCCCAGGAAAGAGAAGTACGGTGATAATTTGTTTAATGACATTTAATGTCAAATAACGGGGAATTGATAAAAAGTCCAATATGAAATTTCTTCACCCATTTTGTACCCTTATGAGTGGTATTTTCTCATAAAAATTATATTGGACCACCCTTGAATTATACCTTACCCATTAAATAAGAATAATTAAAATCGGTTCACAATTGGTGAAGATTAAAATGTATTATTTATAAAACATAAAGAATTGAATAAGATTGGCGAACATAAAAATAATAAAAAACACATTCGAATTGAGAACCTCTTCCTTTTATCAGATCTTCATTTCCTTATGAAATTTTAAAACAAAAGAAAAATCATCCACAAGAAAAATTTCAGATCTATTAGATGTTTTTTTTAAGTTTTAGGAAAAACAGTAATTGCCCAGGAATTAAACCTTTATGGGACCACCTTGGGATCATTCTATATACAACAACAACAACATAATCTTCAAAATCGGCTAACAATTGGCGAAGACATCAAGTAACAAAAAAAAAAAAAACATACAGTCGAATTGAGAATCTCCTCCTTTTTATAAAGTCGGTCGTCGAAAAATGACGGAGGCCACGTAGTGAATCCACATGGGTGAAACATATAGTAGGTATAATAATTATAGATTCAATATACTTTGCAGCAAGAAGCCTGTAAAGAGTCGCTAAGAACATTATTCTTGGGTGGTCTGATCAAAAGGCTACCCCGAGGGTGACTTTTTGTGCCCGGCCTTTGATATTTTATTTTTGTTCAAAAAGTGTCGGTGAATTTTATTTTAAATCTTTTAGAAAACCATTTTTTTTTTCTATAAGAATGTAAGAAATCAATTCATATATTGGTGATACTTAAATCACTGTATGCCTTTTTTTATTAAAACTTAAAGGTATATAAGTAAAGTAGTATATCAGTCATGTAGTTCCCATAACACAAGCTCTGCTTACTTTGGGGCTAGATGATGTTGTGTGAAAATGTCCAGCAATATTTATTTATTTATTTATTATTTTATATATTTATTTATAAAACATAAAGAATTGAATAAGATTTTATGAAAATGTGTTACTGTTTTTTAAAATGATTAATGTTATTTATTTGAAAGTTTTGCATCAAACTCTTAGCTTAAAAGTAAACTGTTGTAAGAAGCTTTCTCAAGTTCTATAAATATATTTAGCTTTAAATAGTGACTAGGATTCCCTTTTGACGCTTTGTTATATATCTATTTTCATAGTATACACTATGCTTAAAATATATGTACCTGCATAGAAGTTCATAACTATAGTAGCTTTTGAAACCCCCTACAAAACACCACATAATCCGATGCTTTGGCAAAATACTGTAGCTACGAATAGTGGCTCCGACTTTATGTTTGCAAAAGCCGTCAAAATGGGCCGTAAGTACTTTTACGTAAGTTAGAGTGGCAAGTCCGTAAATCTCAATTCATTACTGCTCGCACGCCTATAAGGTTAAATGAGAGTAAACGGGATCTTTTTACTAGCTGAGTGACCGGTTTATGTGTAAGAAGTGACATTTATCCTAATAGAGAACAAAGTAAACAAACATTATCCACACCAAAGTCAGAAGTTGGCGAATAATGTGGCTGTGAACAGGTTTTGGTTCGATGACCGTGCCTTTAGTTTTTTCTGGGTCTGACTGAATAAAGGAGACCAAACTTCTAATTGAAAGAAGCTGTATTTATATTCCCTATTTTAGCCCCTATTTTAAAAGCTCTAGGGGAAAAAAGGGAAGGGAAGAAAAGGGTTTAGGGCGTGCATCAGTCTGATGTGCCTGTCACAGGCGTTTTCATATATTTTTTAAACCAAATTAAACTAGACTTATAATAAATTAAATAGAAATAAATTTTAGAATTCTTCATCACAAATTTCACCACAAAATTACTGTTGGTAAAAAACCTAGCTATGGTTACGATTCTTACTCTTTTCAATTTCAGACTTGGCTTACTCGTAACAATAAGTTTTACCAGAAAACATTTTTTCATATACTAAAAACTCTTCATCAAAAATGTTGCCTTTTTCTTTTAAAATATACGGAACTAAGCTTACCTATTCTAGGTCGTTAGATGGCTAAATTTATTTTATGCGGAATAAAAGTTAATTAAACTATGATCGTTTTTCTTCAAAAGTGGCCTTTTAAATGGTGCATGCACGTATAACTTACACTTGGTTTACAATATTAGCATAAACACGTAACAGGATGTTTTCAAATTTTTGTCTCTCAACGGCCAATATAAGTGGCCTATAGCTTTTACGAGTATAGTAATGAAAAAACGACTTCTTCAAAAATTTCGGGTCAAGTGTATACATAGCAAACTTGAGAGAACCAAAATTAGTAGACCCGAGTGACTCACCTGTTTTTAACAGATACTCATAAACATCATATTCTAAAGAGTACAGCGTTGCTTAAATAGGAAGGGCAGTAAGTATTTCCTTCGCTCAAAACATCAAAGAACTCTATCAAAAATATTTTGATTAACCTTCACAAATAAGCTTTATGAAATTCTGAAGCCCACAGCGATCCATTAATTAGATTTATTATCTAGCTTGCTCTACTTATTAAGGATTTAATCATATTGAATAAACATTGCCTTCTAATAACTATGTCGCGAAAGCTTTCGTGACAAATCCCTATGAGCCTATGTATGTATGGGTGTTTGTTTGCACAATCTCACTCATAAAACGCCAAAATGTGACGGTTCGAGTATTGTTTTACCGTGTCACTATTTTATAAGTGCCTTTGAAGAAAACAAAATTTATTTTCACTTCTTGAAATCATTCCAATTGGATTAAAACCTTAGCGTTTATAGTTTTATTTCTGAGTAATGAAACGTGTAACATATAAATGCTATTTCTAGTAAGAGCGTCATATTATAATACTTTTAGAGCAGAAATCATTCCTACCTTATGCTCTTTACTATAAGTTAAATTATTTTATTGAGGCACGTGTATAAACAGAGCGTTAATGTTTATCGGCGTTTCTGGCCTCGCTATGAATGATGAGTTGACTACGGAATCTTCCAGCTTTGGATTGTACACCTGATATTTTTAGTATCGTGTGAATAATAGTTGTTTTGAAGTAGGTAACGTAATACTGATATAATATTCTCAGTACCAAAAACAATAACGCTCACGACTGTATTCCCCGTGCTGGATATCCTCAGATTTTTGAGGATACCAAGTAGGGGGTAGTCAGAAACACGTTTAAATATTACTTATGGCCCGACCAATGCCCGCGTTTTGCAAATAGTTAGCTTTCTAAGTGACAGGTTGTAAGGCCTTTGCCGCTTATGGAATACTTAGCCTTAGATTTTTTTGGTTTTGCCGATTTTTGCTCTGTTTTCCTTCACTTTTTTCAAAACGTGATAAAAGCGCACATACATTTTTCGAATGGAAAATTCCATTTGCGAACGACCGACTTCGGTTCCTCGGTTCCACGACCTCCGGTTTGAAAGTTGAGGTCCCGCCGACTAGGCCAACACGGCTCTTGGCCGGGATATAATTTCGCAGGTTTACTTCAAAACAAAATAATATAGTTTAATGAGTATTTGGAAAAGAAACTACTAGGTCCAATTTCTTGGACTGAAAGTTTCCTTTCCTATCATTTTTTTTATGTAAGTGCCTCTCATAATTTTTGGCTTTAACTTTTTATTTTATGTGGGTGCACAGGGGTGCACAGTTTACGGGCAATATATGAATAATTCATGACCAAGGATCCCAATAAACACCACAATGTCAACATTTGGTCGTTAAGGAATCAAAGGACGAAAGATTAGGGTGTAAGTAAGACTTAGTTTAAGTTTGGGGTAATTTCTAAACGTCATTTCAGTTACTTCAGACTATCATTCCCTATCAATATCTGTCTGTGGAAAACGCTTATTAGGGTTAGGGTCGCTTATTAGGGTTGTGGTTAGGGTCGAAAGATTAGGGTGTAAGTAAGACTTAGTTTAACTTTGGGGTAATTTCTAAACGTCATTTCAGTTACTTCAGACTATGATTCCCTATCAATATCTGTCTGTGGAAAACGCTTATTAGGGTTCCGAATTGAAGGTACATAAACGGAACCTTAATAGATTAGTAATGTCTGTTTGTCTGTCTGTCCATCCGTGTATTATGCTCCGATTTCTCGCTCAGTTTGAAGCGCATCAATTTAAATTTTGGTATGCAGACCTGTTTTCTTAACTTAAAAACAAAAATCAGAAAATACAATATTTTGAGTTAAGGTACTTTGCCGTCCCAAAAACTCATTGAATTACCTTGTTGCGCACCCTCTGGTACAGTCAGCGTCACCAACTGGTTACCCCTCTAGAACTCATTTGAAGATTTTTTGCTCGTAGAGGTATATTTTATTTAAATTTAAGTTATATGATGATAAATTCTTCAAATGACTATCCTACGCATTTGAAATTGATGACGCTTACCGTACATGTAATATTATATTTTCATTTTACCCCCATGTGTGGGGTGTCATTGATGAGGTCCCTAGTAATAATGTTGTAAAGGTTTCCAAAAAATTTAATTTTTCTATCATTCAGGAAATCGAATGCATAAAAGCAGTTAAAGTTATCCCCTCCTCTAACTTTTTCTCTGGGAATGCTAGAAGTATGAAATTTAAACAAGTAGTAGGTATTTAATAGGAACTGCCAACGAAAATTTGTTCGATTATAACATGAGGAGTTATGAAGCAATTTCGGGACCCTAACATAGCGTGTCTTAACACGTCCTAGACCGTTATATTTTATCGAATCAGCGGCCTGTGAAATTTTAAAGCGATAACGAGGGAAATTTAAAACCAACTTTAAAATTCCTGCAATAGGAATCTGATTGTGATTTGTAGATGATGTCAGTTATCAGGGGCACTAAAAAGGCCACTTTGAATGAATCAAAATATGATACTAATATGAATAATATTAGAAATCACAAAATGGCCACTTAGATGGAATTCATATTATGATTCGCATGCTGATTCATATCTGTATGATAGTTTTCTATAAAGATTCGTAAAATGGCTCACTTAATATGAATTGCATAATCGTCATATAGCAGATACATAAAAAGTTACTCAGGATAAACATTTTAAAATTTATTTCGTCAATTTTGTTTCAAAATAAATTAATAACGGCAGATTTAGGTCTTTATGAAAACTTTTATGTGATCTCATACATGAGTTAGAGCCTTATTTAGCGTCCTCTTGTCAATATAGTATTAGTTCATTAGTTAACATTCCACATAAAGCCTTTCACCGTTTATTGGAGAAAAAAATCGTGTTATATGAATATATCAACGCCAAATATGAATCTGCTGCTGAAATGAATTGCGTACAAGATCTGACCATTTTCCAAAAAATAGAGGAATTGCTAAGGACCTGCCAAAAGTAGGGTCCAATTCGGTCCAAGGTCCAATAAAAAAAAACCACTGGAAAATGATCCAAGAAACGTTTCGTGTCTTTGAACAGTGTTTTACACACTTCAAAGGTTCTGAATGACGTATCCGTATGTTATCTGAG
This sequence comes from Perizoma affinitatum, assembly GCA_961405105.1. Classification (NCBI taxonomy): domain Eukaryota; kingdom Metazoa; phylum Arthropoda; class Insecta; order Lepidoptera; family Geometridae; genus Perizoma; species Perizoma affinitatum. The sequence goes on from OY560184.1 coordinate 11,892,914, forward strand.
GGATGTCCGATAGAGCCATCATTGTGTCTGTGCTATTGTACGTCAGTTGCGTTTCAATCGAGAGCGAGACAGCGGGACTGCGAAAACTTGCGATGCTGGGTATTGTTCGCAATGCTAAGATACTCTTACATAGATATCGTGAAAAAACATTTTCTAACTTGGTTCAATAAATTGTTGTGTGGTTCGTTTATTTTTCACACTGCCAAATAAACGAAGAGAGATTTTCCAAGTCCATTAAAATTGCACTCCCTTTTGTTTTGATAGGGGTAAAAGGTAGAGCGCAATCCATTTCACAGTAACATCCGCCTATACACTACTAGTTTTTTTCTTGACATTATAATGAAAACTCAACTTTGACTACTAATACTCCTAATTTGTGAAATTTTGAAAGTTGCAAAACAAGGTTTTATTATCAAGAAAAAGATTTAGGTTCAATAAAATCGCTTCAGATGCTTGACAAAGTTTGACGGCAATTTGTGATGAAGTGACGACACTGCATCATACACATACATATACCTAGTCTAGGCATTCTCCGTTTCTGCCTATTGAATAGTGTCGATGTAGCGGTCTCGCGACAACTTCTCTACTATCTGTTTCGTTTCCCGCCGAGACAATTTAACTTGACAACGTGGAGTCCACAACAAAAGCAGCTCGCTCTATTTAGCGCCCTGCCTATGCCAATGGGACAGCCATTGATATTATGCTGTTCTGTTTCGTAATTTTCGGTCTATGGAAATTCGTTTTGGCTCATGTTTTGTAGAAGTAATTGTTCTGAAAATAATTTTGTAACAAAATTCTTATTATATTTTTACAAAAACTTTATTTCTTAATAAATTTAGGAACTTTATGAAATTCTAGAGGTAGAGGTTGCTGATTTCTATAACTGATTGGCGAAAGACCTCATCAAAATAAGTTTTCTAAGAGGTTTACCCAGCCAAAAGCTCTATGTAGCCTACCTACAGTATTTTACGTCTTCGAAATCGAAAATCCTGCTTTTCGAAACGATTGAATAAACATTTACTCTAAGTTAAGCGTTAAAAGGGAAGCCCAAACACCTTTAATCGCGCAAATATGGACCGACTACGGGACGTTCAAAATGCGAGACATCCCGTTTGCTTGCTATGCAATGTGGAGGAATATATTTGTAGCTAAGCGTTCTTTGTGCGATCGGGGACGAGTGTAAACACGGCGCGCGGCTCGCTGGCGGACTCGCGGGGGGGATCTGAACCTTCCGTCACTCGGGCGGCCGCCGCCGCGCGCTCCGCCCGCACGATGTCGGTGCGCGTAGACCATCGTGACCGAGAGAGATTTTCTCGACACTCTTCCCGCGCTTCCGTCGACTTGCCTTTCCCTAGCACTTCGGCGCGCGAGCATTCGTTCCGTTCGGTGCACTCGGGCCGCGTGCCAAGGACCTCCAGCGATGACCTGATGCTACCGGCGCGCACCCTGCGCTCAGCGTCGTGCCGGGTGACGGCAGGCGCGCCGCACCGCTTGCGCCGACACCACTCGTCGGCGGCGGATTGCGAGCGCGCGCGCCGCTCGCGCCGTCATACGCTGGAGCTGCCGCACAGCCGCGGGCCTAGCGTGCGTAGCCGCTCGCCGGAGCCGCCACCTGCTGCGCTGCCGCCGGAGCCTGAGCTGCCCCCCGAGGATGCCGGCAAGGAGGCACGCCGCCGCCGCGTCGTGGCCGCCGTCGCCGCGTCTTTCTTCGCGCTGGCGCTGGCGTCGGTCCTCGTGGTGGTGGTGACGCTGACCCACAGCTCGGTGCTCAAAGCACACAACCAAACGGCCAAGTACTACACGTTCTCCGTGCCGCCGCACCATCCTCTCAGTGAGCCCCGTTCATGTTGCCCCACCGTCGCCCCTCCCGCTTCGCATGCGACTGTCTCCGACCCTGAGTGCCAGGGGCTGCGAACGTCGCCGCGCCAACTCAGCACACCACCGCCACCACAAGCGGTACTTTAATTGTGTACTTTTTACACACTTTAACAAAATACTTCTTGGAATTCGTCTCGACAAATGCAGGGCAATCCCAGCATCAACCTTCCCTTCGTTGGTTGTCAATGTTGGCGTGGTTAATATGTACTTTGAAGTTCAATCGTTGACAGCATATGAATACTGACACTTTAACTGAGAGATGTAATAATAATGAATAGGAAAGAGAGGGTTGATGGTTGCTGGGGTATTGCCAGGCCTTTGTCAAATTACGCCCGGTACATAGAGGCCACACATGCTACGCACGTTCGCAACCCCTTTCTGCATGATTAGTTACTGTACTTATAGATGTCACGTGTTTGTGATGTTAATTATTTACTGTTATAAATGGTCCCTTGTGGCTATTTTAGTATATAAGTGACTTATTTTAACCGTGTTTATTTCGTCATCTTTGTGACACATAGTAAACAAACCTCTACCTTAACTTGAGACTCCAGTTGAACATGCGACAGTTTTCAGACCACACTTTTCTAAACATACATGGCATAAACACCTCAGTGTTTTTTTTATAAAGTGTCAATGAAAGTAACGTTGTACTTTATAAACAATCATAATATTTTTACTCAAAATACTTTACGCAAAGGCTAATACATACTACTCTTCGAAACAAAGTAGCTGTTACTTACAGCTACTTTGTTTCGAAGAGTAGAATATAGGCTTTTATCGCTAACATAGGTCAGATCACAGAAAATATTTTGAAGATATAACAAATTCCTGATTAGGTTGGTAACTACTATTAAAGCTTTGTTGTTTCTTAAAAAGTAAAGGTAGTTTAAATGTCTACCACTAAATGTTTAAAATGTTCAAACAACACCATTTGCATATAAAAATTATATGCCAATAAACGCTTCAGCTATTTCAATTCAATATCTATATATACCCATTTTTTTCCGAAGCACACTCTGGAGATCTTTAGATATTTTTTTATATAAAAGACGAATTAAAGTACTATCGACCGCAATAATTTAGCAAAATGGTAATGCTCCTACTGTTTCGATGCTAAGCAATAACAATACCGGTATAAATCGCCATCGGCACAATCCTAACGCAAACATTAAAACCATTAATACCATGGTAAATCTCCATAAAGCTTTCTAAGAAATCCAAGGAATTGCTACATTATCGTATTTACCCGCAATATTCGCGATGATATTTGTACAAACTACTTAGCATTTGATTGGTCCCACCACAATGAAGTTTAGTGCTCCAAATCCTCGATAAAGGGTTATCGGGATTCATAGTAATATCACCCAATTTACCCTTTTTTCTGCAGATAAAAATCATGATCAATCCAACCAAAGTTAAAGGAATAAAATTGTTTATGGGCACTCAACGTTGAAGGCTTTTACGAAAATCTTATTGTATTAAAAGCATGCCAAAGTCAAAGTCAAAGTCAAAATTCATTTATTCATTAAAATCACAAGGATCACTTTGAAACGTCAGTTTTATCTACTGCCTGTTCTTCCGCGACCACGCCAGGAAAGAAAGGCAAGAAAACAAGACTGGTTATTCTTTTTAATGATCCTTTTACAAAACAACTAGTTGGAGCATTTTCAATCTCAAGAGCTTTTATCATCTAAATAATCAGATATTTTATAGTATGCCTTTTTATAAAGTTGTTTTTTAATTTATTAATTGACAATTTTTGTACATATCTTGGGAGATTTTTGTACATCTCTTGGGAGAATTCGTTTCTTCTAACCCGAATGGAACCGACGTGAATTTCTTACCGTAAATATGTATTTGTCTATAAAACTACTGATTACGGATTAGCAATCAATCATATCATGAAGATTTGGCACATGTTTTGCACGCACTTGTTTCAGATCCATCACAGTGGTCAAAACTTATAATCGAATAAAGATTTCCGAGCAATGTGATGTGACGCGGCACTTACGACTTGGGAATTACTTAGTACAACATACAAAAAACAGTGGGTTATTTCTAAGGAATTGAAAGTTTCCTATATGTAAAATACATGGCTTTCGATAAATTGAACACGTTTATTGAACAAGTCGTGTTCTATGTGCTAGCAATGCACTTTAGCATGGTCATGGAAAACAAGAAGAGTTTAGGCTTGAATTATCAGACATTATTCTATACGGACGACATCCACTGGTTCTCGTGATATGTTGCAAGCCTAATACCGCATATAACACTACTTAATGGCACTTAATGGTTGAATCCTATCTTGTAATGTTGATGTAAAATCAATGTTTCTCATTAAGATATTATCACACGTATTTGTTTCCTTCTTAGGTATGATACAATGACACTGATTTTTTCCTATTGGACTTTAACACATTTTAGTTTTAGGTTTTTGTTTAAGAGTACTGTCATTTCTATCCCCTGGTTAATATTCTGATGGATACCTAACATATCATACAAGGAATTTCATCCCGTAGCCATACCTAATCTAGCATAAATTGCATTTGACGGTCGGCTAGGCAGCCAACACGACATTGATAGGTTGAGCATCGTATTTGAATCGACAACAGTATATTATATATAATTTCTAGTACTAGTAGTAGAATCAGCTACGCCTGATTCTTTTTGACGTGAAAACGTCTTTTTAATCATATTCTGGAGACGGTTCGGAATCTTAGTGTAACGCATAAAAATATGTATTTTACGTAGATCTTTTTGTCTTTTTGTCTAAGAAGTTTTCAAATTGAATGTTTATATTATTCACTGGATCTCTAAGCTCTGGATAACATTTTATCTAGGTAACACTTTTCAATTGAATTACACCTGATGGAGGAAATTCGCCTTATATATCATCATGCTCTGCAGCCTTTTTGCCGACAGCTTTTTTCTCCTCTTACTATTCTTTGGGCTAATAGCCTTGTAAATTAACAGTCTATATTGCTCGTAATAATTCATTTTAACAATTGGTTTGGTAAAGTCCCTTCGACAAAAATAGATTGTCGGTCATGTACACGATAAATCATTTCATGGTACGGTTCTTTGATATTGTTATTGCTTATGAAATTTGTAATGTTTTCATTTGTGGGAGGGATGTGGTCATCGCGTCAAAAACACTTGGTTACGAAAAAATCGTTTACAATTTAATATTGTTAGTTTTCAAATCATAAAGACGTTACTACCTGATCTTACTAGCAATGGTTTATAGGACTAGTACATAGTCAACTATGGGTACAGTATGTATGAAGTTTTTATTAAATTCACTTAAATGTTGTTCGATTTTTTAACAAAACAACTCAATCTTAATAAAACAATTCCGCAGTCTTGAAGTACTCACTTCAAAATGAGTTTAATGTGAGATTTTCGGTAAAAGTAATAATAATGAATACATCATGAAAGCATAATTGCAATTAACAATAATTGTTGTTAGAGACGCGAGACACAACTGTTTTTGCTGGCGATAAAAATCTCCATTTATATTCTTATTACCTCCATCTCTTTTTCATGTAGTAGGCATGTCTAAAAGAAAATGTTTGTAATGTATCTAAACCACTCGTCTTGGTATACTTATAGATCTGCGTACCAAGTATGGATAGTTAGTAAGCGTGTTTTATTTTTCTTTTTAAGACCGATTTTTCTTTCGACAAAAGCAAAGTTTTAACAGTGTCAGGGGTCTAGACTTTTACTACAAATTTGGTTAGTTAGCATGAAGGTTATCTGGAAGATAATGCTTTTTAGCATTAAGTTCGCCTATGTACTCATATTTGTGCAATAAAGATTTTTCTATCTATCCATCTATCTAAGTATGTAATAGTAAATATTATTACTACACGACGAGTCTCGTGGAAATTCTCGGAGCAAATTGTGTCAGACAAATCAGGGATAGCGCGCTGGAGTTGGATAGATGGGGAAATATCAATCATTTTGCATTTCCCGAATCACTGGCGTCGGCAAAACGGGGGAACTATTGTACTTTTTATTTTATTGAGCCAAGGTTTTGTTTTTACTGAAAATATAATTGCCCACCCAATGATATTTTTATACCTACAATCATATTGCTACCCAATATACCGGCAACCTAAGATTACTCCACCTACTTAAGACGTGGTATGTTACCGTAGAAGATTTAAGTTGTACGATTTTACAAGAAAACTAGCTAAAGAAGTTGCGTGTATTTTATTTACTTGGATAACTTTGATTCGATATGTAGGTAAGAACTTCATTTGAATACGGATACCGGCAACCACAGATTCACAGATTCGTATTTTTTTAATAAACTGATAGATTAAAATAAGGGAGAATAGGTATTTTTTTTTTATCATTTGTTAATCGGTGTTCCCTGTAATTATAACAAGTAAAATGCTTTGTTTGACAAAAAAATAATATAATTTTTGATCCACTATAATAATTATAGTATAATATATAGTTGAAATTCTAAAGAAACGATCATAATGCCATATAAATAAGGTTCTATTTATTATATTATTGGTTAACTATTTACTATCTACTAGGTATTTTTATTTATTCATCTTTCAATCTAAAAAAGGCTTCATGTCTTTTCAACGGTTTAGAACTTTAGGCGCTATTATAAAAATAACAAAATTCTCTTCGAAGAATTTTCTACAAATAGCAATATTATTAAACTATGAATGCATATTGTACCTTGCTATACTAATGATTAGTAAGTGACTCAAGTGATTGGTTGATATATGAACCCAAATCTGTCTAACCGTGTGGTTTCCAAATATAGAAAGTTGGAAACAAACTCTGTGGGTCTGAATTTATTATTCTAGGATTTACAAGCAGAGACTGAGAATATAACAGCGAAAATAAAAATACTTTTTTCAAGAGCACTACCATGGTATTGTCTGGCATTTAATCGTAAATATATTTTCAAATGTATAAAAATAATGTCTGTGTTTATATATGGTAAAACATCAAACATCACAGGATCTATGATGTTTGATGATTGTCACACGGTACAGATGCGACTAATTAGCACAATTAATATTCCTCTTTGTCTCTTTCTTTGTAAAAATTTTACTGTTAAAATCCTACCAATTTATAAAGTGTATATTTTATTAATTTATTTTGTACATGTATTTTCTATGCTTTGTTGTTGTCAAAAAAATATTTCTATTATATTCTATTGTATCGTCAGTCTACGATATGCTGAGCTGGGGTCGTTCCCGTAGAGCTATTCTGTAACTCTCTGCTAGTTTACTTAATTACATTCGATTTGGTTTCAAGAATACTCAATTTTTTTTCGTTTTGAAGACTTAGATTCACATTCACCTTGGTCTATATATCAATGTTTTTGTCTTTTTAACATCCCGACAAAAATATCGCGCACACATACAAAGTGTTGTGTTTAATCGTCACTGGAAACATGATCGATTAACGTTATAAAAAGAAAACGTAAAAGTATTTTTTTCTCCAAACGTAAGAAAATTGTACCGTTTTAAAATAAATCGTAAATGTACATTTGAATAAATACTGTTTTAGATCTTCTAAATGTGTTAGATTTGTCGGGAAATCTGTCAAAAGGATAACACTGGCGCCCTCTGGAATCACGGTTTTTACAAAGCCAGTCTGCTGTTCAAAATTGATCAGTAGTAAACTTATTTTATAAATTATTTCGTACGTAGTAGTGAATATATTTTGGCTAAGACATTTTCTAGCATGAACTCTCATTTTTAGTATTTCAAAGAAATCTTCGTAAATTATCAATCTTTAAATCCGTATCGGAAAGTTAGCCGATGTCCATCCACCTGACGAAAAACGATTACTGTCACTGAAACAAACGGTATTGCCTGCTATAAAGGACTTTTTTTTAAAGCGGATCATATTATTGTTCAGCGGAAATACCTCAGAAGGCAGCTCAATCACAGCTCAGTTTACTCGTGTATGTATGTGTAGCACGAAAATGCCACGGATCAATCATGTCTGAATGTGAATGTTACGATGTCGATGGATGTTTTTGTGCCCGGTAAATAAATAATCTTGGAATACAACTTACAAAAATCCGAATGGACTGCATAGTGAATAGGTGCCAAACGTGCCTGCTGAAATATAAAAGCAATGAAGGTTTCCTCTACTATTTATGTAGGTGTGTATTTATTTATGAGATTGTGTGTTGAACGAACGAACATATACCAAAAGATTATGCAACGTAATTTGTCGCTGGTTTTGGATCGATTTTTTATGTTTTGCTGAATATTGCAACTGAATAATAATTACTGATATCGGCTATTTATTTCTGGTATATATAATAAAAAACTTGTAAAAACTTGTTGGTAAAGTTTTTTTACTCCGTGAATTAAACTTCGCTAGAAAAAAGATGTGTGAATGATTAACTAAGAGAGTTATCTAAGATATATTCGTGATTCTAAATTTTACAACAGTTGCGAATCCGAGTTCGAATTTACGTAGCCGAAATAAGAAATTTCCTACAATCTCGATTCTATTGTGGGCCGTTTAATCTACGCGCTGAGAGGTACGAAGAGATTCCAATAATAACTGGAGTGCTCAGTTTGGCTGATGCTAGGTAGAAAGCAGGTTGTCAGTTCTACCTACCGGCACTGGTACAGACAGCTAATCTATCGCTCGTTTTCAGTTGGAAAAAGTACCATGCACAGGCTACATTTACACTGAAAAGTATGTACGGTAAAACGCTTTTCTGTGTGAATGTAGCCTGTGCTTGCAGTTCGGATTTACGAGGTTTTCGTACGCTACGGCTGCACTCATAGCAAAACTGTGCGTTATTTACCCAGATTTCGATAATTTTTTATATATTTTTAAGGTTATAAAACTAAATGAAACAATACCCCTAGTATTGTTTAATTTAGTTTCGTCCGTTCGTCCTATGCCACACCCTGATTTCTTCCTTAGTTTTAAGCGTATTAAGATGTAATTTGGTATACAGACGTCAATACTCAATACATTTATTACTTTTCTACCTATGAATATCATCTATGTACGGTAGGTACCGTACTGGTTTCATATGAAACCAGTCTAAGGGTATAGCAACAAAGAAGTAGGCAGCCGAAGGCTTTGCGTAAACAAACAAGTACCTATAAAATACCTTTGCGGAGGCACACACGAATGGCTTCCACGCCATCATGCGCAGCCGCCTTGATGCCGCGGGTACGCGCCGGCACCTACAGCCTCCTGACCTCGGTAGCGGAGCGGCTGGACGGTCCTATACTCAGACAATGTACAAATACGAATGAGCTGCTCTATCTTTCAATGCGATGTGTGTGAATTTTGTGTCATGAACTATTTCTGAATGAATTTACTAACATTTAAGTCTCTGCTAACACAATCCGAAATAAATTATTATTATATTATAAAATTCAGTTAAGGAGGTAGGCATTGTATCTAACAGTAAGTATTGTGTATAACTATTTTTTATAGTTTCGTACCATAAAAGGAATAAAGGAACCCATGTAGGATCACTTCGTTTTCCGTCTGTCTATCAAGCTTCTAAGTCTACGCAATCAAAAGATACGGCCTTATATTTTGAAACTTACAATATGATTTGTAGTTATATCACTTGTTTTTTTTTTATTACAATGTTACGCTTGTTGTTGAAGAATTGAACGTGACGTATATCGATGTATGGTCGATCATTTTTTCAACTACAAAGTTAAATTTGTCTTTCAATGAGCTTGAGCGATTCCTAAGATGGAGGAATCGATCAAGGGATCGGTGCGCGAGTCAGACTCGCACCTTGTCCGGTTTTAATAAAAACGCCTCAGTGGGTAGGTTGGTTGTTTGGGGGTATTCCCGTTTTCCCCGGATAAAACTTACACTCTAAGATACTGATAGAAACATGATGCCAAAGATTTACTACTCTATCATTAAGAATGACATTACCTAGATATTATATATCTGTCATGTAGTTCCCATTACACAAGCTCTGCTTAGGGCTAGATAATGCTGTCTGGAAAAATGCCCAGCATTATTATAATTATTTACAGATTTGTACTTTTATATACACTTTTAGTTTCTTATCCATCGATTCTATTAGTCTGTCCCAACCATCGAGGACGCAACCCGGTTTTTGTTCCCATAATTAATTCTCGAAGACCCGAATTATAAGCAATCCTACGTACAATAGATGGTTTACGGATCGTCAAGAACCCAGCTAATAGACATTATCTGCCTATGTTGGTTGGTACTCACTTTTATTGTATTTATGTAATACTCTTTTGGGTTGCTCTTAATTAATCCTTTGAGTACCGTTTATTTAAATGGGTGGCTAGGTTTTGTGCTCTACGAGATGAAATATTCTGACACAACGTCAAAAATGCGAAAGGAACACCTCGGTGCTCCTTTGGATGGCCGATAAAAAATATATGAATTTAAAACTTATAGATTATGGGCTCTTCTCTCTGAAGTCGATAAACAACCTCTTTGCTTATAGAGCAGACGATATTTTCCTTTAGAAGTATTTACTGATACGTTTTTTCTAACAAGTTAAAAGGTATTTCGCTTATATCGGATACTCGTCAGCTATGGTTATTTTACATCACAAAATCTCAAATTCTTACAAAGTTGTCGAAATGTTTCGAGGGAGTTCGACATTTTTGTTCTGGATTAAAGAGAATTCTTCTTTTGTTGTTGCTACTATTACAATGAAAAGTAATTTTGAATTAATTGAAATGAATAAATGCTGTTTTGTTTTGTTTAATATGCCTGAGACTGGTGCATTTAACCTAAAAAGGACTTGTTTCGAAGATTATTATTTTGAAATTGTCAATATATTAACTGTAATTATAGTCACTGTTCTATGTATAAATTTTTGACCAATAATAGTTACCATTTCCAAGAAAAGATATTATGTTGTGAAATTTAAAATGTTTTCAACGTGGGATCTTCTACGAGTAAGTATTTAAGAGAGCCTTTACAAAGTGATCTTAGTGCCTGGCAGCATACTTATCAAATAAGTAGATTTGCGGTAACAAGGCCCACTTGAAGGTATGTTTCAAATATCATTTGAAACGGTGTGTCACAAATTCACGTAACTTTCCAAAAGGTTATAAAAATTTTCAAAGGAAAGTTTACAATGGATATCATCTCGAAACTTTCCTTACCGTTCATAATAATTTCGGAAAAGAGGTGGACCTTTTCTTTTCTTTTCATAAAACTTGAAAAGGAATGAGCGAACAACAGAACACGCTTAAAATATATCTATACGATGCCAGTAGGAACAGTTCGATATTAATTATAAATTTATTCAATTAATTAATTCCTAGGCAATAGTGCTTTTTTTGACACACGTTCTTGTAATTTTTTTACCGTGTCCAGATGAAGTGTCCTGATTCGTACCCACTATATTTTTTTAACTGTAGCGAATAGTGTTTTATAGATAAAACAACATCTTTATTTCATACTTTTAAGACCCAAGGTTAAATAGTAAGAAGGGGGTAGGGGAGTTCCTCCCCAACCAACAACTAAAGTACCAACGATAATAAGTTAAAAAGATTTACAATGCTAACTTTAGGAGTTACTACCTTCTGCCCATGGTTTCGCCCGCGTATTACCCGGATAAAAAGTAGCTGATAAAAAATTTACCTTACCGTTAAGGCAGCGTTTGCTAGAAACGCATTCGCTCGACCTTTTTGTCGACTAGCGTTAAAAATTAGTCTCCACGAAAAGCCCTTTTATTTTTTAACGGGATACAGCCTGTGTCCAACATGAATGTCCATTCTAAATATTGGTAATATAATTTTTGATATCGGATGAGTAGTTTCGAAGATTTCCACCGTTATATTATAAAATTTAAAAAAAATATCTCTTAATAATATTAGTGTAAATGAGGCAAGTTTGGGACCGTACCAAAGCGTCTCTGGACACGTTTTGAGCTTAAAATACATGCTATAGTATAACAAGTACCATGTCAATCTTGCCAAATTTTACCAAGGGACAAATATACACAATTAATTCACTTCTTTCAAATCAGCAAAAATTTGTAGCGTTTAGAACTATTTACTTTTAGTTGGAGTGAATAGTCCAAGTTGTGCCGTAAAGGAATGTAAATATTTTGCGGTTTGTAATATTTTCTGCTTGCCACCATTAATACGATTAAAGTTAAAGTATACTAGCACCTCTGTGGCGCAGTGGGCGAAGGCCCGCCTGAGACGCAGTAGGTTGCGGGTTCGATTCCCGCTACGGGACAAATGTTTGTAATGTTTGCCTCGTCACGTAGTTCCCATAATACAAGCTCTGCTTAGTTTGGGGCTAGATGATGCTGTGTGAAAAATGTCCAGCATTAATATTATTATACTTTCGTGAAGATCACTAAACTGACCATAGTTACTTAATTTTTTTATAGTCATCTCATTATTACACCAACAGAATGGCAATGGGGAACAACTCACTTTAAACATTGCTAATTGTTAAAAACTCTTAAAACTGGAAATAGGGACACTTCTCGGCCTAAACTTTCCCATATCTAAGTTTTAGAAGTTTTGGGCATTACTATGTCTGGCAAAATGAATGCCAATATCTCGATCTCATCGCTATTTTTAGAGAATAATTATGAGGCTGATTGTTTCATGATTTAACTACTCTAGCACAATGCCCGCATACGTTGGCTGTACCTTTATATAACTTAGTTACCATTCTGAGGAAACACGGAAAGTACCTCGAGGCGGAAGTCGCAACTTGCACGAGTACAAAGATCCGCATTATTATTAGATGACCTCCTTCGGCCTTACTTCCTCTCAATAGAAACGCGACCGTCTTCGTTCACCACTGCTGATTTATAGCAGTTTTTGTTTTCTCTCTAGTGGAAAACTAAAAGATAATCCTCAGTATCGAAAAACAGAAATAACTGTCAAAAGTTTGTACAAATTACACAGAGGGCAGCGTTACGGAATTTTTTACCTGTATCATAAATAACTTCGAGTTTTCCAATCTCATTTGCTTCTCGTTGCAAATCGATGTAATTTATTCTTCAAGGAATGTAAATTCAGCTTTACATTGCTTGTACACATTGATAGCTTTACATTGATTGGATTCACAATCAAGCTGAAACAGATGTAACTTATTTTTTGATAAAGCTTAGAAGGGAGCAGATCGTATTAAAACCATTATACAATCTAATCGAGAGTCGGTCTCGGATTGGGCTTATTAACCCGGATTCAAGCGTAACTTTTCACCGAAAAGCTCTAACAAGCGTCGAGTGAAGCGTAGAAATTAGCCACCGAGCATCGCCACTCCCGCCACTCATAGATTCATAGGTGCCTAAGTAATACAAACACGGAATATGAACTTTTTTAATTTCACGCTTGATTCGAAAACTTCAACGCGCGTGATGACGGGCGGATGCCAAGAATTCTGTGCTATGTCATTTTGTATCTGTCTGACTGACTTATATTTACTATATTTTACGATTTACGACGTGTCTGCGCTTATTGGTGATGTTTAGATATTTGTGCGTCATAAGCCCCTATTTTCCTTCGATGTGAACCTATTTCAAAGGCAGCTTTTGGCCGAGTGCCAGAGTCATCTCGTCGATTATCCTGCTGTGTGATAGGTATTTGGTGTTTCTTCGCTAGGTTGCTTGGCAAAATTTGTAAATGAGATTTATGGAGTTTCATGGAAATCGTTGTTATTGTTTCAGAATAAGAAGAATTTATTGGAAAACTGTAAATATTATAGTACTAGGTATATAAATGATTTAACGGTCAACAGTCTGCCTATTTCAGACATATAATAATAATAATAGAAAAGTTATGACATACTTAGAATTGGTTGATTTGAGATGATTAGAACTTAGGTTTCTGCTATAATTTTTGTCTTCATTGAGCGAACAGCGTAATTTTGTTATTTATATTAGAGGTCTTGTCCAACTTAACCATTTTTTTTTATAATAAAGCAACAATATTGTTACGAGATGTTGTGAAAATGAAAACATTGTTTCTGACAAATTTCCCGTTAAAATCCAGTCTCCTTATTTATTAACTCTCACTATAAGCTTTTGTGCAGTCTACTATAACTTGTTTATTTTCTAAACGTTATGGAGAACTCGGTAGTTTATTTATAAACTTTTTGTTCGTGAATTGTTTCAAAGAATGTCTCGCGGTTGTGGTTTTGTAGAATCCGGATTCTGGACAAACATCACATTATTTTTTTTCAACAACTCGAATGGATACTCTTGGATTAGTTTATCAAAAGGTAGAAAAAGTATTTATTGGGATTCGAACACAAAAAAGTAAGATTCGGGTATTGCAGAGTATAATTCCTTTATTTTTGAACCTTTCAAAAAGCTTATGTCTGTGTATAAATAGTTAAAACTTTTGTGCAATTTAAATATGTCAACTGTGCTGAGTGATTCGAGGAAAACCCTGAATATGTGGGCAAATGTTCCAACTCTGGCAGAAACACGATTTAGTTATTCAACGTTTTAAATCTGGGATTGTGGAGCTCATCGTTCACTGCGTTATTTAATTCTCGTATTGTGATGACTGCTAAAACCTTTAAGCTATAGCTTAAGTACATTACGGAAAACATTAGGGCCCAGTTACACTGATGCGGTGGCGGTGGCGGTGGTGATCAAAAGGCAATGGTTGTCAAGTGGTTGGCAGAGTTCGCGTGAATGTATTGATCGCCACCGTCATAAACAGGGGTTATTTACATATTTATTCGATTATTGCGATGCAGCCTTTACAGCGTTAACGTAGGCGATTGTAAAACGTAGATAATCTTAACTGCATCTTTGTTAAAAGTAACTACTGCTATAGAGCTGCTAATAAAAAAGTTGAAACTCTTGAAACCCCACGCAAACTATGAATAAATTGCGTTATGACCGTTTTACGGTACTATGCAAGTACCACCTGCCCGCAATCTACTCGTAGATAACCAAGAACTATTCTAACCGTTTTTCATTTCAGTTTTTCAGTATTACAAGCATTGTAATTATTCTACAATCTAAGATTGTTTTTTCGAGAATTGGTAAAAAAACCTTTCATTGCATCCACTTGAAACAAATGTCTTTTAATGACATCAACAACAACCTGCTGGGCCTATATACCTTACCCAAAGAGTGCCATGACGAATGATTTTTTCATCCTACGACTTCCCGTAACCTTTAAGACGGCATTGGTCCATCATACTTCCTACCCATCCAGTTCATCCAGTTCGTGGTCACCATTTGAGAACCTTCCTTTCCCAGCGGTGGTCTGTTCTGCGAGCTAGATGGCTTGTTCATTGCAATTTTAACTTGCTAAATGTAAGGGGTTTATTTGATCACATGGGTGATATCAGTGGAGAAGGCAGTTCTGCGGTTTTCCTCGTTTTTAATTTTTAAGACGTACAGTGAAACTCTTATAAGTATAGCTCTTTCCCGTTTCTCTTGAAACACGGCGAGGTTCAATTCTGCCGACGGCAACGGGTGAGTCAAAACCGTTGATCTATAAATAGTAATATAGGTAATAGTAACAAATACACATAGAATTACCTAGCTAATGGGCGTCCTAACATGCTTGCTTGTTGATTGACGGTTTGCAACAGCTTGCAGATGTATTTACACGAACCATCCATCGGTACTTAGAACAATCATTGTAACATTTTAGACAATTAACATAAATCTAGCAACTTTTATATAATTGTTTTTATTTCGTGGTTGAATGCAACCATCAAAAATGTGGGCATATATGACAAATATAATTGCTTTTGACTACCTACTACCGATAATAGGTATCCTTACGGATCTTGGTATCTGAGTATGGATATGAACATGTCTATCATGGGGAATACTATCGTAATCCTGTTTTAAGAGAGGTATTTTTTTATATCGATATTTTTGCCCGGCAACGGTAATTTTAAATATAAAACAACATAGATAAATAGAGGTTGTTGAACAATGTTTTTCAGTTACAGTTGTTCTTCCAAGGTTATCCTACATGATGGAGAGGTTAGCTTTCCTATGGCTTTTCTTCCACTTCGCTCAATTCTCGACATCTTTATGGGAAACATTGCATGCCACCATATCTTTACATTACATATCTGTCAATGTGGTCTTGAGTCTCTATCTTTTACTGACATACTCATACCATCTCATACTCTATTGCTGGTTATGTCTCCTCCCAAAGTCACAGATTCTCAGGCTTAAAAACGTTAGAGGCCTCAAATTTAAAAAATACATTTTTGAAAAATTATCCTTGCTCCATGGACCGATAATTCTTAACTTAAATCAAAATTCAACAAAATAGAGGTTCCGTATTGCCTTGTTTATCTCGTTTAAGATATGATCAATGAAAAAATCCAAACGTAGACACTTATGCATAGAGTTGCCGTAATCAAATACCATGTTTAAAAATATGCACTAAGACGAGGAAAGAAATAACAGAGTATTTTTGTATAATAAAATGCTGACTTCCTTTCTTCTTGAAGGATAATGATTCGTTTTCCTTCGAACATCTATCAAATATACGAGAGACGAGATAATCTGAAGTAGCATTAGGCATCATTGATTCATACATAATCAACAACGGTAATCAAGTGTTATTATCCTTCATCGTACAATAGGAAATTACTTACAAATTCTTTTGAAACATGAACTATGCGACGAGCACAAAACGGAGCTCGTTCAGTAAATCTCTCTGAAATTCATAGCATCGCGGAAAACTGTTGTTTCTCTTGCTCAGTCAAAATTTACAAACTAAGCGTGTGGTTAAAGTATGTGGGTACCTAAACCAAACGTATACCTTGTCACTTTACGACCTTGTAATTTTGAAAGACATATAATTTATTCCAAAAACTAGCGTGAACTTGATTATTCATATTGTATACATAATCATACATCATAGTCGGTGCCTTCACCGATAGTGCGGTACGTGAAAAATCCCGTTTTACAATATGAACAGACATATAATTATTAATGTAAATATGACTTGTATATATAACGGTGACGTTTGAAATAATAGGAAAAACTGCTTTCGACACCCCTTATTAACTGACATATAGACAATATATAATATGGTAAGTGGTTATCATCGCCTGCTAAAAAAGTCAAACAGTCTCATAGTTTCACCAGGACAGCTCCTAAAATATTAATAACTAAATATTTTTGTAAACTGCATAAAATCTACTAAAATATCTTTACGCGTTCTCACTACACGCCTATTCCATTAATTTTGTCACAGTACAGTCAACTTCAGATATTTTGCAAAGTGACTGGACTTGAATGGAGAAAGATTTTGTTTTGTAGAACGTGATCGGAATGGAATTATTTTAAACCGTTCGATGGATGGGTACGGGTTACTGGCATGGCAAACCTTTTAAGTGGTTTTAATGTCTTGATGGTTCTGGACTGGAGTTCCGTCGGATTATACTTAAACGTTATAACGTTTCGAAATAGCATAATATAAGACATTCAATGTAAAAAAATCGACTTCCAAAAGTGCTTACCTTGTTTGCTCACTCAGAATCAGATGACCCTCTTGACCCTCTTTCGAATAACAAAACAAAAGTAAAATGGCCCACAATGAATATTTTGGCTATTCGAGATTAAAGGCGCAGTGGGCGAAGGCTCGCCTGAGACGCAGAAGGTTGCGGGTTCGATTCCCGCCGCGGGACAAAATGTTTCTATATGCAAATATTTGTCTCGTGGTCTGGGTGTTTTCTATGTATAATATGTATGTATTTACAAAACAATATATATAAGTAGTATATCAGTCATTTAGTTCCCATAACACAAGCTCTGCTTACTTTGGGGCTAGATGATGCTGTGTGAATATGTCCAGCATTATTTATTATTTATTTATTTATTTAAAGATGATGATGAAAAAAAAAGATGATGTTTTTTTCGAGTTTTACGGGAAAAGTAGCAATTCCTCAGGAATAAAACTTTTATGGAACTATTTCGGGATCATTCTTTATACAACAATAAAATAATCACGTACACAGAGAAAAGTAAAGCAGTGAGAAAGGTTATGCTCCGATATCAATAGAGATACGCGTCAACGCTCATTGGTCGGCGCCATAGTTTATGCCGTGCGGAACTGCGTTAAACGCAACAAAAACAGCCTTTATTACATATATGACTTTTTGCTTATTTTTACATGCAGGGTAAAAAGCCTGTTCAATCTAAAACATATGTAAAGATACCTATTGCTAATGTGATCGTCAGATTCGGAAATCCTACCTAGGTATAGAAACCTATAGTCCTACATTCAACCACTCGTGTGTACACAAATAAGCCATCAAGTTGTCAAACAACCCAAGAAAGGCAATGGGGAACGCATTACTAATTTTATTCCATGTCACTGTTACCTCTCAAAAGCTTACGTAACCATATATCAGTATTTCGCGCAAAACTCAAGTAGAATCCCATCCGCCTTCGCCGGAATGCACATATTCGTTCCCTTCTTTATAGTGCACTTTTTAATCCTCCCTCACCATCTTATCTGAAGAAGCGTTCTGAATTTTTACACTAAGCACATGATCGAAACCTTTGCACTTCCGAAACTCTACAGCTTCATGTCAGCTCCTGTCACAACTTAAAGTTCACAATTTTATAGTTACTCCTTTAACGTGCAAGCTGTACGACTATAGAACGCCCTACCTCTATCTATAAGAGCATCAAAATCTATTTTTAAAGTTATGGTACACAACCATTTCCTTTACATGTCTCAGAGCTGCTAGTTAATCGTTTTTCATATTATTACATACTTATTATCCCACATTATTATTACTTGTATGTATATTATATAGGATATGTTATTTATGTCGGTATTTATTTTTAATATTATATCTTATTAAAGGTTTACTCGTACACCGCCGTTTATTGATTCCATTGTATGCCATCCATCCAAAGGTTGTCTGGAAGAGATCGCTTTTAGCGATAAGACCGCCAATTGTACCTTTTATATTTTTTAATTCCTGTGTTTTTGTATTTTGCTTTGGTGTGCAAAAAAGAGTTTATCTATCTATCTCTTAATTTGTTCGGCTAGTTTATTATGTGCAATTTGGCACCTTCTGCGCCTTAAAAACTCTGTCAAATTATTATTGTATTTTCTGATAACGTATTTCAGTAGAGTAAGCACCGTAGTAATCCTCATATTGAACCGAAGATCTCATAAACGCCAACCCATGAAAATATTCCTTACGATGTATGTTATGTTATGTTATACAATCTTGGCTTCCGTAACAATGTTGGAGTTTTATAAGGCACTTGTTGCTGGCTGCAATATAAAGGAGGTATACCAAATGCCTAGTTTCTAAAGGCACATTTATATCTAAAGCAGGTTGCCAATGCCACTGACTTTTAACCGACCGGCGTCTGTTACTACAAAGGTACTTCATATGACGCACTTTCCATCAGTCAATATATAATAACTGCCAATTGCAAGGGATTTCAGTAGGGCATGTTGACTTTATACTAAGTATCTTAGCCCTTCTTACAATTTAAAACTGTCGGCCAGCACATCATCTCACCTCACCAGATTACTTTCGTAAAACGGATTAGAGTCGTTTAGCACCAACAAAGCTTTGCTTAAACGCGTTAAGGTTCTATGATAAACCGATATTTGTAGAATACTTTTGTTAAAAAGTGCCTACGAAAAACGTTCTAAATATAACTTTTATATGCAGGTTCGCGATGGTAGCACTTAAGCTTACTTGCAGCAAACAAAATAGAGTACCACCACCATTTACCTGCATGAGTTCAAAGTTTGTAAACTAGCATTTCGATGCTCAGACGGAGCACTATCTGATTTCTCCCTAACTTGAAAGTTCCTTATGGGAACTTCGAATCGGCCGTACCTGCTAGTTAAGCAGTAGCGCGTTTACAATGACTTATGTATGGTACTTCTTTCCATCAGACAAAAGTAAAAGACATACATTTTTCGTTTCCTCTTCAATAGACAAAACCGTTGTCTTGGTGCTCTACTACTGAGTGATTTAGTATTACTGTGTGTCCGAAATCGTTCAAAGAAGTGGAGTATCAATAAATTGTTAATTATTATTAATATTATTCTTTTTTTTTTTTGAGAGTAAATTTCTTATTACCGAATTCATAAAAATCAGGCAACACAGTAGCATACAAAACAGGGTCCATATAATAAATGTAGGGTTACAATTAAAGTAAATAATAATAATAATAAATAAATAATGCTGGACATTTTCACAAAGCAACATCTAGCCCCAAAGTAAGCAGAAAATGTGTTATGGGAACTACATGACTGATATACTACTTATATTGTTTTTTTTATATACATATATATTATACATAGAAAACACCCAGATCCGGGACAAACGTATGCAGATCAAGCAAACATTTGTCCCGCAGCGGGAATCGAACCCGCAACCTTCTGCGTTTCAGGCGGACCTTCGCCCACTGCGCCACAGAGGTCGTCAAGTGTAACAGTAGTTATGGTTCAAACTGTTTTATCTTTAGCTGAAATAATTTCCTGACTCAATGAAAAAGCTTTTTCGATTCAGTGATGGGGTATATCTATACACTGTTAGCTACAGTTCTGCGAGGCCTATGGTAATTGCCTATTGAGCCTGTGGTTTTATTGGTCTACGTTGCTCCATTTTCACGTCACCCATCAACCATTATGTGGCTATATGAATATCTAAATATCAATATAATTTTAATATAATATTTATATGAATTTGTCCTACCTATATGAAAGAATAATATCTTAACGAAGTTGCATAGTTATTTTATGAAGTGTATATCTATCTTAAAATGTTCATATACTCATTTGTTGGTGTATTTTAAACGTGTTTTTGGAACAACAATCCAAAAACAAGTTTTACGTTACATGATTGTTATCCTATAAAATTTTGCTTTTATCGAAACTAAAACAATGAAAACCCGTTTTTCACATTATCATGATCGTAAAATTGTAATAAAATAAACGGTTTATATCCAGAACGTGGATCACGCGAATTAAAAATCTATAGCGGTTAATGTCCAATAATGTCCAAAGCGAAAAATTCGTAGAAATACATAAAAAAAACGACCGAAAAAATACTTTGTTTAGTTGAAAGTACGTAGGAAACGCAAACACTTGTCTCAATTTTTGAGGAATATAAAGTGCTCTTTCATCAACCTCCACGTAGCCTACCTACCGGCACTGCAAATTAAATGTGAATTAAAGTGAAGTGAATAATTAGTGAAGCAATTTCTAACCACCGTGTGATCAATTATTGGTACTAGCTTCGGTCCACGGCTTTGTTGCGTGGTATCCAGATACATTGGACATCGAAACTTTCGCATTTACAATATTAGGTAGTAGGGTTAGTGATGCAGGTATGCGCCGGTTAGACAATTGGTGCCGTCCCCCTGATTAGTGCGTAATTGTACCTGTCAAAGTATGCCTGTCATTCACAAACTGCTGATTTAAAACATGCAAGACTTATGAAATTGTTCACGAGCATGCTTGTAAGAGTTTCCCTGTGTAAAAATAAAAAAACACCCTTGTCGTTTTGCGCCCTTTTTAAGTGAATTAAATTATATAACGATGTGCGTACTGACGCGTGTGGTACAAACAACAAAGTGAGCAAGAAAGTACCTACAGCTAAGTCGTCATACAATTTCTATACAGGGTGTCCAAAATTGTACTTCTGTCCCGAAATTGGTGAACTTAACTTTTGTTGGACATGACAACTAATGGAATTGATTCAGTTTAGTTCAGACCAAGGTAAAAATGGTTAGAAGATGTTTTCGATCGAGCGAATGACAATCCGGCGATTGTATGTATGTTTTTTTGTCCGACGATAATTTCCGAACCGTTTATTCAATCTTGACGAATAAATGTTTGGAGCAAAATTTGGAGTTCGAAGTAGGGAGGAGTTAAACTATGGGGTCGCACGATCTCAGTTCGTGGCGAACTACTAGTTATCAAAGTGAGTACTTATCTATAGAATAATTACTCATATTGAGAGGCCTGACATTGTCACATCTTTCTCCATTAAAAGAGGATATTCTTAAAAAATATTAAATGCAATAGGGCTACTGATAATGCGTGTTGTAAATTAAAATCGGTCGTGTGTAAGTCAGACTCGCACACTGATGTTCCGTACTGCAACACAATATATTCTTAGATATATTTTTATATCTATCAAAGGGATAGCCTCATAAAAAAATATATATAATATATAAAAAAAAACATTTTTTATTGTTTTCGTTGACGTCTATATAACCAAGTCACTGTTAAAAAGATACTGTCACGTAGTCTTAGAAATAGGTTCTTTGGGACCCTTTGAGAACGGAACCCTAAACACAATTCAGAAAAAAACCTATTCCTTCCTGATGAAAACTTGGCCACCCTACACACCTATTTTATTTACATTTACATATATTTGTATAGCTACCTTGTACAGCTGTTTTAACAACCATAATTACGCAACGTTTGAGCCCCTTGTAACGTTTTGCATCCGCAGTAGAATGGTTCTGACATGTGGTAAGGATAAGTGCTTATTTTGTTTTACACAAAAAGGCGTTATTATTAATTATGTACTAACTTACCACACGTAGGAACATATATAACTTGGCCAAAAGGGGTAGAATGACTGTTTGTTTTTGTACCTTACTACTTTTGGTCCGTGACAATGTTTGGTATAATAATTATATAAATATAAATTATTAAAGCTACTTATCAGTACATAAATAAATTATTTATTTATTTAAGTTATCAATACTAGGGATAATTAAATACGAATTGATTAATTATTATTATGTTTTAATAATGTGTCAATGGTGCATCATCTAGCAATTACTCTAGAGTAGTTGTGATCAACTTATCTGGGACCCAATTTTTATAGCAAAAGATTTAAGAGCCGAAAAACACATTTTTGAACAGCTTTGACAGATCTTTGACAGATGTACAACGACATAACATTATTTGTATAACCTGGCTTCCATATTATAATGTATTAACGATTAAAAAACCCCACTGGCTAGATAAATGGTACTAACTCGACTAGGCAATCAGTAATGATGTTGTTTATGGTGTTTTGAAAATTAATTCAAAATCACAAATTTTGTATTAACGATATTGATTTTAAATAAATAGCGACATTGGTTGCTATTTATTTTTGAATGATCTACTTAGAGCAGCAACATCTGCTTTCAACGTTTAAAGCTAAGCTTTGACCCTCATCACATTACAGAATGAAAAACTCATAAGAATGATGTTTGAATAGTAACAAAGAAACGCTTAGCTTGACTATATAATTTTATGGCAAAGGTACTTAATTTCCACGTAATCCTTACTGGTCACTCTCACCAATGCCAATTTTTTTGTCAGCAATGATTTAAAGTTTTTCTATTTAAAGCTAATTTACCTCTAAAACTAATGATAACATTACAAATTGTAGTCCAGTTTTGAATTAGCTGAGTATTTTTTTCTGAAATCCAAGTCTGTAGTTTTTGCTCAAAAACCCTAGCTTCAGTAAAGATTCGTCGTTGAAAGTGTTTAATTAGGTACATTTCTCATTTCACTGCTTCTTAATGTTAGTTTCTCTGAAATGTAAGTACCACACAAGTTAAGAATAAACGTAGCTCAACTAGATAACGTAACTTCGCTAGAAAATGTATCTTGAATGGCAAGTAAAGCACTATTCAACGTCCAGCGTACTAGTTGAACTACAACATGGATTTATGGATCTCATTTAATAAATGTAACAGGGTCGTTTCTTTTCATTTTATTCTCTACCATGTTAAAAGTTGCTTCAGGCCGTGGGCGCCTAAGTATCACGTCTAGCTACCTAGATAAGTGCTACGTAGCCAGTGCTTGCTCCAATATAAGATGACAAGCTTAACGTCTATCAAGCGAGAAACTTAAAAACAGGCATCACATTCCGTCTTTTCTCTATACACGCGAGGCGGGGATACCATGCGCATAGTGCGGTCCTATTTACATAATATAGTTTTCTATACGATAAGCTATAGGACGGCCGCGGGCGAATTAACTTTTTAAACAAAAGCAGGTACCTAACCTGTGTGTGAGTAGGCTGAATAATTAGAACTATTTTATTTCAGTCTAAGTCCTTTTCGTACCTACAACAGGCAAAAAGTGTTTTAAATACTCTTTTTGACTTAATAATCAAGATCTCTGTAATAGTCTGAGATTTACCTACGGAGAAACAAGAAAAAAAGGCTCATTTTACAAGTAAAATTAGGTTAAATTTTCATTAGATTGAGGTTTGCATAATCGTTAGATAAGTTTCTTCTAAGCGACATATATTACTTATATTATGTAATTATAACAAACTCGGATCCGAGTGCCACCGTTTAGTTTAGTTTAGTAACCAACATTTATAGTTTTTGTTGTAATGGCGTATTTTACAGTTAGCTATGAAATTCCGCGCCAGCTTAACAATCTCACTGCATGCAACATAACTTAAATTCATGGTAAAATACATCAATTTTGTAATTCCAGTTCAAAAATAAATCAAAATTTATAAATACGTAATGGTACCAAACTACAAAAAAAACAATTCCACAAATTAACACGTAACTACTTGAGGTAGATTTTATACTTTTTGTATGTTTATAACGTAGGTACGTTATAAACATACAAAAAATATCAAATCAATTCATTTGTAAGTGGTACGTCAGCTCCCATCCTAGGATAACCTGTGTTGTAATCGGCCCATTCCTTTGAGAGCTACGATGCTACAGACAGATATAGGTAAAACACAAATGAAGTCTTCAAACTTGTGATTTCACGAAAATGTTTTTGAACGAATAAGTAAGATGTTTCGCCACTTTATAAACCAATATTTTAGACAAATTAAAGTTACCTTATGTAGTAATAATCTACGCCTGTCGATACCCAGCTTATCTGTTCCTAAGCTGTGCACACAAATGAAGCTCGGGCGATGTCGGGAGTAATTTTAAACCGGCAATGCTTGGTTAACTGAGACGGAAAACACACGTACACGTAAATGTAGCTAGATTACAGAAGCGAACCGATGACCCCGATAGTATATTCATTCGATTCCATACCAGTTTTATGCAAAATACGTGCATGGCATACGCGTCCATAAAATCTCATCTCCATATGGAAATAGGTTTTTAATTATTTGTTGACGAGAAAGAGGAAAACATATAACAACCTAGCAAGCGAGAGGATTGATAAGAAATAATCTTATATACTCGTATATATGTGAATTGTTTGTTGCTTTATATTTGCATGAAACACGTACCTACGAAACTCTATAACCATGCAGATGTCAAAAAGGACTTGTCGTGTTTCTAGTAATGCTAGTAGTATATTATATATATTATGCATTTACCCAGACCACGAAACAGTTTAAAAAATAATGACTAAGTAACTGTAGCTAACCTAACCAAGTGAAAATGTCGTACCTACCAAATATAAACTCAGTTATAAGCTTCGCTCGAATTTTAAGGCTCCAAATACCCGTTCCTAAGCATTAAAGTGCATTAGGTACAGTGTTGAACATTTTATATAGTGCAATTCACTTAGAATATTGCAATTTTATCTATCTACTTACTTATAGAATAATAATATGTACTTACGTGAGATCACAGTTCCTCGTATGTTCTGTGGTAGAATTTACGTCTTGCTACTTAAGTGATGTTATATTGATTACAGGATAACCCTATAAACTAGGAATAACTTTTACCTCAGTATTAACTAATTAAATAAATAAATAAATAAATAAGGCTGGACATTTTTAACACAGCATCATCTAGCCTCAAACTAAGCAGAGCTTGTGTTATGGGAACTACATGACTGATCATCATAGGCCTTTTACATCTATAAAAGATGATTTAAGCAGCATCCGTTTCCGAGGTGCGGCACTTACGCACCTCGGACTAGTAAGACCGATACGGGAGCGACAGCTACGACCGCATATTTCACAGATAAATTGAGTTCCTGGCGAAGTACGAGGAAGAGCAGCGCGTTTGTGACGAATATCACGCTTATGATACAGTAGAGCAAACCAAGCGTTGTCGTGAACGAAAATATATACTACTTATATACTTTAATTATGGAAGATAAGTATATATACTCTTTTTAGGGTTAAGCTCGCCTTTGTACATGCCTCACTTATTTTTTTTGTTTTATATTTCTTTATTATTTCTGTGTACAATAAATAATTATAAGGACATAAAACTGAAGTATTATATAGTGTCTGAATACAAGCTTTTATTATAATTACCGATCGTCATTTAATAGATAACAGTGAAAATATAGGAAGTGTCACTGACAACTGTTTCGTGCTAAGCGATTTCCGGTCAGTTTTAGTCGACCGTTCTGAGCAGCGGTCGTGTTCATTTGTATTCCTTACATTGTTGGCAACCTAATTATAACCAGTCACTGTTTGGACCATACTATATTAAATATAGTGATTTGTAGTTGCTGCTATATTGGACAGGGTGAGAACTTTATATTGTCCAAGTCCCAAGTTACTTGATCCCTTTGATTGAGAGTGTATAATTAAGTGCTTTAAACCATCAAAGACTGTTATCTAAAAAGCTGGAACAGTGACAATGTAGCTTTGCACTGGAATAAGGTTCTCTATCTACAGGGATGAAGATTAGAGCTGTTGCGTTCCACCGTAAACTCGATCGATAAGTTGTCATACCCATCTTTTTATTATGAAATCTACAATTTATTATGAAAGGCACTCTTTGAAGCCATCACTTTTATATTTACTAGTAGTATTTTTTTACCAAAAATATTTAATAGATACAGCAAGCAAGAAAAATACGTAATTGTCTAGACTTGATAGATTACACTTAATCATTGTTTTAGTAAATCCATTCCTTTTTGTACTACATTCAAGTATTATAAATGACCTATAAAGCTGATTGGTACTATTTTATTTTAGGTTTGTATTAAAAATGTTGGAGTGATCAAGATAAATATCCACCTAGCATAAGGCTAGCTTGATTAAAATAAATCTGAGCAGTAAACCGTAAGGTAAGTTCAGGTATAGGCGGCTATTTGGATTTTTATTTTCAGTTTATGAGTGATTTAAAGGACTCGGGAAAGTTGAATTGGTTATTGAAAAATTGGTTTATTCTACATTTTTCCATGCAAAGTCTAATGTAATAATTTTGGAACGGTTTTATAGTAAAAATATTGTATAGAGACGCTTTATACTCATAAAGGTGATTGTCGATAGCCCTAAAATAAAGGGTTATTTGTAAATCTCGCAAAACTCACGGACCGCAATTTTTATCATGAAACCCAACAACTTTTGGAATTTGGCTTACTTACAGTTTTTTTTTCAATAAACTTTAAAAAAGAAGCAGGTGACTCATTCGTTAGTATGTATGTGTATGTTACGCGAAATCTTCGCAAATAGTGAACCGATATTAATGATTCTATTTATACTTAAAGAGTGGTCCAATATCGATTTATTAATAAATACCAAACTATACTGTGAGATATGGGGGAAGAATTATCACATTGGACTTTTAATCAACTTCCCAAAAAAGAAGATGTTCATTTTTTCCTCAAAAAATATATATTTAAAATTACAATCACATTGTCTTAACAGTAAGGGACACCAAAACGACAATATAATCACAAAGTACATACATATATACTGTATCTTTGATTTTTTCCGAACTAGTGTGAAATACATCCATATCATCGGATTCACATAGGCTGTTGATGAACGGCGCTTATCAGGAGGTTAGTCCTCACCCTCGGGATCACCAGCAGCTTAGGCCGTCGCGATGCGCCCACATACTTGTCCGGCACGTTCAAACCGACATACATCAGCACCCGCGGATTGTGCACCATACCTCTGAGTAAACGCAAAATATACATAACTAACATCAATTCCCGCCTCACTTCTAATGTAGTATAACCTATCATACCTAAAACAAATAACGAAAGTTACATTATTGGGTAAAATGTGTAGAACCCATATAATATTAAATATAGAAACCGGGTTAATTTATTTTGCATTTTTTCCAACATACCTACTAATGTACTTTTTCTCATGAAGACTCCAAACCATAGCCCCGGACTCCATCCTACTTCTCACCAGAGCATTATAAAGCACCTTAATGGCGTGAATATAACTTGTGTAAAGTTATTATATAATTTTTCATGAAAAGCAAATTCTTCAATGTCAGCCTAAAATCAACCGCTTCTTAACGTCGTCCATGCCACGTTGCTTGTCCTTTCTAAAAAATACGAATTTCAAACGTTGTAGAACAAAAGTTGTTGGGTTTACTTGTAGGAAAAAGGAGTTTTTGTGCGCTTTTAAAATAACCCAATATACGACATCACCCTTTTATCATAATACCTAGTACGTTTAGTCCCACCAGCCACTAACCAGTTATCTGAAAACTGATTAGTGATTACCAAACAATGTCTCATCAAAGCATCACATTACAGTTTAATTAATGGAATTCTCAAATATATCAATTAAGTTAATTAATCGTGACACAGCAAGTTGGCCAAGTTCGAGTCGTGTAATTGAAGGGGACTTGTCCTAAAGTTTACAAATTCACCTAAAAATACTGCTGGAAAGGCATTTACGTAAAAAGCAGATTATGTCCATGCCCCTCTTCTATGGCATTGTTTTCCAGCGTAATTCAGTACTGCACGGCTGTACTGAAGCATAACCATAACCCATTCATAGAGCCGGCTAAAAACAATATAAAAACAGCTAATCGTATGTAAGTAATTGTGTGTGTATTGGAATAGATGATACGCTTTTGGTCACATATGCGATTCCTCGGTTTTCGCCATTCGTCCGACACGCTTGTATAGAAAACAAAAGGGAAATAACTAGATTTCGTGCCGGTAAATGCCAGTAAACAGTCGGCGGCAACCTGCGTCACATGATGTGCCCAAAGTAACCCGGCGTGACGTGTTCAATTTGGAACGACCCTTCAACAATTTTGGAATTATGTTGAGTATCTTATTCGAGTTGCGATAGATTTATTTTATCATTGAGTGGAGAGACTTTCATTATAATTTGATTTGGGTAAAAAAATGTAGTATAATATCTCGTCACAGATACCACAGACCTTCAAGACGAAAGTCTACAGTCAGAGTGTGTGCCAGTGATGATTTGGAACTGTTGCCCCATAAACAAGCTAAAAATCGTGTAGCAGGCTATGGAAAGAGCTATCGAGTCTCACTAAAGGCTGTTGTCAATGAGGATGTTAAGGATGTGATATGAAATATACTTTTTGATTTAGTTTTTCAATAAAACGTTGGAACTGAAGTCTGTATTTTATATTAAGCAAAATTTATAATTATCTGCCAGCTTATAGCTAAGCCAATCAATTCTGTAAGTGGGATCCAATGATTTATGTTTTGTTTAACTTCCCTTTTTGGTCGGAACAGACAGAAATACGTAAACGATTGCTGTTTAAAACTTAGATACGTGATTAAAAATCGTTCGGAGTTCTGAAATTCCGCAGAGTGTTGTTTGTTTTCGTAGATAATGGATACCTAAGTAGGTACTTCGAAAGTAACAAGGGTCATTTCCTGTTTGGATAAAGTGAAATAATCTTACGTGTGAATTTCTAAATAAGCTTAAATATATGGTTTAAATGTTTTAAAGACATTTTATGGCCGCCTTTTTGACTAGAGTACAAGTTTTGTAGCAGCTCTGTCAGAATTCAGTCTAGACCAATAAATCGTTTAAAATGTTTATAATATCTAGTTGAAAGTTTTGCTCGTTTATGAGTGTGGCAGCAAGATGTAACTTACTTACTAATCAGTCACAATTCAAACTCAAAGAGACCCTGTCAGTTCTAGTATAATTTTTAGTCTGTTATCTTGTCCTAAACTCGGTGAAGGTTTTCCCCATAACCTGTTTATATCTTGGATGCTGTCTGTTTTTCTATAACAAGTTATTATACCAACTTATTTTCTGAAACATTTTGTTACCATTATCAACTCACTGTTAGATTAATTTCAAACAGAAGGGTTTTTTGCCCCACTTGTTTTTGTACATTTACGTAACATTAGTAAATGTACAAAAACAAGTGGGGCAAACTTGTGTGGCGAATTTAACGGTCCGCTTTGTGGCTCACATTACATTCACATCGTCATTGTAGAGTCCTAAGCAATGTTTTTGTGTAATGTTCAAACATAATCCTACTACTATTATAAACGCGAAAGTTGGTGAGGATGGATGTATGTTACTCACGCAAAAACTACTGAACGGATTTTGATGAAACTTTACAGTAATATAGCTTATACATCAGAATAACACATAGGCTTTTTACCCGGGTACCACGCGGGCGAAGCCGTGGACAGAGGCTAGTTTTATCTATTTGCTTTATCCTATAAAGTAATGCAATACTTTACGTATGTCACTCTAGGTTATAATCATCATTTTTTCTTCGTTGGTTGACGGGCTGTTTTTTTTTTTTCATAAATTTATAAAAATATTAAGCATTTCGTTATTTCTTTCTACAAATAGGTAATGTAGTTATTTTTGGATGGATAACTTTTGCTATAGATAGAGAAGGTACTAAATATAAATTTAGGAAACCGTGGAACGTAAAACCTTTTTCACAGCTATCCGAAGCTTATAGGATATCTGTGTAAATGATTATTTCATTTAACGTGTTAATTAAACCCAGTAATTAGGTGCCTTTAACATATTATATCGATACAGCTAGGTTAATTGAACGGGCACACATACATTTATGTTTCTTGCTAGGATAAGCAAATACCATTTCCACTTTCTACTTATCTTTTATTGTTAACCTCATCACAATTTTCTTGCTTGATGAAATCAATTTTAAACTTTGTGCATACTGTTATGCGTGTTTTATTTCGATTCGATACTACCTACATTCGCTGTTTCATTACATAAAACCACCTACATTAATTTACTTTTCTATAGTTTTCTGAGTATACTTCAGTAAATGCTAAACGAATTTAGTGCTCACATTTTTAATGGAATCTTTAAATATTAAGCCTTTAAAATATGTGGACAGCTTCCGCCGCTCATTAATATAATCTATTGAATAGTTCCGTTTACTTGGAAATTCATAACAGGCCCACCTGGGTTACTAAGTGCACGTTCATAAAACATGTAAAGGCTTTATATAGCAAAAAGTGCAATTTCCTCCATTGCTTACTAGTCTCGGAGGTTAAAAAAAAAGCAACAAACCTTCTCCTCGCCATTTGCGTAGCTGATAAAAGCCGGTCATCGACTTACAAATTATCCTATAATTATTACTCGTAACATTCTTTAATTGTACTTCATGGATGATTCAAAATTCATAAAGTAAACCAGTGCTGTCTTAATTAGTTGAAGCGTCGGCATTGTCTTCTGCGAAGTGATTTTTAACCACGTCATGAGAGTATTTTGTTATTCATAACCCTTGCTTCGTACAAGAACATCTTAATTTTCTCGACATACTATTATTACTTTAAATACCATCTAAATGAAAACAGTTTCAGAAGTTACTTTTGAGATAAGATACACGGTTGCGTCGATTATGTTCTATAGGCGCGCGTGTTACCAAGGCTTGTTAATTATCAAAGCATATTGCTTTATAATATGTTAAGGTTGCTTTACTTTATTTAAAATAAAACTTTATGTTTGTTGAGTTGCGTCAAGTATAAACACGATAATACATCTCTGAAGGTATTGAGGTAAAAAGATGTTAGCCCACGCACAAGAGTTAGGTAAGAAAGTAAAGAATATAAGAGCCCACTAGAATCAACTTTACCATAAATATATAACCTCAAACTCCAGAATACATATTTACGAACCATCTGAGTAAATAAAACTCATATACTGGAGTAGTTTTATTCTAGTGTACTCCCTAAGTTTTGGATAATATACTCTCTTTCGCCGGATGTAGAGTGTAGAGCACACTGCAAGCGAGTAAACATAAACTAACTTTTTGTACTTACTCAGTGTACAGTTGTATGGTCTAGTCTATCTTGCAAGATTTAATTAGTACATAAAGCTCAGCGCTTTTGTTTGTTTGTTTGTCAGACAGAATCCCATTTTGGTTCAAATATTTCCAAGCGGCAACCGGCAAAGAAAAACATTTTATTTTAAAAAATCAAGGCGCTTACTTTTTCATTGAGAGTTTCTTACTACTATGAGCAGCCATATTATGAAAAGTCAGGAAAAGAGGGAGATAACTCTCAATATTAGGACTTGACATAGGAGTGAATATAAACGTAGACCTCTACTATTATTGTTTTTTCTTAGTACACATTTTGTGATTTGATAAACAAATAGGCTAGACAGCAGCGTTACCCGGGAATAGCGTTCCATCACTCTGTGTCTGACAACGAAAGAGTGAAATAACGCTATTTCGAGGCTGTGCCCAGTCTACGTTATAACGTCCGGATTTTTAAATAACAGAGTCGTTTATTTTTATAATGGACGGACTATTCTACTATTTCCTCTAAAAATATCTCCAATACCTAGTTATTTTCAAGTATTTGCGTACTAGTGCATTTATGTTCGCAAATCCCAACAGAAGATCAAACAAATTATTGTAACATAAAAAATAACTAAGCTAAATAACGTTGTTTCCATATTTTTATGACCATAACGTATAACACGAGTAGATGAACATTATGTAAAAGTGTGCCGCGGTCGTTTGGTAGCATTATTGTCTATCCACTGAAGTATTAGAGTGACACCGGAGTGTTTTTGTATGAGCTACACAACATTTTAGAATGGGTTTAGGATGAGCGCTACCATTCAACAGCTGATCACTTGCATTATATAATTGTGTGCCGCGGTCGTTTGGTAGCATTATTGTCTATCCACTGAAGTATTAGAGTGACACCGGAGTGTTTTTGTATGAGCTACACAACATTTTAGAATGGGTTTAGGATGAGCGCTACCATTCAACAGCTGATCACTTGCATTATATAATTGTGTGCCGCGGCCGATTGACAGCATTATTGTCTATCCACTGAAGTATTAGAGTGACACCGATGTGTTTTTGTATGAGCTACACAACATTTTAGAATGGGTTTAGGATGAGCGCTACCATTCAACAGCTGATCACTTGCATTATATAATTGTGTGCCGCGGTCGATTGACAGCATTATTGTCTATCCACTGAAGTATTAGAGTGACACCGATGTGTTTTTGTATGAGCTACACAACATTTTAGAATGGGTTTAGGATGAGCGCTACCATTCAACAGCTGATCACTTGCATTATATATTATAATTGTGTGCCGCGGTCGATTGACAGCATTATTGTCTATCCACTGAAGTATTAGAGTGACACCGGAGTGTTTTTGTATGAGCTGCACAATATTTTAGTTTTGATGAGCGCTACTAATCAACAGCTTATCACTGACTAGCTAATAGGACTCATTTTCATCATCTCATCTTTTTAAATAAAATATGCTACAATTTCGGCTTTCGATGAAAGCCTTTATGAGTAAAAATCTGAAACTATTTTCAATTAATTACCTGGTAAAAAATACTAAGGTGACTTCCATTTCTACGAGTTCCGCTCACCTTTGGTTTAGCTTTGCAACTATGTAGTTGGATTACAACCAGTCGGCGAGTCTGGAATGCCATCAGTACATTCGGTTCTACGATTGCTTCCGCTTTCAATCCTTGAATTGACTTTGAAAGGATTCATTTGAAACACAGCTTTAAGCAATAACCAATAGCTTTATTTTATTTGTCTACAAAAATAGACTTTACAATTTTGAGTGGGCTAAAACATCCAACTAGAAAAATCTGTTTCTGTTTTACCTATACAATTTTATGTGATACTTTTTTAATTCTCGAAAACGTGTTAGGCTATATATGGCAACAGACAAACAAGCAACCTCTTAAATCAATATATTTTATTTATTGAAATCACAAGAATCATATTGAAACGTCAGAAATGCTAGGTCGTTAATATTTAAAAAAACTATGTGAATTTAAAATATTAACAACCTAGCATAGAAGAATCAGGAAACAAACTCTGCTTGGTTCTTTTTTATGATCCTTCATTCAGCTACACATTGCTTGATATCGCAAGTAAAAATATTTGTTACCTTTGCTATTTGTTTTGTAGCCATCAGTTTAAGGGAATTCAAATCGATTTACGATGAAATACTCTTATAATGTAATGTATCACTTATTTGGCAACGTTATCTCGTTCGTGAATTATTATAATTAATAAATTATTATTATTTTACGTAAATGCATCGCCGCCGTCACCGAGAACGAGATGACGTTGCCGACTATAATGTCCACTACGCCCGAGATTGCAGGCACGGGCACAAGACATCAAAAGTAAGACTGAACCACCAAGATCGGTCGCGGTGGACACTAAATGCCGTCACGTCATTTCAAACTCGATCCGAGATAATCTAGTTTCTCGGTGACGGGCGTGCGGCAGCGTTGGACGAACGTCCCGAGATATTGAATCAAACGTCCGAGTATTATAGTCTCTGATATCTGTTTTTTTTTCACGAGACTTTTCCATACATATTCTATGTTGATACATGTTCATCACAGAAAGAAGTTACGTAAGTAGTTAATTTAATTCTACTTCCAAATACTACTCTGCAAATAAGAACCATAAATTGAAATGGATATTGACTTGCACATATCGTTGGACACTCGCCAGTGTATTCAGCTGGATTAGGTACTTCTTTACTCGGCCTTTGATGTGCCGTAAGATTCAGCTTTAACATTTCCTGGCATTGGATAAAGTGGGCGATGTTTGCACAGAATGAGATACAACCATAAAATAATGGTAATAATAAAAATGGCGATCCACTTAAAACCTGTCACGAGGCATGCAAACTGGCAAAAAGCGGGCATGTGCCAAAGGTAATGTTTGGACGTTACTCTTTTACTGTTCCAGCTGTACGACTTTGGAACGCCTTACCTTTCTCTATATGATATACAAAATCACTCGCTCTTTTTTAATGTTATGGTGTTCGACCATTTCCTTTCCATATCTCAAAGCTGCTAGTTAATCGTTTTATCATTATATACTTCTTTCCTCTCATTATTAATATATGGATAATTATATTATATTTTGTAATAGGTTTATTCGTAAACCGCCGTCTTTTGACTGAATTTTATGTTGATATTTTTACAAATAAAAACCGTGTTGGCCTAGTAGGCCATGCCGTGTTTGTTTATGAATTCCTGTGTTTTTGGACTTTACTTTAGTGTGCAATAAAGAATTTATCTATCTATCTGGAATCTGGAAATCTTAAAGCCTAAATAAATAAAATATTTTATTATATTTATTACTTTGTAGTCAATAATAATAATGCTGGACATTCAGCATCACTTAGTCCCGAGCTTGTGTTATTATGGGAACTACTTGACTGATATACTACTTATATACATTTTGAAGTAAATACATAAATATTATATACAGAAAACACAAATATTACCGAGACAAATATATTTCAGATCATATGCACAAACAGCGGGATGTCCCACAGCGGGAATCGAACCCGCAACCTTCTGGGTCTCAGGCGGGCCTTCGCCCTCTGTGCCATAGAAGTCGTCAGAACTGCAACTGTGACTCAATGTAAACACATTAATGCTACAGAATCAATCACATCGGTTATATCACTGTGAGATTAATGTGTGTTTTGGGAATTAATAGTAGATAATGTTATGGGTGTGAAGAGCGATAGTCTTTGTAACCTCATTTATCAATCAGGATCTACAGAATACGATATAGATAGATAGATAGATAAACTCTTTATTGCACACCAAAGTAAAATACAAAAACACACGAATTAAAAAAAAGAATATAAGAGGTACAATGGGCGGTCTTATCGCTTAAAGCGATCTCTTCCAGACAACCTTTGGATGGACAGGATAAAATGGAATCAAAAGACGGCGGTGTACAAGTAAACCTATATTAAAATATAATATTAATAATAATAAATACCTACATAACTTTAAATATGTATTTAAATATCCTATATAATATACATACAAATAATAATAGTGTGAGATAATAATTATGTAACGATTAACTAGCAACTCTGAGACATGGAAAGGAAATGGTTGTATACCATAACTTTAAATATAGCGTGAGATTTTGATGTTCTAATAGAAAGAGGTAAGGCGTTCCATAGTCGTACAACCATACCATCATATGTATGTCCATTATATATGAATTAAGTACATATTCCATTATATATGGTATGTCCATTACCAGTTTTTTTCCATATATCATACTCAATGATGCCTTGAGGAAGGGCACTTTATTAGCTTTTGTTATTGGGTAGTATGATATTTATATATCTATCTTTATACAATTCTACAAACATACTTCGGAATTTTTCTTATTTAAATATGTATTTATGTCCTGACAAGGATAGTTAATTTAAGGATAGTTTCGGCTGGCATGACGTGGGTCGTGGAATGTAGACATTGTGACCAATGTTTGCAGAAATTCGGTCATGATAGCAGCGACTCAAGATCGTCCATCTTGGTATTCTATGTGTTTTGCGATAAACTTTTTTTAGTCTAAACTATAACAAAACTAAAAATATGTGTGATACTAACTTATCCGACATTAACTTTTCGCAATCTCGTAGCTAACAAATAAATGTTGTAATTATCATCACGGTGTTAACACTTTTAACAAATAGCGCACCTTACGTAATTTAGATTTTATAGCCAGAGATTTTATACCATTACGGGGCGAGATTGAATTCCACCTATATCGCGTTTATTAGGTAGATCTACCTCCCTTTACAATTAGACCTAGCCTTGGTTATGTTGAAATCATAGACCTTTGTATCCGCGTAATTATATGACCTCACATTAAACATAGTAAAAGGTAAACCCTCTTAGGTCCCAGCAAAGTCCGTTCCTGTTCATGACAAATCGTAACAAAGATTAAGCTTGTCGCCTTGTCCACAGTTCGCCAGGAGAACGAGCGCATGATGCACGACGCCCTCCAGGTGGGAGTCTTAAATCGCACCCAGTCGTCGGGGGCATTGCGTTGACGCCGCGCTATTCGCCGCGCCCGCGGCTCGACAACATACGGCCCGCCGCCGCGCCCCCCGAAGAGCCACCTGAGTACGACCCTGTGACGGAAGCTGTCGACGAGCCGCTCATCGGTGCGCTTTCCGGTGCCCTCCCTGCAACTCAGCTACCCCGGCGTCCACCGGCACCGGCGAGCACTGCCCCCCCTGGCCCTACTTGAGCCCTAACTACCTATCTGCCCAGTACGGTACCACGAATTGTGAACGCACAAACTGCACGTAAAATGTGACACGGCACGATTTGAACTGAGAGAATAAATAAGTTGCCCGTTGTCGGAGTGATTCTGTGGTGTAGGTAGCAAATGTGAAATTGTGAATAAGTAATTAAATGTTAATTGTTGAAATGTATCGGTAAGGTTATAAAAGACCATGTCTGTTATACACTAGTTTAAGAAGATGCAGTTATGTCAAGGTATGTAAAACTGAGGGAAGAGATGTCATTTTCTTCGAATAAAATGTTTTACAACGATATATAAACGGATGAAAAACGTGGAGTTATGTAGAAAGTGTAGAGGTCGGCGCTGCCAATACAAATCCCTGATAAATACAGCGCTTATGATGAAACATAGCTTCAGAATTGTACCGAAGAAAAGTCTCTACATAACTTCGTATACACGTAAATGGGGAAAGTTCACGCTAGCTGCATTTCCATTCGCAGACAATGCCGTTAAACAATACCTATGTACGAGCGGGTAACATTGCTTCCCTTAGTTTTAATTAATTATAATGTTGTATGAGAACATAATATGCCATTAGAAGCACAATGTTATATTTTGTGATGCCCAAAACGTTATATTTGAGAATTCTACCTATTCTACCTTTATAATAGCTATCGAAACTGAAACTATAACTAAACTATACCTCTAATCTATTTGTATAAGTACTACTTCTTAATGAAGAGCACTACATTATTTATCTTAGAACACTATCAATCAGTACACAAAGATATAAGAATTAATTTTGACACAGATATAATATTTAAACTTAGTACAAGTCGTAACTAATTCTTGAACACAATAATTTTCTGTTTCTAACTCCAACTTGTTCAAATTGTTATGAAGAGAGCTTTTAAAACTGCGCTTAAAATCTGTTACAAAATAAAAGCTTTTTGTATAGTAGTTGTTGTAGATATAAAGTCATTGTCAGCAAATAGAGCCGCGGAATCGGATCGTGCACTTCAGTGGTTTTGTCGTACATCGATTTGTTTGCACTTGTTGCAAGAGTAGATATATTATAGTAGTTAGATGTCGATAGACCGATATATGTGTGCGTAAATTAATAAGGCCTATACCACAGTGATTAATTATTATCGACGCGACAGACAAGCTTACTAATGTGCCGACAGAACTGTAATTGGATTCATCTGTATCGCGTTAACTTACGAGTAATGTTGCGGAAATTCTAATCTATGCAGCTCATGGAGATTATTTACAATAAAAAATCTTTAAATAATTTCAAATACTTTTGTGTAAATACCCTTTATCACAATTCATGCTAATAAGTGTTATGTAATAGTAAGATTTATATTGAGTGTAATATATGTTTGAATAGATAAATAAATGTCGCTATCACTTCTTAATGTAGCTGAAGCCTTATATAAAACTGATGAGCGTATAGATTTCCTGCTATGGGCACTGTGTACTTTGAGGTTTATAAAGCGATAAAATTCTGTCAGTAATTTTCAATGTGAAAGTACCATTTTACGAAAAGATAAAAAAAAAACCTGATGGTTCGAATTAAAATTTGTAGTAGCATGATGAGACGATTTTTACAAATGGAGGTATTTCGTTAATAATAAAACTGGGACCAATAGCGCCCATTCTAAAAAACTGCACCATCATAGATTCGTTATTAATAATAAGTTCATCAATTTGAAGTTGATTATCTATTGATAAACAATTCAGACTCCACAGTTTTCATCGCAGGGAAGTGTTTTACATACATGTTTAATATAGTTATACCATACCCTTAATTTATGAGTACCTAGGTCACTTGCCTGTTGAAATATTTTAACGGAAACTGATATTTCTTATATGAAAAAACTCATAGAAGATTCTGAAAAATGAAACAATTGATTTTTCCTAAAAACGGGGTATTTACCAAGATTTATTTTATGAGATTTAAACAAAAAAAACATGATAGTTTCAAAAGGTTTAATAAAGCCTGAATTTACAGAGCGGGGGTGTCTTAAAAGCCCAGAAACCCAATTCTCATAATTATTTTACAATCAAGTAAATCCATCATTATTAAGTCAGTCTACATTCGAATTAATTTTGAGTTGAGTTTTTACAGAAATCGAGAGCTTAGTTTGGCTATTTTTAAAAAAGTTAGAAAAAAATTGGTACTCATAAGATATTGGTGTTTATGTCATAAAGAAATTAAATGTGCTGTGTTTGTGTTGATAAAAAAGGGCTTACGCTGTAAATTAAGTTTAACTAACATTTGTGTGTTTATTAATAGATATGGTATAGCCAAGATACATAATTCTATTTCATTTGATACTAGGTGTATAATTTTAACCTTTTCAAACAATGTATAATGACAACATTACATTAAAGTTCTGTACGTAACACGATGCGTCTTTGGTATGTATATAATTTATAGTGTAGAGCCATAGGTTTACCTACTTATCCTAACATGCCAATAATTGAAATAACTTAACAATGTTTGTTGAGCTTGAGCTGGTGATTTGTAGAACACTTAAATTTCATTTATATATATACTATTTAAGTTTGATAAATGTTTCTATGGAATATTTACAGCTATCAGCAATTTGTCGATGGGTTTGTGAATTTGGGTCTTAGTATATTAACTATCACGTGTAGGTACCTACTTATATCGATTACTCATTCGTGTAGTATCTTAGCAGATATTGTGTAGGCCCTAATACTCACATCCCCCTTCCTCGTGTGATACGATACGTGTTCATAATATCTTATTGTTTGAATAAATATATCTCTGAGAAGAGTATTACGACTAAAAAGTCATTAACACCCATTTGGCTATTCTAGAATTGAAACCAAGACCTATTAACGTAACTAGTGTTAGATGATGGTGACAAAGAATTTTATAGTTGTTTGTTGTCAGTTTTAATTAATCTATTTTACAGAAAGAAATGTTTAATAAAATATCTGTATAAAATAAAGTGTCGTTTTATTGTAGAGTACGCAATTAAAGGTACACCAATAGCTTGAATTAACTATATACTCGTAAGAGGTAATAGTTTGTTAGAGTGATATTACGAAAGCTGGTTACCACCGTCTGCCTACCAGTGCTTGCCGGCTAAAAACCACGCCCTTCTATGATTTTAAACACATGTTCACGCTGGTTTGTTCCGGTAGCCAGGTGCCAGCACTATGCAGAAAGGTAGGGCTTGAAAAGGTGGAACGAAGAGGCATTCCACACGAGGCGCCTCGTGAACTATGCGATGCGTCAGTCCTGGCTCTTGTTCCACGACAACAATTTGTGTCAACTTGCTACCTACTCAAACATTCAAGTGTTCTGGAATACCTACCTACATTTCTAGATGGATGATACAGCAACAAGTCAATGCTAAAGGTAGATCTATCAGACTATTTTAACTTGTTGTACATATCAGAAACCTGAAACATAGCCTTCTAAGTCAAGACCAAATTAATACATGAATAGAATAAGTACAACAAATGTCGCAAATCAATCATCTGTTCTACTTATCACAAACAGCGATAAAAAAAATCATTTATTTTCAATGTGAAAGTACAGTTTTACGAGAAGAGGCAAATTAAAAAATGGATTTTTCGAACTCAAATTTATGGTAGGTTGTTGTAACGATTTAATAAACAGAGGTATTTTGTTAGTAATAAAACTGGGATAGCACTCGTTCCAAAAAACTTCAGCATAGTAGTAACGTAGATTCGTTATTAATAATCCTACTACTATTATAAACGCGAAAGTTTTTGAGGATGGATGTTATTTACTATTTCACGCAAAATCAAATGAACGGTTTTAGATGAAACTTTACAATATTATAGATGTTTAATCAGAACAACAAATAGGCTACTTTATATATACTTTTTTTTATTTGGTTCCATAACATTCCAGTTTTCTCACGTTAGAGATAATTGTTATGAAAATGTAAATTACAACTAAATTAAATTAACAATTCGCAACAAATAAACATATGTTATTAAATAAATGGATAAAAATATAATGAAAGAAAACAATCCAAAATAATGAACTTAACATAAATAAAATAAAGTATTCTGACCCCAACTTTATTAAGACGCATTTCCTTTAATTTGTGGATTGACCATTACAGAAATTCCGTTTACTACAAGAATGTGATTGAACATTCTTTCCAAATATTTCTGGATTTAATGTCTGAAACGCTTACACGTATAAGCAAAACAAAACGTTTGTTAAATTGGTCTTGAATATTTGAGGAAATGTATGACAAATGAAAAAAACTTACTAAATTACAATTTGTCGAATCAAGTAAAAAATAAATAACCCAATCAGCAAAAACTATTCCAATAATACGTAATCTCATCTTGAATATTTACTACTGCAATACAATGCAAAAGGCTTTAAATAATTTAGAAAGCTGTAGTGTCTAGAATAGTCCAGTTAACTTTTTCTAGACTAGTTAGTACATAGAATAATATTATATTCCAGATATTGGTCTGGTTTAATTCACTGACCAACCCAGATTCAGTCACTTTAATTTAAAGTAAAATAACTTTTAAATCTGAAATGCAGACCCAATTTTTTATTACCCTCAAAACAGAAGATAACAAATATACTCTGTATACTCTTGAACTAATGATTTATCTTAATCCTATAAGCTACTTCTTATCCTACTTTTATTATAAATGCGAAAATATCGATAATTGCATGGATGTTTTTTGCTAAGAATTTTCATAACAATTGAA
Organism: Perizoma affinitatum; assembly: GCA_961405105.1. Lineage (NCBI taxonomy): Eukaryota > Metazoa > Arthropoda > Insecta > Lepidoptera > Geometridae > Perizoma > Perizoma affinitatum. Next base: position 11,934,695 of record OY560184.1, read on the forward strand.
TTGAAATGAACCTGGACTACTAATAACACATAGATTACTTTCATCCAGGTATCACGTATCACCCAGAAGCTATCCCAAAAAGCAATATCGAATGCTCATATTAGGAAAAAGCAATACCTACTTATTCTGACAATTACAACCCTTTTACAAAGTTACAAGCAATTATTCAGCTTGACTGTTCTTTACGTTGGGCATGAAAAGGGTTGCAGAGAATCTAAATATTTTTAAGACCTACTCTAGAGACAACTTTACTGTCAAATAATACCTTAAAAGAGATATGTACCTACCTCAAAATTAGTAATAATTTGGGACCAGACCGCATACCGCAACTGGCAGAGTGGAGCTACAAATTGTCGATTCCATAGAAAGCTGATGTAGACAAGCCATTGATCATCAATCACCCAGCATCTTAATCGCGCGCTTGATTCCACCGCGGAATGTTTCCTACTAGTACTATCTGCGGTCTACTGTTGCTATCGTTTCCTGTCGCTGCCTTCGGAACCAAGTGTGTATAGTTTATAAAATACTAGTTTCTGCCCACGGCTTCGCCCGTGTGGTACCCGGATAAAAAGTTGCCGACGTGTTATTCTGATATATAAGCTATATTACTGTAAAGTTTCATTAAATCCGTTCAGTAGTTTTTTCGTGAAAGAGTAACACACATCCATCCTCGCAAACTTTCGCGTTTTAATAGTAGTAAGATGTAGGTGCTCATATCATATATACTGTGAGCGACTCTTACAGAGTCCACTGTCACTTAAAGTAAGGTTGAATACTTTACTTTTAGTGGAACCAGTGGAGCTCGAACCTTGTTTGAGCATGTTGACCATGGGAGATCTCTCGCTTAAGTTGTGTTAATATGGTGCTAATAATGTTCTACGCCGCACGCACTGTTCTAATGAATCAAACAGTATCGATTAAAAACTAAAGTCTACCATAACAACATGAATGGGGACCTCTCAAAGCATAAAGCCAAAAGGATTGCCTTTTGACAAAAAATATCTATCTGTTTCGTATCTATCCGAGCGTGAAACTTCTTCTTCTTCTATCAGTGGAATGAACCTTAATTTTATTTTACAAGCCTGCCTCGTAATTCACAAACAAAAACTTTCTTTGAATCTAACCACACACACGTGTCATCCTTTGAGGTCCTATGAATGTGTATGAAAATATTTAATGAGGATTATGCCGCACAAATATTTTTAGACCTACAAGATAATGAAGAAGATATGAACTGAATATAACATGAATAAATTATTTCGGTTGGTAAGTTTTTATTGCTATACTTACATACTAACACGTAGTCAGAAATAGCAAAACGTATGTTTACACTTAATTAAGTTAATTATTATTAATCAAGTAAATAAAATGAGAAAATTTTATTGAATTATAAATTCATAGTTTGTTACCTTTGGTTACAAAGTCTCTATTTAACTTTACCAAATGAATGAGACAGAAGTTTTTAGGGTTACCTAACCTTATAATAAATTAAATTAGGCAAACACATGTTAAATTTCCATTACACGTCAAAACTACTACGAGGTGGATAATTTAGGTAAAGTGCCATGAAATAAGCGTCAGTTCTAATTTACCAACTAATCCATTTGAGGAAGTAGAGTTTAACAAAATTAATACTTTCCTCGTGCTAATGTACTTAATGTAACAGTGTTTAAACGTTCATCCATGAACGTTTTTGTCGACCTCGTATTAAGTAATCATGTATAGACGTCTTTAAAATAATAAGTTCGGTTATGTAACCCCATATTAAAAATGACTTCGTAAAAAACCTTTAATAAAATTGCACAAAACGAACTGGACCAAACGTGGCTAAAACTTCCCGCTGCACTTCCGAAGTGGAATTTCGAAAAAGCCTTTTTTGAGCCCCTTAACAACAACCTTTCTAATTTCAGGTCTTTAGGGTTTATTGAGGTATAACATAGCTGATGTGCGTTTATTGTCAATCAGTGATAGTAGTAGAACTCCTGTGCAGAGTTCATCCGGGAAAGTAATACTACCATATCTATTTCTACCGCCAAGCAGTAATTCTCGCATTGCTGTGTATCGGTTTTTCGGTGCCGATTAAATTACAGGCACACGATACTACTTTTCACTAGGGTATCAGGGTCGGTAACGCGCAAGTGACACCTATAGTGTTGCAAGCGTCCGTAGCTTACGGTAACTACTTAGCAACAGTTGGATCCTATGCTTGCTTGCCATTTTAGCTGAATAAAAGAAGGGTCAGCAACGCGTCAGTGATACCTCTGGTGCTACAAGCTTTTAAAGGTTACGGTAACCACTTACCAACAGGTGGACCGTATGCTTGTTTGCCAACGTACGATTATGATATATCTAGAAGAAAAAGATTCCAATTTAAATTATATCAATGTATCTAAAGTAAAAAAACCAAATGATTTTATTTTATAGCGTGTAACTAAAATTAATAACAATTAAATCTTATTGACGACCTTTTTGGTGTCGCTACTCTCGGGCAAAGCCCCTTATCGCTTAGGCACAACGTTTCACACACTGTATAGATGTATGTGAGTGAATACATTGATATTACGTTTGGCGATGCAAAAACCCGCATTTTTTAATGAGGTATGCTGAAGCGATTTTTTTGAATTGTATTAAGCATGAAAATATTTTTTCCGGTCCGGAGCTCTGTTAAGCTTACTCCTTAATCTTTTATTCCGCCTACTTACAGCTTAGTTCTGTATCTTAATAAAACAATTATAAAATAATCCTTCTTTTATAATCATTTTGAATCTTTATTGCCGCCGGGTATGTTTTTAATTCACAATAGAATTGCTGTATAGATAAAACATAATGTTATAAATCCACATGGACTATGTTGTACGCATAATATTATATAACAAACCTAAATCAAAACAAAATAAGAAAATAAATCAAAACAATTTGTATAGGAAACTATTTTATAACAATGGTACATACATATTATACATAGAAAACACCCAGACCCGAGACAAATATTTGCAGATCATAAAAACATTTGTCCCGCGGCGGGAATCGAACCCGTAAGTAACCTTCTGCGTCTCAGGAGGGCTTTTGACTACTACGCCACAGAACGGAACGTAGATCATATTATTATTGCCAGAAAGTTTTGCAAATCATCGCCTGACTCTTCAGATCTTTCTGCCAAAAAGTTAGAAGATAGTATCAGAATGGCCTAGAGATGAGCAGAGGCTCGCGATTACTTTTTCAATGCCATCCAAAGAAAGAGAATTAAGTCCTTTAGTTCACTCGTAATAGCGATAATATTAGGAGTCTAGCAGATAAACTTATCAGAATGACAGCCTATAGACGCTGGGTGGAAATAGCCGCCTAATTTTAAAATATTTTCGAATATTTTTTTTTATTTGTCTGTCTTAACTATGGATCGTGTAACTGAAATACAGAATTATTATTATTTTGTTGCCATTTGTAGTTCACACACACAACATGTCACATATCTAAGTGTGTTCTTCAATACCGAGATCTATATTAGAAAATCATGTGTAAGGTTAGTTTGTCCTTGAAAGGGGTGAGTATGCACTAGTGACGGTCAATTTAGCAATTTTCCACTCAACATTGCGTAGCATGACCTACTTTGACTGAAACAGAGTTAGACAGATCATTATTTTATAATACTAATATGTATTATACTTACAATTTATATAAGGGTGTAAAAAGACCAATCACGAAGTCGAAATCTACGCATACTGTTCATCTTAACGAGTAATATTGAAGGAAAGTAACTGCTAAGAAACGACCTTTAATTTTAGGCATATTAATAAATGCGTAAATCTTTTATTAATATGCCTAAAATTAAATCTATAAATCTTTCGTAGCGTGCAATGTAATGCAACAATCAGAACTCACATTCACATGAGAGATAGTGTGGTAGGAGACTGCCAGAGACCGGGATGGAAGAAATAATTTGGGACCTTTGCCCATCAGTGGGCGGCTATAGGTTACCTAAAAACTGTATTTATAAACACCAAAGGCGGTTGAAAATGGTCACATGTTTGCACGTGCTCAAACTTTACATGGCAAAGGCTGCTATCAAGTTAATTTGCAAGTTTATTGGTAGTTACTACATCGGCCACTATGCTAAGTATCGATTCTATGGTGTTGGTTTAGAGACTTGTGAAGGACGAGTATTTGGAGGTATTTCCTGAATTCTACTACTTATACGAAAAACGTAAACATGACCCGAATTTTCGCTTTTTAGATCAAAGAGAAGCTTTGCCTCTCTATGCATACTCTACCGCTTGTGTATTCTGAGGAATTGTTTGATATGTTGCCTACAGCTACCTTGTATCACAGCATCGCTGGCCATCGGCAGGGGATTCATCCTCTCACCCTAAGGTATGGGTGGTCACGTACCGTATGTTTTCAGAGGAACTTCCTCCTATGATCATTCAGGTTATGGAATGATCTTCCTGCTCAGGTTTTCCCAAGTGGCAAGTTTTCCAGCAAAAGGTTCTTTAAAAAGGGCGTTTTTTTTATGGGTGGGCTACGTACGTGCAATGCTTCTGGTGTTGCAAGCTTGTTTGATTACCTTGTTGATTACAAAAAAACATATAATTTCAAATAATGTTTAAAGTTAACCAGTAATGAATTTATAAACAAAGAAACCGTGGTGCTATAATCTTAATATTCATTAGTAAAATGTAATAACAAATTACATTTCGTGCTCATGATTCGTGCACTTCGTTATATGCTATATGAACTAGTATTTTTTTATATTTAATGTATTGTATCAATACAAATACATTGGCACCAAATTTTACAAAATCCATTCAGCCGTTTAGGGTCCAGAATGAGCTATAGAATTTCCGCAGGAACTAAAAAAATGTGTTTGTGTCACTGCATATGGCCGTTTTTATCTGCCGGCTATCAAAACGGCTAACTTCCCATGTGCCTGGATTCGTTGGGACTACTGTACTTACTGGTGTTAAGGCTTATATCACTATTTATCACTAGCGATCCCGACAGCTGTTGTCCTGCCCGAATGCCCGGGCCGTTGTCATTAAAATCATATTCTGATGCGTCTTGATCACGAGAGTGATGAATTCTATATCACTCTCGTGATCAAGACACATCCATTGATCCAATATCGGTGATAGATTATCACAGTGCTATTAGTTCATACAATGCTAGCTGGCCATTTAATTATTGGCACAGAATTTGCGTTTAATTTCCAAAATTTGAATCTAAATAATATATTTATTTCTTCTTATATTGTTTCGGTGTTTTTTGTGATTTTTAATTTAGAGTCGTGAAAAGTATTTTGAGCAGAAATACAAATTGCGATGCAACACAACGAAAAATTATTATGAAGTTTGTCGAGCGCAAACGATGTGGGTGGTCATACCGAGGGATAGCAGATTATTTAAGTTGTTCAAAACTTATTTAAATTGGTGTCCAATACAATGCAACATTTCAAGCGCAACAACAAATGTGCCCAGAAAAAAAAAAACTATAGAAACAACTCCTGAAGAAGATAGAATGATAACCAGGTTAGCTAAGAAAGATCCGTTTTTAGGCTCTGTTTTAATTAAACTCGAAGTGGTTGGGGGCTGACGAGATAATTTGATTTCTTCTGATGGAAGGCAATACGTACGGCATCCTTTAAAAGCGGAAATGAATCCGAGATTCTCAAAAAACAGGTGAAACACGGCGGTGGAAACATTAAAATTTAGGGTTAATTTTCTGGACTTGTGAGGAAAGACAGGGTAATTCAGACCAATACCAATACAAGGCGACATTACAGGAAACTATGCTTCCCTATGCTGAGGAACATCTCCCTAATATATGGACGTTTCAGCATGATAACGGCCCGAAACATACCGCCCGTTCAGTCAAGTCGTTTCTTATCAGTCAGTCGGTATCAGTACTAGATTGGCCAACAAATAGCCCGGATCTTAATCCAATAGAGCACCTCTGGCACGAAATCAAGAAAATAGTTGCCACTTATCGTACCACTATTTTTTTCATATTTATAAGTACATAACCAGTTTATTCCTCTTCACTACCTTGAATATCCCTAATTAGTTGACCACGACTGTATATCTTATGTTAGTCTCGTGAAGTCGAATCCAATGACAACTCATTTATCAAAATCCATGAAGCCGTTTAGGCTACAGCGAGACACAAAGGAACTGACATTCATACATACATACATACATATAATATAATACATACATATAATCACCCGAAAAACATTACCCTCCTTTTGGGCAGTCGAGTAAAAACCAACTTCTATTTTGTTTTTACATAACGACAAAGTCGCATGTAATTTTTAAGATTTTCACAAAAACTATCGATTAAGATAATATTTTCTTAATTTATATAATTTAACAATAATAATATGAATTGAAATATGTATCTTTCCTAATCAAAGCAAAGAAAAATATATTTGACTAGTACCATCCATCAAGGAGTCATCGGTGTACATAAGTACACAAAAAACAAACAGAGCCCCGAATGAACCTAATATTTATTAAAAAACGGCTATTAATAAAAAATGGCAGATCTCAACATGACGGGTATGCCAATTATTTTGAACCGTTAAAAGTGTGTTTATTTTATTCCTTAACCAACGCGATAACCAGAAACATCGATATAGGTAAGTATACTGGATTTTTAGAAAAAGGAAGACAATTTTATTTTTCCATAAAATAGTCAGTCCATTTTAATTATTATCGATCAACTTGACTGCTGGATCAGTAGCGCTCTGTATATTGAACCGTAAGCCTCTATAACTCATGGATGACTTAGTGTCAGTTTCATATATAAATCTGTCATGAATTAAACACTGTCTTTGACAGATAAAACTTCTTTCCATTATTAGAAACAATCTCTTGGTTTATATAAAAAAGGAAAATCGTTTCCTATTATCTTTTCCCGATGTTTCGGGTATGCGACATTCGCGTAAATCAATGAGCATCGTAATCCGATGTCACTTATATAATTTATGATGTTAATATGAATTATAACGGTAGACAATTCTGCAATTATTTATTGCGACTATATCGTTTTTTCGGCTGATACTTAATTTACTGGCTCAAAGTCAAAGTCAAATCAGCTAGCAATGCTAGTTGGGTTGATTTGTGAATTGTTTGAAGTAATAAGGTAAGGTTTTTGCGACACAAAGACAAAATGAAACCGCCCTTCGTTATTACGCGACGCATGGACCAGCCCGCTTAGTATGAAAGAGAAGACAAAAACTATGTACAAAATATTTTTGGGATATTTTGTTTGACAGAACATTTTTTGGGACAATTTTTTTTGTCTTCTTGGCGGTAGACAAAACCGTTGTCCAGCAGTGGGCTTATTAGGATGTTAATAATGACTCTAAAAGGCTTTTCAAATTCTTTGTCGTCTTCTATAAGTGGAAGGAAATTTTAATATTCATATGGTGATACGCGTTCAAGTATACTTTGCAGATAATTCGCTTGTTTTTTGCTAAGTCATTGAATTGGCGTTCTAACTTACTTGCCTGACTTGTAAAAATACTATGAAGATAAATTTGAAACCATGTTATCAATTTGAAGAAAATACGAAGCCTTTGCCCTGAGGTGTAAAATAAAACAATAGCCGTGTTCTAAGGACATAACGTTATTACACAAACCCATCACAATATTTCCGTTCCATTTCCAGCATCATTTACCAATTTAAAAGTGGTGATACAAAAACCTTAATACACGGCTTATGACACAGTCAAACTTTTTCCTAGAAAAAGTTTAATTGAAATATGAAACCTCTTGGAAAAAGAAGTCGGTAGCTCGAGAAAATGGTTCAACAGTTCTTTTGATGTCAATTTAACTTTTCCTGTGACTCTACGATTATTATTAAAATATTGTTTCTAGTTTACTTTTAGAGGCTAGCCAACATTGATATTCATGGAAAGATTATCTCTGACGCATTGAACCAACATGCAAACTTTTAGGAATAGTTCCAATAATCTATACTAATAATAAAGCTGGATAGTTTTTTTTTTGTTTGAACGCTTAATCCCAAAATGATATTAAATGAAAGAAACGAGAAAAGTGTGAAAGGTCTTTATTATAATAATTTATGTAACGTCATTTTCATGTTTCTGATATGGTATTTTAATTTCATATTAATTATGCTTCTTTCGGTTGCCCGTTGGCAACTTATTTTACTGATAAAAAGTGAGTAAGCAACACTGATGTTTCCATGGTCCTTTATATACATTGACTTTTAATGCAACGAATACGATAAAGAACTTCTGGTTCAGTCCATAAGTGGGTGCGCCAATCACGAAAGAACGCATCACATGGCAGATATTCAAACTAGTTTCTAATTTTACTACATACTAGCTACCACCCACGGCTTCACCCGCGTGGTACCCAGATAAAAAGTGGCCGATGAACGGTAGCTCTTATCGTTATGGCAGCGTTCGTAAGAAATGTATTCGCTCGATCGTTTTTTCGTCGAGTTACGTTGCAAAATTGGTATCCACGAAAAAGCCTTTTATTTTAACTAATATAGAGCCTATATCCACCATGAATGAATGAAGGTTCATTCTAAATATTTTTTGAAATCAAATTAATCATTTCGAAGATTACCTTTTACATCCAAATTATATTAGTATAGATAGTATAGACTACCCTCTGCCCATGACATTGTATTTTTTGTACAAGTGATTTTTACTGATAAAATATATTTTAATAAATAAGTAAAATATTAAAATAGAAAAGCCCATAAGTAAAACTTTTTACATTTTATTTTGATTTCATCGAAGCTTACGAGCTTTTGGAAATCTTTTCGTCTCAAAAAATATATTATTACCCAAGGATTAAGGCCCATGTTCTCTTAATCCCTATTCCAACGTTAGAATACAATATGCGAAGGCAAACGATAGATGAAACGGAGATTGTGAACGTATAAGTATATTAGATCTGCTTTATTCCCAGTTTGGAGTAGGTATCTAGGTACTTGTACTGCCAAAAAATCTCTCGGTTTGAGATAAAACCACAATAACATAAAATACGTAAATAATATTTTTTTAACGTACATTACGTTGATGAAATTGTATTTTTTATATATTCGACAAAGTAGTTGACCTTGATTGAATAACTAAATCATAAACCCAAATATAAAAAAAAAGAGGGAATTGGTGAAATAGAAATATGTATAAAATCAGTTTTCTTTATTTTTTGAAACGTTATACCATACCTATAAAACAGCCTAATTTAAAATATTAATGGGTAAAAAGTGTATATTGGCCCTAGCGTTTATCGTGGATCTATCGACTACCGGAAGTGTTATCGTCAAAATAAAATCTTTAGCCCTGATAATTTGTAATCGCCTAAGCAATGAATAGAGTCTGTCGATTTGCGCAATTTTCCTCATATATGTTCTTTTTCACAAATATTCGTTTCTTGAAAAAACGTCAAGAATGATCTGGGTATAAACCGAAGTGTGTTGGGACGTAACGAATAAATTATTGACAATAAGAAAATGTACACTTACTACGGTCGTTTTATTTGAAACTTGTTATAAAAGAGTATTCTACCTACACCTAAAAGGTAAGGGATTTTACTTAACCGAATATTAGGGAGCTAGAGACTAACCAACCAGTCAATGCGGCGCGTAGCTTTTCATGAAGGCATCTGACAGAAACCTCTCGAAAGATACTTCACTGCAGGAGTTCTTATCCTCAGTAATGAGAGAATGACGGAAGAGAAGGAGTACAATACACAAAATCATCGAAACACGTATAAATTTTATCGCCTTCAAATTGAAGTATTTAAGCATACTTTTAATTATATTTTAGATAGTAACATAAAATCTAATTATACTTTATTTACGTAACTAATATTACTGGGAAATCTGAGTTAATACTGTCGTAGATTTAAGATAGTGAAATAACTAAATTTGCACCATAGTTGATCCGATACTACAGCTAGTACCTACGCAGAGCCCGATTATTTTAAACGCAAAAACGCTAATCTGAATTTTAGAAAAAAAATTAGAAAAATGTTGTTGTAATGCTGTTTGTGACGCAGACACAAAAAATAAAAAAAATATTACATCACATATATTATAATACGTTACGTTAATATGTGAGTAAAGGAGGGTTGTTTTTTCAAGATATCTTAAAATAAGAAAGTCTAAATAGAACTTGAAATTATTGAGCTTTGGTTTTTAAAATAAAAAAACCGTAGGTCAATAACTTCAATGTAAGTATAGTAAACTTATCGTTAAGAGAAATATGCTGCTGTTGTTTACATAATTGAGACATGCAAAACTAAAAAAAAAATTTTAACCAAACTTATGTTTAGTTAAGATAATGCTATCCAAACCATAATTTGGGGTATTTGATATTATTTTGTTACATATAAGGCGATAAAAGATTACACGTTTCGGTCTGCTCCACTTCAAGAAAGTTCTATCATCTCTGGGCACTGAAATGTGCATAAATTTAAAAATAGTATGTCATAAAACATTGGCCAATATATCAGTCCGTGACACGTAAGCTCGCCGGCCCTCTCCCCCAAGGACCTGCATTGAATCGAAGTGGCTTTACTCGTATATGAATATGTGACTTTTCAAGTTGAAAGTATAGGAATTCGAGAGGGATACTGAACGGCAAATTTTCTAGATATTTGGAAACATCTGATATGATATTTCAGAATGCGCATCTCCTAAATTGTACTACCTACAGTAGGATTATACGTGAGTACGTGAAGTTCTTGTATTGTTAGGAAAAGAATGCATAAATTTGGTGCACAAACTTAACCCCGCTCAGCTAGTTTGAATTTCAAAGGCCTCGGTAGGTGGAATTTTTCACATTCTCGACATACAGGATTTTTAGAAAGCTTTCACATTTTATATAGGTGGATTATGTGATACCTTAATTTATTTGCCAATATAACATTCCTGAAATGTGTTGGTAAAGACGAAAGGTTGTTGTAGTTTTGTACTTAGCTAAGTGCTAAACTAATGTTTCAAAATATTCATACGACATGACAACCCTATTTCAGTAAAAACACTGACTTGTTTAGGTTTTTTTTTAGAAAATTAATATACTATGCAAATATCCTATTTCTTAAGATAAATACGAGTATGTCTGTTTCTGCTTATTAAGTTAAACTACGCGGAACTGAATTTATCGTTTGTGGCCTAGAATAACACGTTTGATACTTTTGTCCTAGTACCACGTGAAAGAAGCCATGGACAGAAACTAGTAAGGCATAAGAACTTTTGACAGGTCTGAGCTAACCTTGAAAATTTCACACGCAAATAACCTTAATGTAAGAAGCACTACCGAGTACTAACTGTCAAAAACACTTACATTCTGAAGTAGCTGACGCGGCCAGGTCCTCGACTTGAAAGCGGTCGTATCAGGCCTCTTGGTCTCCAAAGCAGGTGAAAACTCTAGGCATTGTGTTTTAAGAGCGTCTCAGAGCATCTCGAAGTTCTCATAACTTCGTATAACATACGCAAATAGCTGTGTAGGTTTTTATATAATACACTAGTATTATTAATATGTTGATACGATTAAATATATAATTAAAATTTCAAGACAAAATGTCGTATTGGTTTTCTAAAAAATAAACTATTTTTTGCCATAAAATCATAATTATTTATGATTTTATGGCAAAAAATATGCTTTTTCTCTACTAACTTAAATAATAAAAGCTTATTTTTTTTTCAGATATTTTTGCAACTAATTTTAAAATGGTAATATTTTACCACACACAATTAATAAAATCCACGCACACCATGTTGTGAAAGTCATCTTATACTGTATGATCTCTTTAGCTTGAAATAAACAATTTTTATTTAAATATTATTTATAGTCTACGTGGGTCTTTAAATATGAAGTTGTGTTCCTATTTAAAAAGATTTCATGAATTTAACTCAAAGATAAAATAAACTCAATAGCTTGAATGAAACCTGGAAATTATATTGAATTTATATCAAATAAAATTCCAATGGTGCATGTTGTCCAGCTTTTATTTTTCCTCGATCGGAGAAACTAGCGATCTAATCGATCAACTAGACTATGGAGTCGAATAGTGACTTGCACTTTTAGGTACTTGCATCCAACCAAACTTCGACTATGCTTCGACAACCAAGATCAAAGTTCTCTTGTCTATATTTATTACAATAGGTATATCAGAATATTATTGGAGTAGAATTTCAACAAAGGGTATTGAAATAATAGATGTAAGGAATTTTTCATTTGAACCCGAATCCAAGAACCTACTCAAGAACGTCTGGGACACACGAGCTTTTTCTATTAGGGTGGACCACAGTAAATTTGGTGATAGTAGGTTCACTTACACGAGGCATTTAGACAAGCCTAGATGGCAAATAAATGAGTTCTTTAAGTTATATTGAAAATATCGTTGAGGTTTTGGTACCTTTAGGTAACCCACGCTTGTAAGTCCCTCTCTAGTCTGGCTGTAGATAAATTACGCTGCGTTTTTAAAATACTTAAAGCAAAGTAGTAAGACTTTAAAGTTAAGACAAGATACGCGGTTTCACTGTAACACAATCTGACAAGTTTCAGTAACAAAGGGTGTGAGAACGCGCGATTCAACTCAGCTGAGGTGATACGTTTGATATATGGTTGGGTGTAATTTACAGGTCTTACATGTTTAAATGCATGAATATCTTTGTGGTATCCTAAAATGAATGCATACATCAATATTTTGTTTTGTAATTTTTGACTGGATTAAATATATGAATACTAATACTTTTTGTGTGAACATACATACTATCAAGCAAGAGCTTGTGAATTACGACCAGCCCCGGTTTCGTACGGGTCATACAAATTCCCGACTTATCCGGTGGATTTTCCAAAAATGTTCTTTAATACAAACCTGACAACAAAAAAATCAGCTATATCGGTCGAGCCGTTCTCAAGTGATGATTTATCATACATGCGGCAATTTATTTTTATACATATTGATATATAAAACAGCATTCGTATTCAAAATAAATTGCATATGTTTCACTGTTGAGGTGTGCAACATAAATATTAGGTAACATGGGATGAAAAGAGATCCAGTGGTGAATAGAAACAAAACGAAAAGTGAAATTACTAACCCAATAACAATACCAATAACAATATAATATTGTCTGGTAGGTAGGTAGGTAGGTAGGTATGCTAGTGGTACCTTATACTATTTTATAGTTTTTAAAGAAATGTCACTTTATGTTTGAATCTTTTACCGCCTTTTTGACTTCGTATTACGACAGGATAAAAGTTTTCGCCCCATTTATATTTTGCTATGAGAAAGCCATATGATACTTTTCACTACAACAACTGCCACCTATGCAATTTGCGAGGAACTTTGCACACTGTCTAGAACTTGACGTAACATGGTTCTTGAAAATTGTTTTCCTTTGCAGCGCCATCTTTGTAAACAGTTCTAGACTACGCTGTAATGTAGAGTTGTAATCAGCTCCCACGAAGATAAAAATGTGAGGGTTTTGCGGATTCTTCTTATTCCCAGAAACTACAGTACAGTAAAGTTTTAGTTCAATTTCTGGTGCAAAGAGTTCGCTAGTAGTTTATTTATTTTATGTAGCTTATTTCCGCTACAAATTTCATAATAAATATGTGAACCAACATTTTAAACCTCTCTGCATTTTGTGAACAATAAACTTCTGTTAAGCTTTTATAAGTAAAGGCACCGACATAGCTCTTACTATTAGCTATATGAAATGGCAATGGGTAAACCATATAGCTTGCAGCCCCAAACCAGTGTGTGTATGTATATATATATATATATATATATATATATATGCAGATCTCAGTCCAGGGCCAACTTAGTCGTAGCAGAGCTACGAAGCGTAGATATCTTCTACGAGTACGATAACATGGCCGACCCATTATATAGCGCGAGTCGTAGCTATCTCTAAGATATCTTTGTAAACACGTCTAGGACATAATTATACCTTTACAATACTGAAATACACCAAGACATTGTAAAGTTTAAACTTAAACTATGAACAAGAAAATGTTGATGCTCTTACTAGTAAAATGAATGCAAATTAATTAATGAATGAAAATACTTTATTGTACACCTTAAACAAATAACATAATCAACAAAATCTTATTCTTAAGAAAGTACAATGGGTGTTCTTAATTAATTAAGAAGCAATCTATTTTGGAATATTGGAAGATCTTATTGGATTAGATTGGAGATTGTGAGAGTGGCGGAAGTGTGAATAAAATAATATAAACTACAACATGAATATTTAATAAATATGTTAAGATATATACCTATAGATATACTAGTACTATACTACCACTACGACGACTGCATATAAGACTGCGTTACTATGATGTTTCTGTCAGATAAAAGAGCTTCACACGAGTGTTGAATACGGCTAGAGACTTGGCCTTCCTTATGTTACTATAAGTCAATACAAACCGTACCTATTGACACTAACAGCTTATCACGTTCGTGAGTTCAACGCAATGTTTTAACATGCCATACCTACACTAAAGATGCCATAGAAGTTACTTGTCTTATAGTCAAGTGTTCGACAAGTACAACATGCTAACTCTAGAGTCCAGACGGAAATACCTTGATGCAATCACGCTTTATAAATTTGTGAATAACTATTTTGATTGCATTGAGTTGGTTATCTTGCTCCACGAACTGTTCATAGGCGGGCGGTCCGTGCAGGTTCCTTGTTCGCCTTATGCAACTGTCGCACGAAAACGGGACTGCGCGCGCTAAATCGTCGGATGATTGAGTCCTATTATGATATTTTTATAGATATTGATATCTTTGCTTGTAGTTTAGGTTGCTTTAAATTTTCTGTGCTTAGTAAACTTTCATCATAGATCACTTCTCGGGATTTGGGTAAGTGGACACACTTACTTGCTTAAATTTTGAGTGCTAACGATTTTTTTTTTTTATTTTCTTTCTCAAAAATAAATAAGTTAGCATGTACCTTGATAATTTCAGTTTTTTGTAGGTCAGGATCTTTTAGCGGTAAGGTTCTTTAAACTTGTTATACCAACCTGTAGATAACGCTGTGGGCTGCATTATTACTAAGTCTGATTTGTATTACCCTGTAATTGATCTACTATTATTACATAATGTAGTTTGTTGTTCCAATAAACAAATTAAAAAAACACAGACTGAGTAAGCTTGTTTACTTACCTAAAAAAACTTATAATTTAATATATTTTTCCTATCTGTCGGAATCCATTAAAAGTACATTTTAAACCCCAAGATCGCTTACCATAAATCACTTAAAACCGCGACATTAATCAAACAATAACCATAGGAAATTGGATCTGCCTCATCACAAGCTTTTAGAGATCCTTTGTGAGCTAAAGAGTTCTGACATAACGTGTTATCAAATAAAAGAAAGGTGTGAATTTTCGCAGGCTGTTGGCCCCTCCTACCTAAGATGGCGTTATCCCCTCTACACTATACTAGCCAGTAGCGTGAGAGGATCACATCTCGACCATACCTACAGCATCGGCAGATCAGTCGGAAACACCTATTTTCGGAAGCAATTATCAGTTTCCGACTATCCTGACCGCGTTTCAGAGATTTAGAGGCAGCCGCTCTTTAGCAAGTGACGTCTCTGGTGACAAAGATGTGGAGTGTATTTTATAGTTTTTAAAAATGGAAGCAATAGATGATATTTCAAGTACATGTGATAATGAGTCGCCAATGAACGCGGAGCTAACAATCGCATCGTGTGATAGAGACTCCAACTACAGTGAATCAGGAGCAGAATTCGAAAGTGATAACGAAATTGACATTTGTGAAAACAGTGAATCTATCAGTAAAATCATCGATAACAACCATAGAACAAGATTCACCAATAGTTTTACAAACGACAAACTAATCTATTTTGAGCAAAATAGAGTTAAATTTCCAAATAAGTCGTTGGTAAATTCAAAAAGTGTAAGTGATATTTCGTCTCAAAATGCTAAAAACTATATTAATGGTAAAAGCAAAACTTTTCTAATAGACAGTATTTTAGGCAATGATAAAAGCAGTGAATCCAGTATCGGAGCTTTGTGCCAGGATGTTGATAATTTAGAAGAAACAGCTGATGAGCGAAATGGTAAGTTTAAACTTGCACGTATTGCAACATAGCGTGTAACCATTCACGTGATTTTAAGTACTTAAGTGTGGATTACTTTAATAACCAAAACAGCTTTATTTAGATATCATTTTTTTGGGTTAAATACAGGAAATAAGTAGCAATATTTTTTTTGTAATACTACACTATTTGTGTATAAAGATTATAGATTCAAGGCGGGTTATAAATAGCTTTATAATTCGCCCATTCAAGTAGGTTATAGTCTGTAGATTAATGTCAGAATTGCCCATCGTTACTATTGTGCCGACGGCAATTTTCTTCACATT
This sequence comes from Perizoma affinitatum, assembly GCA_961405105.1. NCBI lineage: Eukaryota > Metazoa > Arthropoda > Insecta > Lepidoptera > Geometridae > Perizoma > Perizoma affinitatum. The sequence continues at coordinate 11,951,089 of OY560184.1, forward strand.
AAACTTCACCAATAATTAATTAAGAATATTGTGTTTTGATTATGATGGAAAATTATACTAAATACATTTTTATTTTATTTAATTATGTCTTTATCGCTTTTAGCATCTACATTTTTTTCATAATGAAGTTTACATATATAATTTTGCTAACACATATAATCGAGCCAAAGTATCTCTGTTCAAGTTAAAAAAACATCATCTTTGCAATTAAAATTGCAATTACTCGGTATTTGTTCTTGTCACTCATAAATTGACTAGAACAAATACCGTACCTAATAATATGTACCTACTTCTATTTTGTGCCTGTGGTGCAATTGCAAATAACATCTCTAGGGGACTTAAACGTTATTAAAGTGAATAATTTTCCTACTACACCAGTTCCCCTACAAAATATCTATACTTCTTTCTGAATAAAGTATAAAGGTGGTTGGAAGAAACCTACTAAAAATACCTACTAGTTATAGCGTGAAGAACGCATTTCCTTGGTAATCATATTTTTAATCACTTCCAGAACCAATATCTTCTTCCGAATCTAAATAAAAAATCAGCACATATCTAAAAATGTTTTCGGAAGCCAAAATGTTCTGAATATCCGGAAAAAATAAATACATTAGGTGTATGTATTTTTTCCGGATGTTCATATAATATTCATATGATATTCATATTATGGTATGATTTAGAATGAAAAGTTCTAGTCAGATGTGGACAAGCAGTAGGGGACCCAGGAGCTTCGAAATCCAAGAGAGAAAGATTTTGAAAAGCTTTCCCTGTGATCGGATAACAAGGACCTTAAAAAGCTAGTTTTCGCTACCTACTAATGAACTCGGACTACAGACAATCACCATACTCGACCGTCAGATCAAGGAAAAAGAAATGTCGGCCAGCGCACACCAAAATATTTTTCTTATTTTTTTTCTTTTACCGTATCAGACTTGTACTTTTGTAACTATGCACATACAATTCTAACTCCTTTGTACCTACATTTTCGCAGTGTCCTCGACGTCCACATGCACCGAATTTGCCGCATTGAGCGACGCGGGAATCCTAGCTGGTCATGCATACGCCCACTGGTTGGCTACGCAACAACCATCTTCGACGTATTTTGGTAAGTCACATATATACATAGGTGCTATACAGGAGTACAAAGGGATTCCTCTATAAAATTCGATTTTTCTTATTTTAGAGAGAAATCACGAAATTCATCTGTTTGTCTATAATATAAGCAAAATGAAAGGAAGCACTCAACTGAATAAGCTATTGCAGACTTGTTGCAGTATACGTGATACGTGATGCAGTATTATAATACTACATATATAGATCCAAATGTTTTATTTTATTCTTATATTGAACGATCGGTGTTATGATGCATATCGGGTTGATTTTATCATCAGTAGAATTAAAACATGCTCATCTTCAATAAAATAGGTAAGTCTCTAAATTTTGCCTCATACGTAGATCTACTCATCCAAGCAGCAGGGGTCCTCTTGTCTATCTCCATCACCAAGGGTATGTCGTTCACTTGCATAGTGACTCTCACCGGTCTGTATTCGCTTAGTGACATTTGAAATATTGCCTCTTCTTCCTCTTCCAGCTCCAATTGGACCTCCACTGATGTCTCGCTAGTAAAAAAGTTTCACAGATTGCCCCCTCGATAGTGCTCCCTAGCGCCGGCCCTGGACGCTGTTCTCGTTCAAAATGCCGTTTCGTTTTACAATTGTCGCACACATAATTACGAAACCGGTACTTGTAGGCGTCATGCCCTTGGTTCCTACACGCTGAGCATGACTTTTTGGACGCGGCCTTCGCCCCGGCATTGGTGGTCCTGTACCGCTGTCCGCAATCTGACTTCATCCCGTTAATACCTTGTGTCTGGTTGTCCGCTTCACTACTCCCGAATGGTTCTTTGCCGAATCAGATCGCTCATGATGCCACACACCAATTCATAACAAATTGTCTTCTAAAGTGCTCCCAAACTCACAATATCTAGTTTCAATAGCGCGATGTACGTTTTTCGTTTTACACTGCCGCCGCTGTCTAAACCGGTACTGTTCCACCATTATAGATGGCTTTGGTTGGAAATGATTGAGCACTAATTCCACCAATACTGCATATTCGCTTGGCTTCTTAAGACTTGCTAGATCACCCGCCAGAGTAATCAGCGTCGGCAGCTTTAACTCATCCTTGATACTGTTTTTCTTTAAATAGGTACAGCTCGACACTCTCGCAGTAAAGTATCCAATTTCCTCTGTCCACATGAAATGGGCCAATTTTCCTGATCGACATGATTTAGCTGGTGTGTATCGTGGTCAGCCTACTTTCGTTCCACACTCAATCAAAACTTTGCTTATTAGTTTTTCTAAAGAAGGTTTGCGTATTATTTTGAGTTTATGCTCACTTTGACGGATGTGAGGTTAAGAGGTTAATTATGCTATTTTTTTAATTAAAGAAATGAATCTCTGATTTACGTAATAAAAATAACAAATCGTTAATAACCACGACGCCCTCAGATGGTAGGATGCTGGCCCATGCGTGTTGCAATCGCGTGCTCCCTTCTGGTGTCAGTATTCACACGCATTCACACGCAACATCCCTCCGATTAGTTCTGTTATACCCATTGATATATATAGTTACTAATGTATTTCCCAAAGTGAGGATAATGAACTTACTTTATTTTGAGCTGATCTGCTACATCCCGAAATAAGTACCTGCCTAATTGATTTGGTAAGGTAATTTTGGTGATTTAGGAAAACATTTCTAGAAAAAATATGATTGTGATGAATTGATAATAGTTCTAGCCAACAGCTTTGTAAACGACAGGTGTATTTAAAACGTATTTGAAGAAATAAAAAGGCAAACATATTTATTATTTGGCTCGCACTATATCCTATAGCATTTTTTGTGAATCGTGCTCCAGGGTCCCTAAGTGCTTTGTTATCAGTTTACTGAGTTACGTATAATAATTATGAATTAAATCTGAGATAAGGAAAGTTACTTAAAAAAAGATTCAATTATAACTTAAGAAATAAAGAAAAACTGTATAAACCAAAAACTAGGCTAACAAAAGTTCAAAAACAAGGAGATTATATTATGATAGTGATGTATAATAAATTGACAATAAAAATATCAAATTTGAAGCACTTATCAGATTTCACACAAAAAATCAAAAATTTCTTTGAAGCCTATGCATTTTACTGTCTGAATGAGTTCATGAATATGACTCTTGCAGAATCTAAAGTTTTGCATGAAAACGAGGTTGGGTAGAGTGTGTGTAACAAATATATATTATAGGGATATTATTAACTTAAATTAATAGCGTAATTTTGTAATTGATCTGTATTATTTTATATCCAAATTTGTAAACTGAATTGACTTGCCTTGTATAACAACTAATGTTATAATAATATATGGTTAAATTAATGAAATTAAATGAAATAAAGTTATTATAACGTCCGGGTGAACGTTCACTGGAGCTGAAAAATACACGATTTTTCAGCAAATCGGAGGATCATTCAAGGAAAATTTAGTTATCGGAGGAGCAAACACTTGTGTTATACGATTTCTACGAATCGAAATTACTGATAATAATTTGATAATTTTAAATACCTAATGAAACCATGTTACCATAGTTTTCGTAGGTACTGATCGACCTACATGGACAAAACATGAAATCTTAGTGTGGGGTCAAGATTTTGTATGTAACTGTATGTGTTTATTTATTTTAAAAACATAAACACATTTACAAGTAACCAGTTATTAGGAATTCAACTTTTTAAAGTTCAAAAGCACGCTCCCATTTACAAAGTAGCAGCTCTCGCTAAAGACAAACACGGTAAAGTTTTTTCGAGTACTAATCGGAATTGTCGCGGGTTCTTGTTAAGTGGCAATAAACACAATCAGGGTGTTTGCCGAGCGCCCGCGGCTTGTCATCGCGTGTCAACACGCCCATTGCATTGTGTGGACATACACGTTGGACGAGCGGTGCTAACCCAACGCTAACCGTTTACGTAAGCGGTTTACGATGGAGTATGATAATAATTTGAAATTATAATGAGAGCGAGAAATGGTTTTGGTAGGAAACAACTTACATAATTCAACACAAAAGGCTGTAAAATATGAAAAATTATCTAGATTTGTTAAGTATACCACACCAATGATGGACCGATGACATCTTAAACATGGGTACTCGGAGGATGGATTTAGCCTAAGATCGTTCGTAATGACACTCTAGCTTATGTTCAGGAATGGACGTTTATTGGTTATTATGAAGTACACTACGGCCGGTGGAAGTCAGTTGAGTGAAATTTGAATGAAAAAAATCACACCTTCATTAAAAATTCACTCAACTAATTGAAATTTTGACTGATCTGACTATAGCACAGACATACTCCGGGCAAGTGATTAGGTATAACATAAGAACCTGAGGTAACATTATATTGAATGCTCTTAAAACTATTATTTGTACAATTCACAACTAGTATTATACCAAACTGAACAATTCATTTATAAAAGTTTAAATATATGAGATGCAAAATACCGAAGTACTTATTTAACAGAACTAGTGTAAATTTTACAAGAACTCCTCGTAAGGCCGTGCGCAAACAAGCGAGCTTTGTTGGTAATTATCGGTGCGGCAGCTGTTTACCAACACCTCGGTGCGAAGTCGCGACCACCGACCGTCGCGTCGGATGCGACAATTCGACGAACGTGAGCTCGCCTTAACAGCGCGAACCACACCGAAGACGCGATTGCTGTTGGTGCTGACAATTAGCAGGAACGTTAAACATTTTCATACTTCTTCTAGGAATGTGATATCAAAATGACGTTCAAAATATTAACGTTTGGCTGGGCGAGATTATTTGAGTTTGATGAGAATATTATTTACGTTAATTTGGTACTTACATAATTTTGTCAGATCATTATTAATATGACTAATATAAATTTATATTGGTCTATATAATTATATCTTATGTTACTGGTGTGTGTAACCATTTTAATTGAAGTAAAAAATAAATTCAATACATCAATAAATATACCTATGTAGGTATATATTTTCTATCATTTTTGGATCCGTTGCCGATTAGTAAGTTTAACACCCATTTGCACCAAGGTTAGGCAAAAACTTAGAGCTGTGTAACTAATATTTTTTCATATAAATCTAAGACATGTCTAAACCCTTGTCTAGAAATATACTCTACAATACGCAAGTCCTCGCAACACAAACGTTGCTACTGCTAGCCCTGTTAAATACTGGTAGTCGTAAAACAGATTTGATCATAATTCCAAGAATGAACATGTCATTATTTATTTTATTATGGAGTTTCCGACACACTGTTGGAAGTCGCATCTCTAATTCATTTTATGACCACCGAAGGTGTCAGAATAGTTAAGGTCTGATGGTATACAGTGTGTCCCATGGTCATACTGCATGGAGGACAAGTACTTTCAATATTGAAGTTTGGAAGTTTTCATTCATCGAAATTTTTTTTTTTTTTTAAATAAGTAAAATATTTTTAAATAAGTAAAATTTACCCCGCTATATTAAAAAAACTATTTCTGTATTTTCTCAATTGACTCGAATTAAATTATTTTTGTCAGGATTTGCAACAAAAAATGATACATTAATATCTCAAAGTCTACACTTATTTGAACTTTAAAACTACTATAATAACAACCGTGCATGTCGGACTCGCGCACTAAGGGTTCCGTAGATCCACATAATACACTTCTCATTAAAAAATCGAAACACTTCTCAAATTTTTGTTTTTAATGGGTTATTAGAAAAATATTGTATTGTAATAAAAAGGTCATATAACAGTAGACAGAACAGGGTTTCGTATCCCTATATGTTAATGTTCCAAATTCAAATTAAATTTTCTTATGCTTCTTGTTTTGTTTAACAAGTTACTTCTAACCTATAAGGAGATTTTATGTAATGCAATAAACAAAACACGTAAATGTCATACAATTCCTGCAGTATGGATCCTGGCATTATCATTAATTTATTTTTATTTATTTATTTAGGGCACCCGACAGATAATTATTATAATCCAATTCACAATATTCTAGTCTTAAATCTATGTGTTCCTTAAAGTATAGGGCGCTACAGCGTGCTCTAGCTTAATACTAACATAAAATAAAAAGTTATCATATAATATTGCCAAGTAGGTCTAGCTTCAGAACAGCATGAATATGCAGTCTTTGCCAATGTAATGTGCATAGGGAACCACATGAACCTCGAGATCAAGCTATCATATAGATTATTTAAAGTTATGGATTAGAATAATAGGTTGGGGAAAAAGTTTCTTCGCATTTTTTAAGAAAATTCAAAACATTTTTTAATATAGTTTATTTACATTTAACTAAAGTATGTAGGTACCATTTTGTTCGATAACTTTTTGCCATTTTGTAGGCAGGGACATGATCCCATTGCTATAAAAACTTTGGGGCTTCTGTTCAAAATACCGCGACAAGTGGTTTTGGCAGTCCTCTCGTGATGTTAACCTGACACTGCCTAAAGAATTCTGAAGAGACCGAAACAGGTGGAAATCTGAAGGTGCAAGGTCAGGACTATACGGCGGATGCATTAACACATCCCAGCCAAACTCTCTTAATTTTTGCTGAGTGGCTAAAGATCCACTTTTCATCACCAGTTATCAGCTTCTTCAAAAATGGTTCGGTTTCATTACGTCGTAATAAAGAATCACAAATGAGAACACGGTTCATTAGGTTTCTTTCAGTGAGCTCGTGAGGTACCCAAATATCGAGCTTTTTTGTGTACCCAGTTTTTTTCAAATGCGCCAAAACTGTTTTGTGGTCAATTCCCAGTTCTTCAGCTACGTCGTAACTACTGATATGCCGATCTTGCTCCACTTTTTCAAAAATGGCATCCATTTTATCCGTAATAGGGCGACCAGAGCGACGTGCATCTTTGACATCAAAATTTCCGGATTGAAAACGCTTAAACCAAATTTGTGCTACTCTCACAGACACTGCACTAGGTCCATAAACATCGCAAATTTTTTTCGCGGCTTGCGTTGCATTTTTACCTTTTTTGTAGTAAAATTTTAAAATGTATCGAATTTCTTCATTAGATTCACTCATCTTGACAGTACGAAAAACAAATAAAAATCACACATTTTCCTAATTTGAATTTGGAATTATCTTCTTTAAAATTTAAACTTTTAATGATACCAAAACCAGCCAGATACAAATAGTATAGCCAAAGATATTTTATTACAAGTTCATACATACAATAATGCGAAAAGACTTTTTCCCCAACCTAATATGTAGGTATTCTTGTATGTATGTATATTTGCTTTATCTAATAATTCGTCATTATGTATGTTTGTATTGTCTACACACCAACGTCCTTTATCGTTCACGACAATTTATGTCCATCCAAAGGTGGTCTGGAAGAGATATAAGCGATAAGACCACCCATTGTACTCCCGCTTTTAATTTGCTGTGTTATTTGTAAGCAACATATTATGTGGTGTACAATAAAGAGTTATCTATCTATCTAATACAAGAATTCTTTGATAAAACTAACTTTAATCGTCGCTTTGATGGATGTCCCTTGTTAAGTGCTTAATTTAATCCTAAAATTAGCTAAGATTAATTAAATCGCCTTTAATTAATCGAAACATTTTAGTGGTTTGGAATTAATGACACGGAAGAGTTTCCGTGTCGTTATGTTTTTTGAATAATAGTGGAGTCACAATTATACAAAAAACATATTTTCATAGTTTTCTATAGAAAACTAGGTACTAACATACTTCTTACTTAAAGCATTTTTCTTCAACAGATGACAAAAACAGAAGACAAAGAAGAGTAGGACCCGAACGGAAGCCTCGTCAAGCGTACAGCGCTAAGCAGCTTGAACGACTCGAAGCAGAATTCAAACTGGATAAGTACCTTAGCGTCTCCAAACGAATGGAACTATCGAAGGCATTAGGACTTACAGAAGTGCAAATAAAAACCTGGTTTCAGAATCGAAGAACTAAATGGAAGAAGCAGCTAACATCCAGGCTCAAGATAGCGCAAAGGCAGGGGTTGTTCCCTGGGCAGATCTTCGGACACGCTCCACAGGCGTATTCCCTTTTGAATCCATATGCGTATGCGCCGCTTAGTTGTGTTTTTACTCCGATAACTTTGCCGTCATCACCGCCATAGCTTACATCATGTAAGGGACAAAGTAGGATTCGAGACCAGTAGAAAAGCAATACTTAATAGATTTTTACTAAGTATCTAAGTAGTAAGCTTATTACTTTGAGGCTATAAAATACAATACAATTCCAGCCTTTTTAGTTAGAGTTGTCGTTCGTGTAATACTTAGTCATACTTCGTGTAGGTGTTATTATTATATTATATAAATAACATATAATAAAGTAACAACTTACATAGGCATCATACTTACAGGCAAACAGTACACAACACACGGTGCGGCAAACTTCGCTTATCTGAACTAAAAAAACATTGATAAGAAATCGGCAATTTATTTAATAGTTACTTCACGGTGAGTCATAATCATAATCTGAAACCTTTGAATTGACCATGCGAATCATGTTTTCAAAAGCTCAAACAAAGCCGCTTAGCGAGTTTTGTAATAGAGAGCGCGAATTCCGAGAAAAAATATTTTGATTTGGTCATGAATGTTTGGGATACAGCTGGGTTTTATTCACAGTCACAAATACCCTCTAAATTTTAGCACCTACTGTATTGATTGTTGGCCATAAGTTCTTGGCTGTGTGTCGTTTGGTAATAATTATTGTATCTAGCCAATACATTATTACACATCTTATGAATTATATTATTTCGTTAAGTTTTACCTTAAAGTAAAAGTAAGGTATCGCCTCGCTAGGCTACCTGTATTTTACAATAAAAATATGTGAATTCGAATTGTAAAATTTTGTGTACAGTCCGATTACTTAGGTACCAATATTTACATATACATAGATTAATTTTCAAATCCATGAAATTTCAACCAACAATTTTATTACATTTGTAAATATTAATTTAAGCCTCTGATTACTTCCTATTTGATATTCTTAAAGATAACTGACATAACTTAACGAGTTAACGAGTATTTGAGAATGTCCATCAAAGAGAAAGCAGTCGTGAGCATGTGTGTTTTGCCAAAAAAAAGAATCAAGGAAATGCATGTATTTAAAATAATTTAAATGTTTACATATTGTTGTTCGTTAATGTACGTAATAAAAACTACATAAAACTTGTAAATGTTAACAGCCAATAGTAACGTAAGATCTAGTCTATGTACCTATGATATTATTAGAGCTATATAATATTATGCTATTAAAATAATACGAAATCTTAGAAAAAATGTTTTAGTGATATTTTACTTAAACTCTACTTAAAATGACACACAATGTGCCACTGGGTACGCGTTGTCACAATCAGCACCACCCAGTCCCAACGCTATCGCCCTGATAGCACCCAAGGCTCCTCCACGCGCCCAAGCCACGCCTGCACTGTTGATTGAGAAATATGTAGTTAATTCCTTGGGCTAGATAAGCACATCAGAAAGTAGCAACACATATTTTAAGCGCAACTTCATTAAATTAAAGTTTATAACAGGCTGTGCATACAGCATTGTGGGCGCGCCGGATTTTTTTTACCTCAAAACTGTTCATAGGTTTTTAAAAGAAATTCGTTTTGATACAGTGAGTGCGTTTTCTCACTTTTTATTTTAGTAGATAATATATAGGTCGCTGCTAAAATCCGCTCTTTTACAAAACGGCTTGCCGTTTTATAAAAGAGTTTACTCAGAGAAAGAGTTAACTGTTGAGTGCTCAGTTTTAGTACAAAAATTAAAGAGTTAATTTTTGAACTAAAACTGAGCAAACGGCGTGCCAGTATGTAAAACGGCTACACATTTGAGCCGCATTGAAAAACGCAAAACGCTCTAACAATCTGGCGTTCTTTAGCCGTTCAGATCCGGCTGAACGTCAGAACGGCTAAAGAACTGTTTTGTTGAAAACAGTGCTGTTTTACAGCACTGTTTTGTTCCAAGCGTGGCTATTGTTTAGGATTATTTTATCAAAAACAGCTCTCCTATGAGTATTTCTTTACGTAGAAGAAAAGGTTCAATGTTATGAAATAAAATGTCGTTGAATAATTTATATATTTGAACATTTACAATAATTCTACTTAGAGATGAACCTATCCAAAGATGACCAATCAGACCCCTATACACGACCTAGATTAGTACGTCAAAAAGTAGCATTACACATTTTAAACGCAACATCATTGAGATTAAGTTGAGATGAACTTACGGCAAACAGACGTAAAAAAGTCGGAGTAGTGCACCAGTAAAAACTGTGCTATTCTGTTTGGGTCCTACTACAAAACCTCAATTCTACTTACTGCCATACAGGTAACCAAAAACGGTTGCCATCCTGCAGGTCTCTGGCTCGCTTGTTGCCCACACACAAAGCCCGATACAGACATGGTGTGGACCTCGGCCGTACAGTCAGAAGAGCGTATTTCGCCAATATGTTCACGGCCTTGAGAGAAGGTTCTGGTAAAACTGCAGAGGCTTCTCGTTTGAACCGGAATACATCGTCAACGTTCACAGAGTCACTATTGTCTACCATCTGCATCACAGGCTGTTGGTGGTTCTGAGATAGAAGATAAGTTAGTTTTAACTTTTAGCTCCCGACCTCAATTGTCACGCGCAAGTAACGAACTGAATACAATAATCACTATTCAACAATCGCTGGTGGATGCTACCTACAGCCGGAATATTTCCGAATGTACTTATATATAATCTGTCAGTGTTTAGCAGAATATAAAGTTCTCAGTAAAGTTAAACTTCGCATCACTAATTCATGGCGGAGTTTGTTAGTGTATTGTTTTAAATTGGAGTTATATTACACAATGCGTTTACTATATTATAGGCGAAGATCCGCTTAATCAGAATTGTTGGAACACATTTAGTTTTAGTAGTCTCCATGAGAGTCCAGTTGAAATTTTATTAAAAAACTAAATTCTTCTGAAAATATAGGAAACGGACATCCAAACATAACAGTTTTGCATTTATATTAGGTACTAGCCTCTGTCCACGGCTTCACCCGCGTGGTAGTCGGGTAAAATGTAGCCTATGTGTTATTCTAGGTAACGAACTATACCTGTTCCAGTTTCATTTAAATCGGTTCCGCCGTTTCAGAGATTATTAGTAACAAACATCCAAACTTTCTCACAATTACATAATATTAGTTGGATAGGACAGAATTTAACTTTTTTAGAAGATAGAAAATAGCAAGTTTTGAGGCCGTTTATACATTCGTCGTGTAACCGATTATTTTTAGGTCACCCTGCGTTTAGGTTAGCCCTCAACAGATTGATATATGGAGACCCTGAAAAGGCATTATTACCAATGATGAAAGTAGGATGGTACGCGATAATCCCGAAGGTACGTAGGACAAAATCTTGCGTCTTCGTAATGACTAGTGGTGAATGCCGAGAGTGAATGCGTAACCGACTACGCTTCGCGACGGGTGGTGGTGATATTCACGCTCATACAAAAGACATCAACGCGCACCACATGCTACGGAAATGATACAGCACACTGTTCGATAGATTTAATTTCTTCAACTTAGGCGTCCGAACTTTGCACATACCCCTATAACATAACTATCTTCAACAGGCTATACAAGTCCGCTGCTGGACAGAGACCTCCCTTAAAGGGTCTCATGTCGAACGATCCTGCGCACCTCCATCCATCGACTTCGTGCAACCTTTGAGATGTCATCGATTTATCGGATGGGGGGCTGTCCTAAAATGCATCGTCCGGTCCGTGGTCGGCCATTCGAGACCCTTTCATACCTAACGATAAATCATTACTTTCTCTCAGCTGGCGGCGAAAATATGCCGTGGTAACAGAACTAAAACTTTTCAAGATTCTACCCAGTTCAAAACCCTGTCCTTAGTATGAAATAGTTTATTGAGACGAATCGTATCTACCTACAGACAAACAAAATACATTTATACATAATTACAGATTTGCTTACCATAGTAATACACATAAGTACTTGCAGTACAAACATGCCAAAGGATAGGAAAGCGATGCCAGTGAGCGATATATCGAACAGATCAGCCAAACCAAGACCATGATGGCTGTCCTGTTCCACATACTCCTCCACGACGACATGCGCATGTGATGATGGGTGGTGGTACATAGGTGGGGGCGGCGGAGGCATGGAGTATTCGTATCCACCACCTGAAAATATTTTTTTCAAAATTTGAAAACACTCGATGTAAATAAATAAAACAATGCATAACAGACCCCACACATAGTCCTGATCCCATATTAGGATATCGTCATGTGTTTTCTTAATATCGATCGCAGCGTCCCCTAGTAACTTGTGCCTATAATATCCATATATATATATACCTTCCTTAGAGACACACAAATCATTACAATAAAATAAGCCGTTCTGCAAATAAATGGTAACAAAAACAAACAAAAAACCTCAAATGGCAAATGCATACGCGGGCTTTCGTTGTCGCCGATAAAAAAGGCTCTTAAAATGGTCGGTAATGTATTTTTATTCCAATCCTGAATTTTTATCCTGCGGATAAAACCTACTAAAGGAACAATTTTTTTTATATTCTAGCTGAGCAAGCAAAACGAATCTATACTGGTCCCATAATTAAACTAGCAAAATATCACTCATTTTACCAGGCTTAGCTTAGGTCAAAGACCAAAATTCCAAAAATAAATAGAGGATACACTTTTTAACCTACTTCACAAAAGGAGAAAGTTCTCAATTCGTCTATATGTTTTTTGCTGCTGGTGTATATTACGCGATATCTTCGTCAATTAAGAACCGATTGAAAAAAAATTACCCCTAAGAGTGAAAAAAATGGTGTTTTTTATTCATATTGGATTTTTACTCAACTTTCCGTTAATTAAAGCCGGTTTTTAATTTATCCTTTAAAAAATACTAGAATTTTGGTCATTGCTAAGCCAGTCAAAATAAGTAGTTCTCATTGCCATTTTAGCGAGGGCCCTCAGTACAATAAACAAGTGGGTGTTTTCTATGTATAATATGTTGGTATTTACAAAAAAAAAGTATATAAGTAGTATATCAGTCATGTAGTTCCCATAACACAAGCTCTGCTTACTTTGGGGCTAGATGATGCTGTGTGAAAAATGTCCAGCATTATTTATTTATTTATTATTTATTTAAGCGTGTAAGTAGATTGTACTTCGAATGTACTCACTGTACTTCGATATGTCATGAACCCCGTCTGTCTCCGTGAACCCCGTAGGCTCTCCCGCCTCATACACTTCATATCCCTCTCTGGTTTGCAAGGTAGGTGATAGAGGGGGTGGAACTAACTGAGTTGTGTTGTCCACTAAACTGGTGATATTTGGATTCATTGCTACGTTGTAGTGTCGGTATACATCGTTAAGAGCTGCTACCCTGAAATAAATTAGCAACATTTTTTCCAGAAAAATATCAAAACCGGACTTTGAATAACGGGAAGTTGATAAAAAGTCCAATATGAAATGTCAATGCCTTAGGGGTATAGTTTTTTAATCAAATTCTGATGAAACCACTCTTGAAGTATACCCTACCCATTAAAATAATCACTAAAATCGATTCACAATACGTGAAGATATCGCGTAACATACGGTCATTTTTTTTTATCCGGTTTAAACTGCACGCAGAGCTCTCAAAAAATAATAAATAAATTATACTGGACGTCTTTCACACGGTATCATCTAGCCCCAAACTAAGCAGAGCTGATATTACGGGAACTACATAACTGATATACTACTTAAGTATATATTTTTGTAATACATTATTATAACATATTATACATAGAAAACACCCAGAAAGATCTGTAAGTATTATGTGATACTGCGGCGGTGAAGACGGAAATTTCAATCTGCCTAGCCCCAGAGGGCAATACAAGATCCTTTTTGAGAAGTATTACAAAATCGACTAAATTGGTGGCTAAGTTTTTCTATAAAAGACGATAGACCTGTACTCTACGAGTGTGCAACAGCATGAGTGTACTTTTTGTCGTTCATTTTCATTTGTCTTGATTATTACCTGCCATCCCAGCGCAGGGTGACAAAAATTACAAATAACGAAATTTACTCAGGACGAAAATTATACGTAAGATTCATACTTACGGATAAGGGCCCGCCTGTGGCCACGGTTATTGCAACGCGGTCAAAACATCGGGTAAATAATAAAAAAGATAAACGCGATAAAGTCCCGTAAAAACATAAATATGAGTTTGTTATTAATTATCTTTTTATCTAAAAAGTTTGTTATTTAATATTATATTATGTCGAAAATTACACATTCATTACAAAAAAAACTAGCACCACCCAGAAATTCCGATCAGATGCGTATTCGAGGCCCGTAGGTATTTTGCTGAGGATGTATTTTTAGGTACACATTTAAATTAGTTTAATAAAGTTTTAAGTTTTATTATGTAAATATCATCAAATATAAAAATCCCACTAGCGCCTACATCTAGAAATAATACAGGTAAAGACAAAAGCCATGAAATACCTGAGTAGGTACTTACTTAGCTAACCACTCCTGATAATTAGCAGATCCCACGTCATACATAAAGTTTGTCCTCAGATCTTGAGAGCGACGCATAAAATTCTGATCTTTACCGACAAAAGGTTTTCCGATACGATCTTGTATCATGTTTTTACCCATTTCTTCTAAGATTTGCTCAGCTACATAATTCCGGCAATGAAATTCGTTCATCATTTTTCTGAAAAAAAGAGTAGGTACATTTGACATATATGGGTTAATATTTCCTAAAAATACCTGATACCTTTACTATTTCAAAGGTTGCGGGAAGTTGGTGGATGGAGAAACCCAAGATTTGGAGGAGGCCAACCTATGTCCAGCAGTAAATTATGATGAAACTCTTACTACTTTAGTACCTTGCTATGTTTTTTACTACCATGTACATTACGTACAGTACGTTTAACCTGTGAAACTAACCTGTGATAATCAAGAGTAGAGAGAGCAGCATCTATCGACCCGTTCACCGACTCTGAAGACTTGCTGACGGAGAAATTAGCACTATTATTTCCTTCCTCTATGAAATAAGACGGCATCAAGTCCGTCCTCAGGATATCGTTGACATTTAGCT
The DNA here is from genome assembly GCA_961405105.1 of Perizoma affinitatum. Lineage (NCBI taxonomy): Eukaryota > Metazoa > Arthropoda > Insecta > Lepidoptera > Geometridae > Perizoma > Perizoma affinitatum. The sequence goes on from OY560184.1 coordinate 11,966,245, forward strand.
CACTTTCAAACATCTTCAGGCTTTGAGCCTTTGACAAAAATACCAGGAATAAAATGCTTCGTAACATTTTCGTGTGATCTTTACGGAAAGTTAGAAATGAATGTCACATGCACAAGTTAAACGCATTATTCGAGTTATAGAGCGGAAAATGTTTGAGCAATAGCGTTGAGATGTTATCCGTGGAGCTCTAGTTAACTGTTCAGAGTAAAAGGAAGTCTCCTTGGCATCTCAGTTTGATTTAAGTACGTAACATACATACGTTGATCTTGGTTGTTATGAGCAATTGCCAATTTATAGAAAATAATATTTTATTATTGTGAACTTTTCATAAAACTTAAAAATCTTAAGCTCTAGAAGGTACTCGTGTACCTAATTATACTTACCTAGTGTTTGTTTAATCTATCTAGGATAATCTATACTCTATATTTTGATTAAATAAATAATGATGGATATTTTTGTAAATACGTACATATTATACATAGAAAACACCCAGACCGAGACAAACATTTGACAGAAATGTAATAAAATATATACCTAATAGTAACTATGTATTGAAATATTTTACTGCTTTGTATTAACATCATTGAGTACTAAGTGGTATATTTACCCACTAAATTTGAAAGGTATTTAGGTAAGTAGGTACCTATTTAAGATTAGGTTCACAGAAAACATTTAGCCTCCCTTAGCGTAATATCAGTTTTCCTCATCCAGGAGATAAATAAAACTACCGGTGGTCCAGTATTAAGATTAACCCCGCTGGGATGCTGATGGTCCCATTATAAACCCACCCCTCCCGTTAGGAGCCACTTAAGGGCGGTAAAAGGATCCATTGTTGTATTACAAATGTTCGGATGTCATCAAAGAGACATTTGACGTGAGAACAAGCCATATTGCATCCATCAGGGAGCTTTTTATTATGGGTAACTGATTGAACCCTATAGGTGCATTGTGTAAGATAAATTACTCCCGAAAACACAGCTATCCGTACTTAAGCAGGCCCTATGTAAAAAAAACAAATCACCTATAGAATTATGAAGAAAAGGAGATGTTTAAAAATCACAAATCATGAAACCCACATTTATCCTGAAAATTATGTTCAAACCACAATAAGCTGAAGTAGCAATGGGCAAGCCATATAGCTCGAAGAACCGACAACTGCTGGCATAGACTATCGACCACGAATTGGACCGATAACATATCAAAGGTTACGAGAAATTGGTGTATGGACGTAGCTCAAAATCGTTTGAAATGGCCCTTTGTTTTGCAATACCTACCTTACGAATTAAAAAAGCACACGGCGTGGTTTATAGACTATTATAATCTCTGATGGTTCAGTGTTTCTTCCCTCGAAGTTTTCTGTATTTACCTGTATTAAGTATAGTGTTTACTAATACCTGCGGTGGGTTGTGGTGGTTCAAGAAAATACACAAAAATTATAGAGAACCATCAAAACTTTATTAAAACGTAGGAAGTTCTATGTAGCTAGCCTTCATGAGTGTTTTAAATATACTTTTTAAACAGACGTTTATTGCAATTTCATAAGTGGGTACATAACGATCCGGTACCTATTAACGTTAACAAATAATTAATACATTGCCTTGCTCTATTATTATTATTATTTTATTTCACTAGTTTTATTTTATTTCGCTATACATTCTATAATATTCATGCATAATTTAGCTACTAAGTTTTCCAGCTCTTCACAGTTTATGATTTACGAGCCTCTTCACATGATGAGATTTTTTGGTGGAACTATGATACCTTCCGATTTATATAATACCTAGATGGCAGTGAAAGAGACAATCGTATATCGTAATATTGATGCAGTAAATATAATAATAGACAATCGTCAGTGCCGCCGTCTCTTTACAAATTCTAAGCGTTTTCGCCAGATATAGAACTCGGGTGAACGTTTGTCTATGAATCTAAACATCTCATTAAGTAAAGAGACTACTATAGTAAGTAAATACACCTTACATTCGCAGCACAGATATTCCACCGGCCAAATACTGAAACACAACTCAAGATCTAACTAGAGTTGGAAAGAAATGGCACTATATGCAATTCAGAAGGTAATTTTCTAAACATCCTAATTCGTAATTAAACTTTGAGTAGCGAGTATTCAGCGGCTAATCACCTAAAGTCGTATCTTAAGAAAACATGCTATTAAATCATTTGAAAATAAGAGTTGTGATCCAGTGCAACTAATAAATATCTAAGAAGAAATGAAGAAATCTACACTATAAAATCTAAGAAGTAATACTAAGTAAAAAAATAACGCTAAAAAATTATAATATGAGATTAAACACAAACATAACTATACATAAGTACTCTAAATAGCTATAGCAAAGTGATTCACAAAACACATCTGAATAAAACTACTGTTTGATTGACTTTGTTCATTCAATCAAATGCTAGGCAGTCAATAATACATCCCAGTTAATTTCATTACTATACACTTCCTGGTCCAGCCAGAGCTGATAATTATCCTTGAACTCTTCATCCAGCTCCATATTAATTTCGAGTACACTGTTTATATCTGTCTCCAAAGGAGTCAAGTCAATTTCATGATCACCACCTGTGCCATATCTCCTATTATTGAAACGGTCCACACTGACCCTCAATGCACATTCCTCATCTTGAAAGTCCCATGGCCTCGCGTCAACATCATTCCCATACGCCCAGTCGTCATTCAATCTATGACGAACTTTTGAGTATATTGCACTAATGGTTTTCATGTTGGTTTTCCTCCACTGCCTTCCCAAGTATTTACTCTGCATTTTCAAGAGTTTTAGTACATAAAACTGCATCAATGCATGCCTGACTTTTAGAGTCCGCTTCAGGATGGGAGCACTCTTGAAGACAACAAGCATCATTATCCTGGCATTTTTCCATTTGGTCAGTTTGTTCAGTATTCTCAACAAGTTTATGCATGAGAAAACATTTCTCCAGGAGTACCATACTGTTGTTTCTCCAATGTCCAGACATTCTTTAGTCAACTCAGGCTGTTCTCCAATGACACAAGCAGGAAAATCAAATATCGGTATTGAGTTCTTTGCATCAACATATGACAAAATATTTTGATTAAAAAATTTCAGTACCAGGGGCATGCAATTGGCGTAAACGAGGTGTTGGGACATAAATTCAAATTGATATACATGATTTAGCTTGAAATGTTTTAAAAGCAGTAACAAAATAGCTGTTACAGCTTTCACTATGATTTCTTTGTGTCTGTTGACATCAATGCCAAGTTTGAGTGATTGGAGAACAGTCATGGGCATCTCTTCAGGGAGTAAATCAGCCATAATATTGATGGAGTAAGTCTTGGCTGTGGAAGTGGGTGCAGCAGCTAGCAGTATTTTTAGGAGAGCTATCATATATTGTGGCAGGTTTGGCAGCATAGCTCTGTACAAAGTTTCTGCTTCAGTTTCCTCAACATAATTCTCCCCTTTTGTGAGTGGACTTCTGGCTATCTCAATCTCTCTTTCAGCTTGTAGCTCAGATAGACTGGTGTACATGTGCTTTTTGAGGATATCAATACCTTCATGTATTGGGTTTGGAAGTCCAGCAATGGTTTGTCTGTCCCCAGGTAGTGAATAGCCAACAAATTTTATCCTCACATTATCCAGGAACATGTCAATGTCTTTTTGCCTGACTTTTGATTGCCATGGGAGATTTCTTGGTAATGGAGGGGGTGGACTTTCACATTGTTTGGGAGACATGTAAGGGAGATAATCATTGTTCTCAGGCTGACCATCCGATGGTATAGTTTGAAATTCCATTGAGTAGTCCTCAGATCCATTGCCCGTTTCTTCTTTATCAACAAAAATCTGTTCATCTGTTTCATCTAATGAGGTTTGTTTCATAAATGTCTGTCTTCGCAGAGCCCTGTCATTTTCTTTAAGTTTTCTGTTCCCTGGGTTTTGGTTTTCGAGCATGTCTGCTGCACTGAGGGGCGGGGAGCTGGCTCTCATCAATTTAGTTATTTCAATGGTGTCTTCAGTGAGTGGAGGCAAGTCCTGATCCTCTCTTAGCTTTGCTTTTCTCTCTTTTAGCTCTTTAGAACCACCGAGGTAGACTAGTAAAACTTTCCATAGCAGTAACAATACCTTTTTCATTGGGAAATGGGGAGTTGTTCCAGCGCACAGATGTGTCACCATGCTAAGCAGTTTTACAGCTAATAGCTCTTCACCAAATGGTGTGGCAAGTTCCTCTTTGAAGTTCTTCACCAGATTAGCATATTCTGATTCTGGATTATCTTTCTCAGTTCTCATATGTTCTGTAATCAGATAAAGTACTGACAAGATTACTCTTAGGTTTGTAGAGTCTGCAAGTGATTCCGCTAGTTTTCTGGATGCAATGGCAGTGCTGCTGCGGACAATTTCAAGGTTCAAGAGTTCAACAAATGCTGAGAATGTGCCCATGTCATATAGAGTCATGATATTGATGCGCGCCCAGTGGGCTTGCTCTGCGTCAGACTGCATCTCCGCCCAGCAACCCTGTGCCAGGTATAGAATACAGCGCGTCGCGCGCATCCTAATCTCAGTCACGGCAACATCGAGGTGTTCCAAAAGCTTCATAACAACCGTGCGTTGCTGTTTCCCGTTCAACCTCTGCCAACTAGGCCGGTAATTAAACTCCTCCATGATATCTTCAAAAGCCTTCACGTTCAGCTGATATTCTGGATGCTCCGTGTAACTGTACAGCTCGGCGATCTCGTTAGCTTGCGTGTCGCAGTCATCGTAGACGAAATCAAGCTCGGGACCTTCCAGTATTTCCTCTCCATGAAAATATTGTTGTGGGAATTCCTCCATAGGGCGACGGACGTCAGGCATCTTGTTGCCTCCACGACGGCCGTTGCCGTTAGTTCCCATAATCTTATACCGTTGATTTGAGATAATTATACATTTCAGAAACAAAATGTTCTAAATCTTGCTCCTCCTAATTTTTGCTCCTGGCAGAATGAGAAGAGAAGGAATTCTATCACAAATCACTATCAAATGAAATTGTTTTTTTTAGAGGTATTTGTCTGAACGGCACTGACATTTTCTTTGTCATGACATGACGGACTACAGACTTACTAGAGCGGGGACAGCGGACGTATGGCGTGTAGCAGGCTGACCACAGAGATATTTTTCAGATGAATGGATCACTGAAGCATCGTCTTTTTCAGCGGAAAGTTTTAGCCTCTACAGAAATAGCTTACTCTAGCTAATACCCGGCATTTACCACCAGCTCCAAAAAGAGAAGGTGCTGGCGTAACGATTGAGATAATTAGAGTTACTAAGTGCTCTGTAGTCTGGTACATACTATACTAAACCAAGTAGACAGACAGACATCTGATAAGTAGCGCATCTAATTCAGTTTCAACTTAATTTAAATCCTCTCTACTTGTTTACTTTATTGGCCCCCTATTATGTAGGTAGGTACACATAATGGTAAAATAGTGACGCAAATATCTTTACAACGGCGACGTAAAAGTCGCGAAAAAGGGTAGTACAAAATTATAAAGCATAGTACAAATCTTCGTACAACCATAAATATTAAGTACACCGGCGGATCTAGACAGTTAGTTTAGTCATTTTAGATGCGCAAAAACAATTTTTCATTGAAATAATCCATTGCGTATTCAAACGGTTAACTTCACATATTCCTTGATTCGCCGACCATACTGTAACTACCGTTGCGTTGGTCATACTTTAAGAATTTAAATCATATGTAAGTGAATATTAAAATATAGGTAGGTATTATGTAAATATCTACAATCTAGGTTACTTGCTAAATAAAAAGACAGTATAAAAAAAGAGTACTACTTTTTGTATTAATAAAAAATCTGTTCTGCACTCATAGCTCTTACCTTTATTTTGTAAGATAATAACGCCCATTTAACATTTTTTAATTGCCAGACAAGTATTTTGCAGGTATGTTAGTTTTTAATTTTTCTCTGTAACTTCTCGAATTTTCTTACTTTGACAGAGGCATTTGTAAGAAAGTGAAATAACTGCTACTAATTATAATATAATAGGTTGGGGAAAAAGTTTCTTCGCATTTTTTAAGAAAATTCAAAAAAATTTTTAATATAGTTTATTTACATTTAACTAAAGTATGTAGGTACCATTTTGTTCGATAACTTTTTGCCATTTTGTAGGCAGGGACATGATCCCATTGCTATAAAAACTTTGGGGCTTCTGTTCAAAATACCGCGACAAGTGGTTTTGGCAGTCCTCTCGTGATGTTAACCTGACACTGCCTAAAGAATTCTGAAGAGACCGAAACAGGTGGAAATCTGAAGGTGCAAGGTCAGGACTATACGGCGGATGCATTAACACATCCCAGCCAAACTCTCTTAATTTTTGCTGAGTGGCTAAAGATGTGTGAGGTCAAAAATGGTCAAAAATTTCTTCAAAAATGGTTCGGTTTCATTACGTCGTAATAAAGAATCACAAATGAGAACACGGTTCATTAGGTTTCTTTCAGTGAGCTCGTGAGGTACCCAAATATCGAGCTTTTTTGTGTACCCAGTTTTTTTCAAATGCGCCAAAACTGTTTTGTGGTCAATTCCCAGTTCTTCAGCTACGTCGTAACTACTGATATGCCGATCTTGCTCCACTTTTTCAAAAATGGCATCCATTTTATCCGTAATAGGGCGACCAGAGCGACGTGCATCTTTGACATCAAAATTTCCGGATTGAAAACGCTTAAACCAAATTTGTGCTACTCTCACAGACACTGCACTAGGTCCATAAACATCGCAAATTTTTTTCGCGGCTTGCGTTGCATTTTTACCTTTTTTGTAGTAAAATTTTAAAATGTATCGAATTTCTTCATTAGATTCACTCATCTTAACAGTACGAAAAACAAATAAAAATCACACATTTTCCTAATTTGAATTTGGAATTATCTTCTTTAAAATTTAAACTTTTAATGATACCAAAACCAGCCAGATACAAATAGTATAGCCAAAGAGATTTTATTACAAGTTCATACATACAATAATGCGAAAAGACTTTTTCCCCAACCTAATATATACAGGGTAAAATTAACGATAAGTATACACGTAGATTAATGTTAATGAAATAAACATTTGTATTTGTAAAAAAACAAATTAATTAATAGTAATAACAAATAAAAAATAAAATTATACACAAGCCGCAAAATCAGGGCATTTTCTAATAGAATACTATGCCCATCAGTAGACTTCTTTCGAGTGGTGATCATGATGAAAAGTTTGCTAATACTATTGTACATCTCTCTTAATTTAGTAGCGCAATAGTAGTGTCGCATTAATGCGCAACTAAGTATTGCAATAGTAACGCAAAAGTAGCGCAAAAGGAAAGGTGTTCCAACGGAAATACCAACTTATTTAGCTATACTTTATATTTTATTAACACTAAGCAGTTCTCCTTATTTGACCAAGTCAAACGTAGTCAAAACCAGACCATTAGTTCAGAGCCTACCTTGAAAAATAGCCATAAACTCGTCCTAAAAAAAACTGACCACCTCACACGAGTACTTCAAGAGTTTGAAACTGTGACTGATTCCATATTCATTGTAACTTTCACAGATAAGATACGTTTAGTGCTATTCATGCCATCAAATTGCTCGGATTATCAGTTGAATGAAGCATAGTACACACTATGCTCTTTATAATTTTGCACTACCATTTTGCGCGACTAAACGCTATCATCGCATATGAGTTTGCTTCACTTTTACGTCCCTGTTGTAAAGATTTTAGCGTCACTATTGCGTCATTATATATCAAAATTCCCGTCCACACCCTAATAAAGAAATAACCAGCAATTTTACTGATGAGAGGAATTAGGAAATGTATAAATTATATGTAGTAAAATCTCTTTGGCTCTCTCTCATTCACTCAACTGTTCCGTTCAAGTATTTTTGATTCAGTCATTCAATAGCTAATCTGTGCACTTAAAAGTACTCTGTGGCGCATCTATGTATAGTCTGTGCTCGCTCATTGTTCTGATTGATCATTATTTTTCGTTATTTTCTTGTTAGTTTTCGTCGCCTCTCGGTCGGTACAATATTGAAATCCACTGATGAAACCCAGTAAATTGAAGCTGGTAAATTAACATTTAACCATTACATTCAGTTAAGGTAAATGATTTACTCCTCACATAACTGTTTTCATTACTCACTACAATGTTGATAGTGTACTGACACACCTATTGACTGCATCCTTTCCAGCATTACGATGGCTGAATTAGCAGCGCTCCTCCAAACGGATATCCCTGAAGGCCGAAATAATCTCACAGACAGCCACACGAACCTTGAGCGAGTGGCGGACTACTGCGAAGCGAACTATTTCCAGTCGGAGAACAAGAGGCTTGCTTTAGAAAGCACCAAAAACTACACCACGCAGTCTCTCGCTAGTGTCGCGTACCAGATAAACACGCTAGCATACAATTTTCTCCAACTATTAGAATTGCAAACAATGCAGTTGTCTGAAATGGAAGGTCAGATGAACCACATTCACCAGACTGTGTCCATTCATAAGGAGAAGGTGGCGAGAAGAGAGATTGGAGTTCTGACTGCTAATAAAGTAACTAATAGGAACTATAAGATTATTGCTCCTGCCAATCCTGAGAAGCCGATCAAGTATGTGCGGAAGAGTATTGACTATAATGGTAAGCCATAATCTTATCTTCATTTAAAAACTCTCTATTTTCAAATTTCCAATGCAAGATGTCTATTTATTTACATGTTTATATCTGTTGGGATTGGTTGCTGTCAATGTATACATTATCGTATTACCTAGAATATGGATACAGGTAGCATCCCATACTAGTGGCCGCCCCAAATTACAGGATATAAGTTGTCTTTTATCATTGTCACACATCAACCCAATTAATAAATAAATAAATAATGCTGGACATTTTTCACACAGCATCATCTAGCCCCAAACTAAGCAGAGCTTGTATTATGGGAACTACATGACTGATATACTACTTATATACTTTTTTTTTGTAAATACATACATATTATACATAGAAAACACCCAGACACGAGACAAACATTACAAACATTTGTCCCGCAGCGGGAATCGAACCCGCAACCTTCTGCGTCTCAGGCGGGCCTTCGACCACTGCGCCACAGAGGTTGTTGGACTTAATTGGACAAGCTGTGAAAATAATTTTATGAAATAATCCATTTTAGTTCTGGATGACATTGGCCACGGCGCTCGTTGGAACAGCGGTGCGTCTGGAACACCACGCGGACGCCGCTCGGGATCCGCGCCCGCCCCTACGCCACTGCCTGCGCCTACTACCAAGCCCCCCACGCCACCAGCAGCGAGAGTTGCCGCTGCTTCTAATACTGGGACCCTTGGACGCGGCACACTTGGTACCTAATCTTATTGTCATCTTGCTTACTAAAGCACATATTGAAAAGAAAGAAAAAAAATGGCACTAATAACCAAAAAAAAAACTACTTTATTTTTGTTTATTGAGCAGTGTTATCCTACTTACATTAGCTAACATGCTTATGTAGGTTTGAACTTTCTCTTACCCTGCTTGGGAATACTCTTGTGGCCTGCATAGAGGGAACAGGCCAAGTACCTGACTTGGAACATTTTTAAATATCATTCTTGTAGTGATAGCAGTGGTATGTGTCACTCTGACCAAACCCATTATCTCTTGATAAAATGTATGAAACAATGTGTTACTAACTATTATGACTAACTATGTGTGCTATGGTATCACAACACCTAGACCTGGATGAAATATCTGCAGAACATGTATTAATTAATTCATTGTTTGCTTCAGGTAAATCATCCCGCGAGTACCGCACCCCGCCGGCCGTGGCGCCCCCGCAGGTGCCGTCGCACTACGCGCCGAACTATCCGCGCCGCCCGCCCGGATACTCCACGCTGCCTCAAGCACAGCCGCAAAGCCCACAGGTGATTACTGATGCACACACATGTGCACTTTCATCATTCAGTAGTAGTAAAGTTCCTTGTGAAGGGCTCATCCAAGGAAGTATTACTACCATACCTTTTTCTGCCGCTAAGCAGTAATGTTCGCATTGCTGTGGTTTGAAGGGGTATGTTATGGGTGCCGGGGAATTACAGGCACATGCCGTAAGCTTAGTTTCCACTTCGAATAGTCCAGAGAATAGTTTAAAATAGAATAGCAAGTTTTTTTAAGTCAACTCGGCCCAAAACGAAACATTGATATCTGAGCTTTGTATCTTATCACTATCTTGTTTGAGTACCAACTCAACTCTTGACAAATTGACTTATAATGTGCGACGACCTTAAATATTGCATCTAGCCCTAGATGGCCCTAGATTCTAGGGCATGCATTATTAAACATTATAACCACATTTGCCGTGGCGCACATCGATAGGTGTAAATCTCATTATTCTTATAACTTTGTCAATTAAAGGATGCATGCATTATGGAATAAGGCATATATCTCTTAACTAGAAGATGCAATTTAATAGTGCAATTACTTGTACATTAATTATGAATTATAGCTGGGCAAAGATTTTATTGTAGAGAGTACATGAATTGATGTCTTTGTTCACTTGCGAATAACTGTCAATCTTACATTATACCGATGTACCTCGAGTTATGAGTACAACTTCAACGATAATGTTCCAGGTCGGCATGGTTCATCCGAACCAACATCAAAACTCAACAACTTATTCTCAGCAAGATCTGCATTCCAGTATGCCGCGTAAGTTTTCTGTTCTATATTATTTTCTCAGTCAACATTTTATAGATGTGAGTTAGTTTTACCCGCGAAGCAAGGAGCCCGTATATACGTTTAGGATGAGAAGTTGTTTGTGTATTTTGTTTGATATTAATTTTTTTCTTAGAAACGGCTAAACTGATTTTACAATCGTTTCGTATAACTTCAACCTAAGGTATTTCATAAATAGGTTTTTCTAAAATATGCGCGGAAATATTGTCATAACTTTCGACGAAAGAACACGCCAAGTATCGTATTTACGGACACAGCATTCGTTTTTAATTTGAACGCGCCGGCAATGTTGTTTGGAAATCCATTACTGGCGTGCTGGGTGCATTGGACGTGCAAAACGACAAAACTATTTCTTTGTTTGCCTCATTTGAATTTGGATCTCTTGCTTAGTACAAATAGGTTGCATTCAAGTTGCTATAATGCCACACCATCTGTGGTATGACTTTACCTTTCGACACATGCAAAACTTTTTAATCTTTTGCCTCATTTGAATTTGGATCTCTTTCATCGAGCTTGTTACAGAAAGGTTTCGTTCAAGTGGCAGATGCCTTTACCACTAACTAGGTCACTAAGGTGCACTGCAATAGTACGGCGGCGTAACCGAGTGTCGTGCAGTTTTTTGCGATCGTTTTGTATGACTTCAAAAAACGTTCTTATTCTTAGATATGTTTTAAAGCCACTTATTACTAGGCGGCGCTGCAATACATTATGGAAAACACTTCGGAATAACATTTTTTTTTGTGATTCTAGCACCGCCTTCTCCGCTAATTGGGTCTGATGGTGAACATAGTCAGCATTCTATGAGCTTGCCTGGTCAGGTAAACATTGTTTTTTTTTCTCTAGAAACTAACTGAAGGGTTGAATAATTTTTTTGGGCGACCACGAACCGGACGACGCACTCTATGTAGACCCGAAGGGTCTGAGGAATTGATACATAAACGCTATTCAATGTTATCACGGCTTATGACATTTAAAAATGTAACGGCTTCATACATTTCATATAGCGCCATCTCTTTCAAACTTAAATCTTGTGTATAGCGTATCAGTATTTGGCCGTAGAAGATACCGAATTCCTAGTCCAGATGACGCGTTTTGCGCGCGATTGCGAGATACTAGGAACCCCTAAATGCTGTTCACATGCGCCTCAGTATCTCGAAAATGTAAGAGCTTGAAACGCGACATCTGGACTAGGTCTTTATGTATTGGTTTTAGCGTGCGTCTTCGTCGTCTGCCGGCGGTGGGTCCCTGCGCGGAGGGTCGGTGTCACCGCCGCTGCCACCACCGCCCATGGATGACGAGCTATCTCAGGACGGCTTCGGCCGACCGCATCACGCCATCAACGTAAGACCACCCTTAGTATTTATCACTGTTAGTTAATTATCTATGCACGTATTTGTGATATAAGTACTTATAATTATGTTTGTTACATCCTCTATAAATAAACAACCCATTCTGTGCACTGAAAGGAAATGCTTTTTCGCATTAGGTGCGCGCTTATAAATCAATAGGTACAGAATTTTATCTTTGTTATACATGTTACGGGTAATAAAACCTAGGTGATCCGTCTTTAATTAGCATTAACGAAGTTTGTTGGGTAAAGTTCCAACAGCAAGGAACCCTTTTGGGTTGTATTATAATATCTGTGGTATGTGTAAACTTTATTACATTTTTAATTTATTTTAGTTATTGTTCGGACTTTACCCAAACAACTATTAGATCCTTGGATTCCAAGGATCTGTCGCTGACTACCACACTGGCACTAAACTTTTAACTAAACAACTACTTGTCAATTTCACTAATTTGCTGATTTTTAGAACATATTTCAACAGTACACGAACGCGGTGCCTGCCATTGTGCCAGATGAAGAAGACTTGCCCGGTTGGGTGCCCAAAAACTACATAGAGAAAGGTAAATATCATTTAGAACCACATCTTCGTAGTACTAATTTGACATGTTGACGTAACCATTGATATGACTAAGCCCAATCGGCTGAGGTTCAATTGGATCCAATAATTTATATCCTTGCTTCGATCGCATTTATGTCATCTTTAGCAATACTCATAGAACAGCGAGAATGTAGGTCCCTGTCTTTAGCAATACCCAAAAAAGTAGCGCTAACAGAATGTTTTCACGTTGTTCTGTCTTTTTCTCAGTTTAAATGAGACGCAATACAACCACCGTCAAACTACTCGAATGGTAAGTTATGAAGAAAAATGTCATGCCTCCAGAGTAATTGAATGTTACCTTGTTGGAGTCCCGTCACTGTTATTAACGAATTCGGCCTATCTCGCACTTATAGCATGTGTCAAAATTGTCTAGTATTATTCTCCTCAACAGGGAAAGCTGTACTCGTATTAAAACACAATTTGTGACTTTATTTTTGTCGCACCATAACTTTATGTCAATTTCCAGGAAGTGTTTCGTACATAGATACATAGTTCAAACGCCTACTGAACTAAAGCAGCATACCTACGTAGACAATCATTCACCCGAGCACAAGTTAATTGCTTAGAATTTTACAGGAGTGGTGTATCAACAACATTAAATATTAATAGATACAGAATAAACAATAGTTGCATTTACGGTGTACCTACAGTTTGTGCTAAAACCGCAGGTTCAGAACGCGTTTGAACCAAAATTATTTAATTATACGAAAACGTATCATGAAAATAAATCGATATCCAACATAAGCAACACAAAAATACGTGTTACGAAAGTCTACGTATCAATTCTCTTAATTTCGATAAATTGACATTCCTAATTCCTATCGAATGTCCTTAGGCTGCGTCAGGCGGGATTTGCGCGTGTCGCGGGTTTTATTTGTGCAAAAATCAAGTCACACGCGTCGCTTGCTACGGGTACTAGTATTTTAATATCTGTGCTACGAGTACGCATCGCGGATTTGTCCCTCCAAAATCAATGAAAGCTACCTGTATTGTCATGAGTAGGTACTGTTGCGAAACCAGTAGGTAAAAGCGGCGCTGCATGAGCGGGCAAGCGCTGGACCCGTACCGGACGACCTCAATATATTAATTGGTTTGTTTTCTTGTTGTAGTGGTGGCGATCTACGACTACTATGCCGACAAAGAAGACGAGTTATCATTCCAAGAGAGCGCCGTTATATACGTGTTGAAGAAAAACGACGACGGATGGTGGGAAGGCGTGATGGACGGGGTCACGGGACTCTTCCCGGGAAACTATGTGGAACCTTGTGTGTGAACGTTTTGCAAAGAGCACGCGCCAGGAACTAAGTCGAATTCGGGCATTGTCTTCAGAAGTTCTGACCTAATTTCACAAGACATGGGGACTGACCGAGAGTGCCGTTTTAGAGTTAGCCATCGTAAATAATTTATTTCTCACTGCCTTTGGCCCGTGCTCTTGACTTCACTATATAAAAACACTGAATAGAGATTATTTAGATAATGTAGAATATAATATAATTTAACCTATACACTATTAAAATACAGAATTAACACATGCCCAAAACGGTATAAGAAAACATTGTGAGGAAACCGACATGCACTATAACTAAATATTCGAAGGCTATCAGTACAGGGCTTGCAACCCATCTAGTGGAATGCTAACTACTTGTAAAACATGGTCAAATGTAATGTCTGGACGTGCCTCTGACTACCCCCAAATGGTATCCTCAAAGATATACTCACTGAGTATGTCCAAGGATGTCCTTTATAGGGAATAATCGTGAGCATGTTTGTTTTATTTTTATAATTAGAGTATCATTTTATTGTACACCGCATTGTGTTGTAGAAAATGCCGTTTTGCTAGTATGCCATTTATTATGTTAAAAACGTTTAACTTGTATTGTAAAAGTTTGCAGGAAGTTATCTGTTGGCATATTCTGTCTGTTATATATCAAAAAAAAAATATGATAGCAAATCAGAGAAAACTGGCCCAATTTGATATGTTTGAAAATAAAAAGGCTAGATTAGGAATTAATTGGTAAGTTTTTATGGCAAAAAGTGTTTGATGACATGGTATGCCTGGTGGGTTTGATAAACCCTGATGATCATTTGCTGTTTCCTAAAAAAAACTTGTGGTAAATAATTTAAATAATTGTTTGTATAAAAGACAAAATCTCGAGTTGGGACATATCCTACCAGGCATGCCAAAGGATGAGCCTAGCAAGGTCAATGTTCTGAAGTTGTCAGTCTGGCCAGACTAAATTACTAAGTACCTACCTACTTTGGCCAATAGAAGAAATATGCAATTAAGTAAATTTGATGTTAAGTGCGCGTACATATCCAGGCAACATAATTAAAAAAAAAAACGCTTTCGAAACTACAGTAACAGGAAAGGATTATTTTTTGTTTGTAACCTGGATACGAAACGATAAGTCTGGTGACTTCATCCAGAGGATGAACCAAAAATATTGAGTAAACATTTGTAAAGTCCGAATTTTCGTTAGATAAAGCCATGTAAAAATGACAGGAAAAGTCAAGTGACAGCAGATGAAAAATATAACAGGAAATTTCAAGAATGTCACCCGAGGTGTAAGCATTCTGGTCAAAAAAAGGCCTATTCTCATAAATTAAGGATAATAATGCACAATAGCGGCACCGGATATCGGTAAAGAACTAAGATAATAAGTACCTATTATAGAAGATTAATTAGAACATGTTATTAGTAGGTAAGAAGATTTTATTTAAAAAGTCATACCAACATTATGTACTATTTAGTTTTATAATTATATGAATATAACTGTATTGTAATCAAACACAACCTGTCTTATTCTATAGTTTGCTTCATATCATTAATAATTGAATTCTATTACATGATAGTTACAGTAAATGTTTTTTTTGTTGAATAACTCACCAATCAAAGTTATAGTTCAAGAATTCAATCCATTAAGCGCACTACATTCACAATCATATGTGACAAGACACATTAACCTCGACACGGACGGGGCGTTTATCATCTCCATACCTAAGGTAATGAGCTGAGGCTCATTTACAAAGCGAGACACGCGTGAAAATGTAATTTTCCTTAAATTTAATGAACTGCTGAATTGATATGGCTGCAGTGGTAACTGCGGCCAGTCAGGCATTAAAATCATCGAATTGAGTGTGTGCAAACAGTATAGAGCCACTAAATCAAATACTATGATGAATCAATTCTATATCTTATTCCTTATCAAGGTCCATATTCTCAGTGGCAATGTTGTCTTTACATTCTGTCACTTTCTTTTCGACTTTAGTATCAGTTTCTGTTTTAATAGCTTTAATTTCTTCATTAGCAGGGCCTTCTTTAGTTTCAGTTTTCACTTCGCTTTCTTTCGTCTCCTTCTTGTTTCTGTAAAGGGAAAAAGATTTAAGGTGACTTACTAAATAAAAATAAATTTAAATTTGTCTAAAAATTTTTTTTTTTTTCAATATACTTTAGTATGTGTAGTGTTCACAAGTGACAAAATAAGAAACTAAAAGAGACTAAGCGAAAGTGATCTAGTAGAGAACAAATATCCCAATGATGGTAATGGGTCTTTTTTAAATCTGTTGAGTTTTTTTTCAGGGCCACTTAGGCGAAGTCTTGAGAATTATCGAAAAAGCAAATGTATAAACAGAAAAATTAAAAAAAGTGGATATAAGCAGGATTTTATACCTTCGCTCTAGTAGCTAAATTCATATTGTTGAATGTTAATAAACTTACAATTTGGACGGTTTCCCAATGTTTTTTTTTATAAAATCTCAAAATAAATTTCTACTATATTTAATGCAGAACTTTTTATCAAAATCGAACCTGTAACTTCTAACAGCACGGATTCCGACTTCGCCTATGTTGCCCTGAAGAAAAAACTCACCTGTGTATAAACAGAATTTTTGTTAAGACGTCATTCCAATCTGACCTTTTCTTGAGGTATTTGAAGTGTAGCTCCGTAAAAATCAGTATGAAAAATAAACTATCGTTGGCAAGGACTTTTTCTACTAGAAACTACCAGACTAAAATGTTTATGTACCTAGCAAAAACTAATAACAGTATTTTTCTTAAAATGTATGGGTTAGATTTTGATGCCTCACAGGGGTATATAGTTGAGGTATACCAATACGAATTCCAAAACCGTATGACTATTGGTTCATAGACAATACCATACAAATATGTCCAGTCTCCTTTACCGCTACAAACTATGAACAGCAGCAATAAAAAATCAATACTAACTATAATACTATTTGTACTATGCATAGTGCTAAATTGAAAGCTTGGATTCTATTACAATAACAAGGGTTACTTACGCCGTGGGAGTATTGGGTCCATTCACAATTTCTACAACATCATCATCTTCATACTTGATGTTGACCACAGCTTCAACTTTGGTTTGGATGCTCTTCAATGCGGAATGGAATATTTTTGAGCTGGCCTGAAACCAAAACCATATTGAAATACATAAGTATAGTCGGGTTATGTGATGGTTATGCGGCACTGTGTGCGACTTCTTGAAAATCGCAGTGTTACACACGGAAACGCAGTGCGTTATTATCAGTAAATAGTTATCTTTTAGACAAGCGTGCTACATCCTCGACGACATCGACACTTTCTATCAGAAAGAGAGATTGTAGTCATTCGCATGACTATAAATGATTAAAAAATAAACTGGCTGAATGGGTCTTTAGGTAAGGTTCACATGGCCGGGCGACGGCCCAGGGTTTACAAATCGCGCGACTACGTGCGCATAGAGATTACTCAACCGGGATACCGGTGACCGCGCGCGACAGCATGTTTTCGGTTACTTAATGTATGGCGGTAATAGAGTAACTGACCGTGAGCGAAGTGATACGGGCTCGTGCGGCGGCTAGACTAGCGCTCACGTCGGTCAGCTGGCTGGCGGCGCCGCGCTCAGCCTGCTGTATGGAGGCGGCGGCGTGACGCGCCGCACGCAGCGCCGCCCGCGCCGACTCCAGCGCGCCCTCCAACCGCGCGCGCTGCGCCGAGTTGCGCGCTTCCGCCGCCACTAACGCACCCACGTCAACCACTCTTGACTTGTACAATACGATGCCTGTGGATTCAATCGCATTCACTTGTAATAACCAATAATAATAATAAACTATAATAACATCGTGGCGAGTGTTCGGTGCATGGCGACAGTCACATAATTATGCTTTGATTACATGTAAAGAGACAGAGTGCTTGGTAGGTATACATACTGCCGAGTGCTCGTCCTCGTAGAAGGGCGAGAGTCACTCTGACCCTATTCTATAACCAGACCGAGTGCCCACCCCCGCGCTTTTCCGCACAAACTTTCACATTTAATGATTAGTAGGATGCAACAGTTTTTGCCATTATTGTAGGTCACGAACAATATACCTGTTCTAAATTTCATCAAAGTTAGTCCAGCCATTCTGGAGATTATTGGATGCAAACACAAGTTTTGACATTTAAAATATTAGTAGGAAAACTGTTGCACAGTTTTGCAGTTGCCTAGTGGCCAGGTCTCTTCTGGGAGCCTGAAAACTGAGATTTTTACGCTGGTTTACATTAGTTATTATGTTTATGACCCTGCAGTATGTTATAAGATGTTTCGTTGAATACCCTTACCAGTGTCACTAACATCCTTGGTTTCTCCAGAGGGTGCTTTTTCGTCGTTATCTCGGCTGCTTCTATTGAACAGGGGCAGTAATTCGCGATTTCCAGCCGCAATCGTATTTTCCAATTCAGCAATCTATAAACCAAACGAAAAAAATACTTAACCAGGATGACCTGGAGAAGGCCTATTATTCCTATTAATAATTTAAATAAACATTATTTATTTCTATTCAGTACTATAATAATAATATAATTAAATGCGTTATTGACTTACTATTTTACATTTAGTACTTACAAATAACTTAACAATTAGTTTCATACACTAATGATCTCATAAAAACTTATAGTAGACATGATGTCTTGATAATATCGAGAGGCAATTTTTGTTGTTGCATAAACGTATTTTATCGTTAAAGTGTGCATTATCCTGATATTAATTTACAGTAGGCAGGACCCTACTATAACGGTGCATTAGCATGATAGCAGTCACATAAATGGCCGTCTGTCATTGTTCTTCCCTGCTTAATACGTTTTAAAACTATTTTGTTGTGTATGATCAGAAATGGAAGCGATTTAAGCTATCGAAGCAATAGCATTGGAAAACCGACCACAACGCAACAGGAAAGTATACCAACAACGGTCGGACCCATTTTTAATGAGAAGAAGATTTCCGCCGGTGGTACCGTTTCTCAAAAGAAACCGCAAATGCAAAAAAATAATATAGTGATAAAGTTACAGATATATACCGGCTGAAGGTGTATGCAATATTTTAATTTGAATATGACTCACATGCGCTGGCACTAAATTAGAATCCATGGTGGTTTCAAGTGGCATGTCTTGCATCGCCTCCGACGACCCTGACGCCAGATCCTTGATCATCTGAATGAGAGACCTGGTGTAAACAAAAAAAAAATATTAGATTTAAATCGTTAATTAATTATTTCAATGGTTTGATTGAAGGAACTGGTTTTTAAATTTCTTCTAATTCATCACAGGGCTCATATTCTCGGCTAAATATAAAATGATATCAAATTCCGAATTTGAAAAAAAAAAAACAAAAAATGTAAGTAACAAAATTTATAACAACGTTTATAACACTCTCTTACTTATAATATTGCACTCAGTTGCTTTCTCTATTTACAAGCCTCAGTTTCTCAAGATGAAGCCAGCCAGTCGCTTAGGCCTTATGGAAATCTGTCACTGGTTTTAATTTACAGTTGTTGCCAGATAACGTCTTGTTTTTAAGAGAAAATGACAAATGTTATCATTGGATTTACTTGTTTCGGATTTGATCATTGAACAGGAGCATATGTCTTTCCATAGCTCGTTGCGCGGCCTGAGTTTATGTACGACGCTAATAGTAAGCGACCGTAAGTCTCAGTGCCATGTTAAATAACTGGCAAAGGGCACTGATTGAAGTGTTTTATAGAGAAACAAGACATCATCTGTTTACTACCATAATTGCAATTAAGAAGAAAACAATACTTCAGTCTTACTTGTAATTAAATGATTCCTTGATGCAAACTTTCTCCATAATCGTTCGGATTTGCGACCTTGACAGTTGCAGACCCAAGGACATGAATAGATTCTGGAGATCTTTCTTGTTCATATGACCCCCTCTCGTGGTATCGAAGTAGACTAATGAAAGGAGCAGGTACGGGTCGGGGGGTAGCTCTACTCCGCGACTGCGGCGTTTCGGTGACGAGCTCCGTTCCTCGTCACTGTGGGAGTCCTGGAAAATATATTCAGTGTGACATTTTCAATGAAATATTCCCTTACGCGGCTTATGTTATGACCGTATTCCAAACTAGAATCTAGATTTTGGACACATTTACAAATAAAACTGACAAAAAATCTTGAGTCTAAATTTAATTTGACCTAATAGATAGCGCAATAATTAATAAATCAAGGACAAATATGTTGTTGATAATTTGAACGTCACGTCGGAACATGTACCTCTGCTGATAAGCCATCTCAAAAGCAGCTCCATGACAACACTCAACCTATTATTATTTATAATATTTACTAATCTGGTTTCAGGCGTTGCATGTTTATGTAACTCGTTCATATTCGTAGTGTTATTATTTAATATAATAGACTTACCCGCCGATCTCTGCCGGCCCTACGCGAATCGCGAGATTCCCGTTTTTCATCCTTCTTTGTCTCCTTACTATCCTTGTCCTCTTTTTTATCCTTTTCCTCCTTTTTCTCGTCTCTTCGCTCTTCCTTCTTCTCCTCTTTCTTATCTTCCTTCTTCTCTGCTTTCTCGTCAGGTTTCTCTTTCACTTCCTCTGCCTTCTCTGGGATAGTGTACAGGGTCTTGTAGATGTAGAAACCAAAGTCGCGCATCAACATCTCGTTGAAAAGCTCGGCGAACACGAAAAGCTGAAAGTGGAATAATAGCTTAGCATAATAATAAAGCAAGTAATCAGGGTACATCTGGTAAAACGGTGACTGACGCAGCGCAATATGGTAACTGGTTTTTATAGTTTTAGAAAATATACCTAAGTTATGAAGGGGGCCATCCATAAATTATACATCTAACGAATTTTATGATTCTTATTTGAATTATACCATTGTACAGTACTACATACAAAAACCACAAAAGAAATGCAGAATGGGCATAATCTTATCCTTGAAAGCGATTTCAGGTTGTTTCTCCACCATTCGGTACCATGGCTTTATGGGATGTTTATATTAAATCCAGCATGTCTTCAAAGGGTGTTTGGCATAATACCTCAAAGCTGTGTTCCTTGTTGTCGGTGACGCGGTAGTCCAGTAGTAGGGACAAGGAAGCCACGCTCGCGTGGAACTTGCCACCTTTGGCGGCGGTGCACGGGTGCACGATTATATGCGGTTGTGAGGGTACCTCGTAGCGACTCTTTAGCGACTGCTTTTCTTTCTCCAACTGTTTGAAAACAGCAAAACAAAAGAGGCTGACTACAGGCTGTTATTTATTCATCAATAATACCAAGACCTTGGTTGGCAAAGCAATCTATCAAAATAATGTTTGTGACTATGATATTCATCTATATGTTTTCTATATTTTATATTTATATTTAGAAAACTTTCTTAGTAAACAACTTGGTCGTCGAATAGAAAAGTTTTTGTCAAGTAATTATGTTACCAATCAATAAGCACTACCTTGACATAATATTAACCATAACATAAGTTTAATCAAGCATATAACTGTTATCACTGTACATAATTCAGTACAAACAATAATGTTAAAACTAAACTTTCTCTGTGAGTGAACTCTATTCTTTCAGGATAAAAATCTTTAACCACAAGCTAAGCAATATTTAACTAGGTAGGTAAAACAAAAATGATTAAGAAAGTACTAGTGGGTGGTGCACATTTTATAAGATGGTGCATTGAGGATCCGACCAGAACAACTGTATCCCAACTCCCAGCGCCCTCCATTTTGCTTGTCTGCACTAAACATGATAAAGCCAAAACAAAGACTCAGGTATGTCTTTGTGTAAATTTTTCTATAGAAAAATTGACACTAGGCATCAACATAGGTGCTGTAAAAGTTTAGTGCAAACAGGCGTTAGTATTTTTGTAAAAATATGTATAATTTTAACAATAAAGCGTTACAAGAGGTAGGCATCTAAAATAAAGCTGTATGTATTATATGACTTGATCTGTATGCTAGCTATCACATCAAGGACAACTTGTATTTGTTCGAAAGTGTATGAGAATGAGTAGGCATGTGAGTTTGTTTTTGAGTTTGATGTCGGTAGGTAGGGTACTTATATTATTTTTGGATAGCTGTGATGATTGTTGAATTCGTAGCAAAAGTGTTGTTTTACTTGACGTATCAAAGCCAGTTTGTCTTCAAAGCGAAAGCATATAATTCTAACTAGTGAAATATTTAATGTAGCCTGAGATGTTTTGTTTTAAGGCGTGTAGCTTATTTTAAGTTGTTATTTATATGTACCTTTCTCTTTTCCTCCTCTATCTCCTTCTCACTCTTCTTCTTAGGCTCTTCCTTCTTCTCCTCCCCATTCTTTTTGTCCTCCTTCTTATCTTCCTTATGTTCATCAACCTTTTCATCCTCTCCATCATCCTTTATCTCAATATGGTCACTTTGCTCTGTCTTTTCTTGCATATTTTCTTCATTTTCATCTACGACTTCCATTACGTCATCGCCCTTAGAATCTTTGCTTTCCTCTGCTTTGATGAGTTTGGATAGTCGCGAAACTAGCGCCGAACGTGATCCTGCGAAAACAAAAATTATATTACGTCTTTGGTCGTCCTGAAGTTAGCATATCAGTTTAAATAAATTGTATATGGAACAGACAAATGATAAAATTCAGGGATTCCTAGATTATGTCAGCTTCTTTGTTAATTAATCACTGGTATCATTCAGAATAATGAGGTGAATGATGGGCTGGGCTTGCAACCTGTCAGGCAGAATACAACAATAAAAAGTGGACATGTGTTGAATATAATGTTTGTTATTGCCTCTTGACTAACTACATACTTTGTATGTGAGGATACAAAAGATCTGAAGTATATTTTTGTAATAATGTTTATGCAAAAAATGCATTAAAGGTTGCATTAAAATGCAAACCGTTCCAGTGGACCAGACCATCATGTATCCCATGATGGTCTGGTTCAAATTAGCTTTGAAAAGGGCCTAGTAACATCGGTTACTACATCATTATCGGTTAACATCGGGTCAATATCGATTGAAAAACCATTAAAAAATCGCTATTAAATAATTTTGAGAGCATTTCTCAGAGGATACTTTCATGTATAAACTGTATTTTTTTTGTTTTTTTAGGTCATTCCAGTTTCTAGATGTATTTCTTTGCTGTTTGAGACCATTTTGCACCCATAGTTTCGAGCGAAAAATCTTAATGGATCAGATTAAGGTTTGGTGACCCTAAAAAGGACCTAGCTGACCAGGAACTAGTTAACCTAGCAATACCTTTGATATTGCTACTGCGGGCACGCAATTCTTTCCTTAGCACATCAGACTTGATTGTCCTCAGATCAATTTTTGAGTAATGAGTTGGTTCCGTTTTCTCATCATCATCATTCTCGTCAATCGTTATTGTACTGTCATCAGTATTTTTTTCCTGTAAATTATGTGAAGGTTATAATTTGTATGTTCAAGGGCTTTAAGAGTTTAGATTTTGAATCTTTTAATTTGCTTTAATATATGTGATTTTATGTTATAATGAAAGATAACATTGACTTGGAAAAATGTGCCTATCATGGGATAGCTAAAATATGTAATTAATATATTTTGTCCAAATATTATAATGTCCATAATATTATGTATGCCTATGCCAATGACGAAACTAGACTAGAGGTTATCTGGATCATATCCACTTGACTAGTGTTCCATGTAGTCGACATCGCAGGGTCGGGAATCTTCGCCTTTATAGAAGTGCACGTTGTCGGGAACATAACCAAACAAAACTGGGAACAAACAATTAGAGATTTGTCCGCTGCAGTTTGCGCGGGCGCATCTGGGTCGGGCGCATCTGCCGGCTGCTGCGCCTCGCCGGAAACCGCGGCCGCCGTCGCCTCCAGTCTCTGCAGCGCCGCCTCGTAGGCCGCCTTATATTGTTCCTGAACGGTGGTCCAGTCGACTCGCGACGCCTGAGCGGACCACACGTCCGGCAGGAACAACACGACGCTCTCGAGCCGCGACTTGCCGCCGCTGCCTTCGCGCCAGTAGTAAAACTCCACCATTCGGTACCTGCGCGGGTAACACAGATATAGTGCTATACTCACAAAGTAGACGCGGCGCACCGTGCGATCCACGAATGCTTGTCAGGTAGGGTACATCGTATCTGCATCGAAACAGCTGCGCCGTTTGCGGTGTACTAACGCCTCCGAACTCTCATGTACATGTGTACTCTACCATGACTAACATGTGGAATGAACAGAGAAGCATCTTCTTTCTAATGGACCATCTCTACGTTCCTGGGATAAGGGAGAGACAAGAAGAAACTTCGGACCTAAACTAGCGCTAAGAGAAATACAACAATCCAGAAGTCAAGAAGCTCCACAGGATACAGATTTTGTGACAGTTGACACTTACCATTGTGCGCATGAAGATAAATCTATTCCAGTAAGTGCTTTACATGTGCGAATCGCAGTTTTGACTAGAACTTTGGGGTCTGATTCAGGATTTTCCCCATCTAATGAGGGGCTCCATGGTCCACCAATAGCAAAATTTTCACCATTCTTTCCTTTTTGCCCCACAAGGAATTTAATGAGACGTGTTGGATGCAATGGGCTTTTGGAACTTCGCTTGTCTTTTTCATCTATTTTGGTGAGTCCACATTTTTGATACAAAGACTCCAATGTTGGCAGACTTATTAGCATTACCTGAAAGAAAAACGAGGTCATTATTTAAGACTAACACACAGTTGTTTTAAGGCATATCACATATTTAAATATTAGATGGCTTACCTTAGCAGAATACCTGTAATCAGAGTCTAGGGGTTCCAAAATAGTGTCATTTGGTATTGGGTTCTCAGCTTCTTTTGACATGATATGATATCCACATGGGTTATTGAGGGTGAAAGGTGCCTGCGGCGGGAATGTCTCTCCCCACTTGATGTGGGCATTGAAGAAGTCAGAGGGTATGTATAAGTTGTTGTATCTCTGGCTGATAGTAGGTACATCCATTTTTTGTCTGGAAGAAAACAATAGGTAAATAATCCAAGCCAGCATATCAGTAATTGGTATCATCGACAAGCAAAGTTTTTACAACTGAAGACAATATGACATATTTATAGTAAAATGTATGATGTTTTTAGGTTTTCAGTATATTTTTTTTTTTATAAAATGTTATCATGGCATCAACAAAATAACAATCCAACAATCAAATCAAGATACAAGGTGTAAATTACTTTCAAGTCCATCTTGCAATCAACTGTTTTTATTTAAAAAACATCGGGCATGCGCCTGATGTTGTTTAATTTACATCGGTAAATTAATTATTATCGGTAAATTAATTATTTATAAATTAAATAAATTTAATTTACATAGGTAAATTATGTCTAATAGTTTGTTTTGTAGTTGAAAGAGAAGGCTAGTTCAGAAAATTAAATTCTCATACTTACACATCAAGTGGCATGCGCGGCACTCTCACCATGTATTTGACTGGTGAGGGCTGATGGACGGCAGGGCGCTTGCGAAGTGGAGATTCTCTCCGTGCCCGGCTGTTCTCACGTCTTCCGAGGTCACGAGACCTGGAACGACTTCGAGTGCGGGATCGTTTCTAAAAGAGATTAATAGGGTCAGTCACCTTAAGGGCTCGTTCAAACTGATGCTGTGGCGATCAAAGGGAAATGGTTGTCAAGTGGTTGACAAAGTTTGCATAAATGTTCTGATTGCCACTGCTATTGACCAGCACATTAGTGAACATTCTAAATGATTGTTGTGATTCCAAAGACTATCCTATTACTTTGACTTGCAGGGTATTTATGGGCCTGCATTTAGAATTATTGCCGCACATTATTAATCAATGGTGACAGTTGGGACAAGCTTACTCCATTTTTCAACATACAATTTGTGGAGATCAGGACGAATATTTTTCAGTATCTACAGTACCTATTTAATAATTTAAAACTATCAGTTCCTAACTTTCTGAGTGATACGGTCGGAATGGGATGGTGAAGTCCAAACCTTTCACAT
This sequence comes from Perizoma affinitatum, assembly GCA_961405105.1. NCBI lineage: Eukaryota > Metazoa > Arthropoda > Insecta > Lepidoptera > Geometridae > Perizoma > Perizoma affinitatum. The sequence goes on from OY560184.1 coordinate 11,992,170, forward strand.
GATCCTTTTTTTCTTAATTTGTGGGATAAGAAAATATTAGGATCCTAATATTTTTTTTATTATCAGCCACAACATTTTTCTGTTTAGTTTAGTTCCATTTAGTGCATTGAAGTCTTTTTTCCATAGCATCCAGTTACCTATTCCCCAACCAATATATATACTTACATGAGCCACCCTATCTTCAGGAACGTTTCTGCCACCACCACCACTTCCACCTCTACGGTTGTTCAGTCTGTCTTCACGCCGCAACGGTACTTTATCTCTATTAGGTGGCGGCACCGCTGTATAATTATTAGTTTTCGGATTGTTACTCTTATGGTTTGGCCCTCCCTGACCCTTCGGCAACACTTGGACGCGAGTTGCATTCCATTTAAACGGCATATTGGGGTTGTAGCTAGCTTCCACTAGTACCCTATCATTCACTTTAGGAATGACGCCTTTCGCACATACGGACGTCTGGTAAAAGACATCGTGATCGACGAATCCGAAATCATTGTGGGTCTTGGTTACCGTGCCAGTGAACACGCGCTGTTCTGAGCTGTTCGAAGACTGATTCGAGTTCGTGTTCTGGTACATGCCAGGGTTCAAAGCGCGCGGCGTGGGGTACGCGACAACATTACCCGGGTACATTTGACCTTGAGCCATTTGGTTCATTGGCATTTGTCCCGTCATGGGTAATTGCATCCCTCCTTGCCCTTGCATCATGTTAGGATTGAAAACTGCTTGTCCTTGCTGAAATGGCATCATGCCCTGCTGGCCCATCATAGCATTGGGGTCCATTATTTGCGGGTTCATGCCGGCTATGTTCGTGTTCACACTGGATCTCGCCCATGGAGGATTTTTTGCACCACCGGATGATTGCATCTTCTCAGTGAAGATGCATTCGATCACTATTAATTCGAAGCATAAAACAACAACCACGCCAAACTACACCAATCGCCACAATTGCTAAATTCTGTGAAAAACGCGAGTCGCGAAAACAACTTAGCGAGCAGAAATATGCGTGGAAAATGGCTTCCCCCAGTGTTGCCGCTTATATTCACATTGTGGGCAGCACTAGAATAAATAGTATCATTTCGTCATCTGCATCAAAAAGTCGCCAGATCACAATATTTAGGAGTTTCAAAATTGTATGTTTGATTCCCTAGAAGAAGGATTGAATTCAAAGCTGCCGCTGCTAATCGGTTCTTAGTTTATTTTTTACAATATTCATCACGCTGAATACTTTATAAACTTCAGCATTCGAATGTAGAAGTAACAGGACTGTGATGGTCAAAAAGTAGCTAGATGTCGCTAGTTTATTTTTTTATAGCGAAATCAAAAATTAAAGTCGCTAATCAAAGTCAAAAATCCACTGGATCTAGCGAAAAAGTCGCTAAAACGGTAACGCTGCAAGCGGCAGCGGCGTACATTTTTTTTTCTCTGGCTTTTCTTTCATTGTTGCTAAAGTCTATACAATCTCTAATAATAAGTCTATAAATCGATTTACCAAATATTTGGCACCCTAAATTCACCTATTTTTTCTGTAGTGTATCCTAAAATTTTATAAATAAAATTCAGGTAGCCTATAAAGACTACGTTTTTAACGTAGATCTGCCTAAATCAACCTTATTTTAAATTTTAAAACATAAATCAAAAACAAAGATTTTGTTAACGTGAAGGAGCGGTCGGTATGCATGTTTTTTTTTATGTTTTGCATGTTATTCCAAATGTGTTTATGTACACACCAAAGAGTTTTAAACACAATTAACAGTATGCCTCGAACTTGCCGTCGTTCACCAAGCACCTTTCCGTCTTCTGAATCACGAGAAAGACTGTCTAAAAAACATAATTATATTTTATTTTGTGATAACTAATAACTGTAATATTATTGTCAAGACAATGTTCCTATAGGAAGTATTACTACTACGTCTGACAATGAATTTTTTGAAATTGAGTTCGCACTGTCACCTCCAAAATAGAAAGTTTGTCAAATTAGTAGCTTTTTTTATACAAAAAAATAGCTATGGACTCTTGCAACACCAGAAGTATCGTTATAAAGTTTGTAAAAACTCTCTAGCAACTAACCAACTAGCGAATCAAGCGAATAGTTAAACATACGTTTCTCTTGACGCATTTTTACTAAAGAGACGAGATTATAACAAAATATATACAATTTTTACCTGAGTAAAAATTGCCTGTTTTTTCTGAAGTACCCGAAATGTCGATCAGTCGCTAATCGCAATTTTTAATCTATTACGAGGTTGCCTAGCCTATTTGGTGGAAAATCGTCTGGGCGTTACTATTGAAGCAGAGTCATTGTTAAAAGAAAACTTAAAGAAATGCAAAATACAATTCAAATTTGATTAAGTATGTAAATAGTGATGCCATCATAAAAGCTTTCAAACTCATAAATGTTAAGAAAACCACGGACCTCTGGGGCATCTCTGTTAGCGTTGTGAAAACATTGATTGGTATAATTGAGCCCGAATAAAAAAAGCTTTATTTTTTATTAATATAAAAGCTAGTTTTATATTAAACGAGTGTATTATCTATGGTATTACCTACTAAGAACTAAGTACGGTATACATATCTACCAAAACAATACAGTGTCCTAGCAGGGTGCATGTTGGAATCTATGACCTACCTACATACTAACTTATCTAACTTACTGTAAAACCGTACAATATTGCCAAACTTATTTATTTGTTTAATGTGTGGCACAATTTGATTATGAGTCTGGCAACACCAAGTAACAGATTATCAACAATCTCATTTCAGTTGGCTGGCTCAAAGATTATAGTAACAGACCTCTGACAGTCAGTGTCAAAGTATGTTTGTTTTACCGGGCCAAATTCCGTGCGGAAAACTTTGTATAACCATAATCAAGAAGTGAAGTGAAGTGAACTTTGTTTGTAACTCGCTTTGCAGTTGCAGCAAGTAAGTTATTTTTTAACTACTGTTAGTTTGTAACAAATATACATTAAAGGTCAAACATACACAGCAAAAGCTCTCATAGATTCTAAAATAAAAATATGATAGTGGGCAATGTCAAATGACTTTTTCTACAACACTGTTTACGACTTTGCCCACCAAAATATTACCTTTGGTGGGCAAAGGCAGTATGTTAGATCTGAAATAATTTAGTAGGTAAGTACCTACCTATTTGGTTTCATCGTTCAACTACCCATTGTTATAATGTGAGTGCTTCTAAAATAATCTTGGTAGGTGTGGTACACACAAAATTACCAAACATTTTGATTTTATTATGTAGGGCAAAAATTTAAAGTGTATTTGAACAACAAAAGAACGAACAACAAATATATATTTATTTACCACTAAGTATGTTACAATTATGACATTCTGGTGGTCCCCGCATGAGGGCTAGCCTGTATCGCGGGAGGCCGGTTATATAATAATATGATACCATTACCAATCAACTAAGTTCGTTAGAGCCGTTAAAAGTGATTATTATTTTAAAACTGGAATATTCGTAAAAAGTTTCATAATAAACACTATGGGGCATTGCCTATTTCTTTAGCATAGTCCTTAAAACTCATTTATATAATGTTAAAAGTAGGTACGGAAGATATGATCGATTTTGGTAAATCAGCAAAGTTGTAAAAGTTCCTACATATTTAGCCCGCTCTCTAAATTGAGTTCTTTCATATACAAATTTTAATTGCAAATGAAGACTGTACTAACCTGTAATATATAATAATATTACCTACATTACCAAAACGTAGGTACTACGTATATACTTCGTACCTATCTAGATTTATAAGAAAAAGAAAATGTTGTTTACTCGGACGCACGCAGCTGCCAGGCAGTTTCCTCTTTTCCATGGCAGAGCAAACTCGTGTTGCAAATCACGTTCGCTCGCGTCTCGCGAGATCGGTTTTCCGCGGGGTGAAACTAAAATGAAAAAAATCTATCGGTATTTTGGAACAAGCAATTTAATAGAATTGTTAAGTAACTTTTGCGTTTGAGTACTTATTTAAAAACGGTTTTTATAAAATTAGACGCATTTCATTCAAGGTGCGATATTTTGGTAATCGGGCAGACAGCCAGAATTAAATTTTCAGATCCAGTGATCTAAACCGCAATACGTGATAAAATATATCGTTTGTATAAATCATGACCAGGTATTGACTAAGATAACTACACACCACTTATTTGAATAGGTACCTCCATTCAAATAAGTTACCTAGTTTGCTTAGTTTATGCGCATAACATAAAAAAATAGAAATAGAAATGTCGTTTTATGAGAACATTGCTTGATATAAGAACATCCTCAAATTTAAAGCATTTCTTCCAGTGTTACTCAAAAAAATCCTTCTTAAATAAGATTCTAATCACAGCGATGGTCAGTTCATGAATATGGAACTGCCAAAGTCAGATTCAGAGTCTGGTGGTACCCAGTGTGCTGTACCCAGGATAAGGAGGAATACCAAACCACTTAGTAAGTCCGTGGCTTGGAAGCTATGGGATTTGCTGCAGCCACTGGCGAGGCTATGGGGGCTTATAACAGCTGTTGGTAAGACGCTTCCTGCTACCCACTTATCTAGCCAATCTAGATAGTACCTACCTACATTTATCTTCACCTTCTTTCAATTCTGTTTGTTCAGATGCATGACAAAAGCTCTACTAATTTGCTCTCCCTTCCCGAACATCTCATTAATAGTCGAGTTCTTACTTAGTTATTATCGAAGATAGTTGGCATATGCCCTAGAAGATCCTTTCTATGGTAGAAGCTTAACGGCGAAAATGGAGTACTTTAGAGTTTCGCCATGTTCGTCTGTATGTAAAGACGCCTACTGACTCACTCCGTCTTTGTAGAGGATTTTACCCTCCTTAGAGTTTTTACAGAACTTTCCTCTATAATAGGAAAAATGTGTCTTTATGTTCGCACTTACTTAGGTACTTATACATTAAAAATGAGAGTTGACGATGAGATGGGTATGTATGTATCACGGTACAAAATATCACGAATAAAACGTGAATTAGTGTTGTATCTAGGTTACCTACATGATGAGAGACAACGCATTTTTTTTTTCAGTAATGAGCGGGGCGGGCGCCGAACTATGGGTTCTAGGATATGAAATCGCACTGGGTTTACTGTGAGTACGTTACTGTTTTTTTTCCTTATCAGTAAATACTTCTTTACATCATCCTTCATCTTGGGGTATCGCACACGTAAAAGGGACGGTCATATACCTAGTGATATACCAATTTTGCTGTATGTAAGGACCTTTATTTATTGTTATAAACACATATAAGTAGTCAGTTTATCTCAAATAATAAATGATTTCAGCCTCTTTGGTTATAGGTCCTGATGCATATCATACCAGGTCACTGAAAGTTTACTAATCACGTATAAGGAGCTAAGAACTTTAAATTAATTTAATATCCTAAGTTACTACCTAACTACTTTACCTAATTTTTTTCATTACTAATACCTACAGAATTAGGCAGATTTGGAATCAACCATCTTAATTTACTTTCCCCAAAATTTCGTATCAGGGCAAAGTGGCTGAACCTTTACGCTGCCCTGCTTAATGACAGCCATCTGTCTCCTGCCCTCGGCACTTATAGCTTACAATAATTCTCCATCTTACGGTTCAAGTATGAAAACACCAGATCTACTCACTCAGGGTACTTATCTACCTATCTAATTACACTTTACATTTTTTGCGTCGCTTTGGTATAACAAGTAGGTAGGTATAATTCATATTTTGTTGGTTATTTTTCAGTTTACATTATAGAGCAAAATCATTTTTAATCTATGCACTACACACGAGAAATGTATTTTTTTTTTAGAACAGACACGTGTTAGCTTCATATAGTCTGTGGAAGAGACTTATGAAATTTTCTTTTCACATTTACATTAATTAAAGCCATAATCAAGAAATCAAGTCAAGTCACTTTTACATTTTAGGTACTGACACTTTTGATATATCCTGACACTTTTGAGATCTGTCAGATTTGATGGAGCAGGAGGTCAAGTACTGAGGATCATAGCCCTACCTATCACAGACTTAGTAGGGGTGCTAACGCATCTACCTATGCTTCGACAACCAAGATGGAGACAGTCAGAATAAATATAGGTACATCAAGGGGGACAGAAAGTACTGAAAAAGTAAATGCTGAAAGAATAGATGCTAGAAATGAATAGATAAAAAAAAACACCCAACAGCCACATAGTTCTGACCCCTCACTAGGATTCCCTGTGTCATAGGTATCAGGAACTACAAGTACAATGGTACCAGATCTGTAAAACATACTACAAACATTTTTCCCGCGGCGGGAATCGGAACGTATCTCTTGCGTCTCAGCCGGCTACTCTTCCACCGCACTACCAAGGTTATCAATCGGAATTTAATAGCTAATGTAAATTGATTGTTTACTATATTAGTTCACTGTTATCTTTTATCATCTGCTACAAGCAAAACCTTGCGTGTAGTTTTAGCTATTTCTACATGACGGCAGATTGTCGACCGTCCGTGACCATAACTCAGTAGTTGGCCTACCTGCCTCGTCTTCTAATTGCTAATTGAATCATAATAATTAGTCGAGATCCGACAATGTGATTTGAAAAGTATGATGCAATGGTATGCTTTTCTCATTATTTCATCTTCGTGCTAAACAATAATTATCGCAGTTTCCAAGCAAATATCGGCCTTCTAGTAATTGTTTATTAAAAGGCGAATTACATAAGCTCTGATAATACAGAGTTATTTGTAAATCACGCATAAGCTCACGGTCAAAATCAAAGTCAAAGTCAATAGGTTTTTATTCATTGAAATCACAAGGATCATATAGAAACGTCAACTTAAAAACTAGGTGAATTTAAAATATAATAACGGCATATAGTTCCTACTATCTACTATCAGACTTCACAACTTTTATCCTACAACTTTTGAAATTATAATGTATTATTAGAATTAATATGTAAGTTTTCATGAAACATGAGCAAGAACTTGTCGCATCAACTTTTTATTTCAAGAAACAGGTGAATTTTAAGTTGTTTATTATAAACAACCATATTTTTTAGAAAAAAAAACAAAATTCCGGAAGTAATTGACCGAAGTTGTTAGGTTTAACGGTTTGATGGGTTAGGGGTGAGGGTAATTATGGTCCGAGAGCATTGCGTGCTTTACAAATAACCTTGCATATCACCAAATTACCTTCTTCCTATCAGAGTCGGTGCAGCCTTCATCTTCGCCCTGGAGACTATGTGGGTGGCAGCGCTATTCATCGACCTGCTGTGCCGTCGAGGGGAGTACACCCTGACTCTTCGATGCTGGGACTTCATGCGCTGGTCATGCGGGCGAGCTCGAGCGCCGTTCTACGCGTGTATAGCTACTGCGCTGCTGTTCGCTAACCTCACTGTGCTGACCACTGTCGCAGGTTATAATGTTACTTGAACTTCTGTTATTCTATGATTGTTGGGACTTGGGATAGACGTGACAGATAAAAAAAAAATGAGTTATCACAAGTAACTATAACTAAGGCGTAGATTATTTGTAAAGTGACTGCTTACTCTTTGGTCATTACTTGACCTACCAATAACTATTATTAAAAAATCGGAATCTATGTAAATTAGACGCGATAGTATGGTTGGTTTATATTTTTGAAATATTTGTTACTAAATATCTTCCTAATACCTGAACCGATTTGGATGATTTTTTTTGTATCATTATAATAGAAGACCTAAAATAACAAAATACGCTACTTTTTTATTTGACTAATTCCCGAGTGAAGCCGTGGGCTGAAACTAGTTTTACATAAATGAAACTATACTAATAATATACAGGGTGTAATCGTTAAGTGTGCACAGGCGATTATTCCGTAACTATTGCAGATATCAAAAAACTTTAAACTGATATCGAAAGTACTTTACCTAATGAGTAAAATGACATTAATAACTTTTCAAAAATAAAACGAGAAATATCCAAAAAAAATACATTAATCACTCCCATACATTTAGTATGAGATAGTAGAAAGGTTTTAGTTTCCTTATTTTAAGTGGAATAGTACCTACTCATTTTACCCTTGTCATTTTATAATTATGTACGATATGAAGGTATTAATGAATTTCAAGTAGATACACGTGTAGATTAATTATCTTACCACTTCAAATTTATAATAAACCTTGTTTCAATATTGTATTGATTTAAACTAGCTGAAAAGCAACATACTAAATAAAAACAAAAAGAAAGATACTCTTTGGTGTTCGTTCTAAATTCAAATTCTTTATCGCGGGTTCTCGTTCCCGCCAATTTATTGTATTTTTCAATTTGCGTTAATAATCGTGATTGTTGCATTTATTGATTGAAAAATGGCATATTCCAATACAGAAAAGAGGGACATGTTAAAAATGTACTACAAACATGATTGTAACAATAGGGCGGCCATTATCGCCTACAGAAGAGAGTACCCAGATAGAGAAGTTCCTTCTGGTACGTATTTACGTAAGTTGGATAACAATTTGATAAATTATGGATCTTTTAACAGAAAAAAAGGTTCGAGAACAAGAGCTCCGGAATTTGATAATGACTTAGATAACAATATTATTAACTACGTAGTAGATAATCCACAAGAATCAACGCGTTCAGTGGCCCGATCATTTCCAGTGTCCCACAATTATGTACACAAGTTATTAAAAAAACACAACTTCAAAGCATTTAAGATAAAACCTACTCAAACGCTGCACAATGATGATCCTGCTCGTCGGCTGGTCTATTGCAATTGGCTAGTCAATAATTATGTCAATGTAAGGTCAATTTTATGGACCGACGAAAGTAATGTTTCAAACTGCGGCATTTACAATAGAAAAAACTCGCATTATTGGTCAATTGACAATCCTCGCTTAACTACTGAGGTTAGAGCTCAGGTGCGATTCTCAATTAATGTGTGGTGTGGTATTCTTGGAGATCGGATCATTGGGCCATATTTTTACAGTGGAACCTTAAATGGACAGAGATATTTCTCCTTTGTACAAAACGATATGCCAAGTCTCTTAGAACCAATTCCAGACGATGAAAGAAGGTCGATAATTTTTCAACAAGATGGAGCACCTGCACATAATACAAATGTTGTAATGAATTTCTTACGAAACAATTATAATGGCTTAATAGCCAATAATAGTGCAACCCCTTGGCCTGCCAGATCCCCGGATCTCACGCCTTGTGATTTCTTCCTATGGGGATTTGTCAAAGACCACGTGTACGCTGAGAGAGTACACAGCCTAGAAGAGTTACAGAATCGTGTACGTCGTGCAATTGCTTTAATTACTCCGCAAATGTTAAGGAAAGTTCATTTAGAAACTGTAAATAGAGCTCGTCATTGTATTGCACAAGGAGGACGTCACTTCGAACATATGCTTTGAACACAAAATTTTGTACTTACTAAGAAATAAAATGTATGGGAGTGATTAATGTAATTTTTTTGGATATTTCTCGTTTTATTTTTAAAAAGTTATTAATGTCATTTTACTCATTAGGTAAAGTACTTTCGATATCAGTTTAAAGTTTTTTGATATCTGCAATAGTTACGGAATAATCGCCTGTGCACACTTAACGATTACAACCTGTATAGCTGTTTACTTTATTTTATGCCATAATTCTGCAAAGTTCCGTTCTCACAATCCGGTCCAAATGTAGGTTTGTCTGTATTTAGGACAAGTGCTTACACAATTTAAAGTTTGCCTTTTGACGGAAGGCCAAATTGCAACAAAATATTTTTTACTTGGCTCAAAGAAAACCAGTTCGCACTCAGCTCTTGAAAAAGTTTCAGCTGTGCTTAAGTTAGCAAGGGTCGGTCGAAGAATTGAAAGAGGGGCTATCTACTCTGCCCCTTTTTTCTTCGATCGTTATAACCACGCCGCCAATTTCTGTGCTGTGCCCTACAAAAGCATTCAGTCATAGGTACATTTAAACTAAGCTCATTTATGGTAAAATTCACATGCATACTTGTTCACCTAAAACAAGCTAGTGTGCGTTCGAACGGAAAAGGATAACATCACAAGGAAACAGGAATGTCATAGAAACAAAAATTCTGAGATGCAGTTGACACGTGCATGAACAGAGCCTCTGTGAGTCGCACTCAATCCATTCAACGCACTGGGTTTTTTCAAACCCTTTTTAGGGCCATTATACCTAAACCGTAGGTCGAATAAACTGAAGACGTGACGAATTGATTTAAACTGCTTTTTTTATATTTTTTTTTGTGACTTTTCACCTCTTAAATGTCCTAGATTCAGTATTTTCCTCGGTAAGTGGGTATCTGATGGACAAATGGCCGGGTGCGTTGGAAGTCCCAGAACTTTATTCAAGTCACGGGCGGAACTTTATCGTATCGAAACGTTTTGCTCCCATCTTTGTACAGTGTACCTATTTGTTGCTCGAGTATAACACCACGCGTAAACTAGCTGATTGAAAAGAGATTTCCGTGAGTCTTATTGCTTTGTTTGATTAAATTGTATTCCATTGTATGTTTTTGATGTGTATTGTTTAAAAACATACAATGGAAAACTATTTTTACTGTTGTAGGTACGGTAAAAGTAGCTACTACTTAGAAGCAATGTTGATTTGCCTACATGCAATGACATGTCGCGTATCAATGATTATTCCAATTGCTTTTATTGAGATAACCCTGAAATTCGATTGGTATAGTCAATCAATTCATCAATAATGATTCATACCTTACTTACGTATATTAACGTTGATGATACTTACCTACAGGTCAATATTGGAGATACCGGAGAAAAGGGGTAATAAGTGGATTATCCATAATTAACCTATTAATACAGGTTCTAAAAGGATATGTTTTCTACGCGTCTCTATACAGACGTATACATACCAAATACCTAGCTACCTACCTATAGCCAATAATACCCATGTATCCGTTACGTAGATAGGTGACACCTATCTTAGGTGGTTGTCAAATTTTTTGTGGATTGTATAAACATGCATCGCTCAGCGTAGCGCTAGCTATCGGTAGAGGACACCCTGACACCCTAGAGCCCGGCTTGAGAGGAACACGCAAGTTATGGAATTATCTCCCTTCTAAGATTTTCCCAAGTAACTACAGTATAGAGTTCTTCAAAAATGGCGTTTAAATTTGTTTCAAGGTCTGGCAACGCGCGATTGATACCTCTGGTGTTTCAAGCGTCAATAGGCTGCATTAGGGGTACCTATAACAAAAATGTTTTATTTTGCAGGTGGTATGCTCCTAGTCCTAGCTGCTTTGCGTGCAGCGGTGCCGTTCTCTCCGTACGCGACCCACGGCCCTCACTCTCCCAGAGCAGGCAGCTCATTGCTGAGTCAACATGACTCGCCCATGCCAGATGTTTTTTACAACGCTGCTCATACGACTGACGACAGGTGAGTTGGAAAAAAAGTTAAGTTCAAGTAGATTGAGATAAAATTGGAAAAAAGTTGATCTTCTTTTCCTATTAGACTGATTACCGACCAAGTAAATATAATTGAAATAGAATAAGTACCTATCTACTCACTACTCATGTATTTTGTGATTGTGCTTTTATAATTTCCTAACATACCTACTTATAAATTATCGCCGTAGGGAATGTAGGTTAGGTGGTTAGGTTAGATTGTTTAGTTGTACCAATAATCATTGTTGTTAGTTTGTCATACCAATTATATATCTTTTAGTGGTAGATGTGACGTCAGCAGCTACATCGATAGGCGGGGTTGAAAAACAGCGCGGCCTCGACCTTACATTTTCACATACCTTCTCACTATACCTATATTACCTATATTACCTATATTTTAATTACCTACTATATTATTATATTGTACTTAGACAAGATATGTTTGTTTAAGTGTAAGTAAATAAATTTCCTTTTATTTATTTATTTTTATTTATGTGTGGGTCAGGCTGGTAGTCCATGGAACAAGAACTTAGGTTTAAGTAATCTGTTATGCTACATGTTTAATGAATAAATAATTTTAACTTTAAAAAAGAAAGAGTTATATTTTGGTTAAATAGGTAGTTAGTTGAGAAACCAAGAAACACATCTATTGAGTGTTATTTATTGCATTTTCATGATAGACACGGCATTGGATGAAAATTAACAATGAAAAACTGTATTTGTTTGCGATTTTGCGTTTCGCGATATCTAAATACATAAAAAAACCGTAATTCATTGTCAGGTGAGAAGGTTCGATTTTCTTTACGTTACATAAGTTTGACATGTGTCCTCACTCTTATGTAACTTGTATCAGAATAACTTTACCTTCGTCGACGTTGAGTTATCTCATAAAAATTGTCAAGACTCTCTAGTCAAGACCCGTCGCGTCTCGTCGTAAAGTTGTTGTGACGTAATGTTTATAATATACCTACTTACCACAGTGAGGCGTGCGTTTAAAAAGTGGCTTTTACACAGACACAAGTTTAGCGATAGAGTGAGGGACAGCGTCTTAAGAGAGCAGTGTGGAGTGAATGAAGATTTAGTAACGAGAGTTGAGAAAGGTATGTTGAGATAGTTGGATATGTAGTGGATGAAAGAAGTTTAACAAAACAAGTCTATAAGGCGAGAGTGAATAGGATAGTTGGGAGAGAAAGGACTCGGCGAACTTACTTTGACCAAATTGGAGACATTCTAGAGAAAGGCCAGGTCAGAAGTACACTAAACCGCCGAACTTTGCTGAGATCAAGACTAAAGCTCAAAACTGGAGTTTTTCTTAGTTAGTTTTTTATTAGCAAGATTTTTATCCCAAGACCCCGAGGCGTGAAAATGTATAATCTTTATAGTTAAGATCAGACAAAAAAAAATATAGATAACAACTAGTTTGTAGGTACGAAATACTTTCACAGTAGGAACTTAATATGAGAAATGTTTTTTTTTTTAATTCTGATCTCATGAATATTTTATTATGAAAATTTTCTGAACTATCACTCAGTTCGTAAAAACTGAGAGGTTTACCAAAGTATGAGGAAGTCAGAGGCAGGTCCAAACCTTAAAATTACCACATGCCCCATTTTCCAAAATTTAAACGTTAAACGTTTGCATGTGAATTGAGAACGAACAAAAACAAACTGATCTGAGCCTAAGTAATAAAAGACGAAACAAAATTGGCCCACAAAGTATACGTCACGCTTGACTCTAGTCAAGCGTGACGTAGATTACATAGACGTAATCATGGTGTAATTTGACGTTAGATCGTGTCAATTATTAGCTAACCGAGTGGGTTGTGACGTAGACACTTAGCTACGATCATCCAACTGTTAAGTTGGATGATCTGTATAAGTATAAGTATTTATTCAGTAAAAAGTACAATATAGTGCAATAACACATTTGTTGTAGGTATAGTAGGTAGGTAATCTAATATTATTTCTTTATGAAGTTGTTTGTAAGTACTACATTACAATATTCTAAATACATTTACAATTCCATAAAAAACAACAATTTCAGATACCTACAAAATACAATCTTCTTTTAGCAGCCGTGTTAGGTTACACCTGTGTTACAGCTGCTAAATACTTCCTTATGTTATTATCTGTAAGTCATCATCGATTAGGTATGTAGTAATGATTGCAATTTCTCGGTTTAGTAGCCTTGGTCGTTTTACCCGCGACGTGAGGTAGTTTGTTTGATTGATGTGTGTATGTTTGCTTGTTACCAAAATGGTTTATCCGAATGATCCCGATTTTTGCTATCGATTTCCATGACTAAATAAGTTCTACGTGGATAATTAGATTAGAGTTACTAGTTGGCGCTGCAATAGAAGATGGAAACCATGTCAGGGGTTTTAAAGTTTAGCCAAAATTTACGTGTATAATATGTAACTTACAAAAATCACACAAACAATTAAAACTATATCTCTGATAGTTTAGTAATTATGACCCAATTTATCTTGAAAGTTTGTTTTGGTTCTCCTGAAAAGTCGCGAAAATGCACTCGAAAATTACCCTTTTGACTCTCTACATATCTCGATGTTGAAGAAGTCTTAAGTCTAGGGTGTTATGGGGAAAAATTAATCGGATGTTCGTCATAATTGATTTTCATAATGAATTGCAGCGCAGATTGTTTTTGCACGCTTGTTAAAAGCGAGTGAATAATGAATACTTCATTATTATATTGTGAAATAAAACTTTTTAAATAAAACCGCAAAAGATTGCCTGCTAGTAAAAGACTTTATTATTTTCAGGTGTGAAGAGATGAAAGTCTTGGACATAAAGACCCCGGAACGATCACCTTCAGTATCGCCAAAGCAAACTCTGCTAGAACTTTGATTTGAATAGTATTTCAAAGAATAGTGTACTTACAAGCAAAGGTCTAGTTAAAAATCCATCAATCAACAAATATGTGATACGTGACTCACAGAAAAGGCATAACGAACTTATGACGTCAGATTTGAAATGCATGTCGGGCGACGGTATTTACTTATATGTTTGTTGTAACTTTGACAACTGCTGCATGAGCCATAGATTTCTTACGGATGGCCTTCAAAATCCATACAATGAATGGAGAAATCACCTATTCAAATCAAGAATAGCTTCATTGTTATACTAGTGATACCGAAAAAGTGGATATATGTTATGAGACGGGCCATGTTATGGTAGAGGACCTCTACGATGTAAAAGGCCAACGAGATAGTTGTGCAAAATCTAGTGTAATTTATTTAACATTTTTTTATTTTTTATACGAATCAACTGTGATAGTTTAGAATGTAGTTATGTGCACAACGACCTAGTTGTATCGGTGAAGTTGTAATTAAAGTAGTATGAATACTATTTTAGTGTTTTCATGAATTCAAACTTGAATCGTCAAACTTGTTTTTGACTCAAAACGGCGTAATATGAATAAGCAGCTTTCATTATCTGAAACAATGCAAAATACAAAATAATTTATTTCAGACAAGTACAAATAGCTATTATTACAATGCTATGTCCGTATATTTTAGTTAAAAAACTGTGTTTCAAACGACAGTGCCTTTCCCACAATGAAGCTCATACTATTGTCTAGGTAAAGTAGTTGAGGAATTAAACATATGAAAATATTTAAGAATACAAACTATGTGCTACCATGATTTTAAGTGTATTTCTAAGAAAATTTACTTTACACACAAATGCCCTACTAATACAACCTTTATGGCTAGGGATTAACTAAAGCTAGAGGGTTGTGATATTTGTATTTCTGAACACTTAAAATGTTGAAAAACCCTGATGACCTTAAAATGTTTACGGGACATTTTTTAAAGTACATTCTTTCTAACAAAAAAATAATGAATGAAATTGTACTACGTTGTATTAATGAATTACAACTAAGTAGACATTTCTACTTTCATCCCGTCTCCCAAGGGAACTGTGCTGAATTTCGGGATAAAAAGCATCCTACCTGTTCATTAATTCATTCAGTTTCAAAGTTATGCGCGGCCCAGATATTAAATTCAGTATTGATTATAGAGTGACCTCTGAAAAAATATTCAATGTACAATTTGACCTGTTACATTTTATTATAATAATAGGTTGGGGAAAAAGTTTCTTCGCATTTTTTAAGAAAATTCAAAACATTTTTTAATATAGTTTATTTACATTTAACTAAAGTATGTAGGTACCATTTTGTTCGATAACTTTTTGCCATTTTGTAGGCAGGGACATGATCCCATTGCTATAAAAACTTTGGGGCTTCTGTTCAAAATACCGCGACAAGTGGTTTTGGCAGTCCTCTCGTGATGTTAACCTGACACTGCCTAAAGAATTCTGAAGAGACCGAAACAGGTGGAAATCTGAAGGTGCAAGGTCAGGACTATACGGCGGATGCATTAACACATCCCAGCCAAACTCTCTTAATTTTTGCTGAGTGGCTAAAGATGTGTGAGGTCAAAAATGGTCAAAAATTTCTTCAAAAATGGTTCGGTTTCATTACGTCGTAATAAAGAATCACAAATGAGAACACGGTTCATTAGGTTTCTTTCAGTGAGCTCGTGAGGTACCCAAATATCGAGCTTTTTTGTGTACCCAGTTTTTTTCAAATGCGCCAAAACTGTTTTGTGGTCAATTCCCAGTTCTTCAGCTACGTCGTAACTACTGATATGCCGATCTTGCTCCACTTTTTCAAAAATGGCATCCATTTTATCCGTAATAGGGCGACCAGAGCGACGTGCATCTTTGACATCAAAATTTCCGGATTGAAAACGCTTAAACCAAATTTGTGCTACTCTCACAGACACTGCACTAGGTCCATAAACATCGCAAATTTTTTTCGCGGCTTGCGTTGCATTTTTACCTTTTTTGTAGTAAAATTTTAAAATGTATCGAATTTCTTCATTAGATTCACTCATCTTAACAGTACGAAAAACAAATAAAAATCACACATTTTCCTAATTTGAATTTGGAATTATCTTCTTTAAAATTTAAACTTTTAATGATACCAAAACCAGCCAGATACAAATAGTATAGCCAAAGAGATTTTATTACAAGTTCATACATACAATGATGCGAAAAGACTTTTTCCCCAACCTAATATATATAGATAGATATATATGTTATACAACTTTGGTGCCACGATGTGATACTGTCGATGGCCAAAGAACTATAAAAACGTGGGATTGGGCATTTTTTTCTCCATTTGTATGTAATATGAAAATTTAATTTTGAAGCTGGCTTTTTTTGTACCCTAATTAACCATTAAATATTTCGTCAATCGATTGGTTAGACATAAACCTTTCAGTATTATTTTGCATGAATGAATGCACAAACAGAATCCCTAAGTCCCTTTCCAATATCGGTAAGTGAACTGGAAATTAAAACGTGCTCCTATGAGAAATGCTCTATGGAGGAATGTATAGGAAAACAAATCACAGTAAGTATAGTTGCGGTATTTTCTTCCATCATGCTACATAGCAGAATATCTCTATGCAAAAACAGACGCATACATATTCCTGATACCACACTAGGATTCACTGTGTCGTGGATATCATGAACTACGAAGACCGTGGTACTACAACACCCAGACCCGGAACAAATATCTGCAGAACTTGCAAACATTTGTCCCACAGCCGAAATGCGATGCACCTGCATCATAGCTGCATGGTTACTTGGCACCGTGGCAGCCAGGTTGTCTAATTTTCAGATAATTATTTGTTGTTACTAGGTATGTTTAGTTGAGATACAAATAATCTCCAATTTTGGCTGATACTTTCAAATCAATATAATTTAATAACAATAAACCGAATCACCTTCAAAATGTCCAACTTCAATTTGCAGACACGTTAGTTTTAAAGTTACGAAAGTTGTTTTTTTGTTTCGAAAGAAACAAAAAAACAACACTTTGGAATAAGTAAGTAAGTAATTATGACTTATGTATACATAAACTAAGAAAAACGAGTAAATTGCCATGATTATTAGGAGTACGATTTAGCATTTTTTTTTAACTGCTAGGCATTGTAAAATTGTCAATTAATTTCACCTCTTGTAAAGTTTTACGAAAGGTGAAATTAACAGTATTTTTTGCCGCGCGACGCTCATGTATTCCAAGTATGGCCGAGGTCCCCCCATTATGCCAACACAAGATATTGATCCCCTATTAAATGTTTGTGATCTACTTTCAGAATCAAAGAGTATAATTATAGATTCTACTTACAGCCAGAAAGCAATCGTTATCCATGTAGGCGAAGCCTGCAGCATTCAGACGGAGAGGTCGTTGCGCTCTCATCATCATCATCAGCAAAAGCGGCCGAAGACGTGCCGGCATGCGTTCCCATTTGCACTGCATCACCGCATCTGATATTCGAGCTGACTGGAACAATCGTTATCGTCGGCTCTTTGTTAATGCTTCCAGCACAGCTGGCAAACATCTCAAATTCATGAAAAACCAAAACAAAAAAAAAACAATACTCAATACTGTATTCCTAATGTTGGACATAGACTTAAGCGCATATCCGAAAAATTACCTAGTATACCTACTCCCAACATAAACAAATCGAAACAAAATATATTGTAGGCAGGTAATATGCCCACGTTTTGCAATTCTACGTATTACCAGTCCATCGCTGCTTATTGGAAAACTAACCAATGTTACATAATATATATATACTTGGACGTTTATAATACGAGTAGGTTTACCTACTTAGCAGGGTTTTAGAGTTTTTCCTCAAAAGGTGACACAGTTACCTATTAAATAAAAAAAAAACACGTAATAAACATAGTCCATTGTGTGCCAAATGACAATGTCTTATTTCTCAGTTATTTACTGAAAGAAAAGCTAGTCTGAGCGGCCTCTACTTTTGGTCCGTTATTGGTCGTGAGCTTGCAATCAACTATTTTTCCGTAGGCAGAAAGTAGTATTTGTTCGAGCAGTCTGAAGTCAAAAATATCAAGCTACGGTTTTATTTTTTATCACAGTTCTCAATCAAGCACAGTCCCGTGTCATGACGTGGCTTCTCTTCTGATTAAACGAGGTCAAACTGGTAAAAAGCCTATCCACATTGGAGTGATCGTTGATCCTTATCAACTAGAGGAAAGTTACTGAAATTGTTGTTGGTTTTCATATTCTCAGATGTCACTCAAACTTTTAATGATAGATGTCTCCTTGTAATTATAAATATTAGATAAAAATAACAATCAAGGACTTTCTATGCAAGTCGTACAAGGTATCCCAGAATATGTAAACTATCCCAAAAAATGTAATTCTACTTAAAATATAACTGGTATAAATACGAAACTGTTATATATTTTTTCGGTCAATTATTTTTATTAAGAAAATGGTCAGCAGTTTTTGTTTTATTTACTAAAAAACTTACATAAACCTATGGCAACATCTTGTTTGACAAGAAATCTTGGTTTAGGGATAATAATCCCAAAAGAAGCTGATGTAAGAGTGATAAGTATAAATAATTTTATATTACTTATTCTATACAAAAATCACGTCCATGGGCAGCATCCCCTCCTTTTCTATAAAATGTTCTGATACACCCTCTAGGTGTGAAAAATCTACTCAATTATGTAGTAAAGTTAAATTGAACGTTTTTAAAAAGTGACGACCGCGGTGAACTTTGTCAACATTAATATCGCGTCGAACCAAAGCCTTTAATTAAAACTCAGCAGTGAAAAAAATCTGAATCATAAAACGATATTTTTCGTAGATTATCGGATTGATGGAACTAGAACACCTTGGGTTTTTTGAGTTCTGTCCACTGCTCCTAAAACCACAGCTATTTACCCGAGTTAGTAGTAGAACTTCTTTGTAAATGAACTTGTACAGCGAAGTAATATCACCCATGTATATTTCTGGTACCAAGCAGTAATGCTCACATTTTGGTGGTAAAAAAAAATATTACTATGATTTCGGTGTTAGCGGTTATGGGTCACGGTGAATACAGGCAAATAAAAACTTTCATAATATGTATTCATAAGTATTGCCCCTGGTGTTGCAGATGTCATAGGAGACGTGGTTACCACTTACCTTCACGTAGGCTGTATGCTTGTTTGCCTTCAAACATTCAACATTAAAAAAACCTATATTAATTAACAACACATCAGAAAAAAAAACAAGCGTGAAAATTTGCGTTTGACGATATTTTTTTGTGAATTAGCGTCACGTAGGTTATTCAATGTCAATAACGTCAGGCATAATTCAATGTCAGGCACGTCAAGGTTTTTCAGGTATCCCAAAAGAAGGATAAAACATCGATAGATAGGTAAGTAGACTAACTTGTAGTGTAAGCTCGTTTCCAGTAAAGCACTGAATCGCCAACTGAGTGATCATTGCGAAGAAGAACGCCAATGAAGTCACCAATCGAATAGATTTTAGGCTTGATGCATCTTGCTGAAAAAAACATCATGTCCTTAGTTGTCAAAGTTCGCGTGAATGTATTGATCGCCACCGCCATCGCGTCAGTTTGACCGGGCCCTTAGACTCTCTTGCACACGTGACTTTGTATAGAGAGGACGCCCGACTTCGCTTGGTGTAACGTCGAGCTTTTATAGAGTTACAGACAGGTTTTGTGGCGCTAGTAGGCATCTTAGACACACATAGTGTGAGTTCGATTCCATCATGGACCAAATATTTACATGTAATTTATGATACCAACGACATAAAAAGAATTCTAGTGCGGGGTCAGAACTTTGTATGTGTCTGTAGAAAAAGGCTTATTGTTTTATGTAATACAGATTTGTTGATTTGAAATCAAATATTTATTACCAGCAACCACAATCAGTGTTTATGAGCCAGTGTTTATTATCAAATAAGTAGACCGTATCTCAAAGAAAATGTCTCTAATAAATAGAATCCCAGGCTCTTTATTAAGATGTTTCTAACAGCTTTGTGATGTAGACGCCTATCTCAATCAACTAGGTCATTATTCAAATTAAAGAAAATAATGTCCAGTACCGTACAGTAAGTTTCTTACCGAAACTTGGACCATTACGACGCAGATCGCAGCCACGCTTGAGAGTAATTGAGTCATGAAGCCATAAGAATAGGTTGTAGCAAATTTCTCCACACATCTGAAAAATAATAACTGAGTACAGAAAGATGGAGGTGTGTGGTGACTTAAGATCATTCTTCGACGTGCTAATAATGTATAAAGCTGTTTATCAATCAAGTAATTATTTAATGTACACATAGATAATACAGACAAAAAAACTTACATATAGGATATAAACGAAGGCGAGCGTAACCCTAACAACAGTTTTATTCCAGCAAACCTTTGAGGATAAGGACAGCTGATAAATAGCGGTGGGTACACAAACAGAAAAAAATACAATAATAGCACTAGTTTTAACATACTATAATACATAGTATAAGTAAGTATATACATATATGACGGAGCAGAAGCTCCATGTGGTCTTTAAAAAGTGTGACATCTGTAATGCTAACGTCACTATCATCACCAGTATGCTGGTCGCTCATAGTTGATGACGAAAGTAAACTCCAGGATATGTTCTTCTAATTTATTCTTGGTTGTACAGAGGCTTTCGATGTCTTGGCTTTCGAGCAACTTGTCTGAACAAGTTCAAACTACCTCCAAGCATTAATCATTTAAGTTTACATATGGTTTTGAAGGTAAACATGGTCAAAATGACAACCTGATTATGTTAAGTAATAACCTAATTATTATTTGATTACAACAATCAAATAATAATAAGCTATTCATTAATGATTTTACACTGTAATTTGATAATGTAAGTGATGATTCGATAAGTAACTCGTGGTTCTGCGCCGATGACTCATTGTAGAAGCACAATAACGCCTTTGCGCCGATATATATATATATATATACACACATCAACATTATCTACGGATAGAGGATTAATTTCGAAATTATTTGCATATAAACTATTGTTATTTAGAAAAAGTAAAAAAGGAATATTAATTCAATTTTTTAAGAGTATTAACTCTATTGCTCTATTTTCAAAATTATAAAATTAAATAACGCAATAAACAAAACATAGAACGGGGACTGATTTGAATTTTACAACGTTAATTTTGCCTAAGATTAATTTTCTTTTAATTTAATTATTAAGTTATCTGAGCCTTTTTTAATTTTAACTGATTTTGTGTTTTAATGTCATGAAACGTCCACATTTAAGCAGATAAGAGATAATGAGAGTGGTAGGCATGTTAGAAGCCGGTGCGTGGTTGCCGACACTTTATAGGTACACCTATCAAAACGTACATTGTACATACATATACAATATGTACATATAAGCTCTTTTACTCTAAGTTTGAACGTGTTAAGCGATGTTTAGCAGTGAAGGAACCACCATACCAACTGGAAGAATGAGAAGGATTTTTAAGAAGAAGGAATATAGCTGACTTGCAGGGCGCGGGTTTAAAAAAGCAAAGCGCTCACGGTGGTAAGAAGGCGACAGGGGATTGTAGAGAAAAGTTAAGACGTGAAAAATATCTCCCTAAGAGTAAGACATTTTAATTGAATTCTGAATTCGGAAACGTGATCGAACCTGCGCAATCCGAAAATAATCGGATGCACAAGTTTTGAAAACTCTCCACAGGAGTCCGTGGCATCAAAGAAAATCCATGTTTATCATTTTTAGAACAAATAATACAAAGAAGAAGGTCCCTGATCACATATTATTTATTATATGACGCAAAACTGTTTCTGCCTTTGCTGATGACAACGCCTTGAAAAAAAACCCACTGATTTATGATGCAACAAAATCATACGGTAGGTGTCTCTCCTAATATCTGAAATATGAAACTTGCGGCAAATAGGCAGTAAAAAAAAATATTTAAAATAAAAACTGAAATCTTCATCTCGGAGGCGAATAGCAGATTATGTTTATTCGAGAGTGTTGAAAAAAGCCAACGAGTGACAATATTGGGGTCGTAATCCCGAGTTATTGCAGTTTGTAATATTCGCGCACGGTCCCAGATATATTGCTTTCGTATCGACGGAGGTGGGTCGTCATTTCATCTTCGTCATCGGGGTATATTTCTCTTTTAAATATAGGCAGAGATAACTTGTAAGTATTACTAGAAATGTACCTCTATATTATCTTAAGGATTTATTTAGTTTATATAGGTAAAAGGAAGAACGGAAAGGAAGAGTTGCCCGTCACAATTTGCGGACTTGAAACTTTGCGGGCTTTTTGTTTGATATTATGAACATATTAATTGAGTTCACGTGTTAATGGCAAATAACGTCAAAAAAAAGATAGTTTTCCTTTTAACTACGTTTTATATACTACTGCCGTTAATTTTACCACATATCCAAAAACAACTGTTTAGATGGCAGGGGTGGGGACAGACAGACGGACAATATGGCGAAACTATAAGGGTTTCTATTATTTTTTCCTATATTTTTAGGGTTCCGTAGTCTGTTGACTACGGAAAAATAACGTTGGATGTTAATAAAGTTATACAAAATAATATCTTGCAAAAACTGTTTCACATGGCTAAACTAGGTTTTTTGTAAAAAAATATTTAATAGATACCTATGTATATATATATATATATATGTTTTGTATACGAATATGTTTTTTTATGTATAGGGCCAAAGTGTTTTGCGCTCTATGAGTTTTTTTGTTTCTCGGTAGCTTATCCTTTATTCTTTATTGTACACACAGAAAATATAGGCAAAAACTAACATATACCTAGGACAAAGGCGATCTTAAACCTAACAAGAGTTTTGTTACAGCAAACGTTTGAGGAAACGTTCGTACTCAAATCGAAGTATTTATAAAACATTTTCAAATAATTATGTAGGTAGCCTACACATTTGACATTTAAAATGTCAAAAAAAAACTTTATTATTTTCGACACTGGATAATTACCGACAAATATACCGATAAATATTATTCACCAGGGAAGGAGGTACTACTACAAAGTTTGGTCTGATTCCAACAGAGCGTAGCCAGTTAATTCACATTGAACTTTATGGCAGTTGAAGGCATCTACTTGCCAAGTTATCTGCACTTGCGTTTATAATGTTTTACATAATCTTATATATTAAGGCCTTGCAGATTGAAAGTACTCATTATCTTCAAAAGAGTGCGTCAAACAACACTTAGTATTCCACCAATTTACGGAAGATAGATAAATATAATCAATAAAAATAATGCTACGTTTCAAGTTTCACACAGTATCATCTAGCCCCAAACTAAGCCGAGCTTATATTATGGGAACTACATGGCAGATAAACTACTTATATATATTTGTTTTTGTAAATACATACAGGTTGTACTTAGAAAACACCCAGAGCCGAGACAAATTTGCCCCACGGCGGGAATCGAATCCGCAAATTAATGCGACACAGACGGGCCTGCGCCCAACTGTGCCACAGAAGTTGTCACAAGGTCGTGCCATTTTTTAAAGGCGACCTATATTTTCTACAGTCTGATGATTATGATGATACAACGCCATCAACCTCCATTTGTTGCTCGAACAGTATAAAACTCTTAGGAAAAGCGTGCGGTTTCTACTCGCTAAAAGTTTTGAGCGAGGTTTTTTTTTTTTAAAAGGTTTTTTTTTAAATCAAGTATTTCGGCTCGAATATCTTGCGTAAATAGCTGAGAATCATTCCACACCAAGTGCTCCATCTGGATTGTTGATTAAAATGTAAAACCCAAAAGGGGAATCCGAATGCAGAAACACAAACAACAATAATTTAACTCTATGCAGGGTTTTCGTAAAAATGTGAAAACCTACTCACCCGATGAGAACCTGGTGTTGACGAAAACAATTAAACAGAGTTGTTTGCAAAGCTGATTCAATTTGTTTGTCCGTGTAAAATGCCTTAACAATTCTCTCATTTTCTTCAGCCTCGTCTAGTAAAGAAGGACTCTCTAGTATATTTTCTTCGCGAGCGTGTCCCTCGCGTAGCTGGGTCATTGTTCGATCATATGCTGTGATCAGAGCTTCGCCCAATATAGCAAATTGACTGCTCATATGCAGGATTACGGATCCGATGAACGTATCTATCGCCATCACGATGTGACCAGTCCACAGCAAACCTGTCGTCTCTAGGATGAATGTAAGAATGAACGACTTGTCTTCTTGATAATTCCATGGGATGTAAATCGGTTGTGGCAAACTTCGAACTGGTCTGTCTGAAGTATCGTTCAGGTCCTTTACAAGAGCTTTCCAATGGAAATCCTGCACCGCCCCATACACATTTGAGTTACCGATTGTTATCCAACCAAATAAAATAAACATGATAGTAAAAATTCTCGTTATTTTTATAGTGGTTCGGTTCGTCTTATTATTTTGATAATAATCATACAAATCAAGTTGTATAGTGCGAACTATTTCTTGGATTTCTTTATTTCTGAATATGAATAAATAGAGTTTTATTATAGTCAGGTTGTGAGTGATGACAAACGAGAGGCTGAACATGAAACGATCCATTTCTTTTTCGCCGACGAAAGGGTCGATCGTTTCCAGGCCTACGAAGCCTGCGACCCACACAGTCTGTGTAGCGATAGAGTAGTATAGATACCAGCCAGGAAAGTTTCTAGTGTCCTCTTCCTCGGGTTGATGCCACCATCCCAGTCCTAGAAAACGTAGAAGAAGAAAATGAAAAATAAAGTAACGCCTTGGACGAGATACGCCTACTTCAGACATCACGTCCGCTTGCTCACTATAACGTTCGGTAAATGTATCCACTCAATGCTAAGCTACTGAAAAATCAACTTATGTAGTTGGGTGGTTCTTCGGATACGATTTAATTATGCGGCTACGGCTGACATTATACAGGCTGTAAGCAGTTGTTTCGAGGCTTTTATAATATGAGTCCGATCCGAACCATGGCAAAGTGCCAATGCAAAAAATGTGCCAAACCGACATTGTTGACGACAATTGGCTGAGAAATGAGGACCTATGTTGCTGCTGCCGATAGTGCATTATACAGCTCAGAGCAGCGGCAGAAACATTATTTATGTATATTTGCCAGAATTTATCAGGCTCTTTTGCGCATTTGTAAATTAGGATTTGATCAATTTGAATAATGGTTATAAGCCATATAACTCGCAGAACCAGCCATATCTGGAGGACTAATGGTCTCCGAATGGTAACTACGAATCGGACAACGCAGTGTAGAGAGGTCCCACCTTTCTACACTTCGCAAGATGGATCTCTAAGATAATTCTTGCAAAGTGTAATTGCGGAAAAAAGTAGACTTCTACAGCTTGTTCTACATTCTGTAAAACACCATTTTATGCCAGAGATACGTCACGCTATATTTAGAGTTCCTTTATAAAAAACCCGGATAAACAAAAGAGTAAGGAACCTAGAAAGTGAATTCCAGTAATAAAAATCGGAGAAGCTCTCAAAAATGTACTTCAGTGTGCCAACGTCGACATCAAAAGAATGAGCGCCTGTCACAAACATGAGAAATGAAGGTAGGTACACATCTAAAGCCGGCAGACACCAACTTCTTTTCATTTTCTGATGAATGAAGTTGGTCTCTGCCGGCTATATATGATTTAGATTATGATTGCGGAAAGTGGTAGGATGATGATGGCTTATGATTATGACTATTTGTTATGGCACTCTTTAAAGAATGATATTGTCCAGCAGACACAGCTTGTTCTACATTCTGTAGAATAAAATTTTATGCCAGAGATTCTACGGGTAGATTAACACGCTATATGTGATGTACACTTTATTAAATAATGATGGTGCGAGACGACCCGCTCGCTTCCCTCACTTCGGGCTCTACGATTGAGGCGAGCGGACGTGTGGCTTGGTCACTGTGTTATCTAGAACTCATGACTTTTATTTATCCACCTACACGAGGTACTAGACATCACACTATACCTAGAAAGTGAAATTCAAGTCAACAAAAATCGGGGAAACACTCTCAAAAATTACCTTCAGTGTGCCAATGTCGACATCAAAAGAACGAGCGCGTGTCACAAACATGAGTAACGTAGGTAGGTAGGTACACATCTAAAGCCGGCAGGCACCACCTTCTTTTCATTTTCAAATGCTTTTTTACACATCTGACAATATTTTACACCATACTTAGGTTTAATCGAGTTCAAATAGTGTCCGACGAGTTGGACTAGGCTTTGTCAATATTTAAGTTTGTTTTAGATCGAGCTATCCAATCTACTTCCAAACGCTAGGTGGCCATTACAAAACAGATACCTATCTTTATTCCTCAGAAAAATATAGGAAATTATTGAACATATAACCTAAGTGAATCCTACTTACATAAAATGTACATTTGCTAGACTATTACTTTCGCGAATTTTGTTAAATTTATTATAAACCATTCTGTAAGCTTATTTTACTATTTATTACCAAAAAATAGTAAATCTTCTTTTATCCCGAAAAAATCTAGTCTAGTTTAGATCTAGTCTTACATTACGATCATACATTCAATAAATAAAGTCAAAGTTAATCAAAATTCATTTATTCATTAAAATCACAACAAACCACCACACTGATAATTTCTACGCTTTAGGCGACTACTACCTCCCAGAATTAGAATGGATTTCTGATAAAACCACTAAAAGCATGAAATATATGAACACTTGATTTCGTAGCACTCATTTAGCTAACACTAAAAACACAAAATTTCCAAAATGGTTTCTACTAATCTCATGCTATTTGTAGGCCACCTTTTCGAGAGTATGGACCTATGCAAACAAGTGGATGTTGTATACAGATTTTAAAGGCTTTTGAAAATCTGTTATTACTTAGCAAGATCGCTTTTAACGGCATTAGAACAACATTACGAATAGAACACAAAAAGTGTCCCTCAAAGTTCTATATTCATAAAAGACATCAGCAATTGGTTTTCTTAACTCAAATTATCTTTTATATGCCGATGATCTTAAAATGTTTAGAATCATAATCCACGTAAATGATTGTAGCCATCTCCATGATGATCTCAACCGTATAACTGAATATTATCACAATAATTAGTTACACCTGTCTCCTTAAATGTAATAAAATAAGTTTCACTAAAACGGTAAATAAAATTGACCCAAGTGAGAGATCTTGGCGTTTTACTGGACTCTGAACTTCAACAGATTGATAAAATAATAAGCAAGGCATTTCAAATGTATGATTTTGTCCTCAGATCATCGGTTGATTTAAAATGCCCTAAAACGTATCTTCAATTATAATTCACCCCCAACTAGAATATACTTCATGTATCTAGAATCCGTGTTATAAGAAATATGTAGGTTATTGGAAAGGGTACAGAAAAAAATCCTTCCCACAGTTAATTATAGATGCTCTGGCCGCTACCTACCTGCCTTATATTGACCTACTTGTAAAGTACAACTTCTTAACATTCGAACATAGAATAATATAGAACATAGAACTAACTTAGAAGCAATGACATTACACAGAATCTGCCACAACCAGTTTGATTGTATCGACATTAGCAATGAGTTATGTTACTTGTTACCGAGGGCGATGCATGGTCGCGTGGTGCGTGCGCGTCGTTTGTTTGCAACTCCTACCCTCCGAACCCACGCTGGTGAACGAGCTCCTATACAACGAATGGTGCAAACGTATAACGAGCGTTTCATTGACATTGATATCTTGTTTTTACCTGAGTGCACTTTCAAACATTTGATTTTGAAGACCCTTAATGTTCAATAACTGTTATTATTCATTTTTTTATTTTGTCGTAATTTATTTTGATGTTAAAAATGTTCTTACTCTCGTTACTTAAAAATATTTTTAAATTAGACTCACGTAGACTTAGGTAGTATTTCTTGAAGTCTGGTAGGTATATGCATACCTACTTACCAAATTACTCTTCAATTAAACTTGCAACAGATTCAAGCCTACTTGTTTATTATTGTTATATTAAGAATGAGAAATGACGCTGTGGGTCATATATTTACCTAACATTGTTTACTTTAGTTTGTAACTTATAATTTAATGTATGACTGTTTGTCGTTCCTAAAACAATAAAATTTAAATTTAAATAATATTAAAATACCTAACTACTGCCTGTTCTTCCGCAACCAAGGCAAAGAAAGGCGAGAAACAAGGCAAGTTATTCTTTTTAATGATCCTTTTACAAAACAATAGGTACGTAGGTAGGTACCTACCTAAATTTTGCATCGATTTCAAGCAAGAGTTTTTATCATCTAATATACTTTTATCATTATTTTAACAATTTCTGGTTAAGCTGAATTTGGTGGTTTTTCAGTGATCAAATCATACAAAATCATCCTGTAATACATGAGAACTTACTTGCCCGTTCGAAATGTAATAATTAATTATAGAAGACCCGTAATGAAATGGTTCGGTTTGATTCATTTTAATAAAAGGTTATTATTTGAGGTGTGAAAGCCGATAATTTATAACAGGCGCTTATTAAATAATTAATTTTGATCAAGGGTGAGTTTGATACCTAGACACTTAAGTACATCAGTTTTTTTCAGTTTTTACCTACCTAGGTATTTTAATAATATGTTTAGGAAATAGTTTCGTAGGACCGTCATTTGCTTTCTTTTTTACATATTTTTAGATTTTCAAATTATATTCATTGTAATAACATTTGTGAAATAGACACTTTTATCTGATATAGGTAACAACTACTTACCTAAAATAATGCTTATTTTAACTATTTGCTAATACATGAATGCTTATATAATGTTATTTTTTGACCTATTTAAGATAGGTAATATATCTAGATATTGTCTATATTAAGCTTTTCATAAGAGTTTGAAAACTCATAAGTAGAGTCTTCTACATAATTATCATTACAAATCTGCAAAAGTTCTTGCGGACAAACAAAATCGAGATAGTGGATCTTCCCTATGAGGCAATCACTAGGCTTCTGGGCCTAAATTAACCTTTACTTAGCTTAGGTACTTACTTTTCAATATAGTTTTGTGTTCTCCTTTTCTTTATTCTTTATTGTACAAACAAATTAACATTTACAAAAGACAAGAGTTTTTCCAGCAAACCTTCGAGACTTATTTTGTTAAGTACTTATATATTGATAAGATTTTCTTTTAGTAATTGTTGCTTTTTTTGTTGTTTATTATTGTGTGTGTCAATATTGATTCCAAGTAATGAGAAAGTAAACGCATTCTATTAAAAAGGAATATTGTCGAAAGTTGCAGTACATTCCGTGCAGGTTTCTGGTGGGGTCTGAATTCCATTACTTTTGATTATAAGTTGTTTATTTCTAAGCTGTGATTTATCATGCAGTACATCAGTGAGGACGTTAACTATTGTGAAAGCTATGTTATCAGAATTATATCGCATTAAAAAAGAAGTGACACTTGGAGTTTATAAGTAATAGGCATCCAAAGACTCTGCCTTGCGGTATTAAGCTTGTCATATGATGGGCACTCGGACATTGTTATCAAAATGTTTAAATTCAACTTATAGCACTCGGTCATGTAGGTACGACTCAAACCATATACCCATATAGTTTTTTTAAGAGGAATAATATATTGCACTTTTTCGTATGCTTTTGACATAATTTGTTAGTATTTTTTTTATTTATAATAAAGTTTACAGTTACATGATAACCACGTACTCTTTTTTGTCCATAATATCAAATATTTCATATTTCACCGCGAGTAAGCAATCAACTTTGATTTTTCCATTTTAGTTATGTGTGTTTAGGTAGGTATGCAAATGCATACTCAAACAAACAATAGAACTAAAATGGAAATTAGTTTAATCATTTTTGTAATGTTTCATTTGAATAATTATAATAATTATTAATGTCATTATTCAAATTATATTCTTCCAATCTATATTAAATAATACCAACTTCAAGTACCTACCTACTTAGTTAAAGCTTTTTAGGCCAAAAAACCGAAACTATAGATAGTTTTTTAAACTATCTGTAGTAGGTACTTATTTTTATGCTTATGCATTTGGATGTATATCAAGACAAACAAAGATAGCTTCGTGAACCGAAAATCCATAAATTTTGAACATTTGCTATTATATTTTTAGCAAGGTTAACGAAGACATTATATAGTCGAGTAGGTGGCTATAGGTAAAAATAATAATAATAAATAATGCTGGGCATTTTTTATACAACATCATCTAGCCCCAAAGTAAGCAGAGCTTGTGTTATGGGAACTACATGACTGATATACTACTTATATACTTTTTTTGTAAATACATACGTAATATACATAGAAAACACCCAGATCCCGAGACAAATATTTGCAAATGGAAACATTTGTCCAGCGGCGGGAATCGAACCCGCAACCTTCTGCGTCTCAGGCGGGCCTTCGCCCACTGCGCCACAGAGGTAGGTTGGTAGGCTATAGAACTTACTCATGTAGGTATTTTCCATATTTTTTCTAATATATTTATGTTATAGTCTCGCCCGATTATTTTTGATATTTTGTTAAAATTATTTTTAATATGTTCCATAATAAATATTCTCTAAAGAAAACGCTGGTTTCTCTGCAATATCAGAACAGAATTTATATTATTTTTTCAGTTTTAGTATTATTATTATTGTTTTAGTATTAGTTTTAGTAGTTTTAGTATTTGCTTTTTCTACAGATCGAGTAATTTCTTTGCACCAAAGGTCCTGTATTCGTGTACGAACTCCTCCTCCTTTTGTGGAATGTTCGGCAAATATGTTATTATAATTTTTTAATTTTTGTTCAATATTTTTTAAAATGATGTTCATTCATTTTTATAGGTATAAAAAAGAATGCTTCGTCTTCCAAAAATACAGTCATCTGCGACGCAAGAGGTGCTGGGGTTCGATTCTCGCTACGGGACAAATGTTTGTATATTCTGCAGATATTTGTTCCAAGTCTGGTTGTGGTGGTTCCACGGTACTCATAGTTCCTAGTGTGACTGTGGGGTAAGGACTATGTAAGTAAACTTTAAATTTTAAACGTCCAACAGACACATTCGGAAATATGATGGAAATATGTTTTGGTTGTAATTTACATTCTGATTCGCGGAGATTCATGGCAACTTTTTGCAACCTATAAGCTTGCAACGTTATGTAGAGGGTCGGGGAACTAAATGACTGGTAGAGTCGCTACTGGCTGGTATGATGACTGGTGTAGGAAATAAACTCTAGATGGCGCTAATTTGAACAAATGAGTCTAATTTTCAATTGTGAATGAAGTTTTTGTTGTTATTATGACATAAACCTTAATAAACGTTCAAAGCAATATTTTTTTGTACTTATGTAAATTCTGTGTAAGAAATGTCGCATTAAAAGTCACAAAATTTAAAAAAAACTTGCGATAAACTATTTGCCGGAAATAGGTCCTATGTTGAGTTAAAGTTAAGGTTATTTAATTATGTAGCATAACAGATTTATCAAATCGAAGTCGCTACATTTTTATGTAAGAATTCACATATAACACACAATTATTGTGGGTTCACATTTAAACCTAATAAATGAGATCAATATTTAAAACAACTAATTATACATTTTATAGTGCAAATGTATTAGTATCTACCTATTATATTCACAATACGTTAGACATGCCCTCTCGACTATATTTTTACAGATAGATGGGCCTATCTGCAAAAATATCGAGCTGCTGGTGAGATTACATAAGTTGATTTGAGAGGTGGCGTTATGCACGGCAGACTGGGGATTATTGGCGCGCCACGGTGAGCGCAGGGGTTACAGCAAAAAGTGGTCGCGCCCGGGACGGAACCTGACGCTATTCTCTGGTACACACAGCCTGCTCGCCTCGCATAATAACTCGAAAGAGTTGTTCTGCGATGATTACTCAATTGAGTAATCATTTTAAGCAGCTGCAGAGCTCTTTATTATGTGAATTTATTTTGCTTTGAAATTAATTTTATAGTTGCCTACTTATTTGTTATTGAAACTCATTTTATTTAAAGTATTAAAGAGAAACAAGCAGACCGAAGTAAGTTGCGCGTTGATGTCTTTTGTCTTTTACAGTAAGTATAAGATAAAAATGTAGATAATGGGCCAGAAACTATTATTATAGCATGAAAACGCCCATTATTTTTTAATATTTTTGTTTTCAAAGTTATTGGTTCCCCCCTCACTCCCGCCTCTTTTCACCACTCCAATATGTACTTATGTCCATTCATTGATTCTTTTTTTTTTTGAGAAGCCCTCGTAACGTACACCCAGGAAATACTAGTGTGGAGATAAAAGTTATTGCTTACTTAGGTACGCTATTGTATAGTTTTACTTATTTCTTAAAGCCTAATCAAGGCAAGTAGGTACCTATATAATTATTTGATTTTATGTGACTAAATTATTACCTAACTATGTTAAGTAAGTATAATCTTGTATAAATTATATTAGTTTCAAATAATATTTATTACTTTTATTATATAAACTGTAGGTACAATGCAAATAAAAACAGATACAGCAATTCCTGCACTCGCTACCAAACCTACTTTTTACCCGCAAAATCATGTTATAATATAAAAAGTTTCCTTTCTAGTGTTATTTGTAATATTCAGATAGATAAACTACATAAGCTCAAACTTCCAAAAAACAAAAGTTGTTTTAAAACAAATTTAAAAAATCAAGCGCAGAAAGAGCTGTTTTATGCATAGAACTAAAATCGTACGACCGCATGAATCGCGCTACATAATTTATCGGCAGAACTACCGAGTTAGATAACCCCATACTTTTGCTGAATAAAGTTCGTTTATTATAATAAATAGTTTTTTTATACAAATAAACTAGCAAACAGGCATACCTACAGCTATGGACTCTTTCAATACCAGAGGTATCGTTGTAAAGTTTGTAAAAACTCATAATTTTAATGCATTATGCAGTTTTCTCCCTCAACTAATAAAACAAACAAAATCAATCAACTAGCGAATCAACTCAAGCGAATATTTAAACATAAGTTTTTCTTTACGCATTTTTACTTAAGAAACGAGATTATTTCAGCATACATACGATTTTAATCTTCGTAAAAATTGCCCGGTTTTCTGAAATAGCCTAAATGGCGATTTCTTAGTATCGCGAATCGCAATTATTACGAGGTAGCCTAGCCTACTCGGCGGTAAATCGTCTTGACACCATGGTTTTTTTTGTTCACTAAACCACAGACTGGGTAACGACCTCCTGCTTCCATCTCTAGTAATTCTGTGTTACTGTTCACTCCTTAGTGCACCATAGAGGAAATACGTTCAGTTCACTCATTCACTCAATGTCCAGTTTCTAGTTCAGTTAGGGTCACCCACAGGTTAAATAAAAATCATTTTAATATAGTTTTGCTCTATTGTCTTGTCTTTGCTTGCTTGGCATGACTTGACCGAGCCTTGACTTTGCGGAATTAAAGATTTTTGGCCTCGACGAACGTCAATTAGCGCCCTCTGTCGATAAGAAGCTGTTTACACGTAAAGTAATGGTTAATTTATAAAGTCAAAAGATGGCAGCACCTGCATGAAAGGTTACAGAAAAATGTAAATCATCATTACAGGTATTTCCTTGTATAATAGTAAGTATTGTATTATATATAAATGCGGTATTAATAAGTAGGTGTAAGTATGGTACAAATCTACCAAAGCAAATAAAATAAACTACCTGTCCAGGGAAAACATACAAAAAACATAGAAAAAAAATACAGTGCCCTAGCAATGTGCATGTTGGTAGCTATGTAGTAGGTACATACTACATACTAAGTTACCTAACAAGAGGCATGACCTCCTCAACTCTGTTTTATATCACCGGGTAGTTACCTACCTACAGTAAAATCTAGGTAGCTTACAGCATCCAACCATACTATACTGTAGACCTAAGACTATACTATATTGTTATATATATATAAATTACCTAAACGCAGGTACTACGTAGATAGGTATGTCTAAAAGAAAAAGAAAATGTTGTTTACTCGGACGCACGCTGCAGCCAGGCAGTTTCCTCTTTTCCATGGCAGAGCAAACTCGTGTTGCAAATCACGTTCGCTCAGGTCTCGCGAGATCGGTTTTCCGCGGGATGAAACTAATTTAATATAAAATAATTTTGAACCAAACAATTTAATGAAAATGTGAAGTATTTTTGCATTTGTGTACGTTTATTTTTGATTTGATGAGAACATGGCTGGAGATAAGAACCTATTCTAAATTAAACTATTTCTTCCTGTGTTCCTTCTTAAATAATATTCTAATCACAGCAATGGTCAGTTCATGTTCCAGTTCCAGTTCATGAATATGGAACTGCCAAAGTCAGATTCAGAGTCTGGTACCCAGTGTGCTGTGCCCAGGATAAGGAGGAATACCAAACCACATAGGAAATCCGTGGCTTGGGATTTGCTGCAGCCGCTGGCGAGGCTATGGGGGCTGATAACAGCTGTTGGTAAGACGCTTCCTGCTACCTACTTACCTAGCCAATCTAGATAATAATTATTACCTACATTTATCTTCACCTTATTTCAATTTTGTTTGTTCAGATGCATGACAAAAGCTCTATCTAATTTGCTCTACCTTCCTGTACCTTCGAGTTCTTACTCAGTTATTATCGACGATAGTAGGCCCCAAAAGATCCTTTCTAGGGTTGAAGCCAAACAGCGAAAACGAAGAAGGTACTTTAAAATTTCGTCATGTTCGTCTGTCTGGCCGTCCTTATCCTAAACTCCAATTTCGCGTATTTAAATAAAATGTTGTTAACCTACTTACCTAGATGTGATTTAAAACAAATTTGTTACTTAATATTTTGTAGCTCATCCACCGACATTATGATATGGATGGGTTCTATCATTGCACCCCACGTATGTACCATCAGGTCTTTTAAATAGAGAGCATTTGGTAAGAACCTCCAAATAAAATAGCTTTGACTGATTCTCAATATAACAATTTAGGAGATAATAATTTCGGGCATTTATTTTTTGTCCTTAGCTTTCAATGCATGCAACTGTCTTTGTAGGAGATTTCAGTCTCTTAAGAGTTTTCAAAGAACTTTCCTCTATAATAGGAAAAAATTTGAGACACCAATATTTCTGTGGCATACTTGAATATGTCTTTATGTTCGCACTAAAATTGAGAGTTGACGATGAAATAGGTATGTATGTACAAAATATCACGAATAAAACGTGAATTAGTGTTATATGTAGATTACCTACATGATGAGAAACAACTCTTTTTTTTTCAGTAGTGAGCGGGGCGGGCGCCGAGTTATGGGTTCTAGGATATGAAATCGCACTGGGTTTGCTGTGAGTACGTAACTGTTTTAATAATTTTCTTTGTTTTCACCCATATCAGTAAAACCTTTACATCACCTTCATCCCGGGGTATCGCACACGCAATAAGGTCATATACCTAGCGCTATACCAATTTTGCTGTATGTAAGGACTTTTATTTATTGTTATAAATACATATAAGTAGTCAGTTTAATGTTTGCAGCCTCTTTGGTTATAGGTTCTGATGCGCATCATACCAGTTAACTGAAAGAGCACTTATCACATAATAAGAGCTGTACTTTCAAATATTTTTAAATAATTTCATAGCCTAAGTTACTACCTAACTACTTTACCAAATTTTTTCTAATACTAATGATTATTACCTACAGATTTAGACAGTTTAAAAATAAGCCATCTCAATTTACTTTCCCCAAAATTTCGTATCATGGCAAAGTGGCTGAACCTTTACGCTGTCCTGCTTAATGACAGCCATCTGTCCTCTGCCCCCGGCACTGATAGCTTACAATAATTTTCCATCTTGCAGTTCAAGTATGTAAACACCAGATCTACTCACTTTGGTACCTATTTATCTAACTAATTATCCTCTACATTTTTTTGCGTTGCATTGGTAAAACGATCAGGTAGGTATAATTCATATCTTGTTGGTGATTTTCAGTTTAAAACAAATAACATTTACTGACACTTTTGGGATCTGTCAGATTTGATCAAGCAGTAGGGTACTTCGGATCATCGTATTCTACCTATCACAGACTTACTAGGGGTGCTAACGCATCTATGCTTCGACAACCAAGATAGGCAGTTAGAAGAAATATAGAGCAAGGACCTGAAAATGCTCAATAGTCTTCGCTATCAGATCATGGGCTCATGATAACAGGGTTTCCCCAGTCCCTGATGTCTTATTAAGAGAACTAAAAGTCAGACAGGAGCATCAAAGGTCACTATAGTGTGCCCTCAGAATGGCGCACTATATTGTAGTACCTACTAGGTACTAACTATATTTTCACCGTCATTCCTAATTTTTAGTTTTTTAAACCAAGTTTATCTGAACTTATACACATACTTATTCGTACTTACGTAGGTATTTTATAGTATGGTTTGAAAACTAAGAAAATAAATATTCTACATGTGCGTGGGCTCAAAACTACAAAACCTAGAAATTAATAAATAAAAAAACACCCAATAGCCACATAGTTCTGACCCTTCACTAGGATTCCCTGTGTCAGGGTATCAGGAACTACAAGTAACATGGTACCAGATCTGTAGAACATACTACAAACATTTGTCCCACAGCGGGAATCGGACCCGTATCTCTTGCGTCTCAGCCGCAACTCTACTCTCCCACTCTAGAGCAGCTACTCTCCCACCGCACTACCAAGGTTATCTATACCAAGGTTATTAGCTATTCAATCGGAATTGAATAGCTAATGTAAATTGATTGTTTACCATAGTACTGTTCTTCTTTTTTTATTTTCTACTACAACTAAAAACTTGCGTGTAGTTTTAGTTATTTCTATATGACAGCGGCAATTTTTTTTTTAGAAAAAAACGGCAAATGCCTGAAGTTATTAACCGAAGTTGTTAAGTTTGAGGGTACGAATTATGGTTCGAGAGCATTGCGTGCTTTACAAATAACCTTGCATATCATCAAATTACCTTCTTCCTATCAGAGTCGGTGCAGCCTTCATCTTCGCCCTGGAGACTATGTGGGTGGCAGCGCTATTCATCGACCTGCTGTGCCGTCGAGGGGAGTACACCCTGACTCTTCGATGCTGGGACTTCATGCGCTGGTCATGCGGGCGAGCTCGAGCGCCGTTCTACGCGTGTATAGCTACTGCGCTGCTGTTCGCTAACCTCACTGTACTGACCACTGTCGCAGGTTATAATGTTACTTGAACTTCTGTTATTCTAGGATTGTTGGGACTTGGGATGGCCGTGAGACATAAATAAAAAAAAATGTGTTATCACAAGTAACTACATATATCTACGGCGTAGATTATTCGTATTATGATGCTAGGAATCATCTGGCGCGGATCTATAAGTATTTACACTCTTTGGACCATATTTGACCTACCTATAATTTATTTATAAGTTTAACTTATAATTATGTTATCTAATCGCGAAAGTTTGAAAAGTACTACCAACAATCATTATTAAAACATACTAATCACTACATAGTCCATACCATACTTTTGCGTTTTATGTTTGAATATTTGTTACTAAATATCTTCGTAATAGCTGAACCGGTATGGATCAGTATAATCTGTAATAGAAGACCTAGAATAAAATAATACACTACTTTTTATATGAATACCTTCCGGGTAAAGCCGTAGGCAGAGGCTAGTTTTATATAAGGGAAACTATAATACGAGTATATATTTGTTTGCTTTATTTGATTAAATTGCTATTATTCTGCAAAGTTTCGTTCTCACAATTCAGTCTAAATGTAGGTTTGTCTGTATTTAGGGCAAGTGCTTACAAAATTCAAATTGTAAGAAAATGTTTTTTACTTGGTTCAAAGCTCTTTCCAGAAAAACAGTTCGCTCTCTGCTCTTTGGAAACTTCTACTATTATACAATAAAAAGTTTCAGCTGTTCTTCGGTAAGCCAGAGTCGTTCGAAGAATTAAAAGAGGGGCGGGGCTATGAACTCTTCCCCGTCTTTTCTTCGATCGTAATAATCATTTTTATGTAGCTAAGGACCACCAGAATTTAGTGGTCTAGGACAAAGGGAACCTTAAGCGACATAAAACCATGCCGCCAAGTTCTGTGCTGTGCCCGAAAAAAACCTGTAGTCTTTGGTATATTTAAACTTAACTTATTTATGGTAAAACACACGTGCAGACTTTTCCACCTAAAATAAGCTAGTATGTGCTCAAACGGTAAAAAAAAAACCATCACAAGAAAACAAGAATATCTGAGATGCATGTGACACGTGCATAAAAAGAGCCTCTGTGAGCGGCACTTCATCCATTCAGAGCACTGGGTTCTTTCAATAGGCCATTTGCAGGGCCATAATACCTAAACTGGTCACTAGTCTACCGTAGGTCGAATAAACTGGTGACGTGACGAATTGATTTAATCAGCTTTTTTTTTATAAATTGTGTGTTTGTTTAATTGAACTGGTTGTGCTCTAGAACGATTTAAGAGGACAGGACCCCTCTTAAATCGTTCTAGATCCAGTCTTTTCCTCGGTAAGTGGTTATCTGGCGGACAAATGGCCGAGTGCGTTGGAAGTCCCAGAACTTTATTCAAACCACGAGTGGAACTTTATCGTGTCTAAACGTTTTACTCCCATCTTTCCAATGTATTTGCTATAATCGAATAATATAAAACCTGCTGATGGAAAATATACTTCCATGAATATTATTGATTTGTTTGATTAAGGTCATGCTGTCTTCCATGGTATGTTTGTATTGGATAAACTACAACAGTAAAAATAGCTACTACTTAGAAGCAATGTTGATTTGCCAACGTGCAATGACCTGTCGCGTATCAATGATTATTCCAATTTATTTTATTGATATAGCCCTGAAATTTGATTGGTATAGTCAATAAATCATTCATTAATGGCTCATACCTTACCTACGTATATTTACGTTGATGATACAGGTTCAATATTGGGGATAGAACCCTAAACACCGTAGGGCGGTTCTAAAAGGAAATGTTTTCTCAGCGTCTCGATACAGACGTATGTATACCAAGCTACCACTAATACTCATCTATTCGTTACGTAGATAGGTGACCCTGTGAAGATAGGTAATTGTAATTTTTTTTTGTAGATTGTTAATCCATGTACCGTATAGCGTAGCGCTTGCTATCGACAGGGGATTAATCCTCACACACTAGAGCCCGGTTTGAGAGGAAAACGCAGGTTATGGAATTCTAAGGTTGTCACAAGTAACTACAGTATAGAGTTCTTCAAAAAGGGCGTTTAAACTTTTTTAAGGATTGGCAATGCGCGATTGATATCTTTGGTGTTTCAAGCGGCCATATACCACATTAGTGGTAAAACAAAAATGTTTTATTTTGCAGGTGGTATGCTCCTAGTCCTAGCTGCTTTGCGTGCAGTGGTGCCATACTCTCCGTACGCGACCCACGGCCCTCACTCTCCCAGAGCAGGCAGCTCATTGCTGAGTCAACATGACTCGCCCATGCCAGATGTTTTTTACAATGCTGCTCATACGACTGATGACATGTTAGTTGGAAATAAAGTTAAGGTCAAGTAGATTTAGATAAAATTGGAAAAAAGTTGATCTTCTCTTGCTATTAGACTGATTACTGATCAAATGTAGGTATGGCTGGTAGTCCATGAAACAAGAGTTACATTTTGGTCAAATAGGTGGTTAGTTCAGAAATCGAGAAACAAATATCTTGAGTGTTATTTATTGAATTTTCATGATGATAATAAACACGGCATTGGATGAAAATTAACAATGAAAAACTGTATTTGTTTGCGAACTTGCGTTTTGCGATATCCTATACCTAATAAACCGTAATTCATTGTCATTGTCAGGTGAGTAAGTTCTATTTTCTTTACGTTACATAAGTTTGTCATGTGTCCCTCACTCTTATGTAACTCGTATCCGAATAAAATGGAATCAGAAGACGGCGGTGATATAAAAAGTATGAAATGATAAATACGATTTACTAGCACCTCTGAAATATGGAAAGGAAATGGTTGTATACCATAACTTTAAAAATAGCAAGTGTATTCGATGATTTTATAGACAAAGGTAAGGCGTTCCATAGTCGTACAGCTTGAACATTAGAGGAGTTAACATAGAATTGTGAACTATGAACAGGAGTATGAAGCTGTAGAGTATCGGAAGGGCGAAGGTTTAAAAATAAAAATAAATAAGGGAAAGAATATGTGCGTACATATTATTGCGCGGAATTCTGAAATATAGTCATACTTACGTAAGCCAAATATGAACCGGATTCAAAGATTCTGAAGGCTCAAGCTTGTTCAACTGGGCTTCGGTCAGGTCGAGGTAGCTGTCGTCAGCATAATCTAGCGTAACTTTTGAAGAAAACGAAAACATGTTGCGACTGATATCGGCAATATAAAGCTCCTAAGTCAGCTTAGAGTCCATTATAATACCCAGGTTCTTCACCGATTTGCTGATAGTTATAGGTGTACCATCAAAAAGTACACGTGTTATCTCATAAAAATTGTCAAGACTCTCAAGTCAAGACAAGTTGTTGTGACGTAATATTTGCTTATAACATACCTACTTACTACATTATTGATAATACAGTGAGGCGTGTGTTTAAAAAGTCGATTATATCTACACAGAAACAGGTTCGTTTCTCTCATTATGATCTGCCTTTGATTGATGCCTCGCCCAAGTTTCACTCAGAGCCGTGTCTAGAACGTGTAATGAGAACTTTGCTGACGTAGAGACTATAAACGAGTGACTTTAGCTCGAAACTGGAGTTTTTGTTAGTTGTAATTAGCTAGATTTTTATACTATTCTTATCTCAAGACCGTTTTTGCAATATGGTAACAGCATGTGAATAAAAAATAACATTGTGAAATATAACTTTTCCGCAAAAGATTGCCTGCTAGTAAAAGTCTTTATTTCTTTTTCAGGTGTGAAGAGATGAAAGTCTTGGACATAAAGACTCCGGAACGATCACGTTCAGTATCGCCAAAGCAAACTCTGCTAGAACTTTCATTTGAATAGAATTTCAAAGAATAGTGTACTTACAAGCAAATGTTTAGTTAAACATCCATCAAACAACAAATATGTGATACGTGACTGAGAGACAAGCAAGGTGTAACAAACTTATGACGTCAGATTTGAAATGCATGTCAGGTGACGGTATTTACTTATTAAGTTTTATGAAATTTTGACAACTGCTGCATGAGCCATAGATTTCTTACGGATGGCTTTCAAAATATATACAATAATAGTGGTTTTCTCCATACAATGAATGGAGAAAACCACTATTCAAATCAAGTATAGCGTCATTGTTATACTAGTGATAGCAAAAAAGAAGATCTATCATCGTAGAGGTCCTCTACCATAACATGGCCCGTCTCATATCGGGCCATACTTTTTTATATTGTATACGAATCAACTGTGATAGTTTAAAATGTAGTTATGTACACAACGACCTAGTTGTATCGGTGAAGTTCTAATTAAATTAGTATAGATATTATTTTAATGTTTTCTTGAATTCAAACTTGAAGCATCAAACTTGTTTTTGACTCAAAACGGCGTAATATGAATAAGCAGCTTTCATTACCTGAAACAATGCCATGTAAAAAAATAATTAAGAAGCTGAGGATCTACGATGGTAGTTACGCAAACTTTGACACGCTAATTTGCATAAAATATTTCGTCAATCGATTGTTAAGACATAAACATTTCAGGGTTATTTTGCAATAATAAATGCAGAAACAGAATCCTTTATTCTCTTTCCAATATCAATAAGTGAACTGAAAATGAGCATTTCTCATAGAAGAAACGTTCTTCTATGAGAAATGCTCAATGGAGAAATACATAGGGAAACAAATCACAGTAGGTGTAGTACAAATATAGGTTTAGGTTTAGGTTTAAATAACTTTATTCTCAAAAAGACAAACAGATGTCACTTATATGAGAACAATACAAACTTAATTACTAATCTTAAAGTAGGTCGTTCTTTTTTTTTTTTTTTTCTTTTAAATATCTGCAGAACATGCAAACATTTGTTTTCCAAGTATGGCCGAGGTACCATCCAATATGCCAACACAAGAAATTGATCTCCTATTAAAGAGGATCAATATCTTCCTAGTAGAGTCCTAGATTAAATAGATTTTACTTACAGCCACAAAGCAATCGTTATCCATGTAGGCGAAGCCTGCAGCATTCAGACGGAGAGGACGTTGCGCTCTCATCATCATCATCAACAAAAGCCGCCGGAGGCGAACCGGCATGCGTTCCCATTTGCACTGCATCACCGCATCTGATATTCGAGCTGACTGGAACAATCGTTATCGTCGGCTCTTTGTTATTGCTTCCAGCTCAGCTGGCAAACATCTAAAATTCATGAAATATCAAACATACTTAAAACTGTATTCCCAATCATGGTCATTTTTGACATAAACAGAGTTAAGTGCATATCTGAAAAATTACCTTCTATACCTACTGCCAACATAGGCAAATCCAAACAATATATATTGTAGGCAGATAATTCCCACGTTTTGAAAAAGTAGTCAGTAGTTACAATAAATACATATTGTAATACATATTACAAGTCCATATTGAACCAATATTAGATATACTATATACTTTGACATTTATAATACGAGTAGGTAGGTATACCTGCTTAGCAGGGTTTTTGAGTTTTTCCTTGAATGGTGACATGCTTAGTTTATACGTAAAGTCTCACAGTTTCCTATGAAATAAAAAAGCACACTTAATAACCATAGCGCATTGTGTGACAAATGACAATGGCTTTTTGAATGAAGATAAGCTAGTCTGAGCAACCTCTACTTTCGGTCAGTTATAGGTCGTGGGCTTGCAATCCCGTCGTGCACCAATGAATGTTATTATTCCATTTAATAATGGAATAATAACGTATAAACGCAATACTACTAGTATAACTGTGCGATTTTAATGCAATCTTTTGAGATATAATTTGCTGGCAGGCTTTTAGAAGTGAATGTTTAGTAGTTGTGAGAGCGCCGATCGATTTTACTGTTTCCAAGAAGGGAATTGAACACCACCTACCTCTAAGTCCCAGGGGAAGAGATGTGCTCCAGACAACACTTTTGGTCACAATATCAAATCACCAAATCAGCTCAAAGTTCACGAATAAGTTCGACACGGTCGAAAAGTATTTAGATGCAGAACGTCTGCGTCGCGCA
Organism: Perizoma affinitatum; assembly: GCA_961405105.1. NCBI lineage: Eukaryota > Metazoa > Arthropoda > Insecta > Lepidoptera > Geometridae > Perizoma > Perizoma affinitatum. The sequence goes on from OY560184.1 coordinate 12,035,558, forward strand.
AGCTCACTCACTCTCCTCGCGGCGGTTGTGCCCGGAGTCCGTCTACCCTCGTCGCGAGGTTCGGCGGTGAATTACCAATACCCTCAATTCAACAGTAGAAATCGAACATACCTCCCACTGAAATCAATATGATTGATTTCCCTAAATGAATGAAAGTGTAGGGTATATAATATGGTTTATAAATATAAATAGAGTTATGAATTAAGTGAATAGTGTTACAAATGTAGAGTGTGCATGGTATTATATAATATAACTAAACTAAGTAAATATTCTATAAGTAGGTATCGGTGATTAATTGGCATAAGGCAATGGACAGACCTTGTTTGTAGGCCTCTGGATTAATCCATTTTTAGTTCGGAGAGTCAAAACGCGAACAACTTTGTCAGCACCACTGTGTACGTTTTCTACTCGGGCTAAATTCCAATTTAGAGGTTTAGTCAGATTAGACTTGAGCAAAACTAAATCTCCAACTTTTAAGTTGGGAGGAGAAGTAAACCACTTCGCTCTCTGCTGTAGAGTGTGAAGATAGTCATCTGACCAGCGCCTCCAAAACGACTGTGAAACCTTTTGAATAGATTGCCAACGTGACAATCTGTTCTGAGGAACGTCCTCAAAGTCATATTCCGGAACAGCTAATAAACTTTGACCTATCAGGAAGTGACCCGCGGTTAACGCATCAAACTCGTTTGGATTGTCTGATAACGAACACAGAGGGCGTGAATTTAAAACGGCCTCAACTCTACAGAAAACAGTACTTAGCTCTTCGAAAGTGAGAGCTCGATCACCTACTACACGGTAAAGGTGGTACTTTGCCGATTTGATACCTGCTTCCCAAATTCCGCCCATAGAAGCGGCATTCGGCGGATTGTGACACCATTCCACATGACGTGACGTCAGTCGGTTAGTAATTTTTTCTTGATTATCTTTATTATTCAAGAAGTTTGCCACTTCTTTCAAATGTTTAGCTGCTGCAATAAAATTGGTACCGCAATCTGAATATAAGCAATTACAAAGTCCGCGGCGAGCAACAAAACGATCGAATGCAGCTAAAAAACAATCACAACTTAAATCAGTAAGAAGTTCTAAGTGCACAGCTTTTGTGGAGAAACAAACGAACAGGCACAAGTACGACTTGTAGACCTTCGCGTTACGCCTTAAACTTTCCTTCACTAAAAACGGCCCACCCAAATCACAACCGACGTGGTTGAAAACCTTTTCAGGTTTAAGCCTTGCCGCAGGTAACGTACCCATAGCGGGCTGAATTGAGGTTGGTCGGCATCGAAAACAATACTTGCACTTAGACAAAACCGATCGGATAATGCTACGAGCATTCACTATCCAATAATTTTTACACAATATTCCTTGTAACGTACGAGGCCCTACATGTAAATACAACCTGTGGAAATATTCAATAATTAAATTGATCGTGTGACATTTAGGTAGGAGCACAGGATGCTTAGTGTTATATGGTAGGTCGGATAGCACAAGCCTACCCCCTACCCTGAGGAATTCTTTGGAATCCACAAAGGGTGAAAGTTTACGTAGTGAAGCTACGTATTTATGTTTTCGCAATGACGCAATCTCATCATAAAAGTGATTTAATTGTACCACTCGAATGATGGTATTGTGAGCTGAGTTTAGCTCTAAAGACTTAAGAGGTCCATTTGACCTTGCAGACGCTTTACACTTTACGTTATTTATAAATCTGTGGCACCATGCCATAACACGTTGCAATTTATTGAAAGAAGAAAATTTATTAAATGTTTCTTCCAAATCATTTTTTAAAATATTATTTTTATTGTCACACGAACTTAAAACAAAAGTATCACACTTCGATTTTATGTCAGGAATTTGAAAATCTTCTTTTACATAAAATGCTTTAATTGGCCATTTTTGTTGATCATCATACAGCCACTGTGGACCATGAACCCACTCTGCGGCGCCTTCCACAAAGCGAGCCGGCATTGCACCGCGCGAACAAATATCGGCAGCATTATTTTCGCTGTTCACGTGATACCAACGATTTGGCGGTCACCTGACTAACACGGTTAGCCACAAAAGTTTTTAATTTATAAGGTGGCGTTTGAAGCCACGCTAAAACATTGTTCGAATCACCTAATGCAATGATTGAAACTTCAAAGTCTTTTAAATTGTTTACGACAAAACTAACGAGTTTAGAGAGGAGCACGGCTGCCTCAAGTTCAAGTCTAGGTATTGACAAAATTGGATTTAGTGGCGCGACCTTTGATTTACTTGTCAACAACCGTACCTTCACGTGACCAACCCCATCTATGCTACGTAGGTAGACACACGCTGCATAGCCACGCGATGACGCATCGCAGAATGCTATCAGCTGCACTTCAATGAAGTTAGAACTCAAAACATGACGCTAATTACATATAGTACCTACATGAAGACCGCTGATCCTACAATACTGCAACTGGGTCAATCCACGGAATTGCCGATGCAGCATTGACGTCAATCGACCGGACGAGTATCGTATTATGATAGCATGGTGTCACTTCTAATTCACACCTCGAATTGGTCGCACTTAGAATAATTAATTATTAAGTTTTTATGTAACTTTTTATATCTTTTAAAATTAAAGATTATTAAATTAAATTCGGTTTTTTTTCGTACCTCCTGTTGTCGCTAACGTATTTGGCGCAGCCGGTAGGATATTCACGGGAATATCTCGCGAAATTTGGGACCTCCACATCGAGAATCCACGTCGCGAGCACCCGGGGTGCTATCAAGCTCCATACCGAATATCCGAACATCTTATCTACGGGCCTGCGACGAGCTACGAGGAGAATCCAGCTATCGATTCAACGAAGGAAACCGGAGAATGAAATATATGTAAGTACACTTGAATACTTCTCTTGTGTTGCTTCCTTGGGCCTTTGTACTTCTTATCCTTCAAGATTTACCACCCCAGAGCATCTAGTGTGCGGGCGCCTGAATCTAACAGTCGCCGCCGCGTAGTAGATAGAAATAGGAATATAGATAATAATATAAATTTAGATTTTGAATTAGATCACTCTTTAAATTGCAATATGTCAATCGACACAGACACCGTTTATAAGGTTCTCCGTCTTGTTCCTGAATTTGACGGGAACCCAAACGTTTTAACCCGATTTATAAAAATATGTGATCAATTAGCTGCACAGTATCTGAAGCCAGGCAACGAATTAGTTAACCTATGTCTGTTAAATGGTATACTTAATAAAATTACGGGTACCGCCGCTTGTACTATAAATTCAAACGGGATTCCTGAAAGTTGGTTAGGCATTCGAAACGCTTTAATTAACAATTTTTCGGATCAACGTGACGAGACAGCCCTCTACAATGATTTATCAATGGCTTCACAGGGTAATAGTACACCCCAAGAATTTTATAATCATTGCCAAACTCTGTTTAGTACCATTATGACATATGTGACCTTACACGAGACTATACCGACGACTGTAGAAGCGAAACGTGAACTTTACAAGAAAGTTACTATGCAAGGGTACATAAGGGGACTAAAAGAACCTTTAGGGTCCCGCATACGCTGCATGCGTCCCCCGACCATAGAGAAAGCTCTAGAATTCGTACAGGAGGAGATGAACGTAATGTACGTACAGCATCGTGGTGAACCCCCTAGGACCCATAAGGTCGCAAATAATTTACCACCACCACCGTCAAGTGGATTTGCTCCTCCGCGTCTATCTTTCCCGGCACCAATGCCTAGATGGCCTGCGCCTATGGGCCACCGACCCATGGGGCCTTCGCCTCAACCTTTTAAGTTCAATGTACCAGCACATCGCATGCCGACTAACACTCAACGAATGTTTTCTGCTGCACCACCTAACTACAACCCTCGCAGTAATGTCTTTAAACTACCACCACGATACGGTGCCCCACAATATTCAAATCAAAACCCTGAGCCAATGAGCGTAGTTTATAGCACTTCTAAAGCTCAAGCTCCCAGGAGGCCGATACCAGGACATGACTGGAGTAAACTCGGCAACCCACCGCCTAGTAACTACTTCAAAACTCGCGAGATGAACATGAACGACTGTGTGACTTACGATGACTCATACTACAACTATTATCAGGAACCAGATTATACCTACTACCCTGACTATAATGACTATAATGAAATGACCAATAGTTATGGTTATGAATCCCAGTACTTTGACGCGAATGCGGACAATCAACTCCAACTTAACGATTCTCAACCGCAAGCAGGGCCTAGCCACGTAGAGCAGGATTTTCAGGAGGATTTAATATCACTAAAACCAAAATAGAATTAAATCTTCAAACCCAAAGGCAATTACCTTATATACAGATTGCGAATCCACCATTAAAATTACTTATAGACACGGGCGCAAATCAGTCCTTTATAAGCCCCGAAGCCGTCGAATATTTCTTTGCTGACTTTCCTTTAAACTTAGATCCATTTGAGGTAACGAATATACATGCATCAAGTAGAAATGACTACTCTATTACACTACCATGTTTCTCAGAGTTTAATGATAATGATGAAATTAAATTATTCATATATCGTTTTCATGATTATTTCGATGGGCTCATAGGATTAGACTTGTTAAGTAATTGGGAAGCTAGAATTGATTTGAGAGAAGGACAACTTATAACTAAAAACGCATCAAATCCCATCAGGATGTACAATTCCCGTAATGTAAACCTTTATGAGGATATAATACCAGCAAAAACCTCTAAGATCATTCGCGTGCCCATTGATACTTGTGACGGTGACGTTCTCATAGAAGAACAAATTCTATGTAATTGTATAGTTCATGAATGCATTACAACTGTCATTAATAATCGTGGCTATTTAGAAATTGAAAATCCGTCAGAAAATGATATCATTCTATCATTAGATGAGCCAGCGCATGCGGAACTTTATAATACTGAGTGCATACGCACCCAACAAATGTCACCTCGTGCACAAGACGTAGTTTCGCGATTACGAACAGAACACCTGAACGAAGAGGAAAAAGCTAATCTCATAACTCTTTGTTCCCAATACTCAGATGTTTTTTATATTGAAGGCGAACCGCTTACCTTTACAAATAAAATAAAGCACCGAATTAGAACCACTGACGAAGTGCCAGTTCACACCAAAAGCTACCGCTATCCTTTTATCCACCGTCAAGAAGTTAAGAACCAAATAGGTAAAATGCTTGAACAAGGAATAATCAGACCTTCCGAATCCGCATGGAGTTCACCGATCTGGATAGTACCTAAAAAGACTGACGCATCTGGGAAAAAGAAATGGCGACTAGTAGTTGACTTTCGTAAGCTTAACGAGAAAACGATAGATGACAGATATCCTATCCCTAACATTAGTGACGTTCTAGATAAATTAGGGAAGTGCCAATATTTCACAACCTTAGATTTGGCAAGTGGTTTCTATCAGGTAGAGATGGATGCACAGGACATTGAAAAGACATCTTTCAACGTAGAACAAGGACATTTTGAATTTTTAAGAATGCCGATGGGGCTGAAGAATTCACCATCGACCTTCCAAAGGGTGATGGATAATGTCCTTAGAGGACTCCAGAACGAAATTTGCCTTGTGTACTTAGACGACATAATAGTTTTCAGTACTTCTCTTCAAGAACACATGGTAAATCTCGGTCAAGTCTTCCAAAGACTACGTGACTCTAACTTTAAAGTACAAATGGATAAGTCAGAGTTCTTGAAGCTTGAAACAGCATACCTCGGTCATATCATCACCAGGGATGGTATTAAACCAAACCCTGAAAAGATTGCAGCCATAAAAAAATATCCTATCCCCAAAACTCCAAAGGAAATAAAACAATTTTTAGGTCTCTTAGGATATTATCGCAAATTCATACCAGACTTTGCTCGTACGACAAAACCCTTTACCCAATGCCTCAAAAAAGGAAAGAAAATTGTATTGGATAACGACTATATTAACTGCTTTGAGAAATGCAAGACACTCCTGACAAATGACCCCATCCTACAATATCCCGACTTCGGAAAGGAATTTAACTTAACAACTGACGCTTCAAATGTAGCCATCGGAGCTATCCTTTCTCAAGGACCAGTAGGATCTGACAAACCAGTTTGTTACGCATCTCGAACTCTTAACGAAAGCGAGATGAACTACAGTACTATTGAAAAGGAACTTCTTGCCATAGTTTGGGCAACGAAGTACTTTAGACCCTACCTTTTTGGACGAAAATTTAAGATCTTGACTGACCATAAACCTCTACAGTGGATGGTGAATTTAAAAGAACCAAATTCACGTCTTACTAGATGGCGACTTAAAATGAGCGAATACGACTATACTGTTTTTTACAAGAAAGGAAAGACTAACACTAATGCTGATGCCCTTTCCCGTATTGAAATTCACGTAGGCGAAGCCATGTCTTTGATAGAAGAAATTGACGAATTAAACTCGCTAATGGGCAATCCATCTGAATCCATACTTGCCCAAGCCAACTCTTCAACTGAAACGGTTCATACGAGTAATGAAAATCCAATCTTAGACATCCCTATTACAGACGAACCCTTTAACAAATTTCACCGACAGATTCACTTTACGATAGTTAACGACGTTAAAAAACGAACGACGGTGACTAAACCATTTGACACCCATACGCGTATCAGTATACAACTATCGGAAAACAGTTTAGAAGATGACGTAATAAAAGCTGTTAAAGAGTATGTCAACCCTAAAGTTAAAACCGGTATCCTAATTAGTCCACCCTTGGGTTTGTACTCAATTATTCCTATTTTGCAAGATAAGTTTAGAAGTTCATCAATGAACCTTGTCCTATGCAGATACGAATTAGAAAACGTTAAAGAACACCTCAGGCAACAAGATATAATCCGCCACTATCATGATGGTAAGACCAATCATCGCGGAATCAATGAAAGTTACTTAAGTTTATCACGTAAATACTATTGGCCTAAAATGAAGGACCAGATAACCAAATTTATAAATGAATGTACTATTTGTGGACAGGCAAAATATGATAGAAATCCCGTTAGACCCCAATTTAATGTTGTACCTCCAGCCACCAAACCTTTTGAAATAGTGCATATGGATCTTTTCACTGTACAAAGTGAAAAATACGTAACTTTCATGGATGTGTTCACCAAGTACGGACAAGCATATCACCTTCGTGATGGTACAGCCATTAGTATATTACAAGCCCTTTTACGGTACTGTACCCATCATGGTATCCCTACCACTATAATAACCGATAATGGTACGGAATTCACCAATCAACTTTTCATGGAATTTACTAGACTTCATAAGATCAATCACCACAGAATTTTAGCTCACTCTCCTAATGATAATGGCAATATCGAACCATTCCATTCCACTCTCTTAGAACACCTCAGGATTTTAAAATTACAGCAAAAAGATGAACTTATTTTCAATCTTATTCCATACGCTATAATAGCATATAACAGTTCGATTCACAGTTTTACGAGATGCAGACCTTTTGACTTACTTACTGGACATTTTGACCCTCGTGACTGCCACGATATCGACTTAACCCAGCAACTACTGCAACAGTATGTTCAGACGCATAAAGACCAAATGAGAAAAGTGTATGATATTGTTAATACATCGTCTCTTACAGACCGTACCGCTTTAATCGAAAACAGGAATAAAACACGTGAACCTGAAATAGAATACGCACCTCAGCAACAAGTCTTTATTAAAAATCCTTTAGCAAGCCGTCAGAAGACAGCTGCACGCTACACCCAGGATACAGTGTTAGCCGACTTACCTATTCATATCTACACGTCAAAGAAGCGCGGCCCTGTAGCAAAATCTAGACTTAAGCGGGTTCCTAAAGCAGTAAATTTGTTACAGAATTCTGTTAGTAGTTCTTCTCCAACGGACCCGATCTCAGGAGATAAAACTTGAGAGCCTTGAAGATGGACCCGGACTATTACCCTATAAACTTGGACTTATGCGACTGACTACCCACCATCATACATTTTTACAGTATGTACAACTTGATGACATCGAAGACAAAGTTAACCTATTATACACCCAATTACTTAGCTACGAAAATAGAATGACTAATGACACTTATGCAGTTTACGAAATTCAAATTAAATACCTCATTGAGAAAATAGATAAAATACTTAATCAATTAAAATCTTTAAAGCCCAGCAGAGCTAAGAGAGGTCTTGTAGATGGCTTAGGCTCAATTATAAAAAGTATAAGTGGTAATTTAGATCATAATGACGCATTGAAATATAATGAAGCGATTCGAATTCTAAAAGATAACCAGGATAAAATAACAACTGAATTTAGTAATCATATTAGCCTTAGCAAAGAATGGATGTCGAAACACAATAACGTACTAGTACAGCTCGTAGAAAATCAAAGTAAAATTAATACAACTATGGAGTTAATATTAAATAGTAACGCGTATAGAGAAAATAATTTAATTAAATACGCTAAGCTTGCCCAACTTCTGGGAATAATTAGCGAAAATATATTAGATTTAATGCAAGAATTAATTAGCATAGAAAATAGTTTAGCTTTTATTCGTGCCAAAAGCACGCATCATTCTATGATAGATATAGGCAGCCATGATTGATAAATTAAAAATCATCTATGGTAAGGAGCATATTTTAGATTTAGAATTAAGAGAATATTACGATACTATTAAACCAGGATACTACTATTTTAAAGATCAGATAGTCTTCGTTTTTAAATTTCCAATAGTTTCTAAAGATGTGTATGAGTTATTTAGACTAGCAGTAGTACCTAATAGGCACACACAAGCTCTTATCCCATCCTCTCCTTTCATAGCAACTAACGAGATGTCATTCGTGTACATTGAGGCAGAATGCCCGAAGTTAAGAGACCGATATCTTTGTGAGAAAGAAGTTATGAACCAAGTTCGGTCCCAACCAGACTGCATTAAGGAGTTAATCACCAAACAAACCCTGCAAGAGTCCTGTCAATTCACCAAGGTGACCCTTACGAGAGAAGCCATGGAAAAGCTCGATGACCAGCACTACATCTTATCCTTCCCGCATCAGACGAAAATACAGCTCATCTGCAACCGAAAAGACTACACTACACTTCAAGGAAGTTTCCTAATTACTGTTCCCGCAGGATGCCAGCTAAAAACCGAAGCATTTACAATTGTCAACGATGACGATGAAATCAACGGCTCACCACTAAAGCTAACGAAGATACCTTTTGACATGGAAAAATGGGATGCAGAGACGCCAACTCGAATCCATCTGAACTCAATCGATCTCCAAGGACTACACGATGTCCAGGACAAGATTATAATGCAAACTCCTCCACAACTAGAAAACTTTAAGCCAGATACACTCTATCACACGACAATCCCATTTTATGCAGTATTACTAGCTGCATTAACAATCGCCCTCATCTTTATCATGCGGCGTTGCAAGAATAACCGCAGACCAGCTGATAAAAAGAACCAGGAACCGGCAGCTACGTCCCTTTCATTGGAGCCTGGGAATCTTCCGGCGACATTTTCACTAAACGTTTTAAAATAATCGCCGTTCTGAGGATGGAGGAATTACATATAGTACCTACATGAAGACCGCTGATCCTACAATACTGCAACTGGGTCAATCCACGGAATTGCCGATGCAGCATTGACGTCAATCGACCGGACGAGTATCGTATTATGATAGCATGGTGTCACTTCTAATTCACACCTCGAATTGGTCGCACTTAGAATAATTAATTATTAAGTTTTTATGTAACTTTTTATATCTTTTAAAATTAAAGATTATTAAATTAAATTCGGTTTTTTTTCGTACCTCCTGTTGTCGCTAACGTATTTCGCTCGATTCGCAAATTACCTAACGCTGGTAACTCGATAATAAATCTGTTCCATTGTGAAATAAGCTCAGATGGCAACTGATCATCCCAGCCTAGGCCGAGTTTCCAAAGATCTTGCATTATGCACTTTGCGACAAAAGTACAAGGCGAGATAAAACCTACCGGATCGAATATACTCGCGAGCAGCTTTAAAACGGAACGTTTTGTTTGTTTTGCGTCGGTCAAATTATAATTGAATGAGAATGAGTCACACGACGGTAACCATGTCAAACCTAACACTTTAAGAGATGACGATAACGTATCGTCTTGAAAGTTGATCGCAGAAACCTGGTCTGATTGCATTCTTGTTAGCAACTCTGGACAGTTACTGGCCCACTTTCTTAAGTCAAAACCACCACTTTTAAGTAATGAACTCATATCATCTTGCAACGTGCAAGCTTCCTCCTGTGTCTGACAAGACCATAAAACGTCATCAACATAGAACCCTTGCATGAGTACTTGTGCTGCCTTGATTCGTGGCTGTTCAGGGTTAACCAGCTTATCAGAGGCCAGGTGATGCACGGTACTTTTTGGTTGCTCAATGCGAGCTAGCTCATCCGACGCCAATTGGTGTAAAGTACGTACCGCGACAAATGGTGCACTACGAAGACCGTAGGTATTTCGTGTCAGTTCGAAGGTACGAACGGGTTCCGTAGGATGGTTACGCCAAAGTATATGTTGGTACTTCCGGTCGGCAGGGTCAATGACCACAGCCCTATACATTTTGGAAACGTCAGCAGTAAAGCAAACATCGTAAAGTCGAAAATTCATTATTATTTTAAGTATGTCCTGATGTAGTTTTCTGCCGGTCAAAAGTGTATCATTTAGTGACACACCAGTACTCGTTTTGGCGGAGCCATCGTATACTACACGCAAAGGCGTCGTAGTACTCGACGGTCGTAACACACAGTGGTGTGGAATAAAATAACCCGAGGGTTCCGTACCGTGGTACGGTTCCATGTGACCCAGTGACTCGTATTCTGTCATGAAGTCAACGTAGGCCTTACGAAGGTCTGGAGACCGAGCTAGACGGCGCTCGACCTGAGTGAGTCGTTTGAGGGCAGTATCATACGAATCACCAAGTGGTTTATGCTCAGGGTTCAATAAAATCGGGGCCACGTACCGGCCGATTTCATCGCGGTAATGTTTTTGCATATAAATTCTTTCCGCTAATTCAGCTAACGGATCAATAGGAACTTCACACGGCGAAGCTTCCACCTCCCAAAAACGTTTGAGAGTTTCATTCAAAGAATTTTCTTCAATGGTGTACGACACCAGCGACGTTGTAGACGCTACAACATGGCAATTGCTGGAGGATTGCATCTCCAGTCTTCCCGTCACTACATACCCAAACACGCTACTTAATGCGACAGGTATATCGGGATTAATTATCATTTTTTTTCCATCGTAAATATACGGAAACATATCTCCGGCTAATATAATATCAATCGGGGACCTTTTATAAAAACACGGATCAGCTAACTGTAAATTCTTGAAATCATCAATCACATTGTTAGGTATCTGCACGGTAGGCAAGTCGGAAGTCAGGTGAGATAAAATTACTGCATTTAAATTAAAACTGGGAGTCGCGCAGTGACGCGGTTTTAACGTGAATGAAACCATCCCATTGTTTTTTACATGTTCGCCACCTAGACCATAAATATTATACGGGCACTTTTGAGCAGGTAATCCTAATCGTTGAAAGCAATCATAGGTAATGAAATTGGACATTGCACCAGAATCAATAAGTATTCGACAAGCTTGGTAATTATTGAATGCATCTAAAATGTGTACAACAGCTGTTCCCAATATGACTGCATAGTTATGTGTAGACGATAGTTATCAGATTTTCAAAAGTAGGAATCGATTTTTGATTTAATTGTTGCTCAAAGCATTTACGAGTGTAGGGGTCTAAAGCTTTGAGAGCAATGTGACACATTACGTAGCTACTTAGATTTTCAATGTTCAGTGCTTCTATAGCTTTGTATGTATGGTCAAAGTTTTCTATGAACGAGTTCAAATTGTCTGACGATTCCTTTTGAAGAGGCGAAAAACTTAGCATTTTATCCAAATACCTACCGACTAACAATCTATTATCTTGGTATTTATCAAGTAGACTTTTCCAAACGAGTTCGTAGTTATTCGCAGATATAGGTACGCTTTTCACAATGTTTAGTGCAGCGCCTTTTGTGCACGATAAAAGATAGTGGAATTTATCTATCTTCGGAATACTCGTCTGATTATGAACTAAAGAACAGAACGTTTCAAAGAATGTATTAAAATTTTCAATGTTTCCGTCAAAGGTAAAAAGTTCTAACCTTGGAAGTCGTGGCCGAGATTCCACAGAGCGCGAAGTAGTTTCGACCTTAGTATTACTGACTTTAGGCTCACATTTCGATGCACATAATTTGACTCGAAAATACAAGTCATCAAAACTTTTTAACTCATGACTACGAAGTGATGACTTCGGATTTTCTACAAGTTCTTTTTCTAAAATGTCAAAGATTATTTTTTCAAACTGATTGCGTAACTCATCAATTTCATACACGTGCATCAAAAATAACTCTTTTGCTTCAAGATCCGAGATTTCCTTTGACAAATCATAGGCATTTTGTATTTTTGCAAACATTCGTTGTTTACGTTGAATTAACACGGTTAACTCGTGACTATGTGCTTCCATTTCTAACTCTTTTGGCGGCGCCATTTTGTTCCACTAACTACGCAGTAAGCGTGGACAAAGAAATGTTTAAAAATAACGAAATGTATTGATTATTTTATTTAAATTAACCACCAATACACTAAATATAGTATGTACGACAAATATACGTGTATGTAATGTGTAAATGTGTGAATATAAAGCTGCCAGCCAAAGATAAAGATTTGTTAGGCACGAGGGAAAATGAAATGTCTATGACGTGGAATTTTAACAATGATTTTAATGGAATTTTAACAAAAGTTGGGAAGTAATGAACGTCTTCACTTGGAAATAATAAGCTACGAGCTTGTTATTTAAGGAATAGGTATCTGACACGGTCAGAAAGGGTCAAAAAGAGTAGGTATACCACAGAACGTCTGTAGGTATGATTTTACACTAACTACGAGTTAGGTAGGAAAATTTCTAGCACGGCTAGAATAGAACTACGAGTTCTAGGGTTCATAAAAACCTATCCTGGCTGACGAAGGACCATTAAGATTGTGCGATTTTAATGCAATCTTTTGAGATATAATTTGCTGGCAGGCTTTTAGAAGTGAATGTTTAGTAGTTGTGAGAGCGCCGATCGATTTTACTGTTTCCAAGAAGGGAATTGAACACCACCTACCTCTAAGTCCCAGGGGAAGAGATGTGCTCCAGACAACACTTTTGGTCACAATATCAAATCACCAAATCAGCTCAAAGTTCACGAATAAGTTCGACACGGTCGAAAAGTATTTAGATGCAGAACGTCTGCGTCGCGCAAGCTCAATCACTCTCCTCGCGGCGGTTGTGCCCGGAGTCCGTCTACCCTCGTCGCGAGGTTCGGCGGTGAATTACCAATGCCCTCAATTCAACAGTAGAAATCGAACAATAACTATTATGTTTTCAAACGGATATGTAAAACATCATGAGGCATCTGTCATGTCCTCGGGGTCGAGACAAATACCTAACGCTTTGTTTTCCTTTTACGCTAACGCAAATTTTTTAGGGAAAATCTTGGCAGGAATAACGTGACTTTTTTACCACCACACACAGCTTATACCGTTTCCATACAATTCCATCTTTTCACATGCGTTACCGCCAACAGAAAGTGCTACCTATTTGTACAAACACCCTGTAGTCAAAAATATCAAAATACGGTTTCATTTTTTATCACATTTCTCAATCAAGTTCAGTCCCGTGTCATGACTTCTTCTTCACTTCTGATTAAACGAGGTCAAACTGGTAAAAAGCATATCCAAATTAGTGATCGTTGATCCTTATCAACTAGAGGAAAGTTTCTGGTATGGTCGTTTGTTTTCCTACGAAGATTAGATAAAAATAACAATCACTTCTTCCTATGTAATTTGCGCAGGGTATCCCAGAATATGTAAACTATTCCAGAACACTGAACTATACTACTGACTACTTTACTACTGAAAATATAACAGGTAAAAATATTAAGCCGTATATTTATTTTCGATCAACTATTTTCATTAAATAAAAAATGGTTAGTAGTTTTTGGGTAAACTTCCATAACCCAATGGCAACATCTTGTTTGATAAGACATCTTGGTTTAGGGATAATATTCCGAAAAGCAGCTGATGTAAGATTGATATTTATGAATAATTTTAAATAACTTAATTTAAAATAAAAAAATCACGTCCATCGGCAGGATCCCCTCATTTCGGATAACATGTTCTGATACACTCTCTAGGACTGAAAACTCAACTCAATTATGTAGAAAGGTTAAATTGAAGGGCGTTTTTTAAGAAGTGACGACCGCGGATAACTGTGTCAACATTGATATCGCGTCAAACCGAAGCCTTAATTAAGCGGCAATTAAAAGTCAGCATTGGAAAATAATCTGAATTATGAAACGATTATTATTCGTAGATTACCGGATTGGTGAGGGAACTAGAAAACCCTGGGGTTTTAGAGTTCTGTCCACTGCTGCAAATTCTCCTATATCCACAGCTATTTACCCGAGTTAGTAGTAGAACTTCTTTGTAAATGAACTTGTACAGCGAAGTAATACCACCGCATGTATATTTCTGCTACCAAGCAGTAATGCTCACATTTTGGTGGTAAACAAAAAAAAACATATTACTATGATTTCGGTGTTAGCGGTTATGGGTCACGGTGAATACAGGCAAATAAAAACTTTCATAATATTTATACATAAGTATTGCCCCTGGTGTTGCAGATGTCATAGGAGACGTGGTTACCACTTACCTTTACGTAGGCTGTATGCTTGTTTGCCTTCAAACATTCAACATTAAAAAATCCTATCAACACATCAGAAAATAAGGTAATAACACGTAGGTTTTTCAATATTGTCATGCAGACAGGTCAAGGTTTTTCATTTATGTCATAAGAAGGATAAAATATACTAACTAGATAAGTATACTTACTTGTAGTGTAAGCTCGTTTCCAGTAAAGCACTGAATCGCCAACTGAGTGATCATTGCGAAGAAGAACGCCAATGAAGTCACCAATCGAACAGACTTTAGGCTTGATGCATCTTGCTGAAAAAAACATCAAGTCCTTATGGCCCCGTCGCGGTGGTGGTTGCGATCAATGGGAAATGATTGTTAAAGTTCGCGTGAATGTATTGATCGCCACCGCCATCACTACCGCGTCAGTTTGACCAGGCCTTTAGAGTCTCTGACAAACGACTGATAGAGAGAGAGAGAGAGGCCCCCCCGACGCCCGGTGCTTGGTGACTTCGCTTGGTGTGACGTGGTGTTTTGAAAGAGTTATATACAGGTTTTGTGGCGCGAGTTGTCGGCTGAGACACGCATAGTGTTACTTCGATTCCACCATGGACCAAATATTTACAAGTTATGCAAACGTTGTGATGATAGACCATAATACTCGTACTTTCTGATACCCACGGCATAAAAGGAATTCTAGTGAGGTGTCAGAACTTTGTATGTCTGTTGGAAAATTGTTTTACCTATATATATATATATTATTTATATATCTGTTAATTTGAAATCAAATGCTTATTACCCGCAACCATACAGTCAGTGTTTATGAGCCTCAAATAAGTAGACCGTATCTCAGAAAAAGCGTCTCTAATAAGTAAAATTCCAGGCTCTTTATTAAGATGTCTCCAACAGCTTTGTGATGTAGACGCCTATCTCAAACAACCAGGTCATTATTCAAATTAACAAAAATATGTCTAGTACCGTACAGTACAGTAAGTTTCTTACCGAAAGTTGGACCATTACGACGCAGATCGAAGTCAAGCTTGCGATCAATTGAGTCATGAAGCCACAAGAATAGGTGGAAGCAAATTTCTCCACACATCTGAAAAAATAGACCTGAGTACAGAAAGAGGTGAGCGTGGAAGATCATTCTTCGACGTGCTATGGATGTATAAAGCTGTTTATCAATCAAGTAAATCCGTGTTTATTATTTTTAGCACAAAGAATACAAAAAAGAAGGTCACATATTATATACATATGAAGCAAAACGGTTTATGCTTTATTGATGACTAGCTGTACCCGCGACTTCGTTCGCGATTGCCATCCCTGTCGACTAATTATTCGCATTTGACCACAGTTTGCCTCATATAAAGCAACCTGGTGTTGACGACTCCGGTTAAGCACTCTTATCAACACAGGAGTTTTTTACTTTGAATTTGAAAACTCCCAGGTTGTAATTCTCAGAAGAATAAAAAAAAAAAAATTAAAGTCAGTTTACAATTGGCGAAGATATCGCGTAACAAACACACACGATAAAAAAAAAGATACAGTCGAATTGAGAAAACTACAAAAATGATGTAATTGAAATTTTGTAATTTATACGTGAAAAAAAAGTTCAGGTTTTACGTTCCGAGTGGCGTTACTAACTTTGACAGTAGGACTACCTACTCAGCGTACACTACAAAATGCACTACAAATCAAACGCCAGCTTAAGATGACTAAAGAGACATACACTCGAAGGTTCCTATATATTCTAGGTTTCAAGTTATTTTGGACGTCCATACATATGATCGTTTGCAATATCTGATTCCTTTGGAGTGGTCTGACTTTGACAATATGCCTTATCCATTAAGCCTATACGATAACGTGCTTACACCAGCTTAAGAAGATCCGTACGTTCAAAGGTTCCTGTACATTCCGGGTTTCAAGTTATTTGGATCTAATACTAAGGGTTGTAATGTCTGTATTTTCTGAACTACAAAACCGATGACCTTGTTAATTTTATTTGTTATTCTTGTTAAAATTTACTGGACCATCTTTAAAGTACCTCCTTTTTAACAAAAAAATAATAAATGAAATCGGACTACGCGTTAATGAATTACAACTAAAAAACCTTCTGTCACTCAACTAAAAATGTGTACTTACACATTTTTACTTTCACCCCCTCTCCCAAAGGAACCGTGTTGAATTTCGGGAAAAAAAGTCCTATGTCCTACCTCGTAGTATGAACTCAAATCTCAAGCTTAAAATGAGCCGTATGTTCAAAGGTACGGGTACACATTACGGGTTTCAAGTTATTTAGACCTAATACTAAGGGTTGTAATGTCTGTATTATCTGAACTACAAAACCGATGACCTTGAAATATTTACGGGACCATCTTTAAAGTACCTCGTTTCTAACGAAAAAATAATTAATCAAATCGGACTACGCGTTAATGAATTACAAACATTTTTAATACAACTAAGTATACATTTTGACTTTCATCCCCTCTCCCAAGAGAACCGTGCTGAATTTTGGGATAAAAAGTATCCTTTGTCCTGCTCCGTAATATAAACTCAAATCATGCCAAGTTTCATTTGAATGTATTTCGTAGTTTCGGCGTGATGCGCGTTCCAGATAAAGATAGACAGACAGACAGAAAGAAAGACAAAAATTAAAAAAAAAAAATTGGGTTCAGTGTCATAGTACCCTCCAAAAAAAAAATTTTTCCTCCAAATTTTTAAAATATCTTCAATGTGCAGAATTTGACCTGTTACATTCTTATTATAATATAGATAAAGATAACGCCTTGAAAAAATAATCACAGTATTTTTAATGATACTCAAAAAGCATGCGGTAGATGTCTCTCGTAATAAATTAATATATTGACGGTAGTGGATCGTCATATCATCTTCATCATTAGAGTACTTTATCTCTTTTATATGTAGGTAGAGAAAGAAATAATGACTATAAAAGAATAAAAGATAATATCGTATATACAGACAGTTACATAATTACTTTAGACATTATTTAGTTTATATGGGTAAGAGGAACAGCATCGCCAAGATAGTGTTTTAACCATAATATCTAATAGGATTATTTGAACAACACAGACCTAAAAAATGTCGGGACACGTGCAGTGTACAGTTCCGAAGTTGCCCGTCACAATATGCTGACTTAGGGGTCTTTTTGTTGGATACTATAATTGAGTTCACGGTTTAGCGGTTAATAACGTCTAAAAAAATATTTTTCTTTTTAATTCTGTAAGTAAATTTTTCATACATGAATGAAAATACTTTTTTGTACACCTTAGAAAAACAGATATCAAAACTAAAACAAAATCCAAAACTAAAACAACCTTTGGGTGGAGAGGATTTAATGAAACTATATTGTTGACTACGAAACCCTAAAAAGAAATAAAGGTGGATTTTTTATTAAAGTTACAAAATATTCAGTTTCAAAAACTGAATATTTTCCATAAAATATTTTTTTTTTGTAAATACATACCTACATATTATACATATAAATACTCAGATCCGCGACAAATATTTACAGATTATACCAACATGAATATAATATATTTTTTTGCGCTCTAAGAGTATTTTATTTCTCGGATGCTTGGCGAACTCAAATATAAGTATTTGAGTCTAAGCATAAGTTTCCCCTACTCGTATTTGTAGAGCAGCTCGAACAGTATAAAATTCTTGGGAATAGCGTGCGGTTTCTTCTTACTAAAAGGGTTTAGTGAGGATTTTAATATTTTTTTTAACATTAAGTAATTCGTCATGCTTAAATAGATAATAATTTTATTATTCTCGCAACATGTACTCCATCTGGATTGTTGATTAAATTTTAAAACCCAAATGGGGGAATCCGAATGCAGAAACACAAACAACAATAATTTAACTCTGTGCAGGGTTTTCGTAACAAAACGTGAAAAGTTACTCACCCGATGAGAACCTGGTGTTGACGAAAACAATTAAACAGAGTTGTTTGCAAAGCTGATTCAATTTGTTTGTCCGTGTAAAATGCCTTAACAATTCTCTCATTTTCTTCAGCCTCGTCTAGTAAAGAAGGACTCTCTAGTATATTTTCTTCGCGTGCATGTCCTTCGCGTAGCTTGGCCATTGTTCGATCATATGCTGTGATCAGAGCTTCGCCCAATATATGAAATTGACTGCTCATATGCAGGATTACGGATCCGATGAACGTATCTATAACCAACATGATGTGACCAGTCCACAGAAAACCTATTGTCACTAGGATTAATGTAGGGATGAACGACTTGTCTTCTTGAAAATTCCATGGGATGTAAATTGGCTGTGGCAAAATTCGAACTGGTCTCTCGGAAGTATCGTTCAGTTCCTTTACAAGAGCTTTCCAATGGAAATCCTGTACTATCCCATACACATTTGAGTTTGTAATTGTTATCCAACCGAATGAAACAAACATGATTGTAAAAATTCTTGTTATTTTTATAGTAGTTCGGTTTGTCTTATTATTTTGATAATAATCATACAAATCCAGTTGTATAGTGCGAACTATTTCTTGCAATTCTTTATTTCTGGATATAAATAAATAGATTTTTATTAAAGTCAGGTTGTGAGTGATGACAAACGAGACGGCGAACATGAAGCGATCCATTTCTTTATGGCCGACGAATGGGTCGATAGTTTCCAGGATTATGAAGCATGCGACGCAAAAAATCTGTGTGGCGATAGAGTAGTATAGATACCAGCCATTAAAATTTTTGGTGTCCTGTTCCTCGGGTTGATGCCACCATCCCAGTCCTAGAAACCTTAGAAGAAAAAAATGTATAATAAAGTAATGCCTTGGACGAGATACGCCTACTTCAGACATCACGTCTGCTTGCTTACTATAACGTTCGGGAAATGTATCACTCAATGCTTAGCTATTTAGAAATCAACTTATATAGTTGGGTGGTTCTTTGGATACAATTTAATTATGCTGCTACGGTTGACATTATACAGGCTGTATGCAGTTGTCCTGAGTTAGAAAGGAGTAGAATCGGAGGTTTTTAAATTAGGAGTCCGATCCGAACCATGGCAAAGTGCCAATGCAAAAAATGTGCCAAACCGACATTGTTGATGACAATTGGCTGAGCGTCAGAAGCGTTATTTATGTATTTGCCAGAATTTATCAGGCTCTTTTCAAATTAGGATTTGTTAGATCTGAATAATGACCATAAGCAGGATATATAACTCACAGAACCAGCCACAGCTGGAGGAATAAAAGTCTGCGAATACTGACTATGTTTCAGACAACTCAGTGTAAAGAGGTCCCACCTTCTTACACTTATGCCAGAGATACTACAGGTAGATTAACACGCTATATTTAGAGTTCCCTTATAAAAAAAACCCGGATAAACAAAATAGTTAGAAACCTTGAGAGTGAATTTCAGTAACAAAAATCGGGAAAGCTCTCTAAAAAATGTACTTCAGTGTGCCAACGTCGACATCAAAAGAATGAGCGCCTGTCACAAACATGAGAAATTAAGGTAGGTACAGATCTAAAGTCGGCAGGCACCAACTTCTACTCAGGATGTATGAAACCATCATCGGCGTGTTTCTAATGATTTTTTTTTTACACATCTAACCATATTTTACACCATACTTAGGTGGACTCCAAATCAAATAGTGTTCGACGAGTTGGACTAGAGTTTGTCAATATTGAAGTTTGTTTTAGATCGAGCTATCCTATCTATTTCAAAACGCTAGCTAGCCACAAAACAGATACCTACGTTAATTCCTTAGAAAATCATACGAAATTAATAAACATATAACTGATTTCTGATTAAGCTGACTATGGGGATTTTACTGTAATCAAGTCATACAACATCACCTGTATAATACATGAGAAGGCTTACTTGCCCATTTGAAATTTAATTATACAACACTCGTAATGAAATGGTTCGGTTTGATTCAGTTTAATAAACGGTTATTATTCTCACACATCAGTGTGAAAGCCGATAATTTATAACTGACGCATAATAAATAATAAATTTTCATCAAGGGTAAGTAAACAGTTTGGTACTTAGACACTTATATCAGTTTTTAATTAAAATACCTACTAGATATAATATTTGGGAAATACAATAAATAATATTTACCTAAAAGAAAACTTTATTAAGTTTTTGTTTCACCTATATAAGATTGGTAATATATCTAGATATTGTCAATATTAGGCTTTTGTTAAGAGTTTGAAAACTCTAAAGGAAAGTCTTCTTCATTACAAACCTGCAAAAGTTCTGACAAACAAAATCGAAATCGTGGACCCTCTGAGGCTTCAACTAGGCTTTAGGCCTTTTTTTTTTTTTTGAGGGTGGGAAATGCCCACGCATTTCCCTTCCGCCATGGGGATGACGGAAGGGGGTATGTGGGACTCGAACCCACTAAAACCCCCCCGGTTAGAAGTCCCCCGCCGTAGTGGGGCAAGATGGGGTCGCGTTAGCATTCACCACCTCACCCCGACGGTTGGCCCGGGAACCACAAGGCCCCGGCCATGTGTGGGGCCGTGCAAGCCGGCGGAGTTCCCCGATCTCCGCCAGTGACCCCACAAACGCGCCCTGAAAAGGGCGCCCCCTCCAACTTTCGCTGTCCCTCCCTCCAAGCCTGCCCGGTATGGGTAGCCCTGCCGGTATAGGCTTGAAGATCATTGGGACACGCAAGTCGACCAGAGCAGCGAATGCCGCCCCGGCCCTCCCTCCACAGTGCGCCCTGAAAAGGGCACACTCGTCTCCGCCCGACGGGCCCTGAAAAGGGCCTCGCCAAGCCGTCATCCGCGCCCTGAAAAGGGCGCCCAACTAATGTCAGCCCATTAGTTGCTCAACAAGAAAATCCCACGTATGAGAAGTTATTGTCGGGCTTAAACGAGGCACTCCGTCCCGTAAGCTTCCGTTCACCCCGGATCCGGCTGATCCATAAGCGACAAGAGCCTACAGGCACACGAGAACCCCTTCCCACCACAGTGCACCCTGAAAAGGGCACACTCCGTCCGCCCGATGGGCCCTGAGAAGGGCCTCACCGGGCCCTCATCCGAATCCGATCCCTCTTGGAAATCAGGAGGTCATCGCTGAGAGTCACTAGATATTCCACTTTGAAGTTTTAAAAAATTTCAAATTTACACTTTTTTGTAAATAACTTCGCACTTATAACACTTAGCGCCACGAAATATCACTATCGTGTGCGCCTTCACTTTTCTCGTCTTTTGGTATATCACACGTTGAATTCGGTGCAATTTTTCCTATTTTGCGAATTTTAGAGCGTGGAGCTACTTTGTTTCTTGCCCATTATATTTGCACCTCCAGGCTTCTGGCCTAACTTGACCTTTACTCAGCTTACTTTTTTACCTTTGCATAGCTTCGTTCTCCTATCTTTATTCTATACAGTACACAAAAAAACAGAAGAGTTTATCCAGAAACCTTCGAGGCTAATTTTGTTAAGTATTTATTGATAAGATTTTCTGTGAGTAATTGTAGCATTTATTTTTTTCTTTTTGGCTCATAAAGTTGTGTGTCAATATTGATTGTTGACGCATTCTATTGGAAAGGAATATTGTTGAAGGTTTCTGGTAAGGTCTGAATTTTATTACCTTTAATTTTGAATTAAAAAATATTTATATTATCAGATGTTTTATCAGAGTTTATGGCATAAACAAAGGAGTGTCACTTAGAGTTTGTAAGTAATAGGCACCTGAAGACTCTGGCTTGCGGTATTGAGCTAGTCATTATGTTGGACACTACTCGACCTTATGTTCTGTATAACCTCTACATTAAAGTCAATACGTTCTGTATAACCTCTGAATTAAAGTCAAAATGTTCATCTTCAACATATTGCACTCGGTTATGTAGGTACCTTTCCTGCTAGCCTTTCTTGTAGTTTTTTTTTTAAGAGGAATAATATACTTATTGCACATTTTCGTATGATCTGATAGTAATACAACCGCGTAGGTACTCATTTTTGTCCATACCTATGTACCTGATATTTGATTTATGTAACGGTTGTCGAATTAGTGTGTTTTAATATTTAACCGTACCTATTGTTTATAATATATTTACTATGTAGAGCATTTTCAATGAATTAATGAGGATTCTTAAAAAAATGTTGTTGACATGATATTTATTGAACCCAATCGTGAGCAATCGACTTTTAATTTTCCATTTTAGTTCTTATGTTTGTTTAGGTATGCAAATGCATACTCAAACAAACAATAGAACTCAATTAGAAAATAGATAGTTTTTGTAATGTTTCATTATAATCATTAATAATTATTCAAATTAATTATACTCTTCCAATCTATATTAAATAATACCAACTATATGTACCTACTTAGTTGCTTTTTAGGTCAAAGAACCGAAAGTTTACCAAATAATGTTTTAATAATGATGGTAATTTATTTGTACCTAGTCTATCTTTTCCTCTGTGAGCATTGATTCCATAATACAGATAATCAGGTACCTATCTAATTACTGCTTCTTCCAAAAATGCGTGTAGCAGGTGTGTTTTGTTGTTAAATAGGCTCTGCCTATTGTGAAATAAGATGTTTTAGCACATTATTGACATCCTCGATGGTGTGGGGAGCGAGTAGCCAGCTGCGACATAAGAGGTGCGGTTTCGATTCTCGCTGCAGGACAAATGTTTGCATGTTCTGCAGATATTTGTTTTAAGTCTATGTGATGTGGTTCCACGGTACTCATAGTTCCTAGTGTGGGGTCAGGACTATGTAAGTAAACTTTAAATTATAAACGTCGAACAGACACATTCGGAAATATGGACTGTAATTTTCATTCTGTTTTGCGGAGATTCATGGTATTTTTTTGCAACCTTTATGCTTGCATCGTTATTTAGAGGGTCGGGGAACTAAACAACTGGCAGAGTCGCTACTGGCAAGTATTATGACTGGTGTAGAAAATAAACTCTAGATGGCGCGAAATGGAACAAATGAGTTCTTATTTTAAATTGTGAATAAAGTTTTTGTTGTTTTTATGACATAAACCTCTATAAAGGTTCAAAACAATATAAATAGTTTTTTTGTAGTATCCTGTATAAGAAATGTGACATTACAAGTCACAATTGAAAATAATTGTTTTTGTAGATTTATTAAATAAAATGTAACATTAGGAATAAATATTTTATGCCTAATAGTAAGTTCACAATCATTTTCATTAAAAAAACTGGCGATGAACGATTCGCCGGAAATAGTATTATATTATTATGTAGAATAACCGTAGTTAAATTAGCGCGCGCAAACCTGTGTCAAAGTAATTATAAGCAGCTGCAGAACTTTAGGATGTAAAATACGAAAACTGTGCGTTGATGTCTTTTGTACAGTTAGTATACCATAAAAATGTAATGGGCCAGAAACTATAATTTTAGCAAGTTTTTTTTTTAAGTTTTGTTATTTTATTCATAATTATTACTCTTTTCACCTCTACAATAAGTATGTCCATGTATTGATCCGAATTTTTTTTACGTATAATATTTAATTATGTTAGAATATAGTTATTTTTAAAGCCGCGTATAATTTTAAAACTGCCCAAGATGTGTTAAGACAAAAAACAGAAAGTGGAGCAGGTATATACTAAAGTACGTAAGTTCAAACTTCCGATACGAATTCGCGAAAATGAACAAAACCGAAATAGAAAAAAAAATATACTAATCAAGCGCTGTTTTATGCACAGAACCAATATTGTACGATCGCACAACACGCGCTTCATAATTTCGTATACCTACCTAAAGAGTAGTTTACCGGCAAAAACTCTGATCGGTCAGACATAAATTACCTTTTTGTATGACATCCAAGAACCTTTAAATAAAATTTAATCGTATCGCAGGCATCTATTGTTAATTGCACACGTGCTAGTTTTTTCAATCGTAGGGTTGCCAAGGTCAAGTTTTTGCACCATAGCAACACCGAATTTTGTCTAAATAAAAGCTCAGTGTGAGACAGCAATAGCGGCATCTCTGCGGGACATACGAAGTAAGTTTTATGTTTGTTAACATTTATATTAAAAGAAGATGGGTAGGCTACCTTCTTTCTAGTTCCAGTCTTATTTTTTATACTACTAAGTATAATATTGCAAAGAGTGAGTTTACGCATCTACAAAATTGACCTAAGTATCTCTTTTTCGCGCAACTTATCATTGCTATTTTAAACAAAGTAATAAAATAACTTAAAATATTTGGATTGCATATTAATTAACATGATACAAGTGATAACTCTGTATTTTGGGTTCATATAACTGGTTTATAATACTTTAATCAAGCATTCAATACAGTTCTTTAGTGCGATCATAATTTCGAGTTATGTTCGTGCACTTACTTTCAGGAAATAAAGAATAAAATAGCAAACCTGTTCAGCGCATAATTAGCTAAAATTTTTCGTCATTAAGATGCAATATTTAGATTAAAAAAAAAAACATAATTAAGATGGCACAACATAGTAAAATTTCCTTGTAGTTCACTCAGATTTTATCAAAGAATAAATATTTAATCAATAATAAATCTATATATTACCATATCCTTATAATTATTATGATCTCAAGAAACTACAAAATAACGATAACCAAAAACTGCACTCTAATCTTTATCTTATATTGATATATTTGTGAGTGTTTTGTATATCTTTGTATAATAAACATAAAAAAAATATGCTTGTACGCAGAAAAAATAGCGTTGTTTTCACTATATTCGTGTTTCTTTGTAAAATTTTTGGAGGGAATTAAATAATTTAGGAATAACATTTAGTAAAACAGAAAAAAAATATAAACCGTATCTATAGTAAATTAATAAATAAATATGCTGGACAATTTTCACATAGCAGCATCTAGCCTAAATCAGAGATATTATAATACTAAAACTAGCCAGCTTGTATCATGGGAACTAAATGACTGATATACTACTTATATACTTTTTTTGTAAATTACATACAAATTATACATAAAAACACACAGACCCATTAAAACCGCATAACATATTATAAAATCTCGCTAGATCTTACTCTATTCTAGTAAGTAGGTAAGGTAAATATCTCGATGTACGAATGGTTCATGAAAAACTGTGTGCAGTTTGAACGATCTGACGTTAAATCCGGATTTATTATTCGGCTAAGCGCAGATAACTACGTACAAGTACTTACCACACTATGCATAATATGCATAGTGTGGTATATTATAGTAGAGCTCCCCGCGACTTTGAAATAAATATTCCCGCTGCACCATCTATAATTCCGTTCCAATTATTTCGCAAAATCATTTTTCTATGAAAAATCATTTTCATTCTAAAACGATTTTATGGTGTGTTTATATAAACTCGTTGTGTTAACACTTAGAAAATAATAATAAAAGCCTGCTCAGAATACCTAAAATAATTAATTAAAATAATATAGAACTAGTAAATATATCCTACCTTACTATTATAACCAAAATTGCGGATGTTTGGTTGTTTGTGGCTTATAACCTCCGTAACGGTTAAACCGTGAATTTGACGAAATTTGGAATACTTTAAATTATGGTAGGTACCACGAAGGCGACGCCGTGGGCAGAAGCTATAAATAAATAAATACCGAAAAGTCACATAGTCTTGATCCCACACCACAATAACTACAAACATTTGTTTGTAGTTATTGTGCAGTGGAAATCGAACTCGCAATGAGCTGAATCTGAGGATGTCCATTATGAGGATATTGAAACACTGTTCCTTATTCGATATGCAGAAACTACATCTATGATCTGTGATTTTGTTTGTACTTGATAACAGAATGTTCAGTGAATGTCGAACAAATTCCGATAATGTTAGAGATTTATCTACAAGGAACAATATGAGGTGAAATTGTGATGATTCAAATCGGCGCGCGCATTTGATCGATTCACACTCAGCACCACAGCGCTTCAGGAAAGCTGATATAAGATTTCTAGAAAATAAAATCGCGAGAATTTTAGATTTTGGAATAAGTAGATAGATGTAAAGACTTTACTTAATTATACATAAAACCTTGAAAAATAACATAAAAATATACAACTAGCGACTAGACATCTGTTCAAGGTCGCAAAATTTGCTCATTCAACAAACAATAGCAACGCTAGTTGCTATTGTTTGATTTAAAAAAAACAATAACTAACCTTACAAAATCTTTACATAATATATATTTTATATATATATATATATAATTCTAATTAAGAAAAAAAAGAGTCGTTTATATTACTTATGATTAATAAATTCAACACGCTTTTTGATTCCGCTTACAGCGCTGAAGTCGCTTTATTGTACAACATTCTTCACTAAAATCATATAGACGACGACACACGTTGCTCTAGATAATATAACCTCTATAAACAATTTGTTGACAGCACAAAACGTTCCATTAATATTTGCAGACCCAAACCAAAGTCTCTAGAGTGCAGACGTTTCTGACTCTTAACAGTATTAAATTATTATGAATGACACACATCGTTCAAAGTTGTCTACGTGACTAGACATTTCCAAAAATATATTTGTAGGTACTAGGTACGTATGTACCTACTTATAGTTACCAAGGTTAAGTTCATTCATTTAGTTCTGTTGGTGATATGGTAACACTGTCAAAAATGATGTTAAAGTGAAGTTTATAGTGTTATAGTGTTATATTACTGGAATCTCAACTCAAATGTAAGTCGAATTTTATAAATATTCTTGTAAAGTTTTTGTCATCATTGTAGATACCTAGGTATGTATTTTTTTTAATACGAGTTCTACAAAATTACTCTAACTCATTTTATGCAATGTGCTTACTACTTAATTGAAACATAAATAGGTTCCATATCGTCCGTGGAAATGGCGGGACTTTTGACAGTTACCTATTTGGGATGGCTGATTTAAAATGTTAAGTAAATATGAAACACGACTTAGAAACTTTAGGCATTTTCCATTTTTAAATTCATCCTACCTACCTAATGTAATGAACTGATTTAATTTCTTGTTTTGTAGGCTTATTTGGTTAAACACATAATTCCTCTATTGAAATACTGACGTTACATACCTACCTAAGTACTTATACTTACACTTGAGTTGAAAACTTGAATGTTATTTTAGCTTGTGTTGATAGGTAGGTATTACGCTTTCCGTGCAGTTTTAGTGCACAGCTCACACGAAATAATATTATGCCTACCTACTTATCTGCATTGTTTTCCGGAATAAACCTAAGCAATCAAGTCAGTTTTCGACTTTATTTGTTTTAAAAGATTTTTTGCATGATAAGCTATGATAGGTAACTTTAATTACTTACCTATCTATTATATTTTGCCCGACTGCAGAAGAAGGTTTCAAAGGTTGATTTGTTTTTACACAATTTTCTAGCAATTGCACTCAATAAAGTGAACATTATATATCACTTGGTATCGATTATAAGGGGCAGAGAGCTGCCGAATCAGTAGGAACCTACATAAAAAAGTAGCAGCAAAAACGGTACCTAGGTACCGCAATATCGTGCGCAAGACCAACTTCGGTGACACTAAACACGTGAAAATCATTGACATTACATAAAAAGCATTGACATTACCTAAGTATGCGTTGGAGGGGTCAAATATTTTACTGCCTACCTATTAACTTGTACATACTAGAACAACCTTCTTTTGTTTTTTTTTATGATATTTATGTTCTCATGTAAGTGATTATGTCTATACGGGAATAAACGTCTTAAACCTAAAACCTAAAAAAAATCGTTTTTGGATGTTTCTATCTAAAACGATTTTTTTCAAAAATGGAAAACTTATGGTTTTACTATTGCCACAAAATACAACGAATTACCTAAAAAATTTTTTCAGTAAAGCGTATTTTGGCTTAAGTATGTAGTAGGTAGGTAATTCTTATAAGAATGACCTCGTTCAGTTCGTTATCGCCAACTCTACGGTAGCTGGTCAATTGAAACAACTTCTTATTATGTCATAACAAATTAAGATTGATTTGTTTCAATTTCAACAACATCTTACCTACCTACCTATTTTAGAACCGGTTGATTAAATAAGTAGTACCTACCTACCTAAGTAGGTAAGTACCTAGTAGGTGGTTGAAAACTACACTCATGAACGTATTAAGAGGAACGCAACGAAAAAGAGACAAATAGAAAAAAATCTAGATTTTTTTTTGTGTTTATTGCTATTTTATTTAGTATTTTATTAATATTGTTGCAATTTTGAACAAAAAAAGTGCTGCAACAAAAAAACAAAATTATCAACATAAATCTCAAAAACGATGTTTTGAAGAATTGACTCTTTCTTCTATCACATTGAAAATTTAAGTGTTCTGACAATACCTACTGGATCTTTTTTGCAGTATAAACATACCACACAATCAGCACTTGGTTTTGCTATTAAAACTGTCTGCATTCTTCTCGGCATGTTTTTATCAAGCCATCAATAATTTGTTTGTGGCATTTGATTCCACTCTTCTACCAGTATACTTTTGAGATCTCTTACATTTTCAGGTTGTGGATTTCGCAATTTAATTTGTTTTACGAGCTTATTCCGAACATGTCCAATCGGTTTAGGTCCGACGAGCGTGCTGGCCATTCCAAAACATTGATTTCGACCTCCCGAAGTTAACCCCAAGCTATCGCTGCAGTTACCGAGCATTATATTGCATTAAACGAAAACTATCTCCAATATATGAAAGCAAAGGGCATCACAATGGGTTCTAAAATGTCAGTTACGTACCGTGCAATAGTCAGGGATCCGTTTTCCATGATATGTAGCTCCGTACGTGTCGCTATGAAAATACCGCCCCATACCATTACTACAATCTTGCACTGAGGGTATTTTTCTTCGGGATAACCCGAAGAAAAATACCCCCAACTTTAACTCGTCAGTTAACAGTATTTTTCCCCAAGCATGATCACCCCAGTCTGTATGAGCGAGCAAAGTTGGCCCGAGCTACTCGATGGCCTGTGGTAAGTAAGGGGTCTGTGGCTGGCAAGTCTTCTTTTTACGGTTTTAGCGCTAACTGTCACTTCAAGAACTTCCAGAGCATATTTCTGACCTCAGAAGAAATCAAAGTGCGATTTCTTGCAGAACACTGCTCGCCAGAAATCATTCGTGTCTCGCTGATGTGACTCTCTTGCGACCATGTCCTGCACGTTTCGTGTACTCTCTAGTCTGCCGGTATCGTCTAACATTACGATAGAC
Organism: Perizoma affinitatum; assembly: GCA_961405105.1. Taxonomy (NCBI): domain Eukaryota; kingdom Metazoa; phylum Arthropoda; class Insecta; order Lepidoptera; family Geometridae; genus Perizoma; species Perizoma affinitatum. The sequence continues at coordinate 12,065,477 of OY560184.1, forward strand.
AACAGACTTTGAATCTCGCACTATTTGAGCTACTTCATTGTAACCGTTACTCCAAATATATCCATGAGTGTACTTTTTTTCTTTCTTGTAGGTAATTTTACGAACCCTGGTTTAAAGTGCGACAGGTATAGGAAGGTACTTACCAAATAAAATAGTAACTTATCCTGTTTTCCTTGTTTTTTTAGATATGTCGGCATTGATGCAAATATACGTTAAACTCTTTTTATTGTATTTACTGAAATACAAGGCTTCTACTTCACAAACAAACGCAATTGATAACGTTATTAACTAGGTACTTTGAACATAATTAACATTTGCAAGGAAACTATTATGTATTTAGACAATTTAGTGATAGTTAATGATGATTTGTTCCGTGTTCGCCCCGCAGAGTTTTGCCCCACATGTAAAATTCCACGTTCGCCCCACATTATATTCCTTGTCTGCCCCGAAAATATTATTTCTTTATTTTAATAATTTTGTTCCACGTTTGCCCCATTTTGTATTCCTGTTTTGCCTCACATTTTTTTGTAATACACTTTAGTACAGTCAGAATATAAAATGCTTGAAGCATTGAAACATTTTCATGGTAAACTACGCAAATAATACTTTGTTATGCTATTTTTTAAACTTGCTTTACAACTCAGCAGGTAAAAAATGCAATGGGTAAATGGGATTTCTTTGGGTATATTTACAGAACAAATAATCCAGCCAAAGGCTGTAATCCTAAGTTAAATAGAACATTTACAGGAAAACTAAACATTATCCGGTTTTTAAAAACTATTCAAAAGTATGCTGAACTCTCTCTGAGCCGATTCGGAGGGCAAGGAAAACCAAGACAGCCTAATGTTATTCAGATGGATAAAGTTATTAACGACTCTATAACATCAATGTTAAATGGCTCTAATCCATTGGGTCATTGCTTAGAAAAAATATGCCCCTTTGTTTATTAAACCAGCTACTTACTCATAAAAATCTATATGATCGTATATATATTTGTATTAGTTTTGCTAGTTTTTTTCTCGGTCATTTTTAATTATTTAACAAATGTATCTTGTAAGTTGCCTTACTGTAATATCAATATTTAATTTACATTATTGATTTAAATATTCAAAGAGTTTAATAGTTTAGATTTTTAGAACTTTTATTTAGGTACTAATAATAAACTTGTCCGTGATTTTGATTGTGGTTATGAGACTGTTTGATTTAATCATACTACTTTATAATAATTATCATTGATATGAAGATATTTTATGAAAAACTATATTTATATTTTAGGTTTGCCTTGGCGCAACATAACCGTTGATTATTTAAAATTTTATCTAATTAATAACTTCTGCGATTTATGATTAAGTTACAGTATAATTAAGTACATACATGTTTTTACAAACATTGATCAATTGGTTTTATTTGTCAACTGTACTTTGCCTCTGTAATGTGTACCTTATGTAATGTGGGGCGAAACCGGAAATATTTTTGACATGGGGCGAAAGCAGAATTTTTTGGAATGTGGGGCAAACAAGTGGGGCGAATGTGGAACAAATCTTAATGGATTATGAATCTTAAAATTAAATTAATTTCGAGTAAACCTAAGAAAAAAAGAATAATGATGTATAGCCACTGCTTGAGCACACAGCAAGCAGCTAGGGCTTAAATTCTCGAAGGTAAGTAGGTAAGTATAAAATCTAGCTCATTGGTGCCAAACAAAAATAAACAGTTAAGTCAATATGTATATTAAACAGAACCTATTATTTTATCAATTTCTCTCATTAGCTGGTGCGTTTTAAATAGGTACTTACTACGAAATAAAAACATTAAAATCAATCGAAGAAAGGTTTCTCAACAATGGGTCACACTTAGCTAGTCGCAGTTAGCTATCTTATGTTAAATAACGTTCGTTATGCCATCCAAATTTTCTCCACTAACATCAAAAATCTAAAGCACTGACTCTGGACGTGTTTTGTTGTGCGTGTCAGACTCGAGCTGCCTGAGCAGACATAGGTACATAGGTACCTAGTTTAATACAATTAAGACTTTAATTTCAGTTATACGATGGTCCAGTTAGTGTTCGGAGTATGGGACTACGTGATAATGACGGCGACGATGGTCGCATCCGTTGCCATCGGACTCTACTTCCGCTTCAGTGGAGGAAAACAAAAAACAAATGAGGTTAACTCCCTATTCAGAAACGCTTGATTTTGGCTTGAAATGTCAACTGCACAACATGAGACTTAGGAGGCAACTCACCCACTAAACATCTCACCAGCCATTACCTAGATTTATAGGTGGACGAACCCAACTCACCTCGTTGTTAGCTCTACTTTAGTAATTGAATTGGGTCCATTGGGTTTTGGGTGGTTGGGGTGGGAAACGATTTTCAATTATTTTTGTAATGTGTCCGACATTACAAAAATAATGTTTTATTTTGAAAAAATAAAACATTATTTTTGTATTTATTAATTAAACGTTATTATGTCAGCAGTTCGACATAAATTCATCCGAAACCTACATGCATCCGCTATTGACCATGAATGATCTAAGGATACTTGGTCTGGGTAGGTACCTAGACTATATACCCTTAGATTATTCATCTTTATATCTATCCTGCAGTTAGAAATCTTTATTTTCTGATAATCTGACGCTTCTTCTGATAAATGCGTATTCTTCCAGGAATATCTTCTCGCCAACCGTAACATGTCCACACTACCAGTAGCCGTATCACTGATGGCTTCCTTCATGTCCGCCATAACCCTCCTAGGAGTGTCTGCCGAGACGTATTACTACGGCATGCAATTCATAGTCATTAACATATCCTACGGCATTGCTACGCCTATCGCCAGCCGGCTGTACTTGCCCGTGTTCTTCGGACTTCAGAAGACCAGTACCTATGAGTACCTGGAGCTCAGATTCGGGCCACATATCAGAATGCTCGCATCTCTGACTTATACTTTACAAATGGTGCTATACAATGGAATAGTTCTTTACGCACCAGCGATAGTCCTAGAAGCCGTAACGGGACTTGATAGACTGATTTCGATTCTAGTCGTAGGATTAGCTTGCACGTTTTACTCCACGTTGGGGGGAATGAAGGCAGTTCTGTTCACGGATTTGCTGCAGTCTCTATTGATGTTTGGAGCTGTTTTCAGTATTGTGATATTCGCATCGATACAACTGGGGGGGTTCAGTGAAATCTTTGTGATCGCGCACGAGCGGGGACGCTTGAACTTTGAAAAGTAAGTATCCTTACAAAACATACAAAGCAAAAAACACGTTCACGACTGTATTCCCCATGATGGGTATTCTCAGTTACATATTCAGTAAGTAGATCCTTGAGTATACCACAAAGAAGGTGGTGGGAACCACATCAAAATATTACATATGGCACATGTACACGTTTTGCAAGTAGTTAACGTTCCACGTGACAGATTGGAAGCCCATCGCCACCTTTCACCGATGTGAGCAATGTTAATGCGCACATAAATATTTTGGGTGAAAAATCCACTCGTGCATGACTGGGTTCGAACCCACGACCTTCGGATTAAAAGTCGGGTGCCTCCCAGTTACACAACACGACTCTTCTGTTGTAAATAAGTAGTCTTTAAACTATAAATACATATGTGATTATCATTGACTGAACATAGAACCCAACATAATGCAAAATAACAATCTTGAGCAACCTCCATCCATTAATTCTCCTCGAATAAAGTGTCATTGGATGGGGGATCCTAAGCACTTCGTCTTATCATAGTGATCAGCCTGAAGTTAGTCCACTGCTAGGTAGCTTACATGACAAGATTGCTCAAACCATCATTTACCTACAGTATTCGCGCCTTTAATATGTTATCGGACCATCGGTACCTATACCTTGATCATGGTATTTGATAAGTCGTTAATACATTTCTACTTCAGTTTCAGCTTAGATCCAACAGTGAGAAATACATGGTGGTCCCTGATCATTGGGGGTTTGATAACGTACTTGTCTTTGTATGCAGTTAATCATACACAGGTAAAAATCTCTTTTTTTGTGCCTATACGTGTTAAATAATATTTTTTATATGTTATACAAGCAATTTGTCGCGCAATAAATGCATATAATATACAAATTAATCACTTATGTGTAAATAGTCTGCTTAGAAAACACCCTAAAGTTTTTCTATGTATAATGTGAATGTATTTACAAAAAAAAATTAAGTAGTATATTAGTCGTAGTTCCTATAACAAAAACTCTGCTTACTTTGGGGCTAGATAATGCTGTATGAAAATGTCCAGCATTATTTATTTTTATATGACGATTTGAAAATTGCTTTGAATAAGTTCATAATAATTGTATTGTGAATGGCGTAGATACATTTATATGATAGATGTCAAAATAATTCGTTCTTGATCAGATCTCGATGGCGCTCCATCGTTATGGAAAAATTATACCAGGGCCAAAAATTATACGAGGAGTATTCGTTCTTGATGAAACCATTTCCAGGTGCAACGGCTGCTGACTGTGAAGTCCCTAGAGCAGTCACAGGCGTGTCTGTGGTGGAGCTGGCCCGTGCTTTCTGTCCTTAGCTTCGCCACTTGCGTAAGCGGTATCGGCATGTATGCTGTCTACAAGGACTGCGATCCATTGAATAGCCATGAGATTGCAGCGGTAAGAAACGGAACATAGTTCTCACCTATAAATGTCCAAATGGACATTAAAAGTAAGCATACTATCCAAAGTTTTTCTGGACGATATCACTTTTAAGTCATAAGACCGCCCATTGAACTTTTATAGGTACTTTTACACGAGACTAACTCATGAGGCTGGTATCTATAATTAAGTACCTCCCTCTTGAAACATTCTCGTTGCGATCTTTTTTTATTAACTACTATTCATATATTTTCCTTGCAACCTCTTTGCTTTTATTCAAGATTCGATGTCATCACGACGAGAGTTTTTGGGAATTAACTAGAAAATTTAATTTAATTTAATGTAATTTCTTATTAGCTAACATATAGCGTATATAATAAATTATGTTTTATGCGCGTATCTATAGGATACGTTTATATAAAAAATAGGTGCCTCTTACCATATCCAAGTTTAAACTTGGAGCAAGAGAAATTCGCAGTAATTATTTAGATACATGTAAACAAGTCCGGACCTATGGCTCAAATAGCTTCATAAAATACCATTATTCAGAATGCAAATTAAAAGTTGGGAGCATCATAAAACGTATCGGCGTATGCAAACGCCATTGAATTATAAAGATGTAGGGTTAAGGTCGCCTTCGTACATGTCCTTTATGTAAGTTTTTTGTCTGTATTATCTGTGTGTACAATAAAGAATAACAAAAATATTTTTATTTTTTATGCGACGCTAGGAGTTAACGACACATCAACCTCTTAAGGTTGTTTGTTATTGTATCTTTGGTTCTACAATTAATCCCGTTTGAATCAGCTTATTACATGAAGCCTGGATTTATCAGGATAGTTCCACTTCACAACTACTATTATGGCTTATGTGGTTAATTGTCAATCGAGGTGGTTCTGAGATAGGTTTTATAACCTCACGTCACGGAGTCCTGCACTAAATGATGGAATACACGAGACGGGGGTTTGTGAATGTTCAGATAGACCAGTTGATGCCGTACTACGTGGTAGACGCGATGCGTGCGGTGCCCGGTCTCGCAGGCCTCTTTGTCGCCGGAATATTCAGCGCCTCGCTCTCCACCATCTCTGCCTCCTGCAACGCGCTAGCTGCCGTCACTTTGACTGATTATGTGAGCAGGTAGGGTGTATACCTTCTATAAAAACAGTAAAGCCGGCTGCTATATCATAGTGATACTTACAGTACATCAATAAAACTATACTATATATATCCGGATAGCATATTTAAAATTGAAAATAAGGCTATTTCTAGATAACGTTTCGTGCTCATGACTAAGGATAATTTAGTTTTCTTTAAATTCAGGTTTAAAAACTGTTAGTTTCATAGAAAGTTGTAAGTCTTTGTAGATTCATCATCTCTCATCAACAGCATGTATAAGACCTCTGTTGAACACAGGCCTTCGCCAAAGAGTTCCATGACGTTCGAACTTAGGCTATCTATAGCCCAAGTTTTGACGACCTCTGTGGCGCAGAGGGCGAAGGCCCGCCTGAGTCGCAGGAGGTAGCGGTTTCGATTCCCGCCGCGGGACAAATGTTTGTATGATCTGCAGATTTTTGTCTCGGGTCTGAGTGTTTTATATGTATGTGTTTACAAAAAAAAGTATTTAAGTAGTATATCAGTCATGTAGTTCCCATAACACAAGCTCTGCTTACTTTGGGGCTAGATGATGCCGTGTGAAAAATGTCCAGCATTATTATAGTCTTCTCGATGAAATCGGCCTATCGGGGTCCTCCGAAGATCTTCCTACACGCCACTATTCAATGACCTTTCTTTTTCAACGGTTGTCGGTCGGTTGTCTGAGAGCTATGCCCGTTGCTATTTCTAATACAAAGTGCTAGCCACTGATTAATTTATACAAAGGTTGCTGCGCCGCCTTAGAATTCATTATAAACACTTTCAATTCTATGGTCGTGTTCTATATCATACGTTGAACGGGGACTTTGTGTTTTTCAGGTGGAGTAAAATCAACTCCGCCTACATCCCCTGGCTGACGAAGCTAGCTTCTTGCGCCTACGGCCTGGTGTTTCTAGCGCTGGCCTTCTTGGCCGAGTACCTCGGTGGAGTCCTCCAAGCAGCACTCACTATATTCGGGGCAGTTGGGGGGCCGCTTTTTGGAGTCTTCACACTTGGAATGTTCACGACTTATGCTAACGAGCGGGTGAGAAAAACAAAATTTGTTTTTCGACTTTAATTTCCAAGAAGGATCCCCTCACGTATATACTCCTTGTAGTCCGTGAGAATACCATGTCATATAGAGAAGTGAGATTTATGCATTTGGGTCTAGAGGTTGGTTGTTTGTTCGTAGGTAGATGGACAAGCAAATAGTTTATTGCAAATCAATTAATATTTCAGATTGAATACTACCAACTTTGATAATGTTGTACAATGGGGGGTCTTATCACTGATCTTAAATGTGCGGTCTTTATGTGTTCGTTTAACCTTTTTTACTCCAAAACATACTGTTCTCTAAAACGGCTTACACATTGTAATACGTTTTTTTTATGATCGTTTCCTACAAGTTCAGTAAAGGTTCTTACATAGTTTTTATCGCAATACATATAAGAATATTTAGAATTTACAAGTCGACTGTTCTAAAGTGAAACAAAACTTACTAGAGAAGACAGTTATGGGTCTCGTAACCTGTGTTCATTAATAGTTCTCGGATTTCAAAACTTTGTAATTACCCATTTCAGGGGGTATCAATAGGACTCGTTACTGGTATGGCCATGACCCTTTGGATCAGCTTCGGAGGTCCTCGGCCCCTGCCTGCGAAACTGCCCCTCAGTGTCGAAGGCTGTGATTTCAACGTGACACAAACACCAGCCGTTGTCTCCAACCCCAGTGACTATTTATATCCCTATAGGATCTCGTATTTATGGACTAGTCCGGTAAGTTTTTATTCGCATACAACAGATACAAGGTTTGCCACTTCAGTGACAAACACGACCTCTGTGGCGCATTGGGCGAAGGTCCGCTTGAGACGCAGAAGGTTGTGGGTTCAATTCCCGCCGCTGGACAAATGTTTGTATGATTGGCAAATATTTGTCTCGAGTCTGGGTGTTTTCATGAACATAGTATGTATGCTTTTATAAAAAAATATATATATATAGTATATCAGTCATGTGGTTCCCATAACACAAGCTCTGCTTACTTTGGGGCTAGATGATGCTGTGTGCAAAATGTCCAGCAAAAGGTATTAGGTTAGGTAAACAAGCATACGTCCCACCTGTTGGTATGCGGTTACCGTAACGGTTGCAACACCAGAAGTATCACTAGCGCGTTGTCGTCCCTGAGACATAACGGGCGAGTCTCATGTGCCTGTAATTTCACCAATATACTTTAAGCCGGAACAGAGCAATGCAAGCATTACTGCTTGGTGGTAGAAATATGTATGATAACTTATATGAATATCCGCTACAGTAAAATCATATATGGTCGGTTTAGATCTTTAGAAGAAGCTGTATTAGACGAAGGAAAACACGTTTGGGGTTTTAAAATTCCGCTGTTTCTAACTAATAATTTTAGAACACGTTCTCACATTATTATGTAGTATACTTATATTTGCAGATTGGTTTCCTCTGGGTGCTATTAGTAGGGTCACTGCTTTCTTTAGCTTGGAGGCAGCAGCAGCCGTGGGAGCGAGAGGGTAGAGAGCACCCCGACCCCGCACTCTTCACTCCCCCCCTCGCCCGACGGCTAAGAGAGAGGTTCGGAGACAAACCAGCTCAGGTATGGTACTTATAACAGAACATAGAAGTGGTCTATGTCTATGTACAGTCAGCAACAAAAGTAGATTAACAATTTGAGTTTTAATATGCTCGTTTTCTTCATCCTCAATGCTCGCCCACATATCTGCGTGCAATGCTTTTTGCGATTTATATTTTTAGTAATTTTGTATTTTGATTCATGTAAAAATATACTGCTGCGGTAATAAAGCTCGATATTATTATTTTTATTATCAGCCTGCGTCATTCCACTGCAGGCAAAGGTCTTCATATCCCCCTTTCACTTTTCGCTCTAGTGCTGATGAAGACCAATCCTTCTCAAATGAGTCCAGCTCGACCCGCCATCTTAATCTGGGTATGCCGCGAAGCGCGAATAATATTGTGTTATGGATACGGTCGGTTAGCTTCAATACTGTCTTCCATCGCTCGTTGGCAAACCTCAAGTTGGACCTATCTGTGACTGTCAAAGACTAAGTCTGAGCACCGGAAAAGTAAAAAATCGCCCTTAATTAGATCTTTCATGGCCCTCCAGCTCCTCCAGGCGTTTTTAGCTCGATAGAGAGAGAGATAAGGAAAAAAACGCATTGCATTAACGCATTCTACGAGTAGGTATGAGCCTTACTAAAACTCCGTACGAAGGAGTTTCCCTGTAAAGGAAATAGTAATTTAAGAATGCCAAGAAGCGTCAAATATAGCCCAATATTTTGAACTAAAGTTAACTGGTACTTTATCTACTTTTGTCGCTGACTGTATTATGTGATATAACTGTGCATGGGGTTTGATTTTGGCGCAGAGCGAGGCATTATATTCTTCATCATTAGCGTATAGGCGGTTGTCCCAGAACATGTATACTATCCCGAAATGGGAAGATTCTGCCAAGGAAAGTGAACGAGACTTCCTGAAAAAAAAACAGTAGTTTCCAAAGTTATTTTCAATTATTTAGATTTATAATTATTATGAATTGACAATTATTTCGAGCTCTCTGTAATCAGCGATATTTTGAACTGTGTGAAACAAACAAAATGGCGGATAATTCGATAAAGATTATTAAATACTGAAAATGACAGACTTTTGCCACCAAAAATGGCCGTATTTAGAATAGTCTTAGAGCAAAAGTTGACATTTACCTGCAGGTCATTCCAGATCGCCAGTAATGAAGGCCTTTATTTGGGTCCTGATCAAGTACAAAGTCTCGCCTGAGACAGCTTGATCAGGACACGAGTAAAGGTCCTTAAACCTTATTTTTTCATTTGCTTTCCTTGTGTAGAATAACTCACTATCAGGATAGTCTACACGTTCTCGGGTCCTGTAGTATTATTACTATCATTACCTTTCTTACGAAGCTTGAACATTCTTTTATTTTTAAAAGCTTGCATCTTCTTATTTGGTTTTTAATTAATGAAAATACTTTATTATACACCTTAAGAAAAACAGATAAAACTTAACGAAAACAAAAAAAAAACTTAAAGTACAATGGGCGTTCTTATCATATATGTTTTATAATTTCTTTACAAAGATTTTATCGGTCTATCTAGAACTGTCCACCAATTTCTATTACTTAGTTCACTATTCATATTTATTGTCAATTCAGTACAGCTATCTCTATGTAATGTTACCTTGGCATGTATTTTCTCGCTAAGACATAATTTTTAAAATATGGAATTGTTTATTTTCTGCATGCATTGTTTTCTGCTAAGCTTTGTAGTTTAATTGATTCGTAGATTGGGGATACACAAACGCATGGAACTGCTCTCGATGATGAAATCGAGCCAAAGTAAAGGTAAGTGCTATTAAATGCTTGTTTTTTTAATGAAATAGAATAAGGGCTTAAGATATATCCGTTTCGCTTTCTTCATCAGTTTAATCAATATAATATTAAGATTAGAACTGGTGTAAAAGCTTTTCCCGTATATTTTCAGAACGAATTGCTGAAATGCCACGATATAGAAGATTGAAGGAGCCAGAAATTTAGTATGTAAATTGTATTATGTATGTAGAAGTATGTGACTCGAATTTGTGACGATTTTTTATGTGTAAAGCTGTTTTACATGCTTGTTGAAAATGTTATAACTAAAAAGGTAGGTGATTGAATATTTTCTTAGCTAAATTGATGTGCTGAAAATATATATCTAGTTGTTGGTTATTAACGTACGTATCTATAATAAAATTAAACGTTAAATCCATGAATTGTTCCAATATCAATTTAGAGGTGATGTATATTTAAGAGGTGCATAGGTACTGGTTGTAATTTATCCCACTACAAAGACCAATATCATAGTGAAATAAGCACGTAGGCACGACTTAACTGGTAACATAAGTAAAATATGTAATATATACTTAACTGTCACTATTTTACTATAGTCTAGTAGCGCTGACCAATATTTTTTTAATTAAAAAAATTTAGGTCCGTTTGTAATAACCTAAGGCGTGATTTAGTGGCAGTTTCTTTTCTTCAAAACCACCTAAGGTAGGTACACTTAAGTCTTATTATTAAAATTTTTGACAATAATTATTATAAAAGTACTTAAAACATGCTTAGAAAGTATTCGTCCTATTAGGTATATTTTTGATGAAATATTAGAAGTTGTTTAGTAAAAATAGCAATGATCTGTGATAGTTATCGCTTAGCAATCGAATCTGATCTTCCAAATCATATTAAGTAGGTACATATTAATATTTATTAATTTTAACTTTACCTACCTAAATAAGTTTTTTTTCTGGATGTAATATTACCTATACGTTAGTACTGTTTCAAAAATCCAGATATTTTAAGATAATTATAATGGTTGCAGTTATTTGGATTGAGTGAGGTCAACGTAACGTGATTGATAAATTAAAGTATTACCAGGTCCTTAGAGTTTCTAGAAATATGAATATACGAACATTTTTAACAGCGAAGGATTGAACATACGGAAAAGTAACTTTAAACGTGTACGGAAATATTGTACAATCATAGGAATACCTTCGGAAAAAAAAACACGTGAAGTATCGTATTTACGATACTTCACGTTTTTTTTGTAACAAAGTCATTGCCGAAGTGTTTTTTAAATTTGGAACATACGAATCCGTCTCGTATCATTGAAATCCTCGCCTGCGACTCGGCTTTCACACTGATACTGGCCCTGCAATTGCAGGTTTTTTTAGCTCCATGTTGTAATAATATACTATATATTTCAACCTTGGTGGAGGTGGCCATAAGCTTTGCCTTCAGTTCATTTCACTAGTACCTAGTCTTATCTTACTGCACCCTATATCCTACTTCAATTGAATGTTAGGAACCTACCAATATGCATTTTGTTAGCTATGCTTTAGAATATAGGTCAATTTTTTTTTAAAAGTGTAATCACAATATTGATTTTGAATATTAATCGTTGAGGTTGAAATTTTGGGATATTATAAAAATATGCAATAAAAATATAATTTTTAAGAGTTATTTATTAAACTAAAATACACGGAGGGTACGGTTTTTTATTTCCTAAGTTTAAATGTTTCCGTATGGTAGGTAACGACCCCAGTGTTGGACAAGATCTTACGTACAAAACATAAAACAAATTACATGAAAGGGTTAAAAAAATAATTTCGCGATCTGTCAAGACTAGCCCATAGACTACTACTACCTAACTTCCGTAATTTGAAATTTAAGTACATTCGGTCATTTTGTTTGCAAACGGCAAAGAAGAACGTGAGCGCGGGCGGCGCTATCAAAAAAACGGTTTTTATTGCATTCTTCGCTAAGACAGTGAGTACCAAATATTAGAATTAGCTAGTATTTGTATTGTACAAATTAAAAAAATACATTTTATCATGGTATTGTAGGTACAATACCAACATCACATGTGTGAGATGTCTATTATATAGAAGCCGGTGCTGTTAAGTGTAAAATAAGGTTATAAATGCTATCGCATCGTGCAAAATAATCAATTCATAAAAGTAGGTTAAATACTAGCTACATAATGAAAGCAGTCGCGTGGTCCGCCGGCCGTCAGAAAAGACTGCAACCAAAGTTCATTATTTTTTGTTGTATAAACATCACTTAAATAAACCCAACCGTTTCGCAGTAGTTGCATGATATTTGTTTAAATCACACGTGTAATTAAGTACGTTGTTTTACGAGTTGTTTCTTAATGGTGAAATGAGATTACTTGAATTATAGTAACCATGGTCAGGAATCAACTTTGCAAGTAGGTAAGTATGTAATACCTTATATTATTTTCATATTTCAAATTTACACTGACTTTGAACTTATTCCATTCTTATATTATTTTCTGTTTTTTTTTTATTTATGATTCTAAAATACGATAATACTACTTGTAGTCGTGTGTTACCTTGTAAGTGATATTATACTGTCTGTCTTAAATGATAGTAATTCCGTTTTGATAAAGTTTATGCAACTGGATTTAGTTCGAAGATAAGCAAAGATAAAAAAGTCTAGTCATTCTGCTATAGGACATAAGAGTATCTTGAAGTATCTATAAGAATAATAATCACCTACTTCAACGTATTCTTAGTTATTTACATCAAAACTAGCGGAATAAGTTCTAATCGCAAAATGTGTTTGACTTCTTTTAGGAGTAGGTGTATTTGTCTAGTTAAATACCACATTATTTCCTTTGTACTCACGCTTATTTTTCCTTTGACGTTAACGCAAATTTGTCCACAGTTATTGTCATTCCCATACAATACAATCTTTCCGCAGGCGTTAACACCAACAGAAACTGGTATTTGTCTAGACTGGTATCAGTTCAGAACAACAAGACTCTCAGAGCAGGCTTGAAAAAAATTAGTGGTAACACTTATTTATTTTTCAGAATATAAATGTTGAGATACAGACCAAGAAACTAACAAGTGAATAAGGGAAGACGCAATCTAATTAAATCCAACACAAGTTGCCAAGAAGCCTAATCTTTCACTAGATGCAGTTCAGGTATTCAGACATTTAAAAAAAAAATAGTAACAACCAGACTAGCTCATATCATGGTAAAGCTAAGTTTATTTTGCTGAATTTTTAAAACAAAATATTTTTTTTTCAGTAATAATGATCCACCAAGTGTTTTCGGTATGGGACTACGTTATAATGGGAGCCATGATGGTCGCTTCTATTGCCATAGGCCTTTACTTTCGCTTCAGTGGTGGGAAACAGCAGACAAACATGGTAACTGACAAACCTATACAGTTTTCCTATGGATAACGTAGTTTTCTTCCAGAATTACTAAGCCCCTCTTTGTTTTCAGGAATATCTCTTAGCTGATCGAAATCAGTCGACTTTACCGGTAGCAGTCTCCTTGATGGCTTCATTTATGTCAGCTATCACTCTCCTAGGAGTTTCTTCTGAAAACTACTACTACGGCATGATGTTTTTTATAATGAACATCGGCTATCTAATCGGTACTCCTATAGCCAGTCGTCTGTATCTTCCCGTATTCTTTGGGCTGCAAAAAACTAGCACTTATGAATATCTGGAACTACGATTTGGGCCGAGAATAAGAGTGCTTACATCACTGACCTACAGTGCTCAGATGATACTATACAGTGGAGTAGTTCTCTACGCTCCAGCAATAGTTTTAGAATCAGTGACAGGGCTCGATAGACTGATTTCTATCCTGCTGGTCGGAATAGTGTGCACCTTTTACTCGACTCTAGGAGGGATGAAAGCAGTTCTCTATACAGATCTCCTGCAATCGTTACTGATGTTTTCAGCAGTGTTCATTGTTCTTGTATTTACTTCAAAAGACCTCGGTGGATTTGATCAAATATTCGTTATTGCTAAAGAAGGTGGACGCCTGGATTTTTCTAAGTAAGAAACCTTTGATCCAACCATTTGAGCTGTACTTCTATAGTGATTTGCTAAAGTAACAGGAAATCTGTTTTATTTTTAGTATCAGCTTCGATCCAACAGAAAGGCACACGTGGTGGGCTCTGCTTTTGGCAGGCACCATAACTTTTTTGTCATTGTATGCCGTAAACCAAACACAAGTAAGTTTCATCCTAAACTCATTTTTTACTGTTGTATTTTTCTTGTAATAGCGTTAACATTCATCATTGATTTTAATAATAATCAATGATGGTTTCCTTGTTGGATTAAAAAGTAACTATAAAGTACGTAACCATTCAGACTCTAGCCAACATTACCTAAAACACAATATTCTTGTTCACAGGTTCAAAGACTGCTTACGGTCAGCACATTGGAGCAGTCTCAAAACTGTCTATGGTGGAGCTGGCCAGTGCTTGCTGTTTTGAGTTTGACGACATGCATTAGTGGACTAGGCATGTATGCTGTCTACAGGGAGTGTGATCCGTTCACCAGTGAATCAATAACCGCGGTAATTCTACCTTGCTTACCGCAGAGTATGGAGATGATGACAACTTATAGCTTGCGTATTGTTAGTTTTGGAGATGATTTTAAAAATATTTATCAATTAATATCAAGAAAAGTGAAACACCACCAATCACAGAGCCTGCTCTTTATCAGATTTAGCATCTTCCAAATTGCTGTAATAATGTGACAAACGGTACCTACCTGAAACGATCCGCGTTCCAGTTCAACAATGAAAACATACTATATTTATTTATTTATCAAAAAAATTACAGACGTGGTATACATCAACCTAATATCCAATGTTTGGTACCTATTTATTAATGTAATAAAAAAACATGTATTAAACTCTATACTACGTTTTTGGTATGTGTATTTTATAAAGTGTTCATTGTGTGTTATGTTGGTACTGCCTAATAAACAAATAAATATATAAACATGCAAAGAGGACGACGTACGTTTATAAAAAAAAAAATCTGAATGCAAATAGCACATGATTTTTTGGACAAGCATTTAGCGCAGGGGTTTCATAATGTAGATGATAATGGATACAAACAAGTAAATAAGAACTTGACGTTGATAATCCACGTTTATCGCCAGATAGACCAGTTGATGCCGTACTACGTGGTAGACGCGATGCGCGCGGTGCCCGGCCTCGCAGGCCTCTTTGTCGCCGGGATCTTCAGCGCTTCGCTCTCCACTGTCTCTTCATCTTGCAACTCTTTGGCTGCTGTCACCCTTGCCGACTACATATCCAGGTGAGACTAGAAAAATAATGCTACGGACTTGTCTCTAGCGTCACTAGTCTACGGGTAAATGAAATAACCCGTGGGCCAGTAATAGGGTAAAGGAGCTATTATTGGGTCTACGGGTACGGGCTCCTTTTGTGTCTATCTTTAAATGGAAACAATTTCATTGACTTCAATCTAACATAGAAAATAATGGACATGTAAACATGAATATACATCAGAACTATTAACTCATAAAACTCAACAACTCGTAGTCTACATTTCCTCTTCTTTAGACTCCTTTCTTTTCAGGTGGTGTAAAGTCAATGACGCATACATTATGTGTCTGACAAAGATCCTAGCATGTGTCTACGGCTTAGTTTTCCTCACGATGGCCTACTTGGCACAGTATCTAGGTGGGATACTACAAGCATCGCTCACGATATTTGGAGCTGTGGGTGGCCCCGTGCTAGGGGTCTTTACTCTTGGAATGTTCACCACTTTTGCTAATGAAATGGTGAGTTGACTTTTCGAATATAATGAAGATGCTCGCAAAAAATATGAAGGGATTACCCTCCCTTACTATTTTTTGGTTCTATTAAAACTTCTTCCAACAGTTTTTAGTGGAAAAAAGTGGGACAGTGAAATAGCACTGGCTAGTAGGGTATCTATTTAGTTTTTCTGTTTCTAGGGAACTAGCTTATGCCCTTGGCTTTGCTTGCGTGATATCTACCCATTAAAGTAGCCAATGTGATATTCTAGATCACGAAATATTCCAATTCTGAATTTGATTAAAATCGGATCAGCCTTTTTAAGAAACAAAACTTGAACTTTGGGATTCATTAAGAATTATGGTGGGAAATTCTTTTGGATAGGATAGGATAACAGGATAATTTTAGTAAATTTTCAGGGCGTTTCAGTAGCTCTGGTCAGTGGCATTGCCATCACTCTCTGGATAAATTTGGGAGGACCACGTCCAGCGCCTGTGAAGCTACCGCTAAGGGTGGAAGGTTGTGCGTTCAACGTCTCCTTGCCTCCCCAAGTGGCGACCGACCCCAGTGATTACTTCTATTTATACAGGATATCCTACTTATGGACCAGTCCTGTAAGTTTTTTTTAAGTAGAATGGCTTGACATCACGTTTAGTAACTTGGTCAAAAACCATAGACGACCTCTGTGGCACAGTGGGCGAACGCCCGCCTGAGACGCAGAAGGTAGCGAGTTCGATTCCAGCCGCAGGAAAAATGATTGCATGATCTGCAAATATTTGTATCAGCTCTGAGTTTTTCTATGTAAAATACGTAAGTATTTACAAAAAAAGTATGTAAGTAGTATATTAGTCCATTAGTTCTCATAGTACAAGTTCTGCATAATTTGGAGCTAGATGATGCTGTGTGAGAAATTTCCAGCATTATATTATTATTGTAGATTAGACTGTCTAGCAGTCTGCTTCGGCTTTTTGGCAATCCACCAGGGTGATAATATACACGTAGACACATCTGCATCTGGACTCCACTAAGATCGTAGCCAATACTTTTGTACTCTTAGTAGAGCCTCTGTTTATGCGCGTGCACTTACATGACATAATACAATATCCAGTACAACTAACTTTTTCTGGATACCGTCTAGTTCATGTTTTTCAGTTGATGATGAGAAACACAAAATTAAGAAGAAAACAAATAGTTTTAGACTGACTGATTCAATTTATCTATCCATTTGATTTCAGTGTCCGTCTCTTCACAGATTGGTCTAGTCTGGGTGCTAGTAGTTGGTTCAGTAGTATCATTATTATGGAGGCACAAGCAGCCTTGGGAGCTTGAAGGGAAAGAGCATCCCGACCCTGCTTTGTTCACGCCACCGCTCGCCAGGCGACTGAAGGCGAGGTTCCTAGAAGAAAAATCTGAGACACAGGTATGCAGGAGATCTGAATCCCACTATTTCGTGAGATGCTTCAAAAGCACAATAATTTAAGCGTGCCATAGCCAAAGTGTTCCAAAGTTATTACCATACGTTTTTTTTTTATATTAAGTGGTGGTTCGAAACCCATTATGTGGTGCTTCACACATGGCCAGCTTTTAAGTCTCTTTTGACAGTAATAATATTGAACCAAGGTTTTGCAGGTTCGAATGTTAAGGCAAATATTAAGGTTGACGCTCTATTCGAAAGGTAATGTTCTAATATTCCTATTAAAGTTTTATAATATCCCAAAAATGATATTATAAAACTTTTCCCAACCCTGATGGAGTTCGAATTTCGAACCACCCACGTAATACCCTCTTTACCATGATTTTTAAATTTTCATTCATCATAATATCGTTTATCGTAATTTATACATTATCTTTGTTTTCAGAATGAACTTCAAACAGTTAGCGAGAAGGTTCAAGATTAAGTTTTAATACTTCCTGGATTATGTAAACATGATAAATATGATAAATATTTATTTTTTATTTATTACTGGATCACGAATTATATAAGAGAGAAATGATTTCCTTATAAAAAAAAATGTTGGACTTTTTCACACAGCATCGTCTAGCGCCATACTACGCATAGCTTGTATTATGGGAACTACATGACTGATATACTACTTATATAATTTATGTATTTATATACATATTATACATAGAAACAACCCAGACCCGAGACAAATATTTGCAGATACAAACATTTGTCCCGCGGAGGGAATCGATCTCGTAACCTTCTGCGTCTCAGGCGGGCCTTCCCCCGCTGCGTCTGTGGCGCAATGGGCGAAGGCCACTGGTTTTGAAGTATCTTAAACACACAAGGTTATGATATTACGTTAGTATCTTAAACGTAATAAATAAGTAAAATTAAGACTGGTTGATAATTAATACAGGGTGTGGTGTGGCGAAAAGAGTACCATTAACTTTGGGCATCATAAGCGTTCAGAAAACCAAAAAATGTGCCCAGTAAAAATCTCACATTTTTCGAGTTTCAGCTAAATTTTCATTGAATTAAAAATTTGCTGCTGGAAATACCATGTGCACTATACTATTTTAGAATCTTACTGAAGTGGGCAAGTTAATTACTAGTTGTTCACTCAGGTGACCCTAAATTGTTTGCCTTTTTATAACTATATAACGACTTGACTACTCCCTGTATATGAGCACATACATACGACCTCTGTGGCGCAGTGGGCGAAGGCTCGCCTGAGACGCAGAAGGTTGCGGGTTCGATTCCCGCCGCGGGATAAAATGTTTGTATATGCAAATATTTGTCTCGTGGTCTGGGTGTTTTCTATGTATAATATGTATGTATTTACAAAAAAAATATATATATAAGTAGTATATCAGTCATTTAGTTCCCATAACACAAGCTCTGCTTACTTTGGGGCTAAATGATGCTGTGTGAATATGTCCAGCATTATTTTTTTTTTTTTTTTTTTTTTTACTTCAAGAAACATTTTTGTAAGCTAGTTTTATAAACGGTAAGTGATATCCAAATTGGTAAAAGGATTTACCAATTTGGATAAATATAAATAGATTTTGTAAAAACGTATACACAAGTATCGGGATTCAACCCGCCATTATAGTAAAAAAACTTACAAAAAAAAATATAACCTACGCTACCGATTATGTTTATAAAACAAGAAACACTTTTCTGAAAAGCCGATGAAGATGAGTAGTCCTTCACCCAAACTATTTTTCAATAAAAATCATATTAAAACCAATTGCAAACGTTAATCATTTTATTTTCGTTGTGCATAATCTCAATCACACCATATAAAACAAGTCTAAATAGTGAAACACCCTTCAAAACCAAGTGATCAAAGGTTGAAAACTTATCGAGCTTAAAACTTACTTTAGTAATCTTAGAGATCGCTGAAAAGTCTGGAAGAGATTGCTGTCAGCGACAATACCACCGATTATAGGACTAAGTGTAAGTGTTTATTTTTTATGCTGACAAAAAACCTTGCTTTGGGTTTGTGATGTCCTCTAGTTGTCTCCGTAAGAAGGCATTCTGGAAAAATAAAGTACCTTAAATCTTCTCTCTGAGGTATAAGTGGCAATCCATAACCTATACTTCATCGCTTTACATTTATTTTTAATCACGACACAAGAAGCAGTTATCCCTCGAATTCAGAAGAGGACGACCTTGGTAGCGTTGTGGCTCAGTATAATAATTCATTTATTTGCCTGAATGCGGTAGTACAAAGTTATTTATAATTTTTGATGGAGCTCACATTCCCCAATATCTGGGATGCAGTAGCCGGCTGAGACATAAGAAGTGCAGGTTCGATACCGCTGCGGGAGAAATATTTGCGTTCCGTGACTGGATGTTGTGGTACCATGGTACTCGTAGTTCCTGGTTATTACTATACAGGGAATCTTAGTGTGGGGTCAGGACTATATAGGTAACTGATAGGTGTTTTTTTAACATAATTATCATTAATATTAATAAATTAAATTAAATTCATTAATCATTATTTTTTGTTTACTCATTTGCCTGCTAATTTGCTTCCAAAACTGCTTAAAAAAGTCACACACAGATCTGGGACTTTTCTTAAAGGATTTAAATAAATGACTTCTCTCAACAAGTCATCCTCCCTCTCAGCTGCAATTTTAAGCATCTCCTTAGATCGTTCTAGAAGCAAGTCCTTCTCCTGCATGCTTCGCTTCAGGTTCGCTATCTCTATTCGGTGCGATTCGGACAGAGCGCGACTCTGGAAGTGGAAACGGTTTTATTTTTGATATGTGGCAGCTTTGACAGTTTTCGGAACATTTGCTCTTCTTTGACGCCGTTTTTCTGCGTTAGGCTAGTGATCTGATCAAGTTGAGGTATGGTGGCCCTGAAAAGGGCCTACTGACCAGTGGTGGAAGAAACAATTCAGTACGCCATGCCACATGTCTTCGTATTTTTCGTCTTGTGACTCAATGTCAATTTCATCACGGCATTTTCCTTCGCAGAATCACTAGTGCAATAATGGCATATATTTTTTTACGTGGAATAATCCATTAGTGCACGGTGGTATTTGAACTCACGACCTTCGGATCGATAGCCCCTACACGAATACTGCTACTGGACAAAAACTTCCCCCAAAGAATAATATGACGAACGGTTTGAAACCACCTTTATGCACTGACTTAAAACTTTTATTTTACTACGGCTAAAGTTATGCGCTTCGACAATCATCATCCAAATTGTTTTTAAAGTGCACAGAGATTCTGACGCTCATTTCCTACTAGTTAAGCGATGCTAGTTTCCCATTTCCGAAGATAGACGAAGATTGTGAAGAAGGCGCATAACTCTTTTGGTAGGTACTGCAAGATGTTTTCAGTTATTCGAGAATGTTAACTACCAACTTAGACCCAGGCAATTGTAAACCGCCGTAACAAATCTAAAACTAAATTGAGTCTCAAGCATAGACAGGTTTCAATGGAATAAATAGGTAAAATTGATTAAATTATTTTAGGTATTGTTGACATGATATTTTAAAACGCTAGGCTAAGAAAATGATTACTGGGAACAATCCAATGATGATTGATGAAGCAAATACATACATTAAATTAATGGAAACCTTAGACTATCAAGACATACTTTACGATCGATAGAGCTCGTAGAAAATAAGGAAAGGTTATTTTACCTTTTCAGTTCCCCCGCTACGCCCACTGCTTGGTCTGGAATCTGGTTTTCTGTGCACTGGTGATTTTTGTTCAACTTGCAATTTGCTGACAAGACCTGGAATCATTATACAAAAAAACTTAACGGTGCAATTAATGTATTGCATCGTAATGTCATGACCTTTTATACATCTAAAGAGGAAATGAGGGTAGTTGCCAACTACCATTGTTTTGGTAGCTTAATAAACTCCCATTTACCCAAGACCACGATTGTTGACGAAACGTTGGGAGAGTATTAAATATAGACACTGCTAAAGATAAAAAAAACTTTGGTTAAATAATTGTAATTTTCTGACCCTTCTGGAAATATTTGGTTGACATTTACCTATACAAACACTCTAGTCAGCCTAACAATTAGAAAAAAACAACTATGAATTAACAAGATTCTCCCAAGTAATATAACTGCTTCTTTTATCTCCTCTTCTAAAATATAAAAGCATAGCGTGACTTGCTGTATGACTGATCCAATACTGTATGACTGACTGAATTGCACCCAAAAAGCCAAACCCGTAAGTTCTAGAGACGTGAAGTTTGGAGGGCTGGTTCACTTTGGTATGAATGGTGCACTAAGAAAGGATTGTCCGAAATTCCACCCCTGGAAATTGTTGTGGAAAGATGAAGTATGATAATGTCCCACTAATTCTTACATACAATCATACCTCTGAGCGTGAGGATAGTCTGTTCCAAGTCGTTGATTCTGTGTTGGTGCGCGGTGTGTGGCGTCGTTTCAATCGCACTCACGCGAAGATTCAATTGCACATTTTCCTCTTTTAACATCTCGCAGTAACTGATAGAAAAAATAAGTAATTTAAATCGATAAGTATTAAATTAGAAGGTATCATTTTGGCAACTTGTGGACAGGTAAAAATAGCAATAAAACTTTTTAGACAGACCCAAGAAAACCGATAAATACCGTAAAATTTCCGGATTTGCATACATTTTCTCTTTGTTTGCGACATTAGCCTCCAATCTAACGGTTAGCAAGAACTTAACAGTGACACGATGACGGAAAATCATTACAGGAAATGGTACATAATGGTGATTTGTTTTTTATTTATGTTAACCGAGCCGATATCGAGAATTTTGATTAGGCTGTGACCGAACCCTGTAGCTGAGTGGTTACAGCACCCCTGAACCAAAAGGGCGGTCAAGATTCAATCTGCCGGGGTTGGTATTTTTGGGATATTATAATAACCGATAATAGAGCAGGCCATACAACACGCAGAACCGATAAATGCTGGGAAATAAAGGTTCTGTTATGGCCTCCACGAAACAGACAACGTAGAATCGTAAGGCTCTCTATTCAATAGACCGATGTCATCTCAAAGGTTGCGGGAAGTCGGTGGTTGGAGGTAGCCCAAAATCGTTCACCATGGCACTCTTTGGGGGAGGTCTTTGTCCAGCAGTTGGCTTTTACTGGCTTTTGGTGAGAATAATAATTATTATTATAAAATTGTAGGTAATGGCGAGTAATACTAACTTCTTCCAATAATCCACCTCTGGTTGGCTATCTTTATTTTCTTTGAGCGGTGTTCTGATTTGCGACTCCAACAATGTTGACTCTAGTTTCAGAACTTGGCCCTTCAGTGAGGTGATTTCCGCTAGTGCTCTCTCATATTCTGATACTAAAACCTCATTGCCCTAGAAAAAGTAATTGATAACATTAATATAATTTTTAACCAGAGTAAATCATAAGTACAAATAAAACCCAAAAAACCGCATTGCAATCTTGAATAATAATAATAAATACCTAGACACATACATAGTCCTAACATCACACTAGAATTCAGTGTCGTAGGTCGAACTACGAGTTCCGTAGTACCACAAAACTATTACTAGGTACCTACCTAAAACTACAGTTAAAATATGCATTAGGCAGTGCTTTTAAATAATATTTAATAGTTGTCTGAAAGAGATCGCTCCTAATCTTAAAAACTTCCGGTTATAAAGTACCTATAAAATAGTAAGAAAATACTTTATTGTACATAAACCTTATGAGATAAACAAAATAACACATTAAGCTTAAAGGTACAATGGGCGGTCTTATCGCTAGTTAGGTTGTTTTTATTTTTCTTATGTACAATAAAGTATTTTCATTCATTTCAGGGTTTTCATTTTTTTTTCGGGTTTCTCATCGTACTGACCTTTTCTGCAACTTCCAAAGCAGCGATTCTCCTCTGTTGCGCTTGAACTCTTTCCAGCAGAGCGTGGTTGGAGAGGGGCGGTGCGTTCATGCAGCTCGAGCACTCGACGACAGGACGCTGGGACTTCTCGGCAGCTTCACTCTCTTGCTTCTCTATCGATAGCTGGTTCTCATCTAAAATTTATAAGACACTTGCGTCTGCCCTCGATTTGACTATGGTCGAGAGACTGGCGAGTCTCTGTTGTCCAAAGGCTGGATAGTCGTTGTGGTTTCTTGTTTTTCTATACTTATCTGATTATCATCTAAATGTATCAGATACTAGCAGACGCTAGGTATCTGATAGACAAAAAACATGTAACTAGCAATGGGCTTGCAACATGTCACGTATAACGTTAACAATGCGAAACGTTGGCATGTGCCAAAACTAAATTTTGGACGTGCTTGTGACTACCCCCTACTTGATATCTTCAAAGATCTACGCAGTAACTATGTATTTGGGATGTCCATCATGCGGAATACAGTCGTGAACGTGTTTGTGTTTTTTTTTTAAAAAGCATGATAAATGAACTAAACTTACTCTTCTCTTGTGTCAATCTTGAGAGAAGCATCCGTTTCTCTTTGTCCAATCTGCTAACAGCTGATTTGGATAGGTTGAGGCAGTGTTCCAGTTTCTTAACTTCTAGGCATTTCTCTTCGAATCGTGCTTGCCACCGGTCTGCTGCTTGTTGAGCTCTGTAAATCAATCAATCTCATTAGCACATTAAACTTGCCAGTAATAGTTACTCGTACCATTTGCAGAAACGATAACCGCTGAGGAACTAGATTTACCAGCTAGGTTAAGGCTGAGGAAACGGCGACGATGAAAAAAAAAAAGAACCAGGGCGCATAAGGGATGTAACCTTGCAACGGTCGGTGAATGCATAAGCAGCTGAAGATGTTCACTTGTTTTTTTTTATATGAGGAGACTATTGTCCAGTGCCCACTATCTGTATTCCATAATTATTACCGATCATGGAGTGCACGTTCTTTTAAAGTTTTTCAAAAACATGCAGTCTAGGATTATTCATATTGTAAACCCGGGAATTTTCACGTACGTTTCAAGTCACTGACATTCCGAGAGTCTTCATGAGGGTGAGTGCGACGCTCACACACTTCATCAATGATAGTATGGAACGTGAAAATTCCCGTGTTTGTAAAATAAAAATAAATATAACAAATAATACGATCGGTATATCATTCCTACCTCTTCCACTTATCCCATAGAGCAATGCTAGAGTTGGTGTCCCGTCTTGCGCTGGTCAGTTGCGCTTGAAGTGACGCAATCTTATTGTGAAGGGCCGCAGTTTCCGCTGTCGCGACTTTGCTGCCAGATGTACTACTGTTTAAAAAAAATCCTACTAATATACGAAATTTCAAAGTTTGAATGTTTGGATTAAATAGACTTAATACACTTTAGTTTGCAACAACGCTTCGGACGATATATGAAAATATTAATCTATACATGGTATTTAAGACTACCAATAAATGCTATGTGTGTTGCTAATAATGTCCGTAACGACTGGACTGATTTGAATAAAATTTTGAACAAATATAGTGCGTGATTTTTCTGCTTTGTACACATAGGCTACTTTTTATCCAGGTACCGCGCAGGCAAATCCATGGGCAGAGGCCATGGATAAAATAGATCTTAATTTCAATAGCTAGCAAACAAATTGGCAATCTGTGATGAACGTGTCTCTTATTTTTCTGTGTCAGGAAGGTAAATACGACGGTTTTAGATAGTTTTGGTATCATATTAATGACTGACTTTAAAGTTAATCATGATCCATCTCTAACTTTGGCTAATCGAGTCGGTACCACTCGTTTTCTCTCTATTAGGTTTGCAATCCTGTTTTATCCATATTATCTTTCACAATTTCTGTTACTAGTTTAGTTCTCCATCAAGTCATACCCATGTTTTCACAATCCAATCCAACCATATTTTATTTGGGCTACTTTTATGTACCATCTAAATTCATGACTTTATGAGATCACATCATTCCCTTTCAAAGATTACTCACATTCTGAACACTTGGTTCCTCAAGTTCTGCGCATCCAGTCTTGAGCGTCTCTCCCTGGATGCTAGTGCCTTGATTTGCCGTCGGAGTATTGCATTCTGTTTGCCAGCCATTTGTTTGTCGCGGCGAAGACGTTCTATTACTGGCTCTTGCCTGAAATATGATCATTTATTTCCCTAAAGAAAGAACGGGACTAGGTCCACACCTACTCTCAGATAAAATATCGAAACGGATTTTCAAATGACGCCCTTGCAAAAAATGGTTTATATTCGACATAGAGATGACATAAAAAATATATGTTACTCAAAAATAATGCAAGAACTGGAAACTAACATAATATAGTTTTAGCAAACTTACCAAATAGTAGTGGAGCTGCTACAAATCCGTCCAAACTCATCATTCATCTCATTGATATCACCACTGCAGTCGAACTTTATTTCCAATCTGTCTGAACCGTGATGGCTCAAAGCGTCGCTAGCTTCGTCGACTTCGACTATGGCTGATAGATCGAAGCTTGGATCGTTCACTGATATCATGGTTTGCAAGTTCATTATTTGCGTCTAAAAAGTTAATAAGGTATTGGAATTTTACAACAAACTATCGTTCATAGTATTATTTATATTGTAAGCACGGGAACTATCACGTACCGTGTTACAAAAGTAGGGGACAGATCTTTGTAGATTAAATACAAGTTTACTTTATTAGAATATTTTTACTTTGCTAGGTAACTATTCATTGTAATCAGTCAATATCCTGTAAGACATATATGGACGACTACTGCTGGAATATTTTTTTTGTCAGTTAAGTCATACCTTCAAATTATTTATGACTGAACGCATCTGCTCTATCTGACCATCTTTTTCTGCAAGCTGTTTTACGTAGACAGCTTTCTGTTCTGTTAGTTTCGAACGCAGCTCCATATGCTCACGTTGCGTATCGTTCAGTTGCGACAGCCAATGTTGGTTCTCTGCTTTGTAAGACTCCACCTAAAAAATAACCAACAATTAACATTCACTTGGATTCACTACAGTTGACTGAGTTGTTCAAAAGAAGAAAGTTAATAAAGATTTCTGATTTACCTCCTGAAAATGCCTCTCACCAAGTTGTGTATTTAGCTGTTCCATTTTTATCAATCTCTCCGTTGCCAAGTCTTTCCAACGATCCACTTCACTTTGATATGTTTTCCTACAAGATACAACACTTAGGGTCAACCACATAAATACCTAATAGTAGTTTTAAATTTCACTAGCAATCGTTTAACTTACAAATCAGTCTTGCATTCTTCCAACTCACTCTGCAACTTGAAACATTTGTCTTCTAGCTCAATAATTTTCACGGTATAATTACCGACAACTTCTTTCAACGATTCAGTGTTGATGCTATTCGAGTCACTTCCTTTTCTGCAATGAATTTGGTTACGTAAGTTTCATCAACGAAAAGATAGGATGATTTTATTTACAAACTGTTAAAAATGATTGATTGAACGTGTTTACTAAAACGAGCGCCTTTTTAGTACCTAACCGGCTTACTCTTTACGTCGTTTTTTTAATAGAGAACATACCTATCTAATTTAGACTGCAATTCCATGTTTTTAACATTAAACTTTTTAATTGTTTCAGAAAATTCTTTTCTTTCATCATTCAGTAACTCTTTATACTCTGCTGCAATGACATTTTTATCGTTTTCAAATTGTTTAAAAGCCAATAAAATTGACTTATTTTCATCGTTAGCAGCGATCTGCTTTTTATTTCTTTCAGCAATTTGCAATGCTTTTAAATTGTCCAGTTCGCTGCGCATCTCATCAATATCTGTCTGCAATTTTTCATTCAATCTTTCTGAGAAGTTATGGTTGGATTTCAATGTCTGAATGCTAGCCTCCAAATTTACTTTTTCGGTGTTCAAAATAAGATTTTCCTCAGTTTTCTGTTGTACAAGACACAACGCTTCACTGAGTTCTTTGCTTTGTCTTTGAATTGTCTTGCTCAAAGTTTGAATATTTTCTTTTAACGCTAAAACCGATTTATCCTCAACTGTTTGAACTGCTGCCTGTTTGATTTGGTGTTCAATAGTTTGTACTTGAACGTTCACCATATTTAATTTTGCCCCTAAAGTTTTTTTTAGTTCAACTGGAGCGATCATACCTACTTGCGTGTTATTGGGTTTGTCTGTTTTACTAACACTGTTAGTATTTTCAGTCTTAGGTGGTTTCAAAACTTCAGGTTTTGGTAGAGTTATTGTTTTACTATCTGAAAGGTTGAATTAAGCCACAATACAATATTATAAGCACAATATCATATTATTATAAAAAATATAATAAGTTCTTACTTCTTGAAGTAGAGTCATTATCCGACTGAATATCTTCTAGTTCTATATTAGAAATACTTATTTCTCCATCACTTTGCTTTCTATCAACGACACCATTGATTTTAGTTTTTTCAAAACCATGATTTATATATACCAAAGTTTTTTCTAAACTGTTGTACCGCTTTACAAGTTCATTTCTAGATTGTTCCAACATCTTAAGTTTTTGAGTAAGATGATCCATTTCACGAATTTTAATTGATTTCTAAAATAAGAATATATTATGTAGTACATTGTACTTATAACTAGTTTTATTTGTTATCAAAAGGATCATTCATACCATCATTATAGTTTTTATCTTGTGTGGACAACTATCTCCCTCAATAATGCATTTGTTTCGAGAAACATCTAAGATCTGGTCAAAAACGTTATGTTTAGTCATCAAACTTGACCTGAGATCTTCAATTTCTTGAAATTTTTCATTTATAACCTGAGATTCTCGATTAACATCTTCCAATTTGTTGTAATAGTTTTCAATTGAAGTACATGGGATGCTCCCCTGGTACTGTTGCCTTAGAACTTGCATTACTTCAAATATGTATCTGTAAAAGGTTATGAAGCCAAATATTGCTTAAAAATACTAATGAACTATAACTTTGACTGCAAAATATTACCTGAACTTTGATTCGTATCTAAACGAATAAACATCAAAAATCTTCTGCCGCGATTTTAACATTTCTTCTGCTTCTATTCTTAATTCCTTTTCTTTATTTAATGCAGAATTTAGTCTTTCTATTTTCTTGTTACTTTCTGTTACTTGTAAATGAGCTACGAGCACTTCACCGCTTAGCCTTATAAAAACAAGAATTAAGTTACAAATAAGAATCATAAAAGTAAAGATCATCTTAAGATAATTGTATAACATTTTCATAACACTTTATTTTTACCGCGCAACTATAGCTTTGTTATCACTAGTCGATTGTAGATCCAAGATTTGATGTCGTAATATATTTACTTCCATATCGTTACTCATCTGTCGTTGTTGGTCTTCTTGTATCTGCAATTATTGAGTATAAATCATCAAGGTATGTATGGTTTCAAATTATTATTAATAATATTGTACTTGCGTATCAATTTGATGCATGTTTTACCTGTAATAACGCTATGTCTAACTGACTACCTATATGCTTGCTCTTCATTTTAAGTATTTTATTTTCATCAGATACAGATTGTAACTGACTCTTTATCAGTTCTAAGTCTGGCTTCGTGATTGAGGCTAATGAATTGTCTCTGAAATAGAATTCTTCTTTATTCTGTTGTTTATTTTTGAACACAATTATATTATTTATATTAAATCAGGCCTACATTAGTTGAGACTGCACTTCTTGTAGTTCTATGTTTCGACTCTCTAGATACTCGATATTCTTATTTTTGACGTCCAATTCTAGACATAGCTCATGGAGCTGCATTTTGAGAACAGATTCTTCAATGTTTGATAAGAGGTTTTCAGTAGACTTGTTTCCATTTTTAGCTGCAAGTGTTTATGTATTGTGTTGATTTATTATACTTTAAAGATCAAAACCAATTACAATAATTAAAGCTAGCACAAATATAAGGTTAAAGATTTTTTTATAAAATTCAGTTAATTAAATAAAAAATAATTATCACAATTATTAATTCAGCTAGTATAAATTCCACACACATAGTTATTATCAAACATATTAAACTCAAGTAGGTACAATTCGTTAGTACGTCTATCCTTTTTTATAATAAAATAAATAAATAATGCTGGACATTATCACACAGCATCAAAAAGTAAGCAGAGCTTGTGTTATGGGAACTACATGACCGATATACTACTTTATATCGTTTTTTTCTAAGAATATACATATTATACATAAAAAACACCCAGACCTGAGATAAATGTATGCAGATCAAGCATACATTTGTCCCGCAGTGGGAATCGAACCCGCAACCTTCTGCGTTTCAGGCGGACCTTCGCCCTCTGCGCCACAGAGGTCGTCGTCTTTGATTATTTATTATACATTAAAATTATATTTCTTACCCAATCCATTTACACTTTGGTGAAAACGATTAATGATCTCGAGTTTGTCCTTTTCCAAACGGTTCAGTAGATTGACAGATTCACTTGCATTCTTAGCGCCTATTTCAATAACCTTTCGGTATTTTGTTAAATTTTCATTGAGAGTACTATTTAGTTTCCAAAATAATTCAATTGGTATAGAACGGCGTAGCTTATCTGTGAGATTAGCTATTGAAATAATCAATCTCTGGATTTCAGTTTCATAATCGGACGAAAGCAACATCATTTCTTTTTTAATTTCCATGCTTTCATTCTTTACATTTTCATTTAAAGTTCTTATATATTTATAAGATTCCTCTAAATACGTACATTTCCTTTGCAGTTCAGTAGAACTCGGTAAAGAGATAAGCCCAGGTGAATTTTCACTTATATCTTCATCATCTTGTTGTTGCACTTGTCCTTTTAGATTGTCTATTTGTGCTTTGTATTGTTCTTCTTGAAGTGACCATTTATTTTGATCATCAGCTGCTTGTACTGCCATTGAAGTAATCTTGTCATAAAGCAGCTTAAACTTTTGGTAAAAATACTCCAAGCTCTTTTTGAGTTGAACTTCGTATATCGAGCTTCCTTTAGCAATAATTTCCTTAACTTGGTTCTCGTCAAGAATGTCAATGTTTTTTTGATCTTTCTCGGATATCCAAGAGCCAAATTCACATACATTTGCAACGATTTTACTATCATCCTGTTTAGATTGTTCCTTTTCTATCCTTTTCAAATCGAGCAATTCTCGTTCTAGTTCTGATGATTTTTCAGTTTCTTTTGATAGTTGAGATAAAACTTTGAATGTTTCTTTTCTAAATTAATATGAAGCAAAATGTATTATGTAACTATATTTTTTTACTATTACATACAAATTTTTAGTATAATTCTAAAACTTACCTAGCTTCGTGAAGTGCTTTCAGTAACGCGTCTTTTCCTCCCATAGCTGTCCTTAGCTCCATAACCGTAGACATATGTGGAGAAAACCATCCGGATGTGTGGCGGGCTTCCATGGATTGCAACAACTTTTCTAAACTTGGACATTCTAAAGCCAACATACCCGATGATGTTGTGCCTAAAAAGTACGTATAGTATCAAATGTAAATAATATCAAACTATACGATTTTCTTCATAAAAAAGTACAATTGTGAATTTGAGAACTTACTGTTATCTTTCAAAAAATCTAAAATATCTTGTAGACCTTTTCTAAGACCTTCATTTTCTTCCATTATTGCCTTTGTTTCTGCCTCATTGACAGTGACCGTTTCGTTAGCTTCTTCCTGTACTTGCCACTGTTTTTGTGCTAGCCTAGAATTCAATAAATTGGTGCTAATCTCTCAACATATAAAATCGTTGCGTGACACACTGACTGACTGATTACACATAACTTAAACCGTAAGTGATATAAATCTGAAATGCTTTGACTTTTACTGTAAAGGGGTGATAAAATTTGGGTTGAAAAATCTCAAAGTGGACGACGTTGCAGGGCGTTTCACTAGTTTATTATTAATTTATATTTTTTAAAACAGGCACAGATGTGCCTGACCCATTACTGTGACCCATGATGTAACAACATTTGTGGGTCATGCATGTATCAAATGTCCCGTGGCGGGAATCGAACCCTCAACTCTCGTATCTCAGTCGGTTACTTACCCGCCAAGCCACGGAAGTCGCAAATATATATTCGAGCAATGTAAATAGCATTGACTTGTGATACATATACACCTACCTTGAAGATTTTGCATCACCGTCTTTTGACATATTTTCGTCACTATCACTTTCCTGTAAAACATATTCTATCTTACGCTTATCATATCCCACTGAATCAAGTAACTTTGTCAATTTGGTATTTATTACATTAATGCGACGATTCACTAGTTCAACATTTACTAGTTTATTTTCCAATCTTCTTATTTCATTGCACATTTCTGAATTATTAGTTTCTAAATCACGGTATTTCTTAACTATACCTTCTGTCTGAACAGTTTCACTAGCATGTATGTTACATTTTTGTCTGAAAACGAAAAGTTTGAAATATCAATGATATTGAATACTTTATTTATGTTTATGAATAAAAATATTATGTTGATCTATTTACCTTAATGTTTCATTTTCCAGTTGTAAATCATTAACTTGCTGACTAAAGTTGTTAATTTCTTTAACCAATGACTTTATGCCCTCATCTTTAATGTGCAGTTCTCGTTTCTTATGTTTTAGCCCATTCAAAAGAGCATTTAGACCTTCGTCTGTTTGAACAAGTTGCAGTTCTGATGAAACTTCCGCTAACTACAAAGAAAGTTAATATAAAAAAATACGTAGCTCGTTTCATTACCTCTTAACATTTTATTACTTACCTCTCTTTCTCGGACAGTAACCATCTCTTCAGCTTCTCCCAGACTGTTGCTCAGACATTTAACTTTCTTTTTCAATTTGTTGATCAAAATCCTTTCTTTGCCTTCGTCACTCTCATTTCTGTTTTCAGATGCAGAGTAATCTTGTGTTTCCTCTATTATGCTTTTAAGTTGTCTATTTTCAGCTCTGAGAAGATTGATTAAATTGGCCGATTGGTTTATTTCATTAGATGCTTCTGTTAGTTTTTCTTGAAGTTCTTTTATTTTACTATCTTCGGCTTTAATTTTCTGAAAAAGTAGAAGTTTTCCTTTAAGATTTCCTATAGCCACGTAGTGGGAGTAGTAGTAATTATTATAAATATTGATTATATACTTACGTTCACCTTAGGAGATGAGATGAATGACGGTGTCAGGTTTTTTTTTAGCTTTTCATTTTCAAAAGATAATGCTTCCACTTCTGACTTTTTTGTGTTAGCAATATTCTAAAAGGGAGAGAAGAGTTTTATAATTTGAACAATTCCTAAATGTTTATTAAAAAGTTTATCTCGATTCTTACCTTCCAGTGCTGTACTTTAGACCTGATTTCTTGGTAAATATTTTCCCTAGCTGAGTCTTTTTCAAAAAAATCTTTCCGAAGTGTTTCTATTTCACAGGATAATTTAGCTTTTGCCTGTTCAGACCTTCCCAAGATATCTGTAATTACTCATTTTGGATTATTTTAATAATATGTATCAAAAAATTGCCTACTTTATTTGAATATTATAAGAATAGTTTAGAATATTAGGTTACCTTTTAAATGGGTACTTTCATTGTTCATGTGCAACAACTGTTCTGTTAAGTTATCAATAAGCTGCGTAGCTTCTGTAAGTTTATCTTTAAGTACAGAAGTCTTTTCTTTGAGCTTTGAGTTTTCTTCTTCTAGAACCTAAAAATTATATGAATAAATAAATATCTATCATTTCGATATTTCAAGCTAAAATAATCTGAATACATTCGTAGGTACTTTGACATCAGATAGTAGTTTTCTGATATGCCTGTTTTTCAGCGCCACTTCATTTTCAAGTTGAACTAGTTCATTTATTTCTGAGAGAGCATCTCTACTGGAATCACTTTCTTCTTTATCCGTTATTTCGCATTCAAGATTATTTTTCTTTGCTTTCAACTCTGCAATTTCAGAGTAGAGTTGTTCTAGTATATCTTTGTTCACTTTTACAAGTTCTTCTCGATTTCTTTTTATCTTTATAGCACCTACGGTGCTAGCTGGTGATTCTGAATAAGATAGCAACATAAAAAACAGTATTAATAGGTAGTTTAGGAAAAAACAGAACCGTTTGATTATGGTACCTACCAGGAAGTTGGCTTTTAGATTTTTTCTTTCCACCTTTTCTGTTAACACTCTCTAGTTGTCCCAATAAATTGTTAACCTAAAAATTACACACATCTTTAAGTAATACCTGTGTAACTGGGTCTATAATAAAATTAACAGCACACCAAAGTAAAGATGGTGAATGAAAATTTGAATATAGTAGAGTAGGTATTTACTTGTTCACTTTTGTATTTCAGGATATCTTGTGCAAGTCTGAACAATGTTTTTAGATCGGAAAAGTTGAGTTCGATATCGTCCGCCTCCATCCATGATAAACATTCGCAAAGTTTTTCTTTATCAGTCTGTCCAAGCTCTCGCTGAGAGAAACTCAGTATTTCTCTCCAATCTGTTTCCACCATCGTGATAAAATAGCAGCTTTTTATTCAATTTACGGCATATAACTTGAAAAAAAGAAGAAGTACACAAATCACAATAACGTATACACGATATTCCAGCACAGACAAAAAATATGTTTGTTTGGGTCTTTGGAGCGCGCGTTGCTAGGCAACGCCCACATAACGGTAGTAAGTATGACGCATAAGCGTGGCCTCGGAATATAGATACCAATGAGGCGGGTTTACGAAGTGGCTCTGAGTAGGTTGAAAAATGCGAGGTTCGTCTAGACTAATCTAGAGCTTCTTAATTTATTTTATGAAAACATGTTAGATTAAGGTAGGTACAGGGTAATTCAGGCACAATGGTATAACAAGATTAAGAAAATACGAGAGAGACATTTAATCAATAATCAAAAAGACGTAAAACATACATCGGGTGATTCGGGTCAGCCACGGAGTCCCTCATCGCCCTGCTCTTTTTGACCATTGTTTTCTGAATTAAATGTTTATTGGCCTTAATAGATGGCCTAGGAGAAAACATGGTAGTGCGCGGTGATCAACGTAAGAGGAGAGGGTTCGATTCCCGCAGCAGGAAAAAAATTTTGCATGTTCCGCAGATACACAGATATTTGTTCCGGGTCTGCGTGTTGTGATACCACGGTACTCGTAGTTCCATATGGGTATATGGACACAGAGAATCCTAGTGTGTGAGGTCAGGACTTATAGTTGTGTAACTTGCCAGCGATATTTTTAAAATAATAGTATTTTTCCTACTGCTTTTCGTTTTCTTTGTCTATTTAAGAAGTCTCGATGGATTATTCAGAGGGAATAAGCTTAGTTAGACGATTAACTATAATTAAGTATGTTGGTCTAAGCCAGCCCATGATAGCCTTTTCCCAAAACCAAAGTTACCAAAGTAAGCACATAAGCTAAGTGGTAGTAGGCACCTATAATAAATAAGACTGATTTATAAAATAAAATGAAATTACAAAATCATTATATAGATTATTTTATTAGGTGTGATGATGTCGAACAATAGTAGGTAAAGTTAAAGTTACAATACGTCGAGGTGTCAACAACAAAATAAAACATTTGTGCTTACTAAAATAAATTAACAAAAGTAAAATACAACAATAGAGTTAATAAAATAAAGAAGCATGTTGCCTCTACACACTGAAGCATTACATAGGGCGAGGAAAATTTGGTAAATGTTGGATTCTACATAAAAGTGGTTCACATTATACACAATTTCCGGTCACATAACTGGCTTGCTGCCGGGACCTATCTATTACATACTTAAGAAGATACAAAGACACTTACATGACGTTTAAGAATTTTATAAATAAGCATGTATTTAAGAAATCTAATCCATGACTAGAATTTATTTCAATTTAAAAATTAAGAACTGAGATATGGAATAAAAATTTTAAACATTTCGATATCAGACTGAATAGCACTCACAATTTCGTTTAATCGATATATCTAATTTTAAATTATACATATTATATCGTATTGTCAACCGTTGCCGAATACTCGCCCTATTTCTAAACATTGCATAGTCTGAGTATTGAAGTTAAATTTAAAGTTATAATGCGGTAACTAT
This sequence comes from Perizoma affinitatum, assembly GCA_961405105.1. Lineage (NCBI taxonomy): Eukaryota > Metazoa > Arthropoda > Insecta > Lepidoptera > Geometridae > Perizoma > Perizoma affinitatum. The sequence goes on from OY560184.1 coordinate 12,100,760, forward strand.
GTATGTTAAATTGGTATATAATGTCAGAATGATATACTACAAGTATGTTAAAACGGCAATTCCCAAAACGTCTAAACTTTGCTATCGCCGCATTGTCTATACTATAGTTAGTTTCAAAGTTTGACTTTTGCAGATATGTTACTCCAATCATGTGGTAAGTTAGTAGGTTGGATTAGTATCATGGTGCCGCGCTTCGTTCCTTTAAAAAGTCACTTTTAAAAGACGAGCTAACTCCTACTTTATGAATAAATTACTAATCTAAACAATTTTACATGTAGGTATACGTATTTTTATTATTTTTTTATACAATTATACAACATTGTAATTAACAGATAACATACTCTTTGGGACGCGTAAAACAACTTTGGATTGATACACTGACATAGGTACTATGTAAGATACAAGTGGGAATAGATAAGTACACAGATTATGACTTTACACGACTATTCATACGAAATACTGTAAACTTCACTTGTCTTATTTATTTAACCTCGATTTATCTGGCTTTCTCCCTGACTGTAATTTTTGAAAGGAAATATGCGAAATTTAACCCGCAAGCTACCTAATGATTTTCAATAATCACGTACTTAATTATGAAGCAGTAACAGAGAGCAGTATCCATAAAACATTGGTAGGTTATAGCGGAATTGATAACATCCTTTGTACAAAACATTATAAAAGTTAGGGTAAATTTGTGATAATAATTGGACAAAATGTTCTTACCCTATTTTCATTGCGGGGTAACATTACACACACTGTCCTATACATTTAGTTATAAAATCGGGTAGCTTCGCACACATAGACTTCAGACGAAGTGATGGGTAAGATTACAATGAAAGTGCAATTGAGTTAAAAAAATCAACCTTACTTATACATTTCTAAGCAAAGACACATCTGACGCTGTTATTCTTTGGCAGTAGTAAAGGCCACATGTGTTTTTTATACATTTTAAAACGCAATGGACATCATAGGGACAATAATGTAAAATACATTTAACAAGAAACTATTTCCAATAATTTGTCACTTTTCCACCTCTTGTCATTTCTGACACAGTAACATTGTAACTAAACTGGGTTTTGTCAGTTTCCACTTTGTCAGGTAACTTTGCTGACATTTTAGCAATAGACTTTGTTATTTTCGAAGCTGTTTATGTCACTTCTCTATTAAAGTTTACCACTTACTAAAGTCTCGTATTCCAGAACGAAACTCAAACTGTATAGACTTTCTGCCTCATTCGAATTAAAAACTGTCAAAAAAGCTATGCTTGTGTCATATTAAGATCTATTCAGATTCCTATAATCAGTTTAAGATTAATTATGGAATACGGGCTTAAGTGCTAACTTATTTGTTGTAGTCACTTTTGAAGCTGTGGTGTATGTCACTTGTGTTATGTGCGTACCTATGTGTCATGTAAAACGTCATGCGTTAGCGTTGGCGCCGCGCGCACAGTGTGGCGCGGCGAAGTCGCCGCAGAAGCGACATCTCGCGCTATCAAATGCGCTCCACGTAGTTACCTGAAAACACGTACATTTTTGAACAATTATAAAAAACTACTATATTTATGAATTATTTTTAGTTTCATGTATGTAATTTACTTCGCCTATGTACTTGTTTTATATTGTGCAATAAAGCATTTTCTATCTATCTATCTATATTTTATTCCATCGCCATCTTTAAGTGCCTCCTTTGTATGAGTAATAATAAAATAACTTTGAAACACTAGGGAAAATTAACATGTATATAATCGGGGGGGGGGGAAAGCAGCGATGTGTTCTTTGTTCTTTGTACACGTGGTGCTCTACCAGTATCCAGATAGCTGATTAAAATAAGGTGACAGATAAAATAAAAAACATTATATAACCCCGAACCCCAGCTCCTTGCATATAATACAGATCGTGAATTCCACGAAGACACGCTCCGTCACAGTGGAATATTCTAGACCAACTTTTCAAGTTTTAGAAGCTAAGGGCATTGCTGCAACTGTCAAAATGGAGTCACCGCTTTGGAGAGGTGCGTGTCCGTGGAATGTACTTAAAAAAACACGTAGCACTCACCGGGGAAGGTACCGAAGCGTCCGGTGCGTTGGCTGGAGCCGACGTACCAGCCGTCGTCGCATTTCTCCAGGACGTACACAGTATCTCCCTCGTTAAGCTCTAGCTCATCAGGGTTCTGGGGACGGTACTTGTACATTGCACGGAACCTGGAAACAAAAACACTTATTTTTATAAAAAAACACGGCTTTATAAAAAAAACAACTTTACTAAGTAGTGGTTTAATTTCATTAATTTCATAATCAGTGAAATTTATGTATTATGTTATTGCTTCGTTGTAAGATAAGTCCTCGTAGTCCGTCAGTGAACTCGATTCACAGATTGGTCTTATCGATTATGTAAATACTGTTGAACCACAGAATAAGAAAGGTGTGCTGTAGTACTCACGGTATAGCCTCAGCATTAGTGTCAACATATAAGGGTTCCGTGTTGTTGAGGTCGACTCCCTGGCCAGTCGGGGGCCCGTATCCTCGCTCCGACGGCGTCAGCAGCGGTTGGGCAGTTTTTGCTGAGTAACCTGAAGCCCAAATGATAATAAAACTAATTACACTAACATTAAACATGCAGACTATTTATTCTACTACAAAACTAGGACATCTCACAAATACGCGATTTGTACTTTTCGCGAATAGGACTAGCCCGCAAATCGAATCAAATGCAAATTGGACTAGGACTAGTATTAAAAAAAAAAAGAATGAGTTGGATTAAAATTTAATTGAGATTGTATTGATTGTCAAGGGTGTTTAGTAAGTACCTATATTCATTTTTCATTTATTGTGATATTTGACGACCTCTGTGGCGCAGTGGGCGAAATCCGCCTGAGACGCAGAAGGGGTCTGGGTGTTTTCTAAGCATGTATTTTTTTATTTTTTTTCTATGTATGTATTTAAAAAAAAAAGTATATAAGTAGAAAATCAGTCATGAAGATCCCATAAAACAAGCTCTTTAGGGCTAGATGATGGTCTGTGAAAATGTCCAGCATTATTTATTTATATTATTTATATGGCTGCAATACCTATGTGTGAAAGCTGAAATGTTTGAATTTGAATAGCTGTTAAACTTACCAGGTAAAGGTTGCGTGGCAGGGGGTGCGGTGGAGAGAGCCTGGCTGTTATGTTGAGGGATGTAGCTGTGGGGGCCAATGCTCCTCTTAGCTGTTCCATTCATGAGGCTGTGGGCAGCCGGAGAAGCCACTGGCTTCTCGTGAGAACCATTGTGGTTCATGATTAATTGTGGATCTGAAAGGTCACAAGTGAAATCCTTGCATTGATGTTGATCGACTATTACTCGTTTGTTAAAGCCCATTTAGCTGTACAAGTTTTCCTTTTCACTTTGATAAACAGAGTGTTTTTTTTAACTGGGACAGTACGGGGGCACCCATAACCAGAGGAGATGCAGGTGCAGTTTATTTTGAAACATCAGCTCCTTTTTGGAGAAAAACATTTTGAGTAGTGCCTTAAAATGAAAGAAATTGGAAAAAAAATGTTTTGATGCCAATCGACTCAGTCCCTTGTCAATTAATTGTACCGGATGAAAAAAAAACTGAGAAGCGGAAGTTAGTCAAATTTAATAAAATGTTTTCACATACAATCTTAGTAATTTGGTACAAAAACGGTAATAAAACTATTAAACTGCCGAGAATTTTTTAACAAATCCAAAAACTACCGATTAACTAGCAGGGGGCACTTGACTCTAACAAAAATGAGCACTTTAAAGCTTAATATATCGCAAACGGATCCCTTAATCCAAAAATGGTTTACACACAACCGCAATATTTTTGAACGAACTATCCAACGTCATCCCACACTGATAGACGATCGTCGATAGATGAGAAAAAAAAAACATCTACACCATAAGTATAGGGGAGGTAACTAAAAAATATATATTTATTTAGCAATAAAAAAGATTGACTGCTGAATACTTTGTTGAAGCGTTTTGGATACTTTTGTTCGAATATAAGGGGTTCGACTTACCAGGTTTATTCTGACTAGGTTCTTGCAGTATAGTGACGTAGCTGTCGGGGAATATGCCCGTTTTATTCCCGTTTCGTCCCTCCCACCAATTGTTATCAATGCGCCGGGTTAGGACCACTACTTCGCCCTTCTTGAGAGGTAACTCAAGGTTGGTTTGAGCGTTGAAGTCGAACTTAGCTCGTGCTCGACCTTCGATAGCAACTGGTTTTTTTTGTGGCTGGGGGTTGTCACCTTTTTGGATCTGAAACGAGGATTTACAGAATATTCAGTGGACTCGAAGAGTTAGCAATCTATTAGAACTTCGAGATAGAATAAATATAAATAATACTGGTCATTTTTCACATAGCCTCATCTAGCCTCAAACTAAGCAAAGCTTGTATTATGGAAACTACATGACTGATATACTACTTATATACTTTTATTTTACTCAATAAATATAGAGATCACATTGATAGTGATCTTTATACACTGTCAGAAAAAGGTCGGCAATTATTTTCTTTGCAAGCCGTTTATTTAGTAGGCTGCTATAACTTATTTATTGTAGACTAAGGGCCCGGTCAAATTAACGCGGTGGCTATCAAATGAAAATGGTTATCAAGTGGTTTTAAAAGTTCGCCATCGCCACCGCGTCAGTTTAGCCGGGCCTTTACTTATGATCATGCCATAACTTGTATAAAAGTGCTATTAATGTAATTATGCAGTAATTGCTCTTAATGTATTTTTTTCTTTCATTAGACACGTTTAAAACACTTTATGGTTCGTCGTTTAAGTAGACCGTTATGCTAGTTAAGAGATTTCTTATTCTCTAATTTTACATGTTTATCTACTAATCTACATAAATTAACATTATTCTGTACTTCGAAAGCGTAACAAACACACAGAATTACGGCTACATCCAAATGAATAAGGAAGAAGAAAGTAGATAAAACTAAACAAGTGGGAGATCATAACTTATGCGAGCCAATGTCGCATAAGTTATGATATACGTCGTCAAAATAAATAAAAATAAACGTATTATTATAAGCACAACGATCACAAACCGGTCCAAAATCGCTTCCTGCTTTACTTGTTATCGTCAAGTTTGTGATATTTACGTCCCTGCCAAGCAGAGATTTTGAAAGTATTTTATAACCATATATTATATATTTATTTTTATTTTTATTATATTATTTTTAGCGACTTTGGCCTTGCAACCTGTCACGTGTAATGCTAACTACTTGCTAAATGCTGGCATGTCCCAAATGTCACATTTGGAAATAAATATTGCTGGACATTTTTTCACACGTCATCTAGACCCAAACTAAGCATATTTTGTTCTATGGGAACTACATAACTGATATAATACGTATATACATTTTTTGTAAATACGTACATATTATACATAGAAAATACCTAGACCCGAGACAAATATTTACAGATAAATATCCGTGACTACCCCCTATATATTTAATTAGTACTTGGTATTTATTTGTCTTCCACCATTTTCGACTCCTAAAAGAGTGCTTCCCTTTCTGCAAATAACTCATTTGTTTCTGCTTTAATACATTACTTAAATATGACAAATAACAATAAAACTACGACGATATCTAGACAAAATAACAATTGTTTTCTCTATTTATATAAATGCAATTGAAGCGGCACTGCAAGTTAGTTTTAGAGAAAGTTTGCTCATTAAAACGAAGATAGTTTACTCAGATTCAAATGCATCTAAGAATCTAAATTACGTTTGCTACTTATTAAGTTTAAATTTAATTTTTACTCGCGACGTGAGCATCTCATATTTGAGTTTGCTATTAGATTTTATTGATTTGTTTGTTTCTGATGTTTGTTATGACTGGTCTATGACGGAGTTTATAATTCAGAATATTCAGGACTGCTTTCTGAAGCATCGCAAGCATTCAGATATAAATCAGGCACAGTTGGCATCAATTCCCGCCGCGGGACTGATGTTTGTAGATATTTGTATCGGGTTTTAGTGTTTTCTATGTAAAATATGTACGTATTTACAAGTATATTTGTAGTATATCAGTCATTTAATTCCCATAATACAACCTATACTTACTTTAGATGATGCTGTGTGAAAAATGTGCAGCATTATTATAATTATAAATGCCACTAAGCCACTCATTTAATTATTGGCCGTGCATTACGTTGCATAAGCCAAGTACATTATCATATTCAGAGAATATTAGTTTACAAGATCACATAAACCACGCAAATTTATGACAATTCCTCAGTTGCGATCAGACCAGCTAAAATATACGCATCCAGCTTAATATAAAAAATATATAAGGTAAATGCAATAAAGACCCAAAACTTATAATTATGTTAAGAGATCGCAAAAGTTTAAAAAGTGAGTGTTTTAGACTGACTGGCTGACCTAAAAATATTTATGTGAAACAGTCCCAGAACCGGTGACACAGGGAACCGAGTATACGGTAACTTACCAACATAGGCAGCATAGACTGCCCTCGTTAGCACTGTTTAGCACCCACGTATTGTATTTTACTGTGTAATCATCATTTAATCGTTTGTCCTTCTTGTCATTTGTATGTTGAATAAAAAACTATCTATCTATAGTTGTACGGAAGTAGTTCTAGGACCAGCGACACATAGCTATACAGAACAGCCCCAGAATTTGTGCCACAGGGAAGAGTATACCGTGACTCACCTCAACATAGTTGTACGGGAACAGTCCCACTCTCCCGTGAAGCTCCCCCTCGTACCAGTTGGCGTCGACCTGTCGTCGTACGTGTATGATCTCGCCTTTCCTGAAGCTGAGCTCGCGCGTCGTCTGTCCGTTGAATGTGTACAGCGCCTTAGCGACCACCTTATCCGCCTCATCGTAACGGTTTAAAGGAAGGATATTCTTCTGGGATGGTGTAAAATTGTCTTGGTGACGACGATTTTGCATGTCTTGCAGTTCCTGTAAAAGCAAATATTAACCGTTCAGCGCTAATTGATTCCGTAGTTGTAGGTTCACCTGTTCTGAAACCATGCGAAGCGCTAAACTCCCTACAAACAACACTTTACATTATATGATTTGGAAATATTAAAGCTTAAAGTATGAATCGGAAAAATTACATGGAAAATCAAAAGCTCGACGTATTCTGCATAAGACCAACGAAAACTTTGGTCGTTTAAAAACACATCTGTCACATAATGAATTTTAGCCGGTATGTTAAACAGCATGGTGTGTTTGGTGAAAAACGAATTGATAATAAAATTTAGTTAATAGTAATTTAACACCGGTTAGAACACTCATCTCACGCAATCTTTCAAGCATCACCTTGATTGAAGCGTCAAATGCTTCGATATCCAAGTGGTGGATTTCGTTCTCCTGTAAATGCCAATTTGTATTAATTATTATTTAGGAATAAGCAAGTGTGGAAAGGTAAAATTGAAGACCCATTCACTTTAGACAGAGTAGGCACTGTTTGGAGAGAGAAGGAACGTTTATCTATAGGCTAATGATGCTACTAAAAATAATGTTTGATCGAAGATTTTAGGTATACTACAATGGTTGACTGAATTAAAAACACTTTTAAATTCATGAACGTTGTTGTATTTCAAACTAAAATTGGAAGTTTATGGAGAAGACAAGCTGGATGTTAGCAATATAATCAAATCGTACGCAACAATACTAACAGAAATCACGATTTTGTCCAACATTTTCGAAGCCGCATGCCAAGACTTTCCTTGGACACTTTTTACATCGATAAATTGTATCTTATTACATCAATTTCCACTGAACCAAATAATTAGTCGAGAATAATATTTGCACACAAGTAGGTACATAGTACACGAACGTGGTCGTCTCACAAGACCGCCGCGAACTTACTGGAGCAACAAAAGTGATACTTACCCACATGAGAGTTCGTTTATCCCAGGCCAACATAAAAGTAGGTATTATAATATCTCCGAAACTCTACTATTAGCATTACATGAAGACTGTAAACTTTATACTCTAAAAACTAAGGTCGTGTTTCGAGTGTTGGGAGCGATGAGCGTTAATGATGAATGCGTTGTTGCGAACGGTGTGGTGACTTGGTCAACGGATTTTCGGTGAGAATGCGGGGTACAAGGTCGTTTAGTACCGGATTATTAATAGGTATTTTATATCACCTCAGTAGAGCAATAATCATCAAAGAGGCGATACCCGTTTCGTTACATTATTACAATGTTATAATCGAGAGGTCTGGATTGAGTTTACGCCTGACAAAGTTTTTATCCATGACACAAATACCCAAATTAAAGACATTTGAGTTGATCGTTAAAATTACATTATTACGCTTTTAAATTGCGTATGTTCTAGTTCCCAGCATTTTAAAGATAATCCCTAAATTACGATCTCAAACTTGGATTCAAATATAAGTACTCGTAAGCACCACACTCAAACAATGAAAGTGAATTGGGCTCGAACAAAGGCTTTCAAACAAAATAGTAAAAGTAATACGCCGGGTATGCTAATGCGTTGAATTGTTTAAAACAGGAATTCTCCAAGAGCTTAGTAGAAAACAGGCAAAGTCCATGTATACTACCATATATAACTACGGATAAATTATTAGACGTTTTCACTGGCAAGTGAAAATGTAGAGAAAACTTTACCATTCACTTAGATTTCCACTCGAAAGTAATGCTTCGGTCACAAGCATTACTTTCGACGAATACATTAAATCTTACTTTATAGTAAATAAAGTAAGGATCCCAATACCAAGGTTAGTATAACACAACATTTATCTGGGCGAGATAAAATACCTATACAAGAAAAACCTTGACTTATTTTGAGAAATTTAGTTCCTTCTATGCCAAATTCAAAGCCAAGCAAGAACCCAAACTTACATGTTTTTGATTAAAAATTGCAATCAAAGAATTTCAAGGATATAACACAGAGCTTATTTCCGATACTCTAGACAAGGATAATTTCTCAGTCGGAGATTATTAACTGTCGCTAAACAACTAAATTGTAGTCACCTTTAGAGCTTCCGTAGATTTTCCGCAAAGTGATACATACCTAATAGGCTCCACGCATGCCAAAGCGTGCGACTGTGTTATTTATGAACGGTGCTGTATTATCGGTTCTATCTCGGTACCGTATTACAAATAAAATACTAGTAGCTAGTAATATTAAGGTTCAATGCGATAACGCTGTATACTTCATACTAATATTATAAATGCGAAAGTATGGATGTTTATTGCAAAGAATCGCCACAGCTTTGGATGAAATTTGGAAAAAGTTATTGTTTAAAGTTTATAACCTAGAATAACACATAGTCTACTTTGTATCCCAGTTCCATACAGATGAAACCGTGGACAGAAGCTTGTACTGAATAAAATGTGGAAGAAATGCAAAAAAAAACACAGACAGTGTTTAAACCATTATTTGACAAAATAGTCCGAAAATGAATGCGAGCGGCATTGAATCTTTGAATCTAGAATAACCGCGCGAAAACTCATAGAAAGCTAGGTAAACCTTACTGCCTAACTGTGACGTAGAATGTGTAATGCACATCCGGTAGGCAGCGTACGCGCGCGCCGCTAAATGCTTGTTTAGCGTTGTTTTGTTTGAATAATGTGTTTGACAGTGCGTGACGGACATACTGGTCAGAACATATGAGTACAACCACAATGATCACATGTATCACAAATGACCAGATATGCAACGTTTCACTTTTTAAACCACTTTCTATGACTTACGCATGACGAAATACTAAACAAAATACTAACTCTGGTTCTTGAAAATTGATATTTTACTCACTTTTGGTTTATGGACGAATATAATTACAAAAAATATAATTAGTAATTATTAAACCAAAAGCACCTTATCACCAGTAATTGGCTGGCATTATAGTTATTCTAAAATAATTATACTCAGAAGTACTAAACTGAAACATCCAGAAACATCTGTTGAATTGAAAATAAATGAAATAATCTAAAATATCATCTTAATCCAGACGTGCAATCAAGATTGATGACATCCTGCGTGCTGAGATTAAAATTAAACTAACATCTCCCTCGCAAAATTACTTTTTGGTCTTATTACATACCTCTAAATGCCAAAGAGCACCACCAACTTATTTACAAATAGAACGAATCAATAGCGCAAACCAAAGTAAAAATGATATTATTCGAATTTGTTAATGTAAAAATGATGAGCATCTACTACGGAAACTCAAATGAAAATGACGGACAATTGCCCAGTGTAGTACCAAACCGCAAATAGATCACGTTACATACAGAAAACAATTGGATATCACATTCACAGTAACCCCCTTTGGCCCTTTGTAGTAATTATGCACTTATTCCTAAGATTTTAAGGGTTGTTTTTGCTGTGAGTTTTGTCGTAATACATATGAACTCTGACTTCAAGATTTTGTTACAGGATGTTATTACCACGGCTAGAAATTTACCAGAAACATAATTATAAAAAAACAAACAAATAAAAGAAATGTTATTGGAAAGACTTTTGTTGAAATAACGAACCCTCGATCTGTCATTGATCTTACAAATTCTATACCTACCTACTCACCCTAGATAACCGTACTCGCGAAATTGATATTATAACTTCTTTTAAAACGTTTTTTTTTCACTGTTAGAGCCTTGTTTACCTTCGCTTGAATCGCAATAATAACGTGCAGTTTATAGGTCACGACTCAACACCAATATCTATCGATAGAGGTTTACTCTGATATCGACCAAACTGTAAGAATATAGCGTGCTATCCTCTAGTAAATGGATTAAATGTATGGCCGACCGAACATTGCCTGACACGCTAATCGCATTCAGAATACGCTCAACTTTTTATCGTGTACGTAGAATAAGAATTGGAAATCACTTTTAATTTAAAAAGTGGAATTAGCGATAATCCGATGAGATTACAGATAAAAAAAAATATATATATTTGACTTGAATTTTCATGCAAGCCGCTACTCTAAACGTGGAGATCACTCACCTTAATGAGGGCTCTCGGAATAAGTCAAAACAATGTCTAATGATAATGTGATTTTGAAGCTATATCGATGTCAACATTTTCACGTACTTACGTGAAAATTTTCGCGTTTACATGAATGATGCATGTTCTAATTAACTATATATTTTGAGAAAACTATTTTTTTTAACATGACAATAATATTCGCTCAAAGATGAATAATGCACGAAACTGGCTACTTTGCGGCACACACTGAACCTTTTCACGACTGCTTTTTACTGCACCGAAAAAAATATAGTGAAGAATTATTATTATGAGTTTTGAGAATTCCTACGATAGTTAGGATAAAGAAGGAATGCGAGTGTATTGTAGAGATTTAGATAGATTACCGAAGAGTTTTATCCAGTCCCTACTTATCAAACAAAAGGTGAGCTCATAGTGATAAAACATTCAAGTTAAGTAATTCATAGAAAGTAAACAAATAACATTGTAATTGAAATAATGTTATAAATACACAAGAATTTTCAATTGCGTTTTTTTTCGATTCACATATCGAAAAATAGTGTCTAGGTAGGACTTAATGTGATTTTGCAAGCAGCTATGATTTTGTAGTTAGCTTTTGACCTCAAAACCACCACCTCGACGTAATCCGACATTCTACATTAATAACGATCGAGCTGTGCCAGGAAACTGGGATAGACACATTCCTTAAACAGTGTCCTAAGCTGAGCTGACTCGTACTACCTGAACCTTTCCAAGATCTTTTTGACGTCCCCTCGCCTAAACTTCCTATCTTGTAAGTTCAACAATTTTCGAGATCCTATACGGACCTAGAAATATACGTTGTTCGTTGACGGAATAAGGTGATGTAATGTTTTTTGGGAAATCACCTGTAAATATTTGTTCCGGCGTTGTTCCCTGTAGAGCCTCTTCATGTGTTCCGCCTGCTGCCTCGCCAGTTCCCTCTCAGGAACCAGCGGCAGCGGGTCTTGACGCACGGGACACCGATAGTGGATATTCACGTCGCTCTCCACGTAGCGTCGAGGGGATTCTATGGAAACATGAAAAAGCAGAAGATGAAGATAAGTACAATGTTGGTTCGTTAAAACTGATCACAAACCCGCGTGGGACGAGACTTAAGACGAATTTACAGGAGCAGTTAGAAAAGTTACGGCACTTAAATTAATATGTAAATTTTTATGACGGGAAATTGCTTGAAAACGGTCGCAATTTAGCATCGAGTAGTCGAATCGGTAAAATTTTTATTCAGTAGGCCTTAATACAACGTCAAGAAAATCGAAAAAGATTTCTTACAACGTAGCTATTTTAATGGAAAGGACTTTCGTTAGTGTTATTACTATTTGTTTTAATTTTTTTATAAAATCACATTTTTATTCAGGTTTTTGAAATTTATCAGATTTTTTTTATTAACATTTAAAAAAACACAAATATTTGCTCGTTTCTGCAGATCACTTAACATAAGGTGACCTTCTGAATAATTGTATTAATTTTATGCTTTCACATAACATTACTTCAACTGCCTTATTTATTGAACTGAACGTGAAAAAGTGTTAAATTCGTTTCAAAAATACGCGTTATTAGAATCATTTACAATATTTTATTGTATTGACGTGAACGTCTATTTGTCTCAGAATGATAAATGTTTATTAATATTTTTTAGGTTGTAAAAGCTATCAATAGCGTTGAATTTCATCACAATAATAAAAAACAATACTTTAACGTCAATTTATTTACAACAATCAAAAACTCCATGACTATATGAGCATTCCCAGTGAAAGTGAAAGTAGGGATCGTCGTGGTGTAGTCTATGTCGCTATGATGCTGTAACCGAGATTCGGCAGCAGTCGATTGTGACGACACACGTAACAGAACCGGTTAGATTAACGATTCTTATAGGGATTATATCACCGGAAGTTTGTAATACGAAGCTAAATAAAATTGTTGCCGTCGTGACCACATTTCATAATTTTTATATTCTTAAAACACTTATGATATCATACCAAAACCTAGAAGTATATTTTTGTAGTTCGAGATAGAAGATTTGGCAGATAGGTTCAAATAATTTTTAATAAAATCGAAAGAAATTTCAGTAGTCATATAATGTATTGAATAAATTTTCCAGCTCGCATAAAATGGACTCCAAAAATAAAGCTTTTTCGGGGGAGTTAATTATCTCTGAAACTGGCTTTATCGGTATCAAGACGTCAGTCTATTGTTATGATAAGTTTATCGGGTATATTTCGAGTTACAAATTAGTCACTGTCAATAAAGGTTTTAAAGTATTATTTACCAGATAAGAATAACGAATTTCTTAGGATTTTGTTTTGTTTTAAAACTTTCATCGCACTACCAACACATCTTTTTCCACAATACACAAAGTTTATCTGGAAGAGAATGCTTTTTAGCATTAGGTTCACCTATGTACTCATAATTTTTGTGTAATATTTTTTTATCTATGAGCTACTGGCAAAAAACTCTGATGTTGGGAATTTACGACTTACAGCCGGTAGGTATCATAACATGCCCTCCGAATTATGAAAGCGATAAGATCGAAGTATCCTGTTTAACCTAGTTTAAGAACGAATAATATGCAAGAGATACGACACGAGTGCTTCGATGTTGTTTTTAAATTCGGCAAATTTAGTTTAAAAATGCGACAAGTGGAAAGCCCTACAGAATACGTAAGTCGCATTGTCGCTGACTTTCACGATAGTCATTCCGAGCACGTGCTGACGTCACAGTTGACAACGTAAATGACTATCTTTTATGGTATTTGACATGGGATTCCGTGCCTTCTGTAAGATATAGCCGTACCGCAAGCGATGGTGAGAAGTATAATGCAAAGTTTTCTTTAAGCATAGTCTGTTACATATAGGAATTCCTCTTCTCAATCGTTTGCTACTACTGTTTGAAAGTTTCAAGCTCTATTCACCATAACATCACGTACAAGTTTGAGGCGTGTGCCGGCTAAAATTAACGCGTTATGCAGGTCTCTTTAGAAACAAGTTTTGTAGTCAAGTTACAAGCAATTATAGGAAATGATTACGCGAAACAGTCGTGGAAAGCTGTTTTAGTGCGTTCAAAGCGCTTTCACTCATAGTTGCTGGGAAGGAAAATATAAGATTGATTTTCACTAATACTATAAATAGTGTAAGTTTTTTGAAGAAAAAACAGACAAATTCCGAAATAATTAATAAAACCAAATTCTAAGCAGAGAAAATATTGTAGATGCAAAAAAACATGCGGTATTGCGCGTTTTCTAAATGATGATGATAAATAAATAATAAATAAATAATCCTGGACATTTTTCACTAAACATCATCTAGCCCCAAACTAAGCAGAGCTTGTATTATGGTAACTACATGACTGATATACTGGTTATATACCTTTTTTGTTGAATACATACACATAAATAATACATATAAAACACCCAGACGCGAGAAAAATATTTGCAGATCATACAAACATTTGTCCCGCGGCGGGAATCGAACCCACAACCTTCTGCGTCTCAGGTGGGCTTTCGCCCATTGCGCCACAGAGGCCGTCTAATCATTGATGACCTGTCCTAAAATAACTGTATGCTATATCTTTATATGTCTGAAATGCTTAATTAATTGCACAGGAAGATTGACAGCGCAAATTGTAGAGGCAGAGTAAAGTCAATGGTCCGTGGACAAATTGTATGTTATTATCACGAATCAATTACCGTGTAATTGTGGGTGAATCAGGTAAGGAACTAGTCAGGAAATCCGCTTATTCATTAAATTTTATGTTCGCAATGAGAAAAAATATAGAGCAAAGCATTGTGCTAACCAAAATATCTGTCGGTTTAGTGTGTTGGGGTACCACGGTGCTCGTAGTTCCTGATACACATGATACAGGGAATCTTAGTGTGGAGTTAGAAAGTTTTTGTCTGTTGAAGAAAGGCAATACATACTTACAAACTAAAATTTTGAAGTAAATTCCACTTGTGTTGATTTCAAAGTTTCGAGAGCTCTGATGAAATCAATACTGGCAAGGTGTTGCAAATCAGCGTACAAAGTTACAAATAAAGCAGGCCCGGTGTTTAGTTACAGTTTGAGTTGCTGATATTGGCCTAGCTGTTTCATAATCTCAATGAAGCATGGCATGGGGAATTAAAGAAATCCACTAATCTACAGCCGTGGCATTGAAAATTAACCCTACCAAATTAAAAGTCTTATGTGAAACAAGGGGGTCTGCGTAATAAACGTAAAGATATAATGTAAGTAGTAGTAGGTGCATATTTATGTTATGGGCATAGGCCCATAACATAAATATTCAAAAAAAAAAATATAAAAATAAATATGCTGAGTAAAACATAACAGTTGTGTCACAACTATTATATGTTGTTGCCGAAAATATGAAATGTATAATTATAATAATAAAAAAAATGTTAATGGTGTTTTTATGGTGCGACTAACTAACAGTCCACTGAGACTGGAAACCCAAATTAGGGGAAAACTTAAATAGGTACTCAGAGATAAATTTGTATATCTTTCAGGAGAGATATAAAAATGTACGACTTTTCATACAAATGAAGTCATGTAAATGTGAAAATTGTAAACGCACCATGCATCGCCATTTTCTTAATCTGCTTTAAAATCCCCATTTCGATCGATTCAACAGCACTGCACTTCACAAGATTGTCAATACGAATTCTGTCGGCAATCGCCACGAGCGACTGTCGTCGACCGCCGGTCACGATAGATCACTGTGCCTTTGCTGGTTGCATGCACACTTTCGACACGACAAACTACACTTCATCTCCCGCCAAAACGACTGTTCACTTTCCCTTGTACGCACGTGTCGATTTGTTGACATTTGTAAACTATTGCGACCATTAAAGTTCGGGCGTGGATGATACGATTTCGATTACGGTTGGTTCTGAATGATAAGAAATAAATTTTTGAAACAATAGACTTTGCCTATAAAGGTCAAGTATCAAGTCGAAGGTGAATTTAATTGAAAGTTTATAGGTGGTTCTTTGTTACCTTTCAGAACGAAGCACTTAAATGTTTTGTCTAAGTTGTCGTCGTAAGTTGTAAAATAAATTCTAGAAATCTAGGATTTCTTTTACAAGTTACGAGTATAAGAGGTGATGCAATCCAATTGTATAGGCGAAAAAAGATTACTATATCATCTGATTAGCATAAAGTTACAACTTGACTGCAGCAATGAACGCCAATGAATGTCACAGTACTGACCTTGGATGAACTTGTGTTCCATCAATAACAAATATCAGTTTATTAATTTTAATGTGGAAAATTGATTTCGATACGGACAGACCAAAAGTGATGGAAATAAGAACAAAACTTACTATACGGAAGTGGAGCATAGACATCAGGATACATGTCTGTTCTATTGACCCAATCGGATGCATCGTGCACCGTGTGACGATTTTCTTTAATGGTGACGTGCTTTTTGTCCCTGCGTTCTACATTTTCTGATGCACTATTGTCTGTGTCTATTGCAGTCCCGTAGTCGATCGTCATATCGTCTAGAGAGGTAGATTTTGGTTGCACTTGCAGATTACTCGCTTTATTACATTGATTATGGGTATACTCAATGACGACAGAAGATTTTTTCAAGACCCTGTTTGGATTATTACGTAATTGTTTGAACTTGTAGTCATCTGTTTGATCAGTGGCATTCGGGATGTCGTTATCTGCTTCTTTTGTTAGTGTTATAGTCTTTTTATTGGTGTGAAAATCAGCAGACTGAGATATATGATCTGTTGGTTCTTTACCGCTTACTATAGTTGAGATAGTATTGGCGTTGTAATCTGAAGAGGATGGGATATCAACTGATTTTTTTATTGGTTTTTCTCCTATGTAAGTTGCTGTGTTTTTGGTAGCATTGACGATTTCCTCTTTTTCGCCAAGATCGCTACTCAGAACGCTGTCTGAATAATATTTGGCTTCTGTCTTGCTAGGAGTGCTTTCCTTTGAGAAGTACGCAATATCATTGTCACTTTCATTATCTTCATAGAGCAAGTTCTTTTTAACGTATTTATTGAGAGCAACTAACGACCTAGATAAAGAACCTGATGCAGGTACATCACTAAAAAATCCGTCATCTTCATACGAATAATCACTGTTCACGTCTCTTTTAATATTTCTAACTTTATTTGCGTTCATTTTAAATCACCGTAATCACTTAACTACTTCACCATAGTAGCACTAAACGCGACAGCTATTTGGAATGAATTGAACTGAAGTCTTGATAACACAGATAATACAGTTTATCAGTGAATATTATTAGATAGCACTTGCCAATAGTATAATAGTAACACCGTTCGAAGTAAAATCACTTTATCTACAAGCAACAAAAACACCGCATTTGAGCGCGTAGTAAAAAGAACTATGTGTGTACAATCGAAAAACTGTACCGACAGGTTTTGGCGGTCTTATTGAGACCAATGACGTAAACCGTGGATAACGAGCAGATAAACTTAAGGTATGAATGCATTATTTTTCATCACTGTTTGGCGCCCCGTAGCCTTTTACTGCGGTTATGACATAATCACGTTAGTAATGCGATTTAAATTGAATTGTTGAAATGCTCATATTGAATTCAATGAGAGTCTTAACACGTATGCTGCCAACGACTCGGCGGTCAAAATAATAAGTTAAGGTGGGGATTGTTTCGAACAAAGGCCATTGTTTCTTTTTATTCGCACAGATAATATAGATAGACATAATTGCGCGTGTCGGCTCTCATGAGGTTTAGGCTCTCGTGCGATTTTCGGAAGTTGCGGTAAGAAATGTTATATAATGTGTTCAAGTTATGTACATATAATAAGGCAAATATTTAAAAAATAATATTCGTAGGTACTTGCCTGTGTCTGAAAAGCTCCCGTGTGATGTTCTGCGTGGAGGCTCCGGGGCTGAGTCGTTCTCTACCAGTGCATAAAATGGCATGATATGGCATCAAAACAAAAACAAAATGCATATGTAACTAATACAAAATGAAAAAGTTGTAAGAATTATTGATTGTCAGCATTAACATCAAGAGAACCATAAGTTGTTGGTTCAGTTGCTTTGTAGTTGATGCAATTAACAAATCATTTAACTGGCCAATTATTTTAAACAGTCGTATTCCAATCACAATAACAAACATAAAATTAATAACAAGACAGCAAACAACGATGCGTTTAGTGATCACGCAACGTGAGCACGCACAGCGAGGAGACACGGACGGTACAGCGAGAATCAATAACTCTTCAACCAGGAAGCATATCTTTTACTCCAAAACTAAAAACTTATAAAATGAAAAGAATAAATTTATGAATTAACCTTGGAAGGTAACAGTGTGTCGTGAAGGAGTGACGTGCGGCGCCACTCGGTAGGGCCACGAAGCCGGCGGTGGGCGAGGAGGCGTTCGCGGCGGCTCGTACCTCTTCACCGGACGGTGCAAGGATGGGTCAAACTCCTGCTTCTCAAATGCATCGCTTTTCAGAATAGAACTCAACTTCACAGACTCTTTAAGCGACGGACGTTTTATTTCTTTACGTACTGGCGAAACCCGACCTCGCACCAAAGTAGAAGGATCTTTTAAAGACCGATTATTATCACTTCGCATTGGATAGCGGTGTGCGATCCAGGTACCGGCTAGATACGGAGCTATATCTTGAAGTTCGCTCACATCCGGTGCAGATGCGTATATCTGACCAAGAATCGACATAGTCTCGAAACGGCGTCTTATACGATCTACTTCGCCTGAGCGACATTGTAGCGCTTCCTCAGCTGATCTCGACCTCGGAGCGGTACGTCTTCTGAGGGCCGCTAATTTAGATATGATGTCGATATGCGGCATGTAGCGATTGGTAGTGCGAAGTGGGACTCGCGCCACCGGTAGTGATACTTTACATCGGTCACGGCGCGAGGATAGTCGCTCGTAAGCGGACCAGTTCCGTGCGAGTACATTGCGTGCAATTTCGGGATCGCTGCGGTGCCGTCGCAGCACGGCTCCAGCCGCGGTGGGCGAGTCGAAGCGGCGAGCGAGGCGGCGCACCTCTCCCGCCCGCGCCAGATTGAGGTAGGCACGCCAGTACCGCTCCGGGTCGGGCGACGGACTCCGACTTCGCCAGATGCTCTCTTCACTGGAGCGTAGCGTGTCAGGCGTTCGCCGATCCGCAATGTTTACCTCCGATTGGGGTGAACCCGATCTAGAACGTAGCTCCGGTTTCGATGGAAGGGACAGAAACTTATTTTTTTCAGATTCACCGAAAAGCTCTTTGAAATTCGCACACGATTGTGATTGAACTATTTGTGATTTTTGGGATTCGGTGTTTCTCAACCTTGTAGGTATAAGATCACTCGAACTCATGGACAGTATACTTTTTTCTTTTTCGTCAGAATTATCTCTTGCATGATAAACAGTTTTCGTTTGCTCTGGCCGGGTAGTTACTGATTCAAAATATTTTACTTTTATTTGAACTTCTTTGCTTGGACCTTTGTAGACAACTGTTTTATTGGAGTGGTCTGAACTCGCCGTTTCCGTTTCACTAGCTGATGACTGACAATGCATATCAATTTTATCGTTAGATTGAGCTAAACATCTTTCTGAATCTGAATGTGGATAGTTGTTTGGTTCTTCAGAACTTTTTATAGAAATTGATACATCCGATTTTTCTGTAGTAGCATTTTCCTTTTCTTGGCTGATTTCTAACTCTTGTTTTAGTGACATGGATGTAGAATTATCATATTTATTGATTCTATCTAGAAGTTCCTTGCTCAATGTCTGGGATATTTTTCTCTTTTCATTTTCACTAAGAGACATTTGTATTTTGTTGACATTATTCTTTAAATCTTTTACAGACGTAATGGGACAGGGTATAGATGCTATTGAGTCAGATTTGCTCAATTTTGTAAGGTTTTCTTTTTCTGGCATATAGTTTGACAGAGAGTTGCATCTCACTTGTAATTTAGGTTTTTCTGAGCTATTTGTATCTTTGACATCGATTGTATATTTATCAAAATCTTTATTAGACTTTGATTCAAGTTCTTTACTGTAGATTGCATTCAATTGGTTTTTCAAAGCGTGCACCTGTTCCATAGATAAACTGCTCCACAGACGACTTCCTAAACCAATTTTCTTCCGAAGTTCACAAAGCGTATTATCCTGTTGCAATGCAACAGTCGGTTTAACAAATGAACGTTCAACTGAAAGTCTATTATTGTTTTTGGTGTTTATGTGAAAAGCAGTTTCAGCAACGCTTGTTCCACGCCATAATGGTTTGTAAGTGTCTTGAGAGGCAGGTTGTTCAAACTCTAATGAGTCATAGTAAGATATTTGTTGAAAATGGTCTTTCAAGTCTTCGACTGATTTTTCTTTGATACGTAAACCTCTGTCACTATCATAATTCCAGCGAAAATCCTTAACGTCTCTAGGATAAAACAAAACATCGTTTTCCGTTTGAGCTACTTTGAGTTTTTTGTAAAGATTATTTAGTTCTTCTTCAGCTCTTTCAATTGACCGAATTTTCTTCCAACGCTCAAAGTCAATAATCTCTTCATCCTTGCGTCTATGTCGTAAGTTGCTTGTAGATGTTGCCTTTTCTAGTTCACCAACCCGTTCCAAGTAAGTGTAATATCTATTGAGTTCTCTAAATCTATCCGATCTTACCTTCATATTTTGCATTTCAAGAACGTATTCGTCATACTCAGGATCTTCAATAAGTAAGCTAGACTCACTTTGGGTTTTAGGCTGAATATTATACTGGATTGCGTTTTTTTCGGCATCACCAGCGCTACGTGTGCGAAATGCACTTCTTGCCTCATTCTTACTACTTTGCATACGCACATTGTGTATACGACGATAAGATGGAGATCGGATAGACACTGGTGATGTTGATTGACTTCTACTTAGGCTGGCGGTTGACGGTGACTTTTTCAATACTTTTGGAGATACTGGTCTCGATGTTTGCGAAAAAAACATAGTATTAGGAAATTTTTCAATATCAGCTTTGTTGTCAACCTTTTTTTCTTGGCGCACTTGTCGCCTTTCGATTATAGGTGAAATGGGACGAGACGTCTCTGTAAATATAATCTTTGGTGGAGATAAGGACTGTTTTTTGATCAGGGGAATTGTATTCTCAATTTTACGAACAACTTTTGGTGACACTGGCCTAGACGTTTGAGAGAAAAATATTCTTGAAGGAGATACAGAGCTGCGAGCTGGCGACTCTTTAGATTTGTCTCTTTTATAAAAAACTATTGTGGGTGATTTAGGACGAGTGGTTTGTGAGAAAAACATTTTGTTACAGGGTGGCTCACTTCTACTTCTAAGTGTAGCTAAAGAAGAAGTTGATCCAAAGTCTTCCCATTTGGATAAGCTCTCAAATTTTCGTATTTCACCGTGCATTCTGCCTGGCCACGAGATGGAGCGAGGGCTTTGCACTGATGTAGGGCTCGGGTATCGGTCCCAAATCTTGAACCGGGATAGTGAGACAGGCTTTCTATGAACTAAATACGAGTTTAATGATTTTGGCATACTAGTATCTTGAGGCATCGATTGGAACATTTGAGCTTTTTGAAGAACACTCGTACTTTGTTCCTGAGATGCAAATGATACTGTAGGTGAAGGTAGATAAGACTTTCCCAAAAATAAATGCTGAAAGAATGAATCGGTTACAATCGCATCATGCGATCTTTTTATATCCTTAGCGCTTATTCTTTTCCCGTCTAAGTTTTCATATGAACCAAAATTTGACCCATTTGAATCTCCAAATTGACTTCCGGATTCAGAGCCATGGTTTGTTTTTAAAGGGATTGTCTTTTTGCTCGATTTGACTTTTGAGGACTTTTTGATATTTTTGCTGGTTTCTTTTGCCTTCTTACTGCAAGACTCATGACAAGGAACACTCCGGGGTCTTACGATAACACTTTCTAAAGACTTTTTCTTTTTGAGATTCGTGACAGTTGCTGTTTTTATTTGTGTTTGTTTTTTATTCAGCGTTGAAGAAATATTTGATGATGATTTAGACGTGCTAGATGTAGAATGAAGATCATTGTACTTGATAGGTTTTTGGTCGATTTTGGTGGATATGCAAGGATTTGACTTTGTGTGCAAGTTTGACACTTTTAGTTTTTGCACCTTTTCTGCGGTGCGAACCATATCTCTGCTTCGATGCGTTGCACTAGGCATAAGTGGTTTGATGTTTGACCCTAAATTTGGTTTTAATAAATTTACTTTAGCGGCAATATTATGCGCACTCTTACTAATAGATTTTGCTTTCGATAAATCGATACGTTCATTTCGCTTTTCAGCACTCCAAAGTTTATCAAGAGATGTCACTTTATCTAAAATGTTAGATATCGGAGTTCTTCTACCAGCACCACCCTCTATCACTACAGAAGATTGGTAATCGCCTTTACTATGCGATGAGTTGGCGTATTCTGAAGGTAATAACGTTCTTCTAGAAGAACCAAAGCTGCTGGTAAATCCAGATACCTTAGAATCACCTTGAACACTTTTCGGAGATTTCTGAACAGATACGTTACACTTTCGGTTTATAGCAGGAGGCGCTGACATTGACATAATTCTTTTAGCCTTTTCAACCGCTACACTAGGTTTGGATATTATGTGGGTGTTTTGCCTTTCCAGTTTATGGCTTATTTTGTCTTTAAGAAAATCCACGTTAGATTTCGATACCCTTGGAGTTAATCTTTTCGGCGACGTGGAAGCTGGACGCGTTTTTGTTACCATCCGGAGAGTTCTGCTATTCTTTGAAGAGATTCTTCTTGGAGGTGCCGGAGGGTACTCCATAAACTTCTCTGAATCGGGATTGATAAAAGATGGAGCCTGTTTCCTAAATTTGATGATAGCATCAGTATCGATTCTGGTTACAGGATAGCAGATGACTTCATGCAGTTGCGGCGTTTTCTTGTGGACTCTTATCTTCGTCAGTGTCGGAGAGAGCGGAATATATTCGATTTCCGTTTCGTCTGTGGAGGTTCAACCGCATCAGTCCAACTCTTCTTGTTAGCAGTCCTCGTTAGATGTGAGAAAAACGTGTCGTGATTGTGTTTTCTGAAAGCTTTGCTATTAAATCGTGGAACTACGGACTAAGGGTGTACCGCAAGGTAAAAACTTTACGTAAAACGTGTTCACTAATGTGCTTGTTTAATTTTGGAGTAAACTAATGCTCATGCATTTACCTTTTTGTTGTAAACTGATCCCAGCACCTTGTTATGGAGAATAGTAGCATGCGAAAGACTACCTCTTCTATCATCGGCAGATAGTGGCAAGGCTGTTTGACAGATGTTGTCTTACATTGGATATCATCGTAACTCCCTCATTTCTCAGCCACTTAACTGCCGATGTTAAATGAGGCTCTAGGTAACTAACTATAAGTAGACATTTGTATATCAACTTACCATACGTGTATTCAGGCTGAGTATATCAGTGGACTAATGTGCACTCGATTGAAAAGCTGTGTCACCGTGTTCAGAGTTACGCGGCCTTGGGATGAATATCCGACCATACAGAAACATATGGTTGGTTGTACCATAATTTACTGACCTTGATTGTTTAATCAGATGCGTCTCAATTGAACAATTTCTGTATTTTCGCAGCATATTTTATTGGTTTATAAAATTTAGTCAAATTCACAACCGATGTTACTTTTAGCTGGTTTGATTAGATACCGACACCGAATTGTTATCATTTCATGCAATTATTTTAGAAGTCCTGAATTAACTGCGTAGGATCCGTTACGTTATTAAAGCACACACCTAGATTACATTCAATATCAATTGTATTTTAAAATTACTCGGCCCAGTGCCTGGGGGAATTAAGTATCGAAATTATGTTTTACATCACTATTATCAGACATAAGTAGGCACATTTGCTAAGAGCCACAGTTAGTTTTGCCGACCAACAATCGGGTAATTCCCGATGTACTATAGTGATACTATCATAAGTAACAAAGTATGATGTTACTTTGTTACTTACAAAGTTATTGTATTTTTAACCCAATAAACATTAACTATGTTTCATAATCACTCGCTAACTTTAGCAGCGTGCTAAAAGTTGCCAGCCTCTATCCTTTGTTTAGGGTTAGAGATCCTTCTAAGTTAGCGAGTGATTAATACAAAGTTCAATTTACCTTGCCGCGGTGGGGCTGGTGATCTGAAACCCCTCAAGGGCGGTTCACCCCCGGCTTGTAGGTCTCTGTACGCTGCCCTTCGTTCCGCAGGCGATAGTGGCCCTTCCGTCTCTTCTCTGCGCCGGAATACTAGTGTCGAGTCGGATTCGTAGCCGGATTCTTTGAGCGCTCTGAAATGTGCAATTATATAAAGCCAGCGACGCTTTCGGTGAATACAGTAATTTTTCAAGTCTATAAACTGACTACGTTTGAGGAATAAAACAATATTGGCAAATAATGTACTTATTGGCTTAAACTACCTACTCATTCTATCCTGATAAAATTTGATGGGACCACATTATCGCCTCTGGTACCTTATTTTATCGTCCCATATTTTTGGTTGGCCCATTGTTTGTACACTCAAACGTACCCAAGGAGTGCGTTCCAAAAGAACATACACCGATTACTGATAAATTATGAATAAGTAATCTTAATGACCGCTATGCAAAAAATCACGTTACAAATCTGTATCGTTTCTCGTCTCCACTTACTTTTGAATCTTACTAATAGGAAAGCCATAAAAATATCACACACCTGGCCATGTTAGATTTGGATAAAATGGCTGAAGTAATATCCTTCTTTTCTTTTGGCGATGCCTGAGGCAGCGACGTCGTACTTGATATATTATGCTGTAAAATAAATTTAGATATAAATACAAAAAAAAGGAAGAGGAAAACAGTTTTGGTTGATTTAAATAAGCTTAGTGGCAAAATGAGTAGGCTTGCCATTGGTTAGCAGCCGCTTAGCTTATATACTATAATAACTGAATTTACGTTTCACTGGTAGAATGTGAGAAAGTTAACAAACATTACAATCATGCTCTAACAACCGAAATAAGATTCTAATTATGTATACTGATCGCAAAAGTTTGAAAAAGATTCTAACTAGAATAAAAATAAAAGATAATATTTCCTAAACAATAATTTGTTATTGAATAGTAATTGTAAAGTAATTGACCCTGGTTTTTTTTCACAGTACAATGGACACAAAAATAACCAAACAATCATAGAAGATACGAAAAATAGAGAGTATACCAGTCTTCACGAACTAAGTTAGCCGGACATGCAACTATTTCACATGAAGAAATATAATTAATTTTCTAATAATTATGTTTCTTCATGAAAAAACTAAAACGATCAAGTTTTACGCAATAGCGTCGAAATCTTTCGTTTTGAAAATAATGATTTCATGACTCTTATCTACAAGAGTTATTTACGTCTATGGAGAAGACGATGAAATATAATATTATAAATGGTAAACACATATAGAACATCCATGAACGTGCAGTAATAAACAAAGACGACCCTTTTAAATTAGTGTCAATATTGTTATAAACAAAGCGATGTCTTTAGTTTTTTACCTTTTATGGTTTAGGTAGTTTGAGTTTTATTAAAATGCTACTTAGCAATTTAGAAAGAGTCATCTTCGAAAAATAATCTACGAAGACAAAGCACACATAACACACAAATCAATGCTAGAGGCCATGTCTTCTAACTTAGGTGTGTTAAGAAATACTAGCATAAAAGTAGGCTATGTGTTATTCCTGGTTAAATACATAGTGCAATAGATATTTTCGATTTTTTTAGGATAGTAGTTGATTGTAAAATTCAATTCAGCAGCAGTCTGGATAAGATGAGCAATCTACAGATTGCTTGCAACGGTATTTAGATGGCTCAAAGCTGTAATTTTTATGATCCTACCTTATATGTATTTGTGTTCTTATTTTTGTAAATCAATGTGATAGGAGCCTTTCACAATTACTTTTATTCCCTCATTGAGCAAGTAAACATTATCAATAGGTACTAAAACAGATGGCGTTGTTGACGTTTTTATATTCAGAAGAGATCAATTTTTATTCCATTAAATAGGGTCAGAAACGCACTGAACGCAGGTTAATTGGTAATTATTATATTAAGATACAGAGAGTCCTAGTATAGGTCAATGTAAGACTATGTATGTGTCAGTTGGCAGTTCATTTGTTTATTTATATAATCCTGGCTATTCCCAAAACAACGAATGTACAGCTAAATTAGAAGACAGGCTTACAAACAAACAATGCGGACATGTTAAGGCCCTTACACTCTTTTGGATGGCGCGAGCGAGCAATGTGGTGTAAGGAGGCAGAGGTGAGTTCTCGTCTAACCACTGTTAGCGCCGCAACCCGCCGCAATGTGAACATACGCGTTAGTGGATAAGTGACAAACTGATATGCACAGGGCTATAACCCATGCGTATGTACAATGGGATGGAACCTTGTCACAGGGAATGAGAGACTTTCTTTTTGATCTGTAGAAAGCGTAACTTTATAGTTCTGCAATGTCACATAGATGGCGCTGTACGGAAAAGTTGAAGGAAGAAAGGCCGTCACCCCGATACACACTGCTCTATCTAGTTAGCCTGAAGGAACTAGTCCTTAACACAGATAAACCTTTCCGACCGGATCTATACGCTTATGCAGAACAAAAGAAAATATCTCGTTGTAAAGTACACTATGATGTTATCACGTTCGTTTGCGTCGACGGCAAATCGTGTGACTCAGTTCCGAAATGTGTTATCCCATTCTAAATACGCACGTATTATAACAAGGGGTGTGGTGTGGAAATGTTGCCGGAGTGCCAGTAACAGAGGGATGTACTTAATGTATTTGCGCCTGACCAAATACTTATAATCCTTTAGAATTGAGTTTGTTAATTCGTCCGCTACAGGCGTTGCTATATATATAACACTGAGCTTAGAGGTTTGCTCAAAAATAAAGTTCTGAAGTGAATTAGCTTCAGCCAAGGACAATAAAACGAACACTCCCGGCCTTAGTTTACTATTTCAAGGTAGAGAGTACGCCAGTACATTTAAGGATAAATTTGTGTCAGTTTGGACTTAGAAATCAGGATGTTAAAATAGCAAACTGTAAAACAATTATGAGTTTAGAAGATTCTCCCTGATACTTTTGCTAAGAAATTTTGACTGTAGGAAACGATTGAACCAACCAAAAACATTTTGATACCATTGTGATTTCCTACAGTTAAAATAAGTTATTAAAAGTAAATGTTTATAGGGAGCTGACCAACAGTGACTAAATACCACTAGGTAACTATTTTAGTATTTTGAATCATAAATTGATTGTTTTTTCTTGACTTTGTTTTTGTAAAAAACATTAACAAATGGTAAGTATTTACAAATGTTACTGGGTTAACAAAAAGAACACGTAAAATAGTAAAAAAGTGTCGTACCCCATCAAAAATGTCCATGACCTCGTCCCACCACTAGAAAAGAAAAAAACCATTTTGTTTTTGCACTTTTTGCTACTTTCGGTTAATTCACAGATCGCCAATGAGAATTACGTGAGGATCAGTAAATTGATATGAATTTTTAAGATGACCAACCCCATGGTAAATGAATGATTCTGAAAGGCCCAAGGTAGGGATGCATGTGTTTGCGCGTGGTTTTACCTGTTTAGCTTCTTTATCAACAACGGAAGATCTTCCAGGGACGTAGTTTTCTATTCTACCCGGCTGTTTATACATTTCTTGACTAGCTCTAGCCGAGGCCAATGTGCTGTATCTGAAACAGAGTTTCACAAAAAATAATAAATAAACACCTAACATTCACATATAAAGCCCACACTTTGCTAATGCTAATTTTATTTTTTAATTAGTTTATTTTTACATATTTAAGTACTTTTTATTGTGTCTATGGATAAATAAATGAATACTGGGGCTGTCTGTATTGAGGGTATCAGAAACTACGAGTATCACGGTACAACCGGAACAAATATCCGCAGATCATGCAAAAATTTATCCCGTCGTGAAAGGGAATCGAACCCGCACCTCTTTCGTCCTTAGCCAGCTATTATTTAAAGATAAAAATAAAGTAACTAGTATGTTAATTTATACGCAACACGTGGTCACTGTGTCAAAAAGACGTTCTCCTACGTGGTAAAACCCATGTACGGTTTGTTCAAATATCCGAAACGGGGGTCGCTGTATGCGTATTGTATCTGGTAGCTAGCAACGTATAGTGACTTTGACAAGCTTGTCATCATACTAAAGCGGACACTGGAAAAAATGCCACTCAGTTACAAAAAGGCGTGTCTGTGATACGGAGTAAAATTATAAGGAAAACTGACTTATTACTAGGCGTGTACGGCTCATTAATTCTCCTCTCCTCTTGCACTGAGGCGGTCCGTCGCCTCGGTCCGGCTGTGACGTCACTGTCGTACGCGTCGCTCCATGTGCTAGAGCCGAGCCGGCCGAGCCCACCCTCCGGCTCGCTCAAGTATCCGGAGCGAGGGTCGAAGTACGCGTACTGGGACCGGTTGCTGGGCACGCGTTCCGGCGGCTGGCCTACGGAGGGTGAGATTTATGTGAGATTATTTTATTTGGGTATCGGGTAAAATGAGGCGAATAAGGATGAAAGGGTAGCTAGAAAGTGAGATTCCTACAACAGTTTCTTCTAAATAAACCACCAATTTTTATTGGAAGCATGATGGTCTAGAATATACCTATTCACTCTCACCTTGAAGAGACTCAGATGGTATATTTCAGGAAAAACATGCATGAATCAAAACTGAGGAAGCTGTCAAGGCGCGTCTACCTTGTTGAGGATGGCTAGCTTCATAGCAGCTGTTTTAGCCTTAGATTCGATGTATGCGTAAGTAAAGTTGAGGGTAGTTAGTTATAAGTGAGAAGTAAGTATACATGTACTAGTATTGTCAGAGGAACAGTACCTAGCAAAATCAACACGCTCAAAACTTTAATCCCCATGGATGGAGATCCTCTGATTCAGACTCAGTACGCAGATCTATAAGGATAGTAAGGCGTAGTCAGAGATAAGTCTGAACGTTATATTTGGCTCATTTCTGCGTTTTGCATTGTTGTAAGGGGACGGGACAAGCGATGTTGAAGCATTCAACATAGCTCCTCTCGTGTTTTCTTTCACCATTTTGAGTACGTGTAATAATTATAAGTACTTATATTATAGATACGGTAGATTGGATATATATTTAGATGTTTGTTGCTAAGGATCTCAGTAACGGTTTTACCGATTTGGATGAAATTTGGAACAAGTGAAGTTCTTGATCTAGAATAAAACATATGGTATTATTGAGATGCCACACGAGCGAAGTTGTGGACTGAGTCTAGTTATAATTTGATGGTTTTGAAAGAGAAACTATTTAAATAATTTCCACGAATAATACGAAAATATTCAAAAAATATGAAAGAAACAGCTAAGTGAATGGGATTTCTGCGTATCCATGTAAAATGGTGATTTGTTTCTACATTATTTTTAATTGACAAAATATTCTAATGTTTAAGGTTATTTAAAAAAATAGGTTAGCTTATTCTATTTAAGTTATCTAAATTAATTTATTAGTTTAATGACGACCTAATATAAACCTACGGTTAAAAAATAAATGATAAAAAAGCTGAATCATATGTATCGCATGATAATTTAAATGTTACTCAGCATAAAGTGAAATCACAGAAAGTGACGTCACAAGTAGTAACAATAAGCAGAACGAGTAGGTATTTTACAGTGAAAATATTAAAATGCAAAGCAAAATAGCTGTTATAGATCCTAATACGATCATAATGGAGGTATAACTCCATCATCCAGTCACCGAATTATGAAAATATTTCGAAAAACAAAACAAATAATCACCTCGCCGGCTTTTGTACCGTATAGTCACATAATCGTCTGAAAAAAAAAATATCATATCGGCGTCGGTAATAAACATAAATATTATAAGCCTTGAAACCCGTACTCATAAGGAACTAATTATAAAAGTCATCAAGTGGAGACATAGCTGTAGACTTAGCTTGAGCACCAAAGCTTCTTTTAGAAGAGAACAAAATTGCTTTTGTTTCTTTTTTTTTCGTCAGTAAAAAGATAGAAGCAGAAATGAGTTTATCTTCCATATTATACATAATTTAGAACTTCCGTCGAAAAAAGTAACATGGGTATTTCAACTGGCGCAGTTCTAAGCTTTTTTTTTATAAAAATCTTAATAACTAAATAACTAATTAGAGTAACTAATTAGGTGCGTATATTATATATATCTTTGCACTGTATCTTTATTTTTTGTTTGAACGGTCGCCATTTATAAATCGTCTCGTTTAATAAGCAACGGATGGGGAACCCGTGTTTCCATATTAATCACGAGAAATTAAAATATAAATATGGATACTGACCGTCATATTTGTTTTTGTGGATGGTGTCATACATTTTCTTGTACCATTTTGAAGGGTCCTTGACTTCCTGAAATTATATAAAATAGATGTTATTCAAAGAAAGGATTCTAGCTACCTAGCTTATGCTGAGCTGATACTTTTTGCGCGACATTGATCGCGATCAGGAAGGTGAGTGGGTTACTACTTATAGGTAAGTAGTAGGCTAAGTACTTAACTGTTTTAACTGTCCCAACTAAATATATATTTTCTAAATTATATTCGTAACCAAATATGTTGTTATTTTTAATGTTTTGCCAAATAAGTATTTTTCAATTATTATTTTTTTATTATTCAAAACAATAGACAAACTTCACACACTTCAAAAATATAATATTAAGCTGAGATGCTCAACGTCTACTCTCTTTACAAATTAAATTTATATCTGCTATTTATCCAGACTCTTAAGAGACTGGCGGAACCTGAAAACAAACCCTCCTTACACGCGATTACTCAGTTGCTAGTATTATTGATAGTATTTGATTTTGGACTTTTCTTTTTGCTCTGTAAGTTTATTTAAACTATAGAATATTCACATTATACCAATCATTTAGGTAGTTAATTATTAAATTAGTTAAATATTAAGTACCTACTTTATAATCTGTAATGATACCTACTATAGGATATGGAAGAGCGGGGCTTTCTAACACAAGTATTGTTTACTTAACATAAAGTCCCAACCTTAGATATAATAGAACTGTAAACAGTTACATAAAATAAAAACAATCGTTTTTTTTACATTTTGATATTCTATTCTACTAATATAATACATGCCACAGTATGGAAATTTGTTAGATATTTTGTACAGATTTGTTTGGGGGTGAACCGACTTGCAAGAAATTGTTTTCTTTTAAATACAACATAAGTGGCAAATAAGTTTATGTAACCTTTGGACGTTTGAAACAGCAGAGGTAACCGTTGCTAACCCTGAGATTTAACAGAATAAAAGTTTCATGTACCTATAATTTCACTGGCACCCACACTCTGGAATATAAATAGGCTACAAAAAAACAAACAAACACGCTCACGACTGTCTTCCCCATGGTGGACATACTCAGTGAGTAGATCTTTGAGGATACCAAGTAGGGGGGGTAGTCAGAGGCACGTCCAAACATTACATTTGGTACATGCCCGCGTTTTACAAGTAGTAAGCATTCCACGTGACAGGTTGCAAGCCCATCGCCGCTTATTGGAACACTTACTGTTAGCACATGCCTTCGAATTTTTGGTTCTACGGCATGCCGGTTTCCTCACGATGTTTTCCTTCACCGTTTTTAGCACGTGTTAATGCGCACATAAATTTTTCGAGTGGAAAAATCTATTGGTGCACGACCGGGTTCGAACCCACGACCTCCGGATCAGAAGTCGGGGTATCGCCCACTAGGCCAACACGGCTACTCTAGGCTAAATAGGCTAAATAGGCTACTTTTTGTCTAATTAACACGCGAGCGAAAAAGTGGGAATAAGCTAGTGGATTACAATATGCGTATGCTACTTACAGATCTTAGCGATACAGGCATGCCGTCTTTAGTGATGGGTCCAATTCCTTCGATCTTCTTAGGCGCATCGGCCATTTTCCGCGAGCCGCGTTCGTAGTCGCTTCTCTCGCCTTCCGTTTCGCTTGCGTACTCGCGCCTTAGGGCATGTACTGAAATTATTGAATAAACTAATTAATTATAGCAACATTTTAACATAGTCTCGTGTTTTTCATTATGCAAGGCCCCCAAGTGACAAGTGGCGGAATCTTTCCTACAAAGGTCATGTACTCGTATAACATACACATACACAAATATACAAACTTTAACTTCAAACACATACACTGTTTTCCTTGCATCGTGGGTAAATACTGAGTACTGCGCTTTCGTCGTATCAATGATTATATATTATTCTTTGGTCACTCCATGTCAGGTACAGTGGCGATGAAAGGGCCTAAGTGACTGATTTCGAAAGAGCCAGTGTGGTTAAAGTATTCAGTATGCCTCGCAGATGCTCCGTTTATCACTTATAAACGGAGCATCATCGTCTAGTCAACCATTAAAAGATGAATGATGAAACTTTAAATAAGCACTTTTAACATTTTTCAAGGGTAATAATAATGCAATCATCGTAAACATTATTATTTTATAACTTTCTCTGGCCGTGCCCCAAATTTAACTATTAATATTATATTAGTGCCGAAGTCGTAAAAGGTGGGAGTTAAAGAAGTAATTATTGTGACTATGGTACGGACGAGGAAGAAGCATGATTCACTTTTGATGCTGAATTAAAGCACAATAATTTATGGGACGAGACCAAATCAATCAATAATCAAAATGATTGGATTATTCCGGAAATGCCCATCAACAAATTCGCCCTGGTGGGGATAATCAAGCATGCTACGGCGTAGCAGAGGGATTTTACGAAAAAAATATTACAGAAAAAACCACCGCATTATTTTAATTGTTTAAAATTTCTACTCACCAGGTCCTATTGTAAAATTTTATAAAACAAGATACTTTTTTTCTAAATTCTAAAACTACCGACGTGTTTTTCAATCGGAAAAGCCGTTTGGTTGTTGAAGCATAACATACATAAAACAAACAACTTCTTATGCCAATCGCATAAATGGTAACCTGGTGACGTCGCGGGTAAAAAGACACGGTACCTACCTACATCATCACGGTTAAGTGTTCTTTGAAGACAAGTCAGAAGTAAAGTCAATAAAAAAATAATACATTTACTAAATGACAGGACGACATAAAAAAACTAATTATCCAGGAATAGGATGGTGGGATACTTAAAAATATGGATTAACCTTTGGTGTATTTAAGCATAGATTTATCCCATCTAACTCAAATAGCAAAATAGCTATGGGAAAAAGACAGTACTTCCTATGAAAAAAAAATTAAAAGGCGAAGTATCTAGAAGAATCCCACCTCTGCATTACAACTACACTACCTGAATATAAACCTTAAAATAGGTATAAACCGATAAATTGCGAGTCTGATCAATAAGTAGGAATAGGCAATGAACAACGCATAAACACGGCTATATCTTTTGACCTAGTAGACCCTGGATGGTCGATTTCACTCATTTAACTGCATAATTTTATTTACCCTCACTTTATATGCTACAGATGCTACCTACTCTAGATGTGTTTGCATATTTTAATAAACACACCTTTGCAGCGTTTACTAAGATTTAAAGTGTCTCTCAGCCTTGTAATATGTTAAATAGTCTCTGTAGTTATTAATAAAATAAAACTTTAAGACATCTGTTATTGGACATGCCGAAACTAAAAGGGCTTTTTGTAAAAGGCATATTTGCCAACATCTATCTTATGATCAATTCACTCAGCGGCGTCGGCATCGGCGATCAATCTCAACCTCCATTTCGTAAGAGCAATGTATTACCGGGATCTCCTTTAGGTGGCGATGGTCTGTCTCGCGGCAGACGCGCGGTGTCTTTATCCTGCTGGAGGTAACTTGAACCACGTGGTATTTGCCCTTCTGAAAAAAATAATAATAAAAAAAAAAGCTGGACATTTTCACACAACATCATCTAGCACCAAAGTAAGCAGAGCTTGTGTTAGGGGAACTATATGACTGGTATACTACTTTCTATATATATTTTTTGTAAAAACATACTTATTATAGATAGAAAACACCCAGACCCCGCGATTTGTCCCGCGACGGGAATCGAGCCCGCAACCTTCTGCATCTCAGGCGGGCCATCGCCCACTGCGCCACAGAGGTCGTCAAAAATGAAATGTTAACTCGCGTTGAGCCTAGATTGGTATAGTTAGTGCATTCCACAAAGACTTCATGTTTCATATTGACGCTCACACTGCTTCGTGGTGAAGAATAAGTAAGTATTTATTTATTTTTAATTTGCGTAAAGTATACAATAATTTTTTTTCTGTCATTCCTTTACTACACTGCCGGAAAATTTCCCCTTTAAAGAGTGTTATGATGAATCTTGTTATGATATGTCTTGAGCCACCTCTATCCACCTCTATTTCCGTAAACTTTAAAATACCTTCGTTCTAATAATAGGGCTTTCCTAAAATGCGTCATCCAGTTCGTGGTTGCATTTAAAGAACCTTCCTTCCCCAGCAGTTATCGGTTTTGCGAGCTATAACAAGCTTGTACTAATACTAACTCGTGCTAAACGAAAATATTTATATAAATTTTATTGATAAGAATTGCCGGAGGTATTCGTAAACATCAGACTTTTTTCCCCGGGTCGGCAACCTACCTAGGAGGTAAGGTTGCCGAGGTTGATACCTCTGATGTTGCAAGTGTCGATAGGTTACGGTTACCACTTACCTACAAACAGGTGGTATGCTCATTTGCCACTTAGTTGTGTATATTATTTTTTCAGGAAGAAACAATAACCGACTTCAAATAACGAGAAGTTGATAAAAAGTCCAATATGAAATTTCATCCATAACTTTTCACCCTTAGGGGTGGAATTTTTTCTAAAACTTAATATGGGGCCAAACTTAAAGTATCAAACCTGCCCATTCAAATAATAATTATTAAAGTCGGTTCACAATTGGCGAAAATATAGCGAAGTATACAAAAAAAAAAACAAAGAATTGAAAACCTCCATTTTTGAAGTCGGTTGAAAACACTACAGATTTCTATTTACTACGATCCTGTATCTCTTTTGTTTTATTCACATTCTTCTTAGATGCGCAGTATGGGATAACTTTTCTAAATCTCACCTTTCCTTCGGAACATCTTCAATTTAGACAGAGTAAGAACATTATTTTCTAAAGTTATACATATACATATATGTCTACCACTGTCGGTCAAAGTCTACCCTTTTTTCCTCTGGCCTCTTGAACTATTTTATCCGATCCATGGAAACATCAGGCTTATAATAAATAAATAATATAATCCTTGCAAAGTTATAAACAACTTTGACCACATAGACTAACCCTTCCCGGAAATAGAAAATATTTTGCGAAACAAACAATCTATAAAACCTACTCAACCGTAATCCGAAAGCAATTAGTTGTTTGTTATTGCAATAGGAACTTTTCGATCCGGAAGACAGTTCACTGTTCACCTGTCAGTGCCGGTAGATCTATATATCAATCTATCTATTAAACTTTAATATTGGCCGACCCTCGTCTGGTCGTTATAATTTGACACATCTTTTTCAGGTCGATCCGTACAATTGAAAAGGTGAGGGCTCACAACTTGTCGGATTCCACTTCCGATTCATCTCTTTGAATGAGTGATATTAGAAGGTGAAATGTTAAAGCTGTCCAATCAAAATACCCGTGTATTTTGAATGGGCTTCTGTGTAGAATGTACCTAAAGATTTGCATATGGAAAGACGGAGAGTGAAACTTTTTCAGTAACTTTTTCAACTATGGAAAAATTCAATTATGCTGGATCATAAACTTATAGCCAATTGCCTAAATACGTACAGAAACTCCCTAAAGCATACGAAAATTCACACAGTAAATAAAAAAAACTGCGTCTATATAATATTGGTTTTTAATGTAGGTATCTGTAATAGTTATATTTAATTTTAAATAAGCAGTGGAGATTATATTATGCATCTTCCGATATTTAGGTATGCCGATGTAATATGACGCTTTTAAATAGAAGAATTTACTACTCTCGGTGAAACCGATGGTAGGCTTATTACAATGGTTTCTAATGAAGGGTTGTGACTTACTAAAGATGTGCCAGTTAGTGAAAGTTTGGCACCAATTAGCCTCTGTGGCCGCGCAGTGAATAAATTATCAACTTTCCAAAGATTACGCTCAAATCTATTATTGTTTCAGTACAAACGAGTCACCTTTGCGTTAATTAAAGTAAATTTACCTAAAATAAGTTAATATAGATTGTATTAACCTATTTCCTGAAAGACTTATGACCGCAATACTTACAAAAAACATTAAACAGCGGTTTATCAAAACAGTGTTTTAATTTATACTGTTGAATTTGAAATCACACATCAGAAACATAGATTTATAAACAGCTAATGTACTAATCATAATTGATTAAATTAAACAAAGGGGATCTTTTTATTAAAAAAAAACCTAAATCATAAAAATCGATTACGTTAAAAAAAACCTTCAACCTAAGGCATTTTTTTTTTCAGGAAATGTTGTTTCTTTTAACTCCAAGATCTATCAAGTTATTGTCCATATTCATGTTCATAAACACCACATTTGGGAAAAAAATTATCAATGATTGATGATCAGTTTATATAAAGAAATGCGAAGAGAACCTTTGAAGTTAGTAGAATATTAACCAAATATGTTGTTCCCAGACAAAGTAAAATACATTTAATTTCAACTTAACATACATACACGTGCTAGCGAACACTTAATGAAATTACTGTGTAAACATCTATCGTCCA
The DNA here is from genome assembly GCA_961405105.1 of Perizoma affinitatum. NCBI lineage: Eukaryota > Metazoa > Arthropoda > Insecta > Lepidoptera > Geometridae > Perizoma > Perizoma affinitatum. Next base: position 12,137,494 of record OY560184.1, read on the forward strand.
AGCCGCCGATAATAACGAAGCGTACGACAGCCCTCGTTAATACGCTACCCAAACTAACACACTGAAAATTAACAGTAAGCCTTTCTTCATAAAGTGATCTAAATAGGGATTAAAGGGGCCGGTAAGTCGATGTGCCTATTAAAATGTTCATGGAAAATTAATTTCTAATAGTTTCGTTAGTCTTTAATAAATCGAATGATTTTTTTACACCATGATGAGTATCATCAGATTTATACTCAGTACGCAGATCCGTGACGATACGGATATCTGAGAGGTGAAGGGCGCGTCTAAATATATTCGAGAAATAACTTTCAAGCCTATCTGTATTTGAAAGCAACCTCACTTAGTTGAAAGCGATTGAATGGCCCACGACGTATTCAGATAACTTACAAGTCTTTCACATCTTATGTGGCTCCGTGAAGCGTATCGTATCTTATTCATGTATGTTTTTTCTGTGTAGAATAATCACTTGGAAGTTTGGGTGTCATCTAGTTTAGTAAGTTAACTGAAGTTGTATTTTTGACGCAATGTTTATAATATAAAAAAAGTTTATTACCGAATGAAGCCTCTATGAATGCGGTTATGACAGCAACAATTGCTGTTTTAGTATTCATGGTGAATTTTAGTGCAATTGGTGGTACCAACTTTTACTATGTCGAAGATTCAACGTCTTCTGCTTCAAAGGCTTCCGTCGACTTCTCGAGACCTCTCTCGACGTCTGATGTCAAAACCATGCTTCTAGTCAGCTTTCAGTTGAGATAATTATCATTCAACTGGTCAACACTTTTCAGTTTTGAGTCTAAAACATAGGTAGGTTAAGGATAGGGTGAAGTATTTACCTCTAGCTTTCTGCAGCAAAGTGACGGTAGGATTCTGAGCCCTGGGTAACTTGCTGGTAGATGTCGAGCCCAAAGTATTGAGGCCGGTAATAGGTGCGCTTTGCGATGTCCTCAATCGACTCTCACTCTCGGACCCGCTGGTGCAACCGTTCTGTTCTACGTTCTGAAATGGTCAAGATCATAGTCAAATCTATTGGAGAAATCATCGAGTTGCTGTTTTTGTCTTCAATCCTACACAAACAAGAATAAAACTTGTAGCTTTGTAGTCAGTTTATCATTCGAAACGTGCCCAAAACCTTAACTTTTTGAATTAATTCAGGGACTACTAACAAAAATTAAATTATTGCTTAATTTGTTCATTGGAACTCCTTAAAGCCTAAATAAACGATAAGGAATCGTCCTTCGAGAGAAAGTCCGCCATCAACAAAATATCGTTATTTAAAGTGCCATCCATTGTCAGTATCAGACACATTTAGTCAGACTTCTTAACTTAGGTTTATCTTAGAAGGTTCAAAAATTTATAAAACAGACGAGTTTTCCTTTAAAATTATACTTGCCCAAATAGCATTTGGATATTTGGATATATATCAAAGAGCAACTTGAGTCACTTTGGAGATGATAAAAACATCTTTCATTCAAAAGAGTAACTAATCTCCTACAACGATTATCTTATCAAAATAAATCGTTCTCAACGACATTCCACGAAGAGAAGGACCTTTTATTTAGTAATTGCTAAGCCAAGATATTGTAACATCCTGCATCATACTCAGTGAGAGATCGCCGCGGTTGGCAATCTGTCGTCTCAACCACAAAATCGAAAACACAATTACATTTCGATTCGGATCCCGTGCCGTATGCAAATTCACTGTAAGACCGAACACAGATAATACAGGTTTTAGTGCGCATTAGGCCAAGTAAATAATATTGTCGAATAAAGTATGCATTAAAGAAAAATACAATGCACCACCTAGGTGTATAAGTATCTTACGTAATGAATGTGATTTATGCACCATGCTCGCAAAAATATATATTCTCACTTTTATGTAGGCGATCACAAACTTTACATTTTGACTTTTCCAAACATTAGTAAGGGCGAGTGCCTTTAAAGTACAAGATTTCCAATCTGATGTTACGCCATACCGTTTCAATTTCATTGATCAATAACAGCAGAAACTTTAATCTAACTGCTAAAAAGCACAGCATGAGCACCGGACAAACGTTTTGTTATCAGACGACGTGAATTACTGATTTTCCTTTCGTCTTTTCTTTAGAAGCCAAAATCGTTGTCTTGGTGCTCATTTATAAAAATTAGAACCAAGACAACGTTTAACGATTAAGCGATAACGATTTTGTCTTCGGACGAGAAAATAAAAATTACTTCCGTTTCTTCTTTGTCACCCAACAGAGGAAGACAGAAATATTTTTTGATGACCTTGATGGCACGGGCGAGAATGCTTCTGATGGTGCTATCCGTATAAAAAAACTTACTCCAAATTTCCGTCGGGGTGGTGGTGTGGTATCTTCGAAGTGTACCGGCCGGTAGGGCTTCTTTGACGCTTGGGGCGAGCTGCCGGCGCTGCCCGGCGTCCAAACTGGAGGCGGGGGCGGCGGCGGAGGCGCTCCCGGACTGCGGTCTGCCGGCGCCGGAGGGGGCGTCGGCGCACCCGGTCTCCACACGGCTAGAGGAAAAAATAACACATGAGTTAAATGGATACTAGTGCCAACGACGCTACTGGTAGTGGTAGTACCTACATGGTATAACGGGGGAACACCCAAAAATTTGACGGCTTTCATCAAGGTACAAAATATATTTGAATATCTTAAGCTAGCAGTACGTAGTAAGCCGAGTGAGTTTAAGAGAGGGCACGCAGCTTATCGACCATTTAAATATAAGAGATTTACATAACTTGGGTGACTGAAAACGCTGGTCTAACGCACTAATATTAGAAAGAAAGAAATAGCTGTTTCTACAACCAAAAAAAAAATAATATGAATACAATTTATAAATTAAATCACTTTCATACTTATAGTACTTTTATGTGGCAATCCAATATAAAACGTCAACAAAGTTAGGCGATTACAATAAATCACAGTGGTAGTAATTGGCGTGATAGTTAGTAGTGGGGTCGTAAAATAATACGGCATATTTGACCAACGCCTGTAGGCTGACCCATATATCAATTAAATATACTTCTATTGAGAAACAGGCCGTAGCATATTAAGCGGACATTTCCAACAGACCCCGCTCTCATTTTCCACGTGAGCAACCTCGTACAACCTTAAAGACTGAGTATTACCGCTTACCGCTCCCATTTACATTTCTTTCCGCTAGTCGAAGTCCATTCAGAAGCTCATGATAAACTGAGTTAATTCAATTTGGACATTTGGCTGAGTGCTGCATTTTATGATCTTGCAATAAATCTCGGCAGAGCGTAGAACCGACGTGTGTTTACTCGGTCGTTTTGTACAAATTGGGTTAGTGGTGGCGCGCCCTGCTGTCGACGTAATCGTTTAGCCAATTAGGATTGTGATGTGATCACGCCCCAATGTGAATCTTCACATATTTACCTTCACTTGCGCACTGATAGATTTGTACACACGAGCGCTCAATCAAATCGAAAATAGTCCTGTTTGTCACGTTTCGAATATTTGCTCTCTAATCCTACCTAAATGAGTTATTGAAATGTCTCTTACGATTTAATTTCAGAGGCGACCGAATGAATCACTTGTGTACACCTATAATAAGATCGGTAAGACTTCGCAATATAAAATCCAGATCACAGACCCAGAGACCCAGATTAAGCAGTATCGAGATAATTGGTTATTTATCTAAAAAGCTCTGAGAGTTTGTGTGCCGACATCAAAGAGGGTAGACGAATGCAAATAAATTAAAAGTGAGCTAAAAGCGAATTCAATTAAGGCACAACTGAACAAAAAACACTCGCTTTCAATACTCTTGTGTGGGTGTTGTTGAGTCTCATGTATTGTGTATGGAAGTTTGGAAATGAGATTGTGTGAGTGTGGGGGATTTGCAAGCTCACGTGCCGGGAGAAATAAGAAATAAAAAAGCTCCACAGGTGTTTCTAACAATGATATCGGAATACCATATTATTATTCGGAATTGAAACTTTGTATTTGTATTCTCGTAATATAACTTCAGGGCACATACGTAATATAGGGTTAATGAATCTTTGATATTCGAAATTATACCACAATTATGTCAACCCCTGTGCTTAACCACAACTGTGGTCAATACATAAATTAATAATAATTAACTACTACTTAATATACGAATGAAATAGCCACCGGTGGTGGTGGCAAGACCGGTGGTGTGGGGTTATACAAAATAAAATAAAGAATACGAGACTTTAGTTAAAGTTATTCGTTAATACAATACGTAGCAAAACAGATTCTTAGTTACCTTGCCTTCTAGTGCGTACGAGTTTCTAAAACATCGTTATGCTTTCTTAGTTTTCTCAGCCTTCAAAAAGGCCATCAAACAAGATCACTACAGCACAATACATTTTTAAGAAACGCTGTTACTTCGACAATTTGTTGGTACTATATTGTATTTACTTCTTGCTTAACTAAAGATAACTATACTATTTTCCTTGTAAATAAACAAACTGTTTTGTATTTTTCCCACTCTGTGATCAAGCATTCAAATCACAGGCCCATCGCACGTCGTCCACCTAACTTACGACTTTTACCTCCAATTTAATGAAGAAACTCGTCGTTGCTATTAAGGCAACAATGTTGGCATGTTTTCTATTTCAGATTTAAACTTGGCTGTCGATAGTAAAAAATATACCCTTATTCTTATTAACCTGGAATATACCAGAGTAGGCTATTAAAATTTTCACTAACAACCGAATATTAACCATTTGTGAGTTAGTATTTCTCAATATTTCGGCACAGTTTATTTTGATAACCATCTACACTAATCCATACTAATATTATAGCTATCCCGTTCAAATAATAGGGCGGTTTATAGAGACCAATTTTGCAATGTAAGTCGATGAAAAAAAGGTTGAGCGAATGCGTTTCTTACGAACGCTCTCTGAACAGTAATAGCTACTTTTCACAGGCTACTTTTTAGCCGGGCACAACACGGACGAAGCCGTGGGCAGTAGCTAGTAGTTTCTTAAGTAGATAGGTTCATAATTTAGTTATTCACGAACTATAACATTTTATAAATCTACCTACTGATAAACCTTTTAAGAGATAAGTCACAGTAATATGATTAATACCAAGTATTAAAAAAACTCTTTCAATGTTTAAGCATGAGTTCTACTCGTATTCGGTAAGTTTCTAATTAGTTCAAATATCGTTTCCCCGGTTTTTTTGTCACCCATCATTAGATCAGTGACATGCCCTGTATGAGGAAGATATCTTAAACATGATTAGAGCCTAGTGAGCGATTGTGAAATATTAGAAAAGAGATTCAGAACGCCACGCAGATCATACTAATTTTTAATTATTTATACTAGGTATTTTATGTATTACCTATTTTTGGTATCTATTTATAACTACTTGCACACTTTTCAAATTAATAAAGTATTAGTGCACCACCAGCCATTAATACAATCGCATTAAATCCTCTCCGTCCAAAGGTTGTCTGGAAGAGATCGCTTCTAAGCAATAATACCGCCCATTGTATTTTTTCTTATGGTGTACAATAAAAGTATTTTTATTCATTCATTCATTCATTTGAGTTTCCAAAACCAATGACGCCGATCTTTTCGACGTGTAAAAAATTCAGATCGAAAAATTGATAACGATTTTACGTACTCACATAATCTTTAATGGCAGACGATCACTTACACTGCACGAAAAATTTCCATCTTTACATTATCCGCTTCTTTATACACCTTTAAACGAAACAATCGCGGAACGTAATCTTCCGTAATGAAAGTACGAGAAAAATCTATATTTTTATCCGTTCGTGAAAGACTTCCGTGAACTTTTCTCGTTAGAAAAAGTCTGTTTACTAGATCATTCATAGCTTCTAACTACTTCGCCATTTACGACACAAAGTTTCTGGAGAATAAATTATTAATTTTAACTTTGGATAGTTCTACGTCTTTTATGATTTAAACCGTTTTATGTTTCTAAAGTTGTCGGAACTTTTCGTTTATTAAATTCGGGCTGAAATGGTTGAGTCCATTTTAGGTATATATTTTAGTAAATATGAGGATGGAGTCTTCTATAAAAGATAGATTTTTAATATTTAAATATAATATTGTAATAATCGAGGTAGAATGACTTATCATTGGTCACGTTTACAAAACGGCATGACATTTTTTGTTCGAAAAAATATTGTTAATATAACTTTAATATGATTCGTAAACAAACACGGGATTTATTTTTTTAGCTCGAAAAAGGAAGCTCAATCACTTGTAGATTTTTCTATTGTCTTTTCTAATTGTTATAGTTACTTTCTTATAAATAAATAGTTGTAAGCGTACTTATAAAAAATAATTAAATATTTTTGCAATTGTATTACGTGAAATTCCTACCTATATAAGAAAAGCTTCCAAACTCAATGATTTAAATCAACAGAGTTACAGCTCTTACAATACCTCCCGTAGACAATAGACACAATAAACTTTAAATTGAATAGCAATCCTAGGTCCTTCAGAATTTTCAACAAGCAAAGAAAGGCAATCAAACTAATTATTCAAGTTGCTTTTAACGGTCTTTGTTAAACATTTAACTAAATTGCCGTAAAAATATTTATCACCCAAAGACCCTAATACTCGGAAATGTATACATAGGACAGTAGAAAATCATTTTAAATTTTACTTCTAACAAAAATATTTACAGACTAAATTCACAACTAAGGATCCCATAAGGGCACGAAGAGTGTCAGGTCGGTGACAAAGTAACATATATTTTACCGCTTTACGAAAGAATAGTAAAATAGTTTTTTTTTTCATATACAACTAAAGATACAAAGAAGACTACGGCCACCTATTGGTAAGCGGTTACCATTACATATATATGCTTTGAACACCAGAGGTATCACTCGCGCGTTACCGACTCTGAGACGTAACGGGTGAAAAGTCTCATGTGCCAGTAATTTCACCTGCACCCATTCATTTTCTTAAAATCGGAATATAACAAAGCGAGCATTACTGCTTGGTGGCAGATATAGCTATGGTGGAAGTACTTCCCCCAAACGAGCTTTTTCACAAGAAGATCTACTACTTACCACTACTCTACTTCTCTATCTTTACTATTTTATAATTTAGATTTTTCAAACATCAACATAGAAATTCCAAAGTAGTTTAAAAGCTACTAATCCGCTTTTGATAGTACTTATAAAATCATTTTTCCGGACTGACTGACTGACAGACTGATCTATCAACGCACAGCCAAAACTACAAGTCTAGAAAGCTGCAATTTGGAACACAGGTTTATTTTATAACGTAAGCATGTGCTAAAAATCGTTTTTTTTATGGGCCTTCGCCGAATTGATTTCTTAAACAGGATTTATATAGGAACGACAATTAAAAACGATTTATATGATTTATATTAGACCCAGCGTCACGGAGTAGTAAGCATAACTAGTTTTTCTCACCTCTTGATTTTTACTTTTTTTTTTCACCGAATTCAAAACACTCAAGTATGAAGGTAAATCGAACTTGTTTTTCGTAAATATTTAGATAGAGAATACTGGAGAGACAAAACACAATTAACGTTATTAAACAAGGCCAGTACAAAGCCAATTACTTGTGCTCTACCAAAATACTGCTCTATTCCGCTTTTACTGCCTCAATATTTACACCGGGCGATCGTCCAACTCATAGCCAGTAAAGGCTGGACACAGGTTGCTTACCACTGTTCCATGCAAATAGAGAAAACCAATTTTACATCAACACTGCGGTTAAATCCGGAATATCCGCAATATCCAGATAAAAGGTGTAAACCAGGCATTACAAAAATAATTGATACATTTTACGGTAAGCCATACGATATCGTAATAACATTATAAGCGAGATCGGACCAACATGTTTTCAGAAAAGCCCCGACTGCACGATGCATACGATACCAATCTAGTTATCGGACGAACTCCGAGCGATATTAAAATCCAATTTCGTATGCTTTATGTCGTACCATGTAATAAGTTTTACAAAAATAGGATTTTGCCGATAAATATTAATGTATGATATACTCTGAAATCTTAAAATAACAACATAACAACATACCAACATTTCTAGGTAATGTAGGTATACTTTGCAACAAACGCTACCTCTAGTTGTGAAAACTTCGCGAGAATCCTTCCAACTTTTGGATAACATCCTATACAGCATTTGTATTCTAGTTACACTGTTTCACCTTTTTACGCCGGCTTCATAATTATAACGAAATGAAAAGCGAAACAAAACGAAAATGTCACAAAACTTGCGAAGAAGGAAGAATGATGTCAGAATTTGCAAGCCGTTTTACTAAGGGGGGCACGAAGATATTAAATTATTATCTCAAGAGATGCTAATAGGGCCATTATTTAAAAGAAGGGAACTCACAAAAACTCGGCATTACGATGCGATCCGGCGATGGATCTTCCGTAAAAAGAGCTTCTCATTTGAAATTTGCTTATGATTCGTATTTGATAACTGCCAGAATGATAAATACCATTTTTCTGCTATTCATTATAAGATAAAATGCTTTATTAGAACTAAGTTAGGAACATTACGACTGATGGCAGTAAGCAAATTTAATTGATACGAAATTTAAATCCTTTTTTATTAACTAAAAAATATGATAAACAAATTTACATGGTACTCTTATTTAGTCTAATCTTACTATGAAAGTCAAGATTGTTCAATGAACTCTGGTCTGTGAATCACTTTGCACAGATAGCATTTTTGACCTAGTGCAGTCCATAAACTAATGACGGTCTGCGTCTGTGCGTAGGCTCTGTTAAGTTTTATTTATACAATAAATAAGATTGGTAAGATTGGTTTTCAAACAGAGCATTTAATATTCTGATAATGCCAGATCTCTAAGACGATTCAAGGCTGCTACTCTCTACTAAGCTACGATTTTGTTTGTTTTGTATTCTGATCCATCCTCTAGGCTTACAGTCCAACCCATTGCAAAGCTTCTTAGCAAACAGTATTCAGTCTATCTGTAGATATTGAGATTAAAAAAAACTTTAAGCTAATCGTATCATAAGGAGGACGTTAGTCCTATAATGTTTTCTTTGGAAGAACTAAAGTATGACCACGTCAAAAATGTATTGTTTGTGTGGGATTTTATGTAGAGTGTAAATACAAAAGTTTTAGTCATGTAGATAATTTAATTTAAAACGTTAATTTCGCTGAATAAATAAAAGGTGAGCCGACACTTTCAGCTCATATTTTTTCCATGGCACTTACGAAGCATTACGAAGCGTGATTTCATGTCACGGGGAATATTCGCCCCAAAAAAATTGGAGCGTATATTTTCAAAAATATTCTAGAGGTCTCGACGTGTATGCCTGCATTGAATTTCCACACGACGTACATATGTATCGTGTCTACATTTTGACATTTGCTACGCTACACAAAAATAATTCCGATATGTCAGTTTTGTTTTCAGATAATTTGATGTATATTAAAAAGCCTTTTTAATCTTTCTTCCTTTTTTTATGCCTTTTTCCACTGCATAAGAATAATGAGCCGAGGATAGCTAAGTTGGAAAGTAAGTAAATTAGCATTGGCTTTTGACTATGAAAGACTTTCATATAAATATGGTAAGTGACTATCTACATTCACTTGTTCACCGCTGTGAAGAGAGTTTTGTTTTGTTTTTCCAAGTTATACCAATAGGATATGAGTTTACCAAGTGCCGCGCGTAGATGTCGTTTTTCACCATATTAAAACGATTCCATCAGCCACATCCGCTGCGGATAAATTTTCTAAATCAAAATTTATCCGCAGCTGATATGTTTAATGAGATCCAGTATTATTTTAACACCTCAAAATAATACCGAAGTCTTCAACTTACCTGAAACAACGAAAAATCAAAATTATTCAGAGTAAAATTGATGTGTCCGTTGAGATTTGTTACTTTGTGTTGTTTATTATGGTTACACAAATAGTCGTGTATCCTGTTTGCTCGACGTAGGCGTTCTCTGGTTATGCAATTTGTCACGGTGCCAAGCGATCAGGTGTAGTGTGACCTCTATGGTGCCCATGACCATAGCTCAGAGAGATCAGCTACCTCATTACTTAAAAGCGACCGAACTTGACATTTTTACAAACATTTGTCACCGCAGCGGGAATAGAACCCGCAATCTTCTGCCACAGAGGTCCTCATGCCATGTAAATTGAACAGTTGTTTGACTAAATAGAGTTTTATTTTTTGTATAATTTGAAAAGGCACATGTCAGAAAGAGACGAAACAGTGTTTAGTTTAATAACGTTTATATGTAAGGCCCTAAGTAGAAATGTATCTGGCGTGTCTAACAAATTCTGGTTTTGATTTTCTCACAATTGATAAATAAAAATAAATAAATAAACAATGCTGGACATTCTTCATACATCACCAGTCTGGCACTATATGTATGATAAACTTCTTATATACTTTTTTGTAACTACATACATATTATACATAGCCTTCTGCGTCTCAGGCGGGCCTTCGCCCATTGCGCCTCAGAATCGTGATTTATGTTGCGAGCACGGTTTCCGTTATATTCGTTAGCTTATGGTGTCATCGTAGCAGATATCAAACGTTTAACCAACTACGCAATATTTCAAACTATAACGTTTGGTACGTCAGAGTTGTGAACTTTATTCAGGATCGGGGTCCAACTTATAGATAGATAGAAGGTTTATAAATGTGCCAGCCGTTCCCTAGTATGAGCTGTGCCCAAGTGAGTCATATTTATGCGTTGGGCGCCGCTTGTTGCATCACTAGGGATGCTACTAATAATGAACTAATTACTCTTAACTTGTGGCCTTGCATCTGATTTTGTTATAGTAACCAATAAATAACAACGAAATCTTTTCATCAAACTCACCAAGTTCAACTATCTGACGACCTCTGTGGCGCAGTGGGCGAAGGCCCGCCTGAGACGCAGAAGGTTGCGGGTTCGATTCCCGCCTCGGGACAAATGTTTGCATATGCAAATATTTGTCTCGGGATCTGGGTGTTTTCTATGTATAATATGTATGTATTTACAAAAAAAAGTATATAAGTAGTATATCAGTCATTTAGTTCCCATAACACAAGCTCTGCTTACTTTGGACATTTATCTGTGTGAAAAATGTCCATCATTATTTATTTATCTACATATATATAACTGATCAGTTAACGTACGAAAACATTATCTTATTAAACGGTGTACTGTGGTTGTAATGTAAAGCACTTATAGCCGATCTTACGTGGCATTTACGTGTGTTTCTTGTCAAGAAGTTTACTGTTAAGTAAAGGCAAAATAAGGTCTTAGAATACAACTGTTTGTGTATTACTGTAAGGACTAATAATCACGTTGAATAGAAGATTTGTGTGAAAATAACATTTATATTTCATTTATTTTTTTTACTTTGAAGAGCGATTTGGAAAGAAATATAAATAGCCATATACTAGCCACTTGTCATAAGTTCGAATGAGTTATGTTCATTCGGGTTTATGGGTAAAGTAAATAACAATACATTGGACAATGAAGCGGAACTGAGGTTGCTATTGCCGCGTAATGTATCAGATAGAATCAGAATCGATTGGAAATTTGAACGTTCCTATAGTACACACGAGCGTGTGGTTCAGCTTACAGCCACTTCGAACCCCTATTTACCAGAGCAGATGTAATGACTTGCGTTACAAAACATTCAATATATCGGACAATATTTGGTACGGAAATGGAAATAAAGGAAACTAGAGGCACCCACAAAATTGGGGAATATACAAATATGTTAATACTAGCCTCTGCCCACGGCTTCGCCCTCGTGGTACCGGAACCGAAATGAGGCATATGTGTTATTCTGAAGTAATAAGCTGTATTGCTGTAAAGTTTCATCAAAATCCTTTCAGTAGTATTTGCGTGAAAGAATAACAAACATTCATCCTCACAAGCTTTCGCATATATAATAGTAGTACGATTTTTAGGTTGTTCGTGGCTAACCGATAATATTATGTATTAGGGGCAAGCGGTATGAAGAGCAAAATCTAAGACCGTGATCTTAATAATATCCAGTTCGTAATGAATATTTTAGGATAAAAACATCTTTTTTGAATGGAACATTAAATTAAAATGAAGACCTAGCTGTGACGACCAATAATTTCAACAGACCTACCGAATAATCTTACATTTCAAAATCTTCTATGGGTTCGTTGAGTTGAAAGTTTTATTTTCGCGAATCTGCCAAATCGTATTCTATTTTTCATCCAACCGGACCAATGAAAGGTTATCGTGTTGGAAATTAACTAGAAACCCTTTATTTTTTTACCCATTATTATGGATAGTTAAAATGATTTCGGCGTCGGTTGACACACATCTGGCCTTCTCAAATAGAAACCGCTATTTCTATCTGTCGGTCCGCTTAATGACTCGAGACTTTATTCATAGGAAAATTATTTTTAGCTTATTTTTACGCAATTTAAAACCCCATTTCGTAACGAAGTACGTTTCGTATACAAAATAAGATATTATTTTCTCTTTCAAAGTTTTTTGTCATTGAGAAACCTATCACAAATTGTAGGTTATTTTGAACAAGCAGGTGTGAGGTATTTCCCAGTAAAATAATAAAAAGTTTAGCTATTTATATAACGTAGCAAAGTTTATAACGTCTACTATTCCTTTGTCAGTAAACCAACCCTTTGGCTGCACACAATTCCATCTAGTTCATCCACATTTTCATTCCAAAACCCTTAACGAATCCGTTCATGGCAGCCCCCAATCAAATCTAAAACAAGTTACTTGTACTTATTAAAGATATTGATTTTTTTATTACATATAATAAAAAGTGTGAATTTTTATAGTTAAGCGTAACCATTGAATGCAGAGCCACACTAGCTCGCATTCGATTACAATTGTCATATATCTGCGAAACATTTTGAACAATTCAAAATATAAATATTTTATTAAAAATATTATTGTTAAACTATCGCTTTATCGAATGTTTGACTTTCAAGTCAATAGTTTCTAACTGATTTCGTACGCATATAATGAGATGACGCCCCTTCCAAGGTTACCCAGCCGTTCATCTGAACGATACAATGAGCGTTTTGTTTTCGCAATAAACGCCAGCGTGGTGTGAAACGCGGGAGCATGGCCAATATTTATAACCAATGTTTGTGCACATAAAATGTGTAATGTAATAAAACGAATAGAGCGTAAGGTCGCAGGGCATCTGGCGGTAAACGCACATGTGTTCGCTATTTTTATCGTGACCATTCAAAGAATTGATATCGCTAACCGAGTGAAACGCCGCTAAACGAAAAAAATAATGGATTGGAAACGCAGTCATTTACTCCGATTATTTTATCAATAATACGAACAAGAGATTAGTTTAAGGTCCGAAGTTCATTCGAAAAACAATAGTATAGGCAATTATTTAGAAACTTTCATTATTATAACTTAACTTTAGAATGTATCGTTTACCTTAATGCACATTTGCACTAACGTACGTCTTTGTTATTCTGATAGTTCGATACTGTTTGAAAAGTTAATAAAGGTTAATTTAGCTCTACGTGTGTTCGTAAATTATGCCACCGTGTTCCCGGTAGGTAATGCGATAGTATCTGCCATGTAACGTCTGAATTAACAAGGAGTTATGGCAACTTGCTCCGGAATGCATCTTGCACGTATCGGGCGTTCCTAGCCTCCCAATGAGATGGTCATTATGCAACCGCGTGCGCCAAATTCTAATCATGTGTTATCGACGTTGAATCTTGCTAGTTATAAATTGATGAGAAATTATGAATGTTTAGATTCATTAGTATAAGTTAATGTACTCTTAATTACTTTTATTTAGATAAAAGTTGGTAAAAGGTCAAAGCTTTCAATTGTCTCGCTTTTATTGAACTAATACATTTTTTTGCAAACAATAATCGCGGGTACAAAAGAGCTTTTAGACTGGAGTCTTTTTCAGCCAGTGAAAGAGGAAGGGTTCTATTAGAGTGCATTAATCGACTACACCAATGTTCAAAATCACAACGTCCACCTTATGTATCAAAGTTTGGTCTCATTCAAAATGCTACGAATCTAACGTATTTTTTCTGAAACGTGCAAACTTTTAGAAAGTAACGTATATTAACATCAGACTAAATGGTAAAGTTTGAAATGTAAGTGATACTCTTTATAGACCTCACGTTTTCTTTAGATACGGCTTGGTAGAACAGATTGTTTTTGCCTTTATTTGAACATAGGTAAGCTTATAACATCCGACTCGGTGCTCTCTGACAAGCATTTGAATAATATTCAGCTAGTAATAAATCTCTAGTGAGCTTGATAACCTAGCAATCAAAATTGGAGTTAAGACGACAGGCAAGACAGCAGCTATCATATTAATATCGTACAACTTTATTGAGTTTCGTAGTACTTTTTTGTGTCAAAGACATTTTTTCCTCTGGTTTAAATCTGAGCAACATAATGGGAAAAGTTTTAACAAGTATTCAGAACATATTATGAGCCATTAATATTCTGACGAGTCGCCGACGTTGGCAACTCTATAAAAGTTCAATGAATGTTGCCCACGCTTCAGCGAAGCTTATAATTTAGACATCTTTATATCATTATGTGCCGTATAACATTTGCTATGTATGACTAAAGTTCCAGCGTCGTAAAATAATATTTTATGCCTAAAATTGTGCTTCGAGGTTGTTGTTGGCGCGTTCTTTGATAGGTGTAACTTTATTTTAGCACAGAGTTGGTTTACCGTCCCAAAAATATAAAACTACTAGCTTCTACCCACGGCTTCGCTTGCGTGGTACCCGGATAAAAAGTAGCCTATGTGTTATTCTGATGTATAAGATATATTACTGTAAAGTTTCATCAAAATCGTTTCAGTAATTTTTGCGTGAAAGATTAAAAAACATCCATCCTCACAAACTTTCACGTTTATAATAGTAGTAGGATAAATATATTCAAAATAGAATTTACCATTTCAAATGTATGTATCTAATATTATGTGAAATTCATTTAAATTCAATTTGCCAACAAACCAAACTGTAAAATCAGAAATGTTTCAAGATGAAACAAATGTAAGTGATCATACCATCGATTTTATTTTCAGCTCTTGCTTAGGTAAGTAAATAGGATTACATGCAAATGGAAACGTTTTGATTTGAAACATTCAGTATTTTTTGTGCGAGGGGTGACGGCGAAATATTTTAATACTTAAAAAAACCCTTTTCTGCGTCTTTTACTTTACATAAAAAAAAATAAACAAAATAAACCTTTTTGCTAAATGGTTTTTCTTAAGGTCTAAGAGGTTGTTCAATAATGATCAGAAAATATCAATAAATATTAGAATTGGTACTCTCACGGCAACTTTTTGGACTTTGACCAAATAATGTTTTCAGTATTTATTTCTGTTAGTGGTAAACTGAAATGTAGAACTAAAGTTTGCCAGTTTCTATACGGTTTTGGGAAAAAGGTTGATGTAAAAAAAAATACTTTTACAACAACCAGATATATTGGAATAAAAAAAAACGGTTGTTATGAAGCTTTAAAAAAATATAAGACCTTTATATTTATTTTTACCTAATTAATAAAATTTCTGATTAGCCTTAAAAATATCTTTTATCTTTGGCATAATTCATAAATTAAAGCAGATACACGATACACGATTTCAATTGCGCGGCGGGCAAGCAGCTGGCTTCGAAGAAAGAGTTGATTCCCGCAGAGTTGATGGAGATTTGTTTCGGGTCTGGGTATTACCCAGATACCCAGACTTTCAGACGGTACACTATGACCTGGATAATGTGGTACCATCGTACCAAATACCCAGACTCTGATGCTCACGACACAAGGAATCTTAGTGCGCGGTCAGGACTATAAGTATGTGTTGGTTGGAGGTTTATTTATTATTTACATCGTTTACGTGTTCCATTACCGTGTTCGAAGCTTAAAAATACAGTGTTTGGAGTCCAAATTACCGTGTAAACAAAGAAAAGTATGTCGTGTAAAATATCATGTATCTTTAACAAAAAAAAACACCTTGCGCTTATTTTTAATTAAAATAATCACTATCGATACTACATATCTATACTAATCTATATTTCTAATTATAATATTAGAAATAGGTTAAATTTGTAAGTTTCTATTTAAGGGGTAATCTCTGAAACTACTTATCTGATAGATAGCCCTGAGTGATATAGGCTATATTTTATTCTGATAAAGATGCATTATCAGGAAGAAATCACAATATATATATTTTTTTTCATGTCAGAAAAAATAGACAATCTGGCTGCATTATCAAAATGCGGTATCAAAACGGTTTGAAATAAGTGAATAAAATATAAATAAATGTTGGCCTTTAATAGTATTACAAAAAAGTCCGCGACACCATAGTGCAAGTTTAATATTTCAGCCATAACAACGGTGTTTATGTTAAAAGTGAAAGAAATATTACAAGCTAAAGTTTGTATATGGTTTTCAAGTATTCTCTATGAATTCTTATAAAAACCAATTACGTCATTATGAATATTTAATGTTAATTAAGTTTGCTTTTTACAGCATGTCATTTGACATGCTTCGTTACAAGACATGACATGGAATAGTTTTTGAGATAATGTGTAACTAGGTATTGCGGCGCTATATATTTATAACACTGGCAGAGCGATGCAAGTACGAGGATGAGGTAGGGTGTAGAGCGGGGGCGAGGGGCGAAAGGCACTCATATTATCTACCTACGTCAGCGTGGACGATGTCCCGGGCGGAAAGCTAGTTCATTATAAATATAATTTAATAAACACTGCACCACAGAATAAGATCTACACTGCACAGAAGGTTCACTACAAATGCACCATGTAACGCATGCCAGCGATATTCAAACGAATGTCAGTGTCAGATGAGACTCATATCATACCTCATGGTCTGACCAAGATGTCGACTCGATTACAAACTTTATTGCTCTAACCTTGAGGCAGGCTGTGATAGCCCTGATTTAAGTTTTACGACATCCTACGATCACAAAACACAAGGAATGCCCCATGCATTATCTGATATAAGGTATCTTCATTGTTCTTATACATATTGACCGGATTAAAATTGCTACACACCCATATTAGCATTATTCACTAGCATTTGCTCACAACTTTGCTTGCGTAGTACATACAGAGTAAACAAGATACATGTGCCAACACGATCAATTTATATCTATCAAATCGACTCAGCCAATATGGCACACCTAATTGTGACAGACAAACGTATTACCTGATATAAGGTATCTTCATCGTTTTTATACTTATTGACCAGATTAAAATTACTACACACCCATATTTGCATTATTCACTAGCTTCTGCTCACAATTTTGCTTGCGTAGTAAATACAGGGTTTACAAGGTACGTGTGCCAACACGATCAATTTATCTCTATCAAATCGACTCAGCCAATATGGCGCACCTAATTGTGACAGACAAATTCAATTCAATTCAATTCAATTCATTTATTCCACAAAGATACATTATAGTACGCTTGGAAAGGTCAAAAATCAGATTACAAATTAAGTTCTCGTATAAAAATAATAATAATATCAATACAATTCTTACAATAAGTACCTAAGTACACACTTAAAACTACAAAATAAAAACAAAATATAATATGGTAACTAATATCGTCATATTATTATATTGAATTTATCAGCAAGAGCTTCGTCAAGAGTGTAAAAAGATTTTTCCATCAACAACCTTTTCACTTTAATGCTAAAGTCTGTATTGTCTGTGTATCGCAGTTCATGCGGAAGTTTATTAAATAATTTAATTCCTACACACAGAAAACTGTTGCCTACTTTGGCAAGTCTATGTTGAGGTATGGATATATTTACTCTATTTCTTGTATTATATCGATGAGATTCACCATTTAATTTAAAGTTTACAATGTTCAATTTAACATACAACAGATTCTGGTAAATATATTCCCCAACCATTGTCATTATTCCTAACTCCCTAAATTTATCTCTGCAAGATTCTATATTCTTTATTTGCAAAATCGAACGTACTGCTCTTTTTTGCAAAATAAATATTCTGGAGGACTGCGATGCATTTCCCCAAGCAAGAATACCATACGACATAATGGAATGAAAATACGCATGATAAACAGTTTTTGCCGATCTAATGTCACTTAGTTGCCTGATTGTTTTAATTGCATAAACCGCTGATCTCAGTCTTCCGACGAGAGTGTCAATATGTCTATTCCAAATTAATTTGCTGTCAATGTTTATACCTAAGAATTTTATTGTGTCAATAGTATTCATAAAGTGTTTATCAATTGTATTTTTTACGATGTCATTGTTATGTCCTGTACCTAAAAAAAATCTTACAATATTTGTTTTTTCTACATTTAATAATAAATTATTGGCATTGAACCATTGTTTTATGTCAATTATTAGACTATCTAATTTTACAGAAACTTTATCCTTTATCTTGTCACTTACTACTACAGTTGTGTCATCGGCAAAGAGAACTATATCATTTTCATTTTCGACACAAACCACTAGATCATTTATATAGATTATAAATAACAAAGGACCCAGGATAGACCCTTGTGGCACACCCATTTCAATGTTATTTTCCTGTGATTTGTGACCATTACATAATACAATTTGCTTTCTGTTTTCTAAATAAGATTTAAATATAGATAGTTCTCCTTCCCGGACACCGTAATGCTCCAGCTTTTGTAAAAGAATCTTATGGGAAACACAATCAAACGCCTTTGAAAGGTCACAGAATAGGCCGTATGTGGATTTTGAACTATCTAAGTCCCACAACACTCTTTCTAACAGTGAAGCTATTGCATTACAAGTGCTTTTATTTCTCTGGAACCCAAACTGTCTGTTATTTAGAATTTTGTGAGTTTCTATAAAAGTGTAAAGTTCATTGGCGATATATTTCTCGAAAATTTTACTAAATATGGGCAAAAGGGATATAGGCCTATAGTTGTTAGCGTCAGAATGAGTCCCTTTCTTATACAAGGGAATTACTTTTGCTAATTTAAGCATGTCAGGGAAGCTATTACTATGTATATAGTTATTTATAACTTGAGCTAGGGGTGAAGCTATTTCATTCTTAATTTTTTTAATTAACAACATTGATACGTCCCACAAATCGTATGAGCTTTTACATTTTAATTGGTCAATTATTTTAACAATACAAATTGGGGTAATATCCTGAAGTACAAACGTGTTTGTATTTGATGGTGTAAATTTGTTAAGGTATTTCATTGCCTCGCTTTCAGAGTTCATGAGATTCCTTGTCAAATCTATTGCTATTTGTGTGAAAAAATCGTTAAAATGTTTGGAGATGTCAATTGGAGAGGAGAGTATGTCATTATTAAAACCTGTAATACTTTCTATGCACTTGCTATTTGTTGTGGTTTTTCCTGTTTCTTTTTTTATAATATTCCAGGTAGATTTAATTACATTTTTTGACGTAAGAACTTTGTTACGAATGTCGATCCTTTTAGCCATTAGACAACATTTTTTAAAGATCCTACTGTAGTGGCTAATGTAAATTCTCAAATTTTCATCATTGGATATTGATAATAGATAGTATAGGTGTTTCATGTTGCTTTGAGATCTTCTTAAGCCCACCGTAGCCCAGTCATTAAAGGACTTTCTAGCTCTTCTACAAATGGATTTTACTGGCATGATACTATTCAATATTCTTAAAAACGACGCAAAGAAATCTCTGAAACTGGACATTTTAGAATTAGAAAACTCGTAATTCAAAGCAGATTTAAGAATTTCAATAGAATTATTATTAATTATCCTTTTTTTAACATAAACTTTATCATTCATCTGTTCATTTATAGTGCTTATAGTTATGCATTGCGCAAAATGATCAGATTTTATCCCATTAGATACTTCAGCATTTATCACATCTAAATTTGTAAAAATATTGTCAATACACGACTGCGTATGTTTAGTCAATCTAGTAACATTAAAAAATTTTCTCTTAAGCGCGTAACATTCTAGTAAATCTTCGAGTGTGGTGCTTTGGTTACTACCACTTTCACTTTCATTTGACATTGATAGGTGAACGTTAAAGTCTCCGCATATTACAATATCTTTAGTTAAATTATTTGTTAGCATGTCTAAACACATTTCAAGTTTTTTAATAAATACATCTAGGTTAGTACCTGGTGACCTGTATACAACAATAACTATAAGTTTTTTCGTTTCAATACAACTAATTTCGAATTCTTTCTCAATACTAAGCTTGCTAATATCCAGTCTAGGTTTGGCTTTAACACTCCTCTTAACTATAATAGCAGTGCTTCCACGTCCAAACACTTTCCTACAGTAGGAACTCACGATCACATGATTGTCCAACACATATCCAGTAATTTCCTCATCCCTAAGCCACGTTTCAGTTGCACAAAAAATATCTATGTTTTCATGTTCTAAAAATAAACTCAATAATAGGTTTTTTCCATTCATTCCCTGTACATTTTGATGGCCAATCTTAAGTTCAGTCGTGTTGTTGCTTATGTAAGACCCTTGACAGGATCTAGATTTTGAAAATCCATTATTTTGTGATGGTTTGGTTCCACGTAATTTTTTGCACTTTGTTGGCATTTAATGAATTGCAGTGTACTTGTGCTTTGGTAGTGAAGTAGACAGTAGTTTATTCTTCTACTCAAAAAGGCAGCTTTATCTATCCTTTTTGAGCCGTGTTTACAATAATCAGAGTTCACGTCTAGATACTTTACACCTTCACTTACTACTGCTAGGTGATGAAGTTTTCTGTTTATATCGTATATTATTTCGTCATTGTAACCGTTGTATTGAAGAGAGCATATAATAAGCTTAAATATCTTGTATTTTGCTAATTTTGTTTTAAGTAACTCCGGATATGAATTGTAATCCGCGCCGTTTGCTTTGTTGTAGTCACTTATTAATAATATTACGGAGTCATTTTTTCCAAGGCTCTTGGTGTTTTCTTCAAACTTCTCTAGTATTGTTTTTATGTTTGCATTTGGCATACAATTGTTCATAAATTTTTCATTTAATTTAATTTTGTTATTTATTTTGTCACATAAGTTTCTACCAAAGGCATCTGAGAACATTAGGACTTTGTCTTTTTGAGTTGTCTCTCTCTTTTCTTTTCTATTTATATTTGTTTCTTCTTCATATTCTACAGTATCAATTGTATCATTCATAATAATATTCCTTAGATTTTCAGATTTAGCAGTATTTTGATGTATATTGTCAATTATTTCATTTATGTTTGTATTTTTATGATTATCAGTATATTCAGATCGCTCTTCAGTATTTTGTATGAAACTTTGCAACAGCTTTAGCTTTTTTTCTAGGAAATTAACTTTTTCCTGTATTCTCCGGTCCTGGTCTATATCGATCTCATACTGCCGAATAATTTCAAGAAATTGCTCACATTGAATTTGTAAGTTATTGATAGTTATATGCCTTTTTCTTAATTCGTTCTCCATCAATAGTTGAGCTGCTCTTAAGCGCGAAGCTTGTTTTGTCATAATTCTGATGGAATTTATCAAGTTTTTGTGACATCTTGTTTTAATTTTACGAGCTTTGATTGATATATTTTTATTATTTAGGTTGGCAGTTTTTGTCAATGAGTCACAGTATTGGATTTGAAGATCTTTATATTCCTGTTTTAAGTTCTGTAGCTCCAACTCCTTTTGTTTTATTTGTTTAGTTTCTAAAATAATTTCAAGTTCATTGATATCGTCTTTTAATAATTGATTCTGTTCTGTGAATTGATTCTGTTCTGTGACACCAATCTTTCGCATTTCTAATATTACTTAGGAAGTAAGGGTTGCAATATTTTCCGTTTTTATAATCTTTCGAAACCCAATACTATTTAAGAGGTAAATTCAAAAACCTGGATAGTTTTATTAGTAGTTACCGGACATCCATAAAAATTGTTGGTATTTATTACAATATTCTGTACATTGTCATACAAAAGTCTGTATATTTTTTAAAGTATCTACGTGACAGGAAGTGCACGGGTTATCGTTATCACATGACGTCATTTTAACATACTCCCCCCACTTGGTCTTGAAGGCCTTCAATGAGTACCGTTTCTTACGAAACAACGCGATGTTTACGATATATTTGATGGGCTTTAACGTATAACGACATTTAATATTCATAGGAAATGTTACGATGTGTCTCCGAATTGCTTTTATCATATTTGGGGATTGGAAAACAATTTCTATAGAAATGTACGTGTTCGAATTTGACGTGAAGTCGCGTGTGGTGCCAATCAAAGGGAACTCTTCCGTGTTCGACATCTTCGAATTATATTTCTGGTAATTATATGTATTTTATTTAATTTTCATTTATGAACTATGACAGCGTTGAGCAATTTCAGGAAAAAAAAGTGGTTCGGTTGTTTATAGGAAATCTACACATCATATCCTATCCTACTAACAATTATAAATGCGAAAGTTTTAAATATGTATTATGTTTGGCTAATAATAATGTTTGTTGCTATAATCTAAGTAACCACTGAATCGAATTGAATAAAATTTAGAACTGGTATATTCCAGGTCACATTCGTGCTTTTTATTCTAGTTATCCACAAAAATAACTTGGCAAACATAAATAAACATTGTATTGGTGATTTTCTAACCAAATATTTCACGATCAAGTGAGAATAGAGAACAAAGAGCGTGACAATTATTATTTCCCAAATAAAATAAAATTGCCTAAGCCCGCGGCTAACCGCTTCAATAGCGTTACAATATGTTACGCGTTTTCATAACATGAAAATGTATGTGTAGACCGTATTACATAAGCCAAAAGTGCGATTATAAACGTTTTCTATTTTTCGTGTATTACGTCTGAATTCCGCCGCGTCAGCAGCTACATGAAGGGACTAATGCTCGTTTTATGACTTTGCCCTTTTATGGATATTTCAGATATGATTGTCGACACTCGTAAAATGAGTTGTCTTAAAAACGTTTACATATGACTCCGCAGTAATGGTGAATGAAATTTCACAATTTACCTCATGGCTTTGGTTTATCACTTTTTGGTTTTATTTGGTAGGTTTTCGTTTCTAGGGTTGAAAATAAATTTGTACTTACCTTAATCGGATCAATTTCGAATTAACACTCAAAAATAATAATTAGCATCATAGCACTAAAATACAAACATTTAAAATTCAATTAGTAGGCGATAATTAGTGGAAACTCGATTCTCAGGCACAAACCAAACCGAATGAACAAACAAATTTAATAAATAAGTTAATATTAATTTCATACAACACTGAAACGTCGACATGTAAACGAGAAAATATTTCAGGTGTTTTTAATTACCATAAGAACGGCAGGAGGTACACAGAGTGTGATTCATAACATTCTTATGTTAATTCACGTCAGGTATTTCTTATAACGGGTAATTTATGCGACGAAAACTATTTATTGAACATTCATATTCCTTAACAAAAGGAATATTACACAGCACCATCTGTTTTAGTTATTAAATAGGTACATTATAACATGTACGTAATTCTCGCGCAAAAAAACTGTGTAAAAAATTTTTACTAAAAACGTTGTATTATTTCTCATTGGATTATTCTGAAATAAAATAAATTACAACGGTATAAAAATATTGTTCATCGCATGAAAAACTGTCCGAACCAAGCAAAATATATTCCCCAATAAATTCTAAGTTAACAGAACATGAATGTTCAAAATTCAGTACATGGTACCGAATCAGTCATCCTAGGAGTTCTAGACAAGTGGCCGTCAACGCAACGAATGCTAGCAAAATGAACAAGCGTGAATCGCACCGGCGATGGTGCCGGGGCTTGGAAGGGCTGTCGACAAGCACTGCCACTCACAATCTCACAGCACATTAGAACAGTAAAATTAACAAGTAATTAAGTTTCGGACTTTCGGAGCTTCAAATTTCCGAAACAGAAAATATCATTGTAAGCTAGTACGATATGACAGTTAGTCGAATAGGACGAAAACGACCGTAATCATACTAATTTATACGAAAGCGTTCATTTCATCAACGGCAAATTGTCAAATGGAGCAGGGTAACAAACAATATATGATGGGACACACATCGATACCTGGCGAAGTGGAGCGGGCCTTGAACGTTGGAGCGATCATGACGGTCTCTGCAAACCACAATTAACAAATAATCACATGGAAAATCCAACGTAAAATCATTAATAAAAAATTATTGTAAATAAACTGGACGATTTATCTCGTAATTTATCGATTTAACTGATAAAAAACTTCGCAAACTAAACTAATTTATCAAGGCGTCACTGGTGCTTTCTTGGTCACTCGGTTTGCATATTAGCATCATATAGGCCTCTCAGAAAACGAGGAATTTGCAAGTTTCTCGTCGGGGCAGATTTAAAATGAACTAAATTCATAGTTGTTAAAATTATATTATGATTGTCATCAACGTAGAAAAGTATTTAGGTACTAGTTGTACCCGCGACTTCGATCGCGATTGCTATCCCTGCAGACTAATTGTCTCATATTAAGCAACGCTATAGACTGCGGTGAAGCACTCTTATCAATCAAGGAGCTTTTAATTTTGGATTTGAAAACTCCCAGGTTGTATTTCTCAGAAGATAGTAACTAAGGATTAGAAAAAAAGAGAAAAACATTAAAATCGGTTTACAGTTGGCGAATATATGGCGTAACATACCACACAAAACCTACATAACTATACACACAAAAAAACATACAGACAAATTGAGAAACTACTTTTTTGAATCGTCATATTCGCGATACGCTTGCAGTCCCAAGTTTACGGTTTCTATCCTGCAGGTATCATAAGATCCTCAGGTGCCCTTGTTATTTTGCTTACTATTTGGAATTAAAAACAAAAAAAAGATCGCCCACAAAAAATGTTTTGGCTAGTCGTGATTGAAATAGCAATCCCTCAGGAACAAAAATTGTATGGGACCACCGGGATCATTCTCTATACAACAAAAAAATAATCATCAGAATCGGTTAACAATTGGCGAAGATACGATAAAAAAACTACAGAATTGAAAACCTCCTCCTTTTTTTGAAGTCGGTTAAAAACTACAAAAGGTAGGTATCGGCTTTCTAAATGATGCCTTCAGGGTGGCTGACCGACTTTGACAATTGGGCTACCTACTTAAGCATATGTATATGTAAAGGTCGCTCCCAATAAATCAAAGAGGCACTTTAACTTTCTTACCGATTTACCGAAACACATCGATAGCGCGTTCAAAAATGGTTAAAATTTAGCCATTTTTGACCTCTAGTTTAATTTTTACACACTATTTTATCTTTGAATGTGGTATGAAAGAAATGAATAAGACACTATACGATAACGTGCGCACGTCAGCTTAAGATGAGCCGTACGTTCAAAGGTTCCTGTACATTTCGGGTTTCAAGCTATTTGCACCTAATATTGAGGCTTGTGTCTGGAATTTCTGAAATACCAACCGGATGACCTTGAAATATTTCCGGGATAATTTTTAAAGTACCTCTTTAACAAAAAATAATAAATTAAATCAGACAACGCGTTAATGAATTACGACTACGTACAAATATTGACTTTCATCCCCTCTCCCAAGGGAACTGTGCTGAATTTCGGGATAAAAGATATCCTATGTCCTACCTCGTAGGAAAAGTTTCATTTGAATTAATTCAGTGGTTTCGGCGTGATGCGCGGGCAACATACTAACAGGCAGACTGACAAAAATGAAAAAAAAATGTTGGCTTCTATACTTTAGAGTGCCCTCCAAAATATCTTCAATGTACAAATTTCGACCTGTTACATACAGTCCATATTTTTTTAGTACTATTTTTTCATTCCTACACTATTTGGCAAACGAGATAGTGTCATGGAAACGGACAGAGGTTTTATCATGGTTCGAAGTTCCCCGGGGCTCAACACATAAACAAATAACATAGGCGAAGCCGCAGGCAATATCTCTGTTTTATGGGAAATTATTACAAAAGCTATTGCGTTCAAAAATGTTGGTGGCTTATTTTGTAACAACAGTAATCTAATAATAAGAATTATCTGGACTAGGGATTAGTATAGCAGTTTTTGTGTTATGTAACGACCATTATTTTACATTGGACTGTGGTACCTTAAAAAGGAAAACATTTCTTCAGAAATTGAGTCTTATATAATTTATGTTGTATATTTTTTGTTTTTCTGTTGTTTGCTTAAAAATTAGTTCCTGGGCACAGCCTTTAGATATTTTGTCACACAACGATGATACGAGTTACCATCATACGTTAAGACGTTATTTTTGACGCTTATTCATTCACGTATTCAGCGTGAGTAGAGCCGGATGTTACAAAACACACAGAACTAAAATTACGTTGGCTTCTTTCAGCGCCAGCCAATTGGCAACGTAAACAAAGAGTTACTCACGGAGCTAATTATATTGTGTTAATTAAATATAATAGAGCTCAAGTGAAAACAAAACTACGAGTTATCTGTTTAGACAATACGCTCTGGCGAACAAAACAGGGGTAAAAAGAGAGTAGTTAAGAGCATGGGATGAGAACTAACGATGAAAATAATTTTACGAACAAGGCAATACGAATAATTGTATAATCCGCTGGCTCAATACATCCACTACCATGGTAGCATGGCATTCATCGTATATTTTTACATTTAAAATTAAAATTGTTTTTACTAAATAAACTTTGTGTAGTTATGAAATGATGAGTTAAATTAATTTTAATAACGTATAGGCAATCAAAACCGAAAAGGAAACCCATTCCGTGTCATTCCACAGAACAAAATTCGAATGTTTTTTCGACAAATAAGAAGCTAACATTGATCAGCTAGATTTCAACTGATTAAGCTGCTAAGGCTCTTGTTGACAGATTTGGCCTAGTTTGACAAAATGTTACTGGTTTGCAGTCGATTTAACAGCAAGTAAGGCAAGCATGATTAATATGATTATTCAGAAAATTAAACAGAGTTCACGGCTCAAAACGGTAAAGGAAAACATTGTGAGGAAACCAGAATGCCCTAGAACCAAAAAATCAAACTAACCTTCAGTTAAGTGTTCCAATATGCGACAGGTTGCAACCTGTCAGTACTAACCACTTGCCAACCGCAAACATTTTGCGTTGTGTATGATTCTGAGGATGTCTATCATGGGGAATACAGTCGTGAGCGTGTTTGTTTTGTTTATTTTTGAGAGAGAAGTGTAAAATGATGGACACATATACTTGTAGTGGATTTAAAACCTCCTTGAAACGTGTAATCTCATCAAGTTTATTTATTTACTATCGCGACGATAACTCAATTTGAACAAGTGAGCCTTATCTCATACCTAACACAATAATAATTAAACTCGTACGGACAGTGAGTGAAAACGATAAGAAACGTAAAATATCGGGGTTAAGGTGAAGGATGCAGCACAGAATAAACAATATGTACTATGGATGTGGGCCATTCGCCGGTAGTATGCCTCTAAACCAATATTGAATTAACGCGTTCGGAATAATTGTGGAGAAAGCATAAAGTATGCGCTAACTACAACGGTTTGAGGTTTATTAGATATACCTCTAAAGAGGTTCACAGTAATGTAATAGTAATTTCGTTAAGGTTCAAAATGCATCAGTATATTGTCTAAAACAGTTTGTAGGTATTTTAGAATGGTATTTTTTATTTTCTTTTATGAACCAAATCTTCTATAACAAATAAACATTTCGTATTATCGTGAGCACAACATTAATTATTAACACCAAAACGAAAGAGTATCTAAAATAAAAGACGAATAAAGAAATATCGTCAATCATCTTTTGAATGACCTCCTGAACGCTCCGTTAAACCCAACCTGAAAAAATTCCGTAGTAAAGTCTACGACCTTTCACATTTACTGCCGGCAGTAAAGCCTCCATCCATTTCAAGAGACACGTAACGGACACTTCGCAGCAAACAAATTAAAGTAGCAGAGAGTTGTAATCCTTAAACCTATGCGATTCCCACATCGTGTCTACGTTTCGGGTATTGGAAGTGTTGAACATATTAAGCTCGCACCAATAAGAAGATTACCATAACTTCTGCTTTTCATTTGCGCTGGCTACAAGCTTGTTCCAGTTTACAAAAAAAAAACGGTTTATTTAATATTAGGAATCAAACTTATCATAGTTTACATGATACTTATCATAGTATACGGCAGCGCCGTCCATTAGCCCAAAAATTTACACGGACAAGAGTTAAATATTGGTTGGGGAAAAAGTCTTTTCGCATTATTGTATGTATGAACTTGTAATAAAATATCTTTGGCTATACTATTTGTATCTGGCTGGTTTTGGTATCATTAAAAGTTTAAATTTTAAAGAAGATAATTCCAAATTCAAATTAGGAAAATGTGTGATTTTTATTTGTTTTTCGTACTGTTAAGATGAGTGAATCTAATGAAGAAATTCGATACATTTTAAAATTTTACTACAAAAAAGGTAAAAATGCAACGCAAGCCGCGAAAAAAATTTGCGATGTTTATGGACCTAGTGCAGTGTCTGTGAGAGTAGCACAAATTTGGTTTAAGCGTTTTCAATCCGGAAATTTTGATGTCAAAGATGCACGTCGCTCTGGTCGCCCTATTACGGATAAAATGGATGCCATTTTTGAAAAAGTGGAGCAAGATCGGCATATCAGTAGTTACGACGTAGCTGAAGAACTGGGAATTGACCACAAAACAGTTTTGGCGCATTTGAAAAAAACTGGGTACACAAAAAAGCTCGATATTTGGGTACCTCACGAGCTCACTGAAAGAAACCTAATGAACCGTGTTCTCATTTGTGATTCTTTATTACGACGTAATGAAACCGAACCATTTTTGAAGAAGCTGATAACTGGTGATGAAAAGTGGATCTTTAGCCACTCAGCAAAAATTAAGAGAGTTTGGCTGGGATGTGTTAATGCATCCGCCGTATAGTCCTGACCTTGCACCTTCAGATTTCCACCTGTTTCGGTCTCTTCAGAATTCTTTAGGCAGTGTCAGGTTAACATCACGAGAGGACTGCCAAAACCACTTGTCGCGGTATTTTGAACAGAAGCCCCAAAGTTTTTATAGCAATGGGATCATGTCCCTGCCTACAAAATGGCAAAAAGTTATCGAACAAAATGGTACCTACATACTTTAGTTAAATGTAAATAAACTATATTAAAAAATGTTTTGAATTTTCTTAAAAAATGCGAAGAAACTTTTTCCCCAACCTATTATGAAAGGTAAAGCTTGCCAGTACTGCCATTGGCAGCGGTTGGTCCGTGAAATCGAATTGGCTCACAGTCAGAGACGAAAATAAGTAGGTATAACATCGTGTTCGGTGAAATGGGAACCCAAGGCTTTAAATGCAGGAGTGAGCTAATGAATCAGCTATGAATGTGTTTGCCGATTTTAAGAAACCCAAAGCCAACCAATCCATATTCTACGTCGCGGTCATGAAGGTATCGGGATCTTTCAATTGTTTACATTAGAATAACCGTACATATCCAAATTGCACTGAAAAAGACTCAAATTCAGCTTTATTATATAACCTTGTGTAGGTGTATGGCATGAAACAATTGCTCTTTACACAACCGAAACAGACATACCTTATAACTGATACACGATAGCTTTTTAGACAATCTTTATTTATTATTTATAAGTTATATATAGCAAAAAAAAAAGTGTTTCCGTGAAGCTCCTTCAGTTGAAGTGTTGAGGGCTAGAGTCTACAATCACTTCCTCGGTGAAGGCAAAAATTGAGCAATTTGCCTTTTGTAGTTTTAATATTTGAGCAATTTATTTGTGTATATATGTATATATTATTTTCTTTTATTTATGTTATTATATCTGTATTTAAGTACAAAAGTTAAGTTAATTAAAATCAATAATCCATTTGCATTACATAATTACTACATATTAATATTTTTGTTTTAATCCTTTCTGCGCACTACCGACACATCTTTTTCCACAAAACACAAAGGTTATCTGGAAGAGAATGCTTTTTAGCATTAAGTTCGCCTATGTACTCATATTTTTATGTGCAATAAAGAATTTTCTATCTATCTATCTATCTATAGCAAAATATGTGTTGCTTTCTTTTGTGCAAAGTACATTGTTATCGTGTTGATCACAATATCATCAGAATCCTCCATTGCCACTACTTAATAGAGTCGTATATCACGTTAGGGCGCGTCTCACGTCACACATGACCGGCGCGGGCGCAAATAGAGCCCAGATCCTGTGCGCTGTGTGAACCGGCCACGCCCGACATCACGCACAATCAAACTATCCATATGCCTGATGCTTCTGTAGTTCCCAATGACCCTTTAATAGAAGACTATCGCTCTACTTCGCGAATATAAAACGATACGGTAGCGTGTGAACAGAGTCACCGATTTTATGCTTAGCGTTTCAATGTTTCTCAAATTGCGAGTCTATGGATCATTTAAACCAATGATAACAAATTAATCAATACCCAGGTTTTATGCTGTCATACTAAGTAATTGGTATTCTTTATTTTATTGTTCAAACAAAATCAACAGCTTTTGGATAAACAATTCTAACCTTCATAATCTACGGCCAATGAGAGATTTATACTTTATAAAAGAAACTTACAAAATACCGACAGTCTTAAATAGTCAAACATGTATTTCCGTGAAATCTTTTTCTAATAAGGTATTGTCAACTTTCTGTCCAGGTAAATATCCGAATTACATTATCCACTTATAAATATTCAGATAACCGAAATCTGAAAAGCAAATCTACCAAATAACGTTTATTTAGCGGTATTGTTTGATCAGATAAATTGTCTTTTTTCTTTTTACTACCGATGAGAAAAAATAACGAACAAAGTAGCCAACCAATGCGACGAAAGCAATTTAAAAAGTACTGATATGCTAGAAATATTCGCACAGTACCTGGATTCTAGTTCCGTGCACGTAAAAAAGACACAAATCAGTAGATGCAATTCACCGTAATCCATACAAGAGAGATAAATCTCTTTTGAATCCCACAAAGATAAATTACCGATTTATAATTCTTCGTATTCTCCAATAGTATCTTCTTTACACAACCCGCTAGTTTTGATAAATTACTAGGACATGTAGCGAAAAACTTATTACGTAGCTAGAGCTTGTTAGTGAACCTTTATTTGAAGCCTACATAGGTAACCTACCCACATAGGTGGTAATTTTTTTCTGATGTTGTATGCTGAATTTCCGATTTTCTTAGTTTTATAGGTTATGTCCTAGATAAATAGAAACTATGGTCAGACTAGAGGTAGCAATTGACGGAATTTCAACTTACTATGATTGATGATTAATTGATGACTCAAGAACTACTGGGCTAAATTAAGGAAACGGTAAATCTAATATGCAACGGTGAGTGGAAAATTATCCAGTTTAAATTGATGTTCGCATCGCTTGCTACCTAATAATTTGGGTAGTGAATAATGCCTTACGTATCTAATAAATGGCACAACGTACAGTAAAGCTGATTTTTTAGGATACCTTAGTTTTAACAATGTATGGTGACACCAAATTTCATTAGGTAAAAACGAAAGATAAAAAATCCTAGTTACCTAAATAGGTGTGGAATATTTTTAACTCTAACTTTTTTTAAAGTAGTAGCATTTTAAATTAAGGTCCCAAACTGTCGCCTAGGGAGTAAGTGGCACAGCGAGCAGTACGAAACTCATTTTAGCTTTTTTTTTCGCAAAGTGCGGCGGCGGAGCGAAATGCGGAATTGAATTAGGACGTGATGTTTTAGAAGTTAGACAACATTACACTCGTTAGCCTTTCTCATTTCGAGAGTGTATTCCTAATGACGCAGACGTACTCCGTATAGATACGTGCTACGGATGTAGGCGTCACTGACTTCCATAATTGAAGGATCTAGCTGAAACAACATGGCTTACCTAATTATAAGTTTAAAATTGCATCGGATGTAAGAAAAATGTTTTCGATTTAAACTACAATTTTATAGCTAGCATATAATATTTTATATGCTAGCTCTAATATTTTATACATATTAAGTCATGATTCATGGTAGGTACGGTTGTGGTAAGTCACGTGTAATGTTTGGAACTAGCCTTTATTGACTAACAAACAACTAAGCTGAAATTAAAATACGCACCTCATCTCCCAAAACAAACAACAGCCGTTACAACCCTACAAGAGCCCGCAAAATTCGACGTAAAATAAAGTTGATTTCCAACTCTGAATCAAAATTCATTCCGCAACTTTAAACCATTCTCAAAGTTAATTATTCGCATGACGTGTTTTATATTAATTTTATTTCATTTAACACATAACCTGCTCCTAGAATTAGACTAGCACCTATCGGCAGGGCTTCCTCGTGGTATTTGGATAAATGTAGACTATATATTTTATAGGTTTCATCTAAATCGGTTCATTTAGATAAGTTTCTATTAGGAAAGTGATTCATCAATTATTCATGATAATTTTTATTTATATAATCCAACTAGACCAATCAAATAATCCATTCACAGAACCAACAAGGATAACCTAGAAATAGTCTAAGCGCCTAAGCAGATAATTGCTATGACTTCATTACATAGTTGGTACTTGGTATAAATATAAATTCACACAATTCATACTTGTGCTGAAAACCGGTTCTTTCCATAAACGTACAAATAAATCGGCACTTCTACAAACGTAAAATTTATATGGTATTATGGAACCTATACATAAACTTCCACATTGGTGCCGCAAATGGATTCTCAAACAACCATGTGTCATGACTACCTTACGACCCAAAGCCAGAAGCGGAGTAAGCGTGAAAATTGATTTACTTACAGATTTCACGGAAACCTATTGACCCGGGAGTATTTAAGGTCAATGGGAATTAAAGAACATCGGTTAGAATATTTGAGTAAGCTCAAACTGTGAACTTTAATTCTGTGGTTAGAAAATGTATTGGATGATCTTTAGGCACACTACCTATGGCCAAGCTAGGAAATTAAGCTAATTTTGAATTGAATTTTTAAATATTTTTCACTGCTATTCGCTATTGAATTTCTTCCAGGAAACCTTGAGCTAGAGATCAAGGTTTCCTGGAAGAAAACTCTGTTTAGGGTTAAGCTCGCCTTTGTACATGTCATTTAATTCTGCCTATTGTAAGTGTATAATTGTGTGTACAATAAAGAATAAAGAATGAGTATAAATCGGTAGAAAAATATCAATGGATTGTACCAATAGTACCTTTCCTACAAAAATGATAAATACGAAAGTTTTGATATTTGAAGTTGGATATTTTTTGCTAAGGATCTCCATAACGGCTGAACCATATGGATAAAATTTGGATCAGGTATATTTCGTAACCATAATTAACGCGAGTGAGGAGGCCCTGACCCGGCTTCGCTCGCATTTTTATAAAGTCAACAAAACCGACTTTAATTTTAGACATAATAGATAATCCACATGATCGTCGAATATACAACTTTGAAAGTAGATTTTAACTTGTCAGATTCTACCTATCCGATTCAGATAATATTTAAATGGGTGGTCGCCGGGATAATCCCTTCGCTACAAAGACAAACCCACTCAAGTAGGACCAAGCATTACGGAGTTTATAGACGTAACTACACAAAAAAAGTCGTAGCCTTTAAATTGAGAACCCTCCAAAAGACGAGGGTTCATTTAAAAAGAAGTCATTAAAATACGTGATTGACCAACATTTAAATGCGGTGTTGTTAGTGTAGCAAGGTTACATCATTATAATACTGCGATATGAAGTCTAAAACAGCAACGTTGTTAGATCAACTAATACATAATAAATATAAGAAATTGAGTATGTATATGGACATCATTAATGTAGTACTTTCATCATGTCCTCGTCTCACAGCTGTGATCACAGTTAATTCCACATTATTATGCCGCTATAATTTAACCTTATCGCTTCCAATAGGCATCTTACTAGTCCGTCCAATAATGGTTCTAGATTAATATCAGCAATACTCGATATCCTATTAATCACGAAACATAATACTATTCATAATAGTATTCAGTCCTGATTAAGTATGTAGAGGGATTATCGGTCTAACATAATAGGCCACCTCTACCGCAGGGCGGTGTCCGAGCTAAGACCGTGACCCGAATAGAGCCGTCTGCACTGTTTACCTGATACAAACGTGTCTTAGGTTTAAGAGAATTAATGAATTAGTAATGAAGAGGGAGGGTTGTCAATTTTCTCTAATTATTTGATAGAATATGTTCTACAAGCTGCATTCAAAACATGCATGTAATATTTGTATGCCCAGGGCAAAAGTTTTGCCCTAGAAAAAACGGTAACGGCCATTTCCTATCCACAGACATTTAATTCCAGGTTCATAACAGAGATGTCTGGTCCTAGGTATGCATGAATTCGACTTGACAACTTTATGGCTTGGCGGGCGAGAAATATCTAAGACGTAGAATAAATATTTAATAATAATAATAGGAAGGCTGGACATTTTCAAACAGAATCATCTAGCCCCAATGTAAGCAGAGCATGTGCTATAGGAACTACATGACTGATATACTACATATATATATATTTTGCAAATACATGTAATGAGACAATTATTCGCAGATCATACAAACGTTTGTCCCGCGGCGGAAATCGAATTCGCAACCTCCTGCGTCTCAGGCAGGCCTTCCCCACTTTGCCACAGAGATCGTCAATTTGCAATTATATGCATTTTAATCTCCAAATATACTCGCATGTTCTAAATTGGATACTCACCGACCTGACACAGAATCATATTGCCAGTACCGTCGTATATTGTAGCAGTAGCCATGACTTTTATTTTTGTTACTGTTGTTATTATTATTATTAGATATTCATAAAGATTTAATTGGTTTTGAATATACAAACCATTATGTGGGAGTCGGTAAGTAGTAATATTTTTAAACTGCTGCACACTGTGCTTGACCCAGACCTCTAAATAAATCCTTAGCCTCAGCCTAAGGATTTATTTAGTGTTTTGTTTTGCAGTTCCGACCTAACTAACCAAGTTTAAGTTTGGAAGAACTCCAGAAATAAAACGGGTTTAGATGTAGAAAACACTGTTTACGTCGAAACTACTTTGAAAAGAAACTAAGTGTGCATAAAAAGTAAGAGACTGTTACTAAGCTAAACTTTAATTGGATTTAACTCTGGACTGGAATTAATTCTACT
This sequence comes from Perizoma affinitatum, assembly GCA_961405105.1. NCBI lineage: Eukaryota > Metazoa > Arthropoda > Insecta > Lepidoptera > Geometridae > Perizoma > Perizoma affinitatum. The sequence goes on from OY560184.1 coordinate 12,172,613, forward strand.
AAGAATATTGTTTGAGATAATTCTAAGGGTGCTCCAACGGAAAAGGTGGGTACTTAAATGAACTGTTTAAATTCTGATCACCTAACGTGAAAAATATGTCTTATAAATAAACATAACAAGTAATTGACTTAGTACCTAAATTGAAAAGTCTGACTGCAGTTTCATCAGATTATTAATTTTATAATTTTAGTTCATTAAGAATCTTTCGTAACTCTTTCGTAAATAACTCATTAAGACATTATTTCATACCAATATCGATTTATTATGAAAAATAAACTTTACAAGAGAGTTATCAGGCAGGCGGTTACCATATAATTTTTTTGTCAATTTTAAGTATTCTGTGTCACCTTCAGTTTAGGTCCAATGACCTCACTCATTAAAAGTAATTAAGACATTCGGTTGATACGAGGTACTAAGGTGTAGGTACCGCATACATAGATACGCGCACACAACATAACACTTCTTCAGCAGTAGGGCAAAAGTCACTTTGACTAGGTTCAATACAAACACTGAAGCAAATTTAATTTGCGTAGAAGAAGTGTATTATTTACATATCCTTTACACCAGCGCAGTCGATAAAAACAGATAAGCTTGTTTTATGTGTTATTTTTAAGGGATTATTGTCGTTAATTAATTTAATTACTTAACAAGAATGGCTGCTACAAACACTTCCCCTAATTTGTTGGAGGTAACGCCGTGTAAATTTAAATATTCACCTTTAGCCCTCTAATGAAAACGCGCTGTTTTGTCTGACGGCTTATACAGCCAAATGTGACTTACCTGGATCACTATCATTTAGTATCATTGTAGTGCATTTATTTTGGTTTCCAGCATAGGTCTTCCCCATACTTTTGCATTGTTCGCGATCGTGTGATTTCCTTTTCCATTTTATCTAAGCTCTATGCATTATACTGTTATGTCTGAACCAATACAAGAGTGGTTACGTTCCGGATTAAAAAGATAATATTAGCAGTCTGGTTTCTACTACAAACACAATTATGTAGCTCTCTCATAAAGCGGTTTGGTCTTGACCTAATCATCTTGGCTCTTATTACTCCACTGATCGCCCACTTGCAAAGAAAATTGTGCATTAGGGTAATGTATCTATTATGATACTTGTTTTAAAATGAGCAACGTATTTTGCTCAAAAACGACTGATTTTGAAGGTATTTAAATAATATAGCGTGTATTAGCTTGCGAACTGGTAACAACTGTGCAAAATGTGCCAAATATATATTTTAGACTTGTCTCGCACTGCCTCTTACTTGGTTTCTTCACGGATCTGCGTACTGAGCATTAATCTGAGGATTTCGCATATTGGGGATTTCAGTCACGAGTATTGTTTTTTTTTAATGTCATTAATGGAAAAAAATCAAGATCCAAGCAAAGATTTTGTTTGCGCAATTCCATATTAACATTTTACAAAAACCGTAATTGTTATTGCCCTTTTTTCTTTGGAATTAAACAAATATAAAAGATAAATAGCAAATAATATGAAAAACTCTACTAAAAGTGTCCTAGTCTTAAAGTTAAGTTATTGGGTCGCATCGCCATCCGCCCCTATTCATATTGATGGGAGAGTCTAGGTTTCCGATAGTGCTCGGTTGATTAGATCTTGATCCTTTTAAATGGTATTGAATTGAATAAAGGCATTCCATTTCTTTAACAAGGACTGAGTACCGCATAGAATTTTATTGTTTTCACACGACAGAATACAGAATACAGACAGTTCTATAAATGGGTACAGCCATGGTTCTTAATTTGTGAACCGAATCAAAATCATTCGTTCAGATTTAATTTTACTAAAAAACTTCCATAAAAAACGGTCTCCGAATTAAAGATTGTAAAAATTAAATGCTTTTTGGTAATATTGTCATTTTTTTTTTTTATTACTCCTTATATTTGTTAACAAATACATAACTAGTATTTGTTAACATAGTCATGTTAGTTGCAAATATATTTTGTTGTGCAATATAATATATATTTTTATGTAGCAGGAATTCATTTGATACCTACTTGGTTCGCGACAGAACATTTGTTTCGAAATTGGTATGTCAGTTTGTGTTTCGTCTATTCAAAGTTATAATTACATTTCGGAGCCATTGCCTCACTACGAAACTCTGCATACTTAGTAATGTATACCATTTTAAAGATATCATTGTTGTATAATAACATTACAGCTTTGTTCAAGAAACTTATTTGTTCGTGTCAGTTCTTTCCTATTTGCCATTCTGCTAGAGAAATAAACATAAAGGTAAAATTCTTGAATTCCATCTCATACACCTACAAAAAGCCATGTATTCACAAAATACTTTATTTATCCAGATGCTACTAGCACCTCGAAATGACCCCGAATTATCAATGCCTCATTAAGGTAAATGTCAAATCTGCTATACCTAATGGACATACTTCATCGAGCGTGTCGGTTTACTTATTGACGGGATTTAAAGGACTTCCACTGATGAATAACTAACGAATAATACGAGAACTGAGGTTGAGGGTCAGGGTAAAAATAGTCATTATACGCGAAGTAAAACAACAAAACTGGTATCATAAGATCGATACACACTTGCGTCACGATTATGATACGACAATATGCTCCATGCAAAGCAGAAAACGATCGTACTATCGTGACTTTATTATCATTGTAACAGGTAATATTATTATTATGTTTATAGTATTTCCTTATTCTCTCGTGGATGGATTCTCGTATCTATGACAAAAGCTATTAATCTTATCATAAAACTCAACGGGCTGTAAACGTAGTAATCACAAAACCTGGTGTGAAATAAAGAAAACGAATATGCATATTTGTTAGGTCACGGGATAACTCTAGAGTTATACAGCCACTGAACTAAATAATCATTTGGAAATGTACCGTCACAAATAGTGGGAGGATTGCACACTATAATATCTGTGGATACACTCGAACTACGTATGAAAAAAGAAGAATGCTTTATGCCCTTCGGGGGGAACGTCTCCGGTGGGTATAAAGCATTCTTCTTTTTTCACAGCCATCTGGTACAACTCAATTGAATTACTTCATAAGAATGTCTATATAGGATTGTTATCGAGTTCCAATAGTTACCAATCTTTCGGTGGCTAGAGCTAAGGGAAAAGGTAGCATTGGATTTCGAGACTACTCTCCCTTGGCAGAAGGGGCGGATAGTAACGCGAGTCTTATAGATAATATGCAGGGAAAGCGTGAACATAAACATGATTTGAATGTTCACGCAATACAGAAAAATGATTCAATATTATTTTATGATTATACGCCAGTCCTAGTCGTTGATATTTATGTGTAATAAAGATTGAAACGTTAGTTGAAGGTAAAATTACACGGGGGAAATCTATTCTTACGTGAGGGCTTTCGTTTACATAAGGTTAAGGACATAATATGATCGTATCACACAAATACCTATTATATAGGTTCTAAACATGACGTGTAGGTTAAGGACATAATATGATCGTATCACACAAATACCTATTATATAGGTTCTAAACATGACGTGTAGGTATCTTGAAAGTAGTCAATTATACTGGTAGGTAAGTATTTCAATCAACAGGTATTCTAAGTAGGTCTATCAATAGGGCAATATCAATGAAGAGTTTTGTGGTTTTGAATTAATTTTAATTCAGTTTCATAAGAGCTGAGCTCTACAACGTCAAAAAAGACGAGATAAAAATGTTAAATAATCGAATCAAGGCTAACCACGGCCGTCCATTATCACAGTACCTACGTAATCTTTTTAGCCCAACAGTGAGTGGTCGCTTAATTAATTAGCACCCAAACATTACCTACTTACGCCAAAACAATATTATCCCTTTTCGTAATCCGATCACGTATGCAGCCACACACTGTGTCGAACCCGGCACATTAACTTATCATTAAGTTGGGAACACTAGTGTGTACACACCGTTTGTGGGGTATCAGGATGACATTTCCCGGCGTGGTATTTTGCTTGCTGAGGTGAGCGTGACAGATGCGAGAACGGGCAATTGTGGAAACGTGGGAAAAGCGGCGTAGGGCGGCGAGGCGCGGGCGTGCGTCAATCGGGACGGACGACGTCGGACTGACTGTGATAACGCCACAATGCCGCGACACGGTGAATATGAAAAACAATGTAAATGCGATGTGTTATGGTTATTTTCAAGAGATAACGGTAATGAGATGATACGAGCTTTGATTTACACGTAATAAAGGTATTGTGGTGTAGTTATTTCTCATTTTAGATATAACGTAGAAAGTGTAAGAGGTCTTTGTAATTTCGTAATGCCGAAGGTGTTATTTATAAAGGAAATCTTTAACTTTTTCTCGATGAAAAAAAGAAAGTAAGGGCAAGTTCATCAGACACATTTTTATAATTATAATAATGCTAGACATTTCACACAGCTTCATCAGAACCAAAGTAAAGCTTGTATTATAGGATCTACGTGACTGATATATATATATATTTATATAACAATATATATATATATATATATATATTGTTATATACATATTATACATAGAAAACCACCAGACCCAAGACAAATATTTTCTGCAATAAATAAATTGCACATCATACAAACATTTGTCTTGCGGCGGGAATAGAACCCTTCTGGGTTTCAGGCGGGTCTTCACCCACTGTGCCACAGAGGTCGTCCTTACCTCGAGGACCACTCAATTTACCAGAGGACGACTCAATTCGAATTATATGCTTTTAATTAAGCGCCTTCATTCATAAATGAATTCCAAGGTAATAATTGCATATCTATATTTCAACAATAAAATGTGAACAACATTACATCAATATTTCAACGAGAATAAAAAACAAAATAGTTTTTCTTCAGGCTGTTTATGTACAAAATATGGACTAGGATTTACAGAAGGCTAACCATATATGATTCGAAATCAATATTTGAACAAAAAGTATATTATTTACCAAATTTATTTGTACACAGTCAGTTAGTTGCCTCGTATATTAACGTATTTCCCTCGACAGTCAACCGACGAGGGTAAACAAAACAGAAAGTAATGGCTAACTCAGAGCACACATTTTAAAGCGTCTACGGACATGGAAATAGCAAACGAGTTGGGTTTGCTGTTTTTTAAACCAATCAGATTGGAATAATATTGCGGGTTTTTTAAACTGCGGAGGGATATGTTTATATCGTTTTAAACACTTCATGCATGTTGGTTATGAACTTTTTACAAGAGATGCAAGGGAGGCCCGGTCAAACTGAATCGGTGGCGGTGACGATCAGAGAGAAATGGTTGTCAAGTGGTTGGCAAAGCTCGCGTGACTGCACTGATCGCCACAGCCTAGTGCTGTAGCGGTAGCGGTCAGTTTGACCGAGCCCTTACTCTTACTCTGTACAGATCGAAACTAAGCACTTTGCCAATAAACTGACAAAATATAGAGAAAAACTCTTAATTGGTAAAAAGTCGCAACATAAAAGTCGTTTTTATTCCACTTCGTAACTCGTCCTATAGAGATTATCACACAATCGGGCGGTCCGTAGACCTTTTTGAGTTGGCCCTTAAATTTGCACGGCGACGGTTGCGACAGGAAAGGCTGAAAATAACTGGAACAAAATATCTGTAAATAAACTCGCTGTATCGAGTTCGAGTTGCTCTAGACTTGGGAAATAACTACGTGTTTGCGTTCAAAACTTATACAGACATTGTTTTCATAAAGTTGCACGTTTCTTTTGAAGTTATCGGTGGCAGTGCTTAAAGTGTCCAGTGGAAAATTTGTGTGATTAATTTTTAATGAACCGGTATATTAAGTTCTTAACTTTAATATTGGGTTTACGTTGTAACACGCTTTCATAACTCAATAGTTTAAAATTGTTGTTACTTCTTTTAGAGTAACTGGAGTTGGTCACTAGGACCAACTCCAGTGTCGGAGTTTTAGGACGCCATAAGGCCGCAGTCAGGTGCCGAACTACTCGAAGCACATCAAAGAGTAGCCAACAAAGTTCTAATGCATGATTAAATTAAAGCTTATGTCAACACACGCAAGATCGTGGCAGTTACGATATAAAACAATAAAATATATATATGAGCCTAAACTTGAGAGGTTGACAAGGTAGCCACTAAAGAGTTCCACTATCCAACTCCTGGCTCTATCATCAGACCCTCGACACCAAGTGCAATCTTTTGGACTCGTCGAAACGAATCATATGAGTCCAAACTCGAGGAATTTACTAGTAGCCACTGAAGAGTTCCACTATCCACCTCCAGCTCCATCAGTTTGGATGACAATACTATAATACAAAATTATAGTATTGTCATCCAAACTACATAAACATACAATTAAAAGAGGGCAAAAATTGACTTCCAAGATTTGATTACATTGTTTGTTAGTTAGTTACAAGTGAAGATAAGCGTGTTAAAAACCAGGTTCTCCATTAAAGTTTTTTTTTCCATTTTTAAGCAGAAAATTTTGTAAAATCGTTTTTTGGAAACATCCAAAAACACATTTGGTAATTATTATTTTAACAAATAACAGAAACATGCATAGTCCTGTTTTTTTGTTATGAATTGGCTTTTCTCGCGATAGCGGTATTCCTGATATGTTACGTGCGCTTCAAAGCACGGAATCTCTTAGTTCTACTTGTCACTACCGGTTACTACCGGTGACCTGGTGGAAAATGTTAAGAACGACTAAGAAAGCCTAACAAGCGCTTGAAATTTCCTATAAGTTATGTAGTTACCACAAGCCACGATAATATCTTGGGTGAAATAAATTTCCATTTTTTGCAAACCTGCCGTGTATCAATTCGACAGCATCAAAACAAACGAATATTCTACGAGCATAGTGAAATGGAGTCGAGTTTTCCTTATGGGTATGGATAGTACGTAGTTTGCCAATGGAAGCAGCAAAAGTTTAGGATCGAAATTCCAGCGAGCAACCGGTTAGTATTCGTAACCCGAACTATCTTCATCCACACAGCGCAAAGCTATCTAGATAACTATCCATCTATTCTCAAATTGTAGGTTAAATTAGTTTCCAAACAGCACGTCGCTAGAGTCAATATTGTTTTACTTGCTGGAATCTCAAGAGTTAAACGTTGATTATTTTGGAAATTAGCATAGGAAATCGTCGAACTACGAGTCGGTTGTTTTCAAGTATTTCATGAAACTATGTTACCGACAAGGTTGAATTTTTTGTATTAGTAGATATTATAAAATCTTAGGTAACAAATAAATAAATAATCCTATGACAGCGTTCTCTAAGTTCCTACTACTATTATTAACGCGAAAGTTTGTGAGGATGGATGTTTGTTTCACGCAACAACTACTGAACGGATGTTGATGAAACTTTAAAGTAACATAGCTTATACATCAGAATAATACATAGGCTACTTTTTACTACGCGATCGAAGCTTGTAAATGATATATCCTATTCTAATAAGATCAAACATGAAATTAGCAGATCTTCATACTTCATAAAGCTTTTAGAGCTAGTTACTATTTCAGAAATGCCGCGGGTCAATTTAAATGGCCTATTATAATATCCAGGCCGCAAAATTAGCTTATCTAATATCAATGTCCCCTGACATCTGGTATTGCATTTCCCAGCAAATGAGCTACATTATTCATTCAATGTCCGTCTGATTTCAGAGAATTGCAAATAATTTGATCGCGTCGAAAACGCTCCTAATATTAGTCGTATGCAATAAAATTATAACTTCTAATTCAATTATATTCGGCCAGCACTTCGGATAAGAGCCAGATATACAGGACTTATGAAGCTTATGCAACTGATAAAAATGGCAAAGGCTAAACTATCGAATTCGAAGATTTTGTCCATTTCAAAGCGTGAAATTCAGTTTCTTCTAGTCAATTTCAAGAATAATGGTTATTTGGAATATAATACAATTTTATATGATGAATATTGAATATTGATGAATAAGATGATGATCAACTGTAAAGAGAAAACATGAATACAAAGTAATCACCCTTGGCAATACTGTCTATATGTATGACATTTTCTACAATCAACCAGCGACTTTGGCTCGCTGACAGTTGCCAGCGAGGACTCATACATACCAGCTTAACTAATGTAATCACGAGTACCTAGTATGTTTGTATTCCGATGCGACTTCACAACAGAGATCATTGTGATTTCATCACACTATACTTGTACAACTTATATATATATATATATATCCCATTATAAATGTACTAAGTGCAGTGTTCAGAAAACGCAGATAATAAATAAATAATAATAAATAAAGCTGGAAAATTTCACACAGCATCATTTAGCCCCAAAGTAATCAAAGCTTATGTGAAGGGACCTATATTACTATATACTACTTATATGTATACTTTTTTTTTGTAAATACATACATATTATACCTATAAAACTACCAGACCCGAGCCAAAATATTTGCAGATACAAACATTTGTCCCGCGGCGGGAATCGAACCCGCAACCTTCTGCATCACAGATGGGTCTTCGCCTGCACCACAGTGGTTGTCAGATGTGAAAAATTTATATTATAGGAAATAGCTTAAGAATGCAGACATTTAATATTAACGCTAGAAGCAAACTTAAAAATATCCACCGTTTTGAAACAAAGCTAAAACTTACAGAAAAATATTTTTCACATTTTTCAAATGCAAACTTGAAAGATCTCTTAGGAGTGCGTTTGCCTTAAATCTTATTTCTAGCGATTCGTTTCATGCTCGATGGTACTTTTGTTAAAATTATTTGCTCTGACTGAAGAAGGTAAAAATAATGCTTTCTTGTTCTGGCAGATAAGTGATTTAGCTGAACAATGATAATAAATGGTGCGAATATTTAATTTAGGAATATAATAGGTTTTATTTTGTCTTGGGTACATTGACTTGGTTGGTAGAGCAAAATCACTCAGACAATCTTAATTGTATTGAGAATAAATCATTACTTAGCACTGCTAAGTAATGCAATTAAAAAAAAATGTATTCATTTCGTAACTGTTTAGAAATGTTGTTTTAATAAAGGTAAATATAACGACAATCTAACCACTAATACCGACTAAAACATAGATAATAGATAAGGCCTACGAAAACAGTCGTCGTAATCCGTCCAGTCCCATTCAAAATGTTAATACGATTTGATTATCCCGGGCATTGTTTTGTTATGGACGGGCCAGCCATGGGTGCGTGCCACCCGTTATTAATTTAACCAGAACACTAATTAATCTTGCCCGGTGCGGTCGATCCCACGGTGGCTGTGATTACGTGTGGATGTAGAGACCGCTGGCTTAATACTTGGTAATCTGAAAGCGTTCCTATGAGGCTACAACTATTCTACTGTAGACTGTCAACAAAACAGACGAAGGTCTTGACAAATCTGAACAAATGGACATTCGTACGGGAATACTGTTAGATAGATGAGAGAGATATCGACCGGGGTGACGTTAACAATGTGACAAGCTAACGTTCGTTACATTTTGTAGTACATATTATGTCGTCATAGCAGCTCTATATTATTTTTCAGAAAGTACATTTTCGGAAACATTCAAACGACGTTATACGTCCAAGATGAATTTAAAACCTGATGATTTGGTGTAGGTATAGGTGGTGCAGGTACTTTAGCGGATATCCTAAAGTACCTACACTCTGGGTATGGTTTTTTTGAGTTGCCTTTGCGAACACATATTTTGTGGATGCGTGATGTACTTGCTCAGTATTTAATTTCAGACCACCTTTTACGAATAAACCCACCTCTTATTACATTCAACGTATATATTTTCTAAATGTTTTGGAGTCCCACTCCAAAACATTTAGAACCGTGCCTACATTTTTCAGGAAGCTTTCACGCAACACATGTGGTACATGATTGATTCGGCGTAGTACGTCGTCCATCAGTGTGATGAGACTATAGTCAGTGGGAAACACTGAACTTAACAATGAAAAACCACTGTGGTGGAAGTGAAAATAGATAATAAAAGTAGAATAATAGTGGAATCCTACCTAGGCTGCAGTAATTTTATAATACACCAACCTTGTAATATCTATTTTTAGTCAAAATCAAGATAATGGACGCTAACGAACAAAATGCCCCGTTTCACTATATTTCTCTAAACATAAGCCTCACATTTTCTGCGATAATGTTTTTCTACAAAGCATATTTGCCCAGATTTATTACGTAGATGTGTCTGTAAGCCGTACGTTTCGCTAACGTACGATAGTCAGGTAGTAATAAAATAAACGGACTCCTTTCCGTCCCATTGCCCCTCAAGATTGAAGGCGGCCGCGACCGTGGTCACGTTTCTACAGATTATGTCACCTGCTCTTGAATGGACCTCGACATGTAGGGTTATTCCCTTGTTAATAGGGGCCCTTTTCATTATGTTTCCACTGTTAAAACTCCTCTCAATCAGTAAGAGTATGCTAGCAAAAATAATAATAATGCTGGACATTTTTCACACAGCATCATCTAATCCCAAACTAAGCAGAGCTTGTGTTATAGGAATTACATGAGTGATATACTACTTATATACTTTTTTTTTAAATACATACACCAAGTACATATATTTTGTACTTTTTAAAATATTTATTTAGACACCTACCAGATATTTTTTCTTCGAGGAATGTGTAATTTACTCCGCGTAGCGCAGAGCTTGTTTTTCAAAGAAGAAGCCTCAAATATCGTCGAGTAAACAAAGTTTCATTACTCGCTGTATAGCGGTTCATAAACCAAGCTTCGGAGAGAGATGTGTACGTAATTTACATTAGGATTATGTAACTACAAAGAATGTCTAGTAGGTTATTTGTAGTCATAAGTTGTAACCCAATGCTTAAAGTCAAAATTTACAATAGTGCGAAACAATACATAAAGAAGTAAAAAAATCACAATGACTAATAAAAAAAGGCAAACTTGTTTTTTTTATCGTAATGTAAAATTGTTTATTACCAATGGTGAAGAATACAGATTCACAATTCGTACAGAATATTCAGATAGGTGCTACATACTAATTTGAATTTGTAAAGAGACCCAAACTAAGCGTGAGCTTGTGTCTACAAATAATACATAAATGACCCAATTCAATTCCATCCAAATGAACAATGTTCGAAACAGATTTGACAAAGGCTTAGGATCAATAAACGACCTTTGAAAGTTAATGTTATGCTAGCTTGGTATCTATAGATATAAAAAAGGTAAAGTTTGTATCATTTTAATCTAAAATTGATTCCTCAAAGTTCATAAAGCCGCTCAATTTCATCCGTATGCAATCACAACAGCCAGGAGAGGTAGCGATTCAACACCGAAAATCAATTTTGGGATTAATTTTGCCAAGTAAAGGTAGATCTATTTGGGATCAGAGGTCGGGAGATAGTCCATACCTGCATCAGACAAGGAAAATTACTTTACCAAATACTATTATAGGATTTGCCAGGTTTGAATACAGTGGTTCAGGTTGGGAAGTAGAGGGAAGAGTAAGTGCTAGTTTAACAGTATTTCAGTGAACAGTGGATGTTCCCATGATGAATTTAATAACATTAATTTTTAAATGCAATCACTAAATAATGGATAATAATAAAAGCAATCAGTCACGCCGTTTCACATACTATGGTCTTTTGCAGGGACCCTTGAACTCATACAAAACCGCTTTACAATCAGATGAGACATTTTGTAGAAAAATAGGAACTGCTTCGCTGATCAAAACATAAAAAAAAGTTATCTCAATAATCAGCTTAGAGAAATAGAATAAAAATAATAATCATAAAACATTGTTATTTTTATTCATGCCAAATCGGAAGACTAAAGACATCTTGCGGAAATCTAGAAAGTCTATGGTCTACTCCAATAAAATGTAGATGGCGCTACGCGTAGAACACGACAACACGTTCTGTGATACTCAAGGTTAAGTAGGTACGTCTAGTTGCTAACAATGCTTTTGAAGAATAATTTTGAATTATTTTACTTACGAACACTGACTTTTATTATTTGTGCACAATTTCTATGTTGGCCTGGTGGGCAATACCCTGCTTTCCGATCCCAAAGTCGTGAGTTCGAACAGTGAAGGAAAATATCGTGAAAATAAAGCGCATGTCCTAGATAAGTCGGATTTAAAGACTAACATTGTAGTCGAAAAAAAATTATCCCATACATCGATATAAGTCACGGTCAATTCTTTTTTTGGGTTTTGATTTATTTGCGAGTATCAAAATATATTATGTCGTATCAATGGCCGTATTTTTTTATTGTGTCGACTTAGAATCTTGATTTTCTTAGAGCTCCAAGGGATCGTAGACCTCCGTATTTGATATAAATTTCTACTTGATACCTCCACGCGAACTTTTTGCCTGTTCTGAATTTCAACCAAATCGATTGAGCCCTTACCGAGATCAAGCAAAAAAACGAAGCATGAAATTTTATCCCAACTTTAGCATTTATAATATCAATAAAATCGTAAATAGTAGGATACCTATACAAATAAAGCAAAACCACAGTTTTTCGTAATTTGTATGCCGAAGTGTGTTGAGGACCCCCCGTGACGTCACATCCGCAGTCGAATCGCTTCCGCCGCGCCTACGGCTTTGACGTGCCCTTTGTTTGGGACCCCGACGCGACGGGCAAATTATCTCCGGCGACTCATGTGATTAGCCACGTGGAAAATTTTACGGGAGTTTGTTGCTTTGCATGTGATGATTCACATCGCAGTATCTAACCGGGATAAACAGAACTCTGGTAGTAGATCCCTTGTGCTTTGATTAGCAAAACGGATTGGTCATCGTGGCCAATCATCGTAGAAACAAAGATCTCCGCGTCTCCGACTTAAACCTGTTTCAGGCAGCCTTGTGGGAAATACAAGGTACGAAAGTTTGTAACTCAAAGCTATGCAAATAATTACCTACATCTAAATCTCAGTGCTAACACATTTACTATGTAAAGGCATTTTATCCTCGAATCCCAATATACCTAATAAGTAGTTATTAATCTTAGCCAAGGATAAACGAAGGTCAATATTTTACTTACATTTGTACTATAACGATTCACGCTTCAGTCGATAATAGATGCACTTTGACAATGTTTTCCCTCGAGACTCTACATAAGTGATAATGGTATTTTGACTACTATTATTTAAAAAGCGATGGGTCTATGTAGAACATCTCTAAATATTTTTATGAAAGGTATTATAATAGATTTGTTGTTATAAATCTGACTTGATTTAACAGTATTTGCCATAGCGGCGGACACGTTACCCATTTCATTTCATATTAGCCACAATCCATCCAATCATAAAGATATTTTAGAACGAACCATAGTTGAGATTGAGACCAAACTGTATTATGATATTTGAGGCATGCGACTTTGGGGCCATCACATAACGTGGCTTGACACATTTTCGGCAGTAACCTTTATTGTTTTCTCTGATCAGTTACAGAGAAAAACCGCGACTTTACCATGGCAAATATATAAATTTACGAATAATGTAGATTTTGAAAGGGCTAGCTCGTTCTTTTATTTAACAAAGCCATTAAAATGAACCGGTCTCGTATAAAATCACTTTAAATTTTGGGTGACTGCCATAGAGGGTCCAGACACGGTAAAGCAATTATTTATTTTAGCGTAGGTAATATTATAGAGTAGTCTTTGATATTAATTGAAATGCCAGCGTGCCCCTGCACCACGAACGGCCTGACATTGGACAATTTAATTGACGGTGATTGTTATTTTAGATAGAGGTTATTACCGACCCTCTCAGCATCGCTCGACATGTCACCCTCAATATTATTTTCGGTAAACAATTTTGGTAGTCGATGCGATTGTAAATAATATTGCCAAACTCTAAGTAAAAGCATGTGAAATATTTTGACTTGAACAAGGACTATCACATACATATATTTTGAACCTTGAGACGAAATAACGAGGCAAACGTGTTTGCGACTTTGAGTCACCAAAGGCCATTTAGCACAGATTTAGACGATCCAAATATTTTCACGGACGACGCACTTACTGCCTTCGGTAGGCGAAACATTTCTGCACAATTTATTTTTTCGTCTTCTGTAAGCATACGGATATTTTCAGCTCTGTTATCGCTGAAAAAACTACGTTATCAACTAATTATTTGCACAGTTCGATATTTACTACAATTATCTTGTTTTGTGATTGTGTACATTTGTAGTGACGATATGGGCGTTATCTCGCGGTTGCAGAGTTGGAACAGCGTCGATCACCTGCTCTGTCGCACACAATGCTAAATAGTTAACAACACATCCATAACTAGCCTGTAACTAGCTGTATTCATGGAGCAACCCGCGTCGTAACAAGCCTGTTGTTCAACGTCAATGTCACGAACATAAATACACGTTTCAGAGGATTTGTAATATTTTGATAATTGCTTTATTTAAAATGTATATCAAATCCATAGAAGAGGGAAAAGAGTCTTTATTGCATACCATTATATAGTATAATAGCATACAAGTAGCTACGATGAGAAATACTGGCACCGCTGTAAATAAAAATATCTGTTTTTTCTACATTGATCAATTTAAAATGGCTGTAGGCAGAGTAGATGTGTAGACCTATTCTACAAATCTACTCTGCCTACAGCTATTTTAAATTATATAGGTCAAAGACAAAATGTAAAATTGCAACAGTTTTAACCGAACTAAGATGTGTACAGCTAGATGATGTAAACAATAAAAGGAGTAAACGTGGGAAGGAACAAACCTACCAAATGCGTAGCTGATTTAATTTGCATCTCTGGTTTCTATGGATATTTATCTATTCTAGTGGCTACAAACGCGGCACACGTCATTTTGAATCTGATACACATTGTTATAAATATATTCTTGAATGGATTATATACTAAATTTTTAGGCAACATTACAAACGCATTACGTTTGTAAAATAAAAGCGATTCATTCAGAACAATTCCATTTAGTTATAAATAAGAACATTAAACATACAGACTAGACGGATAGAAAAAGAAAGGTAAATAAAATCGGATATCTTACCATTTACAACTCCGTTCATGTTCTAATTTGTAGAAGTTTTCTGATGATGATAATTCCTGGTCAAAGCTAGGATAGATTGATATAAAATGTTTTATTAAGCTACACAACCATGCAACATCACACTCACTATGCTATAACATACAAGCAAATTAAAAGTTATAGTCAAAATTCACAGAGAGTTAGTATCATTTACTTTGTAGCAGGCGAAGAAAATATTTTCCGACGGCCAACACTATTATAATCACTGCACACCAAACCATAACGTGCGGGGATGCCGGTCTCTCCGACTCACCCGAACTATCAGCCTTCTCCTTGTCTTTTGCGGTAAACCGAACAAACTCTTGTAGATGACGAGGTAAATTCCTCATATCCTTTTCTTTGTCACCTTCGATCACTTTTATTTTGTGTTCAATCACTTTAGGTTCCCTATAAACGTCAATTTTAGCAGAATCCCACTCGTCTTCCGTTTCAGGATCTTTAATACCTAGTTTATCCCACCTTTCTCTAGCTTTACAGATGAATTCCTTTTCAATGCGATTATTTACTTTTGAATCCAAAATATCTATCGCTGGCAAGCTTTTAGATGCGTTGATACTAGGAGCAACAGGAGTATTCGTTATTTTAATAACTTTATGTTGTTTTCTTTCTTCACGTTCAGCCATCTGTGTTACATATTCGGAATACATTTTTTCACGAAGTAATTCTTCTTGGCTACGAGAAAATACTGAACGTAATTTTCCTTTTTCAGATCTCTCAATTTTTCCAGAGTCTTGTGAAGAAGCGAAAACATCTCTTTGTTTCGATACAAAAATATTGTTTGTGTCTTTAAACTTTTCGGTAACGACTTCTTGTTCCGATATAAACGGTGCTCTATGACATTTGGGTTCTATCGAAGTAGACATTGTATTGCTTTGAGCTTCTAGGCGACGAATTTCAGCTTCTACTTCTTTTTCTTTTTGTCTAATATACTCCATCTGCTGATCACATAAGTCTTTTGGCAGTGAAGGTCGACGAGGACGGTTGTCATCGAGCTTACTTCGGATACTCGTATAATTTCGATGCATTTGTTGTATGGAAGACACATCATCTTCGATTTCTTTACTTAAATTTCCTGTAGAATAGTGGAAGAATTTTCGTTCACTTTTCATAGAACGAAGTGAACTATCGGTGAAATCTGAACTCTCGTCGCTTTCATAATAACCTGACATTTTTTTAGGTCTAGGGGGTGGTATCGGTCTAAAAGTATCAGAGTTACCTCCAAGTCGACTGTTGTTCCTTAGCGTTAAGTTTTGAGAAACATTAAATTTGTTTTCTAAGTTTTCCGAGCTACAATGTTTATTAATGGCATTTATGCTATTTGTAAGCGTTGGATCACGTATTAAGGCCAACAAACGACTCCCTGTTTGAGATTTGAAAGGTATTATCGGGGTGACGTCTACACCTGATTCATCCTTATGGTTATCTTTTCTATTATACTCATTATAGCCCCTTCGATCGACATAGTTTTTGTGCAAAGTCACAAGTTCACTTGCATCATCTTTAGTTAAGACAGTGTTCGTTTTTTCCATTAGCATTTTTTGCGACGGCGATAGGCAAACATAGACTGGTTCATTCTTTGTTGCGACACCTGTCCAAGTATCTTCCTCACGAGATTTTTCTCTTCTCAGAGATGAATGACGCGGCTGAACCGGTGGCGGATCAGAATTTTTAGCTTTAGAAGGCAAAATAACTTTTTCAATTGAAGATAGATCAGGTAAAGGAAAATACGGCATGTTAGTACATGACGTTTTGTCATCACAGTTTCCAGAATTTGTCGAGTGTTCAGTTATAACAAAGCCACGAGAAGCTATGTTTTGAATACGTTTTGAAACTGAAGCCAATTCTTCCAGAATTTTGTCACCGTACGGAAACTTGGCGATTCTTTTAACACATATATCTCGTAATAACGAAGGTTGACTGTTGTTTTCAAATATCTTCTTAATCTGTGAAGCTGTTCCTGTAACATGTTCAAATACTTCTTTAACATGACTTGCTGCTGTGTTGGTATCTATATTATGTTTTTTGTTTTCGGATGCTTCATCATGCACGATATTAGATACATCATTTAAAGACGAGTGAGTAGGGTTGTATTTTGCCGTGCATTGAGAGGAACAAACACTACTGGAAGAGTCTTGTCGAGTGAAGTTTGAACAAGTAGTTTCATTTAGTTCTGAATCAGAAACTTCTTTTATCAAATTGTTGATAGCATCATTCAATTCACATTTCAAAACTTTCATTTCTAAATCATAATCTTCCTTTTGATTTTGACCGATATTTGTTGATATTTTATCTTTGAATATTGGTTTTATTTCACAAATTTCACTAATGTTTTTCGTATTTTTAACTTCTTTAACGTACAGATTTGTTTTAAAATCATCCGTTGGTAGAACAACGATTTCATGAGGATTATTTTCATCGTTTGTAAATTGCGATTGGTGATTTTTTTCTCTGCCAATAGTATTTACATTTTTTACCGGAATTACTGCATTGTTCGAGCGATCATATTCATTTGTAGTTTCAGATATAAATGTATTTTTGAGTAAATTTTCTGTATCCGTAACTTCTATGGTAGGGGTTATCATTCGCACGGAAACATCAGTTTCAACACCATCATCGATTTCATCTCCAAAGTCATGCAGAGAGCTAGTACTGCTAGATGAATCTGTGAGATATACAACCTCAGCTCCTGTCATTTTCTCTGTTGTGGTCATTGTCCAATTGCCTCTCGCTTCAGTTATTTCAGGGTCTTTAATTTTAGCTCCTACTAAAACGCATTGCTGTGGCACTAGACGGCCGAATGATTTTTTAGGAAAAGTTGATGCTACTCTTTGTGATATCGCACAGGCTTTATTACTGTCTTCAAAAACATCGTCTTCCAAGTCCTCAATGTCACTTTTCTTATCACTTAAATATGACTGTCTGCGCGAAGTCATTGAAGACTCACTGCTACCTTCCTCATCAATAACATCCAACATTCTTGATGGACCCAGTCTTTGCAAGCCAAAATCGTCGGCTAGAGCCTTTTTACGTAGCCTATGCTTAATTTCACGATTTATAATTTGCTCGATTTCCGCTTTGATTTCAACAGAATCTAGATTTTCTGGATGTGTAGATAAATCTAATGTTTTAAGATAGTTCCGCAAAGACATTTCCATTTCAGAGGTAAATGGTTTCGTTTGTTCACACTGAGCCACGTTTAGGGGTATAGCTGTTATAGAAACTGTACCAGTAGCTACTTCATTCAATGGCGTTACTTTGACTTCAAGCATATCGTCAGCTTTTTCCCAGTCAACATCAGACTCAATATCGGAAACTAAAATGTTACTCGTATCGATAACAGCTAACGTATTGTCCTCTTCAGATAGAGTGCTAAAATCTTCGGTGATTTCAACAATCTTTGGTTCATCGTCGTTATCTAAGCTTTTACTTTTAATAGTAATAGATAATTTTGCCGTATTACTTTTAGTTTTCAAAGATTGTTCAGGAGATTCTACAATATACGCATCAGTATCTTGTGTTTCAGAAAAATCATTTTCAACGCCAACAATACTTGGTGCTGGCACATCGTGAAATAGAGAAGGAACGCCAATAGTTTGCACGAGAGTATTAAGAGCTTGTGACGTGTCAATATTACTATTGTTATTAAGGTCTTGATTATCTGGTTCTACAATTGTTGTATCGCAAGTACTTCCAAGGATATTTGATATTTCAGTCACACTTTCTTCAATGGATTTTTCTCTAGTACTTGCTACTTCACTGTTTTCTAGCCTATCAGAGTTTTTATCAATATCAGATTGAATGTTACACGCTGCATTATCTTTCTCAACAGCATCACTACTATTTTTGTTACTGTCAGATCGATTATTTTTATTCTTACGTTTGTTTTTGTTCTTATTACGACGTTTAGGCTTTTCCGGCATGTTTGAAACACTTGACTACACTGTTATCACTTAAACAACATTATCATTATCCCACAACACTGGATGATGGTTCACGCGTCTCGCGACACCGGTATCTATTGCGTAGGAGTGACGGCACGGGAGAGGTGCGTAATATCGTACGTCGGCGGCGCTAGGGTTCTCGTTTCGTCACTGGGTCGTATAAGGGTCCGCGGGACGGAAACACTAGATTCGGGTTCGAGGTTAACGATTGTGAATTTCTTTTCGGCGAGCGGTAGCCGATCGCGGCAGTCGTGCACTAGCGCGGCGATTTACTGATAATAATTATAAATGGGTTGAAGTACGCGAGCGAGAGCTGTGGACTTTATTTTTACGCGGAGACGTGTGCGCGCGACGCTGGCTCTCGGCACCGAAGGGAGCGCACGCGACCGCGCCACAGCTAAGCGCTGACTCCGGCAGAATTATTATCGCTTACTATGTAAATCGTTCATTAAAATTACATACACACTCCACTTCCATTTTCGGGAGGAATAACGGGAAGGACTTTAAAATACAATAGCTTCGAGGACTTATAAGGGTTTGAATGAGACGCAAGCCAAATAATTTATTCTCAGTTCAAAACACAACCTAAACAATATTCGTGCACTCAAATGTGAATAGTACGTATACCTAAAACAGTGCATTAGTATTATTTGGTACAGGAAAATGTAATTATGTTCAAGCTATGTTGTTACTATATTGTAAGAACATTACTTTAAAGCAAACCCCTTGACGGGAATATCAAACATAAGTTTTGAAGTAGAGTGAATAGAAAAATCGTGTTTACTCTATGTAATAAACAAAATGTTAGTGTTAATCAAAGGAATTAAATGCAGACATTACACATCTACTGTGATAAGACCGGCTATCTTTTTGATTACCTTCAGAATGTTATTAACTAATATATTTTATAGTTAGTATGATAATAAATGGACTACTCCTATCAATTACTTACCAATTAGTAACAACAAGTAAATACTTTACGTAATCCAACGCGTTTGAAAGAACGGTATATTACATAACTAGGACTTGACTAAACGTGGACTTACGACATAAGAACTAAGAATGTAGAACTACAGGTCATCTAGACTGATTGACAACTTCCACTGGAGCAGGGCACTTAGGACCAATAAATACTCTGTGACTTTTATTTGTACCTACCTACCTGCACATCGAATTCTAGCTTAATCGAAATACCGAATAGTAAGGAAAAGCCCATTTGGCAATACTTCCAGGCACGTTTTTATATGTCAAACTCGAAAGAGCTGGAAGGCTGGTAGAAAATTCTTCCGCATTAAGTCTGCCTAGTATCACTATTTTATATGCAATCAAGTGTCAATAATAATATTTTTTATAGGTTTCAATAAAAAATATATATAAATTCAATCCACAAAAAAAACAACACAAAATATACCAGTATTTTGTGTGTAGGGACAGGAATAAGAGATAAATTTATACAAACCAAGTTGTTTTCTTAAAATAGCAAATGATCAGCCAGCGATCCACATATTTCATTGATGGATCTGGCGCTGAGATAATGGGCCTAATTATTTTAAAAGTTGAGTATACGTACGTACGTCATTTGCCTACCTAGCGGCGCTCAAACAATGTACCTACATAGAAGGGTAGGTACATAATTTAAAATTATAGCAAGTTAAAGTTATTCCTAGGTTTTTTTATCATTCGAATGTAGTAATTTGCTGCCTTGGTAATCAAACCCTTTTTTGTTAGTTTTTAGTTTTTAAATAGATAAATTATATTCGACTGTATAATATACATATTTCTTAATTTATAAAATAGTATGTCCTGACTGACTGATCTATAAATATCAATAAATACTGACGTGTTTCAGGGTTTTTGGATTTTCACATTTGAAGGGTGGATAAACGGGGGATAAAAGTTTGTATGGGAGTATAAATATATTTTTTTTTAAATTTTCAAATTTAAGGGTGGAAATGTGGAGTGGAATTTTGTATGGGAGTTTTGGTTTTTTTTAAACACGACAACACGCGTGCAAAGCCTCTGGCAACAGCTAGTCGCAAATAGCTGTTGCCAGAGGCTTTACAGAGGCTAACATAAAACGCATGTAAACAAAAAAGGTCAAGAATTTCGCTCTTGTGTTTCGTCTGTTTAATTTCGGACTGTACACTCATTCAGAAGCACTGTTTATTTTCAGAGTTAATGTTTGATTCGTATTTTTATAATGTACTTACTCGTGTATAAGGGTATAAGGTTATTATAAAGTCGGCCAGTAAAATAGGTGATCGGTTTTATAATTTGTGCTTATGAAATCGTAGACTTATAATCACTCATATTATATGATGATTCTCTTTAAAACTTCCAATAAGTCAATGAAAAATATTTTTATTTCGAAGTGAACATTTTTAAATAGTTTCAGACAAAGATATCAGATCTCCGATAGAAATCTTGCGTACGAGACACGAATACAGAAAAGCGCAGATTTCATTTTCAGTTCAAATTCATGTTAGTACGAGTTCACTGCGATTTGCACAACGTGCCCGCGACCTTCCAGAAATATCCCGCCCTCTGCGAGTGTCCTGCTTTCTCCGGGACAATAAAACGCCATTTTGATATTTTGTTTGCGGCGGCTGTCGACCGTCGAACAACAAACTGAGCGTTCGAAATTGCTATGCATGACATAATCGCTGGATAGATCCGGGCCAGTGTGCCAAAAGAGCCGCGGCCGTTCGCTCAGACGCTTCTTTTTTGGCACTCTGACAAAGGGTTATAAGGTGAATGTGTCGATTGCATACGTGAACCAATAAATCGTAATAAGCTTTACCATTTTAAGCCAAGTAATATATGAGGGATGCTCGTACAAATCGGCCCGCTATAAAACCTGAAGTAAGATATCGCGTAAAATAGTTGATATCGGCATGGTAGAGCTTTTGTTCGCTTTAGGTCGTAGGTACACTCTCCTGCAGTCATTTCTTAAGCATCATAATGTCTCGCATAGGTACAAAAATCATCAGATTCTCGTCGCGTCCTAGAAGGCATGAGCCACAGAAGATTTTTTCGACAAACGAGTTGGCAAATGCAACAGATGCTATAATCGTGTTTGAAGGTGTATCATCATTAGCATCTGTTGAGTTCAATGCAAAGCTCTAGATAGTTCGATCAAATTCCTTTCAAAATCCGAAGAGTTTATTTGAAACTACTTTATCATTGAATGATAATCCGAGATATCAGCATGCAAACCAAAAGCGGATAAGTAAGCCAGGTCGTTGTATGACAATCGGGCAATTTCACTTGCTAATACCGACTGACCGACGGCATAATGTATCTTGCTATCGTGTTCCTCGCGTCATGATACAAGTAACAACTATGGATGGACAGCCTAATTCCTAAACATTTATATATATTTCTGGCTATCACGCACACTAAACTTTAACGTGTTAGACACAAATATATTGATGATATGAAATTGGCAAATGAATTGCCGGTGTTATCTGAACATTTTTGACACTGAGGCGTTTGGCAAACATTTTATAACACTGCAGCATTGTTAGAGTAGAGCTAATGGCCGCAGATTTACAGTCAAAATCAATAAATATATAAGATGGTATTTTGTATATTGAATAATAAAACAGGGTATGATAGTTTCAAAGTCCGCGAGTACCTTAACCAACAATGTCTAAAATCGAAATCGAAAACAAAGGTCATGTATATTATATTTATTTCCATGGTACTGTTATGGCAGCAACTACGGAGGAAAGTCAATGCTAAATCCAGCAAAAGTTACGGTGTCAAGTTGCTCAAACACAAAGGATTTTTTCAAATATACATAAACAAAAGGTTCATTCGGGTGGGTGGCACAAAACAGCGGATAAGTAGAACAAAAGTAACTATAGCTATGTTTGTAGGTATGTGTACTCACGTTTCGCTGTGGGACTCTGAACGCCAGGTGTGGGCGTGATCACTGGAGGCTTGTCGGCGACCACATCGCCAGGCGATGCCACCACTGCGTAAGAAAATAAATAATCAGTAAGAAATTCAGATACTTATCGAGACCTATTATCTTATTTGAAAACTTCAAGATCAGTAAGTGCGATCTCAACTCCTTAAGAACCTCTCCAATCCATTTGAAATGTCATAGAAAGGCACGGTCGTTCAGTCAGACTTTTTTATCTAGCAAAAGCATCGCGGAGTAGTAGAGATCCCACAAAGTGCTTGTGCAAATGTCATTGACTCAGACGACTCAGTCCGCTCTAATAAGGCGAAGAGCAAAGGTAAAAGAAATAGCAAAAACAAATATGAAGTTGCTTCTTCACAAACAATAAATTATTCGGGGCTCTAGTCCGCTCCGACTGTGTCGCGCACTTTGTTTATATTTGTCTGACATCTCAGCCCAGCCAAAGAGTCACAATATTAACGCCAGTTTGTTTACTTACACAAGATTTTTCGCGAAAACTCATATCGCAAATGCACACGAATGCTCTTCACAAATATTTAAAAGCGATGTTTGAGTAATGAATGCGAAATACGTTGTACCATATTATAACGAGACGCTGCGAAGTTATTTATAACCAGAAAGTTATCAATATTTACATTTCTGTAGGAATGGAAACATATTTCGCAATTTTGGTAAACTTATTGTTTACCAAAATTGCGATTGCGATTTGATTGAATATAAATCAATGTAAATAACCACAATTTTTCTAAGGAATGGCAAATAACTTACCATGATTTCGGACAAATTAAAACGATACGACTGCTGATATTCATTTGAGAGAACAATGGGATTATCTGAATTCTGCGTGGTTTTGCTAAAGTAGTTATAATCGACGCAGCTGTAGATTGATTTGCAAATGGCAAAGCGACCATACGCTTTCCAATTGGTTTAAAATTAGCGGTTCAACTGAATCGATAAGGGGTTTGTTGTCGTAATCAGAAACGTTGTACTTCCCGGGTAGTGCGTTACAATGCACTTTGTGGACCACGACTAGTGACGACACGGGTCTTACTAAATGTGATCGTCTCTAGATTGATCTAGTGCCTACCAGGAAATGAGCCCAGGATTTGGCACAGCTTTCTGTACATTGACCTGCTCTATAATGCTATTTACTATTCAAATCAGAGTCAACTTGTCCTATTTATAAGCACGAAGCAAATACACGTGGTCCAGATATTTTGTTAGGGGGTAGGGGGGACCTCTATGAGAAAGTTGGAAATATTATTATATAATGGAAATAATATTTTATTGAAATACGCGACCTTATCAACGCAATAACCATACATTTTTCAACTATGTTCTCTTATTTTTATCTTAAAACGTTTATTTTACAACATTCTTTATGCAAATCGTAAACTAATTCAATCTGCTTAGAAAGGAAATTTTAATAAGAGTCAATAATTCGATGAAACGGGATGACCCTTGACAAAGCGGCAAGTTTATTTTTCAAGCGGATACCATTGAGAGAGGATCGTTTGTTCAACGTCTTCCTTCGTTAGAAATGAGCCCGAGTCGATTATAAATAATTTTTAAACGAGAGTTCAAGTAAGCTGCTAAGGTCACCGGCAACATTTTGTCCCAACAAACAGATCATCTCAGATGTTTATTAACATAATTGCTTTTCAAGTGTATTGAGGAAAATCTTCTCCAATGAGCATCTAAAGAACTCAATCTCAATAAATTCCTGTAGGCAGTAGAGCCAATAAAATATATATTATTTACATTCTTTTCATTACAGATATTTATTAATTTGAATATTTATTACGAACTCTGCTCTCGACTAAATGACTCCGTTCGTGTTTCGGGATGACTTATGAACTGATTTGGAAATGAATATAAAATAAACCAATTACGGGTCATTCACTTTGATGAAAAAATACTTACGTAAATTAAAATCTCAAAGCTCGCGCGTCGGCACGCGTAAGGCGGAAAAGGCGGCGAGGATAAGCTCACTTCACTAATAGATCTAAGGTTAATCCCGTAAACGAGAGTGGCGGGTCAACTAGACCACGCAGCGCTGGCCCACGGAGGCCAGAGGGCAACTGCGACAGGGCAAGCGCCCACAATGGACAGTTTCTGTATGGAAATCACAATAAAATACCCGCTTTGTAAACTGATTGCGACACGCTGAACTACACACCGAACATCATCCTGACTCTATCCGATGTTGTAAGCAAGAACGAATTTTGACTTTATGAGTTCCATTTTACATATCTATTTTGATTGAGCTGTGGATGTGTTTTAGTACCAGGATAATAAAATTTGTATTTTTTTGCGTATTCTCTCTTTAAAAACAACTATATAATCTCTTTCATATTTTCTGATTTCGTTTATGGAAAGTTTACAAGAAATTTTTATATTTTTTACTTTAAACTATTGCATAGTTCCGAGCGCATTAACAGTGATTGACACACAATATATTGTGCAAAGACAAGGTGTGGTGGCGGAATGTCAGGTTAATTGTGTGAGACTAAATAAGTTCACTTTGAACCATCCATCATCCTGATACGTGTCACAGTGTCTATTCAAAGTGTCCCACTAACCGACAGAAATGTGGGGCATGGAACACGAAATAATTTGTCATTTTAGCTTTGTGCTGATTGTCCATTGTTGTTGTTACATTGATTGCTAGATTTTAATTGGCTTTACCCTATTAATGTGATCGTTAGATTACCATATGAAGTCAAACATATACTTCGTAAATAGTCAATTTATGAAATGTGTTTCCAGCGGCTGCTCTACGGAATCGGATTACATGTAATATACGTATCACAGCAATTCAATTTACGAGGGCAGGCGTATCCGATTTGTTCTTTTGAGCGATTTCATTCAGCTCCAGATATGCATCATTATAAAACAGGACACAACGAGCCATAGGAATTTAATCGGTCCATATAATTTGGTTGGATTTATTTGCGCGGGAAAAATCATCCATGGTCGATTATGCAAGCCGTAACACGGGAACATACGTCGTTGAAGCGTAACGAGAGCTGAACCAATCAGATAGGCGGAACTGTGCCTGTCAGAATTAACGCAATGCGTAGGCGCACCCCTGTTGCTCTTTCTATGTTGGAAAAGCCATCATTGTGTTGTATCCGGTTGTTGTGGTATTTGGAATTGAAATAGAGATCTGCGCATTTCATGAATGAAAGGCAATTCAGCCTGGGAGTTGCACAAAGCTGTATATAATAGTAACCTAGCATCCGGCAATAACACCGAGCCCAGTACGTAAATGTAATTGAGAAGCATTTGCGAGGAATTGGGGACACTCGCACTTCTCATTAGGATGCCTAAATAAACCACACAGCACGAGTTGTATTCCCAAATTACAAGAACAATTCAAATACGCCGAAAGTAACATCTGCAAACTTCATTACTCATAGATGGATCGGGAAAAACTGTTATTATTGAGACTTATATATTTATGTTTTGTAGTACATTCAGAAATGTTCTGCCCTTTCTAGTTCATGAGTTTGAGTTATTTTCCTAACAAAATACAATACTAGCCATTTAAACTTAGGTTATGATACATTTACCAAAATGTGAAATGTCATTATATAAAACGAGTTGAATGAATAGGACGCGTAACACGTAGCGGCTTCAGAGGAAAGTTTCCAAGTAGACTCTACGTGGCTAAGAATGTCTGTTCGTGAAACAGAATAAGTGTCAGGTCGTAGACTTATTGAACAAAGTAAGTGTTTTTGCTAGACGCACACAAAATAATTGCACGTAAAACCTTCCTGACGAGCGCACCCTCGATCCATTCACCATATTGAATGGATCGAGGTTCACCATGTTCTCTTAAAACTAGAAGAAACAAGAAAATTATAATATTTTACTGACGTATATGCACCACTCTCTAGTGTCATGTGGCATTTTAACAAACAAAACGATTGCTAAAAACCGCTTTACAATCGGTTAAGCTGTTTCGGAAATAAATGGTTACAGACAAAAAAACAACCTCTTACCCCAAAAGATCAACGGGATCCTTGCGTCGTGGGTTAAAGAAGATGTTAGTGTTTATTAAGAAACTTACCTAACAGATACGTCTTCTAAAGTATACGAGTAACTTCGAATATAATTATTAATGTACCTACGTTATACTCGTAAGTTCTTAGTTAGTATCCGGCTTCGTGCCTCGAGTTCTAGGGTTCAGTTCGTAACAGTAAATATTTGTATGATTTGCATGTATTTGTTCCGCCGTGGATGCTTGTAGGATCGAGTTGTAAGAAACTTGATACTCCCTCGAACTAGACAGTGGAAACATGGTTTTAATAGTTAAATATAGAGGTAGGTCTTCAATTATTTTTTTCTTTTGTTTCAAACAAATGGAACAGTTTTTGCGAAATAGTTCACAGTGAAATTCTCATTTTAGATTAAAGATTAGTTACCATGACCAGTATAGATACTTCGGTTTAACAGATACACACGACGTTTGATATTCGAAAAAATAATAAAAATGGCTCGAGTTCATAGATAAAACTTAACTCTTAGGGCAAAATTGACGATATCTTGTCAAATTGTGATATCTCGACGGAAAATGACATATTACAATTGTCAAAGTCCACCTCACAGTCGAGTTCTGTTTATGAATAAACTTGTTAACCACTTTAGCAATTTTATTCAAACTTGTCGACAAGCTTTCAATAGGTTTTGTTCCGGTGCTGGATATTCTATATTGAATGCCGTATTGGACCGCACCAGTTTATGGAACAACTATGTAAGCACGTGCGTATTTTAAGCAATACTCTAAATAAGGGCAGTTGCAACGACTGCAACAGGTCAAATAGGCCGGGCAAAGCGTGTTTTGCCGCAGTGACGCCCGGCGTAGTAAAAGTAGGAACGAGAACCTCAACCAGAGTTTAAAGCTGAGATCTTGTCAAAATTAAACATATTTCAAGGAACAACAGAGTCTTTCACTATTTCATTCATATGTGGGGTAGATTACCATCAAAGGTAAATGTGTTATTAAGATAACATGTTAAACGACAATAACGAGGAAAGTAAAATTAATTAGTAAGGAATGCAATTCCCATATTTAGCATGAGCCGGGATGAAGCCGTGTTTGTGAAGACGGGACACTGTTTATATTCTGTGCAATGTACGAGTGCGTTGAACTAATACAAATAAATAGCTCGGAATGCACGCGTGTTTCCGATCATTCACCATTATATTGTACAAGAATTATTATATTAGACTTAAGGTTCTTTTTTATTTATCATCCTTGACGTCATCACAAACAACATGCATTTATTGTTTTAAAAATACGGGTATTTGAGAAGATTTTCAATTTCGTTACATCGCGTTTATATTCTGTACATGGTTCTATAAAATAGTAACAATATAAGAAAATAATGAGCTTTATTTCAATCAATTTGTCGTAGAAAAGGCGGCACCTGTGAAGTCTTGAGCTCACATTTATGTGCGTTCATTTTACGAGGCCCTTACGAATCCTTCTCATTACGCTCACTAAACTGTATTGTCCCGATCTGAACTAAGGTTAACGCGTGAGCTTTACTGTAATCATGATTGTGTACCTACCTATATAGTACAATCTTAAGATCAGATCAACTATCAATCGGTGGAGTTTAAAAAAGGTTCAGCATGTTCAACATTTGAATGGGTGACCATTAGTGGCACTTACAACTGAGTGCTTCTGTGCTTCGGAGAGTAAAGCTATAGGTCCCTGTATTAAGCCGTGAAGCCAAGGTTGGACTTGGCAATATTTTTACGTATTACAACTGTACACAATTGTAATGTTTGTTACCAGAAATTAAGAATTAAGCTTCCACAAATCTGGTTGTTTCCAAAATGTTCATATAGTTTTGGATTTACGCCGAACGATATCTTTTTGCAGATACTTAACCGTAGCATTCCCTCTTTTATGATTTTTCTTCGTGCACGAAGAAAATTTAAGGCCGTTAAACACGTAAAATGTCAACTTTATTCTTGAAATATGTTGAAACGACCAACCATTATTTTCTACCTAGACGTTTAAAATACGAAGAGAGAGGACGATTTAAAAAAGAAACTTTGCATGAAATACTCTTGCTGGTGGAAAAAAGTATAACTTCTGAAGTTACGAGTATTGAGAGGTTCTTTTTGCGGCAGCCTTGTCAAATTGAAAGTCTGACAGGACTGCCTACTGGCTACGGAAACCATTCTCATACAAACTGGCTTTCAAGACGTCAAATGTAACTGCCACCGATTAAAAAGAACATTCTTATTGTCAACAAGTTATTTTATAAGGGATAAATAAATCTGCTTACTATCAAACACTTCTTGATTATTTTTGTTTCATACTTATAGAACAAGGTCAAAAAGTTAGTAGGTCACATTACTTTTAGCTATTT
This sequence comes from Perizoma affinitatum, assembly GCA_961405105.1. Taxonomy (NCBI): domain Eukaryota; kingdom Metazoa; phylum Arthropoda; class Insecta; order Lepidoptera; family Geometridae; genus Perizoma; species Perizoma affinitatum. The sequence goes on from OY560184.1 coordinate 12,201,862, forward strand.
TAAAGCCTTTAACTTCCTAAACGGGGGTTTCAAAGCAAAAGTGGTTAATGTAACCTCATTGTGTTTTAGAACGATCTGTTCAATGATACTAATAAAATGTATACCCACGCGTCCTGTGCGAAATTTGTTCATAATTTGTTTTCTCGATTCTGAATTAAGGATGACACTTCACGATCAGCACATCTCAATGCGCTTTAAACTGAGAAAGGAATCGGGTTATTGACACATAATGTCAATCAGACAAAGACATGACACAGCTAATATTGGTTCCGTTTTCGCTATTTGTCTCCAGAGTCTTAATACGGCAGAAATGGGGACCAGAAATAAGGGAATTTAAAGAACAGTATTCTCAGAGAAAAATATTTCACACTAGTTTGCATAATCGATAATATTCAAAGCGATCACTATCTGCTGCTTATATTACCTACTGACCTATTTCGCAATATGAGGTAACTTTTTTTTGTATCTATTCTATGCAGCTCGAGTGTAATGAGTTTCGTTATAAAGAGACACTAACCCTTTTCCACCGACGGCACAGAAACTTTCTTCTCTTTCTTACTCCTTGTTAGGTTACATGTTAGTCGTTCGATAGCCTTCAGTATTTTCTTGCTGACTTTGTTAATAGTTCTTTGTTTCGGATCGGAGTACTTTTTCGTTCGGTGACTGTCGCCAATAGTTTTCTCTCGGCCAGAGTCCACACTATCGTCAGATTCCGTAGCCGATGTGTCCGACGCCGGGTGAAATATGTACGGACTGGTTGCGAAACAGGGCGAATTCATTTTCACAAACACTAGATCACGCGGTAACTTGCGAACACAGCATAGCTTTATATAGCTTTAGGTTATTTTTTTCATGAACGTCTTTCCACTGTAAAGTCTAAGAGAGTGTTGGACTATCGGCGGCGATACTGGTTAAGATCATAGATGATCTATCCAGGAAGGCCATCAAGCGGAACGCCACTCCTCAGGACAAGCCCATGGGACCTTGGCTGTCTGATTAAGATTTGTGCCCGCAATTAAATGGAATTAGGCTATGTAGACTGTTCAATGGCAAAGCAAAATATCTAGATTACTGTAGTTTAACTTTAGACTATGCAGATTTATTGGAGCGTAATCAATTTGTGGGGGAATGTTGTTTGCTAATCTAAAAAGTGTTCTCTTGACAACCAATTAACTCCATTAACAAGAAAGGATCAATTTCCTGCTTGAACGCGTACAAAATAGATATACCCGATGCGGACGAGCTCATTTATCTAATTTTAAGAGACCTTCATCCATTCACAACCACCCCGGGGGAAATAAACATGGATATTCTTGTGTCAGAAGGTGTAATCGCAACATCAATCAACGATAGGCTGATATCCCAAATATTTTTTGTTGACACATTTCATCAAAAATATCTGAGGGCTTTTAGTATCACTTTCGCTCAAGTAAAACTATAGGTATATATATATAAAGAATAATAGTTTTCAAGAAAACCCCAACTACAACACTCAAGCATAGAATGCGGTATAAATATTTTTCATCCTGCTACTCGAGCAAATAATGTGCCGAGCGCCTCAAATAAAATGCAAAGCAAATCAGTCGAGCGCTTTGCGTTCACGTTCCGAATGATAATCTCTAGCCAAAGCTCACGTTTTCATCTAAAATCTTTCTTTGTACGAGATAATTACCGCCGGAGAAATTCGTTTTACCCGAAAAAGGCTATTCTTACAAGTAACAAGAACGTTGTAATCTGCATTCAGAGCGTCGATGTACCGCGTAAGTACTTACACACTTCTCAACCGTTTCAATGGCTCTTTAAATAAGTCTGGAACTCGCGAGTGCCTACTTACCCTGCACCCTGACTTCGCCACTCAACTTGAGTTTTAAAACTTAACTTAGGCGAAGTTTCCTTCGGTTTCTATAATGACACAAGTCACTAAGCTCCGCCGACTCTATTCTGTCGATAGGCAAATTACTGCGGCTTACTCAATCATGGAGTTGAAATTTTGGGTACAGTAAGATAATGGAAGTTACCTGTATCTTGGAGGATAAAAGTACGTGAGCTGATATTTTACATTATATTATTTTACCACCTGAATGATGTGCGCCTTAACTTTGCGAGGATACGACGAACTTTACAGGAACAGGCGAACTTTAAGCAGGAAGTTATTCAAAATAATGCGATTATCAATATAAATCTGCTTCACATGTAACCAGTAAATACCTATTTATGATGCCATTATGTAAACCTTCTAAAAATACATTCCCCTATATTCTTGTTTTTCTCGTACAGAAAATCTAGAGATCGGCCATTTTTACACGCGACGTCGTTAGGAGACCGTATATGCGTTTGACGTAAGAGCTTGTTTGTTTGTATGTATGTTACAATTTATTTCCGAAACGGTTTATCTGATTGAAAAGCGCTTTAGAAATGGATTTGTTTGACTTCAAAGATGTATTTTAGATATATTTGATTGCCACAAGATGGTTTAAGAATTTTACAAATTTTTTTTTTTTACATATAACTAAAGACGGCACCAAGTATGCGGTCCACCTGTTGGTAAATGGTTACGGTAAACTATGGACGCTTGCAACATTAGAGATACCACTTGCGCGTTGCCGATCCTGAAATATAACCGGTGAAAAGTCTCAAGTGCATGTAATTTCACCGACACCCATACCCTTCAAACCGGAACACAGCAATGTAAGCATTACTGCTTAACGGCAAATTTACAGGATCGAGGTTTTTAGGGATGTAAAAACGAAATAGGTATTGATCCAACAGCTGAAGGAAATTCCAAAGTTGAGAAAAAATAACATTATGATCTTAAAATCTTCAAAGATTTCTGTTACTACGACGTGTAGTCACCTACTCAGCACGCGTGCTAAGTAGATGACGACAACGCGTTGTCGTCACCATCTTGATGAGGATACGAAAAGAAGGTTCTATCCGAGTTCCCGTGCAAAGTGCAGTCGTCTACTAGAATGTATAAAAGGATCCATTCTGTATGAAGCATCTTTCCTTTCTCACTAAACTTTTTATTATGTAGGTAGATTTGGTAGGTATTTAGGTAAGCAGGTAACATAATAAAACAGAAACTCTATTTTGTAGAAGTTTACGAGGCTTGAACCTTGTGTATAAAGGCAAATGCTTTTGTCATACAGCATAATAAAGCTCTCTTAATATAAAAGATATGAGATTTTCTGAAGCCTAGAGATAAACACGAAAACAATTTGTTAAAAGATGTGGTATATAAACATGTATATAAACACTATCTCGCGTAAATATTTCCGCGGAAACATGTGATCTTTCAGTACATTTTATAAAGAAAATTTGATTTAGATTTAGAAATCTTGAAATTTTCTAGATTAATTTTCGTGGAATAGTATCTGTCGAACAGTATAGGTAGTATAGGTGAGTAATACGTTGCTTTTAATTTTAACCTGCGACGCAAAGAGCTCGTAATATGCGTTTGGAAGTTATGTGACTAATTAAAAACTCAAGCTTTTTGGTATTTTTCTAAGCAACTTTAATTTGATACCCATATCATGGGGGTGTATAAAAATAATTGGTTCGCCATATTAGATTTAGACCGACGCGTCCCATGCATTGTCATCCAAACCAAACATGTATGCAAAATATCAGCTCAATCGGTTGAGAATAACTAGTTTAAAATTCAGTTCCAAGATTTGACCCATACATACTAACTAACAAAACAAACTAAAATAAAACCTTTCAATATTTACTGATTTTTTTTAAGAAAAAAAAAACTAAGCAGAGCTTGTGTTATGGGAACTACATAACTGATATAATAAAACTTATATACATTTGTTTTGTAAATATATACATATATATTATACATACCCAGACAAATATTTGTAAATCATACAAGAGTCGGCGGGGATCGAACCCGCAAACTTCTGCGACTCAGGCGGGCCTTCGCCCACTCCGCCACAGAGGTCAGGGAAACGAGTTGAACGACCATTTTTATTAAACTAAGATTAACTTTATCGATTTTTTATTCGTATTCCGCCCCACGGTATTAAATTAGGAAGTACTAGTACCAAATCAGTAAAATCACCACGGCGAGCGTTTTATGAATTTGCACATGGGATACGTGACGAAGAAAGTCATAGGCATAAATCGTGTCGTATCGGAATCGGAACTAAGCCCGCCCTATAACGATCTACCTTCCGCAAAATCTTTTTAAACACACGAGAATTAATTCGAGAACTTTATGTATGTCGGAATTAGGTGTATATTTGAATGAATACGGGTGTATTTAACAGCATTCTCAGAGACGTTACAAATGAAATTAACTGCCTAAGTTTAGTACGTAATTTACGGTTTGTGCGTTTTATTATTATTTTCCTAGACGATTAATTAATTAAATACCTGTTTACTTTACTAGAAAATAAAATAAAAAAACTTACCTGAATTCAACTTGCTGTATGCGTCTTTGGGGGATCGGTGAGCAATAGCTGAAGTCATAAAATTCCTTTCGTCCGATCCTTTTTGATCGAATGTCGCGCAAAAATGTTCATTTCGTTGTGGGATCGTCGTCGAGAGAGTTCGTTCCTTTTCCGATTGTTGCGTAGAACGAAACTTTTTACCGTCCAGTGAGGATCCATCCATTTTTCCATTCATCGGAGATGGTATCATATCGTGGTAACTTTCCTGTCCATTCAATATTAACTTCTTGATCGTCTTTACTTCTTCCGTCTCGCTTATTTTATGCTCAGTGATAGTTGAAGATCTCGTTTCTTTCAAAGTTCGAAAATTACTATCGCTCACCGAACTCGGAATAGTTTTAATATCAAAATGGCAGTCCCCATTCAACTTATGCTCGGGTCTTAGATACTTTTCAAAAGGATCACTGTTTCTTTTCGTATCGAAAGGGTTTCTAATCTTATCATCGTTTGAAAGACATTGATTGTTGAATTGATCAAATTTCCTATGGAGGTATTCGTTTTTGTCTCTAGACTTAGGGCTGGGTTCGTATCCGTTTGTGTTTTCAGCATCGTTGTGAGGAGAGTACGGAAGGCTGGTCGGACCGGAATCTAATGTTCTCGTGAAAAAAGAAGGAGACTTGAAATCGCTGCTATATTCATTGAACGGGGATTCCTTAGGCTTGGTTCTATCTAAAGTGGTGACAGAAGCTCTACCGTTAGGAACGGGGAGCTTCGAAGCACTTGAATAGTTGGAAGGTAGAGTTGTGTAGAAAGGGTTAGTTGGGTGAAATCTGGGTTGTTCGTCTGAGGCTACAGATCTGACGAGAGACGTTGAATTTAGCGCAGTTGGTAGAGAATTTAGGGAAGACCTAATGGACAATGGTGGTCGGTTTTGAAGAGACTGTGAAGGCCTTATCGTAGCGTACACAGGAGCTTGTGCTGTCGCTCTGCCACTAGTTTGAATTTCAGCTATCAGTTGCGAAGGTCCTGTAAACAAACAACATTCTATAGGTACCACAACTGGGGCGTTAACAATTTAAAACAAAAGCTGTGAGCAAATATAATTTCCGTGATAACTATTACAGCAAAGCAAATGGAAGTGGTTCAGGGTCATTAATCGGTGGCATTCTATGAGGAAAATCTATAAATAATTGAAGGAAAATACTTGTCTTATTTCAATAAAAGGTACAATAGGCAGTGATACCGCTTAAAAGCGATCTTCTAGAAGCTATCTTTCAGATAACTTCAGCCCGCTTAGCATGAGCACCCAAGACAACGTCTTGTCTACGAAAGAGTAGACTATAACTATTTCTATCGTTTATTTTGTTAAACAAAAGAGAGGGACAAAATATGTTATGTCGTCTCGGCGGTAGACAAAACCGAAATGGATGAAAGGCATTGTCAAAATACTGCAGAAATTGCTACAATCATATTCAAACACAGGATCTATCAATAGCGATGCCGGCGAGCAAAAAATGCACAGCGGAATAAAATCTAAGCACCGATAGATTCAAATCGCAGTCATGGAACATTGAACTTTAACGGCATAAATACTGAGTGAAAACTTTCAAAGCTGCATAACCAGCTGCTTTTATACATTTGTGAGTAAACAGGCAGGGACGATAAAGTCACCGGCGCCGCCCGCTTTGCAATGGCGCTCTGCATATGCACACGTGCGATAAACTAATACTTGTATTGCAACTCTACAAAGGAAATATTCCAGACAGAGAGAAGTATGTTCCTCACATTTATGCGGAGATTCTGTTATGCCTAAATTGTTTTAATGCTAAGAAAATTACGGTAGAACATAGAATTGAAATAATCGTGGTTTGGTATTATTTGGCTATCGAAGAGACCTCTGAATGGTCAACGAAACGTCAGTAGAAGATTTGTTAAGGACATGGTATAATCGTAATACTCGTAATATATCTTAAAATTGTATGTTAATGTTTGTTTAAGGCGCTAGTACTAGTAATAAGGCATTGTATTGAAAACATTTTAAAAAACATAGTAACTCTTCTGACAGAGTTGTTTTGAAAATTACAGTAATTAACGCTTAAGCCTTTGCAAAGTTTAGTCTAGATGGTCATCATGGTTCCTGATACGTTCATCATCATCACCAGTCTTTAGATTTCCACGGCTGAATATAGGCACCCCTACATAATACCATGACGATCTTTCTTGGGCCACCTTCATCCACCGACTAAACGCAACCTTTCAGTCTATTGATCAAGTCAGTCCAGCACTGTGTCGTACATGGTCGCCATTTAAGAACCATTCTTCCCCAGCGGTTGTCTGTTATGCGAGCTATATGGCCAGCCCATTGCTACTTTAAAACGCTAATTAACAGCTATGTGACCATAGTTATTTTACGAATTTCCTCTATTTGGATTTTATCACGTAGTGATACTCCGAGCATACTGGTAGCTTTTTCGTTGCATGCTACCCTGCTCGGTGGTATGCTCAGTTTCATGTCATCACTGGCAACACGCATCGCAGACATTCGTCTGGATAAGTTTGTAAACGGTAACTCACAAAATAATGTACTTAGTAGTGTGTATTTTTTGGAGTAAATAATCTATGCTGAGAATAGCACAACAGCCACCGACCATTAAAAATACCTCAACAAGAAAAATTTGTTCACACTATAACAGCAAAGTAATCGGCTTACGGGTATCTTATTAAAAATGAGAGCGCTACAAAGAGAGCTTCTAATTAAAATTGAATCTCTTTCAGCAAACAACAGTGCATAAGGATTATAATAATCGTAGCATGGAAGGCTAATCGATAATTGCAAGCGCTGCAGCTTCGACTGGAATTATCATAGAATACGCTACTTTTTACTTTTTCAAGAGTCTTTAATAAATGTTACCCGCGACTTTAGTAATCTATGCGTTTGACGTTTTGATTAAAATGTTTCAGTTTGTAAAAGGATGGTTTTATCATTATGGTGGAAAACTTTCAATTGGATTTGAATTTTTTTAATAATTCGCTTGTTAGATCCGTGATGCAATCAGACTTCGATCGGTTATTGGTAGATCAGATATTTATTATAACATAAAATGTTTATGCGCATATTCATTTAAAAATATATAACACGTGCTCGAAACACTGAAGACAACAGGTAACGAACATCGACGAGCTCGGTGCAGAAGGTTGCGGGTTCGATTCCAACCCGAGGGAGAAATGTTTGTATGATTTGCAAATATTTTTCACGAATCTGGATATTTTCTATATATATAAAATGTATGCATTTACATAAAAAAAATAGTAGTATTATCTGTCATGTTGTTCCCATAATACAAGGTTTGCTTAGATACTGTGTCAAAATATGAAGAGCCGGTTAGAGATCGGTTAGAGTAGGTACCTATAGGCGTCGATGTGCTTGCAACCTATCACGTGAAATGGTAATACTATACAAAAGGTGAGCCAAATATAAAGTTTGGAATTGCCTCTGACTACCCCCAACTTGGATCCTAACAGATCTGTATACCAAGTATGAGGATTGTCCACAGTCGAAAATACAGTCATTGAGCATGTATGTACGTAATTTTACACTAGTTTTTTTAATGGCATCTTCCTTGAAAATTCCATGAAAAGATAAAAAATTCTTGCTCCGTTCATAACGCTACACTTCAGACAGTCAGTAAAAACTAGTCACTTTATTACTTTCTATTGAATTGAAACAGGAGCTACAGAAAAACAGTCTTAGGGTTGCCATTTCTAATATTGTTCCACCGTGTTGGTGACATTTCGATCCGTAATTTTGCTAATTCATAATTGAATTAGCGCGAGTTTCATTTCTACGTAGTTTCAATCTATTTTGAAGTAGGTTTTGTTGAGATTTTCCCATTGAGAAGTGAGCGGTTTTAATCCTATCTGATCCTTTTGATGCGCAATTTAGTTCAGCTTTGATAATGCGCGGTAAGGGAAATGGCTGCATTCACTGAACTCGGAATTCGTGATTCTAAATTTGAAATGATTTTAGTAATGTTCTTAATCAAATACTTGCATTTCATTAAGAACATTACTCATGTCATTTATTATAAGACATTTATTTCTGCAAAGAATAAAAATCACTCAAAGAAAATACAAGAGAAATTAAAAGTAAAACACGATAGAGATACGAGTGATGGAAGAACATTTTTTTGTTTTTTAACTTCAATAATTATATGAATAATATAATTTAACCATATAATAAAAATAGTTTATTCTATATCATTTTTAAAACTAACTAATAATGTGTGCTCCGCGAAGAGTTAGCGGGAGCTTCGTGTATGTATGCGGACAAGTTAAAATTACGTGCAGCATCAGGATATTGGAACTTCCTGTAACATAACGAGTGTTATGTCGTTTAATTTGACCCCTACCATTGTTACAACCGACCCTAGTATAGGGGTCGATTGTAACAGAGGCAGATTATTTTTAAAACGACCCTGTGATGTATTTTAGTCATGTAGTTCCCATAACACACAAGCTTTGCTTAGTTTGGGGCTATATGCCATGTAAAAAAATTACAGCATTATTATTTATTGCAAATAACATTCAAATTGTACTACCCATTTGTAAATAAATAAACAACGACTTCAATGGTTACGATGGTGGACCAAATGCAAAAAAGGAGGTCTGTATGTTTTTAAATGTATGATATTCTCGTAAATTGAGATTATTTTTAATTAAATTTATCAAATTAAAGATTGCATGCGTCTGCTCCGGGCACGTGCGGTGTAGGGTTCCATAGTTGCCCATAAACTTATATTTACTATATGTTTTACATAACCAACATCTTCATCGTAGTATTTTCAATGGAATTTGAACGAAATTAACGTTAACTCGCAAAGCCTCTTAGCTGTGATAGTTTTCCTTTAAACTTCATTTTACATATATACTACTGCCGTTTTAGACATAAAAAAAAATATAAAAATATATTATATCTAACATAACTTACAAATCTTTAGAAAAATCTCTAATCAACACCCTTTTTGTGTTTTCGTAATTTTAGTCAACAAAATGTCCACTCGATTTCACCTCAACATCTGATATGTCAATGTAAGTCTACATTGAGCATTCCTTAAAGTTGACATTTATAACATTTTAACAGCAGCCATAAACCAACAAGTTCTGCAAACTTGATATAAATTACGTCGAACTAATGACGTGTGATGACTTAAATACTCCACTTCAACTCGAAAAGTTCTACTAAAAGTACCCAAAATTGTCTAGTTGGAGTGGGGGAATATATGGGGGGATGTCTATGAATACCACAGTATGTTTTTCCTCAAGTTTAGTGCAGGCTAATAACAGAATAATGCCCGGTAGTTGAGTTCAACCACCATGAGAAACAACTTTACTCAAGTCTTATGTGCCTGTGATTTCAACGGAACCCGAGCATTACTGCTATTGGCGTCAGATATAGTAAAACTCTAACCCGGAGAAACTCTTACTTCTAGAGAAGGTAATGAAAAACTTACTTTTCAACTCGCTGCCTTTTCCAATAGATCTCCTCCGCGGTGACACCTCTCTGTCTCTGGCGACAACAAAACTTATATTACTACTCAGAATAAAGGCTCTGAATAACTTATACATAAACTTGGGTCTAACCAATATTGGATGTGGAATGTTAGGACAATAACGTTTCTCATCATATTTTTCTAGGATAGAACCTCTATAGTGGTTTCGGAATGTGGAAGGCACAAAAATGTCTGACGTCCAACATATTATATCTAGGTTCGTTCATAAACACAAGCAGGGTTTTCGTAGACGTGAATTTTAGATGCTTTTATCCAGTTTTTATTCGACAGGATGTTTGTTTTCATAGAACCGCGGCCAATGCCTGATCAAAACATAACCCGCAGGCCATCCAATAACTATTCCTTCTTTTTTATGATATTTGAAGAATAAGGCTGAAAAACAACCACTGTTTAAATATTTAAATACCACCAATATTTTTTTTCGTTCATTATGTCAATAAGATTGTAATAATTTAACACGCCGATTGTCAAAAAGTGGCCTGAGCCAAATATAATATTTGGTCGTGCCTCTGGCTACCCTCTACGTGGTAACCTCACGGATCTACGTACTGAGTGGAGATCCGAGAATGTCCACATAGATAATTTTTATTCAAGAGCATCTTGTTTTTTTTGTCAATAAGATATTTTAAGGTAAGTATATAAAAATAAAGAAGAAAAAAAGAAAACGTGATAATTCGTATCATAAGGTTTTTAGAAAATGTACCTCATTATGTTTTACGAATATGTTATTGTTCATTATATGCAGTGTAGGCCCAAAAAATCGGCAACTGGTGCAAAATATACTAACAAATACAATACTCGTTATTTATCAGATTTTAACCTATAGTGGCACGTAAAATAAAATGAAGTAATAACCACTGTTATTCGTCAATTTTGCCGACGTTTCCTAGCTGATTCAGTAGCTCTCTTCATAATAAACACTACCCGCGACCGAGTTCGACGATGGACCGGAATTATTTTTCTCAAACATGCGCAGAAATATTGTTATTGCTTTCGAAAAAAGAACCCGCCATGTTTCGTATTTAGGTACGTATACAGTATCAGTTTTGAATTTGGAACAAAAATGCGCCGACAATGTGGTATCAAAATCCATTGCCAATAGTGACAATAGCCAATCCGGCAATAGTGACTACGACAAAACTTTGCCTCATTTGAAATTGGATCTCTTTCATCGAGCTTGGTATAAATATGTTACGTTTAAGTGGCTGTATGCAGACTCCTTCACCTTTCTGCACATGAAGTAAAATAAAATGGTAGTAAATAAAAAGGTCGTCTCCATTCTGTTATTTTGATATTAAATACATAAATAAAAATGAGTTCCGAAGGTTACGAAAGTGAAATGAATATTGACTGCACTTCACCAGATCTAAGGTCGGAAGCCAAATAACCGATGGAAAACTTGCTTTCAGTCAAAAAAAATACGCAAAAGTATCGGAACCTTTTTTATTTCCTTGCATTTTTTGACAAAAGCACTTTAAATGCCTCGGCGGAAATGGCTATTGCCTATTTCACGAAGCCTCAGCAACAATTTACAATTTTCGCTTTAAAAAATCCAGATATTCTCTTCGCATATTAGATAAACATAACAGGTAGGACAAACAAAGCTATATAAATAAAAGAAAATACGTTTCTCCACAGCGCACAGGTGACATTTTTGCAGCTGAGTCGCGTACGAGCACCACAGGAGTACTTTTCCATACACAAGGTACGTAAGAAAGTTACAGGGGAGGAAATTCTAAGAAACGAATAGGTTTTCTCTTTTAGAGAACAGCATCTAAATAAGTTCACTAATTTCAATATTTATACACACAATTACAATATATTAGAAATTTAAACGTTTATTTTTTACGTTTTAGACAACGCAAAAACAGCTCCCACAGCCTTAATATATCCAAATAATGAAGCCAATTTTTGAACTAATATTTAGCCTTAAAATACTACGTAGAGTCCGTTCAAAATATCAAATCCACAAATCCCACAAAGGCGAGAGCCTGAATCCATTTTACCTTGTTCATACCAAAATCGAAGCGAAGAGAAATCCAATAAGGAAAATAATAATTGATTATTTTCCTTGTCTATATCACCTGATTTTGAGTACAAATTTATTAACCGGACTTTATCTCATCTAGGAAACCTAGCTTTCATCCCCAAACCCCCCAAAGTATCAATTTGGAACTATTCATGGAAGTTTCCATGAAAAGTTCTTTTAGAGAATATAAAAATAGGAGTATTTTTTAAATTTTAAAACCACCGTCATTTATTTCCATCATCGATTGCAAAGCGACGTACTGCAGCAACTTGTGCAAAACTTATCTAAGAACCATTTTTAAAAACACGTTAATTGCAAAAAATCACACTTCAAAACGAAATAGGTTACATCATACAAAGAAACAAAAAACCTATTATGGCAAACGCATATTACCTATATGGGCTTTTTACGTCGGGGAAAGGAATGATATGCAATACTAGCAGTGTTAGTGATAGTAGATAGTAGATAACACGGACCGTAACTAAGCACAATGTCCACGCTTCATCAAATCCCACAAAGGTGGACTCACTGAATCCATTTGGCCCGTCATACGAGGACTAAAGTGGTCCAATCCACGTCACAGTAATCTGCAGAGACGGACGGTCTGCCGTTTGATTCTCGTGTGAAACGGCGAAGAGTGATTGGATTAACGTTCAGCGCTATACAGACGCTGACGGGTAGCATTGCAGACTCAGCTCAGCATACATTTACGGAGGAAGCCGGTGATTTCCGGTCTGATTAATATGCTGTAATGCCTACGCAGAAGAATACGGGTTCAATTCCCGCCGCGGGACAAATGTTTGTATCATCTGTAAATGTTTATCTCGGGTCTGAGTATTTTCTTAGTAATATGTATGTATTTCCAAAAAATATTAAAATATATAAGGCGCTGATGTAGTGCGAGGGTTGGTCAGCGTTAGTTATCATACCACACTTTAAAAATTAAATAGTTGCAGTAAAATCACTCCTTAATTTCTAAAATAAATAAAGCTCTAAATCTACGTAGTTACGTTAGCGCGTTCATGTAGCTTTCGTAGTAATGCTAAGTCATTACTTTCGTAAAGTCAATCTCGCGCACTATATGTGACTTAAGTATTGGTAAGTGCCAGAAGGCAGCTTTGCTGCCCTGCTTTCTACGAGAATGCGGCCTTTTGCGATAATAATTGCTAATATGGTATGCAGAAAGGTAGTTCGGATTTTACTTTGTTTTTATCACTTTGACTTGTAAATGCCGTTCGTTTGACGCTCTTCTGATTTTGGGAACCTGGAACTGTTATTTTCTTACTCGTTTTGCTTTCATTGCGAATCTGGTTTGGGTACATTTAATAAAATGCATTTTCCAACTATCTGGCGTATCTGGCGTTTGGTTAGCGCCTTTATCAACTCAATCTATTGAATCTTCACTGATAACCAAATCTTGTCAATAAAATTGTTTATTTTTGTAAAAATGAATCGCTTATACGCGTATCACTTCGGTATTTGTCTTTCAGGTTTCCAGCTCGAACGGACAGAAATAGAGAGTACAAGGTTATTTTTTTTATGTTAAGATTAGACGAACAGGCCAACTAACTGATGGAATGCGATTACCGTCAATTATTGACATCTGCAACACTTGGGTCATTACTGATGCGTCGCCTGCTCTGAAGGACTTTTATATTTTTATTGAAGCGAGCGATGTTATAGTTTTGCGAAAACCCCTCAGATGCTCAGAAGGCAGCTTATTCCACGGTTTACATACGGGAGGACGAAGAAAGGATCTTGTAGAGCGGGTTGTACGAGAGAGCCCCGTATCAATTACGTGTGGATGAGCCCAGTTTCAGTGTCGCGAAATGCGATGGTAAAACATTGATGCATGAATAAGGTAATAAGATATAAAAATCCCACATTATGATCTTCTTTACGGAATTAAAGTACTCACTCGTTCAACCCCAGTCTGAGCATAGGGCCGGCGGACCTGAGCATGGCGTGAGCATCACAATTGCTCATACCACGAGTCGGGCGACCGTTGATGGAAGATATCACATCGCCTTCGCGAATGCCGCATAATGACGCTTTACGACCTGGGTTCACCTGAAAAGATAAATTACACCCTGAATTATCTCGATGAGTACATTAATATAGTCCAAAAAACTACCCTAGCTTATATTCTAGAAGGTCATCGGCGGTAACAAACCTACTTTACAAACAACTATTTGCTTTTTCTTATTGGTTTTGCACTCTGCCTTAAAGTTTGTAGAAGCTCATAAAGACTTCTTGGATATTCAATATTTACCTCCTTATTTACTTATGTAAATTGAGATCAGCTAGGAGAGTAAGGAATATGTTCCAGAAATCACATTAGACTTGATTCAGAGTCTCACTGTATTTTAGCGAACATTCATGTTGAAAAAACATCGTTAACATATCAAGAAATTAGCGATGCCTTAGAGATATATTTATCAATATCGCATAAATTAGCGAGCGTACAAGTACAGAAAACAACTGAGCAACTTTAGTTACAAACCGCATTCGGTTCCCGACGCTTTGCCGCCGGTGAACAGAACTTCAACATGTTTCCTTCCTCAAGCTCACCCACGACCACCCTCAAACCGCCCCGACCCACACGCACACGCAACCACGATTCATATATAATCACCCTCCAAGCACACACACTACGTTGATAAAGGTTATTGCTACACACAGGGATTATAAACTCATTTTAGAATAACAAGCACTCGTTAGTATGATGACAAAGTTAAAAACACAAAGGCACAATTACAATCAGCACAATTATATATCACACACGCCAGAGGGTATAGTTTACGACATTATCTAATGCGCGGCCAAAGTCATGATTGCCCAAGAAAGTCGTGGACGAGACTGAACCACAAAAGGTAGACACGCGATGTAACAGGCAATTTTATCGAAACATTATATGGGCATTATTCGAAAATGCACGCGCCTATAGTGAGGGCGGACACACCACCACCTATTGTTATGTCGGGAACGATCACTCGCGAAGAATATTAATCTTGTCGAAGGTGAGGCGAGGTATCGACTGGTCGCGGTCTCCGGGGACACAGCCGTGTACTTAATGGGACGATGAACCCCTACATTGTATGGAAATAACATTAGATAATTTCGAGCGAATTTTGCGAATTTTCGAAGCCCTTCGTAATGTTTACGTTACATGAAGCAATTAATTTAATTATTCAGTTAATGCCCCTCACTCTACACCATCAAAGTAAATTAACATCGAGCGAATTACGAGAGGTAAGATAGTAATAATGCTCATTTATGATACCCCCGTGTATAACTTGAGATGCTTCAAAACACTCAAGATGGTGTGAAGTACGTAGGACTCGTATTACTAAAACACATTCTGCGAGAAGGTACTAGCGCGCCGGTCTATATAGGCGATAAGGAAAAAACTATTCTAATGCAATGAATATGGAAAGAAAAGGCGTCCGTAGCGCAAGGGAAATTCAAATTGCGAGTCCATTGTTCCAAGCGCATGTGAGGCGGTAAAGAGCTTAAACGTGTAAGGAAATGCTCGGGCTTAGTTACAGATTAATGTGAGTTCCTCGAACACCGATGGAGAGTGAATATGCAAGCTCTACCAGTAACCGATCACAAAAGGAAATAGTGGCGTCTAATGCAGTAAATAATAAAATGCAAATTTAATAAGATACCTGTCATGAAACCGTGCAGACATTATCCAGCACTTACAACCTATGAGTACATACAGTTTTATGTTAGAGTGAAAATTAAGCGTGTAAGTCCCCGACTTTACATTGAAAAAATAAGAAAATATAAAAAATATACAAACACGCTCATATAATTATAAGTGTCGCAATAAATAATGATTAATAATATATCGGGGTAACAAGGTAAACGCGATAAAGACCCGTATAAAACTAATAATTATATTTACTGATCGCGAAAGTTTGAAAAATACTAAATATGCCCACGGCTATAATCTCAATGATGGAAGTCCTCAGACCTCAACTCTCAATCAATCAGAACTTAGCCCTCGTAAGGTTACCAAGAAGGGGGTAGTCAGAGGTACGTCCAAACATTATGCATAGTAGTTGGATTCCGCTTGACAAGTTGAATAACAATAAATAAATAACAGTTACATACATATATAGTCCTGACCCCACACTATAGGATCCCCTGTATCGTATGTATCAAGAACTACGAGTATCTTTAGTTCCATAATACCCAAACCCGGAACAAATAATGCAGAAAATGCATACATAAGTCCTGCAGCGGGAATTGAACAAGAGGCACACACCTCTTGCATTTCACCGAGTCTGCGAAGTTACGAGTCGAGTTACAAATCATCGCTCTTTATCGAAAGCCTTAGAACTGTTGGTTCTAAGATATTCCGGTTTCTTCAAGATGTTTAGAGCACATGTTAATCCAAAGTATTATGAATTTATTTTCCGCGTTTTCCCAAAAGCATGGCATTCATGTGACGCTAGTTTCCCTAGAGTGGTACGTCTCGAATTAAATTAAATACAGAACTTACAGCGCTGTCTTGTTAGTGCAATTAAATCAAGCGTAGCGCCGCACTCGACACCAGACAACTTTATTCGTTTAAAACTTCAACGGAATCATGTGGAGTTTTTGAATAATGGATGACACTCCAAGAGCAGTTATATTACGACTGTATCTTTATAAGACTTGCATCATGACAGTGTACAGGCTTTGACGTGATGATTATTGATATCGTATATATTTAACTAAAACAAAATACAAAAACTAAGTGAGAAATAACAATAGGTGAACTGTAGGTTTGTCGTCAAAATCAATGTGCTTAAATCACAAGTGTAATCATGGTAATAAAATTACACGCGAAAGGGTGTCTCAAGATACACGATACTCTACTACGACCAACGTAGTATGATCTCCAACAGTTCTTCTTAGATGAGTAAAATAGTATAAGATAGAGAAAGATCAGAGGTGGAAAGGCTCTATTTCAACTGGACGTGCGTAAGTACTGTTGGCATGCGGAACACGTAAGCCGCGTGACTCCGCACGCACGTGCGTCGCCTCACGATCCGACGCCATATCTACTCGAATCCTATACCCAATTTATCCTACTTATTTCGGGAAATTCTGTACTTTTATTACTCTATACTTTGTATTCGATGTCAAAGCGAAAGCAAAAGGGATGAGCCAAATGCATGGTAATGGCTACGGAGAATTCTGCTTCCTGAAACGAAAGAAGAATTGGATAATCGAGTTACATACGTACAATTTAACTTTTCAAAACGACTACAAATGTGGACCACTAAGTTGCAGAGTTTCACAGTCTGATAGGACATTAGGATGATCCTTTCTGTTGCTGAAATGTCTAACTGCAAAATAATATTATCTGACTCCAAACGACGAATTTTACACGCACTATCTACATTAAATGCAGCACACGCAGCAGTAATCGTGCAGTCACATACATGACGATTTTCTAAATGAGCAGCGTAATGTCGGAACTCAGGATATTTTACGCGTGAAACGACGACAAAGCGACGTCAACAGCCACCGCTTGAATATCTGCTAGACTAGTGAAGACCGCGAGTAAAAGATACTCGTATGATTAAATTTTGACCCAACCCGGTTAACTCACTGAATGTTTTTTGTTTTTGTTTTTTTTTCAACTCGACATAAAAGCTGTGAATTTTTAATATGCATTTTCTAAACCGATTTAAATAATATATTTTCAAAAGAATTTGAAATGTGCTATTCAAAATAAATGCGAGAAAGTATTAAGTACTAGCTTCTGCTGCGGCTTCGCCCGCGTGGTATATTGATAAAAGTAGCATTTTTGATCGTATCCAGGCTCCAAACTATGTCCATATCAAATTTCATCACAAACGGCTCAGCGGTTTAGGCGTGAAACATATAGGATATATTTCCGATATAATTGTATTATAACTTATCGTTATATTATGGCCAAATCACACAATATAATTATAAATTGTAGAATGTGTTATTCTGATGTTATAGGCTATACTACTGTAAGTAATTCGTAAAAAAAATACGGGTCGTGACGTGCGCGCCTTGCTAACTACAGTACGCTAGTGCCATCTCTTATCAAATGGACGCACTACTTGTTCTACCGCCATCTAGTATCGTCTGGCACTAACTGCGCTAGAAAAAAGTATCTCGAATAGTTTCTCGAATATTTGAGACTGCGCGAGGCAGGGCGAGGCGAGGCGGCGCGAGGAAGCGTGCGGGCCACGCCAACTGCTAGAAATTACTAGAACATACGAGTTCTTATTTATGGTGGGATATAATTATAAGCGCGGCAAACAACCCCTAGAGTGAGTTCTCTTCAAGTTTTGAAAGTGAATAATTCGAAGTGATAAATAAGCGATACCCCAGTGACTAGTGAAGTGACAGTTGTGCTAGTGTTGTACTTAGTGATACAGTGTTTTAGTGTTTTTGGATTCATTGTGTAGTTTTGTTGTGCTGTTTATTTAATTGTAAATTATTTAGTGTAATTTGCTATTACAGTGTTCCATTAGTGTACAATTGGACTGAATCCTAGCTCGTAACAATATTAAGTATAAAATTACCTTAAACACTATTTCGTCCCACTGTTGGCTGAAAAGCGCTCTTCTTCTGACATCTCCCCTTTGAGAGGATTGTATGAAACTAATGTTTAAAGAGGTACTGAATAAAGCGACAGATATCTCACCAATGTATTTTAAATGGAGTGATACATTTCGATAATATGCATGAAGATGATATTCTAATGTGAGATATTTTGCACAATTCTAACTCAACCCTTGCAATCTGAGCGTAATGATGTCTACCCTCTGACTTTCGACTCTGACGAGAATTAACTGGGTTTTGATCACTTATTGTCTGGTTGTAAGGGGATTTCAGTTTAAATATTAAATTTTAAAATGCTTCTAACGTTTATTCTCGAATACTGAAAAATAAGTAGTTTAGACGACTTTTCAAAATACTCGAAGTGTCACCTAGGCTAGATAGTGTCCAAGACTCATTTCACAGAAATTACCCTCGTCATATGTATATATGTAACAGGTAAGAAAAAAAAAAGATCAAACGTGTTACAAAATAACAAAAAACCCTAATCTTTGATACTTATTGAACCATCAAAACAATAGCAAGATACAAATATCGAGAGAAATCAGATTTCTGTCAGCGACCCATATATAATTCATATACCGTAAAAATACAAAGCTTTTCTTGAACAAAGTCCAAGCACTTTGATTTTAAGCAATAAAAAAACAATATTCACTGGTAAGTAGCCGTAAACCATGTGCAAAGTGCGTTTAGTAAGCAAATAGACACCCACAAAATGAAGTTGTTTGTTTCAGTGCTTGAAATGAACTCGGTTTAGAGAATCCTTCTACATGTGACTCTGAGTATATTCTTTCTTGATGGGAATAAAGTTAATAACTGGCATCGATATCAGGTAAACAAAACACAAGATAAAAGAAAAATCAATCATTTGATTCGAGACAACTCCCGTGCGACACGAAAAAGGAAAATTTAATAAAGACGATACGGAGTCGTTAATAAAAATGATTGATTAATGTTTGGTTAGCAAACACAATTTGGCACACAATCTTACTCACATTAAGGGTGCGGTAGGGCGTATCGCTGAGGCTCTGGAAAAATACGAATATCTTAAATAGGTTCATATTTTCAACTGCATATTCTTGTTAACTTTTAATTTATTTTTATTAATGCCCTGTGTTGTGAAAAATGTGATTGTTTCATAGCTAGGCAGTCAATAAGTTTTTATTTATTAAAATCACGAGGAAAATACATTATAGCCTCGACACTGGAACACCTAGTTTATTAAATCCTCTTAGCCAAACTGCGGGGTGGAGTAATATACACAAAACTTACTATAATTTACATAATTAAATGGTTTTCCTAGTAATACGGCAATTTCTCAAAATAAATATGAGACTTTTCATACGGATTTCACAAAATTAATTTATTAATTTCATAGATTTAATTGACATCGGTATTAGTCAGTCGGTGGTACGGCGGGCCAGTTGCCGGCTGAGACGGGTTCGTTCCCCGCTGCGAGACAAATTACATGTTCTGCAGATATTTATTCCTGGTATGTGTTGTGGGACCATGGTAATCGTATTTCCTGTTACCCAGGGAATCCTAGTGTGAAGTCAGGACTATATTTATACTTACCAAATGTTCATTATATTTTTAAATACTTAACAGTCAACTAATGAGCGCTTTTTAACAACAGTCAAAGTTCCATTTTCCGCAAAAATAAATAAAATATAGGTAATTCACGACACAAACGAGCGTTACCGCAGGCAGTGATTCCTTTACTTTTACGCCACAGACAAGAGAATAGCCGGTCCATTGAACGGAAACCACAACATTCTGGGCAATTTTGATACGAATGATACGGCGGCACCTTGTGAAAAATACTCGATAACCTAGCTAGCAGGTTGAGTGACGGTACCAGAAACCAGTTTTTCATGATTTTCCTGGCAATTTGTAATTGGATACGTGGCTTCTTGGGTAAATGGCTCTTAAACTTCGTGGACTCAACACGCTTGTGTGGTGTTTTTAGAATGGGGAAGTTATAATTTGTTTTTTATTTTTTTACTCTAAGCCTATGTCTATATGTCTATGTATCTATATCGGATTAACAGGTCTTTTGATTGTGATTGGGTAACGGGATAGTAAATAACCCATGTCAACCCTGAAAGTTCATCAATATATATAAAACTGTTCCGTTAATGATTGGCGGATCAACGCACAGCCTAAGCCATAAGTCCTAGAAGCATGAAACTTGGAGGATATATTCCTTTTGTGATGTAGGGATGCACTAAGAAAGGAATTTAGAAAATTCTAATTTTCTTTTATTAATTTAATTAAAAGGGCTGCACAACTTTGTACAAAATAACTGAATACGTATCAGGGTATTAAAAAAAAGTCCTTAAGGGTGCAAGGCATTCAATTATATTATATGATGCACCTATCAATTACCTATCCACGCGAGTAAAACCGCGGGCATCGGCTAGTTCTATATATTGGTGAAAGAGTGTTTGGAATATGATACGTAGTTTTCTAGATTATCCTACATACAAACTTACAAACTTTATAGTATATATAACTATATAATACTTAGTTAACCTTAACCAATTACTCGCGTAAAGCGACGCAGCTGCCCTCATGCAGGCTGCGATAGAGGTACAATACTATTCTCTTGACAAATAGCAGCATTTCCCGCAAACAAAGTGCTCTCTACAAGAGATGTTTCACGGTTTACAACGAACTTTAATTGCGTAATCTGATACTAGACTGTGTTTCAGAGTTCGCAAGAAGCAAATTGCTTTTCTTTTATTATGAATACAGAGATCCTATTTCACTACAGTTTTCATTCTCAGCAATTTGTTTGGTATCGCAAAGGAGCTTCCAGATTTGTTTAGTTAATAAATAAATCGATTATATATCAGTTATAGCAATCTATGTATTAATCGATACTAAGTATTATGATGCGATTAACTTTTAACATCCGATAAAAGAGGCGTGTTACTGCTATTTGGGGAAAAGTAAGGAAACATATTGTCCACATTAGTCTTCAGCGATCGTTATTGGCAATTCACAGTACAATTAATTTTGTTTGTTGATTGAGTAAAACTTAACTAAAGTTTTAGTATTTGTCAAAGTTTCACGATTAGATAACATAATTATAAGTTTAACGGGTCAGTCATCCCGTGACCACGGCTGTTGCAATACAGTCGAAACGCCGGGAAAATAATAAAAAAGGTAAACGCGTTAAAGACCCGTTAAACTTATAATATGACTAAAGTTAAAAAATACAACAGATCCTAGAAAATCATGAAATACACAAGTTTATAACTGACTCGTAAGTATTAAGAGCAAATGAAACCAATAAACTACATGAAAACTTCAATAACATACCCTCGATATCCTGAGTGGCTGGTTCTGATCAGCGCCGCCGTGCATGCGGAAGCCCCACGGCGCGCCCCCCGACAATTCCACCTCCCGCGCCGTCATCGCATGCCCCTCACACCATCACCCCTCGCACCAACACATCAACAACTATTCACAAAACTAAACTGTCAGTGTACCCGCAACACTCATTTTAAAGCGAATGGAAGCCCGTCATTTCAACATCACAATGTATTCAGTCGTCCGTCGAGGTTTTCAGCCTGCAACAAACAATAATCGTTTTTGAATGGCATGGCATAAAATGCACAATAATTATCGTAAAATTGGGTAGTTTAAACGCTGCATGGGATTCAGTGTGCTAAATCTGTTGAATAAAAAAGCTACTTTTTATCGTTGATATATTGCTCAAATTAAACATAGATCTAAAATCACCGCATCGATTTCGTATTTAGGTCTGTATAATTCTCAACGAGGCCTACAAAAGATCAGTTTCTGATCTTTTATAAGCCTTGTTGAGTATTAAACATGCATAAACAAAACTTTGAGTGTGACAGATGTAGTCCGAAAATAGATCCTACTTATATCATAAATATCAAATTTAGCCGAATAACATTCTCATAGCACAGAACCATGCAGGCGAAGCCTAGTGGGTAGAGACTAGTATTTTATATAAGTGAAATGTACGTTTGAAGCATATTTGGTACATAGAGTTAATACGTTCTAGATCAATATAAACAAAACTGACGAAAGTTTAATTTTCCTATTGTGAGACGTTCATTCGTCAAGTTTCTTGGCACCTTTCATGAACTAAGATTGTTTTATTGCTTGTAGGCATTAACATTTATTGTTCGAGTGATGAACAGTATTTTAAGCGCAAGAAGGCAAAGAACACTGTCGTAAACTAAAAGTAGTTTGTAGTTTGGTGGGCAACTGTTATTTTAGGCCATGATGCACAAACATCAAATTACGAAGGTCAATGCGTGAGTGGAAAATAAATCACTTTCAATTGTTAGTTTTTACCTCAGATGCTTTAAAAAAAAGATTTAACAAAACAAAACACACATGCTCACGACTGTTATCGATGTACACGTCCAAACATTAAATATGGCATATGCCCACATTTTGTTTAGTAGTTAGCATTCTACGTGACAGAACGAAGCTGCCGCTTTATAGGAACAGCAACTGATGTCACATACCTTCGAACTTTTAGTCCTAGAGCACACTGGTTGCCTCACGATGTTTTCCTTCACATTTTAAAGCACGTATTAAATTTATACGTTCCATAGTATTACATATTATAGTAAAAGTACTCTGTTTCTTCGTATACAGGTAACTTTAGAAGAGCTCAAAAGCTTTCACCCTACAGTTGCACGCTATGGACAACCTATTTTGGTGAATACCTATTATTTTTTAATCGTATTACATGTCACGGTTTTCGAGTCGCAAGAACGCGCGTTAGTTTTCATAGTCTGAAAGTTAACCACGCATCGTTATAAAACTTGTCTGCCTCTATCCCTTTTTTAGTGTAAAAAAAGATCAGAACTAGAGGGCACTCACTAACTTAAGCGTCATGCTTAAATTAGTGGGTGATTATAATTAAGAGGGTTATTGTTTAATTTTCCTTATAATATGAACAAGAGAATCCTAATGCATAACGCGGTTCTAAATGTGTGCAACATTAATTCAACACGCATCTGAAAAGCCGCAGTGTACAATGATGACGTCTAACTAAAACCTGCGGTTGCCCTTCGCGTACCGAACATTTGCGACCAGCATTGTGACACATGTATAAACACGTCCATCCCATTATGTGGAAACCGTGAGACATGTCCGCCGCCATTTTAAATGGGAGAATAATTAAATGTAGACCAGAATTTGTATTGAACGCGCGCCAATGAATTACTGATCAAGCTAATAGCAACGTGCAGTGTTGTAATTACAGGTTTTGTTCCCGAAAGTTATGGGTTTGATTTTTTGGCACTAGGTACTTTATTACCAATCCTAAACTAAACTACATTTACCAAGCTAGATGATAAAGGTAATTAGGACCCCAAAAATTGCCGCAACGCCTAAGACCAAACTTTTCAAACTTCACTTGAACGCTCAGGAGATTGTGCACAGGATGAGAGTAGCACAAAAACCATGGAGATCGAGTTTATAATATGGGAAACTGATGTTTAACGAAGGTTTTAGATATTGGAGACCATATTGCAAAACTCAAGTGGCACTGGGCATGACAAAAGATTTGATGATTACAGATGTGGTTAAAACCCTTATACCCGCCATACAGAGTTGTTTCTGAGTAGTACAGGTATCTAAGGGCCCTGATAGACTATAAGCTAGATGGACGAACGACATCGTCGTCGACAGGAACAGAACAGACTGGAGTGGTGTTAAAGAGAGCATATACCTTCATTTCATTACATTAAGGTAGAGCAAAACTCGCCTGTAAAAAATGTTGAAGCAAGACATATTTTAGTCAGCCCAGCCAACCTGGTAATAATATCGGAATATGCTAGCATTTTCATTCACAAATAAATCCGTGGACCGTACACACCAAAATGCCACGAATGAAATACGCACAGCGCAACCGTATAGGCGTGAACCATATTATGTGGCGAGTGCGATAAATAAGCTTCAAGCGAGCAACCCTTTGTATAGCGGAAGCATGAGAGTGACATCTGAATCAAACCCTACTGTCATTTCTCGGCAGATACCACAAGTGCTTGTGTTGACCTGAATCGAACAATAATAGGTAAGTACTGCTCAAATTTAGGCACAGCCTAGATCAAACTCAACTATAGGGGAAATCTGAAGAAGGAAAAAACAAGAACGTCGAAAAAAGTTCCTAAATTCAAAAAAATTACCAAATATATGTACACCTTAACTTAACTTTACCTCAGAGTATGTTAATAATAGCTACAGCATTTACAGTATTGTTTTAAGAGATCCTCAAATCTCGGGTTCAAGCTATTTATAGGAGCTTAGGGGCACAGTACCAACATCTTCTCCAATTACTTACCTGCTGTGCTATCAACAACAGTATTTCATAATGATTGCGATTACTTTACCTCCGCCATTGTAGATATATATGCTGATCTTTCTTAGTCTCTTGGATAGGTATCTTATTAAAGCACATTGCTTATTTTATTAGTTCCTATGTAACGCTCTGTCATGGCTCATGTCCCAAACAACCTACTTACTTATGTGAAAATATATTCTGTTCAAAACTTCCGTATTGGTTTTCTTTTAGTGTTTTAAGCGGAAGTAATAAAAACGGTTTTGCAGGTAACTAATTCCCTTGGTACGAAATGTAGGATTTATTTGAAAATAGATCAGCTTGGAGCCAAGTGTCAGTACAAAGACGTTGGAGTCTTTTAATAGCTCGCACAAAGTCTGACTCATGCTACATTTGGTTAATCGAAGGTTGAATATAATGGTAACATTACTCATGGCTTACGTTTCGGATAAGTCTAGCAAATATGCAAATGGATATTTCAGAATATGTAGTGAATATTGTACTGACAAAAAACTTGTATTTAAAACGAATTACGTTGCGTCTTTGAAGTTTCAGTCCAATGTTTAGTAACCTGTAAAATTCTGCCAATTCTCCAGACACAAACAGATTACCGAAAGTAAGGTTGCTTAGATGAGCGAGACTTCAACTGCTTTATGCATAACTTGGTGTACACGTGTGTTGTGTCACACAAGACAATCTCAGACACTGTAGACTTGTTGGACACTAAAGCGAGACAGCTCCCTACGAAACTTGCATGTGTCAGTATATATTATATGCAAGTAATAAATAAATAAATAACTCATTCATTCGCATAAAGCTGAGGAAAATAAAATAATGCCGCGTAACGTAACAAAAGTTTAATAGGGCGCAAGTTGCGGCTTCTGTAGTTAATTAAATTGACCCCTACCCTCGACCACAGAAATTACCCTAATAAAAGAAAAAGATAAACCAATTTGAACTCTAATACGAAACAGCAAAAGCACGTTTAGATGTTAGATGAATAATAATTACTATTTTCCGAGAATTCCGTACTTTATTACTTGGTACAGTCCACCTAGTGATTTGCTAAAGAGTCTAGCTCCTAAGGGAGTTGGTTTATATACAATCCCCTACTTTTTGGTGCAAGTTTATTCAGTTGCCTACGTTTATTAGAAACCTTTTTCTTAATTTCACGATCAACTATCGTATGGCGTTTAGACCATAGAATAAACCCCACTGGCTTAGCTTTTAAGGCAGTGAAGAAAAATTAATCAAACTTGCAAATATAATGATCATGACCAACAGATTTTATTTATTTTAATCTCAACTGTATTGTTATCGTAATTTTCAGGATGATTTTATGAAAGCAAGGAAGCCTGGAAGTCAACTTCCATAATTAAAAAAGGTTTTACATAATGGTTAAGTAAGACCATACAACACTTTCAAGTTTCAACTGACAAAGCGAGAATAGAGCAGTATTTGTGGTAAGTCGACGCAGGCAGGTTGATTTATACGAGTCTCCTTATTCGATCCCGCGCTATAACGCCTACGATATACGGCCCAGGTTACCCAGCAACCTATTTTGGCATAGAGTTACGCACTTGATGAGAATTAAACCGATACACGGGGGAACAACAAAGCATGATTGTGCTTCTGGCTAGAACCTACCGTAAATTTATTGCCTTAGCTGAATAAAGAACTTGATGATTCCAACGAAAATGATCTAAACGATATTACCAAAGCATGCACAAAGTATGCTCGAAAAATCAAATATTAGATAACGACCACGAAACTATTCTGTAATAAAAAACAATATTTTTAATTCAATTCACGTCGCGCTGCGGTCGGTGCACTGTTTACTTTTAGTTCACTAGATTGAAAACCTGCCAATGCCAGGCAAACTAGACGAAGTGAACTCATGTGTATGAAAAATTCTATGTCGTAATCAACGGAAACAGGGACTGATTCGAGCTATGTTTAAACCATGTTATTTGCATACGATGGTTTACACATTTGAGATCGTATTGACCTAAATCTCATGTACTAAACATACAGCGTAAGGCAAGATTTCATTGAATAAGAAATATTTGTAGTACAAATCGAATGCAATTTCAGGTAGGTAATAAAGACAAAACAATGCTTTACAAAAAAAATATGACTTGTCGTTTCCAAAATACGATATTACATAATTTTCTCGAAAAACAATTGTTAAGTTATCTATAAAATAACATCTGCGAAAAAAGTATATGTTAGATAACAGCAGACTATCTGATATGATAGCTTATTTACTAGCTTTTCACCCGCGACTTCGTCCGCGCTATCGTAAGTAGATAATATGAGTGCCCTTGACCCCGCTCCCCGCCCTACCTCATCCACGTACTTCGCACTGCCATTGTTATCTATAGCGCCGCAATACCTGCCTACCTTTCAGACATAATGTGAAATGAAGGCAAATACCTTCATTTCACATTATGTCTTAAACTATTCCATCAAATGACATGCTGTAAAAGGCAAAATTCAATTGAACTAACTATTCGTTTTTATAAGAACTCATAGAGAATATTTGAAAACCTTCACCTTGTATATACAAGATACTATTTCATTTTTAACATAAAAACCTGTTGCTGTTTCTGAAATATTAAATGTACCTACCTACACTAGGTGTCGTGGATTTTTTGTAAAACTATTAAGGACCAAAATTTTTGCACTACATTTTATTAACTTATTTCAAACCGTTTAGACAGCGCAAGTTGACTTGACTTACAGATATATCAAAATAAAATATAGCCTATAGTACTTAGGGATAATGTAGCTTTCTATCGGATGAGTAGTTTCGGGGATTACCTCCTACACACAAACATACAAACTTTACCTCTGTATCATATTGGTATAGATAGTACAGATAGTAACTATTTTTATAAAACATAAGTGCAAGGTCTTTGTTTTGAATACACGTTACACAATAATTTACACGATTTATTTTTCTTTATGTGTTCGTGCCTTTTTATTCTCGTACTGTTCATCCAATTGGGTAGGTAGGTACTATGAACAAACTTATTACTTTATTATTAAACAACTTATCCATTTAAGGGTCTAAATCTAAATAATAAAAATGCGTAGGATAAGTAGTTGTTAGGTGCATCAAAAATCATTGCATGCCTTTCACACTTAAAGCATTTTATTTGGATAACTTGATACGTATTCAGTTTTTTTGTGTTCTAGGTATCCAAACTAAGTTTACAGCAAATCGTCACGCGTTAAATATTTCCATTACAAACGGAACACACCATCATACCTCCTCTGAGGGGTAGTTTGTAAAAATACATGTATTTGTCTTTTTTAATTTAATTATTTCTGATATTTATGCGAAGTTTGTAAATTCAAAGCATATGATTTTTCATACAAAGGGTTTCAGCCCTTTTCACCCCCTTAGGGGTAGAATTTTCCAAATTCCTACCTTAATGCAACCTTACACCAGAACAGGAATATCCCCTTCAAGTTTGATGCTTCTAGGACTTATGGTTTAATTAAAATTCTACCCTTAAGGGTAGAATTTTACCCAAATTCCTTTCCCACCCTTCTTGTAGGGTATATTTCTTTTGTGATGTAGTGCACCCCTACATCACAAAAGAAATATACCCTACAATATACAAGTTTCATACTTCTTGGACTTATGGCTTAGGCTGTGCATTGATCCATCAGTCAGTAACGAAACAATTTTATAAATTTAGATTTCTAGTTCACAGAACATTCAAAGTACTTTCCTCTTACTTTCATCTCTTAGATAATTCAGATTCAGTTTAAGCACTCAACCTTTGAAAGAACTGATAAAAAATATTTTTCAGATAAGACTCTGTACAAACAGGCAATAAATAATGCTACTTTGAAGAAAGTTTTCACAACAAACTTATCTTTTATGGTAGATTTTGATTCATTGGAGGCTTGTGCCTTAAACGCCTAAGGGCATTTTGTTTTTAAGGGAAGTTGATGTTATAAATTAAAAATCAATGGCCGGTTGTTACATATCTATTTATTCGTATAATTTCTACTATATACGAAAAAGTTAAGCGATGTCTTTGTGTGTTTATTTTTCAAACTTACAGGCAAATTGGCTAGATTAAGTAATCTCGAGGTAAATGTTCTTTAGAATTTGTGTGTTTAAATAAATACAACTCTTCTATACACTTGGCTATCAGTACTTTATTTTGGCACTTTGTTAAATTATCAAACACGAACTCGACACATTTCTTCAATAAAAGTTCGTAAAACAATGATTCAACAATTTCTAGGAACAATCAGTGAGTCATGGCATGATAACATCGTTATAGATATTAAGAATATCACTACTAAATGAGCCACTTCTGACTTGTTACCTTGCGACTTCACTTTTGAATAATAAAAGATACCAAATCAGTAGCACCAATAGTAGATCGTATATATCGAAAAAGCAAAGATAAGCCAGGACTAGTATATAATTTACATCAATTCAGATTTGTTTTCACTGTTTTTGAAATGTGGTTAATACTAGTGTGTCTGTACATAGCGGGCGCCCAGGCCCAGTCTGATAGTCTGCTGGTGGAAATAGACCAGGGGCTTTTGAGAGGATTCAAAAGTGCAGATGGTGATATCTTTAATTTCCTGAGTGTGCCTTACGCGACTGCGCCAAACGGAACGGATAAATTTAAGGTAGGCGTGGATAAAAAAATAAAGTTCCATAAGGTTCTTATATTCAACAAGTCGGTCGCAGCGATAGAAACATTAATGGCTACCAATAGTAACCTTAAAATTTTCAGGCACCACTCCCTGCTCCAGTATGGGCTCCAGAGACTTTCAACGCAACTACTCAATTCCTTTTTTGCCCACAACCTTTCCTGGTCCCCAACCAGAAAGAAGACTGCCTCGTTGCTAACATATTCGTTCCCGATACAAACAACACCGATCTTCCCGTGTTAGTAAACATCCACGGTGGGGCATATATGTCTGGGGTGGGTAATATTGAACAATACACTAACTTGGTTAAAACAGAAAAAGTCATAGTTGTTACCTTTAATTATCGGCTTGGAATTACGGGCTTCCTCTGTCTTGGAACAAAAGACGTCCCAGGCAATGCAGGGATGAAAGATCAAGTGGCATTATTGCGGTGGGTCAACAGAAATATCGCGAGTTTTGGAGGAAATCCCAACGATGTTACCATTACAGGGTGCAGCGCCGGTGGCGGCTCGGTAGACTTTCTGACCCTATCTCCATTGACCTCTGGTTTATTCAAAAAAGTTATAACAAATAGCGGAGGAAGTATAGGTTTTGTTGGAGCACAAATGCAACCGATAGAGAATGCAAAAGCCTACGCCAGAAAATTGAATTTTGCTAACATAGACGATTTTGATGCTTTAGAAGAGTTTTACAAAACTTCGTCGACCGAACTTTTGGCTTCTCTAATATTTGATAGCTGGAACAACACTGTGATTATGTTCACACCTTGCGTTGAACGTGATACGGGAACTGGTGAAGAAATATTTCTTTCAGAGACCCCTTGGAACATACTTACCAGAGGACAACATCAGAAGTTTCCAACTTTGTATGGATATGCAAACATGGAAGCATCACTTGTTTTGAGTTCTTTCGATGCGATAAAAGAAGACATGACAGCTAACTTTTCAAGCTATTTACCACAGGATCTTGGGTTCAAAAATGAGGAAGAGAAACTGGAAGTTGCGAAGACTGTTCAAAAGTTTTATTTCGGAGATGCAGGGGTGACTGACGAGACTATTTTGGGTTACTTAGATTACTTTACCGACATTATGTTCGCATACCCAATGCTTAAAGAACTTAAAATTCGCAGAATTTCAACTAATGATACCGTATATCTGTATGAATACTCATTTGTGGATGAGAAGACTCCCTTAGTTCCTGGCACAAGTTTCCGCGGCGCTGACCACTGCGCGCAAAGTTTTGCAGTAATGGATGAGGATAAAAGTGAATTCACTGAAGATTATGTGAACATGAAAGCTGTAATGAGAGAAATATGGTTAAACTTTATTATCTCCGGGTAAGTTGAAAATAATCATATTTGTAATTATACATATCATAATAATATAATTCGTAAAGTTTTTACTCCTGAGCTAGTCCCATTTTTACCAAATCAGGATCCGGTGGTGGAATCTCAGAGAAATCGAGGGGAATCCTGAAAAAATGTAGGAACTATTATGTTATTTTGTTAAACAATAAAGTATTTTCATTTATTCATTCAGACACATTGAGAATCTCCTTATTTTTTGAAGTCGGTTGATCCTTATTATCGCTTTTTCGCGAACGTTTGCAGTCCCAGGTTTACGGTTTCTATCCTGTAGGTACTCTATCATTAGACCCTCATCTGCTATTTGTTCACTCGGGTCAGGGTGACACATTCGAATAAAAAACAAAAGTTAAATCGCGAAAGTAAAATTTTTATGTTTTACGGGAAAAATATCTATTCCTCAGAGTTCCAGAGAGTTCCTCCTCAGAAAATGTAATAATTATCAAATTCAGTTAACAATTGGCGAAGATATCAAGTAATAAAATATTATATTTATTACAATAAATATAATAATAAATATAAAACACAGCCGAATTAAGAAACTCCATCTTTTTTTTGAAGGCCGTTAAAAATAAGAAATGACACCGCCTGCACGCAAATCAGTAGGTAGCGCATATACTAAAAATCTGCAATTTAATCATTTTAAAATTTTTAGTGCGTTTTTGTTGTTGGTTTTTTTTTTGTGTTTTATTTATTTCATAAATCAAAACTGTCTTTGTCAAAACTGGGTTTGTCTTAATAAATACTATTCATATTTTTTTTAGAAATCCCACACCGGAAAATTCTTCTCTACCGCAATGGGCGCCTGTTGATTTAATTTGGTCACCACATATGGCCCTTCATAACAGCTCTAACGCAAATATGACTCTCATTCTGGAGGAAAGGGCTCAGTTCTGGGAAGCTATCTACGAGAAACACTATCGACAACCAGTCGCCCCTTCTGTGCCTGGGAGTGCCACGAATGTTGGATACTCGATTTTGCTGTTATCTGGTATTTTTATAATAAATTCCATTGTTTCATAACTACGGTTCTGGCAGAACAATCTTTTGTGGTATTATTTTTTATAAAAAATCGCAACAAACACATACATTTTAACTAGGAGCTCAGTACAAAAGGATGTACGTGGGATTGTTGAATTCGCTGATAAAAGATTTTAGATCTAAATCGGTGCGAAATTCTTCTGTATTGCTTTAAAGAAACTTGGTAAGTTCACTGTTAATACATAAACATAATTCATACCTGCAAGTTGTCATATTAAAAATAATAATAAATGGGAATGGAATGATACCTGGAAATGATAATTAATGAATAATAAGTGAAATTGCTATTATCGATCTCATTCGCGATAAGACTGTCCATTGTACCTTGTATGTTTATGAGTTCCTGTGTTTTTTTTTATGTTTATTTGGTGTGCAATAAAGAGTATATGGTTTAGTATTAAGTCCGCCTATTGTCACTATTTATAAATTGTGCAGTTAGGTGTTAAGAAATCAACAAATAATAATGGAAAATATAAATGGTAGAAATAGCACATCTGTAGAATTTGGCACTGTTCAGTCCACTAGGAAACATAAAAACACAAGCACGATGCGAGCGCAGCTTATTGATGAACTTGTTGATGAGTCACAATACCTAATTTAACCCTACTTCTTCTTCTTGGTGGAAATTAAGAATGTAGACCTTACTCAGTTTGTTCGTATTTGTAATTTTTCAGTACTTAACCTTCAAAAATTAAAATCGACATTACTTGGAAACTTTTCAATTCCTAACTTTTGGAGTGGTACCATTGGAATAGGGGAGTCCACCCCTTCCACCCCCTATTCTTTTTTTACCTAAATCCGTGCGACAGGTATCTAATTCCCAACCAAAAATAATGCTGAAAAATAATCTTGTCGGAAGTAGTTGTTTTTTTTAAGAAGTCTACATAGTAATACATGGAAGATGTTGATGTGACCTGTAATAAATTAGTACACAACAGTCACATCACATATTTTGATGCAATTCCTGTCATATAATTTACAATTTTGATGCAATTCCTGTCATATAATAAAAATCAAATTTTGCATACATTGATCAAGTTCCGTAAACAGTATGCATTAAAAAATACTAAATACCCCTTGGAAAACTGCCATCTGATGAAATCAAAGAGATAATAACCAAAAGACTTTTGTCGATGTAAATGGTGTATAGTCGAATGTTGTTAACTATACAATAGGTGTTCTCCAAAGCTCAATCCTACGTCCATTTCTTATGTTTAAGTACATTAATGGCCTCTCTTACGCAGCCCAAAAAAATCAGTTTTATCGCTGATAATTCTTCTTTATTATTTAAAACTAGCTACTGCCCACGGCTTTGCCCGCGTGAAACCCGGGTAAAAGTAGGCAACTCTTACCGTTAAGGCCGCGTTCGTAAAAAACTACGTTTTTTTTTCGTCTAAATATAGGTGAAGAATTTTTGAAATCTGATGTGTAATTTCGGTGGTAACCTACATCCAAACTTACAATGGGAGAAATGTTGGGTGAAGTTTGTATAATAGTCTTTGTTCTTTGAAGTTCGAAACATGACTATTTTAATTACACCTACTGAGAATAAATAAATAATGACGTGTTTATGGTTTTTGGATTGTGCAACTTCAAGGGGGGAATTGGGGGGGGGGTCAAAGTTCGTATGGGATTATCGGTTTCATAAAAGGTTGAAACTTGAAAATTGGAATTGTCGCTACTCATCATAAATAAATAGTTACGTGTTTCAGGGTTTTTGGATTTTCACATTTTAAAGGGGGGAAGAGAATTGAAATATTGTTTTTTATCACTGACTAGTTTTGTGGTTGTTATGTAATATAATTAAACGGGACCGTTTAGTGAAACTAGGCTGTTAAGTGAAAGGCTTAAGCATTTTGGCTGCGATAATTCCATTGTTTAATAACTTCGTTTCTTGCGAGAAAAATATTTTGGTGTATTCTCCTTGATGTACCATTCACTGTTTAATACAGAAACATAATCAGCTCAATTCATACTTGCAAGTTATCATATTAAAAATAATAATTAATGGGAATGGAATGATACCTGGAAATGATAATTAATTATTAATTTGTCAGACTGCTATTATCGATCTCATTCGCGATAAGACTGCCCATTGTACATTGTATGTTTATGAGTCCCTGTGTTTGTAAATAATAAAAGATACCAATTCGTATATACCAATAGTAGAAGGCTTATCTTTGTATTTAATAGGCAAAAATAAGCCAGGACTAGTATATAAATTACATCAATTCAGATTTGTTACTCTACTACTCTGTAGAATACTCATTTGTGGATGAGAAGACTCCCTTAGTTCCTGGCACAAGTTTCCGCGGCGCTGACCACTGCGCGCAAAGTTTGGCAGTAATGGATGAGGATACAAGTGAATTCACTGAAGATTATGTGAACATGAAAGCTGTAATGAGAGAAATATGGTTAAACTTTATTATCTCTGGGTGAGTTGAAAATAATCATATTTGGGTGTACCTTTCGTAATAATAATATAATTCGTTATTTCGTGAAAATTGAGCCATACCCTTACCAATCGTTTTAGACAACTTTAAAAACGTGAGAAAAGATAATTTTTGGGCCAACTAAAAAAAAATTTGTTTGGCAGTGTATACTCCTGAGTTGGGTCTTATTTTTACCAAAAATATTTTTGAGGGATCCCTCCGATCCGAGGGAATCCCTCAAAAAATATAGGGACTTATAATGTGTTTGTTTTCGGGTGTATGCATGTCTGTTCCTTTGGATCTCGCAGTAAACTAAACGGCTTGAAGAGTTCTCATAAATGTCTGGGAGTCATTATTTCATGCTGCTGAGTTGATAATGTAAGCCAAATCACTTCTTAACGATTAGTAGTTAGGGAATGGGGATAATACTGTGATTTGTCGACAGAACCTTCTAAGTAGTATCTTGGGCAGACGTGATGGTAAGCGTACCATCATTTTGATTATATTCTAGTGGTTTTCTAATACCGTACACACTACGTACATAATAGGTTGGGGAAAAAGTTTCTTCGCATTTTTTAAGAAAATTCAAAACATTTTTTAATATAGTTTATTTACATTTAACTAAAGTATGTAGGTACCATTTTGTTCGATAACTTTTTGCCATTTTGTAGGCAGGGACATGATCCCATTGCTATAAAAACTTTGGGGCTTCTGTTCAAAATACCGCGACAAGTGGTTTTGGCAGTCCTCTCGTGATGTTAACCTGACACTGCCTAAAGAATTCTGAAGAGACCGAAACAGGTGGAAATCTGAAGGTGCAAGGTCAGGACTATACGGCGGATGCATTAACACATCCCAGCCAAACTCTCTTAATTTTTGCTGAGTGGCTAAAGATGTGTGAGGTCAAAAATGGTCAAAAATTTCTTCAAAAATGGTTCGGTTTCATTACGTCGTAATAAAGAATCACAAATGAGAACACGGTTCATTAGGTTTCTTTCAGTGAGCTCGTGAGGTACCCAAATATCGAGCTTTTTTGTGTACCCAGTTTTTTTCAAATGCGCCAAAACTGTTTTGTGGTCAATTCCCAGTTCTTCAGCTACGTCGTAACTACTGATATGCCGATCTTGCTCCACTTTTTCAAAAATGGCATCCATTTTATCCGTAATAGGGCGACCAGAGCGACGTGCATCTTTGACATCAAAATTTCCGGATTGAAAACGCTTAAACCAAATTTGTGCTACTCTCACAGACACTGCACTAGGTCCATAAACATCGCAAATTTTTTTCGCGGCTTGCGTTGCATTTTTACCTTTTTTGTAGTAAAATTTTAAAATGTATCGAATTTCTTCATTAGATTCACTCATCTTAACAGTACGAAAAACAAATAAAAATCACACATTTTCCTAATTTGAATTTGGAATTATCTTCTTTAAAATTTAAACTTTTAATGATACCAAAACCAGCCAGATACAAATAGTATAGCCAAAGAGATTTTATTACAAGTTCATACATACAATAATGCGAAAAGACTTTTTCCCCAACCTAATATATTAACACTTAAAATTGAAATATAAACAGATTGATAAAAAGTCCAATATGAAATTACATCAATAATTTTTTCACCCTTAGTCGATATTTTTCATAAAATTCATACTGGGCAACCCTTGAAGCCATTTGAAAAAGTATCATTAAAATCGGTTCACAATTGGCGAAGATATCACGTATCATACATAAAAGAAACATACATACTATTAAGTTATTTTGTTAAAGGTGTACAATAAAGTATTTTCATTCATTAATGCATTCATTCAAACAAATTTAGAACCTCCTTCTTTTTTGAAGGTGGTTAAAAATACAAATCGATGAATTCAAAAAAATCAGTAGTATAATTAAATTGCAGATCATTAGATATTATATGTATACTAATAATCTGCACTTTAATTATTTTTCAATTTTTAGTGTCTTTTTGTTGTTGGTTTTGAAGTTTTTTTTTTGTGTGTTATTTTTAAATCAAAACTATCCTTCAACACAACGGTATTGTTAAATCAAACGTTTTTATCTTAATTATTTTTATTCATTTTACTTCAGATCATAAATCCATACAATATTATAACACAAACTTAACACTGTACTTGGAATGAAGAAGAATAAAATAAAATGTCACAGTAAATTTCAAATTGGATAAAATAAAATGATACATATAAATAATAAGATTAGGTTAAAATTAAAGACACAAAAATTAGAATTAAAATTTTATAAGATGGATCCCATCATCATCAGCATTCATATATTGTAAGCATATTTTTTTAGGAATCCCACACCGGAAAATTCTACTCTACCGCAATGGCCGCCTGTTGATTTAATTTGGTCACCACATATGGCCCTTCATAACAGCTCTAACGCAAATATGACCCTCATTCTGGAGGAAAGGGCTCAGTTCTGGGAAGCTATCTACGAGAAACACTATCGACAACCAGTCGCCCCTTCTGTGGCTGGGAGTGCCACGAATGTTGGATACTCGATTTTGCTGTTAGCTGGTATTTTGATAATAAATTCCATTGTTTAATAACTTTGGTTCTGCAAGACAATCTTTTGCTGTATTATTTTTTATAAAAAATCGCAACAAAAACATAAATTTGAAATAGGGGCCAAGTTCGGTACAAAAGGATGTACGCGGGTTTGTTGGATTCGCTGATAAAACATTTTAGATCTAAATGGGTGCGAAGTTATTCCATATTGCTTTAAAGTAACTTGGTAAGTTTTAGGTACCTACACTTTAATACAGAAACATAATCACCTCAATTCATACTTGCATGTTGTCATATTACTATTAATAATTTATGGGAATGGAATGATACCTGGAAATGATAATGATTAAGTGAAATAGCTTTTAACGATCTCATTTGCGATAAGACTGCCCATTGTACCTTGTATGTTTATGAGTTCCTGTATTTTTTAGCTACACAATAGGTGTTCTCTAATGCTCAATCCTCTATCCATTTCTTACATTAATGACCTCTCTTATCCTGCCTAAAAATTTTCGTTTATTCGCTGATAACTCTTCTCTATTATTTAAATCTAGCTACTGTCCACGGCTTCGCCCGCGTGAAACCCGGATAAAAGTAGGCAACTCTTACCGTTAAGGCGGCGTTCGTAATAAACGCCATTTTTTTCGTGTAAAAATTGGCGAAAGAAGTGAAAATTTCCAATTTGAAAAAAAGTGGAAGCTGAAATCTAAAAGGAAAGCTGTCATCTGATGAAATCTTAGAGATAATAACCGATAGACTGTTGTCGAATGTTTTTAACTAAACAATAGGTGTTCTCCAAAGCTCAATCCTATGTCCATTTCTTATGTTCAAGTACATTAATGGTGTCACTTACCCAGCTCAAAAAAATCGATTATTCGCTGATAACTCTTCTCTATTATTCAAAACTAGCTACTGCCCACGGCAACGCCTGCGTGAAACCCGGATGAAAGTAGGCAGCTCTTACCGTTAAGACGGCGTTTTTTAAAAAACGCCGTAAAAGACGTTCTTAAAAAACGACAGCGTTTTTTTCGCCTAAATATTGGTGAAAGAATTTTTTAAATAGTTTCGGTGGTAACCTTCATCCTAACTTACAAACTTTACCTCTCTATCTATACTTATAAAATCGTTTGTCCTGACTGACTGACTGACTAAGTCCAGAAAGCTGAAATTTTGAACAAAGGTTTATTTTATAACATTATTAAGCGCTAAGAAACGATTTTTGG
Source organism: Perizoma affinitatum (assembly GCA_961405105.1). Classification (NCBI taxonomy): domain Eukaryota; kingdom Metazoa; phylum Arthropoda; class Insecta; order Lepidoptera; family Geometridae; genus Perizoma; species Perizoma affinitatum. The sequence goes on from OY560184.1 coordinate 12,240,071, forward strand.
ATGTTTCCACTTTAAGGGGGTGAAATGGGGGTGTGTATTTTTTTCTTTGAAGTTAGAAACATGAAAATTTAAATAACAACTACTGCTATTACTAACAAAACAGCTATTTAATTGACTTTTGAGTGTGACGACACACACAAAGTAACACACACGAAGTAATTGACCTCTAAATGAAAATCTTCGAAATCGACGGTACCATAGCATGGAATCTACACTATGGAGTCCGATTCATGTTTTTTTTTTTAACGGATGTGATGTTAACATGAGTAGGTCCTAACACCTATCATCTACAAACTTGAACTAAAGGTTCATTAGGACCTGTTTTATGTACACCATACTTCACCTAGAGTAGAATGGGTGGCCAAGTATGGATTTCCCAACGCCACTCGACAGCACTATTGGCGTAGTGGATGGCTTTCCCATATTTCGATTAGAAGGTCATGGGTTAAAATTCTGTCATGCATCAATTAATTTCTGCACCCGAAAATTGTATCAATCTGTAACATGGTGGAGGAAAACATCATGATCTTTTCAGTGGATTCAAATTCCAACGTGCACTATTTTTTTTAAAGGACTATAATTGCGCAATGCATGACTTATTAATTTTTTTTTCACCATCGGATATACTATTCTTTTCAGGGCTCTAAAATACCTCAACCTAGTAAGGTCACTGAAAGAACTCAGAGCGATTACGTACTCGTAATAATCAGTGACGCGGCACATGTCAAAAAAAAGGGTATTCAAATTTGATAAAAAAAATGAAGCCTAAAAAATTTTCGACAAGTTCAAATGACAATGATCAGTTTTTTTATTTTATTTTGCCGTTTGTTTAGTGTCATCTCGTTATGTTTTTTTTTTTTATGTGGTTGGATCATGTCGATTACGTACAACAATGGGGAGTTTAACGATATTTTGTGTGTTGGTAAAGCTCCAAACAATGAGCTGACGACGACACGGGCGCTCTACCAGCAACGGTACGAAGGCAAGTTACCTAATTTGTGAATTTCCAATTGAAAAAAACTAAAATTGAAGAGCTGTTTTGTCCTAAAAAATCCTAAAAACTGTACCCACACAAATGGTAATTTTCATGGTTTGGAACCTCCCGTTCGGGCTTTTAGTATCGTACCTTTTTTCTGGGACACACTGGATATTTTAATAAATCTGTAACAGTAAATTTCTGTATTTTAAAGATATTTTGTAAAAAAAATATCTGTATCTTGGCCGCTCATTACACCGAAACTACTGAATGAATTAAAATAAACTTGACATGATTTGAGTTCATATACTACGAGGTAGGACATAGGATACTTTTTATTCCGAAATTCAGCACGGATCCGTTAGGAGAGGGGATAGAAGTCAAAATGTATACTTAGTTGTAATTCATTAATAAATTCATTGTAATTCGTAGTACGATTTCATTCATGCTTTTTTAGTAAGAAAGAAGGTACTTTAAAGATTGTCTCGTAAATATTTTAAGGTCATCGGTTTTGTAGTTCATCATAGCCCCCAGTATTAGGTCCAAATAACTTAAAACACGGAATGTACAGGAACTTTTGAACGTGCGTCTCATCTTAAGCTGGAGTTCAGACTTTATCGTATAAGCTTAATGTATAGACCTATTCAAAGTTAGACCTGGATATCTTCGCCAATTGTTAACAGATTTTGATGATTATTTTGTTGTTGTATAAAGAATGATTCCGAGGTGGTCCCATAAAAGTTTTATTCTTGAAGGATTGCTATTTTTTCCGTAAAACTTAAAAAAATCATCGTCATCTTATGGAATCACGAGTAGATGAAAAAGGGAATGGGCGATTTTCTTTTGTTTTTTATTCGAAACAGTAAAGGCCGTAAGATCAATTGCATAGTCCTTACCCCATGTATACTAAAATTCCCTGTTATTTCAGTATAACAGTAAAATATTTCTAAACATTATGTTACATTAAAACGCCCGCAATATTAGTGCCTGCTGAAGGCATATATTATGCCCTTAATAAGGTGTAAAGTTGATTTTGTGAATTTCTCGACAGTAAGTTGCGGAGCCGCCCAAATAGCGTTTTATATTCCAGCGGAAAGTCTGGCAATAAAGTATGTTAGCAATTTGAGTAGAATATGCATTTAGTAGCACGACAGCGATAAATTCCAGCAGCAAATGAACGAGCATCCGTTAGCGCTATGTTTTGTGGGCTTTCGCTGGGAATGGAAGAGATACGGACTTAAACATGAAATACCCTCGGAGGGTATGAGCCGTTGAAAGAATAATTTTAGCACACTTAAATCCCGTGAATCTTTTATCTCAGTATAAGTTTTTGTATGAATTAACTATACGTTCAACGTGTATTTATATTATAACACGTGTTTTTTATCTGGTAAAGTATAGTTTTTTTTTTGAAGGCCGTCTTCCTGATAATGTTGTCAACATTATCAAGCTGGGCTAAACTTTAAAAGGCTGTTAACTGAAAGGTTAATTAAGATACATAGTTAGCTGCGACATAATTATTGTGTATGTTGGGTGTTATTATTATTAGATATTATGAATATATTTAAATGTCATTTTTATTTGAAAAGAGTTAACTAATACTATCTTATAATCCCGGCATGAAAGTATCGAATACTAAAACCTACGAATCTGTTTTTTGGAAGCATTGCCAGTTTCATGTGATCCAAAGTTGACACTGTTTCCTGTCCAATCAGAAAGCAAACGCACAATCACAACAGGTTGGTTTACAAATAGTTCTTTGCCGTTTCTGTTTCGTTTTTAGATTTCAAAATACAGCATGTATGTCTCCTCCATGCTGTTTTCAAAATGTTTGGTTTACATTGAATATAAAAAATAGATTTATAGGTAAGGGAAAACTACAAATACGAAATACGAATTCAACCTACTTATAAAATTTATATGTGAAACTAAAGAGGAAGACGATTTAAAAAAACTGTGAAATGTGTGTTTGGCCTCGCGCATTGTAGGGTTCCGTAGTTGCCCATAAACTTATATTTAATATCTGTTTTATACAACTAACAACTTAATCTAACTAATTTTCAATGTAATTTGTTAAATTATCCTTTTTACTTATCTGAGTACATTTTATATGTTGGTTGACTATTACTTGTTGACTTGTAAAGCCTACTTAGCCATGATAGTTTTCCTTTTAACTTCGTTATATATAGGTACTATTGCTGTGATTATCCAAAAACAACCGTTTAGCTGGTATGGGGGACACTTGATAGCACTTTAAGCTTAATATTTCGCAAACGGGTCCCTAAATCTAATAATGGTTTTTTACACACATAATCTTGTCGTTGAATAGGTCTTTTCAATATATTGTTGAATATTTTGAATCTATCCAACGACACCCCACACCACCATGGGAAAGATGAGAAAAAAATAATCCCTACTTTACGAGTACCTAGATTTTTTTTTTCAAGATTTTTGTGTTACTATTTACACCTAAGCCGCGTTCAGACAGACAGACGGACGGACGGAAATGGTAAAACCAGAAGGGTTCATTTTGTCTACGTAACCCTAAACACGAAGTTTATGCAAATAATAAGCGAATTATTCAGACTTAGTAATTATCGCGTTAGAATTATCAGACCTATTCCTAAGTGCCAACAGACAACGCAAGCCGCGAATACCAGTCGTATACCTACCAGTATCAAATATCAGGCAATAATGGGCAATAACAGTGGGATCACTATACGCTTTTGTGGTATTACAGAGCTTCTCCAAGATGCACTGTCAAAGGGCACTTTGTTTTACTAAGATAATAACGGTCAGTGACCGGGCATGCTTCATCTCATTGTAACTGGCAAACAGACTCACCGCTTGCAATCCGAACAAAGACAAAGAACAGCTTTAAGGCGAATTTCCATCTCAGAATGGATTTAATCAAATGAAAACTAGGTGCTTTTTACTGAACAGCCCTTTGAAGAGCAGATAATTATGATTATTTATTTCGTAATAAAATACGAATAAATTCAAAACGATGGTGATCAATAATAGAGTTACCTGCTCCATCTGACTTAATACTGCCAAACTGGATTGGAACCGAGATTTAGTCAAGGTTTTTATATATCGGAGATCCAGGGGAAAATAATAATATAAGTCTTAAAACGATCCTAGACTCGACAAGGAATTCTCTCCGACCATAAATAGGTCGTAAATAACAGGAGGATAGCAGCAACAAAACATGGAGGTCGCTGATAACGAAAAGGTCTCCTTTGTAGAAACGAGCAATAGAATCGTAAGAGATGACAATCAGAAGGGATCATACGGACTTGGAATCCTTGCTGTATCACGAGTAGGTATACGTAAACGAGAACTATAGAAAGAACAAATACTATGTATGGGGAATTGGAAACAAAATCCATCCCAAAATATATTGGTAGAGAGCAGGCATCTTGTTGTTTTTTAACATTGAGTAAAATATCAACTGTACCGAGGTATAAGTAAGTACCTATACCTGTCCTAAGTACAGTTGATATTTTACTGCTTACGTAAGCTGTCCGTCAAAACTTCCGTTCTGCACTAAGGTTCCACTTTAATTTAACTGCAACATCAAACCAACGACAGCCGAACTCATTTTTTAAATGTCCCTGCCAAAAATTCAAGTTTCGAAAGGTGTCAAATGATCTATAATGGTCTATTGTAAAACAAACTAAGAATAGGTCCTGACTGTTTCATGAGGAGATTAACAGTCAAATAAAAGCTTGTAAAAATAGATAATGTGTACAATATAGACGGCAACACATTATATGTACCTATAGGTACATATAATACCTATAGGTACATATAAGAAGCGAAATCGATCGAATCCGGTTGTATTATAAATTTACTGTGCACAGCCTTCGTGAGCCTAGTGAAACGTAAAAAGTTCCGTAAAAATAAAACGCCTCGCGAAATTCGTGTGCAAGCTACATTATGAACATATTTTTACGCGCGATAAAAAGGCCGTGACGGTGCCGTCCGCTACACGTTTTAAAAACTATTTATAAAGACTGCATATTACACAAAGAAACTGTTTTAAGCACTTTAAAAAGTAAACAATAAATGTTACCTAATGGTTTACAGTACCTATGTACTGTAAACCATTAGGTAGTACATAGTATATTTGTATATTTCTGGCCAAAATACACTTAACTTTAAAAAATAAGGACGATGATAGATTTTAATTAAATAGGTACCTACCTAATTTACTCGTAATTCTATGATAACTAACCTGGCGCTGGGTAGTAGGTGAGTGTACGCCGAGGGTTGGACGGTCAGCTGCCGATAACTAAGAGGCATCTGACAACGGATTTATAGTGGGACGTGAAACCCTCATTTAACCGGTTTTCAAGAAAAAGTATTATTTTAGCCGCCACTATCTATCAGACGCTGTATAATTTTTATCTGGAATTCTTTAAAGGAAATTTTTATTTTAACACGTCCGTGCCGCTTGAGGTCAGACAATTCTTAATTTCAGGACTTGGATGAACAATGAACATAAATTAGGCAACAAATTTTAAATAGCTTCTGAATTACGTCATTATTGCGTAATCGACACTCTTAGGTTGAGCTCAAATATAGTGCATGAATTTTAACAACGGGGTTGTTGTTTTTATTACAAAACAAAAGGTGCTTGAAAATATAACAGAGCCATTCGTTTCCACTAAAAGATAAATAAAACCCGATCTAAACCTAAATCCACATTGTTTCTACACCGTATAACAATCAGAAGATATTAAAGGGGATTCTGAGGATTTGGTTCGGAAAAGAGAAACAGTTGATCGATCTAAGGATTGTGCTACTTCTGGCAAGTGACGTGAATACAGATGAATGAAACGATCTTGATAATTATTTTTAGGCACCTTAAAATAATGATCTAGTTGGGAATCGAGATGCGAATGCCAATACAGGTATTTCTCCAACTTGCTCAGAAATATTAGTTACTCTTTTGGTGAGTAAAGAGGAAGCATTCGGAATAAAATATAGACAGATAAGGAATAAACGATTTAGACAGGTTTGGTATTTGATCGGCTTGACAATAAAATTGTAAGAGAATTGAGACTGTAACTTAGTTCTTCTTACTGTGTTCATAGGACTTCATGAGGACATCTGTATAGTCAGAAATGTATAAAGCTCTTTGCAAATGGCAGTGAAAAGGGTTAGGTCAGCTACAGATAGGGCCGGACTGTTGCCAACGTCATTGTCAGATCATAATTTCATCTCCACGGGACCCAATTTTATCGCAATATCTTTTTAATTTTCAATTATAAATATACCCTTAGTTGTTTCGATAATTTTGAATGTTTCAGAAATTTTGATGTTGTCAACGCTTTGATATTTTCATTAAAATAAAAGAAATTTGTATTGCTTAGTATTAACAATAATAGAATTTACCTACAATTATTTATCAAAAAAAGCAAATCTTTGTTGTAAATAACATATTGTACAGGACACCTAGCAGCGTAGTAAATTGTCTTTCAGCATAAGCCATGAAACAAATATTAGAAGCACAATGAAAAACATATTTACGAAATATTACGTAAAACTTTTAGCCAACCTTGTTCTATCTGTATAGGTTGCTTTCAAACGTTTTACCACAAGCATCACCACAAAAAAATCAATAGACGTAAATACAGAAATTTCGTATCAGAAGCTAAACTTATCCCAATTTTTCTAAAATAAATTGTTTATATCAGTCGATGAGCAATACGCGAGGCATCCTGGAATATTGTTTATATGCTGATATACATGCAATCTACAAGCACAACTACTATAACCCATTTGTGCACTGTTGGATATGTAGAATCACAAAAATCGGATGAAAATTATGATTGAAAGAAAATATTTTGTTTTACATCCTACAGAACACATATGCGGGGAAAAGATTGGGAGAGTTTTGAGAACGTTGTTGAAGCAAAACACCGACTACCGACCATTTGGTTTTCCGAGTACTAAGACTAAATATAATCCAAATAAATATGTCAAATAAATAAATAAATAGGTTGTCGTAAAAAGGTACTTATTTGATTCAGTATTTTAATGGGACCACAACAGGATAATCCTCTGTACAACAAACTTAGCACTTTAAAGCTTAATACTTATAAGTTAATTTGTTTTATTTAAAATGTTTGGTTGTGTTGTTTGAATAATTTGATTCTAAAAATGTTATATGTAGGTAGGTATATGGAATATGATCTAAAATAAATGAATGAATACTAATAAATATTTCGCAAACGGATCCCTTAATCGAAAAATGGTTTTCACACATCCCCAATATAATTTTGAACGACCTATCCAATGGCACCATGGAGAAGCCGATAAAAAAAAACATCCTAACTTTACCTACCTGTAGGGGTTTACCTTACACTAGGTTTTTATTTTACTACTTTGTCGGCGTGATAAATATCTATACCCATGGCTAATCACAGCTTTCTAGTAGTAAGATTCTCTGAGCTTAGCCGCGGAGAGACAGACAGACGGACGGACATGGCGAAACTATAAGGGTTTCTTGTTGACTACTGAAGCCTAATAACCGTGCATCGCTGAATAGGTAATCAATGTACCTAAACACTTAAATAAATAAGCACCAGGTATATAGATCTCAAATTGAGAACCTTCTCCTTATTTAAAACGACTCAAGCCAGCTATAATGCGTTTGTAATATTTCTTAGAGCAAAAATTTAGTCTTTTGCAAACATGCATAATTTTTTTATAAAGAAGCTTGTACAAATTCTTCAAACAGACCTACTTACGCGAGCCTTCAATTTGCGCATAGGTATGCCGCTGCAATGTCAAGTACACATTTTATGATTTTATAGAATTTTGCACAAATTCTTCTAACACACATAATTTCGTACTTGCGCTGGTTTAAATGAATTAATACATAAATTGTTCCATAAAATAATGTGCTAGTTGGAACAATAATGCAGATTTTATGAAACTAATTTCACGCCACGTAACCAGAGCAAAATCCATATCGCGTTCAGTTACTAATTTTAAACTTCAATTAAGTACAGTTCTTGGCTACTCTAGTGGAACATCAGCCTATTGGACATGATTAAGAAATTGCCAAGATCGACTGTGTTCATTTCATGGGTTTTTTTTAAACTACACGACCGTTATCAAGTGACGCTTCCACAAAGAACAACGATGGTGTTAATATGTGCAACGACTTCAACCTATTAATCCACGATGTGCCATTACAACAGCCGAGGCCTGTACACACTTTTATTAAATTACAATATTAGTACCTACCTACTAGCTGTGTACTAGTACTAGCTGTGTACCAATATTCAATCTGTGGCTTGAGAATCTGTAAGCAATTTTCACGATCATGATCTAAGTTTCTAGGATTGCGCTGATTCACCTTTATAAGATAACTTTCTAGGCATCCGATCCAGGAATCTAACTAAATGGGAATGTTCGTATTTCAATACATTTCAGTGAATACTAGTTACTAGTACATTAACTCCCTCAAAACCGGTGACATTTAAAAAATCTATTAACACTTTGTTGATAATATCTTTTCCGACATTTTAGTGCTTTAAACATTCCAAGCGCTGTGGTCTAGCCGTTGAACCCAATTTTCTGTCTAGAACAGTTCTTTGGGTTTTTTTCCATAAAATATAAACGGATGGAAAATTATCACTTTAAATATAAAATGTCAATAAATAATATATACATTCATATTGTAAAAACGGGATTTTTCACGTGCCGATCACGTACACATTTATATTTTACAATATAATTAATCAAATTCACGATTTGATTAATTATATTGTATATAATGGAATATATAATGGTTTTTGGAATAAAATATATAACATACCTACCTATCGAAAGATAACCACCGAGCCCCAATAATGCGCCTTAATGAGAAACTGTTCTAGATCAAATCTTACCTACATCAGTGAAAATTTTGGTTCGAGTACAAGAATCAATTACGGTCAATTTATTCGTTCCTACGAAGGTAGGTACGATCTGGGTGCTCCATATAATCATCATCATCATAAACAACTTCAGAAGTCTACTGACATAGGTATCCTCTAAAGAGTGCCATCCACCGATTTCCCGCAATCTTTAACATGTCATAGGTCGTCATCAGGAACCGGAAAACACAGTGAACTACGTTGTTCGGTTCGTGCTCGCGATTCGAGAACCTTTCTTCCCAGGATTGTGGGTTCTGCAAGGTTAATGGCCTACTCATTGCCACTTCTTAGCACAATTTGCTAAGCCAACTCCTTATAAAAGTTTCATGAACTAGTTATACTTACCCATAATAAATGATTGCATTGTGCTTTGTTTTGGACATAAATAGACAACACACTTCATACAAATTAACAAGTAATTAAGCTTAATTGTGGTTGATATAAAGGCGCGGGTATATTGTTTGAAAACATAATTGTGTTGCTGTTAAATATGTTATTTATATAATGAGCTAGTTGTACATAACTAGCTCATTATATAAATAAATATGTGGAAAATCTTACTGCCAGCTGAAAATAAATCAATTTAGGTTTCTACGATTATGAGCGATATTTATTTCGTAATGATGAGAAACTCTAAAAACCGGCCAAATGCGTATCAGAGTCGCGCGCTAAGGGTTCTGTATAACCACACAAAAATATGAATTAGTTGATACACAATAATATATAATACAAAGCCTTTACTTATTGAATAAACAAAATATTCACATATATAAAAAATATATGTATTAATTTTCAATTTGAAGCCCTGACTCCTAAACTAGGGCTACCTGTATGTCAGGAGTCAGTTCGTTCCCAATAGGTCTAGTAAATCCAATTGCATAACATATCAATTTTGACGATGTGGTGTGTAGTTTAGTTGGTTCAGTGTTTATTTGTATTGTGAAAATGACAACTCGTTAAATACATATTACGGCATACAGGCAGACGGACGGAGCGCGTTGGTTTAGTAATAGGGTCCCGTCGGTAACCTTTGGGTACGGAACCCAAAAAATTAAATATGTAGTGCATTACCTACTAAAATTTCAAAGCATATTATAAGACAGCCAAAGTAGGTATTTGGCTATTTTCTTATTTTAAAATGAATTTGGTACTAAAATAAGGTACTAAAATACGACTTTTTGATAATTTCGTTTATAATGATTATCTACTTAGGCATTGAGATGCAAAATGCGGACTACTGATCGAGTACCTAAGTCCTAGGTACTTATTTTTGTGATGGGCTTTAATAAACATATAGGTCTACTAATAAAAAAAATAAGATATGTGTTACGTTTACAATGTTATTTGATTATTTTTTTTATTAAAACTTACCGTGAATCTTAGCACTTTTAGCACAAGGTCTCAATTTCATTCGCTAATCGTTCCATTAGAGTTAAATTCATGAAGAACTGAACGTCAACACTGCACCAACCACGCGGCTTCGTTTTACACTGTTACGTTCGTATAATGTTAGGTACAGAGAGGAGCAAAATCGTAGCATTACTTGCCTTCATTCATGGCTCGAGTCTTACTGAAATCACTCGGCTTCTCGGCCCTCGCGGATGCCGGCTTGCATCCGCGATCTTTCAATACATAAACAAACTGAATGAGATGAAGCTACTCTACCCACAGTTCCGACGGCACTATTAAAACTTTATCACTATTAAAAAAATCTATAAAAACGTTCCAGGCACAGCTCTAAAACCATAGTAAAAACGGATGAGGTTTTCTCATATTTTTAAATGGAAAGCTTGGTTATTTCAGAAACATACACAAAAACAACGTGGAGTGAGAGCAAGATTAGCGCTAGTATGACGTTCTCTTCCGCGTCTGCGCGTTTGAAGCGCGATGCGTTCTCTAATGCAGGACCATTTTGGACACTCGGGCCCTACCTACAGAGTCCACATGGGGTGCCATCACCCTTGACTGCAGCTTATCAGAACCAACCAACTGATTTTGAGTCTTATTTTCTGTGATCAAGGGATGTTTTTAAGATTACTGTGTAGTAAAAACATTGAGGCGCGCGCATCACGTGTTTAGGGGACCAGATGATCGCAGTTTGGTGTACCCAGAAATGGAACTAACCCTCACAATATTATAACTAACTACCAGGACATTCAACTATAAACATAAAATCATTTATTTTACTTCAACCGACTGGTATGTTTTGAACGCAACTTTAATTAATACTATTAGGCGTAACTAAAACCTCTGACGACCTCTGTGGCGCAGTAGGCGAAGGCCCGCCTGAGACGCAGAAGGTTGGGGGTTCGATTCCCGCTGCGGGACAAATGTTTGTCTCGGGTCTGGGTGTTTTCTATATATAATATGTATGTATTTACAAAAAAAAGTATATAAGTAGTATATCAGTCATGTAGTTCCCATAATACAAGCTCTGCTTAGTTTGGGGCTAGATGATGCTGTGTGAAAATGTCCAGCATTATTTATTATTACGTTCGCTCACTTCTTTTTTGTAAATAGTTATGGAAACTTAAAAATATGTTCAGTTTGAAACTTGGTAAACTTGAACAAGAATAAAATACTTCAATGTAACTAAGGAAATAAAATAAAGATGAAAAATATGATAAAACAAAGCAAATATGTAGATGCGATATGGAATACAATTTTACGATTTTAGATGGGCAATACAATAATATAGAAAAAAAAATGTGAACATACAAAATCCATAGATAATTTAGGCACCTCAGTACCTACTCTTAAACAGACTTGTGATTGAAATTAATACTACATTTAAGATACAATTTTTAATTCATGGAAAACATCAAAGAAATAATATATTTTTCACAAATTGACACATTTTACGAATAAATGGCAGTTGGTCAAGGATATATCTTTAAAATACTTTAAATAATGTATAATTAATAACAATATTACAATACTTTAAACATTTATAAGCCGTACGATCACATTTATATAAAAAATTCGTTTCTATCTAGGTATTGATTAATAAACTATAGCTACTTAAGAGCAAAACTGCTCTTCCGATTGCAGTGATTATCATTAGGTTGTCAATGATTAATTATGTGCGAATGTATAGAAAAGTAATAGCTTGAATAAAAAAAACATATTTAGGCTGAATTATATTTTGATTTGGTTTTTAAAATAGGATAGGCCGGTCCATAATAAAAATTGTAATGTGTGCTATGCTAAGTTCGTGCACCTTAAAATACAATGTAATACGTGTTTTTGTTAACTTATTTTCACTACATAAGAAACCATGCTAGTGTATTCAAAATTGTAAGTATTAATTCTTAAATATGGTTCATTAAGGTAGGAGAACCATTTTTTTATGTGCTTATGTTTTATTTGATTATGAGATCAAAATTGATAATGATATTATTATACTTTAATATAATAAGTATATTTGTGCAAAAAAAATCACACTTGTGCGAAAAACTTACATGCATAAAAAGCTAAATTATTAATAAGAAAGTACATCTTTGATAAGCTTTTGATTTTTATCACGTGACTAGTATGTACCCTGCACATAGAATACTGCACTTTCAATACCTTACAAAAGTTGTTATGATAATGTTTTTTTTTTAATTGGAATGAAACTTTTTCAAAATGAAATATCAGTCTCTTATAGACGGAGTCACAACATTGTGCGACTTAAGTATTAATTTCAAATAGATCTTAATTCATAATTTTAGAATATTATTACGACTATACCACGTACTTTACTATTCTCCTGCTGACGTGGTATAGTCGTAATAATAATATAAAATGATACCAAACCATGATAATTTTATTTTCTTAATTTGTCATCATCATCATCCACAGCCTCAATAAATTAGGTAATGCTGGCTTTTTCAAACACAAAGTCCGAAACAGCCTAAATCTATGTTAATATACGTTTGACTTTGGTCACAGTATTGTAATACTATAGTCTTTGGTTTAGATAAATCAAACGTTACCTACCAAGGTTATGCAGTAGGTTGTAGTTTTTAAATTCTAGATCTTAAGTAGTACACACATAATCATTTGTAAATACAAGATTTAAAATATGGAAATAGAGTAGAATGTAAAGGTATAAATTTTACTATACTTACATAGGTAAAACTAACTTTTCTATAGTATTTTCAAACTTCCGCGATTAGATAATATAATTATGTTTATTTATTATGTTCCCGTCGAAACATCGGAAAAATAATAAAAAAGGTAAACGCGATAAAGACCGGTAAAACTTATAATTATATTTAATTTTACTTTTCCTTAATAATTATAACATTATTATTTATGAAACGGGTTTTTATGAAATGTCTCCCGGCCAGTAAGAACAAAAACTTCTACGTTGACTTACATCAACCCTGACATGTAGAGTCAGGACCATGTATGTGACTGTTTGTGATTTTTTATAGAGATCTACGCATTACTTTTTCCTTTTTTTTATTCGCATTTTCTTTTTATTATTATTCCGACGTGCAAAACTTTGACGTTTTTCAAGGAAACTCGAGACGTCCCCATCATTCTGCAACGACTGCTATTGGAATCAGGGGTAAAATCAGCGCTTAATAATTTGTTAAGGCCGACCTTTCCGAACTTACGAACGCATTAGCACTCTCAACACGATGCCAGTAGATATGGGCCTATGCACACGACGAATTTCGTGGGAAATGCGAACGCGTGTATCAGTATCGCGCGTTCGCCAATATATATATAGAGCAGCGTGCTAGTACACAGGCTGCGAAAGCATCTGTCTTAGAGTATCTTTAGACGGACGAGACTCCATAACCACACGACAGCGACAAAAAAGTGGTCAGCCACGAATTTTTATGTAAAAGCGTAGTTCCATTCACGTGAAGCACGTGCGCTCGCTTCAGGCGACTGTCACCAACGTCCGTGCCAAATAGCGGCGCGTACCCCTCATTCGGTTCAGCTATCGGTCGTTGAAGAAACGCAACTACATACCAATTGGTGGATGGGACGACAAAACTTCAGGCAGTTACACGACCACTGCCCGGCGTCATTTTACCAGCTGTGGTGTGGTCCGTGGTCCGTCTGAATAGCGACACTCAGTTACGTGCGTTATCAACCGTGGAAAAGTCACCGTGCGCATAAGCTCAGTATTTCCCGTTTATCAAAAATAACGAATTGAGATCAGCGCGATTGGCGCGGTGGTTGCGATCAATTAGCAAATTGATGACAAATTCGCTCGCTCGTCATTATGTAATCTCCCGTATAATCTGATCGCCACCGCCATGCCACCGCGAGCCTCTAGTAAATTTAAATCACAGAGTCTAACATGAACAGAGCTGGCTTTCCTTTTTGGCTTGCAGTTTCTGCAGGGAGTGACGCCGACGACCCGAGGCGCATAGCATCGCGTATTCCACTGATGACTCCATTCTGAAAATAAAATTAATGATGATAGTGAATAATGTAAACTAACACGCAATAGTGAATAACATAGTCACGATTCCCAATTCTAATATAGGACAGTCTTCAAAAAGACAAAGAAAATTATTTACATGAAATCCATAAGTGTTTTTTTTATAATTTATTATGATTATAATTAGCCTATGTCCCACTACAAGGCAGAGGCCTCCAGAGAAGGTTTATGCAGAGTTAAGTTCTAACGTATTTGTAACTCAACATAGAGGTTCATCTTTCCATCTTCGGCATGGTTTACGCGCAGTAAACCTGCCTCGTGGAGTCCAATCCGTAGCATACTTTGCCCAAAACTTAGTAACTATACGGCAGACCTGACCGTCCTAGTTCTACTTTAATTTTCCCACTTGATGCCCGACGTCAGCGATATTCGTTCTGGAGTGCAATTCACTATTAATTTGATTATACTGATACAGTTAATTTGACTCCTAAGATAGGAGTCGATCTATCCATAGATCGTTGGCAAAGTTTGCTTTACAAAAATTTTAAAACGGCTTAACGGCTCGCTATTTCATCACTGATTATTGCAGACTGACATAATGACGTGCGGCCTAAAATATGTAATCTAAGAACCTTCTTAAAATTTAATTAAATGGCAAATAGAATGTATGTAACAATCGCGTCGTAAACAACAATTGTAAGTTTTGTAACCTCCTGAAACTGCTTAGAGCTAATTATGCCGTAGCCGTCATCTCAGTACTCACTCATTTCTTAACTTTGTTTTGTTATTCCTTGTAGACAAATCCGATCGAGCAGTTTTTCATTCGACCATAGCATACAGGTCTTGGGTTCAAACCCGGACGTGTACCAAAGGGATTTTCTTTCGAAAAACTTATTTGCACATTAACATAATATAGGAAAGTATCTTGACGAAACCGGCATGCCCTAGAACCAAAAGTTCAAAAACATGTGTGGTCCAATAAAGCGGCCATGGGCCTGCAACCTGTCACGTGGAATGCTAACTAATGTGCAAAGAATGGGCATGTGCCAGATAGTGTTTGGAAGTCTCTCTGACGACCCCCTACAGTACTGCATACTGAATATGGATCTGGAGGATGTCTATCATGGGAATTACAATCATGAGCTTGTTTTTTTTATTACCTTAGCATAACTCTGTCCAATAAAATCTCTATAGCGCGATCAATGTTTTGTCCGTTTTTGGCACTTGTTTCAAGATATGGTAGATTGTAGTTCTTGGCGAACTCTCTTGCACGGTTCTGATTGACCAGCCTCTTCTCCTGCAGGTCACACTTGTGGCCACACAGCACAATATCAGGGTCCTCACTGAGACTATGAGTCTGAAAAATAACTAGAATTATTTAGCAAAATGTTTACAGTCATCATAATAGGTATACTACACTTGAGAGCAAAAAAATCGCACATTCATGATTTTTTGACATAACTAAAAAAAAACAAAAAATATTATGTTTCTGTAATGCAGATTCATAGTCTATTTTAATACCTATCCAGTGGTATCTGATTTGTCTTTCAATCATTACATAAAAATGCTTTTGTGGATCAATAACAAAAATGCATGTTTAGTACAAAATTCTTTATTCAAGTATTGGTGTCAAAGTTATGAAATTAAAAGATAAAATTAATTTAAAGTTTGTTATTAATACCGAGTGCTCCCTCCCCTAGCCTGAATCACTGACTCCATCCGTGTTTTCATTGATGTTACTAGACTTTTGATAAAGTCTTGAGGAATAGCCTCCCATTCCTCTGCGATCGCCTGTTGCAGCTCCTGTAGAGTCGATGGAGGAGCATCTCGGCCTCGAACTCTTCTTTTCAGCTCGTCCCATAGATGTTCGATGGGATTGAGGTCTGGGCTTCGAGCTGGCCACTCCATAACGGTCACATCCACCTCTTGAAGGTACTCGATCACTATGCCAGCAGTATGCGGTCTTGCATTATCTTGCATAAACAGAAAGTTTTCGCCGATAAACCCAAAGGTACGACGTGGCTCTCGAGTACTTCCTCAATGTATCGTATGGAAGTCAATCCTCTTGATTGGCGACCAGTATTCGGTTCGGTGAAGAAGGCAAGCTCGGTTTTTGCTTCCATAGACATGCCTCCCCAAAACATGATTGATCCACCGCCATAGGCGACACGTTCTGTTATGCAGCATTGGGCAAATCGCTCTCCCGATCTTCTATACACCTTCCCCCGTCCGTCGTTGCCATGCAAGCACATCCTGCACTCATCAGAGAACAGGACTGCACTCCACTGCTCTTCGGTCCAATTCAAATGGTCTCGAGCGAACTGAAGGCGGGCTTCTCGGTGGGCTGGGGTCAATTTCGGCCCGTTTGCTGGCCTGTGTGCAGTCAGGCCACCTTCTCTCAATCGTCTTCTGACTGTCCACCGGCTAACTTCTACTTCACGAACTTCTTGAAGTCGTTGGCCCAGTTGAACTGCGTTCAAACGACGATTTCTTAAAGATGTCGTTATAAGAAAGCGGTTATCACGCTCTGTTGTAGCACGGGGACGGCCCGATCCTTGTCGCCGTTGGTAGCCACCAGTCTCTTGATACCTCTGGTATACACGCCGAACGGTAAATCGGCTCAAACTCAATTGTCGAGCCACTTGACTTTGCTTAAGCCCCGATTCAACAAGGGCAACCACTTGAGCGGCTACTTCTGGTGTAGTATCCATTTTCGTGTTCCGTTTGAAGCCAATATCAATAGAGAACCTTTCACACTGTACGTTGGTATGCAAATGATGACCATTCCCTCAATATGCACTCTTTTATACCTGCGATAAATCCCGCCGCCGGCCTTACCTGGATCGAGCGACATAAGGGGGTCTATTGTTTTGTTGCTAATGAGTTATTTTTAAAGGTAAATGTCAACCCTTTATCAGTTCTGCGAATGCCTAGATTATGCACTTTAATTTAATTTGATTTTAATTTGCTGTAAGCTCCAAATAAAAAAAAAATTGAACTTTTAAGTAAAAATGTGCGGATGTGCGATTTTATTGCTCTCAAGTGTATTATAAAATTAAATTTAAAATGTTTGAATGTTTAGGTGTTTGTTGCTAAATAATTCTGTAATGCATGAACCAATTCAGATTAAATTTGGAACTAACCTAGGATATCAACTAAGCATCTTTTAAGGCTAGTAAAGCCTTTGACCACGGGCTTCGCCTACTGAATGCATAAAATTTTAATCAGTGAAATCAGAAGGATCATTAAAAAAAGTCATGTTTTGAACTTATAATTTAAAGATTTAAAGATTTATTTATAAGATTTTAAAGATTAAGATTTTGAAAATTGTATTTATGTGTAACTCCACGCCGTTTCTTCGCGTTTTACTTTTAAACAGCTTTATTGTGCCGCCAATCTAACAACGTGAACTCTTTTGAGACAACTGATTTATTAAGGATTTGTTACATGTTTTGCTTGAATTAACAATATAAGAATTAACATGTAATACAAATAGGAATCAGGCACGCGCCCGCCGGCGCCGCTTTGAATAGAACTACCGACCCGAATGTGGTAGTATAATTCATTATTTTTTTTATAATTACATTCTACTTATGATGCTTGTCAATTGATGTATTGATAAATTAATTACCTTCAGCTGTTCAATCCAATTCCTCACTTCCAGAAATGATGCTTCATTCGTCAAATCAAAGAGAAGGAGGAAGCCCATTGCATCACGGTAGAAAGCTGTAGTCAGGCTTCTAAATCTGAAAAGGATTAAAATAATTATTAGGAATACACTAAATATAAAGTCGTTGGTTTATGTGAGTGACTGAATTATTAAGGCCTGCGATTTTAAGATTTGTTTTATAGTATAACAGTTAAGCAAACTTAAGTTAGTTCGTTGCAAACTCTGTGCAGGTTTCGCCTCTGACATCATGTAAAAGTGTAGCTGTATGTTAATGCAATAGAGGTGTATAATAAAATTCTTATGGTATCTTTGAATGAATTTGCCAAATTCATTCAAGTTGAATAGGCACCCCATTTGTGTAAATAATTACTGAATTATTTGCCCATTTGATGTTAATTTACCTATTCAAAATAGGGGTAATCCGGGCATTGGTAATCATTATAATAAAACTAGCATAACAAACAAAAGAGCATGTACAGTAGCTCGCTGTAGGTAGAACAGCGAGCAAACAATGGGAACTAACGAACTAAAAGAATGTCCTATTTCGCTAAGGAGCAGTGAACTAACGAACTAAAAGAGCGACCTAGTTCGCTAAGGAGCAGTGAACTAACGAACTAAAAGAGCGACCTAGTTCGCTAAGGAGCAGTGAACTAACGAACTAAAAGAGCGACCTAGTTCGCTAAGGAGCAGTGAACTAACGAACTAAAAGAGCGACCTAGTTCGCTAAGGAGCAGTGAACTAACGAACTAAAAGAGCGACCTAGTTCGCTAAGGAGCAGTGAACTAACGAACTAAAAGAGCGACCTAGTTCGCTAAGGAGCAGTGAACTAACGAACTAAAAGAGCGACCTAGTTCGCTAAGGAGCAGTGAACTAACGAACTAAAAGAGCGACCTAGTTCGCTAAGGAGCAGTGAACTAACGAACTAAAAGAGCGACCTAGTTCGCTAAGGAGCAGTGAACTAACGAACTAAAAGAGCGACCTAGTTCGCTAAGGAGCAGTGAACTAACGAACTAAAAGAGCGACCTAGTTCGCTAAGGAGCAGTGAACTAACAAACTAAAAGAGCGACCTAGTTCGCTAAGGAGCAGTGAACTAACGAACTAAAAGAGCGACCTAGTTCGCTAAGGAGCAGTGAACTAACGAACTAAAAGAGCGACCTAGTTCGCTAAGGAGCAGTGAACTAACGAACTAAAAGAGCGACCTAGTTCGCTAAGGAGCAGTGAACTAACGAACTAAAAGAGCGACCTAGTTCGCTAAGGAGCAGTGAACTAACGAACTAAAAGAGCGACCTAGTTCGCTAAGGAGCAGTGAACTAACGAACTAAAAGAGCGACCTAGTTCGCTAAGGAGCAGTGAACTAACGAACTAAAAGAGCGACCTAGTTCGCTAAGGAGCAGTGAACTAACGAACTAAAAGAGCGACCTAGTTCGCTAAGGAGCAGTGAACTAACGAACTAAAAGAGCGACCTAGTTCGCTAAGGAGCAGTGAACTAACGAACTAAAAGAGCGACCTAGTTCGCTAAGGAGCAATGAACTAACAAACTAAAAGAGTTACCTAGTTCGCTAAGGAGCTGTGAACTAAACTGAAAGCTCCCGGTTGCAAACTATTATATGCAAGACTACAGGAAAAGATGGCGAGACACTATGAATGCATGAGAACCAGTGGTTGGATTTTGTATTGGAACATGGTATAGAAGAAAATGGGGATACCTTTGCCCACCAGTGGACATGATGATTGATGACAAAATAAAAACTCCTCAATATACCTTTTTAGTTAGGTATTCTGGAAGATATTGTTATCAATGATAATATTGTACTCCAGCATTTAGTTTGTAATTTGCTCTGTTAAAATTTATATGCAAAATATTATGTTGTCTACAATAAAGTGTTATTCATCTATCTATATATCTATTTGCTTGCAAGTCAATGAATTTTACCTTTCTTGTCCTGCAGTATCCCAAAGCTGTAAATGTATTCGATGTTGTCTTTCATTCTGTTGATACAGCTGAAACAAGCATATTTATGGTTTATTGATAAGTTGGATAAAAAGCATGTGATTAAAACTCTACATTGTTTGTTAGAAAACCACTCTCAAACTGGTCTACTATTGACATGTGGGTGCCACAGAGTTTGATACTTGCCTCTTTTTTGTTTTTGCCGATGATACTTCATTAATTTTCAAATTTAAGACAGATTAAGAGTAAATAATCTCTAACATTCACTTTGCCGAATGTAATTCAGTATGATACCAACATTAAATTAAATGGAGAAATTTTATCTTGTAGATTATACTATATTTTTAGGACACCGTAATGATTCAACGTTTCAATGGAGGCCACTGCATATGCAGTCAGAACATATAGATATATTGCTGATAAGGTTAGTATATGGTGTGCTATTTAAACTTGTGACTCATAATGATAGTAATTTATAGTGTGCTGACTTAAGAACTTAGGTTGATACTATTTTTACTTTATTTATTTCTTTGATGTGTACTCCTTTTTAGATAAATGAGTTCACCTTGTTCCATTCTACCACACTGTAGAGTGAAGGATAAATAGTAAAAAACCAAGCAGAGTTTGTTGCCTGATTCTTCAAGGCTTGATCACATGTGAGGAATTGTTGTAAAGGTACATGATCCATGTGATTTCAATGAATAGTAGAGTAATTAAACAAAAACATTACTATAAAAAATGTAGGTACCTTGTTAAAAAAAAAGAAAGAATAATATACTTTGACTTCAAATGGAGATCAGGCTGACCCCCATTCATAGCTGTGCCCCATCAGTGTAGCTTCCGACAGAAAGTTAAAGCAAGGCAAGACAAGGGCTGCACTGATATCTCGCATTGAGGTGCATTGACCCCCTTCTAATCTTAACTCTATCAAAACTCCTTGAAATAGCAAAGGATGCCTTTGGATTGATGACAGCAATGTTTCAGTATACCCGACCTCAAGGGTGTAGTTGCTATAGGAAATTAGTTGTAGTTGCATCATTCAATGACCTCTTTCAGCCCTATTTTTGACCTGACTTTGTTTGTGGCAGTGCAGTGTATTACCACATGCTCCACTGTCTATTCATCTTGAAGACAACTGCAGCATAGTCCATTGTCTGTGGCCCCTGTCATTAAGAGATCATGATTCAGATCACAGTGAGTGTTGAGGTGTTACTCTCAGGCAATATCAGTGTCTCTCAAGCTGAAGAGACTACTTTTCTAATGACAGGAGTGTTGGAAAAATTGATTAAATAACTTACCACACTCTTTTCTCGAAAATCAATCCCAACAGTGGAGATGAATTGGGTATGAAAAACTCCGTCTGTGTATTTATACAAGAAGCTCGTCTTCCCAACTCCAGAATCTCCAACACAGAGTAGTTTTATTAGATAATCGTAGTCCATATTGCTGGTTTGCTTCGAATTGTACATGACTAGAGTTCCAGATTAGGTATCGCATTAGCTTACCAACGGTGCAATTTAAGAATCTTTCTAAACTAACATTAATAAAACTAATACAGCTACATCTCAATAAACTTCACGAAATCATAATAGTCAGTCAGTCTGTCATCATGTTAGTAGGGATGGAAGCGAAATCGATACATCGATGTTTTGATACCTCGCCGATACATCGACGGCTAATGTGACAAACATCGACATCGTTCATCCATTCCATTCGTGCTCTGCCGACCGACGACACGACACGTGTTCATGTTGCCACGTTGCTCTCATTTGCATACATATCTACTTATTTCGCTGTTTTGCTATTGCGATGGTAGTTATGTAACGTATTATATATTTCTTATTCGTAAGTAGTTTATAATTATTGTATTTGTCACAGATTCGCAATAAAGTTACGTGTTTCTATTACTACGTAATATATTTGAACGATTGCTTGCCAATGTCACAGATATTATAATCCAATGTCAAGTCAGCTTACAAGTGCGGGGCGCGGGCGCACGGGTGGGCCCGGCAGGTTTAGTTCAGTTTGTTTTGTTGATTAGTTGGATGCAAATGGTTTTGTTTTTAAACTGTTTGTTAAAATTTCTTATCCTATTCAAGTAATTTGTTTCGATGGGCTTGTGCTCTCAATATTTGATTCATTTGTATTGAATAATGATGGACATAATGAATTTATTATGTGTGAGTTACTTTATGTTTATTAAAATGTTTCTAACCACGTTTTAGACGTCAGCCGTGTGATGGATGAGATAATTAAAACATCGTATATTTTTTTATCGTTTAAAGTGCCGATGTTTTTAAGAACTATGTTACATCCCTACATGTTAGTCTGTGGTCTGTGCATTTATATGAATAACACGGCCGAAGCTATTTCAAATCCAACTAGATCGTACATTGAATTAAATTGTATATATTTTTTTTTGTTCTCTTTTTATTGGTTGTGACGGCCCCGTTTGTTTTGGCTATTTTACAGCAATATCATTCAACCAGTGTCCTTAAAAATGAGGATATTATCTTTGAAACAAATCAAATCATGTAAAAAATAATAAAAGGAAATGTTTGTGAATTGAACCAGTGATTTCCTTAGCTTTTGCCACAGACGTACCTAGTAGTGGTTTTTTCCTCTATGGAATAAACTAGGCCCTTGTTAAATATGCTCGTCTGCGTCTAAGTGGGCCTTTTAGTGGGCAGAAGGTTCGATTTCGCCTTGGGGAAAAATATTGGTATGATCTGCAAATATATGTCTCTGGTCTGGGTATATTCTATGTATTATACAAAAAAACTAATATAATGTAGTAGGTATATCACTCATGTATTTCCTGTAATACAATCCCTGCTTATTTAGAGGCATACAAAAAAAAGCAAAAAGCTGTCTTTGTCTACCCCTCTTACTCAGATTTAGTACAGCGTACATACCACCATAAACCATTTTTTTTTATCTGTGGTATATGTACAGATTGTGTTAATTTTCAACAGCGGTGGTGTAGTAGCACAGAATACTTTATAATGTAGTAGTACTAATATTAACCTACCTACCCATACCTACCTAACAACATAGTATTTCGCTGATTTTCTGTTATTTTTTTATAGCTAATAATCTTTATTATTATTTTAAATCATGTCCGACCCAGTTTCACCGATTTCCAGCCCCAGAGTTAATGTTGAATACTGGTAAGTTTGCCTCACAACAAGCTTAGCTACGGGACACTACATCCACGAACTCAAGGGACCTACTTGCACACAATGCGGAAATAAATCGCACGGAAAATTTAATTAATCTTCACATCTCTTCTTACATAATGTTGTTAACCTACCCAGTAAGCAACCCCTACTCATTGGTACTACCAACCGACATACTTAGCTACTTTTGTTTCAGCGGAGCTTGTGATTACGGCGGTCATTGCTTAGCTTTGGCGCAGATAATTAAAAAAAGTAACCCTGATGCAATTGTCTCGTGCAAAAGAGGCCGACAAGGTAAGATTGGTTGAAATTCTTCTTTAAAATCATGTATCTATGAAGGTAGGTACTTATTAGTAGGTAATGGTGACCCGGTGGTAGGTACCTACTCACCAAGGTAAGGTACCTTACAATAAAATGGCTTCAACCTTCGATCTCGCATCAGATAATGATTAAGCCTAGCATCATCACAAACACAGACTAGCACAGTCTCGACTCTCGATGCATTATTGACTACAATAAGAGCACACAACTTGCAACTTTGTTTTTATGTCCTGCCAAAACTATGCTTTGATTAGCTAGGTACATATTTAATATGTAGCGGGAAATATCTATTTGAAATAGAATAACCAGGCGTCAGGATATGTCCTGCCATGTTAGGATTTTTAAGCATTGCTTAGGATTACAAAAATAATATTTACAGGGTTTTTGGTGAAATAACGTATTTAGGTATTTCATGAAAAATACCTAAATACGTTATTTATATGCAAGAACGATAAAACAAAAACAAACTAACACAATTAACATGAACATATTTGTAAATTCTAATAATCTACATGAACTTAAATTGCGCTGTTTAAAAGTGCGCACAGTGAACTTATTACGCGCGGATTTTTTTTATAGAAATCAGGCTTGTCAGGATTTCCAATGAGACATCTGGTAAACTTAATTCCACATGCCTTTGTTAAAACTGTGAATGAACTACCTATTTCAGGATCCTTCGAGATAGCAGTAAATGATAAATTGATTTACTCCAAACTACAGACAATGGCTTTACCCGACTACGTTGAGGTAGCAGAAGTTGTGAATGATGTGTCACAGGGAATTGAACCGCGCTTAATAAAAGGACAACAACCAATTGACTGTGTGCTATCATAACATTTTATTAACATAATTTTAGCCTAGCTGCCATAAGCACAGATTTTTTTATCAAATCAAAGTTGAGATTGATTTACTTCGATGTTTGTTTTATTAGCCAAATAATGTTCTTAGGTAGTAAAGTTAATCAAAACCGTAGGTAACAACTATTTTGTTAACAGTACGGGCCAGGATAAATATCTAAGGCTCGGCGCGGACGGCGGCGGAGGCGTGTTGTCCTTGCTGAGGCACGGCATGATACCTCTGACGTCCAACAGTGTCGGCCGCCAGCCGGTAAGTTGATGTTTCATTCATAAACACTGAAGTATTCAAGCCTGAGCGGATATGTACTTAAAAAAAACAATAAAATTAACCATCATCTGAAAAAAAGCCGCACCGTGACGCCTGGACACTTCAGCGTGAGTGATGTATCGACAGATTTTTTTCGATGACGACGCGCCTTCCTTAATAATTAGTATCTTGTCTTTATAGTCACTGCCTCAGATGTATTACAATATATCACCTCTAATGTTATCAAAGCTTTTTTTTAGGTAGGTAACATCCTAGATATGTATAAAAATAACTATAAAAGTAGGTGTAAGCCATTAAGTTAAAATGTTTTAGACTTGCAACAATCTCATTAAATTTACTTGAATTAAAAATAGAAAACAATTATATAATACAATATTTTAATAATTGAATAACATCATTTACATACATTAGATAACATGGTATAGAAGTCTTAAAATTCCTATAATATCACAGCTAATGTATACATATCCCTGTTTAAAAAAAGTAACTATGTTCATAAATACAAATCACTGATTTAGGATAGGTAATAACTACCTAACTCAATTCAATATTAACTACAGATCTTGGAACCAAAGGAGATGCCTCTTGAGGACCAAGTGTTTTTCAAAATACAAAAAATGTGCAAATTGCAAATCGCCTTTGGTTTTGAATATAAAATAATAGAAATAGCAGTTAATAGCCTCGAATGACATGGCAAGATAAACAAAATGATTACAAAGTAGATGGTGCAAATTAGTATAACTATTTTCATCAACCTGTGACAGGAGACCTATTAATTACCTACATATGGGGTCACCTAACACAAAAAAAAACAATAAAAACCTTACCTAAGTATATTTTGTTGGTGAACATGAATGTCCAACACTGTGATCAAATCACTTACTTTGATTAAGCTTAGCCAGTTATTGTACCCAATACAATAAGTAGCATTTTAGGATTTATTCAGATAGGTAGGAATTTTTGATGACACTAGATAATTAATTGCTTATGATTTTTTTAAATTTCACTTTTTGTAAAATGTAATAGACTTATAACTAACGTGCTATAAATAAAGATAAGTTCACAATTCGAGGTCTTTGTGGGTTGATAACTTTTTCAAAAACATCACCGGCTTATATCGTCATCGTTAATTATAGGTTTTATCGAGGTGTTCGTTTTTAAATATCTATCTTTGGACCCATCAACTGTACCTACGTAACTTAAGTATATCCCGAAACGTAGTTTTCCTGCGAATTGTTCCGAAATTGTTCGCAAAGGCTCAACAGTTTTTAAACCAGTTTGTTGATCAATGCACACCATCTGACATCGATTACATTGGCCTTCAACCTGAAAAGATGATTTAAAAAAAAAGTGCTAAATCCGAAACTGCAAAACATAGATTACTTAAATCACTCACGACTCTGGTTTTTTTACGTAGGCACACAAAGGTGTGGCATCAGCCTATGTAAGGTCGCATTTAAACGCATCGTTATTACTTCATATGTGAATATGAGAGAACAGAGCTAAAACCACTATTTGACGTTGTTGGATATAGTGATAGCGTAGCGTATGCAGGACACATCTAGCGTGCAATTTGCCTAGTTTAGTTGCTTAGAAAAGTATGCTACGACGAACATAAATGAGGTGACTTATGAACTATCTGCAACATGGTGTAAGTAGTCAGGTTGGGAAACTATCGCCCATATTCCAAAACGAAATGCGTTTACGTGCATCAGGCAATCAGGGCAATGGCTCAAAATATTAGATATAGATTGGCATCCATAAAACCTAGGAAGTAGAAGACAGAGTGGTCACCGATGTCAACCCCGTTTCTTTGGGTACCAGGATGAGTCATAACACAGGGTGAAAGGTGCCACAAAAGAACGTACAGGCAGTGTACTTTGCTTTCTGCCTGCTTGGCAGAATTCAATAAACACTTTTACCCGCGACGTGAGGAGCCCGTTGGTTGTTTGTTTTTTACAATTTATCCCTGAAATGGCTTATACGATTGCAATGTGTTTGTGTTTTTTTTTGCAATCGATTCGGTAGCATTGTGTTTGTTTTTGCTACAAGTCACTAGGAGGCGCTGCAATATAGCATGGAAAACACGCCGGAGGTTTTAAAATTAAGCATAGATTAACTTGTATCTTGATGCAGGTAAGTACCTTATCCAGGAGAGCCTGATCACTGATCATTCTGGTACTCGATGAGTAATCTTAACTACAGTCGCCTCCCGGGCGGTCAATTTGCTTCTTTGGTTGATTAGAAAGGCTTTAAAAGAATGTAAAGTGGGAACAGGCATGCAAATATTTTAAGTACACTTACTTTAAACTCATGCTTTCCAACAATTATTTTGTTCCAATCGCGTTCAGCTAGTTCTGTTTCCATATCAATAACGAGATTCCCTCTAAATCTGTCTACCAGCATATCAATATCATCTGTAAACAATGGATCATGGATTTTACCACTCAACCATCGCACTGTGGCTTTGTTTATCAGTAGGTACTGAGCTTGGTTGCTCAGGGAAAGCAGCTTATGGTCAGTATCATTCTTTTTCTTCTGAGTTCTACCATCTTCGCTGGATTGTTTGATCAATCGTAGGAATGATACTTCTAAAACTTCTGATATCCAATCGCTGACTGCATCTCCACAATCATAACCTTTCACCAAATCTGTGCAGATTTTGCTCTGACAAAGTGAACTATCTTTTAATGTAATCTGCGTATTTGGATCCAATGGAATAGAAATTGGTGATTTGCCTGGAATTAACGCAGTGTAATATAAATATACATAAATTGAGTAAGCAGACACAATCTACAAATATTGAAATAATACAATAATTTAGGTACCAACCTTTAAATTTTAATATCAATAACTTCTTTTTCAAATCTACTTTAGGATGAATCATACACATCCTAGTATTCTGCTTTTGTGTTAAGCATACCCCATTATCCTTGACAATCATCCATTCTCTATCAAAGCAGAGTCCTTTTGGACTTATTTTCCAACCAGATCTAATCTTAAAAGCACCGCAGGATTTAATGGGAAATATCACAATTTCTTTAAGGTCTATCCCAGAATCGAGGCTAGAGAGATCTGAATCATTTGTGATGTATTCTTGATCATTTATAATTTTGTCAATATCACCATTCGGTATATTCTGCTTTGTTATTTCAATCGTTTTGTTTTTGTGGACATTACCATATGGTATATTTTGCTTTGTTTTTTCAATCACTTTGTTTTTGTAAACATTGCCATTTGGTACAATCAGCTTAGTTAAATCTATCACTTTGGTTATGTGATCATTACCATTTGATATATTCAGCTTTGCTAGCTCAATGGCCTTGTTTATGTGAATATTGCCATTTGGTAAGTTCAACTTTGTAATATCAATCGCCTTGTTTTTGTGGACAATACCATTTGGTAAATTCAGTTTTGTTTTATCAATTGGTTCGTTTTTGTGGAAATTTCCATTTGGTATTTTCAGCTTTGTTATTTCAATCGCCTTGTTATTTACCGATCGCCTCGGTCTGTTGACTTTTGCTTTGACAAAGCAACGACATATCATTATAATCAATTTATCTACGTCATGGAAAGTATTGAAATATCCAAAGGAAGCTCTCACAGCTCCTGTAGGCTTTCCATTGATCAGGTCGAGTTCGTCGCCGCACTTGTGTCCTGCTTTGTACATATCCTTCATTTCTCGATTGGATACTATCAAGTGCCTCTGACATGCTCCTGAGTTGCAGAAGCAACCGGTGCGTACAGTAATGTTGAAAAGATCTGCCATGTGCTGAAACTGAAATGCAAATGTTGTGAGGTTGATGACACAATAAGGTATACTATATATAAAGGTGAACATGCTGTATGGGATTTCAGTTGGAATGGGCAGGAGATACTACATAACATAATGAAGAGGCATCTGCCAGTTGCCAACCACATTAAAAATAGTAATCATTATTTTTAGCCTGTGTTCATCACAGGCCAGGTAGAGAACTACTTAAGTATTTTGTCTGATAATTAAATTTTGTCCTTATTTAACTCAGATAGGGTTGCAAATTGTATATGTTATGAAGGTGCTATTAAACTTAAGTTTTTTTTAATTGCTATTTGGTTGGAGGCTAATAGGTATGCATACACTTTATGTACCTGATGGAACTAGGGGCATTGCTGATACATTTTATATGAAAAATTATTGTTAGATTAATGTGCAATTTACCTCTGCATACCCAATGTATGATCCATCTTCCCGAAGCAGATTGAATGTCACAATACCACCCTGCTTTTTGATATCAGTGAAATCTGAATCCATGTAGAGAATAGCTGCCTTAGTACCATTTTGGTGTGTTAATTCAGAAAGCTGATGGTATAGATCTTTTGCCAAGAAGTAGGTGTGGTGTGATATGGTTTCCATTAAGTCATTGTGGATTACTTTAGGTATGAGCTTGTGCATTGTATCAAAACAATGCTTCAGCGCAATGATTGATAAGAAAGGTAAAGTTCCATCTTCAAACCTAGAAATAATATCAAGGTTATTGTTACTTGCTTTAATCATCAGATAAAATCATTAAAAAATCAATCAACAAACCTCTCATGAATATTATTCCTCTTAACATGGAAATCTTCACTGCTCAAAACAACATCAACAGTGCCACCTCCAAAGTATTTCTTCTGGCTTATAACATTTTCACTGCCATTCTTTATTAAAAGTGCACCCAATCCAGTTGGAAATCCAAAGATTTTGTAGAATGATAGACAGAGAAAATCTGGTTGTACCTTTGATAGATCTAATTTATTTGTAGCTACAAAAGCTGCTGCATCTAGTAGAATGTACCAATTGCAATTGATTTTGCTGAGTTGTTTCTTGATGTAACTGTTGAGGCATCCATCCTTTATATTCTTAATACAGTCAATTGGGTACTTGTAACCATTGAAGTTGCTCTGAGCGGGGTAAACTAGTAATGTGTTACCATCATTTTTATCCTTCCAAGGAGTGACATGTTTCTGATTGAAAGCTGTTAGGAAATCATCATGCGAAATGTGGATGACATCTGCATTTTTATCTATGGCCAGTTCTCTCAAGCCAAGTACTGATGTGTGATTGTCTCTTAAATACACATAGGAGCCATTAGATGCATCATTTTCATCAACAGAAAACTGAAATGATTCTACAACAAGTTTGAGAGACTGTGTACAACCAGATGTAAATACAACAGAGTAATTAGACGAGTCAGTATTGAAGTGCTTCAGAATCAAACATCTGATTTGTTCAATGCAATCTCTTGTGTACTTGTCCGAGTGTGGATTCATGTAGAAGTTTTTTATTAGATCCTCATTGACAGGACCAAGAAGGCATTGTGGGTATAGTGTTGCACCAGCATTCTCTAAGTAGCATTTTTCTGAAATGTTAAACATACATTATTTATAGTATTTTTACTTTTGGTCTTTTATCACATTGTTAAAAGTTGATATCAACAATGAAATTAAAGGATAATATTGGCTCATAAGTGAAACTACAGGCTGTTTATACAAAGTAAACAGTTATTAATTTGAAGGTCGACTGAATTCCAAGTAGTTGGATATAATGAATTATAGAAGTAATCTCGAAATATATAAAAATAAACTGCACTTTGGGTCACTAAGCTATCAGAGTTACAAGGTTTCTATAATTATTTTTGTAAGATTTTATTAACATGAAGAATATCTAGTAACATACTATTACAAATTACCTGTTTTTTGCTTTCATACATACCTCCTATACGTGAAAATTCTGAAGTAATTCTCTGCATGTGCTCATAATCAATAACTTGACTGAGTGTGGTCATCTCAACATCCAATCTTCTAAGTAAATTCTGCAAAATAGAAGTAGCTATAGATTATAAACAACTTTAAACCACACTTCTATTGATTGATTTAGAAACATACTGCTGTCTTGAAATTAACTAACCAGCTTGATGTTTATACTCATGTAATTTTAGATAACTGTTACCTACCTACATAGTTTGAAAATGAACGTATTCAACAGAGTACAAGGCGTTTCTTTAGTGAAAATTAATGGGTTCTACGTCACACAGCAGTACAGCCTTGGCCATCCGAGCCGAGACGAACTGTTGTATCTCTTACTAGTCTGTGGACTGTTTTTCTGCTTATTAACACATAATTACATAACTATAATAATAGTTATTAAGTGTGTTCAGTTCCTAGACGGTAAATTAGGTACTTTTCTTTTTGAATATGGCTTGTGTGGGTGTATAAAAACTCAACTAACCACATCCCTTCCTAGTAAGTCTGTGAACTATACAAACAAGAAGAATTACATACCTAAAACCATGGTACAAACATAGATACTAGGACGTAGGTAGGTACATACAAAACACAGAAACTTGCCTAAAAGTTTAACAAAACAAAAATAAAAAACTTTTTTTTTAATTTAGGGTAGGCTATAGTCGTATGACCATAGATACCATCGTCCGGCGCGAACAGTGGGACTCGACCGAGTTAGAATCTACTGCGCTGCTCAGGTACATGGAGACGACTCGCTTCGCTCGCCGGGTTTGGGCAATCCACCACACCTCGTGACACATGGATAACACACATGCGCCGATCACACAGCCTATGAATTCGAACAGAACCCAAGCGTTCCTAGCAAAAAATGGGTAAGGGTAGTAACTACGACTTTTTTTAAATAGAAAGTGTAGGAAGCTTTTGAACCTTCTCTAACATTAAAGTATATTATGTCGACATATGGGTATTCCACACCTAAGAGCTGCTTTTAATATTGATTTTATAAGAGACGTGTACTGCCGAATAGAATTTAATAATGTAAATTTAGTCGTTTCTGGAAAAAAATCACGTGCGTTTAATACAATCTACTGTAAGCGTGCGGATGTGGTCGTGGAATGTAAGCTTAGTGTTAGGGTCGAAAACAATACCAAGATAATTCACAGTGCTACATTATCGTTATTGGCTGATCTTTTAGTTTGTAATTTCACACAATCGCTAGCATGTGAAGCTCATGAATGGATATGTTCCTATGTTGTTGGAAAATGTATGGAATTGAGATCATGCTGTGACGTATGGCAATCCTGAGAAGACCGTACAGAAAAACTTATACTTTTTACAACTTTCATAAAGTTAAAAAACGATAAAACATTGATTATTTTGAGTAGTTTTTTTTACTTTGAAAGTTCTCGATTTTTGGAGAATCTTACTCTAGATCTCCATTTTTTTTTGATACTTTAGATCCTTTTCAATCGATTTAAAAATCGTTTTTTTAGAAGAATGCTTCCCTAATGTTGACATTAGTTTTGTAAATTGTTAAAGTTGACGTTGTGATGATTGACTTTGTAAGATTTGTCAACAAGACAGTGACATACATGAATTGGGAAGAGTGATATAAATAACATTTAGTTAAGTACTTCATACAGTCTGTCAGTTCAGAACATGCCATAACGATGACCTACGACAAGATTTGATACAAACATACCTAATTATTTTGTACCTCACTAGAAGACCCTCGGCACCTCGGGGTCTGATTCTGGGCGTTGTAAGTGGCAACTATTTGACACGAGCGCTCCTGGAATAGGCATAAAAATGACTAATGTTTCTACTTTCTAGCGCACGGAGCAGGGTAGGTTTGATTATATCAAGTATTTGTTGGGAACCTAATTTTATCAAATAAAATTTTCAACAACGTTAATGCAGCGCTTCCATGTGTCTTGTGGTAATGAAAACTACCTGAGAACCATACTCGAAGTAAAAATTCGATTGCAAAAATAACGCATTAAGGAAGAATAATCAAAGCGGTAGTTAGGTAATGCGGTAGTTAGGTTTAAAGCAGGTACCTATAAAACAACTTAAGTATTTATCTTATAAATTATTTTAGTAAGTAGGTACCTATAGTACCTACTAAAATAATCGGTTTTAAATAGTAAATACCTACATTTTATAAAAAATATGAGCACCGCCGTATTGAAAATAAGCCAAAACAATAATTTAAATTTTATTATTAATTCACTCTTTTTTTTTTCCTTTTCTTAACTACCTATCACCACACAAAATAATTCGGACGAGTTACCTATGATCGAATTTATTGCGTGATTAACGTTTGACAAGTTAAATAATTTTCACATTTAGTTACGATCAATACGTCCACAGAATACCTTGTGCTATTGATTATAATTTTGATTGTCAAACGTCGTCCAAGTGATTTTAGATAGAGAATAGAAAGGAGGGGCTGTATTTTATAATATCTGTAGACGAGTTAAGAACGACTCGAAGGTTAGGTTACCTTACATACCATCTCATAGTCATAGACGTCATTTACTATAAATAGGTAATATTAACCTATCTACCAATTTGATACGACACCAATAAAGAAAGTCGTAACGCTCTACGCACTCCTTTCACAGCATCGCCTTACAAAATTGAGTTACGCCAATTTAATTATTGCTTTTATGGAGGCTTTTAGTAGCTTTTAGTAGCAAGCGGGGACCGGCGCGCAGCGCGGCATGATCGACTCTAGCTAAGTGAAGTGACGTCCAAGGAATGTACATAATATTATATTACATAATTTGCATACTTACCGGTATACCCAGTCTAAGCAGCTGTTTATGGTTTATCTAGTACATACCTGCCTGACTAGGCTGTAGGTAAGTAATAGTGAGAGTGACAAAAACTCGAAATTACGTTTGGGTCACCAATGCACATACCGCGTCCGCCAAATTGATGGATTATGATGATGATAAAATTTAGATAGGTACCTAGGTGTTAGGTAGGTGAAGGTATCTACCTTCATTAAGATTAATAATGCTTTGAAGGCGTTTATACGACAACAATTTGAACTCGACGTAGATTGCGTCAATGATGAGTAGAATGATAAGATGTGTCAAGCCATCTCAAATCTAACTCGAGTTTGCAACCGCAAACCACCGCACCGCATCGCCAACCACAACGGGTAATTACGTACCTACCTTCTTGCCTACCTTGTTAAGACCCAAGAATCTGCCGAATCGTAGAGAAATAAACCACTGACCTTTAACTTCGACCTCGTGTTGGTCTCATTGGATGACAAATGAGTTGAAATCACATTTACCACTATAATTTATAGCATATTCTTCGTAATGTTTTGCTATTCGAAAGACCTAAACAATTAGTCGACCGGCACCCTCTCAATGGAACTGAACGCCTGTATTGCTGGATGATTATCTCATTGATGCCTGAACCCTGATGTTTACAAACATTACAAAATTATTATTGATCTTCCAATGTTTGTATTAACAGTTGAATGAATAATAAATATTGGCAGATCTTGTTGCACCAGTGAATCTAAGGTTGATGATATTGAAACAGAATATTGTTTATAGGTAGGTTGGTAACCTAGTACCTACCTAGATAGGTACTTACTAGGGCTTCCAATATCGGGATCCCGGTATCAGCCAATACCGGGATCCCGGAAAAAAATTCGAGATTTTTAATACCGGTATTGAAATGTTCATAACCGGGATCCCGGTATTAGTGATTTTATTTTAATTTTAGTACAAAACTAAAAATAGGTAATAAACTATCACTACCGCACATAGACATTTTTATCCATTTATTTATTTTGGAATATTTTAAATCGGAGTTCCTGGAAGTCCCGCGTTGCTCTAAGTTTTAAGTACAGTGCGGATGTTAAAACCCTAATATCGTTGAGATTCTTATTACTTAAAAAAATTATGTTAGACAAGTTTTGTGAAATTCTATAATAATAAATGTGATTAGTCATAACTTTTATAACGCAAATTATCGTAAAAAAAAGACTGATCTAAATGACACTTATTATTATTTTCATTTAAAAAGATAATTGTACCTACATGTTAATAATATGATTTGACAATAAAACTTTGTTTATTAATCTTACCTTATACGTATACTTCCAAAAAAGAATAAAATTAAAAGTCTGATAAAAATAAGGTTTTTTTTTCAATACCGGTATCCCGGAATCCCGGTATTTAGAAAAAAACATTCGGTATTAATACCGGTATCATACCTTAGAATAGGAGGTACCTACCTATTCTACCTAGATAGGTACAGCCTAGGTATTATTTATTAGGTATGGTTTGTTCGCCGGTTCACCTACCACTTCCTTTTAGCGCATCTTTTCTAGATAAAAGCAAAATATATAATAATTGACAATAATATTTTAATAAAGTGTGTTTTAGTGGTTAGGTTACTTGAATGTCTTGGCTAAACAGATGCACCAACCTTATTCATTCATTACTTATAATCTCTAAGACATGGTTCAACGGTTTTTTAATTTGATTTTCACAAATAAACTAGTAAAATGGAGTAAACTAGTATTTCATAGAACACCTACTCTTCGACCGGGTGGTCGAGAGTTGGCATGCCCAATCTCGAAGTAGGTTGAGTCTTATAACAAGTAAAAAATAACTAAAACCATTTTATGGCTGAGAGCATTATAATGACTAGTTTTCGACCATGCAAATTTAATTGTATAAAAAATACAGATGCCCATATCATTCGTGGTCGCGAACTATACTATCCATTAAGAGCACGCTAGTTCTGAACCATCATTATTTCTAAGCTAAAGAAAGCGAACTTTGTTCATAAATATTATTATTCAAGCAAATATAATTATCTTTATTACCCTCTCTACGACTTCCAGTCGGGTAGGGCATGAATAAGTTCATGTTACTCTTGACAAATACTGCAACTTCGTAGATCGTAGTCTAAAAATATCCTTACATGATTGTGTCAACCTGGTTAAGACCAAACATTGATTGATTGCATCATTTTTCCGCTTTGAAGACCGGTCTTTTATCGGTTAAGTAAACTTTTGCTTATAATGGATTCTGTTTTGAGTTTTTTTATATGTCCACCTTTTGTCACAGTATCGCATCAATCGCTATCAGCTGGGAATTGATCTTAACACTCTAGAGCATGGTCGCACACTGTGCGGTTTTAGAGGAACTTCCACCCACATACAAATGTTATGGAATGTTTTCTTAAGTACTGACTACAGTATGAGGTTCTTTAAAGATAAGGAGTCATTTGCAATCTAAGTAATTAATGCATATGACTTTTTTAAATTGTTATTATTTTCGTTGTAAGAAGTCATGTTGGCGTAGTAGGCGGTACTCCGACTTTTGATCATGAAAGAGAGGACATGGAAACGAACCCAGTCATGTTTTCCTTCACCGTTTTGATTACCTACGTATTTATGGCACATCAATGTTTCCAGTACAGTTAAGTTTATGTTACTAGTTAGTGCGGTGTGATGGGCTTGCAATCTATTACTTGGAATGTCAACTACTCGTAAAACGCAGGCATGTACCAAATATAATGTTTGGACCTGCCTCTGACTACCCCTCTACTTTGTATCATAAAATATATATTCACTTAGTATGTCTCTCAGGAATTCAATTATTGGAAATACAGTAGTAAGCCTATTTTTCTGAAATTTATGATTTATTTTTGTGACTTTATAATAATCTGTCATTTAAATATTAAAAACTAATTAATACAAGCATATTAATTGATTATCATTCACTTTTTATTAGCCTAGCAGTAGATTTAGCAGTCGTTTCCTTCTGAATTCCTGTTTTTGGTAGTGGTCGAAAACTAGATTTTGCGGTTGAAAACTGGTAAAACTGTCATTTTCTCGATTATTATCAATATAAAAAAACTGAAGGCTCTGAAACGAAAATCTTTACTTAGGTATTAATAAAATAGAGTACATACGAAGTAACTTTGACCAGATCTTTGTTAATAAATGTTACTAGAATATATTTTTTTCGCTTCCTTGAAGTTGACAACTTCACAAATTGGTCGAGAACAGGCGAACTTACCTAAACCTAAAATCCGAAAATTTGGATGTTTGTTGCTAATAATCTTCGTAATGAGCTAAGGCTGAACGGATTTGGAAGGAATCAATTTTGTTAATGACCTAGAATAACAGATACCTAGGCTACTTAAGTACCTTTAAGTGAGTACCTACTTCTTATCCTGATTTTTGGGAAAGGAATTAATAACGGCATGATGACGTCATATTATTCTACGTAATAGGTTTAATCTTTATATCTCCAGAAGATAGTAGGTAGGTACCTACTAGGGCTTCCAATACCGGGATCCCGGTATCAGCCAATACCGGGATCCCGGAATTTTTTTCGAGATTTTTAATACCGGTATTGAAATGTTCATAACCGGGATCCCGGTATTAGTGATTTTATTTTAATTTTAGTACAAAACACAAAATAGGTAATAAACTATCACTACCGCACATAGATATTTTTATCCATTTATTTATTTTGGAATATTTTAAATCGGACATCCTGGAAGTCCCGCGTTGCTCTAAGTTTTAAGTACAGTGCGGAAGGCGGCGGCGCCCGCCAGGGGTGAGGGGAAATTCCCTATACGCCCCGTAAAAAAAAAGACTGATCTAAATGACACTTATTATTATTGTCATATAAAAAGATAATTGTACCTACATGTAAATAATATATGATTTGTCAAAAAAGAATAAAGTTAAAAGTCTGATAAAAATAAGGTTTTTTTTTCAATACCGGTATCCCGGAATCCCGGTATTTAGAAAAAAACATTCGGTATTAATACCGGTATTGAAAAAATCCGGTATTCGAAAGCCCTAGTACCTACCCTACTTTGTTTAACAAAATTAGGTAGGTAGGCAGATATGTAAGAAAGTTCCTACCTGTCTAGGTAGGAACTTTCCTCCTTACCTTAATTAAAGTTCTTACTTCGACAGCATTTTTTTATATAGCGATAATTGGCTGGTTCGCTTCCCCGTGAAGCAAAATAATTCCATTAAAAATATTTATAACAGTACCTACCAAGGTCAGTCAGTTTTGCGTTTCCTCCTCTTTCAATGACCGCAGCGCAGACACGATCGCGGACATTCACCTTGGTTTTACTGCTCATGTTAAAGACTCTAGGTAGGAAGGTAGATAGTTATATGAACACCTTCACAATAAACATTATATTTTCAGCAGTTATGTAGGTATAAGGTGTGAATTAAAACAGCACAAAATATCTAATAAGTAATCCTTGTTTGTTTAATCCTTGATCTTTAGTTAGGTACCTACCAAACCTAGGTACCCGTATCTTCCAGTTCCGCATACATACTAAAGGTTAAAAATTGCCGTATACAAAATGCAATGGACATTAAGTATAAGGAAAAAATTATGTACCTACGTACCTAGCTAATATAATATTAAGGGTGTTATGTATACGGCAATTTTGACCCTCATCCATAAGTTGAACTAAGGAAAGTAGAATTTGTACTTTTTGATCAAACAAAACTCTACCTTTCTGACGGCCTCTTTAGCGCAGTGGGCAAAAGCCCGCCTGATGGGTTTGACTCCCGCTGCGGGACAAATGTTTTTTATTTACAACAAAAACATTTGTCCCGCAGCGGGAAACCTATATGTAGTATATCAGTTAAGTAGTTCCCATAATACAAGCTCTACTTACTTTAGGGCTAGATGAAACTGTGTGATGAAATGACCGGCATTGTTTATTTATTATTATTATTATTAAAAAGTCTAATTTACAAAAACTTTTTGTTAATTATTAAAATAGCCTCTGCCCACATCTTCGCCCGTATGGTACCGGTAGCCTATGTGTTATTCTGTGTTATGTGATTATGTGTTATGCTATATTACTGTAATGTTTCATCAAAATCCGTTCAGTAGTTTTTGCGTGAAAGAGTAACAAACATCAATCCTCACAAAGTTTCGCGTTTTTAATAGTAGTTCCTTCCCTATTAACATACTTGTATTGTATTTTTTGTCAATCCTTGGGATTTAAACAACTTTTTAGATTTGACTTATGGTCGCTGATGCGAATGGCGACGAACTCGGCTAGGTCATTGTTGTTTAAGGTCATTGCTGTCTGATCCCAGCTCACGAGTAGATTGTGTTACGGCATCGATGGCCACAACAACACATGCGTTAACTTGTGCGGATACCATTAAATAGTTATTTCACTACGTATTAACAAAATTGACTTTGTAAATTGACACAATGATATTTATAAATGTGATATTGATGTTTCAAAGTGTTGTTTTAGTATTTTGTTTAGGACATGTGGAAAATAAAAGAAAAATAAATGATTTCGATGACATTACCGACCCGAATTCAGAAATTAATTTAAATTCGCTACAAATTATATCAAAATACGGAAATGTTCCACAAAGCCACACGGTGGTCACTGAAGATGGATACCTTGTAAATGTAGTTCGGATACCCAATAAAGGACCTGCAGTTCTAATGGTACATGGAATTGGTGACAGTTCAGATTCATGGTTGGTGACCGGCCCTTCTTCATCCTTAGCGTATCAGTTGTCTTCACTCGGATTTGATATTTGGCTCTACAATTCAAGAGGAAATAAGTACAGCAAAGGCCATGTTAAAAATCTGCCAGATAAGCAATACTGGGACTTTGGATATGAAGAAATGGGATCTCAAGATTTGCCTGCGGTAATCGATTACATTACTTCTATTACAAAACAACCAAAAATATATTATGTAGGATTTTCTCAAGGGACCACCCTCTTCTTCATCATGTGTAGCTTAAGACCAGAATATAATGACAAAATAAGGCAAGCGATTTTACTGGCACCCGTGGCCTGGCTCAACAATACTAAACATCCCTACCTAGGTTGGTTTGCTCAAAATCATAATTTTATTAAATCAGTCCTTGATAGTTTAGGGATATATAATATTTTCGATGATAATTTTCTTCAAAAAATTATCCACTCTAAGACATGTCGAAATGGCGTGCCTGAAAGAGTTTTTTGCGAGCTAGAATATGCTCTTAGTTACGGAATTAAAAATTTAACTTATATAAATATGGATAGACTTCCAGTGATTTCCACTCACATACCAGCTGGAGTGACAACAAAAGCGTTCATTCATTTCTTTCAAATTTACTTGAGCAAGCGTTTCCAAAGATTTGATTTTGGTACTAAAAAGAATAAAATATTATATTCGTCTGCTCAACCTCCTGAATTTCCTATTTCTTTAATAACTGCTCCAGTAAATCTATTTGTTAGTGATTCCGATTGGTTCAGCACGGTTGAAGACGTTCAAAACCTTAGAATGAAAATGCCCAACATAGTAAGTTATGTTGAGTTTAATAAATCACTAGATTTTACTCACCTGGAGTTTATTTACGGAGAACGAGCAAAAAGTTTTGTGAATGATCCAGCTACTGATATTTTATTGCGTGATGTATACAGTTGAATATTCTAGTTTAGGGAAATTATTTTATTTTGAGAGGTGAGTTGAGTTACTAATTAGTAATACGCTTAGATAAGTCATTATCACAATTTGTTGTATGAGATAGTTACGAATTTCTTGAACCCACTAGGTACTTTATTTTACATTGTTATTTTTTAATTATTACATGTCTTGTATATTTTTTTTATTACATGTGGCATTATGTTATGCATAAATTAATTAAGCACTAGTCATCATTTTAATACTGACATAACTAGTTTAATATTTAAGGGTAATTAGGTAAGAAGGATAAATAATGTGATTTTGGCCTTTTAATATATTATAGCATTGGAATTATCATGGTTTGGTATGTTATATTTTTTAAATGATTTACCTAGATCTGATCGAATTTCATTAAACCATTTTTTAAACATACCGCTGCGTTGCATTCACTCGACAATTTTTCTTTTAGTACCTACCTTGGCACATAGCTGCTTCAACGAAGGAACCCGAATTAGATGTATACATTTGAGGTTGACAGGTAGAAAATGCTTTTAGCATTAAGCCCACCTTTTGTACACTTTTATTTCTTGTGCAATAAATAATTACTTAATAAATAATAATAATTATGTAGGTATAATATTGTTTCCTTATTTTTATTCGATTGATTTCTTTATTTTAGGGTAGGATATTATAATTTAGAGCATTACTGAACTACCTATGTTAGCTTGTAAATATTTCATGGGCTAGCCGGAGGCTGAGCTTTCGGCCGGCCAGTTTAATTTGGCTACGATCTACTATGCATACAGCCTATATTGAACGGGTCATTGGGTATCAGCAAATGATCTAACGTACCTCATCGATGAGGAGTTTAAGTTTACTAGTTATGTTTTATTTTATTTATTAACAAAATATTTTAGCTTTCAGGAGTTTTTGACTTAAAGATAGGTATAGGATAACTATCCTAAGGTATCTTATCTAGTAGTAAAAAGTAGTCGAAATAGTAGAAAAGTACATGACAAGAAAATTAATTTTAATTTTGCATTTATAATATTAAGTAGCATATTACAACTCTTTATCAAAAAAATAGAAAATTCAGATTCAGATCGAATAAAACACCAATTTTACATAATCTTCCATTTTAGATAATTTTCTGTTATTCAATCTTGAATTGCTTCCCGCCATAGGTAGGTACATCGCTATTTTACAGAATATAACCGATCCGTAGTACCTATCTATCCCTAACTAGTCTGTGAATATATAAATATCATGACATGTTAACTCCAAGTAGGTGGTATACAAGGCATGCTAGAAATCTTGGACTGCCTGTCGCTAATTGATACCCGCCACTGTTCCAAGGAGTTTTCAAGCTGTAGGCGCGTAACGTCACAAGGTTTATTTACACCTACATTTATTTTAAATTCATTTTTGTTTAAAGAGCGCAAGCGGCCAGTTACTTCTTTTCAATGCATGATTTATAAATGTTTTGTATTTTTAAAATATAATAAAAATTCAATCAGCAATAAAAAAAACAAATTGCCAATATATTAAATATGTTTTTCTTCAAATAACTGCATTTAAATTTCGTGATTAATGTTATGGATCTGGAAGCAGCATGTAATAAAAAAAATATTATAAAAACTTTTCCGTTTTTTCTTATCGTCAGTACGCCCTTTAACTTTATCGCGGCAGTATTCTAGGTATCGAACATACGGTATACGGCGGCAATTTAACTACCGTATGCGGCAATTGACTAGAGCAAACAAAAATCTCTGTGTAACGATAAATTAAATATAATATAAGTACAGATCTATGACTGTTATATGTATGACCCGGAACAACTATTTGTGTTTGATATATCTGCGATTTGTATTTGGTAATACGTCCGTATTGTGGTTTAACACAGCGGAAAGTACATAGTCAAGCGTCCGTCAGTTCAATGGTCGGCAACAAACCAAAAAGTATAGATTAAAGTGAAACGGCCTAGAATAAAATTTTGGATTATATACTAAATATGAAGATATTTAATGTTTTTTATTCTTATAAATCAATAAGAATAAAAAAACACATTATTTATCAATATTTAGTACTTACCTACAATACGGCATTTTTTCATTTTCTCTAAAAATACGGCAGTTTTGGAGTTTGAATACGACAACCCTAAATTTGTCATAAACAACATTCCGGATTGAATGTTGTTTATGACAACCGGGTATGGGTATGGGTCCGGGTATGGGTGCCCTTGAAATTACAGGCACA
Organism: Perizoma affinitatum; assembly: GCA_961405105.1. NCBI lineage: Eukaryota > Metazoa > Arthropoda > Insecta > Lepidoptera > Geometridae > Perizoma > Perizoma affinitatum. The sequence continues at coordinate 12,282,093 of OY560184.1, forward strand.
TGAGACTTTTCACCCGTTATGTAAGGGTAGGCAACGCGCGAGTTAAACCTAGGTAGTTACCTCTGGTATTGCAAGCGTCTATAGGTTACGGTAACCGATTACCAACAGGTGGGCTAAATGCTTGTTTGCCACTTATGTTGTATAAAAAAATAAGTACTTACCTAATAATATTCAAAAAAATTCTTACCAATTGGATAATTTTAAGTTCAATTTAATCATTTATTTCGTCACAGAGTTATAACAAACATTATCCGGTTTGTCATATGTAACGAATACTCACAATAATGTTACGCAAAATTCTTAACCTTGCCGAATAATTTTACGATGACTGTGAAATAGGTAGGTAGGTAGATAGGTAATGTACGAGGCGGGGCGGTTGTGGATAATATACCTACAAAACTTATATTTACTAGATAGAACATAAAAAAACTTAAAATGGTTCTAAATAGTTCTGTTCCGCTTGAAAAATCCAAATTCCTTTGAGATATGGATCTGATATTTTAAAACCAGGTTATCAAAGCACTGATATATGTGTGTGAAAATAAAATGCAACTACCTGAGGGAACTCGCTTTATATTAAGAAAAAATCAAATTGCGGGAATATTTTGTATCTTTCTTTAGAAGCCATATGGAAATTAATGATTGTTTCTAAAAAAATATTTTGTCTTGAAATGCCACTATCTGTTTTCTCCAACATGGTTAAGAGTCATTTTTAATTTTTTAGACATTAATTAGTTTATTTTTTTATACATTGCTAAGAGTGTAGTTAATAGGGTGGGTATTAAATTTTAAAGGGAATTTTAGTTTTTTACTAATTCCTGAAGGATCTTTACTTCTGCATGTTTTGAGTAGGTACCTACCTACTTACTTTTAGGTATATTTACCAACCTACTTAGAAGATAGTCAGGAACTACGTTATTCGTGTTCAAATTGAAAAGGTGAAATAAAAACATTTATAAAATCAACAAGGGAAACTTAATTGAAAACCACGCACACAGCTCACACTGTTCAAAACTAAAAGTAAAACAAATAATAGGTACCTACATGTTTGTGTGGTACAGAATTGTATTCAGTGATTGGGCCCATAGGTCCAAAGTTCAGAACTCTCCAACTGAATGTAGTCTACAATATGAATGATCTAATTCACAATATAGTATTATAATATCTGTGACAATCATTTTTGGAATATAATACCTATCTGGATTGTAAGGTATTAAGCGTAGTTTAAAACTTGTTATTAATAAAACATAACTTGGTTATTTTGTTATATCAAAAGGTATTTAGAAAAACAACATTGTGCTGCATAAATCGCGATAAATAACATTTCAAAAGCAAGCTTGGAATTTATTAGGAATTAAATTTCTCCGTTCAGAATTTCAGATTCTCTAACAAGAATCTGACTGATACATTTTTGGGTGAAATCGACGGTTAGTTCCGCTATGCTCGATTCCCGCCTATGCTCGGATAAAATACCTAACAAAAAGAGCCGCTATGCTACGAATTTATCAGGAATTTATCTAAACAATGCCAGGTACAGTTCGATAGAAAAGTGTTCCTAAATTATACTCTTAAAGCTAGCCTGGTCCTACATTTTGATTTGATTTGAGGAAAAACAGTTTGGGAATCATAGAAAAAATATTTTCACCCAACACTCGGATTCTAAATACGGTTCTGATTCAGATTTAATTTACTAACCAACTCGTGCCTATTAATTTGGTACTAGCAAATAAAAAGGTGGATAGACCCACGGTTTGGCCCACGTGGTACCCAAATATAAAGTTGCATATGTTTTAGTCTAGGTCACGAACTATACCTATTCTAAATATCATCCTAATCGGTCCAGACGTTACTTAGACTGTTATCAACAACCTTCCAAATAACTAAACAACCAAACTTTAACAGGTACTTAACTAATAAATTAGTAAAAATACCATAACCTAAAAATGTCTAGGTACCGAATCTCTAATTTTAAACTTTTCTTATAAAAGAAACCGCAGCTGATTAAAAGTGAAAATTCGACTTATTTCATTAAAACTTATTTGCTTCCGTGGGCTGAATCACCCTTTTTCTGATTGGTAAAATGCATATAACAAAACATAGGTAGGTGCCTAGCATATTTTCTCTAAGTAGATAAAGTATACATATTATATAAACAGACTTCTTTTATAAAATTTGAAATAAGTGAGAATAATTTCAAATTTTATAAAAGAAGTCTGTTTATATAATATGTATACTTTATCTACTTAGAGAAAATATGCTAGGCACCTACCTATGTTTTGTTATATGCATTTTACCAATCAGAAAAAGGGTGATTCAGCCCACGGAAGCAAATAAGTTTTAATGAAATAAGTCGAATTTTCACTTTTAATCAGCTGCGGTTTCTTTTATAAGAAAAGTTTAAAATTAGAGATTCGGTACCTAGACATTTTTAGGTTATGGTATTTTTACTAATATAACCTAATATTTTTTTTTAGCATTTACCTTTTTGGTCACATTGAAAAAAAAACCTAACCTTGTTCACTAGAGCGTGCAAGCTAGAACAAGGCTAGAACTTTTGCCTTGATCACACGTAACGAGTAGTGGGGATACAGTCAAAACATGTCGAAACGGTGATCGTATCGACAAGATTTCTGTACTAAATTATTAGCATCTAGAAATCGTCTAACTATCTAAACTAAACGTATTTGTAAGTGGAATTACTTCTATTATAGGATGAAACTGAACTGTCTCGCCTAAAACTAGTTGTAAACAGTTTCAAAGCTTCGCTCGGCTGCGCTACTCTCTCGGTTAAGTAGTATTTTACTTCTCGTATACGTCAAGTGTAATTGATGCATTAGCGAACATGGTGAGGTTGCCCTGTGTTTGGTTGTCCTTGCTACGTCACTGCACATATGCCAGAAGCGGAGAGCCAAAAATTAAAAAACACGCCCTGTCGGATCCGATGTCGCGAGCAGGCGCCCAGTCCGGATTGCCTCTACACTCAATTTAACGTGGGAAACACTCCGCTTTGTTTCAGGTAATGAACGCAGCTGGTCAACAGCTCTTCATTTCCGAACGGCGATTACAGTGAGGATAATTATACCGTGCTAGGTACCTTCCTGATTCCAATAAAAAATAAAAGTCTCAATACCATAGTGCATATCTAAGAAGTAACCTATAAGTACAATACTAGGTAGGTATCGTTTTCGGATCAAACGTGACTACCTTTTAAATGAGGAAGGCAATTGTTTCGAATGAAACAGAACTTTTCAAAACAGGATGAAAAATTTTGGATGAGGGAGCGCCAAACCTTTTGTTAGAATATAACAACTCACCATCCGTCTAGTAACTTTTTAATATTTATCTTATGGTATGGTATTAGGTGAGGTACCTAGGTATGTATATCAGAACGACATATTTTATTCCCTTTAGAACGTGCACGTGTAAAGACACAACCTGAACCCAGTAGGTAATTAAAGACCCTAAAAAATATAAACCTACGGTAGGTAGGTAGGTTACCCATTAAAATTGTTTAGGATCTTTGTCGTTAAGTAGGTTAAGTTAGGTAAGTACCTCTTTATTATATTCCAGACGAGACGTTTCGGTTGGCTGAGTTCAATAGCCTCGTGGTCACAGGTGGATTGGTGTGCTGGTACCTATAGGTAGTAGGTATTACAATATCTGGGACTGGAGTTTATGATTACTGATCACGTAAGTTTAAAATAATACCTAGCAATACCAGCTCTTATAAAGTAAGAAGTTAGGTACCTAAAACAACGAATTTACCTATAAATAGCTTTATCAGTCATTTATTCATTAAAAAGAAATATAATAAAGAACCGGATTAACTTATCTGAAAACGTTTTTATTGCGGTTCCGAATCCATTAGCGAAAACGGAACCTTACGATTGAACCAATCTGTCGGGGTTTCACAAACACAATAGGTAGGTAACATAGATATTAAAATATACTATACTTTACGATAGGTACTTACCTACCTCAGTTTTAAGCGTAACCTACTCAGATAGGCAACTCGTGCCCCTCAAAGATTAAACGCATTATTTTTTTAAAGTAGGTAGGTACCTTCTTAGGTATTTTTATGGACAAACATTTTACTAAGTACCTACCTAAGTTTTATGCACAAACCATTAATCGCCATTAAATCGTAAACTATTATTAAAATAACCTTTTAAAACTAGTTTGGGTCCTAAAATCAATTAGGTAGGTAATCAAAATATTATGAAATGAATTCTAAGAATAATGTTTCAAATGTAACAATAATGCGACAGAGATGGCGCTAGTCGCTACTAACGATAAAATATATTGCACCTATGCCTAACAAAAAATCTAGGTAGGTATACAGACAGGTGAAATATTTTTTTTGACTTATCTACTTACGTCCTTTTTTTCTAGTTACATACACATAGTACAACATAAAACAAAATAAAACAAACAAAACAGCAATATGCGCAGCAAACAGATTCTACCCGTACGAACGCACGAACAGCTGATCGAGCCCTTAGGTCAACGATCGAGCGCACGCGCTAGACGATGCCCCCCCGCCCCCGTCTCAATCGCGCAGTCGAATAAACGCCTATAAACATACATACCTACTTACTACTAATGTTGCTTGTACCTACCTACCAACGCTAGGTAAGATAGCAAGCCAGAAGTACCTACCTGGGCACTTGAACGATTAATTTAATTTGCGGCCGTGTAATGAAATCATACCTACTAATGCTTGGAACACGCCCAAACTTAACGCAGTAGGCAAGAGTAGTAAGTAGGTACCTATCCCACCTAGCAAATTTGTGTCAGCTGGCAGCCCAGTTGCCGTCATGAATTTACGTATATTTTCATGAAAACTAGTATTTGTCCCGCGCCGGGAATCGAACCCACAACTTCCTGCGTATAAAGTCTAAGCCATACTTATTTGAAGCCTATAGAAATATTTTTCCCGCGGCGGGAATCGAAGCGGGAATAAATTGCGGAGCGGCGCCAGCGCGTCTCCTAAGATTCGCGGTGTCTTTTGCGGCTTTTTTCAAAGGGCTAATTTTGGGAATTATTATTGTTTAGTTAGTGTTCAATATTCGTGCATACAAGTTGCATTACTTTTCGCGAAAGAGTTTTTGTTTTGGTGCTTTCTTTAATTTTTTTTAGTAGTAGTTTTTTATAATAACGTTAGTGTTTTTAGTGTGTACGTTTTTTATTAATTTAAGTTTACCTACAGTGTGTAGGTATTATTTATTTATAATGTTTAGTGTGAGGGAGTATGGACAAATGCTTAAGTGCTATGATGAAGCTTACGGAAATGCGTCACGAGCCTTGCGCTTTTACCGCGATAGCTACCCTTACCACCAGTCTGATGCTAGAGTGATCACAGCTGCCTATCAGAGGGCAATACTGAATAACGAGAATTACGTACCAACGCGTTGGTACGTAATTCTCTCTTTATTCTCTCGTTTAACGTGCCAACGTAAGGCACGTTACGTAAGGCACGGAGGTGCCAGAGAGGTAGATCTTCGGGTAGAAGAACAGGTCTTGGATCTTGTTGGGAGAAACTCTCGGGTAGGACGCGAACTGCAACGAAGTTGCTTAGGGGTCGTCTACATTCCTGGATCGCGTTCATCGGTCTACAATCAGGCGAGTTCAGCAGTGTCAAGAACGAGGAGGAGCTCAGTTTGAGCCTGGTTCGACCGAGGCTACGGCGGAATTAGGTAAGCACCTACCTACCTACAAAATATGAAGCGAACTTACCTACATGAATGCGTACATTGCTGGCTGCCGATAAATAAAATCTTGAAACTTTTTTTTGGTTGTCCTTTGGGCTGCTCTTTTATTTTTTTAGTAGGTCTTTTTAATTAAGTAGGTAATTAGATACATACAAAACGACACGTCCCTTTTTCTTTCCGAACAAGGTCTAGTCTAGACAAATACCTCACGCTTAGTTTTCCTTTCACGCTAACGCAAACTCGTCAAAGTAAAACTTGGCAACAGTCACGTCACATATCCACAGCTATAACATTTCCACACAATTCAATCTTTCCGCAGGCGTTAACGCAAGCAGAAAGTGGTACCTATTTGTCTAGCTCCGCTGGTCTTATAGCTACCTAGAAGACCTACCTAAATTGATGAATGAAAATACCTACTTTATTATACACCACAAGATAACAAAATGTACAAAAACTTAATACAAAAGGGCGGTCTTATAGCTAAAAAGCAATCTCTGCCAGACAATCTTGGGATGGAGCGGAATAAATATATTAATTTAAGTAATAGGTAGGTACCTACTTAATTACCTCAAAAGTAGTTTTTACGTGCCAAATGTAGTTTTTTAACCTATAAACGAAAAAAGTGATGTGGAATAAAATTTTGAAAAAAAATAAAAAAAATTGGCATTAAATCGTACACTATTTTAATAGTTTACGATTTAATGGCGAATTATGGGTTGTGTGAAGCAATTGCTTCACATAAAACTTAGGTAGGTAGGTACTTAGTAAAATATTTACGGTTATCTTATCACGAAAGTTTGAAAAGTAGGTACCTACTAAACGGAAATAGTTTTGAGTGACTCTAGCTAACATAAGTACCTAGGTGGGTACCTACACTAAATACCTGATAATAAAAGTATACACCTATGTTTCAGAACCCAAACATAGCGAGACACTAACACGTCTTGGTTATTTTATTTATCAATAATTAAATGGAACGGAAATATTAATAAGTAAGTATTATCTTTTATGCAATAGGTAGGTTCCCTACCTACCTAGGTACTAAAAAATATCTTTAGTTATTTAGAATTCACCATGATTAATAAGAATCTTGTTTTTTACATAACACACCACAAATTTTTTTTTCTCAAAAAATTACAGTTTCTTGTAAAATAACACTTGCGTGAAAAAAGTTCGTTGATTGTCAATTTTTTGCCCTAAAAATATTTTGTATGGAAGCTGTGAATCCCGGCACTGTTGACAGGTTTTATTTCCGCTTGTCGCGTGGAAAATAGTTAGGTACCTAGCGCCTATAGTTAGCTATAGACTCAATTGTCTAAATTAAATATGTGTTTAGGTTAGGTAATACCTACAACATACCAGTTTTAAACTGGTATGTGGTATGTATTCCCTAATACAAATAAATTAATATTAATAGAATGCCTACCTACTTACATTATTATGTTTCGGGTAAACCTGCTAACATTTTGTTGTGTTTGATTTGCCCTAAATTAAAATTCTGTGGGACCAGGCGTCTAAGTTAATGTGTATCTGCTAGGAAATAAATTAACCTTACAATCTCAAATAAAACATTTATTGCAAAATATTTCAGAGTTATTATAAATTGGATAATTGGATAACCTATTGTTATCCAATTATCTAAATATCTGCCTGACGACGGCGGTTTTTGCCTGATTGATAGAGGAGTAGTTATGAGGTATGAAGTTTCGGTAGGTACCTACAATTAAATTGAAGGAGTAAATAAATTTAAGAAAAATAGCGATACACTTTGTCCTATAATTTATCAGTTAATTTTAACGTTCTATTCTAATCCTAATTGTTTACATAGAGGTAAGTTATATCAGGTATAATTATCTTAACCAAATCAAAATTAGCATACCTATCTAACTTGAAACATCTTAAATGTAAAAAACAAAATCAGCCATGTACTGAAACTAGTAATAATACATATTTCAACATATTTTGAATTTACCGCTTTGAATCGTATTGGTCTATTATTTTTCATTCGAAATGTTGGTAAAAAGGTAGGTATTCCATATTGTTTCCCTCTCTTATACTCCTAGGCAGCGTCCATCAGTAGAAGCGAGACAGTGAATGAGAAGCGGTGACAGTTCCCCGTTTATTAGAAAAAGCTCGTTCTGTTGCCGCGACCTGTCAAGACTTATCCAATCTTCTATTCCGCAAATTTACCTGGATTTAGTCATATATCCTGTACGTTGACCTATATACTGAGGTATTTATAAAAGGGAGAATAATCATAAACAAAAAATTCATTGTTTTTACATAAAGTTTTGAGTGAATCAAACCAAGGATTAAAATTTTCCATACAAAGTTAAGAACTCAATTGCACACACCCGAAGGGTAGTTTTGAAAAAATTAAAAATATATGTTTCATTATTTATATTATTATGAATAATTAGCTACAATCCCAATTTTCAAGATCCTACCTTTAAAAAAACTGATACTCCCACACAAACTTTTACCTCCTTTTCCCCCAAATATCAAAATCCATAAACCCTGAAACACGTATTTTTTTATTGAACATTGTCTTTTAAAATATTCTTGATTCTAACGTAAACGAACAAAGACTTTCATACTAAGTTCAAATTTGATTTTTAAAACACCTTTAATTCGTGTCATCGCTAAATTTTCCTCTTGACTTATTCATGATGGACATCAAACCAATTCTTTATGCCTTTGGCCGTATCAATGTCATCGCTAAGTAAACAACATAAAATTAAAACTGAATTTAAATACCTATGAAGTATAGGTAGGTACAACTGTGTGTATTTTTTAAATGGGGAGTTTTTGAGAATTGAATTGAGATATTTAACTATATATTTAGGGACGACACCCCCTCTCTCTCTTCTCTCTTCTTGTTCAAAACTATAAAATACCTAGAACTTCTAAAATAAAATGTACTTAAAAAAATGTAGTAAAATATTTTTCCTCAACTGCACCCATTTAAAAATTATCTACCAACTTATATTGAACTAAAATATGGCCACGTGAATCGTCTAAATGGTAGGTATTCGTTGTGAATTGCCGAAGTAACTCAAGATCTTTAAAGGCATTTAAGACGAAATCTAACCATCCTTATTAATTATGTAAAATAAAACGGTTTATATTGATATAATTTAGGCAATGCCTAAATAAGTTACATATCTTCGTAAATACAATTATTTTTCAAGGTGAATAACAATAAATTACGAGTATGTTTCAAGGAAATTATTACGTCCTAATTTGTAACGTTACAAATTCCTGGGAGGAGGAATTTGTAAGGTCACACTATTCCTACCTATCCTCAGATCTGGAGGAGAGTACGGTTCAAGAGAAAAAGGTGAACTGTATAACCAAATATATTAAAAACAAACACTAGAAGAGGCCAGGGGAACCGGGGCACGAAATGTTAGCGTGTTCACGGGCTTGTAGAGGAGAGAGGCCTCTTGAATCAGGTTTCTCTCTCCTTTTAGTGGAGGGCTAAGCGTCCCTGGAGTGTCCAGGACTAGGTAGAGCCGGCTTGGCGATCTCCAGAAGGCGTCAAAAGAGAAGGAAAAGGCGTCAAAATAGGATGACGCGTCGTTTCACTTTTTACTCCGACATCACTTTTATACGCGTAGGTAGTAGGAGGATCGGACTCCCTGTTCTCAGCTAGGAGGAAACTGCCCTTCCATCCACTCCTTTCTATTCACGTCTTGCCGGCTTCAATTCCAAAAGTAGACTGCCTGTCCTCCCCCGTTCCCTGTCATCGTTTTTCCTGATGAAGGGCCTGTTATTTATTTGAACCAAGGTTCTAGAACATAAAAAATAAAGTGTTTTATATGCAGGTCTAATATCAATTACATAGAACCTTAAACTCCTAGCTCCAGCGGTGAATTAAAAATAAAATCTAGGCTTGTCATTAACTGACATTACAGAAAGTAAACAAACATTGAAGAGGTATAAAATCCACAGAAAAACCTTAATAATACAAATTATAGAGCCCTAGGAATGCTTAACCTCCAGATAATGCACATGCAGTTATCTGGAGAGAACTTATGTTTCAATTTCAGGTTATAAAAGACAAAAACGTAAGTATAAAAAGACGAACATTACAACCTGTGGATCAATTATTTTTATCTAAGTAGGTATTTTAAAATAAATGATACTGACCTACATCATACCTATCCTACCTAAGTGTGTATGTATAAAAAAGTGTTTTATTTCAAATCAGATAAATTGCGTAGAGATGGGCAATAAAACTATATTTCCGCTATTCCCGCAGGCCCAAACCAGAGGGGGACCCCTCGGGATATACCAATAAAAGTGTGAACATAGAATAGTCAAAGCTTTCAGCAGTTAGAACGATGCACGCATCAGCGGCCTAGCAATCTAGTAAACCTTTGATCCAATATTACAATGTTCATAAAAGGTAGTGGACATTCCCGGATCTATTCGACCGTTGATTATCCCTCGTTTCTCGTTCCAATATGTTGCGTTGCATGCGAATGATTATCGCAGATGAGTTTACAACCTGTAGTAGTTAAATAATTGAAATTTTTGAATATACGCATAGTAAAAAGTTTGAAAAAGCCCGACCTAGTTAGACGGTAATCTACTGATTTATGACTTTTCTTGTGGCTGGTCTTGCCATAGAGTGGGTTATTCAGGGACTAACCACTACGTGGCCGTGCTAGGCAAAAATAATGTAACGCTACGCTGTGTTGGGTTTTTGGAGCAAAGGGGCTTTTAATGGAGACCAATTTTTCAACGGAAAAAACTGTCGAGCACATGCGTAAAAGTAGCGTTTGTGAGCAACGAACGCTACCTATTATCGGCTACTTTTTATACGGATACCACGCGGGCAAAGCCGTATAATCAGTAGCTAGTCAATAAAAAATGTTTTTTATTGTGCATTTATTGCTATTTATTGTAAATATGGTGAGTAAACTGCATGATATTTTTTGGTAATTTTACGCTTTTTACGCTCCGAAACAGCAATATGGTAGGTTTATTAATTAAAAAAACCCGTACAGGTAGGTAGGTCCCCCAAGTAGGTAGGTATATCTCAACTCCACAAACTCAGCTTTTCCAGAATATCTAGCAAAAGCAGAAAATGCTGCTGATCAAATTGTAGGTTTCTCAGAATCAAAGCGCATGGAATCCTCTTTGTGCAGACACCGGAGATGACTTTAGTGCATTGTCTTCTATTGATTTTCTCGGAATAGATTTTCAGTTACGATTTGTCTGAGAACGTCTCAAGAAATAACCTTAGAGTCACTACTCTTGGAAAACACTTTAGTTACATCTGTAGCAGAGGTTGAGCTGCACGTGGTGTTGGATATATAACAACTACTACTAAGTAGGTACACTCAATACTATCTAGAGCTATTCACTGTAGCTTAATTATTTCACATAGTCCTCTGTGGCGCAGTAGGCGAAGGCCCACCAGATATCAGGTTGCAGGTAGGTACAATTCCCGCGGCGCGACAAATGTTTGTATGATCTGCAAATATTTGCCCTAGGGTCTGGGTATTTTCTATGTATAATATGTAGGTTAAAATTTACAAATAAAAGTCCATAAGTAGTATATCAATCATGTAGTTCCCATAATACAAGCTTAGTTTGGGGCTAGATGATGCTGTGTGAAAAAAATCAATAATTATGTATAGTGTTGTTCCAGCTAGGTGATTTCATATTTTTTTCCACAGAATTTAACAAATAGGTAACACATTGGTTTGATTTGTTAAAAGTAGTTTTTAATTAAATGTATTAGGTTTTCTTGATAGGTACATAAATTAAAATTACTGTACTTACCTATAATGCAAAAAACTTACATGTAAGTTCATAATACCCGTATTCCAACAGTTTATAAACGGGTTCTTTGCTCAATAACATGTTCTAATTTGTCTAACGCGATCACTCGGTTCACCGGTCCCGGGATCTTTCACTTAATTAACCCTTTCAAAGGACTGAGTCACTTCAAAGTGATACATAAATAAAAGCCTGCTGAACCAATATGTTTAGTGGAGTAGATCATTTGGGTTAAAGTGTTTTAAAACGTTATGATGAAGCTCAGATGAGTGTGAATTTGTTCACGTTAGCGACTCATTTTCATATTACAGTGGGCACGGAACGAAGCAGAGAATCATGCTCATTTTCACCATCCAGTTCAGTATTTAAGTAGGTACTTTTCACTGATTTCCCTTTGTGTTCACTTAGCTAAAACTATCAGCTTTCCATATTATCAAAGGTTTGCTGGAGAAAATCATATTTTAAAAATTATTAGCACTGCACGTCCACCGGCTGATGGCGATGATTGAAAGCGTAAATCAATTTAAGTGCTATTGAGGCATTAACATACAACTACTAAGTACTTAATTGTTTTGAAAGCTTTTACGCAGTAACAGTGAAGCGTAGTGCAATATCGCAGGTCGAATCTGTTTACGATCTCGCTCAATTGGTTTTATTGCGAATTACTTCCCCGATATTGGACGGATATGAACCTGCTTGCAAACAACAGTTTTAACGGTATATTTAAAAGTTATGCGAAAGTAATTTTGGTGGCGAGAAATAGTGCTTAACGACAGCTTAGCGTAAAAAAGTTTAAGGTGCCATATTATATTTACGAACGTACTCGTACCAGGCTTGAAACATACGAAAGTAGCGGTTGGCGGAAACGCGGCATAGACGTGATGTTTTCTTCACGGACTAACCGGTTTGCACAACTAGTTGTTCCATGACGAGTACGGAGGAGATGGTGGCGCAAGCGCTTACCTTATAACGTATCTTTAAAAGTTATCTTTAACATAATTGCGTGAATTACGAGTAGGTACATCCTTATGGAATACGAGGCGCGAGATGAAAACCGCGTAACATCCGTACAAAGCTTTCTGGTTGCTTCCACCGAATCACTGACTTTAATTTGTTTAGTATCTATCATCGCCACCCACTCGTTTCTGTTTGCTTTTCGTTGTACCACTGACCCTATCAAAAAATAACATTGAAGTACCTTAAAAAGCACCGCGCCCACGCAACACCTGCGACTCGTCACCCGCTTACGTATCGGCTCTTTCCAATATCAACTTATGGAAGTAAACCCACATTCAATTAACTAGTTGTTATCGATCGACATCACGCAGTTGGTAATAGGTCGGAAATATTTTCAAGGCATTTACTACTCTACAGTAGCCATTAAATGATGATAATATGATTTGATTAGTGCAATCACCATACAAAGAGCTAGGCTGACATCTGGGAAACTCGCAGTCTACACGCAAAACTAGTCGTCTAGTTAAAACGATGCAATGCAGCATAAAGGCTGTGTAAGCGATCTAGCCTCGCTCTTCTCCCTACACTCGCTAAGACCTGTGATGAAAACCTCGCGCACTAAGCATGTTCATGAATTATTAACAGGTTGCGACGGCCGATGAGTCCCGCACCTTTATTATGAGATCGCTTTGAAGCCTTCAAGAGAGGCTTCAATTTTTTTGTCACAGTTGCGGAAAGTGGATGTTGCTTTGTGAAATTCGTCAGGATTGATGAGTTGTTGTTTTTATCCTGTGTTAATTTTCAGGGAAGGAATATTTTTGGCATATTACCTGGTTCTTTTTATTCCAGAAAATACACGGGTCGACGTTGACGATTCAGGTAAAAAATCGGGTTTGGCGATTTCGGTAAAATATTTGAAAAGTAATTAGGTATTTATTACGCTTTTAATACGTACATGTTGATCTCACTCCCCTAAGCTAGGGATAATGGGGAGCTACCGTTTTTTTTTTATAAAGTGACTATTGATGGGGTCGCGGAGAAATAACCAACGAGTTTCACACACCGAGTAGGTGAGTTGGTATCTGCAGTTTTCACACCAGCCGTTGCCCATACAAATAGAGAGTTGTAAAGAAGACTTTACGTACTGTAGTCTAAACTTAATGTGACTTATATTGGATAAAAAGCTTTATTAAAGAACTGCAGTTCTGAACAAGCACATAAGGAATTAATAACTAAGTTGATCGTATGCTATAAAAGCATCAGAAAAACAGTATCCGTAGAGGTTGCCTAGCAGTCTGAGATGCGATTTTCCACACTATTTGCAGAATCTACGTTCCACAATCCACGATATATCAATTCTGAGGTAACGAGAGACGCATATGATTGATGGTATAGAGTGGTAGAATGGTAATTGATGGTCACTAAATCAGAAATTTAAGTGCGGCGATTAGGCGACAACTATTTACAACACGCTAACCGTTAGTGTGTTGGAAATAGTTGAAATGTGAACCTGAACATGCTGAGCTGAAGCACCACCACCTTCCACCACCTGTGTGCCACCTATTAACCACCGGTGTGGCCTTTATTTTATTTTCTATTTTAGTTTTCAATAATATGTTATAGTTCTAGTAAACATAATTTTGTAAGTGGTGTAAATGATTATCTATCTATCTAGTAAGGTGTACATTTGCATTGCATAAATACATTTATTATTTATTTTATTTATACATTATAAAAATGTAACCGCTGGTAGAAGAAGCTTAGTAATGGATTATGTCGTACCTTCTTCTTAATTATTAAAAATTAAATAAAAAATATTACAATGTGAGGCGTAACTTTAGGTAACTAAGTAGGTACCTACTTGCCATAAAACCCTTCTGCAAAAGATCAGAGAAACTCAACTGTCACCCATTGGTTGCCTGTTTGCTAATATCCATCTCACTGTAACCTATTCAGCAAACAAAAGCTTTAAACATGCTTATTATCAGAATATAAAGTGGGACGCTCACATGACTTCCGGTAACGCTCAATAGATTCTGCTAGGCGCGCGGACAGCCCCTGTTTGCAAGGAAATAACGTGTCACTCAGCGCACTGCGATGGTTGCCAGCGGACGTGACATGCGACCATCGTCCTGTCAAATCGTTTGTACTACGGTATTAAATGGAAAATGTGGATAGTTTGCACAAATTATTTTTTTAGTTTGAAGTAGGACGCCGTTACCTTGTTACCTATTATTCACAAGGCCATAGTTAACATTTTATGTAAAACCTAAACTTTCTACATTTTTTATAGAAAAAAACAAATTGTCAATATACCCATTATTGTGTTATGTATGATACTTCACGTTAAAACGAATCGACTTTTGTCTAATCTTGTCAAAATCTACCCTGAAAAATAAAAATTATTTTTACGTGCCAAGGAGGTTTCAGATTTATGTTGTTAATAATTTAGTAAAAAATTAAAAATAGATCGAATTAATATACCAAGTTAAACATTAAAAACAAAAATAACTGAATTCATAATAAGTGATATTTGAATATTGACGCCAGTGAATATAGCCAATATTTCCTGTAATAAAGCTACACAGCGCAACCAGTAGGTAGAAACCCATCGTGAGGATATCGTAATTGACATGTCAGGAGCAGTAGCGGGCATAAAAGAGGGAGAGAGATTGTTGAAAATTTTCCGTGGTTGATAATGTCTGTCCGGCAAATAGGTTTAGGGGACAGGGTCCAGGCTAGGGAGGCCTTTGTGCTAAGGGCAAGTATATTTGAAACATACACGGGTTGAAGAAGTCAAAAATAATATAGTCAAAATCGCAACAGGCAGCCATATTACAGGTTGTTCCAGAAAATGTAATACCTACTACAAGAGTACACCTTGCATACAACTCTATGTTGACTGTGAGTTGACATTGACATGTTTGTATTTTATTATTTTAAGGGAAATAACGGTTAATAATAATGAACCATTCAACGGAGTTTTCAGGATTTATGTAACTCTGAAAGAAAGTTTTAAAAAACAGGTAAGAATGAGCATGTTTTTTTCTGGCTATTCCTCTTTTTTCCCCTTATGCCACTGTTGACCGCCCCATTCTCTTGTTGGAAGCCTGACTAGATCCGACGCTAAAATGCTGAAAGTGGATGTTTCAAACACTGATTACATTGAATGGGAAAATTATTTCAAAGGAATAGTCATTGCTAAAGGTTCACTGTTTTGTCCCTGGTCCTGGAGATAGCACTTGAAATGTTATGTTAAATATTAGGGCGGATTATGAGAGGATTTGTGAGTGGATTCCATTTCAACCACATGATAATTTTCGTGTCCATCCGATAAATGGATAAATTGAAGGTTTATCGTGTTAGGCATTGTATTTTTACATCGTATTTTCACTTTGCCATTCGACTGTAACGAAAATAGTCGAGTGTTTGTATGAGAAAATAAAAAAATAAGTTATTTTAAGTGATGTTTATATTTTAGTATTTTAGTCTTCATTTATATATCAGTTGGTTTTTTAGCAGTAGGTAAATTTTTGCAGTGTTTATACCTAATTTTAATTTGTATTAACTTGAAACACCTTATCATTAATTCTGAGAAACAATGCTTTAGCCATTATTTATTCAATAAATAAATATTGTGACTTTGTGGGTAGCGGGAATTGGAGTAAGGAAATTATTGAATTGGGATTTTGTATATCATCCCTCCGGCGTAGTTTTCCTTGGAAAGTTATCTTCCTAGGCTAAGAACGTTCCGCCAGGTCACAATTCTTCTGGGTGCCATGTCGGTCAACCTTCTCGAGTGCTCGTTTAAGCCCAACAATAACTTCTTCTACGATCTTATTGTCGAGAAACTAATGGACTGACAGGGTGGGCCCCTCCGCGTGTACTTATGAGCAGCACGGGGCACAGTGAATAGGGCGAGCATGGTGGTCTCGAGGAGAAGCACCATGGGAGGGCTAGGGCGGTTTTCGTTGCTCTGGTGGGCTTGCATGTCCCAATGATTTTCAAGGCTATATCGGCAGGGCTACCCATACAGGTCGACCTTGTCTTGGAGAGAGGGACCAGCGTACGATAGAGGAGGCGCTCTTTTCAGGGCGGCGCGTTTGTTGGGTCACTGGTGGAGGTCGGGGGACTCCCCCGGCTTGCACGGCCCCACACAATGACGAGGCCTGGATGGTTTCCGGGCCACCCGCCGGGGTGAGATTGTGAATGCTAACGCGACTTCATCTTGCCCCACCTTGGCGGGGGACTGTAAACGGGGGGGTTTTAGTGGGTTTAAGTCCCACATACCCCGTTTCGCCAGCCCCGTGGCGGAAGGTAAATGAGTGGGCATATCTCCCCATCAAAAAACACAATTCTTACTAACGCGAAAGAAAGTAATTCTTTTCCACTATGACGTTCCTGAACGCACCATAGGGGTCAGTTCAGTAGCATCGTCTGGTGACGTCCGACCATAACACCGGTCATTTGACACCGGTAAACTACACCGAATGTCCACCGAATAAAACGGACAAACGGCTTTCAACAATGATCTCCGATGTTCTTGAACGCACCTCTGGATTCCTATTCACCTCATCATTTTACCCGATAATAGTCTACGATTTTCTACGTAAAACCAAATGTTATAACGCGGTTCAAGAGCGGCATTTGGCAAATGCTCTAGCTCTCTAGAGCTGGACAATAGAAGTTAAAAGCCGATGTTAATTGAATCGAGTTCAGATTGCAGGACGTCGGCGCCGCCTACTGCAGGTAATTGTGTTAGTAGCAAACATGTCCGCCATGAGGCATGAAGTTTAGGGTAACCAGGCAGCCTATTTAAATACGGGACAAATAAAGATGGTGTAATTTTTTTTATACGCAGCAATATTCGTAGAATATACCTACATAACATATAAATTTAGGTAGGCAAAAATGTCAGTTTGCAATAAATTTCATAAACACTGATTGGGATGAAATCCCGAAATTGTAGCTATGGTTCGTGATCTGGCAAAACACAATGGCTGCTTTTCCAAGCGCTTACTAAGCGATGAACCTAGAGACAAACTACTAACATAATAATCTAGCGTTTTAAGGCCATTCAAAACGTTTGGTGTCACTAGTTTCTAGCGCTCTCATTGAATGTGACACTTTTTTTTTTACATACGAGCTTGTTATGTAGGTACCTATAGGACTTTAAAAGCCCTATTTTTTGCCTTTGGAAATGTGAAACTGTTATAGGTAATACAATTTTCCTTCGTTACAGTTATAACGTCTATTCTTGTAACTAAATTTCTGTTTCCAGTTTATGATCGTTTTTTCGTTCCCTTATTTTTCTCGCTGGTTGCTGTGAAACATCTTCTTTACGAAATGGATTAAAAAATTTCATGTCTAAAATTAGCTTTAGGGAAAATGCAAATAATAAGACAGCATTTCCCTAATTCAGTTCAGAGAATGCCAAAAATAATTGCTGAGGTATTCAAGCTCACTGCGAAAGGACAACTGGTTTTAACTTTTTTTATTCACTCGAATAGCGAGAACCAATTATAAGTTGTAAGTAATCCTCTTATCTGAGTCTGCGAGTCGACGCTACCAGCCACTTTGAATATAATTCACTTTATCCATATTCAATATCAGATCGTGCGACGGTAGCAAATAGAGCGATTCAAGTGAGAATTATTATTGGATAAAGCTGGGCTTTTTCCTTCTTGTCTATTTTCTGTATCCATCCGAGCGGTATAATTTACTTGTGTACGATATTGCGCTTTGAAAATGTAACATTATTGTCATCTCGTTTACGTGTGTTCTTGTAATTATGCTTTATTATAGAAGATACAAAACATCGTTGGTAAGTTAATTACTATCACAATGCATAAATCAAATTAATAGTTACATTTACAGCGATGTTTGGCAGTTTTGTTTATTTTTTCTTTGGACTGTCAATACCTAATATACGAGTACATTAAATTAAATTTGATTACTATAAAATTCGCTCTTGGATGTATCTAATGAAGGCAACCTCATCTAACACAGGATTAATTATGATGACATATTACATATAAGCTTGCTTGTACAATCTTAATCAATACTCTTCTATATTTAATGATATACTTGTAAATAGCATAATAGATAAAATTTGGACAAAATTAAGAAGAATCGCGACAAACATACAGGTCTCGCTAAGTTTGAAACTTCAAATAATATGTAATTGATTGATCAATAGAAACGCCATTATTTTGATTAATACACATTACACTAGTTTTTACCTAGGCCAAATAAATTTAGACAACGTTAGTGTAAAAGGGTTATTTGGTTATTTAAATATCAAATGAACATTGCATATGCAATCCGACACACTCTTGTCAATGTTGGTGTATTAGATACCTAATTGACTAAAAACACTTTTGTCACTGAACAGGCTTGGAGTTCTGAAACGTTTTTCGTGTAGATGAAGCTACGGGGCAGCGAAGTTTTGAGATCAAAAATCCCAAGAATTTCGACCAAATTTTTGAAGATGAAAAATATAGAACTTTTGAGCCATCCTGCATACAGTCCCGACCTGGCACCATGCGATTTCTATCTGTTTCCAAAAATTAAGAACCAAATACGCGGTCAACGATTTTCATCATCAGCAGCGGCTGTCAAAGAGTATTTAAAACATGTTTCCTATGTCACCACGGACGAATGACATATTGCCGTTAATGCATAAAACTGCATTAACGCTAACGGATAATATTTTGAGAAACAATAAATTCATTTTTGATTATTCATAGTATATTTTTCTTATTTTATTCCCCCGTCATGTGACTGATACATAAGTCATCAGTGGGGCTAGAGGAGCTACGGCTGTGTGAAAAATATCCAGCATTATAATTTATTTATCGTGGTGGGTATCATGTAAGTTCTTGGTAGATCAAGATATAGGATCCGGGAATGCTAATAGTGCTACTATTAGCATTCCCGGACAAGCGAAAATAATAACTGGAAGCTCTGATGTGTTTGCTCAGGCGCACGTGCCTCGAATATCTCGCACCTACGTGTGTGTAGGTACAGTACATGTGTGAAGGTAGACATCTCTTTGCTGAAGTTGGTCTTGAACAATGTTGACTTGTGACATCTTGATAGCATCGCCGGTGTGTTTTGTAAAGCAAACTAAACACAACCGTAGTAAAAGTAGTACAAAATGCTTGACATTGATCGGGAAGTAGCTAACTGACTCTTCTGTCCGTATCGCAAAACACTAAATGATTTTTATTATAATAAATTGATATATTATAATAACTTATTTGTTTTAATTCATTAATGTAGAATATATTCATTTTTATGTTGTATTGAAAAGTTCTGATCGCTTTATAACTTTTGCTGTTCCTATTCCAGTTACAACGTACTATGGTTTAGAAAACCTGAACTGAAACATAAAAGTTAATAATTTAAATAATTAATAAAAAATAAATAAATAGTTTAGTTTTAAGATTATTTACTTTATGTTTCAGGTGTTTTACAACATGACTTTAAAGAAAGAAATATGATGTATGTACACAAAAATATTAATTTGTTTAAGAAAAAAGCGATAATCACAATGTTAATACCAGAAATAAAGATAAACTCGCTGTTGCCACTTGTAGATTCCATGTTAGTAAATCGTTTAAAGGGCAAGGTGTACGCTTTTTTAAAAACTCCCAAGTGATAATAATTTACAAAAATTGACAATTAACAAATTAAAAAAAAGTTATTAAAATAAAACTTTATAAAGAGGCATACTATAAAATATCTGATTATTTAGATGATAAAAACTCTTGGGATTGAAAATGCTCCAACTCGTTGTTTTGTAAAAGGATCATTAAAAAATTTTCTTGCCTTTCTTTCCTGGCTTGGACTTGGATTTTTTTTTTTTTTTTTTTTTTAATAATGGTATCTTGGTTTGCCATCAGCTTTGGATTCTCCGACATGGGTCGGAGGCATTTTTACTTGGACTTGGACAAGCAGAATACACGTAAGGCCGATTGTCCACCGCAGCCGTCACCGGGACGTCAACGAGAACGAGATGACGGCGCCGAAGTACTGATACATAGACTACTATAGCCGCGTGTCCACCGCAAGTCCGTCACCCGAGCACCGTCATCCCGGCCGCCGAGTTTCGAGTAGATCGGCGTGACCTGTGCCGGCAATCAGTGTTGCCACTTTAGCCAATTTTTAGCTAGATGTAGCCACATTTACGAAATAGTTAGCTAAAGACAAAAAATTTAGTTGCTAAATTTATAGCAACTAAATTTTTATTCGTACAAAAGCAGAGCAAGCAATTGTCGCCGGTTGAAACTAGCCATCCTTCTAGTTTGTTTTATTTCTATTAAAAAGGAAAACGCGACTACCACCCACGACAAAGCTGTAGGACTGAGCCACCGATATATCGGCGCGGTGGACAAACGATCGCCGTCACGTCATCTTAAACTCGGCCCGAAATAATCTCGTTCTCGTTGACGGTCCGGTGACGGCGGCGGTGGACAAACGGCCTTAGCCATTTTCTGAAATATAAAACGTTTTTTAGACCGTGGGTCCATTCTTGTTGTATTAGTCATAGTACTTAGATCGTGGATCGAGAGGAAATCATCATCATCCACAGGCCGACTTCACCCACTGCAAGGCAGAGGTCTACCTCAGTTTGTGCCATCCACCTTAATCTTGCGCTAGTCTAAACCATCTACGACCCGCTACGTTGACTATATCGCCTGCCCATCTCCCTGCCGGACGTCCAACGTTTCTATAACCACTCCTTGGCTACCATTCAGTCGTTGTCCTTTCGAGGGGAAATATTTTTTTCTAATTATTAGAAAAGTGACCCACAGGCACATACCAGCTCCTCGTGTCACGGTTAAAAATACGTACAGTGGAAAATGTTTGGATAGAAATGTCATCAAACCCCGGAGCCTGCAGAGGCAATGGCATCATGGACCTCTGCATCATTATTACCAAGTAAGGCCGTATCACCTTACTAGCATTCCAAAACGGGGTGTTCCAGCAGGCATCACAGATGGATTTTACCTATTGAACGGAGACTACACATTTAAGATCGCCATGGCTAGATGGCATTTATATTTAAAATACAATGTAATGAAACATGGTCGCGGACGGTGCTCATGATATTGAGCTATTCAACATGACAAAAACACTGGCGTTTAGCCCTTTAACTAACTTAAATCTTACTTAAGTAGGCAAACAAAATATAAATATACATAAACAAAGGCCAAATCCGGCACTTATGTTTAAAATACATCAAGGAATAAGCTTAATTGGAAAGTTTGTTTTAATACATTTAGATACCGTGACTGTACCTACAATAGTGCAAGTTGAAATATACAGGGTGATTCAGGTTTTATGGTCCAAAGGGAGCGCGGCGATAGGGACCCTAATCTGCCCGATGTATGATCCACGATGTTGTATACCAGGATCTATGGCTATTTTAGTGTCCTGATATGACTACTTTATGTATTTGTATTATATGTATTTGTAGTACAACATTTCATCGTAACAGTGTTGATGATGTAAAACGTAAAGGAGCATAATTATAAAACATTTAAGTTAACATTAATTACCTTGTGTGCAACAAAGGTGCACAGAAAACAAGTTATAAAATGCAAGACAAGCGTTGCAGATAAAAGTAGTATGTGGATAAGATGCAATTCACCTTGTTCTAATTTCTGAAAAATAAAAAATATAATTTATTGAAAGTATGGATGTAGGTGTATCTACTATAAACTAAAGCCATAATAATACCTCCACAAAGCAATAAGCACTGAGGCAAGCGACTGATGCACAAAACTTCTGTTCATACATAAGTAATATCTTGTGCACTGTAACCCAGTCGTCCAGCAACTTATAACATTCAAATCAATTTTAACTAAGTAGCTCTCTTCCATCATATTAGGTGACTACTTAGTACAATTATATGGCAATATACGCATGTGTGAACGACACGCTCGTCACTCGCCTTGATACTCGCGAGACTCTATTATTACTTAGTGATTGTGTGAAAACGGTCGCGTCGGCACTTGTACACAAACGTTTTGTCGAACTTTTGTGTGCCGAGGCGAATGCGAGTGCGCAAGTGTAAATGCGGTATTACAGTTTGATTGGACCGAAAGTATCTGAAATTCAACAGGAACGTCAAACTCCTAGGGATTAATCACAAATATTAAGTACCTACTCAACATTCCGGCTAGAAAATAGAGTCGAGCCCAAGTTATATATTTTTATATACTTATAAGTATATATTTTTAGGCTGGCTGTACCGATTTTAAAATATCTTAAAGTGGCATTTCTTATTATACCTACTTGTACATAGATTGGTGCTGTCTGATTATACTTTTCATTCTATAGTTTATTTTTTTGGTGAAATGTTCATTTTCTTCACGCTTTGTCGTCGGATGAATATCTACCAAAATTTCTTCAATTTTCCAGATGATTATGTCCACTTACTACCAAAGTTATGTGTCGTATCCATACTACTTGGGTTTGGATCATAACTGAAATAGTTTATTTATTTAAAAAAACTGGTGTTAATCAAATTCTCTGTCAGCGACGCGATACGGTTTTATAAAACCTTCGAGCGTAGTTACGGACTAGAGTTATCTCTCCATTTTGCATGAACTAACTTTGAAAAATTGAAGTGGTTCTCAATGTGACTGTATTTTAAATAGCCTTTTATAAATATCTAAATACAAAAATGAAAAATATTCTGAACATAAGATTAACTTTCACTTTCATAGCAGTAAATGCTCGAGGCGGTTTTTATTTGAGTAAAAACATATTTTTGTTATTTAAAATAAGTTTTTACATTATTAGACAAATTATACTGTATAAGACTAATAGAGATAATGCTATTCCGAGATTGCTCCGAGGCTACGGTAGACGTCTTTGTTAAAACTTTGTAATAAACCAACTCACATGTAAGCGTATGCCAGAGCGCAGATATCACCAAACACGAACCTATTTCATAAATAGGTGTAATACCGAAATCAATGCCCTTTACAAAGAATGGGAAGAGTAACGGCCTTTTCTCTCCAGAACCAGGTTCTTGGTTTGCAAGGAATAAAATAAGAATGACTATGGTGAAAATGACCATTATCATAGCTATAGCCACCGTGAAAACGATGGAAAAAATGCATAATTTCCATGTGAGCAGTTGAATTTCGAAGAAGTTTTGTCTGAAATTAAAATTTTATCATTGAAACTGAGTCCACTCTCTTGTGCAGGACCGGGTCTTGCTCCAGGAGTTACCCAGCTAAGTACGATTGATTCGCGTCAACATTACGTAAGCGATAGGTACTACTACTGAATAGATTTCAAGCAATATTGATGTAATTAGCATTTACTTTATTATCACTCATGCAAAGTTTTATCAAATAATGCATGCTTGGGCCTAGGATACTTGAACTGCTTTTCCAGCACCAGACATTTTTTTTCTAGAAGCATTCACTCACATAACTATCACTTATTATCCTATATATCCAAAGGTTGGCTGGAAGAGATCGCTTTTTAGCAATAAGACCGCCCATTGTGATTTCTTATTAGATTTTTTTATGTTTTTTTAATATTGTGTTATTGGTTTAAGACATACTAAAAATTAAATATATTCATACAATCACTGATATAATATAATTTAAACCTAATACTTACCTAAGTAAAATCCAACAAAGCTCCCTGGCAGCATACGATTATTTTACAACAATTTATTGTCCTACCCTATTCTATTTTGGTATATTTTGGTCTCTGGTTCAGTTTACCTTGTCCGCTTGGAACCGCCTACCTGGGCTCTAGACAAATATCTCATGCTTAGTTTTCCTTTCACGCTAACGCAAATTTGTCAAGGAAAAACTTGACAATACTTACGTCTTACGTGATATTACCACTAATGCTAATGTAATTCCCATACGATTATATCTTTCCGCAGGCGTTATCGCTAACAGAAAGTGGTATTTGTCTAGACACCCTGATTTGTAACAAACATAATTTATATGCTTTTGAATTTATATTTCCTATTTCATCATTTGTCATTTTAAAAAGTCTAGTAACACAATAGACACAACTATTATATGCATTATATATTATTACAATATACCATTGTAATAGTAATTATATTTACTCACCTGTACTTTTGTGCAGAAGGATTAGTGCAAATATATATTCGAAATCTTCTTTCATTGCACGGAGTAAGTTTTGGTACTGTTCGTAATTAAACTTAGTGCGTGACAATATCATACTTCGTAAATAAGAATGATCATGTATGTACCTGCTTCGGTCATAAGGTTAAATCCATCGTATTTACTCCGTGGATAAATTATGAGAGAGATATTAAGCAATAGGTAATTGCAATAAAAAGTAGAAATAAATTATGGTTCACACTCCTGAAACAGAAACAAGGAAACTTTAGATATAAAACATAAAACTATAAGTACCGAAAGTGACTTACGAACGCTTTTAGTCCACTAGGTCTGTTAATTCCTACTTGAAACGATTCGAGAAAATAGTAAAAAGTTGCATGATATTTGAAAGGATCAACGTATCCTTTTGTATAATCAATGTCATCTTTTTTAAAGTAAGCTTTCATCCGCCTTATCATTATATATTTATAAATCCATTCTTAATGTATGGAAATTTCAATTATTTTACTGGGTACCTTGTCCTACAAGATAATTTCGCATAGAATTTCACTTGTGAAGTTCGTTTAATCATCTATTTTAGATTATTATGTGATTGAAATGCGTTTATTAACAAAGTGTTTTTGTATGAAAAGAATCCATTTTGAGCACTAAAACAGCGAAGACCTAGAAACACCTGAGCGAGCTATACATTAAAAATATTTTTCTACAGCGTTTTAATATCCAAGGTTATTTGATACTTCCTGAGGTACATACTCGTACGTCATTGGTGATTTTATTCGCAATAAGAGCGCTTGTACTCTGGGTCCGATCCGTATTCCGACAAAATACGGATGGAGAAATCTCGGACAGAATACGAATATCACATGCCAATCTTATTATGCACCGCTTTCAATACGACATAGTGCCGATAAGTGCCATTTACTCGATTTTTAATGTCAAAATTTATCGATCGGTTATCCCGTACTCGCACTGCATATCCGACAAATTGGGATGATCCTAACATTTTACAGTCAGCGACAAATGTAGACTAACCAATTCGATATTTCTAAAACGCCAACCCCAAGACTATGGCTTAATATATTGGACAACATTTAAAGATTTTTCGTGGGCCTTGATTATTTGCAATCTTAATGTGACAAGTTGCCACATTCATCCCCAAGAAAAGAACAGAACAGCTAAAAGTTGTTAATCTAATTTTGTTGCATGCCTGTGTCCTTTCCTTATTGCCAACATGGAGGAGGTAAAATGACAAAGTCGTAAAATTGCTTGACATCGTGTGTGCAATCTGTGCGGCCGCCGCCAACCAACGACTCCGAATTTTAGATTTTTGGCCTTCGGAAAAAGGATCTTGGATGTAGTTGCCAACCACTCAAAGAAATAGTGCGTAACTATTTCGAAACGTCTTTTCATTGTTTCAGATCGGACGTAGTATGCAAGGGCTCTAACTGCACGGCGAGTGAACCATAATCTTGATGCTTTGATTAAAGGATAAGTCGCGTTGCCGCGGGTACGTTTTAGCCCAAGGTTGATCCTTTCAAACTATAATTATACTTTTATTTACTACTGGTTATTATTTTAACGAGTACTTTTTACTTATTTAATGAAAAGTCGACGTCTTTTGCGCAGAAAGCTAGATAATGGGATCTGGAAACTTTCACAACCAAGTGAAGGTCGATTGAATACAAGGTTAGGTTTTCTGTAGGAACGTAGTTACTAGGAACCTGATTTATTTTATTAAATTCACTAACCCTTCGTTACCCTGGTTTACTTTTAAATATAAACAAGGTATATCTAAGTCTATATCTAGAGTCTATAACTATCTAGAGTTCCGACCACTTTAAAAATAATTGCTTTGCTATGTGCGGTGTCATTTACAACGCATTGCCTCGGAACATTAAAAGCCTTCCAAAATAAATTTTTATATAAATTTCTTAAAATAAATTTACAAAAGAACTAAGACTCTGGCTACTTAATAATGTATTTTATGATATGAAAGAATTTCTTGGTAATTGACATTTTTATTTTGTAATTGTTTTTTTTCTGCATGACATTTGTATTGAATTGGTAATTTATTTTTTAATATGGACATGTAAACCTTAAATTAAATTAGTTATGTAAGTAAATTTGCATCCCAGATATTGGGGAATCAAATATTATAAATAACTTTATACTACCGCATTCAGGCAAATAAATGAATTATTATTATATTATTATTATGATTATAGTCTCAAACATAGGATTCTTGAAATGTCTAGTTATCATAATAACTCTAAGTCTACGTATTAGATATATGAAGTTCATAAACTTCATATATCTAGACTATTTTAACTCCTTTTCACAGATGGTGGTTAGATGCTTCAGAAAATACCTAATTCTTAATTCAAAACTACTTAAATATTTTACTTCAAGAGCTACTTATTACTTACTATAAAAATCAAAGCACCATAGTTCAATGGCTTCAGCCTAAGATTGATTCTACTTAACATCGTTTAGGAGTTGGTTAGATTTGGCTCATTAAATTTAACATTTAAGGTTTTCTACCTCTCTTTGGTTTTTGGACCATCGTTCCAAATTGAACTTCCAATGCGAGCATTACTGCTTGGCGACAGAAATAGGTAATCGTAAGATCCAACCTGACAATGCTTTCTTACTTTGAAGTTCGTATACTTATTCCTGATCCATTGTATTTTTTTTATTTTACGTATGTATTTACCTACCTATTTTATTTATTTATTTATTCAATATAACAACATTACAGGTTTTGTTTTAACCCTAAATCGATTATATATGAAAAAAAGTATATAATATCAGATAGAAGAAGAGAACTAAACTAAACAATTAAAAACAATTTGTTTCTAAAACTACCTGTGCTATTTGCAGGAGTTTCGGCAGGCTATAAATAGATAGATATCTAGGAGTAGATATATAAATATCTACGTTATTCGCAGACAAATGTCACAATGTCCAAATTACTAATTAAGAGCCGTATTGGCCTTGTGGGCGTTACCTCGATTTCCGATCGTAAATGTACTTACGCATTAATATGAGCTTAAAACGGCGAAGGAAAACATCGTAAGGAAACCGGCATGCTTTAAAACAAAATTGAAGGCCGCTTATTAGAACACTAACTGATGGCACATACTGATGTGCCATCAGTTAGTGTACACATCATACACTAACTGTAGTGTATGATGTGGCGATGGGCTTGCAAACGGTCACGTGGAATGCTACTTGAAAAACGCGGGCATGTACAAAATTTTATGTTTCGACGTGCCGCTGACTACTTCCTACTTGGTAATCTCAAAGATCTACGAACTGAGTATATATCTGAGGATGTCCATAATGGGAACTAACAAAGTGGGAAAAAAAAACTAACGACATTTTTGGGGGAAACAGTTGGCACAAAGCCCCAATTACTTTGAATTTAATCTAACAATTATTACACGAACCAGGACGGCCTCTCACTGGTTAGCGGTGCTTTTGCTGGTGAAAATGATATATCTGGTTAAAGAAATTTATTTTCAAAAGAAATTACATATTTCACTTAATGAGAAATTAAAATATAGGGCACCTTACCTCAATTTTTATCATCATCATCATCCTGATGATCTGAATTATATTTCATTAATTGTACGGTAAGTCTATTATGCATATTCGTAGCATTTAAGCTACGAGAGTTATAATAATAATTGTATTTCTGGTTAGATAGGTAGGTACGAAGCGGTTGAGTTTAAAATGGTAAATAAATAATACACAATAACATTTTACTCGTTTTTATTACAAGGTGAACAGAATTTGTGCCAACGGATGCTTGTATAATATTTTATTTAATAAAGTCAAAGCTAATAACTAGAGGCCACAGACGTCAACCTTACCTATTAAGTACCTACATCATACAATAATGAGGTCGTACGAAGTGAAAGAAGACACAAAACAGTGCGAGAAAAACTTATTTCTTAAATTCTTGCCAATCAGCGCCCGCAGCCATAACGTTATATTTATTAACGTTTTGTCAACTTGTCATCCTGGTACCCGCTAGGTAGGTTTGACGACTGTATCCAGAAGTTCTATAATATAAATTAGTAAGGTAGGTGGATGTAAAAAGTTGATGGTGCTTGAAGGTAAAGTTGATTAAAAATAATCTATGCCGACAGTTGTTCTAAAGTTCGAAGTTCGACTGACGCAGCATATTGAAGGAGGAATAAGCAAATGACATTTTCTGAAATAAAACAAATCTGTTACAGTAAATTACAAAGTTCCATTTTGCAAAATTTTAAAAGCGCTGACATGTTTTCCTTGTAGTCATAAATCCATTTTAAAAGAACAACATTTTACTCGGATAAGCCGTTTCGGAGAATCAGAATAAGAGTAGTAGATATTTAGTGTAAATAGAGACGGAGGGAGTTTTGACGCGCCACGACAGGAGCCCGCGTAGGCATTTATCATAAGAGGTTGTTTGTTTATCTGTCGATTGATAAATGGTAATTACCATTTATCAATCGACAAAAAAAAGGAGGGAGTTCTCAATTCGGTTGTATTTTTATCGTATGTGATTGTTACTTGATATCTTCGCCAATTGTTAACCGATTTTGATGATTCTTATATATATAGAAAACTAGCCTCTGGCCACGGCTTCGCCCGCGCCCCCTTCGTACCCGGATAAAAAGTAGCCTATGTGTTATTTTGATTTATATGCTATATTTCTAGAAAATTTCATCAAAATCCGTTCTGTAGTTTTTGCGTGAAAGAGTAACAAACATCCAGCCTCACAAACTTTTGCGGTTATAATAATAGTAGGATAGGATTAAATGACAAAAAACCGACGAAACGAAGAAAAAAACTAAACTTAAAAGTAATATAGCTTATACACCAGAATAACACATAAGCTAATATTTTCCGCGTACCACGAAGGCGAAAGCGGCAAGTGGCCGTAGGCAGAGGCTAGTGTCTTATAAATTATCGATTCACGGACCTCCAAAATATCGAAAGCAAGTGCTAAATACCTACTCGTAATTTGATTTGCGAAATGATGCTCTATACTCACATTAGAGAATGTTTCCAAAGAAACGTTTTCAAAACCTGGAGCTTGGATCGGGAGGGGTCTCAGCGACCTTTGCATAATGAGGAGCAAGTATGGACGGATCACGTTTCCAGGCGCGTTCCAGAATGGAATGTTCCAGCAAGCATCCCCGATGCACTGAACCTTCAAATCAAATATTCTTTAAGCCATTTTCCGGTTAATTTTCTAACACCGCAAAAACACGCGTATTGCGAGGTGCGAGTTTGTTGAACATTTGAGTAACACGTAGCTCAGATCCAGAGCCTGGAACATCGTCGTTTAGTTGCATGTATATAGATATTGTACAGACTACATTTCGAGGAACGTGCTTAAGAGCTACATGATCTGATCCATTATTATATACATAATACTCTGTCAAGAAAGTACCGGGAAAAGATCAATAATACACAAAATGTTAGTTATTCATCTAAATTTATTTTATCGCCTTCAAAGTATGCTCCTTCAGAAACGATACACTTACGCCAACGAATAGTCCAATCACCAAAACATTTTTTAAACGCTTTTTCCGGAATTGAGTTCAGTTCTCGTCGCGAATTCTCCTTTATGTCTTCTTACGAATGAAAACGTGAATAGAATAGAATAGAATAGAATAATCGTTTATTGTCTTACTGTGTGTACAAAGATGGAATAAATTGGTAACATTTAGTAACAACAGTTGCCCTTTCGTGTGCCACAAAGTGGTAATTTGAGTTTAAGAAAAAGGAAGAAGTCGGCCGGAGCCATATCTGGTGAATAAGGTGGTTGCTCGATAGTATTTGTTGAGTTTTTGGTCAAAAATTCGTTTACAATTATGGCCTTGTGCGAAGGCGCATTATCGTGATGCAAAATCCAAGAATTTTCTTTCCACAAATCTGGCCTTTTTCGCCGTATTTGCTCTCTTAAACGCCGCATAACGCTCAAATAATATTCTTTATTTACCGTTTCATCTTCCGGCAATAATTCCGAGTGCACAACACCTCGATAGTCAAAGAAAACAGTCAACATGACTTTAACTTTTGATCGACTTTGGCGTGGTTTTTTCGGTTTCGGTTCAGTTGGGAGGCGCCACTCCGAAGCCTGTTGACTAGTTTGCATGTCAAACTCGTAAACCCACGTCTCGTCACCAGTAATAATGCG
Organism: Perizoma affinitatum; assembly: GCA_961405105.1. Lineage (NCBI taxonomy): Eukaryota > Metazoa > Arthropoda > Insecta > Lepidoptera > Geometridae > Perizoma > Perizoma affinitatum. The sequence continues at coordinate 12,312,884 of OY560184.1, forward strand.
TTTCATGAATGTTGGGTCGGAATTGACTCGTTCTAGCATGTCCTCGGCGACTCTTATGACTGACTCTTATGCGATTGAGTTTTTGGAGAAAATTCAAGTCTTTTGGGACTAGCCGAGCAGCAACATGTTTCATACCCAAGTGATTATATAAAAAATGGTGCGGATCGACTCGTGAGACACAGAAAGTTCAGCGGCTATCTCTCTCAAATTTGAATGAGGATTTTCAGTCACTAATTCCTTCACTTTTGCGACGTTAACTTCAGTTGAAGATGTTGATGGCCTACCAGAGCGAGGCAAATCTTTTATCACATCTCGACCGCTTTTAAACGTTTTGTACCACTCATAAGCACGTGTTTTTGATAAAGTCGATTTATTTTCGTAACATTTTAACATTTTCAGTGACTCCGAACACGAAATTCCGTTGGCGATGAAAATTTAAGACAAACTCTTTGTTTGATATTTTTGTCCATAGTGAAATTCGCAGTACACACAAGATATGATCTAACCAAAAACAGCACTATAATAAATATAAACAACAAATGCAAATCAAAATCTGCGCCAAAATAGAAAACAGTTGTGCCAATCAAACAACAAATAAATAAACAAAAAATTGAATTGGGAACCATAGACAAATTATCCATTCACGATACTTTTTTGACTGAATGTATACCTCCCATTCGCTCTAAACATTTTGGTCCTTTTTAATGAAAACGGCCAAGGAATGAAACACACAAACAGAAATATACAACCTGAGTCTCAACAAGTGAAGAGAATTCGAGAACTTCATGCTCCATCGTCAGCCATATCGTCACTTGTCATCAAGTGAGATTATGGTCAAATGAAGGTATATTCTTGATGTACACAAACCGGTGGTGTTTATAGATCCAGATCGATAAACACCACCAATCTAGAAATGGCGACATCCATAGAGAAGATTGGACCAGCATCATTCGTCTGGCTTCGGAAACTATCAGGGAGTTTGACCAAAGCAAACTGCGCATACTGGATATGGATTTTTGGATATCGTTTTGGCTATCCATATTTGTGACGTTTGTGTGTTTTACATATTTCGTTGAAAATGTAAGGAATAGACGCCGAGGCTTAGTCGCGAGGAATTGAAATTCGAATTAGAATTCGATTATTGACACAAAACAATTGATCTTGTATTTTTTTAAAGAAAAGCTTAGTTTAAGATTTGAGTTCCCATTGGATCAGATTTTTTGCAATCATATCAGTGATACATTGAAATAATATTTATGACTAACAACTCAAACAAACTAGTAGTTCACGAACCTCAGTTCGTGAATCTAGCAAACCGAAAATTCCAATTTAGGTTAAGCAATTTTTTGAAATTCATAATTGCGTTAGTATTATCTCCCTACGTTCTAAGTTTCATCAAGATTGAATAAACGGTTAGGCAGTTGTAATGAAACAAATAAAGATTAGAAACAAAAACAAACGCTTCATTGTCCAAACAGATTTAGAGATCTTCGCTGGTTTCGATCAATTTTTCATAATACTGAAAGTGAAAAAAGTTACAGCCTAATATTTTTATTTGATATTTGGAAACATGCAAAACCTTTTCAGCTAGAAGAGTGCACATGTAGCTGGGTATAAAGACGACCATAATCACAGCTGTGCACAGCAGAATCAGGATCCCGGGAAATTCGCCTGCATCTAATTTCTGGGGACAAAATAATAACAAAAATAAATACATAAATAAAATCAATATTTTTAATTAATGTCTATTACTCATAGGAGAAGGACTACCGAGTCAAGCCAAATGAAAATGACTCGTCACATAACCGTCATAATTATGTCGTTGTACTATGTTGTTTAGTAGAAGTAGAGTTTTTGGAGGTATACATTTCTGCCGCCAAGAAGTAATACTCGCATTAGTGTGTTTTGAAGTGATGGGTGCCAGTTAACTTTTATGTTATCTCCAAATAACATAAACTAAATACATAACTAAATAACATTAACTAAATACAAAAGGTACAATACTGAATTTAATTTCCGGATAGGATACTGTTTATGTATCTATTGTCTGTTTCATGTTGTGACTAACTATACTCTACCAATTACCAGTTGTTTGCATTACCTACCTCAGCTGCACTGAAAGCAGTCAAGCAAACGACAGGAGCGCACAGTTTCTGTTCAAACATTAATAACTTTTTATAAACTCCCGAGTAGTCGTCTAATAAGCTAAAACAGAAAATCACATTAGATCAAAACATAACAATGTCTCCGACAAAACTATTTATTAACAGGAATGTGAAGCATGGATTCCAACCTTTACAAAACATGGATTAATCATTTTTGAATGAACCTTTCAGAAAGTATCATCGAAGTCTAAAACTTATTAAATATTTATCTAAGTATATACCTGTACATTGAATGATGCATCTTTATGATTTAAAGTATCATCGAAGTCTAAAACTTGTTAAATATTTATCTAAGTATATACCTGTACATTGAATGATGCATCTTTATGATTTAAAGTATCATCGAAGTCTAAAACTTGTTAAATATTTATCTAAGTATATACCTGTACATTGAATGATGCATCTTTATGATTTCACTCATCCGAGCTTTAATAATGTACTCGTAGTATTCTTTCTGTTGTTTATTATTGTAGGGTTGAACATCTACCAAAAGGTCTTCAATACTCCAAATTATGATGTCTGCTTTGGACATGATCTGCCTTATCCATACGATCTGTGTCTGCATCATAACTGCGAACCATACAAAAATGGATACTAGCCTATAGGTACACAAAAAAGTAAGTTCAATACTTATATGAGTAGGTACCTAATTGTATATAAGAATATTTTTATTTTGAGCCAAATAAAGAACCTAAAATGATGGCTGCACGCAACGCTGAATGGCAATGTGTATATTTTGACAGCGATAAAAGCCAATTCGCCCTGAAAACAATTTGAATACATGATGTATTCCATGTATTTATTTTTTCATTAAGTAGTTCTACAAAATCTCAGCCCTTTCAGGCTCAAATAAATAAGCGCTTTCGATACTTCCATGATAACGTATCCTACGAGAATACGTAGTTACCCTAGCAGGTAACGTAGGTATATGACATCCCACACCAAAGGCCAATCCTTCTCGCAAGTATGATACTGTAGGACCGCTTCCTTACGTCACGCGTAAGACCATTCGTTTCGGGAACTGGTCTATACCAGCGTCAACATTTCACTGGGCCACAATATGATATCATAAAATCTAGCGTAGCGCGAGATCCTTCGAATGGGCATAAATATATTTGCTAAATTCAACCAGCCATACTAACATATGTATGTGTATGTATGAGTGAATACACATAGATTAGAGAACACAAATGTAATTTCGTATGTCGGTGTTTTTCCAAAGTCTATTCCTGGAACCAGGAACGGAAAAGGCAGAGGTCTGGTGCTGCCTTTGTAGTCGTGTAACAAAAAGTGAACCAATGCTATGTTTGCACAGACCACCATCCCACTGGCTAAGCCTCCGATAAATAGTGCAGATATAATGGTAGCCTTCCAAGTCCACAAATGGTTTGCAAAGAACTTTTCTCTGAAAAGAAAAAGTGTAGCTATGAAATAATAAAAGTGTGTGTATGGTGTGAAATCGAAAGTGGCTCACTTTCGATTTCACAAAAAACACTAAACATAAAGTAGATATTTATTAGGTCCTTAGAATACTTGGGTGGATGTCGCGGAGATACCCACGACTCAGGTGTTTTTATTTTGGTACAGGACCATTTTTAACTTTTTAAGTAAAAAACACTAACAAGTATTTACTGTTATAAACATGGTTCTTCTAATAAAGTTTAGGTAAACTCTGCTAAAAATACCAAATATAGCCACATTACTATGTAGATGGTGTAAATTTCAAAATGTGTCGGTCGTTAAATACTTTTGAAAACCAAACCTGTATTTATTTCCTTTAGTACAGATATATTTGAAATCATCTCTTATAGCTTGCAAAAAGTTGCGGTAATGTGGCCCGTCCGTTATTGTACATGAAATGATTAGGATTTTGTAAATCATAATGATAAAGTATGTTCCCGATTCTGTTATAAGTGGAATTTCCAAGAGACCAATGAATTGTATCATGCTAATGCCGGATAATATGGCAGCTGTAATCCCGCAGAAGCAAACTACTATGGGTGTGAGTATTCTGAAAACAGCAAAACGTAAAAGTAAAACCTGTATTTGAAAACACGTAACCATTTTTTTGCAATAAATTGATCTGTCACAATTTATTTAGATTTTAACCAAATATATTTATTACTAATTAATGAATTGCGCGGGTTGATAATATAATTTATACATATTATAAGTCCTCCGCATATTTTAACCGTTTTCAAAAAAAGGAGGAAGTTCCTGAGAACCTCCTAATTTATAAGGCTGTTTTTTATTTTATATTTGTATTGTGTGTGTTTGTTAATTGTTAACCGATTTTGATGATTATTTTGTTTATACATAGAAAATAATCCCGATATGTTCCCATGAAAGTTTTATCACTGATGGATTGCTATTTCCCTTAAAATTAAAAAAAAACATTTTTTGTGGGCGATTTTACTTTAGTTTCTTATTTCAAAGTGTCATTCCGAGTTCGTGAGTAAGTAACGCGATAGCTTCAACAATTATGAACCAATTTTAATGCTTATTTTATTATTAATGTGTTATATTAATGGGTATACTTAAACAGTGGTCCAATATAAATTTTATAAAAAGTCCCAGGAAAATGTGATGAAATTTCAAATTGGACTTTTTATCAATTTCCTGTTATATGAAGTCGGTTTTTTTGGCATTTAATGTCTTATAAATTATTTGTCATGGATGTAGCATCTTCTAGTGGTTGTGTGGCGTCTATCTAAAAACCACCTAAGTTTTTCAGATCGAAACTTAATCGATTGAAATGAGGTTTCAATCGAATAAGTTTTGATCTCTAAAAACTATTTGCAGGCTTTGCGTCTATTAATTACCTATCTTACTACTATTATAAACGCGAAAGTATGTGAGGATGGATTTTTGTTACTCTTTCACGCAAAAACTACTGAACGGATTTTGATGAAACTTTACAGTAATATAGCTTATACGTCAGTATAACATATAAGCTACTTTTTATCCGGGTACCACGCGGGCGAAGCCGTGGGCAGAAGCTAGTTCTATATAAAAGGTTTGGTCCTGACTCACTCAGTGAAAGACAATGCATAACATATACCTAGAATCTTCAACTTGAAATTTGGATAGTGTGTTCCTTTTAGCGTGTTAGCTTTTTAAAAATACACAATCCTAAATGGCCCGAAGAAACGTGATTTAAAACGGATAGGGGGATAATTATCTTAAAGAATATAATAATGGTAATAATGAAGCAAAGTTATAAAAATAGTAACATATTTACGTCCACTTTGGTATAGGTTCGTTATCAAGCACCCGAAACATTTTCGATAGGAAATAGAAAGTTGTGTGAAACTCATAGGGATTTACTTGTCCTTGAGAGTAATCAAATTTTTCTTTATTGTAAAATATAAAAAACTTTTCACGATTCATTGCGAATGAATCGAGAGTGCTTTCACTAGAGGTGTCGCTTACTTAATGATTTGCTGCAGCCTTTTCTGGCGGATATAATTCTTACAATTTATATAAACTGTTCTATAATCATTCTTGATAATAACAAAGCAAGATAATCTTTTCATGCTTAAATTGGCACCTAGAACCGATTTATTTTATAAAACTGTATTCGATTGCCTTGAACTAACTGAAAAATACCGAAGCACATACATAAGTATGTGCTTCGGTTTTAATGAAATAAATGACTTGCTGCGGCTTTTAATTCAGACTAATGGAACTTTCGCATCTTTGCCCGCATAGAGGAGTTTTCTTCATCTTCATCCCTTGACGGGTTGATTTTCAGAAATCTCCTTCTTTATGCACTCTTCACGTCAAAAAGAACAAAACAAATTTCAGGTTTATGGGACTTTTGGTTTAAGTAGTGCGTTGATGTACCTATCATAAATAGTCAGTCACTCACCCATATATTTTATATTATTAAAAACAAAACAAAAAAACACGCTCACGACTGTCTTCCCCATGGTGGACATCCTCAGATAAATACTCAGATTGTGGATCTTTGAGGATACCAAGTAGGGGGTAGTCAGAGGCACGTCCAAACATTACATTTGGTACATGCCCGCGTTTTGCAAGTAGTAAGCATTCCACGTGACAGGATGCAAGTCCATCGCCGCTTATTGGAACACTAACTGTTGGCACATGCCTTCGAATTTTTGGTTCTAGGGCATGCGCATGGGCATTACTCAAGATGTTTTCCTTCACCGTTTTGAGCACGTGTTAATGCGCACATATTTTTTTGAGTGGAAAAATCCTTTGGTGCACGACCGGGATCGAACCCACGACCTCCTGATCAGAAGTCGGGGTATCGCCCACTAGGCCAACACACGGCCTAGTGGCACTTATATTATTAAGAGACAATTATTCGTAAAGTTTATTGAAACTGGCCTATAATTATTGTTGCTAATCAAAAGCAAGCTACCTATTTAATAACCCGGGGAAAGCTTGAAAGCTTGTTTATAAGAACATGAAACATTTATACAACTACAAAACCTTAGCTTTTGCTGTGATCAGAAAACATCAAAGAAAGAGCCAAGAATATTTAAAACAAATATTTCTACAAGAATATTTAGGTACTTAGCAAAAACTAGAAGGCGCAATGTAAAACCGGCTCCCAACTCGCTAGACCGATGATATTGTAACGGTCGCAGGAGTAAGGGGATAGAGAACGCTCAAGGAATGTAGTTGGGGCATTCTATGGACAGGGTTTATTATCAGCAAATGACGCTTCTACTAAAGATGATAATAAGATGGCTGTTTGCGCATCATCATTCATAAGTCATCATAAGTAATTTTGTGACTTTGACTTTGACTTTGCCGTCTATCTACAATAAGATACCGTTATCTGTTTGATCATTTATCAAAAATTGCTTTCAATAGAGAGCATAATGAAATTATGATTAAAAAAGCGTATTACAACGTACATGCGTTTTTGCGTGACTGCAATATAGTTTGACATTTTATATTTTATTTTCTATCATTTAGGAAATATTCTTTGATATACTTTACCCAATGTTTCTAAGCCTAAGGACAGGATTTAGTGAAACATATAGTTTTTAATTTAACTCCTTGATGTAACACTTACTTAAGTTTTTAAACAATACATTATTTGATTTGTTATTGAGCCGTGTGCCTAACGGGCGGTATTTTTCCACTCGAAAAATGTAAGTGCGCATTAGCTCGTGTTAAGAACGGTGAAGGAAAACATCGCGAAGAATTCAAAAACTTTAAGGCCTGTGCCATCAGTGGCGATACACTTGGAACTTATTACATGGAATGATAACAATACTTGCAAAAACGCGGGCATGTGCCAATCGTTATATTGCCAGAGACACGTCTATAGTGTCTCTGGTAATCCTCAAAGATCTTCGCACTGAGTTAAAATCCGTTTTTGTTAAAGATTTAAGTACCTACCTATCTATACTTTTAGTTGTCGAATGTATATTCATCATCTTTTCATTATATGCGTCAAATAAACGTTTATTCTCTATTCTATTATATATTTTATTGTATGTGCGGTTTTGTAGCGCATTTGTATTATAATCGCAGTATGGGTGCAAACAGATGTGTTTTAAAAATGTCCTCCATTTTAGTAAAACATTTTTCTGAATTCAAATGTTTATTTCAACGTGAATATAAATTTATGATAAGTATTAAGAAATAGTAAAAAATAGTATACATGAAGGTTTTAAGGCAGAGCCACTCTCATCGGTGTTGCTCTAGCGTCCATGTTCCTCGTAGCTTGCCTGACGCAGCATGTTGAAGCAAGAATAGGCAAATGACAATTTCTGAAGAAAAAAAATCTGTTAATCCTACAGTCTAAGTATAATATCTATGCCACAGTAAAGTATAAAGAGATAGTTAGTAACCCTGAGATCATATACTATTTTTTAAAGTAGTAGGAAACTTGTTTTTGGTTTTCTGAACTCACGCTAGAACAATTTTATTTAAATCTGTATTACTCACACTAGAGAATGTCTGTATAGAAATTTCTTCGAAACCTGGGGCTTGGATCGGTAGGGGTCTCCGAGACCTTTGTATGATGATGAGCAAGTATGGACAGATGACTTTCGAAGGCGCGTTCCAGAATGGAATGTTCTAGCAAGCATAGCCAATAGACTGAATCTTCAAATAAAAAAATCTATTATTTAGACTTCGCTGACTTCCGATGAAAACATTGTAAAAAACCAGTTAGCCTTAGAACTCATGTTTTAGGTATACGCCTCGACGTGCTGCCTTAGGTATTATAAAATACAACATACATATTAATAATCAATATGTATCAAACAATAAATATCTAAAACATTTATTATTTTCTTGTAAGTAAATGGAGTTGAATAAAAAACCTTATTTATAATTTACTATTAACGACTCTTTTGCGCTTCTTGAGGAAGTTACCTTTTCGGCTAAAATTGTGCACATATAGCTGGGTATAAAGAAGACAATTATCACAGCTGTGCAGAGCAGAAGTAGGATCCAGGGAACGTTTCCTGTGTCTTATTTCTGGAATCATACAAAAAAGGAAATAAAATTATTGGGAATGAAAATAATATGAAGATTATTGCTACGCATCAATTTGATGGTAAAATTTGATTCTCATACGAAACTAAAGAAAATCAACGAAAAGCATTGGTAATAAGTTGTATTTTTATTTTTTAATAGCGCAGTCGGCGTATGCCCGCCTTGGACCCAGAAGGTTGCTGCTTCGATTTCCGCCGCGGGACTAATGTTTATATGATCTGCAAATATTTGTTTCGGGTCTGGGTATTTTCTTTATACGTATTTACAAAAAAAGTGTGTAGATCCCATTACACAAGATTTGCTTACTTTGGGGCTAGACGATGCTGTAAGAAAAAGATCCAGCACTATTTATAATTATTATGATATATTCGCTTTTTACCTCAGCTGCACTGAAAGCTGTCAAGCACACAATAGAAGCTGCCAATTTCTGTTCAAACATCAAGAGTTTCTTATAAACTTCTGAGTAGTCATCTAATAATTAAAAAAAACACATGATAAATCAATACCTAGGTACTGTTAGCACTGAATTATAGACAAGCAATATTTATTTTCGAAAAACAATAATTAGTATAGAGTTCGGTTTTAAGCGAACTTAAACTACCCACAATACTCCTAGTTTTGTATACTTATTCTATTATCTTGTAGTGGACAAATAGTAGTGAAAAATACTTTTGCTCTAAAATTGTGTCGTTTTAGCTAAGCGTAGGCGGAATAAAGTGTATCATTTAACCGAAAAATATGTGCGCGTTACGTGCTCAAATCGGTGAAGGAAAACATCATGATGAAACCGACATGCCCTAGAACTGAAAATTCGAAAGCATGTGCCATCAGTAAGTGTTTCAATAAGTGGCAATTAGCTTGCAACCTGTCACGTGGAATGTTAACTAGTTGCAAAACGCGGACATGTGCAAAATGTAATGATTGGACGCGTCTTTGACTAACCCTATTTGGTAATCTCAAAAAGATTACTCACTGAGTATGTATCTGAGGATGTCCATCATTGGGAGTACAGTCGTGAGCGTGCTTTTTTGTTTTTGTTTGATAACAGTAGTATTTGTATCACTATTTTTTGCTTCCGTTCAAATGAAACAATTTATTACTCTCAGGTACAGTTTAGAACTAATCTTAAGATGAAAATTAATAGTAGTTGCAGCATCTATAACGACACTAACTCCAATTCTCCATAAACTCTAGTCAATACTACGTTCGGTAGTGTATATTATACAGTGTATATTACACATTATTATATCACACTAACTCTTGCAAACCACATAATTTTATAAATCATAACATTTTCACATTTCCTTGTTTATATATTTTTGAAATAACTTCTACAACATAATTCAGAAAATTGATTTCTTCTTGTCTGACTAACATCGCACCATATTATCCAGAAATTTTATACATTTCCTTGTATAATATAAGAAATAAAATAGCTATGCCTCAACAGCTTTATTTGGTAAAAGCATTCTAAGTACCTATGACTTTTAGAACCCAAGGCTTTTTAACAGGACACCGGTATATGTGATTAATATGCTTATTATTACTGTTAATTGACAACAGTATAAATTATTTAATTTATGACTTTGACATAGTGTAATTGAAAGTATTTGTACTACTTAGAAATAGTAAGTGACCAGAAATAATACTTATCAACTTTGCCCCTATTTGAGAAAATAAATGATTTAATTTGTTTCAAATCGAGACCACAACTGTCTGAAGGATGACATGGTTAAGAAAGGAGTGAGTACTGAGATGATGGCTGATAGAGAAGAGTGGAAGAAGAAAACATGTTGTGCCGACCCCACGTAATGTGGGATAAGGACAAGAATATTATGACGGACCTAGTGGAATAAAGTACCTAGTGGAGTAAATTGATAAAGTACAGTGTCGGATAATAAAATTGGCCGCCGAATGTCTATTATACGACAAAGCTTGATGTAGCCTAGTCTAGTATTATAATATCTGTTGCATAGCAACGATGAATTAGGTATGGAAGCGTACCTACAGATAAATTTCACTAAAGGACAAATGACCGTGGCGCAGCCTAAGCTTTGAATGTCGTGTTACCTGTACATCGAATGATGCATCTTGATTATTTCACACATCCGAGCTTTGATAATTTTATCGTAGTTATCTTTCTGTTGTTTATTTTTCGCCGGTTGAACATCTACCAAAAGATCTTCAATACTCCATATTATAACATCTGCTTTAGACATGATCTGCCCAATCCATACGATTTGAGTCTGCATCATGACTGCGGAACAAAGAAGTTACGGCAGGTACTGAAAAATAAGTTTATACCGAGATACTCACAGGTTTTTAAATTATATAGAGACATTTGACACGGACAAATAAATTAAATACATTTATTCATACAACTATGTACAAGTAGGTATATACAAAAAATACAGATGAAACAGCTAGCTATCTAAAGACCGTTGCAAACGATCTATAGATAGCCCAACTGATCCAGATCACTACCAGTAGGAAGCGTTCCCAAAATACTGGCCGCATTGCCACGCTGAATGGTAATGCTAATGCGTTGACCCAGATAAGAGCCAGCTCTCTTGTCACGCGTCGCTTCGACCAGTCGCCCTGAAAGAATTTTGAAAACGCGAAGGGCCCCGGTTCCCCACGGACCCAGAGTCTCAACCCCAAAAGGCTCAAATAAGTAAGCTCTGTCGAGACTTCTATATTTGCGCCTCTTGAGATCCTCGGCCGAATCAGCCGCTGCACCGGCTCTAACTGAAGTCCCCGACAGATGAGATGGTGCTAGGGTATCTACGCATATATACAAATAAATTATATTATCATACTTACAGATGTGCGTGTAAGTATGACTGAATATACATAGATAAGAAAACATTAACGCAATTTCGAATGTCGCTGATTTTCCAAAATCTACTCCTGAGGCCAAGAATGGGAAGGGCAAAGGTCTGACGCTGTCTTCGGCGTGGTGAAGTAGGAAATATACCAGTGCTATGTTTGCACAGGTAGCCATACCACCGCCAATAAGCTAATAAATAAAGCAGACACAAGGCTTGCCTTCCATGTCCACAAATAATTTATAAAAAACTTTTCCCTGAAATAAAAGTGCAAAAAACTATTAGTCTCAGGCCTGTATTCTCTGGAATTTGAGTCGAAAAAGGTGAGAAAAAAAATGTAGTTCAAAAATATATGACATATTAGGTCTTTCGGAATTACACCAATTCATATATCTACTTACTCTATGATTTGGGATATTTTCTATTTACCTATTATTTGAAGCATGTAGCTTTGCATAAATGAAAATTCCACTTACAAAAAGTAAACTTTAATTTTTGTTATTATTCAAAATTATTTATATTATAAACTAAAAAAAAAACAATGTGAGTACTAAATATGTAAATTCACAATTATACTAAAAACTATGGAAGATAACTATTCTAAAGAGCTTTCCGAAAAAATATCAACTTAAATAAAAACCTGTATTTACACCCTTCCGTACAGATTCGAAAACATTCCTCATCGCTTGCAAAAAGTTGCAATAGTGAGGTCCATCCGTTATATTACATAAAACGATTAGAAGTTTGTAAAGCATGATGATAAAATATGTTCCTGATTCAATGATTAATGGAACTTCGAAGATGTAAATGAACTGTATCATGGACATGCAGAAAAGTGCAGCGGCTAGTGTCCCAGAGAAACAAACCACGAATGGTGTAATAATCCTGAAAATAAGTATCTGTCAATCGTGAACTTTATATCCGGGTAAGGAATGAATCATTATTATACATATATTTACGGCCACTTTGGTATGGGCTCATTATCAAGCACACGAAACATATTCGATAAGAAATAGCTTTATGAAACTCATAAGGATTTACTAGTCCGTGTAACAAAAATTTTCTTTGTTGAAAAATATTCTTAATCTTTTATAACTCATGGTTAATCAATTTGAGGTGCTGCCACTGATAGCATTGCTAATACACTGGCATAGCAACGGAAGTTCTTATTACGTAAAAAATGCTATCAATTCAATGTAGCTAATGAAAGACTAGGCGAAGACACCGTAACTAAAGATAATCCGTTTCGTAAAATTAAGTTATTATTGTTTTTAAAGCAAAAAAACTCACTATTTTTTTGTAATGATTTTGAAAATAAAATTTAGACATCTGAGCATACATTCACTAAGTCCAAGCTCCAACCTAACTACGATAAACAAATTGTTTAGAAGTTGCATATTGTCGGCTAGCTCACCACCGAGTAAATCGATCTTTTCAGCAGTACAAAAAAACTGTTTTATCATCTCCGCGCAAGCAAAAAAAAAAAAATCGCTAATGATTTTTATGTACGGAGAATTGAAGACGCGGTGTTTGAAACCCTTGAAGACTTACGTGTTCATGCTAGTATCTAAATAACTGCCTGTGATTGGTTGAAATGCACGGTTTGAATTGGTGACCAGAAGGGCACTGAAAAGATCTGTCCAATGACACTTAAATATGAAACCATAAAATTTCGACTTGAGCGGTGTTGTTAGCTAGCCGACGATATCCGAAGTTAGATATTCTACCGTCATTTTGCTGGGTTTTGCTTTAAAATAATGAGATCCAGGGATCTGTGAAACTCTATCACTACAGTAAGTGTAAACTTTAGCATAGCAATGAAATACTAGGACTTCATTAATTCACGAAACAAAATATAATAAAGGAAACCATTACAGGCTCTGAAGGTGCTATTACATTTTCAGCTTTTTTCTCCCATTAATTTCCTCTCACCAAAATTCAGGCAATAATTATCAGCGAGTAAAATGTGGCTCAAAGCTCAGCGGAGGTGTAACGGTTCAATTATGTTCGGGGCCGGATGTGAAAAATTAATGTGCTTCGTAATGGCGGCTGCCATCCGCTCAGTCCGCTCAGTCCGCTGCGTCCGCTGGCGGAGACTGATCGCTAGCCGGGGTGTATTTTTTCCAGCAAATCTATACAAAACTGATAAAAGTATGTCAAAGTTTTGATTGTTTGTTGCTAATAAACTCCATAACGGCTTATTCAATTTGAATGAAATTTGGAACAGGTATAGTTCGTAACCTAGGATAAGACATAGGCTTTTTATCTGGATATCCCATAAAAGTGACAAACGTTAAATGGTTTATTTTTATCAGTTGAAAGCATACGTCTAAATTGATTAGAACAAATCCTACAAAATATAATGAATATTACTAAATAATCTAAAACTTATGTTCAATAATAATCTCTATATATATATCAAAATAACATTTCCTTTTTATATAGCGGCATGTACAACATACAGACTTCGTCAGGCACTATAGTGGAATTGCCACAAAATTTAATTAAGTCTGTAATTTATCCACAAGAGCTGCGAACACTTATTTCGCTAAGGTACTTCTGCTAATAAATGATTATTCATCTACTACAATGAAAGCTATGAAAATACCCCGAGTTTTTGGTAAAATTCCATAATTTTCCATTATTAATTACCGAGCGACCATACATCTTAAATATATGGTCGCTCGTTGAGCAAATTATCAAAATTGAAGTACAAAGCTCAAATCTGAATTGTTTTCAAATAATCAATCTGCGTACTGTCACGATCTTCAATAGAAACTGTAAAACAGAAAATACAAAACATTATGAGCTACCTTTGGTTACATGAAACGTGTCCATTGTCCCTAAGCTTATTAATCTGCACTCGATAAATAATAAAAGAGCACGCAGTTAGCTACTTGTGTGAGATGCTTGGAGTGAGCAGTAGTGCTTAGCCTTAGAACAAAGCTCTCTAGTCACCATTCAGTAGACAATAATCGTGCTTAGGCTTCTATCACACTAGGTCACAAGCGACGACGTGGATCGCGGTGATATGAAAAAAGACGATCCCAATGTCGCACGACTCTAGATAGATAGATAAACTCTTTATTGTGCATAACACCATTTTACAGTAAAACATACAAAAAAATAAAAGGAAAACAATATATATATATATATATATATATATATATATATATATATATGGAAAGGTTTATGTAAAAGAATGACGGTGTTAATAGCCTTACCTACTGTAAGATATAAGGGCACAAGTATCGAAAATGAACATAAAATAACTAATTACAATACCTATACCAAAATATAGTATTACATTTACAAATTACATACACATATTTAAACAATTGAACAGAAGATACATTAACAGATCAAATTAACTATTCTATTCGAGAAGATGACAGAGACAAGGGGATAGGTTGATTAGTATACTAAACCATTCCCGTGATTAGACATACATTTTTAATATTTAGGCATGTCTACATATAAATGTACCAAAAACGTACTATTGTCATTTTATAGATCGGATCTTGTCACAGGAGAACAAAAGTTGACTCAATATCCTATCGACCCCTAACAACCCTATCGTGTACAAGAGCCTTTCGGCTTAACGAGCCAAATCAACCAAGCGAGTTTGCTATGTGAGCTTCGAGAGCCAATAACGTCTTACAAAATTACTTAGCAAATCAACTGTAGGGGATTAAATGGTATCTCTGATAGTTTCTACGAGTTATTACTCAAACGACACAATAGATCAAAATACTATAATACTATTATTGTTTGGAAAAGGGTGGCCTTTGAACTTCTGATAAAAATTGTTTTTTGTGCTTAGCCAATCTGATGATATTTATGATAAATTATGTTCTCTTAACCGAACAGGTTCTTTCAGTATTATGTAAGTATGTTATCTATCGGGAAAGGGCTTTTTCTACGTAGAGGTAATTTTAGTTATATTTTTCTAGAAATTCGTCGTCGCCTAGCACTTGTTAGTATAAATAAGATAATTGATAATTTGGTTGATTACTTGCGTAAAACTACAGAAATCAACCAAATTATCGAAAAATTGCTTTAGAGGTTGTTATTTTTTTCAAGACAGAACTTTTGGGATAATCTCCGACTTAATTATCTTCAAATATAAGATATATATATATATATATATTATTATATATGTATATATTATTTATTTTTTCAGGGCGACTGGTCGATGCAACGCGTGACAAGAGAGCTGGCTCTTATCTGGGTCAACGCATTAGCATTGCCATTCAGCGTGGCAATGCGGCTAGTATTTTGGGAACTCTTCCGCCTGGTAGTGATCTGGATCAGTTGAGCTATCTATAGGTCGTTTGCAACGGTGTTTAGATAGCTGTTTCATCTGTATTTTTTGTATATACTTGTACATAGTTGTATGAATAAATGTTTATTATTTTCGATCTTAAGAACTTTCTAAAGTGTTGTTTACATGTGTTGCTACAAACTGGTCAGGTACCTAGTAATAATGACTTGCAATAAATGCCGCTAAAGCTGTGTCCCTCTATAAACGTGCTGTTGAGAAGATAGATCGTTAGCCTTACTTTGTATGAGACAGAATATACCTAGAAAGCTACTTCAATGCGTCTTTTCCTAGAAAGCTATTTCGTTATTGAAATAAAAAAAGTTTGCATAAGGTAAGTATGTATACTGGCTATAACAAGTTTTGAGAGATGCATATATATATATATATATATATTGCGTGTTTCTGTAGCATATTTTTTTTAAATACATATTTTTTCGCACTCATCGCATAAGTACAGTTTTTTGACCTGTCCTGTCTTTTTGACAGACAAAACCGTTCTCTTAGATGCTAATGCTCTACAATCAAATGATATAACTTGTCCATATCTACGGTAAAACAAAACTTTAAGTAATAGTTAGGATGTCAAATAGTGAGCTCAAGACAATCTTAAGCACTCTAATAAAATACATTTCTACGACTTCAACCGCACTGACAAACTGCGCTATTACGTATTTTAACTGCGTTGAAATCTGTGCACTTTCAACATTGTCATAATTGGTTTCATTTCATAGCACTCGGCTGAAGCTGAAATTAAGGTCCTTTTAGGCATTCAACTTGTTTTGTATTTTTTAAAAAGAAAATGGAAAAGACATTATAAATGGATGCACGATAGAGGAACGAGTGGATGTGTGTGTAGAGAGACGTTGTACTTTATTTTTACGGCTTTTGACATGAACATTATTAACTTATTTTAATTAATAGCGTTATTTTGTAATTTATGTGTATTATTTTAATATAAATTTGTAAACTCAATTGACTTGCCTTGTTATAAGATGGTTAAATAAATGTAATGAAATGACATTCTCTCTTCTATCAAAATGTAATTATTATTTATTAACTTTTATTTGTGAACTGTAGGACTGAATTTCAGGCGTAAGCCACTAAAAAGCTTACTCATCTGTCATATCGCATGTCACAGTATCCAGCCGGTTCATCCAGAGTTAGGGTAATGAATACGTGACTTATCAGTGCCCAGCAGCCTGAACTAAAACAGCTCACTGCACTGCATTTTCAGCCAATCAATGAAAGCAGTTAACGTTGACTGTCTGATCGCGTGAACTTCATATGAGTAAGATTATTCATGCATAAAGATATTTTGATGGTAGAATTATGCTGTGAAAACTAAAGCCTATGGTAGGTTCACCGACAGCAACTCATGCATTCGGATAGAAAGTCGAGGGTGCCCACTTGACCAACCTGGTTTTTTGTACAACTTACTAAGGTAATTTAAAAACGAATGAATTAAGTGATCTAATTTTAAACACGATTGTTTACCGAAATGACTTTATTTTAAGAAGAGTAATTGTAAAAAGCATTAGAACGTTCGGAGATACTTAGCTACATTAATAAAAAATCATAGTTTTCGCGCAACAGAAAACGTTATTAAGTATACCTATTATAAATTAATACCGCTATTTTGGAGACAGGGTTTCTCAAATAGCTTAATGGCTCAACGAATATAATCATTTTAGTTGAATACTACCGATGAGAAAAATCTGTTCTCGAGTAAAAGCTCTTTTGTTTTTATAAATACTAGCTTCTGTCAGACTGTCTTTGCTCACGTGGGATGCGGTTTACATTTATCATTCCAAGCTACAGTCTTAGATAGATAGATATATAGATTAACTCTTGAAAATAATCATTACAATCTGTTCGAAATTGGCGAAGATATCGCATATCATACGCACGTAAAAATACATACATACGAATTAAGAACTTTCTCCTTTTTTGAAGTCTGTTGATAATAATAAAATCTCTATACGTTTGCAGTCAACCCAAGGTTACTGTTTCTATCCTGCAAGTACTCTATCATCAGATCTTCACATACATACGTTACTTCGCTTACTCGGGATGGCATTCTTTCAAATAAAAAACAAAAGAAAATCACCAACAAAAATATTTAAGCTTATGGTGATTCCTTAAGATGATAATGACTTTTAAGTTTTACGGGAAAAGTATAAATTCATCAGGAATAATTTTTTTATGAAAACACCTTGGGATTATTTTCTATACAACAACAAAAGAATCATCAAAATCGGTTAACAAATGGCGAAGATATTACTTGATATCTTCAAACAAATACGATAAAAAAAAACCTTTTCAGACCCAAGTTTTCGGTTTTTATCTACAGGTATAATCAGATCTTCAATGACACTCTTTCAAATAAAAAACGAAAGAAAAACCGCTCACAAAAAATGTTTCGGCTAGTTCTTTGTCGCCTTTTTTTAAAGTCTAACAGACTTCAAATAAAGTATCGTTTATCAATATAAGCTCTAAAAAGAGTGACTGCGACGCGGAAAGGATAAGATTCTTTAAAAGCTTTAACCACTTGAAGCCATTAATTGGTAGGTATGTGCACACACCGTGTAGAAATTTGAGATACAACTGCATTTTATAAAATTGTTGTCTTGTGAAAAATAATTTAAGGTTAAAAAAAATATCGGTTACTAAAAACATTATAAAACTGAAATGATAACCACCAAGACTGCACTAAATAACTAGCACCCTAAAAACCATGGGCCCACACGCGTGGTACAAAAATAAAAATAGAGCCGTATTGAGATTATTTGTAACAAACAACCAAACTTTCACATCCTTAAACGCGAAAGTTTGCGAGGATGGATGTTTGTTACTCTTTCACGCAAAAACTACTAAACGGATTTTGATGAAACTTTACAAGTAATATAGCTTTTACATCAGAATAACACATAGGCTACTTTTTATCCGGGTTCCACGCGGGCGAAGCCGTGGGCAGAGGCTAGTTTATAAAAGTATTAGGAAATAGGGGTAGGGTAGGATTGGTGTTTACTCGCGATGACAGTAGCCCGTATATGCGTTTGTCGTAAGAAGTTGTTTGTTTGTCTGATACCATTTAATCATTTATTTTCGAAACGGCTTATCGGATTGTAGTTTCTTGCTATCGATTTGTATGTAAGGATGGTTCATTTTTATCGCCACAAATCCCTAAGGGGTGACGCGAACGATTATAGATAAACGTTTCAAAATTTTGAAAAAAATACTTGTTACTAATAAAACTGTGCTTCATCTTTTGTCCACCTTTCTTTCAGCATTAAATCACATTATTCGCCAACTTAACCCTATCTATGTCGCATTCAGTCGCAATCCGTTCGGGGTGTTTGGCACTGCGGTCACGTCCCAGCTAACCGTCCCGGCAATACCTAACAAATTTATATTTTTAGACATTTCTACAAACACTCTTCGTTTGCTCTTAGAGTAGAGGTGGTAAGAGATTCAATTAGGATATTGCAGTCGCATCGCGATTCAATTTTGAGATTTGGAAATATTTACAGTAAATATTTTAACTACTACGGGACATATAGTTAAGAATATGTCCCGTTAATGTACATTAACGGGACATATTCTTAACTTTATTTTATATTTTAAAGCAAGGTCAATGTTATATTACTTAATAGTCTATCATAGGCTACATTTTAATATAACTAGGATTTTATTTATTTTATAATAACGAATTATGTATAAGAATTCAGATTATACCTGATTAAAAAATGTGTTAAGGTTAAACAACTTTTATCTAGACAAGTGACTTTTTGTCCCTATATAAAGTAAAAAAACGAACATAATATTGTAACAGGAAGAACCTTTTTGCTTGTTCAAATATTGATCGTAAAACTTTCTGTGACTCCCATGTTGTATGCACAAAATCACAGCGCATAACTGTTTATAACTCGTGTACACTAAACAAAAAGTTGTAGCTATGGGAGAGCAACACTCAACTTTTCTTTTATTCACTAGAACTTTCTCTCAGAACAGTATTAACAAATTCATTTCTCGCCCGTTCGTTCCGTTTGCCCTTTCGAACTTTGAGAGATCTTGCAAGGACGTATCTAGGATTTCTCCTGGGTGGGACTTTGTTGGAGCAAGAGTAGATAATGTGGGTAAGTGGTTAAGTGTGTGTTCAGAGTGAAAAAGGTTTTATTAATTGTGGCCTGACTTGTGTACTATTTTTGTCTTAGGAATGTAACATTGGTAATAATGTTTACTTTATGATTATATGAGCAGGTCATAGAGGTTGCTGTGGAGAACATGCCAACGAATATAATATGTCTTAAGTTTATTTATTTATATAATTGTGTACCTTATATACAAAAATACAGATGAAAACGCTTTCTAAAGACCGCTGCAAGCGATCTATAGATACTTGATTTGATCTAGAGTACTCAGTACCAGGCGCAAGTGTTCCCAAAATGCTTTCTGCATTATCACGCTAACTGACATTGCTAATGCGTTGTCCCACCCTATAAGCCAGCTCTCTGGTCACACGTTGCTTCGACTAGTCGCCCTGAAATAATGTTGAATACGCGAAGGGCCCTTTTTCTCACGCTGTGTAGAAGTTAAGTTTATAAGGTGCCCTTTCCATACTCTACCTTGGCTACGTCTATTAGAAGCGAAAGTATTCTGGAAAATACGCGTTCTCTATCCTATTATTGAAAGGATCTTTTGTGGGAAACGCATGACTTTGTAGGCTTGGTTTCTTATATTGTTTGTTTCGCAATTTTAATACAAATAGTCTAGGAATGTTTTTTTATTGAAAAGCAGAAAAAAGTAGGAAATGTGTTTCCAACTTTCTCTTTAATGTCTAAAGTAATGTGCTTACAAGATAGTACCTTATACGCAGTCTGCTCGGCAGAAAATTGGAAATATTGTCAATCCAATGCCGTCGGATACCAATATGAGAAATACATGGGGGAAAGAGCATACGAGAAAACGCAATCCAATGTACATATGTGCATTGAAAAATAATAATGATGTCATGAAAATAATAATGTCCCCACGGACACGATTATTTTTACGCCTTACGAAAGATTTCAAACGTTGACAGACAGGCCTACCTACGGGTTAAGATAATAAATAATTATTATCTTAACCCGTAGGCCGTAGGCATTAGCTGGACATTTTTCACACATCATCTATACCCAAACTAAGCAGAATTTGTATTATGGAACAACATGATATAATACTTATATATATTTTTTTTGTAAATACATACATATTATACATAGAAAATACCCAGACCCAAGAATCGAACCCGCAACTTTTTGTGACTCAGGCGGGCCTTCGCCCACTGCGCCACAGAGTTCGTCAAAATGGTTTAATTATTCTGTCCACCGAATATCAAAACTAGCTATCCGTGCCCATCATGCCTTCACCGTGGCCCTTCACATCCTCTCCATGACAGGGTAAATTCATATTTCGGAACGGTCTAGACAGAGCAGTCGAATCAATGTGTGCTTTAGAAACGCATTTACATAAAAACACATATCCACCGACTGCCTGCCTACCGGCGCTTACCGGCACAAAGTCTTGTGAATAGGTGTTACTAAGTTAAGCGCTGTTGGCTATTTTCTAAACTTAACCTTTGACCGCACTAATGGAGCAACTACACTGTTGAAAACGATTTACTGAACTTCCTTTCAAATTATTGAACTTTCAAAAGATTTAGAATGATAAAGTTTTCCTGCGTTAGAAATTCACTCAATTGAATGTACAGCACTAGTCTGGCTGCAGTGTGGCAGCAACATATAAAAGGTGCATTGAAAAGTTAGTGGATAGACGTGAAGTTTGACAAAATAGACAGTTTAACATTCTCAGGCGGTTTAACAGGCATTCTTTGAGTGAGGCTAACTCTAGAAGCATGATATTAATGATGATGGAAACTGTGAGATATGAAGAAGATGTAAAATTTACAGAATCGAAACAATTGGCTGGTTAATAACCACTGATTCTCGTAGCTAATTAGCTAGTGCTAATTAGCGAACGGTGACGGTGTAGTTTTGATGCGCTCGTGTCTCAAGTCATTTTTTTCAACGTCACTGTTTGTGCCGGCCGTATAAAAATATCTAGGCGGTATCTTTATCGTATTTTTAGGAATCGACTCCACTATAAAAGTATTATATCGATGTCGGCAACAACCTGCTTTGTTCGTCAGTACGCCCGAGCTCAGGACAAAGTATTCGACGCTAGGAACCTCAAATTGGTCACGTATCACTTTCCCCTTACTACTGTGCACGTGGAAAATTAAATTTAATCTATAATGTTTCAGCTCAAGCGGTTCAACCACTAAATCTTATTTGTGCTGTTGAATAACAATGTCTGAGTTAACATAATAGCGACAAGATATTTGGATATTTTATTTTATTAGTGACTAGTTGTTGCCACTTTGCACGCGTGGATTTTTTAAACAGACTTTTTTAAAAAACATACTACCATACAAAATTCACCACCTTGAAATGTGAAAACCTAAAAACTCTGAAACACGTTCTTATTTATTTATGACTAGCTTTTGCCCACGGCTTTGCCCGCGTTGTACCCGGATAAAAAGTAGCCTATATGTTATTCTGATGTATAAGCTATATTACTGTAAAGTTTCATCAAAATCCGTTCAGTAGTTTTTGCGTGAAAGAGTAACAAACATCCATCCTCGCAAACTTTCGCATTTATAATAGTAGTAAGATAAGGTGAGTAGCTACAAATTCAATTTTCAAGTTTCTACCTTTAAAAAAAACCGCATATATTCGGACAGTGTAATATTATCTCTACTACGTTATGTACCTACGCACATTTTGCATTGTATTATACCTATTGATTGTTCAGTACGGTAACAGTTTTATTATTTTGCCGGTAGCACAAAAAAACAAACATTATTTCATGATGACAGTTCACTACATTTTACTGACACATTTTTTGACATTGACGTCTGGAGGCGCCATTTTTATTCCGTTTCGTTACACGAATATCTCTTACTTTTTTATCATCGAACTTGTGCCGTCATGAAATTTGAACTTTGTATTTTGTGTTAATTAAACTCTGTTAATGTGTTGTAGGTATAACTATTTAAAATTTTTTAAGTATTTTTTTTGTTTTTTACCCATTTTCTGCATTCTACTCTCCAGACAAATTGGCAGTGTTTGTGGCATCAGAAAATCGATATACTGCGGTGTATTAATTCTATTTACATAACTGAAACTTCTACTGCATTCTAAAACTTACTCAGTTTATTTATCAAATTACTATATATTTATAATAGCTATATAATCATAATATATAATATATATGGATTGCTCAATCTCGTCTGATTTATTTGTATCGCTCGATTCTGACTCTTTTGGGGATGCATTGGATGATAGTGCTGCTGAACCTCTACTGAAGGACCTGCTTGACCTGTCATTTTCTCCTTTCAAAAAAAACTTTAATGTGTGCCATATCAACGCTCAGAGTATTCCTGCTCATTACTCGGAGTTGCTAGCTACTTTTACTACTGACAATATACACGCCTGTCTGATTTCAGAGAGTTTCCTGAAACCTACCCTTCCATCACCGTTTTTCTGTCTTCCCGGTTTTGTTCTAATACGTAACGATCGCACCGATGCGGGATGTGGTGGCGTTGCGATCTACCTTCGCGCCGACTATAAATATAAAGTCATCTCCAGCTCTCCTTCTGCTTATTCTGCTTCTATGGAACATCTGTTTCTGGAGGTTCAAATAAGCACTGGTACTGTTTTACTGGGAGTGGTCTATGCACCACCTACTGTTGACTATTTGAATACTTTTGACCATTTACTCGAAAATTTAGTACCGCAATACGACCAATTAATTATTATGGGAGACTTTAATACTTGCCTCATTAAGAACCCTAAGAGTAAAAAATTAGTCAATATCACGTCTTCCTTCGACTTAGATATTTTAGAACTTGAGCCTACACATCATGTTAACGATAGGCATTCAACTCTTGACCTCATAATAACTCGAGACAGTAAACGTGTATCTACACACGGACAGTTCCCAGCTCCGGGTTTTTCACATCATGACCTCATATATGCATCTTTCAAAATCAGGACATCCAAAATGAAGCCTAAAATCATGATGCAGCGAAACTTTGCCGCCATGGATCTTGATAGCATTCGTGCCGATGTTGATGCGACTGAATGGTCTGAGCTCTTTTCGAGTAGCGACATTGATAATAAAATCACCATATTTAACACCACATTAACATCTCTATTTGACAAGCATGCTCCCATCAAGCCTGTTCGCATGAAGAGGCCCCCGGCACCATGGCTAACAGAGTATATCCGCAAGTTAATGGCTAGGCGAAATCGTTTGTACCGTAAGTATAGGAAAACCCCTACTGATGAAACCTTTCTTAATTATAAAAAGGCTAGAAACAGGTGCAATCAGGAGATCAGAAATGCTAAGCGACGGAACATTTATGGAGCTATAGAGAAATGCACACCAAATAATATTTGGAAAGTGCTGAATAATTTAGGTTTCGGAAAAAATAACTGTGCTGCCGCCAATCCAAATGTCGATGTCAATGCTCTCAATAAACATTTTTCAAGTATCCCCTTTAAAATTGACAGCATTATAAAGGCAAAAACAATAACGCAGTTAGCTAGTCTGCCACTAGGAAATAACACATGCTTCAGCTTTGAACAGGTAGATGATTGTGACGTCCGCAAAATAATTTCTGATATTAGTAGCAAGGCAGTTGGTCATGATGGCATAGGCTTGAAACTTTTGTCCCCGATACTGGATCAAATTCTTCCATGCATAACTCATATTATTAACTTTTCCCTCATAAATAATAAATTTCCTTCTTTATGGAAGAAAGCCTTTATCATACCCATTCCAAAAAAGTCAGCTATCACTGAACTTAAAGACTATCGACCAATTTCAATTCTTCCTTTCCTTTCGAAAATACTTGAAAAAATCGTGCATCGTCAGCTTTCTTCATTTCTTCATAAAAATAATCTTCTTAGTCCTTTTCAATCTGGCTTTCGTCCTGCTCACAGTACTTGTACTGCTCTTATAAAAATTACTGATGACATCAGATCTGCTATCGACAATCGTCAACTCACTATTCTCTCCCTGTTAGACTTCAGTAACGCCTTCAACTGTGTGGATCACGATATTTTGCTGGCAGTCTTGCGCTCCATTAATCTCTCCCAATCTTCTGTTTCATGGTTTGGCTCATATCTTTGTGGACGTCAGCAATGTGTAAAAATCGATGATGTTTCCTCTGACTGGTGTTATATTGAAGCGGGTGTACCTCAAGGTGGTGTTCTTTCTCCTCTTCTCTTCTCTCTTTTTATAAACACACTTGTTTCGGTAATTCACTTTACATCATATCACTTGTATGCCGATGATGTCCAATTATATCTCAGTGTTGAACCTGATCAAATCCTTGAAGGTATTCAAAATCTCACCAAAGATCTCAGTGCTGTATATGATTGGACTCAAAAGTTTGGTCTACTCATCAACCCCAATAAAACACAAGTGATCATTGTTGGTGGAAACAGGCTGATCTGCAATGTTGACACAAATATCCTTCCTCCAGTTAAGTATAATAATATTGCGCTACAATATTGCAAGGTAGTTAAGAACTTGGGCCTTCACATTACCCAAAATTTGTCATGGGACTACCATATTACCCAGATTAGTAGGAGAATGTTCGGTACCTTGCATTCTCTAAAACGAATGAAGAATTTCCTGCCACAATCTACGAGGACCACACTGGTTAATGCGTTGCTCTTTCCCATTTTAGATTATGCGGATGTATGTTACCCTGATGCTACGGAAGAACAATTAAATAGATTAGAACGCCTGCAGAACCTCTGTATCCGTTATATCTATGGACTGCGGAAGTATGATCATGTTTCTGTTTTTCGTCAGCAGCTGAAGTGGCTCGAAATCCGTTCACGTCGGGAAGCTCACATTTTATCACTCCTCTTTAATGTCCTTCGCAACCCCCTTTCCCCCAGCTATCTTAGTGAGCGTTTCCCTCACGTATCATCAATAGGCCGACCAGTTCGTTTTACCCGACGTTTTCAATTGATGACTCCACAGTTTAATACGGCATCGTATGCCGGCTCATTCACAATAACTGCTACCCGTCTCTGGAATCATATCCCAAACATTTTCCGTGAAGCTCCTTCAGTTGAAGTGTTCAGGGCTAGAGTCTACAATCACTTCCTCGGTGAAGGCAAAAATTGAGCAATTTGCCTTTTGTAGTTTTAATATTTGAGCAATTTATTTGTGTATATATGTATATATTATTTTCTTTTATTTATGTTATTATATCCTGTATTTTATAGATTTGCATTACATAATTACTACATATTAATATTTTTGTTTTAATCCTTTCTGCGCACTACCGACACATCTTATTCCACAAAACACAAAGGTTATCTGGAAGAGAATGCTTTTTAGCATTAAGTTCGCCTATGTACTTATATTTTTATGTGCAATAAAGAATTTTCTATCTATCTATCTATCTATCAAACTTTCCCCCCCACCCTTAATATAACAAAATCAAAATATCCTGAC
This sequence comes from Perizoma affinitatum, assembly GCA_961405105.1. Taxonomy (NCBI): domain Eukaryota; kingdom Metazoa; phylum Arthropoda; class Insecta; order Lepidoptera; family Geometridae; genus Perizoma; species Perizoma affinitatum. The sequence goes on from OY560184.1 coordinate 12,339,271, forward strand.
ACACATTATTATTTATTTATGCTCAGTAGGTAGCTGTAATTCAAATAGTCGCCAATATGCTGCAGCATAATAATATGGTCACCTACTATTTTTTTATTGTTTTTACATAATGTAATTCCTTTTTCAACGTCTTGTTCCTATTAGTTGTTTTTAAAGTAACTGATGATTGTGTACTTATTTAATTTTCATTTCATAATTGTTAATTTATATTGTGTGTATTGTGGTGGCAAATAAATGATATGTCATGTTTCTAACTCCATGGAATAAAGCCTTTCATACAAAGTTCACCCGCCCATTTCCCCCCTTTTAAATATCAGTATCCTAAAACCCTGAAAGACGCCATGATTTATTTATGCTTTATATCTGTTATTTAAATGTTCATGTTTCTAACTACAAAGAAAAAATACTTTCATACATAATTTTCCCCCGATTTCCCTTCCTTAAAGTAGATATTTCTAAAAAATATTTCTTAGCACATGCTTACGTTATAAAATAAACCTATGTTGCTAATTTCAGCTTTCTAGACTTTGTAGTTTTGGCTGTGCGTTGATAGATCAGTCAGTCAGTCAGGACAAACGATTTTATAAGTATAGATATTTCCATATATCAAAATATTCAACTTAAAAGCTAGAGGTTTTTATAATACACATATTGAAGTAACGTGTATTAATTTCAAAATGATAACTAAGAAAATTGTTTTACAAACGGTCGAGTAACAGAAACCATTGATTTCGGTATTATATTTTGGATAACAGGTCCCAAAAACATGCTGAATTCTATTGTGTAAGTAAGTTTAGTGAAAACCAAAGCCAGTGTACCTATCTAAAAAATATATCTACGATACTAAGAAAGGATCACGTAGCAAACTTTTAATAAAGTTGCCGGAGAAGGTACCACCCAAGATATCGTTATTTCTCCGTGGCTCTATGCAGTACTAGCGGACATACATAAACGTTGTTGGGCCCGCTCTCAATACAATATGCATTTAAATTTGCTAGACTGGCTTCGCTTGTGTGTTACCAGAACACAAAAGTAGCCTAGACACACGAACTAACCTTCTCCGAATTTCACCTACATCGATCCAACCTTTACGGAAATGATTAACAACAAACTTTCAAGCAAGCAGAAAACATCTTCGAGTGAAGGGCTTTCCTGCAATATATTTATTTTATTTATATTAAAGTGGCAAACAAGCATACGGCCCACTTGATGGTAAACATGTGGGCCGTATGACATAGGAAACCATACCCTTCAAACCGGAAAACAGCAATGCGAGCATTACTGTTTGGCAGCAGAAGTAGGTATGGTGTTCATATTTCCCCGGACGAGCTTTTCACAAGGAGCTTCACTATGTCACCGTCGTCTTATGAGGTTACCAGTCGAGTTTGCACATCTAGAAATACCGCTATGTTTGTCCGCTAAATATGCATAGTCAAGAAGGTACGATTCGCCGAGTATTTGTTAGAAGCTTTGTATCCTACAAATACTCAGTGAATTCATATTAGTTTCCTTCACAATGTCTGTAATTTCCACACGGGGTATGGTTATAGCAATTTAGTAGAATAAGGCGGATTTTGTTCAGAAAAACATTGAATTATAAATGTTTATAATGGTTCGTTATAAACCTTGGAGGATAGCCTTATAATAAACGTATAAATATATATTTTTATTTCTACCTCTAGGAATGGACATGAAAAGGCACATATTTTCAGAATCTCAGGTATCCAAGACTTATTCGGATTTATTAAAGCTTAATTATAATAAATCAGTAATCAGTAACAAACTAACTTTAAATAAGTTAGTTTGCTACTGATTATTTTGATGCTACGGTCGCGAGGGTACGAGTGGCATGTGACTGTTGTTTTTCGGTGCAAAGTACTTTATTGCCAAATGTTAATGAGCAACTTGTTTTTTTTTATACATTTAAAGTGGCAAACAATAAAATTATGTAGTATAAATAACAATAAATAAGCTATATAGCGGAACTAACAATTAATTATAAAAAAAAATATATATATATAAGTTTCTTAGCTACGCGTCAGTTAGTTACTTTCAATGCGAAACAAACAACAATTCAAAATTACCAGTTCTTATCAGTAGGGTACCCGTAATATTCAATCTTGTAATAAACTAAACGTTTTCTGTCACAATAACCAGCTCTTGAAATTAAAGCTGTCTTCACCTTGTTGTGGATTAATTTAGCACCTTTCTCGGCTTTTACTTTGACGGCTGGCAACACTGTTGAGTTTCAGACGAAAAGCTAAAACAAATATAAATGAGTAACGCTTTATTTCAGAAGGAAGTGAAGCCAAATGTATAAATTCGACCCCTGTGGCGCAGTGGGCGAAGGCCCGCTTGAGACGCAGAAAGTTGCAGGTTTAATTCCCGCCGCGGGCAAATGTTTTTATGGTCTGCAAATATTTGTCTCGCTTTCTGTGATATATATTAGTAATATATATTAGTTGATAATACTAATATCTTTTATACATCAATAGTCATGTTGTTCAAATAACACAAGCTCTCCTTACTTTGGGGGCTAGATGATGCTATGTGAAAATGTCCAGTATTATACCAATGTAAAAACGGAAAATATTGATGTGAAAATTTTCAGTTACAATTTTGTACGCATCACTGTACCTGTAACTAGACTAGATCCATCGTGCAGGGTTTGCTGGGTTTTTTCATTAAGTTATATAAAGGGAATGTGCGGATGTCTGATGAATTTTGAACTTGGAATAAACCTGCAATATAAATTCATGGGACGGTGAAACGGAGTCGGACGGTGGCCAGCTATACTTATTTGTACCCTTGCACTACGTATGTTTACTATTTGTAAACGAAAATATCGCAGCTGCAACGCTACGTGACTCTTTCACGGAACAAATGGAAAGTGTTATGTGTCCGAGTTTTCATTGATCGGGAGCTGATACCGAATCTTCATTATTTATTATGAAAGAGCTCTGCTCTGAGCTAGCACTTCATAATTATCGTGTAAATAACCCAGATAATTACATTATTTGATTGTTCTTAACTCCGTATTGTCTGGTATACGTTTCTTCAAACACCCCATAGGAAGTGTCAATATAAGGCAGGGCACACTAGTCTATTAAGATTGTTTATCTCCGACGAGAATTCAATAAGCTAGATGGTGATTGTTAAATAGTTCAAAGGGATTGTACTCGTATAATAGGGATATCAGCACGAACAAAAGCCGTCAACAATGGCTTGCTATCATACTGTAGCATGACGTGACGAAGCGCGTCACGCGTGATTGAACCCCGTTGGAATGTAAACAGGGTCCTTACTAAGGTTTCTCTGACTATAGTGTGCTTGCATTATTAAGAGACAAGGGTGGCAAAGATATACTCGGGGCGGATGGATATAAATTAACAATGTTTATACTGATTTAATATCTATAAACCTAATTTATCCTAGGAAATGATGTATGAAATTTGACCTATGTTTTCAGCGAAAACATTGTTAGACGCATTACAATAAAAATCTACCAAAGATATGTTTAATTTAACAGCAATTTATAAAGAAACGCTTAGGGAAACATTTCTCGATAGATTTAATTGAAAAAATTTACTCTATCTGTACTAGTTTTACTTACATCCTTCGAATATTAACAGGGTTTTTTTAATGTAATTCGGTTGTTCTTAAACCAAATTGTCTACTACATGATGATGGTAAGCGGCCTGACCCTTGTCCCTTGGGACAGAGGAAGGCCTTTGGTATGGGACGCCACATGCGTAGATACCCTAGCGCCATCTGATCCGTCGCAGACATCAGTTTGAGCTGGTGCATCGGCTTTTCAAAATTCTTTCAAGGTAAAGCTTTGACATCTGGTAGTGATCTGGATCAGTTGAGATATCCCTGGTATTTTTGTATACTTATGAATGTATTATTTAATTATAATTTAGTAGGTAAACACAGTACCTTAATAAAAATATAGTTTGTTTATTCTTCTAAACCATTTTATTTATGTTTCACTCTCGTGTCTGAATCCGTCTCTCACGACAGCGCATATTTCCGCATGGAATGAATGAATGAACAAGACGTAATTTAAATTTACAAGATGTAACAATTTAAAATATTTTCTAATTAACAAGTTGAACATCTCAATTATTACGTGTTCTACATATGCCAAGTTCTACATACGCCGAAAATATGCACAGCTAAAAGTACGTTTCGAGTTTATAATTGGATAGTGAAGCATGGTAGCGTTCTGTCCATTCAGGTGAATAACAAGATAAAGCTCGTGAAATTTCAATTGAGGCCCTGGTTTTTAGGAAAGCTTTTATGTATGAGAAGCTAAATAAATATAAAAACATTGACATGCTGAGGTAATGTTACGAATTCATCTGCGTTGATTTGTCTATTTTAGTCAAAGTCATAATTGTGTGGGGATGTAATCACCACACCTGTACTCTCCAATAATAGTCTTCAAGTCAATTATTTTTTATAGTTTGTGTGAGCAGAGGATATATTATACCAATATTATTATACTAAGTATTAAATATTATTTGCATAAAACTATGCGATACGTGTTTAAGAACTATGCGAAACTACCCCTAAATTTTATATAAATACTTTACTTATTAATTATAGAAACAAAACTACCTATAAAAAGTATGAAACGGGATACCTTAACACAGTTTAAAAAAATTAAATTTTTAGAAAATTTACGTGGGGTGACAATGTCTTGAAACTTAGAATATTACATTCTGAAAAGCAAATAAAGAAACCCCTTTTAAGGTTTTTTTTAAACCTACCCCTAAAAAGGGGTGGAAAAACATGTAAAGGGTTATCATGGCATAAATACCTACTCTTCAAAGGAAATCAAAGTCAAAGTCAATAGGTTTTTATTCATTGAAATCACAAGGATCATATAGAAACGTCAACTAAAAAACTAGGTGAATTAGTTAAAAATAAGAAATACATATATTTAGTTTTAGGATTTTCAACAACTAGGCATTTCATACAAAGGCTGAGTTATTCAGAATACATAATCTATGCAAACGAAGTTGCTAGTTGATTATAATTATGTAAAACTGGTTCTATAACGAATGAACACTCATAAATATAATAAACTTACCCTTGAAAATTATTTCAGGAAAGTAATGAAACAAGGTTATGTAGAGTTTTGCATTGTCAACCACTATTGGAATGTGCCACATTACAATAAAACTGCATAAATTTGCAGTTATAGGTAGTTATTAGGTAGGAATTTCCTCACCACCATAACGTTTAAAAATGTTTATTTTTAGATCAAATTCAATAATGGTATACTTACTACTGATAAATAGTCAATTAAATCTGTGCAGGTTTAGTATTTAAGCATCTTCCTGTAAAAGCCACAACATAGTTATTGTTTCAACATCTGAAGAAATGGGTTGTTTAACTCCAATGGTTTTGTTGCTTTGTGCTATTTTAAGCAGTGAGTCACAATTGTATTTTATTTGAATTAGATTATTATATATTACAAAAAAAAACACGCTCACGACTGTATTACCGATGATGAACGTCCTCAGATTCATACTCAGTGCCAAGTAGGGGGTAGCCCTACTTGGTATTCTCAAACATCTACGGCAGAGGCACTTCTAAACAATACATTTAATTTTAGAACATTGCCGCGTTTTTGCAAGTAGTTAGCTTTCTACATAACATTTTGCAAGCCTATCGCCACTTATTGGAATAATTAATTAACTGATGGCACATGCCTCCGAATTTTTAAACAAAAAATATAAAAAAAATACTAAATCCTCATGCTACTCCAGACAACAGCCCATGAGGTCCTTGTTATACACAAAATTATTTATCCCTCAGCATCCATTTCCTAAGTTTGGTGCAGCATTATGCTGAGACAGGGACCTTTTGACCCCACACAACACATCTAAAAAGATGTGTTCATATCATTTTTTTTTTTATATTTTTTTTTTTTTTAATGTAGCTATTTTGTCACCTGTTGTGTTGTGTTCTTCTTTTTCTTTCTTTCTTTCATTTCTGACTGTTTTTGTATGTGTCAAAGTAAAATCGTATGAGAGTTGGCCTTGTGTTCTCTGGTTTCAGAGTATGGCATAAATAGTATTAAATCTATTTATGCCATAATTATAATAAATATCCATGAGAAAAACTAAAAATATGCTGTGCAATTTATTATCCAGCAGTCTATGGTGGTCTATGGAGTAGTATATATTGGACCATCTGACGGATAAGAAATTAAAGGAAACTCGAAATTCCACAAAAGTGTGTGACGTTAATAAAAACATAAGCCGTGTGTAACAAGAGCCAAAACTACTACTGAAAGCACAGACTACTAGGATCCTAACGCACACTGAATGAATCCCCAAGTCATGACGCCCACGCGAAAGATCAGCTACTTAGATGAGCAATTGAGTATTTGATATACTGGCTCACAGTAGCATCAAGGGACTGAGAGAACTGAAAAACAGAGTGGAAGGTTTTTGCAGTGGGATAATATTGTCTGAAAATATTTAAACTTAAAATTACCTTGGGCCCTGAAACAAAAAAAGCTCCAAAAATGTTCAGTTCAAAAACCTTATGCTGGTTAACACTTTCAGATGTCATATTCGCACATTGCCATATCGTATCCGATGCCGGTGGTGAAAATTACATAGTTGGAGGGACCGAAGCGAATATCACAGACTATCCTTACATGGCCTACTTGCTGCTTTCTGACGGAACTGACAACTTCGAGTGTGGGGGCTCTATCATCAGCAGACGATTCATTCTTTCAGCAGCGCATTGCTTTGTGGAGTAAAATTATTTTTTATATATCACTTTTCTGTTAAAACTTATCAGTAGGTTGCTTTGATTCTGTTAAACCTAGCAACCACCATTAATTATCACCATGTTATCCAAGTTGCATTTAGCTGACCAAACACGTGGATGTAGAAAAGCTCAAGATCGTGAAAAACCTTTCATGCAGAGGTCTCTGGGCCAACATTGGAAACGTTATAGTCTGATCTGCTTTTCTTCTCTCATGATTCTCTCGGCTGAATAGCTCGTTGACACAATCGGTCGCAGTCTTAATATTCTAGACTGCCACTTAAATATTAATAAAACATAAGATGACCGCTTTGGAGCACATATTGAATTTTGCCATGCGTTCATTATGCGTTCCGAAATAGCTTATCGGATTTCTGCAATGTCTTCAAAGATGGTTCTTAGATTGGTTTAATCGCATTTGGGGCACTACAATCGATGAGTTCCCAAAATCGTTGTAACGCATGTCGGGCACTTGCTAGTACCTAGTACATATCTGCCAAACTTGGTTTTATTGCAGTGGTATCCAATCGGTAAACGCAAGAATCGGGAGCTCTGACAAATTCTCTGGGGGCTCTACATACGATTCTAACATTTTCTACGTTCACCCATTGTACAACCCAAGAACTTTCGACTTCGACGTGGCATTAGTCAATATTGCAGAAGGCATGCAGCTGGATGGCATCAACTCAAAGAAAATCAAGCTAATCAAGAGTGGCAAAAAAATACCAAACGAAACCATACTTAATGTTACTGGATGGGGTGTTGAAGTGAGTAGATAGCTCGTAGCAACCATATTCAGTAGTTCGACAATAACAGTGGCTGTACGATATTTCATTCATTTATAATGATTATATAAAGATTGTCTTGTTTTAGTATGATGAAGAATTCTTTATTCTTGTTTGTTTTAACAGTCACGACGGCATAACTTTTATTTATATATGGGTTAGTTATCTGAATGATGAACTTTTAAGGAACCCTTTTTCGCAATGAGCGTTCTACGGCTAATGGGCTAAAAATTATGACAGGATTGTCAAATATGTAAAATATATTTCAGGAAGAGGGAAATGCGGTTTCGCCCGTCAACCTCAGAATGGTCCAGGTTCCAACTCTTACGAATGATGACTGTTCGGCCGTGGATGCAGAATTGACGTCACGAATGCTATGTGCAGGTTTAAAAGAGGGCGGGAAGGATTCGTGTCAGGTAACCAAAATATTCATTAGGAACAAAAAGATCTTGAAGGTTATGGGCTCAGAATTCTGTAACATGTAAATAATGCAACAATTGAGACAAATGAAAATGAACAATTTAATCTTACTAAAAAAATTACGAAAAAAAACATACGCGTTTGGATGAAGATGACTGAAGTTGCCAATACCTACCTACTTTTGTAATACTTACTTTTACTTCAGTATTCTTGGATTATGTTTGTATGAGGTTTCTAACTAATGGCACATGCCTTCGAATTTTGATTTTAAGGCACGATGTTTTTCTTCACCGTTTTGAGTGCGTCATGCCAGATGGACAGATATTCTACGACTTTTGATAGTATTGCTCCGAAACTATTCAAAATCGAAGAACATAATAATTGGCGATTAATTTTGAATTTGGGTCTTCTACGCCTCTGTTGATATTGGACTATCTAGTTAATTAAATACTTTTTTCATTATTAATGTTAATAGTGTATATGATTGTGAGTGATACCTACTTTTGTAATATATATTTTGAATTTAGTTTTCTTGAATGACGTTTGGACGTGACGTCAAGGATTTCCAGTTTTATATAATTCATTACATGCTAATTTGTAGGTATATTGAACGAATTGACAATATTGTGTGATATATAACATTTTCTCACAGGGAGATTCTGGTGGACCTGCAGTGAACAACAACACGCAAGTTGGCATAGTGTCCAACGGTGTTGGATGTGCGAGACCAAACTTACCCGGGCGTTACACAAACGTCACAGAGTACAGAATAAGGAATTGGATCAGAACTACCGCAGGGGTTTAATTTTAGCTTAAACATATTACTTTTTAAACAGCTCATAATCACGACGAGTCTTCGTTAATAATTTAATAATTTAAGGAAAGTAATTGACGCACAGCGCGTACAAAGGACGTTTCTTTGTACGCGTATAAACGTATGCGTGACTCTTTCTTTGTGTTTATATAAGGACAAGGCTAGAATTAAGTGATAATGATTATGAGGGTTGTAAATCTCTTACATTGAACCGTTTCAAAATGAACGATTTATTAAAGAGGATATTCAAAACTACAGTATTTTTCTTATAACAAACGAACTTATGATAAACTTCAAACAGCGGAAAACTAAAGTCCATTTTGTCTAATAAAGCATCGTTTCGCACTTTGTTGCCGCCAATTTAATTCCGCCCAAACTAAGACGAAAATAAAACTCGCATTCTCGAAACTTTCTTTTCCTATTCTATTCACATTTTTTTCTCTCGAACCCTTAAGATCAGTGAATTGAACAGTAGGCTTGTCAAATAACAGCACCCCTGTTTACCGTTACACAATGAGTTTGCTAACAAATTTTCAGCGACGGCCAGAAACATAAAGGAAATGCGATTACACCATGCCGGAAGTTAGTTTAACTTGGGAGCGGTAGCGCCCGTAACATCCGCATTTTGCAGATGTACGGCACATTATTATAGCCGCTCTATAATTTTATTGTAGGTTATCTAGCTAATTTCAAAAGTGCAACTTTCTGTTAATTAACAGAAAGTTGCATTTAACCTCTTCTCCCCATAATGGACATCCTCAGATCTATAAACTCAGTACGTAGATCTGCAAGTTTGCCAAGGTTAGTCAGAGGTAGGTCTAAGCATTTTAATAGCATGTCCCACATTTTGCATAGTAGATATATAACATTCCGGGTGACAGGATGCAATCTAACTGATATTACATGCCTTCGAATTTTGGTTCTGGGGCACGATGTTGTTCTTTACCGTTTTGAGTAGGTACGAACGTCATGCCAGATTGACAGATATTTTATACCCATCGTCTATTTCAGCGCTCCTCAGTGACTTGTGGCGATAAAACCTATCTTCGAAACATCCTGAAAGTCGTACAAATCGATTGCATAAAACAATATTTTATTTAAATGAGCCGTTTCGGAGATAAATAGTAAAATACAACCTTACAACAAACAAACAACCTTTTATGGCAAATACGTATGGGTTCATTACGTCGCGGGTAAAAAAGGACAACTTGAAACCTCGTAGCAGTATAAAATTATGTTAAGGGTGAATTGACATTTTTTTGGGACCGTTTACATTATTTTTAGTGTGCATATTGACGGTCGTGGCGGAGTTGAACTTTCCCTAAATATTATTCGGAATAAATCGTTGAATAATTGCGGGGATATTAAACATAAAAAAAAATGTTTCCTTGCTTATGCAAGGCAGTAACAGCTTATTGACTGAAACTTAGCAACGCAAATCCACGGTCTTAACACATCGCCTTGAATCTAAATCATTATAACATCGTTCAATAAACCGTAATAATACATTCTCACATAACCACTGTCATTATGAAACAGATACGGACAAAACGCTTGGCAGTACATTACAGCAATGAATATGAAACAAGTTGAACGCGTTTCAACATTTAAGCAACATATATGTTGCTGCGGAGTCTGCATTGCTTTGTGTTCCTTATGATGCCATGTTTCTGCATACTTTACTTCCAAACTCAATATGAAACTGGCGAATTGAATACCAAATATAGTAAAGTTAGTATTTTTGTTTTTAATCTTTCGAATAATATGATGAATCCTACTAACATTATAAAAACAAAAGTTTTGTTAAGATGGTTGGTTGTTTGTTGCTAAGGATTTTGTATGCTTCGAAAATTGATATTTGGAATAAATAAATAAATAAATAATGCTGGACATTTTTCACACAGCATCATCTAGCCCCAAACTAAGCAGAACTTGTATTTTGGGAACTACATGACTGATATACTACTTATTTTGTAAATACATACATATTATACATGGAAAACACCCAGACGCGAGACAAATATTTGCAGATCTTACAAACATTTATCCCGCGGCGCAAATCGAACCCGCAACCTTCTTGCGTATCAGGCGGGCCTTCGCCCACTGCGCCACAGAGGCCGTCAATAGTTATAATTCGAGCAACATCGCTCGTGGCATTTTAGCACATATACCGTTTGTAGCACTTACAACTGAAGGCATATATCTTTACCTCCTAGTATTTGCAACAATAATGTCTTTTGCGCCGCCTATAAACTTCTATGCGCTCCAGGGTTGAGTTTGGTCAATAATTTAGGTAATTTTGCATATTCGAATGTGTCTATCGTTTTTTCTATCTATGTAATAAGTTTCGTAAAATTAAACTCTTTCGAAAGAATACGATCAATTTATAATGCGGTTGATTTAAATACATATGGTATAATATATATATTTTTTCAACAACCTCTGTCGGTAGTAAGGTACACACGACCCTTGATTTAATTTTATCAGTGACGACAATATATCCCGAAACGAAAATTCATCATTTTTCCATCCGGAAACTAATTGTATGTTTACGTTAAAATGAGTTAGGCATGAATGTTGGCAATTGGGTAAATGAAACGGCAACCTATCCATCAACGGGTGTCAAATGTAGTCAGGATCAATTTGGGATATCGAGGAGAGGAGACATATTGGAGTGTGTCATGCGAAGTCACGCTTGCCGTCATCACAACGATACACGATACGTCAGGAATAAAATTAAAGGGAAATTATTCCCGCTGGCTCTACTAAAGAACCAAGACGTGAAATAAATAATGTTCCTTCTCGTAGTTCCGCAATGCTCTGGTTAAAGCATTCCATTGGTACCTTTAACTTATAGTTTGCTATTTACATAAGTTTGGTTGTTAGAGCTTTTAAAAAATATATGTAAGGACAAATGTAAGGATATAATGAGTAAATATGGAAACAGAAACATTGCTATTCAAAGAGATAATGTCTTTTGGGTACCCTGTAGTCAGTGAATTGAACTCTGTTTTCTATCTGCAATTATTACTACGGGCAGAAAACTTAATTAAAACCTAATTTAATATTTTGTAGATGTAATGATTTATCTGTTTTTTACATGTTGACTACTTATTAACTATTCAACTTTATTTGTCATATTTCAGGAACAAAATCTTGTTTTAATATACGAAACCCGACTTCAAATAACGGAAAATTGATGTAAAGTCCACTATGCAATTTCATCACTTATTATTATTATTAAACCCTTAGGGGTAGGATTTTTTCATATTTTCTATGGTTATCCCTATCCATTAAAAAAAAACATGAAAATCGTTTCACAATTGGCGAAGATATCGCTTAACATACATAAAAACATACATACGAATTGACAACCTCCTCCTTTTTGAAGTCTGTTACCTATTAAAATACTAGGCTCAGATAGACTAGACATATAATCAAACAAGGCGCCTATAGTATGGTCGTGGCCTTACTTAATTTTTTTAAATTCCGTTTCAAAACATTTCGTCTAGAGTTTGGATTTAGGCATTATATTAAAATAGATCTTACAACAATTCAAAACCAATTAAGATAATCATAGTTCACATCCCTCTCTCACAAATCTTTGTGATATAATTATACAACATTAACATTGCAACAACATTGTTTTGTTGGTATTTCTGACAGAATAAAAACACAGCCGAACCATAACCATTATTAGTAAAGCCACGATTGGGTCTATATTGAGTAAAACAAACATCTACCGTCGAAATAGGAAAAATAAAAAGGCTTGTGAATGTTTTGGCGTTCGCAGCTTGTTTGGCCGGCGACCGTTCCACCGGCAACTTCCGGCCGATGCACGCTAAATATTACCCTTTAAAACGTTTACATCAGCGAGTGGAGGAAAACATGCTTATCAAAAGCGAATATTGTTTTATTACATGCGGAAACAATTCATGCTATATCTAAACAAAAGCTCTGCCCCATTATTAAATTAACAAAATTGCAATGGGAACGGAAATAACGTCCCCTTTTCTGGTATATTTCAATTTGCTAGTGTAATTAGTAGGTCCGGTAGAGTAGGGTTTTTATGTATATTAAACACTAAACAACCTTTTTCAGACTTTTACTTTTATCTGAAAAAGGCATATCGGTATATAAAAAAGGGTATATACCCATACATGGGCATACCCAGCTTTTGGCCCAGGTGGAGGGCTCAATTCAGAAATTTCTGAATCCAGGTGCCCCGCGCTTGTATTGCCCTACACACTACACAAAGACACCAAGTATAGACGAATATGGCCAACGTGCAGAAGCCATACTTCAAAAGAAAAGGGAATGTCCATGCCGGGCATAAACAAAAACATTATTTTTAGCGACATAATGCTGTGCTTTTGTAAAATGAAATTGCCATGGATGTAACCAATCAAAAAAAAAACAAAAATTGATATTTCCTGTTCTTTGCCTGTACCTTTTAATTGGTACTTATATTCAGTATAGTAAAACTTTAATAAAGCTGCTCAAGATGTGTCGATACACGTTATGTTAGATTCTCTTAAAGTTATCATTGCGAATCCAATTATAGTAAGCAGTTCAAATTGGATTCTAAACTTTGATTCGTACTTCTAAGACTCAAGGTTAAAAGTTAGAGGGGAGAGACAAATTTAACTATTTAGAAGCTTGGACCAGTTCTTCAAATCAAAAATCATTTATAAAAAACCCAAAATGTTTTTTTGAGACCTATTTAATCACGAGGCAGATCACCAGCCCGATTATCGGATGATATTAAGAAGGGGATGGGAACGCACTGAATATAATAGAATAGAATAATCGTTTATTGTCTTACTGTGTGTACAAAGATGGAATAAAAATATATCTACAAAAACAAACAGGAAACATATTATACATTAGAAATCATAATCAAAATATACTGGGTTCAATTGGCGCGAAACCGGGAAGACTGGTTTGGGAAGGCTATACCCAGCATTCGATACAGATAGGGAATTTACCACAATATAAAGACCAATTGAATGGAAAAATAGCAGGTTCTAATTCTTATTCAAAATAAATCGGAAATGAAACTTATCATGAAAGCGCAAAGAGCTTCATGTTCAATAAATAAGGAGGCTAACCACTCCTAATTGATTGATGGATTGGTGTTGTGGCTTCTTGCCTCCTTCGACACCGGCACAGAATAAATACCAGTTAGAACTGAATTTTCACCCGAGATAAATTGAAAACAAATGCACGGATGGATTATGAAAAAACCAACAGTAAATTTCTTGAACAAACTCTGGTCAACGCAGGTTCATAATTTTTTATGACTCCTTTAATAGGTATGCCTCATATATATAAGCTACCTGAATTGTTGAACCCCAACAATTCACAAAAGTTTGTAACAAAGAATGCAGACTTACATCAGAAAGATAAATTCCTTAGAAATACCGGTAACTGAATTCTATCAGCTCGCTCCAAGGACGAGAAAATTTCATAGTGTACAATACAAGTCGCATCAAACGTTGCATAATATGGCGCGTGTTCAGCCAAAGTATTCGTTATGGTATTTGCTACACCAAGCCAACAGGGGCATACGTTTTCGATATGACGCCGAACGTCAGGTGTTCATCTCACGGCACGGATCTGAAATTATATTCTAAAACTGGAGAGTAGGGTTCTAAATGGGATTGTGATGGTGCTTGTTGTTTGTGTCGTTTAGGTCCGGAGGAGGTGGGAGCCCTCCCTCTCGGCAGGCCAGGAGAGCACTTGAGACTCTGCCTCGCAGATCTGAGCGGCGATATTCGCGGGTTTTGGATTCGCTCGCTGCATCCCTCTTGCTCTCGGGCGCGCGGCGGACGCTAGGCGGGCGGCGGGAGGTATCCGCACCGACGGCGGAGCGTCACTCACATCGTCTCGGTCTCCTCGATCGTGTGTCCGAACCTCTCCTGTCCGTGACATACGATCTCTCCGACCCTACCGGTACTAACTGTAGCGTGCCGCGTCATACGCTAACATCAACAACTTACCCTATCACCACCCTCTCACCTGATATTTTAAGAACTCTCTACACTTAAAATCTAAATTTAATATTAGTGTTATAAGTAAATAAAAACTATAAACAGAACTATTGTGAGACTCAATAGAACTTTGAAGCTCTGTGTATAAAGGATTGTTTGGATTGTTAGAGGTTGAAGCGGGAAGAGCCGACCCCCGCGCCGGCCCGTCTCATTTGCATCTGTCAAGCACTAGGTAAGTCTGCTTTTAAAAAATATTCGCTTAATAATTTAAGTGGTCTTGAATAGCTTATACTTTCGAAAAAGCGTGATTACTGGACAAACAGAGGGTAGAAGATACTCATTTAATTTTGTGATTCATTTTATCTACCGTAAATTAGGTCGGTAATTCTATTTTATTTTAATTAGCGCTTTGTTACGTTTTGGGTCTGATTCTAATAAAAACTTCTTATTATGTTGCAAAGCATTAAGATATGTGTATATTTAGAAGTTTTCAGAGTCGGGAAAAGTTATACTTCATGACGTTTTCTTTAAAAATACAATATTCCCAGTTAAAGTTCGATTAATATATTTACATTTTTGTAAAGTCCGAGTGTCTTACGTTTCGAGTAAACCTCTGAAAGTTTTGTTCCCAATCTCATTTCCCAACAAAACGGAAATTGCTGTAGGATTCTGCTCGGCAAGGAAAATTACGGGAAAACTAAGTAGAGGCATTAAGTTGTACGTTAATTACCTTTTAAGGGCGCAAAGGATGAGATTATCGGGGATACTATTTTACTTCCTGCTAAAGTCCTTATTATTACGACATACATAATGGTTATGTTTATCTGAAGGGGAATTGCGATTAAGACAGATCAACGTATTATAAATATGATAGGTTCTTATTAGTTTTGATTCAGTTAGACTAAAACCTACTAATGTCATTAATTTTAAGGCATGTGACATCGGTTAGTGTTTTTATAAGCAGTAATAGGTTTGCAACCTGTCACGTGGAATGCTAAATACTTGCAAAAAGCTGTTATACGCTAAATAAAATGTTTGGACGGTCGGTTTTACTGGCAACCTCTACTTGGTATCCTGTTGAGGATACGCACTGACTAATTAACTGAGGATGTTCGTTTTGGGGCATATAGTAGTGTTTTATTTGTATTTTCTCCTATATTAGGTATTTGATGAACTGCATTAGAAGCACTCAGTTTTACTAAGACTGTTTATACAGTCTCTAAAGACTACAGAATGTCTACTGCTATACAAAGACCTCCCCCTTTGCTTTACAAAGAAAAAGTCTTCAAAATACCGACAATACCCGTGCTTAATTCGTTTGATTTAAACAAAAATGGATTTGTTGTGATTTGTTATAAATCATAACTTTATCCGTGGATTTACATTCACTGGAACAAATCTGCATAGTTTAAATTCCAATTTATACAGGCAAGTATACGAAATAATAGTAAGTATACGTAAAAAAGTTACTAAAATCAACGGTTATAAACATACTTTACCGTATGATAATATAAATACGTCTCAAAGTTTCCCCTTTTAGGTTCTTTACGCGTAAATTATATTCGCCTTGGGGCTTGAAATGGAGACATATACCACTATCGGGACTCTGGAGTTATTGTGCTTATACATGACCATTGCAAAGGTCCATTCATATTTTACGGTTACATACTGTGTGTTATTCAATAGGGACATGCGGACACATTTTTTATGGAACATTCTTCGATATAATCTATTAGGGTTTGGGAGAAAAATTACAAGTTCATGACATAGGTTTTCCTTTGGCTGGCTGGGGCGAGTTATGTATACAAGTGGCTTAAGATGACGGTATAATATGCCTACGTAATGTTGTTGTAGTGTGAAAGGTTGGCTTATGGGATTCTGAGATTCGCACAACCATATTTTTCTGATTTTATGACAAATTGGATGGATTTTTATGACCTTAAGGATCATTGAATGGCATGTAGCATTTCAGTTAAATAAACATGGGAAGAATCAATATATATAAAACTGTTCTGCTACCAATGGGTGCAAGATACGTAATGTTTTTTGATGCACCTATTAATTACCTACCCAACGCGAGCAAAATCGCAGGCATCGGCTAGTATTTATAAATTTTGTGACCAACGATAACTTTTCGAATTGATCCGATCTTCATGAAAGATTTAACATAAAATAGAATTCGATTGTCGGGGGATTTTTAATTCAGTATTAGGGTGGTTATTAAGATATGCGGGTAAAGGGGGATAAAGAATAAGTAACTTATCTAATTAATAGGTAATAATAGTAAACATTGACTGAGGAATAATGACATCTTTAGGAAACGATGTATTTTTTTTTCTACTACATATTATGAAGCAGTTGCGTGAGCTACAAATATTAGGAGCGAGTGCCTCATTAAAAAAAGAAGCTGTTTATTGTAACATTAATTTGTTTTATGAACTAAAATAGCTCGTGACGGTTTTTCTTAAGCGTATTCTTGAAAATTCAAAGAAAAAGTTATTTTTAAATTACAAGAATCAGTCTGAAACTTCTAGCTGTGCGTCAACGTCAATAAAACATGGAGGGGCGTCCAGCTTGGACCGCTAATGACTCGAATCACCTTTTTATCTTTTCCTTACTTTAACATGTTGGTATTGTCGACATAAATACCTTAGTAATCCTTCCTTTGTAGATATCACAGGTTGCTATTTTACGTAATGGTACACCAGGTACTACTAAAAACACTTAGGACAAAATTTTGCCTAAAACAGTTTCTCCATAACTCCATGTTACATTAAAACTAAGCTCGTTAGCTCAGCGTGAATAAATGCCCTGCATAAAGCTTTTGGACACAACGTTGTTCCATTTTTATTCCTTGTGGACCCGTAACAGAGAATACAATTCGCTTACCTACATGCTTTTAGTTGGAAATTGTATCACTGTCATGACCAAAAACCATCCAAAAAACTCTATCAAACTGTGATAACATGATATAAAATAGCTACGCAATAAATTTTAAATATCATCTGTTTATAATTCTAAAATTAGTACCGTATATAGTCGTACATATTACCGTACCACACATGAATATTTAATTTCTATACACTAGTAGCCAACTATGATCTGAACTTTCCCAAGTGAAAAACAACATGAGTAAATTGATAAAAAGGATAGCACTTATAAGCTTAGAATCTAAGCTGACTGTAATGCAATGTCACGGCTGGAATAACCGGTGTGGCAAGTTGCTAACTACACACATAAATATCTTGAGAGAAACTCACTGAGTTGGATCGAAAGCCGCAATGGATAGAACTGCCTTAATTACTTTTTAAGGGCTTGTACATTAGAGTAATACAAACACATCTAGAATATAACAACGGGTTTGAACGATCATTCATTCTTGGTCTCATGCTCTCTCATTAGAAAAGTAAGCAGTAATAACTACTGACGTGTGTAGTACTTTGAAAAAAAATATAGCGCCTCCGGTCAACATATTGAAACTAGGCTTTCGCACTCTATTATTTCTTAAGCGCTGACTTTTCGTGTGGCTATTGTGAACATTAAGAAAAACAAAAGAACTTACCCGTCTTTGTAAATAATATTTATTATTATTTGACCGTAAATCATTTTTCTTTAAAATAATATAACATTAACAATATGATTCTTACGTAGTATGTATATACCAATATACATAACTACGTACTCATTTATTATATTCACTCATTTATGATTCAAACTTTATTTTACTGTTCAAGTTTTCATTTTGCATTATTTTATTTGTGTAAAATTTGCTAAATTTACATAATGCTGGTCCTGTTATTATGTATCTGCTCGTAAGATACATAATAATTGGACCAGTGTAATATTATTACACTGGTCGTATTACTGTAACGAACTGGTAGTAATACGTAGAAAAACTCTCCAAAAATCGTGTACGATTTTTCATACATTTAAACAAAAGCTATAGCTTTTACAGTATGAAAAATTGTTGTAGAATGTTTTTATTATTTGCCTAACAGCTAACAATAACAAATTATTATCTTGCATTATATATTAGGTAAATCTACGCTCCTCTATTTTGTCATATGGTTTGCTTATCTCATATTTGCTTTGTCAATGTTTACGTCTCACGTTTCGCTACAAACTTACTAGCTTTAGGTACGAGTATAATATAGTGTCAACAACCTGACAGGTCTTAGCGTCTTCCCAGACGGTCTTGGCGATACGTTGAGGTGAGCGAGTAATCCTTACATACAGAGCCACGCGTTTTACTACAGGCACGTATCAAAATCCTCAAAATACATAACTTTTTAACTTAGAATTCAAATTTAATTATTTTTATACTTTTAATCTTTACTTTAAATCTCGTTGCATACAACTATTTCTCATATAAATGATAGATAGGCCTTGATTAAAAAAAAAAGATCAGGGTTCTTGAAATCAAATTATGTAGCCATATATAACTGGATGTAAACCAAAAAAAAAAAAAATTTTCAGGATAAATAATAACCAACTTTAAAAAAATAAAAAGATGATAAATGTCTAATATATTTTTTTATCCTCCGTTGTTTCTCCCTTAAAAAAAAACATACAGACCTTCTCTTTTTTGAAGTCAGTTGAAAAAACCTGTGATAAATCTAAGGAGATTGTAATACTTACTGTGATATTATTATAGTACCCCTTAGTTACTTTTAGGTTTAGGCTTTTAAGTATTCTGACTCGTCGCATCGCGTTGCTTTGAGCTCGACCACAGTTGAGTTGATACGGTGGCAGATTTTACCAAACAACCCAAGTTCAACTGATACTGAACTGATACAGATAAGAAAACACTAAGTTTCGAATCCGAGGATACCTCGAGTTTCGCATACAAAGATGTCTGCAAAGTTCCACGTACTGTTTTAAGAGCCAAACATTTTGATCCTTGTCTTTAGATACGAAAATAAGCCTGCGAAACTTCTCAGACTTACATTAGTATTAAATTATTATTAGTAACGAAATATATTTTACAGTAGTATTAATGAATGGAAAAATTATGTATTTCACCTCATTCTTATATAATCTAAATCCGTTAAAATTGCCACGACGGTCTTAAGCCACCCTCGTTCACCTACTTTAAAATTCCGATGGCCCATAAGTTCTGAAAACAATATGTATGTAATATATATCAATTATTTTGTCTAATTTTGAATCGAAAAATAGGGTTTCTCACTCACAGAAGATCCTACCAAAATAATGTTGAAAACAAGCAGTCTAAGCCGTTGACTTCGTATATTTTATCCTTG
Organism: Perizoma affinitatum; assembly: GCA_961405105.1. Lineage (NCBI taxonomy): Eukaryota > Metazoa > Arthropoda > Insecta > Lepidoptera > Geometridae > Perizoma > Perizoma affinitatum. Next base: position 12,359,336 of record OY560184.1, read on the forward strand.
GTTTATCGTGATTGTTAGTTAATCATTTACGTTCAGCTTAAACCGTAATATTACCCATTTGGAATTCCTTTTATGAGAAACAAATCGTCGTATGAGCATTTTCGCTCAATGCCAAGTAAATGCTCATAGCTCAATACAGTTGGGTTTTAGCGTGAAAGGCAGTGTATTCTTCTTAACACAACCTTTTTACAACTTTTGAAAAATTACATCAATCAACTAAGTAGGTACGTGTATGCGAATTGTACCTATTTGATTATAATTGTATAAAGCAAGAATTTATTTTTATTTGCTAATGCATATCCCAGAAATTCCACTCTTGTCCCAGTGAAATACGAAGCACTTCCTCTCGGTGTTCAGAAAGAAGATTGAATGGTTCTAGCAGTAAAGTCATATCATTTTATTTTCAGCATTTTTTCGCTGTCTAAAAATTTTTATACAGTCATCATTTCCAAAACTCTAATACAAGTATAATTTTATTTCGGGTCATCAAATATATTTTATTTAAGGTGATATGATCTATTCATGACAGTAATAATAACAAACACACATATAACTCCCGTCAAAAATGAATGATTATGGAATGATGTCTTTGGGAATGATGAAATGAAAGACAGACTGTTTAAGACTGTTTAATGGCAATAAAGACTCAATGGAACATTAATATTACAAGGATGGAGAGCATAATTATTACGTGGTCTCAGACCTTATCAAGTCGCTATGGGAGAAATGTTTGCATGTTCTGCAGATATTTATTCCGGGTCTGGGTGTTGTGGTACCACGGTTCTCGTAGTTTTTGATACCCACGACACAGGGAATTCTAGTGTGGGGTCAGGACCCCATACTGGGATTCCCAGTATTGTGGGTACAACGAGCTACGAGTACCATGGTAGCACAACACCCAGACCCATTTTTTCAGGCATCACCCATTGATAAAAACCTTCATTTTTTAAGTTAGTAAAAAAATACAAAACAACTTACACACGCTTAAAGATGGTGACGTGACGTGTGCAGAGAATCAGAGAGTAAAGCCATCATTTGTAAAGCTCAGGCAACGAGTAACATCCGCATCCGCTTGTTGACGACTCTGCAAGGGAAAACGTGTTTATTACCATTTATAAATGTGAAGCGGTGAATTTATTTATGGTTCTGGCTCTCGTGACTGTATATAGCTCGTTGCAAGCTTTATATGCTTGATGCAGAGATTACAAAATTACAATTAATTTGTGAAATATTATAGATAATAATTCTATCAAAATCATCGAATAAAAATATAATTCGTGTGTAGGTTTTTAAATATCGGGAAAAGCTGTCAAATACTAGACACACTACAAATTTAAATATAATGGAGATCGTATGTTGACAAAGTGAATAGTTTGAGTACACACAGAATAATACAACTATTATAAAACAGGAAAAATGAATTGGATTATCTAATAAATATAATAGATTGAGTAAATGTTATGCTAATATTGTATTGATAAAGTTATGTTATACCCACTTTTCTAAGGGTGTAGGTGTTCAGCTATCTGGAAGAAAATCACGTCTCATTGCAACGGTGAATATGTAAAAAGGTTGCCGTCCGTTATAGATCCGGTGGGCAGTGTATGCAACCTTACCTACATAGCTACTCGTAATAGCATAGAAACAAACATGGAGTAAAATACGGCTAAAATTACATAATGTGATATTCGAGACAAATATGTGCCCATATTATTTTGTGTCCTCTTTCACTTTATATTTTCTATGGTAATCACCATCGAAGATAGAGTTGTAGAGTCCACTCAGTCTATTTAAATTAATATCCTGAATATCCCGATAGAACTCAATTGAATATAACCACATTTCCGCATGAGCAAGGTGAATATTGCATTTCGCCCGAATGACGTGTCAACTGCATTTTAAATAACTTAGCAGGCCTCGAGCCGAAAACTCGACCGACGTACCTGCCTATTGATTTAAAGTATTTTCGGATAGTGGAACTTCTGAAAGCCTCTGATTCATTCGATTTTAAATACCGTAGACTAAAATGACAGAGTGGGAGCCACTTGACAAAAGTCAGCGTTTTTCAAGACTTAATCAATGTCAAAGTAAATAGGTATATTTTTATTTATTCATTGAAATTACAAGGATCATATTAAAACGTCCACTTGAATTAAAAAATTTCAAGTGATTTAAGCCTTCTTGAGTATGAGGCGTGGCCTAGAAGCAAACTTTGCTTGTTTTTTGCTATAGATTCAATCATTAATTGAGAAAGAGTAGGTATTAAGTCAAAGAAATAAATATTAAATATTAATAGCAATGTTACATGAGATATGTAATTTGACAAGCAATATATCGGGCCAAGCAGTTGTATCGTCATTATAAGGTGTAAAATGCTTACTTTATGTATTAGATTGTTATTTATGTAAGATTTAAAATATACGACTAGGAAGCTCGGCTAAAGCTTATTATAGAATCGTAGAAAATTCCTCCATAAAATAGCCATTGGACTCTTCTAACCTTCAGAATGTGCAATTTATAGATATAATATGATTTGACTAAATACCCACCACGTTGCAATAACACTGCAACGTGGTTCGACGTGACTAATTCAAGTTATTTCCTGAGAGCAGAACGTTGAATGCCTTTTTACTAATTTACTGTGAGGTCCGAGGAAACATTTTTTTTTTCAAGATAATTATTTTATTTCTATGTCAGCATGATTAATATACCCATGCCAAATTACTTAACATTACCTTCAATGTATATATACGGAATGGCTTTATTTGGTAGGAAGAACACAGAATTATTTTAAAGATTTGGAGTAAATGCCAAGCCTTTAAAATTTATTGTCCAAAAAGTAATACTGCACTGTTCAACAACAGTGCCTTTCAACAACTCTGAATGGCACCACATATATCTATACAATCGTTTACCTGAAAAATGTATAGAAACAGACCAAATACATAATTTTAAAATAAAACTTAAGAAAATACTTTTCAGAAGGCTTACTATCTTGTAAATGATAATCTTATTGACCAACTGTTATGACCTGAACTGTATTTTCTATTTTTTATTGATAAATTATATTAATAAAAAAATATATTGAAATTATAATTTTCCATTTTTTACATTTAATTTTATTCACTTAAATCATTTTCTTTTTTATATTTTATTTCTTAAATAACTTGTCATTTATTAATCTTGCATGCTTGTATGCTGACCATGGCTGAACATAACTTTTACCACACACTGTAACCCATATTTCGCAAATAAACAAATCTTAATCCGAATCTGAATTTTAAGTTAACCACAATATTAAATGTGAAAAGCATTATGTTAAAAAATTATACGACATCGTAAGGAAAACACTCAAGCGAGAATCATTGAAAGTATTCAAAAACGCATCAGAAGTTCCGTCCTTGGAAAAATATAGTCGCGTCTCGCCTTGTCGCTCGTTTGAATGGTTCATGTCTATGCCGCGTTCTTACAATCTGATTTTCCGACCCTCTGCTGGTATTTGCGGCAGTTGTCAATCAGACACGCGTGACTGGACGCGCTTCGCCTGATACGCACATCGATTTTATATCGAATTTACCCAAAAACGGATAAGGTTTCTCAACAAAACCATATATTTTTCAAATTATCGTCAAAGTATACGTTCATCGATTTATCCGACAAACAACTTTAAATACAGGCTCTTTTAAACACAGGGACATCATTTCGAACATTGATTGTGTATCGCATGGGATTTTATTAACATACAAACTATAGCTTTTAGAGAGAGATTACTGCAATCACAATAAGCGCTACCGGGCAAAACGAATTCCCGGCCAATCGCTTTTGATGTTTCATTCGGACACGCTTTCTCGATGATTAATATTTTCTGTAATATTTGGGGAAAAAAAAACGTTTATTTATTAGGTAGGTATGTATACAGCTAGTATGAAATTACAAACTCACGTTTATCATGGAAAAAAATATGAATTGCGTAAGCGTGCTTGTAGATTAATCGTCCTTTCAAGCATCTTTTTCTAAAAATATATCACATAAATTGGTTTTCATTCCGGCAAATTACTTTCCTTTTACATTTTAGGCAACGTGTGATCTTGATTTTCACGAACCGTAACATCTATTAGAATATAAATGAGACAACAAAATGTTACTTACATTTTTACCAACCTGTAGATGTATTCTGTGCGATTTGAAAGAAAAGATTAAATTCCCCGTAAATGTGATGAGTTCAAACATAACAAACTCAGCTGGCGTATGATACATGCAATATGTTATCAATATCGATAATATGTATAACATATTGCATGAAAAACTAAGAACAATTTTCTGTAAGTTGCTGTAAGTAAAATAAGTTTCAAACATTCATGAAAAAATAAAATAAGACGTGCAATATTTTTTTAAATGTATGTTTCCTCATGCAAGTACTCGATTTAATAGTCAGCACAAGGTAAGCATATAAGGCACAGTAGGTGCCTACTGTGCCTACCAGATCTAATAGTGTATTTCATAATGCCGGTGATTTCAATTAAAACAACGCAAACAATTTCATATAGCATAAATTGGGAACATTGTCGACAAATATTGGTTTCTTCATTAAATTGTCTTTGTTTGTTCTCAGATCAGTTGTGGCTGTATCAATGTTGTATTCAGTATTAATAGGTACATATATAGGAACGTATATTAGTAGGTACATATGTATTAGACGACAAGCTTATCTGATACTATGATGGATCACCAACATTTATGCATATTCTATTAGTTTGTCTTGCAACCTCTATATTGTCCACAAATTAGGAAGACATGTTTGAAATTAATTACAAGGTGTATTTATACAAATTACATACAGGAGTATTTTTTATGCCATTGAGTTAGGTATATTTAAAACGACTTAAGTATGTTTAAGAGAAATCAGTTCGCTTCGCTTTTAAAATTACTTATCTACGTACGATTTCCCACTGCAGTTTGAAAATGCAGTTTCTGCCTTTTTACGCGACGTCAAGCCTACTCCGCTCCCTCAACGCTCTATTCATCGAATTCCCCAGATGGCATTATTATAGTGGTGGGTTTCTCGTGTCAATATGCACCGGGTTGGTACGTCTCAATATCGTGAAGTGAAAGACGATGAATCCACAACTGCGAAACCTCGACTGGAGGTAGCGTTTATTGACACGTTTTTGACAATATTAAAATAAAAACTTTTTATGTACCTTAGAATTGGGGCTTCAAATAGTCATTCCACATAAGTCCACTACACTAAAGAATTTTCAATATGTATCGGCTCTCAGCCATATGGGCTGTGTGCTGTTTGCATAATATGTGGACAGTGGTGAATGCGTGGGACTTTTGAACTCACGTGATCCCGTGGGTAATTGATATTGATTGATTTATAGTAAATTTTAGACAATTTGAAAGAATACTCCAAATAATGTACTCTTTGTTGGGAAAGTCACTGTTCTGGTACAAAAGTCTTCAACATAATATCTGCTACGTGATAAGAAGACTTATTACTATAGTGTAAAAATTCTAGTGTAAGGATTTATGTTTTGTAATATTTTAACATTGAATGTTATCAGCAATAAGCTTTCGAGTTTTCGTAGTGGGATCCCAGATGTCTACGTCGCAATGTCGTCCCGTGACACCAACGCCAGCTCGAGTGGATTTCATTGTTTTCTAATGGCGCATCGCTCCGACACGAACGTGGAATAATATTTCCTTCGTTCCTTTATTTTCATCAACGTAGTGAGCTAATGACAATTTATTGCTAGTAATTTGTGGTTTGCTCTAATAAGTTCATAACAAGCAGGATAGGTCATTTAAACATTTTTTTTTCATTCGATATTCATTCAGTTAAAAAAGTAAAATCATTTTTAAAATTATCGAGCATATTGTTGAGGAATCAGATTATAGGGTGAAAATCATGAGGATTTTCGTGAGCGCTTTTGTTTGTCCTTGGTAGCGGATTAGTCTTGATCCCAAATTTGAAATTCATGTTTCATGTATATGTTTTACTCAAAACAGGATATTTACCATGATTTGGGACTTTAATGTTTCCCGATATTTTGGCATGTACAATGATCACGTTTGAGACTGAATTTCTTGAAATCCTTGATCATCCTACGAATCTGGGGTACTTAAAGGCATTCCCAAATATTATATACTAGGCACGTGGACACATTTTTCAATGTAGTAAACATTCCACGTTCCATCCCATCACTGCATTGGCACACTAATCAATTTTCTTAAAATTATTAGTTAGGAATAAAAATAACTACTAATATGTTTATCAGAGATTTTTATTTGTATTTGTTTGGTGTGTAATGTTTGTTTCAATAAGGGAAGTGACTTATTTTTTATGAATTGTTTATAGGATCATAAAGAAGCAGTTTGTAAAAGCTTTCAATTCGTAGGCAAAGAATGAAATCGCACAGAGCTGGAAAAAAATTAAAAGTTTTCATTTGGCTGCTTCCTCCAATTAGCTTTCGGCTAGGCTTTCGGGAATAATGCCGAGCTTCAGAAAGTGGAACGAGTTGAGCGAGCTATGAAAAGGAGATAACCTAGAGACGTCTTCAGCACACCTAGCTATTTTCACACTACCTACCATTACAAATAGATAAATAAACCTGAGAAATTACGTTATACGTACGACATACGTTACCAAGTCTTTGATAACGTATGTCAGGGTAATGTTATGACTCAATGCTAGAATGAGTTGTGAATGTTCTTGAGAAAATGTGATATTCTCGTTTATAGGATCAATCCGTGGTAGACTGAAATTATTATTATTATAACAAGACATGACACAGTGAACATGCATCGACCATGTTCCATGTCTGGGTATAATAATGTCTCATTCGCTCACATCAGTCATCTTAATTTATAACATGATCGTAATCCTAACTCTCATACTCAATAGTCATTTATTTGGTGAGAGTATTACACTTTGAAAATCAATTTGTACAAACTTATACTGGGCAGAGGAATGATAAACAAGTGTACGTTAGCACAAATTACATATAAGACCTTACATTATCGATTGAATATATTATTATATTATTTTTTTATGACTATACTACATTCTATAACTATAAGACTTAGACGTATGTGCCTAAAAAAAACTGTAAAATCATTTTCAATGTTTATTTTATGAGAACAGAATATTAATTTGATATTCACATTGAATTTTGAGTATTCCATTCCATTTCAGCAATTTTATTTTATGCTGAATACTAGAATATAGGAGTTCTACATAAAAAATTAATGATAAAAATAATAAGTTCTCAGAATTAGATCAAGTGGCAATGGGCAGGCCATTACAGAACATTTAGGTTTGTAAAACCGATAACCACTTGCTCAACACGAACCGGAAAACAATGAATGTAGGCCGTGATTGGACTCTTAAAGGTCGTGAATTAACCTTTGGTCATATTGATGACCAATTTTAGGTTTTAAATTACTACTGTTTTATCAGATCCTAAATGACAATGTGAATTTATAAGCAGGGTTTTTAGCAAATAAATAAGTAGTTCCAAAATTTATAATAACCTTATAATATCAACTACGCGTACCAAGCTAGATATCGCTGGTTAGAGTCTTGCCGAGGTAAATAACCATTAAATAAATTTGCTAGCATTTGTAAGGAAAGGCATCTGAGAGACTTACGGACTCTAGTTCGTAAATTTTATTAGATCAACAAAACCTACTCTGTAGGACGATAAAATGATGGAGACATCTCATTATATGAGCCAACAGCATTAATTTAGATTCAATTATTCAGTACGTTTAGATAGGAGACATTATGAAGCTCTGATATGATAACTTGGTTTGTATAATTTAGTGTACCAGTCATTATCAATAGACAGGGATGTTCTTTATATTTTGAGACATTTATCGCAAAACTAGGGTTTGCCGTAACTATTGCTGATTGCCTTTTTTCAGTTTGAGAAAGATAGCAGCAGGATTTGGCGATCCAAAAGCAGTTTGAAGCCGAGAGAGTCTCTGCTGAGCTGTCAAATGACACTTAAAATCGTAATGTGTAATTTTCACGAGTCAAATCGATGGTGTTGTAGACACGCAATTTTAACCATATGTTACGAAATATGTTATGACAAGCTCGTTTATTACTTTGGAAGTATAGCACCCACCGGCATTATTTTATTAGCATTAGGTATTTAGAGGGTAAAGGCCATTACTCGGTAGTGCATAAGCCGCAACGTTTCAAGTACTCCTCTGCGGCTGCGTCCCTGAGACAGACTAACCGTATTTTTTTTAAATGACGCCACTTTATTGAAATAAGTGACAGCTAGATGACAAAGCTGTTTTCTACGGCCAAAGAGTTCTATTTTCAAATATGGTTTTTAAGTATTTTTTATGTAAGTGGTCATTCCGGAAATTTATAGTACGTTCTATGTATGATGAACATACACATGTGACCATTATGTTGTTCCTTTTGCTATAAATTAAACCGAAATCACAAAAATATGTTTTTAGAAAAGCATATTATGTTCGGCTACTCACTACTAAAATATGGGTTTTTTTTTAATTTCCAAAAAAAAAAAAATTGTATTAAACTATAATATATAATACGTAATAATATATATAATACGTGAAAAAAAATCTAATATATGAAGTCTTTTGTGGAGTTTTGGCTCAGAAATATGTTTTGTATTCGATTGATTCTCTTTGTTTTGTATAAATCTGTTTGAGAAAATATCAGTGATACTTGATTATATTTCAGAAAGCCATTCCAGCAAATTGGACTTCCTGAATTCGTTTCGCAGTATGTTTACCCTTTTTATGAGTTGTTCGATACCGGTTTTTTGCAAATTGAATATTTAATTTCAATCATTCGATCGACTGCAGTATAAGTTTACAGAATAATATTACCAAAAATATGCCAAATGTTTTCCAACTGACTATTCGTTGCAAAACATTTGGCATATTTTGTATCCTTTTTGTTTGACATGACACTGGTTATTTTATGCAACCTACTCAGTGATCGGGTTTAAGTATTTATTCCATAAAGTGGGCATGATCCGTTAAAAGAATCAAAGTAGTGACAAGTTTCAGTGATTCATAAAACTGGGCGTATTGTAAAAAATCTTATGCATCCTTCTACGGGTCTGTTACTGTAACAGTACTCTAAAGAATGTCCAATAAAAACTGGAAGGTACTGGGTATACCGTGCGTTTGCTAACGAAGCTCTCTAGGCGATGCACGGAGTTCTAGGCACAACCTTACTCGGTGTATACGAGCCTTTTTATGGGTCGTCAACCTGTCAACATAAAGCCTAAAGACATATCGACTTACTGGAAGTGGAGTGGATTTTATTCTGCGCTCGGCTCCGATTTTATTTTTTGATTATTAAATCTGCTTCTTGTTCTGGTTCGTTTGTTTTACTACATTTTATAGTAGTTATTTTCTCAATTCGTACATTATGTAATATTTTAGGTAGCCACAAAGTATAGAATATATTAGGTACATAGACTTTATTGAATACTAAAACTGGTTTCCATAGAGCTTTGATAAGGAACATAGAAAACAGAGTTATATCTTTAGATAGGCAAAAACTAAATAAATAAATAATTCTGGTCATTATTCACACAGCATCGTGTAGCCCGAAAGTAAGCAGATCTTGTGTTATGGGAACTACATGTCTAATAAACTACTTATATAGTTTTTTTTTTGTTGTAAATACATACATATTATACATAGAAACAAATAAATAAACAAGCTCACGACTGTATTCCTCATGATTTTCTCAGACACATACTCAGTAGATCTTTATGGGTCAGAGACACGCCCAAACATTACATATGGTACATGCCCACATTTTGCATGTCATTCCACGTTGCAAGCCCACTCTGCTTAGTGGAACACTATCTGATGGCACATGTCTTCGAATTTTAGAATGCTCTCGTTTTCTAGCACATGTTAAAGCGCACACAAAGACAAGTAGAAAAATTCATCGGTGCACGACTGGATTCGAACTCACGACCTCCGAGTTGGAAGCCGGGGGCCTACTAGGTCCACTGCTTTTCTAAATTAGACATTTTTTTTGCCATAAATCTAGTTAATTATTAGCAATAATACATAAAGTTTTACTCTACAAAGCAGATTTACCTCCAAAAATATTTTTTTCAGGACTTTTCCATCATCTCTTTTCTAACCTAACGTAAGTGTAATCTGTATTTATAACTTAAACAAGTTGTTCCGGAGAGGTATATCCAGGTAATGGTGGTATTTGAATGTGTCGACACGGCAATGCCTCGGCGCTAGAAAGCGGGAATGCTACCCAGTAGCTCCCGGTTGGCTTTCTCGTAAAGAGCTCCAATGACGAATAAACTAGAGTAGATCGCTTTTCTCTTAATTAAAAATAACAAATCCTTGAGAAAGGATATGTTAGTGAATGGAAACACTAATATTAATTGTTTTGGGTGGTCTGAAAGTAATAATTAACTACGAAAATTACTACAATCACTCCAAACGGCGATACCAAACATATTTCTAATAGTCTTACTAAGGTAAAAAGCAAATATTTTTTAGCTATTAAAATAATTTTCTAGACTAAAGTCTGCTATAGTTTATATATTATACTAGATAGGCCCACAGTTCGCTCACGTGGTACCCGGATAAAAAGTAGCGTTAGTAAGAAACGTATTCCTTCAACCGTTTTTTAGTCCAGGTTTTCTGCGCTACCTCTACGATGTCATCACACCACCTTCTCCTCGGTCTGCCTCTCGTCCGTCTCGCGTCTCGAGGGTACCAGTGCAGGATCCGCTCATTCCATCGTCTATCTTTGGTTCTAGCGACATGACCCGCCCACTTCCTTTTTAGCTAGCATAGCATGCTGACTGCACAGTGACTGCACTGACTGCACGAAGGACAGTGACTTTCGTTATAAGTCTTATTTTTTCGCACCTGACTCTTATCTTTTAATTTTAAACAAAGCATTGAAGCTTTGGAATGTTGTTATTTTCCGAATTATATCTCTGGTCAGAGGCCAACTTTGACAACATAAAAACTTTACCTATTCATAATATTCGTGTAGATAAAAATAATGAATTTATCCCACAGCAAAAAAATGAGAGTATCTTACTCAAAAACTTTCCAAAATAAAACTCCATTACCTTTTATTGACGTAATCCGGCCATTTGTTTGTTTCTACGTGCTCAAATATACACCTCCCACTACCGTAACTGCTAACAACATTTGCAATATTAATTATGCGAGTCCACTGATGTTCCAGAGAGCAGACCATTTGGGATGGCATCGGGATTAAACAATATAGTCGCTACTATTAATGAGACCTTTGCGTCTGACTACAATGGTGATTTCATAGAACTATATGGTTCCATGCCCATTCAGTGTTTCGCTTTTATTAAACGCTATTTCGCAATAAACGACGGCTCGACTTGGATTAAACTATGAAGTTTGTATAAGCTAGTGGTCAGCTCTTGTGTCGGAGTTTGTAGGCGACTGCTATTGCTAGGACTGGCATCTTAATGCGTTAAGTATAAATACCAAACTACTACAAAACTGCCCGAAACAAAAAATAAAATATGTATATCCTCAAATCTTTATTTAGAACGCAGATCCGTGACTACGAGTATGTATCTACTTATCATTTTTAGCTAGATTATTTAAATTATCCATGCAGCCTGATTTGTTTTTTTACGCCGTCCGTCTTTACGTTGTATTTTAGTAGGTATACAAAATTCCTCAGCTCCCTAAAAATCAAAGTTGGAGTGCGGTCTATCAATTTGGGTGTTGATATGTAGTAAATTACTTAGTTTGTGTGGAGACACATTAATCAATAGAGGATGATTAATGTGAGCCGGCGCACGAACGCGATCGCTTGATGGATTAGCGCCCATATGGTTCAGCATAATCTGCTGAGTGGTGCCACCTGTGCTCTCGCTGTTAGCCTAACAAATAAGTTCGTCAGTACTTTCACATAAAAATAAAAATATCCGAATCTACAAATAAATACCTGTGACGTTCTTCATTGTTAACAAAGGAAAAGGAGATTATTCTTTGTTCGTTTAGAAATTTGTTAACAAGGAATAAGTATGACCTTTCTATCTGTATTCAGTTGCTTGACGGAGTTACGACACAGATTGGCAACTTCCAAATACAAACAAAGCCAAAAATAGCTCAGACGCAAATATAATATTAACAAGACGTCAAAGGAAAAAATACTGCTTGGTATTAAACTTGTCTCGCCGTTGTCTAATAAGTGGTAATTTATCACAAACTTCTTAAAGTATATCATTTATTTTACTGGCCGTGTTTATAACAATAAAACGTATTTATACCAGCTATCAGGTAGGTAGTCTTACAGGATAAAACATCAAATTTATAATGAACCCCTCAAATGGAATTCAAAAATAATTTTCAATCAGGACGTGGAAATCGAATTACGGCCGATCCATTCCATGGTGATTTGATTTTGCACTGAATGAAATGGTAATTTTGTAACTATTCCGGGGCTATGCTTACCTGCAATACAATATGTATAGGTAGACAATGGCATCGACATCAGTCTCTTGTCGGCTGCCATCGGAAAACAATAGAATGCACTCGTCGGTCGTCGCCACTCGCAATGGGTATGAAAGCGTAAAAACATTCCTTCCGACTTTGACGTTTCCGGAAACATAGTTGTGTGCTGACATATTTTTTAAATCCTTCTCTGTAGCTTTATCTTTGCGCGCAGTACGAGAAATAAAATATTCGAAGCAATCCATGGCCATGCATTATCGTAAAATAAATTTGCAAAAACAAAGATAAAGGTACCTATATATTTGCATCTCAGTTCATAAAAGAAACATTCCTCGTATCTATGAAAAAGTTGAAAGCGCTAACCACTTGAAGGGAAAAATATAGAGGAAAACTCTAGAGCAATAATGAGAAACAAGCTTTGACTGCCATCATATGAAAAACAGGTTGGGGCTGGCTGAAAAAGCTATGTTCTTTTTTGGTAGAATCAGGTGAAAATAATACGTTCCGTGGAAAAATATTATATCGTTCAAATGAAAATGGATTTGTGCCACAGTCTTAAACACGTTAGTCGATAATTCTTATCCAAACAAGACAGCATGCATTGGGATTCAATCCTTGAATGGAATCCCAATGATGTACACTCTCAAATCTATTTTCAGATAACAGATCCGCGAAGGTAGATCCCCCAAGTAGGGGGTAGTCAGACGCACGTCGTTATGTTTTATTTGACACTTGCTCACTAACCGATGGCACACGCCCACGAAATTTAGTTTTTCTTAGAGGTTTAAGCAAGCCGGTTTCCTCACGATGTTTTCCTTTCCCATTTTTAACGCGAGTTGAATATATACCTATACAAATGGAAAAATACATTGATAAAGTATGTACGATATTTTTTAGTTTTAGCTCTCGTCGAGGAAGCATCATGCTTTGATCCTCTTACGTATAAACCTAGTCCCAAAAATATGATATGTACAAAGATTAACTAGCAGCATTTGAAAGGAGCTACCACTAAAATTAGTTTGACTGATTTCCAATGATAACTTTTGTAGTTATCAGGTTTATAAAGTATCTGGCTGGGACACATCTTAGGCACCTTATTTTATGAAGATTTGAGTTTCACTTGCACCGATGGTCTCCTTTCGTCGTAAATGCGGTCTTTGACTAGCGACTCCACGTTTGCGTTTGTCTTTGTGCTGATCTTGCCAATTATTTTTCAAGATGATAGTCTCTATTCAATTTTATGAATTTGTATACTTATTTTTTTAAATAAAATCGTTTTTTATATATTTCAATAACATTATATACATATATTTATTGGTGGCTGTAAAAAAGCGTAGTTACTTATTGTACTTACTGTTGTTACTTATGTTAGGTATCCTTCTGAATTCGAGTATATTATGTACACACTCGAATTTCCGTGAGTAGTGTTTACTTCTGGCGTTTGTGACGTCACTGATTAGGGTCAGCAGAATACTAGCATTAACAAGGTAAGCCTACCTACCTAGCATAAGCTGACCTTTTTGACGCAATATTGAACTGTCAAGATGGATTAGGAAGGAGAAGTAGGCTAATTACCCATTTGTTTTTTTTAGTTTTCACTTATATTCAGTTAATTTTTTTAACAAATATAGGATGAAACCAAAAATACGCTTTACTATTTTTTTATTAAAAATCAGTTTAGTTTGTGTCAGTACGAAAAACATGTAATATAAAATTCATCATATTGTCAAGAATACGGTTGTTTTCAAAACATAATACAATATTTTCTCGTTAAATAAATGGCAAAATAACCTCTGAAACTACACTTGAGATGAAAACAGTGATCGATATTAGCCATGAATGCTAGGGAACAAAAATACAATTAAAATGAAAGTATCTAGTGATTTAATAAATAAAAAAACGTTGTCCTTTACATGACATTATAGAGACCAAAATTTGGGACTGACGTACACCATGCATGGTAGGTAGACTTATCCAAAATTTAAAACAGTACTACGTTTTTCATGGTTTAATTTTATAAGCTCAAATCAAGCGGCTTATTTAGAAAACACAATATTCTATACTAAAACTCGTGTAGACCTACCTAGTCTACGTATTGTTTAAGTATAGTTAGAAACTGAGCTAGGATCTTTGCCGGAGAAGTAAACTTAGCTAATAACGTCTCAATTGTTCACACGATTTCAATAAAGCCAGTAAGCGTACTGAATTGGGTACAGCGGGACTTACAGACATGCAAATAAGTAAGCTAGTTAGTGATGCCAGACTAAGTTCTTCAGTAGGTGCGAAATTAAAGTCTGTTTGGCGTACGACAAACACCACTTGAACCCAATCTTCAAGCGAGTTGAAGGGATGACGGGACTCACAGATAACTTAGGGATTAGTTTCTACGAACAATCTCGTATTGTTGAGCTATTCACTGAATTTCCTAAGTTGAGGGCCCGGGAGCCAGACTCTACCAATCTGTTAACGTTTCCTAAGCGAGCGAGTATCTAAAAGTAAAGAAGCTAGGCTGCTTTTGTAAACCCAAATATGGACTTTGGTTTCTGATTAATTTTTTGTTCGTTGCACTTAATTTTGGAACTTTTTGTGTTTTTCTTAGGTGTGTAACTTAATAAAATTAATATGAAGTAATATGGTAGAAGGATATGATTTCGGTTTGAGTTGTTTGGGAACCCAACCGTGACATAGCTTGAATATTTAACCCGACACCGCTCCAAGTTTCCTTTACAAACCAATTCAATAAGTTTTCCTTCTTGTTCAATAAAACAGCGATGTCTTGTCTGACTGCATTGAGCTTCTTTGTGTGAAAACTTTGATTGGTTATAAAGCCAAGTTAGTGCAGTTTGTTTTTGTTTATTGCTTGTGCAGATATCACAAGCAATAAAGAAAAATAAAAGATGTTTTAAAAATGGTTGCGCTATTTATAAAGTCAACAGGTTGAACGGGAAATTTCTCTAAACCTACTGAGTAATCTGCGTAACGCTGTATCGGTTAAGTACTTTATCTTGCTTAGATTATACTTTGAATTACATAGGTACAAGGAAATGCCCAATAAATTCAAAATTACCTTTTAACAAGTACCAATATTTATCAGTATCAATATTTGACTGCTTGTAACTTGTTCAGATATCAAGTTTAATACCCGATAGTAGCTGGAACTAAATGCATTATTTGCAAGAGGATATCTAAACTGAAATACAGTAATTACCTTCTCGTACAGAAATATGCAGTGAAATCTAATTTTGTGGGCAACACTTTAACCGTAACATTATATATTTGGCGTGAACTAAATTTGCCGTCAGTTTACATTGAACTGCTACATTCTAGCACTAAATCATTCTATACCTAATTTTAGCTGCTGCTTTTTGAGCGATAACTTCATGAAAATAGAACAGAAATACAAAAGTACTGTTCATACATGACTTATATTAGATCAGTTTGCGGTTTCCGTACATCAAAAAGAAAAAAATTGAACTTCTACAGGAACACTTTGTTGTTCGTCTGTCAGTCTAGCTGTCAATACCCTTTTTCTCAGGAATGCGTGGAGGTATCAAGTTGAAATAAATATCAAATACTCAGATTAGAAGCTTGGTGGTTTAAGAGATTCGAGGGGCGGTCCTTTGTAAACGCAATAAAAAAATACAGCCATTTATGCGACATATTTTGATACTCGCAAATTAATCTAAGCCTAGTGTCTAACCTATATTCTCGTTGACGTAGAATCATTAAATTCTCACACTTGTCCGGTTTATAGTAATTGTTTAAAGTTATAAACATGTGGACTATATGTCCACAATTTCAAAACTCTCTCTTCTAAAATTTTTGAAAGAGTCTTCTTGACTTACATACCATACCACATTTTGTACGGCCCATGCTTTTGGTGAACATGATATTTTCCTGGAAATGTAGTAAATTTGTATTTATATGGACTTATTATTTCCGCTCCAGTATTCCCGAATACTTTATTAAAATGGCTAATTAAAAATGTACACCTACGTAAATCTACTGCTCATACAATTATTTGCTCGAAACAAAACCATGAAAATGATTTATTGTTCAATCAGTCCACATTATTATTCAACTTTTCCACTGACTGGATCAATGATTATTATTGCAAAATGTGCAATTTTGTTTGTTTGCGCAATTGGATGGAAAACATTGTTCATTCTCATTTTTGGAACTATTTCCCTATCATTTATTTGTTATTCCAACGAATCAGAGTTTGATTTATGTTTCTGAAAATTAACAAAAACTGAACACAAAAAGGAAATGATAAAACTTTTACTTCAAAGAACTATAATAATTCCTCAGGAAAAAGTATTTTCTCAAACATGCGAGTAAATATTAACATTACTTTCGACAAAAGAAAACGAAGTATCGCTTATACGTACACAGCGTTAGTTTTGAATTTGGAACTAAAAACGCGGCGGAAACTTTGTATGGAAATACATTGCCGGCGTGATGGGTGCATGCCTAATGCATCCAGCACGCCACCAGCAATAATGGCTACGACTTAACTGTTTCTTTGTTTGTCTCATTTGAATTTAGATCTCTTTCATCGATCTTGGTAAAAATAGGTTACATTACAAGTGGCTGTATGCAAACGCCTTTACCACAGATGCCTTTACCTTTCGGCTCAAGTAGTAACTAAAAACTGGCTGTTAACCAAAATGTCATCTCGATTACGTATATTTTTTATAATAAAAATGAGTTCCGAAAGTGAAATGGATATTGACTGCACTCCACCAGATCTAAGGTTGGAAGCCAAATTATCGATGGAAAACCTGCTTCCAGCGGAGTCAAAGAAAAATACGTAAAGTACATAAGAAACTTTTATATTTCCTTATTTTTTTTTTGAGATAAGCTCTATATGCATATATAGAGCTTATCTCAAAAAAAAAAATAACTCGCCGGAAAAAGCAATTGCCTTTCTCGCGGCCTCAGTATGAATGTACTCTTATAGTTCTTTATAACTAACAGTTATTTGCAAAGCTACCAAAATGCTTTCCTTAACGCTGTATGATTCTAATATTAAGCATTACCGCAAGAGTTTGAGGTAGTACCCTGACGGCTCGTCAAGAACACTAGTTGTGAAACGTCACAACTTTACTGACGACTTGGCACCACATAATATAGCGACGTGTATAATGTGTGTTTACAATTAGTAAAAGCAATACAGTGCAAAATAAAAGCAATATTTATTATTAAAAGCAATACCTACGACGCAAGGATTCCGTATATGCGTTTGGGGTTGTATGTTTGTGGTTTTTTCTTCAATTGTTTTGTATGTCTTCAAAGGTGGTTCTTAGATAAGTTGTACCGCCACAAGTCACAAGTTGAAAACTGTATGGAGGTTTTTGTGAAAATTAACTTGTTTAGTGTTGAAAAACCTTGTCTTAGAAAACGGCAGAGAATAAGTGTATACCAAGTAGTGGACTATGTTTCCGAGTAAATCTTTTTACATCTGGCAGTAGAATATTTTTGACCAATGTTATCCCGACGCTGGCAGGTAGCTGTGGCAATAACAATTGACTGACTAATACTTGTGAATATGTGCATGTATGGAAATGTCATTAAGTCTCCATTTAAAAAGTTTAAATTATTAAACCTTAGACAGTTCTTATGGAAGCTTATATTTATTTTTAAAAAAGCCCGTGCTAAGGCAAGTATATAAAATGGTAAGACAACTCACTAACCGATCAGTGAGTTCGGGTTGTCCCAAACAAATATGGAAATCGCGGATTATGTCCCCTTTTTTTACAACCCTTCCATTGCTCTATCCTTAGTATAAGGTATAGGAAAGGCTTAATAAAGGGTTCTCTTGCATTTTTGCTTAGCGAAAAGGGGCCAGATGTAGTGACTGAGGATTACATAGGGTACGGAAGCAACTTCACGATGACATGCGAGTAAATATTACGCTTATTAAATAAATAAATAAATAATGCTGGACATTTTCACACAGCATCATCTAGTTGTCAAAGTAAGCAGAGCTTGTGTTATGGGAACTACATGACTGATATACTACTTATATAAATTGTTTTTATTCATAAATATTATACATGGAAAACATCCAGACCGAGACAAATATTATCTGCAATAAATAAACTGCAGATTATTCAAACATTTACCCCGTGGGGGAATCGAAGCCGCAACCTCCTGCGTCTCAGACGGGTCTTCGCCTACTGCGCCATAGAGATCATCGTCAGAGATATTCAATCTGACCACTGACCAGAAGCACGCAGACTATGCAAGGTGACGTAATGCACACAATGTTCCATTCAGGAAAATATGTTTTTAATGGAAAGTAATTTCTTTTTACTTTCTTTTTTTACGGTCGTCCGTTCTCTTCAATCGTAGTTTTACCGTGTATCGGTGTGGTTGGTAGACAGCAGAAGCATTATTGTGTCCACATGACGAAGGATAACTGAGAAGATACGGATTACAGAGTATAAAATCCAATAATTACATTATTGTTCAAGAGTACATTATTGTCGTTTATACAATTTTACTCACATACAATGTTTAAAATTAATTATTTTCAGAAAGGGTGCAGAAGTTACTTTGACAACAAAAGGTGATCTTTTGTTCCGTGAATTGAGATCGAGCATTTCAAATATGGAGGGTAGCCATTAACTTGCCAAATTACTTTGTCGAAAACGAGTGCTTCATTAAGGTCTTAGCGAAAGATTACAGCCTATTGTATCCCTTGTTCCAAGCAAATTCGTTATTACACAGACGTTCTTATTTTATATAGCTATACTTTGACGGAGTAGATTTTACTTTGACGAATTCTCGTCGAAGATAACAAACGAGGTTCTATTCAATAGTCAAGTATTTTGGTAGGCTGCTTTTAGTAAACATTTTGCTTCGTTATCAGATCAAGCTAATAATAATCCTTGCCATACATAATTATTTTGACGGAGTTATATAGTTTGTCTTTCGTAGTAGTTTCACAAGATATTTCTCATATTGTTAATAATTATTCTTATATTGCGATCACAGAATAATAACTACACAGTATATAAATACGTACCTCGACACAGCTGAGGTTTGCGGTCTGCGGTCGTTACCGTTGAATATAGAAGGCAATGTGACGCCCAAGTCTCATGTCTCTTTGTAAAATAAACTGAGGAAGGAAATGCAATATACTAGGTTTCACGAAGCCTTTGAAACTATTATAGAGGTAGCTATACAGATTTTTGTGCTACAAGGGTGTTCTCAACGCACCTATTGCCATAAAGCTAAACATTTAGAATACCAATGTGAACACAGGCAGCTAAAAAACATCCTTAGCTAATCGACAACATCCTTAGCTTTCGGATTAAACAGTGATTTTAAAGTAAGCTTTAAATTAAAAAAAAAAGTATTTTTGGATTGCCATTGTGGTAGCGGAATCTCTACCACAGGGGTACCTTTTGTGAGTAATTATCCGGAAAAATATGAATGCTCATGTTAATTTGAGAAAAATAGTTTTCTGGGTAATGTTACTTTTTTGTCAAAAAAGTAGCAATCCAATTTCGATTCCAAACAAATTAGAGTTTTATCATTTAGCTAGGCCCGTTATTGGACTCTCAAAATCAAATTGCGAATTCCGAATTGAATTTTATGTTTCGAAGCTCAAAACACTTCATTTAATGGAGCGTTCAGGAAGCAGTTTCAACTCAGAGCGTTTCAATGAAGATCAGTATTAGGTAAAAAAAAGAGATAAGTCATGTAAAGATCAACATTTATAAAGTCAAAAACTTGCTAAATAATTAGGTTGTCATGTAATAAGAATCGATTCATAAGATAATATAGTTATACAATCTGGGTGTCGTCAAGGTAAGAGTGAATAGGTAACTTCTAGAAGACCTTCATGGTACGTCGTTGGCCAAATCATCACTTACTCACATCTGGTGAGCATATTACCAAATAAAGGTCTATTTTAAATTAAAAAAAAGTTGTTGTCTATTAAAAAATAAGGGAACGCATTATGTTGCGACTCAACGTCTAATCGCCAGCGCTTGTTGACCTTAACAGATTATGCCCTTTCAAAACATCTCAATTAGCGGTCACAAATTATTTTGAGGCGTCCTTCAGTGCGGGTGCAACCTTTTAACGGGTGTAACAGATTTTGTCCGTTCGATCATAACAACACTATTAGTGGTTCCGCAAAATGCGCTGGCCCATATACCATAGACTGGATATACGCCACCGGGTTGTATTTTTAAAGAATGACGCCGAACCTCAACTAGGTTGGAAAGGCATTTCAAGGGATCAGTTTTCAAAGAAAACACGCTTTGCCGATTCCGTTCGCTACTCCGATCTATTTGATCCTGGAGTAAGAGGGACGAACGAAAAGATTATAACCCTGTTTTTGTTTGAGGGGGTACCTTTTGTGAGTTTTTCACATACTACTATACCTAAATCAAAAAAGGAAGGTTTCGGACGTTTGGACAAAGCGGTTTGTGTCAAAGTTGAGCTGTTTTCCTATTCATATTTTTTATGCCGTGAATGCGTATTGCATCAACGATGGTGGCCAGCTCACATTACTTCGCTACTACAGTATTCCTTTTAGCGTCTCTAATAGTTGTTTTTCTCCAACGCCGGACTAAGTGCAATTTATATTAATGCCATCATATTTTCGCGCTGGTTACCCGCATTTTCATATTAACCTTGGTCCGTCGCTTTCATGATAATGTGAGGGTCCCCACCTTCGTCATTTGTTTGCGACCTGATTAAATTTACACGGCTAATGCGGCTTCGTTAAAATTAATACCCATTATAGCCGAGCTGTGCAATATTTTTATGGCATCATCTACCTACAAAATTATCTGTCTGTTTCAAAATGAATATACGGTTAATTAACACCTCATTTCGTTCGCGGACGATGATTATAATATAGCCTGCCTATTGTCACTAATTCTAGCAAGCCGTATTAGTATTTTAATTTAAAAATTATTTGCAACCACTATAGTTTTGATTAAATAAATGAGTATACTTTTGGGTAGACTATCATAAAATCCATACAATTTGTTAAATCACTTTTGTTTCAGATCTATATTTCACGTTATTTATTTCTTGACCGTTTATTGGGCTTGTCGAAGCCAACGTTAAGAGACCATCTGAACATTTTCATATGATGTAATAAGAGGTTTTTAAGTTCTGATTTTATAATATTAAAAAAATCAGCAAAGTGGTTGTCATGCCACGTGGAGTGAAGGTATCCTTAGTTGCCCGTCACATTATGCGGACTAAGAAGGGAGATTTTTGGTTCACACACCCGAAATATCTTTAAACATTTATCCAACGATACCCCACTGCCATAACCACCAAAAATATATTTTATTTTACCACTTTGTCTTCGTGATTTATATGTATACCCATGCCATTTACAGCTTTCTAGTACTAAGAGTCTCTTAGCTAAGTCGCGGACAGACAGACAGACAGACGGACGGACAAGGGTCCTAACGTTTCCTAAGCGAGCGAGTATCTAAAAGTAAAGAAGCTAGGCTGCTTTTGTAAACCCAAATATGGACTTTGGTTTCTGATTAATTTTTTGTTCGTTGCACTTAATTTTGGAACTTTTTGTGTTTTTCTTAGGTGTGTAACTTAATAAAATTAATATGAAGTAATATGGTAGAAGGATATGATTTCGGTTTGAGTTGTTTGGGAACCCAACCGTGACATAGCTTGAATATTTAACCCGACACCGCTCCAAGTTTCCTTTACAAACCAATTCAATAAGTTTTCCTTCTTGTTCAATAAAACAGCGATGTCTTGTCTGACTGCATTGAGCTTCTTTGTGTGAAAACTTTGATTGGTTATAAAGCCAAGTTAGTGCAGTTTGTTTTTGTTTATTGCTTGTGCAGATATCACAAGCAATAAAGAAAAATAAAAGATGTTTTAAAAATGGTTGCGCTATTTATAAAGTCAACAGGTTGAACGGGAAATTTCTCTAAACCTACTGAGTAATCTGCGTAACGCTGTATCGGTTAAGTACTTTATCTTGCTTAGATTATACTTTGAATTACATAGGTACAAGGAAATGCCCAATAAATTCAAAATTACCTTTTAACAAGTACCAATATTTATCAGTATCAATATTTGACTGCTTGTAACTTGTTCAGATATCAAGTTTAATACCCGATAGTAGCTGGAACTAAATGCATTATTTGCAAGAGGATATCTAAACTGAAATACAGTAATTACCTTCTCGTACAGAAATATGCAGTGAAATCTAATTTTGTGGGCAACACTTTAACCGTAACATTATATATTTGGCGTGAACTAAATTTGCCGTCAGTTTACATTGAACTGCTACATTCTAGCACTAAATCATTCTATACCTAATTTTAGCTGCTGCTTTTTGAGCGATAACTTCATGAAAATAGAACAGAAATACAAAAGTACTGTTCATACATGACTTATATTAGATCAGTTTGCGGTTTCCGTACATCAAAAAGAAAAAAATTGAACTTCTACAGGAACACTTTGTTGTTCGTCTGTCAGTCTAGCTGTCAATACCCTTTTTCTCAGGAATGCGTGGAGGTATCAAGTTGAAATAAATATCAAATACTCAGATTAGAAGCTTGGTGGTTTAAGAGATTCGAGGGGCGGTCCTTTGTAAACGCAATAAAAAAATACAGCCATTTATGCGACATATTTTGATACTCGCAAATTAATCTAAGCCTAGTGTCTAACCTATATTCTCGTTGACGTAGAATCATTAAATTCTCACACTTGTCCGGTTTATAGTAATTGTTTAAAGTTATAAACATGTGGACTATATGTCCACAATTTCAAAACTCTCTCTTCTAAAATTTTTGAAAGAGTCTTCTTGACTTACATACCATACCACATTTTGTACGGCCCATGCTTTTGGTGAACATGATATTTTCCTGGAAATGTAGTAAATTTGTATTTATATGGACTTATTATTTCCGCTCCAGTATTCCCGAATACTTTATTAAAATGGCTAATTAAAAATGTACACCTACGTAAATCTACTGCTCATACAATTATTTGCTCGAAACAAAACCATGAAAATGATTTATTGTTCAATCAGTCCACATTATTATTCAACTTTTCCACTGACTGGATCAATGATTATTATTGCAAAATGTGCAATTTTGTTTGTTTGCGCAATTGGATGGAAAACATTGTTCATTCTCATTTTTGGAACTATTTCCCTATCATTTATTTGTTATTCCAACGAATCAGAGTTTGATTTATGTTTCTGAAAATTAACAAAAACTGAACACAAAAAGGAAATGATAAAACTTTTACTTCAAAGAACTATAATAATTCCTCAGGAAAAAGTATTTTCTCAAACATGCGAGTAAATATTAACATTACTTTCGACAAAAGAAAACGAAGTATCGCTTATACGTACACAGCGTTAGTTTTGAATTTGGAACTAAAAACGCGGCGGAAACTTTGTATGGAAATACATTGCCGGCGTGATGGGTGCATGCCTAATGCATCCAGCACGCCACCGGCAATAATGGCTACGACTTAACTGTTTCTTTGTTTGTCTCATTTGAATTTAGATCTCTTTCATCGATCTTGGTAAAAATAGGTTACATTACAAGTGGCTGTATGCAAACGCCTTTACCACAGATGCCTTTACCTTTCGGCTCAAGTAGTAACTAAAAACTGGCTGTTAACCAAAATGTCATCTCGATTACGTATATTTTTTATAATAAAAATGAGTTCCGAAAGTGAAATGGATATTGACTGCACTCCACCAGATCTAAGGTTGGAAGCCAAATTATCGATGGAAAACCTGCTTCCAGCGGAGTCAAAGAAAAATACGTAAAGTACATAAGAAACTTTTATATTTCCTTATTTTTTTTTTGAGATAAGCTCTATATGCATATATAGAGCTTATCTCAAAAAAAAAAATAACTCGCCGGAAAAAGCAATTGCCTTTCTCGCGGCCTCAGTATGAATGTACTCTTATAGTTCTTTATAACTAACAGTTATTTGCAAAGCTACCAAAATGCTTTCCTTAACGCTGTATGATTCTAATATTAAGCATTACCGCAAGAGTTTGAGGTAGTACCCTGACGGCTCGTCAAGAACACTAGTTGTGAAACGTCACAACTTTACTGACGACTTGGCACCACATAATATAGCGACGTGTATAATGTGTGTTTACAATTAGTAAAAGCAATACAGTGCAAAATAAAAGCAATATTTATTATTAAAAGCAATACCTACGACGCAAGGATTCCGTATATGCGTTTGGGGTTGTATGTTTGTGGTTTTTTCTTCAATTGTTTTGTATGTCTTCAAAGGTGGTTCTTAGATAAGTTGTACCGCCACAAGTCACAAGTTGAAAACTGTATGGAGGTTTTTGTGAAAATTAACTTGTTTAGTGTTGAAAAACCTTGTCTTAGAAAACGGCAGAGAATAAGTGTATACCAAGTAGTGGACTATGTTTCCGAGTAAATCTTTTTACATCTGGCAGTAGAATATTTTTGACCAATGTTATCCCGACGCTGGCAGGTAGCTGTGGCAATAACAATTGACTGACTAATACTTGTGAATATGTGCATGTATGGAAATGTCATTAAGTCTCCATTTAAAAAGTTTAAATTATTAAACCTTAGACAGTTCTTATGGAAGCTTATATTTATTTTTAAAAAAGCCCGTGCTAAGGCAAGTATATAAAATGGTAAGACAACTCACTAACCGATCAGTGAGTTCGGGTTGTCCCAAACAAATATGGAAATCGCGGATTATGTCCCCTTTTTTTACAACCCTTCCATTGCTCTATCCTTAGTATAAGGTATAGGAAAGGCTTAATAAAGGGTTCTCTTGCATTTTTGCTTAGCGAAAAGGGGCCAGATGTAGTGACTGAGGATTACATAGGGTACGGAAGCAACTTCACGATGACATGCGAGTAAATATTACGCTTATTAAATAAATAAATAAATAATGCTGGACATTTTCACACAGCATCATCTAGTTGTCAAAGTAAGCAGAGCTTGTGTTATGGGAACTACATGACTGATATACTACTTATATAAATTGTTTTTATTCATAAATATTATACATGGAAAACATCCAGACCGAGACAAATATTATCTGCAATAAATAAACTGCAGATTATTCAAACATTTACCCCGTGGGGGAATCGAAGCCGCAACCTCCTGCGTCTCAGACGGGTCTTCGCCTACTGCGCCATAGAGATCATCGTCAGAGATATTCAATCTGACCACTGACCAGAAGCACGCAGACTATGCAAGGTGACGTAATGCACACAATGTTCCATTCAGGAAAATATGTTTTTAATGGAAAGTAATTTCTTTTTACTTTCTTTTTTTACGGTCGTCCGTTCTCTTCAATCGTAGTTTTACCGTGTATCGGTGTGGTTGGTAGACAGCAGAAGCATTATTGTGTCCACATGACGAAGGATAACTGAGAAGATACGGATTACAGAGTATAAAATCCAATAATTACATTATTGTTCAAGAGTACATTATTGTCGTTTATACAATTTTACTCACATACAATGTTTAAAATTAATTATTTTCAGAAAGGGTGCAGAAGTTACTTTGACAACAAAAGGTGATCTTTTGTTCCGTGAATTGAGATCGAGCATTTCAAATATGGAGGGTAGCCATTAACTTGCCAAATTACTTTGTCGAAAACGAGTGCTTCATTAAGGTCTTAGCGAAAGATTACAGCCTATTGTATCCCTTGTTCCAAGCAAATTCGTTATTACACAGACGTTCTTATTTTATATAGCTATACTTTGACGGAGTAGATTTTACTTTGACGAATTCTCGTCGAAGATAACAAACGAGGTTCTATTCAATAGTCAAGTATTTTGGTAGGCTGCTTTTAGTAAACATTTTGCTTCGTTATCAGATCAAGCTAATAATAATCCTTGCCATACATAATTATTTTGACGGAGTTATATAGTTTGTCTTTCGTAGTAGTTTCACAAGATATTTCTCATATTGTTAATAATTATTCTTATATTGCGATCACAGAATAATAACTACACAGTATATAAATACGTACCTCGACACAGCTGAGGTTTGCGGTCTGCGGTCGTTACCGTTGAATATAGAAGGCAATGTGACGCCCAAGTCTCATGTCTCTTTGTAAAATAAACTGAGGAAGGAAATGCAATATACTAGGTTTCACGAAGCCTTTGAAACTATTATAGAGGTAGCTATACAGATTTTTGTGCTACAAGGGTGTTCTCAACGCACCTATTGCCATAAAGCTAAACATTTAGAATACCAATGTGAACACAGGCAGCTAAAAAACATCCTTAGCTAATCGACAACATCCTTAGCTTTCGGATTAAACAGTGATTTTAAAGTAAGCTTTAAATTAAAAAAAAAAGTATTTTTGGATTGCCATTGTGGTAGCGGAATCTCTACCACAGGGGTACCTTTTGTGAGTAATTATCCGGAAAAATATGAATGCTCATGTTAATTTGAGAAAAATAGTTTTCTGGGTAATGTTACTTTTTTGTCAAAAAAGTAGCAATCCAATTTCGATTCCAAACAAATTAGAGTTTTATCATTTAGCTAGGCCCGTTATTGGACTCTCAAAATCAAATTGCGAATTCCGAATTGAATTTTATGTTTCGAAGCTCAAAACACTTCATTTAATGGAGCGTTCAGGAAGCAGTTTCAACTCAGAGCGTTTCAATGAAGATCAGTATTAGGTAAAAAAAAGAGATAAGTCATGTAAAGATCAACATTTATAAAGTCAAAAACTTGCTAAATAATTAGGTTGTCATGTAATAAGAATCGATTCATAAGATAATATAGTTATACAATCTGGGTGTCGTCAAGGTAAGAGTGAATAGGTAACTTCTAGAAGACCTTCATGGTACGTCGTTGGCCAAATCATCACTTACTCACATCTGGTGAGCATATTACCAAATAAAGGTCTATTTTAAATTAAAAAAAAGTTGTTGTCTATTAAAAAATAAGGGAACGCATTATGTTGCGACTCAACGTCTAATCGCCAGCGCTTGTTGACCTTAACAGATTATGCCCTTTCAAAACATCTCAATTAGCGGTCACAAATTATTTTGAGGCGTCCTTCAGTGCGGGTGCAACCTTTTAACGGGTGTAACAGATTTTGTCCGTTCGATCATAACAACACTATTAGTGGTTCCGCAAAATGCGCTGGCCCATATACCATAGACTGGATATACGCCACCGGGTTGTATTTTTAAAGAATGACGCCGAACCTCAACTAGGTTGGAAAGGCATTTCAAGGGATCAGTTTTCAAAGAAAACACGCTTTGCCGATTCCGTTCGCTACTCCGATCTATTTGATCCTGGAGTAAGAGGGACGAACGAAAAGATTATAACCCTGTTTTTGTTTGAGGGGGTACCTTTTGTGAGTTTTTCACATACTACTATACCTAAATCAAAAAAGGAAGGTTTCGGACGTTTGGACAAAGCGGTTTGTGTCAAAGTTGAGCTGTTTTCCTATTCATATTTTTTATGCCGTGAATGCGTATTGCATCAACGATGGTGGCCAGCTCACATTACTTCGCTACTACAGTATTCCTTTTAGCGTCTCTAATAGTTGTTTTTCTCCAACGCCGGACTAAGTGCAATTTATATTAATGCCATCATATTTTCGCGCTGGTTACCCGCATTTTCATATTAACCTTGGTCCGTCGCTTTCATGATAATGTGAGGGTCCCCACCTTCGTCATTTGTTTGCGACCTGATTAAATTTACACGGCTAATGCGGCTTCGTTAAAATTAATAATTGTACCCTTACGTTAGGTCCGTCTGTCTGTCTGTCTGTCCGCGACTTAGCTAAGAGACTCTTAGTACTAGAAAGCTGTAAATGGCATGGGTATACATATAAATCACGAAGACAAAGTGGTAAAATAAAATATATTTTTGGTGGTTATGGCAGTGGGGTATCGTTGGATAAATGTTTAAAGATATTTCGGGTGTGTGAACCAAAAATCTCCCTTCTTAGTCCGCATAATGTGACGGGCAACTAAGGATACCTTCACTCCACGTGGCATGACAACCACTTTGCTGATTTTTTTAATATTATAAAATCAGAACTTAAAAACCTCTTATTACATCATATGAAAATGTTCAGATGGTCTCTTAACGTTGGCTTCGACAAGCCCAATAAACGGTCAAGAAATAAATAACGTGAAATATAGATCTGAAACAAAAGTGATTTAACAAATTGTATGGATTTTATGATAGTCTACCCAAAAGTATACTCATTTATTTAATCAAAACTATAGTGGTTGCAAATAATTTTTAAATTAAAATACTAATACGGCTTGCTAGAATTAGTGACAATAGGCAGGCTATATTATAATCATCGTCCGCGAACGAAATGAGGTGTTAATTAACCGTATATTCATTTTGAAACAGACAGATAATTTTGTAGGTAGATGATGCCATAAAAATATTGCACAGCTCGGCTATAATGGGTATTAATTTTAACGAAGCCGCATTAGCCGTGTAAATTTAATCAGGTCGCAAACAAATGACGAAGGTGGGGACCCTCACATTATCATGAAAGCGACGGACCAAGGTTAATATGAAAATGCGGGTAACCAGCGCGAAAATATGATGGCATTAATATAAATTGCACTTAGTCCGGCGTTGGAGAAAAACAACTATTAGAGACGCTAAAAGGAATACTGTAGTAGCGAAGTAATGTGAGCTGGCCACCATCGTTGATGCAATACGCATTCACGGCATAAAAAATATGAATAGGAAAACAGCTCAACTTTGACACAAACCGCTTTGTCCAAACGTCCGAAACCTTCCTTTTTTGATTTAGGTATAGTAGTATGTGAAAAACTCACAAAAGGTACCCCCTCAAACAAAAACAGGGTTATAATCTTTTCGTTCGTCCCTCTTACTCCAGGATCAAATAGATCGGAGTAGCGAACGGAATCGGCAAAGCGTGTTTTCTTTGAAAACTGATCCCTTGAAATGCCTTTCCAACCTAGTTGAGGTTCGGCGTCATTCTTTAAAAATACAACCCGGTGGCGTATATCCAGTCTATGGTATATGGGCCAGCGCATTTTGCGGAACCACTAATAGTGTTGTTATGATCGAACGGACAAAATCTGTTACACCCGTTAAAAGGTTGCACCCGCACTGAAGGACGCCTCAAAATAATTTGTGACCGCTAATTGAGATGTTTTGAAAGGGCATAATCTGTTAAGGTCAACAAGCGCTGGCGATTAGACGTTGAGTCGCAACATAATGCGTTCCCTTATTTTTTAATAGACAACAACTTTTTTTTAATTTAAAATAGACCTTTATTTGGTAATATGCTCACCAGATGTGAGTAAGTGATGATTTGGCCAACGACGTACCATGAAGGTCTTCTAGAAGTTACCTATTCACTCTTACCTTGACGACACCCAGATTGTATAACTATATTATCTTATGAATCGATTCTTATTACATGACAACCTAATTATTTAGCAAGTTTTTGACTTTATAAATGTTGATCTTTACATGACTTATCTCTTTTTTTTACCTAATACTGATCTTCATTGAAACGCTCTGAGTTGAAACTGCTTCCTGAACGCTCCATTAAATGAAGTGTTTTGAGCTTCGAAACATAAAATTCAATTCGGAATTCGCAATTTGATTTTGAGAGTCCAATAACGGGCCTAGCTAAATGATAAAACTCTAATTTGTTTGGAATCGAAATTGGATTGCTACTTTTTTGACAAAAAAGTAACATTACCCAGAAAACTATTTTTCTCAAATTAACATGAGCATTCATATTTTTCCGGATAATTACTCACAAAAGGTACCCCTGTGGTAGAGATTCCGCTACCACAATGGCAATCCAAAAATACTTTTTTTTTTAATTTAAAGCTTACTTTAAAATCACTGTTTAATCCGAAAGCTAAGGATGTTGTCGATTAGCTAAGGATGTTTTTTAGCTGCCTGTGTTCACATTGGTATTCTAAATGTTTAGCTTTATGGCAATAGGTGCGTTGAGAACACCCTTGTAGCACAAAAATCTGTATAGCTACCTCTATAATAGTTTCAAAGGCTTCGTGAAACCTAGTATATTGCATTTCCTTCCTCAGTTTATTTTACAAAGAGACATGAGACTTGGGCGTCACATTGCCTTCTATATTCAACGGTAACGACCGCAGACCGCAAACCTCAGCTGTGTCGAGGTACGTATTTATATACTGTGTAGTTATTATTCTGTGATCGCAATATAAGAATAATTATTAACAATATGAGAAATATCTTGTGAAACTACTACGAAAGACAAACTATATAACTCCGTCAAAATAATTATGTATGGCAAGGATTATTATTAGCTTGATCTGATAACGAAGCAAAATGTTTACTAAAAGCAGCCTACCAAAATACTTGACTATTGAATAGAACCTCGTTTGTTATCTTCGACGAGAATTCGTCAAAGTAAAATCTACTCCGTCAAAGTATAGCTATATAAAATAAGAACGTCTGTGTAATAACGAATTTGCTTGGAACAAGGGATACAATAGGCTGTAATCTTTCGCTAAGACCTTAATGAAGCACTCGTTTTCGACAAAGTAATTTGGCAAGTTAATGGCTACCCTCCATATTTGAAATGCTCGATCTCAATTCACGGAACAAAAGATCACCTTTTGTTGTCAAAGTAACTTCTGCACCCTTTCTGAAAATAATTAATTTTAAACATTGTATGTGAGTAAAATTGTATAAACGACAATAATGTACTCTTGAACAATAATGTAATTATTGGATTTTATACTCTGTAATCCGTATCTTCTCAGTTATCCTTCGTCATGTGGACACAATAATGCTTCTGCTGTCTACCAACCACACCGATACACGGTAAAACTACGATTGAAGAGAACGGACGACCGTAAAAAAAGAAAGTAAAAAGAAATTACTTTCCATTAAAAACATATTTTCCTGAATGGAACATTGTGTGCATTACGTCACCTTGCATAGTCTGCGTGCTTCTGGTCAGTGGTCAGATTGAATATCTCTGACGATGATCTCTATGGCGCAGTAGGCGAAGACCCGTCTGAGACGCAGGAGGTTGCGGCTTCGATTCCCCCACGGGGTAAATGTTTGAATAATCTGCAGTTTATTTATTGCAGATAATATTTGTCTCGGTCTGGATGTTTTCCATGTATAATATTTATGAATAAAAACAATTTATATAAGTAGTATATCAGTCATGTAGTTCCCATAACACAAGCTCTGCTTACTTTGACAACTAGATGATGCTGTGTGAAAATGTCCAGCATTATTTATTTATTTATTTAATAAGCGTAATATTTACTCGCATGTCATCGTGAAGTTGCTTCCGTACCCTATGTAATCCTCAGTCACTACATCTGGCCCCTTTTCGCTAAGCAAAAATGCAAGAGAACCCTTTATTAAGCCTTTCCTATACCTTATACTAAGGATAGAGCAATGGAAGGGTTGTAAAAAAAGGGGACATAATCCGCGATTTCCATATTTGTTTGGGACAACCCGAACTCACTGATCGGTTAGTGAGTTGTCTTACCATTTTATATACTTGCCTTAGCACGGGCTTTTTTAAAAATAAATATAAGCTTCCATAAGAACTGTCTAAGGTTTAATAATTTAAACTTTTTAAATGGAGACTTAATGACATTTCCATACATGCACATATTCACAAGTATTAGTCAGTCAATTGTTATTGCCACAGCTACCTGCCAGCGTCGGGATAACATTGGTCAAAAATATTCTACTGCCAGATGTAAAAAGATTTACTCGGAAACATAGTCCACTACTTGGTATACACTTATTCTCTGCCGTTTTCTAAGACAAGGTTTTTCAACACTAAACAAGTTAATTTTCACAAAAACCTCCATACAGTTTTCAACTTGTGACTTGTGGCGGTACAACTTATCTAAGAACCACCTTTGAAGACATACAAAACAATTGAAGAAAAAACCACAAACATACAACCCCAAACGCATATACGGAATCCTTGCGTCGTAGGTATTGCTTTTAATAATAAATATTGCTTTTATTTTGCACTGTATTGCTTTTACTAATTGTAAACACACATTATACACGTCGCTATATTATGTGGTGCCAAGTCGTCAGTAAAGTTGTGACGTTTCACAACTAGTGTTCTTGACGAGCCGTCAGGGTACTACCTCAAACTCTTGCGGTAATGCTTAATATTAGAATCATACAGCGTTAAGGAAAGCATTTTGGTAGCTTTGCAAATAACTGTTAGTTATAAAGAACTATAAGAGTACATTCATACTGAGGCCGCGAGAAAGGCAATTGCTTTTTCCGGCGAGTTATTTTTTTTTTTGAGATAAGCTCTATATATGCATATAGAGCTTATCTCAAAAAAAAAATAAGGAAATATAAAAGTTTCTTATGTACTTTACGTATTTTTCTTTGACTCCGCTGGAAGCAGGTTTTCCATCGATAATTTGGCTTCCAACCTTAGATCTGGTGGAGTGCAGTCAATATCCATTTCACTTTCGGAACTCATTTTTATTATAAAAAATATACGTAATCGAGATGACATTTTGGTTAACAGCCAGTTTTTAGTTACTACTTGAGCCGAAAGGTAAAGGCATCTGTGGTAAAGGCGTTTGCATACAGCCACTTGTAATGTAACCTATTTTTACCAAGATCGATGAAAGAGATCTAAATTCAAATGAGACAAACAAAGAAACAGTTAAGTCGTAGCCATTATTGCCGGTGGCGTGCTGGATGCATTAGGCATGCACCCATCACGCCGGCAATGTATTTCCATACAAAGTTTCCGCCGCGTTTTTAGTTCCAAATTCAAAACTAACGCTGTGTACGTATAAGCGATACTTCGTTTTCTTTTGTCGAAAGTAATGTTAATATTTACTCGCATGTTTGAGAAAATACTTTTTCCTGAGGAATTATTATAGTTCTTTGAAGTAAAAGTTTTATCATTTCCTTTTTGTGTTCAGTTTTTGTTAATTTTCAGAAACATAAATCAAACTCTGATTCGTTGGAATAACAAATAAATGATAGGGAAATAGTTCCAAAAATGAGAATGAACAATGTTTTCCATCCAATTGCGCAAACAAACAAAATTGCACATTTTGCAATAATAATCATTGATCCAGTCAGTGGAAAAGTTGAATAATAATGTGGACTGATTGAACAATAAATCATTTTCATGGTTTTGTTTCGAGCAAATAATTGTATGAGCAGTAGATTTACGTAGGTGTACATTTTTAATTAGCCATTTTAATAAAGTATTCGGGAATACTGGAGCGGAAATAATAAGTCCATATAAATACAAATTTACTACATTTCCAGGAAAATATCATGTTCACCAAAAGCATGGGCCGTACAAAATGTGGTATGGTATGTAAGTCAAGAAGACTCTTTCAAAAATTTTAGAAGAGAGAGTTTTGAAATTGTGGACATATAGTCCACATGTTTATAACTTTAAACAATTACTATAAACCGGACAAGTGTGAGAATTTAATGATTCTACGTCAACGAGAATATAGGTTAGACACTAGGCTTAGATTAATTTGCGAGTATCAAAATATGTCGCATAAATGGCTGTATTTTTTTATTGCGTTTACAAAGGACCGCCCCTCGAATCTCTTAAACCACCAAGCTTCTAATCTGAGTATTTGATATTTATTTCAACTTGATACCTCCACGCATTCCTGAGAAAAAGGGTATTGACAGCTAGACTGACAGACGAACAACAAAGTGTTCCTGTAGAAGTTCAATTTTTTTCTTTTTGATGTACGGAAACCGCAAACTGATCTAATATAAGTCATGTATGAACAGTACTTTTGTATTTCTGTTCTATTTTCATGAAGTTATCGCTCAAAAAGCAGCAGCTAAAATTAGGTATAGAATGATTTAGTGCTAGAATGTAGCAGTTCAATGTAAACTGACGGCAAATTTAGTTCACGCCAAATATATAATGTTACGGTTAAAGTGTTGCCCACAAAATTAGATTTCACTGCATATTTCTGTACGAGAAGGTAATTACTGTATTTCAGTTTAGATATCCTCTTGCAAATAATGCATTTAGTTCCAGCTACTATCGGGTATTAAACTTGATATCTGAACAAGTTACAAGCAGTCAAATATTGATACTGATAAATATTGGTACTTGTTAAAAGGTAATTTTGAATTTATTGGGCATTTCCTTGTACCTATGTAATTCAAAGTATAATCTAAGCAAGATAAAGTACTTAACCGATACAGCGTTACGCAGATTACTCAGTAGGTTTAGAGAAATTTCCCGTTCAACCTGTTGACTTTATAAATAGCGCAACCATTTTTAAAACATCTTTTATTTTTCTTTATTGCTTGTGATATCTGCACAAGCAATAAACAAAAACAAACTGCACTAACTTGGCTTTATAACCAATCAAAGTTTTCACACAAAGAAGCTCAATGCAGTCAGACAAGACATCGCTGTTTTATTGAACAAGGGACTCCTTGTTGACTACGGAACGCGCTAAAAAAGGTGGGGGCAAAATAATAAAATCGAATGCATTTGCTCTTGGTACGAAGGTCTAATTATGGAATTAAAATTATCGTGGTTTGGTATCATTTCCCGTCCCCGTCAGATCCCGTCTCACGACCGTCGAGCGTGGTCGCGGACGTTGCTCATGAGGAAGGACCTCTAAACGGTCAACGAAATGTCAGCAGGAGAAAAGTAAAGTATGTGGTATCTAAACAGTCTAAAAAGTCCTTTAATTGTTGAATATAAATCTTGAGATTTACAATAAGTGTGGGTTAGCACTAAACAAACCAAAATGTTTGTGCTTGATGGTAAATAATAATACAATATTTTATTTGCGTTTTACAGAGTAACATTCTTGTATCATAATTATTAAATATAAATACTATAATTTATCAAAAACAAAATCAACATAAAGGCATCTTATGTTGATTTTGTAATAGGTACCCCAAATTTGGAACACTTCAAAAACTATCAAAAATCAAGCTAAACTTCTATTTCTTCTTCTTCTATTCTATACTTTAGGAACTTTGGTCAAATATAATAATAAACTTATTTGCAATAGTCACAAATCCAGGTGTCAAACTCTGTATCAGTACAGCACCAGTACAATTATTATGTGCCCAGAGACCGCACAAGAGGCATTTGATCCAGGTTTCCCCTTGAGTATCAGCAGAAAACAGCATATGACAGAAAATACACTCCGCATCTTCTGAGTCTGGAGATCGATGTCCTATCAGGGCATAAGGCTCCTTTTCTGTGTCAAACAGTACCTACCTACTACCTAGTCATCAACTGAAAATGCAGGATTATTCTTAGCCTTGATCGTCTCTTTTGTTTGTTTGCCATTCGTTTTCTCAAGTTCTGTTTACTCATTGTATTTGTCAATTTTTTTTTCTTCTATGTTCCTATTTTTTCAGATCAGTATAAGGTGAAATCGTGATGATTGTTGCAACAGATGTAGAAAAACAACATTAAAATAAGAAGTTATCCAGTCAGTTAATGTTTTGGGGATCCAAGTATGTAATAGTCTATATTTGGACCCCATCAACTGTCCATATTTGGCATTTCAAACAAATTTTACCTAATATTCATATTTTAAACTTAATAAACTAATACAACAAAATGCCTTTAAAACTTTTATACAAACATGTAAGCAATGTATATAAGCAATAAATACAAAACTATTTGCAATAACATAACGAATTTTTTTTTTTTGCTTACGTGATATAGTTTTTGACAGCAACAAAAAATAACACTCTTACCGCAGACAAGGCGCCCGTTCGACTGACACGTCTAAACCTGTACGCGCGTATAGTTATGAAAAAATATAGACGATCACTGCTTATTGCGTCTAGGAGTAATTTTTTACGAGAATTGCAGGTATCCCAAATTAGGGATACTATTCCATATTTGGTTACTTTCCTCTAATATGATGCACCTATCTCAGAACCTCAGTGTATCGGATTCCAGTCAGTGCACACCTAATGATTTCAAACGATACCTAGCTAAGCTTACGCTCTTATTGCCTTTTAACATGTCTGGCATCAATTTAGGATCAGTCATATAGGACTAAATAGTCACAAAAACGAATAAACGACTCTTTATTGCGAGTACTATATCTATGTTTAAAGGTAAATCCACATCATGAAACGCCACATTCAAAACGTAAATACAAACGACTATGCCTGGAATTTGATATTGAAAATGCCACTCAACAAACAAGTTGATCGTTTTCCCCATTCCCTATTATTCCAGCTTTCCGTTTTCATTCCGTAATATTTGATTTAACATCTACAAAAGCTGACTGTATTCATTTTATTTTAGTATCTAAAGTTAATTTGAAAACGCTGAAATGAATTAAATTTTGTATTGCAATCGTACTAGATTTAGTGTGGATGAATATGAATCTATTTGTTATCAACTTATAAGAAATAAGCAGAAGGGAAGAAATGTAGAATAAATATATAGAAAAATATATTTCTTACTTTAAAACATATGTATATTTTCTAGTGATTTTGATTAAGGGTTAAAAGTTTGTCCCACTAAAATACACACACAAAAACATTCACACAGTCAGTCATATAACTGTCCTATCAAGGCATTGGGCTCTGACTGTGTGAATGTTTAAAGAGCAATAATGAAACTGGAAATCTTGATTTTAGAGAGCCTGGCCTCACAAATCCAATCCAAATGGCAACTGTGTGATTCCACAGTTTTTATTTGATATTTAAACCCACACACATATGTGAATGAATTTTCTAGCTTATCTTATTAAAATAACTATTATAAACTCCAACACATAAGAATAGCGTCTCTTAATAAACCCTTTACTCAAAGTTGGAATTAAATTCGAGATTATACCATTCTTCCTTGACTCGCTATCTGAATTCTCCGCTGACTTGAGAATCGAAAGGTTATTAATTTCCAGGTAGAAGCAAGTTTCACCGGAGGCATTCATTGCTCATTTATTGAAAAGCGAATTGAACGGAAACCTTTTGAACAGGCAGCTCGTTGAACGCTCATGTGGCAAAAGTAGTATGCAAAAGGTAAAGGAAGTATATAGGGTTTTCAATGCCACGCGAATGAGTGAATGTTTAGATTCAATAAAATAAATTGGCATATAAAAAATATCGAGTGTTGTTTCAAAAATGTCTCAAATATGAACCATAAAGAAGGCAGAGAAAATATGAAAGTTTAAGTCTGGCCAGTGAAAGTAGCGACTGAAAAAGCGTGGTAAAATTTAAAAGTATCAGCATGGCAGCTCCAAAATTAGAACGAAATTTCTAGATTAACCAGTTTTGATACTTTTTTTTGAAAACTATTAAAAATACAAATTTATAATATTAAAATGGCTAGTGCTTATTGTATATTCATATTATACAGGAATCTGTATAAAAAACGTCAATACACCAAAATAGTTTTGTTTATTCACTGTAATCAAAATCTGAATCAAATACATGTAAAGATTCATTAGAGTCACCGGAATCACAGTTTCCCACGTTGATTATAAAGTTTTCTAAATTTTCTTACGTAATTCTATCTCATTTTTGTATCAATTTTGATGAGAATAGCACTTCTGCATTTTTTACCCAGAGCATTCCAGTGACCTTTAACTACCGCACTTTCCTTGTTTTTTTTTTATGTTATAGCTCTCACTTCTGTAAAACATATTGATAGGAAATGATTAGACCAAATCTATTGGTTATTAAACCATACATTTCTTTCTGTCTTTATAAAACCTATGTAAGAACTTCATAAAAACTTACTAGTGGTGGAAGTATTCCTTCTTTTATTACTGGTTCTGGGTTCTTTTTCTGTATTTCTGATTTGAATCAGTATTTTTTTCAATAGTTATAACTATTTCATCAACCCTTTCTACATCTTCCAGAGTTTCTGTAACAGAATACAATTTATGTCATAACTGCAATGCAAAACATGAAATTACTCATCAAACCAATAATAAATAACCATATAAGAGAGTGCGCTATTAAAGTATTTAACGTAATAATTAATGTGGATGAAATTTTTTCGTATATCGAGACTTTTTTGATAAGAAATTGAATTCTCAAATAAAATATTGAGAATTCAATTTCTTATCAAAAAAGTATCAAAATAGTAGCGCCATACTTACCCAAGAAATCTATCACCACACGTAAACAATATTATTTTTGCTTGAATTAGACATCTTTCTCCTGTTGTTTTAAGTTGGAAATCATGCAAATCTACATCTCAGTTCATCATCAGTTTTATTAATTTTTAAACTCATAAATGATAAAACAAGATCTCGACATAAATCACCGACAACCGCCATCTTGCACCATCATGTTTTGACAAACTGACGCTGACATACGTAATAACACATTGCCATGTAAAAAGTTTGCAAAAAATTAGAATTTCTTCTTTCATTAGCCAGACTTTAGCTAGCTGTTTGTCGGGTGAAAAAGCATTGAGCTTTCTTTTCATACCTCGTGCACGTCATTTTATGGTTACTGCGGCAGAAAATTAATTTCTTATTCAATAAAATATAATTTAATATCTTCTCACTATAAATTAAACTAAACTTCTGTACATAAAAATCTCATTTACAAGGTCTATCACCTTATTTACTGTAAAAGTGCACTTTTTTGCAAGCTGTGCTTGGGTCTGCAAGTACTTACAATGTATTGCTAGTTAGAGTATTCGCATAGTTGAACGTTGTGCTACTTTGACGTATGAAGCTAATCTGCATTGTTTGATAAGTTACCTACAGTTTACAGCCACTTCATAGAACAACCATTAACAGAATAATCGATTCACCTCTAGTGCAGACAAGTTTTGGAGAAGCCTGGATAATCCTCCGATGTGATAACAAGTGGGCAATACTATAGATACTTAATTATAATACTACTAGCCTCTTCCCACGTGGTACCCGGATAAAAAGTAGCCTATGTGTTATTCTGATGCTTATGCTACATTACTGTAAATTCGTTCCGTAGTTTTTGCGTGAAAGAGTAACAAACATCCATCCTCACAAACTTTCTCATTTATAATAGTAGTAATATACTTACTAGCAATACGTATCTACACTACTAGAATATGAGTGTACTGTTTAGAACATTTATTACGAAAGTAGATAGAAGGCAAACGTGCTTGTTTGAAAGTATACAGTCAATATCAAAGTTGCCGTCGCAGAGGGTTTTTGATAGAACACGACAATCTTACGAAACAAATAAGTACGATAAACTTATTTAATTTACATGCAATTTGCAAAATTAATAACTTCCTTTCAAACTTTTGTAAAGTCAAATTGACAGTTAATTAAAATCTGGAAAATTGAAATGATTTCCTGGAACATAGAAGTATCAAAGAGGAGCTTGCAAAGTAAATAGAGATTGGTGCAAAATAAGAAAGCCTGTTTGATTTGTATCAGATGCATTTCTTCAATTTTGTTCACAATCTTGTTAAATCTGATTGAACATTGGAGAACCCAGACACTCAAAAATCTAAATGCGCCTTCACAGATGAGTGATTTCAGAAATTGTATATTAAATAAGACGTCTGTAAGCATGAAACTGTACCTTCACTCGGAATTGAATCAGATTATTGAATAAGTGCGATGCGACATACGATGTCGGCCCATAAATGGAATTAGCTGCTGTACTGGATACGAGTATATCTCTGGTATACCTACCAAGTTGAATGAAAACTTTGTTAAAATTTGCAAACAATTCTATCTGCGTTTGTCACTCAATGACATAATTTTCGAAGCTATTTCTTAACTAGGCTCTTTGAAAGAGCTTAAATTAAATTAAATATATAATCAGGGAAATTAATGATGTCTATAATAAATGTTACAAGTACGATCTTTCATAAAATTAACAAAGTAAATTGACAAGACTCGAAAAGATTCGTTTTTTTAACACATTTACATTAAAAACCGACAAAAACCCATACTAGATTCAGTTTGAGATTCATTCCGGAATACGGGCCATTCCCCTTAGGCATATCCAGTATGTGGTATCGCAGTGGTTTCTATTGGTAATCCAGTTAGAAGGCAGATTGGTTGGCAGGACACGAGGGTTCCATATCTATCTTGTGACATTCGAATATCTCATGCAAAACTGACTAATATAGCAAAATTGGATTGTATTATTCCTCTTCGTTTCATTTTCCTAGAATTATAACGAGTATAATTATTTTCCATGTTATTTTACCCGTAAGCATGATAACCTACAAGTACGACTGAGTGAGTATTCTCTATTCTAGTGTCTCACAGGTAGACGTACTGGAAATGGAATTATTCTTTAATGGGCATGGCATCAAAGGAAAGTTGTAGCGACAAGCGGGTTGTTATATTTAATTCATGTTTGCTTTTACATATTAAAAGGTGTCGTTATTTTCTCATACTCTAGGGCATGTGAAAATACGATGTTATAAGAGGGTAATTAATAGCGTTGAAGCTTATAACTACGGAATTTATAGCGCTAGACAAGCTTGAGATAATTATGAAGATATTAACAATTCTCATCAAACTAGCTTTGGGTCGGAGAAACCTTGGATGATAATTAACTATAGTTTAAATTGTTTTTTTCTTTAAGTTGAAGTGAAGGACTGACTACCTCCATATCCAAGCTGGCGGCGAATCACAAACCTTTTGAAAACCAATAATTTTTCAACACAACTTATTTAAAACGCTTTAAACTTCAAGCAGGTAATTAAGTAGGTATGCCAAAATAAACTTTTTAGTCCCTCATCTAAACTTTTCACGAAAATTGTTTACTCAAATTGACTGAAAAAGGTCGGGATGTAATATAGAATTTTAACTTATATATCCACATTGTGACTGTTATAATTTCCTATTAATTTAATCTCCTTTGCGAGGAGGCCTAATCTGTTTTGTAGCAAACTCTCGGAGCGACGAGGACCTACGTAAATTCAAAAGCAAATGTAGGTTCAAATTATTTCAAACATTTGCATGTTAGTTTTTTATAGTTCTGCAAAAAATATTATTTTTGTTGCAAAGTATAAATTATAATGTTAACCAACATAATCTACTGTAAACGGTGGACAAAGGTTTGGCTTATTAGCCGAAAATATACATTATGTTTTTTTTTATGATATGAAGTCGAGAAATATGCAAAAGCTATTGTTGCTAGTACGATCACAAAGTAATATCAATTCTGATAACATTAAACTTTAATTTGTATACGCCCGTATGTTTGGGTAAATACTACAATTGCTCGTATTTATCAAAGTGTTCGAACTTGTACAGGACCGTAATACAAATTTACGACTTAGTCCGGTTGGGAATTGAATATTGTCATCTGAACGAAGTGAGCTACATACATATATACACGTGACGCGGTAGTATTAAACTGACCAAGTTTTATCAAAATTGTGTATAATGCCTCGGCATTTTACTGATAGCCTCCTTCTTCTATCATGTTCAAATTCAACTATCAGTTATAAATGTGACCCAGTTTTTTAATAACTCAACAACTTTAAACTCAGCAATTTATGTTCTTCACCGTGCGTTAATCTATCGGGGAATAGACAAAAGGGTATCGTCACTTTCATCGTTCATCGTTTGGGGAAGTAAAAGCATCTCTGTTTCATCTGCAGGAACTAAATCTATTATTTAAGATTCCGTTCATAGATTTCAAATTGAA
Source organism: Perizoma affinitatum (assembly GCA_961405105.1). NCBI lineage: Eukaryota > Metazoa > Arthropoda > Insecta > Lepidoptera > Geometridae > Perizoma > Perizoma affinitatum. The sequence continues at coordinate 12,401,452 of OY560184.1, forward strand.
ATAGTCGTCATTATTACAGTAGTTACATTCGCTAACATAGCTTTTTTTAAATGGAAAAAGTGTGTAGTAAATTTGAACGCAGCGCGGATGGCTCATCTAATATTAATGGTATGGGCGCTTTCTCGCCACCACCGGGACATGTGGCATGCTCGCCTCTTGACCGTAATGTACCTGCAAACGTCAGGTCAACAGTGTTCTACTCAGAAACATCGAGTTTTATTTTATTATTTTAAGGGAAAATTCTCGTAAAACATTTAAATTTTCAAAATAAAAGTTGTTACAAACTATTTTCGAAATAAAAGCAATTTGTTTTCCTGGGAAGTTTTTGTCCACGATATAAAAAGCTAAAAGCGTTTGAAGTTTTACTATTTTTCAAGTCTTTTTACTAAAAACTATGAATAAATGTATTAGTTAAATAAAGTATTTTTACTTGTTATAGCAAAACATATCCTTAGTATCACACACACACATACACAGATAGTAGTTCACAGTAGCACAACTCACCAATCAGTCAGATCATGGTTGCGAGCAGGGACGCAATTTTTCTAAATTATTGTGTGTATTGAAGTTACGTACTGGGAAAGAGAATATTTCGTGGCATATGATAGTCATATATAATCTCAGTATATAAAATTCTGGTAATATTTTTCAGGTATCAGTATATTTAAAGATTTAAAAATAAATGCCGACAAAAACGAGATATACGCGTTCATGGACCATTTGACAGTTAAAATCTATACAATGTTCTGAGGACTCATTCCCAATTCTGGCGTAGGTACTTGAATAAAAATATGAGCAAATTTCTCAATTTAAAACTAATAAATAAGAATATATTTATTTGACACACACACACACACATAACATTTCAAGACAATACATGGAACAAATAACAAATAATCTAGGAGCCTAGGTACAACATAAATAAAGAAAAAAAAAGTATAAAATAATTAGAAGATAGTGATAGAATTTCTCGATATTACGCTGAGTACAACTTCATTAAAGCATTTTTGAACTAATCATAAAACTCTCGAAATACTTGCATGCACTGATGGATTTGTAATTATTACATAATTTATCATGGCTCATATTTCAATATTACACTCCAAACATTTTTCATTAAGCCCAGAGCTAAAAACAGCAATCAAAACCTACACTAAAAAAACAGATGTTCACGTCGCGAACTGATTTTGCAGTGCGGTGTAATGTGTCGAAATGGAGCATGGAAATGTGAATATGAAGATGAAATGAGGGTAGTTACGTTATTTCTTGACAGCTCCATACACTCCAGCCTAAGGAGTCAGGTATTCCGTGACCACGGCAAAACAGTTGAAACGATGAGATAATAACAGAAAAGATGACCTTATTAAAGATTGTAAAAAACTTATAATGACATTAAAACCTCAACCACGATATTTGAATTGACTTATATCACGCAGAACACATAAAAATCTTTTGCAGACATGTGTGCTGAAGAAGCACAAAATACTACCCAATGTGTCATTTTTCGATGGTGCAAAAGCTGCACACGGGTGCCTGCTGAGTTTTCCCATCCATATTTGATCGGATTTATCCGACAACACTTACTCGATCCACAAACTGGTGAGGTGCTCTGAGTATCGAAAAATTTATTTTTGTGGTTGGTTCGCTGTTTATTGGTTGTAGAACCTGCTGGATTTTCTAGCAAGGTGATAAAATTGGGAACAGGGAATTAACACATGAGTGCTTTTTGAGAACGATAGCTTGCTATTTTGTTTATCATAAAGTAAAATGTTCTGCCTTTGAATCGTCGCAAGATCGATAGGGCGATTCGTGTTGCAAACGCACTTTACAAATTACTCTTCCCTATTTCACATTATGGAAAGCTTTTTCTATGACTTTAGGTAAAAAAAGTTCCAGTGTTCAATACTATTGAATGGTTGTCATATCCTATAATTTCACTAGGATATGACGACCCTTCACTAAATGTCAAAGTTTGGATGTTTGTTGTTCTGCTTGGTTTGAAACAGCTATAATTCGTGACCTAGAATAACATATAGGCTACTTTTTATCCGGGTACCTTGCCCTTGGGCAGAGGCCCACCAACACAAAAAAACCGTATAATTACAATTACGATGAATTACAATCTGGTACATTGAATAATATTCCATGTCACCTTGCCACGGCAATGATTTGTACTAATTAAGCGTGTTTCCTATAATTATTTTAAATATTCGTTAGACGAAACACAATTTTGACCTCGAAATTGTTTAAGATTTTGTTTGCTTACTTTGGAGGGGAATGGAGAACAATGAACAATTTTTGGGGCCAACAGAGTCCATCGAAAACAACTTCTTCACTCTTGAGGCTTTGCTTTGTATAGATAATTAATACGATTTTCAATGCAAAAAGCTTCGGACTCAAAGAGCATTCTTAAGCCAACTACAGGCCTTCTAGGTATCTAGGCAGTTGATTTCTGCGGGTTTTCGTTTATTCTATTATTTACTCAGAGACTAAAACGACTCCGAGTATTTACTCAGTTGATCTGGTTATAATAGAATAGAATATTGTTTATAGACTTAACAAAAAACGACATATAAAGGTCCCAGCGCTGATATTCCGTTAGGACAGTTTTTTAAACATGCATGTAATATAATGTTATAATATATATATGGAGTTGGGACCCACTCGGTTCGGGTCCCAACGTCCAGTTAGTTCTCGGTTCGAACTCGGTCGTGAACCAATGGATTTTCCTACTCGAAAAATTAATGTCCCCATTAACACGTGCTCAAAACGCTGAAAAAAAACATCGCGAGGAAACCGGCATGACCATAAAAACCAGTTAGTGTTAAGCGGCGATGGGCTTACACAAATTTAATAATTAAAAAAAACACAATTATTTTGTAATTTTCGTAAAGCATAAGTTGATTATCAGCTTCGTTTACTGCTCATTTATATTTTCGGTAAATGGTTTTTGGAGTGGTGTAGCTGAGCAAGCAAGCCTAGGGCAAGTTTTCCTGTGGCGTAGGGCCTGTGCCAATGATGAGGGAAGGTTGGCAGGTACGTAATGAAATGCTGGAACAAAGCAACCAATGCCGAGCCTCATTACGTATTCAGTCCTCGTGCCTGCCTTAAAAATCATTTACAAAGTCTTGATGAATGTTAGCCCTGCTTGTTTCGTCCATTTCGACGAATTTGGGATTCATTGTTATTTTTATTATCATGTACCTCGTGAATATTTGTGTTTATTTTATTTGAAATTTGTTCAGTAGATGTAATAGGTCGCTTTTGCCCAGCAGAGGGACCCAACTGGATATAGTAGAATTAAAATATTGGTTTCGAGAAATTTCATAATTATACAACAAACTTAATAGCCTGGCTTTCCTTGAACAGAGGGTACAAAGACACCTTCATAACTTGGAGAGATGTTAAGCTCTGTTATACAGTTGCACATAAATTGACACTAACAATTTAAGTTAAACTAAGCAAAGCAGCGCTTCAAGTTCGAGTCCCGCGAGGCTTGAAGCTACCGCATTCTCTAAGTGATTTGTTTATTTCTAAGCACAGAAGTGAAACTGAAACTAAAATAGGTTATTTAATTTTCTCTCAATCTTTAGTTGTTCTGTATTTCCTTTTGAAATAAATGATAAATATTTTTTTAACTTGAGCCAGTAATACCCAGTAACGTCTTTTGAATATGACAGTTTCGTCTCTGTAACATAAAAATATCGGTGTCATAAAGAGTAATAAATAAAATTATCCATAATTCAGTCACCCGCCTAATGGCAAAGCGATATCGCGAATTAGCATGTCATTCGGGATTCCGTTTCCTCGAATTTTCGTCCCCGCGCAAACTTCTGTAAATAAATAACAAAACGAAGTTACGGATACAATCAGCTGGAAGTTTTTTGCATTCAAAAAACGCGCCGGTCCGCTTTTTCACTAAATGGACTCAATGTTTCACGCTTCTCTAACTAAATCAGGATTCAACTAACTCATTTTATCTGTGATATAATAAAAGATTAAATTATTCTAATTTAAATAACAATTCCTCAGGATTTCTTCACAAAAAACGTCTATTGTTTACTTCATTATATCTTTTTCGGAGTGTTTAATTGATTCTAATTAATTTGCATTCAGACAAGGATCATTGTTTGAGTGAAACACGAATATTTTTTTTTAATTCTCTCTTTCAGGATTATAAAAGAGTTTTTGAAGTTCTCTGTCACGTATCTATTTATTTAATAGGCAGTGATATTTTTCGATTGAAAGTTATTGATAACTTCCAATTCAAATTGAAAAATATGTTTCTCTATGAAAGTAGGATATGCCTAGATCATGTAGTCACATCTTGCTCGTAAAACCGAAGGGTTAGTGCCATGGAGTCGTGTGTGCTCCCGGCCCTAAGCAAATGTAACGATAACACGCTTTTAGGGTCAATAAACTGTTACCTTCTCACTTTTACGACACGATAAGTATATTGTTCGTCCTATATCATCTTGCGCTTTTCGTTTTTGGTCACGCTAGATTTAACTGACTATTGTATTTTCTGTTTCAGATTTAAAAGGCACCATAATCAAAAGGTAACTCAAAGGCAACAACGTTTTATTTATTTAATCACTAGGATAATATTAAATCGTCACAGTAGAACAAAGCAAAAAATATCAATTGGTTATTCTTTTGGAAGGTTTTCTAAAAGGCTAGTAAGGCTCAATTGGCTTAGTAATCCCAGCATGTAAATGGGCTTTAATCAATATTACTCTACTGAGATATTCACAGACACCATCACCTCAATTGCTTGAGGTGTAAGCTATTGCCATGCGATCGCGACCAGTTCAAGTCGCATACCAGGATTCGTTATTACTGTAGGTATATAATTGTATGTCGGAATAGCTATACCTACATCACAATTATTCCAACAGGATGTTACCTGCTACTGACGACATATTTTACTCAATATTAAATATTATTGACATTACGAATATGTGACATCTCTAGTGATGGTGTACGTACGAAAAATATTTAGCTTAGATTGTGAGAATAGCAAAATAGTCTCAAATAATTTGGTTGTATTACCTACATATTTTTATTATAACTATATCGAATTATAATTAAACATAATTATATATTTTCAAGAATCTTAGCAGTTTCGACAATAATCCTAAGTCATGCACTAAACTATACCTCACACCTAACTACGTTCAACGTTCACTTGAATACACGCCTCAATTGGCCGGCTTAATTACCTCATAGCAAATATAGACCATGTCGATGGTCAATATATCGTAGAAGCATCTCACTGCATACGATAATTACCTCTGTTAACGGAATGGTGTTTAGCTATAAGACGAATTGCCCTTAGATTGTGTGTACAGTTCCATCAAAGTTTTGAGTAGTAATGGGCTGGCTGTTGTTTGATATTTCTTGCTACAAAAACTGGGTCATCACTGGTCACTGAATAAATGCTAAATGCTAATTTACACGGACAGAGATTTTCATCACGACAATACGATTATCGAAAAATATTAAAAACTTAATGTTCGATATCCACACTGGAAAGGGCGATAATCGCCTTGCCTTTGAATATTGGAAAGAAAATTAAGACATGAATCGTATTCGAATCTCGAGTTTAAATCGATTCAAACCAAATTGTAGGATATTCGTATCAGATTGAAAAAAAAAACACTATTAATCTACTAAAATACTCACAGACAGATACTGAGATACTCAAAGACATATACTCAGATACTCTTCTGAGTATTTGTACATAATTCGATTCTTATTTTAAGTTAGTTTATTTTTTACAAGCCTTTGTTCTTACAAAGGCGAGCCTGTATCATGGATTTCAGGAACTACGAGTCACAGGAATCACATAGATTAGACTTATAGGCGAACACATCTAACAAACAACCTCTTAACCTAATATACCTCGTCACCGGAAAAAAGATAAAAATAAGTAAATAGTAACTTATCACTGCGATCAAAGCAATCTATTCAAGGTAACCTTTGGTTAAACATAAATTAAAAAGCATGTCTTGTGAAAAACGTTTTTATTTATACCAAAATCTAGCTAAACAACTTAAATCAAACCAACCAGAGTCTGTTACCAAAGAACAAAACAGAGAACCGAGACAATTGATCCGATATTTCAAATACGGTTGATTGAAGTCTTTTAATTAAGGTTACCTTAAGGTAGTCCCCATCAATCTACTTGGTTCCTGGTTGTTTGAAACTACCTCGTTACTAACGCGCTGACACAACAAAGGAGGAACCAAAAGCCTTGCAACAATAGTATAGTGAGGGGCACCATGACGTCAAATTCTCACTTCAATATGGCAGAAATTAGAAAGAAAATGTGCCTATTTTCACGTATGTCAATTATCACGTACATATGTCAATGTCGTAAATGGATTGCCTAATTAGCTATTTTACAATACCGCTAGCTGGACATCGTTCAGCTGAATTGCCATTGCACTATGTTTAGCAAACAGCCATATTGTAAACACAAGAGAGGTTAGGTTCTTAGGTTTTTTAAAAGTTTTTTTCGTATTACTTTTTTTTACTAAAAATTACAAAATGGCGCGCCAGTATGTAAAACGGCTACATATTTGAACCGGATTGGAGAACGTAAAACGCTCTAACAATCTGGCGTTCGTTTAGCCATGCTGATCTGACTGAACGTCAATACGCCAAATTCGAAAACCGCACTGTTTTGTAAAACGACTACGACATCAACACCACCATGGAACATTCCAGCTCTTGTAACACATAAAATAACATGCATAGAACTTTCAAGAGAGTCCTCCTGATTCTAAATACTGGCATTGACTATCTTATGTCATTGTCACTCCACACAAAATACTCGCAGTGGAGAAGAAGCTATTCGGCACACGTGAGTAAAAAAACCAAGTACATGAACCTCTTATCCAGGGATTTTTTTACAATTTACTAGGCAAACCTACATTTAAAAAAAATCTGCTTGATATATCATATAGTATTTGAGATTTACCTAAGTGTGTTCAAAACGAGGTTTCATGAAAAGTTTATTTTTCTGTAATGTTTTTTTTATCAAATCCTGTCATTGCTCTATATAATTTAAAGATCTCCTGAGTTCATGTTTCAGATATGTTTCCATATATCGATACTGGGATCCAGATCTTTAACATTACCAAATAAGCGACAGTATTATAAACATCCAGCTTTAATTACCATGTGTATTATAAGCAAACTTTGAAGATATATTTCTCTTTTATCCAAGGAATTGTTAACACCTGATAATAATAAAAGTTACGCCATACTTTACATGTTCTCAGTTAAAAGTCTAATGCAGACACAATGTATAACACGTAGCATACAAAAACTCACTTACAGTGTTTCACGTCATAAAAATAAACTCGTAAAATATTTTATTGTTTTGATACTACAAAGAGCGTATTAGAATGCGATTTTATGACTTAATTATTTGTGTGCTTGTAGTAATCGATTTATTATTTACTTTATCGGACAAAAGTAGCTTGTTTAAGAAATGAAGTTTGTATTAACTAACCATGGGTAAATTAAATACCGAATAATTTGCAATAAATATAATAAGATTTTATCCGAATTTCAGTAAGAATTGGCAGGTGCCGTTTGATCCTACATAGCCCAGTAACCATTCCATATACTCCTGCCATAAGGCTATAAACTAGGCAGGTTATCACCCATATATTATCATATAGTATAGGTACATCAGTCGCCATCCACAAGATTACGTTTTTTATAGGATAATGTACAAAGAGAATACTAAGAGGTGTTAGATTTGGCTCCACTAATGCCTTTATAGGCCCCAGGCTTGAGATAATAATAATAAATAAGTCATCACCTACCTATGATTTGTTCTGAATTTTAGTCAAAATTGACAGATGCCGTTTCATCTACATAGCCCATAAATCATTTCATCCCATGGACTCATGCAATTGCCTACTTAATTTAGTGACACTTAAATAATATAATTAACTAAATATCTATAAAATTATGAATATTTCACATGTGACTGTGGGTGTTATATTTTTATGCTAATATGAATAATGTAATAGGTACGTAGGCATAGATAGTGTTACTATTCGTAGGTAACGTATTTCTAGTTTTTAAGTATCTGCTGTAAATAAGTAGGAACGTCTCTTTTGCAATTTTTGTTTCAAAATCAAAATTAATTTTGATATTTTTTATTTGATAATATGTTACTAAACAATGTAGTAACCACCTGTCGCCATCCACAATATAATATTATATTGTGGCTAATGCCTCTCAAAAGTCAAGGCTCAGACCTGAGATATCAATAAAATGAGTGAAATAATAATAATACATAAACAAACGGAAACATTGTAAAATCTCCGATTTCATAATAAATGTTTCCTCTCAGTCTCGTTTTTCATAAAAGGTGTTATTCGCGATATTTAGGGGTTATACTCGATCACTGAATATTTTATTAACCTGCTGTGATAAGAATACTTGAGTACTCTCGGAATCTGCGAACACCCTTTTATGCTTATAAGCCTCTAAAATGCTGATCGCGCTTCCGCAAAGCCATTTTTAAGCAGTTTAATTTTTTTTACAATATTTTATGGAAATCATCTCGGAGAGGTATTTGTTTTCTATATTACATATTGGTATAATATTTTCCACGAATTGAACCCCACATTGAAACGATGTAAATCGCTTTTGTAAGAATATAGAAATTGTTTTCTGGTATCTAACCACGAATGGATATGAGTGTTTAGGTCGTGTTTGTATCGAAATTATTCGCTGATAGAATAATCTGGGATCATGCAAGTCGACAGAATCGCTATTTCCAAAATTTGTTTATCTATAATTACTTTCTTGCTTTCGTGTTGCCAATAACACATACATATAAGGTCATGCATGATTTGCCGAGGGGTAGGCAGAGACCACGGATTTCCACTTGCTACGATCTTGGCATACCTACCTGTTTAGGTTCATTCATCCTCATCACATTCTTAAAACTAGCTCGTCAGCTTAGTTAATATAGCCAAAATACAGGGCGTTTTTTAATGCTTCATGAGCAAGAGCTGATATTGTTTTGGAATTCGTTGGATTAACTAGAAAAAAAAAACAAAACAAGCAGTTAATAAACTGTAAAGGTTTATGAAAAACAATTAAAAAATATAATTAAGAAATTTAATAATAAATAAATAATGCTGGACATTTTTCACACAACAGCACCTAGCCCCAAACTAAGCTGAGCTTGTATTATGGGAACTACATGACTGATATAATACTTATATATTTTTTTTGTAAACACATACTTATTATACATTGAAAACACCCAAACCCGATACAAATGTATACAGATCATACAAACATTTGTCCCGCAGCGGAAATCGAACCCGCAAACTTCTGCGTCTTAGGCGGACCTTCGCCCACCGTTCCACATAGATGTCATAAAAAATGGTAGACATGGGGGTGATTTGGTTCGGCCACGGTCTTCTATCGTCCTGCTCCTTTCCGCGTCCCGAGTATCAATTGAGAGGTCGCGGGTCGAAACCGGCTGATATTTTTGGAACATCATAAAATATACGGATAATTACTTACCGAAAGTATATGTTTTTATAGAGCTAAAACTCATTCCTGAAAAGTGTTAGTTGGTAGAGCACTGCAAAATAAATGTTTTATTGAGTACCTGTATAATTTGCTTTCTAGGTTTCTAGGTTCTGTACTGCGATAGGTAATATCAATCCACAAACTATAAAAATACTTCAAATTTATACATCACGTTCAACTAGTGAAGATAGTTTAAAATATTTATACAAAGAGCTGATAACACTTAAGGGTTCGAGCTAGTTTACACTAAAGTCACGTCTCTCGCCAGCCGGTCAGAAGGGCGAGACCTTTGCCCTCATACTCTAAATTATCTGTGAATTGCCCTTTATTATGCATGGGTTCATCCTCAGATTTTTTTGCTATTAACACTGATGATCTTGGAAAATCGTATCGCATAGTATGGCGTTTCGAGCTTCTTATTTGTTTCATGATCTGACCTTGGACTGAGTTTTATTACAATTTTTAAATAGGTACTTGCATAGTCTTTTCTTTTGAACATGGTGAAACATTACTCATCACGAAACATCCTCAGGTTGAACGGTTTGCGGATGGATGGAAGACGATTGAGAGAATGTTTCTAAGTTTTTGTGCTACTTTTGTGTATAGTGGTGTTTTATAATAGTGTGTTTAGGTTATTTTTTATATATCCCTAGTCCCAAACGCTACATGCGTTGTGATATTTTTTAATTTTTATTTTTAATTAAAAAGTATATTTTATGTTTTTGTTTCTTTGGTGTTCTTTGGTTAATTAATACTTAATACTTAGTTAATTATTATTTACAAGTACAATTAATGAGATGTGTAAGTTATCTGTAATGTTGTATTTGTATGTGTAAATAAATAATTTAGAATTTATTACGCAGCAAGAAAATCTTTGTTTAGTTTTTTTTTAACCCGTCTCTTGTTGACTGTTGCATCATACTTTTAGAGAGAGAGTTTTATTGAAAATCTCTAGTAGTTTAGTAAAAATATTTTGCTCAAAACTAATAATATGAATCCAAGCTTAGCAAACGAAAACATACAAACTATGTAAATACAATTTTAATTAGGAAGCAAAGAGAAAACACATACGCCAGGGATACTTTTCAATGTTTCGCCCAGAGCAAACCTGCGGTTTAAATGGAGAGCTTTAAAAGAACAGCAAATAATCCTGCAGAGTAAGTGCAAATTTCCAATGAGTTCCAGACCATTAAGCTACTTACAGCCGTTAGAATCTCACGCACGGAGAGTCCCCATTTGAATCCTGATCACGGCTTTTGTTCTCACTGCTGTATCCACGTTTTTGTTGTTTTACCCAATGATGTTAACGTTAGGAGATACTCTGCCAAAAGTGTTTGTAAATAAATAAAGTAAAGTGTTTTAGGTGTTTTACTACAGTTAAAGAGTTCTTACGATTTAAACTGTAGCCGATTTGTTTCTAGAAATTTTGTGCCTAGAATGTTACTCAATGCCTACGATTATAGAGTAGTAGTGTAATTCAATGTAGCAAGTGCCATGTTAGTTTACAATATCGTATCTCCAAAACGGGTTATTGGTTTGTAATGTGGGTTTTTGTAATCGATTAGTATGCCTTCATGGTGGTTCTTAGAGAAGTTTTATTGCTACAAGCCACTAGAGGGCGATGCAATCGATGATGGAGATACAGGTATATATATAGGGATATATTTTGTAAAAAATAATACCATGAATCCTTCTTTCTCGCACTGTTTCACATAACTGGTTGTAATACCATAGTTTTTGATCAGAATGGGTGAACTTACAAGTCACTTTTCTATAATTTTGTTACATTTTTTATGAGATTTTTGATGAGTTCCGAATGAATTTGCTGTATGAACTTTATTCCTAATAAAGGAGTAAGTACCTAAGCTGTTAAGTGAGGATGGAAGAAGAAAACATATTAGGCCGACTGTTAAGATAATGTAGCATAAGTTCAAAATGATTATGATGAGTTCCAAGGTAATGGAAAACAATATCAAATTATTAATTTCTTGAGAAAACAGTATTATTTCACCTCCATTTCTTAAATGTATTTATATTTGATAGGTAGCTGTGCCTTCCTCTCCGAGGTTTCGCTTCATTTTAATATTCCTTTGTTTGGATTTCCAATTTATTCTTATACTTTGGAGGGATCACTTCGATGGTGATTGTAATCTAAATCATAAATTTATTCTAAATTGTAAGTAGTTTTGAATATAAATGGATACAATGCTATGTTGAATAAGTTGAGGTAAAGATATTTGATTGTAACTTATTTTATCAAAAAGATTGTTTGATGAGATGTTTATTTGGAAAAGGTTAACTGTTTTGCTGACTTGTTTCATTCAAAGTTTGTTTTCAGGTAATTTCAGAGTAATAAGGGATGTTATTAGTTGAGCAATTTCTAAAGGGAAGGCTAATATGAATAGAATTTATGTACCTATTGGATAAAATGTTGGCCTCCTTCAACTCCTTAGGGCTGCCAACGGTTATATTAGCAAAAAAATATATGAAGAAACATCTCCCGCTCTGGATTTTCTTGCGATACATTGGTAAATTATCAGGCTTTACTCTAAATATTATATAATTTAATTAATGTTTGATTTGATTTGATTTGATTAGTCGAATGTCCGCGCCTTAGACCACGGGTTTTTTTTCTTTACAAAATTCTTCCCGTGTAATATAAAAAATATTTTCATTAATTATTAATTCATTCACTAGCTAGGGTTTCAATTATAAAAACAACGTTCATTCTTGGAGCATCCCAACACAGCAAAATAATCCCCAAAATTTCAGGTCGCTTATGGTTTAGGCTGTGCGTTGGATTAAAATCTTAAATAGTTTATAGATTGTATGAAATTTTTGGTAAATACACTTATATTTAGACAGGCATATAATTTTAGATTGTTTGATGGCCATTCTGAAACCTGCCAACTAATAGATTCCGCCATCGATATTTAGTTCTCTCACTTCGTTTCGCAGAGCATTTTCAATATAATTCTGGCATTTTTCTGAATAGCATAATTACAAATTCAGTGTCAAAATCATCTTAAGATAATTAAAACCCAACTGCAAACCGCTTTCTGTACCTAGACTTCCTGTACTCGGAGTGTCTTCGCGTTCACTCTGAAGAGACAGTAGTTAATGTATCAAGTCAGAAGCGATTTTGCTAATGTCTCCGAGTAGGGTCCCGAAATCACCCACTTTACCTTTAGGCCGCCATTTTGACGCAGATTAATGGTTCTTGTTTATTGTTCCATAATCTGCTCGTGTAATAATTAACTTAACAATACCTCTGTGTCTTCTATGAGAATAAATTGATGGACAATTCGGAGTAATTGTTAATAATTGCTGTGAGCAAATGACGTTGATAAATTCAGAAAGGCAAAAAACAAGCATATAGAAATTACTTTTTTATTTTAAAAATAGGTTTTCATTGAATTTAGTCGGTAGGTCGAATCGAAACGCTTGCCAATGACTTTTATAAATCAAAGAATGTAAGTCCGCATCTACATAATTATTATTGAATCGGTGAAAGAAAACATCCTGTAGACCCAAAAATTAGAAGGCTTGTGCGATTAGTTAGTGTTTAGATAAGCCGGCGATGGCACCTAGAAAGCTAACTTGTAAAACGTGGGCTTGTGCTAAATATAATGTTTGTATATGTCCTTGAAAAGAAGTCTGAAGTAGAGACTTGGTACCTCACAGATCTGACAACGGAGTATCGTTTTGATTATCTTATATTAGATCTGACTACCATAACTGATGAGGACCATGTGGAGTTAACATATTTTTTACTTTTTAAATAAAAACAATACAAACAAACATAATCAAAACAGTATGAGGATACCACGTGACTGCCCGTCAGAGGAACATCCAAACATTATAATTTGCCACATACCCGCGTTAGCATTAGCATTACACGAGACCATTAATCGATGGCACATGCAATGTATTTTTCACCATTTTTGTTTTTTACATAGTCATTTTATTGCAAACTACCAAATCAATGCCTTTTGAAAAAGTGCGCACGTAACAAGTCCAATTTGGTGTGATTGGCTTGACGGTGACACTCGACAGTCGTCACCCGCTGATTGAATCCCGATCCCGACTATAAACTCAATTTAGTGTACGAAAGATAAAAACGGAACGCAAATTAGTTTTGCCCATCGACACTGCATCGCACACTGAACGACAGTTAATGTCACTTTAGATTTCAGACAATAAATTATCAATACCAAAAAATACTTAATTCTGCCGTCCGGCATCAGCAATTTGATCTAAATGAACAAGACACGGTTATCTGTACGGTCAGGTCACTATATATATATTTACTTTCTTAACGATGCTATCAAGGTAAAGCAGGTTCCACATTTATTAAATAACATGAATTCAAGATGAAATTGGAAACCCAATTTCTTCGCTCTAATTTATTTGTAGTACCTAATACCTGCCGAGGATTCTCGATCTGTATAACTAGCATATATTTGACGATACTTGTTTGGAGGAGGGTACCTAGTGAGACGTAAAACAGGATATTGCCGAGTTCAGGACAAACGCCTGCCGGGAAGTAGCGGTACAATGTCGATGTAATATTTTTATATGAGTTAGATAGAGAACTTGTTCATGTCCACTCTTAGTGGCAATTTACAACCTTAAGCAGAATTATAACCGTAGGGCAGATTGGTAATCTTTGGATGAATTCTTCGCAATTTCATATAAAAAATATTGTTGTTCAAAAAATATTATTATTAATATTATTTATTGTCATTTTTATCTTGTAACTGCTCATTTCAAAACATACTAAATAAAATTAAAAAAATGAGAGGTATGTTGATTCTAAAGAGTAGAATTGAATTTTCGTTAATGACGTTTGGTTTACCTAAAGATTGTTTATTGGTTTTTAAAAATAAACAAATCTGGAAAAATATGTGCGAAAAGGTAATATTTTATGAGCAATTGTGTAAAAATTGTATTACTGATTTCTGGTGTGCTAATCTATGTATAGGAAACCTAAGACGCGTACCCTAGTAGTATTGTATACTTGGCACTCTCCACTCTTTATAATGCCTCATGTGTCTGTTAGTTTGGTATAAGTAACAGTTGGAGATTACCAGTATAAAACGTGAATGCGGCCTTAAGGTACATTATACTGGTTTTTTCCATATGCTTGATACAGGTAACAAGCTCATTTTCACCAAGGGCTCTACCGTGTCCCTTCCTAACAAGATTTGTGCAAACAAGTCCCGAATCAGTATGATAATGACGTTATTTGTATGCCTCATCGATATCTAGTACCTACCTCACTTCTCTACATAACTGTAGGTACAGTTATGTAAACCGAGTGTTAAAATTTTGGTAATTTATAAGGTAATAAGTATACTTACTTACATCTGGGAGACATAGAAATAATCTTCTTAGATAAGATAATTGAAGTGCACTTCTGAAAATTAATGTATATATGAAAATCTATATGTACGATCTTATTTTTTACATCGTTACTTGAAGCAACATGGTTTAATTTTGTAAAATTCATCATCATCATCATAATTTCTCCACTTTTCCCTGTTTTAAGCTGATCGCATTCAGGTCTTATTAGTAACCCTCTAGATTTCATCGGCACATCTTGCAGGTGGTCTGCCGGTGTTGCGCTTGCTCTCGAGGGTGTCCATTCTGTGATGGCCCTACTCCACCTACCATCACCACGTCTCGCTTAATACCTTGCCCATCGTTACTTTATTTTCATGATCCGGATGCCAATATCTTGGACCTTCGTCTGTGTTTGGTGTTTTTAATTTTGTCTATACGGTGGATGCCTAACATAGAACGCTCCATAGCCCGTTGCGCAACTTACATGCGTTGCACAGTTTTTTTTTTAGTAAGCGTCCATATTTCGGCGCCTTAAGTTAGAGTGGACAGGACTCATTGATCAAAGAACTTGGTTTTAAGGCATTACGGTATATTTCGGGACTTAACTTGAGAACGTCTTCTAGTTTGCCAAACGCGGCCCAGCCTAGCTAAATAGGAACGTTGGGATATCTCCTTGGTGTTATGCTCTCAGTCAAAAGATTAACAGTGTCCAAGGTAGGTATAACAATTCACTATTTCCAGCGACTTTCCTCCCAAAATAATACTTGCTTGAACCCTGCTGGAGATATTGCCCTGCTGGTCTTTAACATGTTGATCGTTAGACCCACGGCGAAAGAAGCATCGAAAATGTATTTTAATATTGTCTGAAGATCCTCATTAAATAACTAACTTTCACTAAATAACACTAGATCTTCTGCAAAATGAAGGTGTATATATATGTATATATATATGTACATAGTATTATTTACCTAACTTACACATAACTGAAAATGGCATCTGTACAGGTCACGACCTTTTATAAGTATCAGCACAAATTATATAAGACTAAATTTCCAAAATAAAATTTAATTCAAACGAAAATAATCGCTTCAAAACCAAAGCTGGTTTTCGTAACATTTTCCTAAAAATACCATGCAAATATAGAATTTGTCGCGAGTATTCATCGGTAAATTGAATAAAAAGTATTTGTGTACAAAGTGGGCTGATAATCGATGCTGTTGAATATTTCAAACAGGCGGGGCGTGATGAAAATAAAACACTTAGCTATAAACACGTATAGGTAGGTACCTTCAGCGCAAAGCGAGTGGTTTTGCACCTTTTGTCGTGCATTTTAACCGGCTCAAGTTTGTTTAGCAAACAACTTTAAACAATGCTAATGGTTTTCATAATAGCAGACTTATTTGAGAAAGCGTTTGATATTATTTTGTATGAAATGAAAAAGAAAACTGTGTTCTTTATAAATTTCAGATTGTTCTCATTCTTCATATTATTTGAATGCCTAATTATCTTTATATAATTATTTATAAAGATATTATCAATTTTCAATTACTATCTTAATAGTAATTAGGGTAATTAAACCCTTTAGGTTCAACTACTATAACTCAAAATGTCAATTTTCTGTCACAAAACTGATAAACCTGTAGGCTTATATGCCCATATTTTATATTCAGTTTATTTAGTTAACTTTATTAAAAAAAAATTGAGCTATTAACTTAATTTAACATCATTTTTGTGACATTATTAATCGATTCAACTTCTTGTGTACTAGCACGTCGATGCAAGTTATAAATCTACTAATGAATTTCGCAATTTATTTTAGAAGATATGTCACAAAATACCGCCATTAAACTAGATAATAAAAACAAATGCCAATTGTAAAAATACCTCGATATCAATTATAGAAAACTAGGCCATAAATCAATACTCTATCAAACCATGGAATTTATAAACCGCAAATAATATACACAGGAAAGTTTTGACGGTGACGCGTCGGCTAACCGTATGTCCAAACCTGCGTTAGTCCGTTACCGCAAATCAAAAGTGTGTAATCGATTCTGTCTGGTTTGAGTGAGGCTGGCAGGCCAAGGGGAGATCCTATTAATGTTGCTGGTATTTCCTAAACTAAGCGATATTGTTGCCGTAAATTGAATCCCTACCTGATAATGATGTCATAGTAGATTTATAACCTGGTAAAAGCATGAGTTTATAATTTCCATAATTCGATTATATTTTCCATGGTATACGTACTCAAATACATACATTCTCAATGCGTAGATCTTAAGGATACCAAGCAGAGGGCACGTCCAAAAAATACATTTGGTACATGCCCGCGTTCAGTAAGTAGTTAGCATTCCACATGACCTATTGCGAGCCCATCGCCGCTTATTAATTTCATAATATTCTGATATTAAGGTAGGTATACGGATATTTATCTGCAAAAAGCTTACACATAACATGAGAACTTTCGAAATAATAAATTATATATCATGAAGAACGTGGATCATTTTACATGATTTAAAAAAAAAAATTTCACCGAATTTATTTTAGAAAATAAGCCGACTTCCTAATAATAAAATGTAAACGCATATATACAAGTAGGTATATACAAAAATACAGATGAAACAGCTAGCTATCTAAATACCTTTACATGTCTTTTCTTACTCTGAAACGGCAAGTTTTTTTAACACCTGTCAGGCTTGAAAAATCTGTTTTTTTTAATAAAAGCAATGTCTTCTTCGCTTTTATGCTGTAGGTGTATGTCCGTAGACAGGTCAATATTTTTTATCTTATGAAAATGTTTGCTCTCGATAAAAGTTGTCCCGTAAAACTTAGAGCTTTTTACTTAAATATTTTTTTATTTTTCTCCATTCTCTCTGTTGTTATTTTCAAGAATTTAACAAACTCTTCTGATTGAACTGAGTTAATGGTAAGGCGACGATGATTTTATAAAGTTACAAGTAGCTAGGTACTTTTAATTAGAAATAACTGAATCGCTTTAAACTTGACTTCGCCATTTTCTGCTAAGCAAATCGCAATTATTTCTTAAGCCCAAATAAATAAATCACTTTTGCCTCCGCACCGTGGAACGCGCCACCTCAAATCAGGTACGTATATTAAACATCCTAAACAGACCGAACAGCCTTCCGTCAAAATATATTCTCCCAACTTGTTTGTGTGACATAACCATACCCAACAACGCAAGTGTGGGTGCAGCAGGTTATTGATTCATGGCCCTGGAATTTATGCCTACTCCCTTACTCTTAATCAAAACTGCGTCTGTATAAAAGGGATGGAGGCCTGGTTCACCTGCTAGAAAACTACTAACATAGATGAAATACCTTGGCAGACGGAAGCTTTCCTGTTAACAAGCTCTCATGAATAGCGTCGAACCCGTTACTATTAATAGAGAACAGTACATACGTAATCCTGACCAAACAAAAGGATTGCCTGTATTAAAAACTACGAGTACCGTGGTACCCAAATTCTCAGACCCGGAACAAATATCTACAGAAATATCAACTTGTCCCGCAGCAGGCATCGAAACCACACCCTTTGCGTCGCAGCCTGCAACTCGCCCACCACGCCACTGAGTTCGTCCTAAGTGATGTTCAAACTTATAATTATATATATGTATAAGAATATCATTTAGAATCAGTGTAAAATTAAAAATGATAAGATTTCAATTTATTTTTCTTTAGATCAAATTTAGATTTATTTATTTAATAAACTGAGTAGGTACAATAGTAAATTAGTAGTATCCTACTTGTCTTGACAAAACTAACAAGTTTTCGAAGTGTTTTTAATGTTATTGTATTAAATCGAACATGGGATCGCTATCGCTATAGCTTGTTATAAATATTTTCACACCTACAATCTAATTAAAAATGTAATTCTTCTAGGTTGATTCTTCTAGGCATGTTCGCGCGCAGAAATCGGCGTAAATTCACTTTAAAAATTTAAATTCACGTAGTTTTTAAGTTGACGTTTCTATATGCTCCTTGTGATTTCAATGAAAACCTTTGACTTTGACTTTTAATCATTATGTTAGCATAATACGACATGCAGAATATGGTTGTTCTTCATTTTCTGTTAGCACTATTCCTGAACGCCCCGGGGTGACAGCAATCACTACAAGGACAAACACTAAACGGGTAATTAGCTTGTTCAGTTCGAACGAGCTCTACCATGTGATGGTTTCTCGCTGTCGTCGAGGGTAGCTATTTTACTCTTTCTTAACAAAAAACTAACAAAACAATTACAAAAAGTGAGCAACAATTAGAACTTTAAAATAAAACTATAAAGTACCTTATGGACTTTGAAAATTTTATTTTTTAACAATCAAGTATTGGTGATGTTTTGTTGATGGTATTATAATTACCATTACTATTGTTATAAGTATAACGGGTCTTTATCGCGTTTACCTTTTTTGTTATATTCCCGACGTTTCGACTGTATTGCAACAGCCGTGGTCACGGGATGACTGGAGTGTTTGAAAAGTACTATTACTATTGTAGCAATTAAATTATCGTGGTTGGGTATCATTTTACGATATTATTACGGCTATACCACGTAACTTACTATTCTCCTGCTGGTGTTTGTCGAGCGTGGTCGCGGACGGTGCTTATGAGGAAGGACCTATAAACGGACGAAAACGAAACGACAGCAGGAACATAGTAAAAGTACGTGGTATAGTCGTAATAATATTCGAAAACAATTATTGGTGTATTTCTGTCCAACAGTCATATGCCTGCATAATTAGTTTTATATGTCGTGCTAAATAAATGATTTCATTTAATGTTTCACGTTTTACAGGATCATTTGACTCAATCATTGTATATATTGAAACATTCTCAAAAGTCTCATAGCGTATCAGTAACGCCGATACCGAGTCTGATTTAATTTTTCAAACACGATTCTTTCAATTGATATATAAAAATGATTATCGAATGAATGCTTCAGAATCACGCCTATGCCTTTGTTACGAAAGTACATTTCTACGCCAATTCATCGAAGCAAAGAAAAAACTCAATAATCAGTAGAGCGGAGCGAAATATTTTTTGGTTCATTTTTATAAGGGTTCTGAAGCATAATGGTGACACCAGAGCCCTAATAATTTTGCCATTTTGCTTATGCTCTGTCGCCCCGTCTATTTTGGTACATAGACTTATTCCTAGTTACACAATAATTAACATTACAATATTTGATAACCTCCAACGTGTATTTTATAATCGATTACAGCGCTCCTTGACTTATGTCAATACAATCCCTAAGAAACATCCTTGAACACATACAAACCGCATTACAATCCGATTAGCTGTTAGTTTTTCTTTGATTTTGTCAACTATGGGGCTACTTTGAAAGTACCTCTTAAGTAGTCGTTTTGGAATTTATGTAGTAGTGTGACGCCTGCCGACCAATGTAACATGCGCATTTATGGTGTTTAGGTGTTGTTTATTGGTCGCCAAACACTCAGACCCGTAAAAAACAACTGGCCTTATTGCTGTTTTATTTTGCATTTGACTTTAAGTAGCATTTTTCTGTCACACATTACGCATGTAAGATATCTTCATTTTAGCCAATCTGTTTTTGTTCTATGAGCAATATCGCTATAATTATTCGTGGAGTGCTTCCCAGATAAAATCTCGCAGGACATGATGAAACGCTTTTTCCAAGTCAATAAATAATAAATAATGCTGGAGATATTTTCACACGACGTCATCTAGACCCAAACTAAGCATAGCTTGTACGACGGGAACTACATAACTGATATAATACTTACTATACTTTTTTTTGTAAATACAATGCTCTTCATGTGCAGATTGTTAGTCTTGACTTTTTTTAACTTTATTCTGATGGTTTGAATTGCATCTGACATGCTTTTGTCTGATCGTATTAATTAGGAAATAAATATATTATTTAACACTAACTATTGTTAAAAAATATTTCCCATATTTAAGAGTGTGTGACAATAATTTAATGACTATATAGTTCCTTTAACATCCCCTTTTCCTTCGTCGTCGCAAGAATAAAAAAAAATATAAAATGTATTTTGTGGACTGTAAACATATAGGCATTATTGAACAGGTTACAATTTCTTACATTTTGTTTGATTGTCTCGGAAATAAATAGTGTCTTAAAAATAATTGAGTAGAACCCCCAACAACCACCAACGAACATTAGTTTGAATGTTAACGAATATTCCGTTTCATAATCCTCGGAAAACTTAAGGCCAACATAGTGTGGCTGAACACCTCTTGGGTAGTTATCTTATTGGCTCTGTTCTAACTAAGTAGACGGACAACCTTCGCAAGAAATAGTTAAACAATATCAAGGTCTTTAACTCCCAGTTTGATGCTAAAACATTGAAATACAAGTAACTTCTAAACTTCAATAACTTTGAAAGGGTAACTTGAAACATCTTTACGAGGTATCAAGCAGTGATAATAATAATAACAATGACTTCAGTTGAAAGTCCAGTGAAACTCAATGGATCTCATTAAAAATGCGTAGCAAATTAGCTATGCTCTGTGTTGGCTCCATTTCTCAAACTCCTTATTGTAAGTTCCGAAGACCATTAAATTTTCAGGAAATTGTTTTGCAACTTTTCCACCTTCAATAGCCCCAAACACAATTTCCGAAGCTTTGGTATTAATCATCCAGAGACGTAGTTCATTGTTATGTATGTTTCGTAAATAAAACAAACAAGCATAATTGGCAGTCGTACGAGTATGTAATAGAAATGTGTTCAACCAACCGCATACAGGGTTTTCCCAATTCATGAAAGCTCAATAAAAAAGTTTCATTAAAATTGTTAAATATTTTTTTAGGTTTTCATATTGCCTACTGCGGGTTTATATTCATTCGCCAACCACTTTATCCCGGTGTCAGAATTGAAAATGAGGCAGGTTCCGAAAACGGAGTGTTACATAGGTTGGAACCTACCTATAGGATCAGAGTTCCAGACGTCGAGTGGCGGCGCGGCACCGGCGTGGTACGAATATAGAGCCAGCCAGAGTTGCCTTAATAATTCAACAGTGCAATGCTTTTACAAAACCTGTCGACGTCAATCCTAATTTAGCGCCGATCGAGCCGCTTTTGGAAAGTGTCGCTAGACAAATGGAACTCTCTTGTTTTAGCGAACCTCATTTCGCCGAACGGATATTTCGATGGTCAAGCGATAAAACACTTTGAGACTGAAAGCATGAATTTATTGTTTAATGCACTCTTCTATTAGCAAGGTGGATGAAGTTTATAATTGCACTTCAGCATAAGCAACTTTTGAAATTGCATTGACGTGAATCTTTTAATAACTTTGGAGTAGTTACATTACAGTCATCAAATCATCATAGATATTCAAATCATCGTTATCATCAGTATGTATTATCTGCTGAGCATAGACTTTCCCCAAAGAGTTTCATGACGAACAGTCGTAGACCACCGACTTCCAGCAACCTTAAAGTGTCACGTGTCCGTAGGGTTGAGTCCTTCCTGTTCTGCGTCGGTTATCTAGCTCGTGTTCTCGAGATCCTTCAATTGCAATATTAATTTATATAATTTCTTATCTTTAAATACAATAAAGCTTATTATAATAACATTCTAAATTGGGTAACAGATACACGGGCTCTGGATTGCCCAGGGCTGATGTCATAAACATTTCAATTAATTAGAGTTTCCTCGTCACGAGGAACGGGTCGGCCCTTTGATTGTCCCTTTAGACGAACTTAATGTTTACATTTAGGAGTTTGCACCCTCATTCGGGCTTTTAGGCCCGCCTTTCACTACAAGCGGTAACCGAGCGGAAAATAGCCAAGCGGAGTAGTGAGTCTCATTTTCTGTGTAACGGCAATATTTGAGAAGCCTCATGTGGTCTATAAAGCCTACATTGCATGTAATCTATGAAGCCTACATAGATTTTTACTTTCACAATAACTGTTATGTAGGAACTCTGGTATGTAGAAAATTGCACAAAAAGTAGGATCTACTCGCTTTTTACTTGCTGCTTCTGCTAATCAATCAAACCAAATCCCCGTAAACAAATACCGTAGCAAGTTGACTGAAGCCTTCTCCGCTCATAGTGGATGTTAGACTTTATCCCTGTCACTGTTTATCAGCATTCAAATTAAAAGTTTTAATAAATAGGCCGTAGATTTAAGTGCCATAACGGTCTATAATTATATTGTACACTTTGTTATTTAAGTTTAAAACAATGGAAACAATTAGCAAGATGTTTGGGTAATTAATCTCCAGGCAATCTACGCCAAGACAAGTGTACAGTTAGGACCGTAGAGTAAGATGATAAAATGGACCAAAATAGACATGGGTATATCCAAAATAGACATTCACATCACTTACCTACTGTTTTGTTATAGAAAAAGAAACAAGATCGTTTATCTAAAGTTTAAGTGTCATTCATAGTAAGTATTTCACGTGCAAATCTGCGTACGTAACGTAAAATTTAGCTTATTGCGGAAAACTAATGTACGTCAACGTAAACCAAGTTTTAACAAAATAGTATTGTTATATTCTAGAGAACCAAGAAATGCTTTGTGCGGAGATTGTGCCAAACCTTCTCCATGCTCTGTGGCTAATACCGTCTAAATGAAAAAACATCGTTTTTAATAATGCAATATCTCTAAATATATTTAGACATCACCATAATTGTAAATCTCTAAGTAGTACCTGATAAAAAATATCATCACCATTACCTTAAGCTCAATTGCAGCGTCCTGACAGGGTGCATATACTTACTAACAAGCTAATTTAAAATCAAAGTTATCAATCAATTTATGTGTATGCAATTAATAAATGAATATAAGTTTGTAATATTATCTCTCTTCAAAATATATAACTTTGTTAGTAACCAACGTTTACCACCAATTAATTCTTTAGATGTAGGTTTAACGTTCACCCTCAAACTTATAGTCTTTCATTAAGCATGTCCTTTCTTTAAATTTAAATAAAACAAAGTGTGTGTGAGATATTATCGAAATTATTTATTAGCGAGATATCCAATTTTCCATGACTTTTGCGCATAAATCAGGCTGAATTTGACCTATGACATAGGTTATGTTGGCTTTGAGGGCCGCTGTGGTTTGTGGTTTATTCGCATAGACCTGCGACTTAAGAAAACCCCACAAGAAAAAGTATAGCGGGGTTAAGTCACACGATCTCGGTGGCCAGTTCACATCAGCTCCACGTGAGATGACCATGCCCTCAAATCTCTCATGCAGAATATTCAATGTGGCATGAGTTGTGTGGCACGTAGCGCCGTCTTGTTGAAACCACATGTCGTTGGTATTCAGATGATCCAGTTCATGCCAAAAAAAGTTGGTAATCATCGACCGTTGACAGTGATGACCGTTGAGTTTCTTTGAGAACAACGTTGGCCAGGCCGCCAACGTTGTTCTCAAAGAAATATGGCCCGATGACGCCGCCAGCCCAAAACCCACTAAACTGTAACTTTTTCGGGATGCATTGGACGCTCTTGGATCTCATGTGGATTGGTATCGTCCCAAATTCGACAATTTTGTTTGTGTTTTTTGGATGAATGCGTACGTAATACCCAATCATCCAGAAATGGGCCTCATCGCTGAAGATAATTTTTCTGTGAAAATTACGGTCAGTTGCTAACTGCTCCAGTGCCCATTCAGCGAACACACGTCGTTGTTTATGGTCGTTTACCTTCAATTCCTGGGTGAGTTGAATTTTATACGGGTGCAGGCCCAAGTCACGACGCAAAATTCGCCAAGTTGTGGTCTGTGAAAGGCCGAGTTCTTGTGAGCGACGCGAAATCGACTGCCTCGGATTCTCCTGCACACTCTCACGGACAGCGGCGATGTTTTCGGCAGACCTTGCGTTTCGTTGACGTACGGGTGTTGGTCGATCATTTACCGAACCAGTGGACTCAAATTTATCCACCACACGACGAATAGTCCTCTCGGTAGGACGATAATGGCGACCGTAAAATGGGTGCGCGGTGCGTTGCCCGAACAGAATACTCATTTTGATAAAACAATTTTATAATTTGCACGTGTTGTTGAATGCTATAACTATCCATGATGATTTGGCAAAACAAAATGAATAAATGACAACCAATTTGACAGATGTAGCTTCAACAAGATGGCCGCTACCAACTGCCAAAGTTCGGACGTGCCTATTAGAAGACCCTTTATAATATTGTTTTCGGCATAATTTTTTTTTTTATATTTCATATAAATAAATTATATATTTCAACGAAAACTAATCAGTAATAAAGATTTAATGTGTCTTCATTGCAAGGCCTTCTCTCAATCATGTTCTATCCTCTTGTCATCCTGTGGGCAATAGTCTGCGTTGGGAAATGACAAGCAACATAATCATAACTATCATATTAGCTGAAAACCACTGCTAAAACTGTGACTGTGTGACTGTTGGGTGTTTAAAATAAACTACACTGCACAGTAAAAAACTGGGCTTCATTCAAATAATGATACGACAAATATTTCAAGTCACCTCTATCCAATGGCATTCATATTGTTTTTAATGCATTCAAATCTTCAACTGAACTGCTATATTGTTTTGACGTTTGGCTGTTCGTGAGAATGCAAGTTGCACAAGCGACTCATAAGTTAATGTAAATGACTTTAAGTGCAGTGCAGGTGCGAAGAAGTTTACCACACAGGCAACTGCCTGCGGCGGAGAAACTGTTTTCAACTTCTTTGATGCTTTTCTCTACATGTCAAAGAAGATGCTTCTTATTTTTATTGTATTTCGGGTTGGTATTTTGCAATTATATTTAATTCTATAGTAAAATTAAAACGAGCTTAAAATATGTTACAGAGACAAGCGTAATTTTTCGTACGTATTTCGTTTTTAAATCGTTTCAGTTCTATAAAAAAACGAAACCTATAAATAATTGGGACCGTTGCACGGATTTTATGGTGAGTCTCATAAGTTATTATGAGACTCACCACTCAAGTTTCTAATTTTTTTTCCAACATCAATCTGGATATTTCACCTTTTTCTTTCTCGTATGTCCCATAGTGTGAGATGTCGTTGGATAGTTAGTTCAAAAATATTGCGGTTGTGTGAAAACCATTTTTCGATTCAGGGATTCGTTTGCGAAATACTAAGCTGCAAATTTTTAACGAAGTAGCATTACAAGTTAACGAGTAATAGTTGACCAACTTATAAAATGTACTTGGAGAAGTAAAAAGGAAAATTTCGTACAAATTACATTGAAAATTACTGAGATTAAGTTGTAAAACACGTAAACAGCTACATACAGGCCTTAGACCTTTTTGAGTGACATAGACATAAGAAATATAACCGTATAGAAATATAAAAAAATTGCATGTTCACCTTGATCGGAACCCAGCAATAAATACTTTCTTGACCGAACTCATTGACAAAAGAGTTATAAGTATACTCCAAATTATATTATTATTCTACATACGTAATAAAAATCATCCTAGATGCTGAGATTCTCGCTCTGGTCATGGCTTCCAGCGTGGAGTAAGCAGCTTTAGGTCCATTACTCCCTTGCCGTCTGCTTCGGGTGTTGTTAATGTGGTTCCGGTATGACCCTGGCCCTAAGGGCATTTATAATAACATTCCGCAATCTAAATCTCACTATGGAAATTAGAAATCAATATAGTGAAAATCATACAGCGTTTAGTTTGTGTTATGGAACAAATTGTGATCTCCGATATTTCCACGTCGATTTATGAGTGATTCAATGTTCAATGCTTGTTCGTACATTGTAGATATTTACAGTGGCTCTTGGTTCACTTAGGAGCTTTTGGGATATTTATCATGTGCTTCAGATAGATTTCATTAATTAGGTCAAGTGCTGCAATAACCCGTTCTAACCCAGTTCCCATCTAGTAAAAAAGAGCAGAATGAAAATAAAAGTTTGGTTTAGAATTCGGAAGGAATTTCCAATATTTAATCAATAAACTACGGAAACACATAAATCGAGGTTCCACCAAACTTAGAAAATATATTTATTGCTCTCTTGAGTCTCTTTTTTTGGAACTTACAAAATAGATGAGACTGCTAGGCTTGTTACATGTGTATAAATATAATTTGTAGTATTTTGTAGCTTTTGTGGAACGCAGTCGATGTGAGGTTTCTATATTATAAACGCAATATGGTGAGGATTTTGAGGAGCAACAAACAAAAATGATGATATTATAGATTTACCAAAGGTAAGGTAGACGTACTTGTGGTTTTAGTAACGGGCGGTTTTTTGCATCGATTTTATGACTTTTAAGGCATATGTCGCTAGGGGGTACTCAAATTGATATAACGTAATGACAATACTGTATTTTTATTTATCAATAATTATCTTCTTTGTATTTTCCCTTTAAAGTTGTAATCATTTTTTTTAGCTTGTTAAGTGAATCGAAAATATTTATGCAGGCGAGTACTGTCAGTCAGTATGAAGATGGCCGGCCATCAATATATTGGATCCGAGCTCCTAATTTACAGTAGCTTTTATTGCTTCGTAGCTGCTGTCTATTAAATATATTATTGCTAAATACTTACGCATATTTATTTTTACCCGCGTCTAGAAGCCAAGGTATAAAAGTTTGGGGTAATAGGGTGTTTGTTTGTTGCCGAAACTGTTTTCACCATTTACCGAACATATTTATGTAAAGCTTTTTTTGAAATAGTTTTGCATGTCTTCAAGAATTGTTCTTAAGGAAGTTTTTTAGATAAACGTCAATAGAAGCTACAATACGTGGTAGAATACACGTTGAGGATTTTTAATATTGTAAAAATAACTGTTTATCCGTATAAACTTAGATAGATATATTCTGTTCTATGTATTAACAGCAACGTAAGTACTTTTCACAATTTCAAGCCAGAGCTTCATCTACAAAGTGATTATAAAACTTGACTCATCCTATGTAAGAAACTTTATCCTCGTATACTGAGAACATAGAAACACGCTACTCGAATCTAACTTATTATCCGATTAAGCTTGGAAGGTAGGAACAAAACACGTTTCGAGAAGTATTTAATGCATACATAATTTAGCATTTTATTATCGTATAATGCCTTCAAAGTTGCAGATAACTAATATATTATACTTCGATTCTGCTTATACTATCAGTATCATAATTAAAAATGTTCTATTGCATTTCATAGAATTTGATTGCATGTAGATTCTGGCAAATAAAATGAATTCTATTCTATTTTATCTGGATATTTAGTTTTCTATAAAATATAAGTTTGATAATCCATAGGTACGTTAAAATTTATATAACACGTAGGGTTGTATATAATAACTTGCTTATTGTAACAATAACATATGATTATCACTTTTTGTATGCAGTTAACCTACCTACCTACCTTTCAAATTATTTATGGTTAAAATTTAAATTTGTCTTAAAAATTCCAATAACGCTGGACTTGAACCAAAATCTTCGCCTCATCGGCAATGCAATGGCAAATTTTAAGTAGATACTGTAATTATTAAGTACTAGTAGTTGTTTTTAATTGTTTGGTTCTTTTCGGAGTAAGGCGCTAATTTTTTTTTAAACTTCTGCGGATAACCGTTCAAGTTTCAAGTTATTATATTTTGTTTATGACCCAAATAATAATATATATTTAATTACGCCACGTATCGAGTGACGCGGTGTTTGAATTTATTGGACAATTTCTATTCGGCTTGATGGATGCTATCCACAAGTGTCTAAATCGAAAAAAAGCAGCTCAAAGTTCGAAAATCGAATTATGATTTATATTTTCGAACTTTGAAACAAACACAAAACGGTTTTCAAATGACAATTTTATTATAATTAATTCCAACTTTGTGCTTTTGTGAACGCTTGATGAGATTGATGCCATTATAATGGAGATTCAATAACGTTTATCTGATATTACATGTTTGTTAATAAATATGTCGTTTATACCTATCATACCAGCTTAGGGAGACTTAAATAGATGTTCATATCTAATATAATTATCTACTAAAAAGTGCGAATAAACCTACCTTGGTTTACGTGGTTACAACATTATAGAAACAGTATTAACCATTAAAGAAGAAGAAGATACCTTATGAATAAATGTTTCTATCTATCTATCTAAAACCTTTAAACAGTTTTCACTTGTTTACAGGTAAATTAATTAATTTAAATGACTAAGTGTAGCTTTCTTTTATTAATTTATTTTAATAATAGAAAGCCTCCTCTATAATATATTTTATTTATACCTCTGACTCTGACTCTTATTTATTAATCAACCTCTGTGGTGCAGTATGTGAAGGCCCGTCTGACACGCAGAAGGTTGCGGGTTCGATTCCCGCTGCGGGACAAATGTTTGTATGATCTGCAAATATTTGTATCTATCTGGTTTGGGTGTTTTCAATGTTTATTATACATTTTTACAAATAAAAAGTATATTAGTAGTCATGTAAAAAAATATATAGATAAACTCATTATTGTGCATAAAACCATAACTAAAAAAATTCACAATATGGCGGTCTTATCACTCTTATCTATTTGGCATAAATAGCTAAGAGTGATAAGACCAGATAAGAAGATAAAACAGTTTTTTTATGTTAAAAATAAATCAAAGCGGACGAAATCGCGAAACACTCCGCTCTAAACAAAATTATTTTAGGTTGGTGCTAGAAACTTACAGAGACGTAGGCACAAATTGCTTTTAGTGGTGGTGATGTACTAGTAAACGCATTACCCTGCTGATGAAGCAATCAGGCAGACACTCTAACTTTAATGGGTTACATTAAAAATCGATACTTCGAGTGCCAGAGCAGTTTTCGAGCTATGTAGTTACGTATTTTGTAATAATGTTCTGTGTAAGTAATATTGTAATATTGTAGTATGGTTGGAGGTGTATCAAGATTGTTCGTCGTAGCATTATGTATTTATTCATTAATTCATTTATCAGATCTACCAACAGTTGTTACATGAAAACTTAACAATGTTTAAGCTAGATGATATATGCAACATGTCCTTACAACCTAATTATAGGTTAATAGAGAACGTAAAATAGAATGAAAGTTTGAAAGGTTACAGATTTTATTAATACACTGTCTAAGACAGACATAATCGAATTTCTGTTTATAGTTCCGTTACCACAAACAGAAATAATTCGATGGAAAAGAGAAATATTTAAATGAAAACTGGACATACAGCATTCAACTTAAACTCAACAGCAGAGGGGGGAGGCGTAAATAATGAATGGCCAGCAGTGAATTGTTCCTCTTCTGCTGATGATAATTATGAATATTATTTCACATTTGATGTCCGATGACATCTCAAAGGTTGCAGGAATTTGGTGGATTGAGGTTGATTAACCTCCATCCACCAACTCTTTGGAGAAGGCCAGCAGTGGAATTTTATACACGGTTGATGATGAAGATGATGAAAAAATGAACTGAATCAAAGAGAACTAACATTAAGTTAGTTTATATTAAATCCAATTGGATTTCGAATGCTCTTAAAATAATACTCTTCTATAAGTTTTTTTGCTGATGCTCGTTTTATACTGAAACTCATTTTCGAGCGCGAAAATAAGTACTTGAAAACTTGCCACGATGCCGCACGGCAGAAGTAGATAAGTTATTTCTAAGTGCCTATTTTATTATTATGTGTAGCATTATGTGTTTTTTTCCAGAATGCGCATTCTTACTCAGTTCCAAATAGGCCCAAATATTGCAAAAGTGTAATTTGAGTATCGCAGAGCACTCGCTTGCTAGATGTTTGGCTGAGTGTCGCCTAGAGGAACATTTGTATAGCGAAGACTCTCTCGCATTCACCTACATCCATCCACAGCACTTGACACGGCTTGTGTCTACATTGACTTGCGTCAGCACAGTTGTGATGACTTCCAACGAAATACCTTCGAAATATATGAAGTACACAATATATTTTACAAAAGATAATAGTAAAATCTTGGATGCAGTTTAACCTTCTTTTTTTAGGGACCTCTATTATAATTATATCTAATCTAGAATTTTCAATGAAACTTCATTTTAACAATGTAGTAAATATCTGAAATGGTACGTAAAATGTGTTTTGTTCCTGTTTAAATGTGTTAAAAATGAAAAAAAAACTTTCCTGAATACGTTTATTTTTACCTTTTCACGTTATAAGTGCTTGTCTAATTCAATTTTTTTATAAATTTGGACGGCTATTGGATTTCCTTTTGTATTGAAAAATGCTAACTTTAATTTCGTCATCGGATCGGAAGTTGAAAAGCTCTCAAAAAGGTCTTCTCAAAGAGGTTTCATCAGAAAATTATTTGGTGTTTAGAGAGTCAGTCCCGTATTTAATTATAGCAAAGTTAGAGATTTTAGCACAAGGGCGTTACCCTTGTACGCCCTTGCATAATCCCTCACGATCCCTTGACAACCAGTAGCTTAATATGTATTGATTTATCTTATATTCTGAACGATCAAATAAGCATTATATAGTTGTTTATACAGTTGGTTTCTGTCAATGTAACATTTCTTTTATGACTATTTTGAATCACCCAAAATGGCGGAAAACCATGTTTTTGCAAAAAACTTACTAAAAAACTTACATATGGGTTTACATTTCATTAATGCAAAAAGGTCAGCGAAAGTTTCTCTGACCTTAGTATGATTAATCCTACGTGGAACGCTGTTAACCGCGTTGCACGTTAATTATTCCAAAAATTTCCTCATTAAAATAATTAATGAGTTTAGTAGGATGATATTTTTTTCTCCTAGATACAGAGCCAGGTATTGTTTTGTAATGTCATCAAAATGCTGAAGACACCGTTTACAGATAAGTTAGTCTAACTGAACTCTGGGCCCTTATTCCTCTGAGCTATTATATATTGAGCCTGATCTCTAAGCTATTAACGCGTTTCACTGCATCTACTCAGAAAATACTCTTTTGCAACCTGCTAAGAGGGTTCAGAATTCATTTTTGTTTCCTAGGGTAGAAAAATAACAAAGTACACGAATTTATATTATAGTATACATTTTTGTCATGGTTAAAAATAAGTTAATCAATGTTCAGGAAGCTTAATGACTTAAAAAAAAAACATTTAACTTGACGACAAATTCTTGTTAGGCTTTTTGACACCGTCTCTCGGATCCTCATCATCCTTTATCCAGAAACAAAATGTCAAGTAAATCGTTCACAAAACAATAACGGATATTAGAACTGTCAAAGTTCAAAAGCTGACAAACTGTTCGTGCTCTTGACAGACTTGTTTTCTGTGGCCCGGTCCTCATTATGGTCGCTAAATTGAAAATTTTGCAATATATTTTAGAAAACCTTTTTAATATTTTTTAAAGCTGTTATTCTGTGTCTTCGCAGCTCTGAAACAGGCACTCCGATATCGATGCGGAAGTTGTGTTTGCGGGATGGTTCCGCATATATCTACTAACAACTATAATATGTTTGGGGGAAATTAGTGCCATTTTCAAGATTATCATCTATGAAAGTTGTTGCTGCTAAAAATTCTAATTTTGACCAGGCTCATCATCGGTTGAACAGGCTCTAGCTTACTACTGAGTTCTGGCGGACGGAAAATTAACTGCTTAACTTTTTAGTTTAAACGATGCAAGGAAAACAGAAAACAAAATAAAAGTTTGTAGTAGTTTAAAATTGTCAGTCTTTTAATAGATGTTGCCAGATCCTGTAAATTCTTGATGTTCCTGACACTATGATTACAATATGTATAATCAAATTACGATAGG
Source organism: Perizoma affinitatum (assembly GCA_961405105.1). Classification (NCBI taxonomy): domain Eukaryota; kingdom Metazoa; phylum Arthropoda; class Insecta; order Lepidoptera; family Geometridae; genus Perizoma; species Perizoma affinitatum. The sequence continues at coordinate 12,434,060 of OY560184.1, forward strand.
TTTTGGAATAAGATGCTTGCTGTTTTTGGTTTCCTAATCCCATAACCAGATCTTTCTGGTTCATAAACTCTTTCACTATCCTTGAGTATTTTCTGCCTAGGTAGGTAAGGTACTCACTTATTCCATGCATATTCGTGTGATGCATAGTTTGCGAAGCCAACGACCGCGAGAAGCGGCGCCGCCAGCGATGCGGAAGCGTATTGTTTGCCTTCTCCGCTCTTATCTGTCACTATGAACGCGCCCGAAACACCTCTGTAATCTGTGCAGAATGTGCTATTCAGAAAAATACCAAATCAACTTGAATCTACTGACTTTAGATTGCACATGTGGGTTTACTCGCAGTTTGTCTAATTTATTGTTCAGCGATTTATAATAGATTTTTTAGTTATGAATTTCAAAGCATCAATGCGCAGACATGAACAGGCCCTACTTTAGCAGCTTATTGCCTAATTCACAAGAAATATATTATTTTCTATAGATTACAACTATTTTAACGATACCTATACAAATTGTTTCGCAGTTTTCCTGTAATTTGATTATAAATATTGTAACACTCTTTAAGTTAGGACACTTACACGTTCGAAATATTGAACACAAAAGATATTGTATGATGTAGGTAAAATTAAAAACCAACCATCCCAAATATAAAATAAATTTCTAATTGCCTACTCACAACAAATAAATAGTAAATCATGAAAGCGCAGCTTTTACTCTAGCAAGTGTACATGGGAATAAGTACCTACGATAGTGTTCAATAATAGACAGACCGCGAAGTTGTAATACTATTTCTGTTGCTCTACGTTGCAGTTGCCAGAAAAGGGGTATGGCGGTGGCCCAGTATAGGGAATGTATCGTCAAAGACAATTATAATGCTATATTATTGCCAAAATAATAACTTAGAAGTGGAGTCGAATAACTCAGGTTTACTGATGTAAGAAAACTGACAAAGATTAATGCATTGTCTAATTTAAAATAGTTCATGTTTTCAGATAGGTACAATTATTTTAATAGAAAATTGCATTATACCTATGTAAAGATACTCAAGAGCACCGTTGGCGACCACGATCGACGTTCGTGAGATGGGAACCCAAAACGAGCTAAAAGGTAAACTAAACGTCAGCAGGAGAATAGTAAAGTACGTGGTATAGTCGTAATAATATTCTAAAATTATACTAAATCAGGATAATTTCAATTCTATGAATCAGTCATGTTATGTAAAAGTTTACATTGTGCATTTTTGTAAATTGCAATTTACACAGGTATATTGCAAATTTAAGGTGATTAACATTCTGAATCTGTACACTTATGTGTGTATATTACTACACCTTTTAAGTATTATGTACGTTTCAAGGAAGAACTACTAGAATGCTGCATTTATATTCTATATTACCTATACAAAGCATTATTAAATATCCTTACATTATTATCGTATATGTTGGTGTACGTGATATCACTAACTAACGTCCCGAATGTTCCAATATCGTCCAGAGAAGTTTAATCGCAAGACAGGTGTGCGTGTCGTGCCCTCTTTGCGGCCCGTAATCTATTTATCGCCCTTATCTTTGGTACAAGTAGCAGATTGCATGAAAGAAGCGAATAAGCGACTACGATCTTTTTCTACCCTATTTCTTATCTAGGATGGCATTTCTACAAATTATCTCGCACGGTTTGACGTCGCATATATATATGTAGGTTATAGTTACGGACGTTTGTACTTTCCACAAATTATTTTTTCTTACATTTTAGGACGTATTGCAGCGACCCCTAGTGACTTGTAGCGTTAAAACCAATTGAAGAACATTTGAACCTTGAAGTCATAAAAAGCAATTACACCTTAGCAATATTACCTACAAAAAACTGTAATGTTGCCCTGCAGTTTTTTGTAGGTTATTGCTATTTTTGAAACTGGATACGAGAATTGGACCTTAGCTTATAAAACTCACAATCAAAAGGAATTGGCAAATCAAACGTGGAGAAGATCTGTCCCGCTTTTTCTTTTACATTAAAACACATTACAAATAAAAATAGATCAATTTTATTCGATGCAAGTGGGTACCTAATTTAGCGACACATGCTTTCACAACACGTCTCTTTGCATTTAATCGTTGATGAATAGATGATTAAATAATTTTAAACGTTGCCAGCTAGTACGAATCGTGGGCGGCACGCGACGGGAAATCTGTACGATGTAATTTTAAACTAGACATGTAAAATGTCATCATGTAGGCGTTGTAAGTGCATGTATGTAAACGGCTACAAAACAATATCTATTCAAATGGCAATTTCAACAATCTCAATGATTCCTAATGTACCATCCTCTATCTAGAAAGCCTATCATTATAAAAAAAACACATTATTTTGGGTAGTGTGTTGTGATGCTGTTAGTTTATCGCAACTAACTGTGTAAATCTAACCCTAATTACGTATGAATTCGATTCCGGTAACATGACACACCAAAACACGGTAATGTGAACCCGGCCCTAAAGATACTTAGCAACTGGCGTAGGTACATATATGATAGAATGCATGTTATTCACATACAAAACTTCGAATCGACCCTGCCGTATTTTTTCGACGTTTAATTTCCGCCAGTGAAGTTTTAATTCGCGACATAAAGAGCGCTCACAAGCGGTGTCTGGCAAGTTTCATCAACACAGATACTTCGGTAGAAGCTTACTTTGAAATACAAAGCCTACAAGTACAAAAGGCTCCGCTCCATTTTGTGTGTGACAATCCGAGGAAGGCGCGAGATACGCGTCAACTCAGTTTCGACGCAACTGCAACTGTACCAAGAAGATGTGTGTAAAAAAATTCGTATTTTAACAAGATACCTTATTACCTACCCTAGGCAGGGCAATAAACTAGTGAATTGGTTTATTAACAATAATCAAGTTTTTTTTATGAATTAAAAAATAACACATAAAACAAATAATTCGAAGGCATGCACCATCGGTTAGTGTTTAATGCTCATTGGAACACTAGTTGCATGGTTGCAAGCAGCAATTTACCCTGTCACGTAGAATGATAGCTATTTGCAAAACGCGGCCATGTTCCAAATGTAATGATAGCAAGTGCCTCTAACTACCTTCAACTTGGTATCATCTAAGAATTACGCACGTAGTATTTAAAACAAATAAAAACAATCCAATACATTTTTTTTTCGATCACACTTTAGATAGGTTTTAAACATCACTGGCGGAAATTAAACGTCGAAAAAATACGGCAGGATCGGGTTGAAGTTTTGTATGTGAATAACATGCATTCTATCATATATGTACCTATGCCAGTTGCTAAGTATCTTTAGGTCCGGATTTAAATGTTTTTTGACATAGGTACTCATGAGCATGTTTTTTTATGTTTTGTTTTTTAAAAACAATTTTCTATTCCAATGCGTATCGTCGAGGTTTTTCATTCAAGATTATGAATTTATCAAATCGGCCACACAATTGCAAGACATTTACATCAAATACTCGCTATTTCCCAAGGCTGCCTACCGAAGTGCGCTGTTTGTGTGATCGTCGAATGAGCACACAATGTCAGCTCGACTATTACCTATCGATGCAACGGTAGTGTTTGTCGTTTGAAGTGGCTGTAGGGAAGCTGATTACACTGTTTAGTTTAAACGTCCTTGCACAGACTAATTTATTTTAAACTGAGTGTGCGGTGTTTTAGTAACGTAGATAGTTTGTTGTGATTATTAAACCTAATGGAGTTGTTGATGACTGATTTTTAAAAGCTATTGGAAACTAAACGTTACTGTTGAGTTATCAAGATTACAACAGACATACCAACTTTACCAACTTTACCATGAATTTTTCATAAGTTTATGCTTAGGTACCTACTTTCTTCTAAAACATTCTATAACTTCACAACATATTACTTTATTAAGAAAACTCATGAATTTACTCACGTTTTCCTTTATTCAATCTACTTACACCAAGATTTTCGGTTAAATTATTTAAATTATTAACTTAGCCGTCATAAAACCGAACCCTTACAATCAAAGTCACGCGAGCACATTTTCGCTACGCGGCAAAATTATTATCATTGCCGAGTATATTTCCAGCCCCTTCGCAAAACAAATTCCACTTGTCAAAATGTTCTCGCCATGTTCACGGGAATCACAAAGAGATACGTTTACAAAGAACGAGCCCAACAAATTGTTCCATCAAGCGCTATGTTTGTATAATACGTGGTCGGCCGACATCCACTATCAACTGAACTGATATTACTTAGGCATGTGTTTATTTTCACCGCTTTTGGGTCATTTAGGTCACAACAACGTGTTTACATTGGGAAAGCTGGGCTGGATGCAAATTAAACTCTATCTTCTCGCAGAATATATATTGTGATGATCGACAAGGATAGTCAATGTTTCACGGTAGACCGCCAGCGTAGTTAATTGCTGGAACTCAAAGTTTTCTCATTACAATTGTTTAATTTTCTCGTTCTACCAGGAAAAGTAAATATATTATTCAATGATCACGTTTTTAGTACGTACTACGTACGTTTAACGTAGTTACGTAGTTACGTAGCTACGTTTTACGTAGTCATATGGAGAAAACAGAACCAATATAATTTCGTTATGTCTGGTTGTATGTCTGTCTGTTCGTTTGTATGTGACAAATTCCGTGGCATATATTTCTGTCTCAGCTTTGAACGTTTGGATTGGGTTTTAAAGACATGTTTGTGACTATACTGATCCGACTAAACAGAAATGTAAAATTAACAGTAGGGTACTTTTCGCGACAATCTCCAGTACATGTAAAGTAAGAAATGAACTTTTATTAATTGCGTTAGCTTATGAACTATTAACAGTTTTATTGTTTAAAAGAGAGCCTAATTTAAAGTATTGCCACAACATCTATAGGTTGGTAAGTTAACTATTGTGTGGGTTGAAAATGTAATGAATTTTCATTATAACATGTTTTCTATTCTAACCAAGGCTAATTAAGGTACTTGCAACTCAAAATTGCAAAAGCAGAAACGTTTCCATTGTGCTCTACCTATTCACGTTACATTTTTATATCTGCGTGGAGATTAAACCCATTGTATTGTCAGTCAAGGAATCGCGTTTCTGTCATTTCTTACGTAATTTCAAGATGTGTACCTCGTCCTAAATGTCGAAATTTCCAAATAGGACTCTCATTCAATTGTGTTGAGTAGGTATACTTAACAACTAATTACTTCCATAACAATTATCGGAGCATCGTCTTCGTCTCCGAACTCCATACCGTATCTGGTGGTCAATTATTGAAAAGCTACGAGTGATTTATTAGAAAAATTGCCGATATCGCAAAAGAAAAATTGCCGATAGTCACAGATATCGCAAAATTCGCAAAATTTTCGAAAGCTAAAAGCTTAGCTAAAAACTAAGCGGTATCTAAAATTCTTAATTATATCAATTTACGAGTGCCTCACTACCACACGTATTGAAATCAGCCCGTGACTATTTAACACTAGCAAATTACTCTAGCCTAACTACTAACGAGTTAGTTATTTTGTACATTTCATAAAAAAATATTTCAAAGGTATATGTGGTTTTTAAATGTATTTCTTAACATATTATATTAAAAAGCTCAAATTAAATACATTAAAGTAAACCAAAGAATAGTAGTTTAAGTAACCCGAGTTTTTCGCCCTTTCACATATTTATAATGTTTCTCAGCCCATTTCCACCGTGACAGTAACCGGAGATTGATTTAGCTGATGGGTCATTCAGAAACGCGACACTACTCACTCTTGATATTGGATCGCTCTATATTTATATCGAGCATGAGAATTATTAGGATCATTCAATAACATCGTTACTTAAAATTTTGATGTTGATTTGTGAGCTCTTTCAATAAGTCAGTAAGATAAATATTTAAGGATTATCGAAAATACTTTATTGTTCTCTACATATTATTTTACTTATTAATTATTTTCGCTACAAAGCGAAAAACACCGCCTCTCTCTCTACAACTTTTGGAAAACCTGTACGAAAATTACGTATATTTATATGGAAAGGGTATATATAGTGTGCCTACTACGTACATAATACCCATGTACCATGAATATACTATATTAGACAACATAATTGTATACTAATAACACAACATGCATTATATCATCATAACGTAAACTGTGATTCATAACATAATTATAAGGAAAGAATCAGGCAAGAGTTATCGGCTCGAGAACAAGTCATGCTCTTGACTAAGAATTCAAAATAGGTAGTGATCTGATGGCAACATTCAGGCAGCCTGCATTGTATCCTTTACAAGCTAGTATAATAGGAGGAGGTATTTGCAATAGTTGAAGAGTTTCAGAGCAAAAGGATCGAACATGTCTATAAAAAATACCTGTGGCAGGCAAGACTAATTATTAAGAAAAAATATTAAAAACAAAATGACTTTCTCCACTCCATAATTCGACCTAGATTGCAATTAATGATATCTATAGCCTAAGTTAACTTCTCTACTTTGGCTTATTCATTTATTTAGGCTGAAGATAAATAGCTAGTGTAACCCAGAACAGAGCAGAAAACATATTTTTAAACGATATACCACTACAATATTAACTACACTTCAATACAAGAAGGCAGTATAAACCGATCAACAGTTTAAGGTCATTTATGACAGATGAACCACTTATCCTAATATACGTAATACTTAATTATGGCTTACAATCAAAAGCCATTGAAGTTTGAAGGTTCTGTATCATAGGGATACAACTGACTACTTTAAGAGTCGGAATACTGAACCACCATCTCTTAAAGATAGGGGACACAGACAGTAGACTTTTTCACGGTTGTCTCTAGGATGAAGAGACTAGTACGTGGAGCACGTTGTAATACACAGCACCGCCTCAACCGAAGTCAGGTCGAAGTTGCTGATCAAATCATACTCTTCTTCATCCACAACTCTCATGGGGTCGGGGATACACGAACGTTGCTGTCATCAACCCAAAGTCCTTCTCCAAGTTAAGTTATTATTTCAAGAAATTGGAGAGGAGTTTCCTAGTCAGCTTAGAAAGGAGCAGTAGACCCCATTCCGAGACGTCAGTACAGATCTTGGTTCCCTCACTCAGAACAAGAATTAGAAAATAAGTTAGCTTCGGGTCACGAGTAAATTCGGACAGCTTCCAATCGAAGACATCGATGAATCGATCAAAAGAGTTCATAGCATGCCTGCTTGTCCCTAGAGTAATGTCCGGTCACTAAGATATTCATGCTGAACTTGGGTACTTGCCAAAAGTTTGCTCGAAAACTAGTTATTATTCTACATTAAGGAATAGCTGATATTATTGGCGTCTGCTACGGTTATTAAATTAAATCATTACCTGAAGTCCTGTCCCGTTGTTTCAGAAGCTGGACTTGCTAGTTTATGTTTTTTTTTCCCTGCAAGGACAATGCAGGGAATGTAGGTCCATTTTGCCCATCTTATTTTTTACATTTATAATATTATATTATAAATTAAATAAATAAATAATGCTGGTTATTTTTCACATAGCATCATCTAGCCCCAAAGTAAAAAAAAAAAAAACTGAAAAAACCCAGACCCGAGACAAATATTTGCAGATCATACAAAAATTTGTCCCTATATTATATACTTATATATATTTAGTTTTTTTTAATATGTTATTAATAGCAAAGTATGCAATTTTAGCTATTTGTTTCTAATAATCACCGGAACGGCTGGACCAATTTGGGTGAAATTTGGAACTAATTCGTGACTAGAATAACATATAAACTACATCTTTCTAGGTACCACGTTGGCGAAGCTGTGGGCATAGGCTAGTTTTATAGCATACATTTCCAGCCGTTAATGTACTATGACGGTTGCTGCAGATTTTGGAGGCCCAGTCGTAGAAAATATTATTTTCTGTACGTACTACATTTGGTAATAGGTAAATAATATTCTCTCATGTGCTCATGACCCGCACCGAAATGAAATGTAATGAAGTAAATCGAGCCGAAAATTAATATCTTCCGCTTGAAATCTCAAATTCATCAATATCGTAACCAGCTACATTTTTGCCATAATTTAATATTTATCAATGTTAATCGTAATTTACCATCTTATTGGTAACAAATAGAGTTATTTCTCTAAACTACTCTCTTTTGTTGACCAATAGGTTATTCCACAAATTACTTTCAAACAAAGGTTTATTGGGTGGGTAAATGAACTGTTTTAAATAATATTTGTTATTTATTATTACCAATTAATTTATCATTCACGCTTGTATAATGTTCCAGATATATGTTATAGTGTAGGTATACGATCTCCAACATATATTATGCAACGCATGTCAGAATAATACCTACTTAATCTTGTAAACAAATTACATCGTAACCAACAAAATATGTTATTCCTATGATCTTATTTCAAATCTCTTGTTAATAATGCGGTTCATTGCCATTTTCAATACACTTTGTCTGACGCGAAAAGGCAAAATGAATAATGACTATGGATTGCCGCGTTCAAGTGCTCTAATAAAATATTAACAAGAAAAAAAGAAAGAAAAGTGTTTGAGGAAAAAGTCGAAAGTAGTGTCAGAGCGAAGCTAAGTGACATTTCGTGTTGCGGTCAATCGCACTTAGTGTTAGTTCTTCTACTTTCAACAGAAGTCACTTTGGGAGTTGGGGTCTGATTAGAACCGATCTTACTGATCGACAAATGCAATAAAATGTATGTATTAATACATAACAGGGTTTTAAAGAGCTAATAGGTCCTTACAATTTACTCTCATGTAAATTGTAAGGTTTTTTAAGTATTAAGAATTAATTATTATTATTATTTAAGTATTTATAAGGCCAGTATTTTGGGAACGCTTTCGCCTGGTAGTGATCTAGATCAGTTGATATAGATCGTTTGCAACGGTATTTAGATAGCTAGCTGTTCCATCTGTATTTTTTGTGTATACCTACTTGTACATAGTTGTATAAAAAATTGTTTACTATCATGTTCATATTATTCATATTCATATCTATTCATACTTTGGGATCACAAGGAACACTTAGAGTCACGTCAATTCAAAAAAGTATAAACAATGGAAAATTACAAAGTTACAGAGATAGTTAGAAAGTAGCAGCTGTATAGGTGCTTTGTCAAATCAAGATCATTGTAGGTAACAAAATAATTCAATAACTTAATTAATAAACTTAATATTAATAAACAACTGAAGAGCCTTGTCAATAAATAAAACATAACTGTAAGTAGGTACAAATAATTGTAAACAGTCGTACAGGGGCTTTGTCAAAACTATGACGATAACGAAGTACCTACCAACCTTTCTTCCTTAACTTCCTCTTCATTCCACGATAATGTGTCAGTTAAATAGTAATTTATGGTATAATATGCCTTTTTCACAAGATTATCTTTTATAAATTTCTTAAATGCCTTTTCTTTTAAATCTAAGACATATTTCGGAAGTTTATTTCAAAACGAACAGAATTGATATGATATGAAAACATTATACTCTTAAAAAGTAATGTTAGGCTCAAGACAGCAAGCGAACACTCATCGTTAAACACCGAAAATCAAAAGTAAGATTCCAATAAAACAACTTTCAAAAATACTTTACAGAAGTAAAGTATCGACGGGTAGACAAAGGGAACGGTTACCTTTGATTAAAGTATACTAAGGGAAGTGTTTTGTTTTGGAATAAGTAGGTAATAAGAAATGTATGTTTTCTATTTTCTTATGAAATACCAACTTAAAAAAAGAAGTTGGTCAATTCGGGGATTTTGTTTATTTATAATAGTCTGTGCATCGATTGCATCGTGATAGTTATTTTTATCGCTAGATAACAGATTAATATTGGTTTTACAAATTATTCATACAAGTAGGTATATACAAACATACAGATGAAACAACTAGCTACCTAAAGACCGTTGCAAACGAATTATAGATAGGTCAACTGATCCAAATCACTACTAGATGAATTATAAAAAAAACACGTTATTTTGTGTGAAAGGACAGCAAACACTTTATACCTAATATTAATACGACTAAATTTGAAATAAAAAATAGCTATTTCTATTTTATTATCAATACCTTTAATAGCAATTAAAGTAACAGGAAAGGTTACACATTGAGCGTTATCTAGCCTTAAACTAAGCAGAGCTTGTATCATTGGAGGGAACTACATGACTGATATACTACTAATATACTCAAGAGAATCTCAAGAGGCGCAAATATAGAAGTCTCGACAGAGCTTACTTATTTGAGCCTTTTGGGGTTGAGACTCTGGGTCCGTGGGGAACCGGGGCCCTTCGCGTTTTCAAAATTCTTTCAGGGCGACTGGTCGAAGCGACGCGTGACAAGAGAGCTGGCTCTTATCTGGGTCAACGCATTAGCATTGACCATTCAGCGTGGACATGCGGCCAGTATTTTGGGAACGCTTCCGCCTGGTAGTGATCTGGATCAGTTGAGCTATCTATAGATCGTTTGCAACGGTCTTTAGATAGCTAGCTGTTTCATCTGTATTTTTTGTATATACCTACTTGTACATAGTTGTATGAATAAATGTATATCTCATAAAAAATAAAAAATAAACTAATATACTTTAAATTAATTTCGAAGGTATTTTGTATGGTGAATAGCAACCATGCGAAATCGGTTCGATCGATTTGGTTGAAGCTACGAGTGAATGCTCCATAAAAGGTAGACTACGAACTGTTTGCGAGTTGCCGGTGCGACAGACGCAACGCCCGCAAACAAAGAAGACGGATAATTAAACCCAAGCAACGAGAAAAACGAGATTTTTAATGAACGTGGACGCTTGCTACCTAATAAGACTTTATTATATCCATAAAAAAAAAAACATAATGAAATAATAAAAACTACCTCATTGTTTGCGTAAAGTTAGGAACGTTAACAGCCAAAGCTATAGATAAATTAATCATTAAAACCTGACAGTCACATATATAATTCTAGTGAACCTGCGATAGACCTGACAAATAAAGAAGATATAGATTCGATAGCGGATAGTGTCATGTCCGTTTGGCATAAATTTTATAAAAAAAATATTTTTTTAAGCCCGGTTATTTCTAGATTGGCTGGCATTTTAAAAGTATAAAATTACATTTTTATTTTAAGTGTAAAAATAAAACAATCATCAGTTAATACCAGATTAAATTTTAATAGATTGTAATGGAAATATCCATAACTGGAAAACCCTATATATATTCATGGTTCAATTTTCACTGAGCCTAAATCAACAGTAGGTAGGCACCGCAGCAAGATAGGCGTCCATAAAATATATACTCTTAATTAGATAACAAGGTTTTATGATTGTTTCCCCACGTAGTAATTTCAATTTAGAAGCACCGAAAAATTACTAAAATAAAATACCATATTAATATTAAAAAGTTACTTTTTTACTTATTGACCAGATTCAGTTACCAGAAATGTAAAGTGTCGTCGTAATTCCCTTCACAAGTACCAAAAACGTGAACTCTTCTCAAAGGTCTGTTTCGCATATAAATTGACGAATTTGCCTCCATTTACACCTTTCTGTCATGCAGGCTTCGGCACAGGTTGTGTAAAAAGCTGGGTAAATCCATACACATACGAGACAAGGACTATGTTTGTTTTCAACCTGATGAAGGTCTGCCTGCTTTCAGGTTGCATGTTAAGTCTTTTGTGAAAGAGTTTATCCGATGAAGTAATTCTGTTAACAAGTAGTGATACTTATATTACTTTATTCTGGTTTGAAATTATTAAATGCTGCTGAGTCAGATGTTCAGATGACGGTAACCTCAGATACATACCCAGTGCATTGAACTTTGAGGACTCTAATTACCCAAGTAGGGAGTAATCAAAAGCAAATTCAATCATTATATTAGTCACATGCCTGTGTATAGTAGTTGCACGTGGCAGCAAGCCCATCGATGCTTTATTAACACACTAACTTATGGCACATGCCTTCAACATCTTAATGCAAAAAATAGTACATTCTCTTTTGTTATGAGAGCCTTTATCGTTCTGTGAAACTACCAGTTATTATGTTCACGTCACTGAAGACACTCGACTGTCTTGTTCTGCCTTGCTCAAGTTCGTTAGTTGTTGATTTATAATCGGTTTAGAAGTAAGATGCGTGAACGCTCTTTAGTAACAAATTATATAGATTATTAGTTTAATAATCAAATAGAATTGGTAATGATATAACAAGACAGGGTTAGGCAATGTACCAAAATTTGACTTATATAATAACCTTGCAATTTTTTTTTATAAGTCTTTGGAGAACACTGTTGGTATTGTGTTCTCCGTCTGCAAAGAGGAAGATCTTCCACCGAGCTGATCCATATGTTCTATTGCTATGGGTTCAAGTTGCGTGGAAACTTAGCTTGCGCGATCTAGACATTCCGATGTCATGCCATCTGTATTAAGGTAGCTCTTCGTTCATGTGCTCAACGTAGCTCAATCATGTGGCGATGAGGTGTTGCTACAGATCTATATGTGTATATTAAAAGAGTATACCATTGTCCCATTGATTGACAAGGCCAAGCTCTCTCAGAATTGAAAAAATGTGAATTAATTTAATTTTATTCCTGACTCCGAACAAATTGTTTTCAGGTTTAATGATAATCAAATATTTTACTGAAATATAAATTTTAATTTCACAAGATTTTAATTTCACCTACCTCCTGGAACCCTGACCTCAAACTGTGGAAAAAGCGAAATTAAACGAATGGCAAAATAAAGGACGCTTAAGATTGTGGCAAGCAAACGTGTTCAAGTAGCGAGCCGTGCAGGCTCATAATAAGAGGGTTCCGTTGTTTCAAGGTACTGGCTGCCCTTCCCATTTTCTAATCAAAAACCTGTACACCTTAAACAAATAACATAATAACAAAATATTATTCTACAAGTACAATGAGCGGTCTTATCGCTTATAAGCGATCACTTCTAGAAAACCTTTATCAATATATTTTTAATTATTTTTTTAGCTTTTTATTGTTTACTTCTTAGAAATAGTTTTGGTAAATATATACTTACTCCAAACTTTGTAAAAGCACTAAAAAACTACTTGCATCGGATTTATCATAATCAATACGTAAAAAAGACAGTTTTTACAAAAAAACCTATAGAATATTTCGATTAACCGATAGAGATTTCAATTTCCTTTAGTCACGTGCGGCGGGATATCGGATCCGCGGTTGGCTCAGTCCGTAATGAGCCAGCGGATGGCAATTTCACTAGATGGGCTCTTGGTTACAGGGGAGTTTTTTATGTCAATGTGCTTTTAATACGTATACCTTGTGTAAGGACTTCGTTGTGTCGGCATTTGACTGTGACAGAAGTCGGTGAGTCACTTGAGACACTGCATTTTCTCGGCTTCCGCTAGTGTAAATATTGCTGATCGAGTATTTTAGAATGGCGTTGTGTAGTTCGTTTAGCTCGCATGACTGACATCTGCTGTGGAAGAAAGGTTCTCGAACAGTGATCACAAACTAGGCAACTCAGCCTAGGAAAGTTCCCATCGGATGAACAATATGATGGTTGCAGGATTGAGGTGGCCAAAATCATCAGTCATGGCACTCTTGCGGGTATGCCTTTGTTCAGTAGTTGACATCAGGATGTTGTGTATTTCAAATTGTTACAGTAGGAGGAGATATTGGGGCCTCGTGGGCTATAACTATCTAAACTAACTTAGAGTATAAGATCCATAGGTTTATTATAGAAAAGCATTTAAAAAATATCCAAACGTTTATTTTCTCTGGTAACTCCCATTGCATGTTTCCCCAGAAATAGAAACTGGCCACACATATAAAGGTTGAAGTCAAATTGGAGTAGTTATGAAAAATTCAGTTGCTTTTGAGAGCTCGGCTTCGGCCCACATTTCGTACATAGAAATAGTTCGCAATCCGGCTGCGGTACAGTTTGGTGTCGTTTATTGTTTTCGAAAGTTGCAGTCAATTTTTACGACTATGGCCCACATAGGCTTTCATTACGGCAAAATATATTTTACGAAACTGCGATTTGGAAGAGCGGCTAAACAATGACTAAATTACTTACATAAATGTTGAAAATGTAAAAATGATAAATGTCTTGCTTTGTTTGATTGTTGTATTAATTTTAGAGTCGATCTAAAATTAATACAACAATCTAAAATTATGAGGCCGAGCGTTGAGGCTGAGGCTCATTGTTTAACCGAAAACATCAAAATTTGACAGTTAGGTATAGTCAATAAAGTGTCTTAACCGTTCGCTTCATATTTTGCTAAATGCACTATTAACCAAAATTGCTATCAATATTATGTCATTTTCGCTGTGTATTATAATAAAGTTTATTTTTATTTTAAAAAGAATCTTTTTCATTGAAATAACTAGGTAAGTACATTTTAAAAAACATATCTCCAAAAACATTACGAGCATTTGTCGTGAGGAAAAACATTTCAACGTAATAACGGTAAAAGATTAATTTTTAAATATTCAATTATTCAAGATTTTATTTAAAAGATAAGAAGATTATAAGATTTCTTGGTTGGTCGGAGCGATAATGAGCTTCCGTTATAACAGTTTGCCGGAACGAGCTTCAGAAGTAACTGCTTCATTACAGTGGAATCTATTAAGAGGCTGATCCAAAAATAGGCTTTATATGTCTAAGTAAAATCGGTTTAGTTTTTGGTAGTATCATGGACAAGAACGTAGTTGCATCCAAATAACGATTTTACAAATATATTTTCGATAAAAAATATATAATAAAGAAACTCTAAAATAAAATCTGTGAAAAAAAAATATATTATCTTATTATCAGATATTTTTCAAAAAAATCTTGGAAGTATTAATTATTATATTTTTGAAAGTAATCGTTTAAGGAAAATGCCAAAACTGAGTGCTTTTCTCGTGTATGGTGCGTGTGAGAATCCTAGTGTGGGGTCAGTAATATGTATGATTGTTGGGTGTTCATTTGTCTCGATTAGTTTATTGAATTTCACATCTTTAAGCGCCTTACGTACGCCGACATTGGATTTAATCTTATGATATTTCTTACGGCTTTTTGTTGTGCTTATTTGGCAGCTATCTATGCCTTAACAGAATCACTAACAAAAGGTAGATAGAGGTAGGCAGAATGTCCGTTTACCAGTGTAAGTACGGTTAAGGATTATAGTTTTGGTAATATATGTATAATAGAATAGAGACATTTCAATAGCAAGGACAAAGGCAATTACAACGTTCACTAGGAAAACTTGCACCCAATGTTCACAATAGATTGGGTTTGACGATGACGTCTTTTTCTTTTAAGATAACAACAAGTGTCATTTCTCTACGTATGTTTTATTTTTATTAGTTAACCCTATGCTAGGATACTTTAAAATACATATTTAAATCACTATTAAAAATAATAGCGAAATTTGAAATTTCGTAACAATGTTAAAAAGCAAAACTTATAGACAAAGAGACACGTGATAATATTTTAAAATAAAAAAATGGACAACTTTTGGATGAAAAAATAGGAGAATAAAAAACTGCGGTTTTTACGATTTTGTCGTTGCTCGCCTTTCTTCAATATATTTTATTAAAAATTCACTTCTTTAGTAGGCTACGGTAACCGCTTACCAACCAGGTTGGCCGTATGCCACCTTGGTAGTATAAAAAAAGTACAGCAACTAATTAGAAGCATGTAGGTACAGAGTAAGTTTATTCAAACAAAGATCCCGGCCATTTTTAACAACTTTGCTCTTCGAGAGTCCATAAATAATTATAATACGCATTGTTGGTCAGATTTTTTCAAAAACGTCTAATTAATTTTAATAGGCGAGGGTGCAAAACGGTAGGTATTATACCACAAAATGAATTACGCGAACTTATTTGGGATAATTGTCGTGAAATATGAGTTTTGGCATGAGGATTCGGGTTTCCTTGGAATATGCCAAATTCGGAACCGAGTTAAATAAATATAATTTCTCTAGCAGTACGGTAGGTAGATGTAGGATTCCTTCATAATTCTAATTAATTTTGTTTTGGTACAGGTTTTGACATTTGGTTAAAGTGTGTTTCTGAGAGTCAAAAAGTTTACAATGCTTGAAGGTTCTTTTACTTTTGGAATAATATACAGGATTTTTATTTTGATAACGTGCTGGCGAAGCTGGGGGCAAATGATAGTATATAGCTTAAAAACCGCATTATAGTTTATAAATTTAACTCATATAATATGTCATTAGGTAGGTACCTACTTAATTAGTAATTAAATATTATTATTAACTACGTAGTGATCAAATGAAATCGCATTTGAAACTAAACACAAACATCATGACGACCTGTGTGGCGCAGTGGGCGAAGGCCCGCCTGAGACGATAAAGGTTGCGGGTCCGATGCCCACTGCGGGTCACATGTTTATAATAATCTGCAAATTAACAAAACAGAAACATATATATCAGTGATGTAGTTCCCAGCTCTGCTTAGTTAGAGGCTAGGTGATGTTATGTGAAAATGTTCATCTTTATTATGATCAAGCTGTTTTGATCTTCACAACTATTGCATACCAAGCAGGGTTGCGGATAAATTATTTGGATCCATGAAATAGCATGTATTGATTTGATATTGAATTTGAGATATGTATATATCTGATCATTGATTTCAGATTTTTAGGCGCTAATTATCACAATTGTCACACAGAATGCTAACTACTATAGAATGCAAAACGTAGATATGTACCAAATATAATGTTTCGACGTGCTTCTGACTACTTGGTAACAATATACGGTGTACAATGTACAAATGATGTACAAATCTGAAAATGTCCATTATGGACAGTCAAGCATGTTTTTTTTATTTGTTAGCATGTCTATTGCATTATTATACACTATTTTTAATAATCAAATACCTACTATTTGAAGATGCACTTCGTTATAGGCAGAGCAGTAAAATATGACAGGCAACGCTACACAAAAGTATTTTCTCCTTGACTAGCAGAGTGCACAAAAATGGCGCATAAATCAGACTGAGCGAGAGTTTCGCGTGTGCCTTACCTCTATTGTCTCTTTATGATTAAAATTTACCCCGGGCGAGGGCAGAGAGTTTTAAAATGAGACCCGAAACTTGTGCCGTATTTCGGAACCTGGTTCGAAGGTACGAAGCAAACAGACTCAAGCGAGCGCCGACTGGCTAATGTAAAAACTTCTCCGAAGTGGTGATGCTGTTTTGTTGGCATTCAAAACATCAACGAATTTAACGAGTGCTTAGCCGCCAGTCTAGGTACACAAAATTATCTTTTCAGTTTATTCGTATCTAAGAAATCAAGAGATTTTATCAATGTGTAGTGTAAACACTGAGTTTTACACGAGCCATTACCTATCTGCCGTACGGTGGAGGCAACGACGTGGAATTCACGACAGTTTTTGAAATAAACTTATAAAATTTATATTTTTAGGGCGTTATTTATGAACAGCTGCAAAAAGCAACATTGTTCATGACTAGCTGACCCAATAGACGAAATGTCAGTTTGAAAACAAGAACAGTTTGTATGGGAGAAAAAAAACATTTTTTTACACATTTCGGGCAATTTTTCCACTTTTTCTTTCCATTAATACCAAATCTGGTTTATTACTAATATTTTGAAATATAAAAAGGCCAAATCGGTCTAGCCGTTCTCAAGTGATGCGCTTACCGATGAACAACAATTCATTTTTATTTATATAGAAGATAGAAAGATTAGCTATATCACTAATATAAAAGTTGTGGCGACCACAATAGACCTAACGGCCGCAGTAAAACAAAAGCCACAAAAAAAAAATTGGATTGGCATAAGCTATAGGAATATCACATGATCACATTTCGATTGATCAATCCTATATTTTTACCTTTTTAGTAGCGTAAACTATCGTAGGAAGTCAACTTAGCCAGTGCAAGCTTGTTTAATAACCTTTTATAGGTTATTAAACAATAAACCAGCAGAAAATGATAAATTTTCTTAGCATAAATTATGAATTCAAAGTATTTTTCCTTCAGAGAGACTATTATTCCAGGCATTCAGCTACTAACAAGGCTTTCACTGAATTCCTTTAAAATGAGTACACAAGAAGGTAGTTAGATAGTAGATGCTGTCTTTTGGAGAGTGGCCAAGGCTCCTCCACTCGGTAATATTTTTTAAATTCAATTTCGGTGAAGCCACACTGCTGTATCCAGCTGGCTTAATGTACACCTGGTGAACATTTAAATGAGATACAACGGGACTATTTGCTTATTTATGCGAGATTTTATTAGTTTAGAATTATTTACGTGAATAAAGAAATCAAGTAAAGTTACGATGAATCTCAGGTATCTGATAAAAGTAATTAACTAGCTTCATCAGGCTAACTTAATCAGTCAGCACGTGTTTTATGTGTTTTTTTTTACAGTATCAAGATAAATAAAATATTATACAATTGATAAGATTTTATACAATTGTTTATCATTTTCATGATCGTTATCGTTATCAGCATTTTAGAAGTACTATGCTGGACTTAATCCAGAACTCTCAAAGAAATGTGCTATGACAAACGATCTTGATTCACTAATTATTATCGTATACAACACGTTCATGCTATGAAGATTATAATAATAATTTAGCTGTTAAGACGGGTTATTGCCGCTTAAGCATCATAAAAAATAATTTAAAAATACCATACATTGAACTTTGTACAGCACGTCTTTAAGGTTACAATATAAGCTTTATTGAAAATCTTGGAGTGAAGTACAGTCAATTTAATGTGTTATTAGTACTCATAACCTTCAACTTCCAGCATTCAAACGTCGGTAAATTTTGTGGAAGTGTATACAATTATAAGAGTGCATCTAGCCTTGCTCACATAATACATTTTTTGCATGCCTGCAGGTGGCTTACCCGCTTAATGAAGCCACCTCAGCGTAATAATATGCTAGAGCGCACGCATATACGAACCATTTACTAACGAATACCCAGCAATACTATGATCTAGAATATTATGCGAACTATTTAGAATAATTACCACTCAGCAATGGAAAGCGCATTCGTACACAGACATGAAGCAGTCGCACATAATTAATAGAGAAAATGAACAAACCAATTTCTTTTTTCATTTCAATTCAATTAGATTTTTTTCATTTCATACAAGCATGCGGCCCATCTGAGAGCAAGCGGTTACCGTAACCTATGAACGCTTGCAACACCAGAAACAACACCAACGTGCGTTGTCTATCCTGGGAAAAAGTTTCATTTACCTGTAAATTCACCGGCACATACTCTTTAAACCGGAACACAGCAATGCTATATATTTAATTCCTAACTTGAATTCTTTCTAAATATATCCAATTCCTCGCAATCAGTCGCCTCATGAAAGGCTAAAGAGTTCCTAACGTGCTGTAGTTGTGCATATTGACGAACTCGGTGGTGCAGTGGGCAATACAAGAAGGCGAGTTCAATTCCCGCTCAAGGAAAAATGTTTGCATGTTCTATAGATATAGCCGCGACTAAGAGGATCCTAGTGTGGGGTCAGGACTATGTATGGTATGTTGGGTGTTTTAATTATTAAGAGAATTTATTTTTATCTCATATTAGAGAGCTAATATACAATTTTCATTGCAAAGTCAAAATCGTTCATATCAAAACAAAGAAGTATAAAAATTATAAAAATATGAATAGTAATAATACGTATCCATACGTATCGTATGGATACGTATTTGTAGGCTTCATCGTAGGCGTAGCATTGTCACCTCGCCTACCCTAACTTGTTTGTGAAAGACAAAGCACAGTTTTCATATACATCAGTAAAACTTTCATCCGAGTGCATGAACTAGTGAAAACGCTTAGAAATAGGATGGGAAAGAAAACTATAGCTTTGTATCAAAGCAATTGTTAAAAAAAACACTTAAGTGCGCTCTATGGTAACTTTTTATTCTGATAAAACCCCGGATGCACCGCGTTATTAGGGGATTACCCGCCTTTATGCTGCATGAATAGTATTTCATATAATTTTGGCAAGCTGCAATAAACAATTATAGTATCGTTAGTCTCTGAGTTACGAGTGTGGTTTCAGTGCAAATGTAGAATGTTTTTTTTATTTCGTAATAGTTTAAGGGTACGTATTAGAACTCTTCCTTTTCATAAGATAAAACCATTGAATGATGGATTCCTAAGACGGTCTGGTAAACTGGACTGCAACTTATTAAAAAGAAAACCTTTATTGCTTGACAGGGACAAGAAAATCCCTGACGTGTATTTTCATCATCGATTGCAGCACCCCTAGTGTTTTGCAGCGATGTAACCTATCTAAGAACCACCCTTGAAAACATGCAAATCATTTCTCTTTAAACGCATTGCAATATAATATTCCGTCTCGAAAATAAATGATAACAGACATCCTACTAATCCTACTACTATTATAAACGCGAAAGTTTGTGAGGATGGATTTTTGTTAATCTTTCACGTAAAAACTACTAAACGGATTTTGATGAAACTTTACAGTAATACAGCTTATATATCTGAATAATATTAGGTTGGGGAAAAAGTCTTTTCGCATTATTGTATGTATGAACTTGTAATAAAATCTCTTTGGCTATACTATTTGTATCTGGCTGGTTTTGGTATCATTAAAAGTTTAAATTTTAAAGAAGATAATTCCAAATTCAAATTAGGAAAATGTGTGATTTTTATTTGTTTTTCGTACTGTTAAGATGAGTGAATCTAATGAAGAAATTCGATACATTTTAAAATTTTACTACAAAAAAGGTAAAAATGCAACGCAAGCCGCGAAAAAAATTTGCGATGTTTATGGACCTAGTGCAGTGTCTGTGAGAGTAGCACAAATTTGGTTTAAGCGTTTTCAATCCGGAAATTTTGATGTCAAAGATGCACGTCGCTCTGGTCGCCCTATTACGGATAAAATGGATGCCATTTTTGAAAAAGTGGAGCAAGATCGGCATATCAGTAGTTACGACGTAGCTGAAGAACTGGGAATTGACCACAAAACAGTTTTGGCGCATTTTAAAAAAACTGGGTACACAAAAAAGCTCGATATTTGGGTACCTCACGAGCTCACTGAAAGAAACCTAATGAACCGTGTTCTCATTTGTGATTCTTTATTACGACGTAATGAAACCGAACCATTTTTGAAGAAATTTTTGACCATTTTTGACCTCACACATCTTTAGCCACTCAGCAAAAATTAAGAGAGTTTGGCTGGGATGTGTTAATGCATCCGCCGTATAGTCCTGACCTTGCACCTTCAGATTTCCACCTGTTTCGGTCTCTTCAGAATTCTTTAGGCAGTGTCAGGTTAACATCACGAGAGGACTGCCAAAACCACTTGTCGCGGTATTTTGAACAGAAGCCCCAAAGTTTTTATAGCAATGGGATCATGTCCCTGCCTACAAAATGGCAAAAAGTTATCGAACAAAATGGTACCTACATACTTTAGTTAAATGTAAATAAACTATATTAAAAAATGTTTTGAATTTTCTTAAAAAATGCGAAGAAACTTTTTCCCCAACCTATTACATAGGCTACTTTGTCATGTCAGACAGGAAGAGAGAACGCTATTTCAAGGCTACGCTGTGCCGGGTCCTATACTTTTCCAACTTTATGTCATATCATATATTTATATCAGCATACTAATATATAATAAAGAAAGGAATAAACAAGCCAAGGAAGTTTAATCTATGATTCACGCAACTACATAAATCACGAGTACCTAAATAGACTCATAACTGAGGGAATCTACACGTCCTCCAATTTCTACGTTGGAAGCTCAGATCGAATATTCGTCGTCTCGGTTTCACGCCCCAGTCCCTTCAGTGCCACGGTCTGCTGGGTAGTCGCTTACTCTCGCATTTGTTTGTATGAGTGTGTTATGAGGTTGTAGAGTAAATTATACCTACTATATTTGCACTGCTCTTTTTATACATAAACAAACATGCTCACCTGTATTCCCCAGTTGATATGCCAGGATACCGAGTGCGGGGTTCCCAAAGGCAAGTCTAAACATTATACTTGGCATATGCCCAAGTTTTATATAGTAGTTAGCAATCCATGTGACTGTTTGCAAGCCCAGCATCTCCGCTATATTGGAACAGTAATCTATGACACATGCCTTCGACGTTTTTGTATGCTCCTTGCGATGCAGAAGTTTTGAGCACTGGGTATATAAATTTAAATTTTACTCTTATCATTGAAATTTTCAAATAGTGGTTGTTAATAGGGTACGACATTTTAAATGCACAAAACCTCCTAACATTCTGTAAAAAAATAACTAGCTTTTTAGATTCTGAAAGCAGCTTAGCCTTAATTAAATCGCAAAATTGCTTTGAACGCTGAATTGAATGAGCTTACATTGAGGATGAAAACAGCGGACACCAACTTTGTTTGACTGCTATTCTAGGTATATTATGCGATAAAAGTACAGTGAAAATGATATAGCTAGTTGACTTTACATCTGATAAACTTTACATAAACATCTGATAAACTTTTGCGGGTGGTTCTGATTACCATTATTTTCAAAGGCTAAACAAAAAAATTACAGCTTGGCTTAACGACCTGCTTAAATCTTCCTTTGTTCGCGTAAACAATTTTAAATACTTAATTGAATCCCCCACTGCATTTGTCAGAGGTTGAACTGACCCTGGAAGCTATCTGTGGCCAAAACTTTTCTACGTTTCTTTACCTTAAAATTCGGTCAAGGTGAATGAATTCTATGAATCATAGACAGCTTTTTTAGATATTGTTTTAGTGATTTTTTGACGATATAATGTCGCGAGACTGTCTTATCCCTCCTGCGAGTTGCACTTAGTTGAAAAAACTTTCACGTAAACTAAGTTTCGGGTACTCTGCTAGTATAATATATAATTTAATATATGTACCAAAAAATGAACATATCACCTGTAGCAAAGTGCTACGGCTAGTTCCTTCTCGCTACGGCAGAGGTTGGCTGAGTTGGGGATAGTTTATTTTTCCAACTACCGACCGCGATGCAGTGAAAACTCGTAATTAACGTGGCTTTCACTGCGACCGAGGCGTCCCTCTTATGGGATTGTTGTGACGTCACAAAACTGCTCTCATTGTTACCCAAATAAAAAAGAACCGGTTTTTGTTCAGGATTGTTGGTGTGCATGGTTTAACAAACAAACCAGATTTTTAAACCGACGTTATTATTATTTATTATTTGTAATAATATGTCATAGTTATTATACTGGGATTCTTATTTCTTATAAAATATTTTTTCATTGTTAGAATTAGATCAAACTTGTTTCACTTGTAATGGCCTGAGAACCTAATTTGAATTCATGCACATCCAGGCAATGTATTCCCGTCTATAAAAGTTTACTTATCATCTTTAGCGCGTGGATTCAAGGATGCGAGGCGAAATAAATTGGTAGATATCGAAGTTATTGGATAAATCGAAGCTAGGACCCACAACGCGGTTCATAAATTTAAAGAAAACAACTATCTTTACTATATTTTGCTATCATCTGGGATACCCGAAGACATGGTGAGATGTTACCATTTATAGTGACTAAACTTAATGAAGTCTAATTCGAAGATTTTGATCATTTGTTTGCAACAATATTTATAACAATTTAATGTGCTCCGGAGTAAAAATTATAGCGATACCTTACGTCTATTATACATATTGCATACTCCATATTTATTTTTAAAGGATTTACCACTGTTTTTCGGCGGTTTTGTTGAATACGTTTTCCAACCACAATACTTTTAATTCTATCATTTGGTATTCATTATTTGTCCAGCGTCTAATCTTCACGCGTTTTACATTATTCCGGTTTATGATAGAAAAACTTAGCAAGTTAGGTGATATTACGGTTTATGTTTATTAAAGTGTATAAAATGTGTCGTTTGCTTGCCATGAGCCGCAGCCGAGAGATATTTAGTGTTAGTCATGAATTTAATAGGAATCATACCTTTCCCGTTATTGTGATGTTGTAAAGTTTCTTTAGCGTTGAATGAAACAGAGTGATTGAAACGAAATAAATATGGTAACAGTTTTTTTTTATTATTTCACGTCTACTACGTTTACGTCGTTAAATAGTTTTGAATCAAAAACGATAAATACCCGAAAAAAACTAAAAAATATTCTTTTGTAGATATATAAAACCACAAAATAACTATGAATATTAAAATAATAATAAAGCACAATCTAGAAATTCCAGTACGCCATTTACTTACATTTTTTTCCACGTGAGGGTGGATTAATTCAAGTATTAGTATTCACAAGTAATTCAGTGTTAAATAAATTATAAAAAAATCTTTATTTCCAGTTCGACAGCTCTGTCGTATATACAATGCTTCCCGTTTGGATACCTACTGCAGAAATTTGCTTAGGACGTGGACGCGCTCCCATCAATCCCTTGCTCCTATTATTTGTTTACAGACTGAAAGTCGAAACGGCACAACTACACCTATCCACGATAAGACATATAATAGACCCTAAACCTACTTCCATAAAACTTGCATTAAAATCGTAATATTTGTAGTTCGATGTTCGATGTAATTTCGCATTTCGAGAGCTCTCGTTCCGTAAATCCAAGGAAAGATAAATTTTACAAAGGAGCCAGCGAAACATTGGTTTTAGAAACTTCACAGATAACTGTAAGGTAAGTCAAACGGTTGTAAGTAATTAGAGAAGTTGCTGTTTGATTTTCACGAAACTTTCCAGTTTTGTGAGGCATTTGAACTTTTAACTCTAGATTTATACACACGGTGCCGGCTAAACATAATTATGATGGAAAAAAGAAAAAACTTTGTTTTACTATTAAAAAGTAGGAATCTTTCTCTTTTTGCAAGGAAATTATATTTGTAGGTTCATTGTTTTTTAACTGTTTTCAAAGCAAAATTGTGGGTATTGTTTTTTAACACCGTCAACGTAAAATATTAAGCCCTCTAGCGTGGCATGTGAGATAGTGCTTAATCAATAATTCAATTAAATTTTCGTAATACCTTTCGTCGGGCGCCGTCACCCGAGAGAGCCCACAAATTAATTCCTACCGGCTGGAATATGTTTTAATTTCGATGTATCATGATACGATGATTTTTTGTTTACATTCGTAAAAAATGGTTTTTATTTTATCAATAGATTCACCGAATTAATCTAAAATTTATTGAAGTAAGGTTTGTGAAGAAGAATTTATTAATGAACGAATAAATGAAAATACTTTATTGTACACTACAAATAAAATTATAAAACAAACAAAAACTTTAAAAAACTCATATTACAATGAATGGTCTTATCGCTTCGAAGCGATCTCATCCCAATAATCTTTTTTAAAATCATCATCAACAGCCTGTAGAAATCCACTGCTAAACATAAGCCGCCCCGAGTGCCATGACGAACGATCTCGTGCCACCTCCATCTGCCGACTTCCCGTAACCTTCAAAATGTTATCTGTCTATTTTAGGCTTCCTACGAAATGAATAAAAAATAAATAGAATTAAAAGTTAGTATCTGTTCAAAGATGTCCGGTTTATTTTTTTATTGGTATAAACGATCTTGGGCGGAAAGTTTGTTAATACTAATAAACGGCCGGCAGAGGCGCCAACTCGCTGCTTCGCCATTTGTCTCCGGCCGGACGCAAAGGTAACGAGTACGTACTAATGGCATCCTGAGCCTCAGTAATTTAGAAAAACGATTTCAGAGATAGCCGACTTTCCGCTGTACTAACAGCGAGTGCGAGTTACTTACTTACTTACTTTGCTTAGAAAGTTAACTGGTGAGAGTAATCTATAAAACTTAGATTGAATCCTGACTCTCAGAGTCAAGATTCAATAATTAGCATATTGCAGCGCCACTGATGTGTGCTATTAAAACCTATCTAAAAACGTTTTGAAGTGATACAAAACAAATACAAAAAAAATAATTTTCATTATTTATCCCGTTTTTCATTCCATAATATATTGCAGCGCTGCTAAATCGATTATAAAATTAAACAAGTTACTTTTGCAAGTTTTTAAAACAACCGACGTGTTTCTTTTGCAAGCGCTGCCCTATTTACTTGTGGCGATAAAACATATATAAAAACTATATAAACTAAAACAAACAAACACGATCACTGTAATCCCCATGAGATCGTCAGATCCATACTCAGTTTGTAGATATATGAAGATATGAAGCAGGGGTAGTCAGAGACACTTCAAAAATATTATGTTTGGCACAAGTCCGCGTTTTGGATTGCGAGTGACAGGTTGCAAGCCCTTCGCCTAAGCAAAAAAAAAACAAATAAGCTAGCAGTAAAAAATAAGACACCTATCAAGTTCAAATGTCCAAGACAAATATCTTTACGATTCACCTATTTATTTATGAAGCAAACAATAAGCAAACAGCAGCAACAAGATAACATTAAAACCTTGTAGAGGTAATTTAGGAAAGAAATCTCGAGTCTATTGGCAAGCGCACACACAAAGAGGTTTACTTAGGACCCCTCGATCGGAATTTAAACAGACAGACAGCTAGATTAACCACTTTGCTTTCTCTGTTAAAAGAGTGGTACGAATTTTGTTGTTTACTTACATTGTATTTAGTTCCCTAATTAAAAAAGTATTAGTACACTAGAATTATATAACTCCTTTACAAAAACCAGAAAAAACGAAAACTATATGAAATGAAAGATAACATGTTTATCTACCTACGTTATCTACTGTGTATTGCGTTTATGTTAAAATTACATACTTGTTTGAAAGGTGTTGACATCATCCGTAATTGAAAATTAATGATTATTTCCACAGAAACTATTCGGATTCTTTTTATTAAAGTAAATAAATTAAATATAATTAATCTATTACCGATTTACCGATGGTACTGGAAAATGTTTGATCAAAAAAAAACGTATATAACTTAAACGTAAGCTTATTTAATCAAAAGTATAACTTGGTGTCCTCAAAGATTTACTGTGTATAAACCTGAGGAGGTTCATCCTGGACAATACAGTCGTCAGAGTGTTTTTTTAGTATTCATATATTTATAGTATAATTTTTACTTCGACCAAATTGGAGGCGTTCTGAAGTAAGGTCAGGTCAAGAGTACCCTAAACCAGCAAGCACGCATTAATAATGAAATGATGAATGAAGCAAAAGAGATATCTCAGGATCATAGTAAGTGGAAATCCATAGTCTCTGCCTACCCTTCCGAGAAACAAGCGTCAATTTATGTATGTATATGTTTCAAAATTATTTGTAACTATTTGAATGTTGCTACTGATTCCACATCATGTTGGTAACATATTATGTCACATGTCAGATGAGCACTTAATCACGCAGGCACTGAGGTGTTAAGCCGTAATGAGACCACGATGTATCTAAGCTTTGCCGTCGGTACCTGTATTACCAAAGTACCTAATGTTAAGCCACTGAGGTTCTGTTTGACTATGAGTCAATTATTATAGATTAAAATTCAATCTATACTAACACATGTTTCTGCTACACTTTATCTTTATAAATCCCCGTGTCTATTCTAATAAAAAGTGATGGGCTTGCAACCTGTCATGTGGAAATTTAAAGCGAGATATGTACCAATATATTGTTTGGATGTACCTCTGATTACGGTCTAAATGGTATCCTCAAAGATCTCCGCACTGAGTATGTACCTATCTGAGTATGTCCATCATAGAGGATATAGTCGTGAGCGAGTTTGGTTTGTTTGTTATTTGTATAAATATAGGTATTCATGCGATAATTTCAAGGAACAAACTCTATGTACTACGAATTAATAAACTATTTTTGTTTGTTACAGATTAGCTTCAACTTCGAAGAAAATTTCGGAAACTGTTCCAAACTTATTTAATAAGGTAAGTTTTGGTAGATGTTAACACAATTCCAAAACTTTACTCTTTAACAATAATAATTGTAACTTCTGTTTCTGTTTATCTGGTTGGTGATATGTTACGAGTACTTAAACAAAATTCTCTGACACCTGTCTCATGTCTTAGCAAAAGATTGTTCTGGTATTTTGTTCACAATCAAATCTCGATATACTTTTTTGACAATCTACTTTCAGACCACGTTTAATCAGTTTTTAATTTTTTCTCAAAATCATTGACAATCCAATGGTTTTTGGGTGAAAACCCGATTTTACGAATCAAGACATTATTTTGTCAATTATTAACTTTAATTCGAGGATTGGGCTTTGGATTTTTCTATAGCTATCATCTGCAAAACTAAGCTCAAATATATTTAAGCTATTCAAATAAAAAGTTCTTAAGCATAGCCAATGTCCAGTGACATTCTGTAATCGTTTCCCTTGCGAACGTTTTAGCCTAGAATAGCACTCGGGAGCTACTGACAGACGTCGTCAAATCACTCTTTTCATCGAATCTGATAAAAGTTGAAATGGAAACGGAAATCGGAGAAATATCGAGTCCATCGGATAATAAGCCGTAATCAACTGCCACCACAAAGATTACCATCGCGAATGTTCCATTGTGATATTAATTACCATGATGGATGATGAAATGATGTCCTCGTGGGCTGCGTTATTCCTGTTTACATATTGTGTTTCCGGAATTAACGGATTAAGCCGTCGGCACAGGATCGTATAGTAGGTAAGCCTGACAGACTCGTAATAAGGCTGGATAAAGTACAAACAAAGAGAGCGTCTTTAGCAATGACGACTTCGATGGCTTGGCGGGTGAGTAGACGTATAGCTACGTTCTGCAGATTTATTCCCGGTCTGGGTGCTGTGGTACCATGATACTCACGATGCAGGGAATCTTAGTGTGGAGTCAGGATCACATATCACATACGTGGGCATTTCATTGGTAAGCCCGTTATAAACAGTTTCCATCAAAACTTCATAGACATGATAGTCTTTTTTTTTATTAGTTTCTTTTTTACTTAAAACATATAACCAAGTATTATCTAAGAACATACGAACGTCTGAATGAACAAGACTCCTATAGAACGTTAACTAACCAGATACAGAGGTTACTGATTCGGAACATTTAGAACTCGTAGCATTCGGTATCTAGAACGTTTCAGTGCGATTGAGAGGACATCAATTATTTCAGACCCGGTGTAACGCAGTCAGCTATGGCCCAATAGTTACAATACAAATTGAATTGCTACCAGTCAAATTACTTTGAATTTCTGAAACTTTGCTCCGAAGTTAAGGCTCCGAAGTTGTGAGGCTACGTAACATTTATTTAGAAATGTATGAAAAAAATATGAAGAATGAGAGTATGTTTTTGAATTTTCATTTCGTGGAATGTTATCTTTAAATTCTTCCCGGCTCTTTGTAGGTTCTTGAGATTTGTGGAGATTCCGTTCAAAACATTTTCTTAAAGAAGTCCGTTACGAGTTTTTTCCTTATAAATAAGTATGAGAAATAACTAGATTTTTATTTATGAAAATAATTGGCTTTTTTGCATCGCACCCAAATACTAACATTTAATATTATTAAATATAATATTGTATACAAATGAATAAATAAAAATTCAGTTCCTACGCGAGGATTTTTCGTAGCCAAGTTTCTTAGTGAGAATTTTAACGAATGAAAGAACTCGGAGACCACGACTTGTTTAAAAACATTACGTAAGAACGTTTTAATGGACCTTCTACAAATGTATGGCGCTTACGACGCAGTAAAGCACTGAATACAAACTCGGGTTATGGTCAAACTTACCCAAAAGGATGCACGCGGCGACACTAAACACCACTCTACTTCAATGTAACTTTGCCGCTAAACAGTTAAGCGAGCCACGACGCAAACATTTATAATTTTGCTTAATAATAGAACGCAAATAGTTCCGGCCACAACAAACTTACATTTGCTCTCCATTTGCAGAGCTGTGAATGAAGGTATCACATTAACAAATTAGATATGGCCTTCCAGATTTTTCCACTAAAATCAATTTCGATTAAAATTTTATTACATAATATTCCGATAAAACACAAATTATGCCCTCATATTACGCACTGGCTTAGGCAAATACTTAAACACGCTTAAAAACATCTTTGTTAAATATACAGAAAGCTACGGCTAAGGCTTTGTCTTAATAAACTTATGACAGACGGGAATTATACTCACAATGATGAGTCATTCACATTAAGAAACAATCATTTTGTATCAGCTACTTTCGCCAAAATACAAATATTCGAAACGTAGATTGAGTACTATAAATATTTCGCTACATATTGTCGAAACGTTTCCGCTATAAATAAACCACAAACTGTTTAATTGGCGTAAAAATAACGATGTAATTGAAATTCAGCCATTGTTGAAATATATAACTGGTTTGTAAATAATACGTAACCCACATTGTGCTGATTAATCATAGTGAATGTTTAATTATATTTGAATTCATTGTTTTTTTTCTGGGTAATTTTACAAAAGGATTATATTTAATTTTAAAATCAAATTAAGTAAATTTTAAGTTAATACAAAAGTGACTGCGAAATTTAATTTCGCACTTTTGTATTAAGAGTCAGAGTCATGTCCAAACGCTATATTTGGCACATAAACGTGTACTTTTAATGTTACAGCTGTAATATTACATAACATCCCATGATGTATATTTTTACATTATCCACATAGCAGGTATATAATACTGCCGACCTGACGACCTCTGTGGCTCAGCCTGAGACGCAGAAGGTTGGGGTTCGATTTCCGCCACGGGATAAATGTTTGTATGGTCTGCAAATATCTCGGATTTGAGTGTTTTCTATGTTAAATATGTATGTCTTTCCAAAAAATAAAGTAAGTAGTATATCAGCCATTTAGTTCCCGTAACACAAGCTCTGCTTATTTTGCGGCTAGATGATGCTGTGTGAAAACGTCCAGCATTATCTATTATAATTTAAGTTCAAACTAGATTGCCGCACATAAAAATAAAACCCCTCACTACGATACCTAAACAAATGAAAAGTGATTATAATTTTCCCACCCTTTTGCACTCAGCATTATATACTGATAGTAAAAATGCGTACTCATTTTAAACTTCTTTCAGATTTTCAAGAATCATGATAGAAAGGGGGTCTTGGAATAAATTAATCATATAAAATGACCAGCGGCATCACCAACTCTATAGTTATAGTACGCTTGAGCACATCGATAAACTGAAGTGGCTTCTTAAAACACCTTTTACGGCAAATTGAGCCATAAAATAAAATTGTGGAATACACATTAAAATCGCTGCACCCATTAATGAAGAAAGCTCCTGCAAACACTAACAGCTCTTCTATCAAACTATCAAACTTTACACGCAGCTCTTTTAGCGGAAGAAGATAAAAATCAAAGAGGAAAGATATTGCAGCACATGATAATTTTAGGAACACTAGAATCTACTTAGATACTTATGGCTTCTAAGTAGTAGTAGTAGTAGTCTAGGACATGTAGATCGGTTTGTTATTAGTTTCTCAAGCAAAACAATGATGAGTGTGTGGTAGATAAACAGAACTAAGGCGCAGACAGTTACCATCAAAAAAATACCTACAAGTTTCTACCGCAAAGTGAACTTTGTATGAAACTCTTTGTTCTTTGAAGTTAAAAACACGAAAATTAAAGCTTCCTTAATTAATTACAGCTTAATAAATAATGACCTTTAATAATGATGTTCCAGGTTTTTGGATTTTTATATTTTAAGGGGGGCGAAACGGGGAGTGAAATTTGTATTGTTTTTATAGGATTTTTTAAGGTACAAACTTGAAAATTGGAATTGTAGATATTCATCATAAATAAATAATGGCGTGTTTCAGAGATTTTTGATTTTCACATATTAAGGGGGGGCTTGATGGGGGTGAAAGTGTGTATGGGAGTATGTTTTTTTACTTCACGCGTGCAAAGCCGCTGGCAACAGCTAGTTAAATAGATATATTCATTTGGTACGAATATCAAGATACGAAGACAAGATAGCAAACCATAAAAGTGTTAGCACGCAATATTGAATAGTAAAACGTCCCGGGAGCTTTCATATAAATGAGAATTATTAGTTGGAATATTTTATGTGGGCGTTGTTGGCCGGAACTTAAGCAAGATTTCCCTTGACACTGCAATTTATAATCAGCACCATGTTTCATAAATCCCACCGTTGTTACCGATAAAACATGCGAGTACAATTTTTTTTTTTTTTTTTCATAATGTAAATGAGAGATCATTATAATGATTACCTTTTGGTCAAACAGTCTAGCTAATGTAAGGCTAGATCAATTTACTGTCCAAAAGTATAAAAGTTTTCATCCTCTTCTACTTTGTCTTCTTTCATTCTCGTACTGGGTCGGTTTTCAGAATCGGCGCTCTTTTGCCCAGCTATGGCATTCGCCTTAAGTGGTATTTAGAATTTCATGTCTATAGCCACGTTGCGGTGGGTTTTCCTCTTCCCCTCTTGGAATTTGCAATAGCAAGGCATTTTTAACGAGATTTTATTTTTCGTATTAAGTGTCCGTACCCTCGTAATCTTGCTTCTTACACTTTATTTGTGATGAGTCTGACTTTAAACTACCCCTTCATACTCGTTTCGCATAAATGTAATCTTTCAATGTAACCCCACCGGTCCACCCCAGCATTACCATTTCTGCTATGCTGCTTTTGTTCATGTTTTAGGGTTCTGTTCCTCGAAAGGAACACTTCATATAGGTTCACTTCATTCTCCGTCCGTCTGTCTGTCTGTCTGTTAAGACACTTTTTCTCAAGAACGCGTGGAGGTATCAAGTAAGAATTTATATCAAACACGAAGGTCAGCGGTTCCAAAAAAACAAACACGCTCACGTCACAGGGAAGATCCCCATGGTGGACACCCTCAGATAAATACTCAGTGTGTCGATCTTTGAGGATACCAAGTAGGGGGTAGTCAGAGGCACGTCCAAACATTACATTTGGTATATTTCTTCGAGTGGAAAAATCCATTGGTGCACGACCGGGTTCGAAACAACGACCTCCGGATCAGAAGTGGGGTATCGCCCACTAGGCCAACACGGCACCTTAGATCTCTAAAAAAATCAATAAAAAATTATATTCTATTCAATAGAAAAATACGGCCATTTATGCAGCTTATTTTAATACTCACAAATAAATAGTTTACCTTATAGGGTACTTCCCGTTTACCTAGAATCATGAAATTTGGCAAGCCAATATTTTTTCTCACACCACAGGTAAAGGAAAAAGGACGAAAATCGATAATTTGTACTTTAACTTCTTAATTTGTAGAATTAAATAATAACTTTATTACAATTTTTGTTCCCCCTGTTCAAACCCGTTTTATTGGTCTCACAGAATCGGTCTCTTAACGATATGGCCGCAGGTACACAGCAGCAGTGGTTAAAATATTTATAAAGAGACCCCATTCTCATGGCTTTTTGTACTCGAATAATGTGAAGAATTTACTGCTCAGTCTGTAACGTAATTGAATGTCGAATCGATAGCATTCCAGAGATGTTTCGCGGACGATCAACTTTGGTCATTTTGTTATTTACGAGTAGAGTATATTTTACGGTGTGTTGAGTCACAGAACCCTCTGAGACCCCGCTAAGGTGTAAGGTAACTTTTTGAAAACATTTTAACCAGGATAGATTCCAAAATGAATGACAAGATGTTCCTATTGGCCCATGAAATATTCGAAACAACATAAGATTGGAAAAAAATTTATTGGAAACCTAAGAATATTACAAATGTACTTTACTTAGAAAGTTAAAACATGGTTAGGTAACATATAATAATAAAAAACTACTCTTACTTATGTTACATCTGAAACTATTAAAATTTGAGCAAGCGTAGCTCGACATTACGTGGCAACGGCGAGTGAACCGGAAAATTCGAGCTTCGTAGCACAGCTACGAGTACTTACCAACCTGCCGAGACCGCTAGCGACCAGCTACCGTGGCCAAACTACCGCTAATTAGTTTGGTATTTTCGCGCAAAAACTTCAATTAATTCCATCAAAGTTCCGTCCTAGACGTTTGTTGGCGTGAAAAGTCACAAGGCGCTGCGATATCGGAATGAAGTAATGAAATTTCAATTGGAGAACCGGTCGCTTGGAATCTCTGAGGTTTCTTTTCTCTCCGAGCTTGAGCTCATTTTAACTGAACGTAGCCTCAAATCTTAATCAGGTTTTACCTAAAGAAAATTATTTGTAACTTTAAAAGTTTAAGTTTTGAAGCC
Source organism: Perizoma affinitatum (assembly GCA_961405105.1). NCBI lineage: Eukaryota > Metazoa > Arthropoda > Insecta > Lepidoptera > Geometridae > Perizoma > Perizoma affinitatum. Next base: position 12,468,098 of record OY560184.1, read on the forward strand.
CACCTTTTTATATTATAAAAACCGGCAGAAATAAAATATTTTATGTTTAATGCCTTCTTTAGGGTTGAGTTGCTCTGTATTTATACGAGCATACTACAAAGCGAATGTTTTATTAGCTACCTGAGCTTGCTGATTTGATATGAAGGGATAGAATATTCAAATCTTCTGACTAAAAATTAACGTAAAAGCGTTGGGATTTATTGATGTCTAAAAGAGCTCTACATGGGCGTGTTTACTGAATAAATAATCAAATTGAGTGCGTACTGCTTCAGTATAAGAAAATTATATGATTTGAATTTGAAGCAAAACACATGATAATAATAATAATTTCAATAATTCAGTAACAAAGTAGTCACTCTCCTTGCAAATTATTTATTCAATTATCTCTTTAGGATATATATTAATTTCAGTGTCTTTCATTGGTAAATAATCAGATTTGGTATCAACAAAATTGTTAGAAGGAATCTCTGCGTCCGGCGCGGCTGACCGAAGCGCTAGCCCGTCGAATCGCCCTTCGCCGACGACTGACGGCGGGATAATCCTGTTGAAAGATTTGATTTTGCGCTAAATTAGATAAGAGTAATGAAATACTCCAAAGGGGGTACTCTCACCAAACCCGGGAAGACATTCTTAGAACTTTACGAGAGACACCGATCTAGTAAAACGATGGCATTTTGCAAGTTTAATTTTATTCAGAAAGGGAGATTACGTGGCAATTGTTTTTAAAATGGCCGAACGAAATGTTTGGCCATTTTACTAGTTTTTTTTTTTTTTTAATTGTTTTCGAATTGATTATATTTAAAAATCCCCAATTGTAAAGGATACTAAGTAAGTAAGCGTACCTAAACCACAATCAAGAACGTTCAGTGCAAGAATTAAAATTGATCCTTTTGGGGTTCAGACTCTGGGTCCGTGGGGATCCGGGGCCCTTCGCGTTTTCAAAATTATTCCAGGGTGTCGAAGCGACGCATGACCAGAGAGCTGGCTCTTATCTGGGTCAATGCATTAGCATTGCCAACGCTGGGAACGCTTCCGTCTGGTAGTGATCTGGATCAGTTGAGCTATCTATAAATCGTTTGCAACGGTCTTTAGATAGCTAGATGTGATCGATCCGCTCCCTCGTTCGATTGGCACCACACCAAAGCTGAATAAAGGGTCATTAAAAAAATTAAGTGTGTTGCCTGATTCTTACAGGATAGGTCGCGCGCGAAGAATCGGCGTAAATTCACTTTAAAATTTTAAATTCACGTAGTTTTTAAGTTGATTTTTCTATATGATCCTTGTGATTTCAATGAATAAAAACCTATTGACTTTGACTTTTCATCTGTATTTTTTGTATATACCTACTTGTACATAGTTGTATGAATAAATGTATAATGTGTGAAAAAAAAAAGAATCAGAGATATAAATCAATTATTTGTCACTAAATCACAAAATAAACTTCCGGGCACTCTGTCAAATACGAATCTGTATGTAGACAAACTTGAACATTTCATTAACACAGAGCTTTTTAAGTAAAGTGTTTCGCAGTTTAGGCGGGACTACGGGCATGCCCCCCGAAGCTCCCACTCGGGTTATATTCCTTGCCTCTTATTCAATTTGAGAGCGAATCAGTTCTGCCAACCCGATTATCTTTCGTGCCGAGATTTATATGCTCACATGAGAGCTTTTTCAGAAGTTTGCTACGAAAACGTTTCATATTATCCGTGAATATTGTAAAATTGTGTTCAGGTTTTCCGTGATATTGTCATATACTTTTTAAAGGTGATTCACCATAAAATTTGTGTTCCAGTGTTCTTTAATAGCATTCTGTTATAGCAGTATATCTTCTATATAGCGTGCAAACTGAAAATAATAGATGTCGCTGGAATTAGCTATTAACCTCTTTTTATTGGCTCATTGTACCATGCAGCTAGTTCGTGAGAAAGCAACTAATATGTCCAGTCCCTATAATGTGTCGTTGGTACATTGTAGTGCCGAGAGGCAGAGGCCACTCGGCACGGTAAACATTTGCCCAATAATTGCGAGTCCTCAGTTACGCTACAAGAATATATTCCCTCTTCGGTTTTTGTCGCAGGAAACGTCGCACATTCCTTTAATTCAAAGCATTTCTTTATTGGACAAAAGTCATGGGTTAGTGTTTTATTAACGAATAATGCGGGATGTTTTCCTCCTCTCGGCAAGATGTACATATTTTTAGGTCATTCTGTTTTTTTTTTCTAAAGAAAAAATAATTAAAAATCTAATCTAAAATCTAAAATTTAAATTCTAAAGAAAAATTTGTTTACCTTTATATTTTAATGTTTAGGGTCTAGGTGTATTTTATGTTTAATATGTATGTAATTACAAATAAAATGCATATAAATAGTATATCAGTCGTAGTCCTCATAACACAAGCCTTGCTTAGTTTGGGGGCTAAATGATGCTGTGTAGAAAATGTGCAGCATTACTATTATTAAATAATGCTGGACATTTTTCACACAGCATCATCTAGCCCCAAAGTAAGCAGAGCTTGTGTTATGGGAACTACACATTTAAAACACCCAGATCCTGAGACAAATATTTGCAGAATGCAAACATTTATCCCGCGGCGGGAATCGAACCCGCAACCTTCTGCGTCTCAGGCGGGCCTTCGCCCACTGCGCCACAGAGGTCGTCAAATTTATTTATTTATCAAAATTATTATTTAAGATTGATAAGTTTGGAAAATATTGGAAATAATTTATGACTTATACGTATTATGTAATGAAACCTGTATCCTAGACAGATACATCACGAGACATCGTGAGAGCATATAAGTTATTCAGCAAAGATAATCCATTATCATAGAGGCATACATTTTGTATGGTTGATTTGAGTGTTCTGTGCCTTGATAATTTAAGGTCTATTTATTCCCTGTCAGAAAATCAGCGCTACACCTTTCCTAGGTTTGGTGCAGCATTATGCTGAGACAGGGACCTTTTGACCCCACACAACACATCTTTTTTTTTTATTTTATTCCTTATATTTTTTTTTTATGTTTGATTGTATCTTTTCTGTATGTGTTTTTATTTGATCTGTATTTTGTCACCTTTTGTGTTGTGTTGTGGTAAATAAATTTATTTTCTTTCTTTCTTTTGCTTCGCTTCGGTGGCGCAGCGGGCGAGTATCAAAAGATGCAGGTTCGATCCCAGCTGCTGGACAAAAGTTTATATATTCTGCAGATATTTATTCTGTGTCTGGGCATTGTGCTAACATGGTAGGTGCAGGTACTCGTAGTTCCTCATACTAGGATTCAAGCCTATGTTTGTGACTGTTTCGGTATTCATTTATTTATTTAATAAGTAATATCCAGAGTTGGTTGATTATCACATCGTTGAAATTGACATTATTTATCGCTTACGCGAGATATCCAGAGATCGCACTCTAGAACTATTTAAATTGACGGAAACCGAAAGGTAAAATCATTTAGACATTCTTGAATAATACGCAATTGTAAATTGCCAACTAATTAATATGCTGTTACATTTTAGAAACTGCAACGTGAGAATTAGAAATTATAACAGCGTCTGTATTTACAGGAGCGTGATTTCATACAACATAACTAACTTTAACTAACTCTAATTGAATTCCGGGTATAGTTGGTACTCCAGTTATGAACATCAACTACAAACACTTTACTTTTAGCAAAATGTTAAACCTTCCCTACGTGTTTTAGCTCCCCGTAGATAGTTTGACGACCTCTGTGGCGCAGTGGACGAAGGCCCGCCTGGGATGCAGAAGGTTGCGGGTTCGATTCCCGCCGCGGGACAAATGTTTGCATTTTCTCTGCTTACTTTAGGGCTAGATGATGCTGTGTGAAAATGTCCAGCATTATTTATTTATTTATAGTTGTGACGACAAAACTTATTTAAGAACCATTTATGACAATAAGCCGTATTTTTAGTTTTGAACTATCTAGAAACCATCCTTAAGCTTCGATTGAAAAAAAAAACACGAATTTAGGTCAGATATAAATGGTAACAGAAAAACATAAAAACATACTACATACAAATACAACTTCTCAAAGCAAACATATACACGGGCTCCGTAGCGGGTAAAAATGATTTTTTTATTTAATAAAATAAAAATGTTCAATAAAAAGCTTTTAAAATGTAGGTATTTTGCTTCACAAACTTTGAATTCAACCATTAAAATGACGACCATTTAATCGCTGCATTATAAGAATTTCAATTGACTCTCTTGACTTCAACTGAAAGAGACAATTGAGTGTTTCGCTGCCGATATCTACGCATTCAAAATTAAATTAGCATTTAGTAGGTATAAGATCAAATTGGTTCCCCATAGGCTCAATCGCCTTCATGTTTATTTATAAGACCCTTCAAAGGATGCGGCTAATAATGCCGAGCTTAAAGAATTTGCATTACTAATTCTGCGCTTACATACCTAATAATACCGAAACTGGGAATATTGAAATGTTTTGTGTAAGATTCAGGTAAATGGTTGCTTACATTAAATAACGGAGTCTTAGGCAGCTACCAACTTAGGTTGGTTATCTAACGAGTAGGTTCTATTAAAATAAAATATCTATGTTGGCAAGTTTGAAACAACATTCCTTGCCTGGTTCCTATTATGATGACAACAAAAAATAATGTAAAAAATTATGTACAGTAAATAAGACTAATTATCTTTATATTTTTTATAAAATAAATAAATGTTTTCCGAATGTATTTAAATCAACATCAATTCATAATTAAAAGTTTTTATTATTTTCCCGGCGTTTCCACTGTGTTGCAACACTTTATTTCACATCTCTTGCTTCACATACCATAAGCCGTCAAATAATACAGCACACTTTTACCTTCCTGAGAAAGGTGACAAGAAAGGCATTAAAAATGTCATGTCTCCGCGTCATAATGTAATGCTGCTGTAATGCCCAGCTACATTTATCTAAAGGCGCCCGCTGTGTGACAGTGACAAGTGTTTCCGTGAGTGTCGGCGGTTATGCTTAACAATGGCTACCCTACATCTGCCCACCAGGTTCTCAGTTAGGGTACTCTTCGCCAGGGGACTTTGCCCAGGATGAAGGAAATACCAAGGTAAAAAGCAGGATTTCACCGACTTAGGTTTAGTGTAGGAATTAGGTATACCAACTTTGGTCTTTGGTCAAGAAACCCTGATGAGGTTGAACTTACCAATTACTTTTATTTTACCATTAAATTTTATTTTATCCTGCTTTTTTTCATATTGTGTGCCCAAAATGCAACTGTTTGTATCTTTTAAAAACGTAACATCTTAAAAAACTGTTAACATAAAAAATTACAAGTTCATTTAAAATTTAATTTATAAGCAATTTAATTAAAAAGCTATCAGTCAAAAATCCCAACTTTTATTTAATACAGAAATACCTGCAATTTTAGTAACAGTTTGTAAAAATTCTACATGAAAAAAACACTTCAGTTTGCTGCTTACTGCTGCAGTTTGCGACCCTACCCATGTTGCCCTTGTTACGTCCCTGAACTCCACTATCGCATTACGAGTCTTTCTGTGCGGTTTGTAAAGGCTTCCTCCCGTCCCACTTATACAGTATCGCGTTGACGTTTTCAATCAGCTCGGTATCAGTAACTATCTGTGGCTTTGTGGTCGATCTAGTGTCGTGTCCCATGTCAAGGAATCTGGGACGCATCAACATGGGCCTTGTGTTTGTTCCGTGGTGTCTATTGTTCAAATAGGACGGTAGAGTAAATTGATGAGTGAATTGTGATTTTGAATTCAAGGAAACTAGAATTCCATACAACTACATTTTCATTCACTTATTGTGTCAATAAGTGGCGAAGAGCTTGCAACCTGTTATGTAAATAATAACTTCTTGTTATTACTATTATTGGTTGGACTTGCCTCAGACTACCCCTTACTTGTTAACTTCATGAATCTGCGTATACTTACTGAGTATGGATCTGAGGATGATCAACATGTGACTTAAACAAGTCTTCAAACTAAAAATTTACCATCACGATGACGTAGAATTTATTTGTAAACTTACATTTTAAACTTATATTGTGTTTGCAAAAAATGCTGGACTTTGCTGCATATTTTCTTTGCATCTAATTCGTACGAAAACTCTAACTCTAAATAACGCGACGAATAATTTCAAAGTTGAAAGAGGCAAAGTTCCCTCTCTCCACCAAACGAACATTTCATAATTATTTGTTAGGCAATGCGAAAGCTACGTTTTAATTGAAACAAAACAACCGAAATATGAAGTGCTTGACCTGCCACTGAGAACTGAGAAGTTAATTTACTGCTGTTTCGTTTCAATTTCACCTTTTTCATAAGTCTTTTGGTAAAAAATGGAGAACCCTTTTACAAACGTATTTAACTCACCCCTTAAAAGCATTCTAATTGCTTATAAGAAAGGAACTATTAAACCGTATGTTTTCAAACGAATTCATATTTAATAGTTTTTGTCATAGTCAACAATAGTTACTGAGCTAAAGTACTGCCTGAAAGGTGTATTTGCATATATATTGTATCATATTCATCTATTATAATATCTTTCATCTATTATATTTTGTATCTATTATAATTGCTCGTTCCCGTCGGACAGCTCAATTAAAAACTGACGATATTAATTTGTGAAACAATTTAGATTGGAAGTCCGCGTCGCCAACTTACTTCTACCTGCCGATATCGGCCGAGCTGACTCTGTCAAACTACTGAAAATTAGTTCCCAAATTCTGGTGTAAACTTTAATTGATTTCTCAAAGCCAATATGTGGTTCTGCTACTGTTAGTTCAATCGAAAAGCATCGATAGTATGAGGAAAACTTTTGTGATGATAATTATGTGGCCTTTTTTGACATGCAAGGACTTCATTCGAAGCCCTCATCATGCTTATAACATCGCTAAACACACTCACGATAGTGTCCTGTGGCCCTGTGAATGTCAAAACCACTTGCATACCTTCTTCAAATGTTATTTTTTATTCCTATATCCTTAAGTTTCATTCATATATCACGTCTTGGTATTATCAGCTGAAATTAAACACAAGAATTTCTATTTTATGGAAACATTTATAGTTAGCTGGTGCTGCTCTTACTATTCCCACAGCGTCATGTGCAAACATTTATAATTCCACGTAAAGTATCGTCCGAATACATACAAATACCATAAGCCAAGCTATTTGGTTAGGCAGGGCCGTAGCCAGGGAAATGTAGTCTTGATGGCAACTCAAAAAAATCCAATAAGTAATGTCAACCATGTTTTATGTTTTACTCTGATAACATTAACATTCATTTCATAGTAAGAGCAGCACCAGCTAACTATAAATGTTTATAGTTAGCTGATGGACGACAGGCCGGAATTCAACTTCGTTGTGGGCACTATTTTTGTTTGAAAGTTTCATATTCCTTGATTTGGATGATAAAATATGACTTCCAGAAGCCATTACCTACGAGATCTCTACCTTTTCTAGAAATGTGGTCGTATAACTTTAGTTCAACGTCCTCTGGCTACGTCCCTGTGCAAAGGTTTGTTGGTGTTATTGTTTGGTGTGCCATTCTTCTTGGCCCCGGTGGAATCTGATTAATAGCAGCAATATTCGGGCTCGCTACTCGGGTACCGCAAGAATTACCAATGCGCCCTGCTGGATGTAGGTACTTAGTTATTATGTTATCCAGCTTGGGCACTACTCGTGTAACTTTACGTCGGTGTTTAAATTTATTTTTTACGATATGATTTTTAACCGATTTCAAAAACAAGATTATTTTAACCCGCAATGCAAGTATCCAGTTAATTCTGTAAGAGATGTGTCATTGTTTCTTGTTGTGCGATATCAAACCGATATCGTTTTGTGAGAGTCATTATTGTATTGCTGTTGGCAATTTACAGTAAAGGAATGAACTGATTTACAAGTAAATGTGCCACTTGCATGTTTAATATACCTCATATTTTACAAAATTAAACACACTTTTGGTGGCCGAGTCGACTAAATCCCGCTTCAAGTCTATTTTTATTACTTCTAATATCACGATCTCTATATTTAGTTTGTTTATTTTGTGGCTGTTCGTTGACCCCGGCAAACAAATAAAGAGTAATCGTCAATTTGCATTGATTATGCTTACCGGTTAAATGTTTTCAAAAATTTAATTTAAATCAAATTTATTAATATTAATTTTTACTTACATTACACTCTGCTAAATATATTCTCCAGTCATTGTCATAATATTTTAAAATTATGTTTATGTATAAACTTTTGTCGAGAAGATTCTATTTTTTTTATAAAAAATATATTAGACTGAGATGCTTTCTTATGATCAGGTTTTGACGGATTACAGAATGTTCATAGCCAATTTTTGCTGAATTTGGGACTGATAAATAGACGTTGTAAAGATACAAAAGCCAGTTATATTATTTATTTATTAAACAATGAAACACCAATGTGTTATATGACATTAAAGGCCTTTATAAATAGTTATGTAAAGTATTGTTTATAATAATATAAGACATTAAATGTCAAATAACGGGGAATTTATCCAATATGAAATTTCATCACACATTTTTTCACCCTTAGAAGTGGTCATTTTTTACAAAATGTATATGGGATTTCCCTTTAAGTACCTATACCCAATGAAGAATCCTTAAAATCGGTTCACAATAGCGAAGATATCGCGTAGTATACATCATCATCATCATCATTGGCCTTTGACATCTATTACATGATTTAGGTGGCGTCAGTCAGTTTAAACTACAATTAGAAAGAGTTGAACACTTTCGTTTGGTCGTTTGAGACCAGTATACACACAAAATAAAAACATACAGATGAATTGGTTTCCTTTTTTGATGTCAGTTGATATTATTTAAATCGCGATATTTTCGATACGTTTGCAGTTCCAAGTTTACGGTTTCTATCCTGTTAGTACTCTTTCATCGTCCTCAATTGCTTACGTTATTTTGCTTACTCGAAATTACACTCTTTTGAATAAAAAATAAAATTGAAAACGCTCATAAAAAATGTTTCGGCTAGTATGATGTTTTTTTTTATTTTTACTGGAAACATTGCATTTCTCAGGAATTAATCACAATATTCACAGTACAACAACAAAATAATCATTCAAAGTCCATAAACAATTGGCAAAGATATCAAGTAAAAATCACACACTATAATAAAAAAATACAGCAGAGTTGAGAACCTCCTCCTATTTTTTAATTCGTTTAAAAAGCACATTGATAATCAGCATTTAAGTACGGAAACCGCAAACCTTTCGGAAAATTTCCCGCAGAATATCAGTGTCAGCGCTAATAGAGCCCTGATTCCGAGTATCAAAAGTTGTGAAAGCTAAAATTTTATCGCAAAATTTACATATTAAATCAATTATACGTGGCACATTAATGATGCAAATTGGCAAATAAGCTATCGCTGGCCACAACCCTGGTTTATCCCGCGGGGGTGCTAAATAAATACGAACTCTCGGTGTAGTGATCGTTTTCAATAGCCACGTAGACCCCGCAAACATTGATAATGGGGTTCAAATGGGCTATTTATTAGCCAGCATTTACGCAAGAATATCTTGTACCGCGTTGATTTCAATTCATCGCCATTACAATGATGGATTTGGAGTACTCAGTCTAAGAGCGTTACAATGAAGCGCGTGTATTTTATTTATACCAAAACAGGCTTTTCGGACAAAACAACATTTTCACATCAAACCTCAAACAGCTAACCCCATCAGCAGTATATTCTACAATATCAAATTTGTAGACGTGACCTTATTTATGCTTAGATATCCATAGAAAATATAAATAAATAAATAATGCTGGACATTTTTCACACAGCATCATGTAGCCCCAAAGTAAGAAGTGTTATGGGAACTACATGACTGATATACTACTTATATACTTTGTTTTTTGTAAATACATACATATTATACATAGAAAACACCCAGATCCCGAGACAAATATTTGCAGATGCAAACATTTGTCCCGCGCGGGAATCGAACCCGCAACCTTCTGCGTCTCAGGCGGGCCTTCGCCCACTGCGCCACAGAGGTCGTCATATATAGGCAAAGGCCTTCTTGGGTAATTTACCTTCCTCTTTTTTATATTCAACAGATACATTAAAACCCAACCAAAGATTTGTAGCAACGCTGTAGAAATCCCAACACTCCTTTTTAACCACGTCGAGCATAATAGTGTACGATATGCTCCATCAATTTATGTTTAAAAAAATAAACATTCTAATTGTTTTTTTGCTGATAATATCATTTTGCTACATGGGTTAAAGTGTTTTGTAGAGCAATATTATTTTTATCCTCTGTAATATACTTTACGCCGAAGTTTTCTTAAAGTTTCCCATAAGCTTTTCTCCCGCATGCTGATTCTGTGAGGTAGTTTTAATGTTATTTAATCTGTAAATCGTGTTTTAAGATCACCTGTGAATACGATAAGTTTTTGAACTAGTGGGGGCCTTGAACCCGCGTATTTTTCTTTTTTGTGGTCTACAATAATATAATAAGTGAATTAAGCCACCTTATGCTCAAGGTTGTAACAACGAAACGAAAAAAGGAGACGACGAAAATATATAGAATAAGCTTGCTGGCTGTGTTTCGAATTTTTGCTTTTGTTCCGAAAGTTTGTATTGAATTAGCATTTATCGTCTATGGACTGGATTAAACGGCACCGCGGACTGCGATTTTATTCAGAAGATCCGCGAACGTAGCTACCAACTTGCTCCATTCGATTTCGAAATAATAAGCTTTGTAAGTAAATATTTTGTTTTAAAAACTTGGCAACTTATGTATTTCTTTCACGATAGTTAACTTCTTGAAAACCTATTTAAATAAAATTAAAATTTGCAGCGCTTTTTGTGCCCCGATTTGAAACATTAAAGTTTTGTGAACCGTCTTTTTAAAAACGTGCAACCTCTCTGAAAGTTCCAATAAAAAATTTCATAATCATTGAAATCACATTTCATATTCAATAATGAAAAAACGTGAACTATTCAATTTTGTTAATATTTTTGTTCGGTGTAGGTACCTGCTCTTTCACGTACATATCCTTGTATTTCCCTTTTCCGTATACCTACTTTTAATTTATTTATGAGTAGGTATGCCGATTTTATTTAATAAAAGGTTTTGTAAGCAACAAAAATTACTCTATATTTCTTTTCAAATTGGTTGTTACAATTTCAGTAAGCTTATGTTTACCCAACGTTTGTAGCCATCGAATTCTTATAAGTATATAAGGGATTCAGAAATAATAGAATCCTGTTACGAGTTTGCAGAAATAAACATTGCTGATTTTCTTTTAATAAGAATGATGAAGTAATCAAATTATATTGGCTATATAAACTCATGTGTTTGATAGTACTCTGACCTCAACTTCTTTTCTGGGTTTAGAGATGTTTTACGAAAAAACCTTTTTATACTCATATAGTATGTAACTTGGATGATGTAAAACGATAAATCAACACAGGTAAATAAAATGTATGGAAGAAGCTGGGATATCACTTTGGAGGGCAATTTGAGAGATTGTTTTCCATATTTCGGTACACGACATCTGTCCCGTCGTGTACCCTTTTCTACCCTCGTCGATACTCGATACTATTACCTGTCAATGTCTCCATATCTTTCTGTTGATTTAACCTTTACTTTAAAAGTTGATTAAACTAACATTTTGAAATAAAATAAATATAACAACTTATCTATTTGCCCAATCATCCATGTACTCACTACTATCTGTGTACTACACTGGGCGTATTAGAATATCTTTGACTGGGCTATGACCCAGCGAAACCCTTAACACAACTAAGATGCCACCTAATTACATGGTGTTATATAATTTTAAAATAATATTTACTCAACTATCTCACACAACTCAAGTTTCGACATATCATCGGTTTGTCCTTTGAACAGAAACACAGCCAACGCATCTTGGTAGTAGAAATAGGCCCTACACTGCCCAAGAGCCTCTGCCAAAAAATGAAAATACCAGCAACATTTTAAGAAATCAAACTGGTATGCAAGGTAAGGGTACTTCAACGCCGGATCTGGGAAAAATGTAAGCCAAAACAACAAAGGCGGTTTTTATTTTGGGACCTTTCCCAAAATAAGGATTCAAGAGGTACGAGTGGGTGAAGGCAGATCTTGTATCAAGAACCCTGCTGTAAATGAATATAACGTAAGTATTTATATATATGGACCCTACTACGTATATTTTGTACAACCAATAAAATAGACTCTATAGTTACTAAGAGAGCTATGTATATTCACTACGTGATAAAGTCCGAAAAGGCTGACCAGAACCGATAATTGCTGGGAAAGGAAAACCACGAACCGAACGACGCGATGCAGTGTAGCAAGACCCCATCTGATGGACCGATGACATCTTTCAGGTGGCGGAAAGTCCATGGGTGGAGGTGAATCAATACTGTGTAATCAATGCCACCCTTTGCGAAACTTCTATAGTATATTGATAATGATGATGAACAATAATAATTGCTGCCTCTGCATTCAGACCAGTTCATTTTTATTTGATTTAATTTACCCTCACTTACTAACCTTTACAAGTTTTAATAAGGGGGCATGTATGGCGACTGCCTGAGGCTTCACGGCGGGATTACAAGGATGCTGGAAAATCTCGTGGCACAATTTTATTTCATTAAGGTTTTCACAATTTTATTTCATAACAACTTATGTTATCCATTACTCTGTGATATTAGGTACCTACCTATCTCAAGATATTATGTGCGCATCTCTTACTTCCTCTGTATAGTTAATTTGTGTGTGCATACTTTTTGGTGGTTGATAGATATATTTATATATATAAAAACTCTTTATATATAAAGGTACGCCAGCGAGATTGGCTATAACTTATTTTCCCTTGATGATCATCCTAAGAAGAAGAGAACTAGAACTCTTAGCATTTTGTAAAGAGAAATAAAGATAATAATTGTCTTCTCTTTAAAGTAGACTCATGCTAAGCCAGCCGGTCTGCTCTCAGTACGCAGATCTGTGAGAAATGAGATCAAAAATCATAAAACCTACACTCGGGTACTATATTATGAGACAATAATAAAATAGTTCTAATTAAATGAAATAAATTATTGTTTGTACATGTAAAAACCATTTACATATAAATGGTTTTTTTTAAACTAACTTTCAATATCTCACTTCTTTGTAAAAAAAAACTCCCCAAATTTTACCATCAATCCCGGTTTCTGGCTGTCACCCACCACTATCTCTCATGCGAGTCCAGATCATAAAAGGTAAATAGATCAAAGGTTTAGTTCATACTTTACCTCTGATCCTCTTATCTAATCACTACAGCCATTTGGTTAAAGCCCTTTAATAGTTATCTAACTATAATACACTTGGGTGCAAAAAAATCGCACATGTATATATTTTCATCAAATTTTCAAAAAACAAAAAAAACGTGTTTGTTTTTATTTTTTTTGGTATCTAATGTTAAAGTTTATTTCAAAACCTATCCAGCGGTACCTTTTTTGTCCTTATACCGCGTCTACTTAGTGAGTTTTGGGTAAATGTCTGAAGTACCTGTTTTTGTGTATTTATACCATAAAAGTTAGGGGTTGAAATTAAATTAAAAACATGAAAATCAGCATAAAAACTTTTTTATTAATAATGTGTGTTCCCTCCCCTAGCCCGAATGACTGCTTCCATGCGTTTTTTCATTGACTGAACTAAATTTTTTATAAAATCTTGCGGTATGGCATCCCATTCTTCTTCAATCGCATGTTGCAGCTCCTGGAGACTCGTTGGGGCAGTGTCTCTGGCCCGAACTAATTTGTTCAATGTTCAATCGGATTGAGGTCCGGGCTGCGAGCTGGCCACTCCATGACAGGCGCCGCAACCTCTTCAAGGTACTGGTACACAATACGAGCCGTATGCGGTCTTGCATTATCTTGCATGAAGGTGAAGTTTTCTCCGATGTATCCCGCAAATGGTACAACGTGGTCCTGGAGTACTTCCTCAATGTACCTTTGAGAAGTGAATCCCCTTGATCGGCGGCCAGGATTCGCTCCGGAGATGAAAACAAGATCAGTCTTTGCCTCCAGTGATATGCCTCCCCAGAACATGCATGATCCACCGCCGTAAGAGACTCGTTCTTCGATGCAGCATTGTTGAAATCGCTCGCCTGGCCTTCGGTAGACTCTTCCTCTTCCATCTTTGTCATGTAGGCACATCCTGCACTCGTCAGAGAACAGGACTGCGCTCCATTGGTCTTCAGTCCATTCCAAATGCTCTCGAGTGAATTGAAGGCGGGTTTGTCGGTGGGCTGGGGTCAGTTTCGGTCCATTTGCTGGTCTGTGCGCAGTCAGATTCCCTTCCCGTAGTCGTCTTCTAACTGTCCATCGGCTGACATCGACTTCCCGTGCTTCTTGGAGACGCTGTCCCAATTGAACTGCATTCAAACGCCGATTGCGCAATGCAGTCGTCACAATAAAGCGGTCGTCACGCCTTGTTGTGGCACGGGGTCGGCCAGATCCTTGGCGCCGTTTGAAGCCGCCAGTCTCTTGATACCTCTGCCATACTCGACGGACAGAGAACCGGCTTAGATTCAGTTGTCTTGCCACTTCAATTTGGTTTCTCCCTGCTTGAAGTAGGGCCACCACTTGAGCGGCTATTTCTGGTGTGGTACTCATTTTTTTATTTTGGGTTTACGATGTTATCAATTGACGACTGTTCAAAGTACATTTTGATGTGCGAATGAGGTCAGTACCCTTAAAACGCACCATTTTATACCTGCGACAAGTAGTGCGAGCGTCTCTACCTGTAACGAGCGATTTCGGGGTATGCTATTGTATTGTTGTTATTGTATTGTTTATAGAGGTTGATGGTCACTCGATGTGTCACTCAAAAGCCTACGTATGCATTTTGATTTAATGGTAGTAACATTTTGCAGTACCGTTAAAATCACCCAAATAAAAATTCAGCGAAAGTCAAAATGTTGCATACGTGCGAATTTTTTGCACCCAAGTGTATAACTAGATTCCGCACTTTGGTATTTTTATATCAAATGGCGGAATCTAGTACATACATTAGGTAGGTATTATTAAAATATTTATAACTAACATACCATCTGAGCTGGCTCTTATCTGGGTCAACGCATTAGCATTGCCATTCAGCGTGGCAATGCGGCCAGTATTTTGGGAACGCTTCCGCCTGGTAGTGTTCTGGATCAGTTGAGCTATGTATAAAAAAAAAATGCTGGATATTTTTCTCACAGCATCATCTAGCCCCAAAGTAAACAGAGCTTGTGTTATGGGAACTAAATGACTGACTTTTTTATAAAAAAAAGATATACTTAAAAAGATAAACTTTTTTTTTGTAAATACATACATATTATACATAGAAAACACCCAGATCCCGAGACAAATATTTGCATATGTAAACATTTGTCCCGAGACGGGAATCGAACCCGCAACCTTCTGCGTATAGATCGTTTGCAACGGTATTTAGATATCTAGCTGTTTCATCTGTATTTTTGTATATACCTACTTGTACATAGTTGTATGAATAAATGTACATACCACAAGTAATTCTCATCATAAAGAAAACACAAAACAAATAGTTAACGCGGTAAGTTGTAACATGAAGTCTCCTGCGATTTTATTGAGTCGGTTGACAAAGAAATCCAAGATAAAATGCATTCTCTCTCGCAAACATGCAACTTGACGCCCCAGTTAACACCTTATTGGACGTTTTAATTAAATTTCAGTCTACATTGTTACAATTTAACACCCTCTGTGTTATAAAAAGTAATGTTAATAAGGATCCGACCTCCAGTTTACGCAGGCCGTAAATCAGGTCTCTTTTAATTTTGGCAGAGGTGTCTGATCATTTCTTTTCCGCTTACAGAGAAATTAAACTTGTCTATGGGCAATTGTGCTTCTTGCCAAAATTAATATGAGTCTCATCTCCCGCAGCGAGCTATTCCTTCAGAATTTTTAGTTGCGGGCTTTAATTCGTGGACTCTGATGACAATAATTTGTTTGTAAATTTAAAATATATGGAGCAAGTTTTCAACCTACCTATACGATAAATTGTTAGTGAAATATACATACCTATGGTAGGATTCATTTTACGACGGTACACAAATAAATAAAACTATATCCTGAGCTGACAAAGGCTTCCCTTCCATCGTTCTTCTATTCAGTTCTATTGCTAACCCGTTTAGCAGGTTTACTATTGTACTCTAGATTACAGAATCAATACATTAAAATGCTGTTAAAAAACGCACAATACCATAGAACCTTTTACCCCAAACACACATATTGGCTTATTGCGTCCCGAATATAAAGAAAACATTTAGTTCGTTCAATTTTATCACAAAATCTCAAAGCTCTAAGTGTAAATGCGGACCATTAACTCCGCAATGTACGGAACCACGAAATTTTTGGTTCCACATTCTCCAATGAATATCTCTGGGCCCGTCCCCTCGAATATCGCTGCACCTTTATCTCACCTACGCCTAACTCTGGGTCACAATTCAATTTTATAGAGGCAATCGTTTCTCGTCCCCCAAGGCTTAAACTTTGAAAGAAAATCTAAAGAATTGAAACTGTGTAAAAAAAGTAAGAACGGTAAGTTCAAGTGAAGTTCAAGTAAAAATGATTTTTTACTTTTTTCGTAAAAAAATAGTTTGTTTCACATGATCAAAATGGTGTATGTCCTTGCAACGAAAATATTTATCTGTAATTGTTTGCTCCGTTCAAATTAACTTGAATCACAAGTATTTTATTTTATTATTCAAGTGGATACTATAGGTTCATATAGTTCTTAAAATAAGCTTTAAAGTAAATAAGCATAAGCATATAATAAGTAATACAATAATTTAATAAGCGGGCCTTATATAGCTCAAAGAACCGACAACCACTGGGGATCTAATGGATATCTTTTTAATTGGCGATCACAACTCGGATGACCCAGTGTAGAAAGGCCTTCCACCCAATGTGATGGATAAATATCAGGATAAAAACCTTGCAACAACGAAAAATTCAGGTGTTTACTAATGTTTAGAACTAAACAAAATTGGGCAATAAATAATGAGGATAATTCACGGTTCTCGGAAAATTATTCTTAATAGAGACAGGTGGAGCCCGCGCGAAATTATGAACATTAAGCAAATCAGACAACCAACGCTTCAGTCTTAATCATGTGCAGACGAAATGAGCATTTTGAGTGAGACGATTAGTCACGCCAGTGGCCCTGGATATGAACCTATACATATATCTTTCAGTCAATCGCATTGCACCCAGGGGACCTTTGCGTGTAGATGTAGTTTCGCTTTCTTGCGCACAGTTTTCAATAAAATTTCATGCAAACGGTGATTGCAGTCGTTACAAAAATTCCTACTGATCCATACCTACTATTTTCCCATAAATTCCTAGTGGAATATATGCGAAAAGATTTATTTTTATTGAAATAATTCTGGAAAAGTACCTTATTAGTTTAAAAAAATGAGGCAGAATGTACGTCACTGCTGTTGTGAAAAGCAAAATGCGGATGAAAAAAGTGTATGAAAAACTCGCTCGTTATTTTCTTTTGTTTTATTTATCAGAATTTTCAATTTGTGTTTAGTATCTACTCGAAATACCGTCTAGTAGTGATAATAAAGATTTGATGACGGCGCCGCCAGAATGAAATGAAACTACCCAAGCAGTTATTAACCTATTGCTCGAGAAATCCAAAAATAATAGACATTAACATTTTTGACAACCTCAGTAGCGCAGTGGGCAAATGCCATCTGAGACGCAATAGTTTGCGGGTATGGTTCCGCGGGACAATTCTGGATGTTTTCTATTCATATAAGGTATGTAATTACAAAAAAAAGTATCTAAGTAGTATATCAATCATGTAGTTCGTATAATACAAGCTCTGCTGAGTTTTGGGCTAGATGATGCTATGTGAAAATTGATAAAAAATATCATTCGGAGTTAGGTACGATTTCCAACTACACACTCGTTGGTAATCGGTCACTTTCTCCCCTCGCTGTACAATGTACCTATTATTATAAGAGGATTGAACACCGAAATGTGAAGCTTATCTAGTATGCAAGCATGACGCCAAAGCCTCTGCCTCATGCCCCACGTTTGGCTGTATTATATGCCTACTCGAATTTGTATTTCTCAGATAAATCTACTAAGTCATCGGGAACATCCCATCTAAATCATATCATCGCCGACTTCCTTGCGGTGATATTTTGCATTAGTTCGTGGTTATTCCCCTGCGTCAAAGCTCAATAAAATCTTTAGCTACCCATCTTCTATTTGTATTTCCTCAATAGGAAAAGAACCTACCTACCTCCTCATAATATGCAATCTCGTGTACATAATGTTTGAAAATCTTGTATCAGCGCTTCATCATAAATCGTCGTACCAACCTCATACAATGAATATTTTCATATTCGTCTTCCGTTGGTACTACGACGGTAGGTACTAAAATTAAATTCTCTTAAAAGTTTATAAAATACAAATACTTGGGAAACGTCTTGCTGCTATAAAGCCTACAATTCTCCCAAATTTAGAGAATATTTGCGAGAAACTATTCAAGAAAACTTGTCAAATGCCGTCAGCACTTTGATGAACAGATTTTGGAATTTCTGCCATCTACTTTAAACAAGTTTTCGTCAATGAAACGAAAGGCAACCATTATTGACAGTTAAAAATTACTACCCCATTAATTTTGCTCAAGCGGTTCGTTTATCGAGGCCTGTTTTCTTGAGAACCTGTCTTACAAACTCACCGAGCAGAAATTAAGCGCGCACGCACAAATCGTATACGAGTACATACAGCAATCGAAAGCTCTGTGGAGAATTTTTGGTAGTTCGGTAAATGGAGACGTCATGTACGATAAAGTAAATAAGTAGAATTGATGAGGAGGATTACGAGTACCATTGTACCACAGCACCTCTGCAGAACATGCAAAAATAAACCCGTACCTCTTGCTTCTCAGCAGTGTTATGGATCTTAGTCTTCTTCTATATCGTTATTCCTCAACATATAAGATGTTATGTGTCCATCAGGTAAAGGCCTTTCCTACACTACATCGGCTGGTTCCGATCCCCATTCGAAAACTTCCCCAGCGGTTGTCGGTTCTACGAGTTTTATTCGGCTTGCCTACTGCCACGTAAATTTTAAATTCTAAGCTATACGCTCTTTTTATCCATATGCTGGATTTCTTTTCAATTGATTGGCTTAGTTTAAGTCAAAAATGTTGTAAATCGCGGTAGAGTTTTTTTTACGAATCTGCATCAAATTATGGATATTTATATGTTTGTTACTAACTTTTTTGTAATCATATTTGGAAGAAATAAAAAAACTTTTACCAAATTGATGTGGACGCCCTTAAATATTTACACGGTGCAGGTCCGTGCAGTAGGGGTAGCTCGTTCAAAACATTATATTTGCCTCTGTTTTGCAAGCACCTACCTACTTGGTAAGCATTCTTCGACAAGCTGCAAGCCCATCGTATATTTGAAATACTTATACATAATTTATGGAGAATGCGACCTTGAAACCGTACCTCTACTTTTTATCTAAATTCCACGTTAGCTATACTGAATGCTACAAGTATCATTGACGCAAGTAAACTGCTAAACGTACATTTTACAGTCAAAACACAAGCTTCCCGCCATATGTTAAGCCTAAGCACCGTCTCCGAGATACCTAATCGGATTACCCACTCCGCAGTATCAGGGCGCCTCAAGTCTCCACATGGGAAATATGTCTAAACACTACAATCTGCGAGAAGCTTCGTACCTACATTCACTAGTATTAATAAAACTACTGCCAAAAACTTAAATACAACGTTCGTACGTTGCAATCGACCCGCATCGGAAAAATACATAGATTGTAAATTATATAACATCCTCATAACGAATGCTTTTATGAGAAGTTGGAAGTATTGTTTGCTGGGAATATCACTCAAAACGATTGACGAGCGTTCATTCTCATCATTTTTTTTTTTTTTCATTTTTTATCTCCGTACCAGGCGGGTGAAGCCCAAGTTGTCTATAATTTTAAACTGTGCCGGAAATATGGACGACCGAAAGAGTCACACGAACTAATTCATCTTGCTAGCATGAAGAACAACGAAATATAATTTTCCAGATGGTTTTCTTTTCAGTTTCCTCTTTGTTTTGTTTCTTCATGTCATAATGTAGGTAATATTAGGCTCGAGAGGAAAAACAGTTACATCTAAATAGATAACAGGTGAACTCTTAAAGACTGCTGTACAAAAAAAGCTCAAGGATAGGCACTTTGCAGCATGAGCCCAAAAAACTTTCCCACCTTGTTATTTTGATATTTAAGTCGTGCTATCTATTACTTTTATAGAATACCTACTATTCAGCAAATCGCTTTAAGTACCTAGATACAAAAGGACAGAAATACTTTTTTAAGACGCAGCTCACAGGTGATACGATACCTGTTCGTTGTCAACGTATTATTGTTGTGTTGAGTATATGGGGAACATTTATGTATTTTCTTTCTATACCCTTTCTATATTCCTAATATTATAAATGAAAATTTGCTTGTTTGAATGTTTGTTTCTAATACCTAATCCTAACGGCTGAATCCATTAGCATGAAATCTGAAACAAGTAGGTACATATAGTTCGTAACTTAAAATAACACACGGCTACTTTTTATCCGGGTACCACGAGGGCGAGCCGTGGTCAGAGGATATTACTTAATGAGATTTAAAAAAGAGCACAACTTTCCTACATAATATAAACAACATATTCAAAACTGATTTTCCGCAATGTATAAATTACGCCTGAGGTCATCAGAAGTAATTAGGCACGTTAAAAACAATTTATAGGGGAACCTTCACCAAAATAATATATTATTTATTGCAAGTCCACTGGGCCGTGATGCGCAAAGCCATCAGAGAGCGCTGCGGCATCCAACAATATTGGAATAGTTTGTTTATATTTACTTTTACCTCTGTTTCGTTTTGCAAGTGAAGCAGATGGAAACAGTGGGATATCGTACGTTTACTAGGTAATCATAATCGGGAAGTAGGTACTATTTTTAGGAAGTAAATATGATGTTTCCCATACTTACTTATTCCCCTATTCCCCTATTTCCCTCTGAAAATATAGTCCAGACTATGACACTTACATTCGACTATGAGGCGAATGTAAAGGATCTGATTTTAAAAAAGGTGCAGTATAAAATTGTTGTACAATTAAAAAAAAAACAAGCTAAACAATTAAGTACATACTTTGTTGTAAAAACGTCACCTAAAAAAAATATTGGTCTAGTTTAGGATACAAACAATTTTGAGCCGATTTTGTTCCAAAAATAATAAAAGTTCTAAAAATAGTTCTAAAAATACTAAAGGTTTTAAACTAAAAATATTGTGAATCACGCAAAAGCTCTTAGACCATAATTCCTATCATAAAAATAAACAACTTTTTTTAAAACTTTTGTATCATTGTATTTTTTTGGGAAATGTTTTCATTTTGCATATTAAAGACACCTATTATTTGTGGCTAGAATAAAGCACCCGCATTCAATTACTCGTAGGTAGGTACACGAGAATGCCTGTTATCAATACTACGTAACTGCTCATATGGATTCCTGTGGGCAAAACAATAGTAGTAGGTAATTGTAGTAGGTACATCGATATGCATTCATAGCATGCCAATATACTGGTGACATATTGGCAGCCCCATATAGCTTAATTACTTATTGCAAAATGCTAAATCTGAAATGGAACTTGAGAGCTTATGAGTTGGGATGCGATTATGAAAATCACAGTAAAATAGTGTATTTTTAGCCAATCCATCGTAAAAGTCAGTGATTATTGGACTTTGAGAAAGGCTGTAGACACCTGCAGGCTGATAATGATGAATTCTTTCAAATCTCAATTACGCAGACTCAACAAAATTCCACAGAAAGTTTTCAGAAACATAATCTGGAGCATTTATTATAATCCTTTATATAAAGGGATTATTATTTTAATTGGTTCCAGGAAGTAATTTAAAAAGGCTTTTGTAGCTAAAGCTAAGTGTTGGCTACCACACGAACGATCAATCAAACTGTTTTTTAGCTTCAATTATGAAAAAAATGCTCTACGCTTTCGTAGCGTGTGCTACGCCGAAATCGCAACCGAAAACGTAGGAATCGGTTCGTCTTAGTTGACATGAAATTAAAATTGTTATTTGGCACAACTTTAAAAAAAAACAAATTAATTTGGTTACCAACCAAAATAGATAGATAAATAGATCCAGAAATATAATGTTTGAACAACAAAAACAAATACATAGGTACTTTGCCTTCTTTTAATATAACTGAAATGGACGATCTCACCCACAAGGCTTGGTCGGGAGAAAATGGTGTAAATTTTCACAGCTCTACGTCAATTTCAAATGAGCTTTGTGAGTTTTGTTAATAAATACCTCTTTATTAACAAAACTCTCTCTCGTGGCTCTGACTTCCAACCCAGTCGTTATATAGGTAGTTACCTACTTATAAAATATTGTACTGTAATGAATTAATTAAATATACAAGTCTATGGATAAAAATTAAGAGATAAAGCTGGCGTTTTTTCGCATAAATTACCTACTTTAATGAGTCCACTCATTAATTTAAGAGATTCTGTAACGGGAGGAAGTTGATCTGAAGCCTACTGATTACTTCGCATAATTAATGTCTCTCAAACGAAATTACTTAATTTATATTATACAATTAACTACAACTAGCACCTAATTAAGGCTATGCTTAGACTCCACCGCAAGTCTAAGTGGTACCTTACCTACTAATAAATGATAGTTGTTTAATTAAGACCAACGTGACGCCTTCGTCCTACGTCCATTTATGATCAGAGAAGTGGGATCAGTGACTGGGAGTTCATAGTCGTCAACCCTAGTTATCTAACAAAAGATAGATTAGGTATAGTCAATTAAAAATGTGTTTAAAAAAACCTGCTAAGCTAACGATTTTATGCCGGGTGGAATTATGTTCTTTTTAAATTATTTTTGGTCATCTTTCAACTCATGTATGTCCCGTCATGGTCGATTCGACCGATTGATAGGGTTAACGAATATGTCGAATTAGCTGCCTAACCGATAACACAATTTGACGAACTCTGGTGCAGTGGGGGCAGGCCCACCTGAGACGCAGTAGGTTGCGTATTCGATTGCCGCCGCGCGACAATTGTTTGTATGATCTGCAAATATTAGGTTGGGGAAAAAGTCTTTTCGCATTATTGTATGTATGAACTTGTAATAAAATATCTTTGGCTATACTATTTGTATCTAGCTGGTTTTGGTATCATTAAAAGTTTAAATTTTAAAGAAGATAATTCCAAATTCAAATTAGGAAAATGTGTGATTTTTATTTGTTTTTCGTACTGTTAAGATGAGTGAATCTAATGAAGAAATTCGATACATTTTAAAATTTTACTACAAAAAAAGTAAAAATGCAACGCAAGCCGCGAAAAAAATTTGCGATGTTTATGGACCTAGTGCAGTGTCTGTGAGAGTAGCACAAATTTGGTTTAAGCGTTTTCAATCCGGAAATTTTGATGTCAAAGATGCACGTCGCTCTGGTCGCCCTATTACGGATAAAATGGATGCCATTTTTGAAAAAGTGGAGCAAGATCGGCATATCAGTAGTTACGACGTAGCTGAAGAACTGGGAATTGACCACAAAACAGTTTTGGCGCATTTGAAAAAAACTGGGTACACAAAAAAGCTCGATATTTGGGTACCTCACGAGCTCACTGAAAGAAACCTAATGAACCGTGTTCTCATTTGTGATTCTTTATTACGACGTAATGAAACCGAACCATTTTTGAAGAAATTTTTGACCATTTTTGACCTCACACATCTTTAGCCACTCAGCAAAAATTAAGAGAGTTTGGCTGGGATGTGTTAATGCATCCGCCGTATAGTCCTGACCTTGCACCTTCAGATTTCCACCTGTTTCGGTCTCTTCAGAATTCTTTAGGCAGTGTCAGGTTAACATCACGAGAGGACTGCCAAAACCACTTGTCGCGGTATTTTGAACAGAAGCCCCAAAGTTTTTATAGCAATGGGATCATGTCCCTGCCTACAAAATGGCAAAAAGTTATCGAACAAAATGGTACCTACATACTTTAGTTAAATGTAAATAAACTATATTAAAAAATGTTTTGAATTTTCTTAAAAAATGCGAAGAAACTTTTTCCCCAACCTATTATTTGTCTGAGGTCTGGGTGTTTCATACTTTTGTTAAATATGTACCTATGTATTTACAAAAAAAAATATTTTTAGTAAATACTTAGAAAATATCACCTTAGTAACACTAGAAAAATGGAACAAACGCATTTATCTTTTTTAATCTTTAAACCTTTAAAGTTACCTATTTGTTCGCTATTGGTTCTGCGCCTACGTTCAATATGCCAGCATCGTATTTATCTGAAATTAGTTACCTACTTACATGATAAAAAGCCGATGATTATTTTCTAGACTAACCTTGAATAAAATATGTATTCACTTACCTACCTACATTCCTACCTAAATCTTATATTAATTGTTGCAGGTATCTCTGAAAGCAAGAATACAGTGAAATAAACCAACAAAAACATCTGGAAGGCACTGGGAGTTAAAACACCAGCTTTATTAGTATGTGAGTAAGACCCTAAGGACCTTTACTTGTACCATTGATCTCTTCTGCCGACAAAATAGTAGTCTTGGTGCTCATACTAAGTCTAATGACTGGATCAAGATGGTGGAGGCGGACCCAGGCAAATGAGAAGTTTCATTTATGCTAGGACCACTTAACTGCTAAAAATAAATAATGCTGGACATTTTTCACACAGCATCATTTAGCCCCAAAGTAAGCAGAGCTTGTGTTATGGGAACTACATGACTGATATACTACTAATATAAGTTTTTTTGTAAATACATACATATTATATGTAGAAAACACCCAGATCCCGAGACAAATATTTGTCCCGCGGCGGGAATCGAACCCGCAACCTTCTGCGTCTCAGGCGGGCCTTCGCCCACTGTGCCACAGAATGTCCCTATAATGAACATTAGAGGCATAGCCACGACTTACATAATTTGACAACGGCATTCACATTGCCATTTGACCTAATATGTAGATATTATGTCACTAATATGGCCATCAAAAATTATATGTACTTACTATCTTTTTACCTCCATATGTCACAATATGTCTAGGAAACATATAGCCACTTTTTTTTACAGACATTATGATTTTGACAGTCCAGAGTCTAGACCTAACCTTTTGTAGATAGGTATGTAGGTAGAGGAACGGAATAAATATAAGCATCATGAAATCGGAGTGTAATTACGTTTATTGGTAGGAATAAGAGGGTAGGTAATAAAATAATCTTCTGAGAAAATAATATACTAAGGTACCTATTTAATGTCAGAGATAGAGGTAGATAGGTACCTCGCACAAACCGCAATGGAGATGGACCGATCTAATAACTCACTCGCTACCTACATAATTCTGAAGAACACCTCTTATCACAAACCTTTTAATGTCTGAACCGAAGCAGCTGAATTATGTAGGTATATAAAATACGAATTACCTTTCTATAGGGAGCTTGATAGATAAAAAATAAGAAATACCTACCTACCTCCTCCGATTCCTAAAGTCATAGCCCTAATTATATAACAAACCTGAATAACTTTGGTTTTCACCTACGATATAGGTACGTATCTACTTATAAACGATAATGTAGGTAGGTACCTACCTACCTACCTACATTATCGTTTATAAGTTTTACGTATTCTTTATTCTAACCCACTCTATAGTACACGTCGAAGTTGAATGGAGTTTCTTATGCAATGTAAATTACCGATACCTACCCCTCCTCCTACCAAATCCTGACCCTGATCTGGCTTAAATTATTATTTAAACCTACACGTCTGCTTTGTTATAGGACACGTCTGTTGTAGCGCTATACCACAGTATCTTAATTAAGGAAGATAAAAGAAGTAATTGTCTACATATGTAACTAGATAGGCATGCAAGTAATATTTACCACTACCAATCGTAGACGAAACGCTACCAACTACCCTAACCTATCTGCTTGCCTGTTAGAATACATTATGTTGCGACGATTTTCCGTTTCTATGGCATGGCATGGCGCTGCGACGCGCTCTGCCAAAGATCATGAATTTCGCTACGTGCTCTATAAGTAGTTGCTACTCACATCCGCTATTACCTACTGTCAAAACATTTCCTATGCCATTGTCAATTTATAGTTTGACGTTTACATTTTTTCATGGCGTCAACCAAGGAAAAATGTTGCCAACTTAATGGATTTTCCGACACATCTAACAGGTTGAGGTGGGAGAGAACGGGAGAAAATCTTAACGGCTGACGGGTTATATAACGGGTTTTAACTTAAATAATAAAAACAATAAATACAAAAAAAAGGCAAAAGAAAGAAAGAGAACACAACAATGCAGTTCTAAATATGTAATATAAAATTATATAGAACTATATTGCTTTAAATTAGGTTTTTAGTGCGAACATTTAGACATCAGCTAAAGCTTCTACAATGCAATCAACAACCAATGAGCACAAAAAGCACAGAAAGCAGTTTATATAATAATAATGATAAGTATCTAAGTTTTTGGGAACTGTTTCGACCATGTCAGTTCTAGTGTCCTCTCTGGCTATCTTTGAATCTTCTTCTCTCATAGACGCACTAGTTTTACATAAGTACTTAAAAGGTGTATATTTTGACTCCACAGGCAATAAAATAAAAAAATTCCACCCATTCTATCAATGGGTTCAAAATAATATATTTATTGAGGAACACAGGTAACGGGATGATAGGAATACGTTCAAGGAATGCCCACTTTATTTTACCATAGGATGGTATACAGTAAAATAAAATTAACACATCACAAATAGAAATATACAAGTAGTTACTAGTTATAAACACAACAAAAACTCAATACACAGTTAAAAAGAGATTCGTGCATCTAGCTCTAAATTACTTAATATAAAATTATATAGAACTATATTGCTTTAAATTAGGTTTTTAGTGCGAACATTTAGACATCAGCTAAAGCTTCTACAATGCAATCAACAACCAATGAGCACAAAAAGCACAGAAAGCAGTTTATATAATAATAATGATAAGTATCTAAGTTTTTGGGAACTGTTTCGACCATGTCAGTTCTAGTGTCCTCTCTGGCTATCTTTGAATCTTCTTCTCTCATAGACGCACTAGTTTTACATAAGTACTTAAAAGGTGTATATTTTGACTCCACAGGCAATAAAATAAAAAAATTCCACCCATTCTATCAATGGGTTCAAAATAATATATTTATTGAGGAACACAGGTAACGGGATGATAGGAATACGTTCAAGGAATGCCCACTTTATTTTACCATAGGATGGTATACAGTAAAATAAAATTAACACATCACAAATAGAAATATACAAGTAGTTACTAGTTATAAACACAACAAAAACTCAATACACAGTTAAAAAGAGATTCGTGCATCTAGCTCTAAATTACTTTGTTATCTAGGTATTATTTTACAAAATATAAAAGTATATGACTTGCAAACAAGAAAATCAAATAATTCACGTTTGAAACAGAAAGATCTTCAGTGCCCAATACATCGGGTGATAACTTATTATAAATTCTAGACGCCATTGAATAAACACTTTTTCAGACTAGTGCCGTCTTAGCAGCTCTTGCGCAAATTTCTGTTTCTTTGTGATCGCAGAACAAAAATAATGTAGGTAGGTTAAACTAATACTGATTCTCTATGAAATTTTGTAACGAAATTTTCAAACTTTTGTTGGCAACACTGGCATGCAAGCAACTTCGCTTTATTTCATTTTACCCGACGCGTCACCGTTGCCGTCGTTGGTTCAGAATATTTTTATTTTTATTTCTATGCTACAAATAAAATTGTGATAAGTGTGATTTTTATAGAAATCCGGTGATATATAGTGATAAGATTTGTTGTGTTATGTTGCAACGTGGAAAAAAGTCGAGGTAAGAGTAGTGTCAGGACACAGTCGGCTCGGGGGTTATTGTTTGGGATTTGCGGGATCGATAACCTGGGTCGGCTAGCCATGAGGCGCGTCGCTGAGGTTATGTCGCGAGCCGCGAACAGGTACTTACTTACGAGAGTTCAAGTAACGGTCTCGGACGGAGCTGCGACTCGACTAGCGTTACAGGCTTGCAGCCACAGAATCCGGTCGGAGCCAGTGACCAGTTAGCTTACAATATCGTCTAGATCCTCATTTGCCGCCCTCATTCCGTTACGCTTGCCACCAGTCGTCACTGTAAAATAATAATCGGTAATCGCCTTTGCTTTATAAACTATTAGGATGATAGCCCATGCCCCTGTACCTTTAGTTGGCTCGACACCTATGGACGTTCCTTTTGAGATGTGCGCCTGTTTTCCAGCTTACCCTGCCTGCAGTGCGTGCCACGAGCCCCCGAGTCCCAGCCATTAGATTGAGTGGAGTGTCCCCTGTGTCCGCCCACAAGTAGCCCTGTACGCAGACTAAATAACGCAAGGTACAAAGGACACATCCAGCATGGAAGACAAAGCCCCCACTCTCCAAGAGGAAGACTCCAAATTTGTCCTCACTATCAGACTGATTATGCAGGGGAAGGTAAGACAACACTGCATCTATATTTGTCAAGTCAATTGGCACCATTCATCTCAAATTGTGAAAGTGAATACTTTACCTTCTTCTATTGCTGTTCTTGTAGAATTTTGTCTATTTTTAATTACTAGCACAATCCTTTCCCCTAATTATTTTAAAATAGCTAACCCAAGTGCTAGATATATAGTTTATCCCCATTATCTATGTTGTAAGCATTACTGACATTCTGTTCCGTAATTATGGATAAATAATAGCTTTGAGCTGCAATAAATCTTGTAGTTTTAGTCAATCACCAAAAATAAATGTTATGCACATAGCTAAGCAAGAATAAATATTTCTTTGTGTCTATTAAAATTCCTGTATACATTTAAATTAAGAAAATAGGTGATGTAAAATGACTACGTCTAAACATGTAGGTATGCCTTAATATGTGATTAAGTTTCTTAAAAAATAATCTAAAAGAATACATAACGGTTTGTATTTATCTATTCATGAACCTAATATGGTAATCTAATATGACTTTGGTATTTAAATCTTGTTAGGGTATGCACAGGGGTACATACACTTGTATGGATTCTTAACACAATATCCTGTTTGTTACCTATGTAGGCTTGCTTGGTGACTAAGCTTTCATTATTATTCTCAATTATCACCCTAATCTCCTTATTTTCCACTTTTTGCAAATATGTTATGATTAAATAAATGCAATTTATGAAAATATATGCCATAAAAGAAAACTTAAGCTATGCATTACAAATTAATGACAAAACAAGTTAATTCTGCTTAATTTTAAAACCTCTATCATTTTCTATCGTCTCTATTACAGCGCCCCCTAGTGACTTCCAACCTAAATTGATCGAAGAGCTATTATTACTGTTAGACAAATCAATTACAAAAAACGTAGTAACAGATAAACAAACAACTGCTTACATCAAACACATAAACAGAATCCATACATTGCCAGTAAAATCAGTTACCACTCTGTCATAGTTCAACTCGCTTCAAATCACTTGTGACAATTATGCAATTTAACTAAGAAAGTAGTCATCAATTTCATATTGCATGGAATTCTAGTTGAACAAACTCAGGTATTTATTTTGATTCATGTTACTCAATTTCAAACTAATTTAGCACACCTTGATGCGGCTAGATAGGCTTGACATGAGAAATGTATTGATGCTAGTCTACCAACGTCTAGGTACTTTTAATTGGCTGTAATCCAATACAAAGTACATCTGGCATGTTGCCAGCTATCGGCACTCGCCCTGTTCATCAAACACTTTGATTTGTACCTTTTTTAATTGAAATAATGTTTGGTGTATGTTGTCACTGCATGTCTGGACATTTCCTTATTGTAAACTTGATGTATGGGCTTTCTGTTGGTTTTCTTGTTTAGAAAATCACTCAACTTGTATGGTCATCTCTTTCCCTTTGTACTGTCAATTTTCATATATGTTCCTGCAGTTAAAAAATTTGTAAATTGCATGTGTAATATCAAAAATTGGTAGGGTATCATTATAACATAAAAACATTTTCACACAGAGACAAGCAAATAAAGCTGGCCTATTGCAAGCATGTTTATGATTGGAGAACCCCCTTGGAATTTCACTTGTAGAATATTTTCTACACATTTCAATTGATTATGTATTTATGTGAAGAAACAGACATGTCACAGACAGGTGGGGTGTTGGCTTATTAATAGGGTCCCGTTTGCAGCCTTGGGAACTGGAAATCGGATCAAAATCTAGAATATATTATTGAACAAATTAAATGATTAGAAACTCAAAAATTGTGGCATAGTTAGGAATCTTGTTTCCGATGTTCAAGTTGCATTGCAGTATTTGATAAATGAATGCCAATACTAAATGCCGATGTTACCATATTGCGTTACGGCGAAAGTTCTTTGAACTGAACACTTTTAACATCAATCAACGTAACTATTTGTGTCGTCGAGATGTGCGACGGTCGGGACATTGTTGAGCAAGTGCATTGTTCACATACTGCAGGAGTCATCATGCCGGTTGGCAGGAACAAACGGTTACGTCTCTAAAACTGTCCTGATGCAACCCCGATATGTCTGCCCTGTAAAGAACTCGATGCTACTATTATTGGCACCCAGACAGGAAATCTTTTGTACCTACGATAAATCTAAGCGAGACTGCATTAATTACGTACGAGTCGTTGCACAATACGCGCCAATGCGTTATCCCTTCGGCTATTTTCGGCGTCACGATTCTAATGCTTAGGCATTAACGTTCGACTTGTTTATTTACAGGAAGTTGGCAGTATTATTGGCAAAAAAGGAGAGATTGTTAAAAGATTCAGAGAAGAAGTAAGTTGCGAGTTTCATCATGGCTTAAGCATGACGTTCTAAATGGCGGCGGAGCATTCAACGATGCAATAGATTTGTCTCAAAATGACGTGGTGTTTTGTTGATAATAGAATCCGCTTCATACGTATTTTATCCGCCAGGCCATTTAGAACATGCGTCTTTAAGAATTCATTGATATATTAATTGAAAAATTGTTGACTGAACGGCCTTTTTCTTTTCAGTCCGGAGCCAAAATCAATATATCCGATGGATCATGCCCGGAGCGCATTGTCACTGTCACTGGAAACACAAGCGCTATATTCAAAGCATTTACGCTCATATGCAAGAAGTTCGAAGAGGTAAGACGCTTTTTGATACCCTCTAATCTATCATCATCATCAGCCTATCGTCCACTGCTGACTAGTCCCCATCTGTACACCTTTATTGCAACTGGGCTCTGCAAGTTAATTGTCCGCGGGTATAGCTGGATGGTCCCTCCACCCTTTATTTGTAAAATCTATGCTGTATGCAAATCCTTGACAATACGCAATAACAGATTGCAAGCTCAATCCACGGGTTTAATATTTTTTGAAAAAAAACCTAATATGTACTTGTGTTTCTTCAGTGGTGCTCTCAGTTCAACGAGGGCGGCGGCGGCGGCGCATCGCGTGCGCCGATTACACTGCGCCTCATCGTGCCGGCTTCGCAGTGCGGCTCGCTCATCGGCAAGGGTGGCTCCAAAATCAAGGAGATCCGCGACTCCACCGGCGCTAATATTCAGGTACACTTCTATCTCTGTTTTTCCAAAGTGCGCATAACATGCAAATCATTTAAAGAGACACATGGTTCCCACAACCCTTTTTGAAAAGTTTCATAATGTAAACAGTGCATGACACTAAGCACAATTGGCATAGCTTGCCTAGTTCTTAAGGATCAGCTAGATTAAGCGATATTCCGCCAGATTACCATTTGTATGGGTGACCGGCAGTGGCTAAAAGCCAAAAGCTTTTCGGCCCTAAAGACTGGCATCAGAACAGAGCCACTAGCTCAAATCAACTTACCTTATAAATCAACACACACTACCAAAAATCACTACTATAAGACGGTATAGTACGTTAAATCTAACAACAATACAACTAACTTCTCGGTATTTTAGGCCGCTCAAAAACCTGGTTTTAAACTTTTGTGTGGTCCTTTTAGCTTTCCATTAAGCGAAACAAGCTCCTAATCTTTATGGCATTCTCCTGATGATAGAAAGCAATGTTTTTGTACAATTTATTTCTTCCTAAGTATCCCACAAATGACTTCATACTTCACGTTACAGGTTGCGAGCGAGATGCTGCCGAACTCGACTGAAAGAGCCGTGACTATCAGCGGTACTTGCGACGCGATAACACAGTGCATTTATCACATTTGCTGCGTGATGATAGAGGTAAGACGCGAGTCTTACGCGAGTTCGCTTTTACAAATTAATAATCCCCGATGTGTATACGATCTCGCTTTGCAGCCCCTAGTTACATGACGTGGCGTTAAAACCATTAGAACCTATTATGAAATCGAACAAAACGATTACAGTAACTGCATGAAAATCGGTTACGCCTGATCTGTTGCAGTCCCTAGAACCATAGTTGCAGACATACAAAACGATTGCAAAAAACCGCATTTCAATAAGCCTATTCATAGAAAAAGATACAGAATAACCTATCGAGGTTCTTATACTAGAGGGCGCGGCAAGCGATGACACGAAGGGGGTTTTCTAATTTTACAAAAACATGTTGTATGGGTTGAGTATTGTTTTTGATGTATTTTCGAGCAATATGCTATTGTTTCAGAGCCCACCCAAAGGAGCCACTATCCCCTACAGGCCAAAACCCAACGTAGCGGGCCCAGTCATCCTAGCCGGCGGACAGGCGTACACTATCCAGGGAAACTATGCTGTTCCCGCTCAGGATGTAAGTTTATATCCATCATTATCTATCATAAAAGGTCGAAATTGTATGAAAAAACCTGCAAATATTAGAATTCAGTTAAAGTTCTGGAAATGACAAAAGTAGATCAACAATTATGTTTTTTATAATAAATAATGTTTCGGTAACCCATATACTAGTTCAATATATTGGGCTACATAGTGAAGATCCGTTCCTGTTCTGAACTAGTTGCAATCTAAAGTAACCATTCCCTTGTAAACATAAAGAAAAATAGCATCTAAAAACTCGAATGTTATTCTACTTTCGTCGTTGACCATAAGAACAATTGGTCAAGAAAAGGGGATTTGTATTTGAGCAAAAGGTTGATTTAAAACTCACATTCTCACTCAAATTGATTGAATTATATAAATTACATAAAGTGATACATATGTTATTAGGTACTTATTAATTGTATTGTATGTATACATAAGCTAATCAATCATGGTATAAATTCACGCCGTGTTTCTCTATTCGTTCCAGTTTCACACGGTAACCAAACCATTATAAAACGTATGAGGAGTTGTGTCATGAGATACATTAGGAACTAACAATATCATACTTTTAAAACCAAATTATATATTGTCGAAAATAATAAGCGCGTTGACACGAGATCAGGTAAATACACTGGTTCACTACACTGGTTCTTTCACCATCGGTCACAAAGTCCTTTTTGGGGCCACCAATCCTAAACGTATGCAACTGTATAAAAACAAAAAGTAGTTTTCTGTTGCATCATTCACTTAATCAATTAATGGGCTAAAAATAACGCGGTACTTTTTAATCTACTTTAATCTAAATGATACAATCAACGCAAAGCCTAAACTTTAAAGTGCTAGAGACCAGAAATTTGGAATGTTCTTGTAAGAAATATCCCCTATTTTCAACCCCTAGACGGTGAAAAGCAACAGAAATAAAGGTTTGTTTGTCAAAAAAATCTCGAAACTAGGATCGGTGGTTTTGAGGGTTTGTCACCCTCGGCACAGCCGGCACAGCCGGTAAATTTTCCATTATGGGCCAGCGGCCATTGTTTTGAGGGTTTGTCCATCCCAGCTCTCAAGCATACTCTGTCTTCAGTTATAATTGAATGATGCAACAGAATCGTCCCAGTAAAAGTAAAAATGTAGAACTCTCTGATCGACATCAATCACCATCATAGTATACCTACCTAACGCATTGTGACCAAAGCCATCCCAAGATGATCAGACAGTTGGGATCGAACTTCAGTGCTAACTATTAATTACTGTGTCCTTCGGAATTTGTGTCCCCCTCACACACGTGGGTTCGTGATCTATTTATATCTCTATCTTGCTCTCAAAACGTCGAAAGAAAACATGGTGATGAAATAGGCAGCGGCGTGCCCTAAAACTAATAACTCAAAAGTATAATATGAAATCGGTTGGTTTTCCAACAAGCGGCGATGGGCTTAATTGTAACCTATGCGTGGAATCTTTTGAAAAAAAGTATATAATTAGTATATCAGTCATGTAGTTCCCATAATACAAGCTCTGCTTAGTTTGGGGCTAGATGATGCTGTGTGAAAAATGTCCAGCATTATTATTATTATTATTTATTATAATCATAACTACTTTGCAATAAGCGAGCATGTTCCAAACATAATCTTTGGACTTGCCGCTGACTACAACCTGGTTACACTATGGGATTTAAGCTATGAGTTTTTTCCGTCTAAAATGACGGAAAAAAATCAACTCTGATTGTCTCGGGGGCTTTTGAGGGTGCTTTCACACGTCACACTGAAATACAATTCAGTACAAAGCATTTTTTGAATAAAACTGTGTTACAATTCAATTTGAAGCCCTGACTCTTAAACTAGGGTTACCTGAATGTATGAGTCATGGCTCTTTACGTTTGTGTTGGTACTATGTAGCGTTGTTAAACTTTAACTTAACAGCGTTGAAAACAAATGGCACTGCTCTGAGTAGAGCATTCAACCAATGTCATTTCGTAAATATGCCATTTTGATACGTGGAGTACTCAAAACCGATGATTTCGCTCGTCAAATCAGTGCCATCTATTGAGCCAATCGGAACTATATTTTTTATAAATCATAAATGGATAGCCCTTTCATAACATTATGGTTTATTCTCCAACAAAAAAATTAGCCCCCTATTGTATAACGTGATCGAGCTCCCTAAGAAAGAACCAGTGCTACTAGAAAAGAACGAACGGAGTAAATAATAGAGTGGTGGGGGCGCGTTGGCAGGCGGTGTGCGCGCCCATGTTCCCCCTGCTGGAAATGAAGCCGCCTCTCGTGGGCGCACTGCCCCCGCACCATCTGCTACATCAGCCGCTCCACGAGCACCACATTGTGAGTCGTACACTCGTCAACACACCTCATAGAGACCCGCCCCCCCCCTCCACTTCTAGATTAAACGTATGATTGGTTGATACCTGACTACCCTTACACTATAAATAATGGAGGTGGTGCATACTATTACATAAATATACCTGTGGCATAATATTTAGATAGGAAATATGGTCTCATGGATAGATAAACTCTTTATTGGACATAAAACCAGTTAAAGATCAAAATGCAAAAGTATAACAAGATATATTGCGTCAGAAATCTTAACGAAGTATGGCATTGTTACCGGTACCGCATAATGCTCGTAAATATAAAATAACTAAATTGAAAATAACAACACAATGTGAATAATATATTATAAGGCGAGCTGAGTCAAATAAATATGATCTTAATGTGTGTGTGTGTGTATTAGCAACTAATATTATAAATGTAAAAGTACGAATGTTTGGAGTTATTTGTTATTTTTTACTATTTTGCATAGTTCATGGCCAAGAATAACGCATAGGCTCCTTTTTACCAAAAGGAAGTTAGCAAAAATTTATCAGATTTTGTTTTCTAAAAGCAAAATCATCGTCGACATATTTACATTGAATTAAAAAAAACCATTACATTTCACTCACACTGTCTGTAGCAACCAATCATATTGTTTAATTTAAGAAAATAGCTTGGTCCGCTGTATTGGTCGAAATTATATCCGCCCTCGTAGACGTACTTGAATGATCTTTTCTTCTCTATCTGGACAATACCTAAATCTATTAGCAATCTATAACCAAATAGTCTACCTACAATCTTAAAAAATCTAAACATTGGTTTTCGAAATGAAATAGCTTACTTTTTGAATATAATGGTGAAAATTCTCTATGAGGTTGTGTGTTCAGAGTGATACTATGTGAATGGTGCTGCCCGGAATTCCCCTCAGATTGGTTTGGATGTGTGGTGTCGAACCCTGTAGCGGCAATGAATTAACCTTGTATTTCCCCTATAGATTCCCGGTGATGTGACTACGATAACTTTATTTATTTTAAGCTACCCCCTTTGCTTGGATACCATCGTTATTTCTTTTGCACGTAACCTCCTTTAGTATTTCAGTAGATTCCAATTTGATATCTTAATATTTAATTTGTAATTGTATGTAGCAGAATGTTTAAACTACAATACATGAAATAAAACATTATGTAGAGAAAACACATCTACAGTTGAAGCTTTATCTGTTTGTTTTCTGTCATTGCCGAGATAAGAGCCTAGAGTACTTCAAATGCTCATGCACATTTCAGCGATTCGAATACTACATCCCGCATTTGCACCTCTCCTTTGCCTCTGACTTGCCTCTCCGACATTATGTCTCACCGAAAATAATACTGATGATTAACCATGTAAGGCATGGCTTAACGTTTACAAATTGTATTGTTGTATTATAGAGTTCAGTAAATCATGCCTATTTTCGTATTTTGCGGTGCATACATGGGCAGCACCAATCAACTCACAATGTGGATTTTTGCTTTTATTCAGAGTATGGCTAAGGAAATTCACAAGTCGGTTTTGCTGCGGTATGTCTAATACAGATAGCGACTGTGGAATAGCTTTCAAAAGATCTGAATTAGACATGCCGTGTAGTTGCGAATTTTCTTAGTGTTGTGGTATTTACTTTCTAAATCGTTAAGTTTCTACCCAGGTTACCCTACCCAGCGATCCCATCCCGGCTCTGTCACTGAAGATGAAAACAAGCAGCTGGAGCTAGAATAATTTTTGCAATTTCGTGTTGTGTTTGTGAATTTGGCACTATTTTGAAGGCATAAAAACATTAGACCTTAAAATGCTTGCCTTCAAAATTGACCTCAAGAATTAAATGTTACCTTATAATCGGTTCAGTGTGCTAAATTATATGTCTTTATAAAGATGGGCGGTTTGTCGAAGTCTCCGTTGGCCGGACTAGCAGCGCTGGGGCTCGGAGGTCTTGGGCCAGCTAACTCTACCGGACTCAATCCTGCAGGTAAATTAAACACACATCTTGAACGGCTAATCACCGCTCCAATGAGGTCTCGGGTGAAGCTGATGATGAAGAGCTTCTAAATCTGCCTCTTAACTTCAGCGAAACAGAGAAAAACAGTGGTAGCTAAAGGTTAATTCATTTAGAAAGAGATGTATCTGTAGTTTATATTATTTCTTTGAAGTTGCTTAAATCAAACGCAACCACATATTAATCATTTAGATACAATTGATGATAATGATATGCTGATTGTGGTGACTCAGCTGGCTTATTCAGTTCAGCCAGTACCAAGTTGTTTTACCAAGTTTATAATATATCTCATGGAAATAAAGATCACGAATTTAGTGGTGTAGTGTCCACGACTTCTTTCGACCTGAAGATCAAGTGTTCAAAACCCGTCGTGTACGGATTTTACACGTAAGAATTGTATGTGCGCAATGCTAGTGATCTCAAACGGCGAAGGAAAACGACATGACAAAGAAGAATATTTATATCCTCTTTCAGCAGCTTTGGCGGCGCTGGCCGGGTCTCAGCTGCGCTCGACCAATCAGGCGCGCAGCCAGCCCGCGCCGACCAATCAGCAGTCTCACGAGATGACCGTGCCCAATGAACTGATTGGATGCATTATTGGCAAGGTAGGGTATACTTAAGTTTAGTTACCTGACATACAGAAGCGTTGCGTACTTGACTGACAATGAACGCACTGTTTGAACCGTGAGTCGAGATCTGAAATTTAAAGGGTTTTCCGAAATTCCACCCTTAGAGGGTGCAGTGGGACGATGAGGAACGGATTTATGGAAAGAATTCGACACGAACGATTCGTGGAGCATTCCACTGGCCTAAATATTTTATGAAATCGTTGTGTGACTCACTAACCGACAAAAATTAACGCATAGCTTAATACATAAGCCCCAGAGACCTAAGATTTGGAAAATAAGTGTATTTATCAAAATATAATACATATTCTACACATCAATTTTTGCACATCCTTTCTTAGCGCACTAAGAAAGTAGCTCCCGGCATCCATCCCCCAGATAACGTTGTGGGTGGATGAATTTCGTTTGAAAAAAAACTAGGCGTTTCATTAGTTTTTGCATAAACTTCCAGGGAGGCACCAAGATCGCTGAGATCCGTCAGATCTCCGGCGCCATGATCCGGATATCGAACTGCGAGGAGCGCGAGGGCGGTTCCACGGACCGCACCATCACCATCACCGGCAACCCGGACTCGGTCGCACTCGCGCAGTATCTCATCAACATGAGGTAAGCACTACACTAGCCAGCTGAGTTCACTTATGCCCGTCTGCACTAAGCTTCAGATAACACTTGAGATTTGATTCCCTTGAGGTTTGGTTGTGACCGACTGATAGGAGTGCGTGCACATCGTTCGGAAAGCCCGTTCCTTGTTCGGTTGACGTTTCTGATGTGACCGATGTGTGATGGTTGGACATCACCCGAAGATGTTACTGAACGCTCTCCTGATATCAGAAAGTCGTAACGTTAGTCGTTAATCAAACTTCATATATAATTGACGTTATTAAGGCATGGCTTGACATGTCAATTCTTTTAGACACGCCCAAGTCTTTGTCTAAGCTTAGTTCAGGCGGGGATTAAAGAGTCTTCACACGGACGACACCACAGCGATACAACGCGACGGCGTGGTTAGGCACGAATTTGTATGAGAACAAGTGGGTAGAATCGGGTGAATAGGGATTCGGGTTTGTGTAAAAACAAAACCAAGAGTTTAATTCCCTTAATAACTACCCCTTCAAACCAATAACAAATAATATGTACGGTATTTAAAGTGGTACAATATTAATAGTTATTGGTTTTGTGTAGGGAGGAATCATTATTGAGGAATTACATTTTCTTTTTTGACTCAATTCACTCCATTTAACGGTGGTTTCATTTACACGAACCACATTTGCGGTGGCTTCAAGCATTTGTTGCCAACGTGTGTACAGAACCGGACATAACCTGCTTAATAACCACGAAATGAACCCTAAACAGTGAACGCAGCCACGCAACTTCTAACACACAACCACTGTCCGTATTCGTTTTTGGTGGTGTGGTCCGTATGAAGAGACACTTAGGCCTCGGCCGTTTGCAATCAGCCGTCTGGCTTCGCATATTGCATCTTGCGCATCTCTCGAAAGACGCCAAGTTAGGCGCCTAGCGAGTTGCCTATGTGGCCACCATGTACTACAGAAAGCCGTCTAGCTAGACGTCTGGAGTGCGGCCATCAAATTCAGAGCAGCAGTCTAGACGCCTGCAGTGCTGCCGCGGTTTTAGCGCGTGTATGAGACCACTCCCGAATACTGCTATCAAGATAACTGTCCTTCATATTTCATAATGCAATGCTCCGATATAGCAAGCGCTCTATTTTAAAACTTTCATCATATACATCCTACAATTCTTTGGATAAGTAAAGTTTCCTTGATTGTTTTTGGCTCAAACAAATATCTAGCACTGTTGTGACTCGAGCAATTGGTTGAGTAAAATGCAACTACCACGGTCAGACACACGGTTTTGTGTGGCGAATCCGGAAACAAATTACACATTTTTACTTCTTGCTTGCCGATGCACTGCCAATAATGTCGGTTATTTTAGGACCAGCAAATAAAGTCGTAAAGGGTTATAATATGGTCCCTTTCCAGTATTTGGGAGTTGTCTTTCTACACACACTATTTATCCAAATTCTGGGTAAGAATTTAATTACTTCAATATTAAGTTAGTTTTTTACGTAGGACAATAACCATCATCCTACCTAACTAGCCCAACTCCAAAAAATCACATGCCCTTGCAATTATCACCACCTTGATTACTGAATTACTTAGATCCTATGATAATCCTTTTACTTGTACCTATTGGACCATTTCGAAGTCGGCGGTTGTATTTTATACCGATTATAAAATGTCGGCTGACCTGAGATTCTGCAGATGCTACAAAACACACGTAATGGACTACTGGGATTTAGTTTTATGACTTTAAGTATTTACGTTCCGTAAAATAGATAAGCTACAAGTTTAAAAACTTATACGTTAGGTAGATAAGCTAATTCATAGAAATTAAATTTAAAATAAAGCTGAAAGTGCCAAAGTATTTCTCCGCTATCTCAAAGAGTTGATCCTGTTGGGGTCAGATTAGAAGAGAGACAATGCATACAATACACCGATGCTGCGAGATGTTAGATCTTGTTTCCCCGCCTAGAAATTGAATTAGGCATTTGCTTTTAGTAGTTATGGATTTTTTCGGCATCCTAGGAACGTTAGCTATAACCCGCAGGACTGCAACCAAAGTCCAAACCGTGTCCTAGTCCCTTCCACCCGCTGACGCTATCTCAGGTCGGCGTCCGCGTCGTCCCCTCCATCCGCTTCGAACCGGTCCTTGCGCGCCTCACACCGCACCCGCTCCCGCAGTGTGGAGCTACAGAAGGCGAACCTTGAGGGGGGCTCCGGCGCGGCGGGAGCCGCGGGGAGCTCGGCCACCGGCTCTGGCCAGTCCAGCCCCCTCGCCTCCGCAATCCCCCTAGCGCAACTCCTCAGCAAGAGCGGCGCACTCGGCGCCCTCAATTCCCTCACCGCCCTCGGCGGCATCACTGACCTCCTCACCGGCGCCAACGCCTCCGCCTCGCCGCCCGTGCAAACCACCGGCGTACACAGAAACCACAAATCCTTCAACAACCGCCGCCAGCAGGACGAAGACTCGCCCGCTAAACCGTCTAAGGATCGCAAATACAACCCGTACTAGATCGGACTGCCCAAAGATACTTACACTCTACGCGAAAGTTTTCAATCGGCTGTAGACTACCCATAGGAACAATTGTCTTTTATTCTACGTGACAGTCTTTCGATCGACGACGCAGACTACCTAAAAAAATATAATAGTAGCGTAGACTCTTATACAAAGAATCATTTATGTATATTCTACGCGAGTTTGTCAATCGGCGATTTAGACTGCCCTTTGAATCGATCGACTACTACTACGCGTTAGTCTTTCAATCTACGCCACCCAAAGAAGTGTAAGACAATTCTACGAGACAGCCATTCAACCGGCGATGTAGGCTGCCCATTGAAGCGATTAATTATTCTACGCGTTTCAATTGGCAACGTAGACCCAAAGAAGTATTTTAGTATACTATGTAGAAATTGCGGGCTAATCTAGACTAATGATGGCATCGCCCATGCATTTGGGTCTGTTTTCTTCAAGATTGCATGGCTATTAAGGCCTAATTTGACGACTATAATCGACGTTTTGTATGTAGTTTCGTATTTAGTCGTATCTACAGGTTTAAAATTGCATATAATTGTGAAGGGCGGAATAGCACTTCGAAGATGAAGTCTTATGCAATTTTATTACGTGTCCCATTAATATTTATGTATACTTAGATATACAACATATTATTTGCTTATATCAAAATGTAGCATTTATGTTTATGGTATCAGGAATAGTCATCGATTTTTTCGCGAGCTTAGATTAGAAAGTCGTCGAATAAGCAACAATCTTTATTGACTATTTAAAAACAATATCAGACTTAATATGTTATGTTTAAATCATGTTATCTTTAGGGCTCTTATTTGATTCAGTAAAGTTGAAGTTATATAGAAATAATCTCGTCGCATTTAGTCGTTCGCTCTTCAATTTAGGAAAGGGTTTGTTTTGTGTAATGTCTTTATCCCTATCCTTTATCAATTTATTCTCATCCTTGAATCCATGTTTCCAAGATAATCCTGTCAGAAACTTACAATGTGCATTGTAATATGAAAATGATACATAAATACACTTGCATCAAGTAGGTATGCATTACACTAAGACAACAGAACAGTTACTTTTTTGAGGCATCGTATTTAATAATATTAACTTTTTATAAATTTAAATTTTACTAAGTAATATGCGAAATATAAACAGCTTTGTTACATTTCGCTTGAAAATTCATCTAGCTTTTACTGTATTTATGTTTAGGTAAAGTTTAATCGATACTTGCATAGTTATATTTTATACATAATCACTAGTTTTTTTTTGGAAAATAAACAATTGTTCAAAACTAAGCTTGTCCTTATCCTTAAGACCTTACCCATTTTCCTCATCCTTAAATCCTGGTTTATTTTACATATTAAAATAAGTAAGACACATGGAAAAAGCGTATCAAGTAAGTAAAGTCGCTCGATAGTAGTTGCTTGAAATTGTATGTTTTTCACGTTGATTTTTCGTTTTTTTGTTTTGTTAGAGTCAATAATTATTTTATAGGGATTAAAAATGCGACGAGGTATATTAAAAAATATTATAATAATACGTTTTATTTTATTTTTTAGAAATTCAGCATACATGTTTAATAATTAAGTAGAACTGACTAGACAAGGCGTCGTGGAAAAAATTGTAAAAATATTTCAACTCTACAAAGAACCTGTAAAAGATTAGAAATCTAGGGATTTGGACAATAGTAGAAAATACGTAGAAGCTTGTAATGCTAAAATATACAGAGATGCTTTGCGTTCGGATAATGTTATATTTAATTAACTACTACGAATAATTATTATGATGATTGTACCTATAAATTGGTGAAAGAAACCATCACAATATCATATAATTTATGTGAGAAAACATACAGCGTCCCTTACGCGTAAAAACAGTACCAAAACTGTACTGAAGTTAAATATGGAAAATTATAAAAAAAATAAACGTTATAAAGACTCGTAAATAACTTATAACTATATTATCTCATCGCGATAGTTTGAAAAATGAAGTTATTACAATAAATTTCCATCAAAGAAAATATTATTTATTTATCATGTTTGTTGTAATACAGCGAGATAGTAATATGACTCAAATTAAAATGTAATCTAATAGTTCCTGCAATACTGCACATGGAATGTTTAGTGACTGCAAGAAGTTTTATATCAAATTGGGATAAATAAACCTCAAATTAACTCGCATGAGATATTACATTGTAAAGTTTTACAAAAGTAAAATTAAAAGGTTGTACGAATTAATAATGAATATTATTATTATTGTTGTTTTTCTCTGTATAAAAACATTATTCTCACAAATTTTAGCACGTTTTTGTAGAAGTTTCATTTGCGTGAAGGATGAAAAAATACTTACTCATCGGCTTACATTAGACAATAGCGAAATACTTGGAACAGTTATGCATAAAATATGCACGATCAATACATTAAATAATTACTGTGCCAAGTAATAAAACTAAAAGTAATATACTGTTGGTGGCAAGTACAAATCATAGTACAGATGAAAGGACTTTGTGTCTAATATCTCAGGTCATCGTGTCTCAGGTCGACTGTCAGATTATTTTATAGCAGTCTGTCACATAACAACCGTACTAATACTTGGTAAAAATACATTGTCTTTGAAAAGAAATCTTAGATATTTTAGTAGTTTGTCGTCTTATTTATATCGGAATGTTGAATCTTTGTCACCTAAGTAAGATTCTTTTATGTATTATTTATCTGTTTTATCATTGGAATATGTTTTAGTAATAGTAAAGGCAACTGACGTGATCTCATAGATTCACTAGTGGACATAGTCATAGAGCAAGATCACGTTGCAAAGCCTGTAAACTTGGTCTTTTATTAATTAGTGCGAATTTAAAAAAATGAGGTCCAATTCGTATGTTTCTAAATATAGAACCATAAGAGACGCAGCAGTGTATTTTTTTTTATTTATGAATAAATCATGTTATTTTAAGGTAGACATTTTCGTAATGTTTCGGAATTTATATTACTCGCTAGAATTATTAAGCAAAAGTGTATGAAAGTACTTTGTGTACCTACGTCTTAAATAAAATAATAGTAATAAATAGTATTTTTTTTATTTCACGTCTATTTAATAAGTATTTTGAGTTTTGAGACAGGTAAAATATGACATAATATCGTCCAATACTTCCCGTCAAGAATCCACGTCACTACCTTACCCAGGCCAAATTATCCCGTGTTACCTGTACGCCGAACGGTCACCTTTGCCGGAACCTACATCCCACAGCTCACCGGATCATCCACTCTCCTGGTAAGATATTTCCTTTACACTTTAATTTGAAACCCTAGTTCCAACTGCTCTATGAAATTCCCCCTTCTAATACAAAACAGATATTTGATTTAACCTGAATTTTCTCCTCATTCCATTTCCGAGATATCCAAAGATACCATTATCATGCGAAACCTGTAACTCGTTCTTTAAATGTTTGATCTGTAATCATGACCTCGACATGTGAGATAGTGTTGCAAGCAGAGCTGAGCTATCTGTCGTATGTTGCAGAATCTCTATGGAAACTGCTGGTCTGCCGCTGCCTGGCTACCACTACATCGCGCCCAACCACATCGTGAAGGCGCCCATTCATTGAGTGGGGCTCGGTGGCCTGGCCCTCGGCGGTGCACAACATCTGTACCGCTCTCACCACCACAGGTTCCCACAACACCGGGCTATGGCTCCGATATACTTTCTCAAGTAA
Source organism: Perizoma affinitatum (assembly GCA_961405105.1). Taxonomy (NCBI): domain Eukaryota; kingdom Metazoa; phylum Arthropoda; class Insecta; order Lepidoptera; family Geometridae; genus Perizoma; species Perizoma affinitatum. The sequence continues at coordinate 12,512,763 of OY560184.1, forward strand.
ATGTTGAGACCAATCTCTAAAAGGCTGGGAATCAATTGGCAATTCGATAGATTCTTGCTGAACATATGTTTACATTTGTTACGAGTTTATAAGTATTTTAGATATTCTTATATTTATTCTCCACTGTATTGTATTTAATTGATTCGTGCGGGACTTACAAGAGGTAGGTTTTTAAATTGTATAGCACAGATCTGAAATTATCTGAAATGTTTGAGGGAATGGAATGTTGAGGAAACGACTGACATTTTAGAGGTTGGAAACGATACGCGAGCGGCTCGTCCGCGCCGATTCTCACCGCTGCACAACGCGCGACGTTTCGCTAAGCTGAAATCGAATTTACTATGGATTTAAGCCGTTTGAGTATTTCGATCGTCTAATGGATTTATTTTTGATTGTTGTCATCGGCACTGACCACGTGTAGGTATTATTCGGATAATGTTCAAAGTACCATGTATGTAAAATCGAGCGTCGGCGTACAGTAAGCGTTACATTCGACCTCGAGCCCGCTGGCGGAGTAGGGTAGTGTTAGTTTAGCGAACAGAGTGAGAGGGTTAAAGACAATATTTGTAAATAAATAATCGTAATGACCTGGAAATATAGGCATTACAGTAATAGTTGCGTCGCAGGACGCGGCGCGGCGATATGAAACCGGTGGGATCAAATCCTTTAGGAAAACTTACATTAAAACGGAGACAGAGACGAAGTGAACATTTCATAAACACTTATTTAAATCAAAAAAATGTGGTAAGAATACAAAAAAAGACGTTAGTTTTAAAATAGTATTGCTAAATGTGATAGTTTCTTTTTTATTTTACTTTGGAACACATAAAGATCTCTAAATATTATGCAATTGCAAAACATCGGCTTCTGGAAATTTCGAGTCGAGTATAAATATCGTGGAGATCAAAACCAAAGATTGTTGAAGTTTTTTTAACATTATTATTGTTGTGCATTTACGTTAAATTATTCTCAGAATATGTAGTTGGTACTTATTAGTGATTTAACGTAAAGCCGTTAATTTGAATTATTTTTCGCCCTCTCCAGACTGCTCATCGTATTTAGTCTAGATGGTAATTTAGATTGTCCTGTGAGTCTAAATTACTTCAAAAATACAAAAAAAAATAGTTTGTAGTTGTCTAATATAAATATAGGACCACTGTATTGAAAGCTTTCGAGTAATTTGTTTTGCTCGTATGATACGAATTGTGCCACGATACTGCAAATCGAGTGCCAACATATTTTAACCGCCTCTGGCGATGTCTGTGTTGTATTTAAAATAATGTGTCATGTCTAATGTGTCAACTTTATGCATCACTTTATCTAATATTACCCACGTTTACTTATTAATTTTGCACCCTAGTTCTAAGATAATACGATTAGATTTTTGAATAGTCTCGAGACATATCCCTCTACATGTCCCAAAGTCTTCCCCTTTAAGTACCTATTTTCAGTAATAAAATAAAAATTATTGAATAACTTTGCCAAAGTTGTGTCTACATTTTGTATGGATTTGAGCGTGACACGTTCAATAATTTGACTAAATTATTGAATGTATATTTGTATTTATTTGAATTGTGTCTGTATAAGCTAGTCAAATTGTAATAAAAGACAAAATTATGAAACTATAGGTATATCTAGTCAAAATTTATTTGAATTGGTTTTTTATTTGTTTTAAATATAAGAAAACTCAGTTTATTTTATTTGCACACGTTAAATTATTTCATCTATATTTGTTTGGTTTCGCTTCAAATGTAATATAACTTAGCAATAAAATTTTGATAAAATCAATTATTTATTTTAGTCTTAATTGCAATTAAGACAATGTATAGAGCTTTGTAAAATAAGAGTATCACACAGGTGACATTTAGAGTTATCTCTAGATGTAAATGTGAAACGATTATTTGAACGGATATATTAAAGAGAAGAGATGAAATTGCTGTGATGCATCTTAAAGATGGGGCGTACTTTTGTGCGCAGGGCTACGTCGAGTTGAGATGTTGAATTGATGACGTGAAAAGGGGTGGGTAGTCCGTAGTGCACGCTTCATAGTGAGAGCGCTCCGTACCTCGGCCAAACGCGGGCAGAGGCGAAAAGCTTTCCAATGTTACAAGCGGCACGCTATTGTAAGGAAAAACGTTTAATGAAAATATACTTAGTTCATCGGTGTTGTCATTAATTATTAAAATTTAGTACAATGCAATTTAATAATAATAAGTAGAAAATAATTTACTCAGTAACTATTATCTGTCACGTGTATTGCGTTCAATTGTTTTTATGGTATGTAATCACGGAAAAAAATATTGTAATCGTTGTAATCCTCGTACCTATATAGAGTACGTAGATAATTATTATTCATTAATGTTATTGTTATTTTGATTTGCTCAATTTTCTGAATGTTAACGTAAGCTAGGCTTCGGAAAATATACGTTTATTATCATGTTGTTCTTTAGCAATAATAATAGTTGTGCGAGCACTTATAAACATATAGCCCATTGACTTAAAAAATAGAACATTATTATTTAGGTAAATTTTGAATGGCGTAAATTTAGACAGGGGTGTCTCATAGTAACCCAATGCAATCTAAATATTAGGTATTATGTTCGTCGAACGTAATCGAAGTAATGTTATATTACTTATCGCGTTGTTAGTATAATTTCCGAAATGGAATAATTTAATTTCTAAAAGAATGTTTTAATTGTATGCACGTGTTGATGAGTCTTTACAAGCCTTGAACTGACAGGGTCAAATGCTCCAGAAGTGGGTCGTAAAGATTTTGCTTTGTAATATACGTATTTTTATAATAGTGCAATATATTTTGTTAATTTCTTGTTTGATAAAAATATTCCATCAATTAGACCACAAAAATGTAACTAATTATTATGAAATTATTGTGTTTTCACATCAGAATACGGATGTGGGTATGGGTAAAAGGGTTGTGTATCTTATAATACAATGTAAGTACTAATAAATTTCTATTTGCTTCTATATGAATTGATATAAACATTAATTTGCCCACATATTGAAATATCAGGGTAAATATATAGACGAAACTGTTTACACGACAGCTTCTCTGAATGTATACACCATCACCTTGCTGCCTAAAAAGAATATCGTTATAATGATTAAATGGACTATACAGGGACTATAAGGTTAGTCCCAAAAACTGAATGTACAGCTACCTCTACACGCACTAAGTCAAAACAAAATCACTTAAATCAGAAGTTTGTTTAATCTTTAAACTGTTTTTGTAGTTCTGCCACTCGGCGTATTTTAGCTATGAAGGCGGTTACGTTGGCAGACACCCAAACTCAACCGAAATATTTGTTATCAGTATTTTGAATTATGATCAAATTAAAAAGCATACATATTTCGTTAATTTTAGTTCGAATCTATAGTTTTCGGAATTGTATTAAACAATACGCACTGTATTGTTAATTAAATCATGCATATTTGCAATAACATCGGTTAGTTAGAGCTACTCAGTGGAATTCTCTTCTATTTTTATGAGATTACAATTTGAACTTAAATGGTTCCGTCACTGTAAATATATAGTACTTAGTCACTTATTATATCCGTATTGCATCCTGAAGATGCATCAAAAATCATGATAGTTCAAAATTATTTTTCACCTTATTATGTATTGGTGATAAATTATAAAGTTTCATCTCTGATCAGTGGTTGCATGCGTTAATTGTGTATATTTCCTAATTGTGTAGTATAGTTATAATTATTCGGTCATGTCATGTATTATTAAGAAAAATATCCCCTTATCTACTTTCATAATATTATTTGGTAGGTACTTATTGTACTGAAATTAATTATATTGACTGAGTAATAGTTAAGATAAAAAGTCAATCTTATCCGTACCTACTTCTGCAATTTTAATTAGCATTTATTTTTAATTAAATGATCATTTTAAACAATATGCATAAACCTTTACTGAAGTTTTGTTTTTATTGCAAGAATTATGCACTATTTATATATTTAACATGCTTTCTATTGAAACTACTTTTAAAATCATTGAAAAACGCTTAGTAAAATAATTTGAGACATAAATTGATGAAAGACAGATACGATGGACAGTTTCCATTTTCAAAATGTTGTATCACATAATAACAGAGTTGTGCCTCAAGTTATTTACCAAAGTAGTATCAAATATCCCCATAACTAGATAGTTAGGTACCTATACATAATGAGAATCTTATTATACATTGAGGTGGTCAACTGGTCACCCGTCATCTAGTATGGGAATTTAATTAGTTAGTTAATAATCAAACTTATTATATTTGTGTGGATTACTCAGAAAATGTTCAATTGTTAATCACTAATTTATATTCAATCATATCTTACAAAATATCACTGCAAATGTTGACATATCCTATAATTTATGGATTGAATAAGTAATTACTCTATAATGCTAATTTTTACTATTAAGTAAGGGTTACAGTGCAGTACTGCGATCGTGGTTCATTTATACCTACTTACTATGACATGTTTGTTTTCACTATTTTAATTCAATAAAGTGTGTAAATAAATGAAGGATTTTCATTTCAATTAAGTATGTGCCCACCGACAGTTCTTTGCTGTTTTTCTAACTATACCACCTGTAGGTACCTAGCCATAATGGCGTTTTGCATACTAACAATAAACACAAATGGACATAGCTAGATACAAATCCGGTCATTATGACGCATACCCAGGCACATAGATACCTAACTCGTATCTAACTATAATAAAACTGTCCTAGAATTCCCAGACATCAAATCGAACTATGGAGCCTATGGCATGGGAACTCGGTCAGCACACTTTGTTCCCTTTTCTATACCTACGTCATATGCTAAACTACAGTACTAGTGTTATAATATATGTGACTACAGTAAGTGTTGCAGTATAATGATTATTAAGTGACAAGGCGAAAATACCTATTAGAGTTCTAAAAGTAAAGAATTGATGGATGTATTGCGTCCCGGCTCTCTCCACGGCACGGATAGGTTTGGATAGTCCATAAAAAATACCTACTTCAGTTTCCTGGAGGCTCGTTCGATACCTATAAATATTTCAATACCAATTGACCGGTGGAACTCGTGACCTGGGCTTACGTCGTTGAACTCTGAAAATAGAGAATGCTGAAGGGCTTGCTTTTTCGTTTCTATAAATGACTAATGACCAAATCCGGGTGGGAATTGTGTTGTCAACGCTAACCTAACCTTTACCTATTAGTTAAATATTAACTTCTGTTCAGTATTGAAACGACGTATCTAGGAAGTCTCTAAGCCCATCAGTGGGTGGGTGACCTTCCTTTGAAGTTGTCGCTTTGTCTATCAAGCAACTGGGTGATTTTACCAGATCTTTCAATAATCAAACATTTATAATTTTTGTAAATTAAATAGTATTTACGATATCTTTGATGCAAATATATATAATATGCAAATATAACCTATCTATACTTTCAAGTGGGCACTTTTTTCATAAACTAGGTTTGCCTGCTGTTTTACCTTTATCGTGGCTCTACGCGATATCTTGCCGCCCTGACCTCAACCGTCGGTCACTTTATTATTAACCTCGGCATTATTATACGACCCGAAAAAGGGTCAACACTTAATTTTCTTTTGTTTCAACTTAAAAGTTCATGCCCCTTTCGCTGAGTCGCGGGTTCATTTTCTCTCCTATTAAAAAGTCGTCCACACACAGCAGCAGTCCCGTGAAAATGATGTATGATAAGGTAGTGAAATGTAGGGTGTTGATTTAAGTGGCTGTAGTGCGGTGTCTAGAAGTGCGAGTGTTGTGGGATCGCGGCAGAGCGGCGACAGAGCAGGCGCGCAGTGCGCATGCCCGCCACTGCGCCACTCAGCGGCGCGCTGCCCCCTGGCGGACTCGCGTCGCAGTGAATTGCGTAACTAAAGCACATTCGCTTCCCGACGTCTCACTGAAAACTTTCTCCCGGTACTCGGCTTCGCTATGGGGGGACGTACAGCGATTTAAAACTTTCCCGCGACTCGCGCTCCTCTGAGCAACGTCAGATTTTATTTATTTTTTCCGGAACTTTTGATCTGCTTCAGCTTTTTTAGTTGTTTAAGTTTTGTTAAAAGTTGACTGTGGCGAGAAGTGATCGGATGCGGCTTTTGCCGGCTGCTACTGGAATATTGTGGACGTTTGTTGGTGTTGTGTTAATTTGCTTTGTTTTGCTTTACTAAGCAGCCCGTGGTGGTTGTCTGCCGCTGCCGTGGGGCGTTCTGTCCCTGGTAGGAATCGATACGTGGTGGGAGCGGCGAAGGTAAGTTTATTCTTATTCTATTCTTTTGAAATCTAATGTGTTATGTAAGACTAAACTATCTAGACTACCCTCGATATTGTTTTAGTATGAACAATCGTAACCCTTAATGTCTTAAAAACTTCAAACACTTTATGATTAAGTTTACTCTCCATTTACCTAATTACATATATCAAACCAAGTATTAAGTAATATTTTAGTTATTAGCTAGGGCTACCAATATGACATTCCTTTGTCTAAACGTACCGTGGGTATTATTGATTATTTATTTATTTTCGCACAAGAAGCTGTAAAGTAGGTAACTGAAACATTATTATTTTAAAAGTTCTGCAGTGATGGAAACGATAAGCAATGAATACGTAATATATAAAATTCAAAGTAGGCTAGCTACTAGTGCCGACTTGGCCGTTACTTTGCTACGAAGGGCTACGAAGCACGTAGACAGGGTGGCGAAGCTAAAGAGTGCTACGAGTCAACGACGTAGCAGACTTTCCAAAATTGGGATATAGCCAAAGTATGACGTAGTTCTTCCAGGAAACTAGGTCAAACAAAATAGGTCCGAAGCTTACCATTAAATCTTTTACATTGTGAAACGAACGAAACGTTACATCGTACCTGCTAACTTACATATAATACATACCTACATAACAGTAACTAATTTTACCGTGGTACCGTAGAGAATATCGACTTCCCAGTTGACACGCTTTTGAGATTAGTTAAACTGAAAAGCTTGTGGTAGGTACCTTACCTACCTATGCGATCCTTTGGCACATAGGTACTGCATAATAGTACGATACTTTGGTTTACATTTGTCAAGGCTACAAAAGACAATCTTATTTTTTTCTAATCTGATGATAGAAAGTCAAGGACGATTCTGATTTTTTTGTTCTTTTCCTAGTCACTCTATATATTTATTTGATGGTCCTCTATTTTAATGAACATGGGCAGCCGTAAAAATCCAAATGGGTCATTGAAAGCTAACGGGCCGTCGTTGTAGGGTATGCCCCATTACAAACTGGTTTTGATTAAAACACCTATTACTTATTCGTGTAAATAACAATGCGAATGGCATACTGTCACTGCCTTGCAATACCATTTGTTTTCATTATATCTTTAAAGAAAAATAAAAAATAGAAAAATAAGCAACCAAGACCGTTGTAAGTAGAATTTTGGATTCTAAAAGGAAACACTGGAAACAAAGAGAGGTCCTCACGGACTTAAATCCTGGTGTAGCTTTTTAACTATTTTACTTACAGCACAGACTGTGAGTTACGAAGCCAAATGGCAAAGACGAAACCCTTATCCTTACGTCATGTTCGCCTGTTTACCTGTATGTCACATGATTTTCCGGATGAATGGTATGCAGACATGTTAAATAAAACCCGAAAACAAAAATGTTACATGCACAAATTATAATAATAATAAATAATTGATACTGGACATTTTGCCCACTGCATCATCTAGCCCCAAAATAAGCAGAGCTTGTGTTATGGGAACTAGATGACTGATATACTACTTATATACTTTTTTTGTAAATGCATTATAATACAAAGAAACCACCAAATATTATTATACTATACTAGTACTACATGTTCCTACATTTTAACCTTGAGTCCTACGTCCTACGTGAAGTATCACGGATTTCCAATGATAACTTCAGGAGTTATAAAGCAACTCTACCATAGTGTATCTTGACATGTCTTGGGCAGCTTTATTCAGTGTTGGGCCGCGGGTCTTTTCTTTACAGAAGTTACAATAATAGATCGCCGACTATTTTGTCGACCGAAGCAGCCTTCGAAGTACATTACATACATTCCTCCTTAACGACAAATTACATGGTATTTTGTTTTATGTAGAACTGCTGAGATGACATGCTTTAGCATCCTAGTAGTCTGTGGGAATGAATATAATGTTTATGCAAACATTACAAAGACGGATATACTGCGCAAAATACCACAGAATCCAAAAAATCAACATTTTTTCCAACATCTTCGAAAATCGAAGCTACAATATTTTGTTTACCCCTTTTCAGTACCTACAGTTGACTATCAAAATATTTTCCATTTACTTTCGCCGATGATGAAAGAGGTTTTGAAGTAGGTAAGTCTTCGTATCGTAAGGATAAGTGGCCATCCTCAAACAATACTAGAGTCCGAAACTAGTAAAATCAAGACTCGTCGATGCTTCTAAATTAACATAAAGACAAAGGAATCTTAAATATCATTGCGATTTCATCAAAGCTTGCTAAGCTACTCAAAATACAGACATTAGGTACTTTATATTTATTTCACTACCTTGAACCTTCATGCATATTGTATGAAAGGATAATGCGTTCTGTGATAATAATTATCTATTTAGATATTTAGGGCTCTAAGCCCTAATGTGTGCCTCATTCATAATTATTACCTTATGATAACCATACCCTAAGAACACAACAACAACATAGATTATGCAAGAAAAGAGCCTATGCTAGGCGCACTAATCCTTCATAATGTAAAACGGGAATGCACGTACCGTACTATCGGTAAAGGAACCGCTGTACAAGTCTTTGGACATTGAACTACGAGTATCTTTGGTTTTGTTAAGAGGTAAGCAACCACAAAACAAAACAAACACGCTCACGACTGTCTTCCCCATGGTGGACATCCTCAGATACATACTCAGTGAGTAGATCTTTGAGGATACCAAGTAGCGGGTAGTCAGAGGCACGTCCAAACATTACATTTGGTACATGCCCGCGTTTTGCAAGTAGTAAGCATTCCACGTGACAGGTTGCAAGCCCATCGCCGCTTATTGGAACACTAACTGTTGGCACATGCCTTCGAATTTTTGGTTCTAGGGCATGCCGGTTTCCACAGGATGTTTTTTTCATCGTTTTGAGCACGTGTTAATGCGCACATAAATGTATCGAGTGGAAAAATCCATTGGTGCACGACCGGTTTCGAACCCACGACCCCTCCGGATCAGAAGTCGGGGTATCACCCACTAGGTAAGCAACCACAAGTTCACAAAATCATTTAAAACTCAATAAGTCAATAACCTACCCAAAATGGCATTGAAAGTTTCACTTCGCGTATTTTATGCATCTCCTGTATGTATTTTTGAGATGGATAACATGTGGGGCAAAACTCTGCGGGGCGAACACGGAACAAATCGTTTGACGCTAGGTATTTGTACCTCTGAAAGTAACCGTCCGATAATCTTTGATATATAGACTCCGATTTTTTCAGCGATTTGAATGTATTATGATGAAGTGTGGTGAGTTTCACTTCTACGGTTATTTATACAAACTTAGTGGTTATTTCCTCTATGACTACGTCCGTCATAAACCGCCTGTCTTTTCTTAGAATACCAGGGCCATTATATTTTCGATTAACAATTTTATACCAACGACTTTTAAGTATCGTCCGCCTGAAGTAAAAAGTCCTAATGAATACCAACTCAGCTTTCTAAAAAAAAGTTTAATCAAAATCGGTCTTGTTTCTCAATTTGGTCCCTTGTTGGCAAAAAGGTAGAGCTTTTATTCACTACCTAACTTCCTCCTAAACAATCTCGAGGTCTGGCATCACGGAGATTAAAAGGTTTTCCAGCCTAGGCAATGGGGTTCAAAGGCCTCGATCGATTCTTGCTGCATAATAAAACACCTAGGTGCAATGACACATAATAAAAGGTACACAGTCATATAGTTCATATTATCGTATTCATTGAATTGGCCGACTTATCATTTGTATAGAATTAGATAGATATATATTTTTTGTACACCAGTAAATACAAAAGAAACACGAAAAAGAAATTATAATAATACCTAGTGGTACAATGGGCGACCTTATCGCTGAAAGCGATCTCTTCCAGACAACCTTTGGATGGACAGAAACTGGAAGAACAAATAAGGACGGCGGCGTACAACCAACATTATAGAGACCGAAAGAAGTTTAAAATAAAACAACAATAAACTATATACATATCTTTACTTCATATAAATACATATAACAGCTATATAGATATATAATATTATATTAAGACGACGTATGTATAGAAAGTAAGCCCTATAAGAATTGACCGATGTGTACCATGTCCTGTCCGGTAACTGGATATAATCAAGGAAACTTTTTTAGTTTTATTTCAGGCTTATTCGTAGGTTCATACAATGTATTATTATTATAATTATTAAGAAAAAAAACTAAAACTTCGTAGGGTACCTGCGAGTAGGTAACAATAGTTAAATAATTTCTAGCAGTTCAGAAAGATGGTTAGTTATTTAACGGATTAACACGATGAAAGGTTTAACATGGTGTGTATTCCAATCTAAATATTTAATTGGAACTCAGGACTGGCCAATTGGCTGGCCCTCGATAAGCTGGATTAGCCACCGTCGCCGTACAGTTTATACCACTTGAGAGAGCTACCCACCGAATTGCCCGTGTTTGGCTTTAATTACAAGGTTTTTTTCTTTTACCACAAGGGATATCGTAAAGGCAAAAAATAAAGACATTTAAGGAAAAATTTTTTGGTAGATCTTTTTCGGATCGTAGAGTATTGATGTTTGTTTTTCATAAGTTTTTTGCTTTTGTTACCGAGGATACAATAATATCACCAAAATATAATTAGTAGGTAAAGGTACCGTATGTGTATATATATATATATATATATATATATATATATATATATATTCAGCCAAGCGGCCCACCTTCATACAACCCTGAATATTGTATACTCATAAAAGCAAGGGGCTGAGGTCAAGTCGACCAAGTCAAGTCGGGAACATAGAGTTATTTGTGCCAATCGGCTCGCAAAATCTGGAATGTTATTACAACATGGAACCCTCGGTATGCGATCCTCGACGCAAATTGAGCGTACTTTATAAGGTAAATGCCTATATTCGCATGCTCGCAGGTTTGATGCTTTTGCTAAACTATGTTGTGATGAGTTGAAGACTCTTTTCGTAAGCACCCATGATGCTGATAAAGAAAGGGTAGAGTGTAAAATCACACTGAGTAAATCGCGGAAAAGTTTGTCAAAATATTTATAGCTACATTTTCTACCATTTCCATAACAGTAATCATGACAACACAATTTTTACAATTTCTGAAGTTTGATTGGCAATTATAAATGGTAAGCAAAAAAAAAACTTTAGTCTACAATATTCAATGCTGCTACAATATTAATTGCAAGCATCGAAACAAACAGAATCGATTAAACCAGACTAAGGGTGCGGTGCGGCGAGCTACATCGGTTTCTGCAACGGCGTGTGGATACGATATTTATTAAAAAAAATTGGATGCAGATTACGTATCCTCATAAACTGTATAAACCAACATTTATTTGAATAACTTTATTTAGAATCGTAATTATTTTGGCATCATAAATCGCACCCATCAAATACTTCACGTGCGATAATGTATACAATAGTTTGATCAGAATCTAGAGTAGAATCGTTGTAGGTAGCTAACTTTATTGTACATTAATACCGGGTTTCCCAGACTGTGTATATAATGCCGAAGGGGGGTCGTTGACACCGTGATGGGGAACATTGTTTGTTCAACTTTTTTGATTTCCATGTTTTTCATTCAAGAAATTAACATCTAAGTTTCCTTCCTATCTGCTCTTAGCACATCCCTAAAATCAAAAAAACAGGTGCTTTAGTTGATTTTTGAGTGTGATGTCACGCGAAGTAATTGACCTTTCAATGAAATATCGTACCAAAGAGTCCGATACCGATACCAGAGTCACCATGGAGTCCGCTTTGTGATTTAAGCCAAGTTTTTTTTTTAATATGGTTAGGTGCTCCATTTTCGTACATATGATGTTAACAACAACAACTTCTCACCTATCAACTACAAACTTTAACTAAAGGTTCATTAAGATTAGTTTTATGGACACCAAACTTAACCTGGTGTAGGATTGGTGGCCAAGACAGCATTAGTAACAAGACGAAAGATTGACCTAAAACTTGTTAGGTAACAAAGTCATGTAATACCTTAATGATAGTCGTCACTGTCACAAAGTAATACGTACTCAACTCCACTCGACAGCACTATTGCCGTAGTGGATGGCTTTCCCGAGTTTCTGCGGCGGCGCGGCATGCATGTCATTGATAAGATTCGAAGAGTTTTAAAGCGATCAGAACTTTTCACCACAACGTAAATACAAATATCTCAAACAATTAATTTAATTGACTAAAACAAATAACTTCTATGTATAATATGTATGTATTTACAAAAAAAAAAAGTATATAAGTAGTATATTAGTCATGTAGTTCCCATAATACAAGATCTGCTTAGTTTGGGGCTAGATGGTGCTGTGTGAAAAATGTCCAGCATCATTTATTTTATTTATTTATTTACGTATTGATTTATCATTTGTGTCTGAGCTTTTACGTTATTTCATTAAGAGGTCACAGAACTATGCTTATTCCAAATTATATCCAAATCGGTTCAGCCGTTACGAAAATGATTAGCAACAAACATCCATACCTTCATATTGTCTCTAGATATACTTAGGTGCTCTCAGTAAAACACTTTATAAACTTGAATCCCGCGATAAATCCGACACTTCTGAAATACTGCTGCCATCCGTTCAAAGCTTTGCCTCGCCTGGAACTTCAGTCTGTTTTATTTTACAATTTAAGATTACGTTCTGGTTTCTATTTGTATAAAGTAGAATGAAATTTGGAACTGATATTTATAGTTCGTTACCTTGAATAACACATAGGCTAAGATTTATCTGGGTAATAAGCGGGCGAAGCTAAGGAAGGGCAAAGGCTAGTAATTAATAAACTTAGTGCCTTACTTTTAAAGATTATTTAACAGTTGATAAACTAAAGACTGCTTTATCCCTTCATGTACCAACAAATAAAAAAAACACTAGCGAAACCATTGTTGAAAATCTTTATAAGTAGGCAGATTAGATTGGTTAGTTGGTATTCATACCTAAAATTAAAACTTTAGGTACTGTACACATTAATGCAATGAAAGGATGGTGGCGATGATAATGTAAATACGTTATCAGAAACTGGGTATTCTCTCATAACAATTCAAATTTAAACTCTCATCCTCCTTTGCCAAAGTTCACAGATCCTTAGGGCACCGCCGACCTCAGGCTAAACAAAATTGAATGTCATCTAGGAGGGTATTTCTTACGAGCTTCATATCCAACGATTTGTATTCGTCGTATATGCTAATGTTCCGTGTCCCTTCGCTTATCGCAGGATCTCGACATGATATAATGTTTGTAATAAAATATGGCTATCATTGTTTCGATAAACTCTTTGCGATCTTATAGCTGTCTAAGTAATTCTATCGATCTGTAAATCCATCTTGTTCTTAGTTAGCTTTATTGCAATAAATAAAATGTTTCACGGCAAAAAAATAATCTGTTATTTATTTAACACAGCAGCAGTACGAATATAGTCAGAACAGCCATACAAACATTTCACAATATTTCCAACGACGAGTAATTTCTGTGTACGAGCATGTCAACGCACTCCCTTGATATGCCCTCTGCACAGTGGGTGGTCTTACAATGCTACATATCCAACATAAGACACGGCCTGAATAAGGCATAATGATGCGGTGCCGTGATGAAAGGACGACGAATAGAAAGAATAATTGTTAACCCCAAGTCGCAGGCAATGTCACTAGGGACAATCTGAGCCGTAATGATAGTGTTGAAAAGGGTTAAACACTCTTTACAATCGGTGAGAGAGCTTCGGCGCAAATTCATTATGAGAAATTGTGGGACATAATAATATTGTCTAATGAAATTTTAGTGTAAGTAGGTCAACAACATTCATAGATTTACTACTTTATTCGTTTAAAATTTTGATGTTCTCAAAAATAAGTTGAGATACATTTCATTTATAGTTACGGGCTTCGAAAGCTTTACTAATCTTTCGTGTGCTAAACACTCTAAATTACAGATTTTTCCTAGTTGCATAGAGTGAGTCAATATGAACGCTATTTAAAAAAAAAACTATTGAATATCCCCAGTTCTGTTTTAGCTTTGTTTTGCGCAGATCATAGTATTTTGTATTCCAGAAACACGCGCTAAATCCCTGCAAAAACCTAAAGTTTGCAACTTGTGTTTCAACTACGTGCCTCGGAAAGATGAAATATGTATGATATGAAATGTTCGCTACGAGGAAAATAAAGACAGACAACATGTGAAATTATGTATAGGTACAAGTAATTTAAACTTATTTCATGCTTGAATACAACGGTTACAAGTTATTGTAAAGATAACGAAATACTATGTGTACGAACTTGTTTGATACTTAATAAGCATCTAAAATTTAAATTATTATTATTTTTCAAGCCACAGAAGCTCATATGGTTCAGTCTCAATCATAATAATAATAGGAAAATGAGACAAAAGTGAAGACAAAGAATGAAAATGACAAACCTGGACAAAAACATTATACTTAAGTAACATATTTTATTGAAAGGTACATCTTAAATACAATTAATTTCGACACACCAAAATGTTTTCAATTACATTTACTCATTACCAATGTAAACAAAATGAAATATTACACCAAGGTCCGCATTTTGTATTGCATACATTTTTAATGAGCCAGTCTCTGATCTCCATTTGGGAATGGGTCACACTCCCTGAAATCTATAAACAGTGTTTGTCTCCATAACAAGAGTGAACCTGTGTCTCCTTGTACCTACTAGATGTTGCACAATCACTCACTAATAGCATATACCCTAAAGATAATGGTTTTGTCAACAGAAGAGAAGACAAAAACGATTTATGTACTTTTGTCTGAAAAAATAAGAAACAAGTAATTTTTGGTTTCTCCTCCGTCGATTAAGTTGTCTTGAACTGTTCAGTCGTGGTGCTCATGTTAAGACTACAGGTGAGATTAAAGTAAAAAAGAAGGTCTGCATGATAAAAAAAATTAAAACAACTGCTGAATCCACAATTTTAAATTTAAACATTTTAATGAATACGACTAGTTACTATTCACAAAGTTTGCAATGCATGGGTTCCGGACGACTGGAATTCAAAATTGCAAACAACTACGCGGCTGTTTGAACAGATAGCTAATTAGAGGCTTATTAAACTGAATAAATTGCTACCTGTAAACATTGACTGTATATAATAGACTCATAGTTTCAAATAATGTTTTGACATAGTATTGTTAAAGGAAAGGTACAGTCAGCGGCAGAAGAAGTTCAACAATTTGAGATTTTTAATGTTCTCTTTCTTTAGTTTAACAAAGAAATTGTAATTTAATATTTCAAATAGTTAAAAGCGAAAGATGATATTCAAATAAAGCCCAAAGTCTATGGGTCAAAGAAAAAAAAACTATTTATAATAAAAACTATTAATCTTCTTTTGTCGCTGAATGTATGTCTATAACAATAATGTATCAAATAGTATTTAAATAATATCAACATGTTAAATCGTAATCGCGTAGCATTATGTAGCGCCTTACTTATGTTATAACAGAAAACTTACTAACGTGTATTTTGACAATGTAGGTGAGAATTATGCTAGCCTGGGCAGCAATATAGCCTTGTTTTTTAACTAGGTGCATACACTGGAATAATGACTGCCTTTTGATCATTAGATCAATACCATAGTATATAGTATTACTACAAAAACTTGAGAAATGTAGTTAGCTTGTTCAATTAAAACACTGCTTTTGGCCTAGAACTACTAGAATTAATTATCATCAGGTTTATTTTTTTAATAATTTAATATGTTCCTACCAGTCACTATATTTTTGCGCCGCTTGTCGTAGATATTCTGGGAAACATAATGGAGATCAAGGGGGCCAGTACCAAAAGTTAAAAAAAACAATTTTAGTTTTAGTAAAACTGTTTTTCAACCTTTTATTTTTATGTATGTCTACATAAAAAATATCCAAAATTCAATAAATATCCTGAAAATACCCGCTACCAAGTTAGAACTCTCGTCCATTGTAAGCAAAAGGTGGAGGCTGGAAGTTTTCTTTTCTATATATATTATATAAATATATCTGAAAATCAGCGCTGCTATGCCTTGGCAGAGCAGCAATAAGCTGAGATAGGACATATTCTACCCATATCTACTACTGCCGCATAGACTGTCCTCGTTAGCACCCACGTAAAATACATACCAAAGGTGGTGAATATGTATGTAATTAATTACAAGCAGTAATTAATTACATACCTAGTTACCACGTTTTATCGTTTTGCATTATCTTCTTTAATTTACTGATTTTCGTTTCTCTTTCTTGTCATTTGTACTTGTCAGTGGTATATCCGTATGTGTTGCGTATCTATCTATCTACAGACAAAAGTTCGTAGCGCATCTGGTCATAAATTTGACTACATAAAGAATACTATGTCTTGAAAGCTTCAGTAGTTTCGGGGCCATTAAAATGTGGAAAGTCTAAGTTTGCATGCTACGTAGATACTGCACCGTATAACCGGTCACAATCTGCAAATGCACAGCTTGACGTTGGTTTACTTCGTTTGTTCATTTGGTATGCATGCTAACGAACTTCTATTCACCTTATATCGTCTGCTTTGATTATTTTTTGAAGCACGTTAAATACTGTTAATACGAGTATATATACGAGTACGTATGTACGCAGAAATAATATAAAGCTTAGTTCAGGCCTTTTTCACATAGCATCACTGTGTGAAAAATGACCAGCATTATTTATTTATGTAGTTATGTCCGAGCCATATCATGTTGATTACCACCGGCGCCTAACACTTTCTTATTAATCTTGTTTTAATAAATTGATCAAACATCACTTCCTGTGTTAAAAGTATTCGTAATTAGTCAGATGCATAGAGAATCAAAGATTACGTTAACGCTCTACGCTCTGAAGCTGGCGTAGGCCAGGATGTCCTTCTAGAATAAATTTATAAGATTATTTTTAATTTAAAAAGAAATGAGTCCTTAAACGTTGGATGGAAATTGAAGTCAGTTGGTATTTTTGAATCTTCGTTTTTTATCTTGTTGACCTGCCTCGTTATTTTTCTTGTCTATTGATTCTATTTTATAGACGTGTTTTCCAAATAGTTTCTATAACCAGGCAGGGTTACATAATCAACGAACAAAATCTATTGAAAGATATGCCATAAATATTGTATAAGACCACGTCTCAGAATGGAGGCTTTAATGTGTCAATGAAACTATTATTGAACGATTTATGTGATAGATATTGAGTAGATTGTTAAAGTAAGCTAAAGCTCTATCTAGCTCTACTGTCTCAGTTGAATTGGTACCTACACCTCTTCAGATGCAAGTTATTCCATTTCTCATTTATTTTTATCTACCATTCTATTGTTAGGATGTAGTTACTGCATAGTATTATTCTTGTTCAGCGTACGGTAGAGGATTGTTACTACCAAAGTCCATAATCTACAAAGCTGCGTCTGACCGCAACCACTCAAAACTCAATGGCCATCAGCTCACACAGATTTATCTATTCGAATTGGCTTTGTAAACACAAAGGATTAACTCTTGACTGAAGTTTTTGGCTAACTAAAGTGGCTTAAAACTTGGTTGTAAATTACTTATCTCTTCTTGATTATTCTTGGTATTGTCGTATGTACTACGTATTGTCGTCCATTCAAAAGATAGACAGTGTGAGCAATGTTAGACATAGTGGTTATATTGCAATACTGGATCAGCTTTAAGGTTCTGAATCAATAACCTATGTGTATTTTTGTGGCCTCATTACTATTTATCTACGATGCTTTTTAATGAACGTTGTATTTCGATGCGACGGATAATCTTATCCCTTACGAACACCTCAGCTAAAAGTAACACCAAATTCGTTTTGCATACAATTGAATCAGGAAACACGGACGGCCTAGACCAAATAATAACGAGGCGATTTGATAAGTCGATATAATTAAACAGACAGTCTTGCCAAGTTGGCCAGACCGACCGTGGCCGGATTGCCTTCGCGCGGTACGTCACACTTGGCGATTGCTTCTTTTCGTTATTTCAAAGAAGACTTCATGAAGTCAGGCCATCCTTATACCTCAAGCTTATGTAAGGCAGTGTAGTCAAAATGAAACCCTGATACGCCGAAGAATAAGACCAGCTAGGACGGAGTAAGAACTTTTTATAAGCCAAACTTTTAGCACAAAGTTTAATTGTTTGCTAGAAGCCACTAAACTTTGTGCTAAGCTGTTCATTTGATTCACTTGAGTGAAACTCACGTATTCGAAATAGCGTACCAGGTGTGTAGAGTACCCAGGTAGTAGGTACACTAAATAAGGCCCTTATTTAAATTTGCTGCTCAATTAATATATAATTATTATTAGATAACAGTGGGTATCAGGAACTACAGGTACCATGGTACCACAACACCCAGACCTGAAACAAAAATCTGCAAAACATGCAAACATTGTCCCGTAGCTGGAACCGAACGCGCACGTTTTGCTTCTCAACTGACTACTCGTCCTCCCATCACCGAGTTCATTATGTAGGCCTATTCCAAGGAATAGACAAAGGCCACGTACTAAGAATGCCCTTGTTAATATTTTCCAATGCTTGCAACTGGCTTGAAGGACGGATAGAGCATGAAAATTACATATTTACAACATAATTCGATCGGTTTATCAACTTCAGTAACATATGTTTTAAGCGAAACTGTTCACAACGTTTTTGTACTGAAGGCAAAATATAAATTGGTATTTAATTATTACGTCAGAGTTTAAATAGAGCTTGTATGTTCCTGAATAATTTACTCATGCTGCATTAAATGCAGTAGAATTTACCTTTTTAGATAATTATGTTATCATCATCCTTAGCTAGTACGAGCATAGTTACATTTTTAAGATATGACTCCTATTATCCACTTAATATTTATTATGTGGTAATTAAACTACGTACCTCCACTGTCATTATTATATTTTTCACAGGACATCCTGTATACTATTAGCTCGCCTCGAATGGACATCTTGCGATGTTCTGTTTGTGGTGTTATATGAATAGATCCAATCTGTTGATGTACATAAAGTGCTTTGTCCAACTTTACTCGGAGATTTACTTTAATTATATTTACAGATTATTTATAGATTCGATGCATTCTATTCCCCTATCTTACGCCAGAGAATGCGCGGTATCCCTATTGTATTGAGCCACAATCCTCGCAGTCTGCCCCAGCCGTGGCGGAACGCACTCGGACCGTGTTTCACTAATTAAACTTTGCAGAAATATCCACAGTACAAGTACCTAAACATGCCCGCATAGAGGCTGTAATTGGACTTTTTGCACTCACAGCCATGACTTTTTTTTTCAATCAGGAACAGTAATATATTGAAATTTATGATATATTTCCACATACGTACTCAGTCGTATTATATCCTAAAATGATAACAAACTACGATAATTCCAATTCCAAGATAATAAATTTTACAGTAAATGTGAATAAAAGTATCTGGCCCACAAAAATGTTCAATATTTTTTGTTGCCTATAGTTGCATATGGAAGTAAGGCGTCTTCGTAGAATATAAAAACTGTGTAAAAATAGATATCTACGCCGTAGAGGTCCTACGGCTATTTAGCCGTATGACAAGGGCTTCACAAGGTCTTCTACATGAGGGTTTTATGTTAGTCGACAAGCAGAAATGTAATATATACTGTGGCTTGCTTTGAATAACAGCAAAACAGAAGAATTTTTAAATGGGTCATCTCATAAATAAGTTCAAAGAACTTTGTGTTTTTACTTCTTTTGCTATTTTAAGATGAAATATTCTGCTAAAAAGTCACTTACGTCTTTTATTAATTTGAATAATGCCAACAGAAGTAAATCAAGACAAAGTGTAAATTGCAAAACAATGCTAATTTGAACAGCACCAAGCTTCCAGTTATTATATATGTGAAAACTGAGAGAACTTTGCATCACAGATGCTCTCAATAGCTTAGTGAAATAAACTGCTTCATTGCAATGAGAGAACAAAAAAGTTCCACTTTTGAGTAATATGCGCGTGAATGAATATTATGAAGATTATGAATGACTTCATCAAATTTCTAATTCGCTAGACACTTTAGTATTTATGCAGTGTGCAACAAAAAGCCTGTCCAATCCAAATAAGCGTATTCTTAATGCTACAAAAATACCATCATCAAATTCATTTTAGAATAAATAAATACCGTGAATTTACCAAGAAAATGTTTTTTAGCCATTTTTATTGCTTTTACATTGCATAGGCACTATGTCTGAATAAGTGCAAGAATGATAAATATTCCTTATTTCAGACAAATTCTACCTGTGTACATTTCTAGTCCATCCATAATCATGTCTTACTTACCTTTAAGCAAATATAGTCGTTATTTTTATAAGTAAAAATAACGACTGTGTACCTTTTGAGTAAATCTGTTCAAATAATAATGTTTACTTCAAAATTAAATACAGACATATAATTACTTCGATAATCAATCTACCTAATAACACACTCTTTCATCTCTTTCATAAAAAAAATATAATCGAATATGCTGTGAAACTACGTTATTAATGGCACATCGAAAAAACTGCAATTTGCCACCAATTCATGCACAAATGAAACCCATGAGTTTTACCATTTAAAAAAATGCTGGACATTTTTCATAAATCATCATCTAGCACCAAACTAAGCAGATCTTGTATTATAGGAACTAAGCAGATCTTGACTGATATACTACTTATAAACTTATAAGCTTATAAATAATCGTATCTACAATCTGCCACCGATTACGTTTAATTCGACAATTATTTTGTAGATAAAAGTAGGTATGTATCAAATTACAACGTTATCCAAGACTCAACGTAATTGAAACCACGAATTTCACTTAATTCCATAGTGGGTATCTTACCCAACCAACTAGATTCCCCAAATTCCGGGTGGTAACATCTTATACTCATATAATTTGTAAATTGTGGCCTTACCTAACATTAACTTAGGTAAGGCTATTTTCTTTTTTGTATACACCTACTTGTACATAGTTGTATGAATAAATGTCTTTTTATAAAAAAAAACTTATGTAAATGTGATGTGTAAAATAAATATGTACGGGTTTTGTGTTTCCTTGATTTAATGGAAAATATTATTAGGCATTCCGTTGTCCGCCTGTTTTCTTTCATAATAGGTGCCGTAATCCTATTCGTTATACCGTTGCTTATAATAATGGCAATTTTATTTGAATATCCAGGACGACTTCCAAACAATTCTAAAGTATACTCACAGAAATTTTGTTCTAATCCAACTTACCTTAAAAATTGGGAGTAATTTAAAAAATGTTATTAAAATATTTATGATCTATATCTACTACATTTTACCTTACCTTACCATTTTACATGCTCCTAGCATCGCGGCAAAAAAATACAATCAATCAATCGTACACGCTATTTGAAATGTACAATTTTAATTCACTCGTGGGTGTAAATTCGCGAGCTGAAAATGGGAGTCATGATATTATTACTTGATAACAAATAAATATAACACTACAATTCGAACCTTCGATAAAATAGAAGGCAGATGTTCCCTCTGTGTTGCAACGGCTACAAAGTGCTGCCAAGTAAATTATTCAGCACGTGTGTTCGTGCGCAACCTCTTGGGACCGGGTCGCTTGACATACTCTTTTGGTATGTAGATTTTTATGCTATATTTCTAAGTGTGTGAGTTTCTTTATCTGCGTAGCCCCACCTAGGACGTCTGGCTTGGGGATAATCAAGTACAAATAAGTTAGATACTTTGCACTACCTGCTTGCAGTTTATAATGACAAACATACAAATTGTAATCCGTTCATTTCTCTAGCTTACTCACTCACAATAATAAAGTGCGCAAGACGTGTTGTGACTCCCTAAGTCGCTTCATATCACTTCAAGATATTATTGGAAATCTTGATGGATTTCCGACCGACCGCATTTCCAAGTCATGTTTCTGGATAAACTTTGTTTCAAACTCCTAGGAACTTTTGTAACTGGGTTTGTGGGTGCAAAAAATCTCAAAATTGTTTTAGGTTAAAAAAACTCGTCTGTTCACAAAATTATATTTCAGTGTCTACGCTAACTGAGGAAGAGATCGGGAGGTAGACAGACTGATAGACGGAAATTATAAGGATTCCGTTTTGAGATGACCCCTCAACATGACGAGCTTAAAATTCTTTAATCTGGTCATGTTGCGGGCAAATAAAATATCCAACTATTCTTGTATTCAGAATTCTCTACCGGTATTCCAGCCGAGTTTCGAGAGTGGGTTCTCATGTTCCGAGCTCAGTTGGTAGTAAAATTGTACAAAATAAAATTAAAACTGTGTAAGCAAAATATGGCATAACGATAGTATACTATGTACCTAAAACCTTTTCCGACGACCAGGTTTTTACAAAATTTTACCCTCTATTCCATTTTTACTGATGTGTAGTGATAATACCTACCTTTCTTGAAGTCAAACATGACAATAACAAAAGATTTATTTATTTATTTACACTTCCGCACAAAAAAAAAATGTAGTGCTAGGAGGACTTAATGCTAAAGCATTTTGTACCAGTCATCCTGGGCGTGCAAAAAGATGG
Organism: Perizoma affinitatum; assembly: GCA_961405105.1. Classification (NCBI taxonomy): domain Eukaryota; kingdom Metazoa; phylum Arthropoda; class Insecta; order Lepidoptera; family Geometridae; genus Perizoma; species Perizoma affinitatum. The sequence continues at coordinate 12,535,547 of OY560184.1, forward strand.
TTTGGCGTGTCCAGTATGACTTTAGATAACATAAAAAAATAATATATATAAAATATAATAGTAATATAAATATAATATATATATATATATATATACTTATAAAAAAGAACTTAAATATCGAATGGTAGTGGCATCAGATGGGGTAGAAGAGACAAAGTAATCAATTGATTAACTTCCCAAGAAAGTATTCCCGGACCGATTTTTTAAAAGATTCCTTTGAGTCAATCTGTTTTATTTTGATGGGCAAAGCGTTCCACAGCCGAACTGCCACGACTGAAAAGGAATTAGTCCGAAAAGAGGTATTATGTAAAGGGGTGTAAAGGAGAAGGTTGTCAGCCGACCTAAGTTGTCTGTCATGTGCGTCAGTCAGGAATCTGAAACGATCCTTCAAATAACTGTGTGTGGATCTTTTAGAACGGAAAAAAGTAGACATAGGATTCTTACGTTTCTACGGTCACGAATGGAAAGCCATTTAAGTTTAGCACGGAAATGACTAACATGGTCGTATTTGCGCAGATTAAAGATAAAGCGGATACAGGTGTTAAGCAGACGATCGAGTTTACTGAGAAGTTCCTCAGTCAGGTCGATAAAGGCAACATCAGCATAATCAATAATCGGCACAAGAAGTGAGTTTGCAAGAGAAATTTTAGTCGAAAAGGGAAGGAAGTTCTTAAGGCGTATTATGGAGTGCAAGGTAGCATAAAACTTTCGAGATATCTCTTTTACATGAGGTATCCAGCTTAAATTGGTGTCAAAGATAATCCCGAGGTTCTTAACAGTAGAAGAGAGAGGAATAACAGAGCCATCATAACAGAGGGAGGGCAAGTTGGAAGCATTCATATTATAGAGACGACGAGAGCTACCAATCATGATGGCTTGACATATGTTGGGATTGAAATCTTGATGGATTTCCAACCGACCGCATTTCCAAGTCATGTTTCTGGATAAACTTTGTTTCAAACTCCTAGGAACTTTTGTAACTGGGTTTGTGGGTGCAAAAAATCTCAAAATTGTTTTAGGTTAAAAAAACTCGTCTGTTCACAAAATTATATTTCAGTGTCTACGCTAACTGAGGAAGAGATCGGGAGGTAGACAGACTGATAGACGGAAATTATAAGGATTCCGTTTTGAGATGACCCCTCAACATGACGAGCTTAAACAGGTGTTAAGCAGACGATCGAGTTTACTGAGAAGTTCCTCAGTCAGGTCGATAAAGGCAACATCAGCATAATCAATAATCGGCACAAGAAGTGAGTTTGCAAGAGAAATTTTAGTCGAAAAGGGAAGGAAGTTCTTAAGGCGTATTATGGAGTGCAAGGTAGCATAAAACTTTCGAGATATCTCTTTTACATGAGGTATCCAGCTTAAATTGGTGTCAAAGATAATCCCGAGGTTCTTAACAGTAGAAGAGAGAGGAATAACAGAGCCATCATAACAGAGGGAGGGCAAGTTGGAAGCATTCATATTATAGAGACGACGAGAGCTACCAATCATGATGGCTTGACATATGTTGGGATTGACTATGATGCCAAAACGATTCGACCATGAAAGAAGGCGTCACAGATCGTCATTGAGTGCACGGAAAGCATCATCTATTTTATCTACCGTAGCAGAAGAGTAAAGTTGGAGGTCATCGGCATACATATGGTATTGACTGTGAAGGTTTGGAGAAAGCATATTAATAAAAAGAGAGAAAAGAAGCGGAGATAGTATTCCTCCTTGGGGTACGCCGGCCTCAATCTTTCGCCAATCACAGAAGACTTCGCCATCACGTGTTCTCTGACGACGATCACTTAAATAAGAGGAGAACCAAGTAACAGCTGACGGTGATATATTAAGTTGAGGGAGAAGAGCTAATAAGAGATCATGGTCAACAGTGTCAAAAGCACTACTAAAGTCGATAAGCACCAAGAGTGTCACCCGAGATTCCTCCATATTAACACGGATGTCCTCTGTAACATTTAAAAGTGCTGAAGTGGTACTATGTCCCTTCCTGAAGCCTGATTGAAAAGGGATGAGTAGTTGATTATAGGAAAGAAAATCTGTGATTTGACTATGCTCCACTGACTCAAGAATTTTAGATACGAAAGGTAAAATAGAAATTGGGTCAGTCATATTATCATGGGACATGTGGGGATAAAAATAAATTTCTCAATAAAAAATAAACAGAGTTAAGTCGGTTTATCCGTTACGGGGTTACGATGACACCGGTACAGATACACAAAGACTTAATGCTTATAAAACCTTTCACACTCCTTTATTTTACTGTTTGTTCAAAATTTAATTCATTTGTTTGTTTTTTTTTTTTAAATAATTATTGTATTCCGTAGTATGACTTCATGGAGCAAACGATCGATTAACTATTATCGACTTGCTAAATACAGCCTGAAAAGTACAGTCTAAAGCACTGTAGCGATGACGAAGAATCTATTTACTTATTATGCACGCAAAAAGAACCGACTTCCTATTCGAAGGTCGCGGGTACGATCCCGATCGTGCACCAATGTTTTTTTAATTGAGCTACGCTTAACACGTACTCGAAACGATGGAGGAAAACATCGTGAAGAAACTGCCATGCCCAAGAACCAAAAATTCAAACCAAAGAGGCTTGCAACCTGTCACGCGGAATCCTAACTACTATGCAAAACGCGGACATGTGCCAAATATAAATAAATAAATAAATAAATAATGCTGGACATATTCACACAGCATCATCTAGCCCCAAAGTAAGCAGAGCTTGTGTTATGGGAACTAAATGACTGATATACTACTTATATATTTTTTTTTTTGTAAATACATACATATTATACATAGAAAACACCCAGACCACGAGACAAATATTTGCATGTACAAACATTATGTCCCGCGGCGGGAATCGAACCCGCAACCTTCTGCGTCTCAGGCGAGCCTTCGCCCACTGCGCCACAGAGGCATAACCAACATCTCTCCCCCTACTTGGTATCCTCACATATCTGCGTACATGAGTATGTTTATTTTATTTAAGTACCTACTTCCTAAGCATTTTGATATTGTCAATTCAGAAAATTTAAGGAAGATTGTTTTTTTTTTTTTTTCTTTATTAAAGAGCTTAATCAAGGTGCGATTATGTCGCTCTGGTAAATCTACAAATTCTACAAATACACATTCCTTATTATTAAAGTGATTGAATATGGAAAAAAAATCTAAGATAATGTGAATAAGTAGGTACGCAAATTAACCTACCTGCTCATTCACATATACCTACCTACTTAATTAGACTTATCTGAGGTAAACCTAATCTGGTATAGCTTAATCAGTGATTTAATTTAAACTGTAACAATTTGTTGAATCCAAGTCTATTTATTTATTTATTTAATATGGCACACAAAACAGAATACAGTCAAATACAAAAATAGAATAAATTAAAAACAAAAATTTAGATCTAGACAATATTCCAAAACATGTGTACACATCATACTTATATTTAACATAGCAGAATATAAAACTATACCAGGTAAGTAGCTATTCAAATGTATATGAAATAATACATAAGTGCAAGCTACTCTTTTGCTAGAGCAGCTAAGATTTCCTTTTTAAACTTGAACATATTATTATTTAAAACATCAAGTGAACTACAATTATTAACTAATAGATCGTTGTATAGGCGACACATACTGACTAATGGATTAAAGAAAGATGTATTGTTTATAAAGACTTTTAAGGCGAAGGTGTTTGAGAAAGGATACCGAGATCTAATTTTTGTATTAAAGTTAATAAGAGAAAGTAGGGTGGGAGAGTCGATGTGGGAATGGATAATTTTAAAGAGATGCATTAATGAATGAAGTTTCCGTCGAGACTCAAGGGTTTGGATGTTAAATTTGGCAAGCTTTGCTGAGTAAGAAGACAATTCTCTATTTCAGCCATAACGATAGCATAGAATTGCTAAAAATTTCTTTTGTATCCGCTCAAGACGGTCAGAATTAACTTTATAGTATGGGGACCAAATTATTGAATTGTATTCTAAAACGCTTCGGACCAGAGAAAAGAAAAGGTGCAATAGACTACGAGGATTTTTGAATTTCTTAGTTATTCTTGTGATGAAACCTACTAGTTGGGAGCATTTGGTTACAATACTGTCATATTGAGCATTAAAAGTGAGTTTCTCATCAAATAACACTCCAAGGTCTTTAGCTACAGGTTTTCTATCTAAAAGTTGCCCCTGTAACCGATAGTCATAGGTAATCTTATTAATTTTTCTTGTAAACGATATGACAAAGCATTTGCCCACGTTAAGAAACATACGGTTGTCATCACACCATCTGTTTACGATGTCCAGATCTGATTGAAGAAGCAACGCATCGTTGTCGTTGTTGATGGTTTGGTAAACCTTTAAGTCATCTGCATATAAAAGACATGGACAAGATAATTTGTCGATAAGGTCATTTATGAAAGCAACGAAGAATAAAGGGCCCAGATGAGAACCCTGGGGCACACCAGAAGTTATTATAGTAGGTGATGATCTGAAGCCCTTTATAGCAACCAACTGACTTCTCTTATTCAGATAGGATTCAATCCATCGAAGACTGCCATGGATACCATACGACGCAAGTTTGGCACATAAAATTGAGTGGTTAACTTTATCGAAGGCTTTTGAAAAATCGGTATAAATGCTGTCAACCTGGATTTTCTCCGCGAAAGCACTGCATAGAAAATGTTTATACTCCAATAAGTTGGACGTGGTGGATCTCTTACTCATAAAACCGTGCTGTCTTGGAGATAGATATGGTGCGATATGGTGATATAGGCAATCGTAAACTAATGATTCGAATAACTTTCCAAAACAAGACAGGATACTAATGGGTCTATAATTTTCACAACGAGATTTATCACCTGATTTCAGTATTGGTACAACGTGAGCAGTCTTCCAATCCGACGGAAAAACACCAGCCTGAAGCGAGGCATTAAAGATGTGAAAAAGGGGGACACTTAATTCCTTACCACATTTTTTTATTAGTAAAGGAGGTATACCGTCTGGCCCAGCACCTTTCCCAGGATCAAGTTTTACAATTTTCCGCTCTATGTCTCTCTGAGTAATAACGATATTGCTAAGAACGTTACTACTACGATCCGGTTCCACGTTAGCCACAAGAGAGTCATGTTGTTTTTCAAATACGGAGCTGAAATAGTTTGAGAAGAGTTCACAAATACCACTGCTTTCTTTCAACTGATTGTGTATTGGACAGTATAATGTTACAATCAGCGGATTCTTTTAAAAATTGTTTACATTTATTAGTACGGAAGGTGTCGTTAAGAACACAATCCATCAAAATATGCATTACGTCCTCCAGTACACCGCAATGATCACAGTTCGGTGACGGAACCTTGCCCATGAGATATGCAAATTTATTTGATGGAATATGTCCAGAACGAAGCCTCTAAATCACTACTGCGTCTTTTCGAGATAGTTTATGATTATCAATCCATGGAATTCTAAGAGGTTGTGGTTGGACAGTTTTGTACCAAATACCTATTTCTTTTGAGCGTGAGTCAAAGTATTCTTTCCACATGTCGTAACAACGTCTCTTTATTAAATAAATGCAGTCAGAATATTGTGGTAGAATGTCATAGTGTATTCCATGAGTGACAGCTTGCCTCGCTAATAGGTCTACTCGTTCATTGAATTTAATACCACAGTGAGAAGGAATCCATTGTAATAGATTTAGATCTAGATATCAACTCAAAAACACTGTTCAAAATTGTGAAGGCGTGAATCGTGTCGGTGAGCCTCGGATGGCCGAGATACACCGAGCCACATGCTGAAGTGCGCTTTTCGAATGAATATCACCAACTCGTTCTTATCTAATGATGACGCGTATGAAAGGGCTTCACTAATCGCAATTAGCTCCGCCTCCATTATGCATATATTTGAATCGATCTTAAATTGTTGACTGAGATTACATTGTGGGTCGAAAAAAGCTGCACCTACTCCATCTTTGTCTTTGGACCCATCGGTAAAAATTTTATAGAAGTTTACATACTGTTGATTAATGAATACATAACACAATGATTTTAAACTATGCATATTATAATGACGTTTTGGTTTCGAAAGATTTGGAATATTTAAACAAATTACGCTACTCAAATCAAAACTACTTACCCAAGTGTACATAGTAAACATTTCTAATTGCCGGCTGGAATGAATGTGAGTGTCAGCTAGAAGTTCGTATGAAGATAACAGTAATGGTTTCCTTTTGTTACACCAATACCTATTGTTTTGATACTGAAATATCTCACATAAAAGCTTACTTGCTAGGTATGTTCTTCGTAGATATAATGCTGGAATACTGAGTTCGCTTTCCATTGCATGAATGGGGGTCGTTTTAATAAAGCCTCCAATCACTCTAAGGGATTGATTTTGTATTTTATCCAATTTAGACATTAAACATTTGCTACTATTATTATATAAAAAACCGTAATCAAGTCGACTTCTAATAATAGCCATATATAAAAGAAAGATTTTAAATAACTTCTTTATCGTAAGCACGTTAAAACAAATCTGTCAATAAGTTTTTGTAAGCTCTTTTGCTAGTCCTGTGAAAAAGCTAAGTATTACTTGGTAAAGTTTATTTATTTACACTTCCGCACAAACAATGTTGTGCTAGGAGGACTTAATGCTAAAGCATTTTCTACCAGTGATACTGGGAGTGCAAAAAGATGGTTTGGCGTGTCCAGTATGACTATAATATAACATAAAAATAATATATATGAAATATAATAGTAATATAAATATATATATATATATACTTATAAAAAAGAACTTAAATATCGATTGGTAGTTAGAAAGTTTAATGCAGGTATGAATATAATATCTATAGAATATAAGTAAGAGAACACTATTTATCTCTATAAGTATAAAATTTAGGTATAAAATTATTCTGTTATTAATTACTGTTAAGTATAAAATTATTCTATAATGAATATTATGAAATATTCAATGAAATATTAGTCGATATCTTTTACGATACTTCTTTAACTACCTCTCACTAGCCTCAAAGGTTTTCTAGAAGAAAACTCTTTTTAGGGTTAAGCTCAACTTGGTACATGTTCCTCATTTAGTCTTAGGTTAATGTGTGTAATAAAGAATGAAGATAAAGAATATAGGTAAATTATAATAAAGCGAATCACAACCGCATCGACATCCGACTATTGTAACTACTACAGTTCTGTGGTTTAAGCTTTTTTTTAGGGGGGGGCAATGCGACGCATTTCCCTTCCAGCATGGGGGTGGCGAAAGGGCGGTGTGTGGGGCCGAGCAAGCCGGCAGAGTCTCCAAAACTAACCGGTATGGGCAACCCTGCCGGTATAGCCTTGAAGATTATTGGGACACGCCAGCCGCCCAGAGCAGCGAAAGCCGCCCCGGCCCTCCCATGATGCTCCTCCACGAGCCCACCATGCTTGCCCCATGCTGCTCATAGGGACATGCGGAGGGGCCCCCCTGTCAGTCCATTAGTTGCTCGACAATAAGATCCCACGTATGAGAAGTTATCGTCTGGCTTAAACGAGACACACCGTCCCGTAAGCTTCCCTTCACCCCGGATCCGTCTGATCCAAAAGCGACCAGAGCCTACAGGCACACGAGAAGATTGACCGACTTGGCACCCCACAGTGGTTATACCTAGTATAACTGCTAAAGTCCTGCCTTAGTAACTGCAGTTTAAACTAGGGATGTGGCTTGATAGTTACTTGTTATGCTGTGGCGTTGCTAATGCGTGCTATTGTCGGCCTTGGCATACATTTACCTGTCATAATACATATTTCTGCGACACCCGATGCGTAGATTTAGGACGCTAAGGCGGGGGGTTTTATTGAGTAAAAGAAAACACACTTACCTCATGGGCAGGGTTTGGTTATGCCACAGGTTATGCAAAAGATCAACTGATAGAGCAGCAATTCTTTGTGTGGGGTACAAATATCTGATAAACATTTTGTACCCCAAACAGCGAACAAACTTTCAAAAACTTAATTTTTATCAACTTCTTTTGAAAATGGTTTTGTCATATTTCTACATGTCAAATATAGGGGTCTATCTTGTCTACTCGCTCTTGGGAAACAGCCATCCTTCATTCTGACGAGTTGATCAGATAAAAACTTGATTGATGGAAGTTTTCTCTTGAATGTCTGTATTAAGAAAAACAACGTCTTACTTAGATCGGGTACGACCTGTTGTAATGTAACTGTTAAATGTTAGCCACTTAAGTAAGTTTTAAGTTCACTTTCGGTGTTTCTAATTATGTAAAAAGATGTAATGACTCTAACCCCAATAGATTCTTATTACATAACCATATTAGGTAGGTGTTTGTCCCTACGAATAATACCTATACGAAATCGTTAAAATTGTTCAAGGATATTTATATTAAAACCGACCAAAACTTTCTTAGGTTTGAGTTCACCAACAAATTAAACAGACGGTCAAGTCTATCCATTGATAATGATGACAGATTCCTATGTAAACATGTGTCAAAAAGCTTTGATTAGGACCTAACCACCCGTTGGTGAAATCGGATCTAAATGTTTTCCATTCGGTTTACCGAATTTTTTTTTCCTTGTCTCCTTGTTTTTTGTCTTTTTTGACATACTAGAGAGTATTTCGGCCGGATTGTATCAATTTTCCACTCAAACTATACGCTCTTTAATACCTGTAGCCGAGATCTGGCAAGAATTCAAGACCTGAAATATTCTTGCCAGATCAATCCACTTTCAATATATCTTTAGAAAGAAAAAAGTAGGTATCCTCCATAAATAAGCAAGTTTTATTTAAAATTTGCTTTTACTGTAAAGAGGTTGTTTGCCTGCGACCGATGTTTGTTGTATCAGAGTGAATGCCGTCTTGGATGGACGGCATTCACTCTGATACACCTATTCAACTAAAAGGCTGTGCGTTATTTTTCAAGCCAGTGAAAAGGTTACTCCCGTGCCTTTCATTTCATCCCGTGATAACGAAAACCAGTAACTACCGACAATTTACAAAAAATGACTAAAAATTGTCTCTTGTTGAACAGTTCATATACTTTTAAAATAAAGTCATGTTAATTATATTAATACAACTATTTAACTATTAATGAATCACATTTATTGAGATATTTTTATATTTGGTAACTATAACCTTACTACTTATTAATAAAATACTATTGTAATGTTAACTAGCTAAACACCGTCTACAATTGTTTTCAACATTGTAATTAGAAGCTACAAAAAATTCAACAAACTCGTACGATACGTTAAGGCACAAATCAGTCTTAAAGTTGACCTAATTTTTTAATTTAATATTAATAGTCTACGCAAATTTGAGCTGAGCATTGCAAGCAAATTGCAAGCTTTCTTACAAGAGAAACTGCTGATTCTTGTCTGCCTTTTCAGTCTGCTATGGCATATGCTACATTATATTCAGCCTGTTAATCCTGGTTGTCTCCTTCCTCTTCGCAATTTGGCACCGGGACAACATTGGTAAACATGTAGAACATTGCCATGAGTTAGCGACGAGTCTTCGAGTGCTTGAATTGATCGAACGCAGGAGTTGCAGGAGTGCTCCGTGGTATGATCGACGTTCCTGATCTGCAACAGAGGCCACAGACTTTTCTTTTCTGTGTGCCGTCCAGTAGAACCATCGCTCGGACCAACTCTCCACTGCCTCGTACCCTTGCCGGACTCAACAGACTTCTCAACCAGAACCCAGACTTCGATATCTTCGCAGATGAATGGAAGAGTTTAATGTTGGTATGCCTGTGAATGTTGGGTTTTGCGAGAGTGATTAATGAAAGGATGCTTTTTTGATTTGTTAATATTATTTTAATTTGTATCAATCATTTCAATATTATGAAAATCTTATTCAATTAATTTATTTGCTTCATTGATCGTAAACTGTTTAGTATTTAATTTAATTTAATTTTTAATGTTATATATTCTATATTTATTTATTTTATAAAATGTTTTTTTTACAATAATTTTAATTTATGAGATATAAATGATGTTTTAAATCGTTAGTAACTAGTGGTTTTTAAAATCGTGTTAGTTACATAAACAATAAACAATTGATCTACCGATCTTGGTTTCCGACTCTAGAAACCCGTTTTTGCCAATAAAATTAGGGTCTGGTCGTTCTCATCTTCGCTGTCGTTCACTCAATTACTTTCATTCGGTTCTGTGATATTTTCTTGAGATTCCCTTTTTCCTTCTCATTGTTCTTTACTCTCAAGATATTCTATTTTTTCGTCAGTCACAAAATCAACGATCCGATAAGCCGGAGAACACAAATCAGTACAATCAGTAATGGTAAAAACTATATAATGACCGAGCACCCTTTTCAATAAGTAGGTAAGTATGTATATCTATATTCATCTGTGAATAGGATATAATATATTATGCGATGGGCAGTTGATGTTGACAAAAAGTTAATTGACACTAGTTTTCCAAGAGGGGTTTCGATGCCATTGTACAGCATAAAATGTATCTAAAACCCTACGCACAATTAATCAAACAATATTTCAAGAGCTTTATTCAGAGCTTCAAACCATCAGCTTCCTTACAAAGTTACGTTGTGGTTACGGCATTGAGCTCCGTTTAACTGTCATCCTGGTTTTATGGACGCGGATTTAGTCAATTTAATGGGTTATCGCTTGTCGGATTTTTTTTACGATTTTACTTTGAAATCGGAGGCCGACAATGTTGACAAACAATATTTGTTTCTTTTACAACCGCTACCAGACAAAAATAATGTAGTGACTTTTCTTGTTTCACCGATTTTGTCTAGTCACCCTTGTATATGTAGAGGTAATACAACTCCTCATTCTAATTAGGACAAGCATTTAAACCAAAAATATTCCGTTCCATTCCCTTTGGTAATACGGACGGGTTAATTAAATAAAATGGTAACACATCTGACACGATTTATAACATCATATAACGGGTAAACAACCCGTTCTCAATTCTACAGTTGATTAAAACAGTATATTATTCAGTTGAGTGAGTAGAGTTGTCAATCCAATTCACATGGCCGATTTCAAATCTACTTAGCAATATATTTAGGAACACTTTAATCTTATTAGCTTTTTAGGGCTTATGTCACACTATTAAACCATTCACTATTATCACACAAGCTCGCAGGAACCTCAATAACAAATATTCTTAGATCAAACTAAAATTGAAACAGAGTTTCATGCACCAATTTTCTTGCTCATATTTTGTAAGCAATCTGGTATAGCTTTATTTAAAGTCTTATCGGGCTAGGGTTGTGTATTCATTTCATAATGGTATTAAATCTTTTACAATAATTACAGGCCTCTGTGATGCGTTACCTTGATAACAATCAAAAAGTTCGGGTCAAATAGATAGAGTTATTAAGGTTTAATTTATTGAAAGAGTTAGGTACAGCCGTTTGTTCACGGGTTGGTATGAGTAAATTAGTTAAGAAGTTTTTCGCATGGTATACTCACAGATATTATAATAATAGTAATAACCCGGACCTCGTTTGTATCTTTCTACAAAGTTAAGTTAAGGTTTAGTTAAGACAATTCTATCAATTAATTAAGATTCATTTTGGTGTTAATTATAAATAAATAAATTCTAATTCTACCAAAAGTCACTAGAAAATCTATGAATCATTTAAAATCATTTGTTTCTCGAAAACAGACCCGAAGAACTCTCTATTAAATTTAATGTTTGATCTTAAAAAACGAAACTAACCAAGTGCCGTGTTGGCCTAGTGGGTGATACCCCGACTTCTGATCCGGAGGTCGTGGGTTCGAACCCGTGCACCAATGGATTTATCCACTCGAAAAATGTATGTGCGCATTAACACGTGCTCAAAACGGTGAAGGAAAACATCGTGAGGAAAATTTGAAGGCATGTGCCAACAGTTAGTGTACCAATAAGCGGCGTTGGGCTTGCAACCTGTCACGTGGAATGCTTACTACTTGCAAACCGCGGGCATGTACCAAATGTAATGTTTGGAAGTGCCTCTAACTACCCCCTACTTGGTATCCTCAAAGATCTACTCACTGAGTATGTGTCTGAAATTGTCCACCATGGGGAAGACAGTCGTGAGCATGTTTATTTGTTTGTTTTACCAACATAAAGGAAATTGTTTTATAGATTTTAACCTAAGGATATGTTAATTAATTGTATGTAGGCAGTTACGTATGCCAGCAAATTCAAAGGCCAATTATAAGTGGGAAGCACCTACAGCGAATCTTGTCAATTTCAATCCTACGTTCAAATGCTAAATGTCTTGAAGTGTGTTTGTATACAAATAGAAAAATCATTTATTTTTAACTGGCTTATTTTTAATGGATGAAATTGGTACACTAACAGAAAAAAATGAGGCAGATGAAAGATAACTTTCCTACTAAGTATTTTAGATTTTTGCTTTTTATTACTTACATTACTTAACATTACTTTTTTTTTTTTTTATTTCCTTTGCATCTACGACAAAACCATTAAAATCAAGACAGCCACAGATAAATAGCCGACACATGGAGAATATCCTACATTTTCATAAGTCAGTTCAAAATTATACAATGTCAACCTATGTAAAAATAAAAACGTGAGCCAGCAACGGTCATAGCCTTTACAAAAAAGAACAATAAATTAGGCGCAAAACATGGTTATTTGCCTAATGGTTTTCCAGACACAAAGCAAAATAGCTCCATTCGCTTCAGCTGAGTGACCCATAAATTATTTAAATATTTCATATTTTGTACCTACTCCTATTAAAGATGAATATTTTATAGAACTCTGTATAAACTTAGTTAAAGACAGACAAACAAAAGTTTCGGGATGAAAGCACTATAAACATACTCGTAGATAAGTCGTCTGTAAAGTGGCTCGTTTGAGACTAGTAGTGATGCGTCGAGAAAGACTAAAATACGCTACCGATCTAGTGTAAGCTAAGTAAGTCATAGAATAAGAATAATTTTGTCTGCAATATTCAAATATTCTTGTTTATTTTGTTGGCTTAGAAAATACGAAGATAATTCTCATGGCAAATGATTTTTTGTAAACTTAGAAAACCTTTCGGCGTGTAATTCATATTGTATTGACAGTAAATAAGTTGACACACTCAATACAATCTCAATTCAATTCAAATCCAATCCAGTTTTGTTCTTATTTTTAAATTTTCCAACCTGCGACATTTCTATCGCAAACTCTACTCCAATGGCAAATGTCAACGTCAAAATCGCGTCAAAAGTACCAATAAATAGCACATAAGATTTCATTTATTTTCATAAAATTCCACGAAATACGAATTCTAATCGTGCTCTAGTATTGCATTTAAGAGTAACAAATTGAAATTTCAATCCCAATCCCTAATTGCGATTAGAATGGAGTGTCGAGGGTAGGCTACCAGCCTCTCTTATTCATAATTACTCACATACTTTAACAGTTTGATAACTCTAACCCTGTTTCTTTTGAACACTTAACAAGGGCAGATAACTTTAATCAGGCTGCTAAAGTTGAAAGTTATAGAGTGATTAAGAATAAGGGAGTAAGAACCCTTATCAAAACAATTGTAAAATGATATTATGATCTGCTATAATTATAATGTAACACCATTAAACAAAACGTTTTGCACACAATGCTGTCTAAATTGCCTGAGACAGGTATAACAAAATATACCTTTCGTGAAAAATGCCAGAAACTTATTCCGGAAATGTGAACAAACACCCTCTTTGTTTTGAATATGTTTATTCTCCGTCAGGTAGAAAATACCATGATAGGATCGTTGCACACCACTTTAATCTGCATAATATATGATGAATGCTGCACGTAAGATTAGGATTAAGAAGAGTGCACGAAGCTGAGATGCGAATGTTGATATGGATGTGTGGAGTTACTAGAATGGACAAAATAAGGAATGAGGATATCAAAGGAAGTTTGAAAGTAGCACTCGTGACGGAAAAGTTGAGGGGTAATAGGTTAGCGTGATATGGGCTCGTCATGAGGAGAGAAGAATATCCAATTACGAGAAGAGTGTTAAATAAGAATGTGGATGGATATAAATCAGAGGAAGGCCAAAGAAAAGATGGATGGATTGTGTGAAGGACGACAACGTTAAGAAAGGTGTGACGGCTGATAGAGGAGAGTGGAAGAAGAAAACATGTTGTGCCGACCCCACGTAATGTGGGATAAGGACTAGAAGATGATTCAATTCAATTCAATTCAATAATTTTTATTTCAGACACTATTACACTATATTAAAACACAAATAAAAGTATAATATTGTCCATATAAAGATGAATATAACATAAATTTAAAAACTACATTCCTACTAAGTAGGACGTACATAGAGCCATTGGATTTCGAAAACGACTGGCAGTATGCTCTAAACAGCGTTGTTTTGACCTGCCTAGTGCATCGCGCAAATCTACGGGCCTGTATATTAGCTCAGACACACAAAGCCCTGCGCTCCCAAATACCCCGTCAATTCAGCAGCCAACTTGGGCGCCGCTGAGCTCACGTATCAGACGGCCAGTGTAAAGATTGAAAAGACGAAGTGAGGTCAGGCCTCCCTGCCTTACTCCGCACTCCAGCCTGTACATGTCCGATAGTGACCCCGACCATCTCACATGGTTACACTGATTGCCGTACCAGTATTTAATTTTGATACCAACTCCCAAGGAAGTTCAGTGCCACTGGACAGTTTTTGCCACAACCTGTCATACGCCACAAGATCAAAAGCCTTCGATAAGTCGAGGAAACAGGCGTATACAGGTGTGTTTCTGCTCGTGTAGTACCCGACAGTATGTTTGAGACTTAATACTGCAGTTTCAGTGGACAGCCCGGCTCTGAAGCCGAACTGGGCGTCGTGTAGTTTCAAATGCATAGGCATTTAAGATAGCTAAATGTGCATCAATCACACCAACCATACACTTTGGCTATCACAGTGACAAGTGCCTGTAGTTGCCCAAGCTGGAAGCGTCGCCAATCTTATTCTTAATGATCGGTACAACCACAGTCCTCATCATCTCCTTAGGTTAATATGAGTACCCGAGGCAGAAAGTGAACAACATGGCAAGCACCCTCGGTAAATGAAAGCCTGCATGTTGCAGATGCTCGATGCTCACAGAGTCATGGCCTGGGGATTTTCCTTCGGTGATGATTAAAATGATCATCCATTTTTCTCCTTCTATTTTATATTATTTTCAGTCTCTCTGCGTCCTGAAGCTATTATCATGACACTAAATTACGAGGAAAATTTACGTTTAGAAAGCTTGGGTTGGTGCAACTCTACACTTGATTGATAGGCACGAATAAATAATGTTGACCCTATTTTCCTAGGAATGTTGACGTCTCTAGTCTGTCTGTTTAAGTTTGACTAGGCGATAATAATATGTAGATGTTGACTAGGTCACATTTTTATTGCCTTACGTAGGCTCTATGACGCAGTTGGATTCTCTGGGGAATATTACATATTTTTATGGTTCCGTAGTCAAAAAGTAACCCTTATAGTTTTATTAATTTGCCACGTTAGTCCGACTTTGTGTCTGCCCTCGGCTGTGCTCAGAGACTGGAAAGCTTATAATTTGGCATGAGTATACATATTAATCACGACAAAGTGGTGAAATAAAAATCTTGAAAATAAATATTTTAGCATACCTTCCCTACACGTAAAGTGTTTTTTTTTTTAGTTTATCCCATGATGTGCAGTGTCGTTGGATAGGTCGTTCAAAAATATTTCAGGTTTGTGTAAACCATTTTTATTTTAAAGCTATAATAAAATTAAACACTAAACGGATTAGAACGGTAGAAACAACAACCACTGAAGAAGAAAGTTCATAACGAATGGTAAAATGCTTGTTAAATCCCGTATGTTAAAAATGACTCAGATGGCTGGTTTTGGTTTTTAAAGGAAGGGACTATATCTATTTTTGTATTCCAAATTTCGGTCCGTTAAGTGTACCTACTTAATGGACCTTTGGACGATAATTAATTGCCAACCTAACAACAGAATGTAGGTCTGAACTGAATTCCAAAATGTGAGAAAGCGTTTTTTTGCGCACTGGATCAATAGCGACCATGTAGTTATACAAGGCACTTACTTCTACGTATGTTTGGCACCGCGACGATACGGTCATTGAACGTGGTTTGCTGTTGTGTGTGACCTTTACTTCAGGAATACTTTAAAATCTAATAACTACTATCGAAAGTTATAGAATATAGCTACATCCCTCTGTTTGTATTTTAAGGTATATTTTTGATATTAAATTAATTCCCCATTTAGTTACCTTTAGGTTTGGGATTTTTTTTTAAATTCATAAAATTTTATTGGTGCCATGAAGTATACCCTACTCATTAAAAAATAATCATTAAAACCTGTAACATACGCATAAAAATGAAAAATAAGCATACAGATTAATTGAGAACCTCATCCTATGAAGCCTGAGCGCTCTTCCAAAAACAGAGTAATCATTTTTAGCTCAAATTTCTAAGATTCGAATTAAAATAACATAAACCTTGTCCTCCGGTGATACTAGAGAAGACTGACTGACGACGAGGAAATTGCTGGTGGAAAAAAGTTAGCTGTTACTAGTAGTACTAGTAGGTAGTTGTATAATACCTTACAACATCTGCTTACATCTTGATTGCTGATGTCACTACACAGATATTCACAATTCGTTAATTGGCCACATGTGATTCAAAATGTATACTTTGAATGAATGAAGTTCTATATTTATCGTTGCGGTTTCTATATTTAGATGAGTTGGTGCCTTCAGCAATAACAACTATTGATTATTTCAATTAAACTAAACAAGTCAATTAATGTGAGTATTTTTTTTACCACAACGCAAGATGCCGGTATATGTGTTTGGTATAAGAGATTGTTCGTTTTTGGTCTGTTACACTGTTCTCCGCAGTAATGCCGTTTTTTGCAATCTTTTTGTACGAATTCAATGGTTCTATCACCGCTTTTCACTTAAGCGCACTGCATAATACGAGTATGATGAAATCATGACACTGAGCTGGGGTTATGTGTATGTGTATGTGTGTGGACTCCCTTTTCCGCACTCAAACTCCAAATTGGTTAATTGTGCGTGGGAGTTTGGCTAGTGGGTTAGCCAGCCCAACTCCGCCCAGAAGCACAGAAGCTTCCTGGGGTCTTCGCAGGCTTCGCGGAGTGACCTTGGGTTGCCAAGGATTTGTACGCGGTGAGTTGCTACGCCCACGCATTCCAGGATTACGTGGGCAGCTGATTCCTCTTCGGTTAGACACCCTCTGCAGAGTGGGCTGTCTGTGGCTCCGATGTTGTAGAAGTGTTTGTTCAGGGGGCAGTGACCGGTTAGGGTCCCCACGATGATCCGGAGATCTGTTCTTTTAAGACTTCGCAGGCGACGTGTCAGTCTTGGTGAGATGGCAGGTAGGGCTGCTCTTGACTGTCTGCAGTCCGTGGCCTGTCCCCAGCGTCCATTGTGTTGGTTTATGGTGCGGTGTCGCATCCACGTGCGCAGCTGGGAAAATGGCAGAGGGAGGAATGGGGCGGGACCTTCCATAAATGTTCCTGATCCTCTTCTGGCCAATTCATCAGCAGCATCGTTGCCAAGTGATCCACTATGTCCCTTAATCCATTGAAGAGTCACTTTATTTATCGCCGCAATTCTCTCTAGGGCTAGGTGGCACTCGTAAACGAGTTTGGAGTTACAGCTGTGGCTTTCCAGAGCTCTTAGTGTTGCTGTGCTGTCAGAGAGAATGCGTATGTTGTAGTTTTCGATCTCTCTCCTGTAGATCGCCGTTGCGGCTTCGGTAATTGCCACACATTCACATTGAAAGATGGAGCTGTGTGTGCCTAGTGTCATTGAAATGTTGATATTGAGGTCCATCGAGTGTACTCCAGCGCCCGTTCCTTGTTTGGTTTTTGAGCCATCGGTGTAGACACGGACTTCACTGGTACCTGATTGATCTCTTAGTTCTTCGTATAGTTGTATATGGTAGTGTTTTTGGAATATCCGTCGTTTGGAGGTCTTGTCACATGGGGCAGCTAGAAGTGGCTCATGTGTCATCGCCCGGTCCAGGACGGCTGCATGCGGGCTTCTAGGGTTACCCCATAGGCCCTGGTGTTTGAGCCTCAGGGCGGCCATAGTCGCCTCCTGCTGTATATAGAGGTCAAGCGGAGTTAGGCCTAGGATGATCTCAAGTGCGGCCGTCGGGGTTGTTCTCATGCATCCTGTAATGGCGGAGCATGCGAGTCTTTGAAATCGCTGGAGCTTGGCGATTACGGTACTTAGTTCGGTTCTGGTCCACCATACGATTGCTCCGTAAGTGAGTATTGGCCTTATCACTGCCGTGTAGAGCCACATGGTTATTTTCGGGGAGAGTCCCCATGTTTTCCCAAGCATTCTGCTACATTGAAAGAAGGTTGTGCAGGCTCGCTGTATTTTGTAGTCAAGATGTTTATTCCATAACAGTTTGTTATCTAAGATGATCCCTAGATACTTGACTTCGTTAGTTAGTTTTATTTCGGTGTTGAATAGCTTAGGGAGTCTCAAGTTTCCTAGGCTCCGTTTGTTAGTGAACATTATGAGTTCCGTTTTTGTAGGGTTGACCGATAACCCATGACTTGTACACCAATTTTCGATTGTTTTAAAAGCTGATCTCATGAGGTCACATAGTACGTTCTCGAAACGTCCAGTTGTTAGGATAGCGAGGTCATCCGCATATCCTACTGTAAACAGTCCTCGGCCATTTAGTTCCTGGATGAGTTCATCTACAACTATGTTCCATAGCAGTGGTGAAAGAACGCCACCCTGTGGGCAGCCTCTGGCCACTATACCTCTGGTTGTTGTGTTAACTGTGAATTGTATAGCTTTGTATCTGAGCATATTGTTTATCCATTCTGCTAGCGTTGGGGCTACGCCATACCGTTCTAATGCTAGGCTTATGCTGCTGAAGGATGTTTTGTCAAAAGCCCCTTCTATATCGATGAAGGCGCCCAGGGTTGATAACTTGTTGGTGAATCCATCTCCTATTCGTGTTACCACGCTGTGGAGTGCTGATTCAGTTGACTTGTCCTGACTGTAGGCATGTTGATGTGGGTGTAGGGGCTTACATAGTAGAGTGTGCCCTCTTATCTCCAGATCACACAGCCTTTCTAGTGTTTTGAGAAGGAACGATGTGAGACTTATTGGTCGAAAGGATTTCGCCAGTGTGTAGTCGCTCCTCCCTGGTTTCCCAGTCCTTGATTTGTCGGGTGTTAATTGCTCTGTTGAACAGGCTCCTTACTTTGCGGCGTAATCTCTGCAGTTCGGGGCCCCACCAGTGTCGCTTTGGCCCCACCGGGGGTATGACGAGGGGACACGCTTGTTCATAGCTGTGGTTTAAAATGTGGGTAAGTTTGTTCACGTATTGTTCGATGTCTTCGATTTTTACGTTGTTTGAGGGCACGTTCTCGGTCTCAAGAGCTGATCGGACCATTTTTACAAATTTGATCCTGTCTGTCTTGCGTGGGGCGCGCCTTGGTTGCGGTGTCGGTAGATTCATGCAGAGATTGAATCTAATCCATCTGTGGTCCGAGCATGAAGCCTCGTCTGAGACGTGCCAGTCGGTGATAGAGTGGGACACCTTCTCTGTAGTAAGTGTGAGGTCAATGATGGTTTGGGCTCGAGAGGTGACAAATGTCGG
Source organism: Perizoma affinitatum (assembly GCA_961405105.1). Taxonomy (NCBI): domain Eukaryota; kingdom Metazoa; phylum Arthropoda; class Insecta; order Lepidoptera; family Geometridae; genus Perizoma; species Perizoma affinitatum. Next base: position 12,555,194 of record OY560184.1, read on the forward strand.
TTCTGAACCTCTATTGATTATTGTGAGATTGGTAGTAAAAAGATAATTTACTATCTCTTCTCCTCGGGTGTTTGTCTTGTCGCTGCTCCAAAGGGTGTGGTGCGCGTTGGAGTCGGTGCAGATGACAAGTTCTATATTCTCCCGCTCGCAATACTCGACTAGGGATACCACCTCTGCCGTTGGTATGTCCTCGTCGCCTGGTAGGTAGACGGATGCTAGGACTATACTCTCGTTAGGTCTAGTAGCGAGCCTAACGGCAGTTAGGTCTCTGGAACAGAACTCAGTGATTAAAAGTGTTTGTAAGTGTTTGGGAGTGATAATGCAGGTTCTGGGATTACTTACGGTGGTGTCGAGTAAGAGTTTTCCACTGGTGTTGCTTAGACCACAGATTCTGCCCTTCCTAATCCACGGCTCTTGGATTAGGGCTATGGTCTGGGGGTTTTCCTCCAGCGCTCTGCGCAGCGAAACCGTGGCAGTGAGGCTGTGCTGGAGGTTGGTTTGGAGGATGGGGATTTTAAGAGTGCCGGATTGGAGAGGAGTTGAGGCAGCTGTCGCTGGCCTCACTCCCCTCGACGTCCAGAAAGCACTCTTCATCCTCGGGTTTTGGTGTGGATGGAGGATAGGTTTCCACATCCATGTTCTCTGTTTGACACTCTGGTGTTTCTTCGCCAGTGTTGGGTTTTTGAGGGGTAGGTTTGGGCTGAGCGTCGCCTTTTGCGTGGGTTGGTCTAGAATCCTCCTCCAGGATTCGGATGTAGATGTTCCCCATCCGCCAGTAAAGGCGACGCTCTTGCTGTTTGAGTTTGTTGACATCAGACTCTGGAACACGGAGGAGCAGGTGGACACCAGGTGATTCCCGCTCCGTCTGTTTTTCCGCTCTCACGAGGGACCAAGAGTTGACGCTAACAAACTGGTTTTGCATCGCCAAAATCCTTCGCAGTCTGTCGATATCCTTGTTGGGTTCAGGGATAAACAGACCACAGAGGATACGCCGTTGGATTTCTGCTTGAGGTCTGACCACAAGCTTAGTCCCGCCGATAGGCGATGCGACGGTATCCACCGCACAGCGTAGCCACACTAGAGCGACGTCGTCCTCACACCACAGCTTGAGAACTCCCTCGCTAAAGTGCGCTTTGCCACGGAACCGGACTTTAGATGTTTGGGTCGACGTTGCCGGGTCGAGAAGTTCGTCCTCGTGCTTCGTCTCCAGACAAGTTCGGATGACCGTGACCTGCTCAGCCGTGAGGTCGTTGAAGGGTTCAGTCATAACTGCCACGCACAGCTCGTTTGCCCTGAACGCCGCTGCATAGCTGACCGACCCTTTATAAGAATATAGAAAGAATATATTTATTTGACACACACACACACAACATTACAAGAATTATTATCTAGACAAATAATCTAGAAGCCTAGGTACTACTATATAAATAAAGAAAAGTAAAGTATAAAATAATTTGAAGATTACAGATACAGAGACAGTGACACAAAGATATACAGGGTATGGGCAAGACAATTAGAAGTAAGTACCTAGATCCTACGGACACGTCTATCAGTCTTTCGCTGCGAGTGTGCGGCCAAACAGGCCCAGTCTCAGCATAATGCCACTCCCAACAAAGTAGGGGAGCAGCGCTGGTTTTCAGACTGAGCCTTTATGTTTGTTGGTCCCCGATTTCACGCGCTTGCTGTCTCCAGTAGGCGTGGTTGTATCGTCGGGCCGGGACCGTTTGGTGGTGGGTTGAGACGGCATGTTGGGGTGTGCCGCGGTGGGTTTTTGAGTTTTAGCTGCCAGCTTGCCTGCGCGTTTCCCTCTAGGCTTGGATCGGCGGCGAGACTGGCTGCTTTCGCTTGTCGCTGGTGATGCCTTGGGCACCGCCTGCGCCTGGACCTGTTCGGCCTGACCAGAGGTCGAGCTTACTGGGGTCGGTGACTTGGCTCCAGGTTGGAGTTGCCGTCTCCCGTCAGCAGCCTTTTGTCTTGACTGTGCCCTTGCCTGAGTGTCCGCCTTGGCCTTCTGGCGCTTGTTGTTCTTGTTTTTGCGCGGAGAGACTAAAGTCCACGTTGGCTCTGTCTGTTGCGCGGGTATGGCATCTTTTAGAGCGGACAGCTCGATCTCCGTGTCTTTTGTCGCAGCCATAGGTGGCGCTGACGTGGACGCAGTTTTCGAGCTTGTCGCGCTCAGGGAAGCAGCTGGGTTCCTGCTCGGCATTGTCGAAGACGCAGCCTTGCGGGAGCCTAGCGCATTCAAAGATGCAATTGATCTTGCGTTCGAAGACGCTCGGGGGGTAGTAAGAGCATGCGCGACCGAAGCCGCAGCAGTACTCGAAGCTATAGGAGCATGCGCGACCGAAGCCGCAGCAGTACTCGAAGCAGTGGGAGCATGCGCGACCGAAGCCGCAGCAGTACTCGAGACTGTAAGAGCATGCGCGGCCGAGGCCGCAGCAGTACTCGAAGTTGCCACCGGGGTGGCCTGTGTTGGGTTGCTAAAAGTTCTTTTAGAAGCCATGGTTGGGAAGGTTGAGAGATCATTCATGTAGTTATCCACCCGCCACGGAGTCCTCAGTCGGGGACGTCGCGTGCTCAGCACGTGATCGCCAGAGTTACTACATGAACTTAGGGCCCCCATCCTGTAAAATAATAGGTTGGGGAAAAAGTTTCTTCGCATTTTTTAAGAAAATTCAAAACATTTTTTAATATAGTTTATTTACATTTAACTAAAGTATGTAGGTACCATTTTGTTCGATAACTTTTTGCCATTTTGTAGGCAGGGACATGATCCCATTGCTATAAAAACTTTGGGGCTTCTGTTCAAAATACCGCGACAAGTGGTTTTGGCAGTCCTCTCGTGATGTTAACCTGACACTGCCTAAAGAATTCTGAAGAGACCGAAACAGGTGGAAATCTGAAGGTGCAAGGTCAGGACTATACGGCGGATGCATTAACACATCCCAGCCAAACTCTCTTAATTTTTGCTGAGTGGCTAAAGATGTGTGAGGTCTAGCGTTATCATGATGAAAAACCACACCCCTTCTGTTGATTAACTCCGGCCGCTTTCTCTCAACTTCTTGTTTTAATCTCATCAGTTGTTCGCAGTAGAGTTCAGAATCGATGGCCCTGCCTGGTGGTAACAGCTCATAATGAATAATGCCCTTCCAATCCCACCACACACACAGCATCACCTTGTTGCGAGTTAACCCGGGTTTCGCCACAGTCTGTGAAGCCTGACCGGCCTTTGACCACGACCTTTTTCGCACGTTCTTGTCGTACGTGATCCACTTTTCATCACCAGTTATCAGCTTCTTCAAAAATGGTTCGGTTTCATTACGTCGTAATAAAGAATCACAAATGAGAACACGGTTCATTAGGTTTCTTTCAGTGAGCTCGTGAGGTACCCAAATATCGAGCTTTTTTGTGTACCCAGTTTTTTTCAAATGCGCCAAAACTGTTTTGTGGTCAATTCCCAGTTCTTCAGCTACGTCGTAACTACTGATATGCCGATCTTGCTCCACTTTTTCAAAAATGGCATCCATTTTATCCGTAATAGGGCGACCAGAGCGACGTGCATCTTTGACATCAAAATTTCCGGATTGAAAACGCTTAAACCAAATTTGTGCTACTCTCACAGACACTGCACTAGGTCCATAAACATCGCAAATTTTTTTCGCGGCTTGCGTTGCATTTTTACCTTTTTTGTAGTAAAATTTTAAAATGTATCGAATTTCTTCATTAGATTCACTCATCTTGACAGTACGAAAAACAAATAAAAATCACACATTTTCCTAATTTGAATTTGGAATTATCTTCTTTAAAATTTAAACTTTTAATGATACCAAAACCAGCCAGATACAAATAGTATAGCCAAAGAGATTTTATTACAAGTTCATACATACAATAATGCGAAAAGACTTTTTCCCCAACCTAATAGACGAGACTGAACGTTGCGAAGGATACTGGGGCTGCCTGTGACCAAAGAGGAAGCCACATGCTCACCCCAGGTCCCGCGCCTCGCTGTCTGCCTACCCCCCAGGTAAGGACCCTCGCCAACGACCCTCAGACGGGGCGTCACAGCCGATTGATCGTAAGTGGCTAGCTCACGACCGCCCGTGTGAAGAGAAATCCAGTCCAAAGAGATGTGTTGATAGTAGCAAGCACAACCACCGGCTTGCTACGATCTCAATCACCAGGACTCCTTCATCCTCCGGTACGGGTTCCTGCGCACGGCACAAACACGCAGGAGGTCATTACTATCCACCAGAATGTTTATCACACAATGATGAACCCGCCGGAACATGACCTCTCCATTCCAGGCAGCGTTCGTCTGGTGGTTTTTGTTACGTCTATTTCCGAATGAAATAGACCAAAAACAGGGAGCAACCACGTGAAGGATTCCCCACCAGGCTTGCCTTAGGGATCGGCGACTGTTGCGCTACATTCCCCTAAGACCATTCGCGGCCTACCCATCTTGAAGAGACGAAGTAGGTCAGGCATGTATCTATACTAGGCAAGCAGCTTAAACTAGGAAATCTAGAAAGCAACAGCAAGCTAGGCAAAGCAACTATTAAAGCATAGACACAGACCTTTCCCTTGAGCTGGGGTTTAAAAGACTTGTAAAAAAAAAAACTAAAGTATAATATACAGCAGATAACAAAACGTAAAATATAATTAATAAATAACCGAAATCTCAAACAAAAATATTTTTATTTGTGTGTTTTTATTTCTTAAAATCAATTCGTGCATTTAGTGAAGGTAACTAACGGAACCACTCCTTCAAGGTTCGAAGCCGTAACGAAGGACTACAAACATAATGGAAACAGTCACGCAAATAATCGCAACGTTTTCTATAATGCTCGCCAGACCATACAGTAATTAACCAGTTACCTATTCAAAACAGAACAGACGAGGCGTTAATCCTATATCTTGTTCAATCCCATTGGTATTTGTACAATGTAGGTATAATTTACATCAAATGGATACGATTTTATATTGTTGTGGTTATCTTTGTTGTTCGTCGTTATTCAATAGTATTTATAGTAAACTAGAAGTATTAAATTCAATGAGATACAGGGCACACAGTACACCTACAACTTTAACTTATAATAAAGCAAAACCTCATTTAAATAAAACGTCAAAAGTCAGGTAGCGTCATGAATATGTAAATATTGATAAACCCCATGTAGAGTAAAACAATATGATTTATTCAATACGCTGTGGGAAAAGGAAAATGTCTACATGAAAAGAAAAATCTTTCAAGTGCCACTTTGCTGGTAATGGTGAAAAGGCGCGAAATGGCGTCAATTAATAGGAAATAAAATCTCGAGTAATGCTTTTTGTTTGAGTTTTCGGTTTATTTGGAGCAGGCTTGTGACAATTAATTTAACTTTATTTTTCAGTGCCTTAATACAGCCACTAAGTAGATTTCTAAAGGTGTTCAACTTGCAAAGATTAAAGTAAATTATAAAAAGAAAGAAACAGTTCTCAGGAAACTCAACTGTATCTCCTTTTTTATAATTTACATATAATTTACGAGCGCAAATGGTGTTTTATAGTCTGTATGTATTATAACAAGCGCCGCTATAATTCGTATTTGAAAAATTAATTACGTTCTTTTACTCAAACGTTAAAGAACGTAATTAATTTTAGTTCCTTGGCCGTTAAATCCTCGAACGTCATAAACTTTGTTATAATGCTAAGCAAATGTCACTCGTAGTTAAGTCACGCAATACCACAGGCTAACATTTGAATAAGCAGTACGATCTCTTCGGTGCCGAGACGTGGAAACTCACAGTTGTCGCTTATCCGTATCGCATAAGCGACAAAGAAAGAAATTAATCGGCATAGCTCAGAAGATTAGCAAGCTAAAATGTAAATTGGCTGGTCATACCTATATGCCGAAGAACTGACAACCGTTGGGGTAAACGAGTTCTTGAGTGGAAACCGCCACGAATATTGAGTAAGGCCTAGGGTCATAAGTCCTATCAAAAAAACATACTCCCATACAAACTTTTATCCTCTATTTAAAATGTAAAAATCCAATCCTGTAACACGGCATTATTTATTTTTGATGAGAAGCTACAATTCAAATTTTCAAGTTTCTACCTGTTAAAAAAACTGATACTATGGGAGTATTAGTTGTTTTAAAGGTACACAAACTTACGACACCATTTCCGCCCCCTTAAAATGTCAAAATTGAAAAACCTACTACCTTTCTACGAAAGTACTATCAACACGATGGTGCTCCAGCCCACTTTCAAATTAATGTAAGAAGATACCTGGATGCGGAGTATGGGACCGTTGGATTAGACGCGGAGGGCCTATCCAGATTCGACCCTCTTGGGCTTTTTTTTATGGGAACGTGTTAAATCACGCAAGGGGAACACACTTCGAGGCACTGCTAAAACACGTGAAAACCGGGAATGGTATTTCTGTAAATAGGTTTTAATAGAATCTTTAAAAACATGCTCTGTGGCGCAGTAGCGCAAGCCCGCCTGAGATGCCGAAGGTTGCGCCGCGGGACAATGACAAATGCAAAAATTTGTCTCGGTATAATATAATATATATTTTACAAAAACAAAGTATATAGTAGTATATCAGTCATGTAGTTCCCATAATACAAGCTCTGCTTAGTTTGGGGCTAGATAATGCTGTGTGAAATATGTATTGCATGTCTTGCATTATTTATTTATGCTAACTTCTTTTTTTTGCGTAAGTAGGTTATTAATTAGGTACCTACATATTGAACTCAAACCGATGTATCAGTAGTCCGGTAAATACGATCTGTGCTAGGACTGGTGAGACTATTTCGTCTCAGTAGTTAGGTAGGTATACCCCGATACCTTGTGAAGTTTACTACAATTGCATTATCTTTGATTTTGTGAAGTAGCACAAACATTTAACTACAATTTAAATTACTCCACAAAGAAAATTTGTGGAAATTGAAACAGAAACTTCTGTAATAACTCGTCCAAATCCGCAGCATTCGTAACTAAAATTCTGCGATAAAACGAATTAAGTACATGTACTCAAGGGCTCTGTTTTCTGTAAGGTTGAGATAAATTAGACGTAATAGTTCTTTGCCTGCTCTAACTTATCCTTATCTCACTTGAAGTGGGTTTGTAGCTGATTGAACCAAATTAGGTGAGATTTTCTTCACCTATTTTCTTTCTGTTTGATTTATTTTATCAGAAACTCAGGGTACTAAGTATTGGAGTTAGACTAGGATATAAATAAATAGCCTTCAAGATTTCATTGTACTTACTTACTTCTCTCCTTTGCACTAGATAAAACACAAAATTGAATCTATTTATTTATTTTGAAAATTAATATGGTTTCAGGGATCGTCCGTCAGCCTAATGTCACAATGGTAAAAAAATATTAATTTGTAAATTCTCCAATGGCCCCAGGACACGTTGACCACGTTGACACGCGGAATATTGACATGATTCACATGAGATCCTACAACTTTTCTAAAATTTACAGATATACAGACGGTAAAAATCAATCTAATATCTAATACATTTTTAAGTTCAACTTAAAAATGTACATTTTTAAGTTCAACTTAAAAATGTATTGAAATATCTAAAGTGCTTTAATAAAGCAGGCTAAAAACTTTGCAAAGCTATTATTAGCTCTTGTAAGATTTTCAGATAGATCGATTTCATATTTACAATGAAACTAGTTTGACGACCATACAAGCAGAAATATCAAACGCTTCTTCTTCACTGATGTGAAATGACAATATTTTGGATAGTAGTCATTTGCACGTATTACCACAGAACTGCTACCAAGGCGTAGGTTCTAGCAAAGGTGCCTCTTCTTAAAAAAAGTATTTTTCATGCAACTTTTTTGTTTGAAACACGCTCGCAAATCACTCGAGTGTGAATATGGAACTGTCTATTCGTTTTCAAAACATAAGCAAAGAAAATTTCCTAAAAAATAAATAAAAGAATATTTACGGTCTACGGTCTGTTCCCGAACGCTCAAGGGATAAAAGGGGCTAACATACGTGATGTGGCGTGAAATCCTGAGCCGATTCCGGATGCAGTGGCGGATTTAGTATGGATGTTGTGACCGGATATGGCTGAAAGGTACCGGACGTTGATCCGACTAATGCTGGGATGCTTTAAATTGAGTAATCGGTTTGTTTGTTGACTGTGGGTGAATGCGAAATTCTGTGACATGATTTTGTGGAATAGCACATAATTAAAGCATGTGACTTATACTTGTTTGACTTATTCAAGATCTTCAAGATTTATATTTTTAACAGACATCCTATTTAAAGATGAACAGTAACAGAAAGTAAAACAAAACAAAAGTGCCTGCGGATAACGACCTTATTAACTCAACTATCACTACTGGACGGAAATACGGTGAATTACCTGTATAAATAAGATACATTGAAACAAGAAAGATGAGGCGCTTTTTATTATGCGATTTATGCGATTCATTTACTTGTTATTATGAATGTATTCTTGTAACTATTGTGTTATTTATAATGTCATGCATTTAAGAGTACCTACTTGTTATCATGCATATCTGCTAGAAAACGTTGCACGTTTTTGGCTGAAAGCCAATCGAGACGATCATGCCAAGATAAAGTCATCATTGATACCAAATTCAATACATTTTTGTAAACGAATAAAAAGCGGAAATTGTATTTTATTGTTTGTAAAAAGCAAGTAAACAAACAAATGGAACAAGTAAGATTCAGGTTTGACTGAATCACAGATATAATAATGAATGAATCAGATTACATGACTCCCGCGTAGCTGTGTAGAGCATCTACGTGTTACGCCACGGCTTCGCTCCGCTTTTACTTTGTAATTGCATTAGCGACGTAGCTGATAAGCCGAGAAACAATAGCCTTAATTTGCATCAATGGCAGTCGCAATTAGCTACAACTTCAGCCACCATTTTGATAATACTTATCTGTACTTTATCCGAAAGGCTTTTCCGTTTGTTTTACTCCTAAAATTAATTATTGCACTCTTAGTCTTGTTGGTTTATTTTAATATAAACACGATTTGATAAAATATATATTTATAAGAACTGAGTACAATTGAAACAGAACTTTTTCTGAAACAGAAAAAGCACTTTCATTACAACTTTCGATTAAATATAGATGATGACGCAGTAGGTTGCGGGTTCGATTCCCGCTGCGGGACAAATGTTTGTAATGTTTGCCTCGTGTCTGGGTGTTAAGTATAATATGTATGTATTAACATAAATATTATAATTATATAAGTAGTCATGTAGTTCCCATAATACAAGCTCTGCTTAGTTTTGGGCTAGATGATGGATGCTGTGGGAAAAATTACCAGCAAAAAAATATATATATATGATATTACGTATACTGTCTGGGAGTAGAACGCTGTCCCTAGGGCATAACTGTAATAATATTGCTTAACAATCGAAATTTGTTTACTCAAACGAAAAAAAATATGTTGAGATTGCTAATACTTGTTATTGTTATTGTAAGTATCTTTGCTATAAGCAGAAACTTATAAAATAATCATTATTACCGACAAAATTACTGCTTACAGGGTTTTGTCACAAAATAATTTAAGTTTTTCGTTAAAATCGCAACATGAATTTTTGTTGTTCAGGTTTTTCCTTGGAGACTTTCACTGTCCTTACAAACAAATCTCGTATTAGCATAATCGCTTTTCGAGATTTGACCGCAGAAGGTACAATTTTTACGTCAAGGAAAAACATAAACAAGGTTATTCATAACTCAACCTTGTTTTGTACAGTAATATTATTCTAGGACAGATTTAAGTAGTGTTTGCTTTCTAGGCTTCTGTACCCAAATGGAAGCCTAATGTTGTTGTAAACGCTGTTTGTCTGTCTGTCACAGAAAACCCCTACATATAATGGCCAATCTTTAAAGTTTATTTGAACCCGTGTCATATTAAAACTTGTTACTGTCCCGAGATAAATAAATATGCAGCAGTCACATATGTATATGGTCCTGAAACCACAACAAGGTTTCGTGTATCGTGGTTATCTAGAACTACGAGTATCACAGCACCCAAACCAAGAACAAAATTTTGTAGAACATACAAATATTTTTCATTTAGCGGCATCGACTAAGGTCGGCCATCGCGCTATCGAGGTCGTCAGATGAAGATGTCTTACTCCATCGAATTTGATCAGTAAAAACACTTCACGGTCCAGAAAGCACTTCACGGGCTCGCACAGCACTATCCTCTTAAATTGTTCGTGAAAAAGAAGGTTCTTTCAGATTTCCGAGACATAATTATTTCTTCTGCATTTCTTACGACCATTTCACATGACGGGGTGGCTTCATTGGACAACATATTTTTATTTTCCAATTTAAATGAGTACGCTTAGTAATATTATGGTATATTTTATGTACACAGCATCAGTTTTGTATAAGCAACAAAAAACGCGCCAACATTGTTGTTTGAAAATGCATTGCCGGAGCGTTTTCTCCTGAGTTACATAGAAAATTAAAATTATTAGAATTTTGATATTTTGATTAACATAGGAAACTTTTTTTACTTTTTTAATATTTTTTTGTAGAGAAAATCTCTTCTTTAATATCTGCCTTGGCGAAAATAACAATGCCTATCTCGTGCCACGGTAAACTGATACTCGACCTGTAATTGCGTATTTCGCGCCCTCTGCAATAATGTACTATTAATGACGTGAGTTCTAAAAGCTTAGGTAGTAGGCACATAAGAGTAATAGAGCTCCTTGTGAAAGAGCTCGTCCGGGGAAGTATTACCACCATACATATTTCTGCTGCCAAGCACTACCTAATGTTCGCATTGCCGTGTTCCAGTTTGAAGAGAGAGTGCCGGTAAAATTACAAGCATATGAGACTTTTCACCATTATGTCTACGGGTCGGCAACGCGCGAGTGATCTTCTGACACTCTGGTTTTGCCAGCCTCCATAGTTTACGATAACCGCTTACCAACAGGTGAGCCGTATGATTGTTCTCCAATATATTATGATTAAAAAATTGACTTATATAACTATTTCATTAGATAATTTCAAGTTTATTAAAATGTAAAACAGTGTGAGTTGTATACAATGACGTTATTGTCGTAGCGTGTTTAACCGCCATTTGAAATTTTAGTTCCTAATATTAGTTCCTAATATTATATTCTATATTAGTTCCTAATAGTATATTAGTTACTAATATTATTCCTAATATTAGTGAATATTAGTTCCTATTTTATAAAGCCGTTTAACATGGAAAATATTGCTTACAAGTATTCGATTCGTTTGCGTTTATTTAATAGAATGGAACTCTACGCTAGAAGTTGTACAGACAGAAAGTTGCTCTCTATAAAATCTTTAATCTTTAACCAAGGAGTGCTATGACGAACAGGTGTGGGCCACCTCTATCCACCGACTCAGCGCAACTTTTTTTTAATCCACAAATGCTTTATGAATTGTAAAACTAAAAAAAATACACCAATTAAGCTACCGCTAATAGTAACACTGCATAAATAATTTTGAAACAAGACTGTACTTTTTACTCTAAGCTATAAACAAATAAATATAAATACAATTAGAATTAGCTGCATAGCTATTCAACTAACTGATTAAATGAAGGACACTTGTCTTTAAAACATATTAGCTGATAACGAAAATATGTCACACTCAGAAAACTGTTCATTGTATAACCTACAGGATTCTAGGATAAATGAATTGCATGCATACTTCGTTCTTATACATTCTAGATAAAAAAGCTTCGATAAAAAGCTTTAAGGTGTCATCATCGATCGTCATAAAGGTTGCAGGTGAAAGGTTGCTGTCCTTCCTACATTGCGTCGTCAGCTTCGCGATTCGAGAACCTATATTCCCCAGCTATTGTTAGTTCTGCAGGCTTTATGGTCTGTCCGTTCGCACTTCAACTTGCTTCTTCTGAAAACTATGTCAGTGACTTTACTTCTTCAATGAATTTCCTCATTTCCTATTTTATGACCGTAGTGACACTCCGAGCATAGCTCTCTCCATAGTCCATAGCACGTTGCGCGACTTGAGTATGTTAGAGTAGGCCAATAGTTAGTAATACAGTTTCAGTGACACATGGCATCACTGGCAGTTTAATTTAATTTCATGTCATTTCACTTCGTTTAATCACCTGACCCAAATTAGACACAATACCTACTTACTTATATGTAGTAACCAAATATAGATATGTACACTATACTACGCCTCATTTGAATTAGCGAAAGTGCGAAATACTACCGAGATTATTCAGCCTTGTTGCCAAATCTCGTGATTTGTTTTATTTATTCTCTCAAACCACCCAACTTGAAAAAAACCCGTGACATTCTAATTATATTTGTGCTAGCTCTCCACGTTTTAAATGTCACTTAGACTGGAATAACCGAAACTTATCATCGGACACACATAAATTAGTACCGATCTTTCCAATTTGACTCAAAGATCACTCGTTTCGCTCGCTTGATCAGCGGATATTGGGGTATATATACATGAACGATATGAGGAGCACAGGAAAGATGAACATCAGTTTGAAAATATCTTCAAGCGATAAAAACAGAACTCAAGTAGCTCATACCTACTTGAGTTCTGTTTTTATCGTGATGCACGTTTGTTAAAAGTATAGAGACGGGTTGCCGTCGGAAAACACGTTACACGCCCCATCGAATTCACGAATGTAGCTCAAACCATAATAATTTCGTTATTAGAGGTCCATGGGCGTCAGTTTTGTTTATATTCTTTAATATTGTTATAGGTGAAAAGAGAAAAATGCTGTGGTGGAGGTCACAGCGAGCGTGGGTGGACTGAAAGCATCTCTCCATGCCGACTACACTCTGCTGTCAGCAGAAAGGTAATTAATTTATGGGTTGCGAATGCATGAACATTGTTCTTTCCTATTGCCGTTTCCTCTCGTTTTGAGAATGTATCGTATTTGCATAATAGGATCATCCCTGCAAGCAACGCTCTGCTTATGATGGCTACGATTGTCATAGTAAAAGATGCAGAAAGGACTAAGAAGGTGCATATATACCTACTTGGACTGCACTTCAAGAAGTAAGAACAGTTGACCAGTAAGTTCGACTGTTACAGTGTTCAGCACAGTCTAATATTTATTGTACAACTGTGTTAACAAGATGGCAAGAGGTACAAACAAATTGATAAAAGTTGCAACAGCTGGCCCATTACGAGTACACAATAATAAGATACTAGGACCAATAAGCACAGATATTTTGATTTTAGTTCACAGATTATTCCTTCCTCCTTCATATTATTCCTTCCTTTTATTCTACGGACTGAATATTAGGCTGAAGATCTCTTTCTTGGGGAATACAATAATTATTTGGTTTAACTCATAATAATGGGATATCCTAAAAAAATATAATATCCTTAAAATATTAACGAACGGAGATCGAAATCAACGGTAAAGAAACACATTGATATGCCCGGAGCAAAAATTGGAAAACATGTTAGAACACTTCTTGCACGAAGATCCACTACGAGGCGCACGGAATCCTCTCACCAGACTGGTGCTTTCACCATCAGTCACGAGGAGGGCCGTGTGACTGATGGTGAAAGGGTTTCATGGCCACCCACAACCTGATCAGATCACTGACAACACAACGCCGGGTGACAAAAGAAAGAAATGGTGACACATTAAAGAAGATGGGGAATAGGTGGAGTCGTGAGCAGATTTTAAATTCTATAAACAGTGTTGTAGTTTTGAGATTTAGCAACTCCTAGTTTGCCATGATATTCCATCAATTATTCGCGCATATCGCGTCCTCTATCTTCATTGACGTCATAACTATAACAACTTTTGAAAGTAGGTCACGTATTCAATTCCACAGTAGAGCAAACGGCTGCAAGCCAAATTACTTAAATAAGCAGGTTGCTGCTGGCTATCCAACCGGCAATAACGGTAACAAAATCGGACTACTTCGTAACTGTAGTCTTCGCGTGGGTTCGTACTGGTAAACGCCAGTAGACAAGCGCTAGAAATCCTGTTTTTTGTGTGAATTTGGTCTTTGGGTAAGCAAAAAAAATCATGCAAGTTTGGCCTTGTAGCACGCTAGTACTGCGCTTTGCATGCGCTGGTCAGAAAACTCATTCGTTTGGAAACATTTGTAATAATTATGCTTATAATAATTGCAAGAATGACGTAAGTATGTGAGTTAGGTTGGATAAAACGTGACTTTGTTTTATGGATAAAAATTACTCACTTGATAATAAAATACTGAATAACGAACAAACCAGGTATATACTAACATCAAATTAGAATCCACAATTTCGATATTAATTTTACCACGTTATTCTAAATTTATTCAGTATTGTATTTTTAGCAAAGTACACGTCTATGAGGCAATCCTTTTTCCTAAAACCCCAGTGAACCAATTGTATCTCGATCCCTTGGGGGGTTGCTCTAAATCCTATCTAAAATATTACCTTTTCACGTGTTCATTTTAAATGAAATATAAGGAATTCCACGGCGGTTCTAGCTAGAAAATGGACATAAACGCCAGGAGTTTTTTATTATCTGAAAGATAAAATGTTTCTTTGAAAAAACATTTCCATAAGTATGTCTTATACTGCTCAAGTACACCACACAGTTGTGTACGTAATTTACGAGTACTAACATTTCTTTAGCAAGTTTAATAATGCCTGCATCGAGTTTCTGTTTCCTGACTTGAATAAACACTCAAGCTGTTTGCCAAAAACTATCATTAATTATGAGGCAATTTACTGCCACTTACACTCTCTCATACCCAATTAATCAAACGATGCCGTTATGCCAGTTTAACTAGTGTTCGTTTGATAAAGTCGATTCGATAAGTTTACAAACTTTAAAAAGTTGACAAACTGCATCTATTCTATAAACAATACAATTCAATAAAAGCCTTTATTGATTAAACTTTTTTACATAATATGGTTCCTAGACATGGTTATAAATAATAAAGTAGATTGTGTCACAAGGAACCAAAAAAATGTATTGAGGGCGAGAACGATTATTTGAATCCAGAGCGAAGCGAAGGATTCTTGAGTAGAATCCTAAGCGTAGCGAGGGATTCAAAGTACGTCGCTCGAGGTTAAATAATGTTGGTATCGTGTGGCACACTCTGCTTTTCATCCCATAAATGAGAAAAATAAATAAGAGATGCTTTTAGTAGTGACGAATATGTATATTTACATAACCAAATTACAAAAAAATAATTTGTGTGAATCAAATTAAAATTGTCTGTAATATTTTGATAAAAAGTAATAAAAAAACAAATAAGAAGTTCCCGCGTTTTTTTTTATTTAGTTTAGAACACTATAATAAATGAATTAATAACACTGCACTTAAACTTTTCTGGGAAAATTAATAACTGAAATACCCAGGACCCAGTATAGATTCTTTGCTGAATGTGAACGAAGTTTCCAGGAATTTACACTAGGTTAGTGCATGCTTGTACGTACTCATAGTATTTCATCTGAACAAAGGAATTTCTTGAAAGTGACTTTGTACTAAGTAGGAATACGGTGCTCTGAGAAAATATTGCGTATGCAGAGTCTCATGAGCATCTATGAATTAGTCAATTGGACTTTTTAAAGTTATTTGCTACTAGCCATACTGGAACAAGCTCGTGCCATGCTATTCTATAAACAAGTACATTTCTACAATATTCAAAAAACCATAAAGTGGCGATAAAGCCACATTATCCAATTAGCCGTTTTGGAGATAAATGGTGACAGACAAACAACTTCTTATGGTAAACGCATGTACGGTCTCTTGTCATCGCGGTAAACGCTAGTAGTCCTACGTATGCGCCTACGCACTTATCCCTTTCTGAACGGACAATTTGTTTTTCTTGTTTCAGATGTCCTAATATGGGTTGGTCATGCGTCGTTGCACGCGCCGGGGCCTTTTTTCTAATGCTCACTGGAGTGTCTGCTCTCACATCCGACATGTAAGTATAATATGTATTTGAAGGAACGAAAAGTCGAGAAGAAACAACATTTGAATGTGTCACACAATAGCTTATTATTTGTATGATCGGAGGGTCAAACAAATAACGGTTCTTTCTATCCCTTACACCATAAAATCAGGTATAAATGTCCGTGTTTTGTGTGGAACAAGCGACGAAGCGCAAGTAACGCGCAGCCTGCTGGTCGGCAGTGAGCGGTGAACCGTGAAACCGCGCCGCTTATAGAACCTACGAGCAGGGTCGTACTAAAACTGGAAGGTTAGCTCAAACAACAGTTAGGTAGAAGAATGAAGTAAAGCTACACGAAGCGCAGTAGGTACACGTCGATGCAAAGCATAGATAATTTCACTTTGAATTACAATAAACTAGCGCCTTACGAAAGGCTATAGGAGGCATATCACGCTACTGAGAATATAACACCTACGTAAGTTTGAAAAGAGTTTCATAGAAAAATCTAAAAACCAAATAAATGGTGCAATGGTTTAGCAATGCGAAGTAAAACTAAAAATAAAACCTTACGATTGTCTTGTACCAAGCTGTAAAAAAACTCATCTCAAATTATTTTCATTCACCTCTATGTTATCAAACACTCTTAAGGGCGAATAAAATATTCGCTTATTAACTTTTAATCCTGAGTACTTTCCTGCCTTCAATGAATATTATAGAAAATGTAAATGAGGGGGATGATGCTTCTAATATATTTAATCAAAGCTCCATTTATCACTTTTAACCGCAGTTCGCGTAATGAGGGAACTTCATTCAGAACCTTGCAGCAATGAATCTGTAAATATTCACAGCGCATGTATACTATAGTTTGAGCAAATTTTCATTTATATTTCGATTTCAAAATACCATACCTGAATTCAATCAAAGGTTTCAACGGTCTTAATTCGCAAATTATACTTTCTACAAATGACGAAACAGTCAGTCCGAGCTTTAAAGTGGGCTACAGTTTGCTCTGTCTTGTTAATCTGATAAACAACAATGAAGTCCCAACTTCTCACAAATATAACACAATGCCTGTGCTACGAGAACTTTGAATTAGTATTAATTAACCTCTTGTTTTATCTCACGGGGTTAAATTAAAGTAGATATCTATATATTCAAGGAGGTAAAAATAAGTAAGTTCGTGTGAGCTAGTCTAGCTCGTACGAACGAACTTACTTTTTGGCCACTGCCAACGGTGTCAGAATTTTTAGACCCGCCGAAGGCCTCTGACATGGCTTGGAGACTATTATAGGTAGTAGATCAGGTTTCTAGTAATAATACAAGATCACCTAAGTACATATTAGGGATATAAAACAAACATGCTCATTGCTCATAACTGTTTACCAAATTAATGAATTTAATGATGTAAGTGTTATTACGTATCGTTTTGTAGAAATTGAAAGGTTTACGAGTATATTCAAGGTAAATAAAAGCGCTAATGTAAAATCAATATCCACCAAGCCTACGTTTCACGGTACCCACACGCTAAATTTACTATGATATGCGATTTAATGCTCCAAATGTTCGGGGGTTCTTCTTAAATACGGATCATTACACAAACGGAAGTTAACGATTTTCTTGCTCATGTCTTTTTCCAGTTTTGCAGCGGGAAAGTCGGACAAAGAGATATTGGACAACCTTCTGAAAAACTCCCGCTATGACAAAAGACTGCTTCCACCAGTAGATGGTAAGTGTATTATTTTTGTTTTTATATTTGTACTAACCAAAATTCACCATCATCTTTAGAATGCTGTTCAAATTAATAAAATTGCGGATCCTGAGTTAGCGTCTCGCAGTAGGGTTCTTTCATTAGGTCATTTAAGATTGGTATATTGCAGATCCTGAATTCTGTTGTGGTCTTACATCGCCGAATGATTCGTTGGCACATAATAAGATCGGGTTTTCGTCGCTCCGGCCCCGCTCGCACAACCGGGGTGCGTTGTGTTCAATGTTTATGAAAAGAGAAATATTTCTTACATTTTATGTAAACCGTAGATTCTTTCAGTTTATGTTTCACTGCAACCAACAATTTGCACGCAACCTATTTTACTTTTTACTACACGCAAAAGTAGACACCTTTATTAGTATTCCTTTGCTTTAGAATAATATAATAATGAATGGACACCATCAGGTACACAACGCATCACAATTATCACATATTATGTAATGTGTTAATATTTGTGTTTAGTTCTACCTGCTAATCTTCCTAATTAATTCACCATATTGAGTTTCTCCTAGCTAATTCACACAACATGATTTAATAAAATGAACTAGTTTGTAGTATTGGTTTTCCAATTGCATTAAAAAAATATTACACATAATCAAAAAAACAAAAACAAATTGCCTACAATTCAATCATTCTGATATTAACAATTATAATATTACTTTAATTATGAAGAACTTAAATGCTTTTAATTTTCCAAAATATTGATTTCTCTTTTCACAAACATTTAACACAAATTCTCATCGTAAATTACTGTTAATTCATTCATCTTTTCCAAATATAAACCTGGATCTGCCTTGATTTGCTAGTGTTGCAATTATTTTTGCTATTTTGTTTTTCTTTCAATCATGACATTTTATTAATAATGATGATCTGATAAACGAATAAAATTAAAATACTTTCACCCTCTTTGTGTTGAAAAATGATGCAAATGTGTAGCATTACCCGCTAAATCTGGCACAATTGTATAAAGCATGAGTTGTTGTTGTTGTTGTAATAAATGTGTTCCTTCTTTAGTTATAAGAACATTGTAATATCTTGAAAATTATCCATATCATGGCTGTATCAATTTTCAGGTGTCCTCACCGTTAATGTTAGCGTGCTACTTCTTAGCTTAGCATCTCCTGATGAATCTAGTCTTGTAAGTTTCTTTCTTTCTATTTCACTTATTCGAAAATTTATTAATTATATACGCTGTTAAAATCAATATTCATGATTAACTTATTTCAGAAATACGAAGTGGAATTTCTACTTCAACAACAGTGGTACGATCCACGCTTACGTTATTCTAACCAGTCACATTACGACTTTCTAAACGCCATCCATCACCACGAAGACATCTGGCTGCCTGACACCTACTTCATCATGCATGGAGACTTTAAGGTCAGTGGCCATTGCGAAACCCCAAAAATGTCACCATCTATATATTGACGGTAATATTTAATTGTATTCCTGATTATTTCCACCATGCTTTCGTCTGAAGGAGTTTGCCGAACACTCATCGGTATTTATCGAATTCTATACAATGCTTCTTGAACCTCAATGGACCGTATTGTATATAATACAATTTTAATAGCTGGCACTGTTCTTTTACTCGCCTCATTACTTTACGCGTTCTTTGACTTTCAAAACTTTCAGTAAAACGTTTTCACTTCTAAGCTGGTCCTGGGGTTCACAAGACGATTGCAATTCGCAAATATTGGGTGTAGAGTTGGCACGTTGATTGAAGTTTTCTCAGGAAGTTAGTTAGCCTTTACCCTGTAGATGCTTTATTGAGCCAAACTCGTATATTAATAAGTTGATCAGTAATGTATATGTTACATTTCAGGATCCAATTATACCGATGCATTTCGCATTGCGTATTTATCGCAATGGTACTATAAATTACTTAATGCGGCGGCATCTAATCCTGTCCTGCCAAGGACGACTCAACATCTTTCCATTTGATGACCCACTGTGTTCATTTGCCTTAGAAAGTAGTAAGTAAAGTTTGCATAGTCATATCTTAGTTTCCGTTCGCTGGTAGAGTCAGTGTTTTTAAATGTCATCCCATGTAATTTTCAATAAAATATTTTTCAGTATCTTATGAACAATCAGCTATTACTTACGTATGGAAGAACGATGAGGATACGCTTAGAAAATCACCCTCGTTGACAACGCTCAATGCATATCTTATCCAGAATCAGACGATACCGTGTCCTATCAAGGCCAGTTGGAGAGGTAAACTATAACTTTACAACCGATCACACCTATTACATTAAAACCAACATCGCTTATTGAAGCATTTTACAAAACAAAACCGTTTTTTATTTTGTGATCTCCAAAATGAAATCTAGTAGATTAGAACCCGAAAGTCCTTTTCTTTTGTTATTAAGCACATCCTTATACGTTGCACAAAGAGATCAATGATGATTTTGTAATTGATATTCTGATTAACTCTTTTCAGCTTGGTCTTGGTTTCTCTAAAATTATTTATTTTACTTGTTTCATGTTACAAGTTGTTATACAAAGTAGTTTGCTTTGTAGTATTTGTATGTGTGAGTTAGAAAACGTGGAGTATCGATTGGCTAGCAGTAAGGCATGTTCGTTCACTAGTTAGTTGATCATATCGTGGTCATTTAAAAATCCTAGTAAAAATTACCTTCCTATGAGTCGAAACAATAGTGTTTGCTAACATTTAATAAAAAGTACAAACTCACTCACTAGAAAACTCGCAAAAGGTAGAATGTTAACATAATTGTAGAATGTAAGAATTTATTAACGTCTTTGCAAGCAGCTGAGGGTAATTCACTTTACGAGGAAGATGAAGAGCTGACATGTAATCTTTGCCAGAGACGCTTTGAGGAGCAAGGTACTTAGTGCACCGGACGAGGCACCGTACCGTCCGGTGCCGTCGTAATTGATATATTTTCCGCTTATGTGTGAGTAAATGCGTCATTGTGTTATAAAAAAATCGATGTGAAAAAGACAACTACTGAAAAGGTATTCCCGGTTCGTTGAAGATCCATGTTCACGAACCATGTCCATGTCTTCTGCAGATAAAACTGTCATCTTTTCATCTTTACCATGCATGAAATGTTATGTGTAAGCACGTGTGAATAGTACCTTATGTTCTTATTTTGATGAACTCCATGTGCTGCGATTTATGTTCATGAACACTATGACACAACACGCATTACTCATACATATAAGATGTAGCTAGTTATTTAGACGATCTTGTTTTAGCTGCTATGACTTTAAATAAATGTAACAAGACCTCTGAATAGAGTTACTTGGATTTTTTTAATCCCATGCATTCACCCCGTTTTTATTTTTTATTTTAACCGAGGTTAAACTTTCTTTACACGTTTTAATGCGAAGTTCCAATTATTTTTAACGATTCCCTTCACAGGTAACTACAGCTGTCTAAAGGTCGACTTAATATTTACTAGAGACCGAGCCTTCTACTTTACTACTGTATTTATCCCTGGGATTATTCTGGTGACTTCCTCCTTCATCACATTCTGGCTGGAATGGAACGCAGTACCGGCCCGTTCCATGATAGGTAAAATATGGCTGGAATCGGTCTCGGTCTTGCGTATGGCATCTCTTTTCTCTCTTTTGTATATCCGTAGATGTGGCTGGGGCTGTCAATTAACACGCTATCTCAATATTTTTTCAGGTTTCGCTTAAATGACATTGGTGGCGATTCGCTTGTAAACTAACCAAAAATATTAAATAAAATTTATATTTTATGTTTAGGATTTTATCAAGGCAAATCAAATCAAGACCTTTGTATCGTTTTTGTAGACTCAAACTAATCTAAAAATACGCAAAACGACAACTCGATTTTTTGAATTGATTAGAGTTGTGTGTCTATTTTGCTACAGAAAACCTTTAAGTAGTATTTTTTTTATAAATTCACTCTTTTCTTGCTTGAAATAACTTGATACATGATGATTTATTTAATATCGATCATTTAAAATTTTACGTAATCTAACTACATAGTTCTAGAGTTTTACTTTCATTCATGTTTAACGTAAGTTTGGCGCAAACGAAAAATGAAATATAATTTTAACTCTATACCTTAATTTAACTTGAATATAGTTGTCTTTACATCAAGCGAATTGCCACTATTGTATCGATAGTTATGTAAATAAATAAAACTAATCTATCGATCTTCGAGTCTCACTGTAACAAATTCTTATATTTTATTATTTTTAGATTTTGCTTGATTTTAGGTAATTACAGCTGCCTTAAAGTGGATCTCATCTTCACGCGGGATAGATCATTTTACTTCACAACAGTTTTCATTCCGGGGATCATTTTAGTGACGTCATCGTTCATAACGTTTTGGCTGGAATGGAATGCAGTGCCTGCTAGAGTAATGATAGGTTGGTTTTATTATTTGTTTGCCAAGTGCCTTGAACAATTACTGTGGGTTTATTTTCAATTAAAGTTTAGATAAGCCGAAATTTCTAGTATAAATTGGCAAATGTATGTGAGTATTTAATAGACGTATGTTAGAGGCGTATTTATAGAACAGTACTGTAATAGTATTATGAGCGTATATAATTATATTAATGCATGAAAATATTACGCACAAGACACTGGCGCTTATTTTCAAATATGCTTATAAATCATGATTTTTTATGATAAATAACACAAATATTCTGTAATCTTTCTTCTGATGCTTTTTTATTTTAGTTCTGACTTAATGATAATTTTATTAAAATGTATATTTTTGGGTCCAGGTGTAACAACGATGTTGAATTTTTTCACCACATCGAACGGGTTCCGATCCACTCTGCCGGTGGTGTCGAATCTTACCGCCATGAACGTTTGGGACGGAGTTTGCATGTGCTTCATCTACGCATCGCTGCTCGAGTTCGTGTGCGTGAACTATGTGGGCAGAAAACGACCTTTACACAACGTGGTGTATAGACCTGGGGAGAACCCGGTGACACAGGTGAGAAATATTTTTCATAATTATTATGTATTTGTCATGCTTTTGGTTTTTTGTGCACGATATTGTGGTTGCAGCAAGCTCATCGAACCATAATAAGACAGCGTTAAAAACGCCCCTGAGATACTTTTGTGTATTTGGAAGATACTTGCTCCAGTTACGTGCATTTTGGGATTAAGGATGTCCGTATCAATAAAATAAGATGCAATAATATTATTTGTGGTGTTGTATGTGTGATCAATGTCGTCAGTAGCGCCGCATTTTTATCAATGCACTCGTTTTACAGATACTTTAACTCTACATTTTCTTAATTGTTATTTTGTAAATACACATTTTAATTGAACTCGCTAACAAACAATATTTATCCTTGTTTTGGTCCGTATAGAATTCCTTGTTTCAAATATTTAGTTAAAAAAATACCCTGTGTTCCTTAGGCCTACGATAAAAAACACTAATTGCATTCACGAAGGATTATAAATTATTTAATATATGAAACAGTTTTAGATGTTTTACATTAGACACTACCCATACCTACTCGCTTGCCCTCCTACATCATTTGTTTTTTATGTTAATACTGTTTTAAAACTCCTTCGTGAATACACGAAATACAAACTTTTTTATATCTTTTCCTACTCTTTGCAATGTTTTCTTTTGTCTTGAAAACAACATAGCATGATACACATTACTTAGTTACACACTAGTGAAGAATCGATGTACACTAATGCAATGACATGTTGAATGTTCCTTTTAAAGCATGCTTCATCTCAATTTCCTGCATGTAGGTCAATTAAATTCCAATAAATTTTGGCTAAACCATAACATATTTCATTTCTTCATCTTCATTTGAATTTACGTCACTCCACATAAATGAATTAGACTGTCTAGTGTAGCCATACATCATTGCTCAAATTTAGTTTCTTATCATTGATGATACACTCCGTTTTATTGTTTTGTACCTCAGAGTACTAAATCGAAGAAAACATTGCAAAGATAATGTTGATTGTTTTCTGCATTCACTCACATAAAGTCAGTCCATAAATCACAACACGAGTGAACAAAATCTGTGTGTGATGTGTTCACAGCGACTGCCCGCTGTCCTGAGCAGAATAGGCATTATACTGGCCAGCCCCTTGGTAAGAACGTTCGCCGCATTCCATTGGCACTCTCAAAACATCGTCACTTATTATATTTCTTTTCTACGATTCAAAGCTATACCTAAGTATTCACATTCAGCTACATTTATTTAAAAATTAAATTCCACAGCTAATTTTCTTTACCAAAATCTATTAGCCTAAAACAGTTCTAAAGTCTATTGTAATAATTGTTAAATAATTATTTTAAAGAAATATTATAGGTACTACCTACGTTTTTAATAGACATACCTCCACATTCTAGTCTCATAGTGAACTGCATGTCAAGTATCTATAATTACCTACTAAGTAAGGTGCCGGAAACGCTTCTTTTTTGTGTTTTGAATTTTGTAATTTGTAACACTTTTTATAAGCATATTACCAATCTGCATGTTACCAATTCGATATTGCTTTGGAAGCTTTGCTAGTCTATTGTATCGTGTTCTAATGAATATCTAAATAGGTATCTATTAGTAACATTAGGTACACATGATTTACCTCTATGCCTATTACATTTTGCAGGAAAATTCAGTTATTTTATTTCCTAGTATTTATTTGAATTCTAATCTGTAAGATGCTTTGGCACAGCAGCAAAGGAAAGCTTTCATGTATACTTAGACCGACAATTTATTTTTTATGCTTTTGCTTAATGTTTGCCATTTATTTAGGAGGCGGTTGCTTTCCTTCAATGGGCAAAGTCAGAGATACCACAAGCGGAATGTAGCGGTGCTGTAAGTGATTTATCACTGAAAACTTCACAATTGCCCCATCATCATCTCTGAATGTGATATCACGAAAACTAACGCATTTACTTTCTTTAACGCTGCCTTGGATCTCTACAGCCTGTGAGTATAAAAGTACTAGACATGTCATTGCATAGTTATTTTTTCCCTTATTATTAGTGATTCGCACATTCTTTGTTGTTCTCAATGCGAGTGCATCTAACATATTTAACGATATTATTTTATACCGATGGCATAAAAGAAGCTAATTTTTTATTTTCACAAGAATGAGTTGGTGTTTTTTTTTTGTGTTGGAAGAATTAATTCTACAATATTTTAGGGGGATAAGAAGCGGGAGTCGACAGGAGGCGCTGCAGATCTAGTCACATGCACGGCGTGTTCCGGCCCTCCTGGCTCGTGTACCCACACAGCTAATAATGGCGGGGTTTCCGAGGTTAGTACGAGTCCACGGGCTTGCATAATATACATAATTTAGTATATATATTCGAATCTTACGCACACATTTTGCTTAACAAATCACACTGCCCACACATGCTTCAATTTCTCCAAAATCATCAATGTTTGTGATGTCTATCATCACAAACATTGATGATTTTGGATCGATTTGGATCGATCTAGAGTTATTTTATAGAGTAGGATAGATATACCTAGTATTGTTTCATGTCACATGTATCATGTACAAACTAATTTCTTGCAGCCATGTTTCGTCCAGGTTCGCAAAAAAGAACCGCCGCACCCGATCCGAGTCGCGAAGACCATCGACGTCATTGCTCGGATCACTTTTCCGACTGCGTATGCCGTCTTTCTCATCTTCTTCTTCATCCACTACAAGGCCTTCTCTTAATTGTGCCTACCGACGTCCGCCGCTGCTAGCTGCTGGTCGCTTCGTGTAAATGGACATCAATGTGTTCTAGCGTTCTCTTCTATAAACGAAGGAAAACTTTGGTGGTCATTTTTTTTGTGGTCATAAAGTTGACGCACTTTGAGCGCAAGCAGAAAGCGAACTTGCAGCTTTCGTTTAATTATAAGATAGAATGTGAATTTTCTACGGGTTTTGAAATAGTTTTCAAGGAATGTTCTGGTGTCGATTTAATACCGAGTAAGTTTTACATGTGAATTCACAAAAATACTTATGATAAAATAAAGAGGGATCAATTACCTACATAAATTATGTATGTTGTAGTGATGTGGAGGGCTTATGTGCCAGAGCTAAGGAGAAAGAGTCGTGTAAAAGAGGGTGAAATGGTCTCTAAGTTAAAGGAATCTATTTCAAACCTAAAGACCAGTCCAAAGATATTTGCTTTTAAGTTTACTGATTAATTGTCGTGTCTACATAACAGAAGACATGCATACTTTTATATTTGTAAGTAGAATGATTATAAGTATCACTGTAATTATATTTTCATAATAGTTCACACTGGCAATGCATAAAATGTGATATACATATTAGAATGTTTACCTGCCCTGCTTAATAAAACATGCCATATAAAAGGGATAAAGTAGCATTAGATAAAGCTCAATTTGTTAATATTATACTCATAGATAAAATTTTAATTCACAGTGTTTGCAGAACTTTATATGTAATTAACTATTTTATTTGTAATTTAAATGTTGACCATGAACATGCCTTCTTATTATATGATATACCTACCTACGTTATTTTTGCCTGCTTTGTTAATACAGTAGATAGATCGATCCAGCCGGCTGTAAATATTTGATACTGTAAAGAATAACACCTGTCAATAAGAAATGAATCGTCAAAATGTAAAGGGAATTTATCGATGCGTATGAGTAGGTATAACACAAGTAGTACCTTATATATTGTGCTGTGAGACCATAATTATTAAGTACTATCACATAATACATATTTTAAATAATGTAGATCTTTTCATGTAATACTATATGAACGCACTTGTAGAATAAAACAGCTATATATATGGGCTAGCTGTAAAACCTAGGCTGTGTCAGTCACCAAACTTTTGCTTAGTGAATAACGATATGCATAGCACATAATTTCAATTTAGTAAAACCAAAGACGTCCACGATTGCATATTGTTTAAAAATATTTAGAATACTTAATCATTCAATCACACATCATCGATACTATTGCCTTTTGCTTATTAATAAGCGGACCAATGAGTCAACTAATTTTGAAAATAGATTTTTTAATAAAAATATCTTTATGTAGGTAATGCGTTTCGGCTGTGCTTTTACTCAGAATTACAAAAGTACCTATATACTGTAATTCCTGTAGATAAGTATGGCTGATAAACTAAATCTTAACTTTTACTGTTTATAAACTGGTTTGTAACTTTCAATAGAATTATGTTAAGAATTTGTATCTTACTACAAAACCGAAGTGCCTCTACGTGCCTACGTGAAAACGTTGCGCGCCTAGAGTCATGCAGGGTAAAAGCTTTTAAAGCTATCAAGCTTTTGCTTTATAAACTAAATAGCAACAAAACCGTTAAAGTTATTGAATATTCCTGTATTTTTAGACCCTATTTTAACGTGCCACAGATAGCGCATAGAAGCGTGTCTTCCGTGTACCTAGCAAAAGTGCGTCGTTTACATTAGCATAGCATGTAGCACACGTGTACACGTAGCACACATGTACACGTGTGCTACGTGTGCTACGTGCTATGCTATGCATGTTATATTATTGCCATTTGAAAGTGGCTTTATATCGTTGTTTTAAAAAAATATACCTATATAACCTTCTGGCATATACTTATAACAAAATAAAATGCTTATTTTAACTGGTTTCGTTGAAATAGTGAATCTAATACCTATCACTTGTAGCAAAATGTTATGTAATAAAAACAAGCCAAATATAACCTAAAGATTATATTATCTATATACATGTTCTAATATAAAATAATTTATATATAATACTATTCTGTCCTATTAATAATACAATATTGTTTGTTATATCTTTCTTCAGTTTATTTTACCTATGTTGAAACTTGGAAGTCTATCTATGAAGAATGTGATTAAATAATGTTATAACTACACAAAGTTAAAAAGTGATAAATATCTAAGTACCCTGAATGTTTTGAATTCATAAATTCTAAATTATACAATTTAAATTCATACCTGTGAGGTTAAAATACATATCATTCGCTTTATAAGATTGTATTTGTCTATACTATTAAAGTTAAATTATATTTATAATTATTCTCCGTTGCTAATTGTGGTACCTTTTAATAATGTACCAATAAAAATTTTATAAACAACTTTTAAAATTTCCTTAAAATCTCTAATTCATTTAACATGAGCATACATATTTTGTAATGTATTTTATTCTCGCTATGCCTATTGCCTCCAGTTGTTGAAACCACATGCTAGTGTCTAAGTGGTAGGCAGGTTTAATAAAGATGCAACGGATATAAAAGTAACTACGTTACTGTCGGGTATATAGTCTAACCGACCATTTTTGTACAAAGTATTCGGTATCGAAATGTACAATAGGACATCAAAAAGTAACCATTCAAATTTCGAACGCAGGTTCATTAAATCTTACGCAAGCTAATGAGCGCACCGGGTAGGTAGTTGTATTAGTAAAAAAAAACTTGCCCTGCTTAATACAACTTAAAAAGGCGTGAATTAAACACACGATACCTACATCAGATATGCGGGCGGTCTGGCCAAACCACTATCCGTTGCATCTCTAGTTTCATGCCTACATTTTTGTTTTATTGTAAATAAAATGTACCTACCACAATTTATTATTATGAGGTAGGTGCTATTATATTTCCTAATACATATTTTTTTCATAATAAAATACCTACTTGTGTTCTCTAACCGGCTTTTTAAAACCAATAAATATATTAATTGTTAATATGCAGAATTATAACTTTCGTACCTTTGCTACGCTGTACGTAGATTTAGTTGAAAATAACTTTTATTCAATAAATTACTTATAGCACAGGCCCTAGCTATTAAGTATAACTTATTAATTAGTAAATAAGTTATACTTAGTAGATAGGACGATTTTACCATACTTAGGTAGGTAGGGTATGTTCGCCAATTCACCGACCACTTCCTATTCTCGACCTTTTGATGCATCTTTGCTAGATAAATGCAAATATTAGGATAATTGACTCTTATATTTTAATAAAGTATTATTTAGTGGCTACCAGAATGTCTTGGCTAAACACACGCACTAATTTTGTTGGTCAAATAAACATCCGAATGCGTCAAACGGTGCAAGAAAAATAGCCTCGAGACTAAACTATCACGGTAAATTTTACTAAATTTTACTGATGAAGTATAGGTTTGGTTTTTCTTTGTAGACCTTATTTATGATCTGTTAAACACAGTTAATTCATTTTTTTATCTGATTTTCATTAATAAATTAGTCAAATGAGGTGGATGACAACTAACATGAATTATTTCATGGAACACCCAGTTTTAGACCGGGTGGTCGGGAGTTGGCTCGTCCAATGTCCAAATAGGTTGTCTCTTTTATCAAGTAATGTACAAAAAATAACCATTTTATGACTTTGAATCTTATGAACATTTGACATAGGATCATTTTAATGGCCAGTTTCGCCCATGTATATCTCATGGTGTAAATACAGATGCCCAAAATCACACGTAAATGTGAACTAAACTACCCGAAGAGAACACGCTAGTTCTCGACCATCTTTATTTCTAGCAAAAGAAAGCGAATATTGTAAGTAAATACATTTAATAAAAAATAATATGCATAAGTAAAAAAATTTGAATGAATGAATGAAAATACTTTATTGTACATCTTATGATATAAACAAAATAAACAATAACACATATGATAAACACAAAGGCGGTCTTATGGAGAGGATTTTATATGATTTTGGGTGAATTTGTGCCTCTGACTACCTTGGTATATATTCACTGAGTATGTCTCTCTGGATGTCCAACATGGGGAATACAGTCGTGAGCGCATTTTTTTACTAATTTTTTCTTGGTTTATTTTATGGTATTTTGGTATTATGTCATTAAAATAAAGCATTACGAAATAATACGAACAAATAATTGTTTGTCATTCACTTTTTATTAGCCTAACAGTAGATCTAGCAGTTATTTTTTACTGAGTCCCTCATTTTAGTTAGTGGTCGAAAACTGGTAAGAAAGTGGGCATAAAATAGATTTTCTAGAAATGATAAAAACGGCATTTTACTATTATTATAAATATAAACATGAACTGTAGGCTCTAAAACCAAAATCTTTTCTTAATGATAAAAGGTATGTAGGTAAAAAGTTTCTAGTGAAGGCTCACTAGAAATTTATTTAATTTTTTTTTGTTTCCTGAAATTGACAACTCCGCTTAGTGGTCGAGAACTAGCAACTTACCCTATATCTGCAAAAAAACATTTTTTTTATAAAAGTTATTTCCGTGTATAAAGCAATATCGTATGATTTTTTAAGTAAGTACCTACCTAACCTACTACTTGTGATTACCTAAATACTAAGATATTTTAAGGCAAATATTTTATGTAGAACAAATGAGTTAGTAGGTACCTACTTATATGTATTTATTTACGTAAGCAGGTAGGTACCTACCTATCTATCAGCATGTGCTGTTGGTTAACAGACCTGCTTATACGACATGAATAGGTAAATAAATGTACCTTCTAAAAACAGGTGGGTACTTAACTTACCCATGTTTATTTTATTTATTTAGAAGCTAATACTGTAGATATAATAATCATACCTAATTAGCTTAATTAGTGTTAAGACTGTCAAACTGACAAAGCAAGAAAAGACGTTAGTGAGATAATTATATTTATTTAATGAATTAATACCGCACTTCACTCTAGAAATGATTGAATTGTTTGATAAGGACAACTTTATTTATAGGGATCAACATTTATATTTTCGCCAAGCTATATTATGCTTTAGTTTCAGTAGGAATTGCGAGAGACGCAAATAGGTAGGTATTTATAAGTAAATTATACCTGTCTATCTATATTCTAGATTACATTAAAATCAAGTGGAACTAATATTCTTATTAGTGCCACTTGATTTTAATGTACTCTATAGCCGAGTGACTGTTTTGTAAAACCATAAAATTTCACTGAATTACACCTACTTGTACGTCTAGCTAGAGCAATGGACATTTTTAGTTAAGTAAGTACCTATGTAAAAATAGCATAAAACAATATTTTGTAGGTACGGACAAGCTAGCACAATTGCACTGATAAAGTAGGTAGTAGGTAGGTAAGGTAAAAACAAACCTATGCCTTGTTACAATATGTTACCTAATGTTAAGAACTTTACCTACATGTTTTGGATTACCACAAGAGTTCTAATAATGACTTCTACCTACAATTTTACAAGTTTTACTTTTACAATAATTTAGAGATGAAATGAGGGTAAGTCAGTGACCTAGTTGTGGCAACTGTTATAATTTCTAGGCGGTAGCTCTAACCTCTACTAGTGACCACGGCCGTTGCAACATAACCGAAAAGTTTGCCGGCGGGAAAATAATAAATACGTAAACGCGCCAAAGACCCGTAAAAAAGATATGTACTTACCTACTTTAGTTTTGTTTACCTACTGTTGTAAAAGTTTAAATACAATAAGTTGCTCGCATAAGCTCGCAGTGAGAAACGTAATAAGTTTATAGATTTATATACTTTTTGGTGAGAAGAATTACTTGTTACGTACCTACCTACCAAGATGTATTCGAAAGAAAAAAATAACTCACCTGTTTCGCCTTTGTAAATAATGTTGTCAGTTTGCTGATCGCCCGTTCGTGATATAGGTAAACGGCATTGTAAATAATTTTAAAATTAAATCAATTGATTACAAATTTCATCAAATAAAACACAAATTCGATCTAAAAATATTGTTTATTTTTCACCATCACTAGAAGTATACTTTAGAGCTACATAAGGTTCTTGTTGGTTGCAACTCATCATTTTTTTAATTTGTTCTTGGACAAGTTACAAAATTAATACCTACATCAGGTATACATGATGTTATATTTGCAGATCATACAAACATTTGTTCCGCGGCGGGAATCGATTCCGCAACCTTCCGAATCAACATTGGTCGTCAAAATGACATAACACACGACAGCAAACTTGCACTTCTCACGTCGCCGCATCGTCGCATGCGGCGAATAAATACCATGAAATATGAGTTTATACATTCCAAATGTATGAAGATGGAATTTGTTTTCATTATAACTTCTTTCGGTCTTGCACGGTAAAGATGAAATAACCAGGAAGCCCGATTAAAAAAATACATTTTAATTTTCAAAAATCCTATGAAAGGCAAGCTTGATTTTCCTACCACTGTGCGTCGGTCGCACTGAAACCAAACAAGAATGTGATAGTGTTCTCTTTTTTCTCCCAAGAAACTCTTTAATTCAGGCAAAAATACTGACACCGATCGGAGAACAGGCGAGCGCGAAAACGATACGGCGAGAAACCACTCGCATTCACGCTTCTCTAGTGTTCTCGGAGTTTCTCGCAGTGAGTCCTGTATACGCTATTAAATTTTCTTATACGAACAAGAAACTTTATTGGGAATGCCTGCTGTACTAGGGTTACCAGAAAGATTTGTCAGGACATGTCAGGATTTATATGCATTGGTCAGGATTCTGGGGTTTTTTTTAAATGTCAGTATTCATCTCGTCGGTATTAAATATAGATTTGGATGGTACGGCATGGTCGCAGGCCTCTGCCTGTCAAATTAGGAGGCTTAGGTATTCGCAAAAAGTGTATCTCTACCAGCTATCAATTTCATATCTTGACGAAGTTAGAAATGTATGGCATAGTGCTTGCCCCAATACTGCTCCCCCCAAATCTCTTTCGACTCATCGGCAATAGGACGGGCCTCTGTGCGAGCTGACTCGGAATTGTCTGTTGCAAACGTGCTCGTCTCCTAGCAGTTTCTAAATGGGAGTCAGAACTTTGGTTGCAAAAACTTCCGTCACTCAATGCTGGTACTTTAATGGATCCTTTAACCAATGTGCCACAACGCAGCCCGCGCTAATTACCCGCTACCTCGCACCCTCGCCGCTCTCAATAAACTCTTAACTGCCTGCCTACCCTGACTGTGTTATACCTATTTGCGGACGAATGGAAGGAACATAGCGACTGAACAGTGTAAAGCCGGCCGAAGCATAGCCCCGCGTACGTCCAAGGTTACGCTGTTATTGTAGTAAATGACGGAGACCAGCGATTAAGGAATCGCTTGTATCTCAATATATATTGTAGCTGGGTCAAAACAAATATATTATGAAATTCTCAGGAATTTTATTATGTAGTTACAGAACAGAAAATCACAAAAACTAAAATATAGTTACGCTCTATTGAAATTGTTATCTTTACACTAACTAGTTTTATTCATGGGAAAAGTATTTGTTGTGTTCATGTTTTTTACACAATTGCATAGTTGAAATAACCACTACGTTTACACAATTGTAAAGCCTGTATTTTTACTTTCATTTTGATACAAAACAAAAAAGAAAACATGAAAGTACATTTTCCTGGGTAGTCTCTCGCAAAAAATAAAGAAAATTACTCATCATAGACATCCTGCATCCTGTAATAGAATAATACCTAGTATTGTGCTCTGCTCATAAATAATAATTGCGCGCAAACTACAGATGAACTTCAAAAAAAAATTTTTTCGTATGACTTTATTCAATGTCGACATAATACATACTTTCAACATGAAATGAATCTATTTACACTGAAACGCCAGCCTTAAAATATGCCCTATATATGTAAAACGTGGTATACTAAAACTAATAAAAACTAAACTATTAACTTTAACTAAGGTTTATCGTGGACTGCCGATAGTTGTTAGGTTGGTATGCTTGAAGTATTGCTAGAATGCCGTATGAGTGGTTGTCAATTTTATTTATTTCAAAATAATTTTAATTCTAATTGTAATTTAATTTTGTGTTCATAATTTACTTTTTTTTTTAAATTTTACATATTCTTTTGTCTGTTGCATGTTAAATAATTAGTGTAATTGGTTCTGTTCCTTTCTAAATAATAACAAATTTAAAGTTAATACCCTAATTTAAAGGGTCGCTTGTTTAATGATATTGGCTGACAATATCCAAAACAATCGGGGCCGTGCGTCGCGTCGCCTTGGTTACCAAGCTATAGTAGATTGTGTCCCAAGGGATCAAAATAATGTATTTAGGGCGAGAGCGATTGTTTGAATCCTAAGCGTAGCGAGGGATTCAAAGTACGTCGCTCGAGGTTAAATAATTTTGGTACCGTGTGGCACACTGCTTTTCATCCCCCTCTATGAGAAAAATAAATAAGAGATGCTTTTAGTAGTGACGAATATTTATATTTACATAACCAAATTACAAATTTATATTAATAAATAACTTTGTTTTTAGTAATTTTTTCCATGTAATTACATTTTTAGGCTTATAGATATTTTTCTCTCTATTTGTTTGGTAGTAAATTGTTTATGACAGATAAACACTTTCTGGTTTTATTATTCCACTTTCACTACTAGAACTCACCTTTTATTCAATTTGAGTAAATCATATTAAAATTATCTGTAATATTTTGATAAAAAGTATTAAAAAAACGAATATGAAGTTTTTTATTTAGTTGAGAAACGCCACGACGACAGGCGCGCTTTTTTTTTACCAGCCAGGACTTTATCGAAGCAAATTGCGTTCAAACTTTTTAATTAAATAGTATTTAAAATTAATTCGTTCCTGCACCGGTATAACCCATTTTGCTCGCTCTTGTCGAGGAACAAAACGACGTTTTTCGAGTAGATGGGATGAAAACTAAATTACAGCCCATCATCGAGCACACACATGCTATCTAGATGCACATTATTAGGGTATTAGGGTATTTTGAAACGAACACTGAAACAAAACACTTTTGAAAGTGACAGTTTAGTTAAAATGCCAATTTTGACAGTTCGGTACAGGGTATGGGGGGCCCTGCCCTGTGTCCCTATGTTTAAGGTGAGGGGCACTAACTTACG
This sequence comes from Perizoma affinitatum, assembly GCA_961405105.1. Taxonomy (NCBI): domain Eukaryota; kingdom Metazoa; phylum Arthropoda; class Insecta; order Lepidoptera; family Geometridae; genus Perizoma; species Perizoma affinitatum. Next base: position 12,589,628 of record OY560184.1, read on the forward strand.
GCTTCTGAATCTGGTGTAGAATACTCAGCCATTATTTGCCTGAAGAATACCGTATGTATCGTTCGTCCATGGAAAGAGCACACCCCTGGAAAGCACAGCCAGTATTCCAAACCATTTAGTTTGAATTATCTGGATGTGCTTTCCATGGTCGTGCAATACGCGCCGCACGTACTACGATACGATACATGACGGTCGGTGTTGCTTACCCCTGGAATGGGAATATACGTACGAGCCGTATTCCGTATTCGTCAATACACTGAGCCCTCGATGTCACACAATATCATTATAAATTGTAGACTATGTTTATGTTATTCTGAAATATAAGCTATATTACTGTAAAGTTTCATAAAAATCCGTTCAGTAGTTTTTGCGTGAAGGAGTAACAAACATATGTATATATATAACATCCATCCAACCAGGCATCTTCTTAATTTTTTGCGTTTATTATAGTAAGTAGGAACTGCGCGATTGATCTTTCATACTTATCGCGAAAGTTTTGATATGGCGGTTCACTGTCTTGATCGAACAGACAATAGGTACTCCAACTCTTGTTTGAGTTGTTTGTGTTTACCATGTTTTGAGTGAATCAAACCAGGAAATAGAAAATCAATACTAACTTTACGACCTTAGTAATATTGCACAGTCCCACTAAGGGTAATTTTGAAAAAAATAAAACATATATTTAATTATTTACGTTATTATAAAAAAATATGAAACCAGGGAATATTTTTTTTCCATACAAATTTCAATGTTGTTTTGTAATAATAAAAACAAGTTTTTCATGATTTATTTTATAGTTTTTTATCGAGTGACTCGGACCAAGGATTAAAATTTACCATACAAAGTTTAGAGTTCAATTACATACCCCCAAAGGGTAGGTTCGAAAAAAAAATACATGTTTCATTATTTACTTTAAAGTTTATTTGTACCGAGTCTTGATTGAATCTAACCAAGGAATAAGATTTTCTGTAGAAACGCTAAGCGAGGTAACGCTATTCACGAACTCAATCACTAACCGTTCGGTTAGTGTTTACGACTCGTTGACACATAAGATAGTTGATCACTGATCAACTGACTAATCAGTCACGGCGCAACGTGAATGGAACGTATTCACCGTGTATGTAACTATTTAGTGAAATAACGCAACACTCCTATGATACAATACTGGCCGTACGTACACAAGGTCAACACGTATAAGACATGCACGTCCGGGAATATACGCCCAGTATTTGAAACCATTGGTTTGGAATACAGGCTTGCATTCTAGGGGTGTGCTTTCCATGGTCGTACAATATAGGGACTCATGATCTGATCTGAACCAGTCTGTGGCCTGAACTGAAGCTGGAAACGCTGAAAGCTAACATTTTCATGTATGGTTGGAACTTGTAAACTGCAGCCTGCAATTTTTAGGCCCACTCAGTCACATACTTTAAAAGTTTGACTAACAAAATGTTCCTCAAAACAGGCATTGTGTTATTGTTTTGGGCGGTCCTTAAAGCCGAAAGTTCGACGGTGCAAAGTGTTAGCGACGACGAGTTACTTGAACTTATTCGGACAAAAGAAAAACTTATTGTATTGTTTTGTGAGTACCAAATTTATTTATAAAATATAAATCCAGGAGTTGAACAGGTAACTAAAAGGTTAGTGTGACAATAATTTATTCGTATCATCATCATAACAGCCTGTAACTGGCCACTGCTGGAAATTTAGACCTCTTCAAAATAACGGTTTTGAGCCACCCACCAATGTCCCTTGCCTTCCTTGTTTCTAAAGAATTTTGAAATTTCTAATGCATTGGTAAAAATCGACATTAGAGGGGGGCGAGGGGTATTGTAGGGGGAATGAACACAAAAAAGTTGAATTAATTTAGTATTTTGATAAAAATTGGTCTACCAAATTACTAGGCTAGTGGTTTTTTAAAAATAGATAATATAAAACCTACCTTAACCCTACCCTACTAACCTAACTAAAATAATGGTTTTGAGCCACCCACCAATGTCCCTTGCCTTCCTTGTTTCTAAAGGATTTTGAAATTTCTAATGCATTGGTAAAAATCTACATTAGAGGGGGGCGAGGGGTATTGTAGGGGGAATGAACACAAAAAAGTTGAATTAATTTAGTATTTTGATAAAAATTGGTCTACCAAATTTCTATCTATATTTTTTAAATATAGATAATATAAAACCTACCTTAACCCTACCCTACTAACCTACCTAAACCTAAAACCTATAGAGGTTTTTTATGTCTTTTTAATATTATTTAAAAATATCACAAAATAAAAACTTAATTCAAACCAATACAAAAAACTCTCGACAGTTAATATTGAAGAGCCTATGACTATATGTAATGTTTGTTTAACTGATCACAAAGGAAGAAATGTTGTCAAATCAAAACAATCAATGTCAATCTGTAATTGATCTGCCTGGGACCATTTGGGATGCAATTTATATAGTTTTTTATTAATATTGTCACCATTTTGAACATACTTTCCACAAGCATGATCATCCCAGTTTTAGTATGAGCAAGCAAAGTTGGCCCTAGCTACTCGATAACCTGTGGTAAAGTGCCTCTGGCTGGTAAGTACGCCCCTGTTCCATCTTCTGAGTCTTCTTCTTACGGTTTTAGTGCCAACTATCACTTCCCGAACTTCTTGGAGCGTAGTTCTGACCTCAGAAGTCAAAGTATGATTTCTTAGAACACTGCTAACCATAAATTAATTTTAAAACACATATTTGTAAATATAAGTTTTGAATACTTAACCTGAATGTTTAAATATTTATTTCTCGGAAACTAGGTATTCAATTCCTAACTTTGGGAGGACCTACCATGTGCCTACCGTTGGAATGGGAGAGTCCACCCTTTCAACCCCCTGTGTTTTTTATATTAAAATTCATGAGATGGCTTTCTAATTCCCACCCCAATAGGTTAATGAAAATAACAAATTAACAATAAAAAAAATGAAACTCTAAAATAAAAGACTTTTTTGAATTGTTTGATTGACTTCTTCACATTAAACATTCAGATATTTGTGGCCAATGTGTAACTTTTTATACGAATTTCAAACCTTTTTTTTTTAAACAATGAAGTATTCCTCTAAATAACTCCATGAGTCCATAAGGGCCAAAGCAGATTCTAATGCAGCCCAATTTTGTAATATTGTCTACTGATTCCAGAAAAATAAGCTTGCTTACAACTTTACTGTATCCCCTTGATAAACATCCTTAGTCAGTAGGTTGATATGTGAGAATACTAAGTAGGGAGTAGTCAGAGGCATGTTCAAACATTTTATTTGACACATTTCCAGCTAGGCTAAACTGCTGACTTTATCACACACCCATTTTTATGTTTTTTTGTTAATTTACAGCCAAAGACAACTGTAAGGCCTGTGATGAACTAGAGAGCCATGTTGAAAGCTTACAAGATGACTTTCAGAAGCATATGAATGCTGTGTGTGTAAAGGCCTCCAATAGTCACATGTCTCGTCTTTACAGCCCGTCTAAAGAACCTGCACTTGTGTTTTTCCGTCATGGAGTACCGTTGTTGTTCAGTGGTAAGTCTGACCCAACTTCAAACAAGATCCTTATGGTTATTCCTTTTTTTGAAAAGGCTCATTTTTTACTTATTTTCTCCCTGAAAACCAATTACTTACTTAATTTTAAAAAACAAACATCAGTTTATATTTAATTTTTTCCTGACATTTAAGTTCCAAGCATTTTTGTCGTTTGAAAGTGGAATCCAATGTTCTGTAATAAAAAGCTTTTCTTCGTAATTGAGGACCAATCAGCCCTACTTAGAATATTATAGGTAGGTACATTATAAATTTTGATAATCTCCAACGTGTTTTTCATTGTGTGGATGGATGTATATGGCTATAAAATCTATCTAAGAGCCATCCTTGAAGACATACAAATTGATTGCAAAAATTCACAATCAACCTTTTATGGCAAACACATTTCTAAACGTTTTTCAGGGGAATCTGATGAGAATGATATCTATGGTTTCTTGGAAAAGAACCAATCTCCAGCGGTCAAAGAACTAACAGACAAGATATTTGAGCATATCACCCAGGCTGCCACGGGTGCAACAACTGGTGATTGGTTTGTTATGTTGTAAGTACCCTGTACATTGCCTTTACCTATACTTCTTCTATACTAATATTATTAATGAATGAGGATTCTGTGTGTGACATTTATAGTGATTTAAGATAGAAAAACCAGGCAACAAACTTGGCTTGGCTTTCTTTGATGACTCTATATTCAGCTTAAGCGTGGGTCTCTGACAAGGATAAGCAAGTTTGGACTATTTAAATTGATGGCCAGGAAGCACTCAATTAGTGTAATCGTAGAAAATGTTGATTGTTTTGAGTTGATTCTAGAACCTTGATTGTCTGAGTGGTAGGATCCTTAATCAAATCTTTTTTTAGCTATGGTGCTTCATGTGTGGAATGTCAAAGGCTACATGCAGTTTGGGAAGGAGTAGGCGCTACGCTACGCGGACGCGTGAACGTCGCGCGTATGGACGCTAGCCTGGCTGGCGTAAACACAGCCAAACGTTTCCAAGTGACCAAACTGCCTGCATTCCTTTTGTAAGTTAAACAAACAAGAGATGTGAGCGCAGCCAGGCGCTTTCATCCTCAATTTTCCTCTTTTGGCATCAATTTATCTTGCATCATAGTTAGATACTTTACCGCGTGCGTTTCATGTCGTAATGTGAACCACTTAGTCGAATAAATGACGACAGATCGGCGTACGTAGTCGTCCGACTAGTTTGAAGCATGCCTTATGCCATGCATTATGGCGCTACATGCATTCCTCACAGCTTAAAGAGACAATTTGAAAATTAAAGCGTCTAAGTGTGGACATAAAACATTTATGTTGATTAATAGTATCAATTACTTTTTACAATTACTTATGGCATTTCGTGTCTCGAATGAGTTTGAGCAAGGAAATAACGACGCGCCGCGCGGCGTTCTTCGAGACAATTTTGGATGGAGAGGATTATTATGTTATGTTGGCTGGTCATTCAACATTGACTAGAAGAAACAGCTCCCTTCATTTTATTTTCTTGAATAAGTTATTATTGATTTGTTATTATTTTCAGCTTCCGGCTTGGCAAAGTCTACAAATACAATTTACCAAAAGCTGATGTTAAGTCTTTTGTAACTTTCGCTCAAGACTGGTACAAGAATGCGAAAGGGGAACCTGTTCCTCTACTTGCATCTCCATTGTAAGTATTTTAAATTTTGCATGATTAAGCATACTTTTGAACTGGGATTTTCCCATTTATATAAAACATCCTGCACAACAAAAGGCTGATTAGATTAGTATCTGCATCTGAAAGTGAACTTCAGTTGACCTTATTCCTACTAGGAATTGTAGCACTTGTTTCAATTCACTTATATTTATTCAATTAATGGTAACTTTGAGCATAAGTTACCATTCATTGTACAAGTGCACGACAAGCCTCGTTCCAATACCGGCTTTTTAACTACCCCCCTATGTCCTAGAACCAATTTGTAAATCTTTTCACCACACTGGTTCTTTCAACATTGATTAAAAGACCCTTTTTAGAGCAACCAAACCTCAACCTAATCAGATTACTGATGTTATGACCGAGACAGACTTGTGATTACTACATAGAAGAAGCAATGTGATTGAAAAATTATCTATCAAGTGACACTTAAACATGCAACTGTTTTTTCAGTGACGAAACAGTGGATTGGTGTGTGGAGATTCTTAAAACAGTTGTGGCCTATGGACTTAAATTACTTGCTGAATATCCATGGATATGGCAAATAGGAGTGGCTGGTTTCGGGCTGGTGGCGATCACAGCACTCATTGCTCTTGTAAAGGCAGGCAGATCAAAACCAGCCAAGGAGACAAAGAAGGAAAAGAAACGTAAATAATACATTTTACTCTGTTTTATGGGTAATTGATTAGTTGGTTGTAAACTTTGTATTTCTCTAAGGTCTTTAAATACTTATTCCATTCTTGATTAAAGAGAGTTATAGATGAATTATTAATTTTAAGTCATGTCAATATTTTTTTAAACCTTTAAATGTTTTATAAAACTTAACTCTAAAGTTATGATATTTTGTATACTTTTACTTACATAGAGATTCTGTGATAATTCATTATATTCAAGAATATTGTCCGTCCTTTTTATAAAGGTTAATTATTACAGAGAAATTAAATAAATAATAACATATTTTATAATTTTTTATTAAGTTTTATGTGCACAAGTATAAAGTAAGCTAATATTAGTTATTGCTAGTCCCACATTTCACTACTATCAAAATTGCACATCACTAAAGATAAATTATTCAAGGTGAGAAAAGTTCATTAAAATTAATGTGCTAGGAAAAAACACATAAAATGTGCTTGATTTACAATGTTTAAAATACATTACTTTTCATTATTTGTGATTTTAGTAAAAACACTACCACAGGTTACTTCAACACTATCAAGTTTATTAGTTTAAGGAATGTAACTATGATAGATAAAACAGTTCAGAGCATGGACTTTGAAGTTAACACAATTTTGTTGTTCTGTGCATCATTTTCTTTTTATTTGTGCTTAAAATAAGATAGATGTTAAATTAAAGAAACTAAACATTTAAGATATTCATAGGATATACACCAATGAGATAGGTATGAATTTCAAAATAATATCCAGTAATCTTCTATCATAATTATATAAAATCTTTTAATTTTGTTAATATATTAGCACCTGTGGTCTGTGATCATATATATCTATCATACATACTATTAGCCCTCACAGCCAAATACAGAAAATTATACTCAAAGTTGAGTTGGAATGGGGATGGTCATTTTCTAATTGCCCTTAAGACAAGATTAAACATTGGTTGATTGGTAGAACATAAGATAAGCCTAAGTTGCAAAGTGCAGATTGTACATTATTTATGAGACAAAACATGTCCATTGTGACTGAAAAGATGAAGATATTTTTTGCCTATCAAACATAAGCAAATAAAAACCATGCCAACTCTGAAGTCTGTTGCATATAACAAGGGAAATACCCCTTATTGTAGAAAAGAGAACAAACAAAATTGTATTATGCAATCTAAATAAAGCCATAGATACCCCAAAGGATGACATTGGCATTACGCAATAAATTCATATAGTATCAACCTCAATGTTTATTCTAAAAACAGAAGCAGGATCAGTTAATTTAGTAATAATAAAGTTTTTGAATTTTTCAAATATCAACGAAAAGTCCATCATGTCCCGAGGTTTAGACTCTATCCATAATCTATCAAATTCATAAAACAGATAGCAGTAAAATCGATTAAACAGTTTTAAGTTGGATAGGGTTTTTGCATTAAACATGTAAGTTTTAGCTGAACCATCTTTCAATAAATTGTAGGCCATTGAAGTCAAGTTGATGCCAACAATTGCATATGTGTAGCCATATTGAGGATGGTGGGAATGGCTCAAAACATGGCTAGATGCTTGGGGATACTCTGTGGCAAAGAACAACAAATTCTCTAATCCTAGTATTCCCATTCCACGGAAGTCAGTTTTTGGATCATCACCCTGGAAAACAAATAATTAAATTAGAAACTCAGGAAGGAAAGTACAATATACTGTCAAATTAAGGAGAGGTGGTGGTGAGAAAGGTAACTTCCCAGTGAAGAGAGAGTATTAATAAAACATTTTTTATATATTTTCTTTAATGTATGTGTTAAAGAGTTATTTATCTATCTAAAAACATCAGAATTTTATTTAAAATGTTAGTTTCTGGCTCATGAAAAATTTCATAACCATTCTGGTTCTGATCACAGTTATGTGGTCAACCAGACCCAACAATTTTTTTCTGAGACATTAACCAAGACAGTGTTGTACACAAGTAGCAAAAAAACAAAAAGTAAATTTTATGGAAAAGAACAATGAAGACCTATTGTACAGTTGAGCTGAACCTTAAAATGACCTTTGTCTAACTAGATTTTCTTACCTGGAATCCAATATATTGCCATTGCTTGGTCACTCTGTTTTCTAACTCCTCATTAGGTACCAACAAAGACCAAAGTCTCAATAGTTTCTCTTCATGGTCTACATTGTTCGAGTCGAACTGAGTTTTCCGTAAATCCTCCACTTCATCTACTAAACTTCTATAACTCCAAATTTGCTCTATGCATTTCCTGAAGGAAATAATGAAGGCACCATGATACTTAGGATTAATTTTTTTGGCTCTTAGTATTATAGCTACAGATGGAGTCACAATGTCTCGAAAGTTCAATGGTGTGAACCTTCTTTCATACACTACTGTATCTAGAAAAGAGACCACTTCTTGCACATCCCTGGTGCGAGTTAGCATCAATGACTTTTCCACATTACAGGTCCTGGCGGCACCGGGTTTATCGCCATAGCATATTCTTTGCAGTTCACATAGCCGCGTAGTTTTTCTCAAAAACCATTTGATTAACGGTCTTAGATACCACTGTAATACAGACCAAAGGTCGAACACTATCATTGCAGGCACAATTTATTTTCATTTGTATTTGTTATATTAAAAATCAATGATTAAAGTTATTGTTTGACAAGTTGACAACCACCAAAGATTATAGTAACAGACCTTAGGTGTTCTAAGGTCCACCACAGACTAGTTCACAGATGTTTTTTTTTGTACTTATAGACATTTGAATACCGTAATTTCTAAACCGGTTAAATTGACCGGTGAACTGTGGAATATATCTACATTCCAAATTTCATTAAAAATTTTAGGTTCTGTAATAACACATAGGCTAATCTAATTTTAGAAAATCAACCTTTAAGGTTTAGACAAAGTGTTAAAATTTCTATGGAAAATTTTATTCCTTGGTTAGATTCGCTCAAAACAATAGAGGTTATCTAGTGGGTGTGGAAGAGAGTTCTAAAGTTTGTAAGTTTTTTTTTCTGGAATCATGTATTTTTTTTTACAAAACTACCTCTACTTTGGGTATTAAAGTTCAGAAATTTGTATGGAAAAGAAAATCCTTGGTTCGATTCACTGAAAACTCGGTTTAAATAAACCATACATTTACCATACCTATAATATATTTATACATTGCAGCTTTCTAGATTTAGTAGTTTGGCTGTGCGTTGATAAACCAGTTAGTCAGTCAGGACAATTGATTTTATAAGTATAGATAGACCCTCGTCTTGGTCCTCAGGGGTAACTTGGAGACTAGGACTGGTAGGATCATGGCTCGAGCAGCACGCGATTGTCGTAACGCGCTTTCCACCTGTGCGTTCATCGTCATTGATCTTTCAATTTCTGTGCCGAGGTAACGGACGGAGGTTTGCCAGATGATATCCTGTCCTCTCAACTTGAGTGGTAGTAGAACGGTGCCCTGGCGCATGACCAGGAGCGCCACAGTCTTGCCAACATTGACCGCCATACGCCACTTGTCTAACTACGCCGGCAGCATGTCAAGAAGTGGTTGCATACGGAGGGAGGCATCAACTGGGCTGCGGAGCACGGGAAGAAGGTGCTATCGTCCGCAAAGAGCGCTTGGGTGACATCCGTTTCCCTGGGTCTGAGGCTGCCCTGCCGCCCAGGGCTGGAATGTCGTCTGTGTAGAACGCAGGCGAAAGGCAGCGCTGCCCTGCGGCTGGCGGAGATAGGTCGTGCAGCTGAGTTTGATTGCTCTACTGTTATATTGTACTATTGTACCATAACAATCTATCTCGAAGAAACGATGCTATAATGTGAGTGATCTTGAGTGGCGTACTGGATCCGATTAGCTTCAAGATCAATCCCGCGTGCAAAAATAAATTTTTAAATTTATATATATTTTCATGTTAATTTAATTTTTGTGTTATTTTTTTTTAGTTTTATCGTTTATACAAATAAAACTATACCTAAATTATTTATTAGTTATTTCATTAATTAACCAAAAATCTTGATGTTTTAAAAAACCTGATATGTCAGGACAAATCCTGACGTCTGGTCACCCTAGTAAAGTGGATTCCAAATCTGAAATAGAAATAACCACCCTGTCGGTCCTAGCGGGAAATAACCACTACGTATTTATTTATTATTTGCTTAAATATGTAACCGCCCTTATAATTGCGTGCGAACTAGAAAAAAATCAAGAAAGTGAAGACCAACCAGCGAGGACTATTATTCTCTGTCTACTCGAGGAACTAACCAATATCATAGAATAAATAATAGTACCCAATAGGTACGATCGCGACTCGATCCAACCAGGTAAAGACATAATCTATCACATCACAACATTACCATAATACATATACCTACTATCCTGTGTCACGTATTTAGTACTTCCACAATTCAAGTGCCATCGATCTAACAAAGTTGGAAGTATGTTCTGATTTGTAACTTAGTCGTCGTAATTTGAATCCTGCAGCCTACAGCAATTGTCGGTCACGGTTATAAAAAGACTGTAAGTATGTAAATGTGAGAATGAGTCATAGTGCACCTTGTTGACACAGATTTGTTTTTCTCAGAATACTGCTTGAAAATGGCTGAGAATGTTGAAGAGAAGGTTGTTATGACCCCTAAATGCAAGACTGCAATCTCCACAACTTTAGTTGTTGAAAGGAAAGCTGTTGAGCCCGAAGCTAGTGATAAAATCCATGTAGCTGGTGGAGACCATACTGGGATTATAATCAACAAAGAAAATGTTTATGGTAAGGCCATACTGACCTAGTTATTATTTATATTTGTTTAAAGGTATTTATCAATGGTAAAGTGCTTGTGGCCTTGCATGCCTGGTTAGTCTTTTATTCAGCAACTTAAATTATAATTACTTTGACTATTTGTTGATAAAAGAGTTCAATTAGTTTTTAATTTGCTGAAGAGCTAATCAATTAATGAATAAAGCTAAATGAATAATTAAATAAAACCAAGGCAGTAGGCTTGGTCATGAGGAATTTGGCATAAGTTCACATAAGTGTTGTAAAAACTTATACTAACTTAGTTTGTAAGTTGATGAAAGTAATCCTTGTGGTGAAAATGAATTAATACCAAGTGACTTTGAAAATACTTGGCTGGGTGGGTGTTGATGACATTTAAACTAAGCACTACCTTCAGATGACACAATAAGTTTGTATACTATGTCAGACACACCAAAGTGGCCTTAACTCCAATACCCCTGGCTAGCTCATACAAAAATGAATCCCTAACCACAAATACTAACAATAAGTAGGTAAAGTTATTATAAAACTGTATATAACTTTGTTAATGTATACTGTATATTAGGTACCTACCATTGGTTATATCCTGCTATGAACCAAGTATTCCAATGTTATCTAAATATTCTAATTTTAAATCAACTATATCCTCATGACCTTTGATTAAAAAAAGGAATAAAAACATTGTGTGGAAACTGGCATGCCCTGGATGTATGTTTAACATAGTGAATTGCATTTGTTAGGTAAGATCTATCTACTGATAATTAATCACTGAACAATGCTCATTGTCCACCATAAATTCTATGCTTATAATCTGCCTCATACTTTGTAAGAGGGTAATTAGATAATCAAATGTGGACATTACTTGATGACTCAACTTCATTAATTAATGTCAATTGGGGTTAAATGCAGATAAAAGAAGATTTGTCTAGGAGCTTTTTTAAAAGTTTTAATACAATTCTGGTAAAAACATCAGGATAATCCTCTACACATTTCCAAGAACCATATTTGAAGCCATGCTTACAAATTTATTACAAAATCTGCTTTAAATCAAATAATAATTTAAGAAATAAATTGTAACTTAGAAAAAATTACCTCTTAAGGCAAACACATATAGGGAGCGACATAGTCACTGGTAAAAAATTAAATAGCTGTTATGCTGTCGATTACAGCATTATCAGTTGTTAAGCAACTTAAAGTATTTATAATTCTAGTATTTTGTAGATCATAAAATCATTAAAATTTTTGCATTACAGAAAATGGCGTTAATGAACCATGCCACGCCCAGTTGGAATTCTGTGTGTTCCTGGTATCAGCCGCAACGGGTTCGCACACACGCGAAGCGAGGGCACTTAGGTTCTGGTTCAAGCCACAAGTGCCTCCAGATGAGAGATTCCATGATGCACAGTCCTTCTTCAGGGAACTGGTCAGCCCCCAGGACTTCCCTAAAGGTAAAGGGGCACCATAGTGCTCATAGTTCTTAGTACCCTAAATACTCAAAAAGCCAAAATTCATTTATTTATTAAAATCACAAGGATTACTTTAAAACATCGGTTTTATCTACTGCCTGCTCCTCCCCGACCAAGCCAGGAAAGAAAGGCAAGAAAACAAGGCTGGTTATTCTTTTTAATGACCCTTTTACAAAACAACGATCATTTTCAATCACAAGAGTTTTTATCATCTAAATAATCAGATATTTTATAGTATGCCTTTTTATAAAGTTGTTTTAAATTACGTTTTTAAATTAGTTAATTTGTATATTTCTTGAGTGTTTGTTATAATATAACTCAAGAAGTCTAAAAAAAATCAAAATTATTTTTATTTCTGTAACAGATTTTTATATTTTTCATTACGGTAGGGTTGGGACCTTCATTTAACTAGAAAATAAAATAAATAAATAAATAATGCTGGACATTTTTCACACAGCATCATCTAGCCCCAAAGTAAGCAGAGCTTGTGTTATGGGAACTACATGACTGATATACTACTTATATGTATACATTTTTGTAAATACATACATATTATACATAGAAAACACCCAGATCCCGAGACAAATATTTGCTGATGCAAACATTTGTCCCACGCCGGGAATCGAACCCGCAACCTTCTGCGTCTCAGGCGGGCCTTCGTCCACTGCGCCACAGAGGTCGTCGAAAATACTTGTGTTAGAAGTCTAAAAGTAGTAGAGCTTCTTGTGAAAAGCTCCTCTGGGGAAGAACTACCACCATAATTATTTCTGCCACCAAGCAGTAATGCTTGCATTGCTGTGTTCCAGTTTGAAGGGTATGGGTGCAGGCACATGAGGCTTTTTACCTGTTATGTCTCAGGGTCGGTAACGCGCGAGTGATACCTCATGGTGCAAGCGTCCATAGGTTACAGTAACAGCTTACCAACAGGTATGCTTGATTGCCCCTTGAACTGGCAAAAACCTTACGGCCGAAAAAAATAGTTGAAAAAATATGAAATATGGTGGCAGAATTATGGTGTGGGGTCAGGATTATATGTTTATGTGACTGTTGGGTGTTTACAAATTCACCTTTACTAACATTATGTGGCAAGATAATATGGGAGTTTCAGGGAATGTACCTCTTTTATTCCAGTTAGATATTTTTGTTACAAATAATCATTCTTTTAACATTATTTTTTGTCCTCTTCCCATGTATCAATCCTGGTACTCGATTGATAGGGTTGACAACTATGAACGCCTGGTCCTTTGAACTAGCTGTTAAACTGAGCACTAATATTTATTATAGTTATTGTTTTTAAACCATGTGAAATTATTTTGATCATTGTAATGTTCCAGACTATGTTGGATTCATCAAGAAAATAATAAAGTTGATGCAGAATAAATATCATCAATTGAAATTGTTAGAGATTGAACTGAGACAAGATGGGACTGGGCCTCCTCCACCAGGTAATAATCCAAATCACTACAAAAAACATTATTACAAAAAAACTCCCGACCCTTAGCAATGACAAATATTTGACATGACATTCAATTTAGCTTATATAACACTCTTATGTATAATGGAAATAATCCATTTTACATATGAAGTTAATGGATTTATCCTGGCTGTTGGTAAGATCCTGATCTTATTCTAGCCTTTCGCATCAGTAGATTTTCTTATAACCTTTGAACAAGCTATGAACTAGGTTACCTAAATAGAACTAAAATGGGTCTTATCCAGATATTAATCTATTTGTCCTTACCATGTATGTTTCCTTTTATTACCTGTATAAGCTATGAAGTCTATCTGAAACTGGTTTTAAGTCTATTCATTTTTTAAACAATAGTTGTAAGTATAAATATATTATTATATTTTTAATTTTATCTCAAACAGATTCGAATGGCGTTCTCAATAAGAGCATTATATACAACTATCATAATGGGTGTATGTATATTATTATGATGTATGTAATATTGCATGCTAACTTTTTAATTCTTGTGAAAGTAGGTATTTTTATTTATTTTGTACATATTGATTTACTTATCTATTATTATTGCCATATTAATCATTTAGATCGTGTCTGTACTTATTAACATCTGAATCATACCATGACCATCCTTCAGGCCAAGAATCAATGTTAACTTACAATGACTCTTCTATAACAATAATGCATGCTAGATTTGTTTGATAGAAACTGACTCTAGATTATTGTATACTCTCAGTAAAAATATAGTTTTGTAGATTAATGGTTGTTCAGAACTCTTTTACTCATTTCTGTGAGTAAGCCTGTTCGAGTACAGTATATGCCATGTACTTTTTGAAAAATGTTTAAATACAATTTTGTATAGTAGCACACACAATACCCATTGCAACCTGACAAAGAACCATTTGTCAATGAGATTAACAAAATGTTCTCTGTTTTCAGCTTACATTGACGACAGTGTTTTGAACCAGACTGCAGTTATATCGGAACAGAGAGTGTTGGACTTGATAGAAATGGCTTATCCTAATCCCATGAATATAGAGGATTTCGTTACGTTAGTATAAAGCAATCATAAAATAGTTTTAAATGTGCGTTATAGTTTACATATAATAAATACAAATTATACATAGGGAACACCATGAATCAACTACCTGTGACAAATATATGCAGCTCATACAAGCTTTTGTGCCGCGGCGGGAACCGAACTCGCAACCTTCAGTTCACCCACTGCGCCACAGAGGTCGTCAGTTTTGAAATACATATAGTTAACTAGATATGTTTTATACACATAGGTGTAATTAACACGAGGTTTTTAGTGTTGAATTGCTCTCCTAACATATTTTATGAAGCTAACTTAAGTTTTACATACTTTCAGTGCTGGAAAATGGTCTAAAGCAGAGGTGAAAGACGCGTTAGAGTCGCTTGAAGAGAAAGGTCTGACGCGTGCCATGTCAGAAGGCATCTACGTCAGGCAACACAGTGTTGACACACAGGTAAAATAATGAATCTGTAATCTATTAGACTGATCTCGATTTTAAGTTCCGGTGTAAAAGGAGGGATGTTATCAGTGTGAAGCACCTGTTTTTGTGTCTGTATGGCATCATAGCTTCCAAAAAGATGAACTGATTTCGATCAGGGTTGAAGCCGAAAATACGATTAATTCTATTTTGCAAATAAGGTTTAGTTTGAGGCAGTAGTAGGTATTCATCATATCACCAAGAATCTTGTTGTTTTCAAAAAACGATTTACAACATTTTCTTAATAGCAAATATTTGGCTAAATTAACAAATCATGCTAAAATTAATCTCTAATATTATCCAACATATATGATGAGATGTAGAAAAGTTCTGAAAATATCTGTTCCGGGTCGGGGTATTGTAGTCCTGATACCCACGACACCTAGCATCCTAGTGTGTCAGGACTAAGTGATTGTTGGGTGTTTTAACAAAATTACTTCTTCCGAAGGTCGTCAAGCAAATGCCAACGTTATGTTCATCTCGGCAACCAAGCATAGCCGTGATAACTGCTCTGTACTGCGAGAAACAAGCCGTGGACGCCATGATGGACAACCAGGAGACCTACGTGCGGTATACGACTGTCGGTGAGTGCTACGATATATAGATGTTTCATTTTGACGACCATTTTGTTCCGGGTCTGGGTGTTGTGGTACCACGGTACTCGTAGTTCCTGATACCCACGATACAGGGAATCCTAGTGTGGGGTTAGGAATACGTATTGTCTGTTATTGATAAGAATTTATGACTAAATATGAGAACTTATATTATCTCGAACTCGCGACTGAAATTCTTAGGATGTTTCGGTTCGAAGCGCCGAGGCTTCACCTACAGGGGAAATTTTGCAGTTCTGGAGAACTGCAGTTCAATGACTAAAGTTTAGTACAATTGACGAAACGAGAGGTGTCGCTTTGCTTATTCGGGCTAAGAGGGTTCCAATTAGAATCATATACAGTCGTTTATCTGTCAACAAACTGTCAACGTTTTGTTGTATGGAGGCGTTATCATTTTACAACTGTTGTTGGGACCCGCCCTCAGAGGGTCATCCGACGGACAACACCACAACCATACGACAGCGACACAAAATACACGAATTTGTTTGGACGTAGTTCTGTTGATTCATGGCACACTGGTAAATACTGAAATCTCGTCAAGCCTTTCGAAAATCCATTTATATCTGTTTATTCGTCAAGTGCGTTTTACTGCATAATTAGCAAAGTTATTAAAATATCAACGTAGAGCTCGCTCCGATATTATTATCCGCCACCTATACCATTATTATACTGGGTCTATACACATCCTACATATATGTATATGCTATGCTTGGTTCCTACATAAGTATTTGTATAGACTTTAGAAGTATGTTCCTTCACACCAATATCATATCTGTAAAATGTGTGTGTCAAATGATTGTATTTTCTTTCTTTCTTCTTTCTTTCTACCCTAAAAGTGAATATAGTGAGTATTCTGTGTGATTGACATCATCCTGGCACAAACTTCGTGTTATCTTCAATGAGATTAAGGAGAAGAAAAAAATAGCTAGAAGTATCTAGTAGTTATTACTTTTCCTAATTCAGTCAATAAAAGATGGATATCATTCCGATAAGCCGTTTCGGTGATAACAGACAAACAAACAGAAAAATACACAAACAAATTATTTTAATTGTAATTAATTTATATCAGACAACACAGTGGAGTACACGTACAAATACAGAGTCCACAGGATAAATACTTGTGCCTTAAAACTAAAATACTTACATAAAATGTTATAACCGATAAACTTAGGTATCTAACTAGCACGTAGTGACTGCGACACGTGGCGAAACCGACAACGTCGAAACGTCGGAGACGTCGAAAGAATCGTCCTCTGAGACCTCAGATCTTACTTCATGAAGGTCGATAGGTGTTCAGTCGGAACTCTCACCGAGTAAAAAAAAAAAATCATATATCAAAGGGCTCATGTTGTCGGGGTGAAAAAGAACATAACTTAAAAATTCAATATTCAAACGAAACAAAAATGTGATGCTTATGTAAATAATTACACAATATAATAACAATAATAAGTTATCACTAGGATTTTAAGTGGTGGGATTAATTCTAGATTACCTTTAACAACATGCATTTCATACAATCTCATCTATGAAGCTTTACCATTAAAATCTTGATAAAAACAATAATAATCCTATCACATTATCAATATCAAAGGAACTAGCAATTTAACTAAATCATCAGACTGGTAACAGAGTTGGTGATATGTAATAAAATGTTATTGATTTAATTGACTTATTGCGAGATACTGTATTTTTATGTTATAAATAATGATAAACACAAAACAGACACATACATAGTCCTAACCCCACACTAAGATTCCCTGAATCGTGGGCATCATGAATTACGAGTACCGTGGCAACACCCAGACCCGGTATAAATATCTGCAGAGATTGCAAACATTTGTCCCGCAGCGGGAATCGCTGCGTCTCAGCCGGCTACTCGCCCGCTGCGCCACCGAGGTCGTCCTTATCATTCTTTTTTTTAGTATTTGTTTATTTAAAGTAGCTGCCAACCAAAATACAATTTTGTGAGTCGTAAAGGTACTTACTTTTAAACATCTATCAGACAATTACAATATAATCATTTTATTTTTAATACGTGTGGTTATTGGAACTACAAATACCAACAATACATGCTTACAATAAATATTACACGGCACTAAATATTTGAAAAATATAGTTTAGTTTAGAGGTATATAAAATGAATGCCAAAATCTTATTTAAATGCTTGAAAATATGTTACGTTTTCTAAGTTTATTTCCTTTGTTTAAATATATAAATTAGTTGTTCGACTTCTCCATTCAATGATATCGTTTTTAATTGATTTACATCAACTTCTACAGACTCCAAGAATTGGTCATTGTTTTCTTCTAAAATGCCCGCGTAAACATTCATGTAACCGGCATTCATTTCAAATCTGAAGGCATATTGAGTACCTGTAAAAAATCGTTTGTATGAATTTTATGCTGTGTAGCGACTTCCACGCCAAAAATCCGCGTCGCTGAACGCATCGAAAGATTTTGCGACGCAATTCGCCACCCACGGCCTGCGTTTCTACACCACTTCTTGTCAGTATGTCACTTGAAGAACGCGTATCGAATTATCGATACCTTTAAATGACAATCTAAGCCCTAATTTAGATTGACATTTCCAAGTCAAAAGTCATAGTCAATATGTTTTATGTATTGAAATCACAAGGATCATACTATAGAGAAACGTCAGTTTAAAAACTACGTGAATTTAAAATTATAAAGTAAATTTACGCCGATTCCTCGCGCGCGATCTTGCCTAGAAGAATCAGGCAACATTTTTAAGGTATGCCCGTTTCTCAGCAGGATGCTCTCCCATTCGTTCCAAATGGCCAAGCAAGTATGAAGAAGTTGACTTACCATTACTAAACCAGGCGCTTGCTTTACTATTATAAACGCCTTCGTTACCCGGACCGATTATTGTTAAGAAGTCCTCTTCGTCGATTTCATTGGGACGATTCGCCACAATGATTTGACATGCAATGCCATTGTTGGTTACAACATCAAGCTGTAGTCTGAAAGATAACGATGCTTCTTTTACTCAAGAGCAGGTGGACTGATTGATGTAGTGGCGTAAGTAGAGAAAGTTGTACAGAGGGTTTGCATTGTAGAAAGGAAAGGATATACAGGGTAATTGTGAATGAAATATAAATTTATATAAAGAGGAAATCCTCGGCGAACGGATTCTGAGCAAATTAAAGACGTTCTGGAGAAAGGCCCCTGAATTTAGGAGCGTTTAAAAATAATGTGATGAGACATAATTAAGCTAAATACGAGTAATTATGCAAGGATCATAGCAAGTGGAAACAGGCGTTAGGAGGTACCTTATGTATGTGCTCATACTGATACGTTTTTAATGGAAAATTAAAAAAAAAAATTAAACAATATGTATATGTATTTAATTCTGCCTTTTGGTAAGTGTTTATAACTAAGATTCGCTAGTGGCAAGTTATAATTACATAAAATAACCGAACCGTGGTATACCATCTCATAATATATTCAACTATATTTCTCGTCTCCCGTTATTTATGAGAAATATCATTGTTTTTATTTTTATTTTTCACATTACAATGGAATAGCAGCATTCGGAAGTCCGAAGAGCTATAGAGAGACTCAGATTATACACTCAGGCCGAGATTCATAGTTACTTAGCACTAAAATGCTTAGCTCAGTAAATTTTACTGTAACCGCTAGCTTAACAAGAACTGACCTTGTCACTGTTTTGTGACTCACTTGTCCTTGCTACTAGTTGTTTCTATGCATTCTAACGTTTTTTTATTTGCCGTAAGCATTAAACATATTCACAAATACATACAAAATGTATGCGATAGCGGTAACTACGACGATTTGTAATTTGTTGGTGAAATAAGAAAATAATATTTTCACTATAGCTTAAATAATCAAATTACCTTCTGTCATCGGTCATTTGACCTATGATCCTAATTTGGCTCCCCACTCTCAATGCCGCCGGCGTCGCGAACATATTATTGCCGATACTAAGTGGCTGCCAAGGTGCGGCCTGCGTACCACCGTTTTGATGCAAACGGTAAGGATCGTCGTCACGCCTTTGTTGATCGCTAAAAACAGAATAAAACACGTTTAGAAAGGTTATTATATAAGAATCACATAACTACAAAAATCCTGTCTGAATATGTACAAAATTTAATTTACTACTAATCAATTCTAAATAGTTTACACGGAAAACAATGTTGATATTGTAGGCTTGTGTTGGAGAGAGCGTAAAAATGTGGAGACACGTAAAAACAAAATCTTTGACCTAAAATTACGCTTTATCCCGGGATCCAATTTTTTAAGGCAATTTTTTTTCAATTTTTCCACAAAGAAACGAAAAGTGGCGATATTTACGATGTTTTATTTGGAATCAGGGGTTCAGTCAGAACAAGTTACATGTTAATTTTTCCTTCATTCATGAAACGCCTTGCTGTAAAAGCCTAGGAGTTTTGATCATAGCTTTATTACTTTACGATGTAACGTAGCACCCAGACGGTATAACGTATATTCTGCTTGATGATGATGATTATTAGCCTATATAGTCACACGTGTTAAGTAAATATTTATTTCAGTCACGTTGATAAAGGTTATGTAACAATAATCAATAGGAAAGTGATGAGACGATTCCGTCTTATCCATTGCAACTGTAGTCTGGCTTTTTAGTTGTATTTATTTAATTGTTCATAATAAATGGTTTCTGCGTGTTATTGTTCATAGTTGTATGTTTGTTTGTTACCTACTTAATAACGCAGTAACGGCTTAACCAATATTGATGATAGGCATATTTATTAGGAACTGAATCGACTACTTTTTACTCCAGAATTTCGCGTACAATGTATATAATATTAAAATGACAAAAGAAAGTTTAGTATGTAAAGTACTCTTAGAAATAATAATTACCTATAATCATTGTTGACCTAACCCGAACGCCCACCAAAATATGGTACACCTAGGTACGAGCAATAGTTTCCTAATAACTTCCAAAAAATATTGCCGCGACAATCAATGAGCCTGAAATATAGAGATAGACGATAGAAAATACTTTAGTGCCCACCAATATTGCACCAATCTTATCGCTAATTGGCGATGTCTACCAGACAAATGTCAATTCCAAATTGTTATCAAGCAAAAATCTACAGCCGAAATAAATAGCTAGAATATTACAACAATGTTTTAACAAAACCTTAAGACCTTATGTTTGTTCAGTTGTGTAACCTTGTTTACATTTTATCGTGTTCACTGGTATTTTATGTGTAGAAACATTTCACTTTTCATGAGAATTTACCATAACTTCACTGATAAATTTGTTAAATTATCGCGATCCCGATTTATTTACTAAAATAAATAGTCAATGTCCTGTTTGTGTCACTAACTGATGGTATGTTATGTCAATACAACTGTCACTGCCGCCGTGAAGTGTCGCCTTGACAGTGACATTGACACTGAAATCTTACTTCGTTTACGCTAAAGTCACTGCCAAAGTAAAAGTACCTACATAAAACACACACTTGCCATGCCACAAAATAAACAGCATTCCATTCCATCAAACAAACAGGTTTCCTTCCACATCGTTTCACAATTAATTTAAGGATGATGCAAGACGATTATAAAAACTTTAATGTACACTATCTCAATCAAGGAGAAACCAATCAAATCGTACCCTGCTATGCAATCCCAACAAGTTTTCAGCATTTTAGATTATTTGATGCACATAAAATTCGATGAACGTGGCGCTAACGTAAGTTAGCGGTCTGCGCGACAGAGGCGTCTTGACGACTAAAGGGATTTCGTTTCCGTGATGGAGGTTCAGATTGGTATGATGACGTAAGATGAAAACAAACATGGATATTATACGCTCACACACCTTGAAGTTTACGGTTACCTACCTTTGCGGATTGGGTATGTAGTGCTGTGTGTAAACCGATAGCCGGATTGGTATTGGGTATGTATAAAATAAAAATACGTATGAACAGTTTGAGGTACCACTTAAAACTGAGTGAGAGCGGTCCTTTTCAAATATTATGACACAGTGCCTGATTCATTTTAGCCTAGTTAAAGGCTGGAGTAGATAGTACAATTAAAGAAAACTAAAAATTTATTTCTTTTTATTTATCATAAGACACAATAAAAATCTAGGAACAAAAAATATTATAAGTATACATTTAGCATAGGTGTTAGGTCGTACCCGTGTTACCGACTAAGTTTTTGATTCATTTGATTAGATTTTACTTATCTATATACATATTTTTTTGTAAATACATACATATTCGTTATACATAGAAAACACCCAACACGACATTAATATTTGTTTTTTTTTTCCAAATGTACAATACAAACATTTTCCCTCAGCGGGAATAGGACCCGCGATCTTTGCGTCTCAGGCGGGCCTTCGCCCACTGTGCCACAGAGGTCGCATAAATGGCCGTATTTTTTTATTGCGTTGATTCAGAAGTTTGGTTTATTTAGAGCTCCTAGGGAACAAATGGAAAGGATTTGATATTAATTTCAACTTGATACCAAGTGTTCCTGAGAAAAAGGGTCTTGACAGACAGACAGTTAGGCAGATGGACAACGAAGTGATCCTATAAGGGTTCCGTTTTTTTCCTTTTGAGGTGCGGAACCTTAAAAACAACTCATATGTAGTATACATATAATAGGTAGGTAAACATATTTGGTGGTCGATACGTGATATAAGTGAGTGTTAACTATGTTTAAATGTTTTGTAGGTTTTTTCTTTGGTTTAGACTGTGTAAAAGGGTATATATCGGTTGTGCCTGCTTAATCCACGTTAAAGGTCCCAAAGAATTTCAAGAGGTTGCTCCTTTCGTCTTAGTAACGGATATTATAATTTTTGCAATCGATGTCTTTCTTCAAGGATAGTTCTTATTGCCAAAAATCACTGGATGACGATGCAATCAATAACAGAATTACACATATAAAGGTGTTCAGATGTTGTAAAAAACGTATTGCAAAGATATTTCGCATAGACGTCAATATGCCGAATTAAAAAACTGTGTATTGTAAAGCCGTGGTGTAAAAGAGCGAAATAATAGATATAGAGTTAGCGCGTATCATTCTTTCTTGGGCCACAGAGGTCCTCTCAGAACAACATGATGTTATTTTTGTCTCACCTGTTGTTTTTTGAGAGATTTGTGCTATTTGGATAATGTTTTTCAACATTACTAAATGCCAGTTTTCGATAACCGCATTGTAGCGTGATAAGACTGATAAAACTAAATGACATGTTGTTATCAGATTTCTACTATTATAGTATCTAGCCACTAACTAACCACCTACGGCTTTGCTCTGGTTAAATACCTTTTGATTTAAAACTGATTACTATTTGGCTAAACTAAAAGAAACAATTTTTTAAATGTACGAACACATAAATCAGTGTTTGAAGTTCTTTTAATTTCTACGATATTTATAGATTACTAATTAAAATCGAAATGGCTATAGCATATCCCAGTCTAGTCAACGTATAGTTATTATTCACAAGTACATCATAGTCGTAATCTTCCGTTAATCGTTCTAGCATTCCGTTCCGGCTATTGATCTGATAGTTACATCATCAGTCAAGATCATTATTGGAACTACAAAGCAAGCTGGGTCGTTTTCATGTCTACCTGCTCTATCTGTTTTTGTGAAGATGCACTAGCTGAAATACAAATTAAAGTCTAGCTATATTTGTAAAATAAGATCTAAAAGCCTTAGTAATTGCAAAAGTAGATTTTGTGTCTCGCCGCACTTAAAGCATTTATCAAAAGGATGTGTTAGTATTATCAAAACCACTTCACCAACTTATTGACTGGTAGTAAGGGTCATCCTCAGTAATATTAAAAAAAATGTTGGTTGGCTCTGATTCTAATAAAGTGGGGCAGCTAACGTACTTTTCAAAAATATAGGCCTTTAATATTTATTATTTATGTATTTATTTAGGACACCTACAATAATTATACAGTGTAAAATATTGTGGTCCTATAGGACGCTACACCGTGCACAAAAAATAGGCATATTATATTACTTCACTGCTGCAAACATTCTATAATTACGTTTTTGATTTTTACACAAAACTCAATGAGCACGTATGAAGTGTAGGATGACTCCAGAATATGCTACCGTTTTCCTGAAAACTGTGCTAATGTTTCATTGTATGGAACTATGAGTACATACACCAGGATATGATTTGAATCGGTTTAGTTCTTGTAGGTATTACTTTTGAAGATAAGGAGCGAAGCGAGTATTGAAATAAAAAAATAAACATCTACCTACTTTTTTATCTAAATAATCGTTGCGTGACTGACTCACTGACAACCAACGCACAACCTAAACCGTCAGAGGCCGGCCCGCCCTATTCTGTATGTGAAAGTCACTCCGTGACGAACGTTGACAAGTTAACTGATTTTCACTTGCACATTGTTACTATAAATATGGCCACAGAATAATGGCTTGTGATGATATTTTGACTTGTCAAACGTTCGTCATTGAGTGACTTTCTAATACAGAATAGGGGGGCTGAAATTTGTAGGGTATGTTCTTGTTGATGAGTATAGGAGCCTGCATAGGTTATAAGCAAATTAAAAGTCTTGCTCATCATTTTACTGTAGACTGCTAAACTATTCGAAATTAAAAAAGCCTCCTACTATTATTATTTTTTTTTATTTTCCAATACTTAGTCTAAAAATGTTTCAATATTAATATCTCGGAAATTATTCAATTCCTTACTTTGGGAGTGGGACCCTCTATCCTTTTTTTTACCTAAATTCGTGCGAAGGCTTTCTAAATCCCATAATTTTTAGTGCGTGATACGAGTGTATTTTTTTAGGTTTTTAAGCTACACATTTTATTTATTCTGTTAGTTTAAACAATAACAATGTCGTGCTGAAGATATTAGTTCTAAGTATAAACACATGCTAAGTTACGTTCATTAACTTAGCATGCGCATAATACATTATGCTTACTTACTATTTAGTTTTTAAGAGTGGTCACTAAATTCTAAATTATATAGGTATAAATACCGGTACGAGAAAGGTCTCGTTTAAAAACGAACTGAAATACAGAACTGTAACCAGTGTCGAATCCATGAAGCGGCGGCTTTTCTTTTATGCGTTGCGAAATTGAGGTTTCATCAAAAATTCATACTTTTGTTCTTATTTTTATATGTTTGTATATCTACATAATAACTAACTTTGTATTTATTCTGTTGTATTATTTTCTGTCCAGCTCACATTCTTTATGTATATTTATATAAAATATATAATAAAAAAAATATCTTCTTTTATGTTCAGTTTTTAAAATAAAACAACACGATAATAATATTTAACAGTGATTTTATTAGGTGTAAAATTAATAACAAACAAAAAAAAACGGATCCAGCCGTTCAAAATAAATATAATTAAATTAAGTTGATAAACCAGTGACTAGAACCTTATACATAAAGTAGGTATATACCTATTGTTATTCACTTTAATAGAACTTCACGTTTGCGTTAAAAGAGAATCATTGTGTTATCAGAGCCGTGACATCGAGCGCTTTGCTGGATCTTTTGCATGAAAAAATCCTTCCTACTAAAACTTAAATAAAATGCTGTTGATTCTCACCACGCCTTCTTTGAAAACGATGTAGCCCAATTCGTCGAAGTTTACTTCGCAACGCAGGTCCTGAGCAATACCACAGCCAACTACTAAAAATGACACTTCGAACGTTTGTGAATCCACTGAATTTGCTTTCAATGTTAACAGGAACTCCCTTTCTGAAATAACATTTTATTCCATTAGATAATTTATAATGAAGATAATTCATTAATTGAGCCTCCAAAAATATAGATAGAGCGTTTAATTGTTCCATATAAAAATAAACGTAAGATATATTTTGAACAATTTAATGACGTAACTTTAGTTAGGACTCAAGGTGCTGCAGTAAAGCTGACTAGGGCTGAGTTGATGTTGTTTTTGTAGCTAGTGTATTTGGCAGTTACAAGACATTGCTTAGCTCATCAACTCCTGTTAATTGTTGGTCTTACCTTTCACTTCTCTTCCAATACTTAATGGAAACATCTCATTTGTGTCTGGAGGAGCTGGCGACACGCGTGTTTCATTTTCTTTAAAATCATGTACAATTCGGCAGCTGTTATGTCTATTATATTCCGGTACAAATACAGAAAACCTGCAGTAAAAAAAAAAAAAAAAAAAAATAGAAAGACATCGTCGTCTGTTGGTTCACGGCTTATGATTTCGTGTAGTAGGTCACTTTTCAAAAATGAACTACGTCATCGTACGTATCATGACGTAGTTTCAAAAATGTATATATTATCCTAAATAAATTGATACATCTCTGATTTTTAACGACTTAAAAAAAAGGAGGAGGTTCTCAATTCGGCTGTATTTTTTTATTGTATGTTTGTTACTTGATGGGCCTTATTATGTTTGTTACTTATGGGCGTAAAAATGGGTGATGAAATTTCATATTCTACTTTTTATCAATTTGTCGTTATTAGTAGTCGGTTTTTTGACATTTCATGTCTTATAAATTATTAAATGTTTAACTGTTCAACCAATATAACTAGGCAACCCAGAAGTTAGGTTATTTGTGCATAATCGACTGTTTCTCTACTTATGGTACTAAATTGAGTACTGCCATACTGTGAACTTACGTATTGTCTTCTGTATTAAGCGTTCCATTTACTTCTATTTCAAAATTATGTATTATGGCTTTTGGAAATTTGTAAATTTTTTCTTTATCATCACTTAGGTCGTCGGAAATTCTGAAAAATAACACAAATGTCACGAAACTTAAAAAAATCTTATTATTTGCGTTAAAAGTTTTTACATGTACGACAATTGAAGTAATTAAACCAACGTGGTGCGTAAGATAAGAAACCGGCTAAGACACAAAAGATGCAGTTTCGAATCTTGCTGCGGGAAGATAATTTACGTGTTCTGCTAGTATTTTGTTATATCTCTGTGTTGGTTTAGCTTTGCAATACTTCCTGATCACAACAAGGGAATCTAAGTTCTTGGTCGAGACTCGATAATGAAGTAGGCTATAATCGAATTATTTATAAATTCTTAGGTACCTGTCTTCCAAATTAGATTCAGCTGGATAGCCAAACACCTCAGATGTTACAGCAAATAAAAAAAGAACCACTGCAAAATCCATTTTGAATATAAAAACATATAAATACTAAACTTTACAAATTTGGGGCTGATATTTAGTGTAAAGTTGAGGAATAAAATATCAGGAAAATTTAATTAATATATTGGAGCCCCAGATAGAAGGACTATACCAATTAAAAGTTGATTGAAACTAACGAAATATCCGATCATCGTTTATTTAAATGCACAAAAATGATTCATTTAAAAGACATGAGTCCTACCACCTTGTGGCTACGTCACAAATCTACCAATAAGTATCCTTATATAGGAATTCCGTTTTACTATTATTAGGAAAATAAATCGAAAAGTGCGACTACGTATTCGGTTCTTTGATTTACTCGCAAAATTATTCATTGACTATACAATTGCAGTACGTAATGTAGAATGTGTGTAAATGCCGTGAACGAATGTAGTTCAAATTGATCACAGATATAATAATATGTTAAACCGATTTACCAATTTGTTTTTTCACAAATTTAAATTTGTAAATCGGCTATGTATGTATGTACCTATAATTAGCTTCTGCCCACGGCTTCGTCCGCGTGACCACATTTTTTTTAAATATGTGGAGTAATTATTCGTAATCTTTGAGATAGGTGCAAGAGCAAAAATGGAAAAAAAAGTGACAGGAGCCCGTATGTTATGCGTTCAGATTCAGAAGTTGTTAGGTAGTTTCCATTTATCGCCGACGGATTCATCCTGTCAACGCCTATAAAATAAACGCGTTTTTTAGGGATTTGGACCTCAAGAAGTAAAAACGGAATCCTTAAAGAATCGTTTTGTTATCAGACTGAGAATATAATTTCTATAAAATAAACACTTTTCCTTGGAAATTGTTTTACATATAAGTTAATAGTTCGGCTGGTGTCATCGAGATATACATAATTTGCATGCTTGCATATTGGATAACACGTACAAAGTATACTCCAATGCAAACATATCGGCCTAGAGATACATGATACCGATATTCACCGTGTTAATTGTACCCCAAGCTGCCGAGGCCTGTGCCGTCTCCGGCCGGCGACCATTCCAGCTGGGTACGGTAAATCACCACAAAGAAATCGATCATCAAAGAGTTACTGTATGTTAATTTTGTCAGGTTAGGTCCATTCTTGAACACCCTGCTTTAATTTAAGCAGTGCCAGTTGTCATAGTATGATGGTGAAACTAGGTGGTCGTCCACAGAACTCCTCAATAGACAACATGGAAAGGGGATGCAGCGGTGGTTGATCTTTCTCTACGCGAACAAATCAGCGAGCGGTTAGCTACTCTAAATAATTATACGCAAACAACAAACCATATATGTGTTATAAGTGGAATGGAATCCAAAAGTTTTTCGATCTAACAAGTTCTGGAATTGTATGCAGGCCATCGATATAAATAGGTTACATGATATTCAACATAGCTAGTGTATGTGAAACATTATTTAGCGGCCATCACAATCCGGACAACGCAATGTAAGAGTGAAGGAACCTCGATCAAGTAGACTATCCTAGTAGTCCCCTAGTTAGTATACTAAGTTAATGGATTCGAAGACCTATCCATTAGTCATGATCGCTCTCTTTTTTTTTTTTTTCGCTTTTTTTTTTATGTTGAGTAACTAATGCCTAAGCGTATGCAAAGGATATTGAAGGAAATAACTGCCTTTGTTAAAAGTAAATAAGTTGGTAAATTTTAAAATCAAACAAAAATATGATGCTTATTATTTATATTAAAACATGTCGTACAGATAAGCGGAACCAGCCGCTCTATACATTATTATTATCAAAAAATGACTAGAAGTTGTAAAACTATTTGAAAAAATCAAACACGCCGCTAATTTCAAAATCATTTACAAAATGACGCGATTAGAATACTAGCGTGTGGAATACGCACGAAACTCATGGGTTAAAACATGTGATATTGCGGTGTAGTCTTTTGTACCCGCGTTCTCTCACTACGTACCTACCCTATATAAGCCATATGCAAGCTAAAAGTAATAACGATTTTCCATATTCTACCAACAGTTTTAGGATTTAATTTTCGTCCTACTTGCTTTTATTTGACAATAGGTAATTCCATAAAACATTGTTTATTAGAGACTAGGACTGTGCTGAGCAATTGATAAGCACAGGCATTGATTTAATAAACATGTCTTTAGTAACGACTATTTAACATGAGAAGAGTGCCAGTAGTTAAAAACTATACAAGCACATGGGACGAACACGAATATTCAGGATGTTCATTCAGTTCATTTCAGGAATTTTCATTTTTGCCCCAACAACACAATTTTAAATCGCCTAGTAAAATTAATTCGTCAAATTTTAAAAAAGATGCTGGTGATGTTTTTCACTCCTTCCTTGAAAAGTATGTGGCTGAGCTTATCGAAACTTTCAATCTTGCAATTAACTATTTCACTGAGACCACTTTCAGGTTCTTGAAATGTTAGCTGGAACATTTTATTACCATTAATATCCTTTGCATCCAAATATAAAGTGAAGTGTGGTTCTGAAAAAAATCATTGTCTATTAAAAAAAAAGTTGAATGTCACTATTGTCTGCAGAACTACCCTTGATATTAGATACAATCTCAATTCAATTCTAAATTCTAATCTAATCCAGTTTCGTTATTTTATTATTATTTTCTAGCGTGTTACATTTTGATCGCATACTGCAATCTCGATCAACGTCATAATCGCGTCAAAAAAACCTACTATAATAACTAACATAGTCAATTTCATTCAATTCCATAAAATTCCACCATATACGAAAGCCAGTCGTGCGACAGTACCTATTGCATTAAAAAATACAAATTAGGTCCTAATCCCAAATTGCAATTAGAATCGAGTATCAACTAAGGCACATTAGGCTACCTGTTGTGTAGTCAATCAATACATTTTATGTAAACATTTTCGTCAGTTGTGATGTGATCCAAATTTGGAATAGGTACTAATAGTCAAGTAATTAAAGAATCTCGTAGCATTACAGTAAAAAAAGTAAGGAACATTGACTAGAATTTTAACTCACCTGGAATATTGTTGCTTATATAATAATTTATTGGTTCGTATTGCGCAAGGTCCGCCTCATGTAACGGGGAAACTTCTATTAAATTTCGTTCATAGTTATAGTTGTATTTACAAGTTTTTGTGTCATCGCCTCCTTTAATCGGCAACATCGCAACGAAGCTAAAACATAGTTAGACATTTAGTCATCACCTATAGAAGTTCACAGATCATTATTTCTCCCCCAAAGAGTGCCATGACGAACAATCTTGTGCCACCTCCAACCACCGATTTTACGAAACCTATCTGATGTCATCAGCCCATCGGGTGCGCACCTTCCTACGCCGTCGCCCGATATTACATTAAGTAAAGTCACGGAAATAATTGTTAAATATAAGAACTTACTTTTGATGTGACAAATTGAGCGTTCCATCTATAATCATCTGAGAATTGTTTCGTACTGCAGTGGGCAGCCAAAATTTGAATGTCTCACAATCATCTGCTTTGTTATCAATTCTGAAATGTTATAGAAAAGTATAAGGATTTTCATAAGTGTGTGCCTGATTAAAATCAGCCTGTATAGCGTGGTATGGTCACGTTTTGTACATGTAGGCAGAACGTCCAACATACTAAAAACCCATGTCGCAGATGATGCTTTATAAGTGGGGAGGTGTTGAATATGGATTAATATAATAGAGGTACATAAAATCAATGCGCATGGGGTAAAAAAAGAAAGTAGTGAATACCCAGGTGAACGCTGATATAAGGTAGTGATTACTAGTGATCGATCATATATTTTTGTCAATTTTCCAAAGAAAGATGAAAACATGTTGTCATGTCTCTATTTAGTTGAAATATTCGTTCTAGTCTTGCCAAAAAATCACAATGAGAACCCTTAGGTACATCTTAGCTTTCGTGATAATCAGTATCTACGTCTTAAGTCTTATAAAAATTAACACTACGTTTAAATAGGTATTTAAATAAAAATAAAATAATATTGCCATACCCATCCTTTGTTAAGTTGTTTGTATCAGCGGGACGTGCGATCACTTGAGTAAGTGTTATCGCGAACACAAATAACACTATAAATTCCATGTTTAATGCAATGCCTGACTCAGTTGAGCATAAGCTCTGATTTTAAGTTTGTAAAACTGACATAAATTTATTTTTTAAAATAAATTCTTTGGTTGTCCCTAGAAGGGATATACCAATAAGCAGTTAGGTTAGTTGGACAATGATTAAAACTTCCTTTGCTGATGCGTTTATATAACGAGTTTAAATGAATCATTAATACCTAACTAAGTACTTAATAGTACAGGTCACTCAAAATTTTAATATAGTAAAAGATTCGCGATAATTGAATATTGTTTTTTTTTACAAAGGGCCTTATTATAATTATTGAAATTATTGATCTGCTTTGTTATCAATTCTGAAATTTTATAGAAAATTATAAGGATTTTCATAATTATTAAACAGTTGATTAACAAATAATCATTACTTTGTCTCTTTCGGATATGTGTAATTCCCAATTCACAGAAGAAAAATAAAACACTGTTTAGCTAAACAACTGTTTTAAATATTTATAAGTAAGCACTTAAGTAGTTACTTAAATATATCATATAAGTACATCTGCGTTTGGAATGAGATAACAAAACATTTATTTTTCACAATACTTTAGAATTTTCAATGAATCTATAATTACAATCTGTCATAGAAGCTAATAGGGAATTTTGTTCAACAGGTGAATCGAATGTGTACACACTGGGGAGCATCGGTGCTCATCGCGTGGTCACGACAAAGCTTCCTTCCGTGGGTCGCACTCGGGAGGCCATGACGGCTGCGGGCAACACCACCACCAGGCTTCTAGGAATCTTCCAGAAGGTAGGTGGAGCTTCGTTCTTCATCATTACCATCACCCTTCGGTCACTAGTGAACATGGCTTGATATCTTTACAATGGATGTACCCACCCGTTCAAATACGTATATCAATCTAACCCGGAGATTGTGTTTAAAAAATAATCCTAAACTTTAATCGGACATATATGTGTGGAAATCGGAAGATGAATGGCAAATTAAATAAAAATATTGTGTATAATTATGTTCCAGCTTAAACGTTAGGCGAAGGGTAGGGCCGATTGTTCATATTTTTATAATTATTCTCTAAGTAGAGGCAAGATAGTACATGCTATTTATGGACATTGTATCTATAACCTGTTCATTTAACTAAAAAAAAGAAAAACAACTAAATGTTTCAGAAAATTTAATGTTTATAGAACTAAAATGTCGAGGCAGCAGCTGACATTTGTTCTCAGTTGGTATAAACTTAGTTTAAAATCTTTCAGACTGGTTAAGACAATTTATGACCTAGGTAAGAGCCCAATACGTTATGTAACACGATCCGAAAGGGTATATGCGATCACGGAGGTAGTAAAATAAATAATTGTTACCAGTGATTTTAAAATTTATTTGCACCTATTTGATTTTCGAACCTCGGTATGAAAATCCTGAAAATCCCGCATTAACAGAGCAGTTTTCGGGTTAACTATGACCTTACATATCACCTATGTTATGGTCTATTACTTAGGGTTGTAAATACATATACATTTGTATTACAATTTATTATTAATATATTGAGGCTGTGTCAAATTTTATTTTGTTCTTTGACCTCAGTTTTGTGATTCAGTTGCATAGCAGAGTTTAGTTCTGTTGCACGTCATTTGACGGTACCACGGCGGGGTTTGTCAGCCTTCAGTCAGTATGAGTATGCGAGGACGGTATTTTTTCAGTGAAGATGACTAGTGAATATCTAGACAACATATGTAAACGGTTCTACAATTCCATATGACATTCGATTGTTCTAACTTTTTATTCATACAATCGAAAAAGTAGAAGCATACTAAAAATTAGCCAATGTTTAATTCCAGATCGCGATCTACTTTCTATTATTATTATCTATCTATCCAGCCTTGTTTTTTTGCCTTTTTTTACTGGCTTGGTGACTGTTTGAAAATGAATTTTGACTTTGACTTATTCTTTATCCCACAAATTGTATCCCAATCGGTTCAGGCGTTACGTAATTTATTAACAATAGGTACATCCTACTTCCAAACATAGATACTTAAATATTTATAATAGTAGGATGGTTAGTTTAAATATGTTATTTATATATAATACTAGCCTATACCCACGGCTTCGCCCGCGTAGTACTCGGATAAAAGTATGTGCTGTGTCTGTGTATATTCTAAGTCATGAACTATAATACTTGTTCCTAATTTCATCCAAATCGGTTCTGCCTGGAGATTATTAGCAACTACAACTATTTTTCCAAACTACAACACAAATTTATAATATTCTTTAGGCGCAACGCAGTGTTACCCTACGCAAAAGGATTCGCAAACCATTCGATAATCTCACCAAATCAACATTGCCACTTTTTAATATGACCTTTGCCATAACTCAAAAGTTTTTTGCCGTCACATAAGCTGTGATTATTAATTTGATTTCAATGTTCATTTAAGTTGTATTGTTTTAATTATTTTTTAACTTCCTTATTGTATTCAATAACGGTATAACTTACCACATTGAAGGTGATTTTGAGAAATCCTTAAAATACATAAGTTAAATATTAAACAATCATAGTCCTTTTTTAACCGACTTCAAAAAAGGAGGAGTTTCTCAATCCGGTAGTATATTTTTTTTTTTTTCGTGTATGTTTACTACTTGATATCCAATTGTTAACCGATTTTGATGATTATTTGGTTGTTGTATAGATAATGATTCCGTAATGATCCGGTGGTCCCGTAAGATAAACTTTTACGGGACCACCGGATCATTCCTGATTGCTACTTTTCCCGAAAAACTTAAAAAACGTCATTATCTTATGGAATAATCACTAGCCGATTTTTCTTTTATTTAACGTAAGCACATGAAGATCGGATTATAGAGTACCTACCTACAGGATAGAAACCGTAAACTTGAGACTGCAAACGTATTGCGAATATCGCAATTTAATTATTATCAACCGACTTCAAAAAAGGAGGAGGTTCTAAATTCGTATTATGTTTAATATTTTTTGTGTGTATATTATGAGATATCATCACCAAATGCGAACCGATTTTAATGATTCTTTCATTAATAGATAGGGTATACTTTTTTAGGGTAAATCCCACTAATCCTAATGGTGAAAAAATGGGTGACGAAAATTAATATTGGATTATTTTATCAATTTCCCGTTATTTGAAATCGGATTTTGACATTTCTTATATATATATATCTTAAGTTTTGAGTAAATGTAATCAGAATTAAAATTTTCCATCAACAAAAATCCCCTTTTATACAACATTAACAATCCGGTTATCAAAAAATCCTTTCTTAACACGTTATTAAAAAACATATGTTGCAAATTTCATGTACCTTTATACCTTTAAAGACTATTTTCTCATACAAATCTTCATTTCCAATTAATATTTAATTATTGCTTTCATATCAGAGATCTTAAGATTATCTATATATAGAAAATAGTTACATGAACCCCGTTAGAGCACTGCAATTTATGTTCGATATACTCGTAATGTCAATATTTTTTATAGAGCTAGTAATCAATTAAAATTATATTGATTACATTCTTAGACCTAAACTAGCTGTTTATAAAAACGCTTATTTAAGCATTTAGTTTACTAAAACTATTATCCTGAATACCGATTTTGATGTCTCTAATTTTAAAACAGGAATTAAGTACATTCAATCATCCAACCCCTATTTCACCACGTTTGGAGGGAAATTAAAAAAAAAAATGTTGTGTGTGCCTGTACGACTTATAAGGTATTCCTATGCAAAATTTCAAGGCCAGTTCTTGAGATATCCTGATGAGTCGGTGTGTCAGTGAATTGCATTTGTCTTTCAAATAATAGATATTACTGTTTAGTGAGATCTATGCAACTCTCCAAGAAGTATAGTGGTCCCATGTGGCGTAGTGGCTAAGTCAAAGTATTTTTGGTAACGGTTTCTCATTCTGCCGATATTCTGATCGATTTACAGTCGGGAGCGCCCTTGAGATGCCAGCCCGTTCCGCTTTGTATCGATGCGTGAAATAACCATGACTCAATGGTGCTTGCCAACCGAACGGCCAACCTAAATAATAAGTATAAGATACCTACATCAGAAACTTTTGAAAGTAACTAAGGAGAGAATTATGTCATTTAACGAGAAGAGTGTCAAGTAGGAATGGAGACTTTACCAATGCAGGAAGCCAAAGAAAAGATCGTGATCGTAAATTATGAAAAAAAATAAAGTGAGGTCAGAAATAACTTTGATGACTGCTAATTCCTCCTGCATTAGCAGTCATCAAGTTATTTAGTAGATAAGGACAACGTGTTCTGCCGACCCCACAAGCCACATAAATTATAAGAACAGAAAAATGTTTACTTCTTTGAAAAATCTAGTGCATATCCTCTCTTGTGTTGGCTAGCACTAGCAGCTATGCTTCGCACAATTGTAACACTGTTCGCAGCGAACTTGCAAATTAGTGATTATTTTTATTCAGTTTTATTTCAAGTTCTTGTGCAATAGAATGTTTGTTTTGATAAATAGTAAGCATTTAGCAGAATAATGTAAAAATATTTTATGAATGTTGTTATGATGATTGCTGCCAGATGGTTAACTCATTTAGACACGTTGAAATATTCGCAATGCTATTCGATATGTAGCGCAGCGCTGTGATTCAGATAAAGTACCTCCACGTTTTCAAGAATAAATCACGTTCCGTCGTAACAATCTACGGAAAGGCATATGTCCAATACTTAGTAGATCTCTACCAGACAGATGATCATGAATTTTCCTGGTTTAAATATTTGTCCTAAATATCTATCAAGAAAATATTATGTAGTAATAACATGGTGATAAACGGTTGTCGTAAATAAGGTGTTGGAGTAACATAGTTATTTGAAAGTCATGCCACTGTATCCGAGATTGTTACTATGTAGTTGAACTGGAGAATGTTGCGTTATAAGCACAGTCCTGTAATATTTTCTGACGTAATAGCTTATTATCAGTTTTAGTATGCTATTGCGTAAGCATATTACCCATAGGTTGAGCACGCGTCTCGTACGGTATAGGAAAATAAACCGTCTACAGTCATGTGTACCAAGACTACCAAGTCCTTGAACATAGGCCAAGTTTTCCAGGGTAAGTAATCTCATTCCAAATATTCCCGATTCGGAATAATAATAAAGATTTTTACTAAGACAACATAGTCCAAAAGTGAGGGTTAGGTTAGGTTAGGTTGCTTAATAACTAGGACAGATTTCAGGCGTAATTAAATAAGTGTCCTTGAGTCAGTTAGAGTGAGTAATTCCATGAGGTAAGAATACAAACTTGATGAGTAAATTGAGTGATCAATTTCATTTGTGATAAGACAATTAGTTCCTCGTACAGGTGGCCCATGATAAGGCCGTTCGTCGTGACATTCTTTACGGAGACATATGCCCCTCTACATCTGTTGATCATGACGCCTTTAGATACACCTACCTATTACCTGTCTAGACATGTCACTTACGACACTGGGTCGCCGGCAAAACCCTTGCCAAGGAGAATACCTGAGTTACAAATTATGTAAATTAATGTACGTACAAGCGAAGTCGCATGTAGAATAATAATAGTAATGCTGGAATTAATTTATAGAACCTCAGGAGCATCGTAGATATTATTTCCAGTTGTAATTTTTTGTAAAACCCTAACTTGCATTTTCTTGGCACGTGTCTCATACTCCTTGGTATGACGTGCTGGGTGGGTTTTACATTTAATCACATTTAAGTATGTAGGTAAAGATTCTTAAGTAAGTTTTTAATGTATTAACTGCTTGTTTGTTCGCGATAAAGTATACACAATAATTAATAGACCAATTTACATGAAAATTACGTTGACCAAAACGATAATATATTTTGAGGGGAAAGTTCCCCCCTTATCCACAGACCATCTACTTATCAGTAGAACCTATATTATAAAAGTGTTATATTTCTACACATTGACCTATTGTTAATTCCACAGGTGGAATATGTATTCCTGGTCGGCGTCGGTGGCGGAGTGCCTCACTACACCGACTACACGAGGCATGTCCGTCTCGGCGATGTGGTCGTCTCGACGCCGGCGCCGGATCTACCCGACAAGTGCGTATTACTATAATAGTCCAATCGC
Organism: Perizoma affinitatum; assembly: GCA_961405105.1. Lineage (NCBI taxonomy): Eukaryota > Metazoa > Arthropoda > Insecta > Lepidoptera > Geometridae > Perizoma > Perizoma affinitatum. The sequence continues at coordinate 12,626,646 of OY560184.1, forward strand.
GGAGCATGAATTTTTTCGATCATTGACACGTCATTATTACTCGCGTACTGATGCTCGATGGACTTTGCCCGAATACATATACATTGGATTCCTAAGAAGCTGTGGAATATGGATGAAAATTTAAAAATGCATTGTTAATACTAATGCTCGTATCCATATGATATTAGACAAAGACGTCTTATTGTTATTTGTTCATAGAATCTGTCACTATAAAGCGCTTTTTGCCTTATGCAATTTTTCGCGAAGGTGGGAAGGACCTTTCTCTCTTCCATTATTTTGCTATATTTCTTTGCTTTAGGTGAATTGCCGCATGCGTTTTCAGATTGCATGCGATCGATTGCATAATATACTAGTAAGATGGTATGTGGTGCCAGATCTCCCTAAGGTGTCTATTTATAAACCAATGAACGCCCTGCGTGGAATTTGCATAAACTACGAGTATAAGTAATTATAGCTGATTGGTTCGTGACTAAGTACTATGTGCACGTCTCGGAACGGGGATTTTTCTAATGGTGGAATCTATTACAGAGCTATAAGTTTCTTGTCCCAAAATCAAGTTTTTATGAGAATCGTAAGGCCAGAATAGCAAGATTTTGATAATAGTATAAAACATTGAAATACAGGTTATGAATTACATACTCCCCGAACGCCATAACCATAATGAGGAAAGTATGGCAAACTTTAAGTTATACTCTAATTTCTTCGAACACCACTATGTAAAAATTATGTGACCATAATGAGAAACTATGAAATTTAATGGAAAGTTCCCCGCAACATGACTTGTTGGTATTTGCCCGTTGATAGAGATTCCCCGATTATTAAATTATTTTCAAAGAAATTAATGTTTGTAAGATCGGTGGGTAGGGTACAAACATGTTCATGATTGTATCCTCCATATTGGTTTTTTATTTGCTAAATTCAAATTTTCTAGTTCCTACCTTCAAAAAAACCGATACTTATACAACCTTTCAGAAATAAATGAATTTAGACTTGACTTGATGAAGTAAGAATATTGCTATAGCTTCCCACGTACATAAACAAGTTAGGAAATAGATCATTGAACAACAATCATTGCCACGCTTTTATGGCCTGATTTCTGAAATATAGCGAAAGCTTGGACCCGTTTACGCGTTTGACCATTTATCTCTGATCGGTTAGTGTGACTTCAAGAGTGAGTTGAAATGCGGTTTAGTGTGACTTCAAGGGTGGCTCTTAAATAGCTTTTATCGCCAAACACGCGCTGCAATAGATGATGGAATGTGAAACTACATAACCAATTGTTATGTAGTTTTTTGTAATCGTAATCGTTTTGTATGAATTCAAGATTGATAACCTAAGATAATGTTTAACGCCACCCATCACTAGGAGGTGCTGGAATACGTGCAAAAAATCCCGAAGAAGGTTTATAATTAAAAAAAAAACAATCGAGTCGAGTGACTAAGAATCCACTGAAATTAGCTCTTCGAATATCGGCCGACGGCGCCGGCGGCGTTTATATATACTAAATTAATTAAGTGGTAATATTACCCATAATAATCCTTATATGGTTTGTTACATAATTTAATTAATTTGTGGTACTTTTCCCACACGTAAATTAACAAATAAACCGTTGGTAAATTTTAAAATACAATGATTCTGCTTACTCGTATTTCCATACTATTGTATATTTAACAACGTGAGTAAGTAATACCTACTTAGTCGTACGTAAGTGTTTCTGCTAGGGAATACCGTGTTTTCGCTGAAATATCACGACCATATTAAGTTAATTAATAGAATTTCTGTGAGGAAAGGATACATTTTCAACTATTTCCACTCTGGATTGGTATAAGGCAATATTAAACCTAAACAGCAACTACTAGCGTGAGGACCCCAAAAAATAATGATCGACCGAAAAAAACACAAAAAGTATTTTGTCTCGCTATTCTGCGTAACGGAATAGATGACAGAAAAATTTTTTGTCTTTTCTTTCGTAGACAAAACGTTGCCTCGAGTGCTCATGACATGAGGCACTCTATGTTGGTTTTTTATCAAGTCCCGATGACATTGCATTATTTTGGTGACACCAATCTCATTCTGATGATGGAGTCATACTAAACTATTGTTAAAAAAACGCATGACAATCGGTTATTGTTATGAAGAATAATGTAATAGACAAATAAACAACCTCTTACCCCAAGCGCATGTTATGCGGACTCCTTGTATCGACGCGGCTAAATATATATATTTCACATCAAAACGGCAATATAAATAAATAAATATTGCTGCATATTTTTTCACACAACGTCATCTAGAACCAAACTAAGCATACTATGGGAACTACATAAATGATATAATACTTATATACTTTTTTTTGTAAATACATACATATTATATATAGAAAATAGAAAAGTTACCAATTAATTATAATCTTTGTTACAGATCTGTGTACGTGTTCTGCGAGAAAGCAGAGCGGAACAGTAAAGGTGGATGGGACTATGAAGTGAAACCGTACAAACCTATCGACCCCATGCTACAAGATATCGCCATTCGCCTCACCAAGAGTCAAGCCTTATGGGACGTATACGTCAGCGAAGGTAAACAAAATAATCATGGACAGGCAACTCATTAGCAATGCCGCTGGCATCAGCAATGCGTCTGCAAAGATGTCATAGGCGATAGTGATCCTTATTATCTCGTAAGCTTTTACATATTATTATATTTCCGTCCAATTAAAATAAAAAAACAAGTAGTTTTTTTTTATATCTCAATGTGTAATCCTCACATAAATGTTTATTATTATTATTTGTTACTAACTATATTACGATACTATGGTAAGTAACTAATAAATATCAAGGTAATATATATTGCTGTAGTCCATTTTCAACCCACGTTCTAAAAGTAGTAATCAATTATTCCATATCTTCATTGATTTCATTGACCTCTCTAACATGTATTGCCTGTCTGAGAATTTAATACTGCACTCGGTGATTTAGTGCCTCGTAAATTCTGAAACCAACACTGTGTTACAGAACGGATTGTTTTTATGACAGCAATCTTCATACACAAGAACTCGTTCGATTCTCCATAATATACGAGATGATGAAAGAGGTCATTAAATAGAGATGGCAAATAGAGGGCGAGTGCCATTCAAATTGACGCAGTTGCGGTGGTAATAGCGATCAACTAAAAAAACTGTTTTTTTTTCTTTACAGACCTCGTTTTTTTTATCTATACATAAAAAAGGTCTTGATGAGACGATATTAAAACGCGTATACCTTTCTTTATTATAAAATACCTAATACCATTATTGCGTGACTCACTGACTGACTGGCAATCAACGTACCAGTTAACCTAAAATCGACTTAACATAGCGGAAGTTTCATAAAAAATCCAAGGAATTTCATCTCCCTTTTTTTCACCCTAAATAAAATGTATATGTGACCACTCTTATAAGTAGCGGGTCGTTTCACTTATACTAATACGATAAAACATCAGTCAGGATTTCAGTTTATTTTTTCCACTAAGTTACGTACCTACCTAGCTACCTACTCCATGTTTATAATTGACATCACTTTTCTAGGGCTCGATCGTCTGAAAGGCGTGCCGGGGCGCTGGGAGGCTCCAGAGGGCGCCGTGGACCGGCTTTGTATGGAAGTTGGCGAGGGCGCCTACATTGAAGTCTCACATCCCGCGCCAAAAGGCGACCAAATGTACGTACACATTATCATAAGTTTTATAGTAATGCTTATTTCACCCGCGACGTACTTACATACGCGCAAACGAAAACGCATAATATACGCGCTTCTTAGCTTAGTATATGCGTTTTCCATAGTTTCTAGTTTTCCATTATAGCTTCCAAACAGTTTTTCGGATTGTGATGCAGTTCTTCGCTATAATGGTTCTTAGGTAGGTTTTATTGCCACAAGGCACCGAGGGCGGTGCAATCGAAGAAATAAAGTCAGTGGTTTAAAAAAAATGCCATATTTTCGGTTGGGTTAAGCCATGGCCGTGGGCTTGACGGGTTGACGGAGTATATGGTCGAGAAATAACGACAACTACCCTCATTTCATCTTCAGATTCAGAAAATTATGTTAATTATTTATAATAATATTATGTTTACTGATCGCTGAATCTTTATTATGACATTTATTTTACAGTAAGCTCTACAGTCAGCTTAAAGTAGAAAGTATCGTTTAGTCCTGTTAGCTTTTACGATCGATCTGACAAAATAGGAACGGCAGCAGAGTATCAGATTGTTGTAGGAGGACCATTTATAAAGGCATTTTTAAGCTCGAATTATTGTGTCAGAATAGCAAAAACACACAAATGTAAAATTTTACGCCATTATATTGCAAATGTAAATAGATTTTTTATTACATTAATAAACAAATATTTACGTTTTGAAAAATTTTCTTATATTTTTAAAAAATCGTGATTTTTCCTTATCTAATATTGGTTTATTAATATTCTCTGTCCAGTCTTCAAAAGGATTGTAATGCGGTTTTTTGCAATCGATTCGTATGACTTTAGGGATGCGTTTTAAAGATGTTATCGCAAACCACTAAGGGTTCTGCAGTAGACGCTGGTCTCGTGATTCGATTCTTTCCAACCAAAGGCACCAGCGATGCCATTTCACTATTGGCATTACATCGTTCTGCAGATAAAAACAATGTCGCCGTAGCCGAAATCGGCGGAGACGATCATCTTCTTTGTAATAATATCTTCAATGATATGAAGATATTATTAGATTTATTACTTTTTTTTTATTTACTTTTATTTTATTACTAGATAGATGCTATATCGGGAAAAATAGCATCTTCCCTAATGCTAGGAATTCCAGTTACAGATCTGTTATTATTGTTACGCTTGGTAAACGACACTTCTAAGATATTATTGTTGCAGTCTATTTTCATAATAATGATTTATCCCTATTATTGCGTGTAGGTACCTAGATAGTAAATAACAAGAAACTCAATGTTATGAATGAAGTCGAAAAGCTTAAAGGAAATCTAATACCAATAATTCGATCGTGGGATTTACGGGCGTCATGGTTACTAAATTAATTATATTATATTGTTTATGTATATAGGTAAACATCATTTGCGTACACTTATGGTTGTCGATTTATTTAGGAACATGTTATATTTAAGTAGAACGGAACAATGGTTTTTGCCTTATGTAACGTTTCCATGAATCAATAATATAATTTACTTCGCGAAAAAGCAAATATATTTATCGCTTGTGGACAGTGCTAGAACCAACCGATGGCACATGCCTTCCGATTCGAAGACATGTACCATCCGGTTAGTGGTACAATAAGCGACAATGAGCTTGTCTGTCATCTGTCATGTAGAATTACTACTATTAAAATTGTGAGCTTGTGCTAAATAGCCCCTACTTGATACCTGATCTAAGTATGTTATGGAGCTGAGGATGCCCATCGTGGGAAATGCAATCGAGAACTGTGTGTGAACTTTATTCAAATCAAGTCACTGCCAATTCGTCGGTCGCTTTCCTTGTTATTTCAAATTAATTTGATAGGTCATTAATTGGATATCTAACCAATTACTTTCTGGAAGCTCCGCGATAACTTTGCCGTACTACCGATGTTTGCTTTTTTGTTTTGTCTGTTAACATTTATTTTTGCAACCGTTTTGTATGACTTGGAAGGATGGTTCTTAGATAGGTTTAACGACGTCCGTCAGTAGGGTGTACTGCAATACGTATTTTGCCGTTATTTTAAAATGTCGTAAGATAATGTAAGTTGTGTTGAACGTAGTGATGGCAGCGCGGGCAGCCTGCGCGTGCACTGCGCGCCGGTTGCGGGCGGGCGCGCGGTGGCGTGCGCGGGCGAGGCGCGCGCCGCCTTCGCCGCACACGTGCGCGCCAAGGCCTACGACTGCGAGCTGGACGCTGTGCTTGACAGCGTGCTCGGCAACAGGAAGGACTGCTTCGTCTCCGTGAGAGGTGAGATCAACTAGTACAGCTCCTAACTTAGCTAGACATTCATCGCTAAAGAGAGTAAACTCTTTAGAGGGGGTTCTAAGTCCTAGTGTGGGGAACAAAGGTTCCTTAACCTAGGTACAAGCTTAAACATGAAAGTCACACAGCATCATCTAGCACCAAACTAAGCAGAGCTTGTATTATGGGAACTACATGACTACATATATACTTTTTTTTAATACATACATATTATACATAGAAAATACCTAGACCCGAGACAAACATTGGCTAATCGTACAAACATTTGTCCCGCAGCGAGAATCAAACCCGCAACCTTATGCGTCTCAGGCGGGCCTTCGCCCACTGCGCCACAGAGGCCGTCAAGTTATGTTTGTACCCACACACCTTTATGGAACATTAAAATTTATCTTATCTTATCCTTAGAAGTAGTAAATCTTGATAGATTGAATTGAATGGAAATTACATTAACTGTGGAAATGTCACGTGACTGCTGCCAAGTTTTACCTCTACAAATTTGCGTTAGCATGAAAAGAAAACTAAGCCTGAGGTATTTGTCTAGACACTGAACTGACCGACGAATAAGCGGAGTACGGTAAGGGTCCGCGCGCTCTGCGTTGTGGTCGGTTTCTTCCTTGTTTAAAGTTGGACCTAACTACATATTCGAATCATTTCACAGACTTACAGAGTTATCGTATCATGTCTGTAACCTATTTAATTTGATGTTCAAAAGTGACAAAATTTATGTGTCATTCATTAGTAATTACAAGTAAACGCATTTGATTGTGAACTCTTTATACCGAGACGAATTATATTGACCATCATAGGCTATCGACTTATAGCCGATGATGTGACGAATATACCTACAGAGTAATTCTTTGATATAGGTCAGTACTAGTATAGTACCTATTATAATATCTGTGACGACACCAATCGATTGATCGAAGTGTGGTAGCTTTGCATCAGCGACCAGTCGATAAAATAATCCTTCAATAGTCGTTTCTGATACTCATGACATCCTAGAGTGGGGTAAGACAAGTGGGGTTTACAAGTAGCCCTGATAGGTTTGTTGAAACAAATAAATGTATCGGCGAAATTACTGGTCTTAATGCTGTTGTACCAAGGACATCACAGTTCCTGATAACTATGCCACTGAGTCCTAGCGTGGGCCGTCGCAAGTAAAAAAAAAACTGTATTCCCCTTAATGGACGTCCTCAAATACTTACTTAGTGCGTAAATCTTTGTGGATACCAAATAGGGGGTTAATCTGAGGCACGTCCTAACATTATATTTGGCCCATGCCCGCGTTTTAAAAGAAGTGCCTTTGAATTTTTGGTTCTAGGTGCGTTTTTCCTTCTCTCCCTCGATGTGTCCAAAGTATATAATAACATTTAGAACAAGGAAAGTTTTGGGACAATTAAATTAGGAAAAATTTGCATTCATCTATTCCTGGTGTCCAGTTCAGTTACTTTATCTGATTACGTAAAGTAGCGTAATCGCAACCACATTAGGCTTTGTTTGGGGTCATTCGCATACCGACTGCTCGCCGCACGAGCGTCACCAACATGATACAATACCACGCGGAGTGCGTTAATGATGAGCTGGTATTCGTGAAATACCCTATTTATGATTCAGTGCTGTGTCTCCGCATTGCGAAATTTTCCCATTTATCACGCTTTACGCAGATATCTCTGTGTGTGACGGCATGAGTGGCGCAGTGGGCGAGGGCCGCCTGAGACGCAGAAGGTTGCGTGTTCGATTCCCGCTGCGGGACAAATGTCTGTATGAACTGCAAATATTTGTCTGTGATTTGGGTGTTTTCTGTGCATAATATATATTTACAAAAAAGTATATAAGTAGTATATCAATCATGTAGTTCCCATAATGTTTAGTTTGGGCTTAAAATATGCTGTGAGAAAAATTACCAGCATTATTATTTTATTAGACCAATATAAAACTTTCAGAATTATTACTTTGAAATGCCAAAATAATTGAGTGACCGTGACTACCATGATCAGTAATATGCTACAGTGCACGGATAGCCTCCTCACAACCCTGTGACATTGTTGGATCAAAAAAGTCACTGGCTCAAGGTCGTTCTATGTCCAAAAGAAGAAGTCCTCCTCCTGATTATCCTACTATACTATTATAAACGTGAAAGTTTGTGAGGATGGATGTTTGTTACCCTTTCACGCCAAAATTACTGAACGTATTTTGATTAAACTTTACAATAATAAAGATTATACATCAGAATAACACATATGTTTTTATCCGGCTACTACGCGGGCAAAGCTGTGGGCAGAAACTAGTTTTGATATAAAATAGAGTCTAATAAAGTCATAGTCCATTTCCAGTCGTAGTCGATGATACTCGTGGGTTATACCATGGCACTACGAGGAACTATCATTAGGAACTACAAGTGCCATGGTACCACAACACCCAGTCCAGAAACAAAATAAAATGATATATTGGTCAAGAGGTGGTCAGCCCGCTATTCGCCTGCCGCACCACTGAGGTCGTCAATACTTGACCATAATATTGTTTTTAAAACTTAAGGTTGAACTGATTCGTCCCATTGCTGGGCAAAGGTCTCCCCAAACTCTTTGAGCTTTTTTTTATTCAACTAAAGTGGCAAATAGCATTTTCCCACCTTTTGGTAAGCGGTTACCATCTATCCCGGTTTTAAAGAAGGTACTTTAAATTCCAGGTATTTCCGATTACCGCGATGGAACCCGCGGCAAGGACTGGCAGCCTCACGCGGCATTGGCCGCGGCTGCTGTCATGAAGGCCATAATATCAGCCATGGATCCACCTACCGACTAATAACACTGCCATTATTGCTTGCTTCTACGGATTCAGTGTACCGATCCAGAAAAACACTCCATCTAGTGGCATTGTTGTGAACAAGTTTTTAATGTAAATTCCAATTTGTGAATTGTATTTACTTAATGACTCATTCTACGACCAATATTACTCCAGAAGCCCAAGCGCTAGTTCTAGTCTAGCTACTTTCATTAACGAAATGTAAAAAAGACCAAAATTTTATATTTTGCACAGAATAGAACAGAAGGCTAATTTATTTTATGTAAACAATTAGAGTGGAATGAATGAACTTTCGTTTAAATTGATTCAACATTTCGTTCATTTGAATGATTCTACTGACCGACGCGGATACGTTCCGATGTAAATAAAGCGCTGGGTACTAGACTAGATGGAAACACTGTATTCGTGAAAACAAGCTCTACTAAAGAAATTGGTAATTAGACTTCACTTTACACTAATACTTCGTTCAAATATAGATAATTTTTATCCATTTAACGACATGTAACCCTATATTTACAAATAATGATGTATGTTGAATAAATTTAGCCAGGCATTCCAATCATTAGTGGAAACTTGACCATATCGTTGCTGCAACCAGTCTTGTAGATGTTTGAAAATTTAACTTATGGAAATAGGGTCTAAAAGAGAATACTTACGTATTTGCAGTTTGAATTAATTCTCAATTTTTTTTTCATGAGTAAAGATTCTATTTACTTATACATACTATTGTTATTATAGTGTTTGAATTACTTCTAAGTAAGTACTGAAGTTTTACTCAATTTTTGTAGTTAATTCTAAACATCTATTTTACTAAACATAATTAACTCAATACTTGTCGTAACAAGGTTTAAATGTAACCAATTTATCTAATTTACAAGACTTACTTGCCTTATAATTGGCTGTTAAAACCTTATAAAGTTTAGTATAGTAATCGTGTAATGATAATTACCATCATTACACATACTAGTATAATATATTTTAGTGATATAATTCTACTTTCGAAACGGAAGTGATGTCAAATATTTATCTTTCTGTTACATACATAACATTTACTAAAAATTATATTGCTACATGACGTAATCAGTAATGTCGAAATGACACTGAAATAGTAATGTGCTTTTTCGTGCTACGTTGCACAGGGATAACCCTGACCGTGTCACCGACCACGTGCCTGCGTAGATAGGTATGACGAAAGCAGAAAAAAATTATGTCATTCTGCGTCGGTGTAGCAAGGACCAGGACGCTTATTGGCTTTTATGCAGTTTATGGACGATATCCAAAATGGTTAAACGAACGCTCAAATTGTCTTCCTCTCAGACCAAACAAGATTTTATTGAAAATATACTGTTGCATCGATCCATAGGTTTGTGTTCATGTACGCTTTGTGGAAGAAGTCCCGATAACCTTTGTCAAAAAAAAAAAATCTGTCAATTTTACATGATAGTAAGGTTTTTTAGATGACCCATTGTAATAATTCCATTGTCACTGCCGACTTCAAAGATGCCTAAAAGTAAGCAATGTTAATCTGTCGGAGCTTAGAAATTACCTTAGGATTAAAAGTTAGTTAACTTAAACATTATTTATACACTGTTATCTCACTGCCATAAATGGCCTATTTAAATAATAAATTATTACGATATTAGATCAATCTGTTGTGAAGTAAAAACCAAAGTTTAGACTTTTTGGCTGTTTTTTTACAACCTTGGTCTAGTCGCCTAAAATATGAAATAATATAATTATTTATATTTGAAATAAATAGAAATAAGATATTCACTGGTGTTGTTAGTTCACAAAGTTTTTATCATGTTGATTTATTCCAGAAGTAATGTTTGTTATTGTGTTGAAGTATTCTTAGCCATTTAGTTATAGCTACCTACATTTTAATATGTTTATGCTTTGCATTATGTTCACTTACAGATATTATTGATTTACATACTTATTGCAAAATATTATAGCTTGATTTTTATTTATATTGTTTTGAATCACTGTGCACAAATAAATGATTCTCAAATAGTAGTTTTATATTTTATTTCATAAATCTACACTAATAATAATAAAGCTAAGGAGTTTGTTTGTTTGACCCCGCTAATCTCTGGAACTACAGTCCAGAATTTAGAGATCAGTCCAGAGATACAGCAAATTACTTTTTCTGAAGAACTATTTCTTTCAAAATCGAACCCGTAACTCCTTACATAACTCTTTGATAATTTTCACTGTTACAGAATTCTCTTAAGAGGCACTGAAAAAAAACTCCTGTATATACACCCAACAGTCACATACATACCTAGTCCTGATCCACACACTATACACCCAACAGCCACATACATAGTCCTGACCCGCATACTAGGATTTGTATCGTGGGTACCTGGAACTACGAGTACCATGCACCACAACACCCAGTCCCAGAGAAAATATCTGCATTTTTTTTCCAGTAACGGGAACCTAACCCTATTAGATATTTGCAGGTGTTCTTCATGGACCAACCAGTATGCACAACTAGTTGTGCCACAACTTGGAACTAGTTGGTAGTTCAGTTAGACACATTGGTACAACTAGTTGTGCTATCAGTAATAGCACAACATATTCAACACAATAACATTCCTTACATAGAAATGTTAAATATGACATCACCCTTTTTTAGTAATCAAAAAAAACCTAACCTATCCGGACAACATACTTAAGTGCATCGAAATTCCACAATTAATAATAATAAATAAATAATGCTGAACATTTTCACACAACATCATCTAGCCCCATAGTAAGTAGAGATGACTGATATACTACTTTATATACATTTTTTTTGTAAATACATACTTATTATAGATAGAAAACACCCAGACCCGAGACAAATATTTGCAGGTGCAAACGACGCGAATCGAACCCGCAACCTTCTGCGTCTCAGGCGCCACAGAGGTCGCAAATGTCTAAACACCTGACTTTTATAATCAGTGTGTCCATCCTGCATACCACAACTTACAGTGCCGAGACAAGAACGCTTACGCAGGAAGCTGTGTACAGGATGAGAGTTGCACAGAGAGCCATGCTCGGCAGCAAGCTTATATACCAGGGATCACCAAACTACGGCCCTCGGGCCAACACCGCACCGGCCGGGCACCCTTGTGGCTTTCTGGAGCAATCAGTCTGGCCCTTAGGCTAAAAAGTTTGGAGAACACTGTTATAGATCGTGTTCCCAACGTCATCGATCAGAAGTCAAATATAATTCTAAGACGTTGGGAATCGTGGCGAAATAAAATGGAGCTGGGTAGGACACCTGGTTCGGTGATATGACGACAGGTGACTACTACTGGTAGCACTTCAGTATCAATATACTGGTAGTAGTACTTCAGTATCAGGAGATACTGATGAATGGCGTCCACAGACTGGCTACAAAAAAGTCAGTTGTCCAGCGGCGAGATGGATAGGCGACATCGCAACAGTTGCGGGAGACAAAGGGTAGCCTGTACTCTGTAGTGATGATGATGAAAAAGTACAACTTTCAAAGGTAAATATTTTTATTCTGAGTTCCTCCACAAGTCACATAATGCCTAATATTTAAAGTTAAATTCGTGTAGGTAGGTATTATGAAAGTATACATTCAATTAAATGTAAATGATTGATTACTTGACATTACATTTATTGTTGAAAACAAAACGTCCTGATGTCCTCTTCTTCAATTAAAACCCAATACTGCATATCCTGAGTTCATTCTGAAAAATATATTAAAATTTTAATTTCGGAACATTAAAATTCACCTGTATCACCTATATTCCTACCAGACCATTCCCACTGGTAGGGATAAATATTTTCCACTTTTGCCTACTAATATTTTAATACATAAACACTTTTACACTTATGTCTAGACAGTTTTAATAATTCTAGAAACATGTATAATATCAAAGAGAAATTGTTTTAATTTCTTGATTGTTTCGATTATTACGAATTTTTGAGTGTATCAGGATCTATGAGTACTATGGTAGAACATGACCCAGACTCAGAGATACATGGACATAATTTCTGAGAAGGTTAAATGAAAAATCTTTACCAGTGGTCATAGTCTACTAGGGATAGGTAGAATAGTTGTTAAAACGAAATGCACATCCCTTCCCCGCAAAGATAGCTAGTGTAAAGGATTAAGGAGAACTAATAATTTGAGATCTTTAATTTTAATTATTTACTTAATTTTGGTTAAAAGAGGTAGGCTTGTGATAGTTAGGTCAGGTAAAGCTTTGAAAAATGGGTAAGCACAAACAAAAGCTTTTACAGTTACATTTGAAAAAGAGAAGAGGATACCACTTTATTCTTTGGCTGAACGTCTTAGGGACAGCTAAATGATAAGTTAAGCAAGACAGTAATTAGTGTCTTTTAGGTTTTCTGTGATGAGTGAACATAATTTACATACTACATATGACATATTGTTATGTTATGGACACATAGACTAAAATTGTTTTGTTATCATAGCCCGTTTATTAATACAGAACAGACAGGATGCGCCCAAAAGCAGAGTGTCAGTAGATTCTGTTACTTGTATCAGTCTTAGAAGCATGGAGCCGTTGTTTGGCCTTCAAGGTTATTGTTGATCTTCTATAAGTTCACAAAAAAAAACATTATACATACAATCATAACATTAATAGTAAATAATCCAGTGATTTCATTTTCAATCAAGTCAGTATTTCCATTCAAAGCAAGTTGTATTTAATCATAATATTTTTACTCACCAACATATTTGACTTCATCAAACGCCTTCCTTGCTTTCTTCAGTTCTTCATTCATAGTGAGGAGGTCTTTCACACGAGCATATTTTCTTGGATCTTTCCTTACTAAGAAAATTATGTCTTCAACTTGAACCCGACCAGTTCTGCCAACTTCCATGGCCCTGATATAAATAATAATTTATTCACTTTACATATTAAAATAAAAGTAAGGTAAAATGGTAAAAGTTACAATCTAAAGACTCATTTTAATTCTATGCCTACATAATTTATTCTAACTACTGGAACCATAGATAATGTACTTATATTTTGTATTGATATTGAGAGGGCGTAGAGGTGGTGGTATTATAGTCTATATTAAAAATAAATACAAATTTACTCAAAATAAAACCAATGCATGTCATTGCGAATGCCTTGTGGGTACAATCACCTCTATTTCTTACTCGGTGGCTCTGTTTGCTGTGTATAGGCCACCTAAAACCGACAAACATCACTTTATTCTAGAACTAGATAAACTGCTTGACCGGTTGTCGAACAAAACTGATTTAGTATTTCTAGGAGACACTAACATTAACTTGAAGCTTGAAAATCCTGTAAAAAAGTCATACATGGATGTCATGAGCGGCCACGGTCTCACATGCGGTATCACTGAATACACAAGAATAGAAACTCTAAAAGATTTAGTCACTAAAAGCTGTATTGACCACATATTTGTCCGATCTCGCATGAGAGACGTTTACACCGCTGCACTCTGCACCGTACTGGCTGATCATAGGCTCACTGCAGCCACGCTTTCTTGTAACTTACAAGTACAGGATGATCCTACTTATGTTACTAAATTAGACGATAACAAAATCTGTAGACTTTTGCAAAATATTGACTGGAATCCTACTTTAACCATGAATTGTCCTGACACTATTTACCAGTTTATTAACAGTAAGTTTAACGATATTTACAATAATTCTAAATATTCACAAAAGGTTAGTGTTTCTAAACGTAATATGAATAAATGGGTGGATAAAACAATTATAAATTTAACTAAAAAAAGAGATGAATTATATTTACAATGGATAAAGGATACAAGTGACAAGGAATTAAGACTTCGATACAATAAAATAAGAAATAAAACAAATAAAATTATTTACAAAAATAAAAATAGATACTATAAAAAGGAAATAATAAATTGTAAAAATGATTCTAAAAAATTGTGGCAAATAATTAATAGTATTACCGGTAAAATAGTAAATTCCATTGATACAATAATTTTAAAAGCATTTAGTAGGAATTGCTCGGTGAAAGACATTACCAATAACTTTGCTAACCAGTTCCAGCATAACGTCAAATCAATTGTAACAAACTGCTCACATAATCTTTTAAGCAAATCTGATTACGAACGACCTATGGACAGGTCACTATTTCTTCCAAATGCTACAGGCTCAGACGTTCTAAAAATTATCAAAAAAGTTCACCCTCATAAGGCTCCAGGAGTCGATAACATTAGAGCTATCGATATTGTAAGGTTGTCCGATAAGATTGTCGATGTGATAGTACGACTGATAAATACTAGCATTTCCACGGGACGGTACCCCAAAGAGCTAAAAACAGGAATTGTGCGACCTATACATAAAGGTGGCAGCTTACAGGACTACGGAAAGTATCGCCCTATTACTATACTGCCAGTTTTGGACAAAATTATAGAGAAGTACATCTGCTGTAAAGTTCAGAATTTTTACGCTAGTCATAATATCCTAGCGTCACAGCAATACGGATTTCAGCCAAACAAAAGTACCGCGTTGCTTTTATCTCGTTTCACTGATGATGTCAACTACTATCTAAACAACAAATACCATGTTGTCTTGCTATTTATCGACTATGGTAAGGCATTTGATACGTTGCGTCACGATTTGTTGTTGGAAAGGTTAGAGAGTAGTGGAGTCCGAGGCAATCTGTTGAAGTGGTGTGACGATTATCTGAAGAACCGCAGCTACCAAGTAAGAGTAGGAGATGAGTACAGTGACAGTGTCAAAATTACTGAAGGTACAGCCCAAGGTTCCGTTCTTGGACCACTTCATTATCTGACCTATGTTAACGATTTAAATAATGTAATTAAAGAATGTACCGTATATCAATTTGCGGACGATACGTGTTTGATGGCAGCTGATAAAGATGTATTAGTTGCTCAAGCACGCATTCAAGATGACTTTATCGCAATATGCAAATGGTCACATGACTCTGGACTAGTGCTAAATGCTGACAAAACCAAGCTAATACATGTGCGTTCCAGCCACAATCATAGCGCAATTTCAGAGAACGTTAACGTAGTTGCACATACTCATAATTGCTTGCATAGTAAAGTGAAATGTAACAGCACATGCCCTAGGATTGAGCAAGTAATTGAGCATACTTACCTTGGCTTGTTGATTGATAACAGATTTAACTGGTCAAAACACATAGAGAAAACTTGTAATAAGTTAAGAGCAGTCATGGCGAAATTCTATATAATAAAATGTAAAGTTCCCTTTCACATACTAATACTGATGTATAAAGCACTAGTAGAAAGCATATTGTCGTACGGTTTAACCAGCTATGGGCGCACCTATAAAACATACCTAGATCAGATCTATAACATACAACACAGAATTTTAAAATTGATAGTCCCCGCCAAGATTAAACTTAAATATAAAGACAACCCTGACGAACTCTTCGACTATTGTGGTATTATACCTATACATAAAAAAGTCCAGCTTAACCTACTAATCGAACAATACTTTCACACTGACATTCAAACTCCAATTAATCACTCAATTACAACTAGAAGCATGACTAAAATGATGTTAACAAAACCCAAATTTAATAACCTTTACGGAAAAAGAACTTCACAGTATTTAATTCCACATCTCATTAACCAATTACCTATAGAAATTAAAAATAAAATAAACAAGAAAAATATAAAGACTATTCTCATAAAATATTTCCTGGGTAAACCCGTTTAACTATAATCGAACATCCTATGTATGGTGGACGCACGCACACACTTGTATTGCAACCTTACCGAGCGACGCATTGCGCTGCGCCTGTATTGCTGTGAGATATGCAGCTAACTTCGCGATGAATGAAGGCATATTATCTATAGCAGTATTCGGACCGTAGCGGGGCGCTGTTTTGTTATGTTTGTGTGCAGAATCGGTTTGTCATGCGTATGGTTGTTTTTTAGATATAGAAGTTTTATTACGAATATATCTAGTACCTACCTATTTGAGCATTGTTAAGATAAGCTTTCTTAAAAGTTATGTTCCTCAACAGGCACCCGATATTCATCGGATTGTCTTGGTTTTTATTGTGTTTGTTCGAGGGATAGGTAGTGTAAAGTTTGTAACCTCAGTTTTTAGTATAATATACCTTTTATTACCAGGTGAAACTCAGTGTCTGGTTAAACCTAACATAGGCTTTAAGGCACTTTTAACCGAATTGTAATGTTGTTTTTTTACCTGAATAAATTATTATTATTATTATTATTAATATGATTAGTGTTTTAAACTTTTAGCTATTGAGAAAAAGAAAGCACTAACAGATATGTATTGAACTAGATAATACAAGTACATTAAATAAGTGTGCCATTTTTTTCATATTAATACTTAAAATGAACACATAATGGCTGTTAGAGATATGCAACGAGGGACCTAAGCCCACCTGTACACATGAAAATGAAATGCAAAATGAAAATCTATTACAACAAAATCAAAATATCAGATTTAACATAAATATATTAACATCTTAAGCTTATAGTATGGATACATATTGTTATGCTAATGATATCTAAAGACTTCAGTACTAGGCTAAGCCTGAGTACAAGACACATTTTTTACTTAACTGACAGGCATAGTTAGCTATATGACATACACATACAATTCTCAAGGCGAATCTAATGCCATAGGTGTGATCAGGTTAATATAGTCAAGCAAGCCATATCAGGACTTATGCTAGAAAATAGGTTTAGGATTGTAATAATTTATACTTTTACTTTAAATTCCTAAAATATACAGATTCCACTGAAAATGAGTTGTTTGTCTACACTTTGTCTTGTTTATTTATCAAACATAGCTGTGACTTCTTAAAAATATATTAGGATTGATTGGAATACAATAAGATTCTTCAAGAGAATTCCCAGGAGAAATTTAAATATGAAAGATTATGTGTTATGTTACCTGTGTGTTGTTTCAGTTATAAATTCCATGACCAAATCTTCTAAGAAATCTACACTCTCTGTGTATGGGTTCTGGTCATCACCAAAGCCATACATCATACACCGTAGCTCTTTGCTGAAGAGTCTCTTTCGCCCAGATGCTGTTGCGCCTAGCTGCTGTTCTGTTTCATCATCTTCCATTTCGTTCTGCAAGTGAAATTTAAATAGTCAGATAATACCTTTTGATCATTGTTTCCATCACACAGTGTTGGCAATGAAAGTATGATATACCTACTGACTAAATCTTGTTTTGTTTTACCGACCTTATTAGGAAGCACTACTCAACAAGGTCGGTAAACAACGGGAAAAGTTGGATACATTGACAGAAAACACGAGTTTGCAACATGTTTTTCAGTATGTGTTTGGTCAGTGCAAACTCACTGTTACTCCACTTATCTTATTTCACGGGGTAGACATGCACCCCTGGGTAGGTATTGTTAGTGTCCATACCAAGATGGGTACTGTTCTAGGGTTAAGCACTGCATTTCACAGCCAGTTGTCTAGAATAGGGATTTCATTTACCTGTTCAAAATTGTCTGTTGCTTCTGCTGTAGGATTAGTCATGGTTAGAGCTAGTTTTATTAATTTTTGAGCTTAGACAGCCGTTTCGTTGGCTCGACAGCGGGATAAACTTTCAAGATTTTTTTTTCTTTTCAAATTTATTTGTCTATTTTGTTTTAGAAAAGAAAAAAACGTTTAGATCTTAGTACATACAAAAATTACTTTTAAGCCGAGCTCTAAAATAATTTCAATGAATTGCACAGATAAGTTAAGGATACATTCACTGTAAGATCAATAAGGGTCCTATTATCTCGACAAATTATAATGTAGGGAATCTTGGTCTTTATAACTTAGTTCAAATTTCGAGTAACAAATTACTAGTGTTGTTCTAATAATTTGTCAACGTTCCTCCCTTGAAAAATAAAAAATAAAAAAACCTATATTCCAAACATCAGTTTTCTAGACTTAGTAGTTTTGGCTATGAGCTGATAGGTCAGTCGGTCAGGACAAACGATTTTGTAGGATTAGATATGACTGTTTAGTCTTTAGCAAGCAAGTCAATCAAACTGGATCAAACGGGTTAGTTCCGCTATGCTCGATTCCCGCTATGCTCGGATTTTAAAATACCTAACAAAAAGTGCCGCTATGCTACGAATTTCTCAGTTCTACCTTAAACAATGGAAGGTACAGTACGATAGAAAAGTGTTGCTAAATTATACTCCAAAAGCTAGCCTGGGCTTTTTTTTTTTTTTTTGGATTATTTAAATTTTAGGAAAAACAGTTTTGGTAAATAAAAATCTAATATCAATTTAAGAACTGCGTTTTATTATATTGATTAAAAATGTAAAAATCATCAATTAAACACAAATAAAAATATAAATCAACTCAAAAGAATGTGATTAAAATTAGCCAAGAAAATATTTTTTTATTAAGAGATCAAATGAAAAGTTTTGAAATAACATTTACAAATAAAACAGTTTAATATCACTTGTTCATATTAAAATAAAACATGCAAATAATCAACAATTATAGTATTTTAATTACAAAATAAAATAGACTACAAATTATAAATCAACAACAAAAATTATTATCAACAATTAAACACAAATAAACATAATCATAAATCAACTCAAAATAATGTGATTAAAATTAGCCAAGAAAATAATTATTAATGAGGAGATCAAATGGCAAGTTCAAATTAACATTTACAAATAAAACAGTTTTTAACATTAGAATGATTATTTTTGAAATTTATGAATTATTATTTTTTGTTGGAAAAGAGGTTATATTGGAGATGTTCATCAAAAATCACCAAGAGTGATGCTATTTTTTGTATAGGTTTCTGTATAAAGTTGTATTTTGCTGTCGGTGTAAATACTTGATGTTTTTCTGTAATTTATATTTAGTTTTTTGAGTTTGAAGCTGTAACAAAAAATAAATAGCTGTGGTCATTTTACTCACAATATACTTTTACAGTTTATTTTATAAATGTATCTTACTTGGCCTGTTTTATGTCATAGCGGCAAGCGTCTTCGGCAATTGTTTGCAAAAATAATAGCAAAGTAGGGTTTCTGCCAATGGATTTGTTGAATCTACCATTCCAAGCTTCAGCCAAGTTTGTCGTTCTATGGCGCTCATTATGGCAACACCAAATGAAGTTTGGATATTCCATCCATTGCGTGACGAAATAATCGTTAAACTGTGTCACTGCTTCTCACCTAAACAACTGGTTGTTTTGGTTTTGACGAAGGCATGTGTTGGTTAAAACTAATACTAATACTTAGTGGAACTAGTAAGAGAGTCTCTAATCTTAATTATTACTTTGGAATTCCATCAAGAAGCAGCAACACAATGTGTATAAGTAGATGTAATATTTTAACAAAAGCCTTTTCCTTTCGACAGTCCGAAAATCTGATTCCGAGCATAGTGGCACTTTTATTTAGGTATTTTAGAATCCGAGCATAGCGGGAATCGAGCATAGCGGAACTAACCCGATCAAACCGGTTGTGGATTCAGATTCAGATTAATTTATTTGCTTGAACACAACGTAATACAATATATCTTTAGATAAATAAATAATAATACCATATCAATTAGCATGCAAATATCAAAATTTACTAAATTATTTCAAAAAAATGTAAAAGTAATTAAAATTAAAATGTGTCATCCAAAAATTATTTATCATTGTAATAACATTTCCTCATCAGTATTTAAATTTGGTTTTAAATAAACTATTATTTAACACCCTAAAATTTTCCGCAGCTATGCTGTTTTGTAATTGTACATACGTAGTCTGTAATCATCATGTCTATTTCGGTTTACAACGTCAGCCATACTCTAAAACAGATGCAATAAACAGAAACAGATTACTTCTAACAAATAGTGCTACTTCAAAATATGAAAAATAGTGTTTAGATTTCATTAGATTTTTTTAAACATAGCACGTATACATCTCTTTTGCATTTTAAAAATAATATTTATTTCTGTTTAATTACGCCAAAAAAATATTCCATATTTGAGTACAGACTTATTAGGCTGTAAGTAATGTTTCTGTGTTAACAGTTGAGAATAGTTTAGATAAAGCATAGGCTAAGCTACTGATTCGAATAGGTAGTTCATCGATGTGGGATTTCCAATTTAATTTTTTATCTATTCTTTGACCTAAAATTTTTGTTGAGTCAACTTGATCTATTTTATTGCCTTGAAAAATTAGATTTATGTCAATAGGATCTTTGACTAATTTGTTTTGTGTAAATTTATTTTAAGACTATTGTTGTTAAGCCATTAATTTTTAATTTTAATGAATTATTTATATTCATAGGAATTAAATGTCAGAGGACTTTATAGTTACTGTGCTATCGTCAGCAAATAATGTCATGGGTTGAGTTACTACACTCGACAATTCATTTATATATATTATATGGAATAGCAGTGGCCCTAATACGCTTCACTGTGAGACACCATATTTTATTTCGCAAGAATAATCAATTTATTGGTAAATTAAAATTTACATGTTAGTCAACATAAAATATTAAAATGAAATAATAAAACAAACATAAAACATTAAAATAATTGATATTGTAGATAAAATTTATTTATTAAACAAATTGTATAATTTTTAATAGTCAGATACTAGGGTACTGATTCGGATATTCCCTTTAGAATCCTCCACGTTATAGAACGCCCTCTCGAAAAGCCATGATTTTAATTTAGTCTTGAATAATATCAGGCTAGGTGCTTGTATAACTTGCCCTCACATACATTGCAACCTGAAGTATCACGATTGAAAGCAGCGTAAATATATGCAGTGATGTGAATCCCCGCGTTCTTGGGATTTGTATGTGATTTCATAATTTTAATCTGTGAGATATGTACAGATAAGTTCTAAAATATTATTTTGGAGAATTCAATATTCTATAGGTGCAATAGGCTATAACATTCCGTTTTTTGTTTCATCTTTTGAACAATGCTTTTACAATAGCCAGTTTAAGATCTTCTGGTAATGTACCTAATATAATACTAGGCTAAGATGTGGCTATATGTATTCACTGACAGCCTTTATTATTTTTGTTGTAATACATCATAACCCACACTGTTCGTATTTTTAAGGTTCTTTATAATTATGTTAATAATTGTGGTGTGGCAAACATGGTGCCATAAACAGTCTATGTTTGTGGCACCATGTTTGCCACACCACGGTTCTCACGGTGGCATATGTTAGAGGTAACTTTTTTACCATATCCTAGTATTGGTTTAACCTTGTCAATAAAATAATCATTAAATATTCTCGCAATGGGTTTGATATATAGTCATTATTATTATTATCTTTAACTCTTGATATTGCCTTAGACATTGAAGCGGGCCTTCTTTTTCAGTGGCAGTAGTATGTCTGTGGAGGGGCTGTCTTACTAATCTGAAATTGAAATAGCTACAGCGTAAGATAAGGATAAGTACGGAGTACAGTAAAGATAACATAACCTCGGAATCTATTTGCATGTATTGCTCTGCACACCATTTTGCCACTAACAGGGTTTGTCCTGAGTATAATAGACAGGTCCATGTAAAACATCACATGGCTAGTCACAATGTGTCCTATCAAGAGGCTGTTAAATTTGTCCCTCAAATCAAGAAATCCTTTGCTGAAGTCCTTGCATCCTCTCCTGATCCCTCTCAACAAAACTCCTCATCATCATCACATTTAGCTCCTCCCTCCCAACCACATGATGTTATCCATTCATACCGGAAAACCATTACTCTTCCAACCAAATCTCGCCCAGTCCAAGAAAAAGGTTATGACCAAAAAGCACATTGAGAAATTGTCCAATCTTACAATATTCCAGCTCCATCAAATGGCTCTGCCATTAACTTAAATAAAGGGTGTGAGCCAAAAAGTAATGAAATCATTACTCCTGAAACAATTAATAAACTTCTTTCCTCTTTAACAAATATTATCCTATACTCGGATTTACCGAACAACGTCGCCATACACATGATAAACACTATATCTATCACACTTTTGAATGTTATTAAACATGGATGCAGTCCTCCAATGGAATAGTAGAAGTGTGGTTCAGAATAAATCTGAACTACACTACCTTTTGAATAAGCATAAACCATTCATTTCTGCCGTCTCGGAGACATGGTTGAAGCCTGGGTCTATGTTTAGAATCCCCGGATTCACCATTCTCCGAGACGATAGAAAGGATGGGTGGGGCGGTGTCGCCCTATTTATTAAAAACAATCTATCTTTTACTCGTATCCCCATTAATAACTCTAGTGATTTACTAAATATTGTTGCCCTTCGATTTAATAATATTTCTTATGTCTCCGTGTATATTCCCGTTAAAAATAATGCTGTTATTCCTCTGCTAAAATCTTATCTGTCATCAGTTCCTTCTCCTTTAGTTCTACTAGGGGATTTCAATTGCCATCATCAACTATGGGGGGCCCCAGATAGTCACCCCTTTGCGCAACAAATTCTGGATATCCTGGACCATTTTGATTTATGTGTGCTAAATGAACCATCATTTAGAATTAGAAATCTGTGAATATGACTCATTAGAACAATAGTAAGGCTTAGCAATCTGATTATAATTGGGAGCTAAAGGAGGAGCTAATTTACTCATGAAGTCGTTTGCCCAAGAGGTAGAATATGAAGAGTTCGAGTTCTGTCTGCGAGATGATCTAAACCGTCTTATTTTGTCCCAGACAATAGTAGAGGGAGTTTGAGGGGAAATAGACGAACAGAAATTTCGCCAACCCTGAATTTTACCACAAAGCTACGATTTATACCCGGAGAAGTTCTTCGTGTAGGAGAACCATCTCCTACACGAAGAACTTCTCCGGGTATAAATCGTAGCTTTGTGGATATTTCTTGTTGTTCCTCTTCTTTGGCGAGCCTTTTATCTTGCTCTAGATTGCCTTCTACTCATGGGTCAGACCATTATCCTATTACTATCTCTTTTCCCAGTCAAAATACTTCTATTCCTAGTTTACCTCCCCTACTCCCTTACATAATAGATAAAAATAAATGGGACTCGTTCTCCTCCCTGTTAGATGAAAAAATAAAAGTTCTTCCTATTCCTGATTCGTCTAATATATTAGACTGTTGCAAATTATTTAAGGATTCTATCATTGAAGCTGCTGATGATTGTTTTAAAAAAAAGAACTCCTTTCTGGGTAAAATTCCATCTCCTCCATGGTGGGATGCTGACTGTACTAACGCAATTAAACGCAGAAAATTTGCGGAATCTTCTTGCGACCAAGCAATAACGCTACATAATTTTCTAGCTCTTAAAAATATAAATGCTGCCATCAAACGATTGTTAAAGAAGAAAAAAATTCAGGGTTGGCGAAATTTCTGTTCGTCTATTTCCCCTCAAACTCCCTCTACTATTGTCTGGGACAAAATAAGACGGTTTAGATCATCTCGCAGACAGAACTCGAACTCTTCATATTCTACCTCTTGGGCAAACGACTTCATGAGTAAATTAGCTCCTCCTTTAGCTCCCAATTATAATCAGATTGCTAAGCCTTACTATTGTTCTAATGAGTCATATTCACAGATTTCTAATTCTAGCTTTAGGCTAGATTCCCTATATTCTTTCCGAGAATTACGTTTGGTTCTGAACCATTTGAAAGATTCTGCGCCTGGACCAGATGGAATTCTATATTCATTTATTTCTAATGCAAATGAGACTACCCTTACATATTTCTTAAATTTAATCAATATAGTTATAGATTCAGGTCTTATCCCTCAGTTCTGGAAACATCAAATAATAATTCCTGTATGTAAACCTGGGAAAGACCCATTAGATTCATCATCTTATCGCCCAATTGCTTTATCATCTACCTTACCTAAAATAATTGAGCACTTAATAAAAAACCGTCTAGAGTGGTTTTTAGAACATAACTCCCTTCTACCGAGTACTCAATATGGATTTAGAAAGGGTAAAAGCATCTCCGATAGCCAAGCCATATTTACTACAGATATACAATTATCGCTGACTAGAAAAGAATCAGTTGTTGCTGGTTTCTTGGACATCTCAGCTGCATATGATAATGTTGATCTTTGGATCCTTAGGCAAAAGTTGCTCAAGCTAAAAATTCCAAATAAGATGACCTCTTTCATATTTAATTTGTTATCGGGTAGGCATATTTCTCTGCGTCTCAAAGGCGTGAATGAGACTGACAGGGTGATTTGGAAAGGTCTCCCTCAAGGATCTGTTTTAAGTCCTCTTTTGTATGATGTTTACACTGCTGATATTGAGAGATCTATAACTGTGGTGTGCAGAATTCTGCAATATGCTGATGACTTACTTATTTATTCTACTGACTCTTCTATAAATCAAGCAGCAAATAAGCTGGAAGAGGGTGTTGTTATCCTATCTAGGTGGTTGAACAATAATTCTCTCTCTCTGTCGGTTTCAAAAAGCTCAATCTGTATTTTCTCTAGAAAAAGACAAATTCCTGATGTTCACATTGCCTGTAACGGTTCAGTCATCCCAGTCGTTAAGGAAGTTAAATTTCTAGGTAAAACTTTTGATTATAAACTAAACGGTGTGAGCCATGTTAGACACATGTTGGCTAAAAGCGAACGTGGTATTAACATCATGAGATGCTTAGCTGGAGTATGGTGGGGTGCTCACCCATTCTCCCTTAGAATCTTATATAATGCTATAGTTAGGAGCCATTTAGATTTTGGTTCCTATCTCTTGATTCCAGGTAGTAAAACATCTATTAAAAAACTAGACTTATGTCAACTGAAGGCTCTGCGAATAGTTATAGGGGCCATGAAGTCTTCGCCTACTAATGCTCTCCAAGTTGAATGCTCCGATCCTCCTCTGAACATTAGACGACAATTTCTTGCAGACAGATTCATCTATAAAATTAGCGTCTTTGCAAACCATCCTTTCATTCCTAAACTAAAATTACTAAATTCGTACACTCAAACCAAACCATACTGGAGACATAAACCCTTGCCTCCCTTAGTTAAAAGCTACAGAAAACTTGATGGTATTAAATATAAAGTGGAGAGATTTCCAATTCATCCACTATTTTTGTTCGATTTTAAATCCAAAATTTTTCAAGTTGATGTTAAACTTTCAATAGGAATTGACAAGAGAACCTCTAATCCAAATTTGAAACTTAATGAAATAATTGCAGACCTCTGGCCAAAATCAGACATATTTTTTACGGATGCCTCTAAGCTGGATTTACAAAGTTCTGTAGGCGCTGCTTTCTTACATGTAAATTCTAACATTTCTCAATTATTTAAATATCCTCATTACAGTTCAAATTTTACTGGTGAAAGTCTAGCCATTTTAGAATGTGTGAAATTTATTAGAAATAATAATATCCCTGATTCAGTGATTTTTTCTGACTCCAAAAGTAGTCTACAGCTATTGCAAACGAACCCTTTTGGCAAAACTGCAGCTAACTGTCCTATTTCTCTATCTATCAAACATCTACTACGACTTTGTCATGAAGATGATATGAATGTTGCATTGGCATGGATACCTGGACATAGGGGTATTGTTGGTAATGAACGGGTGGATTCCCTAGCCAAAACAGCTATTTTGCACGGCAATAAGAGGCAATTTTCAACATATTCTCACGATATTATTTCCATGGCCAAACAATCGTTAGAAATATCCTGGAATTCATATTGGTCTAGAACTAGTCGTCTTAAAGGCTATCACCTTTATCAGATCCAACCGTTTGTTACCTTTAGGCCTTGGTTCACCAAAATTAAAGCTACAAAGCAAATTACATCATCAATCTGCAGAATGCGAATTAATCACTGTTCTTCACCGGTCCATTTACGCAAAATAAGAGTTAGAGATTCAGCTCTGTGTGAATGTGGTCTAGACGAGGGTTCTATTGCTCACATACTGTTCTCCTGCCCTAGATACTCTAACCCATCTCTTTATGATATTTTAGCCCATCTTAAAGCTCCACTACCATCTAATGTATTTTCCCTTCTCTCCCTTAAAGAAAAAAAGTCAACGAAAGCATTATTACAATTT
The DNA here is from genome assembly GCA_961405105.1 of Perizoma affinitatum. NCBI lineage: Eukaryota > Metazoa > Arthropoda > Insecta > Lepidoptera > Geometridae > Perizoma > Perizoma affinitatum. The sequence continues at coordinate 12,653,390 of OY560184.1, forward strand.
TTAACCCTTTATAATATTAAATTATAAATTAGGTACTTATAAAACTATTTGTCTTTGTCTTAGTTATAACACTAGATTTCAGCCACAATAATTGTATAGTCATTCTTGTATATATCCATTTTAACCGTACCGTGAACGAGCTACGTGAAGTTGGCAGTAATATTCCTCACAACTCAGAGGAATCAGTTGCCATTAATTTAAAAAAAAAAAAAAAAAAAAAAAAAGGATAAGTACGGAGTACAGTAAAGATAACATAACCTCTAAAATTTTAAATACAAACAAAATGATAAAATGTATTGTTATAGGGTATAATGAATTGAATTGATCATTATTTTATTGACTGACTTAATACAAACTCAACATGAATCCCATGACGTGAGAAATACATTTTGTTATACATTTTTCTTTGTTGATAATACAACACGGTTTTTAGCTTCTGGTATCTGATTTCAGAAATATAAAAAATGTGCTAAAATTGAGCGAAAGAGAACTATCCAATAATTCTAAAAGTTCCTGGCATGATCAATATAAGGATAGTGCTTGGGTATTTGTGGGCGGTTTGCCCTATGATCTAACTGAAGGTGATATCATCTGTGTTTTTTCGCAGTAAGTAAGACTTCTACCTACATGATTGATATTCCAGTAAAAAAAGGAAGGTAAAGTGAATGTTTCTTTTGACTAAAATTATACACAACAAGAATAGATAATTACAAATATTACTTTCCCAAGTTCTTTAAGTTTTCCAATGCCACGAGCAAAGCCCTTGCAATGTAGCTTTGTAGAGTCTAGTCTTTCTTAACAGACTAGGTAGCGCAGTTCCAGCCTCCCTATTATATATATGAAATTCTCATGGTGGTGAAAAAAAATTGTAACCCAATTTTTTTTGGGAACTTATGTTGATTGCTGACGGAGTCAGTTCTATTGTTCAGATGATCATTCTCTTTTGGTCTGCTCAAGATACAATGTCTTTAACCAGCCCATTTATGGACTGGAGGCCCAATTAGAATATGTTAACCCCAGCAATTACACAATGTGATTTACTCATGCACTTATTTATTGCTGTACCCTGAGGTAGTTTGAATGCTCTGCATATAACTTGTATATGCAGAGCACTGGTTGTTTCCATTTGTTTGTCTACATCTCTACTCTACTCTGTTGTGTAATAGGTATTTCACTATTTTACAGATATGGCGAAATTGTCAACATCAACTTGATTAGAGATAAGGCAACTGGAAAATCTAGGGGCTTCACATTCATATGCTATGAAGATCAACGGTCCACTATACTTGCAGTAGATAATTTAAATGGAATCAAGGTATAATTCTGCTATATTCTTACCCAGCCAAACATAATAAGCTATATTCTTAGTCACTTCCATTATCAACAGTCCACTATACTTGCAGTGGATAATCACTGGAGATTTTCTTGAGAACAGACTTGCAAGTTAAAATGGCCCTGAAAGAAACTAGGCATTTTTTTTAAATCAATATTGGTAGCAGTGTACAGATGTCTTAAAGTTAAACAGTCAGTAAAAAAAAAATATTAACAATTATATGGTTTAACAAGAAGATGGTAACTTAATATTTCAAATAGTTATATAAGCTAAATAGTATATAAGGCCAAGGTAAATATTTGAATTCTGCCTTATTTTATGCCGTGTTGGCCTAGTGGGCGATAACCCGACTCTGATCCGGAGGTCGTGGGTTCGAACCCGGTCGTGCACCAATGGATTTTTCCACTCGAAAAATTTATGTGCGCATTAACACGTGCTCAAATCGGTGAAGGAAAACATCGGTTAAATCATCAAAAAATATTCTATCTCACTGATTTCAGATTCTAGGGAGAACAGTAAGAGTGGACCACTGTGAGCAATACAAAGCCCCTAATGCTGACATGACGAAGATAGATGAAGTGACAGCAGCCATTCGAATGGAGGGATGTGCCCCAACCAAAGCTCCCATTAAACCTGTTGAAATAATAATCAAACAGGTAAATTATAACCACTAGCTAGATAATTACTTTTAGCCTTATTTTTCCAGATAGAACAAACAGTTATAACAAGTTGGAAAACCCATAATGTGTTTATCTGTTATGTTGTCTGTATTATATAGACACTATATGTTTCAATTATAGTGTCTAAGAAACATCCTTGAAGACAAACAAAGAATACAGGCTCTTAAGGCCACAAGTAAAAATGACTTGAGTATTGGAAGTATCTGAAGATGCATATTCTTGGACTCATTATTTACAACTTAACTAAACCATTTTTAATAACCATACCCATGATTTGAAGAGTAGGTATAGTTAGCTTTCCACATAAACATTTGCAAGCCCATCGCCGCTTTATTGTAACACTAACCATTGAACTTTTGGTCCTAAGGTATGTCAATTTCCTCACAATATTTTCCTTCAAAGTTTTGAGTAAACCTTTGAAGGAAAATATTCTTTCTAAGTTTGTTAAAAAAATTTCAGGAAAAAGAAGAAACGAAAGGGCATAAAGTGAAGAAGAAAAAAAGCAAAGAAAAGAAGAAGGACAAGAAAAAGAAGAAGAAAAAGCGGAGTAAAAGTTCTGGGTCTGATTCTTCATCTAGTGATGACTAGATTATTAATTTCAGTATTACAAGGCACACTAAAATTTATGGAATGATTTAGAATAAAATACTATGAATGGTCAAAAATTAATTTATTGTTCCTCAAAATATTCTCCGTTAGCGTTAATGCACTTTAATAAACATACGAATAAACCAATTTTGAAAACATTTATGCCACTCATTGGTGTCCTCGGAAACATGTTTTTCATACTCGTCGACAGCCTCTTCTGGTGATGAAAATCATTGACCGCGTATTTGGTGCATAATTTTTGGAACAGATAGAAGTCACAAGGTGCCTTCTATCTGGTCGTGACTGTATGCAGAATGGCTCATAAGTTCTACGTTTTTAACCTTCAAAAAATTGTCTGGCGGCCATGTTAAAGCTGGCATTGTCATGGTGCAAGATGATACGGCGTTTACGATTATTCTAACAGAGTTTGTCAATAACTTCCGGAAAACAAATGGTCCTATACCCATAAATATTCTTTGTACGACTATTCTCCAAAGCAACAGTAGCCACGTATCCAGTTTTATTAAAAATAGAAGCCATTATTTGCGGCACTTTTCACGCGAGGCATTTTGGTTGGTTTCGGCTCATCTTGAAAAACCCAAACGGTCGATTGCTGCTTTGTTTAGGGGTTATAGCAATAAATACAATTTTCATCACCTGTTACTATGTCCCACACCAAACTTGAGGCCCTTTGTTGAATCTGGTAAGCATGGCATTGCGGACGCGATCCGTTTTTTGAGCCTCAGTGAAATTTCAAGTAATCGATCGCGAGCACATCTTTTTCATAATGTTTGTGTAGGATTGATTGTATCGACTCATGCCTGTGCTTAAAGATGCCCGAATGTCATGGTAGGTCACAATGCCTGTCTGTTTCGATCATATGGCGCACAACATCGACGTTTTTGTTGTTCACTGCAGTGAGCGGGCAAACATCACGAAATTCGCTACTTTGATAAACAACGCGCTTGAATTCTGCAATTCTAGCAAGTATTTACAATTATAATATTGCTGGTCATTTTTCACACAACATCATCTAGCCCCAAAGTAAGCAGAGCTTGTGTCTACATGACTGATATACTACTTATATACGTTTTTTTTGTAAATACATAGGAATCACCCAGATTCCGAGATAAATATTTGCATATGCAAACATTTGTCCTGCGGCAGGAATCGAACCCGCAACCTTCTGCATCTCAGGCGGGCCTTCGCCCACTGCGCCACATGGAGCTTTATAGCCAAAAGCAGTTTCAAAGGCTAGAGAGGCTCTACTGAGCTGTCAAATTACACTTAAAATCGTAGTAAATTATACTACGAAGATTATCACTAGGCAAATCCGGTGATATCTATACACGCAATTTTTAAAATGACGCCACAATTTAAAAACAAGTGACAGCCGAAGAGTAATATTTTCAAATATTGTAATTCCTTAAATATTGTTTATGTAAGCGGCCAGTTCCATAAGTATATAGTGCGCCTTATGTACTAAAAAAAATACAAACGTAGTACACTTTAATGTTCAAAATATCGTTTTATTTATTAGGAGTAAATACTTCATACAAGTAGTTTAAAAATATCAAAGTTTTTAACGAGATCATTTAACTTATTTCTAAAAGATTAAAACAAGCGTAAATTATTCGAGACAAACCACAAATACCGTTAACATACTATAAAAAAAATGAATTTTATGACAAAGATATTTTTTTTTAAATTATCTATGTAAAATTATATTTTAGCTTATCAATAAAAATATTATTTTAGCATTGTTTTAACAGTCGCAATAAATGTGCAACATTCATCAATAACAATTTATGATAAAGGTTCAAAATAATTTATAAATACTCTTACAACAGTTCAATTGACATACTATTTCTTGTCAAAGATTACTTTCAACGCCTCAAACACAGCATCATCTCCATAAGCAATGAGGCCTCCAGTGTTGCAATAAGCTTGTGGTTCCAGATCGTCAGGGTCGTTGTATGTGAGGGGTAGTGTTGAGGTGTAGTCGAGAATCTCTCCACCCTTGGCTTTGAGTATGGCATGGGGTCCACATGTGTCCCAGCGGAAAGTGGTCCCTTTTGATAGGATGTAGCCTGCAGCTTGCCCTGAAATATGAAAACAAAATAATGAATGTCAAGAGGAAATGCAAAGGGCAGTAAAGCTAGAGTTTATCGGGAGTTAGTAAAGGGAGCTGGATAAGTGTTTTTTTTTTACAGACACATTACATAGTCCTGACCCCACACTCTACAGTCTACACTCACAGAATTACTGCAGATCATACATACATTTATTTTATATTTCTGGCAGCGGAAATCGAACCTGTACCTGACACAAGTCTCAGCCGGCTACTCGCCCGCCACGGCATCGAGGTCGTCGATTTACATATGTAGTTTTATAAGAAATAGGTACTTATTTATTACTTTAACGTAAGGAGTCTGTATATACAGGATGTAGCGTAAGGAGTGTATAAAACTTTACCTACGAGTGGAGGACATTAGAACTGTTCAGAAAATAAAAATGTACCCAGTAAAAATATCACGGTTTTCGATTTATTGGACATTATCGAAATTATAAAAAAAAATAACCTTGTCCATTCTTTTCGATGCCAAGATCAGGAATCAAGGAATTTTCTCAATCTGTTTTTATTATAATATTCTTGGACTATCAAATGCTAGCTACCATTTTTGTGCTAAAGGTAATTTTTTTTTAAAGTTTAAACACCTGTGGTATAAAAAAAATGTAGGGTCACCTGACCTGAGTGCCCACTTAGTAAATGACTCACCTAGGTACTTCATTGTATCCACTCCACTCCACTCTACACCACATTCTGTATGGTTTGTTTGTTTGTGTGTCCAAATTCCGATTGAAATGCGTTCTTTTGCGGTTTTATCGCCGCAAATCACTAGGGGGCACTACAGTATATGATGGAAAATTACTTTGGGGGTTTTAATATTTTTTTTAATTGTGTAGAAGGGCAATACAAAAACAGGATCATTATATTTTAACATGACTATTTACCTAAAGCCACCTTCATAAGCTTGTAACCAGCACCAGGCAATGATTGTACATCCCAGCCCAGTTCCTTAATCTGTGTGACCACTTCAGGTTTTTCAGCAGCACTCATCAGAAATGTGTTGCTTTTAGGGTAGGTATTCACCTCGGACACTCCCCATTTGCGGATGTCGCCATAACAGAGACCCCAGACCATTCGGCCTAGTGTTGATTGACCACTGGAAATTAATATATTGTATTAAGTACTTGTAGCTTGGTGATGTAAAGTTAGACCATCATATATGGCAGCACCCTCTTGTGAAACATCTTTTAAGTCATATTTATAAATTGATTCCAGAAAAAAACAAAACAAACAAATATGCTCATGACTGTATTCCCCATGACATCCACAGATAAATACTCAGTACATAAAACTTTGAGGATACCAAATAGGGGGTAATCAGAGGCATGTTTGAGAGTAGTAGAGCTTCTGTGAAAGAGCTTCTTCTCATCTAGAGAGTCTATAAATACCTATAGGCTCTCTGGATCCTATATATAGCCTATAACCATGCCTATAAATAAATAAAAATAATAAATAATGCTGGACATTTTCACACAGCATCATCTAGCCTCAAACTAAGCAGAGCTTGTGTTATGGGAACTACATGACTGACATACTACTTATATAATTTTTTTGTAAATACATACATATTATACATAGAAAACAACCAGACCCGAAACAAACATTAGCTAATAGTACAAACATTTGTCCCACAGCGGGAATCAAACCCGCAACCTTCTGCATATCTGGAGTGCCTGCGCCCACTGCGCCACAAAGGTTGTCAAATATCTGCCGCCAGGCAGTGCTGTGTTCTGGTTTGAAGGGTATGCCAGTGATATTGCAGGCACATAAGATTTTTCACCTTAATATCTCAGGGAGGTTATGCACCTCTAAGTATTGCCAGCATACATAGGCTACGTAAAATATATCTAAACATTATATTTAGCGCATGCTTGTGTTTTGCAAAAAATGCTTTTCAACCAGATAAGTTGTTTTGAGATAATGGTAACAGGCAAACTAACAACCTCTTATGAAAAATGCATATCACATCAAGCAGGGTATGCCTATCTTTATATTCTTACTTGTCATAGAATGGCTGATTTATGACTCCAAATATAGGTTCTCCAGTAGACTTGAGATATGCGCCAATTAACACGGTGACACAGTGCAGACCTTTATCAGGCCCAGCTTCACCACTCACCCCGGCTATGAATTCTCCAGTCGCATCTGAAACACCATTGTGTAAGTATGCACCCTCTCTTGTTTGCAAGACTTGTCTTGCTTTCTGAGAAAAATAACTATTATGTTTTGCAAACCAACTTACCAATAGGATCAATCCAAACTCCGACTTCAGCAGGGTTTATGTCTGGACAGTCTAATGGCACTACTTTACCAATTATGAGATCTATATTACGATGAGCGGCCCTCGCCATACGTTTAGCAGCATTCGACGGTACTATTGTACTCAGTAATTCAGCTGTCTTCTCTTCGGTTTCTTTGAGTTCTATCTTGACCCCGCCTATTTCTGCACATTCTTCGCCTCTCACGTTATCCCTGAGGCCCTCACAATGCTTCTCTATTTCATACTTAGCGCATACTTGAGCTAAAACATCGGCAATAGTCTTGAAATCCTTTTCGAAGCGAGCGTTTGCCTCCCCATCACCCTTTTCGGCCACCAGTAGGGCTTCAGAACTATCGCCACAACAGGATCGCGCAATAGCTGCAGCTTTTTCGGACGCTTGTAACAAGGCTTTTACAACATCTACCATGAGAGAGCTAGGCATCTTTAGTAGTTAACAAAATTCAAAGTTTATGTTTTAGAAATTAGAATTTAATATAAAAACACACACACAGGAACGGTGTTCGTTTATGTGTGTTCGCTTCTGTGTGTTTTTATATTCACTAAAAACATTTTTTTTTTTTTTTTTTTTTTTTGTTTAACGGCCTGGATTCTCGTCCTTTTGGCCAATCTTGATTCGATGAATCGTCTGGCATAAGTCAACAAATTCTTCACTCACTGACTGTCACTGTTTCTTTAAAGGTAGTCTATTTAGCAACTTCAAAGTCAGAGGTCTGAAAATATTTTTTCATACTTTCTCAACAGTATTCCTAATGAATTTGAACACAGGACGAAATAATTTTGGATTTGCAAGTATGTCATGTAGCAGGCGGGGTACTTCTTCTTCAACTTCCATTATATCCGCTATCATAGCCAATCTCTGAATAGAGAATGCTGGACATTCCTGGATTATGTGTTTTAGATTTGCATCTTCACTATCACAATGAGAGCAAGCCTTTGTTCTTACTATCTTTAATTTATGCAGGTGAGCCGGCGTAAGGCAATGTCCAAACCGGATTCTATTAATTATGGAAGTAAACTTTCTCTCATAATCATCTCGATGCAATTCACTATGATACCAAGGCTTGGCTTGTAGCTCTTTCTGGATTCTAGCATACCATTGACCTTTACTAGTGTTTATATGCAACCAGTAGTTATTCCAGATTTCTCTTTTCTTTTCTTTCAGGAGGGTGAACAGATCAGTGAAAGGAACTAGCAGTATCTCTCTGTGGTCTTCATCCCATATTCCACATGCTGCTTTATCTGCTTCTTCATTACCAGTGATTCCCTGGTGGGATGGAACCCACTTAAACTCTATATCTATATTCTGTGAGTATAATTTAAGTAGTATATTTCTTATCATAAATAGTACATAGTTTTGTTTATAGGATAAGTTAGTTCTTTGTAGAGCAAGCATAACACTTAAAGAGTCAGATACAATCACAAACTGATTATGGTGTGAAATATTTTGAATGTACAAAAGAGATAAATAAATAGCATAAGCTTCAGCTGTGAAAATACTACATTCATCATGAATTTTAAAACACCTTGAAGAACATTTTTGTGGATCATACATAGCTGCATGAACCCCATTATTTGACTTAGATCCATCAGTATAAATCCTATAGGATTGAACACCAGCCATTTGCTCTTGAAATTCATATTTATTTTCTATTTTTCGAGAGTCCAGTTTGATAGGTTCTAATAAAAGTACATCATAAGAACAAAGATACATTGGCCAATTTTGACTATGATACATATTTACAAATGACTTTTTAACATGAGCCATTATAGTACACATTTCAGGTAGTCTCCCGGAAACTACATTGGCTGGAGTAATCTCCAATTTTGGCAATCCCTGACTCAATTCATCTGGTAAGTACAATTTCTTCAACACTATTGAATTACTATTAGCTAAGACTTTAATACAATTTTTTTTAGCTGCTCCAATCCTTCTTATAACTAGTGGTTCTATACAAGTTTCAACTTCCATTGCATTAATTGGTGTAGATCGCATTGCACCAGTGATTATTCGCAATGCCATATTTTGAATAACATCTAATTTTTTCAATGCATTAGGATTAGCATTAATATAAGCTAAACAGCTATAATCGAAATGACTTCTCACAATACTTTTATACAACATACTTAATATTTTTGGGTCTGAGCCCCAAAAAATTCCCGTAAGGGATCTTAAAACATTAATTCCTTTTAAAGCATTTTTGCATATGTACCTAATATGACTATGGAACTTTAACTTTTCATCTAAAATTACTCCTAAAAATTTCTTCTCATTTACTCTTGGTATAATTTCATTATTATAAGACACTTTTACTTGTGACTTATTATTGCCAATTATTAAACAAGAACTCTTTTCACTATTAATATTGAGTTTTAAGACATTGCTGTAGTAATTGTGCATTTGGTTTAGAGAATCATTCAATTTTTGATTGATTAAATTAACATTTCTATTACTATAATACATCAAAATATCATCTGCAAATTGTAAAATAGTTACCTCAGAGTTTATGTATTTTAACATCTGCGAAGTGTACAAATTGTAAAGGATTGGTGAAAGTGATGCACCCTGCATCAAACCCTTACTTACTGATTCTGGACCATGTAGAATGTTGTTATGCCTTACAAACAATTTACGTTCATACGAAAAATTGAATATCCATTTTATTAATTTTCCAGGAAATTCCAACTCTGACAAAACCAACGCTAGTTGATGAAGATCCACATTATCATATGCTCCCTGGACATCAAGGAATACACAAGCAGAAGTAATATGGGACAACTGGCCTTTCTTTAAATCAGCTATTAAGGATACAAAACTTTCAGAAGCACTTTTACCCTTACGGAATCCAAATTGAAATGGAGGTAAGATGTTATTTTTCTCTACATAATAATCTAACCTAACTTTAATCATTTGTTCTAAAAGTTTACCAATGCATGAAGTTAAAGAAATAGGTCTGTATGAGTCAGGATTATCTACAGGTTTATCAGGTTTTAGTATTGGAATTGCGCATTGCATTTTCCATGACTCTGGAATAAGTTGTTGTGACCATAACTGATTTAGGATTTTCAATAATATCTTTTTAGCCGAAATATGTAATCTTTTTAAAACTAAATAAGGAAAATCATCTAATCCTGGGGTAGTGTCTTTCCTTGTGTCCAGTGAATAACAAAGTTCATTCCATTTGAATGGTTTCATAAAGAAATTTGCAACTTCTGTATTATTATTTAACTCAAAGATACCTTCTAAATCCAAATTAGATGTAGTTGATTTTGAAAATTTTTCTAAAAATCCTGGTATAAATTCATCATTCTTTAACGGAGTTCGAATAGGAATACGCTTAAATTTACGAATGTAATTCCATATTTTCGAAACGGGAGTGTACCTATTTAAAGTACTGCAGAGATTTTTCCAACTATTTTTCCTACATTCACTTAGAATTCGTTTTTTAAGGGCATCTGTTTTTTTATATTCAATGAATGATTCTAAATTAAACTCGGTTCTGTATTTGGCTAACGCTACTTTTGATTTCCAAACAGCCTCAGTACACTCCTCGCTCCACCATGCAGCTGGAACCTTACTTATCTTTTTACCTACTTTACGAATGGGGATACATTTAATTTTAAGCTCATTTATTAATTCACAAAAACTATTATATGAACATAATGGATCAAACTCAAAATTATAATTTTTAAATACATCTTCAGACTCCAAGCAGTATTTTGCCCAATCAGCCTTATTATACATAAATTTCTGTATATTATTATTCGAAATATAATTTGTAGCTGAAATAGTAATGTCAATAAAAGTGGGATAGTGATCACTACCCAATGGTCATTTCCAACTCTCCATTCACACAGCGGCGCAATAAGTGGACTGACACATGTAACATCTATAGCTGAAACATTATGATGAGGGCTCTGCACTGTTGTTGGACTCCCATCATTCAAAATACATAAATTAAATTCATCGAAAAGGTCATACAAATCCTTACCCCTAGCCTTTGTTGTTTGACAACCAAATGCAATATGATGTGCATTAAAATCGCCTGAAACTAAACATGGACTTGGCAAGTCTCTTATAATTCTATTTAATTTGTTTATTCTAATTCGGTTTCCTCTATTTTGATTTGCAGGTGGGCAGTAAACGCAAAGAATAGTCAACGGACCTACATCAGTTTCTACCAATACAGCTATATTTTGAATGTCTTGATAAAATCTAGTGTCAACGGTTTTAAATTTAATGGTGTCTCTCAATAAAATACCCACCCCACCATGTTCATTGTCAGCATTCTTTCCCACATACTGATATCCTGGAATTTTTAAACATGGAGAAGTATCCTTGAGCCAAGTTTCATTTAGTAAGCAAATGTCAATATTATTTTGAAATAAAAAGGTTTTTAAAAGTGGTTTCTTATTGTTTATGCTTTTAATGTTATGTAGTGCAATACGAAGATTACACATTATGTTTTGCAATTCTTTAAAAAAGTCTCTCTAATGTGAGAGACTGTTGTTACAGTGTTGGAATTACCTAGACTTACAAGGGTTTTTACGATTATGTCTATAAATTTTTCATCGTTAATTAGTTCTCCAATCTTTGATTGTTTGTTCACAGCTGAAGTTGATTTTGTAACAGGTGTATTTGCCCTGGGCGGGATGTTTTGAATTTTAGCTGGTGAAACTACTCGCTGGGCCACTGGGGCTTCCGGCAAAGCTACCAGGACCTCCGACGGAGTCCGAGCCAGAGCAGGGAAGCTTTTTTTGTCAAGACTGATGACATTTGCGTACGTTTTCTTGTTACTATCTATTTTCATTTGTTTAAAGGGGCATTCTCTTGAGATCGCCAAATGGGCGCCTCCACAATTTATGCACTTCAGTAATTCAACTGTGCAGTCTTTGTAATTATGCTCACCCGCGCAACGCGAACACACCTGGTCATTCCTACAAATTGCTGCTGCATGATTAAATTTCATGCAGCGAAAGCATTGCATGACAGGAGGGACATACTGGTAAACTCTGTACCTCCAGTTGTCAAGATAAATGAATTGCGGCAGCACAGTGCCTACAAATGTAACACTTATAGTGTTCAGAACTACAACATCATCACCTACTTTTTTTTTGAAGCGTCTGATCGCCACTATCTCTTGCTCTGCAGAAAGTTTATTGTATAGTTCCTCATTGCTAGACTCTTTAGGTATAAACCTAACTACACCTATACGTTCAACCGACGATGCCGGGATATAAGCTTTGATTGCATTTTCATCTAAACATTTATTATTTAGGAAGTCATTTGCAGCTGCCGATTGTTTAAACACCAACATTATTTTGTTCGCATTTATTCTACGTTGTTCATGTATCCCCTTGACTGCTTTAAACATCTTGGAAATTATCAGTGGATTTTTGTTTCCAAGACGATCCTCTCTTTGTACACCCTCCACGAAGACTGGAAATTCTGTATTTGCACTATTATCGGGGTAGTTTCGCTTGTAGCCTTGTTTTATATAGGTATCATACTTATCCGTAAGGACGCCATCACCATCACCGCCGCTCTTGGATTCATCCTCATGAATTCTCCTTTTTTTACCTGCCTTCAGTTTTGTTACCGTCGTAAAAGCATTTCCATACTCTCCATCGCTTTCCGCCTCCATCCTAAAGCACTTTCAACACCAATTTAAGTTTTAATTTGCAAAATTAAAATTTTATTTTCGAAAAGACGCGCCTTCTCAATTCCCGCCAAATCGGAAGTCTCACTAAAAACATAGTAGTCAGTGTTGCCAGCCGCGACTTGTCAAAAGTTACCTAAATAAAATAGATAAAAAAGTCTAACCTTACTTTTTTATCTAGGACAAATGTTTGTACTAGGAAGCCATCACACGAATTTAGATAAAAAATTCGTGTGATAGCTTCCTAAATCCATAAGAAGTGGAAGGGTTGGACTTTCCCATTCCAAAGTAAGGAATTGAATAGTCTCCGAGAATAGACGTGTTTAAATTTTGTAGGTTAAGTACTAAGAAATTCCAATGCGAGCTAACTTTGTATAAGGCTTATACCCGTAATTTCCTCTTTGTGGAAGAAGAAATAGGTTCAAATACCTAATTTGAACCTATTTCTTCTACATGTAACTCACCAACAACATTAATTATACGTTCCTTAGTTTACTGAAAAGTGTCTGACTTAAATTAAGATAAGATTTAAATAGGGTCCATTTCAGTCCTGACGCTTACCGGCTTTATAGTGTCTAACTGAAATTAAGATTTAAATAGGATCATGCCGGCTCATTCACAATAACTGCTACCCGTCTCTGGAATCATATCCCAACCATTTTCCGTGAAGCTCCTTCAGTTGAAGTGTTCAGGGCTAGAGTCTACAATCACTTCCTCGGTGAAGGCAAAAATTGAGCAATTTGCCTTTTGTAGTTTTAATATTTGAGCAATTTATTTGTGTATATATGTTTATATTATTTTCTTTTATTTATGTTATTATATCCTGTATTTAAGTATTAAAATCAATAATCCAGTTGTATTTATAGATTTGCATTACATAATTACTACATATTAATATTTTTGTTTTAATCCTTTCTGCGCACTACCGACACATCTTTCTCCACAAAACACAAAGGTTTTAATCACCATAAAGTAACTTATGGAGTTGTGTAACCTAGAAGTAACCCGACGTAATCAAAAATCCCTAAAAGATTACAAAAGTAACCTGGCAACTCTGAGACCTACAGACAGCTGGTAAAATAAGTAAGTATGCTTCTGTCTGTCTTCTATCCACAGACTTACTAGAGGATGCTAAGATGCTAACCTTTTATTGCCAGATAAGTATAGAAGTTAATTACGTAGATATGTAGGCAATATTCTATTTATGCCTTTGATGCAAGGAGCCTGTAAATGCGTTTAAGGTAAAACGTTTGTTTGTACCTACGGGGTTTGTTATTCTAGACCACGAACACGAACTAGGTAGCAAACTAGGAAACCTGTTACAAATTTCATTCAAATCGGTTAAGCAGATCCGGACATCATTAAATTCTACTCTAATTTGGATTTTGTCCACTACGGGATTATGAAAAATCCCAGCTTTGCTTGATAGTTCGGAATAGTCTTGCTACTACACTAGCCGCGCGCATCCCTAGCATTGTTTATTATTATTATTGCTTAGTCTAGTCATAATTATTCAGTAAGTAATTGTGGGATTACATTACAATTCTACATTTATTAGTAGGCATTTAGATAAAAACATAAAAAGTGTTGTGTAAATTTCTAAATTGTCTATATCAGGCAAAATGTGTCCAAAATCTAGTTTTGCATTTTTAAGTAGATAACATTTAAAAATGAGTTGCTTTTATAATAACTATGATCGAAACTATCCAAAACTAACGATAATCCGTAAAAATTTCATATACGTAACCATATCTGAAACCGGAATAAATTATAATTATATATCCGTATCCGTATCCAGATCCGAAATTTCATATTTCGGATTTATTTATTTTATAAATTTCATCTCTGATTTCTGGCTTGACTCATCAAACCAGAATTAATGCTTTCGGTAGTGATCTTAAATGGGTATGAAATCCAGCCTTCGGCAATACCAATATCTGGAAAATACCTTTTCAGTTCGTGGGAGAACTGGGAAAGATGATGAATAATTTAAGGTTGCGAACTAAATATCATAGGTCCTACAAGCGCGTGGCAATCATCTTGCCGCGAACCTCCTACCATTAACTGACGAATCCCTATAGATAGAAGCATTATTGATAATTCTGTGCTTGAGGTTAGCATATCCCACTTTAAGAGACCCTGGTACAGTCGATTACAAAACATAATTCAATGGAGTTTTTAAGGTTAATAAAAGTCTAGGTTGTTAGCATTTATTTATATTTTTTTTGCGAAACAAATTTAAATATATAGGTAAATAATGCTGGTAATTTTTTGGCACAACGTCATCTAGCCCCAAAGTAAGCATAGCTTGTACTATGAGAACTACATAACTGATATAGTACCTAGTTAATTATACTTTTTCATCTTAATTATCTATTTTGTTATAACCTTTAGAAAAGGAAATGTCGCCAAGGTTCACAAAAATATTCGTGATTACGAGCCCCTCTCACGAATTTTCGTTCTTTGTCACCCAAGCGAGGTAGGACCAACGTGCTTCGTGACCTTATGCAAGCGTGATGACCTAGAAGATAGGTAACTATGAGGAAAGTGCTCTGACTAACTGCAAAGCAGATAATGATCATAGTGATAGTTAATAATCATTTTCGAAATAGCATTTAGGTTCATGTGGTGTGAGGTGGTGAAGTCTGAACTTTAGGGCTAATACCTATGTGCCGCGGTATCGGCGCGGGCTGAACTATTCCATTCCATGAGCGATGGCGAGTCAATTACCTTGTTTAGAATGTAGAATTGTAGACTGTCAGACAGGAACAGACAGGAGCATTTTAAAAAAAATTCGGCACGTAATGACTCGCTACGCGCGGCGTAGAGGATCGTCTACGTAAATTTTTCCGCCTAGCCGGTGGAATAATTAGGTACGCATGGTAGCCATCATTCTTCTGTAATTATTATTATTATTTATGAATATTCATCTATAAGCAGTTAATTTTATATAATTCTAAGTACCAATTTAACTACAATGTAAAAAAGAAATCCAATAAAAAGTTTTTTGGACAGAAAAAGGAATTCTATAAGTAGGTACCTACTTACCTAAATGAAAACAGCGTTTGAAAAGTTTACAGCACTAAAATGTAGGGAAATACCTAAAAACTATTCGCAGGTTTTTGATAGGTAATGGGTTTACAAAGAGTACCTACCTTAATACATAAAATACGAAAAAATGTGCGTTATTCTCACTTTTTTGTAATCGCGAATGTCGTAAACGCCACGGTCTCCTTATAATCTTTAATACAATGAATTTTCATTTGAAATTTCTGTTGCTACTTTCTAATTTGCAAATCTAGGGCAGGGAATTACCTTATTCATAATATGGCTCACATAATTTTATTATGCAACAAATCGTGTTCACGAAAACTATTGTTGTTACTTTGCCCTTTTGAAGGCAATTATGATTTTGTTTCTTGATATGTATTGCACTGCGTGATAGACTTAATTTTAACACAAAACAATGCTCTTTCAGGTGTATAATCACCTAACCTAATCTTAGTCAGATACAAGATACAGCTACATAATGCCACCCAGTAAGTCTTTTATACTATAGTCTAACTGAAGTACCTACCTACTTATTATTGGTGTACATACCTACTTACATAAAAACAAGGTAGATTTTGATGCGGTTTTAATCGGTTCTGTCATCTCCATGTTTAGAACACAAACACACACGAATGCGGTCGGAACTATTTGAATAAAGTAGGTACATAGTTTATATTTCTACTTATTAGATACCAAAATTCGGTGTACCTACCTATGTAGGTATGCAGCAGAAATGATAATGTAGGTACGTACCTAGGTAGGTAGGTAGTCCTTCAACGGCTCTTACCGAGTTCTATTTTATTGATTAAATGGTCGGCACCTACCTACCTACAATACTTATCTCTGTTCCTTTCACGGGGCTTTCCATTCCATATGCACTTAAGTACCTACCTACATGACGGTGGGGCAATTTTTTGCGTCACTTTGTGACCTTGCACCAAATTATTGTGGTTAGTTTGTGAAAGTTCCTTGGGTTCACATTGAATGCATTTTAGTTAGGTACCTACCTAAGTAAATTATAATTTTGTATCTACCTAGGTAAGTAAAACAAATGTTTTCGAAAACCTTTGTTCATTACAGCCTGTAAATTAGGTACGTACCTACCTAGGTAGTGGCATTTGATCACTTGAAGGAGATAATGCCGCGACCCTACATTGTCCATATTGTCACTAAGATTAGTGTTCGGAGCTATGTGTGGATCAGTCTTGGGCAGGTTTTGGAGTTGGGTTTTGCGTCAATGCTCAACGCCCGCCACTTCCGACTCGCACCAAGTCGGTTTTTGCGACACAGTCAAAAGCGAGGGGAAAGAAGAGGGAGTGCATGCACCTTTGATCCTACGTCATTTCTCCCTCCACACACATACATGGTAAGAACCAGTACATGCATGCTTTGCCGATGAGTTCTTCTTCGACGTAGGAATTCAACAAGATGACCGTGTCGAACTAAATAGAATGGTACGAATTAACAAATGTTGTCATCAAGCAGCTAGCAGCATATTTGTTGGAAGAGGAAGCAGCATATTATTATGGGAATTCAAGCAATGCATTCAATAAAAATTTAATCTATACTTATAAAATCGTTTGTCCACACTGACTGACTGATCTATCAACAGACAGCTAAAACTACTTAGTCTAGAAAGCTGACATTTGGAAGAGCTATAGTTTTTTATAAAGTAAGCATCCTATAAGGAAGAATTTTTGGAAAATTTTATAAATGTCTTTGTTTTTATGTCTTTTGTGCGTTTATGTCTTTTGTATGAAAAACTCAAACCTCATATTTTACATAGAATTAAGCCTCTCATACATAGTCATTCAAATACCTATTCTTACTTTTCAAAGAAAGAAATGTCAAAGAAGATAATTTATTTTATATTTATTTTAATTAATTGATAAATGATAGATCGTGGTCTACTAGTGTAAATACAAAAAGTAACTAATAGTGGCTTAGTCTGTGATATTAGGTTAGTACCTACGTAAGTACCTTTTTTATAAGTAGGTACTGATCTCATAGAAACTATGAAATCATCCACGGCTTGCTTGAGTCATGAATGCAAGATGCTGCGACCCTGCCAGATAATAATAGCGTGACTCTTTATTCTAAACAGGCTAACAAAACGACAAGGCTTTGTAGAGTCAGTCAAGTAAGTAGGCAAGTTTTTTGTCCCACCTTCCTATTAGTATATGTATATAGTACCTACTAGCTACTGCTCACGGCTTCGCCCGCGTGTTATCCAGATAAAAAGTAACCGATGAAAAGTAGCTTTTACCGGTAAGACAGCGGTCATAAGAAACGTATTCGAACGAAAAGTCCTTTTATATTAGCGGGATAATATAGGTACAAACTATGTCCACCTTGAAGATCCATTCTAAATATATATTATTGAAATATTTTATGAAATCGGATGATTAGTTTCGTAGATAACTTCCTACATCCAAACTTACAAACTAGACCCTCATTATAATATTATAAGTATTATTATAGTGTAGATAACATATCTGCGATATAAATACTTACCTACAAAGGTAGTTCGCTGATGAAGACGCTCGCAGCTTCCTATGTCACGTAACGCAGTACAAGTGAGGAAACCTCTTCTTTTGCAAGTAAAGTATCACCAGCAGCCGTCCTTGCACATCTAGGTATGGTGCAATCGCAGGATGTTGCCACATCGAAGAAAGAATTAACACAATATTGGAATCACGGTCATGTTCACTAAATTATTCCAATATCTTGTGCAAAACTGCTTAATAGAAAATAATGGGATCCATATTCGAAATAATGGATAAAATCCATAGAGAGATAGAGGCTCAAATTATTGATCGCCTCACAGATCTTGGAGTAAAGGTAGGTACTAGGTAATTTGAAAATAGTAGATGTCAGTGAAATCGTGGTTTTGTATTGTAAAAGCATATGTATGTGTTTTTGGTGTTTCTGCATTCAATCAATAAACAAACTTGTTGGTTAAATATTAGTGATATACCTACCTACCTAATTCGCGTTTAATTTTATTAAGTTTTAGGTAGTATTCAAATCTAACTTATATTTTTAGATAACTAAGTACCTACCTGAATAGGATTTAAATAAGACGTCTGCAAATCAAAAATAATCATTGTACATAATTTGTATGTCACAGTTGTACAATGAAACCTAGTCGGTGGATGGAGGTGACCCAAAACCGATCGTCATGGCACTCTTGCCATACTAGGGAATGCCTAGTAGACTACTACAGGTTGATGATAATGCTACGGTAAGAACCTTAAAGTTTTGTAACCCAAGGTCTATAAATTTCATTGCATGTCGTTTGCCCCAGATGTACCTAGCTGCCGCCGTGGTCAGCGCACGCAAATAATTCAATTATCATGTTGTAGGCATGCACTTGAATGGATATAGGCCGGCGATCCTATTGTGTAAGCAAGCAAAGCGGTCTGGGATGCCACCGGCCTGATTCTATTACCGGTTCTATACCTACCCCTACCAACTGCACTGCAGTGAAATGCAAATAATTCTATGTTGTGAACTTACTCAATTGATCTTCTCCAATGATAATAATAAGGAAGGCTGCGGGTTCGATTCCCGCCGCGGTACAAATGTTTGTATGATCTGCAAATATGTACCTATGTATTTACAACAAAAATATATATAAGTATATAGGCCATGTAGTTCCCATAACACAAGCTCTGCTTAATTTGGGTGTAGATGATGCTGTGTGAAAATGTCCAACATTTGTAAAAAAATATATGATTATTATTGGAATCAACTTTTAGTAGAAGGTGAAAGATACCTAACTGGAACTATTCAATTACTGATTGAGCTAATTTTGACAACTTTTGTAAACAGAAAAAGAAAAAAAACAATAAAAATAGATGTTGACGTTCTTACAGATTAGATTCTTACGGAGCCTTTAGATATCCTTTAGATAGCCGAATATCGTAGGTTCGAATCCAGTCATGTAGCAATGGCTTTTTCAATTTTTCTCTTTAAATATCTTTGACTTTGTATAGATTCAAACTATGCTTAAAGACTGTAAACAAGACGGAAGAAACTACTATGTTAGTAACCTGAATATGGATGACCATAATTAGTCGTATTATACTTAGGCTCTAAGGTTCAAATTATTGTTCTTCTGGCTAATTTGGCACTTAATTCGGAAAATTTAAGAAAACAATAATATACGCACGAGCACTCAAAAATCTTTGAACAAAATTCATGACCACGGCCTTCGCAGATCTCAAGAGCATTTAGTTTCAATGCCCTACGTTTCAGAGGCATAGCTTGTTTCGTTTGGGCGCGCGCGCAACGCACACCTCCATAGATCCACCGGGGTGTATGACCAGTATCTTAGCAAAAATATCAATAAGTGTAAACAGTGTCGTTTTATCAGTGAAAATGTTATGTTTGGAATTTAGGTAAGAGTCAGAAAATTAGACTACTAGGGTAGGTAATTTTTTTAACGTGTTGACTTTACGTAGGTATTTAAAGGACTACAGTTTCACAAACATCCGAGAAACGGCTTTGTGCGGATATATAAATAAATAGAAAATTATTTCCTACAAGAAGCAGATTCTTTCATTCTTCGTTGGGTAAGGAGGAATATAATAAATTAGCCGGCACTGTCACTGACATGTCCAACTGAAATGGTCATGTGACATGAATACAATAAAAATAATGTTTTCATAGTCCTTTAGGGGAAATACTGCAGCTTGTGTGGTAAAAAAAATATCAAAAAGATATCCAAGGTAAGCAGAGAGAGCCTATTTTGTTTGAACGCCCTCGTAAACTTTCTTTACTCTACATTCCCAAACAAATCATGATCGTATTGTGTGTCTAGACCTCTACAAGTCTACTTTGAACCAAAGTCAAGGATAGTTAGATAGTTCTCTACTCCTTCAAATTAAAAAATATTTTAAATAATATATGGCTATTTTTTAACAAACAGACAGACGCAAATGACCAATGGATTCCATTTTAGAAAATTCGAAAATATACCATATACGCCAATTGTTTTTATTATTTACTAAATTGTTTATGTATGTAATTCCTTAGTAATCATAAGCTATGATGAACTGTAAATTAGATTAGTTAAATTTCAGGTTAAATTAGACAAATAACAGTGATATTACAGACTTATGAGACTTTTCACCCGTTATGTCTCTGGGTCGGTAACGCGGGAGTGATACCTTCTCCTATTATAATATCTTTGCCTCTGGTGGTGCTTGTTTGCACTTTAGTTGTATAAAACAAAAAATAAAGACATAATAATTACCAAAGTAGGTACCTAGTCCATTCTTATGAAGGTGTTTTCCTCAATAATACGTAAATCAACATGTACCTCGAACAAAAGCACTTGCATGTATTGGCCCACTATAAATAATATGTCCCACTGACTGTCTCCAGCCCTGACATTATGTAGCCCTGAAACATGCAGAAGTGGCAAGTGGGGCTAAGACGTGAGGAAGATGGATATTACTCTAATTCCTTTACAGAGCCAATGCGTTATATCCATACGCAGACAAAACGTGACTCTGTTAAAATTTTAGGGTTCCGTATACAACGAGGGCCCATTTGACCCTATTACCACAGCTTTAAAGAAACAGTTTTTTAAGACAGTCAGTTGACGGCTTTAAAAGCGAATCGGGTCACGTGATATCAAAATTGTGTGTTAAACAAAACACAACAAAATAATGCTAATACAGAGTGATTGTGCAACTCGGCATAATTATTACCATAAAATTTGCTTCAACTTGCCTCTGCTATTACTACGCTGTCATGTCAAGCCATGTGATGGCTTTATATTTTCACCCGTGTAATTATGGAGCCAGTTGTTTTTTTTTACAGAACACATCTCGTGGTAAAATAGTTTCTATAGTAGCAAACAAATTAAAACATCAGCCGTTCGCCCAAATGATTACAGGCGAACGAGTCTGACTTGCACTTGATTGTTTTTTTCCTTTCGTTCGATTTTTAACCAAAGTGTATGTTCATAACTTGACAACTGCTTAGACCTACGTAACTTAGAATACGAACCCTGTGTCAATACTGAATGATTAGTGAATGTACAAAGTAAAAAGATAACAAAAGGAGAATGCATTCCCAACATTTTAAGTTCTAGACTAGCTATTTAACACGTCTTTTACAAAGGCATAATAATAAAACTCGATGTACATAGATAATAGGTATACCTACACTTTTCTAACATACTCTTTTATATTTTCAAGGTATTCGCCATGGCAAATACAAGCAAATTTAAAGTGTAGTAATTTCAATTTGTCTTTTTAAGGAAACAATGGTGGACGATTTTAGTCATGATGTCAGTTTCAGCGTACCCCCGGCGGTCTTCCAACATAGTCTTCATCATGGTCGACGACATGGTATGAATAACTTCATTTGCTTTTAGAACATCCACGATCTACGTAGACATTGGCAAAAAATCAAAACCGACTACAAATAAAGGTAAGTTGGCAAAAAAGCATAAAAAAAGAATCATCAAAATCGGACTACAATTGGCGTAGATATCGCGTGTATCCAGAAAATATTGTCATAGGCCTGTTATCCTATTACCCTTAATCACACCCCCTATCCCTTAATATCTAAAAAGAGCAATCAGTAGGAAAATATAGAAACGGAAAAGCCATACCGATAAAAAATGTATTACTTAATAAAACGTTAAAAAACAAGGAAAAATGGAACTCTACAAATAGCAAGTCACAATGCCGCCAGTACGGGTAGGTAGGTAGGTACTACAGAGTATCAGAAATATATTTCTTGAATTCTTGCCTGTTCCATAGCAATACTCACAATAATTTTCTACTATTTCCAAGCGCATCAATTACACTTTAAGCTCATATCTCAAAGTCTAGGTTTTAATTCATTAATTCATTCAGAAACGTCAACTTATAAACTAAGTGATTTAAAAAAAACCTGTTTTCTCAGTTTGTAAATGTTGAGATTCCCGATGCTTTTATTAACTTCTTTGCTTTTCTCATTTTCAATGACCCTTTGTAAAGTTGGACGTCATCGGTCTTGCTATTAACTTTGTGCAGATTATGAAGTATAGATATCGTGTCAAACGCTAAACGCAAATCGAGACATAACTGATTGTGTGACCCCGTATTTATATTCTATAAACCTTGACTGAGAGTTATCGTGCGCAGATAGAGAGCTGATAATGTTATGTAGGTGAAATTATCAATGCGAAGGTCACGCCACCGTACAGCCAGACATTATTATTATCATTATTAATTTACTTTATGAGAGCGGATCTACCAACTTATCTTACAATCATCATTCTATTGGGATTTCTTGATTAAACAATTTTTGAGTAATCTGTGAACTGTTTATACATTTGTGTATAGTTTGGCTTAGATTGTAATAAACCATCTATCAACACTTTTAACACTACTTGACACCTACCTAATATTATTTTATGATTATTTCCCTACAAACTTTAAATAATTTCGCTAGCTAGCAAGATTTGGAGGTTATGTATGACGAGGAGGGGTCCTCGTCATACATACCCGCCAAATCTTGCTTATCTTGTTGGCTTCACTTCGCCTCGTCGTACCTACTTGTGTTTTATGCGACTTCTGGGTAAATAATTATAACCTCAGAACATGACTCACTTATGAATGAATAAAAAATAGGTACTTTATTGTATCTTATGATATAAACAAAATAAACAATAATACATTAAGACAAAGGTACAATGGGCGGTCTTATCGCTTAAAAGCATTCTCGTTGGATGGGGAGGATTATATGTGATGTAAGTTCGGAACGAAACTCTCCAAAACATTTTATTTCAGGGCTGGAATGACGTTTCATTTCACGGCTCAAACCAGATCCTAACGCCAAATATTGACTCGCTGGCCTACCAGGGGGTGATCCTCCAGCAATACTACAGCGAAGCGATATGCACCCCTGCTCGAACCGCGCTTCTCACAGGAAAATATCCAATGAGATTGGGTAAGTTTTTTGTGCTTTTTTCTCAGGTAGGTATTATTGTTTGGTTTTACCTTTTACACTTTGATGATACACACTTGCATTAATTAGGGATTGTGCTCGAGAACGGCTTAAAAGGTCTTTGTATAAAAACCTTGTGTAATATTATGACCATGCTACAAAATTAGCAGTCGCCACGATGATGTCGCGTTATTTAATTTGTGTACTACTTCGAAGCTCAATCACGGCCCACAAGTGGACTAATAATATTCGGTAAGTTTGTAGAGTACATAGCTTGTTCGTTCGTTCGCATGAGCTCCGTATGAGCTACAGTTAACTTTGGTGCCGGAGTTTTTAGGTGACTGGAATAAGTTAATAAGCGAATCGACAGTTAACGTGTCCTCCAGAATACTAATTTCTAAATGCTACCTACTACTGGTCACTCATCCAAATGGTGACCTGGTGGAAAGCCTGGTTTTAATAAGAAATAAACAAGCTTTCATGAAATCAGTAATAAGGGGAGCCTGTTTTACAATGATTTATATTATGGCAATACGTTTTTACCATCTATTTATAATAGTAGTTTGTATCAGGACGCGTGCGATCTTACACAGCTGCGATAATAACGACGCTATAAAGTAGGACGTGGGACGGAGGTTAACGCAGCTGCGTGTTAGTGGTACAATTTGTTGACCTATGGCGGTCCACACATAAATGACCGCGACCTTCCTTCAAACTAAGAACAGACAGAACTTTGATTATCTACGTGTGCAACAACACTTTTATTAAAATTATCAACCTACTTAATGAGCATTGAGACAAAATGACTGCATAGGTAGGTACCTACTTTTTTTTGGACGCTTGCAACACTAGTGTTATCGCTCACGCGTTATCAAACCTGAGACATAACGGGAGAAAAGTCTCATGTGCCTTTAATTTCACTGGCATCCATACCATCTGCAAACCAGCAATGCGAGTATTACTGCTTGGCAGACGAAATAGGTATAATGATATTACTTCCCCGGACGGGTTTACAAGGAGGTCTAATACTTCTTCGTCATTAGTCTAGTCCCTACTTAAATTGTACTTGGTAGTGGGCTACGGTTCACACTAACCCACAAACGGTTCAGATGTGCGGTTTCAGTGAGAAGCTCATTAGCGACAATTCATTAATTATTCATATAATCAAATTAGATGAATCATTATGTATATTAAGGGGGATTTTCAAGAAGGAATTCTGGGCTTCTTTTGTTTCGAGTCCACTTTCCCCCCTTAAGGAGGATATCAAGAGGGAATTCTAGACTTTTTTAGATTCTAGTTTTCCCCCCGTTGAAGTGAAGTGGGATTTTCAGGGGGGATTTGTGGAATAACCCATACTTTAATGAAACTCATAACTTATCATAGTTAGGACTTATATTGAACAACAAAACACTACCTGCGTAATTATGTACCACTTGTAAACAAAAAATACTTAACTAATTATATTCCGAAAAGGTTTACTCACTTTTGGTTTTTTGAACTAAATTCAAAGTCACTAAATTAGTTTCAATTTCACGCGATTAATGATTTAAAGTCTACCGTATCACATTAATTGTTTTGCTTTGTTGTAAACACTGATGACGTATTTACCTACCGGTAGGTACTAGTATAATTATATGTGTTACAGACTACTTGAGGCTACACGAGAAGTTACTATTTACTATGTAATATCAGGTACGTACCTACTTTCTGTCGAGTCATAGATTTGCAAGTCTTACAATACGTATAACCGAATACTAATCTACTATATTGAAACCTCTCTTTAGCTAGTTTAACCTTCGTTTTTGTTGAATGGTAGGTATTAACATAAGATCCTTACGTTACGTTACTTCGTTAGTATTATTATGTGTATATATTTGATAAGTAGGTAGGTATGAACGCGGAAAATTGTCAGGCCAGCAATTTTTCCCAAAAATACCCACCCACATGCCATATTTTGACCTGAAGTTAGGTAGAACTAATATTATTACATTTTAATCTAATCGTTACTTACCTACTTACTTAATTTTTTTCAGACATGATTCACAAATAATAAGACTTATTTTGTTTTGCTAGGTTTTATGTAAAACCATAGGAAGATAGGTACCAAATAGAAACATTTAAATATTTGACCTATGTCCGCAGTGTACTTTTACAAGCTGTGATGATGATCGTTTTGTTAATATTTGGGACGGTATATGTGATTGTATATTTTGTATTGTAAATGTAAGTTCCTAGGTACCAAAATCAAAGCAGAAAGATGATTAATATGAATTTGATAGAATCAAAGCAATATGGCGTATTTTATACCCAGGTATCTAATCATAATAAAGCTTTTATTACTCAACTAGCTGTTGCCTGCCACATTGCACGCGAAGAGTAGTTTTTTTAAACTCGATACTTCCATACTATCTTTTAATCCCCTATTTCCCCCCTTGATAGTCGAAATTTCCAGAAATCCTTTCTTAGCGGTTGCTTACGTTATAAAATGAACCAACGTTACAAATTTCAGATTTCTTGACTTAGGAGTTTTGACGGTGCGTTGAAAGATTACGATAAACGATTACGATTTTATAAGTTCAGATTAATATACCAAATTGTTAACTAGATTACCTTAAGTTAATTTATGTACTGTTCTTCCATTGAATATACAGCATAGCATATGTTTTCTTATTCGTTTTTATATTTTTTCTTTCTTATTCTTGATCAGTCGATAAATGTTTGTCGGGTTGAAGGAATCCTGGCTCCACATCTAGCCTTCAAAACTAGAGTAGAGACAATGTGTCCCGCGGCCATGCTACATAGAGGGCAAGTACTTTAAATATTGAAGTTTAACTTAATGGAGACTTTCTTTATTTTTTAAAGTAAGTAATTTTAATATAATTGAAATATTAAAGAAAAGTAGCTTGCCTAATCAGGGTCTCGAACCCGCTAAATGAGAAAAAAAACAGTCTGTATTTTTATGATACCGATCGAAAGGGTAACTTAGGAAATATCTATTCCTTCTTAATAACTATATTATCTCAAGTTAAAGGAACACCATGAAAATCTAAGATGCGTTCAGGAAACCTTATTTAGACCTTACACCACTGATATAATACTATCCTTTGTATGCCTCTACAAAAGGAGGCTATTTTTGAGTCCTGTTTTCGATACTTATAATATTTCGATAGTAATAGATAATTTAATTATTTGTCACAAATTCACAAACACGATGTTACATGAATTCTGGTTTTCTATTACTTGAACCTTATTAACACTTTACTAATAAAGAAGGCAATATGTTTTAGTTGTAAATTGACATAGGCTTTTTTCCAGGTGCTATGCGGGCAAAGCCGTGGGTAGAGGCTAATATGTAATATATTTAGGTTATTATAATTAAGTACCTACAACGCAATTATCGGGTAGATATAATTTAGTGACATTATTTAGCTATAGTTTATAACTTTTTAATGAGCAATGTAAATATCAAACATAACATTACATACAATCAAAACAACCTCTGTATTCCTCGCGGTGGACAAGAATTCCATGCCTATACTACAAAAGCTTACGCTTATCAAGACATTCATCAATTTTCAGGAATGCACGGCATGCCGCTATTAAACTCTGAAGATCGGGGTATCCCTCTCACAGAACGCCTCCTGCCTTCATATTTGAAGGAGTTGGGATACTCCACTCACCTTGTGGGGAAGTGGCATGTCGGCATGTCTCGCCGAGAGTACTTGCCGACATCGCGAGGATACGACACGCATTATGGAATGAGAGGTGGCTACATTGACTATTACACTTATAACAAGGTTGAAGCTGTGAGTATCTACAGATCTGTTATCTTATCATTACAATATTTTAATTACTTAGCGGACACATAATTTGAATTACTTAGTTTATGTTTGATTTTATCTTTATGCAACCAATCAGCACTGAATATTTTTTTGTATGACCAGAGGTTTATGCATGTTTTGGTTTTCAGTGGCCTAATGGAAGGTTATTGTATGGACTGGATCTCTTTGATGGCAATATCCCGCAAAACGAGGAACAGCGTTACATCGTCGATGCAATCACAGATCGCTCTATAAAAAGTAAGAACTATATTCTCAAAGAATCTGTAACATATAACTAGAAAACAAATCAACCATAAAAACAGATTTATAAATCCAAGATGGCGATCGCTTAACTTTATAAACGGTTTTTTTTTCCAGTAATACAAAGACACAATGGATCTCAACCTCTGTTTCTCCACGTAACTCATAACGCACCGCACGCGGGCAACGATGGCGCAGCTCTACAACCACCACTCTACTCAAGCGTCAAACACAGACACATTGCCAACTCTGACCGTCGCCTATATGCAGGTAAATAAGCATAAACTCCTCCCGGCTGCGCTAACTAAAGTAAGAAATATCTTAGACGAGAAAAAATTTGGCTGAAATCTGATTAAAAAATAAAATAAAAAAAACATAAAAAATCTTAATAGACATAGACAGTCTACCTAACCTGAGTAGGTAGTTAGGTACAAAGTGTGTTGTGCAATTAATCATCTATTCAACCCTTGTAGATACAAATTGGTTTCGTCCACCAAAGCTTCTGTCGTTCTGTTCACCTTTGAATAATAACATTCAAATATAAAAAAAGTAGTTAAATAATGCAGTAGCTAACCTATTAGATACTTTCTTGCAAGCCAATTTGTACTTATTACCTGTTTGTCCATCTACATTGTTATTTTATAGCAGTAACTGATGTTTCCAAAGTTTTCAAATGAGTGTTGTGGCTTACCACACCACATTGGAAGAATAATGAACTATACCTAAGCGTCATAACTATGTTTTTGTGCTTCATAAAACTGCGAAAAAGGAAACGAGTGACTTTTGTTTGAGTCCCATGACTAATGGGAAAAAAACCAGTTATCATTAAACAATTGATTAAAATATTAGAGACATAAGTAGACCAGGT
Organism: Perizoma affinitatum; assembly: GCA_961405105.1. Lineage (NCBI taxonomy): Eukaryota > Metazoa > Arthropoda > Insecta > Lepidoptera > Geometridae > Perizoma > Perizoma affinitatum. Next base: position 12,682,014 of record OY560184.1, read on the forward strand.
ATGTCTTTTGTTCTGCTTATTATAGCAATACATTGGGGCCCCACTTTGCTCGTTCCAAACTTTAAAAAGTGAAAGTACAATACAACTGGGTCTACTGATTGTAAAATAATACATTGTGAATTATGTTAACTCTATTTTAATCAATTTTGCGAAGGTTACGAGACCTTTCTCGCAACCTTTGTCCTTGCTTTATTAAGGGCTTTTACTTTAAAGATCACCAAGAACGAGTAATGGTCTATGGCAATGATACAGTCTCTCCATAGCCATTAACTAGAAGACTAGGTATTCCTGATTGAACAATTTATTGTCAAACTTTTTCAGAGGTCGTGACCCAGATCGACCGCAGCGTAGGTCGGATCGTGAGGGCGCTCGCGGATAAAAACATCTTGGACGACACGATGATAATATTCGTATCTGACAATGGAGCTCCTACTGTCGGTTCCCTTAGGAACTGGGGCGTGAATCTCCCTTTGAGAGGAAAGAAATACACGCCTTGGGAAGGCGCTGTCAGAGTCCCAGCGTTTATTTGGCATTCTTCATTTAGGCCAAGGGTATGGAATGGTCTCATGCACATCACCGATTGGCTACCGACGTTGATAGCCGCAGCTGATGGTCGCATAGACAAAGCTATAGACGGAATTAACCAATGGGACCCAATCGTACAAGACGGTGAATCAAGGCGAAGAGAGGTCTTGCTAACAGTTGAAGACAGTGATAGCAATATGTACGCTTCGTATAGAGCTGGAGATTTTAAGGTTGTAGTAGGTAATGTGACTGGTTTGAGCAATGGGTACTACGGAGCGGAGTTCATGAGAAATAAAGGACCTACGCAAGACTATTATCCTACATTAAGAGCGTGTGAAGTAGCCAGAACGTTTGAGAATATGGGTATGTATTCCGACATTGAAGACGTTGAAGCTATGAGGGCCGCTGCTACCATCAGACAGGAGGATACTGAGAGAGATGCTACTCCTTGTGTGCCGACGCTAAGTAAGTATACATAGATAAGACTAAAATAATAAATAAATCCAAAGTTAATACACGTGCTCAAAACGGCGAAGGAAAATATCGTGAGGAAACTGGCATGCCCGAAAACCAAAAGTTCGGAAGCATGTGCGGTTAGTGTTTAATAAGCGGCAACGGGCTTGCGACCTGTCATATGCAATATTAACAACTTCCAATACAGGGGCATGTGCCAAATATAATGTTTGGATGTGCCTCTGACTTCCTCCTGCTTTGTATGCTCAAATAATGGATACTGGTTTAAGTTTTTATGAATTATCAAAGCTTGATATTTAGAAGCTCGAATATCTGTACATACAAATAGCTACATCATCAATGTGCTGGAACAATACATTTTTACACTCCACAACGTTGAAAATCCTATTAATCATTTTCTTTCAATTCTCAAAACTTCATTTCATTTTGACTAAAATATGATTTCACCTACATATTCAATTTAAATCCAACCTTTTTTTCTTTTAGCGCGTGGCTGCCTATACAATGTCCGTCGTGACCCTTCAGAGAGTCATGACCTCTGGAACCGTGCTACCAAAATAGCAGCCATTTTAACCGGCCGTCTACGAGCTCTATGGTCTATGCAACAGAGACGGGGTCCTTTGGCTCTCCGAAACGAGTCCGATCCGGTCAACTTTGGCTACACGTGGGAGACTTACATAACTGGCAACGAAATCAACCTGATTGATAGTCTGAACTCACTGAACTTTTCCTTGAATTACAGTGTAAACAAGACGAGTAACAGAGTCTCAACTCAGGCTGCAGTCGTTAATTGCAACGGGACGACCGGCATACGGAACTTTTTGTGCATATTGAAGAGTGTATTTTAATGTTATTAGATTACCTATTTATTTTAAGTGTTGTGTGCCTTAGTTTTAAGTTTGTTATGCTTTAAATACAAGATATCAAGTGCAACCTTGTTTTAGAGTACCTAAGTAAATGTTGTTGGTTTGAATGCTCTAAAGATTAAAATACTTAACTAGTCTTTAGAGCTTTGTTGTGATATTGAATACCACTAAGTATTATCTTAAATATTGTGATAGGTATTTGTATAAATAAATAAATAAAATAAACACTTTACTTTTGTTCTTGTAGATAAGTAACGCAGTTAGATAATGGTCTATTAGGCAGCAAATGTAACATCACATTCTTTTTTCAGTTGATGAAATAATTAAGACCCATTCGCACTAAACTTTGACAGCTCCTACGTTGATGTCTAATGAAGAGTTTCCATAGAAATCTGTCACTAAGACATGCTATATGTCTTAGTGACAGATTTCTATCAGATATTCCACTTTAATGCAGTCGGGCATTAGGTAAGTACTATGATTTTTACCTAGGTATCTTAAGGTTTACTACTACGGGCGAATTCAACTAGCTTAACCAGCCTGTTATCCTTTGAAAAAGCTTTTTAATTAATACGAATAGAATTTCATCTTAGAAAATATTTTTCATTGTATTGTTGTGCGTTTCTGAAAATATTTACGCTTTCAAGCAAAATAGTCTGGTTTCGTAAATCTCGAACAAAAAGTTTAGCGTAATCGCAAAGACATTTTCAATTTGCGAAATATATTTTTAAAGGTATTGAAAGTTAATGAGACTAAGTATATTTTATGTTGCAACGGTTAGAGTTGGAACCTCCTTCACACGCACAGTACAAGGACAAATTAATATTTATATCAAGTAAAATTGCAACATTTTAGCTATCTATTCCATAGTTAACAATGATGCAATTTTTCGGCGTGACATATTGGAGTTTAGTGGTTTCTGTGATACTTTTCGTGCAAGCGCAAGCACGTATTGGTCATGGCCAAAGTAATTCAAAACTATTGGCCGTAGTTACACTGGTTCACTGCTGCTTTACTCGACTTTCTTTACATACAAACCTATTTCATATTATACAGTAAGTAGAGTTAAAATTGATGCTGTTATAGATAGAACTTCTCACATTCTATGTGAATGTTTTTTTTTCATATAAACTTTATGCCATAAACGTTTAGTAATAAACGATTATTGTATGTATGAAAATTAATGAAAACTTTATGTAATATGGGCGGTCTTATCGCTTCGAAGCGATCTTTTCCAAACAATCTTGTTTCTATACAAAATTTGGTAAGCGCATAAATCAAAAATAAAGCGTAGGGACCTACGCTTAACTAAACATGTTTAACTTCTTGCATATACTTTGGGGAGCTCAGTTTAATGCAAGTTCAGTTTCAAATTTACGATCGAAAATTTACCGAACCTCAAGTCTAGCTGGACTTTACTGCACAGAGTTACAGTGAGCGACCTCTATATGCAATAACCACATCTAAGTCTTTAAGAATCTACAATTTATGTTTCTAATACCGACTATGATTACTTTGCATGAAGAAAGATACAGCAAAAGGAGAAGAACCACTATCCACTAAACGCATTATCCTCGGTAATATAAAGTGGACAAATTAATTAGCGTGGAACAAGTTGGGACCGCAACTGGGTTTCGCCGAGTGAAAAAACAGCTTGCGAAATGGATGTTGTTCTTCGAGTAAGGACCTCTTATAAAACGTATCCTAAGTTAGACAGGCATCTAACCTGCTACGTGTTGTCAAAGCAATAGAACAGAATCTACGTATTAAGTTGGATGTAGGTATTTTATTTTAAAAGTGTACCTACTCGTATCTAACAACTATTGTTTACAACAGCCATAATACTGATATTACTATTCATAGGCAAATTTTCGTATCGCAATGGTTTATCAACAACAGACAAGTTTTGTTATCTTTTATTGACCTTGCTCGCGTACATCCTATCCTACCACTACTATTATAAACGCGAATGTTTGTGAGCATGGATGTTTGTTACTCTTTTACGCAAAAACGAGTGAACGGATTTTAATGACACTTTACAGTAATATAGATTATACATCAGATTAACACATAGCTATTATTTATCCGGGTACCAAGCGGGCGAAGCCGTAGGCAACGAACGGTTCGAATCTTAGTGCAGTGTAAATATTATTCGCGTATTGGTATTTTCAGAATGTCAATTTTGTGGAGCTTGATTTTTATGGTCAGCGGTTTAGTGGAAATTGAAGGAAATGGATCCTCATCTAACATAGTTTTCATCATTGCCGATGACTTGGTAAGTACCAACTAAGTGAGTTGTTTCTGAAGTCTTTGTGATTCTTTGTATGTTAAGGGTAGGTATTATCAACAAGGCATCCGGTTGTCGGCTCATTAGGGCTTTCTGTTTGATCTTGAAATCCTACTACTATTATAAACGCGAAAGTTTGTGAGGATGCATGTTTGTTACTCTTTCACGCAAAAACTAATGAACGGATTTTGATTAAACGTGACAGTAATATAGGTTATAGATCAGAATAACACATAAGCTACATTTTATCCGAGTACCACGCGGGCGAAGCCGTGGGCAAACGCTAGTAAAATCGTAATCCGCATTTTGTATAGTAAGTAGCCAAGGCGTTCCTTTTTTAAACAAAATTTATGAAAATTTTCCCAAAAAGTAAATGTTATATTTGATGTATTTCAGGGTTGGGATGACGTCAGCTTTCATGGGTCCAACCAGGTTTTGACCCCAAACATTGATTTGTTGGCATACACTGGAGTGGCTTTTGGAAGATATTACAGTCACTGCATATGCACTCCCTCAAGATCAGCATTGCTTACTGGAAAATATGCCCATACTCTAGGTAACACTTATAAAATGATAATTTAGTTTCCTACGATAACGACTCTACATTTTCATCAACACAAAAATACGAAAAAGTTTATTTATAGTTGCAGATATTGGATTTCTAAATTCTCTTTGAAATTCATCTGACTAGCTTTGACGTTATGCATGTAGCTGCAATGAACTCTGAATTTACTCGGAACAACAACCTGCACAAATCTCCACAAGTTCAATATTTGATTTTCAAACCCATACGTTCTGAAAACCGATTAATCGAACGGCAATATATCTCAGGTATGCAAGGCTATCCCCTGACAAACGGCGAGGATAGAGGGCTGCCGATAACGGAAAAAATATTGCCACAATATTTGAAGGAGCGGGGCTACGCTACACATTTGGTTGGGAAGTGGCATGTCGGTCATTCCAGGATTGAATATTTGCCGACAAACAGGGGATTTGATAGCCACTTTGGGCATAGAGGAGGATTTTTAGATTACTATGAGTATATAGTGGAAGAAACTGTAAGTAAAATGTAAAAATACATAATCTACATACCTTGTAAAAACAATTTGATGATTAAGTTTTTTTAAATAACTGTAATGATTACAGTTACATGATAGTACAATTAATAATTATTATCATTAAGATCCTAATAATAATAATTCTGTAATACATGAAAACACCCAGACGAGACAAATATTTGCAGATCATACAAACATTTGTCCCGCGGCGGGAACTGAACCACATGATATTCCTTGATGAATAATATTGGTACCTAAACTAGGATTCCTTTAATGATGGCGTACCAATGCCCTCCGCCAAATATTAAAAATAATCGGCAGTAATAATCAATTTCTACTCTACCACAAGGTAAAAATGGTTAATATTAAAATAACTAAATTACGGCACGATAAAAGCAAGTAAACAGATATATTTTTTCCCAGTGGACTGCCGGTAAAGTATCCGGTATGGATTTATACAGGAACATGACGGCAGATTGGGGCGCAGAGGGTTACATCACTGATCTCTACAATCAAGAAGCCAAGTCAAGTAAGTCTTTTAAAAAAATAACTTTGTTTTTCCTTATAAAATCCACTAGAGACAGATCTTACAGGAGTTGCCAACCTACCAGCCGCATTATTCTAACTGAATTGGGGGTTATAAATCTAAAGATGCAACGAAAATGCAGGTCGAGAAGCTTCTAAATTCGTATTTTATCTTATCTGAGAAAATGTTGCGTTGGTCTGTTCGATTTTAGATTGATTTTTGTTGGGCCAGTACAATGCATTGTTCATTGTAATATCTAGTTTTCTATATTTATTTATTCGTTTTTCATCTACGATTAATATTATAATAATGCTGGACATTATTATAATATTAATCTTAGTAGCAGAGCTTGTTTTTTGCAGCGATAATCGAACCCGCAACTTTCTGCGTCTAAGGCGGGCCACTCGCCACGGGCCTTCGCCCACTGCAACACAGAGGTCGTCACAGAATATGGTTAACGGGATAAAGTTTTATTTTATCTTCTTTATTGATTCCAAACCAAACGAGTAGATCGTTGCCCAATATTGATTGCTCGCCTAATGAAGTGATTTCATCGCTTAGTATCAATCGTTGTATTTTTGTTTAAACTTGAACAAACCAAAATACACTCAAAAGACTGTTTGTAATTTAATTTTTGCAGTTATAATGAGCCACGACTCTAAAACACCCTTGTTTCTGATGGTGGCACATAATGCTCCACATGCTGGCAATGAGGGCGCAGTGCTGCAAGCACCGCCAGAAGAAGTGCGTGCTATGAGGCATGTTGCGTCTCCTGAAAGGAGGATATATTCAGGTGCTTATCAAATGTGGCTCGAAATCAGCCAGATTTTGACGTTAGAGGTCAGATTTTGACGTATGTATACATAAAAACTGTTGCAATTGCTGGCACCAGTTTTTCATTCTGTTTTTGACGATGGTCAGCGGTTGAATCCGCGTTGTCTGTTATCCATCTACCTATGTATTTCAGCTGTAAATTAGTTAACCGCAAAACCGACATTTTCACCCTATTTGCAGAGATTTTCATGCATGTATCGCAAAGATAAAAGCGCATCGTTACCCAGAATTAACAATCAAATTATCAAAGTATTTGTTACATTTCAGCCATGGTGAAAAAATTAGACGATAGCGTCGGGGAAATAGTAAAAGCTCTTTACATAAAAGGTATTCTAGAAAATACTGTTATAGTCTTCACAAGTGATAATGGAGGGATCACACTAGGGAATTCAGTGAATTACGCATCCAACTGGCCATTGAGAGGAACAAAAATGTCCCCTTTTGAAGGAGGCGTGAGAGTGGCTGGACTGTTGTGGTCTTCCAAGATTAACGTTTCAAACCATTTATGGAACGGCTATATGCACGTGATTGACTGGTTGCCCACTTTGATAAGAGCTGCAGGCTTTGAGCCCCCAAAAGATATTGATGGCATAGATAATTGGAATGCTATTATCGAGAATAAGGAATCAGATAGAAAAGAAATATTTGAAATAGATGATTATACGGGGTTTTCATCAGTTATTTTCGATGAATATAAACTAGTAACAGGAGACGCTTCATCTGAATACTGTGACTATCATGGCAGTGATTTAAGGGGCATTATCGGTGATGGTCCTCCCTACGTCGATGCTCTAGAGAAAAGTGATGTTTATTCTGTTTTGGGTAAGATTGGCAAACCTTTCAATTTGGAAAATGCAAATTTGAGAAATGATATGAAGGTAAAATGCAGCATGGAGACGGACAACACCTGTTTTCCTCTAAACGGTAATTTAAAAAAATACGATAATAACCTTTTTTATACCTACATTTTCCAGGTCATAATAGGTCATAAACCTTTTATGACCTGGAATAATATATAGGCTACATTTTATGCATGTTTAATTTAAATCGGTTTAGCCGTTACGGAAATATTAAGCAAGAAACATCCAAACTTATTTGTAATATTCGTAGGAAGGATAAGAGCTTATTGTTTTACTTCTAGGTAAAAGTTGTCTCTACAATATCAAGGCAGATCCATGTGAAACAACGGATATTTCAACCGCAAATCCAGAAATCGTCTCGAGACTGCAAGCACTATTGGAAATTGAGATGAAGAGACTAGTGCCTAGAATAAAGCCAACTTTTAGAGATCCTATGGCAGCTCCTAGTCTTCATAACTATACTTGGATAAACTGGCTTTCGAAGTAAATAAGTAGGATTTCCGTTTTCTTTTACAAAGCAATCAAGTATTTTTCATAATTTTACAAGGCAAGTTTAATAGCAGTCTCGAATTGAAGAATTAACTACTGCGTTTAGCCTACTAGAACATTTATGATATCAAGTAGGCAATCATATCTTTAGTAGAATATAAAGCACCAAGTTATGAAATCATGCAATAAAGTTGAAAGCACCGACATGTTATAATGAATTATTCCCGTAGTAGGTAGTGAGTTCCCTCAGCCGTGATTGCTCAAATATTTATGACTCAGCGTCAGCTAAAACTTTACTCAAATCTTTGGGGTCTGCTAGATATCCCGCCGGTTACAAAAACAATATAAATAAAAATTAGTAATAAGTGTACTAATATGAAAAGAAAATGTTTCTTATAAAAGCAACCCTGAAATCATACCCTCACCCATAATACCCTCATTATGGGAAATTTCTTTAATAGGTCGTAGATAATAATCTAGTTTTGTATACCTACCTAAGGTAATGGTTTGTAAATTGCGTTCTTAAAAGTTACCTTAGTTGGGTTTCACAGCTTTAACATGTTTTTATGATTATATGAAACATTTTAAAATTATAGTTAATCATTATTCTATTACAAACATAAAAATCATCCGCACGGCCTAGGTCTATTTCTTTGAATGGGTTTCCGGCCCAATTTTCAATTATTATGTCAATTTTTCACCCAGTCTCAATCTAGGTAATTATGATCTAATCTAAGACAGAGAAAGTGCCTCAATTTTTATTAAGACATTCCGGTAACGGTAATATTTTTAGCGGAAAATGCAATTATGATATTAACATAGGTACATGAAAAATGTTTTTACTTTCGCTAAACCAGCGATAAATGAGACTGTGAGGTACAAGAACTTTTGTTTATTTTGCCATGATTATAATTATGTGTTTGAGGGACAAAAAATGTGACTGTCAAGTGTGCGAATTGAGTAAAATTCCTATGTCTTCAAAAACTTTAAAAGACATTAAAGGAGTCATAACATAATATATTTTCTTATAATTATTAGATGTTGAAATTTAGTACCAGGTGAGATATAAAATCTGTTCCAAACTGCCACATTTAAGAAAGCTGTTCCCAAATTACATCTGTGTTTTTCGCTCGTTATCTCTAATACCTATTCTTATGGGAAAACTTAATAATTTAAGACTTTAACAAAACAGTCGGGCTTAGCTTTTAAAAGCTAAACCTCAATATATAGGACGTTTAAATTGTTTAAAAATCTAGTAAGCTTAGCGAAGAAAAATGTTCTTCCAGGTTTCCTCTCTAGATAATTGAATTCATTTGTTAGCAAATTAATTATTTTACTTCTATCGAATTCAAAGAAATTACCGGTACTCAGCATCCTCTCCAGTTTCTAAGATATTAAAGAGGACTAAATTAGCTTTCTGTAACAATAGCATGAGGGATCAATATTGATCTTCAGCAGGATTATCTTCAAAATGTGCCTTAGGTAATTTCAATGGTACTTTTCAGATTTCATTTATTGACCCATATTATAACATTGGTTATTATACAAGAGAAGTCAATTCTGTTTACAAATTTAGTTTAAATTATTACACATAAATTACAAAATTACGCTATCCCCTGCCCGCCCAACAGCAAACGAAAAAACAAAGTAGGTCTCCCTAATACGTCCACTTTTATGGAGATGAAAATGTATGTTGTTCGAGAAATCTTTTTGCGGAAAGTCTCGTTGCAGAGTCATTTGTTGGTTATGGAAATGGATAACGTTTGCTCTGGTTCTGTCTGTTACATATTCTATTTCGGTCTAAAATGTAATGTCGAATAAAGAACGAGGTTTAAAAACTTTGGAATCTATTAGAAAATTACAAGCGTTATCTATATTTCATTGATCACATAATTATGTAGAACCGGTACAGTACCGGTTAGTCCCAATCATACCTATTTAACATGGTGCAAAAAAAAAAAACAGCCAAGACGTGTCGAGAAACGTTATGTTTCTAATGTAGTTATAGCTTGTAGGTGTTGTGCAATACAGTATTTTCTATCTTCCAACTATGCATCTATGTAGGTAAGATAAAAAAGGTATGTATTACAGAATAACTAATTAGTGTCGAAGTTGCCTCATAGTCTTTCTAAAGTTATTGTTGCAAATCTGTCGAACAAATTTAAGAATGCTAGCTATACTTACTAAACTTACTTAGGAGTTCTAGGACAAAGTTAAGAACGCTACTGTAGCTACTTCGAAGCTTAAGAAGATTTTTAAGGAGTTAATGATAAACTAACCAGAATATGCAATGAAAAAAATTGCCTATTTGCATGTGTATTGTATTTTTAAGGTATATAATACGGGCGCACAGATAGACAATAGATGGACATAACAAAACTGAAGGGTTCCCTTTCGCTCTAAACTCTAAAAGCTTACCTTTATGTCCGCTATTCATGTCGCTCGCAGTTAAGCAGGCCAATATAATGTTGACAATGTGCGAATCAGTTTGTTGTGTAGGTACTCCATCCACACGCGTCGTGCATGTTATGCACGCTTCAATACGATCTCATGCTTATCCACTCTGGGAGAATAATACATGGAGCCGTACTCAGGCTCAGCATCTGTTTGACATCATACTCATAGCTTTGTAGCGTCATTATTGTGTATACTGGATCAATGCATTATTGTAGTCGCTGCCAAATTGGAATTTGGAGTACTTCGGCAATCTTGAAAGGACTGCTTGAGTATCATCAACATCGTATGTCTTGTACTTCTCACGTCTGAGACTCAGTTCGAGCCGGAATTTAATGCAAACCTGAAGACACTAATAACTATGTAAGGGACAGGCCTATATGCTCATCAGTGGACTTACGAGAATATCGGTAGATGATATTTTATCACACAGATCGCGAATTGCCCATAATCAATCACGAAGCGAAGGTAGTACAATTAAGCGTTGGTCACCAGAAACGTTTTCGTATAGTCGTAAAAGAACGGTCGAACCGTTTATAATTGACGGTCACAGATTTTTAGGAAAACAAAGCTTTTTTTGCGCCGTGGATGTGGATGCATTAGCGTTACGTCTTTTGCGCCCACGTAACCATGATTCTGTCTACTATCACGATACAGATGTACTATGGTTGCAGTCTTTACAAAATGCTTCTGCTTTGACGTAATATGTCACCTAATTTGATTGCTTATCTTTCGTATCTACAAGCCCCTGCCCACGGCTAGGTACGTAGGTACGGGGATAAAAGGTAGCAGATAATAGATATATAATTATATGAAAAACAACCTCATCACTAGACCCTGCATTGTCATTGGTGCGCAACGAGGAATAAAAACTTAACATTCATACCTACTGAATGAAGCGCACCAAAACGGGTGCGCTATGTGGAAGTACTTAGGTGCGCTAAGTCTTGGTGCGCTTCATCTGGGTGCGCTACGCGGAATACCTCGTTATTCTAGGTCGTGAACGTACGTTCACTGTGAATATAATTTCCGTAGATCATTAGCATCAAACTTTCAAACATGTAAGCATCCAAACTTTGATACTTTTATATTAGTATTTTGAGAAATCATGAAAACTACTTAGTACCTGACATCAACATCACTTCGGCTGACATCACTTACACTTACAGGTAACATGTAAACATGTAGTTAAATCGCTAATGGCTTCAAATATTTATCCAGTCCAGATTTCAGATGAGGTTACCCGCTTGCCCCTATTCCATTTTATGATATTCCGAAAGCTGTGTGACTTTTTGGGGTTGAATATAAATTTTAGTTCATCCCTTATTTTGTTGGCCATCTTGTTTATTTAGGATCTGAACGTACCCACATAGATAGTACCGACGATTCACCGTCTGTAAAGCTGAATATGATACAATTTATAAGTACCTAGTTTGCGGCTGTTTGATTCGGTCTATCTTACTGGTAGATTTAAATTACACCATTATCTGTTCGATAAAAACTATAAGTTTTTCTATTTTTATTTCATTTATAAATGAAATCGGTGCAGCTAACAAACATTAAGGATACCTAGATGTTTTGTTTGATATTATTATTATTATCATTATTATTATTGAATTGATTTTTGATATTTTCGGTCACAGTAAGTGTGGTTTACTCCACTTTATTCAATTTGATATTACTACATCTAGAATTTGGGTACTATAAACATACAATTTACTATGTATAATATGTATGAATTTACATAAAAAAAGTATATAAGTAGTATATGAGTCATGTAGTAAAATAATCGACACGATATAATGTATTGATATATTATTATGCACAGAACTAAACGTTTCTTCTATTCTATTCTATTCTATTGTAGAAGTACCTACTGTGTATTATAATTTCCTTGCAAACTTGAATATGAAACAATATTGGTGCTCTTATATTCGTATAATTTGATTGTGCGATTTCACGAGATAGCGGGACTATAGGTACCTGATAAATTGTTTGCTAAGTTTATTTGGAATCGTCACATGCAATGCGTCGTATAGAAATGAGATTCAAATTGAATACAACCATAACAACTTTTGAAATAATGCCTCTAGTTAAATTAACATTGGAAAGCCAAATAATCTACGATGTTTTAGAGAGTTTCTATTCGAATATAAACTGTCACTTATTGTCCCCAAGCAGCATTCATGAGATTGAATAAAGCATAAGCCTGCCGGATCATCTGAAATAAAAAATAATATTTATGCTTAGGTAACTTTCATATTTCACTTATATTCTAAGTTCACTATTTTTTCTCATTATGCTAACTTTTCATTACTATGACACATAGACTTGATTAATTTATAATTTATAATCTATTTTCTATAAAAACGCGATATACCCACTGCACCAAGGTGGAATTGCCGAAAATCCTTATTAAGTGAACCATACCAAAACTCGTTTCTACACTTAGACCTTAAGGATTTAGGTCTTTATTTATATACTTTAAAACAGTTGTTTAGTTAAAAACCCTCGTTGACATTTTTTTTTCTACAATCTGTTTTGAATTACACTTATCAGAATCAGCCGTTTAAAATCTTTGTTTGTAAGAGGGTTACGGCTTGTGCATGTGTGCATTGTCAGAAGAATAAGTCAGTCTCGTTACGATTTTATACTGAAAAAACTAGTCAATTATTAAAAGTGGCATAGTACTGTTGGGCTTTCCCATACAACTAACAGTAGCAAAGGTATCCAGGCTTATGTTGTAGAATACGGTGCTGATGCAAAGAGGGCGCGTAGCCCTGGTGAGCATGAATAGCACTGTCTGCCCAATCCTCTTGTCGGAGTGTTTCTCCCATCCACACGAATAGAGAGATTGGCGAAACGCTGCATTCTTCAGTATGAAACAAAATAAAAAAGGGCCTTTTATTTCCTGTGTAAGAGAAACACATAAACAAAAATGGTTACTACCTATTTCACTTCTTGATTATGGCTTGAGTGGCTATTTATCGTATGCTCAGTCAAATCATGTTTTTTTAATTATTCAGTATAGATGACTATAATAAGAATGTGCCCTAATTACATAACGATCTAGCCAAACGATAGCCTAATGAGTAATTTTACAATGACCTATTTTTATAAAAAAAAGAATTTTCCTCTACATTAAAGTATTTTAACTTTTCACTATGTAGGTATTTTAAAGTATTTGCTATTAAAAATTAATGTTTAGCATTTTCTAATTACTGCAGGCACTCATCAAACTATGTCATGAGATTTTGATTTTGTCCAACTTGTGATAGATATAAGATAGAAAAAAAATATTGTACATCAAATTATATTACAACTTAGATACGCAGTTACATTATTGATGTCAGAAATGTACCTTTTCCATAAGTAAGTCACTGTAGTAACAAGGCATCAAAAAATGAAGGGTCGCACCTATGAATAGTATAGAAAACTCGTAACTGATTACGCCACAGCGAATATCCTGGAATAGGAAGTCAAATTTGTAATATTTTTTTGTCAAACTTATTAAAATACGTAAAGAGAAAAGCAATCTTACTTCGACAACATGGAATGCGATAAGAGGTAAAACGAAAGTTGTGGTTTTCATATTAAACTCATTCAGAACTGTGAAATATGTCTGGACTCGATTGACTAATCTGTAAAATAAAATGATTGTATTTTAAACTTTGTCTTGGTTGTATTTATTAAGTTTATATAATAACCATCTTACTTGTACAAATCCTGTAGTTTTATGATTATTTGTTTTAAGTTTTCCTGGATTTCTTCAACCGTTGTATTTTTAGAGAATGCTGTAGTAATCCTTCCACTTAGCAAATCTAACTGTCCACAGGTGTGCAATGTGAATATTGGTATCAGCGGATCAAATCCTATATATATTATTGCGGCAAAGAAGGCAAAAATGAAACAAAGTGCGAATATGCCCCAGAAAGTAAATACATTATCTTTGTGTTTTTCTATAACTTCTGGAAAGGTGAAATCAAACATAGGTTTTAAGTTGTTCTCTCCGGTCCAGAAAGAGCGAGCCGTTAAAATGAAACCCTTTAGTGGAAAGATCGCGCTTCCACTCGAGGCACACAAGAACCAGAATAAGCAAACATATTTTCCTTCCTCAGCGTATCGTTTTACAATATATTGTTCATCTGGCAGGAATTGTTTGGCCAGCTCGTAATCATTGTCGACAATGTGAATGAGGTCCTCAATAGACTGCTGGTGATAGAGCAAGACCAAATATTTTATTGTTGTATTCATACAAATGATTGTCATCGCTGTATTTTTGCAGGCTTCTGCATAGTTTCCGTCTTTGACATCGTGAAATAAAATCGAGTTACACAGCAGACAAAAACATATCACATTGATCGAAAAAACAAAAGAGAAATGAATAAGCCAAAGTTTATCACGAGCTATCGATGGGTATGACCCATTTATGCGCATAGAAATCACAGCGATTTTGTAATTTTTTTCAAATTTTAAATCGATGTCAGACATTTTTCGATTCGTGCTGTATCGACAGTTTCAAAATTAATACTGATTTCAGAAAATCGCGCAAAATTCTTTGCAGAATTTATTGAAATAATAATGACAGTTTGTTACTATAACTACTTAGCTTGTTAGGTTGCAGGGTTGTAACAACAACATTGTTTCTACTGTTGCGGGCTTTTCCGCAAGGTTTTCCGAAAAATAATAATAAACACCTAAGTTGAAGTAAGAAGAATATTAGTAACGATAAAACTCAGAGTATCACAAAAAAGTAAAAACATAAATTTCATACGCTATCTCATTGAATTAACGTTTATAATAGCGTGCGCAAGACCATGGCTATTACGACATCGGCGCTTACTAAAGAGTAAAAAAAACATTTTTTTTGCATTTGCTCTCTTAAAAACGATTAATTTTAAATATCATACGAACAGTTTGTAACATCTTGTGCCAAGTACATACATTCCAAGTACTCCAACTTTCCAACTTTCTGTCAAAAAAATATTTCTTTGATTGTTTTTCCATTGAAATTAAATAGATAGGATGATATAACATGCCCTGTTTACTCATAAAAAAAAAAAAAAATATAGTCCTCCACATCGGTTTCGATGACGGCGACCCTAAAAGTTATGTTGTTTTTTTTCGTGCGTGAGCCCTAATATGGCTTGCAAGACCAAACTTTGTCTTGAATACCCTATCACAAGTATCGCAACAAAGCTGGCCCACAGAGTTGAAGGTGTATGTGTAGGAGACCTTAGGTCTTTCTTTAAGTGTTCGGCGTTTCGCGTCAAGTTCTTCAAGACGGTTTTCTTCGAAGGATTTAATTTTACTGAAGATGGTGGAGCGCCAAGTCGATCTTTGTGCAGCTAGCTCCTCCCAACAGTTGGGGTCGATAGCGCAGGCGTTTAGATGCCTCTTGAACACATCTTTGTAACGAAGATGCTGACCACCGTGCCTTCGCTTACCTTCTGCCATCTCAGAGTATAAGACAGCTTTGGGTAAACGGTGGTCATCCATGCGAAAGACGTGTCCGCACCACCTGAGTTGTCGCTGCATAAGAAGAGCTTCCATGCCATGCATTCCGGAGCGACGCAAAACCTCTGTATTAGACACTCGATCCTGCCACTTGATTTTCAAAATAGACCTTAGACACCCAAGATGGTAAGTGTCAAGTTTCTTGATATCTGGTTTGTAGAGGCACCATGCCTCGGCGCCATATAAAAGGACAGGTATTATTAACGCTTTGTAGACGCTAATCTTCGTCTCGAGCTTGAGGTCATGAGAGTTCCAGACACGGCCAGTAAGTCGTCCAAAGTTGGCAGCAGCGTTAGCTATGCGCGATGGTATCTCCGAAGCCAAGGTGTTATCATTCCGGATGTTACTTCCAAGATATTTAAAGTGTGATACTTCCTCAAGTGGTTTCCCATCTAGATTCAGTGCTGCTTTATCAGCTTCGCAGCCTCGTGGTGGTTGTTTGAGAATTTTAGTCTTGGAAGCATTTATAACCAGTCCGAAACGCTGACAAGATCTGTGTAGTGCGTCAACATAGGTTTGAAGAACCACCATGCTACCAGACATGAGACAGACATCATCAGCATAAAGTATCTCCAGTATTGAGACCTTTTGCAACTTAGACTTTGCTCTGAACCTCGACAGGTCAAACACGCCTTTCTCCGTTCGAACATTAAGCTGGATCTGGTCACTACAACACTGCAGTGCATCCCTTACGACGACTGAGAAATATATGGCAAAGAGAGTAGGTGCCATAACGCAACCTTGTTTTACTCCACTTGTGATTTGGATCTCTTCAGAAAGTTCGTTTTCATGCTGAACCTTCGCTTTCATGCTATCATGAAACTGGCGTATAAGGTTGACGAATTTCTTTGGATACCCTGACTTCTGGAGAACTAGCCAAAGGGCCTCGCGTGGAACTCTATCAAATGCCTTCTCTAAATCGACAAAGCACATGTAGAGAGGCCGCTGATGTTCGAGGCTTTTCTCTTGGAGTTGTCTTACGACAGTTATAGCATCAATAGTTCCTCTGCGAGGACGAAAACCACATTGACTCTCAGGTAGATAATGCTCAGCTAGTTCGCTTAGGCGGGTGTTGACAATGTGTGCGAGGATCTTACCGGCGCTAGAGAGAAGCGAAATGCCACGGTAAGAACTGCAATCGGAGACATCTCCCTTCCCTTTGTATAACTTACAGATTACCGCATCTCTCCAGCCCTGTGGAACCTGTTCACTATCCCATACTCTTTTGGAAAGATTATAGAGCCTATTGACAATGTTCTTTCCACTGTATTTATATACTTCTGCAGGAAGTTGATCCATACCCGGTGTCTTTGCATTTTTGAGACGCTTTACTGCTCTCACGAACTCTTCGAAAGTTGGTGGGTCGTCTAAATGTTGGGAGACAGGTAGCTCCTCTAATGAGTTTATGTAAGTTAAATCTACGCGGAGCGCATTGGGATTCAGAACATCACTGAAATGCTCTGACCATCGCTTTAGTACGTCATTTTTATCCACAAATCGACGTTGTCTGTCCTTAGAGTACATTGGTGCTGTCTTTCTGACACGTGGGCCAAAAATCATTTTTATGCCTTCAAAGAAATTGCTAGTTTGTTGAGTATCAGCGTAGTGCTGCAATTCAATAGCTTTTTCTTTCCACCACTTTTCTTTCAATTCTCGAACCTTCGATCTTAGTTTAAGTTGAGTTTCCTTTTTACCGTGTAAATCCGTTGACTTTGAGTTTAGTTCACGCCTGTGTCTTTCAACTAGCATCTTGATCTCATTATCGGATGCATCAAACCAATCTTGGTTCTTTCTTTGTGGTTTGCCAATCGTATTTAGAGCACAGGCATGAAGATTTTTCGCCAAGAATCTCCACTCATCATCTGTCGTAAGGTACTCAATCTGCGGAGCATTATTAGAAAATGTTGTATCCAACGTAGTACCCAACTCTGGTGAGGTGATTAGTCTCGAGTAAGCTAATTTTGGTGGTATTTTGTGGCTTGCTCGTCGTGGTGCTTTGAGCTTTAGATGCATGTTTGATCTGATAAGACGGTGATCAGTCCAGCCCAGCGCCCCACGCATCGCTCTCGTTACAAGAACATCACGAAGGTCTTTTCGGCGAACAATGACATAGTCCAAAAGATGCCAATGCTTAGATCTTGGATGCATCCATGAGGTCTTGTACTTCTCAGCAAGTCGATAAAATGTGTTAGTGATACCTAGATCAAATTCAGCACACAACGACAAGAGGCGTAGTCCATTGTCGTTACATTTTCCGACTCCATGTTTGCCAAGGACTCCGTTCCAAAGTTCATGTTCGGTGCCGACACGAGCGTTAAAATCTCCCAGCAAAATGATTTTGTCGTGTTTTGGAACACTTTTAAGAGCCAGGCGAAGTTGTTCATAAAATACCTCTTTGTCTTCATCCGGTGAAGGTAAAGTAGGCGCATATGCACTTATAAGATGGGCGTATTTATTATTCGTAATTGGAAGGCGCAGAGTCATGAGGCGGTCATTGACACCCTTAGGTAGCTCACTCAGACCTCCAGCTAAGTCATTGCGAACAACAAAACCCACGCCACTGCCCGCCCTTTCATCGGCAGGACGTCCACTCCAGTAGTAGGTGTAACCGCCAAGTTGTTCGCAGATCTCTCCACTGTCGCTCAGATGTGTTTCACTGATTGCGGCTATATCGATTTTGTATCGAGCCAACTCTCTTGCTATGAGAGCAGTTTTTCTTTCTGGGCATAAGTTACTGTCATTATCCAATAGAGTCCTTACGTTCCAAGTAGCTATGCAAAGTCGTTTAGGTTGTATTTTAAATTTATTATATTTCTGTATTTTTCGACCGCGTTTATCGATGTCCAGGCGCCCGCGGTTTGGCGCCCAGATGATGGTGAGACGGACTATTTTTAGGCCACCTTTTCTAGACCCCTCCTCTATACAGAGGAAAGCAGAGCGATCCTAAATAGGGCTGCTTTGTCACCAGTCGTGCTGCCGAACCCAGAGTTCCGCCTCTGTCAACTCTGAGAGCGACCACTCTCTCCTGGCCGCCTACGTGCAGGGTGTTAACTAAAGCCTTGGTACATCGATACCTCAACCCCACCGCCAACACCCCATCGCCGCAGGGCTCTATTTTTTTTTTTTTTTTTTTTTAAACATCAGAAAAAAAACCGGGAAGAATAGCTAGGGTCATCTGCGCGTGAAATTATTTATAGTGGACAAGCGGTTGCGCGGTTACAAATCCACTCTCTCGTCCCTCCCTCTGTAGTCCAATGGACCGGGAAACCGGTACGATCGGCAGAGATTGGGATGCAGCGAAAGGCCGTAAGTCACAAATATGGATCCTGACAGACGCCCTCAGGGGTTTTCGCATTACCTTGCTGCATCAATGGTAAAAGATGTTGCCAAATCGATGCAGACTTTGTAGACGGGGGATCACCGCTAACTACCCTAAAAGATGTTCTTAGATGTAGTCCCCTTCTTTAGGTTTAGCCCACTGACGTGGTTTACCAGGGTGTGGCCGCTGTGACTACAGCTTCTTGGAGCCACTAAAGAAGAGATTGTGGGGGTTAATAATTGCATGGAACACCCCACTACACCCTGTTTACTCATAAATTGTCTATAAATAACACGTACTATTTTTCAAACATTTATATTGACTCTACTTAAAGAAGAATCCATCCTAAGATGACCTATCAGCCTCACCATGCGCTTTAAATAAGTTATCTAATGGATCTCGATCGAGTAATTTTCGTGTCGCATAAATTATATCTTGTATGAAAATGTTGTCAACCCTAACTTATAAGCTATCAAATTGAATTAAAGAAATAGGTAGGCTGTGAAACCATCATCAATCAGTCGTAGAATCGTTCCTTATTTTGTTGTCAAGCTGACGGAGAAGGGTGATATTTAGGTCTGGATTATGTCTAACCACTACAAATTAGATACAGACAAGTTATCGATGTAGCTCAAGTTAATTTATTATCAGTAATACCTAGGTACCCCTTTAATAGCCTACATGAAAATAACTTGAAAAAAAACTGCCAAGTGCGTGTCGGGCCACGCGCAGTTTAGTGTTACGTAGTTGCCCATAAACTTATATTTACTACCTGTTTTATACAACTAACAACATTATCTAAGTAATTTTCAATGGAATTTGTACGAAATTATCCTTTTTACTTCTCCAAGTACATTTTATAATATGGTCGACTATTAGGTACCTCGTTACCTTGTAAAGCCTATCCTTTCATCCTTTCAGTATAACAAATAAAATAAGTGGCTAAAGAACATTTATCTCTTTTGCCATTTAGTCGTCGTCACAAATAATTGTACCTACGTATCTACACGTCTCATTTTGGATGCTCCTGATGACGCAACGTGTAATTATAATTAGCAGCTGCCTTATTCTCATGGCATCCGTACATCACGTCCGCGAATACGAAGAGTGTTTTAAACCACCACACTTCCTAAATGGGCTCATACTTTCAATCCACAAGCAGTTTTAGACGACACGTTTAAAACGTGTCGTCTAAAACTGACAGATTCTAAAACAAGCTGTCATTATTATCAGTAAAAATTGTGGATACGAAGAATGTTACGAGTATATTCACAGTTATTTTAGGTAGGTGAAGTCATACAAAACAGGTTAGGAACATTTCTACTAATGAAGGACTTCTAAAGACATTTTTTTTATCGTATCTCGAAGCTTTAGCCCGCACTATTTTGTGTGAAACTGAAATTCTGTTTATTATTTCGTGAGAATTTTTGTGTATGCGTTTTGTGTATCAAGATACTACACATGTGTGTCCCGTGGAGGCACCTTAATGTAGAGTAGAGTGCTAGCTCGTTAGATGTTATATTACTTTTATTAACATTTCCGATTGTCGTGCTTAAACAAATGGTTACGGTAGTTTAAACAGGTTTTGTTAAGCAAATCCTTAATGGGGAATAGCTGATACTTTACAATCAGGAGCGGGACTACGCTACACATTTGGTTGGGAAGTGGCATGTCGGTCATTCCAGGATTGAATATTTACCGACAAACAGGGGATTTGATAGCCACTTTGGGCATAGAGGAGGATTTTTAGACTACTATGAGTATATAGTGGAAGAAAGTAAAATGTAAAAAATACATGATAGTACAATTAATCATTATTATCATTAAGATCCTAATAATAATAATTCTGTAATACATGAAAACACCCAGACGAGACAAATATTTGCAGATCATACAAACATATGTCCCGCCGCGGGAACTGAACCACATGATATTCCTTGATGAATAATATTGGTTCCTAAACTAGGATTCCTTTAATGATGGCGTACCAATGCCCTCCGCCAAATATTAAAAATAATCGGCA
The DNA here is from genome assembly GCA_961405105.1 of Perizoma affinitatum. Taxonomy (NCBI): domain Eukaryota; kingdom Metazoa; phylum Arthropoda; class Insecta; order Lepidoptera; family Geometridae; genus Perizoma; species Perizoma affinitatum. Next base: position 12,703,246 of record OY560184.1, read on the forward strand.
GTAATAATCAATTTCTACTCTACCACAAGGTAAAAATGGTTAATATTAAAATAACTAAATTACGGCACGATAAAAGCAAGTAAACAGATATATTTTTTCCCAGTGGACTGCCGGTAAAGTATCCGGTATGGATTTATACAGGAACAGGACGGCAGATTGGGGCGCAGAGGGTTACATCACTGATCTCTACAATCAAGAAGCCAAGTCAAGTAAGTCTTTTAAAAAAATAACTTTGTTTTTCCTTATAAAATCCACTAGAGACAGATCTTACAGGAGTTGCCAACCTACCAGCCGCATTATTCTAACTGAATTGGGGGTTATAAATCTAAAGATGCAACGAAAATGCAGGTCGAGAAGCTTCTAAATTCGTATTTTATCTTATCTGAGAAAATGTTGCGTTGGTCTGTTCGATTTTAGATTGATTTTTGTTGGGCCAGTACAATGCATTGTTCATTGTAATATCTAGTTTACTATATTTATTTATTCGTTTGTCGTCTACGATTAGCAGAGCTTGTTTTTTGCAGCGGGAATCGAACCCGCAACCTTCTGCGTCTAAGGCGGGCCACTCGCCACGGGCCTTCGCCCACTGCAACACAGAGGTCGTCACAGAATATGGTTAACGGGATAAAGTTTTATTTTATCTTCTTTATTGATTCCAAACCAAACGAGTAGATCATTGCCCAATATTGATTGCTCGCGCAAATGAAGTGATTTCATCGCTTAGCATCAATCGTTGTATTTTTGTTTAAACTTGAACAAACCAAAATACACTCAAAAGACTGTTTGTCATTTTATTTTTGCAGTTATAATGAGCCACGACTCTAAAACACCCTTGTTTCTGATGGTGGCACATAATGCTCCACATGCTGGCAATGAGGGCGCAGTGCTGCAAGCACCGCCAGAAGAAGTGCGTGCTATGAGGCATGTTGCGTCTCCTGAAAGGAGGATATATTCAGGTGCGTATCAAATGTGGCTCAAAATCAGCCAGATTTTGAAGTTAGAGGTCAGATTTTGACGTATGTATGTATACATAAAAACTATTGCAATTGCTGCACCAGTTTTTCATTCTGTTTTTGACGATGGTCAGCGGTTGAATCCGCGTTGTCTTCTAGAAAATACCGTTATAGTCTTCACAAGTGATAATGGAGGGATCACACTAGGAAATTCAGTGAATTACGCATCTAACTGGTCATTGAGAGGAACAAAAATGTCCCCTTTTGAAGGAGGCGTGAGAGTGGCTGGACTGTCGTGGTCTTCCAAGATGAACGTTTCAAACCATTTATGGAACGGCTATATGCACATGATTGACTGGTTGCCGACTTTGATAAGAGCTGCAGGCTTTGAGCCCCCAAAAGATATTGATGACATAGATAATTGGAATGCTATTATCGAGAATAAGGAACAGATAGAAAACAAATATTTGAAATAGATGATTATACGGGGTTTTCATCAGTTATTTTCGATGAATATAAACTAGTAACAGGAGACGCTTCATCTGAATACTGTGACTATCATGGCAGTGATTTAAGGGGCATTATCGGTGATGGTCCTCCCTACGTCGATGCTCTAGAGAAAAGTGATGTTTATTCTGTTTTGGGTAAGATTGGCAAACCTTTCAATTTGGAAAATGCAAATTTGAGAAATGATATGAAGGTAAAATGCAGCATGGAGACGGGCAACATCTGTTTTCCTCTAAACGGTAATTAAAAAAAATACGATACTTAACTTTTCATACCTAAATTTTATAACCTTTATTATACGCACAGATTCACCAGCGTGGACCCTGGATAAAATGTAGCCTATATGTTATTGAAGGTCATAAACCTATTCTACAATTAATTCAAATCGGTTAAGCCGTTACGGAAATATTTAGCAACAAACATCCAAACTTATTTGTAATATTCGTAGGAAGGATAAGAGCTTACTGTTTTACTTCTAGGTAAAAGTTGTCTCTACAATATCAAGGCAGATCCATGTGAAACAACGGATATTTCAACCGCAAATCCAGAAATCGTCTTGAGACTGCAAGCACTTTTGGAAATTGAGATGAAGAGATTAGTGCCTAGAATAAAGCCAACTTTTAGAGATCCTATGGCAGCTCCTAGTCTTCATAACTATACTTGGACAAACTGGCTTTCGAAGTAAATAAGTAGGATTTCCGTTTTCTTTTACAAAGCAACCAAGTATTTTTCATAATTTTACAAGGCAAGTTTAATAGCAGACTCGAATTGAAGAATTAACTACTGCGTTTAGCCTACTAGAACATTTATGATAACAAGTAGGCAATCATATCTTTATTAGAATATAAAGCACCAAGTTATGAAATCATACAATAAAGTTGAAAGCACCGACATGTTATAATGAATTATTCCCGTAGTAGGTAGTGAGTTCCCTCAGCCGTGATTGCTCAAATATTTATGACTCAGCGTCAGCTAAAACTTTACTCAAATCTACGGTATCTGCTAGAATCCCGCCGGTTACAAAAACAATATAAATAAAAATTAGTATACTAATATGAAAAGAAAATGTTTCTTATAAAAGCAACCTTGAAATCATACCCTCACCCATAATACCCTCATTATGGGAAATTTCTTTAATAGGTCGTAGATTATAATCTAGTTTGGTATACCTACCTAAGGTAATGGTTTGTAAATTGCGTTCTTAAAAGTTACCTTAGTTGGGTTTCACAGGTTTAAAATGTTTTAATGATTATTTGAAACATTTTAAAATCATAATTAATCATTATTCTATTACAAACATAAAAATCATCCGCACGGCCTAGGTCTATTTCTTTGAATGGGTTTCCGGCCCAATTATCAATTATTATGTCAATCTTTCACCCAGTCTCAATTTAGGTAATTATGATCTTATCTAAAGAAAGTGCCTCAATTTTTATTAAGACATTCCGGTAACGGTAATGTTAGAAAGAGCAATTATAATATTAACATAGGTACATGAAAATTGTTTTTACTTTCGCTAAACCAGCGATAAATGAGACTGTGAGGTATAAAAACTTTTGTTTATTTTGTCATGATTATAATTATGTGTTTGAGGGACAAAAAATGTGACTGTCAAGTGTGCGAATTGAGTAAAATTCCTATGTCTTCAAAAACTTTAAAAGACATTAAAGGAGTCATAACATAATATATTTTCTTATAATTATTAGATGTTGAAATTTAGTACCAGGTGAGATATAAAATCTGTTCCAAACTGCCACATTTAAGAAAGCTGTTCCCAAATTACATCTGTGTTTTTCGCTCGTTATCTCTAATAAGTACCTATTCTTATGGGAAAACTTAATAATTTAATACTTTAACAAAACAGTCCTCAATCTATAGGACGTTTAAGTTGTTTAAAAATCTAGTAAGCTTAGCGAAGAAAAATGTTTTTCCAGGTTTCCTCTCTAGATAATTGAATTCATTTGTTAGCAAATTAATTATTTTACTTCTATCGAATTCAAAGAAATTACCGGTACTCAGTATCCTCTCCAGTTTATAAGATATTAAGGAGGACTAAATTAGCTTTCTGTAACAATAGCATGAGGGATCAATAGTGATCTTCAGCAGGATTATCTTCAAAATGTGCCTTAGGTAATTTCAATGGTACTTTTCAGATTTCATTTCTTAACCCATATTATAACATTGGTTATTATACAAGAGAAGTCAATTATGTTTACAAATTTAGTTTAAATTATTACACATAAATTACATAATTACGCTATAAATTAAAATTTGGTTTTAAAATCCCTATAGTATTCAAGTACTACTAACCTATTACTTTGACTTCAATCAGTTTTGTAGTCACTTGAACTATCTTAACATTTTCTCTGTTCTATGGCGGAGTTAGTTATTATCACGATCTCTAATTTAAAATTATCAAGAAAATCAATTCACAATTCGGAAAGCATAGTGTGCTAATAATGGGAACAGACGAGGCCTGTTCAAACACAATAATCCAACGCTGCCCCTGCCCGCCCAACAGCAAACGAAAAAACAAAGTAGGTCTTCCTAATGCGTCCAATTTTATGGAGATGAAAATGTATGTTGTTCGAGAAATCTTTTTGCGGAAAGTCTCGTTGCAGAGTCATTTGTTGGTTATGGAAATGGATAACGTTTGCTCTGGTTCTGTCTGTTACATATTCTATTTCGGTCTAAAATGTAATGTCGAATAAAGAACGAGGTTTAAAAACTTTGGAATCTATTAGAAAATTACAAGCGTTATCTATATTTCATTGATCACATAATTATGTAGAACCGGTACAGTACCGGTTAGTCCCAATCATACCTATTTAACATGGTGCAAAAAAAAAAAAAAAAACAGCCAAGACGTGTCGAGAAACGTTATGTTTCTAATGTAGTTATAGCTTGTAGGTGGTGTGCAATACAGTATTTTCTATCTTCCAACTATGCATCTATGTAGGTAAGATAAAAAAGGTATGTATAACAGAATAACTAATTAGGGTCGAAGTTGCCTCATAGTCTTTCTAAAGTTATTGTTGCAAATCTGTCGAACAAATTTAAGAATGCTAGCCTATACTCACTAAACTTATTTAGGAGTTCTAGGACAAAGTTAAGAACGCTACTGTAGCTACTTCAAAGCTTAAGATGATTTTTAAGGAGTTAATGATAAACTAACCAGGATATGCAATGAAAAAAATTGCCTATTTGCATGTGTATTGTATTTTTAAGTATATAATACGGGCGCACAGATAGACAATAGATGCACATAACAAAACTGAAGGGTTCCGTTTCGCTCTAAACTTTAAAAGCTTACCTTTATGTCTGCTATTCATGTCGCTCGCAGTTAAACAGGCCAATATAATGTTGACAATGTGCGAATCAGTTTGTACTCCATCCACACGCGTCGTGCATGTTATGCACGCTTCAATACGATCTCATACCTATCCACTCTGGGAGAATAATACATGGAGCCGTACTCAGGCTCAGCATCTGTTTGATATCATACTTATAGCTTTGTAGCGTCATTATTGTGTCTACTGGATCAATGCATTATTGTAGTTGCTGCCAAATTGGATTTGGAGTACTTCGGCAATCTTGAAAGGACTGCTTGAGTATCATCAACATCCTATATCTTGTACTTCTCACGTCTGAGACTCAGTTCGAGCCGGAATTAAATGCAAACCTGTAGACACTAATAACTATGTAAGGGACAGGCCTTTATGCTCATCAGTGGACTTACGAGAATATCGGCAGATGATATTTTATCACACAGATCGCGAATTGCCCACAATCAATTACGAGGCGAAGGTAGGTAGGTAGGTCACCAGAAACGTATTCGTATGGTCGTAATAGAACGGTCGAACAGATTATAATTGACACATGTCCGCTTGTCTGTTTTTGACGGTCACAGATTTTTAGGAAAACGAAGCTTTTTTGCGCCGTGTATGTGGATGCAGTAGCGTTACGTCTTTTGCGCCCACGTAACCATGATTCTGTATAGCTACTATCGCGATACAGATGTAGTATCGATGCAGTGTTTACAAAACGCTTCTGCATTGACGTAATATGTCGCCTAATTTGATTACTCATCTTTCGTATCTATTAGCCCCTGCCTACGATACACCGTACCGAGCAACACCGTAGGTACGGGGATAAAAGGTAGCCTATACGTTAATTTAGGACGAGAACGTACGTTGACTGTGAATATAATTTCCGCAGATCATTAGCATTAGAATTTCAAACATGTAAGCATCCAAACTTTGATACTTTTATATTAGTATTTTGAGAAATCATGAAAACTACTTAGTACCTGACATCAACATCACTTACACTTACAGGTAACATGTAAACATGTAGTTAAATAGCTAATAGCTTCAAATATTTATCCAGTCCAGATTTCAGATGAGGTTACCCGCTTGCCCCTATTCCATTTTATATGATATTCTGTAAGCTGTGTGACTTTTTGGGGTTGAATATAAATTTTAGTTCATTCCTTATTTTGTTGGCCATCCTGTTTATTTAGGATCTGAACGTACCCATATAGATAGTACCGACAATTCACCGTCTGTAAAGCTGAATATGATGTAATTTATAAGTACCTAGTTTGCGGCTGTTTGATTCGGTCTATCTTACTGGTAGATTTGTATTACACCATCATCTGTTCGATAAAAACTATGTGTTATTCTTTTTCACGAGAAATATATCTTTATAAATGAAATCGGTGCAGCTAACAAACATTTAGGACACCTAGATGTTTTGTTTGATATTATTATTATTATTATCATCATAATGATGTTATTATTATTGAGTTGTTTTTTTATATTTTAGGTCACAATAAGTGTGGTTTACTCCACTTTATTCAATTTGATATTACTACATTTAGTATTTGGGTACTATAAACATACAATTTTCTATGTATAATATGTATGAATTTACAAAAAAAAAAGTATCTAAGTAGTATATGAGTCATGTAGTTCCCATAATACAAACTCTGCTTAGTTTGGGGCTAGATGATGCTGTGTGAAAAAAATGACCAGCATTATTTATTTATTTAATCATACTCATTGTCATCAATAGCCTATTAAAGTCCACTGCTGGACAAGCCTGACCCAAACAGTGCCGTGACAAACGATATTGGGTCACTTCCATACACCGACTTCCCACAACCTTTACAAAATAATCGACACGATATAATGTATTGATATATTATTATGCACAGATCTAAACGTTTCTTCTATTCTATTCTATTGTAGAAGTACCTACTGTGTATTATAATTTCCTTGCAAACTTGAATATGAAACAATATTGGTGCTCTTGTATTCGTATAATTCGATTGTGCGATTTCATGAGATAGCGGGACTGTACCTGATAATTAATTGTTTGCTAAGTTTAATTGGAATCGTCACATGCAATGCGTCGTATAGAAATGAGATTCAAATTGAATACAACCATAACGACTTTTGAAATAATGCCCCTAGTTAAATTATCATCGGACAGCCAAATAATCTACGATGTTTTAGAGAGTTTCTATTCGAATATAAACTGTCACTTATTGTCCCCAAGCAGCATTCATGAGATTGAATATAGCATAAGACTGCCGGATCATCTGAAATAAATAATAATATTTATGCTTAGGTAACTTTCATATTTCACTTATATTCTAAGTTCACTATTTTTTCTAATTATGCTAACTATTCAATACTATGACACTTATGACTTGATTAATTTATAATCTTATCAAATCATTAATATTGATGTGCTTAAACTATGTAATTTTTTTTTAAAACATGCTTTTATTACTATTTTTATTTTTTCTATAAAAATGTAATATACCCCCTGCACAAAGGTGGTATTGCCGAAAATCCTTATTAAGTGCACCATACCAAAACTCGTTTCTACACCAAGACCTTAAGGAGGCCTTTAGGCCTTTATTTATTATATATCATTAATATAGTTGTTTAGCCAAAAACCCTCTCGTAGAATTTTTTTTCTACAATCTGTTTTGAATTACACTTATCAGAATCAGCTGTTTAAAATCTTTGTTTGTAAGAGGGTTACGGCTTGTGCATGTGTGCATTGTCAGAAGAATAAGTCAGTCTCGTTACGATTTTATACTGAAAAAACTAGTCAATTATTAAAAGTGGCAAAGTACTGTTGGGCTATCCCATACAACTAACAGTAGCAAAGGTATCCAGGCTTATGTTGTAGAATACGGTGCTAATGCAAAGAGGGCGCGTAGCCCTGGTGAGCATGAATAGTACTGTCTGCCGAATCCTCTTGTCGGAGTGTTTCTCCCATCCACACGAATAGAGAGCTTGGCGGAACGATGCACTCTTCAGTATGAAACAAAATAAAAAAGGGCCTCTTATTTCCTGCGTAAGAGAAACACATAAACAAAAATGGTTACTACCTATTTCACTTCTTGATTATGGCTTGAGTGGCTATTTATCGTATGCTCAGTCAAATCATGTTTTTTTTAAATATTCAGTATAGATGACTATAATAAGAATGTGCCCTAATTACATAACGATCTAGCCAAACGATAGACTAATGAGTAATTTTACAATGACCTATTTTTATAAAAAAAAGAATTTTCCTCTACATTAAAGTATTTTAACTTTTCACTATGTAGGTATTTTAAAGTATTTGCTATTAAAAATTAATGTATAGCATTTTCTAATTACTGCAGGCACTCATCAAACTATGTCATGAGATTTTGATTTTGTCCAACTTGTGATAGATATAAAATAGAAAAAAAATATTGTACATCAAATTATATTACAACTTAAATACGCAGTTACATTATTGATGTCAGAAATGTACCTTTTCCATAAGTAAGTCACTGTAGTAACAAGGCATCAAAAAATGAAGGTTCGCACCTATGAATAGTATAAAAAACTCGTAACTGATTACGCCACAGCGAATATCCTGGAATAGGAAGTAAAATTTGTAATATTTTTTTGTCAAACTTATTTAAAATACGTAAAGAGAAAAGCAATCTTACTTCGACAACATGGAATGCGATAAGAGGTAAAACGATAGTTGTGGTTTTCATATTAAACTCATTCAGAACTTCGAAATTTGTCTGGACTCGATTGACTAATCTGTAAAAAAAATGATTGTATTTTAAACTTTGTCTTGGTTGTATTTAAGTTTATTTAATAACCATCTTACTTGTACAAATCCTGTAGTTTTATGATTATTTGTTTTAAGTTTTCCTGGATTTCTTCAACCGTTGTATTTTTAGAGAATGCTGTAGTAATCCTTCCACTTAGCAAATCTAACTGTCCACAGGTGTGCAATGTGAATATTGGTATCAGCGGATCAAATCCTATATATATTATTGCGGCAAAGAAGGCAAAAATGAAACAAAGTGCGAATATGCCCCAGAAAGTAAATACATTATCTTTGTGTTTTTCTATAACTTCTGGGAAGGTAAAATCAAACATAGGTTTTAAGTCGTTCTCTCCGGCCCAGAAAGAGCGAGCCGTTAAAATGAAACCCTTTAGTGGAAAGATCGCGCTTCCACTCGAGGCACACAAGAACCAGAATAAGCAAACACATTTTCCTTCCTCAGCGTATCGTTTTACAATATATTGTTCATCTGGCAGGAATTGTTTGGCCAGCTCGTAATCATTGTCGACAATGTGAATGAGGTCCTCAATAGACTGCTGGTGATAGAGCAATACTAAATATTTTATTGTTGTATTCATACAAACGATGGTCATCGCTGTATTTTTGCAGGCTTCTGCATAGTTTCCGTCTATGACATCGTGAAGTAAAATCGAGTTACACAGCAGACAAAAAATTATCACATTGATCGAAAAAACAAAAGAGAAATGAACAAGCCAAAGTTTATTACGAGCTATCGATGGGTATGACCCATTTATGCGCATAGAAATCACAGCGATTTTGTAATTTTTTTCAAATTTTATATCAATGTCAGACATTTTTCGATTCGTGCTGTATCGACAGTTTCAAAATTAATACTGATTTCAGAAAATCGCGCAAAATTCATTGCAGAATTTATTGAAATAATAATGACAGTTTGTTACTATAACTACTTAGCTTGTTAGGTTGCAGGGTTGTAACAACAACATTGTTTCTACTGTTGCGGGCTTTTCCGCAAGGTTTTCCGAAATATAATAATAAACACCTAAGTTGAAGTAAGAAGAATATTAGTAACGATAAAACTCAGAGTATCACAAAAAAGTAAAAACATAAATTGCATACGCTATCTCATTGAATTAACGTTTATAATAGCGTGCGCAAGACCGTGGCTATTACGACATCGGCGCTTACTAAAGAGTAAAAAAAAAACATTTTTTTTTGCATTTGCTCTCTTAAAAACGATTAATTTTAAATATCATACGAACAGTTTGTAACATCTTGTGCCAAGAACATACATTCCAAGTACTCCAATTTTCTAACTTTCTGTCAAAAAAATATTTCTTTGATTGTTTTTCCATTGAAATTAAATAGATAGGATGATATAACATGCCCTGTTTACTCATAAAGTGTCTATAAATAACACATACTATTTTTTAAACATTTATATTGACTCTACTTAGAGAAGAATCCATCCTAAGATGACCTATCAGCCTCACCATGCGCTTTATGTAAGTTATGTAATGGATCTCGATCGAGTAATTTTCATATACCTTGTATGAAAATGTTGTCAACCCTAACTTATAAGCTATCAAATTGAATTAAAGCAATAGGTAGGCTGTGAAACCATCATCAATCAGTCGTAGAAACGTTCCTTATTTTGTTGTCAAGCTGACGGAGAAGGGTGATATTTAGGTCTGGATTATGTTCAATCACTACAAATTAGATACAGACAAGTTATCGATGTAGCTCAAGTTAATTTATTATCAGTAATACCTAGGTACCCCTTTAATAACCTACATGAAAATAACTTGAAAAAAAAAACTGCCAAGTGCGTGTCGGGCCTCGCGCAGTTTATTGTTACGTAGTTGCCCATAAACTTATATTTACTACTACTACTTTGTTTTACACAACTAACAACATCATCTAAGTAATTTTCAATGGAATTTGTACGAAATTATCCTTTTTACTTCTCCAAGGACATTTTATAATATGATCGACTATTAGGTACCTCGTTACCTTGTAAAGCCTACTTAGCTGTGATACTTTTTCTTTTAATTCCGTTATTTAAAATACTGCCTAGTAGTTTTTTTACATATCCAAAAGCAAGCAGGGAGAGCAATTTAATAAAAATTAGCACTATTTCATATTAATGCTTAATATTTCGCAATCCCGCAATCGAAAAACGGTTATGACCAATATTTTTCAACGACCTATCCAATGACACCCCACACTATGGAAAAGACAAGAAAAAAAAAAACATTTTAAGTGTAGGGTAGGATTTTTTTTTGAATGATATTATTTTACCACTTTACTATGAGCTAAGCCGCGGACAGAAAGACAGACGGACAGACGGACAGACATGGTGAAACTGTAAGGGTTCCTTGTTGATTGTGGAACCCTAAAAGAAAAAGGTATTTTTATCATTTATATCGCTGTTTCAATTAATGTGACAAAGACATTCCCAGCTTCAATGCAAAATAGTCGACTAAATGTTTAAAACCTTGACCGAAAAAAAAACTCGAGCCCTCATTGAGAATTCCAATGAGAAAAACTAAATGGGTTGCCTCAGAGTAATACAAAAAGCTCCTTGCATTTTGCATGGAGAGGTAATTATGATAAAGTAATTTTAGGGATTTCAGGGATTACAGTTCATGCCTTTTCATATCCACGACTGACATCATACTCAGGAAAAATTACCTATTTATTTCGCGCTGTTTTTGATTCGCAAATATTTAAAGGAAAGAAAATGGAGACATCATTTCCGTGTCTATTTAGGATAATCTTGGAATACTCTCTATTTTGTTCATCTGTATTCAGACTGCGGTCCCGGAGAGCGTCAACGACAGGCGTCTTGAATTTCTTATTTTTGAATCTTAACGTCTTTTCAGTTTTATTCCAAATTGTAGGAAATACGACACTCAAGAGAATATGGTATGCACACTTACATTTTGAGGTTATCTTTGCGAATTAGTTTTAATCCCACCGCGGAACAAGTGTTCGTGTGATCTGCAAATATTTGTTTCGGGTCTGGGTGTTTCTATGTAGGTAAGTACGTATTTACAAAAAAAGGTATATAAGTTGCATATCACTCATGCAGCTCCCATAACACAAGCTCTGCTTGCTTTGGGGCTAGATGAGCTTCAGCTGTGAAAATGTCCAGCATTATTATTATGTACTAGCTGTGCCAAACCGCCCTCGTCCCTCGACAGACCCGGTCCGTCGCTTCGCCCGTCCGTGATATTACTTCTTTAGCTCGGCTCCTAAGGCGTAATGTTAAATAGCCTATAACCTTCCTCATGAACTGGGCTACAAAATGCAAAAATATTTTTTAAAATCCGACTGGTTCCTGAGATGAGCGCGTTCATACAAAAAATAAAAAAATACAAAACTCATCAGTTTTATTATTAGTATAAAAGATTCGCTCAAGGAAAGTAGAAAAATAAATACGAAGGACCATTAAGTCAAATAACCTATATTTCGTCTACCATAATCCACGACCACGCTCTCTAATCAAATGCATGAATGACAGTGCAACAATTTTGTTAGGCATTGGATATCCGCACTAAAGCACAATTAATCATGACATGCAATACCCATCACCGGAAATACCTATATCTGGCTATTGCTAACAGTGAAAATGCAATGCACAATTTACATATTGTACTCATAATCTGAAGCTTCCTCTGCATAAATTATTGATTCTGTTTTAATTAAACCAACGTTCTCGGTGTCGGTATGGATAAAGTTGAAAGTAGATATTTTATTCGCGTAACAAACAAGCACTACCTATTAACATTTTCTCTGGTCTGGTTGGGCTGAGGCCGAGCCCAATAGGTCATCACATCAGGCAGACAGCTTGATGGATTGCCTATAGAAGGCTTAGCAAGGGGCGACAGGGTTCATACTTTTTTGGACTTCTTTCAGCGTCATAAGGGTTTTGCTACGTCTTAGTTTCCTGTAGAGCTCTACCTCTTTCAAAACATAAAATTGTAAGATTGAATTACCACTTATATAGCACAATATTCTTAACATCCCTCAAGCAAATCGATAGAAGTTTTTTGATTTATTACTGAGTTAAATAGTCGAATAAAATATATTTTTCAGAAATTATATTGTTCACACTTCCAGCTCCAACCAAACAAAGCTCTAAAAAGTACCTAGTACAGCACTATTTTAAATTAAGATCAAACCTCAAATATATTGTCGCCTTTACAAATCGAGAAAGCAACTCCCTTCTTTGTTCAGTTGTAAATGTGCTCCAAGCTTTAAAGGCCGACTCATTGGAGGGTGATACAACTATGCCATTGCGCTTAATTACAGAAAGGTCACGAGCGAAGCTAGAAGAAGAACCAAGTTATTCATGATACTTCCGGAATTCGTCTATAACCTAAAGCTACTAAGGATAGAATACTTTTGCGTACTTTAAACGCTGTGTAATTAAAACCTGAAGGTATTTTTGGAATAATAAATAACAAATGAACGCTGATTAATTAGGAACAACATGAGATGCCTTTGGGTTAGTTAAGTTGTACCTATACAAGGAAACACAATTATTCTACATCTATGTTTGGCAGATTTGCAATCAGAATCTGAAATGTAGAAAAATATAATTATTATTTAGAGTTATAATAAAACCTGAAAGTACTGACTTTTAATTACATAATTTTATTTTTATAAAATTTTATGCCACCACAGTTACGCTTAAGTTTTTTTTCCTTTTATACAAATAAATCGCTATAGCTTGTGCAGGTGGGTACTCTCTATATTAGTAATGAGTTATAAGTTTTCGGCTATTTCAAATTGGTCATCTGAAGTTGTGTGTCTGCATACCGTTGCTACCGCGCAGGCAATTGGGACTGTTAAAACCACGGAACTCTATGCGCATTAGAAAATACTAATTCCGGACAACACAACGCATAAATGTTGCAATTATGTTGCAAGTTCGCATTCAAACCCATGAAATTTCGCAGAGTGGTAAACAATTTCACGGCTCATCTCTGGTTGTTAATGTCGATAGTTTTAACCAAAATTTCAATGTCGATCTAGAGGGAACATCACTAATCCATACCAAATAACATATTCCAAAAGAACTTCACCTGTAAACGTGTATTTCCTCTATGTTATTGAGTTTCTAACTCCTAAGTCTATGCTCCAGACTTTAGTTATCAGTCTGTAATAAGAAGTTCGGCGTTAGGCTGACATTTGCAATCCACGCTTGGCATTATTGATCCCGTGTCTTCAACCTTTACAGTTTTAGCTTTTTCCTATGCATCATGTCAGGTTATATTGACCTAAGACAGCTGATTTTTAGCAACCTTTTTCCTGGAAAAAAAGCATAATTTCAAAAGTCGTACAGCAAAAGATTTTCCCTAAGCGGGTCTCATAGCGCTCACGTCCTCTTCACTCCGCCCATACAGTGAGGCAACTACGTACGAACAAGGCGATCGCGTACAAGAATAGACATAGACGAAGACGGCCTCTTGATCCTGGCCAGCGTGAATGACAAACGCGATCGCCCATCGTGAATAGAAATGCACCATGAAATGCTACCATGACCAATTCGCACCCTGTGTTTACTATTAACAGCTTTGAACTATGTAATGTATGTAATGTTTTGAATTTCTGCAAGCTTGTTCATAATTAAAGTCCACTCCGCTTTTTATTTGCCGTTTGAAACAAACATGTTGAATGAAGAACTGTGTGCTTAAGGAATTGAAAGCATTTTAAGGAGGGATGGTGGGATTTTCAATTGATATAACCGATAAAAAAAAAAACAGTCTACTCAAGAGACCATGAAGAATCGTGTCTTTTGAACTGGATTGTGATCTCATTTGTATTGGGAATGTGCATATCATATCTACTGGTGAAAATTAGGCAGGAACTTTCCAAAAGCACAGTTCTCATTTGTTAAAGTTTCATTACAGTTACAGTTCCTCATTTGTTGCTGATGGTAGTTCCTTTCAAACTTGAAAAGTAGTTGCGTTGCAAGTAGTTGCGCCTGTGATAACAAAATATAAAAGAGACATAAACTTAATCAGAAGATATCAGCATTCTCCGTAGAAGTCTACTGCTGGAATAAGATCTCCCCCGAAGAGTGTTATGACGAACGATGGCAATGAGTAGCCATATGGTTCTCAGAATCGACAAACTTGCTTGAATGGCGACCACGAACCGGATGACAGTTCATTGTAGGAGGTTTATTTTAAAAAATGGGTTAGTATTTGAGGTATGAAAATAAGATCACATGAAAGAGCTAAAATGTACATTTCATAAATAGTAGGTATTCTAACCCATTTGCTTTTTGAGCTACGAGACAAAAAGTTTATGTTTTATATATTTTGAATCTGACGATTCTGTAATTTTTGTAGAAAAAATACAGAAAAATTACATTTTGGGCCTACGGGGTACATATAAGCCCAAAAAAATCAAAAATCTAGAAATTAAAAAACTGCTTTAAAAGTTCTTTCATATGACACCCCACATGACCTGATATTTTTTAACCCTTTATACCTCAAAAACCGACCTTTGCGTGGAACCGACCGTGGCGGCCGAGTTCTGTTTGTGAGAACCATTCGAACACGCGAGATTTCATGACGAACTACTAGTTACATTACAGACGTCATTATACAAAACTGATGGCTTGTTTTCAGTTAGGCCAATTTCGATAGCATAAGATGAAATATTTTGGATAACAATTTGAAATCAATTGCAAATCTGATAGCAGTGATAGTACTGATGATCTGGTAGTTATCTCGATCAGTTGAGCTATAGAGCGTTAGCTAGTTTAGTCTGTTTCATCTTTATTTTTTGTATACACCTACTTGTAGTTATATGCTACAATTAGTTATTTGCATATTCCATTGCAAATGATGAAATTTGTTTAGTCAAGTTGGTACTATTGTAAATGGATTTTCCCAAGCTACATATTTTTATCAACTGGATCGAAACTAAGCGGCAAATACAATCTATTGTGTTTCAACAGACATGTGTGAACAGTTTGGGAACTAATTGAAGCAGGCAGAAGAGTGAACGTGGACGTAAAAAGTACAAAAAACGGGAAACAAAGGGGCCCAAATAGGTTTTTGTTGGTATCGTCTCGTCTGACGAAGGTACTCGTGGCACGAACAGGATGATTTAGCTGTTTTGTTTCGGTAAGAGGTTTCGGGGTTAACTAGTTAAGAAAGTTGGTGAATTCCTTCAATCTGGGGTTTAATTATTTACTTAATTAATGATATAGCACGGGTAGGCTAGTTGTCTTATATTATTAGAAAATTTAATCAATATCCACTATTATTCTGAATCTATAATTTCTAAGATTCCTAATATATCTCCAATTATGGATCACGCAACATTTTTTAGACAACACCAACAATACTTTCAACAGAGCTTTGACGACGCAGTGGGCGAAATTCCGCCTGAGACGCAGAAGGATACGGGTTCGATTCCCGTTGCGGGACAAATGTCTGCAATTATGATCTATAAATATTTGTTTTCTATAATGTATGTAAGAAGTATATCAGTCAAATTCCCATACTGCAAGCTCTGCTTAGTTTGGCGCTAGATGATGCTGTGTGAAAAATGTCCAGCAATATTTATTTCAACAACTGAATATTTTCTCTCTTTTTCAGTAGGTAGATTTGAATACAAGCCATCAACGTTACATGCAATCAACGTTACTAAAATGCTCATCCTTTCAGTATAACAAATAAAATAAGTGGCTAAAGAACATTTATCTCTTTAGTCATATAGCCGTCGTCACAAATAATTGTACCTACGTATCTACACGTCTCATTTTGGATGGTCCTGATGACGCAACGTGTAATTATAATTAGCAGCTGCCTTATTCTCATGGCATCCGTACATCACGTCTGCGAATACGAAGTGTTTTAAACCACCACACTTCCTAAATGGGCTCATACTTTCAATCCACAAGCAGTTTTAGACGACACGTTTAAAACGTGTCGTCTACTGACAGATTCTAAAAAAAGCTGTCATTATTATCTGTAAACATTGTTGATACTAAGAATGTTACGAGTATATTCACAGTTATTTTTGGTAGGTGAAGTCATACAAAACAGATTAGGAACATTTCTACTAATGAAGGACTTCTAAAGGCATTTTTTTATCGTATTTCGAAGCTTTAACACTATTTTGTGTGGAACTGAAATTCTGTTTATTATTTCGTGAGAATTTCTGTGAATGCATTTTGTGTATCAAGATACTATACACATGTGTGTCCCGTGGAGGCACCTTAATGTAGAGTAGAGTGCTAGCTCGTTAGATTTTATATTACTTTTAGTAACATTTCCCTCGGGTCGTATGATGCTGCATAATAGGTGTAATGTCGTATCGCAAGGTCAAGTCGTAAAATAAGGATTTCCACACCTTTGTTATCGAAATAGGATATATTCGGTTTACGATTGTCGTGCTTAAACAAATGGTTACGGTAGTTTAAACAGGTTTTGTTAAGCAAATCCTTAACTAGTAGCTGATACATCATAAAAAAAATTGGGATGGAGTTTCTTTCCTGAGACAGAAGTAGTGCTCGTACCCATACTTGCCTTTCGCCTCTTTTACATAATAATTTATGATATTTACTAAGTGGAGCTTCATCTTTCACTAGCACGGCTATCACACCATTGTTTGGGTAATTAATCAAAACAGTCGCCGTACAGTAGAAATTGATGGAGAGCACAGCTGTGAGGTTTGAAGCGCTCGCTGGCTAAACACTGTGAAATTGGATTCTAACAACCCACAATGTAGATACTACAGCTACAGACTCAGAGGGTTTAGGTACCTGTAAAGGGGCACCCTTACAGATTACTGATTCATCATAGAAATACCTATTATGCATTCAGGTAGGTATACTTAATATAATATTAGCATTATAATTAATATAAGTAATAGCGAATTATACCTATTAAATTGTAAACTAAGTGAACTTAATTTATCCGTTTTCAATATGAATTTGTAATGTCGAAATACTTCAAAGAAATATAACAAGATTGGAAATTTCCAAACTGAAACAAATAATTATCGTGTACCAAGTTTTCAAAGTTATACCTACCAACCGAAACCTACCAAGTGCACTTCAAAGGATCAAACACAATAAAGTAGGTACCTTTCGAGCCAAGTTCATTTCATCTTTCTAACAATACCAATTTGAAGTTACCCACTTAAAGTTAGGTAACTTTGTTAAGAGTTGTAATCTTTAATGTTTTCCATATTTTTAATTGGTGTTTTGGATAACCGATGTGCCATGTAAATTTTTCAGAAGCAATTTTTCAAGTATTTCATTTTCTTGCTCAAAATTGACCTTGTGGATGAGTAGCCGGCTGAGACGCAAGAGCATCTAGGGTTCAATTCTGTAGATATTGGTTTCAAGCCTGGGTGTTGTAGTACCACGGTACTCGTTGTTCCTTATACTCACGATACAAGGGATCCTAGTGTTTATTTTGTTGTAAAAAATAATAATTTGAGTCAAAATGTAGGTAAGTTTGTAGCTAAGTTATTCAAGATTGTTTTTAACTTTATTGACATGGAAAGAAAGTTTTAAGGTTCGTTGAATAAACCAGCATCGAAAGCAGCTAAAATATTATTATAAAAATATTATGAAACGCACGTCGCAAAAGTGACTTTGCTTTTCTTAGAAGCGGTTACTGTCATACTCGTCTGATGGACATTATTTTAAAGTTGCAGCGCGTTGTGTAAACTCAAAGAAGATTGTTGAATCCATAGTTTTTAAGCCAAACTATGGATTCAACAATCTTCTCTGATTAGAAGCGGCCTGTAGGTAATTTATTGTGGCATAGGTATCCCAAACGTCACCAATTGGCAGTTATTGTTTAGGCATACCACGCTAAATATGTAAAACCTTGTCTAAATAGTATAATTACTTAGTATATTGTAAATTGATAAATCTAAGCTAAGCTATCGCGACAACATTAAAGTCTGGCGTTCATTTCACGGTATCAGGATTTGGCAGCGATGCCGCTTAACTTAATGGCGATTTGGGACGATGATAGACGGCTATAAAATAATCTCTTTCAAATGGGATTTCGATGTACCAATATGTTAATATATGTTTTTATTGCAATGGTCGATCAATATTTGTCACATAAATGTTTTTTTTTCGCTTAACCTACAAAAAATCCCGTTTTCATGATGAAACAAGTTTTGTGTTACATGTTTGATTTAACCTTTGCATGTACACAATTTCTTTTAGCCTAGATAGCGGAAGCAGTTTTGCACTTCGCTAATAACACACCAGAGGATCAGCTTTTGTAAATTGGATTCCTGTGTCCAGTTAGAGAAGTGACTTCTAACTTCGACTTTTGCATCTAGTTCCAGTACACAGGTAAAGTGATAAAGCCCATTTGCATAGAGTAGGTAACATCAGATTCAACGACCCGAAATAGCTATGTCCGCTTTTACAGAGTTCCTGGAAAAAGTTTGCTTAAAATGCCGATAGGTTTTCGCAACGTGGCGTAAATAAAACAATAATTGGATCTCTTCAATATTGGTTGTAAAATCTATCAAAAACCTGCTGCTATAAAAGTAGATTATGAAAATAGACATAATAAACAAATTTTGTTTCGGTATTTTTCGTTCGCCCGCGGGATGTGGAATAAAAGTATTCGTTTTTTACAAGGTATGATGTCCGGAAAAACTAAAACTTACAAACGAATATACATTTTTATTTTTAAATTACAAAAATAAATGTAAGAAAGTGCGCGGTATTTATATTAGAATAAGGTTAAAAAGTGGAGTGGAGATCAGTGACGATGTACGTACCTACTACTAATTTTTGACTACTAAAGAGGCAAACAAACTTACGGTCCACCTGGTGGTAAGCGGTTACCGTTGCATATGGACGCTTGCAATACGAGAGGTATTGCAAGCGTCCATATGCACTCACGCGTTGCCTCCCTGAGATATCAAGATGAAAGATCTCATGTGCCGGTAATCACCACTGAAGTAAAATATCCATTGTTCAGCTGGAAGAGGTTTTTATTGCTGCGGTAATATTAATCATTTTCAACAAATAAACAATAGTCAAATTAAACGACTAAACTAATTTGGAACTATTAGTGCGGCACGCGATGCCGCCGAAGCAACTACAAGTGCTAAACTTTTAATTAGTTCGACAACTCTCTAAGAAAGAAGCATTTAAGGCTTCCTGACTTCCACTTGCTATTTGTTCTTGCGCCAACCAATGCCTAGCTTCGTTAATCAATAAATTAGTTTTATTTCATCGGTGTTCTACTTTTTCACACGGGTTTGACTTATTTGCACTCTTTAAAGCTGTCATTTTTTAAAAACATTCACGAGGTAATAATAATAACTTGGCATAGAAACCTTTAGTATCTGCCAATATCTGCTCTGTAGAAAGGGAGGAAATGGTAGTTAGTTGGCACTATTATAATATCTGTGCCTTGGCCAAGTTACTGTTGTGTTTATTATTAAATAAACTTACAGAAAATAAACAATTAAACATTCAAATTATTTTAGATTAACTATATATTATGCAGGCACAGGCTCCATTCATTTAGAAATCATCTCCGTTCTAGAACTAGCCTAGATCGCTGCTGAAAAATTGAATACGAAATTGCTTAAATCTATATGAGAATAGAAGGCTTGTCGGTAAGTAAAAGTGAAAAATGTTTTGAAAAATGCTGCAATATGACGGGATTTTGAAAATATGTATTCAGTCGACAGCTGTTTCATGCCCGCCAGATATGCGGAATAACTCGGACAGTGGTGTTCGTCCAAGCAAGAAATTTCACGGATATATTTACATTCATTTCTTCTCAACAAAGAATAACCAAAATTAGTATTTTACAAACTAGACTTTATCACGATTTTACAAATTATTCCAAAAAATATCAATATGTATAAAAAAACCCCATTAGTAACTCTTGAAATCACAAAATTAATTTAAACATTTATTCATACAACTATGTACAAGTAGGTATATACAAAAAATACAGATGAAACAGCTAGCTATCTAAAGACCGTTGCAAACGATCTATAGATAGCTCAACTGATCCAGATCACTACCAGGCGGAAGTAATAAACACAACAGTGTCTTGGCCAAGGCACAGATATTATAATAGTGCCAAGGTGATTAACACACTATAAATATGGCAAACCAAACTCAGGGACCAGGAAATATGTGAAAATGAAATTTTGATATTATGTGATTGTCATGCAACGATATAACCAAAATTAATTAAATATGTACATTATTTTCAACTTGTAATGAAAATCAACTTCAATGCTTTGGGTTAAGTGAGGCAAATATTTTAAAATATCAAATTATTTTTTAGATTTTACATTTAAATATTCAGGTATTTTACACAATAACGCATTTTAGCGACCGATTCATTTACAATACTTTATATTTTTTTTTCATGCGATAATTAATCCTTCTTACCGTATACATACATAAATACTTTAAGTGGTTATGAATATTTCTTTTTAAATATGTTTTGATCCAAACCGATCAAAACATTTTTAAAAAGCGTTACTACTAAATTCGTTGTACTTTTGACTAACAATCCGAACAAAATGTTATAATAAACAATAAAATAAAAATATATAACAATCGCAGTGCTTTCCAGATTTATAGGTATATTATACAGGACGGGAGAGCTAATGTCCTTCAGCTTCCATGGAAAATAGTATTTATATACGGGAGATATACTGAAGGTAGATAAGTACGTTCTTGAAACGTTTACTTTCCGACAAATGCTATTGTCTAAGTGGGTCAAAGATTATTATCAGTTCAAGCAAAGATAAAAATACTAGTGATTTTTCTGTAAGTTATTCTGGCCTGTTTTACAAAATCATGAAGAAACATTGATTCTCACCAGTAATCTGGATATTTAGTAGATAAATAAAAATGTTTCGATAAAAGAAGGCAATCTCTGCCAGAAACTAGCAGTATCTCTCTCCTGTTTTGGCTCCACTAGAGGGACCGGTAGAGGCCGGCTTCCATTGCGAGAAAACGTGTCACTACAGAGACAAAGGTGCGCGCACGCAGTGATACTCTTAATGTGAAGTTTCTATGAGAAGATTGATCTGACGATGATGAATGAAGTTAAACCATTGGATCATAGGTTTAGGTTTTTATTTATTGCACGTGTTTCCAACTTATTACGTTATATTTTCCAAACTCCGGATCCTTGAAGCAGATGCTCTCATTGTTCATGCAAATTACTGTTTTATGACATAAAGTTCGCTAAACCTCGTGCTTTGTTCCGGCACCACTTTACGATGTTTTTAGGGTTTATAAAACTACGTGTGTTGATTGGAAAGCTAAAGTTGTTTTATTTCTACTTCAGACTAGCGTTGATGGTGTCTCTGGGTTCTAATTGTGGTAGTAACCCAGATTGTATTTAGTGAATTGACGCTGTTCCTGTCATCCTATGGAGTTGAAATTGTGCATAGGTCCTATATGTCTAGGTCCAATGATAATGCAATATTAGGGCGACAGCGAGATGATGAAAGTGATAGGGGAAATACTGAACTCCTTGAGGTATTATAAAACCACAACTCCTAATACTTACTGTGTGTTGGTTCATTTTGATGCAGTTGCAGTTCACAATTCTAATTAAATAAATAAAAGCTTCTTACGGAAAACAAAATTAAAAATTCCAATAGCATACAAGACGTTTTGATTTGTAGTGTTGTAAGTAGTTGGAGAAATCATTTATTTTAAAGGAAAATAAGCCAATTATATATATGTTATAATAACGCCTACTTTGGAGTTACTCTTGTTAAGTTTATACAGGTGTTTTATAATGACTGCTGCTAAAGTAATGAGATGAGCGATTTTACTTTTTTCTGTAGATATACCTATTAGTAGTATTTTGTTAATTTATCAGTATCTAAATCCCAGTACTTAGGTACAGACTTCAAAATATTATGGAGGTTCTCAATTAAATGTCAATGTTTTTTTATGTATCTACACCGATACTTTTGTGGCTAGTCTTGCTTAAATAGTTATTGTTTTAGTGCGGATTTTTTTTTTCTTTTTTACGAACAGGAATAGTACTTACCTTAACTAGCATTGTAATAACTTCCAAGATAATAAACATCAAACAGGCTTCAGGAAAAACAGGTATTAAGTCTCTTCGTATTTTCATTTCCTCCGTAAAGACCGCTTTCCAGCCACGTCTTGATATTAAAATTCTATCATACCAAGTTCAAGATAGCATTCTTGACAAATAGGATTTGGTTTTGTGAAGTATTTTCTTCGCTCTCTCAATTTTCCGCTCCTCTTGCTCCTTGATGCATTTACGGATATTCCAGTTGCCCTGAAATTATACAAGACGTATTTATAAGTCAAAACTGTGTACACATGAGTTTAAATACCGCTTTGATACAGTACCAAGGCTTCAAGTTGATTTGATACATTGTCGTTGTACTTGTATCTCCTACAACGGCTACAAGAATGACGTTGAAAATATTTTAGTGAGTTCAAATTGGAAAATGCTGATAATTTAAATTTTAGAATAAAACTCAAATGTTCATTATTTTTGTTGCAGTTTTATATCCATAATTGCTTTGCACACGTGTCATGAAATAAAGCAGCCAAATATTGTGTTTATAGTAGGTGACGATATTGTAAGTACCCAACTTTAATTGATCAGACTATTCATTGATTAACACATTAATTTAAGTAACAATATTCATTATAAAGCATTTTCTATCAGCCAACCTAATTTGTTGAGATTGGCGGTTAGCGTATTACAATTCTTATCTAACTTTTATTACGAAGAAACTTTATGTACCTTACTATATTATATTCTATAGCTTTACTTTAAAATAAATATATACTTACATGCAAATAACAATAGCCAAAAGTAAAGTAATTATAGTTTAAGGTAGGGTAGATAAACTATGAATGCTGGCGAGTTAATCTTTTGAAGCTCTCTTTAAAGTCTACCTTTTTGATTTCAAATGGAAGTTAGTTCCAGAGCCGGAATAAAGATTAGAAAAGATTAAAGATTAGATTAATTGATTTAGAAAAGGATATAATTTATTTTATGTGCCTGAAAGCCATATCTCTGTTACATATTTCTTTTTTTTAACAGGGCTGGAACGATGTGAGTCTTCACGGCTCAGACCAAATCATGACACCTAACATCGATATGATTGGCCATCAAGGAATCGTTATACAGAATTACTACACAGATGCTCACGGGACCCCTTCGCGAAGTGCCATGCTTACGGGAAAATATCCTTTCAGGATGGGTAACTATGCTCGACACTTTCCGTTTGAAAAGCTCAGCGGTTTGCCTCAAGACACTTGTGTTGAAACACTTTTTCGAAAAATTACAAAGAATAAAGCTATTTCGTTGTTAATTTAATTATAGTTGATATTTAGTTACCTAAACCGATAAATTGTTGATTATTTAATTACGAAACTCAAAAGTTGGGTGTACTGTTATATATAGATATCATTACACAAACAATATATCTTTTCACGCGACGTATAATACCTACTTCCTATCTACTAATGGACAAAAATTACCTACTGCACAGTTTAGATACCGGCTTAACTTTTTTTTATGATACTAATTTGTTTACGTAATATTTCAGCCTGTCTACCAATCTTCGCTTTACCCTTAGATAGTGTTCTTAGATAGATACGAATAGATAACTCTTTATTGTACACCACATAAATGTTGCTTACAAATAACACAGCAAATTACAAGCTAATCGCGGGAGTACAATGGGCGGGTACAGGCAGGTTCTTATAAGATACCTGCTTAGAAACATCATCTACCTATGTGCTTACCATGTGAAAGCAAAAAAAGTATTGAATACCATTGAGCAAAGTTTGAATGGATCAGTAACACGTTTTACTCCAGTGAGTAGGTATAATATTTTATTTTTATATCATGTTTACCTTCGTATTTTATTTATTTAAAGGAACTCAGGGGGTGTCTATTGGAGCGGCTGAAGACCGTGGTCTCCCGGTTTCAGAAAGACTTTTACCATCATACTTGCAAGAGCTTGGGTATGCTACACACCAGTTGGAAAATGGCAGCTCGGGAAATCCCGGGAATGTTTCCTGCCAATGTATAGAGGCTTTGAGACTTTCTACGGCTTTTTAGGCAGCAGTGTCGATTACCTCACATATAATAACATAGAGGTGAGTGGAGCTCAAGTCGCTAAACTTGTACCTACCTAATGGAGCGGAAAAGCCTTTGTTTTAACAGGGAAAGATTCAGGCTGCTCTATCCCCAAAAAAGTGACACTTTTACCGATTATGGTCCGTTTTATACAGTACCTTTTTTTTTTTTGTCAGGGGGGGAAATGCCCACGCATTTCCCTTCCGCCATGGGAATGACGGAAGGGGGTATGTGGGTCTCGAACCCACTAAAACCCCCCCGGTTAAGTCCCCCGCCATAGTGGGGCAAGATGGGGTCGCGTTAGCATTCACCATCTTACCCCGACGGGTGGCCCGGAAACCAGCCGAGCCCCGGCCATGTGTGGGGCCGTGCAAGCCGGCGGAGTTCCCCGATCTCCGCCAGTGACCCCACAAACGCGCCCTGAAAAGGGCGCCCCCTCCAACTTACGCTGTCCCTCCCTCCAAGCCTGCCCGGTATGGGTAGCCCTGCCGGTATAGCCTTGAAGATCATTGGGACACGCAAGCTCTCCCTCCACAGTGCGCCCTGAAAAGGGCACACTCACCTCCGCCCGACGGGCCCTGAAAAGGGCCTCGCCAGGCTCTCATCCGCGCCCTGAAAAGGGCGCCCCCTCCACTTGCGCTAATCCCTCCCTCCAAGCCTGTCCGGTATGGGTATACCTGCCGGCATAGCCTTGAAGATCATTGGGACACGCAAGCCGACCAGAGCAGCGAATGCCGCCCCGGCCCTCCCTCTACGGTGCGCCCTGAAAAGGGCACACTCCGTCCGCCCGACGGGCCCTGAAAAGGGCGCCCCCTCCACTTACGCTGATCCCTCCCTCCAAGCCTGCCCGGTATGGGTAGCCCTGCCGGTATAGCCTTGAAGATCATTGGGACACGCAAGCCCTCCCTCCACAGTGCGCCCTGAAAAGGGGCACACTCACCTCCGCCCGACGGGCCCTGAAAAGGGCCTCGCCAGGCCCTCATCCGCGCCCTGAAAAGGGCGCCCCCTCCACTTGCGCTAATCCCTCCCTCCAAGCCTGTCCGGTATGGGTAGCCCTGCCGGTATAGCCTTGAAGATCACTGGGACACGCAAGCCGACCAGAGCAGCAAATGCCGCCCCAGCCCTCCCTCCACAGTGCGCCCTGAAAAGGGCACACTCCCCGCGCGCCCGACGGGCCCATAAAGGGCCACGACGAGCCCTCATCCGGGCGCGGATGCTAGCTTTAATATACTAAATAATTAGACTTTTAATGTGAGTATTTCTGTCTTTAAGTTTAAGACAAATGTTTACTAGGTTGATATATTTTACACCTATTGTTGGCTATACAAATATACCGGTCGTTTATTCAATAACTATGGTCTTTCGGTGGTAAAGGTGGTCAGACGCGAAACGTCTAGGATTTGAAATTAGTATTTTTTACTCGTATTTCATTTGCGTCTGTTTCGGCAATTAAAAAGAAAATGGGATCAATAATGCAGTACCGTTTTTTTTGCAGAGTTATAATGGTAGTGAGTTCTTTGGATTGGATCTCTTCAACAATTCAGAGCCTGTTCTGAATCAGAGAGAACACCTCACGGAAGTTTTGACTAACCAAGCTATAAAAAGTGAGTTAACTGAAAATGATAATTTATGGCGTCCCTTTGTCCGTGTTGAGATTTTCCTTTACAAAAAAAAAATCCTGATGCACCCTTCCTTGAATTTCAGAAAATCTAAACAACTGTGTGGAGGGACACATCTGAATGAATGAATGAAAATACTTTATTGTACAGCATAAAAAAACATATGACTTAATAAAACTAAAAAAAAACAACTTAAAGTACAATGGGCGGTCTTATCGCTTAGAAGATCTCTTCCAGACAACCTTTTGATTCTCTCCGATTAAATGCGATTGTATTAATGGTTGGGGGTTTACAAATACTTTATTAATTCGGAAAGTGTGCAAGTAATAGATACCAACAACATTATAGGTAATAAATATAATACATAAAATACCCAGTGTAAATAAAAATATATAATTACATATATACAACATAAATAAATATTTTTAAAACCATACATCATTTATATAAAAAAATAAAGAAAATAGTTTAGTTGGTGCCTACTGTGACATACCTAACAAGTAATTGTTCTTAATACGAGCTTTATATGTAGTTAGCGATGGGGATTTCTATATTGATAGAGGTAATGCGTTCCAATATCGCACTGCTTGGACCGTAAACGAGTTATCGTAAAAGCCAGTGCTGTGTGCAGGGGTTTTTAACAAAATACCTGTGAAGGAACTAAAATTGTGTCAGCCTATGTTATGATTGTCAGTGAGTCACGCATAGATTTTATATTATTAAGATTTGGTAAGTATAAAAAATATACCCTTGTTACGCTCAACTCAGGCGACAACCTCTGTGGTGCAGTGAGCGAAGGCCCTGAGACGTTGCGGGTTCGATTACCTCTGCGAGACAAATTGATGTATGATATGTATATAATTGACTCGGGTATGGGTGTTTTTTATGTATATAATCTATGTATTTACAAAAAAGTATATAAGTAGTATATCATGTAGTCATGTAGTTCACATAATTCAAGCTCTGCATGCTGTGTCAAAAGTGTCCAGCATTATTTATTTTATTTAGGTACTCGCAAAGCATCGATATAGTTATACAACGCGAGTTCAATTTGGGATTTGAAAAATCGAGTTCTAGATTTTCTCTCATAATTTAAAACCCCGCTAGGGTTTGGACAAAGGCTTTGTGAAACCCCATTCTTCAAAAATGTAAATGCTGTCTAGCTGATTACAGGACGAAACAATTCATTTAATGGCTTCTTTTAGTAATTAGTTGATAAAAAAAATATAAAAAATGATATTTTCTCAGTAATAAAAGAGCATGACACGTCAGTACCTTTGTACCTCCATATGGCACACGCTGCGGCCCACACTGGAGGAGGGATGGTAAATCTACAGGCGCCAGCTCGTTTCGCTGCCGCAAATGACCACATCGCTCACTCTGCTCGGAGATTGTATTCAGGCAAGCATAATACTCCACTTAACACCGTTTCTATAGCGCTAGAAAATTAACTCTGTGTGAAATTGTTTTAGTAACTACGGCTATTATGTAAGTGAAGCTTTATAATTAATTATAATACCTGCTTGTGGTTTGATGTTCTTGACACGGACTTTATACCTAGATTCGTGACTTACATATTGTATGACTCGTCCTATTAGGTACAAAATGGATAAGGTTGACGGCTATGAACTGCCGGTTTCTTATATGTGGTGCTTTATGAAGTATATAAAGTACCGATATATAACACTACTTTTGCCCAGGGTTTCTCAAATTATCTGTCCCCATTTTTATATAATCGCGTTAACAAAGAAGCTCTTATCAATGATAAAACTAAATTAATATGTCGTAAGACAATATTGGAATACCTGCTTAATTTTGACGATGAAAAAACCGAAAACCTTTTACAAATTGTGAAGTAAAATCTTAGTAATATATTTTGACAGACAAACAAACAACCCTCTAACGGCAAACATAAACAGACTCTTGTCTTAAATACATTTATATATATAGGTACATATACATATTATATAATAAGTCTAAGGATTATGCCATACTATATTTATGCCACTATCATTATTATTTTATTTTCATTAATAGGTACCTACCTATCTTTAACAACCTAAATCTAAATAACATTATTGTTCAATAAGTTTTCTTATTTTTTCAAATAAAGTTATTCTTATGGCTCACCCGGTTTTAGTTCAGATATGGTGAATCTGAAAGGGGTCTCAGTAATCTTTAAAATGACCTATATTACAAATGACTGGAAGGTCACTCAGGGCTTCAAATATAATGTTACAATTACTTATGGTCTCATAAATCCTTTCAGGCTTAATCAATTATGTCGATAACAGCGTGGGTGAACTCGTATCAGCTCTAGCCGAAACTGGCATGCTTAACAACACTATAATTATATTCGTCTCTGATAACGGGGCTGCTTCAATAGGACCGAACCAGAACTTTGGCTCCAATCTCCCTCTACGAGGTACTAAAGGCACACCTTGGGAAGGAGCTGTGAAATCAACAGCAGTTTTTTGGCATCATGGTATAAAACCTCGTATATGGAAAGGGATTTTTCACGTCGCTGATTGGATGCCGACTTTATTATCAGCAGCTGGAGGAAACAAAACCCATTCGATTGATGGGATCGACCAGTGGAATGCCATGATCAACAACGAGGAACCACCACGATCTGAAGCTGTTATAGCTATCGACGATCTGAACGGCTGGGGGGCTCTCAGAGACGGAGATTTCAAAATTGTCGTGGGTAATGTTGAAAAATGTAGTAATGAATATTACGGTAAAGAGCTCAGTAAGCTCAGACATGAAGAACCCTTTGTAACGAACCAAAATGATTAACGTTACATTATATGAACATAGGAAACATTAAATACAATATTATTAAAATATTTTGATACATAAATGTAAGTATCACTATCTAGTGTAGATACATGAACAGATCGAATCAGCGAGTAGTTAGAAAATATGGTTTTCTAAGTAAGTAGGTAAAGAAATATACCTAGAGTAGGTAGTGTAAATACAAATCAACAGAGCGCGCGAAACTGTAGGCTATTCCATGGGTTTTTTCCACGACAGGCAAGCGGCGAGCTAAATATAATTCGGGGAATTTTGTGTTAAAGAATACCTACTTTGCCTTGCAAGGACGGACGCAGGATCGAAGTGCGGGGGAGCACGAGCCCCGCTGAGGCGACGTCGTGTAGTACGGTTAAATTATCTAATCATAGTGAATATTTATCAATATTTATTCGGTGGAAAACATTGAAGAAGTACTTGATGTTTTTACCAGAAAATATATAAGAAAATTATCATTATTACACATATAAATGTTGTCATAAAGTTTGTTACAAGTATTTTTTATTTCTTGTTGTTTTATATCAATGGTAATTATTTAATCTCGGCGACATGGTGCAATACTAGAGACAACGCATCTTATTTGCTAGGCCCGTGTGCCCACCTAGTAATAGGTCCTAGATTCGTTTCTGGCTAAAGGGGCGGGGCGGTTTATTATTATTAGATGTGGATTGGGGATTCGCTTTTGGACCTTTGGACGACTGACAGCGTCACGCTGCAAGTTGGTAATTTTATTTTGTTTTTTGAGTGCCGGGAGACTCGTTGTTTCTTTTGTGTTTGTTTGTGATTTCGTACCGTGTACGAAAGTAAAGTAGAGTGTCGTTTAAAGTGGGGAGACTGTGTACTGGTGAATTGTGTGGCTTCAGATGTTACACGTGTTTTGGTACAGGTACAGTGGTGGTGTTTGAAGCTATACAATTGATTAGTGTGACTAGTCTGGGGAAAAGTAAATTTCAAAGTCAATTCTGTAACTTCAGGGTTTAAAAATATTATTGTAACTTTTAGTTCAAATCCCCGTGCTTAGAAATCCAATACTTGTATTGGTATGCAGTCTGGAGACGGCAAAATATTTGAAGTCGTGGCATTACGAAAGCTGTATTCCATCTTGTTAGGTAGACTCTGATACTTTTAGAGCGAGTCAGAGGATCGATTATTCCCTTGAATCGGGATCGATCAATTGCTCTCTTGATTTCGATGGTTTGTTGTCATTATAGTGGGGGTCTTGTCGAAGTGGGACCGGTCGAGCTTTCGAACCCATTTTTTTGACCACGCTTCATCATTTCAAGTCTATCTTTATATATTTATTTATTCCCTCACTTATATTAGGTGGCATTTGTCTCTCATCCCTGGACTTCGGTCTGCAGAGATATTTGTCTTAGGGTCGGCCTAGGGTTAGGTTCAAAGTCGAGAATGCCAACTCGCAAGCTTTAGTCTAGATCTAGCTAGGTAACTTATCATTGCACCACGATAAGTGACGTCACGATTAGTAGTAAATGTGGAGTTCTCTCCCAGTATTGCTTTAAACACACACCCAGCTAGTTGAAAGGGACGTAAATAGGTACACAAAACAGGTAGGACGTAGGAACAAACAGTAGGAACGTACGTAGGAACTTTGGTAATGTTAGACAGTAACATTAGATTCATATGGGGAATATAAGGATAAAGCAAATAAAACACCATTGTAGTGAGGTTAGTGAATAGGTCAAATCTCTGAAATACCTAAACCTAAATATTTACCTACTTAATATTAACTGAACTATTTTACTTTTGCTGAAAGAGTTGGTGAATTTGTCTAATAAGTATGACTGGAACAGTAGTTCCTTACTTAGAGTATTTCTTGACCAGGAAACTAAGTCTTAGGGAGAACCCGTTGGATTACAGATTATAGATCTAATGATGAATAATGGTCTTATTTATATCTATTTGCTTCAACCTCCGAATGTGAGGAATGATGATTTGTCTAACAAGACTGGAGCGGTGGACTCCTACTACTAAGAGTATTTCTTGACCAGAAAACTCTATTTACTTCAAATATTTGCTTCAGCCTCCGAATGTGGGGAATGATGATTTGTCTAACAAGACTGGAGCGGTGGACTCCTATTACTAAGAGTATTTCTTGACCAGAAAACTCTATTTTCTTCAAAGTCTTGAGGGTAGCGCATAGACATTTCAGCATTGTATTTGCTTATCTATCTACAGTAGTGAGACCAGAGTTTATTATTACTTTATAAGATAGTAATCTACTAAGTTTTATAAAATATAAAAATTTTGCTAAATATGATTCTTATAATAACATTGCACAGGTTCAAACTTGTTTACCTAAAATTATGCTTGCTAATTAGAGATAGGATGCCTACTATTTGAGTGGTTTATTTATAACATTATGGGTATGCCAAGTAGTTTATTTGAATACTATTAAGATTAGTCTTCCCTATTCTAACAAAAGGGAATTGCAGATTCAAATTTAGGTATCTAGGATACAAATAGGCTAGGTAGGAAGAGTGCCAAATAGGATTTGCTTTTCTCTAACTATAGGGAATTGCATATCCGCAAGATAACAAGAGGATTGAAGAAAGAGATTGTTTTGCAAACATAACCAACATA
This sequence comes from Perizoma affinitatum, assembly GCA_961405105.1. Lineage (NCBI taxonomy): Eukaryota > Metazoa > Arthropoda > Insecta > Lepidoptera > Geometridae > Perizoma > Perizoma affinitatum. The sequence goes on from OY560184.1 coordinate 12,734,995, forward strand.
ACATAAAGTCCCTTGAATGTCAGAGATGTATGGCCAAGCAGAATTTGATAAAAGATTATGTCCTCTTATCCCTAGCTGACGGAACATACAGACTGAACTATTACAAAGTAAATTCATTAACACTCCCCTATTATAGTTATGGTACTGTGTGCCTACTATACTTGACTGCGGAGGAGGAAGTCCAGTTTGGAGACGAATTCCACTGCATAGCGCGGTGGCGGGGCGCATGCCAGAGCCGCAATTAGATTCAGTATGAAAGACTCCAGAACATTCGATAATTGGTAGAAATCTGTTTATTATAGTAGGTAGCACATAGTTACTATATTTAATTATCAAACAACTAAATAGGAAGATAGGTAGTCTAAATTTAGGATGTATATATAGGTTAGGAATATCTATTTAAGTAGGTAGTTATAGGATTTGTCTCATAGTTCCTCAAAAGAACAAGGATTATTACGGTTCTCATGATGATAGGATCCTACCTAGATCACTAGACGATACACGTGGCCAATTTTATGTATCACAATAAACCAACAGTTAGATTAAGTTCAGTTACGGTTAGTTAAATTAAGCTACCACTAGTCATTTATAGGGGGGGTGTTACAATAATGGTACCGTGACAGGATTTTAGTTTAGTAGTGCAAGTTGGACTTGCACAATTTGTTGTCGTAGAAAAAGGAGAGGCTTTGAGACAAATTCCTTTAAGACTTAGGGTATTTGTTAGATATTGATATAGGATAGGAAGAAGTTTGACGAATAATAGAGGTTTCTACCTAATTATATTGTAGTTATACGTAGGTAGTTCATATTTCATTACCCGCGAAATAATTTGGTCAGAATAGGTATTTACATAACTATCTAAATAGATCGATTTAGTTCTAGCCAGGAAAAAAATTAACAAAGTCAATTTTACCTGTCGGACAAACTGGTAATAACTACCTACAGGTAGTTAATAAGGTGCATTTTTGAGGAAAAAAATATTTGCTAGCTGGCGAAACTAGGTCAAATATTATTCGAATTTGAGCGAGCTAGTGATGGGACATGTTACGATGATTTTATTGTTGTTTGTTAGTGAATACTAGTGAAACTTTATGGTGGCTTTTCATGGTTGGAATTTAATAAGTTCAAGTAGGAATTTATAAGTAGACAGGACAGAGAATAAATATGTAGGAATGTTTAGGGAAATGTTGGTTTGCTAGAGATTATTGCTAAGAGAATAACCTTATTAATAAGATAAAAATGTATTATGGTAATAAGTAAAACCGTGAATATTTTGATAGAAGTGACTTCATTTTATTAGAATGAAATGAATATCTAGGAGCAGATAAGAATCTACCCTAAGTCACTATTTACTTATTTATTTAAGTACATGGGTAGTTTAGATAACAATCAATATTAGTTGAATTATTTATTCAAAAATATTTCTTGAGTGTGATCGTTAATAATTGCATCATATTTCATAGCAGTAGGACGTCACTAGTTGCAGTGAGGATTCTCGAAGGAGGCGAGACTAGGGGCTGTTGGTGTCACGATGCATTTTTTGAAATCTAAGTGAATTGTGGGACATTATTTAGGAATCATCAACATTGATTGTAGAAGTATGTAAGTGTTTATCTTGAATTTTAAATTCGTGTTGTTCTACTTAGGATGAAATTCATTTTATTGGTTAGTTCTTGTGATAGGTTATATAGATAGATGGATAGAGGATGCTTTATTGCAAACTAAATTAATAATACCTACATCAGGTTAGACAAGTACTTATCTACTACAGGCTTTTGCATTGGTGGATTTGTCGCTAGATAGCAATCTCTACCAGACAACCTACCTGCTAAGGAATCGATTTAGTTTAGTGGAGAACCATTGTAGGAGAAGTAACTAATAGGCTCGCCTACATGAGGAAGTAGGTATCTTTAGATTCTCCTCGAATTATCTAGGAACAGTTAGATACATTTTTGAAATAAGTACCTAGATAGGTACCTATCTAATTATATATATGTCAATTATTAGTAGGGCCAGGTCGATAGTTTTCTATATTAACACTTGCTTATCTATCCATCTAAGGTCATACAAAATACCTATCTGTGTTACAGGAGTTGTTTGTTTTAGAAGTAGGTAGTCAAGCTATCGGTTCATGCCATAGGATCTTATTTGGTTTCTAGAATGAATGAATTTCACAGTACATAACCTAACTAGACAGTTGGTTATGCATTTAGTAGGTATAAGTTATTAGAAGATAGAAGGTTGAACTAGTGTGGTGAAAGGATTTGGCATTTCCATATACCTTTTTAGTGACAACTGTGTTGAGTTGTAGGAGTTACCTTGCTTATTCATAGTAACTACTTATGTAATCTGTACTTAGTGGTTTTGTAAAGAAATAGGTTGAACCAACTTAGTTAGATTGAATTACAGTCAAGAAAGAAAGAAAAAAAAAAACAAAGGTTTCGGGGGTCGTATGGATTATATTTGCATCATTTATGGAATACAGATAAAATTCATCTCTACGATTAGAATGGGTTAAATTTTATTGAGATTATTTAATTTTATGTTTAGTGCAGATCATAAGTAGTAGTAATACCTACAAGGAATTATTTATACAATAATATGTTGAGTTAATTCTAGTTTAATCTTGAAATATTAAATTCTTGACAATATTTGTGGATAAGTGATAGGCGGGGCTGGATGCTTGTAGTTTGGTTTCTGAAGCGAGGTGAAAGTTTACTTGCTGTTGTTGTGTTCTTGATTTAGCAGATTTAGTCTTGTTTGTAAGAGTCAGCAACTATCATGTGCAGCAGTGTTCTGAAAGCAAAGAAGGTTATGTTGGAAGCCGTTATTTAGGTTATGTTGAAGGAGAGTTTTAGGGTTATCAGGGTTTACCATAATCACAGATATAACCATAATATAGATGTATTTTGGATAGAATAAAGTTTGTGACAATAATTGATAGCTAACCCCGTCTCATGGTAAAAGTAGTTTTGACTTTTGAATATATTAAATTGGCCGATGAAAATTATTTTCAAAATATAAAAACAGTTGGTAGATTGTTTATTTAGGAATTGCAAGGAAATTACAGGTTAACTTACATATAGAAATGGATTAGAAATAATAAATTAATAAATCCTAGGATAATCTGAATTGTTATGTATGTTAATCAGCAAGTTAGAATCAGTTTCAAGGAGCAATCTTAGCTAGTTATAGAATAATGATAATATATACTTACTCAAGTACTAGAATGTCAGGCAAGTCTGCGAGTTAGCCAATATTCATTCTAGTTATTTTGCTGCGATACTGGCAGTCATGTAGAGGATTGATTTTCACCTGAAAATTGATATGAAAGTGTTAGAAGTTTAGTAATATCTTTTGTTACATACAGAGAGTTTAAAAGAGGAAGAAACGAATTATCTTTGCATAATAAGGACACATTTAGTTTACTTTATAGTTTAGAATCTTCTTGAGCGGATATTATAAAAGTTTTGATAGGTTAGGAATGAAAACACACTTACTTTGATTGGATTGTATGATTTTTCCTTTGAATTTTGAGGGTACCGACAGCAGGTAGATTATGAATACACGGCGATTAATTAATTAATTAAATTTCGGTCCCTTGGTTTAGAAATAACTAGGTTTAATGTTGTTTTGCCGAACGGTTGTTTGTTTACAAATTTGCAATGCACAGATTAAAATAATAGTTACACTTTGATGAGCTGCATAGAGTAAAAATAAAGGATGCACAGATAATAATTAGTTATGAGAGCGTAGTGGGTTTGAACATTTCGAAATACTTATCAAAGAGCTAAGATACTTATAGTAACCTTGTCTAGAATCGGCTTTGTTTAGCAAAATAGACACGTAAGACAAAAATGTTTAGTAGAGTGAAGTTCTTCTTGTTTCAGCCTGAGTAATTGGCAGGGAAAGTAACTTGGTACATAATTATAGGTATTATATGTATAGGTTGTTTAGAATGTTGAGTTTGGTTGAAATTTAAATTGTCACAGATTAGTGAAATAGTTACAGAGGTGAATTAGTAAGGCAGTACAGGCTTACCTTCTTGATAATCCTAGATCAAAATGAATCTGATTATAGGTAATGTAATTCTAAATAGTTTACTGATAGACTCCTACAGCTAAACAAAATGTTTACAAGGCGAAGACTAGAGATTAGAATCAAAGTTTTTCTGAGTGTTCATTTATGCAGATAAGTAATTTACAAGTTACAAGCAAAACTTGCTCACGGACGGACGAACACGAAGTGTCATGATAAGTGCGTGATTTTTTGGGGACGCTGGGAAAAAGGGTAGTCAGGGCCACATCCGAACACTGTATTTAGCACATGCTTAAATGTAATTGGTTGACATTTTAGGGTATCAATTTAAATTGCATTATAACTCTTTACTGACAGTTTGAACCTACGTATAGAAATCTAAATACCTATATATTTTCTAAGAATGTAATTATCATTCAGGTAATCATAGTAGCTATGGTAACGGAAGGGCGGGTTTATTTTATTTTACATAATAAACTACTTGTTCTATAGAAAAGATTTGGTTAGTAAGGTCGGTAGTTTATTTATGTATCAAGTAGATTTCATTTTGACATGAGTACCTAACTTAAATAGTTAATTAGTTAAAAGTTTAACAAAACTTGCTTCATTGTTTAAGTTGAAAGGTAGGTAGTATAAAATAAAATAAAATAAAATAAAATAAAATAAAATAAAATAAAATAAAATAAAATAAAATAAAATAAAATAAAATAAAATAAAATAAAATAAAATAAAATAAAATAAAATAAAATAAAATAAAATAAAATAAAATAAAATAAAATAAAATAAAATAAAATAAAATAAAATAAAATAAAATAAAATAAAATAAAATAAAATAAAATAAAATAAAATAAAATAAAAAGGTGAGATTTGAACTGGGGTTCGTCAGACCCACAGTAAGTTGTCAATTATGTTTGTGTACGCAATATTTAATATTTTAATTTATGAACTCACTGTATATAATACAAACATTGGGTTCAGGGAAATTTGGTACGATATAACAATATTTTAAATGGGAAGATGCTAGAAGTTGTTAAACGTTTAACTGGTTAATGATATAGGGTGTCACAGAATATGTTTATGATTTTGAAGAAGGGTTGATGACGTAATTGTAATGACTATTTTTATGCTACTTTTAGAAATTCGGATGGGTACGTTGATGGGAATAGCGGTATGCATCAAGTATTTTTTCAATGACAAATATTGTATTAATTTAATAGTAGGAGAAAAAAAGTTAATAGTTTAAGGATGGTACACATACGGTTAATAAAAAGCATAGCTGATAAAATCGGTGTTTAAGATAATTTCACATAAATTTATTTTATTGAAATATAGGAAATTTAGTTTATTTTTCAGACAAAAAAAAATCTGCATTTTCATGGGTAAATAATAAAATTAAACAAATGCATGAAGTATTTAGGTGTTTACATTTAGGTAATGTTTAACTTACTTAGAGGAAAAAGGAAGATCAAAATCTTAAATTGTCATTAGACTAAAAAAATACAGAACTGAAACTAATTTATATAAATAAATAATAAATAATCTAAAGCAAAGTTTTATGTAAGGTATTCAATCAAATAGATTTTATATTATAGTATTGCCAACGAAAAAAATTAAATAATTAAAATCAGATATTTATCTTAGTAATACAATTATGTTTGCTTATTTATTTTTGTCACAAGAGTTTCATACATAAAATATAAAATAATTAACTTTTTATTTTTCAAAGAATTTTACTTCTATGTTGTTCATTGTTTTTGGAAAATTTTAGAAATGAATATTTAGAAAATTTGCCTACTCGTTGTCACAAATTCAATTGGTAGTGCTACTAAGTATGATAGCGAGAAAATCCATGAATGTTAAGGAAATGTTCTGATGGAAGTAAGTGATAAAAAAAAAAAAATATTAAAGAATGAAGAGGTGAATGATGAATAATTGTTATGGATGTTTTGATATTAAACTCGGTATGGAGGATTATGCTTAGTTTAGCACTTTCCAGAATCTGGGACGGTTTGATGAATCTGGAACTTTATACTTGCACCTCAGAAGAATATTATGAAGGAATGTTTTTGGTGTTAGGTTAATAGATCGAATTCAGGTTTGAAAGATCTGAGATCGAAACAGCAGTGACTTTATACTGACTTCATAATCATTCTCACTATACATGTTAGGTTCGAACTGAGCACACTGCACAAACTCCGAATGTTGGGTAGGTTAATGTTCTGATCTGGTGCTTAGCCGGGTGCTAGAGCATCCGTCTTTATGTGGAAGGCTTTGGGGGCGGACTGTGTTGTTGCACAGTGGTGTAGGAATCCTCTAGGAGATATAAAGTAAATCAGTCCGGAACAGGCCTACACCATATCATTAGGATTGATCTTGCCTCACAACCAAGGTTCTGTGACTCGATGCGTGACCTATTATCTGGCAATAAGGATAAAGGCTTATGTTCGAAACATCGTAACGCTTAGTTACTGGACGGAGTAGTGACTGACCTTTCATTCGGTTTAAACACACAATACACTTTGAAAAGTATAAGGTTAAGGTTCAACAAATTAGAGTTGCAAATAAATAATTACAATACTAATAAAGAAAATAATAAAATATGTGAATAATAATATTAATTATTTAATAATTAAAAAAATAATAATAAGAAAACAATTTTAATATATATATATAAAGTGGAATATTTACGTCTTTGGGGAAACTTTGCGTCAGTAGGGAAATCCCACTTGTGCAAAGTTTGGGGGTCGAACTGTAACGAACCAAAATGATTAACGTTACATTATATGAACATAGGAAACATTAAATACAATATTATTAAAATATTTTGATACATAAATGTAAGTATCACTATCTAGTGTAGATACATGAACAGATCGAATCAGCGAGTAGTTAGAAAATATGGTTTTCTAAGTAAGTAGGTAAAGAAATATACCTAGAGTAGGTAGTGTAAATACAAATCAACAGAGCGCGCGAAACTGTAGGCTATTCCATGGGTTTTTTCCACGACAGGCAAGCGGCGAGCTAAATATAATTCGGGGAATTTTGTGTTAAAGAATACCTACTTTGCCTTGCAAGGACGGACGCAGGATCGAAGTGCGGGGGAGCACGAGCCCCGCTGAGGCGACGTCGTGTAGTACGGTTAAATTATCTAATCATAGTGAATATTTATCAATATTTATTCGGTGGAAAACATTGAAGAAGTACTTGATGTTTTTACCAGAAAATATATAAGAAAATTATCATTATTACACATATAAATGTTGTCATAAAGTTTGTTACAAGTATTTTTTATTTCTTGTTGTTTTATATCAATGGTAATTATTTAATCTCGGCGACATGGTGCAATACTAGAGACAACGCATCTTATTTGCTAGGCCCGTGTGCCCACCTAGTAATAGGTCCTAGATTCGTTTCTGGCTAAAGGGGCGGGGCGGTTTATTATTATTAGATGTGGATTGGGGATTCGCTTTTGGACCTTTGGACGACTGACAGCGTCACGCTGCAAGTTGGTAATTTTATTTTGTTTTTTGAGTGCCGGGAGACTCGTTGTTTCTTTTGTGTTTGTTTGTGATTTCGTACCGTGTACGAAAGTAAAGTAGAGTGTCGTTTAAAGTGGGGAGACTGTGTACTGGTGAATTGTGTGGCTTCAGATGTTACACGTGTTTTGGTACAGGTACAGTGGTGGTGTTTGAAGCTATACAATTGATTAGTGTGACTAGTCTGGGGAAAAGTAAATTTCAAAGTCAATTCTGTAACTTCAGGGTTTAAAAATATTATTGTAACTTTTAGTTCAAATCCCCGTGCTTAGAAATCCAATACTTGTATTGGTATGCAGTCTGGAGACGGCAAAATATTTGAAGTCGTGGCATTACGAAAGCTGTATTCCATCTTGTTAGGTAGACTCTGATACTTTTAGAGCGAGTCAGAGGATCGATTATTCCCTTGAATCGGGATCGATCAATTGCTCTCTTGATTTCGATGGTTTGTTGTCATTATAGTGGGGGTCTTGTCGAAGTGGGACCGGTCGAGCTTTCGAACCCATTTTTTTGACCACGCTTCATCATTTCAAGTCTATCTTTATATATTTATTTATTCCCTCACTTATATTAGGTGGCATTTGTCTCTCATCCCTGGACTTCGGTCTGCAGAGATATTTGTCTTAGGGTCGGCCTAGGGTTAGGTTCAAAGTCGAGAATGCCAACTCGCAAGCTTTAGTCTAGATCTAGCTAGGTAACTTATCATTGCACCACGATAAGTGACGTCACGATTAGTAGTAAATGTGGAGTTCTCTCCCAGTATTGCTTTAAACACACACCCAGCTAGTTGAAAGGGACGTAAATAGGTACACAAAACAGGTAGGACGTAGGAACAAACAGTAGGAACGTACGTAGGAACTTTGGTAATGTTAGACAGTAACATTAGATTCATATGGGGAATATAAGGATAAAGCAAATAAAACACCATTGTAGTGAGGTTAGTGAATAGGTCAAATCTCTGAAATACCTAAACCTAAATATTTACCTACTTAATATTAACTGAACTATTTTACTTTTGCTGAAAGAGTTGGTGAATTTGTCTAATAAGTATGACTGGAACAGTAGTTCCTTACTTAGAGTATTTCTTGACCAGGAAACTAAGTCTTAGGGAGAACCCGTTGGATTACAGATTATAGATCTAATGATGAATAATGGTCTTATTTATATCTATTTGCTTCAACCTCCGAATGTGAGGAATGATGATTTGTCTAACAAGACTGGAGCGGTGGACTCCTACTACTAAGAGTATTTCTTGACCAGAAAACTCTATTTACTTCAAATATTTGCTTCAGCCTCCGAATGTGGGGAATGATGATTTGTCTAACAAGACTGGAGCGGTGGACTCCTATTACTAAGAGTATTTCTTGACCAGAAAACTCTATTTTCTTCAAAGTCTTGAGGGTAGCGCATAGACATTTCAGCATTGTATTTGCTTATCTATCTACAGTAGTGAGACCAGAGTTTATTATTACTTTATAAGATAGTAATCTACTAAGTTTTATAAAATATAAAAATTTTGCTAAATATGATTCTTATAATAACATTGCACAGGTTCAAACTTGTTTACCTAAAATTATGCTTGCTAATTAGAGATAGGATGCCTACTATTTGAGTGGTTTATTTATAACATTATGGGTATGCCAAGTAGTTTATTTGAATACTATTAAGATTAGTCTTCCCTATTCTAACAAAAGGGAATTGCAGATTCAAATTTAGGTATCTAGGATACAAATAGGCTAGGTAGGAAGAGTGCCAAATAGGATTTGCTTTTCTCTAACTATAGGGAATTGCATATCCGCAAGATAACAAGAGGATTGAAGAAAGAGATTGTTTTGCAAACATAACCAACATAACATAAAGTCCCTTGAATGTCAGAGATGTATGGCCAAGCAGAATTTGATAAAAGATTATGTCCTCTTATCCCTAGCTGACGGAACATACAGACTGAACTATTACAAAGTAAATTCATTAACACTCCCCTATTATAGTTATGGTACTGTGTGCCTACTATACTTGACTGCGGAGGAGGAAGTCCAGTTTGGAGACGAATTCCACTGCATAGCGCGGTGGCGGGGCGCATGCCAGAGCCGCAATTAGATTCAGTATGAAAGACTCCAGAACATTCGATAATTGGTAGAAATCTGTTTATTATAGTAGGTAGCACATAGTTACTATATTTAATTATCAAACAACTAAATAGGAAGATAGGTAGTCTAAATTTAGGATGTATATATAGGTTAGGAATATCTATTTAAGTAGGTAGTTATAGGATTTGTCTCATAGTTCCTCAAAAGAACAAGGATTATTACGGTTCTCATGATGATAGGATCCTACCTAGATCACTAGACGATACACGTGGCCAATTTTATGTATCACAATAAACCAACAGTTAGATTAAGTTCAGTTACGGTTAGTTAAATTAAGCTACCACTAGTCATTTATAGGGGGGGTGTTACACCTTGTACGAGAAGGCGTTGCTTGATTCAGAAACTGCTATAGTTTTTAGAGAGGTATTGGACATAAATTTGAATATGCATAATTTTTTTAAGAAGAGAAAAAATTGTATGGTACAAGAGCTGAAAAATAAAAATCACACAAAGCTGTGCACTCCTTCAAAAGGTAATTATTAATTATAATTCTTATATAATAATTCTTTCTGTAATGCACCAATTCATTGATTGCATTCTGAAAATACCTTGAACATTTATTTTATTTGTTTTCAGTGAAAGGCTGCCTTTTCAATTTAACTGCAGACCCAACAGAAACTGAAGACCTTTGGTATGAAAAACCAGAAGTGGTCAAGCAATTGGCTCTTCGTTTTCGTCTCCTTTGGTCACAATTAAAGCCTAGAAGGCCACCTTCCTTCGATATCAGAGCTGATCCATCTGAACATGATTACATCTGGTATCCTTGGCTCGATAGCGATGAACCATCTCCCGAACCTATAGTGACTCATAATCAGTTCCCCTTGCAAGTGTCATATGAAGAAATGCAATATTACTTGGGTTTGAATCTAAATATGTTTAAGGATCAATTGAATGTCTACGTGAAGAGTATGGCTAATACATTAGTTGACACTCTACGCGATTTATTTTAGGGGTTCGAGAATAAAAGCGTCAAAAATAAGCATGTTCTTTTACATTTTATGTGCTCACTTTGTACAAAAGTAGCAACGTAGTGTCATAAAGAAAATGTTACGAAGTTTGCGAGACGATGCTTGTTGGGGCGGCCTCGAATAACGAATTTTATGGACCGTCTAGGCATTTTGTCATCGCTCCGGCGGCGACGGACGGTCAGCCTTTGATCAGCCCGCGCACTAAAAAGGAAAATTGGTTAGCTTTTAGATCTCGCATGAGTGGAAGCACACCCTTCTGACCCTTTTTAATAATTAACACCTATTCAGCATAGTTTTTATGCCCCTGTATGAGACTATTATTGGAACCATCGCACTGCTTATATGCCTACAAGAATGTCCTGTCAAAAGTCGGAAATCAACGCGATGCGCTTCGGAGACATTTATGAATAAAACATGGTGCTGTCCTCGATCCAATAGATATCTATCGTACTTATAATTGGGACGCCTATGTCACATTTAAACCAATGCACTTAGATTAAGTAGGGACTTAAATATTTGTAGCCTTGTTTGTTTGTGTTTAAGTACATTAATAGTTTTTACGTATTTTTAAAAAAAATATATTTTTTAAAAAATACGTAAAAAGTACCTACCTAATTCCTGTTCAAAAGTTAAAGAAAACCAATGACAAATATTTTTTTACAAATTTTTAAAACCCCCGAAGGTTCTTAGGCAGGGTTTATGCTATCGTTCCTGCCTAAGAACCATCCTTGAAGTAATAATGTATTTATTTAGTTGTTTACAGATGAACAAACACACATAAACAAATAAACGGGCTCCTTACGTTGCGAGTATATGTCTAGACTAGACTATATGTTTCCAGTCATTCAATAATCGGTTCTCAATAAAAAAAACACCCGATTCAACTAAAGATGCAAACGTTTCAGACTAACAATTTTCCTGTATAATAACAATCAGTTGTAAAAATTGTGCTAAAAGCTTCCTAAACGTCTTGAATCGACTTAGTATTGCCGTCATAAATCTTTTGAACCGTAGCACCACTCTAATCCAACGCTTCAAGTTGACAAGAAATATACGAGCCCTCGGGCGATTTGTGCAGCATTTTTGTACGGCCGGCTTCGAGAAATGTGAATTCAGACGTTTTCAGAAGTAGCGGTGACTCTCCGTTGAACTTATAACGATGTGAGTTGAAAATATTTTAGTTTGTTGTTAGGGCTACTTAATTTTGTACGATTGAGTTCACTTGTTGATCGAAATTGTGAAGCTGATTTCACGATATTACTTTAGATAAGTTGAGAAGCAAAACAACCCTATCGAGTAGTAGGTACCGTCTCGAATTTATTAGGATATTGCAACGGTGCACTAACGACCTGAAGCGAGGAATTTGGAGCATGTGGAATTGGAGCGAAGAGGATGTTGGTATTTTGTTCAAAAGAGTTTATCATCGAACAGTTATCGCTGGCGCAAACTGCTCTGGCTACCAGCCAGGGCTTGCTGCGTTCACTAACAACTTTATTATGCATTACCTAGTGTCGTATGAACCTAAATAAGCAACAGTTCACTTGCCAAGTTTTGGCGTTACATTTTCATTAGCTGGTCTGTCACGATGCGGCCGCAATTAACGCTGAATCTCAGCTTTTTATGGGTTTATAGTTCACCCGTACGGTAAAAACAAAGGGAAAATATTTTTTCAATATAAGTATTGTATATAGCGTGGCATTTAGAGCCCGTACATGCTATTTCCATAAGAGGTTGTTTTTCAGTGTGTTTGTTTGTTTGTTTGTCTGTTACTATTATTTGCGAAACACGATAGTGTTGATTGTGATGCGGGTTTTCGCAAACGATTTGTATATCTTCAAAGACTGTTCTCTATCGCTTCAAGTAACCTGTCGCTAATATCGATGATGGATAATTAGTTTACAAGTTTGGAAAAACATGTCTTTTATTTTTTATTATTTTTATTACTTTTATTTATCATAACAGTACCACAAAACAATATAGAAATAATTATAGGGCATGGATATAACGCATCGTTCTTTAAAAAAGACATTCGGCTAGTTCACACACAATGAGAATAATACATCCGATACATCATTGAGAATATCCTCCTTTTTTGAAGGTGGTTAAAAAAAGAGTCATGTTCTATTCGTACCTCTTGCTTCGATGCACATTGTTATTTATTTATCAAATACTGAAATACTAACATATACACAAATGCTTATATTAACAACGTTTACATTCTAATAGAGGTAAAGCAAATAAGTTCAGAAGGGAGACAAATATAAAATATTCAAACTATTCAACTTTTGCTTTTTATTTAAATATGTAAATAAAAAGCAAAAACGTTCACCGCTCGTCTAGATTAAGAATATCGAATAAATAAAACTCTGCAAATAACGAACTCCACTTGAGCTCGTCTTTGATCCCCCTTCGTTACCACCTCGTCATTATGTAAATCCAATTAAAATCCTTTCAGTATGTATGCAATCAGAGAGGCATTCATTTTAGATATCGGGTAAAATAAATCAAATTGGAAACGAATCTCATCCCATTACTTACTTTGGGCCGAAATAAGAGTCGAGACCCGTTCAATAAGCGACTTTAAAATTCACACTTATCTTTGCGACCCGCTCATTGAATCGGTAGAAGTGCTCCCTTGTTTTGTTTATAAGTATAAAGCACACAGTAAAGGCGTCGAACGACAGCAAGGCTTGGGTGTGAAACGGTGGTTGATGGGTGGCATAAACCGTCATCTTCAAGAACCACTTGGAGAAGAATGATGTTGTTTAGAAGAAAACACACCCAAGCCAATTTTGCATATTTTTTTACCTCCAAGACGTAAAATGTAAAAATAGTTTCAACCAGCTGTTGTTAAGTATCGACCTAAAAAAGTAACCTAAGCCTAAATAATTTATTCGACTAATGTTAACCGGAACACTGTCCTTCACATGGGGAGAATCAGGAGACTTGACCTGATATCAAAAGAAAACAATACTTCAATGGGGCGGGGCGGGGCGACAGACGGCGGAAAGACAGTTAAGTTTACGAAATGGTGTTTCACCCCTAGTTGGATGCTTACCGTAGTCGTTGCCTTTTTACCCTTAGTATGTTTCTTATATTTCTCTTCCTCATAACAGTCTAGACATTTGTTTTACAATGAAAGTCACTCATGAACTGCAATTTGTCGCCCTTTCTTGTTTAACTAGTTTGTACACAGTTAAATTTATTTTTATTTATAGTTAGGTATAATATATACATTTTCTAATCTGTAAGCAGATATCCGTGATTTCACTGAGTGTTTGATTCCAACGGAAGATCAGCGTTGTGTTGCCAGTTGACAAATGCTGAGTTGGACCCAAATTTGCGTCGTTGCATATAGGCACATAAATAGTTATATTGTTAGTGTTTAGGTATTGTTTGTGTAAATTGCATATGTGTGTGTTGTTTGTTTGTTTAATATTGTGCAACGTTTGCAAAAACATGTTATTTCTTTCTTTGTTTCCCTATGGCGATGTTTGAAATAAGAGATTTTTTTAATTTGTTCAAGTGTTAAATTTTTGGTTTACTTATTTTTCTCTGTTATATGTCGTCATTATTACCATAACTAATAATCCCTTTTATGGTCGTTTTCACATAGGAACCGTTCCATGAAATATATATTTAGTTCCATATCACGCATCGTAAGCTGATCAAAATTCAAAACTTTGCAATCGAAAAAAAATACAAAGTAAATTTTATTATACCTACCTTAAAACATAAAATAAACTTAATCCCTTTCATTCCGACCATTTAATTTAGACGACCTCTGTGGCGCAGTGGACGAAGGTCCGCCTGAGACGCAGAAGGTTGCAGGTTTAATTCCCGCCGCGGGACAAATGTTTGTATGATATGCAAATATTTGTCTCGAGTCGGGGTTTTTTCATGTATAGTATGTATGTATTTACAAAAAAAAATATATAAGTAGTATATTAGTTATGTAGTTCCCATAACGCAAGCTCTGCTTACTTTGGGGCTAGATGATGCTGTGTGAAAAATGTCCAGTATTCCGCAACCAATGCATTGGTGTTCAGACTCATCTAATTTATGAATGCATGCATTCATAAATTAGATGAGTCTGAACACGCACTAAGCATACTAATAGAAAACGTTTTTCTAAAAAAAAAAACAAACAAACAAAAAAAAAAAAAACATTAGAAAACGTTTTTCTTAGTATATATAAATTGAATGTTATAATTTAGCATTGATCGGAACGTGTCCGTCGGTCGTAAAGATTGTGAAAAATACAATCGATATAATCTATTAATCGTCATATTATGCAAACCAATCGCTACTTTGAATTATTCATTGAAATATTACAGATTTCGAGCCACAAAAATAATTTCGATTCAACCTTATTACATCACTTATTTGTCAAGTCGAAAAGTCTCCAAACGGTTCCTATATGAAATGACTATAATTGTTTGATAACTAATAGACCACCTGTTTAATGATAATCTGAGATATCTATAGTTGTCGGCTATTACCACCTATTATATTTCTGAGGTCTGTTTGTTTCCATTTTTGTATACTTAATTTATAGAGGGCCCGTGCGTAAAGCTACTGAGAAAACGTTCTACAAAATTGTAAGAAATTGCATGCTAGTTCGTCTTCTCTCTTGTTAAAAATGCCACAGCAATAATCGGAAACTGTATTTGGTACACACCTTCTTATACCCTAGCGTTAATTAACGGATAACCAAAGTTTTCAGCAATTTGGGAAGTGCCAACTGATGATGGAATAATTAGTTGCAAACTAACGGGCACCTCAAATATTAATGAGCTTAGAGACTCGGGGAGACTTCGTGAAAACACGACAGAACAACGCTTTTGAACATATAGGGTGGTTCAATCAAAAAAAGTCGAAGTGCAATAAATCTAGGAGTAGAAGACCTCATCTGTATAACCCCAATATTCTAGGATCTTAGATGGTTTTGGGAGTAATTCAGCAGATTCATTATAATAACTTTATTCAAATGTTCATCTGTGGTAAACTTTCACAGCTTCCACGTGCATTCTTAGTGACAGGTTTCTATAGATAAACTGACACTTTTTAATTGTATGCACTACAATCAAAAAGTGTCAGTTTATCTCAAAATGACGTTCATTTTAAGGAACTTAGAATTTGCATACGAAAAAAAACATAACTCCTAATCCATCAAAATATTGTAGAATACACTTGGGGGGATGGCTTTATATTATTATTTAATCTTTTAGATCAAAAAATGTGAATACCCTGTATAGAAGTAAAATAACATGCATGTACGCACAAATATGTTCATTACTGCTGTATTGTAGGGAGGTATATTATCTCAATTTACTTTCATGTTTGGAAAATTGAAACAATTTTATCTTAATTATAACCTTATTATTCTTTTATTAACACAATGTTTGCCCGAGAACCTAATGGGTGTTATAACATGCCTCTATTTATTTTATACGCACTTCGGTGGTGCGACGAAAGAGGTGCGAGTTCGATTCCCGCTGTGGGACAAATGTTTGCATGTTCTGCAGATATTTGTTTTGGATCTGGGTACCTGAAACTCATAACACAGGGAATATAAGGATATGACTTTGCTTGAGTTTGCTATAAAAATGGAAGTGCAGAGGTTACGTAGTTTGAATTTCATAGTACGAAGACCTGCCGGTTACTTCACGATGTTATCTGTCACCATAAAGACAAGGGTTCCATTGGTCAAACTAAGGTACTTTAAGTAATTCAGCCGAAGCTTTAAAGCTTTAAATGTCCGGACATTTGTCACGGCATGCTTCTGTTGTTCTAGCACAGGGAATGAAGTGCCTTGCCAACTTTAGCTTAGACTTGAGAGAAAAGTTAGCAATAAAGTTCTTAGATCAGACTTGACTGAAATACTAAAGATGAAAATCGTATAGATACGGCTACTAATATTATAAATAAGAAAGTATGGGTGTTTGGATGTTAGTTGCAAATGATTTCATAATGACTGAATCGATTTGGACGAATTAAATGGAACTATTGTTATGATGACATAATATTTTTATCCGGGTACCATGCGGGTAAAACCTTTGGCAGAAGCTAGTATTTTATTAACGATAATATTTATTTTATTTTAAAAATTTTGGGAAAACTTAAAAAATACATGTCAGGCACATATTTTGCTGATGGCCAATAACAAGTTTCCACTTATAAGCTTTAAAGTATAGTTTAAAGAAAAAGAAAACAGTTATCAATAAAAAAAGAATAAAAGTAATAATTTAGAATTTAGATGTATGTAAAAATGTAAATACTTATATTAAAAAGAATTGTCTAAAAAGAAGTTATCACTAAGCATGCGTTTTAACTTGCTTATTGAAGTATTAAATAAGTCTATATTAACATCTGCCCCTGCGAGATTGTTGAACGACTTGCTTGTTCTATTCATAAAGGCGTTCTGCCTGTAGTTAGTCCTTACTAGCGGTGCGAAAAGAAAAACAAGTAGTTATCTAAATAAGTTTGAAAATATAACTTGGAGTACTTTATTCTCAACGCTATATTCCTATTGTTAAATTAATAAGTAGATGTCTACGAAAATATTACAACGCGACATCGGTTAATAAAAATATTTTCCCCTTTATCAATGTAACGAAACTTAAAAGGATACGAATTTCAAACAGAATACCCAAGTACGGCAACAAGGAATCAATTTATTTGAGACGGCGATATGACAGTTTGACGTGAAAGCACAATTTTCCCTAGGCGGAGTTGAAATGCACGGAAATGCACTCTGTCCGCTTCAATACTTCGTTTTCGATGCAAATTGACGATTTTAATTCGTCGATCGGTATTTTTGTATGCAGAATAAATGAAATGTACTGTATATATAATTTGGTGTTTTTATGGAAATTGATATTTTTGTAAGCCTATCTTTATTTCGGCTGCAGCCTGTCGATGCATAGTTTTCTAGACGTGTTTTAACTGACTGGAAGCGCCAGTTTGATAACTACGAGTATGTAATGCTAAGCGGTATGATTTGTATTGCAAACTTCAAACGCTGCGCTATCGTGTTGACTGGGCTTGATGTTTTTGTATGGTTTATATGTGTTTGGGGTAAGAGATTGTTTGGTTGTAAGTTTGTCTGTTATTATTTTGTCCTCCACAACAGCTTAACCGATTAGAATCATCTTTGTAGTTTAGTTTAAGCGTCTTCAAGATCATTGAATAACTTTTCTTGTTGCATTCTTGTAAGGTTCTATCTTATCGCCCCACCTCACTAGACACGGTACTGCAGAAGATGATGGAATACAGATGTCGAAAGCTTTCAAAATGTAATTTGTTTTTTAAAGTTAGCTTCTAAGCTATCTGCAGCTAGGTCCCTAAAGATAGCAGTCATAAAAATTATGAGATAACTCGCACAATACACGGTAGTAAAACTGAAGAGCGGAGAAAGTATGATTGTACGATTCTCTATAGATATGGAAACAATAGACAATAATCGGTTCCCGTCACGTCTCAACAGAACAGCGGAATATAACCGCGAGCAGGTAAACAGGTAAAAACTTGACTTTTTATAACCATTCAAAGGAGCACAAGTATTTTGTTACATTGGTAGAGTCGCTTTGTGATAATCAAAAGTATAGATTAGCTAAAAAATAATAGGTTGGGGAAAAAGTTTCTTCGCATTTTTTAAGAAAATTCAAAACATTTTTTAATATAGTTTATTTACATTTAACTAAAGTATGTAGGTACCATTTAGTTCGATAACTTTTTGCCATTTTGTAGGCAGGGACATGATCCCATTGCTATAAAAACTTTGGGGCTTCTGTTCAAAATACCGCGACAAGTGGTTTTGGCAGTCCTCTCGTGATGTTAACCTGACACTGCCTAAAGAATTCTGAAGAGACCGAAACAGGTGGAAATCTGAAGGTGCAAGGTCAGGACTATACGGCGGATGCATTAACACATCCCAGCCAAACTCTCTTAATTTTTGCTGAGTGGCTAAAGATGTGTGAGGTCTAGCGTTATCATGATGAAAAACCACACCCCTTCTGTTGATTAACTCCGGCCGCTTTCTCTCAACTTCTTGTTTTAATCTCATCAGTTGTTCGCAGTAGAGTTCAGAATCGATGGTCCTGCCTGGTGGTAACAGCTCATAATGAATAATGCCCTTCCAATCCCACCACACACACAGCATCACCTTGTTGCGAGTTAACCCGGGTTTCGCCACAGTCTGTGAAGCCTGACCGGCCTTTGACCACGACCTTTTTCGCACGTTCTTGTCGTACGTGATCCACTTTTCATCACCAGTTATCAGCTTCTTCAAAAATGGTTCGGTTTCATTACGTCGTAATAAAGAATCACAAATGAGAACACGGTTCATTAGGTTTCTTTCAGTGAGCTCGTGAGGTACCCAAATATCGAGCTTTTTTGTGTACCCAGTTTTTTTCAAATGCGCCAAAACTGTTTTGTGGTCAATTCCCAGTTCTTCAGCTACGTCGTAACTACTGATATGCCGATCTTGCTCCACTTTTTCAAAAATGGCATCCATTTTATCCGTAATAGGGCGACCAGAGCGACGTGCATCTTTGACATCAAAATTTCCGGATTGAAAACGCTTAAACCAAATTTGTGCTACTCTCACAGACACTGCACTAGGTCCATAAACATCGCAAATTTTTTTCGCGGCTTGCGTTGCATTTTTACCTTTTTTGTAGTAAAATTTTAAAATGTATCGAATTTCTTCATTAGATTCACTCATCTTGACAGTACGAAAAACAAATAAAAATCACACATTTTCCTAATTTGAATTTGGAATTATCTTCTTTAAAATTTAAACTTTTAATGATACCAAAACCAGCCAGATACAAATAGTATAGCCAAAGAGATTTTATTACAAGTTCATACATACAATAATGCGAAAAGACTTTTTCCCCAACCTAATATATGGAGTTGATTTTATATTATAAAGAAAGAGTACTCAAGAATAGTTTACATAACTGGTTGTGTTGTGAATGTAAACTTATCCAACTTATCTAATTTATAAAATTTACCAAAAATAATATTATAAAACCTTAATACAAATCATATCATTAATTGTTTGTGAATTTAGGTAAGTGTTACATGAAAGATTAGTATGAAGGGTAACATAAGGTGGTAAATTTAAATGTAATATTTATCGAAAACCATTTTTTAGCATGATTATTCACCGTGGCAATATAGCAAACATTTTGGGGAGAATTCTGCTTGGTAGTAATCTAGATTAGTTGAGTTATCTATAGATCGATATACGACTACGTACCTTCCATTTACAAATCTCTTTGTACTTCTGCGATTAGCTTGTATTTAATTCTATTGGATTCTGATGTTGACGGCTCGTTGACAGTTTAGATGTTTCCTTGCGAGCACCTACCCTAAAATTAACTTTCCCTAAAATTATAAAAACCACGAAAATTGCAATTTTATTTTAAATATCGTTTGCAAGGGTTTTTAGATAGCTTAGCTGTTTCATTTTAATATCTTGTAAGTCGTTAATATTATGATAACAAAATACGTAGGTATTAACCAAGTCATTTATTTGGTTGTATTATTCTTCCTGTAAATAAATTATAATATAATAATAATAATAATATTTTATATTTTCAGACACGAGATCCATAGTGTACAGTACAATACAATTTTACAAATTATTTTAAAAAGCTTAGATATTATGATTTTGAATAAATATTGGTATTATTTACAAAATAAGCAACACGAAAGACATAACAAAAGTAACCTACAACCTTTCCACTAAGCGTCCGTCAGTTGAATCATCGTTTGTAAGAGCATTAAACTCTATTCATAATTCCATTCATCTCAGTCTGAGGTCAAAATCCGTTAAAAGTAACCTATGACTAATCGAGAGTGATTCGAGAACAATTCGAGTAACTACGTTTGTATTTTCGGCATCTACTCATATCGTACTCGAAATACGAAGCAGCTACAAGATGATTAATTATTATTATATAGCGAAATAATTATACCGTTGGTACTAAATATTTTAATCGCACTGTTTAGTTGGATGTTAGGAATGTTGGTCAAATTGCTAGCACTTTACTTAGATATTACATACAAAATTCATGTTTTTTTGCAGTATTAGACTGTTGTAATCGCACTTGGGAGTGATTCATCAATATTTTATGACATGTTTCGAAAATCCTGTCCGACTCAATAAAGATGTATTTATATTTCAATATCTTTGAAAATATTTCAAAGAAGTCGCAAGATTTAATATATAATTATAAGATTAAACTAAATTAGGTAACACTGCACACACCCCGCGCCACTTCGACAACGCTCTACACCGCTTCGAGACAAGTAACGATCGGTAAGATACAAAGGTAATTATTAAATAGGCTTAGCAGGGCATTTTCTCCAAATCAACTAAGTTAACTGGAAATAATATAGATTAATGCAAAATAAAAATACCTGCGTAAGTGTGTACAGTCCATACACACTATCAGTCAATGTTGTTTATGGTGTTACACGGTAGAAAGCGAAAATATGTTGATAACTACAGTTTGCAAGAAGATTATTATAGGCAAGCATCTAAGAAATGCTTAGTTTTGTTATATATTTAATAGATTCTCAAAAATATTTAATAGAACTATCAAGAACTATTAATGTTATACAAATTATACCTACGATTTGAATGGCGCATATTATTTAATTAAAGAACACCTGTCGTCTTTCGGTTGGTAATAGCGATTACAAAATACAACGAGATATTTAACGGATAGCTTTGAGGTAACTTTGACAAAATATTGTAATTACAGGTAGTCCAAATCCATTACAACTTACTTTCTATTTAATTAATAACTACAAAATGTGAAGGTCTATATTCATTTAATTTGAAAACAGTTACAAAAATCAACCTAAATCATGATTTACTTTTGAAACAAACACCTAACCGACCTTTTCTTTGGAAGAACATAATGAAAGGATTTTTAGAAGCTTTAATAGCATAACGTGCTCTCGACGAGACGAGAAAATTTTTGTTCTCATACTTTCGCTGTCATCGACAAAAAAACACAAATATCTATCTCATAACACAATTAGAAGCCTTCGCCACTCTCGATAAGTTATGATCCAACGCCATGCTTGACCACGCCACGGCCGCGCCGAGGGAACAGGCAGGAGCGAGCGGGACAGAGGACTCCGGTAGCGGGTCGCCGCGTCTCAGTCAGTCGCCGTACCGGCATTATGCCCCGCGCATTCCCAACGAACGAGCTTCATGAGCCTCGCGAGTGAGTTCTAGTGAGTTTTCGGGACTTTGCGGATGTTCTAAGAGTGGTGCCATGGGGCCACTAGTGTTATTAGTGATGTGTTTTGGCGTCGCAGTCGCCGCTGATAGAAAGTTGACCGTTTGGGAGAAGATACAAGACGATGCTGATCTTTCGCAGGTACAAACTTTCGAATAAGTTTTTGAACTATTTAAAAGACAAATCAAATAGATATTTAAATTAATCCACTCAAGAAATTTATTTCTTCATATAATCTCTATATAAGCTGTAATCTTTAACAACCAGCGATGAAGGCATTCCACCAAATTATCGAATGTTTTGCCTATATGAAAACTGGTTCTCTATAAGTAGATGCTAACTGTTTGTTGTTCTTTACGAAGTAGCTGTACTCAATTTAATACGTCAAGATATAATTATTATCAGGCAATGTCAATGTCAGTTGTTACAAAAATGAAATGAAATTATGAAATAAACATATTTAGGTATAATAAGAAAAATAGAATTCGATGACTTGTAATCTTACTCACTATAGAGCCTTCATAGAAGAGGTAGAGCAAAATTGATGGTTTAATTTTATAATCGTTGATATGTTTATTCAGGAAACTCTATTAATCATCATCACCAATAGTACAAGTGCAATAATGAACTCTTGGACCTAATCCTGCTACTATTAAAAACCGAAAGTTTATGAGGATGGATGTTTGTTACTCTTTCACGCAAAAACTACTGAACGGATTTTGATGAAACTTTACAGAAATATAGATTTTACATCAGAATAAAATATAGGTTTATTTTTTCTGGGTACCACGTGGGTAAAGCCGTGGACAGAAGCTAGTTTAGCATAATGAACCTTTTTGACTACACTGTACCTATATACAGTATCTACCTATTCTAACTGTTATACCTACTCTGTATTTATTAATTGTATCTTTTGTATTTTACAAAAGAAATGTGAAATGTGTGAAATGGTGACAGGTCACAGGGACTACGTATGATTCACGAATTACCCTATTAACTATCATAAGACCTGTTGTATTGTATGGATCTGATATGGTGTTGGGCCACCAAAGGAACGATGAAAAAAAGATCCACGAGGCTTTGATGCTAATGTTGAGATGAATGTGTGGAGTTACAAGCATTGTCAAGATAAGAATGTAGCGTCAGTGATGGAAAAGGGCAATTCATGGGTAAGCATGGTATGGGATGTAATGAGGAGGGAAAAAAGTCATATTACGGAAAGTATGTTTGATATGATTGTAGATGAATATAAATGTAGAGGTAGACCAAACAAAAGATGTATAGATTGTGTAAAGGATGACATGGGTAAGAAAGGAGCGAGTACTGAAATGACGGCTGATAGAGAAATGTTGAAGAAATTAAGTTGTATCAACTCCACGTAATGTGGAACAAGGACAAAAGGAAGAAGTAGTGTTTTATAAGTTGTACTTACCTAGGTAGTTACATAGATGTGTGTTGTTTTGCTTAAAATAAACTCTTATTTTCTTTACTTTACTTACTCACAAAGACATATGAGCCCCCTAGTGCTATGATGAACAACCTAGGGCCACCTCTATCCCGCAACCTTTCAGATGATATACCGGGTGGCCACATTCGTCAACCCTACCTATCAAGTTACATATACCGCTAAGTCATGTGAGGTAATTAATATTTCAATAAATACAAATCCACTTTTGTATGGTACCTACTTTAGGCCAGTGTTTCTTGTTCTGCCAAGGTGTTATGTCAATTCATCTTTTTTTTTTAGAAATTAGTAAGTTACCTACGTAAATACTTAGTGTGAAATAAGTAAATTAAATAAGTAAATAAGTGGGTTCAAACCCACGGCTAGAGTCTAGATGCAATTAGTCCTATATCATAACCTAACATTGGACAGGTCACAGGAGGCCGCTGAAGGAGGCGGCTGAAGAACATTCGTCGTCACACTCTGGAAGAATGCTAATGTCTAGATTCTACCCATGGGCTTGCCCGTGTGGGACCCGGATAAAAAGTGGCCTATGTGTTATTCTGATTATGAAACATACACTTACTTTTTTCTAATCGGTTCAGCTTTTACGAATATTATTAGGAGCAAACATTAATACTTTTGCAAACGAAGTAGATTTCTTCTAGCTAATGATTATGATGAAGCTATGTTACAGTGACTCTCAAAATATAAACAACCAACGGAAGGACCATACAGTCACTGTTATAGTTTTACATAGCAAGAAAAGTTTATGCAAGTTCAACATAATATAATTCCTTGATTCATTGTTTCCTTTGCATAATACGATAACAGCTGCGTATAATTATTGCGAAATTATCGCCGTAATCAGCCATCTGGCTTTACTCTATGACTCACATAAGGTAGCCCTTTCTTTGGTGCTCACTCACGGGCAATTCTTGAAGCAATTAGTTGCCATCGACAAATTGAAGGCAAAACAAGCAATACCAAATAAAGAAACCGTTCTGCAAATACAAATCGATTGCCGAAACCGCATTAAAATCCGATAAACGAGACGACGGCAAACGAGACGCTACGGAGAAACAGCGATCCGTTCAAAAAGTTGCCTTTGTTTGTGTTTTAATTGCCCGTGTAATAGAACTTTAACTACACTTTATGGTCACGCAATAGACTTTCATTTTACTCCTTTTGAATAAATTTATCTTTGCCGATGCTATCGCTTTATTCTAATTTGGCGACTTCGCATTTGTGAAATTTATCGAAAAAAGAATGGAGGTGTAGACTTATGAGATTAGGCTGGTAGCTACTTTAATTCATAGCCGGTAAGTATAAGCTATGCTTCATAGTCGAGGTTTCGAATAAGTATGAAGGAGCGTTTTGAATTTTTACACTACGCCCATGACCGAAACCTTCGCTCCTCCGAAACTCTACAACTTCATACTCCTGTCCATAGTTCACAATTTTATAGTAATTCCTTTACGGTGCAAGCTGTACGACTATGGAACGCCTTACCTCTTTCTATTAGAACATCAAAATCTCACGCTATATTTAAAGTTATGGTATACAACCATTTCCTTTCTATGTCTCAGAGTTGCTAGTTAATCGTCACATAATTATTATCTCACACTATTATTATTTGTATGTATATTATATAGGATATTTAAATACATATTTAAAGTTATGTAGGTATTTATTATTATTAATATTATATTTTAATATAGGTTTACTTGTACACCGCCGTCTTTTGATTCCATTTTATCCTGTCCATCCAAAGGTTGTCTGGAAGAGATCGCTTTAAGCGATAAGACCGCCCATTGTACCTCTTATATTCTTTTTTTTTTTAATTCGTGTGTTTTTGTACTTTACTTTGGTGTGCAATAAAGAGTTTATCTATCTATCTATCTATCTATCTATTAATGCGTTAAGAAAACCCGTTAACCCAACGTCAGTAGATACGAGCTGTAGATAAAACAAACTTCTATGTTATGTTGAAAGAAATACTTATATGTATAAATGAATTAACAGATCACGGTTAATTCATAATAAGCGATTTGGAAGCAACTAAGTATAGTGAGTGAAATATAAACTCAAAAAAAAATATATTGTCGTGAATTAATGTGTAAACTAATAACGGTCAAGGTAATTAACTACAATTGAATATGGAATCTAAATAACATGTACAAATAGTTTCATTATTAGTCTTTCTGACTGCAATTCTTCAGTAATTATATTTTTTTTTCAAGTGATGGATTACTTTTAGGCCACCTGAGAACTGTCTTGAATGCTTCCACGAATCATATTAGGGTGGTATTCCCAAAAGTCCCGCTTAAATTAGAACGATTTAGGATTTAACGAATCGGTTTGAATTGGTTATCAGTGTCGGCGGTCATGTTTCTCATTATTTCGTCTTAACGGCCAGGCACCGATTATTTTACTCTGGTTTCTTTTACTAAGTTTGTGTTTCCGTATGATTGGAAATTTAAATAAAAATTAAAAAAATTCATACCTACAGTTTATGCATGTACATTTATCATACATACATCGTATTATAGCTATTCATTATTATTTTTTTATATTTTTTACGCAATCATAATTTTGAATCAAACAAAGCTAAGTAGGTACCTCAACTGAACTGAATAAATAGCAAGATAAACTTTCCTTCTCTTGTCCAACTTAATTATACCTCTGTTCAGCAATGCTGCCTTGGTTACATAATTGAGCGAAGAGTCACAAACGGCTGCATCCGTTGTCTTAACGGTCCTATTGTGAGTAACTTCGTCAAAGAACTATCTCGGCTGTTAGCTTAAAGACGATTAGCTACTAGGCACTCTTATTGCCAATTAGACATGGATAAATAGCTATCTAGTGGCTTCATCGGGATTGGAAATTAAATGTTCTGTAGAAAACCTTAGGACTAAAGTTTATAGTATCGCTGCTAGAAAACATCTTGTTACACGTCGTGATATTGTATTTTTTGACAAAGAAACACTACATATTAGCCACAGATTAATTAATGGACGGCTTCATTGGAGTTGGAAAAGGGTGATCTCAGAATCAAATATTATTTTCTATCCAAAAGAAGCATTTATTGTCACAGAAGCCTTCTAGGTATTATAATATAATAGAAGACTACTTACTAGGTTTATAAAATATCTCATCTAAGCATAAAAAGCTGCACCCAGGTATAATTGGACTGGACGCAGACTTACTTAAAGTTATTGAACCTAATCTATAAACTCTACTGTTCCATTGAAGTTTCGAATGAAAAGCTGGAACCTAAGTTAAGCAATAATTCTGCTTGTAGAGAGCGGCGTCTAGTCGATTTTACTGAGATTTATACCTGACTTACCTTCGTGATGTGACTCCAGGTGAATGGAAGCTAGTATTGTGAATCTTCTGACTCTCGCTTTTTATTCGTGAAATACTTACTGGTATCATTGTTATTGTCAATATACTTTTCGCCGAAGCATTTCCGAAAACCTAATCATCAACTTGCGTACGTAGCATGAACAAAACCTCAAGATCTAACCCATGTTGTTTATAACCGTGGTTTAGCCTTCAATTTACAGGCAGCGATATAATAACACTAAACTATGACTTAAAAATCCGAAGCTGAATAAATAGCATGAAACGAAAACGGGTACTGATTACCTGATTGTTCTCGAAGTAAACAAAACTTGAACGTAGCTGGAGTTAGCGGAAATGACTTAGCATGCATTAGAGTATTAGTTTAGTAGCAGGGAGACCACTTTCTGTTCCGCTGGGCGTAGGCTTCCTACTTCCTGCTCTAATAAGCATAATGTTCTATGATCAGATTGCTATTTGGATGTAGTATAAGGTACTCGTACCTAATCTTCCACTTTGTGCAAGGTAGAAAAACCGGATAGTATGAAGGTGCAATACAAGATGTTATGTTATGTACGCTTTACGTGCTTCAAAAGTTGACTACGGAGTCAACTTTTGAAGCACGTAAAGCGTGCTCAAATGCAAGATTAGCAAGATCTGCAATTCACGTATTTATAACAACAGTCAGACTAAAATCTCGATCCCATAAACGTAAAAATATATATTCTTCGGCGAAAATGTGTCAATTCTTTATTGTAAAAACGTCAAAATTGAAATTCATAGTATATCGAAAGTATACTGACATAACATTATATTTAGACTTGCTTGTTAAATAATTACGAGAGTAGGGTCTCAGGTGTTTGCTATGCGTTACCAAGTAAACGGGACAGTACCTAATGTAGGTACATTAGGTATCTGTCATTACGAGTATCCACGTCACTACCATTGCACTCATCTTACCCACTTCCTCCAGATAATTACAGCGGACAACGGGTCCCTTCAATCAACGGCCAGTTAAACATCATTTGAGCTTCCTTTGTGATTGTTCAACTGGTATTAGGTTACTTTAAATGGAACTCAAGTTATTGGGGCTGTGATTATTGCCCAGATTCCTGTTAATTAATTTTAATAAATACCTACGATGGGTGTTTTCTATGTATAATATGTATGTATTTACAAAAAGTATATAAGTAGTATATCAGTCATGTAGTTCCCATAATACAAGCTCTGCTTAGTATGGGGCTATAGATGATACTGTGTGAAAAATGTCCAGTATTATTTATTTATTTATTATTATTATTATTTACCAACAACCATTTTATTCAATTTTGTTGGTAGTTGATATAGCAATGGGCAGGCTTTATTTCTCGCAGAATCGACAAATAACTGTGACGTGACATGGGAACCACAAACTGGATGACGCAGTATAGGACGACCCCCCACCCGGCGGACATTGCTGGAAGTTTTAGAGCTATGTTAATTTTTGTGCGCAAATCTGATTGCCCAACTGAGGAGGGTTACAATTTATTAATAATATCTCGCGGCTTAGTAATTTGAATAAATGTACTTCTTATTAAAGACCTCGTGTTGTCGTGCTGTCAAAAAACTTATATGGCTGGTCTGATGGCCTCTTTACATTATGCCATCTAAGACCACCCATTGTTCTTTTAATTATATTTTTGTTAATTTGATGTGTAAAATAAAAAAAATTCATTCATTTATTCAATTTACTGTATGTTATTTACCTCAAAGATGGCTAATCCGGGAGCAACAAGTGCGTGCAATACATATACTACATTATGCAATGTGTCGGATGCGTTTTATTATTTCATGGGATATATTACACAATGCCAATAGCGCTTTAAATTGTAAGTAATTTTTTATAACTTACAATCACATTCTTTCATTGGATTATTTCTCGTACTTATAATAATATTATAAGTACGTTTTTGAAATCGTCGCAAAACTTTATTGAAATATAAATCATTTTAGTGTATTATTACGACTATACCACGTACTTTACTATTCTCCTGCTGACGTTTCTTTGACCGTTTAGAGAATAGAATAGTAGGAGAATAGTAAAGTACGTGGTATAGTCGTAATAATATTCTAAAATGATACCAAAACACGATAATTTTAATTCCATGACATATAAATCATCTTCATTTGACATTTAATATTATAGAAAATTTAATATTATATCCATGGAGGGCCCGCGAGGTCTTCTACCCTTTACTAATCAGTCACAGAAATATGCAGGAAAGCGTGCATATGCCATGCACAATTCAAAGAAAAATGTTTTAATGCAAATTGTTCGAAGCTTCTGCGAATCCTGTAACAATTCAGATTTTAGCAAATCTAAAGTATTTTAATAATCTTCTCATCTACTAAAGCGCAAGTGCCTATCTGGGTCTCGACATTTAATTCACAAGAATGTGTTTAATGCTTTAACTGAATTATGGGGTTTGAGGAATCCGAAATGGAGCGCGTCTTTATACATACCTACTTCTTTTTGCACTAAGCTTTTGTTCCATTTTTGTTTTTTATTATTGAAAGGGTTCAGTAATAAAGGAAGGTTAAAGATAAGAACGTTCTAAATCTGACTTTCATGCAACCAACCAAACAGCGTTTAAGGGTCGAGGCTTTTGCCCAGCTGTGGGTTACTACGATGATGATGATGATGCAATCAAGCTTTAATTTTTTTTGTCGATTATTCAATTCGACAATATCCTATCCTACAAATAAATATATTATATTATTATATATTTAATTAAACTGAAGAAATTTTCTATGTTTCCAATGAATGTGCTCCATTGCAGTAGGTACCTACCTACCTGAGTGATAAAAGGCAGAATGGTTGCAGCTTTCGCTCGTTGCAAAAACTATAGCGATGGCTATAGCTAAAGTTAATCCCAATCCCAAATCTGGTTACCAACTTTTACTCTAAAAAAAAACTTGCATTCAAAGCTTCCCCATTGCAATGATAGCGAAATAAAAACGAAAAAAGCGAAAATGGGAAAAGAACCGATTTTTTTACCTAAAACCAATTTTATTGTTGAGAATTGCATGTTTGCGAAGCAAAGTTTATTCTTTGTTTTAGTTGAATCATATTTTTACATACAAACCGTATATCATCCGTCATGATAAAAAGATATTTTGTTTTCGGCTCTGCGATAAGAAGAAAATAGAATATTCGCTGAAAAATGGCGTATGATAATACAATAAAGAACAATAAAGAAAATGTTGTAGAATTCACATCACTCGTGTGCTCGTAACACGAGTGATGTGAATTCTACAACATTTTTACACTTTAAAAAGTAGGTACATACACTTGGGTGCAAAAAATTCGCACGTATGCAACATTTTGACTTTCGCAGAATTTTTATTTTTGTGATTTGAACGGTACTGCAAAATGTTACTACCATTAAATCAAAATGCACACGTAGGCTTTTGAGTGACACATCGAGTGAAAATCAACCTCTATAAACAATACAATAACAACAATACAATAGCATACCCCGAAATCGCTCGTTACAGGTAGAGACGCTCGCACTACTTGTCGCAGGTATAAAATGGTGCGTTTTAAGGGTAGTGACCTCATTCGCACATCAACGTTTACTTTGAACAGTCGTCAATTGATAACATCGTAACCCAAAATTAAAAAATGAGTATGAGTATAAGTCTTTGAATAATACAGGCAATATATGGCAATATTTCACGAAACATCCTGCCTCACTTCCTGCGTTCCTGGTGACGAGGTAACAATTGGTGGGGAATTCAATATAGTGTTGTTAATGCGGGCGCGTGGCGTGCGTGACGCACCTTCTTACATTTTCGTATTCTAACCCCGCGAGAACGACACCTGAGAATCCTGAGATGTGTCCATAATGTATTCTCAACATGAGCCTAACCTAAACGTTTTTCAACGTCTTTCGGTGTCGGTTGGAACAAACAGTCACAATTGGCTATAAAACCAGGTCCAAATTATGATTCATTTCCCGTGTTCCTCAAGGAACTTTTGAATGAAAATTATTTATACCTACTGCCAGAAAATTAGATTAGAGCGTTTTCGAAGGAATTATACCTACTTAGATAGATAGATAGTTTTATTCAACACATACGGACAGCACAGACAAGTACAAATGTCAAGAAAGACAAACAAAAAAACACAGTAAATTACTGTAAAATACAAAAGAAAAACCGAAAAAAACAAAACGATAAAAATACAATAAAACTTAGTAAATAGGTATGTCATTCAATACTGCTTGTAATTAATTAAGTATGGGTAAGTATGGGTCGAAAAGGTCCTATCTCAGCTTATTGCTGCTCCGCGAAGGCGAAGCAGCGCTGATTTCCAGATAGGACCTAGGAAGTGAGGGATGACCTCACGATCGCAGTGTTGCAGAAGGAAAACAGTGAAGACAAAGTGAGTGTGTACAAAGAGTCAGTGTTGAGAAACAAATAGACATGGATAGTTTAAGACCATTGTACATTAATAAGTGTGAGAAGGAAATGTAAAAGTTATGCTGCTATCGTGTGTGTCGTACCATTTGATAAGTAGTACTCAGGTGTTTATAATGTAATTATCGACTTTAATTACCAGGCTGCTGGGCTATGGGGTGCTGCAAGCTACTAATTGTCTAATTGCAGCGAAGGTGTCCATTCCGGACGTAAGCTACAAAGTCTATCTACTATCCTTTTGTCAATACTAAATGAAGCAGTGCCACGTATTGGCACTTTAATTACAGAGCCCGTGGGTTCCTAGACATAAGGCATAGCCAAGTTTTTTAATACACTTTTATCTATATTGGCTTTATTATGTACCATTAAACAGTATGTATTGATATAATAATTAAAATACTTAGGTCTTCCTTTATTATTATTTTTTTTTAGATTTGTGTTTGCATTTTTAATTTATGACAAGTAAAAAAAAAAGGTTGTATGAGATTTGATTGCAGGGTGAATGCTAGAAGGAATACTCTGAAACTTCTCGACCGATTTTGAAAATTATATTGCACATTTTAAAAGTTGACTAGGTCATGTACTCGTAGTTTCAAGCGGGGCGATGCGTCGATCCGTGCATTGGGCAGGTTTGATTCCGTTAATGCATTTCAAACTTGCATTTTCAAGTTTGTGACATGTGCTTGGCATGCAAAATGGGTGCTTTAAGGTCAGCAGTAAATAACACTAATATAAATATAAATAAATCAATAATAAACCTTAAGTAACGCAGTTATAAAAATAATTAAATACTTAATTTAACAACAAGTCAAAATGCATTCATAAAAACAAAATAATAGGTACATTTTAAATTAAAGATATTAATCTATTTTGATGTCGCGATCGAACATAAATTCTTTCATATGATTTTAATGTCAAAAAAGTATTTAGTTTCTTTAAAAAAAATATTTGCACCATATACCTTCGTGCATAATCTAGCTAATTACCTGAAATGAAAAGTACTTACCAAGGAAATAAGATACAAATAACAGACCGCGTTATATTATTCCTCGGTGATTTGAATCGTTTTAATATAACTTCGTCCTTGGCGGGATCCTTATAATGCAAATAATGCTGGGGTCCGACAGCGTCGACAGTGATGCGGGTGACATCCACTTAAGTGATACCTCTTGTGCAGATTTATTTTATGTTTACCCGTGTTTAAATACGAGTATATAAGTTTACGTGAAAATACCCTATCGTTGTTAGGTGACAATTCAAGATGGCAATTTATATAAATTACTATGTTCATAAAAACATAAATAAATGAACACCCAATAGACACATACATTCTATGTAGACATTGATTCCCTGTGTCATTGGTATTACGAACTATAAATACCGCGGTTAACAAATTACCTACGAGTGAGTTAGTTATATATAGCTCTTATTTATGCCTCTAGATAGATAGATACATTATTTATTGTGCATAAAACCATTTTACAGTACATCATAATAGAAAAAACAATTGAAATGCACAATTTGTGGACTTATCGCTGTAAGCGATTTCTTCCAGACAACCTCAGGATTGTCTGGCTCTAGCTTACGAAATCTAAAATTGATCAAAAATAGCAGAACCTCCAAGTTTATTTTTAAACGAACAACTTTGCAGTTGGTTTACCTGTAACAAGAAGAGCTATTTTAAGAAGGTCTAAAGTTATGCAGCTTAGTTAATTTATTTGAAAGCCGATAAGAACAAGTGAAGTAGAGTTGTGCTCGATTAATTATTTTCTTTCAATACTATAATAAGCAGTTATTTTCATTTAGAAAGATTTGCATTTCAATAAATTAAGAATTTTTTTTAGAATCAAAATATGATTTCTTACTAAATGTTTAATGTCATGTTATAAGTAAGTTTTGAGGTGACGATCCAGAAAATGAATATGTATAATTACATAATTAGTTTTATCCAAGTGACTTACTATAAAGTACCTAGGTACTTCAATATTCCTTGAGCGTTCTCATCCAAATCGTAAAAGTATAATTTTAGTCATAGTAGACCACAGAGAGCTGTGTTGGCCTAGTGAGTGATACCCCGAATTTTGATAATACTTTTGAGTTATACTTCACGCAGACTTGCGTTTAGGTTTAGGATTTTAACTTTGCTTATGATCATACTCCTGCGCAGTAAAATGACTTGCATACTTAACAATTCAACTAGAGTTAATTCGATAACTCTGGCTCACGCAAGTGACATTTAGATGATAACAGACATTATCTAAGGTGCTACAGCCGCGGGTCAGTCTCGGCCTGCTCCAGTAAATTTTTCACTCCAGCCTCTAACTCCAAGTACTCTTGTGTTCCGCTTTACGCCGTCTAGCCATCTAAGCTTGGGCCTGGCGGTCTCTGGCCATTGGGTTTGACTCTTAAAAGACAATGCGGTGTTCTTACGTCCTCCATTCGTCGAAGAGACAGTAGCTCAAGGTTAAGGTAGGTATTTTTCAGTTGGCTAATTTCCGTATCAAAAGTTCAAGAAAGAACTAGTGACATCGCAAATGAACGAACTTACAAACTTCTACCCCTTGCATAAATTCCAAGGCTAGTTGGAGATTTGTTGGCCCTGACTGATGGTGAACCATGAACTGTCAAGACTGATTCTGACGAGGATTGGCAAATTACCTCGTACAGTGGTATGGTTCTACGTTTTGATACTGATTGTAAGACAACCGGCGTACTACACACAAAGCCATATTCAAAGCGTTATTCAAAGCGCACTCTCAAGAAATGCTCCGAGCTCGAATTTGTATGTCACAGCCATTTCTTATTTTAAGAGAAAAACGAATGTTTGCCAAGTTAAATAGGCGATATGTTGCTTTATCTGGAATGTTTGCTGGCTAAACTTTTGTTTCTAGAATAGGATCCTAAAGACTTTATAATAGATAGGAACTCTGATTTTATGCATAGGAAGAGGGCGCTGGCATTGCTATTTTTTTAACTTTTGCAATGTCAAAGTCCCACTAATTTTGTTCATAAGTTCAAAATAAAACACTTTTTGACTTTGATTTTAAAAATGTTTTGTGTAGAAAAATATACAAAACAAAGAGAGAGAAAGAGCGCAAGGCAGTCCAGTTGATTTAGTTGAATAAGCATTAATTTGTACAGCCCTTACATTATTTTTCCGGTTAATATAAATGAAAAAAACGGCGTATTTGCACAAATACCATATCCTTTTGTACAAACAAGGAGGAGAAACAGCCATCACTCGATAAATGCCATCGGAAATCCAAAGCTCGCCCATTCGCGAGC
Organism: Perizoma affinitatum; assembly: GCA_961405105.1. Lineage (NCBI taxonomy): Eukaryota > Metazoa > Arthropoda > Insecta > Lepidoptera > Geometridae > Perizoma > Perizoma affinitatum. The sequence continues at coordinate 12,769,486 of OY560184.1, forward strand.
CACTGAATTTAAAATCTGTGCGCTGCTATCCACTCCGGTCTTGATAACCATCGTACGTACTGGAACCACTGAATAATGTACGCTTACAAGCAGTAAGGACACTGGACAGTAGTTCAGCATACATTGTTTTTTCCAATATTTCATGGTCTGGAATATTATCATCTTAGAAGAGCCTTTGATTTGACCGTTTGTTCGAATCAGTGTGAATCTAGTGTAGGCAAAGCTTGCTGGGCAAGCCACGTAAGAAAAGCGCAGCAAATGTACGATAGATAACTGTTGTACTGTTTGTGAATCTATATCTATACTGTGTCCGTGCATTCGAATGCCACTTGATGTGCAAGGTGCGAAGTGGCTCGCTGTGCAAAACGTGACATCACGGGGGATTTAAAGGTGGCGTGAACTTGCAATATGTGGTAGTGTAGATACTCGTATTGTATAACTCATTGAACCTTAACGCCTGCTAATAAAATGG